>CM061481.1:15000-10015000 GCA_030770085.1 Oryza coarctata
TTGTTGGTGGCCATGTAGTCGATACGGTAGGGGCCCATGACATCTAGGATGTCTTTCACGCTGGCGCCGATGGAGCACACCACAATCGCCGCGTTGCCAATGGCCGACACGATGTCTGCCTGCGCCTGCTTCTCCAGGTCGCATTCTACGATCTCGAGCCTTCCTGCGGCTGGTTTAGATTATTCATGATCCAGTTCATACAAAAACAATTAATATACATTCAGTTAACCCGATAAATCGAAATTGAACCAAGAGCTCGAATATGTCGACTCACGCGAAGATGCATCGTCATCGAGATTCAGTTGCCCAACGCTCTGAAGTTGAAATTGATTGGTGTGGATCGTATGTTTGGTCAAGATAATGAAATAACATTTATATGTACGCGCTGCTACAAGATGCATGGATTCTCGTTCATTCTTACCTGCACAAGGGATGATGGCCTCTGTGCACTTCTAACGCAGGCGCGGACACGGAAGCCAAGCTTGATGAGCTCCCTGCCATACAAGCGTACATGTCTCTATAATTAAATATTTTGTCCAGGGGCAGAGAGATTTCTGGCTTGGAGGACAGAGGTCTACCTTATGGCTCGGGATCCCACCTTTCCGGTGGCTCCCGCGATGAAGACGAGGTCTTTCTCTTTCGTCATGGGTTCCGGCGTGGCTGTGGCCACGGCTGCGTCGAAAACACGAGGAGCAGCAGAAGGGGCATGCCGGAGGGAGGAGCTGGAGAGAGCAGAGCAACCTCTGCTTGCTCTGTGCAGAAGCGGCGTAGAGCGGTAGGGACAAGCTGCCATGCAACATCCAGAGGCTATTGCTTAACGCAGCGATAGTGAGATGGTGGACTTCGCTGAGTGTCCACGATTAGTCAGCCCAATCCTAGCTCCTCGACCTAACTAGATCGTTCTGCGGTAGCTAGCTGCTAATGGTTCATGGATTCACTCTCCGTTTCCAATTCATCCACAGCTCCAGCCTAGTGTATGTACTAGTATATATGTACTAGTATATGGCTTATACTAGTACATATATTACATTATCAGTAATCTCTGGATCATTTAGCTAGTGTTGTATCCGTTCATCCACCTCCATCCAATCTTTAAGGCAAAAGATTGCCTCAACTGTCTCTAGTGCGAGGCATGACCCTCATTCTTCAATAATTCTTACAACCTCGCTAAATGCTTGCATTGAAGAGATAGGTAGCCAGATCAATAGAATGTCCTAGGCAAAATGAACTAACACACAAAGAATACATTTTTTCTTTTTCCACAACCCAAGGAGATCGACATCGCCAACAAGCGTTCAAACATGTTCCATGTGATTAGTGCTAAGGTAATAAGCTCTGCATCCTGGTTTCAATTGGACTTGCTTCCTAAGGAGGAGGCTTGTTCCTTGCCCCTTAACTTCTTCCATAAATTGTGTGTGCTTTATTTGCTTTTTTTTTAAGTCTCCTCAGGTACCTAGCGAAGTAGCACCAGTTGATATAGACGAAAAACCCTACATAGATCATCTTTAACATGTTGAAAAGCTTCAAAATAAACAAGACCCCCTGCTTCACCAATTGATTTGAAAGCAATCTCCACAATTTCCAACTTTTAACAAGGATAAAGTATCAAACCAAAACAACAAAGGTGTGGAATAGAAATGAAGTATTTGAGAAATTTTGCTTCCATGAGTTAAATGATGGGAGCTAAAATTCTATCAGACAGGTTTTCATCCAACACAAACGATAACTTCCAAGGCCATTCAAAGCACCAAACAAGATGTAGGATAGTAAACATAAGATAGTTTGACTGTAGTATGTAGAGATCTCCCATTCTTGTTTAGTAATAAGCAAAATCTCACCATCACCATATCCTCGTTGGCTTCATTCATTTTATCATGCATTGAATTGATGAAAACAAAAATCAATTCATCATTCCCTTTCACCTGACACAACAAGAGGTAGTTTCACATCAACACCAAACATCCACCCTAGTTTATTCTTTGATCTATAGTAGTCACGGAACCTCACTTTCATTGTTGTATGACCTCCAATGAAATGAACAGCTTGACAGATGTTGTTCAACAAATTATCAATGAAATTCATATCTACAAAATAATTAGGTTGATGATGCGATAAATGCATTAAAATCAATACATTATCAATGACATTAGATGATGAGATTGATGATGACAAGTGCATCTCTAATGGATAACATACCCTCCAACATAGTTTTGCGCGTGCGCTCCAAAATCGTCATCGCTGTTGTGTTTGCTGATGCATTGTTAAGAGTAACGGAAACCACCATAGATTATAAATTGAATTCATGTAGTACACCTAGCATTGCGGTGGCAATGGTTCTTCCAGTGTGTGACACAATGAACATGAGCCCTACAATCCTCTTATTTAAAAATTGATTATTGCCAAGGTAATGCATGACAACACTAAGATAAGAGGTACTTTGGTGCTTGGACACTTGTCACACATCATCTACAGTGACATCAAAGAGATTGAGCCATGGGAAATCGATATGAATAGACTCTTCAGAACTATGATGTTGGTACCAGTCTTAAGACACAAATGTGGTTACCTGCAGCCAACCAAGAGGTATCATAGCAACTAAATATTACTTAGATAAATTATACAATATAGGAGGTTATACCTTCGGAACAACTCCAAGCATGTAAACAGTAAGTAGAGAAGCAACTGCGGAACTTAACACAGCTAGACCCAATCCACAAGCAATGGCTTGGGATTAGAAAAGAAACTTTAATCTTCAACTTCAACTTTACTCTTCCTGAGGAAGGTAAAAAACAATAATTGAGTAAATACATATTTAGTAAGCCGTGAGAAATATGAGTATGCAGACTTCAAAGGAGGGCTAGGTTAGTTTTGCAAACTTTTTGGAAATCATTTTCAAAAATACTGAGTGTGGGATGTTTAACATGTGGTCGGAAAGAGACTCTCATCTTGATTCAGTCCGTGAATTTCTTCGCAATAACTTAGTTGGACATGTCAAATTTTAGTTGGTTAAAATTACCAATGAAGTCCATACGATTGTTTGTCCATGACAATGGCTCAGGGTGGCTTGTCATCTGGCAACTATCGTTTAGTTCCTTTTTACTTTTCAGATCTCAGAGCATTAGCTTATCTTATATTCTTATCTCTTTAGGTCCTAGAGCTTGTCCATATTCTCTGACATACACTACTTCCACCCAAGAAGTCTAATCTATGATGTCATTTGATATTTCGGTTCACATAGGTCCGTTTTAGACCACTTAATGGCCATCTATCAGCTATAATGACCAATTCTGGTAACGGTTCCTAATCCCTCAAACCACTTTTGTAGCTAGGAGAATCACTTCATATTTTTCCCATGAGCGTGGGCAAAGGGTGCACACTTTTTTCACACTACACGATATTACTTCTCACACCTGTTGATAAGGAAGGTTCATGAGAAGGCATTTCCAAAGCCAACTAAGGATATCTTACACCAACTCACTGTACTGGCCTAGCCCAACCAACCCCACTACCTTGATCTGTCCGACCTCCACACAAGAAAAAGGGATAAAAGACAAGACACCATCATGCATGCACTAATGTGGAATTTAATCACCTTATTGTCAAGTTGCTAGCTTGATAATACAACAAACTAGAAAATAAACCTACAAATTTCTATCGTCCAATACCTCGATTGATAAAGAGACTATGTTTGCCATTTTTCAACCTTCACCTTGCACCATCAAATTTTAATCCATAGCATCCAATCTTGGTATGTGGATCTAACTCAAATTATATCTCAAATAAAATATTTAGTCCACAATTAGCGCTTGTCATTAATTACCAAAATTAACAATGAGGACTTAGATACTTCACCAGCATGCCCACACAACATTCTATTGTGCAACAGACACATGAGGAAGATGAGGCAAAAGTAGGAGATGGCCACACGTGGGACTATCCGGTGGCTGCCTAGTGGACCTATGCTATTGGCAGCTCTCTAAGCCATAGGACCACATGGTGCCTTGTGTGTGGCAAAATTGTATGCTAAACTGGGCTATGGGCTAGTAGAGGCATGTGGGTGGAGGGTGTTGAGGCTACATGGTTGGGAAAAGAGGCCAATTGGTGCTGGCCCAACTAGTCTATAAGCTGAGTGAGGGAGGAACTGAGGGAAGGAAGGAGAGGAGGCCATGCGGGCCGAGGAAGTGAATTGGGCCAGTCCGCGTGAGAAGAAGAGAAGGAGGGAAAGGGAAGGAAAGAGAAGAGGCCGAGCAGGGCAAGGGGAGAAAAGCAGGAAAGCAACCTAATTGAATAGTGACTTTTGGGAATTTTTTAGGGAATAAAATTTGAAACAATTTTGGGTATTTGGATATAGATTTGAATTTAAATTTGATACTTGAACTCAAGGGATGGATTAATAGGAGACTAAGGAATGGTAATCAAGTGGAAGGTTTGATATTTTGTGGATAAATTAAAATTTTGAGAGGAGGGAATTTGATAGACCTTGGAAAAATTGGAAAGAACTAAGGGAAATTCAAATTTTAAAATTTGAATTCCAAGTTTTGAGTTCTAAAAGGAACTTCTAGTTTGCAAATAGGGTTTTTATTAAAATAGTCTTTAATGGCCAAAAATTATGGCGTTACAACATCCAAATGTCATACGTCACAGCAAAAGAAAAGCTAGTAAGTACTAAACGACTATCTCAACTCATCCAACCTAGAATGATATAACACAACAATATTGTTCTTGGTAGTTTTTCTTAAAACATGTTTGTACTGTGGACAAAAGTTATTTTGGGCAATCCTCTCAATTTTTTATTGTTTTTGCACATCCTAATTAGTAAGTCCTCCAAAACTATATAATGGGCAATTTCATCTAGAGTTACTCATGGCTCATAGGTCCATGTACTTATGGAACTGTCAAGGCCAAAGCTCAGTTGTTTCTACCATCCTCCTGCTCGTGCTATCTCCTTGAGGTGTTAAATAATACCGGTTGAGATGACATTTTCCTAAACTAGAAGATGCAAACATTGTTTTCTACAATGTTTACAGCTAGCATGTGTTACCATTCGACCGTCAACCATCACCTTGAACTTTTTGATGTGCCACCAACACTCCGCTCTCCTTTCAAATGGTGTGGATGGCTTGGCCTTGTCGAATAGCATGGGCAAAGCCATGTAGTCGATGTTCAGGGAGAAGTTAGCCTTAGGGTGAATTGGCCTAAGGGATCATGTTCATCTCCCTCTAGACCATCCATATAACAATCATCCATCCCATAGTTGTCCATGACTGAGGATAGCTAGCGGGCATTGACTAACCTATGGAAAGGACAGTGCGAGTGTCGGAGGTCCCTTTGCAGGGGTCTCATTAAGGTGGACCTCCTATGAGTATCGCCCCACATTTTTTTCTACAGGAAGGAATCTATGCTACTACTTTGTTCATTTGTTGTGCTAGGTTGTGTGGTGGAAAGAAGAAGATGAGAAAGGAATTTATAGTAGAGAATAGAGATTGCCTGAGCCCCTAAGGTTCGTGGGTTGTTGGAGTATTGCTTGCAAAGCCGATGAGTATGTAATACTGGTGTGTAGTCAAATCCTGTCTTAATCCTTACTAGGGCGCCGTGAAGTGGTGCCAATGGCAGGTTGGATGGAAGCTATCAGCCTAGAGGCCCCTGAGCTGGTGAGATAACTAGCTTAGTTCAAAAATTGATTTTAGCTTTGTTAACTTCCATTTTCTATTAGCGTGCTTTTCGAATAGCTAAACAATGTGTCTTTTCGAGAAAAAAAATCTATATAAAAGTTTTTTAAAAATCAAACTACCTTATTTTTGAAATTTATAATAATGAATAATTCGTCTCGTTTTGAGTGTAGTACCACCTAAAACAATACGGACAGTCTAATCAGCCTAACCAGGCCTAGCTCTTCGTTTGTCCACAGGCCATAGCTAGTGCCCATGTCCGTCTAGGGTTTGTCCTGTCCCTTGCCTTTCCGCGTGAATAGACTCGACCAAGGGTTCGCGTGAGTGACAGAATGCGTATGAATGCAGGTGAGCAGGTCCACAGCTTCTTCCGTTCAATCAATGAATTAGCAGGGCACAACAACCACACACAATCAATTGATGCATCCATCATACTAATATATCTCTCTATTGATTTCAAAGGGGACATAATATCGGCTAGATCTATCTAGCCTCTTAGACTTGGATGTGGACGAACATAGGGTGGCCGGCGCACAACGTGTGCGACGAGCTGACATGCGGGACTTCTAAACATTGATGTGCGGCGCGGTGACGAGCTGATCGAGAGGAGATACGGTACGGTGAGCGGTAGGAGCAGGCACATCGTTAAAGCAAGGCCCAAGTACAGACCACCGTGCCTTGGGCCGGGTCCAATTAAGCACGGTCCGAGTGCCATTTCGGACATAGATATTGTGATGCTCGTGGCAATGCCAGCAGCAACCAAACATATACGGTTGGGTGGGGTTTGCATCGATCGGAGTTGTTAGGGTTTAGGGTTTAGATTAAAAAAAGAAAATAGAGGAAGAAATGACTCATCTGAATCTGGGTTTTGTGGAGGGGAAACAGGAGGAGTTGACCATGAATTAGTCAACGGCAAGCACAGTAGAGTTCAGTTCCTGGATACTACTAGTAGATGCTGTGGATGTCTTTATGCCACTGCCTTGCCGGCGCACAAGTCTTTGACACTGCAATTAATTGAGGAGACTAAGCAGCAGAGTTGAGGAGAAAAACTCCCATTTGCAATCCCCTTCCCAGTTCCCACCCAATTGCAAACCAAGCCGGCCGGCAATCGATCGATCGATGGAGATCCTTAGCCCGTCGCCGCCGCCCAGCCCCGGCTCTGGCTCCGCCATGGATTCTTTCCTCCACAGCAGTTGGCATCTCCACCGCCGCGACAACGTCGACGCGCGGGTCCACGTCGCCGTCGGGAGGTCGCCGGAGAAGACGTTGGGTTTGCTGCGCTGGGCCTTCCGCCGCTTCGCCTGCGCCCACGTCGTCCTCTTGCACGTCTACCAACCTTCCCCGCTCATCCCCACCCTCTGTACGTTTACGATTCCATTTCGTTCTTTCTTGGAGTATTATTAATTTCTCGATTTCTCCTCCTCCGCTCACGGCTGGCTCACCCATCTTCAGTAGGCAAGATTCCTGCCGCTCAAGCCACCGAAGAGCTCGTGCTGTCGCATCGCAAGTCCGAGAAGGACGAAATGAACAAGATCCTCCTCACCTACCTCACTTTCTGTCACAGGGCACAGGCACATTCTTCTTCTTTCTGTTCTTTCAACTTATTTCATAGACAGATTCAATTTATATGGGCGTGCGACGCTAATTAATCGTTTGCTTTGGGTACAGCTTCAGGCAAGTCTTCTTGTCACGGAGAATGAACAAATCCATGATGGTATTGTCACATTGGTCAAAGATAATGGGATAACAAAGCTTGTCATGGGTTCTACACCTGATACGTATGTGCTACTTAGCTTTTCATTATTTGCGTACCAACAAAACACCCTTCTTGATACTGCTATCTCTTTAAAACAATTCAAACTCTTTGTTCTACACAAGGAATTCTACTGTTAGTTCAGGCATATTGCTACCACTTGCTTTGTCTGCTGCATGAAAATTCGTGTATCCTGTTCTTACAAGTTACAAACCTGCTTCAAATCAACTAATTTAAGTCCCCACATGCAGTTATGTTATGAATTCTTATTAATGGCCATGAGTGCATGGTTAACAGAGGTCCTACCATGATTTGAAGTTGCATCTTTGTCCACCAGCTGACAGTCCAATTATGTTGTTCTTACTAAAACCCATCTTAAATTGTTGTTTTTGTGGTTGTTAAAGAGAAAGACATAGACTACTATAGTATAATTTTTTCTATCACGCACATCATAACATCATACGATCATGAACCGTTACTATGAGACGCGCACTGTAACGGAAGTTGAGTTGGAGAAGCCAATCCAACCACACGCGCGTCGAGGTGGTAGATGAAGCAATTGATCACTATGATCCTAATACTAATCAACGCCGCAATGAGCAGCGTCTCCATCGGTATCCACACATCTAGGGTTAGAACGCCAATTGCAGGTGTACTAGCACTCGCAACTGGTAAGGGTTTGGCTCAAGAGGTGGCAACTAGGATTTTTGCTCGAGGTGAATAGAGATATCTCTCCTCAACCTATCCGCCTCCCTATATATAGGCTTCCTTACTTGGGCCTAGAGGACCGTTGTTTAATAAGAGTTTACTCGGATCTCTATCCGAATTAAGCCCTTATCCGAATCACATTCGAATAAGCATTCTAACTCATTAACTGTGCGACCCTATGGGTTCACGTATATTTGGTTGTGATTCGAAAACGTCTATCCAGTTATCATATTAATAGCGGTCTCTAGCAAGGCATATTAACCCCAAAGTATGCGTAAAAATCATATCGACTGAATCTGTAATGTTCTCATGTACGAATCCTTTTACCTTACAATATCGATCGAGCTCAAGGCGAGATTTGTATCATCATCTTTATAGTTCAATCACTATCTTGATTCTATAATAGATTATAAACTTATGGTTAACTTCTGAATTAACTAGGCATGGTTATACACTTTCATAATCCATTACATTGAATAGCTTAAAAATATCTCTCCCACAGGAGAGGCAAATTTTATCTTGATCACTCATATCTAACTACATATTTTATAGCAAACCCGAATACTATTTTTATGACTATCCTGTTACAGAGTAGTATTTAATAGTCTTAAAATAAACTACTGTATATATTAGGAATCATAATGAACTCAAATCTATAAATTTTACATAAACACTACTTGAGATTAAATGATGACATATAAAATCTTTGGAGTATTTTATAGCGAGTCTATCTAACATATATTCACTAACATATGTCCATATTATCAATTTGATATCTGCATACCATGATTCATGAGTCACAATCATTAATCAATATATTTACTGATCTTATAATTATATTTGTTTTTTATGTGATATATGATTAGAGATCATTTAAAAACAACATCTAATATTAGAAGTCTCATGAATAAATCATGATCAATAATGATAATATGTATTTAAAAAAACAAATCAATAAGTATGTAATATATATAATATTTTCATGTTATCTTTAGAGCATATCACTAACAGTTGTCTTATGTATTCTTCATCAAAGTTTGAACACTGAACACAACAGCTGTCAAGTATTTAAAAACTAGGTATCTAGTCCCCAAATATCTACTTCAAGCTAGAATAGTTCAACCCAAGAACAAAACGGAATTTGGAAAATAATGCTAATAACTCAAATTAAAATCATACTCTTCTTATCAACTTTGGGGGCATGAAGAACTTGATCTCAGGTGCTGGATAAACTTGATATTTTGTGTGTGTATTCTACACCTTTCGTTGCTTGTAACCATTTTTTGTAACAAGTTCCTGCCTTGGCTATCATCGAACAGCGTCTCAATGGTTTTAAAACTTTGATCTCCCAACTTGATATCAATATTGTCTGCCTCACCTTGATTTAGCACCAAAATCTTTTACCCAACATGAACTGGGACAATGCACCACATACTCCTTACCCACCTTATCTCAATTACTCCCGTGCTCACCCAATTAAATCCATCATTGGTTGTTTAACCATGCCTCGTAAATCCACAAAAAATGCAGTAAAAAGCAAGCAAACTTGAATACGATTAAACGCATTATCAATTACTTGTCACATCAACTTGTTGATATGAGTATCATCTAACATAATCTTACAGTTTTGTTCGGAATGCATGATTAGAATGATCCCAAGAGATGTAGATCTAATCGTAATGATATGTATGTAAATGGTTCCATAGTGTTTGTAGGATCCTATGATATGTGCTAGGATATTAACATCCCATACTGACCACTATATTCCCTTCCTTTTGTTTTATTTTGGGGTGGGGGGTCCCTGAAAATTTTGACTCTCGCTATCTGTAATGCAGTTGCTTCAAGTTGAAAGCAAGCTATGGCAAAGCATCTTTTATGGCAAGGAATGCCCCATCATTTTGTGAAATCTGGTTTGTATGGAGAGGAAGACACATCTGGACCAGAGAAGCAACTGCAGCCATTGGCAACAATATCTCTGTTTACAACGAAGATGATGTTATGATCAGAAAAAGAATAAGGTTCAGCTCTACTAGTAACAATGCTGAATACATGCTCGACAAAGGATACGTTGTGTACGAGGCACCAACACCTGCTGATCGTTATGAAAGCACCATTTCAGATAATGGTCAACCTAATGATTATGAACCTCTTGTTGATGCCAACCATTTCTACAATATTAGTGTGCCAAATTTACAACATGCAAAATCTGCATTTAACTCAATATTCCAGCCTGGTTCTTCTGTAGATATGGAATCACTAGTGTTATATCCTCAGGTGCTCTCCTGCTTCATTTACATGTGCATTGATAATTTTGTAATTAAAGGCTGATCTTTTTGTTTTTCAACTTAAGTACTGATGGTATTATCTATCATCAGGAAACCTTGGATAAAAATTTCAAGCAAATCATTGTAGAAGCAGAAAGATCAAGGAAGGATGCTTTTGTTGAGCTTCTCAAGCGCAAAGATATGGAGTCAAGAGTGGCCAGTGTTATTGCCAGGGTATGCAAACAATTTATCCTATCTTGTATTTTAAACTGCACAATTCCCTCCACAGTATCACACTATTGGGAAACCAAGCAAAAGTTAGATTCTTTAACATTGATTTTGAATAACGTGGAGAAAATTACACATGCATTCCTTTGCTTATCTGGCTTGAGCTTCTTGAGCAGGCAAAAGCTTCTGAGTTCGCTCAAAAACAAGAAATGAAAATGTGGGAGGAACTTGAAGCTTTGTTGACAGCCACAAGAAAGCAGCATGAAGATCTTGTGAAAAATAGAGAAAAGGCTACAGCAGGGTTGGACTCTTCGATGAAAAAACTAGCCATCCTAGATGCACGTGCTAAAAGCATAGCTTTTCAGATGAATGAAGCTGCAGCAGAGCTGAAATTGATTCAATATTCCATAGGAACACTCAATCAGGGAAATCCCAAAGCAGAGAAGTTAGAACTTGTACTTACCAGCCAGGTTGAAGGATGCGCATACACCCACACTATGTTGCCAAATTGCAGTTCAGCTGTTTGTGCGGATGACTTGTACAACTTTAGAGAGTTGACGTTGTCAGATATTGAAGCTGCAACATGCAAATTCTCAGACAGCTTAAAAATGCAGCCACGAGGTTTTGGGTGTGTTTACAAAGGAGAGATTATGAACAGAAGTGTAATGATATATAAGTTGCACTCGCATATCATTCAGAGCTCGACGCAGTTCCAGCAAGAGGTACTCCATGTTACTCTGTTTATCATGCTGGTTGATATATTAATGATACATAGCTCAATGAAACTACTAAAAGTTATTTTTGCAGCCCCACATATCACTTGGAACTCTATGGGGCTTGTTGGATTAACTAGGATGTTTTTTCTTCTACTTATCTATATTGTTGGTTGTGCCATTTGTCTTAAAAAAAGGAAAAAAAAACCAAGAAACAAGTCAGTGAGGATAGAATTCTCTTTACACTATGACCAAGCAGGAAATGCTGTGAGCACTAGGAATAAGCCAATTATTCTTAATATTTTCTTGATCATCTGCTTTTTAATACTTTTTTATCACAGAACTTATTGTGTTAAATGTTTATAAAAATCTAGGAGCATGTAGCAATAGCAGTTACTTAGCAGAAGGTACTTATTTCACTTCTTTGTGATAGGTCCATATACTTAGCAAGGTGAGACACCCCCACCTGGTGAGTTTGATTGGGACATGTCCAGAAGCATTGTGTCTTGTCTATGAATATGTGCCAAACGGGAGCCTTCATGACCGTCTTCTGAGCAATTGCGACATTTCTCAGTTGCCATGGAAAATCCGTGCACGTATTATCGCTGAAATCTCAAGTGCTCTATTCTTCTTGCATTCCTGTAAACCTCAGATGATTGTCCACGGTGACTTGAAGCTTGAAAACATCCTTTTAGATGCCGACCTGCACTGCAAGATAGCTGATTGTGGTATTTCTCAATTATTCATGGAAGATGCCAAGGACGTAGACCCAGAATACCGGAGAAGCAAACCATTGACACCCAAATCTGACATATACTCATTTGGGATTGTGATACTCCAGTTACTAACTGGGAAGCAGGCTGCAGGCCTTCCTGGCGAAGCAAGGTGTGCAATGTCCAGTGGAAAGCTATGGTCATTGTTCGATCCAACAGCTGGAGAGTGGCCTGTGGAGGTGGCTCGAAGGCTAGCAGAGTTGGGGCTCAAGTGCAGCGTGGCAGGAAGTCCAGAGCTGTTGACTCCAGAAGCTGTGCGAGATCTGGAACAGCTCCACCTGATGAGGGATTATAGACAAGTGCCTTCCTTCTTCCTGTGCCCGATTCTGAAGGCAAGAATGAACCCAAAAACATCAATAGGGCAGCAGCCCTTAGTAGTAGCTATAGCCATAGGTAGGTAACCTAAAAATCTACTAATAATGTAGTAATGTGTTTTTCATTCTGATTTGTGCAGGAAGTGATGCATGATCCCCAGGTGGGGGCGGACGGGTTCACGTACGAAGGTCGTGCCATTTCCGAGTTGATGGACAATGGCCCTCCAATCACCCCCAACCACGCCCTTCGTTTTGCCATCCATGACTGGCTCTCTCAGAGATCAACTCCTTTTTAATTTGCCCCTAAGGATCTGGATTTTGTATCATTGTATGTACATTTGTGGATTTCGTAGTCTATTTGTTTGTTAGTAGCACATGTATGATGTAATGGAATAATAGAGAAAACACTTCAATTTTCATGTATCGAACAAATGTCACTGTACATATAGAGTGAGTTAGGGACTATGTTTAGGGCAGTCTTGAGTATCTTGCTAGTTGCCAGTTTGTTCTAAGTAGCAGTTGACCTAGGGTTGGCAACCTAGTTTTTAATCCTCGACTGGTAGCCTAAATTGAAGGTGAAGGTTAAAATGTCTGAATTACCATGTATAAAATGAATTGCTCTGCTATGAATTGTTTGTTAAGGACAATACAACTGTGTTCATTTGTCATTTTTATTTAAAATTTGAAATTCAAGATTGTAAAATCTGTAATCTTGGAAGAGAAAAGGATCGTGCTCCCATATTCCTGTGAACTATAAATGGATTCAAATTTCAAGAATTAATATTCACATTATTTTTTAAACAAACGATACAAAACAACGCAAGGTTTCATAGTGATGTAATAGAAAAAAATACAAAAAACATAACCCTAGAAGGGGAAAAAAAAGACACTTTATCACAAGCTGACAGCTTCTAAATCACACCCACACCCATGAGAAAAGAATAAGCATCAAGCCGAACACTGCTATGCATAACCGGTTGCCACCAGTCCACCCTATAGCAACACCAAGCAAAAATCCACCCATGGACTTTTGGTCATCCCCACTGAGGGGTTGTCGAGGGGGAGCAAACATGATGACGACTTCTAAAGTGCTGTTGAAACTATTTGGAGGTGAGATAGGACATAAACGATATCTCCTTAGAACAACACCCTTAGGGAGGTTGGGACGTTAAAAGCACCACTGTCGTCGATTCAAAACTAAACATGGTTTTCACCAAAGAGATTCCACTAAGGAAAAAGAGGGAAGCGTCTTGACAATGCCCATAAGGGAGATAAATGGCGCCCAAAGGCATTGACATTGTCGGCTTTAGGTTAGGTTTTCGCTTGTCACATCTCTTACCCTACCATTGCAACCCATTGCCTTCAACACATCGACTCCCCATTACTAGCATGTTCCAAGAAGTTACAAGGGACAACCGCTCCTATCACTAGCCATTGGCACAACTAGCCAACTGTCATGCCTACTGCTATCGTCGTTAGCCTCCTCGAGTTGCCAACACACCCATCGCTGCCACTCCTGTTGATGCTCCTACCTTCTGTATGCCATGCCTGCCGTTGGAGTCACTGGCCACCACCAGAGCCCATCGTTGATGCAGCTAGCCATTACCAGCTGTTGCGCTTGCTGTTCGCGTCTTTGCCTACTTCCCGCAACCATCGCCATTGGCCTCTTTCAACAACCACGCCCACCATTAGAGCCACAACTACGCTCATCGTTAATGTTGTAGCCTCATGCTGATGTCGCTAGCTGTCTTCAAGGAATGGCCGCCACCAGCCTCCATTGACCGCACCAGCCTCTAGTTGCTACCAGCCCTATTGCCCACCTACTTTTGTCACCCTTGTCGACTTCCTTCTGTCGTCACCTCATTGCATTGTCTGCCAAGGTTGTCGTTACGCTCCCGCTCGACCTCAATCAAATCCATCATGGGAACACCAGATCTGCCCACACGAGCACCAAATTTGGCCACATTAGCGTCAAATCTAGCCCTAGGTTGCACCAACCATCAAGCTTATTAGGGGAGCAGCGAGGAGGGGAAGCACCCATCTCGCCACCATGGCCTCTTCTTGCCACTTCCACGTATGCGCCGCCACCTTCTCTACTCCACCTTGCTATGTGCTCTGCTCCACCTCATGCTTCACCGCTATGACACACTGTCTCTATCGTATGAGAGACGGCTCACCATCGGGGAAATGGCCTCGTCGCCACCATCATGGCTTACCGCATGATTGTTCGACGACTTCTCTAGCGGTGATGAGATGGAGGATTAGAGAGAAGGGGGTCGGTAGCAGCTAGGGTTTTTCGTCCCCTAAGCCGCCCGCAGTAGGGATGATGCAGAGTTAGTGTATCCATATTCATCATGGCCTAGTTTGAAATATATTATTATAATGAATAATAGGGTTTAAATTATATAGATAACTTAAATATTTTAAAAAAGAAAGGTTTTTTTTAGAAAACAGGAGGATCAAATAATCCGATAAAGAAGCTAAAATAAACAGGGACATAATATCATGTAGGAGTATTTATCAAGCACATTAGAAAGGCTAACGTCTACTTTATGTTTATCAATACATATAATCAAGTATGTGCAGCAGTATTCGTCATTTCCACTGGGAGGAGGGAGCATGGATGAAAACTTGCTTGTCCTTGAGACACCCTGGCTTGTGTTTTACAGATGAGGCCAACCATCTCTGTGGACAGCAGCGGAGTGTCAAGGGAGGTTGGACAGGTTCGCTTCGTGTGCGGCGGAGGTGGCCGGCGCGCGTGCAACCATACAAGTATACTGGATACTTAGAAGTGAAGTGAGCGCACAAGACAAGAGTCGACGAGAGGCGGACGCCACACCGGCTGGCCAAGCCAAATTTCCAACCCCAAAAATTTGTATCGTCGGGCCAACTCCGCCCCCGGGGATATCCAACTCTAGCTCCAACTACTCCGTTGGGCCGCCGCACGAAACAACAACAAATCGGCGGCGACCTTAGGGTTCAGTGATGATGTCGTCGATGACCTCCACAGCCAGCCCTTTTCGCTCTTCACCCATGCCCAGCCCCAGAGGCCTACGGAAATTCACCATCCAAGCTCAAGGTACCTCTATCTCTATGCAGCCCAATATCATATCATATCAAATCCAATCCATTCGATTCATGATTTCTTTTCCCCTGTTTAATTTGGGGATGCGCAGCCGGAGCCGGAGCCAATGGAGAGGATGCATCAGACAAATCCATCGAGATTATGCGCAAATTCTCCGAGCAGTATGCCCGCCGCTCCAACACCTTCTTCTGCTCCGACAAGTCCGTCACCGCCGTCGTCATCAAGGTAAAAGCCACCCAATCTACTAGTATCCAAGTCGACTATACAAATCAACTAGCAAAACATCACCTTACTTAGCCTATACTTTGGTTGTTGTTGAATGTTGATGCGCCGGGTGAGCTTTAGGTATAAGAGAACCCGTCAGTATGCCCCCTCATTTTTCATCTGTTAACAAGGCCTTCCATACCATACATCTTATTGGAATGCATAGAGGAGGTCAATTGGTTGCTTCATCGGTTCATCACACTAAACCGACACAGTTTGAAGTCTGGTTAGTTGCACCAGACCATACAGCTAATGGGTGGCTGAGTGCTGCCCTTGGGTGAAATGTAACTTCTCCCATGCAACCGGGATTTCTTTTTCCTCTTTTCAGTCCTGTCTGGAGTTCGGAAGAATTAGAGTAAGAATAGTGAAACATGGATGATGAATGCTGATTAGTGAATGGAAACATATCTGACAAGTGCATGCACAACAATCTTTCCCAAATCAGGGACATATGAAAAAAAAACAATAGAAACCCACGTCCTACATAATGAAAGGCATATATTTGAGATCGTACCTGGGGTCTGGTCTGGTAGGATCCTAAGATTACTATAATTATGAGTTTTATTATGGCTATGCTAGTTTTTATCTAGACTAGGAGTCCTCGTGTACGCATTACTTTTGGCCATTGCCTGAAACATCACAGAGCAATTGAGTTGTATTTTCCTAAGATGGTATCAGGGTTAAACAAAAGAAAATGTGTACTCCCATGAGATCTTTTCTTCTAATCTCCTACGGTCAACATGGAAATGTGGACTGAGATCCTGAAAATCTTGAACTGCTGTTATGCATTGGTAGATAATTTCTTTGGGTTCTCATCTCATTGACCTTTGTGGACACTAGGTCACTAAAAACAATAAGTACTTGTGTGTTGACCTTGGCTATCACATCAGTAACATGTTAAAAGATGTCATTGATCATTACCCTCTGTTTGCTTGAGAAGGTGAAAGAAGGTAATGACGTTCAGTGACTCTCCAAGGGGTCAGTGAACTCGTGGAGGCCTAAAGGCAAGTTTAAGTTCTTGGATCTCGGCCACAGTGCCAATTCAAGGAAACAAGTGATCCATCAATGTTGTAAGTCAGAGCCGATGTATAAAGCACATGGGTATACCACTATTCAGAATCCCTTCAGCTAACACTTGGAAGTTGGAACCACTCCCATTCCTTGATACCATTGTTAGAACTCCATGTACTCGACAATTTATGTGACTGCAGCTACTTTGCTCTGGTTTACTCACAGGAGACGAATCATCTTATTTTTATTCTAATATAAATTGTGGACTGTTGCAGTCCCTTCTTGGTGATAAAAGTATAAAAATAAGGATTGCCTGCTGTGTCTTATTCATGATGATTAGCAACTAAAAATATTTTTGCAGGGACTTGCTGATCACAAAGATCAACTTGGAGCTCCTCTATGCCCTTGTAGGTAATCGATACGTGTCCACGCTCTGATTCCTATTCTGTTTGATTATGGCAGTTACTCTCCTGCCTTTAATGGTCTACGTTTAAACAGGCATTATGATGACAAAGCTGCTGAGGTAGCACAAGGATTTTGGAACTGCCCTTGTGTTCCCATGCGTGAGAGGTCCAGCTCTTTATAAATCTTGTTTTAATTACTATTGATAGTGCATAAATATTGTTGTGCTGCTAGTTGTGTTCTAGTTGTAGATTCATACCATGGTGAGGTTTAACTGTTTTATAATTCTGATTCCATAGTATTTGTGGAGGTATATGCTTTTCTAAGAGAGCACAAACCAATCTTCTGTCCTACCTGTGTCGTACCGTATATGGATAATTACTTATGTGTAGTAAATAACTTGAAACCTAGTCTCTTCTTGCCTTTCCTTTCTTATGGAAATGTATATAAAATGCAAATGATGAGCTGTTGGATCGATCTGTTTTCAATTGGTTGATTAACTTTTGCAGGAAGGAGTGCCACTGCATGCTTTTCCTTACTCCAGACAACGACTTTGCTGGAGAAGACCAGGCATGTCACTTTTTCACATTGTTTCCTGCACCACGCATCAATCATACAGAAATACTATCTAACTCTCTATTGTCTCTGCATCAAACATTGCCTCTACATTAACGTTATTTTTACAAGCCCCTTAAGAAATGTTCGTTTTTCTTATATATATGTTCCATGCCTGTTGCAGGCTATAACCGTGCAGGAGATCAAAGACGCAACATCAAATATCTAACCTCAGTGCATCTTTCTTCCCTTATCCTTCTTGTCAATAGCGTTTGTATATGTAGCCTCTGTAAGAAGACATTTGACCGACAAAAACAGTTATGATAAAATGTGTAGTTCCTTTGTAAGACAATTTGTATCTTGTCAGAGGAAAACTGTGTTACTTGTGCACATTAATTAGTTATGTAAAGCATGTATATCAAGTCGAAGCTATGCAAAAAAATATATGTTGTTTTGATGTGTGTAGTTCCGTCAAATGGTTTGTAATTCCATAAAAATAATAATCTGTCGTATCTACTAAGTACTAACAACTAGTAGGCTCTATCCTGAGAGAAAATTGGTATCCTGACGTGTGCCTCCTCCCTCCATGTCTGGTTAGATTGGCTTATATCCACTTTACTCTATGTTGATTAAATATTACTAAGGATTGCTTACTGCTATGCGTCCACTTTAATTAGCTCTTTCACATATATTAGGCCAAAATGAGATATTTTACCTATTTTAAGATGATTCCAAAAGTCGTGTCTTGGTGAGTTCACATCGATGGTGAGTATACGAGAACCAAGATGGTGGTGAGGGTTGGAGTTCATCATGAGAAAGACGACTGCCTGTAGAGCAAGTGTATGAGTTGGATGTTCGGCTTGTGAGCATACATTTTGATCCTAGCACAATGTGGATGAATGGCTTCTCTATGAGGATACACATTGATCCTAGCGATGTACATCAACGAAAAACTAGTAAGCATACAGGCCGAGAGCGAGAAGAGCGCTCCGACAAGACGTAGGCCCTAATGAATATTTCACACTATGTTTCAATGTGTATGTTGCACGGTTGCATATGCAAGTTATGTTCTTGCATAGAACTGCCTTAAAAAGAAGAATATACCATGAGAAAATAATCATGTGCGCCGTATAAAGCATTTGTACAATTCATCTTACAAGCTAGCAATAGAACAGCCATACCCTGTTTTGTCATAGAAGACAAAAGTACAATGGTGATGTTGGTATTTTATTTATCCACTAGGGCCAAATTTAGATTGATCATATCGATCTTACTCTGCATTAATTCAGGCTTAATAGGTTAACTATCCTGAATGTATGCAACATTGCAACCTATTTATATCCATAGTCCTCTGTATAAGGATAATGTTTTGCTTGTATAGTTGTATTATATAATTTGTTATTTCAAAAATGGTAAGCATATTACTCTCAACTTATTTTGTCCTGGGAAGAATTTGTGAGGTTTAGGTTATGAAGAATCGTTATGCACATTATGAACAATGTGATTATAATATTGGAAGAATATGGAAGTTTCCATGAGATGTAGTTTTAAGCATTACATACTCCCTTGAGCACTTTTAGCATTTAAAATTTTAACATCCTGGGCTCTTGTACAGTGCTGCTTTGCTGCCTCAGTTCACTTATTGCTACTTAGTTGTGAGGCAAGGTAGTCGAATAGGCTCTTTACATATAAATATAAGCACTTCTAGAGTATTACTTTTCTCACTAACCACCATTCATTTAATTTTCAACTAACAACCACTGTTTCACTTTCTAATCACCTTTTGTTTAATTAAGAGTATAGTCTTTTATTCTGTCTCTGCTTGAAAAAACATAAATATATTTATATTTGAGAATAGAGGGAGTATATAATATAAAATAGTAAACATTGATCACCATGACCAAAGGTAACATGTTTTAGCTGGTAGACAATTGTTGTATCTATGACAGCATCCATACAAATTGATCCACTGCAATTAGCAAAAGAAAAGGTAGCAAGCAGAACACAAGGCAAGGCAAATGCAGTAGCTAGCTGAGTAGAGGAAAGGGAGAGCAGGCCGTAGCTAGTGCTGCTCCTGATAAAGTATATCTTTGTTTGTTTGTTATCAATCATATCACAATAATCAAGAATGAATTTCTTGGCTGCTGGCAGTGGCAGGGGACGGATCGCATCGCATTATACGTTGTTGTCTAGTCGGAGTGGGCGGAGAAGCGCTCCACCTTGGGATCGGAGAGGTTGATGCCAACCATGGCCTCGCCGAGTCCGCTGCTGACCTCCGCCAGGATCTTGGGGTCGCTGTAGTGTGTAAAGGCCTGCACGATGGCTCGGGCGCGCCGCGCGGGGTCACCGCTCTTGAAGATGCCGGAACACGCCGTCGCAGCCGAGCTGCATCATGAGAGCCGCATCAGCGGGAGTGGCCACCCCACCCACCGCTAACTGCACGACAGGGAGACGCCCCATTTGCTTGGTCTGCATGACGAGGTCGTAGGGCGCGGCGATGCGCTTGGCGTAGGAGAAGACCTCGTCGTCGTCCATTCTGCGGAGCGCACGGATGTCGCCCATGAAGGAGCGCACGTGGCGGACGGCCCCGAGGACGTTTCCGGTGCCGGCCTCGCCCTTGGTACGGATCATGGCGGCGCCCTCGTCTCGACAGCCACAGACGAAGGGGACGCGGAAGTTGTTCTTGTTGATGTGGTGGGCATCGTCGGCGAGAGTGAGCACCTCACTCTCGTCCACGTAGTTAATGCCAATTGCCTCGTGGATCTGGGGCTCGACGAAGTGGACAAGATAATTCGTTGATTGAATGTATATATAGTCTTTTTACTTTTGTATTATATCGGTTTATAGAAACAGTATCCTGAGGTTGCCACTATATGCGAACTCGTATAAAATAATAGCATATATTAAAAGATATGATAATAGTAATCCATTATCCTACCGGAGTGTAGCTAATTATATGGAAGAACGTTTAGACTGGACCTGAATTCAGTAAAGACCAAAAATGCAGTCTCTTAGTGAAAATATCAGCATACTAGGAGGAGGTAAGGACATGCAACATTTGAACTACGTTGGCTACGACTCGTTCATGGATAAAGTAAAGATCAATCTTGATTGATGTGTTTGGTACATTGTTATTGTATCGGATTTATCGAGAGATACACTGTATTGACATTATCACAATAAATGGTAGTGGAACGTTGGAGGGGAAAATGTAATTCCTAAAGGAGCTGACGTAACCAAGTTGTCTCAGCAACGGTATTTGCAATTGTACGATACTTAGCCTCAGCACTAGAGATACAGTAGGTTGCTGCTTCAAGAACCAAGACACGAGGTTATCACCAAAAAAGACTGCATATCTAGAGGTGGAGTGACGGGTGTTTGGACAGCTAGCCCAATCGACATCAGAGTAAGTGACCAGACTAAAGATATCTATGCGTCGGAGCTACAAGACATAATCATCCTATGCAAATAGCGAAGAATACACTTAATCAAAACATAGTGTAGCTCTTGTGGGTCATGCATGTGAAGGCACACTTGCTGAACAGTATAGGAAATATCTGGTCAAGTGAAAGTAAGATACTGCAGAGCTCTAGCCAAACTGCAGTAATGAGTCGGGTTAGCAACAGGGGCGCCCCCAGTGCCAAAAACCTTGGCGCATGTGTCAACTGGCGTAGAGCACAGTTTGCAATCTACCATACCAGCGTGCTCAAGAACCTCTAGGATGTACTAACGCTGACTAAGTAGAAAGCCACCATCGTGACGAGTGATAGAAAGAGCCAAAAAAATGATGCATCAGACCAGGATCCTTCATAGAAAATTCCCTCTAAAGTGCATCAATGACCCGTGAAGCAGTGAAGTAGAGGAGGCCATCAAGATAATATCATCATAGAGAAGCAAGTAGACCGTCTCACTGCCATGACAATAGATAAATAAATATGTGTTCAACTTGGCACTCATGAAATCCAATGAGAGAATGTGAGTAGCGAAGCGACTATATCAGGCGCGGAGAGTATGCTTTAGACCATAGAGAAATTTGTTGACATAACAAATGAAATTTAGGTGAGCACTATCAATAAATCTAGCAGGCTGCATATAATAAATAGTCTCATCAAGGGTGCCATATAGAAAGACATTCTTCACATTCAACTGATGAACATGCCAATCATACGAAAGAGCCATTGTCAAAGACTATGCGGATAGTGGCTGCCTTAACCACAGGACCGAAGGTCTCATCAAAATCAATTCCAGGACATTGAGTGAAGCCATGAAGGACCCAACGTGCCTTGTACTGATCCAAAGAGCCTTCAAGATGAAACTTGTATTAATAAATCCATTTGCTAGTCACAATATTAGCACCAGAGGGACGGGGAACTAAATCCCACATATTGTTGGCAAGAAGAGCAGATAAATCATCAGTCATGGCGGCCCTCCAATTTGGATCAGCTAGGGCCCCACGATATGTCTTTGATATTGGAGACAAGGGAGGAACATGGAGATTGAAGATTTGCTTCAGTTGTCAAAAGCTGTGCTTCCCGCGTGTGACCATGACATGCTTGTGTGTTGATGGAGGAACAAGCACTACACTAGGAGGCAGGGGATCCGACAACGTAGCAGCAGCGGCAGAGTTGGCCGGCCAAGCGGACACGCTGATTGGCCTGCTAGCTATGCCAGGCAGCCTAGAGGTGACCTCCTTAGTGACCGCTATGGATAGCTCACCAGTTGCACGTGGCAACGACAATGGTGATAGCTCCTCTGTCATACCGGACGATGACGATGGTCCACCTATGCTAGGAGACATTACGCCATGCAACGCATCCTGAAGCGACAACCTAGGGGCACCGTTGGCAACAGCCTGTGATAGGATGTCAGCAGGAGCAGTGGGGCACTCTGGGGCGCATGTGGAGCGAGGTGCAACAGCAGTTCAAGCAACCTGAGAATCTGAAGCACATGGAGGACCAATAGGAATAACAGGTGTAGTATCAAACTCCAATAAGAAATCAAAGTTAGATGAAGGAGGGGATGAGACCTTGGAGAAAGGAAAAGAGATTTCATCAAATGTAACATGACGAGAAATGATGATCTTATTAGAGGAGAGATCAAGGCAGCGATACCCCTTGTGCTCAGAGGGGTATCTAAGAAAAACGCAGGCGGTGGAACGCGAAGCGAGCTTATGGTCAGCAGTCATGGAGAGATTAGGGTAGCAGTGACACCCATACATGTGAAGATGACTATAGGAGGGTGGGGTTATGTGAAGGGCATAAAAAGGCAAAGCGAAGGCTAGGGTCTTAGTGGGATGACAGTTTAGGAGATAGGTGGCTATGTGAAGCGCCTCAATCCAGTAGGAGGAAAGCATACTGGACTGAATAAAAGGGAGTGGATGATGTTGTTAGTGGTGCGTATGATGCGCTCGGCCTTGCCATTTTACGATGACGTGTAGAGGCAGGACATGTGGAGAACTATGCCGTGAGTAAGGAAAAACGTGCGGGCAGAAGAGTTGTCCATTGTTGTACTGGACAGATTTAATAGAGGCACCGAACTAGGTAAAAACATAAGCGAAAAAATTAGCAAGAGTAGAAAAAGTGTTAGACATTAGGCGAAGGAGAAAAATCCAAAGGAAATACGAGCAATCATCAAGAATTAATAAATAATATTTGTAACAAGAGACGCTAGCAACAGGGGATGTCCAAAGGTCACAATCTATTAAATCAAAATTGTTAGTGGCTCGCAAGGTAGACTAGCTAAATGGGAGGAGCAAATGATTCCCAAGCTAACCCGCATGACATAAATATTTAGGCTCGCTCTTATTACAAGAAATAGCAGAAGACAACACTAAATAGGACAAGGTGTCATGATCGAGATGGCCAAGTCGCCGATGCTAATGGGTGGAGGTAGAGCTAGTGGCAAGTGCAAGGGGCTGAAACACCGATGACAGGAGAGGGTAGAGTGGCCCAGAATTATTACGCCTAATGATCACGCTCTACGGTTTTGAGATCCTTCACAGAAAATTCAATAGAACAACTATTATCTATGGTAAATTGACGAACGGAAATAAGATCCTGCTCGCCGCCAAAAAATCCCGTGACCGGGGAGGGACGGCAGCTTGGTCACACGAAGGCCTGGGAAGTCTGCTTGTCTCCAGTGCAGGTCCTTAGGTCTCGAGGTTCACGGGTGTGCCAGTTAATTTGACCCTGCAATTGACAAGGAAGTAAGACGAGTGAATCCGATACAGGTGCTCCCTATTGGTTGGCTATCGATAGGTTCGGGATGTTGTTCGATCGACTGGGGAGCCGATGTGGACAGGTGTCGACGAGCGGTCGACCGCAGAGCCGATGGAGGAACCATAGTGTATTCAGAGAATGGCGAGGTGCACGGGATCCCTTCGGACAGCCGAATAGTGATTCATCGACTGGAAAAACCGATGAGTGCGGATGCGGCCTAGGCCATGATTAACGCAAGAAGGCACGGCTACAAAGCGGATGCCGCTCCAGATATGACAGCAAGAGACCCATCGCTCGCCGTGGCAGCGCCATCAACACCGAACCTCGAAGATCGGACCTAACCAAGACAGTACGAGGCCGGGGCCAGCGGCGATGATACGGAGGATGTCGGATCGGCTATGCCGTAGCAAGGATAGGAACGAACCCATCGGCTAGCTGAGCCGATGAGGGGACGCCTCTCTGAAGGCGGGTGCGTATCAGCTGGGGGTCCGATACGTTTGGCGTTACACGTCGTGGGACGTCTCTAAAGGCTGATGCATATCGGCCGAGGGGCCGATGCGCTGGGCGTGAAGCACAGAACATGGATAACTCATCGGCTAGCACTCCGATGACATGCCGTGCAGGAGACTATAGGCCTGAAGCTCGATCTACCGTCGGCAGCCCCGTAGGTCGGACCTAACCGATGCAGCACGAAATTGACGACGGCAGAGGGAGCTTAACGGGCCGATAGGTCCAGTACGGACGTGATGTAATACATCCGATCGGCCTAGGAGGTCGGATCTAACCGATGCAGCCTCAGACAGAGCAGGACATAACGGGATGGTGGTGGGACTTACCCCTTCGTCAGAGATCGGACTTAATCGATGCAGCCCCGTGTCAAGAGCCAGAACCCGCCGGTAAAACCTAGATGAACTAGGGTGGCGATACGCCGAATTTGTATATGATCGAGAGATATCTTACATGTTTCTAGGGGGTCTATATTTATACCCTAGATTTACACACAGAGTCTGACGCGTCTACGACCATCGGACATTATTTCCTAGTAAGAACAAAGGAAAATATTCCTAAAGCAGTTAACTAACCAGCTAAACCTCTCTAATTGAGTAAGGTTACAATTTACAAAAATAAACACCCTACCGTGGAGTCCACGGCTCTTCCGCAAACCCGGTTTCATCTGAATAATCTTCCAATTTGCAACTGGGTCTTCCTTTGCCGCAACCTGATCGGCTTCTCTACTGTAGCTATCAGACCTTCTTTTAGCCAACCTAATCCTTTCCCTTTTTTCCCTTGGGTTTCTCGGACCTGATCTTGATTGGACAATCCCCTGTCTTCAAACCGATCCAATCTTCTATTAATCTGATCGGCCTTTCTATAGTTCTCCATCGGCTTTGTCTCAGTATCTCCATCAGCCGATGACTGCATTAAACCCTCCATCGGACCTCTTAGCTGATCAGCTTTAGCCCCATCGGATCTCCCAGCTGATCGGCTTGAGCGCCATCGGATCGTCTAGATTTTGGCGTTAACAGATTCTTAATAAGTTGAGGAAAAACAAGAATATTATTTAAGTGATGGGAACCTGAGCTGTAGGGAAAGATAAAGAACCAATGTTAGAAATGGGTAAAACAGAGCCATCACCAACAACAATATGGGATGGTGTATAAAATGAACACGGATGAGAAATACAAAGATTACTGGAGTTTAATGTCATATGAGTTTTAGCACTAGTATCCATGTACCATTCTATTGTTGGTGGTGGCTACAGAGTCATCATGCTGAACGTCGAAGCCAGGGCATTTTGGTCCTAGGAAAAACCATTAGGATGGTAAGCCCAACTGGGACCACCAACTCCAAAAGGACGCAGCGATAGTGGGGCGAGCAGTGGAGACGACCCTAGTCAAACTCCTATAGATGACCCATGTAGAATCAGGTGAGGTGGCCTAGGTAGTGGTTGCTGCCCACCGTACAAGGCCTTTGGGCGAGGTGGCTGGTAGGTGCCAGGCAGCCTGGTGGAGGGGAGCTAGAGTCCATCGGGTGAGTCGGCCCAAAAAGCCTAGAATGTTTCATAGGTTGGTTGCCAGTTGGGTGGAGCAGGACCAAGCCGCGTGGGCGAAGTGCCCTATGACACGGCTAGTGTAGGTGCCCAAGACACGATCGTCATGGAGGAACCACCACGACCGTTTTACTTGCCATCGTGCCTACTATTCTTCTTGCCACTGTTGTTGGTGGCGGGGTTGTACGGTGATGGTGTAGGGGGGTGGGAGGCTAAGGCGGCGAGGGCCCGCACTGAGGCGCCAAGCTTCGCCTGCATGGTGATCTTGGCAAGTCGAAGGTCGAAGCGCACCTCAATGAAAGTCGGGAACAATCGTTGCCATTGGATCGGTGCCACCATCTAGGCAAAGCAGTCGTTGAGACCACAAAGAGCATTGAGGATGAGTGTGCATTCACGAACTGGTTCACGAAGATCGGTGAGTTGATCGGCTATGGTCTTAAGATGGTGATAGTAGTCATCAATTGATAGATCGCCTTAGACAAACGTGTGGAACTTAGCATCGAGGAGGAGTGCACGGGTCTCCTTGTTTTTGATGAACTGCTGTTCCAGCTCTAGCCAGACAATGCAAGTTGTGGACGGGTCATCCTCACGGTTCATCACCACCTCGATGAGCTCAGGAGTGATAGTGGCGTAGAGTCATGAGAGGACAGTGCAATCCATGCGCTTCCACGAGATGTCGATAGAGCGGTCATCGTTGGAGAGCATGTAGTTGGTGAGTGCATATCACTCATGTGTGTTGAGGAAGAGACTGTGCCAGCAGTTGAAGTGGGGTGACGAGAGATCAAGTGTGATTGGCACGAAAGCCTAAGAATGGCCGTTGCTTGCCTTGGCCATTACAGGGACGGTGATGGCGCACTTGATGTCATGGATGAGGCCTAGGTCGGACATGCGGGCGATGCTACCCTGAGCACCGGTGTCACCAAGGACACGATCAAGCACCATGATGGTGGAGGCCCTAGCCTTCTCGGCAATGTACGCCTGTTTAGGGCTGACGACGTCCATGATGATGCCGTCCCGTAGCATCTGGGCGAGGCCAACCTTGATGGAGAAGGTGGTGGACTTGTGCTCTACAATGCCATTGGTGGAGGTGGCACCATAGAGCGTGATGATGTCGGCGCCGTCGGAGGCCACGTGTGTGTAGCAACTCAATGATAGATCGATCGAGCCCTGCTTCTTAGCTTATTCCATAGCAACTTATATATACCGATGGACAATATATACTGACAGGTTAGTGTTCACGCTAGATCTCACACGCGCGGTACGAACACGCTGAAGCCTAGGAGGTCTGCTAAGCTTCAATGCAGGTCTATCGGCTTCTTTCTATGGCTTGAGATACGCTAACCGAGGCCTGGATGGTCCGCTTAGCTCCAGCGTGGGTATCTCGGCTCGCTCTCTATCATGATGGCATAGGTGTAGGCGTGCCAGTCAATTTGACCCTGTTAGACTATGGGCTGATACGAGCTCTCGCTATCGGCTGGTCGCCGATAGGGTCGAGTTGGTCATCGGTCGCGTCCAAATGGCTCTTGCTATCGGATGGTCACCGATAAAAATTGGGACACTCTTCTATCAGCTGGGGAGCCGATGAAGGCGTGGACAGATGTCGATGAAGGACGTGATGACTCTAGGTGTCGTGAAAGCGAGATCTTGATCCATCAGCTGCAGAGTCGATGGAGGCATCAAAGGGTATTTAGAGAACAGCAAAGCACACAGGATCTCTCCTAGTTGCCGACGGAATCTGTAGTGCTTGTTTATCAGCTGGAAAGCCGATGAAGGTATATACGAACTAGCAAGGAATCATATAAAAGACACTGGCTACAAAGCTGATACTGCTCTGGATATGGTGCGCGATGAACAAGGAGTAGGGCCTGCTCCTCCCGTAGCACGAGACCCGTCGCCTATTGTGACGATGCCGCTAGCACTGATCTCGAAGATCGGACCTAACCGAGACAGTAAGAGACCGAGGCCAATGGCAACGAATGGCGGACTCCAGATCGGTCGTGCTGAAGGAAGGGCAGAGCGAACCCATTAGCCAGCTGAGCCGATGAGAGGACATCTCTAAAGATATATGTGCATCGATCGAAAAGGCTGATGCACTAGGCATAATGTTCGATGAAACTCTCTGAAGACGGGTGTGTATCGGCTATGGAGCCGATACGCTAGGCATATTACTCAAGGTATAGATAACTCATCGGCTAACCATTTCGATGAAACACTAGGCAGAGACCTATAGGCCTATAGCTCAATCTACTGTCGGTAGCCTCATAGGTCGAACCTAACCGATGTAGCATGGGACCAATGATGGTAGAGAGAGCTTGGTAAACCGATAGATATCGTATGGACGTGATGCGGTATACTCGATCTAACTAAGAGATCGAACCTAACGGATACAGACTTAGACAAAGCAAGATATACCGGGATAGTGGTAGAACTTACCCCTTCGCTAGAGATCGAACTTAACCGATGTGGTCCCACGTGGAGAGCTAGAACTTGCTGGTAAAAAGCTAGATAAACTAGGGTGGCGATGCATTGAAATTGTATTGAACGAGAGATAATTTATAGGCTTCTAGAGGTTCTATATTTATACCCTGGCATTACAGAGTCCGATGTGGTTATAAAAACCATTAGACGTTACTTCCTAAAAAATATAATAGGAAAATATTTCTAAGGAAGTAAACTGAACTAACTAAATCTTTCTATCAATATAAGATACAATTTACATAGATAAATTACCCTGCCGTGAGTTCCACGGCTCCTACTCAGACTCGGCCTAATTAGGGTAATCTTCTATAATTGGACATAATCTTTTCTCATTTCCTTCAATTGGCTTCTTTCCTATAGCAATCGGACTCTCTTTTACTAAATGGATCGTCTTTCTAATCTTTTCTTGAGCTTACCAAATTTTGGCGTTAACACATACCCCCCAATTTCAAAATATGAAAGCTCATACATCGAAATTCTCTTCCTTAGGCTTCTATGTCTTTCAAATCTCCGATCAATATAAATTTTGGCAACTGTGACTTTTGAATCGGCCCTTGTCTAGTCATACTAAAGGACTCCAAATAGTGTTTCTGAACGTTGTTCACATTCTGCTCTATCTACTGCCACGTAGGATCTCTCGTAGTTGCCGTAGAGCCGATGGAGGCACCAAAGGGTATTCAGAGAACAACAAAGCACGTAGGATCTCTCGTAGTTGCCGACAGAATCTGCAACACTCGTTCATCTGTAGGTAAGCCAATGAAGGCATATGCGAACTGGGAAGCAATCGTATAAAAGACACCGGCTGCAAAGCTGATGTCGCTGTGGATATGGTGGGCGATGAACAAGGAGCGGGTCCCGCTCGTGCCACGGCACGAGACCCGTCGCCCACCGTGATGACGCCGCTAGCACCAATCTTGAAGATCGGACCTAACCGAGACAGTAAGAGACTGAGGTGAACGGCAACGAGACGGTGGACACCAGATCGGTCGTGCTAAAGGAAGAGCAAAGTGAATCCATTGGCTAGTTGAGCCGATGAGAGGACATCTCTAAAGATATACGTGCATCGACCAGAAAGGTTGATGCACTAGACGTAATGTTCGATGGACGTCTTTGAAGATGGGTGTGTATCGGTTGAGTAGCCGATATGCTAGGCGTGTTGCTCAAGGTATAAATAACTCATCGGCTAACCATTTCGATGAAACACCGGGCAGAGACCTATAGGCCTACGGCTCAATCTACTGTTAGTAGCATTGTAGGTCAAACCTAACCAATGTAGCACGGGACCGATGACAGTAGAGAGAGCTTGGTAAACCGATATATATTGCACGGATGTGATACGGTACACTCGATCTGACTAAGATGTCGAACCTAACCGATGCTATCTTAGACAGAGCAAGATATATCGAGATAGTGGTAGGACTTACCTCTTCGTCGGAGATAGAACTTACCAATGTAGCCACACGTCGAGAGCTAGAATCCGCTGGTAAAAATCTAGATAAACTAGGGTGGTGATGCGCTAAAATTGTATTAATCGAGAGATAATTTATAGGTTTTCAGAGAGTCTATATTTATACCCTGATATTACAGAGTCCGATGTAGTTACAACAACCATCGGACGTTACTTTCTAAAAAATATAATAGGAAAATATCTCTAAGTAAACTGAATTAACTAAAATTTCCTATCAATATAAGATATGATTTACATAGATAAATTATTCTGTTGTGAGTTCTATAGCTCTTCTTCAGACTCAGCCTCATTTAGATAGTATTCTATAATTGGATGGAATCTTTTCTCGTTTTCTTTAATCGACTTTTTTCTATAGCTATCAAACTCTCTTTTATTAAACCTATCTTTTCTTATCTTTTGCTGTGCTTATCAATTTAGCAGAAGAAGCAAGCGGAGCCGCACATGTCAAGAAGAAGAATACATAGCAGGTGCATCCTCTTGTTCACAAATGAAGAAATGAATGATCCACAAATAACAAATGAAGTGTGCGTGTGCGTGTGCGAGCCTCCCATTCTTATTACTACGAGTACGTCTACTCGTTAGATGGACGTACACACGTATGTCACTCACCGGCATGCAGGAATGGGTGGGCTGCGCTTGGCTCAGCCGCCTCCGCCAAAGCTCCCCGCTGCACCGCATCCGCGGCCACGCCAGGAGATTCTATTCCATGCACGTCACAACAACCACCATCTAAATCTTATTAGCGTCGTCACTTCACCGGGCAACAGGAGGGGGAAGACAAACCCCACCACACTACTCTTTGGGCCTTCTTCTTGCAGAATGAAACCCACGTGTACTGTCATGCATAGTGCTCAACATCTGATCTTATTCCCATTGGTCTTCCGTGTCTGTCTATAGGGGGAATCAATCAATCTGAGTGGTTCCATTGAATATTCACGCGTGCTAATTAACGCTCCGGCGACGTTTTATAATCCGAATCAAACAATAAGGAGAGGTTATATATTTTACAGATTAAGTACAGAATGAGATAGATTTAATATTCAAGAAAAAAAATAAAAGAGTTATTATATTGTGATCAGCACATGGCAGCTAACCACGGCACACGTGCCACCATGGCGTATACCCATCAAAGAAACAATATCAAGAACTATAATGAAGGCAAACTGTACTCAATGACATTTTACTTCTGATCTTCACATTTTCTTTCTTCTTATCTTTAGTAGCTGTCACTTTTTTCACAAGAGGAGAGCTTGGTCGGTAGGGATGCAACGTCTAGCCTGCCTCACACGTCTTCTCTATTCGTGAAGATGGAACATTTACTTACCCTGTATGCATGCTTGCCAAGAGACTGGCTGCTTATACACAGGACCCGCATATTGCCCATGCCAACCACGTGGCAAGCTATACTGAGGTATGCTACTGACTAAATACGGAACACTAAAAGAAAATAGTTCCGTTCTAAAACACGTTTTCTATGCATGGCAACAACTAATCAGCATTACAAAGCTAAAAATTTACAAAGTTCATGTGCAGGTAGAAAGGTATATAATGATCAGCTAATGAAGATTAAATTAACAATCATATCAATAGCACAACTTAACATTTGTAGTCTTTGTTGACAATCAAATATAAAAATACACCAAAAATATATCTCACATATTCTGGCAGCAATCATACAATAACAAAAATCTTCTTTAAGCTGCAAAATCATATAATCGACCTCCAACTCCAACATGAGTATATGCATGGATTCTGTGATATTCATCTCAAATATCAATGGCCTCACCTATCCTAAAAGTAAGTATATAGTGGTCACAAAGACAAATGAGTATCACAACATGAATCCAACAAGCAAATCATGAAAATAAAATATCGCAATGGCAAGACCTATATATTGGAGCATATTCTCGTTCTCTAATTTGTAATAAAATTTAGAGAACCATATGCGGAATACAAAATCCTAGTAATTGTGATTTTTTTCAAGCCCATGTTTTGGAGAAAATGTTTCAACCCTATATTTATATAAAATACTAATTTCTATTATTAAATATGATATTTTTAATATATTTTTACATATAAGTAGGCTCAAAATATACATCACTCCATCTAATTTATCTTTTTCCACACTCTAGGACTGCATGATTACAAAAACTCAACACAATCATCACTATTAATAAAAGATTAGTCGGTCACATATAAAAAAAAGGTTTATTCTATCAATAACTAACATATGTTAAAAATATGGCTATTGTGTATGTATATTTTAAAATTTCATATACTATTTTTTACAATTATTATGCATAAATATATTAGCCAAAGAGGCAATAAAAGCTTAAACATGCGTTCCTTAAACATTTTTCCTGGAAACATGGGTTGCTTGAAAGAAATTGTAATGCATTAGGCTTTGTATTATGTATGTCCCCAAAACCTGGTTTTGTAAAATTTACTCTAAAATTTAAAGCATTGAACAAACTAAATATCTAAATTACTAACATTCAGTTCAACGAATAAGCAAGGAAAAAGCACAATATAAACATCCTGATTATTTCCCTTCTACAAATAAGGATCACAACAAATGCAGTGAAATTGCCTTCCAATCTGCATTCATTACCTGGATAAGATCAGGAGACGAAGCAAGAGAGGAATCTGAGGGTGGATAGCGTCTCGGGTTTAGTAACATGATACCTGGAATGATCACATGGCAGGTGACACAGGCTGCATTAGAGATGGCCAAATGGATTGCCCATGCTGAGACAGGCCAGGTCAGCTGGTACTACCAGCTGTGGGCTAATGGTGTGACCCATGGGGCCGGCTCGGCTTGGCGTAATTTCAAAAACTTTTTAATAAATTTTTTCACTTATTCTATATTTATTCTATATTTTTTCTTAATTTTATATGCTTTTTTTCCTATTTTCTTATTTTTTTAAAAAAAATTACATTTTTTTTATTTTTTAATGGGCTAAACAGGGTGACAATCCGCCTAGCCAGTTTAAGCTTTGCCAGGCCGTGCCTGGGCTGCCAACCCCAGAACGTGGGCTGGCTCGACCTAGCCCGTTTAGTAGTCGGTCCTATCTGAGCTGAGCCTAAATGAGCCATGCCTGGCCACCCGTTCAACCATCTCTAAGCTGCATCAATACATGCCCCTGTCGTGTGAGGACAAAGGAGGGGGCCCACACCCACCCGCCACCGTCAACAGAGCAACCCACCCTGCCACCATCAGCAGCGCTACCACAGAGGATAAAATATAGAAAATAAATTGAGAATCACACACATAATCTTATTGCCATCACCAAAGTATGAAGGTCAACACATTATGAAGCTCAAAAATTGATAAACATATTATCATACGGAATGAAATAGCTGGCTATGAAAAGAATAGTATTAATACAAACCACCCAATATTTGTCCCTGGCATTATATCTTACACAATGTTAGCACTGAACATGAACTCCTTGGGGACTGCACCTATGGATATCTACCAGAATGAGAGTCCAAGCAGGCAAGGAATAGTGAAAGCTATAGAATATTGCAGGCATAGAGATGTTAGATTCAGTCAGAAGAGCTCGGTTCCAGCAGAGGCTATCCAATGAGGAATCCAAATCCTTATACAATTTGACAGTGGGAATAAATTTCCATGGACAGTTGTGTTCTATAAACCAGCTCCACTCACATCAAAGCTTCCTTCAGTGCAAACAGGGCATGACAAAATCAGAGCAACATTGAGATTTTGTTTTCTAATTTGAGACAGTGAGGAAGGCCTCTCCCAATTTAATTATCATAATTGAAGTTTTGTATCAACATTTGAAAAGTGATGAATTGACAAATCTGATGGATCAATATATTGGCAAAAGAATCGATTGATTAATTGATTTAATCACCTGGTGATGCATCTTAAATTCAAACCCCAGATATAAATTTATAAACCTTATTATCGAATGTCAAGGTTAAATTCTAAAATCATTTCTTGAGTTACCAAAAATCCTAGAAATTCAAATGCCAAATTCTGAAGTTGACTTCCACCTCCAATTATTCAAACTCAAATTCCAAATCCTACTCCTTCTCTCTCCTCTCAAATCCTCTAAAAATGTAGAATTCACTTCAAACCTATCAAACCGCCCTCTTGATACTTTTCCTTGAATTTCCTAAATTTTTCTTTTTCCAATTTGAGCTCAATTCCTAATTTCAATTCCTTTGGATCCTCTCAAATAGCATATTTTAAAATCCTTAAGAAAAAGAGAAACAATCTTACTTATTTTGGGCTCTCTCCTCCCTCAGCCTAGCCTTCTCTTCCACCACTCTTCTCCCTTAGGCTTCTATCCCAACCTCCTTGCCTTGCTAGGCTACTTTCCCTAGCCCACGGTCTGTCTCCCTCCCTCTTTCCCTCTCTCTCCCACACGCAGCCCTACCCACTTCCTCAACCCCTTCCTACGTGCGTCCACTGCTGGCACCCCAAACGAGCATCCAATATATCGCCCTACTTTGTGGGCCTACCTGATAGCCGCCCATTATGGTGTGTGTGTTTGCTCCACTACTCTCTGTGCGGTCACCTTTCTTACCAGATTCGCCCTGCACACACCCAGCAGCCATTCAGCGAAATGCTGCACCAAGCCCATCACGACAACCTCAACTATGTGTGCCACAACCACTGCTCCTATGTGTCGCGCATCGCTCTGAGCCCATGACATGCCAAATCCCCAACCACCACTACGAATATTGTCCATCGGATCCCTCCTTATCCCTTTTTTCCCTCTGGGAAACTCAGTGCCATGTCCCTATCCGGGAATATTGTTGCCGCACCATCTCTTAGGAAAGCCGCCACAAATCCTAGTTTCTGTGCATCTTGTTTGATGTCCCATCATCATTGCCGCTACCCTCCATGCCCTACACACTATGCCACGCTGTCACCACACCATCACATCATCAATCATGCCACTAACCAGTCTCACACTAGAAACCTAGCATAGGCCAACCAGCTTGGCATTCCCTTTCGCCTATAAAGGCCCACCATCTCCCATTTCCTTGCTCTTATTTCTTCCTCTTCAAACTAAGTCACAGCCTCAGTACCCCCTAACAGTCGCCATGCCCGCCATCGCCAGCTAGAAGTTCACCGGTCTCCACTGCCCCTTTCCCACCTACTGTCGTGCCACATTGACACTACCCACCCCAACTTCCAACACTTACACATTGGGTCAGAGGAAGAAGACACCCTTCCCTCCTGTGACAATGGCACCCTAGGCACACTAATCACCAATGAGGTAAAGCCATTTGTCCTGCTAACATGTGGGTCTTACCCGAGCATTGGCTATATTAGTTCATAATAATTATTACATATTTGTAGGGTTTTAGTGTGGTCTTCTATTATTTTGAGTGGTGACATTGTGGATTTTTGTCAGATGCTAAGTTCAAGAAGATTTGAAGACCATCTTTAAGGCAAGTTTGCCTTATTATATTTCTCCTAATTTATAAAATGTGATTGATTTCAAAATCGCATGTCTAGTGTACACAAGTAATTTGATCAGCTTTAGCTTATGTACAAAGGAAAATGATACAATACACATGGTTGATCTTCGAGAAGAATATTTCTTGAAAGAAGTGGAAAGTGAAAAGAAACTAATAATGAAACTAAAATTTGTCTCTCTTTGCTTGTATTGTTGCAAAGCAACTTACTAACAGGTCAAGACGAAGATCTCCAAACAAATGATTTATAGAAACCCACACTTTGAGTTTTTGGATATGTTTTGAAATAAAAAGGTTGGAAATAAACCCAATCTTCCTTTGCAACCTTCATAATCATATTTTCCATGACTTACGAGTACGAAATTACTCACCCTCAATTTGTTGTTGTTTTTCTCCTCCCTCAAGTTGAGGCTAAAGATATGGATGGTTTTGGTTTTGTTTTTAGACCCAAACCAATTGCTGGTGGATTGGCATGCTAGCCACATAAACTCCATTGCTGCTGCTTTTCTAAAAGGTTGCTTCTCAAGGTCTACCCGAGGATGCAACAAGGTATAATATATTATTTATTTAGTTAGTTTTGCACTTATTCCTATTTTGTTACCGTGGATAGTAGCTTGGGACCATAGTCGTGTTTCCGCAGGGGATGGTCCAATGTCCTCGGTGGCATTCCCAATCTAGCGCTGCCTTTACGGTAGTGTCAGGTCAGGGTGTAACATTGTGAAGCATTATTTGGATGGGGATTTGAGATCCAAAATTGGCACTAGTTGGAAATATTCAAACAAGACCCACTCCGAATTTGATAGTTAATCTAAAGGAAATATTCAAAAATGAGTATTTTGATATATTTTGGTATAAATTTGAAATCTATATTCCATGAGGAATTTTAGGTAGGCTATTTGGAGAGTAGTTTTTTACTTGTATTGAAGCCAATTTAAAAATATTTGAATTCCAATGATTAGATAGAAGTTTGGGAAGAGGTTTTTGTTTGAAACATTTAAGTGAGGATTAGGAGTTTGACTTGAGTTTAAATTTTCTATTTGAACTCACAAAAATTGAAGGATATCAAGGAAGACTTGTTTAACTGATATTTTGATAATAACTCAAATTTTTGATGAATATGGATTTTAAAAGGAATTGGATGAGAGAACAAGAAGGGAAAAGTTTGAAAGGAAATTTTGAATGTTTGGATCTGTGAATTCAAATTTGATATTTTAACTTTCTAATTTTTAAATATTTCAAGGAAGGGAATTTTTGAAGATATTGAGATAATTGAATTTGAATAAATTTGAGAAGATGGCTTATTGTGATGAAAATTTGTAAGGATTTTGAGAAGGATTAAAGTTTGACATATAGATTTTAGGAAATTTAAGAAACTCATGGGATGGTGCTGACGCATGAGTGGATCAGACCAGATAGAGAGGCGCGCCAAGAGGGCGAGAGAGCATGAGCTGATGGAGGTCCGATACGATAGTGCAAATACGCGAAGGCCTAAGAGATCTGCTATTGGCTAGATGTGCCTATAGGGTTATGATAGCCATCGGTTGTGAGTCCGATGCACCCCTACTATCGGCTAGTGGCCTATAGGAACTATAGCACTTATAAATTGTCTAGAAAGCCGATGACGGCATAGACGAATAGCGAGTAATAAAATAAAAGACTCATCGACTGTAGAACTGATAACACTTTGAACAAAATATGCAATAAGCGCTAGAGAGCAAGGTCCGATCTCCTGAATGGACAAGACCCAACGACCACCGATGACGGTATTGTTAGAGTAAGCCTTGATAGATCGGACCGAACCAAGATAATATAGGGCTGAGGCTAACGACACTGAAACGACAAGAGCTAGATCATACGTAATGATGGAGGGACTGGGCGAACCCATCGGCTACTATCAGCTGTTGGTCCAATGCAGGCATATCAATAATCTCATTGACCCTATGAAGGGAACGAAACCTACTAGATCTCAATGCCATATCTAATAGAACCAGATCGATCACTAGCGGATTAATCAATGGGTAAGATATATGTATATGGGTTAAGAAGCCAATACACTAGGCGTGAAGCTTAGTGTATGGATAACTCATTAGCTGGTTGCTCTAATGAAGCATCGTGGAAAGACCTATCAGCATAAGGTTGAATCTACTACTAGCAGTCAAGTAGGTCAGACATAACCAATGCAGAATAAGATCGATGATACTAAAAGGAGCTCGATAAGCCTATAAAACCTATGTAAACGTGATGTGATATATCCAATCAGACTAAGAAATCAAACCTAATCTATGTAGCCTTAGACAAAGCGAATATACCAGGATAATAATAGGACTTACCCCTTCTCTGGAGATCAGACATAACCGATACAGCACCACATCGAGAACCAGATTCCATTGTTAAAAACCTAGACGAATTAGGGTGACAATGCACCGAGATTGTACTGACCTATGTGAATGATTTACAAGCTTCTCGGGGGTCTATAATTATATGCTAGAGTTACATGACTCTAATGTGGTTACAAACAACCTCTCTTTAGAAAACGTTATTTTCTAAATAGAAAAGGAAACTCTCTCTAAGAAATAACAAAACTAACTAAACTTGTATATTTCACAAAGATACAAACTCCCTGTTGTGGCTTCCACAACTCCTTCTCATATCCATTCTCATCTAGATAATCTTGTATCTGAACCAAATCTATTCTTATCCATCCGATCAGCTCTTTTTCTGTATCAATCGACATCTTTTCATAAGCTGATCGGTTCTTTGATTATGTCTACGGGGTTTACCAAATTTTTGTGTTAACAAATGGACATTTGGTATAGATTTTGATATTTGAGATAAAGTTTGGATCTAGGATAAATATCAATAATTTTGATGATGGGGATTTTAAAAAAGAGTTTGATTTGAAAATTGAAATTCCTAGAGTTTGGTTGGGAAAAGGTTTCTGAGAAGAGATTTTTAGGTTACAAGGAAATGATTAATTGAGATCTTCGTAGATCCTTAATACACATAAAGACCAAAAGTTTGAACTTAGGTTTTTATTAAAATAGTTTCTAATGACTACATTGAAACCGAGGCATTACACCTTCTTCCCCTTATTTCTGTTTTTGCCCTCCTTTGTGCTTGCTTCTGGTTATTTACTAATTCATCAGGTTAGTTTGACTATAATGATAGTAACATAAAAGTAAGCATAGCACCGAGGTTAATCTTACACATTTAAGAAGAGATTCTTGTTGCTATAAAAATAAGCATAAGTTTTAGAATTCACTTCAGCGAGACCAGACTTCTTTTTTTTCAAAGGGTGATAGAAGTCCAATTAACTGAGATTATGGGAGAATGTTTTTAGATTACATCAGTCTACCTATGTAACACCAGAACAACATATAACTTTGCAAAAATAATGTTAGGACAATTTCTAACATGAAAAACATCTATCGACAATAAACTAGTCATACAAAACAACTAATGAGTAAACAGACGTTTCATTTTTTAGTAGGTACTTTAGCCATGATAATATAATTATAATATATATTCTATCGGCCAATTAAAAAAATGAATGCAACATTCAGATTTAAAATAGACCGTCAGACTTATAAGTAGAAATTGTATCATAGAGAAGAGTTCTAAAAGCACACTAGAAGAAACATCACATAATTTTTGTCTTAGCAGACCCCGCGTTACAACTATCATTAATGTTAGAAATGAATAAAGAGTAAAAAAAATATTATGAATTAGGATAAGTACATTACAATAATGTTTGAGCTCTCCATTCTGAGAACTTATTTTTATTTTAGTGCAAAATTTGGTAAGCCCGCATATAGAATTGAAGAGAGAAAGAGTTCGATTGATATAAGAAAATAGCCAATCGGACGGATTGAGTATAGATTCGGTTTAGTTAAAAGACGGAAATTATCTAGATTGGACCAAGTGTAAGGAGAAGCCATGAAAACCCTAACAAGATACTTTTATTTATATAGAATATATCTTATAATATAGAGAAGTTTAATTAGTTTTGTTAACTTCTTAAAGATAGTTTTCTTTTATGTTTAAAAAATAACGTCCGAAGTTTATTTGTAACTGCATTGAACTTTTGTAACTCCAAGATATAAATATGGACCCTCGAACACGTTGTAAATTATCTCTAGATCAATATAACTTTGCTGCATCGCCACCTTAGTTTATCTAGGTTTTTACCGACAGGTTCTGCCTCTCGATACGGAGCTGCATCGATTAAGTCTGATCTCCGACAAAGGGGTAAGTCCCGCTACTATCTTGATATATCCATTTTACCTAAGGCTGCATCGGTTAGGTCTAATTTTTAATCCAATCGGGTACATCACCTCACATTCGTGTGGTTCTATCGGCTTATCGAGCTTCCTCTACAGCCATCGGTCTCGTGCTACATCTATTAGGTTCGATCTATTAGACCGCTAATAATAGATTGAGCCGTAGTTAGATAGGTCTTTACGCGAACGTTTCATCGGAGCGACTAGCCGATGAGTTATCTATATATTGAGCCTCATGCTTAGTATATCGTCTTCTCAAGCGATATACATATATTTTCAGAGAATTCCACTCATTAGCTCAATGAGTCAATGGGCTAGCCCGTTCCTTCCATCCGCGCATCCGATCTAACATCTCTTATCTTCATAAAATCGGGTCTTCTCCTTACTATTCATCACATATTCTATTCAGAACAACATCGACTTCACAGCCGATGGATCCATTATCTTATTCGGAGCACCATCGTATATTCTATTTATAGCGCTATCGATTTTGCAACCGATGGATCATCTATGTTATTCCTTACTATCTGCATATGTCTTCATCAAATTTTCATCTAATAAACGAACGCTACAACCTCTATCGGCAACCGACCGATAGGAGGATTCCACATACTGCTCATTGACCACTCCATTCTAGAGCACCATTAGCTCTATAGCTGATGTGTTCTTTATCCTATTCCTTACTATGTACCTATGTATTCATCTACTTTTCAGCCAATGAACGAGTGTTACACTTTTTATCGACAACCAGCCGATAGTAGGAGTCCACATACATGCTTATTAGATTTTCTATTTCAGAACGTCATGGGCTCTATAGCCGATGTATCTTTTATTCCCTTCATCGTCATCTGTCTATGGCTTTCATCGGCTTTCCAGCCAATAGATGAGTGTTTCAGCTCTTAGTGGCAACTAGCTAATGACAGGAGTACATCAGACGTAGCCGATAACTATTGGCACCCTATCGACGACTAGCCAATAATAGGAGTTCGTATCGGCCAATTGGCTCACAAACTCATCGGATTATCTACTTGTCAATTGCAGGATCAAATTGACTGGTACATTCATAATTCCAGCCACCCTGACAATGGGATCTCAAAGCCAAATAACCTATACTAGAGCCAAACAGATCTCTCGGGTCTCGACGTGTTCACGCGATCCTATCGAACCTCCATTAGTAGACATGAAGGACCGATTCGACAAGAACATTTAGGTATATGATTAAACTTATATATACATGTATTGAATCTTTATTAAACTAAAAAATTGGAAGAAGAAGTAACTTTTTTTATTCTTTTACTTTTAAAATCTGTGTATATTATTTTCACTAAAAGGTGGATTCTATATTTGGTAACTTAATAAAGAAGATTGCCTTTTATTAATAGTGTTACTTGGCAATTGGATTGTTGGCGTATACCATGATTCACCACTACCATCATTCACCCCTTCAATTGACATAGTTTGGTTGATTCAGTACTTTTTAATTATTGGGTACCAGAGGACTCTGACCAGCCATAGAATAGTTTTTGCGTGATGAATAAAGGTCCGGGTGTTGTAAGAGAGTGAGAAAAGAGTTGTAGCTTAATTCAGGTGACGGTCTAGGTAAACCTAAGCATGTTGTGAGGACGAATGCACCCAAGATAATCCGTAAAACGAAATCAAGGTGATGGAACTCATCTAGCCAGGGACATAAATGTGCATGCATGAGTAGCACTATTACGTTAGGAATTGATCTCTTTGAACCATGTATCGACCTACGTACGCACGACACCTGGCCTAGTCGGTGCATGCTGGTCAACTTTATTTGATTATTCATGCGGATCTGAGCTGCCGCACCGGCGTGGACGATGGATATAAAGTCCAGCTAGATAGCTAGCTGCACCAAGTGATTGTCCAAAACTGCAGCGCACGCAGGCACGACCACCATGAGAGGCAAGAATGGCAGTAACGATGGTGGCAGCAGGCCGCCGGCGCCTCCTCCTCCGCCGCAGCTGCACCTGCACTGGCGGCAGCGCGACCCTGCAGCCACGACGGTGTACACGGTGCACCCCAGCCAGTTCCGCAGCGTCGTGCAGCAGCTCAGGGGCAGTAGCTTCTCGTCACGACGACGCAGCGCAGCAGAATTCTACAGCCGCCGAGACGACGGACAGTAACAGGCGCAGTACGACGACAAGGACGACGTGGACTCTGGGGCACATGTACGAGGATTGCCAGCCTTGAACCGATGATCACTAGACCGATCAATTTGTTGCCTCTTGCATATTTGCATGCTTTAATAATAAATTCTGATCTCGATATTCTCCTGCCGTACGTCAACATGATGACTAGCTCGCTCGCTCCTCTGTCACATTTCTTTTTAATTCAGCTAGCACCGTATCGTATGCTAGCTTTCACACCATAAGGAAGTCAAATGAGCTCATAACTCATATATACAATCGCCCATGCATATGCTTCCTCTTTTTATTTTTCCCTTATTGATTTTTGAGTTCGCGACTGCATGCGAACTATATCTTGCACGTGAGCTATGGCAGGGACGAACAATTGTACATGGGAGTATGAGGCTAACTTAATATTGATGGCGACGTGGTGAATAATTAATGCAGAGAAGAGTGCTTGATCTAGAGCATCGATCTCCACGAATTTTCTAAAACAAGAACGCGCCTGCCATTTAATAAAAAATCTCTTTTTTTTCTATTTTTTAAATACATCCATGCAAAAGTACATGCATGATTAGCATAGTCGGTCGGAAAGAATGCAGAGGTTGTGTGTGTTTTCTGAAGTGGTGTTTTCCTTTGTACCATTTTAGGCTATGGCTCTTTAATTAGCCGCGCTACCTCAATTTAGTTGCCGCTTCTCAGGACAAAAAAAAACTCTATATTCTTGACATTTAAACAAGATTAGACGCACCTTTTAGCATGTTAATATGTGCTAACTAACTAGATATAAGTAATAGAAGGCGCATGCTAATTTCCACTCTTTGTTTCATGATGTATCATATAGGAGTAATTATGCTTTTCTTTTTAATTTGAGCGCATATATATATATACATGCGCGCGCTTCTTTAAATCTTGATGGAAATTCATGTTATACATATTGACATGGAGGACTGGTTTCGTTGGGTGGCAAACCAAACAATTCATTAAAACTTTTGACCTATCAAAAAAATGTCACTAGCCCTTCTAGTTTATTGGCATCAAAGAATACTACTCCATCGGATTTCTGGTTATTAAATTAAACAAATACTAGGCTAAATTCATAACGAAATGTTATTATATTTTAAAATGAAATGGAGTTCCTTTTAAACTTTTAAACTTTCTCTAGTCTCTACCGCTACGTATACGTAGTTTAGACCAAGGATTTCCAGTCATGCTCTTTGACTTGGTTACTTTGAAATAGTTAAGGGAAGGCCATCGATGTGATGTTAGCCTGATGCATGCATCCACAAATACTAGTTCTCCATCTACATCGACAGTACATTTCTGAGTCGATGTGTATTGTAATTATAGAAATGTGTATTGTAATTATAGAAAGTGTAATTATAGTAGGTTAACTATAACATGGCTATGTGATTGCCTTGTGAGCTGTCCTGGCCGCCTATATATACTAATATATTGACAGAGAATAGAATCAATCATTCTTACATTTTTATGTTATCAGAGTTGTTCTAATCTGCTATCTTTTCACAACCAAAAACGTCGCCGCTCTTGCTTCTATCGTCTGACCTCCTTCTCCTCTGCCACTACTATGCTGTGAGAGACTGCCGAGGTCCGACGCCCTGCCTCTGTAACGTAGTCGTTCCCGAACCAGGGCCCGTCACCGATCCGATCGCTACCACCGTTACTAATTGCACATCACCGGGTGTGTCGCCGGTCTCATCGCCCACGCCGTAGCTGCCCTCAACACCGGGTGTGGCCGCTGATCCGATCCTACCTCCGCTCCCGAACCAACGCCCGTCGCCGATCCAATCGCCACCACCGTTGCTGACTACATGTCGCCGGGAGTGTCGCCGGTCTCATCGCCCGTGTTGCCGATCTGATCGGTTTGACTTGCCTGCTGTCGATCCGATCGCCTGCTGATCCGATCTGATTGGATCTACGATCGATCCGATCCATCTGTCGACCCGATCACCCACCGATCGGTCCGATCGGATCCTGCCTACGGCCGATCCGATCGCTCTCTGATCCAATCGGCTTCTGCCGATCCGATCTCTCCGATCTGATCCCTCCGATCTGATCGGCTGCCGATCCCTCCGATCCGATTGGCTATCGATCCGATTCCGATTGATCGGCTGCCCATCCGATCTGATCGGCTGCTGATCCTTCAGATCTGATCGGTTGCCGATCCGATTCCGATCGATCGACTGCTGACCCTTCCGATCTGATCCGCTCCCGATCCGATTCCGATTGGCTGTCGACCCTTCCGATCCGATCTGTCGATCGGCTGTTGATCTGATTCCGATAGGCTGCCGATCCCTCCGATCTGATCGGTTGTCGATCCGATTCTGATCGGCTGCCGATCGCCAGTCCTACCCCTCATGGCTGGTGAAGACGATGGTGCCACTGCTTCCGAATACCGCCGTCTCGTGGCCGATGCTGCTAGCGCTGACGAAGCGCATCAGACTGAGGAAGCCTGCTTTCGCAACGACTCCCTGGACGCGTACGAGAGCGCTCACACGGCTCTCTAGGCGCAAGCCACCGCCGTCGTCAACGTCAAGGCACTCATCCCCATCGTCCTCGACAAGGCCACAGACTCCTACACCAAGTGGCGCGGCATGTTCCTCACCGTCCTCAATAAATATGCCCTCACCCGCCACGTCCTCGAGGATGAAGCATTCCCCACGCGCCTGGCGTGGCTCCAGGGGAACTGCTGCATCCTCACATGGGTCTACGGAACCGTCTCCAGCGATCTGCAGCAGTCGCTGATGATGCGGCAAGGTGTTAACGCCAAAATCTGGACGATCCAATGGCGCTAAAGCCAATCGGCTGGGAGATCCGATGGGGCTAAAGCCGATCGGCTGAGAGGTCTGATGAAGGGTTTAATGTAGTCATCGGCCGATGGAGATACTGAGACAAAGCCTATGGAGAACTGTAGAAAAGCCGATCAGATTAGTAGAATATTGGATCGGCTTGAAGACAGGGGATTGTCCAATCGGGATTAGGTCCGAGAAGCCCGAGGAAAAGAAGGAGAAGGATCGGCTTGACTAAAAGAAGGTCTGGTAGCTATAATGGATAAGCCGATCAGGTTGTAGTAAAGGAAGACATGGTTACAAATTAAAAGATTATTCAGATGAAACCGGGTTTGCGGAATAGCCGTAGACTCTACGGCAGGGTGCTTATTTTTGAAAATTATAACATTACTCAATTAGGGAGGTTTAGCTGGTTAGTTAACTTCTTTAGAAATATTTTTCTTTGTTCCTACTAGGAAATAATGTCCGATGGTCGTAGATGCGTCGGACTCTGTCTTTAAATCCAGGGTATAAATATAGACCCCCTGGAAACATGTAAGATATCTCTCGATCATATACAAATTCGGCACATCGCCACCCTAGTTCATCTAGGTTTTACCGGTGGGTTCTGGCTCTCGACGCGGGGCTGCATCGGTTAAGTCCGATCTCCGGCAAAGTGGTAAGTCCCGCCACCATCCCGATATGTCCTACTCTGTCTGAGGCAGCATCGGTTAGGTCCGACCTCTTAGGGCGATCAGATGTATTGCATCACGTCCGTGCTAAATCTGTCGGCCCATTAAGCTCCCTCTGCCATCGTCAGTTTTGTGCTGCATCGGTTAGGTCCGATGTACGGGGCTGCCGACGGTAGATCGAGATTCAGGCCTATAGCCTTTTGCACGGCGTGTCATCGGAGCGCTAGCCGATGAGTTATCCATGCTCTGTGCTTCACGCCTAACGCATCGGCCCCTTGGCCGATATGCATCAGCCTTTAGAGGCGTCCCACGACGCGATGCCAAACGTATCGGTCCCCCAGCCGATACGCACCCGCCTTCAAAGGGGCGTCCCCTCGTCGGCTCAGCTAGCCGATGGGTTCATTCCTATTCTTGCTACGGCATAACTGATCCAGCGTTCTCCGTATCATCGCCGCTGGCCCCGGCCTCGTACTGTCTCGGTTAGGTCTGATCTTCGAGGCTCGGTGTTGATGGCGCTGCTACGGCGGGCGACGGGTCTCGTGCTGTCATATTCAGAGCAGCATCGGCTTTGCAGCCCGTGCCTTCTTGCGCTAATCATTGCCTAGGCCGCATGCGCACTCATTGGTTTTTCCAGCCGATGAATCACTGTTCGGCTGTCTGGAGGGATCCCGTGCGCCTCGATATCCTCTGAGCAGACCCTGGTTCCTCCATTGGCTCTGTGGTCGACCCCTCGTCGACACCTGTCTACATCGGCTCTCCAACCGATCAAACAACATCCCGAACCTATCGGCAGCCAGCCGATAGCGAGCGTCTATATCGGACCCGCTCGTCTCACCTCCTTGTCAATTACAGGGTCAAATTGACTGGTACGCCTGCGAACCTCGATGCTTAAGGACCTACACTGAAGATAAGCAGACCTCCTAGGCCTTCGCGTGACCGAGCCGCCGTCCCTCCTCGGTCGTGGGATTTTTTGGCGATGACCACAAGGTCGCACCCACAATGCATGGTGCTACCTCGAGGACGAATTCCTTGGCCAGATGGAGTCTCGTGCCCTTCTCCTGGAGACGCAGTTCTGCACATTCCGTCAAGAGTCTCTAAGCATTACCGACTACTGCCGCCGCCTTAAATCGATGACTGCCTTTCTCGCTAAATTCGACGACTCCATTGGTGACCGGCAGATGGTACTCACGCTTCTCCACGGCCTCAGTGGCAAGTTTCGCCACATGGTGTCTAATCTCAAGATGCACAGGCCGTTTTCGATATTTACTGAAGCACGCACACACCTTCTATTGGAGGAGATGGAGACCGACGCTTGTCCTTCATCCCCACCGGCCGCCCTCGTCGCTGCGACGCCATGTTCAGCGGCTCCAGGTGCCACCGCTGCTCCCCATTCGGGAGCGCCTCCTCCTTCGCGCCCCGCTGCACCAACCAGAGGATAGCGCAATGGCCACCGCCGTAGCCACGGTGGACGTGGCGGTTTTGCTGGTGGGAGCTCTCTAGTGCCCTTTGCTAGAGCGGCCCTAGGTGGACAGGGCGGTGCCTCTCTCGGTACGGCAGTGTACCCGTCCTTCGCCCATCCTTAGGCTAGAACCGTGCGCATGTGGCCGTACGACCAGTCCGATCGACCTCCTTCGCCACAACCTATGTTCCACGCAACTCCGCACTATGGCAGCTTCGGTGCTCTTTTTGGCACCTATGGAGGCGCATATGGTGCCCCACCACCCCCGTTCGGCACGTACTACTAGGGAGTTGCACTACCGGGCTTTCAGGCACCCTCACCAGCGTACCAGGCATCACCTTGGACACCCACTCACGGATGATCTTGGCACCAGGACTCCCTAGCGCACTCCTTCAACACCATGACGCTGAACCAACTGGCCTCTGAGTGGTACGCTGATACAGGTGTTGGTTCACACATGACCTCGGATGCTGGTATACTCTCCACTATTTCCCCACCCTCTTCATCTACTCCTTCATCTATCGTTGTGGGAAATAGTGCTTTACTTCCTATCACAGCTCTCGCCTCCTCCACACCATACTATACTCTCTTCTCTGTCCAGCACTCCTATGATCATCTCAAAGTTTTTGGTTGCGCTTGTTACCCCAATATGTCCTCTACAGTGCCCTACAAACTTGCCCCTCGTTCTTCTCTATGTGTGTTCCTCGGCTACTCCTCGGAGCACAAAGGCTATCGATGCCTCGAGCTACAGTCAGTCGAACCGCATTCTTATTTCTAGACATGTCATTTTTGATCAATCTTTTTTTCCTTTCTCCGACATGTCTAGCACACCCATGGCACCCTCTGCCCTGTACTTTCTTATCGATGATCATGATCTTACCGCTTCAGTTCTTGGAGCTCGTTTTGTGAGTGCAGGTACAGTAGCTTCCTCCGTGGCACACCCCGTGCCTGAGGCCCTACTTGCGCCATCGAGCCCTGGTGTAGGGCCATGGTCGCCCGAGTCCATGTTGTTCGGTGCCACTGCCCCTGTGCATCCCACACAGGTCGCTGCCAGCGGTGCCACACCGACCACGAGTGTTGCCAGTCCTGCTGTCCCTGCTACTCGCACGTAGGTTATTGCCAGCGGTACCAGCCGCACAGCTGCCACTCGACCGATCGTCATCCCTCCGGTCACCAATGCGCACTCTAGGCTCACGCGTGGCAAAGATGGCATTGCATAGCCCGTGGATCGCCTCAACCTCCACGCTGTGCCTATGTCACCTCTTCCTCGCTCCGTTCGTGATGCACTATCAGACCCCAATTGGCGCTCTGCTATGCAGGCTGAGTATGATGCTTTGATTACCAACGACACATGGAGTCTTGTGCCTCGTCCTCCTAGCATCAATGTTGTGACTAGGAAGTGGATTTATCATCATAAGTTGCTCGCCGATGGGTCTCTTAATCGTTACAAGGCTCGCTAGATTCTGTAGGGTTTCACACAATGACTCGGTGTTGACTATGATGAAACTTTCAGTTCCGTTGTCAAGCCTATGACAATTCACGTGGTTCTCTCCCTGGCATTATCTCAAAACTGGCCTATTCATCAACTAGATGTGAAGAATGCATTTCTCCATGGCACTCTCACTGAGACAGTGTACTGCGTGCCGCCCTCTGGATTTGTGGATTCTTCTTGCTCAGATTTTGTCTGTCGGCTCAATAAGTTCTTATATGGTTTGAAGCAGGCTACTCATGCTTGGCATCACAGGTTCGCCTCTCACCTCATGTCGCTTGGATTTGTTGAAACAAAGTCAGATAATTCTCTCTTTATATATCGCCACGGTTCAAACACAGCCTACTTACTGCTCTATGTTGATGATATTGTCCTTACTGCCTCCTCTACTGGATTACTCAAGAATATTATTGAGGCTCTCCAGCGTGAGTTTGCTATGACGGATATGGTTCAGCTGCATCATTTTCTTGGTATTTCTGTGACCCGCTCCGCAGATAGTCTGTTCCTTTCTTAGTGGAAGTACAGTCAGGATATTTTGGAGCGTGCCGAGATGAGTGCGTGCAAACCGTGCAGCACGCCTGTTGATCTCCACTCCAAATTATCTACTGACGGACCGCCTGTTGTTGATGCTAAATAGTACCACAGTCTCGTCGGCGCTCTGTAGTATCTGACTTTGATCCGACCAGACATTACCTTTATAGTTCAGTAGATCTGCCTCTATATGCATGATCCTCGAGAGCCGCACCTCGCTGCTCTCAAGCGGATCCTGCGCTACTTATAGGGCACCCTATCTCTTGGGCTGACCATACGCCGATCTTCGCCTATAGATCTTGTTGTTTACACAGATACCGACTGGGCTGGTTATCCTGACACTCACCGGTCGACCTCTGGCTATGCAGTATTTCTCGGGGATAACTTGGTGTCCTGGTCTTCTAAACGTCAGCATGTGATCTCTAGATCAAGTGCTGAAGTTGAATATCGTGCCGTGGTAAATAGTGTTGCTGAAGCTACCTGGCTGCGACAGCTGCTCCTTGAGCTTCGCTAGCCTCCTCGACGTGCCATCTTGGTCTATTGTGACAATATCAGTGCTGTATATCTCTTCAGAAACCCAGTGCAGCATCAGCGGACGAAGCATATTGAGATTGATCTCCATTTCGTTCGAGAGAAGGTCACCCTTGGTCACGTTCGGGTCCTACATGTTCCTACGACATCGCAGTACACCGATGTCTTTACCAAGGGCCTTCCTATCTCACTATTTCAGGAGTTTCGATCTAGCCTGAATGTTAGCGATGCTCCCGATTAGACTGCGAAGAAGTGTTAGTCTACTGTAATTATAGTAGGTTAATCCACGTGTGTAGCTATATGGTTACATGTGTAAGCCGCTCTGGCTGCCTATATATACTGATATATTAATAGAAATATAATCAACAATTCCTATACTTTCATAAGCTACTGCTCTAAAAATGGAACTTTTCGTAGGCAGTAGACCCCTATGAAAATATGTGTATTTCTAGATACGGTCCTCCTAAGTCAACCATCTCAGAAAAAACCATATGCATGTAGTTTTTCATGTACCCCCGGCACGTGGTGGCTCTTCTGGACTGCATGTGCAGTCTAGGCGAGGCCTGGAAAAATCGTTTCTTAGCATTAAACCTTTTCAAGACCTAATGAAGATGCTTTGGAATTATAAGACCAAACCAGCTATGACCGGCTCAATTAGAAAAACAACGCATGATCAACCTATAGAATCGTTCTTTCAATCTTAGAAGGGCGATGGCGGCGTCAGCTAAAGGACAGCAGGAACCGGATCCACAACCCGCACTCACCTATTCTGTACACTCACCCATCCAATTTTCTCTACTCCATGACAAGTAGGCACCATCCACTATTTCAGCTTTTTATTTTCCAATTAGTTTCGGAAATTAGCTAGGAACACTGTCAAATTGGAAATCATTCTGAATTTCTATGAGAAATTCCAAGAACAAATTACATATATATGGGTAGATATATAGCGAAGAAATAAATGCTACATATAAATATATACGTATGGCGTTGGCCCCAGGAAGCTGCCCTACCTTATACTTGTACCTATTAGGCTATAATATATTACGGTAGCTAACTATGTAGCTCTTGTAGTAGAGTATACGTTTTGTTGTTGTATAAATAGTTTTTAGGGTTGGACGTCGTGGTCGTCTTGGGCGGCCCAGGCCATGCACTCGTGATGCATCTGCCCCAGTGTCTTCGTCGTCGTGCCCCGACCGCCGCTGCCATTGTTGTTGCTGCTGCTGTCTTCGCCGCCGCGATGCTGCGCTGCGGCATTGTTGTTGGCAGCACTAGCGACATGGGAATGGTGGGTTGTGCCGGGCGGTGCGCCGGTGAGCTGCTGGACGACGGTGCGGAACTGGGTGGGGAGGACGACGTACACCTGGGCTTCTGAGGGGTCCCGCCGTCTACAGTGCGGCCTCGGTGGCGGCGTCTGGCCCTGCTGCTGCTTGTCCATGGCCGATCGATGGACTGCTTGATTAACGAGACACAATTAAGCTAAGCTAGCAATTAATAAGCTGGATCGGAGGAAGCAACGGTCGATGGTAGTAGTGGATCGAAAGAGTGGCAGCGGGATGGAGGAAGCCCCGGGCGGCCAGCTATTTATAAGCAACTGCCTTGGCTGGCTGCTGACTCTGGTGCTACTAGTAGTAGTCCTGCAGTATTACTAGTGGCACACATTCATACATACATATATGCTGAAGGCAGCTAGCTGCTGCTGCTCGTCAAAATTGTGATGGCGATGCGAAGCGAGCATGGCGTCAGCTAACTCGACCCAGGCGATGGAACGGATGTATGCATGGGTGGATGCTTCCTCGCACGCACGCCACTGCGTCTCCCGCTTTCTGGTCAGTCCTCATTTACTCAACTCACAAATAAACTATTGACACGTGTACATTCGATTATACTATACACCCTCTTCATCTCTCAAAAAGGGAAAGCCGCAGGATAGTCTCTTCTGTTAATTGGGATGGATTTCTCCATGACGTCAGCATACCATTATCATCGCCACTGTGGTGTGGTGCAGGTTCTAGCTAGCTGATAAACAAGTAAACACCTCCAGGAATTAATATTTCTATATTCTTTTACGAGATTCGCTGCGGATTAATTTATGGCCAACGACTTCCATTTTAACTTCCCCACGCTACCTACAGGTCACCGCAACTAAAAAGACCTCACCCGCATGAACCTACTACTCCCCTACCTACGTGTACATTACTGTCGCATGAGAAATTCAAGTCTTTTTTTCTCTGACGTACACTCTCATCCAAAAAGTCATAAAAAAATATCAATGATTATATAAACATACATGTTGAAATTCGATCTATATGCGATAGAAAAATATAACAACTATATCTAACTATCAACATATTCATCTCGAATATGAGAACGTACACGATTACATTTTAAGATTTGTAGTTATAATAAGTTGCTTGATACTGATATGTTCTATATAAATTGGTACGACTGGCCGGCAGTGTACCGGTGGATTGCACGAGGATGAGTGCCAATATCCTAGGAATTAGACTTCAGGTACATCTCATTAACAAATATTATGTCTCGGTGTCATCATTAAATTTGTATCTTATGTGCTTACGTGTTTAACTACTGATAGTCATTTTAGGATCGGTTTTCTAACAATTTTGTAATTAACAAGTCTCCTTGCACGTAAAGCTACACATGCAAATTAAATAAAAGGTTAATTGTATATAGGTAAGGTCCACTTTCAGCCATACAAAGATTACGTTTGCAAAAAAACCATTCTCATATTGATTAAAACCAACTTAGAATATGTTTTAGGTATCATGTAATCGGTTCTAGAAGTTGAGATGGAAACTAACCAGTTTTACAATTTAGGGTAAAAAGATAGACTTCATTTAAGGACTAGAAAAGGATTTTAGTCTTGTATGTGTTAATTTGGTCTATATCTCTCATATACTGTGCATATACAGATGGCACAGGCAACATGTATACATGCAGAGACAACTGAGACTAGTTTTTTTCACGTCCTGAAATATATCCAGCTGATTAGTCCGAAGTTCATGTATATATCGGTCCGTGTTATATACCCACCTTCTGATCTGTCATTGATCCGGCACACATGCATATATAATAGATTAATTATTCAGTACTTCGAGGGTACGTAGATAATATATAATATATGTGTGTGATTAATAATTGCATATGGAAATGCATGGTTGATACCGATGGATGCTTCCTCGAACCCGGCCGGTTGTGCCTGCGTCAGGCAGTGCCGGTGCATCTGTCTATGTTTCATCAATATCCCAACATATGAGAAGCATCAGTTGTATGGTAATTAGGCCGTGGGTCGTCACGCACAGGTGGCTGCATCTTCAATACGAGTTTAGCGATGTCAAAGATTATTGATTTCTATTTAAACATGTGTTATGTAACATATTCAGGTCCAGACACTTGGTGTGGGAGGGAGGGGGGGTGTTTGTCCGCGTGTGGTAGTGTTTGTACGCCCATTCTAAAATTGAAAAAAATGCGGCAACATATGAGGCATGCCCATGTATGCCAATTAATAATTATTTGATTTTTTTTACGAAACATGATAGAGTATATTAAATAGTAAAGACATTACAAGCTTTGTCGTTGTATAAAACTCAAACGAAAAAGCTGTCGAGACAAAACAAAGAGGTTCTACATTTTGGAACGTTACAATAGATATGAGCAGATGATGAATCACTGCCAGATAGAAGGCCTTCACTCTCAGTTCTGGATCTAGCAGCGGGTAAGCAGAAAATGTTGCTCAACTCCTATCTCTGCTTGTGGAAGAACCGGCAATGCTAGTGATTCCAGGATAAAAAAGGACAAAAATTGTAGTAATGCCCAACTACACCAAATTTATGCATTCATACCCATACTACTATACAACCCTACATCAATAATACACCATCTGCAACTTTCAAATAGACCCATTACACCCTGTAACGGTTGTATGCTTCGATCATTAAAGATATATAGTGGTAACAACCAACACCCATCGATAACTAACAATCTTTAAATATGAGTCATTATAGATATGGCGACGGTCATCCGTAATGGATCATAACGAATATCCATTATAGATAGAAAGTCATCTGTAACAGCTCTTCTCTAGCACATCACAAATGTTGCAGAGCCATGGAGTTAAAAGACCAAGTGATTGTTTGCGAAGTGTGAATACAGATTTATCTAAAAAAAGACTAGCTTCTCACATATCTCTCCCACCAACGCCCCCTCTCCACATGCCTCACGGAACAGGCGCTGCTTCTCTTCTATATCCATCCGCACCACTAGTGGCCGCTCCCTCTCCATCTCTAGCTCCGGTGGTCTCTTCCTCCCTGTCCCCATCTTTGGTGGTAGCTCCCTCAACTCGGCAGAGGACACAACTCCCCTAATTCCACAACTATCCCCTTCGAGCTTGAATTGGTTGGATCTAGCAGCTCCAAGCTTAAGGCAGCTCTATCTGCTACCTCCTCCAAACTCCGTCAACCACCATTGCCTCCCCCTCTTTCTTGATTTCTGTCATTACTTCCCCTTCTTCGTCCCTACTGTGAGGGCTATTGCGGCCTCCCCTAACCTCTTGGGTGTGCTAGATCTAGCCTCCCCAAGGTTGGAGGTCACTAGATCAGATAGCCTCTGACTTTGTCACTCTTGGATTGATCCAATCGAGGCCACCTCCCCTTCCTCCGCATGATGATGGCACAATAGCTGGCGTGGTAATGGATGGTGATAGACACGATGACAAGGAGCAATGCCTTATAGCAAACGTTCCATACATGCCTTGGCCTCAAGCTAATTGAGCAGATAGATCCCCTATTGGTTCCGTGACTTGTTGATTTCCTATTGGTGGTGGATCCACAAGTGTTGGCAACAGCAATGATGGGGGAGAAGCAAAAGCAACAATTGTGGCAGAGCCATTGATTTGTTTTTTTGTTTGCCTGGATTAGTCTTATCACTAACTAATCATTCTAAACCATTACAGATGTCTCATATTAGTAATGGGTGGGGAACCATTATATATGTGGCTCCACATTAGTGTCCATTACACATGACAATTTTGAGCCATTAGTAATGAAGGGTTTGTGCTAGTGATACAAAATGTCACAAGTACAAATGTATAATTCTTAAATGCATATATACTCTTACATATTTTACATGCACTCCAAACCTTACATATTTGCAGATCAACACATAGGCATTCGTTCATACATGATATGTACACAAACATTCACAAATGCATTTGACAGAAAAAAGAAAAAAAACAAATCCAATGTAGGCATCTGCATGTTGCTCGTCAAACAGCCACCATCCTCTTCCTTGAGCACTCAACACATCCGTCATTCTTGCTAAGTCCCTTGGCCTTTTCACCTACCATGGCCCTAAGCCCTAACCTCTAGGCCATTGGACCCCTCAACAGAAAGCCGAGGATAGTAGACCTTGCCAACCTAGAGCTAGATTTGAAGAGTAAGAAGGCTGCAGAGGACAAAGATGAAGAGGGTGGTGAGGGACGGAGAGGGAGAAGAGAAGAGGGCACATGGTAGTGGGGGAGGCTAGGGACAATGCTAGATCTAGTGGCTCCAACATCCGTCCTGGCAGATGGGGAGGCTTCTAGAAGAGCGGTGGTAGTGGTGCAATGATGGTGATGACACTGGCTATGGCACAACAATGATGGTGATGTACACGTGTGAGGAAGAGGCAAGGTAGGGAGAATTCTAGCTAGACCTAAGGACGAGTGGAGAAGGTGGGGAGAATTCTAGCTAGACCTATGCATGAGTGGAGAAGGTGGGGAGGAGGGTGAGAAGGTGAGGTGGAAAAAAGGTACAATGGCGAGAGCGAGCCTAGAAAATGAAGGGCAGAGGGCAATGTTAGTGACATGTGTTCATGCCAAAACTCATAGGGACCAATCGGACCAAGAGGAGCCAACGAAGGTCTGATTCGATATGAATGCGTGAACATGCTGAGGCCTGGGAGATCTACTTTGCTCCAGTACAGGTCCTTCAACTTTGTTTGATGGCATGTGCTTCCGATTGTCCTTCGGCTTTGTTGATTGGTTTGAGAGAGCACTGAGGTACTTTGGCTTCATTGTCACTTCGTCCGAACGATGGAGATGTGGGTGTGCCAGTCAATTTGACCCTGTAATTGACGAGGAAAAGAAAATGGGTTAGTCAAATGATGAGCTGATAAGAACTCATACTATCGGCTGACTAAAGATAAGGTTGGGATAGTCATTGGCTACGTCCGACATGCTCTTACTATCGATTGATTGTCGATAAGTATGAGGACACTGTTCCATTGGCTGAGAAATCGATGAAGGCGTAAATAGATGGCGCTGAAGGGAATGAAAGATACATCGGTTATAGAGCTGATGACACTCCAAATATAATGAAGGCGTAACGCTGGTCCATTGGTTGGAAAGCCGATGAAGTCATAAAAGAATATTCAAAGAATACGATAATAGTTTCATCGGCTATAAATCCGATGGTACTCTTGAATAGGGTATTCAAAGAATAGCATGTGGGATCTTCCTATCAGTTGGTTGCCAATAGAGGCTATAGCGCTCATTTATTGCCTGGAAAGCCAATGAAGGCATGTGTGTATTGGCAAGAAATAATATAAAAGATCTATTGGCTGCAAATCCGATAGCGCTCCGAATATAATGTGCGATGAATAAAAAGAAGCAAGCCCCGATCCTCAAAAAGTACGAGTTCCAGTGACCATCGTGAATGTACTATTAGAGTCAGTCTCGATAGATCAGAATGAACCAAGATAGTATGAAACTGAGGCTAATGGCAATGAGACTGTCGACGCTAGATCGAACGTGCAGGCGAAAGGAAAGGACGAACCCATAGGCTAGCTGAGCTGATGAGAGAAGTTCTCTAAAGAAGTGTGTACTAATTGAGAGGCTAATACACTAGGTTGTGCAGCTGATACACTAGGTGTGATGCTTCATGTGTGGATAAATCATCGGCTAGCTACTCCGATGAAATGCCGAGTAAAGATCTATTAGCTTATGGCACAATTTACTATCAGTAATCTAGTAGGTTGAACCTAACTGATACAGTATGAGACTGACGATGGTAATAAAAGCTTAATAAGCCGATAGATCCCACACGGACATGATACGGTATATTCGATCTAACTAAGAGGTTAGACCAAACTGATGCATCCTTAGACAGAGCGAATACACCAGGATAATGGCGGGACTTACCCCTTTATCAGAGTTTGGACATAACCGATGCAGCCCCGCGTCGAGAGCCAGAACCCATCGGTAAAAATCTAGATAAACTAGGGTGGCAATGCGTCAAAGATGTATTTAATCGTGAGATGCATTACATGTTTCTAAGGGGTTTGTATTTATACATTGGAGTCACAAGAGTCTGACATGATTACAACAACCATCCGACATTGTTTCCTAAAAATATAAAAGGAAAATATTTATAAGAAAGTTAACAAAACTAACTAAACATAACTATGTTTATAAGATATCTTCTATATAGATAAAGTATCTTGCCATGGTTTCCATGACTCCTCTTCAAATTTGGTCCCATTTGGATAATCTTCTATTTTTAACTGTATCAAATCCTTTCTTGATCCGTTTGATCAACTCTTTCCTTGTATCACTCGTACTTTTCCCAATAGCCCAATCGACTGCTCGCCGCCAAAAAATCCCGCGACCAGGGAGGGACGGCGGCTCGGTCACGCGAAGGCCTGGGAGGTCTGCTTGTCTCCAGTGCAGGTCCTTAGGTCTCGAGGTTCGCGGGCGTGACAGTCAATTTGACCCTGCAATTGACAAGGAGGTGAGACGAGCGGGTCCGATACAGACGCTCGCTATCGGCTGGTTGCCGATAGGTTTGGGATGCTGTTTGATCGGCTGGGGAGCCGATATGGACAGGTGTCGACGAGCGGTCGACCGTAGAGCCGATGGAGGAACCAGGGTGTGCTCAGAGGATATCGAGGCGCACGGGATCCCTCCGGACAACCGAACAGTGATCCATCGGCTGGAAAAACCAATGAAACCGGATGCGGCCTAGGCGATGATTAGCGCAAGAAGGCACGGGCTGCAAAGCCGATGCCGCTCCAGATATGACAACAAGAGACTTGTCGCCCGCCGTGGCAGCGCCATCAACACCGAATCTCAAAGATCGGACCTAACCGAGACAGTACGAGGCTGGGGCCAGCGGCAATGATACGGAGGATGTCGGATCGGCTATGCCGTAGCAAGGATAGGAACGAACCCATCGGCTAGCTGAGCCGATGAGGGGACACCTCTCTGAAGGCGGGTGCGTATCAGCTGGAGGTCCGATACGTTTGGCGTTACACGTCGTGGGATGCCTCTAAAGGCTGATGCGTATCGGCCGATGGGCCGATGCGATGGGCATGAAGCATAGAGCATGGATAACTCATCAGCTAGCACTCCGATGATACGCCGTGCAGGAGACTATAGGCCTAAAGCTCGATCTACCGTCGGCAGCCCCGTAGGTCAGACCTAACCGATGCAGCACGAGACCGACGACGGCTGAGGGAGCTTAACAGGCCGATAGGTCCAGCACAGACGTGATGCGATACATCCGATTGGCCTAAGAGGTCAGATCTAACCGATGCAGCCTTAGACAGAGCAGGACATATTGGGATGGTGGCGGGACTTACCCTTTCGCCGGAGATCGGACTTAACCGATGCAGCCCCGTGTCGAGAGCCAGAACCCACCGGTAGAACCTAGATAAACTAGGGTGGCGATGCGCCGAGTTTGAATATAATCGAGAGATATTTTACATGTTTCCAGGGGGTCTATATTTATACCCTGGATTTACAGACAGAGTCTGACGCGTCTACGACCATCGAACATTAGTTCTTAGTAAGAACAAAGGAAAATATTTCTAAAGAAGTTAACTAACCAGCTAGACCTCCCTAATTGAGCAAGGTTATAATTTACAAAAATAAGCACCCTCCGTGGAGTCCACGGCTCCTCCGCAAACCCGGTTTCATCTGAATAATCTTCCAATTTGTAACCAAGTCTTCCTTTGCTGCAACCTGATCGGCTTCTCCACTGTAGCTATCAGACCTTTTTTAGTCAAGCCGATCCTTCTCCTTCCTTCCCTCGGGCTTCTCGGACCTGATCCCGATTGGACAATCTCCTGTCTTCAATCCGATCTAATCTTCTACTAATCTGATCGGCTCTTCTACAGTTCTCCATCGGTTTCGTCTCAGTATCTCCATCGGCCGATGGCTGTATCAAACTCTCCAATGGACATCTCAGCCGATCGGCTTTAGCCCCATCGGATCTCCCAGCTGATCGGTTTTAGCGCCATCGGATCCGCCAGATTTTGGTGTTAACATCGACTCTCCAATCTATCCACGGGGCTTATCAAATTTTGGTGCAAACAATATGCCCTAAGAGCAATCATAGAGATAATTGTATCACATGTTGTTTTTATGATTTATAAATTGAAGTGTCATTCTGTTCTTTAAAATAGATAACTTATTATTGATTAATAAGTATTTGACATATTCATGACTATTTATATGGTTCATTGCTATTTCTAAATGATCCTTAATTCTATGATATGTGAAACAAACATGATTATATGATCAACACATATATTGATTAATGATCATGTCATATGTATCATGGTATGAAGATACCAAATCTAAAATACGGACACATGTTGAAGAATATATTATTGGATAGACCCATTACAAGACACTGCAAGAGCTACATATGATGTGTCATTAGTTGATCTTTGGTAGTGTTGGTATAGACTTCTTAAACCTAAGATTGTCATGCTTCTCAACTTATATAGTGTCTAACTTAGGGACTGCAAAACACTACACCATAATTGGGTAGTTATAAAAGTAGACTTTATGTTTGTTATAAAATATGTATTGGAATGTGAATAATCAAGATGAGATTTGTCCATTCTAGTTAATAGAAGAGATATCTCTTGCCCTCTTGATGTAAAAGATTATGGAAGCGCATGCCATATCGTCTTGAGCTTAATTGATATCATGAGATAAAGGATTTGGTATATACACTACAGGTTCAACCGATATATCTTTATGTACACTTAGTAGATTAATATGTCCTGCTAGGGGCCACTATTGATACATGGACCAAAAATATGTTTTCGGGTTGCAACTAAGTGTACATACTATCTGGTCACACACTTAACGGGCTGGAATGGGATGTTTGGATAGAGATCCAAATGTGGGCTTACATTGGATAGGGATCCAAGTAGTGTTCCTATTAGGTATGCAAGACTTAGATAGAAACTCTATATATTTAGAGGGAGGTGTTGTGGGATAGAGACACACATGCAAAAACATCAGTCGCACCTCTCCCCACAATCCAAACCCTAGAAGCCCATGGGTACTAGCAAACCTACGTCGACACATACTTCATCGAATCGATCTACTTCGACTATGGTTTCGCTGCTCTACACGTCGACTAGTAACAATCTATGATCTCTAAACTCGCTTGGTTTCCTGGTTCACATGGTTGAAAGTTTTTGTTTTGTACTATCATAGTCTACCCATAACCCTTCAGTGGTATCAGAACCATCTTGCATAGTTTGTAATTGGGATAATATATGGTAGTAGTAGATTGGATCTATTACTAATAGACACATAGGTTGATGAGATCAATCGGTATAGGATCAGTCGAGTGTGCTAGATTGTCTGGTGTTCATCTGAGCCTCATGTTAGTGGGAAAATGAGACAATGAGATTGGCTCAGATTGGCCTAATTTGATTTTGCTAATAAGATTTTTTCACAGCAAATTCATAGATTGGATCTATGTCTGCCATGATGTTTTTAGGTGTTGCCCCTTATATTTCGTTTTGGGTTTATGTCTCTATGCCTAATTTGTTTTTGCAGAGCATGATGTGAAAGTATGGCCCTATTGTGTGTGTGTCTATGTAATCTTCTATTATTAGCTATGATTGGTCATACCTTAGTTTTGAGATATAGATGTTGAGCATGGTGGCCCATAGAAGGCATATGGAGGAAGAATATTGTCTACATGCATGTGGAGATGAAGATCACCACTTGTTGGGCCATACTATTTCATGGTTAAGTGTACTTGCCGGTGATGTTTTTCTATCTTGCTTTAATGCTATTATAGTGATATGATGACATGGTAGGATAAAATCCCTTGGAAAGTTAAGTACTATAGATGCCTTTCCAATAATTGCACACGTTAAGGTAATGATCATGTGGTGGGTCTACCGAAGCAGGTTGCCACTGAATATCATGACAAGACAAGATAGATGTTAGACATCTATACGAAAACTTTTGGTTTAATTGACAAGGTTATTAAAAAGGTATTGGACTTTGTGGCATAGATTGGAGCCAGGACATGGAAATATCAACTCAATGGATGTGATTAGCAAGGTGTTGCTTACCTAGTTCCACTAGTTCTCTAGTGGTGATGTCAAAGGTTACTAGAAATTAGTAAAATATGGATCTTGACCCACTATATTAGTTAGAGGAAACTTGGTTGCAAAACAAATTGTGGGACTATATCTTTTGCTAAATTGTTTAATAAAAGATTAACATAAATATAGTGCTAAACTTTGCATATATTTATCTGGATCATGGCAGTTAATGAACCATCCAGTTTTAACTTATGGCCTATTCTTGAAAAACAAAAGTTGAATAGAAGAAACTTTATGGATCAGTTGTAACTTGAGAATTGTTCTCAAGCAATAGCATAAAGAGTTTGTGCTTGAAATGTCTTATCTTGAGGATCTGCCTACAAATGGTACTATTGCTCAACATATGAAGCATGACAAGTGGACTAATGATTACTTTGACATGGGTTGTCTCATACTTGTTACAATGTCATTTGAGCTTTAGAAGCAATATGAAGCATTAGATCCTTATAGGATTATCAATGGACTGCATAGCATGTTTTAGAACCAAACTTGGGCCAAGAGATTTGACACCTTAAAGTCATTGTTTGCGTGAAGGCTTACGGAAGGAAGTCCAATTAGCCCCCATGTGATCAAAATGATTAGTTACATTGAGAGTCTAGAAAAGCTTGCTTTTCTCCTTAGCTAAGAGCTAGCTACCGACACGATTTTCTAGTAGCTCCCTACAAGTTTTGAACCGTTCATCTTGAACAATCAAATGAACAAAGCAATACCTTGGCTAAAGTGCATATGATGCTAAAGATTGTCAAGAAGAGCATCAAAAAAAGCCCAAACCATGTGATGGTGATGTAGAAATGAAATCCCAACATTACGAAGGTTTGTCATAAGAGAAAGATAACTTCTGATTAGATCACGAACTCCCCTTCCTCTAAGACCAATTGTTAGAAAACTAGGTCTGTTGTGAATGTGGAGTGTTTCTTCTGCAAGTACGTAGGTCACTAGATGAGGAATTGCAAGAAATATCTCAAACACCTTAAGAAGAAATAGCTCGATAGAAAGAGTTCCATCTCAGGTATTAATGCTGTAGAAATTAATCTCGCTACTTCATCTACTGATTTTTGGGCATTTGATACTAGATTAGTAGCTCAGATATGCAAGTCATTGCAAGGGCCGAGAAGAAGTAAAAATCTAGCGAGAAGTGAAGTTGACATTCACGTGGGCAATGGAGCAAGAGTTGCTTTAGTTACAGGTTGCATTATGCCATAATCTTAACATTTAGGATTACTTTTGAGATTAAATAATTATTGCGTTCAAACTTTGTGTAAATGCATCATCTCTATTTCTTGTGTGCAAGTAGAGAGTTATGGTTATAGATTAATGAACAATGGTTGTTTTGTCTATTTTAACGATATTTTCAATTTCCATGTACCCATGATGAATGGTTTATATGTAGTGAATCTTTATAAAGTTCTAGACTATAACATTAATAAAAAAAGGTCTCGCGTTAATTATTTGAATCCCACATTTATTTAGCATTGTTGCCTTAGCCATATAAGTGAGAAACACATGGAGAAGCTCCATAGAGATGGCCTTATAGACTCTTTTGATTTTGAATCATTTGAGACATGTGAGTATTGTTTACTTCACAACATGACAAAGGATTCATTCGCAGGTCATAGTGAGATCTATTGGCACTCATACATACTAATGCATGTGGACCAATGAGTTCAATAGCCAGAGGTACTTTTCAGTATATTATTACCTTTACCGATGACTTTTGTAGATATGTCTACATCTACTTAATGAGGAATAGTCTGAATCCTTTGAAATGTTTGAGGAATTTTAGAATGAAGTACTAAATCATTTAGGCAAAACAATCAAGTTTATATGATCAAAGTGTGGAGGTGACTATTTGAGCCTTGAATTTGGAAATCATCTAAAGGAATATGGAATTGTTCCACAACTGACTTTGCCAGAAACACCTTAACAAAATAGGGTATCAAAATAGAGAAATCATAACTTGCTAGACATGGTGCAAGCAATCATGAGCCAATCTTATCTTTCATTGTCTTTCTAGGGCTATGCTCTATAAACAGTTGCATTCATCCGAAACAGAGTTTTATCAAAGTCAATAGAAAAGGCACCATATAAAATATGGACTAGAAAGCGTCCCAATTTTTCTTTCCTAAAGATTTAGGGATGTTAGGCTTATGTAAAATGTTAACAGTCAGACAAGTTCACACCCAAGTCAAACAAATGTTTTTTTTTTCTAGAGTATCCTAAAGAAATGAAAGGATATTGTTTCTATAATCGGGAAAAAGGAAAAATGTTTGTCACCCAACATGGTGTCTTCTTAGAAAAAGAGTTTGTATCAAAAAGGGCTACAAAAATAGTTTCTTGAATTAGAGTTTCACCATGGTATGCCTCAAAGAAATTCAAGAAACACCAAAAATATTTCAACTCTCGCCAAGCCACAACAGAATGAACAAGATATTGCTAAACCTATTGTAGATGCATTGGCCCATGTAGGTCAAAGAGATCACAAAGTACAAATGTCAAGTATGCATTGTTGACTATAGAGCAACATGATGTATTGTTGTTGGACAATGATGAACATGTGAACTACGAAGAAGCGATGGTGGGACCCGACTCTAAGAAATGGCTTACAGCCATGAGATCCAAAATAGAATCCATGTATGATAGTCAAGTTTGGAACATGCTTGAAAACCATCGAGTACCTACAGATGAAAATCTTCACACTCACAAAACACAACTAGTGGTGAAAGGTTTCAAATGGATTCAAGGTATTGATTATGATGAAACTTTCTTAACCATCGCAATGGTGAAATCTATTTGGATCATTCTAGTGATTGTAGAGTTTTTTGATTATGAGATATGGCCACGGAAGGATTGGAAAAAAGATCGACTTAAGTAAATAAGAGTCTGGTTGCTACAGGAAGGGAGCCGATCGAACGAAATAGGGAAAGATTCGGTCCAAGATTAGAATGTTATCCAACTGAAACCGAGTTTGAGGAGCCATGGAATTCACGGTAGGGTATTCTATCTATCTAAATCGTATCTTATATGGATAGAAAGATTTAGTTAATTTAGTTAACTTCCTTAGAGATATTTTCCTTTATCTTTGTTAGGAAGTAATGTCTAATGGTTGTTGTAAACACATCAGACTTTGTAAACCCAGGGTATTAATATAGACCCCCTGGAAACATGTACGGGACACCCTTCGATCAATACAATTTTGGCGTATCGCCACCCTAGTCTATCTAGGTTTTTACCAGTGGGGTCTGGCTCTCGACGCGGGGCTACATCGGTTAACTTCGATCCCCAACGAAGGGGTATATCCCACCACTATCTCGATATGTCTCGCTGTGTCTAAGGCTGCATCGGTTAGGTTTGACCCCTTAGTCCGATCGGATGTATCGCATCACATCCGTATAGAATCTATCGGTCTATCAAACTCTCTCCACCGTCGTTGGTCTTGTGTTGTATCGGTTAGGTTCGACCTACGAGGCTGCCAACGGTAGATTGAGCTTTAGGCCTATAGTCTCTGTACGGCGTTTCATCGGAGTGTTAGCTGATGAGTTATCTATACGTTGAGCAACACGCCCAGCATATCGGCTCCTTGGTCGATACACACCAAGTCATGAGAGACTTGCCTTGAGCACCACGCCAAGCGCATCGGCCTTCTAGCCGATGCGCGCCTGTCTTCAGAGAGATGTCCTCTCATCGGCTCAGCTAGCCCATGGGTTTGCTTTGCCCTTACTTTAGTACAACCGATCCGGCATCCACCGTCTCATTGCCATTGGCCTCAGTCTCGTACTGTCTCAATTAGGTCCGATCTTTGAGATTCAGTGCTAGCGGCGTCGTCATGGCGGGCGACCGATCTCGTGCTGCCATATCCGGAGCGGCATTAGCTTTGCAACCAGTGTCTTTTATACGATTTCTTACCAGTTCGCATATGCTTTCATTGGCTTTCCAACCGATAAACGATCGCTATAGTTTCCATCGACTACCAGGAGGGATCCCGCGCGCCTTGCTATACTCTGAATACACATCTGTGCCTCCATCAGCTCTCGAACCGATGGATCAGGATCTCACATTCATTACACCTAAAGCCATCATATCCTTCATCGACATCCGCCTATGCCTTCATCGGCTTCCTAGCCGATGGAGGAGCGTCCTAATTCCTATCGGCAATCAGCCGATAGCAGGAGCCATCCGGACGCGGCCGATGACTAACACGATCCTATCGGCAGCCAGCCGATAGCAAGGGCTCATATCGGCCTGTCGTTCGACTGATCTTTTCGCCTCACCTCCTTGTCAATTGCAGGGTCAAATTGACTGGCACGCCCGCACCCGCACTGTCACGCCGGAGCCGAGCAAAACCCACAGCCCCCGGCACGCGTACCTCGAGCCACGGAGAGAAGCCAACCGGCCTGCACTAGAGCTAAGCAGACGTCCCAGGCCTCGGCGTGTTCGCACCAGGCGTGCGGGATTCCGGCGTGAACATACTTTTTGGCACGCCTGGTGGCACCGAAGATTTCATCTATCGGCTGATAGGACTCATACTGCATTGGGTGATGGGGTACAAATCTTCATTCATCAACCGATTGGATGGGATTTCAGTCATTGGTTGGAGAAACTTGAAGGCCATTCGTCAACCAGCGAGACTGTACAATTGCCTGATTAGAAGTCAGAATTTTTACTCATCAACTCGGGCGGCATCTTGTTGCCAATATGTCTAAAGAAGAAGTTGATGCCAAGGTACATTCGTCCGAAGAAGAAGCCGATGAGGATATTATAATTCCAGTAACCATGGAGGATCTAAGATCAAAGGCAGCAGATACAGCAGAACGTGGATAATTTTTGGAACCTCTGTTTTAAGTCCTTTGGTATGACTAAACAAGGGCCGATTCAAAAAGCTCAACTACCAAAATGTGTTTTGTTGAAAGAATCAGGCCATTCATCACCTGTGAATTCTCCCAAGCTATTGCAAGAAATGTTCAATGAAGCATTTTATCAAGCTTTCAAGAACCCATCGGGAGTATGGATGGATACACTACAAGATCTGATCAAGAAGACAATACGAGGCTGCCGATGGTAGATTAAGCTTTAGGCCTATAGGTCTCTGTACGGCGTTTCATCGGAGTGTTAGCCGATGAGTTATCTATATGTTGAGCAACACGCCTAGTGTATTGGCTTCTCGGTCGATACACACCAAGTCTTCAGAGACTTCCCTTGAGCGCCACGCCAAGCGCATCGGCTTGAAGGCCGATGCGTGCCTGTCTTCAGAGAGACGTCCTCTCATTGGCTCAGCTAGCCCATGGGTTCGCTTCGCCCTTACTTCAGCACAACCGAGCCGACGTCCACCATCCCGTTGTTGTTGGCCTCGTTCTCGTACTATCTCGGTTAGGTCCGATCTTCGAGATTCGGTACTAGTGGCATCCTCACAGCGAGCGACGGGTCTCGTGCTGCCATATCTAGAGCGGCATCTACTTTGCAGCCAATGCCTTTTATATGATTTCTTGCCAGTTCGTATATGCTTTCATTGGCTTTCCAGCCGATGAACGACCGCTACAGTTTCCTTCGACTACAAGGAGGGATCCTGCGTTCATTACACCCGGAGCCATCGTATCCTTCATCGACATCCGCCTACACCTTCATTGGCTCCCCAGCCGATGGAAGAGCATCCTAATTCCTATGGGCGATCAGCCGATAGCAGGAGCCATCCGGACGAGGCCGATGACTAACTCGATCCTATCAGCAGCTAGCCAATAGCGAGGGCTCATATCGACCTATCATCTGACTAACCTTTTTGCCTCACCTCCTTATCAATTGCAGGGTCAAATTGAATGGCACGCTCTCACCCACACTATCGCGCCGGAGCTGATCGAAACCCACGGCCCCCGGCGTGCATACCTCGAGCCGCGGAGAGAAGCCGACCGACCTGCACTAGAGCTAAGCCGACATGTATGATGGATGTACCTGAGAGACAATGGGAGCAGTTCTTGTGCGGGTGTCAGCTTGATGTGGGGCGGTTTGAGTGGATACCAAAACTTCGGAGAATACCATTGGCTCAGCCCCAGTAACAGTGTCCAATGTTTGGACCTCAGGAGCCGATGGTTCAGCCTGCAAAGCGGAGGTGTCAGGATAAAACAAAGGCAACAAAGAATTGATGCTGACATATACCAATAGAGATGCGGAAGGAGTTAGAATTGCCACAGGGGAAGGGCTTCGCGAAGCCGATGCAACGATGACAACATCGGCGTCGGGTTTCCGTTTCTTAGAAACCATCCGAGTAGCCGGTTTCTTGCGCTTTGGCCCTGACACTTGCGACACTCAGAGGAGAGCCGATGGAGGTGGACCGCTTTATCCAAGAAGGAATCTGGTCGATGGAGGTTGATAGATAATCGGCCGACCACTTGCGCTGGTCAAAGGTGAATCTTTGTCGCCAGCCTGTGGAATCACGGGAATCAAGACACAGTTGAAATTCAATATGATGAAGAAATGATAGTGAAAGGAGAAGGATGGTTGAACTCGTATGATTGATGTTAGGATCGGCCCATTAAAAATCCGATCGGCAGAAGACAAGGAGTTATGGAGGATAAAAAGATGGTCTTCAATTCTTTATCGGCTAAGGCATTCATCGGATGAAACCTGGAAGACATTTCAAAGGATGAGTCATCCTCATACGTAAACCAGATGGTGACCTCTTTGGTAAAGCCATAGTAAAAACACTTGAACCATCGGCTGAGTCCGAGGAGGGTTATTTTGCTTCCAGGAAGAGCCAATGAAGCTTCACCCAGCGAAATGCATCGGCGTCGGCTGGCCTTGTTTTCTTCTGGGTAGTCAGTCGACAATGTCATGGAAGAGAAGGGGGGCCTGGCAATGACTTTGGAGATGTAGACGTTCAGCCAAAGTTGTATAAACCACCAGGGTCCATCGATATGTCTGACTGGTTGGCCTGTTGATAGCTTGGTCACAACTTAATTGAGCAGATGATAAGTTGCTCCGAGAAGATAATGCCCCAGGGGAATTTGGTGGTGATTGGCCAGGAGCTCTGCCAGACATTGCATGTTCATTGTTGGACCGAGAGTCGAACCACCAAAGAAGAATCGTTCCAGCCAAAGATTCAAGAACGCTACATGTTCACGTCCATCGACTGGGCCGGAGGATTTTTTATGCAAGGAAATGTACTTAATCCAACCTCCGACATTCTTGGTATTTAGTCGATGCTTAGGTTTGAATCTGAGGCTGAAAAGGTTTATGTAGTGGGTGGTGTTGAGGCAGGTCAACATAGTAACATCCAACAAGGTGGGGGTCATCGGCCCATGCCCGAACATGAAGGCATTCAAGATGTCCGACTAGAAGTAAGAAGCCATTGCAAGTAGAGGTTCGTTCCTTTCCATATCAGCTAAGAAAAGGTTAATGCAATGGCCTATTTCTAAATCCTCCCATAAAGACTTTTTAGAGGCAGAAACCCTAAGGTACCAGTTCCTCCATTTAGGAAGTTTGCTAGGGCAGGATCTGAAGCTGTGAGCCCAATCGGTGATGGCCATGGATGAGTGCTTGAATGGGATCCTTTCTGTTTCGGAGTTGATAAAATCAGTCGGATCCTCACGACCCATAGGGCCAAGAAAGAAGTGACCGAGGCGGTCGGAGATTGGAATAGCGATCTGGCTCTTAAGATCCTACAGAAACCAGAACCCGACTACGGATGAGAAATCGGGATGGGGAAGAATCATGCAAAACATAGGATGAAAGAGCAGATAATGGTTACCTCAGGGATTACATATGTGGAAGCCATTGTGCAAATGAAGGAGTAGCAACCAATGAAGAAATCTACGAGAGCTCACCTTCAGTCTTCTGAGCCTGTCGAGATTCACGGAAATTTGCAGATGCTATGGAGCTCGTCGAGGTTTGGGGGTTTTTGATGAGAAGAAGTGTGTGGAAGAAGGCTGAGGATGGGATATATTTTATAGAGGCGGAATGACCTAGGCAGAGATCTGAGCCGATTAATGCGAGTTTTAATGGGTCATCCTGGTTTGCGGAGATTTCTAATGGCTCAAAATTTCATAGTCTGTTGGCAAACTCTGAAATTGGGGGGCATGTGTTAACGCAAAAATATGGACGATCCGATGGTGCTAAAGTCGATCGGCTGGGAGATCCGATGGTGCTAAAGCCGATCGGCTGAGAGGTCTGATGGAGGGTTTAATGCAGTCATCGGCTGATGGAGATACTGAGACAAAGCCGATGGAGAACTATAGAAAAGTCGATCAGATTAGTAGAAGATTGGATCGGCTTGAAGACAGGGGATTGTTCAATTGGGATCAGGTCTAAGAAGCCTGAGGGAAGGAAGGAGAAAGATTGGCTTGACTAAAAGAAGGTCCGATAGCAACAGTGGAAAAGCCGATCAGGTTGCAACAAAAGAAGACTTGGTTAAAAATTGGAAGATTATTCAGATGAAACCAGGTTTGCGGAAGAGCCATGGACTCCACGGCAGGGTGCATATTTTTGTAAATTATAACCTTACTCAATTAGGGAGGTTTAGCTGGTTAGTTAACTTCTTTAGGAATATTTTCCTTTGTTCTTACTAGGAAATAATGTCCGATGGTTGTAGACGCGTTGGACTCTGTCTGTAAATCCAGGATATAAATATAGACCCCGTGGAAACATGTAAGATATCTCTCGATCATATACAAATTCGACGCATCGTTACCCTAGTTTATCTAGGTGTTTATCGACGGGTTCTGGCTCTCGACGCGGGGCTGCCTCGGTTAAGTCCGATCTCCAGCGAAGGGGTAATTCCCATCACTATCCTGGTATGCTTTGTACTGTCTAAGGCTGCGTCGTTTAGATTCGAACTCTTAGTTAGATCAGGTGTACTGTATCACGTCCGTGGAGGCCCTATCGGCCTGTTAAGCTCTCTCTGCCATCGTCAATCTCGTGCTGCATCGGTTAGGTCCGACCTACGGGGCTGCCGACGGTAGATCGAGCTTCAGCCCTATAGTCTTCTGCACGGCGTTTCATTAGAGTGAGTAGCCGATGAGTTATCCATACTCTGAGCTTCACAGGGCATCGGCCCCTCGGCCGATACGCATCAGCCTTTAGAGGCGTCCCCTCATCGGCTCAGCTAGCCGATGGGTTTGCTCCTATCCTTGCTACAGCATAGCCGATCTGGCGTCCTCCGTATCATCGCCGCTGGCCTTGGCCTCGTACTGTCTTGGTTAGGTCCGATCTTTGAGGTTCGGTGTTGATGGCACTACCACGACGGGCGACGGGTCTCGTGCTGTCATATCCGTAGCGGCATCGGCTTTGCAACCCATGCCTTCTTGTGCTAATCCTTGCCTAGGCCGCATACGCTCTCATCGGTTTTTCCAGCTGATGAATCACTGTTCGGCTATCCGGAGGGATCCCATGCATCTCACCATCCTCTGAGCACACCCTGGTTCCTCCATTGGCTCTGCGGTCGACCCCTCATCGACACCAGTCCACATCGGCTCCCCAGCCGATCAAAGAGCATCCCGATCCTATCGGCAGCCAACCGATAGCGAGCGCCTATATTGGATTCGCTCGTCTCACTTCCTTGTCAATTGCAGGATCAAATTGATTGGCACGCTTGCGAACCTCGAGGCTTAAGGACCTGCACTAGAGATAAGCAAACCTCCCAGGCCTTCGCGTGACCGAGCCGCCATCCCTTCCTGGTCGTGGGATTTTTTGGCGGCGAGCAATTATGTTCCTTGAAATAGATAACATATTATTGATCAATGAGTATATGACTTATTAATGAGACTCTTTATGTGATGTGTTGCTATTTTTAAATGATCCCTAATTGTATCATATGTGAAACAAATATGATTATAAGATCAGCACATATAATAATTGATGATCATGTCTCATGGATAATGCTATGGAGATATAGAATCAATAATACGGACACATGTTAGAAAACATGTTGTTAGATAGACCCATTACAAGACACTATAAGAGCTATATATCATACACCATCAGTTGATCCTTGGTAGTGTTGGTATAGACTTCTTAAACCTAAGATTTCCATGCTTCTTAACATGCGTAGTGGCCTACTTAGGGTCTGCCAAAATGCTACCCCATGATTGGGTAGTTATAAAAGTAGTGTGTATGTTTGTCATAAAATATGTAGTGGGATATAAATAATCAAGATGAGATTTTCCCCTTCAAATTAATAGGAGAGATATATCTAGGCCCTCGATGTAAAAGATTATGGAAGTGCATGCCGTGCTGGGTGATTGAGAACTCGATCATACATTGAGTAATCTAATACAAGATTGAGAGAATGATTGAGCAATTGAAAGGATGGCACACATCTCGTCTCAAGCTTAATTGATATCGTGAGGCAAAGGGATTTGTACATACACTACAGGTTCAGTCGATATGATCTTTATGTGTGCTCAACGGATTAATATGTCATGTTAGGGGCTAGAGTTGATACATGAACCGAAAATATGTTTACGGGTTACAACTGTGTGAATGTGAACCTATCAGGTCACACATTTATTGGGTTGGAACAACATGTTTAGATAGATATCTAAATATGTGTTTAGTTTGAATAGTGATCCGAGTAGAGTTCCTGTTAGGTACATGAGGCCTAAATAGAAATTCTATATATTCAGAGGGAAGCACTACGGAATAGAGACACGAGAAAATCTCAATCACACCACTACCCACAAGCCAAACCCTAGCAGTGCATGGTTACTAGCAAACTCATGTTTGTCATTTATTTGCACCAAAATATGGTAGGCCCCATTGTCAGGATTAGAGAGTCAATCAGCTTATGGAAAAAATTCAATTGATACAAAGAAAGAGCCCTTAGGACGGATTAAGGTTAGATTCAGTTCAGTCAAAAGACGAAAAGTTATCTAGATGGGACTAAGACTGAGGAGGAGCTGTAGAAACCATGGCAAGATACTTTTATCTCTATAGAATATATCTCATAAGATATGCAAGTTTAATTAGTTTCGTTAAATTCTTAGAGATAGTTTCCTTTTACATTTAGGAAATAACGTCAGAGGTTGTTTGTAACCGTGTTAGACTCTTGTAACTCCAGGTTATAAATATAGACCCCATAAGACCTTTTAAATCATCTATTAGATGAATACATCTTTGCTACATCACCAACCGTAGTTCATCTAGATTTTTACCGATAGGATCTAGCTCTCGATGTAGAGCTGTGTCAGTTAGGTCTGAACTTTGTCGAACCGTAGTCCCACCATTATCCTAGTGTATTCACTCTATCTAAGGCTGCATCGGTTGGTTCGACCTCTTTATCCAATCGGATATATCACAACACGTTCGAGTGGGATTTATCAGCTTATTAAGCTCCTTTTACCGTCATCAGTCTCGTGCTCCATCAGTTACGTCTGGCTTACTAGACTGCTAATAGTACATTGAGCTATAAACTGATGGGTCTTTACTAGGTGTTTCATCGGTGTAGCCAGCCATTGAGTTATCCACACATCGAGCATTACGCCCAATGTATCAGCTCCTCAGCCGATACACATATGTCTTGAGTAATTTCCTTTGAGCCTTATGCCGAGTATATCAGACTCGGCTAATATACATATATCTTTAGAGAATTCCTCTCATCAGCTCAGCTAACCGATAAGTTTGCCCGTTCCTTCCATCGGCATGTTCGATCTAGTCTCCGCCATCTTTGTGTCATTAGTATCAGTCTCATACTGTCTCAGTTCGGTCTAATCTATTGAGGATAGCTCTAATGGTACAATCACTGTGGTCATTAGATATCGCACTTTCGGGAGATTGGATCTCACTCCTTTCTATTCATCGCATACTCTATTCAAAGCGCCATCGGCTTTACAGCCGATGGGTTCTATATATTATCCCTTGCCAATCCATATATGCCTTCATCGGCATTCCAACCAATGAATAATCACTACAGCCTCCATCAGCAACCAGCTGATAGGACAATTCCACAAACATGCTTATTCACCATCTTATTTAGAACGCCATCGACTCTACAGCTGATGTGTTGTTCGCTCCACTCGTCACCATTTGCCTATGCCTTCAGCGGCTTCGCAACTAATGAAAGAGTGCTTCAATCCATATCGGCAATCCGTCGATAGTAGGAGTACAACGGACGCAGCCGATGACTATCTCAACCCTATTGGAAGCTAACTGATAGTAAGATTATGTATCGGCCCACCATCTAATTGACTTATCTGTTTATCTCCTTGTCAATTGCAGGATCAAACTGACTAGCATGCCCACAACCCTAACAACCTTGACGAAGGGAATTCGAAGCCGAAGGACCTACACTAGAGCAGAGCAGACCTCCTAGGCCACGATTCACATCAGACCTCCATCGGAAAAACAAAGGACCGATTCAGTGTGAACATATTTTTTTGGCTCGTCCGTTGAGACAGAAGATGTCATTCATCTGTCAGTCCATTCATTGACAGAAGTTTTCACTAATCGATCGGCAGGACGATACAATCGCCTAATTAGATGTCAGAATTTCATTCATAAACTAGAGGGACATAGTTTTAATCAATATGTTTGAAGAGGTTGATGTCAAGGTGCGCTCATCCAATGCAGAAGCCGATGAAGATATTATTATTTCGGTCGTATTGGAAAATTTGAATGAAGAGCAGAGGCATCAGGTGGAGCAGTCTGTGAAAGATTTTGAGAGGTTGTGCTTGCAATCCTTTTGTATGACGCAAGATGATCTGATTCAGAAAAATTCATTCCCAAGACAAACTCTGATCGGTGAACCAACTCAACTTGCAGCTTCAAGTTCACATAAATCCATCGATGTACTAGTTGATGAAGTTATACATCACATGCTAATTGATCAATCTGAAGGGTTGACAAGTATGCTTCAAGACTTGATAAAAAAAAGGGTGAATGGATTATATGCTCAAGAATGACCTGTTCATACGTTGGCAAATATTGGTCCATAGATGCTGATGTTCAATTGGCTCGATGGATATATTCAGCTCAGGGGGCAACACGATGAAGACGATGAGTGGACTATCAAAATATACAAAGTGATGAAGGAATAGTTTGGCTTAAAACCAAAGGGGGAAAATTTCATGTATCGGCCTCCATATCCTGAGTGGTTCAATAGAGTACCGTTACTACGCCGATACTAGATGCCAGACTTCTCCAAGTTCTTAGAACAAGGCAGCATGTCAACAGTTGAACACATTTACTGATTTTTGGCTCAATGCGGATAAACATCGGCATAAGAAGCTTTGAGAATTAGGTTGTTTCCATTGTCACTATCCAGATTGACTTTTAATTGGTTTGTATCATTGCCACCAAATTCAATCAGAGGATGGGCTGATCTGAAAGGACAGTTTCATAGACAATTCTTTATAGGAATCCATGAGATGCGGCTCAAAGATTTGATACGAGTAAAGTAGAGGGAGGAAAAATCGGTTTTGAAGTATATTTAAAGATTCTATAATGTATAGAGCTGATGCTACATCTTGGACTTACCGATGAATAGTTAGCAGAGATGGCCTTCCAAAGAATACTCCTAGGAGTTTGACAACTTTGCACATTTGATGCAAACTATGTTGGCTTAAGCCGATTGCAAGAAGCAAGGGAGGAGATTTTCGAGTCGTGGAAACCTGAGGAAGATAATTTTGAAGCATGAGTCCTCATACTTCAAAATTGGGGGGCATGTGTTTGCACCAAAATTTGGTAAGCCCCACAATAAGATTAGAGAGCCCATCGGCTTAAGAAAAGAATTTGATTGATACAGAGAAAGATCCGGTCGACTCGATTGAGAATGGATTCGGTTCAGTCAAAAGACAGAAAGTTATCTAAATGGGACCGAGTCTAAGGAGGATACTTTTATCTCTATATAATATATCTCATAACATATGCAAGTTTCATTAACTTTGTTATTTTCTTAGAGCTAGTTTCCTTTTATGTCTAGGAAATATCGTCCAAAGGTTGATTGTAACCGTGGCAAACTTTTATAACTCTAGGGTATAAATATAGACCATCTAGGAGCTTGTAAATCATCTCTTAGATCAACACATCTTCGACGCATAACCACCTTAGGTCATCAAGGTTTTTACTAGGGGTTCTGGTTCTCGTCATGGGGCTACATCGATTAGGTCCGAAATCCAGCAAAGAGGTAAGTCTTGCAATTATCCTAGTGTATTCACTCTATCTAAGGCTGCATCGGTTAGGTCTGACCTCTTAGTCCGATCGGATATATCATATCATGTTCGAGTAGGATTTATCGACTTCTCAAGCTCCTTTTACTGTCATCAATCTCATGCTGCATCGATTAGGTCTGATCTACTGGACTACTGTTAGTAGATTAAGCTATAAGCCGATGGGTCTTTACTGGGCATTTCATCGAAGTAGCCAGCCGATGAGTTATCTACACATTGAGCATCACACATAGTGTATCGGTTCCTTAGCAATTACACATACTTCTTAAGTGATTTCCTTTGAGCCTCATACTCAGCATTTCGGACTCAGCCAATACACATATATCTTTAGAGAATTCCTCTGATTATCTCATCTAGCTGATGGGTTCATCTGTTTCTTTCGTCCACGTGTTCGATCTAGTCTCCACCGTCTCTGTGCCGTTAGTTTCAGTCTCATACTGTCTCTACAGTCGATGGGTTCTTTATATAATTCCTTGCCAATCCATATATGCGTACATCGGCTTTCCAGCCGATGAACAATCGTTATAGCCTCCATCGGCAACCAATCGATAGAGGAATTCCATATACAATCTTATTGATTATCCTATCGAGAGTGCCATCGGCTCTACAGCCGATGTGTCCTTCGTTATGTTCGTCACCATCTGCCCAAGCCTTCATCGGCTTCCCAGCTGATGGAAGAGTGCTTTAGTCCGTATCGGCAACCCGTCGATAGCAGGAATATGTCGGAAGCAACCGATGACTATCTCAACCCTATCGGCAAACAACCAATTATAAGAGTTCGAATCGGTCCATCGTCCAATTAACACATCTATTTATCAAATTGTCAATTGTATGGTCAAATTGACTAGCACGCTCATAACCCTAATAGCCTCGACGAAGGGACCTCGAAACCGAAGAACCTGTATTAGAGCGAAGCCGACTTCTTAGGACTCGACATGTTCACGCCATCACATCAGACCTACATCGGTAAACATAGTGTACCGATTTGATGTGAATACCGTTCCACCCCTGAATATATGGATACCGATAGAGTCATTGATACGTTATGAAGCTGATCGTCATGTTCGTATGAGGAGAAGATGTTCACGTGAGAAGGAGACACTTTTGATAAGGGGAGATAATTAGGTCACTTAGATCAACTACCTCGACTATGTTGGCACACACTTCGTCAAATGGATCTACTCTGACTCTGCGTTAGTTGTTCTGTGTGTCAAGTGGTAAGAATATATAATCTCTAAACTCTCGTAGTCTCATCCTGGTTGACGCGATAGAATATTTTTGTTTTGTGCTATACCTATAACCCTTCAGGTGGTTGATCTACTATCGGTCCTATGGGTATGGGAGTTGGAAACTTAAGGAATTTTTTTTTTGTCCCCGATTATGCGAATTTCCCGTTTTTACTACTAGTTCAAGAGATGAACTGGTGATAAAAATATAATATCGTTGCCTGTTCGAGAGAGAGTAACCAGCAGTGATAGAGGTTTCATCCCCTATCACTGGTCGTGATATTATTATTAAGGAATTTTTTATGGTACTCCCAACTTGTTTCTATCACTGGTAGTGATATTATTATTAAGGAATTTTTTATGGTACTCCCAACTTGTTTTGTACCGTCCATTACACCATAATCCGATGGATGGCAATCATCTTACCTCATCAGAGGTAATAGATTATAAAAAAAAGGAAAGAAGCAAATTCGTGAACCTGCCTAAGAAACGTTGATGCCAATAAAGTAGTTAATGCATTCCAATTCGAATAACAGTCACAAATCTCCCCAGCCATTTTCAAATTTGAATTACTATTAGGTAAATTTAAATCTTTCACGTTATATTTATGTACAACCTGAACGAGAGTTTTAAAGTATGTTCTCAAAACTGCATAATTTAAATTTGATACAGGGAAGAAACAGATGGAACTAAGGTGTAACGATTCGGTCCAACTATAGAAGATTATCCAAATGAGACCGAGTCTAAGAAAGAGCCGTGGAACACACGACAGGATAATTTATCTATATAAATCATATCTTATATTAATAGAAAGATTTAATTAGTTTAGTTAACTTAAAGATATTTTCATTTGATATTTTAGAAAATAACATCCGATGGTTGTTGTAACTGTGTCGGACTGTGTAATGCCAGGGTATAAATATAGACCTTTTAGAAGCCTGTAAGATATCCTTCAATCAATATAATTTCGACGCATCGTCACTCTAGTTTATCTAGGTTTTTACCGAAGGATTTTGGCTCTCGACATGGGGCTGTATCGGTTAAGTTTGATCTCCGGTGAAGGGGTAAGTCCCACCACTATCTCGATATATCTTGCTCTGTCTAAGGCTGAATCGGTTAGCTTTGGCCTCTTAGTCAGATCGAGTGTACCACATCATGTCCGTGCAAGATCTATCAGTTTACCAAGCTCTCTCTGTCGTCATCGGTCTCATAATGTATCGGTTAGGTTTGACCTACAAGACTACTGATAGTAGATTGAGCTGTAGCCTATAGGTCTCTGTCCGGTGTTTCATCGGAGTGGTTAACTAATCAGATATCTATACCTTGAGCAACACGCCTAGTGTATCGGCTCCTCAGGTGATACCCACCCGTCTTCAAATACTTCCGTTGAATGTCACGCCTGGTGCATCGGCCTTCCGGTCAATACACACATATCTTCAGAGATGTCCTCTCATCGGCTCAGCTAGCTAATGGGTTCCCTCCGCACTTCCTTCAACACGACCGATCTGACATCCGCCGTCCCATTACCATTAGCATCGGTCTCTTACTGTCTTGGTTAGGTTCGATCTTTGAGATCGGAGCTAGCGGCATCATCACGGTGGGGGATAGGTCTCATGCTGTGCGAGGATCGGGCCCCGCTCCTTGTTCATCATCGGCCATATCCAGAGTGGCATCAGTTTTGCAACTGGTGTGTCTTTTATACGATTCCTTGTACCCAATCAGGCATACCGTATCACGTCCACGCAAGGCTCGCCAGCGCGTCGGACTCCCTCCTCCGTCGATGGTCTCATGCTGCATCGGTTAGGTTCGACCTACGAGATCGGCAACAGTGATTTGAGCCGGCGCCCCGACGGGTCTTCACATAGCGTCTCATCGGAGTGAGTAGCCGATGAGTTATCCTCACCGCAGGCCTCGTATCCGTTTCGCGTATCGTCTAACGATTGATCCGCTAGATATCGATTCGGATACGTCGGACGCTTCCTGGATCTCGGATCGGTCCAATCTTCCAGGGCTCGCGTCTGACATGGCCAGCATCGAGATCTAGCAAGTCTCGTTCCCCATCGGCTCGAGCGGCCGATGGGTTTAGTTGTAGGCCTGCGTCGGACGTTCAGCCGTTAGCCGATGACATCGCATTTTCCTCCCTCAACGTTACATTTGGTCTAGGCCTTCGTCATCTCCTTGTCGTTAGTCCCTGGCTTCATACTATCTCAATTCAATCCGATCTATCGAGGCTGGTCCTAACGGCTCTGTTACCATGGTCACTAGCCCACGTGGCTTCGCAGGGATCGGGCCCCACTCTGCACTTTGGATGCCGTGGAGCGTCATCGGCTCTTTGGCCGATATGTCCTCTAGTATATTCCACGCATCTATCTCTCACGTCTCTATCAGCTGTTCAGCCGATGCTCGAGTGCTGCCTTCCCTACCGACACCCAACCGATAGGGTGAGCCGAACAGGCCCACCGGCCAACCGGCTCTAGGTTTCATCCTCTCTCCTTGTCAATTACAGTGTGAAATTGACTAACACGCCCTTGGATCTTAAGTACCTATACTGGAGCTAAGTAGATGTCTCATGCCTTCACGTAACCGAGCCACCATCTCTCTTCAGTCGGACCTTCCCTCGTGAGGTTTGACAACGAGCAATTATCAACCATAATTCTAAATGAAGCGGCGGTGATGGGCTAACAGTGATAGAAATTTTTGTGATAGTGAGTGTAGCTACAAAACCACTTTTAGACTAGTGTTCGTCACAGTGAAAATTAGGAGATGTAGCATATAGCGTGCATTACAGGAAGCAATCAAGTAGAGCAGGCTAGCCAGCTAGCTAGCTTAGAGTGGTGAGGATAATAAGTATCCGGGGCTGAGAACGATGCCATTGGAGGAGCACCACACCACGTAGGCGTCCTACATCGACCAGCTTCTTGGAACAAGTAGATCCTGTGTGGTGGTGGTGGTCGTTGGCGCCGGCAAGAAAGAAGATGAGGAGCAGCAGCAGGCGATGGTGTGCTTCTGCACAAAGCGGCGGAAACGGGAGGAGCGCAGGTGGTGGATCTTGGACGGCGGCGGCTTAATCCGCCGGCGGTATGGCCTCTCCAACAACAGCAACAGCGGCAACTGCTGCTGCTGCTTCTTCTTCTTCTCCGGATCATGATTATAATTAGTAGCTGCTGCTGCTTCAGCTGTTGCTGACTTGGCCTTCCTTTTTCCTCCCATCGTGCTGACTGTCGTCTCTCCTGCTTTGCTGGCCTTGCTCCACGCCGTCGACACGGGCACTCATTTTTGCAGGTGATTGATAAAAAATCGATCGATATTTGCGTAGCTACGTGCTACGTACTCCCTCAATTCATGGATGCATGCATGATACGATCGAGTAAATATATCTCTCACGACTGATCGATAGATCGATCTATCTTGAAGCGTCTAGCAGTTAGCAGTTACTCGTACGCGTACATAATTAATATGACGTCATCCCATTTACACATATAGTCCGATCCTATGTTGTTTGGATTGTGAGGCCTTGTTGTTCCATATATAACTACTAATTCATTCTTTAAATCTATGATGGTGACTTATTAGCTCTATAACTAAAATAACAGCCCACGAAAAACCAACAGCAAATTAAAGATGCCGATGGACGCACTCACTCACTCGAGAGGTGTAATATAGTATGTACACATCCATAACGCCCATGGCTAAAATGGACAATAGTGCATGTATGGATGACGTCAGACGACTCGTTGCAACTGTTCCCGGCCTACTAGCCGCAGTTATAAAGGTTGCACTTTTGCGCGTTACACTCCCTCGTAGGTTCCATTGCTCGGACAAACAAACCTTATACCTATGAAATGCATCAGTGCTCCTTTATCAGTTAAACCCATTCATATTCAATCTGGAATGCGAAAGTCATCCTATATATTTAACTTGACAACGACTATGCCAGCCAGTTATTTAATTTTTTTTCTTGCTTTAAGAAAATATTTTCATTTTAGATTTATTCGTGCAACAAACCAATAAGAATCTAATTTGTCTCCATACCTACTAGTACCTACGTACTAGAGCCTGTCTGATGACCTAGGGCACAAAGTCGATCGTGTTGGCAGGTGCAACGCGGTCATCATCCGTGACCGGACGTAGCGGCGGACCTGCGATGGCGTGGCGGCTGCGCCCAGATGATTACGTGGCGGCTGCGCCCATGGTGGCTGGTATCAGGCTCGTGGCCTAGATCTGACGCTGATGTTCGTTGGCTCGTAGATGCGGCGGCGATTAGAGTACTCATGGGTGCAGTCTGTAGAGAAAGGGGGCGGACGATCCTCTACCTCAGTCGCCTAAGTAGGCTCAACCATGCTATTTCCGGTCGTTAAATATACAGGAAATTTTGAAGTTCAGTGTATCTTTTCATACCTTAGACCAATGAATCTTCATTAGTTTTGGTGTTTTTGAAATAATTAGCCCATTAAGTTTTATTTTAATCTAATATCATAATTACTAACAAATTGATCTACTAATATGATTATGGAAAAAACAAAAATGAGATCCAACCACAACCATGATGCGTAATGTAATTATCTAGATCCAGTTGCTTGATTAGAGCCCTAAGCCTATTGTGTTGTTGCCGTCGTCGTTCATCACATTGTTGATCATTGCGGCAGCAGCAGCTCGTTGTCGCCGAAGGAACTACTGTTGACAAAACCGCACAATTTCGTGCTAGGAGACCATCCTCTTTGGTTGTACAGGAAGACACATTCGAACGAAGAAGACAACATAGTGGAAGCAGCGAGCAGTCATGCCGGCACATCCCAAAAACCTTATTCGCCCATTTCCGGTGCAGGATCTCAAAGGGCGACAGTTCTAGAGACCTGCTCTTCGGTCCACCAGTGCACGTCAACGAACGGGATGAGGAAGACTATTGGTGGCACGGCGCTTGAAACCCTAGATCCGAGAGCAGATTGATCTTATACGATGGTGTGGTCAGTATATATAGCCCGAAGACATGCGGTTAGGGCCGAGCTCAAAACTGACACAATCTGCATATAGAAACTAACCCGGTTACGACCTCAAAATGGCAAGTTCTCCCTTTCTCTCTCTCTCACTTGCTCAAAGAGGGAAAGAGGGCCAACCTTATAAGTTGAACTATCTCTCCACCAACTAGCAAGGTGAGACTAAAGGATCCTACTCTCACCAATATGGGCCTTTGTGATTTTTAGGATTTCTTCATTTAATTAGTTGGGCCATAGGCACTAAATTTCATCAATCTCCCACCAAATCTTCAATGTCCAATGAGCTTTGAATGTTTTAAATACTATTTGATATACTAGTGTTTCAACAAGGACTGTTAAGTTGTACACCCACCTAGAACTCTAAGATACACATGCCTATGACTTGGACAATAGACTACGCCTTAAATTGCAAGTCTTGTGTGAGTAAGTTTTACTTAGAGTCAAACTAATACATGGTTGTCAATTAGGCTATCTCTCAAGTGGAGCATATAAGTCATACTCTCTTGGTCTTTTTATGAGCTTCACATAGATCACCCAAATCTCACAAACTATGACCAATAGTCAACTCATATAAGTGTATTCTTTCAAGGATACCCTCTAGGATAGCACCTCTCGCTCTCACAAGTCAACATAATACATTAAGCCAAAAGCCAACTTGTCATACAGTGATAAGAGCACTACATCTTCACATAGAGATGATCCTAAGAGCTTGTACTTTCCTTCAATTACACATGACTTGTTTTATCGAACCTAATTCATGGGATCTCCAATCACATAGGTCATGTTACCACTATGAAATAACTCACGTGGGTCTCATACCCATCTTTCTCGATGCATTTTCTATCACGTTACGTGATAAATCTTTCATGAAGGGGTCTGCTAGATTCTTAGCCATCCGAATATATGCCAAGGCTATCACTCTGGAGTTTCTCAATTTCCTGACAGTCTTCAAGCGGCTTTTCACATGTCTTGAGAACTTCATATTATCTTTAGAATTGTTCACTTTGGTGATCACCGTTTGATTATCATAGTTTATCATAATCGCTAGTATCGGTTTTTCAACCACCGGTAAGTCTATTAAAAGCTCACATAGCCACTCTGGTTCAATAGTAGTTGTATATAATGCAATGAGTTTTGCTTGCATGGTTGATCTCATCAAAATGGTCTGTTTGCAAAACCTCCATGAAACAGTAAATCCACCTAAGGTGAAGACGTAACCACTCATGGCCTTTATCTCATATTCATCTAAGATCCAATTTAAGTCACTGTAACCCTCTAGTACCGACGGGTACCTAATATAGTCAATTCCAAAGTTTATTGTACCTAGCAAATAGCGCATCACACACACAAGTGCATAGCAATGATTATCACCTGGGTTTGAAGTGAACCGGCTCAATTTGCTAACTGCAAATCAGATGTTAGGCCTCGTTGCACTTGCTATTTATATAAGAGAGCCAATAATTTAGGAATATATCAACTGAACTTTGGCAACATCCTTGTTCTTTTAAAGCATTAAACTCAGATCATAAGGTGTTGGAAAGTGCTTATAACACATGTGCCCAAAGCGGTTTAGCACTTACTCCACATAATGGGATTGTGATAACATAATCTCATTCTTATCCTCGATCAATTTAATATTTAAAATAATATCATCTACCCCTAAATACTTTATATCAAAGTCTTGAGACAGAAAAGCTTTGACCTCTTTTATTACATCAAAGTTTGTCCTAAAAATTAGTATGTCATCAACAAAAGTATAGGATAACTCCTTCACCCCCCTCCCACCATGGCGATAATACACACATTTAGCAGCCTCGTTTAATATAAAGCCTATAGTAGTCAAAATATTATCAAACTTTTCATGCCACTGCTTTGCAGCTTGCTTGAGACGATACAATCACTTCAATAGTTTACACACCTTTCCTTCATGACCTTTTACAGTAAATCCATCAAGCTGATCCATATAGATCTCCTCATCTAACTCTCCGTTAAGAAAAGCCGTCTTAACATCCATCTAATGGACAAGAAGACTGTATGAAATAGCCAAGAAAAGTTGTACTCGAATAGTGGTCAGTCTAGTGATAGGAGCATAAGTGTCAAAGAAATCCCTACCTTCCTTTTGTGTGTATCCATTTGCCACAAGCCGCGTCTTTTACATTTCAATAATACCATCAGGCCTAAATTTCCTTTTGAACTCCCACTTGCACCCCAAAGATGTACACCCATAGGGTCTCTCCACAACCTCCCAAGTCCCAATATCTAGGATAGAATCTATCTCGCTACGAACTGACTCTTTCCAATAGTCTGCATCCAAAGATGTATACACCTCCAAAATTGAGTTGGGAGTATCGTCAACAAGGTACATAGTAAAATCATCACCGAAGGATATAGAAATCCTTGGCCTCTTGCTCTTTATTAGATCTTCACTGTCACCCTCCTCATGACTTTGTTCATGTGGTTATTCAAACATTTCAAAGATTTTTAAAAAGTTTAGAAACTATTTCACTAAATATGTTATGTAAATCTTTTATATGAAATATATTATCAAAGAATGTAGCGTTATCAGACTCAAAGATCGTATTGATATGCATGTCAGATATCTCTAATTTAACCACCAAAAATCTATAAGCAATGGTACAATAAGCATAATCCAGAAACACAAAATCCACCATTTTCAACCGAAGCTTACACTTCTTGTTGATTAGCACATTAACTTTTGCCAAGCAACCCCAAGTGCGCAAGTAAGACAACAATGACCTTCTCCTATTTCATTCCTCATATGGAGTTTTTTTCTTATTTTTTATTGAAACTCTATTCAGGACATGATATGAAGTCAACACGGCGTCTCTTCACCATGCTCTAAATAACCCACAATGTCTAACATAGCATTCACAAAATTAGTCAATGTGTGGTTTTTTCTTTTGGCAACTCTGTTTGATTGGATGAATAGTGAGGCATCCTCTCATGAATAAAACCATTTTCCATCCAAAATAAGTCAAATCAAGAGATAAATATTTGATACCATGATCTGACCTTAGTCATTTGATATTTCTATCTAGTTGGTTTTGTACTTTTGCTTTATAGATTTTAAGGTAATCTAAAGCCTTATCTTTTGTTTTCAACAAATAAACATGACAAAATCTAGTCACATCATCAATTAATGTCATGAAATATCTCTTTCCACCCTTCATGAACACACCATTCATCTCACCAAAATCAGAATGAATAAGCTCTAGTGATACCAAATGTCTCTCCTCAACAGCCTTATGAGGCTTACAATGTTGCTACGCTTGCACACAACTTTGGCACTTAAAAGCTTTGATGATGGAAAGTTTCAAAATTAGATTGAAAATCCCGACCTAAAAAATAGAACCAAAATTTAGATGACATAAACATGAGTGCCAAACACTTGCCTCGCCTCCATTATCAGCATCACAAAGATGGTTCACCACCTTATTACAAAAATCCATAAGAGAAAAGCAGAACAAGCCAATACATTCGTAGCCTTTAGTAATAGATAGCCTATGTCTAGATACTACTAATTTATTGAACTCAAAAACAAACATATAACCATCCCTTAGCATAAGGGAGCCACTAAGTACTTCTTGTCTTCAGATGCTGCATGTTCTTCAATTGCATGATTTTTCCCAAAGTAAACTTCAGATCTAACATGCCAACATCACGAACAGAAGCAGGCGACCCGTTCTCCATCAAGACGGTTCACCCAGTTGTGGCCTGATAAGAAGAGAATAGAGAATAGTCAGCACACATATAAACATTAGCATACGTGTCAATCCACAAATTGATAGATTGACTCAATAAAAGAACGGTAGATAAATTACCATACAAGGTCGAACCATCTACGGTTTTACCAGTGGTGATGGTATTCACAGCCTTGGAAAATTACCATATAGGCACCTCTTTGCTCAATGTCTAGTATCACCGCACATGAAGCATAGTTCATTCTCTACATTTTTCTTACTCTTAAAGTTATTGTCTGATTGAGCTTGACCATCTTTTAATTTTTCTTACTATGGCTGGGATGGCCCTTCTTAACAGTATTGGTAGCCAAATAGTTCTCACCTCCACCATTGCATCCATTCTTTGCCCTAGCTTTCTCTTTAACATCAAGAGAAGTCATCAGGTCCTTAACCGCAATCATCTCCATGTTGTGTTTCAAAGATTTGGCAAAGTTCCTCCACGACATTGGCAGCTTAGCAATAATGGTGCTATCTACAAACTCGTCAGAGAGTGAGTAATTGATGTGTGCGAGTTCCCTCACAATACCTTGTATCTCATGAGCCTATTGTATGATAGAACAGTTGTCCACTATCTTATAATTTCTGTATTGCTCCATAATATATAAAGCTTTGTCTTTCTCAAAAGTCCTATACTTGACTTCAAGGGCATCCAATAGCTCCTTGCCATTAGCGATATGTATGTGAGCATCATAGATATGGTCAGATAAAACACTTAGGACACTTCCCACAAATAGCACATTAGCAGTTGCATACATGCTTTCCTCATGAAGGAAAAGCGGGCCCACTAGCCTACCCTTAGTAATGTGGATCACGCCCATAGATGTTATCCACAAGGAAGCCTTTTGTAGTGCTCACCAAAAAATTTATCTAGACTCAAAACATCGGCAAAGTGAGACGATTGTAGACCAAAGTGACTAAAATAAGGTTTTGAAAATGTTGGAATAATTAGAACTTTAATTTTTAATCTAATCCAAAAAATAACAAATTATAATCTCATAATTGCTAACAGATTGATCTACTAACATGATCATGAAAAAGCAAATATGAAATCCAACCATAATCATAATACGTATTGCGGTTGCTCAAGACTAGTCGCTTGATTAGAGCCCAAGATCATTGTGTTGTTGCCATTGTCGTTTATCACATTGTTGTTCATCGTGGCAGCAGTAACTCGTTGTGCGACTTGTTCTTACTGACACCGAAGGAACTGCTGTTGATAGAAAAACATAGCTTCATGATAGGAGACTGTCCTCTTCAATCATGGAGGAATACACATTTAAAGAAAGAAAACGATGTAATGAAAGCAATGAGTAGTCGCACTGAGTTATTCCTAAAAATCTTATTCACCCTCTTCCAATACAGGATCTCGAAAAACAACGGTTTTCAAGACCTAATCTCCAAGCCACTGGTGCATGCTGATGAACAAGATAATGTGAACTAGAGACGACGCGGCACTAGAAAACCTAGGCCCAAGAGTGAATTGATCTTATGAGGAGAGAGGATGATGGTGTCAGTATATATAGCCCGAAGGTGTACAGTTATGGCGGAGCCTAAAACCGATACAATTTGCATATAAAAACCAACTCAGTTACGAGCTTAAAACGATAAAATAAAACCACAAAAAGTGGCACAGCTATAGCTCACCACACCTTGGACCAGTGAGACGAGGAGCACGCGTGTGGTTCTGTTAATGCCAAAATTTGGACAGCCCGATGATGGATTGGAAAAAGCCGATCGGCTGAAGAGGTATCCGATCACTACAGGAAATATGCCATTAAAGCAAGGGAAGACTCGGTCCCAGAATAGAAGACTATCTAGATAAGACCGAGTTTGAGGAGGAGCCGTGGTTCACGAAAGGGTAGTCTATCCTATCTTATATAGATAGTAAGATTTAGTTAGTTAGTTAACTTCTTTAGAAATATTTTCCTTTATTTTTGTTAGGAAGTAACGTCCCATGGTTTTTGTAAATGCGTCGGACTCTGTAAACCTAGGGTATAAATATAGACCCCATATAAATAATCCTTCGATCAATACAACCTCGGCGCATCGCCACCCTAGTTTATCAAGGTTTTTACCAACGAGGTCTGGCTCTCGACGTAGGGCTGCATCGGTTAGGTCTGATCTCCGGTGAAGGGGTATGTCCCGCCACTATCTCGATATGTCTCATTCTGTCTAAGGCTGCATCGGTTAGGTTCAACATCTTAGGCTGATAGGATGTATCGCATCATGTCCGTGTAGGCTCTATCGGTCTATCAAGCTCTCTCCGCCATCGTCAGTCTCGTGTTGCATCGGTTAGGTTCGACCTACGAGGCTACCAACGGTGGAATGAGCTTTAGGCCTATAGGTCTTTGTACAGTGTTTCATCGGAGCGTTAGCCGATGAGCTATCCATACGCACGTCAGCCTTCCAGCCGATGCACGCCTGTCTTCAGAGAGATGTCCACTCATCGGCTCAGCTAGACGATGGGTTCACTTCGCCCTAACTTCAGCACGTCCGATCCAGCGTCCACCGTCCTATCGCCTTTGGCCCCATTCTCATACTGTCTTGGTTAGGTCCGATCATCAAGATTCAGTGCTAGCGACGTCATCACAACGAGCGACGGGTCTCATGCTGCTATCTCCATCCTGTGCCTCCATTGGCTCTACGGCCGATGGATCAGGGCCTCGCTTTCACTACACTCGGAGCCGTCGTATCCCTCATCGACATCTGCCCACGCCCTTATCGACTCCCCATCCGATGGAAGAGCGCCCTGATTCCTATCGGCAACTAGTCGATAGCGAGAGCCTTTCGGACGCGGCCGATGACTAACTTGATCCTATCGTCCAACTAACCCATTCGCTTCACCTTCTTGTCAATTGCAGGGTCAAATTGACTGGAACGCCCGCACCCGTACCGTCGCGCTGAAGCCGACGTGAGCCCACGGCCCCCGGCGTGCATACCTTGAGCCACGGAGAGAAGCCGACCAGCCTGCACTAGAGCTAAGCAGAACTTCCAGGCGTCGGCGTGCTCGCGCCGGGATCTAGCTTGAACATATTTTTTTGGCATGCCCAGTGGGACCGAAGTTTTCATTCATCGGCCGATAAGAACCATACTTCATTCATCGGCCGGTGGGGTTGAAATCTTCTTTCATCAGCCGATTGTTCGGGATTTCATTCATCGGCTGGAGAAACCTAAAGACCGTTCATTGGTTGAAGATGCTTTATTGGCTAGTGTGATACAATTTCATTTATCAACCAGCGGGACTCTACAAGTGCCTGATTAGAAGTCAGATTTTTACTCATCAACCCGGGGGGCATCTTGTTGTCAATATGTCTAAAGAAAAGGTTGATTCCAAGGCATATTCATTCGAAGAAGAAGCCGATGAGGATATTATAGTTCCAGTTACCATGGAGGATCTGAATGAACACCAGAGGCAGCATGTAGAGCAGAACATGGATAACTTTCAGAAGCTCTGTTTGGAATCCTTCAGTATGACTAAACAAGGGCCGATTCAAAAAGCACCGTTACCAAAATATGTTTTGATGAAGGAATCAAGCCATTCACCACCGGTGAATCCTCCCAAGCCATTGCAAGAGATATTCAATAAAGTATTTTATCAAACATTCAGTAACCCATTAGGAGTATGGATGGATACACTACAAGATCTGATCAAGAAGACAATACAAGAATCATCAGCTCAAGAGCCTGATCAAGATCATGTACCTTTACCGATAGAGACGAAGTTATTTCAGGAAACTTGGCAAAACAAGAGGGACCTATCGGTAAACATGTATTCACCAACACAAGATCGATTCAGGAGGCAATGGTAGGAGGTACCTCCAGAATTCTTTTAGAATAATTATTATGGAGAGTATTATAAGCAAAATAGAGTACCATATCCACCTCCACATGATCAGGGAGATATTCTAAGGGAGAAGGATTGGTTAACCAGAATTGTAGACACGGTGAAAGAGCAATTTGGTATCAAGCCTAAAGATCAAACAGTTATATATCGGCACCCATATCTAGAATAGTTTGATAGAGTTCTATTGCCTCGTCGATACATGATACCATATTTCTCTAAGTTCTCAGGGCAAGATAATATATCTATAATGGAGCACATCAGCTGATTCTTAGCACAGTGTGGAAAAACATCGGCTGAGAAAGCTCTCAGAGTCCATTTCTTTCTATTGTCACTCTCTGAATCGGCTTTCACTTGGTTCTCTTCGTTACCACCAAACTCGATTAAAGGATAGGCCGATCTAGAGCAGCAATTCCATAAATATTTTTTTGCTGGGATTTAAGAAATGAGACTGTCAGATTTGACATCGGTTAGACAGAAGCCTAATGAGTCAGTTCTGGAGTACATCCAATGTTTCCAGGATATCAGAAGCCGATGTTATAGTCTTGTTCTGAGCAATAAACAGTTAGCTGATTTGGCCTTCAAGGGGTTGTCGAGTCGCATCAAGTGAAAATTTTCTTCTCAAGAGTTCGATAGTTTAGCACATCTGATGCATGTGGTATCGGCTTACGAGAGCCAATTAATAGGAAAAGAGGAGATGTCGAAGCATTGGAGGCCTGAGGAGGAGAATTTCGAAGCATGAGTCCTCATACCTCGAAATTAGGTGGCATGTGTTAACACCAAAATTTGGATAGCCCGATGTTGGATTGAAAAAGGCCGATCGGCTGAAGAGGTGTCCGATCGCTATAGGGAAGAAGCCGATAGGATTAAAGCAAGGGAAGACTTGGTCCCGAAATAGAAGACTATCCAGATAAGACTAAGTTTGAGGAGGAGCCGTGGTTCACGGCAGGGTAGTCTATCCTAGCTTATATGGATAGGAAGATTTAGTTAGTTAGTTAACTTTTTTAGAGATATTTTTCTTTATTTTAATTAGGAAGTAACGTCCGATGGTTGTTGTAAACGCGTTGGACTCTGTAAACCCAGGATATAAATATAGACCCCTAGAAATATGTAAAGATGAATTCTTCGATCAATACAACCTCGGCTCATTGCCACCCTAGTTTATCTATGTTTTTACTGGTGGAGTTTGGCTCTCGACGCGGGGCTACATCGGTTAAGTCCGATCTTCGACGAAGGGGTATGTCCCACCACTATCTCAATATGTCTCATTCTGTCTAAGACTGCATCGGTTAGGTTCGACCTCTTAGGTCGATAGGATGTATCGCATCACGTCCGTGTAGGGTCTATCGGTCTATCAAGCTCTCTACGCCATCATCGATCTCGTGCTGCATCGGTTAGGTTTGACCTACGAGGCTGTCGATGGTGGAATGAGTATTAGGCCTATAGGTCTCTATACGGTGTTTCATCGGAGTGTTAGCCGATGAGCTATCCATACGTGCGTCGGTCTTCCAACCGAGGCATGCCTGTCTTCAGAGAGACATCCACTTATTGGCTCAGCTAGCCGATAGGTTCGCTTCGCCCTTGCTTCAGCACGTCCGATCCGGCGTCCACCGTCCCGTCACCTTTAGCCCCGTTCTCGTACTATCTCGGTTAGGTCCGATCTTCGAGATTCGGTGCCAGCAGCGTCATCACAGCGGGCGATGGGTCTCGTGTTGCTATCCCCATCCTGTGACTCCGTCAGCTCTGCAGCCGATGGATCAGGGCCTTGCTTTCGCTACGCCCGAAGCCATCGTATCCCTCTTCGACACCTACCCACGCCCTCATCGGCTCCCCATCCGATGGAAGAGCACCCTGATTCCTATCGGCGACCAACCAATAGCGAGAGCCTTTCGGATGCGGCTGATGACTAACTCGATCCTATCGGTAGCATACTGATAGCGAGCGCTCGTATCGGCCTATCGTCTGACTGCCTCCTTATCAATTGTAGGGTCAAGTTGACTGGTACGCCCGTACCCGCACCATCGCGCCAGAGCCGACGTAAGCCCACGGCCCCCAACGCGCGTACCTCGAGCCACAAAGAGAAACCAACCGACTTGTACTAGAGCTAGACAGATCTCCCAGACGTCAACATGCTCGCGCCAGGATCTGGTGCGAACAGGTTCTCTCTTTCTCCCTCTCACTTGCTCAAGGAGGAAAAGAATAGGTAACCAAGTTAAACTACCTCTTCATCAATTAGCAGTATATCTCACTCACACCTTTATTATTTGGATTTTTGAGATTTTTAGAAATTTTCTATTTAATTAGTTGGTCATGGTTTTACGTTGTTTTATAGTTTTAATAAACAAGAAAATGGACAAGTTTAATAGAAAATGTACTAACCAGACCCTAGAAGCCTTGGTCGGCCGCGGCCCCGATCGATTGTGCGCGTAGATTAAATCAAACTCCGTGTGTGTAGCGCGAGAGGGGAGCATAACTGATGTGATAGGTGAAACTCCAGTTGCTTGTACACTAATACACAATTGTTCGTCGCCGGTGGACGGGTCCCAAACACAAAATTGTATATTTGGCCGGTGTGGCTCTCCGCTGAGTTCTTTTTCTCTTGATGTGCCATTGTTTTGTCTTAAAAATTCTTGATTTTCTGATATTAATTTTCCCCCTCATAAATGAGTGTTTACTGATTTTTTTCCAGTGATTTATTTTTCTTTTCCATTCAAATACCCTTCCTTTTCTTCTTTACACTCTATGTTTGTTTTTTCTTCCGGCACACATGCAACCTGTTCCATTCGTGAATTTTAATTTGGGCTACTTCGATATACGCATAAGAAGAGGTATCATTTTAATTTGGGCTTTTTAATTGTTAGTGTGGGTTAGACCTCGATCTGTAGATTAATTAATCAATTGAAAGGGATACATAAGATGGATCGATCCAGAAGGTTGTTGATCGTCCCTTGTTCGGTTGTTAATTGTTGTTTTCTTCTACTATTAATTCTACTGGTAGGATCGTACGTACTACTAGTACCTGTACAAGGCAAGATCTGTGTGGACAGGTCGATCGAGTGAAATTGACGAAAGCAAGGAGCCCAGTTTTGCACGTCAGCCAAGCTTTGCTAGGTCAGTACGTCAGTCTTTGTGTTTTGGCGATGCACGATAATTATTCATAGAAGCGGCCAAAATCGGTTGATGTCATGATGTGTGGTTTCACGCTACAAAATTAACTGGACCAAATAAATATTTCCTCCGGTTTGTAATATTTGAGACGTTGAGTTTTACCTATATTTAACTTTTCATCTTATTAAAAATTATACAATAAACCTTTATTTTGTTATAATTTGTTTCATATTTAGTACTTTAGTATAATTATATTTTTATAAAATTTTATAATTAGAAAAGTAATAAAACATGTATTAAAATTTAATAATTTTAAACCTTAAAAACCGGAATATATTACCTCGATGGTAGCGGCGCTAGCTAGACAGATATATTAATTTAACTCCATCCGACCAATTAACTCGGACCTCCACCTCGACTTTGGATATTCATCGATATATATAGTCTTCTCTAGAGTCTAGACAAGCATTTTTTTTTTCAATGTACGGATTAATTAAATTACAATAAAAAGATATTAGTGGCAGTGCCTCTTCCAAAACAGTAGCAACCAATGCTTATTACTGCTGAGGACTCATTGAGAACATGATTTTTACGGAAAATAAAGTAATTTTGTATAATCGAACACAACAACTATAAACATACTAGAGGGATAAGAACATAATAGTAGATGAAAACTTAGCCTCAAAAGCCACGTCTGACCAAGCATGGGCCAATCTGACCGTCATCTGAAAACATTCTAATAGCACTTCTGTAGAAACACAATTTATCCAAAATAAACCATTGAATCAAGCTTTATATAAACTAAGAAATAAACAGCTCCACCGAATAACTAATCAATGGTTTAAGAGAACCAATCAACAAACTTTTCAGAGATCTATAAAGTATTACAAATGTTTTTTATAGATTAGCTTGAACAAAATTGCAATCAAATGAAGAATCAAAGTTAATGTCAAAACCGAATAAAAACGTAAAAATTACAAAACCAGAAGAAATCGTCGATGCCTTTATAATTAAATATAATATTTATTGCTTAATTATTATTCACAAGATGTATCCATAGCACCCCTCACAAGATTCTAATGAAAATCTTTAATACAAAGAGCTCTTAACTCTCAAATATTTCAATCATGCTTCTTTCTAGCTTTCTGGCTTTCCGGCTTGGCATATGGGCCTTGTCTTCCACTCTATTTATACCCTTCGATATAACTATCCATAGCCATCATTCTAACTAAAACAAAAAGTTCTAATCACATTAGAAACTCTTCCAAACCAAATACAAACTACAATCCTTTTAAATTTAAAAGGTACACTTTTCATACGCACATAGTTTCTCCTGTATGCCATATAAAAACTTCACCTCCACATATATTGATCTCTAAACATAGTATCTCACATGATCTTCTTTACTGTCTACACCTCCACTTCCCCTAAGTCTAGTCCTAATCTATCACTGATAATACTTTCGAGCCCTTAAGCAACATGTGCACATGAATAATCAAAAAAATCATATTCAAACATAAATTCTGATATAACTTGACTTAAATTAAAACATAACAAAATATCTCATGTATAAATTAAAATACAACAAAATATCTTATATATAGAAACCATCTAGAAGTCAAAAACATTCTAAACTAAGAAATTAACCCAAAACTAATTTTAAACAAAAGTCTGCCAATCAAACTGTTGGGCAACACGGTATGATCGCATATATGCCACCGGTTAGACCGCAGCTACCCTGCTAGTTTGACCGACCATGTTGGTCCAATCTCGAGATCACTTCGCCAATTTCAACATTATTTCACAAAATCTAATAACCAGATATTCAAAACCTTTGTCAATTTGTCCATCACAAAAACTTAAAATCATCACATGATTTTGACAAATTTTCTCTAAAATTTCTATGAAATTCCTCAGTTCCAAAAAAATACCTAATTGATCGGTGCCAATGAGCTAAACAAAATGTTTTCTCCTATCCATTTACATACATACACACACACACACATATATATATATATATGACCGTTCAACTAATACTTATTTATAGCCGTTTACATTGATATTTTCTCTGCTCCATCCATCCATCGAATCCGTAAATGGATCATCTTCCAAGTCATCTATTGTCTTATAAAAAGGGGCCTCTACGTGCACTCTCCATTAATCAGAGAAATCAACAAATATATAGAGAAATACAATTTATAAATAGCTAAAATAGTAGAGTGAATGTAAATAATAACAGTATAGATTAAATAAAAGACAGAAAAGTAAATACAATTCAGAAATAACTAAAATTCAGATTAAAAATAAATAAAATAAAAGAAGAGTCCGTGCAATACACAATATAATTAAAATTTGAAATCAAAAATAAAATAAAACTTGCAATATGATTTCAAGTCTAATTCCAAACATAAATACATAAATCACTACAATTTGGAAAAACATAATCCATAAACAAAGAGAAAATTCCACATATATAAAACATAATTAGATGAATTATAATTTTGAATAAAATTAAATAAACCATCAATATGTGTCCACAGTGGCGGAACCAGAATATTTCTAAGCCTAGGGCTCAACTAGTGTCATTTACACAATTTTGCACGTATCTTCTATTTTTTTTTAAGTTTCAAAGTGCACTTTCAATGGATATTTAGGCACAGGAGTACGGCTGCAGCCCCAGCTGCCTGGTTCCGCCCCTGTGTGTCCATACAAATTCCAAACTAAAATCCTAGGTCATGGAACTCAAGGCCTCCATGACAACCATGACAACAAGTAGTATATATTAGCAAGGCGGATCCTTAGTACGCAACTAGTGGTCACTGGTAGGCTACCCCTACTGCAACATCCAGTCAGATGGACAATGTTTTTTTTCAAAGCATTACCTTAATTTAAATTTTTTTGATAAATAATTGATTGTGATTTTAATTGAATTGGTTTTGGTGATGTGATGCTAAATTGGTGAAGTTCTCTGCGCACTCGCAGTCAGACGAGCTAGGCATGGTGATGAAACCGCAAGTGTGGCCTAGACTGGTCAACCTGATGGTTTGTCTGACAGACTTGATAGAAAAATCAGTTTTAGATTGTTTTTTTATGAATTCTTGATAGATTAGACTTCTAGATATTTCATATGTGTATTTGTGGAGGTGAAGATTCTACATAGCATACGAGAGGATTAATATACGTATGAAAAAAGAAGTTGGATTTGAATAGAGTTCATGTTGGAGGATATATAAAGATAAGATTTATACTTGTACGAGAGGGTTTTTTAAGAAAGTAAGAGTGCTATTCCGTGTAGGATCATGCCGTTTATGTAGCCACCTATAGATAAATAGTAAATAGGTCTTTGATCGCATTTAAACAAAGAAAAATTAGGGTTTAAATTTAAGTTGTGAGAGATATTTAAAAGTTAAAGGAAAATTATTATAGTTGCTCTTGATGTAATAAAATTAATATAGATTTGTTAAATCATGGTTTTTGTTCTCTGGTGGTCCGATCGACTACTATTGAGCTCAGATTAGAGGCTACTAGATGGTCAAACCAGCGATGACAAGATGGTTAGACCGCAGGGAGTATAGCAATCGTACCTGTGGCAAGGAAGCTAGCATCTAAAGAATACACTACAACTTTTCTCTAGGTCGGAGATATCTTTAATTACACGAAAATATTTAATTTTTGATAATCCTACCACTGGTAACTTAATTCTTGTATTTGAGCATATAGTGTCTAGTGTCTAGGAAACCTCCTCAAGCACGGGGAGAAAGCAACGCTGCTGATCTACAATCAAAGGGAGGGAGAAATCGTGGCCGGGAGAAAAATTATAGAAGAAAGATGAAATGGGAAAAAAAGTGAAGAAAGAGTGATAAGCTGAAAGTAAAAAAAGATGTGTCTACCCCCTATTTTATATTATAAGATGCTTTGATTTTTTTTAAAGTCAAATTTTTCTAAGTTTGATTAAATTTATAGAAAAATATAGTAATATTTATAACATTAAATTAGTTTTATTAAATAGAATATTTAATATTTTTATAATATATTTGTTCTATGTTTAAAATGGTGCTACGTTTTTTGATAAAAATGGTCAAACTTAAATAAGTTTTACCTTAAAAAAGTTAAAGCATGTTATAATACAAAACTGAGTAGCTCACAAAAATACTCTTTTTTCAAGTTCCACATAAGCATCTTCAATGTAAATATTCTAATTAATGTAGAAATAAACTATTTTGTGAGCTCTAAAAAAATACTACTGGACCAACATAGAAATTACATTCTATATTTAAATAATATGTGATAAAGTTTTTATTTTATCTTCTAGAAAACTAGTACTGTTTTTGCTGATCTAATTTATGAGGTATACATGCATGCATACATTGGAAAGACTAAATGACAAATAAAGATATAAATAGAAAAATAATATGATTTATACATGATGGTATATCATTGTTAATCGTCTCTTAAACTTTATTTTTGTTTAAATTCCTACTGCCAAAATTAATTATTTGACAGTTATAGAAGAAAGAAGACGAGCAAACCCATGATATTTTTTCTTAAACATGATCCAAATAATAATAATAATTTGTTTGTACATTTAATCATATATATTTGTATTTAAATACAACCATATTTATATAACTTAAATCAATAGTTGTATGTAAATTAAAATTAAAATTAAATTTAGTTAGATCCATGTAACTTATACAATAATAAATTTTAAAACAAATATATAGACGAGCAATTACGTACATGAGCCATGCAATTAGTTACACTCATCTTTTCAAATTACTTGTCTTCTTCTCGTATTTTTTTACATTAGTTATCGTTCTTATATTCCTAAGATATTTTTAGAGCCGGATTTTCCTTTGATGAAGCCAAACTAGTATTATTACTCTTATAAGATATTTTAATGTATTTAATAACGTTAATAATATAATTTATCATACATTCTAATTTAATATAAGATTGGTTACAACGACGAACAAATTTATCGATTCAAGCTTGCAACGTGACTAGTAAAACTAGGTAGCAATCTGTTGTAAGACAATCTTTAATTGTAGAACTTTTGCAATACAATTTGATTCAACAATCGAGCAGCATTTCTTACACAACGAAATACATATAGATGAGGTGGTTCACACAAAATATTGTCGACTTTTAGCTACATCTTAGCTTGTCTGTTCTACTCAATATTATTTTTCATGATTGAATTGTCCGCGCATGAGAATATATATGTACTCCTACATACAAGAGTGTTTTACTTTTACTTTTAGATGCTAGCTAGCTGGCGACGACGACATTTGATGATTTCAGGCTGCATATGTCCCGATCGTCGAGAAGGCTAGCAAGGAGATATGTACTACTCCGATACAGTAGATAGATACGTGTACGTGTGGTGCAGCTAGCTAGCCCCGGAATTGGATCGATCGGACCTGGGCTCGTGTACTACATGTTGCACAGAAAACCGACGGGATAGCCTACGCAATCACTGACCGCATGCATGAACTCCATGTCTCCATGTCCATAGAGAGTCAAGAGACTGACGTCTTGTAGCGACTACTGCTTCCATTTTAAAATACTATACCTATTTTGTTTTATTAAAATAAAATTTTAATTAACGATTACTTTATTAATATATTATTTATGTGATAAAAAATACTTTTAAATAGAAATATAATAATATCAATTTTGTATACAATAAATTTTAGTCAAACTTCTCGCTTGACGAAATAAAACATATTTTATATTGTCACTTCTTTTTCGCTCTATCGTAATATAATATTAATGCTTGAGAGCATGTACTTAACTTTACACAACTACGTTTCTTATATAGTATATTACTGTACTGCACTAGTGCTATAGCTTATTGTCTTTCTTTTTAATTAATTTCTTGCTATTTCTCTCTGAGATAAAATATAATTAATGTTCTCGGTCAGAAACAGATGTGATGTTAAGGTCAGCAGATGGATATGTACAACACGCAGGATATAGATAAATTCTGGTTATTTTCTAAATGGACCACACAGTTGGATTTGAGATTTTATATTGATATAGAAGAAAAAAAGTTATAAGATTATAACATAAAAATTATAATAAAAAAAATAAAAGGTACCACCACATACTGATAATTCCTACAAACTCAAAAAAAAAACTAGCACAAAACCGGCTAGCCTACACGAGACTGGGAGTCTGTGGTTAAGTCATTTTTTTAATTAAACAAGTTGATTGTTCATTTATCAAAGGAAGCAGAGTCAAGAAGAGGCATGTTGTTTCTAGATGTTAGATACACTCTTTGTTTAAAAAGACTAATTTCTGACTATAATATCCAGTAGTTAAGAATTTGTTTTTTTAGACAGAAGTAGTATATATATAGTATACTACTGTGTTTGTATACCCAAGCATGTGGATTTTATTGTCCCGCCGATGGTAGGACAGAATACCCGTACCTGCTGGCATGTACAGTTAAGATGGACTACTAGATTGCAAAAGATACGTTCGTACTACTACATTTATTTAAGAGAGGGGCCCCGGCCAGCTTTGCTCGCTGCAGTCTCTCGCACAGAGATCTATTATCAACATATATACAGATAAAGAAAGAGAGAGAGAGGTAGTAGCAAAACAAATCAGCATTAGGTAAGTAGCAATGGCGACGGCATCTTCTTGCTCGTCGCTGGGGCTGCTGCTGATTCTTCTTCTAACAACGTGGACAACGGTGCCGGCACCGGTGAGCGCGCGGCGGAACGTGATCGCAGAGGTGAAGGGGTTCGAGGGGAGGCTGCCCTTCCAGCTGGAGACGGGGTACGTGGAGGTGGAGGAGCAGCACGGCGTAGAGCTCTTCTACTACTTCATCCAGTCGGAGCGCCGCCCCGCCGACGACCCCCTCATTCTCTGGATCACCGGCGGCCCCGGCTGCTCCGCCCTCTCTGGCCTCCTCTTCGAGATCGGTACCTTACCTTACCAACCATCGAAATCTATCCATGCATCCTCTTGCTACTTGTCCACTGATTTCATTAATTTCACCGCAACAATTATCTACCGATTAATTAATTTTGCTGGCCACACGATTAATTAATTAATTGATCCAACTATATATCTAGTCTATCTGCGAGCGGTACAAGTAGTTAAAAGATTATGTGTACAACTATACCACGCCAACTTACCAGTCTACAACAGTTCAAATTAAGTTTCAATATAATATTACAAAAATGCCCACCTACCGCAGATGGTGGTTGAAATTAGCTCGTGATGCATGCATTTAATTGCTCATTTGTTTTGTTTTCTTAGAGTATAACCGACAGGTACTAAAATTCTACCGTCCTTTTAGATCTCGTTTTAGATAAAGAATTCAACGTATATCGACTCTCACTGATAAAAAGTGATTACATTAAAAAAAGAAAAGAGAAATCGCTCTCCTCTCTATGCACGAATTGCTTGCTCTCTAGACGCAATCCCCCACACGTGATGCTCTCTGAGAGTGTTAGAATAATATAATTATAATAGATTTTTATAGATATAGTAGGTTCTCTATTTATAATTATATGGTTGGCTATCATACTAGTATAATATATAATATAATTATAGTAAATTTTTCTAATTATGTGGACCTATTATAACTATGTAGTTGGCTTTCATATCATCCCGGTAGCTATATACATATGTACACGATATGGAACATAATCAATTATTTCAATCATCTTACATGGTATCAGAGCGATAACAATCCGCTAAATTTCCACTACACCACACCGTTGGCGACGCCTACGCGTAACGTGGCCGACGCCATCCATCGCGCCGATGATACCTTATTTCCATCACACATTGCGATCATATCTTATTTCTCTCTCAGCAACAGTACACTCTGGACATTTTGGAGCACGCCGAGATGAGTGCTTGTAAGTATTGCAGCACTCTTGTCGACCTACACTCCAAATTGTTTGCAGACAGTCCTCCAGTTGCCAACTCCACAGAGTACCACGGCTTGGCTGGTGCATTACAGTGCCGACATTCACTCGTCTAGACATTACCTATGCCGTTCAGCAGATTTGTCTCTACACGCATGATTCTCGCAAGCCACACCTTGTTGCTCTCAAGCAGATATTACGCTACTTATAGAGTACTCTTTCTCTCGGTTTGACTCTACACCGCTCTCCACTTGCTGAGCTTGTTGTTTACACCGATACGGACTAAGCCGGCTGTCTTGACGCTCGTCGATCGACCTTTGGTTATGCAGTGTTACTTGGGAATAATTTGGTATCTTGGTCCTCCTAGCGTTAGCATATAGTCTCCCGATTGAGTGCAGAATCTGCATATCGAGCTATGGTCAATAGTGTCGCTGAAGCTACTTGGCTACGCTAACTACTCATAGTGTCGCCACTCACCTTGCTGTGCCATCTTGATTTACTGTGATAATATTAGTGCTATTTATCTCTCCAGCAACTCAGTTTAGCATCAGCGCACGAAGTATTTTGAGATTGATCTCCATTTTGTTTGGGAGCGCATCGCTCTTGGTCACATTCGGGTACTTTATGTTCCCACAACATCCTAGTACGCTAACGTCTTTATAAAGACCTTTCTACCTCTATTTCAAGAGTTTCTATCCAGTCTGAATGTTCGTTGAGCTCCCTATTAGATTGCAGGGAAATGTTAGTATAATATAATTATATTAGTTTCCTAGTTTTTTCTAATTGTGTGAAAGTTATTATAACTATGTGATTGGCTTCCATGCTAATATAATGTAATTATATTAGGTTTCTCTAGATATAATAGATTTGTTTAATTATATGGAAGCTTACAAATATGTGGTTGGTTTCTATACTATCCCGTGCCTATATATATGAGTCAGTTTTTTATAAACAAATTCATAATTTTAGGATTAGAAGTTATATTGGACATATGTTGATGATGGTCTTAGAGAGCTCATCGGGCATTTCATTTGGATAATGCCTATATATAATAATGTTGTCCTAATTTGCAAGTCATGCATACATGTACAGGCCCTCTGAAGTTTGATGTGGCTGGATACACGGAAGGGTTCCCGCGATTGGTCTACTTCCAATATTCCTGGACCAAGGTACTCCATATATATATATATATATATATTAATCAATCAATTATATATTTATACATATATGACAAATTTCCCCGTAAAAATAGCCTGCAATAACTGCATAACGTGGAAGTAAAAATATATATAGAATCAATTTGTGCAACTTGAGGTGTATAGTATGTGGTTAGGTGAGCAACGTGATATTTCTGGACGCGCCGGTGGGGACGGGCTTCTCCTACGCCCGAGACGAACAAGGCTACAACGTCAGCCTCACCCAGACGGGACGTCAGCTCGTCGTCTTCCTCACCAAGTGGCTCGCCGATCACCCCGAGTTCGCCTCCAACCCTCTCTACATCGGCGGCGACTCCTACTCCGGCTACACCGTCCCTATCACCGCCCTCCAGATCGCCAACGACGAAGACGCGCGGGCGCAGCTCAACCTCAAGGGATACCTGGTGGGCAACGGTGGCACGGACCACAAGTACGACGAAGGCGGCAAGGTGCCCTTCATGCACGGCATGGGCCTCATCTCCGACGAGATGTACGAGGCCGCGAGGAGCAGCTGCAGCGGCGACTACGTGTCGACGCCCACCAACGCCGAGTGCGCCAACTCGCTGAAGGCCATCAACTCGGCCACCGTCGCCATCAACCCGGTGCACATACTGGAGCCCATGTGCGGCTTCGCGCTGCGGGAGACCTCGCTCTCGTCTCTGGTTTCCCGTGCACGGTTTCAGCGGCGGCGCGCGATGCCTGAGATGGCCGACGAACGTCTCGGGCTCCCCGTGGAGTGCAGGGACAACGGGTACCGGCTTTCGTACGTGTGGGCCGACGACCAGGAGGTGCGCGCGACGCTGGGCATCCACGCCGGCTCCATCGGCGCGTGGAGCCGCTGCACGTCGCTGCCGCAGTTCCGGCACGACGTGGAGAGCGCCATCCCCTACCACGCGGAGCTGACGAAGCGCGGGTACCGGGCGCTGGTGTACAACGGCGACCACGACCTGGACATGACGTTCGTGGGCACGCAGGCTTGGATCCGGACTCTTGGCTACCCGGTGGTGACCGCCTGGCGGCCATGGTACTCCAACCGTCAGGTGGCCGGCTTCACCACCGTCTACGCCCACAACCTCACCTTCGCCACCGTCAAGGGTGGCGGCCACACCGCCCCGGAGTACCGCCCTATGGAGTGCCTTGACATGCTCCACAGATGGACTTCGTCGGACGGCCAGCTCTGAATCTTGTCCACCTCCATTAATTGATTAGCGCGCCCAGCCGCCTCCCCTCATGCGTACAATATTAATTCAGACGAAAACTTACTCCTGGATTACTTTGCTAGATTATTGTACTCAATTCGCCAATCGACTACATAATTAATATATGTCGACATATATCATAGTGGAATACTAATTCGCTTATACGACGGGTATGTGATATCGACATTTATTTTGTACCAAAACAAAAGGAGAAAACGACAGCATCATGAACTAAACAACAAACAACCAAGATACTCTTACCACAGTACGGAAGCTGGGTGTAAGTATCGTGTCAAGTACTCAAGCGTGTGTAGTGTGGCTTCAAAAAAAAAAGGAAGAACAAGTGTGTGTGTAATGGTCTTGTGCTAGTACTATTCGTTTTCTGCTACTTCTGCTGCTACCTTATATAGGCCTTAATGTGTAATGGGCTCGTGTGCTTCAATGGAGTGCTCTAGTTTCGGCTGTATTAACACACCTCGCATTCATGGACCATCTACAAAAAGCCTAAAGAGGTTGATCAGCTCGGCCCAAAGATCAGCCCAACAAGGTTTGGAATAAATAATCCGCTGGAAACTACGTCGTGTTTGAAAGTGGTAGCATATAAATATAAAAGATTATCTATTTAATAGTATAAACTATAGAATTAATTACTATAAAGATAGAAATTACAATAGTCTCTGCTGCTGGGCGCCGCTCAGCAGAGCCCAGCTGCCCGCGTACGTACAAGGTGCCCGTGCACGCGACCTCCTCCTTGTTCAAATATTCGACGCGTACGTGGAAAAGAAATGCATGGCCAGCAGCAGCAGATCGAGCATTCGAGCTGCATACAGATGCGCGCCTGAAGACAATCTTGAACGGATGACACTTTGGGAGTGTTTTATAAACGCATGACACTTTCATATTTAACAATTTTCCATCATAAATAAATATATGAACCAATCTTTTACAAAGAATACCAGGACTACCAAGTACACGTACACTTTGTCACCAGGCCTGACAGTCTTTGAGATACGTACAAGTAGGTGACATAGTGTATCTCCTTGACTGTCCTGATGGGAGGAAGAAGCCGGCATTCAGAGCACCATGTGGCCGGTGTTGGGCACCGCTGCTGGCTACACTAGCAACGAGCACTTGTTCGCCATCCGGACGGTAATAATAATATAGGTAGTACTTTTTAATGATAAATAAATACTGCTGTAATATAAATCATCTAGTAGCAAGTTTTTGTCAGTGCAAGCGTGAAACGCAAGGTTAACAGAACGGGGCACTGGAGGTGCATCAACTTTGTAGGGGTGAGACATGCTGGATTCCGGACATGGCATCTTCTCACCATTGCCTTCAATTGAAACATTGAAATTTTGGGCTCTTATTTTGAGTAGCCTTTGCTGTTGTCCACCTCGCACATGTCTATCGACCTGTCTAACTTACCGTAATGAATTAAACCAAGCGGACCAGTTAAGCCAGTTTGAACGCAAGCTCCAAAAAGTTCTCTTTTTTTTTAACCATGTGTCTTCGTCATATTTTTGTGTGGCGATTAAGTCTTGACATATGTAATGGTCCGCCAAACCCCCTCCCTGCCTTGATAGTTGAAACGTCCATGTACAAAATCATTATGACTATTACCTGAAGTAGAATGTTTGCTGAAGATATGGACTATTGCCCAATATATCACAACGATAGTTATTTATTTTTTATTAGTAAGATGAATAGTCAAATGTTATGTTTAAAAAAATAATTATTGTCACCTATTTAAAATGGATAGAATATTTTTTTCTAAAATAGACATATATGCATGCATCTGATTTAAATATCCTAAAATATATTTATACCTAATAGTTTTAAAGTTTGGCTTGACATTTGTCTGATATGTGATTGATCTTAAAATAACTGCATTTGGGAATAAGTCTTGACATATGTCTTATCGTTGCATTGACACTTGGCGAGGTTGTATTTACTTGATGACTACCTTCACAAGTTATTGACATATGTAATGACAACCAACTACCAACCACTAGCTACGGCCGTTGAAGCTAGTCAAAGTCCTTGTGCTATATATCTACGGTTTCATCGAGATCGATCGCGTTGTCATGCGGCGCAAATGCACGTTAATTTTTCATTTCATTTCAGCGTCGTACAACGTACGTTGGCCACTTGTGCCAGTTTCGAGCTTCCTTGCACTTGCCATCCATGGCTGCCCTATATATATAAAAGGGTACTAGGTTAATGTTCTTGCCCCAACAATTATCAATGAATCTACTATTTTCATGTTATAAATAGTAGATAGGGGGCATGAAAGATGGAAAGAGAACCCATGTTCCTGCACATCATACTCAATTCCTAAGGAACTTGGTTGCTGTACGCGCTAGCTAGCTTTGTCGCAAGCAAATCAATCCTTCGCGCAGGCGTGTCCTGTCCATTGCTTCTGCCCCGGTTGCGCACTCGAGCCTTTCCTCGCGCAAACAAACCTCCTCCCCGCCTGCGTGGGCACCAACCTCCATTGGGCCCTGCGCTTCCACCAGATTCAGCAGGGCAAATTAGTCCACTCCAAGCCCCTCAACTATTGGTTGAGTTTTGATTGCGTAAAACCGAATATAGGATGCGCATGGCGTGTGTGATCCGCTTTCTGGGTTCTGTAGGGAGGGCTGTTTTTTCTTTCATGTCTCGTCAATGCTATATATATATATATATATATATATATATATATAGATGGATTTTAGCACCTCCATTTTACTTATTTTTGCTAATTTAAACTGAAACAATATCAATAATGGTGTATTCACCCTAAAAAAATTAAATATTGTTGTAGAAGCTCCCAAATGTTGCTAACCGGCAAAAGCAAAGCAGCGCGCGAGTCCAACTTTTGCTCCCCGTGCGCACCAGGGAAAAGAAAAGACCCATTGAAGATACTACCCACTACATGCGTTTTGGATATTCGTCATGAATATAAGTTAGTTCAAAAAGTACTGTAGTAGCTGTGTTCAAGTGAGCGGCAGAATAAAGCTAAAGCTAAACACCAAAAGAAGCCTAACTAAGCTACTTCAGCTCTACCCCTGTACGTTTTTTCGTAGCATATTTTTTAAACTGCTAAATAATATATTTTTTATAAAAATTTTTTATAAAAAAGTTGTTTTAAAAAATTATATTAATCTATTTTAGAGAAACCAGTAAAACCATGGCTTCTACTATATATAGTTTATTTTCTGATTGAGTCTCTTTTTTTAAAAAAAAAACGAACTGTCACTTAGCCAGTTGGAAGTTTTATTGAATATGGCAAAAAAAAACTATAACCTTAAAAGAATATAGTCAGGAAAAAGAAAAACATTAGTTGGGAAGATTTATCCATTGAATCAATCTACCATGACCGTCGATGGTGAAATCCAATCTGTTTTAATTAAAAGTTGTGGGCCAACTTTAATCCACCTATTCCACACATCTCGGGAGAGTACATACAACTAAAAAACTGAGACACCCGATCGCCCACGTTTTCAACTTCGTGTCCGAGCGAGGCAAAAGGTACGAACAAATTACCCTGGGATTACAGGCTGTGTATCAGAATTCTCCAATGACCAAGTTAAACGGACACCCAGCTTTTCAATAGATTGAGTCAGAGAAGTAACTGTAGAGCAGCAGAAGCTATCGTTATGAGAATATATATATAAGGATCACGGGTGGTATTACGATCGCTATAGATACACCGTTACATGTCAATTTTGGATTAATATTTTTATCAATTACGACGCTAGATAGAATACACAAGTAGTGCTCTTTTACTATTTACAACACTGGCATGGTGCCTATGTAGATTGCGTGATTGCGTGGCTAATAGTATTGTAAGATTTTCTCATGTAATAACATATACACTTAAATAAAATATTAAAAAGGAGTATATAATTTTAAACTCTATACTAACATATAAGACTAAACATATATGTCTGATTAATATTGAGTAATATATTAATTCCTATGTCTAAGGATATATCCTATCAAATATAACTTTATGGCATATTTATTTATTGTTTCTTTATCTTTATTATCTTTAGGCTATTAAGTACATCTAAATAGTGGCATTCTTCCCACCTACGAAAGATAGCCTTTGTATCGTAAATTCACCATAGTTTATAATTGTTTCAAATAAGCGGGATTGGACAATACGATTGATATAGATTCAAGGATCCAAAGATCAAGCTATTTTCTTTTCTCCGTTAATGTGTAAATTCTAAGAATTTTATCTTGCAAGATTTAAGTAGAAATATCAACTCCTCTCACAATATTTATTGTTTATCTTATATATTTCTAAATTATATTTCTACGCGTACTCTTTCTCTTATTAATATTATTTGTTTTCAATGTGAATTTCAAATATTTATTAATTATACTCATACATGAACTCTTTTCCCCATTTCTAAATTATATACATGAACTTTTTCTCTTAATATTATTTATTTTCATATAAATGTTAGATGTTCTAAATTGTATTTCTACGTGGATTCCTATTAGAATATTAATTATTTTTAATTTTTAACCCAAATTTTAGATATCTCTAAAATGTATTTCTTTGCGGACTTTCTCTTAATATTATTTATTTTTACTCTAAAATTTATATGTTTCTAAATTATATTTCTACATAAATTCTTATGTGAATATTAATTATTTTTAAATTTTTAATCTGATTTTTGGATATTTCTAAATTATATTTCTATGTTGACTCTTTTTGTTAATGTATTTATTTTTAATCCAAATTTTAGACATTTATAAATTGTATTTCTACATTAACTATAATCTCAATATTAATTATTTTTAAAATTTAATTCTAAATTTTAGATACTCCTAATTTGTATTTCTACGAGGACTACTTCTCTTAATAATATTTATTTCTAATCTGAATTTTAGATATTTCTAAATTATATTTTTACATAGACACTTATCTCAATATGAATTTTTTTTATTTTTTTAATCCAAATTTTATATTTTTCTAGATTGTATTTCAATTTGGACTCTTTTTTTATTTACGTGGAAATTTCTAGGCTAAATGTGGTGGCTCCTTTTTCTATTGATTTATTACGATAATCGATAATTTTAAAAATCAAAATTAATAAAAACAAAGCCATGTCTTAATTCACTCTCATTCAGTATGTTATTAATTTACTCCTGAATTTCAAAATTAATTTTGTAAAAAGATGTAAGTGACATAAACTCTTTGTTTTCAATCTAAACCATTGCATTTAAAAAATATTAGCAATATATTTTCCATATTTATAAAATCAATAATAATAAACCGTGCAACGCATGGTTCCTGACTACTATACATAAAAGGGTAAAGTGTACTCACGGTACACAAACTTGTACAATTAGTGTAAATAGCTACATCAACTTATGAAGTGTTTGTTTCAGTATAAAAACTTACAAAATTGGCCATGTAATCAAAATGAGCGGCGTGTGGTGACGCAGACGCAAGCTCCGAGCAACACAACTAAGTGTCATTAAGTGTCATTAATTTAGTTTTAGTAATTAATAATAATTCTAAGACTAATATTTGTATAGAGTCATTGATCTTTAGCATATACATTTCTTTATATTCACATATATACCAATATTAACGGAGAGATCAATCTATATTTTATTTATTATGTATTTTTAATAGACGTAAATCACAATAAGGATAAGATATATGAATATTAAGTGATACGTCTCATTTTCTCTGGTATATTTTTTATATGTTTTTATGTTAGTGATATGTAGGTAAAACTAATGTTTATTTGAGTCTTCTTTTGTATTAAAAGGATAAGAAGCATTTTAATGGATGGTTTAAATACCAGATTACTAATAGCACCAAAAGACAAAAGACAAGTGTTACATTTCAACAGTTGGCACATGGTACTTTATAGGATGTTCATACTAAAAACATCCTACAACTGTTATTACATTTCAATGGTTGGGCAGTTCTTCTACAAAAGCGAGGACCTTCGGGCCAACTCTTGGTTATTGCTAGCGTGAGTTGTTGCTACTTGCAGAGCTCATCCTACGGCGGTGACCACGTTTACCACTGGGTTTGGTAACGGTAACAGCTGATATGGTTTGATAAATTTTGTTTGAATTCAAATTTGAAAAAGATAGATAAATCTTATAAGTAGCACCTAATATATATTGCTATCTAGTGAAGAAGGTTTGAGAAAATGATGAAGTTTACTTCAATTGGAAAAAAATGAAAAAAAAGAGATGGTTTGGGATATAATTTTGACTTTAAGTGTAAAAAAATATAGCAAAGGTAAAAAATTTTATGCCATATTACATTATTTTTCTTGAGATATCTACAATTTTCATGAGTTTTCTATATTTTTTAAGATATTTTTACTGTGATTTACAATTTTTCTCATTTTTTCTTCTTGCATTCAACACATTGTGGTTATCGTGGCCCGCATGGTAACCCTTGCATAGGGCACCGGTGACTCTGTGGGGGCACGTCTTAGTACGTAATAAGTTGCAATGGTTCTTAATAAGTTTTGATAAATTATCACATAGAAGTATAAATGACCTCCTCTACTTAGAGTTCGATATAACACGTGAGATACTAGCCACGTTAGAGGGATGTAAATGATAATCATTACTTGCTTCGTCTTATAATATAAAATTTTTTAGGTTTTTAGTAGATTAAGAGTTTGTTATTCTTTAATAAATAATAAATAAATGACCATGGAAAAGAGGGAGTACAGCTTTTGCCAACGCCCTCAAAGGAAATCTGTGCTTCTATGTTGAGCTGCTGTTGCTGTCATCCAGATGGGCATTCCAGCGTGGCATTGACCACCAGCCGAATAAACGAGGCTGACGTCAACTGCCTTAATATACTATATATGCTTTTCCCTATTTTTTTATGATAATGCATGTTTTTTTTCTGAATTCTGACTTTAGCTTTTTCATTAACATAATTTTCCGGTTTATTTATTAGCCAACGGCGTGCGTGGAGTATTTAAAACGAAGGGGTGAGTCAGTCAGCCAATAATCGTGTTGAATTAGAGAACCAGTTAGAGGCGAAGGTCAGGTCCGTTAAACCCGTTCGTACAAGTTGCTTGCGTTTTTAATTGACGCCTTGTTTTTACTTGACCGTACATGCAACTAGTTCGTTTTAGAAAAAAAAACTCAGGTCTCATTGATTTCAGAGTTGTTGCTAGCAGTAGAGTAGTACTAATAGTTTTGTTTAATTAGGAACCGGCTTAAATGCGTCAGATGTCAGATGGAGACATCGTTACTGCACTGCGGTGTGGTATGGTATACGCGAAGCCCTGAGCCTACGAGAGAAGCAAAGCGATTGCGATGAATTTGATCGACATCATGATTTCTAGTTATTTCTTATCGTCCCTATCCTAAAATATGTTGTAAAATATAATATTATATATATATAACAAATATAAGACAGCTACATTTTCAGGAAGGAGACAATAGTACCTTATAGGGCATGTATCTATCACACTCATATGATATGTCTGAAGTAGTAGCATCTCAATTTGAAGCTACGAAGAAATACTCCATATATTCCCGCAAAAAAGAAAAAGAAATACTCCATGTACATTTTGCCTTGCACACTCCTGGGCCTAGCACTAGCAGGCAGATCTGGTCTGCTCTGCTGTGATCTGATATGACGTATGGTGGACCAGTAGTGTACATACTGATATGATGCATATTGCGAATCCTGCTAACAATCTTGGCCTTGTTCATCTAGCGCTAAGAAGAGAAGGTAATTACCAAGGAAATTAAGCACACTGCGAATGCATCATGGCAGGATGATTGATTGTATGGCTAATGGGTCAGTCGTCCTGGACGCAGAAGATGGTGGGCTTGACAGGCTCGGTGATCTCGACGGTGCCCTCCAGCATCTTGGAGACCTTGCCCATGGAGGGCCTCATGTCGGCGCGGTCCTGAAGGCACCACATGGCCGTCTTCACCATGCGCTCGACGGTGGCGACGCTGGCGGCGTCGTCGTCGTAGGCCTCGGCCTGGACGATGCGAGGGTCGATGATGTCGTCGATGCGGCGCTCCACGTACACCTTCTCGAAGGCCCACTTGGGGAAGTACCAGTCCTCGCTGCCGACGGAGTCCTGCCGGAAGCCGTAGTTGCGGCGGCCGGACACGATCTCCAGCAGCACCATGCCGAAGCTGTAGACGTCGGCCTTGGCGGTGATGGGCTCGCGGTGGATCACCCACTCGGGAGCCATGTACCCGCGGGTGCCACGGATGCGCGACATGGTCACCTTCTCCTTCTTGCTGGTGAGCTTGGACAGCCCGAAGTCGGACACCTTGGGACAGAAGTCGTCCTCGAGCAGGATGTTCTCCGGCTTGATATCGCAGTGCAGAACCCACTCAAGGCACTCCTCGTGCAGGTACGCGATGGCGCGCGCCACGCCCAGCGCGATGCGGTAACGGGTGTGCAGGTCCAGCAGAGGCTTATTGCTGTTGTTCTCGCCGCCGTCGTCTTGGCTGCCGGTGACGAAAAGGTACTTGTCCAGCGAGCCGTTTGGCACGTACTCGTACACCAGCATCCTCTGCTCCTTGTCCGCGCAGAAACCCCACATCCGCACCAGGTTCAGGTGGTGCATCCGCGCGATGATGGTCACCTCCGCCCAGAACTCCGCCTCCCCGCCGCCCACGCCGTGCAGCTGCTTCACCGCCACCGCGCGCCGGTCAGGGAGCTCCCCGCGGTACACCGTCCCGTAGGCGCCACGCCCAACCACGTCCGAGAAGTCCTTTGTCGCCGCCTTCAGCTCCGCGTACGAGAACCGCCGGGGCCCGCCGGCGGGGAGGTACTCCAGCCCCAGCGTCCGCGCCATCTCCCTGTACTGCGAGTACTTGCGCAGGAACGCCCAGAAGGACAGCACCCCGGCCAGCAGCTCCACCGCGAACAGCGCCGTTATGATGGCGATGTTGCGGATCGTCGTGCGCCCTGCGTTCGGCGGCTTCGGCAACGCCAGCCGCACCGGGCACACCGTGTCGATCATGGTCGTCATCCCGGTGAAGTTGTTGGGGTCGTTGTTCGACGCCACCACGCGCAGGTAGGTCGACATCTCCGTCGCCGGCGACCAGTAGCCGTCTACCAGCCGCGTGTAGTGAAGGCACGTCCGGTCGCCGCCGAACTTGTAGCCGAAGGCCACGCAGGTGGCGTTGCCCCGGCACATCCTCTCGCAGTCCGCCAGGTTCTGCGGCGTCAGCTTGGTCATGTACTTCCCAGGGTCCGATACTCCGGTGTCGGCGCCCCCGGAGAAGGAAACGAAGTCCATCTTGACGAACTTGTCGTCGTTGCCCTTGCCGCTGTAGTTCAACTTGGGGGCGCAGCCGGCGTCGGCCCCCAGGGTGTGGTACCCCGGCGGGCAGACGCAGGTGGTGTTGTCGGCGCCTTCGGGGACGCAGATGCTGCCCTCGCCAAGGCAGGCGCCCCGGATGGTGCAGAGCTCCTGCACGAGCTGCCAGACGACGCGCCACTTCCCTTTGGTGGGCTGGAGGCTGTAGAGGCGGAGGTTGCCGTCGTTGTCGAGCTTGAGGCGGCGCAGGCGGCGAGTTGAGCCCTGGTCGGAGGCGATGAGCTGCGATGGATTGCCGCCAGCGAGCTGCAGCGTGCCGTCCGTAGTGAGTTTGCGCAGGGCGCTGTTGCCGGTGATGTTGGCGTAGGCGGAGTTGCCGTGCTGCAGAGTGAGGGAGCTGACCAGCTTGAATCTGCCGTTCTGGGACTGCAGGGTGGTGGTGCCGTTGCTGGAGATGGCCTGCAACGGCATCAGCGTGTCCGTCGGCTCCCTGAAGCTGGACCAGCTGCCGTAGACGAGGCTCCCCGAGTTGTTGAGAGACAAAGGGGTCGTGGATTTGGGGTTGGGGGACCAAAGGTTTTTGCCGGAGAGGGTCCAGGAGAGCTTCCCCGCCGCGTCGATGGCGAGCGCGGAATTGGCGTCGGCCTCCACGGCGGAGTAGTTGGTGAGGGGATTGTGGGCGTACCATATGACGGCCCTGGAGTCGGAGGCGTTGGCGTTGACCCAGACGGCGAACCAGAACTTGCCAGGGGAGGAGGGCAGGAATCCGGCGGCGAAGTCCCCGTTGCTGGAGACGAGGTTGCGGTCGGTCTCCCTGGGGCGCCAGGCGGTGTCGTTGGCGGAGAAGGACTGCATCTGCTGCGCGGCAGCGAGGGCCGGGAGGACGAGGAGGAGGAGGAGGCAGAGAGCGGCGGCCGCCATGGTTGCCGGTGTGCTTGCAATTGCGGTATTGCGCATTGGAGATTTGGAGGGGGGAATTTCTTGCTTTGGGGATCGTATCGATGACTCACCCAGTCAGTCAACAAACTGTAGGCCGCTAGCCATTTGGGTCCCCACCGTATTCAATTCCATTGCCTTGACTGTGGACTGGAATTATCTTGCGTAATAACAACAGAACAGTCGCCAAATCCATGTGCCTTTCCTGTTGAATCAACAGGGAGGGTGGCTAATCACAATGGACTTTCGGAAATAGTACTCCAAATACTACTACTAAGCCCTGTAGTAAAGGTAAACAGGGATTGAGTAACTTAAGCGGATCACCTGCTTTCGTGTGTTGATCTGAATTTCTTCCAAATTGATACTAACCACTTTAACCTCTGTAACTTGAAGATTATATCATTACTTTCAATTCTTACTGCAAAAGAATTGTCGCTATTCCATCCAGTTCGGTGTTTGTTTACCATGTGGTGTTCTCCGTGGACTTGTCAAATAGTGTGACGTGGTCTCGTGGGCATGGGGACAAACAATAATGCAGCAAGCAAAACTTGGACACGAAACCGTTGACTCTCATCTGACCGGTCAACCTTGCTAAGCAGCCAACCTGGCCGCCGTTTAGGGCTTGCTTCGGTGATCTCAATAATTTTCCCCCTGTTGCTAATAATACATGTGCACCTGAAATTTTCGGTTATCCAAATTTACCGGTGGAATACGATCTCAGTACCTTGAATGTTTGGGACAGGAAGATTAGCCAGCATACGCTCAGAGAAAAATTAGAGCACCTCCAGTGTGAGGCTAAATCAAATTATGCAGGAAAAAACATAATATAGCATATTGTAGTAGTCGATTGTTGCGTGTCAGAAATAGTATCGTTTTGGAGTCAAAATCAGTTGATTAAAATATTCTTTGTTGCACATGGCCCACAAAGTTTTATTCGCGCCAGGGAGGGCAAACGCTGGTAATTGATAGATTTTTTACATAGACTCACAGATCGATGCTAACACTGTAGCTATCGATTCAAAGTTTTCTCCTCCTTTGATTTGGAGCATCTCTTACTTATTTTCCTATAAAATATACTTTTCTACGAATAAAAAGGTTCTATATGAAAAATTCTTTATGAAGTTGAATTTGAAAATTCCTATTGCAATCCTTCATTTTAAAGAGGTCCTTAAAGGAGCTTTAGTGTTTGTTATAAATTTGATTTGGTGAAAGAGCCTCGTACCATCACTTATATTTGCATAATATTTCATACTATCATCGATTTTTTATACATACTAGTTCACTTGAATACCGGTACTTATATTTACAAAATATTTCATACTCATGGTATACACATAGGGCTATCTATTTCTCACTACTACCCATAATTTTAGTCATTCATTCACTTTTGGATGGTCTAGATTGCACTAAAGATTTGAGTAGCTATATTGACATTACCGTTTTTCTCTTTTCCCACGAGCTATGATGTGTGCCAACCATTCTCTAGATTGTGACGATTGTAGTACCACCTCCCCCACCCCGCATGCTATCATCCTTGCCTTGTTGGTGTCACCTGTGACGCTAAAGAGCTCTAGGCATCCTCCATCCCCTCCCCTAGCTTTTCCTCCTAAGGCAACGGACAGCGGGGTACCCCAACCTATTAGTCTTTCTCTTCTCTAGGCTAGACTGGCCCTCCCAACCGACCCCACTCACTGCCAACTCATTACTCCACGGCTCTGACAGCGCCACCACCGCCTTGCCACCCAACCTAGTTGCTATCCATTGTTCTAATGATCCCTCTAAGTTGGAAAAGCCCCCCTCTTCCTCCTTCCTCAACCTCCTCCTACCTGACCCCCACTCTAAAACTTAATCCGGCTACCGCCACCATCACCAGTGCTAGTTAGAGCATATGACAGGAGCATGAATCTTCGGTTCATCCCATCATCAACAAAGTTGACTGCAATTTCTTCAAGTTATTAGGCAACTGATCTTTGCTTTGTATTGAAGAAAGATACGATGTTGGTAGCAAACCCTTATATACACAACAAATACATAGACATGAGGAATTGGTCTAAAAGATGGAGCCAAAAGGTACAAAGAAGGCTTATATAGTACTCCTCCATAGCAAGAATTAGATCAGATTGGTTCATGAATCCTCGTCAAATCTACCATATAATTCACCAACTCATTTTACTCATATTTCATTCTTACATTCTTACACCCTACAAATCTAACATCGTGTAACATCTACATCGAATCCAATGGTCGTCGTCATCTAGTGCCACCCCCTGAATCTTGCCAGTCTAAACATATAGACCAATTTAGACCAAGCACCCCTTGTATCTATAAAACGTGTAATAGTCCCAAGATACCATAAACTGGTACATACAGAATAATAGTGGATTATAGTAGGAAACTTTATTACAAACTTGGATAGGTTCTTACAAACATTGCCATCATGGAGATAGCACAAATGAACAACACAACATCATTAGAGATTGCAACAGAAAGACTAAGTGACTAGACTTAAGTAATTAACTTATTTATTCCATTTGTATGACTAGAATACTAGACCAAAACCCTAAAAGTCTACATAATCAACCTTCTCACAGATAAACTCCTCAGCAGTCAGTTCATCTTCTACTTCTTCAAACTCTGAAGTAGAAAAGAAGCAAGGGTGAGTACTTTACATACTAAACAAGCCATAGGAAAAGGTGAAAAATGCATAGATTAGCAATGTGTCAGGTTTAAGTTGTCAGAAAGAGGCTCATGTCTCCATGCATTATGCAAGTCTCTTTGCAATGACTTGTCATATTATTAAGTAAGGCAAATTATTATAACCATAAATTATCTCATCCTAATTTCACCATCCATACCATATTCGAACTCTCTCTATCACTATGGTGCTATTTAACATCCTAGATTACACAGACCTGTTTCAGACCATTCAACTCATCCATCTGTCACATAGGCTGATTTTGGTAACGACTCTCATCCCACAAATCATAGTTCACAAAGTTGTTAACGCAAAAAATTGGTAAGCCCACAAATGGGATTGGCTGATGGAGGAGGAGCCGAATGGCTTATAGAAGGAAGCCGATTGATACAGTAAGAAAGCCGATCGAATGAATTGAGGATGGATTTGGTTTAGTTAAAGACAAAAGGTTATCCATATGGGATCGGGTTTGAGGAGGAGCTATGGAAACTATGGTACGGTACTTGTATCTTTGTAGAATATATCTTGTAAGATATGCAAGTCTAATTAATTTTGTTAACTTCTTAGAGAAAGTGACCTTTTGTGTTTAGGAAATAACGTTCGGAGGTTATTTGTAATCATGTCGGACTCTTGTAACTCCAGGGTATAAATATAGACCCTTGAAACCTTCTAACAAATCCATGATATATCGATTCAATCTCGGTGCATCGTCACCCTAGCTCGTCTAGGTTTATTCCGACGGGTTCTGGCTCTTGATGCTAGCTGCATCGGTTAGGTCCAATCTTCGGTGAAGGGGTAAGTCCCACCACTATCCTCATGTGTTCATTCTATCTATACAGCATCATGCTCGCGTGAGTCCTATCGGCTAATCGGCCTTCTTCTATCATCATTGGTTTCGTGTTGCATAGATTAGATCTGACCTACTAGATCGGTGGCGGTAGATCGGGCTGTTGGTCGACAGGTCCTTGCGTGATGTTTCATCAGAGTGGCTGACTGATGAGTTATCCTTACACCACGCCTCACAGCTAACATATTGGCTATTCAACCTATACATGTACATATATATATATGTATCTTATCCTCGATGATTAATCCGTTAGTGATTGATCTGTTTCCATTGGATCTAGTCTAACACTGACTTGGTTAGGTCCGATCTATTAGGTTCATGTTCGATAGTGCTGGCGTCGAGATCTAGCGGGTTTCGTTGCCTCCATCGGCTCAAATAGCCGATGCCCTAGTTATATGCCTACATCAGACCCTCGATCGATAGCAGTCGATGGCCTCACCCATCCTTTCCATCATTACGTTTGATCTAGCCCTCACTATCTCGGTGCCATTAGTCTCAGCCTCATACTGCCTCGGTTTGGTACGATCTATCAAGGCTGGCTCTAACGGTACCATCACAGTGGTGGTATCATGCCTTTAGGAGATTGGGTCTTGCTCTCACCTTTTGATCATGTACTTTGTTTAGAGCGTCATTAGTTCTTCAGTCGAGGAGTCCTTTATTTTATTTCATGCCTTCTTACTTACGCTTTCATCGGCTTTTAGTCGATGCATGAGTGCTACTGTCCTATTGGTAACCAGCTGATAGTGTTAGCTGTACCAGCCCATCGGCCGATTGGCATGTAGATTTTATCGTCTTAATCTACTTATTAATTGCAGGGTCAAATTAACTAGCATGCCCTTGAGCCTCAAAGATAAGGACCTACACTAGAGCTAAGCAGAACTCCCAGGCCTTTGTGTGACCAAGGCACCACCCCTCCGATCGGACCTCCATTGGCTCACGCTCAGCTCCACCTAGTCCGTTAGGCTCCCACGCTCTTTGGTGCCAACACACTCTTTGACAATGAACCTCAAAATCGAAGTACTTGCACTGAAGCCAAGCAAATCTCCTAGGTCTCAGCATATTCGTGAGCCATCACATTGAACCTCCATTGGCTCACGTTCATGTCCCTTCACTTGGTCTGATCTTCCCCATGCACGCACGAACATATTCTTTAGCACGTCCGATAGGACACACAATTTCAGCATGATGGTGGCAAAAAAATCAATGGAGTAACATAATTACAGTGACAATGGTTGATCTAAACGAGGAGCAGAGACAAAAAATAGAGCAAAATATAACCAACTTTCAGAATCTCTGTTTGAAGTCTTTTGGTATGACTAGACAAGGGCCGATTCAAAAATTACAGTTTCCAAAGCCTGTTTTGATGGGAGAATCCAATCAGTCACCACTTGTGAGTCCTCCAAAGTTGTTGCAAGAGATGATTAATATAGTAGTTCACCATGTGCTCATCAACCAGTCATGAGTGTTGGTAAACACACTAGACAATCTAATCAAGAAGATGGTGATCCATTGCTTGAGAGACTGATCAAGGTCCTATGTATTTGCTGATAAAAACATAGCTACCTTAGGTGACTTATGGTACCAGAAGGGATGTATCAGCAAATATGTTTTCACCAACATAGGGTCGGATTGGGGGGTTGACGGGATGATGTCCTTCCGGGTTATCATCGGACCGCTTATTTTGAAGGATATTAGTAGGACTATCCTAGTGGTAATCCCGATTCAAACAGTTATCACGGAGAATATCCTTGGTAGAATCGGGTACCAACTACGTCTCCATAATATCAAAGAGAGATCCCAAGGAAGGAGGATTGGTCAACAAGAGTTGCAGAGATGGTAAGGGAGCAATTTGTTATAAAGCCAAAGGAGCAAACCTTTATGTATTGGCACCCATATCCAGAGTGGTTTAATAGAGTTCTGCTACTGCACCGATAGAGAATACCAGATTTCTCCAAGTTCTCAGAGTAGGACAATGTATCTACAGTGGAGCATATTAGCCAATTCTTAGCCCAGTATGGAGAAACATATGCTGAGGAAGCCCTAAGAGTTAGGTTTTTCCCACTATTCTTATCTAGATCGGCCTTCACAAGGTTTCTTCATTACCACTGAATTCAATTCGGGGATGGGCTGATCTAGAGAAGCAATTCCATTAGTACTTCTTTGCTAGGATTCATAAGATGGGATTAACAGATTTGACATCAGTTAGACAGAGGCCTAATAAATTAGTCCTAGAATACATCCAACAGTTTCGGGACATTAGAAGTCAATGTTATAGTCTGATCTTGAGTGATGGATAGCTAGCTAAGTTAGCCTTCCAAGGTTACTGGCTCCAATTAGAGAACACTTCTTATCGCAAGAGTTTGAGAGCCTAGCACACCTACTACAGAAGGTATCAGCTCACAAAAGCCGATTTCATGAAGCCAATATGGAAAGATTCCATCGGAAGGATGCTTAGGTGCAAGCTTACTTATCAGACTTGGACAATGAGGAATCCGATGTTGAAATTAGTTTGGCAGAGTGGACCAGGAATAGGAAGTCAATATTATGTCCATGGGTGAAGAGTATCGACAAAGAGGAGTGGTATGATTTTAACTTCAACAAAGCCGATAAGATCTTCGATCTGCTACTTCAAGAGAAATAGATTCAACTTCCGTCGAATCACATAATTCAATTAGTTGAAGAACTAAAAAAGAAGAAATATCATAAGTGGCATAATTCAATTTCACATCATACCAACGAGTGTAAAGTTTTTCGGCAACAGTTGCAATCGGCTGTCGAATAGGGGAGGATTAAGTTCAAAGACAAGAAGTCGATGAAGATTGATGACCATCTGTTTCCTATGAACATGGTCTTTGTGGAATCCTCAAGAGACTAGGCTGATGAAGGGAGGCATTAAGGTAAATCAAAAGTCACTTCATTGGACCTAGTAGAGAAGTATTCCAAGTGTCAAGATGAAGAACGGCGACCTTGTCACATAAAGAGAAATATAATCTACATTGGGGTTGTCTGTTCTTTTAGTTTTGCTAGGATCAGGATATGAGATTACCATCAATTGAAGACTATCTTGAGTGCAACAATCCAAGGTCGCAACATGTTGAACAGGAGAGGTTTTCACAAGGTCAGCCATTTGCAAAGCGGGTATTGGTACATAGCCGATTGGGGTCGATCAATGAAGACTACAATGAAAAAGTGGCTAGCGACAAGGAGTTGTATGAAGAATAGCACAATCCAAAACCCCAGTGGTCTCCAACTGGAATCTTTACGAGAAATCAAAAGAGAAGGGCACAACTGTTGTGCCACAGGGAGCAACAGAAGAAGCAATGGCGAGAACATGAGGAAGCCGATCGTGGTCAAAGGACTAAACGAGTTTGGTGCGTCAAGCGTAAAGATGATAATTTTGATGCATCGGCTCTGACAAACATGGTATTCTTCTTGCCTCTGGGGTATAAAGCATTTTCATCCGATGAGTAAGACCAAGAAGAAGTTTTTACTCAATTGACATTGCAACCCGATCAAGCTATATTTGATAAGCCTGAAGAGTCCAAGCATTGACACCTAAAGCCATTATATATCAAGAGATATGTATATGAGAAGCCAATGACAAAGATGTTGGTTGATGGAGGTGTAGTTGTCAATCTTATGCCATATGCAACATACCACAAGTTGGGGAAGACTATCGAAGATTTTATCAAGACAAATATGGTGTTAAAAGACTTCAATGGAAATCCATCAGAAACTAAGGGCGTACTAAACGTGGAGTTAACAGTAGGAAGCAAGACATTGCGTACCATGTTCTTCGTTATCGATGGCAAATGATCATATAGTCTACTCCTTGGTTGGGACTAGATTCATGCTAACTATTGTGTTCCATCCATGATACAACAAAGTCTAATATAGTGGCAAGGAGATTAGATTAAAGTAATTTTATCCGATCAATTGACCAACTTTGTAGTGACAGATGTACCAATCTAGGAAGCCGATAGAGTCAATTGCTTGTCTGGGAAAGTATGGGAAGGTGATTTTCTCGATGTCACCAGCCAAGGGATATAGCCGATCCAACAAATCGGTTCAAAATTGTTGCTCTGATGAGCACTATTGAAGACTTTGGAGGGAAGTTGGGGTAAGGATTTACGTTGGTTGATACCTTAGAGGAAGTCAATATAGGTCTAGGAGATATGTCAAGGCCGACATATATAAGTAGAAAACTATGTACTAAATTTTAAGAAGAATTAATTAAATTATTGAAGGAATATCGAAAATGTTTTACTTGGGATTACCATGAAAAGGATTAGCATGAAATACCAGGTCTAAGACAATCGATTGTTGAACATCAGCTTTATATCAAACCAGGATATTGGCCATTCAAGCAGCTTCCGAGAAGATTTAAAGCAGAGTTACATGATGCAATTAAGCTAGAGATCGCGAGGTTGTATGATTCAAATTTTATTAGACCGTGTCAATATGTTGAGTGGATATCCAACATCGTCCTGGTGGAGAAGAAAATTGGAAAGTTGAGGATATGTATTGACTTTTGGGATTTGAACAAAGCTACCCCTAAAGTGAGTATCCGATGCCGATGGCAGATCTGTTAAAATATGAAGCATTAGGTCACAAGATCATTAGCTTCATGGATGATAATATAGGATATAATCAGATTTTCATGGCAGAAGAAGATATTCCCAAGACTGCATTTTGATGTCCTCGAGCATTCAGCTTATACGAGTGGGTAGTCATGATGTTTGGGTTAAAAAGTGTTGGTGTGACTTATTAGAGAGCAATGAATTATATATTTCATGATCTCATCGGTCTACTGGTAGAGATATATATTGATGACATCTTTGTTAAATCCATGAGTGTTGAAGGCCATATAGTCGATCTATGAAAAGTACTAGAGAGAGCAAAGAAATATGGACTTAGAATGAATTCTCATAAATGTACTTTTGGCATATCGGCTGGTAGTTTTTGGGCTTTTTGGTGCACGAGAGGGGAATCGTAGTTAGCCAACGAAGCATCAAAGCCATCCAAGACAGTGAACCACTAGTCAACAAGACAACTACAGTCTTTGATTGGCAAGCTTAACTTTGTGAGGAGATTTATTTCAAATCTATTAGGAAGAATTAAGTCCTTTACTCCCTTGATAGAGTTGAGAACCGATCAAGAGTTCATGTGAGGAACTGAACAGCAAAAGGCTTTTGATGAAGTTAAAAGTTATCTGAATTCTACACCAGTATTGATTCCGCCACAAGAGGGGATGCCATTTAAGTTATATCTATCGCCCGATGAGAAGTCTATCGGATCAGTGCTGATATAGGAGTTTGAAGGAAAGGAATGAGTGGTATTCTATCTAAGTAGATGACCTCTGGATACTGAAACAAGATATCTTGTGGAGGAAAAATTATGCCTGTGCTTATATTTCTCATGCACAAAGCTAAGGCATTATCTCCTATCGGCTGAATGCACAGAGGTCTGTAAAGCTGATCTAGTCAAAGATATGTTATCGGCTTCAGACTTAAAAGAGCAAATCGGTAAATGGGTATTTGCTTTGATGGAGTTCGATCTGAGATATAAATCAGCTAAAGCAGTCAAAGGACAAGCTGTGGCCGATTTCATCATACAACATAGAAGAATCCATGAAAACTTTGTGGGGCCGATTCCATGGACTTTATTCTTTGATGGATCGGTTTGCAAGCATGGATCTAGTATTGTTTAGTGATTTTATTGCGTCTGTGGGCAAGCTTTGAGTTTGCTTTTACAATCAAGCCTTATCGGACCAACAACTAAGCAGAGTATGCAGCGGTGCTCAAAGGACTTCAACTGTTGAAAGAAATCAGAGTTGATACGATGGAAATCATTGGGGATTCTTTATTGGTGATCAAACATCTATCCAGGGAATATGAGCACAAAGATAATGTCTTCATATTATATTATGAAGAATATCAACATTTATTAAAAGATTTTAAAATGGTGTCATTGGATCATATTACTAGGGAGCAGAATTTAGAAACCAATGATCTTTCTTAGATTGCTTCGAGGTATCAATTGGATAGAAAGATGGAAATTGAAATAGCTAATCGATAGTTCTATTGAAGTCGATGATTAGAGACGTGAGATTATCCAATATTTGGAAAATCTATCACAATTGGCTTCTAGGAAACTTCGGTATAAATCTAACAAGTATGTGTTGCTTGATAAAGAGTTATATTATCAGACCATTGATGGAATTCTATTAAAATGTCTAGGTTTAGAAGAAGCTACAATGATTATGTGTGAGGTACATAAAGGTGTTTGTGGGGCTCATCAATCGGCTCACAAGATGAAATGATTGTTAAAAAGAGCTAGGTATCTTTAGCCGATATGCTAGAAGATTGCTTCAGGTACTATAAAGGGTGCTAAATTTGTCAAAGGTTTGGAAATGTACAATGTGCACCAGCATCGGCTATGAATCTAATCATCAAGCCATGATCGTTCAGAGGTTGGAGAATCAACACGATTGTCCAGATTTATCCTTCATCAAGCAAAGGTCATAAGTTCATATTGGCGGTAACGAATTATTTCATAAAGTGGGTGTAATCTATCTCTTTGAAGAAAGCTACCTTTAAGGATGCGATTGAGTTTGTCAACGAACATATTATATATTGGTTTGGGATTACACAAACAATGGTTCTATTTTCGTGTCCAATGAGTTTCAATAGTTTGCTACTATTGTGGGGATTAAATTGCTAAATTCGTCACCATATTATTATGCTCAACCCAATGAACAAGCTGAAGCTTTCAACCGGAGTTTTATCAAGTTGATCAAGTGCAAGATTGATTAATAGCCACGAAGGTGACATGCCTCATTAGTCAATTTATTATGGGCCTATCAGATGATATGCCATGGATCTACTCAAGTACCGCTATATTGGCTGGTATATGAGCATGAAGTAGTTCTGACATGAAAAATTAACATCGGCTCCAGAAGAATATTTTTGTAGGATCAATGGACAACTGATGATTATTATAATCTAATGGTAGATGAGCTTGATGATTCAGCTTAGGATCGGCTAAAAGTGTTCGAAAGGATCAAGGAAAATAAAGCCAAGGTAGCTAGGCATTACAACAAAAAGGTGATCACTAAATTATTTTCTTATGGAGATATCGTTTGGAAATAGATTTTGCTGATAAGGTCTAGAGATAATAAGTTTGAAAAATAGTCGCCTAATTAGGAGGGGCCTATTGGATCAATCGTTGTGTGCCAGGTAATGCTTATGTGCTAGAGAATCTTGAAGGAGAAGAAATTGCCAAAGCACTCAATGGAAAATATTTGAAGAAGTATTATCGTAGCGTTTGGGTCGATGTCTAAATCAGCTAAGTGTAGTCGATTTCTGATTCTCTTCAAGACAACAGTTGGATATCAGTTGGTATCGCTTGCCTAAATTGGCTAAGTGCTGATTTCTATACTCTTTAGGACAAGAGCCGATATTGTTATATCGGCTAAAGATAGCTGATATCATTTGATATTGCTTTTAGGACAATAGACAAGACTCAACAAAGCCGATCAGATTATATTACAGAGACCACGTGTTTCGAAGAAGTAATATCACAAATTTTTAGAATTGAAGTATTACAGGAATTTCTTAATCGCTTCAATCGCGCGCAGGTAAATTTTATCTAGCTTGTCGATGGCACGGATGTCTTCTTCATCGGATACGGGAGTATTCTTTGAAGTCATGTGCCGACGAGCTACCTAATGCACTATTGTTGTCACTCTAGCCTCCTGATCGTGTATCGATTGTGGTAAGCCAATAAGGTGGGATTCTGTGACTTTAATATTTTTGCGCACCTTATCGAGCTCCGCCATCAAATTGCATTCTCGCTTCTTTAGTTGGTCCAGTTTGGATTGGGTTTTGTTTGAGTTAGCTATGATGTCATCGAGTTTCTTCTTGGATTGGGTAGATAGCCTATCATTTTGAGCCACGTCTTTCTGTTCGGCATGATCAGTTATATGTTGCTTGGTCATGATTAGCTGGATCTTGTGTGATTCTAAGTATTTAGCTGGCATCAATGTGTCAGTGAGTTCCTCGGGTAGAAGATGATCAATTTCAGCGAGTCTCGCCCAGATCGGTTCGTAGTTCTCTACTAGTAAGTCATTGAGTCTTCCAGCAGATGGATAATGTCTAATAGTTGTTCGCGTACATTGGTTGATAGAGATGGCTTGATCACCACACTGGTGGCTATGTCTTCATTCATCTCTAGGTATTTGCTGATGTCAAAAGAGAACAAATCGGCCAAAGACTGGAGATTGACATCAGTAAATAGGAGAATAATGGGTCAAAGCAGAAATACAGATGTGAGATGAAGTTACTTGAGACGGGACGATGGTGGTGTGATGAGTAAAATTGGCATTGGTTTGGTGAGGAGTCCTTTTGGGAAGGTGGTCAATGTCCGATGTGAAGGTGATACGGACTATCTTGGGTGTCTCTCATTTGAGGATCGGTTATTGAAGATGTTGGGACTTCTAGAGGTACCATCGGCGTGATGTTTGCAAGGATATCTGATGATTGAACTGTGGGAGCCGATGGTTCAAGTTAAAAAAGAAAAGATTGTCATGAAAAGTTTGAAAGGCAGACAAAGATGGGAATCGGCACATACCAATATGGGTGAGGGAGCCGATGTTGTTGTAATGGGAGGTGCTTGGGAGATCGACACTGCGACTATAATGGGAGTTTGCCGATAAAGAATAAGCTGATAGGAAGCTGACCAAGTCCCAACTGATGAGAGTAGACAGATGAGTGATAAAATTCATACAATGGATGTTGGGATTGGCCCAATGAAAACCCAATCAGCAGAAGATTAGGGTTGATAGCCAATAGAAATATGATCTTTGACTCTTTATCAGCCAGAGCATTGAGAGGATAGAATCTAGAATGCATTTCAAATGATGATGCAACCTCCTATGTGAACCAGAGGGTAGATTCTTTGGTAAAATCATAGTAGAAGCTCTTGAACCACTAGCATAACCCGATGGGAGTCATCTTGCTTCTAGGAAGAGACGATGTAGCTTCACCCATTGAGATGCATCGGCGTCGGCTAGTTTCACTCTTCTCTAAGTAATCGGCTAGGAAAGTCAAAGAGGTAAAGGAGGTCCTGGTGATTGCTTTGTAAGTATAAACATTCAGCCACAGTTGTATGAACCAACAGGGGCCACCGATATGACCGACAGGTTGGCCAACCAATAGCTTATTTTCCACTTGATGGAGCAGTTGATAAGTGACTCAAAGTAAATATTGCCCCAAAGAGATTCGATGATCGGCCAAGCACTCTGCTAGGTATTGCATGTTGGTCGTTGGTTGGAGGGTCACCTGTCAAAGACAAACCTCTCTAGCCACAAATTTAGAAATGCAACATGCTCCCGATCATTAACTGGTCTAGAAATCTTGTTGTGCAGAGAGATGTACTTAGTCAAGCCTCTGATGTTTTTGGTGTTCAGCCAATGGGTGGATTTGAATCAGAGGTTGGACTGGTTGAAGTATTCTATGGTATTGAGACATGTTAGCATGATGATATCCATCAAAGTTGGGGTCCTCGACCTGTGACCAAATAGCTAAGCTAAGATCTAAAACTGTTGGTCTAGTCGTCGATTGACTTGGACGAGGTCTTGAAGGGGATTCGTTCTGTTTTTTCATTGATAAAATCCGTTGGATCCTCGCTACCCATGGGGGCAATGTAGAAGAAATCTAGATGGTCGGCTGCTGAGATTAGGATCTAACTCTTGAGGCTCTACAGTAAATAGGAATTCGATGGGAAATAGGTGAAGAACAGGACAAATTAAATCTATCTAGATTGTCTAGTAGGGGAGTGAATAAAAGGTTACCCCAGGGATTATGGTCATCGATGCCATTACACGAGGAAGCGATGAATGAAGATCAGCGATTGGTGGACAACTAGCGGGGATTTGCCTGAGTTCGTCGGAGATACTTGAGGTTTTTGGGGGCTCTGGTGATGTAAAGGCATGATGAAAGAGGGTGAAGAGGTGAAATGCTTTATAGGGGTATGATAACCTAATGGGAATCTAGGCCAATTAGGTACTGTTTGTGGGTTGTAGTGGGCCACTTCAGTTTGAGGATAATTCTAACTGCTCGGAATTTTGAAGTTTGTTAACGCAAAAATTTGGTAATCCCAAAAACGGGATCGGCCGATGGAGGAGGAGCCGATCGGCTTATGGAAGGAAGCCGATTGATATTGTGAGAAAACCAATCGGACGGATTGAGGATGGATTCGGTTTAGTCAAAGACGGAAAGTTATCCATATGGGACTTGGTTTGTGGAGTAGCCATAGAAACCATAGTAGGGTACTTGTATCTCTATAGAATATATTTTGTAAGATAGACAAGTCTAATTAGTTTTGTTAACTTCTTAGAGAAAGTTTCCATTTGTGTTTAGAAAATAATGTTGAGAGGTTGTTTGTAATCGTGTCAGACTCTTGTAACTCCAGGGTACAAATATAGACACCTTGAAACCTTATAATCAATCAATGATAGATCAATTCAATCTCGGTGCATCGCCACCCTAGCTCGTCTAGGTTTATTTTGGTGGATTTTGGCTCTCAATGTTGGGCTAAATTGGTTAGGTCCGATCTTCGACAAAGGGGTAAGTCCCACCGCAATCTTGGTGTGTTTGTTCTGTCTAAGGCTGTTTAGGTTAGGTCCGATCTCTTAGTCCAATTAAACATAGTGCATCACACTCGCGTGAGGCTTATCAACTCATCGGCCTCTCTCTATCTTCATCGGTCTTGTGCCGCATCGGTTGGATCTGACCTACTAGGCCAGTGGCAGTAGATCGGGCCGTTGGCTGGTAGGTCCTCGCATGACATTTCATTGGAGTGGCTCGTCAATGAGTTATCCTTATGCCACGCCTCATGCCTAACGTATCGGCTAATTAGTTGATACACACTCACACACACACACACACATATATATAGATCATCCTCGACAATCAATCCGTTAGCGATCAATCTAGTCACATCGGATCTTGCCTGATACTATCTTGGTTAGATCTAGTATGTAAGATTCGTGCCCGATAGGGTTGGCGTTGCAATTTAGCGGGTTTTGTTTCCTCCATCGGCTCAGATAGTCGATGCACCTAGTTAAACTTCTGCATCAGACCCTCAGCCAGTAGCAGCCGATGGCCTCACCCATCCTTTTCGTCATTACGTCTGATTTAGCCGTCATTGTCTTGGAGTCATTAGGCTCAGCCTTATACTGTCTCGGTTTTGGTCCAATCTATCGAGGATGGCATTAATGGTACCGTCGTGGTGGTCGCTTAGTCTCATGCCTTCGGAAGATCGGGTGTGGCTCCCTACTTTTTACATCATGTTTTGTGTGGAGCATCATCGGCTCTTCAATTGAGGAGTCTTTTATTTTATTCCATGCCTTCTTATTTATGCCTTTATCGGCTTTTCAGCCAATGCACGAGCGCTACCATCCTATCTGCAGCTAACCGATACCGTGAGCCGTACCGGCTCAACGGCCAATTGGCTCATAGATCTTATCCTCTTTATCTCCTTGTTAATTGTAGGGTCAAATTGATTGGCACACCCTCGAGCCTCGATGATAAGGACCTACATTGGACCGAAGCAGAATTCCCAAGCCTCGACGTGACCAAAGCGCTACCCTTCCGACTGGAGCTCCATCGGCTCATGCCTAGCTCTACCCAGTTCGACCGGCTCTCGCACTCTTTGGTGCCAACACGCTCTTTGGCATGCTTGGTAGGACAATCGGAAGTGCGCTCCAATGAACCTCAAAGCTAAAGGACTTGCGCTAGAGCCAAGCAAATCTCTCAGGCCTCGGCGTGTTTGTGCGCTATTGCATCGGACCTCCATTGGCTCACTCTCGTGCTCCCTCTTAGTATGCCCTCTGCCTAGTCCGATCTTCCTCGTGCGCACGCAAACAAAAGCACAAGTAATTAAATCTATGTAAAGAGAATCACCGTACATTCACCCACGACCATGGGCACGGCTATTCGAATAGTTTAGCTAAACTCTACAGAGGTTGTATGTTTTAACCACAAGACAAGAACTACTTTGAACACCCATCGACATCGGAGACACTTGACATGTCCTTTCCTAAGCCAAGACAAGGTTACCTCATGCCACATAGAAGGGTAACATCCCACACAAATCAATATTAGATATTTGATACATGTATCATAAACCAGTATTAAATATTTGATACATGTATCTCAGAAACACAAAACCATTATCTAGACCAGAGTATTATAGGTAGGCTTCACCACCTGTATACTTATGAACCTGATGATGTCTCACCAACCACATCACGGTGTTCCACATGTATTGGCATTCGAGGTTTCCATGAAATAGCTACATAGTTAGCTTGAGGCATCCCATAATGCCCATGTTGTTGTAATTTAAGATTTTTGGATGTAATTCCCAAAGGATTCAGTCTATATTGATAATTCGTAGCCAATACCACACAGGCAAGGCTCCCTCATCATTGAGGTTCTCCCAAGAAAGTTTTATTTTGTAGCTCATTGATGCATAGTGTAGGATTGTAAATATTTAGCTTGAAATCCTAATATTCCCACACGACAATACAAATGCTAGTAGGACTAAGCAAAACTACCTCAGTAGCTATAGCCATAGGGTAGCACTACCAACATTGCATATTTGTGGAGTTATCAAGGATAGGGTCACCAACTTCCTATGGAAAGTAAGTATGGCTACTTGGTAAGGTCCATCGGTCATGCTCGCAAACTGAGGGCAACATGTGTTTTAAGTGTAAGGCATACAATTTTACATACAAAACATTGAAAAACTTGTGGGTTCATCATGTTCAAAAAGTGGCTTGACTTGCTCCTATAGTTGTTCTTCCTCCTCAAAGTCCTCATTCTGATCATCCTCGGTGCCGGGTACTACACATGAAAAATGTAAATCAATATGAAACCCTATAAACAAAACCATAAATAATAGTGACATTAGGTATATCTCAATTTTTAAAAAATTCTAAAAGTCCAATGGGTCAAACAGAGTTATGGTTAGGGAGATATGAATTTTTGAAATTAAAAACAATTTATAAGTAAAGGAAAAAGGATTTATTTAAATTTGAAGAAAATATTGAAGAGAATATTCTTCTTGGCTAATGGATCGATCTGGTGTTAGTGACATCAGGGACCCCATAATCCTTTGGCTCATGGTGGACTGGGTCCATCAAGGAGAGAAGGATGGCCGATAAACCTAGGCCAGATTGGCTACGACACACTAGGAAAGGCCCATAGACCAGTAGAGGCAAAGAGAGGAACGGACCATAGCTTGAGCGATGATCACAGCTCGAAGACTGGTCACGATGGTCCATTGTGATCCAAAGGCCAAGGCCCGAGAGAAAGGTAGGTTAAAGGGTGGTCCCACTAGTGACTCTATTTGAAAGAGGTATTAATTAGATTACTACTTATGCGGGGTCCACATGTCGGTGTAAGGGAGGATAGGATTAGGAATAAGATTATTGCACGCTAATTAAGGGCCCACATGTCAATGGCTTCCCTTTATTCCCCTTCCACCTTTGTCCCTCTTCTGCTCATTCCCATGAAATGCAGAGAGGTCACGCGGTGTGCCCACCATTAGCTGCCATGAGAGGTGGTAGCAAGTGGAGAGGGTGTTTGCGCCGGATCTCGCACGCACGGTGTGACCATGAGAGGTCACGCGGTGTGCCCACCATTAGCTGCCATGAGAGGTGGTAGCAAGTGGAGAGGGTGTTTGCGCCGGATCTCGCATGCACGGTGTGACCATGCCGAAGCCTGGGAGGTCTGCTTAGCTCTAGTGCAGGTCTATCGGCTTCTCTATATGGCTCGATGTACGTGCACCGAGGCCTAGGAGGTCCGCTTAGCTCCGATGCTGGTACCTCGGCTCGTTCTCTGTTGTGACGGTGTAGGTGCGGGTGTGTCAGTCAATTTGACCATGCAATTGACCAGTCAATTTGATACGAGCTCTCGCTATTGGCTGGCCGTCGATAGGATCGTGATGGTCATCGACCGTGAAAGCAAGATCCTAATCCATCGGTCGCAGAGCCGATGGACGCACCAAATGTATTCAGAGAATAGAAAAGCATGCGAGATCTCTCCTGGCTGTCGATGAAAGCTGTACCGCTCGTTCATTGGCTGGAAAGCCGATGAAGGCATATGCGAACTGGTAAGGAATCATATAAAAGACACCGGCTGCAAAGCTGATTCCGCTCCAGATATGGTGGGTGCTGAACAAGGAGCGAGGCTTGCTCTTCCCACAGCACGAGACCCGTCACCCACCGTGATGATGCTGCTAGCGCGATTTCGAAGATCGGATCTAACCGAGATAATAAGAGACCGATGCCAACAACAACGGGATGAGAAACACCAGATAGGTTGTGCTGAAGGAAGGGCAGAGTGAACCCATCGGCTAGCTGAGCCGATGGGAGGACATCTCTGAAGATATGCATGCATTGACCAAAAAGGTCAATGCACTAGACGTGATGTTCAATGGAAGTATCTGAATACTGGTGCGTATCGGCTAAGGAGCCAATACATTGGGCATGTTTCTCAAGATATAGATAACTCATCGGCTAACTATTCCGATGAAACGCCGAGCAGAGACCTATAGGCCTACAGCTCAATCTAGTATCGGCAGCCTCGTAGGTTAAACCTAACCGATGCAGCATGGGACCGATGATGGCAGAGAGAGCTTGGTAAACAAATAGATCTCGCACGGACATGATGCGATACTCTCGATCTGACTAAGATGTCAAACCTAACCGATGCAGCCTTTAGTATAATATATACCGGGATAGTGGCAGAACTTCCCCTTCGTCGGAGATTGAACTTAACTGATGCAATCCAACGTCAAGAGTCAGAACCTACCGGTAAAAACCTAGATAAACTAGGGTGGCAATGTGCCGAAATTGTATTGATCGAGAGATGATTTACAGGCTTTCAGGGGTCTATATTTATAACCTGGCATTACAGAGTCCGATGTGGTTACAACAACCATCGGACGTTACTTTCTAAAAAATATAATAGGAAAATATAATTAGAATTAAATATATGCATTTAATATATTATAAATATATAAGACTAACAGGACTATTCTTGTTGCCAAATAATGCGCCCATCATCATGGAATTCTCTAAACAAATTATCGATTTCGTCCATAATAAATCCAATAATTTTTTCTTAATAGCCCTTATGTAATCTGCCGAAAGTACTACTTGCTTTATACGTAATATCTATCATTTTCAAAAAATATGAATATGTTAAATCAATAATTCAACGCAATGAGAAAAGTATAAATTATGTATGAATAATGTTTAAGTACTTGGATATCCCTATTATTATTATTGCCTTGTGCAAGATAGTGAATAAATTTGTAAACATAGTAGCCACACAAGTTGTTCCTATTTTTCTATCTTAAACACTAAAAGAAAAACGAAGTTATAAAATATTTGTATTATAGAATAAATGAGATGTATATTTCCATGCCTCGCAATTAAAAACAATAATGTTATTTGGTGCACATAATTATGATAGAAACATGTATAATTAGAGTGCAATGTATAATATAACTTATTAAGAAATTCTATGATTTCTTTAAAATCATCCATTGGTTTCCGCATGGAGACTAGGACATAGATCCTACTTTTAGAATCATTTATCACAAGGAGTAGCCAGTGGAATCTACAAATTGTATTAATTAATAGATATAATATCGTGTGTCTATGGGAAGAAAAAGGGTACAAAAGTCAGTAAAAACTCACTTAAAGTTGTAAGGCAACAATATGAATGTCTTGTAAAGTTGCTACACTAGGAATTTGTGAATGTTTATCTTTGTTTCATGTGGAAATTCCCATATAGTCTTTTCGTTAATAACCATGGGATCCATGAAACCCACCTTAATGTATCCTTCCCTAGGCATATTTGATTCTCCATTCTATAGCACCTAGAGAAAGAAATGAGATAGGTCGCACATAGTATATGGAGCGATGATACATATGAATGGACTAAAGTAAGGAATAAAACAACACTTACAGAATCCTACAACTAACAAGAGATGGGTCATGTGTATTTTAATGGTATACTTCATAGATGTTCTCAAAGTTCACCCATATCTCGGAATCCACATGGAAATAATCACAATCTTTAATCCAAGCAAGGAACATGATGCTACCTTTTATCGACTATTCTATATACCAACTATGGAATCAGTACATCTATGTTGGTATGGTCTTGATGAGCTCTGGCCTGATAAGTGGTTCACTGAGCTTAAATCGATGCTTGATAGTAGCTTGTGAAACCTTCTCGATAGGGGTAACCCCTACTAGTTGATCTTTTGTGTGACCTGTATCTTTCATAAACTGCTGCAGATTGATTTCCCAATCAGATGGCATCAGGTCAACCACTTGTCTTACTTGTTGTCCGAGCTAGGGAACGACTTTGGATTGCCCTCTTTTCTTCTTGTGATAGGACTTGATGAGCGAGCGTTTGTAGACTGATGAGATCTTCTTCATTGGTTCCCTCATCTTCTAAAAAAATGCCATTTTTGCTAGTCCTATTGGATCCTTTTCTTTGGACTTTACCACTTGAAGTGCTCCTTGACATATCTTTCTACTTCTACTTTAGTCTCCTCATCAGTCATATCATACGATCTTTTCTTTGATATAGATTTCTATGGCTTGTCCAATGACTTTCTTCTTTTGTTGATGCCTTGACGACGCGGGAGGAGGTGAGCATGACCTTTTTTGACATGGTGAAGATGGGGTCAGTTTCGCTGATATCAGCAACTTGCGGCAGTGGAGACAGAGATTGTGGAGGAGGTGGTGGAGACTGATGTTGGGGAGAAGATGGTGGAGATCGATGTTGGGAAGGAGATGGCAGGGGACCTCTAGTAGGAATCGACGCTGCCACCCGCCTGAAAAGCACGATGTAGCGCTTGCGCCATAAGATGATGCAGTGGGAGGCCTTCCCTAGTGTCCTCTCCCTGTCACCTCCAGAGAAATCGAACTCAATATCCCTAAAGCCCTCTACTAAGAACAAAATTTGATAAATCCACCAATAGATTCGGTTAAGAATTGCAGAGTTGATCGGCTTATGGAAAGAGGCCAATTGGTAGATGGAGAGATTGACCGGGTAGATAGAAATGTCAATGCTCTCGGATAAGGAAAGAGCTAATAGGACAAAAGAAGATGGATTTAGTTCAATTGAAGATGGAAGATTATTTAGATGAGACCAAATCTAGGAAGGAATTGTGTAAACCACGGTCGAGTAGTCTTGTATTGATAAGATATCTATTGTAATTAGGCAAGAGTAGTTAATTTTGTTAACTCTTAAAGATAGTTTCTTTTTCTATTTGGAAAATGATATCCCGAGGTTGGTTGTAACCATCTCGAACTCATGTAATCGTAGGGTATAAATACAAACACCGCGGGGTCTTATAAGATATCTCTCGATCAATACAACTTCGGTATATCACCACCCTAGTTCATCTAGGATTTTTCCAGCGGGTTCTGACTCTCGTTGCAAGGCTACATCAATTAAGTCCGATCTCTAATGAAGGAGTAAGTCCCGTCATTATCTTGGTATATCAGTTTTGTCTAAGACTATATCAATTGAGTACGACCTCTTAGTCCAATATGTTATATCACATCATGTTTGCATATGATCTTTCGGCTTATCGAGTTCCTTTTATCATCATCAGTCTCATGCTACATCGATTAGGTTCGACCTTTCTAGACTGCTAGTTCACCACCCTAGTTCACGACCTTTCTAGACTGCTGGTCTCATATGCTACATCATGTTTGCATATGATCTTTCGGCTATATCACCACCCTAGTTCATCCATAGGGTGACATTGTTTGTCAACCAGTGGTGGCACTGCAATTTTGTTGGTTTGATTGGCTACTTTCTCTATAGAAGTGCAACTGCTTCGATGGCCTGAGGGGCTAAGCAGGATGTTAGGATTAGTGCTGGTTTGTAGCTGGGTCTCGCTATGTGCTAATGCGACCTATCTTTTCACCTCTTCAGTCATTCTTTGATTGGTCTCTAGGATCTGCTGCTCCAACATTTGAACCCTAGCATCCTACTTGGACTTGTTTCCCTTACAACTCATGTTCGAGTCGATGTCCTCTCATGGAACTCATACTTTCATGGGACCACACCTTTTTCGTGTGTTTATCCTAGGTGCTCTGGATTCTATAGGGCCATTGTAAGCTCATCCTTCTCTCTGTCAAGCTTAAATGTACCTTGCAAAGAGGACTCTAGGGCATCCACAAAACGGTGTACTACGTCTCGTATTTCTAGGCTAAAGATAAGGGAGCCATCCTCAGCACTCAGCATGTCATCATGAGCATAGTACTTGTGCTTCGATCAATTAAATTAGTTAGCTGTGGCCGAAACGATACCCCTTGCCTCCAGAGCCACCTCTATCTTCCGCCATTTAGCAATCTTCTTCTTATAACCGCCCAACTCTAGCTTATGAAAATATTTTTTTCTAGGCGGCATTGGCTTTGTTCTGCTCCACCTTCTTTCCACTTTCCTCTTATGATTTGTATTCAACAAATGCATCCTAGTGGCCCCTTAGCTTCGGGTACACATTGAAATTTGGAGTTCTTGTGTAGATTCTTCTTGAAGGTTTGAAATTGTGTGGTTATCTTGTTGAGAGCCTACTCCTTCACTTTAAGTTGTTCTGCCACAGGGACATTGAGAGTGATGTTTTGTAGAAGGGTTGTCCACTGCATGTTCTTCTGTGACTGAGGGAGCATGTTTTGATCACCCGCCCTTATGGACCACCATTTCTATATGCTGATCAGCACGTGATCCCTCACGATATAACCGCACTAAGACACGAACTTTCTTATAGCGGAGACAGGAACAACTGGTTTGCCACCTTCTTTCACTTCATTTATAATATACCTCCCTTCCAACTTTTTCGTGGCACCTCATTATACTCATTCCTTCTTCATTACAGCCTTCTTCTATCCTCCCTCATCATTGTCCTCCTCATACTTGACTCATTGTTGGGACCCTCCTCACCTCAAGTGACTTCCTCATTGAAGTATTAACTACAATCCTCACCCTCGTCGCCCTGGTAGTACTAGCTACTACCTTGTGCAATTTGGTCCAAGATAAACCTTTTGTCACCTAACTCTCCAATATTACATAATAAGATAATATAGTAAATATTAATTAATATACATTATATGTGGTATTATACTTTTTTTTCTTTCTTCTCCTTCTCGATGAAAAAATAGTTCGACAAGTGTGCACTTACTCTATAAACATGCGATATTTCAAATCCAATATACACTCTAGGTTCAATCGACAGGCGGGAGAATACTATTCTTGTATGCAAATTCATTTATACAAATATGAATAATAGGATTATATAAAAACACTTCATGTATAAAAAACAATTCATGTGCCACAAAATTTGCTACAAATTTTTAGAACTATAGAAATAATTCAGGTATACAAATAGAAGTAATATGAATATATAATAATAGTTAATGTATAAAAAATGTAGTATACAAATATATAAAAACAATTTATGTGCCACAAAAATTAATGTATACAAAATATAGTGTGATATGCATATATAAAGACAGCTCATGTATAAAAAAACATATAATTCGGTAGGAGAGAATATATATCACTTTAAATAGGATAATCTATACAATTCTATGGGGGCGATGCCAGCACGGTGTAAACATCAGTCGGCATCGGTGTCAATGGGAAAGGCGGTAGCATCGGTGCGGATGGGAACGGCCGATGGCGTAATCAGCATGCGGTGCCGTTGTCGCTCCGACGTGAGCACTAGTGTATTTGACGCTGAGACACCCCACCTCGGTGCCAAAGTCCCTAGCACCAAGAAGTGGTCCATATCTACAATAAGTTTTCTACTTAAATCTATTTGTAAAATATATTTTTAAAAGGACTAAAATGTTAAAAACTAGTGTGCTCAACTCTAAGGCTCACATTCATTCCTACACTTTTCCCTCTCCTATTTTTTTTGCTTTTTTACTTATTTATTAATCTCTCTTTAGTATCACACATGTAGTAAATTAATAATTATTTGTTCTACATCTCATATATATATAGTAAGGACAAGAAATTACAGTGTGAAATATATGTTAAAATATCATAGCGCCGGTGTCAATGGGAAAGGTGTTAGCATCGGTGTGGATAGGAAGGGTCGGCGGTGTAGTCAGCGCACAACGGCATTGTCGGTCGATGGGCACGTAGCGGAGTCAATGGTGTAGATGGGGATGGTGCGAATGGCGTTGGAGCGGATGGCGTCAGCATGGAGGTCGATGGCAGTGTCATTAGTAGGGACGTTATGAGAAGAAGAACGAGAATAAATCTGCAGATAAGACGAGGGGATAGTCTATATACCATCCTCTTTTTAAGTATTTGTCGTTATTAATAAGTTGGTATTAACATCTGGCACTAAAGAGTTTTCACGCTCGGCTAATTTTTTTTAGTCCTAGTTGTTCTTTAGTATTGGTTGTTATTATCAACTGCTACTAAAACCTTCTCCCTCTCAGCTAAATTTTTTCTTTTTTTTTGTGTAATGGATACAAAATATTTTGAAGCGGTTAAAATATGGTAAACAATTTAGAAAACAATAAAAGTATGAAAAATAATTTGGAAAAAAACAAATTACAGAAAATATTATCATAAACAAGAAAATTAGGATAATTAATTTTTAAAACAGTAAATGTAGGATAAATATAGTGTGTTGAGATGGAGGGACTCGTATCAATGTTGATATTATATGATTTGTCATTATTAGCAAAGATGACTAATATAATTTGCATAATAGTGTATTCCATCCATTAAATATTATAGTAAAAATGGGAGGTTATAAATATTAGAAAAATTGCAGTACATGTAGCTGGTATACATTCATTCTCATGACATGCTTGCAGAGGCTACAAACTTTTTTTTACGAATGTCTCTTGGCTATGATCCTGACATAAGTATGGACTGTCCTCATTTGCTAGGAGGAGGCTCGAGTTAACCACCACTACAAACGGAGATTGTCTATCAAACTGATTGTAATCTTCATTTGTCTTGTACTCAACTCCGATGATTTTCCTTTTTCCTAGGAGAACCATGTGGTGCTTTGGCTCATCAAGGACTTTAATCATTTGCTTAGATATCCCCTTCTTTACTTTGCTACACATGTCTTTCACATAGAACACTCGAGTCACATCATAGGTTAGGACGAATGGTTCATCTGAGTACCCAATCTTGTTGAGGTCAACTGTTGTCATCCTGCACTCATCAACCATTACGCCTCTACTAATCAGCCTCATCCATTGGCACTAAAATAGAGGGACCTTCAAAGGACCATACTCGAGTTTCCATATTTCCTCAATGACACCATTGTACGTGTCATTTGTCCCATTGTTGTCTATGGCATCTATACAGACATCACTGTTTTGGCTGGTGCTCCTTTTGTCTTGGGCTCTTGTGTAAAATATGTACCATTTATCTTGTATGCTTGGAATGTCAAGATTGAGCAAGATTGTCCCCTTGTCAACCAGTCTAGTTGTTCATCACTCGACCCATTACCCATGAGATGTTCTCACAACCAAGCGGTGAAAGTATCAATGTGACAACATGTATTCCAGGCAGCGGACTTTCCTTGGTTTTTAGAGCTTACAATCATCATGTGCTCTTTGATGTACAAAGCCACCAATGAAGATTGTTGCAAAACCGTGAAATCTATACTACAAAATAAATTATTATCTATAGTCATTATTGGTTTTCTTCCAAGTGTGCCCTTTTCCCTAAGTCTACCTTCGTGGCTTGATTCGGAAACCCCTATTGGACTAAGGCCGTGAATAAAGTCTATGCAAAACTCAAGGACCTCTTCTGTTCCATAGCCCTGTCTGATGCATCCTTTCAGACGAGAATGTTTACAAATGTACTTTTTTAGGATGCCATGTACCTCTCCAAAGGGTACATACTGTGTAGGTACACTAGATCGAGAATAACGATCTCTTTAACAAAATGAGCTAGAAGATGCATCATGATATTGAAAAAGGATGGTGAAAAGATCATCTCAAAGCTGACAAGACATTGGACCATAGCAGTCTATAGGCTTGTTAAATTGTCTGGATCATTGACCTTCTGTGAAATTTAGTTGAGGAATACAGAGAGCTTTATTATTGTTGTCTGGACAATAACAGGAAGAATACCCCTAAGTACAACAGGAAGCAATTGTATCATCAACACGTGGCAGTCATGAGACGTTAGGTTTGTGATTTTTTTCTCTTTTATGTTTATTATTCTATTTATATTCGACGAGTATCCGAATGGGACCTTGATGCTGTCCAGACATTCAAACATGACTTGCTGAGAGTGTAGCCAGTAGGACGTTAGTAATGGCTTCCTTTCTACCTCTCTTCTGGATGAAGGCCTTCACATTGTTTTATACGTTTCAGATCCTATTTGTGTTTTAAGTGTATCTTCAGACTTCCCATACATACCTAGGAAGCCTAGCAGGTTCAGACAAAGGTTTTTAGTTAGGTGCATCACGTTAATTGCATTGTGGACCTCTAAGACTTTCCAAGAAGGTAATTTATAAAAAACAGACATTTTCTTCCATATCGTCGCATGACCGTCTTCACTTAGGATAGGTTGGTTGCCAAGTCCATTTTCAAATACTATTTTTAGATCTTTCACGATAGAAAATATAGTTTTCTCATTACGGTACATAGGCTTAGTACAGTGGTCTGCCTTCCCTTCGAAATACTTGCCTTTCTTTTATACAAGGTGGTCGGCAACAAGAAATTGACGATGCCCCATATACACAATATTCGTACAGTGTTTCAAATATGTATTGTGAGTTCCATCTAAACAGTGGGTGCATGCCCTATACCCCTTGTTTGTTAGTCTTGATAAGTTGCCTAGTGTAGGTCAATTGTTGATGGTTATGAACAACAATGCTCGTAGGTTAAATTGCTCCCCCTCGTCCCACATCAACGTCGTTACCAAGTTGCTTTGGGCCTTGAATAATCACCGACATCATGATGTACTTTCGCTTTATGCACAACCAAGGAGGAAGATTGTACATACATAAGATCATAGGCCACGTGTTATGATTGCTGCTCATCGTTCTAAAAGGATTCATTCCATCAGTACATAAACCAAACCTTACATTTCTTGTGTCATTTCCAAAGTCTAGGAATGTTCTGTTGAGTTTTCGCCATTAGGACCCATTAGTATGGTGTCTCAACATCACATCTTATTTACATTCTTCTGTGTGCCAGCGCATCATTTTAGCATGTGCTTTGTTCCTAAATAATCGCTTTAGACCTGGTATTATAGGAAAATACCACACGACTTTAGCAGGGTGTCTCTTTGAAGGTTGTCCCTTAACATTATTGAGATCATCTCGTTTGATCTTCTATCGCAATGCCTTACAAACCAGACATGTATCTAGGTTCTCGTACTTCTCACCACGACAGAAGATACAATCATTGGGACATGCATGTATCTTTTCGACTTTCAGTTCTAGAGGGTAGACTACCTATGTTGCTTCGTATGTTGTTGCAGGAATTCATTACCCTCCAAATGAATATTCTTTATGAGTTTCAATAAATCCTCAAATGCCTTGTCAGCTACACCATTTGTTTTCTTCCATTGCAAGAATTTTGGTATGCTACCCAACTTTTTATACCCCTATTTGCAATCTGGGTGTAACAACGTTTTGTGGTCCACTAACACACTCCACTTTCTTTAGCTCCTTTTTACTTTCACAGTCTTTCTTTGAATCACACAACATTTGACCAAGATCATCTGCACTGTCATCTTCCGTAACCCCTCCTTCTGCCTCGCCCATTGTAGTATCTACAATGCTACTATATTAAGGCTAGTGGGGAATATTATTGTCTTCCATTGCATCCCCCTCTCTTTCTGTGCTTGGTCCAATAATTACAGTTTGACATAAATCCTGAGTATAACAAGTGGCTAAGAAGAATCTTGAAGGAAGAGTATTCCTTCTGGTTCTTAGAGTTTTTGTATGGACAACATATGACAAACCATCAGCCACCCTAAAAAAATAATGCACGCCATCAATAAACTCCTTTAACCGTTAGGTCCATGTTGTACATCCATTGCCAGTTTATCTATATTACAAGTAAAGAATTACTTAAGAAAATTAGTAACTATAAATGTCCTAACATTGGAATGTGAGTGCATGAGTATTTTTAATCTTCATGTAAAGCACTTCAATCAGTGAAATCTATAAAAATATGTGGACAAATCTGGCTACGCCTCTTCTATGTCGACAATGCCATGAACCCATAGAGCTCACTATAAAAATATTAAATACAACATACTATTATGACCGTTAGATTTCCTATATTTTTAATATTAACATAGTGTCTTGTTTTTTCTATTTTTCCTAACCCTTTATACTTTTTCCTCTATTTTTTCTATTAGATCATACTCTTATTAATTTTAGATATCCTGTATTTTTCATGTTCAGACATGCACTAATTTTTCTATTTAACCTAATTTTTTATTATTTTTCCTCTATTTTTCTATAATATTGCTTTGTTTCCTCTTTTTTAACCTTTTTCCTATGTTTCTTATATTTTTGCTATTATGAATTATTCTTATTGCTAGATTACCTCTACTATTACAATCAACACATACTCTTATTTTCTTAAAAAATATATTATTTATCATCTATTGTTATATAATTTTGAGAGAATGAGATATATATATATATATCTAGAAATATAATATCTTAACCATACGAGAATAAAGCATAAAGTTACTAACTTTGGATTAGTGAAATCATAAAAAAAATTTATAAAAATTTTGGGGGCACCTCCCTTATAGTTCCACACAAATCACTATGAGATTATTATTATTTGTTCATAAATTTGTCAGTCTGAAGGAGGAAAAAAGATTTAAAAATAGAGATGTTTAGTATGGATTAAAAACATAAACCGATACTACTGACTATATATTAATATCGGTTGGTGTTTTTAATTCAGTGCTAATATGTTCGATAACATTAGTATTGGTAATTAACATCAACCAATATTTTTTAAGTTTCTGTTGACGTCTCACTGATATGTCCGGTATTAAAGAATTATATCAGTAAAAACGAGTGGTCCGAGTGCCCGGTGATTGCCAGGCATCCAAAACTCCAAAATGCCCAAGTCTTATGTTTTCTAAGTGAAAGCGAACCCTGCACATGAGGACAAAACGGCTTGTGTAGCCCCGGAGATGACCAGGCTTAGGAGTAGGTACTGATTAGTTACTGTTACAACATCGTTGCTCTTTCTTGCCTATCAAATCTACTTTCAATCACAAGCTAACATTCTCTCCCACACTACGTAGTGCTCCAGGTCTACTGCGATTAAAATGGTCTATCCCATCCGACAGTCAGGTTCATGCGGAGGGAGAGAGAAGGGCTTGGTTGAGTTAGGGGTTGGAGTATACAACGAATCACCCGTATTTAATTCTCTTAAACCGATGCGAGCTGGCGCATTAACTATGGAGTGACAGGGCACACAGGCAAAAGAACCTCTCATACGCGTGGCGGCATCCTCGTGCTTTGCTTCTGTACAAACTCCGCCAGGGGCCGTGGCCATGCGACGGTCTGAATTTTTTACATTTTAGTTTTTTTCAAAATATATAAATTCATTTTAGCCTTTTTTTACATATTTTATAAATACATCTTTTAATTTTTTTAGAAAAGATTATTTTTAAGCGTCAATGAGACTCACACCAAGTCTAATAGCTCAGCGTCAACTTCTTTAACATGGTGCTACTTTTGAGCTGCCGTTAGCGCTGATGGGAGAGCCTCACGTGACCCAGTTTAGCGCCACTTATGCAGACGTAATGATGTGATAGGTTGGCTCTAGCATGGCTAGCTAGCGTCATGTTCAGTGGGTCGACTTTAGTATCATTGGCACCGATCTCTAGCACCATATCCTGTCCCGCTTCTTTTTCCTATCCCCTTCTTCATCCTCCTCCAGTCTTTTTCATGACCTAAGCTTATAGTCATTTCAACCTCTCTCCTCCCACACTTAATTCTCTCAAATCTACTCGATTTGGAACTGATTTTCATCGGATTTTTCGGTGAAATTGTTAAGCATGGTATCCTCCTCTATTCTCCCTTGATTTTTCTTATGTTTTGTTGGTTGATTTTAAAGATGGTGAAATCCTAGAATGCAAATTTAGTTAATTTTTTTTAATTTTTATGATGGATTGATAGAATTAAGGCTAGTAGTACACATGTATATATACATTATATATTTGATTTGAGACTTATATATATTGTTTCCATCAATAGTTTTTAGATGGAACCTAAGCCCTAGAATTCATTTTTATCTATATTTGGTGAAATTATGTGTTCATTTTTTCTACAATTTTGATTTATTTTAGGCACAAAGGCTGCCTAGGCATGTTGTGTTGGTGCTAGGCAATTATTAGATATTATGTGGTATTGTTTGTTGTTAGTAGTAAAATAATGTTATACCATGTGAATTTTTTTAATATTTATTTTTGATTTTCTTGATGTAATCTATATGGAAATAGTTGTCCATGTATATTTTGTTGACAAAGTGGTAGAACCCTATATTGGTACATATGTTGATTTTATAGATATGAGTGCGAAAGATCTAATGCTTAACATGCACCCCAAATTAGATGAACTAAGGTCATGGGTGAGAGATGTTCTTGGTTGGACCAAAGAGAATGAACGAATTGAGTTCTACGGTAGATATGATGTTAGGCAAGAACACAAGTATATTATAAATTGGCCAGGACAAATGGATTGAAATATTTATGTTGATCTAGTAAAGTAGTCATAGTTTAGGTCCTCAGAGGTGTTTTCTTGCAAAAAGATTTCAATAGTTCTTGCTTAAATAAGTCCTCTTGTTTTAGTTACATAGAGGTAAACGTTGGAGTTTTGAAGTCTAAACTAGTATCGGAGGATTTCATACATGATGTGCCATTGAAAAGAAGGGGGAAGTGGATGCTTCTGGATCATCCAATAGAAGGGGTGAATTGAATGATAATGATAAAGTAAGGACATGGAATGAGTTGAAGGAATCTAAAGAGGCTGAGGAGAATAAAGCGGAGATGCTAGCATACAAGATGTAGGTCATAAACCTATGGTAGACTCATATGAAGAAGAATTTGCAACCAACTCTAAGGATGATTGTCCATTGCAGCCACTAACTGAGGATGACCAATTAGCTTTAAATGAATGTCGCGCATTTTAGAAGATCTTCGGAAGGGATCCTTCCATCCATGAGTTTAGGGACTTAAGTCACACAGGTGGTGCAATATTAGACAATAGCTTCCTTCCATCCAGGTTGTGTAGATATGGATGTATCTTAGGATATTGGTTGGGAGGCCAGATTGGAGAGAGAGTAGGCATTGGCTGTTTGTGGTGGAAGATATTCTTCCTAGTGTGACTTACATGTTTGACCACGTCTCTCCAGCCCATGGCCACAACAATGTCCTGTACAAGCACTACACTAACGAGTTGGACACCCTACACCCACCACACATAAGTCATACTATACATTGGCTTCTCATTTGCATGAATGTGTTACATCAATTTACACTTTCATTATTGCGTTTTAAGATCATATGGCTACTGTATATGACTACAAAGGCATAGCAACTATTGTTCAACTCTATGTGCCACCGTGATCAAGAGATGTGGACATATATTTGTCCTCTTGTCTGTTTTTGGGTTGTTGAGTTCCATCTCCCACATCGCGTCCTTAGGCAGTTTGGAAAGTTTCAAAACTACCTACTTGAGGACATCTCTACGGATGTTGAGCTCCACAAGCAATATTTCTTATACCATGCAAAATCATCAATTATTTTGATCTCTATGTGTCATTTCATCGACTAACTTGGTTTATATATATTTGTACAGGTTGGATAGGGAAAAAAAAGATGAAAGATTGGAACTCACATCACCGTTCTTATATAACACAATGGAGAAATGCGAGGGAAAATGATGAATATGTTCATCCTATTCATCATGAGAGATATTTTCAAAAATACCTCCGTTGGCTCAACTGGACATATCGGTTGGTTTGTCGACCTTTATGGACCAATAAGGACACAGTACAAGAAAGATCCTTGAAGGAAGAGGACAACCAATATAACCAAAGATCTTGTGTTGGAAGCCAAGTTGAGCCCATGCCTGTATGAGACTGAGTGGTAAAGATTCATACATTTTAATTATTGTTTACTTCAATACATGTTCGCGGTGCTATATTTGTTTTTTATTTGTAGTCAAGAGAACTTGTTCACACGGTTAATGAGGTGGGACACATGCTTGGTCTTCAAAGAGGAGGAGAACAGACTGAGAATGCACACCGGAGTATGCTCGAGGTATTATTCATGCATAACCGACCACTTCACTCTACTTTACTACAACTTAACATTATGGTGGATTTTTAATCGTTGCAGAAGTTACGTAACAAATATCATAAGTTGGCAGCAAGACTTGGTTGATGTGTCTCTAGCGATGGCATGTACATCCCTTGTCACATCCTTGCACCTCTACCTTAGCCTTTACGTCCAAGTATAGCTTGAACCTCCCTATCGAGCTCACGGCAGCACGAAGATATTGCCAGACCTTCCCTATCAGGCTCATGGTGATATGAGTGTGCTGCATCTTCTTCACGCCCTGCAAGGTACAAGGGTTTAGCTACTCTAGGTGATGATGACAAAGAGGAGGCAAAGGATGAGGATGATGAGGACTATGCCGTACATGTCACCAAGAATTTGGCTTTTCATAATAATCCGATGCGCCACAACCCACGTAGCCTACTCAAGTCTACAACACTTGACGTACATGCCATAAAACCCAAATGTATATTCCAAGGACCGACGCTATTACACACCGACAAAGTAGGAGGTGAAATAAGACCACTTTTAAATGAGATCGAAATTCATGTATAATGTACTAGTTGTTCAATTGTATGGACTATGTGTGGTGAAAACTCTTTGTGCTAAACTATATATAATTCTAGTTATGCATATTCAATTATGTTGCGGTATTTGTTCTATATTGTGATGCACTTTGTTTTGGGTTCTGAGAAACAAATAGGGAGTTAAAATAAAGGGACTTATTCATCTACAAATTCTAGATGTTCAATGGACCTTTGTTAATGAAAATACAATGGAAAGAAAAAAATTACATAGAAAAAGACAATAAAATGAAGGCTTATGTTGGATTAAGATAGAGGCTTAAGTCGACGTACAAGTTTTGGGATAACAGGAACTCACCCCGAGTGTCCCTAGCATCGAGCCTATACACCACGGCGCTAGGGAAGGGCATGATCCAAGAACGGGGTGTGGGGCTAAGGGTTGACGCCAAGGACGATGGCACCAACTCTCCAAAGCTTGGTGTGGGTGCTAAGAAGGAGCTAGGAGCCAACGTACTTGGCGGTGATCCCTCATACCTTGATGCTAACATCGTAAATGATGCAAAAAAGGGCGGTGGGCCAAGGGTTGGCGCCAATATCATTGGCGACGATGCCCTGAGCAATGGCTGGTGCCGACCTACCACATCACGGTGATTGCATAGCTAGCACCGACCCAAGCCATGTCAGGCTTCCCCATCAGTGCTACCGCTAGCTCAGCAGTAGCACTACGCCAAAGACACTGGCGCTGAGTTATTGCACCACAACGCCAGCCTCTCCAGCACCTATAAATGGTTTATTTTTTGTTGAAGTTTTTCTAAGGGTCTATTTGTAAAATTTATTCTCACAATGGGCTAAAATGTAAAAAAAATTAGATGCAATGGTAGCAAGGAACTACTGCGGTGAATGACCTTGTTAGGTGTGCTGCCACACAATGAGACAATGTGGGCCCCCCATCATTGCCTAACCTCCCAAACAAAGTGCCTAGGTAATGGGTCACCCCAATGACCCATGTGTTGATATTAAGCCCTTGGCCTGGCCTCGGGAAGCAACCCCCTATTGATTGCTTCCCCATGAACCAGGGAGGGCCCACCACTCTGGTAGGTAGGGCGTCACTCCTTATATCATCTCCCAATATGTGTGGGGGTCGCAACGTGTCATTCCTTGCCAATAAAACATGAGATTGCCTTTGTCTTCAACTAAACGCATTCCATTGAAAAACCTAGATTTCTTGTGTTCCCAGTTCACCGCACTCTCTTGTTGCCTGCATGTCTAATCTCTTGCCATCTCAGTGCCTCCATGAGTAGGCCAACATGGTTTGCTAGATTATGATGTCTAGAGGACTGTAGCAGCTTCATTACCACGATGGCTACGACCACCCTAGGCTAGGGAAGTCATCATCTTTGCCCAGTTCCTCCAAGCGGGGTTTGTCCACCATCCTCCAAGTTCTTCCTCAACCTCCTCACCTACTTCAGCATCTGCCTGATCCATCTCCATCCCCATCCCAACTCCATCATCATGCTCATGATCTTCGTTCACCTCTATGAGATGTCCATAGGGATGCAATTGAGCCTAGCACTATTGCGCCAATACTACTCTCTCTAGGGATGTAGTACATTTTGACCCCTGTGAGGTCTCCACGATGATGGAGATCATTGAGGGACTCTTTGGAGCTTGCCTGACTGGCTAAATGGTGCTCACAGACACCCTCTGACAATGTCTGAGCCCCTTGCACCACCATCAATACCTGTCAAGCTTATAATCAATACGATGATGTCAACCGTACCTTTGATGATGATGATAGAAACTTGAGCAATGGAGGGATGTTGGCACAATGCGGAGCTTTGTGCGCTACACTTTGGCATCTAGGGCAATCTTTGCTAGCATCATGCCCCTTTGTGATCTTCACCCCATAGAGTGAGGGGCCCGACTAGCAGTGAGTTTGCATTTTGTGTCACCACATCATTTGTATGTTCCTTTCATGCCTCTTCTCAACCAAGCCTAATGCTTTAAATACTTTTAGGGACTCCTGCCCTTTGACATCATGGGCCTCATGTGACACTAACCATAGAGGGCCCTTGTCATCATGGACCCAAGCCCTCTAGCTACAGGTGCTTTATTGGCCAAGCAATGCCTGTCACTATCTCACCCAAAGCTCCATTGACTATCGATGATGTCGTGTCGTGTGCTATAGAAAAGCACCCAATGCAGGTCAACAACATGACACCAAAGCCCAAATGCCCTCGCCAAGTGGGTGAGGCCTCTAAGTCTTCCATGCCCCTAGCCAAAAGCAACGTAGGCCCATAGAGGACTTCATTGGTGGCCACAACCGTGGCTAGCATGGAGGCTCCCACCACTCTTGCAACAAGCAGGGGCAAGGCGAATGTCCCACCAGCTGTCACCACCTCCGTTGTGCTAGGCGCCTCTCCTCCTTCAAGCATGTCATCGATAGGGACTCAAGTGCACCTATGTCCATTAGCCCCATCTAAGGCACTAGTCTCTACATCTTCCATGACAAACACTCGAGTGCAGCTGTGTCAGTAGGCCCTATCGTCGTGGCTCCAATGGTGGTGGCTATATTGTGTGCCACCTAGGATGCTAGCATCCATGCTACGTTGCCTTGTCCAAAGTGGGCAAGCCCCCTTGAGACCATGCCACGTGTCACTCGATACAACTCCTTTCCTATTCGTGACTTCATTCTTCTTCAAATGTTATCAATCATTTTTTTCTTTTGTAGGCCTTGATGCCGGCTCTGGGTACCTCATCATCACTAGTCCTCAGCAATGCCAACGATGCCCACATAGGGAAGTCTACCAGCTCTATGCCAAGGCATCCCACCAGCACATGTCTCCTCTGGTGTATCCACTTTAAGCGCCTCTCCAAGGTTTTGTTCTCTCTCCATCATCAGCCAAGGCATGCCAGGGAAAGTAGTGGCCAAAGAGGTGAAAGGACCTTGTGTCTCATAAAAGGGCGCAAATATGCACACCTAAAGACCTATAAGAACTTGTAGTGGAAATTAAAACTCCCTATGGATTATCTAGTCCTAACTATTGGACACTCCAATCGAAGTTCACTGCTAGACAGTGAAGCTCAACTAGACAATCCAGTAAGATCCTACATCTCCGTTGAAAGACTCCAAGGAGATGGATCACACTCAATCCCAAGCCTCACCAAGCTCAAACCTATCAAGAGGTTCGGTATCCAAGCTCTCAAAAAGACAAGCACAAAGTCCAAGACAACCAGCAAGGACTCCACTTGGACATGGTGCTCCTACCTCCGATGAAGCCTGCTCTACCAACACCAACTCCTAAAAATGAGCTCGGTATCCACTATATGTTACCTCTTTCCTTGCGGAGGTAAGGAAGACCTTCACAAACATTTGCGGGCAATTCACAACCTTGAATCCTCGTAGGCGATGCCTAGCCATCTAAGAGGAGAACCTCCAAAAGTTACAAGCGCAAATCATTGTTAGGTGTTGATCCACAAGTGCTCAATCAAATATCTAAACCCTCTCAATCACAAGATCCAAAAGGCACTCAAAAAGAGATGGATTTGATGCAAGATCCAAGAGAGAGAGAGGTTGGAAACCCTAGAGAGGCTATGGGGAGATGGGATGAAATGAATGAACATTCAATCACTCAAAAGTAGGGGTTAGTTCCTACTTGAATCTATTCATTACTCACAGATTAAAATTTAGGAGTATATGCCACTAGGGCCTAGAGACTCTGGAAAGACTTGAAACCATAGCATACAAGACAACCGGAGTATCCTATCTAAATATCCAGAGACTTCGAACAACCTTCACTGCTAGATAGAAAAAGTTCTTTGGAGACTCTACCACATAAGGCTAGAGACTCTGGGCATTTTCTATGCTAGCCAAGGAAACTTGCCCAAAAAAATGTCTAGAAAATTAGATAAAATACTTAGAGACCTCTCTAGAGAAAAACCAAAACTAACAGGTGCAAGTGGTGCAAGTGTTCACTCAAGAAAAATAAAAAGATCTAATTTAGCACTTGCTTCATAACTCAAGCTAATATTCACACCCCTCTTGATAGTACGACGAACATAGTACTCAAGAAAAGAAAATACATTTAAAGTACAAAATCGAGTCCTTTCACAATTCTTTCTTTTATGATAGGGGTTTCTTTTCATCAATTTAAATAACTAGGGACTAACTCCTCCACTTTAGCTCATTAAAACACATTAGTCTCCTAACTTTCTTGTTCTCTATCATCCAAAACCCAATAGGGGGTATAGATGCACTTTTAATCTTCCTTCTATTGGTGATTGATGACAATACTTAGGGCTCATAAAAGATAGTATAAAGATTAAGGTTTTGGTTAAAAGAAGATAAGAGAGACTCCCTCTAAATATGTGTATAATAATAAGTGAAGTTTATGCATATGCACATTTTAAGGAGAAACATTGAAAGTCCGCTATTGCCTTGCAATTGTGGGGTGCAATATGTACAAGGGTATATAAATATGAAAGAAAAATGTATATGACATGGCATATCACTCAAAAGGAGAAAATAAAATAAGCACTAATCAAACATGCAGCTCATCACATTGCAGGAAATATGAATGTAGGCAAATAATATATAGTTATTACATGTCTAGTGGAGAACATCTAGTCAGAGTCTGCTATAGGAAATTAAAAGGATTAAAGCTTTTGACATTGAGCCTATACTACAATTCCTTTAGCATCAAGACACACAAAAAAGGACGAAAAGCACAAGAGGAAGAAGATCAACTTGAGCTAGTGGCAACATAAAGATCATCTTGGTCACCATTGCCACCATCATCATCATCAGCTTCCTCATCATTGGTCCCCTTGAGACTTAAGCTTGAATGGACATCCACACCAATGTTGGAACCTTTAGCGAATGGTTGAGCTTGAGCACCTTGGGCCACCTCTGGTTCTTGCTCAGCAAAAGGATCAATTACAATTGGTGCCTTGCAATTGGGAGACACCTCAAAGTTCTAAGAAGGAAGATATTCCTTTTGGCATTGCTCCATGCAATAAACACTCACTATGCTATATTAGCAAAGGAAGAACATGGACTTCATGGTTCTCTTGAGGATGGAGTTGGACTTTGGAGGAGCATGGGCACGAGAAGAGGATGCACCTACAAAGAAAAGGGCAACCGGTGGAGCACAAGGATAATAAGGATGGTATGCCACTTCTTTGATGAAGTAAACACAAGTGATAGCTTCCACAAGCTTCATGATGTAGGATTCATAGGATGGGGAGTGATAGGGATCAATGGCGATGTCATACATCTCTTCCCAAATGAATTTAATCACACTAAACTTAATCTTGTTGAGGCGAGAGTAGCTCAGAAGATCGATGGCAATGGTTTGAATAGCTGATGCATCTCTAACTTTAGGATTGATGGTGAGGTGGAAGAGCTTGTTGAGAATGTCATAGTGAGGGAGCAAGCCATGGGTAGTCTTACCTTCCTATTGAGACCATACATGAAGGTAGACTAATAAGGTTGAGTATGGCGCATAGAGTGAAGGCTAGGAAGATCAACATCAGAAGGGTCAAGCTCCAAGACTTGAGCAAATCGACTGATGGTAGCCATGTACTGCTGGCCATCTGACATCCACTAGATCTCTAGCTCTCCTATCTTTGAAGTCTGGAAGAAAACAGTAGTCCAAAACTGACTATCTCCTCACACTAATCATACTTAAGTACCATGAGGTTGTAGAGGCCCTTTGCCTTGCAAACACGGTTAACATCATTGAACACTAGGTTGTCTCCTAGTGTATCCACTGCATATCTAAAAAGGGCTTTGGACACTCCATGATCATGTTGTTGTAGTGATCTTGATGTAACCTAGTAATGAATCAAGGGTCTTTGACATCATGGCACTCAATAGTGTTGAGGTCCTCAAGTATGTCCTTCTTGCACTATGTAATGTTCTTCTTGTGATCAAACACTATTCTTGCACCACCGTACGTTGGATCCTTATTGGAAAAGATAAGAGACTTCTAGCAAAAAAAAATGATGCCAGTGACAATGTTTGAGCCAAGTTGAGGATGAGGTGTAGGATGCATGCCAGCCAAGCCAATGAACAAACCCGATTGAGGAATCTTGCTTGCCTCATAGGTAGTCTCAAAGACATGATCTTGGGTGGTGGCGATATTATTCTTCTTTGCTAGCTTTTTGGTTGGGGGATCCTTGGCCTTCCCTTCTCGACTTGAGAAGCGCGAGGAGGATTGCAGCTAGAAGTAGCACCTTGAGAAGCACTACCTTGAGGAGCTCCCCCTTGATTCTCATCACTTGATGATCCACTTGGAACACAAGTGCATTTCACGTGCACCATGGTGAAGGAGCCTTGAGAAAGAATCAAAGGAATCAAGGCATTAAGATAGAGTCATGTAGCAAATGTGTATAGTAGACTAGGGGCTAGAGTATCTAGACTCAGTGTTTGAAGTCTCTAGTCAACGCTCCCTGTCAGGTAGGAAGGCTTATCTGAAGAGTCTGATCACTATGGTGGGAGACTCTAGTCCTATAATGAGGACCGCACGAGCAACAAAAATCTAGCCATGGAAACATAATGAGGGTTGAGATTGGGTAACTTGGAGAATATTAGGACTTACAAGGTTTCTAACCCTAGGTCTAAGGATTGACAGATCAATCAAAGAGGCCAAAAACCTTAGGATTAGAGAGTACCTTAAGCCCAAATGTGATGATCGGAGGATGGATTTAAAGTCTCTGCTCACTATGGGATGAGTGGAGATAAAGAGCACCAAAAATCATTGGAGGAGCACGGAGATTTTTGGATGGAGAGGATGAACACCATTCAAAGAGTGAGAAAGAAGAGGAAAAAGAAAGAGTGAAGGAAAACAACGGTGGTTATAGTGGCTTTATAAATAGGAAATCCTAAGACTCCAAAGATGGATGATGGAGACTCCGGATAGGCTAGAAACTGAAATAGAAAAGCCAAAGTAGAGACTCTGGATAAAATAAAACTGAGGCAGAAGAGGAGTGGAGTATCTGAAGATAAGATCCAAAGGCTCTAATCCACAAAGTCAAGGGCTAGACATGCAATACATGAGAACCTCAATGTGATCATCCAATATCCAACATTACACAACAATGATCACACCAAGCTTCCCTAGAATAATATGTAGATTTTTGAAAAAAAAGCACATAAAGTGTTTTTTTTTGAAAATCTTATTAGGTTTTTAAATTTTGGAAAGTTTGAGCTCAAAATTTGTGTCAAGACCAACACTTAGTAAAGTGAGATCTCTTAACACTAGAACCCAAAATTTATGTACATATTTTAGATTCGTGCTTGCTAACTAATTAAACAAACACTTCATCCCAAAATATGATCCCCTAAAAGGATGTTTCAAGAATCGAGAATATTTACCTCATTTATCAACTCCACAAACCGCCACTCATCTAAAAGCTTGGTAAAGATATTGGCATGTTGTTTGTCTATTGAGACATGACCTAAGCAAATATCCCATTTAGCTTTATGGTCTCTCAAGAAATGGTGGCAGATATCTATGTGTTTGGTTCTTGAGTGTTAAGTGAGATTGTTGGCTATTTTGATGGCACTCTTAATGTCATATAGAAGTGAAAAATATGTCATGTTGTACCCCAAAGTCACAGAGGATTTGTTTTATCCAAAGAAGTTGGGCATAACAACTTCTAGTGGCTATGTATTTGGCTTCGGCCATGGATAAGGCCATAGAGTTTTGTTTCTTGGATAACCAAGATATAAGTGATCTCCCAAGAAATTAGCAAGTTTCAAAAGTATTTTTCTTATCCACTTTACAACCGGTATAGTTCGAGTTGAAATAGCCAATCAAGTCAAAATTAGAGCCTTTTGGGTACCACAACTCTAAGTTTGAAGTATGAACCAAATATCTCAAGATTCATTTGATGGCCACTAAATGACATTCTCTTACAAAAGCTTAAAAAAGCACACATACAAACACTAAGCATGAAGATAAAGTAAAAGTTCTATCATAGAATGATAAAGTAAGAATTCTATCATAGAATGATAAAGCTATTGATCTATGAGTTTACCTTTCTCACATTGGTCACGATACCCGTTTGTTGGTATTGGAGTCTTGATGGGTTTTGCTTCTTCCATCTTGAATTTCTTTAGCACATCTCTAAGGTACTTTGTTTGCGAGATGAAAGTTTCTTTCTTTAATTGCTTGATTTAAAACCCAAGGAAGAACTTGACCTCTCCCATCTAGACATCTCAAACCTTTTAGTTATCATCCTACTAAACTCATCACTAAATTCTTTGTTAGTAGAACCAAATATTATGTCATCGACATATATTTGGCACACAAATAAATTATCTTTAAATTTCTTAATCAAGACAATAGTATCTGCCTTTTCAATCTCAAAATCGTTTTTGACTAGGAAATTATGGAGGCATTCATACCAAGCTCTAGAGACTTGCTTGAGCCCATAGAGAACCTTATGGAGCTTGTAGACGTGTCATGGATGCTTAGGATCTTTGAAGCCCATAGGTTGCTCCATGTATACAAGCTCATCAATAGGTCCATTAAGGAATGCACTCTTGATGTCCATTTAGTATAGCTAGAAATTATAGTTAGTAGTAAAGGCTAATAAAATTCGAATGGACTCAAGGCATGCAACGGGAGCAAAGATTTCACCAAAGTCAAGACCTTTGAATTAGGTGAATCCCTTTGTAACTAACAAAGCTTTGTTGCAAATGACAACCCCATGTTCATCTTACGTGTTGCAGAACATCTATTCTGTTTTAATGACGTTGGTGTCATATCTTTCCACTGCAGTCCACAATCTATTGCGAGTAAAGTTGTTTAGCCCCTCTTGAATCGCTTTCACCCAATCAGTATCCTCAAGTGCCTCTTCAACCTTCATAGGCTCCAAAGAAGACACAAAAGAGTGACTCCAACCAAAGTTAGAACTCGAAAGCTAGTCACCCCCTTTGTTATGTCAATGAGGATGTTATTGACAAGGTGATCACATTGGATGCTTTGGTGGACTTGTGGATGGTGCACCGAGGTGTCATGAGCGTGCTCAGTGTCTCCTTGCTCCATTTTGCCCTCAACATCGATCCCATCCACACATTGTTGACCGTCTTGGACAACGTTATTATGGGATGTCTCTAGAACTTGCTCATATGTAGATGGGAGTTGATCAAGTACCCTATCTTTTTCTTTTGGCACTTCTTGAGGTCATATATCTCCAATTGTTTTATTAATGATTGCTTGGCTTGGGGTCTCTTCATCGACAACACAATCACTATCTTGCACCTCTTGGAAGCCATTAGATTCATCGAACGTCATGTTTCTCGTGATTATAATAATACTGGAGTTGTTGTTAAAGACCTAATAGGCATGAGCATTCAATTCGTACCCAAGCAAGAATTCTTTATCAATCTTAGGGGATAATTTTGATGAGTGACATCTCTTGCTTAGGATATAGCACTTGCTCCCAAAGACACGTAAATAGGACATATTTGGCTTTCTACCGATAAGAAGCTCATAGACGGTCATGTTCAAGAACTTGTGGAGGTAGAGGCACATGGTGTTGGCGGCCTCCGCCCAAAAGATGTCGAATGTCTTTTACTCATCAAGCATTGTCCTCGCCGTCTCGATGAGGGTTCAATTCCTTCTCCTCACAATTCCATTTTGAGGTGGATCATATGGAAAGTTGAACTCGTGCTTGATTCCTTGTTCATCGAGAAACTCCTATACTTGCGTGTTCTTGAACTTACCACCATTGTCACTTCTTACTTTCTTGATCTTGAGCTCAAACTCATTTTGGCTTGACGTGTGCTCGTCGCCAAAAAATCCCGCGACCGGGGAGGGACGGCGGCTCGGTCACGTGAAGGCCTGGGAGGTCGGCTTGTCTCTAGTGCAGGTCCTTAGGTCTCGAGGTTCACGGGTGTGCTAGTCAATTTGACCCTATAATTGACAAGGAGGTGAGACGAGCGGGTCTGATACAGACGCTCGCTATCGGCTGGCTGCCGATAGGTTCAGGATGCTGTTTAATCGGTTGGGGAACCGATGTGGACAGGTATCGACGAGCGGTCGACCGTAGAGCCGATGAAGAAACCAGGTGTGCTCAGAGGATATTGAGACACACGGGATCCCTCCGGACAATCGAACAGTGATTCATCGGCTAGAAAAACCGATCAAATCGGATGTGGCCTAGGCAATGATTAGTGCAAGAAGGCATGGGCTGCAAAGCCGATGCCACTCCGGATATGTAGCAAGAGACCCGTCGCCCGCCATGGCAGCGCCATCAACACCGAACCTCGAAGATCGGACCTAACCGAGACAGTACGAGGGCGGGGCAAGCGATGATGATACGGAGGACGCTGGATTGGCTATACCGTAGCAAGGATAGGAACGAACCCATCGGCTAGCTGAGCCGATGAGGGGACGCCTCTCTGAAGGCGGGTGCGTATCGGCTGGAGGTCCGGTACGTTTGGCGTTACGCGTCGTGGGACGCCTCTAAAGGCTGATGCATATCGGCCGAGGGACCGATGCGCTAGGAGTGAAGCACAGAGCATGGATAACTCATTGGCTAGCACTCCGATGATACGCCATGCAGAAGCCTATAGGCCTGAAGCTCGATCTACCATCGGCAGCCCCGTAGGTCGAACCTAACTGATGCAGCACAAGACTGACGACGGCAGAGGGAGCTTAATGGGCCGATAGGTCCAGCACGGACGTGATGCGATACATCCGATCGGCCTAAGAGGTCGGACCTAACCGATGTAGCCTTAGACAGAGCAAGACATAACGGGATGGTGGCGGGACTTACCCCTTCGCCGAAGATCGGACTTAACCGATGAAGCCCCACGTTGAGAGCCAGAACCCGCCGGTAGAACCTAGATGAACTAGGGTGGCGATGCGCCGAATTTGAATATGATCAAGAGATATATTACATGTTTCCAGGGGGTCTATATTTATACCCTGGATTTACAGACAGAGTCCGACGCGTCTACGACCATCGGACATTATTTCCTAGTAAGGACAAAGGAAAATATTCTTAAAGAAGTTAACTAACCAGCTAGACCTTCCTAATTGAGTAAGGTTATAATTTACAAAAATAAGCACCCTGCCGTAGAGTCCATGGCTCCTCCGCAAACCCGATTTCATCTGAATAATCTTCTAATTTATAACCGAGTCTTCCTTTGCTGCAACCTGATCAACTTCTCCACTGTAGCTATCGGACCTTTTTTAGTCAAGCTGATCCTTCTCCTTCCTTCCCTCGGGCTTCTCAGACCTGATCCCGATTGGACAATCCCCTGTCTTCAAGCCGATCCAACCTTCTACTAATTTGATTGGCTTTTCTATAGTTCTCCATCGGCTTTGTCTCAGTATCTCCATCGGCCGATGGCTGCATCAAACCATCCAACAGACCTCTCAGCCGATCGGCTTTAGCCCCATCGGATCTCCCAACTGATCGGATTTAGCGCCATCGGATCCGCCAGATTTTGGCGTTAACACATGCCCCCCAATTTCGGAGTTTGCCAACAGACTACGAAATTCTGAGCTGTTAGAAACCTCCGTAAACTAGGATGACCCGTTAAAACCCTATTAGTCGGCTCAGATCTCTACCTAGGTCGTTCCGCCTCTATAAAATATATCCCCTCCTCAGCCTTCTTCCACACACTTCTTCTCATCAAAAACCCCAAACCTCGATGAGCTCCACAGGCATCCAAAAATTTTTGCGAATCTCGACGGGCTTAGAAAACTGAAGGCGAGCTCTCGCAGATTTCTTCATCGGCCGCTACTACTTCGTTTGCGCAATGGCTTCCACACATATAATCCCTGAGGTAACCATTATCTACTCTTTCATCCTATATTTTGCACGATTCTTCCCCATCCCGATTTCTCATCAGTAGTCAGGTTCTGGTTTCTGTAGAATCTTAAGAGTCAGATCGCTATTCCAATCTTTGACCGCCCTAGTCACTTCTTTCTTAGCCCTATGGGTAACGAGGATCCGACTGATTTCATCAACTCTGAAACAGAAAGGATCCCGTTCAAGAACTCATCCATGGCCATCACCGATTGGGCTCACAGCTTCAGATCCTGGCCTAGCAAACTCCCTGAATGGAGGAACTGGTACCTTAGGTTTTCTGCCTCCAAAAAGACTTTATGGGAGGATCTGGAAATAGGCCATTGCATTAACCTTTACTTAGCAGATATGGAAAGGAACGAACCTTTGCTTGCATGGCCTTCTTACTTCTGGTCGGACATCTTGAATGCCTTCATGTTTGGGTATGGGCCGATGACTCCCACCTTGATGGATGTTACTATGTTGACCTACCTCAACACCACCCACTATATGAACCTTTTCAGCCTCAGATTCAAACCCAAGCATTGACTAAACACCAAGAACGTCGGAGGTTGGACTAAATACATTTCCTTGCATAACAAATCCTCCGGCCCAGTCGATGGACGTGAACATGTAGCGTTTTTGAATATTTGGCTGGAACGATTCTTCTTTGGCGGTTCGACTCTCGGTCCAACAACGAACATGCAATGTCTGGCAGAGCTCCTGGCCTATCACCGCCAAATTCCCCTGGGGCATTATCTTCTCGGAGCAACTTATCATCTGCTCCATCAAGTTGTGACCAAGCTGTCAACAGGCCATCCAGTCGGACATATCGGCGGACCTTGGTGGTTTATACAACTTTGGCTGAACGTCTACACCTCCAAAGTCATTGTCAGGCCCCCTTTCTCTTCCATGACATTCCTGACTGATTACCTAGAAGAAAACAAGGCCAGCCGACGCCGATACATTTCGCTGAGTGAAGCTTCATCGGCTCTTCCTGGAAGCAAAATGACCCCCCTCGGACTCAGCCGTTGGTTTAAGTATTTCTACTATGGCTTTACCAAAGAGGTCACCATCTAGTTCGCGTACGACGATGACTCGTCCTTTGAAATGCCTTCCAGGTTTCATCCGATGAATGCATTAGCCGATGAAGAATCGAAGACCATCTTTTTATCCTCCATAACTCCTTGTCTTCTGCCGATCGGATTTTCAATGGGCCGATCCCAACATCCATCATACGAGTTCTACCATCCTTCGGTTAGTGCTCGTCAGTTGGGCTTCGGCCAACTCCCCATCGGCTTGTCCTTCATCGGCAAGCTCCGAGCGCGCGGAGAAGTAAAAAGCGGCTTGGAATATGACCAACTTAGTTCGATGACATCGAACTTGTCCTTAGGGACTATCTCCACCCTCGAGCCCCACATATCCAATACCAAAATCTTCGCTCGATGGTGGTCAGAATGGGAAAGACACTTGTATAGTCTATCGGCTGAACATTATTGCCTTCGCCTCAATCCCGACTACGTGGAATCCGATGAAGAGATAATCCTTCTTTCACTATCATGTCTTCATCGTATTGAATTTCAATTGTATCTTAATTTTCGTGATTCCATAGGCTGGCGACAAAGACGTACCTTCGACCAACGCAAGTGGTCGGCCCGATTTTCTATCAACCTCCATCGGCCAGATCCCTCCTTGGGCAAAGCGGTCCACCTCCATCGGCTCTCCTTCATGTGTCGCGAGTGTCAGGGCCAAAGTGCAAGAAACCGGCTGCTCCATCGGTTTCTAAGAGATGGAAACCCGACGCCGATGTTGTCATCGTTGCATCGGCTTCGTGAAGCCCTTCTCCTGTGGCAATTCTAACTCCTCCCGCATCTTCGCTGCTAGGTGTCAGCGTCAATTCTTTGTTGCCTTTGTTTTATCCTAACACCTTTGCTTTGCAGCCTGAACCATCGGCTCCCGAGGTCCAAACGTCGGACCCTGTTACTGGGGCTGAGCCGATGGTATCCTCTGAAGTTTTAGCATCTACTCATACTACCCCACATCAAGCTGATACCCGCACAAGAACTACTCCCACTATCTCTCAGGTATGTCCATCATACATGTCAATTTTTCTTGACTTATGATCTCCAAGTTTACTAATGTTGTTACGCAGTCATTAGCCGATCTGTTCTCCTTCAACATCGGCAAATACCTGGAAGCAGAGGAAGACTCAACTACCAGCACAGCGATCAAAACAGTTTTGCCAGCCGATGCACGTGAGCAGTTGTCAGATATTTTGCATCGACTAGAAGTTCCGATTGACTTGTTGGTGGAAGACTGTGGGTCGATCCGGGAAAGACTTGCAGAAATTCAATACCTCCTGCCTGCAGAACTATCGGATGCACTCACGCCTGCTGCTTACTTAGAATTCTAGAGGACCCAGCTGACTGCATCAAGACGATGCATAGCCGATCGCGCTGAGCAAAGTCACCTGGATCACAACAATCGGCTGACTGCCCTTGATGAAAGGAAAAAACTTGATGAAATATCAGCTGACCTTCAACACGCCAACACCAAGCTTGGCCTCTTGAAGAAACAAGAAGCCGATTTGCTGGCGGAACTCGACAAGGTTCGTGAAGACATCAATTCCACCGAGTCCCATCTCATCGGCCTACCAAAGTCGATCCAAAATCAAGAGGCCAAGATAGCAGACAAAGTGCGGCTAACAGTTCGCCGGCACAAGAACTTGAAAACTATCCCCGGATCAGACGAGGATGACATCCGCACTATCAATGATATATATCAAATCCGTCTGCGTGCGATCGAGGCCATTAAGAAATTATTGTAAAACTTTAGCCTCGGAGAAATCTAGATGTCATCTTGAACATTAACTTTTTACAGTAAACTTCAATCAGCTATCAGCTTGATCAACAAAAGTTATGTATATATATTTTCTGATGACGACGTCTTAAACTGTATCGGCCATCTATAACCTATATAATCATATCGGCTTTCGTATATTAGGAATCGGCTACGCCTCAGCCGATTTAAATAGTATCACTAGCCGATATCAATTCTGAGAACCCGTTCGTCTTGAAAAGGAGAAATCGGCTATGCTCAGCCGATTTAGATGTCTTCCCGATTGGGTGGTCGTTCTCTAGACTTATCATCCCAAGACCCAATCGGTAACTTCTGATATGTTGGCATCTCCTCTTTTCTTGATAATCGTCTCTCGTAAGCCGATACCACATGCATCAGATGTGTTAAACCGTTGAACTCCTAGGCAGAAAATTTCCACCTGATGCGACTTGATAACCCCTGGAAGGCCAAATCGGCTAATTGTTCATCGCTCAGAACAAGACTATAACATCGGCTTCTAATGTCCTGAAAACGTTGGATGTATTCTAGAACTGACTCATTATGCCTCTGTTTAACCGATGTCAAATCTGACAGTCTCGTTTTTTGAATCCCAGTACAGAAATGTCCATGGAACCGTTGTTCCAGATTGGCCCATCCTTTAATCGAGTTCGATGGTAACGAAGAAAACCATGCGTAGGCCGATCCAGAGAGGAGTAAAGGAAAGAAACGGACTCTGAGAGCTTCCTCAGCCGATGCTTCTCCACACTGTATTAAGAATCGGCTGATGTGTTCCAATGTAGATATGATGTCTTGTCCTGAAAATATTGAGAAATCTGGTATCGTGTATCAGCGAGATAGTGGAACTCTGTTAAACTATTCTGGATATGGGTGTCGATACATCACTGTTTGATCTTTGGGTTTGATATCAAATTGATCTTCCACCATATCCATAATTCTGGTTAACCAATTATTCTTTCTTAAAGTGTCTTCCTGATCATGTGGAGGTAGATATGGTACCCGATTCTGCTTATGATATTCTCCATAATGATTTCTCTGACAAAATTCTGGAAGCTCCTCCTGCCATTGCCCCTCGAGTCGATCTTGTATTGGTAGATACATATCTGTCGATAGGTCCTTGTTTTCCTCCGTCTCTATCGGCAAAGGCACATGATCCTGATCGGTTTCTTGAGCCGATGACTCTTGTATCGCCTTCCCGATCAGATCCTGTAGTGTATTCATCCATACTCTTGATGGATTACTAAATGCTTGATAAAATGAGTTGTTGAACATCTCTTGCAATGGCTTGGAAGAATTAATGGGTGCTGAATGGCCTCATTCTTTCATCAAAACACATTTTGATAATTGTGTTTTTTGAATCGGCCCTTGTTTAGTCATACTGAAATATTCCAAACAGAGCTTTTGAAAGTTGTCCATATTTTGCTCTATATGCCGCCTCTGGTCTTCATTCAAATCCTCCATGATAACTGGAATTGTTATCTCCTCATTGGCTCCATCTTCAGATGAATATGTCTTGGAATCCACCTTTTCTTTAGACATATTGACAACAAGATGCCCCCCGGGTTGATGAGAAAAATCTGACTTCCAATCAGGCACTTGTAGAGTCCCTCTGGTTGATGAATGGAATTATATCACGAGCCAATGAAGGATCTTCAGCCGATAAACGGTCTTCAGGTTTCTCCAGCCAATGAATCCAGTCCAATCGGCTAATGAATGAAGATTTCTACCCGATCAGCCGATGAATAAAGTACAGTTCTTATCGGCCGATGAATGAAACCTTTGGTCCCACGGGGCATGCCAAGAAGCGTGCTCACCGCCAAAAAATCCTGCGACCGGGGAGGAACGGCGGCTCGGTCACACGAAGGCCGGGGAGGTCTGCTTGTCTCCAGTACAGGTCCTTAGGTCTCGAGGTTCGCCAGCGTGCCAATCAATTTGACCCTGCAATTGACAAGGAGGTGAGACGAGTGGGTCCGATACAGACGCTCGCTATCGGCTGGTTGCCGATAGGTTCGGGATGCTGTTTGATTGACTGGGGAACCGATGTGGATAGGTATCGATGAGCGGTCAACCGTAGAGCCGATGGAGAAACCAGGTGTGCTCAGAGGATATCGAGACACACGGGATCCCTCCGGACAGCCGAACAGTGATTCATCGGCTAGAAAAACCGATGAAAGCGGATGCGGCCTAGGCGATGATTAGCGCAAGAAGGCACGGGCTGCAAAGCCGATGCCGCTCCGAATATGACAGCAAGAGACCCGTCGCCCGCCGTGGCAGCGCCATCAACACCGAACCTCGAAGATTGGACCTAACCGAGACAGTACGAGGCCGGGGCAAGCAGCGATGATACGGAGAACGCCGGATCGGCTATGCCGTAGCAAGGATAGGAATGAACCCATTGGCTAGCTGAGCCGACGAGGGGACGCCTCTCTGAAGGCGGGTGCGTATCGGCTGGAGGTCCGGTACGTTTGGCGTTACGCGTCGTGGGACGCCTCTAAAGGCTGATGCGTATTGGCCGAGGGGCCGATGCGCTGGGCGTGAAGCACAGAGCATGGATAACTCATCGGCTAGCACTCCGATGATACGCCATGCAGAAGCCTATAGGCCTGAAGCTCGATCTACCGTCGGCAGCCCCGTAGGTTGGACCTAACCGATGCAGCACGGGACTGACGATGGCAAAGGGAGCTTAGTAAATATAGTAAATAAATGCAAGAGGCACTTCACAAGAAGACAAGATTTTTAACTGAAGTTTGGATGAAAAAATCCAACATCTCCGTTGAGGGACTCCAAGGAGTCGGATCGCACTCTATCCCTAGCCTCACTATGCTCAATCGTAGAAGGTCTAGTCTTCAATCTCTCACCAAGGCTAGCACAAAGTCCAAGATAACCACTAAAGTCTCTACTAGGACATGATGCTGCAACATCGAGTGAAGCTTGTTTTACCAAGACCAATCCATAAGAATGAGCTCGGTATCTACTATAATTATTTTTTTCCTTACGGAGGTGATGAAGACTTTCACAAACTTTCCTGGGCGATTCAAAACTTTGAATCCTCACATGTGACACCTAGCCATCTAGGAGGAGATCATCTAAGAGTAACAAATACAAATTCTCGCCTAGCATCAATCTGTAAGTGCTCAATCAAATCTTTAACCCTCTTACTCACTAGTTCCAAAAAAATTGCTCACAAAGAAATTGATTTGATGTAGAAGCAGTGAGAGAGGTGCTAAACCCTAGGAAAGCTATAAGAAATAGGAATAGAATGAATGAATAGTCTCATTTTCAAAGTGGGGGTTGGTGGAGTGAAAAACAAACTCCTTGCCAATCTAGCCATTACTCACATATTCAAACTTTAGAGTATCCGCCCATAGGGGCCAGAGACTCTAGACACACTTGAATCTAAAGTAACACAGCTAGTCCAAATTATCCGATCTAAACCTCCAGAGACTTTGGACAGACTTCACTACTTGACAGAAAATTCTTTAGAGACTCGATCACTTATGACTGGAGACTCCAGTCTATTTTCACTGTTAGGCAATGAAACTTGCACAAAAATGTTCAGTGACTTAAACAATATCCAGAGGATATTCTAGAGAAAAAACAAAAACCAAAGATACTTATGGTGCATGTATTTACTTAAAAAATAAAGGGACCTAATTGAGCACTTGATTCACAACTCGTGCTTATATTTGTACCCTTCTTGATAGTATGGTAATCCTAGGACTCAAGAGAAATAAAAAACATTTAAAGTATAATGTTAAGTCCTCTTCAATGTCTTTCATTCATAGTAGGGGTTTCCTTTCACCAATCTAATTTCTCCTAGGGACTAACTTCTGCACTTTTCTTTACTTAGCACATTAATCCCCTAATTTTCTTGCCATCTATCATCCATAACTTACTAGGAGGCCTAAATGCACTTTTAGTGTTCCTTTTTTAGAAGTTTTGATAAATTCCACATTTCAACATAAGCTAACCGACGATGAGAAAGCCAATAATTGATAGATTTGGCAATCAAGCAAACTTCAGAACTCACCCTATCTTGTAAAAAATCAAAAAGATAGAGATTACCATTCAACATGTCAACAAAAGCCATGGACTTGTAAAGAGACAATTGTAACTATGTTTGCATAATTGAGAAATGAAAAGCATGTTGTAACTAAAAGATTGATGGAGCACATTAGTGATTTAGAGATCATTTAAGATAACAATTTTACCGAAACCCATCACCTTGCCTTTACCGTTATCTCCAAACACAATATTATCGTTTTGTCCTCCATTATCTCTAATGAAGATGAACATACTACTCTCTTTGGTCATATGATTTGTGCGTCTGTTATCCATAACCCAATTCGATCTATCGGAGAAGTATGTCTACAAAACAAGTTTATGTTTGGGACTTAGGTATCCAAACTTGGTGAAGTTTGGGTTCTTGTATGTTAGTAACAAAAGACTTAGGAATCCACAAGCATATCTCATATTTTTCACCACGAGACCCTCCAAATTGAGCTACCACTTTACCACTATGGTTTCGCTTGAGAACATAAGAAGCATAGAATAGAGATTGAGGCATATGCTTGTTGTTCTCTTGGGCTTAGTAATCTCCACTACTCTTCATAAACTTAATGGGCTCGTTGTACTCCATCACCTTATGTTTCGGTGGCTTGTTGTCACGTGGGTGAAAACCAAGCCTAAAGTTGTTCTTGTTGTTTGCGTGATAAGGGTCCTGTAGAGTGCATATTTGGATTGGTATGTCTTCATGCAACTATATTTCACTAAGGTACCAAGTCTCTCATGCACTTTCTTGAGCTCATATAATGCTTGCATATTAGTAGCATAGGCATTCACATCAAGATTATAGCATTTAGCACACCCATTGCTTGTAAAGGCATTAAAGAAATTGATAGCTTCATTTGAGGAGGAAGTGCTAGATCAAAGAGTATCAAATTGCACTTCGAGAGATTTTTGAGTTTTTTTCCAAACTCTCAAATCTCTCAACAAGTGCATCATTTGAGTTTCTTAAAGTAGCAATTGAGTCATTGACCCAATCTAGCTTGTTGGTCAAATCTTCAATCTTCTCCCTCTACTTAGCCAAAGACTTCTCAAGAGAAAAGTTTTTCTCTTTCTCAAAAATGTGCAAGTCCTCTTGCCTTTGAAGGGTCTATTCCTTGTTGTCTAATGCCTTCATATGCTTTGCCACTTGGCTAAGTGTGCTCTTATTAATGCCTTTGAAATTAAACTCATCATCATCATCATCATAACAATCAACACTATCATCATCACTATCCAAGAGCATGGGAGGCAGTAAAACCTTGTGCCTCTTTATCGCCTTAAGAGACCCACTCTTCTCCAATGTAGGCATGTCTCAAACTCTTCTTCTTGTAGTGCTTAAGCTTGTCATCTTGCTCCTTCTTCTTGGGGCAAACAATGATGATGTGCTCATACTCAGCACATTCATAGCAAATTCTCTTGGATTGATGAGTCTCGGATTTGTCGCTACTCTTCTTCTTGCTAAAGCCACTTTCTCTCAAGAACTTCTCAAACTTCTTGATGATGAGAACGAAGTCTTCATCTTCGCTCTCCTCATTACTTGAGTCCTCCATCTTGGTTCTTACCTTGGTTTTCAAGACGATCTTCTTGTTCTTGGTAACAACAACATTCTTGACAAGGGCTTTGACGTGCTTGGCACCTTCTTCCAAGAGCTCATGAGAGATGATTCTTAAGAGAACATCACTTAGAGTGAGTCTCTTGAAATTCTTATTCTCTTGGATGAGTGTGACCAATGTTGAATTCCTTGGAGTGAATGCACAGAGGAGCTTCTTAACGATGATGTGGTCGGTCATGTCTTTACTTACAAGCCCTCAAGTTTTGTTGATAATATCATGCGATTGTACATCTCTTGTGATGTCTCATCATTCTCCATTATAAATCTCCCGAGTTGTCTTTCTAACAACTTAATCCTCAATTTATTCACTCTAGGAGACCCTTCATGTGCCAATTAAAGAATATCCTAAATTTCCTTGGTCTCCTCGAGTTGTTCCACCTTGTTAAACTCTTCTGAACTCAATGACCCAAGGATGATGCTTGCGGCTTGAGCGTTCCAATGCATGAGGGCCTTTTAAGCGGGTGTGAGATTGTTGTCCTCCTCCGGAATGTCAAGATTTGTATGCATAATTTTTCACATAGTAGGATGCAAAGACATTAGATGCAACTTTATCTTGTGCTTCTAAGTAGCATTGTGTGTCCCATCAAGGTAAGGAGCAAAAAGTGTGTAGAGGAATCTTGAGAATTGATCTTGTTCTAATCAAAAGGAATGGTTACTCCCTTCTTGGAGGCACTTTTAGATGTAGAGTCATTGTCATTATTCTCCTTTGTTAGATCAATAGGTTCCTCTCCCAATTGCATTATCTCTTCAAGCGGTTAAGTCTATCCAAAGATGAGGCTCTTATACCAATTGAACAGACCATGTGTTGAACAAAGGGGGTGAATGTGCACACCTAAAAACCTATAAGAAACTTGCAGTAGAAATTAAAACTTCCTCTGGAGTATCTGGTCCTATCTACCGGAGAATCCGATCAAGATTCACTACTGGATAGCGAAGCTCAACCAAACACTCTGGTCCTATTGTTTGGATATTCTGGTCCTCCTTCATTGCTTCCAAAAAAGATACGTGGAGGGAGCAATCTCAAAAGAGAAAGGGATATGGTAGGTAATCTAAAAATAATAAATAAATGTAAGAAATAATACATAAGGAGGCACAAGATTTTCATTGAAGTTTGGATCAAAAGATCCTACGTTTTTATTGAGGGACTCTAAGAAGACAAATCGTACTCAATGCTGAGCCTCACCAAGCTGAAACCCATGAGGAGGTTTGGTCTCTAAGCTCTCACTAAGACAAGTATAAAATCCAAGACAATCACCAAGGTCTCTACTAGGATACGGTGCTCCTAACTCTAATAAAGCTTGCTCTACTAATACTAACTCCATAGAGCGAGCTCGGTATCCATTGTATATTATCTCTTTCCTTGTGGAGGTGAGGAAGACATTTACAAATTTTTCTGGGCAATTCACAACCTTGAATCCTCACGGTCAACGCCTAGCCATCTAGGAGAAGAACCTCCAAGAGTAACAAATGTAAATCCTTACTAGAAGACCATCCACAAGTGTTCAATTAAATCACTAAACCCCCTCAATCACAAGATCCAAAAATACACTCAAAAAGAGATGAATTTGATGTAAGATAAAAAAAAGGAGAGATTGGAAACCCTAAAGAGCCTATAGGGTGTAGGAATGGAAAGAATGAACAGCCAACCCCTCAAAGTATGGGTTGGTGTCGCCGAAAATAAAGCTTTTTTAAAACTAGCTGTTATTCATATATTCAAATTTAGGAGTAACCTCTTCTAGGTCTTGGAGATTTGAGACATACTTAAATTCGGAGTAGACAAGTCAGTCCGAAGTATTCGATCTGAATATCCGAAAGCTTCGGATAACCTTTACTACAAGACATAGAAAATTATCCGAAGACTCCAAGACAAGACATTTTCTCTACCAGAGAAGAAAACTTGCTAAAATACCAAGAAACCTCTCTAGAGAAAAAACTGACCTAGTGGTACAAGTGGTGCAAATGTTAAGTCTAGAAAAACAAAACAATCTAAATGTTCGCTTGCTTTCTAATTCGGATAAATATTCGCACTCCTTAAAGTACGGATTTTAGAAAAATAAAGTATATTTAAAGCACGGCATATAAGGGTTTATTTTCGTCGATTTAATTAACCAAAGATTAACTTAATACACTTTAACTAATTAAAACGTTAGCTCTTTTTTATTATTATGTATTATCCGAAGCCTGTAATAAAAAGTCTGTACACGAGAATAGGTACAAACATAGCAACTGGTACGAGCATTGTTGCCGTTTCTGCCGTATCAAATCTACGTTCTGTTTTTCGCTGACATTTCTCTCCCTTCAATCTCCCATGTTGTGTAGTGCTTCGGATCTAGTGCGACTAAGATGGCTTGTCCCGTATGCCAGCGAGGGGCACACGGGAGAGAGAGGGGCAAGGGTTTGGTCGGGCTGCCGCATTTAATTCTATAGACCAGCTGCGAGTTGACGCATTGAGGCAGAGTGACAGGGCGTATAGGCGGTACTACATGCCGCCTTGGAGCCGGGCACTCCAGTGGGTTTGGACTTGGGTCCATTTCGTGCTTCTTGTTCGGCTCCCCGTCGTCACCCTGCCTCCAGACGAAACATCAGCGATAATGGAGCTCCTTGTTTCTAAAACCAAAGAAACCAATGAGATGAATGAAAAAAAAGAAAAGTTTTGATAATATCTCCTTGTTTCTAAAAGCTCGACATGATGGCTTCACAGTTCACACAGATCCGGCCCAACTCGTATCGTCACACGCAAGCCACGACACCGTTTTGGCCCAACTAAAATGTGCTGTCACTCCGTCACATCAGCGGTAAAACTGTTCCGACCCAGTTTGCTTCTCTCTCTCTTCCGGCTGTAATCTTTTCCAGGCTAGTTTTTTTTTTCTGTATATTGTCACAATACATTTTCTTTCCGATTGGTGACAGTTTATTGTGCCCCATTCTAGTATTGTACTGTACTGGCTAAGACTAGATTTTTCTATGGATGGATTACAACTACATGTGACTGAAATCGAGCACGTCGAGCTTTCCAATCTATGTGGTTAGGCCTCCTTGGATGACCATGTTTAGAACTAGACTCTGCAATGCATATTTCTCTCTCTAGTCTTTATCCTATAAGCTAGGAAGGCAATATTTTGTCTTGTTTCCATTTTTCCTTACATTTTGTGCTTCATGGTTGTGTGCATTAAGATGCAGAAGCCAAAGGTGCAAAACACGCTTTTCTATTATCTAAAAAAAATATAACGGTATATATGTATGCCTCAACAATGCACGTTCTGTGGCATCGTTTTGTTTCTAGTCTTTCATCCTTCCCTTTCAAGGCTGTGTTTTGCCCCGTTTCCACTTCCCTTTCGTTTGTGCTTTATGGCTGTGTGTACTAAGAACCTTCTGCCAAATGTGTTTAACACATTTTTCTATTGCCTATAAAAGACTGTTTCGTACATGCTTTAACCATCTTATGTACATTGAGTCTTTTTTACATTTTTCGATAATAATTTGAGATATGTGTTGCCATCTAATATATATTGTCAGTGCAGTAAGTATTGTGTACTGCATATACGAGTTTGTTTCGGATAAGAAAGGACTCTGTGGTTTAACCCATATCTAATTTGACCGTATCATATATGTGGTAAGTGAGTTCTATTTGAAGAAAAAATCATCTCCAATATAAATACAATACCTCGTAATACCTCGTAGGAGAGGAAGGCATTGAATTATAAGCCGAACAACACATGCCACATTGAGTTCATCAATAAACTTTAACTCAGTATAAATCCATATGATGTTTCTGTTCACAAATACCTTGGTACTAGATAACCCTTACATCTTCAAAATACCGTAGTCAGGATTTTATCGATCAACCATATGCCAACAAAGTTCAAGAAATTCATAATAACTTGTTTATCACAAAATTCAAATGTATTTATGGCCAACATTACTCTGATTTAGGAAAGGGGTAATCAATAACTGAAAACGCCCACATAGACAAGAAACCATAGAACTTTATTTGGTAAACATTATCACTGCACTACACACATCTACTTTTTCCAACAATTGGATACGTAGTGAAAAAATATTAATATTCCTTGCTGCAGCACCAGGTTTAATTGCTTTTGCTGAAATTGAAATAGATTTTTGAGATCATTATAATGAATACATCTACATGGCAATAGCAAATTTTATTATATAAGTTCCGTGTATAGAATTTTACAAGAAAGCTAATAAAGTGAGGTAGATAAAGCATTCTTTATTACATTGCTACAACACGGATTATTTAATAGCTTTCCGTAGCTACAATCCAACCCTTCCAAACAATGAATATTTCTCTAGTGGAGTGGCAATGGTTTACTCCTACCAAATAAAGCAGCTCGATCTATAGTTGTTTTTTACGCCTCTACATATAATAATTTGAAGTTCAAGTAGTATCTAAGGGTAATGACCGGGAGACATCATATACAAACTGCAAGATTGATTCACAGAAAAAAAAATACATATATATATAGAATTATTTTCCCGGACTCTAGAAGTGCCACTACATTGACAAAACAAGTAATTTTCTCTCATTGCTTCCTCTTCCCTTTGTTACTAAGTCAGAACAAAGAGTGAACACGAAACAAAAGCAGACAAGCTATGGTTTACATGGAAAGACAACTGAAGAGCATTAGCAACCAGGTGCAGCAAGCTATTGACAAAAACTAGGCCACTTTACACTAAAACGGGCAAGCACAAAACAGCATCACTAGCTGTATCAAACCATACACTAAAATTGCCAATTTGGCCAGTGTGATTTAGCTCCTATCAACCAATCAAGCCACAAACAAGCAACCATCCGAAAATTCCAACGATCTGTACTTCTTCATGGACCCTCCATGCTTGTGACCAACACCCCAAAAAGACATGGTAATATGGCAATGAGGTGGTATAGCTACTGGTATAGGATCAATTTGCAATGTACATATATAATTTACCCAGCAAGTAAGATGAGGAGAAACGGTAACCTGGAATTCCATGACAGCTAGCAATCACCTAGCTAGCTAGGCCGGCAAGAGGAACCTTGTTCCGACCGAAATGTGCATGCACAAGGCGAGGCATATGGTGAAGATGGCCATGGACTTAGCGCTCACGTACTTGATCGCGACGAGGCCCCTCTGGGCAACCTCATTCCGGGCGGTGGCGATGCTCTTCCTTGCCCCATCGGAGACCCGTTGCGCCAGGAACTCGAGGAAGGAGCGGACGGTCTCCGCAATTACTCTGCCGGTGACATCCAGCACAAACCGGCGGTTGCTGGGCACAGCAAGAGTGCTCGACACCCTGTCCATGACGCAGCTTGGACCTGCTGAACTCTGCGCCTCGCTCACCACAACTGCAGCCTCAATCCGAGCAACTGAGGCCTCCCTGGACACCTGACGCGTTGTCCTGACCAAGGTCTCGACGGCGCCGTTGCAGACGGAGACGAGCAGGTCCTTGACCTTGGCCTCGTGCTTGGGGTCCGTGAAGCCGGCGAGCACCTGGTCAGAGGTGCGCACGGTGGTGGTCCGGTCGAAGTAGGCCGCGACGGCGGTGCTGACGAAGACGCGGACGAGCTCCGCCGCGGCGTCCTTCCCCCTGTCGCTGCAGAGCGTGGTGAGCCAATCCGGCTGGGTGCGGGCCCGGGGATCTCCGGGCGCGGCGTGGTAGGACAGGACGAGGTTCCTGGCGAAGCTGCCGACGACAGCGGAGGCGAAGCCGGTACCGGAGGGGGAGAGAAGGCGGTCCAAGATCCGATCGGTGAGCGAAGGGGTTTGGGGGTTTTGGTGGGGATCTGTGGAGGCTCGGTGGGAGGAGAGAGCGCGGAGGAGGCCCGAGGCAAGGGACTCGGAGAGGGACGAGGCGGCGGATGAGATGGGTTCGGATGCAGCGAGCTTGGAGAGCTGGAGCAGGCTGCGGGGAACGTGGTCGGAATCGGAGCGGAGGAAGTCGGCGAGGTCGGAGCCGACCTCGGAGACGGCGTCGGCAAGGGAGAGGACAGCGGCGATGCGGCGGCGATGGTGGCGGTAGAGGCGGTAGAGGCCGTAGCCGGCAGCGGCGGCAAAGAGGAGGCGGAGTGTGCGGGTGCGGCGGCGGGAGAAGAGGGAGTCCATGGCAGAAATCCGGCGTGGGGTGGGGTGGAAGGGAGCGAGGCGAGGTGGGGGTTATCTGGGTGGGTGGCGCCGCGGCAGCGCCATTGGTGATTCCGAATCGGCCGGCCTCCTCTCTCCTCTTCCCGCACCGCACCGCAAAGGGGAAGGGAAAGGAAAGGAGGCGGAACGGGACGGAGTCTTCTCTGATTCGAACCCGAACCCCATGGATCGGATCGTCACGGTCGTGCTCGGCACGAACCGCACGCGGCCTTGCCTCCACAGCCTGCCCCTTCAATTCAACCCATCAACTAACATATTGCTATACTCTCCCCCGTGGCTTCTGATAATACACGGGACAACTGTCCATATATGAAGGAGTTTTGCGTCAATTTTATATCGCATAGGATTTTACAACGCAAACAAGCTAATGTATACTATCTTCTTAATCACATGAAAGACACACATATACTTACACCACATCCATCCTAGAGTATGCCTCGTAACACACACTTAGAGTGATAAAGGCCGCTACGAAATTCTTTTGACCTTACTAAAATCATGTAGAAAACGTACTCATAGATACAACATCCGTTAGACTTGACTCTCGTGTCACTCTCATCGAGCAACATGGGCGGATACCAAACCAGCCGCGTTGCCACCCACCTCCCTCCTTCCTCTACCTCACCACCATCGGAAGCCTCGACAGCTGCAAGGACAGTGGTGGCGAGGCCTTCTTCTTCCACTAGCCCGAGCACCTACAGGTTGACGATATCGAAGAGATAGCCTGATGTAGCGCATCCCCTAGATGCGGCATCCCCTTGGTAGGAGGGGTTAGATTTGGACGACGACAACAACACACAGGAGGAGGTAGCCGATGATGGGACTCTAGCAGAGGAAGGTGATCCTGGAGGCAGCCAACGATGTGGTTTCAGTAGAGTTAGAAAGGAGATGGTGCTAAAGGTGGTCGATGAAGAGGCACTAGCTAAGGTAGTCATCCTCACGCCGGCGTGGGGCAACAGCCAACGATGAGGTTTCAGAGGAATCAAAAGAGACGTGGCACTAGAGGTGGTTGATGATGAGGCATTGACAAAGGCAATTATCCTCACACTAGAGCTAGGGATGGCATGCCTGAGGTGGTTAGTGGCGCACTCGCTTTGTGTAGGGGCCGATTGATTGCTAGAGTGGAGACACCACAAGAGACTAGCTAGTGATTTGTTCATCTCGGTTTATCATGATGGCAACATGTTTGTGTGAGGGACAAATGGATTTTTTTTCTTTCTCACCCTTCCTCTTAGGTGGTGTCTAGGAGTCCATGCCTTCGGCGATCATTTGTTGCCTAAGGTCCACATTATGTGGGATATTTGTGGGCAGCCTCTATCTTTCATGCTGGTGATGGGTTGCACAAGGGACAAGCGCATCATTCTTTTATCTCATCCTCTCCCTCTACAATCCAAAATTGGGATGAGAATTGGGCAACTACACGTTTTGTTCAGCTGTCTGGTGTTGCTGGCATTGGTGGCGTTGGGTGACTAGGGCTTCATTGTGAGCCTATCAACGATCAGTATCGCATAGCAATGGTTGGCCTAGTGCTATGCTAGGCTTCTTCCTCAGCGGCGTATGATGGTGTTGTCAGTTCGTGGCAAGCTTGTGGTGTGGTTGGCTAACTAGCTGAGTTTTTTAGTGTATGTTTTTCCTGATTATAGCCTTCCAAGTCTATAGTTTTATATATTTTTTATATATCAATAGAAACGTTACACTACTATTCGTTAAAAAATACTCGTATGTACATGTTCTTAATTTTGTGCCCACGTGGTAAATGGTTAAATGGGCATGTGCATGGTTGTGCTTGTATCATAATGCTGATATGTGGATAGTTTTTTAAAGAAAATGGGTAAAACTCGGCCTCTACATCCAACTGGATGTACACATCTAAACATGTATAACTGGATGTACACATCTAAACGTGTATATGGTTATATCTATGGTATACATAATGCCTTTTTATAAATCTCTACTATCCACTTTGTATGTTATGTATACCATGGCAGTGTTTGGGAGTTTGAGTGTTTTCTTTTGAAATGGAAATGACAATTTTGTTTTTTTTTCTTGTTTGCCTCGTGTGATGCATGTTCCAAAGCACTACTCTCCACGAAACTTGGTTTGGTCGTGTCTACAAATGTGTGCCGATCTATTGATGTCTGTAAGATAAAACATGAATCGACATGGGTATACTAGTACTTTCCTTAATAAAACATGAGTTTACTAGGCTTCAAGACAAAATCAACTTCTATAGGTTATCATGATTACTCTACAGATACAAATCTACTCTCACCTAAAGTTGTAAGCAACTAACCCGATATACACACATTTACGAAGTTCAGCCTATGTCAATCACAAGTGGTTAACACAAGTGAAATAGGCGGAACAGGCGAGTGAAACCCTAGTTGTCATACCGCTGTGTGTGGGCATAAGGAAGGTGATAGTGAGGCTATTTTCACGAAGTGGAAACAAGCAAGGCTATCAACAAGTCACTGACTATGGAGTGGCCATGCGTCCAAAGACAAAGAGATGGATGCTACGGCAGTGGGTTGGCATCAACGAGGTCTACTGGCCAAAGGGCCACGATTTGAGCTGGTGCAAGTGCAGGGCAGGGTGAGCTCTACTAGAGGGGTGGTCCCCATGATCTCCACGGCAGTGGTGGCCAGTGACCCATCTACAACAGAGTTGCTCGTCAAGTCGCTGGACTAATCCAAGGAAATGTCTTCATTGCTGCTCGTTTCCTCTATTGTCGACACCATTTGGATCTGGCCTATGAAGGTTCTCCTCGGCAGCCTCCCTCACCCTACTAGGTTGTGCTTCTTCTAGAACTAGCTATGGGTGCGATAGCCGTCATCACTACTATGAGTCATTGTCACTTAACATTGAGGAGAAGGTTGACCTTTGATTGCCGTAGATCTAGGACCGGACCTGTCAATGGCATTGACATCGGTGACGCTTGTGGGTGACTCTCACCTTCGTGGAGGTGATGTTGATGCTCTAAGGCAGTTTTTCCAATTAAAAACCTAGTTTCGGATGTTTAGAATAGTGATGGTGATATCCTAAATGCCATGACATTCTTAAAGGTGTCTTGTTGAAGGTTCAATGTTTCAATGGCATCTTTGGTGGTTGTGTCCCATCAAATTTGCTTCAATGGATATAATGGTGGCAAAATCTAAACGAATAGATGTTATCTTCTGTTTTGGTTTAACATCAATCATTGGCAGTGATGTGCATGAAATTTGATCAGACTAAGTAATTGGAAAGAAAAATGGCATAGATCCTCACCAATCATAGATATGGAAATTCTTTGTTTTTGAGGTGTTATTTTAAGCAGTCTTCTTGTTTTTAATTAAACTGTAATTTTATAATTCATAATTGTTCATCCAGCAACATTTATAATAATTAGCAAAGGCCAAAATGATTTTTATCGTCTTAAAAAACACACACCCATTTACAACTTAGAAAGGACACGTCTTTGTGCGTCTAGCAGTTCCATAATAATTTAATAAAGCTGTTGGGACACTAAGGACCGACTTTGTTGAGGGGGTTTGATGATGGTGAATGACACGAGTGGTCCACATGCACGTTCTGAGAACCATCTCCACAGCACCAGGATATTTCGATCCAATTCCGATGCAACGTGTAACAAAATGAATCGAAAATCCAGCGAAGAAGATTCACACCAACGGCGTTCCACTGCAAACATGGGCCCACCTGTCTCTGACACTATATTAATTCTCGGTAATTTTCGTGGAGATTTTCATTTCCCCGCGTCAACTCAACGAAATTAAATTATAGCACGCACATGGTACAGTAGAAAATTTCCTGGAAATACGACTACCTGCCTGCCTCTGGTACTGATAGTATTCTTCTGTGTGAGGTTGCGGCTAATAATTGAGTAGTAGTACTACTGACTTTGCAGCTTTTTGGACCATGTATAAATTAATTTGCTAGCATTAATTACACATGATAATTCATATACTGCTTAAAATTTAGGTGGACGTCAATGTTACTACAATCAATTATATTAGTCATAGTAATGTAATTAGTTTTAATGACTAACTATGAGTCAGACGACGACCCAGCTGCAAAGCATGAGAGATGTACGATCTCGGTGGTACGCAACTATGTTGGAAATAAAAAGGGCTAATAAGCATTATTTTAGAAATTCGAGTAAGTCACATAGGTAGAAGGTGCAATAGCATAATGCATGAGCTGGCTAGTTTAGCTTAAAAAACTGTGCATAGTACGGTACGGTGGATGCATGCCCCACTTGTATCTATAAACTTATACTTTGGGATTGTAAGTACTCCAGTTAATTAATATATAGCATCCACCTAAAAAAACTATTTGCCATCTTCTCAAAACATTAGTTCTCAAAATGTCATTCTTAATTTTCATTCTTATATACCATCCGGTCCAAAATAAAAACTCATCCTATATGTCACTTTTTCTTCTTTTCTCCATTCATGTGGCTTTTTTCACATATAACCCCGCCCAACGCGGAGCAACAAGCAAAAAGACCATAATGTCTACGCCAGCACCACTCTATCCCCTCTAGTGCTGAAGTTGGAAATGCCTCCATCCCTAATTGGTGCTGGTACCATTCCATCCGCTTTAGCACTAGCGTCAGCTCCACCTCAATTCCTAACTAGTGTCAGTACCACTCCATTTGCTCTAGTGTCGAAGCCGACTCTGTCTTCATCCCAAACTAGTGAGGGCATCACTCAATTCGCTCCACCGCTGGTACTAGCTTTGCCTCTAACTCTAATCCCAACCATGCCTCCAACCCTAACTGCTAGTGGTTGACCAACCATAGCAGTGTGCCATCAGAGAAGAGGACGTCACCTCACCACCGTGCTTGAAAAGCCCTTTCTCCCGGCCTCCTTCGTCACAACGACCATCCATGTTCTTCCCTGGCTATAGCTCTGGCCAAAGCGCCACTGCCACTATGAGCCTAAGTGTTGTTGTGCAGGATGGGGGCATGGCCACGGCGAGCGGTGGCATAGCCGATGGTGGTTGCCACCATGAGGACACACTAAAGCTCTTTCACCTCATCAGCAGCAACTCTATCTCTCTCTCCCTCTCTCTGCTCAACTCGAGTGGGAATGGGGAAGAAGAGAAGTCTTACAAGTAGGGCTAAAGGGGTATTCATGTCTTTTCATCTCATCGTCTACGTGGACATAAAAAGTGAAAAAAAGTAGTAGACTAGAGAGTTTTTATGAGACCGAGTGATAATTGAGAACAAAAATATAAGATAGTTGTATCAACGTAGGCCTGCCGATCATCTAGCAAGGCCCATAGATGTAGATAGTACGCTTGCGCCACTCGTGAGATGGGCTTCTTGATTAATATGGAGTTTGGAAGATCCAATTGTGTAGGCTTCTTAACTAAAAATTTATGTAGCATTATTTATGTGTTACGTACAAAGGATTCTGTAAAACTTATTGGCTTCAACAGTCGATAGACACTACTAAGAAAACAATTTTTTCTAAGAGTAGTTTTCATAGGCAAGGGAGTCATCCGTCTGGTTTTGTTTCCCCGTGCGGTCGCATAGCCGCTTGTGAAATGATTTACACAAATGATCGGCTTGATCTAACCGTCTGTTAAAATAATTTTGACATGTGGGTATTCATAGGCAGGTACTTAAGCTGATATGAATTTGACTCGAACCAATACCTCTGTGGGACTTCTTCCTTTCCTTTTTGATCAATGAGACAAAGAGGTAGTTCAAGCTGTCCGTAGGATCTTGGAATGAAAATGAGACCTCGTTGACTTCAAGCGAGTCAATCCCAGTAGAGAGAGGAAATGATAGAGGGGTTGCTTCTTCAACCTAGCTATCTTTTGATCCAACTGCTTCCTACATGTTAGCTATTCGCCCTGCTTTTTTTCTTTTTGGCCGGTACCTCTCCTAACACTATTGATGTGTTTGGATCTTGGTCCATGATGACATTTTTATTGTTTTTGATTGGATCTCTCTATGAATGGAAAAGGGGTGGTGTGGGTCGGGAGTAACCACTAGTGAAAGGGCAAAGGAGGGAAGTGTAGGCATTTCCACATGCGACCTGCATAAAGACGATCACAAATGGAAATTAGTTTGCATCGGCGATTCATGATGCCTCCCCCTCCTGGTGTGGTTGTCTATGCAGAAAGGAAGTTGTTTGAGAAAATTATTATTTTTATAGTCTCATCGAATATAATCCATGATAGGTGTATAGTCAAAAGTATGTGTATTTTTTCTCTCATTACATTAATCCCACTTCTAGCCTTTTGTGGATAATGTAAAATTTTCTTTGGCTGGGTGTATTCTGTGTAGATGTTGGAAATGTAACAATTTTTCATTATCTAAAAAAATAATAATTTCTAGCTTTTACAATTAATTAACGTAGGTACTACTGTGTGTAGTGATGCGGCACATGCAGAGAGTAGGTAGTGAAGGCTATATTATTACGCTTTGGATGATGTAATAATCATAGGATTGGCTATTGAGTTATTTCAGATGTACTAATTGGGGAAGTTCCCGTACTACTTACTATCTCCTTTCTGTTTGCATCGATATTTGTGTTTTTGGATGCGTGTATTTTGGTACAGAAGTTGGATGCTTTCATTTTGCAAAATGAAATCTCTATATTATAAAAAAAATAATGTGTGGACTTTTAGAAAAGGCTAGAAGTCCAAATATGCATGCATATAGCAAAACTAATCAATGCTACTAATTCAGCTCATGCAAACACGCACACCAACTTAATAGTATTAACATTATAGCATGAAGAACAACTGAGGACACATCTGATCTGCTCGACGCTAACATGGGAGTGTATACATGCATGGGGACAAAACATGCCTCAGGAAAAAAGAAAGATGAGGAGGAATATTAATTACAAAGAGGACCATATATACGTAGGTACAGGCCGTGGACAAGATTGTACGGAGTATACTTATGCATGCATGCGCACTATATTTATGTATTAGGTAGGTTGATCGGTAATTAAGCTAGCTAGCTAGTACTCCTAAGTAAGTTCGATCGGTAGTAGCTAGTTGTGTTTCCCCTGGGTGTAGATGTAGTCAGTGTGAGCGACAAGTGTCCTCCTCATCAAGCTCTGCTCCTCATCTGCAGCAGCTGCTGCTGCTTTCCCCTCGTCGTGTTGTTCATGACACGGGTTTTCCTTCTCTTCTTGGCCCATAGTCTTCGTTATTATTCCTTCTTTCCCCTGCAGCAGCGTCGTCTTCTTTTCCTTCATCTTCTCCTCCAAAGAAACCTACACGCACATGATATGATTGATTCTTATTAATTTAGTGACTCGACTGATTGATCGATCTCACAGTTTCCAGAAGCACTGGAAATGCAATAAACTACAGGATCATGCGAACCGAACAAACGACGGTAGATTAGCAACTATAATATATATATATATATATATATATATATATATATCAGCTAGCTAGCATGCATGAATAATGGCATAATGCAGAAGTACAGAGCTAGTTAGCTAGCTTAATTAATTAGCTAGACGTATAATTAATATATAAGCTAGCATGCGTGTATGATCAATAGAAAGATGAACATATATATATATATGTATATACCTGGTGCATCAGGTCGTTGTTCATGTGCTTGTCGATGTGGTCAGTGCTGGTACTACTAATGGGTGATGCTGGTTCAGGCCTTGCAGCCTGTGACCCCCTCGTGCTCATGCAGACGAGCATGACAGAAAATATTGCCACCACCAAGAGCTTCTTGGAGGCCATGACTATATATATTATCTACCTAAAAGCTAAATCAATTAAACGTACCGTATATATAGCTTAATGTGTCTGTGCCTTGTATGCTTGGATCGATCGAGTGAGGTTATTAGCTAGCTAGCTAAGGCACGAGGCGATTGAGAGGCAGTGTTAATTAGCATCCAGCGCTCTTATTTATAGACAGAGAGATGAGCTAGCTAGCACACAGGCTGATATGATAGAAGCTATGCTTAAAATGGAGCTACGTAATCTACAATCAATGTGATCGGGATGAGCTAATGACTAAGTGCAACAGGTAGATGATGCATGATAGCATATCAAGTTCAGGTGGTGTAGCTGTCGAGTTGCCTGACGATCGATATGACTTGTTGCATATATGATGGGCTAATTTCAATTGCACTGCCGTAGACGGCGTTCGATCCTACACGCATGATGTACACCGGCCCATGTGATCCACAACGACGGCTCTCCGTGCCCATCACGTGGATGCATGTATGCCAAACCATCTATATATGCACTACGTGTAATATGCACTTATTTTTCTTTTCTTTTCCTTCTTAATATCTAATTGCAATTAATGAATCCAAGAGGTTTAGTTTCTAGATCAAATATAGCAGAAATTATCAAACGTACGCGCGATTGCTAACTACTTGCGAGAATTGTAGATTAATTCTTGGACAGCTATAGCTACTGATTCGTTTGCTTCTATATCGTTCCCCACTCTTCACGTCATCTGTAGTACTGACCAAGAATAACAGTTGCATATACAAGCAAAAGCCATGAGCATATATGCACTTGCATTGACCTTTACAAAGATGGGGGACGGCTTAATAAAGAGACAAAATTAAACATGCAATGGGATCCGCTTAAAACTTACTCCTTCCATATTTAACTATACTACGCTGTTAAGCCAAACTTTTAAAACTTTTATCATCATCATTGACTCTTAAGTTTTTTCTTTATATATATTTTATAATATTATAGTTTTATTGATATTATTATGATGGGTAATACCTCGACTATAAAATTATGTTCAAAGATTTTTATTTATATGTACTTTACAATATTATAATTTTATTACATATTATTGTTAATGGTAATACTCTAAGGTATTTATGTGTATAGGGTTTGGTTGGTATGAGAATACACATGAAAGTGTAGGTCTTAGGGTGAGTAATAATCCTACTTCCTATTTATATGTATTGATCTAGGTCACATCGAGTATGAAGTAGAAGGTAGAAAACCTTAACTTAGTCTACTCAAGTAATCTCGATGAGATTGGGTCTTGATGATAAAGTTGGCAGCTGGCTATAGGGATTTCTTTGTATGTCGACCCGACGTGGCTTGTGTATAAACCGGGTGTGTTGCATATCTTTATTAAAAATACAATTGTAAATATCTATAGCTATGTTACATCACACCAATGACAATGTAAGCACAGATGGGCTACACATCATATATGCATTGTCAACGTACTTCATCCTAAAATATGAAAGATCCTAATATTTAAATATAAGAGATTCTTAAGTAATATTTTTTTACCTGACTATCTCTTATTTAATTTTCACCTAATTTTATCTCTAGTCACTCTTCTACTTTCGACAAACCACTCATTTAATAAAACAACATCACAATCTTAATTTCTTTAAAAAGTCTCTTATAATTTTGAGGAAGAGGGAGTAGTTAATAACTTGCTTTAAGTTAATTAATTAGGATGCCTAGCATTAATTGGGGCACTTTTTTAAGGAACATATACAGATATACTCCCTCCTTGTTTTAATATTTGTCAATTAACACTATTTTAACGTGACCACTAATAACTTCAATAATGTGGTTGTATCTTACCTGTAAATTTATTTATAAGTTATAAAAGGTCAAAGTAAAAACATTGTTGGTGGATGGACACTGAGAGCGGGGATCCAACAGGACCCCTTCGTGAGTTTGACCGAGGGTTGGTCGCTCAAGAGCTTGCAAGAATTGTCAAAACACAGAGATACTCAAAGTGATTATATAGGTTTGGGCCACTCGAAGGTGTAATACTCTACTTCAGTGTGTTCTTAGCTAGTTCTTTAGTGGTACTAGTGATTACAACACTTGGCCATTTTTCAGTGAGCTAGGGTTTGATCCCCTACATGCCCCAGTCCTCCCTTTATATAGGATGGGGGAACCATATGACTGAACATGAGGGATAGGGGACTCGGTGGGCCTCCGTGTATTGCGATGTCTAATCAGCTAGTTCTCCTCGATCATCCTGTCACAACTATAAGGGAAAGAACATGAGGAAGTTGGATCCATCTCGCATGAATGCCTTCTTCGGGCCCACATGTCAATGGGACTACAAAGTAGGCAAATATTTGTGAGCCTAGATGGGTGCCATGTTCGTTGGCAAGCCACGTGCTACCCCATGTCGCCTGGCATGGGGCACAAATCACATAATGCAACAAGATGAATGGTATGTGATCTAGTCACCATCTTGTCCCCTCACCATAGATTTTAATGGGTAGATACACATCATATCACTCTTAAGGGAAAGAGCACATGAGGGACAAGTTACAGAGGCATGCATCGTCTCATCGCACTAAATGCGGGGTAGGCACAGTGACCCCGCTCCAAGGTCTTGAGCTCGGGTTTACCCTCTCGAGCTCAAGACCCCACTCACACTAGAATCATGTGGTAGGGATGCAAGCACTCGTTAGTGAGAAAGGCCCGAGTAGGAGCTCAAGGGAAGGGAGCTTAGGACTCCCAAGCTCCTACCTCGGGGCTTAGCCAGGATTTCTTTGTTGTGGACTGTTTATTTGATGTGTCACTAGGCTCGAGGGCCGAGTGTCTTGCACAAGGCTAACACATGGCATCCCCAGTCTCCAACACAGTAACGTGGCACCATGCCACTTGTAGAGTCGGTGGTGGGGCTCTCGTCCTGACTTCACCAACAAACATGGTTAAAATTGACAATATTATGAAATGGAGGGAGTGACATGAGGCATAATTCTTGCATGCAAGCTAATAAACATATAAATAATAAATGATACATCGTGTGATGTTGCTGGAGGATTCGTATTAAGCAATTTAAGCAAATGTCTACAATATGATAGGCAAGAGTGAACATGGAAGTGTACGGATGATATCCACCGGCTTAGATTTTCTTACTAAAGTAACATGGCCTTATATTACGCATTGGTTCTATTATAGAAGCAATTGTAGTTGGTGAGTTTTGCAGACCTATAAATATAAGTATTTATGTGTTTTTTTAAGAGACTATATATAAAGGGAAAAGATTTTGATGTCTATAATTAAAGAGCGCCAACTTGATGGGCTGAACCAATACAACTACTCAAAACTCAATGATGAGTGGTTAGGGTGTGGAAGTATACTTATTTAATTCTAAATATTAGAAATTTAATTTTAAATGTTAGAAATGTTTGTACTGTTAGACCAAGTGAGGCAGTAGCTTCTATATAAGATCCACGTACTCAATATTGCAGCATGCATGCCAAATTAATTGTTGGTGGGTGTTCACGTGTGCAGATTGGTTTACCATGTACGTTGATAGGTTTACCGTGTTCGTCGATAGAGGTCTGTTGCGATGCAACTAAACACACGAAGGCTTAAGAGATCTATTTAGCTCTAGTGCAGGTTCTTCGCCTCGTTGGAGTCTTCAGGTTAGAGTTCTGGGCGTGTTAGTCAATTTAACCTCTAATTGACAAGGAAGACAAATATACTTAGATCATTGAGTCGATCAGTCGATAAGCCGATACGAACTCTTGCTATTGACTGGATATGCCGATAGAGTTGAGATAGTCATCGGATGTGAGTCCGATACGCTGCTGCTATCAGCTATTTCCATATGGGCTGTAGCACTCATACATCGGTTAGAAAGCCAATGACGATATAGACAAATAGCGAGGAATATAATAAAGGACACAGTGGCTGTAGAGTTGTTGATGCTCCAAATAAAATATACGATAAGCGATAAAGAGCGAGGTCCGATCTCCCGAAGGGACGAGACCTAACGACCATTAATGACGGTTCCATTAGAGCTAGCCTTGATAGAGTAGACTATACCGAGACAGTGTAAGCCTGAGACTAACGACATCAAAACGGTGGGAGATAGATCGGACGTACTGACGGAAGGAACGAATGAACCCATTAGTTGCTATCGGCGGTAGTTTGATGTAGGCATATGAATAAACTTATCGGCTAGCTGAGCCAATAAAAGGAACGAAGCCCTCTAGATCTCGATGCCAGCCCTATTAGACATAGGCTTGATAAAATCAGACCTAAGCGAGACAGTATAAGGCTAGATCTAATAGAACTAGATCGATTGCTAACGAATTAATCATTGATGATATATCTATATCAGTTGAAAAGCTAATACGCTAGGCATAAATCTCAATGTAAAAATAGCTCATCAGCTGACTACTCTGATGAAACATCGCATAAAGACTTATCAATGTATGGCTCAATCTACTATCAACAGTCTAGAAGATCGGATCTAACCGATGTAGCTCAATACTGATGACAGTAAAAGGAGCTTGATAAGCCTATAAATCCCACACGAATGTGACGTGATATTTTCGATCAAACTAAGAGGTTAGATCTAACTGATATAATCTTGGATAAAACGGATACATCAGAATAATGGTGAGACTTACCTTTTTACCAAAGTTTAGAACTAACTGATGCAGCCTTGCTTGGAGAGCCAGAATCCGCCGCAATAAACCTAGATAAACTAGAGTGGCAATATGATAAAATTATATTGATCTGTGGAGATGATTTACAAGATTCCAGAAGGTCTATATTTATACCCTAGGGTTACACAAATTCCACATGAATACGGAACAATCTTTTTTAATAATAAAACAGAATCTATCTTAGAGATCAAAGTAAAACTAATTAACTTACCTATCTATAATACATATTTTATAAAGATAAAAACATCCTGTTGTGTCTTCTACGATTTCTCCTAAGATCCGATCTTATCTAGATAATCTTATATCATTGACTGAATCGAATCCATATTTAACTGTCCGATTGACTATTTTCCTGTATCAATTGGATTCTTTCCATAAGCTGATCGGCTCTCCGATCCTGTCAGCTGAGTTTACCAAATTTTTGATGCTAATAGTGGGGGTTTTACGACAACTGTACAAGTGCCTGTATCTCCCAGCATAGATGTAACTATTCTCTATACTGTACAGCAGACGTGTACTCCCCAAATTGAAGCTACAATTGCCTGCTAATTAATTAATGTGTTTACTTTTCACGACATTAAATTGATGGATCTGCCTTAATTAATTAATTAATTAATTAATTACTAGATGCAACTAGTAGTCGAATAAACATGAGGACGTCCGTCTTGTTCAATTCATTCAGGTGGTATATGCAGACGTGCACCGCAATGAGACACACAAATACAATACAAGCTACAGATATTAGCCTATAGCTAGTGGATAGGACTAACGTATATATATATAGATTGTTCCTTTTATCCATGATGGGTTTAAACCCTTACCTGTGATAAAAAATGTGTTGGTCACTGTTGAATGGTCACTAGTAAGAAATACTACCTATGATAGGTGAACAACCCATCACATATATGTTTCCCTATGGCCCACTGTAGCTAGCCATCTTACATACAACGGACCATCTCTTGCCATCAGTCACTGATACACTATCTACAACGAGTTGGAAAATACCACCCATCACGGATACATTACATATGATTGATTTTTAGTTACCACTCGCCACGGATGACATATTTCGATAAAAATTAAACCTATTTTATTGGCTAGCCTCATGTAATTGCTAGCTACACTCTCTGAAAAATAACATAATTCACACAATATATATATATACATATTTCACATCCACATCTGTATATAATGCACATATCATTTATATTTACATAATTCAGATCATGCATCATATAGTTGAACATTCACATTACAAAACACTCGTAAAGCTTATTAAAATTTGAAATAGTAATGATTAGGTCAAGTGACATAATAACTAAAATAAATTGAATAAAGTCACATAATAATTGTAAAATTAGAGTTACAAAGAGCCAATTATGTATATGAACTAAATATTTTTGGAAAAATATTGATTGCTTCACCACGAGCGAATATACTAATTAAAATAGGATATGCCTATTTGTAATGAGCTCCATGACCCGACTTCAAATGTAAACGTCCTTTCTTATTTATCACTTGGGCTAGAAGAAAGGTGTGTAGGTCCTTCTAATGCTTGCTAGGTCAATCTGGCTTGGCGTCCAATCGTGTTTGTGACATATGAATATAGTTAGTAAGATGTAGTAATTGATGGATCCAAATTTATAAGGTGTCTTTTTTTGATTGGGTTCTAACCTCCAAGTGGAACGTAGTCACCTATGTCATCAAGGTTTTCATGTGATGGCAGATATGAAAACTGCAAGTATCATGACTTACTGTTGGTCTAAAAAATCATACTTGTGGTAGAGAGATGGCGTAGTTGTCTGATGCCGGCTACCTTTTTCTACATATGGTCGCTAGGCCCTATCTATTTTAGCACCTAGAGGTGTGAAGTCATATTTCTTGACCGAGTTAGAGCTAAGGTATTATACCATGCTCCATTTGGTAACGATGATCATGAGGACAAAATGACGGCTGCAAAAGAGTTAATTTAGTCGTTTGTCACCTTGCTATTGTATAATGCATGAATTTAATAAGAAAATAAGGTCCCTTACTGTTGATTATGAGCTAGAATTAAATAATCCTTGTCTTGGTGGTCATACAAACACCATCCTATGTATTCGATGACATTGTTTGGTGTGCATTTCAAGTTGGTCTTGTCGATCACACAGTTGGATCTAGAAAGCCAACTGGGTTGCCCATTTTTCGAGCATAGAGCCAATAAAGTTTGCAATGATTGCATTATAGTTTAGAATATAAAGAGTATACTACTAATGGTAGAAAAGTGCAAATCACTTAGAAAGAGTACGATTTCAACAATCCCGTGTCCAACTGTCCAAGCCTGAATAAGTCCCACAGGTCGTTGAATCCGATGATAAACATTGATGGAGACAGTAGAAATGATTGTTGGTCATGCTCACTAATGAAACATTGGTCCTCATTTGTTCACTTGGCATTGGTCCTCTCCATATACCACGTGTGCAATGCTTGGCATGCCGGAACCATCGTCCTTAGTTTATTGTCATCGACTAGAGGCTTGCTTAACATGAATTGAGCTGGTGCTGATGGTTTTGCTTTAGCCATCCCTTTGCTGGCTCTGCTAGCCTTCTACACTTACTTGGACGGCTATATTGGTGAAGTATGTGTCTTCTTATGCATTTTCAACAGAGGTAGATCATCAAGGGGTAGTTCGAGGTCCATGTCAGCACCACCAAAATTTGGCTCGATGAATGCCTAGTCAACATGAGGTGGAGTGCTACACCGACTAGGCTCCTAGAGGAGGTGCTTGTTGCTCTGTGGGTGGACAATTTAATCAAGCTTTCAACCTGAAGATTATATCTATCTTAGGCCATTAAATATATGTACCCTGTGTACCTGCCAGTGTCATAATTTCATCGTTTGGTGGGATCTCAAGGGGATAGGTTGCCTAGTTGTTTCTCAATTGATCTACTTGCACCCTCACATAACTAGCCACTAAGTCGGCCTCATGCACCTTAGTTGTAGTGGTTGATTTGAAGCATACACCATGGACGGCTTCGGAACTGAAGTCCGATGCAACCCTCACCATGAGGATGCACTCAGTAGTATTCTATGACACAATTTTAGGAATTTAGACACAAATGTAATTAAGATTTTGCTACATGTCGTAGTAATATTGAGAATATTATCTCAGTCATATGGTTGACTGTAGATGGTACAGGGTTGGTGGATTGCTGATCAGTTGCTGTTGACGCACATTTGCATAGTTGAGTGAGGGGCTTGTATCAACGTGAGTGCCTACTTGAGATCTGGGCCATTGGTGCACTTGCTCATATTCAACACTTATCTTCTCCAACTCACATTGAAACTTTTCTTTGAAGACCTTAGTTAGCTTAGACTTCACCTTCTATTTGACCTTCTCTTTGATGGCTTCCTTTAGGTAGGATTGTTTGTCCATCCTTAGGACTTTGCGTTTCCTGTACTAATATTGTACTTGGCTAAACCAACATTCCAAGATATAATTGAGCGCATTCCCCGAATATGGCCTAGATGTGTAGGGTTTCTAAGTGCTTTTGTCAATATGTCATCCTCCTGCTGTGTTGATTCAACCTTGCTTTGCAAGGCCTATTCTTTGCCTAGAGCGAGTTACAATGAGGTAATTAGGTTGTTAGTGAAAATATTGTATTCCTCTAGAAGGAAATGTTTACAAAATAATTCATATAGAGATACTCATGAGTTGGCGGTGCACTTCGGTGTCAGCAGGGTTCTCGAAGATGACCATCCCATTAGGAAGCACCTTTCCTCGTGTTTGAACCCAATTCCTAGCTTGTGTCTTTGGGATATCCTCGAATGGAGCAATGATGTTAGCTGCTCTTGTAGCTTTATCCACTCTAGCCCATCTTGCCTCTGTGGAGAGGTACTCACCTCTGCTGCCTATTTTGATTGTGAGGTGGTTTATTTTTTTCTAATTTAAATGCCAAAATATAATTTCCTTTTTTAATAAAACTTTATGCAATTATAATGCCATGTATTACATTCTTCTAACATAAATGCCACAATTTAAATATAATACGACATATTTTCTATGTGATACTAATACGACATGTCATCCAATTGATAGGATAACACAATGTAGCCACTAGGCAGCTTTCTTTGTTTGTAGGGTAGTATACTCATTGCATATTTACAATACTAGGATTGTATATGTAATCCTTCGTTATCATCTTCTCATGCATATACATTGTTGTCTTCTAATTGCTCCTCTTCTAGTAGTATTTATTGGCCTACAGATGGATACTGATTGTAATCATCCTCGTTGATGATGTTGTCGACCCCAATAATTCTACTTTTGCCTTCTCAAACAACATGAAGCTTTTGTTTAATAGATCAATTATATAGAATACTTATATGACTTGTTTTGTAAGGATGAATGGTTCATCCTGGTAACCGATCTTGCTGAAGTTAACTAGTGTGAAATTCTTCTTATCGACCTTAACCCCACAAAGGCTAACCCATTTGCATCAAAACAATGATACTATAAACTTTAAATAGTTCATCTCGGATATCTCCCCTATGCGCCTGTAGAATGACCACCATCCAAGTTGACCTTGATCTACCTCTATGGACACACCACCATTTTGGATGGTGCTTTTTTTGTGTGCCTGGTAGTGTAGAATGTGTAGCCGTTGATATCATATCCTCGTCAAGTTTGGATATCCCATGAAACACCATGTGCTAACCATTGGAGTGTAATGATTGTCTCTTCAGTGGTGTTTGCAATCCGATTTTTGAACCATTCAACAAAATGCATCTTTTGCTCTCTCATGATCTAGCTCTCTGGGCGACTAATGTTGTCTTCTTTGATCTTAGCTATGTGCTCTTCAAAGTATGGCGTCATCTTTGCTATATGTTATAGCACAGTGAAATGGGCTTGGTCATATTTGGATCGATTTAGCTTGATCGTTCGCTTGCCTATGTTGCCAACACCTTCCGATCTAACTTCGTGACATGACTTAGAGAGTTCGATCGAAGAGGTCTCAGCCATGTAGTCAACACATAAATCAATGACTTCTTCAGTAGTGTATGCTTAAAAAATGTTCCCCTTTGATTTTGACCTATTGTTCACGTAGGACTTCAGAATCTCCATGTATCTCTTAAATGGGTATATCTATCTGGCAAAGGCAGGATCACATAGTTTTGTTTGTTTCATGAGCTACACAATGAGATAAACCATAATATCGAAGAACGAAGGAGGAAAGTACATCTCTAGATGATAGAGTGTTTTCACAACTTCTTGTTATCTGGCGTCTAGCTCAATAGGATCAATTGTCTTTCAGCCAATGGCTTTGATGAAAAAGCAGTGCCGCGTGATGGCATGACAAACTTTTGTGAGTAAGATATTCCTGATAGAAACCACCAGAAGCTCTATAATGAGGACGTGATAGTCGTGAGACTTCACACTAACTATTTTAAGATCGTCCATTGAAATAAACTTTTTGATTCTTGATGAGTATCTAATTGGAACTTTAGTCTCTTAAAAGCACTGCAATATATTCTTCTTTTCCTTTTTGAATGGAGTGTAGCAAGCTAGAGGTAGGCATACCCTGCCCTGTTTCTTTATTTACTAACAGTACAAGCTTGCTCCTAATGTTTATATTTTCCAAATTCCAGTTTCTACCCATTTGTAATATTAGATAAACACTAATTAGAATAACACACATATATGATAAAAAATATGTAGCCTATATCTAAAAACTTATGCACACTAATTTTAGAAATTGGATGTGCAAAAACTTTTTTACCTCTATTTTAGAGGAAAAGTTCATCCTGACTCTCCCACCTCAATAATGAACAGTAAGCTTTGTAGGATAGTTTAGTTATTGAGTAAACTCAATATACATAGGATGGATATACCTCTAACGAGCCAAATGACACATATTGTCGTCAGTAGAAAAACATACTTATGACAGATAGAAACTAGTGACCACAGGTAGGTCATCATCTATGATGGACCTAATAATTTAAATCGACACCGACAATCAGTGACAATTACCGATAATAGCCTGTCATGGATGAGCACTTTCCATGATGGGCCATGGCATTCAGCCCGACCGATAATGAACCAAGCTGCTAATCGTCATAGGTAGTGAGCTCTGTGATGGATTTGTTGGGCTGTCATAGGTAGGCCATTAATGATGCTCAGATCTGTAGTAGTGCTACAGAAGATATATATAAATGATCCAGAGAAAATTTATGTTACAGACAGGCTACGTACCTAGCTAGCGTACACAATTAAACAGATCATCCGTTAATTAATAATTAATTCACAAAGATATAATGTGTGTGCGTGTGTGAGCACCGTGTATTGCATTGCAGGCTGATGCGTTCACACATGCTCAGAGAAAGATGATAGCTACTCTAGAGAAATATATGCTCGTTATCTTGCCCCGTTGATGAGGTAATATCGGAAAAAGAATTCCACAGTTAATTAAGACCATGCATACATTTTGATAAGAAATAATGGGAAAATTATATAAAATTTAGGAAGACAATCAATGTACGTAATTCTCGTCACACACACATATGTTCTGTGGTTCAATTTTGGCCTATGGGTGCGTATGTACATCCAATAAGTCAGCTAAGTTTATTAATTGTGCCCCGCAAAAAAAGTTTATCAATTGTGAATATGGAAGCTTTTTATAGTACAATTGTGGGGGTATATATATGTAATTTTTGTGTAATTGCTAAACAAATGGCAAATAAGAAAAAACAAATAAAACATCACTGGTGTGATGATAGAGCCGTGTGTTTTTTCCACTTAGCCAGTACAAGAATATATATGTTTCCTTAGTCCAAAATATAATAACTTTTGGCTATATGTATTTGGTCAATGGTATATTTAGAAGTTGAAATATTTTGAGATAGGGACAGTACTTTCTAGTTTTAGACCCATTTGAACATGAATTGCTAATCCATCTTCACTTGTTTCCTCTGGCTTTGATTCTTTAATTATATAGTACTTAGGAGCTTAATAGTCCCACTAGCTTAGTAAACAGCTAGGAGCATCACTAGTAGAGATGTCCAATATAATTTTTAATATTAAAATTTTATACTTTTAAATGATTGAAAAGTTTGCTCCAACAGTTCTTGTAAATGATCGTCAAAAGATTAGAATCTTTTTTCCAGTTCTTGTCACTTTCCACTCGTGGAGATAGAGCACCGGTTTCTATTTGACGATTGGACTAGAAAGATTAGAATCCCCTTTTTCGTTCTTTATCACTCTCCATTAGTGGGGAGAGAGCACAGGTTCCTAATCCACGATTGAACGAGAAAGATTAGAATCATCTTTTCCGTTCTTATCACTTTCCCGCCATCATGATACATGCGAGAACAAAACGGAAGAAGATAGGAGAACGTTCGGTTGGTAGTTTAAGATGACCCACTTTTTATTATTAAGGAGAATAATCAATTCACATATTAAAATTTTGATTGGGCATCCTAAAATGATAATTTTTGGAAAAGAATTTTGCCATGAGTCCCCAGTCGGAGGAAAGACCAACTTTGTTGGCATGGAGCCCGCTGCTCAGACGAGGTCCAACCGGTGTCGTCATGACGCCGGGCGAGTGGTCCTTGTGTTCACTTCACCCATCGTCCACTTGCGCTGCCCTCTCGCGCCACCTGCTCGCGGAGACAGCCCGTGCATGCACTGCTTAACTATCTCGCAAATGAGCCGAGCCCAACTGGTCTACTAACTTGGTAGGTCTTAACGAGTCAGGGCCGAGCTAGCTCGCCTATTCCGTGGTGAGCTCACTAATGTTGATGCTTGATCCAGAGATGAAGCCACTAGCTGGTTTGAGGTCGTTGGCTAGAAGGGTGTACGTACCACATTATTCCAGAGCAATTGGCCCGGCTGGCAATTAAGCTCGGACTTGGCTCGGTCTAGGTATATGACAAAACGAGCCGACCCGAGGCAGCTTGTCACTGAAAACGAGCCAACCTCGTGAGAAGCTCGATAACTCATTTAGCCTATTACTTTAGTCGGTGTTCCTTTCAGCTGAACTGGTCAGCTTATTTGGATGGCCACCTAAAATATTTTAAATAACTTTTTTTGCCTATAATTACTTAAATATTAACTATTATAAATTTAAAAAATAGATTTATTTAATTTTTTAATAAACTTTTATATACAGAGGAGAGTTTTAGTATTTTAGAAAACATATTCGTAGAAAACGAGATATAAGCTAATCTAATAAGATAAAAAACACTGGCTTAGTATGCTAAATAATGATGGTCTTTTTAACATGTTAGATGTGAATTGATGCTAATGTGTAATTAAAATTTTCTGAGGGCATCACCCTTTTATACGTACATAAGAATGTATGACATGTGGGAACGTGTGCAGATTTTTGTCTTGTCAGAAGGCTTGTAAACAGGCTCGTGGGAACAAACAAGCTGAGCCGCTGTTTTGGCTTGCTTCTCCAAGCCGAGCCTCCGGGTTACAAGAAAGAAAACAACATCTCGACGAGAAAGTCTGGTCAAGGTAGTCAACAACGAACACCACGACGGCCGGCTAGATAAACCCACGGCACGCGCAACAACTCAACACTACTGTTGCGAGCTTGCACGCGAGTTGATGTTATCGTTATGAAGCTTGCAAAGACAAGTAGTTCTAACTTCACGTTGGACATGTGTCATAGTCACTGAGCTCGTTACAAAACCAATAAATAGCTTTGACTTCCAAAGCACACATTAGCCAAAGCTACCATATCACCCCTGTTCTACACATGGCTAGCATCTAGAAAGAGATCACAACATATTATCATTGTCGAGCTTCGTTACACCCACATCGAAACAGTTTCAACTCCATCTAACAGAACCAAACCAAAAGCATGGGTTGCCTATCACGAATGAAGAAGTGGATTCAATCGACGGCCATCATGTTAGAAAACCAGCAGCAAAAGCATCATCGATAGCCACATGTAGAAACGCATGATAAAAGATCTAAACTTAATAACAATAACAAATCACAGTATTTAATAACAAGGTTCAACCATAATTTAATCTTTAGGATACTGATTACAAGTGCTCTCTAGCATAATTATAGAGTATTAGCTTATATTAAGTTATAACAGGTTCACCTCTATATTTAAGATAGAGTTTAGAGTTTAGGACAGAGTTTGATATGTACCTATTATAACTTTGTTTTTAAACTATAACAACTATACACATATTCAATATAAACTCCAGCATATAGTTGCACGGAAGATTCTCTAGATTAAAGCCACCATAGAGAACATGACATGAATCATTGTTGCTCCTTGTTCTACTAAGCGAAATTGAACACCTCTTTAGCTAGTATAAACCTCACACCCTGAAGAATATGTTCATCCCTATCTACCATTAGATTGATACAAAGATAATATAGAATATTTTCTTTGTTAGCATTGTATGAACGGAGTTAATAAATCCTGTATTCTTGAATTGAGCACATCATACGTTAAGAAATATATTGTTGCCTTAAAATATCTAACAAAATTATCATAATAGAAATATCTAAGAAAATTACCATAATAGAACCCACTATTCCTCTTCAGTGATGCAATATTTTTATATCCCATCGTACTAGTTCGCAAATATTATACTCCTAAACATCATCGTTAACACTACCAACGATGTTTAATGGCTGTTGCTCCGGAATTCTCTTGATTTTTCCTGGTCCAAAACGCAGTCTCCAACGGTTCGAACAACGAGACACCTGTGAACAGCATCATATAAACAGTAGTCACGAACAGTAATGACCCAATAGACCACACCGGCCCAAAGAAAGGCAAGAAACTTTTTATTTTATTTTTCTTGTCGGTCAACCACTACCACGACTCCACGAGTCCTCTGCTCACATCCTCGCTACAAATGCCCTCGCAAACGCGCGCCACCAAGGTGCCTACAGCCCTGCCGTTACCGACAAACCACCTCGGCTCTGCTTCGGATTTCACGCGGCCTTAATTCCCCTGTACTACGGTTCCTACCTCTACCGTTGTCACTGCTAGAAACAACCACCACCGTCCTTCAAAGAGCCCGAACCAACTCTGCTCTCTAGGAAGATGTCGACCGTTGCCCCTCCAAAGGTCTTTGTTGCCACCCTTGATAGGGCAGCTGTCTTCTCCGTGTGTGGTTACGCCGAAAATGTCTCAGGCCACCACGCCGACACCTGGAAGGTCTGCTTAGCTCCAGTGCAGTTCTGTCGGCTTCTCTCTATGACTCGAGGTACGTGCACCGAGGCTAGAGAGATTCGCTTAGGTCCGGCGCAAGTACCTTGGCTCGCTCTCTGTCGCGACGGTCTGGGTGCGGGCGTGCCAATCAATTTGACCCTGCAATTGACAAGGAGGTGAGATGAACAGGTCAGTCGGACGATGGGCCGATATGAGCTCTCGCTATCGGTTGGCCATTGATAGGATCAAGGTGATCATCGGCCGCATCCGGATGGCTCCTACTATCGACTGGTCGTCGATAGGTATTGGGACACTCTTCCATCGGTTGGGGAGCTGATGAAGGCGTGGATAGATGTCGACAAAGGACATGATGACTCCTAGTGTAGCGAAAGTAAGATCCTGATCCATTAACTGTAGAGCCAATAGAGGCACCAAAGGATATTCAGAGAACAACAAAGCACGCGAGATCTCTCCTGGTTGTCAACGGAAGCTGTACTACTCGTTCATCGGCTGGAAAGCCGATGAAGGCATGTGCAAACTAGAAAGAAATCGTATAAAAGACGCCGGCTGCAAAGCCGATGCCGCTCCGGATATGGCAGCACGAGACTTGTCGCCTACCGTGACGACGCCGCTAGCATCGAATCTCAAAGATCGAAGCTAACCGAGACAATATGAAACCGAGGCCAACGGCAACGGGATGGTGAACGCCGGATCGGTTATGCTGAAGTAATGGTGAAGTGAACCCATCGGCTAGCTGAGTCGATGAAAGGACGTCTTTCTGAAGATAGGCGCGCATCGGCCGATGCACTTGGCGTGGCACTCGAGAGAAGTCTCTGAAGACTAGTGTGTATCAGCCGAGGAGCCGATACGCTGGGCGTGGTACTTGGGGTATAGATAACTTATCGGCTAACACTCCGATAAAACGCCGTACAGATACCTATAGGCCTACAGCTCAATCTACCATTGGCAACCTCATAGGTCGAACCTAATCGATGCAACACGACACCGACTATGACAAAGAGAGCTTGATAGACCGATAAACCTTGCACGGACGTGATGCAGTACATCCGATCTGCCTAAGGGGTCGAACCTAACCAATGTAGACTTAGACAAATTGAGACATACCAGGATAGTGGCGGGACTTACCCCTTCATCGGAGATCGAACTTAACCGATGCAGCCCCGCGTCGAGAATCAGAACCCGCTGGTAAAAACCTAGATAAACTAGGGTGGCGATGCATCGAAGTTATATTGATTGAAAGATGATTTACAGGCTCCCAGGGGGTCTATATTTATACCCTGGTATTACAGAGTCCGGCGCGTTTACAACAACCATCGTACGTTATTTCGTAACAAAGATAAAAGGAAAATATCTCTAAGGAAGTTAACTAAACTAACTAAACCTTCCTATCTATATAAGATATGATTTAAATAGATAGAATACCCCGCCGTGATTTCCATGACACCTCCTTAGACTCGGTCTCATTTGGATAATCTTCTATTCTTGGACCAAATCCTTCATTGTTTTGTTCGATCGGTTTCTTCCTTGCAGCAACCGGACTCTTCTTTACTAAACCGACCGTCTTTTCAATCTATCCACAGGCTTACTAAATTATGGCGTTAACATTGTGAACAACTGCTGCCACCGCACTGCCTTATCTTGTCAAAGACAGTCTGTCGATCTCCGCCATCTGCACATTCACCCGTTGCACCAAAGGGCCTATGCCCTACGACTCTTTGCCCAATATCCCAAACCATCACCATCTCTAGCATTGACACCCATGGGAATTGCCGCTAGCCCCCAATGTGTCACTTGAGGGTGTCATTGCCATCCTCTAGTGTTGCCCCGTATTGAGCCATGTCAGCACCTGCACACGCCTGCACTAAGAATATGCTCCTATTGCCTGGAGTTCGTTGCCATTATTGCTGCGTCACCTTGAGCCCATAGCTTGCTTCAACTTTCAGTTAACCATCTATCAATCTAGTAGTAAATCGAAGCTAACAAATCGCTATGCTATCTTCCCAGTAGTCAAACAACCTAAGCACTATGTCTAGTTATCTCCTTGTTGAATGTAGCTCACTAAAAGGCCCGGACCACTCACCCAAAGTGTTCAACTCCATCGATCGAGTCGTTGGTCGCCTCCAGCATTAATCAACCCTGAGCATTGTGTATGATAGTCTCTTTGTTGAAAGTACCTCATCGAATGGTTCAGGACGCCTGTCTAAAGTGTTAGACTCCACCAATAAAGATCCATTGATCGCCACAATGCTCCACTTTGCGTCATGTCCCTCCCTAGACAACAAGTTTAGTCATTGCGGTGTGGAGCACCTCCATTGCACCTTTATCCATCAATTTTCCTCCATTGCTAAGCTCTGATATCACTTATTAGAAAACCGTCATCGAAAGCATCCTCGATAGCCAAGCACGAAAGCACACAATAGAAGATTCGAACTTGATGAAGATACCAAAACATGATATTTGTTAACAAGGTTCAACCATAGCATAATCCCTAGGGCATTGAACCTCTATCCATAGATTTTTCTCCATTGCTAAGCTCTGATATAACTTGTTAAAAAACCACATTGAAAGCACCATTGGTAGCCAAATACGGAAGTGCACAATAGAAAATCCAAATTTGATGACGACATTGAGGCATAATATTTGTTAACAAGATTTAACCATAGCCTAATCCCTAGGGCATTGATTACAAGTGCTACTCTCCAATCTAGCATAATTGCAGTCTATCAGGGTATACATGACCATCGACTGGCTAGGCTATCGACCAGTCAACCCACATCTATGCTAAGTTATAATAGACTTGTCTCTCTATTTAAGAGAGAGCTTAGGACAAAGTTTGACTTTCACTCTAATCTACACCTAAGTTTTAAATTATAACCAACTATGTACATATATTCGATACAAACTCTAACACATCGTTACATGGAAGGTTCTACAAAGTGACTCCGCCATGGAGGACATGACATGAATCACCTAGAGGCCAATGGTCGAGGAAGGAGAACACATTATAATGATGCCTCTAAGGAGAGGAACAACACCAAAGGGTCATCAAGCTAGCCAAATGGCTCAGTGAGGTTTTCACCAGTGGTTCCTTGTTCATCCCTCACACGCAACCAACCCGCATAGGCAATCATCGCCTGAATACTACGAAACCATCGCTGTACCGACTCGTCGATGACTAAGCACCGAACTCCCTATGGCCTAGCCTATAGAAGAGGTGGCCAAGCAAGGGGAGGAGCGAGAGGTTGCCTAAAAGGTAGGCCGACATGGAAGCAATAGAAACTTGTTCTCCATCGCCACCACACGTTGCAATGCACTTGCCATCGATGTCACAAGATCATCGCTAGAGCCACCACTAGAAACGATCAGGAACATGCTTAAATCTGGCACCACCCTTAACCACACCAATGACGTGCCACTGCTGCCATAGCCATGAACCCACCATATTGACGTCGGATCTATCTAAGGAAGGCCGGATCTGATCGTCCTATTTGCCACCGATAGTGCCCACAAGACCATCGGTCCTACTGCCTATGAGACTGCTTGTATGTCGCCACAGAGCGCTCACCAATGTTGTTGCTAGATTTCATCAAAGGGAGGTCGGATCTGTGCACCCTACATGTTACCATCGTTGTGCCTTGCTAGCCTTGCAAAGCATCCCGTCACCACTGTGACTCGCTACTTGCCTACTCTAGAGGAGAGGATGGCCCTGCTACTGCCATCCTTGCTGCTCATTAGGCTTTTGGTAAGCTGCTCTAGAAGTGGCAGAGCAAAGAGAGAGAAAGAGGGAGGAAGAGTGGTGGTAAAGGTTAGAGATGTTGTCTGTGTCAACCCTTTCGGATGACGTGGGGGCCAAAGCCTTACTTTCTCTCCACCAAGCATCTATTCCAATAATTGTGTTGCTTTGCTTGGAGTCGGATTTCCTTGCTGATGTTGTTGGTTGCATTGGGAGAAACTATTCCTTTCCTCGTATTCTCTCTCCTGCTTGCTGCTTGATTGAGAATTCGAGATCGATGAGTTGAGAAATTCAACGTTAGCAAGGCAGAGAGAGGCGACGCATAAGGGAAAAGGGTGGCAATGAATTGGGAGAAGCTAAGAAGAGGATTGCGTCGGTGTTGGTGGTAGGTGAGGAGAAGAAGAGGTAGGGTTGTGGGATGAGGCTAGGCTGTGTGCCATGTGTGGAGAGGAAAAAAAAAACCTAGGAGAGACAAAATGAACTATTTTCAATACATGATGGGTTGGGGGATCTACATGAGACTTGGCCCATAATCAAGAGAGGCGGAATGAACTTCATCGCAAATAAGTAAAATGCTGAGGAAGAGATGGGGCGACCCATGGAGAGAGCCCATATGCATCCTCTTCCTCTTGCTTGCTTGCTGCTGCTGTTGCGTTTCTCGTTGCGTTGAGGGGAGGAAGGAGAAAGATGGTTCCTTTCCTCCTTTGCTAGCTTGCTTGAGATTTTTTTTTGAGAGAAAGAGCTCTTCTTCTCCTTCCTCCCTTCTCTTCCATCTCTCGAAGTCGAAGGGTTGGCTTCTCCTCCTTGGCATCTGCCGCTGTCGTCCTCTTCCGAGGTCGCAGTTGCTGTAGATAGATCCCGCTGGGTGTTCCTCCTCCCCCTCAAGGTACGCACCCCCTATTCCCTCACCTATCCCCCCAATTCCTTCATAAATTAGTTACTACTAGTATTTTTCGGAACAGCAACTGCCCCAGGAGGCTCCACGCCCAACCCCGGCCGTCCGGCCATCTCCGAGGATGCGATCTGCGAGAGCCAAGAGAGCAGTGATGAACCGAGAGCCAAAAAGGGCAGCTTACGGCCCAACTCTAATGTCTACTTGGTTCCTTTGACCTTTCTCCAACTCTTCTATGTTTTCTCATAAATTCCTTCCTTCCTTCCTACTACTAGTTTGCTAGTTTGCAATTATCAAAAGTAAAATTCCAATTCTTGCTCAATTGATGCTCAATGCATTCCATTCTACTGAAATTACATTAAGTGAAACCATCAGTGATACCATCTTAGTACATCATAACACTGTTCTTTACTAGTAGGAGTATCAAACAAAAGTTAACTTTAACCTTCAACCTTGTTAGCCTGTGTTGATGTCTAATTGCAGAAGTTTTTATTTTACTGCTTGAACCGTACTACTCTTGCTGCTGTCTATTTTAAGATTGTCACATGTAAAGACTGAATTTCTTCTGAGTTAAATGGCTTCTTTTCAGCCTGCAAATGCCTTCCCTTATTTTCTAGTTTTAGCAGTACCACGATTGGATCATGAGGGGCCCTGGATAAAACAAAGCTCTACAATTTAACCACTGCAAGTCTTTTCTCTGCAGACTAATCAATCATTCACTGCAGTTACACTTGTCTTCTTCACTATTACTCAGGCTATTTCAACACTTAAAGCGTCCTCCTTTGCTCTGCAGCTCAGTCTACATGCTCCTGTCTTCTGTGCTTGAAAAACACTCTTGATCCCCTCGCTAAGGAAAACATGATTAAGAGGATCACTCTTGTGATTTTTTCTGAAAAATAATTAACAATACACAACTTCAATCCTCTACTGTAGCACATACCACACCCAACGATGCTGGTCAGAGCCTTAAGTTATTTCTCTAGGGGTAATGCACAGGAAATTTTAAGAGTTTCGATTTTTTTAAAGCCTATCTCCATTTTCTGTAAAAGCTTATGTCCCTATATCCTTTAAGCATTGTTCAACCTCCTGTCTTGTACATATGTGTTGTCTTTTCAGGAGCGAGCTGCTGAGTTTGGTGAAAAAAACATTCACATTTGATTGGATGGACTGTTGTTGATGCTGAAGATAAATGCATCAGATGTGGAAATGGATGATAAATTCTGGCATGAAATGCTTGATCTTTTCTTCGTGCGTGGTAGGGTTTCAAAGAGGAGGGAAGAGGGTGACCTTGTCTTTTTTGTTAATAATATGGTACATTTCAATCCTGTTGAGTTCCCCTAATTTTATCTTACAGTGTTCTCTTTTATGCTAATTGAAGTTCAATGCTGGTGCAGAAATTGCATGGGTATGTGTTCAATGACAACATGGAAGATCCACCTCCCTTTTTTGTGAGAAGTTGGGCTCCTATGGTAAATTAAGCAATACTATCTTCTTTATTTTGGATCAATGAATGCATGCATCCCTTTCAGTAGTAGCTTCAAGGAATAATTTCATATGACTTACTCTTTCCTTCCATTTTAGGAATTTCTCTTTAATTTACTGTTGGCTTATTCAGTTTAAAACTGTATCAAGGTGAACTACATCAAGCTGTATTGTCAACCATAACATATTTTTTCACTCATGTTTTGTTTCCCATAACATTTATCGTTCCTTTCACTACCACTAGTAAGTTTTATAGTGTATTTTCTTTAGCCTTTACTTGGTTGCCTGCCACAATTTGATAGACTTTAATTAGGTAAATTGACTTTCATAAGCTAGTGTTTGGTTCATAACATACTTTCATAAGCTAGTGTTTGCCAAGCTAGTGTTTCTGATATACACACTAACTCTTGGTTTTCTATTTGACCTCTTTTGTTTTGTACAGAACAGCTTGAGAAAATCATCAGTATAAATTCAGCTGAAGTTGATTGGGAACGTTCATTCTATTTGAATTTAATTGCCCACCTATCATACACTGTTACAGTTGCAATATACAGGTACCATTGTGCCAGTTCTGTCAAGATACCGCAAGTTTTGTATTTAGTATTTATCCTGAATGATTGGCATGCTGTTATTTCTGTTAACAATGAAAACTTTATTTGTTGATCTCGTGATGCACATCCTCTCTGATGTGCAATTTGCTGGTTCCAATCCGTCAGAGTAAAAAAGTTACATGTATTTTTGGTCTTAAGTTCTTACCCTTCCTTTGCTGAAATACAACACAGTTGCCACATACTGTCTGTACTGGGTGTATGCTTCTATTTCCTGTTTCTTGTAGCAGTTGAGAACGGTCTTGGTTACCTCATTAACTCATGACATATCAGATATATGGATTTATGTTCAGTATTAGTAGCAAGTTACTATTCTTTTTTTTTTGTGGGGAAGCAAGTTACTATTCTGTAACTGTTTTCTTACAATCTGCTGTACAGTGTCTGGGATCTTGGCAACCATGCAGAGAAAAGCAAATCACTATTACCGTTTATACGGTACTGTACAAGTGAGCATTTCACGGCACAACACCATTTACCAACGAATCATATTAGATATAGGTGCACAAACTCGTTCTGTTTAATGTTGTGCTTGTGTCATGACAACTTATGAATTTACTATAATTAATAGTTTCCAAACAATCCACAATTTCTGCTGTGCAATGACTGTAGGAAGTTTCATTATTTCACAGATGCTCCTGTAATATTGTATTTCTTATAACTGACTTTGTCCAGTTGTCTCATGATGTGTTAGACTTGTTAATAAAAGTATAAAATTAATATCGATTTTCAAGCCTAACATCATAGAGGCCGATATCCAAAATTGTTGTAGTTTGAAACTAGCTGTTGTTATTCAAATCTCCCTGTTTGCAATTCCTTTAAATTTTGTTTTTGCCTGTTTTGGGGCTAAACAATCCAGATTGTGAACAAGACTGGGACAGGCTTCTGTTTTGGTACTTCTCCGTGTGTTTAAGATCATTTATAGAATGTACAGCTGGGTTTTCCTTTCTCTTCCAAGTCTTGAGTTGAAATGAACCTGACTATTAAAAAGTTTTCTTGCGTCATCTTTTAAAATTTTTCACATGTGCTAAGGCATGTTATTATTTCAAATTTAGAGACAAGAAGTCAGCCGATAAAAAAAACTCTTAGCTTAATAGGTTTTATTCCGCTTGGACCCTAGGAGATTGGTCCTAATTCATGCTTACAACAATTGGAGGAAATGAGATTTATTAAGAAGTTGTTCCAAGATGCTTGCTTCTTCTTCTTCTTCTTCTTCTTCTATTACTATTATGGGTAGCGGGTAGGGTAGTAGTAGCAGCAGCAGCGGCAGTGCGCAGAAGGTTGTTTTGGATGCGATTAGACTTCTCGCCGAAAAAACAGATAATCTTGTTGGTGAGCTCTGGAATTACGTGAAGAAAGGCAAGCTTGTAAAGACTGCAGTTTTACTCCTGGCAGCCCAAAAACATATTCGCAATATCAAACTTAATGGGTTTCATATTACCGCGCAACATTTATTTAAAGAGCATGCTTCCCTAATATGTGACAAAGCTGATACTGGACGAAAGAGGGGCACTTTTGAGTTGTAAACGCCAGCCTTTTAGTATGATTTCGCTAGCTGGTGAGGTTCTTGATAACTATATTCAGGCACTTTCCGAGGTACCATTACTTATTTTTTTAAGAGTACGGTTACAGTGCCATCTGATCTCTTCCCCACTGTAAATTTTTATATTGGCGTTAGTACTTTACTAGGTACTTTCAAAATCCCATTTCCTGATCTGGGCAAGAATGCTAGTGATTTGTTGATTTTCACGGCTACTTTTCATTACCTGTACTATAGTATGCATGGGGTAGCACATCCAGCGTAAAGTGAACGGTTGGTCCTGTTCTGTCTTCAACATTGTGTTGAAACAATCACGAGAGTAAGCTTCCCCAAAAGTGGTGTGGCATCTCAAGCTGTCTGATGAAGCTTATGACGTAAGAGGCTCCACTGCTTTGAAAAGCTGCAACCCTCCACACCTTACTGGTGGCTAACTGGCTATCTTTGAAATAGATTAGAGATTAGATTACTATACTCTGGCGGTTGATTTGAGATTGGACTGAATTAGTGATGAGATTAGATACTATTTATTTGGGGTACACCATTTGACAAGTAAGCCCTGTTAATTGTTCTCCCTCAACCAACTCCAGTACCCTATCCCTAACAATTGGGCCTGTTATGTACTAATTCATAACAACTAGCTTCTTAGGGAAGCCAGGTTCTGGAGGAAGCTCAGCCTTCCAAAACAACTATTTTAGGGTATTCCTGTCAGATGCTGATATGCATTCTAATATCTGAGTTCTATAGTTGATTTAGGAAGCCAAGACTCAAATAATAATAAGATTGTTGTGTCTTTGTATGATTTTTTTTTTGTGCTTGTGATTTAGAGTATGGAAGTATTATTACATTTCATTGAACTCTGTATTAGATATTATGCGAGCTAAGCTTTATGCTTTCTTGGCAACTAACTGAAACTGATTAACATTGTTTACAGAAATGTGCATAAATTATATGTATAAAAATGTCACTTTTATTAATATAATAAACAAATATTAGAGACACAATGAGCCTATATAAGTTTAGTTGTAAGACAGCAAAGCCTTGCATACAGAGTAATCGTTTGTAAACTTTTTGATATATTATGTTAACTGATTAGCAGATGTTGGTCAGTGCAACTTTTGCATATGTTTCATGAATACTTGCATGCTATTTCCTTGTGTATTTTTGGATGCACAGCACAAAATGGCAAAAAAAAAGAGAAATACTTGCGTATTAATTCTTGGTTCATGGTGGCAACTAATAGATTTTGTTATTGCCTTAAGCTGACTATATGACCCTGAGGATATTTTGATTTAATTCACACACAGAATTTGTGTTTGTTTGTTTAAAAATCTTTAGCACTTTGCCCATATATTTTTTATAAGGGAAAAACCCAAAAACATTTGTATTTCACCCTCAACTTTGGAACCACGCAAATAACACCCTGAACCTATTTTATTATTGTTTTGTTTGAAATGATGTTGATTTTCCCTAGTACAGACTCTTATTATACATATTTTGCTGATGTAAATATCACTTTGGGTCCACAACAATGAAACTTACCGAGTTGAAGTCATGTTAGCAAGAAACCATCATGTTGTCCACAGTGATATATATATATTATTTAGTGTGTTATTTGTTCAGTTTCGTAAGTTTGGGATAAAATCAACTAGTTTCTTAGTTTAGGATAAAAAATAGATTACAAACAAAGTTAAGTACCAAAAATGGATTTTTACCTTTTTATAAAAGTCAATTATAGTTGAAGTTGACATTTGAATGACTAGAAAACTGTTCATGTCTTGTACCTTCTATACCATCTAGTATTGTTTAGTTTCTAATCCTGAATATAGTTAACGTAAACCAAGAATAATAGTTAAGGTAATTTTAATATGTTTGGATATATATTTTATGAAACCAAGTATGCTTGATTTCAATATGATTGCAAACTGTTCTATCTCCTTTCATTTCATCTAGTATAATTAAAATTTCTTTAAATCCTTCTTTCTGTCTTTTCTTTGCCACCATTATATGATTGTACTACATGATACATGCTAATGTATGTTGAATGTTCTTTTTCCTTTTTCTCTTTGTTATAAAACGGTTTAAATATCATTTAGGTGTCCCATGTGGAGGCCGTTGTGCGTCTCATCTATTCTTAAGGAATCTGGGTTTCACCCTAAGGAAGAATACATTGACACCTTAAACCTGTACTGCTCCTTTTGTATTCAATGTAATAACTTTTTGTATGCAAATGCATATTTAGTTAGTTGGTTATGTAATTATTTCTTCAACCGTCTTTAAAATGTTATGTTATACTTGACGAGCTAATGAAAAAAAATCTAACTATTTAAATAGAGATAAAAACAAAGAAAAAAAGATGTAACTCTCTTAGCGACGCACATATCGGAACCTAAGTATGGTGTTAAATAGGTAAGACTGGGTCGCCACTCCCTTAGTGACGGTGTCAAGTGAGTAAGGATTAGATCGTCGTTTTCTTAGTGGCATGCTAGATTGCTCTTCGGGTGTAGTGAAAAATGAGTAAGAATCTTTACATTTGACTCAATGGGTGTGAATGGTAAAAAAGCTAATCAAGATAACTAGGATCCATTTAGATAGTTAGAATATAGAGTTTCTTATAGATAAGTTAAAATAGTTAGTTGATATAGTGATTAGAAGACATATAAATATCTTATGTGTTCAATAAACTAAATGGAAGAGTCATAAGGTGAATGAGATAAAAAATAGGTTTTAAGCTTTGATACTCGGGGATAACTACTAATAGAATTGGTGTAGAAGTTTTGGTTGATAGAGCCTTAACAATTATGTGGTGAAAGTAAGAAGGCAAGGAGATAGGATCATCCTAGTCAAGCTTGTCTTTAGTGATATGGTCTTAAACATAATTAGTGTATATGCTCTCTAAGTAAGCCATAATGAGAGTGCTAAGAGATAGTTTTAAAAAGACTTAGATGACATAGTTAGAGATGTACTTATAAGTGAAGCTTTTTATAGAAGGAGACCTTAATGGTCATGTAAAGTTTTTAAGTGCAGATTTTGAGGCAACATAGATGTTTTGAGTATGATAGAAGGAATTAGGAGGGAGATGAGGTCTTGGATTTTGCTATAGCTCTTGACCTGTTATTAGCAACACTTTGTTTAGGAAGAGATAGTACTATATAGTGACCTTTAGTAGTGGACAACATTTTAGTTAGATTGATATTATCCTCACAAGAAGAGAAGATAAACATGCATGTTTGAACCATAAGATAATACCGGAGGAGTATGTTGTTTCTTAACATAAGTTTTTGGTGTCTAACTTTTGATTTTAGGTATGTGCTCATAGGGATAAACAAGCCAAGATTGCAATGACAAAGTGGTGGAAATTGAAAAAAGAAATGTTAGTTGCCTTCAAGGAAAAAGTTATCAAAGAGGGCTTTTGGAATGAAGAAGACAATGCAAACAATATGTTGGAAAAGATAGCAACCTGCATTCGGAAGGTGTCTTCAAAGGTGTTTGGAGTGATAAAAAAGAGTAGATGTTAATATAAAGATACTTGATGGTGAAACAAGAAATTCTAAAGGGCTATTAAGGAGAAAAAAAATGCTATAGGCTCTTATACCATGACATGACTACGTATGACATAAAGAAGTATAATATTGCAAAAAAGTCTATAAAATGAGCTGTGAGTGAGCCAAAGAGGCAGGCTTATGAGGATCTTTACTAATGATTGAGTACGAAGGAATGAAAGAAAGACATCTATAGGATGGCTAGTATTCATGAGAGAAAAATAGTAGATCTTAAGTAAGTTAAATGCATTAAGGATGAGAGAAAGTAACTTTTAGTGAAGACGGATTATATCAAATATAGATGGCAAGAGTATTTTAATAATTTATTTAATAATAACAATGAGAACATAAACTTTTAGTTGAATGACTCTTTTGATAACACCAATAGGAGCTTTATGCAGAGGATATAAGAATCTAAAGTAAGCTCAATGATGAACGGGTAAAGCGATGGGCCCTGATGGTATCCCAATAAAAATATAGAAATACCTCGGAGATTTAGCTATAATATGGCTGACTAAGTTCAACCGTATTTTTGGGTCGAACAAGATGCCTGATGAGTGAAGATGATACATATTGGTACTGGTTTATAAGAATAAGAGAGATATTCAAAATTACACTAATTACGAGAGAATTAAGTTGATGAGTCATACTATAAAGAGATGAGAGATAGTTATCGAACATCGTTTAAGAGAAATGATGTGGATCATCATTAATAATTTGGTTTTACGCCCGAAAGGTTAATCATACAAGCAATATTTTTTAATAAGTCAAGTTATGGAGTGGTATAGAGAATAGAAGAATGACCTACGTACGGTTTTCATTGAGTTGAAGAAGACTTATGACAAAATATCAAAGAATGTTATGTAGTGGACTTTGGATATCATAAAGTTTCAATAAATTTCATTGCCCTTATTAAGGATATATACAATAATGTTGTGACTAGTGTTCAAAGAAGTGATGGGGACACATAAGACTTTACGATTAAAATAGGACTATATCAAAAGTCAGCTTTGAGCATTTATCTTTTTAATATGGTCATGAATGAGTTCACAAGAGATATACCAAAGGATTTTTTCTTGGTGTATGTTTTTTTTGACGATATAGTGCTAATCAATGAAAGTTGAGCGAGAGTATATAGTAAGCTGAAGTTATGACAACAGACTCTAGAGTTAAAAGGTTTTAGACTCAACAGAATTAAAGATGTAACTTTGATATTGCTACATATAAGATGAGAAATGTTAGTTTGGAGGATCATATAGTTTCTAAGAAGGATAACTTTCGCTATTTGAGATCGATACTATAGCGAGATGGAGATATTGATTAAGATGTAAGCTATAGAATCAAAATAGGGTAGATAAAATGACGAAAAGTATTAGGTATTCTTTCTCTATGATAACAAAGTATTCTAAAGGATAAAAGATAAGTTTTATAGAATGTCGATTAGACCAATGAAGTATGTTGCAGGATATTGGTATAAAAAAATAATATATTCAACAGATAAGTGTTGTGAAGATATATATGTTGTGTTGGATTTGTGAGTATATAAGAATAGATCAATTTTGAAACGATGATATAGGTTAGAGGTGCCATCATTTAAAGAAAAACTCATCCAAATGGTTTGGATATTTTCAATGAAGATATATAGAGGACCAGCACACATTAGAATTATAAGATTTGACAATAATATAAGAAAATGTAGTGGAATATCAAATTTGACATGGAGGAGATAATACAAAAAAATTTAAAATATTGAAATATTCTTAGTTATTTTCGTGTTTAAATCTCGATACGTGGTTTATATTGTGTTTTATTTCTAGTATACCATATTTGGCTTAAGACTGTAATGTTTTGAAAATAATGATAATGATGTTTTTAAAGGCGTCCTGACTACGAGATTTCTCACTGGTGCATATTTCGCAAAGGTGTGTTTATTATTTAAGTAGCTGTTTCTGAATTACTCGGAACGAGCCCTTATTATTTTTTTCGTGGACCTTTGGGCATATATATGCAACCAAGGCAGTTGAACAAACATCTTCTTTTCATGCTTCATAGAATAAGGTAATTATATTCAGATATGTTACGATGAGTTTTTATATTCAAATTATTAGTTTTCCCTAGTGACTTGTTAATTACTACAACAGTGGGTGGAGTACCACGTATCATAGCTCGCAGGGAGCAGCAATTATTAGTTTGTTGGGTTCCAAGTTAGGTTTACTATTAGTTGCCATCTTACTGGCTGGTGTATATAAGCCAGACTGCAGACCATTATCTTGTAGTTGTGTTGTCTAGAAAAAGTAGAAAGTCATTCTCCTGTCTAAGCTCGTTTCTATCCCTGGTAAGCCGTGGTTGCTCGGCGGTTTTAACAGTAGTGCATCATTCTGTATCGTATTACTGTCAAAAAACCTGAAAATAATTGATCAGCTAGGTATCAAATGCTTCGCTTTAAGTATTTTGTGTTTGGATTGATGCTTTTCTCCTTTATCTATGCGTGTGTGGTCTTGCGATAGCGTTTGGGTGTGCAATGGTTCTGCTTGGATATTTGATCATAACCCAGGTAAGATATTAGAATGATGGAATTTAGTATGATTAGTAATCTTGCAGTCGGATTGTAATGAATGAAACTGCTAGATGTTTTATTTTCTTCATTTGACAACGCTACTATCTTACGCCATTTTTCCTTGTTATGCTCTTGACCAAAGAAAAGGGAGAAATAGAACAAGAGTTAAACTTAAAACATGCAAACAAACAGCCCTCGGTCGCTATGTTTCTGCCATGAAGCTTACTGGTTCGACTGCTTGTCATGTCGCTTAAGCACGTTTACACTTGTTAACGTCACTCGAAAGTAACTAGAAACAATATTGTGAGTTGCATCATGTGCTTTCTGGTTGATAAAGCTGGAATTTGGATGTTATTTTCACAACGCCTAATCTTCATTGAATTATGGGACAGGCTGTGAGAAAAAAGGCACTTACAGGATGGGATCCAACAAACGCAAGCAGAGGTTTTTTCCCTTAGAGGAGATTTATATCAGCAGGCCAGTTTCTATCCAATGCAATAGCAGATGACAAGTCTCTGCTCGATGGTGGACAGCACCGTAACTACTGGAGTAATTTAACGCGCAACTAATCTTCGATTCCTAACCATAATATTGGTTTCTAGCGAAGAATTCATCAAATGACAGGTAATCGATCGAGAAAGTACAGTACTCCTGCATTCAGAATGCTCACGAAGTTGCTAAAGAATGCATGAGCAAAAAGGTATGCTGAGATTTGCTTTCCTGTTTGAAGTTCATGAACGTATGGAAATAATTGCTGACACGCATATATAATAACTGAAAAATAGATTATACTGTCAATTGTTTGCTAGGTAGCTTAGGGATTCTTCCTAAAATAGTGTACCATTGTTTAAATTTTTATGTCTTGCTCCACCTTAGATTATGCTTAATCAGCAGAATAAGCGGCACATCCAACTTTACAAGGTCTCTGGAGTCCGGACACTCCTGCGGAGGCCTCAAAGGAAGGTGAGGAATCAGAGGCTGGAGATGATGTGTTAATTAGTTAATCTGGATGACAAGATTTACTTAGCATGCTTGATCAATGAGTACGTGCGTCATATAATGTGTCACTCACCTTTTTGTGTGTAATCATTCTGACATTATTTAGTCATCCACTGAACCCCATACACACGTGATTCTGGTGTAAGCTGAATTATATTGGTGATTACTAGTTCAGAAGGCACATGGTTAAGATAAAAGTTGCTGTGAGTATGCACTGGACCATAGGTTGTAAACTTGCTTCTTCTTAATATTGGGTGGCTTGTTGGCCTTTTTTTTTTCCAAGGATATATGTGTATCATGATAATTTGATGTTGTTGAATAAGTAGATAATGCTAGTATTTAGAGTTCATTGGATTATGATTTTAGGGCTTCTTCGGATTGCAGAAATATCACAGGAATAGTTCATTTCATCCAAAAACACCATAAAATTCCTCCAATCCAAATGACCTCTTAGTGGTTTGATCCCTTCATATATATGCTGTATAACATGATAGACGTTCACGACTCTAATGTTTCTGATGCAGGGACACCAAACATGAAGTTGAGAAACTACCTTCCTTATGATGAACAACTTTGGGGTTGTAAGCTTTGGCCCCAGTGTCGGAAGTTCGAAGTTCCTATTGGTACTAAAATCATATAAACTTCTGGTAGTATTGGATTCAGTTTCTTTTCGATCAACTCATTCCGTTAGTTGTCTAGTATATATGATTGGTTGTGCATATATCTTTACGCATGTTGTACTATTCTAGAGCAGTGGAGCAACAAAGGGTGAAAGAAACACTATAGGAAGAGATGCAGCACAATATTGAGATCTAGCTCAACTTTGGTATAGAAAGAAAAGTACACCAGAATCAAATCAATGGCCAAAATGGCTTCTCTTCATTGAAAGATGTCAACGCCCTTATTACTGATCCTTTGATTAAACATAACTAAAAGAAAAAAAATAAATATTTGGCCGTATGTTGAAACAAACTATCTAACTATACAAAATCATAAATGTAAGAATATGTACTAATACCCTAACGTTATACATGAGGGTCGGATCTCTAATGGTCTAATGGTCTAACACCCCCCGTAGTCGTAGCAGGAGGGAAACAAACACAGTAACTGGATCGAAAACTGGTGAACAAAGGCATGGGGAGGCCTTTGGTCATAATATCGGTGAACTGGTGCACCGATGGTATATGAAGCACTCAAACCTGTTCTAATGCGACTTTGTCATGGACAAAATGAATGTCGATCTCTATGTGCTTCGTGCGTCGATGATGAATCGGATTGGCGGTCATATAGACAGCACTGACGTGTCGCAGTAGACGACGGTCGCAGAGGAAAGAGGTGCACGGAGCTCTAGGAGAAGCTGGTGAAGCTAGCAACACTCGGCGACAGCATGGGCGACGGCACGGTACTCGGCTTCGGCGCTGGACCGAGACACTATAGTCTAGCGTTTTGAGGACCAGGATACTAGAGTGTCACCGAAGAAGACGCAGTAGCTGGACATAGAGCGTCAAGAATTGGGGCAGCTTGCCTAGTGCATGTTAGAGTACGCGGTGAGGGAGTCGATGGGGCTGGAGCTGAGGTGCAGCCCGCTAGAGAGTGTGCCCTTCACGTAGCGAAGAATACATTTGAGCAGCACGAGATGAGGTTCGCGCGGAGCATGCATTAAAAGCACACTTGCTGGACGGCGTAGGTGAGGTCGGGCCACGTGAGGGTGAGGTATTGGAGAGCACCAACAAGACTCCGATACTGAGAGGGATCAGCGACGAGTGAGCCATCGGCAGCGGAGAGTTTGGCTTGAGTGTCGACCGGAGTGGCCGTGGGGTGACACTCGGCCATGCCCACACACTGGAGAAGATCGATGGCGTACTGGCGCTGGGAAAGGAAGAGTTCGTGAGAAGAACGGGTGACAGAGATGCCAAGGAAGTGATGGAGAGGACCAAGATTGGTCATGGCAAACTCGGAGTGGAGTCGAGCCATGATCTGATGTAAGAGGGACGTTGAGGACGCTATAAGAACAATGGCATCGATGTATAGAAGCAGATAGGTGCTGGCGTTGCCGATGTGAAGAGTAAAGAGAGAGCTATCGGACACGGAGGCCACAAAGCCGATGTGCCGAAGATAGGCAGCAAAACGCTGGTACCAGGCCCGAGGAGCTTGTTTGAGGCTGTAGAGAGAGTGTTGAAGGAGGCAAACAACGTCGGGACGAGAGGGGTCGACGAAGCCTAGAGGTTGCTTGCAATAGACCGTTTTCATCAGATGACCGTGAAGAAATGTGTTATTCATGTCAAGCTGGTGGATCGGTCAAGAGTGCGAGGCAGCCAAGGTGAGAACGACCCGAATAGTGGCGGGTTTGACGACGGAACTGAAAGTCTCGTCGTAATTGACACCAATGCATTGGGAGAAATCCTGAACTACCCAGCGTGCCTTGTGACGGGCAAGTGAGCTATCGGCGTAGAACTTGTGCTTAAAGATCCACTTACCGGTTACAATGTTGGCGCCGGAAGGATGAGGGACGAGCCGCCAGGTCTCATTGTCTATGAGAGTCTTGTACTCATCGGTCATGGCCACGCGCCACTGTGGATCGGCCAGAGCAGAACGAGAAGTTGCTGGGATGGGCAAGATAGAACAGTGGACGGCGGAGAGCCCGTAGCGCTTAGTGGGGCAGAGAGACCTGGTTTGTGATCGGGTAACCATGTGAGATGTGGAGGGGACGAGAGCCGATGGGAGCGTGGTAGGTGTAGGGAGGACTGGTTAGGGAGGGGCGTCATCGGCTTGGGATCAGCGACTGTATGTGAGAGGAAAGGGATGAACTAGATCGGCCTGAGCCGATGGGGTTGGATAGGCCGATCGGTTTGGTCGGTCCGATGGAGATGGAGCAGCCGATAGGGAGGGGGAGCCGATGGAGACTGAGGAGCCAATGGAGATGGATGGGCTGATGGGTGGTTATGAGTCGATGAGGGAGGAGGAGCCGATAGGGGTGAGGTGTTCGATGGAAAGGAGACAGGATCGGTCGAAGCCGATGAGAGTGGTGGGGCCGATGGGGGTCCGATGGGAGTAACATCAGACCAAAGATTAGTGGGATAGCTGAGCAGTAACTCCTCAGGAGCGGCCGATGAGGGGGCCGGAGGGGAGATCGGTGGAGGAGACCTAGAGGGCACGGTGTTGGTAAGGAGGAAGTCGAGATCGCTAGATGAGGATCTCGGACTAAGCAGATCGAAGGAAAAACAGGTCTCATCAAAAACAACATGACGAGAGACGATGACCCAGCGGGTGGAGAGATCGAGACATCGGTATCCCTTGTGAGATAAGGGATATCTGAGGAGAATGCAGGTGGTGGAAAGGGGAGCTAGTGAGAAGCAGTGGCAATGAGATTTGGGTAGCAAAGGCACCCAAAAACGCATAGGTGGGAGTAGTCGGGCGCCGTGCGGTACAGAAGAGTGTATGGAATGTTGTGGCGAACAGAGGAGATAGAATAGTCTCCTTGTACCATGGAGTGAAACTCGTTGAGTAAAAAGATGGCGCGCAGCTGCTTGTTGGCAAGGAAGATCCGCTCGATAACCACCCAGAGATCCCGGGCAGTGGGGTCGGTGTCTTCCATGGCGAGGTCGAGGACAAAGTCATCGACCGAGCCGAGCAACCAGCTGTGCACGCAGCACTCGGCGATGTCCCACAGGGGGTCATCGGGTTGAGGTGGAGCGGAGCCATCGATGTGTGACCGAGGCCGAACTTTTCATAGAGGGATTTAAAGAAAAATACTCATTTGGAGTAGTTGGTATTGAGGTCAAGAGAGATGGGAATGTGAGATTTCACTTTCACAACAACGTAGGGTGGTGAGAAGATCGGCGAGGTAGTGCCCGAGGTGTGATCTGGGGCGCTGAGGGCCGGAGTAGATTCGGTGACTGGGAGAGTACCGGAGCTAAGGGCTGACTCAGTGGCCATGACAAGAGGGGAATAGGGGCAAGAAGACTATGAGAGTAAGAAGCCGATGGGAAGGAGCCGATGAGAAAGGAGATCGGCCGATCAGGGAAGTGATTGGTCGATGGGGAGTGAGCCGATGAGAAGGAAGGGTGGGCCAACCAGCCGATGGGGAGTGGTTGGTCGATGAAAGGTAAGCAGCGGAGTAGTTGAGGGAAAGGTGGGTCGCAGAGTAGGTAGGTCAGAGAGTGGGTGGGTTACGGACATGCGAAGATTCGCGTCCGTAAAGAGAAGTTTTACGTCCTTGGACTCGTGGAGGCAAAGGAGTGGAGCGGACGCGAAAACTCAGAGAGGGGACGGACGCGAAGAGAGGAGGCTTGTGTCTGGGAGGTAGAGATTCGTGTTCGTGGACACGTCGGAGTGGCTCGGACGCGAGTAGAGAAGGTTCGCGTCCAGGAACAATTGAGCGTGTTGAAAAAGCGGAAACCGAGAGAGGGTTCCAGCCGATGGAGGACGGACGGGTCTAGCCGATTGAGGGCGGATGAGTCCAGCCGATGGAGACAACGAGCGCAGAGGTGCGTCGGCGTCGAAGGAGAAAAGATGCACGGGGCAAGAAAAAAAAGGGCGAAGATAGGTGTGAGCCGAGACAAGGAGGCGGATGGAGACCGTCGCCTCGTCGCGTGGAGGAGTAAGGAATGGGAAAGGGTGGTGAAAAAGGAGAAGAGAAAATGTCTACGAAGGAGACGGAAAGAAGAAGTAGCCAAGATGAGAGGGCGGAGAGGGAATACCAGGAAGGAAGTCGACGACAGGGAGAAAGCGTTGCCTCGCTGGCGGGAGGATGCTAGCGCGTCGGGGATGTCTAGACCTGCTCTGATTCCATATAAAAATGTGTACAATGAGACTAATACCCCAACGCTATATAGGAGAGGTCGGGTATATATATATAGTGCAGTGATCTAATATAACACTAGATTATGTAATACATAAGCCAAATCAAACAAGGCTACGTTGCAAGACTTAAGGCCCTTTTTCCATAAGTGATTATGGATTATGATAGGCATGCTTTTAAAGCTCTTAAATAGAGTATTTTGTAAAAAGGAATTCTATATAAAAGTTTCTCATTGGACATTTTTAAAATAGTTTTTAAATTTTGTTATTCAGTCATTTATATGCTATAGCTATTATAAAATTAGATAATATAAAAATCTCATCAGAAAAGCATGCCAACTTAGTATTAGATGGAAAAAAAAGAGAAGCTGTAAAATGAGAAATTAAAGTATTGAAGTAGCATGGGTTCTTGTTTCTTACTTAAGATGACAATTGCATTAGTCGCGGTAGCACCAGACATGAATATATGTTTTTTTTTTCTGCAGGCAAATGAAATGCTAATTCCCCTGTGGAGTCTCCTGTTGTACGCCTGTATTTTGGCACTGCTTGCCACATCATCATTACTTTGGCCACCTAAGCAACCAATTAGATGAAAAAGGGGTTTAGAGTTGCCACCTAAAAAATCACTGAATTTTAAAGACGATAGATAACTGAATGATACAACTTATGATTAATGATGGTAACATATAACTCAGTGACATACTCTGATGACAATTACAAAATAGCTCAGGATGGATGTCAATAAGTTATTGATGCCTAAGAAACCCCATGCTGCGGCCAGGTACCGAAGAAACCTATAGCTCGGGTGCCCTGCTGTTGAATAGTTAGCAACATAATTTGCATTTATCAAGGGTAAAAAGAATTCACTAGTATTTTCTTATCTGTCATCATCTTTCTAGTGTTGTGAGGCTGGTGGCCTGTCGCCAATCCCTCTGTAGTCTGTTTTCTTTGTTTTCCGATATAAGCGGCGGTCTGTCTTCATTTTGTTTCTCAACCAAGTCAATGCATTTGACCAATCTAGCTAGCTAGGTGGGAGGTAGGTGTTGTTGACCTATTGGTACTAGCGTTAATATCATTAGTTAATTTTATATATTGATATATGTTAGTGACCATAGAACGACTACAAATATTTTATATATCATTAGCTAATTTTATATACTATTCATGTGAAATCCTTATGTCCTAACATACGTAATAACTATTAAACATTGCTTATAACAGAATAGTTATAAAAGTGTTTTCAAGTTTGCTATAAAATATATATAATAGAATATGAGTGATGAATATAGAATTTGTCCGAGAGATATGTGTAAGTCCCTCGATATAATTGATTATAGAAGTATATGGGTAAGGTGATTAAGGACTTAACCACAAGTTTATATGAGAGAGTGATTGAGTTATTAAGAGAATAACACTAAGTCTCGTTTTGAGCTCTGTCGATATAGTAAGACAGAAAGAAATTCGTTATTACAGGTTTAGTCGATACGATTTTTACGTATATTTTAGGGTTAATATGAATTATTAAAAACCGCTATTAATAAGGTAACCGAAAATACGCGACCAAATATACGTGAACCTATAAGATCACATACTTAATGGATTAAAATATTTATTCAAATGGGATTTAGATAAGAGCTCAATTTAGATAGAGATCCGAGTAGAGTCATATTGGGTCATGGTCCTATAGACCTAAATAAAAAAGTCTATATATAAAGAGACGGAGAGATCGAGAAAAGACATATTTATTCATCTTGAGCAAAACCCTACCCACCACCTCTCGAGCCAAATCCTAGCCGCTTGTGAGTGATAGTATATCTATAATCGACGTTCCAGCCCTGGATGTGTCGATATCAGTAGAGACACTAGGTATCGGGATCATGGCAATCGATTTCTTCGTGTACTATCTTATTACGCATGTTTTTAAATTGACTTCTTCAACTCTAATTTCGCTATACAGCATGTCTTGTGGTAATTGCTTCATATGATATCTTAGTGTGTGTGATAATTTTTTTTTCTTTTATATTGCTGTAGCATATGCCTTCTCTTACACCCATTGCCCAACGGGTGCCATCAAACTGGCTGCCCTAATCCCAATCGCGCTTTGCTGATCATCATCATGCATGTATCTTTTTATTCTTCACAGGGCGCTGCCTCTGGATATATATATCTGCTCTGATGTCTCTACCTCAAGAAAACTAAGAAAGTAGAAGAAGAATGCAAATAAAGCTAGCTAGCAGGTCTAGCGCCCAGCAACCACACACATTTAATTGTTTTAATGTTGTTCTGGCTTTATAAGTTTTTCTTCATGTATCGGAAGCACCATATGAGTGCTAGATGTTAAAATATTTGTCTTTAAGTTTTAGCCAGTCAAATGCCGCTAGGAGTGACAATTTTCCCATGGGCCAGGGCCGGGGCGAAATGCCACACACGGGTTGGTCAGGGTGGGCCCCCACTTCTTTTCGGGAGCTGGGTGTACGTTTTCACCCGTAGGTTTTCATTACTACAAGAAATTTTATAATAAGTGATATTTTATTTATACCACCAAACTAAAAATTACATCATATTTTAAAATCTGTGATGTTTACGTAACAAAAATTCATTCATCTCTAAATCATGTTCTATGATGAAAACATTTTTTTATCATTGATTTAGTAATGATCCCTCTTTCGTCATTGAGTTTATAATGCTCATTTTCATTATTATCAAATTCACAAAATATCACAAATAATTAAGTTTTAATAACTATGTAATTACCATGTATAGCAAAAAATATCATAACATTTTAATACGGTGTGACGTAAAACATGATAGATTCGATGTGACAATTTCATTCATCATAAAATATCTTTTAGCCTATAAAGCCCATGAGTGAACAACCTATTTATGGGCTAAGCCTGGATGCAAGTCCAATTAGATTTAGGCATGCACATCTAAAGCTTAATAATTTTCACACTATTTTCAATCCAATTATATTATATCTATTTGCATTAGTATTAAATAACAAATCAGCCATGCCTATGTTAAAAGCCCATATAAACCTAAGCACTATACCTAATTCCAACCCATATATATGCCAAGCACGAAGATTATATATAGCCCAATTAACATCTAATACAACCATGTGAAAAATTAATAGCCCAATTTATAGTCAAATGTAGCCACATATCCAAATACAAATATAATCACATGTTTACTGACCAAAACAAACATCACAGATCAATACATTGACCATATCCTAGATAGTAAAATAAACAAGTAAAAATCTTTAGCACCAACAAGTCTCTCCATTTGCAATAAGGTGAAAACAATATTTCAGAGTTATATACTTAAAGAGGAATAACTAGAATAAACCCTGCACGCTGCCTCGGTATACTAAAAGTTCAATTTAAAATCAATTTATGTGCATCTCTAGACAAACATGTGTATTTGTGAATAAAAATGCCTTGTAAAGATGATTGGTACAAAATGACGTATATAATTTGTAATTCAATAATACTAAATCAGGTTAACAAAAAACATATTTACTAAGATCAGCCAAATAACGTACTAAGTTTCTAAAATGTCATTAGTCATTCAAACCATTTACAATACATTTTTCAATATGACTTACACAGACTCGCAGGACAGATTCAATCTACGCCTCACACTAGTTCACCAAAGGAGGTAGGCAGTACTGAGATTCACCAAGGGGAAAAAAAACCATTGATAGCGCTGAAAGAGATTATCTTGCTGCAAACGTTAGCAAAATAGAATAATTGAACATTTATTTATTCTTAATTAGCTGAAAATGGATAGGCTGATATATTAAGGGGGAGATTCTCTACTTAGAAGTTAAATAATATCACTGATATGCCAGACCAATGAAAGTTACTAAGATGGAATGCACCTTACCAAGTAGATATTTATATGAACATGGGAAAACAGTATAGCAGTGACTTGAATGTTGTGTTAGGGGCATAACACACAAAGTGGATGGTCTTTACAAAAAGAGAGCAGCAGCGTTACAGCTTTATAGACTGCAATGCGTACTGCTGAGCAAATGCCGTGCAAGAGCCTTAATGGCATATCCAACTAAACTTAATAAAAATGGGTACAGAGATGGAATATTAATCACTCATGAAATGGCACAAGAAAACTTGAACATAGAGGAAGGCTTCTCCCTTAACTTGTCCATGAGCAGTCTAAATATATAGCAAAGGATCAAACAGTGCGAGTAGCCTTGTCTAAATCAGTCTCCCACATGAAGATCAATAGGCAAACAGTGCGAGTAGACTAATCAGGTCACCGAGTAGGGAAGAATAAATTATTAACTAAAAAATTGCACTGAGTACTTCTAATACATACCTTAACTTTGGTAGCAACAATGATATGAGTGCAGCCAACAAAATAACAGGTCTAACATTGCTTGTGCCATGAGAACTATACTGCACATTGGGTTATAAAGAATCAGTGAATATAACTCCAGTTACACTAATGTTTTGCTTGTCGCTTCATTCATCCTGCAGACTTCTATTGATAATCATACTATGACATATACCACTGGTACACACCACAAAAGACTAAAAAATTTGTACCTGTGCAGTCAGTTGGTATGATCATTCTTTGTGATGCCAATAACTGCAATATACAAGGAAAATCCAGCATTCTTTGAGAAAAGTGTGAGACATACCTATAACTCGTCTTGTGATTCAATAAGATTCAATGGAAAACTTATAGTTGAGGTCTGCCAGCCATTTTATGAGGAAGGTGATCCAGATTTGTATAGCCCTTGAAAGATGATGACGACTACATAGATCAAAGGGAAAGCTAAGCTGCTTCTTAATGTCAACAAAATAAAAATATGTAGGAGATTCCAAATCACAAACAAATATTCACATCGCTGAAGCAATGGACGCTGCACGAATGACGAGTTACCCCAGTTCTTCATATGAGCATGGGTCAAGAATCAAATCACACCGTGTCGACTGTTGGAGCCGAATCACTCAGCTCTCTTGAAAATCACTCTCAAATCTCCGTCATGGAACTACATGCTAATTTCCTACATTGAGTTTGCCACATACACATACAAGAATTACAAACAGAAATAAAGAACACGGAGGCACACTCAAGGACTACATTTTTCCTTCTCTTATTCATCGTGGAAGGAACCATGGCCATTTAATACAAAACTAAACACTCTACATGCACGTTACTGGCCGTACTCTCACGGTCACTACCAGGCACGTCTCTACTCATGCAATGACTCCACTAACTAACTTGACTTCTTCTTATGCCACTAGTTCACCATACGAGCAACAAATCTTGCATGCACACGCACGCTAAATAAACATATGAATATACGTTTCACACGTACAGCACTACATGATTCAACTAGAAACCCATCTAATTACAACACAAAAACTTTGAGCAAAACACTATGTCAAGATTAAGTTCCAACACCGACGGTGGCCACTGGCCAATAACTGGAGCATATAGCTCAGGGTTGAGGCCTATGAGAAAGCTGAAATTGGATGAAAGGAAGAGTTAATTTTTTTAATTGAATTAGAACATCAAGGCGAACAAACCTGACAAGAAATGGACAGCCACAGCTAGAGGATTGCGATGCCAACCATCGTGGTTGATCTAGAGTCGAGGGCGAGCCAGAGACAGCAGTCCGAATGGAGGAGGGCAATGGGGCTCACCTGTCTTGTCACCGCGCCCACCCCCACCACTATCCCTGTTCACTGAGGGGGAAGATGGAGGTGAAGGGGCAGAGAAGATGCTAGGCAATGACACTAGTTTGAAGGAGGTGACGGTACCTATAACTTGGGAAGGTGGCATCATTCATCGATTTGTGGGAGGCAGCACCGCCAGCAACGGCAATGATGCTAATTTGGACAGGTGCCAATGAGCTGCATAAGGTGGACTGAATCTGCAGTTGGAAATAAAGTGCATTAAGTTGTCGGCTTGTGAAGATCAGGCAAGCACGAACTAGAAGGGAATAGGTAATGCTCACATACTACCACAATACCATATCATTTAGTAAATTGAACCTAAACCATGCCCACACCTAAGAGTATTTTCCTAGCACCTTAGTTCAGTTTTTGCTAGAAGAAGAAAGGAGTAGCAGTAGCAGAGAAATTGAAAGCAAGAGGAGGTGAGAGCACTACCTCAAACCAGGCACTCTGTAGCACCGAGCCTTAAGGATGCCAACCATGGTGGCTGAGCTTAAGGCTCTATGGTGTTAGACGTGAGCTCAATTTTAACCATGGGGATTCACTCCTTGGGGATGTGGGTTGGAGAGCACATGGAGCAGTAGGGGTTTGCTGCCCTAGCACTTGAGGTCGGAGACGGTGGAATGGCATCATTAGCCTATTTAGAATGGGTATTTGGAAAGATTTTGGGAGCGGAGAGGAAGCCATTAGCAACAACAGAAAGAAAGAAGGGAGAAGAAGAATAGCTGCTGTCGTGATGTTTGTACAGGTGTAGGCGAGGCCTAGCGTGTCCACCAGCGACTAGAGGTCTGTCTCTACGTCATATGAGGTGTACTGGGTACTCAAGACTGGGGAGGAGAAGGAGGTGGCGGATTTGGGTGGGGACTTGGTGGTGGCGGGGCTAGAGTTGAGGGATAGAGTGAGAGGCAACAATGTCTAATTTAGGATTGGCTAGGGTTTGGGAAACCACACGCATGAACTGCATAATGATGTAATTTTACTAGAATAACCTTAAAAATATGCTAAATTGATGTGAAGCTATTTGGACATAAAGGTCATTTCACTTTAAAATATTTTTTGCCTAAGCACGAAGGGATGGTTTTGGTTCATGCCATGATGAAAGCTTGGCAGCCCTAGCCCCAAATTTCCTTTTCTTTTTTGCACAGTAAAAAAATAGTATTCGAAGAATATACCTACATGAAAATATTCTTAATAAAATGAAGACATATGTGATGAAAGTGGGTGAAAAGGATTTAAAATTCGATGTATGGTACATTCCACGCTTAAAGGTTTGTTTTGATCACTTAATTAGAGCACGGAAAATAGCTGTACTACCACTCGAATGATGTATACGATGATGGGAGCACGATTTGATGCTGATTAGTATTGCGGCCATGATCTAGGGAGCACGATTTGAACTCAATTAGTACGTTGTGTGGCGCGGATGAGCGCTTGCTCGGTTGGCAAGGCAAGCTGTCGAGCTGCCTGCCCTCCCGGGTGCCGCACCCTCCCCTCTTTAGTGAAACACCCAGAGCTCCTGGCATGTCCCATAAAAAAATATATTTGATGTTGGGACAATTGTATAACTAATTGGAGAGGGTATATATTTAGATAATGCTGATTAAAACAATCAGTTATTTATTAAATCGATGCCATTGGTCATCATTTTGGTTCTCTTAAGTTATTGATACTAGATGCACGATGGTTTGTTATATATGATCACCGCTATTTTACATAAAGGACAAAGAACTTTTCGTGTTCACACTTTTATAAATTTGATATTCAATTTCAACCAAATTCAATCTAATAGCAACTTTTCATAAATATTTATGTCTGTTTATGCTGAATTGGTCCTCGGTATTCATCGATAGATGTTTGATGTAATTATCCGAACATATCGAGGCCTGAGAGATCTGCTTAGCTCCAGTACAGGTTTTCTAGCTTGGAGGTCTCTTTGTCGGAGTTGCTAGAGTTACGGATGTGCCAGTCAATTTGACTCAGCAATTGACAAGGAGATAGCCGTAAGTTAGTCAGCCGATGGGCTAATACGAACTCCTGCTATCGGTTGGTCGTCGACAGGGTAAAAATAGTCATCGGCTGCGTCCGATATATCTCTTCTATCAGCTGGTTGCTGATAGGGGCTGAAATAATCGTCCATCGGTTGGAAAGCTGATAAAAGACGTAGGTAGATGATGACTCCTATCAGTGGTTGCCAATAGAGGGTGTAACACTTGTTCATCGGTACAGGTAGATAGTAAGAAATAAGATAAATGACACATTAGCTATAGAGCTAATGGCGCTTTGGAATAGAGTGATGCTTCGAATAAGATAAATGACCAATCGGATACAAAGTCGATGGTATTCCAAAGAGAACGTGTGATGAATAGCATGGAGCGAGACCCGATTTCTCGAAACTATGAGATCCAATGACCACCGTGATGGTACCATTAGAGCTACTCTCGATAGATTGGACCAAACCGAGACAATATGAGACTAAGGTTCATGACAACGTGCCAGTGGATGCTAGATCGGATGCATGGATGGATGGAACGGGTGAACCCATCGGCTAGCTGAGTTGATGAGAGGAAATCACTGAAGATATATGTATATTGGCTAAGAAGCCGATACACTAGGCATAAGGCTCAATATGTGGATAACTCATCGGCTAGCCGCTCCGATGAAATGCTCGTGTAAAAATTTATCGACCTACAACTCAATTTACTATCAGCAGTATAGTAGGTTGGACCTAACCGATGTAGCACGAGAATAATGGCAGTAGAGGAAGTTCGATAAGCCGATAAAACCATGCAAGCATGATATGATGCACTCGATCGGACTAAGAGATAGTACCTAACCGAAGCAGTCTTAGGTAGAACTGATACACAAAGATAGTGACGAGACTTATCTCTTCACTGGAGATCAGACTTAACCAATGCAGCATCGTGTCGAGAGCTAGAACCTGTCGGTAAAAGCATAGATGAACTAGGATAGTGATGCGTCGAAGTTGTATTAGTCGAGAGATAATTTACAAGATCTCAGGGGTCTATATTTATACCCTGAACTTAGTTATAACAACCTCCAGACATTATTTCCTAAATATAAAAAGAAACTATATCTAAAAAGTTAACAAAACTAATTAAATATAATATATTTTATAGAAATAAAGTACTATACCGTGGTTTCCACAGTTCCTCCTTAGACTCGGTCCCATCTAGATAAGTTTTTGTCTTTTAACTGAACTAAATCAATTCTTAATCTGTTCGATTGGCTCTTTTCCGGTATCAATCGGACTCTTTCAATAACACGATCGACTGTCCAAAACTATATTATCAAATTTTGGTGCAAACAATATCACAATATACATATAAATGCAGTTTGTATTTTAAGAATCTTGTTTAGCCTCTTATTTAAGATAATCCTAGGTAGAAATATATTTAAATTATGAAAATTATATTATTGACTAATAACTAATAAATAAACTTTTTACACAAACAAATATATAAAATAAATAAGGCTATATTAAAAATACTAAAGTTAACTCTAGATATGGAATCGAATACTAGGATATACTCACAAATGAGGATATGGAGTTAGCTCATTTTGATATTATAGATGAAAATTTTTAAGAGACCTTGAAGTAAAGTTTGGGGACATACCGAAAGTTTAGTATTTTTCTTTATAAAATTGGGATATTATTAAAAATAAGAAACTATCAAAATTAGAATGAACTCATAATAAAAATAAAAATTCTTTAATAAATCTTTGATATATTTATTTTTATTAAATTATGGATATCTTAAAGTACGCTCTCAAATTTTCTTGGAATTGTCTAAGCTCAAAAAGTAATTTTTATAATACAAACATTATTTCAAGAATTAGTTTAAATAAAAAAACAAATAAAGCTACTCCATCAGTGTTGGGTCTATTTCGGCTCATTATCTTTCCTCCCCTCTCCCTAGAGAGGTGGAGTGGTACTGAAATAGGCCGAAACCAGCCCAAGATTAGAGATTAGGTGGGTGGGTTGTTTGCTTCCCCTTCTCGAGATGGGCTGAAATAACCCTAATACTGATTGAGAGATTTTCTTTTCTTTTATATTTAAAATAAATGCTGAAATAATCCTTGTATTATTAAAATTAACAATGTAGCTCTAAAAATTCCATATAGTGTTCTACTTCGTGGAGAATTTAGAAAAAAGAACTCTCAGCATTATTTATTAAGAAAATTTTATTCTCTTATTTACTTTATTAGACTTAATTGATTTGCACATTATTATAAATTCAAAAAAAAAGTAATTTTTAAATGCTGCCAAATTCAGGCGATGCTATCTACAATGCCAAAAAGGACACATATAATGAACCAAAATTGTTATGAAGATATTACGTTAGTAATCTGTCTATATATCTATTATACAGATAAATTATTTTAGATTTGGTTTCATTTGGGTAATTTTTTAAAGCTGAATGGAATCTTTTCTCGATCCATCCGATCCGGTCTCCAATCTATCTATAGAATTTACTGGTACAAACAATCTTTCTAACCTAGTAGTATGAATCTAGATAAACTAATATAGCAATCTAATATTAGATTTGACACAAGTATAGTAGGTTTTGTTTATATTCCTAAGACCTATATTTTAAAATGAAGGGAGTAGATAGAGAGGTGGACAGATAGGATTGTTCAATGCTTACCCAGGCATCCTGTTCGCTGGTTATCATCGTAGTATGCGTAGGGGTTCCCCTCCTAGCCCGGGAGGGACCTGCAGTAGTAGCTGGGTCAGTCGGTGGAGTCGAGGCAGTCGCTGTTGATACTCACACAGGCGTACCCGGCGGTTTGTTCTTCTCCAGCGGAGGGCAGGATGACACAGAGGAGGCGTTGTCGCCGTCGTCGTTGATGGCCCAGTCCAGCCACACGCTGGCATCGTCCGGTTAAGATTCTTGTTGAGGTCTGACCTCCGGAAGTGATACTCGTCCTTGTCGACGAGGAAGGAGTAGTCGCAGGGGCTGAATACCATCGACTACTTGCTTCTTCTTCTTCCTCCTTAATTAGTATGATAAATCAGATCCCTTGCCGCGAGTATTTATATTGCCGCCGATCATCCAGGCAGTCAGGCAGCTGTCATGCTCCTCCTTCCACACCTATCTACTACTCCGTATTGTCTTCCCCCTATACATAGATATATACCTGACCAGCAGCAAAGTGTACAAAGCCCCAGCCAAATTTTAGAAATTTCAAACTGCTTCCATCGCCCACCAAAACATACCGTTTTGGACATTCCATCTCTCCTCAAAATAAATCTCTAATTTCAATTGATATACATACAAAGTAGTTTTGTTTGAAATGACGGTGGTTTTATGCTAAGTGCAAACACCTGTAACTATACATCTTTGCTGACGTATATATATGCAACTTAATTAGGTCCCATTTGTAAAACACTTATATCTAATAATAGTATATGTTAGAGGAAAAAAACACTACTATATCAATCAAATTCACTATGGAATAAGATGTAAGGCGTTAGTGAAATTTTCAACGACAAGGGCAAAAAAACAACGGTTTTTAGTCTAAGGTAAAAAATAAAAAATGGACTGAGAAAAAGATCAAGAAGTAAAAACTGTACTTTTCAATTTTATTCAATAATATGTGTAACTATGGACAGTTGGACACATAATTGAGCCAAAAAAGTTTTGTCTTCTTGAACCACTTCCCTGAACGAATCACTTGGTTGCTGACCTCCTATTGCAGTTCGTTACCTTCCTCCTACCGTTTTATCTGCATCTCAACACCCGGGTGGCCGCCTGTGGTTGCTGGCGATAGATTTGCCACTGGTTGCAGCCCTCCTGTTCACATAAGAACTAAGACATGAAGAAATAAATTGTAGGATTACTAAAACTTTTCATCGAATTAAAAGTTATCGATGAAGCCAATCTAATGGGTCGAGATGTGAATCTATGCTCGATAATTATAGTGAGTTGTTACAAAGCAACTCAAAAAATAGATTAAGATATAAGCTTTTTTTCGATAACTTAAAGCGCACATTTAGAATTTTTAAAATATTTTAAAAAATCAAAACTGTTTCTAAAATAAACTAAAGCCATATCACACTTTTTTAGTGACTTGCTAAGTTCCTCACTTACTCACCCTTTCATTTTTCCTTCACAAATATATGAAGATGGAGATTCCTAGCAACCCGTATATGAAGACTTTTACGGTTTTAGTCTAGGTTATAAACCATGCTTATGGATTAAGTCTAGCTTTTATTTCTGCTGTATTGTTTTGTATTGTCTTGTTGTATTCTTAGGTTTTGTCCGTGATAGTAACCTATGTAAGAAGTCTTTGTCTAATAAATAAAATAGATTTGGATATAATTTATTGATGTCCTGTCTGTACCAGTTAGATTTCTAAGACTGATATAGATAATGCATGTAAGGTGTTTCACTTCTGTTGATCTATATATAGTGGTTAGCAGAAGGGGCATTATAGAAGGGCATGAAGGTGACTAGGAAAAACTCAAGTGAGAATACCTGTCGAATATGGGATTCAAATGAAAAGATACGTAAGATGTAGTTTGGCAAAGAGCACTTCGAGAGACCTTAACTTTAAGTTGATGATGGGTCATAATCTAGAATACCTCTCAAATTGTGTTCATCAATCCTTGAAAAGTGGTTAGTGCATCAGTGAGACCAAAAACAAAGTGCAATAAACACACATCTATAAAGCATTTTGATGGTGCATGTTACAACACAATTATACTACAATAGAGAACATGACTTGTGTTCCATTACACAAAAAATTAGATGACACAATTTTATTCCACATGCAAACTGCTTTAAATTACAAAAAACATAAGTAGGAGACACATTCTTGAAGACACAAATTAACTCCAAATAAAAGGACACCTGATTTATAACAAAGATTACACATACCACAAGGTACATAATTCATATATGCCACATCTTTTCCTATTGTTGGTCTAGGGATTGCAGAGTCCTTAGTTGGCTGGGGTGGCTGGAGCAGAAACCGTTGCGCTGCTACTTGCACTGACTTCAGCACCAAAGCTTTTAGGGGCTCCCTCGATACTAATCTCCTTGAAATGTTGAGGACTTAGAATATAGTTTCCTTGTCCACACTTTCTAGATCTTCGCAGCATTACAAGAAGTTCAGCTACCTCCTTCATATCAGGTCTCTCTTCAACCTTTTCTTTCAAACACTCCATTGCCAACTTACCAATTTCTTCCAAGATGAAGATATTTTCTTCAATTACAATCTCCATGTCAAACATTGCCCTCCCGCTGTTATTGTGATCATAGGCCTTCTGGAACTCAATGATCAGGCTACAATTTTCACCATATATTATTGGCTTTCTGCTTATGAGCTCTAGCAGTACAACTCCAAAACTATACACATCACTTTTCTGTGTTAAATGACCGGTCTTATGGAACACTGGGTCTATATAGCCCATGCTCCCTACCACAAACATGGTGAAGTCTTTGTCTACAGTAAGAAGCTTGGATGTCCCAAAGTCTGAGATCTTAGGAACGAACTTCTCTGTTAGAAGTATATTGGCTGGTTTGACATCACCATGTCGTATGGTACGAGTAGTTGAGGAGTGCATGTATCTTAGACCTTCAGCAGATTCAATTGCAATGTCTAGTCGTAGATCGAGTGGTAGAGGGATATTAGGATCACCATGGAGAATATCTTGTAGATTTCCTTTAGCAGCAAACTCATACACCAACATTGGAACATCCACTTCCAAGCAGCAACCCAAAAGCTTGATAATGTTATTGTGCATCATTTGAGACTGAATGATCACTTCATTTGTGAAATCGTCCTTTCGAGCTTCATTTACCTCAATTGAGGTCTTCACTGCCACCATGGTATTATCCTCAAGAATCCCTTTGTACACCTTACCGAAACCTCCTTGACCAAGAACCTCTGCATTGTTCTTTGTGATTTTCTTTAGCTCATCTTTGGAGAAAATCTTTATACTGTCCACTTTCTGTAGTATTGAACCACCATTCTTTTTAAAATATTCATTCATTTTTTGCTTTTGGAGCATCATTAGTGTGAAAAGAACAGCAACAATAAGGAAAGAAAAACCCAAAGTGATGCCTACACAGATGAAAAAAAAATCATATGAGCAAAGATAACAAATTCATATTCTTCTAGGAAAAAAGAAATGTCACTTAATTACTTAATATGATAAATATATAGTACCATCAGCTTTATATATGTTAATGTTATGCACGTACGCTGGATCATTCTAACTAAACAATATTTTGTTACAACCGTGGTGGCGAAGCATCACGAGTGTGGTCGTGCTGCACGATACATGACTCCAGCCAACATAGTTCAAAACTTGTTGCCCCCAAATATGGCAGTCTGCATTTATGGTTTTTGGTGCATAGGCTAGAAGTTTACTTCCATTGTGCCAAAAATAGAACATCTCTCCTAGAAGCCCTCACCTTTTTTTTTCGAAACAAGAGTGATTATATCAAATATAAGAAAATGATTAGAACCCTGCTATTACATGCAAGTGCAAGTAGATGAATGCAACCAAATTACTGACCAACTCCAACATGTACAATAGTATATGAACAAACATTGGCCACCATCTTCAATCCTTCAACGGATTATACAAGACAGCATCACCAAACAAATTGTCTAACCGCACACTAAAGCCGATACTGATTGGATCTTCGACAACTTGATCAACTAGTCTTCCTAAATCTTTATTAAAGACCCCAAAATGCAGTATCTATCAACTATTACAGAGGTCCAAAAAGCAAAAGATTCTTGACAACTCTAACTCCAAAAACATAAATCATCTAATAGATGTAAACTCCAAAAGCTTTACTTAGAAAAACCCTATATACTTGCACGAGACTGACAAGAGACATGTCCCCATCTTAATTCGAATACAATATCTAATGTCTCCTAGTTAATTCTTAGAAAAAGAAAAATACTAGAAATTCTCACATTAAAAGAAAAAATCTCGGCGTCCAATTTAAGTGGAGGCTCTCCTAAAGCACTTACCTTAACTAAAGGTATAAATTATCAAGACATACTAGAAATTCTAACATTAGTTGAAAAAGAAAATATTTTGACCTCCAATTCTTAAGATTTCTAAAATTAATGGATGGCTTCGATTAACTTAACTAAATTTCCAAAAATTGGTTTCCTAAAAGTCCACGGCTTAATTAAATGTTCAAGTCCATGCTGCATTTCCTATTATAGAGTTTTTGTTAGGCTATATAACAGGAATATTCATGGACTCCAAGTAAAGCTTATATCTTTTTTCTTTTATTTAGGGTGATTTTCTTGAGAAAGCTAATTAAATATTGAGAAATGTATAGAGTAAAACAAAATAGTTTATGGAATATGTGGACATAACTACTCTCCCGTTACATTCTGACTGTTTACATAGTCGATTTTTTTTAATTAAGCTTATAAAAAAATCTAATAACATTTACAAAACCAAATTTAAATTAGTTTAATTAAATCTAATATTGAATATATTTCAATATTTTGGGTTAAAAATATTACTATATTTTCCTATAAAGTTAATAAAATTTTTAAAAAATTAACTTTTTAAAAAACAAAATATCTTATAATATAAAATAAAGAGAGTAAGTACCAAGGGCAATCCTCGCGGCAATCGGGAACTTTGGGCTGCACTCTTGGAACTTGGGACCTTCACCACTCCATTGATAACCTGTACGGCAGTTACATTCGTAATCTCCTGGGATGTTGGTGCAGACGCCATAGCAAGGATACTTATCCTTATTGGACGGATCACACTCGTTGATGTCTACATATATACCATCCGTGGTTAGTTAAGAATTAAATTTAATTTGTTCTAGAATGAATTAACCAGCACACACACACATATATATATATATATATCAGCTTCCATATGCACTAATACAGAGGAAGCTAGGGATTAACTAAATAATTTATTAAAAAAAATCTTACCCTTGCATCCTTTAGTACTGGGATCGTCCTCGTAGGGGTTGCCCTGGTAGCCTTTGTTGCACTTGCAGTAGTACCCGGGACCGTTGGTGGAGTTGACGCACTCGCTGTTGGTGCTCACGCAGGCGTACCCGACGGGCGTCTCCTGCGAATCTGACGCCGGACAGGACGACGCGGAGGAGGCGTTGCCGTCGCGGATGGCCCAATCAAGCCACACCGGCTTGGTCCGGTTCAGGTCCATGTTAAGATCTGAACTCCGGAACTGATACTCGTTCTTGTCGACGAGGAAGGAGTAGTCGCAGGGGCTGAACCCCACCTGGAAGCCTCGCTTCCAGGAATCGAAGGTGACGACGTTGTCGGTGAGGCCCCCGGGTATGTCAACATGGCAGCAGCCGGCACCAGCGCACCTACCGTCCTGCGCGCTCCGCGAGTCGTTGCAGTAGGTGATGCAGCCCGTGTAGTAGAGGTAGCCGTAGGGCCCACCTTCGCTGTCCCCGTTCTTGGTGTAGGCCATGGTGTTGCACCCGAGGATGACCAACATGTTAAGCTTGTCGGAGATGCGGTACACGCCGGTCTTGTTGAGCTCTACTCCGCCGTTGAACAATGCGATGCTGTCCCCGCTGGAGTTGTAGCACTTGTACGCCACCGGCAGCATCACCTTGGCCGTTGGGAGCGGCTCCAGTGACAGGCTCGTCACATGGATGCTCTTGCTCACGGACGCGAGGGTCGGCACCATGTCGCCTCTGGCGTTCCTCGTATTGCAGGCGATCTCGAAGCCCTCCCCGCGGGAGCACTTGGGGCCGATGCCGAAAGGGTAGGGAATCTCCACATCGCCGCACCTAGAGAGGCAACCGGCAGGCCGGCCGGTGACCCTCTCGGCCGCGGAAGCCTGAAGCAGCAGGCCGGCAAGTATCCAGAGTGCCATCGATATGGTTGTATATACGTTATTGTATATATATTCACTATATATAGCCGTAAGTAGTTGCGGCCTCTTCTTCCTTGGCCTTCAATATATTGTTGGTACGCCACATGATACAACCATATATAATAATTAATTTTACATCTTGAATTATTGCCTTGTCATCTTCAACGTATCTCTGGTCGCTAATTGCAAGGACTCTTATTATAACTAGAGGATCCTCGCACTTTGCTGCGAAATATTTGAATGAATGTACGCTAACTATTGTTGAAATGATAAATACGTTTGTCAATATGTGACATCTATTTATAAGCGAAGGGTTCGGTCGGTGCCTAAGTATTCACGAGATTGTACCAAAAGAGACGTAACGATTTTTATATAGATTTACAACCCACGAAAATTGGAAATAGCCATACTATTGTTTATATATATTACGCGAGAACTACATAGAGTACAAAGCTGAAGCAATTTACTCTTCTATTATATCCATCTAATATGTAGCAATCCTGAACGGTAAGATATAGTCGATAGCTAGCAATGAGACTACTCCTTGAATCATGACTCAATATGACTTATGTTTGTCTTCTAATTTGATGCCTTTCTGTGTCCTGGGAGACCACTGTATTTACAACTAAGAGAAATCTTTAGATAATATGATCGTGTAGGTAGATTCGCACCCGAATTAGACTTCATAGTCTTACATTAATCGAGTACGGTTTTATTTCTCAGCCATATGCCATATGTATTTTCATCTGTAGGGACACCTATCCTTATGTATTTAGGTATGTAGTACTCCTAGAGATACCTTAGTCCAGTTATACAAGATATGCCATATCTGGGACACCGACAGTAGCCCCTCCACCTCTATGCAAATTCTTTCCTAAAACTTTTGTCTTGCACACCTCAAAAGCCATGTTATCAGAAATATGAGTATAATTGGAAAATATGCCAAATACATTATGTTTCGATAATATTATTCTACCATATGGGCATAAAGACATTGTTGTTAGGATTTAATTTTGGATATAGGTCAAAAATCTAGATGTGCTCTATTATCTCGCTAAGAATATTGCCACTTTCCACAGAAGTTGAATCGTCACAACGCGTCTTATAAAATCTGGTGGCGAGATTCATTTGAGGTCCATTTATCATTCCAAACCAAACCCTACCGTCTCCATCTTCCTTGTACCCAACCTTTTTTCAATCCCTAATTTCCTCTAGCTACTCGCGTACTACCCTAATGGATATTCCCCCAATCTGACATAGGTGATTCATGCGACATTCTACCAATGCGTGTTGATTCTAGGCCTAGGCAACATGCACCGGAAAGAAGGAGGTACACGCTCTGAACCTATAGATGGCTTTGTAATGACTCTTGTGATTTTCTACCAACGCGGATTTATTCCTCTTTCTTCCAAATTCTTGTCCAATGTTCTTGATTTCTATGGAATCCATTTTCTTCACTTGAATTAGAACTCCATTGCTTTTCTTGCTATTTTTTCATCTCTGTGAGGCCTACATTGGTGTCACCCTTTCTTGGATTTGCGATAGTACTTATATGATCTTCGAGCCATGCAGAAGTTGAGGATCACAGGTCATTGTGGTTTTCGACATTGTGATGGTCTCAAGGAGTTCTATATTTCGATTAGCCCCCACTCATCTAAAAAAGATTGATGCTAGAGTTGGTTCTATCTTAAGCCCACAGCCCTATCCGATAATATCTCTATCCCTACCAAAATCCCCAATACGAGAGGATGAGTGGAACGAACTCATCGCCCCATCTGTTTCCCTCCAAGTCTTTCTTGATAAGATTTTCACACTCAGAGTTCAAGGTTTGATGGCATACGAGGTCGTTGAGGACTTTGTCTATCGTTAAATCCAACCATTTCAACTCCGTCCTCACCTCGTGTATCTATACTCAATGGACAAGGATGAATTGTGGATATCACATCGGGGTATGTAGTATATGTATACTTTCATTTCCTGCACTTATCTAACATCATAATACAAGATTAATATCCCAATATTATTTATGTAGACCTTGACAATGCAACAATCTAGAAACACATCGAGGTGGTGGTGATTGATCTACCGAGTATGGTAGAGAATGTCCCCATTCCCCTTTGTGATCTCCTTGCCACCGACTGAGATGTTATTGTCAATGTAAGTTCCAACTATATTAGCCTAAAATCCATTCTTTTTTATCATTTTCGACAGTATAGAACTTAGGTACTAAGATCTTTTGCTGATTGACACCATCGAACCTTTTCTCAACCACTAGCTTGCTACCACAGAAAAAGAGGTAGCAGAAAAGGCGATGACCCAAGTATCCGAACAGGTGAAGACTAACCCGAGTAGTATATTAGAAAGGAGTGGTACTTTGAAGAGAAAGATGTTGGTGCCATCCGATAGTATAGCCAAAACTTCCCACTAGATAATGGTAAGTCTTCACTACTCTACCAAGCTTATCTGACTAGGGATTTCCCTTTAGCATAATAATAGCCTAGGGCTGCCTCAAGCTCGTAGGCCCCAAAAGCAAAACCCATGCTAGGTAAGCAAATGTTTGGCTTCGACTATTTCAAACATATATCATTTAGTAGTCCTTTGTCATTGATTTTTGTTGTCTTCCTATAGTTTCACTCCTTCGATCCTAGACCAATAGTTCATGAAAATGTTGGGGACAGGTTCTAGAGTCCCCTACTATCTTACCATGAGATTAGTGACCCCTCCTCAACTCCCTTCTCCAACAGCTACTCTTGCTGCTAGTCTCTAATGAGTGGGACTAGCACTTGTTGTCTCTGTCTCAAGAGAGGGTCATGCAGGCTGCTGCCATCAACAACAAGATGGTGAAGCTCTGTGGAGAGCTTGCCAACGTGCAAAAATGATTCAATAAGCTAGAAGAAGACCTAAAGACGGCAACAACTGATGACACCTCCCTAAGCTACCTCATGAAGGACAACGATGTCATCTGTAAGAAGGGTGAGAAGGCGTTGAAGGTAGAGAAGGAGAAGAAGGAGAACCTTTGAGAAGGCCTCAATACACATTATATGCCTTTAAGCATGGCGACAGAAAAGTTAGGGCATTGAGTTCCCCTACCACAATTTAACAATGAGTTCATAATGATGATCTCATTGGAAGTTATCGTCAAGAGGCTCCACCAAGTCCTCGCCGAGATTACAACTCAAATTTCCAAATAGAACCAGATAGCCATGTACACCACAATTGGGCATGCTCTCGCTTACGTCTCACTTCATCACCTCGAGGTGAACGTCAGTGAGGTGATCGAGAAGGTCTTCCTTGAGGACCGGTAGGAAAAATTGATCGAACAGGTGGACGCGGCAAGCCAAAGTATGCTGGCGCTCTACTCTGACTTGTAATTTCCTATTGTCATTTTGCTTTTCTAGCTTTTCTTGTATTAAACCAATAGTAGGCCATTCTCGGTCAAATTTCAATATATAAGATATTTTCCCTTACATCTCACTATTGTTGGTCTTCACCATAGTGAGGAAAAAGAAAACATGGTAACCATCCAGCAAAGTGGTCTGGTTATCACAAAACTAGAAGAAACCAATAACTCTCCCATTGGCCAGCCTGTGGATTTCAGCAACTCTACTCTTGTCAAGAAGTTTGAGGTGCTTCACGTTTCTTGAGTAGAAGCTCCTCAGTACAATTATACTAGCATTATTTGTTTTCCTTCTCCATGGCCCTATTAGGTGACTAACATAGAAATTACTTGTGTATGGTAGACTCTAAGTACTCGAAAAAGGCTCACAACTGTGAGAAGGAATGACTTGAGACATAGAGGTAGAGAAGTCCAAGGCCAAACTCTAGCTATTCACTAAAGACTGTGAGAAGGAATGGATTGAGACAAAGCTAGAGGTAGAGAAGTCCAAGACCAAACTCCAGCTATTCACTAAAGACAAAGAGATGGTTTCCTATAAGAATAGAGACATCCAAATCTTTGCTTATTAGGAGAACACGTATGGGCTTCTCTAGGCTGTCCGCCAAGGACTTCATATTAAGCATCCAGATCCTATTGAAAGCCATCAGGAATACCTAAATTGAATCAAGGAGACATGCAGCATTCTTGTTGGGCTTCCTCAAGAAATCAATGATCAATTTAGAAGCAAATCCCACTATTTCGGTCGACTTTGAGGAGCCTATGTCATTGCCTATATCCAAGAGCAGCATCTAAATTGGAACTTTAGATTCTTGAACTTAGGCTTCACATGTTTTCAGTTATCTTCCACCAAGATCAATGTGTTCGCCTAGTCTTCTTGTAGGACTTGCGTGGTAGGGGCCGGTGTGGTAAATCTTTCCTGCATAGAGCAAACTCAATGAAAGAAAAGACATAAGTATTTGTAATATTTGTAATATATATGTTGTATTTAATCCCTAAGTCCACGTTCCACAATATAAATGTTTCCTTTATTGTTAATTTTAATTTGTGTTGACTAGGTACTTAAGCATCGCTGAGTACTCACCTAGCCCCTAGCTATTTTATCGAATACCATATTTCTAACAAGGCAACCGCACATTACTCTATTATAGTCTTAAACTAAAATGCCCCTAGCCCCTGACCACAAGTTCAAACTTGATCAGACCTATAGCCTGTGCATATGCTATCAGGAGGAAATCAAATCCCTGTATCTCTTGACTGGCCAAAAATATTGGGCGTCCTCTACCTATAATCAGCCTAGGGGCATATACAGAGCATAGGAGCTATGTAGCCTGACTAAAATTAGAGTAACTATAAGGGACACATTATTGAGGAACGTCATACAACTTTATTTTGTATTGGAAAAAAGATACACATATATAAATCTTACACATGAGACCGACTAAATGTAGAATTTATGCAGTTGGTTGATGCTCCTTGAGCTAGATAGCTGATGATCTTCATCGTCTCCAATTTTGTATGTTTCTGGTCGAAGTACTCATACCATCTTGTAGGGATCCTCCTACTTGAGGGACAATTTGTTTTTGCTAGCTTGGCTTTATACTCTCTTGAGGACAAAGTCTTCTACATAAAAGGCACGAGCTCAAATGTGTTTTTTTATATTGATGAAGGGCTTGATGATATTGTGCTGCTCTAACAGCACCACGTTCTTGGTGCTTCTTAAGTAAGTTGACATCGTCTGTATGCCGTTCATCTTTTTCCTTGTTGTAGTAGTTTTTAACTTGTGTGGAAACTTGTTGTACCTTGGTTGAAAGCATAGCCCCAAATCCATATGTGAGGGAAAATAGTCTCCTTTGTAGCTACTGTTGGTGTTATCCACGTAGCCTAAAGTACTGATTGTAGCCAATCCCAAGCCATGAGCTGGTCATACACTTCGGTCTTAATGCCATGCAGTACTATTCCATTTGCACGCCCAACTTGGCCAATATTCTGAGGATGTAAAACTAAGTTGATGTGATAATCTTAAAAAACATCACTTCTAAACTAAGAGCCATTGTTCTTTAGTATATGATGAAGAAAACCAAATATGCATGAAAATACTCTTCATGAAATGGTCCTGAGATGTGTATCCCCTAGCATGTGAAAATCCTTGAGAACGATATCATCTATAGGGCTTATGTAAGTATTTTGCTGAGCTTTCTATAAAATTGACAAACTTTACAATGCTTGACCAGGTCGCAAGCATCTTGTAAGGCGGTTGGCTAGAAAAAACCATGTCAAAAGGATTTCCTGACAATAGTCTGTCTCATAGCATGATTTTTGCATCCCTTCATGGATATCATAGAGAAAGGAATGCCATCTTCCCAAGAGACTCACTTGAGTAGTACTCCATTGGGCACTCGCTTATATAGCCCATATCCAATGATAGAGTAGTGCTTCAATTGGCCAACTTTTTTACTGGGATGTCGTCTATAGGAACCATATTCGATAACAGGTACAACTAAAGAGGAGTTCTCCAGTCGTTGTCTGTTTCAATGTTGGTTGTTGTTTCATCAAGTTTGTTGATCTCCGTGGATGGTATAGGCCCATGCTATTGTCGGCACTAGACTCTATGTCCATGTCATTGGTGTCATTGATGGAAGGCTTTGTCAGGACTTCTAAGAAGTTGCCAAGTTTGACCAGTTCACATATTGAAGCCTATGTGGCGAATTCATCGGCATCGAAGTTGTTGTTGTGATAAATGTGACTAACATTGATCTCGTGGAAATGTTGCATCATCTTTCTCACCTTTGCTAAGTACTTTACTAAATCCTTGTTTGAGCACTGATATTCGTTGTGCACTTGATTGGCGACTACCTGTGAGTCCCATCTCACAATTAGCTATTTTATTCCAAGTGCTATGGCTGCTCAGAGTCCTATAAGGAGGGCTTTGTACTCAATGGTGTTATTAGAAGTCATGAAGATAAGTTTTATTGCATACTTGAGCTTGTCTCTAGTTGGTGATGTCAATATGACACTAGCTCCCACACCTTGCTTGTTCATTGCTCCATCGAACATCATTGTCTAGGTTTCACCAAGCGTGTTGTCGATCTTGATTTCTGCCTTAGTTGTCTAGTTAGCAATGAAGTCAGCTAGAACTTAGGACTTTACTGCTATTTGAGGGACAAAATTAACATCAAATTGGCTGAGCTCTATAACCCACTTGGCAATGTGTCTTGTGACTTTCTTGCTTTGAACCACTTCTCTGAGTGGGAAGGAAGACATGACTATCACCTTATAGCTTGAAAAAGTGGTGTAGCTTCCTAAACGTCACAAGGATGGCATAGAGCAACTTCTAGATCTATAGATCTCTTGTTTTGGCATCATGGTATACTTCACTAATGTAGTAGATAGGTCATTGTATGCCATCACATTCAACTACTAGGATTGTCCTCACCGAATATGGGGTAGCTGCAATATATAGGAATAGTTTGAGAGGTACCTTTTGAGCTTGAGAAATGCCTTCTCGATTTTGCTAGGTCCACTAAAACTTGTCGTGATTCTTCATAATGGTAAAAAAAGGCATCCCTTTTTCTTTCATCCATGCCACAAATGTACTCAAAACAGCCATGCACCCTATCAGCTTCACCTCCTAGGGAGGGATTAGTTGGTCTATCCTAGGAAGAGAGAAGTAATCTTTTGGACACGTCTTATTGAGGATAGTGAAGTCTACACACATTTGTTATTTGTCATTTGCCTTTTGTACCATGACTAGATTTGCTAGCCACTTAGAGTGCAGCACTTCACTGATGAAGCCTACATTCTAGAACTTATCAATCTACTCCTGGATAGCTTCCTATCAATATGGTAGGAATCTATGTAGTTTCTGTTTGACTGATTTTGCATCTGGTCGTAACATTTGTCTGTGCTCAATTACTTCTCTAGGGACCCCGGGCATGCAGATGACTGTAATGCGAACACATCCACTTTAGCCTGGAGAAAAGCGATAAGCTTGAGTTCCTATTTCTCCTTGAGTTTAGCCCTAAACTAAATTGTCTTGTCAGGGTTGTTCTTACCACCATCAGGCTTTACTGTGATCTTGGGTTTACTATTTTTCTAATGAGATTCTTTTGTGGTGGATGGGCATGAAGTCTGATCGTCTATGTCGAGACTTTTTTCATCACACTGCACAACAAACTTAGTGCTCCCGGTAATAGTGATAACCTTTAGGCCCTAGAATTTTAACAAGGCGTTACACGTACTAGCACACTACAACAAATTTTGCCAATGCTATCGTCCAAGAATTGTGTTGTATGCCATGTCAAAGTCAGTGACATCAAATGTAATTTTCTTGGTACGGATGTTGTTGGGGTGCCAAACGTTACTGGTAGTATGATCTTTCCTAGCGGCTTGGAAGATGGTTGTAGCATAATCCTATGGAAGGGCAGATCTAATGGCTTGAGCTCACTTCAAGGGATCCCCATGGCTTCTATTGCACCGATAAAAAGGTGATTGATAGAGTTGTTCCCATCAATTATGATGTGGTCAACCCTAATATTTATGATAGTGGGTTTAACCACTATAAAATATAGGCCAGGGGTAGGACCTTAGGCGAAAACATTATCGATTGGTCTGACCACTAGAGCCTCATTGCATATCCTTAGGAAGTAGAAAATACCTCATGTTCAACCTTCTTATACTCCCTTTTGGAAGAATATGAGGTCAAACCGCTAAAGTTATAAGCCATTGTGAGGTTAGGAAGGGGACAGTCGTCGTCTTCATTAGATGACTTGGTGACAAAATTTTCCTTCTCAATGACATGAACTCTTTGGTTGGGCAGCGTAGCCAGTTATTGGGCCATCTTCTTTTGGAAGACTTGGTCACGAACCAAAGAGTGAGTTTGTTTTGTGCATTGAGCATTGCTTCTTACCTGGTCCTACATCGTAGGACTTGTAGCATCGTTCCTATTGGGGTACTCATTCTACAACAAGTACTTCCTTAGCCTTGCACCTCTTGTTCTACCTTTTCTTCTTAGGCTGGTTCAAGACTTTATCAGTGCATGTATTATTTTTCTCTGCTAAGTTCATGTCATCCACCACCTTTGCCAAATAGCTTCGTTGGTGAGAGCACTTTGTTCGACGATCTTAAATAACTTTGTTGCCATAGTTACTTTTCTTGTTACCAGCTCCTATATCGTCCATTGATCTAAGATGGCTAAAGGAACGAAAATGGCGATCAGAGGGGGGTGGTGAATGGGAGCCTTAACTTTCATGCAATATATTTGGCAGATGTCCCAAAATCAATCCTAAAATGTAGTCACAAGTAAATCAATATGATTTCTAGCCAATAGATGAGCTATCTTAAGGAGATCATCGGCTAAACTGAAGCCAATCAAAGAGAAAACAAAGATGAGTGAAAACCACTAGTATATCTTCCTAAAAGTCTGATTCTCCCCGATCTATGAACTAGTGAGAAAGTAGATGATTTCCTTTGGTGCAAGGATTCAACTCATGTCTTAGTTCATCTCAAATAAACTGATTTGAACCAAAACCCCTAAATCTCAAGATTCCACCCAAAACGTGGGAAGGGGAAAACCAAGAACACAAAGAACACAGATGGGATTTGAACAGACAACTCACAAATCGAGGACACCAGGAGGTTAGGGCCTCCATTTCCACACACAATCTTTAGTTCTTATACACAGATGTAGTGGATTACAGTGCCGCGGAGAAATCGAGCAAGAACCCTCAAAGGGGAAAAACGACGAACTCAAGACGGGCGAGAGAGAAAAAGAAAAAAAATTAAACAGAAAATGCATGCATGCACTCAGACCTTCCAGACCCAGCTGACGCGACACCCTCAACCTATATATATCAGAATCCTTTTGCATTTATGATTTTGCCCCTTTAGTGTACTACGCTAAAACAGTGATCAGAGGGCATAATGGCCCAACTCTTTTTCAGGCAATCGGACGGCCACGCTTCCTGTACAGATTTGCTTTGCCTTGGAGCAACCTTTGTGATTTTGCCACATGTCACCCCATTCCTCCTCGGAACTTGGGTTTGGAGGCCAAAACCGTGAAACCGTCACCCGGTGGTTTTGATGCTCAATACACCAAACCGCTCCGATGTCGACGTGTGTCCAACCTCCGCCAAGCTCGGTGCCTTCACCTTCCTTCTTGACTTGATCGATGATGTCTTCATCACCCATGTACACTTGCGCTTGCCGATGTCACTAGGTGTTAGCCATCGCGGCTGGTCCTCCGACGCTTCGGTCCCTCAATCTAAGCCTCACGTCTATCCTTCACTACTCTCGGTCCATCAGCATAACCCATCTCTACTTGACCTTCACCTCACCATCGACCACTGCCTCCGAGCTCCACACCTGCACACCACAAGCCATGAGACGTGTTGCACAAACACACTCAACCCAAAGTGTCAGCACGTTGACAATCATTCATCACTACAATGATGCACAAGGGCACATATCAACCTTGTGTTCGCAATGGCAGATTAGAATGCCCTGATGATAGATGCATCGGTTATCTATGGGATTATGTTATGACACTCATTGAAGCATTGCATAAAGTCCCACAAAGTCTCTCCATCTTTCTATCTTATAGCGTGTAAATCTTTCTTGACAGCATGCCTCTTATATGTGCTTTGAAAGTTTGCCACAAATTGCTTGCAAAGGTCATCCCAAAACTCAATTGAAGACCTAGCCAGGTAGATGAGCCATGACCATGTAGAGCCCTTGAGCACAGTGGATAGATAGTTTGCCATTGCATTCTCATCTATCCCAACCGTGCTCAAGACCGTAAAGAAGACCAAGAGAAATTCTTGGGGATCTATGTTTCTAACATTCTTCTCTATAGGGCTAGGATAGAACATGGATAGCCACCTCACTTCTCTAGGAGAATGGGTGAACGCTCCACAATCTCTGCTAGGTTGAAAAGATGAACGATGATTGTCGTATTGAGGATACCTCTAAGTATTTGATGAAGATGATGATGAAGCATTGCGTGAGTTGTTCAATTCTCGAGAAGGCCAACATTGACCATTACGGTCTTCTTATCGAGGCAGTGTTCAAAAATCTCACCGATTATACCCACCACTTCATCAATCATCCTCCCCTTGATGGCGATTTGGAGAACGACCATGATCTTCATGTCGATCTCAGTGATTATTGTGACTATCCCTTCATGCGTGATCCCTTCTTCATCTCTCTAGGTCTTCACGCAAGTCGTGATTCTAAGGAGGGCGGTAATCAACTAATACAAAGCTAACAATCTATTCTTCTAGCCTATCCAACTAATATACAGTAATCATAAGCAGCGAGATGTAGTTGGCGGCTAACAGTGAGGTGGCTCATTAGATGTTAACTCAGTGTAGCTTGTGTTTGTCTTCTAATTTGATACCCTCCCTTCCTAAGAGGCTATTTTATTTATACTGATAGGTATCCGCTTCTTGAAATAGAACTTGGAGAACTCTTTAGATAAGATAACCAGGCGATTCATATCTAGCTCGGACTTCGTAGTCTTGTCTTAAATAGGTATGGTTTTCTTTTTTAGCAGTATGTGTTTCTATCTATACAGTACTACAGAAAATACCATATGTTATATCTAGAAGAACACTGATAATGTTAAAATATTATAAAAGTGACGTAGAAAATAATGATTTAACATGATTGTATTAAACTCTATAATATAATAAATTGCTAGAGAGGGATGTGGCATATTTGCATGCTGAGCTTTAGAGCTAGTGCGTTAGGTATAAGTAAATATTAAAATTTTAATCATGTGTTATGTTACCTTTTTTTAATTAAAACGAGTACATATCAGTTACAACTTTTTAATTTCTAGTTTTAAATTTCAGAATTAAACAAATAAAATACTAAACTGAGGGTCTAAAATTGTATAACTTCATATTTATTTCTCCTCCCACCCCCAATCAAATATATTTGACGCTATGGGAACTAAACTCTGTTGTCCCAAATTTAGTGGAGGGAGTAATTCTGAATTTTTAAATTATATTTTTTTGCAAAAACTAAAGTTAAAGAGTCAAGTGTTAACTTCACGCTAGTACGAACAATATATGGTTTCAAAATACACAAAATAATGGGAAGCACCGACTGTGCTATGTAATCGAAAAAATAGACAAAATAATTTCAGTGATCGATGTTGATGTGGTGTATTTTCCTCGTACGTATATAGATTTAAAATCTTGTACTACATGGTAGTTAATGGCATTGTCAGATCACGCCGAAGAAACAAAGTGATGAATAGAACAGAAGCAGCGAATCTAATGAAAAATTAAAAGAGTTTTAATATATAAATCAAAGTAAAATAAAAGAGTCCATGTCACCCCTGGGTAGCTTTTATTTATCATATGATCATAAATACAAATTAATGGGCTTTAAAAGCACGGATTGGCCAGTATAATTTATCTCCTTGTGGCTATCCTCTCCGAAGATTTTTCATGTGCACTCTAACAGGCTAGCAGAGTCCCACTCTTTATGTTAGTAGAACCCGTATATGGATCAGCCACTCATCTGTCTTTCCTCCCCAGCTAACGGACATATTGTTTGTTGAAAAAATGGCTAGAATGGCAAAATTTTGTTAGCTAGGGAAGAGATTTTGCTAGTGGATTTGTAGCTAGCCTGCCAGAAGTCTCAAGGATAGATTGAGATTGTAAACGTGTTACACTAGGATTGTAACCGAGCATGTCTCAAGGATAGATGGACTCCTGTAATTTGCTATAGATAGAATAGAACTTAAGTTAAGAGTCCTAGTTTAAAACTATTTATATCTGTAATTCTTGTTCTATATATAAACATGCAACCTATGGTGAGCCAAGATGAGGCAATCATAGTTACTCCATATTTTTTTCCTGGTATCAGAGCCGCCTCTTCCTAGAATAGATCTACAAAAATCTCGTCAAATTCTCGCGACAAGGGGGCTGCAACCTGCTCGTGACGCTCCTCCCCGCGATCTGAACATCCCGCGACAAGAGGGCCGCGACCCCTGCTCGTGACGCTCCTCCCGCGACAAGATGTGTTCGTCCTCCTCTCATGGCGAAGGATATCCGTCCTCTCATTTTGGACATCCGGTGTCTGACAAGCTAACACGGGATAACTTCGTCCTATGGAAGACGCAGTTCCTGCCCGCTGTCCGTGGCACCAAGGCGCTTGGTTTTCTGGATGGAACCATCCCCGAGCCACGACAAGTCCTTGAAGCTGAAGTCGATGGCAAGAAGAAGGAGATTCCCAACCCAGAGCATGACTCATGGGTAAAAAAAGATCAGCAGCTACTCAGCTACCTGGTGAATTCGGTCTCCAAGGAGGTCCTCGTCGGAATCACGACTGTAACAACCTCTGCGCAGGCATGGAAGGCACTAGGGGCTATGTTTGCAGCACAATCAAGAGCGCAGATTACAAATCTGCGCATGCAATTGGCCACCACCAAGAAGGGCAGCCTCACTACGACAACCTATTTCAACAAGATGCAGAACATCAAGGATGAGCTCGCGTCAGCTGGCGTCACCGTCGGGGATGATAAGGTGGTTGCTCATCTACTTAATGGTTTAGACTTTGATTATCACCCCTTTGTTTCTTCTATGATGGGCCGATCAGGAGATCTTTCACTCTCTGAATTATATTCTCTACTCATAGAGTATGATATTCGGCTCAAGATGTATCAAGGGACCGATCAGCTCCAGTCTTCAGCTAACATGGCATCTCGCGGTCGTGGAAACCGTGGTCGTTCTGGTGGTCGACGTGGTGGAGGCCGGTTCAATTCATCGTGCAATGGACAGAACAGCAACAACAATCAGAGTTACACCAACAATAATCAAGGCAATAGCTCGCAAGTCACAAAAAAGGCGCCCTGTCAAATCTGCAAGAAGACAAATCATGAAGCCAATCAATGCTATTTTCGCTATGAGGAAGACAATCAGTACCGTGGGCGACCAACAGGAGCTTATAGTGTTGATACAAATTGGTATGCGGACAGCGGGGCCACTAACCATATCACCAGCGAACTTGACAAGATGACCGTCCGTGATAAATATAGTGGCGATGAACAAGTTCATAACGCCAGCGGCAAAGGTATGAGTATTAGTAATATTGGGCATACAGTTTTTCATACCCCTTTCAGTAAACTTCATTTGAACAATATTCTTCATGTGCCCTCTTCTGCCAAAAGCCTTGTTTCAGTTCATAAACTTGCCAAAGATAACAATGCTTTCCTTGAATTTCACCCTGATTCCTTTCTCGTTAAGGATCAGGAAACAAAGAGGATTTTACATCACGGTAGATGCAAAGGTGGCCTGTATCCTCTCATTCCATCAGAAGAGAAAATAGAGTCAAAGCATGAAGTTTTTGGAGTCCATGTCCCTTCTACATCGTTATGGCATAGTCGTCTAGGTCATCCTGCTACTCCCATAGTTCAGAAGATCCTTAGCTCAAATAAGTTGCCGTGTGCTAGTTCCAAGAATATTGAGTCAATTTGTGATTCGTGTCAAAGGGCCAAGAGCCATCAACTGCCTTATTCTGTTTCTAATAAAATCTCTAGTGCTTCTCTTGATCTGATTTATTCTGATGTGTGGGGGCCTGCACCCATCTCTGTTGGGAGTTATAGCTATTATGTTAGCTTCATTGACGACTATAGCAAATACACCTAGATATATTTGTTGAAACATAAATCTAATGTCTTTCAAGTTTTCCAAGATTTTCAAAACTTAGTAGAAAGACAGTTCTCTAAGAAGATCCTTTGTGTTCAATCGGATTGGGAAGGTGAGTATGAAAAATTAAATTCTTTCTTCAAGCAAATTGGGATCACACACCGTGTGTCCTGTCCTCATGCTCATCAACAAAATGGTGCTGCTGAACGCAAACATAGACATATTGTTGAAGTTGGTTTAGCTCTTCTTGCTCATGCTTCCATGCCTTTAAAATTTTGGGATCAAGCTTTCCTTACAGCTACCTATCTCATTAATATTCTTCCCAGCAAGGTTATTGATTTTGAAATTCCTAGTACTCGCCTTTTTCATGATGCACCCGATTATAGCAATCTTCGTGTTTTTAGTTGTGCTTATTGGCCCAATCTGAGGCCATATAATTCCAGGAAGTTATCTTTTTGATCCACCCAATGTGCTTTCCTTGGCTATAGTTCCATGCACAAAGGTTTCAAGTGCCTTGACATCTCCACCGGACGCATTTATATCTCCCGTGATGTCGTTTTTGATGAAGCCGTGTTTCCCTTTTCAAAGCTCCATCCTAACGCCGGTGCCTCTCTTAGAAAAGAAATTGTCCTACTGCCTTCTTCCCTTCGAAATCCAGGGGATGATGACTGTACTGCATCTGATATTACTAATACTACTGACGTACTTGCTGTTTCTAGTGAATCATCTGAGAAAATTGCAGGTCTCATGCCTATGCTCCCAGCGCTACCGGCACAACGTTGCGCACATAGCCCAGGCTGCAGCTCCCAGGTGGAAACGCTGTCTCCTTCCAGCTCGTCGAACGGTGCTGTTTTGCCTGCTACACCGCCTGGGGGAATATCAGTACCGCTGCCGACCGCTGTTGCTGTGCCAGAGGATAACAGTGTGGCGACAGGTGGGGGTAATGCGGTGGTGCCTGAGTCTCCACCTGGGACGTTGCATGCGTCTGAGGAGTCTCCACCACCGCTGCATGCTACAGCATCAGGTGCACATGAATTTGTGCCACTCGGATCTTCTACAACATCTGGTTCTCCAGCAGCCACACCTGATCCCCCACGTCACCAAACATGATTGCAAAGCGGTATTATCAAACCAAAGAAGCTATATGATGGTATGATTCGATATGGCATGTTTAGTGCTACTGGTGAACCTAATTCCGTTGATGAAGCTATTTCAGATCCAAAGTGGCGTGATGCAATGGAAGTGGAATTTCAAGCTCTAGCTAAGAATAAAACTTGGCATCTCGTTCCAAGAAAAACTGGACAGAATATTATTGATTGCAAATAGGTTTTCAAAATCAAACGAAAAGCCGATGGGAGTATTGATAGATACAAAGCTTGATTAGTTGCCAAGGGATTCAAGCAACGCTATGGCATCGACTATGAAGACACTTTCAGCCCAGTTGTCAAGATAGCTACAATTAGATTGGTACTCTCTATTGCAGTGTCAAGGGGATGGTGCCTCAGATAACTTGATGTGCAGAATGCGTTCTTGCATGGTGTTCTGGAAGAGGAAGTTTATATGAAGCAGCCTCCGGGTTTTGAGGACACTAAAACACCGGGATATATATGTAAGTTGGACAAGGCTATCTATGGGCTGAAGCAGGCGCCCAGGGTGTGGTACTCCAGGTTAAGTTCCAAATTAATCACTCTAGGTTTTGTGCCATCAAAATCAGACATGTCTCTTTTTATATATCATAGGGGTGGTACAACTATTTATATGCTTATCTATATTGATGATATTATCGTTACAAGCTCATCACCTGAATCGGTGACAACTCTTCTTGCTGATTTAAAAGAAGACTTTGCACTAAAGAAGAGTTAGATGGCATAACTCTATCTCAAGCTAAGTATGCACAAGACTTGTTGAAGCGTGTTGGAATGCTAGGCTGCAAACCCTGCACGACTCCTTTATCTGCATTTGAGAAGCTGTCGAGCTATGATGGTGTTCCTCTCAGTCCAGAAGATGCTACTCGCTACAGAACCATAGTTGGTGCTCTTCAGTATTTAATAAATACACGACCAGATTTATTCTTTGCTGTCAACAGAGTTTGCCAATTTCTTTATGCACCGACCTCAGTTCATTGGACTGCAGTTAAAAGAATACTTAGATATGTACAACACACCATTGGACTCAGGATGCATATTTAAAAGGTATTGTCGTCATTCATCAGTGCCTTCTCTGATGCAGATTGGGCAGGTGATACAGATGATAGGCGTTCTACTGGAGGCTTCGCAATATTTTATGGAAGTAATCTTATATTATGGAGTGCTAGAAAACAGCCAACTGTTTCAAGATCTAGTACAGAAGCAGAATATAAAGCGATGGCTAATGCTACTGTAGAAATAATATGGCTTGAGCAAATGTTGATCGAACTTGGGGTTAAAGTGCATCGCACCTCAGTTCTTTGGTGTGATAATCTTGGTGCAACATACTTATCAGCTAATCCCGTGTTTCATGCTAGAGCAAAGCATATTGAAATTGATTTTCACTTTGTGCGTGAAAGAGTTATGAGAAAACAGCTACACGTTCGGTTCATCGCTTCTGGAGATCAGTTGACGGATGGATTTACAAAAGCCTTACCGGTTGCAAAGATGAATACATTTATTCGCAATCTCAAACTTCAAGGTGGTTAGGAAAGTTTAGATTGAGCGGGGGTGTTAGAGATTGTAAACGTGTTACACTAGGATTGTAACCGAGCATGTCTCAAGGATAGATGGACTCCTGTAATTTGCTATAGATAGAATAGAACTTAAGTTAGGAGTCCTAGTTTAAAACTATCTATATCTGTAATTCTTGTTCTATATATAAATATACAACCTATGGTGAGTCAAGATAAGACAACCATAGTTACTTCATATTTTTTTCATCTTGGAGGTGCCATTGTTGTCCATTGGAGCACTTGTTAGCATAGCAGTCTCTTGGAGATGCGTTCTAATCAAAGGCCAAATATTCTAGCGAACGCAGAGAGTCGGATCCGAGGAGCCCGCGAGGGTGAGTAGAAATTAATAACCTTGTGACCTTAAAGAGATACCCAGAAAAGTATTTTATGCACCATTGGTCAATATGGCAATGGACACTCTACTGTTAGTCAAAATAAATTGCCACCCGCCAGCTGTGCCATCTCACTCAATCACACAAAACAAAACAACACACGACCCGAGGTTGTGGCATAATTAATCAATCTCAACCCACCATTGTAATTAATTTATGCCCCATAAACATCCACGTTATTTTCAACTAGCTCAGACAATTAAATTACAAGGACCAAATTAATATAAGGTTGGTCAGTCAAGAATAAAACGCCAAAACGTAGCTGAAACTTGTATGGCTTGGTAGCTTGAAGAATGTGATGAACTAATTGTTTAATACTGACGATAATGTAAATTTAACACCACGCATGGATCCGTCGACCAGCTGTTGTCATCCTTGCTCGACGATCGATGTGCAATTCAATGCATGCGTGCGACAAAAAAAAAAATCCGAGATGTGCGCCTTGCATGTCAAAACAGGCTTGGTATGAAATATGGTTACAAAGCTGGATGTTAAAAATTAGAGCAAATATATTTTGTTTCACTTTGACACTCTTTTACTCCGTTTCTCAAGTTCTTATAAGATTTTTTTTTGATTTTCTAGATTAGAGGGTTAATTCAGTCAACTTTCTATAGTTTATTCAAAAGTTGAGTAAATTACACTTATAGTACAACAACAGGTAAGTAGGTGTGATTTAATACAACGTGAGAATTGAGCAATATAGTAGAACAAGTTGGGAAAATACGTTTACGTTGAACCTAGGAACTGCGATGTAGGATAAATGAACTCGTAAGTGTGCCATGTGGGTGAGGGAGGCGCACAGGAGGCCTACCTGCATATATATGTTTGATTTCTAGACAACCCTGTTATATTTTGTATTTGCATGCTCAAAGTCATGCAGCCTACGCCCTAGAATAGATTATGAGGCAAAGCAGTTCACAGAATTGTGGGCAGAAGGCCAACACAGCCTGAACCTTCGAAGGCGAGCCATGGCGGAGGCCTCGGAGCCGGCTGCGAGCTCGTCCAAGTCGGCAGCTAGATCCAGCATTTGTCGATGCCCGGTAGCCTAGAAGGGATTCTGGATGCTTTGGAGACGCCTCGGAGCTTATTCTACTTTTGAGCTCTCAAATTAATTGGATAAATTGGAGCCACTAGTCTTAATGATTGCCTTTGTTTATCATCTGTTGAAGATTATTGTGCTTCATAGCCACAACGTATAGTATGCAGACCTGTCAGCGCCCTGGCCTATATGGCAATATGACATTTCTGTTTGTCCCGGCCGCGTGGGGGGTTTTAGTCCAAAATTACACGCATTAGTCAATTTAATGCACCGAATCGAGCTAGCCGTTCTCAACTTACCGCACTAAATTACACCTACACGTTATTGTATCGTCATTGTAATTTACACCATAAAGTTTAAAAATTGCTTTTAAAAGTTATATAAGTAACCTTTATATAATTTCTTTATGAAATACATGCTTACAAAGTGTGCCCGCAATAATCCATAATCAATAAATTAAAAAAGAGCAAAGACTAACTCAATGTGCAGCTGTCATTTTCTCCTTGGCCACACTTATCTTGCCTCCAACACCGTCTTACGTCCAAACGTCCTTAACTTTATCAAATATGGCTGAATTTTAAGGAAAAAAGAGGTCATAAGTGTAAAAAGGTAAGATAAGGGATTCAAAATAAAATCATGTGCTATTAGGGGTTAAACGTGAAATTTTGGTAAGGGAGGGCCCAAAAAGTTGTTCGACAATGAAACGTGTGAGCTTAAATAAATTAATCTGATTAAAGCTTAACGTTCTGACACATAGAAACTATTTGGTAAGGTTTTAAATCCTAAATCTAACATTAACAACAAAAGTTATGAAGTGAAGTTGTTTCACATCTTTAGTACATTATTCATATCACTATAGCATGCTCCGGTCGTTTTTTTAATAGAGTTGGAATCATTTGGTTAAGCTTCAACTTTAAAAGAGGAATAACTCGAGATGGAATGTGCCAAACAGGGCTATAATATGAATTTTTTTCTTCGCTATTTTTGGTCACTTAACTATCGGTTACCTTTTGCATTAAACAGTTGGGTAGTTCTTCATTCTCGCCATTGTCGTGTCATTCTATTTGGCTGCTATCAACACGAAATTGTGTCCTTTCACCAACAGTTTATTAGTTCTTCACCTTATGTTCGAGCACACGAGGAAGATCAGATCGGACGGAGATGCGCGCCGAGGTGATGAGCGAGCGTGAGCCGATGAAGATCCGATACGGATATGTGTGGATACGTCGAGACTTAGGAGGTCTGCTCAATTCTAATACAGGTTCTTTAGCTCATTGGTTCGTTAGAATGCACTCCCGATTATTTCACTAGACATGCTAAAAACTTTTCACACACGGAAAGAAGATCAGACAGGGCGGAGAGGCATGCCGAGAGGGCGAGCAAGCGTGAGCCGATGGAGGTCTGATGCGATCGCAGGAATACGCAAAGACCTAAGAGATCTGCTTTGCTCTAGTATAGGTTCTTCGGCTCATTGAAGTGCACTCTCGATTGTCCCACTAGGCATACCAAAGAATATGTTCGAGCTAAATTGATCCTCCGTATTCACCGATGGAGGTTTGATGTGATCACACCAGAACACGTTGAGGCCTAGAAGTTCTGCTTAGTTCCAGTGCAGATTTTGGGCTTCAAGGTGTCTTTATGGGGTTGTAGGAGTTGCGGACATGCTAGTCAAGTTGCCGTCTAATTGATAAGGAACATAGAAAGTTAGATCATGAAGCCAATCAACCAAAAGGCCGTTACAGACTTCTGCTATCAACTAGTTGCTGATAGGGTTAGGATAGCTATCGGTTGAGTCCGATGCACCTCTGCTATTGGCTGGTTGCTAATAGAAACTATAGTGCTCATACATCATCTAAAAAGCCAATGACGGCATAGGCGAATTACAAGGAATAAAGTAAAGGAGTCATCCGCTGTAGAGCCGATGACACTCCAAATAGAGTATGCGATGAATAGTAAGAAGTGAGACCTGATCTCCTAAAGGTACAAGATCTAGCGACCAACGATGATGATGCCGTTAGAGCTAGCCTTGATAGATCAGACTTAACCAACATAGTATAAATTCGAGGCTAACGGCACTGTAATATCGGGAGCTAGATCGGACGTAACAATGAAGGGACAAGGTAAACCCATTGGTTGCTATCAGCTATGGGTCTGTTGCAGGCATATAAGTAAACTTATCGACTAGCTAGATTGATGGGCGAAATGAAACCCACTAAGTCTCGATACCAGATCAAATAGAACCAAATCAATCACTAACGGATAATCGTTGGGCAAGATATATGTATATCGGCTGATAAACCGATATACTAGACATGAGGCTCAGTATATGGATAACTAATCGGCTGGCCACTCCAATGAAACATTCGTGTAAAAACCTGTCGGCTTACGACTCAATCCACTATCAGTAGTCTAGTATGTCAGACCTAACCGATGTAGCACGAGACTGACGACGATAGAGAAACATGATAAGCCGATAGAGTCTACGTGAATGTGATGTGATGTATCTAATCAAAACTAACCGATGCAAACTTAGACAGTGTGGATACACTAGGATAGTAACAGGACTTACCCCTTTATTGGAGATCGGACTTAATTGATGTAGCCTTGCGTTGAGAGTTAGAACCCACTGGTAAAAAACCTAGATAAAATAGGGTGACAATGCGCCGAGATTGAATTGATCTATAATGGATGTATTACAAGTCTCTAGGAGGTCTATATTTATGCCATGGGGTTCCAAGAGTCCGATATGATTACAAACAACCATCGGACGTTCTTTCCTAATCAGAAAAGAAAATTTTCTCTAAGAAATTAACAAAACTAACTAAATCTATCTATCTTATAAGATATATTTTATAAAGATATAATTACCCTATCATGGCTTCCATGGTTCCTCCTTATATCCGGTCTTATCTGGATGATCTTTTATTTTTAACTGAATCGAATCCATCCTCATCTATTCGATCGGTTTTTTCCTTATATCAATCGGCTTACATCAGCCAATCGACTCTCTAATTCTATCTGTAGGGCTTACCAAATTTCGGTGTTAACACCTTCAAGAAGACAAACATGCCCCTGTAATCTTGTTAGCTTTGTGCCTTTGTACCATGACATCTAGATCCTCTCCTGGCCATCACTCTCTATAGCCTAGATTGTTTGTTTGGCATGGCCCAAATCTCGACCCATCACGGGGATGGCCCGCTAAGTGATGAGAAACAGACGTAAACATAGGGGAAAATGTTGCTATAGGTTGTTTCTATCCTCAACAGTAAAATTGGGTAAGGAGACCTGATGGTTTCCAATGATGTAGCAACCATGTGTCATATTGACCTGGTCCCCATTCTATGTAGTACTTAAGTAGTATTACAATTAAAAAAAATTATATGTGGCACCCACGTGTAAGTGGGACAATCTATCTCTCCCTCTCCTCTCTACCTCTCTCTCCTTATGGGTGGATGGAGTCAAGTGAAGAGGGTCTTCTGTGCGCTCGTCTAGGAGCTCACCGCCTGACACACTAACTCGTCCAAGTACTACACCGACAGTGCTAGTGCAGCTGTCGACATTGACAATAGAGGTGGCAGCAAAAGTGATAGTAGTCCAATAGCGGTTGAGCTACTATAGAGATGATGATGGAGGTGGAGACGATGGCTAGATGGAGACTTGGTAGAGAAAAGAGGGAAAGAGAGAGCATGCACAAGTGGATGGAGACAGGCAATGTCTAGAGAGGACTAGCTTGATGGTTGCCATAGAGCTTGAGCTGTGCACCATCAAAATCGGGGTCTACTTCCATGTCAGAAAGAGAAGGCGAGGGGCCGAAGGCCAGTTCAGCAAGGAGATGGAAGAGCAAGTTGGAGGTAGGGCAACGTAGCTTGGGGTCGTCTAGATCTACCACAGCAGTGTAGATTGGAGACAAGACAAACTCCAATGATGGGGCACACCAGCCATTGCCTTTTTTTGTGGGCTCTCGTGGGGGTTGCTGGCCTCTGCCTCCCTTCACGCGCTCCTCGCCACCGACTCCCTTTGTGCACTCCCATAAGGCTCACCGGCTGCCACGTCCCTTCACATGCTCTCGTGGAGCTTGCTGGTCATATTCTCCCTTCACGCACTCCTTCCTGTACTCCCATAGGGCTCACTGGCTACCGTGTCCCTTCACACGTTCCCGTGAAGCTCATCAGCCATCACCGATGCACATTGTAGTGAGATTAGAGATAGGGGAACAAACCTACCGCTACATGGGAGCTCCTCTCCCTTAGTTGCTCTCTCATCGACATAGCTGTTGGGGTCTAAGAATATGAGAGGGATGGAGATGATAGAGAAGAAAGAAGACGCTAGCATATATGGGTCCCATATTATTTTTTTATGTTTTTAATTATAATGTCATGTAAACATCACATAAGAGTCACGTAAGACGACACCGGGTCAACGCGCCACGTGGGTACACATTAGTCAAAACCATTATTTAAACCATTGAGAGATTTGATTTATACTAATTTTATAAGTTGGAAGATGCTCGGGTTGAGAAACACAAATAGGACTTAATTTATATTTGAGGGGATTAAAGTGAAAAATCTCATACTTAGTAGTATCGTGGACGGACTGAACAATAATATGCCCGTTCAAATAGTCATATTATCGTTATGTTTTAAAATATTATGCACAGTTAAGGAAAATGAGAGTATGGAACGACAATGCAAAAATGTCTGAATGCATGCACTTAATGTAAAGAAAGCTTATTGAAGCACACTCTGCTGAGAATGGTCAAGTGATGAAAGTGATTTTTAGTCGTAGTAGCTCCCTAGATTTCTCTGAAGAATGCAAGTTAGAAAATGAGGCAAATTGTCCTATGAAGTTTTGAATGTGCAAAACCTCATCTCCATAATCTTATGTTTCACTCTACATGCATTCGTATAGATAATTGTATACTTGAATTTATCCTCAATGTGCCTGATAATTAACATTGGTTCGTACCTTAAGTTATGCACAATATTGGAGTACTTCTCTATTCCAACAAATATAGATATTATGTTTTTATGGTATTTCTCGACTGCTTGTAAGTGAAAATTATACTTGGTGATGATTGATATATTCTAGTAATTCTTTTATTTATCTTTGAATGCATGCATCCTCCATAGACACATCATATACTAATTTGCTTGACTTTGCAACCTAGAACTCCCTATGAAGTGATACCGCCTAGTACTTAACTACCCCTATCAATTCCTTTTTTTATGCATTCTTAGCCCTATGAATGACATCGTTCTATTTATACTTCCATAGAACGTGATATCCCTCAGAGATAACAAGTGTAGAGAAGTCCTCATTGAACCATTGTAACAGATTTACATTACCATCATCCACGTCTGACGATTCATCATCCACTGCATACTCACTATCAAAATATTCCCTATCCATTAACTTAATGATGGTGTTATTTCTCTCTCACTTGATTGCCAATCCTCTAGGCTTCGTGTCTTCAAATCCTCCTCCATATTGCTTTTCTTTTTCTTTGTGCTCTAACTTATTTTCCTAAACTTATTCAGCATCACCTCCCATTCAACTCCTCCTCCATATTGCTTTTCTTTTTTTTTTGTGCTCTAACTTATTTTCCTAAACTTATTCAGCATCAGCTCCCATCATATTTAGACTCTCTTTGTCTTGCGCGGCCATTGTAATAGTATTGTCTTTCTTATACCCTCACCTAAGAATACTAGGTGGCCAATCTCGTTGTAATGCATTCTTCATGTACCATCTCCAGGTGGTAATGAAATCCATCGGCATCATTTCCTAGAAGAAAAACTTTCGGTTTCCTGGCTCAGTACAATGTACATGATTATTATGTTGGCCAGAGGTTTGATTTGGAAGTCTTACGTTAATCAGTTGTACACTACCAAAAAAACTTATCTTTGCTGGCATTTCAATGCCCTTTATAGTTAAGCCGAGCTGATAGATCTACATTATATAGATCATACCTAACATTCTCTCAACCGTGAAATAACCAAAACACTACTTTATTTCACATATTTGTTCACAAAAAATAGTTAAATTAATAAAAAAAATTAATCAACACCTATAATATCGTGCATTCGATATTTTAACACCAATATCTCTTTAAACATTTTAAATGAAACTATGAATAAAACTATTTACGAATCTAAAAATACTACTTTTTTCATCACTAATAATAAATATTACTAAGGTATAAATATTTTACATTCGTATGAATCCACAAGCTATTAGGGCTTCCTCGCTTCTCTTCGTGTCCACTCAACCCCCTCTTCTCTTTTTTAGTTTTTTATTCAACTAGATTTTTAAGGGGCTGGAAGGTGTTTTACAGTCTACCGCTTCCAAAAATAATATGCCCTAATAGAGGGCAGCCCCATAGAGGTGAAAAAACACCAAAGCATAGAGTGGCAAAAGGGCCACCTACAAAAACGGCAAGCCTCCTCCTCCCTTGCAAGCCCTACAGTGGCATTTTGCAGCCGGTCCGCTATATTGAATAAAGCCTCGCTCCAACCGTCTATGAATTTAGTACTCGCTGGTTCGTCAGCGTTGAGTATAGATCTATAAATTTTTTAAACAAATATATATTTTTAAAATATTTTAATAAAAAATATATAACTAACCAATTGAATAAAGTCTATGCCTGATTGAATTTGGGTGAGATATAATGCCTTTATAAGCCTACAAATATTTTAAAAACAGGCCTAAGGAAATATGAAGCCCACAAATGTAGACCTGATAAAGCCGATAAAGACTAAAAGACTCACACAGCGCATACATAGCCTACAAAGGTGATTATCTGGGCTGAAAACATAGGAATGAAGTGAAGGGCTATACACCTTTGTTTAGGGATCTCATGGCAGCAAAAAGGTAACTGAAATCTATATACTTTCCTATGATGCATATGGTACCTGTTTATGTTGACTGGCACAGGTTGCTCCCTCTAAAAAAAAAAGACAACAGGTTGCTCCTAGTCTTTTTTTTTATTTTAAACTATTGCTCATAGTCAAGGTTCAACCAACTTCAATTAACCAACGACCCAATACTGTATAAGCCCCACGGGCACGCGTACAAATTTGCAAACACAACCTAACATATTTTGTTTTTCTTCCATTCATAGGAATTCAGCTATTGTCTAAATTTAATTGGTCCGTCTCACATAGATATTAATAAAAAAATTACTAAACAAATATGTATGAAATAACCTGTTTCATTTTACATTGGGCTCATGCATCCATATCCTATAGAAGTACTCCCGATCTGCTTTTTGAAACATAATAGAGCATTACGTGTTGAGAACATAATTTTGTTAGAGATGCCCTAAACCTATGACTATGTCAGTATTGTAATCTAGGCTATAAATGCAATTACGATCCTTATAACCCTAGGCACTGAAAGTAAAAGGTGTTGGCATGCATGTGGCCTAACCAAGTCAATAAATGGCCATTTACCTAGCATTATTTGGTGATTATATTACTCCTCTAATCTTATGTATACCCCCACTAAATACCCTACTAGTAAATTTTATTTTTTAAATACTATCACCAAGAGAATTAAATCAACTAATTCAAGCCCTCTCTTAGAGAAAAGAAAAGGGGTACGTTCATGCATATTATTATTGAAAGCAGTGGTGAATCTAGAAGATTCCTAGAGCCAGGGCAAACACATGTGTGATCGATTTTAGACAATGTTGAACGGGAAAAGCAAGCCATTCTAGTGGGGTTGATTCATCAGCCAGCCTCATCTGTGGCCGGGGTCGTCAAGCCTTGGATCTGCCCTTGATTGGAAGTAGCTTAGCTAGCTAGCCAAATATATAAAATAAACCCCAATACCATGCGTATATAAATTTTTATGTTCAAAATTATATACTAAAATTTTTTAAAATTGACCAAGTTTATTTATATAGAACAACGTAGAAATATTTTTAACGTAAAACAAATATACTATCAAGAACTAATTTGATGGTATAGATATTGCTAAATTTTCAAACTTTAAAAAATTTAAATAAAAAAAGTCAAACGTCTAATAATATAAAATGGAGGAGTACAGTTGAGTGTGCTTCTAATTTAATTGACTTTAAGGATTTAGTATATTAAAAAACGGTACTCTAAGTGGATATGTGTAGTGATATGAGATATGTAGAGTGAGAAAAAATATTCGAGGTGTGGCATATCAGCATGGTCGACAAGACCATCGAACTGAATGTCTCGATGGATGGATCAGTATAGCCCAACCAAGATAGAACATGTACCTAGTTGTTCATCAGTTAATTAAATAAATAATTAAAGGTCTTGTAAATATCAAGGGATCAAGCCCCATAATTAATGCGACCAACTCATATATATCAATCGAGAGTCGAAAACGATGGAGCTCGAGCAGAGACATTGTCTACAGATTGAGCTCTGGAAAGCGAGCAATTAATTAATCAAGCTCTACACTATGGTCACGCATGCATGGAATTAAGGAAAAAATATGTTTCTCCAAACCAAAGTTGCAGAAATTAATAAAGCCACTGTGTATTCGTAGCTTTTGTTTGTAGGCCCTGATGATCAGCAACATCCATCATATATCAGGGTAGCTGGTTAGGTGCTGAAACTGTAGCCTATTCATGAATACGAAGTATCATCTTTGGAACCTTTGGCTTTTGGGTGCCTTTGGAGACATTGACAATGCCAGAGAATAAACAAGTTCAAGTGTTCACGTGGGGTTGGCCCCCCATTCCACAACCTACGCATCATCAGGATAGATCTCAGAATAAATTCCCTGTATGCTCTATCAAGTTACCTAATCCTTTCATGTTGCTGAAAAATTTCTAATCCATTCCATATTTTGAATCCAAATTTTTATCCCTCGACTTCACTTCCATTAGAGTTAAAGCATGAGAACTTTTCAAAATAACAGTAATACCCTTAATTGAACTTCAGCAGATTAACGTCATTAAGATGTCTTTCAATGTCAGGTCAATAGCCATATAGTCATCCACCACAACGATGCATCATGCATGAGGCGTAGAGCTATAGATACATAAGAGTTCTAGCCATATGATTTGTATATCTAGTGGAGATAGGAGAGGAGGGCTAGGGGCTTTCATGTATGGGATTAGGTTGAAGTTACAACATGGGTAGCACCATAGTTGTCCTGTCCTCACCAACTTCTACAAACTCAGTGACATCCACTACATTGACCATCAAGCTACCCATCGCTAAGGAAACCTAGGTCGTTCTCTTCGTGAGGCCTACAAAGATGTCGTATAGACTTCCTCGTTAGACTACCATGCCACTCAACATGGTGTGGTGGTGGTGAAGTAGCTCATGGGCGAAATACGCTTGGTGGTGATGTGGACATCTATGCTAGCGAGAGAAGGATGGACGCCACACGCATGTAGAGCGTAGAGGCACACGATGCTATTAAACCTGGCCTTAGTGAATCCTTGCCTCCCTACCCCCGCTAGAGGCTTTCCCTCCCTCATCTAGCCGCATCGCGTCTAGCCACTTGTGTCTCCATTGTTGTGCGCATTCACGACATCCGCTGTCTAGGCACCCGGACTATCTATGTCCATCCCATGCCACCTCTGAAGGCATTGTTTCCGTCTTTATTGACGTAAGGATTTTACTGGCAGTGGAGTGGTGGCAAAAAAAGGCCGGTTAGCACACTAGCGACGTTGAGAGCAAAGCGACACTGAACACACACCAGGCGCCTGACACAAGATCCCCATGAGATGGCGTCAACTTGCGACTCCTTGTCATCCTAATATTGGTAGGGTTTTGATTTGGAGCAGGCTATGGTCGGATGGGGGAAGGAGAATGGAAAAAAAGAGAGGAAGATGGAGGAAGACGGATGAGGGTAAACTAGTCTTTTTCTATCCAAACAATCAGCCAACTAACAGTTGGGTATCGAAGAGAAAATTTCAGATTAAAGGGCGTGGACACTGCAACACAATTCCTTATTACAATGGAGATAATCGTCATTGTCATTTCGTTTTATGACATTAAGTATAGGCGGTATAGTTTATAGATAAAAATAAGGTGCTTGTCACAAAAACCAACTTAAATTCATCACAAACTAGTGAAACGGCACATCGTGAGGAATGTTATTTTATCATAAGCAATCAATCAACAAACGTCATAAGTTAAATGACAATGTTAGATTGTCCTAAGTTTTCTTATAATTTTTTCGAAAGAAAAAGGTGCTTATTTTTCTCTCTCTTTCTCCTTTGTTCCTACATCTTCGTATTTCGGAGTGGGCTGTTAAGCTCGTTAGCACCTAGTGCTCAGTCCACCACGGCATGTTACTACGCGGAAAAAACATCAGAAAACGGCTTCAGAAAAGTCGTGACCTTGCTGGACAAATATTAGTACTTACCACTGGGATAACAGCAGTGCTGAAAGCGGCTTCCAATTTATCTAGGTATACTAGTGTCTCTTATGCAACAATAAAATTGAACTAAAATTAGCATCTAATAGAACGGCATCCTGTTTGTCGCGGTGTCCTGTGGTCAGAGGGGGTGGACGCGCGGGTGCAGCGTAGTAAGCAGGAATGGGGAGTGCGGCTCAGTCGAAGCTAGAGGGTAGGCAGCGGTGGCGGGAGATGCGTCGGTGTCTAGGAGCACATGGCGAGAATCACTTTAATAATGCCCCTAAAAATGTTTCACCCAGAAAATACATTTTATTAAAAATATATTCATTTAGGATTATACTGCTCAGTAATTATTTTTGGATATTGTTTATATTGTTTGCTGTACCAAAAAGGGAGATAAATTAGGGAGGGGCTGAGCACCAGCTTTTCAGTCTAGCGGGATGCAAGACCATCACTGCACAATCAGGCCAAAATAATTTGAGGTGAATGACATTTTTGTGGAGACAGCTTGTGACAATTGTCCATACACTGGGGCTATTCTGATAAAGCCCCATCAATGATTGCCTCATACCCCTTCCCTCAACCTTAATCGACCAAATCAGAGTCCATCCCTAGGTTTCTCCTCCCTCCCATCCCCCATCCCCTGGATCCAGATCGAGACCACAGCCAGCCACCTAGCTGCTACTTCCCAGTATCGTTGCTTGCGAGATGGGACTCGCTCGGTCTCAAGCTCCCTGCCATGCGGCGTGCTCAGCCTTCGAGTGCTCTGAGCACCTAGCTGGCCGACGAGCCTCCTACCACCCGGCATCGCCAACGCCGCACTGAGACCTCACATCGTTCAGTTTATACATTTTTTTCCTTTTTATGATGTGGTGTGAGAAGATTAAAGATCCAATCCCTACCTTGTTTTGCTACATTTGGGCATGATTTCCATGGTCTTGAATGTGTGCCAACAACTCAACTCTTTATATCATAATTCCTAATTTTCTTTCGAATATTTGCTGCTATATATTCACACAGAATTTTACCACTTTGCACAAGGGGGTTCACAGAATATTGATCACTTCACAGATCAGAATATTTTCTTTTTGTCTTTACTGATTTCCATGTATTCACTCAAAGTCTAAAAGCTTACTTGCAAATGTTATATGGAAGGGATGCAGTGCCTCTGTCGCTAGGTCGCCGCTCGAAGAGTCTAGTGTGCTGCCTTGCTGCGTCAACGTCTTAGCCGCTGGCACCGTGCCTAGATCATTGCAAAGGACCTCCCCATCATCTTTACCTTCTTCCCTGAAGGTACAACTAATTCCTGGAATATTACCCTTTATTCCTAGGCTGTGCTTTGAATGGATAAGTTGCTTGTACATTGCTTCTATCTGGAGAGGAACATTCTTTGTTGGGATTGGATCATACTGTTGACTCTAAGTAACTCCTATTTCTATCACATGTAACAGAGTTTAATTAATAGGAATGAAGGCTAATTTCAATTTCCGGGATGGTTCATCATGCTTAATTTGTAAAAGGTTAGGTTGAATAATATAAGGGCTTGAAACAAATGAGACAAACTTCAAACTTTACTCTTTTAAGTTTATCATAGAAGTAGCACAAAATATCAGTGTTTGGGCACTTGCTACCTTCTGTATATTTTCTGTTTATACGCTCCACCAAAAAGAAATTAGGAGTATCATAATAGAAGAAATTGAGTGTAGTTTTCTTAGTTGATAACTAAGTGACTAGTTCAATTTCTAGTAATATCTGTGTGCTATAAATGCCATGCTAGCATGAATGAAGATCTGGACATATTGAATTTGATGGCACACTAGCATGATTATAGACTACTAAGTATTAATTTACTTCATGAACACCTGGTCGTGCCGAAAATGTCTCGGGTGACCACGCTGATGCTTAGAAGGTCTGTTTAGCTCCAGTGTAGGTCGGTCGGCTTCTCTCCGTGGCTCAAGGTACGCGCGTTGGGGCCCGTGAGATTCGCTCGGCTCTGGCGCGACGGTGCGGATGCGTGCGTGCCGATCAATTTAACCCTGCAATTGACAAAGAGGTGAGACGAACGGATCAGTCAGACGATGAGCCGATACAAGCTCTCGCTATCGGCTGGCCACTGATAGAATCGAGATAGTCATCGGTCGCGTCTGAATGGCTCCTGCTATCGGCTAGTCATCGATAGGTATTGAAATGCTCTTTCATTGGTTGGGGAGCCGATGAAGACGTGGATAGATATCGACGAAAGACGTGATGACTCCGGGTGTAGCGAAAGCGAGATCCTGATCCATCGGCCCGACCGATGGAGGCACCAAAGGGTATTCAGAGAATAGCAAAGCATACGAATCTCTTCTGGATGAAGCCGTATGCGATCTAGCAAGAAATCGTATAAAAGACACCGGCTGCAAAGCCAATGCTGCTCTGAATATGGCAGCACAAGACCTGTCGTCCGCCGTGACGATGTCGCCAGCACCGAATCTTGAAGATCGTAACTAACCGAGACAGTACAAGACCGAGGCTAACGGCAACAGGACGGTGGATGTCGGATCGGTCGTGATGAAGTAAGGGCGAAGCAAAACCATCGGCTAGCTGAGCCGATAAGAGGACAACTTTCTAAAGACAGGTGCGTATCGATCGAGGAGTCGATACACTGGGTATGGTGCATGGGATATAGATAACTCATCGACTAACACTCCAATGAAACGCCGTATAGAGGCCTATGGGCCTACAGCTCAATCTATCGTCAGCAACCTCGTAGATCGAAGCTAACCGATGCAGCATGAGACCGATGATGACAGAGAGAGCTTGATAGACCGATAAATCTTGCACGGATGTGATGTGGTACATCCGATCTGTCTAAGAGGTCGAACCTAACCGATGCAGCTTTAGATAAAGCGAGACATATTGGAATAGTGGCGGGACATACCCCTTCGTCGAAGATCGAACTTAACCGATGTAGCCCTGCGTCGAAAGCCAGAACCTGTCGGTAAAAATCTAGATAAACTAGGATGGCGATACGTCGAAATTGTATTGATCGAAGGATGATTTATAGGCTCCCATGTGATCTATATTTATATCCTGGTATTATAGAGTCCGACGCGTTTATAATAACTATCGGATGTTATTTCCTAAAAGATAAAAAGAAAATATCTCTAAGGAGGTTAACTAAACTAATTAAACCTTCCTATAGATAAGATTTATATAGATAGAATATCCTGTCGTAATTTTCACGGCTCCTCCTCACACTCAGTCTCATTTGAATAATCTTCTATTATTGGGCCGAATCATTTTTTGCTTCGTTCGATTGGGTTCTTCCCTATAGCAATCGGACTCTTCTTTATTAAACCGATCGTGTTTCCAATCTATTCATAGGATTACTAAATTATGGCATTAACTAACACCTATGAGCGATAGCAGAATTATATTTCCACATACATATTTATGATTATATTTCCACATAAATATTTATGCTACCAGATGTCTTATATGATTATTCCTATATTCTTGAATCAAGATTTATAGATATGCAGAAATGTTTAATTTCAGCCACTGTTTTTATCACCTTCATTGACTATAGAAGTACTGATGCTTGTAGTCAAGAAGAATAGTCTATGCATGCAGCTCTAACCTTTATATATAGTACCAATTTATATGCAAGATCCACTCCTTCCTCTATTTTTTTTGAACAATCTTGGTTACCATTTTGTTGATTCTACTGAACTATGAAGGCTGTGAGATAATTGTTTTAACGATTGTTAAGTCTGAATGTCTTTTAATGAAACTTAGAATTATTTCAACAGCTAACTATTTGTATTTCTCCATCACATAAGATCGTTTCAGCTTAGGGCAGTAATGTATTTTTTGTTTCCTGGGCAGGTATTAACAAAGCATCTCAATTTCACCTCTATAATTGTTTCAAAGGTATTGCCACACAATTTTTGAAATTTCGACTGAGCTCTATCTACATTCAAGTTTCTTATTTAAACAAGTAGAGTGTATCTATCAAGTTTTACTTTTCACATATATGATTATGTAGATGAAAGTTTAGATGCCTTTTGCAGATATGACTAAGTGGCTAGTTATATTGATGTACCGAACTTTTTTATTTTACTATGGTCTGCACTGATGTATGTTAGGTCAGTGAACCTATATATGTGACTGGACTGTGTGCTTGTGTACAACTAGACTTGTGCTATATTGGATGTTAAACCACTGTGATATATGTTGTTATTGGGTATAATGTTTGGGCCTATGGACTTTTGAAATTGGCTTGGACCACTTGTTATATGATAATGTAACTGGACATTAAATTTGGGTTTAAATAGTATTTAAATTGCTACTGTAATTGGGCTTACAATTGGGCTTAGCCCATGAATAGATTGATCCGTAAATGGAGTTAACAGGACATAAGATATTTTATGACAAATCAAATTATCACAATTATCCTGCCATATCAACTCCACGTCACACTGTATTGTAATTTTATGATGTTCCTTGTCTTACATGACAGATTAAAGCTTAGTGATTTATGACATTTTCTAGGGTCGATAATGACTAACATGAGCATCATAAATTTAATGGCAGAAGAAGGATCGTCATGAGATTAATGACAAAAAATATATTTTTGACATAAAAATAAATTTTCATTAAGTGAATGACATAGATTTTAAAACGTGACGTAATATTTAGCTATTATAAGATTGATTTCTTCTAGTGCAAAGGAATTAAGTGTTTTTCAGGGCATGGAAGAGATCATGAAACTTTCTAGTGGCATACAGCAAATTTACCCTAGATCTTAACCAGCTATATATATATCGGTCTCTTTCTCCCATCTCTCTCTCACTCTCAATTAACTCAGTCCAGCACTCCAACTACCTACTACCTCTGTCTCACAGGCACTTATGCTATTTTTAAAAAATTTAAGGAAAGAGTCAAGAATGAGGAGTTAGGGCAAGAATCTAAATCCTAAAATAACTAAGATGGGGTTACCAAGCAAAGTTTTATGTGGAAAAACATATATACTCACTTGCCACTAATAATACTCCAGTCATTTGAACTATAATCAGGGCGAAAACGGTCCAAAAATTTCCGACCGCTACGACCATATGCATAAAAATAAAATAAAGATGATATTATTTTTGACCATTTTACAGATAAAACTTTTATATCTATATTATTAATGATTTAAAAGCTAATGTTGAAAATTAGAGTATGATAAAAAGACAAAATGTACATTAAATTTTAAAATTTAATTTTGGTTGAAATTTATAAGTTAATAAGAGACGATGATATGCTTAGCTAGCTATTCTTTTCACATATATTACGTTAAAGTATACACCATGACGTTGAAAAGCTAGTATACAGACAAAGATACAATAGTTGGACTGAACGAAGCATCGTTCAACAGGGACATTTAATTTGTCCGATCAATTCAGGCCGACCAATAAATATATATTTTTGTCCACGTGGTAACTATTCACACCAGATCCCGGCATGAGCACACCGACAGTCGGTCGGCTTCTCTCCATGGCTTGAGGTATGCGCGCCAAGGGCTCGTAGGGTTCATGTCGGCACCGACGCGACTATACGGATGCGGGCGTACTAGTTAATTTGACCCTGTAATTGATAAGTAAGTGAGGCAAATGGGTCAGTCGGACAACAAGCAGATACGAGCCATCGCTATCAGCTGGCTGTCGATAGAATCAAGTTAGTCATCGACCGCGTTCGAATGGCTCATACTATCGGCTGGTCGCCGATAGAAATCAGGACAACCTTCCATCGGCTGGAGAACCGATGTAGGTGTACGTGGATGTTACGAAGGATACGACGCCTCCGGGTGTAGCGGACACAAGGCCCTGATCCATCGGCTATAGAGCTGATGGAAACATATGATGGAGATGGCAGCATGAGATCCATCGCCCGTCGTGACAACGCCGCTGACACCGAATCTCGAAGATTGGACCTAATTGAGACAGTACGAGAACGAGACCAATGACAACAAGATAGTAGACGCCGGATCGGACGTGCTAAAGCAAAGGTGAAGTGAACCCATCGGCTAGCTAGCCGATGAGAGGACGTCTTTCTTTAGACAAGCGCGTCTCGGCTAGAAAGCCGACGCACTTGGCGTTGCGCTCAAAGAAAAGTCTCTGCAGACCTTGTGTGTATCGGCTCCTAACATATAGATAACTCATCGGCTAACACTCCGATAAAACACCGTACAGAGACTTATAGGCCTAAAGCTCATTCTACCATCCGCAGCCTTATAGGTCGAACCTAACCGATGCAACACGAGATTGACGATGTCGGAGGGAGCTTGATAGACCGATAGATACTGTACGGACGTAATGTAATACATCCTATCGGCTTAAGAGGTCAAACCTAACCAATGCATTCTTAGATAGAATGAGACATATCGAGATAGTGGCGGGACTTACCCCTTCGTCGAAGATCGGACCTAACCGATGTAGCTCCGTGTCGAGAGCTAGACCCTGTCGGTAAAAACCTAGATAAACTAGGGTGATGATGCTCCGAGATTGTATTGATCGAAAGATTGATCATTACATATTTTCAAGCAGTCTATATTTATATCCTAGATTTATAGAGTCCGACATATTTACGACAATTATCGGACGTTATTTTCTAATAAAGATAAAGAAAAATATCTCTAAAAAAGTTAACTAACTAAAACTTTTTATCTATATAAGATAGGATAGATTACTCTATCGTGAACCACTGCTCCTCCTTAAACTCGGTCTCATCCAGATAATCTTCTATTCTAGAACTGATTTTTTCCTTGCTTTAATCTGATCGGCTTCTTCCCTATAACAATTGGACACGATCGTCTTTTCAATCTATCACTGGGCTTTTCAAATTTAGATGTTAACAGTAACCTAACTTTGCATCCACTTATATATATAGTTAGGTTATATATACTTGCATGTGTGGATCCTAGACTTGTTTGGATTTTAATCAGATCATCACTATCACGTTCCCTAGGGAAGAGGGTTTGATCAGTAACTTCCAAGCGAGGGAGAAGCAATTAACTTTCTGTATATATAGTAAATTGATCCTTGTTCTCACCACTCAATTAACTCCTAATTCTTTCGATGATCGCAGGCAGAATTGACGGTGGAAACTGCTAATTCTCTCTTAAAAAATGCAATAGAAGAAAGTTAATGGAAGATATATGCTGATCGATTTAATGTGGAATATATAATTCATGCATGTTGCGTATGTAGCCATACGTACGTTTGAGGTGTCCATGGTAGACTTGGTCTACTCAATAAATCCATACAAATCACCACATTGAAGGGGATTCACGACAGCGAGCTAGTGTGACTCTAGTGTATGTGCTTCCTGACCAGGATCTAGGATATATATATATATATATCCTCTGTGTTGTATATATATATGTATATGTATATGTACGTATGTATGATTGGACAACTTATCCATGCATCAATATTCCTAGCTTAGGACTTATCCATCTTCAGTCATTCCTTCTTTACTTTGCCCACAAGACAGCAGTTTATTTTCCAGCCACACGTGTACACAACGTCGTACTGATAATTGCGATCTAGGACGTTACAACTTTTCACTAGATATTAGCTACTAGCCAGAGAACATAAATCATTTCTTCATTAAAGAATGAAAAATTCCTCAGAGACATGCATGTGACCCTGACCCTACTATTAAAGTCATGAGATCCATCAATTAATTGACAAAAGTATATATACATATATATCACATGGTGTGACTGCATATATATGCACGTCAAACATAATTAACTTGGCATTCATGTGGAACAATGCAATTATATTCAACAAGAAGTTTCATGGAACTTAACTAACTAACGGAATGATTCAAAACACATGTATATACGCCTACATATATTTCGTAACTCCGTTTTTAAATAATTGTCGCTGTTGTTTCTTTATTTTTTGTAAGAAAAAAAGAAGAAGGCCTAGCTACCTGTCATCATGTACGTGTCTGTCTTCGTCATTAATTATATATAGTAGTTACATCTGAAGTACTACTTAAAGAGAGATGAGAGATGACGATTTGCATATATATATATACACGCTATTGGGATCAAATGGACCGGCAGGAGATTATGTAGTAGTTGGACTAGTAGTGTTGGAGGGAGCAAAAGCTAGCTGGCTCTGGCTGGTTATCACAGCTATATTTTCGTTTCTCTTGCTTGATTGACTGAATACGACGCAGGCTGGCAGGTATCCGTGGATGATGGGTTCGCATGGAAGATTGGTGACACAAACCAGAACCATGCAGGCAGGTGGTGGTTGCCGTAGGCGACGGGGTCATGCGTGCATGCATCAAGGATGTTCCCAAAAGACAATAATTCCACACCATCTCATATTAATTCATATATGGTCTCAGCAGAAAGATTATTGCTTGTTTGTGTCTCCTGTAACGCATGCACTACATGCATATTACTTACTAGCAAGCATCCATGCTATATAGCTAGCTGCACTTAGCTTACTGCACACCCAACCCAAAACCAACTTGGCTGTCCAACTGCACTAGTCCAGCTCGCACGCAGCATGCAGCAGCAGCTTCTTCAAGCCTTCTCCCATGTAATCGGTGCCTCCCTCTTTATAACATAATCACCTTAATTAATTCTAGGTTTATATATATATATATATATATATACACACACACACACATATATCTCACTGTGCTCTTATGTAGTATGAAAGAACAAATTCATTTATTGGTATAGATCTCGCTCTCTTGCGATATATAATTAATAATCGGCAGAATAAATAATTAAGCTGCTCCTTGTTTTATAGTTATCCTCAAGCACACAAACATGTAATTAATTCTCTGAAGAAACAAATCAATATACATATATAATTTCTGAAACAAATCAATATAAGAAATCACAGACTACATATGTGTGAGTTGTCATGTCGTCATCTAACTACAACGCTCTTAACTCCCTGACAATAAAATTCACCAGTAACCAACAGCTAAACTGTGATAGCTAGCTATCTAGATGCAACCAACAACTCCCTGACAATAAAATTTTTGTTTAATTTCTCCTACATGCGGCCCTACTCAATCCATCCTCCTCACACATTAACTAACTTGAGAAAAAATGAAGCTAACTAATTAAAGTAGAGGGGATGAACATGAGAACTAGCCGACCAAATAGCTATTATTAATTACTAGATGACATGCATGCATGAATATGCAATATGCATGTTCTATATATTTACATGCTGATTAATTAATTAATCTTGCTAGTTAATTAATTAACTAATCATCATGAAGTCGTGGAAGCATGCATGGATGATCATGGAGATGATCAGAGGTAGATTAGCAGGCGGCGGACTTGGCGAAAGGGCTGAAGAAGTGCGCCGCCCGGCCACCGGGGCCGGCCGCCTTGTTGGTCCTGTCGGCGGCGGCGGTGGGGGAAGCTCCGGCGAGGAGCTCGCAGGAGGGGCAGATGGAGAGTGTGGCAGCTGGGAGCGGCGCCATGAAGAAGCCGGCGGGGTGAGGGTGGCTGAGCGCCCGGAGCTGCTGGAGCTCGCGGTGGAGGCGGCGGTTCTCCTCCGTCAGAGTCTCACAGCAGCGCTTCAGAAGCTCACAATCCACCTCCGTCTGCTTCAGCTTCGTCCTGCATCCATCCATCAATATATATTCCTCAACTCGATCTTAAGTATATGCATGTTTGCCAAAAAAAAACTTCTTCAACTGTTCAGATTTTTTTAAATAATAAAAGTCCACTATTCATGTGTAGAGGAATGGATCATAGAATAGAAAGAAGGGGCACTTGATCAGTTGTTGCAAACATGCATGCAAGCAAGCATAGATAAAAAGGGAGAGGAATTTCTTTAACAAATATATATATTTATCAATAATTTTGGTGGTTTTGCTTTTACAAAATGAAAAGATAAATGATTTATTGGAAGTTAGGAAAACAATATATGTCTGTGATGGGAGTGGGAAAAGGAACGAAAATGAATGGAATAGACGAAACGAAGTGGATAGAGATTTAGAGGTGAATATGACCAACTTAACTAACCTGGCTCTTCTGTTTTGGAACCACACCTCCACTTGTCTGGGCCTCAGGTTTAGCTGCTTCGCCAAAGCAACCTTTTGCTTCTGCTCCAATCAATTAACCAAAAAGGCAAGACCAACAACAAATCAAAAGTTACAATCTTTATAAGGTGAAAATTAAGGTTCAACATGCATGCATGTCTTTATTTAATTTAGCTGAGCTAGCTAAAATTAAGGCGCTCATATATAAATCGAAGGCACATGCTGTTAATTCCTTTTTGTAAATTAATTTTACTAGGTTATGTTTATGTGCTAGTTGCTAAATTAATTTTACTAGTTAAGCTCTGGATGAAAGAAAGGAGTAGTTAGCTAGTTGTTGTTTGTGACTTACAGGGTTGAGAGTGCTATGCTCCTTGAAGCGATCTTCCAGCAACGCCGACTGCTCCTTGGTCAGCCTCAGCTTCTTCCGGCTGTTGCACCCCTCGTCGTCGTCCACCGCCGCCGACAACGCCACCGAGTAAAGCGCCCTCTCGCCGGCCTCGTACTCCACCTCCTCCGCCCGCATCTCCCTCTTCACGGCGGCGACCAGTGCCGGCGGCGTCGTCAGGCCGCTGTCAGCCGGAAGGCTGAGCGTCAGGGACGGCTCAAGCGTGCACGCTGCCTGTAACGACGGCGACGGTTCTCTCAGGACATCCTGAATACGGCCACCGGAGGAGAGGGAGAGGCTCAGAGCTAGGCCCACGTCTTCTTGCGCCATATATGCAACAAGCTAGCTATGGATGGTATGAAGTCTCTAGCTGCCTCCCGATCTCTCAGCTCTCTTCTGTGATAGCAGTAGAGAGAGAAACGGAGAGCTAGAGGGATGAAGCTATAGGGATGTGAGATGAGGAGTAAGAAGAAGAAGGGGGAGGGAGAATGAGGGCATGGAGACCCAGACATATAGGAAGGAAGGAAGGCAAATCACAAGAGTAGCTAGTCTAGTTAGTGACGAGGCACACACGCAAAACACAATAATTCACTTCTGACTTGCAAAGGTTGACAAAAATCAAAACACAAAAAAGTGTTACCTCCCGCTGCAGCTGCTACGATTTATTTATTTATTTCTGCTACGCATATATATATATATCCTATTATTAATTATATGGGTTGCACGCTTCCTTTCTTTCTTCTTATATATATCTTGCTCCTAATAATTAACTACTTTAGCGTCGTAGGAATAGCTTCAGCATGCGTATGGTAGGCATATAGTCTGCATGATCAACTTTTTTTCTTCGTCCTAGCTAGCTGGAGATTATGTATAGTCTGCTTGAACAAAATTAATTAATACTTCTCTAGATATTTTGTATCGACTGGACTGTTAAATTTATTCTGCACACTAGCTCTAGCTATTGGCCACTTGTGCTAAATTTATTCTTCATTATTTTCAGGCGCCCATCCTGTCCCTGACTTTGTCAATGATAGTTTACTGCTACAAAGTAGTAACCAATATTCTATGTAAAATTTAAGTGTTGATTGGAATGTTACGTGCATTTAGCGGGCTAGTGGAAAATTAGTGGAATTTATTCTTACAAGGAAGCTACCTAGGGTGGGTGTTATTGTGCCAACAACACTCATCCTCCACTCACCCAACCATTTACTGGTCACACCTATGCTATATGCATGATGACTCCACCAAAGTAACTTTCTTTATTTTCCTACTTAGAATTATAGTTGAAGTTGATAGTATACGTACTACAGTATATCAATCTACCAAGAAGATTAATTTCTCCTTATATCTATTCTTCCCTGTTGTAGATAATGCGTTAGCCATCTTTCCAGACCATCTAGTTGCTTTCCACATGGGACTTTGTTGAATAGGGCCAATCATAAGGTCTATTTGACGTCGGACAGGGGGTGATTAGCTCATATTGTAACTACCTTTTTAATGATGGGGTTGAGAGGTCACATTTCATCAATATCTGCATGCACTCTGCAATCGGGGTTGCGTATGCATGCCTGAGTGAGGTCGTAGGCTCTTTAATTCCCAAATCCCAGATAACAAAAAAAGTTTATTTACCTATAGACTATTCTTTTTTTACTTTTGCTTTTCATGATTCTAGATATAAGAATGTCCTGCCTTATTTGTACAATGTTTACGTTTGGTGCTAGCAGTTATTTTAGATTTTTTTTGCATATGTAATTTACCCAGACATAAATATTATTGGATTTTGTTGCCATAAGAATTGTGGCATGCTGCACTTAGATTGTTGGTGAGCTTAGACACAAACCAAACAAGACGTACAACACAGCACTGGGTTGATATATATGGAAGTAACTGAATTAAAAAGTGTGGGACAACAGAAATTCAGAAAAGAGGCCGCAGACCAGGCAAACAAAGTTAAAGCTTCCTTATGAAGTACGGTTCTTTGTGCTGAGAAATCAAACATACTCTAAAGTAAAGCAATGGTTGCTATATCCTATATGCTACAGTGATAACATATATACACTACAATGGATGCCTCATCTGTAATGGGTCAAAACCTCTATCTATAAGGGAGAAACATTTGGTCACTGATAAAACATCACTGATAAGAAATCCTACGTGTGACGGGTAAACAACTTATCACAGGTAGAAATACCTATGACGGATCACAAATACGACCCGTCATAGATAGGGTCCCCCTATGACCCACCGTAGCTGAACAACTTATCTACAATGGACTGTGTCTTACCATCCGTTACAGATACACTATCTATGATGGGCTAGAAAATACTACCCATCATAGATACACTACCGGTGATGGGTTTTTAGTTACCACCCGTCATGGATGATATATTTCGATAAGAAGAATAAACCTATTTTATTGACTAGCCTCAGGTAACTACTAGTCAAAACCTCTAAAAAATGACAGAATTTACATAGCATTCACACAACATGTATATATACACATTCCACATCCGCATACATATAATTCAAATAGCATTTATATTTATATAATTCACATCATTCATCATCAAGTTAAATATTCACATCACAAAACACCCGTAAAACTTCTTAAAATCTAAAATAGCAAACGATTAGCTTAAATGACAAAATAATTAAAATAAATTAAATGAAGTCGCATAATAATTATAAAATCATAGTTACAAGGAGCTAGTTATGTACATGAACTAAATATTTTTGGTAAAAAAATATTGATTGTTTTACCACAAGAGAATGAAACTATTTAAAATATAAAAGTCATATTTCTAATGAGCTCCATGACCCGACTTCAGATGGAAACGTCATTTCTTGTTGATCACTCTAGCTAGAAGAAAGGTGGCTAGGTCCCTTGCTAGGTCAATCTAAGTTAGCCTCCAATTTTTTTTGTGTAACATATAAATATAGTTAGGACGATATAGGAATTAATGGATCTGGATTTATAAAGGTGTTTTTTCAATTGGGCTCTAACCACCGGGTCAAACATAGTCACTTGTGTCATCGAGATTTCTGTGTGATCGCATATATGAAAACCACAAGTATCGCTGACTTGTTGTTAGAACAAAAAGTTATACTTGTTGTAGAGAGAGCATAGTTATCTGATGTCAGACACCTTTTTCTACATACGGTCTCCAAGCCCTGTCTATTGCAGTGCCTAGAGGTGTGAAGTCATATTTCTTGGCCGGGATAGAGTTGAGGTAGTATACCCTGCTCTATTTAATAACTATGACCACAAGGGCCCAATGGTGGCTGCAAAAGAGTTAATTTAGTCGTTTGTCACTTTGCTATTCTATAATATGTTCTATAATATGTGAATTTAGTAAGAAAATAAGGTCCCCTACTCTTCATTATAGGCTAACATCAAGCAATCCTTGTCTTGGTGGGCATACAAACATTGTCCTATGTAATCGATGATGTTGTCTGGTGTGCATTTTAAGTTGGTCTCGTTGATCTTAGTTGGATCTAGAAAACCAAGTTACCTGTTTTTCAGGCATGGAGCTATCAATACCTGTAATGATTGCTTTATAGTTTAGAATATGAAGAGTATGTTCCTTATGGTAGTGAAGTGTAAATCACTTACAAATAATAGGATTTCAACAATCCTGTGTCTAACTATCCAAGCCTAAATAAGTCCCGTAAGTCATTGAATCTGATGATAAACATTGGTAGAGATGATATAAATTGTTGTTTGTCATGCTCACAAATGAAAGATTAATCCTTATTGGTTTGTTTGGCATTTGTCGTCTCTATGTACTAAGCATGCAACTCTTGGCACATAGGACCCATCACCCTTGATTCATTGCCATCGACCAAGGGTATGCTTAGCACGACTTGAGATGGTTCTCATAGATTTACTTTAGCCTTCCCTTTGCCAGCTCTACTGGTCTTCTACACTTGCTTGAATGGCAGAATCGATGAAGTATATGCCTTCTTGTGCATTTTTAATGGAGGCTGATCATCCATGGGTAGATCGAACCACACATTAGCACCACCAAAATGTGGCTCAGTGAATGCCTAGTCAACATGAGGTGGAGTGTGTACCAACCGGGCTTCTAGAGGAGGAGCTTGTTGTTTTGAGGGTGGATGATTTGATCAAACTTTCACCCTGAAGACTATATCTACCTTGAGCCATTGAATATATGTACCCGTGCAGCTGCCAGTGTTATAATCTCTTTGTTTCGAGGGATCTCAAGGGGATAGCTTGCCTAGTTGTCCCTCACTCATTCTACTGCCACCCTCGCATAACTGGTCACTAAGTTGGCCCCATGCACCTTGGTTGTAGTGATCTATTTGAAGCATAGACCATCGGCTACTTTGGAACTAAAGTCCAGTGTAACACTCACCACGAGGATGCACTTAGTGGTATCCTATGACAAAATTTTAGGAATTTAGATGCTAATGTAATTAAGATCTTGCTACAAATCGTAGTAATACTGTAAATATTATCTCAGTCATATGGTCGACCACAGATGGTATAGGGTTAGTGAGTTGCTGATCAGCCCCTGTTGATGCACAATTGCTTGGTTGAGCTCTGGCTTCAACGTGAGAACCTACTTGACATATGGGCCATTGGTGCACTTACTTATATTCAGCCCTTATCCTCTCCAACTTATGTTAAAACTTTTTTTCAAATATCTGAGTTAGCGCAGACTACACCTCCTTTTTTACCTCCTTTTTGATGGCTTCCTTTAGGTGGGATTGTTTCTCCACCCTTGGGACTTTGTGCTTGATGTACTAGGCATTGTACTTGGCTAAACCAACCTTGCAAGTTACGGTTGAGCCCATTCCTCGAGTATGGCCTAGATGTTCAAAGTTTTCAAGTACTTTTGTTAGTATGTCATCCTCCCGCCGTGTTGATTCTACCTCGCTTTGCAAGGTCTGTTCCTCACCTAGGGTGAGCTACAATGAGGTAATTAGGTTGTTAGAGAAAATATCATATTGCTCTAGAAGGAAATGTTTAGAAAATGATTCATGTGGAACTTTAGTACCTTGCAAGCACTGCAACATATCATTATTTCCCTCTTTGGATAGAGTATGGCAAGCTAGAGGTAGATATACTTTACCCATTTCTTTATTTACTGATGGTGCAAGCTCGCTCCTAATGTTAATTTCTTCTAAATTTCATCAAACATTGAGACCATCCTTAGTCTTATTAGAAATATTTAGTGGCTGTCCAATAAGACTCTCGTAAGGTTCTTCTCTCTATATATCAAGTCAATACAACGGTGGACCTTAAAATGTTTCCAGTATGAAAGCCCCTAGAAAATGAATTTCTTTTTTCACATCAGTTTTTCTTTGGTCAAAGGCACTTTTATTTTCTTACCAAAAACATTGTTGATGTCTTTCATCTTGTCAAATACCTCCGCTCCATACTTATCCCTTTGAGCTAGACCTCGCTCACTCTTACCATTAAAACTTTTCTTCATTCTTCTGTATGGGTGTCCACAAAAAAGATATGTTATATGACCCATGTAAACCATCGTGTGTGAGTTCTTCAACCACTTACTATATGTTTCTTCCATATAGCTCGAGCATACCTTCTTGTCTTTTATAGTTTGCCCCGATAGGTTATTGAGTGCAGTATAGTCATTAATCGTACAAAACAATAACACAAGGAGGGTAAAGTTCTCCCACCCAAATGCATCCCTTGTTTCTATGAATTTTTAAAACAACATCAGAAGATCACCATACAATGGTTTTAGGAATACGTCTATGTCGTTGCCAGGTTGTCTTGATTCTTTCACCAACATGCACAATATGATGTACTTTTTCTTGAAGCGCAACTAAAGAGGTAGATTTTAGTTCACAAGTAGGACTGATCACGTCCTATGACGACAGCTCATATCTCCAAAATGATTCATTCTATCCGAACTCAAAGCGAGTTGTATGTTCTCAACTCTTCTTCTAATTGTCAGTATATTTTATTGATATTTCTCCTTTCCATCGAATCTGTCTAATGTCTAAGCAAACCATCGTGCCAACGAAATAACTTAGCGTCCTTCTCATTCTTTAACAGTCGTCTGAAATGGTCTATAATAGGTAGGTACCACCCAACCTTTACAAGGACACCCTTATTTGACTTCTTACCCTATGTGGAATTGTTCTTCCTCTTATACCGGGGAGCTTGGCACGTAGGGCATGAATCCTAGTTTCCATACTCCTTGTAGCACAATCTGTAGTCATTTGGACATACATTAATCCTTCTAATCTCTAACCCCAAAGGATACAACACTTTTTTCGCTTCATGCGTTGTCCTTAGCAAAGTCTTTGGCTTAGAGAGCAAGTCTTTCAGCAAATCAAGGAGCTCTGTGAAACTCAAACTTTTATCCGACCACCCATTACTTGTCTTAAGCTTTATGAGTTCAAGTACTATCGATAACTTCATGTACTTTAGCTTGCACCCAAGGAAGATAGGAGTCACAGAGTCCGCTACCAAGCACACAAACTTCTCATAGTCCCTTTCATCATATGTTGGAACCTCGACATCCTGTAATATCTGCTCAAGGGCATCATCGTCAATGCCAAACATTTTCCTATCTAGCGGAGAAGGAATGAACAAGTCATCATCATCATGCTACTCGTCTAGTACTTCCACCGATGTAGCCGTCACAAATTCTTCCTCACCATATTTAGAATAGCAAGTGTAACACCATTTATGAATCCTCTGTGTATTAAGTGAGACTATAATTGAACTCTTTCTGTAAACATTTTCTCATTCTTGCAGCCACGTATGGGCATACCATAAATTATTTGTCCTTCTAGACTTATAATCCTCCATAGTATTTAAAAATTAAATAACTCCAACTAGTTTAAGCATTTGCTAGTGTATATCTAGTTTATGTCCATCTGTAATATTATATAAACACTAATTAGAATAATATATATGTCAGGTAAAAAATATGTAACCTACATTCTAAAAAAATATGCAACACTAATTTTAGAAATTGGATGTGGAATTTTTTTACCTCTATTTTAGAGCAAAAGTTTACCCCTCCTTTCTCCTAACTCTTCCACCTCAATAGTGAATAGTGCATTGGATAAAATAGTTTAATTACTGAGTGATCTTAATATATTTATAGGATGGACATACCTCTGATGGGTCTAAAGACACAACTCGTCGTAGGTAGAAAAATATACCTGCGATGGGTGGGAACTAGTGGCCCATCAAGGATAAGTCCTCATTTGTGATAAGCCAATCGACACCGAGAATCATTGTCGGTTCCTGATAATCAATCCATTGCGGATAAGCACTTTCTATGATGAGTTATACCATTTAGCCCAACTTATGACAAGGACAAATTACTACCTGTCATAGGTAATGAACTTGATGATAGGCCTATAGGCCTCGTCATAGATATTGATAGGTGGATATGTAGTAGTGATACTTAGCTACTAGAGATGTCAGCATGCCATGATTATCAAATCCTCATTAATTACCACTTTTTCAAACTTTTCGGATGAACAATCTCTCCTTAAATATCTCATATTCATGCTATGTTTCTTGGGATGACGATGAGTCACTAACCGGACCCCATCATGAACATTTTGCTTGAAACACTATATACATCTTGTTAGAGGTGGACACTCTATCTGACATGAGCAATGCATGTATATTAGCTGGTTTGATTCCTCACTACTGCAGCAAGATCTCATTGTCTTGGTTACATGAGGAAAAGAAGGCATATAATCAAGTATAGCCATCACTTAGATATTGATGCCTCACATGGAACTGTATGCATGCCTGCCACACATGTACATTATTGAAATTAAAAAAAACTGTGCTGCATCTGCATGCACTGTGTTTGGAAATCGGAAGAACATATCATCTGTGTTTGAATGTCCCCTCACTTTTGGCGATAATGATCGATGGAACTTAAGCTTAGCCAAATCTATTCTTGTGTGTTTTCCAGTTATTTGTGTACCAAGAAACAGCAACAAACTGTATCAAGAAATTCATCTGGCAACCCATATATGTTTTTTTTCCTGAAGGGATAAATTGATGAATGATTTGTGATAATTAATTATTCGAGGGTATAAATAAATAAATTAACTCTTAAAAAAATTGAAAAGTTGTTTTGAAAAGGTATTATAGAAATTTATATAGAAGTTTGAAAAAGTGATTAATTAATTCGTTTAAAAGAAAAGGAAACATGCAAAGTCATCCATTCATCCGTTAAGAAAAAGAACAAGGATCATAGTAATTTTCATGGAAACATACAAATTAATCTTGTTTGTAACACTTCTTATTGACCAGGACTATAAACCTGCGTAGGACACGTTCGTTTTTAAGGAGTAATTTTTTTTAAGGACTATGAACACTCGTGGTAGATTTTTTTTAAGGAGGAATACAAATTATTAGTCATGCATGTGTGAAGATAATGTGGTTGATCCAGAGTATTCCTGCGTTCGCCACTCAGAGAGTACTAATTACCACATGATGTCATATACCTGGTATATGCAGATTTATGATGGTTGTATATTTTATATTGTATAGTTGACTAATGTATACTCTAGTTCAAAATATTATTTAGTAATACCGACCAAGGTCATCATTCGGTAGCTTAGGGAACTAGTTTTAATGATTGGCTCCCGATTCACACGTAAGCCACACGGCAAACATCTCTAATACTATATAATACAACTATGTAAATGTAATCCTACTTTGCCCCATGCATGTTTCTCCTTACAGGAGTAGTTAATTAATAACCATATCTTCACATCTTGTCCTCTTCAAGTTGTTTAGTTAATAAAATAGTCATCACCTTCAGCCAAATCTAAGTAGATGAAAAAGAAATAATTAAATACTAAATTAGTACCTAATAGCATGATTGGCACACAATTAACTAGTGTAGGGTGTTCACAGTACGGCTCAAATCTGTATGCACCACCAAAAGCATATTTTGACGGGTAAATATGAACTAGGCGTTTGCTTTTATTAATCACAAATAGTAAAAATGGAGTGAGTCCATGGGAGTTGTCAAAAACCCCACACGTGTAGATGGCCACCGGTAGTTCCCACTACCCAACTTAAATTCTGATTTATTGTTTTTTTTACTTTCCGTAACTACTCAAAAGAAGATTTTCACAGACACTCTTCTCATTTTTAAAAATGTACTTAATCTCCTGCTTATGGAGCAATCATTAATTTTTAAAGATAAATCATTATTATTCTTCTAAATTCAATTAGTCCCTTTTGAGAGTTAAACAAGATTATGGAATTTCTATCATATCGTAAATAAAAAAAGGATAAATACCACTTTTCTTTTCTATTTTCAAAACAAGTACGTGTAGATGACAACTAGTATCCACTATCTCGACTTAACTTCCTTCCTTTGCACAAGTATTATATTAAAGTATTAACATAAAGATATTTGCAAGAAATCATTAATTATTTTTTTGTTAACATAAGTATTTTTAAGCACCATGAGAGGTGGACTTATTATATTTTTACAAAACACTATATAAATAAATACAGAAGCTTATAACACGCGCATACTCACACCTATCAACTTATATACGAACATTCTATCTCTATGATTACTTTTATAAGCACCCACCTATTAACGTATATACAAATATTCTATCTCTATTATTATCTTTATGAGTACCTTTACCAGATATTTTGAGATTGTCAAAATAATCATAAATATCTCGCTATCGACAAATATGTCGTCTGCCACTAAAAAATAAGCAGCACTGTAAATCTAGAGATTTTAAAGCCAGATAGATAGCTTTTAACGAGGCTAACTACCTGAGCTACCATAAGGTCATACACACAAAGTGGACAAGGTCAAATATGACACTCTGGACCTCATGTAGACTAAGTTCGAATTGTTTTTACTTTGAGAGTTAACAAAAATGTAAATTTCTATCAAATGATAAGTCAAAAGAAACACTAGTCACAACAATAGTATCCTTTTAGCTTTTTCTAAAAATAATTTAAATGAGGGAAATCAATAATACTTTAAAAGAAGCAAGTGGTAGTGAATGAGTAGGAAAATTTGCCGCCGCTGCCACCATCCCTACAGTTCAACCATCAACTCTTATGAACAAAAAAGAAAAGAAAGTGTAGGCCAAAAATTCACCGTCAATTGAAACGTATATATATGTGAAAAATATGTTGATGGTAATGTTTTTAAATGCATGGGCAATATACCAGTTTAAATGTAAAAACCATCCGTGCTATAACACAACAAATACTCCAACAAGAGAACTTTGCATCGAAAGATCAAAAATAAAAGAAAGCTAATAATTGTGTTACGTGGTGCTCGTGCACTATACATCAAATCTGTCAATTAGATGACAAGTAACATGATCATAATTAACATTCTCTTCTCGTTCTCTTTAAAGTAATCGATCGAATCGAGATATGAGCAATAGAGAGCTGAAAAGAAAAGGATCCGATCGGAGACGAATAAGAAAAGGACTTTACTGGACATGCCTGATGATCAGTTTACACACTGGGGTTGCCTCCCAGCGAAGCAAGAAATTAATAAGGAAATTTTATATATGATTCATGTAGAAATTACTGGGAACGATGAGATGAGAAAAAAATAAATGGCGGCCTTTGCCGACCGTTGACGTTTCGTCTGGGCTGGGTTTGACGTTCACGTGCTGACGGGGACATGATGTGGGTCCCACCAATGATTTGCCATCGAGCGAGTCGATTTTGCATGTATGGGAGACATTCGTTCGATCTACTTTGGATGGTGGGGTGCCACGACTTCAACCCATTCTACCGGATTCCCTGTGCAATGCCCACCTTCATTTGTCATTTGTGTTCTACTTGTGCACTTCTTCCGCAATTTCTTTTCCGCGACTACCTGGGAGACACAAATATAATATCATACTCATATACCCATAAATATATCGTTTAACACAGCTAGAAAGATGAAAACCAATAGCATATAACTAATCTTACTAAATTCTAATTAAAAAACTCGCTTATATATATATATATAATATTTATGGTCATCAGCATTTAAACCCATTATTCTATTACCACACCACTAGTTCTTTCCATGAGCAGCAAAGCTAAGTGATAATTGTCACTTTTTTTTCTTTAACAAAGCAACATTTTAACCTCCACATCACATTGAGAGACGACCGGAGCGCATAGAGCCATCACCAATTTTCAAACAACTATACCACCCTTTTTTTATTTGGACATTAATGATTCTCTTGTTGGCTAAAGGATTTCAATTCTTCGGATCCCAATTAATGTAAAGTGAGAGTAAAGGTACGAAAACCAAACTGAAAATATCACAATTATAGTAAATATGGAAAAGGAGTTTTACTATTTTGTTGGTAACATACGTTGGACAACTCGGGTTAAATTAATATCGCTCCATCATGTCCTAAACCAAGAGACATCAGTGTGTCATGGAGATAAAGATTACTCGAATGGTATAACGTAGATAAAAAAATAGAAGGAATGAAGTTAAGATCAGAAAATAGCTGTATTGGTGCTGTGACAGCTAGGTGCACAGATGATCCATGAACAAGGGTAGGCAAACATGAGACTTTTTGTTTTCTGCAATGACAATGAAAAAGAAACGGATATATCTTGGTCATTTGGGAAAACTAGCTAGCTAGTATACCACTACAGTACCAATGAAGATTGACATGCCTACCAAATCCTATGGTACATATCACTGTGTATCACTGTGTCTGGCTGTCCTCCCTACTCATGCCAAAGAAAAAGCCTGAGCCGACCATGCTTGTCCAGAAAACAGCCTCTCCCTCTCTGCAGTGCCTTCCTCGTCATCACCAGACCAGTTTGTACACTCAATCACACAGCCTATACAGAGATGCATAGTAGTAGTAGTATATATCCATATCAAATAGTAGTCCAAACAGTACGTAGACAACTTTGCCTTTTCGCTTCCCTACGTGTGACATTTAGTGATGATATATCATGTTCTCCCTCTAGCTACCATTGAATGCAAACCTAAGCTAACTTTTATATATAATTAAATCATGCTTGTTAGTTTATTGGTTCACACATATTCCTCTTTTCCCCTTTAACGCCAATGAAGCAGGACATACATATATTAAATATTTGGGGGCAACAAGTTACTTTTCAAAGTGCCATTCCATTGCGCCGTTAATACACCAGACTCAATGTTTAGGACATATTCAGTGATATATATAGTTAACACTCATGGTTATGTATATGGAAACAATGAGAAATTCAGTTACTGCTTGCATGTTATCAAAATGGTCATGAATTACTCTTAATAAAATAATAACATATCTTGCTACATTATATCACTCTAGAAATATGCAATACTAAATTCACACACAGTATTTATCCTTTTATTTTATTGGACATGATTATTGAAGTATCTTAAAAGTTCTGTGTAAAACTAAAATTTGTGTGTCCACAGTTAATTGATAAAATAAGTTGTTACAACAAATGGTAACATTTTCTGGGAGAAAAAAAAAACAGAATGGAGGAAGCATGGCCTTGTCTTTTTATTCAGAGGAAAATAGGATGTTTCCTTAAGGTCCTTCACATGCGTGCCTTGCTAGCTCAAGTCTTCACAAAGTAACCCATCAACTATGTTGTTTTACTTTCCTCTTCCTAAAATAATTAATACTTTATGATTTTAATTTTGTTACAAAACAATTATTAAAATTTAGAGTACTAGTTTTTTTCTTCAACAACCACTTATTTAAATTGCTTACCATCTTACCGTCACCTATCCACCTACTTTTAAATATCCCTCGTTTAATTAATGGTATATAGGTTATTTTTTTCCTATTAATTTCACTTATTCTTTGTAGAGTGGCAATAAATTTGTTACGGAGGGAATATATATATATATTCGTGACCTTAATTTTTTATTACTAGAAGGATGCCTACTCGCCAGTTGTTTGTACCTCTTGATACAGAGGCTGAATACTTTTCCATTGTCTAATCTAAAAGGACAGACGTATATATACCATTGTCCTTAGATAATACTTACAAATCTTGCCATTGCCATTGAGGGATTTTCTTATCTTTTTTCTTAACCTATCTTCCTTGGCTTACAGAGTGTCGGCACTTTGGTAAAGTCCATGTCAAGTAAGATGTGTCGGGTTTTACTATCGAGTTCTTTTCCCAAGCTAGGAAGCTTCCCCAGATGGATATATAGTGCAAAAATATAATCTTAATCGTCACGTCAATACATAAAACCAATATTACTTATCTTCTATATTTCATTACAGTATTAAAATAGCTAATGTGTGCCTATTTGTTTCCTCGGAATAGAATGGCGAGATACACTTTGTCTATTGGGTTTCAGTACTGTGTTCATATTATTATCTGCATCAATGTTTTACACGTCTACAAATTCTAATCATGTCTACCGACAATTCTTAGTTTGCACGCATGACTTAACAAGCAATCAAGTAATGAATTATTAGCTACAACATAATAATAATTAATAATGGAGAACCTGATAGTACGTATGTAATTCCTTCTCCGATACTTAAATTTCCTTTTCATTGCAGCTAGCAACGGCCACATGGCAACACAGAACGGTCGTGTAGATAGTGCAATGGGACTATATCCTCTTGAGTAGATGGATAATTCGATGATTGAGATTGCGACCCTTCATATATAGGAAACTGATCGACAATTCATGATGATGATTAATCATGCATACTGCTCGATCTAGCAGCGATTAGATCGATCCTTTCTCTCTCTACCTGAGTAGTACGTACTACTGCAGATAGATAGATAGATATAGATAGATAGAGAGAGAGCGAGAGAGCAGGAATAAAGTAGGTATATAGGTAGCTTTTGATCGATCGGTCGTCAATTATTGGCAAAATTAACACATCAGCAAAGCCGTAGTCTCTGTGTGTCCCTGACCTAACAATCAGTGGTGACAACGAGTTGGCAATAGGTCGATCGGTCAGTGATGAAACTCAATTGTAATCCATGTGAATATATGGTGAGATGGGATCTGAATCAGCAGCTGCAATCGATCAACATCAACAAATCCTCCACAATCTGTGATGGGGCTCGGGCTCTCTCTGCCCGCCATCGCCATGCAAGGCGTACGTTTCATTTGCAACTAGCCAGCAGGCCAACATGGCACCAGCTAGCAAATTTTGTAAGATATATGGATAGATAGACAAATCAAATGCTACCAATGATCCATCCAACCAACCAACCAACCAATCATCTCATCTCCAGTTTCTGTGGTCAACATGCTTTTTATCGCCATCCATATCTGCTTGCCAATGAAGATAATTGCCAAAAAATCATGTCACCAAACATTTTCATTTTATCCCTTCCCCATGCAACTAGACATGCAGGGTCCACAAAAAGAAATTTAATCTAGTTAATAAATTAGATTTTTGACATTTTGGATATGGACCACTAATCATGTATGCGATTAATTAATTAATTCGATCAGCGAGAAAAAGGTTATCGACTGTTATTCATGCGTCACTAGCTCAATTAATTGCCACACTAGGAATTCTTTAATTCATGACATAAGTAGAAATTAATTAAAGAATTTGTCGCCGAGGAAAATTAAGCTGAATGATCGATCTGGCCATCGGTGTGAAACAAGTGAACCGAATTCTTCCGTGGAGACTCGACAAATATCCTAGGGAATAAGGGGGCGTATCACACCAAAAACGACAGGTGTGTTTTATTTTTCATCTCCATGGGCCAAGTGTTGATTGATTATTAGTACATTAATTATAGCTAGGTCGAATACAAAGCATCATGTAGCTAGAAAAGTGCATGCATGATCAATGATAATTAATGGGGCCATGCAGGCGATCGAATCCTATATTTGCCACCGATCGAATAAAACAATTTCCAGACAAAAGGGATGGAGAGGAAATTCTGATATTCCCAGATATGTTGTATCAGACAGAATGAGACATGAGTATGGCCTGCAGCTCCTGTGGGCCTACACGATATATACCACATCAACCACTTTTTTAAGTACTCAAGAAAAGAGAGAAAAAAAGAACACTCCATCTATCGATCCCTAACACCCCTCGTTTTCACTTTAATTCAATTTTTGTGGTTTCTACAAGTTACGTGCTCTGCAGAAAAAAAAAAGCATGCATGGTCCATGCATGCTATGAGTGTTCCAAATGATATAACTATTAGTTAATACCAGGAGTAAACATATAAATACCTTCAAATGATATGCATCTCTTGTTGGAGATGGAACACTTCAAATCTATATATACTCATTCTAAATTTATTCGGATTAAAACATACATATTTTCTACTACGTGAAATATTTATTCAGAATTAAGCTGCACCAGTTAATTAGTTAATAGGTTTGAGATTCCTTATGTCTCGCAGGAAGTAAGCAAGACAATGATTGGTAATAGCAACCTATCATTAGCTGCAAATCTTTCTGCTTGCCTTGTGTCGTCCGTTAGCAAAAAGAATTAAGCACTAGTGGGGGCTATCTAGCTATAGGACATTGAGAGGAGGGAAATATAATGCATGCTGGCCCGGCAGAAAAACCAACCTCCACTTGCATTACATATTTGCATTGCTGCAATAACATATGACTAAGACCAATCATTTGTGCATGTTCAAAGTATTCATAACGTGTGGTTTTCAGAAAGTGACTTTAGCTTCTCATAGGAAAAAAGAAAGAAAGGAATCTGCAGGATAGCACCGATTTGTTTGTTTCAACTATTTCTTCTTCTTCTTCTTTTCTTAACTTGACCTAAGTATCCATTGCACGCTAGATCACTCAGCACCTAAAAGGTATATATGTGACCAAACATCTGTTTTCCTTTTATCTTTTTTTTTGGAGAAAGAGAAAGAGAGAACCGAACATGCACTTGAGGACGTTGAAATTTACAAATGGCCGTTTTGATGTCCACAATATACTAGATATCTTCTAATTTGGGGGAAAAAAAAAAAGAAAGCAAGCCATGTGTTGACTAGTGGACTGTGCGTTGGAGAATGCTATTCAATTCATTAGGTGAAGTAATCACAAAGGTCATGATTAATTCCATTAGTTAGTTTTGAGATAAGTTCATTGCGTAATGTGTACAGATAGATTATGTGATCTTGACCAAACATGATAATGTTCTCAGAGCTTTCTTTCAGCTCGTGATATGCATTTCAATGCGAAAAAAGGCATTATTAACTTCTGCGATTCTCCCGTGAGTCTGTAATTATCATGGTAACTTCGTCTACACATGCTGATGCTTCACTGTAATTTAATTAGATAGAAATTCTCTACCTATTGGCTATAGTGCACTAAATTGCTCACGGTATGGGACTGACAGTTAGGCAGATAACAATCTTAATTTACAGGATGAGGCCGGAAAATGCCAGATAAACGTAATGCTCTCTATCTGAAAATGACCTCATCAGTGTCATCCAATTATACGCGTCGGCCGCTGAATGACCTGACCATGCTGTGTAAGAATTTTTTTTCACGAGCTGATTATGACCGTATGCATGTAGTTTTTGTGATGCAAGGATATGGGTAATAAATAATTTGAGGTTGATGTACCAACTCCTGAATGACAGCATTTTCAGCAAATTTTGGCTGTTCTATCATACCAGTCTACTCCTAATTTAGCTGAAACACAAGATTCCAGTTTGGTTTGGGCTTTTCTAAACCATTCAGAGAATGGGTGATGGCCCAGAAGATGTAGGAAACGTCAGGTGCCAACTTACATTACATCAAAGCCTCAATCAACAGTTCCATCATATACGATATATGACAGACAATCCAGAGATGAACTATCAGATTATTATACAGAAGCATTCTCTTCTCAGAACGGACGCTTTCATCAGGAATGCAGCGTTCATTTTCAGAGCAAATGAAAACAGCACGCAACAGATAAAAAGCTCATTGAAACCGACAATTACATCATTTTGTCGAAAAGCATTCAAGGTTGGCACTCAGCGAACGATTTACACTGGTTAGGTACGCAGACACCGAACCTTTTCTTTCTTTTTTCTTAATATTGATCATCCTGGCACCATGCAGCCATTTTTTTTGGGACTGCTCGTCAGGCCTCTGCCTCCAAGCTAAGCATCCCCTTGATCTGTAAAAACTGGAAAATATATCTAAGCTGCCAGCTAACATTGGTGGCATTTGTTGTCTCAATGTTATCACTCTCAGCAGGATTCTCAAAACTTCAGCTCCCCCTTAAACGCCTCTTGTACTTGTTTTGCACAAGGCTGAGTAGGAAGTCAGTAAATATATGCTCATAGCCTGGCATTTTACCATACCCTGCAGGATTTGAAGTAGAACAATCAAACAACGTAACAAATAAAATTGATCTCTGAGGCAATAGAGTAACTAATGTGGGTATGTAAAAATGCAGCTAAAAACTGATGCCCATCTCAGTATAATGGCTATCATGTCGATCTATTTGCTCTGCATATGTGGATATCCACCCATAAGCACTTCCATAGCTGTTAGCATGCATGTACAATGCATGACACACTGAGACTATTATGCTTAGCTTCAATGCAAACAATCACTACGTTTCTACCATAATCCAATCTAAACATTGGCGTACTCCTCTGAGTAAAATAATAGAATGTTACCCTTAGCAGGTATAAAAATAACAGCTACATTTCTATCACAATACAATCAAGTCATTGGTTTACTGCACAGAAAGTACTAGAGAATTCATGGTGGCAGAGCATTAGTCAACTGCACCCAGAGAGCACCTAACAGACTAAACCAACACAAGAATGTGACTCACCAGGAAAATAGTTGATGTCAATGACATAGTACCGATCCTTTCTTCCATGTTCTCTAATGATATCTATGTTAAACAGTCTAAGACCCTGAAATATTTTACAGTTAGGTAAAACAAATGATAGAGGTGGACATCCTAAACATGAGTGCAATTTACTCATACCAGTCGATGCCGGAGCTCCCTGCCAAGTTTCTCTAGAAGTGGCCTTGGAGGAAGTTCTGTTATTTTACAGCATTTTGTTCAGTACAGTAACATGCATATACTTAATTTGATAATTGGAAGGTGGGTATTCAGTGAGACTGAACAACTTTAATAATTCAATTCTTTTCCCTGGAGAATTACCTGACTATCTGAGGGCTGTCGTAGTTGGTATTTGTAATAGACACAGTTAATAGACAAGAGTTAGCAGATAGCTTTTTCATCAGTCTACAATAGAGGCCTAGTGTCCCAAAAGTCTGTTTAGACAAAGGACTCATGCCCATAAAGCAAGCAATTTGAAATAGCTTAGACAAAACTAAAAGGAAATTTTAGATATTGTTATGGCTGGACATTATGATATAGTACATCAGCAGCATCGCAATAAATCTAAGTAAGGATTGGCAAGGACTGCAAGCACTTGGAGAATCCTAATAGACTAAGAGCTATTCTAGTCCTTATTTTTGTATTAGAGTTTCCTAGTTTTGTGTCCTAGTAGTATCAGGTTATTGGTTTGTTTCCTTTTCCCTTATCTAGAGGCACCTCAATATATAAAGGTAGCCTACTTTTGTATTTGGCCTAAAGCAATAAGAAATTTATAGGAGGATTAACCCAAAAGTTTAAGTCATATAAGATATATACAACTCTAAAGTTGGAAATTGAGATATGTCATTGATTTCCTGTTCCTATACATGCCACTGCAAACTCCAAAGTTCTAAGGTTTAGAAATATGTCACTATACACACAATGTGAACTAGAAAGTTCTGGTAGCAGCAACACAGAAACCTCACCGGCAATACAAGGGTCGACTTCTGCATCTTCTGCATTATTTGTAGCACAGGAAACTCTTGGAAAACGGAAGATGCCATCATTGTTTTCCAGATCATAGATGTTAACATCAGGAAGAGAAAATCGGCGGACAACCCGTATTGTTTCACCAACAACATATACCTTAAATAAGATCCCACCTGTACAAACAACAAACTCAGCACTTCAATATCCACACTTGGGGGAGTGACATGACAGATCAAAGAATTGGAAAAAAATGGAACAGGATATATTAGTTACCATGGTTGACAAACTCCTGGAGAACCAGTGGAGGATCAAGCATTGATAACGATGTCTCCACATATGCAAGAGATAGTTCATGGGATTTCGATGTTCCATCAACTACCAATGGTTTGGCAACTGTATACAGAGTACTTTTCACATCAGAATCAAGCCAGGATTTTGCCATTCTGTTTTTAACAGAATCCATGCAATGAATTGCAAATTGATAACCTAGAATTTCTATATATATATTACTTAAAAGGAGAACTGGTGGTGGTAATAGTGTGCTCTAATTTAGGGTTGGGTGTGAGTGTAGAATAATTGGATAACTCACCCAAGGGCAATGTTAGTCCTGCCTTGGCAACTGCAGACGGTATAGACAATGGGTCTTTCATAATGACCAGCTGTCGTGGAGTGCAAACCTCACCTGCATTGGTTGAACAAAAGAAATAATAAAACAAAAGGCTATGCATATTATTGTTCTTGGTAGAGAAGGTAGATAATTTTCAGACATGAGCCAGTATTAACATTTGCAGTTTTACACTTATAGCAATGCTAAAAAGCTACTTTGAGAATTCAAGAAATCTGTTTTACAGTTCAACCAAATTCCATTAATGTGACTAGTTTGGTATTAATTTAATGCTCTCTTGTACTGTGAGTGAAGGCTGGGCTATGTGGTAATTTCATGTGTACAGGAGTTGAATCACAACATATTAATGGTTACCTTTAACAAAAATGAATAGTAAGAACATTGAAAACTATAACACAACCACTTTGATAGCATATGGGTGTCAACACTCAATAATTATATGCAGAACTTACCATAGCCATTGGATAAGTTCAAATCAGAAACTTCTTGAAGCATTGACTGCCGATTGTGCAAATGTTGAATGGCATTTGGTGGATCAAGAACAGTTACTTCTGGATGTTCTTCACGATAATCCTTCATGAAGATGAAAAAGGTCAATAAGGGCAAAAATGAAATGAAGAGTGTTTACTCTTCGTTTTTACTGATCGACGTCAAAGTATTGGCAATTTTATTTGCCTTTGGTGAGTTATTCAAAATTTCCAATAATTAGTATATGCTGTGCTTTGGAAAGAACCTTGTTGGGACAGTGCTAAGCTGCACTGTTGCATACAGCACAACAAAGAATTTGTAGACAGCTAGCTATACAATGCGTAAACTTTATTCTAAGGTGTAAACATTGCATGTGAAAAGTTCTTGCTTGGGTACTCAGGGACTACCTCCAGAACTTGCTGCCACTCCTGGTTAGTAAGCTGATAAAAAGAGAGAGAAAATAAATCAGGAACAAAAAATATCTTAGGCAGCACAGCATATACAGGCAAAAAGTTCTTAAAGAATTAGAAGCAGAATGCAGAAGTATTATCAGATAAGATTAAAGCAGCGACAGAAAGGTGCATATGGTTGTTTAACAAAACCTAATTAACAGATGGCTTATTGTATCGATTAACACATGCAAAGAAAGGCAAGACAACTAACCTTGTGCAAGATAATATCAAATGGGCCTTGTTCAGACAGAGGTCGAATCTCATCAATTGATACAAAATGAATGCTCTTCTTCCTGAAGAAAAAGGGTTAACAGTATAAGGAAAAAGTTGCCAAATTAACATAAAGAAAAAACTGATGCGAACACAGTCCATAAGAAAATAGTAGGAATAGTTTCAAAGTAATGAGGTGTAATTATTTCATCTGGCTTCAAGCTTCCTCTTGCATGAGCTGAGAAATGCATTGGATCATACTCTAGTTGCTATTAATGAAAGGATTTACTTTTGGCAAAGTACCCCAGGTTATCCCTAGGCAGTGGGACATATTCCAGATAAAGGAAGTGTTTGCATTAAACTCATAGACATCTTATAAAACACAACTGAAGAATTCCCAGATTACTGTAGCTCTGTTTAATATTGGCTTACTGGGAAAGACCTTGAATACAACTTTAATGCAGGGGAAAAAATTTATAGCAACATGAACTCTCAAACCATCTTCCAAGAATTAGACACTGGCATTATTATGCAGCTGTTTAAGAAGGTAACGAAGTAATGATGACGCTAAGAGGAACAGAATAAATACCCCACACACCAAGTTAATTATAAAATTATTAAACAGCATCAACAAATTATTATTGAGAAGCAGTCACCCTACTCATTGTGTTAAACAACATCCCATAATGCCAATGTAGCATGCAGATATTTGTGGTCACTAGCACCAGCATAATTGCTGCTGTATCGTCTTTATAGTTTGTATGACAGTGTCACCACAGTGTCTTAGAACCACATGGCAATCCCTCTGATTTTGCATTTTGGTTTGATCTAATAATAAATAGCACAATGATTTAATATTCTTGAATATTGATGCTTAACTATGTGATTTGTTGATTCAATAGCAAATATAGCCAAGTATACCATGCCAACTAAAATCATACATAAGCCAGAACAGTTCACTGCTGCTCTACTGCTATATGTTATCCAAACACTGCTCTAACATTTTTGCTCCCAAGAGACCAACAAGTAGGGAGAAAACCTCTTGATGCTATTAATGGTTACAGTAAAGCAAGTAAACCATCTAGCCCATTTACAACACAGCATAAGTTTGTGCATAATACTGATAATAGCTATAGTCTTGGAACTAACACTTGACTTAAAATTCATTCCAGAATTTTAGACAACATTTTGGAAGCATTGAAAATTTTGATCACCTCAACAACCAAGATATGACGCTTTAAAACTAGTGCAGACAAAAGGCATTTTCTATATCTAAGCTTCTAAATGGCAGCAAGTTCTAGAATCATCTGAGCATAACATTTATGTATAAACGCTTCCTATAGAATACCAAAGCAGGCTACCAGTACATCTAGAACAATAAAATTCATATCTCAATTTTTTCTGAAAATAGTCATGGTTCCGCAACCAGGAAAAAAATGCACTCCTATGCTGCAACTACAAAATAGCGCCCAATCATTTTCATGCATTATTTGCTGGAAGAGCATGTATATAATTCATAGTCAAGTCAACATGTGCATACTATAATTAAATTCAGAGTAAGCTGAATTCAAGGAAGTAAAGTATACTTTGGTGAATGATGTAAGTATTTTTTTTCCTCAGGTCGTTTCAAAGACCTGAGAGGTGTTTATCCACAAGAATATTCCAATCCCAGAATCCCATATACCTATCGCACATTAAAAAAATGGCAACATTTCCAAGTTGACAAGGAGATAAGGTATCAAAAGCAGTCCACACAACAGAAACGTAACTGAGACTAGTGATTAGTACAGGACATATAATTAAGACGCCAACCTCCCAGTTTGCCACCAAAAGTAGTAAGATAATACTAAGACCAGTTATAGCTAGCATCTCTCTCATGCATAAGAGCCAGTCTCACTATCTAGTAAACTCCCACAAGATAATTACGCACCAATTCTATCAGTACTTACTAATCTAGCAAACAGCAGTAAATACATTCACTTTCAGAGACCATAAATCAAGTCAGACTCTAATTAAATCACTTCCCTGGTTCTTTGTGTCTCCGAACAAAATTTTATTTCTTTCCCTTTAAGAAAAGGGGGCATGGGAATAACAACACAATCTGACCGTAGATCCACCACCAATGCGCATGGGAGGTTCAAAGTCATCTCATATACTGGAATGGAGCACCATTTGGCCTTAAAGAAGCGTACCAGGAGGCCTTCTCCTTGGTTGAGGATAAATAGAAATACCAATTCTATTCTCATCAAATCCGGCCACCAGACGCCTCCTCAGAGAGCCACAGAAAAGATTCCAAATTTGACGCGGGATCATAACCAAAAAGTCTTTGCTTTTGTTTTGGCTTTTACCTGGCGAGCGAGAGCAGCTTGGGCTGGAGGAAGCTCTTCACCTTCTTCTTGGTCAGAGCGTAGCCCACCACCAGCCGCTGCCCCGCCACCGCGGCGGCGGCGGACGGCGGAGACAGCGCCATCAGGTCCGGCGCCGCCTCCGCCTCCTGCTGCTCCTTGTCGTCCGACACCTCATCGTGAACCCTCATCCCCACACCACGAACCCTAACCCTAATCCGCCCAGGAATGGCGACGAACGAAAGGCCCCAGAGAAACACCTCGAGAAAAGAAAAGGTCGGGAGTAAAAAAAACGGTGGACGATGGCCGGAGAGGAGGAATTCGTGAATGGGGAAGGTTGGGGTGGATTTGGGGAGAAAAAATCGCTTCTTTTTTATTTTTGTTGAGGATTGTGGTGTAATGGCGGAGAGGGAGGGAGGAGCGGGAGGATGGGTTATTTGTAGACGAAGCAAAAGGTTTGCTTCCACGGATTCTCTCCACCCCATTTCTCTTTGCTTCTCGTTCACTACAGTGTTTAAGGCTGTTGACTTGCATCATCATCTCGAAATAGATCTCTGACATACTGTATTTTTATAATTATATTATAAAATTAAATAGCTGATACGCGAGTTCTATTATCATTCGACTCACGTCAAATAACAGTACGTTTGAGAAAACTCGTGCCAATCAGCTCATGGTCGAAATATTTCAAACCAGGTTTGGTTAGCCTTTTAGCTGGTTAACTTATGCTTTTTGGTTCTTTAAAGCTACCGATCTGAACCAAACTGACTTAATAAGGTTAACGATGGGTGGGAGATAATTTGCAAATTCCATCGGCATACACAAGTATGGGTCCTCAGTTTCTTACTCATCAGAAGTGGTTATCCAAGCGTGTCAATTGCATGCAAGAATGGTAAGCAAACTGTTACAAACATTGTGAAAAAAGACAGTTCAATATGACGCGTTGACTATTGCTACGGTACATTCCATTTCATGTGATCTCTGATGCCGTGCGTCAAAGCGCTAAAGGTTGGACAAATGGATTGCTTACTTAATAAGAGAATAGACACCAATTAGCTACTAGACCTTTTTAATTTATACCAAGTATATTCCTTGGATATCTATTTACATCGATATTTATTGAAGTGATATGATATGTTCGTTTTTTTGGAAACACCAATAATGCTGAGTTAGGCGTATTTGCACCTACTGTGAGGTACACATCTCAAATTGGACTCACACCATGCTATTTAGTGTAGTAGTCTATCGCTCTATCCTGCAACACAACATTTTCCCTTCTTTTTTGTTTGTTCTTATTTTATTCATCTCTTTTTTTGGCGTCCCTCAAATTTACTCGAGCATTTTAAGAGATTTTTTTCGGGGATCTAATGCATCTAACTCACTTAAAGATATACAGCCCACATCGCTGCAATTTTGCAGCCCTTAGGGTCTTTGATGTTTACATAGTTTTCAAGAATGTTTAACGGTAGGGTGTGATTGTGTGTTGCTGTAGTCAAGTAAGTTCTTATTGTAAAATATAACAAATTTAGTTTTTTAGCAACAAAGATTATCTCGTAACCGAACAAATATTAGTCTAACACGCCTCCAAATTAATTAATCATCACTAACCCCTCGCAGAAAAGTATCACTAACCATTATTTAACCCGTCATTCCACATAATTAAGCACATCTACAACTTAATTTACTTTACTATAATTAGACATATGTAAATTAAATATGCTTCTAGAATGAAAATGACTCGCGGTAATCCTGACCGCATAGACTGCACGGAAAAAGGTAACGAATTTAACTAATCTCGCAAAATCTAGATGGAAAGTGGCTACTCTTGGTGACAATTAAGCAAATAATTTGAAGGCTCCTCCAAGTCATCCTACCCCTGTTGATGGATCATGCATCTTGGAACATAATTTCCACGTACTTGATATATAATCCATGTATATTTATGCAATAGTTAGGAAGAATGGGCATGGATTCCTGCAACTAATGGCCGGCGTGATAACATATACATATATATTATTAATTTTTTTCTAGATGCATGTGGGCTATATATATTGACTAATGTTACGAAGACACAAGTGATATGGACGAATCCGATCCGTCTAACTAATTAGGCACATATTGTCGGTGATGGATGATCACACAATTAGAATCTGCATAAAGGAACGAAAGATACATGATGGAGAAAGGAGAATTAATCATTTCATTCATTCTCTTTTGGTCAGAGACGGGATCTTAGTACTGCGAGCTGCTGTACGTGCATCTTTAATTTTGAGCAGTATATATAATTACAATCTTAGCAAAAGGAAATATAGATATAACTACTGTCGGCTGTCACTGTAATTTAGATAATTAATTAAAAAAATTATCCATTTCTTTTACTTAACTTTATTAATTCTGAGTTTCAGGGGTCTATATCAGAGACATAACTATAACTCTAACTATATACGAGGACATATAACATGGTCCGTCCCAGGTGGGTGGGCGAATTGAATTATTGGCCGAGTGTGATTACACGTAAGATAGAACAGTTAATTAATTAATTATCAATAATATATATTATAGCAAAAAAAAATCAGATTCCGCAGCATCCAGTGGTGTAGGTTAGTGAACATATATGCGGCATCCATGTAATGTAATCTATGGATGCCAAAGCAGTGCAGGCGTGGATAGAAATGGATAAATGCAGCTAATGTTCTGACGGGATGCTGTATATATATATATATATATATATATATATATATATTGCAGGATTGGCATCATCACACAGTTAACTTTCACCGATCAGTTTAAGTGTTCTTTTGGAGCTTTTTAATCTCTGGTTTCTCAAAATGTTTAATGGGATGTTTTTTAAAAAACATTCTATACAGAATTTTTTTAAAAAAATAAATAAGTAGATGTATTTTTTACAATAGCTAATACTTAATTAATTATACGTTAATAGTGTTTTCCGTTTTCCGTGCGTCTCCAAACCATCGGTCGCTACCAGAAAAGCTACTTTTCCTGACAGGAAAAAGTAGCCATGTTGGGCCCGCACCGTCCGTTAGCACTAGCGAATCTGTCCTAACGGGAGAGTAGTTCCGACGCGGAAGATCGGCCTAGTCCTGACGGTCAAGCTTTACCGACAGGAAAAACTATAATCCATAGCCGTCAGGAACAAAAATCACTCGATGCCACAGCGCAAATTCGGAGGAAAATTCCGCGACCACAGCGCAAAAAATTACCTGCACGGGAGGTTTCCTGTGTTGTGGATCGAGTCCGTGAAGTGGATTTTTGACCCATCAGGAATGCAGGACTTAAATTAAAAATCTCCATATTCTCTCCACCACACACCATCCGTTATTCCCAGCTCACGCATCAACGATTGGATCACATCGCCGCCCTCATCTCGCTGCTCCGTGAGCAGTGGCTGAAAGCCTGAAATGCTCAATCCCCCTTCCTCCTCTTGTGCTAATGTGGCTTCTGCAATTGTTGATTTCAATTATCTACCGGTGAATGAATATCTAAAAGTTTCTATATGCATGTCTACATGCAGCTGTTGACATATAGGAAATAATCCTTGGAGTCTCTATTAGCATTGTCGTGAATGATATGGGTTATACTTGACGTCCTGATGCAATGCCTAGGACATATAATCAACAAAACCAATCTTGCTGTGGAGACTGAGGAGAAACTAAATATTAAGGGTTGGCATTATCTGTCATGCTTCTGTAGTGCTCTAGCAATCAGATCAATCATATATTAAGAAATTCTGGGAGCTAGCATGACTGGAATATTGAATGCCATTTTTTTATCTAATATTAGATTTACTGAGTTTAACTTTATATATTCGATACAATATATGATGTTTATTTGCTATAACATTTACTGTGTGTTCCTCTACTAACATAATGATTTGGAGCTAGAACCTCAGCTTATGATCTTTTAATCCGTATAGTAGCGAAGTGTTCACCTTTCCTAAAGTTGTGCATTTATGTACTTATCTTACATATAATTAGAGTACGTGGGTAAAATAAAATGGCTAGCTAGAAGATATGAGTAGCATACAGTGTCATTGCATATAATTTGCATCCATAAATGAGTTGAAACTTGAAAGATTGATTAGTATTTACCTTGTTATGCAGTATGTTAAAAGATCCACTATCTCGTCTAGTTCTTTAGTGCTGATATTTGTTTTAATGTGGGTTGCACTCTGCAATTTGATAATCTGACCTGAACCACGAACCTACCACGGGTTTTTACATGACTTGCTGAATGTTAATCTAGCTAGCTACTATGGTGAGTTGACTTTGCTCTATTTATTTGGTCAGCTGTACTTATAACTTGTTTAGAGTGTTGACGGCATCCAAAAGAAATTGCACTAGCCAGGAAATTTGCTTCAGTTTTATGTGCCATGTTCTCGAAAAATGTAGCTGCAAACTGTGTATCTAGCTAGATGAGCAGACCTGTAGATGTACAGCAACTATGTATCAGTAGTAGAGTAACTAGAGTAGATGGGTGTAATTTTTCCTAAAAGAAAAGGGCTAGCTAGACATATGAGTAGCATGCAATGGTCAGTTGCAATGCTTAGAAATTATATCAAGAAGTCATCAAATATATATATGGCTAACTCTAAAATTATTTTTTAACAGACATTTATTTCTACTTTGACTGTTTCTTACTTTACTTCACATTAGTCTAAAATGTACATGTTGAAAAATTGGTAACCGAGCATAATATTTATGTAATAGCCTAACTTCTATTTAGTCGGGTGGCCTCCACTATACCAATCTCATGAGTATAAAATATGGGGAATAAACCCTAATCTAATATGTCATAATATCAGCATAGAGTTCGGACATGGTGGTCGACGGCTAAGTAGTAGTCAGGCTTCTCTAATATTTATATGATGAGATCGGATAGGTAGCGGATATGTGGATTATAATGGCTAGTCTTAGGTAAGATCTCTGGTCGCTTGTTATGGCTCCTTCCTCCTGTCTTGTATTTATACCCTTAGTTATTCTTTTGTCTATGTAGAATTAGGGAGCATATAATCCGTGTAGTCTTGGCCGGTCCAAGTAGGATTTTTGTAGCTATTTTTATCTTGTCGAAATGGACAATAGTAGATGTAGTAGTATTTGGAGTTTTTTTAACTCAAAGTCTTACAAAATCATCTCCTATTACAACCCTCTTAATTATCTAACTTATTTGATTTAATTGATTTAAATGGACCAATTATCCAATTTAATGTAACACACTTTGACATAAAATACGTAAAACCTTGATTTCCTATTAATTAGATTATTTGAATAATGCCAAAATACTATATGTATGTACCCTTTGTACACGTCAAATATAGTTATAAGTTAGCACTTTTTGTTGGAGCCCTATTGTCATCCATTGGCTTAGAACGATCTACACATAGATAGAACACATCATTTGCAATCATTTCTTCATACATAATTTGCATACTAATATACAACACAATATAATATATATCATGTAACACGTGCACAACTTTATCGCACGCATGCATGGATAAAAAGGTAATGTTTGAAGATATGGTATTGGTTCCTTGGTCGCAATGGATCGAAGCATGGACACTGGATTTTAATTGGTGAACTACTCTAGTAGTTCTATTAAATTGGTAAACCTTTGCTTAGTGCCTTGCACATTATCTATTTTAAATAAAATATTTAGTTTAGTCCATTAAGGCCAACTATTTTTATCCAAACTACTAAAAATTTTAAGATACATATACCCAATATGTATAGACTATTATATATATATATATTATATACTGTATTTATTTGAAATTATAAAGAGATAATTGCATAATTACTTATTTCTATCTTAGCCTTTACAAAATTGAGCATTCCTCCCGGGCAGGAGAATTGAACATGATGCCTAATACATCTTGACATAGATCAGGCTGAATTGACTTTTATTATTATGTCAAACCTTTTAAACTATTTGATTTAGAAAATTCACCGACTATATCGGCCCTCCACCTAGGCCACAATTGGCACCAAATGCATCTTGACGTACTTAGATTGATTTTTTTTTCATTATTGAAAAGAGAGATTTGAACTTTCATCATGCTAAATAAAACACAGCTGTGACTCTTAAGCCAAATCTATATAATTATAGTTCATGATAATCTATTTGTGTTATTACATCCATGCGTGCATATCCACTTTTGTTCATAGGAACACATAATCAGGTAAAATACTTAAAGTGATCGGTAATGGTGGGGAGGTTATTTTGTAGCTAATCAGGCCCAGCTAACTTAAAGGCAACCCAACACATATAGCTTTTGGTGAATATCAATCTTGATCAAAGTGATCTGTTTGAAAAGTCACAGAGAAGGCAATAAAATGGGGGAACCTGATCCTACAACTTTATCAAAAGCTGGGTTTGCAACTTCTCACTACGTGTGTGGATAAGCATGCATGCGTGCATATATGTACCAAAGTTTTTCTTTAGAAAAAAAAAAGGAGAGAGAGAGAGAAGATATAGCACTCACCATTTTTGTCGCGTGTGCAACACCAACATATAGTGTGCCTGCCACTCCCGTTTGCTAATGCACATACCACTTTTGCACAAAAAAGTGCACACAGCACTTCACTCAATTGTTCATGCCTGCATGTGTCTACATGCACTCTAGATTAATTTGGATATAATAGAGACTTGTGGAGGAGGCCATCAAGATGATGTGTCAATGTAAAGAAGAAGATAGGCAAGATCACCCCAACTGTGGTAGACGAATAGCAAGGTGTCCAAGATGAATGGGAGTGAAGTCAATGGAGCGGACATAGGTGGCAAAGCATTGATACCATGTGCGGGAAGCCTGCTTGAGATTGTAGAGGGACTTGTGGAGGTAGCAAACATAGTCAGGGTGGTTGGGGCCAACAAAGCTAGATGATTGTTGGCAGTAGAACATCTTATCGAGGTTATCGTGGAGGAAGGCGTTCTTGATGTCAAGATGGTGAATGGGCCACGACTTGTCAGTGGGGACACTAAAGATGAGGCGGATGGTAGCAGACTTGATGATAGGGTTGAAAATCTCATCGTAGTCGATGCCGGGTTGTTGGGAGTAGCCTCAAATGACCCAACGGGCCTTATGACGGGTGAGGGAGTGATTTGTATGAAACTTGTGCTTGTAGACCCACTTGCCGGAGATGACATTTGCATTGGCTAGGATGCGACACAAGGGACCATGTCTTGTTGTGAACGAGGGCCTCATACTCATCATGAATGGCCAAGAGCCACTAAGAATCTTGAAGAGCCATATGATACATCTCCAGGATAGGAGATGCAACTAGTGAACAAGATGCAGAGAGATTGAGCCTGTTAATTGGTTTAACAATACCAGCTTTGGCACGCATCATCATCAGGTGAGGGCCAGATGCCAGGTGAGTGGTAGGGCGAGTGACCTCGAGTGGCAGCACTAAAGATGGACCACTAGGTGAGGCCAAAGGTTCGTCAAGCCGTGGCCTAGTAGAGGAGGCCATGGCCTGCTTGGGGAAGGTTGTCACAACAAGAGAGAGGGATGGCCCAATGGAGAAGGCTGGTCAAGATGAAGTGGCTAGCCCAAGAGGAGAAGCAAGCCTCTAGTAGGTAGCCGAGGCGATCAGGGAAGACGACCCAGTAGGACCAACCGGGTTGCGCATGGTAAACGCTTTAAGACCACACGTGACGAGCGGGTCAAGGGGGCAAAGACATGTCGAGGCCATGTGTGGTGTATGCGTCGGGGCCACGTGTGGCATGCACATTGGTTGGCAAAGAGGTGGCAAGATCGCGCATGGCACATGCGTCGTTCGACAAAGACACGCCGAGGCTAAGTGAAGAGCCATGAGTGGCACACACGGTAGGGCCGTGCGTGGTAGACACGATAGCCATAGGCTCAAAGTCATCGATCGGGAAGTCCAATGCCGAGAAAGTTGGCACCAATGCATCTGTAGAAAAAGGGTACATTGTTTCATCGAATACGACGTGCCTAGAAGTGATGACTCGGTTACTAGAATGATCAAGACACCGATAACCCTTTTGGGAGGAGAGATAGCTAAGGAAGACACATGCCATAGAATAGGGTGCACATTTGTGAGGGCTATGGCGGAGAAATTTGGGTAGCATAAGCAACCAAAAGCACGAAGGCTGGATAAATCCGCCAGAGCACTAAAGAGCTTTTTGAATGGCCTATGAAAACTGATAGCATGAGAAGGCCATTGGTTGAGTAGGTATGTGACAGTGGCTAGGGCCTCGGACCAATAGGATGGAGGCATAGAAGATTGGAAGAGGAGGCAATGAATAACATCGTTAGTGGAGCGAATGGATTGTTCGGTCTTGCCATTTTGCTAGGAGGTGTATGGGTAGGAAGAGCAAAGAATTATACCGTCAGTATTAAGGAAGGAGAGAATGGAGGAGTTGATGAACTCGTGGCCATTGTCTGTTTGGAGGCATGGGAGAGGAAATTGAAATTGTGTGTGCATAGGGGACGAAGGTCTAAAAAATGGAGAACACATCAGATTTGTTGTGAAGGGGAAAGGTCCAAAAATAATGTGAACAGTTGTCGACAATAATCAAGCAATAGCAAAACCCAAAATTACTCAAAATAGAAGATGTCCATAAATCACAGTGTAACAACTAAAACGAAGTAGTGGACGCACTATGAGAGCGAGGAAAAGTGAGCTCAACAAGTTTGCCTAGATGACACGCATGACAACTAGAACTAGAAGCATCAAATGTAATAGCTTAATGTTACTAAAGATGAAGGATGGCGTCCTCACCAGGATGCCCCAAACGGCGATGCCACATCGTAGAGGTGATGAGGTTGATAAGAAGGCTTCTGGGCAGGTGAAGAAGGCGGTGGCTAGGATGGTGTAGAGGTCTCCAGAATTATTGAAGTGTGGAATCATAGTCACCGAACGTATATCCTTGATGGATAAATCATAATAGTCAAATGTAACGGAGAAAAAATTGTCACGTGTAAATTTATGAATGGAAATAAGATTTTGTATAAGGGAGGGAATAAGGAGGACATTATTAATGGCATATGAAGAGGAAGGAGTAGAGAGAGTGGTGTGCCAATGCGAGAAACTAGGATCAAGGAACTGTTACCGTCAGTCATAGACACCGATGAAGTAAGAGGATAGGAAGACAGGAGTATACCATCAAAGGAGGCCATGCGAGAGGTGTCATTGGTATCCATAACCTAACCGCCGTTGGGCAATCCTTGTGTGTGTAGGTTGTTCAGAGCAACAATGAGGCTAGCTTGATCCTAGGCAGGCTAGGCTAGCTCATCTGAGCTAGACATAGAGGCCAAGGAGGCCTACTACATGTGAAAGGCGAGCTAGGCCGACTGAACAAACTGTGGCCAGAGGAGGCCTAGACCACCAATAATAGGTCTCTAGGAGGCAACCCACAGCTATGGTCTAGCCCATAGAGCAGAGGCCCATGGAGCCATCATCACCCATGGGCCGAGAGGGAGCGTCAGCATCTGTTTCTAGCTGCCAAAACCAGCATTACCACAACTAGTCCCTGAGCCATGATCGACACCATCGTAGCCACTATCATTCTTCCCTTTGCCCTTACCCTTGTTGTTCTTCCCTTTGTTCTTGGAGATGCCTTGGCTAGGTGGAGCAGCAGCGAATAAATGGTGTCGCTATCGATGACAACATTGATGGCGGGATGACACATCTCAGCTAGAAGGAGCACCAAGCGAGCACTTGCGAAGGTTAGGACTGAAACTTGAAGGGAAAATAGCTTTGCTTGGGTGGCGAAGCGAGGACTGAGATCGTGGATGAGGTTGAGGATGAGGGTGCGGTCGAAGATTGGCTCATCGAGGTCACGCAAGGAGTCGGTGAGATTCTTGAGGTGCCGGCAGTAGTCCATCATGGACATGTCACCTTGAAGAAGACTCCAAAACTCTGTTTCTTAATAGATGATCCTTGTTTCATAGTTGTCACGGAAGAGGCCCTCAGTGGCGACCCAAAGATCGTGAGCGGATTGCGTCAACTCCATGATGATGTCGAGGACGTCAGAGGAGATCGAGTAGTATAGTGCGGTGAGGATAGCGAAGTCCTCTTGTGCCCATGAATTGGTGGTGTTGTTCGGAGGCAGAGTATCAAGGATGTGGCCAAGTAGGCCGAACTTTCTGAGGAAGGCAACGAAGAAGGTTCTCCACTTGGTATAGTTTGAAGTCTTCATGTCGAGGACGATGGGCATATGTGTCTTGACGATGGGGATGCTGAGAGCACCGATCGTTGGAGAGCAGAGAGCTAATGCCAGACCAGCAAGTGAAGGAGGCGCTGAGATCATGATGTCTTGTGCAGGTGGTGGGATGACCAGGGCCGAGCAGACGCCCGGTGCAGGCGCTGTGGATGATGCCGTGAGGACATCTTGTGCCACCTGTGCTTGGGCAAAAGCGGTGAGGAGATCGTCGTTCCGAATGGTGGATGCAGTGGCGAGAGCTATGACGGGGCTGGAGGTGGCGTCTGAGGCAGAGAGAGAGGCGCCATCGAAGGCAATGGGCTGTGGAGATGCCATGGGTGCAATGGAAGAGAAAAAAAAGGAGGAAGATGTAGGCGGGATCAATCCCGCTCTGATCCTATACAAACGATAGGAGAAATAGGTGAGAATGGCTCAGCTCACTCACGTATTGGGCCGAATTTTAGTTAAATAACCCTAGTTATGAATAACAAGGAAGTATTACCAATAGAAGGTGATTGGTACCTACTATATATTTCTACTCATCAAGTATAGAAAATATAAAAAATAGAGTATGCATGTTATCTTTGACATGTAGTTTGTCGTTAATATTTATCTACTTATCTTGGTGATTTTAGTTAATTGTGTCAAAACGAGCAGCCGTGAAAAAGAAGAAAGTGCACGAATTCCATGACTAAATCTGTTGACCTCAACAAAACTTTAAGCACCCAACCTGCAGATCGTAACTGAATATTCCACATACTATTGTTGTGGCCTAGAATTTCATTTTCCTACAACATTCGTAAATTCATTTTTCTTACCCTGATTTTATTGTGATTGTTTTCTTATAAAGAGACCTTTTCAATGGCATAAGTTCATCTGATTTTTCTCAATGCATCCTTTCTTGATGGATCCATTTAACATAATCTGATGGTACGATGCATGCACTTCGTAAGTGCAGTGCAAGTAGTGTTAGTTCTTGGTCTTACCATGCCATCTGAATTTACATCAGGTTTTCCCATGTAATCTCTGCTAAACAATAATAGTAGTAAGAATTAATCCATTTTTGAAAGAGATAAAAAATTAGCTTTTAATACACACGCTGACTACCTGATTAGCAGGTACGTAGAAGCAAGGGTTGGTGCTTCTCAAGTTATGCAATAGTGATTATCTATGATGTGTGTATTATGCTCACTTGCGCAGGAGGTGCTTCCATCAGGAATACAATATTTCAGCGTATTGATGCTTTTGAGGCTGCCCAACAGTGTTTCGATCTGGCCATGCCAGTGCTCCTATTCTGACTTTATTTTCTTTATTTGGATCACTGAGCGTCTATAATGAACGAGTCATATTATTATGGCGTCTACAAAACGTACCTTACGTAGTATAGCATTTTTCTCTGTGTTGAAATCACTTTAATAGATCTCAAGATTTTGTTTCACCTCTCTGCAGCAAAAGCTGAAGAAGACAGAAAAACAAGCGTGTACAGACGATGAAAAGAGAATAAACTGGGCCAATGATCAAGATTGCATTCCCTTCTTTGCCCTGAACTTTGTAACAAAGACTAACTTATAGAGTGAATGAATCAGTTCTACAACAGTCCTGCACTTTCTTTAGATGGGGTGTGCCTCAGAGTTATACAAGTGTGTAAAACATAAATGCTCCTTTCGTATTAAAATACTACTATTTCTAGAATTTAAATTTATCATATAATATTATTACTTCCGTACCTATCTTTCTATCACAATCAATCAAAACATTTTTCTTTAATTATTTTTTTATATAATTTTTCGTCTTAACCTATCGTAATAATTTCTCAACCTCAGTGTTAATTTCTTAAAAAATAACATAAGATGTATTATTTTAAGAGGGAGGGAGTATATGACAAGCAAAATACCATGCAATCTTTTTTTTTCTATTTTTATGTAGTATATGCCTTCAACTACGTGAAAGAACTACTTTACCTTAAAAAACAAAACTAAATGCTTCTTCTTTTTTTTTTTTTGCTTATCTAGCCTGTCCAACGGTCATAATTCTGAAAACAAGAGTAGATCCAATTGGAGGTTTATGGCAAATGGATTCATAAACTGTCATAAGGAGAAATGATTTGGATACAAGATGTGCTTATTATAATGATTTGAATTCATATTTAATGATACATGTGTTGCACATGCATGATTACTAGTATTTTATAATGGATCTCATGATGCTCTTTTTGATATCGTAAATATTATTGTTCTTTTCTATAAATTTAGTTAAATTTTTGGTAGTTTGACTTAGGGCAAATATATAATCTCTTATATTTTGGAAGAGAGAGCCATCGATCATACAATCAATATTTTTTTTAGGGTGGACGATAAATGACCACTGAATTCAAATCCTAGACCAACATATATTAAATCGCTAACAGATGTAGTAAGTGGGATAGGCTAGTAGGCTTTCATCCTTGTATGTATATCACTATTCTTATCACCATATTTTTGCATCTGCGTGGATGAATAGTAAACTAGTATGTGGGCCCTTGTACAGGCTATCAGGCAGCATGCCACTTGAGGCATTCTCAAGAAATATACGCGAATTGCCATATCAACACGATCGATCATCGATCTCTAATTAACCTGTAGCATCCATCTCAAATTATTAAAGCAATAACTAAAAATTATGGATTTTCAACTTGTTTAATTTTTTGTTTTGCCGACATGTGAATTTGCGCCTTTAGAAATCGATCGAGGTACCAAGTGATTCACATGCATGTTTTCGTGCTTGTAACTTTCACATAAAGATTGAATTGGAACCCAGCGTCCAAAAAGATATATTAAAGAGGAAATGATCGATACTGTTCGTTCTGTTGTATGCTGTGTAACCGTCGAGCACACGTGAAGGAGAGTGATAAAGTTTGGTTGGAGAGGAACATGCACAGATTAATTAAGGGCAGAGATCACCTTTGGAAGCATATCAACTTCAGGAGTTTTGCTAGCCCCTAGCTAGCTGCCCATGCTATCAACTTTTTCTTAATTGTTGCACCGTATGGATACCATGCAATGCATGCCTGCCCCTCCTTTCTTTTTAACTATCCTCTCTTTTGCTATTTAATTATTTGTTTTTAGCATATATCTTCTTGAAGGCCTTTATTTATGAGTGGCCTACTGTACAACCCAATTTAACCTTGAGAAAATAAGAACATGCACGAATGTCATTTGTTATAGCCTCGAACCTTGGATAGGTATCCAGTAAATTAAGCCAGGAAGTGATTGTCTAAGAATAGCAAACTAACAGTTCTTAAGCCCTCATCGCGTCCCCCACCCCACACCCAAGAAAAAAATTATTTATGGCCCTACAAATTAGGGGCCTAAATTTTAATTACATAGAGTAGTAAGTATACTTAATTAGCAGCAGGACTGGAATACTAGGGCCCTTCAACCCATAAGGGGGCGATATTTGAAGTTGCATCGACTAGAAGTAGATGTAATCACGTTCCACGGGTCATTTTTGCTGACCTTTTGTCCGGCGTCTACTGTTCTGTTCTATGAGTCATTGCATCGATCGCGATCGTAGGGCTGTACTGATTTGGTGATCAAACTGTGAGGCCCTGCTATGCCTTTATTTTCTAGGTACAGCACTGGTAGGTATTGTCCTCACGAATGTTAAAGGAATGTTATTCATATTTTTCCTGCTCAACATGTGCCCACTGATCAAGCGTGCACAATAAATTTATTTATGTTGAATAGCTTAATGTTGGATAGATAGATTGATTTATTTTATAACAACTTAAAATTTAAACAAGTAAATTAACTTTTTTAAAATTAAAAAATGGATCTAAAAGTTTTTTTTTACGAAAATCATACCATTTTCTAATTTACTAATTTAGAAAGCGTGTATATTAATCTATTAATATAATAACAGCTTGGTCTCGACGTCTTTCACTAAAAAATATGAAACAAAACACCAGAGCAATTCTTGTACTAACATTGTTGTGAAATATAAGCGGAGTGGTCTCCACAGGTTAGCTAGTAGTTTCGGTCTTTTTTTTTCTCTTCAAAGGGAATCTCGGTTAGCTTTAATGTTGGAAAATGTTGAAAGATGTCTATGTGAATCTCCGTCCTAGTTTGACATTTTAACAGCATTTCATTCGAAGAGACAGAATGATAGATGCATGGAAAGAAAGAAAGCAACTTATATAAACAAGGACCACACCTCCCTAAACCCACTACACCACCCCAGTTGGTCATGAGCCAAATGGGAATCGTTGGCATGTGATCCCCAGCGCACCTGAATGAACGCCTAATATTATCATCTTTTTATTCCACGTCAATTCAATTCCTTTCAAGACAATGATTTGGTGCTCATTTGACCTTGAATCCTACCTCCCTTACTTGTTGAATAATTAACACTGCCACTATCCTATTTCAAACTTTCAGCATATCTTCTTGAAAGCATTTGCAATCATACAACTTTCATTCATCAAAATCTAACCATATAAAAGTAGTAATTTACAGATAACAGTAGTCAACAATGCCACTTATTAGAGAAGAAGTAAACTATGAAAGTAGTCAACAATATCATCATATAGGTGCATATACTCTCAAAACACAGATTCAGATTCTAAAACAATACCACATCCCCTCTAACATCCTATGTGGCGCTGACATGGATGTCACCTCACCTCCTCTCTCCTCTACCGTCCTTCATTTCTTATCTCTCCGTTACGTAGGACGACCCTTCACTCCCCTTCTTCCTCCCTTTCTCTCTTCGACACTACGCTTGTCTTGACAGCCGCCTCCCTATTTCCCTCCTCTAGTGGAACCTTTGTCATAAGCCTCATTGTCACTGGCTAGCTCATTTCTTTCACTAACGATGCAGATCCAGCTATTGTCCTCTCTCCAGCCACCAGATCCAATTGTCATGAGCCCAAAGGTGCCAAATTCGGCCACCTAGAACCGATGACCACTAGATCTAGCCTATGTGAGTAGACACAACAAGCCAAGGGATCCTATCTATGGTAGTGGGCATCTTGGTTTGAGCTCTCCACGTACTCGTGTTGGCATCGTCCTCCACCGCCACTAACACCGCCTCTGCCTCTATCTCCCTCCTCCTAATTTGTTCCACCGCACCATCAATTGAGGAGGTGCCACCATTGTGCCATCGCCACCATGCTCAGTTCCATCTAGCTAGTCTGGCGGTGACACTTGGTCTTGGTGGTGGCAAGAGCCTACCGAGTGAGAGAGGGGATTGGGACTTGAGAGGAAGAAGAGGAGAGAGGAGAGAGAAGAGAAATGAGAGAGAAGAGTAGCCACATCGACGACACCTAGGATTCTAGAGGAGATGTGGTGGTTTTGAACCTAAATTACACACTTAGGTCCTATTTTACACAGTTTAAGATCTCAAATCTATACAGGATTTAAAGTTTATAAGTTAAATTATAATGATTTTGAATTTCATATTTCATCTAGAATAGAAACAAAATAATTTATATAAATGTTGTCAACGTAATCACAAATCTACATCCATGAATTTATAAAGCTAGAAGGATTCTAATAGTCACGAGGATTCTAAACCAATCCTGACCAGCCCAAGTCTCTAGGAATTGGGCCAAAAATTCAGTCCTCCCAAATGGGCCTTAAAATTATATAATAAACAAAGATCAACAGGTACAAGAGCCCAAACTAGATTGTGACGGATTACGGCAGAAATCAGTTGTCTTCTCAAGTTCTCGCTCAATCTGTTCCTGGTCCGGTCTGTTGCTGAACAATTCAGTTTAAATTTTAGAAGAAACTAGTAAATTAATTTCAGAAGGGAGACTATAATTCTGTTTAATTATCTAGTCTCAGATATTTAGTGTAATATATAATCTCTTCAGAGGAATATATATAGTTTCTTTAGAGAATTAGAAAACCTAGAAGAACAATTTGAAAGAGGGTAGAAATTGTTTTTGGGTCACCTGCCTTTTGCCTCTCTCCAGAAGGTTTCCCTCACTGGTACGTATATTATATGGGAGTTGGGTACTTGGTCTAAACCAAAAATTTGGCTTGGGTGGTCTTTTAAAAAATCGGTCATTGGAAAAGAAAAAAAACCAAAGCAGCCAATATAAAAGAGTGGACTGACAGTTTGATTAGGTCTACAGGCTCCACTGATCTAATTAAAGAGGTGAAGGCATAAGGATAGCAGAGGCAGGAGGACCATCGACTGGGATGAGGAGAGCATCAGGGTTGGTACGAATAGCAATGACAATCAATCCAAAGACAGTGACATGGACGCGTCACTACTTGTTGCAGTGCAAGGTGGAAATCAAGTCTCCTTACCCCCACCTTTGGCGACCTCATTGTCCCCACCACCAATAGCACCCCCTCTGTATCGTGCCCTCTTCTCCACATACAATGGCGCTCACTGCCCCTACCGCCAATGGCATCCTCTCCTTCATAAACAACAGGATGAGAGATGGGGGAAGTAGGAGGAGTGTTTGCTTGTAGGATCTCATTGCCCACCTTCACAGACCTTACCGCCAGCTCCACCAACAGCTCTTGCTCCACACGTGCTTTCACAGCAGCAGCATCCCCTCGAGAGTGGTGGGTGGCTAGGGTTAAAAATCTTCCCACTTTTGTGGACTGCAATGGAGAAGTGGCGAATGAAGTTGTTGATGGCCTGCTGAACTTTTAGATTATTTGGCTAGTTTGGGCACCCCAGCTACAGGACCGAGGCACCATAACAAAAATTAGTCTCCTCCGAGCGGAGACCCAAAGAGATGACCGAATACACATGATCTGGTTTCTTTGGTTTGGCTTTGGGCTTTTCTGGTTCGGTCTTCGGTCTCGATCTGTTTTGCTCATCCCTAACAGCAACTTTGCTAGTACTAATTTACAGGAAAATGTGTCAGAAAGGAGTTTTAAAAAACTGTTTACAAATGCAAAAACGTAATTTCATAGTTTTTGGTATGTGCTCTGCACTGTGAGATGATGTCTATCTTTTCTTCTCCATACGGTGACCAAAGTTCATTCGCAAATAAATGTATTGCGTTGACTGTTCAATAACAATAATTGTAGCTGTGTTGAGCTTTCGTAGCTGAGTTGGTTGGAGCACCCGTTTAGTTAGCGGGAGGTCTTGTGTCCAACTCTCAACGAAAGCACTTTTTGTTCATATTAAATTCATTCAGTCAAGTATTCATTGTTCTCTCTTTTTTTATCCAAATTCAATTAATATCCGTTAATGATTGCATTTTGCCTGCAGGAGATTACGACAATACATTTCCTCTCATGTTAATGCAGGCCAATTTACTTTTTCCTTTTGATTCCATAAACATGGTTGACACAGCATTTGGCAAGTCAGCTTCTTAAATCTTAAATTCCAATAAGATTATTAAGAAAATAAGAATGAAGTGATAATCAGGTAGAAGAATTGCTGATGCATTTTCCTCCAAATCAGAACAAACTTTGAAATTGTAAAACAGCTGAAAGATGAACAAGTAGGAGACAAACTTTGTAGACGGCGAACGATGGGGATAAAATACCACAAAATAACTGCAGCTTCTTTTCTTTTCAAGCTTTGAATGACAACTCAACTTAAGCCTTGAGTGCTTTTGCAATTTCCTAAATGAAAAAGCTTAATAGCGCACGATAAGATAAAATTAATCAAACAGTTATGCTTATCTAAAACATATTGGTGCTACATTAAAACAGAGCGTGTGAACTCTTCTTCTGTACCTTCGTCATATAGCACATAAAGAAGCATCTGCATTTTCTAATCATATATACCAAAACCATAGGGGTAGAATGAAAACGGAACAAATGGTACATCGGTTTCCATGACCCATAGGCAGTTCAACAAGTTGGCCTTGTTGGTTATGAATGCAAATCAACTGACAACACAATATAATATGAGTTTCTTATTATCACAGAATACATTTTTTTGGGAAACTAAAGTAATAATCACTTTATTGCAAGGAGACAGCAGTTTTTAGCAGAAAACGCACATACAAATCACAAATCCAATCCATTGGCTAACAAGCTAACTTAGAATTTGCACCCTCCCATTGCACTGATCAACAAAGACGTGTTGATTGGTACAGTTGCAAAAAAGAAAGAAAGAAAGAAATTTGGTGTTGGCTACTAATGTTGGCAAGTGTCTAAGATAACTTAGACAAAACGAAATCTGATAAACACACACACCAAGTGGCCATGTTGGATGTATGCAGAAGGAAGCATAGCGATACTCTGCATCAGAGTTCAGGTGTACATTAGTTGAGGAAGAAAGCTCCTACTTATGCTTTCGGTTTTGGAATTAAGCTTAGGTATGACAAACTAGCTTACATAGTTCTAGATTGTGAATGCTTGCATAAACTGATACATATTTGCCCAAAATTATCAGGATTATGCTGATATATATTCAGATTATTTGGATGAATGCAAATGAATGCACAAGATGCCATCATATAGGCATATAGCTCTGAATTAGATATGTGTCCACACATGTACGATTGTTATCAAATTCATTGCATGCATGTACGGTCTATATATCCAATTGACTTAGCCAGATGGTTTTGCCTCCAAACTGTGGGTGCAAGAGTGAAGTCATATGTATACTGCTTGGACTACGTGCAGTCGTACATGCCCTGCTTTTTGGCAATTCATTCATGCATTAGTGTAATCAAACAAGTCAGCATCATGTTTTAGGGGAATAATTCGTTTCTATAAAGAGAAACTACAACATGGGCAACAAGAGAGTGACTTGTTTCTTCAGAAAGAAAGTCTCAGGTTGGATTGCCCGTCACACACAGGTTGCCTATCAAATTATCATCATGATTGATATTTACTAATAAATAATTAGTTTTACAAATGTTTTATTTAATAAAAATTAGTTTACAAATATATGTTGATGTTAGTGTGAGTGTGTGTGGCTAATATGGGTCAGTATATATATGTGTTTACAAATGGTTATTTTTTTTATTTATGTGTAGCTAACATAAGAATGGAGACTATATTTAGGGATGAGTAAAGGTCTAGCACTATCGATCAATGGTGGAATCAGACTAGGCTAAGGGAGAGTTGAAGTCCAAAACACTTAAGAAATCAAGTGATGAAGTTAGACGTAAGATGACAGATAGACACCGTGTAGAAAGATCTTCGTAACAAACTTTATAAATTGTGTGTGTAAGTATCAAAAAAATCATAGAAAAAATTATGAAAGAAATTAGATGAAAAATATAAAAGAAAATAAAAAATAAAAAAGTGATACAGTCTCTATGTACTATGGCTAGCATGCAATGTGGCCATGAGAAAAGCAAGCAATGGCAGGCCGAGGAAGCAAAGTAGCTAGTCCATTTGGCCCACATGACAGGAAGTAGCAATACGTGCACATAAAATATTTAATTTTAAGAGGAAAGAGAAAATATTTAATTTTAGTGAATTAAATTAAATTTGGAAATTGAGAGGTTGAGTGCTAGTAGGATTAGGAGTTATACTCCTATTTTGTAATGAAGATTTTAAATATAAATAGATGAGGAGTTGAGACACTATAAATAACTTTTGAAAGAGAGAAAAGACTAGGGTTTAGTATTGAGAAAGATGAGTGTTTTGTACTTTGTATTTTAATGAAATAAAGTTGATATACTTTTAAGAGTCTCGTTAGGTTTTAATATTTTCGTTGATATTGTTTTTCTCTGTTATCAGTTATCAGGTGATCGGATCAGTTAGATAGAGATGATCAAACTGATGGCAAAATGATGATCAAACTAGAGGCAGGAACCCGGTCAGACATGCGACATCCAGAGAGAGGTCTGAGATTTTGATTAACTTCATCCATTAAAGATAAATTTTAATTTCGCTAAAAGTTTTTAATTTTTAATAATTGTACTATTTATCTTCTCTGATAAGCTTAGCCTTATGTTCAATACTATATTATCCTTCCCTTCATTCTCTCCATATCTCATGCTATCTTCTTGTGTTGTATTTTTTTTTCTTAATTAGATGGGAGAATGGGAGGTGCACAAGCGTCACCACACAGACTAGCTGGTATATATGTCCCCGTTAACACACACTCAACAAATAGAGGCTAGCTAGGATAAGCACATTAACTCATACATACTTCTGTTGCGGTGCACAACCACTAGTTTTAGATTATAGAACAAACTCTTGGCCGTTTTCACCAACTACGGATGCAATTGCAAGGAAACACACTTCCTGGGTAATGTGCTAGTTAATTACACAAGCTATTGGTAGTCTCACTAAGGTGTTATGGTGCTTTACTGAGCATTTTTTTCTTTCCTCCCCGGTTTGGCACACAAAGCTCCAAGGCCTTTCAGCCAAGCTAGACAATATGCATCAATGCATGGATCATACCTCTAGAGAAAATAGTTTAGTTTGGCAGGATACAAAATCTAGACTTCCTTTACAATTGAGACTAGTTATTTCATCTCTCATAAGGCGAACGTGCGTGTAACACAGTGGTAGAGCCTTTGGTAGAGGAGGACAAAAAAAAAAGAAAGAGTCACTCCTCATTGTTGTTGGTAGAAGCATGCTCCTAGCATAAGGTTGAATACATGTCCTGCCTTCATGGGGAGGGGGTTCTCAACTTAGTTGAATGCCATGGGGCCGTCTTAATATGCTGGTTGAGTTTTTGTATTTCGTCTCATAAATACTAATGACTTATATATGGACAATTTAACATTCAGAAGTTAAGCTACTATACTGAAAATTAAGCTGTGGTTCAGAAGTCAGTAAGAGCTAGTACGTGTGCAGCATACTAGTTGTGTGAATTAATCAATATAAAAGGAGGTGTAATACATCCAAATTTTATTCATCCGTGGTGCTTTGAAGTGCAGGCAAGTACAGCAACTGGGCCTTGTTGAGGGATTTTTTTTAATCTCCTTAGCTTTGACTGGCACATGCACAAGCTAGTTCATTTTCAAAATAATGTAAGTACTACATGAGAGGGGAGTTGATCTCTATAAAAATGAGTAGTCAACTTGGAAGAAGACAAAAAATCTAACCAATATATCGTGTTGCAGGCTTGTAGAAAACCACGAATCACCAAACGCCACTCATCAGGCATTTTCATTTGTTTAGTTCAAAACATCTACTTGCATCCTTAAATAAGGGCAGTTTCAGACTTCAACATGCATTTTTTATAGATAAAGAGCATCCCTAAATAAGAGCAATTTCAAACATCAACATGTATTTTCTTTTACAGATAATGAGCATCCCTAAATAAGAGTAGTTTCAGTTTTCAACATGCATGTTTTTTTATAGATAATGCGATTTCAACAAGCATGGCCTTCATTGTGAAATTGTTACCAACAATTTCCATAGAAATATGTTAATAATGCCTGCACTAAGCATAACAATATTATTAAAGCGTTCTTAACGGAAACGCATAATGATAATGGATCTTCTACCGCCATACGTACAATTTGGAGTTTCATAAGCAAAACATTTGGAGTTTATAGTTGCTAAATCATTATTTATGTACAATTTCAAAAAGATCATTTTTTATTGATGTTGTAGTTGTTGAACTCAATACAAGCTAGATGCTAAGAAATAAACTAGTTTGGTCATGCAAGACGCTCGTGGATGAAGCTAACAGCCAGATAAACCGGCTGTACTGCGCACTATTTTAATAATCAGTACTGTAGCACACTCTTGACAGTTTGATATACCAGAGCAACAATATAGAAGGTATAGAGAACCACAGCTCCTCTTCTTCTTCCTCCCTATTTCTTTCCTTCTACCGTTCTTCTCTTGTGTGTGCGTGCGCATGATTTGTCAAGAATCCTCTGCTTTTGGTCAAGGCAAACTAATTAACCAGCAAGGTTAATTTGCATCAAGTAGTCGTATCACAGACTATCAGTGGTCTTACGCTTCTGATCCAGGATTGCATATATTAACTCCAACTGAATATGGACTCTTCGGCCAAGCAATGGCTTGCAGAACTGGTAAGAACCAGCTCAGTTATTTATCATCTCTATTGATTTTGCAACCATGCATATGTACTTTTAGCATTGATAATTATCACAAGGAGATCGAATGCTATATGTAGTTTCCATAGGTTAACTTGCAGAGATGAGATAATCTACTGATTAGGCAGTATATATGGATTGTGCTTATGCAGGAGAATGATGACCTTAGGGAGCTGGAGCATGTCGACCCTCTGAGCATGCAGCAACTCGCTGAATCCCTTGCCAACGAGCTTTTCAACCAGCCGCAAGAACAACAGGAAGAACAGTATGCGTACCATACCCCGTCGCTGAGGGTCTTCCCATTTGCCGGGGATGTGAACAAGCCCGACGGCCACCCACGGGCAGCAACTCCAATTTGTGGCAGCTTCTTCTCCCTCACCAAAGGCTCATCCAGCACGACGAACTTCTCAGCTCTGGAGCATCAGCTGCAGCAAGATGGCAGTGCGGTGAGAAAATCCTTCTGGACACCATCAGAGAAGACAGGGGGAAGGAGGCCGGCCTCCAGCGTGCAAGAACATGCTATTGCCGAGAGGAAGCGACGGGAGAAGATGCATCAACAGTTTGCAACTCTAGCATCTATCGTCCCCGAAATCACCAAGGTAAACAAATAGATGACACCCCATCAACATCGATTAGAAATATAATAGCAATAACCACCACCCCACACACACATATATATTCGTAACGACAGTCATGACTAATGCCGTCAGGAATTGGTCCTTTCCTCAGACAGACAAGGTCTCTGTCCTCGGCAGCACCATCGAGTATGTGCGCCATCTCAAGGAGAGGGTGAAGGTCCTGCAGGACAGCCAAAGCATGGGGAGCACACCAGAACCCCCAATTTTCAATGCTCACAACTGTGTCGGCTCTAGTGATGATGAAGACGATAATGACAACAACAATAAGACAGAGATAAAAGTTGAGGCAAATTTGCGGGGGACCATGGTTCTGCTGAGGGTCGTGTGCCCTGAGAAGAAGGGAGTGTTGATCAAGGTGCTGACTGAGATAGAGAAGCATGGCATGTCCACCATGAACACCAATGTTGTGCCATTTGCAGATTCATCACTAAACATAACCATCACAGCACAGGTACGTATTATATAGTATTACGTGTATAATCAAATTGGAATAATATTCTTGTGCACAAGGTGACAACATTTTTTTTAAAAAAAAAACTTCCTAGAAAAAAATCCTTTCTATGTTGTTGAATTTTGTTCACTCTCTTATATACCTTGAATTTTGATTTTGATATCTTAAATACCCTCTTCATCAATTAACTGTTAGTTGACGGTTAAAGTGGTGTAAAAAAGTCAGATTTATCCTTGGACATGCAAGAAATGTAGCAATTTGTTGTGTGACTACAATATTCCTAAGTTTGTTGTATAAGGAAACATTATACATAGAACATTTTAATATATATTCACCAAAAGTATGTGTAGCATTTTCTAAAATGGTAAAATAACAGTTAGTATTTCTTTTAGATAATATATACAATATGTGGCAAATTTATTGTACCACCATCATAAAAAAATATGCTATATATACTTTTTTAATAAAAAAAATAATTTTCACTATCATTATTTAAAAATAAACTTTACCATAAATAGTACCTTGCACCACCAAAATAATATATATAATAGTCTCACAAAACACATTTAAATGCTTATAAACAACATACTCCCTAAATTTCTATTTCTATGTTTCTTTCATGCCTAAGGGGAAAATGGATCTTTTTATAGGAATTAAACTATCAACTAAGATCATCTGACAGAATATGTATAGAAGAGATTAAAACTAAAGTTCAGGAGCATACCAAGGAATGAGTAAAACTGAAAGACATAGAGGGATTAGTTAAAATTTCAGGGACATAAAAGAATTTTTCTCCATTTGGTAATGTTTTAATGTTCAATTTGAAGAGGATGAAACGGGAGTCATGGCCTTGAGAATTATTCTCCATGAATAGTGAAATTAATTGCAAATTTGCAATGTGCATAGCACAGAAATTTGAAGTACAATACCATTATTTAAGGCAGAACTCGTTGGAGCTGACAACTTGGGAGAATTTAACTATGTCCCACTTTTACGGAGGGCTATCTTCAAATATTATTTTTATATTTGGTTCTATAGAATTACCACCTGACACTTCTTTATTTTCTTTTATCATTTTTGTCTGCATGGCATGACATGGTGGTATGCCAGTGTAAACTCCTTGGCCACAGTGGCTCCATCAGTGCACGGGACCTGTGGTCGCCGGTGTTTGATGGCACGGCGAGCTCCAATCAGCACCTGGAGGGAGAGGAACACATCCTTCATGCATCTTCCTCCAGCTCTTCTCCTTTCTCTCCTCTCTATTGTCTCTCATGTGGACGGAAGCAGCCCCAATCTTGTTCGGGCTATGCGAACTAACAAGCTTGACCGCTCACTGATGTCACACTAGTATCCGCACATCCTCCGACACCACTGCCACTTCCACGCAAGGTCGAGAGGAACAATTCCCAAATAAATTCATGTCATGATTTATAATGGAGCGTACAGTTAACACGGTCTCACCACCATGGTGGCTGGAGGTGACTAGTGCTAACTCCAACTTTAGGGCCTTCTATAGAGAAGGCCGTTAGCTCTCAGAGCTTGCTACCCTCCATTTTCACTCTAGATTCACCGCCTCCTCCCTACCTCTCTCTCTTGCCTTCCTCAATCTCTCCTCCTACATCACAGTAGCTCCCTTATCGTTCATCTTCCTACCAACCTCTCGGCTTCCTTTCTCTCTATCCCCATTCAGCTCTTCTCTCTCTAGACTCACTCTGCCTCCATTGTCTACCTCCACCTCACACTGGCCTGCCCCTACTCTCCCTCCTTCAGTAGTACCAATCATTCGTGCAAGCCTCTGACAGCCTCACCCCTAATGGATTCACACCGCCACCCACTACCAAGTCCTATGAAGCCCTATGTGACTCCAACGCCAGCTGTCAGGTCCACATGCTTGATGCCAAGCTTGACCTAGATAACAACCTAATGATGCATAGCGTCGACCTATCTCGCATTCTACAGCTAGAGGAGGAAGAGGCACCTTGCTGGCATGCCACCATGTCATGCCACATAGTAAAAAAAAAGTTTTCCCGTAATTTTGTAGGAACAAACATAAAAGTGGAATTTAAAGGGTACCCATCCATAAGAATGGCAAATTTAGTTATCCCCACTTGCGTAGGATTTTTTTCATATAAAAACACATGAGATTAACCATGTCAGGTTTAATATTTTGGCAGATCAGCATATAGTTTTCTACATATGTATGCAGATTGACAATGGTGCCGTAGAACTTACGAAGAATCTAAAATCAGCTCTCAGAAACTTTTAGGTGAAGAACAGAGCATAGACAGCAGCGAATATTTATATTTAATTTGTATGGATGGGGAAGTAATTAACTTGCTGGAGATCTTTTGTTCTGTTGTTGTGCAGAGAGAGAAAGTATTTTCTGTTTGTCTGAATCTCTAAATTTGTTGTGCTACAGTGCGTGTGATGTATCTGGGAGAATCGTTTTACTTATTGGTATAGAATAATAATAGAAAAAGCACGGCATCTGCAATATATCGAAGGCACAGCTCAGACGATAGAGCGTCTGTTTTCCAAGCAGAAGGTCGTAGGTTCGACCCCCTACCTGGCGCGCGTTCTTGCCTAATTTTTTTATCTGCTGTAAAGCATTGGGGCTAAACTTTTTATGCTATTTTTTTCACAAATGCTTTTCTTTTTTATCTGTTACTAATCTTTTCTTTTTGTCTTCTGCTGAAGCATTGGAGCTAGACTTGTTTAAGAAAGCATTGGACCCCTACCTGGCGCGCGTTTTTGCTTTTTTTTTCTGCTGCTGAAGCATTGGCGCTAGACTTTTTATGCTGTTTTTTTCACAAATGCTTTTCTTTCTTATCTGTTACTGATCTTTTTTTATCTGCTGCTGAAGCACTGGAGCTTGACTTGTTTAACAAAGCATTGGACCCCTACCTGGCGCGCGTTTTTGCTTAATTTTTTTTATCTGCTGCAGCAGCATTGGAGCTAGACTTTTCATGCTATTTTTTCACAAATGTTTTTCTTTTTTATCTGTTACTGATCTTTTTTTTATCTGCTGCTGAAACTTTGGAGCTAGACTTGTTATACTTGTTATTTTTAACAAATGCTTTTCACACTCCACTCAGGTTGTTTTTTCCCACCACTACGGTGCATGCTATTATGTGATTAAATATAGGTCATTTCAACGAACGGAGCTTAGCTAGGTTTTCCTTGCCATGAAACGGTAGGTTCACGTATCTAACTCATTATATGTGTTTGTATTTCTAATTAATTATTTTTTTAATAGATGATATATCTATTAACTTCGTCAGTGTTAGATGTAGGAGAGTTATATTAGGCTTAACGAGTCAACAAACTTAGCTGCTCTTATAAAAATAAAATCTAAGAAAATTTCATTGGGGTATAACCCTCTTAATGACGCGTCATATCAGAATCTAAATATGGTGTTAAATGGACAAGGGTCAGGTAGTCACCCCATGACGCACCATGTCGTGATCTGGGTATGGTGTCAAGTGAGTAAGGATCGGGTCGTTGCATCCTTAGTACCGTGTTACATCGACGCCTAGGTATAGTAAAAAATGAGCAAAGATCTTCACACCTGACTCAGCGGATGCGAAGAGTAAGAAATCAAATCAAGCCAACTGGAATCCGTTTAAGTAGTTAGAATGTAGGTAAGCTAAGTGAGCTAGTCGAGACAGCGGTTAGAAGACGTATAAATATCATATACATTCAAGAGATAAAATAGAAGGGTCAAAGGCGAAGGAGGTGGATAATATTGGCTTCAAGCTCTGGTACACAGAGACAACTTTAAATAGAAATGGAGTAAAAATTCTGATTGATAAGAGTCTCAAGAATGGTATGGTGGGGGTGAGAAAGCAAGGGGATATGATCATCGTAGTCATACTTGTCATTAGTGATATAATTTTAAATATAATTAGTGCGTATAGCCCTCAAGTAAGCCAAGATGAGAGTGCTAAAAAATATTTCTAGAAAGATTTAGATGGTTTGGTTAGAGCTGTATCTAGTAGCGAGAAGTTTTTTATAAGAGGGGATCTTAATGGTCATGTAGGTACAGTACAATAGGTACATGTTTTAAGGCAGCACATGGAGGTTTTGGATGTGATGGTAAAAATCAGGAGAGAGAGAAAATCTTGGATCTTACTATAGCTTTTGATCTGATGATAGTCAGCACTTTCTCTAAGAAGAGATAATCTCAGTTAATGACTTTTAGTAGTGGCCAACACTCTAGCCAGATTAACTTGTCCTTATAAGAAGAGAGGATAAACAAGCAAGTGTGGATTATAAGGTGATACCTGAATAATGTGTAGTTTCTCAACATAAGCTGGTGGTGGTCGACTTTCGTTTTCTAGTGCATGCTCATAAGGATAAACAAGCCAAAATTGTAAGAACCAAGTGGTAAAAGTTAGAAGCGGAGACATCAAATGTCTTTAAGGAAAGAGTTATCGAAGAGAGCTCTTAAAAGGAAGAAGACGTTGCAAATAACATATAGAAGAAGATGGCAACATGCATTCGAAAGATTGTTTCAAAGGTGTTTGGAGTGACCAAAGGGAGTAGATGCGAAACTAAAGACACTTGGTTGTGGAATGAAGATGTGCAAAGAGCTATTTAGGAGAATAAATAATGTTATAAACACTTGTACCATGACAAGATTGAGGACAATATGGAGAAGTACAAAGTGGCAAAAAAGACCATAAAATGAGTTGTGAGTGAGACAAAAGAGTGGACTTTCGAGAATCTATATCAATGTCTGAGTACGAAAGAAGGAGAGAAGGACATCTATAGAATATCTAGGGCTCATGATAGGAAGATAAGGGACTTCAATAAAGTTAAGTGTATTAAAGATGAGAGGGTGCAGCTCTTGGTGAAAGAGGATGAGATTAGACATAAATGGCAAGAATATTTTAACAATTTATTCAATGGTGAAAAAGAGGACACCATCGTCCAATTGGATGACTCGTCGGATGACACCAAAATGAGTTTTATGTGGAGGATCCAAGAATCTTAGATTAGAGAAGCTTTAAAAAGGATGAAAGAGGGTAAGACGATGGGCCCTAATGGTATTCCAATCAAGGTGTGGAGATGTCTCGGGGATATAGCTATAGTATGGCTAACTAAGTTGTTCAACAATATTTTTCAATCGAACACGATGCTTGAGGAGTAGAGAAGAAGTATATTGGTACAAATCTACAAGAATAAGGGAGATATCAAAAATTATACTAATTATCAAGAAATTAAGTTGATGAGCCACACTATGAAGTTATGGAAGAGAGTTATCGAGCACCATTTGAGAGGAATGACGCGGATCTCTATCAACCAATTTGTTTTCATACCCAGAAAGTCAACCATAAAAACAATTTTCTTAATAAGACAAGTTATGGGGCGGTTTAGAGAGCAGAAAAAGGATCTACATATGGTTTTTGTTGACTTGGAGAAGGCTTACGATAAGATACCAAGAAATATTATGTAGTGGGTTTTAGACAAACATAAAGTCCTAACAAAGTATGTCTCTCTCATCAAGGATATATGCAACAATGCTATGACTAGTGTTCGAACAAATAATGTTAACACATGTTACTTCTCAATTAAAATAGACTATATCAGGGATCAGCCTAAGCCCGTACCTCTTTATCTTGATAATGGATGAGGTTACAAAAAATATATAAGGGAATATCTCTTGGTGTATGCTCTTTGAAGATGATGTAATGTTAGTTGATGAGTGCTGGGCAGGAGTAAATAGAAAAATAGAGTTATAGCGGTAGACTCTTAAGTCTAAAGGTTTTAGAGTAAACAGAACTAAGATTGAATACTTAAGGTGTGACATTAGCACCATCACACATGAGGAGGGAGATGTGAGTTTAGGAGCCTAAGTAGTGCCTAAGAAGGATACCTTTTGATATCTAGGATCGATGCTATAGATGGATAGGGATATTGATACAAATGTTAGTCATTGAATCAAAGCGGATTGGATGAAGTGACACCAAGCATCTGGTATTCTTTGTGATAAGAGGGTACCACAGAAGCTAAAAGTCAAGTTTAATAGAACAGCGATTAGACCTGCTATGATGCATAAGGCATAATATTGGCTTACAAAAAGACGACATGTTCAACATCTAAGTATTACAAAAATGTATATGTTAAGCTAGTTTTATGGTCATATAAGAATGTATTGAGTCCGAAATGAGGAAATACGTGATCAGCTAGAGTTAACACCAATTGAAGAAAAGCTTGTACAACATTAGTTGAGATAGTTTGGCCATGTCCAAAGGAGATCCCCAGAGACACTAGTACATTGTGGAATCTAAGATAATAATGTGAGGAGAGGTACAGAAAGACTGATATTACATGAAAAGAGACAATAAGAAGATTCTTGAAAGAGTGAGATATAGCTAAAGATTTGTATGTGCTTCAAAAGCAGTTATTAACGTGCCTAAACCGTAATTTGAGGCTCTTATTGGGTTTCAACTCTAACCTACCCGAACTTACTTAGGACTAAAGGCTGTGTTTTTATTGTTGTATGATATATCCATTAATGCTAAGATACCTGTAGTGATTTCATCAATTTCAAAATATATCAGCCAGCCTCTTCAATATGCTTGTGGGGGTAGAATGTATGTATATGCATGTTCAAGGAGTGTGCCATTCGTGTGCATGAACATCTTCAATTGTACTTTATTTCGCAAAAATTATATAGGTCATAATCATGAAATGGTTATACAATTACTTATATACATCCAAATTAGATCCGTTGATTATATCTGTAGGATGTGAGAAGACAAAACATTGATTGTGTTGTTGACTTCATATAGATTGAGTACACACTATTACAGATCCATCAATCGTTGATGGCCTACCTATGACGAGGCCCAGTGTCACGTTATAGAGTTCATTACCTGTGACGAGTGGCAACTTGCCCCATTACAAGTTGAGCTGAATTGTATGGCCCGTCATGGAAGGTGCTCATCTGTGACGGGCAGATTATTGGGAACCATCATTGATTGTCGGTGTCGGTTCAGAGTTCTAGGCTCGTTACAGATGAGGATCTATTCGTGATAGGCCGCTAATTCCTACCCATCAGAGGTATACCCATCCTATATATACTATCTATGATGGGTTGTGTCTTCCCACCCGTCAAAGGTATACCCATCCTATATATACTGAGCTCACTCAGTAAATGAACTATCCCATCCAGTGCACTGTTCACTATTGAGGTGGGAGAACCGAGGGGCGAACTTTTTCTCTAAAATAGAGGTAAAAAACCATTTCCATATCCAATTTCTAAAATTAGTATTGCATATTTTTTGTCGGATATGTGTATTGTTCTAATTAGTGTTTATGTAATATTATATATGGACATAAACTAAATGTATACTAGCAATCGCTTGAGTCAGAAGTATAGAGTTGGTGTTATTCAATTTTTAAATGCTGCAAAAATGAGAATATGTTTGCCCATACGTGCACTGCAAGAATGAGAAGATGTTTACGGAAAGAGTTCAGCTACAGTCTCACTTAATACGTAGAGGATTCATGAATGGTTACACTTGCTGGTCCAAACATGGTGAGGAAGAATATGTGATGGCTAAATCAATGAAAATACCAGATGAGTAGCATGATGACGATGACATGTTCGCTTCTTGTCTGTTGGGTCAAAAAAATATTTGGTGTCGACAATGATGCCCTTAGTCAGATGTTGCGAGATGTCGAGGCTTTAGTGTATAACAAAAGTGACTATGAGAAGTTCACGCGCTTGGTAGTGGATTTCGAGATTCCTATCTTCCCTGAGTGAAAGACAAAATACATGAAGTTGTAAATAGTACTTGAACTTATAAACCTTAAGGCAAGTAATAGGTGGTCGGATAAGAGTTTCACAAGCTCCTTGATTTGCTAAAAGACTTGCTCCCTAAGCTAAACATTATGCCAAGGATTACGTACAAAGCAAAGAAGTTGTTGTGTCCTTTAGGGTTGGAGATCATAAGGATGCATATTCGAATGATTGCATATTGTACTACAAGGAGTATGTAGACTTGGGTCCGTGCACCGCCAAGCTTTTCGGTACAGAAAGAAGAATAGTTTTGCAGAGAGTAAGAAGTTATCCTGCAAAGGTCATGTGGTACTTACCTATCACAAACCATTTTAGACGATTGTTTATGAATGAGAAAGAGGCTAAGATATTTTGTTAGCATGACACCAGCTAGAAAAAGGATGGTTTGCTTAGGCACCCAAAAGATTCGATGGAATGGAGAAGCATCAACAGAATATACCAACAATTTACAAAAGAGGATGGATGGAATAAATCCTTTTGAAGATATGAGCAGTCATCATAGCATGTGGCCAGTGCTACTTGTGAACTACAATCTATCTCCTTTGTTGTGCTTCAAAATACATCATGTTGTGCATGCTGATGCAAGGACCGAGATAACCTGGCAATAACATATACGTATTTCTAGAACCGTTCTACGATGAGACTTGCATGCCAAGAGTTTCACGCGTGGTACATGGAGATGACCAATGCTAAGTGGACCAATAAGGATCGATCCTTCGTTGGTAAGCATGCTCTATTGTTTAGGACTAATTTTAAAATTAACTTGTGAAAATTTTGTATTGTTTAGAAATAATTTTTAGAAATGCTCTATTGTTTAGAAATAGTTTTAGAAATAACATATCAACCTGGTGTGGTGGATATAAGAGACAATGTTTCTGTCAACCCCACACCTCAAGGCAAGGTGGCAAGAGTTTAAAACCCCTTCAACCCTTCATTTGAGAGCAAAACCTTGTCCTTTGACACACAACTAACTTCTTTATATAACCAAAAATATCTGACAACCAAACCACAATGTTGGCTAGAACAACCTATGGTACATGGAGATGACTGATGCCAAGCAAAACAATAAGAACCAATGCTTCATTCGTAAGCATGACCAACAGCCATTTCTATCATTTCTATTAATGTTTATCATCGAATTCAACGACCTATGGAACTTATTCAAGCATAGATAGCTGGATACGGGATTGTTGAAATCCTACTCTTCGTAAGTGATTTACACTTTACTACCATTAGGAAAATACTCTTTATATTCTAAACTATAATACAATCATTACAGGCTTTGGTGGCGCCATGCCCAAAAAACGGGTAACCCAGTTGGTTTTCTAGATCCTACTATGATGAACGAAACGAACTTGAAATATGCATAGGACAACGTCATTGAATACATAGGATGGTGTTTGTATGCCTGCCAAGACAAAGATTGTTTGATGTTAGCCAATATTCTATTGTAAGGGACATTATTTTGTTACTAAATTTACACATTATAGAACAGCAAAACAACAAACAACTAAATTAACACTTTTGTAGCCACCATTGGGTCCTCATTGCTATAGTTACCAAATGGAGCATGGTATACTAACTCAACTCTAACCTAGCCAAGAAATACGACTTCAAACCTCTAGTAATTGCAATACATAGGGCCTAGGAACCATATATAGAAAAGGGTGTTTGGCAAAGGACAACTATGCCATCTCTCTAGCACAAGTATGACTTTTCGGTCTAACAGCAAGCCAGCGATACTTGTGGTTTTTATGTCTACATCACATGAAAACCTTTATGGCATAGTTGACTATGTTCCACCTGAAAGTTAGAACTCAATCAAAAAAGACGCCTAAATCTAGATCCATTAATTCCCATATCGTACTAACTATATTCATAAATTACAAAAAAATAATTAGAGGACAAATCAGATTGACCTAGCAAGCATTAGAGAGGACCTAGCCACGTTTTTTTTAGCCCAAGTGATAAACAAGAAAGGACATTTCTATTTGAAGTCGATCAAGGAGCTCATTAGAAATATGCCTTTCCAATTTTAATTAGTTCATTCGCTTGTGGTGAAACAGTTAATATTTTTTTCAAAAACATTTAGTTCATGTACATAACTGTCTCCTTGTAACTATGATTTTATAATTATTATATGACTTCATTCAATTTATTCTAATCATTATGGCATTTGAGCTAATCGTTTGCTATTTCAAATTTTAGAAAGCTTCACGGGTGTTTTGTAATGTGAATGTTCAACTTGATGATGGATAATATGAATTATGTAAATCATAAATGCTATATGACTTATATGGATGCGGATGTAGATATGAAATATGTATGTATGCATGAGTTCTAACATTTTTCATAGGGTGTGGCTAGCAATTAAATGAGTCTAGCCAATAAAATAGGTTTTTTATCAAAATATGTCATTCATGATGGGTGATAACTAAAAACCCATCATAGATAATGTATCCATGATTGGTAGTATTTTCTGGCCTATCGTAGGTAGTGTATCCATGACGGATGATAAGTCACGCCTCGTTGCAGGTACGATGGCTAGCCACGGTGAGCCGTAGGGGACCCTATCTATGATGGGTCATATTTGCGGTTTGTCACAGATATTGATACCAGTGATGGATAGTTCACCTATTGTAGGTAAGATTTCTTACCAGTGACCTTTCATCAGTGATCAACGTGTTTCTCGTCACAAGTAGGGGTTTGGACCCATCACCAATAAGAGGATCTGTTGTAGTGACAGTTTGAATATATGGATGTTCTTCCTAGGTATTCTTGTGCGTGCTATTAATTGATCGGCTTGCAAGTTAACCACTATGATCTAGTCCCACAAGGAAACAAGTTACCATCAACCTAGCTACTGGATGGCCTGTCAACTAGTCCAGGCTTATGATGTTTTAATCGATGTAGTCGATTGATTGATCTCTATAGAAGTGTATAGTATGCATGCCAATGGAGGGAAGGAATCCTAAACGACTGGGCTGGGTTGGGATGTTGGATAGAAAACCCTCATATGTTAGGGGTGGGCATATAGTTAGACCAACAAATTCGATTCGGTTCTTTGATATCTTTTTGAAATTTTGAGTCTCAAATCGACTCTGAATAAAATTGAAGACTGAGCGCTTTGGTTTGGTTTCAATCATGACCAAACTAGCTGCAAGAGTTTTCACAGCCAAATAGTACACACTCAATGAATCAAATTAAGGAGATAAAAAACAAAAAAAAACAAAATGTTCAAGAAGACGGCGACAGAGGAAGTGGAAGAGGTGGCCGCATAGTGTAGGATCAAACAAAAGATCAAGCCTATCATAGATGGTTGAATGGTAGAATAACCAAAAACTAATTCTTTTTGAAATAAAAACATACCTCTTATCTAAAGTCATAGTACTCCATTCTCCCTATATGCCTGCCTCCAGTCTGACCACCTCCTTACCTCTGGTCTCACCACCATGCTCTCTCTAGTCTAACCATCTATACGTCGCCAGTCTGACCACTAAACCACTACCGATCCGATCACCTTGATCTCACAAATCAAAAGGCGAAAAAACAGAAAAACATAGATCAATGAATCTCTTCAAAGTGAATCAACTTTATTGCATCAAGATATGTCTATAAAGTGGAACTTAGCACTCCTCTCTTAACTTTAAACTAAACTCATAACTCAAGTCTAAACCATAACTTTTCTCTACCAAAAGAGATATATTGAGACCTAGACCACCTCTCTATTTATATCCATAGGTGGCTGCACAATAGTCCAAAGAATAGCACTCCTAATACTTTAGAAAACCCTCTTGTACCGGTATACAACTCGTCTACTTACATATTCAAATTCAAACTTTCTAAACTTGGACTCTATCCAAATTCGACTCCTCCTTACAAACATAAACAACTCCTCTCGTATACTATATGGAATCTTCACCTCCACATCCATTGTTCTCTAACATTAGTATCCCTCATGATCTTCTTAATCTCGATCCATTACCGGCAAAACTCCCAAATCCTCAAGACACACCTACACATGAATAAAGAAAGAAACCATATCCGAGCACAAGTTCTTTAATAACTTAACTCACATTAATATACAAACAGTATATCATACGAATATGAAACACCTAGAAACCTTATCCATCAAGAATTTACCAAGAAACATAAAAACAACCTAAAACCGACTTTCTCCTAGAGTCTATTGGTCAGATCGTTGGGCCAACTGGTCTGATCACCCACACACCTGTTGTCTGACCGCTGTAGCCAGGTCGGTATGACTGCCTATGCACGGACACTTTGGCACTTTTAACACCACTTCACCAAAATTAATTTAATCACTATCTTAGCTAATTGTTCATCATAAAAACTCAAATTAAGACAACGATTTCACTATCACCCTCTTGATGAACACATTGTCAACCTTTTCAAATGTATATTGGTGTTTTATGAATAATAAAGTCAAGAAGTGTCAAAAAAGCACAAACGGCTCAAAAATCATAAAAGTGAAAAGTAAAAACCCTCCCCCTTTTGCAATTAAACCTCAAAATCGACTATTTTTAAGAATCGGTGTATTTTGATTTCCCCCTTTGACAATGATTTCATCAACTTGTGTGGAACCTTTGTATGTAACTTAGGGGAATCCTAAGACTTACTTGTTGCAAAATAAGGAAAATAGATTGATCAACTAGATAACAAGTATGTCCAAGAGTATATACATGAACGAAAAATATTATAATTAACATCAAATCAGCACTAAGTATTCATGATTTTAATGATTTATAGTGCAACATGTTCACGTGTACATAGATTGAACAATATAGCCCTACACCTAGACAAGTTGAACAAAGTACTCTTTCTCAATTTTTTTTCTTTTGAGGAAATACACACTTATGACATTGATTGATATTTTTTATAATTTTAGAGCTTTTTCCTCTCTTTGATCATTGATTAACTCTCAATTTTCTCAGGTACGTTATTGTTATAAATATTGTTTCTAAGAATTTGACACCCATTATTTTCCTCTCATTGGATACGTACTTGTCATGATTACTGTTTTCAAGGTTTTATATCTTTTTTTCCTCTTATAATGTAAAGACATCTATAGAGCATTTAAGGAATAAAAATTCAACAAGGATACATATAAGCATAAATCATCCAAACTAGCACTAGTTTCAACATTATATATTTATTTAATTTAAATAGAAGAATTTAAGTGTCATGCATCATATCCCTCAAAAGTTATATCAAAGGCTCATATAAATACAAAAATTCATACAAACTATACTACAAACCAATAAACTCCACTTATAATACTAGCAAGCAAGAATATATACCTATCGTATAAATCAAAACTCCACTTTTCAATTTTTCTTTCAAAAACATGCAAGCTTTACTCCCCTCAAAACATGCTAATAGGATGAACAACTCCCAACTCTCCTCAAAGATAAGCAAAATAAGAATATACCAAAAGTTTTGTGAAAATATATGCCGACTGTAATTTTGTATCAACAAATTATAGCATAATTTCCCCCTTTTCAACATGATCCTGTAGAAAATGAAAACGGATGGCAATGTGCTTAGTATGTGAATGTTGAATAGGATTTTTTTGCAATATTTATAGCATTTGTGTTGTCACAAAAGATTGGAACTTTATCAAAATCAAGACCATAATCTTTCAAGGTTGAAATTAATTAATGTGTTTTAGACATCAACTAGCAGTAGCAACATATTTAGATTTAGCAACTCATTGAATAACATTTGATTATTTTCTAGAAGATCACACAACTAGAGAAGTACCAAGAAAATGACATGTATCACATGTAACTTTTCTATCTATTTTATATCCTTCAAAATCAGCATCCAAAAAAGTATGCAAACTAATAGATGATGAAGTAGAATACCAAATGTCAAATTAAAGAGTGTATTGAAAATAACTCATAATGCGCTTGATGGCTTGATGATGTGATACGCACGGAGAAACTTAAAATCTAGCGCACAATCACTCAACAATTATATGTTCGGCCTCGAAGCAATGAGGTACAGTAATGAACCAATTATATTTCTATACCCTTTTTGATCTATAGCTTCAACCACTTTATCTGGATACAAAACAGTAGTAGATCCCACTAGAGTTGAAATTGTCTGATAGTTCTCCATCTTGAAACGTCGTAGAAGATTTTTGGTATACCTTGTTTGATGTATAAATGTTCCTTGTGCTATTTGCTTGATTTGCAATCCCAAAAAGGATATCAACTCTCCTATCATATTCATTTCAAATTTTATGCTTATTGTCTCAGAAAATTCTACAACCAAAGCATGAGTAAAGATGATATCATCTACATAAATCTAATTGAAAAGTTGATTGTAAACATGCTTAAGAACAAAAAGAGCTTTATCCACTTTTCCTATTTGAAAACTTTAGCCAATCATACCATACTCTAGGTGCTTGTTTCAAATCATACAAAGTTTTAGACAATTTGAAAACATGGTTTGAAAATTTTGAATTTTCAAAACCAGGTCATCGTCTAACATAAACTTACTCCTGTATAAAATAATTTATAAAATTACTTTAAACATCCATTTGATACAATTTAAAACCATTTATAGTAGAAAAAGCAAATAAAAGTCTAATTGCCTCGATTCTAGCAATACAAGCAAAAGTTTTATCAAAATCCAGACCTTTAACTTGTGTAAAACCTTGTGTAACAAGTCTAGCTTTATTTCTTATAATTAAACCATCCTCATTTTGATTATTTTTTAAAATCCATTTAGTTCCAATAATATTATGACTAAGGTGGTTCAACTAATGTTCAAACTTTATGTCCTTCAAAATTCTCGAGTTCCTCATGCATGGCATTAATCCATGATTCATTAGTTAATGCATGTGACACATCTTTGAGCTAAAAAGAAGCAATGAACATTGATTGAGCAAAGAAATCAGAAGATATCACCTTAGATCGTAATGTGTGTTCATTCAAATTACTTATTATTTTATTCCGAGTGTGTCAACATTGAATGTGCAAAGGAGCAGCAACCTTAGAAAATATTTCATGTTCTAGACCTTAAATTGTTGAATTTGTAGCTTCCGAAGGTCTACAAGACATAGCATCTTGAGATCCTAAGCCCTCTGTCTCCTACTAGTCTGACCGCGGCTCCTTTGCCGATCTGATAGGTTGCTCACCATCGGTCTGACTGACTTGGAGCTTTCTTTGACTGGCCACCACTTTGACCCTATCTTCTTTGTCATCGCTTTTGTCCATGAAAATACTTCCATCCTCTCCCTGAACCTGTGACAAAGTACATACAATTTCTAGTCTAGTACATAGACTAGCATTATCAAAAATAACTTCACAAATTTCTACAATTTTATTAGTTTCCAAAACAAGTACACGATAACCATGAGAATGAGCGGGATATCTAAGAAAAATTTCATCAGTTGAACGTACTTCAAATTTATCCAAATTTCTAGATTTTAATACAAAGCACTTACATCCAAAAACCGCAAGTGTGAAACCTTTGGTTGATGTCCAAGTTTAGATCTCAAGAAAACACAAATGAAAATATAACAAGCACTGTTAATAGCTTTAACCCAAAATTTTCTTAGACTGCGATACTCATTATGCATAGTTCCAGTCATCTCAACCAAAAAAAATGATTTTTCATTTTTACAACACCGTTTTGTTGAGAAACATGTAGAAGAAAATTGATGTTCAAGACATTTTTCAACACAAAATTGTTCAAAAGAAGAATTTTTAAACTCTTCACCATTTCACTTCTAATTGTTCTAAAAAAAACTAGGAAGTTCAACAATCAAACAAAGATACCAATTTCAAAAGTGATCGAAAGCTTTATCTTAGTTGATATAAAATAAACCCAAAATATTGAGAATAATCAACCACAATAACCAAAATATATCACTTTCCTCCAGCATATTACACTCAAGCTAGACCAACAATATCTATATGTAAAAGTTGTCCTGATGCATCCATCATCACAAAAAAAAGCAGGCATGTGAAGAAGCAACCATCTTAGCATGACGATATAGGGAAAAAACCAAATCAACATCTTTTTAACCTTAGGAAAAAAAGAACAAGATTCGAACCACTTATTCTAGTTAAAGAATAAAAACCAGCATGTTTAAGTCTATAATGCCAAAATATTTAATCTTCTGAAAACTAAGTAACTATACATGTAATTTTAGAAGAAACATAATTTTTAAAATCAATTTTAAAAACCCTTCATATCGAGAAATTTTCAAAAACACAAGCACTAGATGAATCAAGAATTTACTTTTAAATATTTTAAATCTATCTTCAAAATACTCATCAATAATTTGAGAAATTGAAAAAAAAATTCAAATTTTCCACCAAATTGACATATTTTAACATAAACTTGTCACTTACTTGGACTGATCATGTTGCATATACTGTACTTGTAGAAACATCTCTAAAGATAATTGATTCAGTCTTAGATGCCGGTTTGAGGGAGGAGAACCAAATTTTATCAACAGTCATATGTCGTGAACAATCAGAGTCCATTATCCACACGCTCTCTAATCTCGCCGTAAAAGCCTACACACATGCAAATGTCGATATCTCACTACTAGGGTTAAATAAAAGAAATCTAGGAATTCAATATTGAAACACACAACTAGAAGAGCAAATAAGCACATATCCATGAGAAAAAGCAATACCATGGTTACCATCTTTACCTTACACCTTTTCTACCCAAGGTCAATCTGACCGCCATTGGACCACTAGTCAGTCTAACCACCAGTTCTGATGTGGTCTAATCGCAAGTCGGTTTGGCTGGTGCCTTTGTGTCAGTCTGATTAGTCCCTTGAACCAGTCCCTATTTTTTGCCACTTAAGTTTTTCAAAAGTAATTTCTTTCTCATTTTTTATGAGAAAGTCTAAAGCAATAACTAACCAAATATCCATCTTTTTTATAAAAAGCACAAGTATACTTTTATAACAACAAGGTTTGTAGTAGAAACAACTTGACTTGAAGAGGAAAGAGATGACATATTTCCAACAAATTTAACAATTGTTTTCTTAGGTTCGGCTTTTGTCAAATTTTTATCTTTCTGTGTGACACTCAAAAAATAGGTTAATGTTTAGTAAAATAATCATGTGCATCAAAACCTAACCCTCTATTGTGTACTCTCTTTAAGAGACTGATTCAAAATCATGTTAAGTTTCTTTTTTACTTACAGAAAAACTTTGCAAGTAACTTTTCAAATAAGAAAATTCTTTAGACAAAATTGCATTATTTTTACAATCAACTTAAACTCATTTTTTGATAATTTAAAGAAGAAAGTACTTCATCAGTTTTTATGTTATTTTCCAAATGCTCAGCACAACCTAGTGCACTTTTATTTTCATCTCATTTAGAAAAAATATTAAGCAAATTTTAGGAACCAAAACATTGTTTTGTTATTTTAACCTTTGAGTACTTATAAGATTAAACATCAAACTTGTAGAAAGAGCAAATTGATATATTTTAAAAAATCTTTTTGATTAAAATTCAACTAATTTGCAACACGAGAATACAAAGCAACACCAAGAGCAAAAGCATATTGAAGATTTTTTGTTTGCTCAATTTTAGACTCTAATCTCAACCAATTAGTAGTATTAACATTCCATAAAATAGAAATTTCAAAATATAAAACTTCACAAGATGTACAACTATCATCATCAAAAAATAGATATTTTAATCTAAAAATTTTAGCATCAATGAGATTCACCAAAAAATCATGTTTTTTAATCTTTTTCTCATATTTTTAAATCTTAAAACCTTGAGAAATAATAATATCTCGAAATGAAATTACCTAATTATGTGTCATTAGAACCAGATTGTACCAAAGTTGATCCTCCACGAGCCATGAAGCATACTCCTAAGATATTCTTGACCTTTTCTTCATCTTCATCCCCATTCTCAAAGTCAACGTTGCTTGTCTAGTCAAAGGCTGCACAGAACTTGATCTAGCATCTTGTTGTAGTTTTCTTTATTCCTCTTGCCTTTGAACACCTTTTTCTTCTTATCACTCTTGTTCTTAACCTTTTTTATGCCTTTTGTTCCTCTCCCCAAGCTTGGGGCAATTGAATTGAATGTGGTTTGGCTCTCCATAATCATAACATCAGATTGGGCTTCTTATTTTCCTGTTTCTAACATTACTCAAAGTTCAAGAAAATATGTTAGCAAGCAATGCTAAGTCCTTCTCTACAATTTACTCGAGTTGGTCATCAAACATGACATCAAAAGCATATGAAAAATGAGCATCAACAAAAGAACACAAAGAAGACACCAAAGCATTAGATTTAAAATCAACTTTGTGAGAAATAATATTCATCTCATGTGTCTTAACTTTGGTGCATAAATATTCAAAAGTCAAAATATTCATTTTGATAGATTATTGAATAAAAGTAACATTTATCTCCTAAATTGATATATCAAGACCATTCAAAAGATGTTGAGAAACTTCAGATTGAGTATATTTAGTACCATAAAAATAATCAACAGAATGAAGATCATTAAAACTTTATTAAAGCAAGTATAATAATCATCAAGTGCTTCCCCATATTTCATCTTAAATTTGATATACTCTTTTTCAAAAACATCTTTGTACATTCCTAGACATTAGAAGACCCTAGGTGAAAATCACATAAAGCCTTCTACATTTCATGTGTAGTTTTAAGATGAAAAATATGATCAAAATCCAAATGAGAAACTCCATTAAGAATAATATTGCGAGCTTTACAATTATTTTCAAAATTGGTTTTATTGACAGTAGTAATCTCATAACTTTGGAAAATAAGATAATATTTTATCTTTTTACACCAATATTGAAAATTGACTCCATCAAAAACATTAGGCTTGATTGAAAATTTATCCACCATGGCAACTCAAGATCAATTAAGATCAAATGAGTAGCAAAAACAAGACACTGATACCACTTGTAGGATTGAACATAAGTGTCAAGCCTATAACAGGGAAGTGAATAGTAAGATAACCAAAAACTAAATCTTTTCATAGAATAAAAAGATACATCTAACTTATATGAAGTCGTAGAGTTCCAATCTTCCTATATGCCTACCACTAGTCTAACCACCTCCTTACCACTGATCGGATCGCCATGCTCTCTTCGGTCCAACCACCTATATGTCGTCAGTCGGACCACTGTACCACCACCAGTTCGACCGCCTTGATCTCATTGATATAATTGTGAAAGAATAGAAAAATGCAACTCGACTAATATATTGAAAGTGGATCAGTTTTATTGAATCAAGATGTGTCTATAAAGTATAACTATAGCACTCCTCTCTCAACTTTTAACTAAACTCATGACTCAAGCCGAAACCCTAACATTTCTCTACCAAAAGTGATACATCAAGGCCTAAACCGCCTCTCTATTTATACCCATATGTACCTGCACAAAAGCCACTAATCTTATAAGGAATAGCACTCCTAATCCTTAAGGAAATGCTCTTATATAGATATACAACTCATCTCTTTATATATTCAAAATCAAACATCCTAAACTTGGACTCTATCCAAATTCGACTCCTTCCATACGCATACAACTCCTCTCATATATCATATGAAATCTTCGCATCCACGTACATTGTTCTCTAACTTTAGTATCCCTCATAATCTTCTTAATCGTCTAGACCTCAACTTCTCCTAAGCCTAGTCCCAATCCATTACCGACAATACTTCTAAAGCCTCAAGACACACCTACACATAAACAAACAAAGAAATCATATCCACACATAATTTCTTTCCCAACTTAACTCATATTAATATACGCCTATGGAACACCAATAAGCCTTATCCATCGAGAATCCACTGAGAAACATAAAAATAACTCGAATCGAACTCCCTCCAATAGTCTATAGGTCAGACCGTCGAGTTTCTAATCAGACCGCCATAGCCAGGTTGGTTTGACCATTGGGAGTGCACTCCAACGAGCCAAATGACCTACACTGGAGTTAAGCAGACCTCCTAGGCCTTGACGTATTCACGTGCCATCGCATCGGACCTTCATCGGCTCATGCTCGCTTGCCCTCTCATCATGCCTCTCCGCCTGGTCCGATTGCCCTGCGGGTGTGTCAACAGTTATCAATGCCTCATCAAGCTTGAGCTTCGTCTTCACCTCAATCCACCTCCTTGAGCACCGTGAGCTTGAGCTTCGCTATCACTGTCATCTTGACATTTATGCCTACATTGCCGACCTCTAGACTAAGGTAGCAAATTAGGCCGTAGGACATGAGGCCAACGAGCAGCCGTCATATTCATGGCAACGAGGCCAATTGCTTCTTCGGCTCATCCCTACTAGCCTTGGCATCCACGGGAGAGAGAGATGGAGAGGAGAGGTGGTAAGGGGAGGAAGGAGATAGAATAGGAAAGAGGAGAGAGGGATGACATGTGGGCCTTTCTTTCCTTTTTGAAGTTATGTCCAGTTGGAGCTTACGTGAATGCCACATTAGCATGAAATGACTAGTCAATAGGTCACATAGAACAAAACCATAGTGTAAACCATCCAGGGGAGGAAAATCAGACTCGAACAATAATTAAGGAAGGCAATATGAATTGTTTTCCTTTATATTCTTTTGTCTTTCCAATGCAACCAAAGCCTATCATGTCATATTCTTTTGTCTCTTCTTCTACACCCAATTAATGCGAGCTAATAGCACCTATTAGCTTCTGGGTTCGACTTCTCTTGGAGTGAATTTTTAGAGATGGTTTAAAAAAGATCGAAACACAATAACTAAATCTATCAGAGGGGTGAATGGTAGGGTTAACAAAAACCATATCTTTTTGTGGAATAAAAATAAACCTCTAACATGGATAAAATTGTGATGCACTGCTGTATACCGGTGGTCTGATTAACTACCCGCTACCATTCTGGTCACTGTGTTGATAGTGCTCCAACCGCTTTGATATCATTGGTCCGTTCGCTATCTTGATGTCAATCTAACCATTCAAGAACAAAGAACACACCTCGATAAAACTATTGAAATTAAATTAACTTTATTGTATTAAGATATATCTATCAAATACATACAAACACTCCTCTCTCTCTCAAAACTAAAGCCTAACTTTTCTCTCTTCCAAAATTTATTCTTACATGGCATCAACCCCTCATCTATTTTTACCCAAAATATCTATGTCTAACTAGGAGTAGAACTACTACTCATACTTAGAGTCAAACCCTCAAATTCCAATACCAACTAGGTGTAGAACTACTATTCCTAATAGGACTCAACCTATCATATTTCAAACATTTTGTAATTTTATAATTTATTTTTTCTCTTTTTTCTTAGTCTCATTCCAAATTTATTCATCATTTCTAAGATATTTATACACACAACTTATGAGACCAGTTACAAAATCCTCCTGCTCACCGCTAAAAAATCCCGCGACCGGGGAGGGACGGCAGCTCGGTCACGCGAAGGCCTGGGAGGTCTGCTTATCTCCAATGCAAGTCCTTAAGCATCAAGGTTCACGGGCATGCCAGTCAATTTGACCCTGCAATTGACAAGGAAGTGAGACGAGCGGGTCCGATACAAGTGCTCGCTATCAGCTAGCTACCGATAGGATCGGGATGCTCTTCGATAGGCTGGGGAGCCGATATGGACAGGTGTCGATGAGGGGTCGACCGTAGAGCCGATGGAGGAACCAGGGTGTGCTTAGAGGATATTGAGGCGCACGGGATCCCTCCGGACAGCCAAACAGTGATTCATCGGCTGGAAAAACCAATGAGTGCACATGCGGCCTAGGCAAGGATTAGCACAAGAAGGCACGGGCTGCAAAGCCGATGCCGCTCCGGATATGACAGCATGAGACCCGTCGCCCGCCGTGCAGCGCCATCAACACCGAACCTCGAAGATCGGACCTAACCAAGATAGTAAGAGGCCGGGGCCAGCGGCGATGATACGGAGGACGCCGGATCGGCTATGATGTAGCAAGGATAGGAACGAACCCATCGGCTAGCTGAGCCGATGAGGGGACGCCTCTCTGAAGACGGGTGCATATTGGCTGGGGGACCGATACGTTTGGCGTTACGCGTCGTGGGACGCCTCTAAAGGCTGATGCGTATCGGTTAAGGGGCCGATGTGCTGGGCGTGAAGCACAGAGCATAGATAACTCATCGGCTAGCACTCCGATGATACGCCGTGCAGAAGACTATAGGCCTAAAGCTCGATCTACCGTCGGCAGCCCCGTAGGTCGGATCTAACCGATGTAGCACGAAACTGACGACGGTAAAGGGAGCTTAACGGGCCGATAGGTCCAACATGGACGTGATGCGATACGTCCGATCGGTCTAAGAGGTCGGACCTAACCGATGCAGCCTCAGACAGAGCAGGACATATCGGAATGGTGGCGGGACTTACCCCTTCGCCAGAGATCGGATATAACCGATGCAGCCCCACGTCGAGAACGAGAACCCACCGGTAAAACCTAGATGAACTAGGGTGGCAATGCGCCAAATTTGTATATGATCGAGAGATATCTTACATGTTTCCAGGGGGTCTATATTTATACCCTGGATTTACAAATAGAGTCCGACACGTCTACGACCATCGGACATTATTTCCTAGTAAAAACAAAGGAAAATATTCCTAAAGAAGTTAACTAACTAGCTAAACCTTCCTAATAAGTAAGGTTACAATTTACAAAAACAAACATCCTGCCGTGGAGTCCACGGCTCTTCCGCAAACCTGGTTTCATCTGAATAATCTTCTAATTTATAACCGAGTCTTCCTTTGCTGCAACCTGATCGGCTTCTCTGCTATAGCTATCGGAACTTCTTTTAGTTAAGCCGATCCTTTTTCTTTCTTCCCTCGGGCTTCTTGGACCTGATCCCGATTGGACAATCCCCTGTCTTCAAGCCGATCCAATCTTTTACTAATCTGATCGGCTTTTCTATAGTTCTCCATCGACTTTATCTCAGTATCTCCATCGGCCGATGACTACATTAAACCCTCCATCGGACCTCTCAGCCGATCGGCTTCAACACCATCAGATCGTTTAGATTTTGGCGTTAACACCTCCCATACGGTGTCCTTCCACCATATGCTCAACTTTGTCACCTAGCATTCATGATCATTCTAGACCTTAGTTCCCCCTAAACCTAGAACCAGTCCTGCCATTGATAGATGTTGGTCCCAAGGTCTCCTACCTCTAGTCTAACTTTATCACATAGCGTCCTGACCGTGCTAGGTCTTTTCTCCTCCCTAAGCGTAGTCCTGGTCATCACCATCGAGCAAGCCTAACCTCAAATCACATGCACACAAATAGACAAAACAACAGTTATATCGTAACCTGACCCACATTAGTCACAAACACTAACACAACATCATAAATATTTCTAAGCTAATTTTCATTAATTAAATCATTTCTAAAACCAATTGTTCATCATAAAATATTAATCATGACAATGATTCATCCCTTGATGAACACATTAGCAACATCTCTAAAAAGCAAATCGGTATTTGCAAAAAATAAAAAACCAAACAGATGTCAAAAAGCACACATGGCTTAAAATCACAAAAGTAAAAAAAATCTCATCTTTTTTAAAAGAAAGAATTCTTATAAATTTTTCAAAATATCAATAAGATTACAATATTGACTATAGTTAAGAATCAATCAAAATTATCAAAACTTTTGTCAATTGATCACAAAAACCAAAAAAAATCAAATTTCTTCCTCTTTTCTTTAACCATGCATTTTGTATATATTTCCCCCTACAATGATTTCATAAGGATGTAAAAGACATAATAAAGAACCAATTTAAAGTCTAAATGTCATGATTTCATAATTATCCCCTTGTAGTAAACAACTTTTTATTTTCAAGATGCTTTAATGTATATCAAAAGCAATCAAAAGTCATGCTTGGTAACATAAGGAAGATACATTAGTCAACTAACAAACAAACATGTACTAAAGTTCAAATATGAATAAATTATATTAAAATTAAGACCAAATCAACATTAAAGATTCATGATTTCAACAAATTATAATGCAACGCTTAGCTAGTACAAAGGTTGAACAAAATACCCCTAGATATAAACAAGTTAAATTAACCATTCTTTCTCAAATTTACTTGCTCTTTCACAAAAAAAATGAGAAATTTCAATAAACGATAAGTTTAGCTCACTTCAAATTTTAACAATATGCACATAAAAGAAAACTCTCAATTACATCAAGTACGTCCTTATCATAATTACTATTTCTAAGGATTTGGTACCCATTTTTTCCTTACTGTAGATATGTCCTTGTCAAAAATATTGTTTCTAAGAATTCAGTATCTACTTTTACCTCTCAAAAAGTAAATACAACAAATTGGCATAATTTGCACTTGAGACATTTATAGAGCATTTGAGAAATAAAAAACTCAAGCAAACATATATGTAGGTATAAATTATTCAAACTAGCACAATTTCAACATTGCATATTTCTGTAATTCAAGAAAAAGAATTATGCTTTATGCATCATATCACTTAAAAGTAATAGCATTAAAACTAAAATACATACAAGCTATACTAGGATCAATAAACATTACTTATATTGCTAATAAGCATAAGAATATACTAGAGGTAAAAATCAAAACTCCTTTTTTATTTATTTTTAGATTAAGAGAAATACATGAATATAAATATGAATTCAATGAAAAGCATAAGCTCCAACTCAAATCAACCTCCAATTCTCTCCCAAAAAGTAGCAAAATGAGGAGAACCAAATATTTTTAAAAAGACCATCTTTTACCAACGATATCACCAAGTTTCTTAAGAATTGATATAAATCCACTTGTAACGCATATTAAAACTACTACTTCCATAACTAGCATGAAAAGTTAACAAAGGAGAACCTAGAAAATAAAACACCAATTCGAGTGAATTGGTGTTACCTTCAAAGTAATTGTTATCTCTATATTTATACACATGGAGAGTATGCTGCCAAAACACCTATAAACAAAAAGATGTTGAGGCCTCCGTGTTGGAGTTAGTAAAAAGAAATTTGATAATCCAACATTGAGTCACACGACTAGTAGAACTTATAGGTAGATATGTACGAACAAAATCAAAATTAGACTTACTTGAAAAGTTACCTGGATGTTCCATAAAAGGTCGGTCTGATTATTGTATCACAATTGTCCTAGGCCGGCATGACCGCCATTGTCCCTGCGATCTGGCTGGGCACCAGTCTGACCTCCCTATGGCCTCCGATCTGATCGGGTCACCAGAAGAAAAGCGTGGTCTCTACCATCTCAATTTTGCAAGCTCATGTTCCATGTCATTTTTCTCTTTTTTTTTGCAAGTCAGAAAAAACTAAACCAAATACTCATCTTTATCACAATTGGTACAATTATACTTCATATGAGTTGTTTCTTTTGAAGATAGAAAAGTATTTACACAAGTTGTAGAAAGATTTTTAAAAAAAATACCAGTAGAATTGAAAATCATTTTCTTTAATTTAGGTTTTTTTGAAATTCTCAATGTTTTCAAATATATTTAAAACAATAGGTTAATGAGATGTAAAATAGGAATGTGCATCAAAACCTATGCCTCGATTGTGTGTTCTTACTTTTGATTGATCTAAAATCATGTTAAGTTTCTTTTTAGCATCTAAAAAATTTTGCAAAGAATTTTTTAAGTAAAAACTTCTTCTATCAAATTGGCACAATTTTCTTAATCAATCAAAACTTGTTTTTTTTATGACAATTTGAAAAAGAAAGCACTTCATGAGTTTTCATGTTATCTTCCAAATATTTAACACAGCATAAAGCACTTTTTAACTCCATCTTGTTAAGAAAATATGTTGAGCAACTTTTAGTAACCAAGACATCCTTATGTTATCTTAACCTTTTAACATCAATGAGATTAAATATTAAACTTGCATAAAAAGCAACTTGATTTTTTTTTTCAAAATCTTTTTGTTAAAAACAACTCATTTGCAACACAAGAGAACAAAGTAGTACAAAGAGCTAAAGAAGATTTAAGATTTTTTTTTGTTTTCTCAATTTCTGATTCCAATCTCAAACAGTTATTAGCATTCATATCTTATAAAATAGAAATTTTAGAAAATAAAACTTCACAAGATATGCAATTATCATCATCTGGAATAAATGATTTTAATCTAGCAATTTCAGCGTCATGGAAAATATCTCTAGAGAGTCTATTCTGATAATGAACACATTGAAACCATTATCTTCTTTATTGATAAAGAAGAGTCTGATTCTGATTTTGATCCTCCATGAGTCATAAGGCATACTCTAGAGATATTTTTGCCCTTGTCATTATCTTCTTTATCACTCCCGAAGTCGACATCACTTGCTTGATCAAAGGCAGTGTATAATTTGTTCAGCATCTTCTTATAGATCTCCTTATTTCTCTTGCTTTTGAATACCTTTTTCTTTTTATCATTCTTATTCCTATCTTCTTCATCTTCTTTCGTGTCTTTTCCAAGTTTGGGGCAGTTGAAGCGAATATGGTTAGGCTCTCTACTTTCATAGCACCAAATTGGACCTTCTTGTTTTCTATTTCATACATTATTCAAAGCTCAAGAGAATTTGTTAGTTAATAAAACCAACTTATCCTTTGAGATTTGGTCAAGTTGATTATCGAACATGTTATTAAAAACAATAAAAGAAAACCATGAAGAAACATTGACTGAAGAACCAGAAGAAGACACTAAAGTAGAAGATTTAGAATCAATTTTTTGTGAAAGAATATTCATCTGATATGTCTTAAGGTTGGTCTACAAAAATTCAAAAGTCAAAATACTCATATTAATAGAATCTTGTATAGTTGTAAATTTCATCTTCCAAACAGACATAACCATTCAAAGGATGTCAAATAACTTTAGATTGAGTGTAATTAATATTATAAGAATCATCAATAGAATAAAGATCACTCAAAACTTCATTAAAGCGAGCATGATAATCATCAAGAGATTCTCTAGATTTCATCTCAAATTTTATATACTCATTTTTAAAAACATAATGTTAGAAGACCTTTGATGAAAATCACATAGAGCTTTCCACATCTCATATGCAGTTTCTAGATGAGAAATTCGATTAAATCAAAATGAGAAATTAAATTAAGAATAAAATTACGAGCTTTACAATTATTTTTAAATTTAGTTTTATTGGCAAAAGTAATCTCATTAGGTATATCATAAGATTTAGAAATGTTTTGCTAATTATCAAAACTCTAGAACATAATATAAGATTGCATCTTTTTTACTAATAAGGAAAATCAACTTCATCAAAAACATGTGACTTTGATTGAAAATCGATTAGCCATAGCGAAATCTCAAGATCGATAATAATCAAATAAAGAAAATAAGGCTCTGATGCAAGTTGTAGGATCGAAACACAAGAACTAAACATATCAGAGAGGTAAATGGTAGGATTACCAAAAATCAAATCTTTTTGAGAAATAAAAATAAACCAATGACCTAGATAAAGTTGTGATAAACTGTCATATACCGCCGTTCCGGTCACTATGCTATCGGCACTCCAACCGCCTTGATGTTATCGATTCGTTCACCACCTTGCCATCAATCTAACTGTTTATTAACAAAATACACAACTTGACGTAACTATTAGAAGTAGATTAACTTTATTGCTTCAAGTTATATCTACAGAGTATATATAAAACACTCATCTTTCTTAAATTTAAACATAATTTCTCTCTTTCAAAATTATTCTCATACAGGCTTAACCCCTCATCTATTTATACTCAAAATCTCCATCTTTAACTAGAAACATAACTTTTACTCCTTTCTAAAGTCTAAACCCTTAAATTTTAAGACCGACTAATCTCATATTTCTAACATACAAAATTTGGGAGCGTGCCTAATATTCTACAATAGCAGGTATTGAAGAAGAAATTTTACTAAATTTGAAAGAAATTGTATAACTCAACGTCTCATATTCCAAACATTTTATAATTTCTTAATTTAATTTTTCTTTTTCTTCTCAACTCTAAATTTATTTATGATTTCTTTGATGTTTGTACACACAAATTATAAAACCCGTTATGAAATTCTTCCACACGATACACATCCACCATATACCCCCTTTATTCAACTTCGTCACATTCTTAAACGTTAAACCTTAGTTTCCTCTAAATTAGTCTCGGTCCCACCATTAATAAATATTGATTGTCTAACCATCTACGATAGTCCTAATCTTACTAAACATCCGCTCCTCTTTCTATTCATCATTATTAAGCAACTTTAAACACAAATCACACAAAATAACTATTCTAAACATAAATATTGTAACTTGACCCACATGAGTCACACAATATAAATATTTCCTAACTAATTTTTATTAATTAAATCATTTATAAAGTTAATTATTCATTATAAAATATTAATCATAATGCAACATCTTTTTAGCTGGGAAAAGTCTTTTCCTCGTGTGGGGAATGGATCTGAGTGTCAAGAGATCAGGGTTCATGCATTTCTAGGTCATCTTTGGCTTAGGTTTCTTAGCTTGAAAAGCCACGTCGGCAGCCTTTCCTCCTCTGGCCGAGTTTTTTTTTATACATCCAATTAATATAATAAAATGCATGCAGGCCTTGCTGTGTCTAAACCATCTAGTTAGCAAAGCATTTTTATGTCTTTTACATCCGTTACAGCTGAAGAAATATTATATACCCAATTGAAGTTGAAGGCAGCCAAAAAAAGAGGTACTAGCAGCAATCTCATATATATTTCATCTGGCCGGAGATAATTACCAGCTAGAAACCCTCAAACCTTTCGTTTCTAAAGAAAAAACAAGAGACGCCACAAAATCTCTCACCAAGAGCCACCATGCATGACAACAAGCTAACTAGTATAACTACTCTAGTTCATCCATAGCTTGAGAACCCTGTCCTTGCCACCAGATGCAACCTTCTCGCCGTCAGGGCTCCAATCCACAGCGTATACCTTAAATATTATATATGTTACAACATATAATGATTTCATTCTGATTTTTATTGTTCCAAACTCATCTGCACGGTATTGGATAAGAATAACACAAAGGAAAAAAGGATATATGTACCTCATCTGCGTGCCCCGGCAAATCCTGTCTCAACTTGCGTGTTCGAATATCCCAGACCTGAATTGTACAAACAAAAAGCAGAGAATAAGATAAGCGTATCAAATCGGTTGACTACTCAAACAACAGAGTAACTCCTCAAAGGCAACTATTCTGATATAAAATGAATGCCAGTGGCAGATTAACATACAAATTGAAAGGTGTCTTGTGACCAGATAAAAGACAGAATTTTCAATGCCAGGACCTAGTGGAGACAGAAATAGATACCTTTAGAGTGGAATCCTTGCTTCCACTCAGTAGAAGCCTACTGTCAGCAGACCAGCTATGCACAGAAATAATGATATTAGGCATCCCGGCATGTACCGATGCAAACAGGAAGACAAAGACCGACCTGATCTGGTAGACATCTGCAACATGCCCTCTGAAAGCTGCAACAAATTTGCCTGTAATACCATTCCATAACTTGACCGATTTGTCAAAGGAGGCACTTGCCAACCACTGCCCATCAGGAGAGAAGTAGACATGGTTTACGAGCTGCAAAGCAAAGCCAATGACAATCATTGCTAAGCACTGCAATAGATAAAGAATTTACCCTGGCTTGGTAAAACAAAGCCATAATATCAATTGGTTTTCGTCCAACTTGTCCATGCCATTTGACAACTTACAAAATTCCTAATGATTTCAACAATAAACTAATATATAGATGGGTTTGGAGACACTCGGACCATTAATTTAATGACGCTGATTCATTATTATGGTCAAGTTTCAGGGAGGAGACTCAAAGAATTCCCAATCAGTTCTCTGTATTCAATGAGGCAGAACTGAATGCATGCACAAGTTGAAATGTAAATACAACGATACAAATGCAAGAAGATTTCCTGGAGCTATCAAGACAACATACCTTTTGATGACCAGTCATGCGAGCTTTGGGTTGTTTACTAATTGTTGGTTCCCAGAGAAACATTGTAAAATCATCAGAACCAGAAACTAGTCTCTCAGGCACATTGCCCCTCATTTTCTTGTATCTCGCAAGAGCTGCCTGTATATCCAAAGTTCTCAGGTCAAAAATCATTTCAGCAAGCAACAAATGAAAATAACAAAAACAGTTTTAGCACTGATTTTATGATCACATCATACCTCCTTCATTTCCTCTGCAGTTGAATATGTCTTGCCAGTATGGTCATATGCCCCAGTGCGCAAAACATACTCAGTGCTCAAAGCAAGTGAATTGACCCAGTGACCATGACCCTGAATATGCGTGGTAACTACTTTAAAAAGATGGCAGTGACAATTATCATAGATAGCTGACTTCAAAGCAAAGTAAATAAGTAATGATTCACAGCTACCAAAATAATAAGTCCAGCACATGCAAAAAAAAGCCAAAAAATCAGATTAAAAAATTCCACAAATTTGTTTTCTGGGTACAGCTGACAGTTCACAATTGAAAGAATCTATACTTGGTATTTGGTACTCAATTCATGGATTAAGTATACAATATTACGCCCTCCATTCATCATTATAGGATGCACACATCTTACAAAGTAAATTTTGTATATTTCGTCCCTCCCCCCCTGGATAGAGTAAACCATCAACTACATGGCAATGAATTTTCTAATTCACAAAGCAATTGGTATCAAGGAGTTTTGCTTAGAATTTTGTAGGCGTGCATCCTTGTAAATTTGATTTGCTACTTGGTTTTTGAGCCCAAACCAAGCGTATATAGCCTTTCATAGGCATCTTGCATCTTGCAAGATCAAATTATCATAGCCATCAAAGTGACATCAAAAGGAAATAAACATGCTTGCCTCAGATAGGTTGTTCATAAAGCATATGCATTCACATGTGTTTATTCTGTTGATAAGGATGATGCATGACTAGAATATGTGTTGTATCATCAGTCCCCTACATAGTTTCACTCCAAACCCATGCGAATTTAACAGTTCAGCAGGACCTAACTAGTGTTTTGAGTTGAAATCCATCTCCAGACCCAGTTATGTCCATTTTGAGAACATGGCAGGCCAGGAATTCCTCAGAGGATGCCAGGCGAGTTCCACACCCCCGTTCAGTTAGAGGTTACGGTGATTGCAAAATCTGTCATTTTCCAATACAGCTACCCCTAAAATCTGTAGCTCTGGAATTGATCATAAAACCTATAGTTCTCTGATACTTTATTCATAAAGAATGTAATTGTGTGACATTTGCCATTTTGCTCATAATTTAGTGACAAGCAAGACCAACTAGACAATGAGTTAAACTGATTAACTTCCTCACGCAATCATGAAAATTTGCAAGTCTTCGAGTGTCCCCTGAGATGTTGGTGCATTACCTGCAGTGTTTTGACCAACTTTCCCTGAGAAGTTTCCCACACTTTGATTGAACAATCTTCAGAACTGCAGTACACATACAATTGTTTTAGAATTGTACATAGTATTTGTTTTAAGAACTGTATCTGTAAAATACAGCCTTTTGTACAAATAATCATACAGCATAGCATCAAATGAGATAAACACTCCTTAACCATCAAGGGTGCAGAATTCGATCACCTTTGCCTAAAGTTATAGTTGGCTATTATGAATGAATAAAATAGCAACGGAGTATGAGGAAAAAGAAAGTAACTGGAAGTCTTAGCTAGATCAAGGCCTATGCCTACCAGCAAAAGTGTATCCTTTGGCCAATGAAACATCATTTAAGTATAAGTTTGTCACAAGAACTCAATTAAATAAATATCAATAAATGTAAGGAATTGTCTGAATAGCACCAAGGATTGTGGTCTGTGTTGCTGGAAGCTATCTTTGATAGTTCTTGCTCACAATTACCAAAGTAGAAGCAGTAAGCGTTGTCATACATATAGATTCCATCTAAAATACAGATTGAATAGAATCTGAACTGAATCTATCATGTCCAGAATTTCCGATGACAAATAGTGGTTTGTGATCTCAATTAATTAATCTGTCAAAGGTAGCAGCATAAGCAAACATGGACTTTATACATCATATATATGCAGCACCATACCGATTTTACTACAAATATATTACCTGTATAACAACACACTAACATGATACAGTCCTAAATAATGATGGCATTATCGAATTTGTTGTTGTTCCTAGTTTAACAAATCAATTCATATTGCAAAGGCAACAACCAAAAGTGACCAAGTACAAAAGGTAACAAACAAATCCATGATCCTTTATTTCAGAATGTAGAAAGGACTGTATATGAAGGTAATAATCTTACCCAGTGTAAATCAAACCGTCTCCACCCCACTTCACACAAGTCACTGAATTAGTGTGACCTGTAAGGGCAATGACACACTTCCTTGTGGTAATATCCCAAATGCGTGCATCACCATCCTTACTTGCACTTACAAAACGGCAGCAAGGAGATTGCAAATGAACTGGCTCCCAAGATACAGCAGTAATCCACTTTCTATGCCCCTAATTTGTAAAAGGCAACAATCAATGAGTACTGGATGGCAAGAAGAATGAAACTTCTGCAATATCTAAAGTACAGCATCCATATACTATTTCCAACATTATGTGAATGTGAATCCACGATACTAAGAAAAAAGAACTGGAGCGGTTATCTTCAACTAACATATATTTTCCAGGTTCACATGAATTGACACATAGGGCAGTTAGGTCTGCAAATATGAAACTGAATAGCTAGCATAAATTCTTAATTCATACTTCTATAAAGTCTACAGGTTAACAGACAAACATAGCATAATCTTACCGTAAGTGGAGTGCCCAATTGCTTGCCTGTTTTCGGGTCCCATAATATAAGTTCCCCCGACTTGCTTCCATTAACAAGATGATTCCCATCAGGTGACCATGCAATGCAGAGGACCCAGTTTTTGTGGCCTGGAAGATGCGGTGTTATTTGACAACTTTCAAATACTAATGGTATCAACCCAAAAAAACTGAATGTGTGGATATACAAAGGAACTATCTACGAGACTACAAGTACCAAAAATTATACTTGAATGCACTGGAAGTCATGTCAAATAAACATGAGTTTCATCACAACGTTACCAGAAAATTACATGGAACATAAACTCCTATTAGGTCCGAACATCCAATATTGGCTAATAAACAGTTTGTTTGATCTGTTAATTACAAGAAATAAATCCGTTCATCTTTTAATAGTTTCAAGCTACTAAATTAATCTAAAAGGAACAAAAACTGAACTAGTGTAATATCAAACATGAAGCTTTGACTATCCGGTACATGTTAAGTCTACCATCAGAAAAGATTTATTCTGAAAGTAATTTACAGGTTTATTGTGAGTTTGGCCAATTTGATAAAGATGAGCTCTGAGTTGCTACACACTTTTCCATCAATCATCTAATATCTCTCTCATGAGAAATTGTTAATCACAAATGTTGGTAAGCACTCAGTTACCGTAAAGAAGAATAACCATGGTGTAACCATATAAAACCAGCATCAGTGAATTATAGAATACCACTTATTTAAGGTATGCAAAACATGACTTCAGATTATCAATATGCAAGAATTCACCTTTGCATGTGAACAACGGGGTCTGTGTGCTCAGATCCCAAAACCTAACAGTGGTGTCACCCGAACCACTAGCCAAACATCTTCCATCAGGGCTGAAAGAAACGGCTAGTACAGCCTCTGTGTGGCCTGCAGACATCATTTGCAGCAGCGTAAACAACCTCAAAATCAACATAAATAGAGGTGGGACAGATAAGCTTTTTTTTATTTTCATGCATGTGGTAAACATCTAATAATCAAACAGGATAAACATACAGTAAAGCATTTTAAGCAAATCAGGTTTGTCCTAGACTCTTGTATATCTCTTCCCCCCACCCCCCACATACACGCGCCTCAAATATAGATAAATAAATAAAATAAAAAGTTGCAATTGTTAGTGTTGAATAGAAGTCCCCTTTACATGCTGCAATGGTCTGTTAGAAATTAAATGAGACAAAAAAAAAGATTTTCAAGAAAATAATGGTTTCCATCAATAACAAAGTGCCTACTGGTGCTGGTGCTGTCAACCATGGATGCATCCATTTGCATGTATGAGAAACAAAACAAGGATGCAAGGGGGGTTTGTGTTGGATGATTATTCCCATGCTAATTACAGTGCTAGAAGAAATGAACATGATCCAAGGTAGACATACCAGCAATTGTAGCAGAGCATCGGTTGACTGGCCTGATGCGGAAAACTGCTTGTGGTTGATATACTATGCGCAGGGTGACCTCAACATTTGCTTCATTTAATAGATCAAAAAGATACAAATCAGAAATGAGATGCCACACCTAGCATGTTTTTTTTCTTCCCCAAATAAACAAGGTGTATATGAACTTGCGAGTGGAGCCTCACCATTCTTTTGCTGCATAAAAGCACCAAGTTGGACAGAGAGCTCTTCATCTCCGATGTAGAATGCATAGGGCAACTTGTCCTCCTAAAGTGAATGTTTAAAGACATGAGGTCACACAAGTAGTAGTATGAAGGACAACTGGGAGTGCATTACATAGGTGAAGATAAATGCAACGTGATATTGGATTCGGGAGCAACTTAATTGTCAAATGTAATGCTTCACAGGGTTACAACTCATTAAGACAAGTTTAATCATAATATAAATATTTGTACTTTATATTATGATTAAACTTATAAGTAGAAACCCTGTGAAGCATTACATTTGACAATTAAGTAGCTCCCGAATCCAATATGAATTGAAAATGGCAGCCCTCAGGGAGAGGAAAAGGGTGCAGGTAAGAAGAGCAGTAAAAAAAAGGAGCAAAGTAGGAGGAGGCATAGGCCATAGGTACGTTGTGGAGAAGATGGTTGACGATCTCCTGGAGCTGCGGAGGGCCGACGTTGTGAGGCAGATAGAGGGCGGCGCCGAGGTGGTCTCCTTCGGGACTCACCAGCTGGCACATCACGCTGCTGCTGCTGGTCGTCTCCTGCTGCTTGTCCATCTGAAAAGGGATCGCACAACACAGTGAGCTCAAGCCAACAGCGGAGCGTATCGGGGAGGGGGGAGGTTGCCGGGCAGCACCGACTGAGGTGGGAGTTGGTTGGCCGTGTCTCGGGCGGGAGGAAGGAGCTGCTAGGAGGGGGAGGCCGCCTTGGCGTTGGCGTTGGCGTTGGCGTTGGCGTTGGCGTTGGCGTTGGCGGCGGCGGCGGCGGGACGAGAGGAGGGAGGGAGGAACAGGTAGCTTTGGATAGTTGGGGCAGGAGGCCTTCATCTAGGGATGAAAAACAATTCGTTTATCTGGTTCGGTAGTTGGTTCAAATTTAGTCTGATCGATCTAGTTTCTTTTTGTAAATAAAAATTATTTAATTTTAACGAAAATTTATTTTCATCTCTCGGTTCATTAGCTCGTTCAAATAATAGAGAAATATATAATAAATCATATAAAATAATTTTAAAGAAAACTCGATAAAAATATTATTATTGTTATTGCGCCGATTTCAACCATGGGGACCAAAACTAGGCCCATGACAAATGCAACTGCAACCCTTCTAGGGCCAATCTCTCACACAGCCTCCCAAAAAAAAACTCATTTTCCCCTATCCTGATTTCTTTGGGCATGGACAAAACTTACCCTTTTGGAATACAAGAGAAATAAAACAGTCACAAAATAAAAAAAAAGTCTATACATATAGTTTTTTTTTCTTACAAAACTATTATAATTTTTTCGTACAAAACTATTATAAACACTGGTGTGGCAAAACTATGATAAACACCGGTGTGGCATGGTACAAGTAAATCTAGATTTTCTATAACTACTGCCTAATTAAATCAAACCGTTAAGATAAAAACTTTGCAAGAATTTTTTAGTACGTGCAGCAGAGCTCGGGTCCATAACAACAAAAAAAATCAGATTGTTAAGGGCTTTCAGGACCTTCACGAGATAATATTAGTTGATGCAGCAACTAAGGTACTGATCGAAATGCTTAAAGAAAGAAAACATTGCATGTACACAGGCACACCTACATGGGAATAAGTTGATCACCATCCTTCATAGACTAAACAATGTTTAAAATTATGGGCTACTACCCTTGAATCATCATCGTCATTTCCAACAGTCAAGCTACCCAACACTTCTAAGCCGCTAACCAGAAACACTATAGAAAGCTAGCACCTCTTCCTCCATCGACCAATATTCCTCAAGATTTCAAATTACATCTTTGAATCCCCCATATTATTAAGTTACAAAATGGCCATCGTCCCTTCCATCCAGCAACCCCCATCTTATCCTCATCAGCACCACTCCAGTTAAAACTTCACACTTTCACCCTGTAATCGTCAAACACTGATAAAAGCGTTCAAAACATATGCTTAGTCGAGCATTTCGGGCAAAGATCAACAGATATACTACAGCCACTTATTTTCAGTACACCCAAATTAGTATTCACCAGTGACACCGACAGTGATGTAGGGAAAATGGAAAAAAGGAGTCACAGCTCCTCCACTATGTTCCATGCTGCTACCAGTGAAAACAGTAACTTATGACCAAATTGCTATGTACTGACATAGGGATGCACATCTAGTCCTACACAAGCTGCTTACTTACCATCGCAATTTAGAAAATTGACACCCAGGATTAAAACTATAATTTCTAATTCAATCAGCAGAAGAGTAGACAATACCATAGGAATGCCATTTGCATTTTCTTTGCCCCTAAATCGGTGGCTTCACATATTATGAATTTACATAAAGGCTATCCTTTCTTTTAATGAAAGACCATGATATTGGCATTACATGTTTGAGTCAATGATAAGCTCACTTTCTGTACTAATCCTTATAGATATCACTGGCATATCAATTTACCTGTTTAAGATGTTGGATATCTAGAAAGACTATCAAGTTTCATTCTTAGGTATTTCATACTCTACAATGAAGGAAAGAGGTTATCTTGGGATACTAAAATTTCAGAGTAGGAGAGGAAGGGATACCTTCTATGCATACTGGGCATGCAGAACTTCCTTTGTCTACAAAATCGCTTCACAGGTTGCCTTATTGTGTCCTGCTTGCTTGCACCTGCTACAGAGCCGTATAACAGTAGGTATCTTGTTGGGGTTAAAACGCTTCCTTCTGGGTTTATCTGACGTCCGCGCCTTTGGAGGTGGAATCAAATTTGCCCCAGCACTAAAATCAATCGTATCCATGTCAGGAATTGGGAAGATTGTTCCTGAGTAAGTCAAATGGTAGCTCTCTATTCTGAAAAATTTTGAACAGTATTCATAGAAAGTTCGCCCAATCCTGTTAAACACAGCAACAGCATGCATACAAGGAAGGCCAGAAAGTTGCCACCTCCGGCAGGTGCATTCCCAATTTGCAAGGTTAACAACATAAATAGCACTGCCCCGTACTTCGAACACAGTTTCAGAAGAGCACAGCACAGTAAGCTTCCCAGCTTTGGACATCTCATCCTGTGCTTTGAATTCCATGGAAGGAGTTAAAGGTCCTGTCCAGGACTTGCAAGCCTCATGCCTTGCTTCTATCACCTCCATTATTTTCAATCTCAGAGAGTCTATCATCAGTACTATTGACCCCTCCTTCTTGGTAGGTATCCAGTTATTAAAAGCATCAACAATGTTCGAGGAGAAATGATCATAACGACAGCCTCTGAAAATGGCATCTGACCAATGCTCCGGCTTACTTGCAATAATCCAATCAGCAGCTTCAGTGGATATATTCCTTATGCTCTCAATTGATGCATTAAAATCCTCAATGCTGCAGGCTTGGGCTGCTCGAGTGAAATCCTCAACCATCCCATCTCTTATCTGTTGCGACCACGGTCCTTTCCTCAGCTCTCCTTTGAATTCCTCCATGATATGATGCAAACAGAAGGCATGGTGACTTTCTTCAAACACTTGTGGAACAGCAGCATCCAGACCCTTTTGACCACTGGACAAAAATGTCATAGTAGTATTGTAAGGATAGTTGTGATTCTGGAGGGCAAACCTCAGCTGCATCAAGAACCAAACCCAGCTCTCATAATTTTCATCTTCAACAACATTAAATGCCACTGGAAAGACACCATCATCTGCATCAACTCCAGCAGCAACCAGCAACTTGTACTCATTTGTCGCTTTCAGTGGAACTTTGTCAAGAAATATGAGAGGCCTGCACCCGTCTGTGAAGCCATGCAGAGAAGCATGGAATGCAACAAAAAAGCGGCGGAATTTTGTGTCCACCATCGGAGACAACAAAGCTATACTACCTGGATTGGTCTCCAAAAGCCTCTCACAATACCAGGGCAAATGGCTATATGTCTCCCGGATAGCATGATACAGCTCCTTCTGTGCCACTTCTCTGCCTCGCCAAACCTGTGAATAGGTCAGCATAACTCCATATTCTTCATAAATTTCCTTGACAAGGTCCTTTGGCTTGAACAATGGATTCTCATGCAGCTTCTCCTTAATGACAGTAGTCAGCCACTGTCTTGTTGCTCGCCGCTGACCCTCTCCACTTCCTCCGCCACATGTATGCTCGTCTGTCATTTTCTTGATAACAAATTTCTTGTTCCGGGATGATTCAGATGCATGCAATCGCCACGCGCAGCCCTCACCAACACATTTTACAGTGACACGGGTGGTTTCATTTTTAATGAATCGATAAACAAATCCTTGCCCAATAGCATACTTGCATAACTGAGCACGAAAATCCTTCACATTATCAAATTCTTGACCAACACCTTTGATAATGTCAGCCCAAAACACAATAGGATTGTTAAGACCCTGCGTAGGTTCTGTTGTGATCTCAGAGCCAACATATGGATTGACCGCATCATCAAAAAGTCCAACTGATTCCCTGCAAAACCCATGCCAACATCCATTGAACTCATACTTATTCACGAACTTGCAGGAGTGATGGACACCATAAAACTAGTCGAACAATTACCTCGGTGTGTGATCTACGAGAGCAAGCTTTTGCTGATTCAGAATGTCTGGAGCTGTGGAACCAGCTCCAGCTGTAGTTGCAAAGGCAATATCACTCCCAAATTCCAGTTGAAATGCCCTAGTTTCATTTTAACAAAAGTAGCAACAATATAAAATTGGGCATAATATCATCAGAAAAATAAAATGATGTAACATCTAAAATCAGAGAATGCATGCAAAGATGTGACAACTATATGAAGACCAATACCTGTTGTCATCATTTTCATTAACAACTTGTCTCAGCTGTTTCACATTATTCACGTTAGCTTGAACTGTAGTACCAGTAGCACTGGGAGTCTTCTTGTTGTTTTTTGATGCCCTAGAGAAAGATGACATTCAATATAACATGGAAAAATATTTTTGATGCCCTAGAGAAAGATGACATTCAATATAACATGGAAAAATACAGGGATATAAATTACATCAGATAGAGAAGACTGGAACAGTAGCACCTACTTATTTTTGGAAGTTAGCCTTTTCCTTTTATCACTGCAGGCATTAGACCCAGGTTTAGCAGTGGAGGCTCCGGTGTGAGTTGCGATACTCCTAGCAATGGAAACATACTAATCACATACATGAATGATTTGCTCAAAAAAGAGTAAATTTAGCAAAACTAGAGATTTAAGATATAGTATAACAAAAATAAAGATTTAACACTGGTTTTAAGAGAAAACTACAGGTTTAAGCCATGGTATTGCAAAAATACAGCTTAAATCTATAATTTTGTGATAACGTTGTTGAAGTTTCTATACGGTTGCAAAAGTTATTCCAAAAGGCTGCACGACAAGGTAAAACAAGAAATACCTGTTCTCCACTCTACTTATCAAGAAAACATCCACTTGTGCAGAACTAGCAGTAAAATCAACCATCCGATGCAAATCTCGATCACATGATATTGTGATGAGCGTTCTGTTATTGTTTGGAAGAAAATATTTCAGTGACACATCTGCAACATCAACATGAAACACCTTGGACACCTCGTCCTTGAAGTTCTCCAGTGACATCTCTCGTGTGACATCAACAGCGTGTGCTTCTCCTCCTTTGTAGATCAAATTGCCATTGGGGCCAGAAGTGAACTCTCCACCATACTGGCAAATGGCAACAACTAGGCTCCCCTCGGCCATGCTCCCAGAGTTGTTCTGTAATCTACATTTTAGGAAATAAGTCAATGTCCATGCTTAACCCACGTTAGTACAGTAAAAATTTAGTATATATAGAATACAGATCACAATAAAATAAATAGTATTATCTAAATTAAATGTAAAGCTAATAATATTGATATCCCTGATACATGAACTCAAGAGAAGCATGAATTATGGCCCTGCAAAAATATTTAATTTTTAATAAGAATGACTCAGTGAGCAAGTTTCCTAAGCACTACAAAAAATAGCAATATATGTTAATTAGATTCATGGGCTTTGTTTAGGGTGATGATTTAGCAGGCTTTAAGATTTAACTTGGATATTTATGTGTAATTAATGCATTAATTGCATGGGAGGTCCATCTTGCAATGTGGAATGTTGGATTGGATTTGATTGAAGGCAGGCGATCCTTCCACTCTATTAGTTCAGTGTACAATTTTTGGGTGGAGTTAGGGAAGAACAAACTGATCCTTTTTATATTACTGATTTAGTATAGATAAGTGTTTTGTTCAATTCCAAAGGTGTAATTTGTTTCACTGTATCAAAATATGTATGCAACAGTTCAAATAGAAAGCAAATGAATTGTAAGCAAACAGATAAAATTCCGTGTGGTCCTCCACACAATTCATCAATCACATAGCTAGTTTAGACACGAACAACAGATGGACCAATTAACTTCGATCTCACTCCCCTATTATTTCCTAGAAAGCAAGCATATAGTAGCACATTTATCATGTAGTCTTTGAAATGTCAACCCTTTAACCAAAGTACACAGTACTTGTGTTCCAGCATATGGTAATTTTCCACAACCCCAAAACTAAGCTAGATTTTGAACACGGGTGCCAGTACCACATGTTCTCCTTTTTCCTGTTTACCCTTGGAAACAAACTGCTTTAGGAAACAGTCATGTTTTCCTTGGTGTTATCAGGACTGAAACAAAAACCCAAATATATGTATGATGAGAAAGCCCCCTAATTACATCTGAATCACACATTTGGTCCCCCAATTCTACTTTTTTGGCCATTCAGGGAACAAAAAGAAACTACTTTTATGGACCGACAGGCACCAAAAGGAACCCCAGCTTATCTGTAATGGAAAAAAAAAACATGGCATTGAGATCTGTTGCAAAGTAGATCAAGCCCGTTGAGGGCTGACCTAACCTAGAGCATGGGGGTTCCATTTTTTTCTTCTTATTTGTTGGGAGGGGGGAGGGAACACAGGCTACTGCTGTTAGTACAACAGAAGCCACGCTTCAAAGAAATCTAGAAGAAACTGGATGGATTAAGAAATTGGAGGGGAAGAACGAATGAAATCAAAGTAGAAGAAAGTGGACGGATTTGCAATCTACAAGTAAGTGACGCAGGAGGAGGAGAGAGGGAAGGCAAAGAGAGAGAAGGTTCACCTTCAATTCGAATCGAACCGAGGAGGGAGGAGGTCGGCCGCGTCGCCCCCCACCACAAACAAACCTGCTCGCCGGCCGTGCGCGCACAGAGCAGGGAAGGACTCGGCTCTGGCGGGGTGGTCGGGAAGGAGAGTATGCCGTGCGGAGCGCGCCCAGGGAGTGGAGGACTCGGCTCCTGCGTGGCCAGGAAGGAGAGGAAGCCAAGGCCCGCCGCCGCCGCCGCCGCCGCCGTTAGGAGGAGGTGGGTGAAGGGGGGGAGAAAGGGATTAGGGCTTGGGGGTATTTTAGAAATTTTGCAGGGTTGTTTCCGCACAAAGACACAAAAGTACCCGATGAGGAGATGATATTTTCGTGAGGTGGTTTTCGCACACTTTTGGGCCTTTCTACAATTTTGCCACCGCTACCTTTTTGGGCTGAATGGCCTAGTAAGGCCCTTCACGTCCACTTCAGTCCAATCCTACACCATGATTTCCTACTTTTCGAATGGCTAACATCTAAAAATTCATTGATTCCTATCTTTTCAAAGTTTGCCTTATATTAGCCTGACTGAGAGGGTCTATCTGTAACAATACAACACACTTCTCCTCAAGTAGAGTGGTTTTGCGTGCCTTTTCTACTGATATCTCTAAAGGCCTCAACGGAATACTCATTGCCAACCTTCAACGGCCTTCTGCATAGGAGTCGGCACTTTCGAACATGCAATGCAACGCATTTACGTTTATCAACAACTTGAAATGAATCCACTAAATTAAATCCAGCCCTCCTCTATTTTAAAATATGTCTATATTTTTAAAATATAATACATAAGTTATTAGGTTATGTTTATAGCTAAAGAGAGCCATATTTCGAGACGAAGAGAATATATAATAATACATGAGTTATAGAAAATTTATTGACACTATTATTATAAAACTAGTTCTTCTTTAACAAAAGATAAGCTATGTCACTAGTAGAATAACATTGACAAATATTTAGCAGTAGTCGATATAGCTCAATAAGAAGAAAGTGCAGTGGTCTGATAGGTTGATAAATAAAAGGTGTCATGATCAAGGTTGTTGGTGAGAATGAGGATGAGGATTCACGATCAAGGTTACCAAAGTGGACAGTGTTAGGGTTTAGGCCAAGCCACGGTTAAAGTCATCGTGCTTAAAGTTGATAAAGCAAGGTATTGTGGTTAAGCTATGATCCTAATCAACGCCGGCATCTAGATTAGGACTCATAGATCCATGGTTTCAAGCACAAAAACCAATGAGAAGAGATGTTAGAATTCTAACTATTGTATGTAGATGGATACATAGAATTGAAGTTAACAGTACCTTGGCTCCCTTCTATTGTGCTACAAGCGAGGGTGGACATGGAGTAATAGGGGTCTAAGCACCCCCCGCTACGTCCAAATCCACTGGATGGCTATTGATTGTTTGATTCTATTTAGATTTATATATTAAAAATAAACACTAAATCCTGAGAAAAAATCTCTTGCGATTCGACTCTGATCATACTCTCCTAGATTTTCTCCAACTTTTGAGTCTATTCTCAAAACCTTGAATTCCCAAAAATTCCTACGATTAAAATTTTTAATTTCAAAAATTTAAACCATACCGACAAATAATTCTTTCCATCTAAGGTTCTAAAAAATTTGTTTTCGGACTTCAACCGCCCGACTAATATATCCCTGCACATTTAATATTTTCTTGTCACTTGGTTCATTTATCCACCTCACCCATACACGTATGAAACCAACTATTGTTTTCTCATCGATTTTAATCACGAGTGGATGAAACCGATAAAAGCTGGGATTCCCTCAAATTTCTTTTACTTCTCCTACAAGTAAGCAAACACATGCGCATACCTAAATTTTTCTACCCTCCACCTCCCTAAAATTTCAACTTGTGCCTTCCCAACATTTCTTCCTCTTCCACACTCCAAGCCAACAGGGAGGCAGCATCAGACATGCAGCAGAGAAGGCGGTGAGAGAGGAGGAGAAGCTCATGAGCAGCATGCATACATACTTCACCCATCTTCTCCATTATCAACCCACGAGCAAAATACGGCAACGTACGTACTTCCATCTCCACTACCCACACACAAGACAACAGGACATGCATATAGGCAACCACCACCCTATCCATGATCAAGACCCTGCCTCCATACCTCACAACACACACCATGTAGTCGGCAAGTAACCACTGCCCACACACCACCTCCCATCCTCCACTCCACCTCCCTCAGCACACTGCCAGGGTCAACTTGTGCTCCTCCGACACCTCCACTCCTTACTCCAAGCAAAGGAAAGGCAGCAAACATGGGTACTATGGGAGGAGAAGGAGACATAAGATCGAGCGTGGCCATGGTGTCCTCATTGCTCACCAAGGAGTTATAAGTCTAGGGCCTCGACGGTGCTCTCACCTCCCGCACATCCCATTTTTGTCCCGTGTCGTCGCCCACCGAGTAGCCATCAAAGCGCTATCACCATCCACCCATGCCGGTCGTAGCCCCAGCGACCTGGTGCCGCCACGCAACCGGCCTGAAGCCACCTACCCAGCACGTGAATGGCACCCTTGTTGCGCTGTATATCGAGTTTGGCTCCCCTCCACCATCGTGGCCGCCCCACCGTCGCCCAGCACATGTCATACCGCGTCGCCTGTATGCGCCTGCTCCACCCTGGCACCCTTCTGTCATGACCACCTGACACCAACCTCGTCCCGGACCCCGCCCTTGCCTACACGCCTTGTCGTCCCATCTCCGTGTGGCCGCTTGCGCCCTCTAGATATAGGTGTACATCTGCACCATATTTTATTTTATATTATAAATATATGTGTTGGGTTATCATTATGTAAAATATGGGCTGTGAAAAGTTTATAAAACCTGACTCTAGGAGTCGGTGATTTTGGAAAAAAAAGATTTTATGGGAAAACTTACGGTGTGAATCATCTTCTGTGTGGTTTGGTTTTGTAGTCGCGCACAAGAACCGATTCAATTGAGAAGTTCATTCAAGCATAAAACAGTACGACCACACGGACAACATGGGATTCCCTTGGTAGAGTAAGTAGCTAAACATGGGTGCCTTACATGTTAACAATTGAGGAACATCGAGATAGGGAGATAAAGGCATTCTCCTGATATGGGGGTTTTTCTTAATCGTGAGATACGGTTGGTACTATACGGTATGTCCTAAGTAAACAAGGACCTAAGACTAGCCTGATACTTGGTTTCAGATAGTGATCCAACTGTGTGACATGGGATGTCCATGGCTTAGTTATGGAAAAGTCTTATAGTGAACTCTCCTTAGTCGGCCATGTATTGGTCCACATGAGCTAAATAAAGCGGGATGCTCATGATGTGTAAGTAAAGCGTGCAACCTCTGTAGAGTTTAGTTAAACTATTTAAACAGTTGTACCTATGATCATGGACGGATGTGAGGTGTTTCTCATAACATAGATTTATTTTGAAAACATATTTGATAAACTGGTTCCTAGGGTTGGAGTCATTACCAGAGTTCTTCTTTGTAACGGATGGTCAGCCTTTGTGGTTGGTAACAGTTCTATGTGACCTAGGGTGTCGGTTGGCACCATAGGGCTAAGATGGCCAAGTCATGATATGGGGTCAAAAAGGCCAGTTGTGAGGTCGAGAAGGCCGATTGTGAGGCCGAGTTTGGGTTGGCAGGTCGAGAAGACAAGAGCTGGAGCCAAGAAGGCTAGTTAATGATAAGACTTGCTTAACGATTGGTTTTGAGAAAATATTGATTTATTGTTTTGAAGGAAAAAAAGGAATTTACGAAGGAAAAGATGTTTTCTAATTTCTAAAATTTGGCTTGTTCTACTCAAGTTGTTGTAAAGCTACTCGCAGACGGATCGAGATAAGATGCCTATCTCCGAATGAATTTTTAAAACCCACACTTAGATGTTTTGGTGAATATTTTAAATAACCAGTTTTCCAAATAAAACCAAGTCTTTTTGCAGCTTGCATTTGCATATTTTCCATGGCGAGCTGAGTACGAAAGTAACCACCCCCACTATTGTTATTTTTTTCTCTTAACTTAAATTCAAGTAGAAAATAAAGTTTAGAGTTTTGTCCCTATACCCAAACTACTGCTTCTAGAGTGGTGTCCTAGCTTCGCTATGTTCTGCTGCTATGATCTCTGATTAAAGTTTGTAACTCAGTGATTACCTAAAGCTATAATATGAAAAATATATTATATTTCTAATGTAGAAAGTCCTATATTGATTTATTATATTACTGCTGGTATCAACATAGTGATACTGGGATTAGTACATATTTCACAGTTCTGTAGGGAAACGGTTTGCCGTTTTCCTATGGCACGCCTCCTCGACGCCATTGGTATAGTGACACAAGGGCAGAGTGTGACAAAATAGCAACCAATAATTATTTTACATCTAGTTTATTTCATTAGCTTTATGATTTGTTTTTATCTTAATTTTACACAATTATTAAATGATAATTTAATAATATTAGTGGACAAGTGACTATTTTTATATGTTTATCAGTTTGAAGGACCACAATTTGCATTATAGAGTTACTTTTATAGTTTAATTTGTATCATTTGCAACATTTATATCAAATTCATATATTTGGGAAATTGCTCTGATGCTGCCACTGCATATGGCAATGGCCCCAATCACCCGTCCTAGCCTAAATTCATCTATTAGTTATGGTTTTAACATTTTTTTAATATGGGGCCAGTTTACAAGCTTAAACCTCTCTACCTTCGCAATGGCGAGCCTAGGGTTAGTGGAACAAATGTTGCCTGTTAAGCAACAGGAAACTAAATGCGTAAAACATGTGAGATAAAATAATAATAATTCTTACATAGACCACTCTAAGGGCGTAAATCAAATCCACTCTACTTCCATTGATGCATTAAGGGCATAAGCAATGTATCATGGAGTCGATATATGAGATCCCAACTACGGTATTTAAAGTACGTAGGGGTTGTCTATTACTAAGGTATCCGTGAAGTTGTAGAAAAAGAACCACACACAAAGATTTATACTGTTCAGACCACTGGCATAGGTAATAGTCCTACTCCAATTTATATATATTGATTGGGGGTGAAACACACCGAATACAATCTGGGGAACTGTTTAACCTAACACGTCAAGCTAATCTCGACGGAATATACAAAAGCTATAATCAACTGCAGTAGTCAACAGCTACTGATGTATCCTTCCTTAATGCAGGCTTGATATAGCATGCATTGTATGGCTCGTGTTTTCGATATCCTCCCCCTCCCAGGAGGCCTCGTATCTATACCGAGGTTGACCCTTCTCCAAGTAGTGCTCGAGACAACCAAACGTAATATAAACACATTTGTCTTTATTGTAACCGGATCAGACTATTAAATCCTTTACAACTCAATATAGTCTTCTATCCTTATCCATATTATGATCCATATCCAGTCATCTTCAAAGTAGTCTTTACTATACATCGGATTGGATTACTAAATCCTTTCCATCCCACAACAGACTTCTATCCTTGCTTGCGTTATCATTTATATCTAATCATCACTTTCCGTATAATCTTGCTTGTGTTATCATTCATATATAATCATCACTTTCCGTATAATCTTGGGTACGTTGTATTTTTAGCTACAGTATGTGCATATTTATAGAGTACGCTATATTTGCTACACTACACTTAATGAGGCCAAGTATTCAATGTAACACACAGATACGGTTGGTTTAAACTATTGCTAGAGTCGGCCTCTCTCGTGAGCCCATAATAAGATTTTTTTTTATTACATGAACTCTTTGTTGCAAGGGCATTAACAACTGAAAAAGATATTAATTTTTTAATCATAAAAGATATTTTCTAAGTTAGTAGACTTTCTCACTTATAAATTAGTCCATTGTACTTTTAAAATTAATATAGGACTATTTAATAAATTTTAAGTTATTAAAAGAGAAAATTTTCATAGGCCCTCGGCCCATATTACAATGGTTACCGCGAGATTCAAGAGGTAAACAGTACTATTAGCTCTACATTGCAATGTCCTAAGGGCAAACTCATTGTGTCTTAACAATTGGCCAAAAGGGTGAGCCCAGTCCAGGTGGCAACAGTTAATGCAAACTCTACGATGGCTATGGTTACGAGGGGGAATTAAGGTGCATCCCGCTAGGTATCACTAAGCCTACAAATTATCGCTTCTCATCCATCCCGTGAACTCTCCTTTGCATAAGAATAATTAGTGTGAACAGTAAAATAGAGAAAGTGATGTTTTTTACTCCTTGTGGCTATACCTTAAGTTTAGTGTCTATTTTTGCTACTTGAAGCTTATGGTGTTGTTCCACAATGGTTAAAACCATGTACTGCTGCAGCATTAATTGTTTAAGGTTTTTTTTTGATACACTGTGGATGCCCTAAGGCCTTTGTTGGTGTGTAAACTATGTCTTGTGTGTGGTTCACGGATTGTTACATAATTATCATGTGGTTTGTATGGATTGCTGTGATCGTGTGGAGTAATAGTGTCTGTGTGTTTGTGTTGTGTTTTTTTTATAAAAAAAAAGAATCATTCGTGGGAGATGGTATGGATTAGGAGGGGGGAAAAGAAAGAAAAATGAACGTTACAGGGTAAGTGAGTAGAACATATCAAAATTGAACGCCAACAAATAACTGGCCAATATATCGAACTAGTATTGATTAGTGTTTCTCTGTGATCATCCTTCCATGTATGAGTTGATAAAGTAGGTAAGTACACAGGCGGGCAGGCAGTAAATATGAATTGGCTATATGAACATGCATATGAAATTAATTAATAGACACGCCATTAATTAGTTACTCCTCAAACTCCAAGTGGTGATTAGCGATAGCTAAATTAGTAGATACGAATGGGAGTAGGTAGGGCTTGGCGTTGTGCGTGGGCGGGCGGGAGGAGTAGTCGTCGTCGGTGCAGTCGCCGCTGTGGGAGGCGGAGAAGAGCGCGCTCTGCCCCTGCTTCACCCCGCCCTCGTGCAGGTCCTCCAGCGACGCGTCACCCTCCAGCGCCCGCACTATCTGGCTCATCTTTGGCCGCCGCCGCGCCGAGTGCCGGATGCTGGCCGCCGCGCACGCCGCCATCCGCTCCACCTCCACCGGCGAGTACTCCCCGCCCAGCCGCTCGTCCACCAGCTCCTCGAACCCGCCTCCCTCGCCGGCCAGCGCGCGGCCCAGCAGTGGCCTCGCCCAGTCCACGAGGCTGTCCTCCATCATGCTGGAGGTGTCGATGGGGCGCCGCCCGGTGATGAGCTCCAGCAGCATCACGCCGAAGGAGAACACGTCCGACTTCTCCGTCAGCTTCCCGCTGGACGCGTACTCCGGCGCCAGGTAGCCGAAGGTGCCCATCACCCTCGTGGAGACGTGGGTGTTTGTGTCTGTGGTGAGCTTGGCGAGGCCGAAGTCGGCGACCATGGCCTCGAAGTTGGCGTCGAGGAGGATGTTGGCCGCCTTGATGTCGCGGTGGATGATGCGCGGGTGGCAGTCCTCGTGGAGGTAGGCGAGCCCCTTGGCGGAGCCCAGAGCGATCCTGTGCCGCGCCGCCCACTCCAGCCCGCCTCCTCCGCCATCGCCATTGCCGTTGCTGCGTCTATACAGGTGGTGCTCCAGCGTGTTGTTCGGGACGAACTCGTACACCAGCAGCCGCTGGTTGCCGGCGATGCAGTAGCCCACGAGGGAGACCAGGTGGCGGTGGTGGACGCGGCTGATGATCTCCACCTCCGCCTGGAACTCCCGCTCCCCCTGCCCGCTGCCGGACTTCAGCTGCTTCACCGCCACCTCCTTCCCGCTTCCGGCGAGCACCCCCTTGTACACGTACCCGAACCCTCCCTGCCCTAGGAGGTTCGCCGACGAGAACCCTGACGTCGCCGCCGCAAGCTCCTCGTACGAGAAGCTGCTCTTGGAGAACCCCAGCGCCACGTTCGGCGACGGCGGCGGGAGCGGCGGCCCGTAGGGGCCCGACGAGTAGAACCCGCCCCCCATCTCGCCGCTCAGTGGAGCCGCAGGATGCGGCAGCGAGTTCCCGCCGCCGTGCATGTGCCACCCGGGCGGCGCAGGGATGCTGTTGTTGCTGCCGTGCTGCTGCCACTTGGGAGGAAGGCCGCCGTTGGGGTAGTACACGTTGCCTTTCTCGTCTGTGAAGAAGGGCATGTTCATCGGAGGCGCCGGCGGCCGCTTCTTCTTCTTCCTGCAGCAGCACAGCACGATGGCCAGCACCACGGCGAACGCCACCACCCCAATCACAATGCCGGCGATCACATCCTCATCATCCCCAGACCTTGCCCGAGAGACGGATCCGGAGCGCTTCCTCGGCGGTGGCGGCGAGGGCGTAGATTTCGATGACGATGATTTTGATGGTGGCGTACTCGAGTCTGTGGCGGGTGATTTCGTCGATTGCGGCGTAGAGGAGGGTGGTGGCGGCGGCGATGGGGAGGAAGGTGGGGGTGATTTGGACGACGACGGAGAAGACTCCGGGGAGGATGCCATTGATTAATTTTATGGGTTCCGTCTCTCCGTACGGCCGGCCGGAGTAGATAGGGCCCACCCCGGCCCCTCTTAGATTGTGTGTTAATTTAGCTACTTACTTAATTTAACTACTATTATGCTCCTGTTTTTAACTGTGAACCCACCCCTGCAAAAGTTGGATTGAATTTAATGAAGAAACAAACAAATGGTCAATGCAAATTAATAATTAGTATAAATGAGCTGGTTTAAAATGGCCTACTCATGAAATGGAACTGTGTTACTAATTGGAGGAATCAGTTTAATTCCCGTGAAATTCCTCGAGAGGATACATTTTTTTCATCAAGACATAATACATGGAGGAGCATTGCAAGAATTCTTACATCTCAGAAACAAAACGCAGTAATCAAAGCATGAGCAAAACATCATTTAATTTGGGAAACAAATCAATATACAAACAGTGCTTACATGCATCTAAACATTAGAGAATATGCATGTCACATGAAAGTTACATCAACAGCTAATTAAGCAATGCAATGTTTAAACCAAATGCAGCACAAATACCACGAAGCAATCAAACCGAGTAAATAGTTTTATATGGATTATGGTGGTAGCAAGTACCTATTTCTTCCCCCGCGATGATTAGGTGTTGAGAGAGAAGGATCGAAGACGGTTTGGGGGCGAGGGAAGAAAGCGCGACTGTCACACGTAGCTTTCGTTGCCCTTTCCAACCACCACCACCACATCTCTCCTTACCATTCTCCATTTTTAGCCATTCTACAAATAAACCCATGCGTGTATATATATGAAGAAAGATATAAAACTACAAGCTTTAATTATAAATATTCAAAAGAACAAATAATAGTGTCAGACCACTACTGACCTGGGTTGTACATATTTAGACCCAACCACCTTTATACACTTGGGTCTTAGTCACTGTACATATTAATACATGGTATCAGAGCAAATCTAGACATCTTTGACGCGCTAGCCTTCTTCCTCCGGCGAGCCGAACTTTTCCTCCTCGTCGTCGACGTCTTCTTTCCGTCGCCGACCCTCTTTCCGGTACTCTTATCGCTCTCTCGTCTCCGTTTCTTCTTCTTCCCGTCTCTCCCGCAATCAACTTCTTTTCTCTGTTCCACCTCCGCGCGACAAGGCGACGGTCTCCATCCATCTGCTCGTCTCACCTCGCACCCATCTCCGTTCTTCTTCTTGCTTCATGCATCTTTTCTTCTCTGACGTCGGCGCACCTCCGCGCTCGTCGTCTCCATCAGCTGAACTAGTCCGCCCTCCCATCGGCTGGACTTGTCCATCCCTCCATCGGCTGGAACCCTCCCTCGGTTCTCGCCTTTTCTGACACGCTCAACGGCTCTCAGACGTGAACTTTCTCCCCTCACGTCCGAGCCAATCAAACGTGTCCACGGACACGAATTCCTACCTCTCGGACACGAACATATTCTCTTCGCGTTCGGCCACTCTCCGCCTTTTTCGCGTCCGCCCCACTCCTTGGCCTCCACGAGTCCACGGACATAAATCTTCGCACGTCCGTGACCCAACTACTCTCTGACCCACTCACTCTGCCACCACCTTTTCCTCATCTACTCTGCTGCCTACTCCCCATCGGCCAACCACTCCTCATCAGCTAGCCGGCCCACTCTCCATTGGCTTCTCATATCCTTAATTGACCGATCCGTCCTCCCATTGGATTCTCGTTCCCATCGGCTTCTTCCTCCCATCGGCTATATGTCCCCGTTCTCCTCTCGTCATGGTCACCGAGTCTGCCCTCAGGATTACACACACTATTGCTGGATATTTCCGCTCATCAGCAAATCCGAGATCGTCTCTCACCTCACTAACTTCGTCACCTATGTGTCCACTAAGTTCAACCTTGCCATCAAGGCTCTACAAACCGATAACGGTACGGAATTCGTTAACCATACCGTTACAACCTTCTTCACCTCGCAGGGCATCCATCTACGGCTCTCTTGCCCCTACACCTCTCCTCAGAATAACAAAGCCGAGCGCCTCCTTCGCACCCTCAACAATATCAGTCGCACTATGCTACTTCACGCTCACTTACCTGCCACTTATTGGGCAAAAGCTCTGGCTACTGTGACGTATCTTCTCAATCGGCGCTCGTGCTCTTCCGTTCAAAACAACGTTCCCTATGCCCTTCTCTACCACACGGCGCCCGACTACTCCCACCTTCGCGTCTTCGGGTGCCTCTGCTACCCAAACCTTACCGCTAGTGCTTTCCACAAACTCGCTCCCCGCTCCACCGCCTGCATTCTCCTCGGCTATCCCTCCTCTCACAAGGGATACCGATGTCTCGACCTTTCCACTCAACGAGTCATCGTCTCTCGTCATGTCATTTTTGACGAGACATGCTTTCCTTTCGGTCTACTTCATCCGAGATCCTCCTCTAGTGATCTCGACTTCCTCCTTACCAACACCGTACCGACCTAGTCTCCTCCACTGTCCACTCCATCGGCCCTCTCATCGGTCGCTGCTGAGGACTTACCTTTCACCTATCCCACTACTATTCGGTCCGATGTCCCATCCATCGGACCCCCATCGGCCCTACCTCTCTCATCGGCTTCAGCCGATACCATTCTTTTTCCATCGGACACCCCGCTTCCATCGGCTCTTTAGCCTCCATCGGCTCTCCCCACCCCATCGGCTGCTCCATCTCTATCGGACCGATCGGACCAATCGGTCCATCCGACTCCATCGACTCAGGCCGATCTAGTTCCCTCCTTTCCTCTCACCTACAGTCGCCGATCCGGAGCCGATGACTCCCCCACCCGACTAGTTCTTCCCATTTCTCCCGCACCCCCATCGGCTCCAGTTCCCTCCACCTCTCATATGGTCACCCGCTCATAGACCAGGTCTCTCCGCCTCACCAAACGCTACAGGCTCTCCGCCGTCCATAGCTCTATCTCGCCCATCCCGACGACATCTCGCTCCGTCCTGGCCGACCCTCAGTGGCGCGCGGCCATGGCCGACGAGTACAAGACCCTAATGGACAACGAGACCTGGTGCATCGTCCTCCGTCCTCCCGACGCCAACATTGTGATCGGTAAATGGATTTTTAAACACAAATTCCACGCTGATGGCTCACTTGCCCGTCAAAAGGCTCGCTGGGTAGTCCGGGATTTTCCTCGGTGACACTCTAGTATCATGGTACTCAAAACGCCAGACTACAGTGTCCTGGTCTAGCGCCGAAGCCGAGTACCACGCCATCGCCCACGCTGTCGTCAAGTACTGCTGGCTTCGCCAGCTTCTCCAAGAGCTCCGTGCACCCCTCTCCACCGCGACCGTTATCTACGACAATATCAGTATCGTCTATATGACCGCCAACCCGGTTCGTCATCGACGCACCAAGCACATCGAGATCGATATCCATGTTCTCCGTGATAAGGTCGTATTAGAACAGGTTCGAGTGCTCCATGTACCATCAGCACACCAGTTTATCGATATAATGACCAAAGACCTATCCACACCTTTGTTCATCAGTTTTCGGTCCAGTCTCTGTATACGTTCCCCTTCTGCTACGACTATGGAGGTGTTAGGCTACTGATCTGAGTTGTATATATATATAGACCCGACTCCCTTTATACATTTGAGGTCTTAGTCACTGTACATATTTCTATAAATAGTCAACTTGGTCCCTTACATTTCGTCTAGGGGTCAATTTAATGTTCTATTTAGGAGTGAGATCCTCCAATGTTATTGTTCATCCTAACATGGTGGTTATAAGCCTCACCATTATCAGGCCCACGTGTTAGGAGAAGCTTCACTTACTTAGTAGTTCATATTTGGAGTGTGCTGTGGAAAGCAAAAAACACTTGGTGAAAACATGCCAATCTATCAATTACACTTAGTGGGAAAGAAGCAAAGAGCAGTAATATTTTCAATTGAAAAGTAAAATGTACTAATAAACATAAAAGGTAAACAAGTAATTCAGGTCCACTTTAGTACTGGTGTTGCCAATAGTTCATAGAGAAATAGTATATGGCATGTTAATATGGACAGGAAGATGGCCCTAACTTTTCTGTAGTTCAGATTGAGGGACTACAACAAAAGCCTCCATTGCAAAATGCAACTTAACATCGAAATTAATCTTTTTCACAAAACAGGTTTAAGAGTAAGCAAGCTTAACGGGACAATGACATCAGGAGCAGCAACCAGGGATGGAAGAGTCTACTTCCAGCCCCTGCAGTGAAATGCACACAAATAATCTATGAGGACAAAGGCACAAGATAACCTCTAGAATAAGATGAATGAATGTTTTGAATCATGCTACAAGTACAACAAGCACTCTAGTAGGGAGCGCCACTAGTTTTACAGCACTCAATCAATCACCCATAACATTAATCACATGACACCAACATGCTCCCAGATCAGGTTCGAATCGAACCAAACCAAAGAATTGATCTACTATACCTATGCGTTCTATTCCTCAACAACCTCCCCAGCAGGGATGCCGACTGAACAAGCTCTTGCTGGCTCCACTTGTCGCCCCACTGCAGTGAAGCTATCGGGAAGGGCATACAGAGGGCTGCTCCCCTCCGACTCACCCTGGTATGCAAGCCCAAGGGAGTAGCCCAATGCACGAGCAACAGGGACGGCCACCGCATTCCCAACTTGAATGTACCTGCCACCACCGTCAAACAGATCTTTCGGTTAGAACCAAACATTGAGTTGACATCGGTTAATCAATGGTGTAACTCAAGAAAATATATGATGTGGTATAGGGAAGCTTACTTCTCCTTGATAGGACCAAACATCTTGTAGTAATCTGGGAATCCCTGCAACCTTGCATTCTCCCGGACAGACAGGACTCTCGCCTGAGTTGGATGCAATATAATCTGCAGAGAAGCACATTCAGACAGAGGGGATGCACAGATGCAGAACATTGGTAATATACTTTCTTTGACAAAACAAACCTGGTTATGTGGCTCTGCTCGGGTCACGACTGTAGGAACCGTTTCGTCCCACCACAAGCGCCCAAACGGCCTACAACAACATTTGTAAGAAATATACCATACTCCAAAGTTTACTGAAGAGAAGAAAACAGGGATAACGTGCAACTTACTTTAGAGATCTCCCTTTGATAAAAGACATCGCATAGTCAGGAACCTGGCCACACAGGTAAGCTAGCTCTTCAGCAATTGTAATGGTTACAGTACTAGGAGCACCTTATTAACATAGCTAATACAGCAGGCCTTACAACACTTTTTACATTTTGTAATCCTAAATACACAATATACAATTCAAAAGCATCGATTTGTACGATTGTATGTGTCACTGCTACGTAATAAATGCATCCCACTGTAAACAGCATGGCGCTAGCTGCGTCCTAGGCACCAGATAATAGATGTGATAAACAGTTCACAACAACGGGGGAAGCATAGAACACATACCAAAGGTTTGCCAGATGACAGATATACACGCTTAACGTCTGGATCCCACTCCACGATGTTGTTTGCTCCAACCTTGACACCCTTCAGATCCCGGAAGTTGGCTCCCTAAAACACAATAGATTGATTATGATTGCACAAAGAATAAAAAATGGACAATCTCACAAAAAACCAAAGCCTTGCAACCTTCTTTACAGGAATCTGCTGCACACGCTCGTAATCATCCTTATTTAGCTTTAAGGGCTGGTGATCCAAAAGCCTGCCTAGATCTGGACTGGCATTCCCTTCAAAAGAATTGTCCAGCATTTCTAGAACGTTTGGGGAAATAATTCAGTTAAACTTGCTATAAAGCCTGACCGATATAAGCACAAGCTTTGAAGAGGTGGTAAATTGAAATAAAAACTGAAATGTAAGGTAAATTCATCGATAACAGAAAAATTAAGCCCACTCATCCTATCCAAAGCCCCAAAAGATAATTAATAGAGGTTGTTTTATTACCTCTACGGCTAAGCCGAATGTAGCGCTGGAATTCTGTTTTGGGGGAAGAACCATATTCCATCACTTCATTAGGCTGATGGTTGTTTACCTGCAGATAAGGGGTAAGATTGCATGTGCAAGTCGCAAAACGTATTAATAAATAAAACACTTGCCTCTGGCAAATCAGAAATTGCATCACCAAGAAGCAGGGCCTTTTTCAGTGTTGGCTTCTGTGTTTCATCATATGCAACAATACTTTGCTGCAAGTGGGATTAAGCTAATCAGAATATAGGGACTTCGAATGGAATTCAGAGTTATGATTAGACAACTTACAGAAAAAGCATTTGGGGCACCTCCACGCACAACAACATCATGAGTGGGGAGTGGATACTTTGGGAGCACCTACATTGCCAAATGCACGTTATCATCGATCTGATCAAGGAACTAGCACATGTTTACCGATGCAAGAGAAACAAACCATTGTAGGAAGAGCACCCCATAGGAAGACACGCATCCTGAACTGTGGAAGGCCATAACAACCTGCAACCATCATTCCAAGTCGTGCTTGGTAGTTCATAGCCACCAGGCGGCTCAGAGCATATCTTCCAAGGTAACCGTCAGCAAATTTTAGTATGTCCACCACGTTTTCCATGAGAACATACTTGGGTTTTAGGTATGACACAATATCCATAAATGTCACCATCTGTTTGTTTTTCTCGTCTTTCAGTGGCTCTTTGCAGTTTCTGAACCGATTGAACCCACTGATCCCTTGGCATGGTGGGCCACCACAGATGACATCAACATCACCCTTTTGAATTATAGCAAACAGATGGCATCAGCAAATCGAAGTACATAGCTGAAAAGGGCACAAAAGTAAAGCATATTCTCACCGGCAGAGGCAAGATTTTTCTCCTGTAACCATCTTGCACAAATTCTTTAATTTTCAGTGGGCAAGCACTAGGTTAATAAAAAAGAGACTAGGTTAGTTCAAATAGAAATAAACCATGTCATGAGTACATGACAGCCAGAAAAGATACCAACCTGAGGTTCTCGATAGGTTCCCAGGTATCCTCTTCACGGTCATAGCCTTTCCATTGTACCTGTTAAAAAACTTATGTTGAAGCAACATATGCAGAATACTATTGCAGGAACCATAAGGAGTGCATAAAAAAAATGAGACGAAGCTACCTTGAAATAGAGGCCATCTTCTCTATCACTGCCACCATAGCAGATTCCAGCTAACTTCTCAACAACAAATTCACCATTTTCAAGAGGCTCATCATCATCACCCTCATTCTCTGAGGAACCAACCAGATCAGAACCCATATTATTCTTGACATGTTCATCACAAAGTTTAGACCATTCCTTAAGGAGCGCAAGAAATTCATCAGCCTTTTCATTCCGGACCTGCATTCAGAAATACAAAAGGAGTAAGTGCACTAGCATTACTAAACGAATGGTTTTTGCCAGTACAACAAATTTCCTTAGACCATTCATCGCAAATAGATCATAAAAGAGCCCTGAGAAAAAATAGATCCATACAAAGTTCACAACCATACCTCAGTTCTTGGGTGGTTGTATTTGAGACTCTCACATGCAAAACTATTGTAATCAACTGCCCATCGCTGGACATATGGCAGAAAAAGTGAAGGATTACTACCGATGTCACAAAAGTTCAATCAGGCAAATGAGAGGAATTAATACCGTTTCAAGATTCAGGCCAGCAAGTGCTGCACCCAAGCAAAGCCCAGTAGACATACCACCACAACCAGAGTAGAGATCAAGAAGTGTAGCCTTTCCCATTGAAGATGATGCCTCTGAATCAGAGACAACTTTGCCTTTAGATGAATCCACGTCATCAGAAGAAATTCCTGATGCAGTGTCGCTGCCTGATGCTCCATTTTCTAGGTGGAAGCAATATGAGGGTTAGTGCTTTTATTTGAGGAACAATTCACAACTAATATAATTTCAAGTACAAATAATATTTCGGGAACGGGCACTATATGTAAAGGCCATGGTTATTCACATAGCAACAAGAACAAAGCAATTTACCAGGTGGGATATTAGCAAATGTTGAATAAGCAACGGTGTATGACATGTCATAGTACAGATCACAATCTGCCACCCGTTGAGCTTTGGCTTCTTGATCCATCTAAAAGAAACGAAGGGGGAAATCAGAACGTGAAACATTACATGCATAAGGTAATACAAAATTTGTAGAGAGAATACTCACGTTTGGGTTAATATGTACAATTTTAACTTTAGAGATGATGCAATCAAGCACATTATCGTTCTTTTCGTCAGAAAGGAAAACACGCTTGAGATCATGGTTGTGATCATGAACATTCTCCATCATCGACGATGAGATCACCTACAAAGATAGCACCAAAATGTGTACTTTGTTGGAGTTTGAACACAAATTAGCATGCTGTAGTAGTGTTTGTTACGCACCGTATCCTCGGCGCGGAAGAACCAACGGCAGGTAAAATAGCGGCAGTGGTCAATCCCCTCAAAAAACTCAGTAATCCGGCCAATATAATCGGCTTTGTCTTCCTCAGCCTATACTTTTTGCAAATGAGATATAGACATAATTTAGAGAAACAATTATCAGATTAAACAGCAAAGCAGAACTAGCTAAAAATTTGACCAAAATTATGTTTGTTTCAAAGATTTTCAGCGATCTAGGCCACATAATTTGCATTTATTTTCCAAACACACAAGCGCAAAAAAAAAGGTATATGCAAGATTAAATTCTGACCACTGGATTTGCGCTATGCAATCGCGTTCCATGTTAAAAAGCAACAAACAGAGCGTTCAGTTAACAATCAGATAGGTTGAAATGTCAGACATGCAGAGCATTCCATAGAACAGGATGCATCCTAGTGTGTAGCAGCATAAATGCATATGAATGGCATTAGACTCAGAGGATGATTTAAACCTTCGTTTAGACCATTAGTTCTTGAAGCAACAAAAATCGCACACAACAGAAAAGATATATCAGGGTCAGGGGGGGTTTATACAGGGGCAGAGATCCAGATCGGGTGCTTAAGGTTACATTTAATCACGAACAAGTAGCAATAAATTGAAGTGCACAGGAGAGTGACAAGATATAATAAAGTAAGGCAGTTTGGAGTAAAAAGAAACAGAGAAATGGTGGTGACCTTGACGTAGACATCGTCGTGGAGACAGTAGACGGTGCCGTCGACCTTGGCGGAGCGGTAGTGGCAGCGGGCCTTGAGCTCGTCGTCCTCATCGAGTCTGCCACCGCGGACGCGTTGAGAATGAAACGAATAAATAAATGGTCAGATATATGTGAGGAATGGAATGCGTTACCTCCTGGGGGTGGCGTTGAGCTGGTAGCGCTGCGGCCACTTGGCGCGCGCCTCGAGTGCGGGGAAGGGCTCCCCGATGAACTCCGGCTCGTGGTCGCCGTCGGCGCTGTGGCGGACCCTGCTGGGCTGCGTCCCCCGCTTCCTGGCCGCCCCGGCGGCGGCGGGGGCATCCCTCTCCTCCAGAAGCAGCAGGTGGTGGTCCTCATCCTCCGCCTCCTCGCCCAAGGCCATCTCCTCCTCATCCGGCTCCTCCCCGCAGGCGTCATCCTCCACGGGCGGCCGATGCTCCTGCGCCTCCTTGTTCCGCCTCCTGCGGCTGGGCGGCGCCTTGGCCTTGAGGGTGCGCTTGGTGTCCAGGTCGGCTGCGGCGGAGCGCTTGCGCGTGGAGGAGCGCGTGGGCGCGGAGGACGGAGAGCAGGGTACCATGGCTGCCGCCCCGTCGACCTCCAGCTAGAGAAGAGAAGAGGAGCTAGCTAGGGTTTTTGGGTGGGGTTTAGGAGGAGAAGATGGTGCGCGCGTGGTGTGGGTGTGCCAAGGGAGGCGAAGCGAAAGAGGAGAAGAAATGGAATCGATTTTGATTTTGGTTTCTGAGATTGGAGAGGAGGAGATGCGCGGAGCGGGAATCCGAAATTTTGGGGGGTCAACAGAGACATGACATGACAGGGAGGGAGCGTGGTTTCTCTGGGCCCACCTGCAGTGTTTTCGGGAAGGGGCGGGATCGTTCAAAATTTTGTGGTCCGCCTCCGATTTCAAACCTTCGCTTTCTCTTTCCCTTCCTCCCGCCTGGGCCCTCCCTTCATCTTCTTTACAGCTGGGCCCCACACCCCTCTCAAACTCCACCTGTCTATTCTTTCATTATTTGTGTTTTCTTCTCTCTGCCAGTGACGGAACCCAACACATTTTCAGGGTATTTGGTTTAATAATCCATAGGTTGGAAATATTCCTCTCAGATTCGGATTCAACTCATCCCAAAACCACACGAACCCATCTCAAGCGCACTTGTCCACTATGCTTCTTTGCATCTCAAGCGCACTTGTCCACTATGCTCCTTTGCATCTGTCCTTCTGCTCGTTTACCTTCACCCCCACTACCATTCATCCGCCTCATCTCCACGCCTATCGTCGTCGCTCCTCTACCTCTGCCTTGAGACATCATCGTGGTTGCTCCTTTGCCTTCATCCCCGCTGCCACCGCTCCTCCGCCTCAGATTAGTGTCATCGATTTTCCCAACTGCCGCCATCATCTTGCTCCTCTTCTACTAGCCACCATTGATTTCCTCATCTCAGGACCTCTCCTCTTCTATTATCCATTCCAACCCTCCTTTCCCTACTACCAAAAAAACTAGAGCCAACTAGAGCTATCCCATCTAAAAAAGGAATGAGTCTAACTCATCCTATCTCATCCCCGAATCAAGCACTCCCTAAGGTGATGTTTGAAGATAAGTGTTGAAGATGAGTGAAAAAAAGAAAAGGATGATCACATAAAATGAGAATGTTTATTATTGAATAATTAAGAAATTAACTATTAGGCAAGTCTAAGTGGGGTTTCACCAAATCAATAAAAAAGATGGTGCGCCAAAGAAATTAACATGATATTGGCAACTTTTAAATAAATAACTTATCAGTTCGATAAGCATATGCATGAGAAATTATAAGAGTTTTTACTATTATGGTAGATTTGAACGCAGCCTTAGAGGGAGCTGAATCATTTCCCTACCACACAAACATTTCTAATATCTTGGATTTACCGTTGATTTCGAATTATAAATCTTAGAAAAAATTATTTAATTTGGTCCCAGATGTTTCGTTTCTTCAAAATACTACTCCTACGACCACTATAAATTATATGTGAACTAGTCAATTGAAAATATACGATAAAAGAATACCAAAATGCCCTCCTTTTTATATATAATTTTGAACCTAAATAGTTCATCCATGATTGTGGCCATATTCTTTACTCATTATTGATTATGGATTACCACATACACACTTTTTAAATACCTAAACGATGTGTTTCATGTTTAGTTTGCTTTGTGGGGTGATGATGACTCTTATCTATGTTATATGTATATATACTCCGATACATATACCAATAGGAATGTATGATACGGTGATATCGTAACAAGTCATATTTTCAAAAATATAGACCATATGTAATAATAGGGTATGTTTGGTTAGGTCAATGAATGTGGATGGAAGATGGCCATGCAAGTTTCTGTGGTGTTTGGTTGGAGAGCATCATTGATGGGGTTAGCTAGGAAAAGAGAATATTCTCTTAATATCGTGGATGGAGGGATCCAACTCTTTGTCCAGATGAAGCCATCCACCTTTGACTAAATATTGGTGTTGACTAGTGTTAATCAGTATTGTTAATGTATGGTTCACTATTATTAAGCCAATTGAAATATGTTAATTACTTTCATCCCATCTACTCTCATCCTACCAACCAAACAAAAAATTGGTCCATCTTATTCATACCACCAAACAAGTAACTTGGATAGTTTCATTCTCAAAAATATGGATGGTCATATCCCATTTAACCTTGACCTTAAACCAAACAGACCCATAATGGTAAATAAAAATAAATAAAAGAAAAAATAGAATTGGATGCAAAAAGGTTTCAAATATTATTTGAGGCTTATTTAGCATAGCTCCATATCCATGATTCCTTGGAGCTAGTTATTTTTTGCTCTAAAAATCTATGGACCACATCCGTAGTTATATTGATAATATTTGAATGAATCCTATTTTAGATGAAATATAAAATTCTAAGCTACTTTAATTTAAATTACAAACTCAAAATCTAGTCCAAATCTACCATCTAGAGCTATGCTAAACGAAAGTTTGGTAAATATAGTTAACTGATAATCTTGGGCTGGTACATATAGGTCCTTTACGTACTTCGAATGTTGATACCTAAGCTAGAAGAATCGGGGAAGCATCAACCAACTACCAGAAATTAATTTCCTTTAAAAAGCATGAAAATCATTGAATTCTAGTTCAGATGTCTAGTAGCACACGATGTGGACTTGGAAGCGTGGTAATCTTTTTGTACAAGTTCTGAAACACAATCCAAAACTATGGTAAGTAATAGTTAGTTCTTCACTAGCAAGAAAAGAAATTAAGAGGTTTAATCTTTATTTTGTTACCTTCCTCGATCTAAGCCAACTTTTCAGGATCCTCTCCGATGCTAGTAGGAGGGGAACTGGGTAACTTTGTAGTCAATCTTGTCTACAAACCAGGCATTCGACCGTACATGGTGTGAGTGAACCATTGAGGTGATTGTTGATATATGAACCGCTAACACATCATGGGCTAAAGGAAAATAATATTGGAAATCTAGCATAGCTGCACTTCCAACATTGAACAAATATATAAGTTCTTGTGTTCTTTTTTTTTCTCTAGTGGTGGTGATGTGATAGGTTAGACTGGGTGGGTTGTTACGATGTGAGCGTGGTGGTGTCATGTGCAGTGTTATGTGGATTGTATGGTTATATCATCGCTCGATAGAATTAATATGTAGTAAGTGAAATGACTACTTTCTCTATATACTATAATTATTTAAAAAGTGAGAAAGAGTTGTAATTATTTAAGATGAAAAAGTAGATAAATAAATTAAATGGTGGAATGTTGTGATTGGTTGGGAGAGTAGGTAGGTGAAGGAAGAGTTATATTTTTGTAACAAATTTGAATGACAAAAATAACTATATTTTGCGATGAAAAAAACAAGACAGTGACAAGTGCTAGTTGAAGCGGCAGTTTAGAAGGTAGAAGTGATGGTACGAATTGGTAATAAGGCGATCATTGAAGTGACAACCTAACTTTTGAGCATTAATGGCTATGGGAATAGCAATAGGATGTTGGGCATGAATTTGTGAGGCACCTATAGTTATGTTTTATTTTGTTTCCATAAACCATGGACTAAGCCGATGATTGAATACAGAACTTTTAGAAAACCAAAACCAAAGTGGTTGAATGGTTAGCATCCTAGGCTAAAATATTAAATTTTTGTAAGTATTGCAGTGTTATTCTAGGCAATTTTGGTTGAATAGAGATGATGTAGTTTTTTAATGATACCAAAACTAACTCCTCTTTGCAGGTGTTATTCGAGAGGACTTATTGTGTCAATGGTCGCTGTTGCTTATGGAGAATGGAAAGTGCCAATTGAAAGAGAGTTGCACGATGCTGGAAGCTAGAGCCCTTGACTTTTATTCCAGATCTGGGTTGGAACTTTATAAAGAGAGTTCAAGGTTAGCTTTCTTCTATCTTTCATCATTCATGTTTAAAGTTTTTGCTTGTTTATGGTTGTTTGTTTGTTGGAACCTTTTTTAAGGTATGTGGATTTAAGTATCGTTTATTGGCCATATACATTAGTGTTGATGTAGAAGCCATGCTTTAATATACTATTTTAAAGAAATGAGAGAGAGAAACACTCCAGATCGGTTATTCTGGTCACCCTTAACATACATTTTCTATAAACTAGAGGGGCAATGATCTTGGACAACCCAATCTAGCAAAGCAAACACGTAAATCGTTTCAGCCAGACACCATCATGCCTTAAGCTACATAATCAATTTAGCCAGACAACATCTGCACCATATTTCAGTCTCTCTTTTTCACTAGATAAGTTTACTAGGTAACAGTGGCAGTCTCTCGATGTGGATGTATTATATTCATGAACATATTAGGAATGCAAGCTGGTGAGCTTGCATAGGACATTTTCTTAAGTATCATTAGAATAGTTGGGAAGGTTATAATAGCAAAAATCCATTGGAACTAAGGCTGTGTCGAACGTAGGGATTGAGAATAGATTTTTAGTACATGAACCAATTAACGTATGATTAATTAAATATTAGCTACAAATATTTAAAAAATAGATTAATATAATATACAGATTTAAAATATATATATACTGTTTAACGAGAAAAATAGTGTTATAAATCTAGAGATTTGAACGCAGACTAATATTTTATATGAGAATAATTCGTTTTGTTATTAATGGGAATATCACAGCTATTTTTTTATGGTGATTGATAACCTGCCAAGGGCAGCACTTTACAACTTAAATTGGTTTATGAGTTCCTGAAACGAAGATCGTTCAAAGTTTGTGTTGTGAAGGTTGGTAGCCACCAACTGAAACTTGATGCGTCCATTTATCATTTCAAAACATCTCAAACAGCATGCACCAATCTAATACGTACCACCTTTGCTGAAAATCTGGAACAAAACATACGGTGGAAAAATGCAACAGAGAGGAAAACTGAACAGCAAACATACAGCAAATTTCAAAATTTAGAAACTATACCACTCACTATCTTTGCAATTTCCTTACAAGGGCAACCAAAACAAATGGATGAAGAAATAAATATTCGAGGGAAACACAGTAAAAACCTCGAGGTAACTTATTTTGTTTTTCGGAGAATACAAATCACTCGCTATGTATTGTGCTATGCCAAATAATAGCCGAGTCTGTTGTCTAGAAGAACGAAAATTTGACTCCAGTCCTTGCAGAGAACAGGTTGTACTCCTTTATGTTGGTCTCCTCCCTTGAGCAAGACTGAGCTTGCGCAGCTGGAGTTGGCGTCCTTGACACCAAAGATACTCCACTCGTCTCGTCATCATTGGATGATGCCCGGGACACCTGGGCTGGGGAGGATATGGGAAGGTTGAAATGGAACAATGAGAAAGGCGCAGAGTCATCTTGCGGCTTCTTGTCTTCTGAACAGCCGTTCTGAGGATCCACCCTCTTCGATTCAGAAGTAAGGGTGGGATGACGCTGCCTGTCTGGTTTTACAATGACAGGATTTATGACTTCTGGTGCTCTATTTCCAAAGAGCACAGTTGGTGGTGTAGCATTAAAGCTCACTGGAGTCTTGTGAACAGGCTGTGCAGGCACATAACCAATTTCAGGATCTGCGTAAGGATGTACATTACCGTACTGCATTGAGAAGTCAACACATTGGTTTCCAGCCACGCCATATCCCACAGGGTTTGGGTAGAAATGGCCAGGTTGAGGGTGGTAAGGTAAGTATCCATTTGTTGGAACAGGCATGGGGTGATTATGGAAACCCATCAAGGTTGATGGGTATGGTGCTGCATGAACCTTCTGATGATGTAACAGTTGCTCCTGGAAAGGGGTAGCACCAAACCCAAATTGATTAGCATCAGGTGGGTGAATGTTTTGTGGCTGGTATTCTCTGAAACCATTTCCTGCACACATCTCTAGTAATGAATGCGAACCATTCTTGGTTGGTGGATTGCCTAGGCTGCTATTATTCCTTTCTGAAGACCCTTCTGAATCAGAAGTAGATGAAGATTCCGGATTCTGAGCACTCAGTGAGGTCGTGCTGCTCATGCTACTATCTCTATCACCCTCGCTTAGACATGAAGAGCTATCTGAACTGGTCATTGTTGCCGTCTGACCACCATCTTTTGTCAGGCAGCAGTCTGGCTTGTTCATTACAAGAGGTTCATCATTGCAAGCAGCTTGATTATTTTCACTGTTTTCACGTGGCTGATCTGTTTTTAATCTGCAAGCTTCTTCAGATCTATCAGAACAAGCCTCAGCTAGTGCTTCACACTCTGGGCCAAGTTTTTGGTTGCTACTGGTATCTTTTGAACATTCCATTAGTTTTGATAGATCAGCACCATCAACTGTTTCAGAAGCACCATTTGAACTCCCTAAATTAGATGCCTTTCTAGCATCCATTGGCTCCCATACTTGTTTTGGAGCTGCATTCTTGTTTGATGTACTGCCAACACGGCTTCCTTTTGACACTATGAAGCTATCCAATGGATAGCACCGACGGTACTGCAACCTAGGCTTCTCAAACATTGTTTTCCTGGACATCTTCATCTCCCTACTTGATCTAACTGCTGAAGAAAAATATCTATAATCTTCTTCCTGGCCACAACTGCAGGAGTTATACTCGTACCTTTCTCTTGTTCGGTTATTTGTACTAAACACAGAGTTACAGCCTCTACCAGCATCCCTTGCTCTCTCGCTAGATTGCCAGTGAATATCTGCAATGCCCCCATGATCATCTTGGCAATCTTCATACCGAAAACCGGTGTTCTGTTCTTGAAGGGAATCCCTTCTAAATCTAAGTTTCCTCCTTGAGAATGTAGATTGCTCACACATGAAAGCACCATTGCAATCTGATGGAATAAGTTCTGGTGTTGTACTGCAATGAAACTCGTTGGTCTGTCCATCAGTTTCCCTTGTTAGAGATTGATCAACAGAAGTATCAGGAGATACCGATTCTGTAACCACAACACTATCTTCATCTTCATCATCGCTAGCTGGGCATTTGGAGTGGGGAACATCTGGTGACTGATCATTAATTGGTATTGCTGAGTTGCTCAGAGGTGATGGCAAAGTATCATTGGAAGGTTTTGATTGAACAGGTGTCCTTTCTTTCTCCTTTTCCTTTTCTTTCAACCGTTCTTTTCTTCTAAGCTTCTTTTCTCTTTCTTTTGTTCTCCTCCTCTCCCTGCGTTTTTCTTCTTCACGCTTTTCTCTCTCTTCTTCCTCAAGAAGCTTGGTCTATGAGGCAAGTCAATCAAACTTAGTACACATCAATTAAGCCATGACAAATCCTAACAAAAGTCGCTCCCATCCTTCTTCTACAACAAAGTATGTACGCTTACCTGTTTTTCCAATGTAATTATTTCTTTGCAGGCAACATGGACCCGCTCTTCCAACAGTTTTAATGCAAGGGACACAAATACGCTGTGTGCATTCTGTTGTGCCGTGGCTTCCCTCAAAGCTTTTTCAACCTTCAAATGAAAAAAAAAACAATGTTTGACATGAGATGATGCTCCAGGCTTAAGTCAGATTCTCTTAAAAAACAAGTAGACTTGAATAGCTTGACACTTGTTGTGCTGATTACACTGACCATATGAATGTTTGGTACATTGAGAGCAAGTGCCATCTACCTAAAGTAACAGATGGTTCAGTGCACTAGTTAAGAGTATTATGTTGCCAGGTTGAATCAACTGCATTGGTTATTCTAAAACAGTACAAATATTACTCATACTGCGATGAATCTGAGAGAAGAAATATTCACCTAGACACAAAAAAAATCACTCTTTGAAAACGTATAAAAAATAATGGTCTTATAGAATCCCACGTCATGTATATATTGAAGACTGAACCATAAGTCAGATGCTAAAACATGTTAGTACAGAACAGAAGAAATGGATATTGTATGTAACAACAGTTCTACTTCACTTGCACATCATAAAATTCAAGAAGTGTTTGCTCTATATCTCCAGACAATGTCACAAAATCTTTCCTTGGTGATTAGCAGCTATAAATTGCATGGTGTATGCTACCTGTTCTTTAAAAATCACTGTAGCAGCATCCAAAAGAAACTCTCTCGCAAGTTCAGGACTCTTAGCATGCTTCTGTGGATGAGCACCATCGACATCAGGATCATTTCCATCCCTTTCCATAGTATCATCTTCCTGTTCATATATGCCAACAAATTAGACTATGAATTGGCAGAACATCATTAAATTCCAACAAGGACTAACAAATGTTCTGTTCATCCTATCTTATTCCTTAATAAAGGAACAACTTACATCCTCTTCCTCAGCTTCTTCAGCATGCTCAAAGAAACTTTCAATGCTTTCTCCCTCAGTGATTGTCACAAATCCATCCCCCACAATCAGTCTGCGGTGAACACATGATTGGCCCTTCAAGGCATGTGCCTTCACACAGAACTGTGTGGAGCTGCCATCTGGACTCGATGCTTTCAAAGTAACAAAATAATCTTCAAACTGGTCAAGATCAAGGCCTTTCCTGTGGACTTGCTGATTCATTCCTACATTTTCAAATCCCAGTATATCAGATTTCCCTTCATCTGTTCCAATAGCCCACTCAAAACTATTATAGGATATATCTTGATCCAAGAAAGATTGGCGCCAATCAACTAGAACAGAATCCTCAAACACCTGAAAATATTAAAAGCCAAACATTAACCACCTATAGGTAAACTCCATTAAAATTTATTTAACCACCTACAGCCAATCTACTATGCAATTAAAAATGGGAACACAACTCCTTTTAAATTTATTTGCCATCGTTTTTCGGTTGCGCGGTTTGACCAGCTGATGGTATTCCAATAGGGGAAGATGAAACAAAGAATAATGTGCATATTGAAATGAGCTGGAGGACCATCCTGACCTCACACTGGAAAGCTGTATCAGCAACACAGAACCAGCTAGTGCAGCGAGATTCCCGTCGCAAGCGCTTTAATTCTTTCAGTTCCTTAAATTCACGAATAACATTCCTTCGGCAGTCTCTGCAAAATCTCTTGCTGTCGAACCTGTACAGGTATATTCATCCACACAGTTAGCTAAATATTACACACCAAAACTTCATGTGAAGAGCATAATAAGTATCTTACGCATTCTTCCAATCACAAGTGACAACCATCCAACATATACCAACTGAAATGAACTCGCTCAGAACATAGCAGACCAAAAGTTTACTTAAAGTCCGGATAATGAAGAACACATCAAAATGTAGTTATCCTCATAACACGACTTAGGCCACTGCTGGTAAGCGGTGACTATTCAAATAAGATAAGAAAAAAAATCCTAGTTTAGTCACAGAAAAACATTGACAGGCATTCAATGGTGCCAGCTGACAGGTGCTTTTTTATAGAACGATTTCCACCAAAGTAAAGAGAAGTACAGAAACTTTGGATTCTCCTAGTGCGACGATGCATTCTTGCTTCATAAATAAGTAGAACCAATCCGAAAAAAAAAGACTAAAAGTATTCCACCATTCCCCATACACCAACTAAGAAAAGCATACCTATCAGTATCATGGAGCAAATAAAAAACCAATATAACAAAAATACTTTCTCCATTCACAGATGTAGGTGAAATTTTATTTTGAACTTGGACAGGACTAAATTACCCATAATATATTAGCCCTAAGCACTATATTCAATGCAGGCATGTAGGGAAGCTGGATATTTAGTGGGGTATGGAGGGAACAGCACACTTGTTTTACACTGGAATGTGAAATATGGCCTACATTTGTGAAAAATACCATTAGAAAATTACACTATACAATTGTGAATGGAGGTAGTAATACACAATTTCATCCCAATTGATGATCACATACTTGTGCTGACAGTGGTTGGTTCCTTGATGGGGAAAGCAAATAAAGTTTTTGGGCTGTCACAAACTTAGTCCAGCTAGATAGATTTGTTCACAAGCTTAACTGTGCATCAATTTCATTATCTTGACTTGTATAAAAAAACAGTAGTCACTCGCTCTCACCTATGAATTAGTCTTTCAATGAAATCTTCTTCCTTCATCCGCAGAAGAGATGATCTAGTTTCTTCACCCAGGTCAAACCAGAAACCCACCAGAGCATCACAAGAAAGGCGTGCAGTGTGCAAAGCACATGTGTCTCGCATTCCATGCCCCCTACCATAATTAGCTATTACTGGGCTAATCCATCCTCTTCCTCCTCCACCACAGGCATCAGGATAAAGCATTTCCCGTTCACGCTCCCTCGCTCGTGCATTGTCAAATACCTATTTAAAACAACACTAGATTAATTGGAACAATTCAGAATGATTCAATTAATGCACCCTAATCTATAATCATGCTGAACAAGCATGGTCTAGAGAAAACTACAGGCGAAGTTTGTTGAATAAGTTGCTAAGCTAACAGCCAAGGAACAAATATAAAAATACCTTAATAAAAAAGTACAAAACCATAAGCTGCTATTCAGGCTTACATTCTGGAGTACATGAAGGGATTTTGCATTTATGAAGCAGTCAAGAAGAGTCAGGATGCCCTCTTTTGTTGTTGAAAGGCCTCCCCAATCATGAACTGATAGGTCCTGAACATTATCTGGTTCACCTGAACCCTCCAGATGTGATGACTTCCCACGCATGACTATTTGTGTAAAACATTCTAAAAGCAGCCCATTGCACCTTGAACAGTACAAATTCCTGCGAGCATGCTCAATGAGGGCCTGTTTATCAATTCTGAGGAGCTCATGCCTTGCTTGAGGCGACAAGGTACACCAGAACTGGAAAAAAGAGAAAACTCACATCAATGAAATGGTCACTTCTATTAGTGAATTATGACTTTAAAAACTGCAATTACGCCAAGAACAAAATTAAAAAAAAAACATAAACAACTAGCCCGTTCTTGTAGGAGATGATGATAATAAATGTTTTGAAAGACAAGAGGGAAAAAGGGAATGCACTGAACAATATAAACGGCAACCATCAGCTTAATACAGTTATGACATTGGTCAAAATCAGTGTTGTTAAGGCAATAAGGCAAGCAAGGAGACCCGCCCCCTTTTGGACACATAGGTGTTTTAAGGCAGGCGTCAAGGTGACGCCTTACACACATCCTAACCTATACAATGTTCCAAGTTTTGTAGTGTATACACACATCGTTGCTGCCAAACACCTAAGAGAAGTGGCGTGCAAGCAGCAGAGCAGAGACACATGGCAAACAAGCAGCACAACAGAGCCACACGGGCGTCGAGCGCAAGCAGCAGAGCAGAGCCACACTGTGTGTCAGGCACACAAGCTGCAAAGCAGAGCCATGCAAATAGCAGATAAAAGCAAACAGTGATTTCCCCCGCACGAATGCCCTCGATTTCTCCTGTGCACGGGAATTCGACCCCACCCCTCGGTTTCATGTTATTTACTGCAGGAGGAAGATGCTCCACGTGAGGAAGACAAGGTGGTAATGATGCCCTGACTTCTCGGTATGCCCAGACGCCTAGGTGACACTTTAAAAACCATGGTCGAAATTTTAACATAGTACTAAAGTGTTACATTTCTAGCAAAAAACCAAAGTGTGTGGTGGATCTGCAAATTTAGGTTATAAATTGCTCATAAAGAGCATTCATGGCATAAAGAAGGAAGTTCAGAATTGTGGGTGTCTCTTCATTCTTCCATAGGATGATAAAAAGTGAGGTGTAAGGTAAGTTCCTTTTTCATCAACTCATAATGACCTGAAACTCCCATACCATAATAAACAAATATAAAGATGGTAAGGAATTAGGAATATAGAAGGTCAAATTTGTTTTTATCACCAGATTATGTCTCATCCACTCTTAGTACCATTAACGCTATGCTAGCTCAGTCTACAGCAAGGTAAATCGAAAAGGATGATAGGAAAATTTTCATCATTCAAAACATAAAAATTTAAGGTTCATTATTGTGGAGCTCAACTTAGCAATTGCTACTTCGATAAAAGATGGCAATGACCCTAATTCATAAGATCCAACAAAAGCAGTTATTGATTGCTGAGTATTTTCCAGGCAAAAAAGAAAAAAAAATCTTGGAGTCTATGTTTTGTTACAAAATATTGATGCCTCACTAGAGAGAATTATAAAGTAGTATAAGCCATTACTGAGATATCAGGGGGAACGGTTTCAACAGCCTTATGTAATAGTATATATGGTATACTTTCTCATGCATCAAACTATTCTCTTGAAAAGGCAAATTCATAATTCTAGGAAAATTAAGCATTGCATTTAATGCTCTTGCCAAACATCAATTGCCAAGTGCATACTAATAGAATGAAGCCATATGGCCAAAACACAGAACAAGAGCATTCTGCATAGCATGAAACACCACACGCCTCTTGGTTAGTAAGTACTACAGTCTAGTCATGCTAGCTTATGTTGAAACATTTCAGTGGCGCCTCACCAATGCAGAGAGTGATGAAGGAAAAAAAAAACTATCCCAGGCCAAAGGTTTCAGTAGTAACAGAATGCACAGGGCAGGAGTAACACATAAACCCTTAAGGTGCGGGCAATGCCAAGATGGACCCAAGAGAACTGTAACGGCCACGCCGCTGGTAACAGTCCATGATCACTGTAGTAAAGGGCCAACAATTATTCTTGAGAATTCAGGTTGTCCCGAAGAGTCCATTCAGCTAGCTCAGCAGAAACACAGTAACAGCCGCAGTCCGGCACCACTTGTTTGATGAGGACAAGGCAATCGGATTGTTCAGTTAACTCGTGCCGAATACATTTTGCGTGTATAAAACCAATCAAACATAGCCGTTTTTTTTCCTGGAGAATACTTAATAGCACCATGTGGAGCTCACGGCGACTGCGAGCCAGTAGAATACAGCAACTGGGAACTGTCATCGCGGACCAGGTAATCATCATCCCTTATCGAAGACCAATCAAATCCAATACCAATACCAATACCTAGGGAGTCCAGGACCTTCCTTAGACGCGGTCCCGACGGATGGGGCAGCGAGCTACGGCACGCGAGAGAGCACAGTAGAAAACCAGGACGGCGTGTGACAGATCCGCGGGAGGTAGAGGACGGCGCACAGGTGAGGCCCCCCAGATCCGATCGAGGCGAGCAGAGTCCCGCATGGACTGGGCGTGGAGGGGGCGGAGGGAGATACCTTGTCGAGGCGGTCGAAGGTGATCTCGTCGCGGCGGCGCGACCAGATCGCGCAGGAAGAGGAGCTGGAGCTGGAGTTGGATGAGGAGGGGGAGGGCGCCACCGCCTCGGCGAGCATGGGCGGCATGTCGCGGTGGTTGGTCAGAGGCGGCGGGCAGCCATCGGAGGGTAGGCCGGGATCTGACGGCGCGGCGAGGCGGAGGAACCCTCCTCCTCCTCTGGCCTTTTGCTTCTTCTTGTCTGTCTTGCGTGTTGTTGCTTGATTGACCATCGAAGAGAGAGACAACACAGGTGTGGTGGCGCCCTCTATCATCCGCAGATATTGCTCTTGGAAATAATGGGGCCTCGCCTTCTTTTCTTTTCTTTTTCTTCTTTTGACATGGAATAATAATAACAAAGGAAAAAAGTTTCTTTTCACATTTTATTTATCTAATAATAATAACAAAGTTAAAGAAAAAAAAGAAACTGAAAAACACGAGAGACAATAGGAGGATTTTTGGGAGGGAAAGGCGACACAATTTTAATTTGTTTTCTGATTGTTGCATCATGTTTTACCCTTTTTTTCTTTTTCCATTGTTAAACATCATTTGTATGCAAAACAAATTTATTTATAATAAGCATGCCATGATGCGATACCAAAAAATAGAGAAGGAATACACCGATGAAAAGAAAGTCATAAAAAAATCAAGTTTATACTTTTCAACTTTCCTATTCAATTATGTCGACCTGATGTTTTTCTATTATTATTATTATGATTGCAAGAGAAGGTTGGGGCATTGAGAGCAAAGGTTGTTTTCGAGCCATGGCTATGGGATGACATAGGGTGGCCCAACGATAGATGTACTTTAGGCAATACGTTGATAGGGCAGAGTTACCAACAAAGATAAGCAAAATGGAGTAGCTAGGTAAGGGATGTTTACAATTCCGTAAGCATGAGTTGTGAGGTTAGCAAGACAGAACAGGCAAATCATAGTCATATTTGCATTACGAGCAGTCTTATTGGGAAAGATGAATAGTTACTAACGTGGATCTTTATATTTGGATTTGATGGCTACACCAATCCACTAAAACTTCAACAAGTACGAGTCACCTAGGGTATAGTCGATCGATGCCTTATATTTTAGATTTTAGAGCTATAATAGAACGGCAAGGTTAAAATAAAAGCATTAAACCAAATTATCATTGTTGTTTTAATATTGTTTTACATGTATGGGTGCTTGTCAAGCACGACAATGCACTACTCTAGCCAACCTTCTAGGGTTTAGATAAGGCACCTCCTCCATCTCCATCTAGTTTTATGCCTTATTGCCATTCCTATGGCAAGAACATAATACACAAACATGAGACAAATATATACACCTCAAGCAGGTATTAAAGGTAATTACAAAAAATAAAAGTAGGGCTTAAATTAGTTATTAGTGTACATTTACCTTCAAAGTTGAAACTTAGGCCCTATTTGGTAGGGCTCCGCTCGACATCTCCTGAGTTGGAGTTCAACTAAACGGTTTCAGCTCCACCCAAAAAGGGAGCGGAGCGGGTCAGGGTGATATGAAAAAATGAACTAGAGGCAATGGCCTAGCTAGAGAATAGTACCATTATTGTCATCCTTCAAATATTATGGTGTCGAAGCATGTTTATAAGAGCATTGCATTCCTAATGTGGGATTAGCAAAAAGTTATTGCGGTCATATGACCCTAATGGCTACATACTAGCTCCACCCTTGACTGGAGGGGTGGTGCGGAGTTCGAGCCGCTCTAGTGCTCTACTCCAAACTTCACTTGTGCAGTTAGATTTAGGAGTTAGAGATTTGTTAAACAAACTTTAGGTTGGACTATAAAACTATGTAGTCTTAATGTTTTAGATCACTTGAAAAAACACCCATTGCACAATGGTCTATATTTATGTAACATTGTAAAAAACTAATTAACACGTTAAAAAGTCAAATAAAAAATAAATATAGTTATGTGTATTAAATGTAGTTAATTCTAATTACTTGTTAATTGGTGAAGGCATATTACTTTCCTTTCTCAATCATTGGATGAGTTAGCCATTTACACTATGCCATTTTCATTTTTCAACAATTGAATTAGTTAGTTCCTTTAGAAAAACAATTGAATAAGTTAGCCATCCATACTACTCCCTCCATTCCAAATGTATAGGATTTTGGACTTCTCCACTTGTCCATAAATATAAAGGATTTTAGAGTATTAATTTTTCAATCCAACCAACTAATGCATTTACTAATCCAATCATCAAATGCATTTTGGGAAGTCGGCCAGATGAGGAAGCTCTGCAACAACATCTTCCTTCTCATGTCCAAGTATGCATCCACCCAGCAACGCAACTCGATGTAGCCAACACCTACTATATCGATGCGATGCTATGCTAGGCACTATGTACTTCGGCAAATCCGTGCAGCCACACGTACCTCTTCTACTCCTGCTCCTCCATCTCATGGCTTCGTGCCCGCTTGAGCACTTCCTTCTTAAGAGGCCTCATCTGGGGAAGAGAAAGGGTGGGGGTCGTCCTTGTCGAGGTCATCAACAGTGATTCAATGTTTGTGGTTCTTAAATCTCTTTTCAACAAGGGGAATAGAGAATTGACCTGATGCAGGAGAGCATGAGGTTAGTCGCCGCCATACTCGGGTGATCAAGCCTTCCTATACCCCCTCCCCCTGCGCATTACTTGCCACTCCCCCAATGTAGATGGTGCCATTAATTTGGTTTTGGTGATTAATGATAAATCTAATTATTTGAGACTAATATAATTATTAAGTATTTTTTATAGTTTCTTTAGAATATGAAAATAAAAATGAGGTATGTAATAAACTCATTATGTTCCCATTTGATCTCTTCTATTGATCCAAAATATGGAGTGAACTCATTCTTTCTCATTCATTAAATATGTGCATATGTTTTCCTCCATATAAATGTATGCACATCTTTAGGGAAATCTCATTCTATATTTTATGATTTCTTAGTATTGATATATCATTTGCTCATATTTGCATATTTTATGTTGCTTTTCATGCATCACCAAAAAGAGGAAAGGCTGAAAGATTTATGATTAAATAATCTGAGTAATTGTTGTTTTGGTAATTTGTGACAAATCGGCTTTGTGGGTCTAACCTCTTTCCATGAGTTGGTTAATAGGTTTCTCCTAAAATTAATATAAGTTGGGATAATAATTACAACCATAAAACTCAAGAAGATCAAGTTATTTGTATCATTCTCTCTCTATTAATATATTGACATATATGTGATTTTTATGTTATTGATATATGCTTGTGAGACTAATATTTTATTTGAGCTACATCTTTTTAATCTCTTTTACTTTGAGAACATGAAGATCATAAAGGTATACGTCAATGTTTATCTATATCATTGCCACATGCCTTCTATATATGTATAGGATAAAACCATATTGGTTCATCTTTAGTTATGCGTATACTTATCTCTCATGTATATATTTTATATACATATGTTTAGGAGAAGCAAATCCTTTACATGTGTTATATATGTTCTAGATTTGTTTACCTTATCTTTAATATTGGTATTGGAGCACACATGCAAGTATATGACATTTGGTGTTAATGGATACTCAATAAATTAATTTATATCCTTCATATGCAGTTAGTTGGTCATCAAGTGGAGGATGACAAATGTTTTGTTAGGACTAATGTTTTCCTTTGAGTTGTGCAAAAAAATAGGTCCTACCATGATGAGTCTAATGGATGATACCATGTGTTGATGGTTATCAAGCCACATCGTCATGTTGATAAGAATAGAGTTATATTTGTGATCAGAAGTAAGTCTTGATAAAGGTTGATCAAGACCTGGTACAAAGATGGTTCAACCAGATGGTCACAAGTGTTGATCTTAGCTTAAAAATTAACCTTGAATTGGTTGGCGCAAGGTGAAGGAATAATGAAGCTAAGAATGATTTCTTAGTTTTTGGTCGGTCTTGATATTTTGTAAAAAGACCAAATTACTAGACAGACACCGTACTAGATGTGAGCACACGGATGATCTTGTACCATGTTATTTCACTTGCATGTAGTGAGAGTGTCTAGCCAAGTGTGATGAACCTTTTCTCAAGTCCCATGCAAAGAGAGATATGGGCATATCCAATAGGATCAAGTGGCCTCTTATGGGTATATCCACATTTAGAATCCGAGCCCTTTCTACCTGAGAAAATATGTGATTCTTGGATGGATTGTTTATGAGTTGGATATCCCTTTGAATAAGATTTTTATAGAGTCCAAAAACATCAAAATCCAACACTCGAGTTATGAAATATTACCATTTTACTAGCTGTCGATTGTGCTGAAAACTGACCTACGATCGGATCTCTCAATGAACTGTGGTTCGACTTGGGTCTTCCAGAGGCATTTTGGCCTCAGCAAGAGGGTGCCGATCGAACCGAGCCCTAAACATTATTCGGACTGGGAGTTTACAGAGGTGCTTGCCTCAACGAATGGAGGTGTCGGTCGGACTAGAACCCTACCCTCGATCGGATCAATGGCTACATGTAATGCACCCCAACGACTCTTTTTTGAGCTGTTGGGAGAATTACTAGTTAGACCAACCTCTCCGTGGTGGTCAGACTAGCAGTGACTAGAGTTAGGGGCAAACAATGGCCAGTTTAGGTGGTGGAGGCATAAATACTGATGAGGACATCAACACCATTGATATATCCCCACCTACACGAATGGAACATACTCGATCGCTTACTTATGCTCGTGCTCGCCAACTTAATTATTAGGTGAGTTCATTCTTAACTATGTATTATACTTATTTAGACAATGGGAATACACACACTCTTGTTTTGCTTAGGAATGAAGAAGAAGATAAAACAGGAGAGGGATTAATGTAGGCTAGATTCGGACTGCAGGACAACACCAACTTGTGACGGCTGCCATGACTCCATAAAACTCTGATTTGGGAGTTCTTATACTTCATGGAAAGCTTATCAAGCATACTTTCTAACGGATTCGGACTCATACCCATATATTCTCTGACTTTTTTGTCCATGATGCTACGTCACACTATTTTGGGCTGGAGGCACATGTATCAAGTTAGATACATTAGGGACGCATCCTAGGGTTGGAGTATGACCCCAAGACACTTGTGGTTGTCCTTCCACCTATTAATATCCTTTAATGCCACTAAAACGAATCGGGTTTTGATAGATTGAAAGTTAGCTATTGTTACTTCGCTTGCAGCGCGTGTGTCGACTCGATCACCCATCTGCTTGTCTTCGAAACCCTACCTTCTCGTTGTATTTTCATATTGAAACCTTCATATTAATTTAGCAATTTAGTGCTTGTTTTTCAATTGCCTGCAAGACGAGTGACCTCGTGGCCATGTTGATTGTGCTCCACAAGATTGCACTCAACCATTGGAATCAGTGTATCGGTTGCTAATGCGCAGCGTCTCTAGATAGTTCTAGTCGAGCCATGGATGTTGTTCCAACCATCAATCGAGTTATCTATCTCTACCAAAAGATCGAGACCAAATTGAGTTTTTTTCTTGGTTATGTTGTTACTCCACAGGGGATTGAAGTTGATCAAGCTAAGGTGAAAGCTATACAAGGATGGACAGTTCTATTAACGCCATAATTTGATTCAGTCTGTAAACAGGATCGACCGATGAAGATATTGGTCGGCTAGTGAGCCAAAGCCGATCGGAACTGTAGAGAAGCTGATCAAATTAGTAGAAGATTGGATCGATTTGAAGACAGAGAATTATCCGATCGGGGTCAGGTCTGAGAAGCCTGAGGAAAGGATGGAAAAGGATCGGCTTGAGTAAAAAAAAGGTCCAGTTGCTACAGTGGAGAAGCCGATCGGGTTGTAGCGAAGGAAGACTCGGTTTCAAATTGGAAGATTATTCAGATAAAATCGAGTTTGCGGAAGAGCCATGGACTCCACGATAGGATGCTTGTCTTTGTAAATTGTAACCTTATTTAATTAAGAAGGTTTAGCTAGTTAGTTAACTTCTTTAGAGTTATTTTCCTCTGTTTTTGTTAGGAAATAATGTCCGATGGTCGTAAACGCGTCGGACTCTGTTTGTAAATCCAGGGTATAAATATAGACCCCCTAGAAATATGCAAGACATCTCTCGATCAAATACAATCTCGGCGCATCGCCACCCTAGTTCATCTAGGTGTTTACCGGCGGGTTCTGGCTCTCAACGCGAGGCTGCATCGATTAAGTCCGATCTCCGACGAAGGGGTAAGTCCCGCCACTATCCTGGTATACTTTGTATTGTCTAAGGCTGTATCGGTTAGGTCCGACCTATGGGTCTACCGACAAAGAATTGAGTTTTAGGTCTATACGTCTCTTTACGGCATCTCATCGGAGTGAGTAGCTAATGAGTTATCCTAAACGTAGGTCCCCATCATCGTGCGGTTGATGGGTTTAGGCGTTAGGCCTATAGGTAGCCGATGGCATCCCTCCTACCTCGTCGTCATGGTCGGTCCGAGCCCCCGCCGTCTTGGTGTTGTTAGCCTCTGGTCTCATACTGTCTCGGTTAGGTCCGATCTATCGAGGCTGGCCCTAATGGTGCCGTTACTGCTGTCGCTCGCCCGCATGACCTCGCGGGGGATCGGCTCCCGCTCCACGTATTGGATACGGGTAGCGCTATCGGCTCTTTGGTTGATAGACCTTTTAGCGCATTACACATATCTATCTCCCATACCTTCATCAGCTTTTCAGCTGATGCGCTAGCATTCTCATCTCTATCGGCAATCAGTCGATAGGGAGAGTCGGGCAGGCCTTTCGGCCGATCGACGAACATGTCTTATCCCCTTTTCCTTGTCAATTGTAGGGTCAAATTGACTGACACGCTCGTGAACCTTGAGTCTTAAGGGCCTGCACTAGAGCTAAGCAGATCTCTCAGGCCTTCGTGTGACCAAGCCGCTGTCCTTCCCTGGTCATGGGATTTTCGGCGGTGATAATGTTCCCTAGAGTATACATAGGTGCGGAGCTTTTTAGGGCTTGCTGGATTCTATCGTCGCTTTGTGAAAGATTTTAGCACTATTGCTGCACCATTGAATTAGCTTACAAAGAAGAAAGTGCCTTATAATTGGGACACGTCACAAGAGAACGCTTTTAATATGCTAAAAAGTAAGTTGACAAATGCACCTCTACTCCAACTTCCAGATTTTAATAATACTTTTGAGCTTGAATGTGATGCTAGTGGAATTGATTTGGGTGGTGTTATGCTACAAGAAGGAAAATCTATTGCATATTTTAGTGAGAAGTTGAGTGGGCCTATGCTAAATTATTCTACTTATGGTAAGGAATTGAATTCACTTGTGCGAACTTTAGAGACATGGTAGCATTATTGGTGGCCTAAAAAGCTTGTTATACATTTTGTTCATAAATCTTTGAAACACATTCGTAGTGAAAGCAAATTGAATCGTAGACATGCAAAGTAGGTTGAATTCATTGAATTTTTTCTTTATGTTATCAAACACAAGAAAGCGAAAGAGAAAGTTATTGCTGATGCTTTGTCGAGACAATATATCTTGTTGACACAACTTGATTGTAAAATCTTTGCCTTAGAAACAATTAAAGTTCAATATGTGCAAGAAGTTGACTTTAAAGATGTGTTGTTACGTTGTAAAGATGGAAAGACATGGAACAAATTCATCCTTAGTGATGAATTTGTGTTTAGAGCTAACAAGCTATGTATTCTAGCAAGCTCCATTCATTTGTTGTTGTTATAGGAAGCGCATGAAGGTCGGCTGATGGGGCATTTTTGAGCAAAGAAGATGTAAGACATTTTTACTAGTCATTTCTTTTGGTCAAAGATGAGAAGAGACATGGAGATGTTTGTTTCTCATTGTATAACATGTCAAAAAGCTAAGTCACAACTGAATTCACATGGTTTATATATGACTCTATCTATTTCTATTGTTCCTTGGAAAGATATCTCTATGGATTTTATTTTGGGTTGGCCTAGGACTAGAAAGGGACGTGATAGCATATTTGTTGTTGTGGATAACTTTTCTAAAATGGCACACTTTATAGTATGCCATAAAACTGATTTTAAGAGATAGTTCGTTTATATGGTGTGCCAAATACAATTATTTCTGATTGTGATACTAAATTTCTTTGTTAATTTTGAAGAACTTTATGGGCTAAACTGAGGAGTAAACTTTTGTTTTTTCTACTACTTGTTATTCCTAAACTGATGGTCAAACTGAAGTTGTGAATAAAATTATGTCTACTATATTACGGGCAGTTTTGACGAAGAACATTAAAATGTGAAAAGATTACATACCCCATATTGAATTTGCTTGTATCGTTCATTGCATCCTACCACAAAGATGTGATTGTTTGAGATTGTTTATAGGTTGGTGCCTTGCGCTCTAATTGATTTATTGCCTTTACCATCTTCTGAAAATTGAATTTTGATGCTAAGCAACGTGCTGAATTGATGTTAAAATTACATGAGGCCACAAAAAAGAACATAGAGTGCACGAATGCTAAGTATAAGATTATTGATGATAAAGGTAGAAGTCAAGTAATTTTTGAACTTGGAGATTTGGTTTGGTTGCATTTGAGGAATGATATATTTCCTGATTTGAGAAAGTCTAAATTGATGCCTAGAATTGATGGAACTTTTAAGGTGTTGAAGCGAATTAATGAGAATACATATAAGCTTGATCTACTTGCAAATTTTGGGGATTGTCCCACATTTAACATTGTAGATATGAAGGCATATTTGGGAGAAGATGATGAGCATGAGCCGAGGACCGAGGACGACTCAAATGCAATAAGGAGAGGATGATAAGGACATCAACACCATTGATACATCCACTCTTACATGAATAGAACATAATTGTCCGTTTACTCGTGCTCGCCAACTTAATTATCAAGTGAGTTCATTCTTAAGTATATGTTATACTTATTTAGACAATGGGAACACATGTTTTGCTTAGGAATGAAGGAGAAGATCAAACAAGAAAGGGATTCTTGTAGGCTAGATTCGGATTGCAGGATATCACTAACTTGTGATGGCTACCACAACTACATGCAAACTTCTATTTTAGAGTTCTTATGTTTCATGGAAAGCTTATCAAGTCTACTTTGCAACAGATCTAGACTCATGTCCATATCTTCTCTGAGATGGCCGTAATCATCGTGTTAATGACAAGAGCTTTTCTGTCCACGGTGCTACGTCATACTATTTTGGGCTAGAGGCCCATGTATAAAGTTAGGTCCATTAGGGACATGTCCTAAGGTTGGAGCACGACCCTAAGACCCTTGTGGTCATTCTTCCACCTATTAATATCCTTTAGTGCCACCAAAACAAATTAGGTTTTGATAGATTGAAAGTCAGTCATTACTACTTCGCTTGCAACGCGCGTGTCAACTAGATCATCTATCTACTTGTCTTGGGAACCCCACCTTCTCATTGTATTTTCAGATTGAAACATTCATATTAATTTAGCAATTCCGTGTTTATTCTACTTGTTTTTCGATTGCCTGTAGGATGAGTGCCCTCGTGGCTGGGTTGATCGTGCTCAACCATTGTAATCAGTGTATTGGTTGCTAAGGCGCAGCTTCTCTGGATGGTTGTAGTCAGGCCATAAACGTCGTTCTAGCCATCAATCAAGTTATCTATCTTTGTCGAAAGATTGGGACCAAATCTACCATCAAATACCCCCACTAGTAGCAAGGAGGCTCTCTTGGTACTTCATTGCACTTGTAAGAACTCTCACACCCTTATACACTTAGGTTATCTAGTGAGGTATTGGAGAGTGAGTTGAGCCAATCCAAGTGCATTGCCTCTTTGTTAGAGCTAGTGTGTCACTTGATCATTCTTAGCAAGCATTTTAGGATTGTTACTCTTGGAGGTTGTCACCTTCTAAATGGCTTAAAGGAGTTTACCTGGTGACTTCTTCAAAGGATATTGTGGAGGAGGCTTAGTGGTTTATTCTGAGTGGTTTGGTATTCGCTATTTTCGGAGTAGAAGAAGAACAACCAGTAGTCATCGAGGATTGTGTAGACCATTTTGGGACCGACTCCTATCTTGTCCAACTCTTGATAAAGAAGATTCAGAGACTTGATAGTTTGAGTAGTGAATATGGGCTCACCTTAATGGGGATTAGGAAACTAGTAAGTTTTCGAACCTCGGATAAATTTTTTTATTACTTGCCTAATTTACTTTGTTGTATTTTCTTTGAGCAAGTTTACATACTAGAGATCTTTTGTGCTAATATCACTATATGCTTGCAAACCTCAATGTATGCTAGTTTCTTTGTGCACTTACTTGAGACTAATTATTTTAGGCTTTAAATTGTGCAAAATAGTTTTGAATTACGATTTTGCATATAAAATGTTTTAGCTACAAGTTTTTAAAACCATTTTTTTTTCTAGTCGATCTTCTTGATCCTACAGACAATAAACAGTGAAGAGAGGGATAGAAGAGGGAGAGAAGAAGCGGCACTGTCATTGTCCTCGCCAGATCTATGTAGGGATGGGGGACGACGGTGGCAACCGAAGCTAAGCGTAGAGGTTGGGCTTCAAGTGGTGGCGTTGGTGGTGGGAGGAAGCCTAGCCCCCTGCGACGGAGGCCGACTAATTGGATCGATCTCGTGTCTTCCTCCTAGCCTCCTTGATTTGCTCATTGCCGTTAGAGTCCGAGGTCGAGGCTAAATGGGGAGAAGGAGGAAGTCAGGGTCGCGTGTGACGGGGGAGTGTGGTGATGGCCGAAGACAGCAGCCTTGGGCACACCTTTGGAGCATACCACCTAGAGGAGCTTACCAAAAGAGGAAAGGCAGAGAGAGGAGAGAGGAGAGAAGAGAGAAAGTATAGATGTTTTTTGATTTTTTTCACAAACACATGAGTCCCGTTATATATTTTTGCTGGTTGTGGTTACACGTAAGCACCACATACATACTACATGACCATGTCAATGTGTCACGGGGGACGAAACCGCTGTACCAAAAGGTCGATCTGTGCTGGTTTTGGGATTGAGGGACTGAATAAAAATCGGTCCATAGTTAAGCGATGTAAAGTGGACTTTTTTTCCTTCATTCTAAGCTGAAACCTTTCGGGCTTGTTCGGTTGGGCCCAGCCCGAGAGAGGAAAGAACCCTGGGCCACAGCAGAATGTTGCTGGTTCGATTGATTCTAAAAACATCGACGCGACGCAAGCGGCGTGGAAAAAAAAATCCTCGATAGATCGTGGCGGCGGCGCGGCTCGGCGACGGAAAGCTCTCCCCTCCTGCGGCTGTCCTCTCCGGTAGTTTCTCACTTCCTTTCCCTATCCTCTCCGTGTCTTAATTAGGGTTTCTCAGAGTATGAGCATTTCCCTATCTGATTGACTCGTGCCTTTTAGCATTTTCAGGATCATCGGTTTTCACTAGTACTAGCTACTCTTCTGTCTGCCTTATGCCACATTTTATTAGATTTGTTGCTTCTTCCGATGAATTCAACACCACACTCCTATCTATACTCTTCTAAACTGGTGTCAAGCTACATTTGGCAGCCAGGATAGCAACTCCTCCCCTTTACACGCACGCTTTCCTGTATTTTTATTTTTTATAAAAAAATTATAGAAAAGTTATTTTAAAAAATCATATTATCTATTTTTCAAGTTTTTTCGCTAATATTTAACTAATTATATATTTACCGGCCTCTCTGTTTCTTTTTTCTGCAAGGAAAAAAAACTAATTGTTGGTTTGGGTCACGAGTTGATTTATTTGCTCTCCAGAGTTACTCTCAGCCGCTAATTAGTAATGCTGCTTACTGTCAGAAAACGAGTCAATTCTGGGGAAATTCAGGTTGAGACCGGCTCGATTCGGTGATCAACGATAGAACGAAACCATATATAACCTCGGCTCGACGGTGAGGTTCACAATTTGTGTATGGCTAGATGGTTATCTGAGGTGTTCTCTCAAACTCCCAATCTTAATTCGATCGGAATATTCAAACACCATAAAAAGCCCAGCGTTTGTTATTCATATCCGATCAGCTTTCCTCTGCAGAATTTGACAAAAAATAGACAAGGTTAATGTCCAGTGCCTTTTATTCTTGTATCTTACTAATTAAATTGTGGTCATACAGATATTAAGTACGAAATGATGATATACATATTCGGATAAGGATAGCACCAATTATAAAAAATCTTATTCAACATCGGTTGAGATAATTTAACCATGTTTAAAAAAAGACTCATAGAGACATCAGTAAATTAGAAAATCATAAGTCAAGATAAAACTATCTTTTGGTATATACTTTTTTAGATAATGTAATGTTAATTGATGAGAACCACATAGGAGTAAATAAAAAATTAAAGTTATAACAGAACTAAGACTGAATAATTGATGTGTGACTTTACCACTATCACACATGAGAAGGAAGATATGAGTTTAGGAGGCCAAATGATACCTAAGAAGAATACTTTTTGATATTTGGAATTGATGCTATAGATGAATAGAGATATTAGCCATAAAATCAAATCGGATTGGTTGAAGTGGCGTTAAGCATTTAGCATTATCTGTGATAAGAGAATACCGTATAAGTTAAAAGACAAATTTTATAGAACGACGATTAGACCTATTATGCTATATGGAGCAAAATATTAGTTAAAAAAAAGGTCATGTTCAATAGTTGTATGTTATAAAAATATATATGCTACGTTAGATTTATGGTTATATAAGAATGAATCGAGTCCGAAATAAGCATATACGTGATCGACTAGAGTTAACATTAATTAAAGAAAAGTTTGTCTAACATCGGCTAACGTGGTTTGGCCATGTATAAAGAAGATCTTCAAAGGTGCTAGTATATTGTAAAATCCTAAGTTAAAATAATAATATAAAAAGAAATAGAGAAAGATTAAAATTAATATAGAGAGACAATAAGAAGGGACTTGAAAGAGTGAGATATACCTAAAAATTTGTATTTGAATAGGCATGCTTAGAAAGCAGCTATTGATGTATCTAAACTATAATTTAGAGGCTTTTATTGATTTTCAATTCTAGACTATTCTAATTTGCTTAAGACTAAAAGTCTATCTTGAGTAAACCAAAATTAACATGAAGAGATAATAAAAAGAGATTTAAAAGATTGTGATACATCTAAAGATTTATACTTAAATAAAAGTATTTGGAATGTAATTGAACCATAATTTGAGACTCATGTTTGATTTTAACTTTAGCCTACTCTACTTGTCTTACACAAACTTTAATTTACTTGAAACTTAAACTTTATCGTCGTCTATCTTACTAATTAATACCGGGCCGTTCTATTGGATAATTTGTTATACATTCAAATCAATCCGCATTTCCTTGTTTGTTGTAACAAATATCTTAGTTTTTGTCCAATGCTTCCAATGGAGCTCCAACAATATGTTTGGCCTCTTTGAATATGAAGACTGAGTGTCTCTGTTTTCATAGAACTGGAAACTCAAAAAATATGTTTAGTGTTGAAACATCACTATCCTTAAACATGAATAAATGAAATAGTACCAACTTGATATTTTCTGAACTTAGATCAGTATAATCTGTAGAGTGTATCTTGATGAAAATCTTGCAGCCAGGTTAGATTACAATTGATTTGGCAGGCTAGATTGCGCATATCCCTTCTTTAAATATGTATATGACATATATCATTCAGGAATGCGTGCTATTTGTTTAGTGGTGCTGATAAGTGAACTCTTCAGAGCCTGAATTAATACTTTATTGACCTGTATTGCAGAGCTGTACCATATCAATTATCTAATGAGGATATTTGATTTCTTAATCTTAAAATCATGTAGCCAGTGATCTTGTTGTTTCTATCACTTAAATCAACCATGTGGTAGAATGCTTATTCATTCTGGCTCTGGGTTTATCCTGACCTGAACACTGTGCTATTGAATTCATGGTGTATACACCCTTTTCATCCTCCAGAACACCTGAGGTAGAGATGTTGTGGAGAATTTTGCATGCATCCAGACTTCAATTTTGTTTTCTTCAGTACAATTAAACTAAAATAAGGTTCTGCCAGATTGCCAGTTTGTGACGTTGTAGTGAGGTTGCTTGTGTGTTAACTGTAAGGTGGTGTTACTTGCGTGCAAGATATAAGCTGTTGTCCGTTACGTGTTTGTTGGGTAGCTTGGCTTCAACTAAGCAGTTAAGACTTTCAGAGATGGTGTTTCAATATGGCTAATTAACTGATTCTTGAGGTATCTATTTTGTTCTGGTCTCACTGCAAAGGAAATGTACATGTATTTTCCCTTACGCTAGTAAGGTAGCATCTAGCTGTAATGTATTTTAATCAACTGGTTAGCTGTTTGCTTGTACTGTGGATTATGTATCTAGCTCATCTTTAAACTTCTGCAGCCACTTTTTAATAATCTATTAAAATATTTTGTGAATTTCATGAGCATGAACTTCCGGTCAATACTCCTGCTCCCCAATTTTTTACTTTTTCGTTTTTCACACATGTTTTCCAAATGGATAAACGATGCGTTTTTTTCTTCAAAAAGTTTATATCGGAAGGTTGATTTAAAAAATCATATTAATATATTTTAAAAATATTTTAAATTAATACTTAATTAGATATATGCTAATGAATTGTTTCGTTTTACGTGCGCAGGAGCAGCAGAACCTGTTTAAATCTTACGGAAGCGAACAAGGCCTTCCTCGGGCCATCTCCATGATTCTGTTCTAACTGGGTTGGCTCCCTGTTCCGTATATTTGTCCCGGCCCAGCTAGCTCTCCCTGCGGTACGTGCCCTTGTTTTTATTTTTACCCATACCTAAAAATCGTTAAATTATTAATTAACAAGTATTAATATCAATGATGTGCAGTCGATCAATGGTGTGGACAAGTGTGCAGTAACATTACAAAACAATTGGGTACAACTAAATATATATACACCAGTCATACCTACCAACTTCAGATAACAACAGACCGGTTAATTTAATTATTAAAAAAAACGTGGCTACAAAGCCTACAACTCATCGATGAGGGAAGTGTTTTGACTTACGTAATGATCATGTATGCAAGCGGTCATCCTAGTTCACAACTCATGAGTTTATTGCTAGTAATCTATTACTAGGCTTGCCTGCTAATTAATTAATATATGCATGGTTTGTTACAACTAATCTTTGTGACAGTATCGATGTAGCTACTCCAATACGTGCACATGATAATGAAACTTAAGTTAGAATTTGTTGGGAAAGAATTTAAGTTAGATCAACTTGCCTTCAGCATCGTTTGTATTAATATTCTCCGATTGAACAGGAAAGTTGTCGGTTGACAAATCTCAAAATTAGACAAGTTGCATAGATTGATGCCAATATATATCAATTTCATTCTCCATATATATGCATGCCTGTCTCTGAAGAATATAATGAAGTTGTTGGATGAAGAACTCCCAAATATAATGACACATTACCAGATTTTGTTGTATCTAGCTAGGAACTAGCTAAAGTTACATACTAGCTAGCTTTTGACAAGGAAGATATATACTGTACTGTACTTTTCTTAGCTGGTCATGAATGGTCAAGCTAGGAAGAATGTTCACACATCATGTATGCGTCCATATATGTTTATATCTAATTCCTATTTAAAACTAAGTGTGGATTAGGTACATTGGATAGGGGTATATCGATCATGGATCACAGGTCATCTGCGGTCGCTATTTTCCCTTGAGATGTACATGTGCACTACAAATAGCTGCCATTGCTCCTCCAGATCACTCCATCCCTTGTGTTCATTGGCTAATCATATCCTGCTTATATAACTTTGTGACCAGGTCCCCTAGCTAATTAAACGGGCCTGATCATCAATATTTGTCCACATCACCACCCGGCCATTTCTTGTCCTGCACCTGTCTCTGCCGTACTGTGATATATATCAACAAGCAGACTAAGATGGTACTGTTGAATTCAGGAGAAGTTTATTGCAATGATCATCAGGTGGATGTTGTTGCAGCAGCTAGCCTGCAGTGCAGTGATATGCTGGGAGACAAACAGCTTGTAAGCCAGGTGATATTAGAAGGGTTGGAGATTGAGGAGCCTCCTGCAGATGAGACAGAGGCAGCCGAGAAGAAGGCAGGGATAGCTAGGCTAATGGCTGGCTATGTGCAGCACCTCCAACATAGGTCTGCCTTCCATCTCGGTATGGTAACCTCTAGCTTTTGCTATTCATATATCAATTAATATATATATAATGTGTATACATATAGCTAGATTCAGCATCGTATATAATCTTTTGTCTGCATACCATAATAAATATATATAGTACATGTGTTGGTACTCGCTATTGGATTATTAATATAGTAAATTTCACAAAACTGTAATTACTTTGCTACTACTTTAACTGGATATTCAATAAAAGTACAACAATAGCTTATGTGTATATGACATATGTGCCCAACTTATAACAATATAAGTGTTGCGTGTGTATGACAAGTAGGCCTAAATTAAACTTGTTAGATAAATAAAACTACAGCTCTCTGATAAACTCTTATACACTACTGTTGCAGTTCTCTAAAATATCGGGTTAAAGTGTAGCAAAGTGATAGTTTAAAAAAATATTATGGTTTTATGAAATTTACTCTTACATTGGTTCACATACCTGGTTAATCTTTGTCAAGTCCAACTGGAGTTGGACTATAATTAATATACCTGAAGTTTTAAGTTAGTTATATATGTACGGTCAATTGCAACAGTTTAAATTTATTATGTCTTGAGTTTCAATATGTTTCATATAGTATACAACATTCTTTTAACACCCGTAATTAACTGGATATACTGGCTGTTCAGTCAATTTATTTTTTCTAACTAGGTGCTTAAGTAACTAGTGTTTACAAAATAAAACAACAAAACTTATTACCTAGTCAAAATGAAATATTATATGTCCATAAAACTTGTTGTTATTTTTTATTTGTTTCAGTAAAGATGTATTGATTAATTCACTTGTATTTTTAGGTTATCCACTCAACTTGGACTACGACTTTAGTCCGCTCGCACCTTTTCTGAACTTTTCTCTGAATAATGCTGGGGAACCATTTGCTAAGGTCAACAGCAGTGTTCACTCGAGACAATTTGAAGTTGCGGTATTGCATTGGTTTGCTAAGTTTTGGGAGGTGCAAAGAGACCAATACTGGGGGTACATCACTAGTGGTGGAACGGAAGGCAACTTATATGGGCTATTGGTTGGGTTAGTTACTACTTCAATATTGTGCGCGAGCTAATTCACAAATTTCACGTACATTTATTACCATTTGAAGGGATAAACAATCTAATGCATGCTTTTAAACCCCCATTTTTTCATGGAATTAATGATCTATTGTCACCAGATTTTTCATGTAAAGAATAAAACAAGTTGAATCCTTACATAATTACTACAAATCAGAATTTAATTTCAGATGCTCCAACAAACTCAACTAAACTAATGACCAATTAAAATTTCATCTACTCTATCTTTATCGCTTTTGAGGTTGTCTTGTTTGCAAACTAACGGTTGCTTTGTACTACAGGAGAGAGCTTTTTCCCCAAGGGATCTTGTATGCTTCATATGATTCACATTACTCTGTCTTCAAGGCAGCTAAAATGTATAGAGTTAAGTGCATCAGGATTGCCACCACAGTTTCTGGAGAGATGAATTATGAAGATTTAAAATCTAAGCTACAACAGAACACCAACAACCCAGCAATTATAAATGCCAATATTGGTTAGATTTCATATCCATTAATATTCACTTGTCTATTAATTAATTTGTTTTTTTACCAATCTATTCATGTTCTAGTAACACTAACACTGACTGATTATGCTCTGATTTTTTTTTCTGATCCATAGGTACTACGTTCAAAGGTGCCGTAGATGATATCGACCAGATAATAAGTACACTTGAAAACTGTGGATTTGAAAATCGTTACTACATTCATTGTGATGGCGCTCTCTCTGGCATGATGACACCCTTTATGAAACAGGTAGATTTCTTCTTATTTTGTGTGTGTGTGTGTGTGCACATGATTAACAATGCAGTGAACTGCACTCAAATAACTACATTTTTATTTGATTGATCAAATACCATCAACAACCATGATCTTTCCAATAAAACTCAGTACCATCTCAAAACAGAGCCTAACTATACAACACGAAACAACCACTGTTATACAAGGACATCAGATTATAAAGTAGGTACCATAATTTTAGTTACTTTATATTTCAATGATTTACCATACATTGTATATATTCTGTATTTGAGTATTAAATGCCTATACTGCAAAAATATTTATATTTTGGTTGAGTTTTTTTTTTGTTAAAGAACCTGAAAATATGTTTCCTATTTTATTATGTCAACTAAACCTAAGTAGTTTCTCATTTCACTTAGGCTCCAAAGGTGTCATTCAGAAAACCAATTGGCTCTATCAGTGTGTCTGGACACAAATTCATGGGTTGTCCTATGCCTTGTGGTGTCGTCATCACCAGGTTGGAGCATGCTCAAGTCCTGTCAACAGATGTTGAGTACATATCTTGTAGGGACTCAACTATCACTGGAAGCCGAAATGGTCATGCTCCAATCTTCCTCTGGTACACACTAAGCAAAAAAGGGTACGAAGGGCTTTTGAAAGAAGTGCAAATATGTTTGGGAAATGCACGATATCTCGAGGTACTACTGAAACAAGTTGGTATAAGTGCATCTTGCGCTACATTAAGCAACATAGTGGTGTTTGAAAGGCCAAAGGATGAAAAATTTGTGTGTAGGTGGCAACTTGCTTGTGAGGGAAGTTTAGCACATGTTGTCGTGATGCCAAATGTCACTTTTGAAAAGATCACAGTTTTTGTTGAAGAGCTTGCTGAGAAGAGAAGGAATTGGTACCAAGACAAGGGATTTAATATTCCATGCCTTGCAGTTGACATTGGCAAGGAAAATTGTTGTTGCAACCTGCATGCAAAAAAGTTAAGAATTCCTAAAATGTGATTGTCGAATTGTGGCAAGTAGATGACGCATTGGTTACATATCCATTGTAACATTGTTGTTTTTCCTAAAGTGTAACCTTATGATAAATATTACAAATGTAGCTCGTTCTCCCTTTTCTGTAAGCATTAATAAGAAAATCTTTTCTATTTTGAAGGAAAAATCTTTCCTCATCCATCACCAACATGATACATCACATTGCAAGATATCTCTGCTACTTAAAAGCGCAGTTGCCGTCCTCTTCCCTTCTCTTCTCTCCCATGTCGCGTGCAACATGTGTCTCAAGAAAAAAAAAAACCAAGCTATCGATTCTCTCCAGAGAACCAGAAAAAACCAAACAATTAAAAAATCAATAGACTGCTTCCCACTCCATCCCAACTCCGATCCATTTTCAGTTGTAAGAGCCCATAAAATAGCCAATGGCCTATCATAACTCAATATACGATTGCAAAGCACTTTCGATAATCATATTAAATGAGTTTCTTTAAGTAAGAAACCTTTAGAAACTTGGATCCAACAATGTGTGTTCTAGTAATGTTGTCTATAAATAAAAAGAAACGGTCCTATGTGTATTTTCTCTTTTCTTCGTTACATTATTGCAACAATATCCCTTATCATAGGTGCATGCCTGATTCCTTTTAATGTTATTGATTGAGGAGAAGATAGGAGTAGCGCAGCTAGGGGAGGAGGAGATAGGAGCAGCGCAGCTAGGGTTAAAACCCTGCTACCAACATCAAATGCCATCGATCATGGTCCTACCTCCACCACACTCTGTTGCCAGGGCTTCATCCTGTCTGTCACAACTCCTTCCACCTAGCTAGCCACCCAGTGGTGGATCTGGAAAATCGATATGTTGGTACCATAGCGAACCTATCAATGTTGTAACGTGATGGTATTGCTTAAAACATGGAGTTATCTTCTACGTGTAAGCTGTTTAATTAGTCATAGGTCTTGCTGAAAGTCGTTGGGGGCACCTGAACCCCTGTAGCTACCTCTAACATGGAAACAACTACAAAAGGTGGCAGTGGTCCTTAAGTTTGCCAATCGGATCTAGGCTTGATGTTCATGGTAGCAACCTACTAGTTCCAACACTTGTAGTGGAGAGAGAGAGGGGGATATATATATATATATATATATATATATATATATATGCTCTGGTAGAAAACCAGCTGTCATTAGTTAAAAATTCTTTCTCTAAACTGCGTGAAAATAGTATACAAGTGCTAGAGGTGTCCTAGTGTGTAGGAGAGAAAATACATCAAAATTTCTCTGCTTAGCGAGAAATAAGTGTGAGCGTGCTAGTGTATCTAAATACACAAAATAAATAAAGAACATGTGCCTTATTAATCTCAAGGATCATAAATACAAATTCCCAATGTTTAAGATATGTGTGCTCCATGGTCTGCTGTTGGGCAGATCTGAGTTGGTGAAGTAGTTTTCTAATTCTTGGGGTCTCGAAAGGCTCCTAGTTAATTACCTCCGTAGGTCAGGGCTTACAGGAGAACATCTGATTAAGCTACTTGTGGTTGTCTTGTCGTCTTCGTTTTGTGTTCATGCATGATGATGTGATGATGAGATAGGGTTGATGTAGATGACGAGAATGAAGAGAAGACGATAAAAATGATCGGGCTAGATGACGGCGGGAAGGCCTTGGCTGTCATCCGGTCTCGGGCGGCTTGGCGGTGAAGGAGATGTGGTAGCGTCATGACGATGGCGAGCGTGAGAGTGTCGCCGGTCGCGACGCCTTGTTGTAGACCGTTGGAGGCAGCCCCGGCATGACGACGGTCTGCTTGGTGGTGGTGCTGTTGGTGAAAGTTCCGGCGAAGCTCTGTTGGTATCGAAAGCTAGAGAGCGCGGAGAAGAGAGTGTTGGGGCATAGTCACCAGGAAGAAGCTGGTGCTGATGGGGATGAGGATGCCCCACTTCCTGGCTGGCGACGGAGTAGCTCCCAGGTAGATGGCATCACCGGTGGCTGATGTCGGCCGGTGACCTTCGGTTGAATGGCATGACGGCCATCTCCGGCGGGCTGCCAGTGACCTTCGGATCGATGAGATGCTTGACGACATGGAAACAATCTCCGATGACGACGACGACGAGCGTGAGAGCGTTGCCGGTGCTCTCCTCGGTTTGACGGCGCGCGTGATCGTTCTAGTCACGGCCGGCCTGGCGGTGTTGTCGGTGGCTCCGGCCTCCGGTTGGGTGGTATGGTGACGATTTGATGGCCTCTGGCAGGATTAGATGGTGACGGGCTTCTCTGCAGCAGGACCCCGGCCAAGCGCGAAGTCGTTCCTGGCGAGATGGTGCGACGGTGGCTTCGTCCGGCGAAGGGTGAGGTCGTGGCTTGGCGTGACCGTCAGCCGAGATGCTCGAACGACAACTCGCCCCTGGTGGTAGTGCTTCGACGGCGTGTCGATGAGGCCCCGATAGCGGCAGTGGCCAACGACAACGTGAGGAAGATAGCATAGCCGGCGGAGTGCGAGGACGACCGACATCTCCAGCGGGGAGACAGCTTGAGTGGCGGCACCCATCAGATGACGACGAAGGGATGGAATACCTCGAGCACCGCCAGCGATGCGTCGCTGTTGGACTGAAAACGTGGGGGAGGGTGCACATTGCAATTCAAATATTGCCCCCCAAAATTCTTTCTTCTGTTTTAATTACCACCAAGTCCTTACCCATGAAAAACAGAAGAATCCCCTCAATGTAAACCATAGGGGTGGATTACGCCCAACTCACCTCGTAAGAACTCACAGCGAGCACGATCAAAAACATTGCTTGCAATAAGATCAAGTCTCTACTATCAGAAGCGACAAGACAGTGAGTGAGAAGTACAGCGGAATAAACAAAAAAAAAAAGAAGATGCGATCAACTCGAGAGATATCTAACACATAAGACTCAGAAGATTCAAAAACTTGGTATATCGTACTTCAACATATGGATGTGACACTGAGAGAAAATGGTGATTGACCTTGCTCACAATTGCCACACCCTTTACCATGAACTCATCATTTCCTTTGATCGTCCTTTGCCCATCACACAACCTTTGCTTACATCTGATGGTCTCATCACCGGATGCACGAGTGAGAGAAGCGAACCACTTAGGCTCTTTAGAGTCCACTAGCCAAGAGTCACTTCCTCCCCACTTAAAAATCCTACAAATAAGAAACAACAATCTTCGATGATCTTAGTGAGAAGAGACTATTAATATGACCAAACTTTTTTTCAATTCTTTCAATTCAAGCTCACAGCAAACACAGCAAGTAGCAGCGCTAGCATTAGGAGCACATTATCTCAATTTATCCTTATAAAGATAAGAAAAATAAGCATGGCGAGAATGGAATCATGTGGATTGTAGTAGTAGTTCCATGTAACATACTAGTTTTTTTTGAGGGAAATTTTGTTTTCTCAAGTAGATGCCTTTCAATCTCTTATTAATCGTGGTCACCTTAAAATTGGGCCACTAGTACAAATTTGTTTCTTTTGATCTATTTCCAACGAAATCCCAGAAAAAACCAATTATCCATGCATTCATAAATTCCTCCATCAAGGGCCATCCAAAATGGATGTACCTCTACCTCCAGACCCACCCCAGCGTCACAAACATCCGAAATGGGATCTACATCACCGAGAACGCGTTTTGACGCGCTCACTTCGTCGCGGTCTCCACTGAAGCTCGCAGGCCATCTTTCTCTCTCGTCTAGGGCCAAATCCTAACTGTTCGCGTTCTGGCCGTTTCCGTCGTCTCCCGCGCCAGCCTCTTCCTCCAGTGATCGAGTCTCATCGCAGGACACTTCTTGCTCCCACCGTCGCTGCCGTCTCTCCGCTGGAGCACCGGCGCCTAACCTCCTCCTCCTTGCCCTGGAAGAAATTGAGCTTCTGAGCTCATCTTCTTCCTCAACTCCTTCAAGTCGCCGTCGAGGTCGTCGGGCGATCCGCCCCATACGGCCTTCTCCCGCAGAGTCCTACCACCCCCAGCACCTCCCAACAGCAAAGAAGTTTCCCCTAAGGTTTTCCCCTTCTCCCCATGCCGGTGTCAAGCTCCCACCGTCTTCCTACCTGCTGCCATGGCCGTCACCGTGGCCATCATATCCACTAACTCTTCCATTGAAAAAAACCACAAAAATGGAACCCCCTTTTTCTGAAACACGTGATGCTTCTTCGTTCCCACCCGTTCCATCACCGGAGCTACCACTTCCATGCCCGAGGTCACCGTAGTTCCAGATCTGGAACTCGCGTTCCGGCTAGCACGGGCATCTCCTCTGAAAACCGACACCACCTTTGTATTCGCATCGCGCGGGAACGTGTTTTTCACTATACGTTCTCATTGTTCCACTGCCATAGCCCTGCCTCCATACCCCTGTCCTCTGTCTCCTGCTCCAGGCAGAGGAAGAAGAAGATAAACAGTGACGAAATCACTGTAAAACCAATTCAAACTAGCCATATTAATTCATTAGGATCTCATTTCAGTTTACCTCCAGTTTATGCCTCAATATTCCAAATCTTTCTTTCTGTCTTCTCCCATGGCATATAATCCATCAACTATATCCTTCCCCAACTACCAAAAAAATCACAAGCCATATCTCCCAGATTTGATTTAGGATCTTCTAAATTGATTCAATCCCCAATTTAAGCCTATTAGGGTTCCTAATTATTTTATCCTTGTTTCAATTACTTTTCAGTCAATTTGTTCTGGCTTCCTCCTGTGTTCCATAGCATCTAAACCCTAGAATATAATTACCCATCTCTATGCCATTAATCATAGTTCCAAAAATCAATCCTGCCATTTGATTTCCCCCAATCCTTAATCCATGAACCAGATTCTATTCCGTTTGACTATGTCACCTAGTTCACCCATTCCACAAATTATCCATTCTCGCATATATCCTAAACCCTACCCCTAGAAATCAACTCAATGGTCATTCAAACCCATTCTACCTTTAATCCTTTTTGGCTCCAATTCCGCTATTTATTTTATCATTTATTTATAGTATTTTGTTTGTAGGCTTATTTGTATTTGTTCTTGTGTGCGTATGCTAGATCGTGTTGAAGAAGCTACTGTCAAACCTATAGGAGTTGACGTGGACCCAAAAGGCTACGCTAAAGCTTTAGAAGGCCACATTTCGCAAGCAAGCCACAATTCCCTTGTTTGAACAACTTAGAACCTAACCACTTAGTTATTTCATACATTAATTATTTGCTAAGTTATTTTGGTGTATGATTTAATTTATAATAATCTTGTTAATCTAGTTATACCATTTATTACTCTGTTATTATGGGCCAAATCCTTGAATTTCTATATCATGACCTTTGTTAACCTAGAAATAGGTTTATATACTTTAGAATAACATTATAGTGGATAATACCACCAAAGTTCTGCATTCACACACTTGTTTTGCCCATCATCACGTGATGGTGTCATATGGATATGATCAAGATGAGGATGATGGTGCTTAATATTTTTACTTCTTTTAAACATGCATTTACAAATGTTTATCAATATAGGGAAAAACTAATTATGATAGGCTTGTTATGAAACCCTCCTTGGTGAACCTATTCCCTTGTACACCTTGCATGTATTCTAACTTGCTTGTTGTGTCTTGTGGCTTGTTGGGTACATTTATAGTCATCTCTTGTATAAATTGTGATTCAAAAGATCAATTCTTCGCTAAGGAAGCATAGGAAAGAGCAAGGTTCTATGGGGAGGAGTTCTTCTAGGTTGGCATGCACTCCGGCATGCTTGTGGTGGTTCCTTGATTTTTGTGTTTGGTTCTCTTGCTTGTAGGCTAGTCTGCCGTGTAATTTGGCTTGTCGATCCCTAAAACCTGTTGTAGTTGCTTTTACTTACATTATGTTTATGTAAACCCTGGTTGTGTAATTGAAAGCAGCTCTATGTATCCATCTATGCACGATTGAAATCCTGGACTGTCACACACCCCGCCCCTGCGTCATTGTACCAATGACACGGAGGGAGCATGCCATAGGAAAACGACGAGTCGTTCTCCTACGGAACCGTGAAACAGATATCAATTCTAGGATCACTACGCTGCTATCAACAGTAATATGATAAATAAATGTAAAATTTTTTACATTATAAATATAATATATCTTTTTCTGTAGTTTCACATAATCTCTGAGCTATAAACCTTAATCGTGGCCGAGCTGAAAGGCATGGCAGTTGACATGGGATCTGAGATGTACAGGTAAATGCCACATTTCTTTTTTGTTCATAAAGACTAATATACACTTCTTCTGAGATCGGCGTATAGTAATGCATTTTTTGTGTTCTGATTCCTGCGTACTTTATAGTTTGTACTAAAAGTCCATTCTTTCTAATCATGGCAAATTATATATTTTCAATTCTTCATGCTGTAAGAAGTGAAGGAGCCAAAGGTTTTGCAGAATCTTCAAATTTAAGACTCAAGTTACTGCCTAACATTTTGAGTGGCTAATATGTGATCTGGAATACTTCCCAAATTGTATTAAGTGTTGTTGCATCAACAGTACAACATATAAACATTGTGCGGTCCTGAGTGTGACACGCATTTTTGTATGTTGTTTGTCTTGAGACAAACAAAGGCTTGGGGGTTGATTCAGAGAAGGACTGCGACGAACTGAACTTCAGGATCAAGGGAGCAAACACTCGGGCTCGCCGTCTGCTTGGAAAGTAAAGTGCAGAATACATTTTTATCACAGGAGTCCTTCCATCCCTTTGTCTCTTGGAGCTTAATTTATTGTTTTGTGGGCCATTGGTTCTGATGATTCTGTGCATCGGATTGTGATCAGTATAGTTGGTCCTTGATATGTCAGGGTATACTGTATCGGTATATAATGCTATAGCCAGTACCAGTCTGTGCCGTTCTTTTGGATCGTTTGCAATTGTTTGAAATCGCATTAGCATCGATAGATTTGCAACTGATTCGATGCCTCGGCAAGCCTCTCATAATCGATATAGCCATAATTTGCCTCACCGGTTGAGAAGAAGCCGCTACCTAGGGTGAGGCGATGTGGTTTCTGTCGACGGAAAATTTGACTACGCCATAATTATAGCGCGGTTGCTCCTACAATGTAAACTACGATTATAATCAAAATGTGGGCGAGTGGCTAGCGTGGTTTGCTTGCGACCAACGGGTCCTGAGATTCCTGGCACCTGCGCGCACGCCATTTTCTCCCCGGCACGAATCTTAAAGCACATCTAATGGCTGAAGAACTGAAAGCTGCCCCGCTTTATTTTCTGTTGGAAGAATTCGAGCAACTGCGTTCTCTTAAAAACCAAACTTTTTTGCTTCTCCCCTTGGATACAGAATGCTTCAACATGGCCGTTCGTACTGTTGCATGCAACGATGCCTAGGTGTTGCTTGAGGAGAAGCCACACCACAAGGATCTACAATTCTATGTAGGCTTTGTTCTATTACTATGTCCCAAAAAACTAATTTCTTGAAATAACATCATTACAAACACAAATTCAGGACACACAGGCACAGCAACACTTTTTTGCATTCTTCTTTTTGCAGGCCGCACGGTGATGTTCATGTTTGATGCAACCTACCCACTGATTTCGAGGTGCACCGCCCTCGTCGCAGTGGACGCTCGATTACCCGCCCTTCTTTGCCTACTTCTCCCGCTCCCCTCGCTGGCGCCTCCCTTGTCTCCCTCCCCGTTCCCGATGTGCCGCCCTCCTTTGCCTCCGCCTCACCGTCGCCTTCTGTGACCTCCTCCTCCTCGTCTCCGTCCTCCTACTGGCCACGGACGCGCACAGGAAGCGGCGGCCATTCCTCGCCCTTGAGCTCGTCCTGTGGTCACCGGCACTGCTCCTGATGGGGTCATTGCATTTTCTTGAGCAAGGGAGGGATCTCTTCGGCGGAGTCGTTTTTTCTGCTTTGCTGTGCTTCAAGCACCTGTTCCTAGTGGCGGCGCCAGTCTACTTCGTGTATCTGTTCCGGCATCATTGCTGTGGACAGGGCTTGGTGAGGGGACTGGGAAGGCTGGTGGTGATGGTGCTGTGTTCGCTGCGGCATTTGCGCCCTTCCTGTGCTATGGCCAGCTGAGCTTTGCTTGCTTAATTTACCTTTGGAATGGACGGATTGATATGGGATTTTTTTTTGTTTAGATACAGTATACATTTATAATCATCAGTTCACTTAATAGTAGAAAAATATCTCATGAGTATTTTAGGATTCTCCTGGAGTTCATCATCAAGTAATGGTTCATCAAGTGTTTAGAAGATTGATGAAGTTTATAATTAAGTACTGCACAGCGTAGCTGTTTTGTACAAAATCTGTATAATAGAAACGGTAGCTGACAGATAAGTAGGCCTGTGCTCATAATGGGACATTATTTAAGATACTCTGACCATGATATTCAAATAATCTTCAATTAACTGCTATCCTAACAACTGGAGCAATTATCCCTCACTTTTTATTAGCTTTGCTAGTACCAGTGCCCTGTGCCACATGCATACTTTACCAATTCTATCTAGATGGAACTTGAATGTCTGATGCCTAAATGAATGTTCACAACTCTACTGTCTCAATTACACGCGGAAGCTAAGTCCTTAGCTTATAACAATATGAACTCATCTGTTAACCTGATAGGCAGGTAGTGGTAAGTTTGGTTTCAGGATAGACATCCCTATCAGTCTGTGCATGTAGGTTGCATAATCGGCACTATGATTTGTTGTATTTATTGCATCAATAATCTTGCAGATGCAACAGCTCTTTAACCGGCTGTTTCCCTTTGGTCGAGGCCTTGCCATGCTTACTGGGAGCCCAAATTTTGGGTATTCTATATAATACTTGACAAGATTCTCGCATTTCTTCTTAGAAGACAAGGAGTCAACATCCAGATACCTGAAGCTTCATTTACTGGGGGGCTTGTTGGTAACTCATCTCCTTTTGCTGTTCTTCCTAAGGTTCTCTCTGCCACTATCAATTCCTATATGTTGAGAATAACTACCTCAGTAGTTTAGTACTTTGTTTCTAATAAACTTATGTATTATAGGTCACTCCAATAACAACATTCTTATTGGTCATACTCGCTATGTCTCCTTGCCTTATGAAAGCATGCTCTAAGGCACTTTATTAGATGGGTGTCTTATTTGGATGGCATGTACATGAGAAAGCATCGCTTCATTTCACTATTCCGCTTGCCCTAGTTGCCATGGATAGCTTAGAGGACGCTAAGCATTACTTTGTGTTGTCAATAGGTATGCTTGAGTCACTTTTAACTCTTGCTTTTACTGTACTACCTACTGTTTTTGCAATTTTGTAGAAAAGCATCTCTTTCTGACACATACACACTTGGTTCTACTGTAATATCTGCTTCACCATAAAAAAGGTTAAAAAAAACGCTAGGGACTGGTTATCATTGTTAGTCTATTATAATTATAGAAAGTGTAATTATATTAGATTAGTGATATGGCTGTGTGGTTGTCTTATGAGCCACCCCGACCGACCTATATATACTGATGCATTGATAGGTAATAGAATAAATCATTTCCACACTTTCACTTGCCACCCGACCGATCGTTATCCCTTCGATCACCAATACGCACTCGATGTGCATGCGTGACAAGGCTGGCATCGCACAGCCCATGGATCGCCTCAACCTCCACGCTGTGCCCATATCGCCTCTTCCTCGCTTTGTTTGTGATGTACTGTTAGATCCCAATTAGCGATCCGCTATGCAGGCTGAGTATGACGCTCTGATTATCAATGACACCTAGAGTCTTGTATCTCGCTCTCCTGGCATCAATGTTGTAACTAGCAAGTGGATTTATCGACACAAATTGCTCACCGATGGGTCTCTTGATCGTTACAAGCCTAGTGTTGATTATGATGAAACTTTTAGTTCTATTGTCAAGCCTGCGACAGTTTGTGTTGTTCTCTCCCTGATATTATCTCAGAACATGCCCATTCATCAACTAGATATGAAGAATGCATTTCTCCATGCCACTCTCACTGAGACAGTGTACTGTGTGCAGTCCTCTGGTTTTGTGGATTCTTCTTGCTCAGATTTTATCTGTCGGCTCAATAAGTCCTTATATGGTTTGAAGCAGACTCCTCGTGCTTGGCATCATAGGTTTGCCTCTCACCTCGTGTCACTTGGATTTATTGAAACAAAATCAGATACTTCACTCTTTATATATCACCACAGTCCAGACACGGTCTACTTACTGCTATATATCGATGGCATTGTCCTCACCGCCTCCCCTACCGAATTACTCAAGCACATCATTGAGGCTCTCTAGTGTGAATTTGTTATGATAGATATGGGTCAGCTGCATCACTTTCTAGGCATTTCTGTGACACGCTCTGTAGATGGTCTATTTCTTTCTCAGCGGCAGTACAGTCAGGATATTTTGGAGCGTGCCGGGATGAGTGCGTGCAAGCCATGCGGCACGCCTGTTGATCTACACCAAATTATCTGCTGATGGACCGCCTGTTGCTGACGCTACACAGTACTGCAACCTAGCTGTCGCTCTGTAGTATCTAACTTTCACCCAACTAGACATTGCTTTTGTAGTTCAGCAGATATGCCTCTATATGCATGATCCTTGGGAGCTATACCTCGCTGCTCTCAAGCGGATCCTGTGCTACTTGCAGGGCACACTATCACTTGGGCTGATCATGCGCCGATCTTCACCTGTAGATCTTATTGTTTACACGGATGCCGACTGGACTGGCTGTCCTGACACTCGTCGGTCGACCTCTGGCTACGCAGTATTTCTCGGGGACAACTTGGTGTCCTAATCTTCCAAGCGTCAGCATACGGTCTCCAGATCAAGTGCCAAAGTTGAATATCGTGCTGTGGCGAATGGTGTTGCTGAAGCGACCTGGTTGCATCAGCTGCTTCTTGAGCTTCGGCACCCCTCTCGCCGTGCCACCTTGGTCTATTGTGATAATATCAGTATTGTATATCTCTCCGACAATCCAGTGCAGCATCAATGGACGAAGCATGTTGAGATTGATCTCTATTTTATTCGAGATAAGGTCGTCCTCGGTCATGTTCGGATCCTACATAGTACGCCGATGTCTTTACCAAGAGCCTTCCTACCTTACTATTTTAGGAGTTTCGGTCTAGCCTGAATGTTAGCGATGCTCTCGATTAGACTGTGGGGAAGTGTTAGTCTATTGTAATTATAGAAAGTATAATTATAGTAGGTTAACTCTAATTAGTGACATGGCTATGTGGTTGTCTTATAAGCACCCTAGCCAGCCTATATGTACCGATGCATTGACAGGGAATAGAATAAATCATTCTCACAATTATGTGAGTAACCATACCAGTTGATGGTTCAAGACCTAAACCAATAGAAAACACTTAATTCCGATTAAACTATCGGGAATGAACACTACACTGGCCAAGGGAATGGGGAGAAGGGGGAAAGGCAACCAATTGATGCAACAGTATTTTTATATTTATAGTGGTAGAGTCCACTGCTATAAATCATAATACTTCTGGCTTTATAGTGCAGACAGCAGTGCAATTTTTCTGCTTTTCACAACTGAAATTGCATTAGGATGAGCCAGTTTGCCATTCTTCTGTGCTTACACTTTCACTTCAGTAAAACCTATTCATTATGATGACACATACCGCTTATCATGTATAATGAACTATATATGTAATATCCTGCCATTTCTTAGTTTGCTAACTTGTTGGAGTTTTGACTCAATAAACGCATTGTACTTGTGCCTCAAGACAATATGAAGTTGTCAATTTAACACTGACATGTAGTGCGAACTATATATTGTTTATTTTTTGTGACATTCTTTTCATTTTTTTGCAATTGCAGTTTCATGTTATTCATTGTTCCCATTGTTGTTTGAGAACCAAGAATATCCAATAAAGATTATTCTTCTGTTGACCGATGCTACCCTCATGTGGGTAGGGTTTTCCTCCCATTTTGCTGCAAATTCTGCTCGGGAAGGGAAGAAAGTAAATGGAGCTGGCAGCATAGGCAAGAGAAATAGTTTCGTTGGGTGGATCAGTTGAAGCTATCTTTTTGGAATTCTTGCTATAGAATTATGGTCTCATGTATTCCACCACTATGTATTTGGCAACAGACTTCCTTTCCTCCCTCTCATGATGTTGCCACTCTACTCTGGTGTTGGAATGATGTACTCGTGGATGTGGAAACTAGCATGGATTGTCAGGCACGCGTAATATGGTCTCCGGTTAGCAATTCAGGCATTGTGTCTTACTCTTTCTGGGGAACTCACAGTCACTAATTTTTGATAACTCACCTCCCTTGACCCATTAGGCTTGTTGCCCAAACTTCTACTGGGAACATCATTCTTCACGGGTTGATTTTTGTTTCTTCTTCTGACAATTCTAGTGACTTGTTGATTGTACGATGGCCATAGAGATGCTCGTTACTGCTTTTCTTTTACATTTTCCTGGAAGGCAGTAAGGTATCCATTGGCTTCCTTGAACTTTACTACTGATGTTGCATCATAATTGAACATGCTGTACTGCAAGCGCATTGCATTGACGATGAACCACCACAGTTTGTTGCTGTTCGATGGACACTGGTCAGAATCCTCTACCATTGTAAACTTGTAATACAATGGCCATATGGTAGAGAATACAGAACTAGAAATGGTATGAAATAAAGTTACAGTTCATAAAAAATACATGCAAAATATATTCAAACTCACATAAAAAAATGAAGTAAGACATATGTAAATAATAACAAAACTACGGTTTATAATACTAAAATTGCATATTATATGCCTATGTAATTTTAGGCTTGAGAATGTGTAATTTTAGATGATTAAAAATTATAAATTTTAAGGCATATCCAATTTAGAATTTCCGCATTGTCTTTCTACAACTAACCAAAGAAGTAAACTTTATTACTTAATGCAAATTCAGTCATACTTGTCTTTTGATGCCGTCGTGCGTGCGTGCACATTGTTGCAGGAATCACCTGTTGCTATGGATGGAAAAGCATTGGTCGGGCGTGAGTTTGGCTGTCACTTGCCAGCTGCCAGCTCTCCTTTGGCCATACGCCGCTATGCTGCCCGTAGCAGGCAGGAATTGATCAGGGACGGATAGCTTCTCCGGGAAAACTAAAAAGAACTTGTTAATTCTCAGGCCTAGTCCTGTTGGGAGTTCGGACATGAGCAAGTCCAAACAGAAATTTTGTTTTATTGTATAGTAATTTACAAAGTTTTTCCTTATATATATATGTATCAATTAATCTCAACAGTTAAAATATAGGCCCAACACGATATAACGTGTAAATTTTTCTCCTTTTCCTTGACTAACAAACGTGATAATTTCTAAGCTCTAGGAGTAAAAGTGGGGTCTTTTTTCCCAGCTATCTTTATAATATAATAATAGATGGTAGATAGGTTGATAGATTGATGCCCTTATCAGATAATAGATAGTATATACCAAAAGCATCATGACTTGCTTTCCAATTTTATTAATAAGTAAGCAATTGCTAGCTTTTGGAGAGATTTATGAACTAAAACAACGCAATCAATTACAATACGCACGTCTTGTTTATTTCATAGATACAAAGAAAGGACTGTTTATTCAATTTCCCTAGACAACATAAAGATCTCCTTGGCAAATATCTCCATGGCTGGTTTTGGCAAAAACATTGACGCCACAACACAGTCCTCACCACCGTCGTTGATGCATCTCATCTGGTAACTCACTTGCTTAGATTTGACATCTCCGACCATTGGCACACCACCACCAACCCATTCAGCCCAACCAAAGTGGAGATCATCTTCTCCAATACGTGTTATATCAGACACCACGAATGTCCATCCTGGCACGTATGGTGGTCCTCCATGAAGTGCGATGAAATCCACCATTGATTTTGTGAATTCTTCGGTCATAGCAAGCTTCGCCTTTTGGACAAGCTCGAGCGCATAGCCAAACGAGTTCTTGCATAGCTCACTAGCATCTGTCTCCACAACAAGGTAGACGAATCCGTTGCCATAGAACCCCCGTGGCAGAGGCGGGTCACGCTTCCACTTCCCACGGGCGTTCATGGTGATCAACAAGGATGCCCTCTGGTCAGGCACATACCCAAGAGCTATTGTGCGACACTTCCACATTGCAGCTGTTATGACCTCGAATGCTGTACTTGAGCGTTGCGGTTGGGCATGGTGTTGCAGAGCTGCTATCTCTCTTGGGCTGAAGAAGAAGTACTCACCGACCATAGGATCGGTTGATGGCATAGGTTGCGTTATCGCTGCATCATCTCCTGGGGATGGCTTGCTAGAGATGAAGTGCTGCAGGCGTGTAACGTTGGGTGGGTTACGTGCTGCCATAAGTTCCCTTCCCCACACTGGAAGAACAGTCGGGTGATCATCACCACGTGCTATGTCGGCTATAGCCTTGAGAAATTGGGTGTGGCCAAAGGCATCCACAATGTTGTGGCATGAGTAAGTACCAATGACAAATCCGCCACATTTGAGCCTCGTCACCTACACATAATAGAATGAATGTTATGCACTGCACATATGCTAATCGTCAACGACCTTACAAGTTTCTGTAAGAGAAAAGGCAAGGTCTACTTCGATAAGATTTTATGAACATGCTGTCTCATGAACAGTAAGCTCGATCAGCTCGCGACCTGCATGAAGACCAGGGGCTTGCCAGCGATGACACTAGTGTCACCAGGGTCACAGAAGAACTCGTCGACGCATGGATAGGGTGGAATGATGGGATTCCCAAGCTCATCCAACCGCACGTCGGCGTTGGCCTCCACAAACACCACCCCTTCTCCGGTGCACTCCACAACAAACTCGCCTCCGGGGAGCTCACGGATCCGACCAGCCACCGGGTAGTAGTATGTGAGGGCCTTTGCAAGGGCATCCTTCACAACCTTGGCTGGGTCCTCCGGCTGAACATGGCCGTCGGCGATGGGGCGCTGGCGGAAGAACTCCACTCCGGTGGCGTAGAAGCACAGAGCAGGTTGGGTGTCGACGTCGGAGAGGGCCTTCATCTCTTGAGGTGTTGGCAATGCCGGCGGCACTAGCTCAGGATCGCTCCGGTTTGCCTTGAAGGTGGGCATGGCTATTACCTTGCACTTGAATGGATTATTATTAGCTTAGCCAATATTGTGGTGGTATATATACTTGCTTTTATATATAGATAGTCTCTATATATGTTATGTAATGAATTCTTTCTATAAATATAAATATATATCCATCCATCTGTTGCAGCCATTTATGGATATATAGAGCTTTTCTCTTTTTTTTTGTTCAGCTTTCTTGCATATATACAGGATGCAGTAGCAGCTGTGAGATATAGCTTTATTTCATCTCTACTTCTGCTACTTAGTTCATTCCTAAACCCTGGATTCTAAACAGTAACTGTCAAAAAGAGACTTTGTAATGACAATATTCACTATCTATTAGGTTGCCACATACCTTGGCAGAACCATGCATACATGATATTCTTGAAATTTATATGGACAGTGAATGACTCAAGCTATAATAGTGGTTTGATGCTTACAGCATACCCTTTTCTGGCGGTGTCAATAAACTAGCAAAGCATCTATATATATATCCAATCTATTTGTATGTCTATCTATATCTATCTTCATATATCTGTATTCTGTATCTATCTATGGTGATCTATATATCTATATCTATTATGGCTGTGTTCTTTTCCCTCAATCTCAAATCTTCTCGACTGCTAAACGGTGTGTTTTTTTAAAATTTTTGTTTAAAAAATCATATTAATATATTTTTCAAGTTTTTCTAACTAATATTTAATTAATAATGTGTTCACTGGCTACTTCGTTTTACTTGCCGAAAAAGGTTGGTTTCCCAACCGCGCCAAATGAATGCAGCCTATGTCTATATAAATTAGACACTCCCAAAATCTCTAGCATTGGTTTGAGAAAAAAAAGTGAGAAAGTGTGGATTGGTTACGCAAACTTTGGTACACCTTAATGTATCTTTGGTCAATTAATATACCCTGTTAAATTATTGTCATAATTAATGTTCTGTCATAAATAATTGACTTTGCTAATGATTTAGTTAATGAAATTTGGTATAGAAAATTTATGGTGTTGTTATGAGTGCATGTGACGTGACTAATGTAGGTTATGTTACAATATTCAAAAGCAGTTGTTTTAAGGACATTTGAGATCGCTCTTCTTAATAGTAATGATTGAAACTATTTAAAGGATAAGTAAAGGTCTAGCTTAATCATGTAATAAGTTTAAATAAGATCCTTAGGATCAATAATAGTCTGAGAGATCGGGACTACGATTAAAGAGAGGCGATATCCACTATCCAGAATGATTAAAATAACGAGGGACAAAAAAAAGTTAGATACAACATATAATAAATAGACATGATACTTCGCGAGTTGATCAGTGCGAGCACAGGAAAAAACACTAAGGATCGAGAGAGAAATCATGGATAAAAAGGAGAGAAGGAAACGGAGATGTGCATGCATATTACGTTGCTGCTACAGCATATCGAGTACTGTAGCACTATGTGCATGTGTACTGTACGTGTGTACAAGGCAGCAAGCAGCAGCTTGGGCTCGTACGGCTGGGAAGCCCATACGGGGAGACTACATCATCACAGATGGTTAGATTTAATTGAAAAATCGGTCCATTTAAATCAATCAAATAAAAAAAATTTAAAACTCATTATGCTAGGAGTTATTTTTGTTCATGAGGAATCATGGTGAAGAATTAATCCAATGATTGATTATGGATTAATATATGAATTAATCATCTTTCATGAGCCTCTCCCTTTTCATCCCCCATTTTTTTTCTATAAAAGGAGGATGCATTCGATCATGTGCAACAAAGAACTCTCTTCATCTCCCACACCCAAGTTCTCATGTCGCTGCTACTCTCTATGGCGCTAGTCTAGAACCCCTATGCACACATGCTTTTGGACAAGCAGGCTTCCGAAGCTCTATCCGCTTGAGTACCTGCACTGGTAGGTGGACGATCAAGTTTTTGGGGAGTGCATCGGCGTGACTGCTCATCCTCGTGCTCCTGTTCCTAGCGATACAGTACACGGTGGTTGCGGTCTTCCTCTCGATGCGAACGAATACTTCCTATTGATCGCTCACGGGATTACGCTACGAACATCTTTTTGCATCAAGTCTTGATCGACGACTACTAGTAGGTCACCATGTCAACCGGTGATAACGAGGCCTTCGGTGCCTTTGGCACTAGCCTCGCCGCTGCGTATAATCGATTTCCCAATCTGTCGGTGCTTTTATTTTATATAAGCATGTTGTTAGATGATGTTAGTATCATAAGTACATACATGTTTATGTGTAGCGCCGGTAGCGGATCACTCATGTAAATGATAATCATGTTTATTTCTATCATGTATTTCTAGATTAAAGTATACAAAAAATTGACTAGATTTCCTACAATCAAAAAATTGATTGGTATTTTTGGGTAGTTGGCTTTGCTGCATCACTTAAATCACACCCTCCTTTTAATGGTTCAAATTAAAAAAGATGGCATGTATGTGCTCTGTTGTGGTTGACTACTATGCAGTGCTTTCATGTCGCATAAGGCAAGCCCACTAAACCTACTGAACCTCTATCTGAAGAGGATGAATGCAAGTTCGATATGGCGGATAACTTATTTAGAGGTGCAATTGTTAGTGTGGTGGCAGACAACATAGTGGACATGTTCATGAATTTGCCTACGAGTAAAGAAATGTGGGATGCATTTGAGGCCAAGTTTGGAGTTTCTGATGTTGGCTATGAGCTGTATATGATAGAGCAGTTCTATGAATACAAGATGGTTGATGACCGTTCTATAGTAGAACACATTAAATTTAGGCGCTGGTAAAGAAACTTGAGAACAACAAGTGTGAGTTACCGAACAAGTTTGTGGTTGGTGATATTATGGCCAAATTACCACTTTCTTGGTTGGATTTTGCTACCTCTCTAAAGCACAAGAGACAGGAGTTCAGTGTTATTGATCTCATTGGCACTCTTGGTGTTAAAAAGAAGACGAGGGCAAAAGATACTTGCGGCAAGAAGGTTATTGTGGAGAGAGGATCTAGCACCAATTTGGTGCAAAAAAGAAACCCTCATTTTTCTCATAAAAAGAAATAATAAGCTTGATGTCAAGCCTAAGGCTACTATTGCCTTTAAGAAGAAGAGCAAGGGAAAGGGTAGCTGCTTTGTGTGCGGTGATTCTGGTCATTGGGCTAAGGATTGTCTACACTACAGAGACAAGTAGAAGAAGTCTGCCAACATGGTTATTAGTGATACTGAAGAAACATTGGGGTACAGTAATTATTTACCTACAATTCTTTCAGTGTGTTAGTCACCTAAGTGGTGGGTTGAGACTAGTGCTAATATTCATGCGTGTGCTGATATTAGGTCGGTAGAGGTTGCTCTTTGTTGATAAGGAATGGGTCGCATCTAGCTATTTGCGGTGTTGGCATAGTCGATCTAAATGGAAAGGCCATGCAGCTAAAAAACGTGCTTCATGTCCCCTCCATAAAGAAGAATCTCGTCGGTGGATCTTTACTGTGTAGAGATGGTTTTAAGTTTGCATTTGAATCCAATAAATGTGTCATATTTGAATATGGAACATTTGTTGGTAAATGCTACGAGAGCGGAGGCCTTCTCTTCTTTCCTTTAATGGATGCCTGTAATAATATTGTGAACCATGTGTGTAACAATGATGATGAGTCTAATGTTTGGCATTGATGACTTTTTCATGTTAATTTTGGGTGTCTGACGTGCTTACCTAACATGGGTTTAATCCCAAAATTCACTATGGTCAATGGTTCTAAGTTCCATGCATGTGTTCAATTGAAACAACCTCACAAGCCTCACAAGGCAGCAAAAGAGGCGAGTAATTTGGCACCAATAGAACTCATACATTTCGATCCGTGCAAGATGAATTGTGAGTTGACTAAAGGAGGAAAGAAATATTTCATGACATTTATATATGATTTTACCAGATTGTGCTATGTGTACTTATTGTAAACAAAAGATGAAGCATTGCATTACTTTAAGATCTATAAAGCTAAGGTAGAAAACTAACTTGAGAAGAAAATCAAGGGGTATGGTCTGATCGTGGAGGAGAGTATTTTTCAAATAATTTACTTTATTCAACAAGGAATGGTGGGGTAAGATTATATTGACTGTGTTTCATGTCTAGAATAGAGTTCCTACAAAGAATAAACAAGTAACATCATTTGAGGAATGGGAAAAGAAAAAGTTGACTCTCTCATACTTCTGCACCTGAGGATGTTTGGCTAAAATTAATGTACCAATTGTTAAGAAGTGCAAACTTGGACTAAAAACTATCAATTGTGTATTCCTTGGTTATGCTATAAACAGCGTGGGTTATAGCTTCTTAATTGTAAAATTTGGTATACTTGACATGCGTGTCGGTACAATCATAGAGTCTAGGAATGCTTTATTTTTTGAAAATGAATTTCCTATAAAGACTGATGTACCTAGCTCATCTAGTCAAGAACCTATGGTATCTCCTAAATTTGTTGTGCTAATAGAACATATTGAACACACATCTATGGAAAATCCTGAGAAGGATAACAACAAAGTTACTCAAAAGAGTAAGAGGCAAAGGACTGCAAAATTTTTTGGTGATGATTTCATTGTACACCTTGTTGATGAAACTCCAAAAACCATAAAAGATTCATATTCCTCTCCTGATACTAACTATTGGAAGGAAGTGATACGAAGTGAGATGGATTCAATTATGTCTAATGGAACTTAAGAGGTTGTTGATCATCCATATGAATGCAAAACTGTAGGATATAAATGGGTTTTCAAGAAGAAGCTTAGACTTGATGGTACAATTGAAAAGTACAATGCAATGCTTGTGGCTAAGGGTTATACCAAAAGGAAGGCGAGGACTTCTTTGATATTTATTCACCTATTACTGGATTGAACATAATTTGAGTGCTACTTGCCCTATATGCCTCTCATGGTCTTCTTGTTCATCAAATAGATGTTAAGACAACTTTTCTAAATAGAGAGCTAGAGGAGGAGATCTATATCGATCAGCTAGATGGGTTTGTAGTAGAGTGTCAAGAAGAAAAGGTATGTAAGTTATTGAAGTCTTTGTACGATCTAAAATAAGCACCTAAGCAATGGCATGAGAAATTCGATAGAACTTTAACGTCTGCTGGCTTTGTTATGAATGAAGATGACAGATGTGTGTTCTAACGCTTTGGTAGGGGCAGGGAGTAATCGTATGCTTGTATATCGATGACATACTCATATTTGGGACTAGCCTCAATGTGATTGAGGAAGTCAAGGATTTTTTGTCTAAGAACTTTGAAATGAAAGATTTGGGAGTGACTAGTGTGATTCTTAACATTAAGCTACTAAGAGGAGGTGATGGTGGGATTACACTCGTGCAATCCCACTATGTGGAAAAGGTCTTGAGTCTCTTTGGTTATAGTGACTATAAACATGCCCCTACTCCTTATAATTCCAGTGTGTTATTGAGAAAAAACTGAAGAATAACAAGGGATCAATTGAGATACTCTCCGATCATTAGTTCACCCATGTATCTAGCTAGTGCTATGAGGCCCGACGTCTTGTTTGCCGTGAGCAAACTAAGCCAGATTATTTTAAATTTGTGAGATGATCATTAGCATGCTCTTGAGAGAGTGATGCACCATCTAAATGCAATTGTGAGCTATGCAATTCACTATGCTAGGTACACAAAGGTACTAGAGGGCTATAGTGATTTAAACTGGATTTGTGATGCTGATGAGATAAAAGCCATGAGTGGATATGTGTTTACACTTAGAGATGGTGATGTTTCCTAGAAGTCTTGGAAGCAAACCATCTTAATGAGGTCAACAATAGAAGCAAAACTCATAGCATTAGATACTACCACTGTTGAGGCCGATTGGCTTCGTGAACTCCTTATGGATTTGCCAGTAATCGAAAAACCAATACCAGCTATCTTGATGAACTATAATAATTAGATAGTGATTGTCAAGGTGAATACTTCTAATAATAACATGAAGTCATCTAGGCATGTTAAGAGGGGATTGAAGTTTGTCAGAAAGTTAAAAATCTCTAAAGTGATAGCACTAGACATATCTAGACAGCTAACAATCTAGCAGACCAGTTTACCAAGGGTCTATCATAGATAGTGTATTAAGCGAGATGGGCCTAAGACCCATATGAGTCATACTATAGTGGTGACCTGTCCTATGTGATCAGAGATCCCGTAAAGTAGGATGGTGAAACAAGTTAATAGTTGACTGGGAGGAGAGACCTTTACAAGGCTCATTTCTTCAGTGATGCACTTCTCTCCTATTCTTTATGGTAGGTTGGATTTTACCTCAATGTGATCCGAGTGGCTTATTTTAGCAAAGATGTTGGCCTACAGAATATCTTACAAGAAACACACCTATATGAGTTCGACTGCTGGTCATAGTCTATGAGATTTGGGTGATATCTAGATACTCATAAACAGGCATGGAGTATGAATTATACGCTCCAACCAAAGGGGATGCTTTAGGTAGCCTAGTACTAGTAAAGGAATTTGGTAAAGCTTGTTCACACAAAACTATCAATTAAAGGCATAGTCCATTATTCAGTTGTGAATAAGTGTATCCTCTTTTCTAGGTGGATGTTCAATTTAAGGGTCTTCACCAAAACATTTGTATATCAAATAACAGTAGAACTTAGAGCATTTTCATGAGACATAAAATTTGGTGGGGATTGTTAGATTTAATTGGATAATTGGTCCATTTAGATCAATTAAATCAAATAAATCAAATAAATTTCAAGACTCATTATGCTTGGAGTTATTTGTGTTTATGAGGAATCATGGAGAGGTGAAGAGATTAATATGAAAATTAATCCAATGATTGATTATGGGTTAATATGAGGATTAATCCTGTTTCACGAGCCTCTCCCTATTCATCTCCCATTTCTCCTATAAAAGGAGGATGGACTTGATCTTCCATGTGCAAGAGAGAGCTCTCTCCAACTTCCATATCCAAGTTCTCATGTTGCTGCTGCTCTCTGTGTCCCCAGTCCAGAACGCTTGAGCGCACATGCTTCTAGACAAGAAGGCCTTTGAAACTCCGTCTGCTTGAGTACTTGCATGGGTAGGCAGGCGATCAAGTTTTTAGGGAGCGCATTGGCACGACTGCTCATCCTCGTGCTCCTGTTCCCAGCGATACGATACACGGTGGTTGTGGTCTTCTTCTTGGCACGGATGACTACTTCTTGGTGACCGCTCGTGGGACTACAATACAAACATCTTCCTACATTAAGTCTCGATCGACTACTACAAGTAGGTCACCATGTCAACTAGTGATAACGGCGCCTCTGATGCCTTTGGCACTGGCCCCGCCCTTGGATATAATGGATTTCCCAATCTATCGATGCTTTTGTTTCATGTAAACATGTTGTTAGATGATCTTAGCATTGTTAGTACATATATGTTTAAGTGTAGCATTGGTAGCGGATCACTCATGCAAATGTAATCATGGTTATTTGTATTATGTATTTCTGGATTAAAGTTTGCCAAAAATTGACTAGATTTCCAACACAGATAACATGTCATCTGTGACGGGTTATGGTTATGATCTATCATAGATCATATGTGATGGTTTATAACTTCTACCCATCATAGATAATTTCTTATCCGTGATAGGTCATCCTAGTAGTCATATCTCAAAAGGGCTATTTTTAGAGCCGTCAGAGATGTGTCATCTCAAATAGGTCATGTTCATAGATGACCCGTCATGGATGACCGTATTTGTAGTAGTGTATCCTTGGTAGGAGGGAAAATACCATGTGTACGATGTAGAAGGAGGAGCAAATCTGGTGAAGGGGGTGCATGATACGAGATGCGGCTCGACCTTATCGACATAGGATCAGGTACACCATGTAGCCGAAGAAACAAATGAACAATATTCAATCAACATGAACACCTTTCATCTTGCAACACGAAACCATAAGATGAGGAATATAACTATCGAACTCTCAATCCACAACAGAAAGCAAGCATGATCTGGATAGATCACCCTATTTCCATCTATATGGCTATGCTAAATCATAGGAAGAACAGGTGGTAAGACTCTCACATGGTTGTAGCCTAAGCTAGTTTTTATTCTTAATGTCAAGTCTCCCTTACAACAGATACATACCTATTTCTTATATAGTGATTCTAATACCTCTAAAACAAGAAAGAAACTCGTTACATGACTTGGACATGTACTAAGAAACTTTGTTGCAAAAACTGTAGGTTTGTTTTGTAGTTTGCGGCCTAACCACAAAGAATATGCAAATCTCCATCAAATGGATGGACATAATGCACCATATCCTCATCAGCACCGCTGTCGTCTGTGACAAGGAGGGAGATGGATGAAAGCAGAGAGAAAGAGGGTAAGGATAGCGAAAGAGGATGCTTTGAATTAGGGGAGATGTTGCCTACCATGTTTGCACTTGTTGATATTTGTTGCTATGTCCCCAACTCGGAATATTTAACATTTTGCCAATCTAGAGGGGTGAGTGGCAAAGGATTTGCCACTTTGTGAGAGAGGCTATTGTGAGAGTGATTAAACTTGCTTGGTGCAGAGTAGCAAAAAGTGTAGCTCAGCTGCTGCTGCGAAAAGTTGACAACAATGTCTAGGTGGGGATGAATATAGAAACCATCATGCACTTTCTCATGGGCTAAATGGGCCAAGTGGGCCTTGATCTATCACATCCGTTGAATATGACTCATTTCCCTAACCATAATATCTTCACAACCATTGGATATGTCATTTCCTCAACCCTAACAGCTTCACTGTCTCCTCTCAATACCCACCACGTTGCCACACAAGCAAACAATAGCCGAGTCACCACCGCAAGTTTCTCTGAGAAGCGTTGACCACCATTGACTCCATGTGGCACCTCCTCCTACTACCTTTTTCCATCCATTCCTCCTAAAGCAACAAACCCAACTAAGAAGGCTAGCTCGTCTAGCATGCCGATTAGGGGCAAATCATGATAGGGACTTGCCGATGAGTACCTAACAGCCACTGAGGCCCTAGATTGGATTTTTAGAACACTGCCACAGGTACTGGGTGGTACTTGGGTATCAGGCCTAATACCACAGGTACTAGGTATCGGTATCTTTCTAAAAATATTATTTCTCCAAAAACATCCAATGACTACTTGTTATATGCTATTTATTAGGTTTACAATAAATAAGGACATGGACTTCAGTGGTGGGAAGATGACGAGGGTGATGACCATAGTGCAGCAGGCAATGGGCCCACTGTCGTGCTATTATGATATCATCATTTAAACTTATTTTGGTATAATTGTATTAGGTTATTTGTTAGATGGACAATTATTTTTGCTGCATAATTTAACTAAAAATCAAATAATAATAATATTAAATTTGAGGGGGGTACAATGATGGATCTAAAAATAGTGGAAAACTTCAACCACCACACTTTACAGCAAATCACCTATAAAAGAGTATGTCTACAAATTGAAATTCTCCTAGTTCTAGGAATTCTTGGGGACAGTTCCAACGACTGCTTAAATATTATTGGATATATAGTTTGTGCGTATGTTAAAATGAAGTGGTTTGAAAATTTTAGTTTAAAATATATTTGGAAACATGCAGTAAGAGACGCGTGCGCTTGCCAAGATGAATTTTTGGTGTACACGTACGTGAGAAATGGTTTGGTGCGTATGTACTTTTGTACAATCGAAAAAATACATATAAGATGGCTCGCCAATAATTCGAGTCTACGTACCCAGCTTTAGTTCCAAGAATATTTTAAGCTGGAGAAACTTCTGAGCTCCATGAATTGAGCAACCAATTGTGAGTTGTGAGATGCTCCACAGTTTGAAAGATGGTCAGATAATTTCTTCTCTTGCCGGGCCGGACACAAGAGCAAAGCCAGGGCATCCGAATTTTGAGCCCAACCACACATCACACGCAGTCGTAGGACCATGGCGAGGCCTAATAACAAGATCAAAGTTCTCTTCTTTTTGCCTTCTTTTATAAGGCCAGGGTTAGCAGTACCAATGTTACCAATTTTTTATATTAAAATTCAGTTCAACTCAATGAAGGTGCTACACAGGTTATTACTATATCTATCCATGCTTGCTAGCTACTTAATTTGCTATCTATCCATGCTTGCTACCTAAACCCTAAACCCTAACTAGCTAATTAAGCACCTCAGACATATATAGGTTTATTAGATTGAAAGCATATGCGAGCAAAGGTCTACGCCTTTTAGCCTATTTATTTGACGAGACCGTTTCTACGTCTCCATAATCGTTTCGGTTTCGAGAAGAAAAAAAAATACAAGAGAATAAAAAATAATTTATAAATAAACTTATATATATGTTTATTTAAAAGTAAATACTGTAAAATAAAAAAAATGCTTTAAAATTAAGTTTTAAAATTTAAATTATGGCTTACAAACATAATAAAAGTGAAACGATGGGAGTCATACGTAATTAATCCCATTTTTCCAGCAGTATGAAGTTTGCAAGTGACTTGTTCTCTTCGTTCAGATGGATCAATGCCATGACGCACGCATGCACGCGTAGACAACATAAATATGATTCTGAATAGTACTGTATACGCATGTCAATTCTTTTATTAATCAACATGCACGACCAATTCTTTTACTCGGTTGTTTCAAACATATATTATAAACTATTTTTTCTCAGGAGTTCTTAAGTTTTAGGAGACAACATATCGCACTGTTTTTTTCCTGTTTCTGCAACATCTTATACCGTTTACACTTTGTTTTTTTATTCTGCTTCTCTGCCTTTTCCTTCAAAACTTGTAGTGCACCATGAACTAGAAAATAAGCAACTAGCTCCAAGATTTTAAATGTAAAATAAGCATCTGACTAATTGTCAAATCTACATGCAAACCAGTCCAAATATTTCCATTACATCATCATCAGAGAAATTCTGATCTTGCTCACCATCAAAATCTACCTTGCATGCATATATAATTATTGCATTAGCGTTTTGCGATTGTCGCTTCTTCTGTAAGAAAAAAATAAAATTTTGTTTGAGTAGGCTAAGTACATCTACCGAAATCATTTGGCCGTGTTGGGCTTTAATTGCCAGTATCATGCAAGTTAGCAAATGACTTGTTCTTCCCGTGAAATGTGTGTATATATATAATATTCTAGTCAATTAAACACTAGAGCATAACGTAGTATATGAGTGTGCCTATTTTACATAATATGTATGGTTCCAAACGTGTATACATATCAACTCATATTTTAATCAGCGGGGCCAGTTCTTCTATTTGGTTGCTTCAAATTAATTAACATATGGTTGACCCATCTCTTTTTTTGAAATAAAATGTTGGCATGAAATATTTTTAAAGGAATGCCAAAAATATCGGTATATTTTGTGCATATACATATCCCTTAAACAATACAACAATAAGCATGGGACCCTTTGGACAGAAAAAATAAATTAATTTTATGTTTACAGTTGGTTGACATTGAAAATGAAGATTGGGGAACACTTTACATGTACTTACAATTGATCAGGAATGACAAAGTAATAATTTGTTTGAATTAGAAAAGAATTAATGACAATGAATTTAAGATTGTTAACTCGATCATAGAATAGTTGAGCTAGCTTAGTAGCCTTTGGTGTTGATCCTCCTGCAGTTTTGCCTGATCTCTCCGTCCATCCCTGTCAACGGGCTTATGTTCCCCATCTTGATCATGGACGTCGCGAAGCTCCTGAAGAAGGCCTTCTGGTTGCCGGCGAAGCGGTGCACCACCGGCGCGGTGGTGTCGGCGGCGGAGGGGTCGGACAGCATGACCTGGTCGGAGGGGAGCTTGCCGGCGCCGCACAAGAGGTTTGAGTAGTAGTTGTTGTCGAACACGTCGGGGGTGACCGGGTCGAGGTCCTCCAGCGTGTCGGCCGGCTGCTCCGCCGTGCAGTTCTCCCGCGTGAAGAGGCACTGCGTCCGGCCGAAGGTGTGGGCGCCCTGGAGCGCGACGAGGTTGGCGTGGTCGAGGCCAACGGCGTCGAACTTCTCGAGGAGGACGTCGAGGGGGTCGAAGAAGTTGGGGAGGTTCTTGGCGCTAGGGATGTTGGTGGTGGTGGCGTCGCGGCGGCCGAGCTGGACGCGCCAGCGTGGGCCTCCGGAGAGCTGGACGGAGACCTGGGCGGCGAGGGCGAGGATGTCGGCGCAGGAGACGACGCCCGGGCAGGCCTTCTCTAGCTCGCACTTGATGTCGTCGATGACGTTGAAGCCCCGGGCTGACTGGTCGTTGGCCGGGACGTGCTTCTCGCTCTCGATCGCCGGAAGGTCGTCGTCGAGGAGGAGGGAGCCATCGCATCCCTGCAGTACATATACATATATGTTAAGAGATCGAGCTCGCCGGCGATCGGACGAGGCTAGCTAGGATTATAGAATGACAATGCAAGAATACGTACGTTGACGAAGCAGTCGTGGAAATGGAGGCGGATGAGGGAGGCCGGGATGCGGGGGTCGGCGACGCGGGCGTCCTGGATCACGCGCCGCACCACGTCGTGCGCGCTGGAGCACGACTGATCGTAGAAGTTCGAGCTGAGGTCGCCGCCGCCGCCGCTGCCGCCGCCGGAGCTAGGCCAGGCTTGGGCTGAGTGGCTCAGCGCTGCAACCACCAACACTGTCACCAGGAGAAGAGGAGAAGAGGAGCTCGAGGCGGAAGCTGCTGCCGCCATGGCGATGGCTGCTACTTCTACTGTTGGCTAGCTCTGCAGTGTGTAGTTACACTGGCTGCACGTACTTGGCTAGTGATCGAGCTAGCTTCTGCTGCTTGTGGTTTAGTTGCAATGCAGGCTGAGATTGAGATGGGATGAAGAAGATGATGTGGATGGAGGATGATATTTATAGGCTTCGTTGGATCGGCCATGTGAAATCAAGGGCCGCGAAGGTGATGGAATTGGTCGACATATATGAAATCATGTGCGCGTTTGACAGGTTCCTCCTACGTACCCAGCTGAATCTTTCTTACTATTTACTCCTTCTCGGATTCTTATTTTATTGATAGACCCCTAAGAAAACTATTTGTGCTAATGAAATCACTTGGCTCAATGCTAACCACGAAGAGTTTTATGGCTTAGAGCCTTTGTGGTTGGTGCTAACTGCCTAAGCCAAGGAGATTCGTTTCTGCATTTGGTACTTTTATGTGAGTTGATTTGTGAAATAAGAATCTAAAAAGGATTAAATTGTAAAAAAGCAAAGTGTTGCAATACATATGCAAAACAGGCCATCTTCGAGCGTGTGTTTGAGTTGGTCTAATTAATCGTCTTAATAGTCTAATTTCTTGCATATGTTTCGGGCGAAACGAAAGACAAGAGTTGGTAAACGTATGTACATATAGTACGCGTTAACTTGCATATGCAAAACTGGACTAGTAGCATAGTGTGAAGAACGAGCTAGCTATCGAGCTCATTACTCTTTAACCTTGCCGCAATTTATCATACCATTGTAATACATTATTTAATTACTTATTGTAGGATTTTTCAGAGAAAAATGATGCACGCATGGCATAATTCTATTGAACTCCAAGGAATTAAGAGTGATTTTGAGGTACCATGAGTTAAGAAATATTTCTAAAAAGTGGTGTGGTAGTAAAGTCGTAGGTGCATGACTTTATCTATTATAATTCAAATTCTGATAGCAACAAATATTACCTACATACAAATAAGCTTTTAACGAGAATGAGTGTATATTAGAGGGTGTGTGTGAGAGTGAGTGCGTGTGTGTTGTGTTGTAGTGGTGTATGTACATGTGTATCCACCGTGTAATCACATAAAAAAATATACGTGATATTAAGTTTTATATTGGAAAATACTGTACTCTTAACTTTTTAGCAACAATTAAATTTCTTCAAAATTAAAGGCTGAAAGTGAATATATGTGATCTACAGGCCACCAAAAAATAAACTATATGTACATGTTGACGTCTCCTCCTTTTCTTTTCTTGCATGCCATCAAAATTTGTGAAAGATTTTGAAAGAAAAACAATTTAGATCAACATATCAATATGTGATGTATGACTCTACAAAATTCCAATAAATTTAAGTTGGTCATATACAAGTTGAAACAAACAAAAACAAATTAAACTCTAATAACTAGTCAGTGTACTAACCATAAACATATATTTTTCTTTTTTCTGACATGTATAGGTCGCATTTGAATTTAATTGCATATTTGTGAACTGATACCACGTATATGGATCTATGTCGTTATATGAACGAAATAAGGAGATATCTGGTTGAGGGAAAAATACTTTCCATGGATGTAAACAAGAAGCTTAATTAACTACAGAACCATCTAGCTAGTGCCATGTGACGTAATTGCAAGCGTACGTTGAGCAGTATCTGCAGCCATGAAACTGATTAATTAGCTAGGTCGACCAATCGACAGCGACCAGGTCAGATATGTTTACAACTTGGGTTATTAATATATCCATGTGATCATATATTAGCCAAAACATGATCACATATATACTAAGTGTTTTTCTTTGTTTCGCCAGCAAAAGCGAAAAAAAAACATAAGAGTACTAGTCAAAAGATGCTATTATAATAATGGGCCATCCATAAGATCAATGGCAGAGCCTGATTGAGGCTCGCTAACCGTAATGGGCTAGGCTGTCCAGCTGCTGACCGAGGTCAGCTAACCGTCCAAATGTCTACAACACACTTACGTACTAATATTTTACCCATTGCTGCTGTTGCATCTATCTAGATGATGGAATATCCGATAAAACTATTAAATAAGTAAAACCTATAAAAATTAGTACTACAAGTTTTATAAATTAATGGAAAAAATTATAAACTTAATATTTGATAATAATGTAATTCATGGCTATACATGTCTTTAATAAATTTTTTTTATAAATTTAAAAAACTGTTAGATATGATTTTCACGGGTTTCCACTTATTAAAAGCCAGATATTTCACCCATCTATATATGCATCGTTGTATTTAAATCAATACAAGCTGGTTAACGATGTATACATAAAAAAAAATCTAAATTATTCCATAGGTTTATACCATAGGATCTCTCTACAACCTTTAAGTCCCATTAGCTATGATAAAATACATCTCTGACTCTTTCTAATAGTTTGTATCCGGAGATGCATACACCATGGAAATTGACATGAGAGTATCGTAGACAAGGTGCACAGTGAAATCATCACCGAAGGATTTATGAATCCTTGGCCTCTTGCTCCTCCTCAGAGTTTTACTGTCATTCTTCTCATGACTTTATTCATATGGTTGTTCAAACGTTTTAAAGTTTTAATAGGTTTATAAATTATTTCACTAAATATATTATGCAAATCTTTCATAGGAAATACATTATCAAAGAATGCAGCATCACAATACTCAAATATCATATTGACATATATATCAGATATATCTGATCTAACTATAAAAAATATATAAGCAGTGCTACAATAAGCATAGCCTAGAAAGACATAATTCACCATTTTTGGCCCAAGCTCACGCTTTTTGTTGATTGGAACATTAACATTAACAAACAACTCCAAGTACGCAAGTAAGACAACTATGTCTTCTCTCATTCCATTTCTCATTTAGAGTTTTCTCTTTATTTTTTATCGAAACTCTATTCTAGACATAACATAAAGTCAACATGGCCTCCCCACCATGCCTTAAATAAACCCATAGTGTCTAACATGGCATTCACTAAAAGTTAACATGCGGTTCTTCCTTTCAGCAATCCCGTTTGACTGGGTGAACAAAGAGGAATCCTCTCATGAATAATATCATGTTCCTTATAAATAAAATAAGTCAAAATCAAGAGAGAAAAATTCGCCAACATGATCTAACCTTAGTCATTTGATCTTTCTGTCTAGTTGGTTTTCTACTTCTGTTTTCTAGATTTTAATGTAATATAAAGCTTCATCTTTAGTTTTTAATAGATAAATATAACAAAATCTTATCACATCATCAATTAATGCCATGAAATATCTCTTTCCACCCTTCATCAACACATGATTTATCACAGAAAGATCAGAACAAATGAGCTCTAGAAGTGCCAAATATCTCTCCTCGGCAGCCTTATGAGGCTCACAAGATTGCTTTGCTTACAGACAACTTTGACACTTAAAACCTTTGATGATGGAAAGATTTGAGATTAGATTAAAAATTGCAAGCCGAGAAATAGAACCAAATTTTAGATGACATAAATGTGACTGTGACTGCCAAACATTGGCCTTACCTCTATTATCAGCATCACAAATATGGTTCGCCGCCTTATTGAAAAAATCCACAAGAGATCAGGTCCTCGACCGCAATCTTCTCCATCTTGTGTTTTACAGATTTGGCAAAGTTCCTCCATGACATTCACAGATTAGCAACAATGGTGCTAGCTATAAACTCATTTAGAAGTGAGCAATTGATGTGTGCGAGTTACCTCTCAATGCCTTGTATCTCATAAACCTTCTATCCCAAAGAATGGTTCTCTACCATTCTATAGTCTATATATTGCTTCATGATATACAAAGCAGTGTCTTTTTGAGAAGCCCCATACTTGACTTCAGTGGCATCCCACAACTCATTGCCATCAGCGATATGCATGTGAGCATTACAGATATCGTCACATAAAACACCTAGGACACTTCCCACAAATAAGACATTGGTAGCCACATACTTGCTTTCCTCATCAAAGGAAAGCAAGCCTGACGTCCTGCTCTTAGTGATGTGGTTCACACCCATAGATGTAAGCCACAAAGAAGCCTTTGTCTACCATCTCACTAGAAAATTTATCTAGTCTTAGAGCATCGGCAAAGTGAGACAATTATAAACCAAAGTGTGTAAAATAAGTGTTTTGAATTGTTGGAATAAATTGCACTTTATGTTTTAATCTAATCTAGAAATGACAAATCATAATATCATAATTGCTAACAGATTAATCACCTAATATGATCATAGAAAAAACAAATATGAGATCCAATAATAACAAGAATATGTATTGTGGTTGTCCAGAGTCAGTTACTTGATTAGAGCCTAAGCCCATTGTGTGGCTTGTTTTTGCTGACGTCGAAGGAACTGCTATTGATGGAATCACACAACTTCATGCCAGGAGATTACCCTCTTTGGTCACAAAGGAAGAAACATTTGAAGGAAGAAGATGATGTAGTCGAAGCAGCGAGCAGTCATGCTAGATGCTTTTTAAAAACCTTATTCGCCCTCTTCTAGTGCAGAACTTCGAAGGGTGACGGTTCCAGAGACCCAATCTCCTAGCCATTGGTGCATGCCAATAAACGGGATAAGAAAGACTAGAGGTGGCATGATGCTAGAAAACATAGGCTCGAAAGCGGATTGATCTTGTCATGAGAGAGGGCAGTGAGGTTGGTATATATAGCTCGGATGCAGGCCAATGAGCAAGATGAGGAAGACTATAGGTTGCGTGACGTTGTAAGAGCGAATTGATCTTATCACGAAAGAGGACAACGGGGTTGATATATATAGCGTGGAGGTGAGTGGTTCAGGTGGAGCCCGAAACTGACACACAGTCCGCATATAGAAACCCGACTTGGTTATGAGCTCAAAACGACAAAAAGTGGCACTGCATGTCTGATGGCTCGGTGAGGTGAGTGAAATGCATGTGTGGGTTCTCCTTTTCTCTGTCTCGCTTGCTCAAGGAGAAAAAGAAGAATTAACCTTATAAGTTTGAGTACCTCTCTACCAACTAGCATTAAAGTATCCTACTCCCACCTCCATTAGTCACCCGGGTGAGTAAAAATAGAGATGAAAGCGGTACAATTAACTAAAGGACCATTTAAAACAATGATGATTTTTTCAATTTTGTCTGGGGTTTATATATTTCGTAATGGAAGAGTTCGGCCTGCCTTTGGTTTAATAAAAATGCTGATTAGTATTTGTTTTTTCTAATGTTCTACTTGATCCATCACTAGCTAGGCCTAACAAATACGACATTCCATCTGCCATATACTATTCTTCCATGGATATCTTTTTTGATCAACTGATGTAGCAACCCGCAGCCAAAGCTTAGGCTGCTTGACAAAATCACCAAGTCGATCCCTGAGAGCTTTATGTTATTCTCACGATCGACAAAAAACACAATGTGTTTAAGAAGGTAATATTCCAATTTGCTTGGGTCACCTCACGAGATTTGTTACAAACACAAACGTAAATATACTTTTATGATACAGGAAGAGATAAATTTAAATGACAACTACACCGTTGTCTTCGAGATGTATAGTATACACTGGTAATTGTGATCGAGTAAAATTAAGATGTGATGAGCACGTCTTATATAGTGTCCGAAAAAGATTTTTTGGTCTAAAGTGATATATGGCCAATCGATACGGCATTATTCCGGTTAACTTGTAAGCAACCAATTAGGAAAAGCAATTAGGCATGTTGTAACTGTCAACTCAACTTACTAGTTGTCACAGGAATGACAGACAGGAAGATAAGGGTACATTGTGTGCACTCATCATCATGATGCTTCATAGTATATAAAAGCATTAATATCAGACCGACCAGCAATTAATTATCGAATATATATGGCTGGGCATCCAAATCAAGTACTCCAATTCAAAATGCGAATTAATGTATATGGGAAAAAAATTAGAATGGACCATAACATTATTTTCTTATTTTTGGAAGGAAACATTATTGTCTGAAGAGATTACTCCATTTGCAAGGACACGATCGGCCGACATCACCCCAGCTGATTCCAAGATCTAAACTGTTAGCCAACCGATAGATGTGATGTGACGACGGATGGATCGACTACGTGGCTACTTAATTTCTTCTGTTAAGTACATAAATAAAGTACAACACATATATTCTAATAGTTCCTTTGTGTCTGTACTACTTTAATCCGTTTATTAAGAAAATGTTCACAAATTAACTGTACATCATAGGCATATTTAAAAATTAATTCGTTGATAATTAAAAAGCCCAAAACTTTGTGCACAAAGTACGGAGCCTCCGGCTGAGTGTAAGTGAATTGCTGAAGTTCTTAGACAGTTAAATTGGTGGGTGTATGTAACTGAATATAATATTAGAGATGAAGGCTTTCGTGAGTTTAAATTCTTTCTAGCACCCGATTATATAAAAAATTGCAGCCCATTTTTATATTCCACACAGAAGGTTTAATTTCAGGGTGTTAGCGTGAGGAGAAGTGTTCGATCTACAGTGCAAGGACTGGGGTCATCTGGCCCCAACGGCATCCGGCTGATCTAGGGTAGGTCTCAAGTTTTGGCCAGCAGAGACCCTGGCAAAAGAGGATCGATGACCCCAGCCCACTGTCCGCAGATTGCATGCTAAGGCAAAAACAATTTACAGCTCAACATTTCAAGTCTACTTTCATTCGGTGTTTTGTTACAGCCTTCACCCCTTCATCACCCTCATCAGCCTCCCACGAAGCCCAGTAAGTCAGGAACACGTTTTCTCTTAATAGCAGTAAACCATGTTCCAAATAGCATTTCTTTACTCCGTGCATAACAGAGCATGCTTAATGTATGTACCTCGTCCATAAACTATTAAATCGAGCTTAAAAGTACAACGGCAGATATGTCTAGAAGGAGCCAGTGACCCTAGTGACTCAAAATCCTAGCTCCGCACCTAAGTGAATTGTCTGTCTATTTTTTGTTTATGGACTGAAGCTTTTGGATTAAACTAGTAATGCATGCAACCCCATAGTTTACCGCGGTTTTAATTTTCTGAACCCAAGGTGTTTTCGTTTCTTCAAATGTGTATTGCCCAAATGTTAAAGCACAACTCAAGGGTGCAAGCTAGCTTCCATGCATACAACAAGACACGCCTTCTTTTACATAATACCCTTCTTTCGCAAGCTTACTTAGTTTTGCTTGACAACGCAATTTTTTTTTGCTAATATATAGGACCAAAAAATGAAACGCCAACTGGCAAACCAATCTTTGTATATATATTTTTATGGCGCCTTTTGGAACACACACACACATGGTACAATTACATTGGTCAATCACTGACCAATTATTAAGCTGGATACATGCTTAAATTACATCCAAATTAAACACATTACGTTCCTTCAATAGTTGCTCTCTTTAATTAAGCTGGACTAATCCCACAAATAATGCATGCTTAATTATGCACAGATCACCTTTCTAATAACATGTTTTGTATTCATTAACTTCCGTTGACCTTTCTGCAGTTGGTCCGGACCTCACCCTTGGAAGGGTCAGTGACCGGGCCGAGGTTGCCCATGTTGATCATGGACTGCGCGAAGTTGCGGAAGAAGGCGCCCTGGCTGGTGGCGAAGCGGTCGACGATGGGCGCCGTCGTCCCCCTCGCCTCCGGCGACGACTTGAGCTCCTGGTCCGACTGGAGGAACCCACGGTTGACCTCGATGTTGGTGTAGTAGTGGTTGTCGAAGGTGTCCGGCGTGGTCGGGTCGAGGTCGTTGAGCGCCGCCGGTGGCCCGTTGGGCGGGCACCGCTGCGACAGGAAGTTCCGGTAGGCGGCGTCCATGGTCGGGTCCGGCCGCCCCGTGCCGCTGAAGTTGTACAGCCTGTCCGTCACGAACTGGCACTGCACCCGCCCGAACGTGTGACCACCTGCATCATATCGTCGTCGTCGTCGTCGTCATCGCCGTCGCCGGCCAGACAGAAAGCTAGAGCTAGCATCCATGAAGTTGGCCGGAGCTCTCTAGCCCGCCGGAGAAGGTATAACGTACCTGAGAGGGCGACGAGGTCGACGTCGTTGAGTTTGAGCTTGCCGAACTTCTGGCGGAGGACGGTGAGGTTGTCGGTGGGGGCCGGCAGGTCGAGGGAGCCATTGAAATCGGAGGTCTTGCCGTCGAGCCGGCCCAGCAGGACGTCCCACCCTGGCCCACCTGACTGTGACCCACCACAGAGATGTCGTCCGTCCAAAAATTATTTGTACGTAATACAAATCACATGCATCAATCGATGAGTGAAGTGAACAGCTTTTGCACACACATGTGAAGACCAATCTGATCGATGACTGTTAGTGCTAGCTACTAGCCAGCTAGCAGCTTAATTGTACGTGTTTTGGAATGGAGCACGTACGACGACAAGATTGCTTTCATTACACTCTTGCGTCGTCTTGTGTGTCACTCGTATATGTTCATGCAGATACTTTCTTTTCCTGTCATGATGTTATCTGTAGATTTTTGTATATATAGCTCTATTATATATCTTCTTTCGATCAAGTTTAGCTTTATTGGCATGTAGTAATCTAGAGATAGGGTTGGGTTATCCTCCACTTATAGCAGCATCACCATCACATACGGTTATATAGATGCGTGAACCGTGAATTATTGTAATTAAGATCGGCACCGACGGACCTGTCAAAATCATTGTTCAATAAAAAGGTGGTACGATTGCTAGAGAGCAGTCCAATTTGTTCCTTTATTAGGGTTACTAGAGCAGTGTAGATAAGCATCTTGCAAGCTCTTAATTGGAATTAAAGACATAGACAAACTAACAATCATCGATCGGCCCAACCATGTCTCACTGTGCAGCCATGCTGCATATTGTGATGATATTCCCAGGTAGCTAATATCATTGGATACTCTCCAATCCATATAATTAAGCATGCATGTTAATTACGTACGTACTTCTCTAATATGTACTTAATGAGCTATTACCTACTGTAGTTAGTAAAATAATTACCAGCTCGACGGAGATCTCGGCGGCCAGGGCGAGGATGTCGGCGCAGGAGACGACGCCGGGGCAGGCCTCCTCCAGCGCCGCCTTGACGTCGTCCACCACCGGGAAGCCCCTCGCCGAGTTGTTGTTCGGCGGCGAGGTCTTCTCCGACGGCATCCCCGGCACGCTGTCCAGCAGAAGCGACGCGTCGCAGCCCTGCAAATATACAAATGCATTGTATTCAATTTGGCGGGAAAACGCAAGCATGCATGCATGGTAACTAAAAACAAACAAAGTTTGAACCTGGACGAAGCAGTCGTGGAAATGGAGGCGGATGAGGCTGGCGAAGATGCGGGTGTCGCTCTTGTGCGCCTCGATCAGGACTCGCCCGACGATGTCGTACGCGTCCGGGCACGTGCAGTCGTAGTAGTCCTCGCACAGCTGCGCCGCCCCGCGGCCGACGCACAGCGCAATGACGGACACCACCATGACGCCGGCCACCGCGATAGCAGAACGAGAGGAAGAAGCCACCGCCATTGCTTGCTGCTATACGAGCTAGCTAGTTGCGTGTGTGTTCCACGAGCACGGAAGCCTCTCCCTGATTTATAGCTGCCCAAGGTAGCTGTTTGCTCAATCGTTTATTAGCTAGCTAGGCAGCTGGGATAGATAGCAAATTTAACACCAAATCGTTATCACATTTACTCTTATCTGTTTTACTTATTTATTGTTAACTAAGTTGTTCATATTTGTGTGCATCATTATCAGCTGACAGGGTAGAATATATGAGGGACAAACATATGTAATCCAAATGGCTTGGCAATCAGCTCAGCTCTGTCCACTGACTAGTCAAACATGGTCTCCTCCCGGCTGATCTGACAATGACTTGATGACGACTTGTGCACATGCTTGCAAATAATACGACATGCAATGGTTCGTGTTGGGTAGTGTACCTTCTCGTTTTTCCTTTGCTTTTAAAAAACTAACAATATATGTATATTCATCTTAGCCAGTGGTGGCAGTGTTATATTCTTTATATTATCTCCTGTAGACAACGAGCAGTGCAATTCTATGCGACGAACATATCACTTCACATTTAATAATATGCAGATAAAAACATATGTGAATAGCCAATTCTCCTGTAGACATCCTCCATCACTGCAGCCCCTTCCTCCCTCCCTCTCTTCAGTTTTGCTAGATGATGGTGGCGTGGCTGCGATGGGTGCGAGCGCAGGTGGCAGCACTAGGCTAGGGCCACCACAAGCTCGGATCCAATTGCTACAAGCTTTTAAGAGTGGTCAGATTTAATAGCCACGAGTTCAAGAGCAGTGCCCTCCCTATCTCTCTATGAACCGCTAGACCCACTGGGTAGGTAGGCTGGCGGCTCCACCGCCTGCGAGGGTGGGCTGCACCATGGTGGGGGCAGGAATGGATATCAACGGGTCTTGGGCCATGATGACATCCTCTAGCAGCCTCTTCCTGGTGGTAGGCTTCAATTCTCCAAATTTGATTGATTTTGCTCTTGTGGTGGTATGCGGGGGATGATGTGTGATGTGATTCAGTTTTTTTTTGCTTTGTGTTTTCTTTTTCTTTTACAAATTATAGGATGTGAATGAATGATTTTGTCATTCTAGGATGTGATTTATTTTGTGATTCTAGGATTTAGTTTCTCTAATCCTCTAGCTCAAAAAGTTGGCTCGAACCTAATCGAGTTGGCTATGTGGGGGTCTAAGAGGGGGTCGATGGGGTCATCAGTGCTCCTAAAGATGTGTAGGTTGCAAAACCATTACTAATGCCTATTTGAAACCCGCACTAAAGCTTATTTCTATAGTAGCGAGATAGACAACTAGAAAAAGGCCAACAAAGACGGTCAAAATAGGTTTTCATATGCGGCTGGTTGCTCCTTGTGATTAAAGGCATGTGAAAATCATGGTTTTCATAGGTAGGCCGATTGGCCTCCTGCGAAGATCAATTTTTACAGGCGGTTGGTTTAAGTGGGCTGCCTGCGAAGATACATTTTGGTTGGTGGGCCATCCGCCTGCGAAATTATGTCTTCACAGGTGGCCCACTTACATTGATGGCCTGTGAAAATTGATTTGCAAAAAGTGTCAATTTTATTTCTTTTTTGCCATTTTTGAATTTGTTTGTTCAACTATATATATTATATATATAGAACCACAATAAAAAAGAGTGGTACTTAGCGCGTATTATACAATTCAATTATTGTGATCAAATATTAAATCACAATAAAAAATTATAATTAAGGACAAACTATATATATATATACAATTTTATACAAACACACATCCATATTCTAATCAAATATTTACAAATAATTGGTGCTGTTCGTGTCGGATCTCGCGTGCCCGATGCGAACACGCCGACACCTAGGAGGTCTACTTATCTCCAGTGCAGGCCGGTCGGCTTCTCTTCGTGGCTCGAGGTACGTGCGTTGGAGCCTGTGAGGTCCGCTCGGCTTCGGCGCGATGGTGTGGGTGTGGGCGTGCTAGTCAATTTAACCTTGCAATTGACAAGGAGGTAAGGCGAACCGGTTAATCGGATGATGGGTCGATATGAGCTCTCGCTATCGGCTCGCTATCGATAGGATCGAATTGGTCATCGACTGTGTCCGGATGACTCCTGCTATCGGCTGGTCGCCGATAGGAATCATGACACTTTTCCATCGGCTAGGGAGCCGATGAAGGCGTAGGCAGATATCGACGAAGGATATGATGGCTCTAGGTGTGTTGAAAGCGAGATCCCAATCTATCGGCCGTAGAGCCGATAGAGGTACTGAAGATTATTAAAATCAATGCATGTAGGATCCCTCCTGGTAGTCGACGGAAGCTGTAGCGGTCGTTCATCGATTGAAAAGCCGATGAAGGCATATGCGAACTGGCAAGGAATTATATAAAAGACACAGGCTGCAAAGCCGATGCCACTCCGGATATGGCAGCACGAGACCTGTTGTCCGCCGTGACGACGTCGCTAGCACCGAATCTTAAAAATCAGACCTAACCGAGACAGTACGAGACCGAGGCCAACGGCAACGGGATGGTGAACGACGGATCGGTTGTGCTGAAGTAAGGGTGAAGTGAACCCATCGGTTAGCTGAGCCGATGAGAGGACGTCTTTCTGAAGATAGGCGCGCATCGTCTGAAAGGCCGATGGGCTTGGCGTGGCGCTTAAGGGAAGTCTCTGAAGACTAGTGCATATTGGCTGAGTAGTCGATACGCTGGGCGTGTTGCTTAATGTATAGATAACTCATCGGATAACACTCCGATGAAACGCCGTACAAAGACCTATAGGCCTAACGTTCAATCTACCGTCTATAACCTCGTAGGTCGAACCTAACCGATGCAGCACGAGACCGACGACGGTGGAGAGAGGTTGATAGGCTAATAGACCCTGCACGGACGTGATGCGATACATCTGATCGCCTAAGAGGTTGAACCTAACTGATGCAGCTTTAGATAGAACAAGACATATTAGGATAGTGACGGGACATACCCCTTCGCCAAAGATCGAAATTAACCAATGCAGCCCCGTATCGAGAGCCAGACCCCATCGGTAAAAACCTAGATAAACTAGGGTGGTGATGCGCCAAAATTGTATTGGTTGAAGAATGTCCTCATACATGTTTCTAGGGGGTCTATATTTATACCCTAGGTTTATAAAGTCTGACGCGCTTACAACAACTATCGGACATTATTTCTTAATAAAGATAAAGGAAAATATCTCTAAGGAAGTTAACTAAACTAAGTAAACCTTCCTATCCATATAAGATACGATTTACATAGATAGAATACGCTACCGTGAGTTACACGGCTCCTCCTCAAACTCGGTCTCATTTGGATAACCTTCTATTCTTGAACCGAATCTTTCCCTGCTTCGTTCGATTGACTTCCTCCCTATAGCAACTGGACTCTTCTTTACTTAAGCCGATCTTTTTTCCAATCTTTTCATGGGCTTTCTATTAATGCCAAAATTTGGAAAGCCCAGCGATAGATTGGAAAGACGATCGGCTGAGCGTAGAGGTGTCCGATTGCTACAGGGAAGAAGCCGATCGGATTGAGACAAAGAAAGACTCGGTCTCAGAATAGAAGATTATCTAAGATAAGACCGAGTTTGAGGAGAAGCCATGGTTCATAGCAGGGTATTCTATCCTATCTTATTTGGATAGGAAGATTTAGTTAGTTAGTTAACTTTCTTAGAGATATTTTCCTTTATCTTTATTAGAAAATAACGTCCAATGGTTGATGTAAATGCGTCGGACTCTGTAAACCCAGGGTATAAATATAGAACCCCTGGAAATATGTAAGGAGGATCAATCTTTTGATCAATACAACCTCGGCGCATCGCTACCCTAGTTCATCTAGGTTTTTACTAGCGGGGTCTGGCTCTCGACGCGGGGCTGCATCGGTTAAGTCCGATCTTCGGCGAAGGGGTAAGTCCCACCACTATCTCAATATGTCTTGTTCTATCTAAGGCTGCATCGGTTAGGTTCGACCTCTTAGGTTGATAGGATGTATTGCATCACATCCATGCACGGTCTATTGGTCTATCAAGCTCTCTCCGCCGTTGTCGGTCTCGTGCTGTATCGGTTAGGTTCGACCTATGTGGCATTCGATGGTGGAATGAGCTTTAGGCCTATAGATCTCTGTATGGCATTTCATCGGAGTGTTAGCCGATGAGTTATCTATATGTTGAGCAACACGCTTAGCGCATTGGCTCCTTAGCCGATACGCACTAGGTCTTCAGAAACTTTCCTTTGAGTGGCACGCCAAGTGCATCGGCTTTCCATCTGATGTGCGCTTGTCTTCAGAGAGACGTCCTCTCATCAGCTCAGCTAGCCGTTGGGTTCGCTTCGCCCTTAATTCAGCACAACCGATCCGGCGTCCACCGTCCTGTTGTCGTTGACCTCGTTCTCCTACTATCTCGGTTAGGTCCAATCTTTGAGATTTGGTGCTAGCGGCGTTGTCACGACGGGCGATGGGTTTCGTGCTACCATATCCATCTTGTGTCTCCATCGGCTCTATAGCCGATAGATCAGGGCCTCACATTCGCTACACCTAGAGGCATCGTATCCTTCAACGACATCCGCCTACGCCTACATCGGCTCCCCAGCCGATGGAAGGGTGCCCTAATTTCTATCGGCAACCAGCCGATAGCAAGAGCCATTCGAATGCAGCCGATAACTAACTCAATCCTATCGGCAGTCAGCCGATAGCGAGGGCTCATATCGGCCCGTCGTCTGACTGACCCGTTTGCCTCAGCTCCTTATCAATTGCAGGGTCAAATTGACTGGCACGCCCGCACCCGCACCGTCGCGTCGGAGCCGATCGAACCCCATGAGCCTCAGCACACATACCTCAAGCCAGGAAAAGAAGCCGACCGGCTTGCACTGGAGCTAAGCAGACCTCCTAGGCGTCGGCATGCTCGTGCCGGGTTTCGACACAAACATATTTTTTGGCACGCCTCGTCGGACCAAGGATTTCATTCATCGGCTGATAGGACTCATACTTCATTGATCGGTCAGTGGGGTAGAAATCTTGATTCATCAGCTGATTGGACAGGATTTCATTTATCGGCTGAAAAAACTTGAAGACCATTCATCAATCAGCGGGACTACACAATTGCCTGATTAGAAGTCAGAATTTTTACTCATCAACCCGGGGGGCATCTTGTTGCTAATATGTCTAAAAAAAAGGTTGATTCTAGGGCATATTCGTCTGAAGAAGCCGGTGAAGATATTATAGTTCCAGTTACCATGGAGGATCTGAATAAAGACCAAAGACAATATATAGAGCAGAATATGGACAACTTTTAGAAGCTCTGTTTGGATTCCTTCAGTATGACTAAACAAGGGCCGGTTCAAAAAAGAACAAATGCCAAAATGTGTTTTGATGAAGGAATCATGCCATTCATAACCTGTGAATTCTTCCAAGCTGCTGCAAGAGATGTTTAACGAAATATTTTATTAAGCATTCAGTAATCCATCGGGAATGTGGATGGATACACTGTAAGATCTTATTAAGAAGACGATACAAGAATCATTAGCTTAAGAGCCTAGTCAAGATCATGTACCTTTGCCGATAGAGACGAAGTTATCTCAAGAAACTTGGCAAAAGAAGAGGGACCTATCGGCAAACATGTATCCACCAACACAAGATCGATTTAGAGGGCAATGGCAGGAAGTACCTCTAGAATTCTTTCAGGGTAATTATTGTGGAGAGTATCACAGGCGGAATCGGGTACCCTATCCACCTCCACATGATCAGAGAGATATTCTAAGGAGAAGGATTGGTTAACCAGAATTGTGAACAGGGTGAAAGAGCAATTTGGTATCAAGCCTAAAGATCAAACAGTTATATATCGACACTCTTATCTAGAATGGTTTGATAGAGTTCCATTGCCTCGCCGATACATGATACCAGATTTTTTCAAATTCTCAGGGCAAGACAATATATCTACAATGAAGCACATCAGTTGATTTTTAGCATAGTGTGGAGAAGCATTAGCTGAGGAAACTCTCAGAGTCCGTTTCTTTCCATTATCCCTCTCTGGATCAGCCTTTGCATGGTTTTCTTCGTTACCACCGAACTCGATTAAAGGATGGGCCGATCTAGAGTAGCAATTCCATAGATATTTTTTTGCTAGGATTCAAGAAATGAGACTGTCAGATTTGACATCGGTTAGACAGAGGCTCAACGAGTTAGTTTTGGAGTACATCCAATGTTTCTAGGACATCAGAAGCCGATGTTATAGTCTTGTTCTGAGCGATGAACAGTTAGCTGATTTGGCCTTCCAAGGGTTGTCGAGTCGGAACCTGGCGTGAACACTTTCCAAATATTGGTGTTAACACATGCCCCCCAATTTCAAAGTATGAAGGCTCATGCTTCGAAATTCTCTTCCTCAGGCCTCTAATGCTTTGAAATCTCCTCCCTTATTGATAATCAGCTTTCATAAGCTGAAACTACATGCATCAGATGTGCTAAACTGTTAAACTCTTAGGAAGAAAATTTTCACTTGATGTGACTGCTCGTCGCTTAGAATAAGACTATAACACCGGCCTCTGATATACTAGAAACGTTGGATGTACTCTAGAACTGACTCATTAGGCCTCTGTCTAACCAATGTCAAATCTGATAGTCTCATTTCTTGAATCCCAGCAAAGAAATATTTATGGAATTGCTATTCTAGATCGGCTCCCCTTAATTGAGTTTGGTGGTAACAAAGAAAACCAGGTGAAAGCTAATCCAGAGAGGGACAATGGAAAGAAATGGACTTTGAGGGCTTTCTCGACCGATGCTTCTCTACACTGGGCTAAAAATCGGCTGATGTGCTCCATTGTAGATATGTTGTCTTGCCCTGAGAATTTAGAGAAATCTAGCTTCATGTATCGGCGAGGCAATGGAACTATGTCAAACCATTTTGGATATGGGTGCCGATACATAACTGTTTGATCTTTGGGCTTGATACTAAATTGCTCTTTAACCGTGTCCACAATTCTGGTTAACCAATCTTTCTCCCTTAGAATGTCTCTCTGATAATGTGGAGGTGGATATGGTACCCGATTCTGCTTGAGATACTCTCCATAATAAGTGTGTAAATTGGGATTGCCATCTGGGTAGACATGTTGATATCCTCCATAATAATTGCCCTGAAAGTATTCTAGAGGTATCTCCTACCGTTGCCCCCCGAATCGATCTTGTGTTGGTAGATATACATTTGCTGATAGGTCCCTCTTGTTTTTACAAGTTTCCTGAGATAACTTCGTCTCTATCAGCAAAGGTACATGATCTTGATCAGACTCTTGAGCTGCTAATTCTTGTATTGTCTTCTTGATCAAATCTTGTAGTGTATTTATCCATACTCCTGATGTTTTACTGAATACTTGATAAAATGCTTCATTGAACATCTCTTGCAATGGCTTAGGAGAATTTATAGGTGATGAATGGCCTGATTCTTTCATCAAAACACATTTTGGTATCTGTGCTTTTTGAATCGGCCCTTGTCTAGTCATACTAAAGGATTCCAAATAGAGCTTCTGAAAGTTGTCCATGTTCTGCTCTATCTGCTACCTTTGGTCTTCATTCAAATCCTCCATGGTTACTGGAACTATAATATCCTTCTGACTTGTTCTCATGTACCATTCATGCCATGGACCTTTTTCCAGAATCTAGATAGGTACAAATAACCATTCTAAAACTTAGCTAGAACATCATCTATTGGCTAGAATTTTGGCTCCTTTGAATTAAGGCATAGGTTAGTATGCAAATTACCAAGACAAACCCCCTTTATTGCCTCCTGATTCTACCCAAGATAACAAAATTAATTCTTTTTTTCAAAACAGTGTATCTTTTTTGTCATCTTGGGTGGAATTGGGAGGCAATAGAGTGATCTCATTATGTTTTTTTAGCATAGTCCTTTCATTTGTCACATAGAACTATGAGGTTAAATAGACCATTGTGGTGAGGAGGCCATTAAATTTGGTAGCTCGACACCTAAGAGCAAATGGATTTGGTTTATAAGGAGTTATTGGAATGTATGATGTTCAAGTGATGGCTTTGGCCTTGCTATACCTTGCTCACTATTTTTATCACTAAATAATTGTCTTTCATCCTTCATAGGCTGGCACTTTTGCTACTGGTACATCCTAGAAATCAACTGCCTTATCAAAGAGGAAGCCTAATGGAGCAAACAAGATGCTAGATGGTTGCTATGTTGTCACGCAACTATCTTTAGATAGCAAGCCTCTAGCACCTTTGTCGGTATTAACCCTGTATGCTATTGTGTATGGTGTTGTTGTCAGGGACCTGGTTACTATAAATTACAAACATTGGATAACCAGGAACCCAAATGAATATGAGTAGACTGTACTAGATGGGCTCAAGAAAGCTTGATGGAACAAATTAAAGGGCATATTCATCTTTCCTCAAGGTACAAATGATTTAGCAAAGGATGGGGCCCTTTCCAAAATGTCAACTCTCTTCAAAAAGTGGAAGGGCACCTTGAATAACATGTTCATCCAATCCAGCGCAAGGTCGAACTTTAGTTATCCCTTGTATCAAAAGTGCGAAGATTTCTAGGATGAATTTGTGAGGTACAAGACATATAAAGAGAAAAGACAAATGAGCGAATGAAACCAGTCAAACTCAACAAAGAACAAGTACCCTTACCATCTCGGCTCGATCGAATAGGCTAAGAACATCCTTAAATAGGAAGAGATGGAGGAAAATTTGCATAGAACTAGTGTAATCCTTGAGACGTAAGAATGTGGCACCTGAACAAAGCACTACGCATATGCCAGGAAAATAGAACACTCATCTACTAGGGAGTTGATTGCCAAAGGCCTACTTCAACAAGAGCTAAAATAGAGGATCCCCGAGGCCCATTCATAGTCATCACAAGGCTCCTTCAATCCCGAAAGAGAGGAAGATGAGTTCCCAATAGCATTGGGGAACCTGAGGACCCTTGAATCCTAAAAGGCAGAAGCCTTATTCCATGGAAGAATGGGTTTCCGGATGATAAAGGAAGGTATTGGGCTAGGAAGATAAGACCGATAGAAGTAGAAAATAATGCCAAGATCATGAAGGAGGTGGCAAGGCAGCTTGATGAGAAATTGGCTATTGCACTTGTTAAGATTCAGACCCAACAATAACCATATCCGTAGGGACAAGCTAGGAATCAAGTGGTAAGCCCTGATGGGAGGCGGAGTAGTTGCGCTTCTATGGAAGTACATCTTGTAGAACCTAACTCGACGCATTATCCTGTGGACAACATTACTTCACAGACTCTATGTAGGCTCCATGTGGCCCTTCAAAACAACATTACTCAAGATATTGCTAGTAGTACGGCCCATCCTATATTGCCTAGGCAAACAATACATAGCTAGACAGTCTGGCAAGGCTACTCAAGGATTGATGAGAAATTGAGGACGTACTGAGCCAATACAGAGGATATGTGATAGAGTTTCCTCCAAAGGAAGGGGTTGATACTCTAGGTGATGCTCTTCAGACTGTGATCCTTTGGCACAAACACTTTATTGTCATCTTCTCAAATGATGGTGCAGGTGATTGTAGTGATGATGGTTCAAGCTCTTCAGGAGGTCATGCTCCATTTCTAGCTCTGTCCTCTCCTCCACAAAAGACATTGAGTCCACCTATGCCTCGACAAAAGAGCCCAACTCCTCCACCATCTAAAAAAGTGCATTAGAAATGTCTGGTCCATCAAAGAAGCCGACCCAAATAAACTAAGGTGCCAGATACAATGTCGATGTCCTCGCAGCCATTAGAAGATGGTTAGTGGAAGCATAACTTTGATTCTTAGTCCTAAAGGGCCCGCGGTGCCAAAGGAACTAATTCCATATAATATTCAAGAATTTTTCATAAGCATGGCACAACCATCGGCCTCCAAGAAATTGAAATTGGACTTTTGACGAACTATATAGAAGAAGGATCTGTAGGCTATGTTTGAGAAATTATACAATGTAGAGCGAGAGACTAGAACTTTTGAATTTTGTAAGAAGGCCAGTCTAGATAGCTTGCAAGATTTGGATAACCTTCAAAATGTTGAAGTAGTTCTGCAGTTTCAACTTGGACGTCCATTCCTAATTAAACCATAGTTAGAGGAAGTAGACACTCTAATACGGTGGTTGCATCAATGGTATTTGGAGTAAGCTACCATTGGTGAATCTAAGTTCGGTGCCTATTACACTAACGTCGATTTTCATACCACCGACAATGTGGTATGGGTGAAATTTCTAGAGCTCTTCCGGGTATACCAATAAAGGGACATTGATATCAACAATCTCCAACTATGGTCATTGTAAACACTTTAAACTATTTTTCCTCATCAGGTGGCCATTCATTTAAGATTAACATTCTCCAACTACGGTTTTTTTAGATATGGCTATGTAGAAGCACATATACCAAGGTTGCATTTTTTGACTTAGGGATTGTGAACTTTAAAAACCTAATAGAAAAAAGACATGATATCGAGGAGTACCTCTTAGGGATTGTGACCATCATCCATCTCTCGGTTTACTTGCTATACATGCAAATGGAGTTATTGATTCATCATACTATGTGCAGGGGCCGCTAGATCCTCCTGGTAACCAATATCGACATCAGTCAGATTATCATCTTTGATAGCAGTAGGAGACTAAGATATCAGTACCAATCCATTATAAAAGTATTGAATAGGGCACATGCGAGTTACCGAAGGCATGGAAGATCACACGGATGATATGAAGTAGATACATCAATATTTTGGATATTTGAACATCAATGGATCCTAAAACAACTAGCTAGTATAAATCTCTATGGGTTCTACATCATACACTACATGCTATATTTTAGAGAGAAGGGCAACAACCATAGTAGTGCTAAAGTATGACGTGTTAAACATACACAAGCCACAATTATAATAATTATGTACCATTAGTAAGTAAATTTTCATCTATTCCACTTTTTTTGTCACAAAAACTAGATATTGCTACAAGTGAATTGCAATCACATGTCATCCTTGGCCTCATTGACAAGCTAGGTGGGTTCATCTGTTACCAAGTCATAGACTTAGATGGTACTTATAATCTTAACAAATAGACACTAAGACTATAATCATCTGAGTTGGCCAACTTAGCTAGCTCATCGAAGAAGAAAACTGAAAGAAAGAAAAGAATCAACTAGTTAGATCTAACTAAAGTCTTCAAGAAATGTTTGAAAATACTATGTATTTATTTGGTGTTTAGACACTAAACATGTTTGAATTATTCAATAAAGTTTTTGATGTTTGAATTATGTAAGGTTAGATTCTTTTTAATGTTTTTATTTAGTTGATTTCTTTATCATATGATCTTTGTTATAGTTACAGTAACCGAATGACAAGAAAGTTGACCGTACATTGAAAATCCACACTTACCAAGTATACACACTAAATTATATCTTGTGAATATGAGCGTTAATGGTGAATGTTAAGACTTGTGACTTTTTACATAGATGTTAATTTGAATATAAATATGAAAGTATATGGTGATAGTGATGGTGACGCTGAATGTATATATATGAGCGTGGATGTGTATATGGCTAGATATATTATCATTATATGAATATCTGTGAATTTATGCATTTTGTTATTTTTATTTTATTTATGTCGGTGTCGATTTTATAGAAGAACTGACACTTATGATAAATACCATGTGGTAGTTGGGTGTTAACGGGCACCTATAACTTTATAAAAATTACCGATTATTAGAAAAAATCGATACCAATTATTGCTAGCACATAGCTCATAGGTGACAAAACCGGCACATATAAAGGTGCCGGTTTTTAGTCAGATTGCGACATTAAATATGGGTTTATAGTCGGAGCGGTGAATTTGAGTGCTACAGGTAAGAATAAACAGGAATCCTACAATTGTATCCATTGGTTCAACTTCTTGATGATGTGACGTCACACATTCATGAACTTCTTTTTGAAAGTAAATACTTGGTGGGTCGTAACTTTGGAGAAAAAAGATTACTGGCTCTACAGGTACCATTTGTGACATCCCTAGTAGCTACTCATTGTTTTTAAGAAACACAATAATCATGAAATCAGAAAAATTTGAGGAGAAAAATATTCTTATAACCATACTAGACACTGCTAGCTTTTATTTTGGTGGGCAGCGCATAGCTTATATTATTGGGCCAAGATTATAACATATATTAGTTGTTATAATTATTAGATGAATTTATAACACACGCATCTAGAAGATTTTTAAGAACCTTCCATATAACGCCTCTTCTAATATGTAAATCTTCCGTAACATTCCATATGACGTCTCTTTTAATATATAAATCTTCTGTAATTAGAACCTTCCATATGACGCCTCTTCTATTCTTGTAAGCTATGTTAGGAGCTTTTTCTGGCTATATATAACACGCAGGCGACACGAGATCAAGTACACACTTTAAGCCCTCTAATTATCTTTTATGGTATCAGAGCTATCAAACAATAATAGATTAGATCCATCTTCCACCATATCAACCTCCTACATCGCCGCCATCAATCCCATGGTTGGCAAGTTGTCTCTGAGAAGCTGACCAAGAACAACCATGCGCACGCCTGGAGGGATTTCTCACAGGCGCCACAAAGACCCCCGCGTCTACTATGAAGATGACAGCAGATGGCAAAGAAGTGGAGGTACAGAACCCGCTCTACGTTGAGTGGGGTGCTACGGATTAACAGGTCCTGGGATTCCTGCCCTCTTCTATCACTTCAAACATTTTGTCCCAGTTAACTGATTGCAAGATTGCTGTTGAAGTATGGAGTGTTGTCGAGGCCATGTTCACCTTAATGTCATGAGCGCGCACCGTCAACACCAGGATCACGCTCGCCACAAAGAAGAAGGGCAATCTCTCCATGGCAGAATACGTCACCAAGATGCGGTCTCTTGCTGATGAGATCACGTCTGCTGGCAAGGCCATCGATGATGATGAGCTGGTCTCCTACATTCTCGCCCATCTCAATTTTGACTATAATCCCATCGTCTCAGCCCTAGTCACCAGGACTGAGCTGATCAGTGTGGGAGAGATGTACTCCTAGCTACTCTCGTTTGAGCAGTGTATGGATCTTCTCCAGCCTGATAGCCGCTCCTCGGTTAATTCCAACAACCGGGAGCACGGTGCGTTGCAAGGCACGCGAGGCAGAGGGCGCTCGCGTGGGGGTGCTCCATCTCACGGGCGTGGTCGAAGCAATGGGTAGCGCCAGCAGATTCAAGGCCCACAAAATAATCAGTAGCATGGGCCTGACAACAGACCTAGGTGTCAGGTTTACAAGATAAAAGGACATACTGCTGACATATGTTGGTACAGATTTGATAAAGATTTCATACCAAAAGAAAAATATGCAGATGCAGCGTCTACGTCCTACGGAGTAGACACCAATTGGTACATGAATTCGAGCACTACAGATAACATCACCAGTAACTTGGAGAAACTATCGATCCATGACAGGTACAAGGGCCATGATCAGATCCACATAGCGAGTGGGGCAGGTATGAAAATCAGTCACATTGTTCATTCTACTGTTACAACCCCTAGTCGCGATCTTCATCTCAATAATGTTCTATATGTTCCCAAGGCCAACAAAAATCTTGTTTCAGTTCATCGTCTCACATCTGATAATTCTACCTTTATAGAATTTCATCCTGATTTTTTCTTGATTAAGGATCAGGCAACAAAGAAAACACTGCATAGGGGATGCTATGATCATGGGCTCTATCCTCTTCCTGCTAGGCGCACAATAAAGCAAGCCTATAGAGTTGCAAAAATTTCTTTTGATAGATGGCATTCTCGTTTGGGTCATCCAGCTACTCCGATTGTTGAAAAAGTTATCAGCCAATTTAATCTTCCTGTTTTAGCAGATTCAAATAAACATTTGGTGTGTGATGCATGTCAAAAAGCGAAGAGCCATCAGTTATCTTTTCCTCATTCTAGCTCTGTTTCCCAGTATCCTTTAGAAATTATTTATTCTAATGTATGGGGTCCTACACCCAAATCAGTTGGTAGACACAAATACTATGTGAGTTTCATTGATAATTATAGTAAGTTTACCTGGATTTACCTCCTTAAATTCAAATCTGAGGTATTTACCAAATTTCAAGAATTTCAATCTCTATCTCTTGTTGAGCGCTTATTTAATCGTAAGATTATAATAATGTAGACCGACTGGGGGATGAATATCAAAAACTGCATCCCTTTTTCGTCCAAGTTGACATCATACACCATATTTCCTACCCGCATACACATCAGCAGAACGGGACAGTTGAACGCAAGTATCGCCATATCATCGAAGTTGGTCTAGCTCTTCTTGCTCACGTCAACATGCTACTAAAATTTTGGCCTAATGCATTTCTTTTCGCCACACATTTGATAAATAGAACACCTAGTCGGTTACTATCATATGACACGCCCCTCTTTCGGTTGGTCAACCAACAGCCAGATTATTCCTCTCTTCGTATCTTCAGATGTGCTTGTTGGCCTAATCTACGACCCTATAATACCCATAAACTCTAATTCCACTCCAAGCAATACACTTTCTTAGGATACAGCCCATTTCATAAAGGGTTTAAGTGCTTAGATCCTGATTCTGGAAGGGTTTACATTTCTTGAGATGTAACTTTTGATGAATCTCTATTTCCCTTTCAATTTCTTGGTCCTAATGCTAGTCGTAGGTTTCAAGATGAAATTAATCTTTTACCTACCTATTTGTTAAATCCGACTAGTGGGGTTCGTACCATAAGTGATCATGTGGCTGATTCTCTAATTAATCCTGCTAACATTGATTTTCTAGTGCATGAAGTCATACAGGAATTGCTGTCATCGCATACGGGGGTACCCGGAGCTCCTTCTGTCAGAGCTGACCCCTAAGGCGATTCACCTGTGCCTCCAACGACTTCCGCAGGTGTATCTACCTAGGAGTCTGAGCCTGGCGTATCGTCCTATGACATATCGCCTGGGCCAACGACTACCTCTCCAATGCGTGCGGGCGATTCTGCATCCGGCGCACCCGACACGATCAAGACGTTGAATCCGGAGCCCCCGGCAGCCATATCCACTCTGGATCCCATGCTGGGATCTTCTACAGCACCTTCGGCTGGCGGTGAGCTACATCAAAGGCCGAAGACCTGTTTGCAAAGTGGTATTCGCAAGGAGAAGCGCTACATCGATGGTACGGTCAAATATTCTTTCTTAACATCAACCGGTGAGCCACAAAAATTAGAGTATAATAATTGAAAACAAACAATGGATGTTGAATATGATGTGTTAATGAAAAATAAAACATGGCATTTGGTTCTTTCTCAAAAAGAGCGTAATATTATTGACTACAAGTGGGTATATAAAATCAAATGTAAATAAGATGACAGCTTAGATAGATACAAGGCTCGATTGGTTGTAAAAGGTTTTAAGCAACGGTATGGTATTGATTATGAAGATACTTTCAGGCCTATTGTTAAAGCTACCACTACTCGAGTTGCTCTCTCTATTGCTGTGTCCAGAGATTGGACTATTAGACAATTGGATGTTCACAATGCTTTCTTGCATGGGCTTCTTGAAAAAGATGTCTATATGAAGCAGCCTCTTGGGTACGAGGACAATTCTAAAAGAAGCTATGCTTGTAAGTTAGATTAGGCACTATATGGATTGAAGCAGGCGTCTAGAGCATGGTTCTGAAGGTTAAGAAACTTTATGCCCTTGGTTTTAAAGGATCTAAAGTCGATACTTCCTTATTCTATTACAGTAAGGGTGACATTGTTATGTTCATATTAATTTATGTTGATGACATAATTATGGTTAGTTCTAAACAAGAGGCAGTGGTCGCATTACTTTAGGATCTCCACAATGATTTTCCATTAAAAGATTTAGGTGACTTACATTATTTTCTCGGTATCGAAGTTGCCAAGACGAAGCAAGGAATTATTTTGACACAAGAAAAATATGTAAATGATTTATTGAAAAGAGCAAATATGGCAGATTGCAAGCCGGTAAGCACACCTCTATCCACTAGTAATAAACTCTCAGTTTATAAAGGAGATCCGCTTAGTCCTATAGATGCATAAAGATATAAGAGTATTGTAGGAGCCTTACAGTATCTTACATTGACAAGACCTGACATTGCTTTCTCAGTAAATAAGGTTTGTTAATTTTTTCATGCACCAATAACAGTACATTGGGTGACTGTTAAAAGAATATTAAGATATCTCAAGTCATGTGTAAAGCTTGGTCTAAAAATAATAAGTCATTTTTCTTCTTGGTAAGTGCATATTCAGATGCTGATTGGGCTGGCTATCCTAATGACAGAAGATCAACAGGTGGCTTTGCAGTATTTCTGAGAAATAATCTTGTATCATGGCATGCAAAAAATAAGTTATAGTATCAATGTCAAGTACCAAATCTAAGTATAAGGCATTGGCTAATGCAACTGTTGGGATTATTTGGATTTAGACTTTGTTGAAAGAATTAAAGGTATCTAATCCGCCTGTTGCACGGTTGTAGTGTGATAACATGAGGGTCAAATATCTTGTATCAAATACTGTATTCCATGCTAGAACTAAACACATTAAAGTTGATTTTCACTTTGTCCGGGTAAACAGTAAATTACTTTAGATTGATTTTGTTTCTTCTGAAGATCAAGTGGCAGATGGTTTCACCAAATCCTTGAGTGTATGAATGTTGGAGAATTTAAAGTACCATCTTTAACTTAGAAAAGTTATGATTGAGGGGGAGTATTAGATAAATCTGTAACACATGCATCTAGAAGATTTTTAAGAACCTTCCATATGACGTCTCTTCTATTCTTATAAGCTACGTTAGGGTTCTTAGTTATATATAACACATTGGTGGCATGAAATCAAGTGCAGGTTTCAACACAACTGCACTTTTATTAACATGTATCAGAGGTGTATGCAAATGCAATCTAACAAAGCAGTTGCTCTTTGCATATGTTTAGTGAAGCATAAGTGATGCAGCAAAGGGTATATATGCTTAATCTCTCCATTTAATTCATTTTGGGAGCATATATGTATTTATAATGGAGGGAAACTGTTATTAGTCTTGTCAAGATTGTCTGCATCAAACCACATGTAGGTTAGCTATTAGCCTTAATATCGTTGGATGTGCGTCACAGTCCTACTCTCTAGCTTGTGGGAAATTTAAAGGACAACTAAGTACGTGCTTAATTATATAATCGAATTTAATCATCAGTTGGCTTGTGCTGTCCTGCGTGCACCAATGCACACGCATGTATTTATATAAACATGTCACTGCAGGATACACTAGTTCCATGAAGATTGTTGGCCAAATTAACCAGACGTGTCAACGTATATGTTCCTCAGTTTACATCTAAGAGGCCATATCAATCATAAACTTCTAATTATTAATTATATAATTACACAAAAGATATATACACATACCACTGCATACGCAGACCAAACTCTCATATCCACGGGAGTTCCCTAACACATATTCAAAGAGACGGAGACTACTTTGAAATACTAAAACATAAAAATGACTTATTATATATTCTCCAAAGTCCAAACTAATTAAAACTCTATATTTATCAATATTGAATTTCAGAATAATTAAATTATGAAACAAACTAAATTGAAATTCCAACAAAAAATACAAGTATATACTTACTAATTGCAAAATATTAAATAAAGCATAAAAACAAAAGATACGTTTGGATGGATTTTAATTTTAGTATTTTATTTAGTTCTTAAATTTTAAGTTAACAATTTAAAAAGTAGTAACTGATGTGATTATTTTGTTTTACCTTAATCTAACCCGTTGAAATTCATATGTGATAAAAATTTTGATTTATGTTAGTAATATCAAAATAACCGGTGTAATTTACGAGTTAGCGACTAGCTCCTATAATCATATATATTGGTGTAATTTTGTTATCCTTCAAATGCGTTGTATACTACTGCTTTGCTTAATTTACGGAGGGAGTGTGTACAGATGTACTGGACTACTTGAATCGTGAGTTGGTGATATGTCAGTCAGCTGCATGATATGGTCTGTACTTAGCTGGATCTTGGAAGGAACTGGGGGCTGGCCTGAAACGTGTATGAAAGCTGAGTTAGATCATGTTGATTCAAAGTAGTAATTAGTACTAAGGCGCTTAACTGTGAGTCTGTGACTGTGCAACGTGGTGTACATGTGTCCTTTATAACGAGTTCAACTGTGGGAACTGTGGTCGAGTGTGTAAATGGAGCAAATTCGGAGGAAAAAAATCTAATTGAAACATGTATTATCTAAAGCATTAATTAAAAATTCTGAAATTTTCCTTATGAATTTGCAGAGAACAAAGTACATACGGACAACAAATGGTACGTGGAACTAAAATTAAGTTAGGTAAGTCGTAAAGGGCAGCAGACTATAGAAGAGCACTTTCGGACTTCGACGGTACATTTAACAAGATTAGAGGGTTGGATCTGTATTTCCCGAAGTTAGCAACAAGATAACACATAGCGTTATTAAGGTATTCAGTGGCGTCTAGGAAAAATAATTGAGTCGAATGATAAGAATAGAACACATACTGGACCACACTCACTTTAAAGGATACATTAATCAATCATGAACCTAATGGAAGCATACGACCAAGTCGACCATTAATTGCATAATGTATATACATATAGTATTGGTCAGTATGTGTGATAACAGTAATACTATATATTCAATGCAAGTAAAGGGATAATAATACTCCTATATCTTTTCAGGGAAGCATACTGCTATTTTGAATATGATTTACCGACAGGGACAACAAAATTCATTTTGGGTATCCATTTCACCATCATTACTGGTTGTCATCCCTAATGGTATTTAATTAATTATAGTTTGATTTTCCCTAATGGTATTAACAACGAGTGGAGGCAGGCCATCGATCGTGGGAAATATTAATCTCGATAGCGAAATTGGAACACACTAATATATTCCAGTCCGGCTACCAGAGCTCAACGTACCTACTGTCTAGAAATTTGTCATGCACGACTGCGTCGTACCAACAGCATATTATAATCTGACACTGCTTACCGACAACTAACAATGATCGAAATAATGGAGTACATACGTTTGTATGATCCTACTGATGTAATCTCCGACCTTTCCGAAGGACCTTAATATACAGATATATTTACTAAAAAAGAAAATTTTGCATATTTGTTATTTATCGGTAGTCTTTTTTTCTTATTTTTCAGTCATCTAAACTTGCATAATCTACATAGATCAAAATTGCAGGACTGCATATACAATATGTGACATAAAATTCTACTACGGATCTTACGGTTTATAAAATGTTAGATTTGCTTTGTGATTTGTGCAACCCCTTAATTCTAACACCCCTCGCCTCCTTCTATTCTGTGACTATTCCACCATTCCCCAGCCATCTCGTTTGGGCCTTGCCGGTGCTGAAAGAGGCTAACGGCACTAGTGAGTCTAGCCCGCCCAGCCGATCTCCTCCTCCTCTTAAGCTAGCAACAGCGAGTGGCCTCACCCTGCCATCTTCCCCATTTTTAGTAGGTCCCCCGCCACTAAAGGCGCCACTACCTCCTAATCCTATGGCATCCCTCACCACTACCACCTTCCATGCCTATCGTTGGCCTCCATTCCCACAGCTTCGGTAGCACCACCACCGTCTCAATGTTTACCTTAAGATAGTCACCTCCCATGGCCATCCATCTAAGGCCAACAAACTCTCCCTCCTAACCCTAATACATAACTGGTTGGGTGGCTGCCACCTCACTGAAGCTAGAGAGAAAAGAGGCCAACATAAATCGTGGTGAATATGGATGATTTTATACAAAATACACCTTAATTTTCTTATAAATGTAGGTTAGCCATTATGTAAAAAGTATAATATAACAAGATGCAACTTCAGCACGAACTCAAATTTTTTTGCTTGCTTTGTTTTTTTTATTTTGTCAGCGTGAACATGGATGTGGATTTATGCTTTAGTATAATGTTCTTGTCTTATACGTAGAAATATACACATCAAAGTGCATTATTTTTAAATTTTGAGTTTTAGGTACTGCTTTGTTTCACCTGGTGAAAAATAGATATCACTATGCCAAATCAACTCATCTGTTACAACTTCAAACCCTCATCTATAACGGATTTAGTCCTCATCAAATATGAGTGGTCAGTAATGACTCCACATCACCTGTGATGGGTTAAGGTTTATCAAAGCTAAGATTACTTGTGACACGTCACAAGAAAACCCGTCACATGTGAGGTAGCACCGCAAGCTAACTATACTTACGACCTGTTAGAGATAACATAGCTCTGACGGTCGCTTTAATGACTCGTTATAGATGAGCTACCCTATACGTGTGATTATGCTTATAACCCATCAAAGCTAATCTACCTCGAACGAGCCTGTTTAATAAACTATTAGAGATGAGTTAGACACCTATGACGACATAGATTAGCCCTCGTCATAGCTAGTCACATGTGATCGGTCTTATTTGAAATCCATCATAGGTAGTGCTCACCTATAACGTATTTTTTTTGAAACACGACAGTGGCATGGTTAATAAAAAAATGTTTTTTTGGCTAGCCACAAAAATTGCTACCATGATCTCTAAAAAAAATAGATATCACATATAATTTCATATCCTCCTAGTTCTTAGCAACAACATTGCCATAATTAAGCATCCAAAATTCTATCAAAGTGATATATTGGCATTGACATATCAACGAGCTCACACACACATATATTACTCACATATTCACAGTCATATATTTATCATCATATATATAGATTAATTTCTGCGAATCACATATAACTACAATTTTCATTTAAATCCACAAACATACCCATAGCAATGTATGTGATGCCCCGTGCATTTTCGAAGAAGAACCACAACTACCTATGAAGTTAAAAATTAGAAAAATAATAATTAAATAATATATTATGGATTTTTGTAAGTTAGGCAACATCTTTTTTAATATAACTTATGGGATTTTTTTTATAATTTAGTAACCTACTCTAAATTGTTAATGACAATTTACGAGGTAATAGAAGACCTAAGATGCCTAAGTCAATTAGTATATGTACTAATCCAACCAAACCACCTTGGGACCCATATAACCTCGCAATTTGTGATCATTTGACTCCTAGCTCCTTGGCACAAGGATTATTTGATAAATTAGAGTATGTTTTCTATGATTTTTAGAGTATGTTACATAAGATATATGTTCGGAATTAATAGTGTTCTTAGATGTCAGGTTGATGGAGTTTAAAACACCTACTTCCTCGGCATGAGGATTATTTGATACATTAACTAGACAATATAACGCAAATCATAGACTTAGATAGTAACTACATCTCACTTTCAATCTCACTATGAATTACTCGTTGTGATTATGTGAAGTAGAAGGGGCTCGATTACAGGGGCCAAAAGTGTCCTAAAGCAATAACCAGTGCCCTAGGCTCCTAGCTTGAATTGCTTGAGCAAATCACCGAGATAAGTTAATATTATGGTAGGTGGTATAATCGAAGTCAAGGTTTACAATATATTTATCTAATGTAATATACACAAATCTAATTTGTTCGTAGAGCAATTTGATTAATTTTAAATTAATTTTCAACTAAAAATAGAACTTATCCAGTGGTCTGGAAGTGGAGGCAGCTAGCGGCTGAGGTGGCAGGTAGTCGGTTTGACAAAGTTGTTAAAAAATGACACAATACAAGATGCTTAGTGATCCAAAATGTCTTAGTCGAGTAGTATATGCACTAATCTGTCCAAACCACTTTCAATTCAAAGCACCCCACATTCTATGATCATTTAATAACCAAGGACATATATACACAAGTACATACATAGAAAAAATACATAAATACCAAAATAAAGTGTATGGTAGAATTGTCCAATAGGTAACATTGGTCATTGTACAAGACACATTCACTCTCATTCTACTTGGGCTGGAACATCCCTTTTGGGTGAATGATTTCTTGGAGGATGAAAGCAACTATTTGTCCTCTAATGTGCACTAGGTCGATATGTTCAATGTTCCACCTATTTGTCTATATAGTGATACTATAGTTTGTACAAATGACCTACATGTGTAAGCATGAACCTTGGGATCGTAGTTGCTCACCTGTCTCATCCAAGTAACCATGTTATGGCAGATATGAAAACTACATTGATTGCTGACCTGTTGCACGCATTGAAAATCTTTATGGTGATGGAGGGTTCACTTTTTCTCCATGTGCCTACCTCCTTTCTGCATGTAAGGTGCCCACATGGCATCTATTATGGTATTCGGAATCTCGAAATTATATGATCCGCTATGGTTGGAGTTAAGATAGCAAACCTTATTCTATTTTGGCACTATTACCAAGAGAACCCAATGCCACCTGCATAAGCCCTATATCTATAAGGAACCTAAGGTATATGAAAATACTAGTACGATGTAATGAAAAAAAAAACTTAAGATCGCAAGGCTCTTACTGTTGATTGTACGCTAACATTATGTATTCCTTATCTTAGTAGGCCCAAAAGCAACGGTTTAAGTACTCGATGACATCACCAGTGTTAGTATTTAGGTAGGTCTTATTGATCACTAATGGATCAAGGAAACCAACCTAGTACCCTAACCTACGGGCTTATTTGCAACATAACCTGTAACCGTGCTCGTATTAGTTAGGACAATTTGAACATGAGTATTTATACAATAAAGTAGATTGGTATGTACTTACAATGAGTAGCATTTTAGAAGACACATGTCCACCGCTCGCAGCCTAAAAAGATCGAAGAGATCATTGAAACCCACAATAATGTAAGCCACACTAGACAGGAACGGCTTAGGACCATGATATCCAATGATTGAGTTCTCCCATTGCTTCCACTTGGAGTTGGTCATCTCCATGTAATATTTATGTAGTTCTTGGCAAGCAATATCCATTTGTTGTAACAAATTGTCCTCCACCAAGGGCATGCCTATAGCAAATTGACTTAGTTAAAGTTATCAAGGGACCAAGGACTCCTTTTGCTTACTCTTTCTATTTCTCCTACCATGTTGGCTTCTTTTCTATACTAGAAAAATATCAGACTTGGGGGGAAACTTAATTAGAGACAGGTCGACCGGTATATCATCCAAGTCCATTATGGCAGTCATTGCAAGACCATGTGGAGGCTCTATCGAAAGTTGAGTCTTTTGAGGTGGAGGAAATGTATTGGCAGGCTAAGCTTGATGAGGAGTCAACTTTACTACAATATCTCTCTTGGGCCATTGGATGAAGGTTTTTCTTGTAGCAGCAAGAGTCAAGATCTCATCATTTGGTAGGATTGGAAGTGGATATTATGTCCTAGTATCATTGACTTGGTCAACATTGACTTTGGCATACCCATTGATAGCAACAATGCAAAATGTTGGAGTGACCCTAAGTTGGAGAACACACATGGTTGCATTCTGCATGTTGATCGCGGACTATTAGCATATATGCCCTTCAAATACTAGCCTACTTAAGTAGTACTGCCTTATTACCTCCATATGGTCGACTGCACATGGAATTGGATGCGCATGAGCTAGCTCTATCAACACATAATTGCTACATCGTTGAGTTGGGCTAGCATCCACATGAACTAGATTAGTTAGATGTGGTGCTTGAGGTGCTCCTACCTAATTCGCCTGCATCTCGATCTTTAGACATTCGAAGCTTGGTACCGAACTCCTTACTAGGCTTGGCCTTCATGTCCTCCTTTAGTTGTTACTTGAGACGGCCCTACTTCTCTTCCTTTGAGACCTGTCGTTTTTTGTATTGCGTGCTGTATTGTGGCAACCCATACTTTCAAGGCACTTTTGCACCTGTACCTCTCATTTAGCCTGGATGTTCAAGGTTGCCGAGCACTTGTGTGAGGATGTCATCTTCATGCTTCCATGGGGCTGACTCAACTTCACTTTGTGAAAATTGTGAAACAATCAACTCGTTGATAAAAAAAATTATCATGACCCTTGTTGTCGCACACGGAGGCCTGTGAGATTTGCTTATCTCCAATTTAGGACCTTAAGCTCTTTGGCATCCTTATATTATTGAGGTTCACGGCATACCAATCAATTTGACTTTCTATTTGATGAGGAAGATAAAAAGAATTAGATGAATGAGCTAATAGGCCGATAGGCCGATACGGACTCCTGCTATCAGGTGGATTACTGATAGGGGTTAAAACAAACATCGGCTAGGGGTCCGATGTAGGTATAAAACAAATGATGTAAATATTGAAACTCATATCGGACCCAACCGAGATAATTCCAGATTGCAGATAATAAGAAAAATCTACCTAGCCGATAGATCCTAAGCAAACGTGTTGGATACAACAGATCAATCTAAGACATCATAATGATGCAGCCTTAGATCTGATACATCATGATAATGGCAGGACATACTCATTTGCTGGAGATCAAACTTAACTGATATAGCCCTGCTATAAGAGCCAGAACCTGCCAAAATAAACCTAGAAGAAATAGGGTGGTGATGCACCGAAGGATTGTATTATGATCTATGGAGATAGATTACAAGGCTCTTATAGGTCTATATTTATACCCTGAGGTTACACAAATTCCACACGAATATGGGATAATCATTCCTAAAGATAAAACATCATCTATCTTAGAGATAAAAGGAAAACTAACTAACTTGGCTTTCTATAAGATATATTTTATAAAGGTAATAACCACGCTGCTGTGACTTTCACAATTTCATCTTAGATCTGGTCTCATTTGGATAGGTTTCCATCTATCAATTGGCCTCTTTTCATAAGCTGATCGGCTCTCCGATCTTTAATCGAATCTGTTAGTGGGTTTACCAAATTTTGACATTAACACAACTCCATCTACATGGCAAAAATAACAAGAGTTAGAGTAAAGTTTTTAATGAAGCAGAAAGTTCGTTCAAGTTTCATAAGTAATAATACTCACGAGTCTCTAGTACACCGCTCCATTAGCTTCCTTGGAAAATGAGACGAACCAATTTGGGTTGATCCTGCCCCTTGCTTGAGCCCAGTTCCAAGCACGTTCTTCTAGGATATCAGTGAACAGAGGAGGGATGTTTGCCACTATTGCAACTTCGTACTCCTTGGTCCAAATCTGTGCCCTCCTAATATATCCCACCATCCTGAGTTGGTGCGAGTGCTCGTTCCTAGATGCAACTGCCGATGAGCCTTGCTTGTCGAACTCCTCGAAGGTCTTCATAGTGCATAATTGCTCCTACACTATCTCAATTATATGTCAATACTCCGCGTATGGTGTGTGGTTTCTCGAGGGATGACAAAATCATTAACGAGCTTCGACTTAAAGTTCTTCCATGCTCTACCCATCTTCAATAGCATGCGTCGCTTGAGTCTTGCCTCCGCTTTCTCTGAATAGCCAAACTGTTCCTTTTGTCTAGCCCAGTACTGCCATGTGACCACTCAACTATTCGACCGATCACACTTTGTGGCCCCATTAGTCTTCGAGAAGCTTCCACCTCAGTGATTGTCAGTCTATGTTTAGGTAATTGGTTTTGAGTCCTAGGGTTTTGATCTGATGTTGTTGCATAGGTTCCGGTTGAGGTTTCGATATTGTGGACGTTCTCGGATATTTTTGCTTATTATAATTCAGCTTATGCCCTAAAATTATTGACTATAGTAGACAGGCCTAGGGGCTTAGGGATGAGGGTAGTTCTCGGGGTTGCTGGCGACAACAGTGCAGTGGCGAGCGTGTGGAGGTTGGGGACGATGAGAGGGCACAACAGCGGTGGCAATGGCACATTGGTGGGCTTGGAGAACTTGGGGATGACAAGAGGGCTCGAGGTTGGTGGCAATGGTGGCGCGGTGGCAAGCTCCAAGGACTCCCTAATAATGGGAGTGCTTGGGGTCAGCGGTGATCACGGCCTAGTGGTGTGCTTGGGTAGCTCGGGGATGACGAGATGGCACAATGGCATGGGCTAGGGGATCAAACTCTAAGATGAGGGCATCAATGGATTAGATTTGCATGTGAGAGACTTTGCTTGAATCTAGATACTTCCAAAAAAAGGCATTTGGATTACTTGTGACGAGCCATAACAGGTAACTAAAAAGGCACTAAAATACATCACAGGCAACTACCTGTGACGCCTGTGAAATAAAATCCATCGTAGGTTACTAAATCTGTGACGGGCCCTTTCCTAAAACCATCATAGGTAACTTTGACAAGAAGTTGACCATAGTGTATTTGTGATTCTGGTAATCTCATTGCTATTTCAATTTATTCTAAATCACATCCTAGTTAGTTACTTTTTCTAAAATCGTACTATGCTTTTTTCATCCTAGTTAGTTGTGTAGAAAATATATCCATTGATATAGTATCCTTGCTATATTTCAACATCCCATCCAGGGCCCTTTGCTGGCCACTTAGGGTTTCACTTATGATATTGCTCGAGTTACACACACGATGCTTGAACCATTTGTTGAGACTTGCATTATGCTCTTTTTGCACCAAATTGGTTGATCAGTTGATATTATCTTGTCAGATCTTCGCTTCGTGTTCCTCTAAGTATGGTACAACCTCAATCATATGCTGAAGGATGGCGATACGGGCTTTATCATATTAGGCATGATCTAGCATGATAGTTTTCTTTGCATGGTGCTAACCCCTTCAAGTCTGTCTTCATGTCTCGACACTGGAACTCCAATTGCATCGGTCTCTAACATATAGTCTACATAGAATTCTATAACCTCCTCGATAGTGTACCCTTCAATCATGCTTTGCTCAAGATGAGACCGGTTACGTACATAATCCTTCAAAATTGCCTTGTACCTTTCAAATGGGTACATCTACCTCATGAACACAAGACCACACACTTTTGTCTGCATCGGATGTTCGGCCGATAGGTAGCCGATGACCTCGCCTTTTTCCTCCTTCATCGTTACGTTCAGTCTAAGCCTCCGTTGTCTCTGCGCCGTTAGCCCTGGCCTCATACTGTCTCGGTTTGCTCCAATCTATTGAGACTAGTCCTAATAGTGTTGTTACCGTGATCGCTAGTCCTCATGGCTTCGTAGGGGATCGAACCCCGCTTCGCGCTTTGGATGCCGTAGAGTGTCATCGACTCTTTGGCTGATAGGTCCTCTAATTCAATCCACGCGTCTATCTCTCTCGCCTCCATCGGCTGTTTAGCTCGTGCTCGAGCATTGCCTTACGTACCGGCACCCAGCTGATAGGGTGAGCTGGATAGGCCCATCGGATGACCAACTCGCGGGTCTCATCCTCTCTCCTTGTCAATTGCAGGGTCAAATTGACTTGCATGCCCTCAGACCTTGAAGCTTAAGGACTTGCACTGGAGATAAACAGATCTCCTAGGCCTTCGCGTGACCAAGCCACCGTCTTTCTCTGATTGGACCTTCGCTCGGCTCGGTCGGACACCCCCCTCGCGAGGTTTAGCGACGAGCAAAGCTCCAACCCCCTATAGTCTGCAAATCACTATTGGAAGAACTAGTAGGATGAAGGAGGTTACCAAGGGAAGGGTGATTCTATGCCGTAATTTTCGTTGCGAAGATATTTTAGCTGACTAAGCCAAGGTTGAGGTACTATGTGTGCACAATGATCACAAGATGTATGAGATAGACATTTCCATGCCTGAGGGCATCAAGTATGTTGATGGTGCCATCGACTATATCGTATTGTGGGCCTAAAGGAATATTATATTGATGTGTGGAGCTGATCCTTTACCCAGCCTGCCTTTGAGAAAATCATTGGATCCGGCACCTTCTTCATCCCCCTCTTAGGATGATCTAGAAGAGGCCCCATGCAAAATGAGCCACCTTCACCCAAGGAACTTTTGCCTACATGTTAGCCTTCATGTAAGGACCCAAAATAGGACCTTCTATGTATAAGTTCTAGTCTAGCATCAAGCTAGCACACATAGTAACAAAGATAATATCATAGTGAACATCATGAGCAATGAAGCAAAATTTATTAATAAATTGACTATGAAAAGCTTATGGCTGAACTACGTTAATTTACCTTAAGGCCAAAACAAGAAAGAGACAACACAACAAAAAAAGATAAAATACATGGAAGTTACATTAAACATGCCACACGTAGTCAACTAGGGCAAACGGCCTAGTCCTCATCTTCAGTAGTAAACACCTCTGCGAATAGCAGAAACCTTTCTTTTGGAATTGGGGGGAATTGTAATGTGAGTAGATGGAATACTCAGCAAGTGCATGGAAATATGCATATGCACACCTCAGAAAGAAGGGCTATGGCTATTTTGCATAACACAACATTTACAATTATAAACAATTTATAAAACAAATATTTAAACAATATTTATAAATAATGGGTGTTACCAACCAACCATCCACATAGGACAAGTCTACACAAGACCACAAAGCTATATTCATTAACCTACACAAAGCTCATTCCCATTTGATGTTTTCACAAACTAACCCTCATTTAAAATCACTGAGCCTACCCATGACCATTAATGTGGCTATTTTAATAGATTAGAATAACACTCTACAAAGATTGTATAGCTTTACCCATAGGATATACAATCCATTTGTTGGCTAGTAGACAATGTCACACTTCAAGTAGTGTGCAGCCAAGGAATGTGTAACAAGACGTTTTAGAAACTCTGCCTCAACATTGCCTTACCCCATGAGATACCTTTCCCACACATAGACAAGAAAGTACCCATGTCCCATTACGGCATGTGGTTGTACGTTAGGCTCAGATCAATAGCTTATAATGTCAAGTCCTTAGTTGACCAGGGCAACTTGATAAATCTCCTGTAGCACACAGCTTCGCACATAGCATAGTGTAGTTGCTTAAGGGCACATAGGGCCCTTTGAGCAGCTAAATAGCACATAGCTCAATAGTAGGCCCACACAGAGACCATACTTGGTAAGGATCACACAGATACCTTACCTCCTAACTAGGTTCATACAGAACCACCCATCACCCAGTCAAAAACATTTTATCTGCCCACTGTTTACTACGACGTGCAACACATGGATAACACACAGTCACACAGTTTATATGAAAACAATGTAAATATATCTTTAATCAAAATTATATTTTTCTTGTAAAACAACCTTGAGTGGTGCTAAGCATAGCTTCTCTACCCTGAGTTGATCCCTATGTTCAACTCACACAGACTAGAGTGATAAGTTAATCTAGGTCGATAATCAAAGGATGAAATAATAGCAATTAGGTAATACTACTATCGATAGTTTATAAATAAAATCATGCATGTTGTAAAACAAAATATTTTATAAACTAGGTCCAATATGTTTAAAGAGTGCACTTGCCTTCTTCCAAGTAATATCCCTGCATCGCGTCTTTTGTAGCGAACTACTCCTCAACTCTAACATCTACACGAATGCAAAAGAGAAACAACTAAAAAAAGAAAATGCAAGCTAAATAACATCAAATAAAATAACAAAAAAACTAGGAGAAACAACATCAAATAAAAGAACATGTCAAATCAGAGTTCGGATGGATAAGATATGACCTTTGGAAGTTTGAATTCATGGAAAATTTGAGGATAAAAAGAAAAATAATATTTTGAGTATATTCTCTGGATTTTTAATTCAGAATTTGAATTATTTTTTGAAAGGAAATGAGGGTGGGATGCACTGGTTAGTGGCATGGCTTATGGTGAACTTGAACTATGGAGCATGGGAAGAGAGGTTTGGTGGACCAGCTGAAGTGGCTACCACGTGTCGACACATGTGCAAAGACAGATCATGTGGCAATGATGTGGGCGCTGAGGTGCAAGGATCTAGGGCTGACATGGTACTAGCTCAGCTTATGAAGATCCATCAGCCCTATATCAATTTAGAAGATCGAACAGCTATGGTGGATTGGAGCTTTATACAATCAGACCCACGTGCCATTAAAATAAAAGGAGGCCTTCGGTTGGGCCCTCATGTAGGTGGCACAACACCATAAGTACAATGACCATGACATGATGCTGCAGCTTGGCAATAGTGATGCAACAGCATTAGATTCAATGGTGACCAGTGGTGAGTGCAAATGATAGTGGTAGTTGGAGGAGATGGAGGCTCCTCTAGGCAGCACTTAAAGGTGACGGATTGGTGACCGAAATGGTGGGGTGGAGCTTGGTGTGGCTCAACTAGGTGGCACCGGCGAGGACGAATAAAATGAGGCCATGAGGTGGAGGCACGACACTCACCGGCGGAAGACGGCAAAGCTCATGAAGGCAACAATGGCGCTCGGGCACCCAAGAGCGGTGACCATGACTTGGTGGATAGGAGTGGCGGCAGTGGCTCTGCACATGGCTAGAAAAAGGTGGTGCAAGGCAGCAGTTTGGGTCTTTAGGAAAACAAGGAAAAAGGGCGGTTGAGCTTAGCTATTTATAGAGGGGAGGGGAAGCCATGATTAATAGCAAGGTGACGCCAAATTTGATGGTGAAAGAGGCAGGATTCAGCGAAGGCAGATGGCAGTGGTGCAGTGTGACGCAGTATGGGCTGGCGGCATGGGACGAGCCAAGGCGGCACGTGGAGTAGAAACAGCCGAAGGTAGCAACTTAGGCTCGGGCCTGATTGGCAGAACTGCAAGGAGAGAGGAGAGAGGAGCGAGCTTCCTTGTCCAAAGGAATTAGATGGGAGGAAGAAAGGAAAAGGAAAAAGAGGGGAAAAAGGAACAAGTGAAAAAGGAGGGAAAAAATAAGGAAAGTTGGAGGGACTATTCTAGAAGATTCTAAATTTGGAATTTTAGGAAGATTTAAGAGAATTAAGGAATTGAATAGGATATTTTGGATGCGTGGGAAATTTTATTAGGAATAGTGCTCCACTCCAAAACACAAATAAACTCCAATTAACTCAAGTTCAAATCCAAAGTAAATTCAATGACGTAATTACATTAATTAGTCATATTAAATCCTTTTGACTGACAAAATTTTCATTAAGCTATTTTAGGTGTATAAACCAAAGGTGAATTTTTGCAAACAGGAAAAATGAACAGAAGACAAAATGTTTGGATGTGATACATCACCACCATCTCCTAAGGCATATCAACCTAAGGTCCCCCACAATGCGCCTTCATCGAGGCAGCCATCGTCGCCACCTACACAAAATGTTTCAGTCATGACTACCAAGGTGAGAATTAATGACACTAAGGCTTAAGACACCACATCGGTGAAGTGGATAAAATAGTTAGTTAAGAGCGTACAAGGGAATTACACACAATATCATCAAAGACCATACTACCTTCATTGAAATAGAGTTCATCACGAACTGAGTTCATCACTGAGCATTACAACTGTCAAAATAGCTAGAAATAGAGTTACACATTCCATCCTTAATTGAAAATTCCAGAAATTCCCATGTTAATTAGAAAACTAAAATTCTAGAAATTTTGATCTGACATAATACTTTCTTGGGTCAAGAACATTTTCATACAAATATATGAACAAATAGAGTGTATTTTGTATCAATATGACTTGGCTATATTCTGTTTTCACATTTTTTGATCCAATATACAAACATGTTTACCAATACCACAGCCACCACTAGAGCTATACAAGTGTAGCATTGGAGATCTATGTTTTTACCATTCTAGTGTCACCACAATACAAAGCATTTTTCTCTAAAATCCAGTCATGGCTTCTTGCCACACAAGCAATTCAACTTTTTTCTCTAAAATGAGGGGAAGTAAGGGAGCAGAGAGGAGACAAGTTACCACATCGTCGTCGCCCCAAGCTGACCCTGATGCCACCACCCTCAACCACCGCTAATGTCGCCCCTGTCGCTACCACCCTAAGCCAGCCTTGATGCCACTGCCCCAAGCTGCCATTGTCACCACCCCAAGTAGGCCCCTATCATTGCCGTCCTTATCATCGCCACCCCAAGCTAACCCTGACGTCACCGATGTCATTGCCTTTATCACCACCATTGTCGCCACTGCCACGCTACCTACTCACTGTTGCATGCCAGCTCCTCCTTACTGCTGTGCACTTGGTCCTCCTTGTTGCACGCTGCCGCACGCCTACTCATCTTCACCGCCTCATGCCTGGTCCTCCTTGCTGCACGCCGCCTCCTTCCTGCTGTACCGCCTACTCACCACCGTTCACAGCTGCCATCCAAGGCTAGGGTTTGAGGAATGGAAAATAGGAGGTTTTGGGAAGAAAACAATTAAGTGTGTGTACATATGGCATGGACTATAGTTCTGATTTTGAACTCCTAAGGAGCACTAATGGATTGTCATAGGTGCTGATTATGAGGTCATAACCAACACTAGCGCATCATGATGATGGAGTAGGTTATCTTGGTCTTCTTATCCTAAAAGAAAAATAGTACACACATACAAGAACGTGCCAAAGCATAGTAGGTGTATTGCAACATAGTGAAGGAAACCTAACTGGAAGCAACAAAACGCACAAGAAACATCTTACCTACTAGCCTCATTTGCATTAATAAGCTTCATTGAAAATTGCACGGCAACAAAAAAAATTCCACACAACATGTAATTTTGATAATTTTAAATTCATCAGGAATTGTACATAATAGTTAAATTACAAATGTTTCTACTCCCTAACTACTAGTCTCTTAGTGTCTAAATCATCCATGTCTGTTACGGGAGGTGGTTCTTGTCAAGTTGATCATACCCATCTTCATCGATGATATTCTTGATGCCCACAATACTTCACTTTTTGTCCAACACAATATGAAGCATCTTGGTGGATGGGTCTATGACATAGAATACCTGTTTAACAGATTTAGTGAGCACAAATGGTTCATCTTCATACTCGACATCCTTAAGGTTTGTGATGGTCATTCCATACTTTTCAAATTTCAAACCCATTTGCACCAGAACAGAGGAATAGTATAGCTCTTAGATTGACTCTATAAAATTATAGGATGTTTGCTTGTTGCCACTGTCATCGAAGGTGTCTACTTGGACAGTACTGTTTTGATTAGTACTCTTGTTTTCTTGGGTTATCGTGTAAAATGTACACCCATTTATGTTGTAGTCTTGGTATTTATAGATTGTGTTTGATGTCCCCCAGACAAAGAATACAACTGGTCACTATAGGCCTATGCAGTCATCATGTGCTTCATCAACCACTTTACAAAATGAAGTATTTGTTTCTTCATGATCCATGCCTACTATTTGCCTAGGTTATGATCACATATTATATTATTGTGCATGTCCACATAAGGAGTCACCAAAGCTAATTGCCATAGTACTGCAAAATATGGTTGTCTTATGGTTTTTTGATGGGGGATAGAAATTCTTATGACTTAGTATCCCTTTTCCAAACTTCCTAGCCTCGTTATGGGACAAGGGCATGCTGATGGATCTTTATCTCTTGTGAACTATGAGATGCACCATAACATTGAAAAATGAGGGATGGAATAACATCTTGAGCTAGCAAAGCATAACAATCACATTGTCCTAAAAATTGTCTAAAGAATTTGGATTAGTCAACTTCTTATAAATGGCCTTGAAGAACTGACACAACTTTATGATTGGGCCTCAAACCATATTTGGAAGGATACCTCTAATTGGGATGGGTAGAAGTTCCATCATCACCACATGACAGTTGTGTGACTTCGGGCCAACCAACCTCTTATCTTTCATATTAAGTAGTTTCTTCATGTTGGCATAGTAATCGGATGGCACCTTGGCACCCTACAAACATTCCAACAATCTCATTTTTTTTTGGCACTAGGAGTCAAGCACGATGATGGGGTAGTGGTGGCCATTTCCTTTGTATTGAGGGTGAAGCTCTTTCCTAATATTCATGTCTTGAAGGTCTCTTTGTACTTGCAATGTATTTTTTGTTTTACTAGGTATGTTTAATAATAGTCCAATCAAGCTATTGCATACATTCTTCTCTATGTGCATGACATCGATTTCATGGCGACATCTAACTCTTCTCAGTACGGTAACTCCCAAAAGAAAGAGATTCTTTTTTTCCAAAGAGGGTTCTCACTGCTGGAGGTGGATGCATGTGCACTTCCACTCCCCTTACCAAATAAAACCTTGATATCCTTTTTCTCCTACCAGATCTCACCTCTAGATATGAACCTTGGACAGCTACCCACCTCCACTATCCCATCAAAATCTCTTGTATTTGTGTGGTACTGGTGTGTCCGACCAAGAAACCTTCGATGACTCATGTAAATGGTCTTCCGACAATGATTTTGCCACTTGCCTCCTGTTTGGCCCATGCACCTGACATATGCATTTGTCCCCTTCACCATATGGTCTAACATGTTACAGAGCATGGGGTAGTATTGGATTGTTGTGAACAAAGTAGCCTGTAAGGTGAAGTATCTCACATCCTTACACCATCATTCCATAGTATCCCAAGATCTTCCACCATCATCTTGAAGTACACATCGATATCATTGCTAGGTTGTTTAGGCTTTAAATTAGAAGTGGCATCATGATGTACTTGCGTTTCAAACATAACCAACTAGCCACATACTAGGACAACTGCTCATGTCACCTGATAGATTCATGACATTTGTGTTGAGCGCAAACCTTATGTTCCTCATATCATATGCAAAGTTCTTTCTATATTTTCGGTCTATCTTTCTCCATTGAGATACATTAGTTAGGTAACATATCTTTCTATCTTTCTTACAATCTTCATGGTGCCAACACATCAACTTTTCATGTTTTTCGTTTGTGAACATATGTTCCAAACGAAGGATGATATGAAAAATACCACACCACCTTATGAGGCGCTCTTTTATTCCTATGGCATTACATTAACTTCTAGAAGAATATCTAGCAACAACTGTAATAACTCACTGAAGCTCTTGTCTGACCGTACGTTGTTTACTTTTAGTTGTACTAGAGATAGGACCATGTACAGCTTTTTGTGCTTCTCCTTACAACCATTGTAAAGTGAAGTTTTTGAGTCCTCCACCATGGTATTGAACTTGGAATAGTCCCAATCATTGGTGTAAGCCCTCTCTCCATCGCACAACATCTGATCTGGATAAGCTTCACCGTGATCAATGCCTAGATTATTGCATGTTTGTTCATCATGCTCATAGCCAACATCCTCATTCAGCATGTCACTGTTGCTTGCACTTCTCTTATCTTCCCCATCTTCACCATGGTTGCTAGGACATCTGTAGTTTGGCATAAAACCCCCTATAAGTAGATGCGAATGGACTAGATGTGGCAGAAAGTGTCTGTCTTTCCTGCAATCAACGCATGAACACCACAGGTAATCTGGCACATTCACTAATTTTGTGCTCATTGCCATGGTGACAAGAGATGTTACTTCCATGATATACTCCATAGAGCTACATGGTGCATTGTACACCCATTGTTCATCCGTTAGGATCAATGGATAGCTACAAAATTATTTAATTTAAATACGTGTCATAATCTAATTAATATTGCAAGAAGCATTTATAACTTATTTATTGATCTAGTACATAATCATTTATTGTTTATTAAAAACATCTAGAATAAACACAATGAGGATTTTATGGGCAAAATTGAAATAATAAAAATGGTAGATATCTTCAATAATTTAATATAACATTATGACAACAATCTACACTACACTAAAATAAACTAATTAAATCACCTAAAAAATTATGTAGGAAGTGAATAACCCATATATCGATACTTCATTGAAAAATATCATAGGGTGAGGATGGATCTATGAAGTAATTAAAAGAACATAAAAAGATAAATCAAATATACACCTAAAACAAAAAGGCACTAATTTTTTTGGTTGAGCGTTCTGTAGCAAATGATTGATTACCACGAATAAGAGAAAACTATACAAACTAACCTTATGGCAATCAAAATTAAAATCAAAAGAAAATAGAACAAAACATCTCCCCCTATAGCTGGTCGGGCAAAGACGCCGCTCTGTTCTTTTCCTGACTAGCTCGAGATGGATACAGAACTTATATTTGTTGCACGATCATAGGTGCCGATACTAGCCACAAACCGGCACCTCTGTTTGATAGCACTTCAAAGTGTTGGTTTTTCATAGGACCCACCAACGGTTTGGTCATGACCATTGGCAAGGCCACAAAATAGTGCCAGATGGGGTTAATAACCAGCATCTATAATACCCTGAATTATAGGTACCGGTTTATATTAACAACATACACTTATGTTTTGACATAGATGCCATTTGTCTACTTCGGCACCCCACAAGCGCCGCTCGGGAAGGAAAAGCCTTATAGGTGCTGGGTGTAGAGTTTCTAGCACCTATAAGATCGTCTCCTATTTACTGTTCTGTAGATTGTTGATTTTGCTTGGTATAAATTTCCTCGTGCTTTTTATAATTTTCTGCAGCAATGCATGGAGAGGTGTCATTTAGTTTAAATAAAAGTTGCTCTAAAAATGCACTTTTTCTTCATTTTTACATAATTAACTGGGCGTATAAAGCATGTTTCTGCAGTTATATTTGTTCTATTCTGTTGCCTGTTTGAACTAGCAAAAGAAACGTAAACAACTTGGGCTGTCAGTAATGCACAAAACTATTGTATAACGTGTTGCTTGCACAGTACTACTAGCAATACTCATGCCATGCATGTTGAATGCCCTCCCATAATTTGGTTATCAATATTTTGCACACAGAAGAGATGAAACTGTAGAGATGGTTGCAAACAATAGATGACTCTGCAGCATGATTTGATAATATGACCGACTGTACCCAATTTAATGGACTCATTCATGCCAATGGATCAAATCATTGCTGATGATCACCCCACAAACTAGATTGCCATTACTTGTGCTTCTTCATGCATGTAACATCATAACATTACACACATATATAACATTCTTAACATCTCAATATCATCGCCTTCTGAAAAGGACAAGAAATTCATGATCTTTTCAACTCTGAAGCTCAGTTGACAACCCTGCAGTTCTTACGAATCTACCCGTCCTCGCCAGTCTGTGGGCTGATGTTGCCCATCTTCACCATGGATCTTCCAAAATCCCAGAAGAATTTCTCGCCATTGACGCTGTACATCTGCACCAGGTTCTTGGTGTTGGCGACGCCGTCGTAGCTGGAGAAGAGTCCCTGGTGGGAGGACAGGAGGTCCCTCTGGTTGAGGAGGTTCTGGTAGTACCGGTTGTCGAACATCTCGGCGGAGGTGATGTCCAGCACTGTGGTCTGGTTGCCGTCGCCGCCGGTGCAGAGGCTCTGGAGGTTGGCGGCCACGGTGGCGGCCAGCGTTGGGTCCGCTGAACTTTTGGTGGTCGACAACCAGTTGCTGTGTTGGTTAATAGATAGATCTGTATATTTTTGCTTTCTGTTATGCATGCGCACGAGCACTGAACTTGTGGTCGCCATACACATAGGAGGTAGTGGCAGCAGGAATAGCTCGCACACGAACCTGATCGATTAGTTCTGGACGAACATCACAGACGTGGGAATGGACATGTCGTGAGCGCAGTGTGCGGCCAGCCACCAGGAGTTTCTGCACTCTGTTTTGCACAATAAAAGGAGAAGTAAGCACCAGAAAATGCTGCGCTTTTGGTGTGACGCAAGTGTGACGTATGTCACACGCGCACCCAGGATGCACGAAGTCCGCGGGAGGTGGTGATCGAGTGCATCAACTGAGAACTGGAGCAGCTGACAAGGACCAATACAACGAGTGGCCGCTTCGCATGAAGCTGAAGATGTAGGCGCACCACATCTAGGACGCCGTCGAGTACAACGACGCAGAGTACGATGACGAACGCAGCGCACTTGACGTGATCTGCAGCGCCGTCCCGGAAGAGATGGTGCCCGCGCTTGCGACCAAGGCAACCGCAAAGAAAGCTTGGGAGGCAATCAAGACCTTCCGCATCGGCGACGATCGCGTGCGAAAGACGACGGTGCGGAACCTCTGCGTCCAGACGAGGCGATCACCCTGCGTGATGGAGAAGGGATCGAGGACTTTGCGCTCCGTCTGACCGACATTGTCTAGTGGCTGGAAACCCTAAGCGATCCCAAGCCAGACACCAAGATCATGGCAAAGTACCTACGAGTTGTGCGTTCGAGGTACAAACAACTCATGATCTCCATAGAAACTCTACTTTATATCTTCCAACTGTCCATCAAGGGGGTCACTGGATGGCTGAAGGTGGCAGACGATGTCGAACCTGCGCCGCCTCAAGCTACCGGTGGCAAGCTGCTTCTCACGAAGGAGTAGTGGCTGGAGGGTACAAGAAATATGAGCTTGGCCGGGGCGGCTCCAGCTCAGGTGGTCACGGCAAGGCATGCGGTCACGGCAAGCCACACAGCCATGATGGCGAAAATGGCAACGATGGGCATGGCACTGTTGGCACGGCTCGCACTGGGCCAAATGACGAATGGAAGTGCTATGACAAGAAGGGACATTGGGCCTAGCACTGCCGTGGAAAGCTAAAGGTGGAAGGACAAGCCCATGTGGCCCATAACGATGAGCCCACGCTGATGTTTGCATATGTGACCAAGGAAGGGGACCCGACGTCAACCTTATCCCCTTGTCCTCAGGCACCGCTATCGTTCCCCAACCTTGACACTGACGCCGCCACTACTGCTACTGCTGCGCTGCACTAGGCTAAACTCACGCAGTTCCCCTTCATCGGCGTCGCAGCTGCCTCTGATGCCGCGTCGTACTAGGGTGAGTCGTTGTCACTCCCCAACTCTGACACCGCCGCTGCTGGTGATGCCGCGGTGCACAAGGTCGAGATCGCGCCATTTCCCAACACCAGTGCCACCGCCGTCACTAATGCCGCCCCGACACCACACCAGCTTGAGATCATGGAGGCGAAGGTACTTGTTGCCTTTGACGTGATAGAGGACTGAGACCCGAATTGCTAGGTCTTGGATACCGAAGCCATGAATCACATGATCAGCTCGTTCGACGCCTTGTCCAACCTCGACATCGGCAACGGTGGCACGGTGCAGTTCAACGATGGCTCCGTCGTCAGGACCGAGGGCCGCAAGAACGGGGAGCACCGCACCCTCTCCAACACGTACTTTATCCCTCTCCTCACCACGAGCATCATCAGCGTCGGTCAGCTCAACGAGGTGGGGTTCCAGGTGCTTGTCGAAGGAGGAGTGATGCGGATCCACAATGAGGAGCGCCGCCCACTCGCCAAGATTCACTAGAGCCCAAGTCGGCTCTACGTGCTTGATGTCAACATAGCACGTCCGGTGTACCTGGCAGCGCACGCAATGGAGGACACGTGGCTGTGGCATGCCCGCTTTGAGCATGTCAACTTCGGCGCGCTGAGGAAGATGGGATGGGAGGAGCTCGTCTGGGACATGCCGGTGCTCAACCAAATCGAGTAGGTGTGTGACGCCTGCCTGGCAGGCAAGCAAAGGAGCACGCTATTCCCACAGCGCACACTGGTGCGTTCCACGGAGGTGCTCCAGCTGCTCTGCGGTGATCTCTGGGGCCCCATCATGCCACCGACGCCGAGCAGCAACCTCTACTTCCTACTGCTCATCGTTGACTACTCACGGTACATGTGAATCGCGTTGCTGCCCTCCAAGGACATGGCGGCCATAGCGATCAAGCGCATCTAGGCTACGACAGAACGCAAGATTGGCAAGCAGGTTTTTGCGCTTTGCACGGATCGTGGTGGCGAGATCCTGGCGGCTAACTTCGAGTGGAATTGCGCTGACATCGGCATCTGGCATGAGCTCACGGCGTCCCACTCACCCTAACAGAATGGCATCATCGAGCACCGCAACCAATCCGTGGTCGGAACTGCCCGGTACATGCTTAAGGCAAAGCAGCTGCCAGGCATGTTTTAGGGCGAGGCGGTCACGATGCCTGTCTACCTCCTCAACCGGTCCTCATCCAAGAGCATCAGTGGCAAGACCCCGTACTAGCTTTAGACTAGCAGCGCCCCTAGCATCCAGCATCTGCGCACCTTTGGTTGCATCGCCCACATGAAGATCATGGCACCAAACTAGAAGAAGCTGAATGACCGTAGCAGACATACCATCTTCGAGCTCCGGCTCCAGCTTGCTGCTTCATCCCTATGGAGCCACGTCTCAAGCTGATCTAGGAGAGCACCGCACCTGCCGTCGACACCACGGCGTACAGGAGCATCGTCAGCTCGTTGCGGTACCCGGTGAACACAAGGCTAGACTTGGCCTACTCAATAGGCTATGTGAGCCGGTTCATGGAGAAGCTGACCATCGAGCATCTAGCAGCTATGAAGAGGGTGCTTCGGTACATCGCCGGCACTCTAGACTACGGTTGCTACTACACAAGCAAGGAGATGGATGCACATCTCATGGGATTCAGTGATAGTGACCATGCTGAGGACATTGATACCCACAGGAGCACTACCGGCGTCCTTAATTTCCTCGACAAGAATGTCATCACCTGGTAGAGACAATGGCAAAAGGTCATGGCCTTCTCCTCCTGTGAAGCTGAGTACATCGCAGGGACTACTGCTGCCTACTAGGGAGTGTGGCTTACGTGCCACCTGTCTGAGCTGAAGGGCAAGAGGGAAGGAGCGGTAAAGATCTACATCGATAGTGAGTCTGCCATCTAGCGGTAAAGATCTTTTATGATTGCAGCAAGCATATAGATATAATAAACCACTACATTCGCTAGTGCATCGAGAGAAAGGTAGGGTATGTGTCGTCTCCATTGGCATAGCTGAGCAGCTAGAGGACATTATGACCAAGGCGCTGACATGGGAACGTCTCTGTGAACTACGCGCCAAGCTCAGTCTTGTCAAGCTCAAGCGGAAGTGTAAAAGATTAGAAGGAGCTGGTTAAGTTTTACACTGTAAATAGATAAATAGATAGACCTGCATGTTTGCTTTCTGTTATCCATGCGCAAGAGCACTAAACTTGTGGTCGCTGTGCACATAGGAGGTAGTGGCAGCGGGAATAGCTCAGCTCGCATACGAATCTGAGCGATTGGTTCTGGCTGAACACCATGGACGTGGGGATGGACACGTAGGCCAGCCACTAAGAGCTTCTGCTCTCTGTTTTGCACAATAAAAGGAGAAGTAAGCACCAGAAAATGCTGCGCTTTTGGCAGCACCAAATTTTCTGTGTCGCTGTGTTCCAAGTGTTCGCGTGGGTGCGTGAGTTGTAGTTGAGCTCTTCTTCTCCGGCGTGTACCTGCAGCCGCCGGCGACGTCCATCGCTGCCCCGTGCCTGACATGCTGAACAGCGTGCACCTGGCTCGTCCGATTGTGTGAGTTCCTGTTAATGCTCAAAGTATTTCAGATTCAGATCATAAAAGTTGTTAAAATCTTGAAATAGGAACAGATCATTGTATAATTGATCAAATATCCCTGATAGTTTCCAAGTTTAAATTTTTCTATGAAGAGTGTGAAATTTCAGAACTGACAGAGTTGCATGTACTCTGAAACATGCACCGTGGGACAGTTTCAGAAAGTAGTACTGAACACAGGCCTATAAGAACCTGGCAGGAAGATACATGGACTGTGCAAGCAGCACAAGTACAGTGCAGTAAGTTCAGTAAGAGATGGAGTACTCTTACAGCCACAGGTTCATCCTTGTATGCTCAGTTCTTGTGCTGTGCCTTACCGCTCGGGGTGCGAGATTCCAGTTATCCGACGATTTCTATGACTACACATGTCTTGATGTATACACTGAGAAGAAATTTTAATGTATTGGTCGCAGTTTCATGTGGGATTTGGGTTCTTGGAGATGTCTGAAGCATGATAAGATAAGTGGATGGTAATTTTCTGTTAAGTAGTGGGCAATAGTGGAATGTTTGAATTGTGGGGAAATTAATCTGGCCTATGAAAGGATTCAGATGAGATTCCTATTGGACTTGAAATGCATTTGGTGCTTTGAGTTGTCACTGCTTACCATGCAATGCAATGATGTAATCATGCATTCATGCAGATAAGCTAAAGCTTTTCTACAGAGAGTCAAACTGATATAGTAATACTAGTATTTAAATGCCATCCAAATCAATAAGCACTACAGTGAACGATTGATCAAATCCTCCGACAGAAGAAATTCGGATGCACGTTGATTGTACTAGCAACCAAGTCCTGTAAATGAAAATCTGAACATTATATGAACTCTTCTTTTCATCAATATAGAGAATACCAAATAAAAATTAATGACCCCATTTTCTTTTGTGCAAGATTTTTTTCCTGCACAACTGAACTGTTTTAGTTACTACTAGAGAAATCTCGACGACAGAATGATGATTGAATAATTTAAATTATACAGAAAAATGATTTACAGAATCAACAAGAAAGGGCATCTCAATGCTCATCCGCCAGGCGCCTCCCCTCGACGGTGGCCGCGGCGGCCATGGCGGCGACGGACAGCATCAGGCCGGCCCCGATGCGCTGCAGCTCGGAGAGGCCCCTCTCGTTGCCGGTGAGCCGCGCCACGGGCACGACCGTCCTGTCGTAGAGCAGCACGAGGACGAGCACGGCGACGGCGTAGATGGAGTTGAGCGATGCCGCCGGGATGGCGAACGCGCCCCCCCCCCCCCTCTCCCGAGGCGGCGGCGCATGGCGCGGCCCTGCACCAGGAAGAGCGACTGCTGGACGAGCACCATGCAATAGACTATCCCGGTGGCCCACACCGGCAGCATCCGCACGATCGCCTTCAGCTCCTCCTCCTGCGTCACCGTGCACAGCCTCCACTGTTGCGCCATCGCCGCCGCCGCTTCGCCGCCGCCGAAGGCACCGCCACCGCCGCCTTGTCCAAGAACCTGAACTGGTCGGTGTGCTTCAGCTTCTGCCCACCCTCCGCCGGACGGTCGTAGAGGACGAAGTCGTCGTGTGGCAGCACCACGTTCCTCTTCCAGACGGCGGCGACGACGACCTGGCAAGCTCGCACCACCGGACTCCCCTCGAGGCCTGTGATACCTGTACATCCTGGAGCCGAGGAGGAAGTTGACCATGCGGAGGACGGTGCAGAGTGCCAGGACGCCGAAGCTGATGAGCCAGCCGTAGTTGTCCTGTCACCCAGACCATGGCGGTGCCGGAGGTGAGGCCGCCGACGTACATGGCGAAGTAGAACAGTTGAAGTAGGAGCTCTGGGACTCTCCACGGGGTCGCCTCCGTCGAAGTGGTCGGCGCCGAACGGGCCACACAGGACTTATGCTATTAGCATAATATAATTATAATAGGTTTTGGTTTTCTAATTATGTAGAACTTGTGGTTAACTTCTATGCCACCCCTATACCTATATATACATATGTATACGATATAAAATATAACTAATTATATCAATCATCTTACATGGTATCAAAACGGTTACAATTTACTAAAATTCCGCTACACCACACCACCACCGATGCCTGCACGTAACATGGCCGACGTCGTCCACCACACCCCGTCGACTCCATCGCCCCTCCCCCCGTCGCCATGCGCGTCGCTGACTTAGTCGCCAAGTAAGTCGCTGACTCTGACTCCGTCGTCGAGTGTGTTGCCGCCCTGTCGCTGACTTCGCTCTGATCTAGTCACCGTATGCGTCGCTGACTCCATCGTCGGGCGCGTCGACAACTCCATTGATGGGCACATCGCTGACCGAATCACCGCACGCGTCGTCGAGCACAACACCAACTAAATCCGTCGCGTCAACAAATCTGTCGCTGGGCGCATCGCTGACTCCACACTCAGGAATCACCACCCCGTCACGTCGCTGAATCCGTCAACACCGATGGCGGACACTACTAAAGACCGCTGCGTGGAGAAAACTGTGACCGACGCAGTGGAGGCCGACGCCGCCCGCCATGCTGAGAAGATCACGACCGATGCCACCGATGCCGAGGCTACCCACCGCGCCACTGCTTTGGATGAGTACGAAACCGCCCGTGAATCTCTTTGGGCACAGCCACCGCCGTCATCAACGTCCATGCCCTTATCCCTGTCGAGCTCAACCAGGCTACCAACAAATACAGCAAGTGGCATGACCTGTTCCTCATCGTTCTCGATAAATATGGTCTCACTCGCCACGTCCTTGAAGACAAGTCCTTTCTCTCACGTCCGGTATGAGTGCAGACGGACTGCACCATCCAGACATGTATCTACGACACTATCTCCAACGACTTGCAGCAATCACTAATGTTGTGATAGTTCTCCGCTCACGGTGCTAGGTGCTTTCTCGCGGATGAGTTCCTTGGCCATAAAGAGTTCCGTGCGCTCCTCATGAAGACACAATTTTGCAACCTCCGCCAAGGCTCACTAAGCATCACTAACTACTGTCGCCACCTTGAGTCGATGGCCACCTCTCTCGCCGAGTTTGGTGACCCGATCGGCGACCGGTAGATGGTTCTCACATTCCTCCATGGCTTGAACGACCAATTCCGCCACATGGTGTCAATTCTAAAGATGCATCACCTGTTCCTAACCTATGCGGAGGCTCAGACGCATCTCATGTTGGATGAGGTAGAGATCAAGGCCTGGCCACCATCGCCATTCTCTGCTCTCATTGCCGTAGTACCCCAACCGGCGGCGCACGGGACTGCAGCACCTCCATGCCTAGGGATGCTTCTACCTCTCCCCAGGCGACCTTCTGGTGTCTCATCCACGCCTAACCCTAGCGCTGGTTGACAGCGCAACGGCCGCCGATGCAGCCGTGGTGGTCGCGGTGGCCCTCTTCCACCCACTAGTGGCGTGCTGCTAGGACTACACCCACCCTTTGCGCATCCATGGGCGGGTACCGTCTAGATGTGGTCGTATGACTGGTCTGGCCGCCCTCCAATGGCTCCTTCAGCTTTCACCATCATGCCCTATTATGGTGGCAACCTCGGCAACATCCCAGCGATAGCATCTATGGTGGCACCTATGGCCCTCCCTATTACGACTCGTACTATGGGGCGTCTCGTCTTCATCACCTGCGCTGCCTCACTCGACCTATGAGGGATCTTCGCTAGCCTTCCAGGCCCCCTCGGCGGTGCCCTGGTCCACACCACCCATGCCCTGGAACTCTATCCATGGTGGTTCGTGTAATTAGGACTCCCTTGGGTACTCGTTCAACACCATGACACTCAACCCATCAGCACCCTCCTCTGAATGACATGTCGATTCAGGCACCAGTTCTCATGTTACCGCAGATGCTTGTAAACTCTCCACCATTTCCCCACCTTTCCGATCTACTCCTTCATCTATCATTGTGGGTAATGGAGCGTCACTTCCTGTCACTGCACTAGATCACATACCTTTTCTTTACCACATCGTAATCTTATTCTTAACAATGTCTTGGTCTCTCCCAATATTATTAAGAATCTGATTTCTATTCATCATTTTACCACCGATAATAATTGTTTCATTGAGTTTGATTCTTTTAGCCTTTCTGTAAAAGATTTGCACACCAGGAGCATGATTGCCAGGTGCAATAGCTCTGGGGACCTCTACCCGTTCTTCCCACTCTCCATGAGCACCTCCGCATTCATCGCCGCATCCACCTCTATTTGGCATCGTCGTCTTGGGCACATTGAGCGTGAAGCTCTATCTAAACTTATCAGTTCCAGTGTCATTTCCTATTATAAAGATGATGTTGACCATATTTGTCATGCATGCAACTTGGTTGTCATGTTCATCTTCTGTTTGGATCATCCAACTCTAGAGCTCTTCATAATTTTGATTTAATACATTGTGATCTATGGACATCTCTTATTGTTAGTATGTCTGGATATAACTACTATCTTGTTATTCTTGATGATTGCTCACACTACATTTGGACATTTCCTCTTCGCCTCAAATCCAAGACTTTTTCTGCTCTTTCTCATCTTTTTGGTCATATTCGCATGCAATTTGACACCACCATCAAGAGCATCCAGTGTGATAATGGCCGTGAATTTAACAATTCCTAGGCCCACACGTTCTTTCTCTCCAATGGTGTTACACACCTGTTTACGCCAAAATTTGGATAGTCCGATGATGGATTGGAAAAAGCCGATCGGCTAAGGAGGTGTTCGATCGCTAGAGGGAAGAAGTCGATCGGATTAAAGCAATGGAAGACTCGATCCCGGAATAGAAAACTATCCAGATAAGATCGAGTTTGCGGAGGAGCCGTGGAACCCACGCAAGGTATTTTATCTTTTGTAAACCATACCTTATCTAATTAGGAAGGTTAAGTTATTTTAGTTAACTCTTTTATTTATGTAAAGAGATAATGTCCGATAGTTGTTGAAAACGTGTTGGACTCAATCGCTATAGGGAAGAAGTCGATCGGATTAAAGCAATGGAAGACTCGATCCTGGAATAGAAAACTATCCAGATAAGATCGAGTTTACGGAGGAGCCGTGGAATCCACGCAAGGTATTTTATCTTTTGTAAACCATAGCTTGTCTAATTAGGAAGGTTAAGTTAGTTTAGTTAACTCTTTTATTTATGTAAAGAGATAATGTCCGATAGTTGCTGAAAACGCGTGGGACTCTGTAAACCCGGGGTATAAATATAGACCCCTAGAGACATATAAAGGATATCTCTCGATCAATACAATACTCGGTGCATCGCCACCCTAGTTCGTCTAGGTATTTTACCGGCGGGGTTTGGCTCTCGACGCGGGGCTGCATCGGTTAGGTCCAATCTCCGTCGAAGGGGTAAGTCCCGCCACTATCTTGATATGTTTTGCTCTGTCTAAGGCTGCAACGGTTAGGTTCGGATGTATCGCATCACATCCGTGTGAGGCTTATTGGCCTATCAAGCTCTCTCCGCCATCGTCACTCTCATGCTGCATCGGTTAGGTTTGACCTACAGGGCTGCTGATGGTAGAATGAGCTTTAGGCTTATAGTTTTCTACACGGTGTTTTATCGGAGTGCTAGCTGATGAGTTATCTATATAATGAGCTTCACGCCTAGCGTATCGGCTCCTTGACCGATACGCGCTAGCCTTTAGAGGTTTTCTTTGATGTGCCATGCCAAGCGTATCGGCCTTCTAGCCGATGCGCGTCCATCTTCAGAGAGACGTCTCCTCATCGGCTCAGCTAACCGATGGGTTCGCTCCGTCCTTATTACAGCACGACCGATCCAACGTCCTCCGTCCTGTTGTTGTTGGCTACGGTCTCGTACTGTCTCAGTTAGGTCCGATCTTCGAGATTCGGTGTTAGCAGCGTCATCACGGCGAGCGACAGGTCTCCTGTTGCCATATCCGAAGCGGCACCGGCTTCACAGCCCGTGCCTTCTATATGATTCCTTGCGTTCGTGTATGCCTTCATCGGCTTTCTAGCCGATGAACGACCACAACAGCTTCCGTCGACTATTAGGAGGGATCTTGTGCGCTTTGCTATCCTCTGAATACACTCCGGTGCTATCGCCGCCAAAAAATCCCGTGACCAGGGAGGGATGGCGGCTCGGTCACGCAAAGGCCTGGGAGGGCTGCTTATCTCCAGTGCAGTTCCTTAAGCATCGAGGTTCACGAGCGTACCAGTCAATTTGACCCTGCAATTGACAAAGAAGTGAGACGAGCGAATCCGATACACGCGCTCGCTATTGGTCGACTGCCGATAGGATCGGGATGTTCCTCGATCGGCTGGGGAGCCGATGTGGATAGGTGTCGACTGTCGAGCCGATGGAGGAACCAGGGTGTGCTTAGAGGATATCAAGGCGCATGGATCCCTCCGGACAGCCGAACAGTGATTCATCGGCTAGAAAAACCGATGAGTGCGCGTGCGGCCTAGGCAAGGAGTAGGATAAGGAGGCACGGGCTACAAAGCCGATGCCGCTCCGGATATGACAGCATGAGACCCTTCGCCCGCCGTGGCAGCGCCATCAACACCGAATCTCGAAGATCGGACCTAACCAAGACAGTACGAGGCCGAGGCCAGCGGCGATGATACGGAGGACGCCGGATCGGCTATACCGTAGCAAGGATAGGAGCAAACCCATCGGCTAGCTGAGCCGATGAGAGGACGCCTCTCTGAAGGCGGGTGCGTATCGGCTAGGGGACCGATACGTTTGGCGTTACGCGTCGTGGGACGTCTTTAAAGGCTGATGCGTATTGGCCGAAGGGCCGATGCGCTGGGCGTGAAGCTCAGAGCATAGATAACTTATCGGCTACTCACTCCGATGAGATGCTGTGCAGAAGACTATAGGCCTAAAGCTCTATCTACCGTCGGTAACCCCGTAGGTCGGACCTAACCGATGCAGCACGAGAGTGACGACGGCAGAGGGAGCTTAACAGGCCGATAGGTCCTGCACGGACGTGATGCGGTACACCTGATCTGACTAAGAGTTTGAACCTAAATGATGCAGTCTTAGACAGTACAAAACATACCAGGATACTGGCGGGACTTACCCCTTCGTCGGAGATCAGACTTAACCGATGTAGCCCCACATCGAGAGCCAGAACCCACCGGTAAACACCTAGATGAATTAGGGTGATGATACGCCGAATTTATAAATGATCGAGAGATATCTTACATGTTTCCAGGGGGTCTATATTTATACCCTACATTTACAGACAGAGTCCGACGCGTCTACGACCATCGGACATTATTTTCTAGTAAGAACAAAGGAAAATATTACTAAAGAAGTTAAATAACCAGCTAAACCTTCCTAATTAAGTAAGGTTACAATTTACAAAAACAAACATCCCGCCGTGGAGTCCACGGCTCTTCCGCAAACCCGGTTTCATCTGAATAATCTTCCAATTTGTAACCGAGTCTCTATTTCCTGCAACCTGATCGGCTACTCCACTGTAGCTATCGGACCTTCTTTTAGTCAAGCCGATCCTTTTTCTTCCTTCCCTCAGGCTTCTCGGACCTGATCCCGATTGGACAATCTCCTGTCTTCAAGCCGATCTAATCTTCTACTAATCTGATCGGCTTTTCTATAGTTCTCCATCGGCTTTATCTTAGTATCTCCATCGGCTGATGACTGCATTAAACCCTCCATCGAACCTATTAGCCGATCGGCTTTAGCACCATCGGATCTCTCAGCCGATAAGCTTCAGCACCATCGAATCGTCCAGATTTTGGCGTTAAAAGGTGCCTCGATTGGCTCTGCGGACGATCCCTCATCGTCACCTGTCCACGCCTTAATCGGCTCACTAGCCGATTGAAGAGCGTCCCGATTCCTATCGGCAAATAGCCGATAGCGAAAGGCCTTCCGGACGCGGCCAATAACCAACTTGATCCTATCAGCAGCCAGCCGATAGCGAGGATCCGTATCGGCCCATCGTTCGACTGACCTGTTCGTCTTACTTCCTTGTCAATTGCAGGGTCAAATTGACTGGCACGCCCGCACCCGTACCGTCGCGTCGGACCCGACCGAACCCCACGGCCCCTCGGCGCACGTACCTCGAGCCTGCACTGGAGCTAAGCATACCTCCCAGACGTCAGTGTGCTCGCGCCAGGATCTGGCACGAACAACACCGCATGTCGTGTCCATATACCTTCCAACAAAATAGGACAGCAGAATGTTCCCTTCGCACCATTAATAACATTATGCATTCCCTTTTATTTCAGACGAGTCTCCCTCCGGTTTTCTAGGATGAGGCCCTTCACACTACGACCTACCTTGTGAACCGTCTCCCCACTAAAACCCTCACTTTCTCAACACCATACACCTCCCTCTGTTTCACCTAGCCCTCCTACGCACACCTTCGAGTTTTTGAGTGTTCCTGCTATCCCAACATGTCCTCCACGACACCCCACAAACTCGCTCCCCACTCCTTCTTATGCATTTTCCTTGCTTACTCCTCAGAACACAAGGGCTATCAGTGTCTTAAGATCCAATCAAACTGCATTCTCATCTCCCGCCATGTCATTTTTGATGAATCATTTTTCCTTTCTCTGACATGTCCACCATGCCCTTGGCACCTTCTGCCTTGGAATTTTTGACTGATGAACATGATCTTACCACTCCACCCTTTGGAGTCCGTCTTGTGCATGTAGGTCTTCCATCGATCGCCCCGGCTACTTCGGGGTCAGCGCCCCTACATATTGTGCACAACCCTATACTCGTCCATAGGCCCGTTGCTGCACCCGAGCATGCCTCTGCGCCACCCTCCCCAGGGCCATGGTCGCTAGAGCCAGCGTCGCCCTGGTCCTCCGTACTGCTTGGTGCTACTGCCCCTGTGCATCCAGTATAGGCCGCTGCCAGTAGCGCCGCCGACTCATCCTCCACGGTGCCCACCCGTACTGCCGGTACCGTTGCCCTAGTTACTCCCGCACATGCTGTTGCCAGTGGCACCGGCCGTACCACTGCTACTAGACTGGTCTCTATCTCGGTCACCAATGCACACTCTATGTGCACACGTGGCAAAGCTAGCATCGCGCAGCCTATGGATCGTCTCAACCTGTATGCTGTGCCCATGTCGCCTCTGTCGCGCTCTGTTTGTGATGCTTTGTCAGACCCCAATTGGAGTTTCGCTATGCAAGCTGAGTATGATGCACTTCTCGCCAATAACACCTGGAGCCTTATTCCTCGGCCTCCTAGAGTCAATCTGGTGACCGGCAAGTGGATTTATCGTCACAAGCTGCTTGCAGATAGTTCACTTGATCGCTATAAGGCTTCTTGGGTTCTACGGGGGTTTTACATAGCGACCGGGTGTTAATTATGATGAGACTTTCAGTTCAGTGGTCAAGCCAGCGACAGTTTGGGTGGTTCTATCTTTGGCTCTATCTCACAACTAGCCTATTCATTAGCTGGATGTTAAGAATGCGTTCTTACATGGTACTCTGACAGAGACGATCTACTATGTATAACCCTCTGGTTTTGTTGACTCGTCATGACCATATTTTATCTGTCGACTCAATAAGTCTCTCTATGTACTAAAGCAGGCTTCTCGTGCTTGGCACAACAGGTTCGCCACTCACCTCCTGTCCCTCAGTTTTGTTGAGGCCAGTCAGATACTTCGTTATTTACATATCATCGGGGATCTGATACTGTCTATCTGCTGCTGTATGTGGATGGCATTGTTCTCATCACCTCGTCAGTTGGGCTTCTTCAACACATTATTGCCGCTCTCCAGCGTGAATTTGCTATGACAGACATGAGTCAGCTTCATTATTTTCTGAGCATCTCCGTCATGCATTACGATGATAGCTTATTTCTCTCTCAGCGACAGTATACTCTAGATATTTTGGAGCGCGCCGGGATGAGTGCTTGCAAGCCTTGTAACACCCCTATCGACCTACACTCCAAATTGTCTGCGAACGGTCTTCTAGTTGCCGACTCCACACAGTATCGTAGCTTGGCTGGTGCATTATAGTACCTGACATTCACTCGTCTAGATATTGCCTATACCATCCGGCAGATTTGTCTCTACATGTATGATCCTCGCAAGCCACACCTTTCTACTCTCAAGCGGATACTACGCTACTTATAGAGTACTCTTTCTCTTGGCTTGACTCTGCGCCGCTCTCCACCTGCTGAGCTTGTTGTTTACACCGATGATGACTGGGCCGGCTGTCCCGACACTTGCCAATCGACTTCTAGTTATGTAGTGTTCCTTGGGGATAATTTAGTATCCTGGTCCTCCAAGTGTCATCATATAGTCTTTCGATTGAGTATAGAGGTTGAATATCGAGCTGTGGGCAATGATGTCGTTGAAGCTACTTGGCTACGCCAACTATTTATGGAGCTTAGCCACTCACCTCACCATACTACCTTGGTCTACTTTAACAATATTAGTGTTGTTTATCTCTCTAGCAACCCAATCCAGCATTAGCGCATGAAGCATGTTGAGATTAATTTTCATTTTATTTGGAAACAGGTCGTCCTTGGTTACGTTCGGATACTTCCCACGATATTCCAATACACCGACGTCTTTACCAAGGGCCTTCCTAGCTCTGTATTCCAAGAGTTTCAATCATGTCTAAACGTTCGTTGAGCTCTCGATTAAACTACGAGAGAGTTAGCATAATATAATTATAATAGGTTTAAGTAGATATAGTAGGTTCTAAACCTATTATAACTGTGTAGCTGATTTTTATACCATATCAATATCTATATACTTATGAAACATAATCAATTATTTCAATTATCTAATTATTTTAATAATCTTAGAGATGTAACCGGAGCCAATGGCCATGAGGTAGAGCCCCAGGGAGAAGACTACCCGTTGGATGCTGCGGCTGATGACCGCTGGTGATGCCGCCGACAGCGTCATTTTCCCCATCCCCTGCAATTAATGCATCAAGAGCACGAATAAAAATCTGTTTGAAGTTTGTCTGAAATGAAAAACAGTGAATGAATCGATGAGATTAATTACGATGATGTAGACGGAGAAGAAGGTGACGATGGTGCGGTAGCGGCCGAGGCAGGAGTCGGCGAGGGGAGCGATGTAGCAGGTGCCCTGACACATGGTGTAGTTCCTGGCTGCGGCGGCGTTTCTCTGATGCAGCTGCGTCGTCAGGAATGTCACCAGGTTGTACTGAATCCCCAAGAACGCCAGCTGCTCCACGCACTCCGTCCCTGAATTTTAATAATTCACAACAATATCAATTTAAGTTGAATTGGCTCTGTTCTTTTATTTCAACTGAAGAACATAGCTAACTGATTCATTTGCCAAAATGGGACCTTGAGTACAAATACGATGGAGTTGGGACTGTCGAGAAAAAACAAAGGAAATACACAGATTTTTTTTTGGAAAAAAGGAAGAATAACTTTCACCCTCTACACCAATCAAAAATACACACACCCATAGTAATCAGAATTTTAAACAATAGTTAGTGGAGTCAAGTACCCACGACTCCACTACCATACTAAGCAACAAGAAACTCGAGCATCATATTTCGCATTATGTGAAACTGGGTGATATATCAAATTGCCATTTTTGACGGAATTATAGAGAAAAAAAGAATTTGCCATGCAAGGGGCATTATTTATGTTTACCAAGAATGTAAGCGCATTCTCTCCAGCAACTGGGAGAATGTTTGGGTGCAGGGTTCCCCTTGGTATCAACAGATCCATCTCCTGTGTGGTTTACTTCATCCTGCAACTGAACAATTGTTACCAGTCAGGCAATATAATACGTGCCACTATGTAAACTCTTCATATGTTTGTCCATCCGTAGCATTGTTATATAGTAGCATATCATTAAATTAATTACTAGTATATTTCAAGAATTTATCTATGATAAAAAGTAAATTGTAGGAAGACAAAAAAGTTCTTTTAGTTTTCTTTAAACAGTTTAAAACCAAGGAACGGCACTTAACCATGGAACACAAGTATGTGATGGTTGGGATCATTGTCCTTGGAAACAAGGACAAGTAACAATTCCCTTCAACCTTTTTATTTCTTTTTTTAGATGCCTATTCGTCTTCATAAGTCGATAAGTCGTACCGTACCAATGTGGCATCTCTAATGGAAGAAAAAAAAACGGCTCATGGAATGAGCCAGTAGCTCTGACTCTTTCCTAGTGGACAACACAAAAATCTTGTACAGTGCGAAGAACCGAACCCAAAATATGAGTCGATGTATGCAGTACAATGACTCCAACAGACAAAACTAGCGCTGCTTTCACAGGTAGCCAATGGTTCATGGCGGGTCAGTCCCACATGATAGGTTGGCACGAGATCTACGAGTAAACTCAAAACACTTCTTACGTGGTCTATATGAGTCGACTCACCACTAAAGATGCCCTTAAGACTTCATTTTCCTCAAGAATTGCAAAAAAAGAATAGGGCAACTGGAGAGTTTGTTCATTAATTAGGAAGCAGAAGCAGGCAGTCACCTCAATGTTAAGCCCTGCTTCGTCTGCCAAAGGAATCGATTTGCCGATATCCATTTCTCTTGTCAATTGAACACTCTGATTGTCTGTAACTGCAATGCAACTCATGCAAGATGCATCCATACATACAGTCCTCAATAATATATAAGCAATAAACCTTAAAAATATTATTAAAAAAATGATGCTACAGCACGTGACAGCCTTGAAGCATCATGCCTGTTGATCTCCGCCTGATGATCCGATTATCGTTTTAACTATGATACTTTTAGACATCACTCAATCATTGAGGAAATAATCAATTAAGCTGCACGTATTGAGATCTGCTAGGGCTTTTTACGGCCTTAAAGTTATAAGAATGTTTCAAAACCGAATTGTGCAATATCATTAAAAAAATATTGCTTCACCACAAAATAAGAAATTAATCATTTTTTTCTTAAAAGTTTCTGTTGCCGATGACTTAGATATATGTAATTTAAATGTCTTTCATCTGGAAGATTTGCACCAACTCAGAAGCAACTTGACGAATATGTGCTTTGGAGACCACTTGCTATAGCTAAACACAGGTTGTTTCATCGTGTTCCACGTGGCATAATCTCTTCCAAAGCATAAATTAAAGCAATGCTAGTTATTTCATCAAGTGAGATGAAAAATAATCCCGCTGAAAAGTCAATATTTTGTCCCTCAACTGTGGTCTTATTTCGATTTTCATTCTTCAACTATAAAACCTCTCAACTCTTTAAATTGTTGATATTTTATCTCTTAGCCTAAAACTTTAATGGTATTTCATGATGTGACATGTGGCGTCCTAGTAAGCAATTTAAAATGAATAATATACAGGATTAGTGAGTGAAAGAGTAGAAAGAAAGAAGGTTGACATATGGCTGTAATATTTTCTTCATTTTTTCTTTATTCTCTTGTTTTTTTATTATTCAATGGATGTTGATGTCATCAATTTTTATCTAGGTAGACTTCATGTAGGCACCACGTCATTAAAAACCACCTCAGTTTATAAATGTGAATGATTTTAAAAGTTGAGAGACCAGAAGTAAATGGTATTGATGGTAACTGATCGCAGTATATGTGGTTCATATTTATTTAACCAACTCATAAGTATATTAAATGGCTATAGTTTACTTTTCTTTTTGTTCAAATCACCTTTTCAATTAAAGTCCACATATGTCTACATCATTAGGCAACAATACTCCTAGTATCATAGTTATTGTTTGAGATCTCTGTTTGTAACATTATAGTATATGTAATGAACAGGGCCTCAAGTCCTCCGCTTGGTAACAGATCACCTCTTCACCCTTATTTTAACTAGTCAGAGTGGATCAATAAACAGTAAACAAGCTGGTGATCAAGCCATTAAATTTTAAAAGATAAGATCCAATGATGGCACATGAGGTGTCATCAAAGTTTGAGGTCTTTTGCTTGAATTCATCATGGTAGACATGAGCAAGACCTTAGTACCTCTATTTATAAGAGTGTCTCTCTTATCCATATTCTGATAAAAAATTTAGAGTAGGTATCTGGTTAACTTTATACATCCAATCATTCCTATGTTTTTCATAAAAAGCTATGTTGTTAAATCTTGCAGTGTATTTTTTCCTGAAGCAACTGAGATAGAGACAACAGACACTACAATATTGCAGCTTACCTTGTATAAATAGTATGATGTTTATATACTCAGGTTATAGAATAATGGGAGAATATCTAGGTACTACTCTGACAAATCTTGTAGATCTAGATTTCTAGAAGTTAAGCATGCTAATTTTAGATTTTTATCAGAATACTGATAGTGCGGCAGTCAAACAAAATGCACAATTCAACTTGGCATGTTACATTCTTTTAATTTTACCATGTAAACTTAGCTTGTCACATTTTCATGCTATTTATGAGGTGATTTTGTCAAATAATCTGTTTTGAAGGACAATTTTGATTCTAAAGGAAATAAAACAATATATTGAAGCTTGGGATTTTTAGCAAGTATCAGCTTATGGATTTATTTTTTTTTCTTTATAGACGATACACACGTGTTTCTTGTATGGATGTAGATCTGGGTGAATTGTTAGCAACACTTGCTGTTAATGTAGTTACTTTTCTGCGAATAAAGTGTGATATTATTTTGGGGCACATGTTATGTAGATGGCACTAATATGGTGCTACCCAATCTGAATTGTCCTTTTATAATCACGTGAAAAAGCTTCAATCTGATAAAAGGGCAAAAAAAAAATTTTGGCTGAATTTGCCTATGCATATGTACGGATGCACATAAAAGCATCATAGTCTTTTCTTAAAGACTCTTATTGCAGTAGAGACGCGTTATCAGCTCTCCCTAAACAGCACCTCAATTGATAGTGGAGATGTAATTTTAACGTCACATCTCTTAGTGAGATGTTTTAGTAAAATATCTCCATATATTTGAGACGGTCTTTTACTACGTTTTGTAAAGATAAAACATAGAAACGTCTTAAAATGTCTTTAGCACATAAATATAACGTCTCCGTACGTATGTTTTATTGTAGTGATTATAATTATGCTATATAGTTACACTAGTAGTTACGATATAACTATTGTAATTATACTCTTGTAATTATAATGTAAATTTAATAAAAAAATTATTCCGTGTCTAGACTGAACTAAAAATTGAAAAAAAAACATAATCACGAAATCCATAGTTTCCTGCCCTAAATCTCCATGGAAAATCACCTTACCCTAACAAGAACATGATGAAAAATAGAACATCGAATCATCAAACCAAACCAGATTCCGTCCGTTCATATTCCTGCCGATACTCATCTGCTATTGTGTGCCTGAGAGAGATGCTGCCAGGTGGTGCGTGCGTGGGTAGGAGAAACATCACAGCCGTTAAATGAAATCACGCCCAAGTGATGGGAAGAAAATTCGAGGGATTTCAGGCAAAAGATCTGTCGCAAGATGTTTGGCAAAATCGTTTTCTCTATGCATTGCTCCTCATAGATCTGAACAAGCTACTTAATAGACTCGATTAGATGCGTTACTGAGTTCACAAGGCGCAGACTTGTTTTCCTTTTGATGTCTTATCGATTGAGATACTTTACTCTGTTTCGGAAAAATTGATGTCGCAGCTGCAACTGAAGCGGATCCTGTCACATGCCGAAATGCGCCGCACGCTGGTGCGGGACCCAAAGCCACGAGTTCTCACGCCAATATGTTCTTTTCCTTTCCTAGCTTTGCCTCCGATGGCGACCCTTGCTTGCGAACACAGGAAAAGCGACGCTGCTGCACCGCATAAATAAGGTGCAGTGGTAGCATTACCTTCAAGAAACCCATACAGCTAAGTTCCTCACTTTTATATACGAATAGTACATGAACAGTGTTTTTCTATATATAAAAAAAACTGTTTGGTGTCCACCCCTGCCTAGCATAAACAGTTACGTGAACTCAGAATGAGGTAGAAAAGTATCACGTACGATTTTTTTCATGGGTTTGGAGGAAAATAATGAGGTGAGAGAAAAATATTGTGCACTGTTCATCATCCGCTATCAAATCTATACGGATATTTTTATAGGAGCTTTCAAATTAACCAAAAAAAATTTGACAATCAATTAACTGGATTATACAATCTTCATATCTAGATTGTACAATTTAATATGATTAATGTTGTGGGTTCTCTTTTAAATCCTATGTAATATATTTCCAAGACCATCCAATCGGTTCCCACCATAACTACCTATTTTTTTATTCTTTCAACCGTGCGCACTTTTTTTTAAGGGCATCCGACCGATCTCCTCCAAATCGGCCGCAATTTTCAAAACATATATATCTTTTAGTTTTAGTTTTCCAAATGTTAATAATTTTTGAATTTGAAACAAAGTAATATGAAGTTATATCCATCTCAATTTAAAAGTTTATGAAATCAATAATTACCATGTTGTAACTGATATGATCTCCAAATCAAGTACAACTCTACATTTCTTAACGGTGATTAAAATAAAAACCAAATCGGATACAACTAAAAATCTATTAATTCAATATTTTAAAAACAGTGGAAAAGTTGTAATTAAAATTCCAAGCTGAGTACAACTTGGCAATTATTAGTACTAATTTTATAATTGTTAAATCATTAAACATCTATTATTCAAACTCCAAAATCAAGTATAATTAGGTGCATGTTAATTCTGAATTTTTGAATAACATTAAACACAATACTAAATTTTGAAGTTGTTATGTTAAGAAAATATATACAGACTAATTTCCTTAAACTCGAAACCACATAATCGCTGAATTACATTAAACAATATACTAAATTGATACTCTGAAATGAGTGCAAATCGTCACTTATTAGTCCTGAATTTTGAATTATTAAGTTAAGAAAGTTGAACGTAACAAGTATATATATAACACTAATGTTGATTTTTGGAACTATAAATAAAATAAAACCATTGTCTATAGATAGCTTTCAACAAAGTTTAACAATCAATGTATTCAACACATTAATAAAATTTTAATAATATCAATAGTAGTGGTCTATTTAACGCATAGATTAGATTAGCGAGTAGTCCCAATAGTTTTATATATATTAATGATTTAAGATTTCGAGATTTAACTATATGCATGGTAAGACAACATCTATTTAAGAATAGAGGTAATACCATGTATACATAGTGTGAACTATGTATGTAATCAAATAATTAATAATATGACCCTATTTCACATAATTAAACAAACAACTCATTGTACGAACTATTGCACACTAAGTAAATATGAAACCGAAAGCTTATATAACTTTATCCATTGTTCAAATCCTAGTTCCCATTATCTTTTTTCCATTTTACAGGTGGTGCTCGTCATCTATATTTTTCCTTTTTAATTAGTCCCAAAATTTAGTGATTTGTTTTTGTTTTATCATCTACCATGTAGCAGGCTTTTGAATGAAGCTCTCAACCCCATACCTTCATCTTATATATATATATATATATATTTTTAAAAAAATATTTTCAATTCTAGGTAGGACGCTTTTTATACTTATAGCTAGTTATAGACACTTGTCGAGTAGAATATTCTTCTTTCACAAAAATAATGATGGATCGATCGGCTATATAAATATAAGTGGTAGACCAACTTAATGAAGTATAGCTGTATTCATACCTAGTACTAGGATTTAGTCATATAATATATATGAAAGGCGATGAGGATGCAATTATTCAGCTGCTTCATGATACTGGCCGCGGGGCTGCTGCTTCTGGCTTCCGAAGCCCAGAGCCGTTCTGCCGGCTGCCAGGCTAGGTGCGGCGGCGTCGACATCCCCTACCCATTCGGCATCGGCGGCGGCTGCTTCCACAGCAAGGGCTTGGAGATCACCTGCAACAATGGCCTTGTGGCGACCCTCGCCGGCACCGGCATCCAGGTGCTGAGCCTGTCGGTGGATCCGGTCCCGGAGGTGAAGGTGTTGCTGCCGGTCGCGTACGAGTGCCACAACTCAAGAGGCCAGATCACCAACTGGTTCAACGGCTCAGTAGTAGACCTCACCGGCGGCGACAAGGGCGTCGTCTACCGAATCTCCAGCCGGCGGAACAAACTAGTCGTCCTCGGGTGCAGCGCCATGGCCTACATCAAGAATAATAATGTGGACTCCTCCAACTACTACGCCGGCTGCATCTCCTACTGCAACGACTCGCGGAGCGCGCAGGAGCACTGGTGCGGCGGCGCCGGCTGCTGCCAAGTAGACATCCCGGCAGGGGGCCTTGTCCTCGACCACGCCGCCGCAGCTGCCGTCACCTTTCGGTCGTGGCCACAACAGGTGGAGTTGAGCGGCGGCCGCGCCAGCTGCGACTACGCCTTCCTCGTCGACAAGGACGCACACCACTTCCGGAGAGACGACCTCAATATGACCCTGAACCAGACCATGCCGGTGTGGCTGGACTGGGACCTCGGCGGCGGCGGCAACGCCTCCTCCGGTTGCACCTGCACGAGCGCCAACAGCGAGTGCGTCAACTCCACCAACGGTCCCGGGTACTACTGCAAGTGCAACAAAGGCTACCAGGGCAACCCCTACGACGACGATCCCGACAAAGGATGCACGGGTACGTACTCCATCTAACTAGGAGTGTGTATATATATATATATAAGCTCATGCTGGACTGCTGGTAGCTTATTAATTCCATCTGACCAAATAACGTACAAATTAAACAGACAGTGTATCGTATGTATGTGCAGACACCGACGAGTGCGCAGGCCCCAGGGATCAGTATCCCTGCTACGGTGTCTGCAGGAACACCCCTGGAGATTACGAATGCAGCTGCCACAGAGGTTACCACCCTAATGGTGATGGCCCCAAGAAACACAAGTGCAAGTTCCCTCTTGCAGCACAGCTTGCCATTGGTATATACATATGCATCTCACATAAACTATTCTCTCTATTTTGTTTCAAGTTTCAATTCCCTTTTGAACTATGTCCAAGCTACCCTAGCTAAAAAAAACAGATGGAGAATGAAATCAGCTTTCGAAGATCAAACTTCAAATTTCCTTAAATTCATGAAGCCTATCGCGTTCGGCCGCACGGCCTGGCCCAAGTCAATCCATAGCAGGCCAGAAGCCCACCCAACAGCACGCGCACACAAACTTTTGGAACATGTGCGTGATGATCTGATCAAAAAGACAGGCACACCACACATGCCTGCTTGTCTTTTCTTCCAATTTTCCTTTCCAAATTTCGGTGCTAGCGTACTTAATTTTATAAAGCCTGTTGCAAAGTCTTTTTATACAGTGTTTGTTTGCCACTTATCTAATCTTATAAACCAGCATTCTTAATTGTATTAGACCTTAGCTCATCACTAAGTCTGGTCCACTGTTAATCACTGTTAATCAAGAGTTGACACTAAACCACCTCTGCAGAAAAAGCGACCCAAACAACCTGATCTACGTTGGTAAAATATGTGCATACGCGATAGATGAAACCCAGGTAACCTAAGCTGTCGCCATCTGCTCACAATGTGCACTCAACCGACTCAACCACCAAGATTGCCATTTTTCATTACAAAACAAAGATTATAAATGTATGGTTTCATAATCCTGCTATTGATGAAAACATCATCAACCCAAATCAAAATTTTGAAAAAGATTTTTGAAAAGAAAAGGCAAAGGGATTCTGGAAGAGCTAACTATATCATTTTTTTAAAAAAAGAAAGATCAAGACCAATTAAGTGTAAAATAAAAAGACAAATGATGCAATACAGAAAGTCTCCCTGAATGCCTAACAACCCTTTTCACCAATTCATAAAACAAGTTCTAATTTTCAACGGATACAATTTTACTTTAATTTGTGACAGAACACATGTTTCTAATAGGTAAATTTTGTGCTCTTGCTACCTTATGCCTTGATTTATGGAGAATATTATCAAATTGTTTTCTTAAAGGATCGAATCATGGAAACGAAACCCTGATAATCTAATATTATCATCAAAACAGGAAAACATTTTCTACATGGGCACCTTGTTAGTTACTAAAAAATTTCAAAGGTTTGGGTGATTCTGCCCCTTCTCATTTTTTTATTAATGATTTTTTTTCACAAGGAGGTATTTAAGTAGGGATGCAGTCATTCCCATATAATTCTAAAGCCAACTAACGAGGGTGGGCATCTAGTGCATCAAAACAAAAGCTTGTTGTCAATTAGATTTTTAATAATAGTGTCATGTATATCTGGAGTTGTTTCTGTCAAAGCTACAATTCATTGGTCCTCATATGCACATAAAGAAACAAAAGAGACAAATGTGTTTTACATCAGTTCAGACCCTCTCAAGGTCAGAGCTCTATGCTTTATTTCGCTTTGTATATATATACATGTGTTTGTATGTGATGTGTACATGGTGCAAGGTATGTGGAGAGAAAGGTCTAGTATATACTTAATTAACCGACCATCTCATCGAGATCCTCTAATCGGGAGCTTGCAGTGAGTTGTGTCATGGTCGTCAACTCAACTTTTCGGTTCCGATTATCCTTTGTGGGCTTGTAAGAGCCTATCCCGTCCTAGTCAATATATTTTTGCCCATTCTTGTATCATCGTAGAGCTCTTGATATATACTTGTTATATCTTGGTCTTGTCCGAATAGGTCTTTGGAGTCTTGCTATGTGATGTGATCATGTCCTATTAGAACTCTTCCTATAGGTTTTATCTTCGATACCTGCCAATTGTACCGGATATGGTATGTGTAGGAGATTCCCTACTCAAATATGTTTTCATGCTTGAGGGATATCTATACATCTAGTACACTGACATAGCTTAGGGACATATAGGGGATGAAGCGAAACCCTAAAAAAGTATGGAAGGGATTAAACGAAAATGTATAGGCACAGAAGGAATTTTTTCAAGTTGCCACCAGTGATACTATGACAATGTCTAAAACAACATGCATGCTTTCATGACCCCATAGAATAAAAGCACGGGAATAAAGATTTCTTTATCTCATTAATCTAAAATACATATATTTATTACTAGAAATAGGTCCCTTGATCATAGATTCTTCTATTAGACATTGTATATATTTAATCCTCAAATGCAGGAGTTTGATAATCCTCAAAATAATCCAGCAACCAAATTAAAGGGCCCTACAAATCACTTTTTTCTAGTTAATGGCTATCCATTAAAGGACATTAACTCCTATAAAGTGAGACATGCATGAAGCAACGCCATCAACAGTTTTTAGCCATTAGATCCCATTAATAAAAATATAACAGCCGTTCCATCAAGAAATTACTTATATCCATCTAATTTAATCATTGATTACTCCTGTATTCCCATTTTGCTCCACCTCAGAAGAAAAGAAAAAGTCTTACTCCGGCCTAATCAAGACTTCTTAGACTGTATCCTCCCTAGTTCTAATTAGACATGAAGATAACTAAGGGTATAAATACAACATCCTAGGAGGGGAGGGACAATTGATCTCAACTAGAGACAAGCCAAGCCAACATAAGCCACATGCCCAATTCTTATAGCCGACATTAGAGAAACCAAATATGACTAAAGCCATTGACCACCATGCCTAAGTTCTACGCTAATATTATGGCAGATTACATTAGGATTTTCTCCCTATACTTTATAATCATGAGATTGACATAGTGGAAAGCACTAGCCATCTAGCCAAATAGGAGGAGGCTATTACCTCTAAGGGGTCTAAAGCTATATAAAAATCTCTGTCTCTTTGTATTTTTGTTTATATCTTCATATTAGCTTTACTCCTTATATATAAATATATATACACGAATATTGCAGTTGGTTATCAATCCATCTACAAGCACCATGTTTTCCCTTCCCATGTCCTTAAAGATAATGCTAACTTACCTTTTTGCTTTAATGCAGCTCAAATTACTACTCAGGTGGAGAGCTTTGTTTATTATGGACAATTAGATAGCTTACTAGGCATCATTAACCCAAACCCATTTTCTAAATATTTTTACATTTTCAGAACAAGTTTGAGATGAAGGAAAAGACACAAACTATGTAATTACAAATATATCTAGATTGCACTTGAAAATAGCGTATAGATATCATAGCAATATACAATGGTTCCTTGAAAAAATAAGCCATGTCACCCCTAGATTTAGGACACGGAAACCTATCATATTTATTATATCAACCCCAAGATCAAAACATTGATACACATGGATAAAGGCTAGATCTTCATTGCATGCATTTTAATGTAGTTTCAAAGGAACACTTAATACATAAAAGTATAAACATTTACAAGGTTGTGGCTAATTGTACGGCAGAAGATAACGAACCAACTCTATTGCTTTTGACTATAGTATTAAACCTTTTAGTTGTTCCTAATTTGAAGCTAAACTTTAACCCCATATTCTCCAAGATCAAAGTTATATGAATCAACACTAAAAAATATAAATCAAGGGTGAGTACAACGTACCCAGCAAGTTACTATATCGAATAATGATGATGGAAATAGTACTATTTAAGATAAGGGTTGGGTTACTTACAGAAAACCAATTTTATATAAATAATGAACCTGTTATATTTAAAATACGATATAATTTAATAAAATCTTTATAAACAATTAAGTTTCTAGCCAAGAGATAATTGTGTGTCCTGGTGCTTATATAACCGTGAGCACGGTTATTTGAATATATTAGAAATACTCATTCCATGACATGCCGAACACATTAGCCTTGTCATGGATTAGCTTTTTAGTTTTTTAACTATAATGATACATGTTTTATGAAATTTAATTCTCATGCACTCTGAATGTCCGTTATTAGTAGCATGAGGAGTTCTAGTGTTCCCGAGATAAAAGAAGAAATGGTTTTTTGACACCATGTCATCTCAACTACGATTTTTCGATAAATCTCTTTTGAGCCCAATGTATTTAGAATACTGATTACCCTAGCTAGTAATCTCAGCACTAAAATTGATTGCCCGTGCTCACAATATTGACATAATAGTTGACCCTTGCTAGCAAACTCACCACAAATGGTTGACTCTTGCTGGCGATCTCAGCATATATAAATGGTTGACCCTTGCTAGCAACCTTAGAAAATTTCAAATGAACCACTATAAATGTACCACCTTTACTTAGATTACTTAGATCACTATAAATCTTTAATTGATTAAAATCAGTACTAGCAAACCATAGAATTCACCAATTCATGCGTACTACCTCAATGTAAGTTTATTATATTTTATACATAATCCAAGCTAGGCAAGACTAAGCAAAATTAAGACATATCTAGTTTTATAAGTTCAAATTATGCAGGAAATATAAAATATCCAAAAAGCATGTCTATCTAATACATAGAATAGAGCATTTAGAAATATAGGATCAATGTGATCAAAAGGAGGAGATAATAACTTGTGTTGTTCCAATGCATAGAAATTTTCAATATACCACCTGATTATACGTCGCATGGAAGAATACAAGTTGTCTCAAAATAGGGTAGACTGCACTAAGAAAGAAGAATCAAATTCAATGAAAATACAAAATAGACAAAAACAATAAGTATTAAAAAAGCTAGAGTTTAAGGTGCAGTTTGTTTCTTTTATAGAGGTTTTAGATGGCTAGGGTTAAGCCTTATTTATAGATTGGTGTTTATTAGAGTCTAAGAAAATAATGTGCTTACAGTATATTTGGTAATTTGTGATGGGTGAGGTGGTATATAGGCATTTCGATAGCATAATGGCTAGCATTTGGTTCTTTTCTAGCCAATGCTAAGGTTGGGCAGCGTAACGACTATATAGCGGGTTTTGCTCTAGTTGGTGCTAAAGTCATGCAGCAGGAGTTAGAGGTTGGTGTGAGTTTCGCAAGGCTTATGTGCTACTCCAACAACCGTGGGTGGCAGTGGAGAGGCTAGGATCGCATAGAGCACAAGAGCTAAGTACGTGGCATGTTGTGGAGGTTGATGGGATAGTGAAGTTCCGACCATCCTTTGCATCGAGGTGAGGGGTGCAAGGGGCATCAATTAGACCTTAGGTTTGATTATGTCGGTTTTACAACCCTCGATTTGGCATTGGGGTCCTTGGACCACATAAGCATCCCCGTGGAAGGCATGAAGTGCCAACAGATGACTGTTTAGTGGTAAGGGGTAATTGGGAATAAAAGAATAGTATTTAAAATGCCATAGTTAAATTCAAATTCAAATTTAAATGATGTTTAAATAAATTATGAAAATTCAAATAAAATCTAAAAATAGTAAAATGTGTCTCAAAAGGAAGGGTTTGAATTTAAATAACTTTAGGTCCAAGTTTCAGCTTGATTGGAAGGATGGATGGGATATAAGCTCTGAAAGTTTGGGTTTGAATTAAATTGAGAAGAAGAGAAATTGTACTATACATGGGTCCACATGTCAATGCCTCCTCTTTCTTTCCTTTTCTCTTCTTCTTCCTTGGCACATCATGACAGGGCAAAGGAGGAGGACCACATGGTGTTGGTGGTCCAGCAGCAGAATGACAATGGCAGCTATGGATGGAGATGTTCATGAGCACTCGGTCATCGTGGGAGGTGGCAGCTAGTGTAGGGAGCAAAGGAGATGGCTGCGACACCGGCGGCTAGAGCTTAGTCCTAGCAGGAAGGATGAGTGATACTAACAGCATAATGTGGTGGCGGAAAAGGGAACAGTGGGGGCATTGAACTCGCCGGAGTGAGTCAGTGGTAGTGATGAGCGAAGGCAGAAAGAGAGGCACCAGCAAAGGAGATTAGTTGTCGGGTACCAGAGAATTATACCATACATTAGTACTAGCCATGTCAGCATGAACTATCTAGTTGAGTTTGAGTGGTATCACAAATAAACTCCAAATAAATACAGCAACCACTCAAATTCATCACAGTCTTGACACTGCTAGTTGTAAGCACAAAACAACTTCAAGGCACCAAAACAGGAATAAAGGAGTTACTTTATAGGATAGCCACACTAGTCTTCCCAAAAGTTTGCTTGTCATCCACTTGATGGCAACGCCTAGAATCTATATACAACAAAGGACTCAATCTATGGAAGGCTATCCCACAAGTATCTCAATTGTTCACAAGTTAATACTTTTGTCTAGCTAACTGCACACTTTCGTCTCAAGCATTCACATTCCAAACATATGGCATAAACAATAGAGCTAACTTAGTTACACCAATTACAACTAGGTTATACATAGGTCGATCAACCAAATAGTCAGTGGTTCATTGGAAGCATGTCAATGCATACCCACAAGCAAACCGAGTTGGGGTAAGTCCCGAGTTAGAATCATCCTAGATATTTGCTAACAAAATATACAATAAACAATAGTCAATACATAAAATGAGTTAATGTATTGGCAAAAGCCAAACTTAAGGTCTATTCAAAGAAGGGCTATTTCTACTCACATTTTATCATAAAGCAAATTTTTATTTCACAAGAATTTTGCAACAGTATTTAGTAAGGCATTTAAAACATGCACAAGTAGTAAAGCATGGTAATTATCATCATAATAACATAATATGACCCTGGCTTCCATCCATGACAATAAGTCACCATTTACATAATCAAAAGCTCATAAACAACATAAACCATCCAATCCACTTTCCATTTTCACAAGTCACATTTAGAAAGGATAAATACTATACTCATGACACTTCCCTATTCCGCTCATGACCATGAACACAGCTAACTGATTAGTCTTGACTCTACATAGTTTGTATATTTTTTACCCACATGATTTGATAGATGCCGCTCAAAGTCTACACCCTAGGTTGTTTGGTACCCCACACTACAAGTTGAGTATGGCCTAAAGGTCATAACATAGTTGTTACATTGCTTAAAGCCTAGCCTTACACTAGCAATGGTAAGTGTGAATCCAATCTAGGTCACAACCTAGAGCTATTAGGTCACGGGTCCATACCTTAAACCTAACACCGAGGTGGCAAACTATCTATTTCCCAACAAGTCACTATACTATTGTATTAGACACACTTAGACATCCATGCCATGAGGTGGAATAGTACACTGGTCCTCTCACAAAGCCTACATAGGAATAGTTCAGTCGTACTCTAAAAAAATATACATATGGGTAGTTTCTCTAGATAACCCTACAATCCACTTATGGGTAGTGCCTATACTACTTTGGTTTACCAAAATACAAGGTTAGACAATAGGTGGTTTCATAGGCTAAGGCCATCCCATCCTAGAAAATATGGTTGTAATTGGTGACATAGAGTTCAATCCTTAATCAACTTAGGTGAGCACTACACCTATCAATGTGTAACTGCCACCATATGCACACTACTTGTCGTTTATGTCTAAAAACAAGTTTTCACTATTTTAGTTTACAAATAAACAGAGGATTATTCCCCACTGTCCAGAAGTTATAAAATGCCCAAAATGTCATGAATACTTGATCCATAATGACTTTAAGCATATTTGCTAAGCATATGAAAGCTTAATAAGCAAGTATATATCAACATGGGCACTTGTAAAACACTCCAAACTATCCTAAGGTTACATATAGTAGGGAATTCAAGTTTCAAAGTTGATTATGTAGCAATTAGGCTATATCTACCATCTACCTACATTTCAAATATCAAGAATTCCAATTACGCATGCAATTTTACAAACAACATATTTTCATTCATCAAATCATATGATTTAATATGGTAAAATGAGAGGGGAGTACTTGCTATTGCTCTTTCACCTTGGTAAAATGACCTAGGTTTTAATCAGAACCAATTTATTCGACATGTAGAGAGTTTAGGGTAGGTGTTCAAGAGTTATAGTTTTAAACGCCAGGGAATTTTACTTAATTACCCTGTTTGAGCACACACTATATAGTTGGACCTTAATGTTATCCTATGTACTAGAACCACAAGGTTTTAGTTCTGAAGATACATTTTAAATATCCCAAGTTAATTGGATTTTCGAATTAAAATTTAGGTATGTTACATTAGCCATTGGTGGGTGGTGGCTTGAGGTTGAGAAAGGGAGAGAACTCGAGGGAGCTTGATATTTAGAGGGAAGAAGGGAGAGTAGAGGAGCTTGCTGGATCAAATAGGCAGGAATGGCAGTGGATTAGGTCTGTTATGCGACAAAGATCGATGATGCCATGGCAGCTTGGGATACAGATCAAGAATAGTGGCACCAGGTGTTGTCTCTTGATTGGTTAGTAAGGTTGGTTTGGCTTGGTGATGATGGCATGATCATGTTGGCGCGGTGACACGGCAATTGAGGTCGATGACAAAGCCTTTGGACGATGGCAAGATAGCGGTGACGATAGCAGTGCCCATGGCCTTGGCGCTGCCCTCAGCCGGCTGAGGCAATGCCTTTGCTGGACCACGTGCCTGGTTGGGACACATATGGAGTGAGCTGGATGGACTGGAAGGTTGAAGGAATGAGAAGAGAAATAAATGGGCAAGCATGGAAAGAATGGGCTGGACCTTTAGGAATTGTGGATTCTAGGATTTTTTTTTCTTGGAAATACATACATAGAGAGTTTGAAAGGATAGAAATTTCAAACTTGAGAGGATTTTGGTGGGAGCAGTTTTAGATAAATGGGTTTGGAAATATTTAAACTTGGAGAAAATTCCAGGGAAGGATTTTGTGATTGTTTGGAATATAATTGCAGGTCAAATATAAAAGGACCTGGGTTGTGGTCTGACTAAATTGCAAAGAAAAAGAGGATAAAATAAATAATAAAAGAATAGGATTTTTTGCTCACAAATAAATGTTATGGTTTATGGTTTTGGAGAGATTTTTGGGGAGTAAAGATTTTGGATAGAAAAGGCCTTCTTAGCATAAGAGCAATCAATAGTGCCCCTATATTTTTAAGAATTTCTCTTCTGCTAGAATAAGTACCAGGTCAACAAGAAATTTGCTTTAGGAAAAAGGAAATAAAAAGTGGTAGTAGGGGGGTTTGTTTTGTGATATTCTTGGTGTTTGACAAAATTATCCGGAGGGTGTGGAATTAGGAGTTTTATTAAATAAAAGATTAAATTTGGAGATTTTGACAAAATTAATTTGAACACTTGTAATTTTGGAGTGGAGGCATAGTGTAGAATTCTTCGAACATGTGTAGAAAAAGGTAGGTGGGTTTCAAATGCAAATTCATTTCAAGAAATTTTAATTCAAAGAAAAGTTTGAAATTCAAGAAATTAAACTAAATTGAAATATACATAGAATTTTTTTAAAACACAAGATTTGAGGTTGAAATAAAACAAGCAAATTATAGAAGAAATGGAGAACTTCTATATTAGTGTCCCAGATATGGCATACCTTCAATACCTACTAAGCATATTCGGAAGTACCACATACTTATACATCTACGGATAGGTGTTCCAAAAGATATAAGTGTATATGACTATGTAAGGAAAACAATCCCGGATAAGGCAAGCCTATCGAGTCCAATATAGGAATGAATCAACCTATTCGGCCGTAATATCTAAGGAGTTCTTTGAGTTCTATATAGAGAAGGAGTTATCTAACGATATAAATATAATGGTCTCCTAGGAGGAGAAGGTATCTAATCACGAGCCAAACAGAAGCAACACTGAGCTAAAATTTGTTGTGTTAGCCATCAACTACATCTCATTGTATAGGTTGATGTACATTTGTTGGTTAGGCTAAATTGAATAGTTTGCTTCTGCCTTATATTCTGTGTGGTTTAATTTACCGAATACATATAAATAAGACTAGACCTATTACTCGTATCGAGGGCTCGAACTTGTATAAAAATCTCTTTGCCTTCTTCTTATTACCATCTCATGGATACTTTGGTATCAACTGAACCCTACATCTACAGATATTGCAGTCAGATATCACCCGTCTACAATTAGGGTGCTAGTGTTTGTACCAAAATTTGGTAAGCCGTACAGATAGGATTAGAGAGCCGATCAACTTATGGAAAGAGTCTGATTGATACAGGAAAAGAGCTGATTGGACAGATTGAGGATGAATTCGGTTCAATCAAAAGACGAAAAGTTATCTAGATGGAACCGAATCTAAGGAGGAGCCATAAAAAACATGGCAGGATACTTTATCTCTATAGAATATATCATGTAAGATTAGGAAAGTTTATTTAGTTTTGTTAACTTGTTAAAAATAGTTTCCTTTTATATTTAGAAAATAACATCTAAAGATTGTTTGTAACCGCGTCGGATTCTTATAACTCTAGGGTAAAAATATAGTCCCTAGGACCATGTAAATCATCTCTCACATTAATACAATCTCAGCACATTACCATCCTAGTTCATCTAGGTTTTTTCCAATAGATTCTGACTCTCAACGCGGGGTTGCATTGGTTAGGTCCAAACTCCGGCGAAGGGATAAATCCTGCCATTATCCTGGTATGTTCGCTCTGTCTAAGGCTATATTGGTTAGGTCTGACCTCTTAGTCTGATCAAAAATATCACATGACATTTAAGTGGAATTTATTGACTTATTGAGCTCCTTTTACCGTCATCAGTCTCGTGCTGCATCGGTTAAGGTTCGACCTACTAGGTTGCTGATAGTAGATTGAACTATAAGCCGATGGGTCTTTACTTGATATTTTATTGGAGTAGCCAGCTGATGAGTTATCCACATATTGAGCATCATGACTAGTGTATTGGCCTCAGCCAATATACATATATCTTTAGAGAATTTCTATCATCGGTTTAGCTAGCTAATAGGTTCGTCCATTCCTTCTATCCATGTGTTCAATCTAGTCTCTGTCATTTCTGTGCCATTAGTTTTAGTCTTACACTATCTTGGTTTAGTTCGATCTATTGAGGCTAGATCTAATAGTACCGTCATGGTGGTCATTGGGTCTTGTACTTTTAGAAGATCGGGTCTCACTCTTTACTATTCATCGCATACTCTATTTGAAGATTCAACAACTTTGCAGCTGATGGATCCTTTATATTATTCCTTGCCAATACATATATGCCTTTATCAGCTTTCCAGATAGTGAACGAATGTTATAGCCTCCATCATCAACCAGCCAATAGGAGGATTCCATATACATACTTATTAACCGTCCTATTCCGAGCACCATCAGCTATATAGCCGATGAGTCCTTATTTCCTGATTATCTGTTTATGCCTTTATCAGATTTCTAGCTGATGAAACAGTGCTACAGCCTCTATTAGCAACTAGCCGATAACAGGAATCGACATACTTATCGTCTATTTTATTTGGAACGCTATCGGCTCTAAAGCCGATGTGTCTCTTATTTCCTTCGTCGCCATCTGCCTACGTCTTTTCATCGGCTTTCCAACTGATGGACAAGTACTTAAGCCTGTATCAATAACCAGCTGATAGTAAGAGTGCATCAAACACAGCCGATGACTATTGGCGATTAGTTGACAATAGGAGTTCATATCAGCCTATTGATCGATTGACTCATTAGTTTATCTTCTTATCAATTTGCGAGGTTAAATTGATTGGCACGCCCACAACTCTAGCAATCCTGACGAAGGAACCTCAAAGCCAAAGGACTTGAACTTTAGTGAAGTAGACCTTTCAGGCCTTGGCATGTTCATGTCATCACATTGGACCTCCATCGGTAAACACAGAGGACCGATTCAACACAAATAATTAGATAGGGGCTTGGTGTTCCAAATGCTTTCATTGAAGATGACTTTGAAACACAACACTTTCGACAAAGGTCTCGGCGATAGCTTGGGCCCAAGAGATTCAACCTAGCCAGTGGTTACCTACCTTCATATTGAAACCATCACCATCTAGTGACCACTATACCACTAGAGCTACCAATGTGCATACTGAATATACTTGTAAGGAGAGTCAATTTACATCCAAGCAAGAAGGTATTGACAAAACACCCATGGTGCTTCATCCACAAGATGAGTTCCCACTTGTTCTCTGAGTGCAAGGTGTTTAAGATTGCGGTCGCCTAACAAGTCACTTCTGACAACGATCCTGCATTGACAAGTGATCCACTCAAGTCTCATCAGACTCAATTTGATGATACAGAGTAGGATCAACAAATTACAGTTGTTGACTTTGATTGTCTAGTAGGGTTAATCGAATTAGATCTAGATGTCGATTTTGATCGTCTAGGAGCTTGGAGAATATGGATCTGAGGACTCTTCCTCTGATTTGATATCCAACCATGATGTCGAGGTGATTGACAAGACTTCACCAGGAACTAGGAAGATGACACAAGGCCTCAGAACGGAGAAAGTACTCAAATTGGCACCGCCATCTACATCTACACCCTTTGAGGGCAAAAATGTCATTCCTATACAACACCTAGTGATACCTTGTTCACTGTTAGACCAACCTCCAACAAATCTCTCCATCAACCGACAATTCACAAAATGGTTCAAGAAGATGAACTCTTCTATCACCAATCTCGATGCTGATTTTGTTGGAGCTATGGGGAAAGAGCCAAAAGAAACTCCATCAGCTGGTGGAAAATCACCACCTGTGCATAACAAAAACAAGGATAGAATAGTTGACCCACGGGCTGACGGAAATAATCATCATGAAAAACACATGGGCTTCTCCTCGACGATGAGTAGCTTTGCCCTAGTGCCATTCTCACCAAGATCATGATCTATGCGATAACTTGGAGAGACACAAAAGGGACTGTGAGCTGTGGGATGATGATGAAGATCGTCAAAAACATCATGAAGACTGTCGCCGCTCCCCACGTCAACACTACAGAGAGGGGGGATGATGGAGTAGCGAGTGTAGTCGACAAAGTTCTCGATTGCCACTTTGAGACTATGATCATGACGATTAATGATGACCTTCTTGAGAACCAGACTGTGACAACTAGCCTAGTGGCTTGTCATACTCATCATCATTATTATCTTCAACAGACCCAAATCCTAGGAGGAACCCCCGGTGCGATGATTGTCATTCTTCTTTTTGACCAGGTAGAGGCTATGTAGTGTTCACCCATTCTCTTAGAGGAGTGAGGCAACCATCCATGTTCTAACCTAGCCCAGTGGAAAAGTATGATTGAAGTACATATCCTGAGGAATTCCTTCAGATCTATTCTATTGTCTTGAACACGGCTGGAGCAAATGAAAACGCAATGGCAAATTATCTACCCACCACGCTCATGGGACCCACAAGGTCATGGCTCATCCACCTACATATATCCACAATCACTTCTTAGGATAATCTATGCAAGTTATTTATTGCAAATTTCCAAGACACGTACAAGAGAGACGTAGTCAAGGATGGCTTACACACTATGAAACAGATGGATGGTGAACCTTTGCAAGACTTTATATGGTACTTCAAAGAGTTCCATAGCACAATTCCATATATCACCAATGCATCTATTATCAGGGCATTCAAGTCTACCATCGAGATTAGTGGAGGATATAGGAGTTGGCGATAGGACAAATAACTATGGTAACAAAGTTATTTAAGATAGTAGAACAAGGTGCTCTTGTTGACTAAGCTCTTCGCTAAAGCAAAGGAAAAGGGAACGTGGTGGAAGCCAAGACCTCCATGAAGAAATAGGATGCAAGCACTACTAAGGACCTAGACTAGCCCAAGAAGAAAACACGGAATGAAAAACGCATGGCAGTGGAGGAAGTACTCGTTGTAGAATGAGCACCTCAACAAGCGTGGCATTATGAGTCCTAGGGTGAAGGATCAGTTGAAAAGTGGTGCCCGATCCATAAAACAAGCTCTCACTCTCTGCCAACTGCCAGGTCTTTCAGAAAGAGATGACCCACCAAATTGCTTTTCCACCCGACTAGAGAGTTTGTGTAGTCAAGAAAGAGGATTCCGTCACCAAGTCTTCTAACGAGGATGATTACCCTCTTCCCGACCTCTTGCTGGCTCATGTGTTTGGAGATTTGACTTTATATTCTTTCAAGAGGGAGTACAAGTAGGTCGAATGTGAAGTATGCTCCATATCCTAGGGACAAATGACAAGGTTGCAACGGTCAAATAAAGCCATAATGTCTTCGGCAGATGAACACTCAACCATTTACACCACCCCTGGTTGATATCCTATAGTGGTTGAACTTACTATTAGGAATATTAGGATTGCCCATGCTATGATTGATGGAGGCAGCTCTATCAACCTACTCTTCGTTAGCATGCTTGAAGTCATGGGATCCCTCAAAGCAAGCTTAAGCCTTTAGATCAGCTCTTTCACGAGATCACACAAGAGTGGCCTTCTAAGCCACTAATGAAGATCACGTTGCCGGTTATGTTTGGTGCCTTGGATAACTTCTAGACCAAGAAGATTATGTTTGATGTTGCCGACTTTGATATTGGCAAAATTTATGGCAGCGTCTCACTACGCATGCTAGCTTGTCAAGATTCTAGGATCAAGGGTAGTCATTACTATTTCTAGGAACGCTAAGATTGGTGTGTAGTGCAATAAAAAGAGTCTTGATATGGTCTATCAGACTTCATGTCCATCTGCCACAAAAGAACATCCTCAAAAACATAGTAAACCAAAGATCTCTACCATGCCTAATGGTGCTATCAAGACAATACCACTATTCTACTCCAACCCCAAAAAGACAATCAAGATAAGGACAGGACTTAAGAAGAAAAAGGAACTCTTGCTTATCACTTTTCTCCAGGACAACATGGAGGTCTTTGCCTAGCAACCGCCCGACATTCTCGAGGTTCTTAGGGAAGTGATTGAGCACAAATGAGTAGATTGACCGATTGCAAAGCTAGTCAAATTAAAACTACAAAAAATCACACTAGATCTAAAGGATGCTATTTGGAAGGAGATCAACAAGCTCCAAAAGGCAAGTTTCATCCAAGAAGATCTACACCTTGAGTGGCTAGAAGTTCCAGTCATGGTGTGAAAGACAAATGGCATGTTGTAGATGTGAATGGATTTCACTCACTTCAACAAGGAATGTCCAAAAGATCACTTCTCATTAACTAGGATGGACCAACTAATCAATTTAACAACCGGATGTAAGTTGTTGAGTTTTCTCGATACTTACTATGGTTACATCATATTAGCATGGCTAGGGAGGACAAAGAAAAAAAATCTTTTGTAACCCCATACGGTGTATTCTACAACGTCAAAGTGCCCTTTGGATTGAAGAATGCTAGAGCTATTTATCACCAAGAAGTTCAAAGCATTTTTCAATCTTTACTCAAATGAAAGATTGAAGCATTAGACAACATCGTTGTCAAGACCAAAACCCAAGATCGCTTGATTAAAGACCTCTAGGAAACATTTTGCAATCATCAAAATCCTATGAAGATAAAGGCGATCAAGTATATAAAATCATCGACAAGACTCAAGAAGGTGCAAAAGCTGACAGGATGCATGGCTGCTTTGAACAGATTCGTGGCATGATTCAGAGAAAAAGGGCTACCTTTCTTCAACCTTTTGAAGAAATACAATAAATTTGAGTGGACCCAAGAAGTTGAGAATGCTTTCTCGAACTTAAAAAGTACCTCTCAAGCCCTCCCATCCTTATTGCACCCTAACCTCGGGAGGAACTATTCCTATAGATTGTAGCTACACCATATTTTGTTCGCACCGTCCTTGTTGCCGAATGAGATGGCATATGATGTCTAGTCTACTATGTCAGCAAAGTACTCCACAATGCCAAGATAAGATACCCTTAGATCTAGAAATTGCTTTATGTAGTCCTAATAATGTCAAGAAAGTTGCACCACTATTTCTAAGCCCATAAGATTATAGTCACTTCTATCTTCCCACTTAGAGAAGTGGATCAAACCAAGAGAGTGGCAGGACGTATTACCAGGTGGGTCATAGAGCTCCACCAATTTGACACAATTTTGTTCCTTGGACAGCCATAAATCATAGGTTTTAGCTAATTTCAATGCTGAATAAACCACTTCGTTAGAAACCATGATAGATGATATGAATAGCGAAACCTGAATTATGATTTACGATGGAGCAATGAATAGATGAGACAAGGGGGCTAGTGTCATTCTAACATCACCAACTAGGGAAAAGCTCAAATAGACGATACAACTCGACTTCAAGACTTTCAACAACACCATCGAGTATGAAGCCCTCCTAGCATGACTTTGAGCAGTTGCTGTACTTGGAATAAAATGACTAATTGTGAGGGATGGCTCATAATTAGTCACCAATCAAGTGCACATGGAGTGTTGGTGTACGAACAAGGAGTTGATAAAATACTTGGCCAAGGTGAGGAAGATGGAACGTTGTTTTGATAGGAAGGAGGTTCATCTCATCTATCAAAACTACAACTTCAGAATTGACAAACTCGCTAGACAGGCTTGTAAGAGTGAACCACTGTTACATGGTACTTTCCTAGAATTTCTAACAAGACCCTTCATCGCAATATCGATGATGTAGATATGTAGCCACTTGCTTGACAATGGCACGGGGGATACATGCCTATAGACATCGATAAGGCTGATGGTCATTGCCAATGTTGAGATAGACAATGAATGGAGGACTCTTCTTTGCTAATATCTGTTATCGAACACGGCTCCCGGTGACGATATCATAAAAAAATGTTGGCTCTCCAATTAAAACTCTACTCTATCATCAGAGATGAGCTATAGAAGCGAGCACCCAACAGAGTAATGCTCAAATATGTCTCTTAGGAAGATGACATTAAACTGCTCCATGATATCCATGAGGAAATATGTGAAAATCATGCTACATGATGGATGTTAGTCGGAAAAGGCTTTCGACAAGATTTCTTTTGTCCCACTGCCTTGTAGGATACTTGTGATTTGGTATGTCATTGTGAAGCTTGCCTATTCCACAACAACCATAGTGAGATACCAGCACAAGTCCTGCAAATGATACCCCACTCATCTTAGGACTGTTCCCCCAACATGGTATTGTAGTCAAAAGTTCCTATTCATTGCAATCTATAAGTTCACCAAGTGGATATAAGTGATTCCTGTATAGGAAACAAAGCCCAAGAATGACATTTAGTTTATGAAAAGTATCTTCTATAGATTCGGTCTTCCTCATCATATACTAATAGACAACGGCTCTAAAATTAGAAATGGTGATTTCAAAGATTACTACATCAATTTGGAAGTCAATATCTATTTTGCGTCAGTCTTACATCCTCAAAGCAATGGTCAAGTTAAACATGCAAATGAAATAGTACAAAAAGGCATAAAGACTCGAGTGTACAACCAGCAGATGGCTTGTGATCATTGCCAGGTCAATGAGTTCCAATCTGTACTATGGGCTACACGAACAATGACAACAAAGGGTAAAAAGGAGACTCCTTTCTTTCTCATGTACAAATCCGAGGCTATGCTCCACACTAAGCTCCGCTAGGTTTCCACCCCAGTAGAAACATAGTCCAATGAGGAATAGGATGAATGACATGCAGACGATGCCAACTTACTTGAGGAGCACCAAGAATGTGTTGCCATTAGGGTGGCACAATATCAGCTAGCACTTTGTTGATATCATGAAAAAGGCATTCGACCTCATGCCTTTGATGTAGGTGACTTCATCCTTAGGACATTGCAAAGCCAAGCCGATAAAAACAATCAAAGTTAGAGAGTCTCTACAAGGTGGTACAAATACTTTGACTAGGAGCGTATAAGATTGTTGATGACAAGGGCCGTGAGTTATCTAGTACATAGAACATTAAATAACTATCTAAATTCTATGTTTAATCCATCCTATATGTAAGATTTCATGTGTGTATCTTCTTGTCCTTCTCATAATAAAGTTATGCAATGTTCCCCAAAATTGTGTTCCTTATAGTCTCTCCAACTTCAACTAGGCTACATAACTCCTACGTTCTGTATACGCTCTCTATATGATCATAGGTAGAGGACACCCTATATTTTGGTCAAGTGGGGATAGGAGAAGTTTCACTCCTCATGATAACATATGCACAAGCTTTAAGTCCGACAAAGTTTAAACTTATAGCCGAGGCTAGGAGCATTTCAGTTTTAGACTATAATGGAGTGAAGTGTTGTTGCCTTCTAGGAAATATGATTTCCAATAAAACGGTTGGGGCCTAGGGGAGCACTCAATACCACTTTGAGCACCTTGTCGACACTACTAAAACTGACAAATAAAACATGCACTTTTGTTTCCTTATACTTGCTTGGTCAAATCAAAGTAGACTTAGGGATTACACACACATATATATATATATAACAAATATTAATATTTACTTCCAAAAAGCTCTCTCTTTGTAGGAATACACTACCAAGCTGGCTACTGCTACTAAACTATTCTAAACACGTTCTCCACTACAGCAGGTGACCTCCAAGAACGTGTGAAGCATGAGTTCAAGAATTATAGGTTCACGTTTGGATGTTGGTTCATGAGGTAGGTGAGAACATGGGCACCCTCAAATCAACCCTAACACAATGACTCAGCTCTTAGACATTCGTTGATTTGATGAGGAAGCCTCATGAGGATGTCGATGGTCTCCTTGATCCAATCTAGATATCTCTAAAAACTTTCAGTTAGCTCTAGATGATCAGCATGAAGTTCTTGGTATGTATCGTGAAGAAGCTAGTATGAGTTCTCTAAATAAGCCTGGAACTAGATATCTCTGTTTTTATAAAGCTCAATCTCCTAGTCAGCAAAAATAAGGAGTTCAACCTTGGATTTCTCCAACCTTAGTTTCTTCTCTAGCTTCACGTTCTCACAATTGTGAGACTATTCTTAGTACTTGATATCTACCATGCACGGATAGATCTTACGTCGGCCACCTAATGAGGAGACAGACAAGGGAAAACATGTTCTAGTAAAAGCATACCAATAAGCTCCTTCACGAGGAATTTCATGCGCATGTCTAGCTCGATTACATGGCTTAAACTGCCAGTGTCATGAGAAAGATTGGCTAGAGGATTCTCAGATTCATCTACATGCATGATGACCAGACCACATTGCTAGTCAGTCATCGCAACCTCTTCTTCCTCACTATGATGAAACAAACTAACAATGGTGAGGATCAAGGGGGTAAAACACTCAACTCATACAGACAAAATAAATATTTGACCGAGTATGGTCTAATATTATCTTAATACAATAAGAGGCTACAAAAGCAAAGGGAAAATTACAAGTCTAAGAAGAGGTCCACGATTGCCTAGCTCATGGAGTCCAACTGCTCGATCAGCTCTTCTCGCTTGTCCATGAGGAAGCCCTTCTTGAATATCTCGTTCACATCCACCTAGGGGTGATAGAGTGAGACACAAGCAAGGGTGTGCTTGACGGTAGTGTACATGGCCATGCGGGAATCCTTCGTACTTTGCACGAAGACCATGGTGGGGACTTGGTGGAGCTTCTCGACAAGGGCTTCCAATGATGTCATTACCAGAACTCATCATCAAATGGTGGTGGTGGGACTTGGTGCCCCAGCTTATGGGTCACATCACGCAAGGATAAGTCATGTGCCTTGAGCCCTTCTCAGAAATTATCCCTTTTTTCTACTCCTCCTCTAGTGCCTTCTCACTTGCCTTACATATGACTTCATTATCTTGCACCAAAAAGCGGAGGGTGGCATTGTCACGGGCAGTTGTCATAAGGTCTCCTTCAAGTTTTTTAATGCACTTCTATGCATCAGCAAGTTCTCCTTGCAACCTAGCCATCTCCTTATTAATAGCATTGGCTTGGACCGCCATTTCTTAACACACAGATGACTTGTGCCCCTGTAGATAGATGCCGCTAGTCCCTATCATTTGGAGACCAACAGCAGAGGTGGATGTTGGAAGGAGTAGTGGAGGGGGAGTGGGAGACTTTAAAGTGAGAGAGATGGGGGCTTTCGAGCTTGTCCTCTCTAGCTTATTAGATTGATGGTCTGAGATGGTAGGAGCGAAGCTATAAAAGAAAATATTAATGTCAAAAGACCCAAGAGATTGACAAGTATTTGAAATTGACAAAGATGGATACTTCCTTGCATGGCCTAGAGCAAAGTTGCTTGTGGTACCCCTAGGCCAAAGTGGAGGTCTCAAGACCTTGATAATAAAGATAAGTTATATCCACTAGTTTGTTGAAATAAAAAATGCAACTTAGGATGTGTTTTATAGAGTTGTAATAAAACATATTATTGTCTGGTGAGTGGCTTTGTCTACAGCACCGGATGGCAGCAACACTTTTCTCTTCCAAGAACTGCTACTACCGGTAGCAGTACTAGGGGTGAACTTTGCCTATTCAGCCACCTAGGCCGTTGCCTTCTCTGCTATTGTTTTATCCTTAGCAGAGAGCTGTTGATCCACCAAGGAACCAACAATGCCAACCAATGGAAGATCCATAGAGATGGCAGTGAAGAATGTTATGAGGAACTTAGGGTTCGTCATTTGTGAGGTCTAGGTGCTATGAAGACAAAAGGATGAAGATTAGAATGGCAAACAGAACCCAAACATATCTCAATGCTAGAATTTATAGATGTGCAATGGTAGTTTGTATTTTGAGAAGCGACATTATTCCCGGTGGGATGATAGAGCGTGTTTAGATTTTTTGAACTCTAACCAAATTCAAGTTTTGACAACACTGTCCTTGTACTCATATGGTAGATCAACATTTTTGGATCTTAACTTAGTCGGGAACATTTTCTCAACTACGTTTATATTACAAACAATGTGGCTTTTGATGTACGCGAGATGAGTGTTAGAGGAGAATTTGCACAAAGGTCGGGGGCTACTATCAGTATCATAGATACAACATATCTCCTATACTTGTACTCAGCATCTCTGAAAATACTACATATATATGCACATACGAACAGATATTCATAAGATAGAAGAGTATGTGATTAAATAAGGAAACCGATCCTAGATAAGATAAAACTACGAAGTCCAATTCAGGGATAAATCAACATACTCCGCTGTATTACCAAGGTGTTCTTCGAGTTTTACTAGAAGTGGTCATCTATCAATATAAATACAATAGTCTTTTAGAAGAGGTGGGCATCTAATCTCGAATCAAACATAAACCACATTGAACTATTATCCATAGAGCCATCTCCCTTCTAGTCACCAACTACATCTTATTGCATATTAGTTGGTTAGGCTAGATAGAATAGCTTATTTCCGCCTTATACTGTATGTGGTTTGATTCGCAAAATATAAATATATATAGGAGTAAGGCTATTACTCACATCAAGGACCTAAATCTATATAAAAATATCTGTGTATCTTTTTCTCATTATCGTTTTTTAAATAACTTGATATCAGCTGAACCCTATAACTATAAATATCATAGTTAGGTATCACTCATCGATATTTTTAAAAAATAATTTAGTAGGTCAAGAAGTTGTCAAGTAGTATGAATCTATCATAATGCGCTTTTAGAAAATAATTTTATACTGTTATAATGAAAGCTATATATATGAAGCCACATTATCATCCATTTTGTATACATAGTGCCACTTAAGTAAGTGTTGAAAACTTTGATTTGTTATAATGATAAATCTAACAAATCCCATATCCCATAGCAAGACACGGTGTACCATCAAGTCTACCGTATAAAAGAATCTGCCACCTCAGTATCACTAGAGTTTATGGATCTTCTAAGGCTTGATATGTATAGGCCATTTGTACAAGTGCCCATATTTTAATGATGTTTTCTTGTAAATTATTTTTTTTCACATATATATATATTATAATTTCCAATTTAAAAGTTACCATATGTGTATTTTTAAATCTGTTGCAAGCAGGTTTTTATCTAGTGTGTAATCAACCCTTCAATTTTTGTTGGGTTGAGACTAGGCGTAATCAGGCGTCCTTTCTCAGTTGGGTCCACTACCAGTCTCCTGCATGCAGCCTTCCTCCTCCCTCACAGCACTCCCTGCTGCACACACTCCCCACCCCACATACTCTCTCTCCATTGTATAATCCATGCAACATTTTTTTTCGGCAAGCTCCAAACGAATTTTCCATAGATTAGTTGTCCAATCTGAATCTTTATATTTATATTTGTTGCAATTAAATCTTTACAACAAGATCTCATTATTTCTAATAAAAAATATATAATAATTTTTAATTAAAATATATGTTACAAAATATTTTCTGACACATACAAAAGAACACCACTGCAACATTATAAATGAACTAATGAAACGTTACAAAATACTTACTGAAACAATTTGTAAAGGAATTAGTGAATCATCATAATACTTTTTGAAACATTTAAATAACATCACGTGCAACATTAAAAATTTGTTGCAAAACAAAAACTTTAAATATATAACATAGTGAAATCTTAGATGAAACATTCGCTTCTTACATATCAAAAATCAAATTTCAATGGTTAAAGCATATGTATTTTTTTGCTACGATGTAATCGTGTGAGATTTTGTTACAAAGATTTAATTATAATAAATACAGTAATATAATTGTATCATACGTTAAATAAATACTTGAGAGAAGAAAAAAAGGTGGCTTAAAGTCTTGCATTCATGCAGTGGGATAGAGTGAGAGAAAGGTCAACTATCCGGGCATCCAATTTTTTTGTTGCCGTCAGGCGTCTGACGGTAAGCATTATCCATTTTTTCGTAGTTGGTGGATAGGTGGAAAAGGTGGAGGAGTCGGGGCTCGATGATTTCATATTTTGTTTTGGACATATGCAATGCTTTTGAAAGATGGATATGAGGTTTTTCATGTACTAATACAGATGAGCCTCTTCAAAATAAGGCGTGAGTAGGTTAATGGTCTAGTCGGTGGATGCATATGTAAACCACCTACACACCTGGCCAAAGTGCTAGGGCTAGCAACCGCTTAACACATTTAAATTAGTGAATTACGGATATCCTGGTCATTTTATTTTTTATAAAACAAGGTGTTCATATTGATTAAAACAATTATTTAGCTAGCTAGAACGCCAGTTGTACGTGTATAATGTTAACATAACATTAATTGATGGTAATCACTGCATCAAAAATACCTTCAAGAGATGGTTTATTTACCCTGGGGAGATGTTCTCAAACATCCCTAGGAGACTGTAAAGGCATTTTAGAAAAGCCTCTTAGAAGCTACTCCTGAGGAATTGTCTTAAAATAATTTAGAGATACTCTATTAAACACCTCTAGAAGATTTGAGACGCTTCTAGATCAGTAGAGAAGATGTATATAGACAGATCAAAACGTATCTAGATGGAAGCATCTTCCTTCCGAAATTGAGGATTCCTTTCCATGTTACTATGTAGTCAAACAAAGTGATACTTTCACTAGCAGAAATCATAGGAAACAAGGAAATTGAAAAAAAATATAATTAAGCATGCAATGAAATTTACAGATCAACTGTACATCCAAATAAAACAGTGCAAATGCACAAAAAAAGCCTACAAATTCATGTAATTGTCTAACTAATGGAAGCTAATTACAAGCTTTTCACACGCAAATACTCATGTATTGGCTTTCTAATCTTCCCCCAGATATCCTCTCAATCTTCAATACTCTTTTATTATCCAGCAAAAAATAAAATCCAGGCAAAGTATGGATAAATCAATTGAAGTAGCGATCACGTAAAAGGATATCATGTTCTAAAAATTCAAGTATATGTCATCCCGGACTGCTTGTTCTATGCATATATATACAATGATGCCATATCGGCTGATACACACTACATGCCATGCTCCTTATTCTTGAATACCCATATATAATGGAGAAAATTTGCTTGATTATTCTATAGGCATCATTGGACATGCTACTACTTAAGTAGTTAAGTTCTTCAATAATTTATTCACATGCTTTGACTAATATTCATCATAGTAAGCAACCGTTTGTCGTTCTACTATAATAAACAGTGAGCCAACTCATATGGATTTGTTTTCTTTGCTCACACGATTTTCTAATCTTTGTAGGAATCAGTATGGGATTTTTCTTCGTAATTGTTGCTATTCTTTTCACACTAGTGATTCTCCATAAGAGAAGAATAAGTAAAAATTTCAAGAAGAATGGTGATAACAGCACAAGTAGCAGTGAAGAGCACATTAGGGAGATTAGTATTGAAGAGCAGTCTCAGGATATTAGCATTGCAGAACAATTTAAAGATATTAGTCTCGAGGGAACTGCCAAGAATTTTGGTGATGATGTAAGAACAAGTTGCAGTGAAGAACACTTTAAGGAGATTAGTATTGAAGAACACTTTAAGGAGATTAGTATTGAAGAAAAGTTTAAGGAGATAAGTATTGAAGAACAATTTAAGGAGACTAGCATGGAGGGAACTTCCAAGAGTTTTGGTGATGATGTAAGAACAGGTATCAGTGAAGAACAATTTAAAGAGATAAGTATCAAGGGAGTTACCAAGAGTTTTGATGATAATATCAGTGCAAGAAACAATGCGGAACACGTTCAGGAGAATATTGTTGAGGGAACTGCCAAGAGCTTTGGTGATAACGTCAGCACAAGTACGGAACATTTTAATGAGATTAGTGTCGAGGTAACTAGCAAGAACTTTGGTGATGATGTCAGAACAAATAGTAGAGAACAGTTTAAGGATAGTAATACCGAGGAAGCTGCCAAGAGCTTCAGTGATGATGTCGGAGTAAGTAATAGTACAGGACAATTTACGGAGATTAGCATTCAGGGAGCTGGTAAGGGCTTCGGTGATGATGTAAGTGCAAGCAGTAGTGCCGAACACTCCAAAGAGATTAGTACCGAGGGAACTACCTACAGTTTTGGTGATTAGTGTAAGCTGTCAACACTTTAAGGAATGTAATATGGAGGGAGCTCCGAAGAGCTAGCTTTGGTGATGATATCAGCACAATTTGCAGTCTGACGCTTTCTGTGCCATCCACTCCAGCAGCAAAAAGACTCTAAAGTCCATAGATTGACACCAAGAAGGGCAGAGGTATAATAACCAATATATATCTTGTGGTATTTGTAACCTTAATCATAATGGTCCTTTCATTTGAAATAGAGTTATTCCAAGCATGTTTGTTTACTAATATTTTCTGTAATTTGAAGCATATAAGCAACTTGTGTGTGTATAGGATTGTGTAATCTATTTTTAGAACGTTCAATCCAGGCTTTGTTATGTATTGGGCTGTATATTTGTATTCAAGTGACATTGAAGTGTTTCATCTATACTATACTACTAGTAATATATCCGTGCTAACGCTATGGCTATGTTTAATAACAATAATGAAACAACCAAAATATAATATATGTTTTAGCAAACGAGATTAATTTAATAATAATGAAAAAAAGTAACAACATTATTTTGTTGTTACTCCTAGTTATAAATTGTTGATGCTTGTGCTTCGGTCTTAAATATTTGATGTTAAAGTGTAAAGATTCACTCAAGCTTTAAGATTCTAACTTGCAGTGCAACAAAATCTGTCTCATAGCATTGCATAACATTGCATCATATAATTTGTTTTCATGATTGTAACGAGTCTGTTCGAACTAATTTATACCATAGATACCATTTTATTATAACACCACATTGAGATAATGGTAACGTTCAATATCAATTGATCATAACATTGTGTTCACCATCGTGCAATCGTCGTGTAGATTGCTGCCATCGTTGTGCAGCCACTGGGCCGTTAGTCTGTTATTTTGCCCTCATTGCTAAATCCAAATCTTTCCAACACCATTAACAATGTTGTACTCTAACCTTTTCTGCAGATAAAAAAATTGAGAAATGAATTAACATTTTCGTCTTCATTTTTTTTGCCAGAAAAAAGAACAAAAAATTGAAACCAAATAAAAGTGACAGCAGACAATTATGAACATTCAAATACCTAGAGGAACGGGTAAATTAGTTTATTTTAGGGACCGCAGATAATCTAGGGTCTGCTCTAATTCAACTAAATAAACCAAGTTTTATTTTTAATATTACCTTAGTTTATTGACTTTGAACTAGATCTGGCCCTAAACTACCCGTGGACCAACCCACCCCTATCCCTAGACCTGATGTATGTTCCTTGTATTTTTCATAATAGCTATTCATTGCACGAATACCACAATCTGCAGGTGATATACATCCATCCCTCTGTCGTTCTGCAAATCATTTAATAGGTACAATTATGCTAACTTAAATGTGTATAGTGTTCTGGAGTCTGATCAAAGTGCTGTGCAATCATACACTGTTTTCTATCCCTGAAACTCAATTTTGTATGTAGATTAACTATCACAGTTTGTCACTGAGGTGATGATACACTTTTTTTAAGAAAAGCTTATAATTTTGTGTGTAGATTAACAAACAAACTTGCTTAACCTTTGTTTTCAAATGATTTAATCTGCAGGAAAAAAGTTCGGGTTATCGAAGCAAAGCTGCCAGGACACCTTACTAATCAAGGAAAATTTTGGCTGATACTAAATTTCTGTTTGTTTGAGGTAATTTGCTTCCATAATGATTGCCTCTTACCAATGGTGCACATGTCTCCTGCGTGGATCAATCTTTGTTAAACAGTTTAAACATTTCTACTCCACCATGCAAAGGGTTTAATTTGTACCCATCCAGCCAAGAATATCTTTCTTTGAACCTGCAGTAACTCGGACATGAGGATCGAGCGCATTTCTTTGTGCTGCTTGCCACTAGCATTCTTGGGGATGTACTTGCATCACATGCCATTATTCGTTGGATGACATGGAGCTGAAAGTTTCCTTATATTGTAATCAGTGTGTTCTTTGGCTGAACGACTGAACCATGGGGATGTATTTGAGTTCTTTTTTCGATGCATATATGTTTGCAGCTTAGCAACTAGAGGACGAGCTAACTTCTTGATTTCTTCTTTCTCTCCTTATTCAGAAAGTATACATGAGTGGGGCTGGGAGACCTCTGACTCAACTATGAGTACCACTCTATAGGTATGCACTGCATGTCTTGACCATTCCACCCAATTGGGATTTTTCGTTGAATATTGCCTCTGCTGTGAGTATCAATCATTCACTCTACAGGTGTCCAATTCAAGTCTTGAACATTTCACCTAGTTCAGATTTTTAATTTAGGTCTCAATTGATTATCATTAAATGGATTGTTCACAGCAAGTATTGTGTTCACGAGTGTATCATCCATGTTAAACTGTTAAATTTCAAGACATCCCTTAATAGCAAAGAAGAGTTGTTGTCTTACTATAAGACAGAGTTATGAACTGATAGTAGGAATTGTTTCAGGGCAGTGGTTACTGAAAAGGTCCCATCTCATCCTTCGATAATTTATCCTTATTGATATTTAAAATACCAAAAACAAATTCATATGATGTGTATTGTGGACTACTATAACAGGTTGGAGGTTATATTCAGTATTCACCTAGCTAGACACAGTTTTTGTAAAAATGGATCTATGAATGTGGAGAAATTTTATCTAAATTACACAGGCCTATGCATATGAGTTCGGTTTGAAGTAGCTCTTCTTTTAATAGTTCGCTAGCAGTCAGAAGAGTTAGCAACTAGATTTTCACACACTGTTACAGCTTGTCATAGCAATTAGTTATTACTTCGATGATTTGTTTTTCAATCAAAGTTGGTTGAGTTGACACTTCCTTTCACTACTTGTCATTGGAGTAAATAGAAGTTGTTGCTCCAGATAAAAAGAAGACAGCAAAGTGTGGCAATGAGTATTTTCTCAAACCATTACAAGCATTGGCATAAACGGATAGAAAACTCTGACGATGGGTACTCGAGTAACTTGCTCAGATCATAGGTATCAATGACTGAAGGGGTATCCATGCAACTATTGCAAAAAGGGCATCAGGTGATTTTTACTAGAGGTTGTCATCTTTGCCTACAATGGTGAACTTTGCTGATCTGATGCTCTGAAGTTTATACTAGCATTTGTATATACAATTTTACTCTTCACTGTTATTTGCATGCTATGTAATTGATATGGTTGTCCAAACTTTTAAGGTCAGTTGAAATTAGAAATTATGCTATGTCTTGCCTTCTTATGGTAGTCCCATACAAAGTAATTCAATTGAAGAAAAAACTTTTGCTGTTTTATGTTGGATCTTAGAAATTTTCTGTTGGGAGTACAATTTTTGTTTGGTCTTGGATCTTAGAATTTTTATGTTGGAGTACAATTTTTTGTTTGCTCTTAATCACACATAATGTTTTTTTTCCAGCAGCATGATTCCCCGTGCATGCTTACTAGTTTGTTGTAAAGCTAAAACCTTAATATTTGATTTGCAGTTATACTAAATGTAACGTGGCAATGTTATTATCCAAGAAAAGAATTTTCTGTGCAACCTCACCTAGTTAATTATATAAATAATGAACGTATGTCGGTGTAAGTGTATAAAATATGGCATTTCCTAACAACCACAGGAAGCATCAATGCACACATAGAATACCTACCCTTTCACCAGAAGGATTCACCCGTCTGGTGATAGTATCCCAAATGGACGAGGAAAGGGAAGGAAGACCAACTTTGGCATAACCATAGAAACCTAATCGAAGACTACACCAAAGTCTTTCCATTGTACCTCTTCAAGTCTCTCATGGATATTAGGAGATCTAAGAGTATAAATATATAGTTCAAGGAGCAGCGGAGCACAAGCCAAATAGGTCAGAAGCCATGACACATCTCAACTCAAACTAGGAAATAGCCATAGAGCCCTTTTCGTTGAGATTACCTAGATATCTCATCGGCTACCCTCTCGTCAGATTTCCCAATGAGATTAGATAATAGGACTAGACTACAATCACATACTCCATGTAAGCATACTCTTTCCATATATATCAATACCAATAGTATGAAGGGGTCTTACTCCAAGGAGGGTCCGAAGCTATATCTAATAAGCATCTCACTCGGAATAGGACCCAGTATGTAAGTTTACTATCATCAGATTAACATCAATGATAGTGGGTGCGGCAGGTAGGGGGTGTCGTTTGGTGTTTTTTCAAATCTCATCCGATGATGCAGATCAGATGTGGGTTTTCCAATGAAGGCTTCTAAGGCAAATTCAGCACTGAAGACTAGATTTGCTCATGGCTATGACTAAATCATTCTTTGTCCGACTAAAGACCAGACTTGCTATTGGATCCCCAAAGCACTTTGACAAATTCCAACACTAACTCATCTTCTACATTTAGTTCGACCCTTACCATCCAGATGGAATCTCAGTAATCATCATTGACTCAAAAAATGATCAGCATGATTATGATCTCTTAGAACTTGACAGGAAATCGATAGGCACAACTAGCTGGCCACAACCCTACACTAGGTCGAGAAGTTGCTATCACCGCTTAGGAAGTTGATGCCCAATGGTCCAAGAGGAAGAAGCAAGAAGAGATTGCAAAGCGATTTCATAGGTAGCTTGAGAGGCAAAAGCATGAGCCAGGGAAGTCGAAGAGGCATGAACCAAGACCGTTGAAGAAGCACGTGTTAAGGCTATCAAAGAAGCACTAACCAGGGCTATCAAATCAGAATGGCACGTGTTGCTAAGATCAATGCCAATAAGGAGGTTGGACTGAGTATACAACCCACAATTATCTAGCATCAAGATGGTGGAGTTCGACACCTATAGGGAAAACAGGCTCTTCTCGACCAACCATCAATTGATCTTAGTGCCAACCCCCAAGCCCTTGCTTGCATTAGAGACATGCGAAGTCAACTCAATGATCCATGGTGTTCTGAACTTGGATGGGATCGTAAATCTTTCAACCAATCTCAATTTGTGCCAGCGGTGCAAGGAGCTGGCACAACGAACCTGTAGGAAAATTTTCATCATCAAGGCAAGCGATTATGAGTCAAGCTATCTTCATCATCGGATGGCTAGCCTAGTGATCTAGGAATAAGAGGAAGCCGATAGTCGTGATTTTTGCCATTGCAGTCGTTAGCACGATCAAGACCGTCATGTAATCCCAACTTCCAATTGTACTGTGTGTGAAATCATTCTCTGGATTTAAGTTGTTGTGATGAATAATTGGTATAGTAAATTGATATTTTTAATTTGTAAAATTAGTGAATAGCAACATAAATAGTGTCACCAATGAATAGTACCCTCAGTTAGACCGATGAACAATGCTTGTCGAACATGGCAACCCGATGATTCGACCGAGATTACCAAGAGAGGTTTTGGTTTTGGATTTTTTTTTTCCGAGTGGATTCTTGAAGGATAAGTTTTCAAGTGTTTTATATGCATATGATATATTGTTTGTGTGATAATATAAGTTATGTTGGGAAAGAACTTATACTTAGATATGATTTCTTTGTTTATCTATGTGAAGGTGTGTCTTGAGGCTTCAGGAATATTGCTGATGATGGATTAGGAGTCGACTTAGGAGAAGTTAATGCTCAGATGATCAAGATTATTTGGGATACTAAAGTTATAAAATAATGCACGTGGAGATAAAGATTATATATGATATATGAGAAGAGTTGTATCCGTATAGGAGGAGTCAAATTTAGATATTTTAAGAAAATTGAGTTCGAATATGTGTAGAGATAGATTATATATATGTACAAGAGTGTTTCTTAAAGGATTAGGAGTGTTATTCCTTGTAGGATTCATTGCTTTTGTATAGCCACCTAAGGATATAAATAGAGAGGAGGTTTAAGCCCTAGAGTATCGATTTGGATTACTTTTGAGGAGAAAAAAAGTTAAGGTTTAGACTTCAGTTGTGAAAGATATTGAAAAGTTGAGAGAGGAGTGTTATAATTGCACTTTATAGATGAAATGGCCTTGAGGACTGTTGATATCGCTTAGAGGGGGGTAAATAGGCATTACCTAAAATTACAAAAAACTTCACAGTGGAAGTACTACTTACCAAATAGTCCAGGATCGCTACAAACAATCTAACTACACATAGTGTCAAACAATCGAACCGTAACCGAACAGTCCAACTCACATAGAGAAAAATAGAAAGCATTGATGCAATATTGAAGCTTGGACAATCTGACTTAGAGCAGATAGTCTGGCCTTCATAGAGAGTTTGGAAAACCCCGATGAGATAAAGTCTTAATCCACTTAAGTTTCACACGAGTTAAGTGGTGATCAAGAGAGATAAACAACTAAGAGAGAGATCACCAAGTAGCTCAAGAAACAAAAGCAACAAATATAAGGTAAAAAAAGAAGAGGAGCTATCAATTTATTTTACCAAAGTTTAGAACCAACCGTTCCAACTCTCTGTTGAAGAAGATCCTATTGGAGCCAGGTCTCTTTCAACTGCTTTCCTCTCTAAGCAACCACCTCTAGTGAAGCCTTAGTCTCAAAGCTACCACCAAAGACAATCCCATGCTCCAAGCGACCTTCACAGTCTAAGCCCATATGCCACACAACTCACCTTGTTAGGTCAAGCTTGAATTACCAAGCAACCAATAAGATAAATCTTGGTTCCCACTCAATTTACCCCTTCCCCTCTAAAGGTGTGATAGAACCTTCATAATCTTCTTCTAGGCACATCACCAAAACTTGGTCCAATCCATTCTTTTCCATAGTTCGACTACACAAACATCCAATCACTCCAAGTCTTGATCAGACAATCTGACACCACACCGAATTATCCGTTGCACATTGTTTGGTATCGATATTGGACAAATCCACTGTTACACTTTGTCCAAGTCAATCCATTCTTTTCCATTGTTCGACTATGCAAACATCCAATCATTCCAAGTCTTCATCGAACAATCTGACACCACACTGGGTCATCGTCTCCCGCTATGTCGTCTTTGATGAGTCCTGCTTCCCCTTTGGTTTACATCATCCCGAACCCTTATCTAGCGATCTCGACTTCCTCCTCACCAACATCGTACCCTCCCAGTCCCCTCCATCAATCTCACCTCCGGCCTTTCCATCGGCAGCTCCTGAGGACTTCTTGCACAGCTATCACACTCCTCTCCACTCCGATGCTACTCACATCGGACCTCCATCGGTCCTACCACCCTCATCGGCTCCGGCTGATACTGTCTTCCTCCCATCGGACACATTAACTCGATCAGCTCCTCAGCCTCCATCGGCTAGCCCACACCTATCGGCCTCTCCGTCTCCATCGGCCTCTCCGTCTCCATCGGCTCGCCCCTTCCTATCGGCTACTTCGTCTCCATCGGCTCACCCACCCCCATCGGCTCAAGCCGACCTCGTTCAGCCCTTTCCCCGAACATACAGTTACTAATCCTGAGCCGATGCCGCCCTTCCCCAACCAGTCCCCACCTCACCTCTCACGCTCCCATTGGCTCCTGCGAATCCTCCTGTCCCCTCTACCTCTCATATGATCACTCGATCACAAACCGAGTCCCTCCACCCTACCAAGTGCTATGGGCTCTCAGCAGTCCATTGTACTATCTCACCCATCCCGATGACTCCTCGTTCAGCCCTAGCCAATCCTTAGTGGCGCGGGGCTATGGCTGACGAGTACAAGGCCGTTATGGATAATAAGACTTGGCACCTTGTCCCTCATCCTCCCGGTGCCAATATTGTGACCGATAAGTGGATCTTTAAACACAAGTTCCACACTGATGGATCTCTTGTTCGTCATAAGGCACGCTGGGTAGTTCGGGGTTTCTCCCAATGTCCCGGCGTTGACTACGATGAGACCTTTAGTCCCGTCGTTAAACCCACTACCATTCGGGTTGTTCTCACTCTCGCTGCCTTGCACTTTTAGCCAATCCACCAGCTCGACGTGAAGAATGCTTTTCTTCATGGTCATCTGATGGAAACAGTTTACTGCCAGCAGCCTCCAGGCTTCGTCGATCCATCTCGTCCTGACGACATCTGCCTCCTTCAGCGCTCCCTCTACAACCTCAAACAGGCCCCTTGGGCCTGGTACCAGTGTTTTGCTGCCTATCTTCAACACATGGACTTTGTGGCCTCCGTCTCCGATACCTCCCTCTTCATCCTTCATATCGGCAACACCACCATCTATCTTCTGCTCTACATCGATGACATTGTTCTTACAGCATCCTCGCCGTCCCTCCTACACCAGATCATGGCTCGACTCCACTCTGAGTTTGCCATGACCGATCTCGATCCTCTCCATCACTTCCTTGGCATCTCTGTCACCCGCTTTCCTCATGGGCTCTCTCTCCCAGCGTCAGTATACCATCGATCTTTTCCAACGTGCGGGCATGGCCGAATGTCACCCCATGGCCACTCCCATCAGCACTCGCGCCAAGCTCTCCGCTACTGATGGCTCTCTCATAGTCGATCCCTCCTAGTACTGGAGTCTTGCTGGTGCCCTCCAGTACCTCACACTAACACGGTCCGATCTCACCTACGCCGTCCAGCAACTGCACATCTTCATGCATGCTCCGCGCGAACCTCATCTCGCACTGCTTAAGCATATTCTTCGCTACGTGAAGGGCACACTCTCCACCAGCTTACATCTCAGCTCCAGCCCCATCGACTCTCTCACCGCGTACTCCGACGCGGACTGGGCGGGCTACCCTGACTCTCGACACTCCACATCCGGCTACTGCATCTTCCTCGGCTACACTCTAGTCTCCTGATCCTCAAAGCGCCAGACTACAGTGTCTCGGTCTAGCGCCGAAGCCGAGTATCACGCCATTGCCCACGCCATCGCCGAGTATTGCTGGCTTCGCTAGCTTCTCTAGGAGCTCCATGCACCTATCCTCTCTACGACCATCGTCTATTGTGACAACATCAGCACCGTCTACATGACCACCAATCCGGTCCATCATCGACGCACGAAACATATAGAGATAGACATTCACTTCGTACGTGACAAGGTCATGCTAGGACAAGTTCGGATGCTTCATGTACCGTCGGTACACCAGTTCATCGATATTATGACCAAAGGCCTACCCGCGACTTTGTTCACCAGTTTTCACTACAGTCTCTGTATCCGTTCCCCTCCTGCTGCGATTGCTGAGGGTGTTAGACCACTAGACTGTATATATATAGACCCAACCTTAGTCTTACTGTACACTACATTTCACAAGCTTGTGCAACCACAGAGTAATGTTGCAATGGTATTTAGAACCTATCTTAGCTGGCTTTGGCACAACTACAAGCTGTGCTGATTGCTGAAGGGATACGGCGTGTTCAATTCGTCAATTTTATGTATTCTAATCGAGATGCAGGTGGAATCCACGTTTAGCAAATATTAAGATAAAAAAATAACTAAGATCATATCTCTTATACTTTTATATATTTAACAGGAATAAAGTAAAAGAACGACTGATTAGTATCTTTGTTTCCATTATGGATTTAGCTAACGATGAGATTTTAGTATTCTTTCTCGTCCTTTGGTAACTCACACTCTCTCTCTCTCTCAGTTCCGGCGATGCACTGCTGGGTCTTGGGAACGAAGAGCACGAAGTGCCAACCGGGCGGCGTTGGCAGTCGATGTCGATGTGGATGTGGATAGGTCGTTGTGCACCCACCCTGTCGTGCTCGCAAGAGTGACCTGCCCTTGTTTCCTGCACCACGCTACTATTAATATCCTACTCGGTAGCTTAATTTGCTCGGTCCTCAATTTTAGGGAAATACACGAACTACAAAAAAATTGTACATTACCTCTATACTACATCACATGTCGCATTCATGCACGAATCTCAGCTCCGTGGAGGACTGAGATACGCACGCGCCTGTAAATCAGAGATCCCGGGCAACCTTGGCCATGCCCAATTAGTGGTGCACCTTCTGTATATATATATGAAATTTTTCGTATTACCTCACTCAACTAACTGAGTCTAATTTATCACTCTGAACCATAAAATTAGATATAACACATTTCTCAACTCTTAAAACCAGATCAATTTATCTTTTTTAATAGTTTATCTGATGTGGTGTGCACTTCCGTAGCAATCTTTGAAAAAAAAACCATAAAGCCTACATGTCGGCAAGGGAAAGTGCCATGGATGAGACTAGGTCATCGTGCCATAGGACCAAACCACCCTCCAAACTAAAAAAGGAGAGTATTTACACTGGTTTCTAAGAGATATATACCCGGTTTTAGGATTGAAACTTAGTCCGTAGTTAAGGGAGGTAATTTGGAATTTACCCATGTAGTGGGAAGCACAAAACAGCCCAGAAGTGGGCTAATTAATCCTTCTCGACCGCTCCCTACTCTAGGCTAAGAGTTCTCTCTCAGAAAAAAAAAAGAAAAACTCTGCCCACTAGCTCCTAGGTGCTCCTCAATTGGTTGATGCGTACAGCAATGATCGGTGAGACCATCTGATCGTAATACGCCTAGTGCCACAGTTAGGAGTGGATATCGAACTAACTCTGGCTTGGCTAGGCTCAGCATGTTTGCCTTAAATGTCAATATCTCCTTGTTGGAGGAGGATACTCCATCTTACCCCTATTCGACCGAAATCATACAAGCGGGTAGCGGATTACGGTATTTTTCTATTAAGTGAAGAAAGAAATAGAATTTTGGTCGCCAAATAACAGCATTTCTACTGGTCACATGGGAACATTGAATCTTGCTCGTTAGGCCACTCTAAGAGAAGATTCACGTGACAGTGGAGACCAGCCATCATATACGCATAACAGCTTAGTCTTGTAGTCCTAGGGTAATGGTGTAACTTCTCCATATATCCCCAAGACTATAAAAGCCGGCAAAACTTATTATAGGCCTTAGATAATATCAAAGTGTATATTACAGTTAAGAATTCACTTAACAAGGATGCATGGGAGAATTCTATTATGTCATCTATCATACTTTCTGGTTCGTGACCTAGCGTCACAGCACTCTTTTTTTCACAACTTAAATTATTATATTTCAAATGATCTGGCTTTTTATGAAAGCCAACAAACTCCACACACAGTCCAACAGTCCAGGCACACCACACTCTGGAATTTCCAGCTTTCTATAACTTTTTTCTTTTGCTAATTCAAAAGTTTTTTTTACCAGAGGCATGTCTAATGCATCAGTAAACCTGAAATTTCGTTATAAACTTGTGAACCCAAGATTTAATTGGTACGTGACTTGACAAAAAATCTCAGGGCAGACGGTGTGGATATATGCATGAAGCAAAAATTTTGAAGAAAAACCTGCTACATGTGCTCTCAGTTTTTAAAATATAAGCATTTTTAGATTGTTTAGTAGAAATTAAGAGTAAGAAGAAAAAAATATAATGCCTCCCTAATAAATAAGGGATAGGTATGAGTGAATGGAAATGCAGGTGAAAATAAGATGGAAAGAAATTTAAATAGGAATGATTAAAATATTAGAAATACTTCTATTTTAAAATGAATTTTAAATACTATAAGTTCTTATATTTTAGAAAAAATAATCACAAATATTATGCATAAAACCAAGTACGTGCTCAGTCTAAAAATTCTGTCTATTTCAAGGCAGCGTTTCTGACCGACGTCAGCAACACGCAAGAGATGCATAAGCATATTTGAGCTTTACCGTGACATTACTCAGGCAGATACACTATTCAATATTCATCGATCATTTGGTCAACTGATATCTACACATGGAAGATTCAACAAGACACCGGGTTCTACCACTAGTCATTGATGTTAATGGCAATTATTTATTTATTTTACACTGGTAGGTTGACATGGACTACTTATACATCATACAACCTCCGATCGTGCTGTTCTGCTGATGTCTTCGATGAGATTGAGATTGCACTACAGTCGCATTTTTTTCCTAAAATAAATCCATGACTTATATTTTTTCCAAAAATAAATCCATAAATTAATATACATTGTCTAAAATTTGAAGAATTTCTCGCTAGGATAAAGACTATGGTCTGTTCTTTGCTGATTGTATCCTAGTCATGATGGCGTACGTGCGTCATTTGCTTTTTGAAGTTGATTTAAGAGAGCCTTTATCACGATTTAAGTGTTGCTAGGGTGGAGTTTGAGGATGATGATTGCTTGTGGCTGTATACCGTAGCGACCTGATATTTTTTGTTATGTGGTTCTTTTCTCTTTTTCATGTTTAATAATTATGAGCTATGTGTCATCCAGTTATACAGATGCCAGAAGTGATCTTAGAGTAATAATTGTGTAATATCAATTAAGCTTATCTTAAAACAACATACCTTGAAATATTTCCATAGTTGCCACTAGTTTTTGGTTCGGATTATTTGAGGTATGGCTAATAAGATGTTAAAAAATAAACAAAGCAGCAAAATTAATTTATAATAAAAAAATTATATTTATGTTATTAGTGGTTTAAAAGCCAACAATATAATAAAAAAACATAAAATCAACTCTAAAATTAGAATTTGATATTAAATTTTTTTTGCCTATAACCACTGATAACTAGAGGATAAGAAGTACACAAATGAGTACCACTTGAAGTTGGACGGAGTTATAGCAACAAAAGATAAATGCTGTCGGTGATGAAAGATTCTAACAAGAACGTAAATTACAATGTCTCTACAAATAAAAAATAATACAATCAATCTCTATACATCACACGAAAAAAACACACTAATGGTAAATAGTGTCAATACAATTTTTATATATCAGATTTTAAGGGGGTTTTTTTTCTCTTTATATATAAGCTGACTTAGCTAGGACTTGGAATATTGCAAGATGGTTGACACTTATTATGTTAATGTTATAACTTTCTAAATAATTTTAATCATAAATATTATAACCAAGAGACAAACAGCTACACACCTACTCGGGTAGTAAAAACCCCCCTCGTTAATGTAGGAAGTGAAGGGTTATTGAGGGTACATGACAACTAAAATAACACGATTACTGAGGTAAATAGTATTTTAAGATATAAATTTTTGAATGGTTAAAAAAGAGTTATTACCAACTTATGTCGAGATTGCCATTCCAGCTATGTCAGGGCAGCGTTTCTGATTGATGTCAGCAACACGTAAGAAGATGCATGCATATTAATTTGAGCTTTACCGTGACATTCAGGCAGACAAGCAATTCAATATTCATCGATTACTTGGTCAACTGCTATACACATGGAAGATTCAACAGCATCTTTTAATGGACACCAGGTCCAGCCACTAACAATGTTAATGGTAATTATTTAATTACACTGGTAGGTTGACATTGACTAATTAATTATACACCACAACCTCCGATCGTGCTGTTCTGCTGATATCGTCCATGAGATTGAGATGGCAGAACAGTTGCGATTGTTTTAATAAAATGAATCCATAACCAGTAATATACTTCGAAATGTTTGCATATTTGCCATTAGTTTCATCTTTGATCGTTTAAGTTATGGTTGATAAACCAAAGAATAATAAAACAACTAAAAATAATTTATAAATAAAAATATTTATATCTGTGTTATCAGTGATTTAAAAAAATATTAAAATAGAATATGATAAAAAAAACCAAAAATCAACTTTTAAAATTAAGTTTGAAAGTCAAAATTTTGCTACAGCTAGTTAATAAGTTAACAAGCGAGCTCAACCAGTACTTTGAAATGATTATTACCAGTGTACCACTGCCGTCAGAGTTGCAGCTTGCATAGAATGCAGGCAACAAACTACCAATGTTGTATACTGGCAATGAAAAAATCTAAAACGATAATAATAACAACATAAATTACAATGTCTCCATAGACAAGAAATGCTAAATTCAATTTACACATCACATGAAAGAAACACATTTTTTTATGAATACTTCCTTTGCCCCAAAATATAAGAAATAGTATTGAATTAGGTATCATTTTAAAGTCATCCGCCGTACATGACTCTACGTATCCACAATAGTAACTTTTACGTATACATGGGTGCGTTTTGAATAATGTTTTAGTGAAGTCAGGCTTGTTGGTCCTAACCCAAGCTAGCTACTTTCACTAATTTAGCTAGCCCAAGCAAGGTTTCAAACTTATTTTCTCTATTTAGTTGTAAAGCATTGTTTCTACCGAGCTTCTGCTTCTTTGAATTGAAAAACGATGTCCCTGCGACCTTTTGTTTCCAAGCTAGCATTGTTTCTACCGAGCGTGGTTTGTTGCATACAGTGAGAATGGTCAGGAACAAACTTAGACTTGTTCACCTGGTCGATGTCAGGCTCAAGCTTAGACTAATTCGCATGCGTGTGGTGTCCGATTTTGTCTTTCTTGTTCCATTTTTCATCGATAGATGTGTGGTCGTATTCACTTTTTCCTTTTTATCAACCCCAGATCCTAGCTGGCTAAGTGACAGGTCGTTAATTTCTTCGCTGCATCCCGGCCATGACTCGATCGTCAATCCAAGGAGCTAAATACGCGAGTGCGAGCAAGTATTACAGTGCTTCTTCAAATTAGGCCATAATCATCGAGGAATTATACTACATAATTAACTTGGATGGCATCATCCTGGCTACTGGTTGGCCTGCTGCTTCTGGTTTCCTCCGCCGAGAGCATCGCCGGCCGGTCTGCCGGCTGCCAGGCTAGGTGCGGCGACGTCGACATCCCATACCCATTTGGCATCGGCGATGGCTGCTTCCGCAGCGAGGGCTTCGAGATCGCCTGCAATACAAGCAACGGCAACGGTGAGTTGGTGCCGACCCTCGCCGCCACCACCAGCATGGCTATCCAGCTGCAGCGGCTGCTGGTGAACCCGCGGCCGGAGGTTCAGGTGATGCTGCCGGTGGCGTACCGGTGCTACAATTCCAGCGACAACGTCACCGGCTGGTTCGACGGCGACGTACAGCTCAACGAGAACGGTGTGTACCGCATCTCCGACGAGCGCAACATGTTCGTCGTCCTCGGGTGCAACACCGTGGCCTGGACGCAGAACGGCGACAGCGAGGGGAGAGGCCTCTACAGCAGCCTCTACTACACCGGCTGCGTCACCTACTGCAGCGACACGCAGAGCGCCAAGGACGACAAGTGCGCCGGCGTCGGCTGCTGCCACGTCGACATCCCGCCGGAGCTCTATGACAACGTCGTCACCTTCGACGCCGGGTGGTCGCGCGGCCCCCAGGTGGGGTTTAGCCCCTGCGACTACGCCTTCCTCGTTGACAAGGACCACTACAGCTTCCGGAGGGTTGACCTCAAGATGGACCTTCACCGGACAATGCCGGTGTGGCTGGACTGGGCCATCCGCGACGGCAACGCCTCCTCCGCGTTGTCCTGCCCGGCGCCGGAGGTGCAGACGAAGAATCCAGCCGGGTACGCCTGCGTGAGTCCCAACAGCGAGTGCGTCAACTCTACCAACGGCCCTGGATACTACTGCAAGTGCAGCAATGGCTATGAGGGCAACCCATACGAAGACGATCCTGAGAAAGGATGTAAGGGTAAGTAATTTAATTATCGAGTCTATAACAAGCTTAATACTCCTCTCTCCTCTAAAGCAGCCCACTAATCCACGTACATATATAATTAATGAGCTATTTTTCTTGCAGTTAATGAGAGGAGCATCTGGCCTTTTCTTTCTACTACTTATTTATCTGAGAATTGCTAAAATTACGAGGGAGCACGTGAAATCTCGTGTTATTTCCTGATAAAATTTAACTTTAAAGTCAAATGAACATGCAGACATCGACGAGTGCAAACGACCCAGGGACAAGTATCCTTGCTACGGCGTTTGCAGCAACACCCTAGGAGATTACGATTGCAGCTGCCACACGGGTTACCAGCCAAGTGGTGCTGGTCCAAAGAAACAGGAGTGCAGCCCAAAGTTCCCTGTTGCAGCCCAACTTGCCCTTGGTATGTGCCTCCCACATAAACTATTTTGACTAAATTACATTTGTATTGGAAAATTATATTATACCTTGTTTCACTATATACCTGTTTATCACGTACTTTCACTTTACACCAAAGTATATTTGAAAGTTAACATCGTCTTACATCACCATACCTATAAAAACTTCATAAAACATGATCTCAATTCAAGGAGTCTCATGAGTTCCAATAATGCTTTTCAAGAGTTCCAACCAATTCATTGACACAAACCTAGCGCAAAACTAAAACTTTTCAATATAATATGGTTTAAGTGAGGGAAAATGCCATTCCTTAACAGTGCCTGGTTCTCGAGACGTTGAAGGCAGCTACTTCACAACACGAGGAACCCGAACCAAGAAACCTTATTTTGAGCAAAAGTTATTACCAACTTCATTCGAATTAGTGAAACAACAGTATTTGTAACGTACATGAATCATTATAAAAGCATAAATATTAAAATCAAATTGGATCAATACCTCGGCCAAATTGTTCTTCACAACTTAATCATCACCATAATACATAAAGGGTGGAAAAGGGAAAATGTTTTTTTTTTCATATATATGCAACAACAACACCACATCCTTTCGGTCCCAACCAAATTGGGGTAACCTTTTTTTTCATATATATGCAATGTATTTTAAATAATGGATACAAGGAGTATTTTAAATGATGGGTCCAAGGAGTTTTTCATTGTTTTTACATATGAGTTTTTAAAATATGGAATGTATACATTAATAGACTATTGGATAGATAATCTCAACCACCTTACTACGTGTTGTGGAAAATATTAGGAATAGTAAGCACATATCATTTAAAAGAAAAACCCAAGGTGTTATATTGGTACAAATGAAAATAATTCTTGAGCTAACATGACCGTTGTACATGCATAATATTAACAAAATTGTAATATTCATCAAAATGAACATTTGCTTCTCTTTCTATTCTAACAAAATGGTAATGCCAACTCATGGAATTGTTGTCTTTGTAGGCATCAGTTTAGCATTTTCCTTCCTAATTGTTGCTGTTCTTTTCACACTAATGATGCATCAAAAGAGAAAAATGAAAGAATATTTCAAGAAGAATGGTGGTTCAGTACTACAAAAGGTGGACAATATCGTGATTTTCTCCAAAGATGAGGTAAAGAAAATCCTAAAGAACAATTCAGAAGTTATTGGTGAAGGAGGCATTGGTAAGGTTTACAAAGGGAGGCTTAAAGATGACACCCTGGTGGCTGTGAAGACTTCAATTGAGGTAAATGAAGCTCGAAAGGAGGATTTCACAAATGAAGTTATCATACAGTCGCAAATGATGCACAATAACATTATCAAGCTTTTGGGTTGCTGCTTGGAGGTGGATGTTCCAATGTTGGTGTATGAGTTTGCTGCTAATGGGAGTCTAAAAGACATTCTGCATGGTGATGCCAATCATCTAGTTCCTCTCTCACTCGACCTACGCCTAGATATTGCAGTTGAATCGGCTGAAGGTCTAAGGTACATGCACTCGTCCATAAGTCACACCATACGGCATGGAGATGTTAAGCCAGCCAACATACTTCTTACTGACAAGTTCATCGCCAAGATCTCAGACTTTGGAACATCCAAGATTCTCACTGCAGACAAAGAATTCACCATGATTGTAGCAGGAAGCATGGGCTATATAGATCCGGTGTTCTATATGACTGGTCACTTAACACAGAAGAGTGATGTGTATAGTTTTGGAGTTGTACTGCTGGAACTCATTAGCAGAAAACCAACAATATATGGCAAGAACTACAGCCTCATCATGGAGTTCCAAAAGGCCTATGGTCAAGTGCATAGTGGGAGGGCATTGTTTGATAAGGAAATTGCAACTGAAGAAGATGTCTTAATCTTAGAAGAAATTGGTAAGTTGGCAATGGACTGTTTGAAAGAAAAGATCGAAGATCGGCCTGATATGAAGGAGGTAGCAGCACGACTAATGATGCTACGAAGATCTAGAAAACTTAGGCAATAAACCGACAATGTAAGTCCTCAAAAGTAATTTGAGGAGATTAGTATCGAGGAACACTATAAGAGCTTTGGTGCTGCTATTAGCACAATTAGTAGCTCAACACTTCTTATGTATCCAATTAGGTAGCAAAGAACTCTCTAGTCGATAGATCAACAGCTGTGCCGACGAGTTCCACACTGATCAGTAAGAGATGAAGTAGGGCACTTGGATCTATTTGTCGATATCTGTTTTCACGACACCATTTCGACCATGACTTCTTTGATTTGCTTGATGGTGATGGATTGAGGAGGCTAGCACTATGTTCCTGATGGCCACACATCTGTTTTGCATGGTCTGTGATGCTAGCGATGTGCTCATTTCAGCCGAAGGGCCGCAGAGTACTTGACAATGACACTGGGGTAAAAACTCTAATCTAGTTCATCTATGGCGCTCATTTGCCATTTTCTTGTTGAAGGTGCCATCTCAGACTTTGGATGAAAATCTAGTTCTGCTTTCCGATGGCAATGACAGTCGAGCGTTGTTTTAGAGTATATGTCTAGGGCCTCAGGCTGTGTAATTAAGTGATTGCTACAGGATAACATGATATGTCTGAAGTTTTTTGTTTTTTCTAGGCTATGTGCACGTCGCATTGATGCAGAGGCTGGGCATAATTTCCCATTATCTAAATAAAATCAAGCAAGCACCACCATCTTCAAATCCCAAGCGACGCCAAAGTAGGGTGAGTCTTGTGTTTGACTTCCTCCCACTCCATTGATTTCTTTGTTACGCGAATTTTGCAGATAGGGCAGGCGTGTGAGTTTCTTGGATCCAGCCATGAAGACATCCAGGCCCATCCTTTTGCACGACTGATGTGCACGGCCCGCGACCGTTGCTGCTCTGCTTGTTGCAGTAACAGTTTTTTCACTCGGATTGCCTCGCAAGTACTGTCTAGTAATTTTCATCTAGTTTTAAATTTGATTTTTTTCTACAGTTGTATCATTGCTCATGTTCAAAATAAATTGCTCCATACCTGCATAGTGCCTTGTTCTTTCAGAATCTGGGTCTGACAAAAATGAGGTCTATAGAATAATGAACAGCTATTATCCGTGAGAATCCAAAGTTGTACTATATTCTGGAAACGAAATCCATATTTCTCCAACATGCCTTCCGTTAATATAGTTTTTCTGATTACAACTTAATTGACATGGAAAATAAGGAAAATGACTGCAAAATTAAACGGCATACGTGGGTGGGGGTTTCACAAAATTAGAGGGTACACGTGAAGCATGTGGTGTAATGCTTGCTCCAGAGCTGGCGAGTTGTTATGAGCGAGACATTCCTTCCATCGCCTGGGGAGGAGTCATCATCCTCCGCGAGTTCACCTCCCATCCTGCATCAAACATGAATTAGTACAAAATAAACACGTTCAGTGAAGTAACCATTTCCACTATAAAAAAAATGAAGTATTCCCCTCTTCCTATAGAAAATTATTGTTAAGAAGCACAATTTCTCTTTAATATATATATATATATATAAAGTGGTAAAGCTGGAACATTTTTTTAAGACCGAAAGGGCATTTTTCATTGAAAGAAAGAAGCCAACAAAATGCCTAAGCCACATGTCAAAAAATGTGGTTCAACCTGCACCCAACAAAACAAAACCATAGCCTAATAAGTCAGCCTAAGTAAATCAAGCAGAAACATTTTGCTCTGTAAAACAATTGAGCATTTGTTGCGTTTGAAACAAAGACCCAAATATATTATTGAGAGAGTGGAACAACAAATTAAAAGATGATGGATTTTTGTAGAGCAGATAGAGATGGATGATACCAAGGGAGGGGTCGTAGCCGCGGTTTTTGAGCTCGCGGTGCATCTGTGCGATGGAGCAGGTCTGGCAGCAGAAGTTGACGAGGCAGTCGGAGCACGGCGTCTCCGGCAGGCCGTACACCGCCCGGAGCTTTGCACGATAGGCGCACGGGTAGAGCCACTGGCACATCCCGCCTGACACGTGGAACACCAGGCAGTAGAGCACTGCGTTCAACGCGCACGCTACATGCACACACACCACCACGTCCGCACACAAAGATCCATTGAGAAATTGGGGAATTGCAATCCCTATCAACATGAAGAGCACAAGTTAATGATCAGGGAATGGATTAAGTTCATACTTGATGAGCCCCTGTCGACGATCTCTGCGATCTGGCCGACAGGGATGCAGCCATGGATGCACCCGCTGATTAATTCATTTAATAAAGATTGCGATTAATCGTTTCGCTTTCGCAGATCAGATTAGGAAGATGCATGATAATTAAGCTGACATATATGTGAGGGCTAATTAACTACTCCAGTAATTATATGGCACACTCACAGGTGTTGCGGTCGTCGGAGCAATCGCACAGGGCGGTGGTCCATGCGCCTCCCGCCGGCGCGGGAGACCACACGCTCCATAGGCGGGGCAGGGTAGAACATGCCGACGGGGATGCCGCTCACCGGAGGAGGAGCCGACGACGACGACGACTCCAGTTTGGACGCAGGAGGATACATGCCCGTGGAAGAGTTGGACTAATTAGTTGGTGAGACCTGACCCCCTGGACATTTTAATTCGATCATGGATATATACATGGTTTAGTTCATACTTGATTAATTGACTATACCTAGTGATTAATATATCAGAGGTAGCTGCTACGAAAATACTGGTTTGACGCAGCGGGATTAGTCTGGCAAACTATGTCCTGCAGTCTGCAACCGGAGCAGTTGAACATTTTGTATCCCTACTTATTCTTACCTACAAATGTCACCATTGGCTTGCTGCACGAGTATTACTGGTCAGAGGTATCTATCTATATATGAGTTCCCATGAACACACATGTCCTCGTAAAAATTCAATTGTATACGAGTGAGTGACGTCTCCATTTCTTGTTAATTAATTTGTCTGTTCATTGGTTAATTGGCCACGTGTACATTAGTCGTAGTTGAGCGCAAGTATCACAGGCACAGGAGATCAAGTATGCTTTGTGTTGGCAGGATATAGTGCTCCTCTGTTTCATATTCCGAAACGTTTAGACTCTTTTCAAGTTATTTTTTAAAGTTTGATTAAATTTAACAATATTTTTAACAAAAATAGATTTACTTGTACATATTACTTTATGATTAATGCTTTATGGTTTTGAGGTTTTACTGTACAAATATTAAAGTAATATGATTAGATCATGCTTTTAAGTCATTAGGAATTGGCCGGTGGTTAGTATCTAACAGTTTTTTTCACCAACCATTGGTTTTTCGGTTTTTCTAGTTTTCTCTAGAGGGGCGTGCTACACACGAGCCTGGGGGAGGGAAGAGGACTACTGCGCTTTTATTAGCAGGATATGCAACGCCCTATATAATAAATAATTAGAACTTCAAATTTCAAATAAGGTGATAGCTGTGGGCAAGTTATGGGCCACACCATGATTTTCTGCTATGCATATGCAGATATGCTAGTTAAATTATTCCCAACTGACCAGAAAGTGGAAACTTGGTCTCCAAGAAACAATGGAAATGTTAGTAAAAACAAATGTTTTTTTGAAGTTTCTGATGAACGTGACTATGGTGTGGCATCTGATTTTTCATCACCGCATATAGAAAAATATTTTGTAAAAATTGAGACGCACAACGAATACAACTAATAATTCTAAACTCTGGAATTACTATATCATAAAAAAAACTATAACAGAAGGTTCTAATCAGAGTATATTTTATTATATCTGAATTTTACAATTTCTAAAGTAAAAATAAAATTTGTGGAAAAAGTTATATCATCTAATTATTTATAAATATGTAAAATAAATTTGATCTTGGTATCTATTAATAAAATTAAATTATTTCTTCAGAAAAAACATAAAATCAAAATTTCCTGACAACTTCCAATAATATCCCGTTGTGAGAAGTATTCCCTACGTAACATAATAGCCTGCGATGATGACAAGGGGTTGCCGATTTACAGCACTAATGGTAGATTGGTAGCTAGGAGCATCAGTCTTACAGTTAAGAGCCTGCGATGAGGATAAGGGGTTTCAAGTCCGCCTTGTGATTGAAAATATCTGGGAATGGAAATGTCAAATGTCACAAGTCCCATCCCAAATTTTGTTACTGTTACAAACTGGCACCAAAACAGATCGAGAAATGGAATTGATTAAGCTTGTCTTTCGTGTGTGGTTGGTGGTTTGTGTGGCTCAGACACCTACACGACGCGTAGCAACCAATTTCAGATGTTTCCACGGGAACCAATCCAAATCCCCGATTGTAGCTTGGACATTTGATCTAGGGTCTCTGTCCTCTGGGACCTAGCTTTATTTCTAGAATAAAAATAAATATAGGATTATGGTATAAACCTTCAACTTCTCCTAAAATAATGATCCGCTTAATCTTCGCTTTAAAATTATATATATTCAGTAAACAATTTCAGATGCTTCTACAATTACTATGTCATCCATAGCAAAAAAAAATGAAAAAACATTGACTACTAATTGTAAGAATACGACACTATTGTATATGGCATCTTATTACTCACGTGATAACGTCGTAGAGGATTAGACATTTTTTATTATAAAAATATTCATCATGTTGGTAACGTTAAATTGACCCATAGAGCGCTAGCCACGACCAAAGATTATAATCTTTTTAGCAGAGCTAGACACTCCCTGAGCCAATTCCAAAAAAATATCTTTGGCAATTGCTGCTTGCACGTACACATAACTCACTTCTAATTTTTTTTCAGTTGAAATAACTCCATCAGTTAGCTAGTCATAGCCGAAGCAAAAGCTCCATGGAACCAGCATTAGCCGCAGCAGATGACGAGGAGCAGAGGCCTCTGCTTCGTCTCCGACCCAGCGGCAAGGACGACGACGACGATGGCGGCGGGTGGAGGGCGTGCCTGCTGATTGTCAGCACGGAGCTCAGCGACTGCCTGGCCTTCGCCGGCATCGGCAGGAACCTGGTGAGCTACCTCACCGGCGTGCTCGGGGAGAACAATGTCGCCGCCGCGAGGGACGTGTCGGCGTGGACCGGCACCTGCTTCCTCACGCCGCTCCTCGGCGCCTTCATGGCCGACTCCTACTGGGGACGCCACACCACCATCGTCGTCTTCCTCTCTATCTACACCATGGTATCCATGCATTTTATTTTGAATCAATTTATGAATGATTTTGAGATGCAAAATTCAGATTCATTCAGCAATGTAGGTTAAGAATAGTATATTCAAACAAGAATTTCTTAAAGAAAAAACTAAATTCATGGAGAAATGTCCTAGTTTTTTAATGTGAGAATTTAAATATTCAAGTCTTTTGTTGAATTTCTATTATCTAAACCTTTTTTTATGGATCAAGTACTGTTTTAAAAAGATTTAGAGAATGAATAAAATATCTGCATCTGGCAATCAAGAATTTCTGCGAAATGTCAAGCACAAATTAGGAAGATTTCGTGTTTTTCACAAATTAATTTGGTCGGTTTTTTTGGCTATACTGATTTACCGATGCCTAACAAAAAGGACCAAAATTTCAGAAATTTCGTACTGAAATCTCGAACCGACAGGGTATGATCACGCTAACACTGTCGGCGTCATTTGCAACATCCTGCTCCAACTGCGAAGCGACCACCGGCGACGGCTTCCTCCGCGCCACAGTGTACCTGGGGCTCTATCTCGTGGCCCTCGGTGTCGGCGGCATCAAGCCGTGCGCCTCGCCGCTGGGCGCCGACCAGTTCGACGACGCGGCGCCGGAGAGGGCGTCCTTCTTCAACTGGTACTACTTCTGCGTCAACGTCGGCGCGCTGCTGGCGACCACCGTGCTGGTGTGGGTGCAGGACCGCGCCGGCTGGTGGCTCGGCTTCGGCATCCCGGCGGTGGTCATGGCCGTCGCGCTCGGCTCGTTCGTGTTCTGCTCGAGGCTGTGCAGGCTCCGGACGGCACAGACGCCGCCGGGGAGCCCCCTCACGCGACTCTGCCAGGTGGTCGTCGCCGCCGTCAGGAAGCGCGGCGTGGAGTTGCCCGGCGACAGCTCGCGCCTGCATCAGCTGCCCGACGGCGACCACCGGATCATCGAGCACACGGACCAGTTCGCGTTCTTGGACAAGGCGGCCGTCGTCGTCGACGACGCTTCCCCGGCGGCGGCGAGCCCGTGGACGCTGTGCACGGTGACGCAGGTGGAGGAGCTCAAGATGCTGCTACGGCTGTCCAACGTCTTGCCGACGGTCGTGTTCTTCTTCGCCGTCACGGCGCAGATGTCGTCGACGTTCGTCGAGCAGGGCAAGACGATGGACACCCGCGTCGGCCCGGTCGACGTGCCGCCGGCGACCCTATCTACCTTCGAGGTGGTCAGCATTCTCCTCTGTGTCCCTGCCTACTACTCCGTGCTGATGCCGCTCACCCGCCGCATCACCGGCGACCGCCGTGGCCTGTCGCAGCTGCAGCGGCTCGGCGTCGGCCTGGTGTTGTCGGCGCTGGCCATGGCGTACTCGGCGCTGCTCGAGGCCAGCCGGCAAGCAGCAACCGCACGGATGAGCATCATGTGGCAGGCGCCGTCGTACATTACGCTGGGCGCTGCAGAGGTGTTCACCAGCGTCGGCTTGCTCGAGTTCTTCTACGGCCAGGCCCCGGACACCATGAAGAGCCTGTGCACTGCGGTGAGCCTCGTCGCCGTGGCGGCCGGCAGCTACCTCAACTCTGCCATCGTGGCCGTGGTAGCGTGGGCGACGGAGCCGGAGAAGGGAGGCGGCGGCGGGTGGATCCCCGACGATCTCAACCGGGGACGACTGGATTGCTTCTTCTGGCTGATGGCCGGCCTCAGCTGCGTAAACTTGGCCTCCTTCGTTTTCTGTTCTATCAAGTACAGCTACAAGGATGTTACTAACCACTGACAATGTCTTATTTTATATATTTTTTTAAAATTCATGGCTATTTTATTTTTTTAATTCATAGACCATATAATATATATATATATATATAACTAAATTTGAACTTAAAATTATTATAAATGACTGCTTTATTAAATTGACATTTACAATGCTACTATAGGATGGTACTAACCACTGCCTGTTTTTAATACAAACCCGCAGCGAGTCAGCTCGTATAAAGCACTCGTGGTCCTTCGTAGCTAGGATGAAAACGGAGCAATGTTTATATTAGACTTATTTTCATATTTTTAGTTAGATAAAAATTTAATATCAATATATCATATATAAAAATAAATATAATTTTTTAATACAAATAAGGATAAATATAATCGGACACGAATACGATAATAAATATTTCTCAGAACATAAACCACCCAAACTTCTCCTAGAAAAAGTTACCCTCACTCACTTAGGTCGTTTCATATAAAAAATTTAAGTGCCAGGTTCAAAAATAATTTAAGTGAAGAAATAAAAATCTATGCACACATCAATCCATAGAAATTGCACACATCAATCCATAGAAATTTTCCAAGAAGTTTGAGTGCATGCAAAGTTTTATATGTTTTCTCTCTACAATGTGTAAGAAATTTTCTTTAGTTTTTCTATACTTAATTCATACCAACCGAATAACTCTTATATAAATTAAATTTTAAGAATTCAAAACCTTTGTCTGTCCTAAAAACAAACAAGCCCTCGACTAAATAATGTCCATTAAGTTCAACAAGTTCAACATTACATTTATTAATACATGTTAAATTGATATTATAATATATAGCATATAGTATAGTTTATAAAAATATTTGAAAGTATTAATAATATTAATAGTGTAGATTAGTGTTAGTGCGATGGGCTACTAGTAAAATCTCGTTCATGGAGTGGGATAAGTTTAGTGCATATTCGAATATCACTGTTCACCGGATAAGGCATCTGAGCTTGATTCTATGCGCGCCAATCCCAACTGCATGAACCCGTATGGATGTTTCCCACTCCATGAAGCTGCTGAACGGTTCTCTGTTGACATGATCAAGTTGCTCTTTCGCCATGGTGCATCATCTTGTGTACGCACAGTTGGTGATGCTTGCACTGAGGACCTACTCCCACTCCATATTGCAGTTGAGAATATTTGCATGCATAAGTATCTGGAGGACAATCCATCTTCTACCCAGTACCATCAGGATTATAGCTACAGGCAGATTCATCTGCTCTGCCTACCGGCAATGGTTTCGTTTCACTTCCCTCTCTTCACAAAGTATACTATCTTTCCAGCATGACAGAAAAATGCTTTCCTGTGTTATCTTTTTAAATATTTCTCGTGTGTTGTGGCATGTTCTTATTTCAAATTTTGGAGACAAGATTCAGCAGCTCCAAAATTCTATTAGCTAAATAGTTTTTTTTTTTTGCTGGAGATTTGGTCCAAATTCATGCTTGCTGCAATTTTCTTGCCGGGACGGCGGAAGGATTAGTTCGTCCAATTTTTTTAAGATTGGAAGAAAGTTACAAATTACATCGACAGGAGGCTGTCCAAACCAAGGAACTTAAAAACCGGCTACAGCCGGCGAGACAACAGGAAGACTACTCGTCGAATGAAACGAAAATCCCTGCTTGTTTCCAATAGAAATCTCTTCTTTTATGTCTCCAAATAACTGCACCGCTGTGCGAGACCTCTGAATAAAAACTCTAGCATTCCTCTGATTCCAAACACGCCAACACACCGGTAAGAGTAGCGAGTCGAAAGCCTTTCTGAACTTGCACCTGAAAAAGCCCCGGGCACTCAGCCACCATTCAGAAGGGTCGACCACTGCTTGCTTGCATACGAAAGCTGAAAAGCACTCAGAGTTTTTTTTTTTTTTTGTGCAGAAGATTTTCTTGGATGCGACTAGACTGCTTGCTGAAAAAACAGATAATCTAGTTGATGAGCTCTGGAATTACATTGAGGACGGCAAGCTTGTACAGACTGCAGTTTTACTCGTGGCAGCCCAAAAACAGATTCGCCAGAGCAAGTCCGATGGGTTTTATATTATCATGCATCGTATAATTGAAGAATTTTCTTCCCTAGTACGTGAGAAAGGTGATACTGGAGAGGCACAGAAACCACCGGACGAAAGGGGAGCACCTTTTAATTGTGCATATCTGCTTGTCAGCATAATTTCCCAAGCTGGCGAAGTTCTTGATGAGTACATTCAGGCACATTCAGAGGTATGGCCATTATTTTATATTGCGGTTACAGTGTCATCTGATCTCATCCACTTGCTGTGTACTTTTATGTTGGCATTTTAGTATTTTACTATGCACTTTCAAAATTCCATACCCTGATCTGATCTGAGCAAATGGGTGCTAGTGATCTGAGCAAGATGAGCGCTTGCTAGTATAATGTCCCAAGGCATGATCAGGATGCTTTGTATTTTTTAGTTCAGGACTTTCACCTTGAAGAGTGTGTTTGTTTGTATTTCTATGAAGTCAATTACAGTTACAAAGTTGAAATTTGAATGACTAAAACACGTTTCATGCCTTGTACGTATTGAACCAGTTAACTGTAGTCTTTGCCTCTTTGGTTGCCCGAAAAAACTGTGAGATTCCACTTTAAGTAAATTAACCAGTATAGAATAGTTAAGGCAATTTTGAATACAGCTGTATATGTACTTTTTTAAACCAAGTATGTCCTTGTATTCAATGTGACTGCAAACTGTTTGATCTCCTTCAATTTCATATTGTATAACTTAAAATTTCTCATTTAAGCCATTCCTTCTATCATTTCTCTGCCACCATTGATACAATTGTACTACATGGTACAGACCATCAATATATGTTGTTTGTCTGTTTCATTTTCTGTTTCCTTTTTCTCCATCTGATACAAAATGATTTAAATATCATTCAGGTGCCCCACGTGGACGTCCTTGCGCGTACCTCATCTATTCGTAAGGAATTTGGGTTTCATCCTAAAGAAGAATGCATTGACATCAGAAATCTGTACTGCTCTTTGAATTCAGTATAAACATAAATAATCTTGTATGATAATAATGTTTAGTTTGTTGATAATTTAATTATTTCTTCAACTTGTTCTTGAAGCCATCCTTGTAACTGCACGATTCGCGACAGAGAGTTACATTACAATGGTGCGTGTTGACTGTTTAAGTAACCGGTTCTGTATTTCTCAGAACGGGTACTTACTAGTTTTTGTTTATGGACATTAGGGTATATAGAACTCGGCCTTTGTCGGCTTTCTGACTGAAAGTGGTAGAACAAGGTACACCACCGGTAGATGCTTTAGGGGACAGGTGAGGGGATTGCTTACCACCATAATTTAGTCATCAGGATCGGGATCAGCGAGCTTTTCACCAAGCTGGTGTGCAATCCAGTGGCTTGCCCAAACAAAGCTAACAGTTCTACCACCATATCCAAACAGTGACTGCCGCCATATCCTCAACCGTCGGATTGAAGAAAATCATTGCGTCGTCCGCGTAGAGAGACACGCGAAGAGGTAATCTTGTATCTGCCAGGGGTGAAAGGACCCCCCAGCGAGGGATAGAAGGTTGTAAAAATGCTAACACGATTGCTGCACACAATGATGCAGATTACAAGGGCCATAATACATAAAAAAGAGCCGCAAAATTCACCACACCAGTCATACAAAATGGAACAGATTTACTGCTCACTACCTTTTGCTGTGAGTAATGGCTAATCTATTGCATCAGCTACCTCTGGTTTCTTTCTTCTCTGGTCTTCACCAACAGATCCAACTATGCATAGTCTACTCACATTTGATGGATTTGTATATATGGCGAACGAACAGCAAGGAGGCACGGAAACCCACCATGCCGAGCATAAGGAAGAAGGCATAGCAGATGCAGGCCATGTAACCAAAGAAGAATGATGTCTGCATGAACCCAGACATGTCAGACCGTTCACGGTAGTAGTATAAGCAGTATCCCAAGACGAAAAATCCAGTTGATCCACCGCACAGGAATGACCTGCATTACAAAAGGATAGATGCATTAGAACTTGCAAAGCATGGCATAGCATGCCAACTTGAACCCCTGAGAGAACCAAATGGAAGAAAAACACATAATTACTGCAACTCTGTTTTGATGCTAGTATGGAAATGATATGCAATCCAGCAAGAAAATAGAACCATCATTGTTCTAGCCAAAACAGGAACATGGTACAACAGTAAAAGGCAAAGGACACATACCTCCACCACCACTCGTGGTCTTCAGCAGTGAGTTGAAAGTAGGTCAGAGCAACAGTAATGAAGGCAGTGACGACAAGGAGGATGATGAAAACTATAAACAGAATGCTGTAAATTGTGTAGATCCTATGGCCCCAGATGCTTGCAAAGATGTAGTACAGCTCAATGTAAATGGCACTGAAAGGAAGAAAACCGGCCATTGCCATCTGTGGAATGGTTCTCCGGTACCAGGCAAGGGGTGGAACCTCTCTCGGGAATTTGGTGGTACGGCAAGGAGCCTGAAACTCATTTTTGCTGTTTTTCCCAGTAATACCACCCAAAACAAGCAAAGGAAATGTAACCAGTGTCCATATGAGCATAATGACACAGATAGTACCAAAGGGTAATGCTGCTGTTGAATTATAAGCAATAGCAACAGTGTTCAGGAAACAGAATGTCAGAAAGAGAGGTCCGCAAAACAGGCATCCGGTCAATAGCAAATTCCTGACCTGTAAATACAAGAAACTAAGGCATCCGGTCCTGATGACACGAGCCCTGATTCCAAGGCTTTTATGCAATGCGAATTTGTATTACAGAGAATACAACATACCCAGTTTTTTCCCTCAAGCTGACAGTAGAAAGAGGTTGCACTGTACCCAGCAATGCCTGAAGTGAGTGCATAAATGACAACGAGTGCAGTAAAAAGTGCACCCCGGTTGTAAGGATAGAATACTCCGATCAATGCAAGTAAGAATATAAATGTTGTGCTGCATGGGCCAGCATATGGATTGTTAGATAAGTCATAAGTCTATATGCTCTATCAAAATACTAATACTAGAGGAAAATTCAGTGTGTAATCACTAATCAACACTTACATAGCAAATAGCTGAGCGCCTGTACCAAGAGCAGCAGAAAACAACGATTTGTTACTGGGGAAACGAAAGACATCCCCGTGAATGTACTTCCATCCCGTCTCTTCCTGGTTATCAGGTTCCTCCTCATCATGGGCATACCTTCCAAGGGAATAATAGTAGAAACCTTGAGAAATCAAAGCCATGAATGAAGCTATATAAACAAGGGTCCTGGAGACTTTGGTCTTAGTTATGAATGAAGCTAGAGAGTCCCAATATAAAACATATCTGTGGTTACTAGAAAAATTCCAACCTTCCAAATTTGAATCGATCATCACAAAGGAATGATAGGACATTATAACTTACTTGACAAAATCATTCTTCAGTACACGCATGAGGATTGTTGCCAGGAATCCTGTCAAGAGGAGAACTGTGACACAAGAGTTTATAATTGAGAACCAGTGAACCTCCAAGTGATGTGGCATGACTGATGAGCTCGAGTACTTCTCCATCCTCTTCTCAAATGGCTTTTGTGTCTCCTTCCAATTGGCTGTGTAAAGGAATTCGGCATTGACTTCCTTGTCCTCTGTCAAGTCCACCACTGCATTCTGATCGGTGTGCACATTGATCTCAATTACACGATCATTATTGTAGAGAATGTCAAAGATGATGTGCCTGTAAAGATAGTACTTTTCCCCTGCATCTGCTTTTTCTGGCTTAGTCCCAATAAATCCCCAAAGGGGAAGGTCATCATAGTACATCTGGAAGTAGTAGTCCTTGGAAACAGCATTTCGGAACTTGACCACATCATACTTGGTGAGCCTTCTAGTGCAAACAGACTTGGCATCATGATCTACATGGAAATCAAGCTTGTAAGGCGCATCAACCAGACGATCCCCATTAAGGACTTCACCAAGAGCTTCAATCTTGTCCTTTACTTTATCTGTAAATGATGACAATAGAGATAACTTGAGTACAAAAAATGGAAGTTTAAGTCAAAATTTCAACTTTCTGCAAAATCAACAGCTAAGTGTCGGAAAAACAAATCAAGTTTTGTACAAGGTGATAGGCATCAAAGTGCAAGTTATTTGCAAAGAATCCTTCTTGTTTACAGTAAAAAAAGGCCTTATTTCATCTAAGTCATTGGCCCCACTTTGGTGATCACGGTTCACTATGAAAACATAAGGCAGGTTACAGCTAGCAACATATTAATTAATTATGGAGAATCTAACCTGGGGCACAAAAGGGCAAGTCAAAGTACCGGTACGTCTCACTGCAGGGGGGGGGGGGGAAACAATGTTAGAATAAAAGAAAGCTGAATCTTGTACTTCTACAGTATATATCAACTAGAGGTTATTTATAAATCCACTTCAGCCATTCGACTAATCCTGTGGTACTGACAGCATCGGTACTTCGGATAACGTGATCCATTATATTGTATCAACAGTGCCTGAATAATCTATAAACGTGATCTACAATATATATCAACTAGAAAATATCTATAAATCCATTTCAAGCATTGCATTAATCTAGTGCTATTGACAGCACCGCTAGTACGGCAATATTTGCAGTCTAAGTACGTAGCTGTCAGATAATGAGATCCGTTATATTGTATCATCAGCGCCTGCATAATGTCCAGATTTATTTTTTCAGTAAGGTATGCATTTAATGCGCTACTTTTATCTAGGGGAAAAATGACAAGATAGTGAGCCATTGTGGGTGTCCTACATTTTTGTAGCAATATTTATCCCAAGAAATGGATATATAATACATATATATCATGGTTACACGGAAAGCAAAACGAGCCCTCCTTACACACCTTTTGTCCTCCAATTCTTTCGAAATTATTTATCCTACATTATTTTTCGAAATTATTTGCAAGAATAATTTCTTTCCTCCAATTCTGCAGGTTTCTACAGCCCTATGTTGTAGGTCATGTATCTAGCCAACAAAATATTTTTTTTTCTGGGGCTATAGGTGCTGTGCAGAACGGCTGCAGTATTTCAGAAAGCAGAATATATCGCCTACATAGTTTCAGGGGGGGAAAGTAATTTATGCTAGGAGGAAAAAGACTGTATTGGGGATTGGAGGAGGAAAGATTGAGAAGCTGTAATTCTAGGGGATCGAAAAATTGGAAGCTAAAAAACCGAATGGTGAAACGAAAGGGGATATATCATCGATAGATAAACGTAGATAGAAATAGGTAGAGAGGTAAAGTAGTAGAGTGTGTGAGCGACACCCACCGACCTGGGGTTGTGGAAAGGGCCGACCTTGTTGGCGTAGAGCGGCACGGCGTCGCCCGGCCTGTACCGGTGGCTGTCCGCCGCCGCGCACCCGAGAGAGAGGACGATGGCGAGGAGGAGCTTCGCCGCCGCCATTGGCGCAATCTCTCGCGGGGGAGAGAGAGAGAGAGAGAAACAATGGAGGGGATTGGGTTGCCGGCCGCCGGGCGAGAGGTGGAGGTGCAGCTCAGAATCAGAGGCGGACGCGTTTGTTAACTAGTGCTGCACCTGCGCTGATGAGTACGGGAGTGGGAGCTTCTCCACTCATCTCTCCGGACTTTTTCGCCGCGGCGATGGATGCTATTAAGGTTAATGGATTTTCACTCCGCTTTTGTCGGTGGGAATTTGCCCAACATGGCAACATACTATGATGATACCAGTCCTGCTGCCATATTACGTTGATAAGGGAAAAAAAAATTTTTAAAAAGGAGAATCTCCATTTGCCTCACATAGAATGCTGGTTGGGTGAAAGTGAAACCTATCTTCAACTTCTTCTTTTTTAATTGTCCTCTTGTGTGCAAAAATGATAATTAGGTGGCCCTGTCGTCGATCAATTGACCGCGATTTTTCCTTAATATTATTACCTCCGTCTCCATCCTAGAAACAGTATCTGGACACGTATATGTTCAGACTTATAATCTGAAATAAAATCTACTCCCTACGTATCCATGCTTAGGATCCGCCGTTGTATTTTCCTCGCCTATGTTTTCCTCATTTGCAGGCAGCTCTTCCCACCCTATCTCAACACTATGTGTAAATTAAGATCCTACAACCATATATATATGTGAACCATGCGAAAAGGGTAGGGAAATAAAATTGAAGTGCCAGGTAATTAAATTAATATTTAACCTCTGCCGATATTTTCTACCAAAATTTACCGGATCATGCAAGATTAAGTGAGTGGTCAGCTCACTGCCTCTACTTTGACACCATTCTTCTGTAGAGGTTAGGTAAATTTTTTCATGAACAAGACGAGCTATGAACTTATAATAAATTAAATATTAAAAAATATATTTATTTAATTTTTAAAAAACTTATACATAATTTTTTAAAAAAATATACGGTTTTACAGTTTTAAAAACATGCTTACTACCCATCCTATCTCTAAAAAAAAAGTTCCTTAGTGTGGTCATACCAAACCAGTACACTAGTTTGTGGTTCGGCAAATTGGCACTATTTTCCTTCCAGTTTTTGTTTGGTACGTTCGATCTAATTAGCTGCTTGCTCGGCAAGTGGTGTTCCATCGATTAATTGGTGAAATTAGGGTTAATTTCGCCTTGACGCGAACTTTGTTGGCCACGTGTCTACTTTCATGTTTGGTGATCTCAGTAGGTTAGGAATTGAAACTTTTCTTTGGTTGCTAATTAATTTGCTTTATACGTGTGCTGCAAGGTGGTGTTAGTGGGAGTGGCACTGTCACGCGTGCATATATCGTCAGTGCATGATAGCCAAACACATGAGATTTTCTAGTGTCAACCAGGATTTATTAGGGGTACATGTAGTGCTGGTTTTCTTTGGTAAATGCTTTTTGTGCTTCATAAGAAATAGGAACAAATTAATTACTTTACAATGATTAGTTACTAAATGCTAATTAATTATACTACAGTATTGTTTGGGCGTAAAATACAAACATCTAATAGCGAAGTCGAAATCCGGTGACAGACACCTCTCAGCTACTAAAACTAAACTAGATCAATTCTCTTGCATTTTAATTTGTGCCACGGTGGCGCTGACGTGGAAATAGTTCATCAATTCTCTGCAGTGACGTCGTAGTCGGTCAACATCATTATCCTATCTCCAAGGCCCAAATACAATTGTCCATCACAGGGGAGAAAGCCCTGATCATTTAAGCTCGTTTCCCACGCAAAGTCATGGAGCAGCGGCATCGATCACTCACTGAGGCCAACAGTTATAGGCTTACATGACTGGTACAATTTATTAAGACTAATTAAGGCCCACTAGTGTGCGCACACACGTAAGGCCCTTTGGAATTGAATTTTGTTTTATTAATTTGCGTGTAAAGATCAGTAGAATTTGATCATGTCGTGCCAAAAATAAAAAGGAAAGTGAAGCAATCGCAGAATCTAAACTTGTTGACAAACACGGTGCTTAATAGTCGAGGCGGTAACATTGTCCCAAAAACAACGGTGCTTAGTGAATTGGGTGAGCTTTATGTGTAGACAAGGAATTTGCTCATACAATTATATTATTCCACATTTGTTTATATTTCCTTGTTTATATATCAATATAATAATTCAAGCACAGAGACATGGATAGCATTTGCTTTACCTTTGGTAGCTTCGGTCAAACATCATTATCTTAATTTCTTTTAGAATGTAACCTTTCTCCTTGCATATAGTTTGCTCCTACCAGTTTGTAATTGCCTCTTTTTGGCTAGCTTAATTAGCATCTCAGAAGGAACAAAGTTAACCTTTATTACAGCACCTTGAAACAGCATTCTTTTGACCTACCATACATGGTAAACTGTTCTGATGACTCAGGCTAGCATCAGTGGGTGTCATGATCAGTAATCACTTGTCAATTCGTTAAATTGATGAAAGTAACTTAGGATAAATCAGTTCAATTAACAAGAAAAATAATGCACATGTCATTATCTTCTGAGCTTTATATCACTGTGTATCTTACTAATCAGTCAGGCTCGAGCTTAGATAGTTTAATATTATTAACTTGCAAGATAATCCAAACCTACGTACTATTATCTCTAAAATAAGTTTGGCCAACACTGGAAGCTCTTACAAGTTCCAGCTCCATTTTTAGAGGTTGGAGAATGGAGATCCACATGGCACTACATTATTAGTAATAAGGTTGAATGATGTGATGCATACTACAGGTAAGTTTAATCATGATTTTAGCCTAAAAAACATTATATGTGTATGTCTTTTCACTTTGTTTTACTGAAAGAACTATTATCTGCATCTTGAAAATTTTTACAATTGTAACTCCAGTTGTGCAACCGCATAGTGATGAGATTCTACACTATGGCTATAGATGTGAAGGAGCCAGTATTAGTTTAGTGTGATATTTGATTCTATTATAAAATATGATCCATTCTTTATTTTGAAAATTTAGTGTTTATGTTTTAGATTGCTTCAAGTATAAGACGTGAACAAAGTTGGTACTCCTATGCTATTAGATAGTATCACTGCATGTTAATAGGCTCTGATGAAACTGTTGGATGATCAATGATGAGTTACTGTTACAAGAAAGTAATCAGTTCACGGTGGAAAGGAAAGACATACATGGGCGGATCCAATGTGGGGGCTTAAGCCCCCCACCCCTTCAAATCCACTGTGTCTTTTGCTATTATCCCTAATATGTATTTATGAATCTCATTGCTGTTATCCCTAATATGTACTTATGAATTTCATTGCTGTTCTTTAAAACCAAGTCAATACATACTTCCTTTGGTCCTTGGAGAGTTGCACAAGAGCTTCCACAAGTTAAATGTAAAAACCAACCCACTTCTAGCTGTATCTATAGTTCACCTCATTAGTGCTGCTTCTGTTATTCTCTTGTACTATATAAGAATAAATAAATAATATTCTGTACAAGAAAGCAATACGCATTCGATGTAAACTTCTGTGCAGAGAGACAGGCTAACTAGTGCAAAACTCAGCAGAAGTAACAACAAAGCGATGTGAAGACCACATGAGACGATGAAATGACCAAATGGAACAGTCATGTATAGACAGAATAAGAAAGACAGGTACAAGGTTAATTATTTTGCAGCTTCAAGGTACGTAGCGTCACACAGTCATTGATGGTAACATATCAAGTATGAACAGAAGTGAAAACCATATCACGCATATATACAAAATTCTATGACATTGATGATGGGAATACTGCCGCTTCAATGGCAGATGAGAGAACATGGAAGCAATGAGAAACATCACAGTAAAAAAACTATCTGCAGCTACATCTCACCCTGAGCAGCATCAATTCTAGCCTGATGATGCATTACCTTTGCATCTCAGCAGGCACTAATAAACATACCATACTTTCTCAAAAGGACAAAAGAAACGTACTACAGTAAACAGGTGCAGATAAGAGATTATACATCGGTCTGGCACATGCACATCAAGAACAGAACAAATCAAGAAAAACAGCAGTGGGCTGGCTAGCATGTATAGGACCAGAGTATGCACAGATCATCCAAGTCAACATTCCCAGATGTAGGATGATGATGCTGATAGCATGCTCTGCTATCACAATAGCACAAGTTATAACATTGCACTTTATCGATCATGATAGCTCTGCTATCGGCAGTACTAGCTTCTATTTTTGCAGAATTACACTGTTTTCCTAATGGCTTCATAGACTACCAAAATATTTTGCATATTAATTTCATTGAGTATTTACTGTTTACAAAAGGTGTTGTCCATCGTTTGTTACCCTCAAGGGTCAAGGCCTCAAGAAGCTATGTGCAAACATTCAGTATTCTACGTATGGCCTACAAAAGAAGTTGAAATAATGACACAAGGACTTAAAGAGTAACCAATGAACAGCAAGGGTTTGACTTCAATGGTCCCAGAGTTCCATCTACGTATAAGGGCACCAAATGCATACTATATTAGAGACAAGTGGCCAATTGTATGCCACAGCGCCCATTCTAAAATTCTTGATTCCAAGGGACTTTGGACTAGAATCTGACAGAGATTTGAGCGTATCAAATGAAATTGGCAAGAACCTTGCTACAGTTAACATCGTCAAATAACAACAATGGTTGAGAATGCATATTGGTTTAGGATTTAATGGTCCCACATGCATCATGCATGCGAAACATCAGTTCAATAAAAGAATAGACAGCTCATATATGCATGCCATATAAATTTTGCATGTGTACAAAGCACAGCATAAAACAGATAGCATTTCTACTTCAGGAATTACCAACTACATTGTGTTCTGTAAAACATCCATTGCAATTAAACATTGTATAACAGATGATTTAAGCATAATGAGAAACATTCAATAGATTAACTTTGGTGCCATCTAAATTAGAGACTGTCACATTACACTGCTACTTGTAAAGAGAATGACAAAGATACATGCAGATAGCCGCCATACAGGTCAGCACCCGGTCACAGATGAGGCATGTAAACTACTGCAAAGGGGCAGGACATGGCTAAATCCTAAACCTAAAAGGAATCTGCAGTTTGTCATCTAGAGTACATAAAGACAATTACTCAGACTAAACAGCAGAGGTGGAACCTACAAAGCCGACAAATTTAGAAAGTCTTTTACCTTATGGTCACAAACTTGTTTGTCCCATGCTTGGCCCAGAAGGTCTTCAAGTCAATCGGATTATTAAGATTGTACCCTTCACCAGCAAGCTTCTCAAGCACTTTCTTGAATGCACCATGGCTCATCTTCCTGCCCGCAATCCGTGCACCACGGCGCTTTGTGCTCATTGGCAGTGGGTATGTTGAGATGGTGGTTGTGCAACACGCAGACTGCCAACCACCTGCACCCCACCGGTAGCACTGCTGTGGTGAGCCTGTGCATGAACAAACAGGTGTTGGTATCCTTGACAGGTCCAAATCAATCCCATTAATTACCATCCCTATAGCCTTCTTTGGACCCCTTCTCCGTGGTGCTGGCGCATTGGGTGCACCATCCTCACGTGGAGCGGCAGGCTTCTTGGGCTTCTTAGGCCTTGGTACCTTAGGTTGGCGGCCCTGCTGCCTCTTGTTGGGAGGGGGTGGCTCATTAACAACCGCCACATTTTCCTCGATCAATGGAGAGGAAATGCATTCCTCTTTGGGCACTGGAGGTGGCGGGGGTTGCGGTTGTGGCTCAGGTTGGTGCATCATCTGCAGAGTATGCACGCTGTGCGTACCAGGGATCATCCCGTAGCCCACTGGCTCATGATGTGCGCCATGCGCAATGTGTCCACCACCGTGCCCCACGGTGAGAGTGTGGAGAACCTTGGGCTCGCGGGGAGGATGATGTTGTGGGTGCATCCACATGTCATTGCGCACCAAGTTCATGGGCATGGAAGGAGGCTCGGTGGCGGGCATACCACCAGCATTGGGCACGGCGCCGCCCTTGCCGCCGCAGTCGCGTGCGTGATGGGGTTGGTGGTGCGGGACATGCTGGTGATGATGAGGCAGGAAGGGGCTAGCAGAGAGCAGCTGCTTGGTGTCACGTTCAGCAGGCACCGACGACATGAGCTGCAGGCCGAGGTTCCTCGCTGGTGAGTCGAAGAAGCCCCCCCAACCCCTCATGCCCATGCTGGCGTCGTCGTCCATCGCGCCGCCGCCGAATCCTACAGACCGACCGGATTCGAACTGGGGCGGGCGGATCTAACGGCGAACATCCCCAAACCTTCCTTTCTTCCTTGGGGGAAAAAGCAAGCAAGCAACTATTAGCATTCATTGAGGTGGAGGTAAATAGCTTCCAGATCCAGATCCAGATCTACAAAGAGAAGCCCGAAAACTCCATTCGACAAGAGGAGGAGGAAGAAGAAGAAACTACGTGCGTGGGGGTCGAGAGAGATGAGAGTGCTCACCGGAGGCGCCCCTGCTCTGCTCGCCGGAGGAAGGGAAGGGATGCAGATCGGCGAGGAGTCGGGCACGATTTCCTTTCCACAAATAAAGCTGCCCCGCCCCTCGCACGACTGTCCGTCCTTACGGATGCCTCCTCTTCTCTTTTTTCCTTCCCCTCTTTTTTACTTGTACGTTAATCTAAACTAATATTTGCATTTTAATATTAGCGTGGCACTCCATTTCCTTTTAGAATCCAAGGGCTTCCCTAGGAGCTTTTTCTTCTTCTTTGTTTGATGGTTGCGGGCTGCGCCCTATGCCCGCGCCGCCGAGGATGCCGACCTGCATTTATGTTGTTTTCACTTGTCGCGTGTGTTTTCTGAATTTGTTTACTTCATTTGCTTATGTTTCAGCTAAGCTACTTTTTACTTGTACCGTGCGTTACCGACGGATCATTATTATGATTTATACTACACGCTAAGCTTATGAACTTGTTTTATGTTTATTTTGCCCTATTATACAGCTAGCTCATGGCATGGCATTCGTTGTACGGAACCTGAGCGTAGGGGTAAATGCTGAACCGGTTTAATTTTTTATTGCCTAATACAGACTGTAGATGAGCACTTTGATTTTCTCATGGCACTTTAATCTTCTTTTTTTTTTACTTATGCAGTACCTAATTATTTCATTGCCTATATGCAAAATATGGCTGAGCACGTTCATGATTTGTGCAGGCAGCAAATACGGAGGACATGATTAATTTCACTACTACCAGCGGGCTAGTTTTAGCACCAATATTATTATTAATGTAACGGCATATATGTATTAATGAACTTGAAACAAGGGTAAATTATTTTGATTTTCACTCCACCTGTGTATTACTACTAACAAGAAGTAAAGTAACGCTATGAAGAGTAACCGAAACAAGTGTTTGATTATTTTTATGGTTGACCGTTCCGACATTTCTATAAGTGTATTTAGGTCCTAGCTGCTTTTGAATGATAAACAGAAAGATAATTAGAGAACTAATGATTTTATTAACAATAAGTACAGACAGACATAGTTTCTAAGATGATTTGATTGGAGCATGGTGCTTCCTACAAAATATTAATTTTATTTTCAAATTTGAGTTAAAAAACCACATTATTCATAGGGTTCATACCAATTCTTGGTGTAGTGGTGTTTATGTTCAAATGCTCTGTCCTTGAGTTTTTATAGAGGGACAAGACACTACACGCACCTAGTAAAAATGGTCTCTGTTATCAAATGTTGATGGGATATTCCGGTTCGACATATGAACCGGCACCGATGAGGTAGGCCATTAGGCTTACCTGTGCTAAAAGTGCTCCCCTCAAGCCTGAAAAAATCTTGACTTCGTATAGACAGGTGAACGTGAAATCTTAAAGTACCGAAGTTTCTGATTGTAAGTACCGAAGTCTCCGATCAGCCTATGTAACTAAGCAGAGAAATATTGCTAGAATTTTTGGTCTCAAGGGCCAGAATCTCTAGTTTGATTTCTCTACTAGGTAGAGTAATTTGATTTGGATTTCCGATTGCAACTACCAGACATTTTGATGCACCTTTTGCACTAAACCCAAATTCCTATTTGAGTGTGGTGCCGGTGTCACTTTCTAAAGATCAAGGAATAAGAATGTGAGCACTTCGACACCAACTAGGCCTTCAACTCAAACTTCTTAATAGTGCGAACTAAAATGAAACAAAATTTCTTTGAATCTTTAGCCAATTTCATTTTTTGGTTACCATTCATCTTCTAATCTTTGCTGGACTAAAACCGGTACTTTTTCTCAATAGATTCATTAGTCACCTAATTATTTAATTCTCTATTACCTAAAATCCATTAGATACCTACACTTTCAAAGCCCTCACGAACCAGCACTGATGAGCCCTGTCATTAGGGCCCGTTTAGTAACTCGCACTGACAGCCTATCATGTGGCAGTGATTGTCTGCCCTTTCAGCATCCTTAGTACTTTGTCCATACTACGGTAGATGGCTGTACTCAAACACAATAAAGCCGTCTTCAAAGTTTCACGATAAACAATCTAGAATTAAGGACATAAACAGTGGTATGACGTAAGCATCTGAGAGAAGATGCTACTTTAGGATTTTGTACGACATGAAGGGGAGAGAAAATTGAGAGAGAAGATTGATGTTTGTTTATTAGAAATTCTAATAACAGGCAGCTTAATACTATCTATACCACTATACATGTCTTCTCTAGAATCAAATCGAATCTATTGGAAATGGCTAACCAGACAATATGTTGTATGGGTTATCTATATGCTGTTTAGATATGATATGAAAAATTATATAGATGGTAGCTGTCTAAGCCACAATTTATGCTCTAAATACTTTCATTACAAAATAGGATGTTATTGAAAAATTAATCCGGAAGCAGCCTAGTTGTATCCAGAGATAAGAAATTGTGATAACAAGGTCGTGTAATGACAAAACCCGTAGCTGTATCCAAATATGAAATTTATAAAATATAAAAATCCTCAAATGACTTGACTATATTCAAAACAGGCACTCCTACAGACCCTCTTATCACCAACAGTTCAAAATTATCATCCATAACAGCTATAAAATTTTGATCACTGATGTGCATTCTTATCTGTAACGGATGCCCAGCGGTTACAAATGTCAAATATATGTAACGAATCAGAATGAAGAGTTGTCACTGGAAATTCTGAAAAAAAAAGAGCAAAAAATCAGCCCCTGCCCATCACCATTATACCGATGATATTCAACAATTCAACTAGATTTCACTTTGCATTTAACAACGGTTTTAATTTGCTTCACAACAATTCAACACATTTATTCAACAATTCAACTTAAAAGAACAAATAGAAAGAAAAGACCACAAGATAACTATCATTGCCATCACCAAATCTGGCAAGAGGAGGTGGCACTGGTGGAGCTTGAAAGGGAGGGGAGGCAGGAGCCACAGCGGCCCTCAAGATTGTAGGGAGGAGACAGAGGAGATAGTTATCGGACAGGCCAAGCGAGTCCCGTAGCTTGACAAGGTTGGACATGTGATGGCCACGGGAGAGCATGAGCATGCACGTGAGTCAGACGGCCTTTAATGGATCAAACGTGGCGATGGCAACCTCCTCGGTATTGACGTGCCATCCACTTGGTGAATCTAAAGATATAACAACTTTTCATTATAAGATGATAAGTGCCACATCTATAATGGTCTCGTATTTAGGAGCCGTTATAGATGACAAGTTGATGCCTAATGGCCCTATATTTATCTTTAACGTTGATATAAGAAGCCACTAGTAATCTTATAGATAAACTGTTATAGATGTGAGGTTATGTAGTGGTAAGAAGTTGAGATTATATAAGCTTGCAATGAAATAACTTTATCCAATATTGTATTAGCGATTGTACAATTGCAAATTTCCTTTCCATGTAGAACTTATATATCTGATATATTTGCCGTATGAACATTTGAGTTGCGTACAGTGTATTAATACATGCAATTGGTGCATCAGCATGGAAAATAAAGATTTCCAAATTGTTCTAGACAAGATTTTATATCAACACGTACAATCAATGCAAATGGTAAAACCACCTTAAATATTCCAGTCAATATTTTGTGCTAATACCTATGATCAAATTATCAACATGCATGACAATCTCCCATATTATTCCAGCCAGGATTGTATATTAAGTATTCAATCAATATATAATTATCATAAAATCTCCCAGATAATTTCGTCCAAGATTTATGCAATGCATGGTCGTTTGGATATGATCTAAAGATATCTCACATTTATTTACTCTATAAAAGCAAGTTATTTGTAAGAGGCTATATATACCTTGGCCACCAAAAGTCATCTCCAGCAATCTGTTGTTGACTTGTTGTGCAAGAGGCAACAAACAATTTGTAGGAAGGAGTAATGGCTCTAGCATCACGCTCTCTCTCCATTGTTTTCTTCCTAGTCGCAATGACATTTGTGGTAATGTTTTTTATTCTTTGCAAAATAATTTGTTTTATTTCTTCAAGCAACCACTGTTACCAAACCATAAAATTTTGGACAATCTTGTTTAGTTTGTTTATTTGGTGTTACAAAACATTTGTTCATTCTATCAATTACGGTTTCTGTTTATTTTCATCACAGAGGATTATCCTCGCTTTGTTTTTCAGGTTGAGGTCTCTGGGCAGAAGAATGGAACAATTTACCATTTGGTAAATTTATAGCATTATTCTTTTGTTGGAATACTAGGAAAAAGCAACATAATCCTTCATTTATTTTGTTATTCTTTTCACTAAATCAATGTATGAACTTTATTGCAGTTTGGTGGTGAAGGTTCGCTCACCAAAGCAGGTAATGAATATATCCGCATCCGCTAGCCTATAACCTAAATTGTGAAATTTTTTTATTCAAACGACACAGCAATCATTTAAAAGTAGAGGCGCAAACGATGGACTAGGATCGTATTAACTAAAATATCTATCGTTCACGAATCAAGTTAATACATAGCAACTTAAAAATGGCCAACTTCATCGTTCATCGGTATTTCGCTGCTATCATTTTGAAATGTCAAGAAGCATCTACCCCAAAATTTACATGGTTTTCTCTTGTGCAATATATAGAGTGCCCAGAGAAATGCAACTACCGTTGCTCAGCTACATCTCACACGAAGGCGTGCCTTACATACTGCAACTACTGCTGCGAGAGGTGCCTGTGTGTTCCATCCGGTACATACGGCAACAAGGAAGAATGCCCTTGCTACAACAACATGAAAACCCAGGAAGGAAAACCGAAGTGCCCTTGAAAATGAACACCATGCATGTACCTCCTGCTGCTAAATTCGTGAACCTGTTTTTGTCATTTTTATTGTTGGGAAAGACTGGTTCAACATAATAAAAGTCATCTATTTTGGAGCTACGGCTACCTTTGCATTATAAGATTATATATATTGACATGGCAGAAAATTAAAGCATTAATTTGAAACAAATTTAAGAGAATGAAAGGTCCATTTTACAATCAATAATTTAACACGCATAGTCAAATTAATCGTGCGGATCTTAAATATATTGCCATTCCCTCCGGCGGATATTCTTCCACTATCAGCCATGATGGTACAGAGGGCACACAGCAAGTTGCATCTGAATGAAACAAAGACATGTCAGAGGAATCTAAGACTAGCATGTCGTCTATTAGGAAAGTAAATTAGTACAAACTTCACACAGGAAATGTCAATATTGGAATTCCATACGAAATAACCGGACTCCATGAACTTGAATTACAAAACCTTTCTGAACAGAGTACTGAAGCAAAAAAGATGAATCCGAAACAAGTTCTAGCGTCCGTCATACAATACAAGAGCAGGAGAGTGCGAGAACTGAAACGCTGAAATATCTCAATCCCAGACAACAAAAGGAACAACAGACAGTAACACCGGTATTACAAATCCAGCCTTGCAAAGCCGCAGAGATCAAGCGCCAGGCAACGAGAAAACATGCTTCTGCCTATTTAGCCAACAATGACGATCACCCAGAACAACCCTCATAGCAGCTGAAATGGTGCAAATATTTGACAGATCATCATTAACATCAGGGAAAAAAGAAAGCTGTGATGTCAACAGAAACTTACTGCAGTGAACAAATTTCAGTTGTTGTGCTCATCAGCTTGGTGATATTGGTAGTCACCTTCCTCGTATGCCTCGCCCTCTTCAGGGCCTTCAGGTTCTGTGTTGTTAGGTTGCATCTGATAGTACTCATGCTCATGTCTCTTTGAGCGCTCAGTCTCATAAGCATCATGGTTTTTGTGTTGTTCATAGTTATAGGCATATTCCTGATCATAACCAGCTAAATTTCTGTCATGTTTTGGCTCACAGTTGGCATAATCAGCATCTCTCTCATGCAACTGACCACGGTCCCATTCATGACTTGCACGCTCGTAATCTTTTTCACGGTCCCTGCCTCTCTCACGATGGCGATCATGACCACGGTCACGGTCTCTCTCATAATCCTGACCACGATCCCTGTCCCTATCTCTATCACGACGATCATGCTCACGCTCGCGGTCACGACCATGATCTCTTTCCCGGTCCCTTCCTCGTTCCCTGCCCCGAGTCCTGTCCCAATCCCTATGGTGGTGTCTGTCTTCTCTTGAATCACGCTCACAAGTACGGTCATGGGAGCGTTCATGGGTTCTTTCTTCACGCTCTCTTTCCCGTGGCCTTTCACGAGACTTCTCCCGGTCCCTGCATGAAAACATGAGTAATAAGCATAAAATAAGCACCACAATTAGATGATAATGCAGGAATTCAATTTGTTTGATAAGATCTACCTATCTGCGCGACGATTGTCTCTCCTAGGCTCCTCCGATCTTGGGCATCCAACATGCTGCTGCTCCCTGATAAAAAAAAACTGCATGTGTAAGACAACACCACCTACATGGATGGATACCTAAATATATGAGAAACAAAAACTATAACCCCCCCCCCACACACACAAAAAAAAAAAAGCCCCCAAAACCTACACCGCATTAACAAAATATGCACCTATTGGAGTTAATTTCCTTACATAATAATATCAAACTTCAATGTACCAAAAGGTATAAAATCCCCTCCAACAATATTACTAAAGAAGCACAACAGGGAGGAAAAGGAAAAAGAAAAGAACAGGTAAGAAACAAACATATCCAAGAGCGCTTAAAGCATTTGTGATCATTACTACAATTTTATTGTTCATATCACTTGTTAGTTGTTGCCTCAATATAAGATCAAACAAAAGTATTAGCTTCCTTCATCCATTAAAATGGAAAAGGAAATACACCTAGCGGAGAGCTTCTGTTCAGCACTTTCACCACCAATTCTGCTTGATCCAAGCCCACCACCCAATCTCCTGGGACGCCAATTTGGAACAGTTCTACCACGCTCCACATCAACCAGCACCCTCCTGCTGTCCACTTTCCTTCCATCTGCTTGCTTGTAAGCATCTGGTGAAAATACAAATTAGCAGAGAAAACATAAGACAACACTGCACCAGCAATTACACGAAATTAGGCTGTATAGGAGATATGCTAAACCAGAAACTTACTTTTCATGTCCTGGGTGTGCATATACTCAATGAATGCATATCCTCTAGGTTTATTTGTTTCCTTATTGGTCACAAGCCGTACCTGCAAAGCTCAAATATACCAATTATGGTCTTTCCAAAAAGAAATCTGCACTGAACTTGAGAATATTGCTTGTTGTCATCACAATTGTTTGTTTGTATTTTCATATATTCTATGCTGCACGACAGACAGGCATAAAGCCTAAAACAGCCGTGCTAACCTTGCATATGTAGATCCTTCATTATGAGGAGAGAAATCCAGCACAGATCAACACAGTTGGAGGCAAAAAGCAGTCTGACTGGTTGGCGTTTGAGGAAAATACAATGATACCCCCTTACCAGGGAATTTACTAGATTAAAAAGAACATGGTTGTGGACTAAAATACAATACCCAGTTACCCTCTCCATTGCATATAGTTCGTTCAGCCTTCATCGGTAAGACCAGAAAAATAGACAACTGTTACATAAATTAAGGTGACAAATAGCAAGTCAGTGATGTCTATTCCTTACGCTGTTATGCATCAGCAAATGGAACCATCTTCAACTCTAGAAGTTGAGATGCCATTGACATTATATTTTGCTGTGGTTTCCTCCATGAGAAGCAGCACTTGGAAGCAGAACTAGCTTTAACAGCTCAGGGAAAGTAACCATAAACACTGTACTCACCAGCAACTTAATAAATCCCAGAATGTAGATACCCCATACCTGCAGATAAGCTGCTTTTAAAGCATAAAGTGATCTAAGCTTACTTGTGCCATCACCAGCATTCGTCAAGCTTGTTTGCTCCAGTTAAGACACTCGAGATACAAGTTCATAGAATGGGAAAACATATTAAGAAAAAATATCGGTACATTGTACTGCCTACTGCAGAAATAAATGGTTTGATCTTTTCCTAGAGACATTACTAAAAAGGAAAAATATTATTCTAAGTAAAAGAACATCAGGGCTGCATGCAGTAAAAATACCTGCTTGTGCGTATTTGTTTTCCCAGGATTTTTTAGTCTTGAAATGATTGCACCAACTACCAACCATTCACACATTAACTTGCACAACAATAACTCAGTTCATATGACTAATAAAATTACCAGACGACATAATTTCTGCCTGAAATCTATATTACTTAGCCACTAAGTGCATCAGCAATCCCCACATGTTAAAGATGGATAACGAAGAAAAGATTGTGTCAGAAACCCCACAAACCAAGACATGTCAATACAAGGTAAATAGATTATTTAAATATTTTGAAGAGATTATTTTATTATTGATTCCTTGGTTTAGCAAAATGCAACTAACAATAATTATTGAGGAGCAAACAGAAATGCATGCTTACAAAACAGTGAATGTATTGCCCAGCTTGAAAACCAGAGTTCTACAAATACTGTTTGAAAAAACAATAAGCACTAAAGAACACAGAAAAGCCACTCATTATTGTTATTTGCAAAAAGAAGACTTGAAAGCATTTTGTTCGATTTAGAAACAAATACTACAAACAATCCTGCTCACTGAAAACCGGAATAAGATATCTTTTTCATCAAACGCACCTTGTTGTGAAATTCCAAGGAAGCAATAAATAATGGCAGTGAACCAATTTTTCTTAAAACAAATTTTCATAGATGAATAGAACAATCAAACACCTTACCAAATACGAATAACCCCACCTGCACTGGGATTTACCACATGTACTTACCCTTTTAATAGGCCCATAAGCTTCAAATTCCCGCTTGACCCTATGCTCAGATGTCTCATAATTCTGTAAATGTTTGGTGGAGTCAATGGGAAGTAACATACAAAAATAAACTATCAATTATGCAGTTTTCAAAGGAATCAAGGACTTGTGAATCAAATCAACAACATCAACATCAAAGCTTCTCAGTCTTAAGCAAATCAAAGACTTGTGAATGATGCAACAAAAAAAAACTTACGAGTCTTGCAACAAAGAGTGTTTTGTATGGATCTCCAGTGGCATTGGGGTCACCCTGTGGGTCATCTACATTAAAAAAATAAATCACATCAATGATGTTATAATATACTATCAAGCACAGCTAAGGAAGAACTTACATTTCTGAAGCTCTTCAGCAACCTTTGCTGCACCTTGCTCAAGCTTACTTTTGCGGATCCTATCCTTCTTTTCAGCCTGTGTGGATAAAACGTAGTTATCAAGTCTTGAGCTTGAACAACAAAATGACAATAGGCACAAAAATAAAAGTAAATCTACAAAATAGCAATAGACAGTCAGACACAGATACAAACTCAAAAAAAAAAGTAAAGCTGGTAATGCCAAGAAAAAGTTGCACATTTGGCATACAGTTACCAGTATAAGATTTTTTTTTTGCAAAAAAAACAAATGTTTAGACAGCTCTAGATGTCTCATATTGAGAAATATTCGTCTGAAAAAGGTGCAGATATTTGTCTCAGAGGTGGAAACATTTGATTCTAACTCCTATCTCTAGAGCAATTTCAGGTAGAGATATGGAATTGAGAAACTAATTTTTCTGTGTTGGTCATACTGGAACACGCTCAAACAGTCATATTATGTGTGCTTGTCCAGCAGGTGCAGTCATACAAGTAGTTCACATGCTAATACTAAGCGTCTAACAGATCCTAATTATTCATAGACCAGCACAAAAAATATATCAATGGCATCTAAGTGATATGATTATGATCACACAAGAAGGAACAGCGAACACTACAGAGACATAAAACAAAATGCAATAGTAATGATTCCACTTCAAAACGAAGCAAAACTGAAAGTTGAAACAAAATTCAGCAGTAATAATGACCAAAACCAATACCTTGGTCTCGCACGTGGGGACGGGCGGAGCGTACTCAGGGTCACCAGGCTCAGCAAATAGTGACACAAACTGCGCCATCCCTGCAACACGAAGAGTCAATCAGGAAGCAAAAAGAAAATCCTAATCCCCCTACAACTGAGCACAAAAAAAAAATCCTAATCCCCCTAGAACTGAAAACGTATCAGATACGGAGGGTGATGGGAACAGCAGATGATCATCTACCACTGTACGCCGGCAACTTGCGCTTCTCGACGGGAGGCTTGTACTCGAGCGGCGGGCGAGGCTCGAAGAGCTTGAGCAGGTTGGGCGTGAGGCCCGTCGGGTGGCCCTGGCCCATCTGTACCAAGCCATGGGAGAGGAGAGGAGAGGAGCTAGGGTTAGTTACTAGGGTTTAGGGGAAGGGGAGGGGGGGCTTACCAGCTTGAGCTGCTGCACGTTGACGCGCTGGCCCTTGGAGCGCGACTGCATCCCGCCGCCGTCCGGGTTGCCCCGCATCATCCCACTGCCGTAGTCGCCCATGCCGGCGGCGGCGGCGAGAGAGATTTGCGATTCGAGTTCGAGGGGAGCACGGGTTTTTTGGGTTGCGGGGAAGAGAGAAGAAAGCCGAGACCAAAGACTTTCAATATACGGGCCGGGCCCCACACGTCAGTGCCCCGCGCACGGTGCGGAAGCGCGTATTGTAGCGCACGTGCCACCGATCGTCACTGACGAGCGGGGCCACGTGTTCACTTGTTAATCGGGCCCACGCGTCGGTGACTTGTCACTGACGGCCTGTGCTGATGCGGCCTCTACATTGCAGGATCTTGTTGCCATCGAAGCAATTTACTACTAAAAGGCAGCGAATTCTGAAGAACATTATGCAAGAAAAGAAAATGGAGAAGGGGATTATATGTTCTACTAAGACTGCAAATGGCAAAATCATTCCGCTAAAGCTTTCTGCCCGAAGTGACAATGAATCTAAAATAAAAGGTATGCAAAATTTCTTTTTTATTAACTAAAAAAAGAAAATTATCTTTTCGTTATATATATATATATGGATCATTCAGCAGTTGATAAAGAACCTCTTGAAGGCATTGCAAGGTAATTAATGAGGGGCATTTTCTACAATGTGCACAAGAATGTGATAAAATCAAATGTCACGTTATTGTAACATTTACTAATATCCTCGTCTCTGGAAAATTACCATGTACTACAATAATCATAAAGTGCTACATGTACAAGAATCACAGAGCATGTCTATTAATAAAACCCCATGCATCTAAAATAATCCTATGGTTTCCCTCCAAATATCTTCTGGCATCTCCTTTCACATCTCTACCATCATCAGCTAATGGATCTTTTTCTGATTGCTTTATAAACAGAAACTCCAATGCAGGGGCATTTTCTACCATGTGCACAAGGAATTCAACCTGGCCATTGGAACTCTATATCCTTCAATAAACAAGCTCTTCATATAATTGAATGGACGTTCAGGAAACCTCCTGATAGGTTCTTGTACCACAGGAGCAAGAGCAGGACCAATGGAATGAAAACTGCAAGTTTAAACAAAAAGGAAGTATAGATCAAAAGTTCTGTAACCTGCTGTTCATTGCGTCAAATGCCACAATATGATATGAGCGGGCAGATTGGTGATGAAACATCAAGTCAATTATCATTTTAGTTCATGAAAAAAATTAGATTGGACAGACCAGTAGTTATGTGCAAGATGGTTCCTTTAAAAAAGATATACAAGAGAGAAAAAACATGTCTATTAGTCCATCTGTGCTCCTCGGTTTTAGATAGTAATAGTAAAATAGAAAATCTAAAGAAGGGAGTTGCTCGCCGCCAAAAAATCCCGCGATCGGGGAGGGACGGTGGCTCGGTCACGCGAAGGCTTGGGAGGTCTGCTTGTCTCCAGTACAGGTCCTTAGGTCTTGAGGTTCGCAGGCGTGCCAGTCAATTTGACCCTGCAATTGACAAGGAGGTGAGACGAGCGGGTCCAATACAGACGCTCGCTATCGGCTGGCTGCCGATAGGTTCGGGATGTTGTTTGATCGGCTGGAGAGCCGATGTGGATAGGTGTCGACGAGCGGTCGACCGTAGAGCCGATAGAGGAACCAATGTGTGCTCAGAGGATATCGAGGCACACGGGATCCCTCCGGACAGCCGAACAGTGATCCATCGGCTGGAAAAATTGATGAAAGCGGATGCGGCCTAGGCGATGATTAGCGCAAGAAGGCATGGGCTGCAAAGCTGATGCCGCTCCGGATATGACAGCAAGAGACCCGTCGCCCACCGTGGCATCGTCATCAACACCGAACCTCGAAGATCGGACCTAACCGAGATAGTACGAGGCCGGGACCAGCGGCGATGATACGGAGGACGCCGGATCGACTATGTCATAGCAAGGATAGGAACGAACCCATCGGCTAATTGAGCCGATGAGGGGACGCCTCTCTGAAAGCGGGTGCGTATCGACTGGAGGTCCGATACATTTGGCGTTACGCATCGTGGGACGCCTCTAAAGGCTAATGCGCATCGGCCGAGGGGCCAATGCGCTGGGCGTGAAGCACAGAGCATGGATAACTCATCGGCTAGCACTCCGATGATACGCCGTACAGGAGACTATAGGCCCGAAGCTCGATCTACCGTCGGCAGCCCCGTAGGTCGGACCTAACCGATGCAGCACGAGACCGACGACGGCAGAGGGAGCTTAACAGGCCGATAGGTCCAGCACGGACGTGATGCGATACATCCGATCGGTCTAAAAGGTCGGACCTAACCGATGTAGCCTTAGACAGAGCAGTACATATCGGGATGGTGGCGGGACTTACCCCTTTGCCGAAGATCGGACTTAACCGATGTAGCCCCACGTCGAGAGCCAGAACCCACCGGTAGAACCTAGATGAACTAGGGTGGCGATGCGCCGAGTTTGAATATGATCGAGAGATGTATTACATGTTTCCAGGGGGTCTATATTTATACCCTGGATTTACAGACAGAGTCCGACGCGTCTACGACCACCGGACATTATTTCCTAGTAAGAACAAAGGAAAATATTCCTAAAGGAGTTAACTAACCAGCTAGACCTCCCTAATTGAGTAAGGTTATAATTTATAAAAATAAGCACCGTGCCGTGGAGTCCACGGCTCCTCCACAAACCCGGTTTCATCTGAATAATCTTCCAATTTGTAACCGAGTCTTCCTTTGCTGCAACCTGATCGGCTTCTCCACTGTAGCTATCGGAGCTTCTTTAAGTCAAGTTGATCATTCTTCTTTCTTCCCTTGGGCTTCTCGGACCTGATCCCAATTGGACAATCCCATGTCTTCAAGCCGATCCAATCTTCTACTAATCTGATCGGCTTTTCTACAGTTCTCCATCAGCTTTGTCTTAGTATCTCCATCGGCCGATGGCTACATCAAACCCTCCAACGGACCTCTCAGCCGATCGGCTTTAGCCCCATCGGATCTCCTAGCCGATCGGCTTTAGCGCCATCGGATCCGCCAGATTTTGGCGTTAACAGGAGTATGATTTTTTTTCTCCTACACAACAACTAGCTTATCACAATTTATCCTGAAGCCACATCCATATATTTGTAAGCATGATAAGTTACATGATGAGTGGTGCTTCAAAAGAAACTAATATAAACAACATAAGTAAAACAGTAGCAAATAAGAACAAACATGTTAGAACACTTATGTATATATAAGACCCGATCCCCCTATATAGATAACGGGGTCTCAGTCTCATATGTATACTTACACTTCTATATGTTATCAAAGCAGGTTTAGACATCCCGACATACTAGCAACCCTCTCGTCGACGAGCTAACGCTTCCTCACCATCGCAGACCTTCTCCTCTGATATTCCTACTTTGCCTTTTTCGTCTCAGTTCTCATCCTCACCGTCTCTTCCGCAAACGGTCTTTCTCCTCCTCCACCGCCTACTCGCCTATTTCCACCACATGACAAGGAGATGGCCTCCATCCGCCTCCTCGTCTTGTTTAGACCCACCTTCGCTTTCTCCTTGTTTCGGCACACCTTCTCTTTTTTCGACGCCGGCGCACCTCTGCGCTCGCGGTCTCCATCGGTTGAACCCATCCGCCCTCCATTGGCTGGAACACGCTATCGGTTCCCACTCTTTCGACACGCTCACCTGCTCCCGGACACGAAACTTCTCCACTCATGTCCGCGCCACTTCGACGCGTCCACGTGTCCACGGACACGAATTCCCGTTTCTCGGACGCGAACTTCTTTTCTTCACGCCCGTGACTTCTCCTGTTTTCCGGATCTACCCCACTCCGTTGCGTCCACGTGTCCACGGGCGCGAAACCTCATTTCATAAATGCGAACTCCCTCGCGCCCGTGACCCACCTACTCTCTCATGCCCGTGATCTATCTACTCTACCTACTCCACTGCGCACCGCCAAAAATCCCGCGATCGGGGAAAGACGATGGCTTGGTCACGTGAAGGTCTGGGAGGTCTGCTTAACTCCAATACAGGTCCTTAAGCCTCGAGATTCGTGAGCATGCCTGTCAATTTGACCCTACAATTGACAAGGAGAAGGATAAGACGTGTAAGCCGGTCGGCTGGAAGGCCAGTCCGCCTCTCCCTATCAGCTGGATATCGATAGAGATGAGAATGCTAGCGCATCGGCTGAAAAGCCGAGGGAAGTGCAAGAAATAGACACATGTAACGCACTAGAGGGTCTTTCCGCCGAAGAGCCGATGGCGCTACCCACATCCGATGCGTGGAGCGGGAGCCGATCCCCCACAAGGCCATGCGAGCGAGCGACCGTAGTAACGACATTATTAGGACCAGCCTCGATAGATCGGACCTAACCAAGACAGTATGAGGCCGGAGGCTAATGACATCGAGATGGCGGGGGTTTGGACCGAACATGACAACGAGGTGGAAAGATAAGATGCCATAGGCTATCTACAGGCCTAACGCATGACGTGATCCTACATCTAAACCTATCGGCCGCATGATGATGAGGACCTATGTCTAGGATAACTCATCGGCTACTCACTTCGATGAAATGCCGTAGAGAGACCTATAGACCTAAAACTCAATCCTCCGTCAGAAAACTCGTAGGTCGGATCTAATCGATGCAACACGAGACTGTCGATGGCGGAGGGAGTTTGATATGCCGATAGATCTTGCACGGACCTGATGCGGTATACCTGATCTGACTAAGAGTTCGAACCTAAATGATGCAGCTTTGGACAGAACAAAATATACCAGAATAGTGGCGGGACTTACCCCTTCGCCGGAGATAGAACTTAACCGATGCAGCCCCGCGTCGAGAACCAGAACCCACCGATAAATACCTAGATAAAGTAGGGTGGTGATGCGCCGAATTTGTATTGATCGATAGATAGATTTACATGTCTCTAGGGGTCTGATATTTGTACCCTGGGTTTACAGAGTCCGACGTATTTATAACCATCGAACGTTATTTTCTAACAAAAATAAAGAAAAATATCTCTAAAGAAGTTAACTAACTAACTAAACCTTCCTAATTAGATAAGATTACAATTTACAAAGATAAAATGCCCTACCGTGGATTCCACGGCTCCCTCGTAAACTCGGTCTTATCTGGATACTCTTCCAATCTGGAACCGAGTCTTACTTCACTATAATCCGATCAGCTTCTTCACTGTAGTTATTGGATACCTCTCGGGGTGTCCAGATTTTGGCGTTAACACATGCCCCCCAATTTCGAAGTTTGAAGACTCATGCTTCGAAATTCTCTTCCTCAGGCCTCCAATGCTCAGACATCTCCTCTTTTCCTGATAATTGGCTCTCGTAAGTCGATACCACATGTATCAGATGTGCTAAACTGTTGAACTCTTGCGAAGAAAATTTTCACCTGATTCGCCCCTGGAAGACCAAATCAGCTAATTGTTCATCGCTCAGAACAAGACTATAACATCAGCTTCTGATGTCCTGGAAACGTTGGATGTATTTTAGAACTGACTCATTAGGCCTCTGTCTAATCGATGTCAAATCTGACAGTCTCATTTCTTAAATCCCAGTAAAGAAATATCTATGAAATTGCTGCTCTAGATCGGCCTATCCTTTAATCGAGCTTGGCAGTAACGAAGAAAACCATGCCAAGACCGATCTAGAGAGAGATAAGGGAAAGAAATAGACTTTGAGAGCTTCCTCAGCCGATGCTTCTCCACACTGTGCTAAGAATCGACTGATGTGATCCAATGTAGATATGTTGTCTTGCTCTGAAAATTTTGAGAAATTTGGTATCGTGTATCGGCGAGGTAATAGAACTCTATCAAACCATTCTAGATATGGGTGTCGATACATAACTGTTTAATCTTTAGGCTTTATACCAAATTGCTCTTCCACTGTGTCCACAATTCTAGTTAACCAATTCTCCTCCCTTAGAGTATCTTCCTGATCATGTGGAGGTGGATATGGTACTCGATTCTACCTGTGATATTCTCCATAATGATTCCTCTGATCAGCCACCTACTCTCATCGGCTACACATCGGTCCAAATCAGACACCCGCCTATTCCCATCGGCTCAACATTCTTATCGGCTTATCACGCTCCACTACTCTCTCGTCATGACCACCGAATCGGCTCTTAGTTTTGGCACTCTTCCAGTCGTCGGATCCCTTCTGACCATCGGCGCTCTTGACAATAACTTGGGCACCACTCCACCGATGTTGTCACCACCCTACGCCGCTATTAACGTGAAATCTCACGTTCTCATCTCTCTCGACCTCAACGCCAACTATTCTAAGTGGGTTTTCTTCTTCAAATCCTTATGTGGAAAGTTCGGCCTTTGCTTCTACATTGATGGCTTCGCTCCACCTCGACCCAATGACCCCTAGTGGGACATCGCCGAGTGCTGCATGCGTAGCTGGCTGATCGGCTCGGTCGATGACTCCATTCTCGACCTTGCAATAGACGACACCGATCCTACTGCCCGGGATCTCTGGAGGGCCATTGAGCAGATCTTCCAAGCAAACCAGCAGTCACGCGCCATCTTTCTTCTTAATGAGTTCCACTACATGGTACAAAGGGATTCCTCTGTCTCCTCGTACTGCCAAAGCCTTAAGGTCAAGCCGTTGCCCTTCGTGATGTTGGCCATCCTGTGGTCGACTCACAACTCGTCCTTGCCCTCTTGCGATGACTCAATCCTTACTTCTCCAATACCGTCGATGACATTGCCAACTCCACAACTCTTCCCACGTTCGCCCGGGCCCATGACATGTTAGTTCTCAAGGAACTTCGTCTGGCTAACGATGAGAAGATTGTGGCCCACACTGCTCTCCTCACGCACAGCCAATCATGACTCCTCCAACCCCATCGGCTGCCGCCCACCGTGCGCTACTACCACTTCTCGCGGCTCTGGTAGCCATGGCTTCAGCTACGGTAATAAAGCCCGCGCTGGTGGCAATGGCAAAGGCAAAGGGAAGGGCAAGGGCAAGAGCAAGAGCTGGAGCGGTCTGATGCAACCACGCCCTGCTCCTGTCCCTACCCCGTCCACCAGTCCCATAGGTCCATAACTTTACTACAACCTCAGGCCTACCTAGCGTCCGCTCCCGTCACACCGTCTCAGCCAATTACACTAACCACCTAGTCGGCTCTCTCGTGGAACCAGGCTGGCCTTATCGCCGCCCTCAATCAGATGACGCTCCAACCCTAGCACTCCTAGGTGCTAGACTTTGGTGCGTCATCCCATATGGCTTCATCGGACAGTATATTATTCTCTCGCCATCCTTCCTCCTCTCCTTTCGTCACCGTCGGCAATGGGCAATCTCTCCCTATCACACGCCGGAGTGACTCCATCCTGTCTACACCCACATCCAATTTTTCACTCCATAATGTCCTTATAGTTCCTTCACTCGTCCACAATATACTTTATGTTTGTCAATTCACCAAAGATAACAATTGCTCAATTGAATTTGACGCTTCTGGTTTCTCTGTAAAGGATATCCTGACCCGGCGCGAGATGCTTCGATGCAATAGTGGCAGTGACCTCTACACCATCCCCGCTGCGTCATTCACTCCTCACACAAGCCTAGCCATCTCCACCAACTTGTGGCATCTTCGCCTTGGTCACCTCAACCCCGACGCTATCGCCACTCTCTATCATAGTGCCTCCATACAATGCAACCACAATAACTCCACTGTTTGCCACTCTTATCAACTTGGTAAGCATGTGCGACTGCCTTTCTTCTTCTCTATGTCTTGTACCTCTAGACCTTTTGAATTAATTCACTGTGATGTGTGGATTTCTCCAGTTAAGAGTGTCTCGGATTATCATTACTATTTTGCAATACTTGATGATTATACACACTACTACTAGACGTTTCCCCTCACAAGCAGATCCGAGATTGCCTCTCACATCATCAACTTCACAAACTATGTTTCCACCTAATTTAATCTCTCCATCCAAGCCATCCAGGCCAACAATGGTATGAAGTTTATAAACCATACCATCTAAGCCTTTCTCACCTCCCGTGGTACCCATCTTCACCTCTCCTGTCCCTACATCTCTCCTCAAAACGGCAAGGCCGAATGTCTTCTTCGAACTCTAAACAACATCAGTCGCACTATGCTTCTTCACGCCCATCTACCTACACCCTACTAGGCTGAAGCGCTGACTACTGCGACCTACTTACTAAATCGGCGCCCTTGCTCTTCCATTTGTCACAACGTTCCCTACAACCTTCTGTACCACAAAACGTCCGACTACTCTCACTTACGTGTCATTGGGTGTCTCTGCTACCCCAACCTAATAGCCACTGCCCCTCATAAACTCGCACCACGCTCCACCGCCTGCATCTTCCTTGGCTATCCCTCTTCTCATAAGAGATACTGCTATTTTGATCTCTCCACCCGACGGATTATCATCTCCCGCCCTGTCATCTTTGACAAGTCCTGCTTTCCTTTCGGTTTACTTCACCATGGACCTTCGTCTAGCGACCTCGACTTCCTTCTAACCAACACAGTATCATCCCAACATTCTCCACCAACCACACCTCCGCACTCCCCATCAGTCGTTCCTGAGGACCCTTTGAACGACTATCCCACTCTTCTCCGCTCCGTTGTCACCCACATTGGACCCCCATCGACTCCACAATCCTCATCGGCCCCCCACTCTACATCGGCTCAGGCTGATCACGTCTAGCCCCCATCGACCCCACCAACTCCATCGGCTCATCAACCTTTATCGGCTCACCAACCCCTATCGGCCCCCCACCCTCTATCGGCTTAGGCTGACCTCATCCAACCCTTTCTCCAAACCTATAGTCACTGATCCTGAGCCGATGCCACCCTTCCCCCTTCCGACCCTGCCCCACCACCGACGCTACCATCGGACCATGCAGCCCCTACTGTCTCCACCTCCTCTCATATGATCACCCGATCCCAAACCAGGTCCCTCCGCCCTACCCAGTGCTACGGGTTCTCCGTAGTCCATTGTGTCGTCTCACCTATCCCAGCTACTCACCGTTTTGCCTTGGCCGATCCTCAGTGGTGCACGGCTATGGCTGATGAGTACAAGGCTCTCATGGACAATGAGACCTAGCGTCTCGTTCCTCGTCCTCTCGGTGCCAATGTTATGACTGGCAAGTGGATCTTTAAACATAAATTCCACTCCAATGGCTCGCTTGCTCGTCACAAGACGCGCTAGGTAGTCCGCAGTTTCTCTTAACGTCCCAGAGTTGACTACGACGAGACCTTTAGTCCCATCGTCAAGCCCGCTACTATTCGGGTTGTGCTCACTCTCGCTGCCTCGCGTTTTTGGCCAATCCATCAGCTCGACGTGAAGAATGTCTTCCTTCATGACCATATGACGAAAACGGTCTACTACCAGCAACCTCTAAGTTTCGTCGACCCATCTTGTCCCAAAGACGTCTGTCTCCTTCAGTGCCTCTCTCTATGGCCTCAAACAGGCCCCTCGGGTTTGGTACCAGCGCTTTGCTGCATATCTTCGGTAACTTGGCTTTGTGGCCTCCGTCTCCGATACGTCCCTCTTTGTCCTTCACACTGGAAACACCACCGCCTACCTCCTTCTTTATGTCGACGACATCATTCTTATGGTGTCCTCAACAACCACCCTACAGCACATCATGGCCTGACAACACTCGGAGTTTGTCATGACCGATCTAGGTTCTCTTCATCACTTTCTTGTCATCTCTGTTACGCGCTCTTCCCACGGGCTATTCCTCTCCTAGTGCCAGTATGCCATGGATCTTCTCCAACGTGCGGGCATGGTCAAATGTCACTCTATTGCCACTCCAGTTGACACTCGCGTCAAGCTTTCCACTACCGACGGCTCTCTCCTCACCAACCCCGCCCAGTACCAGAGTCTTATTGGTGCTCTCCAGTACCTCACACTCACACGGCCTGATCTCACCTATGCCGTACAGTAAGTGTGCCTCTTTATGCATGCTTCGCGTGAACCTCATCTCACGCTGCTCAAGGGTATCATTTGCTACATAAAGGGCACACTATCCATTAGCATACATCTCAGCTCCAGCCCCGTCGACTCTCTCACCGCATATTCTGACATGGATTGGGCGAATTGCCCTGACTCCCGACGCTCCACCTCCGGCCAGACTCTTGGTCCTTCAAGCGCTAGACTACAGTGTCTCGGTCCAGCGCCGAAGCCAAGTATCGCGCCGTTGCCCACGTCGTCGCTGAGTGCTGTTGGATTCGCCAGCTTCTCTAAGAGCTCCGTACACCTATCTCTTCCGCGACCATTGTCTACTATAACAACATCAGTACCGTCTATATGACCGCCAACCCGGTTCATTATCGACGCACGAAGCACATTGAGATTGACATTCACTTCGTACGTGACAAGGTCGCTCTAGGACACGTTCGGGTGCTCCATATACCGTCGACACACCAGTTCGCCGACATCATGACCAAAGGTCTACCCGCGTCTTTGTTCACTAGTTTTCACTCTAGTGTCGGCGTCCGTTCTCCTCCCGTTACAACTGCGGGGGTGTTAGACCACTGAACTTGTGTATATATAGACCTAACCCTCCTGTATAGAGAACGAGATCTCAATCTCACTGTATACTACACTTCTACAAAACCATAAGAGTAATTACATGTAGCTCCAACTTTTCGATAAAAGGTGTGATCTCAGAAAATAGACAGAAGATAAGCTATCAAGATCATCGACATATAGTAACATTAATTTTACAAGCCTCAATTGAGAAAACTTGCATTTATTATTCGTCAAGGAGGGCACCTGAGTAATGGAAAGAAAATAAGGTCACAATGGTAAAGGTGAGAAATAGTAAACCATAACTTAAGGGCGATCAACAAACGTACCTCTAGTGGTGTACAGAAAATTCCTAAGGCCAGTTTCTGCACATTTGTAAGCACAAGTACTAGCATGCTCAAGAGTATCCGTACCAAAATATATATCTGCAATTTCTAGTTCTGAAGATTTCATGAGATCAATAAGCATTGGTCTGCTACAAAAATTGTGAGTTTCACAGCGTGAAATGCTATTCCTGTTACCTCAGAATACGCAACAGTCAGGTACATCAGGCAGGGCAATGGGCCATTAACCTTAAGTTCACTCAGATCAGATGGCATCTAACAATACTCAACCGCTCAAGCTTACCGCAGTTTGATAACATATTATCAAGATCCTTCACATTGACATCCACTAATTCCAGATCAAGCTCTCGTAGGTTTGGGAAACCTCTGAATTCAGACCGTGGTTGGAGAGATACAAACTTAAGATGAAGTGTCTGTAGGCGTGAAATACTTCCACTGTCCACAAGTTTGAATGGAAATATCTAGCTACCATAAGAACCTAAAAGATATTCTAGTGTTAAATCCAAAGCTAGGAACTTTGTCCACGATGTCACAGCAAAGTTAACACAACTGTCGAGATGATCAATCAGCATGGTGTCAAAACCGAATTTGATAGAGAGTTCCTCAAGCACTCTGCCATGGCACTGTGCCAAGACTGAATTAACATTGTCGATGAACTTCTGGAGAAGCTGTTGTTTCCCAAAAGTGTTCTTGGCGCCACACATTGTGGTGCTATCGAAACTCAGTTTAGGACAAACTGTCCGCATGTTTCTCCAATTCCTTGATACTGCACTAGTTCCGACCACATCTTTCAGTGGCAACTTTGATAAGATTATGCATAGCACGTCCTGGAGCAAAAGATGCAACAGAAACATACACAATTAGCTAGGATGTGTATTCACAACTAATTAAAATGTAACCTGGAAAATTGGATTTAACATACCTCAGGAAGGTTTTCGAATGGATCATCATTATTTGCTATTCCAAAATTGTAGGCTGATGTAGTCGGACATCTTTTTAACAATAGAAATCAATCCAGCCTCTGCGTTCAGGATGATTTCGGCCATGATGTAGTCAGACCAGACATCACTCCACAGATGAGAAAGCTACAGAGTTGAAAATGACAATCTGACATTCCCTTGTCATAGTTGAGTTTACGACAGATGTGTTCTGAAATTGCTGTGCAGAAGAGACAGCTAAAAGGAGACATCGGTTATTATTCCCTTATGGTAGATTGCCTTATAGCAGATACATCATTCCAAGACAGCTCTGAAAATCAGGATGCAGAAGAGTTGAAATTGGTAATCGAATAATCCCTCTTGGTGGGTCGTTCTGCGATTCACGTGTTTTCACATTGCTCTGCAGAAAAGAACGCTCCACAGCTGAAACCGGACATCTGTTACACAGCTCTCGTAGAACGCTCTGTAGCAGATGCATACTGCTATGGTTCTGAAAATCAGATCGTTTGACACTTGAGATTGATCATCAGCTGTTCCAGTCCAGCATTGAAGTGTGATAGAACAAGATGATGAATTTTGCCCATTTATGATGAGGAAATTTAACTATTTGCCGCTCTAAGAATATGTCAATTGTGTCCCTACATCTCTCGCCTCTCTCTGGCAAGGCCAATGAGAACCACAGGTGGTGGTGCAGCAGCAAGACTTAAGCAAGAAAGGGAGCTTTGACCTAATGAGAAAACGGCGATGGAGCTCCAATTCCTTCCTGATTCTCAAAGTGCCAAACAAGCAGGATAGGGCAGCGGTATGCTCAGGGTTGACCTTCTCGTTAGCGGTAAGACAACTCGAAAGACGATGAACTTGTACGCTCAGGTCTTGATGGCCTAGTTAGTGAGAACAGAGCTCGAGCCATCATCGCCTCCACATTCTTCCATGCCGATGGAGCTCGGGCCATCTCCTCGTGGTCTCACCTCCGCCTTCTCCTGTGCCAATGGAGGTAAGCTCTTTCCCTCTACCTCTGGCTACTATTGTTGTGCGTGTCACGATGTTGATTGGCTTGCTAAGCTCGAAGCAATGAGATGAAGGTGAGAGAGTGGAGCTCTTCATCGCTATCGTTGCTAATGCCTTTTTGTCAGGCTTGAGCTTCGCCACCATTACCATTGGGCTCAAGATCTATCGCTACGCTATTGCCCATCTTAGTTAGAGAGATGAGAGAGATGTGAGAGAAGAGAAAGGAAAGGTACAATGAACATTTCAACAGACTATAGTAAAAAAAATAAAACTATGATAAAAGTAATATTTGAGAAGTACCAAATCACTAGTTAAATTTTCCTTTATGATGGTATAACCATATCACAAAAGCAAAGAATCCAGTAGAACTGAACTGACAAAAAGAAGAACGGGAATAGTAAGTAGATATTATTTGAGATAAAAATTAGTATTACTGTATCTGTATTACTACCCGTACCACGAAAGAAATCGACAGCAACAGACGGGAGAAGAGGCATCTGCACTGCAGATACTGAGAATCAGATTTTATTTTATTTTCTACGGAGTACACTACTACTAGTAGTTGTAGTAAAATACTAGTAGTAATTCGCATTTGTATCGTATTCGTAATTTGTATCCGTATCCGTATTTGTATCTTCTTGTTCGACGGCGGCACGGCCGAACCGATCCATCAAAATCCACCATCCGACGACTTCTCTGCCGTCCACCGCGCGCTCCGGCGGCTACTTCGCCACCGCTTCCCGCGCGCTCCTAACCCATAGCTTCTCTTCTTACGTAGCCCCACCGCCCTCCTCCGCCACCCCCGGCTTCGCTCTGAGCTCGGGTGGTCGCTGGTGTACTCCCGTGACACCAAATCGTCCGGCTTTTTTTTGCGGCTCGCCGGAGGAGGAGGAGAAGGGAGGGAGCAGCACGAAGATCCATACACCGGTACAAAATTAGACTGAAATCTTGCTAATAATCACTCGAGGTTTGCTCTTGCTTCCTTCAACAACTCCCCAATCCGAAAGGTTGGTCTTTTCTTTACATATTAGGTTGATAGCTTGTTGGACTAGTTCTTCGGAATTGATGTTTATTGATGCGCGATTGCTTGCATACCCCGGATTTTTTTTCTTTAATTATGGTACTAGATTAAATTCAGAGCCTTTCTTTCTTTCTTTCTTCTTCACATCATCCGACATGGGCAACATTCTTGGAGAAAGAACTACACTGGAAAAACTCCAAACAGAACCAGTCTACCAACGGAAAATAGCATGTCATCAATTTGACCTGTGGACCATTCTGATATCTAGAGCTATATTAGAACACAGCCGCCACATCTACATGAACGGAATTTCAAATGGTCAGTTTCAATTATTGAGCACTCTAGTTTATAGAGCTATGTCAGAACGTATCTGTCGCGAGTTAGTCCACGGAAGGGGGATACTGAATGATCAATTTCAGCTGTGCCATATTTTGTACTGCACAAATATGTTAGATTACATCATTCACAAGTCAGCATATAAAAAGAGAATATGAAGGGCGTCGAGCTGGCCTACGGAGATCGTAACCTCGATCCGTCTTCTTCGACGAGGTTTTGCTCCTCTGCCATAGGCTTTCGTAGAGAGATTAGATAGGTGATAATCTTCTTAATCCCTTAAGTGTGCTGTTACAGAGATAAATATAACCAAAGTCTAGAAACAACCCGAGCTAAACACTCCTATAATTTAGAAACCGAAAACAGAAAGCTATTCTATCTTTCCTAACTCAGTCCTGGTTGTTGCCACGCCCAGCTCGTCCTCGTGCATGCTCTCCGCGCGAGTCGCGCGTTCAGTCTTGGTTGTTGCCATGCCCAGCTCGTCCCCGTGTGCGCTCTCCACACGAGCCGCACGTTTGGCCACCCAGCGCACGTCTCTGGCTCGGTGGCGCCTCCCATATGTGCGCCCCCACATGACATCTCTCCCCCCCTCGAGGTCCAGCTCATCCTTGAGCTGAAAGGCGGGGTACTTGGTGCAGAATGGCTCGACATCCTCCCACGTCGCTGAGGCTGGGGACTCCCCCTTCCACTAGATCAACACCTGGCGAGTGCCGCGAGCAAGGCGATAGCGAACAGCACGTTTCGGTTCCGGGACGGTCGCACCATGGTAAACTGGTGGCAGTGGAGGAGGAGCAGCCGGAGGTGGCCCATTGTACTTCTTGAGGAGCCCGACATGGAAGACATCATGAAGGCGGGTGCGGGGCGGCAGTGCGAGGCGGATAGCCACGTCATTGATCAGTTCGGTGGCACGATATGGCCTGTAGAAGCGCGGCTTGAGCTTGCCGAAAACAGCCTGGGGCAGCGAGGACACCGCACGGTGTCGGAGCCGAAGAAGTGCCCAGTCGCCCACTTGGTACGCGACGTGTCGATGGGCCTTGTCGTAGTGGAGCTTCTGGACCGCCTGAGCTTGCTCAAGCCGGTAGCGGATGTCAACGAGGAATTCTTCACGCTCCTCCATGCTCTTGGCGACGGCTGCCACCCTTGTCTCCCCCGGTTCATAGGACCAGATGGATGGTGGATCACGCCCGTAGACGACACGGAACGGCGTGTCCCGCAGGGAAGTCTGGTAGGTAGTGTTGAAGATGAATTCCACCCATGGTAGCCAGCAGAGCCACTGACGTGGCCAGTCCCCCGTGAGGCAACGCAAATACATGATGATGACCCTGTTCGCAACCTTCGATTGCCCATCCGATTGGGGATGGAACGCCGTCGTCATGTGCAGCTTGGTACCCATCAAGTGCATGAGCTCGCGCTAGAACATCGAAGTGAAGATCGGGTCGCGGTCCGACACCATGGACTGTGGAACGCCGTGCAGTCGCACGATGTCGGTGAAGAAGGCTTAAGCGATGGACTCGGCGGAGTACGGGTGCGCCAAGGGAATGAAGTGACAATACTTGCTAAACCTGTCCACCACCATCAATATGATGGACTTGCCACGAACGCGAGGCAGAGCTTCGACGAAGTCGAGGGCGATGTCCGTCCATACGCCCTGTGGGATTAGCAGGGGTAGGAGAAGACCCGTCGGGTGCAAGTGCTCGGACTTGTACCTCTGGCATACCACGCAGGCGCGCACAAAGTCCTGCACCAGCTGCTTGGAAGTGGAAGTCGCGCCGTAGGCGGTGCAGCGTGTGCTAGACCCCTTCATGTCCATCCTCGTGGACTGCTGCCAAGATCTCCTGGATCAGGGGAGAGGTCGGAGGGATGTACAACCGCCCATCGAACTGCAGCATGTCATCGACGAGGGACCAAGATGCCCCGCAGGAGCCGGCACGGACATCATCACAGAAGGCGACGATGGCAGGGTCGGTGTCCTGTGCTTGGTGGAGACGCGTGACAAAGTCGAATTGGGGGGCCAACAGCACCAGGACAGCGCCCTCTACCATGTCGCGGCGGGACAGCGTATCAGCCACCGCGTTCGCTGTCTCGGGCTTGTACTCGACGGCGAAATCGAACCCCAACAGCTTGCCCACCTAGTGATGTTGAGGGATAGTGGCGAGCTACTGGTCCAACAAGTATTTGAGGCTGTAGTGGTCCGTAGTACGGCCTCCAATGTCGCATGGCGTGCACCAAGCCGATAAGCTCCCGTTCGTATGCGGCGAGGGCACGATGGCGAGGTGCAACGGGCCTGCTAAAGAAGGCTATCGGGTGGCCATCCTGGATGAGGACCACGCCGAAGCCATGGGACGACACGTCACATTCAACGATGAAGATCTTGGAGAAGTCCGGCATGGCCAGAATCGGGGCTGAGGAGACCGCAGCCTTGAGCGTGTCAAACGCCGCGGCCACTGCCTCGTTCCAGGAGAACCCTTCCTTCGAGAGGAGGGCCGTAAGTAGTGCAGTGATGGAGCCGTAGTTGTGGACGAATTTGCGGTAGTATCCCGCCAAGCCGAGGAAGCCACGCACCGCTCGTGTCGAGCGAGGCACTGGCCAGTCGCGGATGGCCTACACCTTGGTCGGGTCCATGGTGACGCCTGCCTCGGATATGATGTGGCCGAGGTACGAGACGGAAACGGAGCCGAAAGATAACTTGGAGCGCTTGACGAAGAGCCTGTGCTGCCGCAGCTCAGAGAGGACGGCGCGGAGGTGTCAAAGATGATCCGCCCAAGTCTTGCGGTAGATCAGAATATCATCAAAAAAATACCAGGACGAAGCAACGAATGAACGGGCAGAGTACATCGTTCATGAGTGCTTGGAATATCGCCGGAGCGTTGCACAGTCCAAACAGCATCACCAAGAACTCATAGAGGCCGTCGTGGGTGCGGAACGCCGTCTTGTGAATGTCCTCTGGCCGCATCCGCACCTGGTGGTACCCGGACCGCAAGTCCAGCTTGGTGAAAAAGCGCGCACTGTGGAGCTCGTCGAGCAACTCGTCAACGATGGGAATGGGAAACGCATCATTGACGATGAGGACGTTCAGCGCTCGATAGTCGATGCAGAATCGCCATGACCCGTTTGCTTTCTTGACGAGAAGGACTGGCGAGGAGAATGGTGAGTCACTGCGGTGGACGATGCCATGCGTGATCATGGCGGCACACTGCCGCTCAAGCTCGTCCTTGTGGACTGCAAGGTACTAGTATGGGTGGACTGCCACCGGAGGTGCGTCTGGTTTGAGGATGATGCTGTAGTCACAGGCGCGCTTGGGGGGAGCCCGGTAGGCTCGGCGAAAACGTCGCCGAAGGAAGCCAGCAGCTCGTCGAGGAGGAACTCGCTAGCTACCATGGTGCCGAGGACCGACGCGCCGGTGGTCGCCACGCCCGACCAGCAGATGGTGTGCCCATGGTGCTGGAACGACAACGAGCGCTCGGCGAAGTCCCACACAATCGGGCTAAGAGTAGCCATCCACTGCGTGCCCAGGACCAAGTCGTAACCTGCAAGCGGCATGACAAAAAGGTCGATGTGGAACTGTGTGTCAGCAATGGAGATCGGCACGTTCTGGATGATGCCGGGACAAGCGATCTTCCTGCCGTTTGCCACTGTTGCTGTAAGACGGGGCCGGGGCTGGATGGCCAACCTGGTCCGAAGCGCGGCCTCCTCCGCGATGAAGTTATGCGTCGAGCTTGAGTCGAGTAGTGCGACGAAGGAGGTAGCGCCCAACGACACGTTGATCTGCATCGTGTCGTAGATTGGCACGCCGGCGACCGCATGCAGGGAGAAGACCGGTGCCTCCGTGTCCGGTGTCTCGACTGCTGCGGTGTCGTCGTTGACGGCGATCTCCACGCCGTTGATGTAGAAGAGCCGCCTGCAGACGCGGTTGTGCCTGTGGGTGTACTTCTCGTTGCAGTTGTAGCAGAGGCCGAGACGGCGGCGCTCCTCCTGGTCCGCCTAGGACAGGCGCTTCACCGAGCGGTCCTCCACCGTGACCGTGGGCGCAACAGCCTTGTCCTTGTCGACCGGGTAAACCGGAAGGACGAGGCATGGAGGTGGAGCCGGTAGCAGGCCGCGGGCCGCGGTCTTGGCTGGTGCCGACATGTATTGCTCCCGTAGCTCTAGTTACGCGCCAAGCTCATGGCTGCCACGATGGACTGTGGGTTGTGGACCTGGGCGTCAAGGCTGAGCGGGGGAAGGAGGCCGCCCGTGAACAGCTGCACACGTTGCGCCTCGTCGAGGGGGCTGGCTCAAGGGAGGAGCGCTTGGAAGCGGTCCTGGTACTCCACGACGGTGCCAATGTGGCGGCAGTCCACGAGCTCGAAGAGGGGGGCAGCGTGGAGGGGTGGCCCATACCGCAGGTTGAGAAGCTCCTTGAACCGGAGCCATGACGGTGTACCCTCGTCTGTTTGGATTTGGATGTACCACATTTGCGCCCCATCCTCGAGGTTGTAGGATGCCATCCAAACTTTCCCCTTCTCCATGATCCGCTGCTGGTGGAAGTTGTCAAGGGCATCGAGCCCTAGGGGAGCTGACCCTCGGCTATGGAGATCGTAACCTCGGTCCGTCTTCTCCAACGAGGTTTTGCCCCTCTGTCGCAGGCTTTCGTAGAGAGAGATTAGATAGGTGATAATCTTCTTAATCCCTCAAGTGTGCTGTTACAGAGATATATATAGCCAAAGGCCAGAAACAACCCGAGCTAAATACTCCTATAATTTAGGAACCGAAAACAGAAAGCTACTCTATCCTAACTCAGTCCTGGTTGCCGCGCCCAGCTCTTCCCCGTGTGCGCTCTCCACGCGATCCGCGCGTTTAGTCCTGTTGTTGCCGTGCCTAGCTCGTCCTCGTGCGCGCTCTCTGCACGAGCCACGTGTTCGGCCGCCTGGCGCACGTGTTTGGCTCGGTGGCGTCTCGCATATGTGCGCCCCCACATGACAGAGAATATCAGATTCTCAATTCCATGTGTGGAGCATTCTTATTTTCGGAGCTATGATAGATTATATCCGGAAAAAATATGCAAAAAAAGCATATCCAATGATCAACCTCAGCCGCAGAGAATTATGATATACAAAGCTATATCAAGCTACATCTTTCAGAAACCAAAATACAAAAAAGAAATATCAACGGTTCAGTTTGTTAACCTTTCAGAGGTATGTTGAACTTGTGTTTTGTTTGTTACTTTGAATTGCATAATCAAATCTTTGAACGCGTGTGCCTTCTAATGTTCCATTGCTGCAGGATGTGCTATGTACAATTTTATCAAAATTACCTCTGGACGATGTTGTAACTTGTAAGGACTAGTGTTCTGTCCAGTAATTGGAGATGTTTGTGGACAGTTTGCCCCAAACTGAATTTTGATGGAAATAAGATATTTGGCAAGAAAATCATTGGAAGTCAAAAGAAGCAGTATACTCAAAAGTTCATCGACATTGTTAACACAGTCTTGCAACAGTGCCATGGAAAGGTTGTCGAAGAGTTTGCAATCAAAGTTGAATTTGAGATTATGTTAGTTGATCATCTCAATAGATGGGTTAGATTTGCTGTATAATCACATACAAAGTTTCTAGCTTTTGATTTAAGGTGGTTAGATTTTTAGACAACAAAACTATATGTTGTCTATAGCATATTCAGCTTGCCTTCCTATCTGTTCAAGTACCTACCATGTTTAGTGGTTTCCCAAATCTTAGAAAGCTTGATCTGTGCAGACTGCGTGTTAGTGCAAGGGATCTTAAAGACATGTATTCCAATTGCTGTAACCTTCAGTGGTTGAGTATAGTTCTATGCTATCCGCATTGTGAATTGAAGGTTGATAGTCCGCTGAACCGCCTGTTATACTTGAATGTTGATTACTGTGAGGTAACAAAGATGGAACTCCATGCTGTGAAACTCATAACTTTTGTTTATGAGGGAACACCGGTGCCTATTCACCTGGATAAATTTTCAGAACTGGAAAAGGCAAAAATACTTTTCAACAGAGGGACTATTGTGACCACTATCCCTTCGCTTTCTGATGTTCTGTCAAATGTTCAAAATCTGGCCTTGAAAATATTTGTTATTCATCACCAAAGGTTTGCGCTATGAGGATTCTTTAAATTTCGGTTGATTATCACTCATTCTGTATTCATGACCTCTGATATTCCATCTATCAGGCTCCATGCTTCATTGAAAACTCATACAAGCTTTCTCGTTTAAAGCAGTTACAATTGTCCTTGTTCTGCACTCGGGATGTTGACAACCTATCTTTGGTCACTTTTCCGGCAGCTGTTCCTTTCATCGAAAAATTAGAGATACATGTAAGTAATCTTATTGTTCTCTTTTCTACTCCAGTAACTATCTCATGCATTTCGTGATAATTCAATGCTAGTCTCTGGGCATTTCCTTTTCGAACGACAAAGTTTTAAATCACGTTGTGTTTTTATTGCAGTCTACTTAATACGATGTGTCTTGTTTATTTTGTTTTGTAAATGTCATGTGTCATTTCTACCTTGTTTAGTGAGGTTTGCTGATCATAACTTTTGTTCTCTGACTAGTTCACTAGTCTCTCTGGTTTTTTCTGCGTGAAAAGAATACCAGTCAGGAGAATTGAACATCCATACCACCATCTAAAGGACGTCTGTATGACAGGATTTAAAGCATCCAATGTCCAGCTTGAATTTCTTATACATAGAGTAGAAAATTCCCCAGCGTTGGAGGCTCTAACCATAGATCAATTGGATCCAGTGGAGGAGGGAAACTCATCGGGAGCCACAGAAACAAGCAAGCTTTATGGAAGATGTTTACGGACTACTTAGAAGCTATATTGAGGGAGAGATTTCACACAAATGTTCTGTGAGACTAATTTAGAGGAGGCATCATCATTTGAAATTGACTGTGACGATTATTTACTGCAGGTTATTATTATTTTTTGTCATATACGAATAGGAATTGTGTATTTTATGATTTTTTAATTAATCATCCGAAACGTACTACGTGGAATTCCTCCGTCTCTTTGTGGCCTCCGAATCACAAACCAAGTCTTATGATTGATGAAGTTAGCACATGAATTGTTACAGTCCAAACGAAAGTCATCACAAAATGTTCGGTCAAGAAAAAAAGCTATCACAAAAAGAGACAAGAAGCCCGAAACATATCTTATCTTTGAACTGTACAAATCTTTCGTAGTCCACCAGCTGCTGGATAATATGCTGTTCACATACATAAACTTCTATGTTTTTTTTTTCCAAAACAACACCTGATTCAGCCTAAATATAGATGTCATTTTAGAATGTCTACAATCAAACTTTAGAAAAATATACACATAAATATACAGAAGAGTATTATCAATTATTATCCATCATGTGAAACTAAAGACTAACAGATTTGTCATTAAAAGTATTTTCAGACCATTATATCTCTTGTGAGCAATGTAATGGTCAAAGTTTCGTATGGAGACCTTGTGGCTGTTCTAAACGGCAAAATGCAAAATTTTCTTAATACTTTTGCAAAAGCATCTCAGGACAGCGCCAAGCATTCAGAACAAAACTAATCCAATTACAGCCAACCATGGGACCGGCAGGCTGAAACAAGTCACGATTGTATCGGACTGACCGACAGGATGCTCAGCAGCTATTTTCGGCTGCGGTAAGAAGAGCGGTGTAGGCCACGGTCTTCTCGTCGTTAGTCAGACGGAGTTCTTTAAGAACTAACATGTCATAGGCCCGGACAAACGACAGAAGAGGTGTGGCGTTGACGATGTCGTCAGCGATGTTTGAGAAGCAGGAGTTGAAGCCTCGTAGGAGGGCGAGGATAAGTTGAGAGTCGGCTACAGGATGGCCGACATCCCGGAGAGTAGCGGCCTTTACCTTAAGGCGCTGACAGTACGAGGAGACAGAGAAATCTCCTTGTACCATGGAGTGCAACTTATTGAGGAGGAAGATGGCGCGGGGCTGCTTGTTGGCGAGGAAGATCCGCTCGATAGCCACCCAGAGATCTCGGACGGTGGGGTCGGTATCTTCCATGGCGAGGTCGAGGACAGAGTCATCGACTGAGCCGAGCAGCCAGCCGCGCACGCAGCACTTGACGATGTCCCACTGGGAGTCATTGGGTCGAGGTGGAGCGGAGCCATCGATGTATAACCGTAAGCCGAACTTTTCACAGAGGGATTTAAAGAAGGAAATCCACTTGGAGTAGTTGGCGTTGAGATCAAGAGAGATAGGAACGTAAGATTTTACGTTCACAGTAGCGTAGGGGGTGAGAATATCAACGAGGTGGTGCCCGAGGTGTGGTCTAGGGCACCGAGAACCAGAGCAGATTCGACGATTGGGAGAGTGCCGGAGCTGAGGGCTGACTCGGTAGCTATGATGAGAGGAGAATAGGGACAAGAAGCCGATGGAAGTAAGAGGCCGATGGGAGGAAGCCGATGAGAAGGGAGATCGGTCGATCAGAGAAGTGAGAAGCCGATAGGGAGTGAGCCAACCAGCCGATGAGAAGTGGTTGGCCAATGAGGAGTAGGCAACGGAGTATGTGAGGGAAAAAAGTGGTGGCAAAGTAGGTAGCTTAGAGAGTGGTTGGGTCATAGATGTGCGAAGATTCACGTCTATGAACTCGTGGAGGCCAAGGAGTGGAGCGGATGTGAAAAACGCGGAGAGGGGCCGGACGCGAGGAGAAGAGGTTCGCGTCCAGGAGGCAGAGATTCGTGTCCGTGGACACGTCAGAGTGGCTCGGACGTGACGGGAGAAGGTTCGCGTCCGAGAGTCATTGAGCGTGTCGTAAAAGCAGGAACCGAGAGAGGGTTATAGCCAATGGGGAGTGGACAGGTCTAGCCGATGGAGACGACGAGCACAGAGGTACGCCAGCGTCGGAGGAGAAAGGATGCACGGAGCAAGAAGAAGAGCGAAGACGGGTGTGAGACGAGATGAGGAGGCGGATGGAGACCGTCTCCTTGTCGCGTGGAGGAGCAAGAGATGGGAGAATGTGGTGGAAAGGAGAAAAGAAAAACGTCTGTGGAGAAGACGGGAAGAAGAAAAGAACCGAGACGAGAGAGCAAGAAGAGAGTACCGGGAAGAAGGTCAGTGACGAGGTGAAACGTCGACGACGGGGAAAAAAGTTCGGCTCGCCGGTAGGAGAATGCTAACGCGTCGAAATGTCTATACCATGTAAGAATGTGTACAGTGAAACTAAGACCTCAACTTTATAAAAGGATCGGGTCTCAGTGGTTCAGTGGTCTAACACCCCATCCCAAAAAATATTTTGCCCATCCCCTAACAGAACTGATAGAACAGCGGTTTAATATCCATCAACCCTGATGAGAAATGAGAGTCCCCAATCCTAATTTTTTCTAGGATAAAATTTCTATGGATAAATAGCTTGCTGTTAACAAATCCAGCCACAGGGCCTTGAGATATATCCTTATTGTTCAGCCCGTGGCATTAATAAAACAGGAGTATCGGCAGCAATATCAAACAATAGGGGAGAATCATAAATTTCCAAACCTGAGAAATATCGAGGATGCGCAAGTTCCTGTATTGCTTCAAATCTCACCTTGGCAGCCTCCAGATTAGACTTCGCTGATGCTAGCGCCTTCTCAAGTATGGAGTTGAGTGTAGTAGCTCTTTGAAGTAGACATCCCGCCTGTTCAACTTTAAAGATATTCACCAGAAGTAATGCACTGGAAGCATGGGGTATCTGAAAATAAACTGCACTGTTCTTTACCTTACTCAACAGATATGGAAATGGAAGTGGTAGCGCTGCAAACTGGACCATTGGAAGGTCATCGACAGAATGCTGTGGAAGGACACCACCCATCCTCCGGACCAATAGAAACAAGGAAAAGCCGATTGAGGAGGGAGCTCACCCGGTCGGTGCCAGATGGCAAGCACAACTTCCTGTGATAACCTCACCGCGTTAGGCAATGCAAGAAAATTCGTGAAGCATTTCGTCGAACACCTGACGAACGACCACGACATACCTTTAAAAGAGAAGCCGAGCAAGATCTCTCTCTTGGCCATCGTCCTGCCCATGACGCCACAACAAGCCTCTTGTCCTCCTTGTAAGAGACCCAGTCGGCGTCGGTGGCCGCGGCGATCAATCCAGAGGAAGGAGCGGTGGCAGGGGAGGTCGCACCAGCTGAGTTACACTGTGACTTCATGGGGGAGAGCAGATGAGTTGAGCGGACGGGGAAGGGAGGGGAGGGCGGAGGATAGGGGTGGGTGGCGGCGGTGATGGAGTCGCCGGCCCGCCGCCGACGATCCCGTCTCCCTCCACCTCGTGCACGAACCGCCCCTCTGACAAGTGGCCCCGAGCTTTCCCAGTCCAAAAAGCCAGTGGGCTCGGCCCATTATAAACATCGTAATTTCGTAGTTCTTGATCCTGGATACGGTAAAATAAAAGAAACAGGCTATTTGTTGCTGCAAACCGTATCCATTAATGTTGAACAGGAGAAAGAGATGTCAAAAATGCTTCTGGCCCTATTGCTTATATTCTTTGTTGCCCCCAGACAAGGCAGCAGTGGCACACCATGTATTTTAACGCATGCTTCATTGTTGTGCATAAAACATGACAGAGACTGCTACTCATCGGCACCTTGTATTATCACAGCCTCTAATCGAGACATGTTGACCTTGTTGGGAACGTCGTGTGGTAGACATGCGTGGATGTACTGCATCGTCGGGGCAGACATTAGGGCATACGTGCTCCATCTAGGCACCGACATTGCTATCGTCTTGTCACATAACCTCCCATTTGGCTTTTTTTTTCTCCCTATCAAGCGATTGGTTGTAAGCAGTGATGTAGGCGACAGCATAAGGGGAAATCAACGACGAGTAGTAACTTAGGTGGTAGCGTGGCACCAAACCTAGTAGGGCCACTCGAGCTCATATATTTGATATATGCTAAAAGGATTGTTGGCGAAGAAATAGTTAATTCGGACAATTAAACACTTGGCCTAAATTGATTTGTATAGGTAGTATGACCGCTACGCCTTACTGGTTATGTGAAAATCAGTAATGTAGTCGGTTCTTGATCATTGTCTAGGTGGGAGGCCTATTTCGCCCAATCTGGTCCCATAAAAACCAGCGACGTAGTCAGGTCTAAATCAATTGTACATGTGCTTGAGTTGGTTAGTTGGTGCGTATCTCATGTGGCTAGCATGATTCGTATTTATGTAACCAATTCACAGGCATATCAGAAGGCTGTGATTTACTTTAAGTTTTTAGTTAGAAATGTCTTCCCGATTGTATTACTTACTTTCCATGTATGCCTACATTACTAGGCTACGATATGCTCAGTGTCATCACCATTTGAGGCCTTTATTTACAGCATTGTAATAGATGTAATGAGCAGCGCCTTAGGTCCTCCACTTAATAGTGGATCACCTCTTCACCCTTATCTTTACTAGTCGGAGTGAATGGTGCGATTAACTTCTTAATAAACAAGCAGGGTGTTCAAGACAGTAAATTTTATGAGACATGGTCGATAATAGGATGATGACATGTGAGGTGTCATCAATGTTTGAAGTTATTGCTTGAATTCATCATGATAGATGATATGAGCAAGATCTTAGCCCTTAGTTTATAAGCAGAGCACCTATCTCATTCATATTTTGATTAGACAAGATGGATAAGATTGATCTAATCTTGACAAATATATCAGGCGATATCAGCTAATGTTGTGAGATATGTCATTGTTGTGAGCTCGAATAGTTATAGAAGATAGGAAATAAAACAAAAAAACTTGAAGTAGATACTCTGCAAGCTTCATGATATAATGAGCAAAAAGAAAACTATATTTATCATAAGAAAACAAATTTATATAGAAAGTAAGCTAGGACGATCCCCGCGCATTAGACCGTAATTTGTCTATCATAATATAAACTTGCAAAGTAAATACAGATGTACTTTATGTATAGTAATAATTTATTGATCTGAAATAAAATAATCTCTCTAGTTGGAGAGTTTGAATGAAAAAGATACTGTGTGAATTGTATATAAAAGATTGTGTATCTATGTAGATACATATATCTATAAAATTAGTAGATTAATTTAAAAATTAACCTTACTAATTACCTAAAAGCAATACTACTATCAGTAGACTAGCCTAGCGATTTTTCCTATACGGTAGTCATATGTTTAGTGCGATAATTCTTAACTTAAACTTCTTAAACTTCTTGGGATGCCAATGTCTTGGACAACAAGTGACAGTGGTTCTTCGAGATTTGACGAGCACCAATGAGATGGTGGAAGGCATGCAAGTAACATACTCCCTTTGTGTTGTTGCAAGACTCAAGATTAATCAGGTACTAAGTAATCACATACAATACAACACAACAATGGTAAGACAAATGGAAGTACAGTATTCTGTTAACAAATGTGTAGACAATAGAAAAAACATTGTAATATTATTCGTAAATCAAGCAAAGGTAGCAAAGAAATCCTACATTCATGAGTACATTGCTCATAACAGGTCTTTTAAGATGAGTCTGTTTTTTACTTGGAATTTAGCTAAATTCATGCAACAGCTGATTGGGTCATGTCAGAATTACATAAACCAGAACTGGCAAAAGTACAGTGATTCCGAGCACGTTTTACATGCATGTCCAACTGTTCAATGCAACTATGAGTGCGGGGCTCAGAGCGAAACTCATGCGCTGGACTAAATCGCTAATTACCCTTACTCTTTGGAATTTTGGAAGGAATGCAATCAGAGAGCATTCCAACAAAAAAGTTTAAGTTATGGAATGATGAAGCAGGCTCATGCTTGACACAACGAATATCTGGACAATAACTAGTTTTTAATTTCATATTCCAACTAGAAGTCCTTTTTGGACACCGTTTCAGTTTTGTGGTTGTCTATAACCCAGAAATTGTAGCTTTAAACCCTGTTTTAAAGAAGAAATAGCAGGCCATCTGCTATTCCTGAAAAAAATAAACTGTGACTGCGTGCTAAGACTTAAAGCACAAATGAAACTTGCATGCAAGCTTTGTTTACTGTATCAACCAAAAATTACTCTGTATTCCCAGCAAAGAATATATTGGGCGGTGCAAGCTCTAAGAATTTCATGTCTACCATAAATGAACAGGCAATTCCTTTTAGAATATATCAGATATATGAACATTCAAACAAAATAACTCAAAAGAATACTCATTCACAATAACAAATGCATTTGCAATTAACAGAAAGGTCAGTAAAAAGTGTAGCACATTTACGGAGCAACTTTAGCAAATGCTAGCTTACCTGCTGGAATCAAATGAATTCCCAAGATAGAAATAAATAATCTCCCCAATGAGATCACGGTACCGATAGGCATATGGCGCTTGACTGTACGGACAAGACATCTACTCTGACTCAGTGCCTTCATTTGAACCAACGTTCTGCGTACAAGATCTACTTAAGTTGAAAACAAAGAATGACTAAATAAGCACAGTTATCAAAATATTTTCTTTCGGAGAAAAGGATCTTTAGGCTTTAATACAAATGAGAGGAATCCAGCATAGCTACCTGAACCAGGTCCAGGAAAGGACAAAATTGCAACTGGACCTTCTTTGAAGGTCCGTTTATATTCACGCATTGGTAGAGCAACAACATACCATCCTGAAAGCATTGGAAAGGCATTGTCAGGTGATTGCCCCACGGAAAATGCCATCAACAGAACACGCTGGAGACAAGAACATTCCTATTTCATGCCTATATATTGTTTTTACATGCACCATGACATGTACATCTCTAGATACAGACTCATGTCTCTCCTCATACGAAATATATAGCTAAGCTCAGCATTCCTCAAAAAGCAAGGGCTCGAAAGATCTAATGTGCTCCTCAGCAGATTCAAATCCTACAGGAACACGTTGCAGGTAAAAAACTACGGTGTAGAATTAAAAAATAAGAATCAATTTATCAAAGACTGAATAGTATAATTATTAAAAACTAAATCTTTTTAAAATAAAAAGCTACCTCTCAACGTTACAGCGTACTTTTTGATGCCACAGTCTAACATTTTTCTAACTACCGGTCTAACTATTTATAAATAAATAATATAATTTGTCAACTGTAGATCATCTTGATTGCATCAACATATATCTATAAAATAAAAAATATATAAAGTTTCATCAAATAAAATCATAGATTTTCTCTACTCTCATAGTTACGTTTTTAAGCCTTTAATCCTTCATCTATTTATATAAAAAAATTTGTAAGTAGCTATTCCAATTTACCAAGATAATATATCTCTTCCTTACACCCAACAGTCACAGCCTCACAAGATCCAGTTGGACGTCCGACATCGACATGTCGCCATGCCGTACTGGAGTACCGCTCGCAATCGGTGTCCTCGCACATGCCTCCTGCCCTATGCCTTCTGCTGCCTAAGCCTGAACTGTTAGACCAACAACCACGTTGACTATCCATAGCAGCCCAACCAAAACTGCTGCACGCAGTGCAGCAACAGTACATCGATGTGCTGTAGCAATTGTTTTCAATTTTTTCTAAATTTTCATCACCAGTTTCTTGGTGATTTATCGGCGATTCATCTTCTCACATAATGTTCATTCACTGTGCGTCTTCTTGTGTCTAACATCGTCGCTATCGTTTTGAAGCTTCCGCTGTTAACAGATGTTTAATTCTAAAACCTTCTAACTCTACTCCTACATTATCGTTATAGTAAATTAAGAATGATTAGTGATTGTATTTCATCTGCAAGAACACGTCAGGATTCACTGCGATACACATATGCATTCTGCCAATACAGACAAGGCACGCAGGTTTGAGCATGGGCTGAAGTAATCCTGCAAAACAGTGTCTGATCGATGGAGACATTGACAGTAATAATTTTATCTTGTTTAGAACTATTCAATCTTGAGTACCTGGATGGCATATTCTCTCTATTTTTAGTCGTAAGAACTCTACTTAAGCAGCTGAGCGAGACTGTATGATACCAAAGTAATTAAGAATCAATCACGTCCTGACTAGCTTGAGCTAGCACACTAGTGATCAGTGTCGCGTCATGGCTACGTGTTCCGCTTCCCGCATGACGGCCATGGCTGTTGCTTTCGCTCTCCTGGCTGCCATGTCCAGCGCAGAGCTCACACGCCTGGGGCATCTGGTGGTCGACGGCGCGCCGCTGCGCCTCCTCGTCGTCCTGCGACTGGGGCCGGAAGGGCGTCTACTACCAGTCAAGGGTGGCAGACCAGGTGATTGGCTTCTCCATATTGTTAGACAGACCATTGGTCTGGAATATATATATATATATAGATCCGATCTTTTTTATATATGATCGGAAGGATTCATAGTCACTATACACATTCTACATGGTATCAGAGCGAGTCTAGACATTTCAGCGCGCTAGCTTCTTCCTCCGACGAGCCGACCCTTTTCTCCTCGTCGTCGACGTCTTCTTTCCGTCACCGACTCTCTTCCTGGTACTCTCCTCGCTCTCTCGTCTCTATTTCTTCTTCTCCCCGTCTCTCCCGCAGTCACCTTCTTTTCTCCGTCCCACCTCCGCGCGACCAGGTGACGGTCTCGATCCGCCTTCTCGTTCCGCCTCGCACCCGTCTCCACTCTTCATCTTGTTTCGTGCATCTCTCCTTCTATGGCGCCGGCGCACCTCCACGCTCGTCGTCTCCATCGGCTGGAAACCTCCCTCGGTTCTCGCCCTTTCCGACACGCTCAACGGCTCTCGGACGCGAACCTTCTCCCCATCACTTCCGAGCTAGTCCAACGTGTCCACGCGTCCACGGACACGAATCCCTGCCTCCCGGACGCAAACATATTCTCTTCGCGTCCGGCCACTCCCTGCCTTTTTTGCGTCTGCCCCACTTCTTGGCCTCCACGAGTCCACGGACGTGAATCTTCTCTTCACGGACGTGAATCCTCGCATGTCCGTGACCCAACCACTCTCTGACCTACCCACTCTGTCCTCACCTACTCCGCTGCCTACTCCCCATCGGCCAACCACTCCTCATCGGCTGGCCACTCCTCACCTACTCCGCTGCCTACTCCCCATCGGCCAACCACTCCTCATCGGCTGGCCGGCCCACTTCCCATCGGCTTCTCACATCCTTGATCGGTCGATCCGTCCTCTCATTGGCTTCCCCCTCCCATCGGCTTCTTTCTCCCATTGGCGCTTTGCTACCATTCTCCCGTCATGGCCACCGAGTCCGCTCTTAGCTCCGGCACTCTCCCAGTTACCGAATCTGCTCCGGCCCTCGGTGCCTCAGACCACATCTCGGGCAACACCTCGCCGATCTTCTCCCCTCCCTACGCTACTGTGAACGTGAAATCTCACATTCCTATCTCCCTTGACCTTAACGCTAATTATTTCAAGTAGGTTTTCTTCTTCAATTCCCTCTGTGAAAAATTCGACCTCCGGTCCCATATTGATGGCTCCGCTCCACCTCGCCCCGATGATCCTCAGTGGGACATCGCCGAGTGCAGCGTGCGCAGTTGGCTGCTCGGCTCAGTCGACGACTCTGTCCTCGACCTCGCCGTGGATGATACCGACCCCACCGCCCAGGACCTCTGGGTGGCCATCGAGCGGATCTTCCTGGCCAACAAGCAGCCTCGTGCCATCTTCCTCCTCAACGAGTTTCACTCCATGGTACAAGGCAACTCCTCTGTCTCTTCGTACTATCAGCGCCTCAAAGTCAAGGCTGCTGCTCTTCGGGACGTCGGCCACCCTGTGGCCGACTCTCAACTCGTCCTCGCCCTTCTGCGAGGCCTCAATCCCCGCTTCTCCAACACCGCCGATGACATCGCCAATGCCACACTTCTTCTATCGTTCGCCCGGGCTCATGACATGCTAGTTCTTAAAGAACTCCATCTGGTCAATGATGAGAAGACAGTGGCCACACCGCTCTTCTTGCCGCAGCCGATAATGGTTACCGAGCTTCTTGCGTTGCCCCTTCCTCCCGTGGTCCTGGTGGCCATGGCTCTGGCCACAGCAACACAGCCCGCACCGGAAAAAGCAAGGGCAAAGGCAGGACCTGGCCAGGTCCGACGCCACCACGACCTACCTCGGTCCCTACCCACCCTGCCTGTCCCACGGGTCCGTGGCTCTCCTACAACCCCTGGGCGCCCCAGCCCTAGCCACGCAACCCCATCGGCTGGCAACCCGGAGTTCTCGACGCCCATCCCTAGGCTCACCTGGCATCGGCTCCCGTTCTGCCGCCTCAGCCGATGCTACCGACCCGAACCACCCAGTCGGTTCCCTCCTGGAACCAAGCTGGCATTGTCGCTGCCCTCAACCAGATGACGCTCCAACCACAGCATCCTTGGGTACTAGACTCTGGAGCGTCTTCACACATGGCGTCATCGGCCGGTATACTTCGCTCCTGTCACCTCTCTTCCTCCCCTTTTGTCACCATCGGCAATGGTCACTCTCTTCCTGTCCAATGCCACGGTGACTCCTCTCTATCTACATCCACCACTAACCTCTCCCTACGCAATGTTCTTATCGTCCCTTCTCTTATTCACAATCTTATATATGTTCGCCAATTCACACGAGACAACCACTGCTCCATTGAATTTGACGCGTCTGGTTTCTCTGTGAAGGATATCTCAACCCGGCGACAGATCCTTCGATGCAATAGTGGTGGAGACCTCTACACCATTCCCGCTACGCCGTCCACCCCACACGCCAGCGTCGCCCTCTCCACCAACCTTTGGCACCTTCGCCTCGGCCACCCCGGCCCCAACGCTGTCGCCACCCTCCGTCACAGCGCCTCCATCCAATGTACTCACAGCAGCTCCACAGTTTGCCACTCATGTCAACTTGGCAAACATATGCGTCTGCCCTTTTCTAGTTCTCTCTCATGTATCTCACGTCTATTTGAACTCATACATTGTGATGTATGGACGTCCCCAGTTAAAAGTGTCTCCGGTAATCAGTATTATCTCGCTATACTTGACGATTACACACACTATTGCTGGACCTTCTCGCTCATCCACAAATCCGAGGTCGCCTCTCACCTCACTCACTTCGTCACATACGTATCCACTCAATTCAACCTCCCCATCAAGGCTTTACAAGCCGATAACGATACGGAATTCGTCAACCATACCGTTACAAACCTCCTCACCTCGCAGGGCATCCATCTCCAGCTCTCCTGCCCCTACACCTCTCCTCAGAATAGCAAAGCCGAGCGCCTCCTTCGCACCCTCAACAACATCAGTCGCACCATGCTACTTCACGCCCACTTACCCACCACTTATTGGGCCAAAGCTCTAGCTACTGCGACGTATCTTCTCAATCGGCGTCCATACTCCTCCGTTTATAACAACGTTCCCTATGCCCTTCTCTACCGCACGGCGCCCGACTACTCCTACCTTCGCATTTTTGGGTGCCTCTGCTACCCAAATCTCACCGCCACAGCTTCCTACAAACTCGCTCCCCGCTCCACCGCCTGTATTATCCTCGGCTATTCCACCTCTCACAAGGGATACCGATGCCTTGACCTTTCCATCCGATGGGCCCTCGTCTCTCATCACGTCATTTTTGACAAGACATGTTTTCCCTTCGGTCTCCTTCATCCGAGATCCTCCTCTAGTGATCTCGACTTCCTCCTTACCAACACCGTGCCGACCAGGTCTCCTCCACTGCCCTCTCCATCGGCCCCCTCATCGGCCGCTGTTGAGGATTTACCCATCACATATTCTACCACCACTCGGTCCAATGTCCCTACCATCGGACCCCTATCGGACCCACCTCCATCGGCCGATACCGATCCTATTTATCCTTCAGCCGATACCGTTCCCTCTCCATCGGCTCCTCACTTTCCATCGGCTCCCCCACCCTATCGGCTGATCCATCTCTATCGGGCTGATCGGAATACTCGGCCCACCCAACCTCATCGGTTCAGGCCGATCTAATTCCTCACTTTCCTCTTGTCTATAGTCGCCAACTCGGAGCCGATGACGTCCCCACCCGACCAGTTCTTCCCATTACTCCCGCACCCCCAATCGGCTCCAGTTCCCTCCACCTCTTACATGGTCACCCGCTCTCAGACCGGGTCTCTCCGCCGTCCACAGCTCTATCTCGCCCATCCCGGTGACTTCTTGCTCAGCCCTGGCCAACCCTCAGTGGCGCGCGGCCATGGCCGACGAGTACAAGGCCCTAATTGACAACAAAACCTGGTGCCTCGTTCCCCGACCTCCTGGCGCCAACATTGTGACCGGTAAGTGGATTTTCAAACACAAATTCCACGCCGATGGCTCCCTTGCCCGTCACAAGGCTCGCTGGGTAGTCCGGGGTTTCTCCTAATGATCCGGTGTCGACTACGACGAGACCTTCAGTCCCATTGTCAAACCCGCCACCATCTGAGTCGTCCTCACCTTGGCTGCCTCTCGCTCCTGGCCGATCCATCAACTAGACGTGAAGAACGCCTTTCTTCACGGCCACCTGACGGAAAAAGTCTACTGCCAGCAGCCCCTAGTCTTCGTCGACCCTTCTCGTCCTGACGACGTCTGTCTCCTTTAACGCTCTCTCTATGGCCTCAAACAAGCCCCTCGTGCCTGGTACCAGCGCTTTGCTGCCTATCTTCGGCACATCGGCTTCGTGGCCTCTACGTCCGATAGTTCCCTGTTCACTTTCCATATCGGCTCCGTCATTGCCTATCTACTTCTCTATGTCGATGACATTGTCCTCACAGCGTCTTCAACATCTCTCCTCGACCAGATCATGGTCCGACTCCACTCTGAGTTCGTCGTGACCGATCTTGGTCCTCTCTACCATTTCCTTGGCATCTCCGTAACCCATTCCATCCACGGGCTCTTCCTTTCCTAACGCCAGTATGCCATCGACCTCCTCTAGCGTGCGGGCATGGCTGACTGTCACCCCACGGCCACCCTAGTCGACACTCGAGCCAAACTCTCCGCCACCGATAGCGCCCTCGTTGCCGATCCCTCTCACTATCGGAGTCTTGCCGGGGCTCTCCAATACCTCACACTCACCCGACCCGACCTCACGTACGCTGTTCAGCAAGTGTGCCTCTTCATACATGCTCCGCGCGAACCTCACCTCACGCTGCTCAAGCGCATGCTACGCTACGTGAAGGGCACTCTCTCCAGCGGGCTGCATCTCAGCTCCAGCCCCATCAACTCCCTTACCGCGTACTCCGACGCGGACTAGGCAGGCTGCCCCGACTCTCGACGCTCTACGTCCGGCTACTGCGTTTACCTCAATGACACTCTCGTATCCTGGTCCTCAAAACGCTAGACTACAGTGTCCCGTTCCAGCGCTGAAGCCGAGTACCACGCCGTCGCTGAGTGCTGCTGGCTTCGCCAGCTTCTCCAGGAGCTTTATGCACCCCTCTCCACCACGACCATCGTCTACTGCGACAATGTCAGTGCCGTCTACATGACCGCCAACCCGGTCCATCACCGACGCACCAAGCACATCGAGATCGATATCCATTTTGTCCGTGACAAGGTTGCATTAGGATAAGTTCGGGTGCTCCATGTACCATCGGCATATCAGTTTACCGATATAATGACCAAAGGTCTGTCTATGCCTTTGTTCACTAGTTTTCGGTCCAGTCTCTGCGTCTGTTCCCCTCTCGCTGCGACTGCGGGGTATTAGACAGGCCACTAGTCTAGGGTATATATATAGACCCGACCCTCTTCTATACGTCCAGAGGATTTATAATCACTGTACACATTCTACAGATATGCAGCTGAAGCAACAATTCTTGGCAACCAGAAAGAAGAAAAGAAACGTACTTTATGTTGGCATTCTTTTTTGTGGAGGAGTTAGATGGAGAAAGTAGCGGAGGAGATGGACATCGACTTCTTCGTGTCGACCGGCGGCAACTTCTTGGAGAACGGCCTCGCCGGCGTCGACGACGTGGCGTTCCATGAGTACTTCATGGATGTCTACACGGCACAGAGTTTGCACAAACCATGGTACCAAATTACTTAAAAAGTTGAAGTTTGGTTAATTAATAATATACGATAAAGATAATTAACCAATTAAATATTTTATAATATTAGAAAAATAACCTAAGTAAATGAAAGACTGAGGAACAAATTAATCTCTAGCTGGGCATGGATAATGATGAAGAGATTATTTACCACCCAATCTTTTATTAACTTTATCTTTATTATTAAAATCGTACTTAAAAAATTTCATCAAAATCTCTCTCAAATCCTAATAGATTATCTCTTTTTATAATAAAAAATAATTAGAAAAATAAAAAAATCCTAAATACTTTGTAATCACTATTTAGTCATCGGATTCAAAATCGTCGCTCTAGACTGCACCACGTCACGCAACATATAGAAGACCGTAGAGTCTAACATGTTTTCACAAAAAATCCTACTTATTCATTGTTATCATACCGCTAACACCTGTCACTCTAGATTGCTTGCACCACGCTTGTGTGGCTGCTCACGCCATACCTCCACCATGCCAAGCCCATCTGTCAGCCACTATGTCTTCGCTCTCGCGCGCACCCATGCTTCCTCCAATTGCTGCCATGTCAGGCCCGCCTACTATTCGCACATTCTTTGTCTTGTGCTCTGACACTTTTGCTAGGCCACCTTTAAGCCATTGCCTACTTCTGTTGTCAGCCTAATTCACTGTTGCAGCCTATACCAGCTCAATTCACCAGTTTGCTAATTTTTTAGCATGTCTGCTAAATCAGCCCAACCTATTAACCTACTATATTTTGGCCTACGCCATCTCACATCGGCCTGCTTGTCCGTCGTCGTCAGCCTACTTTAGAGAAGAGCGTGCCCATACTATACAACCGGCATATCCACATTTTTGGCCTGTTATTATACCAAATTTTGAAATTAAATTTATCAATTTTCGTTCAAAATTTGTCTAAAATTTTTTAGTGATTTTTTATCTATTTTCAGTATTTAATACCGCACATATATAAAAATTATTTTTTAGACACATATTTTCACAAACTGAGTTTGAATATCTTAAATATGTATGACTTGCTCTAATTGGTTTGCAGGACAAATTTTAAGTGCTGGAAAAAAAAACTTTATGGAACAAAGGTGTAGCACGTAAGTATGAGAAGAAGCGAAACCCTGGATATGCTGAAATTGAGGACATACATGGAATTTTCTCATAATCTATCAGAGATGAGATGCAGGCGAGCTTACCAACAATCACTTTGGCTACCAGCGGGAATTTCTGAGTGCATGCTCCTGCTTTGCCATCGCCTTTCATGCCAGGTTTGTGAGTAGCCTCTAGTGTCGACCGGCAGTAGAGGCAAGGTAAAGGTGAAAATGGTCCCTCTCCGTTCGACCATGGATATGTACGGCATGGTTCCCAGCCTGCCGCCTTGTGCCGGTACGACGGGCGGGTCAGACCATGCTCAATAACGAGTCGTCCGTCCTCACCTAAATTCGATATTTATCGTCTTTATTAATTTACTCGTAAATTAGTTATTTGATCTCCGTAAGTGAATTAATCTCAAAATTCCAATCGATTTTATTTTGTCCCTCCCTCCATAGCTACTGCTACTACATATGCCTTTCAAATCATTTCATCAAACCATGCATCACTCTACCATACTCATGTCAGCAGACTACAAATCATCAAATCACTGCTCTAACATGCTAATCTCAATCAATAACTACCTACCTAGCCAGCTACTCAATTCTACCATCACCCAGATGCAAATCAAACTAAGTTGCCTGCCAATTAATGGACAACACTAGCCACGTAACATCATCACATTAGCCACAAAATTAAGGTAAGCACAAGCACACACTGAGCCAATTGTGATGATCACAATGCTAGGCTGCCACATGAACACAATGTTGTTCACATCAGAATGCTGAATCCGCCGGACCACGACGGTGGCGCCTAGCTTGCCCATGGCGGTCCATGGACCTTGCCTCGCCCGTCGGGAGGAACAGCTCGGCCTCGGGGCCGACATTGCACTCTGAAGGAGGTGTAGGGTACCGAAGGCGGTCATAGCAGTAGCCGTAAGTCATGTACTTCGTCCTGAACCTCTCCATCGCCGATCGCTGCCTGCCAGACATGGCCACCGCATTGTGGATTCTGGCAATGTCCGGCGCGCACATCAGTGCACGCGTCAAGGTGTCGATAGCGCAGCCATGAAGCATGAGTTCTGAAAACTCCGCGACGAAAGGGGAGTACTTGTAGTTCACCTTGTAACGGCCACCGGAGGTAGCCCAGCTGGAGCCGTCCCAGATGGTGGCGTACAGTGACATTGGCTTGGAAGGGAACTGAACACCCATGGATTTGGTCCTCCGAACCTCCCGGATTGGAGTTTCATCAATGTAGAATCTGCAGACACAAAAGCAAGGATAGTCATGTGATAAGAACCAGCCAGAATGGGAATGGCTGAGAAGAGAGGATCAGATTGCAACATGCTAAGTATGCCTGAAAATCCCAGTTTTCCTTCTTCTTTTTGGGTGAAACAGTGTTTCATCCACTGTAGCACACAGAGCGTATTTCCTAAGTTAGAACAATGGAGTACAAAACATAGCATCCAATATTATTGTCGGTCCATGTATTTTTCTTGGCATTAAATGGTTCGTTAGTCAAAATATACATAGTTACCTACTTTGGCGTCTTGAAAAGATCTGTACTGTATACGGTTATGCCAATATGAACATGGGAAATTTCAAACAGGCGCTTCAAGACAGCTTTCCTGACCTGTACTGTTGATATCATAAGTGCTAGCCAACGATGTCCTGAAGTTAGGTGCTCAACTGTACAGAGTTCACTAGCGTGACCAGAAGTGATTGTGCCAAGTTGTACATTTTGAAACCCCACGATATTTCTGGGTACAAATTCCCCTAAGCCGTGCATATGAGAGCAGGTCTTTCTCTATGGTTTCAAGAAAGGGAAGGGAAGGAAGATGTCATTTTAGATGCATGAAGCTGAACGTGTGAAAGCACATGATGAAATTGGTTGTGTGGTGGTAGACTGGTAGTGGCGATAACTTTTTCAGTTTCTCTTCTCGGTACATGACTCCAAAAGTTTTGCCTGTGACCGATCATAATAGCTTTCTATCATTGTCGACAAAGCAGGTTTGCAATGAATGGTAGAACAATAATCTTGGTGGAAGGATTAGGTGGAGGATAGGTCATGCATAAGATAAAGGGTGGAATGTTTAACTAAATGCAGAAAGTAGTTTCATGTAGAATGAAATGCGGCGCAGAAAGAATGAAAATCAACATGATAAAAACAAAAAAAAAATGGGCCTGAATATATGATTTTGCAGATGATGGCATGACAAACTAATTTTATTCAAGTCATGTGCAATGGGACGTATAAGTAGATGGTTGAATCATGTATTCAAACAAAAGAATTGGAACACTTTTACTTTTCAGTGCATAATTACTTGACGATCCTTTGTGGGAATGCCATTTAACTCAATTTGGGTCCTCAATAGATACATTATTGAAGTGGCAATAACCCAAGAGAACACACAAGCTGTAAAGAATGGGAAAAATCACTCCTCTCAATCATGGAGGAGGATAACTTAGAGGGGACAAGGAAAAAGATACTTGAAGGTAATAATGGTAATTATTGATTGTTTCAGTACATTACATGAGGAAAAGGACAACCAGATCAAACACAACAGAATATAATAATGCAAATCTTCATGACTACACATACCAAGTATGCATATAACGACAAACTCACCTTCTATGGTTATAGTAATGGATTACGCATTGCAAGCAAAAGTGGGGCAGGATATATTTAAGCCACTGAAATCTAGTGAGATCTTCATCCGAGTAATAGCAATTATTTGAGAATTGAAATATAATTAAGAAGAGGAACAACTGTAACGTGATAACTTTTCAAGACAAGAGCATGATATTTCTGTGCGCCCCCGCTCCTTGCTACATCTTCAACCATGCCTTTCTTGAAATGGTTCTGAGTTTTACTACTCAATTCATGTTGTTGGATGAAAAATATGTATTCAAAGCATATCACATACATGTTGCACTTCGAAGAGCTATTTTTTACCTTCTTTCCAGTGTTCAGATTCTTATAGATTTTATCACATTACAAAGTCACAAAACTAAGACAATTATTACCAGTCGGATTCGTGATAGAAAAATCACTGTATCTTTAACAAGGCAAGTCATAAAGGACGTGAATGGAGAATCTACTAAACAACTTGATCATATTAACAATCATGCATGAAAGTGATTAAAAGTGGAGGAGGGGGGTTTCTTACACAATCCGGTCATGGCTCCAAAGAATAGTGTAACGATGGAAATCCTCCGTTGGATCGAACCACAGGCCATACCTCTCCTCCCTGCCGACTGATGTGCTGCCATTGCCATACACATTGGTCTGCACCCTCCACTCCCTCCCCTTAATGTTCCCCAGGAACTCAAAGTCCAGCTCATCATGCGTCTTCTCATACACATCGCCGTTCGACATCTAAGTAACACAGCAACATTAACAACTTAACATTGTGACCGATGATGACTCTTTCAGAGATGAAGGTTACAGAATTTGTTTCTTGAACTGAAACAATGAATGTATTATGGACAAGAATGCACATCTTAATCAAACAGTATGCAAATTCCTTTCTTTATCCTGCAGTACCCATTTGCTGAGATAATCAGAGGCATTGGCATATAATGCACCACTGAAATGTGCATTTGTATGCAGAAAATTACAAAGATACCTTTTTTTTTACCAAAAAGATTAATGGACTGCAAATTTCGTTCTGGAATACTCTTTTTTTTCCTAATACTACAAGAAAATCGGAAAGAAATGCACTGTCTCTGCCGGATATCTACAGCATGCAAGAGGTGAAGAAAAAAAAATGAAGAGGAAAACGAAACAGCATCTTACATAGAATGCGACGACGACACCGGCGGCGTAATCGGCCGGAAGCTTGATGCTGGCGCTGAAGAACCCATGCAGATACGAATCCTGCGACGCGAATCCGGCACCTGAAGAAGAAGCACACAGATTAGAGGCAAGCCAAGAACACTCAATCCAAAAGCAGAACAAGATTCACCGCCAGGAGGAGGAGACAGAGAAGCGACCTGTGCGCTCGTCGAGCGAGATGCGGACGCGCTTGCCGTCGCCATGGAGCGCGAGGTTGGAGTCGCCGAACAGCTGCGTGTACACGTCCCGGAACGACACCGCGGCCGGCCTGGGGAGCCTGGCGGCCACGGCGAGCACGGCCCCCTCCTCCTCTTCCTCCCAGCCCGCAGAGGAAGCCAGCAGAGGAGACAACAGGAGCAGCAGGAAGAGGCAACGAGGGGGGGGCATGGCTTGCTTCTCCTTCTCCTTCTCCTTCTTGATGTGATCTTCTGCTTCTTGCTTTCCAATGCTCTGTTTTGCCCTGTGCTCCTTCCTCCTTCCTTCTTGGTGTGTGTGCAGCTGAAGCTGAAGCTAGTGGTTTAATAGTTGCTGGAAAGGCGTTTATCTTTTCTGCATTTGGTGGTGTGAATGCAGCTGCAAGCTCCGCTCACTCCTCCATTGGTGTCCATTGGTAACCTCTTTTATGGGCAGCTGCAACTCTTGCACTCCTCTTCTCTCTCTAAAACAGGTTGCATTTGCATGAGAGATGAGAGAGAGAGATTTTGCAATGGATTGTGTGCAGGGGTGGCAGAGTATGTCCAATAAAGAAATGAGATATTCCATGGGATTTTGTTTAGTATTTTGTTGGCTATTATATCAAATGGATTATACATTTATGGCTATTATTATGAGAACTTTACAATATATAAGGGTATATTTGTAATTTGCCATAAAACTTTTATTTTTACTAATTTTTTGATTCATCTCTAATCCAATCGTAAAATCAATTCAACTCCAAGACACCTAATATAAAATCAATTCATGATGAAAGGTGAAAACATGTGTGCTACAACATATTCAGTACTGCCCTATATGATGTGAATTTATAAAAATTCTCAAGGAAATAATATAAAAAAACAAATTTACCTTTTTAAATTTTATACTACAATATAATATAATTAAGTGAGAAACCAAACCAATCTATCGTTTATACCGGCAGTATGTACTGTCATACCCTCATTATTTATACAGCATTGAGTATCTCACACACATTAGACATTACCTGTCCTTTTTGTCTCTAGCAATGCATGGCAATCTACTGCCTCCAATTGCAATGAGCTCTCATGTGACTATGTGAGAACTGGGAAAGGGAAAAGTTTTTACTACAGTGGTTACTGTGCTGATTGGTCAATCAGTGTAGAAGAATCTTTTCTTTTCTATGTTTTCTTTAATTTTTGGTGATTTTCTTGGGAACTTCTTTTGGTGATATATTGTTTATTCCTGTCCTGATGGGTTGGATCTGGGTGATGCAATGCATGCCTGGCATTTGTTAAGCAATTAATGTACAGGGCTTCTGTTATAAAAGTCTACCAAATTTGGCAAGGAGGTACACCAAAAATATCTCAAAGTGTCAATAGTTAAAATGTTTTTGCTGGACCAGTTTACTCACAATAATCATTTTATTTACAACAAATGAATCTTGAGTCCAGTCTAGAGGGGAAATCCTCAAGGTAGTATTTGGATTTATCAGAGAACTGCTTCAGAGTGAATTCAAAGAAATAAGCGGATCTAAATAGGAATTTTGGGTGGCACCATACATTTTTAGATAATGCAATAATGTTTTACACTTTTTGCCTAAAACCGGCTTTAGTATTCCAGTATAGTTGCACGTCATTGATTATAGTTATTATCTTAATAACTCTTTAATGATTAATCTGTGGTGCAGGTTGGATATAATAGCGTTTGGGTAAATCAGCATTTTTTTTCCAATCAATTTTATGATTTGCATAGTTGTTTTAAGGCGCAGATGGTGCAAAGCTTGGAAAAAAAATCATCTAGTAGCTAATGTTTAGCCACATTCCATTATATAGCACGTTTTCTGGTTCTAAACAGAGGTATTTTCGTAAAAACTTTCTATATATAAATTTCTTAGAAACTACTTTAAAATCTATTTTTTTCAAATTTTTAATAATTAATCTATTTACTTATACACTCGAGTATCATAAAATTATTCAACTATCCGGGGGTAAACAGACCTATATCTATTTACCTCTGTTCTTGGCCTCCCTTTAGAGCGTAATTTACCTCCCTGTAAATTTCACATGATTTACCTACCTGGCTAATAAATTATGCATGACACCCAACGTATAGCCTTGAATGTGGGTATTTATTGCCAAGACCCCTTCTTCATGGCCATTTCAATTTAAGGGCCACCATTAAGAGGCATTGGATAGGATTGCAGATTGCTCTAACTCCAGTAATGATCCAACACCCTTTCTTCAAAGATGACGATCGTGAGGACGGGGGTTTAGTTGCTGAAACATCAGAAGGAGCACTAGTCCTCATTTCTCATGTGCTCATGGTACAAATCGAAGTGACAATAGCATGACATGTCTGCATTCATGTGGCAGTACGTACTATACTGCTGCAGGTTGGAACGCACTCGTATAGATAAGTAAGTCATGGGTGAATGCCAACATATGTCTGACCTGATCACCACCTAGATTCATGAAGAAAAGACTCAAAAACAGCATGCATGTTGGATCGTATGAACATATTATTTACATGGACGGGTCTTTTCCTGACGATTGTGGCTTTTATGTCCGTTTGTAGCTCTAGGGAATAAATAGATTTCAGACACCTGAATACCTGATTATTTCTTGTATAAGTTTTCAATCACCTTAAATTGTACATCGTTAATTAACCTGAAATTTCAGTGCTATGTAAACGTGACACCAATGAATTTTGTTTCACTGCCTCATTATTCTAAGTTAAGTTTTTTTTTTTTGCAAGTTTCGTCTCATGCAAGTGACACAAGGAAAGGAAAGCTAGCCAAGAGAGTAGTGTGTATATTCACATGCATGGTGATGACAAACTAGGGTTCAAACCAAACTTTCTTTGTGTAACTCAATGTATTATATATAGGTTGTAAATTAAGGGCACAAGACATATTTTGTTTATTTGTTCTTCTCGAATTCCGTGACTTGTTTTTTTGAGGCAGCACATCCCAGGTTACACTACTACATATAAATATAAGGGGGTAATCATACAAGACTCAAAACCATCATCTAATTTTACATGTCAGTGATAATTGGTGGCATATCACCAACAATTCTTAGACTGTCAATAAAAGCCGCTAACACAATCGATTAAAACTATAACCATAATGCATTTGATGAATAAGATGATTCTTTCAATATCCAAACAACTAAAAACGGACTTCATAAAAGACGATGACTATGGTTCACGAGTTGTGGAAAGCGCTCGCAGCATGTTAAGAGTGCCTAAGTGAGGAATGTGATCCCTGTTGCTTCTAGTAACATGAAAAATATAGAAAGAGAGGAATCAAAGAGTTTTTTAACAAACAAAACTCACGATAACAGTGCTTCTAGCAAAAATAAAGAAGGAAGGAAGAACATGGGGGCAGAAGCGAAACGACTCACAAAGCTTTTACTTCCTTCAGACCTCTTAGTATAGCTCTGCCTTTACCTTTATACCTGTAAATACTCTTTATTCCCGCTATATTTAATGGAATTGACACGCCGGGTACTGGTTCTTTAAAAAAAGAATAATTAGGATGTATCGGAGCAGCTGATGTGTGTTGTCCTTATTAGAGACACGACATCTAAGCAATATAGTCTTTAATTCCTTTTAACTTAATTATTTTCTTCACATCAATCTACCATTAGATCGTAACATGCATCCTGTACATAAACATTAACACTCCTCTTGGAATAGATTCTCTCCGATCCTAATCGTTACCATTGGCATTCTGCTAAGCATTGACACGAGAGGCCCTTGGTACATAGAAAGCCTGTCTTAGAACCATTCTACAGTGATGTAGAAAACCGCCACTTACAAGCTACAATTAATATGCATCATGTGTTTCTTATCAGGTCGCCTCTCGTGCAAAGGATTGTTTCCTTCTCTTCATTCCATAAATCTCTGCATGCATGTCATCCAAAGTTCAAGAGTACAAACTCAAATTATGTTAATGAAAAACATTTTTTGTATGAATATACAAGCTAACATATATTCATTTCTAGCTATTATTATTTGTCAAATTTTCTCCGTTTTTGTTACTTCTAGTGTGGAATGAATATAAATTCAAAATTTTTATTTTTTTTAATTACATGAAAGACACATATGCACACACACTACTATATATGTACATCACACTCACACGCCTATGAATATGCCCCCTAACATATACTCAAAGAGATGGAAACTAATGTCAAATTAATATTAAAAGCGAACTCATATATATGTAAATAAGTGGTACTAGGATTGATCTGCAAACTTTGACCAGTGTTTTGGGAAAAAAATATAAATAAAAAGATGTAATATTATTAAAATGATTTTTATTCTAAACATAAGCATGAAATTCAATTATCATATGTTGTCCAACCAATTAAAAATTACTACTCCATCATAAAAAGAAAAGAACTGCATTAATTTTTTGATGGAGGTATTATTAATGGTCAAAATTAAACAGTGAAAGTCAATAATACCATATAAATGTGTACTAAAGTAGTCTGAAAAGCTAGCTCGTCCAAAAAAATTTGTGTATCTTTAATTACATATATGAAATGATGCTTGACTTCGTCCATCTCGAAATATAAAAGCTATTATTAAATTAGATATAATCTAATACTATGCCGTGTGTTAGGATTAATGGCTGGGCGATTTTTTTTCTCTCATTTTACACACTATAGTCACATGTTTTCCGATCGTCTCTGTGTGAAATTTAGTATAGCTGGATGGCACACGTCTCCCACGAAGGGGAAAAGGCTGACGTGGCTGTGACCTGATTGCCATCCATGCCAGCCAGTAGAGTGGATGGAGTACGTAGCCGTTTGATGGGCGATATGGCCCATGCATATGGAGCCAGCCGATCGTGAGTGACGTGTCGTCCTACAGCTGGGTCCCTCTGTCTGTGTGTGCAGTAACAGTACGGTATATAACCTCCCTTCCAACGGCCATGAATATGAGTAGTTACTAGAAGATACACTAACTATACAGTAACATGCATGGATGTCAGAGATCGATGGTGTGTTGTGTGCCCTAGCATTTTCACAATGATAGTCGTCACAGACTGCTAAATATTCCAAGCAGAAGCAGCAGGCCTCGTGACATAGAGACAATAGTACCTTGCAACTTGCCAATAATGTAGCTAGCCACTTTTCTGAATTCTCATATCAATTAATTTACAAGCAATAATATATAGATCAGTGCACATGCACTTTCCAGCCAGCCCGTTACAGATGGGCTCTGCTGAAATAATAATCCACAATTAGTTTGTGTGTCCTAGCTAGGTTGAATGTGATCTACTTAATCATATCAAGATCGCTAGCTATATGCAGCCCATTATATATATGCGTCGTTGTTTAGTTGAGTTAGCTATGTTTGCAAGTCTCGGCCGGCCCTCTAGGAGACAATGGAAGCAGCTGTTTAGGTGTAGCCGTTGCCCGGGCGATGGAGGCCAAGGTCGACATGGATCGATCAATCCAATATATCACACCAATCACTACAATCGACAGCGACAAATATATATGTCGCTCTCAGGTATAGTCACGTTGCTTTCTTGTTAATAATCCCCGTGACCTACGTACCTAACTTGCATGCATGCAAATATGCATAGCATATGGGTGTATCTATATCTTTCCATGTAGATCCCGTGATCGATCGATCGAGCGCCATATGTGCATGCATGCACGACACGATCTTTTTTTCTGGCCGGTCGTACGTCACGAGAGCTCGAGATTATATTGGGTACCACTACTGTTCAGTTAATCAAGAGATATAGCTATATAAGCCATATATATGATCCAGTATACTAATACTATGATGATCTCTCGTGATCGAGGTTGCATGTAGGGACGCGTCTGACCACTATATGCCTGGCCCTAGCTAGTTGTCTGAGGTTGGTTATAGTTGAATTTGATTTGGTAAACGTATCTAGCGGTGTAATCTCATCTCCTTGCCTATGCCTCCAGTCTCCAGCGACCCTGTCATCCACTAGGTTTCGCAGCTATTTTCTTTTGGTTCCTCTCTAAACCTGCCACACCCTTCTATATATCCAGGCCACAATGTCCCCATCACTTTTGATTTGTCGTGGTGGGGTTATTGAAAAGAATGTCATCGTCTTTACTCTTCACCAGGAGTGTGAGCCACCACCATGCATCTGCTAGAAATTAACTACTTCAATCACAAATAACTGATGTTTTATAATACGTACAGTCGGTCAACACATTTAATTTTGACCACCAATATCATTTTGAATACTTCAAATTCAGTTATTAAAACGGGTATGATTAGATTTGTTTTCAAAAATAGTTTCAAGGTATTGAAACTTTGCAACATTTTATTAAGGCTTTATACCAATATTGTCGTTGGCTGATGGACGCTGATAGCGGGGATCCTACGGTATCTCAGTTCGGCCGGGGGGTTTAGGCGCTCTCATTCTTAGGACCCTTCATGCAGATGAGAGACATCAAACTGTTATATAGATTCGAGTTGTGCGGAGGCATAATACTTTACTCATGTGTCTTTTCTCATGGTTTTCGATGGGTTACAACACTTAGCCAATTTTTGCTCTACTTGTTTTTTTTCTTCTTCCTCGTTCTCTCCCTCCTTCTTGGCTCCGAGCCTCCCCTTATATACGCTAAGGGGTGCCATTTGGCCGAACAAGGAAGATGAGGGACCTAGTAGCCCCCCTACAAAAGTAGTTGGTATGCCTACTCTAGTCAATAGCCCTTTTTCTCATGCTCACTCCACCTGCTGACATGGGGTAGAGAGTGTCATGGCTCTCTTCCTCTTACGTGTGTCATTATCAGGCCCACCCGCCAACGAGTCATCGATGCTGGCAAGAAAGGCGATCAGTATAGCCGTCAAACATGATGTTTGCCACCCCACGACGCAGGTCGTGGAACTTGGGCAGCACTATGGTGAGACAAGATGGACGTTAGGTAAAGCCGCCACTATCTTGTCCCTCGTTAGGCATTTCAGCGGGCCGTTTTGTGTCGCATCTCCCTTAAATAGAAAGTGCACGAGATGGGCAGGGCAAGTGGATTCGCCTCATTCCATAGATGGCCACCCTAGATGCTCAAGTCTTGGCTCCATACAACACTTTAAGCTCAGGTAGGGTCTCTCGAGTTTAGGCTGGGTCTATTTCATAGGTTTGGTAGTTGGCCACGCGTTGTCGCCCTGAGCTCAGGCTAGGTATCCTCGAGCTCATGGCATAGGACCGCTAGCCCATGCGAACTTGTGTACAATGCATCCCACTTAGTATTGACTTGTGTCAGCCCTCAAAGCTCTGAATGTGGAGACATGGCGCCACGCTGCATTGTCCTCTCGGGGGAAGGGGGGCCTAGGTTCTGAATTCACCGACAAATATTTATAATCAAATAAGTGTCTTAATGACTATATGCACACTACTTGAGAAAATGCCTTTATTACCGGTTTGCAACCCCTTTTAGTCACAGTTGTGCAACTGGTATGAATAATCTAGGACTAAAAATTGGTATTTTTAGTCTTGGTTCAATTAACCGGTACTAAAAATCTATCTTTAGTACCGGATGGTTACACCACATTTTTTTCTATACTGCTTTTTGTTGTTTATTTTGCTGTAGTGTTTATTTGTAATTTTCTTTATTGTTGTATATATGTATATGATTCATGACCTCGTCCATAATAAATTCAATGAGTCGTTATTGAATATCCTTTATGTAATTTGCTAGGAGAAGTTCTTACTTTCGAGACGGCGGCGGTGTCGACGATAGCGTTGATATTGGAGATAGGGATGACGGCAGCGTAAAGGGTGGTGTCATTGGTGGGAAGGTAGAACGCGCGGTATGAAGGGCAGTGTCGTCAGTGGAAAGGAGGGCACACGGCGGCGGTGACGTGAAGAGGCAACAAGAACATAATCTAAAGAATTAGATTGGAGAAAACGAGAAAATGGTATATATATATATACTATCCCATCTTTATTACCGGTTGTATAGAATAAGCGGTACTAAAAAGTTTTCATTTTTAATCCCAGTGGTTATAAACAACTGAGACTAAAAATGTATTATTTAGTATCAGTTGTTAGTTTTCCTGCTTGGACAAAATATTTTTAGTCCCAATTAGTATTAAAAGTCGAGTGCATCTTTAATACCGATCGGTACTAAATAATTTTTTCACTAGGATAAAATATATTTAGTATTGGTTCTATATATATGGTACAAAATTTAGAAAACATAAAAGTGTGAAAAATAATTTTAAAAACTAGAAAATTGTAGGATAAATAAATTTAATAAAAAATAAAACTAGGATAATTAATTTAAAAAACTATGAGGGTAAAATCTTCTAGTTCTAATTTTCTATTCTTTTTTCTTCATTTTTCTATAATTCCTCTTTCAAAAGATTTTTTTACTATGTTTCTTGTATTTTTACTATTATAAAATACACTTATTATTTCTATATTATCTCTATTTTTACAATTAAGATATACTCTTATTTTCTCAAAAAATTTATTCTTTCTTATCTATTTTTATATTATTTTGAGAGGATGATATATATATATAGCTAACCTTTTATAGCATTTGAATGAGTGAAATCACAGAATAAAACTTTCATAAAAACTTTTGACAACATCTTCCTTGTATTTTCCCTCTCAAGAATCTTTAATACCAATTAAAAACACCACTTAATATTAATAATTACACAATAATATCGGTTAGTGTCTCTAGCCGGTACTAATGTATTTGACAACATTAGTACCGGTTAGTAAAACACCAATCGATACTAAAGATCGTGCACGGTCATCGAGAATGTCTTACAACCGGTTAAGAAGAAAATTAGTACCGGTTAGTATTATCAACTTGTAATAATAATGCTACAATTAGACCTGATACTAAAGTATCGGATCTTATATCAGTCAAATTTATGTTTTATGCTATTGGACTAAATATCATTTTTCTCTGATAGTGATAATTGTCCAAAACGTCACTTATTTATAACGTGAGGGAATTGCTTTTTAGTTGGGAATTGCTTTTTAGTTCCAATATAAGACATGAATGGGCAATTGAATTGCCAGCATGACAATAGCCAAGGTGAAACAGATCATATATTCATATCATCATTAGGAACGAGTAAATTGAAGACCTTCAATAATTCGACTACTAATTGATATAGAAAAGTAATATTCCTATTTACTGTATGAGTGACATCAGTATATTTGACCATAAAAGAAAAAGATCCTATATATGAGTACACTTTTGAAAGAATTTTGGAAAAGAAAATATCGCCAAATTCGATATTAGATAGCATGCAAAAGCATAAACATTTGAAAGATTTTTGACAAAAATTTTTATCAAATTCGATGTTTACGCCAATTATAGATAAGCTTTTTTTAATAATAAAAAACACTATATTTCCATGCTCTAAATTATATGCGCATGGTCTAATTTATACTGATAGTAGATGATAAATACTCCCTCCATTTCAAAAGTAGCTATTTCTAGCTACAAATTTATCAGAGAGCAAGTAAAAGTGTTTTTTTAAGGATTCATATGAAAAATATCACAAGATAACAAGTATTTGGTATATATCAATTTGTGTAAGAGAGAGAGTTGCTCGGCCAGCTTGGTCCCCTCATTTTGGACTCTAGATTCTCACGTACACAGTACACTGCACATATACATTTATATCCGAGTCATGCTTGCGTGTAAAGAACAAAACAAATCAAATCATTCAGTTTGTCGCATTTCCATCTACTAGCTTTCTTCATTTTTTTACCCCATTGATACATGCATGACTTGTAGCCCCGTTCGTCTATGGGGTTTGGGCAGGTAGCTACAACACTTAATTAGTGCATAATTAATTAATTAATAATTATTAAAAGTAGGTTTATTAGGATTTTTTAAAAAACTTATATATATAATTTTTTAAAAAATAACGCCATTTAGTTTTAAAAAACCTATATATAGAAAGTTTTAAAAGAACGAGCCTATAGTTTCCTTTGAAGCAGCGATACACCGTATTTTTTTTAATCAGAAACTTTACAAGTCTCATGCCATATACGGATATGCCGCTTCCAAATCTCAAATAATACTTATTACTAGTTACTCTATGTATTTAAAATTTGTTTGAAAATATAACTACATTTCTATCTACTTCCTCATCCCAATCAATTATAATCATCATCTATTTAATATTTTCATCTATTTTTTTAATCTAACAGTATATTTCTTTTTAATAATACTTACGCTTATATTTTTTTAGACGGAGTGAGCACTATACTAGTCTACTGTACAACTTGAAATTTTATTATCACTCTTTTTCAAGGGTGATGGGTCCACGATACAAGAGCGTTGTTTCGTAAAAGCAACATCTAAGCCGTCCGTATGAGGTAGAAAACTCTCAAGTAGGGGAAGAAACATTTCAGGGGAGAACATGCTATTCTAAAGGGTGATTCAAAACATTTCAGGGATAAATTTATAGATATTTAAAATATACCTTATTATTAAATGTGTTGCGTGCATCATAGATATAAATACATAACCAACATTTTTGTTGGTAGTACTCAAATCATTTTAACATTTTAACATTATTGATGGTTAAAGTTGGAAACGTAATTGTAATACTCTAACATGTAAACTGAGGGAGATCTAATCCTATGTGCATTGACCGTTGCTAAAAAGCTTGTAAGAAAGCTTATTTATCTGTACCGTTTTCTTTAGTACAAATTAATGAGTGCAGGTACTGGGTACTGATAGGCCGGAAGGCTACAGCAGCATTCATTGCTAATTCATTATATATATATATATATATATATATATTAAAAAATATATTTTATTTAAAAATTTACTGATTTATAAACGCCCTCAGATCCAATAGATCAAATATCGGTTGGCCGTGTTAACGGCGGGCTAATAAGAGCTAGAAAATTTACTATTACACTTCTTAGTACCCTATGTATGCAAAGATGTCTTTTCCCACAACAGGTTTCTGTAAAATACTGCTTAGGGCACATATGTAAGGAGAGAAGATCAGGTCGGTATGTGTTTTTAGAGGCTGTTTGTAAAATTGTTAGACCATCGGATGAGAAGAGAGGCAACTTGTAATTTTGTAATTTTGTAAGCGGCTCTCTTTACTGCACTTTATAGCTGCTTATAAGACCCATCTCAGCTGTTTAAAAATCTAGTTTAATTAAAAAAATAGAAAAAAGATAAGAGATGGTTAAGGGGAGACGCAATGATGAAGCTCTACTGGCTTATGGATTTATACCAAGGTAATAGATTCATATGTATAGTATTATTTTAGATTCATAAATAGTTTCGCTTTTAGATATATGATTTATTAGTTTCATTATAGTTTTGTTTATAATGTTTGAAGATATATTGGTATTAAAATATCGAATGATTAATTTATTATTTAGTCCAATGATTAATTTGTTACTTAGTTTAACTATATTGAACAGATATATCAGATAAAGTAGTATTTTGATTATATCATGGTCAAGAAAATGTTAGATATGGTACATATAGTATATGTCTGTCAAAGCTCAGCTTTACCCTTAAGAGCATTGATATAATAGCTAAGAGAGATTTTTCAGCAGTGTCTAATTGATTAATGTGAGACATCTGAATTAACCCCTAAGTTAATGCAATAGTCGTGAATGTCATAGTGACCCAAGTAACCAAAGATTTTTTTTAACTGATACTGGTAGATTCCACTGTCACTTGGAGATAGTATATGGATATGTGTAGAATGTATTGCAATGAAGTTGGGCACCTAGCATTATTATGTCAGTGTACGAGAAAAATAACATTGTTTCAATTGTCGTGTAACACGATGATGGTCCAAGTATAATGGAAGATAATACTGAAATAGTGAAGATATATAAGTTAGAGCACTAAGAAGAAGGAGGTGGACGACGAGAAGACATAAAGCCTAGAAGATTGGCATATGAGAGAAAGAGAAATGGCATCATCATTGAACTAATGGATCGAGAAGATTCTGATAATGAGTATGTAGAGGATGATGAATCGTCGGATGAGTAGTACAGTAATGTAAATCCCTCACAATAGTCCAATGATGGCTTCTTTAGACATGTTATCTCTGAGGGAATCATATATCATGGGAGTACAAGAAAAATAAGATCATTCAGGGAGCCGGTCGCACCGGATCTCACGCGTGTGGCGTGACCACGCCAACGCTTGGGAGGTCTGCTTAGTTCCAGTGCAGGTCTGTCGGCTTCTCTCCATGGCTCGAGGTACGCGCGCTGAGGCCTAGGAGATCCGCTTAGCTCCAGTGCGGGTCTCTCGACTCGCTCTCTGGTCTCTCCATCGCAACGGTGTAGATACGGGCATGCTAGTCAATTTGACCCTACAATTGATAAGAAGGTGAGGCGAACGGGTCAGTCAGACGATGGGCCAATACGAGCTCTCGTTGTCGGCTGGTCGCTGATAGGGTCGAGTTGGTTATCGACCGCGTCTGGATGGCTCCTGCTATCGGCTGGTCGCTGATAGGGATTGGGATGCTCTTCTATTGGCTAAGGAGCCGATGAATGCATAGACAGATATCAACGAAGGATGTGATGGCCCCAAGTGTAGTAAAAGTGAAACCTTGATCCATCGGTCGTAGAGTCGATTGAGGCACCAAAGGGTATTCAAAGAATAGCAAAGCACGCGGGATCTCTTCTGGTTGCCGACAGAAGCTGTAGCGCTCATTCATCGGCTAGAAAGCCGATGAAGGCATATGTGAACTAGCAAGGAATCGTATAAAAGATACATCGGCTACAAAGCCGATGCCGCTCCAATTATGGTGGGCGATGAACAAGGAGCGGGGCCCGATCTTCCCACAGCATGAGACCCATCGCCCACCGTGATGACGCCGCTAGCACCGATCTCAAAGATCGGACCTAACCGAGACAATAAGAGATTGAGACCAATAGCAATGGGATGGCGAACGCCAGATCGGTCGTGCTAAAGGAAGGATGGAGCGAACCCATCGGCTAGCTGAGTCGATGAGAGGCCATCTTTGAAGATATACGGGCATCGACCGAAAGGCTAATGAACGCGGCGTGATGTTTGATTGAAGTCTCTTAAGACGGGTGCGTATCGGCTGAGGAGCCGATACGCTGGGTGTGCTGCTTAAGTTATAGATAACTCATCGGCTAACCACTTTGATGAAACGTTGGGTAGAGACCTATAGACCTATGGCTCAATCTACTGTCAGTAGCCTTGTAGGTCGAACCTAACGGATACAGCACGAGACCGATGATGGTAGAAAGAGCTTGGTAAAATGATAGATCTCACACGGACGTGATGCAGTACACTCGATCTAACTAAAAGGTTGAACCTAACCGATGTAAACTTAGATAGAACAAGATATACCGGGATAGTGACGGGACATACCCCTTCGTCGGAGATCAAACTTAATAGATGTAGCCCCACGTCGAGAGCTAGAACCCGCTAGTAAAAACCTAGATAAACTGGGGTGCCAATGCACCGAAGTTGTATTGATCGAAGGATGTCTTACAAGCTTTTAGGTGGTCTATATTTATACCCTAGCATTACAGAGTCTGACACGGTTACTACAACCATCGAACGTTATTTCCTATAAAATATAAAAGAAAAATATCTCTAAGAAAGTTAACTGAACTAACTAAACTTTCCAATAAGATATGATTTACATAGATAAATTACCATATCGTGAGTTCTACGGCTTCTCCTCAGACTTGACCTCATTTGGATAGTCCTCTATAATTGGACTGAATCCTTCCTCGCTTCGTTCAATTGGCTTCTTCCCTGTAGAAATCGGACTCTTCTTTGCTAAACTGATTGTGCTTCTTCGTTCAATGGGCTTACCAAATTTTGGCATTAACAGGAGCTAAGTATACATAAAAAAGGAATTAAAGAAGGGAGTGAAGCACTAGGTGATATCACTTTGAAGGAAATTCTAGATTACAATGTGGTATACAAAGTGAAGTACATGAACTCAAGTTATGGGTATCTATAAAGCGTGAATGTATTCAAAATTAAATGGAAAGATTATTGGAAGGTGCCAGTCGTCACCGAGCATAATTATCACTTATAAGCAGTCGAGAAATACCATAGAAACATGGCATCTGCATTTGTTGTAAAAGAGATGTACTTCGATGTTGCACATAACCTAAAGTACGAACTAAGATCAATTATCAGGTATATTGATACGTATATAATTATCTATGCGAAGTCATTAGGGTGAAATAGAAAATTGTGGAGATGAGGTTTGACACATTTAAACCTTCATACGATAATTTGTCTCGTCTTCTAACTTGCATTTTTTGAGAAATCTAAAAAGCTACTATGACTTTAAATCACTTCCATCACTTGACCATTCTCAATAGAGTGTGCTTCAACAGGTTTTCTATGCATTAAGTCCATGCATTCACGTATTTGTGCATTGCTATCCCACACTCTACATCGATGGAACATTCCTAACTGGAAAGTACAAATGACAGATATTGACAGCAATCGGAGTTGATGGAAACAATAAGGTGTTATCTGTGGCTTTCGCTTTTGTTGAGAACAAGAACACGAAAAGTTGGTACTGGTTTTTAAAGCTTGTAAATGATATTGTTGTGCGTATGAGGCCAAGTATATGCCTTATATATGACCATCATGCTGTCTTTCTACAATCTATTTAGTATTTATGGGAAGTTAATGTGGAAAAGGGGTATGCACGAGAGTTGCTAGATGTTCATAGCAAATGGTGTGTGTGTCACATGGGTGCTATTTTCTATGTGCAATTTAAGAACAAACACCTTATGAATCTTTTTAAGAAGCTCTATGCCCAAAATCAATAGAAAAAGTTCAATAAGTTTTAGAGTAGGTTGGATGAACTAACAACGAAACAAATAAATGAGCATTTCGTAAGGCAAACACCTATAAGTGGCAAAATTCCTGAAGCTTTTGGATCACTCACCAATGATGATCATACTGTGACAAGGAGGTCATCATCTCATGTTAGAAAATTTTTATACTAAATTAAAAATGGGCCAAAGGAAAAATATATCTTATTGTATGACAATGGTGATACTAGATTTGGTATAATGACCACCACCAATATAGCTGAGATTTATAACTGGGTGATACATAATGTAAGAGTGCTACCACTTATTATAGGAGCACCGCCATCGTACTCACGGGAGCTACATGCTTCAACTCCTATGCAGTAGGTCAGCGCTAGCCGTGGCTTCCCAGCTGATCATCTCACCTACTCTTAAGGTCACGTGAGAGAGTAGAGGAGGAGGACGAAGTAGGGTAGAGGGTAGGTCCTAGGCCTATAGTACGTTGTGTCATTTATACTAATTGTTTATATTACTTTATATTCACTGTTTTAACTCTACATACCTATATCATTAACTATAAGCCAATACCACGTCAATTTCACTCTTTATTGTGTGCGTATGACTGTCAGTAGCATACAACAACCAACTTTTGGTTCCTTCACTTCTTACTGCGCGCATGATTATCGAGTCACAATCAACACTCAATGATGCCAGCTAACTTTTGGCATGAGATCATCATGTCGATTTTAACACAACCCGATAGCCAACTTTCGGCGTGTGACTGTCATGTCTCATTCAAACAATTTTTACAGGTATGGCACTTTCCATGCGTGAATGTTACGTCGTTTTCAATACTTTTGTCCTATTTTTCACACCTAACACAACCCACATTATATAAGATCTTCGTATGCATGATGAACCTCAAGTTTTCCGCCCACTGATATCCTTATAAATCCTACGTCACCCATTTGCTCTATCTCCTATAGCATTAAAGAACAATGGCTACTAAATACACTTTTACTGATGATCTGGACTAGAAAATAAATTATTTGGCTTTACTAATTCCACCTTGGTGTGACTGTTTATTCTGCATATATGATAATCGATGTCAATTTATGACATCTTAGGACCCTAACACTCATACGAGGAAATTCTTTTAATGTCCAAATTATTCTCATGAGATATGGATTTTATGTTCTTATTTTTTTAAGTTGTTGCTTATCACAATTTTTTTTCAAACTAATAATTTTTTTGCTAGATCTACAGAAAGATATGTAGCTTCATTCAATGAGTTGATATAGAAAAATCCAATATTTGACCTTATAGGTCCTTCGAGGGCCTTTGGTTTTTTCCTTGGAATCAAACAAATAGTATATGAGGGAGAAAAAAGGAGTACGAATAATGTTAGCGAGCCGAATAGTCAGACTATATGTTACAATCTCTTATACTACCTTCTCCATGTTAGGAGCATTCTAAGTGTGGTTGCGGTAATTATTTCTAGGTGGTGATTTACATCTCTCTAATTTTCTTTAATTTTATTATCACCTTGACTACAAATATATATATATATGCACTTTATTCTATATACCACTAAAAAGTTGTGAAGATATGAAGATATCACTATACAACTCTGCAGTGATCATACAACTTAAAATAATTGAACAATACATGTAGGTCAAAATAGAGTACAAGCAAAGAGTTGGCTCCTTTAACAACGGGTGACTATAAGTGAATGAGCGATGATGATATCCATAAGTTTCAAATATATATCTATATCGTGTTACTCATTGCATTATTTAAATTATATCTATATTTTGTTTATAATGTATAAATCTCTTAGTAATCGTATAATGTTTTTGTCACTATTATCTAAATAATATCCCTTATAAACATATTAATCTTTTGACGCTCTAATTAATAGTGTAATGATTTTCTAAGTATTAACGCTGATTTATTCCATAATTCAACATATCAAATATCTTTTCCCTAATTTTTTTATAATTAAATATCTAAATGAACATAGGTTTATTTAAAATCTTTTTTTTTCTTTTGGGTATTTGCAAGGTTGAAAAAAAGCTCAAACAGGAGGCTACCTGTGAATAGCCCACTAAAGAAAAAACATCCGCTAAGGCGGTAAGAGGGCCGCTTGTAAAAACAACAAGCCGCCTACTTCATCACGCGTCCTACGTGGTATTTTAAAGGTGGCTCTGCCGTAGAAAAAATGCCTAGGACAACAAATAAGTCTTCTATAAATTTTATAGCCCTCTGTCAGCTCGATGTTAACCAAGACTTTTACGCAATCTAGGAGTGTTTTTTTTTAAAAAAAATACCCTCACAGGGACGTTGGGTAGATATATCTAAATTTTTGAAAAAAAAATATTTTTATAAATATTTTACTAAATATATATAAATAAAAAACCATTGATCGCACTCTTTTTGTTGGGCCCAGTATTAAGATGGAGAACCCAGAATATTGGCCTTTTAGCCCAATTGACCGGGCATATGGGTTTTCTCTAGTTAGCAATATTTGTCATTTCATTTCAAAACAAAACTTTATTGTTCAATCGAGTTCAACCGATTGAAAATGGTTTAGCCTACTCAAGAAATTTGCCTGCTTAAAAGTTGGACTCCATTAATTATTTTTTTCTTCTTGTGGAGCACTACTCGTGGAAGCTAACTAGCTAGACACCAACATTAATTTGGACATACTCGCTCCAATTCTACTCAAGAAATTTGCCTGCTTAAAAAGTAAGCGTTTCTATTTTTTAAGTCAAATTTATTTAAGTTTATTTAAATTTATAAAAAAACATTGCAACATTTCAATACAAAATAAAAATAATATTAAGATATATTTAATGATGGATTTAATGAAACAAATATTCAACATTGTGCACGCATATGCATACATAGCACACGAAACAGAACATATCAAACTTTTGGGACCTTAGTTAATTTTCTATTTGATTTTAGCTCCACAGGTGACAAAAAAAAAGGGGTTATTGTAATTGATTGAAAGATTCATGAGAAACCTATATATTAGTAATTGCATCTTTTGTGTGCCATATTATTATAATGTAACTAGAGGCTCTAAGAAATTGGGCAGCATTTGTATGAGATAATCGTCAGTACAAACTGGGCTATCTACGTCAATAGCAAAGCGCTAGTCACTATCTAGGCAAAATCACCTAGTCTCTTGACAATGACGACGAGAGAAATATAATGACACGTCGATGTTGCTTAGGCTTAGGGAGGCAAGGCTGGTTAGTATGTTTATTTTGTTTTTTATAATCAAATCTATCCTTTTCGTTATGTCATATAGGCTAGGCTTCTTGCCTCTTGGACATGTCCGAGTTTGTTGAAATCAAGACCTGTTTGACAGTGATCCTTACAAGTTTATCTCTTACGAACTTAACAAAAGAAACCACATCATTGGTCTTAAATATAAAGTTGGGTTCAGGTGTATCTATTCAAACATCCTAACATTATATGACGAGCACTCTACTTTACTATTAATACGTTACTCCTTTCATCCAAAAACATTTTATCTTTGTTTTTTTAATTAAAAAAATTGTATTAAAGTTTAAGAAAGTAGAATATATATGAATTGGAGTTTAAATATGTAGAGAACAAATACGGAGAAAAGGAAGGTAACTTTACTCGTTTTTATATATTGATATGTGTGTGATATAAAAAGATAGCGTTTTTTTACGAACGTAGTAACAGGTACCGGATCATTTATCATAGAACCGTCCTAACTTGCCAATGGCTGTAGGTGCAAAACTTTAAAAAAAAGTCATAAAGATATTTTTACGGTGTTACAGTACTCGAAGGTGGGCCCACCAGATGGGTGGTGTACTGCTGTGGTACCGAACAACGTTGGATTCCATCCCATCCATCCTAAATTCCCAACCCCATCTCCTCTCCTCCCCTAGACCCTAGTTAATCCTCCACACTGCCCAGCAGCTGCAAAACACCAGACGCGAGTTCCCACCTACTGATTCGCGGACATGTGGGCCCCACCACTTGAAGGCCCCACAGGCAAGTGATATAGTACCTTGCTGCTCCCTTGGTAAGAGCCGCGACGGTGAGCCCCCCCTCCGGGCCCACACGGCAGCGAGAAAAGCGGGACCCACACAAACAAAAGCCGCTTTAGCGAGACGTCCCCGTCATCCGTAAATCTCCCGGTAATAACTCGTGGGGAGCCCACATGTCGGCAAGAAGGAATCCGGATCCATCCGTCGGTGTACATAAAACCATTTCAAACTCCTCGTCTTCTCCACCACCGTTGCTTCCACCGACGCCGCCGCCTCCGCCTCCACCATTGCTCGCGCCAATGGCGTCCTCACCTCCCATTCCGCCGGCGCCTCCGCCTCCCGACCCTCCCTCGTCGGCGCCGTCTCCTACGCCGCCGCCCGCAGAGACGGCGTGGGCGCGCGCGCTCCGCAAGCTGCTGCCCGCGGGCGCGCCGCTCCCGGACGAGGAGCAGCTCGACTACTCGTTCTCCGTCGACCTGGCTGACTCGGCCGTGGAACGACCGCTCTCACGTGCGTCTGCGGATGGCCCGCCCTTGCTTCCCCTCGCGCGACACCGCCTTCGCATCTCCCGCCTGCTTCGCCCGTCGCCGCCTCGGCGTCGTCACCCTCCTCCCTCTCCTCAGCGCGCACCCTCGCCGCCGTCGTCCTCCCCGGACGCCGCCACGTCCCCGGCGTCCTCCCCTCCGCCGTGCTCCTCTTCGTCACCCCCTCCTCCTCCGCCGGTGGTGGCGGCGTCGAACCCAGGAGGCAAGCGGCGGGGGGCGTGCGTGAGGTGCGGCAAGGGGGGAATCGGGATGGGGATACTGGGGGAGAGGGAGGAGTGCCTCGCCTGCGGGGCGCGGTACTGCGCCGGGTGCGTGCTCCGGGCGATGGGGTCCATGCCGGAGGGCCGCAAGTGCGTCGGCTGCATCGGCCAGCCCGTGGCTGACGCGCGGCGGAGGGTACGGCTGGGGAAGGGGTCGCGGCTCCTGGCGCGGCTGCTCGCGCCGGCGGAGGTGCGCCAGGTGATGCGCGCCGAGCGCGGGTGCGCGGCGAACCAGGTGAGGCCGGGGGAGATCCTCGTGAACGGGCGTGGCCTCTCTCAGGGGGAGCTGGATCTGCTGCTCGGCTGCGCCGTGCCACCGGAGCGGCTCGCGGCGGGACGGTACTGGTACGACAAGGACTCAGGGCTGTGGGGCAAGGTAAGATCAATGCCATTCCTGCGTGCAATGGCATTCTACGGTCTACACCTTCGTCTGGCAATTCTAATTCTGATAATATATTAGATGTTGCTACAGGAATTAGGGAAAATGGTCAAGCTTAGGACTACTGGTGTGAATAGAAAAAGGCTGTCTGTTTTTGTTTTCATTTAGAAAAGTTTCCTCTGCGTGTGTCTATGTGTGTGTGTGTGTATATATATACACTGGATTCATCATCTGATAGTTTTTGGAGGTTCGCTAGCTAGCCACATCATATGGGCCTCCTTCTGTAACATTTTACCAAGTAAAAAACAAAAGATTTGGCAGTGTCTTTTTTAATATGCACTACAGAATCTTTAACTCTTATTCTAATTCGGAAGCCCAACCGAGCCATTTTTTAAACAAGGAAAGAAAGGATGCACATTTTTTAGCAATTCTTCATGCAACAAAATGTTCTACATATCCAAGTTTTTGCATTCATGGATAAGCGAAGTATCAACATTTGCTACTACGTGCAGTGTTGTTTCAATAGCATATGGTGTTGTCCTTCATAACTTGATGAATGATTGCATTGTACCACAACTTCCTCATGTTCAACCTAGCAATATCCGGTTCTATAATAAACGGAACATCTGTTGTCAGGAAGGCAAGAGGCCAGATAGGATTGTTAGTTCAAAGCTGAGCATTGGAGGAAAACTGCAAACATATGCTAGCAATGGCACTACGCAGGTGTTCATAAATGGAAGGGAAATCACAAAAACTGAACTCAGGATGCTTAAGGTAATATTTGAGTAGAGTCAAATCCATGTGCTCTCTGATCTATTATTCATGGTAGCTTTGATGAGAGTATATAAGCCGCTCCACCCTTGTGGTACTGTTGGTTAAATATGATTTGTAGGTTAAATACCTAAATTTCTGGCATGTATCTGTTATCTCTGTTAGGCTGGTTGACTTGTGGTACTGTCGGAGCATCAGATCAATAAATCTCTTGAGTCAAAATAGCATGTGCATTGAACATAACAGTCTATAGAAAAATGTAACATCAAAACAGGTTACTTTGCCTGAGTTTACCAATAACCATGAAATCTATAGTAAGAAGAAATGTTTTCTAGCTGATCATCATTTGCTTTCTTCTGCAAGTACACCCTAGAGTGTATCTTTCATGGTGCTCATTGTAATAATTTGGCATCAACTTGTGCAAAGAAGCATTCACATGTTTACGTTATTTGAAAGTTGAGGCTGTATACTTAAATTATTTATAGTGAGTACTTGGGTGCCCGTGTGTCGTTAGTATGACCGACCTTAGGACTAGTTTCTAATTTGATAGTCACTATCACATCTCTGGTAATCTTATCCATGCACATCAATAGGTTGACTTTCCTTTCTTGTTAGAAGGTGGTGGTTATTGTGTGCACTCTCACAACCAAAAGTTTGTAGGCAGGAAAAAGAAAACCTTATATGTTTGTTACTGGACAAAATGAATTATAGTTATCTCAGATTCTCAGTTTTCCTTTTCTCCAAGATAGATACAAAAGCCTGACAAAATTATTATTGGTTGATAGTTTAAGCCGTTTTCTGTTTTTCCTTGGTAAGTGATGCATCTGTGCATTGAGGTTATCTCAGGTTTTCTTCCTGATAGCTTGATACAGTAGCCTGATGATACATTGCTCTTGGTTGATATACTAAAATATTTTCTGTTGTTGCCTTGGTGGATGATTGATGCCACTATATATGGCATGGGATAAGGATTGTGAATGCAAAATAACGTACAACTTTCAATTGGACTACGTTTCCATTTTATATTGTACTGTGTACAAACCCATCTATTTCAGTGTTATGTTCTACACTTCTACTGGACAGAGTTTTAAAGTTTAATATCACATTAGTATGTATGTTTAATGGCTTAATCCTTTTCCTGCTGTTGATTCTAAAAAGGGAACTTAACTTTTTAGGGGATCATTCATCACCTCTTCAAGATCTTGATCAGAGTTTTTACTGGCTTTTGATTCAGTTGGCCAATGTACAGTGCCCAGGAAATACTCATTTCTGGTTGTATGATGATGGCTCGTATGAGGAGGAGGGCCAAAACATAATAAAAGGAAATATTTGGCAAAAGGTATATCTGTTTTCTGAAAAATTTCTGCTTGCAGATATGTATGGAAATCAGCTGAGTAATATGTTGCATTTACTTTGGTCAGCCAGACATCAACCCGTCTTATTGCTACCCTTTTCTCACTGCCAATCCCTCGTGATTTGAAAGAAGATACTTCTTTGTACTCAAGTAGGTTTGTTCCAGAATACCTGGAGCAGAAACAAGTACAGAAACTTTTATTGGTTGGACTAGAAGGCTCTGGATCGAGCACGATCTTTAAGCAGGTTTTTGTTTTACCTTCTTATATTTACCATTTCTATTGCTAATTTTATTATTTTTTCCATATTATTGCAGAGAACATAGTTTAGAACAAACCATTTTCGTTTGAATTTTATTCAAAAGCAGTAAGATGGGATGATGACAATTTCTATTCCCTTGCTAATGTGCAAATGTGTGAGCTTTGGTTGTCAAGTACATTATGTTATTGGTAGTTGGGATTTTACATATGCTCAGAAGTATGAAACCTTAAGTTTAAGGACTTTTAGTGGTAATGGACAATGGTTTCTTTAGGTTTGACTTTCTAGTACCAAGACCAACAACTGTAGAGACTAGAGAGTTGTTTGAATTCCAAAATTACTTGTAAGCTCCCCACAAGAATGTCTAAATTCCTCAAGGTATACATCTAATCAGCATATTTATAGTAAATATGATTTATCTTGTCTTGACGAAGAATGGGCTAATCCTATTTATGTGGCTTTGTGTATGTGCTTCCTTTTGTAGGCAAAGTTCTTGTATCGAAATGAATTCTCTCCAGAAGAAATACTTAATTTGAAGCTCATGATACAAAGCAATGTTTACAAATATCTCAGCACACTGCTTGAATGGCGGGAGTGCTTTGAGGATGAGGCTTTGGAGGAAGAGAAAGAGCTTGACATGAGTAATCACAAGGGCGATGGTAAAATTTGGTTCAGGTTTCCTGTAAATTCATGTTGCCATGTGTTCATATTTTAGTTATGTGGCAAATATTGCAGACAAAGTTCTCCATCACTTAATTTGAAGGGCATCAGAAAAACTGAACCTGGTATAATGGAAAATATGTACCAACTTTTCAGGGAATATCCCATGAAGTGCCACTTTCTTTTACTTTTATCTCTTTTTCCCCACAAGGGGTACTCCTGGATTTTCTATACAAAAACACGTTTGACACATTGTTATTAGCTTTTCAATGCATATTTACCTGATAAACTGTAGCAAAGTTTTCATTACTTATTGACTATGTAATGCTCTTTTAGATATATTGGGCCACTGGCTGGATTGCCTAGAAACATCAATTTCTAAAAACTGATGCTGGACTGTACTAGAGATATTGAGGCCATGTAAACTTGCTCTTCTTTTTTTGAAGAAACAGTGGGGTCAAGTTGGACCTACATGTTATAATTACTCCCTCCTTCTCAAAATATAGCTACTTTTAGGATTTAAATTTATCTTAAAATAAAACTATTTCTCCATCTACCTACCCATCTCAATCAATCATAAACTTTTCTCATTTAATTTTTTTCACCTACTTTTTTCTCTTAATCAATCATAACCATTTCTCACTGCATTCCTTAATTTCCTTAAAAAATGGCACAAACAGAGGGAGTACTACTTAGTAAAATATAAGGAGTTGCAACATTATGTTCTTCTATTCCTGCATGCCACCATTGCCTTTTGAAATTCAGGAAATGTTATGTTACTGACTGTGAACTTCAACAGGGGAACTGATGGTAGTGCAGAGAAAGTCGTCTTTGTATTCGCTAAATCAAAGACTCATGCACTTTGCTAATTGGTTGCTGGAGATAGTTGCCCTGGGTAACCTTGATGCCTTTTTTCCTGCTGCAACTCGTGAATATGCACCTATAGTTGAAGAGGTTTGGAAAGATCCAGCTATTCAAGCCACATACAAAAGGAAAAATGAATTGCACTTTCTTCCTGATGTCGCCAGTTATTTCCTTGATAGGGTAAAGATTGATGTTATGATATGCTATTGTAGTACATTTTTTCACTGCTCAACTTTTTATAACTAATCTTGTTTATATTAATTGTTTGTTACTATCTTATTTGTGTGAATTTACATTTCTTTCTCTTTACCATATGCCATTCTTTATTGGGTAAGCACTCGACTACTCCTTACTAAGAGCACAAATAGTTGTGCTCCTAACATGAGGGCTAGATTAGTTTTAGTTTTCTAACTAGTAAGTAGAACCCTGATTTTGTTATGTCTTCATTGACCACCAAACCACTCTTGTTGTTTAAATTGTGTTGTTGACCTGAGTAACAATAGGGTATTTTCTGCTGAATTATTCCATTATTCCTAATAAAACATTATCTTATTCAATTAACTACAATCTAACTGCTCTCCAAAATATTTAAATTACATGTTGGCTTAATGTATTCCACAAAAAAGGCAAGATAAATAGCATTCCTCAAATTTATGATGAGTGAATATAGATTATGATTCTTTAAATATTTCTTGATTGTAAAAAAGGTGTTAAACTAATACAGATAAGCTTGAGTGGGCCTCTCTCTTTTTTTGTGCTTCTAGTTAGTGATTAGGGAGCATTGAATTGCAGAAGTTGCATTTCAGCCTTGTAATAAGAAATGCTTTGGTAAAATAAACATACCCAATTTCCTTTGTTGTTTCTGTAATTGGCTCTCACCAACACCCTTCTGTCACAAGTCACAATTATTGTTTCTTAGTTGCAAATTTGTTTATGCAAGAGATTGTGTTCAACTTCCCTGACTGGAATTTTTGCATATGTTTGCAGGTGGTTGAAATATCGAGCAATGAATATGAACCAACTGAGACAGATATCTTGTATGCAGAGGGTGTAAACCAATGGAATGGCCTCTCTATGCTTGAATTCTCCCTTGATGACCGAGGTCCACTCTCTAACTCGTACGCTGTCAAAGCGGACAATCAAGCCATACAAACAAAGTAAGATGTGTCAGACAGTCTGATGGATTGATCATTGAATTAACCGAGTCTTCCAAATTTGAATGATGGCTATGAACCGCATTCTCACTACCTCTTCTGCAGGTATCAACTGATCCGCATGAACTCCAAGGGGCTGACTGGAGGCTTCAAGTGTCTCGGGATGCTGGAGGACATCCGCGCCATCATCTTCTGCATCTCACTCGCAGACTACGACAAAACATGGGTGCAGAGCTCAGGGGAGCCCTGCAACAAGATGATCGCCAGCCGGGACCTGTTCGAGGACGTGATCAGGCACCCATCCTTCGAGGACGCCCCCTGCGTTCTCCTCCTCAACAAGTACGATGCCTTCGAGGAGAAGATGAGCAAGGTGCCCCTGACCGTGTGCGACTGGTTCGCCGACTTCAGTCCCGTCAGGCCGCACCACACCAGCCAGACATCGCTGGCCAGCCACGCCTACCACTACGTCGCCGTGAAGTTCAAGGACCTCTACTCCTCCGTCGCTGACGGCCGGAAGCTGTTTGTGTTCCAGACGAAGGCGCTGGAGCGGCGAACCATTGACGACGCCTTCAGGTACATCCGGGAAGTGCTGAGGTGGGACGACGTGAAGAACAGCGACGCCGGCTTTGGTAGTGCCGATGAGTCCTCGTACAGTGTCGACATGACCTCTTCGTCCTAATCGCTCTTTATCAATTACTACCATCTGGTGACATGTTTTACTGTGGTTAGAAGGTATTAGAGGTATTTATGCATCTTTACTTGTACTACCTCCAATCAACATAAAACCTCTCACCACATAAGAAAATAACTTATTATAGATGATATTATTAATTATATACATACATATATATACTGTGTATATATATATAGTAGCCAAAAATACATATTTTTAGATTGCGTGTACGGGTTCTTACAACCGAAACTTACAAAAAAAAAGTTACGAATCGTTATTCGACGCCAGTAGCTGCGTTGCTCGACCTCGTTTGCGATGTGGCAGCCGACCATGACGGCGCCGACCAAGAGGCGCTCCAGATTGAGCTCCACCGTGTGCCTGATCATAGCCGCCGGCGGGAGGCCGAGCGCCACCTCCTTCCTTCTGGTCGTCGCCAGCAGCAAGTCCCTCACCGTAATCCCACCGGTGACGGCGACCAGAACCCTTCGCCGGCAGTAGCGCTCCGCCGCTCGCACGGCGGCGCGGGCAGCCACACTGGTGGTCCTGCCCACAACAGGCTGCATTGCTTAGGGTGATGCAGTAGACAAGATGGAGACGGACGTGACTTTGGGGTGACCTGACTTAAAACTTGGCCAGCACTAACAAGGAAATATCTTACACAATTGCATGTTTCTAATTTACATGACATGACATTGTCGCGCAAGTCACACCATATATAGTAACATTTGTTTGCAAAAATGAAATAGTAGAACATGGTATATGGATATTTTTTTTCAATTATACGTAAGACAAGTAAATCTACAACTAAGAGTGCATCTCGTTAAACACATTTACTCAAAGAGATGATGTTAATGATGTTAGTGACAAATCTATAATCTCACTAAATTTATATGTCTGTAGAAAACACATCCGTACATGTGTAATAGGACAGTAGCATTTGAATTTGAATTTTAATGGATGGAGTAATGCGCGTTTCTCTTTTTGGGGCCTTGAGCCCAACGAGCAGTATGTTGGTCCAACTAAAAAATATACATAGAGACGTTAGGTTGTATTGTAAGACCTATGTTCCTGGTGCTCCCATCACTAGGATTTAGCCTACTAAATAAAACGGGGGATTATCACCATTATATCCTTTTAGTACGGTAGCTAGCTAGGGAGAGAATGCATGCATGCCGATCGATGCTGTTGATTAGCATTGATCTCAATCCACAAAAATGAGAGATGCCAATAATAAGCTGCTGATGCGTGGCTTGATCGTCAACATGATGTGTAATACACTATTAAAAAATATTTTATTAGGCGCCTCATATATCAAATCGTTGATGGGCCATAGCAAGGACCGTTTGCGGTAAGATTGCCAGGGGAAGGGTAGGGTGGGGCCGCCAGTGAAGATGCACTAATGCAGGTGGCTGGTAACGTGGTCTACCTGTATAAATATATCTATTTTAGTAAGTGGCCTCTTAAAGTTATATCGTATGTATTTGTTTTTTACACAGTCGGTCGCTTAAAAGCCCTACCTACGAAAATAGTTCTGTCTACATAAGTGCATTCTTCAAGCTCGCGACTGTATTCAATGTGCCTCGAGGTTTCTCTCTCCTTTAATATATATATATAGGGGGGAGAATATTTTGAACTCGTAAATTTATTTTTATACAATATTTGTCAATAATGATGATTTAATTAGCCATGGTATTTTTTATGTATATTAAGTTAGTTTGATATGGATTTAGGATTGTTAGAGAGATAAAAATTGGTATGTTTTATTTTTTTTATATCTAGGAGCTATCCTACAAGTTATTTATTATAGAAATTTAAAATGTGTTTTGTTTTTATTACATGGAGCGGTGAGTGTTTTTTTTATAATAAGATCATATATATATAATGGGTTTCTTATTTGTGAATATTATTTTTATCATGATTTTATTTTTAGATCTACGAATTTTGATTATTTATTTACAACAAAGACTCATATTTGTTTTACTTTGCTTGCACAATATTTTGCACATGAAATAATTATTTAGGTTTTTTTTAATATGAATTGTACTCTTGCCTATTTTTATATCGAATACAAAATTAATTGTTACTCACGATTGAAATTGCAGATGGCTAAATCATGGATCTATAATACGCCACGATTTCATACGTCTTACATTGCACAAGTTTCAAAATTCATTACCGCTGCCAAGGTGCATGCTGTGATTAAGAAGATCAAGGAAATTCATTATCCATGTATTTACTGTAAAAACCAAAAAGTATGGAGTTATCTAAGATGAAATCAAATCGCTCTTGGTGACTCATGGATTTGTTAATAACTACACAACTTGGTATTATTATGGCAATCGAAATGTATTTGAGAAAACAGGCATTGAAGACGGCATCGCACCACATGAAGATCGTAGTGAACATGATTTCATAGAAACGCCAAACTTATGCATTGGCATCATAAAAAGCACAAGACGAACAAAAAGATTCACCACCCAGCCAAAGCTCGACAGTTTAAAAATTTCGATACAAAGCACCTACATTTTATAGAAGATATAAGAAATGTTAGATTCGCATTGAGTACAAATGATATGAACCCTTTTAGTAACTTGAGCAGCTCATATAACAACTAGTCAATTCTTTTAGCCATGTACAACCTTCCAACATTGCTCTATCAGAAAAGAAAATATATTTTATTGTGCATTCTTATACAAGGCCTCAAATAACATGGTATCAATATAGATGTGTTTCTTAAACCATTGATGGAGGATATGGAAAATCTACATAATAATTGGTTTCAAGTATGGGATGAATTGTTATGGTAGTAATTCACACTTATAGCCATTATTTTTGTTTTGTTATCTGGCCATATTAAAGAAAAGATGGGATGTATTATATGCTTGAATGGAACAGTATATAGGTACCTTCCTAGATCTAGAAGCTAGTACATATGTGGCAGCAATGGTTTTTAATGACATATCACAAATACCACCTACAGGCCAGACATTTTAACAACACCGTGGAGACTGACGCTATACCGTCTTCTCGTGATGGCAAATGAGTGTTCAGAGTGACGAATAACATCAAAATTGTTTTTAGAAAAGTGGCGAATAAGGCAACAAAGCAAAAGAAAAACACGGATGAACCTGCCGTGTCATTCAAGAAACACTCCAGTACTTGTCACATGGAAAAGATTTGGAGGATTGTCATGATGTACACCTAGAGAAGAATGTATTCAATAGCACAATTGAGCTTTTATTAGACATACTGTGTAAGACAAAGGATGAGTTAACGTCACATAATGACCTGGTTGATATGAATATCAGAGAAGAACTTCACCCCATGGACCTTGGCAATGGCAAAACCTATGTTCCTCCAGCTAGCTTCACCTTGGTAGAAGAGGAAAAAAAATGCATTGTGCAAAAGTCTACAAGGGGTGAGAGTACCTACAGGTTTCTTATCAAACATTAAGTGACTTATCTCGATAAAAGATTTGTCAATATCTGGCTACAATTCTCATGACTACCATGTGATGCTCACCTAGTTTCTCGCTATTGCAATTAGGGCAATTAAACCAGTTTATGAGAAGGTAGTTATCACAAGGAGTGCTACTTTTTATTGCCATTTCATAGAAATTCATTGATTTTGAAGAGTTAGGTCCTCTTCTTATATTTATGATGCAAACTATGTGAGATATGCTTTCTTCCATTATTTTTTGATATGCTGGTACATCTTATTGTTTACATCGTGTCACAAATAATTCTCGTGGTCCATTATACCTACATCATATATGACTATACGAGTAGTACATGTCAATTCTAAAGGGGTACGTACGGAACCGTGCTCACACCGAGGGTTCGATGATAGAGGGATACACTACGAAAGAAGTTTGGGAGTGTTTCCTAGGTTACTTACAAGATGGAAAACCAATTGGTTTATTAGTATCTCAACATGAGAGGAGATTATTTGGAAACGGGACAAAAGGAAAGAAAAGAATACGATATGAGGGGAGATTATCTAGAAGAGGACAAAAGGAAAGAAAAGAATAATCGACCATGAGTACAAAGTAGTGAAAGATACTCACCATTGTGTCCTACAATAGCTCACGATAGTGGAGCCTTACATAGAGCAGCACCTGAATAAAATAAGAGCTAAAAATTTTGGGCGCTTAAAAGCATCAATTATGAAAGAGCACAAATGCCACTTCTCCAAATGGTTGAAGGACCAAAACCTACCGGATGAAGAAACCACAGAGGAAAAAACAATGAAAAGGTTAGCATGTGGTCCATTAAGTGTTTACACATCTTGACAAGTGTATGATATTAATAGTAACATGTTTTATACCAAATAAAAAGATAAAAAGAGTGTATCCAAAAATAGTGGCATTCGAGTAAAGGCAATTAACATAACGGGACAAAAAAGCATATACTATGGATTCATAGAAGAGATATGAAAACTTAACTATGGGCTCAATGTGAGATCCCATTATTTCGATGCCAATGGATCAAACACTCAACTAGTGTGTTCATGGACAACTACGGGTTGATAGTTGATGACCTTCATAATGTAGGCCACAACGACGAGCCATGTGTACTTGTTGATCATGCCACTCAAATTTTCTATGTAACAGACCTAGCAAATTTGAAGATGCTACAATCAGTACACTACCATGCCCTTGTTCATGAATTTCTAAAATAAGATTAAGCTCATAGAAGCAACCATTGGTGAATGTCTGATGCCATACATGCGAGAGAATGGAGTAGGGAAGAATGTGAGAGTCTAATATATGTCGTGAATGGAAGTTCACCTTAGTTATTGTTTTATAATGTGCAAAACTAAATGTATGAATATGTAAGCACAAATGACAATGAATTTGTTATAAAACATACGTTGTTTTGGATTATTATAGACTAAAATGTAGCTTTATATGGATATATAGGGATTTTATTTGTAAATGTGTTAAGAAACTACAGATTTTTAGGATTTAAAAATATTGCACAAGTTTTGTAACTAAATTGGATTTGCATAGAAGAATCTTTTCTTCTGTCTAAAATAAAAAAGTTTTCCTGAGTTAGTTATTGCTATATCCAATTTATGGAATTGATACCAATTTAATTGATATCATTTTGCAAAATGAAACATATATATAGCATGCTCACCCATCATTGTCACTGACACATGGGCCCTCACACGATTATCGTTGGTAGGCCATGTAAGCGGTCGCCAGTGAAGACGTTATTCACAGGTGGCCACTTACGTGGTTTGCCAGCGATAATACTTAGCCTACATAAAAAGCACAATGTCATGGCATTATGGCGCACATGTCTCCAAATATCAAAATTCAATCACCTTTCCTAGATAATTTCCCAATTTGATAAAGCATATATGTATATGATAAAGTATGACTAACCATTTGTCATAATTGACATAGGGACTCATACGTAATAATAGGTACAAGGAAATAAAGTAATTAAAAAAAAGGAGGGCATAATTCAATTTAGTATTTCATCATTGCATGTAAGTTTATTGGTAAAAAACAAGTTCGCAAAATAGGATCAACATGATCAAGTTAGCGGTGACTTGCCTGCTCAAGATAATCCTTATTCTTGCTATAGATCTTGATCAACCTTCACATCTTGGAAGCTGCACACGTTGCCTTATGACTAACGGATTCTCAGACACGCGAGGAAAACAAATATTCAATAACAACCAAATGCAAGCAATCAAGATAATAAATGGGAGAACAAACCTAGGGCTACTCATATTCTCTTGCTTTCTAGTGGATTCAAAGGTCAAAGGTTGCAACTATGGGGTCCAACTCCTTATATGAGCAAGGGACTTTGGGATAGCGTAGCTTATAAGTTACTTGTCATGAAAGCTACTTAAAAGACAAGGAAGCTTAAGGAGTAAGGTTGCATGTTGGTTAAATAACTTGGTTGCATGTTGGTTAAGTAACTTAGGAAGAAAAAAAAACTTAACATCTAAGGCTCAATATTTCTAGTTGACATGGTGGCTTTTCTAGAAGTTTACTATCAACATGAAAATACTAATCTTGTTCATCTATGGCTGGGTGTAGTTTGTGATTATGAGAGAATTATGGCTAACTTGAATTCCATCTAAATATAGAGGTTATGCACTTGAGGATTATACAATGGCTCAAGGGATAATCTAATGGGAAGATTAGGGGCCTTGATCAGCTAGTGGAGGTTTAGATCAACCAATACATCATAACAAATAATATATATGACTTCTATGATCATCTTCCTTTTATTAACTGGAGTATTATTTATGTGATCTTATGGGATTAGATTGTCAATTAGAGCTTCACTTGATTTTATAAATAAAATGGTCTTAACTGACAGTTGAGATTATTTATTTGGTATCATTGCTTATAATTAGCATTTATCCGACGTTCATGTTTGTCATATAAGTTAAGGGATTTATTTTACAACTTGAACTAGGTGTACTATATATGCATGACTTTGAAGAATTTATCAGGGTCTGTTAGTTACTGTACATTAGCAAATTACAAGGTATTTTATTAAATGTAATGTCCCATTAATCATCCAAATTAGTTTAGGTGATTCAAATATATTTAGCTATGTTATTATGAGATTTTACTAATAGAATGATAAGGTCAACTTTATTTGAATAATTTATAAGCTGTGAATTGAAATCTAGATTACTAATGGTGCATAGCATTTCCTTTCTTTGATTAAATTTGAAATACAATACCTTTAATTTACATGGTCTCCACTATGATAAATTATGCTAGGTACAAATATTTTGTATATCTAGTGCTGTACATGCATGATTTATTTAGCAACACATTATCGAATTAACTGACTATTTAACCATTGGATCATTATTTAATTTATGGATGTAAAGTATATGTGATTAAATTATGAATTATATACCATTGAAAATGTTTTGATTTTATATGAATTAAGGTTCAAGATTCACTCGAATAGGAGTTAAAACAGTAGAGATATGGCCATCTAAAGATTCAAAATATGAATTAATTCGAATAATTGCGAAAAGATACTGTTCCCAATGGGCCGGCCGCTAAATGCACACGAGGAGTTGTCTTCTACGTCGCGGAGGGGAAGGAGGCAGGGCGAGGCCTGAGCAGACGCGGGTGCGACGGCGGCTGGGGGGAGCGCGGCAGAGCTTGGGCTGCCGATTCCCGGCGGTGGTGGTGCAGGCGCAGCGCCCGGATGGCCAGCGCGGCATGGCCGTGCCATGGCTAGGCAATGGCGCTCGGAGGGCGATGGTTATGGAGGCTAATCGGTGAAATTGTGCAGGGGAAGAGCTACTATAGTATTATAGTATGGTGTCTACACGAGATCTCACCGAGATGGCTTGTGACGAGGGATTTCGGCGGTTTGCCATGGTGGCGGAGTGAAACAGAGCACGGCAACGCCGGCGCGCACACTAGATGTTCGACGAAATGTTCCTGCTTCGGGACGGTGATTTGATCTTCTTCCTTGGTGACTTAAGGCTCCTGGACGTCAGGCACACGGGCTCCGGTGCTCCGGCTTCGGCGGAGGTTTCTACCAGCGGCGCGGCGACGGCTCGGTTTGGATGGAGGATGAGGAGGGATGGAATTGGCACATGATGGCGAGCTCGTGGACGCCTTTTTATAGGTAGAAAAGGCTTGGGATGGAAGCTAAGGATGGTGTGGAGGATAAGAGAATGGTAATGGCGATGCGACGGAGCCGGAAATCGCGGGTCCTCAGGCACTCGAGTGCTTGGGCAGCGGGGAAAACGGGTGACAACCTCCACGGTTCCATGTAGGCGTCGGCGCTAGGGAGGCGGTCGTGGCGCGCGGGGATTGGACGGCGCGGAACGCGGCTGACGCTGCACGACGCGGGCGGCGGTTATCCGTCGCGGGCTGACATGACAGGCGAGAGGGCGCGATGCTGCGGCATGCGGGGACGCCGACGTGCCGATGGCTGTGGCCGCGCGCGGGCCGGATGCTTGGCATGGGCTTCTCTGGTTGGGCTGCCTCCAGATCGAGCAGGTGGTGGACGATGAATAGTAGCATCTGAGAGAAAAGAAAAGGGAAATTGGAATAGGGAGGAAAGGAGGGGCACTGCCGTATGACAATTGAGACTCGATTTGCCACGTGGTGCCGCAGCTTGCTGGTTGGATTTGAGAATTCAAATATTTTATTGATCTCTAGATTTTATTTTAGACTTGGTATAATATCCTAATTATTTATTTAGATATTCCAATAAACCCATTTATTGGTGTAACCATTATTTTGTATGGTTGAATTTTATTTATTTAGTTTGTTGTATGAAAATATGTCTGCAATTTGGATCCCTTCGGTTCAATTTAACACTTTTGTTTTACTATTTCATTGGAAACAAGAATAAGCTTCCAAGCTGGATTTCAAATACGTAATTACTGACTTGTATTTTATTTTTTTAGAAATTGGTAATCAACTTGTCCGGCCGGCTTTCTTGTGTATTTATGAAGTTAATGATAATTGAAATATTCTTGTAAATTATATTTCTCAACTTTGTTGCATATTTTTAGTTTTGATTTAATGATTTTTCGATGTTTTAGTCATTGTGACTCAATGTTTCATGTAGAGGGCAGTTGATGTATCAGTGAATTTTTTCTTAATGTTGTATCTTTAAAACATTTTACCAAATAAGCTAAAACATTTGACCAGATGAAAAAATAATTTTCTATATATGATAAAACATAAAAAAAATTCAAGAGTCCAGTTTGTAGTGATGTTTCCATATATAAGATCAGATCTGGACAAAGTGGAATCTAGGAGTCTCATTCTAGTGGCACTTAGATATCGAGCTCTCTGAAGAGTCTTAGATCCAAATGAACTTAGTGTCGACCAGGACTAGCTGTCTCGAGCTATTTGTCCTAGGTACTTGTTCTCGGGCAAATATCTTAGGCTTACTTTCTATCCTGATGGTCAAATTAGGAGCAGGTTAATTCTATCCTAACATTTTATATAGTAATACAGAACACCTCGTTTAATTCAACGCTCATATGCGGCAACAAAATAGATATTAGCCTCAAAGAATGAATGATATAGGATAAGAGGTATAGCTCGCTACAGTCGACATATCATGTAGCCCACACTTTTCATCTACTCTTAGCCTCCTGTTGCTGACAGCAGTGAGACCTGGGCACCACTGTGGAGCCACACACCAGTGCTCTAACGATGATTAGATTAGTTATATTTAATTCCTAGCTGCTAGGACCCATGGACCCTTTTACTTTTCTCCATTTTGGTTAACATAGTGTTCTCTGAAAAATATGTAAGAGAAGACTGACCGAGAGAGGAGGCTTTTAGCAGAAAAACTATTGTAGCAGAGTAATAACCAAATAAAAACACAGGAGTACAGAAACGCAAAAATCAGACGCCCTACCTCAGCACAATCCTCTACACCGCTGCATTTGCACTTTGTTCTACTCCTGGCCCACGCAACTGCTACATGCTATTGGCTCATGAAACTGTTGCATGTTTTTGTCCTGCTAGTTAGGCGCTATCACAAATCTAATTAGTTAAGACTAATATAATTACAAATATATATTTTTTATAGGTTATTTGGTACATAAAAATAAAAATAAAATATATATTAAACTTCTTATGTTATCATCTAACTGAACTCTACTGTCCTCTATTAAATATTTACGTATGATATGCATGTATAGGAGCTCATTCATTAATATTGATATATTATTTACTAATATTTACATCATGCATAAAAAAAGTTGAGAGCTTTATGTAATTATTGTTTTATTAATTTATGACAAATCAGGGGCTAATATCTCGGCATGCTTAATAGATTTTTCCTAAACTTAATATACGTTTAGAATACTGAAAAATTAACCTAACTAAAGTTTAGATAAAAAATCAATCCAAAAAGACAGAGAAAACAAATTAATCTTCATTATCGCGCTAATTTTTCACAAACTTTAACTTTATTATCAAAATTGTAATTACAAAATCCACACCCAAAAACTCGCTCAATTTTATATATACAAATATCTAACATCTTATCATTTATTTATAGCAAAAAATTATAAAAATAATCTAAATAATCTTGAGATTTCGTAAACACTATTCTGTTTAGTCTCAACCATCAGATTTAAAACCAACGCTCCAGATTACACCATATCATCGATTACACCAAAGAATATATAGAGTCTGACATATTTTCAGACAAAATTCTACTCAAACACTATTTCAAACACTATTCCCATGCTTTTGAACCAATCTAGTTACGATATGTCACATCCAGATCTCCTGCGCTGGCAAGCACGCGCGCCCACGAGCTCCACGCCTCCTTGTCTAGTCCCACCTATCAGCCATTGCACCACCACGCTCTGGCGCCTATGCTTGCTAGCACGTCTAGCCCACATGTCAGCCACTACGCCATCACGCGTCCACACTCACTAATAGGCTAACTCACCTGTCAGCCTCACTCTCTCCTGCCATACACCCTCACGTTGCGAGGCCACTTTCCTGCCGTCAGCCCGTTCTATCCGTTTTACGAGACCGCTAACTTCTTGATCTGTATACTAAATCAGACTACTCACCAATCTAGTTGCTTTCGGCATCATTCAGCCTACGCCAGCAAATTCATGCTTTGTCTTCAACCCACTCATTTGGCATGCTCATGATTTTAGTCCGTTAATTTAGCAAATTCTAAAAATTAATTTCTTAATTTTCGTCTAAAATTTCTCTAAATTTTTTTAATAATTTTTTTATCTATTTTCAGTATTTAATACCACACACAAACAAAAAATATTTTATGTACACAAATTTTTACAACCTGTCAATGCACACATACTCACTATATTTTTTTATAAATAATTTTAATATAAACTAAATAAGCAATGCCAATATAAACTAATTTTACTAATTTCAATATAAATTATTTTTACCAATTTTAACCTATCCAATTTTCATCATTTCTATTTAACACAATTTAAACGGTTAGTACAAACCTAAAATGGTGGAGGGAATTTATGTCCCGTTTTCATCGCTAATGCACACAATCTTTTTAAAAACTTATGCACACACTATTTCTTTTAAGCTTAAGCACTCACCATTGCACAGCATATACCCTTAAGTATGTCCGCCTTGTCACCGGTCAAAATGTACATCTTCATGATTTTTTTTATTTAGGAAAATTCAATATTAAAAGTACAATTTATGTTTTGAAAAGTTAGATTTTACAGTATATTATTAGTGTTGAATATGTGCAAAACAAAAACTCTAGGCGTTGTATAAATCGTTGATGGGTAACTTTTTTTTCCATCCAAATGATCAAATTAGTTCTAAATGGCACCAATCTTTTCAAACTCTAGGCGTTGTATAAATCGTTGATGGGTAACTTTTTTTTCCATCCAATGATCAAATTAGTTCTAAATGGCACCAATCTTTTCAGTTTTTCCAAAGTAACCCAAAATTGTATTTGACAACATCATCGTAAAGATCACACGAGATGGAAAAAGACATCGTTATGTCATTAAAGTGTGGGCCAAGGCCTCATGTCATTATTGTCATGTATCTTCCCGATTTTTTTCCATAAGCTAAATAAAAAATAAATTAAATAAAAGATATTATATTTTTATTTTTAAAGCGTAGAATCTTCTACTAGCCTGTTCAGTAAAACTAAATCAGTAGAGTTTAATGGAATTTCTAGCCGCTGATGACGTTAGAGTCCGCACCAAACTAAAAATCGCTATGATCGCTAGAGACCTACTTCTCTTCCCATCAAAAGCAATCTAGGGCTCCGTTGGGTTACTGGCGTGGTTGCACGTCCCTGTTCTCCAAGCTTCAGATAGTGGCAGATGTTGTTCCCCTGCAGCCGTGTTGTTGTGTGTCAGTTCTACTTGTTAAGGTTGGGCAATTACTCAATCCTTCTGGTCATTCATAGGCGTAACAGGCAACCCACCACACGTTGTTTAGGTGAATCAAGTTCTTCCTGTCTATTCCATTAGTTGCCTGATAATTATGCAGCACTCTTGGCAGATATATATACTGAACAATGATGCAGTTGGGTATGAACAGCTGTCACAACAAAGGTTTCATGTGTTTCGTCACTCCATAAAAAAAATATTTTCACAAGAAATGTTTCATATGTTTCATCATTTGATAAAAAAAAATATTTCAACCAAATATAACATAAAAACACCATGTGGAATATCTAAGAAAAAAATCAATTGCGATATATCGTGTGTAACATTCATCAAAAGAGGATAAAACACTCGAATGTAAAAACTACAACAAGATTAAAAACAATACATTACAATAATTCTATCATCTGTCTTCTTACTCTGATTCGACAACCAGATCCGTTTCTCCTTTCGCTGCTCCGGTGACCGGATTTAATTTGGGCTCTCCGTGCTCCTTACAAGCCATCAACTAGTAATCTCCGTAGAATCTTCGTTCCCCGCTTAAACAACCTAGAATGCACCTTAAATCATATATATATTCCACATTTTGTGCTAATAAATCAATATATATCCATTAATTCACATGATAAAAACATAAGATTGTTATTTATTAAATATAACAAAAAATATATAATCATATTATTGAACTTAAACCCTTATATGACTATTAATTGGGTCGGGATGGAGGATCATCCCCGTCCCCGCGACACCGACGGAACATGTTTTCCCCATGTAATTATTTGTGGAGAATCAATTGTAGCATCTCTATTCCCTAATAGGAGAATGTCCTGCAGGAAAACAGGCCCTGGCCATCTCTACCAACAGCCACGCCGAACATGAGAATGGAAAGCCCAACGATATTGATGACGAACGCTTCGCTTGGTTAGCAATTGACAGGCAAGATGAACCATGCTAGGACGGTCTCGGCTGTGCAGACGACGATGCCGAAGAAGTGCCATGGCGCGTAATCGGCCCTCATGGTCATCACCGCGCCCTGGAACACAAAGTACACAAAAGCCACCAGCCACTGCAATAACATTTACCACAATAGTATGTAAGCATCCCTGACCGAATTTAATTACTCAGCAAATTAAGTGAAATTTGAGCTTTCAATTCGACCTTTTCACTAGCGATTTCTTTTATTTGAGCTGAATGCCCTGCTTTGGTACGAATAAAAGAAATTAAATAAAAATATGTTTTTTATGAAATGTGTTATCGATCCTTTCGCTATTGAGAATATTCACACAAGTATCTTCTTTCAAAAGAATATAGATTTCGGGTTTCAAGATGACGAGCCAATTTTCAGCTTGCTTTGGCTGTACTATTACAATTACATACAATAAAAAAAAGTTTGGCCTGACAAGAAAAAGGAACACAGACAAATGGCACGGGCTCACCTGGAGGGCATAGAGTGCTGCAGTGGTTATCCCCAGCCAAGAATGCAGGGAGCGGATGCCAGGGGCGCCGGCATCATGGTGGAACTTGAAGGAGGCGTAAAGACCAACGGCCGCGAAGGCGAGGGCAACCAGATGCAGCGGTAGGCGCACTGCCTTCTTCGCCTCCCTTGGACACAGGACGTTCCTGTACGCCATTATCGCTGCAAGCAAGCATCATACATCATTGCAAAGCAACTCAATACACCTTTGGTCTGTAATAACATAACATGCCGATGGATTAGTTCATTTGTTCAGCTAATAGTTACCTTCTCCAGTGCAGATGATAAGACCAATCACCTTGAAGAGAGGATGTGCCTGCAAGAAAGCGAATCAACATACAGCGTAGTATTTGTTGCTTGGTTAGAATTAATTAAACTCGGTAAAGCATTTGGTTACAATAACACAAGTAGATTGAACAGGTAGTTACCGTGCAAACCAGCTGCGGAGTGGAGCTCCGATCCCAGGAGACGCCGCCCGGGATGTGCAGCACCCAGACGAGCGTAAGCGTCAGCACGGCGGCGGAGGGCAGCTGTGCGACGACCACCACCGGCACGGCGGGGAGCCGGAAGCTGGCGCTGCTCTTCACCGGCATGTCCTCTACTCTTCTTCCGCTACTTAACGCCGGCACCACCAACCACGGCGAAATGACATATAAGGGCGGCGTGCTGGTGATGCAACCAAGGAGTGCATACGAAAACCAGAACCAGGTCAATGCAATAGCACTTTTTTTTTCTGAGTTTTCAATTTTAATATTGGAAGAGATGAAGAGAGGGGCAAAGCCAAAGCAAAGGACGAAGAAACCGGAGGAAAGGTTGCAGTTTGGAGTGTTGCTCATCTGTGTCTGGCTGTGTTTCAACTTGTCCGGGCGGCAGAGGAAACAGCTGAGATTGACAAGGCCGTACAATTGGAACTTTCATCATCCCATTTAGGAGTGCACAAATTCATCGGCTGGAGTTTACTAGTAGGAGTACAGGTTCGCAGTGCCCATTCGGTCCCATTAGAGTAAAAACAAGGCATGTTGTATCATTTAATCAACCAGGGCATCGCCGGCCTGCTTCAAGCACATAATAACAGCTTAGCTTGTCCATTCCTGCCGGTCCATCATACTCCTCCAGATCCAGCCACAACACCTGCTGCAACTGCAAGCGTTTGGTGTCGGTCCACTCGCAACCTTGAAAAGTACTACTATACTACTTTTTAAGACACCGGGCGCAATCAATCCATCCATCCATCCATCCATCAGCTAATGTGGATGTCTGTCTGGGGGTATTTGCTTGTCAATGCAAGAGAAGCTGCGATTTCTGCTTGTGTGCCGCCACGGAGCACTTTGTGTGCCAGGAGGGTCTTCTCATCTCCAGACAGGCTCAAGCCTCTTCTTTTCTTCCAGTAGTGCACGTACAGTCAAGACCCTCATCGTGTATCCATGCTTCTGCAGAGAACAGAAAAAAAAATGAACATCGTACCAAAATCAGCTGCATTTTTTGGTTTCCACTGTCAAGTAACACATACCAAAAGAATACAAGTATGTATAAACATACCAACATGGCCGTCCTGTCTGTCCACGCATCAAATTGTAACAACATTGCATTCACCACCGAACACCACAGGCCCTGCACACGCATACCACCATACACATCAGGATAATTGCAAACACACCATTATGTACAGGGGAAGGGGCACAAATAACACCAGCAAATCTGACAACCCATGAATAATAGAAAGCTAAGGGAAAGAAAGAAAAAAAAATGCTGACCTGAGATCCTCCGATGACAACCATAATACAACTAGCTTCCAACCTGCTAGCAAAGATGAAGAGTGAACCAGCATGCTCCAAGCACAAGGAATTCAAAAATAGATCAACCCTGTAACAGAATCATTACCATTTAACACAATTTGACAGGAAGTGCACAGGTAATAACAAACAAAAGCCAGTACATGGCTGACATACAGCAGACGGAAACATTATGGGATCAACTTTGCTTCATTGGAAAGGATCAAAACTATACCACAGTCCACACAAGCACAATTCATACTTGAATCAAGAGAACACAAAATACGAATAAAAAAGTACAACTTAAAACATGGTGGGGACATCTTATGTGAGCTTACAATATATACACAATACAGCATTCAGTGACCATGAGCAACAGGACCAAAGGTAACATGACAGCTGAATCAAATAATCAACTTTTTCTAGATGCGGATTTTGTATACAGAGGGAGCTTATGTCGTATGTTACAAAAGCCCTGCCTATGTTAGCATACTAATCCTACAGGACATATCAAGCATGAATGTTTGCTGCAGCAGCAATCTTGCAACAAATGCTTGAAGCTTAACCTGATCTAAAGCCAGTGAGATTTTTTCTCCTGGCATGTTTCAAAATGAAAATGCCCATGCATGTATATCAATGAGATGATAGGTTCTGTTAAAGCATGCTAAAAAGCAAGCATTGCAATGTCAGGCATAATCTGTCCAGCTGACATCCTTTCTCAATTCTGGCCACTAGATATGGAAATTTCCTGTTATGTTCCAAAAACACTGAGGACACGAAGCAGCTTTGTTCCTGAGATTAAGCCAAACCCATCCAACAAAACAGCATCTCTAGGTGAAGGCAGCCGAAGCTTGCCGGCCATGTCACTGGACGCTTTGTTTCATAATGAATCCTCTGGTGATGCGAATACCAACACCTTCTCATCACCATCTCATCCATGGCAAAGCAAGTGCACATCTTCTGAATAGATGTCAACTCGTCCATCCAAGGTTGTCCAAGCCTGCACAGACCAAGCAAATGTACAGTTACAGCAGTGAATTTCTTACACTTCTCTCCTCACACCATTCGACGAATTTGGCCTCCTAGGCATTCCAAACGGCAAATTGTCTCTAGACCTATCACCTGGACGTCCCAGATCATCCAAATTTCTGTAACTGCCATTTCTCGGAACAGAGCTAGAACGTTCATCCTCATCAGACCTCATGTTAACCCTCGAATCTGGAAGCATTTCCAAATGCCTCAGCCTTGGTCCATCAGTCCTCATGTTCCTTATGTTATTTGAAGAGTTCCTTGCTGGAGTGTTAGAGATCTTCATGGCAAGAAATTCCTTGGGAATGCTATCAAGGTCCAAAAAACATTTCCTGGCCTTTGCATCTGATATCAGTGAAGCCCAGTCATCTGACTGCATAAGAGCATTGGCATTACCAACAACCTGGAACAACAAAGGCTATGATCAGTACCCAAATCATAACATCTAGGGTCACCAAACAGTTTTAGTGCATATTTTGAATAAGGGAAAGAGATGTACCCAGAGAGCTCTCCTAGCTCTAGTAAGTGCAACATTCATACGCCGTATATCTGCCACAAAACCCACACCATGATTTGAGGCACGGACACATGACATAATAATTACATCACGCTCCTGTCCTTGAAAAGCATCGACTGTGTTTATGTAAATGTCCTTCCCTTCCTCAGAACTCATAACCTCCTCAAATTCCCGCTGAAGGCATTTCAACTGCAACTTATATGGTGTGATTATACCAATAGATGCTTTCTTGCCACCATTAGCTCTCAAGAACTTCTGAAGATGCCCATACAAACACAAAACAAACTGTGCTTCATGAACATTCTGGTACGAAGATGACCCACCTCTATGAGATTCACGACCATGTGAGATGTCATAGAATATGTAAGGTGCCATTAATGCATCTCTATAATATGCCTCGTCAGGCAATTTGATAACACTTTCACTATCTGTAAGGCGTCCTTGATAGAAGTATCTTGATGGAAACTCACGGATCTGTGGATGCATCCGATACTGCACTGATAACAAAATGGTAGGGCAACCGGCCTGCTGAAACCTCTCAAAGAGACTCCTGCTGTAAAGTAAAGTCCCAGCTGCTTTGCTGATAACAGTTGCAGGAAGCTGTTGAGGATCACCAACCAAGACACATCTAGCAGCACCGAGCGAAAGGGGAGGGAGGACTGCAACTTCACTAGCCTGAGCAGCTTCATCAATAACAATCATATCAAAGCCATGGCTAAGCCGGGAAAATAACTTGCGACCACTGCTTGAAACAGTAGTGAAAACAATTTCTGCCTCATTGGCGAAACTGGCTTCTAGACTGGCCCTAGCATCTTCCATATTGAAGTTGCTGCCAACACGGAATCTGCTTTCTAATATCAGCAGGCGTGACATCTCCACCAATACTTTGTCCCTGCTTTCTACCGATGCAGCAAGTTTCTGAAGTAGAAAATCACGATTACGGTCCCTCTGAGCAAGCACATCAGGGTCTACTCCAACTGAACCCTGGGATCTGCCAGCTGCTGCAACCATAGTAAGGTCCCTCTGTAGATGGGCTATCTCCTGTGATATCTGCTGCTCACGGCATTTTAGTTGTTGTAGCCACCCAATCACTTCATCACGGCCCTTCATTAAAAGCTGGTCAGTCCTTCGCTCAACTGAAACAGCCTGTGCAGCACGAGACTGTGAATCAACTCCAACACGGGCGACATCAGGGCGATAGACCTTCATCTCACCATCTATGAAACCACGATCAAGAACACGAGCAAGCAGCTCATCTGTGGCGGCGTTTGATGGAGCACATACAAGCATCCGTGGCTTGGGACAAAGCTTGGGAAGAGTGCGAAAAAGGTTTTGATCCATACTCTGTAAAACTTCATCAATGGACCCTGCAGCAACAACCTCTGAGTTGTTGCTTGTGTTACCAACTTGCTTGTAACTTTCAGGAGCAAGTTTCTTGAGCAGAGCAGCATAGTAATGTTGATACTGAACAAGATGGATAACATTTAGCATTCCCCACACAGTATGGGTTTTTCCTGTCCCTGGCGGCCCTTGCACTAATGTGAAAGGCCAGGGTTCTTGTTTCTTCACCGCTCCATTGCTTGTACCAGCAGCAGTATGCATTGCAGCCCAATGAATTGCTGATAGCTGAGGCCCATTGAAAGTACGATGCAGATGATCAGCAAAATTTGGAGTGAAACAATCAGGCATAGCAGGTGGCTGCTCTTCATACTTGGGGAAGTGCTCTGGACTTGGCTGAAGAATAGCATTTTGCATCTGATGGAAAGGTTTTGATTAAAACAACCAGAAAAGAATATTAACCAAGAAAGCAAAATATATAGAAAGCATTACCTGAACATTGAGACGGCGGAAGGCATGCAAGGCAACATATTCTCTTTGTGTTGTTGCAAGGGAACCAAGACTAGTCAGATACCAAGTACTCCGCGGTTGGAGTTTCGTCAAAACATTGATCTCACTGTGGCACATACAACACAACGGAGTGATAAGACAAATGTAAGTAAAGTATTCAGTTAACAAACATGTAGTCATGTAGGCAATAGAAAAAACATTATAATATTCTATGTATATCAGGCAAAGTTAGCAAATCTATACAAGGAAATCCTAAAGTTATGAGCACATGATTCATACAGGTGTGGCTGTCTGTTTTTACTTTGGATTGAACTAAGTTCATGAAACAGGCTAATTGGGTCATGTCAGTATCCCATAAACTAGCCTAGCAAAGGTACAGTAATCTGAGCATGTTCTGCATACATGTCCTACTGTTCATTTCAAATCTGCTTTAAAGAAGAAATAGCAGGCCGTCTGCTATTCCCAAAAAAACACTGTAACAGCACATGCTAAGAACCAAAAGCAAATGCCCATGACAGTATGCCTGTAAATGTTGCTTATTATATCAACCAAAAACGACTCTGTATGTCAAGAAACGCTATATTGAGCATGGCAAGCTCTAGGTTTGTCATGTCTACCAGAATTGAACAAGCAACTCCTAATTACCAGATATCAGATGTATGAACATTCAAACACAAGTCTAAACAAAACACATCCACAATAACAAATGCATTTGCAATTAACAAAAAGGTTAGTAAAAGATGTAGTACAGTCAAAGGGCAACTTTGGCAAATACTAGCCAACCTGCTAGAATCAAATGAATCCTCAGGATAGAAGTGAATAATTGCCCCAATGGGATCACGTGTATCAATAGGCATATGGCGCCTGACTGTACCAACAAGCCGTGTAGGCATATGGCACCTGACTGTACCAACAAGTTGTCCACACTGTGACTCGGTGTCTTCATTTGAACCAACATTCCGCCTATTAGATCTACTTGATTGGGAAGCTGCAACAAAGAATAGATAAATAAGCATGGTTATCAAAATATTTTCTTTTCAGAGAGAAGCAACTTCAGGCCTTAATACTAATAAGAGGAATCTAGCATAGCTACCTGAACCAGGCCGAGGAAAGGACAAAATTGCAACTTCACCTTCTTTGAAAGTCCATTTATATTCATGCATTGGTAGAACAACAGCATCATACCATCCTGAAAGAATTGGCAATACATTGTCAGGTGATTGCATTGCAACCAAAACATGTTTGTGTAATTGCTCCACAGAAAATGACATCAACAAAACACGTTGCAGATCAGAACATACCTCTTTCACGCCTATCCAGTGTTTTCACACGCACCATGACATGTGCATCCCTTGATACGGACTCAAGACTCTCCTCATAGGAACTATATAGCTGAGCTCGGCATTCCTCAAAAAGCAAAGGCTCAAAAACTCTAATATAATCCTCGGCGGATTCAAAACTTCCAGGAACACATTGAAGTTCTGCCTCCTCTGTTCAAGTAAAAAAATACAAAATATGAAGCCAGTTCAATTATGAACATATACAGTTTCTTTGGCATTTTAAAATGAAAACAGAAACAGTAAAGATTCATCAATCATGCACTCCTTCCATCCTAAAATATAGCTACCTTACATGCAACATTTGTTTTAAAATATAGCTATTTCTTCACCTACCCCTCATCTCAACCAATCACAAACATCTCGTATTTAATTTCTACACCTACTTCCTCATCTCAACAAATCACAACCATCACCCCATTCCTTAATCCCTCCAAAAAAAAGTCCAAAGGTAGCCATATTTTGGGTAAGAGGGGATACAAGGCAAGCATGAGCCCAAGAAAAAATATCAGTGAAAATTCCAATTGCCATGGTATTAGACATAAGAGAAGAAACAGAGTTATAATTTGATATTAAGAACAAGGCACAAGTGAATAAGTAATGAGCATAAGAATTACCATAAAGTTCAGAACATTTAAAAGATGTGTTAACAGAATTACCCGGTTCTTATGGCATATGGCTGTTGCTGTTGTTGTTGTTGTTGTTATGGCATATGGTGGCACTTTTAAGTTAATGGAAGTCACTAAAACACGGTAATAGCATTCATCACATGGCAGTTCCACAAATTTCAACCAATCATACAAAATGCATTTTCCCACAGAACAGTTCCTTTTTTTTAAAATTGAGCAATGGTGTTCAATAAATCATAACATGGACGACAAAGAACAAACCTGGATTGTGCCAGAACTTGTCACTTGTCACCTCACGTATAAGACGTTCAACAGATGTGTCTTGATATTGCATGTTATTTGCTGGAGTTTGTTTTTTGGAAACAAGAGATCTTTTGTTAACTGGTTTCTGATCATTCTGTCCTGTTACAATTGATCTCTGAGAAGAGATTTGTCTGCCCTTCAACTGTCTTGGCATTGATTGTTGATAAACATCTGCTACAGCTTCTTCAGCATTCATTTTCTTTGACTGGCCTTGAGATCCCATCTCAGCATCACCATTGGATTCAGAAATTTGATCAATTGGGTCTGCAGAATTACTTCGTTCTGAACCCAGCATCTCAGATTGCCTCTGATCCCTGATGGTTGGCTGACTTTGTTTTTCTAAAGATCTTTCAGCAATACCACCAGCACTGCGAAAAGCTTCCTTCACAGTACGTGTCACAATTGGTGCTGGAAAAGATGACTGCCTTCTGGGTGTTGATGTCTTCATTGTGCCAGCTTGCTTCGCATCTTCAACGTTAATGAACACAGTTTGCCTGGCTCTCCTTTTACCTAGCATTGCCTCTTTGTGTTCATCCAGCTTAGGTCTCTTTGCAGGGTTACTCGCAAACCTCAATGCATAATTGGCTTCTACACCTCGAACATCCTTTGACTTATTGGACAGATCTGAATCATCCCCAGGTTGATTTCCTTTATTTTCTAAATTTTTCATGCTCTCAAGTCCTGTGGGACCACGTACCGCTGGATCCTTAAGCACATCTGTCATTTCAGTGTCACTAGGCTCAGCCACAGTCTCATCCTTAATCATGTCACCAGATTTAACAGCAGTAGATTCACTTTCTTGGAAATCTCTTTTCACTTGTGTAGTTGCAGTACCAGCTGACTCTTCTTTGTTGCTGACACTACTCCCTGCAGTGTCAGAAGCAACATCTGCATCAGACCACTCTCCTTCTCTTTCAACTGCCTGAGAAACCTGATTGGAGGATTCAATCAGTTTAGCAACATCATTGGAGCTATGGTTGGTCACCATAGATGTAGTGGCTACACTAGCATTCAAATTATCTTCTGCTTTGATTGGCACCTTTGCAACTTGTGGATCTTTGCTCCTCACAAAAGGTTGAAAACCTGAACCAGATGGTGCATGTTTAAAGGCATTGTTGTTTAATATTCCCTGTGACTGTGTTACTTCCTGTTGTGGAAACAGAGAGGGGCCTACGGTGGGAACAGGAAGGGTCTTCTGAGGTTGTGACACAACAACCGCAGCTTCTGCTTCTTCAGCTTCTGTTGGGAGCTCATTAAGGTCAAATAACATCCTTCCACGAGACCCCATGTCATGTGTAAATGCATATAGCTTGAATCTTTAGAAACTACTGGATCTGATAACAATCTTCTGGGGTAACAGCACCTACTTTTTGAAAGCTACAGTTGACCTTTTGTAGGAAAATATATCTGCAAAAACAGCCAATAGAAGATAAGTAATATACAGCAAGAACAGGATTATCAAGGGATGCTTGGATGCTTCTGTCCACTAGTGAGATGGCCCACCCACAAAAGGCCAGGAGAACTGAACTAGCAAGTGAACAATTAGAGCAGAGTCTTCATCGCATGGTACTGCAGGAAAGGAATATTTCAATCAGGTGGTGTGACCTGAATATCATTCTTCGCTGGATTCCTTTTGTGTTGTGACCCTGCCCACTCCATCCTCTTGTTGTCCACTTCCTACCCATCTCAAGAATTTGGGTTCTAGTGATACAGGATCTCAGCATCCAGGCAGACCCTTTTACAGATAAAGTAAATAAGTATGCAAAACATAGCTAAGAACAAAAGAACGATGGTGCATAGGTCTATTCAACACATGGAAATGTTTGATATAACTACTTAAGAGTGCAAGCTAGGCTAGATTCTGCATCATTTACAAAGGAAAATCATGTAAACAATAGCACCGGTACTACAATGCGCAACATTAAGGTCTAAAAAAGGAAGTAAATTTAAAACAAGAATGGCTTTGGTCTTTAACATGAGCGACAGCAATATCAGGTTTACCGATACTAACAGAGTACTAAAAAATAACCACTAAAGCTACAATTAAAGCTTGCAAAAAACAGAGGCTACCTAAATAACAGCAGGAGAAAGAGTATAGTTCGACTAATCTAGAAACTTTCACTAGCTCAACCCAATCCTAGATCTAATCTGGCAATAGCAATCTCCTTTGCAATCCCTTAGTCCAACTATAATTGTGTTATGATTGGACATGCGACATTTGGCAAAGAAATACCCTGCCAAAAGGACCCCATGACAGAAAATTATCAATACCCTCACCACCAGAAAACCAAAGATAGAATAGACCTAAGAGACCCCCGTGATTTTTGCCATAATCACTTTGTTACACATGAACAATACACACTAAAACCAACAAATAATCACTTTCATAGAATTGGCCAAAACATCGACCATGATTAACAGCCTACTCCCAATCAAGAGTAAACTACGAACATGTATCTACAAACGACAAATTACTCTCTTTATGCTGACTTTGACCAAAGCGCAACAATCCATAGCTACCCCAAGTTATAGTATAACTAAAAAAGACTGACTTCTCTATCTGTAAACAACAAATGATTCCTTTACACAAACTTGACTGAAATTCAACAGCAATTCACAGCTGTTCAGAATATAAAAGCCATCTAAAATAAAACTTCTGCTAAACATGTCTGACAAATCCACTCCTAATCAATCCAAATGCTAAATTAAAAGCTATGTACAACAGAAGGAACAGCTTCTGATAGACATTTCCAATAAAAACAACCAGGAATCAGTCCAAAGGATAAATCTTTTTCAGAAGCAATGCAACTAGTTGTTTAACAGAGAAAAAAGAGAAACAGCTATGGAAGGATAAATATCTATATGCAAAAAATGATCACTTTATGCAAACTAGACAAGACATAGCAAAAATTTACAACTGCTCGAGCTTCCTATGGCAGGAGTACCTTCTGGTTAACACATCTGATCCCTACACAATTTCAGCCACAACAAAAGTAAGACATTTATTAAGTAACAAAAAAGGGCAACCACGTAGCCAGCAGATAAATCAACAGTCTGAACCTTCCAGGGGTCGCAACTCGCAACTCTTCACACAACCTTTGATGAATACTAGCGCGTACCAGGAGTCCAGGACTACTCAAATTGGACAGATACACCAGTGTAATAATTAATTAAAGGCAATCCAAAATGTTTGTTTGATTGGCCTAAGCAGTCAACTAAGAAACTCTAGACAGCAATAGCAGCAGCAGCTGATGCAAGCAAAAGCAATGTAGGCACTAACTCTATCCAATTGTCAGGGTGCTAGAATGTATTATCAAATTTATAACAGAGAATTCAACAGACGCGCAGAACAGCAGCACATGGACCATTTGAACTGAACCATCACTCAGCATTTCATTCCACTCGCAAAATAAAAGAGAATACGTGCTATTCCTTTATTACTACTACTTCATGACGCAATTTCCCCCGTTACCTCGGTGCTCGATCTACCATCACCCCATGTATTTACACCCCCCCCCCCCCGCGTCTTAAATCAGCAACCTGGCCTAAATTTTTCGTAGAGCGAGGATCGCTACCCCCAAAACAGTTACTAGATTTGGCAACCACCCCTGAGCCCTGATCCCCATTTTCGTTTCTAGATTCTGCAAAATCGCCTCGATGGAACTTTCTCCTCAATAAAAGCCCCAATTCGGCAGCCCTCCCCCCATCCCCCCACAGGGGAAAGAAAAAATCACAGCGCCGCGTCCAATCAAACCGCCCCACGCGCTAGGGTTCCATCCCGTTCAATTCGTTCGCTGTTCTGAGCCGTCGTCCTAGGGTTCGGAGCAGGGGAGGCGGAGGGAGGGGGGTGGTCGGGGTGCGGGGATCTCCGTACCAGGCGATCGGCGGCGGCCAGATCCGGCCCTGGGCCTCGGCTCCTCCTCGGTCGTCCGCGGCGGCGGCGGCGGTGGCTTTGACTAGGGTTTCCCACCGCGCGACCTCGCTCCTCCTGTGATGCGTTTGTATTTCTTAAGTTTTTTCCCCTTAGGGATTTGGATGGCTGGCTCGGCTCGGTGGTCGTGGCGTCGTCTCCTCCTGGTCTCGCCTCCCACGAGCGAGCGAGCGGTCGGTCGGTGAGCGTGACGACTGCTTCCTTCTTCTTCTCTTCTCTTGAGAATAGAGAGAGAGAGAGAGAGAGGGGAGGAGGGGGTGGGTGTGAGGCGAGGAGAGGAGGCGAGGTGTGGGGGCTCCATTTATAGCCTCAGTTGAGAGGGTTCGAGGCCACCCGCTACGCGCACCCGTGATGTATCCGCTCAGCCTCTCACGTCACCGCCATGTGGGGTCTCTCGGCGGTGGGAGCCAGCTGTCATAGGGGTGCAACGCGTGTCCTCGTGCGCGCGGGGGGAGCGTGACGCAGAGGGGGAAGAGGTGGGGTGTGTGTGCCGTGCGGTTGCACCAGGGAATTTTATTTTTATTCCTCTCATTGGTTTTTTTTTATTTTTTTCTCCTCACCTTCACTTCTGAGACCAATTGGATTAATTTCAATGGATGGAAGAAGTACTACCAGTTTTTAGGTGATTATTATTAAATAAACTATCAGCAGCAGAGAGGGGAGCTGAAGAATCTCACTTCTTTCTAATCTCAAATTAATTCTGGCTTAAAAGATGGGTAGATGGATGGACGGATGCATCTAATGGCATGGCTATTTATTATAGATGGGGATGGGATTATTCGTAAATAGAATATGGTTAACTTGTAGTAATCTCTTTTTTTAAGGATGGTTTAATTATAGCTATTCTTGGTTTAGAAGATATTTTGATGACATGCATGATCCAACCATGGATTTGAATCAGTGTGGTATGAATCATGTGTAACGTTACAAAAATGATAATGTATTTTATTCAAATACTCCCAACATTGACAAACAGTTAACAATGGCAGACAAATATGCTCCCTTTTGTTTGTTTGTATTAGTTACAAGGATGAACTTTTGAACAAGTATTCAATTGTTTCTGGTAAACATGCTGTACGGATGTGGAACCCACAGGACAACAAGGAATAGAAAAGTGTACTATTATATAACTTTATGAACCATTATAGTTCTAAAATCATGTGATATCTTTGAATTGAGATGGATGTTTTGTATGAAATTTTGACCCAAGGGCGTTAGAAGTGACAAGCATGTAGCTAAGAAAATACATAGAACATCTTTTTGCATATTTTCAAAATCTAATTATAACTTTTTTTATGTGCATGATAACAAAATACTCCAAACAGTTTTTTTCTGCATGTGTTCAATTTTAGCTACAAACACTATTTTGTCTTATGCATTGAAACCTCACAAGAAAAAAAAAACTAGCTCAGTGTACTATATTTGTCACATCAACATCATCCATCTAACCACACTAACTTATACAAAGGCTACTTTCTAACCATCACCGCCGCCACCACCACCACCATCTCTTTTGCCATAGACATCATCCATCCATCATTCTCGTGACCTCGTCTTAGATTATGATGTGTTTTATGTCATAACCTTTTCTCCTGTGAACCCCAATCCAATAACGGCGTCCATGCCTTTGCACCTGTCTTTTTATCCTTCAGGAGGAGATCAAGAGCGGAGTTGTCACGTTGCATGTACAGCCAATCAAATGCTTATACCCTCTCGAAAAAAAAGCTTGTATGGTTGATATAAATATTAGAACTTCTAGGGGTTCATCTGAAAAAGGTGTGTAAAAATCAGAGGGGTATCCGCGTAAAAGTCGCACGGTTCGAGTTCGATCTCCCCTCACCCACCAGTGACCTGACGCAGGTGCGAACTCAAAAAAAAAGAAAAAGGAAAAAAAAACGGAGCAGTGGAGTGGACGCCTCCTCATCACACCGCAACGCCACGGGCACACAACTGACGCGTGGGGCCCACGAGGAAGCCACCATGGTGGGGCCATGGTGTCAGTGCCGTGCCGACGCGGCCAAGCCCAGGCCGCCCAGAGAAGACAGCGTGACCGGCTACACGCACCCGGGAAGGCGAGAACTCGGTGTGTGAGGCTCCACTGACGCGCGGGCCCTCACTACCTCGCGGCGTTCATCTGGGTAGCTTTTCCTGTTCATAAAAACAAAAAAGGCATGACCTGATAGGAATCCAGCTCAGTGGCGTACGCGTGGGCCATGAGGCTCTTCCGGGCCCGCATGTCAGTGAGTGTACACGTGAGATTGGTAGGTGAGGAATTGTCTGGATACAGGAGGGAAGAGGGATGGGGGTTTGAGGTGGGGCCCACTGGACCAGGCTTGGAATTCCAAAGCTCCTTCAATCTTCAGGCAGAGGCAGGCACAGCTGTTGGATGTGTGTACGCTTGGCAGGAGGAAGGAGTGCAAACCATCCTTCCTGAATCCTTCCTTCTTTCCATCAGAAAAATAGGAATAAAGGATCTTAATAAATGAGACACTTATCAGCATGATATTCATTAATTATTCCTCTCCTCCTACTCTGTGTGTGTTGATGTGGGTGTTGTGTTGATGCATGAAAGGACAATTGCAATGCAAATGAAACATGGGATGAGACGACAAGGATGTGATGTGATGTGAATAGCTTGCACATCTCAAATGTTTCAACTTTTTGATGGAGTGCTGATAATGCATAATACTGCAAATTACTTGAGCACAGGGATGGATGCGTGCTACTTTTTGTTATGGCTTTTGTCACTTGTGTTTTCCTTTTGGAAATAGTTTGGCAGCCTTGTACTTTGATGTTTTGGTTCTCAATTGGATTTTATCTGGATATTCTAAAGAGTATTACAAACCGAGAAAAGTTGAGCTGCAAAATCATGATAATGTTTGGCCAATGCTTTCACAATCACATAAGTCATAAGGATATCCCTCTGACCTAATTAACTAAACATTCAATCTGAATTCATATCCGTTGCTACATTTGATTAGTATTTGCATTGGTGGGTATTCAAATTTGGTTAATCCTTGTATTCAAAGTATGAAAACCTATACATGTGGGCTACTATTCAATGACCATTCAATCTGTTGACACCCTTTGATTGTATGCTTGATATGCCATGTCCACATAATTAAGAAGATGGCATGCTAAATTAACAAAAATACCTAAACTCAAAGTGATAAGTAGAGATAACCAAATCTATCACGATAACCAAATCTATCATGATAAGCTGGCACCTTTCGTCCTATTTATAGAATTTGAGCTCATTTTTAGAAGTAACTGTGGTGGGGTTGGCCTTAAGATTGTCAACTCATTGTTAGTGCCTCTAGACCATAGTTCCTACTTTAACTTTTGTGAGACTAAAAAACTAAAAGTTCCAGAAAAAAGGAGTTGAATATCTTTAAATTAACAAAAAAATGATATAGTAAAGAAAATGGAAATTATAAAAGTTGAAAAACATGGGAGTTTGAAAGAATGAAGGGAAATAGGAAATCTATAAAAAAAGAAACAAAAAAATCTAAAATGGAAATTAAAAAATAAGATAAAACAATTTGCCTTGCTAGGCTTGCGAGTTGCAAACTACGTTCCCGACCTCACCTCCCCACGACCAAGCTTAGCACAATAGGTCCCATTATTTAATCTTAGGCTTTTAAACTAACTTTTTTTTACTTTTCTATTGGATTTTTAGCCCTAAGTTTAAAAATGAAGTTTAGACTCTAATTCAAATAAACAAAAAAAGCTACTTAAATTTAGCTTTTGGCTTAACAATTATAGCTTTTTAAAAATATGCTTATTTGTTTAAGTTTTGATTTTGACTTATAAATTGCCTTGTCAGCATGGTCATATACTGAAGTCGGAGTGTCTTCTTTGGACGGAGGTAGTACTTACATTTGATTCTTGACCACTTGATATACACTTAGGTCTAGGTGTCTAGCATGGCCATGCCATCTTGGACCTTATCAATCTTGAGCTGGATGATCAATTAGGTGTCCATATATACCCATAATATCAACCCATTCATTTAATAATAATACATAATAAGTGTTGAAAGAGAAGGATATGGGCCATATGGCATTTCCTAAGTAGAAATTAATTACCTATTAGTGCCACTTCGGTTTGAGGATTTTCAAATATAAACTGGAGGAATTAAACTGTTTCGGTGAAAATCCTGTAACATTAGTGTATTAGCCTAAAACGATGGCGTCGCTATACGTACGACGTTTTGTTTACAATGGTCATTCGATGAAACGCTCTCTCCTAGCTTATTAACGTCTGCAAGTTCTAGTCCCACACAGACATTGATTCCTCTTCCACTGCTGCCCAATGAGCCCATATCTAAAACCCAAGCTCATGATGTCTAGACCTACCATCTCATAAACCTCATGGCACATCCAGTCGGAGCAATTTCTTTCTAATCAATCTTATACATTAGTCGTACTTTAGTGCTTAACATTGAATTTATCATGTGGGCTAGCCTAGGTCAAGCAAATTACCCATACAAATATATATTCCTTGCACCTCGGATAGGGGTAGCATCAACGTAACTTGGAAGCAAATTCTATATTTCTAATGGAAGAGTAGAAGCTAGGCCACAATCAGGACTCGGTGCAATGAATTTCTAATATCATACATGGTTTGCATTTGTTTGGATACAACAAAGAGGTCTTAGAGACGAACTTGCTATGGTTGTATGAAAAAAACAAAAACACTAGCATCAAAGGCAAAGTATCAAGTATTGCTCAGTACATTAATCAGCATCACATGTTGATGAAGCAGAACTTAGCTCGTTTCAAACGTACCATGCATTCATTCCTGAGATAGAAGGCCCAAAATATCTTATTTTCCTTTTAGAAAAGATGATGAATGAATTTAGTTAGATTGAATACTACTAGGTAGAGTATGGTTATATAATCTGAAGTATAGATATGAAACCTTGAGAAGATTAATCGTAGGATCTAATATGAGATTGGGAGTTCCATTGATTTGTTTGCAGCCCATGTAACAACTACCAAGTAGCACCATTCATTAGTGTTACATGACAGCACACACACCTTAAGTTATACATAAGGTAGCATGTATGGAGGAGACTATGCACCTGATAATCATTTGAAATAGAACCCACAATACTTGCAGCCACATACTCTCCATAGCAAGGATGGTCAAAATTCCCTTGACAAATTAGAGTACTCAATTATATAGCATAAGCTAAAGTATCAAAGAGCTAAGTACGTTCCACAAAGAAATTACCTTTATATAGTTTGAACTGTGAGAAGTTGTGTTCATTATGGCTTTCAGTTGCTTTCTAAGCTACAATTCAAAGTCAAATATATATGACTAGTAAAATTTTTAGCTATGAAAAATCAACACATCAGATTCTTACCTTTCCACCACTTTGAATTTGAACCCTACTTGTGCTTGTCGATTTTTGTTCGTTTTTTCATTTGAATTTTCCTTACCTCCTTATCCACTTTAGATACTCTTCGATTTGTAGGACGACAACCTCTTTTTTGAATAATCTGAGTACCCATTAAGTTTTTCTATAATCTTCTTCATGATATGCCATGTATGCTTGAGGGAAAGCTTCTTCAATAGCGTTTTACATTGCTTGGAATTGATTAGTAATTATAGCATTCGGTGATTTGTTTGACATACAAGCTAGCCATGATTTGAATTGCCATACAAAAGTAGAACTAATTGTCCATGGTGATTCACACCAACAAAAAGGAGCAAACAACATATTTTACTTGTTTGTCAAATTTTTAGTGTCAAATGTTACAACATCTGAGAAAGATTCATGTGTAGCTTTGCTTCTTGCATCTGCCCAAAAAACATTTCTTGGTTGGGAGTCCTTGTCCACATCCATGACATAGAAAAAGTTTGGCAAATTTTGCTACAACACATTCAAAGTTTCTATAATTTATTGGTAGATATTGTAAAAATATACGAATGAAAAACATCTCAAAAATTGGTAATTTGCTTGAGGACATATCATCTATATTTTATTATTTTTGGCCCAATTAGAGAGAGAAAAACACGTGGAAATAACAATTTTGCCCCTTAGGTTAACACATATTACTGCCTTAGTTTGGTCGAACTAGAGTGAACCAAACCATCTCTTCTTCGACCCCTTCAAAACCCTAGAACGATGGCCATGCTCCAAATTTTTAATTTTTCCAATTTTTTTATTTTGTTTAACAAATTTCTAAATTGTCCATTATGCAACTCTCAATCTTCCATTATCCAGAGTACATTGCTACCATATATCATATTTTATCTTCACTCTAATGCCATGTTAGAAGCTTATGGCCCAAGGGGTAATCTTGACTTATTGAAGAGTTTTCTCTCACCAATTGTAAAAAATAATTAAATAATGGCTATAGTGTCTTTAAGCAAATTACTATTTTTAGAGATATCCTCTATCCATGGTAAGTTTTTTATGATGTCCAACAACAAATTATACAAACTATATTGTAACAAAATTTACCAAAAAGTTTGAATCTTTGGACTACATATGAAGGAAATAATTATAAGTTGCATTTGCATCTCCAACAACATGCTTTAGCCTTCTTGTCTCTTGCAAATAGTTACTACAGTCCTTTTTATTACTTTTGAGATTTTGATAGCTTTTGGTTCCATAGCAAGAGAACTAAAGTTCTTGTTTATATGTATCCCTGCTTAATCTTCTAGTGTTCTTTTTACATGCAAACTAAGCTTCTTGTGGCATCTAAAAAATCTAGAGTTGCTTGGACTTATAGCATGATTGTGGGTTGGAGAGAAGTAATGCTTAATTTATCACCACAAAAAGAGAAGTTAACTTTTGCTTGTCGAGAGGTTTGGATTGAATGCGTTATATTGAGCGCCTGTTGCAAGCCAATGTGAGATAATTCACCTTGCCATCTTCACTAGTTCTTGAGGTTCTTCTTGTCACACCAAAACCTTTCTTATGAGCATACTTTCTTATAGAAGATCTCATCATCACTTGCACTATTAATAGCTGCTTGGTCATTTGTGGTCATCTGATTTATTTTAGACCTGCTCAATAATGAAACCTCGTCTAATATGACAATGTCATCTTATACTTTATCGGCAAGTAAATTAGTTGATCAATTAAAAATAATTGTATATGTTTGTAAGACCAAAAGAAATCAATAAGATGGACATGCGTTCGTGTGCGGTATGGGTTTGATGATAGCTTGTATCTGTGGCAGATCAGATGAGAGGGCAGGTTTAGGTTCAAGATAGAAAGCGAGGCGCAAAAAGTCGTCGTCTAAAAAATGAGTCTGGATATGGGCTTGGAGACCCTTGAGCTTTTGACTGTGTGCGTGCACTCCGCGTTTTATCGTACTACAATAGGTACACGTTTGCTGGCTATTAGCTAAGCCATGTCAGCACTATCAGACGTGGAAGAGAGAGAAGTGGAGAGAGAGTGCAGGGCGAGCGCTAAATCTGTAGCCGGCCCTATGAAATCTCCAAGACTGCATGCACATGTAGCAGTCCTGCAAGCCGTTAGCCTGTGGGAGAAAAAGCTGAAAAGGGTGGGCCCTACATGGAATAAACTATTGACCTTGCTCTAAGATCGTACGCAGAAATCGTATGCACAGCATTTTCCGGCAGCTGGTACTTGTACTGTTGCATGATCAGTTTAGGGGTATTTGATGGGAGGAGAAAAGAGAGAAAGAGAAGATATGAGCTGAGTTATTTGTACATAATTATTTGATTGTTAATTATTTTAAATTTAAAAAATAAATTAATATAATTTTTAAAAGTAATATATATATTTAAAAACATATTATTTAACAGAAAGCATACACATAAAAATAATATTTCATACATGTGTCGCCGGCTCGAAAGCAGCCTTAGATTTCCAAGGAAAAGGAAAATGGACGGTGACCACTGCGCGTATCATTGTGGCCTAGACCGTCATTGTCCTCCTTTCCGATTGCCCATTCCTTTCTTTCGTTTTCTTGTACTCCAGTATCTCTCTCTTCTTGAGAAGGATCAGTACGCTAGAACAACCAACACTTGTTTTCTTTTTTTTAAAGAGAGGAAGGATCCATTTGTTTTGTTTCTGTTTCGTTTTGTTTTCTTTTATAGAGGTCGGGTACGTTCTCCAGTGCTATGATTTTTTTCAAACTACTTTGAGATTAATTTGCACATATATATACTCCATTCGATTATAAATATTTGATATAATTGAATTTAGACATATACCATACGTCTCATTTAAAAAAACATCTTTTTTTGACATGTGTTATTATTAAAGTTACTTTAATATTTTTTATATTTTGCACTAAATTTTTGAATAAGGCAAAAGATCAAAACATACTGAACCGTATCTAATATTTATAACCGGAGAGTATAATATAATTGGTTGTTTTATAAGATTTTTAAAGAACACTGATGAGGACGATAGGTATATCTGGCAAAACATTTTGTGCCTAAAATGAGGTAGATAAGCTTGGTTCTTTGGGATTTATAGCTAAATCTCGCCCTTTTCTACTGTCTATATTCACTGTACCAAAGTGTCATGAGCGAGGAGGTGGAGTTTACACACAATTAAGACGTAGAAAAAAATCAAAAAATTCAGGACTGAAAATGATGTTTTTTTTAGAATTTAGAGAGACTGTGTAGAAGCTATCGATTTACAGCAGCAGCTGATTAATTTTTTTTGCAAATCCTTTTGTCACCCTCACAGGCTGGGCCTCATGATGGTCGTGTTCGGATTTATCAAAGTTGAATGCCAGCCCGAGCTGCAAAGGTAGTTGGGCCAGTGTACATGAGCTCAAAGCCTCAAACCAAACCATTTTTTTAGCTCGCCCTAAATTGTATTGTTGGCTTTCTCAAAAAAATAAAAGAAAAGAAAAAGAAAAAGGTTTGCTTGGATTGGCCTTGTTCTCGTAGGAAGGGAAGGGTTCGATGGTTTAGGAAGAGTGGTGTTTCACTTTTTGTCACTAGTCACTTCACGGCTGTACTTTACTTTTTGAGTCGTATAGAGTTTAGTTTCCTCCACATTGTGCTGCCTTCAAGTATTACATATTTGAGCATACCATTTTGTAATGTTAATGTGACTCTTGGATTTTCTTACTTTGTTACCCACTGCTTCATTGACTATTGTTAAACTAAGAATAAGAATAAGTTTATTTTTCACCATCCAATTATTTTCATAATGAAAAAAAAACCATTGTTCTACAAATCCTTTCAAAATCGGATGAACTACAACCTTTGTCTATTCACTAATAGCTTCCATCAAGTGAAATAAAAAAACATATTTTCCCATAGAATGCATGTGGTCTACGCAATGCTAATTTAAGGCGTGTCACAGAGAGAAAGAGAAAAACCCACTTATACGGGTCAGTCAAAACATTTGTTTCACCTTAAATTCATAGTTTTCTGATTTCTCTTTTTTTTTCTTAATGTGATTGTTTAGAGGTATTTCTTATTGTGATTTGGATCAAAACATCTACGTATCTCTGGCTCCCTCAACGACACTTCCTATTTCCTTTACCATTAATGATGCTATGTCATATCCCTATAACCTATGAAACAATGTTGACATTTCCTATTCCTACCCCAAAACACTGTTAGGGACTATTTGGATTGGAGAAATTTCATGAAAATTTTGAAGAAGCCAAACTATTTCTTGTAAAAATCATGTAAGACTTCTATGTTCCGAAGGAGACATAACGACATAACAAAATTTCATAAAAATCCTCCCCTATTTTATAAAAATAATACACATAACCTTAACTACTATCATCATAAAGCGCGATCATATTCTATTAAGACATATAACTATATATAATATACTTGTTATTATAATCATAAGTAATAAAATGTAACTTACGAAAAGAAAACAACCATCAAACATGTCCCAAGAACACAAACAAAATCTAAACATGTATAATCCTAATATACTTAAAAGAAAAACAACTTAGAAATACATAATTAGATAATAATACATGTACCCGCCATCTAGGGAAGAAGTTTTGTTGAAAACTATAGTTGAACTCTTGACAAATAAGGTGAGAAAAGAAGTAGTTATGCTGATTGCTTTCTAGAAATCTTATTTGCCCTCTCTTAGTGCAAGATCTCAAGGACAACGGTTTCAAAGACTTGCTCTCCCAATCATTGGTGCACACCAACAATGAAATAGAAAAACTATATCAGGTAAGGAGGCAAAACCTAATCAGTGTATAGACTAATAACAAGAATACATCCAAACCTTTAGAGCAACTTCTTCAATTACTAGTCTATTTCTTAAATTAATCCATATATGAAGTGGTGGTCCGAGATGAACCCCAACTTCTACTTATATTAGCAATATGATACTAATCTAATTGGGTATTGAGATTTCTTAAGAAATATTAAATGATGGCCCAAATTGGAACAATAATTTTGATAAATGTGCCTAGCAGGGACAAACTCTTGTGGTTGGAAACATCACAAGTTGGTTCCTATGTCTCAAATCTCAATGTGTAAATAACTTAAATTGTTTTTTTAGTGTCATACTTGACTTTGTCGTAACTAATATGCTCATATTATATCTAATATATTTCAAGAAGAATGCATTTTATTCAATTTCATTGTTTCTTTCTTTCTTTTTTTGGAAATATCTTGCTCTACTGATGGAACATGAGCCACATATGTGTGATATGCCAATTTACACTGGAAATTCATTTATTAGAGATGATTCTAACATGCATTTTCTTCAGTTTCAAGAAAATGCATTTTCTTCTTGTTTCATCTCAACCAAACTTTCGATTTAAAAATGTGAAACTTTCAACTAAAAATTGCCAAACTTCCTATTCAAAATCTAAAACTTTCTATTTGTGGGCTAAAACTTTCAACTCAAAAAATTTCAACTCGAAATAAAAAACTTTCAATTAGAAGTGTGACAACTTTATACCCCAATCCCTAAACTTTCAAATCAAAAGTATTCCAAATTCAAAAAATCAACTAAAAAAATTCAAAACTTTCTAGTCAACTCCATGCAAGTTTTAACTGATAATATGTGGCTACATCTGAGGAAGAAAGAGATCACAAGCTCATAGGTTTCTTGCTAGGGTGAAAGAAGACGGGTAGAGGGAGCATCACTAGAGGAGAAAGGAAGAGAGTCCCAACTTATTGATGTTTTGGCTAGAGATTTGGAATGACGGGTACGAAGAATTAGCCGGTGTTTTGCTAAGAGAAAGATAAGGAAGAAGGAGCGGTGAGTACGGAGCAGTCATAGAAAGAAGGAGGCAGTACAGACGACGAGTTAGAAAGAGTGATGACGCAGGAGTAATACGGCTTAGGGTATCCAAGAAAAGTAAAAAGATACGGTGAAGGAAAAAAAAACCAATCTGGATATGATTAATAGATAAGGTGTTTGCTAGTTGTGATTCTAGCGCACGCGGCAGGTTAGTGTTATTGGTCATAGTTAACATTTGGTTTGAGCACGTCCAAAACAAAACTTTGGAAACAACAAAGTTTGGTCGCAAAGCCCGAAAATGTCGGCCCATCTGTCCGAATTGTTGGTTGGTTCGTCCTCGTGGCGCACAGCTCAGGTGCCCACAGCACACAACAATCTCTCATCTCAAATCTGTGAACCTGCCTCCCTCTCCTCTCCATTCGTTTCGAGCCGCCACTGCCCGCTTCTCTCTCTCTCTCCCTCCCTCTCGTAAAACAAAAGCAAAAAAGGAAAAAAAAACCCGTCGCTTGCTCCTCCACCCTCCACTCACAGCCGCCGCCCACTCCTCGCTCCGCCTCTCCTGCGTCCTCGTCGACCGACTCAGGGCTCGATTCCTCCCTCTCCTCTGAGGTACGCATCCCCCCTCTCTCTCTCTTCCTGTTGGGGTTTTTCCCCATCGATCCATGCCGTAGGAGTTCAAGTTTCAGGGCTCCGACGAAGCCCTAGCCCGCCTCACGAGCTCCCGTTCTAGTATGACGCACCCGCGCGACGAGGGCAACTGGGTGCTCTGGCTGGATGTGCCCCTGGTTTAGCAATAGCGGGACTTGTACTGTTGGGGTAGGAAGGTTGCTAGGGTTTGATGCCCGGCTGTGGAGGCGATCTGATATGGAGGGAGCTGGTGGGGTTAGGAGGGAGGAGGGCAAATTTTTGAGCTGGAAGCAAATGGACTGCGATTTTTTTCTTTTTTTTTCACTATATTTCCGATGGAGGGGTTTCTCTCGTTTGCTCTAGCAGTGGAGGTCTTCGGTGCTGCAACTTTGAACCAAGTGATACATTAGGGATCTTCCCATTTGGTTTCAACTCTAGTTTTTCTAGTGGCTTCTGAAGGAATGATGTGGGTGTAGTGAAAGTGCTCAGGTGGTGATGTTGTAATGTGGGGTAAATAATTTCAGACCGTGACATTGTGCTGAATCAGTGGCTAATGTGTTATTGTTAGCAAGTGTTGCTTTTTAAACATGTAAAGGTAGGTCGTTTTGTTGCAGTATTCTTCCTCAGTTTCTCAAATAGTCTGTTAAGTTTTCACTAATCTGAATTGTAATGATTTCTGAACTTCACCTTCTCTACAGCACATCAACTGACTTACCTGATATTCCACCCTGGATTTTCATGTATGATAACATTCACATCTTACTGTTTTTTTCCTTCTAAAATATAGTTGCAGTCTTAGTGAGAAACTGAGCAAATATTGAGAATCCAAGTGACATTTACAAGTTCTATTCATTGATATGAAATGTCACTGCTCAGTAGATTCTTCTACAAGAGGCCTCCTGATGGATTACTGGAATTTATTGACAGGGTCTATGGTAAGCCTCCAAATTTTGTTACATGGTCACTTCATTCTTTTATGTGCCATTTGAACTGATTTCACTCTTTTCACATTGTGCAGTTTTTGATTCATGCTTCTGCACAGAAGTTTTGCCACATAGCATGTACCCAGTCTATTTGATTGGTATTCTTACGGAGTTGCATGAAGAACATAGCCAGTCCTCATTTCTGGGTATTAATTTTAGAGATGGGGATAAGAGAAGCCAATTCGCTGATGTCCTACGTGAATACAATGTTCCAGCAATTGACTATCCTCGTCATTTTGAAGGCTGTCCAGTTCTTCATTTATCTCTTATCCACCATTTCCTTCGTGTCTGTGAACACTGGTTATCCACTGGGAATAATCAAAATATTGTACTGCTGCATTGTGAGAGGGGGGGCTGGCCGTCATTAGCATTTATGTTATCATGTCTCCTTATTTTCAAGAAATTGCACAGTGCAGAGCGTAAAACGCTGGACCTTATTTACCGTGAGGCACCTAAAGGGTTTCTGCAGCTTTTTTCTGCCCTCAACCCAATGCCCTCTCATCTCCGATACATGCAGTATGTAGCCAGAAGAAATATATCTCCAGAGTGGCCTCCAATGGAGCGGGCACTCTCCTTTGATTGCCTGATTCTTCGCGCCATTCCATGTTTTGATTCTGATAATGGATGCAGGCCATTAGTCCGAATATTTGGGCGAAATATTATTGGCAAGAATGCTAGCATGACCAACATGATTTTTTCAATGCCTAAGAAGAAGACTTTGCGCCACTATCGGCAGGTATGTGCAACATTAATTTAGCATGAGCATCTACTTACTTTCTATCACTTTTTCTGCACTAATCTGCACTGTTTCATGCAGGAGGATTGTGATGTGATAAAGATAGATATACAATGTCCAGTCCAAGGAGATGTCGTTCTGGAGTGTGTACATCTTGATCTTGATCCAGAAAAGGAAGTTATGATGTTCCGGATAATGTTCAATACTGCTTTTATTCGTTCAAATGTACTAATGCTGAATAGCGATGATATAGATATAGTATGGGGCTCAAAGGATCGGTACCCAAGAAATTTTAGAGCAGAGGTATGACCATTGCAACTTGCACATACTCTTTGAAACTTCAAAAGACAAGACTTCACAACTGAAATTAATTTGGAAGTGCAGATGCTATTCTGTGAACTTGGGGGCATATCTCCTCCAAGAGCTCCAACAGCAACACTGAATGGTGATATGAAAGGAGGTTTACCAATTGAAGCCTTTTCAGCTGTTCAAGAGCTCTTCAATGGAGTTGACTGGATGGAAAGCAGTGACAATGCTGCCTTTTGGTTGCTCAAAGAGTTCTCAGCGAATTCCCTTCAAGAGAAATTTCAAAAGCTAATTCTCAGTGATATGGAAGAGCTTTCAAAGTTTCAAGCTAAAGTTGGTCTCCAAATGCCACTAATGTCTCCTCTGGATTCTGATGAAGAAAAGTATTCGGTGGCTTCTGATTCTGTTTCTTCATCTGAGCATGAGAAGGTTCAGCCTGGTGGCAACTCATCTGACTCAGAGAACATTAATCATGATCTTACCACTGAAGATACTGCATCCATTGGTATAGCATTTGCCATAAGCATTGTGTTGTACAACTTTATAACCAAGTTCAATAATTTATGCAATATATTCCCTCTGGAATAATATGCCTTATATGGCTGTACCTGTTGTTTCCATGCTATCAATTCCCCAAACATCACTTTCCTTTCCACCCAATTGTTTTTTTGTTGCTGTCTTTTTTAAATTATAATTCACAATCTTTAAAATTTCACAGGCAATGTCTTGGTGAACACTTCATCTGTCCAACCTCCATTTCCACCACCTCCTTGTGGTAGCTCATCTATCCTTTCCATTGAGGAAAATCAGCTGCCTCCAGAAGTACAGCATGAGCCACCTAGTGACAGGAAGCTACTACCTCCATCAACAGCTGCTGTACCGCCGCCGCCACCGCCTCCAAGTGGAAACAAACCTGTTGTTTCCCCACTGCCACCACTGCCACTTCCTCAGAGTAACAATGCATCTTTTCAGCCTCCCCCACCACCTCCGCCGCCACCACTACCCTTGCCATGCCGTTCAGTCCCGCCTCCACCCCCACCGCCGCCACCAACCTTGCCAAACCATTCAGTCTCACCATCTCCACCCCCACCACTGCCACCACCCTTGCCAAACCATTCAGCCTCACCACCTCCACCCCCACCACCGCCACCACCATCCTTACCAAACCGTTTAGTTCCATCACCTCCAGCTCAGGGAATAGGTAATAAATTCCCAGTGCCTCCGCCACCCCCCTCCTCCTCCTCGCTCTTCTAGCAGAACGCCTACTGGTGCTGCCACTTCGTCAAAGGGGTCACCTCCACCTGCACTTCCAGCTAATCGCACCAATGGCCCTGGTGCTCCATCTGCACCCCCACCTCCTACACCTCCACCTCCATCTAATTACTGTAATGGCCCTAGTGTTCCAGCCCCACCCCCACCCCCACCCCCACCCTTGCCTGCAGTTGCTAATAAAAGAAATCCTCCAGCACCACCACCCCCTCCCCTGATGACAGGAAAGAAAGCTCCTGCACCACCGCCTCCACCACCTCAAGCACCAAAACCTCCTGGAACAGTACCCCCTCCGCCACCATTGCATGAAGGAATTGGTGCATCATGTCGACCGCACCCCCCAAGCTCAAAGGTTTTAAATGCACCTGCACCACCTCCACTATTGGGAAGGGGAAGAGAAGCAACTGGATCAGTGAAAGGTCGTGGAATTGGATTGGCGCAGCAAAGTAACCCTCCAAAGAAAGCTTCACTAAAGCCTTTGCATTGGGTAAAAGTTACACGAGCAATGCAAGGCAGTCTCTGGGAGGATGCTCAAAAACAAGGAAATCAAGCTAGGTAACTGCCATTGGAAAATCCATGGCATGAACTTTCCTATTTTAATGCATCACCCTTTCATTTTGCATCCTTCAATTTCCTATGATGATTACATAATTCATTCATACCACTAGGTGATAAAATATGACATCCTTGTTTGTGGACTTTAACAATTATTTTGCTCTCTTGACTAAAATCTAAATGAACTGGGGTACTAGATTGATGTATTTGCGCTTCTTCATCCTAAACTTTCTTGCTGGGTCTGGAATTTGATTCTCTTTAACAGTTCAATAATCTCTCCATTGGAACTGCTATTTACACATTTTTTAGATAGCGGAATAAACTGTATTTACACATGAGCTGTATTTTAGGGCTCCTGATATTGATCTATCGGAATTGGAGAGCTTGTTCTCCACTGCGGTTGCAACCAATGCAAGTGAAAAAGGAGGAACAAAGCGTGGGTCAGCTATTAGCAAGCCAGAAATTGTTCACCTGGTATGTACTCCTACTCAAACATTTGTATCCTCAAACACTTGTATCATAACCCTTTTTTATTCAGTTGTTCTGTTCCATGATATGTAGGAATGTAACTCTTGTTTGTCTAAAGCTCTCTCTATTAGATTGCACGATGCATGAACACTGCTCTTTCTTCAGTGAATATATATTTAGCTTTTTTATGTAAGTGTTCAGTTTATTCGTAAAGGTTGGAATTATGATTTATTGCATACCTGGTATTCCCTGCTGCAACCTTTGCACTCTGAGTGCCATTTGCTTGCAACATAGACTTCTGATTTTCTTCATTGTTATATTTGAGGGATTCAATTTATTTGTAAATCAACACAATTCTGTTCTGTCATGGAGAATTCTGTTCCTCATTTCACTAGACCGTGAATTCTTGTTTGTTTTATTTCAGGTTGATATGAGAAGAGCAAACAATTGTGAGATCATGCTTACTAAAATTAAAATGCCTCTTCCTGATATGATTGTAAGTATCTTTCTTGACTGAGCTACTCCCTTGTAATATAAAGAGAAGGGACAGCGGTTTCCTCAGGTGGAATATTGATAACAAGTTTTTTTTGTTCTGTTGATAACCTTATTTATTTATCTTGAATACCTGACTTTTCTGTGTTTCCTAATTTAATACACAGCTATTATTTTTCTCAACCACAGACATTTTCAAAGATTGCTGCTAGTTAGCTTACATACGAGATTGCTGTTATTTTCTTGCATACAGAAAGAAATAATAGTATGCCATGTATTGATTGACGGGAAATAATTTTTCAGTGCACAATTGAGTATACCATAACATATTAATGAATTTTCTTATTTGATTTGCATCCATACAGTTGCATTTCCTTATTGGATTAGCAGCATACAGAAGAGCTGGCAAATTTGAATGACTTGTGTCTATTTATTAATAGTTCAGTTATTATCCATGCCAATTATTGTTGAACTGTGTTGGATTTCTTGATACAGTTTATCTTCTAAGAAAATTATGACATGGATGACATTGTTAGTAGCCAACATGTGTTGCTATTAACTATCATCTGCCAGTCTGGTACTTTATTTGCTTTCTTATATAGTTTTTCTTTTTAACTGGGTTTCTGGCAGAATGCAATATTGGCCTTGGATACGTCTGTTCTTGATAATGACCAAGTGGAAAATCTCATTAAGTTTTGCCCTACAAAGGAGGAAATCGAGATGTTGAAGGTGCTTCTGTTTACTCGATTTTCTTTGTTCACCTATTTGTTATCCAATGTTGTTTTTATCCTAATGAACTTACTGTTCATTTTGTTCTTTATCTGTGTACTCAGAATTACAATGGCAATAAAGAAATGCTTGGGAAATGCGAACAGGTTGGTTTAATATTTTGGTTGCATATGGTTTCCCATTGTGATTGATGGAAGGTTTAAACTGTACTACAGTTTTTTCTGGAGCTAATGAAAGTACCTCGTGTGGAGTCCAAACTAAGAGTGTTTGCTTTTAGGATTACATTTTCAACACAGGTTTGTTGACCCCCTCCTTCCCCTGGTCAAGTTACTAGGATTATCTTATTCTCTGTAAGTTGCATGTTGTGACTGAGATTCCTCCCTTTTTGACAGGTAGAAGAGCTGAGAACTAACCTAACCACTATAAATGATGCAACAAAAGAGGTCAGTGTTACATCCTGCAAAATTTTGACTTAAATCTTTTTTCCCATCTGGCTGGCTTATTCAGTTATTGCTCACTTTGTGCAGGTGAAGGAGTCTCTGAAGTTAAGGCAGATAATGCAGACCATTCTTACATTAGGGAATGCATTGAACCAAGGAACAGCTCGAGGTATCGAATCGCTGAAGAAAAGTTCTGGAGTATCTTCTTTGATGCTTTTCTAATGCGGTGATTGGTTGCACAGGATCTGCGGTTGGCTTCAGATTAGACAGTCTCCTTAAATTATCAGATACTCGAGCTAGAAACAACAAGATGACACTAATGCATTATCTATGCAAGGTATGCACTTGGCAGTGAGGAAGTGCTATTAACATATACTGTTCTGTGTGGAAGTCTCTCAGTTTTTGGTGTGGAACATACCTTAAAATAATTCAAAGTTGGTTAGACTTTAATAGTTTATTGTATTTCTGGTGAACTGTGCCACTTGTTATGCATTCATATATGGTATAAGATAGCTTTTCTGCATGATATTTTTTATGCTAGTACAGAAATGTGAGATTTTGTTGTTAACTTCTGCAGTTGGAATCATTTATTCGTGTACAAATTTGAGTTTGGTAGTAGGCATCAATCGTGGCATATGACTTCCTGTGGTCAAATTTCTTTTGTTACATATTACCTCGGTCTACTGTAAAATGTTTTAAGATGATTTAGCTCTAGATTTGACAAAGCTCATATGGGTCAAGTTATCAAGCAATTCTGGATTTGAACTATTTTTTATATGAAATTATTGATGCTCTTGGGGATATGTGAGCATGTAACTAATGCATTATTAGGCCTTACAATGGGATGATTATTCCTCATAGTTTCTTGGTTCCCTTACCAATTGAGTACCAGGTTACCATTTTTCAGAAACACCCACTTGCTACTTGTGCCACAAAGGTTTCAAAGAGCTCTTCTGTGGTACCCTGCTTGTTCTCCTAGTTAGTAAGAGGACTATAAATCTGGATGTAGTAGTTTGATTGATTGTCTCATGCTTTATCTAAACTAGAATAAAAAAGTGACAATAAGAAGAATTAACATGGAGAGAGACAATAAGAAATGGTTTGAAAGAGTGTGATATATTGAATAGGAATGCTTGGAAAGTAGCTATTGATATGTGTGAACTGTGATGTGAAAGTTCTTGTTGAGTTTCAACTCTAACCTACCTCAACTTGTTTAGAACCGAAATGCTGTGTTGAGTTAAGTAGAATAAAAAAGTGAGCCTATCCCATCAACTAGATGGATGGTTTGGATTTTAGTGCATAATTTCCTTCTATCTTCTTACACTGGAGGGCTGAGAGTTGAAGTTGGATCATTACCTCATAAGCACTAGTGTGCGAACAACACCTACTTAGAGCACCGTTGACAATTTCTTTTGCTTGTGCTGTGTTTTATGATCAATTCAAGTTATATCAGAAAAGGCGTGTATTGCCCTTGTGGAATTACTACTATTACCCATAGGCTATAGCTACTAGCTCCCAAACCTTTTGGAAATGAACAATTTTTAATTGCATTATTTACCCCTTTCTAATGGTGTATTAATTGTTGCATTGCACATGGTTAGTACTTGTGAAAAGTAGGATTTTGTTCAATTAATAAAAAACTATAAAAATATGAAACTGAATTTTAAGTTTTAGATTCAAAATTCAGTTCTTTCAATAGACTTGCATGTTGAATTTTTCCAATTGTCAGCAATGCAAATTATACAATTTTATTGCATGCCAGCACGTGTTTATGGAAATGCATGCCCCTCAATCCATGTAATTGATTCTTTCCATGTATGCAATTTCGATGAATAGAAAGTTTTTTTCTTGTTTCATGCTTCAATTTGTTGCAGGAAAGCTTTGGGCGTATTAATAACGATATTTTTGGTCCTTTCCTTTTCATTATCCCATCTAAATAATGAACTTATAAAATCTTTTCCTTTCAAAGGTCAAATATGACCTATTACCTTAATGCGTAATAGACACCTATACTAGTCATTTGATCAAAAGAATCCAATGGCTCCCTTCAAAGTGGAATACCAAAGGAAATATTCAGAGAACCAACGGTAATAGACTGTTTTCCACTAACAAACAGAAGCAGCAAACAGGTGATTTATTGAATTTGTGATGCATTTGTCTGGTATTGCAAGTTACTGATTTCAAACAAGTTAATGTGAGTCTAATTGACGTTATCCAATCATCTGCAATGTCTTTTCTTGGTAAGTCCAGAACTCCATGGGAACTTTGCAAGGACCAACCTGGTTCCTTTTTCCATATCCTGGCGCTATATACATGGATAACTTTGAAGCAAACTTTCAAAATAATTTTCCAGTATAGCTGTTGCCATTCATTTCTTTTTTTACTTTTGGTATGCCATTATAAAGTAGTACACACTTACACTTGCTGACAAAGGCGACGCGTTCTGCATTTTACTCTGCAAGTTCATAAAATAGTAGCTATCTTCTACTCTGTTGCGTACTATAACGACTTTTGAAGTACTATTCAGTCAGTTGCCTTATCTGTTAGTATTGCATGTTTTTCCATGTTTGTTTACTTAGTTTAGCTAATGTCTTTCTGTTTCTGTTACATGCCAGCTTCTTTCTAAGAAAATGCCTGAGCTTATTGATTTTGACAAAGATTTAGTTCATTTGGAAGCTGCTTCTAAGGTACTTTAAATCTTTACTGGTTATCTTGAATATTGAAATTCTGGATGACTATTGAGTTGCTTACCAAAATGTTGCTCCATAACTGCATTTGTTAATTCCCTCAGATCCAGCTGAAGTTGCTTGCGGAAGAAATGCAAGCGATAAACAAAGGTCTAGAGAAGGTTGAGCAAGAATTAGCTGCTTCAGTGAATGATGGTGCAATTTCCGTTGGCTTCCGTGAGGTGAAAAATATTTCCCCTTTTGTCTGAGAAATATTAATCATATTTATTATCAGTCCATTGTTTGAAGGACTTGTAGGTTACTCCTTTTTGCCAAGAAACATTAAATAAGACTTTTAGGTTACTGATTAATGCCAAGAAACACTAAATTAAAGTGATTCAGTTAGTTGTTCCCAAATGGTAACTAGTTACTATGTTTCTGTGATTTGCAATTTTAGATATTACAGATAGTAGTATATGTTCATACATATTATCCATGCACTAATGTCTTTGCATACCTCCTATGTAAAAGAAGGGCTTCAGTATGACATGCATTATGCACCTCTCAATTATGTCTGTTGAGAATTTGTGTCGTGTGCGAAACCTATGAATTACCCTTTTAGGATTGAATCAAGATTGATTTCTTTTGCAGGCATTAAAAAGCTTTCTCGATGCAGCTGAGGCTGAGGTTAGATCCCTCATTTCCTTGTATTCAGAAGTGGTGAGCCCCTACCTTAAAAATTGTTTGACAAAGTTTTTTGTGTCTGGAAAGATCTTGACAGCGTTAGTTTTTGTAGGGAAGAAATGCTGATTCACTAGCTCAGTATTTTGGTGAGGATCCAGCACGGTGCCCTTTTGAGCAAGGTATGATCTTTTTGTTATAGTATTTCACATTTTACTAGTCATTGTCTTGTAATTACTTGCATGTTTTATGCATGACACTGCATTTTACAGACTGATCATCATCCAAAAAAAGCAATGGCGCTCATCACAGTTCGAAATTTAAAATCTCAGCTGGAAAGTTCGATCATATGGTTAAAATGGAATGTGGGCTTGTCATCTATGAATTGTATCATCATGCTTTTGTGGATGTGATTGGCATTAATTTAATTTTTAGCACAGCTTTGTTTATTATGGTTGTTTCCCTTACAAAATCTTGTTTTTTTTCAGTGACATCAATTCTGGTTATATTTGTGAACATGTTCAAAAAATCACGTGATGAAAATGCTCGAAGTGCAGAGCTTGAGAAAAAGAAATTAGAAAAAGACAAGGAAAAGGCAAGTTTGTCTGCAAAGAAAGTCTTGGAATGATACTACCGCTACAGCAAAGTCCCATATTGGAGAAGTAGAGCCATGACCAATCACCATCCATGGCGGAGATGCCAAATAGTGTACTGTAAATGAGAATCGCTTCTGCTTTTGTCGTTGGGTGGATTATATGCAGAGGTGGAATGCCTGGAAGCTCGTTGCCTCGTTGGATGGGTGTGATCCACGAAATGGTAGTGTCTTAACTCCTTCCTTGGCTGTACTGTCAGATTGCATCTTTAGTAGTAATAACTAAACATTATAGTCTTAGCTATTGAATGATCGCAGCCTGCATTAGCCCTGTATGAATATCAGTCTGTGTATAAGGTGTTCTGGCCACCAAATATACTTTAGCCTGTTAGTATACTGTATTTCAAAGTCATTTTGGAATGCATTTCTCATGACCCTCATTCCTTTTGTCTGCAGGTTGTCATTTGGATAATGCATTTCTCATGACCCTCTTTCCTTTTTTGTCTGCAGGTTGTCATTTGGATTGCAACCTTTGGGAAGCTCTGATTTTACCAATGGGCGGCATCATCGGCGATATAGCTGAGCGAGTGCAGCGAGAAGTGCTGCTGCTGACAGTTTTGGTGTAAATTCAGCAGTTACCAAGATATAGGAGTTGTCTTACCTGTACATAAAATATGCAGCCCCAAGGGGGAAGAAAGCAAACAACAGTATTGTTGTATAATCAAGGACAATCATTCGCCCTAGTCACAGACTCACAGGTGTGATTTCGTGGCTCGTCAATTCCTCTTGTGCTTTTGTGCATTGTGCGAAATGTTGCTTCTTTCTAATGCTTGATTACCTCTAAGTGAACAATAACGAAACTAGAATGCGTGTTTCGATCTTGGGTAGCATGCTATCGTACCTACGAACAATGTGATTTTAGTTTCTACTTTTCGAATGATTCTATATCTCATTTTGTCGAACGGATTTTCTTTTCTGCAAGTTTGCGACGAAGACGTCCATGCATAATCCATGTTTCCAGAAAAGCCCATGTTGAGTTTTAATTCGGTATTTCGTAACTAAAGATTGTTTTGCAACGTGGAGCATTAGATTTTATATAGAGCAATGGTTTCTAATTAACTCTTATGTCATATTCTCCTAGTCTTGAGTCGGCCACCGTTTTTTACTGGTCTACATGTGTTGACATGGCTCCTACGTAGAAATTCTAAAAAAAAAAACCATAGGTCTATATGTCAGTCATGGGTCCTACTCATCAATTCTCCATCTTCTCTTTTATCCCTCTTTTCCACTGAGTGGAGGGTGTCGGTGGCCGGAACTAAGGGTGATGTCAGCAAGTTGTAGCTGTAGCATTCGTGTGGGTGCTAACCGTGTTCTCATGATGCTCACTTCTTCCTCCTCTCTTTCTTGTTTCTCTTCTCTTCTTCCTCCTATCTCCTCGGTCTCTCCCTCACCATATCGTCCTCTCACACTGTTTAGCTACACTGTTTCTAGATCGGGACAACCCATGGTTTACTAGGATAGATTGAAGAAGTCGTCATAGTTGACGTCCATCTTATCCATCATGTGCCGCATGTCCTCAGGATTTAGTGGTGCCTCCAGTGTAGAGGAAACAACACAAACACGATGGCATCACGCTCGGCTGGGCATACCCTGGAACTATCATTCTTGTCGTGGAGTCACGGAGGGAGACCCTCGAATCTACGCATCCCCATCTCACCACCTTCTTATTGAGCTTGAGCTTTGTGTCTATTTGCGTTGCTTTGGCTCAGGAAGGACCAGTGAGCTTTGTGTCTCCTTCCTTAGCATCGGCTACTCCTCGCTCCTCTACCTCCATAGCATCAGGGTGACGATGGTGACCTCTTCCACCAACTTCCTCCATAGCAGCTGGATGCGCACCTTTGTCTCGTCTCCCATGTGATCGCTATTCTGGATTTGGAGTAGGAGACAACATCTGCCGTTCTCGAGGCTCCTCCACCTCGTCGGAGAGAGATAAGAGAGTGTGGGCGGTCCAAGGGACTCTGCATCTTCGTCGCTGCCCTAAGCTCCACCTCCTCAAGCATGGAGATAAGCACCTCGGCAGAAGTGTGCCACCACCATCGGTCATGTCAAGGGTCAAAGGAATGGCCACGGTGGCGATGGAGCTTGAGCGGTAGTGTCGTCGCCATGCCACATTCACTCATTCCTGTTGCTCCCATGCATTATTTGCAAGCGAGAGAGCCGGGAGAAGATATAGGGTAGATGTGATGTCACTAAGATGATGGTACTATATAGGCCATTGCATTTTTATTTTTTTACTAGTGCCACGTAAGAGTTATATAGGTCACATCATATAAGGACTAGGTCAACGTGCCATGTTGGCGCGACATAGGATAAAACTGCTGTCTACACCATCTACAGAGTCAAAATGACTAGGTTTTGATAGTTGAAGGAGGATTTATATCCGATTTTATGCTAACGAAGTAAAATTAGATTCGACTAATAGTTGAGGTTGGTAGAATAGGCCTTTTCCTATAAGTGATAATGCATATTTTATATGGAAAAAGCCAATTTGACATCCTCAACTATTGACCAAGTTCGATTCATGCTCCTCAATCATAAAATCGGGTATAACGACTCTTCTAACTATTAAATCTAGTGCAAAATAACTTTCTCAGAAGTATTGATCTAGTCTTCGTCCTACGTGTGGAATATGTAACGCTTACGTAGAATTACAATTAAAAAAAATCTAAATTGGACTCCCATGTAAGTAGCAATAAAAAAAAATCAAAATAATTTATGGAGACCACATATTAATCACAGCGTGAGGCCCACATGTTATCCTCTCCCTCACTTCTTCCTCCCTCTCTTCCCCTTATCTCTTCCTGCCTTGGCTTGCTAGCTTGTGACTGCGATGGTGAACCATAAAAAACGCCTCCTAGCCTAAGCGCAGTGTGATGAAGGGAGTATAGCGATGATGGCCAATGAGCCTCATTAAAATCAATCTCAAGCTATAATGTCCACCACTCCATGGCTTCACCAAAGCCTAGGCAAAGGATGATGAGGGTAGACATCGGTGGCGTTACATGCAGGTTGTGCCACAGCCTTAATGCCTACACCGTATTGTCATCACCATAACCTCTACAAGCTCTTCTCTGTTTGGCCTATCGCTCTGCCCCAACAAGTTAGCTCTGCCACCTCAGGCAAAGGGCGACGAGCTCAGAGAGGATTGAGGAAGGCAGTGAGGTGGTCTAGGGTGGTGAGGGAGCTCAAAGCTAAGGGCAGTGAGGAGGAGGAGGGAGTCCAGACAATGTGCTCATAGGAGAAGTTTGTGGAGTCACCGCTTCTACCAAGATCCACCTTTCTAAGCCAATAGCTTGCTTCGTCCGCTGATCGCTGCTTGCTTCGCATGCCGTGTCCGTCCCCTACTCCTTCTCAATGTGGTTCGTGCAGATTTGGACACCCCCTTCTCTCGGGGACAACATCCTTTGCTCCACCTAGGTCATCCTCGGCATTGCGTCATCAGCAAGAGAGCCTCTATGTTAATGAGATCTCACTTTTTATTAAATCATTTTTACTAATTGGACTATCGCGCAGGAGAAACCACCATCTTATATTGACTGTGATGGTAGGATAAAGCATCCTTTAAACCACCGAAGGATATAAATTGAACCGGTTTAGCGAGGAGTTTTAATACGTTGGTTTGGGGTTGAGGAACAGGAATTAACCTCGGCCGATAGTTAAGGGAGTTCGATTGAACTTTTTACTTTTAATATCGATATAGAACGGCCCATGAAAAAACCAAGAAATGAATACTGAATATGGCCCAAAAGGAAACGAAGCTTGCATATGGCTCGGTCCAACGATCAAGCTGGAATGGTTCAGTGGTTTTCCACTCCACATCACAATCCAGCCGGCGGCGGAGCCGAGAAGGCTGCTCCAACCCCAAGAAACCGTCTCTCCGGCGACCTGCCTCCTCCTCCGCGGTGCTTCCACGGCCGCCGCTCGGCATTCAACGCCTCAGAGGTCAGTGGACTCTCGTCCTAAACCATTATCCCAAATGAATCCGCCGCAGCTGATTCTTGGCTTATTATTGCCCGGAAGGGAATTCACTGGGGTTCACAACTTCGTTCCAATTTCGGAGCTCCCCCAACCCAAATCTCTCGGTTTGATTCCTCTCTTCCTCGTGTTGTCTGCCTGCGACAGATTGCATACAAAAAAAAGACTTCTTTTTTCCCTTATCCCCGTGCTATCTATCTAGGTTAGTTAAGATTACGGGATTGGGCGTGTTGTTTGCCTCTGGTGCATTCTGATTTCTGGGGATTAATCATAAAAAGGGGAAAGCTTTTTCTTCTGCATTGTATCACCAAGAAGAATAATGGTGAATCTTGTAACTATATGGGGTATATCCTTTCACCAGGCTGATCAGCTAGTTGTGGTGGAGCAAAAACCTTCCATTCAGACCATCCTAGTACAATATCAGCATTCGGCTGACGAGATGTGATTATGTCTTTGTGCCTGCGTTTTTTATGGTACCACAATTTATCAGATTATTCTATTGAGATTCACTTAGAATGTAAAGAAACAAATCAACCATGTGTTATCTTGCTTTATTAAGATTTATTGGGTTATTAACTCGGCCATCTGTGATATTATACAAATTAAAACTGACCGGTGATAATTATGATCCCGCTTTTCTTGTCACAGTGTCATTTGGCATTAACCGCGGGCACTACATTGCATAGTCTTATTGAGGGCACAGGGCTTGATGTCCTCAAATTGATTAATCTATTGCCATGATGCATCATTTACACCATACATGTGACCATGATCATCAGTCTATCATACATAACTAAATGGACATCCGTTTGTTTTTAACATATTAATATAAAGTGAGCATCTCTAGTGTGTACTACTTGATGTGTCCTGAGTTGCTGTGTAGGTGGTAGGAATGAGAACCAGAGACTGGATCACTGCCAGCATGTGGGCGCCATTTATCCATAATGGTAGAAGAGAGCGGGAGTAGGCATAGATAAACTAGACTAGTAGACAAAGAATAGTAGAAAGAGAGAATATTTTTCGCTTTCCTTCAGCATAGTATGTAGCAATCCTTTTAGAAGTATATAACACACTAGCCTGGAGAAAACTCCTCAAAGCCTTAGACTTTTTTTTTCCAACTTACTAGTTTTATCTCTGACATGCTAGCTCCATCATGAACTCTCATCATGTCGTCAACTCCTATCTCTCCTATGATTATCCTTGATACATGTGCTGTCCTTATAGGACAACTGGTTCATGCAATAAATGTAATGCTTTAATGTTCACTAACACTTTACTATTCAGAGAAAAGGCTTCCTTTTCTCCAAATAGTTCAATTTATTTTGCTCGCTAAACTTACACTGATTAGTGGTTTAACTCAATACGGAACAACTTTTGCATAGAAGGATAATATGGCTGATGACGACTGTGACACCTCGAATGCAAATACACCAGAAGAATCAGAAGGCAGCAAATTCAATTGCGAGAATCAAGACAGTGAAGAATCCTTGGATGTTTCTATGCCAACTACTGAACAATTAATGAATAAACGAGAAGATGCCCAAACTACCAAACATTTAAAACGGATGGAAAGGAAGAGGAAAAGGGCTATTGAATGCTTAGCAGTATTTTGTTATGAAGCTGGGATTCCTTTTAATGCTCTCTGTATAAAGAGTTTCCACTTAATGTTAGAAGCAATCGGAAAATTTGGCCCTGGTTTGTAGGGACCTTCTCTACATGAGCTTCGAGGTCGCCAATTGCAAGAGCAAGTTTCAGCTATTACTGATCAAGCCCGATTGCTGAACGTTTCACTGGAGCTTGGGGGATGTTCTATTATTCTTGATACTTGGGTCGATGAAGATGGAAGGTGCCCCATAAACTTAGGGGCTCACTCTGTGGTTAGTTTGTTTTTCCTTTGATCGATCCATCTGCTGTTGGAGTCTTATGGTGAGGCATATATGTTTCAACTGCTTGATTCTTGTATTGAGGAAATTGGTGAGAAAAATGTGGTACAGGTTGTCACAAATATTGAATCAAACAACCTGGTGGCTAGAATGCTTACTGCAAAGAGACCCAACATATTTTGGATTCCGTGCGCTGCACGCTGTATTGACTCGATGCTCGAAGACATTGCAAATCTTACTTTGATCAAGAATACAGTTGATGATGCAAGGTCAATCACTGCTTTTATAGATGCCAAGGTTTGTTGGACCGTTGATATCAGAAAATCATCGCTGCTAATATGATTAAGTAATAAGAAGTGTATGATTTAAGTACAAGTCGAGTCTAATAAAGACACGACACATGCTAAGTCCAATAAGAATTTAAGTCTAGATGCCGATACGAGTTTATAGGCTAGACAATCTTGTTTATAAATATTTCTTATTAATAGGAAAAATAGTTCTTTAGTGAATATTATCCTGTGTCTTTTTTAGACTTGTATAAATTTAAGAGTATATATATGTATGCCTAGAGGTCTTGTAAATTATCTGAATCAGATCAATACGATTAAATTTTATGTATCGCCATCTTTAAGAGTAGGAGTAACATAGTTCTCGATGAGATCTTTTTTTGGATTGGGTTGCATCGGTTAAGTTTAATCTTCAACAAGAGTTAAGTTTCGTCATATAGTAAACATATTGGCTTGATTAAGACTTTTTTAGTTTCGGTTCGATATTTTAGCTAAGCTTATATATTTGCGGGTTATCTTAATATATTTTGGTTTTGAGTAAGGTTATATTTATATCTATCACGCTGGTATAGAGTTTATCGGTTTATGAGGTTTATCTTGTTATTTTTAATCTTATACTATCTAATCTATTCAATTACTATTGATAAAATAAATCTTAATAACATGATAAGTTTTATTTGACGCATCCGCGTGGATATCGAACGATTTTCGCATCAACACACTCTTTTGGCATGCTAGTGAGACCATCTATTTCAAACTAACATGTTTGAGAAGGAAGTTAAAATTTTCAATGACCTTGGAGAATCTAATGGAAACACAAAAGCAATAAGTAGAGCAATTTGAAAAGGATTTTTAAAAGTTGTGCGTAGAGTCATTTAGCATGGCGTGGTAAAGACCAATCTAGAAGACGCAACTCCCAAAACAAACTATGCTTGGAGATTCAAGTCAATAAGCATCTATTAGTCTACAAAAATCCTTTCAAGTTTTGGTGAATGAAGTTGGACACCATGCATTAATAAATCAATCCGGTATGTTGGTAAACACACTTCAGAATTTGATTAAAAAGACTTCAGAATTTGATTAAAAAGACAATAGATGGATTGACTGCTCAGAAACCTTATTAAGGCCTATTTATCTTTCATAAATGACATCGACATAAGTTGTCAATAGAGCACAAGTGCTGATAACATTAGAAGTTCCATTAGAAACTTACGGGCTAGAGAGATATGTAATTTCCAGTTTGATTCCTCCTATACAAACGCAGTTTGGAGGGCAATGTAATGAAACTCCTCTTGAATAACATCAGATCGTCTATTATAGAGGACACCAGAATCAACATGGTGGGATTCTTGATTAGAATCAAGTGCAAAGAGATCACTAGGCATAAGGGCCAATACCGTTGCTTTTATAGTAGTATCTGTTGGATAATGTGTGAGACAATAAATGAACAACAATGATAGCTGAAGTAATAAGGGAACGATTTGGCTTAAAATTGAAGGAACATGCCTTCATATATTGATGTCCATAATCTGATTGGTTTGATAGGGTTTCGTTGCCTCGCCAATGCAGGGTAGTAGATTTTTTGAAATTATCAGAGCAAAATGATATATTTACGGTGGAACGCATAAACCAATTGTTAGCTAAATGTGAAGAGGCATCAATGAGGGAAGTTTTGAGGGTTAGATTATTCTCGTTGTTATTATCTGGATTGGCCTTTATATGGTTTTTATTTTTACCGCCAAATTCAATAAGAGGATGGGTTAATCTGAAAAAATAATTTCACAAATACTTCTTGGCTGGAGTTCATAAAATGCAGTTTACAAATCTTACATTGGTGCATAAAAGGATGGACGAATCAGTCTTATAATATAATGTGCACAATCGATGCTATAGTTTAAATCTAAGTGATGGATAATCGGTAAAGCTAGCTTTCCAAGAATTACTAGCTCTCATCAAGAAGAAATTTTTCTCTCAATAGTTTGAGAGCTTAGTGCATTTAGAGCAGAAAGTGATTATGAAAGCTAATTCCGAGAGACGAGGAAAGAAAATTTCCAGTGAAAAATTGTACATGTACAAGGATTTTCATTGGATTTAGAATAGGAGAAAGGTTTTGATACTGAGATTGGCTTAACAAAATGGATATAAAATAAAAAACAATAGCATGTCTATGGATGAAATATATGATTTTGATATAAATAAGGCTGATAAAAATTTTGATTTGTTTCTTCAAGAGAAACAAATACATCTACCTCTAAACCACGTGATTCCATCGGCCGATGATAAGAAGATATGTACCGCAAGTGGCATAATTTAATTTCTTATCATACTGATGAGTGGAAAGTATTTCTGTAATAGATTTTATCAATTATGGAGAAGGGGAGGATTAAGTTTGATGATGAAAAAAAGACAAAATTAATTTTATAAGGAGGTTTATTTTAAATTTGTCAGGGATAACTGAGAGCCCTTTGCTCCGTTATTGAAGTTAAAAACTAATCAAGAATTTATTTGAGGAGCAGAATAGCATAAGGCGTTTGGTGGAATTAAAGATTATTTAAGTTTTCCATCGGTCTTGGTTCCGCTAAAGGAGAGCCTATTTAGGTTATACTTATCGGCTAATGAGAAATCTATTGTATCTATTTTATCTTAGCCGAATACTTTTAGAAGCTGAAATAAGATACCTTGCCTTTGTTTATATTTTTTATACACAAAATTAAGGTATTATCTTCTATTAGTTGATTACACAATGGTATGTAAAATCTATGTGGTAAAATACATGTTATCGGCTCGAATGTTGAAGGGGAGGATTTGACAGAGTTTGACTTACTGTATGAATTGGCTAAAGCATTAAAAGGATAACCAATAGTTAATTTCATTATACAACATTGTGATGATTCTATGGGAAATATGGAGCGAGTGCTTTGGACGTTATTTTTCGATGGATCAGTAGGTAGACACGGGTGTGGCATCGGCCTGGTCATCTTATTGCTTCGGGGGGTAAGTTTTGAATTTTGCTTTCATGATTAATACTTGTTTCTCTAATAATCAAGTAGAATATAAAGCGGTGCTTAAGAGACTTTAGTTGTCAAAGGAAATTGGAGCCGATGCTATGGAGATTATTAGAGATTCATTGTTGGTGATTAAACATTTGTCTCAGGAATATGAGTACAAGGATGAGATCTTGAAATCATGTCATCAAGTCTTCTAATAGTTGCTAAGAGATTTTAAGACTGCATTGGTGAGTCATGTTCAAAGCTAATGATCTTACATAAATTGCTTTGGGTTATCGACCGATTGGAAAAAAATATAGAAGATGAGTTAGCTGTTGTTGAGGAGGATAATTGGAAAAAAGAAATTATAGATTACTTATAAAATCCTTCACAATCTGTTTCAACAAAACTTTGGTATAAGACCATTAAATACGTTTTGATTGATGGAGAGTCGTACTACTGGCCGATTGAGAGAGTTTTATTAAAATGATTGTCTTTAAAAGAAGTCATAGTGGTTATGTGTAAAATGCACGATGGTATTTGTGGAACTCATTAATCGGCGTACATAATGTAGTGGCTGTTTAGAAGGTTTGGATATTTTTGGCCAAACTGCTAGCCGATGTGCCGACGCATTGATGCATGTTTTCGTGCGCCCCGACTTCGTACCGCACATTGCGCACGACCACCATGGCCCCACCGCTCTAGTGCGCCACACCACTGTCGTGAATACAACCATTTGCCCCCCTCTGTGTGAGGTCACTGCATCGCGTTGTGCCAAGCTTGACCCCTCCACGACACAAATCTTGCTGATGCCCTACACTACGCCATGGCAAGCCTGGCCCCTCCTCGTCGAGAATCTCTCCGCTCTCTTTCTATTCGCCCTTGGAATCTTACGGTAGCATAGCGATCCTTCATCGATCCCACAGCCTCTATAAAAGGCGCTAGGAGCCCCTACCCCAAACGGTATGCCATTCCTCATTTCTCTCCCCATCACCTCCACCATCCTCTTTCCCATCGAGCAGCCACCGTAGTGCCCTTTGACGCATCCAAGCTCACTTCTTGACCTTGCTGCGCGCACCTAAGCCTCCTGGCGCCACTGCTGGGACCACCATTGCCGGCCGCCTTCAAGCGCCACAACCGCTCGCCTCCAAATACGCTTGTGTGCGAGGCAAAGAAACGATAGAAATTAGAAGAGGAATGGGACCCACGTGGGCCTTACCCTATTCCAGCCACCTCCATAGATAGTCCTACTCTCGTCCAGGCCCCACATATCATCCTAAGCAATATTATTGGGAATATTCTTTTTATACTTTCTTTTATTTTCAAGAAAATCTATTTAAAACTAAAAAAATCATATATTTTTATGCGTAACTACCTCATACTAGTCCAAATTTTTTTTTCTAAAATACTCCTCTACGTAATGGCGCTATTATTTTCTATATTTTGTTACTTTATTAGTACTCCATAGAATATTTGTATTTATCATGTATAGAGGTCATGCCCGAAGAAGAGTTCATATTGGATTTCGATGCATCAAGAACCGCTGCACACCAAGACAAGCCATTGCTGATACAAAATCTATCGATGGCTCGTATCGGCATACACGAAGGCCTAGGAGATCTACTTAGCTCAAATGCAGATTCTTGTGCTCTTTGGCATCCTTGACTTGATAAGGTGCGGACGTGCTACTCAATTTAACCTTCTAATTGATAAGGAAGATAGAAAAAATATATCAACGAGCCAATCGCCGATAGGCCAATACAAACTCTTGCTATCGGTTGGATTGTCGATAGGGTTTAACATCGGTCGAGGGTCTCATGTAGGTATAAAGCAAATGATGTAAATATCAAAACTCATAACGAAGATAAATGCATTAGCTAATGGTCCGATGTAAGCCGATACGATAAAAAGGAGAATAAAACCTACTAGTTTACGATGCTAACCTTATTAATAACAATTTTGATAGATTGGACTAAATTGAGATAGTATAAAATTAAAACTAATAAAGCTAGATCGGTTGATATTAGATTAATTGCAGCTTGAATATTTATCGGTAAATAAAAGATAACTAATCGGCTAACACTCCGATAAGACGTTGTATGAAACCTATCGACTAAACATGATTTAATCTATTAGCTACAATCTAATAGATCAGACATAATTGAGACAATATTAGATTGCAAATAATAAGAAAAAGACCTATCTATCCAATGGATCCTACACAAACGTGATGGATACAGTAGATTAATCTAAGCGATCAAGATGATGCAAGCTTAGAAGAAGCTAATGAATCAGGATAAACCAGCAACTGTACTTAGCTGAACTAGAATAATCTAAGAGATTGAAATGATAAAGCCTTAGATGAGACCAGTCTAGCCAATATAACTGCTGGGTGGTGTGACTTACCCCTTTACCAAAAAACCTAGAGAACTAGAGTGGCGATGCACCAAAATTATATTGTATTGATAGAGAGATAATTTATAAGACCCTGGGGTGTTTGTATTTATACTCTAGGATTACATGAGTCCTAACAAGTTACAAGAAATCCACTTGGATATTACTTACTAATTAAGAAAGAAAAAAAACTAAAACTTGCTTATCTGTAAGATACATTCTAAATATTAAAACCACCTTACGGTGGCCTTCACAATTTTCCTTGAATTCAGTCTTCATTGGATATACTTTCATAAGTTGATTGGCTCTTTTCCTTAACTGAATCTATTAGTGGGCTTGACCGATCGACTCCTTTCCTAGGCAGTTATAATATCCATGGCAATTACGAAACAAACACTTGTGGATAAAACAAAAACTAAAAAACCTTTCTATTTATAATACAATCTTACCTAATTACAATAGGTATTTCTAAAGATAACTCCTTTCTTTGCTTTCCACAAACTGCCTTGGACTCAGTCATTTGTGAGCTAATCGATCCATCCGGACCCAAACTCAAACATGCTAGCCGATTTATCAACCATCGGTTCTAGCTAATCCATCACCATCGGCCTTTGGTAAGGACCATCGGTTTTCATCAAACCTACTAAAGTTTCTATGTCGATGCGCTAGTCCGTGCCAATTTTTGACCTTAACAACCATTCTTAAACATTTTGAATCTATATCTATGAATTAATTTGGTTATGAAAATGTATTACTTAGGTTATACTTTAACGATGATTGGCCTTGATTCGTGTGAAATTGAAGGACATACCCAATAGTCGAACTTATATTATATAGGATATTGATGACCCCATCCTTGTTGACTACACCAAATGTGCACCGGTATTGTCATCTCTTAGATGCGATTTCCAAGGTAGTTGCTTAGCCCGCTAACAATTGTGATGTCGTGTGGGAGAACTTGGTACTTCCAAACCTTACTTGAATATCCGATGTGATCTCGGCATGTTTGTAAATTAAAAATATTTTGTATTAATTAGATGGTGCGGAGTCGGTGCCTTCGTGACTTGGCTACGTATTGTCATTAAGGACCAATTTCTTAATAAAATTCATCCAAACATATTACAGTGTGAACAAATGAGTATTATGGGATGCCCTTGGATAAGCAATTAACTATCATATAAAAATCTTATATGTCAATAGTTGTGAAACACTAGAGATAAGTAGATTGTGTCGTAGATCGTACTAACTAAGATGAGTGCTGCTCTAGCCTCTTTTTAGACGATTGGATAGGTGTAGAGACATCCTCGGTATGTCTTGATTAGATGAGGACACATAACTTGTCTAATACTCGGTTTTGAAAAATTCGACCCAACTATAAGATACGAGATATTCATGGGTTAGTTTTAGAATGTAGTGAGTCCTCATTTGCCAACCGTCTATTATTCAGAAAATGATTTAATCTTTTAAAATTTATATCTTTTTATCTAAATATTCGTTTGAGCCTGTTCCACTCTCAAATTTTTTCTAGAAATAAGATCCCTCTAATAGTACTAATAGTTATGTATATAGGGTTCTGATTTTATTTCTTTTTTTCATGTTGTTGTTTTGTAAACCGATGCCAAGGAGTTGCCAGTTCGAGAGTTCGTCGAAGAAGAAGACCAAGACCAAGGCAACTCACGCATTGATCATGTTGAACCCATATTTTTAAATTAAAAATTATTTTATTTGTGAACTATATATGCTTAGGTATACGATATCAGCTGCGAATCACTAGTTGATCCGATAGGCCTTGAACCCACTTATTTCACATATCCTTCTTGTTTGTTAACGAGCCTATACCCTTGTCACCTTTTTGTCGTACTGGTGCTCGTGCTTAGCAAAGCATGTGTATCGATGATACCTTATCACTTAAAACTAGTTGGTGGGATAGACACATACTAAGTCTAATGAAGATACAAGTCTTGATACCGATACGAGTTTGTGGCCTAGGCGGTCTTGTTTGTAAATATTTCTTATAAATAGGTAGAAGTAGTGTTTATATTGGCCTATTGGCTGATTAGGTTTCAACTAATTTCTATTGATTAGACATTCGATAGATTGAGTCTATATCGGCCTATTGATCGATTGGCTTGTTGGTCTAATTTTTTTTTATTTTTTTATTAATTGCATGTCAAATTAATTAGCACGTCTTAAATCTTAAGAATTTAAGAACACACATTGGAATTAAACAGACTCTCAGATATTCGTACATGTGACGTATCGATATGGATATCGGATGATTTTTGCATCAACATAGACATGTTACGCCAGTTCACCAACCAAAGCAATTTTGTTCAAGCAGAGATTTCTCATTCCATCACGTCCTACTTGAACCGTAAGAGACTCTATGATAAGAGGATCGAGTCAAAACTATGTTTGTTTCTAGGGATTGAGAGGACAGCAAGTGGTCAAAGGAAAATGTGGGTGAGAAATCTAGTGGTAAGCAACAAATTCTGGCAGAGGGCTGCATGCTATCAACAGTGTGAGCCAAAATTGGACGTGTTAAGGAGTTCAGGCAGTATGCTAACAGGCTGTGGCATACTATTTATGGCATACATATATGGTGATCTTGCAAATGGTAAAAAGGAAATTTTATTGCGCTTTGGAAACAAGGAAGAGCACTATCTGGCAATATGGAACATCATGGACAAGAGATGTGAGGCTAGTTTGAAGACACCACTGCACTTTTCTGGTTATTATTTGAATCCCTTCTTCTACTTCCACAACAAAAATGAAATTGAGAATATTGGAATCTTCAAAGATGCGCTTGCCCAATGTATGCGCAATATGTACAAAGATCAACTTACTCAAGAAAAGATTTTGAATCAGTTGGAACTTTATGAGACTTGGTCAGGAACTCAAGGAGCGGGCCTTGCAAAGGTTGAAAGTACTAAAATGAATCCTAATCCAGGTAATTTTCTTTCTGGGAAAAAAACATCATACATGTGTATTTTGTTTGTTTCCAAAAGCTGACAATGCCTTTATTCGTATTAGCCTAACATTCAAGTTAAATTGCTCGCTCATGTTATAGGTTTCTTTTGGACAATACTTACGCGCAGAGGTGTACAAGAGTTGAAACAAATGGCATTGAGGATATTGAGTTTAACTTGTGGCTCACTGGCCTGTGAGAGAAGTTGGATTGAAAAAGGTAATTGATTTATAAGTTTTTTAAAGACCATATTAATTGGTTCTAAAATCTCTGTTAGGTCTTCAACTTATCATCATTTCATTTTTACATGTCTAACATTGAATATGCTCTTCTATGATTCCTTGTTAGACCCATAAGAAGAAACCATCAAAGGTTACATCTAAGCAATTCTATGATTCAGCATTTGTAATGGTCAATGAGAGACTACAACAGAAGGATAAAAGGAAATACAGTGATCATGTAATTCCATATCTCCCTGATGATGATGAACCATATGAATGGCTGGTTGGTAGTGATGAGAATGATGATGCTCCATTAGATGCACATAAAGATGAAATTAGAGCTATGCTGACAGCACCGAGCATCAGTGGTGAAGAAGGGCCAAGTCATTCCAGCGAAAAAAGAAAACCATCCAGTGCTTCATGCTCAAAGCAAGCAAAGAAACCATGCCGTGATTCTCAGCACATGTCATTAGAAGAAGATCATGGGGGGAAGAGATGAAGATGGACTAACACATTGAAGCAAAATGAAGATACCGTCCGATGTTCCCTGTTCGAAGCTTGCCAAGAATCCATCACGTGTTGCGGATTTCAGGTCACCAGAAGAGAGCACGAGGGAGTGATGAAGAAGAACAAAGACACACTTGCAACAAGAGCAAACCTTCATCGGTAGTTCCATGTTCATGAAGAAGGGCAATGAGGAAGGCACCAAAGATCATGATGATCACTGAGCTCTATTGATGTTCATGGTCTCCCGTGCTGCAGCATCATGCATGACAATTGCCATTTTGGGAATCAGAATGAAGGTGTGGAAATGATTGATTCTATTTCTGTTAATGCATTAGTATATATAGAGGTCGGAGTGACTCATAAGACAACCATAGTCATGTTATTAATCAAGGTTAATCTACTATAATTATACTTACTATAATTATAATAGACTAATACTCCCCTGCAGTCTAATTAGGAGCATCGCTAACATTCAGACTAAACCGAAACTCCTAAAATAGTGAGGTGGAAAGGCCCTTGGTAAAGGCGTTGGCGTACTGCGATGTCGTATGAACATAGAGGACCCGAACGTGACCAAGGACGACCTTCTCTCGAACAAAATGGAGATCAATCTTAACATGTTTCGTCCGCTGATGCTGCACTGGGTTGCCGGAGAGATATACAACATTGATATTATCGCAATAGACCAAGGTGGTATGGCGAGGGGGTGGCGAAGCTCAAGAAGTAGCTAACGTAGCCAGGTAGTTTCAGCAACACCATTCGCTACAGCACGATATTCAGCTTCGGCACTCGATCTGGAGACCGTATGCTGATGCTTAGAAGACCAGGACACCAAGTTGTCCTCGAGAAATACTACGTAGCTAGAGGTCGATTGGCGAGTGTCAGAACAGACAGCCCAGTCGGCATCCGTGCAAACAACAAGATCTGCAGGTAAAGATTGGCGCATGGTTAGCCCAAGTGATAGTGTGCCCTATAAGTGATAGTGTGGCTCCCGAGGAGCATGCATATAGAGGCATATCTGTTGAATTGCAAAGGCAATGTTTGGTCGGGTGAAAGTTAAATACTGCAGAGCGCCAGCTAGACTGCGGTACTGTGTAGCGTCAGCAACATGCGGTCCATCAACAGATAATTTGGAGTGTAGATCAACAGGCGTGCTGTATGGTTTGCACGCACTCATCCCGACGTGCTCCAAAATATTCTGACTGTACTGCCGCTGTTAATACCAAAATCTGGACGATCCGATGGTGCTAAAGCCGATTGGCTAAGAGGTGTCCGATGGAGAGTTTGATTCAGTCATTGGCCGATGGAGATACTGGTCAGCTCGTGAGACAAAGCCGATCGAAACTGTAGAAAAGCCGATCTAATTAGTAGAAGATTGGATCGGCTTGAAGACAGGGAATTATCCGATTGGGGTTAGGTCCGAGAAGCCCGAGGAAAGGTAGGAAAAGGATCGGCTTGAGTAAAAAGAGGTCCGATTGCTACAGTGAAGAAGCTGATCGGGTTATAGCGGAGGAAGACTCGGTTCCAAATTAGAAGATTACTTAGATAAAACCAAGTTTATGGAAGAGCCGTGGACTCAATGACAAGATGTTCTATCTTTGTAAATTATAATCTTATTAGGAAGGTTTAGTTAGTTAGTTAACTTCTTTAGAGGTATTTTCCTTTGTTCTTATTAGGAAATAACGTCCGATGGTTGTAAACGTGTCGCACTCTGTCTGTAAATCCAGGGTATAAATATAGACCCCCTAGAAACATGTAAGATATCTCTCGATCAATATACAATCTCAACGCATCGCCACCCTAGTTCATCGAGGTCTTACAGGCGGGTTCTGGCTCTCGACGCTGGGCTACATCGGTTAAGTCCGATCTCCAGCGAAGGGGTAAGTCCCGCCATCATCTCAATATGTTCTGCTCTGTCTGAGGCTGCATCGGTTAGGTTCGACCTTTTAGGCCGATCAGACGTATCGCATCACGTCCGTGCAGGACCTATCTGCCTGTTAAGCTCCCTCTGCCGTCGTCAATTTCGTGCCGATCAGTTAGGTTCGACCTACGGGGCTGCCGACGGTAGATCGAGCTTCAGGCCTATAGTCTTCTGCACAGCGTATCATCGGAGTGCTAGCCGATGAGTTATCCATGCTCTGAGCTTCACGTCCAGCGCATCGGCCCCTCGACCGATATGCATCAGCCTTCAGAGGCGTCCCTTGACGTGTAACACCGAGCGTATCGGTCTCCCAGCCGATGCGCACCCGCCTTCAGAGAGAAGTCCCCTCATCGGCTCAGCTAGCTAATGGGTTCGTTCCTATCCTTGCTACAGCATAGCCAATCTGGCGTCCTCCATATTATCGCCAATGGCCCCGGCCTCATATTGTCTCTGTTAGGTCCGATTTTCGAGGTTAGGTGTTAATGGCGCTATCACGGTGGGCGACGGGTCTCGTGCTGTCATATCCAGAGCGGCATCGGCTTTGTAGCCCGTGCCTTCTTATAATATTCGTTACCTAGTCCGTATGTGCCTTCATCGGTTTTTTCAGCCGATGAATCACTGTTCGGCTATCCGGAGGGATGCTGTGCGCTTAGCTATCTCCTGAGTACACCCTGTTTTCTCCATCGGCTCTGTGGTCGATCACTCGTCCACACCTGTCCATATCAGCTCCTCAGCCGATCAAAGAGCTTTCCGATCCTATCGGCAGCCAGCCGATAGCAAGCGCCTGTATCGACCCACCGTCTCACTTCCTTGTCAATTGCAGGGTCAAATTGACTGACACGCCTGCACCCGTACGGACGCACCGGAGCCGATCGAACCCCACGGCCCCTGGTGCGCGTACCTCAAGCCACACAAAAAAGCCGATCGGCCTGCACTGGAGCTAAGCAGACCTCCCAGGCGATCCGGCGTATTCGCGCCGGGGCGCGCGAGGGACCTCGGCGAGAACAGCCGCTGAGAAAGGAACAGACCATCTGCTGAGTGTGTCACAAAAATGCGCAGAAAGTGATGTAGCTGACCCATATCCATCATAGCAAACTCACGTTGGAGAGCCTCAATAATGTGCTTGAGAAATTCGGCAGAGGAGGGGGTGAGGACAATGTCATCGACATATAGCAGTAAGTAGGCCGTGTTTGGACCGCGACGATATATAAAGAGCGAAGTATCAGACTTTGTGTCAACAAATCCAAGTGGCACGAGGTGAGAGGCGAACCTATGATGCCAAGCACGAGGAGCCTACTTCAAATCATATAAGGACTTGTTGAGCCGACAGAAAAAATCTAAGTGAGAAGAATCCACAAAACCAGAGGACTGCACGTAGTACACTGTCTCAGTGAGAGTGCCATGGAGAAATGCATTCTTCACATCTAGTTGATGAATAGGCCAGTTCTAAGATAATGTCAGAGAGAGAACAACTCGAACTGTCGTAGGCTTGACAACGGGACTGAAGGTTTCATCATAATCAATATCGGGCCGCTGTGTGAAACCCCATAGTACCTAGCGAGCCTTGTAGCGATCAAGAGACCCATCGGCGAGCAATTTGTGTCGATAAATTCACTTGCTAGTCACAACATTGATGCTAGGAGGGCAAGGCACAAGACTCCAGGTGTTATTGACAATCAGAGTGTCATACTCAGCTTGCATAGCGGATCGACAATTGGGGTCTAACAGTGCATCACGAACAGAGTGAGGAAGATGCGACATGGGCACAGCGTGGAGGTTGAGGCGATCCACGGGCTGTGTGATACCAGCCTTGCCACACGTGCGCATCGAGTGCACATTGGTGAGCGGAGAGATGACGATCGGTTGGGTGGTAGCTATGCGGCTGGTACCGCTGCCGACAACCTATGTGTGAGCAGCAGGGGTAGCAGGATCGATAGCACTCGTGGTCGGTGTGGTGCCACTAGCAGCGACCTGTGTGGGGTGCACAGGGGCAGCAGCACTGGATGACGCGGAGAGGTGGTGCCACGGGCAGCAGAGCTGGACTCAGGCGACCATGGCCCTACACCAGGGCTCATCGGCGCAAGGGTGGCCTCGGGCATAGGGTGTGATGCTGAGGAAGCTGCTGTACCTGCACGCACAAAATGAGCTCTAAGAACTAAAGCGGTAAGATCGTGATCATTGACAAGAAAGTCTAGGGTGGAGGGTGACATGGATGTGCTAGACATGTTGGAGAAAGGGAAAAAGGATTCATCAAAAACGATATGTCTAGAAATAAGGATGCGGTTCGACTGAAGCTCGAGGCATCGATAGCCTTTGTGCTCTGAGGAGTAGCCAAGAAAAACGCATAGAGAAGAACGTAGGGCAAGTTTGTGGGGCGCTGTAGAGGACATATTGGGGTAACATGCACCTCAAAAACTTTGAGATGATCATATGAGAACTAGGCAGAGAAGAGAGCATTGTATGGTGTGGAGGAGGCGAGAGATTTTGTGGGGAGGCGGTTCACAAGATATGTGGCGGTGTGAAGGGCCTCAACTAGTAAGTTGGAGGGAGACTCGCCTAAAACAAAAGGGAATGCAGAGTGTTATTGATGATACGAAGGGAATGCTCTGCTTTACCATTTTGTTGGGAGGTGTATTTACACGACATGCGGAGGGCAACACCGTGGGAGAGGAAAAACATGTGGGTCTAGGAATTATCGAATTCACGGCTATTGTCGCATTGGATGCTCTTGATGGTGGTGCCAAACTATGTGCGAACATAAGCAAAAAAATTAGAAAGAGTGGAAAATGTCTCAGATTTGAGATGAAGTGGAAAAGTCCAAATGTCGTGAGAGCAGTCATCAAGAATAACAAGATAATATTTATATTCTAACACACTGACAAGTGGAGAGGTCCATAAATCACAATGGATTTAATCAAAATTATGAGTAGCTCGAGAGCTAGATGAACCGAAGGGTAGACGTACATAACGACCAAGTTGGCATGCATGACAGATATGGTCGATATCATCTTTATTGCAGGAAATGACATTGGACCTAATGAGTTTGGACAAAACTTCACGCCAAGGTGACCGAGATAGCGATGTCAAAGGGAGGTGGGTGCTGTGATGAACACGGAGGTGCTGGTGGAGGGTGCATAAAATGGGTAGAGGTCACTGGAACTATTGCACCTGACAATCACGTTTCTGGTTTATAAATCCTTCATAGAAAGACCAAATGGATCAAACTCAATGAAAGAATTATTGTCGGTGATAAAACGATAAATGGAAATTAATTTCTTAATAATGTTGGGTGACATCAAAACGTTATTAAGAGTAAGATCATGAGGCGGTAAGGAAAAAATATAGGATCTAGTGGCTGTGATAGGCAGTAAAGCACTATTTCCCAACACGATAGATGAAGGAGTAGATGAAGAGGGTGGGGAAATGGTGGAGAGTATACCAGCGTCCGAGGTCATATGTGAACCGGCACCTGAATTAGCATACCACTCAGAGGCTGGCGGGTTCAGCGTCATGGTGTTGAAGGAGTGCGTCAGGGAGTCCTGGTGCCAAGATTCTCCGTGAGTGGGCATCCAGGGCGCCACCTAGTACACTGGTGAGGATGCCTGAAAGCCCGGTGGTGCAGCTCCCTCATAGTACGTGCCGTATGAGGGCGGTGGGGCATCGTATGCGCCTCCATAGGCGCTGGGATGAGCACCGAAACCGTCATAGTGCAGAGCTATGTGGAACGTAGGCTGTGGTGGCGGAGGTCATCCCGACTGGTCGTACGGCCACATGCGCACAGTGCCAGCCCAAGGGTGGGCGAACGACGGGTACACGGCCGTACCGGGAGGGACGCTGTCCTGTCCACTTAGGGCTGCTCCAGCAGAGGGCGCTGGAGGGCCGCCACTAGCAGGTCCGCCGTGTCCACCGTGGCCACGACGGCAGCCGTTGCGCTGGCCCCCGATTGGTGCAGCGGGACGCGGAGGAGGAGGCGTTCCCAAACATGGAGCAGCGGGCGCACTAGGAGCCGCTGGACACGGCATCGTAGCGATGAGGATGGCCAGTGGGGATGCAGGACGAGCGTCGATCTCCATGTCCTCCAATAGGAGGTGTATACGGGCTTCAGTGAACGTCGGGAACGGCCTGTGCATCTTGAGGATGGATACCATATGGCAAAACTTGCCACTTATGCCCCGAAGGAGTGTGAGTACCATCTATCGGTCGCCAATGGGGTCACCGAATTCGACGAGGGAGGCAGCCATGGACTCAAGGCGACAGCAATAGTCGGTGACGCTCAGAGACTCCTGGCGGAAGGTGCGAAACTATGTCTCCAGGAGAAGGGCATGGGACTCCTTCTGGCCGAGAAATTCATCCTCAAGATAGCACCACGCGTTGCGGGCGCGACCTTGTCGCATCATTAGCGACTGCTGTAGGTCGCTGGAGACGGTGCCGTATACCCATGTGAGATGCAGCAGTCCACCTGGATCCATGCCGGGCGGGCAGGGAACGTCTCATCTTCCAGGACATGGCGGGTGAGGGCATATTTGTCGAGGACGGTGAGGAACATGCTGTGTCACTTGGTATAGGTGTCCATGGACTTGTCGAGGACGATAGGGATGAGTGCCTTGACATTGACGACGGCGGTGGCTTGCGCCCAAAGAGCCTCGTTAGCGCTCTCATACACGTCCAGCGCAGCGTCGTGAAGAAGGGCCTCCTCAGCCCGATGCGCTTCTTCAGCGCGAGCAGCTTCAGTCACGAGACGGCGGCCTTTGGCTTCTTTGGCCGCCTTGGCGGTTGCTGTGGCATCAGCGTCATCGTCTTCGCCGGTCATGAGGGGCAGGACCGGCGGCCGCACCTGGTGACGCAATAGGGCGAGTGATCAGGAGCGGAGGCAGGATTGGATCGGCGGCCACACCCGGTGATGAGGGCAGCTACGGGGCGGCGATCGGATCGGTAGCGCGGGTGATGAGACCGGCGACACACCCGGTGACATGTAGTCAACAACGATGGTGGCAATCGGATCGGCGGCTGGCGCTGGTTCGGGAGCGGAGGCAGGATCGGATCGGATCAACGGGCGATCAAATCGACAGCAGGCAGGATTGGATCGGTGGGTGATCGGATTGGCAGCAGGTAGGATCCGATTAGCGGGCGATCGGATCGGATCGGCGACGGGCAGGATCGGATCGACGGGCGATCGGATCGGCAATTGGCGCTGGTTCGAGAGCGGAGGCAGGATCGGATCGGCGGCCACACTCGGTGACGAGGGCAGCTACGGGGTGGGCGATCGGATCGGCAGTGTGGGCGATGAGACCGACGACACACCCGACGACATGTAGTTAGCAACGGTGATGGCGATTGGATCGGCGGCGAGCGCTGGTTTGAGAGCGAAGCAACTACGGAGTGGCAGCGTTGCGAAGGCGGGCGATCGGACCTCGGCAGCCTCCTGTAGCATAGCAATGGTGAAGGACTGAAACCGGAGGTCGGGCGACGACAACAATGATGGCGGCGGCGGGTACTAGTTTTAGTTGTGGAAGGATAGCGGATCGGAACCGCTCTGATACTGTGGGAATGATTGATTCTATTCCCTGTTAATGCATTGATACATGTAGAGGCCGGAGTGGCTCATAAGACAACCACACAACCATACGACTAATTAAGGTTAACTACTATAATTATACTTGCTATAATTAAGAGAAATATTAACCTGTGTCTTGCAACTCTGGAAGTCTGGCATGTGGTTTGTTTTGTCAGGATGTTAATTAGCGACAGTTTGGCAGACTATTTGTAATCGTTCCATGATCGCCAGTTGATGGATAGACTCTGCATCGATGCTAATCAAGCAACTGACATATTATTCATCTTATGGGATTTTAACGCTTAAGAACCAGATGACCAGAGAGACGGAGTTCTTAAAACCGCTGGGCTAATTTCAGAATTTCAAATTAAATGTTCCTGTGGCCTAATCGATTTTAGCGGTAAAAAAAAGGGGAAAACGCTGACATTTTAAAGCGTATAGAACTTTCTCCTTTTTTTTCTCTATATGTAATGAATCTGAACATGAAATTTATATTTCGGTGGATTATAAGTAGATTTTGTACCTTCGGCATGTACAATGAGAGCACTTGAAACTTATGTGCACTACAATTTCTGAGGATCAGAGTCAGACGTAGGAGGATCAGTGTTTGCGACCATAATTTCTCAAAACAGCCTCAGTTTGTATCAGAATTTCCAATCAATGTTCATGTGGACTAATCTTTCTTTTCTTAAAGAAAAAGAAAGAACTGTGTGGCCTAATCGAATTGTTTATAGAACGGAGTTTGTTGAGGGTACATCACATCAAATCGGTATCAAAATTATATTCAATTTCAATTACAAGTTTGATCCACAATCCATTCATTACAAGATAAGATTGCACTACTGCTTACCGCCGAAAATCCCGTAACGACGGCTTAGTCACGCGAAAGCCTGGGAGGTCTACTTAATTCCAGTGCAGGTACTTAAGGCTTGAGGTTCGCGAGCGTGCCAATCAATTTGACCCTATAATTAACAAGAAAAATGGAATAAGACGTGTTCGTCGGTCGGCCGAAAGGCCTGCCCGACTCTCCTATCAGCTGATGGCCGATAGAGCCGAGAATGCTAGCGCATAGGCTGAAAAGCCGATGGAGGTATGGGAGATAGACACATATAATGCGCTAAAAGATCTATCAACCAAAGAGCCGATGATGCTACCGCATCCGATACGCGGAGTGGGAGCCGATCCCCGCGAGGCCATGTGGGCGAGCGACAGCAGTAACGGCGCCGTTAGGGCTAGCCTCGATAGATCGAACGTATGAGGCCGGTGGCTAATGACATCGAGACGACGGGGGCTCGAACCGAACATGACGACGAGGAAGGAGGGATGCCATCGGCTTCCTACAGGCCTAACGCCTGAACCCATCGGCCGCACGACGATGGAGACCTACGTTTAGGATAACTCATCGGCTACTCAGTCCGATGAGACGCCGTAGAGAAACGTATAACCTAAAACTCAATCCTCCGTCGGCAGACTCGTAGGTCGGACCTAACCGATACAGCACGAGACCGACGATGGCGAAAGGAGTTTGATAGGCTGATAGATCCTGCACAGATGTGATGCGGTACACCTGATCTGACTAAGAGTTTGAATCTAAACGATGCAGCCTTAGACAGTACAAAGTATAACAGGATAGTGGTGGGACTTACTCTTTCGTCAGAGATCGGACTTAACCGATGAAGCCCCATGTCGAGAGCTAGAACCCGCCGGTAAACACCTAGATGAACTAGGGTGGCGATGCGCCGAGTTTGTATATGATCGAGAGATATGCTGCATGTTTTCAGGGACTATATTTATACCCTGGATTTACACACAGAGTCCGACATGTCTACGACCATCGAACATTATTTCTTAATAAGAACATAGGGAAATACTCGTAAAGAAGTTAACTATCCAGCTAAACCTTAGTAATTAAATAAGGTTATAATTTACAAAGACAAACATCCTACCGTAGAGTCCACGGCTCTTCCGCAAACCCGGTTTCATCTAAATAATCTTCCAATTTAGAACCGAGTCTTCCTTTGCTACAACCTGATCGGCTTCTCCACTGTAGCAATTGGACCTTCTTTTACTCAAACCGATCCTTTTCCTACATTTGCTCGGGCTTCTCGGATCTAACCCCGATCGAATAATTTCCTATCTTCAAGCCGATCCAATCTTCTACTAATTAGATCTTCTAATCGACTTTGTCTCACGAGCTGACCAGTATCTCATTCGGCCGATGACTGAATCAAACTCTCCATCGGACACCTCTCAACCGATCGGCTTTAGCACTATCGGATCGTCTATATTTTGGTGTTAACAACTACACATCTATTGGTGCTTCCTTTGTTCCGCCTAATCTGATTATATTACAACACAGCAATTAAATCAAGTAATCAGTGATCACAAGGATCATCAATCAATTGATCCAAAGGTACACCAACAAGCTGCATGTGCAAAAAAAAAAAAAAAACTACAGATTAATTACTGCTCAGCTGTTGCCTAACTAATCTGTCTCGGTGAACCACTGGTGCTCCAGCGCCTCGGCCGCCGCGAGCCTCTCGCCGGGCTCGACGGCCAGCAGCCCAGCCAGGACCTCGCGCCCAGCCGGCGACAGCTCCGGCAGGCCATCGAACAGCTTGCATGCTCCCGTAGAGCCTAGGCGGTGGAGCACCGCGGCAAGCAGGACCTCCTCGTCGGTGTCGTAGTCCTCGAACAGCGGCGCGCCGGTGAGAAGCTCGCCCATGATGCAGCCGAGCGCCCACATGTCCACCTCCTGGCCGTAGTTCCGGTCCCCCGCGAGCTGCTCCGGCGACGTGTAGAGCAGAGTGCCGACCCGCGACTCCTCGTACGGCGGCTTCACCGGCGTGGCCGCCCCGAAGTCGCAGAGCTTGAGGTCGCCGGCGGGGCCGACGAGGACGTTGTCGGGCTTGATGTCGCGGTGGATGATGCCGGCGGCGTGCACCGCCTTGGCCGCGGCAAGAAGCTGCCTCATCATCCCGCGCGTGGCGTGCTCCGTCGACGGCCCCGAGATGAGGTCGAAGAGGCTTCCGCCGTCGACCAACTCCATGACGAGGAACATGTCCCCGACGTCGGCGTCCCTGACCACGTTGAGGATCTCCACGATGGACGGGTGGCCGCAGCACGCGGCCTGGCAGGAAACCTCGCGGGAGAGCGCGGTCATGTCAGGCGGCCCATGCTCGCCAACCCCGTCGCCGCGGATCCACTTGACGGCGACCTTGTCGCCGGTCCGGCGGTCCCGCGCCTCGAACACGACGCCGAAGCCGCCTTCCCCGATGACGTCGATCCTCTCGTAGTCGTCGATCCTCCCGATAGCCGCAGCCGAGGAGAGGGAGCATCGCAGCCTCTTGGTGGCGACCTCTTCTTCGTCCTGCAGCGACGGGCGCTTGCGGGACGCCATTGCCGCCGCCATGAGCCCTAATCTCGCGGGAAGGCAAGTCGCGGCAACGAGCAAAAGCGAAAGCTCGCCTTTGTATTCGAAGAGAGAGAGAGAGAGAGAGAGAGAGAGAGAGAGAGAGAGAGAGAGAGTCGGACGCCGAATCGTTGGAGGACGCGGAAACGCGTGCGCATGGTGTGTACGTAAGTAAACTGTCCATGGCGATTTGAGGCTCGCGCTCGGTAATTCATGTTACTCCACCGCTGTTTAGAGTATTTCTTGGACAGTAAGTATTTTTCTGGATGGTGGGTGGCGTGGGACTCAAGTTCTTTTTTCATTTTCTTGAACAGACACAAGAGAGTTCCAATTTTATTAAATAAAATAGTATAAGTACAAACCCTATGGTCAATACATGACTATATAAATTAGGTAAAATTTATTATAGGATATCACCACTTTAGCTGATATAATGACGTCTGAAAAAGTCTATTATCACGTACGACTTCTCTAGGCATAAAGATGAATTTGGATTGTACGTAAAAAGGGTTTTTAGACGGTGATTGGCATATGACCACTTGATTCTCAACTGTTTGTTTGTTTGTTTGACTAATGGAATAGATTTGTCCATCATTCTCATCCCTCAAAAGTACATATTATGAGTAAATGACCACCAAATCCAAAGGATGATTTCACCATAGATCACCTACCGTAGAGATGATTTGATTCCTCGAACCAAACATCCTAAATTAGGTACTTATGAGTGTATTCAAAAGAAAAAAGTACATAGTGAGTACCGTTTTTATCAGCGCAATCTTCTAGACTGGCACACAAACTATATATTATCAGGTGCATTAAAACACCACTTTAGAGCTGATCAGTATTAACCTCGTACAAATTGCATGATTGTCTCGTATTTTTATTGGAGTTGGTAGAGTTGGCGATTGGAAGTGTCCGGAGAATCGATGTGCCTCGGAAACTGGTTTTTGAACTTCTGTATATATTTATATACAATGCATGCTCTGGCAATATATAATTTTTACTAGATAAAAAGATCCCAATTGTGACGTGTACACCAGCATCTACATATAAACGAAAATGCGAGGATTTGCACGTACAGCTGCATCAGCTCGCAGAGTCGCAGGCTGACAGAGAGAGACAACTGGTCGAGAATGAGCATTGTGGTGACGAAGTCGCCGTCGGAGGTCGTCCGGCCATCGGACCGGTGACGACGGATGCCGGCAAGATTAATCTCTCGTCTTTCGATAGGCCTCTTGCCATCGTACCGGTGGTGGTGTTGCAGGTGTTCGAGCATCCGATTCATTTGCTCGTGGAGACCATAAGGAGGGGCCTTTCTCAAGCAATGGTCCACTAGTACCCTATCGCCGGCCGCCTCGCCGGAGACGACGACGTCCACATCGACTGCACCGGAGAAGGCGTGACCTTCGTCGCCGCGTCCGCCAACTGCACCATCAAGGAGCTCATGCGCGACATCGACGACCGGGCTCCTGATGCTGCAACGGCTGTGCTGCGGGAGCTCCTCGTCGACTACCCAGCCATGGGCTTCGGCCGCGCTGACCCTTTTGGGCTGATGCTGGTCACCGCCTTCTCCTGCGGTGGCTTCGTCGTTGGGGTGACATGGAGCCATGGCGTGGCTGACGGTTTTGGTATCGCACAGTTCCTACAAGCCGTCGGCGAGCTCGCTCGCGGGCTACCGACGCCGTCCGTCGTGCCGGTCAGGTGGGACGAGTCGACACAGGCCGTGTCTCCTTCCTTCGTCCTGGCCGCTAAGCAATTTATGTTCGGCGTCACCATGCCATCGAAACTCGTCTAGCACAACATCACCATTCCGTCCAGACTAATCAACAGCATCTGAAGTCCGTCGTGCACCGTGTTCGAGGCGGTGGCTGCCGCGTTATGGCGGTGCCGCACCCGCGTGGTCATGTCGGACCCGGAGTCCCTCACCGAGCTCAGCGAGCAGGCGGTGGCTAGATACGACAGCGCACCGCTGGTGACGTGCTGGCGAAACATCGGCTTCGAGGAGGTGGATTTCGGCGGCGGGAAGACGACGAGGGTGATGACGGCCGAGCTACGTGTTAACGCGATTCAACTTTTAAACAGAATCGGCATACTGGTCGGCTTATGAGTCAAAACCAATTGGAACTATAGAAAAATCGATCAAATTAGTAGAAGATTGAATCGGTTTAAAGACATGGAATTATCCGATCAGGTAGGTCCGAGAAGCCCGAGGAGAGGTTGAAAAAAGATTGGCTTAAGTAAAAAAAGGTCCAATTACTATAGTGGAGAAGCCGATCGAGTTATAGTGAAGAAAGACTCGGTTCTAACTTGAAAGATTATTCAGATAAAATCGAGTTTACGGAAGAGCAGTGGACTCTACAGGATGTTTGTCTTTGTAAATTATAACCTTATTTAATTAGAAAGATTTAGCTAGTTAGTTAACTTCTTTAGAGATATTTTTCTTTGTTTTTGTTAGAAAATAATGTCTAATGGTCGTAAACGCGCCGGACTCTGTCTGTAAATCTAGGGTATAAATATAGACTCCTTGAAAACATATAAGATATCTCTCGATCAAATATAATCTTGGTGCATCGCCACCTTAGTTCATCTAGGGTGTTTACCAGCTGGTTCTGGCTCTCGATGCGGGGCTACATTGGTTAAGTCTGATCTCCAACGAAGGGGTAAGTCTCGCCACTATTCTGGTATACTTTGTACTGTCTAAGACTGCATCGTTTAGGTTCGAATTCTTAGTTAGATCAGGTGTACCGCATCACGTCCGTGCAAGATCTATCGGCCTATCAAACTCTTTCCGCCGTCGTCGGTCTCATACTGCATCGGTTAGGTCTACGAGTCTGCCGATAGAGGATTGAGTTTTAGGTCTATATGTCTCTCTACGGCGTCTCATCGGAGTGAATAGCCGATAAATTATCCTAAACGTAGGTCCCCATCGTTGTGCGGCCGATAGGCTCAGTTGTTAGGCCTGTAGGTAGCCAATGGCATCCCTCCTACCTCGTCATCATATTCGGTCTGAGCCCCCGCTGTCTCGTTGTCGTTAGCCTTCGATCTTATACTGTCTCGGTTAGATCCGATCTATCGAGGCTGTCCCTAACGACACCATTACTGTTGTCGCTCGCTCGCATGGCCTCGTGGGGGATCGGCTCTTGCTCTGTGTATCGGATGCGGTAGCGCCATCGGCTCTTTCGTTGATAGACCTTTTAGTGCGTTACATGTGTCTATCTCTCATACCTTCATCGGCTTTTCAGCCGATGCGCTAGCATTTTTATCTCTATCGGTAGTCAGTCGATAGGGAGAGTCGGACAGGCCTTCTGGCCGATCGACAAACATGTCTTATCCCCTTTTTCTTATTAATTGTAGAGTCAAATTGACTGACATGCTCGTAAACCTCAAGACAAGACTTAAGGACCTACACTGGAGTTAAACAGACCTCCTAAACCTTTGACTAAGCCGTCATCCTTCCCGATTGCAGGATTTTCGGCGGGGGTGAGCACCATGTCTGGCCGATGTGCGTGGTGTGTCAGCCGTGCGAATGGGAGGAAGAGGAAGGGGTCAGGGTGTTGTCTGGCTGCGTCACGGCTCACCACGCCGACGCCTTCCTCCCAGAAATAGCCACGCTCTGGGATGATCTTTGCAAATGCAGATCTCAGATAATGTTGCATATAGGAGTTCTTTAGCGTCAGTTTAGACCAAATCTTTTTACTCACGTAAAACGTGATAAATTATTAACTTATAATTAATTATATATTTTTTTAAAAAATTATAGAAAAGTATAATTAATATGTAATTAATCAACTTACGTCGTTTGAACTCCCTTAGTTATGCTCAGTTAATCGTGTTGTTAATTAATATTTGGTACCTTATTTATTAATTCTTCGTGCCACTTACATGTATAAGCTAAATCATGTTACTGTTGTGCATGTATCTTAGTATAAATTATTGTGTGCATCTCCTATTTTGTTAAAGAAGAAAAGGAATGGGTTTTGACTTTTGTGATAAAGCAGAAGTTTAAGAGAGTTTTATGTACAAGACAGGGGAGAGATCATTCTATCCCACGGAGCAAAAGCCCAGAACGGATTGCTCTCGTAATAATCTAAACTCGATCCGCTAGCGTTTTTCTTCCCGCCATCATCCAAGCCTATATTTTCTATAATCATTCTCTATTGTCTAATCTCGTGATCATAGCTCAGCATACGTGTACAAAATGATTGCTAATCATGATTATAATATGAAGCTGATTTTAAATTTTAGAATTTAATATTAGGCTTATTTTTAGGTTATTTTTTCGTTAGTTTCATTTTTTTCCCAATTATACGGCAGATACATACGCACTCACGTGCAACATCATACTCACACACCCGTGAATACGCCTCCTAATACACATTAAAAAAGTTAATGGTATATCTCTGATCTCACTAAATTTACATGTGAATAATATTTGTGGATATCAGGATTTGAATTTTGATGGATAGAGTCATGCACCACAACTCCATCACACCACATGTGTTTGCTCCTTTTCTTAAGTTTCATTGGCTGGTACTGGCATATCCAGAAAATTTTTAAAGCCCCCAAGCAAATCTTATTATATCAATTGTTTGCTACATAAAATTTACTTCCAATTCATCTAAACCCATAAAATTCTATTGTGAATCCGCCCGGTGGTGGATCCACCGCTGTTGGCTAGCTGTCTTTACATAATTGCAAAGAAGATGAGTGAAAAATCTAGCTAAAATTATTCCTAATATCAAAATTTTAAATTCAATTTTATTCTTCGTTATAATCCAAAGTAGTGTGAAGAAGGTGCTTAATACTAAATTGCTGCTTCTAATGGTGAAGAATGGGCGTAGATTGTCCACATTATTTGACTATCTGTATGGGATTGATGTAGTTTCTTTACCAGCTAGTTCAAACAATTTCTCATTGTTTGTTCTTTTTTACAATTTGCATAAAAATATGCCAGCTCAATCTGATTGATCCACCTTTCGGCATATCTACGTTTAAAAAAAATGGCAGGCACTTTTGCATACATATATACAGGCAAAATCTGTATAGTCTAACCGTACAGAGAAACTAATATAAGATCGACTGTATAGTCCCAATCCTACCAATATAATATTAGGTCATTTGTCTCGTAGATATATGCACACGCGTCATCCCTATTCGTTAAATTGTCCGTTAGATTTGCATCGAACGGCGGATGCCCTGAGAACTGCAAGCTGTGACTGTCAGTTAGCTTATCTACATTGATTCCCTTTGCTCCTCTATTCTCATCCGCTTGGCAATGCCACTGCCTCACATATGCAGCGACCTCCCCTCCAGCATTACTTATTCTCATCTCCCTCAGATGCAATCCTCCTCTACTCCATTGTCCTTTTCCACACTATGTTTGCTTCTCTCTCTAAGCTGCCTCCTTCTCCATAGCGATGAGCTCAATGTTAGATCTAGCTGCCACAAGCCTATGACCATCGGATCCGCTTACCCTAGCCTTGGAGTCGATAAAGGGAACATGACCATCTACTTATGACGATTCGACCAGGTGTAAAGCAACTTGTTTCTTTGTGACGACTACAATGATGAATAGGAGCAGCTGCCTTGCCTTCTTATTGCCCTCGACTAGTTGTAGGTGACCACATGTTGTTCCTGGTGGCTCAAAGATGGTGAGCCACTCCTCTGATGCCATCGGCCATCGAGCGGAGGTGCTACTAGTTTCTTAAGCGTTGAGAATACTTGTCCCTTTCTCTAGTTATGTTCTTGTTTTTTTTCTTTTAAAAATGAGTACTTAATGAGTTGAAATTTAGGTTCTTCGGTTTAGAGCTTCTTGATGTTGTTGTAAGCGTTCAATTTTATTGTGTAAGTGGGTGATAAGGTTGTAGAGCACGAGCCACTCGAAGATGTGTTTTTTTCCTTAGTCGATGATAGGTAGGGCCTTGGTCCTACATGGAGATAGTGGTGGAGGCAGACTCATCGCCACCTGTTACCGTTAGTTTAGGAGTATAAATGGATCAGTTATTGGGGCATGGTGACTGGAACGGGGCCAGAAGGCCAGAAATATTGGGCCTGATGGGCTGAGGTCCTGTCCAGACTGGACATCGTGTGAGTTGTGTGTTAGCGTGTGGGGCCGAGGTCAATAATAAATGTAACTGAGTTTTTTTACTGAAATAAATGTAACTGAGTTCACCGCTCGGATTAACAAATGAGAATATGAAATATCCCAAACTCTTGTTCTAGATTTCTTCTTCCTCTGAATTGTCCTCTAAATATCAAATTCCCAATTCTGAATTGTGCTCTAAATCTTAGATTCCTAATAATTATGTGCATCATATTTGATAGCTACATAAACTAATCATAATTAACCTGTTAATTATGACTTAATTGTGAGTTTTTGGCGAGGTCTATTTAATTGTTTCTAGTTTATGCCAATTAGGTAGCTTTCGCTTGGACAATTTCTAAACTTCTCTTCCCTCATTTTTCACACATATGCTTTTTAAACGATATGTTTTTTAAATTTGCTTTAAAAATATATTAATTTATTTTTTAAGTTTTTTAATTAATAATTAATTAATCATACGTATCGTTTTATGTATCAAATAGATTAAGCTCTTAACCTCTATCCGAACTCAACTCAGTCTAACTCTCTTAGCTGCAGGCTAGGCCAATCAATGCCAAAAAGGAGCCCAAATCTAAAGAAAAAGAGACGAGAAAGATGAGAGTAAATTATATTAAGGATATGCCATTCTTTATATTTGCTTCCATAAAATACCGTCATGTATAATGAATGGTACTCAGTATATAGCCACCTTGAAAATATGCCACTTTGGAGGAGGGTTTAGCCCATTTTTATTTTTTTCTTATTTTCTTCCCATATTTGCCCCATAAAAGACCTAAATACCCCTACTGATTCAGCCATATCAGATCTTTCTTATTTGTATAAACATGGAAGCAATTTAAACTGTAAATTCATCAAAATCTTATCAACATGGATGTCCAAACCCAGAAAAGCATTTGCTGGAACAACACAGACTAGCATGTGCTCATCGCAAGCTTCTTCCTAACGTTGGCGACCTTTCACGAGAAAGGTAGTGTATTGAGCCCTAGCGTTCACTGGCTGGCTTTTCTCGGATGGTGGCCATTGCTGACAATGATGGATTGGCGGTGTCACCTTCCATCCTATTTGGGCTAAGGGGGCCAATAGAGTTTGGGGGTAAGGAGGAGGCACGGCAATAGGGGGAGGACAGAGGCCAACGAAGGCGGCCTCCCACCTCTCATGTTCGTGGTGGTGGGCTCCTGCTATCGGCGACGGCAATCTCTTGATGAGAAGAAGAGAGATAACAAGGGTGACAACCAGAACTATCAATCCGATGGATGCACTGAATGGACAATGAGTATTTTAGTCTTGCTACTTTGTGGAAAAAAGAGAAGAGAATATGAAAATAGCATAAACCCATTATCAAGGAGGCAATAAAATGAGTTGCATTTTAACCGGTGGGCTTATCAAGAATTATATGTGTGGTCCAACTTACATATATTTTTGTTTAAAATACCATAAATATAATATGTCAAATATATAAATATAGAATTGATCAAAAATATGCATCGTCATATATTAATAAAGATTTTTCTTATTTTTTATAGGAGTTGTTTTTCTTTTTTTATTGGATTAGGATCTATGGGATGGTCCTAGGGCCATCCATAGATACACCTACGTGTAAAGTGACATTTTATCTTCTATAGAGTGTGGTATATTCTCAATTTTCTCATAACAAGACCTATCACAAGAGCTTCTGCTGTTTGTGTGGAGGCAACATGAGGGAGGCAGTCGAACTCCGAAGAGATAGGAAGACCCAGCGTGGCCAGGGAGGCACCAACACAGCACGCCCAGGAGGTGGTTCCAATCTGTGGCCAATCAGATCTTATCCGCCGCAAATCAATTGAATCTATTTTGTTACTAATTTAAGTGTAATGGTGATACAACGTGGATGCCAAAGAAGCTGGATACCTCTGAGGAAAGTTTCAGAGGCGCTTATCTATGGTGAAACGGCGTTGCCCTAGACTTAGGTCGTCGGCTTCGTGTTTTTCTTTGTAAGTACCAAACAGCCTGGCACCGGTGGCTTACATATAGACGCCGTGTGTAACAATCAGGGAGAGATACCCGGCCGGTCTCTACTATAATTAGTTACAATCAATCTTCTATATTTGGTTAGGATCTCATATTATCACAGCACGGTATCAAATCCCTGATTGACTTACATGGCAAGACATGAAATACAATATTTGTTTTAACATTCCCCCTCAATCTAAACTTAAACATCCCCCCTCAATCTAAACTTCTCAAGTTGAGATTGCTCTTGAACATCTCCAATTGTCATACGGACAGTGGTTTTGTGAACCTGTCGGTGACTTGATCCTTTGTAGAGATATACTCGATATCAAGAAGTTTCCTTGTAGCCCTTTCTCTCACAAAATGATAATCTACTTCTATATGCTTTGTGCGGGCATGAAAGACCGGATTAGCGGAAAGATACTTTACTCCAATATTATCACACCATAACTTGGCAGCCCTAGGCGCCTGAATTCCCAATTCATATAATAGAATTTGTATCCACATAACCTCTGCAGTTGCATTTGCTACAACCTTGTATTCTGCTTCTATGCTTGATCTTGACACAGTGGATTGTTTTCTTGCACTCCACGATATGAGATTGGATCCGAGGAAAACAACAAACCCTCCAGTAGATCGATGATCATCTAGATCACCTGCCTAGTCTGTGTCTAAAAAAGCACTAACCAAAAGAGAGTTTGTTTTACTGATACGAAGACCAATCTTCATAGTATTTTTCAAGTACCTTAAGATCCTTTTTACTGCCACCCAGTGAACTGTTGTAGGTGCATGCAAGTACTGACAAACTTTATTCACAATAAAAGAAATATTTGGTCGAGTCAAAATCAAATACTGCAATGCTCCAACTACACTTCTATACACCGTAGCATCCTTTGGCCCAAGAGGAGTACCTTCATGTAAGGACAATTTTTCTATTGTGGATAAGGGAGTGCTTACTGGTTTACAATCCATCATGCCTACACGCTGTAACACGTCTCTAGTATATTTTTCTTGAGTCAAGAGAATACCATCTTTTACCTTGCTTACTTCTATCCCAAGGAAATAATGTAGCTCCCCGAGGTCCTTGAGGGCAAACTCCTTTCTCAAATCCTGCAGCAGACATGTGGTGGCTTCCTGTGTAGAACTGGCAACAATGATATCATCAACATAGATGAGAACAAATATAGTAACCGGCCCTTTATGATAAAAGAATAGGGATGTGTCAGCCTTCGATGCTTTAAAACCTAGGTCACATAACTTACTGCTCAACCTAGAATACCACACTCTTGGCGCTTGTTTCAAACCATAAAGTGCTTTATCTAACTTGCAAATATAATCTGGAGTTGCTTTACTCTCATACCCAGGTGGTTGACGCATGTACACTTCCTCTTCTAGAAATCCATGAAGAAAGGCATTTTGTACATCAAGTTGTCTCAAGCTCTAGCCCATAGATACAACAATAGACAAAATTGTTCTGATGGTAGCATGTTTGACAACAGGGCTAAAGGTGTCTTCATAATCAACACCATATCACCGTTTAAAACTTTTTGCAACTAACCGAGCCTTGTATTTATCAAGACTACCATTTGCTTTCCTCTTTACTTTATATACCCATTTGCAATCAATAATATTAACTCCTTTTCTTGGTGGAACTAAATGCCAAGTTTGATTCTTAATTAGGGCCTCATACTTTGTATCCATGGCTGATTTCCAATCTTTATTATTCATAGCCTCATCTAAAGTCTGAGGTTCACCAGAAGCTACAAAGAATCCATACCTGACCGTCCCATCTGTGTATATCTTGGTTTGCGAATTCCATCAGGAAGACGAGTCCGAGGTGGTTCTGGTACTGGTGACTCTGATACCTTAGCGCCCGCCATAGCAGATCCAGGTGCAGAAGAGTCAGACACTGCCGTCACGGTGGGTGCAGCGGGTGCAGCGGCCAACTCCCCCTCACTTGCACCTAGTGGTGTCATCATGGCGGTTCCTGACTGGCTGGATGGATCGGAATCCCACACCGTGTCTGTCACGTCACGCAAAGAACCCGAAGGTGATACGCACGGGACAGTAGTGTCTTCGGCTGTTGCCGGCGCTGATCCCGGGACAGATTGCCCAGCATTTTGTGCCAAATCTTCTTCAGTCCTTGTGCCAGGAGGCAAAGTTTCATCCCTGTGATGACATGTACTAGACCAGCAAGGTTAGTGGTATTAGATGAATTAAACACCCGGTCTGCTACATGTTCCGCCCCATGGAAGGATAAAGGAATAAGATCTGATGGTAAGAGATTTATTTCGTCACGTAGACGTGCCCCCGCATTGGCATGTAGCTCAGAAAAGAGAAAAACAGTCTTATCAAAAATCACATCCTGTAAGATAAAAACACGACCGGATGAGAGATCAAGACATTTGTATCCTTTATGGAGATTGCTATAGCCGAGAAAAACACAACGTTTGGAGCAGAATTCAAGCTTGTGCTTATTATAGGGACGCAAATTAGACCAACATGCACAGCCAAAGATCTGAAGAGATGCATATTTTGGCGCCTGCTTGCACAGGCGTTCTAAAGGGGTATCCTATTGAATAACCGTACTAGGCATACGATTAATGAGGAAGACAGCTGCAGAAAATGCCTCATCCCAGAATTTTAGGGGCATAGATGCATACGCAAGAAGAGATAGCCCGACTTCGACAATGTGTCAATGTTTATGCTCAACAGCTTCGTTTTGTTGATGGGCATGGGGACAATGTGTCGATGTTTATGCTCAACAGCTCCGTTTTGTTGTTGGTGGACAATTCCAATTTTATTAAAGAAGCTATGTAGTTTTTGGTACTCCCCTCCCCAATATGTTTGCATGGTGAGAATTTTACGATCAAATTGTCTCTCTAGCATGGCTTGAAATTCATGGAATTTTTGAAACACTTCAGACTTGTATTTAATAAAATAGATCCATGTGGATTTACTGAAATCATCAATAAAGCTAACATAATACTTGTTTCTTCCAACAGAATCTAGTGCAGGACTCAGACATCAGAATGCACCAATTCTAAAGGAAATTTTGAGGAACTATAAGACTTACTATAGGGAAGCTGATGACTTTTGGCTTGTTGATAGGCATCACAAATAGACTCTTTATTCAACTTGAAAGAACAAGGAAGATTATTGTTGCTAACAATTTTTGAAACGACTGGAAAAGCAGGATGACCCAGGCGATTATGCCATCTAGAAAAGGACGGCTTCAGTACTCCAAACGCCTGCTTTATTGACTGATCTGACAGAAAAGGATGTAGCCCTCGATGGCAGCGTCCTTTAAGAATGGTGTTCTTCGTGGCTTGATCTTTAATAAGAAAATAATTAGGATGAAATTCAAGGAAAACAGAGTTATCTTTAGCAAGTTGACGAACGGAAACAAGATTTTTTCTAGCTTTTGGAACATGGAGCACATTATTTAGATGCAAATTCTTGAATTGGGTTGGAATAGTAGTATGACCGATGTGTTTAATCTCCATACCTGCACCACTAGCTGTGTGGATCTGATCGTTCCCCTGGTATTTCTCATGGAAGGATAGCTTCTGTAGTTCACTCGTGACATGATCAGTCGCCCCCGTATCAGTGTACCAGTTGGTGTCAATGTTGTAGGAGTTCATCGCCACAGCCGCATGACGTTCTTTAGGCACGTAGTTCTTGTCGAAGCGATGCCAACACTTGTTGGGTATGTGGCCTACTTTGAGGCACACTTGGCAAAGGGGGCGTTCATCCACACCTCCTGGTGTCGGGCGTTGAATCCCGCTGGTGCGCTGCTGGCCACGCCCGCAGATGAATCCACCACGCCCACGTGGACCACCACGTCCATGGCTAGGGGCACGGTCGCTGTGGGCATGACCATTGTTGAAGTAGCTACCGCGCCCTCTAGATCCTGAGCGTCCGCTCCTATTGGCGGCATTAACAGAGCTGCCCGAGCCATCTTGAAGATCTAACCACGTCTCAAAGCTGAGAAGTTGTGCATACAACTCAGAGATTGAGAGCGGTTCAGCCCTGACGGTAACAGATGTGACCACTGGGTTCTACTCTGCGTCTAGCCCATTGCAAATATGGGACACCAGCTCCTCATCGCCCATTGGTTTGCCCGCAGCTGCCATCTCATTTGCATAGCCCTTCATCTTTGCAAAATATTCATCAATTGACGAGTTACCTTTCCTTGTCGTGGTGAGTGTGAATCTCACGTTCATCGTCTTGGCATGGGTGTGAGCAGAAAACATCTGCTCTATCTCTCCCTATGCCTCCACCGCCGTTTTTGCGACAGCAATCTGTGCCAGCACCTCCTTGCCGATCGAGGAAAGTAGCAGCCCTAGGACCTGCTAGTTGTGAGCAAGCCAATCCTCGAATGCCGAGTTGGGTGCCTTGATGGTCGTACCATCGGCGTTCTTTTCTTCAACCTCCTGCATAGGGGCCACGGCTTTGCCGGTGAGATAGCCCTCCATGCGTGTGCCGCGTACGGCTACAAGCACATGCGCTCGCCATAGCGCATGGTTTGTCCTTGATAGCTTCTCGGTGATCTGTGTATCGAAGAGAAGATGAGATGTGCTTGAACTTGACGCCATGGAGACTTAGGCTCTAATTACCATGAGGAAAGTTTCAGAGGCGCTTATCAATGGTGGAACGGCGTTGCCCTAGACTTAGGTCGCTGGCTTCGTGTTTTTCTTTTTAAGTACCAAACAGCCTAGTAGCGGTGGCTTACATATAGACGCTGTGTGTAACAATCAGAAAGAGATACCCAGCCGGCCTCTACTATAATTAGTTACAATCAATCTCCTATATTTGATTAGGATCTCCGACATGAAATACAATATTTGTTTTAACAACCTCACCCCTCCAAAACCATATAGCCCTTCATTTTTCTTGTTATGGACAAGAGCTTAAGGGGTTTAAAGAATCATATTAATCTATTTTTAAATTTTTTATAGCTAATATTTAATTAATCATAAGTTTCATTTTATATGCAAACATATCTAATATGTTTAACCCTCCTCCCTCGTCTTCTTTTTTTTAGCTGGATCCGCTACTAATTTGGTGTCATGGTTTGAGTTGCATGTGTTTGTTGATTGTACTAGAGTAGCTATTTTCACATATATTGTGGGGTTGCATTTCCTAGTCACTTTTTTTTTGACTTTCGTCACAACAGATCGGTTCTAGAAGGTCAAAGTCAACACGCCAGATTTTTTTTTACCGAACGCATCGAAAATACCTGACCAAGACGCAATCCCTCCTCTTCGCTAGAGGGCGCGGCGAAAAAAAAAAAGGAGAGAGACGAGGTAGACGCAATTTCATTCTCTGACCGTTGCCCACCTTCACGCCCCTCTTCCTTCGCCCGCGCCGCCGCAGTCGCCGTCCCCGCGCGTCGGCGGCTCATCCTCCTCCACCGCCGCCGCCATCACCCTCCTCCGTCGACTTCCCAATACTCCACCTACTCGTGCCTGGTAAGCACAACCAGTCGCGGCCGCTGCCTCGCGCTGCTGTTCCCCGTGGCGGCGTGGATCTGGATCAGGCTGCCTGTGGAGGGGGCTCGCTTGGGGTTACGTCTAAAACCTAGATCTCATCTCACCGTGTGGTGCAGTTGCTAGAGGGGGGCCATGGAGAACGGGGAGATCGAGGAGGCGCCCGACGACGCGCTGCCGGTGCCCGCACCGCCGCCCAACGGCCGGAGGTATCGCCCCGTCGGCTCTAGCGATCGCGCCGTCATCCAGATGACCTCCATGGAGTCCTGCTCCTTCTCCTCTACATCTGCTTCTGTCACCGTCGTCGATGGGATCACGCCCCAGCCGCCGAGGTATGTAGTCGATTTCGTGACCTTTTCTTCTTGGTGCTCTGATGCGCTACTTTTGTAGGTTTTGGATTCACTAGACATAACGCTTCTACTACTTGAATCAGTAATATGCAACTGCTTGTGCAAATTCGAGCGTGCATTGTCTTGCCCATGCGTTATTAAGCAAAAAAAAAAAAAGAAAAAAAAGAGAAAAAAAGAAAAAAAAGGAGTGTTCCATCAATCAATGGGATGCTAGTTTTGGTGTTAGGAACTGATGAGAAGCACTGTGTACACATCTCCAGCATTATCTATTGGCTGTGGAGTAGCTGCCACTATCATTTTAGTCTATGGGCTTATGGTCTTTTCTTATTGTTTCTTTAATTTAGAGATTTGGCTTTCAGGGCCAAGGCTACAAAATCAGACGAGTTTTATTTATTTTGTGGGATACCTGTAACTGTAATGTTACTGCCTTTCAAATTTTGCAGTGATATACTGCTATATGATTCTACTTGGTTTTGAGTAAATTTGAATGGAAGAGCCCGTTGCTTGTTGCTGTTGACATACTCAGGACCAACCATAATGCTGGCTATCGTTGCTTAGTACAATGCTTAAATTGGTGGCAATGTTTTGAGTTGTAGCTAGCATTGCCTTGTAAGCTCATACGGGATTGTCATATGAAATGATATATCAGGCTCTTATGTACAACTATTCTAGCCACATTGCTCGTATTTTGAGTTCTGTATTTATACTGTTGTGCTCAAATAAGTTCAATAGATGCCACAGCTTCTACCGCTTGAAGAGGATAACGTGCTCTGTTTTTTGTCCTATCAATTCCAGTTTTTGAGTTTCATAGCGTGGGGAAGTGGTTTCCATATGAATATGGGGTACCTTTCACATCTTGTGTGCTTCAATGAAATGGATGTTACTTGATACATATTCACTCATTTGCCTCGTGAATATGTTCATATTATTATTTGCGCATTAAGAGATTGTTTGTGCCGGATCTCGGCGCGAGCACACCGACGTCTGGAAGGTCTGCTTAGTTCTAGTGTAGGCCGGTCGGCTTCTCTCTGTGGCTCGAGGTACGCGTGCCGGGGGCTGTGGGTTCGGTCGGGTCCGGCGCGACGGTACGGGTGCGGGCGTGCCAGTCAATTTGATCCTGCAATTGACAAGGAGGTGAGGCAAATGGGTCAGTTGGACGACAAGCCGATACGAGCGCTCGCTATCGGTTGGCTGCCGATAGGATCGGATTGGTCATCGGCCGCATCCGAATGGCTCTTGCTATCGGCTGATAGCCGATATGAATCAGGGTGCCCTTCCATTGGCTGGGGTAGCCGATGAGGGCGTGGGCAGGTGTCGAAGAGGGATACGACGGCTCTGGGCGTAGCGAAAGCGAGGCCCTGATCCATCAGCCGTAGAGCCGATGGAGGCACAGGATGGAGATAGCAGCACGAGACCCGTCGCCCGCTGTGACGACGCCGCTGGCACTGAATGTCGAAGATCGGACCTAACCGAGACAGCACGAGAACGGGGCCAAAGGCGATGGGACGGTGGACACCGGATCGGACGTGCTGAAGTAAGGGCAAAGCGAACCCATCGGCTAGCTGAGCCGATGAGAGGACGTCTCTCTGAAGACAGGCGCGCATTGGCTGGAAGGCCGACGCGCTTTGTGTGGCGCTTAAGGGAAAGTCTTTGAAGACCTGGCGTGTATCGGCCGAGGAGCCGATACGCTGGGTGTGACGCTCCACATATAGATAACTCATCGGCTAGCACTACGATGAAACGTCGTAGAGAGACCTATATGCCTAAAGCTCATTCTACCATCAGCTGTCTCGTAGGTCGAACCTAATCGATGCAGCACGAGACCGACGACGGCGGAGAGAGCTTGATAGACCGATAGATACTGCATGGACATGATGCGATACATCCTATCGGCCTAAGAGGTCGAACCTAACCAATGCAGCCTTAGACAAAACGAGACATATCGAGATAGTGGCGGGATTTACCCCTTCGCCAGAGATCGGATCTAACCGATGCAGCCCCGCGTCGAGAGCCAGACCCCGCTGGTAGAAACCTAGATAAACTAGGGTGGCGATGCGCCGAGGTTGTATTGATCGAAGGATTGATACTTTTACATGTCTTTAGGGGTCTATATTTATACCTCGGGTTTACAGAGTCCGATGCGTTTTCAACAACCGTCGGACGTTATTTCCTAACAAAAATAAAGGAAAATATCTCTAAAGAAGTTAACTAACTAACTAAATCTTTCTATTCATATAAGATAAGATTTACAAAAGATAAAATATCTTGTCGTGGGTTCCACGGCTCCTTCGCAAACTCGGTCTTATCTGGATAGTCTTTTATTCCGAGACCGAGTCTTCCATTGCTTTAATCCGATCGGCTTCTTCCTTGTAGCGATTAGACACCTCTTCAGCCGATCGGATTTTTCCAATCCATTATCGGGCTGTCCAAATTTTAGCGTTAACAGGGATATTTATACTTTGTAGACATAAATTCTGCATAATTTCCTTTCATGTGCATCTTTTAATACCCATTAACAATTGAGATGACAATTTGGAGGAATGCTGGTTGTCCTGCTTTGACATGTAGAAGCTAACTCAGTTTTCATACATATTATAGGAATCTAACGGTGGAACCAAGCATGCATGAAGATTCCACTGGATCTCAAAGGGATTCAAAGCTTGAACTTTTTGGTTTTGACTCTCTTGTAAATATTTTGGGCCTCAGGAGGTATGATCCATGCTTTGCTTCTGTCTGTGACTGATATGAAATGTGTGCTCTACAAAGAAATCGTTAGAACTATTGAATTTTCTTTATGACATCAGCATCTGATTGAAACTGAACAGCATGACAGGAGAACAGATTCAGGCTCCTTCCAGTCCTAGGGATGGCGAGGATATAGCAATTACGATTGGACGCCCAAGGGTTATCCTCCATTTTAACATTTAGAATGAAGTCCATCTGTTTCAAACATAGACATTCTTTTCCATGGTGACAGTGAATAGCTACAGACTGGTTTATTTTGGCTTTGCGTAACAAACCAGTCGCAATAATTCAGTACATATGATATACATTTTTTGCATCTAGATATGACTTCAGAATTTAAAACCAATACATTTCTACTGGTAGCTTCACCTGTTGTATTCCGTGTTTTGTTATATGCCTAAATACATTTGCTTAACATAAACACAGGTTGTTGATAATTCAATTTACTTGGGAAATCGATAGCTTATGCCTGGTCTTCAAGGATTGTTCAGTGTTAATTCCATTCATTACCATAGTTTTTGTTGCTCTTTTTATTTTTTCATGTCACTTGAATTTATGACTATTGTAAATGTTATATCATTGATTCCATTACTCTTATCGGTCTGGCAGGAAACTGGACCCAAGTTTGGTACCATGATGGGTGTCTTTGTCCCATGCTTGCAGAATATATTGGGAATCATTTATTATATCCGTTTTACATGGTAAAATATTCTGTGTATTTTTTTAACTTCTCATCTTTGTTTTGTTCCGAAGTCCTTATCTATTTATTTTTTGTGAACATTTTGTTCCTGTGCTTGTCAATGTAGTGTTCCCATCATTCTTTTGACAGAAGCTTACCTGTAGCATTTCTTTCTTGTATGGCCTTTTCCCATAATAGAACCAATCCTAAAATTAGTAAAGCTAAATTGTTAAATGTAACAAGTGCTATCCAGTTTTGACATATTAACTTATCAATGTATTAATCCCTTGATTACCGTATAAACCTTTGTACCCTCCCCTGTTATTCATATCAGGTGCAGTGTTATTTCAACAATTATTTTCCCTGTATCTTTTCACTCCCTTATGCACTTTGATTTTTCAACAACTGACTAATATATTTTTTTCCCTGTAGGATTGTAGGTATGGCAGGTGCATGGCAGTCGCTTGTTTTAGTCTCATTCTGTGGTGCATGCACATTTTTAACTGGAATATCATTAAGTGCCATTGCAACAAATGGAGCAATGAAGGTATGTTGAATGTAAGAACTACATGTGGAATAGTTGATAGAATAAGGTCTGGTATGCCCAATGTTTTGCTTCTGAGCCATTTTTTTTTCATTTCTATTTTATTGGTTGAGCTTGATACCAGATGTGGCTAAAATCCAGGAGGGATAAGTTACATTTTGATTCAATGCTGTGAATACTTTAGAGCTTGCCTTGATTTTGTTCATTGCTACCAATACAAACTTTACCACCAATGTATTGATGTGCACTTTTTATGAGCCATAGGGTGGTGGGCCATACTATCTCATTGGGCGTGCGCTTGGTCCTGAAGTTGGAGTTAGCATTGGACTATGCTTCTTCCTTGGAAATGCAGTTGCTGGATCCATGTAAGTGTTTAAACACACAAAGGTTTCTTTTTCAAACATCATTTTGTTTTTGCTTATGGACAAAATCACGGCAATATTATATGTTCTTTCTACACCTGCTGCTCGAAACAAAGCATATAACATGAATCCCTATATCATGTGATTGACAGAATGTTATCAGGATATGAAGTGAAAATGAAGGATTTTTTTAATTCTCTCTTCCATTCTTTGATGGTCTTACATGCCAAAGTCCAGAATTAAACCATTTTGTTAAGGAAAATGTATAGAGGGAGATGGATAAATAATGGTTGTGATGCAGCTATTGTTTCTTATACATTAAAGCCAAACTATGCAATTTTTTATCGTTTGTTTATTACCCATTAATTTTGCATGCATTCATACATGGATGTGGCCCCTTTTCTCTCTGGGGAACCTATTCTGTCATTTTCAGGTATGTGCTAGGAGCTGTAGAAACCTTTTTGGATGCAGTTCCTTCTGCTGGTTTTTTTAAAGGTAAGTAAAACTTACAAGTGATACTAGTCAGTAAGTTTACTTTATGTTTGTGAGTAGAAGGTTGAAAAATTGGCAGTATCTCCCTGTAATTCGAGTCTTCTGCTAGGACATAAAGGATGCCAATATTTATTGTATTATGCATTTCTGGGAGCCTAGATACTGAATGTCCTTTCACGAATTAAACAAATTAAATTTCTCTTGGAGGAAAGGAATACCAAGAGGCTTTAGTATTGGGGGAAATGTACTTTTATGTTGGCTTTAATGCTTCCTTTGAGTAATGCTCTTCATAATGCATAGTTGGACATCCTTTTTTAGTTAGTTCGACCTCCTATGATTAGATGACCATCATTATTCTGTTATTCACTTACTTCTATTCTTCCTTTTATCGTGAAGAATCAAGCTAGCATGTTAACTGCTTACATAGAAATGCAGGATTCATAAGTTTTATACTTATGTACCATCATGCCAAACAGAATTAGCTAATTAGTTTGACTGTGAGAAGTTGAGAAAGGAAAGGATGGCTGTACTGAGCAATACTAATTAATTTTCTTGACCTTTAGTGCTCTGTTTTCGTTTTCATTTGGACTTATTTGCATCTCGGTTTTAAATGCAGAGAGTGTTACAGTAGTCAACAATACATTAGTAAATGGTACTGCAACAGTTGGCACAGCAACTATATCAACACCCAGCTTGCATGACCTTCAAGTATATGGTGTTATTGTAACCATACTGCTGTGCTTTATTGTGTTTGGTGGTGTCAAAATAATCAACAAGGTTGCACCTGCTTTCTTAATACCAGTCCTCTTTTCACTGTTGTGCATTTTTCTTGGTGTCTTCATTGCACCAAGGCACAATGCTCCAAGTAAGTTGACCTTATTGTTTACTTATATGTTGGATCACTATTATGTACTGATTCATAAATTTATAATGTTGGTTTGTCTATCTAGAGGGAATCACTGGGTTGAGTATAACCACATTTAAGGACAACTGGGGTTCAGAATATCAACACACAAACAATGCTGGAGTTCCTGATCCAAATGGCTCCATATATTGGGATTTCAAGTAAGTTTTTGCTTTCTCTAAAAATATGAAGAAAATGCCATTTTATAGAAATTTTATGAGGAAAGTCTAAGCATACTCCAGTTGTTTTAAAATCTGTAAGCACCACAAAATTTGAATGCATTTTTACTCAACCCTATGAGGTATGAACTTTGAGCCAACATGACAATGACCCCTGCTCATTATTTGTTGCTAATTTGGACTGAAGTAAAGCTTTTGAGCCCACATATCATTGACTCATTGTAGTGTCCCTTCAGCTTGAACAGCCAAGCTGCGCTGTAATGAGTGCGGATGGGATAAGGGCCCTTAGGCCTGTTTGAGGTGTCCCTGAACCTAAGTGGCATGATGGTGCCATGGAGGCAGCCGCACCACAAGGGCAGAGGGGAAGATGGAAAGACTAAAGACTCTTGTTTATTTCTTTCTTAATGAACAGAGATACAACCCCATCCCTATGTAGGTGGGATGACTCTTGAGAATCATATCTCTAGGATTAAGGAAATATCTAACTAATCAATCTAATCCTATCTTTTGTTTAAACATTTGCTGTGAACTGTAACCGCAGACATGCGCCGTATTGGCAAGACTCCAGCCCTAGAGAGGCCCACTGCTGCTTTAGTCCCTTGGGCTGCACATGACATGCCCGCGTCACCTCTTCCTTAAATTTCACTCCCCACTCCCTATGCAGTTATTCCTCCACTTCAGAAATGGCCTCATGTACCATTCTGCCTCCTCTAACACACCATAACTGACCTGTGTAACATGTCTTCTCCACGAGTTGGTGCATTGCACTATTCAACCTTGGCATCATATGGCAAGGATGTAATGTGGGGACAAACATATTGTTTTAAACTAATAGAATGACCAGTCACGGTAATAATTAGTTACGTTCCTAAAGATAATTTCTTTTGTCATTACTTGTGATTTTCTGCATGTATTAAAAAATATCCGGGCATGAGGTTTTTCATGAATATGTTTATTTCTTCTGTTAGAATAAGTTCAAATGTAGGTTCCTAAACCTGCACCGGAGTTTCAATGAAGTTCCATCTTGGTGCAAATTTAGGGTCCTCCTGAGCAGTTCACTTATTTCTTTGTTTGCTTAAATGCAACTTGCTAACTATTTATATTGACTTTTCAGTGCTTTGGTGGGCCTCTTTTTCCCAGCAGTCACTGGAATTATGGCTGGTTCAAACCGATCTGCTTCATTGAAGGACACACAACGGTCAATACCAATTGGAACATTAGCTGCAACTCTTACAACAACTGCTATGTACCTATTCTCTGTCCTTCTATTTGGAGCCTTGGCCACAAGAGAAGAGCTCCTAACTGATAGGTACATAATTCTTAATGCTGCATATTATTAGTGCTCCAACTTTACAATTGTAGATAATGCATCAGCTCAGGTTATATTTGTGCTATTCATTTGACAAATAAGACAAATATGATGCAATTTGTCTTATTCACCAGCTTGGGTTTATTTGGCCTTATGGATTTATGGTGCAACTATGCTACTGCTATTCTACTGGCTGTTACAGGAATTAACGACATAATGTTTTTCTTGTTGGTGAATCTGCGTTATTTGGTACTGTTATAAGAGATCCTTTTCAGAGTATATGCTGCATGCCTGTCTGATCAGAACAATTTACCTGCCCCTTTTCATCTGAAACGAACATAAAGAATTGGCAGAATATGGGCTTATATTGGCAATTCAGTATCATGTTTTGTACAACGGTACAACCTAGATAAGTGTTGAATATATTCTTTGTTTGTTTATTCTGTTTTTAACCAGCTACAATTTTTACAACACGACTTAGCAGACATGTTAATTTTCTCCCTAGTCCCATACCATGAGCAGTTATGCTATTGATTTCCTATCTGGTTAACTCATAAATATCCTCAATACTTGCAGGCTTCTTACTGCTACAGTGGCATGGCCTGCTCCAGCAGTGATTTACATTGGTATTATTTTGTCTACTTTAGGTGCAGCACTGCAGAGTTTGACAGGGGCTCCAAGACTATTGGCAGCAATAGCTAATGATGACATTCTTCCTGTTCTTAATTACTTCAAGGTTTCTGAAGGGGCTGAGCCTCACTCAGCCACTTTATTCACAGCTTTTATCTGTATCTGCTGTGTGGTTATTGGCAACTTGGATTTGATTACACCCACCATCACAATGTTTTTCCTTCTGTGCTATGCTGGTGTGAACCTGTCATGCTTTCTCCTTGACCTCCTTGATGCTCCTAGTTGGCGCCCTCGTTGGAAATTTCACCATTGGAGTTTATCGCTCGTTGGTGCATTGCTTTGTGTTGGTATGATTATATACTATTACAAATTCATTTTGACACAGTGATACCCATCATGAACTGTTAACATTTTCTGATATTATTTTGATTAAACACTTTTGACACACTAATACATTTTGATACAACCACCTCCTCATCTGCATTGTATTGAAGTATTGTTTAACCCGTACTTTAGCAACAATAACATCTTCTTAGTTCCAAGTAAATTGAAGTATCTATCCTAATTTATTTGGGGCTAAAAGGTTTTGATGTTGTTGCTGTTGCTAAAGTATGGGTTAAACAATACTTTAATACCCCAATTTGTTTGGGACTAAAAGGCTTTGATGTTGTTGTTGTTGCTAAAGTACAGGTTAAACAATACTTCAATATAGTGCAGACGAGGAAGTAGTTGTATCACACAACTATTTTAATGCAGCATTAATTTGTCCATATAATACTGCTTTCCTCTTACTTGGATTGTTCTCTCGAATTTTCAGTGATCATGTTTTTGATATCCTGGTCTTTCACTGTTGTCTCGCTTGCCCTTGCAAGCCTCATCTATTACTATGTGAGTCTAAAAGGTAAGGCTGGAGATTGGGGAGATGGATTTAAGAGTGCATACTTTCAATTGGCACTGCGAAGTCTCAGATCATTAGGAGGTATGACTTTCTGCTTGGAAACTAAATAATCATATTTGAACCTGTAAGAGTTGCCTTCTTTGTAACACTTAACATTCTTGTCACAGCAAACCAAGTGCATCCTAAGAATTGGTACCCCATTCCTCTGATATTCTGCCGTCCTTGGGGCAAACTTCCAGAAAATGTACCCTGTCATCCAAAGCTTGCAGATTTTGCGAACTGTATGAAGAAGAAGGGGCGTGGTATGTCAATTTTTGTCTCGATTATTGACGGTGATTATCATGAACTGGCTGAGGATGCCAAGACTGCTTGTCGTCAGCTGGACACTTACATTGAGTACAAGCGATGTGAAGGTGTTGCGGAGATCATTGTAGCTCCATCAATGTCTGAGGGCTTCCGCAGCATTGTTCAGACAATGGGTCTAGGTAACTTGAAGCCCAACATTATTGTGATGCGGTACCCAGAGATTTGGCGTCGGGAGAATCTGACACAAATACCGTCAACATTTGTCAGCATCATAAATGATTGCATTATTGCTAACAAGGCCGTTGTCATTGTGAAGGGCCTTGATGAGTGGCCTAATGAGTACCAGAGACAGTATGGGACTATTGACCTCTACTGGATTGTGAGAGACGGAGGATTGATGCTTCTTCTGTCTCAGCTCCTGCTCACAAAAGAGACCTTTGAAAGCTGCAAAATTCAAGTGTTCTGCATAGCAGAAGAGGATACTGATGCTGAGGAGTTGAAGGCTGATGTAAAAAAGTTCTTGTATGATCTTCGAATGCACGCTGAGGTCATCGTTGTGACTATGAAGTCATGGGAACCTCACACGGAGAGCAGTAGCAGTGGTGCACAGCAGGATGATTCTCAAGAGGCTTACACGAGTGCACAACGAAGGATTAGCACATACCTCTATGAGATGAAGGAAACAGCACAAAGAGAAGGATGTCTGCTTACGGAGGATGGGAAGCAAGTAGTTGTGAATGAACAGAAGATTGAGAAATTCCTCTATACAATGTTCAAGTTAAACTCCACAATACTTAGGTACTCCAGAATGGCAGCTGTGGTGCTCGTAAGCCTCCCTCCACCACCACTAAATCACCCTGCATATTTCTACATGGAGTACATGGATCTGCTTGTAGAGAATGTCCCACGCATGTTGATAGTTAGGGGATACAGAAGAGATGTTGTCACATTCTTCACATGATTAGAGATATATACTTTTTTCGGCTCTACTGCCATTTGTTTGTTGTAATCATCATAGCAAAGTGAACTAGCAGATTTTGTGCAGATTTTACAGCTAGTCAGAAGCCATCACCTTGAAGGCTACATACCCTGAGATAAAAGATTTGCTGGGCCATTCACTGGCATATTGGGTACGTCAACTACAGTATCTCCATTCTTTTTCTGAACTCAACGGATTCACATAGCAAGCTTCGATACGATTACTTAATTGTCACAAATTTTGTAGCCCTGGTGTTCACCATACGTGTAACAATTTTAGAAATGACGCAACGCTTCCTTTTGCACTGAAACACTAGCAATGGTGATCACATTTTTTTATGTATGTTTGCAGTTGATGTAATGAGCAAACTGAGGGGGCCAATTATCTTGGCATGTGATTAAAGAATATTTCGTTGGCGTGTTGTTGATTGGCATGACGTTTATGCTGAGACATGTGAAGATTAGCTGAAATGATTGGTAACACTGTACAGGACTTACTGTGCTAGTCATCAGAGTTTAGATTGTTGGAGATGTCCAGGGACAATGAAATCAGCGGATAATGACAAGGAGGGTATCTGGGATATACATTTTTCACGATAATAGTGTTCCTGTGTTGCAAAAATCTGGGGGACACATAACTTATAAACTTTGACCTAGGCCAATGCTAACGACAAATTAGTGACAGTCAGAGATAAGAATTTTTCTTGCACCGTTGCATAACATTTTCCTTTGAATGCTAATCTTACGCTCTATAAGTTTATCTTCTCATTGTACCGTTGCATATTTGTACCGTGATGATGTTCTTGCATTAATTGTTGCATCTAATTAACAGTTTGCTAGAGTTGAGTGTTTATTGCCATTTCTTCCATGACCTGTCAGACCTTCACAAGTTAGGAGAGTACTGTATAACAGGCTTCGGAGAGAAGTAGCTCTCTGTTTCTTTTATGGCTTATTCCGTTTAGGAGAATTTCACAGAAATTTTAAAGGAATTGAACTAATTCTTATAAAAATCCTAAAAAATTTCTAGATTCTAAAGAAGCCCTCAAACTGAAATTGTTGATTTCTGCCAGTCAAATAAGTCCGTCGGTATCAGTATCTGGTCGTCGCATAGACCTTTCCATGGTTACTACTGCATCTTTGAACTTGCGTTGGCTGCATGCTGCAGTGTTTCATTCCAGTATTTCATTGTCATTTGTTCCTAAGTCGAAAGTTGTAAGAATAATTAATAAACTGTTTAGATAGATTTCACGTAAGAAAAAGATATTATGTGATGTGCTGGTACTTGCTTATAAATTAATTAGCTCAAGGAAAAATGAGAGAATTGTTAATGAAAAAGAAATGTCACGTGTTCCACATGGCACGCTGATCAAGAACACGACACAAGATGTCTTCAGTTACTTTGATCTGCACGTGGTGGCATCACATACGCACGCGCACGTCTGCACTGCACAGCACAGGTGACTGGTGTGATACTGGCAGGCACACTCTAAAAACTGGCATTTGTACATAGACAGAGTAGCAAAATATGTTTAGGCAGTCATGAATCTCATCGGACATTTTTGTCCGCCCAGGGTTACATGCTCCCTTACTATTATTATTACTAAGCTCTCTACATTTATATGCACTAGACGCTGGCTCTCAATTTTTATTGATCGCTAAATACAATATAATGTAGGAGTACAATTTTAGTTAGCAAATTTGTGATGAATATTGCGCTATATATGATAATAATGTGAAAGAAACTTCCATGGTATCTGGATGTGACGGTAGGATGACATTAGGGAAGTCTTAACTAGTACGCTATCTAGTACGGCAACGGGTGGTATTGTTTAGTCCACGATAAATAGTGGTAGCATTGTGCTCACTGCCGAAACTTTCATGTACTTTAGTTTTTTTTCTATATTTTTATTTGTATGACTCAAATATCAATAACCTTTTGCCTTTTATTTTACAAAAAAGCCTTATTGATCTCACTGACTCATTTTACATAGAGGGGTATAAGAATGACTTTACCATATTGGCAATCTTGTCTACTGGATTTGTATCTGTTGGTGCATGATTTAAAATAAGGGTTTCATTAAAGCACATGATTTCACAACATTTCCTCGTCATAGAATGTAAACCTTTCTATAGTGACACGTGTAATTAAGAAAGTAGGTGAAAATGATTTCTAATGTCCCGATTCTCGTCCATCGAAAAATCTTATTTTAATTGAAAAAAAGTCTTAAAACTTTTGATTCTTGATTTAAGTGATAAAAATTCATAAATTCCATCATTTCTTTCAAACCCCGAGCCAGAGTCGACTCTGAATTATCCTCTCTTTTAACTTCCCTCTAATTTTGAGTCGCTCTATAAAAATTCCTATGATTTCAAGAATTATGATCGTAACAATAAAATAATTACTTTCCGTCTGAAAAATCTAATTTCAATCTCAAATTTCGATCACCCAACAAAAATGTTCCCAGCCCACTTAATATTTTTTCAAACCCTTGTTCATTTCCTTCTTCACTTGTACGTGTACAGGTCGAGTCAAATTTAATCACGAGTGGACAAACCTGATAAAAGCCAGAATTTTTCTCATTCAAGAAGACAAATACACTTAATTTCTATTCATCCATTCTTTTTCACTATCACACCCATGCACCTTTGCACACATGTGAGATACACCTTTGCACACATGTGAGATAGGATCAGGGCAGTCAGTGGAAGAGGCGTAAGAATTTCGCAAGCAAGCTTCTACATACCTCCTCCATCCCTCCTTTTACACTCATGCAAGGCACCCACAGGAGGGAGTGCATGCATGCATCAACCACACCCACCGATCACCACTCCATCTCTCTTGACAAGCAATGGAGTGTAGCAGAGAGGGACTGTGAGTAGAGAAGACACCATAGGGACGAGCATGACTATATCGTTGTCACTACTTGTCCAAGGATACTATAAGTGTAAGGCATAGATACACTAGCGCCATGCTCCTGGTCGCACTGCCCATTGCCGACGCCACCTTTTCCATACTGCGCCTCCTCCCACACCTACGTGCTCGAACGCACTCCCGCGCTGCCGCCTCCTACCGCACTAGGGCCGTCTACTCCCAGCGCTTGTGCCACCCTAGTGCCACTTTGCTCTCTCCCACCACTGTGGCCGCCCCACCGTTGCCCAGCACCAGCCCTGTTGCACCATGTGCGTGTGCCTGCTCCACCCCAGCATCCTCCTACCACGACTTCTTAGCGCCTACCTTGCGTTAGACCCCGTCCTTGCCTACGCGCAGCACGTGCCTCGGCGCCGTCCTTGTTGCCTGACCCCGCCGCCACATTGCAAGGTGTTGCCTGTGATCATGCCTGCCCCACCGCCGCTCCGGCGTTGGCCTGCCACCCCACTGTTGCGCTATCGTCCTTGTCGAGCGAGTGCTGCCCAACACGGGGAAGAAGTGAGAGAAGAAAAGAAGAGGAGAATATGAGGAAGAAAAGAGAGGAAAAGAGAAGAAAGAAATAAAAAGAAAAAGGAAAAAAAAGAAAAAAGAGATAAAAATAAAAAAAGTGGGATCCACGTGTGCCCCGCTCTCTCTCCTAGTCTATCTGTAGACTTGGTCTATCATGCACCACCCTTCATTCCTCGGACCTCTCCTAGCCTAAGTCTAAATCATATCCCTTCATTCCTTCATAGGCTGAAGCCCACTAGTAGTCTTCCTCTCCACCAAACTCCAATTTATCTCTCTTATACAGTCGCAATATAGACCTAGATAGCGACCCATATTCTAGAAAGTCCAAATTAAATCCCTCTACACCGAAGTCCCTCACTAGGAGTCTACATCAACTCCCTCCGCTCCCTCGGGCTGAAGCCCATAGGCCGGCCCACCAGCCCCACCAATCCCTTTCCCTCATTTCATAAAGTCTATCTTTCATCCCTTCTGAACTATTTCCTTTTTCAATTATAATAATCGTTTTTTCGCTTTATAGAAATTAAATAAAACTTCCAAAAAATCATATCTCTCCAACCTTAAGTTTGTTTTTCCTCCGTTCAACTTCTAGAACCTTGACAAAAATAAGATCTATCTTCTATCACTATTAGTTATTTATAATAATATTTTTTTGGTTTGTTATTTCTCTTTTACGATTAGTCAACAATGATGGAATTTCTTTCGAGCTACGCTTTTGCTGTAGATTTTCGGATGATCCTCTAAGACTTGGAATTATCAGAGGATTATTCGTCAACTTTATACCTAGATCTTCTAGAAGAATTCTCCATTATTAAAGACCTAATTTTTAAAAGAGTTTTCTCATCAGCCAAGGACCTAAGGCAAGCCACTCTTTGATTATATTACTCCTAGATTATAAATATTTTTATTACAGACATGCATATTTAGCATGCACATTAATTTATCTGGCCATCGGTCTACACGCACATAACCAATGGATATACCTACTAGTTGTACTATTTCTGATAAAACCTTGATAAACCAAATCCTTATCATTCCACTATAGCGGTGCTGGGATATTTGCGCCCTCTGGATGCAGATATATATCTGCACCATACTTTATCTTTATATTAAAAATATATATGTTGGATTGTCATGGGTTGTGAAAGATTTATAAAACCTGACTCTAGGAGTCGACAGTTTTGGAAAACAAAAGGCTTTATGGGAAAACTTGCGGTGCAAATCCTCTCCTGTGTGGTTTGGTTTCGTAGTCGCGCACAAGGACCGATTCCTTTGAAAGTTCATCCAAGCATAAAACAATATGACTACACAGACAGCATGGGATGCTTCTGGTAGAGTAAGTAGCTAAAATATAGGTGTCTTGTATGTTAACAGTTGAGAAACGTCAGAATAGAAAGACAAATCCATTCTCTTGATATGGAGATTTATCTTAACCGTGAGATGCTGTTGGTACTATACGATGTGTCCTAAATAGACAAGGGTCTAATACTGGCCTGATAATTGGTTTTAGAGAGTGATCAACCTATGTGACATGTGATTTCTATGGATTGGTTATAGAAAAACCTTAGAGTGAACTCTCCTTTATTGGCCATGTATTGGCCCACATGTGGTAGATAAAGCGGGATGCTCATGACGTGTGGATAAAGCGTGAAACCTCTGCAGAGTTTAATTAAACCGTTTAAACAGCTGTGTAATAGTCATGGGCGGATGTGAGATATTTCTCATATCGTAGATTTATTTTAAAAACAAGTTTGATAAATTGATTCCTAGAATGAAAGTTGTTACCAGAGTCCTTCTTTATGACAGACGGTCAACCTTTGTGGTTAGGAACATATATGTGTGATCTGAGTTGTTGAATGACACCATAGGACTGAGATGGGCAAGTTAGAATGTGGGCCGAGAATGCCAGTTGTGAGGCCAAGAAGGTTAATTGTGAGGCCAAGTTTAGGTTGGTAGGTCAACAAGACCGAACCTAGAGCCGAGAAGCCTGGTTAACAATGAGACTTGGTTAACGATTGATTTTAAAAAAACATTGGTTTATGTTTTTTAATAAGAAAAGAAATCAGTGAAGGAAAAAGATGTTTTAATTACAAAAATTTAGCCTTTTCCAGTTGAGTTGTTGTTAATCTACTCGCGGACAGATCGAGGTGAGATGTCTCCCACCGAGGAAATTTTTGAAACCTATACTTAAAGTTTTAGAAAATGTTTTAAATAACTAATTTGATAAATAAATCCGAGCCTTCCTCTGCAGCTTGAACTTGCATATTTACCATGGCATGCGGAGTACGAAAGTAGTCACCTCCATTATTATTGTTAGAGTTTTATCCTTAGACCCGAACTACTGCTTATGAAGTGGTATTCTAGCTTCGCCAAGTTCCGCTGCTAGTATATCTGATTAAAGTTTACAACTCAGAGATTATCCAAAACTGTAACAAGAAGGTATATTATATTTATAATGTAAAAAATCTTATATTAATTTATTATATTACCGTTGGTACCAACATAATGATCCTGTGATACCTGTTTCATGTTTCACGATTCCATAGGGAACGACTTGTCGTTTTGTCGTTTTTCTATGGCACACTGCCTTGGCACTATTAGTACAATGGCACAGGGGCAGGGTGTGAAATGATTAGAGTAACTTTTTGTAATTGGTTAAGAAGAGAAAGCATATGTAGAAATTAGATAAACAATGGATGTGATTGGTTGAGATAAGGGGTATGTTAAAAAAATAACTTTATCTTAAGACTACCAATAACTTTTATTTTGAAATGAAGAGAGTAGTCACTAAAATTTATTACATCCGTTATAGGAGTATTTCTAGGCTTTACCGAATACCAAGTTTAAATCAAAAGATCCTCTTTTAGTTAATTTTTAAATTTTGAATTGCTTAATTTTCTTTCCAAGCACTTGGTTTTTTAACCACCGGAATGCTGAGAAATAATGAAAATTATCATGCTTATATTATGGTATAAATTTAAATATTATTTTTTAAAATGAATGAAATAATTATTATTGATATTATAAATATTAAATATTTAGTTATATGCTAAACATGTTGGTTATTTGTCTCACCATGTATTCTCATATTGAAGGAAAAGTTGATGTTAATTACTAGCCAATTATTAATTTTAGATTTTAGAAATAAATAAATAAATATTGAATTGAGAGTCTAAAATAGTCACAAGTTTACAATTATTAATTCCATATTCCATAGTTATTAAATTTTGGAAAAACTAAATTCCACGAAATCACTCCGTTCCAAAAATAGCTGTAAGGTTTTTTTTGGGAATTACCGGAAGCTGGGGCAGGAAGGTCATATACCCGAATCAGCGTAACTGCCATTAATTACCCGCCATCAAAGATAAGATAATCCCGTTTCTTTCTTTCCCGCGCTTTCAAACCGTCTCTTCTCCTACCTTCGTTCAACGGTCAAACATTCAAACCCTTTTGCATGCCGTGTTGCCCTCCAACCCTATAAAAAAACTCCACCTCTCTCTTCTTCGTCCATAGATTGATTCCACCATCTTCACCTCACGCAACTCACCAATCTCCCTCTCTCTTTGATACATTCATGTCGTCGTCGTCGTCGTCGTCGTCTCTGCTGTCACGTCGGACGCCGCCGCCACGGACGGCCGTGCTGGAGTTGCCTGTCCCTCCGGAGTTCCGCTGCCCGATATCACTCGACCTGATGCGGGATCCGGTCGTCGGGCCAACCGGCATCACCTATGACCGATCCGGCATCGAGGCCTGGCTGCTCGCCGCCGGAGCCGGGACGACGACGACGTGTCCCGTTACGAAAGGTGACCTCCGCGCCGACGACCTTGTGCCTAACCACGCCCTCCGACGCGTCATCCAGGCGTGGTGCGTGTCCAACCGCTGCCGGGGCATGGAGAGGATCCCGACGCCACGGGTTCCCGTGACGCCGGCACAGGCGGATGAGGTGCTGGCCGAGGTCGAGGCCGCCGCGGGTGCGGGCGATGCGGCAAGGTGTGGCGCGGCGGTGCGGGAGGTCGGGCGCCTCGCGCGAGAGTCCGATCGGGACCGACGGTGCCTCGCGTCCGCCGGAGCCGGGCGCGCGCTCGCCGCGGCTGTCGCGTCGATCGCTGCGACTGAATCGTCGCTCGTCCTCGATGACGTCCTCGCGGCGCTGGTGCTCGTCATGCCTCTCGACGAGGAAGCCATCGTGGCCATCGGCTCGTCGACAGCGTCCGTGGCGTTGCTCGCCTCCGTCGCCAAGCAAGGCGACCTGCAGAGGAGGCTACAGGCGGTGGTGGTCATCAGGGAGATCGTTGCGTACTCGTGCTCACGCAGCGGCGGCGCCATTGATCTCAGCCACAACCTCGACGGGATCATCGAGGTGCTGGTGAAGACGATCAGGGACCCCATCTCTCCTCTGGCCACTAAGGCCTCCCTCGTCGCCGCGTACCACCTCGCGCTCGCCGACCAGCACGCTGCGGCGCACCTCGCAGATGCAGAGCTCGTTCCAGCTTTGGTCGAGCTCCTCATCGACGGCGACCGGAGCACGGCCGAGAAAGCCCTGTCCGCGCTCGACGCGACGCTGTCGTCCGAAGCCGGCAGGGTGCGCGCCCGGGCCGACGCGCTCGCCGTGCCGGTGCTTGTCAAGAAGATGTTCCGCGTGTCCGACACGGCCACCGATCTCGTCGTGTCGGCGCTCTGCCGGATCTGCAAGAAATGCCATGACGACGGCGAGGAGTTGCCGGCCGCGGCTGCGGCGAGGCGAGGCGCCGTCGTCGAGGCAGTCCAGGTGGGCGCGTTCCAGAAGGTGATGATGCTTTTGCAGGTTGGGTGCAGGGAGGTAACAAAGGAGAAAGCAACTGAGCTGCTAAAGTTGATGATCAAATATGAAACTAGAGGAGGAAACTGCATTGACGCCATGGATTTTAGAGGGCTCAAGAGGGTTTCTTGAATTAGAAAAAACTAACTTGTAATTATGAGAATATGACTTAGATTTGGTGCATACATGATACATTATGCAAGAATTTTAATTAGGAAATGCAAAGAAGTTAATAACTTTTTGTCTTTGTCCGTCAATGAGTTATCAACCGGTAAAACTTATAAAAACTTTTGATGTGCTTGATATTCTATTATGGTCTAAACATGTACTGTTTTCCAAAGTTCATACAAGTTTGAGTTAAACATTTGTAGAACTCTATGAAAAAAAAATCTTTGATTCCAACTCAGTACCCACAACCGAGCATGTGACTTCTTGATTGCAAGGACATCTTCAACCACAACGTTATGATATTACTTCTCTACAAGAGTTGTGATATAGCTGTCAGCTTTGATGTTTTATGCATTAATTAGATTTCCAAAGTGAGCCAAAATCCTAATTCAAGAGTTTGGCACTGTATAGTTAGTTTTTATTGCCATGCTTGATGCCAAGAGACTCTGGATTTCTTATGTTTGGCACCCCATTTATATTGTGTAATTGCTATCTGTCTCAGATTCTACTTAATTAATCATAAATAGGACCAATGGACAACAGATATTGACATGCTGTCAGTTTCTCCTCACACATATAAACAATGTCCTATAACATTTTGTCAAAGTATTCCCATTTTTCTGCTTATATTACAGAGTGAGTTCAGTATATTATCAGTAAATTTATAGTGCAATCTAATGTCCATTTGCCCACCATCATTCAGGATGAAATGCGCAGCGTTACTCTTCATGAAACTGTCAGCATATTTGTTTGTCAGCTTCCCTCTGCATATGTCCAATATCTTCCATTAAACATGATCCATTCCATATATACTACGTATTCAAAATCTTGGAATATGATGGTGACCTGCCGGTTTGTCGTTCAAACTATTGCACTTTGAGTAGTCTTTCAATCCAGACATCTAGTCAATGGCAACATCATCAAGGAAAAAAAATTCTTAACTAATCAGCTGAATTTGCTTTATCTTATGCTTTATTCACTCTCTGAAAAATTCAATAGCTCTGTGCTGCTCCAGGCATCATCATGTTTGAATTCCAAAATACCATTAGACTAGTAGCAGAGAACCAAACAGGCACCATCACTCACCTGCCTCAACTTCGGAATAATCAACTCACTAAGCTTCTGTTCTAACTCACATCGCGAAAACACATAAGATCAGTCCAAACTCCAAAAATTCTGATTTATAATCGATTCATAGCTCACCATGAGGAGAAAGAACTCAAAACAAGGTGAACTGCATTGCTTAATCATAGCCGATCATGGTCATTCAGGGTCTAGAAGCACATAATAGTAATGGTCAAAACACAGGTGCTGCTTCTGCAAAAAACCACTTGGAAAGAGCCAACAAATCAAGATAACTGTTCTTCCTACTCATGTGGGTAGGCCCAAAGGGAAATAAAGCGACAATAGAACTGAATTCTTTTGACTGTAAAGTGTCTGAATTCCAAGTTTATGTGTGACATGCTGGTACTTTATATCATTTATGAGGGTAACTACACTTTGCTTAATTCCACTAAAAAATCTTTTGTTTGCTTAAAAAAGTAAGCATGTACAGGGCCATGCATTTTGTGAATGTTGGGATGATTGTTAAAATCTTTGAAATGACAAACAATAAATACTTGTACTTACCAAGCTACCACTGAAATGTTGCTTTCTAGTATTTTATATTTGCTACCCAGGCATTATAGTTTATTATGGCCCTCATAATGTGACCCTCAGGGAGTGCGACCGATGCCACCGTCCAACAGTAGGGCGGTTACCGCGCGGTAACCGCAAAACCCACAGAAACCGCGGTGAGTTCACACTCTAAAAATTTGAATTAGAAATCAACTTTTTTTGAACGGTTTGGAGACGGTTACCGTGTGGTCTTAGGCGGTTACAACAGTGAATTCACACTCTAACAATTTGATATGATCGGCTAATCTCAACAAATATGCCATGAGATTTTTACTTACAGAATGTGTCAAAGAACTTGAAGTTCTAATTTTAAAATGGGTGTCCAAATTTATACTTCCATGTCCTTATATTCTTAAAAGATGGACTAACTTTCAGATTCTATGTAATTGGACTTAACATTTTTAACAAAAACAATTTTAATATTTATGAGAAAATACTTTTAGATATCAAAATTTACACTCAAAATTTTATTACCTCGAGACATATAGCACCTGAACCTGAAGATACTAAATTTTACATTAGAAAATTATGTTAACTTCTGATACTTCTTTAAAAATAGTAAAATTGTTCTTTAAACAATCCTTCTCTATGGAATTTTGTTGAATCCAACTCAATGGCGAGAAAGTTATGATATATAAGGACATCAACAATCATAAAGGAATTTGGCAGTGTACTTTTCATGGTCAGGTTTTGTGCCAAGAGGTTCTGGATTTCTTATGTTTGGCACAAGGCTTATGTGGCTTAAATGCTACTATTTGTCTTTCTAGACCGCTGGTTAATCATAGCCCATAGATATGCCAATGCTGTCAGTGTCTGGTCACTCCGTGTCTGTCACACATATAAATATGCCTGACTGGATTTTGTCGTTCCTGCTTCAGTCAAAGTATTCCCATTTTTCGACTTTCACAGTTCACTACAGACTCAGTAACCTGAGAGTTCAGTCTATGTCCATTTGCTCATTATCACTGTCGAAAGGTAAAGCTGTTCAAAGCATAGAGCATTATCAGCTCGTGTGTTTGTCAGCTTCCGTCTGCACACTCTCGGTATCTTCTATCAAACAGCATCTTTCCATAAGCTACGATCTATGCTATGGATTCAAAATCGTGGAAAAATGATGGAGACCATTCTTCGTTCAACACTTTAGAATAATCTTCCATGGCTTCCATTGGAGATATCATCGTCATCAATTATATAAATACTCCTGTTGGTACATTGTACATGAAAATCCAGCTCAGCTAGCTCTGTCCTATTGTTCTCAAGGTTTTAATCGTATATATATATATATATATATTCAATCTCTGAATATTCAGTTACCTGTCTCCAGACATCACCATGTTTGACTAGCAAGTTTGGCTGCAATCGTTTTGCTTTTTAATTAAAAAAATTTAAAATTAAATTTTATTTAGACTAGTAGTAAATCAAAGCCACTTACCCTGCCTCTCTTCGTTGTAAAATCCAACTTGGCAACTGCAGCTGTAATTAACTCATTGCAATGAACAATTAATACATTGGATCACCATCAGAAGGAACAACTCAAACTAAGTGAGATGCATTTCTCAACATGAATGATCAAGGTCAGGGTCTAGAAACAGTACATACCTAGTACAAGGTGATGTCTAATTATAATATTTTGAAATGAAGAGAGTAGGCGGTAGGCCGAAAGTAACAATAACTGAGTTATCGTTCTGTAAAGTGTCTGAATTCTACATTTACGTGCACATGCACGTCGCTGCTTGAACGAGTTTTTATAGGAGGGCAACTATTGTTTTGCTTAAAGGTAAGCATTTATGGTTTATAAAGAAAAGAAGGCCATGTATCTACCGAGAGCTATGTAAGCTAGTTTTTTTTTTCCTATATGATAGTACATCCTAGGGGCAAGGTGAAAAACTCTGGGGTGTCAAAAGAGTACATTGCACATACGGTGTATAAATTTGTGTGATGGATGAAAATAGGTATAACATTTTGCAAAGCGCCCATCCTATTGCAAAAACTTGTCTAGTCCGTGCGAATTCTCAGTAAAACAGTGCACCTAAGTAAATTCATCTGACGTGTGATGCTAATTGTAAGAGTATATACTTTACAGTCCGATAATAATACCAGCAAGCTTTTCGTCGGGACGCGGTAACGATAATGATAATGCTACAGTAATCACACCAAATACAAACAAATTTTAAAAAATAATTTTAAATTTTAAATAATTTGATGTGATTTTCCACTGTTACTGCGGGGTAACCATGCGTGATGCAACAACAGTAATCCGGTGGTTCACGCAGGCAATTGGCTGTAGTTTTGCATAAAACCCTTGGCTTGTAAAATTTTTCTAAACACCCTATGTCGTCCTATCCCCTCGTTTTCAATAATTGAGCCAAACGACCCCAAGGCGGCCAGCAAGAGGCGAGTCAAGACGGATGGCGAGATGGAGACTTGAACCAGGGAGTCCACCTAGGAATTGACCGTGGCGGCGGCAGCAAGCTCCAACACAGCTGTGGTGGCGCAGAACTCGAAGTCGGCGGCCGCGGGCCAGTAGCGACTGGATCTCGAGGTTGGCGGCGGCGGCACAGCAACTACGCCTCCAACGATCTGTAATCCCCGGTCAAGCACCCTCGTCCCATTGATCTGGGTGAGTTCATGCCTTCCTTTCACCTTGCATGAATTGGAATATGTGTTTACTGACTTTCTGAAATTTAATTGCTCTGATCTATTGCTGCAATGCATCCAGCAGCACGGACAGTGATTTGTCTGATTTTGGAATTGCTCATCAGCCAGCTGTTGATGAAGCTTCGTGCAAACATGAAGTTGAAGGATCCAATTATTGTGACTGTGATGGGCGAATGGCCTTCATTGTTGCTTATGTATGTAAAGATAATCTATGGTGATTCGAGTACTGAAGAACTGAAGTGAAGCAATTGATTTACTAGTGGTTCACTGTGAACACAGTAGCAGTTGAAGGATTTTTTTATTCTTGTTTCCTTTAGTACTCCAAGCATGTGGTTCAAGTACATTTTTTGTAGTGCAGAATTTACAAGCATGTGGTTCAATGTCAAAACTCAGTAACTTTATATACGAACAACCGATTTGTAAATATTCCAACTTAGCTATAGCTTTCAGTGTATACAACTGTATGTATGTAGAGCTTTTTCAATCTACATGTCCTGCTTATAATGGCTGATAATGAAACATCACATATGCATTGTACTGTCAAATCTAGGTTTGTGCAGTTCATACTGATTTGTGCAGCCCTTCAGTTGCAGTTAGCAACATAATCTTCTACAAATTTTTGTTTCTAAATTTTGAGTTCTATTCATTTTGCAGAGTTAAATCGATAGAGAAGCAAAACGTTAAGAAATGAGCCTTCAATGAAAGTGAACATGAAAATGCCTGGAAATGAAATTTTCAGGAGTTACATATACTAAAACATATAAAAAAAATGACTGGGTCCTAAAATGGAACTGAACTTTTACTGAGTCACATAGAGAAGCCATACTATCTAAGTCATGAAATAAATTATCTTTGTCCTGATCATAAAAGTGAAATTTTGCACATTTAATTCCTCTTTTTCTTGGGAGATTTCTGCTTTCTAGGTGCTGCAGCTCTTTTCCTCATTGTTGCTCTACCTTCTTTGGTTGCTGCACACCTTTTCTGTTAGTTGCAATGAAGAAAAACTCTGGCAATGCTCCTGGATGAACCCTTTCTTGTGAGTTGCTAGCTGCCTACAAAACATTGTGGGAGAATTATTATAGTTCATTGGAGTGTTATGGAATACTGAAATTGAACATCTACTAAAATTTTGACCTCATTCATGAAAGCTTCCAGGACATATGAACTCAATTGCCTAGAATTCTGCTGGGGAGTGCTCAACATATGCATTTCCTAAAACATAAATTCGATGCACTTTAAGTACCTTGATACTACAAACAGCGCATAAAATGAGTAAAATTAGTGCTAAAAGTACCTGATTGATAACAGGTTCTTCTTGAGCAATAGTTGAAGAAGTGGCCCTTGTCTGCATGTAATTTTGATCATTCAAGTTGGCCTTCCTTTCTTTACACCCTTTCTTGTTGTGACCTGTAAGTTTGCAATAACTACAATGTATTTCTACTCCATGCTTTGAAATCTTTTTTCCTCCTCCCTCTACCTCTAATTCCTGAGGCTGCTTTCTCCTTGTTTTTTTGGCCTCCCCACTTTCTTTTCATACACTGTTGGTTTCACTTCTACACAATGCATCTTCTCCCAGTGGGCATTATCTCTCAGTGGCATAATGTTGTAGCCATAAGCTTGCTTATAACATTGGGTTGAATAGCAAAATGATACTACATCCTCAGGTTTGATTCTTTCATGCCTTAAACAAGAAATTGCATGGTTACATGGTATACCTGTGATCTGCCATCTCCTACAATCACATCTCTTTGCATTAACTTCAACAATATACTCAGATCCTCTATCAGTAACCTGAAACACCCCCATACCGGCAGGTAATACATAGCAAGTATTAGCCATCTCTGCATTTTTCTCAACCTTTATCTTAATCTTAGGGCATAATGCACCTGGCCAATTATTTTCTAGTTCTTTTTGCTTCGTGTAGATCCTATTCATAATCTGACTTCTAATCCTTTCTAGCATTGACAAAATTGGCAGCTCCCTAGCTTCAAGAATATACTTGTTGAGTACCTCAGAATTATTGTTGAGGAGGATATCACACTTCGAAAAGTCACTGAAGAAGGCTCTACACCACTGGTTTGGAGGAATTTCTTCAAGGTACTTAAAGGCTTCACTATTTAAGGCTTGTATCTTGTCCATATTTTTATTCTACTCGGGTATATTGGTAGATCTTGCAATAGCCCACAATTGATTCTTTAGTGTCTTCCCTTTATGCAATATTTGAAAGTTCTGATATAGATGCCTAACACAGAATCTGTGTTCAGCATCCGCAAACTTCCTTCTCACTGCTGGAACTAATCCCTGCAAATAAATCATAATAAGAGTTATAGTTGGAACTAGAAAGTAACAATATCATGTACCCTACTATAGTAAGTTGTTATATATACCTTTTGCCTATCAGTCATCACTGTCAATGCTGATGTATTGTCAATACCAAGGGTGTCAAGGAACCAACTCCAGCTTTTCATACTCCCAACTTCAACTAGTGCCATAGCAATAGGATATATGCAATCATTTGGGTCCATGCCAATGTCAGTTAGAATGTGACCCCTAACTTTGTTTTGATATGACATCCATCAAGACAAATGATTGGTCTACACCCACCCATGAAACCGCTCTTGCAAGAATCAAATGAGACATATAAAGTATGGAAGCAAATCATATGCAGGTTCAAGAAGAATGAGCTCCCAGGATTGGATGATCTCAACTCTTGTCCATAGTCCCACAATTGATTGTACTGAGATATTTCATCTCCATGGATGGCCCTAGTAGCAATCCTTCTAGCTCGTCCTAACTTGTGTCTAGACGGTGTTAAGTGGAGATCTCTCTGAATTTTCTTTGCAAAACTCATCAATGTCATCTTATTATCATCTCTAAATTCCTCAACATACTTGTTTGCAAGATACTTAGAAGTCACAGCCTTGATCTCCCACTCTCTCGTGCATGTGTTCCTACCTTCATATTTCTTGACTATAAAGCATTTCGCCCTACTGTCCATAGATGCAGATAATTTCCATGGACAACCTTTAGCACAACTAGCTTCAATTCTTGTCTTGGAATTCCGCGTCTTGCTGACAGCAACTCTCTTCTTTATGGTATAGTGATCTATTGCCTTTCTAAGCTCCACAGCATCAGCAAACATCATGCTTACCTTAAATTCAGGATCCTCCATGCCCTAAAGCTCCTGAAATTGAAATTTATTTCGTCCTCATTTTCTGAATCCTCTGGCAATAGTAGTCCTTCATATGAATCATATTCTAAAACCTCTTGATTATGTGCTAACTCAATTTTTCCTTCAAGACATTTGTCAAACAAATCATCATCTCCTTTGTCAATCTCATAATCACTATTGACGAAATCTGGATATTCAATTCTTGAATCTTCCTCACCATCATTTTCAAGACAGATAAGTTGATTGTGTGCATTATTCTTCATACCGTTCTTATGATCCATCACTTTCTTACTCAGGTTCAAAATAGCAGGCAAAGATACTGAGCCAACAATTGCTACATCGTCCAAATCAATCCCATCTATAATGTCTTGATTATCAGCATACAAAACGAATGTTCTGATTCTAGGTACAAGAGCCACCATGCTGTTTGTATCTGCATCATATTTCTCCTTTCTCAGTCCATCGTTTAATTCTTTTCCTGGCAGCAGCCAAAAAATCTTGGTCTTCTCTGACTTCTCATAAGCTTAGCTCTTCAATGAAATCATCAATCCATAACAGTGACCAAGAATCCGCCTCACAATGTTCAAACCAACTTACTGTACCATCAACATAAGCTCTATTTACACCGCTCCCCCCCAAAAAAAAGGCCCCATGAAAACATCATCTTCACTAGGACCTAAATTTCATACAGTTCATATTATTGATAGGCCGCCAACCATTTGTTTCAACGATGAGACCAGTAAACTGCTCAACTCACATCATTAAAACCAAATTTCCTTTCAAACAGAAATTAGAAAACCCTAAAGCGGTAATGGAACAAGAGTCACGCTGCACTACTGCAATCTCACGTACCATAATTTGGAGCTTGTGCCCCAGGAGGTCTGAAGGTTGGCGTCATCTCAATCAGCTGGCAAAAGATAGGCAACAGATCGACGCAGCAGTGCGGCCTTGCGCTGATCTGTATGTGCACTTGTCGCCGGCGAACGCGATTGGGCTCTTCGGCACGATTGCTTTGGCGCTGCAGTACAGAAATCGAACGGGCTCCGCTGCAATCCGTATACGCGCTTCCTGCCGTGATTACTTCGCCGGCTGATTACGCGGGCATGGTGTTCGGTGCGAACGTTCCCTGCTTCACGAAAGAAGTCGAATGGTTGGGGATGGTAGCACAGGTCGGCATGGGAGGGTTTTCTGCAAACCAATGTCTCCATGCACGCCCCTCACATGTAAGCTATAGTGTCATCGTCGTCAGACCGTTAGACTCGTATATAGAGCGAGGTTTAGATATTTTCACGCACTAGCAACCTTTTTACCGGCGAGCTAACGCCTCCTCTCCGTCGCAGACGTCTCCTTCTCCCCCAGCAGGTGAGCTAACGCCTTCGAGACCCCCCTCATCTCCTCCATACGTTTTCCCTTTTACTTCTTATCTGGTGGTTTCTCTTTTTGCTTCCTTTTCGTCTTGGCTTTTTCATCCCCATCATCTCCTCCGTAGGCGGTTTACTCCTCACCACCTCCATCGCGTGACGAGGAGATGGTTTTCATTTGCCTTCTCGTCTCGTCCACCTTCATCTACCCCTGCATTCTCACCTCATCCTCCCTTCGAAATTGCGTCGGCGCTCCTCCGCGCTAGCGCTCTCTATTGGCTGGAACACTCTTCCAGCTTCCCTATTCCGACACGCTCAACTATCCGTGGACGTGAAACCTCCTTCCAGAACATGAACCTTCTCCTTTCATGTCCACAGCCTGTCTCGTCTCTGGGTCCACGTGTCCACGGACGTGAAACCTTGTCTCCCGGACATGAACTTTTCCTTTTCGCATCCGCAGCTTTTCTCGCTTTTGAGTCCGCGCGAACCCAACGCGTCCACGTGTCCGCAGACGCAAAACTCTGTCTCCCGGACGCGAACTTTTTCTTCTCGCGCCCGTGCCTCCCATCGTTGCTTCATCGGCTCCACACACGCGTTCATCGGCTTTGCCCTCTCCTCATCGGCCTCGCGTCCCCTCATCGGCTTGCCACTTCATCCGACATGTATGCGTGTCTATCGTAGCAACATCCTATCTCCCGATCGCATATCGGCTTCTCATCCACTTTCTTCTCATCGGCTTCTCCCTCTCTCCCATCCTCATCGGCTTTTACCTATTCCATCGGCTGTTCTCCCATCGGCCCTTCCACACGTGATTCCCTCCGTCGTCCACAATCTCCTCTCTATTCGTCAATTCACCAGAGATAACAATTGCTTCATTAAATTTGACGCATCTGGTTTCTTTGTGAATGATATCCAAACCCGACGCGAGATGCTTCGATGCAATAATGGTGGCAATCTATACACCATTTCTACTGCACCATCCACTCCTCACGCCGATATCGCCACCTCTATCAACATCTGGCATCTTCGCCTCGGCCATCCCAGTCTTACGCAGTCTCCATTCTTCGTCGTCGCGCCTCCATCCCCTGCACCAGCACTAGCCCCATTGTATGCCATTCCTGTCAACTTGGCAAACATGTACGGCTGCCATTCTCCCCCTCTATCTCTTGTACCTCTAGATCTTTTGAAATTATTCATTGTGATGTGTGGACATCTCTAGTTAAAAGTATTTTGGGTTATCAATATTACCTTGCTTTATCTGATGATTACACGCATTACTGCTGGACCTTCCCTCTCTCTCGTAGGTCTGAGGTCACTACTCATCTAATCAACTTCTCCAACTATGTTTTCACTCAGTTTAACCTCATTATCCAAGCCATACATGCCACAAATAGAACAGAGTTTGTCAACTGTATCATTCAAGCCTTCCTTACCTTCTATGGCATCCACCTTCGTTTTTCCTGTCCATACTCCTCCTCTCAAAATGGCAAGACCGAACACCTCCTTTGCACTCTTAATAATATCAGTCGAACCATACTTCTCCACACCCACCTACCCGTAATCTATTGGGCTGAAGCACTCAACACCGCAACCTATCTGCTCAATCGACGCCCATGCTCCTCCATCCGCCACAACATTCTCTATACTCTTTTGTATCGCATAACTCCCGACTACTCCCACTTATATGTTTTTGGGTGTCTTTGCTACTTCAATCTGACAACAACTACCCCCCACAAACTCGTCTCACGCTCTACCGCCTGTATTTTTCTTGGCTATCCCTCCTCCCACAAGGGATATTGCTGTCTTGATCTCTCCACTCGCCGCATCATCATTTCCCAGGCCTCAAATAGAACCCTCGAGCCTAGTATCAGCGTTTTGCCGCTTATCTTCAGTAACTTGGCTTTGTGGCCTCCACTTCTGATACATCCCTTTTCGTTCTTTACACTAGGGATGTCACCACCTACCTCCTTTTATATGTCGACGACATCATTCTTATGGCCTTCTCGCCCGTTATCCTATAGCACATCATGGCACGACTTCACTCGGAGTTTACCATGACCAATCTCGGTCCCCTACACCATTTCCTTAGCATTTCCGTCATGCGCTCTCCCCACGGATTATTCCTATCCCAACGCCAGTATGCCATCGATCTCCTCTAGCATACGGGCATGACCGAGTGTCACTGTTAACATCAAAATTTGAAAAGCTCAGCGATAGATTAGAAAGATGATCATCCGATTGCTACAGGGAAGAAGCAGATCGGATTGAGGCAAGGAAAGACTCGGTCTTAAAATAGAAGATTATCCAGATAAGACTGAGTTTAAGGAGGAACCGTGATTCACGATAGAGTATTCCATCCTATCTTATATGGATAGGAAGATTTAGTTAGTTAGTTAACTTCCTTAGAGATATTTTCCTTTATTTTTGTTAGAAAATAACGTCCGATGGTTATTGTAAATGCGTTGAACTCTATAAACCTCGGGTATAAATATAGTTCCCCTGGAAATATGAAAGGCATCTTCAATCCTTCGATTAATACAACCTTGGCGTATCGCCACCCTAGTTTATCTAGATTTTTACTGGGGGGGTCTGACTCTCAACACGGGGCTGTATCGGTTAAGTCCAATTTTTGGTGAAGGGTAAGTCTCGCCACTATCTCGATATGTCTCGTTCTATCTAAGGCTACATTGATTAGGTTCGACCTCTCAATTGATTAGGTTCGACCTCTCAGACCGATAGAATGTATCGCATCACGTCTGTACAGTCTCTATCGGTCTGTCAAGCTCTCTCCGCCGTCGTTGGTCTTGTGCTGCATTGGTTAGGTTCGACCTACAAGGCTGCCGATGGTAGAATGAGATTTAGGCCTATAGGTCTCAGGACAGCGTTTCATCGAAGTGTTAGCTGATGAGTTATCTATACGTTGAGCGTCATGCCCAGCGTATCGACTCCTCGGCCGATACGCACCGAGCTTTAGAGACTTTCCTTTGAGCACCACGCCAAGCGCATCGGTTTTTCAGTCGATGTACGCCTGTATTCAGAGAGACGTCTTCTCATCGGCTTAACTAGCCGGTGGATTCGCTTCGCTCTTACTTCAGCACGTCCGATCCAGCGTCCACCGTCCCATCGTCGTTGGCCTTGGTCTCTTACTGTCTAGGTTAGGTCCGATCTTTGAGATTCGGCGCTAGCGGTGTCGTCACAACGGGCGACGGGTCCGTGCTACTATATCTGGAGCGGCATCGGCTTTACAGCTGGTCCCTTTTATGCGATTTCTTGCTAGGTCGCATATGCCTTCATCGGCTTTTTAGCCGATGAACAACCGCCACAACTTCTGTCGAGAAATCTCACGCACTTTGCTATTCTCTAAATACACTCCGGTGTCTTCATCGGCTCTGCGGCCGATGGATCAGGGCCTCACGTTCGCTATACCTGGAGTCATCCTATCCTTCGTCGATATTCGCCTACGCCTATATCGGCTCCCCAACCGATGGAAGAGCATCCTGATTCCTATATGACATTTATTACTGAGGCATTATATTTTACTGCATATATGTTTGTGTATTTTTATCAAACACGTGCGTGCATTACTAGCTAGAAAGAATTGATCAACTCCAGAAGATAATTACCAGCTTGTACCCCCCAAAAAAGTTATGGCAAGGTATGTCCATACATTTTTTTAAGAAACGGAGATAAACCCGGCCTCTACATCGAACTGGATGTACACAGCCAGGTACATCCGTACATGAAACATGGTTTATACGAGCTACGACTCTCCATGGGGAGACCAACACTAGATAAATTTCAGCCTACAATGATGAAGCTAAAACATCATAGAAAAACGGTTTTTCGTTATTGAAAAAAAAGAAGACTCCAATAATTAGAGAAAAAAAGCACACGTTGAAATAAAAAAAATATTTTTTTGAGGGTTACCGCTTCTATGATATCTTGAGCGTCGAGCCTACTCAGATTTGAGAAGAAATTTAGGATGAGGTAGCTTAGGTGGAGAGGAAATTTGTGGTTTTTTTTTACAATATTTTGAACCCTCCGTTGAATCTAGTGAAAATAATATATGGCTTCCTTTAATATATTTTATATTATTGAAACAAACTATTCTCCAATGACCACCAATGCTATTGCTAGATGGTATAACATGAGTAGAATATAACCGGCCACCTCGTCTGTGACTAAAGGCATATAAAAATCCTAATTTTCATAGGCATGCCTGCCATCAGGCTGTCTGATAGCTGATCTATCTTCATAGGTGGACGTACTTACGATATACCTGTGTTGTTGTGAAATAGAGTTCGCTTAGAAAAATCGTTTTTCTAAGTAGTGATAGCTTTGTTAATACATGGGGGCAAGTTTAAAATAAAGTAAAAAACTTTGGCACTGTCATAAAAATACATTTACAATGACAAAAGTATGTAATCGTCATAGGTCGATGAAATCGTATTTTATTTACGACGCTAATTTCTAAAACGTCACTGTATTATCTTGGCGGCCTGCCTTGCTTCAACTTTGTGACAAAATAAATTGGACATCGGTTACTCACTTTGTATGACATTTTTCTACTTTGTCACGAGGCTTTTCGTCTTAAAAGACCATATTTGTTGTGCAAGGTTTCAGTTCGGTGCATCACATTTTAATTTATATAGCCTAGCTTTTTCCTCATATTGTATTGGTGTTTTGCTGATCACTAACCTTCAATCTAGAATAAGAACAGTATTAAGTGAAGACCATAGACCAAACACAGCATCTAGATATTCTAGAGAAGAAAGATCAGAAGAAAACAATGAAGGATCTGCATTCTTAACTATCTTCCAAAGGTGGGGCCATTGGGCACCTTTCATTTATGAACAATGACACCAATGTTCACGGTGAGAAGAAACAATAAACATAAACGAAAGCGAGTACCGTTAAATGGTTTTATGATTTTCTGGCCCAATTAGCTCGTTATCCACCTTCGTTGAGCCGAGTTCAATTTAAGCATGTGATAAATTAGATTGATATTTTTTTACTGAAAATAAATTGATATTTACGACAAAACTTAAATCTCAATGCATCTTAGAACTTATGTATGGAGTTCTTTCTAGGTACACAAAGCTACTGTGACTTGTTCATTGTACACTAATTCAAGGGCTAATATTTCTCTAAACTCATTGGTGGTAATGTCATCTATTAATATTTAAGGTCTATTAATGCAAATTATTGCAATCCAACATGGAATTTATAATGGATTCTATGAAATAATTTTAAGCTGTGAATTATATATAATTTATGTTTCACATAATGGAAAAAATAAAGTCGCTTTTCTTCATGCAAAACTTATTTTGCATATTTGTGTATGTACCATTAATATTTTTTACAAGCAAACTGCAGATTCTTGGCTACCTTCCTCAGAGTGGGGGACCATAAACATCTCCCAACAGTATGTGAATATATATATATATATATATATATATATATATACACACACACATTGCTTGATGAAAAAATAAGCTGGCCTGAACTAAGTTAGGCTGAATTGAGAGGGAGGGAAAGGAGAAGAGTAAAACGAGGTGAGCTATTAGGACATAATTAGTTAACCATTAATTATTTTAAATTTTAAAAATAGATGATTTTTAAAGTAACTTTTTTATAAAAATCTTTTAAAAAAATACTAGCTTGAGAAGTATGCTCGTGAAAAACGAGAGAATTTTTTTCATGTTGTTGTAGTCTGGAGCACACCCTTAGTGGACATACATGTAAGGCTTTCTCCTTGCTTGTTCAAATTCCTGGTAAAACTTTGTTGTGTTCAAACCAGTATAGGTGATTTTGTGAAACAGCCAATACATCATGGATGGGTGGTTGGTTCTTGGTTGAGCTGTTTACCAGTCAGTCCCTACCACCTATTACGGAGACCAGAAGAGGTAGCCAGAGACCTTGGAAAATGCTAATGTTTAAAACCAAGTACCTGATCTATTAATAGAACAGTATGACATAAATATTGCATGATTGGATAAACCAAATACCTAATCCAATGCAAGAAAATGATTTTTCAATCTTGTTTAAAAAAACTGAAGTTTGGGTGAAGATTTATTGATACTTTTATTACTTTAATTCTTTTAGACAGATCTGATCCCATCAATTTGTCAGTGTGACAGAGAATCTGCATGCATTCGACAAGCTTGGAGACAAGTTGACCGGTCAAAGTATCTCAGTCAGCAAAGTTATGATCCTAAAATAGGACCAAAACCAAACAGTGCATCTCCGTTTCGGGAAAGAAGAAGCTGGCGCTGTTAATTCGCTACCTAGGAAGTTTATGCTGACCACAATTTACTGTGGAAGAACTTAGTTACTTTAACCTGATCAGTCAACAATCTCACCTAGGCGTGCACTGCAATATAGCATCACACAATTTTCTGACCACACCACCAAAGGTTCTTTCTTTCCTATTATTCCACTAAGGCCAATCCTAACGAAGGGCTTAATTTTATTGTTTTCTAAGAGTGTGATATCATCTAAAGTGTTTTAAGTTGATAAATAAAATATTCCCCCAATGCATAGTGTTATTTTGTGGTGTTAAAGGCTTGACTGTAGCATTTAATGCATGATGGATTGGAGTATCGTTGGATGAAATGAAACTTTTGTTCCTGGTGTGGAACATTTTTCATTTTTTAAAAGAGTGTACATCTAGTTCGTCTAGATAAAACCCTTCTTATCTCTATCTTCATAATTCTAGTGCCATATCATTACATTTGCTTACGTGGGATCTTATTTAATGAGAATGGAATCCCATTAGGACTGACGTAAAGATTATTAACAGGTTCATGGAAACATTTCTAACCATTCAAAAGTATTGCTCAATTTGGGAATTTTGGTGTGTCGTTGCATCTTCCCCAGCACACACCTATATTTCTATTCACAAGTTTGCAACCCGTAAGATGGGCAAAAAGTATTAACCATGCCCAACTAACTAGTTGTTCACATGATTTAGTATACTCTAGTTTTGACAAATAACCTCTCAATCTCAACATGATTTTTGCAATCATGATGAAAGTGTATTCAGAACACTAATTTGTTTTAGAGCTTAATAACAATCCAATTAAAAATGACTAATGTAATTTCTAAGTGCTTAAAACGTCAAAATGCAACCCGTGTTGAAATAAGTAAAGGACAGCTTCACAATTCATGGTATAACAGTAACCTGTTTGACTGGGTGACACCGAATGAATAATGTCAGTTGGACCGATAGACACGGGGTATATCTAGGTTTCTGTTGTGAGATAATTTTGTGTTTTGTGATGAATTTTTTTTATAGATAAGCTTTTAGGTGCTTTATATGCATATGATACAATATTTATGTGTTAAAATAAGTCAAATTGAAAAATAAATATGGTTTTTTGTTTATTTATATGTAAGTGTGTTTTGAGCCTTTAGAAATATTGTTGATGATAGATTGGGATTAAATTTAGAAAAATTTGAGATCCACATAATGGAGAAGATCACGAGGAATATTAAAGCTAGGGACCATGGAGGTGAAAATTATATATGACATATGAGATAAGTTATATACGTATGGAAAGATGAGTCAATTTTGGATAGAGTTTGAGTTTGAAAAGTTTGAGTTCGAATTTATAAAGAGATAAGTTATATATCTATACGAGAGGGTTTTTAAGAGGTTATGTGTGCTTATTAGAGTTAGATTTGTGGTTTTTGTAAAACCATCATGGGTATAAGTAGAGAGGAGGTCTAGACCTTAGAGCATTGCTGCTTTTATTAGAGAGAAAAAGTTAGTATTTAGATTTAAGTTACGAGTTTAGTTAAAAGTTAAGAGATGAGTGTTTTATAAACACTTTCTAAATATATCTTAATATAATAAAGTTAATATACTATTTTTGTTGATTTTTAAGAGTTTCGTCGAGATTGTTTTTTAGTTTCAGGCATTTAGATTGGCAATTAGGAGGTGGTTAAACCGGGTGGAGCAAAGCGATTATACCAAAAGCGATTATACCAACAACAGTGCAACGGCCAGATCAGGAGATGTACAGTGGTCGGACCGGTGACAGGAATCCGATCGAACAGACAATAACCAAAGAGGTTTGGGGTTTTGATTAAAGGAAGATTGACTTCATCTAATTATAGGCATTTTTTATTTCCTAAAAAGATTTGGTTTCTATCATTACATTCATCCTTCTCTGCTAGTCTTAATTCTTTGTTAGAATCCTACAGGCTTCAAGTCCTTTTGAACATATTGTCAAAAAATTAAAAAAATAGGCATGACAATGTCTGATTAGTACTTAGTATATGAAATTAGACACGAGTACAAGTTTAGAACATTGCTCAGTTCTACGTGATCATTCATTCTTCTTCAGCGATCAAGTCGTGCGTGGCAGTGGAACAGCGGTTGTGCGTTGTGCATTGTAATAGGGTGCGATTATCAACGTGACAGAGTGATTCAAGTTCAATTTAATAGGGCGTATGCTTTCTATATAATAGGGTGTAATAGGGTGTATATTTTCTATATAAGAATTAGATGTTATATATCTGATGAAACGTAGGTACACCATGAATTTGTTATCTCTTCACTTTAAGACATAATCGGATGTATCAAACAAAGGCGACCATACGAACGGAATGCATAAGATAGCCAAGGAGGTAGATTGGGGATTAACCTATTGTCTTCTCTAAGTCTTCTCCTATATCACAAGGGTGGACCTACACTAGAACACGGGGTACAGCTATATCCCAAATTTTTTTAATAAACACCATGTCGTTTAACATGTATAATATGTGTATATACCATTAGATAAAACTACCATTCTTATGCACAAAAGCATCCTTTCCAAGAGTATTATATTTTTTCTTAGCTATTTGATATTTTTTGCAGCAATTTTTGTCTGTGCTAAGTACTTGATTTAAATAGAAAAAGATGGAGCAAACAAAAACAAACCATTCCTCGACAATAGAAATAACTAGAATGCCTGTGAGAGAATGAATTTGTTTAGGTGCTGATTATAAGTGCAGATATAGCACTCTAAACTCTGTTTGCACATTTTGGAATGACTTATTTTTGTATGGTGGAATCTTTTTCAATATATTGGTAGTTGTATTAGTTTTTATAGGACAATTTTATCATCCATAAGGTATCATAATTTTCTAATATAAAATTTGGTATTTTCAGGCACTTACAAAAATATAAATTTGAGTATCTAGAGATACTTTCTCAAGAATGATAAAATTACGGCAGTTTCAAGATATCGATCAAATAGGAGGAAAATGAGAAACCCTCAATCGAGGTGTGATATGAAAAGGCATAAAAGGAAGCAAAATTTTTTAGATAATAGATTTAAACCCTGCCTCTACAAAAAGGCACAAAAACAAGCAAAATGAACACATTGTATTGAAGAGTAGGAAATTTAGGCAAGAAATTGCCCCTTGGTATTTTATATATAGTCTACAATACTGGTACAAGCTCCACTGCACATGTTTGGTTGTAGCTTTTTCCAAATCATATATTTAGTACTTTATTAATAAAAATATAACTACAAATACATGAAAGATTTTTCATGTGTAATTTTAAAATACTCCGTATCATTTTTACATACATTCTTTTTTTTATATGTTAGTGATTTAGGATATTTAAAAGCATATTTAAAAAAAGAAAGGAGGGAATAAGTCCTTTCCTTAAAAACATATTTAAAGAAAACGGATGCCATATTTCTATTTTTGGCTAGACTTGGCTGGGCTAATAGGCCAAGAAACCGTTAAACACCGTCAACTTTCCCTTTTCCATTATAATGTCTACTCTCCTTAATTCCATCCACCACCATCCTACAACTGGCAGCACAAATGCTCACATCTCTTCCCCAAACCCAACACCTTGCCATCATCGCCTTGGCTGCCTACTGATGGTGATGACCTCCTCTTCGAGATCCTCCTCCACCTCACGCCCTAGCTGCACCCATCGTCCCTCCTTCCTACCACCCTCATCTACAAGCGTTGGTGCCACCGACGATTCAATCAGTAAGTCAGTGACCTGATAGCTAAAGTGGGTTGATGACCAGTCTGAGTTTTTGTAGTATTGTCGTTGCCTGCCCATTTTTCTTTCACTCCTTCTACGCCTACCAGCACCAAAATCCCCTCCCCCCACTTCTCGGTTTCTTTATCGACAATTATGAGGCTGCTATGTTCACTCCCACTTTAGCCCACCCAACCACATCCTTGACCATTGCTTCTCTCCAGCAGCCTCCTAGTGGTGATCGATTGGTCTTGCTTGATTGCTTCCATGGCCTCACCTTCCTCCTTAGCTAGGCGCAACTCGAGGTCATCGTCTAGGACCCCATCACTAGGCACTAGAGCACCATAGCCTACCTACTGAAATTCGCCATTAACCAAGCAGAGTTTACCTTCAATTGGGCGGTTGCGAAGGATATGGATACCAAGTACCACCATAGGAGGCTTATCCAACTGGGTTAGTCAAACCATAGACTTGGAGATCCTACAGATATGGTATTACCATTACTTGAAATTTAAGAAATAGGCAATTTGGGGATAATATATAAATCCCGAGGATCTCAGATATTTTTTATAATAGATATAATAGGTGGTTTTAGTTATGACCGACTATATAATCTTCCTTGTAACCCTATCACTAATCCTATATAAGAGGGGCAAGGATCCCGAGTACGAGATAACAAACGGCACCCAACAAATGGTAGCATATAAATCATACACGAGCCATGGACATAGGCCAATCCCATATATCAACAGGAGTAGGGTATTTGTAACACCTCAAAATATTTGAATAATAAAAATATGTAAAATTTTGAACATTTTAAACTTTTTGCATCATGCTAGTTCTTTGAATGCTTTGAGTGAAACTAGCCAAGTAAATCCCCTAAAAAATTTAGTACCGTGTTTCTTTCCTTCCTTTTCTTTTCTTTCTTTTCCCTCTCTATTTTCTCTTCTTCCTTGGCCAGCACCCAGTCTACCTGGCCATGCTCTTATGCTATGGTTGACCTCGCCACCCCAAGCCTAAGCCTACAACACCCATCCCTTAGCCCTGCCTTGTAGAGTCCTATCGATTAGTCCTCTCCTACAGCCATGCATGCACATGGGCATTTGTTTCCTTTCCTTCCATCACGAGCCAAACCAATAGAGTGGTAGTAGACATATAGTAGAGAGAGTAGAGAGTAGACACGGAGAAGAGAGGCTCATAAGCAAGCTCACACAAGCATGTCTCATTGCGACGAACTCGGTTAAAGTCGATAGAGGCTTCACGCGATTCGCGGTGCCGCACGGACGTTTGTTGTCTCTTGACTTGTCACAAAATACTGACAATGACTATAAAGCACCAAATCCTCTTCCCTCCTTGCCTCTGAGTTGCTTTCTTTCGCTCTAGCTAGCCACTAGCCCCGCCACCTGTGTCCAAATGCCGCTGCTTGCGTCTCCCTACTGCTTTCTCCGCACCTCCTTACTATCGCTAGCCGTCGTCGCCTGCTCCCTAGCACCGCCGCTTATGCCATCATTCGAGCCACCGCTTGTGCCTCCCCTATTGCCAGTGTAGCCACCCCTACCGGCCATTGCCGGAACCGACCTCTCTACCGCCAACCATCATGCTGCTCACTCTCCTATGTGAAGGAGAAAGGGGAATGGGGAGAGAGTGAAAGAGAGGAGAAACAGAGAAAAGATAGAGAGAAAGAAGAGATAAGAAGAAAAAGAAAGGAAAGAAAGAAAAAAAGAAGAGAGAGATAAAAGGAAAAGGGTGGGACCCACCAGTGGGACCCACATGTCCGACCAATCCTGTGCACCGAGTCCACCGGACCGTTCCTTGGGATTCTCAGTGGACATGGTCTACCATGGATCGTAGATACATGAGTATCTTTCTCACTAATAGTGGACCCTACACATCAGTTATAAGAAATATTTCCTCAGAATATTCTCTTCCGAATGCAACAGATCTATTTTCTATTTTTAGAAAATAGTTTAAATGTGTAAAATTCATATCTCTTAAAACATAAGTTCGTTTGACTCTATTCAATTTCTATTTTTTTTAAAAAAATGAGATCTATCCAATGTCATTATTATTTATGTAGTGTTTTATTGTCTTTTTAGAGTTTTATTTGGATTTTTCTCATTTCACGCGTAGTTCGCTGCTAGAAAATTATCGGACGTCTATTCTGAAGAGTTTCTCATCGATCAAGAGCAAGGCAAGCCACCCTTGATTATATTACTCTTAATTTATGAAATGTGATTGTTTACAAAGTTGTATGCTTAGTACACACAATTGAATTGATCGGTCTCGGTTTATGTGCAACCGACGGACTAACCTAGTAGTTGCATCATGTCCTTGTAACTCCACTATAATGATGTTTGAAAATTCTCGCTCCTTAAGCAGGAATACCACTGCTCTATTTTACATTGTTGTTTATCGTTGTAGAAAAAAAAAGTGTTATGAAAGCTTTTGTGGAACCCAACTCATGGAGTCGGTGGGTTTGAAAAGAGAGAAGGTTTGTGAAAACCCACGGTACGAAATCTCACTTATATGGCTTGGTTTTGTAATCACATGTAAGGATCAATTTCTTAGAGAATTACATCCAAACATGTTATAATATGACCATACGAGTATATATGGGATGATTCTAATTAATTAATTAAATAGCACATAAAAATCTTATATGTCAATAGTTATGAAATAGTGTGAATGAGGAGATGTGATTGTGAATTTTTATTGCTCGAGATAGATGATATTCTTCTATTCTCTTTTAAGACGATTGGTTTGGTATAAGAGATATCTGTTCTAAGTAGATAAAGACATAAAACTTATTTAATAATTAGTTTTGAGAGATTTAACCTAATTATGTAATATGAGATGTCCATATGTTAGTTTAGGAAAGGACTTGTCACCAACTTTTTGGTGTTTACGAGTATCTAGTATCAGTTTTATGTCATATGGGTAAAGCGTATAACTCTATACAGACTAATATATTTGAATAGCCATATGGTTAAAAACGAATATAAGGCGATTCTTTTAGCACAAATTTATTTAATAGTGTTTTATAAAAAATATTCATTTGAAATAAGAATTATTATCATGAGAACGGGTCTGTGTCAACTTTCTGAGATGAAACGGAACTAAAGTGGTTTTGAGAGGGAGCGATGAGCTCACATGTCCTTTTGTTTTAATCTCCCGATGGCATCGTGCACAGCGCGCTGGCGTTCTAGACCTGCGGTTGGCCATCCGGAAGCTGCACCCTACAGAGCCGGTGTCCCGGCCGCCGTTTTGATCGCGCAAGCCGATCAATCGGTCCACGATCGGTCCACGCGCGGCGCATCCCGATTCCCGGCAACAAGTCCGAACAAGGCTTTGGTCCACCAAGAAACACCTGCATATGTGTTGATCTAATCGACATGCATGGCTTAACTAATAATTATTGCCAATATGCAAGAGTGAGCACTTAAATTTGTATAAATCATCGTCAAGCTTTAGATTCATAAATACTATTGTTGCATGGAAAGTGGTGTTGTACGCCTCCTCCGATGATGGCCATGTGCATGGTGATTATCACTCGAACCCCTTTTAAGTTGGCAATAGTGTTCATTGATAATGGACATATATACACAAGCTTCTGCCTGCCTCTACGATTCAGTGTCCGGTCTGTGGGGTAAGATCACCTCAACAACAGTGGTTACACATTGGAGTTGTTCAGTGGGGACTGGCATCCTGGTTGGGAATGTACTTAATTTGCTGGTTGATTAATCGCCCTCGTTGCATCCTTCAGTTTAATTTGGACAAGCAGATCTTGTCTGTAATCCAGGAGCCGGCAGACTCTCTGGTTAATAGCCGCGGTTCGTGCTTTCTATTGCTGGTAGAGGATAGCAGACTTGGCATTGGAGTTTTGAGTGGACAGAGAATCCGATTGTGGGAGAGGAGGGCCAATTCAAAATGGGAGTTGTGGAGAACCATTGAACTGGACAAGATCATTTCCACTTAAACCACCGGCTGATTCCCCACTTAAACCATGGCGCCCATGCATATTAAGGCTTCTCTGAGGAAGCAATGTGATTTTTGCGTTGACGGCTATGGATGTCTTTATTGTTCAACTCGATTCAGTTCAGTTCAGGAATCTTTTCGAAAGCAATTTGTCTTATCGGATGTTATTCTGCTTCCTTTCTTGTGCTTGAAATGACTACCTTTTACATTATTTCTGCTGAAATAACGGATGAATTAGTCGTATGTGCATTTATGTTTTAGGAGTGTAGTTTGTTTTATTGTGCCACTAGGGTACCTAGCCATTTCACTGAACCAGAAGAGCATTTTTCTTGTATGATGTTATCATACCTCTTGTCTTTGTGCTGAATAACTGTAGTTTTATGTGCTACTACTTGAAATTGCCGTAGTTTTACCTACAGCATTTTTTAGTGCCAGGCAGTCGGTAGAATATCTCATGGCATATAATCTTATCAATATTTACATAACATAGCAGTAGATCACCTCGACAGCAATGGTCACATAGTGGAGTTGTTCAGTGGGGACTTCCACCCTGGTTGGGAATGTGCTTAGCTGGTTGGCTCATCGCCCAAATTGCATCCTTGAATTCAGTTTGGACAGACAGATCCTGACTGTAATCATCCGGCAGGCAGAAGATGGTGATGTTAATGTCCGCGGTTCAAGCTTTCTATTGCCAGTAGAGGATAGCAGACTTGGCATTTGGAGTTTTGACTGGACAGAGCATCAAGTTGTGGGAGAGGAGGGCCAGTTCTAAATGGGTGTAACTGGGCAAGATCCTTTCACTGAAAGCACAGGCTGAACCATGGCGGCCACGCGTATTAGGCTTTGCTGAGGTTTTTGTATTGACGGCTGTTTATGGTTCAACTCGATTCGATGCAATTCAGGAATCTTTTTGAAAGCAGTTTCATCACTCCATTTTATTCCTACGCGAGCTTCTATAGCGCAGGTAATTGCTTGTCTGTAGATCAATGCATTTCAGAACCAACAAAAATCAAATTATATTTTGTCTGCGATGCTATAATAGTTGTCATCTAGTTACAGTATGGGGTGTATGGCAAGGTGAGGTGAGGTGGCTCTTTTTTTAGGTGAGGATTGGGTTGAGGCGAGGCAACAGCATACGCACATTATAACCTTGCATGTCACCAAAGACGATAATTTACGGGAAGAAACAGATCTGTGACAGGGAGGCTAAATAAGAGGCTACAAAACCCCCTCGTCCAGTCGTCCCCTCCGCCGCCGACCAAAACACACGCCTCGCCGCCGACGAGCTAGCTTTCAGGATGGTACGTCTCCTCCTCCGTTTTCTTCCCCGATTCCTCGTCTTCTGAACTCCTCTCTCCCTGATTTTAACTTGTCTCCTTGCTTTTGCTTGGCGGCGCGGCGCGTGGGGGAGCAGTCGAAGATGGTGCCGAGTGAGGAGGCGGCGGTGAACCCCAAGGCGTACCCGCTCGCCGAATCGCAGCTGGCGCAGGCGATCCAGGAGCTTGTCAACCAGGCCGCCAACTACAAGCAGCTCAACGAAGGTTCCTGCTCTGTTTCCTTCGTTGTAATCTTGGGTGACATTGCTATGTTCTTGCTGCCGAAGGTGTGATCTTTTTTTGTTTGTGGGGATTTGCAGCGACGAAGAGCTCAACAGGGGGGTTGCGGAGTTCGTGGTGATGGCGGCCGACGCCGAGCTCCTCGAGATCCTCCTCCACCTTCCTCTGCTCGCCGAGGACATGGTCCGTCAGTTTGCTCAATGCCGTTTTTTTTTCTCCCTAATTGTGGGATCGCTTGTTGGTGCTGTGCTGTTGCTTGGTTCGGTGCAGGATTTAGACGAAACTGCACAAGAAGTGATGATTCATTAATATTTAGGCAGGAAGTGTGATTTGTTACTCGTTAGTACTGAGTAGGGACTGTACATAATTGGCTGATAATTTTGACTATTCATGATTCAGCATTGTTTATTTTACGTCAGAAAATTTGATGTTCTGTGCTTTATTGTGTCATGATCTGCGCTTTTGTGTAGATTACTTGCAGCTCTCATAGAGTTACCTTGATTGTTTGCCAGATAGCAGACTAATAGCTTGTCCAAGAGCATTTAGTTGGGAAAGATATTTATGTGTCGATAATTTCATTTTCAATGTTTGGGACGTGAAAACTGTGATATTTTGTTTTGAAGCATGTCAATGTTACCTGACATCTGTAGGCAAATTAAGTAAGTCGTGTTCTTTAGTCCTCTTTACTCCTTCGGTGTTGTATGTGCTAACTTTGGATGCTTTGAGGTTGTTAACAAATTTCTTAGCTTTATGATCTAATGATTGGCAGATTAGTACCAATGTGATTGATTATTGTTGAGTGAATCCTTCCTTGTGCTCCTTTTGATATGTATTGCTAGGTTGGATTGTCGGAAACACTTGTGTAGGCTAGCACACTTCAATTTCCATCATCAATGTTAAAATTTATGTTACATTAACTTCTTTTGTTTAGTCATACGCCGAATTATTAGTGTGTCTCCTGTACTGCATTATTTTACAAGATGTTAGGATCATTTTCGAGGAAACATAATTGATGGCGTTTTTACCTTTTATTACATTTAATTGTTCCTTGTGAATAGAGGAGAATCATGATTGAATTGCTCATATCAGCTTTGCATCTCACTTTCACACGGGATTACACAGACCAAAAAGCATGAAAAGCTTCATCCTCACTGGAGTACTGAACTCAATTTGTATCACTGTGCAGAATGCACCGTACGTCTTTGTCCCTTCAAAGCAAGCTCTTTGCCGTGCATGTGGGGTGACGAGACCTGTGATTGCCTGCTCGGTGACCAGCAACGAGGGTAGCAGCTTGAGAGATCCGATCAATAACCTCAAGGTGGTGATGGATCACCATCTTCTTTGGAGATTAAACTTCCCGATCTTTGCATTCTCCACAGTTAGTTAATTCAGCCTTATGAATCGTTGCAGGTCGCCACTAAGAAGCTTCTGATCTGATTCGATGAAGTTGCATGGTGTTTCGGTGTGAAGGGCCTCACTATGAACCAGGGGCCTGGACTGGTGATGGTGTCTTCGTTGCAGATACCTGTGGTTCTAGTTCCTTTTATATGTTTTTCCAGACAATTTAGTCATCATCTAATGTCTATCAATAGCAGAATTAGGTACAGTTGGTCATGCATATACGGGCGCATTAGCTGAAAATTTTTGTTCCGTTTAATCTTAAAAAGAAGCAACATATCATTTAGTCGCAGTTGATGAAGAGTTACTGGATTCCCCAACGTATGTTATGAGCAGGGTTTGCAATTTTGCTTTGGGGTCAAAATGTCCCAGCGAGACGATGAAATTCGTAAAATTCGAGACCAAAACTGAGCAATTCTGGAAAGCTCCAAAATTGCAGGATGAAACTTGAACGGAACTGTGAACCTGGTTCATGCTCGAGGAGCTTAGGACAGTAATAGATTCTCACAGGGCTGTGCTCGCCGTGGCAGCCCACCTGTCAGTAACAGCTCTCACCGACAAGCGGGCCCTACCACTCCACACATCAGCACCAGATATTTCCCAGCCGGCCGAGCCACAACGAGGACCCCCGCCACGTAGCACTCCGCGCACCAGGCGAACACCCTCCCCCATTGACAGGTGGGGCCCTGCCTGCCAGAAGCCGCAACCGCGTCCGGATCGGTTTCTCCGTACCCGCTGCGCCGCCTCTATAAATTCAACCCGATCGATCGAATGCTCCACCGCCTCACCAAATCTCTCTCCTCGCCCTCTCCTTCTCGCGGGTGGACGAAACCCTAGGCGCACGCCCACCTCGCCAGGAGGGACTCGAGAGGCGGACGAGGAGGAGGGGGATAGGCGGTGGGAGCAGCCATGGCGAGGTGCTTCCCGTACGCGCGGGACCCCGTGCCGGCGTCGATGTGTTCGGCGGTGGGGGAGACGGCGGTCGGTAAGGTTCGTTCCGTACGTCCTGTCGAGCAAGTCGATTCGGTTTGTGCTGCGCTGCGTCCGCCGCTGCCGAATCATCGACTCTCAATTGCGATTATGATGAGGATTGGTAAATCGCTAGTAATAGGCGTTGATTGGTTGGTTCAATTGCGATTAGGATTAGGATCGGTAAATCGCTAGTAATAGGCGATTGGTTGGTTGGTTTGCTCTTGGATTCTTGCCCATTGGTCGGTTGAATCGGGATTTAGGATTGCCTGCTTGGGGATAAATACTGTGGGCCGGATGGTTGGCACTTGGGCGGCGTCGCTAGCCTTTTCTGTGCCTGTTGCTGGTCTATGTGTTCCCATTGTGGAGTGCAAATGCTTACTCTGATTGACAAAAGGCAAGCTATTTATTAGGTTGAAACGATTAGTGCTTACTAATCAGAACTCTAGCACATTTGTCACGGATGATTTAATCATGCACCTCAGCTGCCTGGTTGACGTTTGCAGTTTTCTGTAGATGTTGAATCACGGCGGCAGAAAAAGATTACAACATGTGGAAACATGTTCTTTCAAGATAGAAAGGGTGGTTTTTGGTTTGCTATCATGCCAAAATGTTGGCAATGTCAAAATCGTCAGACCATTAGACTTTCCCGATCTCACTATAGAGCAAACAAGGTCTTAGTCTTATTGTCTGTATATTATACTTTTCTATGGTATCAGAGCAAGGTTCGCACATTCTTGCGCGCTAGCAACCTTCTCGTCGGTGAGCTGACGCCTCCTCTCCGTCGTAGGCGTCTTCATCTCCTCCGATATCCCTTTCACCATATGCTTTCCTTCCACCTCTTCCTCTGGTATTTTTTCCTTTGCTTTTTCGCCTCGGTCTTTATCCCTATCGTCTTCTCCACAAGCGGTCTACTCCTCTACCGCAGGCTCACTCTTGCTCGCCACCTCCATCGCGTGACAAGGAGATGGCCCTCATCCACCTCCTGATCCTGTCCACCCTCACCTTCCCCTCTCCTTGCGTCAGCGCCTCTCCGCGCTCGTGCTCTCCATTGGCTGAAACACCCATCCGGTTTCTACCGTTCCGACATGCTCACCTGTCCGCCCTCCATCGGCTAGAACATCCTTCGGGTTTCTGCTTTTCCGACACGCTCACCTATTTGCGGACACAAAACTTGTCTCCTGGATACGAACTTTCTCCCCTCGCGTCCGTGGCCCTTCTCGCTTTCGGGTTCGCGCCACTCCGACGCATCCATGTGTCCACGGACGTGAATTTCTGTTTCTTGGACGTGAACTTTTCTTCCTTCGCGTCCACGACTTCTCTCGTTTTCGGGTCCGCCCCTCTCAGCTGCGTACACATGTCCACGGACGCGAAACTCTACTTCACGGACGCGAACCCTTTCTTCTCGCGCCCGTGACTTACCTCGTTGCGTCCATCGGCTCCACACACGTGCTCATTGACCCCATGCCCACTTACACTTATCGGCCTCATGCCCGCCTACCCTCATCGGCCTCATGCCCGTCTACACTCATCGGCCTCGCGCCCGTCTCCATCGGCTTAACCATCCATCCGACGCGTACACGTGTCCACCAACGCACCATCATACCTCTCGGACACCACCTTTCTTCTCGCGCCCGCGTCTTTCTCATCGGCTTCCTTCCCATCGGCTTATCACGTCCTCCTACTCTCTCGCACGCTTCCGCGCCCGACCATGACTACCGAGTCAGCCCTTGGTTCCAGCACTCTCCCAGTTACCAGATCCGATTTCCTTCCGACCATCGGCGCTCTCGACACTGCCTCGGCCACTTCGATGTTCTCCCCACCCTACGTCGCCGTCAATGTGAAATTCCACGTTCCGATTTCACTCGACCTCAACGCTAACTATTCCAAGTAGGTCTTCTTCTTCAAATCTTTATGTGACAAGTTTGGCCTTCGCTCCTATATTAATGGCTCCACCCCCCTCGCCCTGATGACCCTCAGTGGGACATCGCCGAGTGTTGTGTCCGCAGTTGGCTGCTTGGCTCGGTCGATGACTCCGTTTTCGACCTTGCCATAGATGACACAGATCCTACCGCTTGTGACCTATAGGTGGTTATCGAGCGGCTCTTCCAAGCCAACAAGCAACCTCGCGCCATCTTTCTCCTAAACGAGTTTTATTCCATGGTACAAGGGGACTCCTCTGTCTTCTCGTACTGCCAACGCTTCAAGGTCAAGGCGCCCTCCGTGATGTCGGCCACCCAGTGGCCGCTCCCAACTCGTTCTCGCCCTTTTGCGCGGACTCAACCCTCGCTTCTCCAACACCGTCGATGACATTGCCAACTCTATCACACTTCTCACGTTCGTCCGGGCTCATGACATGCTGGTTCTTAAGAAACTTTACCTGGCCAACAACGAGAAGACTGTCGCCCACACCGCTCTTATCGCCGCAGCCGATCATGGCTACAACAATCCTAGTGGCTACCGCCCCCCGTGCGCTGCTGCCTCCTCTCGTAGCTCCGGCGGTCATGGCTTCGACCACGGCAACAGAGCCCGAGTCGGTGGCAACGGCAAAGGCAAAGAGAAGGGCAAGGGCAAGAGCTGGAGCGGTCCTATGTAGCCGCGCATGCTCCTGTCCCTATCCCGCCAACTAATCCCATGGGTCCGTGACTCTGCTACAACCCATAGACGCCTCAACCCTAACTACGCAGCCCCATCGGCTGGCAGCCCGGGGTCCTCGGCGCTCACCCCTAGGCCCACCTGACACCCGCCCCTGCCAAGCACACCCTCGCAAACCTCTCAGCCGGCTCCCCTGTGAAACCAGGCTAGCATCATCGCTGCCCTCAACCAGATGACGCTCTAGCCCCAGCACTCCTGGGTGCTGGACTCTGGTGTGTCATCACACATGGCCTCGTCGAATGGTATATTACTTTTCCACCATCCTTCCTTCTCCCCCTTCGTCATTGTCGGCAATAGGCAATCTCTTCCAATCACATGCCGTGGTAACTCAATCCTACCTATACCCACATCCACCTTCCCACTCCATAACGTCTTAATTGTTCCCTCCCTCATACACAATCTCCTTTCTGTCCTTCAATTCACCAGAAATAACAATTGCTCTATTTAATTTGACGCCTCTGGTTTCTCTGTAAAGGGTATCCCGACCCGGCGCGAGATGCTTCGATGTAATAGTGGTGGCGACCTTTACACTATCCCTGCTGCGCCATCCACTTCTCACTCCAGCCTTGCCATCTCCACCAATCTTTAGCATCTCTGCCTCGGCCACCTCAGTCTTGACGTCGTCGCCACTCTTTGTCACAGCGCCTCTATCCAATGCACTAGCAACAACCCCACTGTATGCCACTTCTGTCAACTTGGTAAATATGTGCGGCTACCATTCTCCCCCTCTACCTCTTGTACCTATCAACCTTTTGAACTTATTCACTGTGATGTGTGGACTTCTCCAGTTAAAAGTGTTTCGGGCTATCAATATTATTTTGCTCTACTTGACGATTACACACACTACTGCTGGACTTTTCCTCTCTCACGCAGGTTTGAGGTCACTTTCCACTTAATCAACTTTTTCAACTTCATTTCAACTCAATTCAACCTCACTATCCTAGCCATACAGGCTGACAATGGCACAGAGTTTGTCAACCGTACCATTCAAACCTTACCTCCCAAGGCATCCACCTTCGCTTCTCCTGTCCTTACACCTCCCCCAAAACGGCAAGGCCGAACGTCTCCTTTGTACCCTCAACAATATTAGTAACACCATGCTTCTCCACGCTCACCTACCCGCGCCCTACTGGGCTGAAGCACTCACCACTGCGACCTATCTGCTAAATCAGCACCCTTGCTCCTCCATCCATCACAACATTCCCTACACTCTTCTGTATCACAAGACTCCTAACTACTTCCACTTACGTGTTTTCGGGTGTCTTTGCTATCCCAATTTGGCAACCACCACCCCTCACAAACTCGTCCCACGCTCCACCGCCTGCATCTTCCTTGGCTATCCCTCCTCCCACAAGAAATACCGCTGTCTTGATTTCTCCACTCATTGGATCATCATGTCCCGACATGTCGTCTTTGACGAGTTCTGTTTTCCTTTTGGGTTACTCAACCCTAGACCTTCGTCTAGCGACCTCGACTTTGTCCTCACCAACAGTGTACCCTCCTAACATTTACCAACCACCACACCTTTGCAGCCTACTCCGGTCATTCCTAAGAATCCACTGAACGACTCCACCATCCTTCTACGTGCCCCTGCCGTGCCGATCGGACCTCCATCGGCTCTCCAACCTCTATCGGCTCCGGCCGATCTAGTCCAGTCCTTTCTCGAGACCTACAGCCGTCGACCTCGCCCCACTATCACCTTTGCTCCTGTCCACTCCACAACATGACCGATGTTGCCATCGGGCTGTGTGGCCCCCACCGTCCTGACCACCTCTCACATGATTACCCGCTCTCAGACCGGGTCACTCTGTCCACCTCAGTGCTATGGGTTCTCCATAGTTCACTGTGCCGTCTCGCCCATCCCGGCCACTCACCATTCTGCTCTAACCGACCCCCAGTGGTGCGCGGCCATAGCCTACGAGTACAAGGCACTCATGGATAACGAGACTTGGCGCCTGGTACGTCATCCTCCCAGCGTCAACGTTGTAACTGGCAAGTGGATCTTTAAACACAAGTTTCACTCCGATGGATCACTTGCTCGTCACAAGGTGCGCTAGGTAGTTCGAGGCTTCTCTCAACATCCCGGCATAGACTACGACGAGACTTTCAGTCCTGTTGTCTAGCCCGCTACCATTCAGGTCATGCTTACCCTCGCTGCCTCGCGCTCCTGACCGATCCATCAGCTTGATGTGAAGAACGCCTTTCTTCATGGTTATCTGATGGAGACCGTCTATTATCAGCAGCCTCCAGGCTTCGTCAATCCAGCTCGTCCTAGCACCGTTTGTCTCCTCTAGTGCTCTCTATGGCCTCAAACAAGCCCCTCAGTCTTGGTACTAGCGTTTTGCCGCCTACCTTCGGTAACTTGGTTTTGTGGCCTTCGTCTCCGATACATCTCTTTTAGTACTTCACACCGGGGATGTCACCGTCTACTTACTCCTATATGTCGACGATATCATTCTTACGGCATCCTCACCCATCACCCTATAGCACATTATGGCACGACTCCACTCGAAGTTTGCCATGACCGATCTTGGTCCCCTACACCACTTTCTTGGCATCTCTGTAACGCGCTCCCCATGGATTATTCCTCTCGCAGCGTCAGTATGCCATGGATCTTCTCCAGCGTGCGGGCATGGCTGAATGTCACTCCACTGCCACTCCGGTCGACACTCGTGCCAAGCTCTCCGTCACCAACGGCTCTCTCGTCGCTGACCCCTCCCAGTACTGGAGTCTTGCTGGCGTTCTACAGTACTTGACTGAGCCTGACCTCATTAATGCGGTCCAGCAAGTATGCCTCTTCATGCATGCTCCACACGAATCTCATCTCGCGCTGCTCAAGCGCATCCTTCGCTACGTGAAGGGTACACTGATCACAAGCCTCCATCTCAGCTCTAGCCCCATCAACTCTCTAATCGCGTATTCTGACATGGACTGGGTGGGTTATCCTGACTCCCAACGTCTACATCTGGCTACTGTGTCTTTCCCGGCGACAACTTAGTCTCTTGGTTCTCCAAGCGTCAGACCACAGTGTCCCGGTCGAGCGCCGAAGCCGAGTACCGCGCCGTTGCTTATGCCATCGCCGAGTGCTGTTGGATTCACCAACTTCTCCAGGAACTCCATACATCTATCGCCTATACGACAGTTGTCTACTGCGACAATGTGAGTGCCGTCTACATGACTGTCAACCCGGTTCACCATCGTCGCAGTCTTATATATATAGTTCCGACCCCCCTTACAGCAAACGGGGTCCCAGTCTCACTATCTGTATACTACACTTCTGCAATAACCTAGGCAGGTTTGGTAGTACCAAATTTTTGGCAACTTATGTGTGTTATTGGCACCATTTGGTAGCAAACCAACACTAGCAAAAAGTATTATACAAAGTGCCAACAATTTGGTAAGACACATTTTGGCAAACCAAAATGGTCCGTAATCACTCACAAATTAGAACAGGAGTGACATTAGTTGCTATTTGCTTGTAGTTACTTGGCTCCTTCTTTATCCGGTTTTAGAAATTTCTGCTGCTTCTGTTTTTGGAAATGTCCAGTGTGTATTTTTCATTGTCAAAACCTTTCTGCTATCTGTATGGATATTTTTTCCAAAAGTACGTGTTTTCTAATTCCATTTTTGGCAGCCTTAAATGTTTTCTTAGAATGTAGTCACGGTTAATGTAAATTAAATGTTTTCTCTTACACAACAAAAACCTTTTAAACATGTAGGTTTCTTGCTCGGCTGCGGCTTGCTCTTATTTTTTAGCAAATTGTGTCATATTTCCCCCTTTTCTCGCCGTGCTTTGTCTTGTTTATTTTAAGTATTGCCGCCCTTTTTCTCTATTTCATACTATGCTAGAATGCCAGCCTGGGTGCTTGCCCTAACCGTGTGATGGCAGGTATAAAGGGTATGTGCTGAGTGGTAAATACATAGACATGGTGAGTAACAGAACAAGTCCATTGAAAAACAATTTTAGTGAACTTCGTAGTGTTGAAGTTAAGCCTTGTTGGATAATTGAAAGGGGACTGATTTCTTGTGTCAAGTATGGATTATTGATTTCTTGGTAGGAAATGTGTCCAAAGTATCAATATCGGTGCATTGTTTTCATGCCTCTTTGCATTCCCGTCGTCTGCTCTGAATTGGAACTGACGATTAATCTGGTGGCTGAAGCTCCAGAAAGAAAGGGAAATGATGCAAAAGAAGGAAAGGAAGGAAAGGAAGAAAGAGAAAAGGAGACAAAAGAAAGCTGCTCAGCTGGGTGAGAAATATGACATATCTGATCATCATTCTAAGCATGGCCATAAGAAGAGGAAGCATGAGGGCTGTGAAGAGTCAAGAAAAGTTTATAAGGTTACTGCAGAGCATTTGGAGAAGAGCAGTCTTTCTGAAGAGCATGAGGCACCTTCCTACAGTCAGGCTTTCCGTTGTACCCCAGAGAGCTCACTGGACAGCAGTAAGAGATTGAGGACTGATCTATCAGGTAGTCCTAGTCAAACAAAAAATGGTCAGCATTCATTCTGGTTTTTCTTTTTTTTAATGCAATCTCTTTTTTATAAGCAACATTTCTCGATGTGCGATGCTAATGTTATGTTCCTTTGCAGGTGTTATTCGTGTGAAGTTTGCACCTACAAATCAAATAAGAGATCAAGAAGCAACTGCAGGAATGTCAACGAAGCCAAGAGTTACTGAACAATCACCAGTCAAAGAAATTGGAATGGATCGGTCCATGGCCAATAGGAAGAGAGAGTTCCAGCCTCATGTCAACACGGTGTCAGTTGTGAAACAAGTAGTTGCCCAACAGAAGAACCTTGCTGTAAGGAATGGCAATTGTCTGGGTGAATCAAGAAAAGTCAGTCAGCAGTCCATGCAAAGAGTCCACATCATGCAGAGAGTTAGCACTGAGTCAACACTGATTACGATGCAAAGTGTTAATCCTCGTTCATCTGAGAAGTTGGTGATGCAAAGTGCTAATCCCGCATCCACAAAGGTGCTGCAAGGGGTTGAAGCTGCACCGTTGAAGGCAATACAAAGAGCTAATCCCGCCCCCACAAAGATGCAAAGTGCTGGCCATCTGATTCCGTCTAAAGTGTTACACAGAGAGGGTACTCAAGTTCCTGTAGAGAAGTTGAGGAAAGAAACAGGAGCTGGCCTATTTGGCCAGTTTAACATAGAGCGACGTACCCTGCTAAACAAACCGAAGGTTTCTGCTGATCCACCTGTCTTGCTAAACAAACCAAAGACGTGTGTTGAGGCACATTGCCTGCCAAACAAGCCGGTGTGTGTTGAGCCACCTGCCCTGCTGAACAAGCCAAGGGCAGCGCGTGTCGAGCCACCTTGCTTGCCAAACAAGACGGTGTGTGTTGAGCCAACTGCCGTGCTGAACAGGCTGAAGGCACGTGTTGAGCCACCTGTTGTCAAGCAACAGCAACAGCCCCCTGCAAAAGAAGAGCCTTGTTCTGTTGGAAGTGTCTTGGATGCAGCCCCAGCAAAAGAGCAGTCCAACTCTGACAGGAAAAGTCGCAAGGATGATAAGATAGAGATGAAGCTTGCAGAATTGTTTGTGAAGTGGGAACCATCACCTATGCAGATGGAAGATTCAGAAGATACAGATTTTTGTGACCAGGAGTGGCTCTTCAGCTGTGGCGCGACTCCTAAAATTAACTGTAGGACCTTCGATGGATCAGCAAGGTGTCAGTCTGCCGAGCAGCTCTTCTCGCAGCAACCCAGAGCAGTCCATTTGCCTGACCTTCATATGTATCAGCTTCCATTTGTTGTGCATTTTTAGGTTTAGTTAGATTTATATGAGCACGTTTGTAAGTAGCTTACTTGTGGAGTCTGGAAATAGGCAGCGGAGAAGAAGCTGTGAAGCTTTGTGAGAACTGGGAGTGGGAACCCGTGTTTTCCCGCTTTATCTGTTCTGTTGTATGAAAATCATTAAATCGGTGGAGGTAATAACAAGCGAAAAAAACTTCACATACAGTTTGATGCCGTTTTCCTTGATTTTTTTCTTTTGTGCCTTGGTAAGATTCATTCTTTTGTTTTCAAGGGCTGAGAGTTGAAAATAATCTGACAGCATGTAATGCCTACTCTGTATTACTTCATGTGGTATCATTATCACTATTCAAAAGGCTGAAGTTATTTATCTCATCTGCCAGCAAGCGAATTTCGAAAAATATTTATCTGCGCTACTTCTATAAAATTACTATGCGCGCAACTAATACAAAATTACTCGTTAGAATGCTAGTAATATTTCTTTGCACTTGATGAATATCCGAGTGACTTACATGTTCCCCCAAATCGAGTAAATGCAGCCACGGTAAACGAATTTTCCTGGGAACATAAAACCTGATAGAAATTTAGAAATTACAGTAATATTGCAAAGTCACCAGTAGCATCAGCAGCATTCCATTTGCGTCGTTTCATAATTTTGGGGTTATACTTGGCATGTTTGCGAATTAGATTAAAGCGAGATAAGTGACCCAATCACAGCACCGTTGATGGCAAACCGAATTTCGGAAAGGATTGTCATGTGTCGTGTGGTTTTTGAACAGGCCGCATGGATGGAATTTAGCGACAAATTTGTGCAAATTCTTACACATTATTCTAGCCCTTTTTCACAAATTTTGTCATCTAATTTGGCGTGAAAAGGTTATTTGTAGTAATTTTCGGTGTCTTTGTGCAACAGTAGATGCGGTATTGTAACATTTATTCGGGGAATGTTCTGTGTCGCACGTCTAGCAAAAGCCAAAATATAAGGTACCCAGCCACTCATTTCCTACCTGCAAGACTGCAACCCATTAAAAAAATCTGACCTCCATCTCCCCCTCCCACCCTCTCTCCTGTCTCCCTTCCATGCCTTGAGAGCGCAGGCATAAGCAGGATGTGGCCTCCTTGCGCCTGCGGACGAGGCCGAAGTCCCACTGGAGCATGCTCAACTTGCCCTAGAGCTTGTAAGTTAGGACGACTAGATCCGATTCTATGGTGCACGAGAGGAGATGGTTGAGAGAGGCGCACAACGGCAGTGTGGTGGTCGGCGATGAGGAAGATGATACGGAGGCAGCGCCATGTGGTGACCTTTGCCTCGAACTCGCTTAGACTTTGATGTTTCCCGATGTTTTAGCCATTGTATCTTGACATTTCTTTGATTGGATCAAAATGTTGTGGTCGAGATTTTGATAGTGTTTTATATTTTACTTTGGAATCATGTAAATCTACCGATGTTTTAATAGGTGACCTCAATGTTTGTTATGTTATAGAAAAATGTTTCAAATATGATTCATCTATGTTTTACAATTTTGATAGTTAAAAGTATTTTTAACATGGTGGCAAGACTTTTTCCTACCGGCAGTGAAACAACATCTGATTTAGAAAAAAAATTGGACGCGCAATTTGTAGTCGCTTCGTATTTATTCTTAAACATAATTATATATCCTTATCCACCAAATCATAAGCAATGTGTTAAGCCGTTAATTCTCCAACTAAGTACAGATGTGGGAATTAGTGATTGAGGCAAATCAGTCAAGAGGCCAACTAATTCAAAACCTAATTAAATTACCCAATCCAAATTTGAAACCCAAAACTAAGATCAACTAACACCTGATAGATTACTCTTCGCGCCAAAAATTAAAAAAAAGAGTCGGACTCTGCTGTGCTTGTCCCACTCGGAGTAGGCAAACGGCCTATAAATATTACTCGCGCCACACACGCGCCTGATCTAATCTTGCACGGATCGACCCACGCCTCACCGACGATGGCCACCGTCATCCCCGTCCACGACATTTCTAACGCCACCGCGCGCAACCCGGCGGCCACCATGGATCCGGTGGCCGGGGTGGTGTTCATCCGGCGGGTGACTGCGTACAACCTCGACGTCGAGATGAAAACCATCCGCTATCTCCTGGACTACTTCCCGTACATCACCATCCGCGCCGACTACGTCGACTTCGTCTCCGCACGCAGGCGCGGTGTGCGCCGCCGAGGCCGCCGGGGCCGCGCCAAGAAGGCGAGCGAGCAGAAGCTCCCTCTGCCGGCCGAGCGCGAGGGCGAGGTGAGGCTCCAGCCGGCCGAGCGGTACAAGCTCGCCAAGGCCAGGGTGGACGAGCTCGACGTGCTCCAGCTCGGCATCACGCTCTGCAACCACAATGGCCGCCTCCCCGTGATCTACGCGCCCGATGGCTCCGTCGTCGAGTCGGCTTGGATGGTCGGCTTCTCAGACTTCGACCTCGGCAGCCACCAGAAATTGCCCGCCGTCGCCACCCTCCGCGCCGCCGGCGTCAACTTCGAGGGCCTGCGCGCGCGCGGCGTCCCCGCGGCGGCGTTCTCTCGCGCGCTGTTCGAGCATGGCATCGTGACTGCCGAGAACCGTGGCCATCTCACCTGGGTCGCATTCGGCGGCCTCTACGACTTCGGTTTCCTCCTCAAACTCCTCTCCGGCGGGGAGCCCCTGCCGGAGACGGGGGAGGAGTTTGCGCTCAGTCTGCGCTCGTACCTCGGCAACGTGTACGACGCCAAGTACTTGGCGGCGCGGCTGCCGATAGACCGCGTCGACCTGAGCGGCGGGCTGGCGAGAGTGGCGAGGTTGCTGGGCGCGCCGGCGGTGGAGGTGCAGGAGCCCCTGCAGGCCGGCGAGAAGAGCCTGGTGGCGTGCGAGGTGTTCATGCGGATGACGGGGCTCTTCTTCGCCTACCACGACGTCGCCGTGCACGTCGGAAAGATCGACGGCCTGCAATGACGGCCGGCCGGCATGTCTAGTGCATCGGCGATGCCCCATGCATGGTGCAATGTTTGCGTTCTTGGTTGTACTGGATTTTGATCAATCGTAGCAATACCATTGATTAAGCATGTGATTGTATAATTTTCTGTTATATATGAAGATTGAAGGGATATTTGCCAAGTGCAATTTATTTCAGATATGTTTCTCTCTCTTTTTTTTCTTTTTGAGATGATCTTAGATATACTTCTTGAGTTGTACTAAATGTTTAAAAGGCGTGAAAATTATTACAAGTACATAAGTTTTAGAAAACTGAACTTTAAGGAGGTGTGTCTCATATCGGTACAAAATTTTGTGACATATTTCTATGAGAAAATTCCTTATATGTCACTGGTTTTCTTATATGCCATTGTAAATTAGCTATTTCCCTACATGTCATTGAACAAAATTTATATGCCATCCACGTCACCCAAGAGTAGAAAGATGACATAATTACCTTTGAGTCCTCTCCTCCTGTATAAAGCATAAAACAAAGAATAGCAATTGAAACTATGATTGAAACTTTAGCAGTCACTACTAATTCAATTATTCAAGACAACCTACGGCTAGATGAAAAGATTATTTTTCTCTTTCATTTTTGTAATTAAGTTGCAGATTATGAATAGAAATACTTGATAGTCATTTTTTAATTGGGATCAAGAACAATTATTTAATTAGTTATATTCTATGTCTAACTGATTGTCAAGCATTCAGTTTAGAAGAAAAAAAAGCATTCTCTTCGCAAAAACTTAATTCTATGTTGAACTTAAAAAATAATTTCATGTTTAATTGAATCCCACCATGGATGGTAAGTAATTTCATCTAGACCGACTTAGCAAACACAGACAAGATTGGATTAAACGTGCAATCCTTGGTTCATGCTTTATATTGGAGAGGAGTCTATAGGTAATTATGTCTTTCTTCTACTCTTAGGTGATGTGGATGGCATATAAGAAAATGTCATATAAGGGAATAGCTAATTTACGATGGCAAACTAATGAACTTTTAATGACATGTAATAAATTTTCTCTATTTGTTATTGTAGTTTCCATATAGGACTATAGGTAGCTTAGATTATTCAAAAAAGAAGAAACATGGTACTTAACCTTTATTATTTGTTATGGGAGGAGTAAAGAGTATCTTAACTGGTGTTCAAGCCAAATAGGTTCATTGTGTTCACCGATGAAGGTTCGATGTGATGTATCTAAACACATAAAGGACTAGGAGATCTGCTTAGCTCTAGTGTAGGTCCTAAACTTGAGTTTTGTAGACGTGCTAGTTAATTTAACCCTTCAATTAACAAGTAGATAGAAAGAATTAGGTCGATTAGCCAATCGGCTGATAGGTTAATACGAACTCTTACTATCATCTGGTTACCAATAGGGGTTGTAGCACTTATATATCGGATAGAAAGCCGATGATAGCAAGAAATAAAATCACAGACACATTGACTATAGAGCTAATGATGTTCTAAATGAAATAGATGATAAGCAGTAAAGAGCAAAATCTGATCCTCCGAAGAGATAAGACCTAGCAACCACTGATAATCGTACTGTTAAAATCAGCCTTAATATATTGGACCGAACCGAGATAGTATAAGGTTGAAGCCAACGGTACTAAAACGATAGAAACTAGATCAGTCATGTTGATGGCAGAAACATGTAAACTCATTGACTATCTACGATATAAATAGGTAAACTCAGCGGTTAGCTGAGCCAATTAAAGGAACGAATCCCGTTAGATCACGATAATAGCCCTATTAAAAACAATCTTGATAGATTAGACCTAACCGAGACAGTATAAAAATGGATCTAATAAAACTAGATCAATTGCTAGTAGATTAATTATGGGCAATCCCTGTATATCGGCTAATAAGCCGATACGTTAGGTATAAAGCTTAGTATAGTTGTAACTGATCAGCTGGCTACTTTGATGAAACATCACAAAAAGATCAACTGACTTAATACTTAATCTACTATCAGTTAGTTTAGAAGGTCAGACCTAACCGATACAGCATAAGACTGATGACTGTAAAAAGAGTACGATAAGCCGATAGATCTCACACAAACATGATATGATATATCAAATCGGACTAAGAGGCTAGACCTAATTGGTGCAGCCATAGACAGAGTAGATATACCAGGATAATGGCAGGATTTACCCCTTCGTCGGATATCGGACCTAACTGATATAACCCCGTGTCAAGAGCCAGAATCCGTCGGGAAAAACCTAAAAGAACTATGGTGGTGATATGCCAAAATTGTATCGATCCGTGGAAATGATTACAAGGCCCCAGGGTGTTTGTATTTATATATCATGATTACATGAGTCTTAATGGTTACAAACAACCTCCAGATTTTATTTCCTAAACAGAAAAGAAAACTATGTCTAAAAATATAACAAAATTAATTACTCCTACCTAATTACAAGATATATCTTATAGATACGAAATCACTCTATCATGGTTTTCACAATTTCTTTATAGATTCGGTCTCATCTGGATAATCTTCCACCTATCGACTGAACCGAATCTATCTTTATCTGTCTAATTGGCTCTTTCCATATATCAATCAGCCTCTTTTCATAAGCTGATCGGCTTCTCCATCTATTATTCGGTCTCTTTGTATAAGTCAATTGGCTCTTCAATCTTTAACCGAATCTGTTTATGGGCTTATGAAATTTTGGTGTTAACAACCGGTATGTTTTCCTATGTTACAACTTGTTTATTTGGGTTCGAGTCTTAGAATTACAATAGGTGCTTGTATTCATAGCTAGCTTTTCTTTCATTGATATATACATCAGGTGCTTATATTTATGGTAAATTATTCTAACTTTGTCAATCTTAAGATATATTTATATTACTTTCTAAAAAGAAAGTAGAAGGTCTCATGCCCACTCTTGGTAAGGTCATTGGAGTTTAAGATTGGGACACTCTTTTAATCACTTGAGGAAACTCTTTTAATCATTTGAGGGGATATCCACTCAACTATTACATGTCATCCCAATATTTATAAAAAATTAACAAGATAGATTAATATGTGATACATCGCTACACAAGCATGCATGTCGATGGGTAAACATGGAGAGCGGGGTCCCAACTAGGCCCCCTCCTTAGTTTGGACTGGGGTAGGTCTCAACAGCGCGATAGATATGGATGGAGTGAATGCAGTTTGGATTCTTGGTGGAAGGATGAACATACAAAGATTTATATAGGTTCCAGCCACACGGTGGCATAAGACCCTACTCCTATGTTCTTGCTCTTTCTTAGTTTGGATTTGTATTATAATAGATTTTTTTGCTCTAAATGAAATCGTCCCTCTCCATGCCCTCGGTCATCCCCTTATATATGATGGGGGTACCACATGGCCGAACATTGGGGATAGGGACCTAGTTGGCCCTTCTTGTGTAGGTGGTAGGCATGTAATAGTTAACCCATCGGTCCTTCTCACTTGCTCTGTTGGTGGATGTGGAAGAAGACATGTTGAAGCTTGTTTGGCCTTCACATGTGACACCTCTAGGTAAACTTACGAGTGAAATGATGGATTAGATGAGGTGCAGTGGGCCCCGTAGAGTGACATGGCCGCTAGGTGTGCTCTTTGCCACCCCACATCGCATGACATAGGGCACAAGCCGCATGGTATGTTGGCAAGATAGACGATAGGTGGCTAGTCACCATCTTGTCCTTCTTACTAGAGATTTGATGGGTAGATATCTGTCTTGTTGGTCTGATAGTCACGGGCGTGCATACGCTGTGTCAGCTAGGTTAGGTAGACCTACTGCATTAACTATAGTGGTAGGGGAAGTCGACCTCCTATAGCCCTCGAGCTCTCGCCCTAATGTCATAAGGGAGCTCAGAGCCACGATAAAGAAATATCTTCCTAGGATTACTATACCAGGGTAGATGGCCGGAGCTAGAAAGCTCGAGTTAGATAGCTCGGGCCAGTTAGCTTGCAATGGCTAGATTAGGGCCAACTAGCTAGGGTCCTCCATTTGCTTTAGTAGATTCAGGATTCTCCCAAACTCAGGACAACACGTGAAGACACTAGGTTGGATGGCAACATCCCTTCGAGCTCGGGGAACTGATATATGTGGTGCTAGGCCACATAGGACCATAGGAATGGAGACTCTGGTTTCCATATCATGAGCAACAACCCCTGACTATATTGTAGGGTGGTGGACTAAAGCCTGGGAGGGGCCTACATCATATTCTTCTTTGCATATGCTTGTTAATGGTTCTATGATGTCATCATCTTGCAAGCCCCCAGGTCCCGCGATTCATCATGTTTGGCCAAGGGCAAAGACTTGAGCTAAAGCGCTAAGCTCCTGAGCTCTTATTGTAGTCATGGTTGGTCAATAAAAATATGTATGGTTTATAATAATGAGCAATGGCAGGACAGTCTTGGAAATGTAAGCGGTTGCACAATTTGTTTCTCATAAAAAGATAAAAGTTAATAATAATAATAATAATAATAATAATAATAATAATAATAATAATAATAATAATAATAATAATAAGTGGAATGATATATCTTCTTACATATTCTCTTCATCTTGTCCTTGAGCTCAGTAAGGTGCTCCCTGTGGTTAGACTGAAGTAGTAGCCCACGAACTCATCCCGAAGCACGACCTTCTCTGGGTTTGCAGTGCCGATGGCGAGGAAGGCAGCGGGGCCTTCCGCATGCTATGTGCACTAGCAGCAGTGGCTGCTCCCGGCATGGCCGATGCAAATTGATGAACTTGTGCTTATGCAATTACTAGTTGCCTTCAGCGAGAGATCGATGGATATGTGATGCGTCTATGGATGGAAACTCAGCTGCTGTCCCTGTGGTTTTATTTTAGTTCATCGACAACCTAGCCTAGCTAGTTGTTCAAGCCTAAATCGTCCACCGTCTTCGCCGATAGAGATATGATACGATGCATCTACGTAAAGGATTGAGATATCTATTTAGTTCCAATGTAGATCTTTAAGCTTCTTAACGTCTTCGAGTTATTAGGGTTTAAGGAGTACCAGTCAATTTAATCTCTAATTAACAAGTATGATAGATAGAGTTAGATCATTGAGCCAATCGACTAATAGCCTGATACGAACTCCTGCTATTGACTAGATATGTTGATAGAATTGAGATAGTTATCGGCTGTGAGTCCGATATACTCTTGCTATCGACTGGTTACCGATAGGGTTGTAACACTTATACGTCGGCTAGAAAGCTAATGATAACATAGACAAATAGCGAGGAATAAAATAAAAAAACACATTGGCTATAGAATCAATGACACTTTAAATAAAATATATAATAAGCAATAAAGAGCAAAGTCCAGTTCTTTAAAGAGACGAGACCTAACGATCACCAATGATCATATCGTTATATCCAGTCTTGATAGATCAGATCAAACTAAGACAATATAAGGTTAAACCTAATGGCACTGAAACGACGGAAGCTAGATCGATCACGCTGATGGAGGGAACGGGTAAACCCATCGGCAAGCTACAATATAAACAGGTAAAATCATCGGCTAGCTAAGCTAATAGGAGAAACGAAACCCGCTAGATTATGATACCAGCTCTATTAAATACAATCTTGATAGATCGAAACTATCCGAGATAGTATATGGTCGGATCTAATAGAACCAGACCGATCACTAGCAAATTAATCGTGGGCAATCTCTGCATATCGGCTGAAAGGCCGATACATTAGACATGAAACTTAGTATAAATATAACTCATCAGCTGGCTAGTTCGATGAAATATCTCATAAAGACCCACCGACTTAATACTTAATCTACTATCAGTAGAAGGTCGAACCTAACCGATGCAGTATGAGACTGATAACGGTAAAAGGAGCTAGATAAGCCAATAGACCCTAGGGGAACATAATGTGATATATCCAATCAGACTAAGAGGTCGGACCTAACCGATGTAGTCTCATGTCAAAAGCCAAAAACTAATAGAAAAAACCTATATAAAATAAGGTGGTGATGCACCAAGATTATATTGACATGTAGATGATTTATAAAGGTTATAGATGGTTTATATTTATAAACTGAGTTACACAAATCACACACAAATATAGAATATTTTTTCAATGATAAAACAGAATATATTTTAGAGATAAAACGAAAACTAATTAACTTTACTATCTATATTTTATAAAGATATTGTATTTTTCACGATTTCTTCTCAGATCTGATCTAAAAAAGTTTTTATCTATCAATTAACCTCTCTGTATAAGTTTGATCGGCTTGCTTTCTGATGATTAATTGAATCTGTTTGATAGTTTACTAAATTTTGACATTAACACTAATCCACTGCTATGTGTCATGTCTGCATTAGTAAATGACTTAGAAAAATTCTGAAACAAATCATTTCCATGGTGTATTTAAAACCAAAATTATTTTTCTATTGACAATATATAATATAACTTACAAGCAGATTATAGGTCTTAAATATGAACAAAATCACATTTTAAAAGAAAAAATAAATTTATTTCACACTCGACCAAGTTCATGGTGTGCTATGATCTTTCCATTGCATCTGCACGGCGTTGATATCTCTAATTCCTTACTATTTTTAGATAACGGGAAAATATCCCAGCCAGTTCAAGACTATCTGATTTGCACGATACTCTTTAGACTAGAGTGTGTAATTAAATAACATCTAATTAAGAGCACACCAGTTTAGAATTTGTTACCCAAATATTTTATATGCAGCTTGTGATCGTTGAGCTGTTGATGCAGTCCAAACTTAGCCCATAGGGTAGTTAGATTAATATTTCAGCTCAATCACCTACATTAAACCTAATCTTCGCTATTAAATGAGTGACACAAGAATCAAGGACCCAATAAACATGGATCAACTCGTGCACTGGATATTACATATCGTAATGCATAACTCGAGATCGATCGTTATAATCGTTGAGCATATTTTCAGATTTGTGATCATCGAACTATTCGTGTAGTACAAAATTATCATTGAGATAGTTCTTCCAAGTTTTAAAATATAAGAGTATTAGATTTCGTTAAGACACGACTTTTTAAAAGTAATTATTTATAATTATGTTTTTATATTAAAAAATAAGATTTTTATCTCCTAACAAAATCTATTATATAATAGAGGAGTAAATAATTAACATGTATGTGCAATCAATCCTGCATCTCATAATCGAATGAGTGGCCTGTGAAATTGATGAGGACAATACATTCACTTATGGTCCAATTACCCACGCTGATGCATGTCAACTCAACTATCAGGTGAGTTCATTCTAAGTTTATATTTCTCTTCTTTATATCCTAGAGACACGTGATTTTAATCAGGCACAATGGAGCGAAAAGAGGATTAGCGCGGGGTGGATTTGGACTGTAGAACAGTGCCAAATTCTGATGGCCACCACAACTTCATGCGAACTCCGATTTGAGCTTGCAAGTAATTAATTGAAAGGTTATCAAGTCTACTTTCAAATGGATGCAGCCCCATGTCAATATCTATTCTGGAGCGGCCGCAATTATCATTTTTGTACTAAGTGTTTTTTTGTACACGGTGCTACGTCATCTCTTTTGAGTCCAATGGGCCGTGCATCAAGTTGGGCCCATTAGGGGCACGTCCTAGGATTGAGCACGACCCTAGCACCTCTATGGTCATCTTCCCCTCTTCTTAAACCTTCAGCCGCCACTAAGAAGAGATAGGTTTTATTGATCAAAGTTAGTGTCTTGCTACTTGCATACAGCGTGTGTGTCGGCTGTACCGCCTGTCTGTTTGTCTCCGGAACCCCGCCATATTGTGAATTCAGAGAGAATCTTTCATCTCAATATCTAGCAATTTTAGTGTTTTTTTACTTGTTTTTGCTTGTTCTTCAATTGCCTGCAGGACGAGTGCCCTAGTGGCTAGTTTGTCGTGTACCACAAGTTCACGTCAACCATCGGAGACGGTGTATGAGTTGCTAAGACGCATCGTCCTTGGACAGTTGTAGTCGGGCCGTGAACGTCGCCTCCATCCCCCAATCGAGTTATTCTCCACCTCTCATCGAAAGATCGGGACTAAACCCTAGTGGGTTCTCATCAGTTGGTATCGGAGCTAGGTTGATCGGTGAGAGACTTTCTGCCCTTCGTTGTTTAATTTATTTTCCTATAGTCCAGAAAAAGCCAACAAAAAAATAGTGGATTAGTTCTCCGCAATCCTGAGAATCCTTTAAGCCTTTTTTTTACTAGGACTGCTTAGTTAGGGCTTGTTGAGTTTTCGATTGCATGGTTGTGTTAATTTGCTGGTCTTAGTGTTGGGGCGATTAGAGTTTCGAGTTCTTGCCACCGCACATCGCCATCTTCACCATCGCCGCCACCACCATTATTTTAGCTGTCATCACACTATCGCTGCCACCCACCAAAGTTTTGTATTACCTTTGATCCTACCGCCACTAGAAAGGAAATAAAGCCCTGATTCGAGTGAACTTAAATCGGTCATACTTTTTTCATACAGACTCAAAATTAGGCATATAGTATACCCACGGATATCTACAGAAAAAATTACATCCGTGGCGAATTTAAAATCGCCAAATTCTGCTTGCAAAATTCTGTTTTCATGGCGAGAAGCTTGGGGACCCCTTTGGATAGAACTTTGAAAAATTCCACATGCCTCATATTTTGTCTGTTTGAGATAAGAATTTTTGTGGTTGGTAAAAATCAAATAAAAGTCATATCTCTCTCCTCAGCACTAGAGAGAAAAAAAGAGCAAGAAAGGGGCTGACTCGTGAGAACCTTCATTCCACCTAGTCTCTGTTGTCTCCACCTTCTTGTTATCGTGTATGTTTGGGTTTGTGTCTTGTGGCATCCTTTGTGGTTAGGCTCGCCTAGCATAGAACTAGCATGGTACCGACCTTGAACGATTACTCTTGAACGATTACTCAGCTTGCTTTGAGTACTTCCTTGCGTATTACTTTCAACCCTCCTACAGCTCCAAACATACGACTACAGCTTGATAGGCCTTGTTGCTACGGTACCGATACACCTCGTTCCACGGTTGTAGACTTGTCGGTTGTCGTCACCCCTCCTGTGGGCATGGTAAGAATTAGTAAGAGCTTGTGAGATAAGCTGAGAGTGAGTGCCTTTCAGTAGCCACACCCCAATAGTTATAGGGATTAATTCTCATTAACTGTTTTCGTTGTTGTTTTGTTATATTAACCATGGCAGGTTCAGAGGAAGAAGATGATGCATTCCATTCTCCACGCACCAAGCACATCATACAACATTTTGCAAGGCAAGTGAAGCGGCACACGGAAGGACTTGATGCAGATTTGCAGTGACGAATGACAAGATTGAGCAACTGGAGACCACACAGATCGATGCCACAACCAGGCTTGCAGGGTTGGAGGCATTGGTTGCGCGTATTGACACCAATCTTGCTACACTTTTGAGGCATTTTTATGACCTCAATGCTAGGGGCCATGATCGGCATAATGAAGATGACGTTGATGGTGAGTATAGTGAGGACAACTTCAATGATGACTATACCACTGACACTGAATGGGATGACCGCAATGCTCGTGATCGCCATCAGCTACATAACAACCGTAGAGGCATGGGAGAACACCACCGACAAGAGATACGCAATAATAAAGATGCTTTTTCAAAAATCAAATTTAAGATACCCGTTTTGATGGAAAATATGATCCTAATGTATACATTACATGAGAGATTGTTGTTGATCAAAAATTTGCATGTCATGAATTCCCTGAGAACACTAGAGTTAGAGTTGCTACTAATGAGTTCACTGATTTTGCCTCTGTGTTGTGGACAGAACATGGCAAGAAAAATCCTAATAACATGCCACAGACTTGAGATGTGTTAACACCAAAATCTGGACAGCCTGATGGTGCTAAAGTCGATCGGGTGAGAGGTGTTTGATGACTATAATAAAGAAGCCGATCGGATTGTAGCGAAGGAAGACTCGGTTCCAGATTGGAAGACTATCCAGATAAAACCGAGTTTGCGGAGGAGCCATAGAATCCACGGCAGGATATTTTATCTTTGTAAATTATAATCTTATCTAATTAGGAAGGTTTAGTTAGTTAGTTAACTTCTTTAGAGATATTTTCCTTTGTTTTTGTTAGGAAATAACGTCCGAATGTTGTAAACACGTCGGACTCTGTAAACTTAGGGTATAAATATCAGACCCTTGGAGACATGTAACATATCTCTCGATCAATATACAACTTCGGCACATCGTCACCCTAGTTCATCTAGGTATTTATCGGTGGGTTCTAGCTCTCGATGCGGGGCTGCATCGGTTAAGTCCGATCTCCGATGAAGGGGCAAGTCCCGTCACTATCTCGATATGTTCTGCACCGTCTAAGGCTACATCAGTTAGGTTCGACCTCTTAGACCGGTCAGATGTATCACATCACGTCCGTGCAGGGCCTATCGCCTTGTTAAGCTCCCTCTGCCGTCATCAGTTTTGTGCTACATTGGTTAGGTTCGACCTATGGGGCTGCCGATGGTAGATTGAGCTTTAGGCTTATAGTTTTCTGCACGGCGTATCATCGGAGTGCTAGCCGGTGAGTTATCCATGCTCTGAGCTTCACGCCTAGCGTATCGGCTCCTCGGCGGATACGCGCCAGCCTTTAGAGGTTTCCCTTGACGCGCTACACCGAGCGTATCGGTCTCCCAGCCGATACGCACCCGCCTTTAGAGAAGCGTCCTCTCATCGGCTCATCTAGCCGATGGGTTCGTTCCTGTCTTTGCTTCAGCATAGCCGATCCCGCATCCTCCATATCATCGCTGTTGGCCTCGGCCTCGTACTGTCTCAGTTAGGTCCGATCCTCGAAGTTCGGTGTTAATGGCGCTGTCATGGCGGGCAATGGGTCTTGTGCTATCATATCCGGAGCGGTATCGGCTTTGCAGCCCATGCCTTTTAATACAATTCCTTGCCAATCCGCATATGCCTTCATTGGTTTTTCCAGCCGATGAACGACTGTTACCGCTTCCGTCGGCTATCCGGAGGGATTCTGTGCGCTTTGCTATCCTCTGAGTACACCTTGGTTTCTCTATCGGTTCTGTAGCTGATCCCTCGTGGACACCTGTCCACGCCTTCATCAGCTTCCCAGCCGATTGCAGAGCTTCCCAATTCCTATCGGCAAATAGCCGATAGCGAAGGGCCTTCCGAACGCGACCGATGGCCATCCCGATCCTATCGGCAGCCAACCGATAGCGAGCGCCTGTATCAGCCCAGTGTCCGACAGACCTGTTCGTCTCACCTCCTTGTCAATTGCAGGGTCAAATTGACTGGCACGCCCGCCACGGAAAGAAGCAGACCAACCTACACTGGAGCTAAGCAGACCTCTCAAGCGTCGGCATGTTCATGCCGGGATGCGCGAGATCTCGGTGCGAACAGGATGCTTTGAAACGGGTCATGTAGGCTAGATTTGTTCCTTCTTACTATGCACGTGATTTGTTAAATAAGTTGTAACAATTGAGACAGGGTGCTAAAAGTGTAGAGGAATATTATCAGGAATTACAAATAGGTATCCTTTGCTGTAATTTAGAAGTGTCTAAGGATGCTGCTATGGCTAGATTTTTGGGTGGTTTAAACCATGAGATTTATGACATTGTGGACTACAAAGATTATACTAATATGACTTGATTGTTTCATCTTGCCTGCAAAGCTGAAAGGGAAGTGCAGGGACGACGTGCTAGTGCCAAGACTAATTTTTCTACAGGAAAATCGACATCATTGCTGCCGCGCACGATTACTACTCCTTCACCATCTTCCACACCCTGGCGGTCGGCACCTTCTCCATCTAGCAACAAGCCAAGTATTCCGACTACTGGTGCACCGACTAAGACAGTCCAGCAGCCAACCATGAGTGCTTCTTCTGTTACATCCACTGGTAGAACAAGAGATGTTCAATGTCACCGTTGCAAGGGTTATGGGCATGTCCAGTGTGACTATCCTAGCAAGCGCATTTTGGTAGTCAAAGATGATGGTGAGTATTCATCTGCTAGTGATTTCGATGAAGATACACTTGCTTTGCTTGCAGCTGACCATGCAGATAAAGATGAGGGACCAGAAGAACATATTGGTGCTGATGATGCAGAACGCTATGAGAGCCACATTGTGCAGCGTGTACTCAGCACACAAATGGAGAAGGCCGAGTAAAATCAGCGACACACTTTATTTCAAACAAAGTGTGTCATCAAAGAGCATTCCTGCCGCTTGATCATCGATGAAGGAAGCTTCAACAACTTGGCTAGCAGCGAGATGGTGGAGAAGCTTGCACTCAGCACCAAACCACATCCCCACCCATATCACGTTCAATGGCTAAACAACAGTGGTAAAGCAAAGGTAACTAAACTGGTGCGTATTAATTTTGCAATTGGAACATATCGTGATGTTGTTGAGTGCGATGTTGTACCTATGCAAGCTTGTCATATTCTGTTAGATAGGCCATGGCAATTTGATATGGATTCTATACATCATGGTAAATCAAATTAATATTCCTTTCTGTACCATGATAAGGAAATTGTGTTGCATTCTATGACCCCTAAAGTTGTTTTTGACGTTGATGTTGCTAGAGTTAAGAAAGAGAAAAATCGGTTCCATGCTATAAGTGAAAATCAAATTGTAGCCAAAGAACTTGTGTAACATAAAAAGAAAAAATCTAAATCTAACAATAAAAATGTGATTCAATTGAAAGGTTCTTGCTTGCTTGCTGTTAAATCTGATGTTACCAATCTGGATACAACTGAAATTGTTTGCTATGCTTTTGTCTGCAAGGATGCTTTGTTTTCTTTTGAGGAAATACCTGTTTCTTTTTCTCATGCGGTCACTAATCTTTTGTAGGAGTATGAGGATGTTTTTCCCTAGGAAGTACCACCGAGGCTGCCACCGATGCGTGGAATTGAGCATCAAAATGATTTGATTCCAGGGGCCTCACTACCCAACCGCGCGCCATACAGAACCAACCCTGACGAAACCGAGGAGATTCAGCGTTAGGTTCAGGAATTTCTTGATAAAGGGTACGCATGAGAGTCTCTTAGTCCATGTGCTATGCTGGTGATTTTGGTGCCTAAGAAAGATGGATCTTGGCGTATGTGTGTTGATTATAGAGCTATTAATAACATTACCATTAGATATCGTCGTCCAATTCCTAGGTTAGACGATATGCTTGATGAATTGAGTGGCTCTACTATTTTCTCTAAAGTTGATTTACGTAATGGATACCACCAGATTCGTATGAAGTTGGGAGATGAGTGAAAAATAGCTTTTAAAACTATGTTTGGATTATATGAGTAGTTAGTGATGCCTTTTGGTTTAACTAATGCACCTAGCACTTTCATGAGGTTGATGAGTGAGGTTTTGCGTGCTTTCATTGGAAAATTTGTGGTGGTATACTTTGATGATATTATGATTTATAGCAAAACTTTAGAGGAACACCTTGATCATTTACATGTTTTTAATGCTTTGCGCAATGCACGTTTGTTTGGTAATCTTGCGAAGTGTAGTTTCTGCACTGATCGCATCTCGTTTCTTAGTTATGTTGTTACTCCGCAGGGAATTGAGGTTAATCAAGCCAAGGTCGAGGCAATTCAGGGTTGGCCACCTCCTAAAACGGTCACGCAGGTTCGAAGCTTTTTAGGAATTGCAGGATTTTATCATCGCTTCGTGCGGGATTTTAGCACCATTGCTGCACCGCTGAATGAGCTTACAAAGAAGAGAGCGCCTTTCACTTAAGGCAGCACACAAGAGAACGCCTTCAACATGTTAAAAGATAAGTTAACACATGCACCTCTCCTCTAACTTTTAGATTTTAATAGGACTTTTGAACTTGAATGTGATGCTAGTGGGATTGGATTGGGTGGTGTTTTGCTACAAGAGGGAAAACCCATTGCATATTTCAGTGAAAAATTGAGTGGACATGTTCTGAATTATTCTACTTATGATAAAGAATTATATGCTCTTGTGAGAACTCTGGAAATATGATAACATTATTTATGGTCCAAGTAATTTGTTATACATTCTGATCATAAATCTTTAAAACATATTCGTAGTTAAGGAAAACTGAATCATAGGCATGCTAAATAGGTTGAATTTATTGAATCTTTCCCTTATATCATCAAACACAAGAAAATGAAGGAGAATATCATTGCTGATATTTTGTCTAGGAGATATACTTTGTTGACACAACTTGACTACAAAATCTTTGGCCTAGCCCAATATGTGAATAATGATGATGATTTTAAAGATGTGTTGTTGTACTATAAGGATGGAAGGACATGGAACAGATTCGTCTTCCATGATGGGTTTATTTTTAGAGCTAACAAGTTATGCATTCCAGCTAGCTCCGTTCGTTTGTTGTTGCTTCTAGAAGCGCATGGCGGTGGGTCGATGGGGCATTTTGGTGCTAAGAAGACGGAGGACATCCTTGCTAGCCATTTCTTTTGGCCGAGGATGAGAAGAGACATGGAGAGATTTGTGGCTCGCTGCATGACATGTCAAAAGGCTAAGTCATGCGTAAATCCACATGTTTGTATATGTCTCTACATGGTTCTAGTGTTTCTTGGGAAGATATTTCAATGATTTTTGTGTTGGGCTTGCCTAGGACCAAGAGGGGGTGAGATAGCATTTTTGTGGTTGTGGATAGGTTTTCTAAAATGGCATATTTCATACCATGTCATAAAACTGATGATGCTACTCATATTACTGATTTGTTCTTTCAGGAGGTTGTTCGCTTGCATGGTGTGCCAAACATCATTGTTTCAGACCGTGACACTAAATTCTTAGCTATTTTTGGAGAACTTTGTGGGCTAAATTGAGGACTAAGCTTTTGTTTTCTTGTCATCCCCAAACTGATGGGCAAACTGAAGTTATAAATATGACTTTGTTTACTATGTTAAGGATTGTTTTAAAGACAAATATTAAGATGTGGGAAGAATGTTTGGCTCATATTGAATTTGCATACAATCGTTCATTGCATTCCACTACAAAGATGTGCCCTTTTGAGATTGTTTATAGATTTTTGCCTCGTGCTCCTATTGATTTAATGCATTTGCCATATTCTGAAAAATTGAATTTTGATGCTAAACAACGTGCTGAGTTGATGTTAAAACTACATGAAATAACTAAAGAAAACATAGAGCGCATAAATACTAACTATAAGCTTGCTGGTGATAAAGGTAGACGATAATTGAATTTTGAACATGGTGATTTGGTTTGATTGCATTTACGAAAGGAATGGTTTTCTGATTTGCGAAAGTCTAAGTTGATGCCTAGAGCTGATGGACATTTTAAAGTGCTTGAAAAAATTAATGAAAATGCATACAAGCTTGATCTCCCTATAGATTTTAGGGTTAGTCCCACTTTTAACATTGCAGATTTAAAGCCATATCTGAGAGAAGAAGATGAGCTTGAGTCGAGGACGACTCTAATGCAAGAAGGGGAGGATGATGAGGATATCAACACTATCGATACATCCACTCATGGTCCAATTACCCATGCTCGTGCACGTCAACTCAACTATCAAGTGAGTTTATTCTTGAGTTTATGTTCCTCTTCGTTATACCCTGGAGACACGTGCACTCTTGTTGTACTCAGGAACAATGGAGAGGATCCAACGGAAAGAAGATTAGCGCGGGGTGGATTCGGACTGCAGGACAGTGCCAAATTTTGATGGCCACCATGACTTTATGCGAACTTCGATTTGGGCTTGTAAGTACTTAATGGAAAGGTTATCAAGTCTACTTTTAAATGGATCTAGCCCCATGTTAATATCTGTTCTAGAGCGGCCGCAATTGTCATTTTTCTATCGAGTATTTTTCTGTTCATGGTGCTACATCACCTCTTTTGGGTCCAATCGGCCGTGTATCAAGTTAGGCCCATTAGGAGCGTGTCCTAGGGTTGAGCATGACCCTAGCATCCCTGCGGTCATCTTCCCCTCTTCTTAAACCTTCAGCCGCCGCCAAGAAGAGGTGGGTTTTGTTGATTAGAGTTAGCGTCTTGCTACTTGCACACAGCACGCGTGTCGGCTAGACCGCCCGTCTGTTTGTCCCGAAACCCCGTCATATTGTGAATTCAGAGTGAATCTTTCATCTTAATATCTAGCAATTTTAGTGATTATTTTACTTATTCTTGCTTGCTGGATTGTCGCGCATCACAAGTTCACGTCGACCATCGAAGATGGTGTATTGGTTGCTAAGGTGCATCGTTCTTAGACGGTTGTAGTCGGGCCATGAACGTCGACTTCATCCCCCAATCAAGTTATCCTCTACCTCTCATCGAAAGATCAGGACTAAACCCTAGCGGGTTCTCATCAGACATGTTAAGTCTTGTGATGCTCTGGATCTTCACAGATTAATGCAGAATTGGATATCAACACATGATTCATCATGCCCTGACAATTAAATGGGCTTCCCTCCTCATGTGAGGCTCATGTATCTACTTTCTACATCTAGGAGGCACCTAGTTTTTTTTTAATTAAATTTTTAGTCCTGTTTGGACAGCTTCTGCAGCTGTAACTTCTCACAAAATTTTAGAAGTTAATTGTAAAAAACTTAGCTTTTTTAAGATTCTCACTAGTTAACTTCTTATCAGCTACTTCTTAAAATCTTAAATTCCCCAAACAGACCTTAGGCACATATGTTGAGTCAAATGCTATCTTACTCAAGGTAACATATTGTTTAAATTAAGTGGTTTTGCCCTCAATACTTTCTATTAGTATGAACATGCTTGCTTTTTTTTATTGACTACCATTTTCAACCATTTGATCAATACAAAATGGATTTTTTTTCGATGCTCCTAGCTGTTTAATTTGAACCATCCATTTGAGCTAGATCCAACGTTTCATGTTACCCTTACCCAGTTGGAGGTAATACATGATAAATATATTTGATGTTTGGTATAAAAGAATTAATGGTTATTTATCAGATAAGTAACAATTGATATATTCTTGCTTCCTTGAATTATAATCTGCAGTAATAAATTTGAATAGTATTTTGAATATAATACCAAATTTTCATAGTTAAATTCTTCTAATTTATATTTACATGTGTAATTTGAATGCTAAAAATAAATATTTTATTTTCCAGTACAAAACACAACATTAATGCAAATATTTGACCATGTCCAAATTTGGTTCAAGAATTAAGAAATGCAAATTAAGCTAGCTAGTGTTTACATTAACTTGCAAGGTGGGTACAATTTACGACACAAACTTACAAAACACCATTCAAATACATGAACTTTTGTAGGCCATGTGAACAAGTCCAGATTGGTATAACATGGTTAATCTTATGGAGTGGTCGTTGATTAGGATACATGCAGACATGTTTCGTGAGAAGGATGACAGCACATATGTGTTCAGTCAGCCGTATAATAACGTACGATAATTGTATAATGAAAGATGTTGTATAGATATGGATGAAGAATGTGCTGATAGGAATAGACAGAAAAAAAACCAAATACATGGAGTCATTTGATATAACATGTAACTTACGCACCTTAGATGTACGTGTACCATCCTAATAAGCAACCACTTCATCAAGAATAGATACCGTATGCCGTTTTGTAATTTCGCATGTACTACATAAATTCGTAAACTAAAGCGGGCATTTTAGAAAAGTTTGTGTACTATTGGTTGCACCCACATGGCAGGTTCATGTATCTCTAGTGCAATTTATTCTATTAAAAAATGCTATTCAACTTGGTTCCAGATATTCAGAACTTGTTCAAATTGACATGCATCTGTTTTGGCCATTTACGACCAGGCTGTAACTTGCTCAGTACAGTCCATACTTAATGCACAGCTCTTGATTTCCTCAGTATTACAAGTTGTTCCAATTCGTCTCCCGCATCAAAGTTTGTCAACCATTTTTTCCTTGATATCATCTTGCAACAAAGCCAATAATAATGCAACTAAAGCGTTCTAGGTTAGTGCAAAATATAGCAGATGTAATATGTCTTTCAACATCCTAAAATAATCCTCCACATTTGTGGTTTATCTAGTGTTTAACATCTCAATCATAGGTGCAAACTACAGATCCTTACAAACTTGGCTACACATAAATCAACCTCATGAGTTTTGAACCCTATCTATCTCTGTGGACACCTGTCATACTTACATGTAACATACAGTCCTGTGATGTATGTTTTTGCAGCAAACAAGGTATAATTTGTACAAGCATCACAAGACACAACTGTTTGTACTCAAGTCAGCACCAAACACGTTTGGTGGAAATTTACCCTTGAGACTTTCAGAGTATAGATAAACTCCACGACAAACTCTAGAAACGAGGCATCCTTCTGCAAAGCATAGATAATCCACCTGTTCCAGTCTGACAAGCATCGTCTTCGTCCTCGTCTGATCTGCAGCATCTGACGAAGAACGTCTGCATCGAGGCAGTGGGATCGCGCCGCTCCAGCAGCCGGTTGACGAACCTGTTGAACGCCACCTCAGCCTCCGGTATGGCCTCGTCCCCCTCGCCACGGATGGTCCCGTGCAGAGTGAAGTCGTAGAAGTCGGCGTGAACGCGCGGCACGGAGCGCCAGAGGTCGCGCCAGCGCCGTGACAGCAAGCACGTCCGCACGACCTGGCGCGAGTCCAGGAGGGACATGATGCGGTGGAGGATTTCATCGGGGAGGTCGCTGAGCCAGTCGCTGCCGGAGGAGCGCGCGGGGTCCATGGCCCGCGCTTGCTTGCCAGGCGACTCTGCCAGTTCCCTGGCGGCCGAACGCTCAGAGGCCTTCCGTCGAACAGGTGGCGCGCGTGCAAGCTGCAGAAGGGTAAGCAAGATTTGCGATCGTAGTGCAAGCAAGATTCGATCAGAAAATGTTGGGCTGAAATGTAAACGAATAACCCAAAACGCGCTCTGTTTCCCGCCAATTAGCTCCTGCGGCGGACGCTGCCACTTCCAATGGGCATTGGGCTCTGATGGGCTGGTTGCCTGGTTCCGTCCAGCCACGTGGGCCGCCGGATTGATCGATATAGTTAGGGTCTGTTTGGTTTTGGGGCCAGTTGAATGGGATATCCAGGTTAGACGTTTGGTTGGGTGGATACAACGTGCTATTTTTTTTGGTTGGATAGATGATCATGGTTACCTATTAATTAATAAAATAAAATGTTAATTATTATTAATTTTACTTTTATCAACTCTAATTACCATCAAAAAATAGTTTAATCCTTAATTAACACTTCTATTGATAGAATAAATGCTAATTAACACCAAAATAGTATAATTATCCCTAATTACTTACTAATGATTATGGTTAGAGAAGGTAGATGGCCTCGTCCGATCAAATTTGTCGGATAGCCTCATTCAGCATCTTAAGGTAATATTCTATGTAATGGCCGCCTTGTCCATCTATCAAACATATATAAAAATAGGACCACCATCTTTCTGCTACTTCAGTATTATGCTATACGAAAGTTTTTTAATGTATTTTTTTTGGTAGCATATTTGAGTCGGACATGTAAACATTTCGTTCTATGTAACTTATTAGGCAAATATGTTAGCCTAAATAACCTAGCTGTGTGATTGTATATGTAATTCACCCCGACTGCCTATATACTGATACATTAATAGGAAATACAATTAACAATTTTCACACTTTCATGATATTAGAGCGGTTTTAATCCGCTATCTTTCCGTAACCAAAAACATCACCGTTGTTGCTGCCATCGCTAATCTCCTTCTCCGTCACTACTGTGCTGCAAGAGACTGCTGAGGTCCGACGCCCTCAACGCCGCCGTTTCTGAACCAGCGCCCGTCGCTGATTCGACCGCCACCACCGGTGCCGACTGCACGTCATCAGGAGTGTCGCTGGTCTCATCGCCCGTGCTGCCGATCTGATCACGCACCCCGTAGCTGCCCTCGTCACCGGGGGTGGCCGTCGATCCGATCCTACCTGCGCTTCTGCACCAGCGCCCGTCGCCGATTCGATCACCACCACCAGGTGTCACCGATCTTATCGCCCACGCTGCTGTCGATTAGATCACCCGTCGATCCGATCTAATCGGATCCGTCGATCGGTCCGATCAGATCCTGCCTATTGCCGATCCGATCGACCTCCGAACCGATCGGCTCTACTGCCGATCTGATCCATCCAATCTGATCGGCTACTCATCGGCCATTCGATTGGATCGGCTGCTCATCGGCCATTTGGTCTGATCGGCTACTCATCTTCCAGCCGATCTGCCTATTGCCGATTTGATCGGCCTTCGAACTGATCGTCTCTACTGCCGATCTGATCGGCTGCTCATCGGCCATTCGATCTCTGATTCAATCGACCGATCGGCTGCCGATCCAACTCTGATCGACTAACCCCTCTGATCCGATCGGTCGATCGGCTGTCTCTCCAAGATCTCCGATCCGATCGGCCAATCGGTTGTCCCTCTGAGATCTTCGATCCAACCTGATCGGCTGTTGTGCCTCCCATGGCTGGCGACAACATTGGCGTCGCTACTTCCGAAGACATTTATCTCGTGGCTGATTCTTCTCGCGTTGATGAAGCTCTGGACGCGTATGAGAGCACTCACGCGGCTCTCTAGGTGCAAGCCACCGCCGTCGTCAACATCAAGGCACTCATCCCCATCATCCTCGACATGGCCACGAACTCCTATACTAAGTGGAGCTATATGTTTCTCACCATTCTTGGAAAATATGTCCTCACCTGCCACGTCCTCGAGGATGACGCGTTCTCCACGTGCCCGTCGTGGCTCTAGGGGGACTGCTGCGTCCTCACATGGGTGTACGGCACCGTCTCCAGCGACCTGCAGCAGTCGCTAATGATGCGGCCCGAACGCGCTCATAATGCGTGGTGCTATCTCGAGGACGAATTCCTCAGCCAGAAGGAGTCTCATGCCCTTCTCCTCGAGACGCAGTTCCACACATTTCGTCAGGACTCCTTGAGCGTCACCAACTACTGCCGCCGCCTTGAATCCATGGCTTCCTCCCTCGTCGAATTCGGTGACCCTATCGGTGACCGGCAAATGGTCCTCATGCTTCTCTGCGGCCTCAGTGGCAAGTTTCGCCATATGGTATCCATCCTCAAGATGCACCGGCCGTTCCCAACATTTACGGAAGCACGCACTCATCTTTTGTTGGAGAAGCTAGAGATCGACGCTCATCCTCCGTCGCTGCGATGCCGTGTCCAGCAACCCTAGGTGCCACAGCTGCTCCCCGTCCAAGGGCGCCTCCTCCTCCGCGCCCAGCTACACCAACTGAAGGCCAGCGCAACAGCCACCGCAGCGGCCACGGTGGACGCGGCAATTCTACTAGTGGTTGCTCTTGAGCGCCCTCTGCTGGAGCGGCCCCAGGTGGACAGGGCAGCGTCCCTCCAGGTACGACTGTGTACCCGTCGTTTGCCACCCTTGGACTGGCACCGTGCGCATGTGGTTGTACGACCAGTCTGGCCGTCCTCCGCCACCACAGCCTGCGTTCCATGCAGCCCCGCACTATGGCGGTTTTGGTGCTCTTCCTAACACATATGGTGGCACATACGGTGCCCCATCGTCCCCGTACGACACGTACTACGGGGGAGCTACACCGTCGGGCTTCCAGGCGCCCTCACCGACGTACAAAGTGGCGGGTTTCCAGGCTCCCTCACCGGCGTATCAGGCGACACCTTGGGCGCCTAGTCATGGAGGTTGGCACCAAGACTCCCTAGCGCACTCCTTCAACACCATGACGCTCAACCAACCGACCTCTGAGTGGTATGCTGATATGGGTGCCGGTTCTCACATGACCTCGGACGCTAGTATACTCTCCACCATTTCCCCACCCTCTTCATCTACTCCTTCATCTATCGTTGTGGGCAATGGTGCTTTACTTCCTATCACCGCCACTAGATCTTATCATTTTTCTTTATCATAGTGTGATCTTACTCTTAATAATGTTCTGTTATCACCTAACATTATTAAGAATTTAATTTTCATTCGTCGGTTTACCACCGACAATAATTGTTCCATTGAGTTTGATCCATTTGGTCTTTCTGTGAAGGATCTGCAAACAAGGAACGTGATCGTCAGGTGCAATAGTTCTGGTGACCTCTACCCATTTTTTGCACCATCTTCTAGCACCTCCGCGTTCGTCGCCGCACCCACCTCCCTTTGGCATCATCGTCTCGGTCATCTTGGGCGTGACGTTCTGTTCAAACTTCTTAGGTCCAATGTTATTTCCTGTAATAAAGATGATATCGATCATTTATGTCATGCGTGTCAACTCGGTCATCATATACGTCTACCTTTCAGTTCATCTACCTCTCATGCTACTCACAATTTTGATTTAATCCATTGTGATCTATGGACCTCTCTAATTGTTAGTATGTCAGGATACAAATATTATCTTATTATTCTTGATGATTTCTCTTACTACATTTGGACTTTTCCCCTTCGTCTCAAATCCAAGACATTTTTCACTATTTCTACCTTTTTTTGCGTATGTTCGCACACAGTTTGGCAGCACCATCAAGAGCATCTAGTGTGACAATGACCGTGAATTTGATAATTCCTAGGACCGCACGTTTTTTCTCTCCCACGGTGTTGCCCTCCACATGTCGTGCCCATACACTTCTCAACAAAATGGTAAAGCAGAGCGTTCTATTCGTACCATCAATAACACTCTATGTTCCCTTTTGTTTCAGGCGAGTCTTCCTCTAGCTTATTGGGTTGAGGCCCTTCACACCGCCACATATCTTGTGAACCGCCTCCCTACCACAACACTCGCCTCCTCCACATCATACTCTGTTCTCTTCTCTGTCCTGCCCTCCTATGATCATCTCAAAGTTTTTGCTTGCGCCTGTTACCCCAATATGTCCTCTACAGCGTCCCATAAACTTGCTTCCCATTCTTTTCTATGCGTGTTCCTCGGCTACTCCTCGGAGCACAAAGGCTATTGATGCCTCGAGCTTCAGTCGAACCGTATTCTCATTTCTAGACATGTTTTTGATGAATCCTTCTTCCCTTTCTCTGACATGTCTACCACACCCATGGCACCCTCCGCCCTAAACTTTCTTGTCAATGATCATGATCTCACCGCTTCAGTTCCTAGAGCCCCTTTTTTACGTGTAGGTACAGCAGCTTCCTCAGCGGCACACCCCGTGACCGAGGCCCCACTTGCGCCGTCGAGCCTTGGTGCAGGTCCGTGGTCGCCCGAGTCCGCGTCATCTGGTGCTGCTGCCCTTGTGCACCCCGCACAGGTCGTTGCCAGCGGTGCCCAACCGACCACGAGTGTTGCTGGTCCTGCTGCCCCTGCTGCTCGCGCGCAGGTTGTTGCCAACGGTACCGGTCGCACAGCTGCCACTCGACCGACTGTCATCCCTTCGGTGACCAATGCGCACTCTATGCGCACACTTGGCAAAGATGGCATTGCGCAGCCCGTGGATCGTCTCAATCTCCACGCTGTACCCATGTTGCCTCTTCCTCGCTCCGTTCGTGATGCCCTATCAGACCCCAATTGGCGATCTGCTATGCAGGTTGAGTATGACGCTTTGATTGCCAACGACACATGGAGTCTTCTGCCTCACCCCCTTGGCGTCAATGTTGTGACTAGGAAGTGGATTTATCGTCACAAGTTGCTCGCCGATAGGTCTCTTGATCGTTATAAGGCTCGCTGGGTTCTGCGGGGTTTCACACAACGACTCGGTGTTGACTATTATGAGACTTTCAGTCCAGTTGTCAAGCCTGCCACAGTTCGCGTGGTTCTCTCCCTAGCATTATCTCAGAATTGGCCCATTTATCAGCTAGATGTGAAGAATGCATTTTTTCATGGCACTCTCACTAAGACAGTGTACTGCGTGCAGCCTTCTGGATTTGTGGATTCTTCTTGCTCAAATTTTGTCTATCAGCTCAACAAGTCCTTATATGGTTTGAAGCAGACTCCTCATGCTTGGCATCACAGGTTCGCCTCTCACCTTGTGTCACTTGGATTTGTTGAAACAAAATCAGATACTTCTCTCTTCATATATCGCCGCAGTCCAGACACAGCCTACTTACCGCTCTATGTTGATAACATTGTCCTTACTGTCTCCTCTACTGGATTACTCAAGAATATCATTGAGCCTCTCTGGCGTGAGTTTGCTATGACGGATATGGGTCAGCTACATCATTTTCTGGGTATTTCTGTGACCCGCTCCGCAGATGGTCTGTTCCTTTCTCAGCTGTAGTACAGTCAGGATATTTTGGAGCGTGCCGGGATGAGTGCGTGCAAGCCATGCAGCAAACCTGTTGATCTCCACTCCAAATTATCTACTGACGGACTGCCTGTCGCTGACGCTACACAGTACCGTAGTCTCACCGGCGCTATGCAGTATTTGACTTTCACCCGACCAGACATTACCTTTGTAGTTCAGCAGATCTGCCTCTGTATGCATGATCCTCAAGAGCTGCACCTCGCTGCTCTCAAGCGGATCCTACGCTACCTACAGGGCACCATGTCTCTTAGGTTGACCATACGTCGATCTTCACTTGTAGATCTTGTTGTTTACACAGATGCCGACTGGGCTGGCTGTCCTGACACTCGCCGGTCGACCTCTGGCTATGCAGTATTTCTCGCGGATAACTTGGTGTCCTGGTCTTCCAAGCGTCAGCATATGATCTCTAGATCGAGTGCTGAAGCTGAATATCGTGCTGTGGTAAATGGTGTTACTGAAACTACCTGGCTGTAACAACTGCTCCTTGAGGTTCGCCACCCCCTCGACGTGCAACCTTGGTCTACTGTGACAATATCAGTGCTGTATATCTCTCCAGCAACCCGGTGCAGCATCAGTGGTCGAAGCATGCTGAAATTGATCTCCATTTTGTTCGAGAGAAGGTCGTCCTTAGTCACGTTCGGATCCTAAATGTTCCTACAACATTGCAGTACGTCAACGTCTTTCCAAAGGCCTTCCTACCTCACTATTTCAAGAGTTTCGATCCAGCCTAAATGTTAGCGATACTCCCGATTAGACTGCGGGGGAGTGTTAGTGTACTGTTATTATAGTAGGTTAACCCACGTGTGTAGCTGTGTGGTTGTATGTGTAAACCATCCCGACTGACTATATATACCGATACGTGAATACAATTAACAATTCCCACACTTTTAAAATAGTAAAATATACAACTTATTACTTAGATTTAGATTTAGATCTACCAACTTATAAAATACATATTTAATTTTGGTTTAAGGTATCACCCGATTTCAAAGCGTCTTTAATACTTTTGGGGAGCTGACATGGCTGTCAATGGTGGCTATCACGTGAAGGTCAAAGCTCACCACTTCATTGTCGGTGGCAAGGAACGCCTCGATGGCTAATTCAAGGCTGTAGATGCAATATTTGGATAAAATGTATTTGAAGCTATTTGTCTTTACATGTTCTGACCGTAGGCACGCTGCACTACACTGCCGCTCAAGGTCAGAGTTGCTCTGCCACCATCTCTATAGTATATCATTAATTTAGTATTAAAAACTTAAAAAACGAATTTATTTAATTTTTTTTAAAAAACTTCTATACCAAATTTTTATATGAAATATAATGTTTAGTACGAGAAGCTACTTATAATATAAATTAGTCCTAGCCCTAATCCAATTTGAAAGGGGTAGGAGTCAGATTGAGGGCCATATTGTGAGAGCTAAATGCAAAATCTTTTCCCCTCTCTCGAGACCTATAAAAAATATTTTGGATCTCAGGCAACATATTAAATCAAGATTATGGGCTTAAATATAAAATATGTATTTTATAAGTTGATAGACTAAGTGACATTTCGATCCATGTTTAGAGACCAACTATGCATTTTACTGAAATTACTTGCCTTCCTATGAAGAGCATGTGAAGATCATATAATCATTAAGAAACAATTTAATCATCCACAATAACGTTAAGAAAAAGTTAAGAAAAAATACTACGGAATAAGATTGCGTGTAGCATCATCTTTAATTTGTCTTCATAAGTCTATGATCCAAATTCCACAATCACAAGCTTAGTCAGAATGTCAGTGAAAATCACCAGATAGAAAGAAAAGAAATCACATTTATTACTACAAAGAAATCACCACATTAAGCTACATGATTGCAGTCTTTCACACCAGCCTTCTGGTCAGAGGCAGGGCAAAGTTATTAGGCTGCTAATTTTAGATCAAGGAATTAATGATGAGGTTTCTAATCAATTATTCAGCTCATCCTCGAAATAGAAATTACTAAGCTCATCTCTAGCATCCTATCAGGAGTCCGGACACAAATTGGCGAGGACAAAATCAACGGTGATTCCATCGGTGGCGGGAAGACGGCGAATGAACCGCGCCGGCGCCATGGTGCTGCTTCTTGTGGCCGTGATGTACCAGCGCATGGCCATGGTGGAAGGCGTCTGTTGGCATTGTTCTCCACTTCCTCCTCTGACGAGGGACAGTGATTTCCTCCGGCACCGGCCGCCTCGGCGGATCAAACCGCCGAAAGCGGATGATTAAACCCATAGGCAGCCTTGTGTTCGGCCATGCTCCAAGAATTGGAATAGGCCGCCACCGCCGCGGCCTCGCCGCCACGTACCTCTTCTTCCAGCTCACCTCCGTCGTCGGGTTGCCATCGCCGACACCGAGCCGCATCTTCTCGTATCTGGGTTTCCAAATCGCCGCGTCGCGCTCTACGACGAGGCGCCGAAGCTCGGTGCAGGTGCACTCGACCCTCGCAAGGTCCTCGCCGCCGGCGAGCCTCGCCAGGATCTTAGCCTTGAGATCGCCGGGGAGAGAGACGAAGCTGGGCTCGGGCTCCAGCCCCACGCCGTTCTTGGCGCACAGGTCGACAAGCACGCGCCGGCACAGCCTGTCGGTGAACGCGGTCCAGAGCGCGGCCAGCCGCCCGTCACGCGTCAGCGCGCGCCCCGTGTCGTCCAGCCCGCCGGAGAGGAGCCGCGTGGCGGCGGGCGCGTCCAGGCAGATCCAGTACGTGTCCAACCATGGCTTCCCAAAGTTTACGCACACGTAGAAGATGAGGTTGCGCCCGTGCGCGCAGAGCCTCAGCGCGACGGTGGCTGCGTCTGGGCGGTGCAGCAGCTGCGGCGCGGTGTATCGGAGGGGGAGCGCCGAGGCCGTCCAGCCCACCTCCGGCATAAGCCATACGGGGTTTTCTTTGTCGGCTCCGGCGGCCAAGAAACCCGCGTCGATGAAGGCGGCGTGGGCGAGGATTACGAGGCGGCCAAGGGGACGCTCAGCAGCCCACCAGGCGGCGTCGATGACCCTATGCAGAGGGGAGATCTTGGGCATGGCGACGAAATGGATGACTCGTCACTAGGAAGGCAAGGCTGGAGTTGTTGCACAGGTCACAGTTAGTGCGAACGTTGTTAGTTTAGATTACTTGGGTTCCTTTTTGACCAAATTGAGCTTACATCGGATCATTTCCGGACACAACTACGCGTCCTGATGGATAGCAAAATATTGGACGCTCCTGTACTGCATGCTGCATGCCACCTCTATCTCTATCTCTCACCATTGCATTAATTGCATGCAGAAAGCCATGCACTTTGCATTTCTCTAGGTGCAAATGCATGCTCCTCATCTCTCTCCTGTGAATATTTGTAAGAAACTTTAAACATTTCCCCCCCTAAATGACTTTATTAGCGCATAATGTTTGTTGCTGTTAATTTTTTACAATAAGATCTTACATAATTATATTCTAATAAAAATTATTATATTTTTAATTAAAACATTTTTATCATATATAAAACATTAACTTATAACAGTTAAAATATCATATAAAATAACTGCTAAAATATTATAAAAACACCACGTGAAATATTTAAAAAATAACCCTACGGAGAGGAGAGGTCATGGGCATCGCAATGAAATGGATGTCTCGTTGCTAGGAAGGCAAGCTAGGCTGGAGTTGTTGCACAGTTTAGTGCTGATTTTATGGTTAGTTTAGATTACCTGGTTTCCTTTTTGACCAAACTGAGCTTACATCGGATCATTTCCGGACGCAACTACACGTCGGGCACCTGATAAAATAGCAAAATATTGGGCGCTCCTGTACGGCATGCGGCATGCCACCTCTATCTTTATCTCTCACCGTGCATAGACCAATCTCTCTCTCCCTTCTCTCTCTGTATTTTCTGCATGCAGCATGCCGTGCACTTGGCATTTCTCTAGAAGAACATGCAAGCACCCATCTCTCTCCTGTGAATGCTTATAATCAACATTTAAACATTTTTAAAATAAGATCCCACATAATTATATTTTGATAAAAAACTATATATATAATTATTGTCCTACTAAAAACATTTCTATGATACATATAAAACATTAAGTTGTATCCGTTGAAACATTATAAAATATTTGCTGAAACATTATAAAAACATCATGTGTAATATTAATAAACTAGTGAAACATCAGAAAATACTGATTAAAACATTCAAATAACACCATGTACAACATTAAAAAAAATCCATTGCAACATAAAAACTTAAAATATACCATAAAGTTAAATTCCAATTGAAACGTTCGCTTCTCACAAATGAAATTTTAGTAGTTGAAATATATTTTGTCAACATATAATCATCTGAGATTATTTTGTAAAGATTTATTTACCACGAATAAAACAATACAATCGGATAAGTAATTTAGAAAAAAATTATTTCGGAGTTTACCAGTGTACTGCAGAGAAGAGAAAAGAAGAGAAGAGAAGAGAGAGAAGGCAGCCCATGGCCCCTTGCATGCGAAAGAGGGAGAAGCGATGGCTGAGTCAGGCTGGCAGCACGCTAGTGGGAGCGGGGAGCCTGGAGTGCGCCCGATCTTAGGGCGTAGATCTGACATCCATCCCGCAGTGTTTTCTGATCATTCCTTTTAGGCCAAAGGATCTATATTAACATTTGGAAAGAGTGATTACAATTCTAATAAATTGGATCACATACATGTGTTAGGGCTTGAAGTCTCCAAATAGCACTATCCCTTTAACTAATCTGTTTAGTAGTACTACTAGATAAATGAAGTTCGTTTATGGTTGTAAAACTGGTACACGTAATACATGATTAAAGATGGGTATTTTTAGTTCTAGTTGAATTGATCGATATTTAAAAAAACTATATTCAATTAATTACACTAACTAGCACTTAAAAATTAGTCATCCACGTGATATGGGGTGACTTTTTTAGTACCGGTAATAAAGTGTTTTTTTTCTGCTATTCATTTTGCTATATTACTTATTTATTGTTTTACTTTATATATATCTATATTATATACACTTGTATTTATATATATATAATTAATGGCATCATCCATAATAAATTTAATGGGTTGTTATCGAATAACCCTTATGTAATCTAGCGAGAGAAGTTCTTGCTTTAATGATGTTAACGGTGGTATCGGTGGCTTTAGGGAATTATATCGAAGAAGATAGGGAAATGGTATATAACCGGTACGACTAAAGATGTATTCTTGAGTATCTGTTATTCTTAACAATTGGTATTAAAGAGTTTTTTTAGCTCGACTAAAATATTTTTAGTATCGATTATTTTATATAATGGGTATAAAAGATTTTGAAGCAATTAAAATATGGTAAAAAATAGGAAAACAATAAAAAATAATTTAAAATAAATTTAAAAAATAAAACTAGGATAATTAATTTTAAAAACTTTGAGATTAAAAGCTACGACAATTAAGACACATTATTATTTTCTCATAATTTTATTTTTTTTCTCATCCATTTTTACATATTTTTATATAGAAATACAATATCTTAACCATACGAGAATGGAGGATGAAGTTGCTAACATTTTAGAGTTCTTGAATGAGTAAAATTAGCAAATAAAACTTTCATAAAAATTTTTGGCAGCAACTATCTTATACTTCCTCATGCTAAGGATCTTTTGTATTGGTTAAAAACAATAACCGGTACTAATAACTATATAATATTACCGGTTGGTGTCTCCACCTGATGCTAATGTATTTGGCAATATTCATAACACCAATCAGTACAAATATATACATCTTTAATACCAGTTGGTATCATCAACCAGTACTACAGATCATACACAGCCACTAAGGATGTACTAGATAAGCACATTAGTATCAATTGGTAATAATTTTACAGTAGTCCCTAGCTTTAGTACCAAATATTTTATCAGCTGATATATTTATGATCTAATTCGTTGAAAAAAAAACTATTTCTCCAATAGTAGTCATAGCTCTAAACAGATCAGTAAACATGTCTATGTGCTTCCAAACTCAACTGGAATAAAGAATGAAGTTGAAAGAGAGCGATTTTCGGATGGAATGATAAGCTAAATGCAAGCTCCTTTAGCATTTCATATGTCCTCAGACGAGAAAAGTGTGTGTTACTCATTCTCATCATTGGTCTAGTTCTAGTATTTGATATGGATCGTAACGGAGGATGCCTTCAACCTCAAACACACATCAGAGCAGTGGTTGCAAGATCTCTATCTTGTATAAGTCCCTGTTAACAAGTGTGAACTACCATGCTCTTGCTTGGAATTTGTGTGCTTCAGCTTCGTTCCCTGGTAGTGTTCCCTTCGAAAGGAATTTGACAAGGGAGTTCTCCGGTCTTTGCCAAGCTCTTCTAGCTGATTGATTTTTATCATTTCAGTTTGGTCTTCGTCTTGCTTTGCACTAGGGACATATAGGACTCCAAAGAAAACTCCTAGATGAAATGGGCCTCCAATGGCAGCTGCCCTCACCAGTGTATCAACTTCGGCATTTTCTCCTCTCGGGTGGTGCTACACTATGATACAGACGAAGGATTTTTCCATCCCTTGAATTTCTTCCAAGTACTTTGCATGCCTTTATCATGGGCTTCAAAACTTTTATCAATATGGCCAATGATCAGTTTGAAGATTGTCTTAATCAACAACCTTTTAGCCCCTAGAGCTTTTGCTTTCCTAATCCCCAGCAGGACTCTTTGTACTTCGCCATATTGTTAATGGTTGAAAATTGCAGCCTAGCCGCATAATACATTGCTATGTCACTTGGCAAATACAAGATGGCTATAGCTCTTGCTCCCTTGTGTGACCAAAATTTGTCAGAGTATATAGTCTAGAAATATTCTTGTGACTTTGCTTCTTCTTCACCTGGCAAAGTCCACTCAGTGATGAAGTCCTCCGGGACTTGAGATTTGATCATGGTTCCTACCACAAAGTGCAAGTCAAAGGGGGATGGATAGTTCAGCTACCCACTTGCTCAACCAGCCTATTGCCTCTTTGTTGTAAAGCACTTTGTGGACTGAATACTGTGAAGATATCACTATCTTATGAGCTTGGAAGTAGTATATAGGATTTTGCAACACAACCAGGAGGGCATACACTATCTTCTCCATCTCAGTATACCTTGTCTTTGTCCCTTGAAGGGCTTTGGACATAAAGTAAATTGGCTTTTGAAACCCCTCTTTTTATTTCACCAAGGCAATGCTGACTGCAACTGGCAAAGCATCTAGGTACAACAAATGTTCTTCACCCTTCTTAGGACTTGCTAGCTTTGGCACCGCTTCCAAATATGCTTTGAGGCTTTCGAAGGCCACCTTGCACTCCGCTATCTATTTAAACTTCTCTACCCCTCTCAATGTCTGAAGAAAAGGAGTGATTTTTCTGTTGATGCACCACAAATCGGCTAAGCGCCGTGATTTGCCTAGTCAATCGCTATACTTCTCAGGGTGTCTTCAGCGGCTGCATTTGTTGAATAGCTTCAATCTTCCAAGAATCCTAGCAACTTGCCTACTCTCACGCCGAAAACACACTTCTTAGGATTCAACTTCATGTTGGTCTCATGGAGATTGTCAAAAGTCTCTTATAGATCTTAAGTGTGACTAGCTATCTTTATGCTCTTGACCATTATGTCATCAATATATGCTTCGACATTGTGACCTATCTGCTTCTTGTTTATCTTGTATACCAACATGGCGAAGGTGGCTCCTACATTCTTGAGTTCGAAGGGTATTTTGACGAAATAGAGTGTGCCAAAGGGTGTAATAAAAGATATTTTCTCTTTGTCACTCTCCAACATGAAAACTTGGTGGTATTCTAAGTATGCATTCAAGAAGCTCATGACTACGCATGCAGCAGTCAAATCGACCAATTGGCCTATTCTTGGTAAGAGAAAATCGTCCTTCGGGCACGCCTTGTTCATATCAGTAAAGTCTACACACATTTTGTCATTTCCTGTTTTCCTTCTTGACGAGCACCAAGATGGCCAACCACTTCTCTGATAACATGAGTAGGAAGTAGTTTTTCTAGCCCTGCCTTGGCCACTTCTTGGTGGTCAACTGACATCTTGAGAAGTTTTTGCATGTGTGTCCTGGCCGTGGGCCTCACAGCTAAGTGGTGTTCGATCAACTCTTTGGGCCTCCACACGAAAACATCCAAGTTGTTCTTAATGGCATGCAAGATACTTGCTGCCAAGTCCTCCCCCACTTCGCCTCTAATAGACATTGTTCTTCACATGTGTTCTAGGTCAACTTGGTACTTCTTCATGCCCTCTTGTGGGAATGGCTTCACCTTAAAACTCTCTTTCAGCACCTCGTAGCATCCTGCTTGAACATTATGAACTTTGCATGGTGCTTTGCCTATCCAAAGATCGTGCCTTGCCAATGCTTGACTTCTCCTTACTATGATTACCTCTTGGGTGTCGGGAATCTTCATGCGTAAATAGTTGTGGTGAGCGACTGCTTCGAACTTATTCAACGTAGTATGGCCAAAGATGGCATTGTAGTGATATGGGATGTCGACCACATTGAAGGTGATCAGTTCTTGTCGCATGTAGTACTCTTTGCCAAATATCACTTGCAATTACAGTTGTCCTAGAGCATGCACCGGTCTGCTACCAAAGCATTGCAATGGCATTGTCATCGGTTCTAGTGCATCTGGCAAAATGCCCATATGTGAAAAGGCACTTGCAAAGATTATATCTGCTGAGCTACCCCTATCCACCAAAATGTGGCATACTTGGTGATGTCAGCATGAATGACCAGTGGGTCCTGATGCTGGAAAAAGATCCCTGCTTCATCCTATGGACCGAAGGCGATTGGTATGGTTGAAAAACGTGGTGGTTGTGTCTTTGAAGATATGACAATATCTTCACTACCCTATCATGTGCTTTTTTTCTAGTTCTTTGACATCAAGCCTTGAGCAGATCCACCTATGATGATCGTAATCACCCTTCATTCGCCATCCGTCCCTACTTCGACCTACAACTGTCGGTTGACTTCTTGGTGGTTTATAGCTTCATCATTTGTCTAAGGCGGTGTGTCATTTGATTGCTGTGAAATTGGTTGTTGGATATTTTGACACTGCACAGTTATGTGTATGCACTTGCCGTGAAACATATAGGACATGTCTCTGTCCCTATTTGGCCTTTCCTTTAGTGCTTATGCTTATTGGCTGGAATGGAAGTTTTAGCATAGTGCATGAACTTCATCAACCATCATCACTTGCTTAACCTTATCACTCCTGTATTTCTTTTAGGATTGTTGTTGCCTTTACTGCACTGGCAATTGTATGGCTTGCATCATATCTTCAGCCTTTAACATAGCTGTCAAGGCAGCACTCTACATGGTCGGTGCTTCGAATTTGTCTAGGATTTTGTTTCACCACATAATGCTTTCTTCACCTCAGGTATAGTTGTCAATGATATGAAATAATTCATCAATGGTTTTTGGTTGGCATCTTGTTATCTTTTCGGTCAGAAGGCTCATTTGAAGACCCATAGAAGTCACGTTGATCACAGAGGTCTTTGTTAAGTCATGCACTTGGTATCTTTCTTGAGAGAACCACCAAGCAAACTTATGGGTCAACTCATTTGGTTTTTGCTGCAGCCTAAAGAGTTATTGCATCTTTTAACTCTCAATAGATCTCTTGAAGTTTGTGACAATGACATTTCACAATTGCACCCACAAGTATGCATTGCTCGACGGGAGGTTGATGTACCAAGTTCTGGTGTAGCTCTTGAGGGCTAGTTGAATTTCTTTCACTTTAGTATTTTCATATCCATGCTCTACTTCAATTGCTAACTCATAGATAAATAGAAACTCATTACGATCTGAGTCATCTATGTACTTGGTGATAAGTCATCAGTCAGATCAATAGTCAGACCGAGGACATCTGAAATTTTGACAACAAACCTTTTGTAACTTTTAATTCTTTTAATTTTTGTTAATCCTACATTTACCGATGGTCTTCTGGAATGCTGGCTGCTAAAACAAAGCATAATTTAACTGAGATAGCTCTAAGCAGAATGCCTGAGGTATTGAGCATGCGGATTGAAATCTGAGGAAGAATTCACAAGTGCAGTAACAACATGAAAGTTTTCAGATTAAAAAAAGGTAAACAAGCTTATTCTACAACAGCAATCACGCTACAAGACTTCATCTATCAGGTACAGGCAATACGAAAATATCAGGTGATATTCTTAGGCTATCAGCTTGCAGGAGTACACAAGTATAATCTGTTCGATATCTCCCTTTAGTGCACCAGCCAACAATATGAAGATTACACCAAATACTGTAAAAAAAATAATTTGCTGAACAAGTAGGGTGGGGATAAGAGGATTCGATACTCTCCAGACCTGATGTTTTTTTGTTTAATCATAGCAGAGCTTCCGATTGTTTTTGCATGTAGCAGAGGTATGATTATTGCAGCTTACCAAAATACACAGACCTATCCAAACAGGTAGCTAACAAGATAGGTTAGTAGGAGGCCTCATCTTGAGCTAAAGGTGACGTATGGTGGAGCGGAGGAGGATTTACCTTGACCTGATTGCGCGAGATGGCGACCACGAGGAGGCTGCGGATCCGGCGGAAGGTCCGAAGGTGGCGCTGCTGCCGATCGGAGAGGAAGGGCCGCAGCGGGCTCCTCGCGACGGGAAGGGCAGGGGGCATGTGCAGCGGGAAGGGTGGCGGTACCACGGCCACCGTGGGCTGCTCGCCACGGGAAGGGCGCGGCGCGGCGCGATGTGGATGGGATGGGCGGCGGCGCGACGAGAAGAAGCGACCGGAAAATTTACTACCAGACCTGGACTGGACTCAATTATCCTTGATGGCATGGTACGTAGTTTTCATCATTACACGATTAATTACAAAAGTAACCATAGGAATAAACGGTTAGATTTCATTAATACTAATGCTCCTCTATCACCGTCAATGGAGAATCCCACGGCTTCGATCCATTCAGTAGCACTGCTACTTCCGTTTTATATTATAATTCATTTTTATTTTATCCCAAATCAACTATCTTAAAATTTGATTAAATTTATAAAAAAAAATTATACCAACATCTACAACATCAAATTAGTTTTATTAAATCTATTATTAGATATATTTCTATAGTATATTTATTTCATGTTAAAAATATTGCTATAGTTTTAACTCAAAATAAACTTATAATATAAAATGGAAGGAGTAGTTAGTATATGCTCTGTGAAATATAATTTTGTCCAGTCTGTGTATTTTCATATGGATTTATACTACAAACATTAAGTATATATATCCGCTTATTAGCCAAAGGGAGATCACATTAATAGTAAGTTCTGAAATTATTTGCCTTCCCATCTAGAGCATGTGAAGATTATATGAATTTCACAATGTGCTACCTTTCTTTACCAACGTTTCACATTGTACTAGGGCTAAGTCGACATTTTTACTTAGCACCATGTTTTATTTTGCCAAGAGTTGCACTTTGGGGGGCCAGGGTCCACGATCTAGGCGTGCGCGACCTCGCCGCCGATACTGTGCTGCCATGGCTGGTCGTTGTTGCGTGCAAGGGCAGGCGATGAGGCATGAAGGAGAGCTTGGAAAGATGGCGATGCCTCCAAAGCCTTCGTCGAGCGGCTGTTGCGTCTTTCATTGTCGTGTTCCACCCGGCGGTGGACGCACGAGCACGGCGGCGTGGCGTGGCACTGGTTCAAGCAGCTGCTCGATGCACAGCGCGGCACGGTTCAGGTAAATGGCCAAGCCCTGTCGTGACACTAGCTTGCCAGTCACCGCGGCCGGCTCGCGACTTTGCCATGATAAATCAGATCATGTCACCGCGTTGCGGCGTCGGGGACGACAGTGAGTAGGAGCGTCCCGTGTCCGTCGCGCTCTCGCCGGGACAGGGTGGTGTGGTCTGCTAGCTAGTTCACTCTCTTCAAGGACGAGCCGGCCGCTATCTCGCTGACAGCCAATCATGCTACATGCGCCATCTCGCTGACAGCCACCGGCCGCTTTTCGAGCTGTGTTCCAGCGTGCGGTGGGCGTACATGGAGAGGTATGCTTTTGTTTCTTGCCTGCAGAACGTACTTTGCATATCTAGGTGTTGTCGCATGCATGTCAGATTGCAATCATCTCCATTACAAGCTTGCCGGCGTCCACATTCCAATCATCTCCATCACAAGCTTGCCGGCGTCCAGTGGCAGAGCCAGCATTTGAACATGAAGCTGGCCAATTTACCAAGCAGCAATGATAGCGGAAAAATAGCACAATTATATTCCTAGACTCCAAATTAACATTTTTTAATAATTTGTCAATACAATAGAATCATTTCAGGCCTATCATGTTACCCTTAGTGCAACATACATAACAAAAAGATCATGCAAAGTTTCACAAATGGATCGGACGCAGAAAATTAAATTCAGTCAAACGATTACCGGCTAGATTAATAAATAATGTTAACTCAGTTCAACAAAATAATTCTTGTTAATTTCATTAGAGATGACTTAAAACCAACAACTTCTATTAAGAAAAATAGAAAATTAGACATTGAAATGAACATGTCTACAGTCATGCATGAAACCTAGATATATACTATCATTTTAGGGCCATAACACGCATGTTGCTAATCGGCTCCTCAGCTGCAGTACGCACTACACAGACTGTACCGCGGTGAACTGACCGAACAAAAAGACAGTAGAGCTAGCACTGAGAGCAGCCCCATTAATCAATTCAAAATTGTAGTGTAATCTTAGCAATTTGTTGTTAACTGTTGCATGCACATCCATGTGGCCAGCACATATGCTACGGTCAAAGGCCAAATCCTGCTGACAATACATGGTATGCTGGAGGGGGATGAATACAAGGCAAGTTCAGGGTAATCGAGTGATTAATTAGTTAGTACTGAAGTAAATAAGATTTGTTTAGTTACTCTAAACAAGTTAATGATCCACAATCAGAACGTTCTCAGTACGGAGCAGGCAATGAGAAAAACATCAAGTTAAAGCACGTTATGGGATTTTAACATCATATCAGCAAAATATAAAATCCCGATAGAGAACTCAAACATGTAACGTACAGTCTTGGTTCTTGGAATATCAACAGTAGCAAACAAGTAGAAGACTACTGAACTTATATGCAACGAAAGAGATGATCGTTCGTACTCAAGATGAGTAAACATGACTATGTGCTTCTGAACTCAACTGGAGTCAATGAATGAAGTAGAAAGAGCGATTTTTTGACGGAATGAAAGGCTAATGCATCTTCCTTCGGTGTTTCATACATCGTCAGATCGGAAAAGTGCATGTTACTCATCCTCGTCCTTATCCTCATACTCGATCTAGCTCCAGTGTTCGATATGAATCTGACCGGAGGACATTCCACCATTGACAAAGAAGTCGACCACCTCTTTGGCCAGGGGGTCATCCTCCGAGCAAATGACTGTAACACTCGTAAGGTGCTCACATGTAAATGATCTTTTTTCATGCTTGCCAATGATTCTTTGTGGTATTTTCCAATGATCCTATAGCAAGAAAAAACAGGTAAGTTATATTCCTGATGACGTGTGTGCTTGTGAAAACTCATTCAAGTAAGATCTGTATACATTTGGTGGGAAAGATTTACCTTGTCCAGTTCCAGAGTTAGCTACTCCAGTATTGGTGAGTTCTGAAGGAAGCCAATTAATCCATAAGTTTACATCCAGACACCATTGACAGACTGTCAGGCTGACAAGATTGATGAATTTTCGACACCATTGCAACTTGTTTTGGATTGTCAACTGCACAAGATTGAGATGATTAAGTGGCTACAGAAATCAGAGCACTAAAATTATGTGATAAGTATCATGTTTGTGGGGAAGGTAAAACTATAGCTTCAAGATGATGGATGGTAAAAGAGAGAAAATATGTCAACAAAAAAAAAGATCAAACAATTCCCATACATGTTTGCTTCCAATGATTCTCCGGAGCATACGTCAATTAATTACCAGGATGCTTTGAACACAAGTCAGATAGCTACACTAGTTAAAACACTACACAAATCTATCATGAGGTAGCAGCGGGAGTGAGAACAATCCTCAATTTCGGAAGCATTTTCAATTGTATGTTGACTTTGAATGACTCTTAAATTTCAAATTTATGTGTAGCAATATGAACTGAACTTAAACAATTACAGAGATTTCGAACAAGACACGGTTTCAGTTGCCAAGCAAAATATTTCAGCCACACAAGAACATTTTCAATTGTGTCAAGAAGAAACACCGTGCTTAAGTTTTAGCTTTTAATGATACCTAAATTAACATGCATAGATATACCATAAGAAAACGGGGAACATATAAGATCAATAAGCATACCTTTCTCCCCACATCATAGAATTCCAAAATTTTAACAGCAGAAAGGCTCCGGAGACTTTGGCAAAAATCACAAGAGTCTTTTACATCATTAAGTACAACCAATGCAGTAACTAGCAATGGTATGTCCTTCAGTACATGTATGCCGTCCGCAGGCCTCCACAAGGTCATGGAAGTAACACTTGGAATTGAAATGGAAGCGTTGTACTGATAGGAGAATTTGGTGCGATCAATGATCAAAAACCTTCAGCGTATGGGAGGAGATCTCATCATCCAAAACTGTGCATTCAAATAATGAGAGATATTCTAATACTTGACAGCCCATCTCCAGTTGCTTGAAGAAACATTGGCCCATCCAAACACCGCTGAAGTAAATTCTTCTCAGGTAGAGTGAAGTAAATACAGAGTGATGGACCTCCAATACGGTAATCTCCAGAACCAGGGCATTCTTCTGCAGAGCGTAGCTAATCCACCTGTTCCCGTATGGTCCGTCTGTGTTGCAGCACAGGACGGAGTTGTGTGTATCGAGGCAGCCAGGTCACGTAGCTCCATCAGCCGGTTAACGAACCTGTCGAACACCACCTTGTCCTCCTCTACGGCCTCATCCCCCATGCCCTTGATGAACTCCTAAATATCACTGAAGTCTAAGAAGTCAGCATTGATGTGCGGCACAAATTTTGAACAAGATGCATTTTCAATGGCTAACCCCAATATTTCAACCATGCAAGAACATCTCCAGTCATCAAGTGGGAAATGCTCCAGTCTCACTGTGAAATCGAACTGCTAAATAAAAAACTTATTTTCAAGTGATCAACTGGTTGATTTATGTGCAAATGAACTGAGCACATGAACGATGTTGCATTGAATGGTTGATAGCATCAGTAATCCTATTGACACAGCATGATTTCACGACATAAAAATTGACATAAAAATTAGTTATGCAACATTTAGTTTTGCAGGTACAAGTAACTAATATAGCAAAATTGTAAAGTGCCAAGCAGAAACACTGTGCTTAAGTTTCAGCTTTTCATGTTGATAACTAAATTAATATGCATTGATACTAAGAAAAGGGGGACTATGTAAGATCAATAAGCATACCATTCTCCCGATATAATGGAATTCCAAATTTTTAACAGCAGAAAGGTTCACGAGACTTTGGCAGAAATCACTAGAGACTTGCACATTATTAAGTACCACTGATGCAGTCAATAGCGATGGCATGTCCTTCAGTACATCCAAAACGATGCATTCATCCAAGTAGAGGTTTTCCAATGCTGGACAGTCCGTCTCGAATTGCTTGAAGAATCCTTGGGTCAAAAAAACATAGCCGAAGTAAATTCTTCTCAGGTAGCGTGAAATAAACACCGAGTGATCGATCTGCGCTACGGTAACCTCCAGAACCCGGGCATTCTTCTGCAAAGCGTAGCTAATCCACCTGTTCCCATCTGGCGAGCCTTCGAAGCTTCCATGTGAGCTGCTGCGGAGGCAGAACGTTCGTATTGAGGCGGCCGGGTCACGGAGCTCCAGCAGCCCGTTAACAATCCTGTTGAACACCACCTTGTCCCCCTCGTCGGTGATCCCGTACAGAACACTGAAGTCGAAGAAGTTGGCGGTGATGCGGGGCATGGAGCGCCAGAGGTCGCGCCACCGCCTCGACAGCACGCACGTCTGCACGGCCTGGCGCAACCTCAGGAAGGACATGATGCGATGGAGGACTCCCTCGGGGAGGTCCCTGAGGCAATACTCGTGCGCGGGGGCCATGACCCGCGCTTGCTTGGCAGGCGACTCTTCCATGGCGGCCAAGCACTCAGAGGCCTTTCGTCGAACAGGTAGCGCGCGTGGAGGCTGCAGAACAGGGAAAGCCAGGAAGCCATGAATCAGCAGCTCAACCGTGAGCAAGATTGTACATCGAAGCGCAAGATTCGAGCAGAAATTGATGGGAGAAACCTCCAGAGATCGAAGAGGAGAGATGCGAGGTAAACCTCGATGGGCGCACCACCACCCGCTGCTTTGCTCGCACCAAGGCTTGAGACGCACGCTGCTGCTGGGTTGCTTATAATAATGGCCTCTCGATAATTTTGAGCCGTCGATGGAAAATCGGACGGTTCCAATTGATTGATGAATTAGTTGCGGTAGTTATGCTGCAGGAAACAATATCCTTTTTTACAAAGAAAATTCCATTTTACTCCGTCAAAGTACACCTTAGCATTTTACTCGGTAGTTATGTATTGAACGGAGAAACATGGGATACAAAATAAGAATAGCTTTGCTATTCATCAATCGCTTGAAATTCTAGAATCCATTAATTTATCTAGCCCTGGTCATTGGCCCAATGGCCAAGGCATCGTCTTCAATCCTAGACAGGGAGGGAGGAACGATGGAGAAGAAAGCAGAGAAAATGAGATGACAGACTGATTGGCGATGACGACTACAAGAGAGATAGCGATGGCAACCTCGACAATGACAGTGACCTCTAAACTTTGACAAAACCTACAGATTAGGGCTTCGGGATTAGAGGCAATAGGAGGGAGGCAAGGAGCGATGAGGATAGCTTTATAGGGATGGCTAAGGTGGTGAAAATAGAGATGGACGAGTGAAGAGGCGCTAACGGTGACGCCAAAGCTACAGAGATGAAGGAGGACGGTGGGCTGGTGTCAAAGACGGGGGCATCAAATCTTACAGTGATTAGGACTTGGGGGATGAGGGTGTCTTAGCGACGCAAGGCACTAAAGACAGGAAAAATAGAGGGGTGAGGGCACGCGTGTCACTTGGATTGGGCAGGAGGAGAGTGAAGGGAAGAGAAGAGAGGCTAGTTGGAAAGGAGGGCTTGTTAGTGCTATTGGTAGCTTGTCGTGCCAATGAATAGAGGGTGGTGCGCTAAGGCAAGACGGCAATCATGGTGGCAACGGCAGCGGAGGTGAACTTGATTTCTTGATCTAGGCAAGCCATGCTTGTAGGAGAAGAAAATGAGAGGATGAAGTTAGTATTCACGCATAAAATTCAATGCAACCTTGGCCATCCAAAAAGTTGATTCATATATTAGAATTTTTCAAGCAATTGATAAACAGGCAAGAATACGTGATAGTGTTTCAAAGACATAGAGAAATGTTTAGAATGATAACAGCATCGGTGGATGGGTGGAATAGCAAGATGATGGTAGTATCGTCGGTATGGCAAGATGATAGTAGTACCGTCAAAGTCAAGGTAAGTAAGCAAGCGGTGGGTGGTTTAGTAGGGTTAAGAAAACTAAGTTATTAAGCATACAATAGGGTTAGTGCCATATCTGAAATAAGTTGCTAGAGACAGAAATGCAAAGTATTATTTTAAAAGCAACGTAAAGAAAAAGGAAATGTGAATTCTAGAGATTTAGATAGAAGATGCACATGGCTATTTGTTCCAACAACCCAAGATTCGAGCAAGTTTTGAGAAAAAAAATCTTCAAAGTACTATGTATTCAAGGATGTAAGTTTGTTTTTCGAGAGAATCAAGGATGTAAGTTGGTCAGCCTAAATGCCGTACAAAGGGTTCAAGGGATAACTCAACTTGCATTCTTAGCCCGTACATTCATCTCAGAAGTATAGCTAAGATTATGAATTATTGTAGGCACACTCTCAAGTCCCAATCTCCCAAACGGTGTTTTTTTTTCAAAAAACTCTGCCAGTATTCCTTAGAAAACCTTTTAAATCAACTTTTCAAGTTTCATTCATTTGCGCACTTGAGTAATTGCCATAAACTTAGTTCATCCATCAGCACAACGCACACTAGTGGGTTGATCAATAAGTGGTTAATGATTAGTAGAAAAAATAATGACCAAATATGTACGTTGTAGCCTGTGTCGAAGTCTAAAACGCAAGTACAATACAATGGAGGTAGTAGACCATATAAATAACAAAAACAAATGATGCAATTCATCCACAATAAGAATGATCTCGTCCTGAGAAGTCGTCAATGAAACAAAAACGATTAGTGGAGCCTAGAGCACGTCGTCGGATTATAACGTCATGTCAGCCAAACATAAAGGCCAAATAGAGCACTCAAATATGTAATATGCAGTATTTGTTCTTGGAATCATTTTAGCTACCCGCGTATGTGATCGCGGCAAACAAGTACGAGACGACCGACCTTACATGCAACGAAAGACAACTGTTTGCACTCACGTCATAGCACATAGCACCAAACAAGATCACTAAATATGTCCATATGCATTCGAAATCTACTGTAACCAGTAAATATAGCCGAATGAGCATCTTTCAATGGAATGATAGACAAATGCATGATCCTTTGACATTTCATCTCTCCTCATGCCGAATAAATGCAGGTAACTCATTTTGGCCCTGGCTCCCGTGTTTGATATGAATCTGAACAGAGGTCATGCCATTGTTTAAAAAGAAATCTTCCACACTGGTGAACCTGGTATTATCCTCACAGCATATGACTTCAACAATCTTAAGGTTCTCACATATAAATGATCTTTCCACAGGCTTGCCAAAGATTCTTTCAGATTTTTGCAAAGTACACTATAGCAAGAAAAACACGTAAGCTATATCATGATGACACATACTGTTGTGCAAAGAAACATTAAAGTATGATCAGTACACATTTGGACGAAAAAAAATTACCTTTGCAAGTTTCAGGGTTAGCTTCTCTAGTCTAGGTGAGTTCTTAAGGAAGACAATTAGTCCATAGAAGTTTGCACTAAGACACCATTGATCGAGAGTCAGGTTGACAAGATTAATGAATTCTGGACACCACTGCAAATCTTTTTCAATTGTCAGCTGCAAAATATTCAAATAATTATACATCGTTTGCAGAATCACAAAACATGCCAACAAAATTGAGAGCACTTAGCATTATGTAAAAAAGTGTTCTATTTACAGTGCACGTATAACGAAGGCTTCAAGATAAATGGATGATAAAAGACCACAGGACAAAATGAAATTATGTCAACAAAAGACCAGACTAAACAATGTTATACTTGTTTGTTTTCAATGAGAGTCTCTCGAGCACATATGGACTAATTGTCAGGATGGTTTCCATGCAAGTCAGGTAGCCAACACCAGAAAAAAAAACTCAACACAAATATATCATGAGGAAGTAGGAGACTTTCATCAATTCCTGTAGCATTTTCTGTTTGCACGTTGCCTTTGAATGTCATTTAATTTTCAAATTTATAATAGCACTATGTTCATGTGTTGCAACACATCCCAATTATATATACTATCTAAAATATCTAATGCAATAAATAATTAATCCTGAAATCTAACTTACAAGCATGATTATACAAGACCAAATGACCACCAATACAAACGCAATATTTTTCTATAAATATCTTACAAATAACATGCACGTATACATATTTGCAGCCACAAAAAAAAATAGACAGTGTGTTGTTTAGAATCAAAATCACCCCCACGATCAATAAGATTATGTGTACTGTTGTCAAATGAAGTAAAATAATCAGTAAGATATCCACACTGGAACATGTTGAGTACTTGCATGGGAAATGCTACTGTTTGATATTGAGATCAAACTGTAAATTAAGATACTTCACGTAGAATGATCAACAGATTAATTTATGTACAAATGACCAGAGTACACGAAGTAAACTGCATCAAGTGGTTGACAACATCAGTCATCTTATTGATACATAATGATTTCATGACATAAGAATTAGCTATGCAACATTAGTTTTGCATGTACATGTAAATAAACTATTGCAATTATGAATTATCAAGAAGAAACATCCTGCTTAAGTTTCAGTTTTCATATCAATACTTTAATCATGATTTGTGGATATACTATGTAATATTGTCTCTATATCAATTAGCATACCTCTGTACCCTGATAATTGAACTCCAAATTTGTTACACCAGAAAGGCTCTGAAGATACTGGAGGAGATCATCAGCATCAAAATCATATCTGAATGCACTAAATGTAATTGATACGGATGCAGTCACTACTGCCATGTCCTTTAGTATAGGAATGGAACCATCATGACTAGACAAGGTCAGAGAAGTAACACTCGGGGTAGAAATATATTTCTTGTTCTCCTTGAAGGATTGAATTCTATAGATGGTCAAAACCTTCAGTGATTTGGAGAAGATCTCATCATCCGCAATAGTGCATTTATGTAATATGAGATCTTCTAATTCTGGACAACCGACATTGAGTTGCATGAAGAAACCTTGGTGTAAAGAAACTCTGGAGAACCCAATTCTTCTCAGATAGCGTGAAGCAAACGCAGAGTGATCGAGCTTCAATGGGAGGGGGAATATGACAACCTCTAGAACCTTGGCCTTCTTCTCCAAAGCATGGCTAATCCACCTGTAGGCGGGTACAGAGGAAGCCGACATTGTATCTGTTATGGAGTACCTGAGCCAGAAACTTTCCATCTCGGCGATGGAGTTGCGAAGCTCCCGCAGCCGTTTAAGGAACCTCCTGAACGCCACCTCGTCATCGCAGTCCTTATTGCCTCCTTGGTACCTGATGAACTTAAACTCATTGAAGTCGGCGTTGACGCAAGGCACGGTGCGCCAGAGGTAGCGCCACCGCCGAGACAGCAAGCAGGTCTGCACGGCCAGGCGCGCGTTCAGGAAGGACATGATGCGGTGGAGGATTTCATCGGGGAGGTCGCTGAACCAGTCCCTGGGAGCGGCGCGCGCCGGGGCCTCGACCTGGCTGTGCCTGCCAGGAGGCCCATCCATGGCGGCCGAGCACGCAGAAGCGTTTCGTCGAACAGGTGGCGCGCGTGGGAACTGCGCAAAAGCGGAAGACCAAGAACCGATAAGCTACGAGTCCGCAGCTCAACCCTAAGCAAGATTTGAGATCTTAGCGCAAGAAACGGTTCCCGCTCGAGCAGAAATGGAGATTGGTCGGTGAAGTTCATCCAGAGGGGAATGATTTAAGAAAGAGTGGACGGAATGCGGGATCCATACCTAGAGTGGTGCTGGCGTCTCGAATCGCCGCACGGGATGAGAGGTGTGGTTCCTTTTGCCTCCGGACCGAGCGGCGACGCCGACTATCGGATCAGAGTGACCACAGCCGAGCAGATCCGGTGCTCCTCGAGTAGGGGAGAGGAGTTTGGGAGGCGTTCTTCCTTTCCCCTTTGCTTGGCGCTCGGCTCGGCTGTTTTGGTCTGGGTTCCACTGAGTGCATCAGTATATAGGATTGGTTGTCTACGCGCTTGGAAACGGATCAGCACCACCTTGTTCCACTTACGCCGTTTGCCACACCTCCTAATCCGAGAAGCTAGAGGTTTTAGATCTATGAGTGAAACTGTCGCTCCACTCTTAAAAATTAGCATTCTCACCGCTCTTTAGCTTTACTCCTCTACCCTCCTCAAAGCAGGAGTATGAGCTATACCAAACCCATACTTTGGAAAAAGATTATTTTACTCACTCGAACTAATTTATTTATTGGATTTAACCCTAAGCTATTTTGGACTTATTTTACCCCTAAACTATTAAATCGTTCACTTCACACCTTAATAACATTTATTTTTTATTTTTCATACAAGAACTAAAGTTTTTTAAAACATAGATGGTATGATTTTCAAATTTTTTCCAAGATTTTTTTAAAACATGAAAACCACCTAAAATACCAATAGAAACAAATACCTCCACACATAATTAGCTTGTTTCCTATATAAATAATTTTTGATCATACACTAAACTGAAAGGACTTAGTGTCTTAATGAGGGGGTAAATGTACAAACCTAAAACTCACGAAAATTAATCACCACCGACCGGAGTATTCGGTCTAAATCTTCGAAGACTCCAATCAAAATTTATTGCTAGACAGTAAAATCGAATGCTCTAAACTGAATTTTCTGTTTCCAAAAACACACTTAAAAGGGACAATCTTTAGGAAAAGGGATGCAACTAAGGATCCAAAACAACTACAAATAAGTAGATGAAACAACACACAAGAAAACACAAGATTTATTACCAAAGTTCAATCAAATATCCTACTCTCCATTGTACTCAATCTAAGCCTCACAAAACTAATAACCAGAAGAAGAAAGTTTAGTCTCTAAGCTACCACCAAGCCTAGCGTAATGTCCACACGACTACCAAGGGCTCCACTACTACAAGGTGCCTCAACCTCTGATAAAGACTTTTCTATCGAACAATCGATTAGAAACAAGATTGGTATCCACTAGACTATCTATTTTCTTGCATAGGTGAGGAAGAAACTTTATAAACTTTTTTAACCAATTCACATAATTGAATCCTCATAGACAATGCCTAGTCTTATAGGAGAAGAACCTTTAAGAATAATAACTACAAATCCTTGTTAGACGTCAATCGACAATACTCAACCAAACTCCTAAGACCACTCTCTCACAGAGAAAGATTTGGTTCAAGATTGAAAGAAACCCTATAGAAACTATAGGGAGTAAGGTAGAAGGGTGTGACAACTATCCCCTAAAAGTGGGGTAGGTGGAGTTAAAAACTCCCTTTCTCTCGAAGCTAGCTGATCCTCACAAATTTAAACACCAAAGTATCTATTCTTAATGGTCGGAGACTTTGCCACACTTAGGCACGAGTAGGTTAGCTTGTCTAGAGTATCTAGTTCAAACCTTTGGACATTCTAGTAGGAATGCTCTGCCATAAAGAGAAAATTCTTCGATGACTCCGTCACTAAGGTCTGGTGACTCTGGTGTGTTTTCTTTGCTTAACAGAGTGTTTTAACCAGGAAACTTCCGGTGACTTAAACAAAATACCCATAGGTCTTTCTACTAGAAAATCAAAACCTAGAGGTGCAAGTGTTTTTCTCAAGAAAAGGAAAAAGATCTAGTTAAGCACTTCACAACTAAGGCTAAAACCGAACACCTCCTAATAGCATGTCCTTCCTAAAACAAATAAAATACAATTTAAACATTTCTTTGAGTCATCTGATGATGCTTTCTTTTGTGCTTTGTGCTATGCTTTCTTTTCATCAATTTAAATTTTTAGGGACTAAATCCTACACTTCAACTCAATTAAAACAAGCATCCCTAAACGTCCTGTTGTCTATCATCCAAAAACTACTAGAGGCTAAATCACTTTCATAAACAAGTTCAACATGTGCAATGTTACCAACACAAATGCATCTCTAATTGATATAATAACATATAACTATATACACTCTGTTTTAAAATATAATTATTTTAGAATTTAAAACTTATTCTATAATATAAACATTTCTAGCACTATTCACAATACTACCTATCCATTTCACATTCAAATTTATTTTCATACTACTGTAATTATCCTTCTACTCCCATCCGCCCATCATTTATTAAGCGGCGTGTAGAATTGGATGTCCGGGGAGTGGATGATCACCTGAAACTTTTCAAAAGTAACCAAAACAAACATGTCGCGAAAATAATAACAAATAATATATAATATTTTGTACATTCTAATATTACTTCAACACAAAGCTAATCAATCCAATCTTAAGAAGACTAAAACACGCAGCTACAGTACCACGGCTGCTATGGTGCGTGCGATACAGTAAAAAAACTGCGGAACCCCTCCAAACAAAAATCAAAACCTCACCAATTCAAATCCATTTGATATAAAACTTGAAACATAAGTTCTAGACATATCTTAGGTTCAATTTTAACCAAGAAACGACAGATAAAACTGATGGGAGCTAAGCAAACTTAAACCTGACCTAAACTGAGATGAGTGTACTAAAAATATCCATTAAAAGCGGATGAATTTAATGAACTCTATTAATCAATTTCTCTTCCAAAAGTACCTCCATCTTTCTCAACTCACATTCTCACAAGAACGATTTTTTATCTTATGTTTTTTCATCATCTCTATCTTTCACCTCTCTAGAAACGATTCAATAACTATATACATAACCCAATTAACCCATATAAAAATACAAGATCATAATCAAATATAAACTAAACTATCGTCCCACATGCCGGCCCAACTCTACGTAGCCGAAGAAAGTGATCTTTCAATGGGATGACAAACGCATGCATGATCCTTTGACATTTCATCCTGGGGATCATCCTCCTGGCTCCAATGTTTGATATTAAACTGAACAGAGGTCATGCCGACATTATCAAAGAGTTTTTCCACACTGATGACCTGGGGATCATCCTCCAAGCATAGGACTTCAACAATCTTAAGGTAAATGATCTTTCTGTAAGCTCGGCAAAGATTCTTTGAGATTTATTTCTTTTGGTTTACAAACTCTAATTAGAGTTGGCTTGTTGGTATCGACTCAAAAACCAAAAGACAAAAAAAAAAGAAAACTTAGAAAGAGCATCTACGCTGTGTGAGACTCATTGGCTTAGCAGGAGCATCTGCGTTGAGAAAAATAATAACAATTTTTTTAAAAAATAGAAGGCTGATTTTCCTGCTTAACCTGGCTTAGTAGTGCATCGAGCGTTAGTGTGGAGATCGGCCCAATCTAGAGATCTTTTCAGCCAACTGCCCAATAAAGGAAAGGGAACGAGCGTCCGATACTAGTAGTTGGCAAGCATCGTCAAATCCCTCAATTTGCTCGTCAAATTGCTTGCGAGCGCGATGCAAACAAGAAAGCATCCCCTGCACGATGCCATCGTCGTCGTCGTCGCGCTCGCCGCCTTGCTTGACGCGGGCCTCGTCCCCTGCGGCAGTGGCAGGCGGCGGGAAGCGGTCGGTGACGGCGGCAAGAGGCGAGAGGCGGCGGTGCGGCAAAAGGCGCGGTTCACGCCCCGCCTTCTCGTCATACATGGAAGCATCGCTGACGGTTGTGTTCTCTTCTTAATTTCTGACCTGTTGTTCATTTCTCTTGTCTTGATACTATATGATTCTATGAAGTAATTCTTCATGATTGTACTCATGCAATTTAAGCTTTAATACACACCCTTCGGTTCCTAGAAAAAGAAATGGGTCGGATTTCCTCGCAATTGGCGCGCCGTTAGATTGATTCCGCTTTCATCCAATCCCACCCCCCCTTATTGGCCACTGCAGCACTGAACTCTGCAAACACACAAATACATTTGAGCTTTTCGGTTTGGGCTGCTGATTTGGAGGGTTTAAGTTATGGGTTTGAAGCAAGGTTTTAAATGCTTTGATACATAGATTATGAGATTTTAGATTTAGTTTTGTTTGAAATGCTGAACTTGGGAGTCATCATGACATTGCATTTAGATGTGCTGACAGTTCTACATGCTATAAATATTCCCTGTCATCAAAAACATTGCTTGAGATATTGAACAAATAATTTTATTGCTATGTGCTTTGTCAATTAGAGAGTGAAACTATATATTGTCTGTCTGGCTGTCAATTATTGTGTGCTATTCCAGTTTTTATTTCAGGATCATGAACTATTTCTATGCTTCTTGCTGCCCCAAATCATTTCCATTTCTGGACCAGTAATTTAAATTATCTATCCATGACTTGTGCTCGTAGGTTCATACAAAGAGGCGCAACAAGCTACTTCATGATAGAATGAGAGATCTTGTCTTTGTGAAATTTAACTCCAAACTAAGGAACAAGAGAGAGACCAAAGACAGAGATCCTTTAGAGAAGGAAGTAAATGATGTTGTGAGTGATGATGATAACGAGTTCATTACTGGCATTGTAGCTTTACCAATTGAGCTTGCTGAACATGGGCCACAAGATGGAGCATCACAGGTAGAATCAACATCACAAGCACAAGCTCAAGGAAAAAGGAAGATGCCTGTGCGCCCTAGGAAGAAGAAAATCAGGAGCGTGCAAATCTTTGATGCGTGATGTTTCAGTACAGCCTGGCCCTTCATCATCTAACACAGAAGATGACGATGGCAGCGCTTCAATGTGATTCTCCGATTCTGATAACTCTCCTACTGTCTCTGATTATTTGATAACCTTCATCATCTAACAGAGAAAGAAGATGGCGATGGCAACGCTTCAATGCGATCCTCCGATTCTGATAACTCTCCTACTGTCTCTGACTATTTGATGAGTCTACTGAACTTGATGTTGTTGTTTTGTTAAGTAATGGTCATGTTCCTGTGAAGAACTATTTATGTCAAGAACCCATGTGTCATGTTAAGATCACCGAGACCTAGGGTAGCTGAACCATGGCTACGGAGTTCGTAGTCACGATTCGTGGTTGAGGCGAGGTTTTACCCCTTAGCACTCTTGTTGGGGTTAGAGAAAGAGAAGAAGGAGATTCAGGAAATAATTCTACCCCTTCTAGTGTTCAATTACATAAATATATAGCTAAGGGATTCAACCAAATCAGAGTCGATTGCTTCTAGAATTATGGACTAAATATAGAAAACTAAACTAACCTTCCAAACTTAGCCAATTGCTCCTATAATTATGGACTAAAAGTAGGAAACTAAAGTAACCTTCCAAACTTAGCCAATTGCTAAAATAGGAAATTAAACTAATCCTTTTAAATTTAGCCACTGGTGGTTGCCTTGCTGTGCGCGTCTCCGTGCGCGTCCCTCGCGCGTGCTGCTTCTTCAGCGGCTCTGCGCACATCGCGGGCTCGCTGTCGTCTGTTGTACGTGTGCCCCCACATGACATCTCTCTCCCCGCCGAGGAGCAGCTCGTCCTCGAGCTGGAACGTAGGGTACTTGGCATTGAACGGCTCGACGTCTTCCCATGTCGCTGACGCCGCGGACTCTCCTTTCCACTGGATCAGGACCTGGCGTATACCGTGAGCCAAGCATGTCTGCACTGCACGATCTGACTCCGCAGCAATGGCTCCATGATGAATAGAATGTAGAGGTGGCGGAGCATCTGGGGGCGGCCCCTAGAACTTCTTGAGGAGGCTGACGTGGAACATGTCGTGAAGTCGAGCTCGGGAAGGTAGAGCGAGATGGGTGGCGACGTCGTTGATCAACTTGATGACGCGGTAGGGCCCGTAGAATCGTGGCTTGAGCTTACCGGTGACTGCTTGGGGCAGGGACGATGCCACGTGTTGCCGGAGACGGAGGAGTGCCCAGTCGCCCACCTGATATGAGACGTGGCGATGAGCTTTGTCGTATTGAAGCTTCTGGACTGCCTGTGCCTGCTCCAGCCTATAGCGGATGTCGGCGAGGAACTCTTCGCGTTCTTCCATGCTCTTGATGACGGTGGCCACAATCGTGTCCCCCGGTTCATATGATCGGATGGATGGCGGATCGCGCCCGTAGACGACGCGGAATGGCGTGTCCCGCAATGAAGTCTGGTAAGCGATGTTGAAGATGAACTCCGCCCATGGTAGCCACCGCAGCCATTGTCACGGGCGGTCTCCTGTGAGGTAGCGTAGGTACATGATGATGATGTGGTTGGCGGCCTCCGATGGCCCATCCGACTGGGGGCGAAAAGCAGTGGTCATGAGTAACTTGGTGCCTACCAAGCGCATGAGCTCGCGTCAGAACTTTGAGGTGAAGACCGGATCACGGTCAGACACTATGGACTGCAGTACGCCGTGTAAACGGACGATGTCGGCGAAGAATGCTTGAGCGACTGTCTCGGCAGAGTATGGATGTGCCAAGGGGATGAAGTGGCAGTACTTGCTGAACCTGTCGATCACTGTCAATATGACTGACTTGCCCTGAACATGTGGCAGTGCTTCAACGAAATCAAGGGCGATGTCTGTCTAGACACCCTGTGCCACGGGCAGTGGGAGTAGGAGCCCAGCCGAGTGTAAATGCTCTGACTTGTAATGCTGACAAGTGGCGCACGTGCGCATGAAATCCTGCACGAGCTGTTTCATGTTAGGGAAGTGGAAATCACGCCGCAGCCGGTGCAACGTGCGCTGGACCCCTTCGTGCCCGTCCTCATGGACAGCTGCCATGATTTCCTGCATGAGGGAGGACGCCGGAGGGATGTAGAGGCGCCCACCGAACTGCACCATGTCATCGATGATCACCCACGGTGCTCCTCTGGATCCCGCGCGTACTTCGTCCTAGAGTGCGACGAGAGCTGGGTCGGAGAGCTGCGCTTGGTAGAGACGTGTGACGAAGTCAAAGCGAGGAGCCGAGAGGACCAAGATGGCCCCGTCGTCCGCCGTGTCATGCTGCGAGAGGGCATCCGCCACTGTGTTCGCCTTTTCGGCCTTGTATTCGACGGAGAAATCAAAGCCCAAAAGCTTCCCCACCCAATGGTGTTGGGGAATTGTCACGAGCCGCTGATCCAACAAGTATTTGAGGTTGTAATGATCTGTCTTGATGAAGAATTGGTGGCCCCACAGATACGGATGCCAGTGCCGAATGGTGTGGACGAGTCTGATGAGCTCCCGCTCATAAGCGGCGAGGACGCGATGCCGAGGCAATCAGATGGCCGTCCTGGACGAGCATCGCGCCGAACCCGTGGGATGAGGCGTCGCATTCGACGGCGAACATCTTGGTGAAGTCTGGCATGGCGAGGATCGGGGCTGAGGTGACCGCAGCCTTGAGTGCGTCGAACGCCGTAGCCGCCGCCTCGTTCCAGGAAAAGCCATCCTTCTTGAGGAGAGCCGTCAGCGGCGCGGCGATGGTACCGTAGTTGTGGACGAATTTACAGTAGTATCCCGCCAAGCCGAGGAAACCACGCACCGGCTGCACCGAGCGAGGAACCGGCCAGTCATGGACGACCTGCACCTTGGCCGGATCCATGGCAATGCCTGCCGCTGAAATGACGTGGCCGAGGTACGCGATGGAAGCAACATCAAAGGCACACTTGGCGCGCTTGACGAAGAGCTGGTGCCACCAGAGCTCGGTTAGGACGACGCGAAGGTGGCGAAGGTGATCCGCCCATGTCATGCTATAGAGCAAAATATCGTCAAAGAAGACAAGGGCAAAGCGACGAAGGAACGGCCGGAGGACGTCATTCATGAGGGCTTGGAATGTCACTGAGGCGTTGCACAGCCCGAACGGCATTACCAAGAACTCATAGAGGCTGTTGTGGGTACGGAACGCCGTCCTGTGGACATCTTCCGGCCGCATCCACACCTGATGGTGCCCCTACCGCAAGTCCAGCTTGGTGAAGAACCACGCGCCGTGGAGCTCGTCGAGAAGTTCATCGATGACGGGGATGGGGAACGCATCCTTGACGGTGAGCGCGTTCAGGGCACGGTAGTCGACGTAGAACCGCCATGAGCCGTTCGCTTTCTTAATGAGGATGACCAGTGAAGAAAATGCTGAGTCACTATGGCGGACGATGCCCTGCTCAATCATGGCGGCGCACAGCCTCTGGAGTTCATCCTTGTGAGCCACCGGATACCTGTACGGCCGGACTGCCACCGGTGGCGCTCCCGGTTTGAGGACAATACTGTGGTCGCGGGCACGCTTAGGTGGCAGCCCCTTGGGCTCAGTGAATACATCCCAAAAGAAGCCAACAGCTCATCGAGGAGAGAGTCACTGGCCGCTGTAGCGGAGAGGACCCGCGTACACGCCGTCGCCACGCTCGTCCAGCAGACTACACGGCCGTGTCGGTAGAACGACATGGTACGCGCAGTGAAATCCCAGACGATCGATCCGAGGGTGGCCATCCACTGCGTCCCTAGGACCAGGTCATACCCTGCAAGTGGCATGACAAAGAGATCAATGTGGAACTCGTTGTCGTCGATGGAGATCGGAGCTTGCCGGAGAACGCTGGGGCAGGTGACCCTTTCTCCGTTGGCCACGGTTGCCGTGAGGCGCGGTTGGGGTTGGACGGGTAGCTCAGTACGGAGAGCGGCGGCCTCAGCGATGAAATTATGGGTTGACCCGGTGTCGAGGAGCGCGACGAGAGTGGTGGCGCCTAGACACACGCTGATCTGCATTGTGTCACAGACTGGCACACTGGCGACTATGTGCAAGGAGAAGACCGATGTCTCGGTGTTCGGTGCCTCTGTCACCGCGGCGTCGCAGAGGTCGGTGATCTCTACGCTGCCGATGTAGAAGAGCCTCCTGCAGATGCGGTTGTGTCCACGTGTATACTTTTCGTTGCAGTTGTAGCAGAGGCCGAGTCTGCGGCGCTCCTCCTGTTCCGCCTAGGACAGACGCTTCACCGAATGGCCCGCCACCGTGACCGCGGGCGGTGTGGCTTTGTCGACTAGAGGAGCCGACAGGACGAGGCGTGGGGCTATGGTAGGTAGCAGTCCGTGGGTCGCGGGCTTAGTCAGTGCCAACGTGTACTGCTCCCCCAATTCTAGCTGTTGCGCTAGGCTCATGGCGGCCGCCAGTGACTGGGTGTTCTGGATGCGCACGTCGATGTCGAGCGGCGGCAGGAGACCCCCCGTGAAGAGCTGCACCTTCTATGATTCTTCCAGAGGACCGGCGCGTACCAGGAGAGCTTGGAATCGGTCCGGGTACTCGGCGACCGTGCTCGTGCGGCGGCAATCAGCCAACTCGAATAGCGGCGCAGATCGTAGCGGAGGTCCGTAGCGTAGGTTGAGCAGATCGGTGAAGTGGCGCTAGGAAGGAGTACCCTCGTCCTGTTGGACCTAGATATACCACATTTGGGCGCCCTCCTCCAAATTGTACGACGCCATCCACACCTTTTCCTCCTCCATGATCCTCTGCTGATGAAAATATGACTCGCAGCGATTTATAAAGATGAGCGGGTCAGACTTGCCGTCGAACCGCGGGAAATCCATCTTTTGGAATCTCGGCGGCCGATCGTTGTGGTGCTCGCCAGAGGCCTGCTTGCCACTCGAGAAAGAGAAGAAACGAACGATGGTGGTGGAGGGGATCGCGGGAAAGGACGGCGCGGTGGCTGGCAATGGGGATGGAGAGGTGGAACAGAAGGACGAGGATTGCCGGGATTGTGATACCAGGTTGTTAAGATCACCGAGACCTAGGGTACCTAGACCACGGCTACGGAGTTCGTAGTCACGATCCATGGTCAAGGCGAGGTTTTACCCCTCAGCACTCCTGTTGGGGTTGGAGAAAGAGAAAGAGGAGATTCAGGAAATAATTCTTGCTTACCCCTTCTAGCGTTCAATTATATGAATATATAGCCAAGGGACTCAACCAAATCAGAGTCGATTGCTCCTAGAATTATGGACTAAATATAGCAAACTAAACTAACCTTCCAAACTTAGCCAATTGCTCCTATAATTATGGACTAAAAATAGGAAACTAAAGTAACCTTCCACCAATCGCTAAAATAGGAAACTAAACTAATCCTTTTAAATTTAGCCACTGGTGGTTGCCTTGCTATGCACGTCTCCGTGCGCATCCCTCGCGCGTGCTGCTTCTTCAGTGGCTCTACTCACGTCGCAGGCTCGCTATCGTCTGTTGTACGTGTGCCCCCACATGACATCCCTCCCCCCGCCGAGGAGCAGCTCGTCCTCGAGCTGGAACGCAGGGTACATGGCACTGAACGGCTCGACGTCTTCCCATGTCACCGACGCCGCAAACTCTCCTTTCCACTGGATCAGGACCTAGCGCATACCGCGAGCCAAGCGTGTCCGCACTGCACGATCTGGCTCCGCAGCAATGGCTCCATGATGAATAGAAGATAGAGGTGGCGAAGCATCTGGGGCTGGCCCCTAGAACTTCTTGAGGAGGCCGACGTGGAACATGTCGTGAAGTCGAGCCCGGGAAGGCAGAGCGAGATGGGCGGCGACGTTGTTGATCAACTTGATGACGCGGTAGGGCTGTAGAATCGTGGCTTGAGCTTACCGGTGACTGCCTGGGGCAGGGACGATGCCGCGTGCTGCCGGAGACGGAGGAGTGCCCAGTCGCCCACCTGATACGAGACGTGGTGATGAGCTTTGTCGTAGTGAAGCTTCTGGACTGCCTGCACCTGCTCTAGCCTATAGCGGATGTCGGTGAGGAACTCTTCGCGTTCTTCCATGCTCTTGGCGACGGCGGCCACTCTCGTGTCCCCCGGTTCATACGACTGGATGGATGGCGGATCGTGCCCATAGACGATGCGGAACGGCGTGTCCCGCAATGAAGTCTGGTAAGCGGTGTTGAAGATGAACTCCGCCCATGGTAGCCACCGCAGCCATTGTCGCGGGCGGTCTCCCGTGAGGTAGCGTCGGGTAGCTGGACCATGGCTATGGAGTTCGTAGTCACGATCTGTGGTTGAGGCGAGGTTTTACCCCTTAGCACTCCTGTTGGGGTTAGAGAAAGAGAAGGAGGAGATTCAGGAAATAATTCTTGCTTACCCCTTCTAGCGTTCAATTACATGAATATATAGCCAAGGGACTCAACCAAATCAGAGTCGATTGCTCCTAGAATTATGGACTAAATATAGAAAACTAAACTAACCTTCTAAACTTAGCCAATTGCTCCTATAATTATGGACTAAAAATAAAAAACTAAAGTAACCTTCCAAACTTAGCCAATTGCTAAAATAGGAAAATAAACTAATTCTTTCAAATTTAGCCACTGGTGGTTGACTTGCTGTGCGCGTCTCCGTGCGGGTCCCTCGCGCGTGCTGCTTCTTCAACGGCTCTGTGTAAGCCCCCACATGACATGTCATGTATGAACTATAAAGTGTTTGTCATTGTCAAGTGTTATCCTGTGATGAAATGTAATGTCAAGTGTCTTAACTCTTGAACTGTATGAAAATTGAAAAGCTTATGTCCAATTTTTACAAAACCGCTAAATGGGTTAGCTGCAGCTGTAGCCGGCTATAGCTGATCATAGCTGATGAAGAGCCTGGCAGCTAAAGGATTTAGCCGGAGATTTAAATAATTGGTTTGAAGGCATCAAGCCTACAGGTGATGGTTAGGACTTGGTCAGTGAAACAAATTAAAACGATTAATAGAATCTAGAAGTAAAGCACGTCAGCAAAACACAAATGCCATATAGAGTACTCAAATATGTAATATGCAGTATTGGTCCTTGGAGCATCATTTTAGCTACCTGCATCATGTGATCGCGGCAAACAAGTAGGAGAGGACTGACCATACATGCAACGAAAGACACGAGTGTTTGTCCCCACGCTTTAGGGTGTGTTCCTTTTCTCCTTTTTCCAACTGTATGTCAAAATTTACGTTTCGTTTTACGTGCATAGGGAAGGGTTTTAACTCCTCCCTCAAACACAGCCTTAGCAGATATAGCAGCAAGCAAGATCAGTAAATATGCTTACGTGCCTTCGAACTCTACTGTAAGCAGCGAAGTAGCCGAAAGAGTGAATTTTCAATGGGATGACAGACGAATGCATGATCCTTTGACATTTCATATCTCCCCGTACCGAATAAATGCATGTATATCATCCTCCTTCTTCAGTGTTTGATATGAAACTGAACAGAGGTCATGCCACTATTCAAAAAGAAATCTTCCACAGTGGTGACCTGGGGATCATCCTCAAAGCATATGACTTCAGCAATCTTAAGGTGCTCGCGTGTAAATGATCTGTCTGTAAGCTCGCCAATGATTCTTTGAGATCTTTGTAAATGATACTACAGAAACAAACATAGGTAAGCTATATCCCAATAGACAAACTCTTGGGGGCAAAAACAATCAAGAAGGATCTGTATAAAATGGGAGGAAAACATTTACCTTTGCGAGTTTCAGAGTTAGCTTCTCTAGCCTCGGTGAGTTCTGAAGGAAGACAATTAGTGCATAGAAGTTTGCATTCAGGCACCACTGACCGAGAGTCAGGTTGACAACATTGATGAATTCCGGACACCATTGCAAATTGTTTTTGATTGTCAGCTTCAAAAGTTTGAAATGATTATAATCACAAAATTTGTCAACTAAACTAAACTGAGAGCACTAACACTATGTGATAAAGTATTCTATATTTCTATTTGCAGTGCACGTATATCCATGGCTTCGACTTAACGATATTGGATGGTAAAAGACCACAGGAGATAATGAAATTATGCCAACAAAGGACCAGACTAAACAGTGTTACACTTGTTTGTTTTTCAATGAGAATCTCTTGAGCATGTATGTTAACTGTCAGGATAGTTTCCATGCAAGTCATGTGACAAAACCAGCGAAAAAAACAAAACAAATATATCATGACGAAGAAGTAGAAGTGAGACTTTCAATTGTTCTCGAAGAATATTGGGTTTTAACTCTAATTTATGGTAATTTGTTTGGACTGAAAGATGTACTAATTGTCCTTAAATGTCTCTCATTTTTTAAATTTATGCTAGTATAATCTCTGCGTTCTGCGTTGTAGTACGACACATCCCAATCAAATATACCGTCCAAAATATAAAATGTAATAAATAATTGATTCTGGAATCTAAAACTTACATGCATGATTATACAAGACCAAATGAACCCTGATAGTCGAACTCCAAATTTGTGACACCAGAAAGGCTCCAGAGGGACTGGCGGAGATCATTAGCATCAAAACCAAAGCTTAATTGATTTAATGTAACTAATAATAATACTAATGCTGTCACTAACAGTGCCATGTCCTCTAGTACAGGTGTGAAATCCTCACGGGTAAACATGGTCAGAGAAGTAACACTCGGAAGAGAGAGAGTTGTCTTGTTTGCCATGGAAAATTCAGTAGCGTCGATCGCCATGGTGAAATGGGTTGTATCGATGGCCAAAACCTTCAGATTCTGGGAGGAGATCTCGTCCTCCTAAATGGCGCGTCGATGTAAGAAGAGATCTTCCAAAGCTGGACAGCCAGCTTCAAGTTGCTTGAAGAAACCTTGGCGTAAAGAAGCAGCGGAGCACCGAATTGTTCTCAGCAAGTGTGAAGTAAACACCGAGTGATCGGGCGACAACTTCTAGGACTCGGGCCTGCTTCTGCAAGGCATGGCTAATCCACCTGTTGACGTCAGCCGTGTTTCCATCCATACCTTGAATCCGAAGCTCAAACTCTAAGCGAGATTTCTCCTTGTTATTTCTCCGTTATGTGTAATTTCTCTCCTTTTGTCCTGAATAGGCTGAACATACATATACGTCCAGATATTAATATGATCACGATTTCTCTTGTCGATTGTGAAAATTATTCATGTTGCTTCCGCTACCGGCGTGGCCTCTCAAATACAAATTGCACTTGATTGTAATATCTTCCGATTATGAAAAAACATGACTACTTTTAATTTGGCACCAATACCTTCTTCCGTTTTGGAAACCATTTACGAGAAATTGTTGCAGTTCGTTGATACAACCCTGTTCTTTACTGCTTGAACCACATAATTAAAATCTCATGTGAACATTACAAAACAGAAGAACTTCTAATGAGTTGTATTGGAATGGGCAGATCCAGAGTCATGGGAGTGTAATATCACGTCAGCAAAGCACAAAGATCAAATAGAATACACTGTAGAAGTGAACATAGTAAGTATAAGCCCCGTTTACTGTAAGGGGGTCGGACTTATATATATACGAGTCTAATAGTTTAACGCCCCCCGCAGTCGTAGCAGGATAGTCACAGATAACCAAAAACTGTGAAATAAAGACGCGAGCAGACTTTTGGTCATGATGTCGACGAATTGATATGCCGATAGTATGTAAAGCACCCGAACGAGTTCGAGAGCGATCTTGTCATGAACAAAATGGATGTCGATCTCGATGTGCTTTGTGCGACAATGATGGACTGGGTTAGCGGTCATGTAGACGACACTCACATTGTCGCAGTAGAGAACTGTCGTGGAGACAAAAATGGCAAGAATTCTAGTACAATGGAACTGTAGAAGTGAACCGTACAGATAATAAGTATGAGACCCGTTTACTGTAAGGAGGGTCGGACCTATATATATACGAGTCTAACAATCTAACACCCCCCGCAGTCGTAGCGGGATAGTCACGGATACAAAGACTAGACCAAAAACTGTGAAACAAATACGCGAGCAGGCTTTTGGTCATGATGTCGGCGAATTGATACGCCGATAGTACGTAAAGTACCCGAACGAGTCCGAGAGCGATCTTATCATGAACGAAATGGATGTCGATCTCGATGTGCTTCGTGCGACAATGATGGACCGGGTTAGCGGTCATGTAGACGACACTCACATTGTCACAGTAGAGAACTGTCGTGGAGACGAAAATGGCAAGAATTCTAGTACAATGGAACTGTAGAAGTAAACTGTATAGATAGTAAGTATGACACCCCTTTACTGTAAGGAGGGTCGGACCTATATATATACGAGTCTAACAATCTAACACCCCCCGCAGTCATAGCGGGATAGTCACGGATACAAAGACTGGACCAAAAACTGTGAAACAAATACGCGAGTAGGCTTTTGGTCATGATGTCGGCAAATTGATACGCCGACACTACGTAAAGCACCCGAACGAGTCCGAGAGCAATCTTGTCATGAACGAAATGGATGTTGATCTCGATGTGCTTCGTGCGACGATAATGGACCAGGTTAGCGGTCATGTAGACGACACTCACATTGTCGCAGTAGAGAACTATCGTGGAGACGATGGGTGTATAGAGTTCCTGGAGAAGCTGGCGGATCTAACAGCACTCGACGACGGCATGAGCAGCGACGCGGTACTCGGCTTCTGCGCTCGACCAGGACACCGTGGCTTGGCGCTTGGTGGACCAAGAGACCAAGGTGTCACCGAGGAAAATACAGTAACCGGATGTGGAGCGTTAGGAGTCAGGACAACCCGCCCAGTCCGCGCCAGAATACGCGGTGAGAGAGTCGATGGGGTTGCCGCTAAGGTGGAGACCAGTGGTCAGTGTGCCCTTCACGTAGCGAAGGATACGCTTGAATAGCGCAAGATGAGATTCACGGGGAGCATAAATGAAGAGACACACTTGCTGAACCGTATAAGTAAGGTCAGGCCGTATGAGAGTCAAATACTGTAGAGCGCTAGAAGGCTCCGGTACTAGGAGGGATCAGCGACGAGAGAGCTATCGGTGGTGGAGAGCTTAGCACGAGTATCGACGGGAGTTGCGGTAGGATTACACTCGACCATGCCCGCACGCTGGAGGAGATCGATGGTATACTGGTACTGGGATAGGAATAATCCGTGGGAAAAGCGCGGGACGGAGATGCCAAGAAAATGGAGCAGGAGACCGAGATTGGTTATGGCAAACTCCGAGTGGAGTCATGCCATAATGTGCTGTAGGGTGACGGCGAGGATGCCATAAGAATGATATCATCGACATATAGAAGTAAGTAGGCGATGACATACTTGGTGTGAAGAACGAAAAGGGATTTGTCGGAAGTGGAGGCCACAAAGCCGAGTTGCCAAAGATAGACGGCAAAACGCTAGTACCAGGCCCGAGGGGCCTGTTTGAGGTCATAGAGAGAGCTTTGGAGGAGACAGATGTCGTCGGGGCGAGCAGTCGACGAAGCCTGGAGGCTGTTGGCAATAGATGGTCTCCGCTAAATGACCGTGAAGAAAGGCGTTCTTCACGTCAAGCTGGTGGATCAGCCAGGAGCACGATGCAGCAAGGGTAAAAACGACTCAGATAGTGGTGAGCTTGATGATGGGACTAAAAGTCTCATCGTAGTCTATGTCGTGGCGTTGGGAGAAGCCTCGAACTATCCAACACGCCTTGTGACGAGCAAGGGATCCATCGGAGTGAAATTTGTGTTTGAAGATTCACTTGCCGGTGACAATGTTGGCAGCGAGAGGACAAGGGACGAGGTGTCAGGTCTCGTTATCCATGAGTGCCTTGTACTCATCAGCCATGGCCGTGCGTCAACCACCGGAGTGGGCTAGGAAGATGTGGTGGATGGTAAGGGATGGGAGGGTACAATGTTAGTGAGAAGGAAATTGAGCTCACTAGAAGAGGGTCCAGGGTTGATTAACCCGAAAGGGAAGCAGGACTCGTCAAAGACAACATGTCAGAAAATGATGATGCGGTGAGTGGAGAGATCAAGACAGTAATATCCCTTGTGGGAGGAGGGATAGCCAAGAAAGATGTAGGAGGTGGAGCGTGGGACAAATTTGTGAGGGGTAGTTACTATCAGATTAGGGTAACAAAGACACCCAAAAACACATAAGTGGGAGTAGTCGGGAGTTTTGTAATATAGAAGAGTATATGGAATATTGTGGTGGATGGAGGAATAAGGGCACCGATTGAGCAGATAGGTTGCGGTGGTGAGTGCTTCAGCCTAAAAGTTTGCGGGAAGGTGGGCGTGGAGAAGCATGGTTCGACTTATATTGTTGAGGGTACGGAGGAGGCATTCGACCTTACCATTTTGAGGGGAGGTGTATGGATAGGAAAGGCGAAGGTGGATGTCACGGGAGGTAAGGCTTGGATGGTACGGTTGATAAACTCCATGCCATTGTCGGCCTGTATGGTTTGGATAGTGAGGTTAAATTGAGTGAAAACGTAGTTAGAGAAGTTGATTAGATGAGTAGTGACCTCGGACCTTTGAGAGAGAGGGAAGGTCCAGTAGTAATGTGTATAATCGTTAAGTAAAGCAAGATAATATTAGTAACTTGAAATGCTTTTAACTGGAGAAGTCCACACATCACAATGAATAATTTCAAAAGGTCTAGAGGTACAAGAGGTAGACGAGAAGAATGACAGCCGCACATGTTTGCCAAGTTAATAGGAATAACATACAGTGGGGCTGGTGCTGGTGCAGGAGATGGAGATGCTACGACGAAGAGTGGAGATGGTGTCAGGACTGGGGTGGCCGAGGCGGAGATGCTAAATATTGGTGGAGGTGGCGATATTGGCGTGAGGAGTGGATAGCGCAGCAGGAATGGTGTATAGATCGCCACCACTATTGCATCGAAGCATATCGTGTCGGGTCGGGATATCTTTCACGGAGAAACCAGATGCGTCAAATTCAATAGAGCAATTATTATCTCTAGTGAATTAATGAACAGAGAAGAGATTGTGGACGAGGGAGGGAACAATTAAGGCGTTGTGTAGTGGGAAGTTTGATGTGAGTGTGGGCAGGATGGAGTCACTGCGCTATGTGATTGGGAGAGATTGCCCATTGCCAACAGTGATGAAAGGAGAGGAGGAAGGGTCACGGGAAAGGAGTATACCGTCTGATGAAGCCATGTGTGATGACGTACCAGAGTCCAGCATCTAGGGGTGCTGAGGCTAGAGCGTCATCTGGTTGAGGGCGGCCATAAGGCCAGCCTGGTTCTACAGAGGAGCTGGCTAGGAGGCTTGCTAGGGTGCAAGCGAAAGGAGCGACTATATGGGGTCGAACACCAGATAGGCATAGGGATGAGCACCGAGGACCCCGGGCTGCCAGCCGAGGTGGCTGCGCGGCTAAGGTTAAGGCGCCTAGGGGTTGTAGTAAAGCCACGGACCCATGGGGCCAGCTGGTGGGGTAATGACGGCAGCGGGGTGCTACTATATAGGGCCGCTCCAGCTTTTGTCCTTGCCCTTTCCTTTGCCTTAGCTATTGCCACCGGCTCGGGCCCTGTTGCTGTGGCCAAACCCATGGCCGCCGGAGGAAGTGTCGGGGGTATGGGAGGAGGCAGCAGTACACGTGGGACGACAGTCGCTGGGGTTGGTGCAGTTAGAATCAGTTACGGCGATGAGAGCGCTGTGGGCGATAGTCTTCTCATCGTTCGTCAGGCGATGTTTCTTAAGAATCAGCATGTTGTGAGCCTGGGTGAACATGGGAAGAGGGGTAGAGTTGGCAATATCATCGGCGGTGTTTGAGAAGCGGGGGTTGAGTCCACGCAAGAGAGCGAGGACGAGTTGGGAGTCCGTCAAAGGATGATCGACATTATGGAGAGCGACGATCTTGACCTTGAGGTGTTGGTAGTATGAGGAGAGAGAGGAGTCCCCTTATACTATGGAGTGGAACTCGTTTAGGAGGAAGATGACGTAAGGCTACTTGTTGGCTTTGAAGAGCCGCTCAATAGCCACCCATAAGTCACAGGCGGTAGAATCGGTGTCTTCCATGGCAAAGTCGAGAATAGAGTTGTCGACCGAGCCAAGCAGCCAGCTGCAGACACATCACTCGGCAATGTCCCATTGGGGGTCATCGGGGCGAGGGAGAGCGGAGCCATCAATATGGGAGCGAAGGCCATACTTGCCTCACAAAGATTTGAAGAAGAAGACCCACTTGGAGTAGTTGGCGTTTAGTTCAAGTGAAATCGGGATGTGGGCTTTCATGTTGATTGTGGCGTAGGGTGGCGAGAATATCAGTGTGGTCGAGGTAGGGTCGAGGGCATCGATGGTCGAAAGAAAATCGGACCTGGCGATAGAGAGAGTGCTTGAACCAAGAGCCGACTCGGTGGTTATGGTGAGGGTGGACGTGGCGTGAGGGAATCACGTGCGGGTGGGCCAGAGTGTGTGAGAGGCCGATGGAACGGGTAAAAACCGATGAGAATGGGAGAGAGGGAGAAGCCGATGAAAAGCCGATGCGCGCCCGGGAGATAGGATGTTGCTGTGGTGGACACGCGTATGCGTTGGATGAAGTGGCAAGCTGATGGAGGCGAGCGTGAGGCCGACGAGGGTAGGCATGCGTGAGGCCGATGAAGGGAGGGCAAAGCCGATGGATGCGTGTGTGGAGTCAATGAAGCAACGATGGGAGGCATAGGCACGAGAAGAAAAAGTTCGCGTCCGTGAAACAGAGTTTCGCGTCTGCGGACACATGGGCGCGTCGAGTTCGCGCGGACTCAAAAGCGAGAAAAGCTGCGGATGCAAAAAGGAAAGGTTCGTGTTCGGGAGACAAGGTTTCATGTCCGTGGACACACGGACGCGGCGAAATGGCGTGGACCCAGAGATGAGATAGGCTACGGACGCGAAAGGAGAAAGTTCACGTCCGAAAAGCAGGTTTCGCGTCCGCGGACAGTTGAGCGTGTCGAAATGGGAGAAGCTGAAAGAGTGTTCTAGCCGATGGAGAGCACAAGCGCGGAGGAGCGCCGACGCAACTTCGGAGAGAGGATGAGATGAGAATATAGGGGTAGGTAAAGATGGACAAGACTAGGAGGCGGATGATAACCGTCTTCTTGTCACACGATGGAGGTGCTGAGGAGTAAACTCACTGCGAAGGAGACGATGGGGATGAAAAACCAAGATGAAAAAGAAGCAAACGAGAAACCACCAGAGGAAGAGGTGGAAGAAAAACATGTGGAGGAGGTGAGGGGTCTCGGAGGCATTAGCTCGCTGGTCGAAGGAGAAGGAGACCCTTGTGACGGAGAGGAGGCGTTAGCTCGCCGATAAGAAGGTTGCTAGCGTACGAAAATGTCTAAACATCGCTCTGATACCATTTAGAAGTAAAGTATATAGATAATAAGTGTGAGACTCAGTTTAGTGTAAAAGGGGTTAGGCCAAAGTCTAACGTGTTAGAAGGAAACAAGCACAGACGACTGACCGTACATGGAACGAAAGACAAGATTGTTTCTACTCACATCACAGAACAAAACAAGATCAGTAAACAGGCATGTCGATGTGCTTTCGGACTCAACAGGAATCAATAAATGTAACTGCAAGAGAGCAATTTTTTAGTGGAATGTTAAGATAGTGCTTGATCATTTGACATTTCATATCTCCTCAGACTGGAAAATTGCACGTTGCTACTTGCTCCTGTGTTTGATATGAATCTGAGCAGAGGTCACTCCATTATTAACAAACAAGTACACCACGTTGTTGACCAGGGGATCATTCTCCGGGCATATGACTTCAACACCCGTAAGGTGCTCACATGTAAATGATTTTTCTTCAAGCTCGCCAATGATTCTTTGCAGTGTTTCCTGATAATATTATATCAAGAAAATAAGATAAGCTAAATTCCTTATTGACATGTGTGCTTGCTAAAAAATTTTCAAGTATGATCAGTATACATTTGGAGGAAAAGATTTACCTTTTCAAGTTTTAGAGTTAGCTTCTCCAGTTTTGGTGAGACCTGAAGGAAGACAATTAATCCAATCCAAGGAAGTTTTCGTCCAGGCACCATTGACTGAGAGTCAGCTGACAAGATTGTTGAATTTTGGGTACTGTTGCAAATTATTTTCGATTCTCAGCTGCACAAGATTGAAGTGATTATGTTGCAACAGAAAAGCATTGCCATATTACAGAAAAAAACCTGAATCACAAAACTTGCAAACAAAATTCAGAGGACTAATATTATGAGATACAAGTATTATGTATGCAGTGCAGGTACAACAATAGATTCAAGATAGTGGATGGTCAAACACACAAGAGAAGGAAAACATATCAACAAAAAACCAGAATAAACCATGCTATACTTGGTTGCTTTCAACCAGCCTCTTCAGCACATGTGAATTGATTGTCAGGATGCTTTTGCTGCAAGTTAGGTAGCAACACCACTCTAAACACAACGCAAAACTTTCATGAAGTAGCAGCAGGAGTAAGACTTCTAACAATTGCTGAGGCATTTTCCATTTGTATGTTGAGTTTGAGTATCTCTTAATACTCAAATTTATGTGTAGTAATACCAACTGAAGTTAGACAATCACTTCGATTTCTGACAAGATAAATTTTCAGTTGCCAACGCAATATTGCAGCCACACGAGAACATCTCGAGTTACAAATTGGGAAATGCTCCAGCTCCATTGTGAAATCAAACAGCCAACTAAGGTAGTTCAGGACTGCTTGATCAACAGGTTGATTTATGTACAAATGTACATGAAATAGGTTGTATCGATTGACTGATGCCATCAGTCATCCTATCAACACATCATGATTTCACTGACATTAGAATTAGTTAGGCAAAGCTTAGTTTTGCAAGTACAGGTAATTAATCTAGTGCAATTGTGAAGTGTCAAGACAAGACACCGTGCATGAGTTTTTCCTTTTTCATATCGATACCTACATTAAGATGAATGGATATAATAAGGAAAGGGGGGACGTGTAAGTTCAATAAGCATACCTTTGTCCCACAATAATTGAAGTTCAAATCTTTAGCAGAAGAAAGGCTCCTGAGATTTTGGCAGAAATCACTAGTCTTGTACGTTATTGAGTACCAGCAATGAAGTCACCAGTAATGGCATGTCATTCAACACATATATGCCGTTCAAAGGTCCCGAAAACTCCAGAGAAGTAACATTCGGTGTCAAAAATAGTAGTCCTGTATTCATAGGAGAAATGAGTGTCGACTATGGTCAAAACCTTCAGCGTCTGGGAGGAGATCTCAACATCCTCAACGCTGCATTCATCTAAGAAGAGACTTTCCAATGCTAGACAGCCTATCTCGAGTTGCATGAATAAACCTTAAAAATAACATTGGTGAACTCAATCTTGTGAGGTAGCTGCAAGCGAACTCAGAGTGATTGAGCTCAAATTTGTCACACAGCAGGACAATATCCAGCACCCGGGCATGCTTATGCACAGCTTGGCTAATCCATCTGTTGATATCTTTCTTGTCCGAGATATGTTCTGAGTCTGAGATATCTTCGGAGTCCGAGATGTAGTCCAATACCTCCATATCGAATTTGCACCTGAACCGAAACGTGTGCATCGAGGCGGCGGGGTCGCAGAGCTCCATAACCCTCTTCATGAACATCTTGAATGCCAACTCGCCCTCTTCATCATACACTTCCCGCTTGGTGTTTCTCCTTTTGAAATCGATGATGTCGGCGTTGATGCAGGGCACGGAGCGGAGGTCGCGCCACCGCCGCGACACCACGCACGTCCGTGTTAGTAACCTCGCGCATGGATAGAGTTAGTTAGCACGTTCCCCTTATTTTCAGCTTGCATCCCCATGAGCTCCGAGTTATGGCTGCCGTGCGCGTAGGAGTTCACGGCGAGAATAGCTCGCGCACGCCCTCAGAGTGGTCGGTAGTGGGCACCGCATCGTGAGTGTGGGGATGGACACGTTCGAGCACGATGCGCGGCCGCCCACCCGATTGCACCGATTCATCTGCATCCCTGTCAATAAAAGGAGAAGAAGAAAACCCAGAAAAGCTGCAAGTTCGTTCGCAGCGCAAATCTCTGTGTGTTCTAAGTGTTCAGCGCGAATCTGCGCTGTGTTTGAGTTTGTGCCGGTGATCGGAAGCTCGCCGGGCGCCGGAAACGGCGGTCAATAGCCCACAGTCGGCACAACCTCGCGCGTGGTCAGGAATGACATGATGCGGAGGATGACGTCGTCAGCGAGGGCGCTGAACCAGTCCTCGCCATCGTCCTGCGCCAGGGCCGTGACCCTCCGACTTTTGGCAGGCGACCCTTCCACGGTGGCCGGGCACGCGCGCAGAGGCGTTTCGTCGAACAGGTGGCGCGCGTGGAAACTGCACAGGAGAGGAAGACCCAAGAAACAAGAACCGATCAATCCGCAGCTCAACTCCAAGCAGGATCTGAGATCGTGGCACAAGAAACGATGATCGAGCAGAGATTCGTCGGTGAAGAACATCTAGAGGAGACGAGGGAAGATGTGAGATGAGATGGATGGAAGGAGGGAGCTGTACCTCGAAATCGAAATCGCGACTCTCGAACGGTGGTCTCTCTCTCGCCGCTCCCGGTCCATTCGACCATCTATAGCTGTAAGAAAATACTCCCTTCCATAAAAAAATGCCGTTATAGTCTATGCAGTTAATAAGCTACTAATTTTGATAATAGCAGGGTGGCCCATAGTTTGTGCAGCTAGCATTATTACAAAATTTTTCTCTTAAAATATCTGTTAGTAGATGAACGTTGATAATAAGATACGATGGTATTCTTTGTGAGTTTGGTCAGGTTAGTAATGATTAGATCAATCAAAAGCAAACGACACATAGTGATGGTAGCGGTTTGGATGAAGACGTAATACCTTACTCATGTGTGAACGGAGATTACAACTCTTAGCTTTATGAGTGTTCAATTATCCTTCTTTTATGGTCTCAGACCTCCTCTTATATATGGCGGGGGCACCATATAACTTAACTTAGGGAATGGGGTTTGGTGTGCTCGAGATTGGTATGTGCTATCTAATTGGCTCTTCTCCACATTGATCAAAGGGGTAGAAGAAAACAGAGAGGGCCCTGTGGGTCTTGACATATAGAAATTAGATATGACTAGTTTAATCATTGTTAGCCTCTTCGCATCAATGGGAGGCCCACCAGTTAGCGTTATGGTGGAGTGGATGAAAAGTATGGGATACAGAGGTTGATAGTAGCTTGGTTATCTAACAGTAGTAGAGAGCAGTATATGTTTTGTCCACATCGCCTGTCCATTAGGGAAGATATTCGTTTTGTCATTCTGACTGTGTGGTACGCGAGCATAGATTTTCATTGTGCACCCTGACTACCGCATTGAATATGATATTGGGGCAGTTGGACTCCTCTCCTCCTGAGCACCCCTAGAATTGGACCTCAAGGGCACGAGAGCCTGGGACCGTCATGCCAAGGTTATCCACCTGGGAGATAGTTCAAGGTGTCAACCTGAGGTGGCTAGCTTGGGACCAGTCAGCTTGGGATTGGCCAACCCAGGGCAGCTAGCACAGGGCCGGGTAGCTCAGAGCAACTAGCTTAGTAGCTTGGCCCCGATCTATGTGATGGTGTAGGGCCATGACATCCCTCCTAGGTGAGCCAAATTTGACTCAAGTTTGATCGTCTCCTGGCTGCTAGGGTAGGGACTCTATTCCTATTTCATTAACAGTAGCCCCTGGCCCAAATGCTAGGCGTTGGACTAGTGACTAGGGATGAGGCCTACCTCTTCGATGGCCTAGAGACGGCGTAGTTTCCTCCATGGTTTCCATCTTCTGGGGCACAGTTCGTTTGTTCCTAACAAATGTTGATATAGCCATACGGTGGCCCACACCCTTAGTTTTGATGTAGGCCACTTCCTGAGCTATCTAGCGAACATGCAAGTACTCAGGAGTTTAGTCCCCAAGCTCACACTTGCACAAGCCTAATACTTCAGCGCTGCCATGCGTGCTCATGACCTCGCAACTTCGTCGCCTTCTTCAAGCTACCTCCTTAGCTCCCCACACAACACACAAGTGCTTGGAGGAAACTAGCCCTTGAGCTTAGACACAACACACATGAAAGCCTAGGATCTCATCTCGATCAACATAGCCCTACAAACCGAGTAAATGGGGTTGTTCGCTCATAGAAAACACCCATGGGCATGGTGCTAACAATGCTCGCCACCATTTTACCCTCCGTCCCTTGGATGCTTGAGCTAGCAATGCACATGGGTGATCGAGCAACTCATAGTTCTTGGACCTTGGTGGCACTTGGGTTGGGACTAGCCAAACTAGGCACTAGTAGCATGCTAATAATGTCTAGGTTGCCTCGACCAACTCATGGTTCTTGGACCTTGGTCGTGCTTGGGTTGGGACTAGCTAGGCCGGGCACTGACAACTTACTACTGAGGTCTAGGTTGCCCCGACCACCCATACTTGAGTTGGTAGGGCTACTCGAGGTCCTTGGAACTCGGTGATGCCTAGGGCTCTGCCCACCAGTTCAAGCACCAACAATTGGCGTATGATGTCTAAGTTATTGCAATCATATGAACTACACACAAGTCATCATTCCTTTGCGATTAGGAAACATATGACATAATTTTTACATGACCGAGGCTTTTTGGAGTGGGTAGGCAGGGAAAAACTCTGAAGAAATAGTAGTATCAGAAATCTTACATGTATTAACATACGATTCCTGAGTTCACGGTCCTACCATAGGCCGCTTCTCTGCCCTTGGCAAACATGCGAATGCTTGTGTTACCATAGCTTTATTGCTTCCATTGGTGCGCCTCCTTAGGTCTTGGGTGAAATACAAGTGCTTGGGGCAGTTAAACTCCTAAGCTCCTAGGTCCTCCGGCCAATCAGCGTGGCCATGCCACATAGACCGACAAGGTTGCCTGCTTACAAAAAAATGCCCACAGGCATGGTACTAACAATGTTCATTACCATTTCACCCGTTTGCTCTTGTAGAACCAAACTAGTGTCATGTATGGGTGACCATGTAACTCGTGGTTCTCGAGCCTTGGTAGTTCTCAGGTTTGGACTAGCCAGGCTAGACATCGATAGCTCGCTAGTAAGGCTTAGGTTGCCTTGACTACCTATCCTTGGGTTGGTAGGGCTACATAAGTTCCTTAGAGCTTGGTGATACCCATGGCACGTCCCACCATTTCAAGCACTGAAAGCTGGCACACGATGGCCAAGTTTCTATGATCCTTTGAACTACATACTAATTAACATTCATTCACGACAGATAAATGGAGGATCGCAGTTTCATGTGGCGGAATTTCTTGTGAGTGGATGAGTGAAAGAGTACATCTAAAAAAACACTTAGGAAAACAATAGCATGCATATATAGACATTACGTACTGATTGGGAGCCCTCAGCCAACAGGAGGAGGATGCCTATGCTGCAAGTAGGGCATTCCCTACGCTATTGGTATCAAAGCCAAATGGGTATCTATTGACGCAAAATTCGTTTGAGATCCATGTCAAATGTCATCACATGAACGAAGGCCTACGAGGTCTGCTTAGCTTCAGTATAGGTTCTTAGCTTGTTTAAGGTTCGGTCTATAAGGAAGATAGAAATAACTAGTCCAATGGGCCAATCGACCGATTGGTTGATACGGACTCATTATTGGCCGTCAAATTGGTTGAAAGTCTGATGTGGGCAAATTTAAAGCTCAATATAAAGATAACTCATCAGCCAGAACTCTGATGAAACATTGAATAAAACCTATCGACTTAATAGAATCTGTCTTGTTAACAACAATATGATAGTTCGGACCTAAACGAGACAGTATGAGATTGAAGATAACAAAAAAATGTATTTAGCCAATAGATCCTACATAAATGTGATGGACATACCAGATCAGACTAAGAGATCGAAAGATGCACCCTTAGGCAGAACTGATGTATTAAGATAATTAGCAGTCATACAAACCTAGTTAAAATATCAGATTGAACCAAGAAAGTTTTAACTAAGCTGATACAATTGCCATGTGATGGGACTTACCCTATCGCTGGGGATCGAACTGAACCAATGCAGCCCTGCTGGAAGAAAAGAACCCATTGAAAACTACTTCTAGGGATGACAATGCGCCGAAATTGTATTTGTATTGATGTGATTGATGATTCAAAAGCCCCTCAGCGTACATATTTATACCCTTAGGTTTATACAAGTCGAAGATGGTTATGGAAGAAAATTTCCTAAAGAGAAAAGGAAAATAACTACACCTGTCTATTTATAAGAGATATTTACAAATATGAAACCACTTCATAGTGGCTTTTGCGAGATCTCCTTGAATTTGGTTTTCATCGAATAAGCTCCAATGGGCTGATTCCTTCAATGGGAGCAATGAACCATTGGCCATCAAGATTTTGGCGTTAATAAATGCCTCCTAATTTTAGAGTGTGAGAATTCATGCTTCAGAATTATCTTCTCCGGGCCTCCCATGACTCCAAAACTTTGCTTAGGACGTTATAGCCTGTGTGAACTGGCCCAAACAAACCTTTTATCCAATGGTCTAGGGCTCTTCTCCGGTGTGTCCTTCTATGAAGCCTCTTGATATCAGCCTTCATGAGCCAATACTTTCTGTATTAGATGAGCCAAACTTTCAAACTCTTGAGAAGAAAATTTTTCTTTGATAGGAGTCAACATTCCTTAGAAAACAAGCTTGGGTAATTGTCCATTTAAATTTAAACTGTAACATTGGCTTCACACATCGCAAAATTTCTGAGCATATTCTAGAACTGATTCATCTACCTTTTGTTATACTGATGTCAAATCTATCAGCCGTATCTCATGGATTATAGCAAAGAAGTTTTTGTAAAATTGTTTCTCTAGATCGGGTCACCCTTAAATTGAATTTAGTGTGAAAGATGAGAACCATGTAAAAGCCAATCTAGATAGTAATAGTGGAAAAAATTGTACTCTCAGAGTCTTTTCTACTGATGCTTCTTCATATTGAGCTAAGAATTGACTGATGCGTTTAACTATAGACATATTGTCATGCCCTAGGAACTTGGATAAATCTAGAACCCTATATTGGTGTGGCAACAGAACCCTATGAAATCACCGTGGGTATGGGTGCAGATACATGAAGGTTTGTTTCTTTGGTTCTAATCCGAACTATTCCCTAATCACTTTGGCTATCTTTGCCGTCCATTCATCATCCCGTGGATTGTATACAAGATATTGTAGTGGCGGCAACAATGCTTGATTTTGGGCTTGATGATCTCTTCGCGCTTGACTCCAATCAGGAGCTCCACCATGTTGATACTAGTGCCCCCTATAATATATAATAGGTTGTCTAATGGTATCTAGGAGTCCCATTGCGCTGCCCCCCCTCCCAAACTGAATACATCTAGGATGAACCAAACTTGGAGCCACAACTCTCTCTAATCCATAAGATACTTGAGGCACCTTTGATACCATCGGCAGTTGTGAATTGGTGGCAATGTTTGTCAATGTCTTTTGTGGAAGATAAACAAGGGCTTGATATGGTTGTTGGGCAATTGATCCATCCAATGTCTTCTTAATTAGATTTTGGAGTGTGTTCACCAGCACTCTAGACTGATTGATCAATGATGCACAGCATCATTGACTAATTCTTGGAAAGATCCTTGTGGACTGGTAGGTGCAGGTTATCTTATTTCTCTAACCAGAATTGGCCTTGGTAGATGTACTTTCTAGATCAACCTCTGCTACATCATACTAAAAGATTCTAAGCATAGTTTGTAAAAATCTTTTATAGTCTATTGCACTTGTTGCTTGTGTGCTTAAGTCAAGTCCTCTAAGGCAATTGGAATCAAATTGTTGGGGTCAACCTCCTTTCTAGACATGTTGGCTTGAAGAAAATGTGTCCTACCGGACATGTCAAAAGAGCATGTTGACACGAAATTAATTTTAGATCTGCGCCAAATGTCATCACATGCACGAAGGCCTAGGATGTCTGTTTAGCTCTAGTATAGATCCTTAGTTTGTTTGAGTTTTAGAGCGTACCAATCAATTTGACTCTGTAATTAATAAAGAAAATAGAAAGAATTGGATCAATGGGCCAATCGGCCGATAGGCCAATATGCACTCGTATTATCGGCCAATGACCGATAGGAATTGAGTTGTACTTATACATCAGCTAGAAGTTCGATGCGGGAAAACTTAAAGCTCAACATAAAGAATACCTATCGGCTAGAACTCCGATGAAATGTTGAATAAAACCTATCAGCTTAATAGAATCTAAATTGTTAACAATAATATCGGATTTAACTAGGACAATATCAGATTGAAGATAACGAAAAACATATATTTATACCATAAATACTAAGTAAGATCAAAACAATATAGTCTTAGACTGAGCTGACATATCAAGATAACTAGTAGTCGTACAAACCTAGTTAAAATATCGTACCCAATAGAGAAAGTTTTAACTAAGCTATTATGACTACTATATGATGGGACATACCTTGTTGCTACGGACCAAACTAAACCAATGCATCCCTACTCGAAGGCAAGAAATTATCAAAAACTATTTCTACATGGCAATGATTGGTAATGATTTAAAAAGCCCCCTCAGGGTACATATTTGATTATTGAGTCTGTGATATCGTCCGATATGTCCAAACCCAATATGCACCAAAACCGAATCGTGCGTATCGAGGCAACGGGGTCGTGGAGCGCCATCACCCTCCCCATGAACATCTTAAATGCCAACTTCCCCTCTTCATCATACACTTCCTCCTTGGTGTCTCTCCGCTTGAAGTCGATGATGGCAGCGTTGATGCAGGGCACGGAGCGCTAGAGGTCACACCACCACCGTGACACCAAGCCACACAGCCTAGCGCGTGGTCAGGAACGACATGATGTGGAGGATGATGTCATCGGAGAGGGCGCTGAACCAGTCCTTGCCATCGTCCTGCGCTGGGGCTATGACCCTCCAACTCTTGGCAGGCGATCCCTCCATGACGGCTGAGCACGCCCGCACAGGCATTTCGTTGAACAGGTGGCACGCGTGGAAACTGCACAGAAGAAGACCCAAGAATCAAGAAAACCCATCAATCTGCAGCTCATTTCCAAGCAAGATTTGAGATCGTAGTACAAGAAACGTCACTTGAGCAGAAATCGATAGGTCGGTGAAGAACATCCAGAGAAGAAGTACCTATGCAAAAAAGTATTGATGCAAGAAGAGATGGAAGGAAGGAAGGAGAAAGTTGTACGCCTGTAAACCTTGAAATCAAGAAGAGATGCAAGAAAGTATCAACCTCAAGAGCGCTCCAGGGAACGATTCGCTTGCCACTGGTTCTGCCTAGTGGGGACACTGCTGCAGTATTTGTGTGGTTTACTGCTTGATCGATGGAAAGATGGACGGTTCAGGTTGAATGAAATACTACTACTCCCTCCGTTTAAAAAAAACACAAGTTGTTATAGAATCTATGTCCATGCAGCCAATAAGTTAAAAAAATGACAAAACTAGCTTTGTTATAACCAAAGTTTTCATGATATTATATTTGTATAACTATTTTTGATTAATTTATGAAAAAGAATAAATAGTCAAAGTTATATTTTTTGTAACTATGAAAAACCTAGAACGTTTTTTTTGACAAAAAGAATAGATGCAGTAGTCCTATGAAGAACAATATCTATGTTAATGGTGAAATCACTCCTCCACTTGTATGGTAGTCGTGTGCTGGCATATCGCATCTATACCCTATAGTGTTGCTCTAGACACTATTTGGACCATTATGCCTCCTACTGTTCTACCACTCATATAATTGCCACTATTGTGCCCAACTTAAGGATCACTCACTTCTCTATCATCTTCTAATACAGTATTGGATGGTTTCCTCTATTGAAACCACATTTAATGCTTATTGTTTTGTAAGCTCTTCTATTGTGGTCTTCCTAACCATTTCCACCTCCCACTATGTGCATCCAAGTTCATGGATTTAGAGGAATCATTCTATAGCGTTGTCACCCCACATCACAGCCTACCCAAAAACCACATAAAAATTATGTCACAAGGGTGAGAGGAGGTGATCTGCCTTCTCCGATACTTCGTTCTTAGCACTAGTACTAGGATGCGATGTTGGTATCCTTAGCAGTGAAGGCGTGCCATTGATATTTTTAACTCGATAACATAATATAGTTAAGCATTTATTTCAGTTGCACTTTGGATCAACACTGGCAGCGGAGTTCCAATCAACCGCTAGCAAATTGGGGACTATGATAAAATCCTAATATCATCTTTACCTTCTTGGTTACGCACCATGTCTCGAGAATGACAAATACCATAGCTTAACAAGAGTGGCCTAGTTTACTTCACTAAAAACCAAGTTTTTCACTTTAAAAATGGCATTCGAAAACACTAATGTGTTCTCTTCAAGTTGTTAGAAAAGAGACTTGCATCTCAATGCATTGTGTGATACTTTTTCAACAACATAATACGATTACATTGGCTCATATAGCCGGCCTCTATTTCATCGACTCCTAGAGTAAATTTTGACTTATCGACTACTAGAGCAACTCTCAGCTTTACTAGACTCCCAAAATCCTTTGCTCATCATAGGCTCCTAGAGCCTACTTCCCTAGGCAATCAACATCTCACAACACCTCCTAGATACCGTAGGTCACACAAACCCACATCTGAGCATTCATGTCATCTATTAGCCACATAGGCTGGTTCAAAAAATGATTTCCCTCCCATAATATCTTTGTAACACTTTACAACCAAATCCGTGATAGAGAAATCATATTAGTTACATTTCCAATGATGATAAGAATATATGCATTCGAATAGATTGGCTAACCTTTATTACAAAGGGCACATTTTTTACTCATGTCACACTACCTTACTCTAATCACCCGATATTTGTTGTATGGACATGATCGGGGAAAGAAGGATTGTAACAAGTCCTTTCAAAATAAGCCCATCCTAACTCATTGCGAACTAGATAGGTCTTACACCAAGCACATGCTGAGATCTATCTCACATGTTTTTATATACATCCAATACAAATTTGACTTTATTTGTATCTTTTGAGAATAACACCGATGGAACGCTAACTTCTTAAGAACAAAGTGAACCTTACACTATTCTCTTTCTTTCTCCTTCCATGACTGCACACTCACACAGCTCTAGGCACCACCCTCCTCCTCACCCCTGCCTCCTTTGCCCTAACTTCTTCCCTATCTTCGGTGACTCCCCCGTCACTATAAACATGACTACTGCACCCGTCTCCTAACCTCTCCAACACAAGTTCCCCCCTTCACCAACACTAGATCACCATTGGTTCCCGACGCCACCTCACTGCCCACCTATTTCACCATCCATTGTCGAGCTACTGCCTTCCAAGGTCATCCCTCTAAGACCTGCGAACTTCCCCCTCTCCCTCTTTCTGTTCTCCTGCCCAACTAAAAACCTAATTCAGAGGTCCTCTGTCAGAGTTGGGACTTGCTAGAGTTAGTGGGAGTTCGCTAGTGATGAAGATGACACTTGAATCTTGGAGGAAATTTGAAGGTTAGAAATTCATGTGATTCTTTTTTTCCCAAAAAAATTGTCGTGTGATGTATAGCAAAACTGATAATTGATTTTTCTTAGCGAGAGGAAGATGGAAAAAAACCCTACTTTTTTACATGGCATAATATAGAAAACTCCCCTCCCCCTAGCTAGGCAGTTGTCAAATGTCAAATCTGCTACACAGTACACATACACGTCTTCTTTTGGCATCAGCCGTGTTGTCTGAAATCAGTTTTTCTTCCTCATAAAATAAATTATCACCTCATGGTGAGCTTAGTTCATATCATGAACAAAATTATACATCTAACTAAAAATTATGGAAGGGCAATTGCATCTAAACTACTACACAAATCATTTTTGCATGTGGCTGAATCACGGGCTGCTAGTAAAAATACTTGCTCGGCCTTGAGGATTACGGGCCATCCGCAAAAAAATATTTTTGTAGGCACCAAAAACTATCCATATGGTAGACCACCTATAATATACCAACATTTTTATAGGCGGCCCACCTTATGGGTCGCCTGTAAAGATAGGCTCTTCCTTTTCCTGCAGTTTCTCCCTTTCTCACTATCTTCTCTTCTTCTCTCTTGTGCTCTCTCTTCACTCTCACATTCTCCTTTTCTTCACTCCCCTTCCTCTCCCTCTCCCCTTTATCTCCCTCTCACCTAGGCTGAAGGTCAAGGTGGTGGCTTTGGCAGGAAGGGCATGTGGCGATAGCCCCACTCTCCTCTCTCCCTCTTAGGTGTGGTTCAGTAGGGGCGATGACAGCGTATGGAGCTAGTGCGACGCCAATTGAGGCCTCCCCGCCTCAATTGAAGATGGAGGGCACTAGATCTGGCTGTGAGCATGCAACCCCTCCCTACCTTGCGAGGATCAAGGGATGTAGAGCTCGACATGGTGGTGTGGAGGAACTTGACAGTGCTCAACTGCAATGACCATGGTAGGGAACTTGATGGCGTGGACGAGTGGATCGAGGCAGCACGACCCAATGAGCTTTAAGGCTAGCACAAATCGAGGTGGCGTTGGTAACGAGCTCTAAGGCCAACTCAGGTCGATGTGGCGTGGTTCGATGACCTCTAAAGCCTCATAGATCTAAGCGGGAGATCGTCGTCTACCTAGTCGGTAGTGGAGTGACCCTTTGGGTATGTCCCTCTAGATCCCCTCCCCTCCCTCTCCCAGATCTAGCTAGAAGGGAGTATGCCAGTGGTGGGTATGTAGCTCGGTAAGGGCGGCGGCATCAGTGGCTCCTCCGTTTCCTTTCCTAGGTCTGGCTGTATAGAAGGAGGCTGGCACTGATGACGACATGTGGCTCGACACGTGCGGGTGGTGATGGTTGAAATGATGGCAACCGCTGCCCTTGTCTCCTCCTCTCTTTCCTAGATCTAGCTAGAGGGTAGGAGGCAGCATGCGACTTGGCAAGTAGTGGTGGTGGCAGCAGCTCAAGGGCATCCTAGTGAGCTCGTCAACTGTAATGGTCCTCGATCGACTTAGCAAAGATGATCGTGGTAAACGGTGGCTTAGGGATATTGAAGATAGCTTCACTAACATCTAGGTGGTGACGGACGACAATTTCGATGATTTTTTTTTGGAGAAAAAACCTCTTTCCTAGCTGGTGACTTAAGGAGGATCGTCTAAAAAATCGATTTGGTAAGTGGCTTAAACTGTAAAAATATATTTTTACAGACGGGCTAGGAGCCGCTGTAAAAATACCTATTTTTAGCTCCTCTAGTCCCTTGATCGAAAATGGTTTTTGAGCAGTTGTAGTACCAAAAATTGGAACATTTTTTTATTCCGGCCTTTCGAGAGGCCGCACTGTCAGCAGCATGAACAGCTACAAGCAAAACTCGCTGGCTGCAAGAACTCAAGGAGAAGATCACATCATCCTGGTTCTCAGCAACTACAGATTGCTCACTACCTATTCCTACAACAATGCTACCCACAGCTTCGCCGAAAATCTTATCAGAGACTGCCGCTACATCGAATTCTTCATGCGCGTCCCCGCCACCATTGTCATGGATCGGTGATGCGCTTAAGACGTCGATCCATCCTTGATCGGAGTCCCAGTCTGGTACCGACGACGGCGAGCAAGCCATTGCTCTCACCCTCTTGGCTGGACACTCTGAAGATTCGTTATCTGCCGCTGTTTTATTTGCTACGTTAATGGAGACAATGCTTCGGACATCGATCCATCCTTGATCGGAGTCCCAGTCAGGCACCGACGACGGCGAGCACGCCATTGCTCTCAACCTCTTGGCCGGACACTCTGATGATTCGTTATCTGCTGCTGTTTTATTTGCTACGTTAATGGAGATGCTGCTCCGGACTTCGATCCAGCCATGGTTGTCGAAGTCCCAGTCCGGCAATGTCTGGCCGGAGCATGCAATTGCTCTGATCCGGCCGGTGGGGCTGTTCGGCATGTCGTCTTCCTCGTCGTCGGTCGACGACGACTCAGACTCCCACAATGCCGCGTCGAGCGCGCTCGTGGGAGACACCCATGTCGCCTTGACGACTTCTTTGGTGAGTCCGCGTGACTTTGAGACGAACGGGTGCAGTAGCAACTGCGCCGCCGTGGGCCGGTCTCCGGCGCGCCGTTGCAGGCACTGGTGCAAGAAGTCCTTCGCCTCCGGCGACATCCATTTCGGCACCTCCGGCACAGCGTCCGTGTACCCAATCTTGCGGAGCGTGGCAAGGACGTTGTCCATGTCGCTCCACGGAGCGCGTCCGGTGGCCATCTCGACAATGGTGCAGCCCAGAGCCCACACGTCGGCGGCTGGCCCTTGCTCCTCGCCGCGCGCGACCTCGGGCGCCATAAACGCCGGCGTGCCACCGATTACCGGCTGCTTCGAATCACCAGGCATCAGCACCCTCGCACAACCGAAGTCGGCGAGCTTGGCGCGGCCGTCGGCGCCGACAACCACATTACTCCCCTTGACATCTCCATGCACGATGAGCTTCCCGTGGAGGTAATCAAGCCCCCTCAGCACGTCCGCCGCGTACACCCTGACGGCGCCCTCGTCGAGGCAACCCCCATTTCTCGCCACCACGTCGGCCAGCGACCCGCCTGGCGCGAACTGGAGGAATAGTTGGTGCTCGCTGCCGGACATGAAGCCAAGGCACTTGAGCACGTGCTGCGAGGAGAGCCCGGACATGACGCTCCACTCTCGCCGGAGCTGCTGCCTCGCGGCGCCCTCCACGGCGACCGACTTAACAACGAAAAGCTCCCCGGAGGCGTCGTCCACCGCGAGCGACACCACGGCGCCGGACGCACCGCGGCCGATGCCACGGAGGCGCGTCCAGCCGCCGCCGCTGCCGTTGATATCCGTGGCCATGGGGAATGGAAGGCGAGCTCGGATGAGTTCTTGGTGTGGATTAGGGTTGTGATTTCTTTGCGAATGCCACTGCCCGAGTCGAGGAGGGTATTTAATGCGTGAGGCTGGCATGTGGGGCCCACAGTTTCGAGCGCAAGGGAAGCGAGTGTGGCATGTGGTAATTAGACTGACATGTGGGGCCGACAGGGTTAATTGATGTCTGGCAATTTACCAGTGTGGAGTTTATTATTGTTAAGGAAAGGCGTGTTAATTTTACCTCTTTTTATTTATAATCCGTGTGGATTAATTAGGAAATGAGGGTTAAAAGTAAAAGACATGTGCGTTTAGTGCCTTTCTTTCTATTTTATCCAGTGTGAACAGGATGGAAAATGTGGAGTAAAAAAAATAATGCGTTTGTGCAAATTAAATGAGGATAACGAGTCCCTTATAAAAAAGAGGATAACGAGTTTGGGTTTTGTGTTTTTTAGCCTGATTAATTCATTGTAAGAATGTGAATATTACGCTCGAAGGGGATTTTCAACAAAAAAAATTAGTGAAATCAGTTGAGTTTTATCTCTTTGATTATATATTATGGGATGTATTTACGGGTGTGTGAGCTTGGTATATGTAATAATAATATATGCGTCTGCCTATGGAATGTAATAAAAAAATATGCTCATTACCGTTACAATGCATGTGGTTTCTAGGTCAAAAACTGATCATGTAGCTAGCAAAAAGCTTTAACATGTTCCTCATATTTTTAGAAGAGATTAAATGGTTAATTAATCAACCTAAAAAAACGGAGCAGCTATACAGTTGTAGATAGGTTATGTATACAAGAGTGAACGGTACAACAATATACTATATGATCAATTAATTGCTACATCTGCTGTTTATCTTTCAACCAAACTTAATCCACTCGCCTGATGTATTACAAGTTTAAACCTGAAGGCTAGCTACTGTGGTGTTACTATAGTGAGCATGATCTGAATTAAACTGTAAACGGTTAGGCCTAATTAACCACATCTGTGCCTGCATTGTTGGTAGTGATCTGGGCTACATGGATTTGGAAATATATAGACATCCCAAACCTGTGGGCTGTGGGCTTGGCCCAGCAAACAAAGAAAGATCTAAAAAGGTCCATGTTTTTTGTGGAATCAAACTTGTTTCATCAAGTTAGTCTCCTTGCAGAAAAATGAAAAAGTTGGACTAGCTCTCAGCGGGTTTCCTATCAAGAACCAATTGAAAGCAAAGCAGTCCGTCCTCCCACCTCTCTCCCTCTCCTTGACAAAGAAACAGCTGAGCGAAATAATGCTTTTCATTGAAGCTGTCTTTTTAAATTGAGTCATTTTAGAGTGCTCCATTTAACCCCATAGAGGTAAAAGTTATCATAAAATCCTAACCATAAAATATTTTGTGATTTATTATCCCAATAAAAAGACATTTTCTTTTTCCACAAATACATTTATCAAACAAGGAAACTGCTAACTATCATTCCTAAGTTAATATGCATGCATGTAACCGACATTTGAGACCATTTAATTTTAAAAAATCTGGAATTTTTTTAAGATCCCAAATAAATATAACGCGTTCCATAACCTTTGTACTACAATGGTTTAAATCTAAATAGATTGTAATTCTGAGTCATGGATTATTAATATGTGAAATATATTGAAGGCAAATGTAATATATAAAAGGTGTAAATTAATTTGATTCATTTTCAGTATGAATTTGAAAGTAGAAAAATAAACAAAAAATATTTGTGCCATGGGTACAGTAACTCAAAATTGTTTTGTGTCAAAAATTAAAGCAACATCCAAAATTTGAATAAATTTAGCATGTTTATTCAAGGTATTATTCTAATTTTGAATTTTTATTTATACATGCAACGAAATATGGTAATTAATAATAATATCTTTTACCAGTCAAGACGTAAGAGGAATATTACCCCTTGGATCAAAGTATAATGGTTGGTTCAAAAAAGTTTTGGTATACCATAAAAAATCCTATTAAATTATAAAACAGAGGGCTGGTGATTGAAATTTCGAGGGCATACGCTGCAACGTATGGATGTGTAAAATGTAGGAAAAAGAAACAATGGCAATGGAAAGGTAGCTTCTTCAGGATCTCTTTCGCAAGCATGTGACAAGTTTCTTTCCACATGGTTGCCCAGCCGTGGCTGGAGGCGTTGATGCATCAGCTTCATGTTCATAGATGGGCTGTAATTTTTGAAAGATATAAGTGACTCTCGGGACCACATGGTAACGATGCGAGACGCTTGCAGCTCTTAACTTCGAGGCACTCTAATGATGGAAGGTGTCCCAAACAATTCAGTGAATCCAGCTTGATGCATTTCTGGATAGATAAATACACGAGGGCATTCCGCTGCCCTGACACGAAAAGGAGCTCGGGACATGAACCGATGTCTAGCTGCTTGAGGGACGGTGGTAGGTTCTCAAGTTGTGCAATTTTATAAGAGCGAAAGACACTTAGATGTTCTAGGCATGGCAGTGGCAGAGGATGATTTCAATTGCTCAAGCACACTTGTGCACGCAAGGCCATTGGAGTGCTCCGACCATGTCCCTTTCCCTCATATGGACTCAAGACTAGGGCAGTGTCTAATGCTAATACCTGTGATAGATGGGGGGAGAATGAAGAGCTCTCTCAAACTATCACGACACAATATTGATAGTGAGGTTAGACGTGGCAGGACCTGATCCCTTGCATAACGAGTTGACGCCCTATTAGTTTATGACAACTGAAAATCTCCAATGTCTTCAATGATAAAAGGCATAGTAACTCTTCCTCTGGCCAATTGATGAGTCTGTCGCAGCAGGAGATATGCAAGTACACAAGGTGTCCAAGCCATTTCCAGATCCTAATTATTGGTTGTGATGGGCTTGAGGTGCTGAAAAATTGCAGGAGCTTATCTCCATTTCTGGAAGAGATGATTCGTGAATCTGATCTAGCAGCAGCGTTGCTTCTCTGTCCAGCCCGTTCAATACCATCTTCGACAGTGAGGACATGTATATGGGCAGCTGCACTTTGTATTTTCTTGTCTTCCCTCTGTTGCCACCCAGCTCTCTAAGCTCTCCAATTCACGTAACTTGACTTTCTTTAATGCTGGAAATGCCGTGGATGCCATGTCACAGCATAGCGTTTGAAACACTGGACAGCCCATGATAACAACCTTCTCAAGACGACAAAATGTTTGCTCTCTTCCTTGTCTTCCTTCGCATAGGGTTTGCAATTTATCAAGACTAATCAAATAGAGAACTTGAAGATACACAAAATGAATGAATTGAGGAAATTCCTCGCACATTGTGCAGCCCTCGAGATGGAGCTCCACCAAGTTTTGCAGCACACTGCGATCTATCATCCATATTGGAAAACAAGTGTTTTTATATGAGACTACCATCAGCTCACGAGGAGGTTTAAGAGCATCAAGAACCTTCTGATGGCAATCTGGTCCCTCAACATGGTAGTCTACATTCCATTCAAGAGATAAGCGTGTAAGTTTCTCTTTGCTTCCAAGATTGGCTGCTTTTGCTTGTTCGTGGGATACATTTTCTAGGCCACATAACTTTAGTTCGACACAAAGTTTTAAGCCATGCAGTTCTCTAAGGGTACTGCAACCAGAACTATCGCCCACCACAAAATATGTTAATATCTGGAGGGAAGTCAACTGTCCAAGCTCTGGAGGCATGCACTTCATTTTTGAGCATCCATTTGTATAGAGGTGTCGTAGGCTTGTCATATACTTCATATCCTTTGGGAGTCTGACAAGATTTCTGCAATGAGAAAGCTTCAACGTCTGTAGGTTGTGCAATATGGTTATGTCTTCAGGAAGTTCTTTGATATTATAGTTGTTCGAAAGATCTAGATATCTTTGGTCATGGAGATATCTTGGACTGATTGGCACTGATTCTTTATATAGTAGGATCTTGAGCACTCGTAAAGAACTGCACCTGGATAGATGGTATTCCGGGACATCACTATCCTGAGAGATGGAGACTGTTTAAGTAGAAAGTCATCCTAAAAGTGATGGAGAATTAATCTATATTAAAATCGGTAAAAATAATTTATATTAAAATTAGTAAATTTAATCTATATTAACTTTGGCATTACAGGTTCGGCTCTCACCTCCTCGTGTCATTTGGATTTATTGACACAAAGTCCGATACTTCGTTCTTTATATATCGCCGTAATCCAGACTTGACCTACTTACTGCTATATGTCAATAACATTGTTCTTATCGCCTTCTCTCCTAGATTTCTCAAGCACATTATTGAGCCTCTTCAGCGTGAGTTTACTATGACGGATATGGGTCAGCTGCATCATTTTTTGAGCATTTCTGTGACACACTCTGCAGATGGTATGTTCCTTTCTCAGCTGCAGTACAGTCAGGATATTTTAGAGCGCGTCAGAATAAGTGCGTGCAAACTATGTAGCACGCCTGTTGATCTATACTCTAAATTATCTTCTAATAGAACGCCTATTGCTGACGCTACACAGTACCGTAGCCTAGCTAGCGCTCTGCAATATCTAACTTTCACCTGACTAGACATTGCCTTTGCAATTCAACAAATATGTATCTATATGCATGATCCTCGGGAGCCACATCTCACTGCTCTCAAGCGGATCCTACGTTACTTGTAGGGCACACTATCACTTGGACTGACCAAGCGTCGATCTTCATCTGCAGATCTTATTGTTTACACGGATGCCGATTGGGCTGGCTGTCCTGACACTCGCCGGTGGCTACGCAGTATTTCTTGGAGACAACTTGGTGTCCTGGTCTTCCAAGCGTCAACATACGGTCTTTAGATTGAGTACCGAAACTGAATATCGTGCTATGGTGAATGGTGTTGCTGAAGTTACCTAGCTGCGTCAGCTGATTCTTGAGCTTCGCCACCCTCCTCGCCGTGCCACCTTGGTCTATTGCGATAATATCAGTGTTGTATATCTCTCCAGCAATCTAGTGCAGCATCAGCAGACAAAGCATATTGAGATTGATCTTCAAGAGAAGATCACCGTCGGTCACGTTTGGGTCTTACATGTTCCTACGATATTACAATACACCGATATCCTTTCTACCTCACTATTTCAGAAGTTTCGGTCCAGCCTGAATGTTAGCGATGCTCCCGATTAGACTATGAGAGAGTGTTAGTCTATGGTAATTATAGAAAGTATAATTATAGTAGGTTAACCTTGATTAGTGGCATGGCTGGGTGGTTGTCTTATAAGCCATCTCGGCTGGTCTATATATACTGATGTATTGATAGTAAATAGAATTAATCATTCCCACACTTTATAATTAATTTATATTAAAATTATCATAGTGTGGCCGATAGTAAATTCCCATGGTAATCGTCAACAGAGCAAATTCCCCCGGCGGAATTTTCCTCGCCTCTTGAAAGAATGATCTCCAAGAAAGCACCGTGAAAATATCATCCGCTATTGTTTCCAGATGGTCTTTCTCCAGCAATGGTATGAACTCGTGTGCCAACCACAACTGGATCAAAGTCTCCACGTCAATCTCATAATCTTTTGGAAATATAGCACCGAAAGCAAAGCATTGCTTCATATGTGATGGCAGGTCGTCCTAGCTGAGACGAAGTATAGGAAAAATTCTCTCCTCCCCCTTATTGCAAATGTTGCTTTTGGCTAGTATGTCCTTCCATTCTTGCATAGTATTCCTGATGCTCAACATAGAGCCAAAGGCTTTTGCAGCTAAAGGGGAACCTCAACAATCATACTAAGAATTTCAGAATACTCGTCACTGTTTGGCAAACATAATGCTTTACTCTGGATTATTTCCTTCACATATGCTTCCCCCAACTTTTCTAGATTATACACTTCAACTTCACCCGTGACGACAAGTGTAGCAACCTTTGCATCCCGAGTTGTTGTTAGTATTGCACTACCCTTACCACCATGCTTCAAACAGGTCTTCAGGTTTCCCCACTTATCATCATCCCTATTCCTTACATCATCCAACACAATGAGATACTTCTTTCTGCAGATCTTGCAAAGCCTTTTCACGATCTCTTTCTGTGTTCCTACATATGCTGTTTGCGATAGTGACAACATCAAACTCATTTGACGCACAACCCCATCTGCGGAGCTAGAAATGCTTCTCAATTTCAAGGTCATTGTAAATGAGCTGTGCAAATGTAGTCTTGCCTGACCCACCTATTCCAACAACAGGAAGGACTATGAGGTCCTTGCTATCAGCTTCATCAAGCAATATTTCCATAGTCTTCTTCTCCTCATCCCTCGATCTGCTAACAATATCCTTGTCAGAGTCAACCATGATGGAATCAGTTTGCGTCCGTTGCTTTGGTGTATGAGCCCGAAGGAGTTCATCTCGTTGATGAGTTCCTTGATGGAGTTCATTTCTTTGACGAGTTTCTTGGATTTTGCACACAATGTTTTGAAGTTTCTTGCCCATCCTGTAGCAAAACCCAATGGAATTATGGGAGGGGAAAAGGCTTACAGCGTCCTTAATGCCAAGCATAGTGAGGTGCCCCTTTTTCTTGGCTTCACGTCGGAGTGCTTCGTAATTGAACTCGTCAAAAGACATCAATTGCCTCGTAGGTTACCTTCTTGAGTGCTTTGCGCCAAGCGCTAATTCCTCCGGATCGATGAGTTTTCTTCTCCTCTGCGTGTTGAATGATGTGGAGCATAGATGGAAGCATGCGGTCCAGTTCCTCACGCTGCTCCTCCATGACTTCCATGACCTTGTACTGCTCTAGAAGGTAGCTCTAGAAGGTAGCTGGAAGCCTTCTCCTTCACCGTGGAGAGCAGCGGCCCAACCAAAAACTCGGCCATCGTTGCTCCCTCAACTTCAACCAAACCCAAGGCGAAGGCAATGGCAGCAGGGAGGAGTGGATTTTGGTCTCTAGAGTGTGGTAGAGAGATAATACATGGGAGAGTGATGTACTGCAATGTACATTACAAAGGATAAGGCAGTGTCGTGTGGAACAGCACAACAAAGTGCAAGTCAGGAAAATTATTGCTAGCTTCCAAGCAGTCAGTGTATTTTATGCAAATGGGAGGACCAACGAGTCATGATCAGTGCAGAAATTAGCAACAAAATATATGGCCACTGGCGCGAAAGCTGATAGATGTGCGTGTTGGCCCAGCTCTCACGCACAAGCACTAGATGCACACAGAAATAATCTTTTTGTGGCGCTACACACCAGCGATCTTTTTTTTCTTCACACGCACACCTTCTAACCAAAGCTGATTACAAGGATTAAATACACAACGCACAGGCTCAGCCACACGCCGGCCGGTGCTCACGACTCCACAACTTGCGGGTGACTCGGCCACCACTACATGCACACTCCAAGATTAGGCCAAAGACTCCCACAAGTAACTCCACTAACTAACTGCATGCAGATCACTTCCCCTATTTTCTGCATACCCCTGCGCTAATCTCTTCCACTACCTGAATTCAGTTAGCATCCACATGCGTTGAACTGCTGATCCGTCGACTACGCATGCACACACTCTGTGCTTCACTATCCACATACCAACTCTCTACACCATGCAACATGCTAGCTACACTGATTAGGACACTACACGACTACTGACACGTAACTAAAATAAACAAGAAAATAACAAGATTAACTCTAACAGTGCGGGTGGACTAGAGCAATCCGGTGGCTGCCATTGCTGTTGTCACTTATTCCTGCGCCTGCTCTTCTTTTGATTAATTACGTCAGAGCCATAGATGCAGCACCAAAACATATGCAAACAAACTATTCAAAGACATGAGCATGGAATCTGCTAATCTTGAACAAAATCACTAATTAAACTGAGCCCAGAAATTTGCAGTTGCACTGACAAATTGTTAAATAAAAGTGATCAATAAAAATTGATAAAATTAATTTATATTGAAATTGATAAAACTAGTTTATATTAAAATTAGATTATCTTAATTGGTTTATTTTAAAATTATTTATGAAAAATATGGTGAACGGATGTATACAATTATCTTGTGAAAATCTACGGCTAGACAATATTTTCTATTTATATATATGCATACATTAAATGCTAAAAATAGATAAAAAATCGTTTAAAAATGTGGAGAAATTTTAGGCAAAAATTAAGAAATTAATTTTGAGAATTTACTACATTAATGGACTCAAACTATAAACAAGCTGAATATATTAGCATGGTCTAACTGAAAATGGGCTTATGATGACACGTGAATGGAATGACGTGGGCTAAAGAAGGTTAAATATTAGTAAGACGATGAGTGGACTGACTTGGAAGACAACCTGAGAAGTTAGCGGGACAGCGGAGCAGGCTGATGGTGGAAAATCAGCATAGCAATAGTACAGGCGTGCGTGCAAGACTGTGTGGCCAACATGCAAGCTTAGTGTGGTAGCGAGCACGGGCTCATGTGAGCGACGGCATGTACGATTGATAGGTGGACCCGGTATGTCAATGAACGTAGGCACGCAGTGGCGCAGCAGCTAACAGGTGAGGTCGGACGAGGAGGAGACGTGGTGTGCGCGGGAGCGTGCAGTAGGAAATCCCGGGGACACGTGTCTTTATAGGATTGATATGCAAGCGTGAAAATAGTATTTGAATAGGATTCTCTACGAAAATACATCGGACTCTGTGGTCTACCATATGGCGGTTGACGTGGTGTAATTTGGAGTGTCAGTTTCGAATCCGATAGCTAAAAATAATAGAGTAGTAGTTATGAAATTTTATTGGTATTTAGTTCTTTTTCTTTAGCTTTTTTTTCATAAGGTGTTAGGAATTATAATATAGAAAATTAAGAGAGTTTTTTTAAAATTTTATAAGTATAATTTTAATAATAAAGGTAAAATTTATGAAATTTTCTTTCTTCTAATTTATTTTCTGTGTAATTTAGATTGGTTTTTTTTATAATCTAGTTAGGGTGTTTTTAAAAGTTAATTGCTTAATTATTTGCATACATTGTATTATTAATTAATTAGGGTTGATTTAATTTCGGTAAACCTTTAATTTTATTTCATTAATATCTCAAGATAATTTTAAAACTCAATCCTATATTTTCTCTTTTTTAAAAGTTATAGCTCTTAGCCTTATGTTTCTCTTCTATTTATATAAAAAAATTCTTTTCTAGTTTCACAACTCTCGAACTCCAAATCAATTACAACAAACCAAATTTGAAACATTATTTCACAGCACTGAAATCCTTCCCAGCTAACCGTAATAGCTTACTCTCCACTTGCCAATCCACAAGCAACACATCGCCTTGCCGTACATACATGTGCTCCCGCCTATGCAGGCGGCGGACTCCTACGCGCGCCAACCAGAAGACGGCATGCAACCTGGCTCCGGACGGTTTCCGCGTTGGAGTCGATCTCCTGCCGCGTGAACCAACGCCGCACGGGCCTCCAGCTGCTACAGCCTTGCTGCTGCTTTGCTGTGGCGTACACGTGGGCCTGCTCGCTTGATCTCCTTGCTCCACCGAGCCACGACCACGCCACCAACACCATGGTCCAGTACGTACGCATATATAACAGCTAGAGTCACTCGCTTTCCCATTTTTCTTCTTTCATTCTCCTCCCAATTTCTCTGTAGTTTGTCTGTTGCTCGTACATATAATTTGTAAAGCACGTTACATATGTTATCTTGTATCCAACTTCATCACTCACTCAGTATTATTCATCATTTTAAACCTGGATTTCTTCTGAGTGTAATTCCGATCTTATCATTAAGCCGATATTCACCTCAGTTATTATAACTCTAGTCTAACATAATATATAGCATTCTAACTATTCTTAGACCTTGCTCTCCTTTTGGGGCTAATTTTGATCCTTACTGTTAACCAATATTAATCTCAACTCACCTGCACATAAATAGATAAAACAATCGTTTCTAAAGATAGATATCGCAACCTAACCCACAGAAGTCACACGTACTTACACCAATGTTATAAATATTTCTAAACTAATTTTTATTAACTAATTATAAAGCCAATTTTTCATCAACAACTATTAATCATGACAATGATTTTACACAATTATTGGAGACATGCACGTTAGCAACAAAAACAGCAGCATAAGCATGATCTCATAGAAAAGCCATGTTCTCGTTGAAGCTAGTGCCAATCCAAATGAGCTACCAGCCACCTCTGCCATCGCCACCAACTACTAAAGCCAAAGTCTTGGGCAGGCGGCAACGACGGGAGAAGGTAGGCATGGAGCTTGGGCGGGCTTGGTGGAGAAGCGGGAGATGCTCCAAGGGAAAACTGACGAGAGAGGGAGAGACTGATGTGGAGCCATCGAGGTTGTCATCTACCACAACTAGCTATGGCCTACTCCACCACGACTAGACTTGTTGATGACGGGTCCATCGGGAATGAGGCCATGACCTCTTGATCCATACTAACAACAGCCCTAGCTCGCACAAGGATAACGGTTGGCAACCAGTGACATGTGAGCGTAATGGCGGCAACACCAACACCGAATCTCTTCTCCACTGTCGGCTTGGCTGATGCTACCATGGGAGCCGCCTTTGCTTGCCCAATCGCCACCTCATTGAGCTCGTTGTCTCGAGCGCGGCCACTAAGGTCTAGCCGCCTATCACTACGTATGTCATGGTTTCTGCAGCCACCTCCTTTTCTGTTCCTATTGCTCTTCTCTATCACCACTTCTATCTGGCTGCCCCTGTCATCTCTTGAGCTCAAGGGTATCGACAAGGGCGTGGCCAGGTGGGGGCTATGAGGAGAGAGGGCATGCTTGACGAGAGGGAGAGAGGAGTGGGTGCTAGAATGATCTGGAATATTGGATCTAACGCGAGGTACATGACTCATCCTTTTTACTAACCCGTGATTTCAGACTGTTTACAAACCATTAGAAATGAGAGATCAAAGAACTTGCCAGAACTAAGAAGAACAACTATAAGTTTTCCATTACTAAGAAGAAGAATTATAGGAGTAATCCATTTAAGACAGGATACGCAATGCTTGACGGAGCATCTCATCTAAGATTGCTCCAAACCAGCTAAAACATAAGTGAATACATGCAGACAGTCGTACAAAACTGTAAAATAGACTAGCGATAAGTTCTTGATGTCCTCCGTTGCTCTAAAATTTGTACATGGAGAAATAAAAAGAAAAAAGGACAAATTTTTATGCGCAACATAACATTACAGATGGTCTATAATAAACAAAGCTGTTGTTTCTATGAATTTTGTTTGATGCGGTGTATAATAAATAACATGTCGGTGATGTCGCATAAATGGATTAATTATCGATCAAGTGAAAGCAAGAGGGAATAAAAGTAGAGCACGAAATTTTGAGTGATAACATGTGAGAGCATCTGCGTTCATCTATTTGCTCTTGAGAAACAACCTTAGTTGTCAAATTGATCTGTTGGCATGCATGTGTAGGCCAGACCATATAACAGCTTGATGAGTCATACTGAATGATTATAAGAGTGGATAGTGTTAGACAGAATACCATCGTCGACGTCTTTTTCCTGTCGCCGACCCTCTTCCCGATACTCTCCTCTCGGCACTCTTCTTGCTCTCTCGCCCCCGTTTCTTCTTCTTTCCGTCTTTCCCACAGTCATCCTCTTTTGTCCGTCCCACCTCCGCACGATCAGGCGATGATTTCAATCCGCCTCCTCGTCTCACCTTGCACCCGTCTCCGTTCCTTTTCTTGCTTCGTGCATTTCTTCTTCTCTGACACCGGCACATCTCCACGCTCGTCGTCTCTATCGGCTGAACTCGTCATCAGTATAGAAAGTATCTTACCAACATGACTTTGTGCTTCCATCTTGTCGGCGTTCGTCCACCTCCGAAGGCGGATGCCTTACCGTCGCATTGTGGACGATCCCGAGACGAGCCGGTGTGTCCTCGCACCCATTTCGTCGAGCACCGTGTGCGCACTACCGCGAAAGCTGCCGCTGCCGCCTCTTGCTTTAGTTCTTGGCGCTGGCCGATCAACCCTCGTGGCACACAGGAGTCTTTTCATTTCCCCTTTATATACTATTATAAGAGGGAATGCTGTTTATAATCAACTTTTCTCGATAGTGATTATTAACGATTAGCGTTTTTCTGCGAGAGTTTTTCACTAAAAATCCGTGTACATATATTTTCATAGCATATGCCAGCACGCTCTGAGTTGCAGTGGTCCCGTGATCTGAACACGTGTAAGATCGTGATCTCAACCTATGTAAGATCATCGTCTCAACAAAGTGCCATACGCTACAACTGATCTTAGCAAGTAGAAACAACCTGTAAGGTCATGGAATTTGTTCATCTTGATCTGTTGGCCAAGCACTCACCATGCCATACGCTACCTCCGACTGCACGTTTCCGTGAGGCCCCGGACAGCGGCCTCCATCAGCTCAGCAAGTCGCAAGCTCACTACCACCTGCGCAATCTCGATTCGAACAGAGAGAGACCGGAGGTAGATAGTTGGGGTTCGAGAGCAACCGAAGGAGGAGGCTGACAAGGATGGAAGCGGAGATCACGCGCCGAGCGATCAGAAAGGCATGCCATGGATTCGGATTGGCGCGCCGCGAGTTCGTATTCACGGACGACGGAAGCGATTCATATTTTATTTTTTTAAAGTAGTAGAGATACGTCTTCAGTGCCTAAGTGAATAGTCAGATAAATGTTTAATTAATTAATTAGTTACGAAAAAACAGTATGTAATCAATTAATAACTTCTAGGAGTATTTCTTTTTCCATAAGCATCTGTGAGAAAAAAATACCTTATGTAATTCAAATTCGTTCGACTTAAAACATAAGTTGCAAACTTATCGAAAATCTAAAATCTAAGACATTATAGCTCACAAAATTTGCCCTTCCAAAAAAAAATAATAATCTGGTGGTGGGAACATTGCCTCCAAAATTTTTGATGGGACCATCTTTTGCTTCGCGATAGAGCTGAGTATTGCTCAAGTATTCTTAGGTGGATTGTAGGCAACACGAAATTTTCCTTCATTTCTCCGTGGTCATCCTAGGGATCTTTATTATCCCAAGGGTTATAATTTGAGCCCTAGGAACTTTTAAACTCTAAAGTTGTTGAATTTTAGTAGTCCTTCGGTTTATACAAATAATTTCACCAAAAAGAGAGAACTCAGCTGGTGTACAACAAACGCTGCCTGTGCACCTAAGTGGAGGGAGGAAAGAAAACGCTGGAAGGAGGATAAGGGTGTGTTCTTTCTTCTCTGCAAACTTAACTCTCATTTTTTGCACGTGCGTTTTTCAAACCGATACGTTTTTTATAAAAAAAAATTTTATATAAAAGTTATTTTAAAACCTATATTAAATATTTTTTTAAATTATTTTATAACTACTACTTAATTTTTGTGTGCGTGGCGAGGGGAAAAGCCCTCCCCTGGACACAGAAAAAAAAGAAGGCAGCAATGTATAACTACTACTTAATTTTTGTGTGCGTGCGTGATTCTAACAAACGCACGTATACGTAAAGCTCATGTGCAATAGCGTGAAGAGAAGGCAGCAATGCATCGAGGATCAAAGCTCCATTCATCTGACAGCTATATGTTTGACAAAGGTCTAGTTTGATGGGATCCCGTCAATGTTTAATTTGGTCCGTGCGTGAAGATGTCACATATGGTTACCAAAAAGGAAATATGTATTCAAAAACAAAGAGATTAATTACAGCCTCCCCGTTCACCAACGTATCCAGTGAAACTCATTCTTTTAAGCACCAGCATCATATATACAAGAGAAACAGAAAATTGCACCCCATGACTACATGAGTACTAGTATAGACTGCCTAGTAAAGAAATGGTTTCCTCATAGCACACTTAATTTTTATGCATGAGAAAAATCTCGGGTAGAGCACCGTAGCTATTATACAGAGGGACTAGCTATACAAGAAAATCTCTCTAAAATATTTCAAATTTAAGTATAATATATTTATAGTATAATTACACTATTAATGACAATCTAACTTTTATATAATCTATATAAAATTAATTAAAGACCATTGGGGTCTACCTCGAGGTCGCTGGTTTGACTCTCCTTCTCATGCACACCACGCGAAATCCTCCCTCTCCGCATAAATCTCAATACGATCTAACGGTGTATAAATCAAATATTTTGGAAAAAGAACTATCGACACAACTCTGTTGTGTGGGGATTAGGGTCAGATTTTTGTAGAGCGTGAGATCTTCACACTAGTCCACTTTATCTGATTATAAAAATGAGAAGGATAAATATTATGCAAGAGAGGTGAAGATTTACGTTTAGATGCACAATTCAATAGATTATGTTCCCAGTCACCTATGCACTGGCATGCTGTGACTGTATCTTGATTTTCGATAACTACCGACTGATTAAATTAAACTAACGGTTAAGATATTTGTTTGTAAGAGTTTTGTAAGACTTTTTCAAGTACATGTACCACTGCTCAATTCGAAATGTACAAGTCCATCACAGAAAGGCATCTGCAGACTTCCCTGTTGCCAACTACTTCCAACATTTCCCAATTTCAATAATTACATCCTTTTTCCAATTAATTTCCACAAGTAGGAAATTCACAAATTGCAATCTTTCTATATTTTCTTTGTGAAAATTCCAACATAACTGAAACTAGTGTTTATTAAAAAATATACAATTTTACCATCTTAAGAAAGTACCTATAGGTATCAAAATTTACACTATAAAAAATTTAGTATCTTGAGATACATGTTACTTAAAGGTATCAAATTTGACATAAAAAAATGTGATAACCCTGATACATAGTATAACTGACCTTAAAGAATACATGAATTTCCATCTTCAGGCACTCATTGGGCTACAGGATTAAGAGACAGAGAATTTACCTACTTTGGGCTTTGGGTCTGTTGTTTTGGTGGTTTCTTCTTCTTTTTGCTGGCTTAGTGACACGCATCCCGGAAACAAATGGCAATGTTGGTACATTGATTATTATTACTTTTTTCATGTGTACATATTTCTTAATTACAGCTCACAGTTTTGTTGAAAAGATGATTTGATTATTGACTATATATTTGTACTCACATAAGAGAAGTACATCATGTGAAAGAAGTTTGTTTTGCGAGTTAAGTTTCATTCAGGCTTATAGAGTGACGTGGAATTTTGTTATTGGGACGGTTGGGTGGTGTGGGACTGATGACGATTGGTTTGGTGGAGCTTTTTGCTTTTGGATTAAAGCACCAGGATCCTTGTCGGCTACCACACTTTATTTACTTGACCACTACCACTTGCTAACATGGAGGCATTCTCTAATCGACGTAGCTTGTTTAACGGAAGATGGCCGCCTCCTGAATCATTGCAAACCGAACCTCACCTTGGAAAACCAACATGGAGCGTTGACTCACTAACCCCAATAAACTCTAGAAGAAGCTGCACGCAAATAGCCAAGCTGAGAGCTATTGTAGAAGCTAGGAATCCGATGGAGTTCTTGTTCCTGACCTGATGTTGCTGCTCCTTCACCGATCCTCCTCTTCCTCCGGTTTGTTCCTGGAATCCTCCTCATGTTGCTTTCTCACGTGTCCCTCCTTCAATTTCTAGTTATATATTTCAGTAGTTTATTTACAGACCACCGAGAACACATTAAAGCACACATCGATCACCAGCCATGGAGGCTGTGGTGTGTGTCTCACATGGAGCATTGGGGCCACTGCTGGGTAAGCTCAACACCTTGCTCGCAGGCGAGTGTGCTCGCTTAGGAGGTGTCAGCCGTGAGATTCGCTATCTTAAATCAGAGCTGACCAACATGCAAGCGGCTCTAGACAAGTACGCATCGCTCGAGGATCCTGACATCCAGGTGAAAGCATGGATCACGGAGTTGAGGGAGGTCGCCTACGACATCGAGGACTGCATACACAAGTTTGTGCACCAACTTGGTGACAACCATGGGCATCATGGCTCAAGTACGGGCATCAAGGATTTCTTCAGGAAGTGTACGCAGCCTCTGAAAACTCGCTGGCGAGATCGAGGAATTGATGGCGCGCGTCATCTCGGTGAGAGATCAAAAGAACAGCTACAAGCTCGATGATATTTTTTACACTAGCTCCAACAAAAATTCTTCTGTTGATCCACGGTTGGCTGCTCTCTTTGCGGAGGAGAAACATCTTGTCGGTGTAGATGGCCCAAGGGATGAACTTGTCAATTGGTTGGATGCAGAGAGCAGGTCGATGAAGCATCGCAAGGTACTCTCTATTGTGGGGTTTGGAGGTCTTGGAAAGACAACTCTAGCGAATGAGGTATATCGCTGGGTTCAGGTGCATTTTGATTGTCATGCTTTTACATCGGTGTTAGATTTACTGAACTTGTATATATATATAGATCCGATCTTCTTATAGAAAACAAGATCTTAATCTCACTGTATACTATACTTCTGTATGGTATCAGAGCAGATTTAGACATCTCCGGCGCGCTAGCAATCCTTTCATCAGCGAGCCGACACTTCCTCCATATCGCAGACCTTCTCCTCTATCTTTTTTTCCTCAGTTCTCATTCTTTTCGTTTCCTCCGCAGACGGTCTTTCTCCTCCTCCACCACCTACTCGCTTTTTTCCACCACATGATAAGGAGACGGCCTCCATCCGCCTCCTCGTCTCGTTCAGACCCACCTTGCTTCGGCGCACATTCCCTTCTTCCGACGCCAGTGCACCTCTGCACTCGTCGTCTCTATCGGCTGGACCCATCCTTTCTTCATCGGTTAGACCCGTCCGTCCTCCATCGGCTGGAACACTATCTCGGTTTTCGCTTTTTCGACACGCTTACTTGCTCTCAGACACAAAACTTCTCCAATCCCATCCGTGCCACTCCGACACGTCCACGTGTCTATGAACGCAAATTCCTGTTTCTCGGACGCGAGCCTCCTTCCTTCGCGCCCGTGACTTCTCTATTTTTTTTCGGGTCCGCCCCACTCCGTTGCGTCCACATGTCCATAGACGCGAAACCTTACTTCACGGACGTGAACCCCCTCGCACCCGTGACCCACCTACTCTCTCACACTCATGATCTATCTACTCTACCCACTCCACCTACTCCACTAACTACTCTCATCGGCCATCCACTCTGCCACCTACTCTCATCGGCTACACATTTTCACATCGGACACCTGCCTCTCCTCATCGGCTCAATACTCTCATCGGCTTATCATGCCCCGCTACTCTCTCGTCATGACCACCGAATCGGCTCTTAGTTTCGACACTCTTTCAGTCGTTGGATCCCTTTCGGCCATCGGCGCTCTTCTCAATAACTCGGGCACCACTCCGCCGATGTTCTCACCACCCTACACCGCCATCAACGTTAAATCTCACGTATCCATCTCTCTTGATCTCAATGCCAACTATTCCAAGTGGGTATTCTTCTTCAAATTCTTATGTGGAAAGTTCGGCCTTTGCTTCCACATCGATGGCTCCGTTTCACCTCAACCCGATGATCCCCAGTGGGACATTACCGAGTGATGCATGCACAGTTGGCTGCATGGCTCGGTTGATGACTCCGTTCTCAAACTTGCAATGGACGACACCGATCCCACTGCCCGGGATCTCTAGATAGCCATCGAGTGAATCTTCCAAGCAAACAAGCAGCCGTGCGCCATCTTCCTTCTTAATGAGTTTTACTCCATGGTATAAGGGGACTCCTCTATCTCCTCATACTGCCAACACCTTAAGGTCAAGACCGCCACCCTTCGTGATGTTAGCCACCTTGTTGCCAACTCATAACTCGTCCTTACCCTCCTACGAGGCCTCAACCCTCATTTTTCTAATACCATCGATGACATCGTCGACTCCACACTTCTTCCCACGTTGGCCCAGGCCCATAACATGTTAGTTCTCAAGGAATTTCTCTTGGCTAATGATGAGAAGACTATGGCTCACACCGCTCTCCTCGCCATAGCCGATCATGGCTGCTCCAACCCCATCGGCTGTCGTCCACCGTGCGCGACTATCACCTCTCGTGGCTATGGTAGCCATGGCTTCGGCCACAGCAACAAAGCCCGCACCGGTGGTAATGGCAAAGGCAAAGGGAAGGGCAAGGACAAGAGTTGGGGTAGTCCGATGCAACCATGCCCTGCTCCTATCCCTATCCCGTCCGCAAGTCCCATGGGTCCGTGGCTTTGCTACAACCCCTGGGCATTCTAACCCCAGCTGCGCAGCCCCATCGGCTGGCAGCCCGGGGTCCTCGGTGCACACCCTCAGGTCCACCTGGCGTCCGCTCCCATCCAACCACCTCAGTCGATCACACCGACCACCCAGTCGGCTCCCTCGTGGAACCAGGCTAGTCTCATCGTCGTCCTCAACCAGATGACGCTCCAACCCCAGCACTCCTGGGTGCTGGACTCTGGTGTGTCATCCCATATGGCTTCATCGGATGGTATATTACTCTCTCGCCACCCTTCCTCCTCTCCTTTCGTCACCATCGGTAATGGACAATCTCTCCCTATCACATCCACGGTGACTCCATCCTGCCTACACCCACAACCAATTTCCCACTCCACAATGTCCTCATAGTTCCTTCACTCATCCACAATCTACTTTTTGTCCGCCAATTCACTAGAGATAACAATTACTCAATTGAATTTGACTCTTCTGGTTTCTCTGTGAAGGATATTCCGACTCGACGTGAGATGCTCCGATGCAATAGTGGCGGCGACCTCTACACCATCCCCGTTGCACTGTCCACTCCTCACACCAGCCTAGCCATCTCCACTAGCTTATGGCATCTTTGTCTTGGTCACCTCAGCCCCGACGCTGTTGCTACTCTCCGTCGCAGCGCCTCCATACTGTGCAACCACAACAGCTTCACTGTTTACCACTCTTGTCAACTTGGCGGCTGCCTTTCTTCCCCTCTATGTCTTGTACCTCTAGAACCTTCGAATTAATTCACTGTGATGTGTGGACTTCTCCAGTTAAGAGTGTCTCAGGTTATCAGTACTATCTTGCATTACTTAATGATTATACACACTACTGTTGGACGTTTCCCCTCCCAAGCAGGTCCGAGGTTGCCTCTCACCTCATCAACTTCACAAACTATGTTTTCACCCAATTCAATCTCTCCATCCGAGCCATCTAGGCTGACAATGGTACGAAATTTGTAAACCGTACCATTCAAGCCTTTCTCACCTCCCGTGGTACTCATATTCGCCTCTCCTGCCCCTACATCTCTCCCCAAAATAGCAAGGCCGAACGCCTCTTTCGAACTTTAAACAACATCAGTCGTACTATGCTTCTTTATGCCCATCTACCTACACCCTATTGGGCTGAAGCATTAACCACTACGACATACTTATTAAATCAGCGTCCTTGCTCTTCCATTCGTAACAACGATCCCTACACCCTTCTATACCACAAGACGCCCAACTACTCTCACTTACGCGTCTTTGGGTGTCTCTGCTATCCCAACCTAACAGCCACCACCCTCATAAACTAGTACCACGCTTCACCGCCTGCATCTTTCATGGCTATCCCTCTTCCCACAAGAGATACCGCTGTCTTGATCTCTCCACTCAATGGATCATCATCTCTCGCCATGTCGTCTTTGATGAGTCCTGTTTTCCTTTTGGTTTACTTCACCATAGACCCTCGTCTGGCGACCTCGACTTCTTTCTAACCAACACGGTACCATCCCGACATTCTCCACCCACCACACCTCCTCACTCTCCATCGGTCGTTCCTGAGGATCCCCTGAACGACTATCCCACTCTTCTCCGCTCCGTTGTCACCCACATCGGACCTCCATCGGCTCCACAACCCCCATCGGCCCTCCACACTTCATCGGCTCACCAACCCCTATCGGTCCCCCACCCTCCATCGACTCAGGCTAACCTCATCTAGCTCTTTCTCCGAACCTACAGTCGCCGATCCCGAGCTAATGCCACCCTTTTCCCTTTCGCCCCTGCCCCACCACCAACGTTACCATCGGACCGCGTGGCCCCTGCTGCATCCACCTCCTCTCATATGGTCACCCGATCCCAAACCAGGTCCCTCCACCCTACCTAGCGCTACGGGTTCTCCGCAGTCCATTATACCGTCTCACCCATCCTGGCTACTCACCGTTCTGTCTTGGCCGATCCACAGTGGCGCGCGGCTATGACCGATGAGTACAAAGCCCTCATGGACAATAAGACCTGGCGCCTTGTCCCTCGTCCTCCCAGTGCCAATGTTGTGATCGGCAAGTGGATCTTTAAACATAAGTTCCACTCCAATGGCTCGTTTGCTCGTCACAAGGCACGCTGGATAGTCCGCGGTTTCTCTCAACGTTTCGGTGTTGACTAAGATGAGACTTTTAGCCCAGTCATCAAGCCCGCTACCATTTAGGTTGTGCTCACTCTCGCTGCCTTGCGTTCCTGGCCAATCCATTAGCTCGATGTGAAGAATGCCTTTCTTCATGGTCATCTGATGGAAACGATCTATTGTCAGCAGCCTCTAGGCTTCGTTGACCCATCTCGTCCCGACGACGTCTGCCCCTTCTGTGTTCTTTCTATGGTCTCAAACAGGCCCCTCGGGCTTGGTACTAGTGCTTTGCTACCTATCTTCGACAGCTTGGCTTTGTGGCCTCCATCTCCGATACGTCCCTCTTCGTCCTTCACACCGGAGACACCACCGCCTACCTCCTTCTCTATGTCGACGACATCATTCTTATGGCGTCCTTGACAACCACCCTATAGCACATCATGGCCTGACTCCACTTTGAGTTTGCCATAACCGATCTAGGTCCTCTTCATCACTTCCTTGGCATCTCTGTTACGTGTTCTTCCCACGGGCTATTTCTCTGCCATTACTAGTATGCCATGAATCTTCTTCAGCGTGCGGGTATAGCCGAATGTCACCCCACCGCCACTCAGGTCGACACTCGTGCCAAGCTCTCCGCCACCGACGGCTCTCTCCTCACCAACCCCGCCTAGTACCGGAGTCTTGGTGGTACTTACCAGTACCTCACACTTACACGGCCTAATCTCACATATGTCGTACAGCAAGTGTGCCTCTTTATGCATGCTTCGCGCGAACCTCACCTCGCGTTGCTCAAGCGTATCCTTCACTATGTAAAGGGCACACTATCCATCAGCCTACATATCAGCTCCAGCCTTATCGACTCTCTCACCTCGTATTCTTATGCGGACTGGGTAGGTTGCCCTGACTCCCGATGCTCCACCTCCGGCTACTGTGTCTTCCTCGGCGACACTCTAGTCTCTTGGTTCTCTAAGCGTCAGACTACAGTGTCTCGGTCCAGCGCCGAAGCTGAGTATCGTGTTGTTCCCCATATCGTTGCCGAGTGCTGTTAGATTCGTCAGCTTCTCCAGAAATTCCGTACACCCATCACTTCCACGACCGTTGTATACTGCGACAATGTCAGTACCGTCTACATGACCGCCAACCCGATTCATCATCGACGCACGAAGCATATAGAGATTGACATTCACTTCGTATGTGACAAGGTCGCTCTAGGACACGTTCAGGTGCTCCATGTAACATCGACGCACCAGTTCACTGACATCATGACTAAAGGCTTTTTCGCGTCTTTGTTCACCAGTTTTCGCTCTAGTCTCTGCGTCCGTTCTCCTTCTGCTATGACTGTGAAGGTGTTAAACCACTGAACTTGTATATATATAGACCCGATCTCCTTATAAAAAACGGGGTCTCAGTCTCATTGTATACTACATTTCTGCAAAGATGCAATAAAGCAGATGCCTATGAAAGATAGATCGCTCAGAGATATTGATACGTGGGATGAAAAGAAATGTATTGAAAAGCTAAGAGCTTTCCTTTTTTTCCCCTCTCCTAGAAGTAGTATAAATTTCCGCACCCATGATATAAGAGCTACTTTTGCTACACAAATAAGCTTACATTGTTGATAAACTTGAACTAGGTATCTCGTTATCATTGATGATGTATGGTCCGTATCCGCATGGGAAGCTATCCAAGTTGCTTTCCCAGAGAATGATTATTCCAGCAGAATTATAGCTACTACACGCATTTCAGATGTTGGATGGTCATGCTGCTTAAATAATGGTATTGATCGCTACTTTGAGATGGAACATCTAAGTGAAGTTCAATCTAGAAGACTGTTTTGCAAGAGGATTTTCAGCACGGAGGATGGCTGCCCGGATAGTTTACAACAAGTTTCAAGAGATATCTTGAAGAAATGTGGGGGTATTCCATTAGCAATTATTAGCATATCTGGCTTATTAGCAAATAGACCAACTATCAAGGAAGAGTGGGAGAAAGTGAAAGAATCAATTGGTTTTGCATTGGAGACGAACCAAAGCCTGGAGGGAATGAAAAGCATACTCTCCCTGACCTACAATGACCTTCCAAACTATCTCAAGACTTGTCTTCTATATTTGAGCATTTTTCCAGAGGATTATATTATTCAAAGAAACATGCTAGTATGGCGACGGATAGCTGAAGGCTTTATATCTGAACATTATAGGCAGAAAATGGAAGATATTGCAGAGAGCTACTTCTATGAGCTGATCAACAAAAGCCTGGTCCAACCTGTGGACATTGGCTATGATGGTAAGGCTCGTGCGTGCCGTGTCCATGACATAATGCTTGAACTTATCTCCTCAAAGGCAACAGAAGAAAAATTTATTACATTGTTAGGTGGCCAAAATGGAAAAACAATTTCTCATGGCTATGTTCGACGATTATCCATCCAGGACACCGATAATCATCTGTCTACTCTATTAGCAAACAAAGATCTAAGCCATGTTCGATCTCTAACCAATTTTGTGGGAACATAAATTTTTTGCCTCGGCTTGCCCGGTTTGAAGCTCTACGAGTATTGGATTTAGAGGAGTATGATTTGGAAAATATAGGCAAGCTAGTCCAACTGAAGTACTTAAGTTTTCTTGATTCGAACATGTCATGCATACCAACACAAATCGCAAAGCTCCAAAATTTGTTGACACTGGACCTAAGAACACAGGTAGAAGAGTTGCCCACTGAATTCTGTCGATTGACAAAGCTACTACATCTACTCGGAAATTCCTTGAAGTTTCCAGATGGGATTGGGAATATGAAGAATCTACAGGTGCTGACAGGCATTCATATTAGCCATAGCTCACCATGTGCAGTGGCAGAGCTCGGTGATCTGACTAGTTTGAGGGACCTCATAGTACATTTGTCTCATGAACCTAGCGAGTGCAAAGCCAACAGAAGAGATGTTTCTCGCCTCACTTTGCAAACTTAGCAGCTACAAACTTCAATCTTTGTGGATTAAAGATGGCCGTTCCCATGAGTTCCTAGATCGTTGGTTCCCTCTGCCTTGTTTCCTCCGACTGTTTGAACAGAACGCTGATTACTATCATCCGCAACTTCCAAAGTGGATTAAACCAGCTCTCACCAACATCGCACACCTGGCCATCAATTTAGGTGAGATAAAAGAGGAAGATTTTAAAACACTTGGAGAGCTGCCGGCATTACTGTATCTAAACATATGGCTGAAGCCTTACCCAGAAGAACAGCTTACAGTGCAAAGCACGGGATTCACATGTCTCAAGGAATTTGTCCTTGTTTGCCGCCATTTCGATGGTTGCCCGTACGATGATGGAGCATACCTTACGTTTGAGAAAGGGGCTATGCCAAAGCTGGAGAAGCTTGACCTGCCATTCCATGTTTTAATGGCGAAATCCCACGGTTTCTATTTTGGCATCAACAACATCCTTTGTCTCAAAGTAGCGGTAGTAAGAATGTACAGTGTGGGTGCAAATCATTCTGATACTGAGGCCGCAGAGGCTACCATCAGGAATGAAGTAAATGCAAATCCCAACCATCCCAGACTTGCCATCACCCATGAAAGAGGTATACAGAATTATCACTAAATTGAAAACTAGTCGCAGTATTTTTGTTTATATACTTTTACTCTGCTGTTTTTTTTAGAACTCTGTTGTTTTGATTCACTCTGTACGAAATTTGCTCTTTCAATTTCTCAGATGATTTCCATTGCACGTGGTGAAGTCTGAAATTGGAGTCCACTTTGGGTACATACAAATTGGGAAGCATAACATATATGCGTGTTTCACTTTATTGTTGTAATGTTGTTGTTGTTGGCATTTTGTCTCGTTAATTAAAACATGATGCTGCATGTTGTATTTTCTAAATAATGGAACAATTCAGGTGCATGTATTATTGTAATGATTTTATTCGAATGCTATCGCTGACTCTGATGGATTATAGAAGTATTGACATGGTCAGTGTTTTTTCATCCTTGAAAGATATGACAAGGTATTTTATACCATGAAAATTTGATCATTTGCCTGACCTTTGAGTGTCAATTGATCACATTTCATAGGCACATGTAATGCACACGATCAATTGGCACTCAATGATGGGGCAAATTATCGTACATAACTGTTAGACAGACCACTGGCCTAGGTTATATATATATATAGACCCGACCCTCTTGTATACACTCGAGATCTTAGTTACTATACATATTTTTATATGGTATTAGAGCGAGTCTAGACATCCCTAGCACGCTAGCTTCTCTCTCCGACGAGCCGACCTTTTCCTCCTTGTCGTCGACGTCTTCTTCCCGTCGCCGACCCTCTTCCCGGTACTCTCCTCTCGGCACTCTCCTCGCTCTCTCGCCTCCATTTCTTCTTCTCCCCGTCTCTCCCGTAGTCACCTTATTTTCTCCGTCCCACCTCCGCGCGATCAGGCGACAGTCTCGATCCGCCTCCTCGTCTCGCCTCGCACCCGTCTCCGTTCTTCTTCTTACTTCGTACATCTCTTCTTCTCTGACGCCGGCGCACCTCCGCGCTCGTCGTCTCCATTGGCTGAACTCGTCCGCCCTCCCATCAGCTGGACTTGTCTAGCCCGCCATCGGCTAGAACCCTCCCATCAGCTCTCCCTGAGGGAATGAAAAGCATACTCTCCCTGAGCTACAATGACCTTCCAAACTATGTCAAGACTTGTCTTCTGTATTTGAGCATTTTTCCAGAGGATTACATCCTTATCAGTTATCTAGATTCTCATTTAGTGTGAAAGCTACCTAGAATGTGATGTGGAAGCATCTTCCTTGTCTTGTTGTTATCTTGTTTTACATGACTGAAATACAATTAAGTGGTTGAATGAATTTATTTCTGCGCTTATTACATAGAAAATAGGTATACCTCAGATATTTGTGTCAAGGTCTCTAGGAACACATATAAATTGTGCGTGGAATACATCCTCATCAGTCATCTGGATTCACATTTGGTGTGATTGATTCATATTCGCTGTCATTCTTGTCAGTTGTCTTGTTTTCATTGACTGAAGTACCAAACCTCTGAAAAATACGCAAAACTCTGAAATACTTCTCTCATTCCATATTTAAGTTAATTTCGATTTATGCATAGAAATTAAATGGTTGCATAAACTTATTTCTGCTGTTATTACATAGATGAAAAAGGTAGCTCAGTTGTTTGTGATATTAACAGTATTCCATCATTAGCAGGCAGTGCACAGGGAAAAACAAATGGACAAGCGCCTTAAAGATCTCTAAGTGCTAAATAGTTGCACATATCATAAGCTAGGTAGGGCTTACATCTCTGCTATATCTGAATATAGCCAAACCTTGCAATGTTTACATATCAGGGCTTACCCTTGAGCTTTTCATCTTGCAATGCATAACACTAGGCTTTAAGGGCTTATTTACGGTTAAGGTCATCTTTTTACATATTGGAGATGCCCAAGGGACTCGTATTTATAGAAAAGTGAAAATGTATAAATCAACTTATATTTCGAGTAAATAAAAATGTTACAAGATAGTCTTCAATCTCCCCTACTACATAAACATGCCAAATCACATACCAAAGTATAAAAGTGACATCACAAATTAGGAAAATATGCAGTATCAAATAGGTATATGCACTGGAAACACACAATTATAAATTACTAGATCTAAATTGTCCGAAAGCTGCATTAAGACTCAACAATGCACCATAACATCGATACATTTTGTGAGTTGCCCTAGCTTAAAAAACTCGTGTACATATGTAGATATGTCCTTTTTCTTCCCTCTCTCACATTGGCACGTCTAGTTTAGCGACACCGCGTACCCAGATTCCAAACCAGAGAAGGCAACGTTGGCCACTTGCTTAGAAAGTCGTATTTGCAGTTAGATTTGTTATTTAGTTCCTCCGCTAGTGTTAGATCTGTTATAGAAGTTAGAACTTTTAAGAATGTCATATTATTTGAACCATATGCAAGAAATGAGGACATGTTTCCGTTGAGCTTGAAAACCCATTTGCAAAAACACTAAAAGTTCACAATTTTACATAAACATCAAAAGTTTCTGGTTCGCTCCGATAACATCAAAATTTTCCTTCACTCTTCTATTTAGTTTTATATTCAAATTTCTCTTAAGTTTTCTTTACTTTTATTTTTTATGGAGGAAACTTTCGATGATATTATGTGAACCTAGATCGTTCAGTGCTACATATCCAAAGTTGTGAGTTTTAGTGTAACATAACCAATTTTTGGAGTAATAAATAGCGACCCAATGGTGTGCTCATCAACCAGGACACTGTCAGGATTTCCGAAAATCATCGGACGAACGACCAAAATAACTGACGAACACTGTGCACGATCCGGCACGGCGACAGAAAACAGAGGATTTGGCGCTGCCCAAAATTCTTTCTGCTTTTCAGTTTTTCTCATTGTTATCTATAGATTGAAGCATACAGTAGCAACATTAACCACCAGAACCGATTGTTACGCCATGTGTTTCTCTGCGTCCATCCCCACAGCGTATGCACTCCTTCCGATCATGGCGAGCGAGCGACCGTTCGTGGCAATCATGGCGAGCGACCGTTCATGGTGATCGTGGTGAGCGACGCAGGCAATCACAAGCTATTCTCAGATTCCCTCAACTTACAATGTACGACTACCACACAATTCGGTGAGCTCATGCATGATGACCCAAATCAAACGATGCAAATGCAGAAAATAAAATTAGGCACACAAGTTTTATTTTAACAAATCTCCCTCTAAATTTAATGTGCCTAACTGATTGAAGCCATACCAATTGTCTTGTAGCTCCTGAAATCTTGTTCGTGGTAGTGCCTTTGTTTCGTTAGGATGTCAGCGAATTGCCCTCAGCGAATTTTCCAGATGAAATGAAATTTTTTCTAAATGTGCTTATATATTTTTTTTATGAAAACAAACCGTTTTAGCAGTTTAAGATGCGTGTGTGTGAAAAACAAGAAAAAAAGGTTATAAGCCTTTGGAAACAGAGTCTTAGAAGGGCTTCAACTCCTATATCTAAAGTACTTTAGGAGCGGAGTTTAGAGCAGAGTTGTAGAGCAGCTCAAACCGTGCTCTACAACTATAGCTTATTTTTTTATAACATTTAACCCTGCTCTGAAACCGTTCGATTAGATTTCAGCCGCAACAGCCTGCAAAATAGACCCTAGATCTTTATGGTAATGTAATGGCAAGGGAATCCACCCCAAAGGTGTGTCACCTTTTGGCCCATGTCAAATGATCCACTAGTGAGTCAGCAACTGTAGGTGAATCAGCGATGCAGGCATCGATGACGAGAAGATGCGGCGTGAACCGCGCCATTGTCACACCTCCGCCGTCACGGGCCACCGCCCACCGCTGCCGCCGGCGCCGCCAGCCAGAACCTTGCTCCTCTTTTCTGCAGGAAATGCTGTCATGTGCTTCGTCGGATATCCAGCCGCCTGCACCTATCTTCACCGTCTCCGTCGAGAGACGACGTTCGGTATGTGACCGAGTTTCCTTTCCAGTGATGGCAGCCGTAGATAAACCTGGCTCCACGCCCAGCTCATCTGCAGCTGCTCTCACAAGTAGTTGTTGAAATTACTAACTCATAGTTTGATTCTAATTTAGAAAGATAATGTTTCCAGTGAGTTTAGTCACACCTTGGTGAGTGATGGTTATATATGACCCACCTCTAGCTTCCGGAGACTACTTATAGACCATAATTAATGTAATACAAATTGGATGGTTAACAAAGATTTGGTGTAGGAACATAAAAAAATTGACCACTATGAAGACTTAATTATATGATCAGTCAAGGGAAAACATTTGCCCAGTGTGGAGAATAAAAAAAGCATGTTTAACATATATAATATGACTAGGAACGTTCAATTTGCTTTGGAGAATTAATTACTCCCTTCCAGTCAAGGAAGAAAAGGTTTATGAAGTAATTCGACCAACTACAAACCACATTGATAATATATCAAGTGTGGAAATTTAACATAGAGCTCAATTACAGAGGATGGTTTCTTGACTCAAGAGTAAACATGTTGAGCTGTCGATCCTCGGTAAATTGCAGAATCTGCACGTACATGTCATACGTCAATACATGTATGTTTCCTATTGGCAAGACCGTCAAGCCCATATATGTCAGTTTCATCCAATAGTTTTTGTAACATGCCGGTTGCTTCCACAAGATTGCACTATATAAACACCATTTAAGCAATTTAACGCTGTAAGCCCTCAATATTAAAATCTTTGTAGCTAGCAAACACAACTATGCAATAAAACATACTCCCTCTGTTCATAGTATAAGCATTTCTAAAAGTATTTCTAAGTTGTTTAGCAAATATTAAATATTAAGGTTACAGAGAAAAATTTGTTCCCGCTCAATACATGAGAAATGAATGATTATGGGATGGTATGTGACGGATAAGATGGTAAGAAATTTAAATGTGAAGTGATTGATATGATAAATAGTACTATGAATAGTAGTAAAATTTTTTATATTTTAGAATAAGATTTGAATTCCAGAAATTTTTATATTATGTATGTATGGATACTGTTATTTCTATAGGTAGTGACATCATTAGCCGATTCATGTGCTTCCTTACCAGTTAGTAGGTAACTGGTGCCTAATCAATATGGTGTAAAGTTGATAAGTGTGAACCATTGTATTGTTTTGTAATACAAATGTTTGCAAATATCTTTACGAAAAAAACCACAAACCTCCCTTTGATATCCTATGTATGCATAAATCATTGGTGTGGGTGATACTCAGTCTTAATATAATTTTCTCTTTTCAAAAATGAAGTGATTTAGTGATGAAGATTAACTTAGATGACTAAGGTTTAAACCCTAGTTAAGTTTACTTGTGAAGTGGAATTGAAACCACGCAAGATTCGATCTTCCGCTGCTGTCTTTCTTTGTATAAGGACTAAGAGTCAGTATTTATGTTTTATTTTTATTTAGAATTTATATATTAATTCGTTATTTTTGTATCGTATTTCACACAAAAATTTTTTTAGAAATTTGCTAAAATTTTCAACATGGATTGTTTGGAAGTTGAAGTAAAGTGGGCTTTCATGGAAATGAGAGAGCTTCCATAGCCATCAGAGGGGAGAGAGAGGAAAAGAGAAAGCAGTAGCATACCAACACGGCACTTTTCTTGTTGCCTGGTGGGATTTGAGGAGAGATTGGGTAGAATGACTAAATGAGGATAAAGATAAGATTGTGGAGCTTGAGTATCAGTTGGGGAAGAGCGTTGGAGCTCGAGCATTCTCCAATAAATGATGTACGAGATAACAGTAATGTTAGCTCTTGATTTAGTTGGCAATGAACGGTACAAAATAATTTGGTGCAAAACAAATCCTACAAAAATATTTTCGTCAGTTGACCAGGCCACTTGAGATTTTTTATAGGGACAGTATCTGCCTAGGTAATACGTACATGTCATATGTCAATACATGTATGTGTCCTATTGGCAAGGCTGTCATGCCCATAAACGTCAGTTTCATTGAATAATTTTGTAACATTGTTCAGTGCTTCAACAAGGGTTGTGCTATATAAACACCATTTAAGCAAGTTAGCGCTGTAAGCACTCAGTATTAAACTCTTCGTAGCTGGCAAACACATATAAAGAGAGTGCAACAAACAAATATATGTATGGATATTGTCATTTCTGCTGCAGCGAGTGACATCATTAGCCGATTCATGTCCTTCCTTATCAGCAAGTATGGGAACAGGCCATGTTTGAAGATCAACCTTGAGAGATTGCAGCATCTTCTTATGAAGGTTCACATGGTTGTTGAGGAGGCAGAAGGACGATACATTGTAAACTCAGGGATGCTGATGCAGCTCAAGATGCTTACAAAGGCTATGTATCAAGGGTACCATGTCTTGGACACTTATGGTCCCTTGGAGTTTATCAGAGAAGCAGGGGAGGTGAGTGACTCATATGCCCTGGATTTCCATTATGTCAGACGATTTCGTCTAGCAGGTAGCACCATTGTTAGCAGGGAGGTGAAGAGTTCATTAGAAAATTTAGAAACTGTTCTTGATAACATAAAAGAATTTGTTTCACTCCTAAATGGATGCGAACGGATATTCCGCAGCCCATATAGTACTTATCTTTACATTGACAACTTCATGTTTGGACACCAAATCGAAAGGCAACAAATCATGAGCATAGTGATGCTAGATGGTCATCCTAGGATTCCAGCCGTGTTGCCTATCATTGGTGGCTGTAGAGTTGGTAAGAAGACATTAGTCTGGAGTGTTTGTAGTGATGAGAGGATCCGCTCTCACTTTTCTGCCATTCTGCATTTCAATGGGGATGACATTAAGAAATTTGGTCAGCACAAGTATATGCCTGTGAGGACATTATTTACTGTTGAATTTATTTCAGATATTACTGACATTGAATGGTCGAATTTTTATTCTTTACTAGCCGCCTCTGGTAATGGAAGCAAGGTTATAATCATAAGTAGGCTTGAGAAACTAGCAAGGTTTGGGACTGTAAACCCCCTCGAAATTAGGAGCCTTTCGCACGAGGAGTACAGCTACCTTTTTAAGGTGCTCGCATTTGGAAGCTCGAACCCTCTGGATCACCCACAGTTAGCAGTAATAGGGAAGGAGATAGCAAAAACGTTGCAGGGCTCGCTTGTTGCCATAAACATCTATGCTAATGTTCTGAGGAATAATTTCAGTGTTCCATTCTGGCTTCGTGTACTAAAACTATACAAAGGGATGATGGAGAGCAACTTGTCCTTGTACGGTCAACATCCTAAATCCCTACTTGAGAAAGATAGAACTATTGTAGATATAACTGCATTTTCTCCATCATTGGCTACAAACTCATTCCGAGTTACACTGCAAACTGGTGAAAAATTCAGGTATGATTCCGAAAGGGAATTACCTGTCATGGGATTTGGAGATATAATCGCGGGCTCTGTGACTCTGCCAAAGAAGTTTCAGTTACTTTGGGAATCACGGTTAGCCCCTTATACTGTTATTTCTGCAACTTGTGCTGCAGAGGAGCTTCTGTCTTCAACCTCAACAAGGAAGAAACGGAAGATTGTGTATACTTCCTAAGTCAGCAATATTTTCCAGGCAATATGCGGGCAATTTGTGTGTACTTCAATTTTATAGATTTCTACATTAACAAGGTATACATCAAACTTGTTAAGGAAGATGGCAATTGTCAGCTGTAATTTGATCTCAATTGCTCAGCCTTTTAAGGTCAATATATTTACTATTCACATTGGAAACCATCTTCTGAAATCCATGCCGCTTGAAAGCAAATGTGATGTTCTGTATCTACATTGGTCTTCCTTTCTAGAGGCAGATTATATCCAGGTGTCCTGCATAAGCTCCATACACGAATTCAACGTTTTGAAAAATTAAACGACTGACCAAGACGTCAATACCCGATATTGAAGTCATGTGGAATCTTTGCCAACGGAAAAGGAGAGACAAAATTTATGCCACCATTTGTGGTGTAACTTCATCCACCTCCTGTTCACAATTCCATGCTGCATAAGACTGGTCCATCCTGTTCCTGAAAAATCATCAAAATCTCTATTTCACGGACAGCAATATCATTGGATCAAATCGAAGAAACATATATGGTCAAATATATATATATATATATATATATATATATATATATGCAAACTAATATACGGAATAGATTTGTCGTTCGACATCAGTATTACCCTTCAAGAAGAAAATTTAGAATAAAATTTTGATTAGTAACTATCAAAAAATGTACTGTTCAGTCTAATAGCTGAAGAAGAAAAAAATGTGCTTGTAGCATGTGTGCCTCACCCAACTACATCCATCGTTCCCAGTCAAGCTTATTCTGCACTAAAATCCTCTCGATTCAAGCCCGATTTATCCCACAAAATTGAATCCCTCAATCCCCTCAGCGGCAGCAACAAGTTGGTGTTCGCAGGAGACAATGCAGCGGCAGCAGCAGCTTGTGCTGGCTGAGGAGAGGAAGAAGACGACCAAGTACCGCCGGCGTGCGGCGGAGGAGGTCGGGTAAGTGGGTGGCGGAGATCCGGCAGCCGCAGGACCGCAAGCGGGTCTACCTCGGCCATTTCTACGCAGCCGACGATGCTGCGCGCGCCGCATGTACGGGGGACGCTGCGATGCTCAGTTTTCCCGGAAGGGACGGCCGGCGTCGTCACGGCTGCGGCGGGCAGAGGAAGACGAAACAGGGAGAAGGCGGATAGCCCGAATACGCCAACGAGTAGCGAAGACGGTATTAATGGTGTGAATACCAGCCCTCCGTTTTCACTTGCACATGCTTACGTGGCTATATATGACTTCCAATGTGAAATGTGAACCTCTGGGATGATGTGGGCACTCTTCTTGTTTCCATTTCATGCTGATAAGGAAGACCAACAATCGATTAGCTATGACCACTTAGATCGCCAGAATGACGATTATAATTACTCCCTCTATTTCTATAAACAAGATTGACATCAAACTATAAAAACTTCAAATATTTATTTTAAAAACATAGAGACTATATATATATTAATATTAACAATTACTTCAATAAAATTATATATTTGATAATATTTTTATATACATATAAAATAGTGGTTAAATTTATTTTTTTTGACTATTTCTTTATCTAAAATGATAAGTATTTTTAAACTGAAGATGGTACCCGATGTTCGAAAGTCATAACTGTAACCCCAATTGAGAAGTAACCTTGACAGTTGTCACTAACTGTTTGGTTTAGCTCTTTAAATGATGGTTGTAAACCGTTAGAGATTAGGCTTCATATAAAATGATTCTTTCATAGGCCAATCTAATTTTTTAATTAGGAACTAATTAACTCAGTGATTCTGTTGCACATTGTTTCTTCCCCCTAAAACAGACAGGTGTGAAAACTAGGTGGTGCATTACCATTGAAAACGAAGAAAATTTCAAGGTAATACTGTGCATTCCAGTGTTCTAAAGTGAGAAATCTAGCATTTAGGGTGGTTCCTGTGCACCACCCAAGCATAACGTGTCTCTGCCACTGATTAATGAGCTGTTACACACTGGACAGTCCATGATCCTGTGGCCAGCCAATATGCCCCAAAACAATGGACAGTTTGCTTATACCGCTTGCAATATGCATGGAGCACTGTCTGCTGAATAAAACATACACTGTTTGAACTAAATTTATGCTTTTAATTCTAATTTCATTTGTTTCTCAAGGAACAAAGCTAGTAATTTCAAAGGAGAATATTAAGCAGGACTACAGTATATATATTTGGAGTACAAACCGACGAACACATTACTGGCTGGATCTACACTTTCCAGTAGGGGTAGCATAGACGGCCTTGTCCTCGACATAAGCTTCATCAGAGTGTACATACTTAGTATATGGAGGTAGCCGTGATTCCCATGACACGATCTCAAACTCCTCATCGGGTACTGCCTTAAATCCAGCAACTATGTCCCCAAACCTCACTTGGGGCAGCTGCTTCTTTCTTGGACATTCATATCTTTCAACCTGAGGGCATGAGACCAAGAGGAACCGGACATAACGAAGATGAAAATCCAACTGTGTACTGGGTGCTCTTTCTCATTCATATCTTTGGGGTTTTCCCCGAACTTTTCTATGTTGTTGGCCAACATCCTCTTGAACCTTTGCATTGTGCAGAGCCAGAATTGAACATCAAGATTCCTTCTCAACAAGTCAGCAACAACATTTGTAGTGCCTAGTGACACTTGTGGTACTATTGCTAACTTATTTGCTATGGATGCTGACTGTGGATAGTCTTCAGCATTTGTGCTTCCAAATGTGAGCATCTTGAAAGGGTAGCTGAACTCTTCTTGTGACAAACTATTTACATAAACAGGCTTTGTGGTTTCCACCCTTGCTAGATTCTGAAGCCTGCTTATGACTATCACTTTGCTGCTAGGTCCACCCATGCATGTAACAGAAGAGTAGAACTTTCCCCAGTCCTCATCACTTATTTCGAAAACAAATTCAACGACAGAGTCCTCTGGTAGCTGAATTTTGCTTCATCTATTCTGCTTGTCTTAATGTACATATTCGAAGAGAAGTGAGACCGAACCTGCTCGTCATTACAGACATGGCTGATCAATGTTTTCTTACCAACTTTAAAATCCCGCTCGAACAATATTTTCCTTCGCATCAATCTAATTACGACACGTTACCTTCAGATCTCTTACACCCACACACGTGCACAGGCCACGTCTCCTCATTTAATCCCACCTGTCAGCCACTGCGCCAATAAGTGTCCTCGGTCACACTCACAAAGAAGCCGCTGCACTACTACGTGACCTCGCGTCCGCGCTCACTAACAAGCTTGGTCCATCTATCAGCCCCACTCTTTTTGGTTGTGTGCGCGCCCGTACTGCTGGCCGGTTTTTCAGTCATTAGCCCGCATGCTAACTTCTTGACTTGTCTGTCAAGTCAGACTAGTTACCAGCGATTGCTTTCGGCTTCCTTTAGACCATGTTAGCCCGTTCACGTGTCATCTTTAGCCTATGTTTAGCTGGATTGTATCTTTGCTATTTATTTGGCATGCTTGCAATTTTAGCTTATTAGCGTAGAAAATTTTAAAAATTATTTTTTTAATTTTCAGTCAAAATTTCTCTAAATTTTTTCAGCGTTTTTTATCTATTTTTCATATTTAATACTACACACAAATAAAAAAAATATTTTCCGATAAAGATTTTTACAACCTGATACTCACCATAATTTTTATAAATAATTTTAATATGAACTAATTAAACAACGTCAATATAAAATAATTTTTCCAATTTTATTATAAACCTTTTTTTACCAATTTTTATGTAAACCAATTTTTCATATTATTATTTTGACACCAACTTTTCATCTGATTATATCTGTGTACTTCTTGGTCGGAAAGCACATGAATCGGTTTACTAGCTCACCGGCGATCGCAGATAAGGCAGCCTCGATATAATCATTGCTATGTTGTGTTTTGTTTATGAGAGGGTAGCTAGCTAAAGAGAGCCAATGTTTGTATGCTACAAAGCTTTGCTTCCAGTCTCACACCTATAAATGAGGTGTTGTATATATAGTAAGATGGTGGCTTGAAAAAAAAATCCAATCCTAATGTGAAATATCAAAATGAGAGAAATAGCCTCCCGCTTCTGTCGATGTATAAATGAAGAAAAGAATCATGCTCTGCTCAAGACTTTAAATGTTGATCAAGTCGTGGAGCTGCCGTTCACAACCTTCTAATGAGGGCTTCTTAGACAATATATTGCTCCGCACCACGCCCATCATGCAAGATTAGTTATTGAATGTATAGTCTGTCATAAAATTTTAATATTTGTGACTGTCCAGGTTAGTTAATAAAATTTCTTGCTTATGGTAATCGTTCATGTGATTTACTCTAGTCGTACAATTGTATGATCTTCTAACTAGGATAGTTGACCATTAAGCAGTGCCATACATTAGCCTGTGCAGGGTGCGCGATTGCACAAGGCCCCGATAATTAGGGCCACCAAAATTTATGTTTTAATCTAAGCCAATGTGTTTTAACATATTTGTGATTCTCCTTGTTTCATTTTTCTAAAGTTTCTCTCTTTTCCCTTCACTAGTTCAGCCAGAACGGTCTTGTTTTCGTCGGCTCCCACAAGTGTTCGGTGATAATTATGGCCACTTCATGGAATGGAAGCTTATAATCATTATCTGAACATGTAATTTAGGCACTGAAGATTATATTTTTAAGAAAAACTAAAACACAATTCTTCCTTCTAAAGTGTAATATTAATCAATATAAAAGGAAATTTTACATATTTTTCTAAGTTAATATTTGCTAAATAACCTCATTTTGTGTTTTGTACTAGGGCCTCAGATTATTAGAGACGGTGGCCCTGCTATTAAGTGATTGCTAGATTTGGTGAATGAACAATCTGAACCACTTGGAGTTACTCGCGTAAATATATATTTTGAAAACTCAATCTAGGTAAAAATTTGTGTGAACTATGATAAAAAATTCATTTAAAATTATACACGATGATGAACAGCCATAGATAAGATGATGAACAACCGTGTAAAAAATAGTAACCAAATTTAATTTCGTTAGTGAGATATAAAAATAACAAATACAGTGGATTTGTTTGAAATTTGTTAGTTTTTATCTCACAAATAAAGTCAAATTTAGACAAGTTTTTTTCACTACTGTTTATAATCATCTTATCTACATCTGGGATTTTTGTGTGATTTTAAACAACTTTTTAATCGTGGTTTACACGAGTTTTTAAGTATATTCGGAGTTACCCTTTAACAAATATCAGTTCGGAGGCATCAGAAGATCCAAGCCCCATAATGACTACCTGCATTATTACAACGACATGCATTACAAAAAGAAAAAAAACTATATCCACGCCACCATTGTTACAAGAAACAAATTAATGCGTTGATTGTCAAAGTAAAATCAAATTAATGCCGACTAGTGTTGTGTAGATGAGATAAAAGGTCTCCAACTTGAGTGGCAAGCCAGTCAATTACTCGAAGAGTCATTTTTAGTCGTTGGTGTTTCTCTTTTAAGTGATTGGGCAACACACTATCATCAACATACACATACAGCGACCCACTAAGTATGATACACCAACTACCACATTAATGTTTTTCATTATAGACGATAAAAAATTCAAAAAAAACATAAACTGAATTAATAATCAGTTACATAAGTAACATGGTGAAATATCAAAGTACATTTTACAACCTTGAAATTTTTTCAGAAGTCCAAAAATAAACCCAAGAACTTCAAGACTTGACTAATATTTTGGTAGACAAGGTGCAATATTATCACAGATGATTTTTTTTCTTTGATGGATCATTTGTTTCATACTTTAACCTTGAAATACTCAATATATCAGCTCGTCTGAGTAGCAGGCGTAGCTATGCTTACGGGCCACTTATAATTTACAGCCAATTCCCTACACCACCCTGAAATTTTACGTTATCTCTTTTATATCCTTGAGATTGATCCTTTCTGTATTTTGATCCTTATGTCTATTCCGTTAGTTTATCATTAATTAACCGTTATTTTTTTTAGAAATAACTTTATTGCTCTCAGCATATTACGAAAAGGTAGAAATGCTGATGAAGGAATTATTTGGGTTGTAAAAGAAAAGTAAGGGATAAATTAATGAATATGTAGTTTTGAATTTAAAAAAATTAAAAGGGAATTTCATTGAAATTTAAAACAATTCAAACTTTACATTGAATTTGGAAAGTAATTTTTGAATGAATATGCAGTGAAAAAAGATTCATTTGTAAAAAAACAATGGGGATGCAATTATTTGATCACAAATTTTAAAAATGATATTTAAAATTACTGAATATGCAGTTTTTAAATAAAATTTAAATCAAATTTGATAAATTCGTACAATATTTTCATCAAAATTTAAACCCAAAAATAAACAATTTTGGTTCTCAATTTCCAATTTGAAACTAATGTAATTAATCAAAAAAATTTAAATTTGTTCAAAAATTTAAATTTTGTTTTTTTATTTGGCATTAAATTGTCATGCCGCATTTTATTTTATTATATAATAATTATTTTCACATTGAGATTTATATGTAGGTGGCATATAAGTATGAGAGAGGAATAATATAGTCATTTTAGAAAAATCTAACAGTTAACTAATGGAATTGGCATAGAGGGGATCCTGATGAAAACTTAAACGCATGTAAGGGATGAGGAAAAATTCTGGGGCATACAAGAGATTGAGAAAATTCTTAAGGGCATATGTGAAATTTTCTCTATAATTCATCTTTGATTGGTGTAAAATGGTTAACTTGAGGTGTTGTGGTTAGAACGCATAGATTTATATGATGTCTCCAAGTCGTGAAAAAACTGGCCACATTTTTCTATGTGGTGAAGCTATCATATATAGGTGGTTCTAAACTCATATATAGTGGTATGTTACATTGGAATAGCACAGAGGCTATGTGTCTGTGCAGCTGTTTTCAAGTAATATTCAAAAACTGCATATGATAACCCATATTATCACTCATACATGAAGTTAGTGCTTAGTGGTTTCAAGGAACCATATGTGATGAAAATTACGGATCATCTATGTTACCTTTCAGATGTGTTGAAGCACAAATATTGAATATAAACTACACATAAATGACAGATCAACGTAAGATTTTATTTAACTGATAGAGCATTAATTAGTTACATTAGGAGCTATGCATTGTGTCATAAACATTGTACAGGTTATCACACTAGACGTTTCTTGCTTGTCGAGGATGCATTCTGAGGTTTCTCTTCCACACAAGTTTGGACTAGCTTGGAATAAGGAGGTAATCGTGATTCCCATGTCATAAGCTCAAACATCTCCTTTGGTGGGGAAACTGATCCTACTATTAGGTCCCCAAGTGTAACCCTAGACAGTTTCATTGCGAGAAACATCACCTTCTTGGAGAGGAGAGGACACGAAATGGAGCTGGAAATATGATCAATTTTTGGATGTCTATCGGACAATCTTTCTCAGCGATATTTTTTGGATGGTCACCGAACAATAGCAAGTTATTCTCTAAGGTTCCTTTGTACCTTTGTAAGATATAGAACCAGAAAATTTTTGTTGAGATTCTTCCTCACCACATCAGCAAGAATGTTTGCAATGATTAACAATGCGCCCATAAATGTCGCTAACTCATTCCCTATCGATACCAACTATGGATAGTCCTTTGGGTTTGTGCTTCCAAATGCTAGGACCTCGAACAGATAGCTGTACTCCTCTTGTAGCAACAATTTCAGATGAATTGGCTTTGTAGTAGCAAACCTTGCTATCTTTTCTAGCCTACCTATTATGTTCACTTTGCTTCCTTCACCGACACACGAGAATAGAGCACCATCCAATCATCATATTCTATGTCTGAAATAATTTTGATCACAACCAAGGTCTTCTTACATGGAAATTTATCCTAGTTCATTTTTGTCAGAGGATAGCCATCCAAGGTTTTGGCCCATCTTCCATGGACTTGGGCTAGACTATAACCTAGAGAATTCAAACAAGTCTTTGGCCCATGGGCCTTCGGCCCATTTCAGCCTAGAAAGAGGCATGGCATGAAGCCTAACAAGACCAATAGGAGAAGCCCATTTAAGAGAAAGGTATTGGGCATGGCCCATGTAAGCCTGAGCTATGTAAATTTTCCATTGTATCCCTATATATATCCTATCAAGGGATAAATCTTATAAACATACATATAATCCTAGCCAATCCTAATCCCTAAGACTACAAATAGACCCTAGGGAGGCTATAAGAAGAACCCTATAAGACTTTTGAGTTAGAAAAACCACACATTATACTACACACTATTGTGTATTTCGACAAAAGTTAAAGCTAACTGTGGGGATCCTAACCACAAGTGGCAAATCTACATGCCACCAAAGCGAAAGTCCTCAAGGAAGAGAACCGTCACATGGCGCTACATGAGCAGTGATGGCTCAGAGAGTTCACGGGAGTTTGAAGTAGAAGTCAAAGCTGAGCTCGAAGTTGAGCTAGCTAGAGGCGAAGCTGTGGCAAGGACCGAAGAGGAAGTCAAATACATTCCAGTGTGGGCTAAAGCCACTTCAACCTTGGAAAGCATAGCAAGAGAGCCAAGGGATGCCAAAGTAGTGATGACTGAAGAAGCCATCTAACCATGTTAGATGGCAAGGGCAACAGCAGGCACGACTAGAGCAGCTATAGCTGCCTTAGGTGGCGAGGAAGCAGCTTGGACTTCCATCGAGGCTGGAGTGACGGTTTTGGGTGATACGATAACTATACCAAGAGCGGAATATGAGGTGATGAGGCAAGTTGTAGTGAAGCTTGAAGACATTCTTAGATTAATGTAGCAACAGCAGCAGGCTATGCAAGAAAAGGTTGCTACTACACAAGCACAAAATCAAGCCACAAGTGTGAGAACTCAACCCATGCCTTACCACCTACAAACTCAAGACACTTCGGCGAGAACAGCACAAGTCCAATCATAGCCGTAGTCCAACTTCGTACCCTTGGCTCTGTCCTAGAGACAAGATGTTGCCTCTCCGTCTTCACCTAGCTGGCTAGTGCTTTTGGCTCATGTGTCCTAGCAACGGCAGATGACGGCGGCACAAGCACACTTGTAGGCCCTGTTGCAGCTCATCATTTAGCCTAGATGTCACAAAACCAAGCATCCCCCAAGTGCAGCTAGTATGGCCCTAGATGATAGTGAATGCAGTGCGACCACAACAAGTGCCAAGTGACTTGCCATCAATATAGACTCCAATGCAAGCATCTCCATAGCCTCAACACTTTGAGCCACTACAAGGGACTTTAAGCTTCGGTTTGCCTTACCTGAATTTACAAGCTTCTCCTTTGGGTAGCACAAGTGACAAGAAATCTCTTTTGAGCTTTAGTATGTAGATCCATTAGATTCCCCCACAGTTCAAGAATCCATCCATCACCAAGTATGGGGGCGATTCTGACTCTAGTGAGTTCCTCTTAATGTACGAGTTGATGATTGAGGCAGCCCATGGGGATGAGAACACCGAGCCAAAAGTTATTCATCTAGCCTTTATGGGCTATGCCAGATTATGGTACTTCAACCTTTCCTCAGGAAGGATATACTCATAAGAGCAGTTGAGGGATGTCTTCACCACAAACTTTTGGGGAACATATCAGGAGTTGAACACACAACAAGAGCTCTTTGGAATGTGGCAGAAGCTAAATAAGTTAATCTGTGAATTTGCTTAACGTTTGTCCCAACCAAGATGCCAAGTGCGTGACATAATAGAAATATTAGTGATCAATATGGTTTTGGGAGGTCTTCGTACCGACCCCTTGACTGTAAAGATAACGAGGCATCAGTCGAAGACCATGGATGAGTTGTTCAAGATCATTGTTGACTATGCCTAGAGCAAACAAGATACCAAAAGACAAAAGGAGATTCAAGCTAACTTTGAAGCACTGGTTGTGTAGAGTGTTGTTCTAGTAATAGCACTGAAGGTGGAAGACATAGCACCAGTTGTGCAACCACCGGTGCAGTAGCGTCAACAACAAACGTGGAGGCAGTTCTAGAGTGACAAGGGCAAGCAAGTAATGAGGGTTAACAAAGTACATGAGCTGCGCTAACACCACTATTCAAGCCACCAAGACCAAACACCATGAAAAATACCGAAGAAAGAAAAGAACAAGTTTCATGTATTTCATGGTAAGAACACGCACTCAATAGAGCAGTGTCAAAACATTCAATAGCTAACTTTGCAAATGCAGTGTGTTGCTCCACCCTAAGCAAATGATGAAGCATCAATCAGCATGAAGCAACCAGGCAACTACAAGTAGAAGTGGGGACGGATGGCACTCGAAGGGTGATTGCGCTAATTAAAGGCGGGTCCCCTCAAAGCTTTGTGTCAAAGCTCCAAAAGAAGGCACATGATAGAATGGTGAATCATATCACCATATCTTCACAAATGCAACCATCATCTTTTTTAGCCGTGTCAATCTCCTTCAGGCCAGAAGATGCAAACAGAATCTTCTTCCCACACCAAGAGCCACTTGTTGTTTCCATTGATATTGCGGACTACAAAGTGCGTCGTATCTTGGTGGATGGAGGCAACTCAGCAGAATGATCTTCGTCATCGCTTTTCAGCAAAAGGGCATCTCTTTAGATGCACTAGAACCGGCTATAGTTTCATTGCAAGGTTTCGGCGGGGGACCAGTGCAAGCCGTATGCTAGCTTCCATTGCAAGTAACATTTGGTGAAGGCATCAATTTACAAAGAGAGCTAAATACCTTCGACGTGGTGGATATCCCTTACACTGCAACGCCATCTTCGGGCGCACAACACTGAACAAGTTCAAAGTGGTTGCTCACCACAACTGCTTATGTATAAAGATGGTAGACCCTCAAGGAGTAATCTCCACAAGGAGAGGTCAAGCTTTGGCAAGACAAGGCCTTTGAGTGATCGACGCATCGCATGAAGTCCATAATGTTCAAGCATGACTATGTGAGGTGTCAAGGGATAACTTCAAAGCGAAGCCATCCCCACAAGAAGTTGTAAAGAAGCATCAATTTGACCCAGATAACCCATTAAGAACGGTCTCCTTTGAGGGTGAAGTGGGGAAAAGCCTGGCAAAAAGCATTTTACAAGTTATCAAGAGCAACTTGGATATCTTCGGTTGGGGACCTAAAGAGCTAGAAGGTTTGAGTCGATCATTGATCGAGCACCACTTGGTGGTGAAGCCTATGATTAGACCGTGTAAGCAGAAGCTTCACAATATGTTGGCAGATTACCAAGAAGTGGTCAAGGCGGAGTTGGAGAAACTACTTTGTGCCCATGTCATACGAGAAGTCAAACATCCGAAGTGGCTAGCCAACCTAGTAATGGTCAAGAAGGGGAACAAAAAGTGAAGAATGTGTATAGACTTCACTAACCTGAACAAGGCATGCTCAAAGGATGATTTCCCTTTACTAAGAATAGACTAGGTTGTCAATTCAATAGCTAAGTGCGAAGTGATGAGCTTCCTAGATGCATACTCAGGTTATCACCAAGTTTCACGATATTAGAGGACGAAGAGAAAACATCTTTTATCATGCCGTTTAACACATTCTGCTTCATTAGAATGCCCTTCAGGCTCACAAATGCTAGTGCCACTTTCACCAGATTAGTGTATAAGGTGCTCAAGGGGTAGATAAGCAATAATGTTGAGGCATATATTGACAACATAGTAGTCAAGAGCCAAAAAACAGCTAATCATGTTCAAGATTTGGAAGAAACCTTCGATAACCTTTGGCAAGCCAACATGAAGCTAAACCCAGGAAAGTGCGCCTTTGGAGTGTGGGTAGGCAAGCTGCTGGTGTTCCTGGTGTCCAAAAGGGGCATTGAAGTTAACTTGAAGAACATTGAAGCCATTTAGCAAATGCAGCCACTAAAAATGCCTTGAGAGGTTCAAGGATTAATCGGCTGAATCGCAATACTTAGTCGATTCATGGTGCACTTGGTGGAATAGTCATTGCCCCTCTTCAAGACGTTGAGAGTGGCAAAGAAGTTTTAATGGACAACAAAGTGCTAGGAGGCATTTGGAAACTTCAAAGCATATTTGCAAGAGGTACCGAAGCTTGCAAGTCCCAAAGAGGGAGAAGAATTGTTATTGTACTTGGCAGATTCGCCAATCATAGTAAGTGCAACCCTTGTCAAAGAAGTAGAGGGGTTTGAAAACTCATTTACTTTATGCTTGAAGCCCTCTAGGAGGTCAAGAAAAGGTATATGTAGGTAGAGAAGATAGTGTATGCCCTTCTAGTGGTATTGTAAAAGCTTAGACACTACTTTCAGGTGCATAAGATAATGATGCCTTCATAGTACTCGATCCACTAAGTGCTCTAGAACAAAGAAGCAATAGGTTGGTTGAGCAAGTGGGCAGCTGAGCTTTCCCCATTGAACTACACTTTGTGGTAAGAACCACAATTAAGTCTCAAGTTTTGGTGGATTTCATCGCTGAATGGACTTCTCCAGTTGAGATGCAAGCGGAATTGTGAGAAGAGTTCTAGACTATGCACTCCGATAGATCTTGGTTGCACGTGGGAGCAGGGGCTACAGCTATCTTGTATTCGCTAAGCAGGATGGCCGTGTGATACGTGGCAAGGTTGTAGTTACCAACAATGAGCAACATAGTGGAGTACAAAGCAGTCATGTTGGTGTTGAGGAAGGTGAAGGCCATAGAGTCCAAATGGTTGATGATTAAAACTGACTCCAAGCTGGTAGCTAGTAATATTGATAAAAAGTTTCATAGCAAAGTATGAGTGGATCGCAAGATACTTGGAAGAAATCTAGGGAATGGAGAAAGCCTTCACTAGTGTAGCACCACTTGAGAGGCAAGAATGTCGAGGTTGATGCACTTGTGAAAGCAGCTACCATGGGGGGCCCTTTTTAACTAGGAGTTTTCTTTGAAGTTCTCTGTATCCCTAGTGCGAAGTTAGATCAAGACCAAGCTGAAGTGATGGAAATTGATCAGCTAGTAGAACCTAGCAAAGATTGGAGAGCCCCATTCATGAAGTTTCTTTCAGAAGGAATGTTGCCAGGGGGTTAAGCCAAAGCACAAATGTTTCAAGCAAGAGCAAGGAAGTACACAGTAGTCAGCGTTGAACTGTACAAGACAGGCATCTTGCAACCCCTACTCTGCTATATGTCAGAAGTCGAGGGCCAGGACATGTTGAAGGAAATACATGAAGGCCAGTGTGGGGAACACCAGACACCTAGGGCCATGGCGACCAAAGTGCTTCACTAAGAGATCTATTGTCCCACCATTATGCGAAACTATTGTCTAGGCCATGACGCCTACTGAGTTAGGAGCAAACTCATCAAAAGTAGTGCCATCAGGTGATGAAGAAAGCAACCAAATGATAAATCTTGAGCTGGTCGAAAGCCTAAGCGTTGAAGTGCTTGAATCAATTGTGAAGTACACCAGCTCCACTACAACAACATACAACAAGAAAGTATAGCTGAAAGAAATCATGCCGTGGCACTTTGTCCTGAAAGAGAAAGCAAATCTGCTCACAGTTGGCAGGCTAGAGTGCAAATGGGAAAGGCCATACTTGGTGACACTTAGAGCCTAGTAGTGGGCGTACATACTTGCAACTCTGAGTGACAAAAAGCTAGACCACTCTTGGAATGTAGCCTCCCATAAGCGTTTTTACATTTGAACCACTGAGGTGTGGGTTGTAATATATGTATAGTATAAGCCATTGGCACTACTAAAAAAAAGAGTAAGGTTGTTATCCACATAAGAGGCTCGAACCGGTATAAAAATCTATGTCCTAGTTGTGTTCATTTCACAAATAACTCGTAAAGACAATGCCTGATCAACATTCTATTAAAATAGGGGAAGCGAACTAGTCAAAACATCATTCAATTAAGAGCCAAAATTGTGCTTCGACATTGCCAAATCTTGCACCATAAGACATAATTATGACGCACCATGCATGCTGAGGCTCAAAATGCTGAAGTATTGTAAAAAGAACAAAAGAGTGAGGAAACCAAAGTAGAGCAAGTCGCCTTTGAATGGCGAGCTTGCAAAAGTACAATTTCATAAGGGACAAAAGCAAGTCATTTTCCATGAAACATAACACAACACAGTTCTTATTGAACAAAACCTTACAACGTGAAGTACAAGTACAATAGTTGAACAAGTCAATGGTACAAAGTACAAAAACACATAAAATACAACGTGTTCAACGTGAGTTTACAAGAGAATAACTTTTGAGGGTCCATTCCCCCCTTGGCCATAAAGGCTTTTGGCATCACTAGAGTCCAAACTATCGAACGAACTAGAGTCTAAAATTTAAATATAGGGAGTACTAAAACTATAGATGAGTTATAGGGAGTACTAAAACTATAGATGAAACCCTCCTCATCCTCACTAAGACCCACTATCAACGTCAAAAAATACATGAAGAGGAATGGCTAATTCAACAATTGTTCACTTTTTAGCTAGTTTGAGCTACTAGAAGGAACCTTCAAAGTTGTGCCAAAATCGAACCATCTCCTCTTGGCAGTTGTAGTAGTCCGGATCGAAGTCATCTAAGACGTAAGCAGGATTCTTGTGAAGCCAGTTGGTGACCAAACGGTGAAGGTAGCAATGGCCGTTTATATAGATCTTTGAACTTGAATGGAACATTTTGCCAAAGAGGAGATAAGCTAAGTGATTGAAACTCAAAGGGGTTCAAAGATAATTGAACCTTGGCAGGAAAAACTTAGTCAACATAGCCTGACAAATGAGATGGGCAAATTTCAAATTTTAATTCATAAAAGGATGACCAAAATGCATTACAAATTTTTACAAGGATAAAACTAACAAAAACGTCGAAGGCCTAGAAAGCAAACTAAACTAAAGGAGGCTTCACACCTCTAGGTCCACTTTGCCCATAGGGTTGGCTTGGTGGCATTGGCGACCTCTTGTTGGGTAACGAGCTCTTGCGATGTTTGACAGTGAGCTTCAGACTGTCCTTCATTGACCACCCTTGGCAAAATGCATGAATGTGGGGCTGGATGATGTCGTACTCCGAGAGAGGGTTGTTGGTGAGGGTGATGGGCTGTAAAGGGAGATAGTTGTACCCGCTCTTCTTAAGAGCGGATAGCAGTCCATACCCTACCATTCGCGTGCAACAGTCATTGAATGACTTAGCAGCATTTAATTCAGTCCCACTGGCATCAACCACCAACTTAGAGAAAGCTTTGGTGGAGGAGTCTTCAATAGGAAGCGGCACTGGCTTTGCCTTGATGCTAGTAAGGGCAAGCCAAACAACTTGATTGGTCTACTTCACTGCATCACGGGAGTAGAGGTCAGTGTCTAAAGCCTTAGCAAGCGTGGCCTAAAGCCACTTAGCTTCACCCTTCAAATGATGCAGCCACATGCAAAGTGCCTCATTCTCCTCCACCAGTTTGGCTGCATTCACCCGGGCCATCTACAACACGTCCCTAAGAACAACCTGCTCATCGGACAACTTCTTCGATGCCTCAATGGCTTCACGACCATGGGCCTTAAGGCTATCAAGGTGGCTATGGGTCATGTGATCAAAGCCATCAAAGAATAAGAGTGACTAAGAAAACACAAATCAAGTAGCAAAATTAGACCAAAACAAAAGACATCATGAGTCAAAATGCAAGGTGAAAAGGGTAAGGCTCTTACCTGGGTAAGTAGGCCTTGCATCGACAAAGCAGCCCTATCCAGGTCAACGTTCTCCTCGATGACATGATGTATCTTAGGGTTGGACACCAGACCGATGAGCCCTCTGACGAAGGGCATAGCTCATGAAATGTGATGAAGTCCTCTATCATGAACTTGATAGTGGTGAGGATATTGTCCAAAGCCGATAAGTCCATGGCCGAACCATTAGTAGTGGCACATGCAAGCAACTACAAGTGCCCATTGCTGGCAAAAGGTGCTGAGGGCTCCAGTGTGGTGTGACGACCCATTTTGCCATGGGCTTCATCTAGAGGGACCTTTGTGGCTTTGACGGTGGAGGGTTACATGGTTGTCGGAATAGCAGCTTTGCCCAAGCCTATTGCTGGAGGACTTAGGCATAGTGGCAGCGAGGATGACTCACTGTCACTACACATGCTGGCAATCTAGATGAATGGAGTATGAATGGTGGGATGGCAAAAGGTTGAAGGCATGCTAGCGCCAACCACTAGGGTAATGTTGCGGGTTAGTGATGGACCAGTCCCCGCATGCCCCTTATGAGGAAGGTAGGTGTTGGGGCTAAAGGTGTAACCCCTAGATTCCTCTCGCTACGAAATAGCCATGGCCTCTTTAGATTTGTTTACAGTGGTGGCATTAACTTCGATGTCATCCTCTTCGCTGTCATCCTTCTCCTCTTTGTTGGCTGTAGGTGCTAGAGTGCACAGTGGCTTTGGAGCCTTCACCCATGATGTTTTGACTAAGATCATTGGCCTTTTTCTTTTCTTTAGTGCAGCTACCATGTCATCACCATCACTGTCCTTGCTAGGATTTTCACCAGCAGGGATTTCCATGCATAGGTTGAAGCATACATGGTTCCCCTAACCCACCTTTTAAAATCAGAGTTCTCCCCATATTCCTTGGTGGTGAGGTCGCCAATCATCTTCTTGGATTTCACTTCGGCTTCACCAAGGCTCAAGGCTGAAAGAAGAAAGAAAGAGGATACTAAACAAGCTAAGTAGCATTAAAAGAGATAGCAAAGGGTGAAAAACCATAAAAAAATGGCACAAAGGTGAAGGGCTTACTGTTTGGCCAATTGGCTAGCACGATGATGGAAGGATCTAGCAAAACACCCTATGAGGTAGCAAGCGGCTGCACTCCCATCATAAGGAATTGCTTGACCAGATCACAAACACTGAAGCACCCACAAAGCTTCCCAAGCATGATATTTCACGCCTGGAGTTGGCTGTTCGCTGCAACCTTTGGATGGGCATCATGGGCAAGAAGGCCATGATTGGACTGTATAGCTTGAAACTCCTCTATTTTGGTTCTGAAGGGGATCTTGTGGTAGAATCACTTCCGTAACTAGTTGTGCTCCCATTTTGGCACATTTTGGGCATGTGCTGAAGTTGATTGTCCCGAAGAAACTCATTTTCGCACCGGTCAGGGTGTAGACAGTCTTAGTGTAAGTACCATCGCCATGAATTTGAGCAAAGAGCTTGGCCAAAGGATCGAACTATAACATCTGGCACATCCATTCGATGATAGATAGCCGGACCAGAGCACTCAAGCTAATTTGTTGCAACACTTGGTGGAAGACCACCAACACTCATGCCAAGAAACTGAAGAGTAGGAAGTGGAGGTTGGCATCAAGAAAGGTGACAAAAATGATTGTCTCATCGTTGTGGGGCCATGGGACTTTGTCATCACGGGCCACTCTCGCTTGCCTAGTTGCTAGGAGGCCTTCACCCTCCATCTTCTAGATCTCCACCTCCTAGACTAAAGTCTTCTCCATGTAATAGAAGAAGCCTTTGGTCACTTGTCTAGGGTCAAACCTAGTAGCCTTTGCTGCCGAGGTGGGCTTGTGTGGTGCCATGAGTATTGAAAGCAAGGGAAGTCAAAAAGAAGTAAAGAAGTAGAAAATGGTTAAGAGCTATTAGAGCACTGAGAAAAGTGGAGAAAACCTTAGTTTTTTGAGGCACGAGAGCAAGTGATAGCTAGGCTGGAAATTTACCCACCTTTCAAGGGCTTATATAGAGGGTGAAACTCAAGTAGTAGCCAATCAAGGTGCACTGCGTATCCTTGGGAAGGCAAAGCGGCAATCAATCATGAGCCACCACATGTAGTGTAATAATGAACTGCAGTAAAACTGGGAACCATAAACAACACAACCATTGAGAAATGCAGACAACATGACTGTTGAGAGGCAAAAACTATGTCCAAAAAGGGGAGGGGTAGAAAAGCCAAAAGATGGTGAAAGGGGGCGAAGCAAGCGAATTGCGAAGACTCCATCTTTCATCTTTTTTCCTTGATAGTGCAAGATTGGTCGAAGGGGACGATAGAGGCAATCTAGGCCAAAGGAGAAACCTTGAATGTAGCCCTAGCTAAGGAAGGTCAAGACGTCGAAAGAGTTCTGCTGGGCTTCAAGGCTAAGCAAAGGAAGCAATAGCTCGTGGAAGAAAGATGAAGACTAAGACCTAAGAGGTCAAGAAAGCATGGTTTCGGCCGAACATGAGCTCACCCTTACCCGTGAGAGACTTGTTGGAGGATAACCATCCAAGGTTTCATCCCATCTTCTATGGGCTTGGGCCAAACTACAACATGGAGAATTCGGACATGCCTTCAGCCCATGGGCCTTTGGCCCACTTCGACCTAGGAAGAGTTATGGCATGAAGCCCAACAAGACCAATAGGAGAAGCCCATCTGAGAAAAGAGCATTGGGCTTGGCCCATGTAAGAATGAGATATGTATATTTCCCATTTTATCCATGTATATGTTCCTTCTAACATACGTGTAATCTAGCCAATCCTAATTGCTAGAGCTATAAATAAACCCTAACAGGGCTTAAAGGAGAACCCTGTAAGACTTTTGAGTTAGAAAAATTCCATATTATACTACGCACTATTGTCCATGTTGATAACAATTTTTTTCACGAGATGCCTAGAAATATGCAAATGGAGGTGAAATGGGTTCAAATCTTCTCATTCTTGCTCACCAAACAAGAGTTTTTTTTGCCAACTTTGTGACCACCAATGATTGGAAGCTCTGATGGTGCACTCTGATTAACATATTTTTGCAGCAATGTATTGATAACTTGCTGCTTTTCGACATGGGGGCTGAACATAAAGTTATCAATATAAAGATATCTGTCATGCGGACTGCAGCGCAGCACATGTGTTCACATCCTGTGAGAAGTACAACGAACTCTTTCATGGTTTCAACCGTAATTTCTAAATTCCGCAAAGCACCTTCTGTCTCATTATCAATAGCTGCGCTCTTAGTAGCACTATTTTTTGTACGGAAACATCTTATAGAAGGAAAAACGGATGAGACACGCATATGTGAGCTACTTACCTGCTGTTGAGAGTCCCCCACCATGAAAGGTCTATACTTTGTCGAGCACATAGTACCCACGGTAAATGCTTTCTGAAAGCATCTTCTGCATTAACATAGCAGAGTTTATGATATATTGCCCATCCGCCTCCTCAACAACAGTGCAGATTCTCAGAAGCAGGTGCTGCAGCCTTTCCAACTTCTCCTCCAAGCATGCTTGATTGGTGTACTTATCGATTATGTATGAGAAGGCACGGCTAATTATGTCACTAGTAGCTGCAGATGTAACTGCCTCCACATGAAGTTCGTTGCTGTTGATAAGATCTTTCTATTTAAGAGACTTTATGAGAGAGAGAGAGACTAAAAAGTTGGGGTTGGGTGCCTTAGCTAGTTTATTTTGATCTCGACTGTGACTTCACACTTATCAGCTAATAGAGAACTAAAAATCCTAACAAAGGAACGATTGCACACGATCAAATATATGTTATCACAGGCCTTATTGACTACTATATATATAACCAGGATGTCCGGCGTTGGCCATTTGAAGGTTTGGACGGTCATTTCTGCTGGATCACACAAACCGGGTGCTGGATATGATCCATCAGGCATGAAAGGTATATATTCAATTCTGCAATGCACGTAAGCTAGCATTACTCCTGGATTCAAAGTTTTCTTAAATTATCAAAGTGAAAAAATTGGTTTAATTTATAACTTATAATTTGAATCTAGTGTATAAAAGGTTGAATGAAATTGAAAGTCTTCCCTTAGACGTTCATTGATTGGCTTAGTACCAGCGATCATTGCTAGTGGCGCTTTGGAATCGACCAGGAAACAAATCTAGGGTTCTTTCAAATGATCCAGACTGGCCATGCTCTATTGTTGTATAAGTTACTAGCTAATGTCCATACGTTGCAACAGAATTGTACAAAGAGACCTCACCACACTTTCTTAAACCATTTCCTATTGTCTAAAATTCAGGATTCTTCAACTATAATAGACAATGAACCAATACTCAATGGCATGCTGAATTAACTATATACCAATAAACTTTTTCTAATAATTGTGAAATCATTGATCTCCATTCTGAAAACATTCTGCAACCGAACAAAATATCACACTCATAGAGCTGTGGACAGGTCACTGATCTCCACACATGTCCCACAACCCATTAGATTTCATGAACAGTGGTAAGTCATGAAATTATACATTGTGGCTAAGTTTCACAAAGGCATTAATTCATATTCTCCTCCTCTCTATTAGACAATTGTCACCACCTCCAACTTCTACCAACCTCATTATCCACCTCCAAGCATCTTCGGCACTCCTCTCCTCCTCTGCACCTTCTCACTCCTCTTTAACGAGACATACCTTTTCACATTCCCTTTGAGCCTCCTCCTCGGTTTTATCGAGATAGGTATTCAATTAAAATAGGATTATTTCTTAAATACTAATTCACTAATTAGGCACATGACATCCAAAAGTACCAAGTAAAACCACATATATTCTACATTTAGTGAGTTTCAAGCACAAAGGATTCTTTGTGCACAGAGAATCCCATGCTATCAATCTGTCATATGTTTCACTGACTAGTGTGACAACATGTGAATAAATATTGTGTATTACTCCCTCCAATTGATTACTAATGGAAAGGAATAGTAGTACTGGTAAAAGGTTCCTTTCCGCATCGAGCTCATGGCCATTTCTTCTTCTCCCTTCAGTGTCTAGTGCTCTACCTATGCCTCTGACTGCCAAATCCATTGACCACCATAGTATACATCATCACCAGTAGCCACTAGAGGGCTCCTCCCTACATGGGCTCTTGATTTTGGGCAGTTACACAACTTTGCCTTGGAAGAGTGAGTAGATTAGGTGTTCTCTCCTTCAAGACCATGGCTTATATAGTGTCATTGTCTCCCCTAGCTGGGTGCAAGCGAATGCTTTGTTGCTGGTGGCAGTAGCTTCTGTACAACCAAAGGTGGTGAGCCACTCCCCTCACCCGAGCTATTGTGCTAGCTAGCAAACTTCATATGCTAGCCCTAGGAGCACCTATGTAGATGGCATATTTCGTATGTTCTTGTTTTTTTTCGTTCAAAAATGAGCTATGCCTTAGCCTCTCCATTATTGTCATCACTTTTGATCTCCCACAGCCATCTCCCTCCTTGCTTGCTAGTCGGTGTTGGTATGGGCTGGTATGGAAGACGTGTGATAATTGACAAGGTTGAGGAGTAGGTGCAGACCTACTTTTCCCTCCTATAAGCCGATGCCTCTTAGATAGCTTGGGTGACAGTGGTGGTGGGTGGCCATGTCAGCGGTGCACTGCTAGGGAAGTGGCAGCGGTAGTTCATAGTCGTGTTGTCATTGGTGGTGGCTATGTGCGACAGATGGAGGTCTCTGCTGGCGAGGGGGTTGGTTGCGTCAGTGGTAAAAGATCAAAAAATGGTAGCGATGAGAGGCTAGGGTGTCGATTGCTAGAAAGGATTACAGAATGAGATCGTTTTTTAATCCAAAGAACACAAGTGTTCGCTGACATGTGTGACCTATGTTAAATATAAAAGGCTATATCTATACATAGAAGGAGAATTCTTTATTATTGGAACTGTATCTCCTAACTTGCCATGCACCAATGATCACGTATGTAACATTTCATATATCCATCTTCTATATATATGAGAGAACATGATCTGTAGAGGTCATCCAGCACCACACAATCCAACATGGTAACAGAGCCAAGGATTTCTCATTGAAGAATGTCAACCACATTTTCTTCTTCCTCCTCCTCCCCCTCCACCATCTCCAACATAAACTCATCTACTACGGCGATAGCCTTTGTGCCAATTCCTCTCCACCACGCTATTACAATTCGTCTCACCAAGAATAATTTCATCATGTGGCATGCCTAGCTCCTTCCCTATCTGCGGAGTACGAAGCTTATGGGCTATCTTGATGGATCCATCACTACACCTGCCAAGTCCGTTGCCTCTTTGACTGCTGCCGGTGCTGACGAGGTCCTAAACCCAGCTTATGATAGGTGGTATGATCCGGATCAACAGGTCCTTAGTGGCCTTCTCTCCTCCATCTCTGAGGACGTCCTCCAAGATATGGTTGATGCTACCATGTGCATGGAGGCATGAGACATGCTATAGTGGATGTTCTCCTCTGCCACTCACGCCCGCAACGTTCAAATCCATGTGGAGCTTGCCATGACCAAGAAACAAGACCTCTCTGCTGCAAATTATTTTCTCAAGATCAAAGGACTGGCCTTTGAGCTAGCCACCGCTAGTTCTGCCCTACGTGACGATGAGGTGATCGCATATCTCCTCACCAGTCTTGGCCCTGATTATGATCACTTCATTAGCTTGATGACAACCAAGAGTGAACCCTCATGCTTGATGATGTGTTTGCACATCTGATGGTGTTTGAAGCCCGTCGACTACAACATCAGGCCGAACTGTAGCTGCATCATGTATCCTTGACCAATTATGTTGTTTGTGGTGGCCAGCAGAGGAACCACAGGCACGTTGATTGCCATTCTGATGGTCGTGGTAGTCACCATGGTATTTCTTCTCACCCTCCATGCCAGATATATGGCAAGACAGGTCATATCGCCGTCAAGTGTTGGTATAGGATGGATGAGTCCTTTCATGATGAGCTCCCTCTGTAGCTATGGCAACTACATCCTACATTATTGGTCCTAATTGGTACAGTGACATGGGTGGTACTAACCATATCACAAGTGATCTCGATTGTCTTGCTGTTCATGAGCACTATCATGGAGGCGAGCAAGTACAAGTCATCAATGACACAGGTTTGCATATTCTGCATGTTGATCATTCTTCGATTAATACTACTGCTCGTACTCTTGCATTGCACAATATTTTGCACATGCTAGATATTTCTAAACATCTCCTTTCCATTCATAATTTTTCTTGTGATAATAACGTCTTCTTTGAATTCCATCCATGGCATTTTTCTATTAAGGATCAAACGTTGAGGAAAAGCCTTCTAAAAGGACGATGTGAGTCTAGCCTCTACCCTATCAAACCGTCTAATGTCTCTGCTCTCAAGCACGCCTTAGTGAGCAGCTCTACTAGTCATGCCGAATGGCATGCATGGCTTGGCCATCCTTCATCCCAAGTAGTTCAGCCAATTTTGCATCTCAATAATATTCCGTGTACTAGAGAGTCACCTTTGCTAGTTTGTAATGCATGTCAGTTAGCCAAAAGTCATCAATTACCATAATCTAGTTCTATTCATCGGTCTTCGTCACCTTTGGAACTAATTTTCTCTGATGCATGGGCCCTACACCTTAATTCATTGGGGGTTTTAAATATCATATGAGCTTCATTGATGATTTTAGTAAATTTTCTTGGATCTATTTGATGCATGATCATACAGAAGCCCCTTGTATATTTTTGTAGTTCTAAGCGCATGTTGAGCGCCTCCTAGATACTAAAATTAAGTGTGTCCAATCCTATTTTTGGTGGGAAATACCAGAAAATTCATTACACATTTTTTTGTTCTCTTGGCATCGCTCATTCTGTTTCTTGTCCTCACACGCATCAACAAAATGGGTCTGCTGAACGCAAGCACCGTTATATTATTGAAACTGGCCTTACTCTTCTAGCTCATACTGCCATGCCCCTTAAATTTTGGGATGAAGCATTTCTTATAGCCACATACCTCATCAATAGCCTTCCTAGTCATGTCATTGATAACAAAAGTCCTTTGGAACGTCTCTTTCATACACCAACCAATTATTCATTACTAATGTTTTTGGGTGTGCCTGTTGGCCCCATCTTGATCCCTATCATAAACAAAAGCTCTCTTTTCATTCTAAAGAATGTGTTTTCCTAAGCTATAGTTCTTTGCATAAGGGGTACAAGTGCCTTGACATTGATTCTGACCGTGTCTATATTTCTAGACACGTTATTTTTGACGAGTCTTTTTCCTTTCACTAGGAAGCTCCCAAGCACTTCCCAAATCTTCCAACCACAACCTTTCCATCCTTATTTGTGCACCTTGTATTTAGGTAACAACAGTACTAATTTGGATTGTGATCATATGCATGCATATGTGCCTGCTACTTTTTTGGATATAGAAAATCAAGCACCTCCATCCCATGGAATGCTGCTGTTGTCCACCGCATCATTGTCTCATGAGTTGGCCTTGGGAGCACCTACCGTACCTACTAACTTAGGTGCCCTACTCGACGATCGTGCACCTGTGTGACTCAAGCCCTCGACTGCTTATCAACTGGGACTTAATGCCATGGATTCTTCTGCTCCCTCTGGTACTACTGCCAAATCAAGTGTCGTGGATGATGCACCTCCCGTCCATCCATACAATACATGATTACAACATAATATCAGGTGCCCCAAAGTACGTACCGATGGAATGGTCACATATTTTGTGGTTCGGTTTTCTGCCCCTAAACCTACTTCTCAAGTTGCTACTATGGAGCATCCTCTCTGGTGTTAGGCTATGGATGATGAATTTCAAGCACTTCTCAACATAAAACATGGCACTTAGTCCCTCATCGTGCTGGTCTTAATGTTATTGATTGCAAATGGGTTTTCAAACTCAAACAAAAACTAGATGGGTCCATTGATCGCTACAAAGCACGTCTATATGCTAGGTTTCAAATAGTAGTATGGGGTTAATTATGATGATACCTTCAGTTCAGTTGTTAAGCCTACTACTATTCGCCTCTTATTGTCGCTTGATGTTTCTTGTGGGTAGGCTATTCGGCAGATTTATATTCAGAATGATTTTCTACATGGTCTTCTTCACGAGGATGTTTCTATGAAACAACCCCTTGGATTTATCGATTCTCAACATCCTAATTATCTTTGCAAGTTGGACAAGTCTCTTTATGGCCTCAAACAAGCACTACGTGCCTAGTTTTCTCGCCTTAGCTCCAAACTCTTGCAGCTAGGATCTACAGCCTCAAAGGTTGATGTCTCTCTTTTCATCTTTAATAAGACGGGCATTCAAATGTATATTCTCATCCATGCTGATGATATTATTATAGTCAACTCATCTTCTATGGCTACTAAGCAACTCCTTACACAACTCTAGACTAATTTACAGTCAAAGATCTTGACACCCCCAGTTATTTTCATTGGATTGAAGTACAACATACTTCTTATGGGCTTGTTCTGACACAACACAAATACATATAAATTTACTGTCCTAAACTAATATGCTCACCTCTAGAGGCGTGTCCACTCCTATGGTTCCTAGTGAGAATCTACTGCTCGATAGTGGTGACAAAAAATCGCTTGAAGATACCACATGATATCTTAGTGTTGTTGGTGCTCTCCAATACATATGCCTGATAAGACCTAATATTTCTTTCTGTGTTAATAGAGTTTGCCAATTTTTATTAGCCCCAACTATTGTAGATTGGGCCGCGGTCAAATGGATTCTTTGGTATATTCATGACACTGCTGATATGGGATTATGTTTCACCAAGTTAGGCCCTTCACTGATCAGTGCCTTCTCAGATGCTGATTGGGCCGGGAATCTTGATGATCGTTGCAACACTAGTGGCTATGCCATTTTTTTCGATGGCAATCTTATCTCCTAAAGTTCATGCAAACAACCAATGGTCTCTCGCTCTAGTACGGAGGCTAAATACAAGGCGGTTGCTAATGCTACTGTAGAATTAATCTGGATTCAAGTGCCATTGCGAGAGCTTGGGATTTCATAGGCATGAGAACCCAATTTATGGTGTGACAATATTGGTGCCACTTATTTGTCCGCCAATCCAATTTTTTATTACCGGATAAAGCACGTTGAGGTTGATTATCACTTTATTTCTGAACGAGTATCAACTTGCTAGCTTGATGTGCGATTCATATTTTCTAAAGATCAGCTTGTAGATTTTATGACAAAGCCATTACCGGCCTATTGATTCATTAATTTTCGGTGCAATTTAAACTTAGTGTTATATCGTCCACATTGAGATTGAGGAGAGTATTAAATATAGAAGGCTATATTAATATATAGTAGGAAAATTATCTATTCTTAGAGTTGTATCTCTTGACTTGCCATACACCAATAATCACACACATAATATTCTTATCCATCTTGTATATATAAGAGATTATAACCTATATCATCCAACGCCACACAATCTAACAACCCATATAACAGTAAAAGGTAGCGAAGGACAGACTCATGGCTATCACCATTAGCTTTTTTTTATATAGTAGAGATTCTGTTAGGAATCAACTGCTAGCAATTGCATTCTAGAATATTTGCTGCCAATGAAACTTAAAAAAATCTGTGAGGGCGTTACACCGACAGTTATGGAGTGGCTGTGCCAATTCAAGAGGATTTAGCCCTTCATATGCATGTTTAATCACGGTGAATGATGTTCCAAGATGTGAAATGAAATCATATATAGCTAAAAAAACTTTGCCCTGCCAATTAGTCATGGCAAATTATTGTTGGATCATTTAATTAATAGAAGGAACACATTGATGGAAGGACTTTGCAAGTGTGTAAGGGCACCTATTTCTAGATATGAGCTTGAAAAAAGATTTGCCGGTCCTAGTTTCGTAGTTACCATCAATAAGATAGTCATACGTACAGCTGTGCTTTGAAAAAAAAAAGTAATGGACCTGAAAGTAATTTCAGGTGTTGCTAGTGCATACTTCCTAGGTTGAAGGTCTGAAACATGATTGGAAAGTCAAGCAGCAATCAGTCTCATTATTTAATCCTGTTGACCTCTTATAATTAATTCAACATGGAAATCTGATGAGCTAATGTAAACGACGTAGCAGTGACATCTGGATACATAATCTAGTATCTATGTGATACGCACCAACTTCATAACCAGTACTATATGCAAAATGAAATATTGGCTAGGGAATAATAATAATGAGATATCCACCTCCACCATTTCAATTATAATGATGAAATCAGATTTTGGTATGGTACTATATGCTCAGAAGTCTAGAAAATAAATTTGTACATGCACTTTCTCAAATTTAATCTATCCATGGTTTAAATTTCAAGCTTAGATTCATTTTATTTTCACGAAAAAGAATATGATAGCTCTGGCAAAATGATGAATGAAAGGGAACAGGAAACCTTTTTCCATTTAGGTACCTTAATCACTTTTTCATCATAAGCACTAAGCCATATAACCAGAAAATATACTGTTCACACTGACCACTGACATAGATACCATTAAAGGCACAAATTCGCTAGTGTAACCAAGTGGCATTCGTTCTTTTCTGAGACTTACTGTGTGTTTCTTCTTCCCTCCCCTAGCGCATTATTGAGTGTCAAAACTCACATTTCCATAGCGTCTGGGCACACTTTGGGAGGTTTCTCCCATCCTGGTAGTGTAATTTCATTCCTAACACTATTTCAGAATTGCCAGTGTGGAACTTCAGAAAATTTTTCTATGCAGTACATATATATTGACAGTGTGCATAGGAGACTGGAACTACAAGTTAGACTGGGGCTGGTTTTTACAAGCTTCTCCAACAATACCAAAGCACAAGTGGAATGCAGATATCCAAACCAAACAAAATAGAGTTGTACAGGAAATTACTGTTGTACATAATACTCTTATTTTTCTCTAAAATCTTTATGTATTATTAGTTTATTAGGCCCACTATTCGCGTGCCATGTAGAAATTCCTCGCCTGAACCAAATCAACAGCTGAGTGGCTGCTTCCTTGTAAATGTTGTAAATCCTGTGAAATCATTGAGATGATTTAAAAATTTGTGATGAATAATTGGCTAAAAATTTAGTTAAATTAAATTTGAAAGAAGTGATTTTGTCTGCACGTGGTCAGACTGGGCCTAAAGTCTAGTCGGACCACGGTTGCATACATGAGTCTAAAACGGTTCTATATGGACACAGTTGGACTAGGTTGGACTAGGCCATAGAGGCCAGTTTGATTGCAAACGTAGGTGCAGTCGGACCGGCCAGCCCAATGGTCCGACTAGTAAACTTCGAACAAGAGTTGATTTAGAGTTACTTTTATATTTCTCGGTGATTACTTAATGGATAAAACTTTTATGTGTTTTATATGCGTATGATATACCGTTTGTATGCTAATGTTAGTTAAATTTTGGAGAACTTGTGGTCGGATATAGTTTTAATTTTGTGTCATCAACTGAGCCTTAAGGCTTTAGGAGTGCTACTGATGATGGATCAGGAGTCAACATATGAGAAGTTAATATCCGGATGATCAAAGGATCACATGGAACACTAAAGCCTAGAGATCAATACATATGGAGGTGAAGATACTATATATCATACAAGAGGGATTATATGTATATGGAAATTAGAGTCAAATTTAGAAAGAATCCAAGTATGGAAAGGTGGAGTTCAAATTTATAAAGAAATAGGTCGTATAACTAGACAAGAGGGTTTACTAAGGGATTACAAATATTTTTCCTTTTAGTACTTATGGCTTTTATGTAGCCACCTATGGATAGCAGTCTAGGCCTTCATGTATTGCTTTTGGAGGAGAGAAAAAAGTTATGATTTAGACTTAAGTTATGACTTTAGTTGAAAGTTGAGAGAGGAGTTCTTTGTATGTGCTTTTTAGACACATCTTGATTTAATAAAGATGATATACTTTTAAGTGATTCATCAACTTTAAATATTTTTGTCGAGATCATTTTTCTCTGGTTACAAGTGGTTAGACTGGCATCTAAGTGGCAGTCAAACCGGGTGGAGGAAGACGGTTCAACCAACGGTAAGTCACCAGTTGGACTAGCAAGTGTGTGTCAATCGAACTAATAATAGAAGGGTGGTTGGACCAGGACATCTAGAAAGGTCTACAATTTCTACTACATTAAGATTGACTTTATCAATCAGAGATAACTTTTAATTTCATAAAAAGTTTTTGGTTTTTTGGTAATCCTACCATTTACCCCCTTCTCGTAGGTTTGGTTTTTGTATTCGATCCTACAAGTTGTATTAAAGCATTGTTTGCTCTATTTGACCTTTACTGATTTTGACATTTAGCCATGGCTCATCGATATTTAACCAAGTTATATGTTTTTGATGGAGTTGATTTTCAACACTGGTGTGAAAAGATGAAAGTTTATACCATGTTTCAATGTTATGATATTTGGCAAAAATTATTAAAATCTTATATTATTCCTGTTGCTATTGTTGACGCAAATAAAATTAGATTTGAAAATAATTGTAAAGTTTGCAACATGATTTTATGTGGCATTTCTTGCTCAGATTGCATTTGGATTTCTCATATTGAAATTGCGTGTGAGATGTGGAAGGCACTATGTGAGTTTCACGAAGGATCGTCAAAAAATGAGGAAATTCATAGGATATTTTTAAAATGGATTATATGAAATTTGAGATGAAATATAGAGAAGCTCTTGATAATTACTTCGGTTGTTTTAACAAGGTTTTCAACAATCTTAGATCTATTGATAATTCTTTTGTTGCTAACTATTCTCAATTTGATATTGTTAGATATTTATTGATTGGTTTAGATATGATGGTTTGGAAGATGAAAGTTACTTCAATACAAGAATCTGTTAACATGATAACTTTAATCTTAAAATCATTATATACAAAGTTAAAAACTCATAGGTTGAATGTTCTCTCTCGCAAGTCTAATTCAAAAATCACTATTTTTGTTTCTTCATCAAGTTCTTTTGTTGACTTAATGCCATCTCCGATGACCAACTTGAGCAAATCTCTAAGGTGGATTTAGCATTGTTAATTAACAAGTTTTCTCGAACTTGGAATAATATCAAGAATAGAACAAGTTTTGGATGTGATGAATTGAACCACATTTGCTCTTAATGTCACAAGCTTAGAAGATCAATAAAGGATAAAGAGGAGAATACCAAGGATATTAAGAAGAAGTAAGTGTTTAAAGGTAGGAGAAGAAGAGAAGATGTCAAGAGAATATTCAATCTAGTCTATGTTGCTTTTCAACAACATTATTCAAGTGATGTGAATTATGACAGTAATGATGTAGGCAATAACATCTCTTGGAGGATCTACTTCAGACGTCGATAATAATGAGGTAATTAATTCTTTCATTGAAATTTGTCATGAGATAGTTATTGCCCTTAGTATTAAACATCAAAATCATGAAAAGAAAATTAAGAAACAAGGTTTTGTTATTGAGTCACTAAATTCTAAAATTTCTAGATTAATATCCCTAATTGTTCATGATAATGATTGTAAGGCTTGTGAAATTTTGTTTTCTAAAATTTCTGCTATTGGAGATGTAAATATTGCGATGGTAGAACACTTGATGATGCTCTTTTTAAAATCAAGAAATTGAAATCTTGTTTTTCTCTTGGAACTATGACGCATGCTAAAGATGTTGATGAGTTGGTTTTTACAAAATGCCTTATGACGAAATATAAACTTGTTTTTTTTGCAACTTGCATGTCTAATACTTTGTGTGCTAGAAAGCATAAACAATTAAAGGATATTATTGATTCTAAACATTACTCAACATGTACTTTGAGTGAAATGAAAGTAAAAAGTGTTGTAGGACATGTTGAGTGTATGGAGGATATAGTCAAGAATTATGAGGTGCTTTCTTGCTCAAAGTGTTGTAAATAGAAAGATGTTTTGGTTGATTGTGAAAATTGTGCTAATTGAATAAAAAAGGTTTCAAGATCCTTTCAAAATTTTCTGATGGTAATAAGAAATTGGATATGTTTTTGGATCAATTAAAATTCAATAGAAGACTAGGTTTTAATGCACATGATTATTTTACATCTCATCAATCTAAAATTTTAACAAAACCTAAAATTAAATAAGCTGTATTTAAATCTGCTAAAAAGGGTGAGATTTTAACAAAACCAGAAATTAAATAAGTTGTATTTAAATCTACTAGGATTATATCTTTTCTTTCATTAACATATAAAGAAACTTAGTCTTTTGATTCAAATATTTCATTGCAAATTAATCTTCTCATAAAAAGTATACTTGTTCTTTTTTTTTGAAAAGATGGATATCTAGTTGGATATCTACTTGGTAGAAAAGAAAAAAAGGGAAATTGCTTTTACAAAATTAATGTAGCAAAAGACACGATTTGGGCTATGGAGATTGGTCTGACCGACACTAACCAGTCGGTCAGACTGACTGTTCATTAGCGGTTAGACTAGCATCCGGTCAGACCATAGATACAATAGTGGTTAGACTGATCTAGGGTAATTTTTTCTAAATAGGTTAAAACTCTTTTTGCTCATGGTTATACAACTGTTGGTACTTCTGGTCATATGTCTATTTAGTGGACTCTTAAATTTCTTTTGCCTAACCTCAGTATTGAGGCATCAGTGTATGCTTGTGTATAGGCTTTTGTAGTGGGAAAGGAGAACGGATGGATTATAGACTCTAGTCGTTCACGGCACATGAATAGTGATGAAAGTTGGTTCTCTTCTCTTGAACTAGCATCTAGTAAAGAATCGATTATCTTTGGAGATGTATCTACAAATGTCGTTTTTGCTACTAGATCTATTGAGGTAAGTGATAAATTTGTTTTGAATGATGTAGCTTTGGTGAAAGACTTAAAATACAATTTGTTTTTAGTTTCTCAAATTATTGATGGGTATTTTTAGGTTATATTTAATAAAATTGGGAGGAAAATTCTTTATTCTTCTAGAAATTTTGTTTTGGAATTTTGCGTTATGGAAGAGTTTTTAAGGCCAATTTTGAAAGTGGTGTTTGATATGATATTACATGTCTAGTTGCTAAATTTACAAAAGATTGGATGTTTTGACATTAAAGGTTAGGACATGTTGGTTTTGATCATTTGGATCTTTTTTACGGATTATCTAAACGTAAGAATGATCTTGATTTGGTTTGTTCATCTTGTCGTCATGCTAAGATGGTAGTTTGTTTATATACTCTAATTGTTTCTATAATGGTGGATGCACTTGGACAGCTTTTATATATGGACACGGTTGGTCCGGTTAGAGTGCAATCAGCTAGAAGAAAGTGATATGTGTTGCTTATTGTGGATGATTTTTCTCGATATTCTTGGGTTTTCTTTATGGTATCCAAAGATAAGACTTTTGAGCATTTTTAAAATTTGTATTTTCGCTTGGTTGTTGAGGTTCCTAGAACCTTGAGAATTATTCAAAATGATAATTGTGGTGAATTAAAAAATGCTTCTTTTGAACAATTTTAAAATTAAAAAGGTCTTCAACATCAATTTTCATCTCCACATGTTCCTCAATGGTGTGGGTGATAGAAAAAAATTGTTCTTTGGTTGAAATGACCAGAACTATGCTTGATGAATATTAGACATCTGAATATGTTACTGTTGCTAGTTGTTGTTATCATATTCTTTGACTTATTTCGAGTTTACAAGATTATAGTCTCTCTATTTTGATAATATAATTGCTATTAACATTGCTATGAACCAAGTACAACACATACACACTAAGCATATTAATATTTACTTTCACTTTTTGATATATTATGTTGAAAAAGGAGATGATGAATTGAAGTTTTTTGAAAATATTTTCATTAAACCATTAGATTCTTCTCGCTTTGTGCTTCTTCAGGTAGAATTGGAAATTATTCATCCTTTTAACATATCTTGAGTGGAAGTTTTTGTGCTTCTTGTTTCATGCATGTTTTTCTTTTCTTATTTTGCTTTTTTATTAATGTTTAGTTTACATTTATCAAAAAATTGAGAAAAAAAGCTTTTGATTTTTTTGCCTCTAGTATATTCTTGTGCTTACTACCAATATGAATAAGGTTTTTTTGTCACAAGTTTAACTCAGATGAATTTTAGTCTTTATATGAACTTTTGATATTGCTTTTAGGGGAGATCAAGCATGACATTTAATTCTTTTACATGAATTAAATAAATATGCTATGTGAAAGCCACTACTATTTTGGATGACATACATAGTTGTTGAAGTTTCATTCCTTAAACACTCTAAATATCACAAGTGTAATCAAAGAAAATTGCTTATCTTTACTCTATAAGAGGTAAAAACTAATACCAAATTCTTGGAAACAATATTCACGATAAGAATGTATCCTCGGTGAGAAAAATAATTGGTGCTAAATGCTTGATAATAGTATTCGCAAAAAGAACATACCTGAAATAATTAAAAGATTTTCTTCTATGATGTTAAAAAGAGCAAAAAGGCATTTTAAAGAAAGGCCAAATGTTCTAGAGTTGATGAAAGTTTCTCCTTAATGAACAAGTAAATTTGAGGAAGAGTGTTTAATGTAGCATTTCTATGTGTAGAGGTTTTCTTTCAACCTATCTATTAGTGAATACATTAAATTATAAATCATTTGAATGTATGAATTTTTAATGCTAAATTGAAGTTACTTGTTATATCTTTAGTTAATGTTTATACTTGAATTCATACTTGTTAGCTAGTTGATCATTTTAACTGTCTTGTCTTACAATACATGTTATTAAATTACTCTAAGTATACTTCAAAACTCTATTTAAAAAATACAATTCTTGATTAAATGATTTTCAAAAGGGGGAGATACGACACAAAATATGTAAAAAAATTTTAAGATGAAGGGAATTCTTTCTTTTAAAAAGGGGAGAATTTTTCAAGATGAAGGGAATTTTGTTCTTTTAAAAAGGGGAGAATATTTTTTTCAATTTTACACCTTGAGTGCTTTTTACCAAATCTTTTTTTTATTTTCAAACAACAAATTACTTTTTGAAAAGGATTGTCAATTGTACATAAGGGGGAGATTGTAAAATCAGTGTCTCAATTTAAAAATATGTGATGAATAATTGGCTTAACAATTGATTGATCTGATTTTGAATAAAATGTTTTTGTCTGCACGCGCTCAAGCCTAGAGCCCAGTTGGATGGCAGATGCATTCATAAGTCTGGGACAGTTCTGTATGAGCACGGTTGGACCGAACCTTGCAGGTTGGTTGGACCATAGCCATGGGTGCAATTGGATCGGATAGCCCAACGGTCGAACCGACAGGAGTCGGTCTTAAATTGTTTTTATGTTTCTCAGATTACCTAACGGATAAGTCTAGGACGGTTCTATATGATATATTCTTTGTGTGTTTATGTGAGTCAAGTTGCGAATAACTTGTGTTTGGATATGGTTTCTTTGTTTTTGTATTTGTAGGTGAGTCTTGAGGCCTTGGGATTATTGTCGATGATGGATCGGGAGTTGACTTGGGAGAAATTAATGTCCGAACGATCAAAAGATCATGCAGATACTAAAGGCTATAGATTAATTCATCTGGAGGTGAATTTAGCATATGATCTATAAGAGGAATTGTATGCATATAGAAACTAGAGTCAAATTTGGAAGTAGCCCAAGTTTAAATAGAGTTCAAATTTATAAAGACATAGGTTGTATACCTGTGCTAGAGGATTTTCTAAGGGATTATGAGTATTTTTCCCTTTATAATTTATAGATTTTGTGCAGCCATCCATAGGTATAAATAGAGAAACGGTCTAGGACTCAATATATTACTTTTAGAAGAGAGAAAAAAAATATGATTTAGACTTAAGCTATGGATTTGTATGCACTACGTAGATATATCTTGATATAATAAAGTTTATTTCTTTTTAAAAGTTTCATCAAACTTTTGAGTTTTTCATCGAGATCGTTTTTCTCTAGTTACAGGAGATTAAATTGGCATCTAAGTGACAGTCGGACTCGGTAGAGCAAGGAGGTCAAACTGATGGTATGTCAACGGTCGAACTAGCAGGTGTGTGTTGGTCGAACTGATAATAGAAGAGTAGTTAGACTAGCGACATTTAGAAATGTTTGGGATTTCAACTACAATAAGTTTGACTTTATCAATCCAAGATAAATTTTTATTCTATAAAAAGTTTTTGATTTTTGATAATTCTATCATTCAGCACTTCTCTAGTAGCTTAGTTCTTATGTTCGATCCTTTGGATCCATTATTGTCATCAACGAAACCTGCAATTGTATATAGTTAGTATAAGGTGGTATTCCTGATTTGTGTTAATAATTCAAAATCGCCATCTGGAATTGCCGCACATCCAGCTATTATGTCTCTAAATAACATACTTGGCTTATTCATGTTTGGAATATCATCCCTGTCTACTCGAGGTGGCATCAGATGAAGATGAGTTGGATAAGATGACACAAATCTCGTGATGTCTATTGGCTGCTGTTTCTCAATAATATATTTTGGATGTTCACCATATTTTGACAAGTTATTTTTGACCATCCCCTCGAAACGTCGCAATATGCGGAGCAAGAAGTTGACGTCAAGGTTCCTTCAAGCAAGTCAGCAATCACATTTGCGGTTATCAGTGATCCACCCAAGACAACTGCAACATTATTTGCAACTGAGGCCATCTTAGGATAGTCCTTTTCATCAATGCTTCCGAATGCTAGCATCTTGAAAAGGTAGCTGTACTCCTTATGTGATATACTGTTTAGATGAACTGCCTTTACTTTTCCAAACCTTGCAGGCTTTTCAATCCTACTTATGATTATCACCTTGCTTCCTCTAGCTGTCATTTGACTTGTACGAGAATTGAACATTACCCAGTCATCTTCATCCATGTCCGTAAAAAATTCAAGTGCAATCAATGTCCTCTCTTTTCAGAACTTTGCATGCTCTATTCCTTGCATGCTGTCTTCATTGATGTACCAAATCGATGAAAAGTAAGATCTGATCCACTCGTCACCGCAGACATGGCTGATCAAATCTTTCTTTCCTACCCTGCAGCCACCGACGATTGGGAGAACAAGAGGACAACACTGATGAACGGGATTTTGCAACAAAATGTTGATAATCTGCTGCTTCTCGGCATGACGACCAAAAATAAAATTGTCAGTGTAAAGGTAAGCATCATAGCGCCTGCGACACACACGCTCACATCCCACTAACAATACAAGAAACTCATCCATATTAGAAATGGCAGCTTCCAAATTGTTCAGAACAGTTTCTAATTGATTACCAACAGCAGGGCCTCCAGGCCTAGGGTTACCAAAAACTGTGCATGAGCGTTTCAATGTAACTGATGTCCAACATGTAGTACCCTCGATACATGCTCTCTGCAAGCATCTTGAGTTGCATTAGCATCTAAGGATTTGTGATGCATCGCCCATCTGCTTCCTCCACTACTACGTGGACTCTGGGTAGGAGTTCCTTCAACCTCCTCATCTAGTCATCCATAGAAGCACCTTCTGTGTATTTCTTCATCAGAAAGGAGATGAATCGGTTGATTAGGTCACTTGCAATTGCAGATATAGCTACCTCCATTTGAATCTGTCTATGTATGTGTGCAGATCTCTAAAGGCTTGAGTGTTTGTGTGCAGCTCTCTAAAGGCTTGCTTCCTTCTCCCAAGAATCGCTGTTATATATTATTTGATGGAAATGATTGACAGCAAAAACCAGTCAACATCCAGAGTGTTTGCGTTTGGTTGAAGTGATAGGAATTAATAGGATGGAATGGTACATGATGAATGTGATGCTCCTGAATATACTGATATAAGCTATCTGTTTGGTTCAATGTATATACAAACAATTAATTTGCTTGTTAGTTTTATGTACACCTGTCGAATGGTATGAAACAAAGTTTGGTTGCATCACCCACATATACTTGCACATTGGCGGAGTTTGTCAACGTAATTATCTTAGATAAAAGCATATCAATAAATTGATATTGCCGTGATCACTAGGAGGCATCGTGCTGATCAAGTAAAGGGAGCTTTTTGACTAGAATTAAGGCGCAGTCAGACTTTATCTGGTTAGTGAAAACCCTGTTAATACTGATTATGGATGAAATCTAGCAAGTGAGTGCTGCATCAATTAATTTTAAATTATTGTGGGCCGATTTGACAAGGAAACACCATTCTTCATGTTTCCTAAGCAAATAAATAAATCATCAACACAATAACTAAGCTGTGTCTAAAATACTACTATTAGCATATCTGTTAGCATATTCTAGCATATATTTTAGCATATGCTTATATTTTAGGCAAGTTTGCATATGGTAACATTCTCCTTCCTGTTTTGCCAAATACTATTTCTATAAGCTGGTATGATATAGAAGGAAGGAGATTATATATAGGTTCTGATTTCTGATTAATCAATGAATGAACTGTCTCGTTTATCATGGTATCAAATTGGTTCATTCTAAACCTCAGTTTCCACAAACCTTCGTCTTTCCCAATGACATTGGCGACCGGCGGCTCGCACCTCGTCTCCCTCAGCACGCCGAGCGTCGCATCTTACTCCAGCTCTTCTCAGCGCTGGCAGTCGGGTTCCACATGCTAGTCACAGCGGTGTGTGCCGCAATGGCCTCATGGTGACCGGCTTCCTCAGCCCATCCACTCCGCTGCCATCATCGTCGAGTGCCCTAACTGTCGATAGCTCTCCCGAATGCCACTGCAACCGCCCGGCATGAACTAGAGTGTCACGTCGCCGCTTTCACCCTAGAAGAGCGCCAAGATGCTACAAGCCTGGAGGCCGCATAGCTTGAGGCTGAGCGTCTCGAGACTACCTGCCTAGAGGATGAGCGCTGTGCCACTGATGCTCTCACCATGGTGATTGCCGGTGAGGTTGTCGCAGCTACCGCTGCTCTGCACGCTCAAGCGACAGCTATCCTCAACATCCGGGCTCTCATGCTGATCACCCTTGATCTCACATTGCCCTACTTCAATTGCTGGCACGGTCTCTTCCTCAACACACTTGAGTGATATGCGCTCGCCGACCACGTGCTCTCCGATGATGACCGCTCCATCGACGTCTTGTGGAAGTGCATGGATTGCACTGTCCTCTCATGGCTATATGGCACTATCCCTCCTGAGCTCCTTGAGGTGATGATGAACCACGAAGACAGCCCACCAATAGTTCGTATCGTCTGGCTGGGGCTGGAATAGCATTTCATTGGGAACAAGGAGACCTATGCACTCCCCCTTGATGCCAAGTTCCGCATGTTTGTCCAAGGTGATCTATCGATTGATAACTACTGCCACCGTCTTAAGTCCATAGCCGACCAACTCATCGATCTTGGTGAACCAATTCATGACTGCACACTCATCCTCAATGCTCGTCATGGCCTCAACAACCACTCCACCTATATGGTGGTGCTGATCCAACGACAATGGCCATTCCCAACCTTCATCGAGGTGCGCTCCAACCTTTGACTCACCGAGATCACCATGCAGGCAAAGCTTGGTGCCCTAGCATAGGCCCTCGCCGCCTTGGCCTCCCTCCCCCTACGCCACCACCATACAACCCTGCGCTAACAATAGCGACAAGAAGAACAACAAGCACGGTGGCAAGCGAAATGGTCGTGGTGGCTCCTCCACGTTGGTCGCGTTCTGGGCACCTACACCAGCTATGCCGTGGGCCTCTTTGCCCGTGCGGCCTGATGCTGATCCACTCAACTAGCAAGCAGCCTATGGAACATTCTAGGCTTTCTGCGCTGGCCCACACGACGGACACTAGCTCCCCTCTACCTAGCCGCCTAGTGCCTACCAACCACCTCGCCTAGAGGCCTTCTACGCTGGGCAATAGCCGCTACAAAGGCCACCTCTCCTGGTGCTACTTGGGTTGTCTGTAGGAATTCGCCCAGGGCCACCTCTACCACTCACCCGGCTACCACTACCTCCTTCTGGAGTTAGTAGTCCTAGTTAGGCTTACCATCCTGGTGTTTTCTCCTAGGACCAAAACGCCCTGGTTTTGACATTTGACACGATGACTCTACAGCGGCCATCGACAATAGAATGGTACATGGATACTAGTGCTGAAACTCATATGACATCAACCTCCGGTAATTTTTGCATTTCTTATCTACCTTTGTTTTCTATACCATCCCATATTGTTGTTGGTGATGGCTCTCTTTTATCCATTTCTAGCACTAGTTCTTCATCTTTTGCTACCGCTCAGGGTTTTGTCCACTTAAATAATGTTCTTGTTTCTCCTCAACTTATTAAGAATCTTATTTCTATTCAACAATTCACCATAAACAATAGTTGTTCTATTGAATTTGACCCATTCAACTTTTCTGTGAAAAATCTCAAAACCAGGAGCGTGATCATCAGGTGCAATAGTTCTGGGCCACTCTACCCTCTCCTGTCATCAGTGTTTTAGCCCCTCATGCTTGCCACTAGCTCCACCTCCACCATTTGAAATCAGCGACTTGGCTATCTTAGTCATGACACCTTATCCCGTTTAGTGTTGTCTTTTGCCATTTCCTGTAATAAGAGCGAGCCTAAACATTTATATCATACTTGTCAGCTTGGGCTTCATTTGCGCCTCCTATTTAGTCAGACCACTTCGTGAGCCACCAATAAGTTTGATTTAGTACATTGTGACCTTTGGACATACCCTATTACCATCGTCTTTGGTTACAAATATTATTTAGTCATTCTTGATGATTGATCATATTTCCTTTGGACTTTTCCCCTCCACCAAAAGTCTAACACTTTTTCCACTCTCGCTAATTTTTTTGCTTATGTTTTTACCTAGTTCAGTGCCTCTATTAAATCCATCCAGTGTGACAATGGCCATGAGTTTGACAACTCTTCCGCCCTCATGTTCTTCTTTATTCGTGGCGGAATTCTCCACATGTCCTGCCCTATACCTCATCGCAAAACGGCAAGGCTGAGCGCATGATCCACACCACTAGCAACATCATCTCCTCCCTTTTATTCCAGGCCAGTATGTCTTCCTCTTACTAGGTTGAGGCACTTCACACAGCCACCTATCTCCTAAATCTTCATCGCACTAAGACCCTGACCTTCGCTACGCCTTTCTATGCCCTCCATGGAACCACGCCTTCCCATAGTCATCTTTGCGTGTTTGGCTGTCCCTGCTACCATAATCTCTCCACAACTACCAACCATAAGCTTACTCCACGCTCCACCGCCTATGTTTTTTCTAAGGTACCCCTCTGAGCATAAGGGATATCGTTACCTTGATCTCTACTCTAATAAGATCATCATTTCTCATCATGTTACATTTGATGAAACCTCTTTTCCTTTCTCTGAGGTCTCATCCCCTTCTTCATCTGACTTTGATTTCTTATCGAAGTTTGATATTGCACATGTTATTCTTATTGGTCCTCCATGTGCTTTAGGTTCTCAGGTTGCTCAGACTACTACTGCACCTTGCTCTGCATGCGCCCCATAGTGCCCTACTGCCCCTGCTAATATCTTGTCATAGGCTGTTGCTAGTGGTGCCCCCGGATCGTCGCTTTAGGATGCGTTGCATGGCACAACATCTCCTTGTGAAGGTGGACCATCGTCATCGTCCAGCATGGTTGGCGATCTGTCACCATCGTCGTCGCCATGCGCAACTGGTGAGTTGTCCACAACGCTCTCTGAGAAGGCCATCTCTGGGTTGCGTGGCATAGCTGGCAGGCCAATTCTACTGCTGCTGTTGCGCTGTCGAACCCCCTGCCTCCCAATGCTATGCTTGTTCCTCCATCAACACATGAGCATGTCATGGTCGTGCGCGGGAAGCACAACTTTTGGCAATCGAAGCAAATCTTTGATCTCTATGCGGCTCCCTTGTCTCTAATACCGAAGACATATTGTGGGGCCCTAGCTGATCCAAATTGAAGGGCTGCCATGACTGATGAGTTCTCTACTCTTCTTGCCAACAATATGTGGGATTTAGTTTCCTGTCCCTATGGTGCTAATATTGTGGCTAGTAAATGGGTTTATCGACACAAGTTTCACTCTGATGGCTCTTTGGATCGGTACAAAGCATGTTGGATCCTCCGTAGCTTCACTCAATGTCATGTGGTTAAGCCGACCACTATCCACACAATCTTGACAGTTGCTCTTTCGTATGATTGGCCTTTTTATCAATTAGATGTGAAGAACGCCTTTCTGCATGGCACTCTTGATGAGATTGTTTATTATGTTCAGCCTACTGGATTTATTGATAGTGCTCACCCGAATTTCATATGTTGTCTCAACAAATCTCTCTGCGGTCTGAAGCAAGCTCCCCGTGCCTAGTATAGTTGCTTCACTACTCGCATTCTCTCGTTGGGCTTCATAGGTGCCAAGTCAAACATATCTTTATTTATCTATCGTTGCAGTAGTGAGATAGTCTACTTGCTTCTCTATGTTGATGATATTGCCTTGACGACCTCCTCTACTTCACTGCTTCGCTGGGTCATTGACGCACTTCAGCGAGAATTTTCTATGAAAGATCTTGGTCCGCTGCATTATTTTTTGGGTCTTTCTATCACTCGTCAGGATGGTGATTTCCTACTCAGTCAACGTCATTACATCCTAGAGGTTTTTGAGTGTGCTGGCATGACAGATTGCAAATCATGCTCTACGCTAGTCGACACATGTGCCAAGGTTTCTGGCATCGAGGGCACCCCTATTGCTGACCCAACTCATTACCGTGGTCTAGCTAGAGCTCTGCAATATCTCACTTTGACTCGACCGCATATTTCCTATGCTGTTAGGTGTGCCTTCGCATGCATCACCCACGAGAGCCACAGTACGCTTTGATCAAGTGTATTCTTCTCTATTTACATGGGACATTGGATTATGTCTTGTAGCTCCGATGCACGGATATCTCTACTCTGGTTGCTTACTCTAATGCCGATTGGGCTAGTTGTCCTAACACTCGTCGCTCCACTCTATATATGCAGTCTTTTTTGGTGATAACCTTGTATCTTGGTCCTTGAAGCGACAATGTACTATATCTCGTTCTAATGCTGAGTCGAGTATCGTGCAGTTGCAAATGTCATTGCTGAGGCAACTTGGTGACATTAGCTCCTTCAGGAATTACATATTCCCCTCCAATACGTCACTATCGTTTATTATGACAATGCCAGTGTAATGTATCTCTCAACAAATCCGGTACAGCACCAGCGTACCAAACACATCAAGATTGATCTTCACTTTGTTTGTAAATGAGTCGTAGTCGGTGCAATTCGAGTGTTGCATGTCCCTACCTTCTCCCAATATGCTGACATTTTTAATAAGGGACTACCATCTTTGATCTTTACTGAATTCAGGTTTAGTCTGAATATTTTTCCATGTGGCTAGCCACGCTTAGACTGTATGAGGGTGTTAGACTACTATTAGCATATCTTTTTAGCATATGTTCCTATTTTTGGTGAGTTATACTACTATTAGCATATCTTTTAGCATATACTACTATTTTAGACGAGTTCGCATATGGTGGTAATTTCCTTCCTGTTTTGCCGAATGTTGTTGCTATAAGCCGGTATAATATAGAAGGAAGGAGATTGCCTATGTATGTTTTGATTTCTGATTAATCAATTATCTTGTCTATCATAAAGGATATTCATTGGTTGGAAGTCCCAAGATTTTTTTTCTTGAAAGATGAATTTATTTTGAATTGAAGTTGAGTTTTGAGATGTTATTCTGTACTAACACACAAAGTTGACTGGTTTTTTTTTATTTTTATTGGATAGGAACACCAAAGCATTCCATTACGAAGACATACTGGCTAAATCAACAGCTACAGAATTTGTTACAAACTCATGGAAATGGCATAACCAAGTTTCAGAAGTGCCATTCCTCAAAGTGATCCCATGCTTAGCTACGGTGTGCACTGCATTTTTACCTGATCTTGAGCAAACGCTAAGTTTTTCAACATCAAAAGCAACATTCAACTGAAATTTTATTTCCTGTAACAGAGCACCTAATTCAGCTAGATCACATACCTCGCTTGATAATGCTTGCTTCAACACCACAGAATCTGTTTCAAATATGACTCAACTACAGCTCATTTGCGTCCACATATTGACTGCATTCAGCATGGCTAAAGCTTCTGCATGAAGAGCTGAAGAAATATGCTCCAGACCCCCTGCTCCTGCAGCAACAAGAGCACCATATTCATCTCTTACAGTAAAACCCCACCCACCAGAATGAGGTGAAACATCAAAAACACCATCTGTATTGATTTTCTAAAACTCACTAGGTGGAGGAGACTATTTTTTAGTGGATACTTGGGTCCCCTTCCCCTGTTTGAAATTCCTGTATTCATTAACATGGTAATTAATAGAGGATAAAATTTTATATGAACCTCTAATTTGTTATTAGAATAATTAACACTTTAAGTTTTAATCTAATCTAAAAATAATATATTAAAATCTATTGCTAACAAATTGATCTACTAACATGATCGTGCAAAAAGCAAGTATGAGACCCAACAACAATCAGAATATTACTATGGTTATCTAGAGCCAGTCGCTTAATTAGAGCCCGAGCCCGTTGTGTTGTTGTCATTGTCATTCATCACGTTGTTGTTCATCACGATAGCAATAGCTTGTTATGTGGCTTGTTTTTGCTGATGCCGATGGAACTGCTATTGTCAAAACTATACAGCTTTGCACCTAGAGAATGCCCTCTTCGATTGCAGAGAAAGACGCATTCGACAGAAGATGTAGTTGAAGCAGCTAGCAGTCATGCTAGGAGCTTCCAAAAATCTTATTCATCCTCTCCTGGTATAGGATCTTGAAGGACGATGGTTTTGTTGACCTGCTCTCCTAGCCTCCACTGCACGCCAATGAATAGATGAGAAAGACTAGAGAGAGTGTAGTGCTAAAAAATATAGGCTCAAGAGCAGATTGATATTTTCACAAGTGAGGGTGGCGGGGTTGATATATATAGCCTAGAGGCGTGTGGTTAGGGTGGAGTACGAAACCAACATAATCCGTATATAGAAACCAACTCGGTTACAACCTCAAAACGGTAAAATAAAACCGTAAAAGGTGACGCCGCGTAATATGGAACAGCCCGGCGAAGCGAGCAAATACGCGTGTGGTTTCTTCCACTCACTTGCTCAAGGAGGGAAAGAAGAGCTAATCTTATAAATTAAGCTACCTCTCCACCAACTCACAAGATGATACTAAATAATTCTACTCCCACCTTCACTATATGAGTCTATAGGATTTTAAAATTTTTTCTATTTAATTAGTTGAGACATAGCCCTAAATACCATCATAATTGTGTCTCCTGCATTCTTGCCACCAAAGCCAAAATAAAATAAGCACCTTTATACAAGCCTCTTCAGTTAGCTGAAACATTTGTTCAAGAAGACTAAGGAGATCAGTACATAACATTAAACCCGATCTGATATGCTCCATTTGAGCAACTCCCCATACTTTCCTCAGAAACTTACATTTCAGAAAACAATGACCTCCATCCTCATCAAATCTGAAACATACAGGACACCGAGTATCCACATCCAATTCCCCTGCATTTCAATTTCGTTCTTACCGCTAAACTGTATGACGCCATACGCCACAAGAAGTGTATCACCTTACTTGGCAAGGGTAAAGACCATAACTTCTTCCATTCAAAATCTGTAGCTTCACCATTGCTAGTTGAACTAGAAGCCTGATCCTGTATTGAATCACATTCTGCCCAATCCACAGCTACTTTATATGCTGACTTTACTAAGAAAATGCCCTTTTTGTCGAAATGCCATGCAATGCGACCACAAGAATGAACCTGAATAGGAATTTGTAAGATTATCTCAGCATCACCAGGGTTAAAAGTCTGGTATACCAGTTCTGTATCCTAAGTATTTTTTACTGGATCTTTAAGTTTCTCCACCCTTTAAGACCAGATGACTTCCTCTCACTGAAGTTACCATCATGGTGATACCTCGTGGTAACCAAGAATCTGACCATATATTAATATCTCTTCCATCTCCAACTCGCCAAATCATCCCTTTCTTTAATAGCTGAACACCTTTTAAAAGACATTCCAATTTTCGGTGTTGCATTAATAATACTGTTTCTAGGATGGTATTTTGCAGCCAGAACTCTTGAGCACAAGGAGGATGGGTTTTGCAGGAGACGCCATGCTGGTCTTGCAAGCATGGCCATATTAAACAAGTGTAAGTCTCTAAACCCCAGCCCTATAACTCTTTTCAGTTTAGATAATTTCTCCCTTTTCAGTTTAGATAATTTCTCCCAACTTGTGCAGTGAATTTTGTTAATATTATCCATTTGGCTCCACTAAAATCTACTTATCATGGAACTGAGTTCGCTATATAAAGATTTGTCAAATCAAAGCACGCCACGCTATAAACTGGAATTGCCTGTGCTACTGCTCTGATTAATATCTCCTTTCCTGCCTTAGACAGTAACTTCTCTTTCCACCCGTGAATTTTATTCCATACCCTCTCTTTAATGTATTGAAAAGTTTTTGATTTTGACTTCCCAATATAAGCTGGCAGTCCAAGATATCCCCATTTTAATTCTTCAGCCGAGATCTGTAAAATATCCATCACTCCTCTTTTCAGCCATTGTTTTGTATTCCTGCTGAAAAGGATAACTGATTTATCCTTAATTATCACTTGTCCTGAACTTGCTTCGTACTTATCCGGTATGGAGCTAATAATTTGAGCATTTTTTGCATTTGCCTCAAAGATCAGAAGCGAATCGTCCACAAACAACGGATGGCTAACACTCGGTGCCTCCCTGCATAATTTGATACCTCTCAAGCTGCCATTCCTTTCAGCTTCATAGTGTGAAATCACGATAATGATTTAGATTATATAATAAACAATTGGTATAATGTATTTTACTGAAATTAAAGTGAAAAAATTGTGTTTGAATTGAATTTACGAAATCAGTGAATAGTATTGATCAACTGTGAACAATGATGAATAAACTGGTGAATATAGGCATGAGAGCAATCAGGCTGGGAAGCCCGATGGTCAGATTGGTGGAAACCCGAAAAGAATTGGTTTTGGCTCGATTTGTTTGTTTACGATGTTTGTTTCATATTTATAACTTTTAGATAATTTTTATAGATGAGATATTAAGTTTTATGTTAATGTAAGTCATGTTAGGTGAGAAATTATGGTTAGATATAGTTTTTTTTATTCATGTGTAGGTATTGCTTTAAGTTTTTAGGACTATTGCTGGTTAAGAGAGTCATATGTGATACTAAGACTAAAGAACAATATATATAGAGATGAAGTTTTTATATAGTATATAAGAAAGATTATGTGTGTATGAAAAGTATAAATAAATTTTAAAGGAGTCCAAATTTTAGTAAGATTGGAGTTCATATTTGGTATAGATGATTTGATATCTATATGGAAGAATTTTATATAGGATTAGGAGTGCAGTCCTAGTTGAATTTGTTGGTTTGAATTCGTTGGTTTTATACAGCTATCTATTGATATAAATAGATGACGGGTTAAGACTCAAAAGAACACTATTTTAGAGAGAAAAAGATAGGTTTTGTTTTAAGGTTTTTATTGTAGTTCGTGAGTTAAAAGTGGAGTGCTTTCTATGCACTTTATACACAGATATAGATGAAATAAAATTAATATATTTTCAAAAGTTTTATCGGATTTTGATATTTTCATCGGTATTATTTTTTTATGTTCGTAGGCAATTGGACCAGCTAGATCGAGGTGGTCGGACTGGTGACAGTGTAGCGATCCAAGTAGGTGTTGTAAGGCAGTTGGACCGATAGTAAAACAACAGTTGGATCGGCGACATTCAGAGAGGTTTGAGATTTTGATTATGGTAAGATTAACTTTATTGATTAAAGGTAATTCTAATTTCATTAGTAATCTACCATCCACGCCTTGATTGGTTCTTGTGTTTTCATCTACACATATAGCATGGCTGAGAACCCCTCCGCCGATAATAAAAATAAATTAGATGAAAGGGGTCTGCTTGGCGTAATCCTCTCTAGGGTATGATTACGTCTGTTAAGTCTCTATTCACTTTGACTTGGTATCTCACTGTTGTTACACAATTCATTACCAGATACACCCAGTCATTTGCAAACCAAAGTCTGAGCATTATAACCTTCAAAAAATTTCACTCTACCCGATCGAAAGCGTTGCTCATATCTAGCTTGACAACAGCATAGCCCACTTTACCACTTCTCTGTAAAAAATGGTTTAGTTCATACGCCAGGAAAATATTATCTGATATAATACGGCCAGGTACAAATGCACTTTGGTTGGGAGATATAATATTAGGCAGATTTAATTTTAATCTATCTGTGATTGGTTTTGAGATCACCTTATAAACGACGTTGCAAAGGCTAATGGGTCTTAAATCCTTCAAGCTTGGTGGATTAGTGGTCTTTGGAATTGGCACCACCATGGTATCATTCCATCCTTTATAGAAAATTGTCCACCTCTGAGAGTATTTAACACCTCTTTTGTTACCTGATCACCCACAGTTTGCCAAAATCGTTTATAGAAAATTGCTGACATTCCATCAGGCCCGGGTGCTGTAAGGTCTCCAATACTAAACATTGTTGTTTTCACTTCCTCTTCTGTATAGTCTGTACAAAGGCTCTCATTCATTTGCTCAGACACTTTTGGAAACCGCTTGCCATATATACTCTCTACTTGGCCATACTGTGGATGCAAAGAGATAAAAAAATAACTCGCCACATGTTGTTTCAATTGATCTCCACCTTCGTTCCACACTCCATCTTCTCTCCGTAGTCTCGTAGTTGTGTTCTTTTTCCTCTCCGATGCAAAGGCATGAAAAAAGGCAGTATTCTTATCTCCTGCCTGGAGCCATTTAACGTGAGCTCTCTGTCTCCAAAACAGGTCATGTTGCTGCTCTAGTCTGTCCAGTTTTTCATGTAGAAAAACTTTACCCAGTTCAGACTTGATAGATTTGATTCTTTTTTCTAAGTCCCCTAAATCCATTAGTATCCCATTCACTCAAGCCTTTAGCTATTCTTCTTAGCTTCAGTGAAAAATCAATTTCCCCACAAAGGGAGGCAACATGCCCTGCATTATTAACAATTTCTTCGCAGCCTTTTTCTTGCAACCGCTCCGCTTCAAATCTTAAATAATTATTGCAACCTTGATATCTTACACATCTTTCAGCTCCCCTCAACTAATATGGTCACAGGTCAATGATCTGAGTGCCTTGGATCTCCTATTATCAACTTATATGATGGGAACCTTATGCACTAATTTCGTGACACAACAGCTCAATCTAATCTTTCTTTTACATATTTGTTGGCCTCATGGCTATTGTTTCTCCAGTGTATTTGTCCCTAAATAACTAAGATCACGCAGTTCACAATCTGTAAGTGCCATTAGAAACTTCTCCATCTGAATTGGAGCCCGAACCACCACCCAATCTTTTCATGACTATAGAGAACCTAATTAAAGACTCTAGCACAAAGCCATAGAGAATGAGTTGGTGATGAAGAACTCTCAAGAGCTTCCATGTTTTCTCCCTCTCATCTTTCACTGGTTCTCCATAAATTCCTGTAAATCTACACTTGACCGTCGCTGATCGGACCAGATGAAGTCGTGAATGGGCCAACAAAGGTCCGATCGGAAAGTACGGTGTCTTGATCACGCGAAGACGTAGGATCCTTAGTTTTTGAAATTTGAGAGCATGCTAGTCAATTTAGCTCTACAATTAACAAGTAGATAGAGAATAAGATCCACGAGCCGATGAGCCGATTGGAAGATAGCGCTCGAGCATCGGCTAAAAAGACGGTAAAGGCATATATGATAGATACGTGGAATAAAATAAAATAATTTATCGGCCAAAGAGCCAATGACCTTCGCATATGATGAGCGACGAAATAGCAAAGTGGGATCCGATCCCCCACGAAGTCATGACAACCAGCGACAGCATAGTTAGAAATAGGCTTAATAGATCGGATAAAATTGAAATAGTATGAGACCAAGACTAATAGTACAGAGACAACGAAGACTAGATCAGATGTAACGATAAGAAAGGAAATGGCGAGGTCATCGGCTGCTTACCGGTCGAATGTCCGATGCAGGCCTATATTTAACCTCATAGACTCTCTAAGTCGATGGGGAACGAAACCCGCTAGATTTCGACGCCAGCCAAGTCAGACATGAATCTGATAAATCAGATCTAACCGAAACAGTATTAGGCCAAATCCAACGCAACCAAATCGATCGCTAGCGGATTAATCGTTAAATGATACGTAAAGTAGATATAAGGCGTGTGGTAATAATAACTCATAGGCTACTCAATCTGACAAAAACGCCACACGAATACTCATTGGGCCAATAGCTCAAGCCACTGTCACTGATCTCATAGATCGAATCTAACTAATGCAGCATGATACCGAGGACAGTGAAGGAAAACCGATGTAGTGATAAGCCTCATACAAACGTGATGCGGTATGCTTGATTAGACTAAGAAGTCAAACCTAACTGATACATACTTAGATAGAGCAAAACGAACTTTGATAATAGCTAGACTTACTATTTTGTAGAAGCTTGGACTTAGTCGATGTAGCCCCGTGTTGAGAGCTAGAACCCGTCGAAAAAAACCAAGATGAGCTAGGGTGGCGGTGTGCCGAGAGTATTATGTGATCTATAGTTTATAATTCAATAGGTTTCAGCGGATGCATATTTATACCTCAGATTTATAAGAGTCCAATGCAGTTATAAACAATTCTTAAACAATATTTTCTAACATATATAAGGAATTGAATTATGTAATAAGTTATAAAGTTAACTACATTTGTCTATCTTACATAATATATTCTATATAGATAAACCAACATGCCATAATTATCATGATTTCTTCTCAGACTCGATCCTATATAAATAACTTTTTGTCTTCAAATGAACTAAATCTATGCTCTAAGACTCGATTCTATTTAGATAACTTTTTATCTTTAAATAGACTAAATCCATGCTCAACCGGTCTGATCAGCTCTCTTACTGTATAAATTGGCTTGTCTCTCCGAGCCAATCGGCCTTTCACTCATCGGCCGATCTTATCTGACCAAATTCTAACATCAACACTATACTTTTCGTTATTGCCACATCAATATGATATCTAGAAAAATTGTGTTACTCAATGTTTGTTTCTTCAACAGTATAGCTAGCCCACCACTTTCACCTTCACTATGTCTAACCATCATATTTGATATTCCCAACAAGTACTTAAACCAACGCATTCTCCTCTCATCCATTTTAGTTTCCGACAAGAAAAGAATGTCGGGGTCCTCTCGCTTTTTCACTAGAATTAAGGCACAGTCAGACTTTATCTGGTCAGTGAAAACCCTGTTAATACTGATTATGGATTAAATCTAGGAAGTGAGTGCTGCATCTATTAATTTTAAATTATTGTGGGCCGATTTGACAAAGAAACACCATTCTTCATATTTCCTAAGCAAATAAATAAATAAGTCATCAACCCAACAACTAAGCTAAATCTACAGGATACTCATAGGTTGGAAGTCCTGAGATTTTTTTTTCTTGAAAGATGAATTTATTTTGAATTGAAGTTGAGTTTTGAGATTTTGTTCTCTACTAACACACAAAGTTGACTTGTTTTGATGCTGAGAATTAGTGACCATCAGCGCCAGCGACAACACTCCTGAGACGTGACGTCCGGTCTTTTTGCTAGTTGCTTACGGCTTTATTACTCTTCGATATATTGGGTCAGTTTACAAAAAATAAATATTTACGAGGCAAAGGGACTTTCAAACATGTTCTAACATATTTATTTTCTACAGCCCCTAATTTTTTTCCTCCTATGTTTCATAGCTATATCATCAAAAGGTAATCATACATACGACACGTAACGCCAGGGAAATAGAAAATAAACCAGTGGATTGATGTAAAACTTAGGTTACGTAAGGTGTTTACGTCAAAAAAATACTTTAACATATTTGGTTAGCATCATCTAGATGACATAGAAAGGGGCTGAAACATGACTGCAGAGTCAATCGGCAATGAATACCATCGCTATTTGATCACTGACATTTTCTTTTTGACTGGGTAAACAACTGCATTTATGAGCTAGTAGTACACGTAAGTGACATTACTGACTATCAACATCTAAGTATGGCTGTAACATAGGATCAACTTTGACATTAATCGTGAGAAAAGCATACACGAAAAAAAAAGGAATCTTAAGGGGTCAACTACTATAATGGGCACGCAAGGGACAGACATGAAGGCACGAAGTGCACTGAACTAAGTAAAATTTAAGGATACAAAGGCAATTTGGAGAAAGCTTAGGGACAACAAAGGGTTTTTCTTAATATTAATAAAACTAACGATTTGTACGTTAGTTTTCTTCCATAGTATTAAAAAATATCAGTCCTATAAATTAGCATAAAACATATTATTAGAAATGTTATGGACCATGAACTAGGACATAACGAGGACTTGTTGCACAGTAGACAGATGAATACATTGACGACAAGAACGAAAAACACCTGAGAGGCCATCATATATGAATAACACTTGGGAAAGGGAAAAACACCTGAGAGACGACAAGACCGAAATAACAAAGGAAATGGAAGCACTAATTCCGGAATTTGTATTTACATAAATGAATAAGACTTGGGCCTGTTCCAGCTTCCAAACAGTGAAGCTCATGGTATCTGTGCCTCCTGGGAGGCTGTTGCCTATGCGGCAAGGCCTGCTAATTAGACATAGCTGCTCTCTTTGAACACACCTGCGATCATGGTGGGCGTGTTAATAGGTCATGGGGAAGTGCCCAGATTCGATGGGGGCAATAGCGGAAGATAGAAATAAAATACACCAACCTGTGTAGCATTGGCGGTTTTCAAGGTGTGTGTACCAGCTCTCCGTTTATTCTTTGTATGTTTCCATTTCATGCTGATTAAAAAGAAACTGATTAGCTCTATAATCAGTTAATAGGTTGGAACGACAGGACTGATTGACTCATAATTCCAGGTGCGGAAGTTCAACAAACATTTCTATTCAGTACGTTCTTGACATTACACATAGGAAAATGGAAGTACTGAGTCTTTTGATATCAAAATTTGATAAATCAAAAAAAAATTAGAAAAACAATCGATTTAATAAAAAAAATCCAATTGCTAGAGAAAAAAGGCCGATCGAAGAAAGCGAGTAAAGATTAGGTCTAAGAATATTCAAATGAGGCTAAATCCGAGGAGGAGCCATGGGACTCACAACATGCTAATTTATCTATATAAATCGTATAGTAATATTTAGTTAGTTCAGCTAACTTTCTTGGAGATATTTTACTTATATATTTTTTAAGAAATAACGTCCGATACATGTTATAGCCACATCGAACTTCGTAATGCCGGGTATAAATATAGATTCCCTATAAGCCTGTAAGATATCGATCAATTAATCAACCAATCAGTCAAAATAATTTTGGCACATCGCCACCCTAACTTGTCTATGTTTTACCAGCAGGCTCTCAACGCGGAGTTGCATCGGTTAAGTTCGATCTTCGACGAAGGGGTAAGTCTCGCCACTATCATATTATATCTTGCTATGTCTAAGACTGCATCGGTTAGATTCGACATCTTACTCAGATTGAGTGTACCGCATCATGTTCGTACAAGATCTATCGATTTACCAAGTTCTCTCTGCTGTCGTCAGTCCTGTGCTGCATCAGTTAGGTTTGATCTGCGAGGCTGTCGACAGTAGAGTTGAGCCGTAGGCCTGTAGGTTTCTACCCGACGTTTCGTCAGAGTGCTTAGCTAATGAGTTGTCTATACCTTGAGCAACACGCCCAGTGTATTGGCTTCTTAGCTAATATGCATCCGTCTTCAGATACTTCCATCGGACGTCACGCCTGGTGCATTCATGCACGCGTATCTTTAGAGAAGTTCTCTCATCGGCTCTGCTAGCTGATGGATTCCCTCCATCCCTCCTTCAGCACGATTGATTTGGTTCCCGCCTTGTCATTGCCGTTCGCCTCGGTCTCGTATTATCTCAGTTAAGTCTGATCTTCGAGATCGGTGCTAGCGGTGTCATTACGATAGGCGACAGGTCCTTATTCATCATCCATCATATCTGGAACGGCATCGATTTTACAGCTGGTGTGTCTTTTATACGATTCCTTGTGGCCCTATCAGGCGTGTCGCATCACGTCCACATGAGACTCACCGGCGCGTCAGGCTCCCTCCTCCGTCAACGGTCAAGTGCTGCATCGATTAGGTTCAACCTACTAGATCAGGGACGGTGGTTCGAGCTGGCACCCCGACGGATCTTCGCGCAGTGTCTTATCGGAGTGAGTAGCCGATCCTCACCGCATGCCTCGCATCCGTCTCGCGTATCATCCAACGATCGATCAGCTAGAGATTGATCCGGATGCGTTGGACGCCTCCTAGGACTGTCTTGGTTCGGTCCGATCTTTCAGGGCTCGTGTCTAACGTGGCTGGCATTAAGATCTAGCAGATTTCATTCCCCATCGGCTCTTGTGGCCGATGGGATTAGGTGTAGGGCTGCGTCGGACGTTCGGCCGTTAGTTAGCCGATGACCTCCCCTTTTCCTCCTTCGACGTCATGTTCAGTCTAGGTCCCTATCGTCTCTGTGTCATTAGTCTCCAGCCTCATACTGTCTTAATTCGATCTGATCTATCGAGGCTAGCCCTGACAGTGCTATTACTGTGGTCGTTGGTCCACATGGCTTCACGGAGATCAAGCCCCGCTCCGCGCTTCGGATGCCACGGAGCGTCATCGACTCTTAGGCCAATATGTCCTCTAATATATTACATGCGTCTATCTCTCGCGTCTTTATCGGCTGTTCAGCCGATGCTTGAGCGTTGTCATCCCTATCGGCACTCAGTCGATAGGGAGAGCCAGACAGGCTCATCGGTCGACCGGCTCATGGGTTTCATCCTCTCTCCTTGTCAATTATAGGATCAAATTAACTAGCACGCCCTCAAACCTTAAAACTTAATGCCCTACACTAAAGCTAAGCAGATCTCTCAGACCTTGCGTGACCGAGACGTCATCTCTCCCCAGTTGTACCCTCCCGTTAGGTTTGGCGGCGACGAGCAGGCTTGACTTGCACTGGTATTTACATCCTGCTCTAACAATACAGAAGACACAAGTAGAATGCATATATCTAAACCAAACAAGCTACATTCCTACAGTCAGACAATTGAAGTACACAGTGCTCTTATTTTGCTCTAAAATATTTTAGTATTCACTCTGATCGAATGCAATGCAGCACCGAACCAAATCAACTGCTAGATCGGCGCTTCCTTGTAGTCATTGTACAGCCATTTTTGTCTTCGACAAAAGCTACAGCAGACGATACATACTTAGTATAAGGTGGTATTCGTGAATTCCACCCAACTACGTCAAAATCGCCGTCTGGAATTGCCACAGATCCAGCTATTAGATCTCCAAATAATATACTTTGTTTTTCCCTGTTTGGAATATTGTTCCTTTCAACCCGAGGTGGCATGATTTGAAGACGAGTACGATAAGACGACACAAATATGGTGACGTCTACTGGACGCTCTTTCTCAATTATATATTTTGGATGCACACCAAATTTTGACAAGTTATTCTTGACCATACCATCGAAGCGCTGCAATATGTGGAGCCAGAAGTGAATATTTTGGTTTCGTCGAAGCAAGTCGGCAATCACGTTTGCTGTTATCAGTGATCCACCCAAGACTACCGCAAGATCATTTGCAACTGAGGCCATCTTAGGATGGTCCTTTTCATCAATGCTTCCGAACGCTAGCATCTTGAAAAGGTAGCTGTACTCCTCTTGTGATAAACTATTTAGACGAACTGCTTTTACTGTTCCAAACCTTGCAAGATTTTCAATCCTACTTATGATTACCACTTTGCTTCCTCCAGCTGTCATCTGACTTAAAGTAGAATAGAAGTTTACCCACTCATCTTCATCTATGTCCGTAAAATATTCACCAATGATCAATGTCCTCTCCCTTTTGAACTTTGCACGCTCCATACTCCACATGCTGTCTCCATTGATGTACAAAACCAAAGAAAAATAAGATCTGATCCGCTCATCATTGCAGACATGGCCGATCAAAGCTTTCTTTCCTACCCTGCAACCACCGATGATTGGAAGAACAAGAGGAGCACCCTGATGACTAGGATTTTGCAACAAAGTGTTGATAATCTGCTGCTTCTCAGCATGGCGAGCAAACATGAAGTTATCAGTGTAAAGGTAAGCATCGTACGGCCTACGACACAAGCGTTCACATCCCACTAACATTACGACAAACTCATTCATGTTTGAAGCGGCAGCTTCCAGATTGTTCAGCGCAGTTTCTAATTCATTAATAACAGAAGGGGTTCTGGGTGTACCAAAAAATGTGCGTGAGCGTTTCAAAGAAACTGACATGGTTGATAATCTTCTTACCTCCTCATCATTTGGAGATTTATAATTGACTGTGTCCAGCATGTAGTACCCTTGATACATGTGCTCTGCAAAAATCTTGAGTTGAGATAGCATCTTAGGGTTTGTGATGCATCGCCCATCTGCCTCCTCGACCACTGCATGAATCCTGAGCAGGAGTTCCTTCAACCTTTGTATCTTGTCATCTTTCGAAGTACTTACTGTGTATTTCTTCATCAGAAAGGATATGAACCGGCTCAGTAGGTCACTTGCAATTGCAGAAATGGCTGCCTCCATCTGAAACTTTGTGTGTATCTGTGTATATCTCCCTAAAGGCTTGCTTCCTTCTCCTAATAATCGATGTTATATAAAGTAAGTTGGAAATGATTGACAGCGAAATCAGTCAGTTTCCAGAAGCACTCCATCATTATCCTTCAGCTTGTAAGCACAAGCGAAAATTTAAATTTTAAAAAAAGTTAATTTTAGGGTTTTTTCACTATAGTTTATTTTCTAGTAAAATTATGCCTATAAATTATTTTTTAATCACTAATATTAGTCATTTTACTTCTAATAAATATAAGCACAACGATTAAGTGGAGTTGCATCACCCCCAACATGTTTTTCTTACATAATAAAATTACTTAAGATCAAAAGTACTAGCTACTTTATAAACTGGTAAATAATAAAAAAAGCTTTATAAGCAGAACTTAAATACTTTTTAAAATCCATTTTAAACTCTTTAATATTTAATTTATTTGTTTGTAACTGTAAATAATTGTGATAATCTACCATCCATCATCTAGCCTCACTGTAGAATGGGCCAGATCCTTGTTCATGGATGGAGTTTGGCACCACGAGGAGGCATCGTGCTGATGAAGAAAGGTGAGCTTTTGACTAATGGAGGCACAAACAGCATTGATCTGATCGAAGCACTCCTGCCCTGAGAAAGAGACATGTCTCTACCAGTTGATCACAGTCACGTTACTTGTTGTAAATTATTTGTTTCCTACGGCACCTAAATATTTTCCTCTTATCTACGTTTCGTAGCTATATCATTAAAAAGGTTAGCCTTACATATATACGACATGTAACACTACATAGATCGAAAATAAACTAGTGCACCGATGTAAAATTTTGGTTACGAAAGATGTTTACGTCAAAAAAAATTATTAAGTTGCATAAGATATTTGCCTAGCGTCATGTAGATGACATAGAAACTGTTGAAACATGACTACAGAGTGAATCGGCGCTTAATATCATTGGTGTTTGCTCAATGACGTTTCTTTTTGACAAGAAAACTGCGTTTATGAGCTAGTGGTACACGTAACTATCAACTACCGTATTAAAGGTGAGAAAAGCATACACGAAAAAACTGAGTCTTAAGCACGCTGTCGAAGACCATCATGAGCACGCGATGGACAGATGTAAAAGCATGAAGTGGACCAAGTAAAATTTAAGGATACAGAAGAGAGATTACCACAAACTGTAGGGACAAAATGGAGGTTTCTTAATGTAATAGAACTACCGATTTGTGCTTTTAGGGTTTTCTTTCATTATATTAAAAAATACCAATCATAAAAATTAAGCTAAACCATATTATTAGGAGGGTTATGGGCCCCATGAATTAGGACATAAGGAAAACATTGTTGTGACTTCTGAAGTAGATAAATGAATAAATTAACCACAAGACCCGAAACCACCTGACCTATGAGACCATCATATATATATGGGATAACAAAAGAAAAGGAGGCACTAGCTAATTCTAGAATTTGTATTTGCAGAAATGAAGATCAGTTGGGCTTGTTCCATCTTCCAAACAGTTAAGCTAATGGTTTCTGTGCCTCCTGGGAGGCTGATACACAAGCCTTCTAATAAAACAGATCTGCTCTCTTCAAAGACATCTCTAAAAAGTACTGAAGATAGACTATCAATTGGGAGATAGTAAACCATTTCCTGGAAAACAGACAGCAGCTGCACAGATTTGAGACAACGCTAACAACCGTAGGCATGGATATTGTCATTTCTGCTGTTGCATGTCACTAGTCAACAATTTCTCCATCATTATCGATCATGTTGGAAGCCAATATTACTTGAGAAATAAACTTCTGAGATCGCGGCGTTTTCTTCTAAAGGTTTACAGAAGCAGATCCGACCAGAAGAGGAGGTTAAAAAGCCTGTACAATTTGATTCCCTCATGCCAGGTAACTTCGCATGGCAAGTAATACCATTGTTAGCAAATATGTGCAAAGTGCATTGGACCATGCATCTAGAAGAAAAAATTGTTGGTAACATGTCAGTCTAGCTCAATGCCCGTACTTTGCTACGGATAAAAGAAATAGATATTATAACATTTCCTAAAATAAATAAAAACATATTTTTGATGAAATATGTCATACACCATTTTTGTTATAGGTAATACTCACCTTAATTTTATTTTATATATGCCTATCCATTTAAATTAGATTTAGTTATTTTGTAGAACTATTTTAAGGTGCTCCCTCTTACCTCTAGGTGGCAAGAACCAACACTAAATCCTGACCGTTAAAGTTTTATTTGTTTTGTCTAATTACAAATATATTTCCAGCACCTAATTAATTGATGATAGTAGCAAAGTAAAGCACTAATTAGCATAATTATCCTTTCCAAAGTAAACCACATGCAAGAAATCAGTGGTCCAACAAAATTCCAACGTACAACACTTTAAATGGCCTGCACGCTCATTATTTCAACGACTATTCAGTTTGGATATTTAAATTTTGTTGGTAATCAAATTAAGTTCCACAAAAACCATGGTAATATTAGCATGAAATTGAAATGCATACAAACAAATTTATGCGTTACAAATCAAATAGATGGCAATTTAAAAATATGAAATTAGGATAGCTGAAATGAATTAAATATTGCTCAGATTTCAAATTATTTGAATTTTTCATAAGCACATTCTGATATTCTGTTTAATATGGATGCCACAATATCAAATTCGAATTATGCTAGAATTTATCATAGAATTTAAAATTCTCATTGAGGATAACAAAGTTGAAAAAATATAAAAGTGTCAAATTCGAATATGAAATTATCATTAATTAATTAATTAATAGGCCTCAAACTTTCTTCATTGCTGGTAGAAGGTATCCTCTTTACATTTTGTGTTCTACTAACTCCAATGAGTTAAGAGAAATCATTACCATTGAATCAACATGGAGTGAATGGTCCAAAACAATCTTGGTGTACAGTAAAAAGCCCTATTTTGTAATATTAAGAAATTCAACGTATAATGTGTAAAAATTACGGTGGAAATAGATGGGGTGGTAGATTTGTTGTGACCACCAAGTGTAGATACATCAACCACGTCTATTGTTGGTGGATCATAAAGAGTCAGCAAATCACAACTACACAGACATAAAGAGTCAGCAAATCACGGATCTGGGGATGCATCTTCGACCACATTATAATTACTCTTTATCTTTGCTCCACTGGAAAAATATCAGAACTACACCACAGACCACCATAAATCCAAGACGACGCAGAATCATAAAAATAACACAGCTTACTATATGCGAGTTGGTAGGGGGCATTTTATGTTAGTTTAAAACATACACACAAGATAGCATTCGATGACCATGTAAAACATGATAATAGTAACAACATGAGGATTTTGTAGCATAGAGGACCTTATCAAGCATGCATGCTGGCTACAGCAGCGCTTCTGCAAGAAAACTGACCTGCTCTTGAGCCAGTGAGATTTTCTCCCGGCATGTTGCAAAATGAAAATGCCCATACATGTATATCTATGAAATAATTCTGTTAAAGCATGCTAAAAAGCAAGCATTGCAATGTCAGGCATTGCTCAATTCTGGTCATTAGATTTGGAAATCTCCTATGATGTTCCAAAACACTGCGGAAAAGCAGCTCTGTTACATGACATAACAATCAAGAGCCAAGCCCATCCAACAGAACAGCATCTGTAGGTGCAGGCAGCTGAGGCTTGCAACCTAATGTCACTAGAGGCTTTGTTTCATAATGAATCCTCTGGTGTTGCGAATAGCAACACCTTCTCGCACACTCCATCCAGGGGCTTGAGCAAACGCACATCACGCTCCTGGCCTTGAAAAGCACCGACTGTGTTTGTGTAAATGTCCTTCCCTTCCTGACTACTCAAAACCTCCTCGAAATCTCTCTGAAGACATCTCAACTGCAGCTTATGTGGTGTGACTATACCAGCAGATGCTTTATTGCCAACCATTAGCTCTCAGGAATTTCTTAAGATGGTCATACAAACGCAAAACAAACTGTTCATGAACATTCTGGTACGAAGATGGCCCACGTCTATGGGATTCACGAGCATTCTGGTACAAATGCAGCTTTATAATATGCCTCGTCAGCCAGTTTGACAACACTTTAACTATCTTGATGGAAATTCACGGATATAGGGATGCATCTTTGACCTTCGTCAGCACCTTCGCCGACCTTCTAGGCCCCCTCGGCGGTACCCTAGTTCACACCACCCATACCCTATAACTCTATTCATGGTGGTTTATGGAATCAGGACTCCCTAGCGCACTCATTCAACACTATGATGCTCAATCCGTCGGCACCTCCTCTAAATAGTATGTTGATTTAGACGTTGGTTCTTATATGACCGCGGATGCTAGTAAACTCTTTATCATTTTTCTAGTATCCTCATCTACTCTTTTATCTATTATTGTGAGTAATAGGACGTCACTTCCTATCATTGCCACTGAATTACATATATTTTCTTTACTACACCATAATCTTATTCTTAATAATATCTTGGTCTCTCCCAACATTATTAAAAATCTAATTTTTATTCATCGTTTTACCATCGATAATAATTGTTCTATTGAGTTTGATCGTTTTAACCTTTCTGTGAAGGATTTACACACTAAAAACATGATTATCAGGTGCAATAGCTCTGGGGACCTCTACCGGTTCTACCCACTCTCTACCAGTACCTCCACATTTATCGCCGTATCCACCTCTCTTTGGCATCGTCGTTTTGGACACATTGAGCATAAAGCTCTGTCCAAACTTATTAGTTCCAATGTTATTTCCCATTATAAGGATGATCTTGACTATATTTATCATACGTGCCAACTTGATCATCATGGCCGTCTCCCGTTCAGATTATCCAACTCTAGAGCTCTGATACAACGTAAGATGATTGAAATAATTGATTATATTCCATGTCGTATACATATGTATATATAGGCACCGAGATAGTATATAAGCCAATCACACAGTTATAGTAGGTTTCACATAATTAAGGAAATCTAATATATCTAGGGAAACCTACTATAATTACAATGTGCTAACAGTTGCGCCCATGAATCGTGCAACCGTGAACGCTTAGTTCGGCATCCATGTCACATCAACCCCGTCCCGCACTGCCCAAATTACTACAGCACGCCACCTTGCCCATTTTTCTCGGCATTCTCCTAACCGTAGAAGTTGGTGGCCTCTGAGCTCCCAGTCCAGTGCACCATGGTGCCACGTCAAGCTCATGTCTTGCATCCATGCCAAAAGGAGAGACTATGTATACCATGCTGCACTTACCAAAAGGAGAGACTATGTATACTATGCTGCACTTATCATTTTCTCCCTCTGCTATGTTCTCCTTGCCGCCCTATGCCATAGTGCCTCCATGCCACCTACCTTGGCCTCGAAGCCAAGCCCACCCCCGGCATGGCCACTACCCTCCTAGCCATGGCCATAAAGGCTACCGTGTCCCTCCTTCTTCCTCCCTTTTTTTCATACTCATGGCCGCCCACCCTTCATCTGATTCCCACCACCTCCATGCCACTCAACCGCCGATCACTTGGAACATGGCTACCATCCAAGCTTCCATCACCATCGCTATGCCATCTTCTCCCTTGCCCACTCATCACCAATGACACCACCACGTCCATCTCAAATCACCAACAGCACCACATCTAAGCCAAACTGAGGCTCGTCATCGAAAATATCGGCTAGATTTTGCCATGCCGCCTTCATCTTCCCGTGTCTTCCACTGCCATCACCAATGCACTACTTGGCTGATCTACTCCCTCGCACCACCTACTAGCAACACCAGCACCCTAGTAACTCCTCCAATGTGCCGGCCCTCCTCATACCCTTAGCACCCACACTTTGCCACCACCCCCTTTCAAGCACTCTTCCATGGCAGGCCACAAGGACAACCTCCTTGTCTTCTCTACCTCTCCAAAGTGTCATCGTCCTTGCACGCCTTGGGGTGTTGACGAAGCCTTGTTGCCTCCATCAACCCAAGTTGGACGCCGCCCTATGCTCGGCTAAGTCAGCACCGTGCACACACTGCCCAACAATTTACCGGCTGCCAGTCGAATCCAATTCAAGGGCCTCTTCGCCAAACCCCACTCCCAACGCCGCAGTCACCAACAGCTAGACGCCGCCACACTCCGTGTGTCACTTCTGCCTCCCTATCATGTGCGAGAGTGGGAAACAAAGAGAAAGAAGAAGCAAGAAGGAGATAGAAGAGAGGAAAAGAAAGCACGGAAGTAAAGAAGGAGAGAAGAAAAGAATAGTAGAAAATAAGAAAAGAAAAAGGTGGGACCCATCTATGGAACCATGTCTGCCCCCATCCCTTTTGATCTATATATGTGAGGTAATCACATTATTAGTCCACTCCTAATCCTCAATCACATGTGGGTCCTGGTTGTTGAAATCTTTTGTAAACCTCACTTACATCTATGTCGACCTAACCACCGGTCTATTGTCTTGGTACTTCTAAGCCAAAGCCAACCGACCTATGGGCTAAAATCTCAGTTCGCCATCAGCATATGCTTGGCCTAGCCTTACTCGACCTGTGGGCCTATACTCCTTTAGCCATTGGCTATCCTCTAAGCCCACCAAGCCGAACCCTCTCCATGGGCATGGTATATCCTTAGCCATAGGCTCATGGGCCTTCTGTGTCACTAACCAGTGGGCCTCTCAGGCTAGTAATATTCCATTAAAATATTTCTTCTCCACCTTTAATAAGTTTTATTTTGTTGCTAGAAATGCATTTAAACTCCTAAAATTTATATCTTATCAACCATAAATCCAAGTGACTCCTTTCAACTTTTAGAATTTTTCTAAAATTGAGTTCTATCCAATGGAACTATTAGTTTATGATATTTATTATTTATCTTATAGGGTTTTGGATGGTTTTCTCTTTTTGAGTGTCTAGTAGATGTTCCAAAGATTCAACAAACACTGATTTCTCAAAGATTTGAAGCCTAAAACAAGGCAAGCCACAATTCAATCATATTGCTCTTAGATTATGACATATGTTGGTTACAAAATTACATGTTTAGTGTACACATTATTTTTATCAGCCTTGGATTGTGTGACCGATAGACCTATCCAATAGTTGCATTAATTTCATCTGAGCATTTCAGAATACGACCGCATAGGTATTATGGGATACCCTTGAAAAAGTAAATTGTTAGTTCGTGATTATTTTGTATGCCAGTTATTATGGGACACTAGAGATGAGGAGATGAAGTTTTGTGTTATGAGATCAGCCATTCGTGGCACTCGCCTCTATTATGGTATTATGATACTAATAGGTGTAGGAATATCCCTAATGTATCCTGAGTAGATGATGGCTGACCTTGTCTAATGCTTGTCATGAGAGTCGACCAACTTTGTGGTATGAGGTTTTTATAGACAAACTTTGGAAAGATCTTGTCATGAACTTTCAATACCTACTAGTACTCGGTGTAAGTTTTGTGTCGTGTGAGTAAAATGTGCAACCTCTACATTTTTTAGTTCAACTATTCGAACAGTCGTACCAATGGTCAAGAGCAAATGTGAGATGATTTTCTTAGCGTAGATTTGTTTGCATGTGTTTTATATAATTGATTTGAAGGATGAGAATCGTTGCCAGAGTCAGTCTGTATGACTGACGGATAACCTGAGTAAGTATGAAACAGACATGTGTAACTCAGGATGTTGAAATGGTTTTATAGAGTAGACTCCTCAAGTGAAAGCCAAGTGCTATTGGACATAGACGCCTAAGAGGAGTCAAGAAATAAGATTTTGAATGAGAAGTTATGATATGATGTGAATTAAAGATAATTAGAAGAGATATTTGAGAATACGAAAAGAACTAATAGGAAAAAATAGAAGAAAATAAATAAAAAGTAAAATTTTACTTGCCTGCTTGAGCTGATGCAAAATAACTCGTGAGTGGATCGAGACGGAAGTCTCATTCTAAATGCTTTACAAGAAAAACCACACTTCAAACTTTGAAATGTGTTTTAACATAAATAGTTTGAAAAATAAATCTATCCTTCCTTTAAAGCCTTTATTTTACACTTTTTTCGGTGGCTAAAAGACTATGAAAGTATTCACTCCCTATTATTATTGTTTGGATTTCTTTTTTGAGCCTAGGTTAAAGACAAAAAATATTAGGTTTTGTTTCTAGACCAAAACAGGTGTTTGTAGGTTAGGGTCTAGGTGTACTAAAGTTTCACTGCTATTACTTTTAATGAAATATTGTATTTGAGGATTAACCAAGATACAACACAAAGTTATACTTTATTATTAGAATTATAATAATTTATTTTTATTACCGTAGATATCAGTATTTTAATATGTTTCCTTGTGGTGCACCCGTCTTCACGTTATCCGTAAGGTGGTGTTGGGGGCTGTGTGTGACAGTTGTCCTCCATAGAATCCATACGATTTGTGGTTCTGCAGAAATACAAACTTTCTGGACAAAACGTCAAGATAAGATCTTGCACTCACATTGACTCTTCTGCAAGTAGGGAAAGGAACAGGCAAAAATAGGGCACTGTCTATGTTCTAAATTACTGCACCATCTGTTTACCATTCCACGCTGAGTAAGACTTGTCTGTCCATTTCACATGTTCTTAATTCCATATTATACTAGTGTCCAGGACATCAGACAAAGGAAATAATACTGAATGGTCATTCCCTCATTACACATCAGTACTTTGTTCAGTTTCAAGCTCGAGTTCAAGATGGAAGCTATTGCATCGGCTGTAACAGGCGATCTTGTTAGCCGATTCATCCCCTTTCTGACAAATAAGTACTGCATCACGTGTCCTTGAGTGAGAAGGCGGGAAGGGTGCAGCAGCTCCTACTAAGAGTTCGTCTAGTTGTCGACGAAGTAGATGGGCGCTACATCACCAATCATGGAATGTTGATACAACTGAAGAAGCTTACAGAGAACATGTAGTGGGGATATCATGTGCTGGATACATTCAACTACGTGCAACTCAAGTGTGATGGAAAGAAAAAGTAAAGTGCGATAACTTTTGTATCTTTCGCAAGGCCTCTTAAACGTTATCGAACAACTGCTTGTACAACAAATAAGGTCGATGTCATTAGCCATGAGGTACAAAGTGCATTGGAGAACCTAGAAATGGTCATCACTGACATGGCAGAGTTTGTTATACTTTTAGGTGGATGCGACCGAGTATCAAAAAGACCATTTGTTGCATACCTATATATCGGCAATTTCATGTTTGGCAGTCATACTGAAAGGCATCAGCTTACCAACATCTTATTACAAGGCCATCCTCTTGGTACACCAACAGTTCTTTCTATTATTAGTGGTCACAAACTTGGCAAGAAAACTCTGGATGCACGTATACGCAACGATGAAAGGGTCCGTGCCTCATCATCCTCTTTGATTTTGGATTTGAACAGAGAACTTTTTGAGAGTTAATAATGAAGAGCTCAAATTTCACAAGACTCTGGTTGTAGTTCTGTTCGATTCAAATGTGAGCGATGAAGAGTGGGCCGAATTTTATTCATCCATTGCATGCATCGGCACCAGAAATAAGGTGATAATTGTAAGTGTTATGATCCCTCACTATCAACATTGATGCCAACACCAAACAGTAGCTAGATGATAACCAACACGAGCATACAGGTGTTTGGGGATACAAATCTAAGAGGGAAATACTGCGAGGAGAATGGATACAGAGGTAGAAGGTAGATTCAGAGAAGCATTTGGGAAGGATTCGAGAGGAACACAACCATGGGAGATCCAAGTTGAGGAGAACTAAGAGGAGGAAGAAGCTTCAGTCGATTTCAATATTCAGTTCGACACCCTTCTGTGTTGCTGCTCCTCCCTTTTCTACAGCATACAACGGCCCACTGGCAGCCCAGCCCAATGCATAGTCCATAACATTCTCCCCTCTTTGAAATTTGGCTTGACCCCAAGCTGATTCCATGCTCACGTAACCACCAGGATCCCATGGCACCGTAATCCGAAGGCATGTCACCATAGCAACGAGCCAATTCTCAGTATCAATGTAACTATCGTTGTCAAACTCACCATGCTTCAGCCTTTTGAGCATGCCAGAATATTGTTCATGAAGCTTTTTTAAGCATAATAATGACTGTTCTGTCTGTTCACCGTGTTATTGTCGATCTAATTACTCATAAATACATAACACAACTCGAGATCAATTTTATTACATTAAGATATATTTACTAAGTGTATATAAAGCATCCATCTCCTTTTCTTTCTTACAAAAATTATTTTTCTAAAGTCTTAATTACTCATCTATTTATACCTAAAATTTTCTTTACCGATTGAGAGTAAAATTCCTACTCCTACTTAAAATCAAACCCTCAAATCTAAGATTAAATAGGTGTAGGACTTCTATTTCTAATAATACTCAACCTCTTATTATACAAACTTTTATAATTTTCTAATTTAATTTTTCTCTTTCTTCTTAGTCTCACTTTAAATTTATTTATCATTTCTCTAATACTTCTAAACACAATCTGTGAAGCCCGTTATAAAATCCTCTCGCACGGTGTCCATCCACCATATGTTACATTGTGCTCAACTTTATCATCATGTATTCATAACCATTCTGAACGTTAACTCTCTCTAAACCTACTTTCGGTCTCGCCATTGACAGGCTCAATATTTTCTAACTATAGTCTAACTTTATCACATGACATCCTAATTGTGCTTGACATCTGATCTCTCTAAGCGTATTTTTGACCTTAAGTCAACTACATAACATATATATATCATAACTTCACTTTATTATGTTAGTCACATACACTAACATAACACGATAACTATTTTCAAACCAATTTTTATTAATTAAATTATTTATAAGACCAATTATTTATCATAAAATATTAATTATGATAATGATTCAACATAAACAGCATATATAATATATGTATTATGTGCCATGTTACACAAAGTATATCATTGTTTATTATATGTGTCGAATAGGTTGTATTGGAAAATATACTGCTCTATTAATGTGAATGTATTTAATATTCTATTGATCTTTTCCTTTTACTCTCATGCTTGGGTTCTTACTTTTATTTGTGAAATTTATACTTTTATTAACATGGAAGTACCCAACGTAAGGTACTGTTTTATATAAGCTCATGAGTAAAATCAACATTTTCCATGGTCGTAGGAGGTTGTTAATACGTGTCATGTGAACTGTACAAATAGTGCGGGTGCCTTGTGCAGGAGCAGAGCACACAAGCCCAAGAATTATGGCACATTGGTGCCATGCGTGCAATGCAGCATCATCCTTTAACATTGGACACGTAACACTAGCTTTGCATGTCGATAATGTGTGACAGGCAGCAACAGTGAAGTGCGAAACGCATCAACGATTGCAGATGCATGGTCGAGTGGAGTCGGAGCTGCCATCGAGGTTTTTATGAGACGAGTGGCAATGATGAGACATGGTGAGATAGCTTGTGGAGTGTTAATACCAGTTCTGAAAAATATTTTACATTGTAACTTTACCAGGGAAAGTGAAATTCTCAGACATCCTAAGGCCAGGCAAGTTATGGTAGGAAAGGTAATGCTTAGAAGTGGCGATGAGTTAGTACAGCAGAAGAAGGATCTCACTGCAGGATGCCTTGATGCTTGAAGCCGTAGTTGAACACTACCTGGGCATCAGCGCAGCGGCTGATGTCATTTGTGTGCTCTGCTTTGTAAGTTAGTCGATTCGAGTCTCTAGAGTCTTTGATTTCTTTTCCTCGTTGTCTGAGTTTGTTGGATGTTTGGGCCAGACAGACTAGAGAAGCTGTGCGTATCTGTAGACTCGAGGCATGTGCGTTCACGTGAAGCAGACCAGGTTTGCGCGTGGAACGATCTAGCTTGTGGGATGGCACACACCGCAGTGGTGACAAACAGCCATAGCAACTAACTTTCTTTGATTAAGAGGAATTGTCAGACATCATGTGCAGAAGTGAACAATCTGATATATTTAAAACCGGAGGGATTAGGTTATATCCAGCAGCACAAACAAGCAAAGGCAGAAGAAGTCGAGCACAAAGTCAAACAACACTTTTAATAACAGAGTAGGACAGCAAGCAGAACAGAACAGAGCAGAGTGCAAGATTCAGGGCAGAGCAAAAGAGGTAGAAGCAGAGCACCAAGTAAAAATCTTATGGTGCTGTGTCTCACACATACAGGGATCATAAAAGACTAGAATGGGGACAAAAAGCCATCTAAAATAAATGATTTACTGGGGGAATTAAGTCAATTCAATAAGTTCTTTTATATAGAGCAAATAATGAGATCAGGAGCAACATGAATCATACCTCAAGTCCTGCAAGTGGCACAGGCTCAAAAGAAAGGAGAAGTGTACGTAGAAAATGCCATATTGTTATGTTTGCAGCAAAAGCCACGTAACTTCTTGGTGATGTTGGTTGGCGCTCAAAACAAATGACTCATAGCCATTAAAAATAAATTTTAACACCTTTCTTGAATCATAAAACCTTTTGAATTAGATACAACACAGTTTCATTACAAAATAAATTATAGGCGTAGATCGGTAATTCTGATCAAACTAGAAATTTTACAGAATAAACTAGACAAAATTTATAAACAAACCTAACTCCATCAGACTTATATCTCAAGATATTAATAAAACAAAATTAATGAACGAGAGATTAATCAAAATTAATTAAACACTAATTAATTAATTAGAAAATAATTAACCGATCTAAAATATGGATGAAGCAAATTAATCTAAAATCAATCGCAATGTATGCATAAGAAAGAAAGAGATATTAATTATCGCGCTAATCTTTTATAAATATTATCTTTATTACTAAAAGTTTGCTTATAAAATTAAAAATAATATTCTCAACTTTCTATGTATAAATCTATAATATCGTACCCTCTGTTTTTGGAAAAAAAATAGTAAAGGAAAACAAGATTTCATAACCACTACTCTATTTATTTTCAACCATCGGATTCGAAATGTACGCTTTAAATTATGCCATATCATTCGATACATGGTTCATCAGTACCACATCCATATCATTCGATACATGGTTCATCATTAGTACCACATGTTCTCATAGCTAATCTTGCTCATACACTATTGCTACGCTTCCTAAACCAATCCTGTTACACCATATCTCCTTCGGATTTCCTACGCTCGCACGTGTTTGCGCGGCCACATGCCACATCACCTCTTCTGACCTAACCTGATAGCTGTTGTGCCTTCACACTCCTATGGCCACGCCTGCTAACAGGCCTGACTTGTCTATCGGCCTCTCTCTTGCCGGGCACCTACTCGCGATGTTACGTCATTTCTCATCGTCAATCCACTCCACTGGCCTGCTAACTTCTCAGTCTGTCTGTCAAGTCAGACCACTCGTCAGCCTAGTCACATTTAGCCTCCTTTAGACCACGCCAACCAGTTCGTGCGCCACCTTTAGCCTATTTTCAGGCAACATCTATACTATTCATTCGGCTTGTTCGCAATATCAGTCCGTTACTTTAGTAAATTCTAAAAATTAATTTCTTAATTTTCATCCAAAATTTCTCCAAATTTTTCAGCGGCTTTTATCTATTTCCTGCATTTAATATCTACATACAAATAAATAAATAAATATTCACAGAGTAAGACGTGTTCTAAACCAATCTCGTTACACCATGTAGCCTTCGGATTTCTTGCGCCTACACTCACGCATAGGGCCACATACTAGGTTGCCTCTTCTGACCCCTCTATCAGCCGCTGCGCCTTCACGCACCATGCCCACGCCTGTTAATAGGCTTGGCCAGTCTATTAGCATCTCTCTCACTCCATGCTGTAGGGCTGTTTCTCACCGTCAGCCCACTCCGCTGCCCTGTTTCTTCTCAGTCTCACTATCAAGTCCTCCAAACATTTTTAACGATTTTTCATCTATTTTTCATATTTAATATCTACACACAAATAAATAAAAAATATTCTCCGGTATAGATTTTTATAACCTCACCTATGCTTACCATAATTTTTATAAATAATTTTAATATAAACTAATTAATCAGTGTCAATTTGAATATAAATTGATTTTGCAATGCCAATAGTCTATTTTTACTAATTTTATTTAAACCAAATTATTATTATTATTATTTAACATTCTCTCCGTTGATGAAAAGATAGGCACATATTGAATATTTATATTTATGTTCAAAAAACATTGGCATTTAACTTTATAGAAATTTTTTGTAAAACTCACTTCCTTTTTTTTATAAAAGATTCATCGAGAAAACATAAAGAAATAAAATTTTATAATTTTATACCAATTTTGTTTTATTTTTGTATTATCACTAAAAAAGTAATTTTTACTTGCACATTAATACATGTGTAATATAAATCCAGTATAACAAGTGCAATAAACAATTTATTAAATACGTGATATTTGAAAAACTTAGAGGTTAGTTGGAACCATGATCAACAGATAAAAGAGAATCATTAGAGTTTATACCGAATATATATGTATCTAATTGAAGGTTTTAATTAGTGTTGGGATGAAGTTGAAGTTGAAGTTTAGGATAGATTAAGGATTGAGCCAGCAATCTAACCGATTAAGGGTTATGTAATCCTGATATGCTGTAATTATGTTAAATTGAAATGAAGTGCTCATAATTAGTTCATTAGGAATTAAATAATGGTTAAACCTCACTTACAAATATCGTGTCTTGATGCCATTATTAAATTTAAATTATGTACTGACTATCAATGGTAGATTTTATGGATGGTTTTCAGACAAGCTCACCGCTTCCTCAGCATCTGCCACTCCTCGTCATCAGGGCTCAGGCATGCCGGATCCATCAGTAGAGAGCTCGTGATGGCTGAAGAATAGAGGGGGAAGTGGGACTAATAGCTAGATCTGGTCGACGGTGTTGGAGTCGACGGCAGCTTTGTGGGGAAGGTGGTAGAGGTTGGCAATGCCGAAGAGGGGAGAATGATTGAGAAATGAGGTGGGGGCAGGGTGGTGACTGGCGACCTCATGGTGAGTTCTCGCACGCGTGGGTGCAATGCGCGCACAAGCAGGTCAGACCGCGCAGCGAGGTCGAATCAGCCGTTCCTTCTCAGCCTGGCTCCATGGGCAGTTTTTTATCCCCTGGCCTGTCTCGGGGATGCATGCAAGCAACCAAACAGGCTACAAGTTGCACACCAGATGTGTGCCAGGTGCGACCAAAAACAAAACCACCAATAGGACCTTCAGACCTGACCAGTGCCATCCATCCTCCATGGGAAGAATGGCAAGAGGTGACTCCTTGTTGGGTCAGCTTCGTTATCATCATCAGGCGGATACAGATTATGGAAGTATTGGAGTCGCGCTCTATTACTTTGTAGGATCACCACTGCAATTAAAAATTAATAACAATAACTTACAACAAATTCATTGGTGTCCGGTGACACCACTGAACCAGGCTAGCTCGGTCCCTTGTCAAGCAGGAGCCGGTTGTCATTGAAAGGCATCGGATCAATGAATTCCTTTATGTAGAGATCCAATGGTTGTACTCCAGGCACCGCTTTACAGTTCGGGTGCCAGATGGGACAGGGAAGACACTGAGTACAGAAGATATGACTCGTCTCCCTGGTACCCTGGAAAGGGATCACCATGAGGCTATGCAAAGTGATTGCCTCCAGGATGACAAACTCATTGATATTGACAATTACAGTTTCTATATTTTCTAATGCACGTTGCTGTTCCATACTGAATATCTTTTTTTCTTGTGGCACAAATACTAGTTGTGTGAGAACGTTTAATTTGAGAGTAGTGGCAACACATAAAGCGGATGAGCCGTTTACCAGTTCGCTGGCATCCTCTTTGTTTTTCATGCGCTCGATAGTGTCCAGCACATGGTAGTACTGTACATGGCTGCAACTATCGTCTTCAGATGCGCGAGCATACAATAATTGGTGATATATCGCCCATCTGCCTCCTCAATGACCATGTGAACTTTTAGAATGAGTTGCTCCATCTTTTTACCTTCTCCTTGGAGCATATATGATCCGAAAACTTGTTCATTACAAAGGAGATTAATCGACCCGTGATAGCTGATACGATGAGCTCCATCTCAGAGTATGGCGAGCTGTTTGTGAGAGAGGGTAGATAGCCGGCTGTGCACTGGAGGTGTTCTTGCCCTCTCTCTCTCTAGATCTATCACTAGATCTCTCTAACTTGAAATCATGGTCTTTGGTCATTACTGATCTAAGTAGAAGTCATACTTCACTTTCAGATGGTGTGAAAAATATCCTCACCCTCAGCTTGAAATGGTGTGACACTGAAATTGCACTAGCAAGACCATTTCAGCTTTGATCAAAGTTAATTCGAACCTGTAGCTCCTTTTTGAAAGTAAGAACAACAGTTGGGATTTATCAAAATGATATGACTGAAAATTATCCTAAAGTAAACAAAATTATTACACATTTTAGCATAGAAAATTGCATATTACTATTCAGTATCAATTTTAAATATGTTACTTAATTTTGTTCACGATAATTTAATGTCATTATTCTGAAAAAAATTCTACCTTATTTTGTTCTAGAATCGCTAGAATCCTATTGCGTGTAGTGTGTGTGTATGTAATATGCATATCCTTCTTATACTATCAGAAGAAATGCCACATGTGTCCTATTTCATGGCTTTATATTACTTACTCAAGAAGAAGGAGATGAATCAGCTGACAAGTGCAGTAGTTACAGATGATATAGCAAGTTCCATTTCCAAATCCTCCAAGTAGAGACACTACAACTGAAAGGTATAGCTCGGTTGGCTCATTGCCTGAAGATGATGGAAATTCATGTATTCCTTAATATTCACAAGTTCAATTCTGAGTTCTTTCTCTTTCTACAAATCACATGAATAAACAACGCAACGGTAGGAAGCTCTGAATGATGATCTTCTGACAGTAAGATATCTCAGATGGTGGGCAATACTGAAGATTAGCTTTTCAGCAAGGAAAAAACACGCAGCTATCAGCCGCTCAGAATTCAAAATGCCATGGACATGTTATATCCTTTAGTATCAAATATCTGAATTACAATATCACATCTACAAGTTTAAGAAAATAATGTTTGTAAGATTAGGAAGGAACTCTTCGACGCTTCCTTCCTGACAAGGGTGTATCTTCAGGCATATCTTGAGCACAATATGGAACAAAGTGAACAAATGAAGTATAACGAGGTAGCCTCGATTTCCATATAACTGACTGAACTCTCCTTTTGGTCTAACACTAGGATTTAGTAATAGTTCTCTAAATGGCATCCTTGGCAAGTCCTTGATTCGGACTGTAGTTGTATTACAGACACCAATACAAGGTATGATGTGCAATGGAGCGGCTGGAGACAAAGCAAAGTTTGTCATGTCTATACGATGACCTTGTTCAGAAAGTATCTTCGGATAATCACCATACAAGGAGAAGTTTTTTTCCGCCACTGTTATGCACCTGTTCAGTATGCAAAACCAGAAATTGACATCCAAATTCCTTCTCAATACATCTGCAATAGTATTTGCTGTGACAAGTGACCCTCTCAACTGAAATTTCAAGGCAAATTCTTCAGCCATTTGTACCAATCGTGGACGGTCCTTAGGGTTCGCACTTCTAAATGCCAGTGTCTTGAAGAGGTAGGTCAATTCTTCATATGAATGGCTGTCAAGTAAAATTGGCTTCACAGTTCCAAGATTCTCTGATTTTGTAAGACTGCTTATGGTTATCACCTTGCTTCCTTCATCTGTGATAGAAATGTATAGAAATCCTCCCACTTCTCATTCACATCTGAAACAAACTCAACAACTACCAAAAGCTTCCCTGACAAGAGTGTATCACTGTGTTCTAATCTCAAAAGATCATCTTCATTCAAATGCAGAATTAAAGAGAACTGAGATTGAACCCTCTCATCTGCGCATAGATGAGCAACCATAGTTTTCTTCCCAACTGCAAGACCACGAACAATTAAAAGAACAGTGGGCACACCAGGGGGGGTTATATTCCAACAGGAAATTCAGGAGCCTCTGCTTTTCAGTTTGACGGCCAAACACGAAGTTATCTGTGTAAAGGTATCCATCATATGGCCACCGTGATATGCATTCGCATCCACCCAAAAGCACAACAAATTCTGCCATGTGATCAACAAAAGTTTCTAATATCCCCAATGTTTTATGCAGCTCAAGGTACTTGACCTTGTCATTCCCAGCAGCATCGACAATTGTGCGGAAAACGTTTGAGACGAGGAAATGGGTTGCTAACCTCCTTAATGGTATTCTCCGGAATTATTGTCCTCCACCTGAACATGTCTAGGATATGGTGCCCTTGGTACATAGCATCTGCGAGCCTCTTCAGCTGCATCAGCATCCCGGAGTTGGTTATGTATCGCACATCTGCCTCCTCAATGACCATGTGAACTCTTAGAAGGAGCTGCTCCAGCAATTTTACCTTCTCCTCGGAGCATACATGATCCGAAAACTTGTTCACCAAAGAGGAGATTAATCGACTGGTGAAATCACCAGTAATAGCTGATATGATGAGCTCCATCTCAGAATACGACGAGCTGTTTGTGGGAGAAGATAGACATCCGGCTGTGCACTGGATGCGTTATTGCAATCTATGAAAAATATATACTTGTCACTTGTGGATATAAATTCTTACAATATGACTTATAATATTATAAAATTATAAATAATATTATTATGTATCAGAGTGTATGATATAATTTAGAATTATTAAGTTTTAGCTAAAATATTGTAAAAAAATGATAGAATTTTAGGTGAACGGTGTCCTCATCTTTCTTAGTCGGTTATGCACTAATCCGACTAATTTGGCTAGAGACTCCACTCACCCACTAATCTGTGATAATTTGATAATAAATTGTTAGTAGTATATAGCCCTAGTATAAATTAAGTTAACAGGACAATTTAGCACCAATCCACAACATATATATACAAATAGACATAATTATTAATTTATAATATAAGATGCAATATTATTTGTCTTACAACTCTCAATTAAACAAAAAAGATTATTTTATGTTGACAGACACATTCTCAATATTTACTTCAAACGTAAAATTCCTTTTTAACTAATGATTTCTTAGAAGATGAAGCTTGTGATCTATCCTATAAGCACTTGGTTGATTGGCCGGAAGTTCCTTCTCTTCGTCTGTGCACATAGACTATAGTTTGTTTGTGATTATAGATACTATCGATAAGCACAAACGAGATGTACTTTTAGGCACAAACCTCAGGATCTAAGACGGTCACCTATTTTATCAAGAGAACCATGTTGTGGCACACGTGGGAACTGCATTGATCCTTTACCTGTTGCGTGAATTTAAAGTCCATGTTATAATGGAGAGATCCATTGTTGTCTTTGTGTTTGCCTCCATTCTTTATGTATAATGCCCATGTGGCATCTGGTGCATATGCAAGAGGCGAGAAATCGTATGGACCATGAAGGTTGGAGTTAACATAGTAAATCATATTTCAGTTTGGTATTATAACCACAAGAATCCAATGCTTCATGTGTGATAAACGTATGGTCGTGGTAAGTTCAAGAATTATAAATTATAGTATGAAAAATTGAAAGTGATAACCCTAAAATCCAAAGTCCCTTAATATTTATTGTATGCTAGCATTAAGTAATCCTTGTCTTGATGGGTCCACATTTAGCGATTGAAGTAGTCGATGACCACATCTAATTGGGTATTCAAATTGGTCTTATTAACCATTGATGTATCAAGAAAACCAACTCTGTTAGTGGACCTCCAAGACTCCTTCTAACAGAACCTATAATTGTGTAGATATTAATAACGAATATTGTAATAGAAGTACTTATGATAAAAAATAAAGCCATGTGCACTTACAAGGAGAGACATTTTAACAGGCCGATGTCCATCGCTCTCACTTTATCAAATCGAAGAGATCTTTGAAGCCAATAGCAATAAATATTAGAGCTGAAAGAAATAGTTCTTGACCGTAATGTCCAACGATTGAGAACATCCTTTGCTTTCTTTTTGAGTTGTTAACTTCCATGTAGTATATGTGTAGTTCTCGGCAGCAAGTACTTATTTTTTCTAAAGTAGGGTCCTCCAGCAAGGGCATGTCTAACATGTACTGACTTGACTATGTATGTTACAAGGCCCACAATGGCTTCTCCTTGTCCTTCTCCTTTTCCTTGGCCCTAACATTTTGGGTTCTCTTGTACGAAGGAGAAATATCAGACTTGAGATAGATCTTTATCGGAGTCACGACATCAAGTATGAGGTCGCATTCCATAACATCAGTTGGTTCTATTATAGTGTGACCACGAGAAGCCTTAATCACCGGTTGAGTGTGTTGACATGGAGGAGATTGATTGGTCGGCTGATATGGATAGGAAGTTATCTTGATTATTATATCTGTCTTCGGCCATTGTAAAAATGCTTGTTTTGTAGCCCCAAAGAGTCAAAATCTCATTGTTTGGTGGCATTGGTAATGGATATCCTGTCTAATTATGCTTGACTTTATCAACATTCACTTTAGCATAGTTGACGACTAAGTCTACACCGTGTATCTTTTGTGTTGGCGATGGTTAATAAACTATGCCCTTGGCAGAATTAACACAGAACGTCGGAGTGACCCTAACTAACTTTTAGGATGCACCTAGTTGTATTATGCATAATGATTATAGTATGTTAACATAGACATGCATGAAATATGACTAAAGCTAAGTAATACTAATTGTTTACATCTAGAACGTACCTCTATATGATTGATTGCACGTGGAGAAGCAACTATGTCATTTGGTAACCCTATCGACGCATAGCTACTCCATCATTGCGGTGGGCTAGTGTCAACATAACCCTGAGGAGGCACGTGAGTTTTTGTAGCTATGGCCACTCAACCCATCTACATCTCCAGCCTCAGTTGTGCCACCCTCTTGCTAAAGTTTGGCCTCAATTTTGTTGCCTAGTACATTCTTCACCTCCTCCTTTAGTTGCTCCTTAAGTATGGCCTTCTTGTCAGCTTTCAAGAGTTGATGCTTCTTGTACTGGGCACTGCACTACAGCAACTCATACTTCTAAGGTACTTTTGCACCTAGTCCACCTAGAATGTTCTGGGTTTTCCAAAATATTCATAGGTAACTTACCTGTGACGAGTTTCCATTCTAATCTCATCACATGTAAGTTGACTGCTAGTACTTAGAGTTTTAACCCATAAGTTAATTTTTTTATGACTGATCCTTTCTAGTTAGATGTGATGAGATCAGACCTAGCATTTCTTTGTAGCTTACGTACTCACGTTTCCGTGAGTTGAAAGTATCAAAGAACTCATCCTCCCTATTTTGTTATTTTTCCTTCTCACTCATTAAGTTCAGGTTGAAGATCTTAAAAAGTTTGGTTTCGTCCCTAGACCCAAGCCGCTGCCTGTGGATTAGTGTGCTCTCCTGCTAAGTTCCACTGTTATTGTTTTTCTTAATAGTTGCTGCTAAGGGTCTATCCGACATGGCAACAATGTATAATATATTTGTTTAGTTTTTATAAGGATTAATGTTTTGTTACCACAGGTGCCAACTTGAAATCATGGGACTAGCATCGACATGCATGGTTTCTCTAGGGATGGTTCGCCGTCCTCGACGGTATGCCCTATCTAATACTAACTTTTTGATGGTGTTAGATTAGAGTGTGACATATATTCTTCTAGCCTTAGAGGTTGTTGGGTATAGTTCCTTACGGATTTTTACGTCTTCGATATCTTGTTGTGAATTTAGCCCATATTTTGTCTTTCCTAGGATATTCAGTAGTAATCTGATAAGGTTCTCACAAACATTCTTCTCTACATATATCAAATCAATATAATGGCATATCTCCATATCTTTCTAGTATGATAACCACTAGAATATTGACTTTTTCTTCCACGTGCTATTCAACTTTGAGTAAGTAGTCTTCTTTTCTTCTTTCCAAAATCATTACAGATGTCTCTCACTAGCGCATGCACCTCTCTTCTAGTTAAAACTAGTGGTACATTACCCTTTCTTTCTTACCATTGAAATTTTTCCTCATTTTTCTATATGGGTGATACAGTGTAAAGGTTTTTCTATGACCTATGTACACCATCTTGCAAGAGTTTTTCATCTGCACGCTATGTGTTTCGTCCATACAATCCAAAGAAGTTTTCCTTTCTTTTATGGTCTAGCTAGAAAAGTTACCAAGTATAGGGTAAGGCATAAATCCTAAAGTTCTCCCTTCTGTAAGAATCCCATGTTTGAGATCCCTCATGCTATAGCATTTTAAAGTCATCAATCAAAGGCTCTAATTACACATGAATATTGTTGCTAGGCAATCACGGCTCTTGAACTAGCATAGAAAGCATAATACACAATCAAGGCAGTAGGTTAAAGTTTACAAGAAGCACAGCCAAGTACTATGATGACCGCCTAGGTCACCATAAGGATTCATGCATCTGTACTTAGGCTGAACCTTATTTTCCTTAGATCATTCATAAATTCGGAGTAATCCCTATCGATGTTCCTCCATTGCGTTGAATCGGCCGGCAGCCTAAGCATTTCATCCTCCTTCCTATCGATTGCATGCCAACGAACCAACATTATGCAAACATTCACTTTATGCGGTCTACAATAGGAAGATACTAAACAACCTTTAAGAAAACATCTTTCTTATACTTCCTCCCCTAAAGAATAATTCTCTTTTACTTGTATCAAGAAGCATTGCATTTCAGGCATGCATCTAAGTTGGCATATTCTTTATAGAACAAGATGTAATTGTTTTGACATAGTGAATTCTTCTAACTTACAATTCCAACGGACATAGCACTTGCTTTGCTTTATATGTTATCTTGGCATTTTGCTCTTCTCAGGCAGCAAGTCTTTTAGAAAATCAAGAAGATCCATGAAGCTTTTGTCTCACGAACCATTACTTGCCTTTAGCTTTGTTAGATCGAGGACAATAGATAGGTTCATGTGCTTCTACTTACATCTAGGATATATGGGTGTGTTTGAATCATCCACCAAAACAAAGAATTTCTGATAATCCCTCTCATTGTACAATGGCTCCTCAATATCACAAAACATCTTAGAAAGATTAAGATCAATATCAATGATATCACCTCCTAGCGGACAAGGGATGAATATATAATCTCCATCTCCTTGTTCATCATTTTGCTCATTGTCCACTTCATCATCATGAATATTTGATGGCTTTTGCTCACCATGGTTACTCTAACAACTACAGATCTTCATAAAACCTCTTCGTATCAGATGATATTGTAATCGCGCTCTGTCTATAAATATCTTCTCATTTTTGCAATCTTCATACGAACAAGCCACATATTCATTGGTCCTTCTTCTCTTATCATCCTTCGTAGCATTTAAGAATTTAACGACTCTATTTTTTACTCCTGGCTTAAGTGGCTTGTATTATACATCTAACTATGATTCTGGAGTAATAGAAAAATATATAATAAAAATTATATTAAGATAATAGCTAGATTTAAGATCATTTGTTTACTCTTAACATAAATTTATGATGAAGATTCCCTTGCTCTCCCACTTGAATTGTGTACAATTCATGTGGTGGGATGGCAAAGCAATACATCAGTGGAGGTTTCTTTAGAAGTCATCATACCTCTATCAGTTAAACATACATAATCTATCAGAAGTGTGTTAAGTTACATCTAACGGGTTATAAAATTATATACACATTAGAGGTTTTTGCTCACCTCAGATAGGTACTATCCTAAACTCGTCATAGGTTTAAACTCTTACCTGTGACAGCCTTTTAATGGAGACTCGTCACAGGTAACTAGATTACCTCTATCATACGCTTACTTTTGACGAGCGGAGAAGTGAGCCTATCATAAGTAAAGTCTTACTTGTGGTGGGTCGAGCTGTTCAAAATTTGTTGGCTTTTCTATTTGTGATTTTCATGGCAAACCAGCAACATTTCAAAAGCATGCAATACTATTGGGCGTGCTGATGAAGACATGGTAACTGGCTAACTGCTACTAAAAGCCTGGCAGGGCAAAGGCTCTGACACAAATGCACAAGTGGGATATGCTAGTGATGGACATACCTATTTTCCTTACATATTCAGTACTCTTTTTTATTGAATTGAGTTGAAAAAGGTATTTTTATGGACTGATATAAAACTTAATCCCTGAGTCGCCAATTAACTGCAAAATATCTCAGCTTTGTAGTAGTTTAGCTCAAAACATTTAAAAGATCAAATACTACACCAAGGTATGGTGGAGGATTATAAAATCGAGATAGCTAATTAGAGAGAGCTGAATGATTGCTAAAGTTAAAATTAAAATTAATACTTCCTTGTAATCATAAAACCTAAAAAACAATCTTTTTCAAATCTGTATATTGTTTCGTTACCAAATAAGTGTGTATCCGTAACGTCGATCAACATAAAAATTTTGCATAATAAATTAGAAAAAATTTACAAACAAACCTAACTATAATCACATCAATCGGACTTTTAAATCGACATATAAACGAAACAAAATTACTAAAGGTTGAACAAAATTAGTTAAACCCTAATTAATTAATACTGCATGATGTAAAATATCAAACTTTCATAAAACTAAAAAACATCAAAGAAATCAATCCAAAATATGGAGAAAAGAAATTAATATAAATCAAATGTTAGGCATGAAAAAAATAGATTAATTACCACATAAATCGACAAAATTTAAAATTGTGCTTACAAAATTAAAAAAAAAACTCTGTTAATTTCTATGTACAAATCATTAATATTTTACCCTCTGTTTATAGTGAAAAATTCTAAAAAGAGCTGAATACTATTAAGATTTCATAACCACTACTTGTTTTACTCTTAGCCATCGGATCTCAAATAATGCTCCAGATTACGCCATATTAACTATCAGATCGAGGACCTTGGAGTCCAATATATTTTCATAGAGAATTTAGCTCGGTCACTATTCCAATGTCTCCGCACCAATTCGATTGTGCCACGTCGCCTTCGAATCTCCTATGGCTACATGCATGCGCACGTGTCCATGTGCGCCAGGTCTCCTATCCGGTCTCACCTATTAGCCATAGCGCCTCCTCGAGCCCACATCCATATTCACTGATAAGCTTGCTCCACCTGTTAACTGCAACATCTCCTCACGTCCGTGCCTACCTCCGCTGACAGGTTAGACCCACCCGTCAGCCTCTCTCTCACCGTGCATGTGCTCATGCTGCAGGGCCAATTTTTACCATCAAGCTACTCTGTCGTCCTGTAGACTTCTCCACATATCTTCCAAATCAGCCCACTTCGCCAGTTCAGCCTTCTCTAATCCATTCACGCGTCGCCTTCAACATATTTACTACTAGGCTAAATCTGCATGTTTCATTCAACCTGAGCTAATTCAGAAAATTAATTTCTTAATTTTTGTCTAAAATTTTTCTAATTTTTTTAATCTATTTTTCAAATTTAATTGCTACACATAAATAAATAAAAAAATATTATTTGATACATATTTTTACAATCTGACCTATTTCTAAATATAAAATAATTAAATAATACTAATTTTAATATAAACTAATTTATCAATTTTAATATAAATTATTTTACTAATTTTTCTTAAACCAAATTTTCATTATTATTATTATTTAACAAAGACAAAGTAAAAATGATCTGTCGGTGAGCACAGGACGGTGCCTGCCTTGGTTCAGTTGATCAAGCTACTAACTCTGTCTAAAAAACTGTGTTGTGGTCCATCTTATATATACAAATATATAATTAAAAATATAAACTAAAGACTGAAATATTATTTATTTTTTTAAGCTATAATATATTTCTGTTCCTTACGTTTTCAAACACTAATGAATTTTTCTTTCACTTTCTCAAACTTCAATACAATAATTACTCTAAAAATAATATCATTTTAGGAAAAATAAATATAATAAAGATAAAACTTTCACTTTACTTTTTCAGGGAGAAGGCCATGACCGTTGAGAGCATCCGGGCGTTATAGAATAGTGTCAAAGATGAAAAAAATATAGAGTAACTATGGTTGCCTAACCTAGGCTCATCATAGGTTACATGTTTATATATAGAACAAGAATTACAGATATAGATAGTTTTAAAATAGGACTCCTAACTTAAGTTCTATTCTATCTATAGCAAATTACAGGAGTCCATCTATCCTTGAGACATACTCAGTTACAATCCTAGTGTAACACGTTTACAATCTCTAACACCCCCGCTCAATCTAAACTTTCCTAATCACCTTGAAGTTTGAGATTGCGAATAAATGTATTCATCTTTGCAACCGGTAAGGCTTTTGTAAATCCAACCGCCAACTGATCTCTAGAAGCGATAAACCGAACGTGTAGCTATTTTCTCATAACTCTTTCACGCACAAAGTGAAAATCAATTTCAATATGCTTTGCTCTAGCATGAAACACGGGATTAGCTGATAAGTATGTTGCACCAAGATTATCACACCAAAGAACTGAGGTGCGATGCACTTTAACCCCAAGTTCGGTCAACAGTTGCTCAAGCCATATTATTTCTGCAGTAGCATTAGCCATCGCTTTATATTCTGCTTCTGTACTAGATCTTGAAACAGTTGGCTGTTTTCTAGCATTCCATGATATAAAGATTACCTCCATAAAATATTACGAAGCCTCCAGTAGAACGCCTATCATCTGTATCACCTGCCCAATCTGCATCAGAGAAGGCACTGATGAATGACGACAATACATTTTGAATATGCATCCTGAGTCCAATGGTGTGTTGTACATATCTAAGTATTCTTTTAACTGCAGTCCAATGAACTGAGATCGGTGCATGAAGAAATTGGCAAACTCTGTTGACAGCAAAGGATAAATCTGGTCGTGTATTTGTTAAATACTAAAGAGCACCAACTATGCTTCTGTAGCGAGTAGCATCTTCTGGACTGAGAGGAACACCATCATAGCTCGACAGCTTCTCAAATGCAGATAAAGGAGTCGTGCAGGGTTTGCAGCCGAGCATTCCAACACGCTTCAACAAGTCTTGTGCATACTTAGCTTGAGATAGAGTTATGCCATCTAACTCTTCTTTAACTTCTATACCCAAGAAGTAATGTAACTTGCCAAGATCCTTTAGTGCAAAGTCTTCTTTTAAATCAGCAAGAAGAGTTGTCTCCGCTTTAGGTGATGAGCTTGTAACGATAATATCATCAACATAGATAAGCATATAAATAGTTGTACCACCCCTATGATATATAAAAAGAGACATGTCTGATTTTGACGGCACAAAACCTAGAGTGATTAATTTGGAGCTTAACCTGGAGTACCACGCCCTGGGCGCCTGCTTCAGCCCATAGATAGCCTTGTCCAACTTACATATATATCCCGGTGTTTTAGTGTCCTCAAAACCCGGAGGCTGCTTCATATAAACTTCCTCTTCCAGAACACCATGCAAGAACGCATTCTGCACATCAAGTTGTCTGAGGCACCATCCCCTTGACACTGCAATAGAGAGTACCAATCTAATTATAGCTATCTTGACAACTGGGTTGAAAGTGTCTTCATAGTCGATGCCATAGTGTTGCTTGAATCCCTTGGCAACTAATCGAGCTTTGTATCTATCAATACTCCCATCGGCTTTTCGTTTGATTTTGAAAACCCATTTGCAATCAATAATATTCTGTCCAGTTTTTCTTGGAACGAGATGCCAAGTTTTATTCTTAGCTAGAGCTTGAAATTCCACTTCTATTACATCACGCCACTTTGGATCTGAAATAGCTTCATCAACGGAATTAGGTTCACCAGTAGCACTAAACATGCCATATCAAATCATACCATCATATAGCTTCTTTGGTTTGATAATACCGCTTTGCAACCGTGTTTGGTGACGCGGGGGATCAGGTGTGGCTGCTGGAGAATCAGATGTTGTAGAAGATCCGGGTGGCACAAATTCATGTGCACCTGATGCTGTAGCATGCAGCGGTGGTGGAGACTCCTCAGACGCATGCAACGTCCCAGGTGGAGACTCAGGCACCACCGCATTACCCCCACCTGTCGCCGCACTGTTGTCCTCTGGCACAGCAACAGCGGTCGGTAGCGGTACTGATGTTCCCCCAGGCGGTGTAGCAGGCAAAACAGCACCGTTCGACGAGCTGGAAGGAGACAACGTTTCCACCAGGGAGCTGCAGTCTGGGCTATGTGCACAACGTTGTGCCGGTAGCGCTGGGAGCATAGGCATGAGACCTGCAATTTTCTCAGATGATTCACTAGAAACAGCAGGTACGTCAGTAGTATTAGTAATATCAGATGCAGTACAGTCATCATCCCCTGGATTTCGAAGGGAAGAAGGCAGTAGGACAATTTCTTTTCTAAGAGAGGCACTGGCGTTAGGATGGAGCTTTGAAAAGGGAAACACGGCTTCATCAAAAACGACATCACGGGAGATGTAAATGCGTCCGGTGGAGATGTCAAGGCACTTGAAACCTTTGTGCATGGAACTATAGCCAAGGAAAGCACATTGGGTGGATCGAAAAGATAACTTCCTGGAATTATATGGCCGCAGATTGGGCCAACAAGCACAACCAAAAACACGAAGATTGCTATAATCGGGTGCATCATGAAAAAGGCGAGTACTAGGAATTTCAAAATCAATAACCTTGCTGGGAAGAATATTAATGAGATAGGTAGCTGTAAGGAAAGCTTGATCCCAAAATTTTAAAGGCATGGAAGCATGAGCAAGAAGAGCTAAACCAACTTCAACAATATGTCTATGTTTGCATTCAGCAGCACCATTTTGTTGATGAGCATGAGGACAGGACACACGGTGTGTGATCCCAATTTGCTTGAAGAAAGAATTTAATTTTTCATACTCGCCTCCCCAATCCGATTGAACACAAAGGATTTTCTTAGAGAACTGTCTTTCTACTAAGTTTTGAAAATCTTGGAAAACTCGAAAGATGTCAGATTTATGCTTCAACAAATATATCCAGGTGTATTTGCTATAGTCGTCAATGAAGCTAACATAATAGCTATAACTCCCAACAGAGATGGGTGCAGGCCCCCACACATCAGAATAAATCAGATCAAGAGGAGCACTAGAGATTTTATTAGAAACAGAATAAGGCAGTTGATGGCTCTTGGCCCTTTGACACGAATCACAAATTGACTCAACATTTTTGGAACTAGCACACGGCAACTTATTTGAGCTAAGGATCTTCTGAACTATGGGAGTAGCAGGATGACCTAGACGACTATGCCATAACGATGTAGAAGGGACATGGACTCCAAAAACTTCATGCTTTGACTCTATTTTCTCTTCCGATGGAATGAGAGGATACAGGCCACCTTTGCATCTACCGTGATGTAAAATCCTCTTCGTTTCCTGATCCTTAACGAGAAACAAATCAGGGTGAAATTCAAGGAAAGCATTGTTATCTTTGGCAAGTTTATGAACTGAAACAAGGCTTTTAGCAGAAGAAGGCACATGAAGAATATTGTTCAAATGAAGTTTACTGAAAGGGGTATGAAAAACTGTATGCCCAATATTACTAATACTCATATCTTTGCCGCTGGCGTTATGAACTTGTTCATTGCCACTATATTTATCACGGACGGTCATCTTGTCAAGTTCGCTGGTGATATGGTTAGTGGCCCCACTGTCCGCATACCAATTTGTATCAACACCATAAGCTCCTGCTAGTCGCCCACGGTACTGATTGTCTTCCTCATAGCGAAAATAGCATTGATTGGCTTCATGATTTGTCTTCTTGCAGATTTGACAGGGCGTCTTTTTTGTGACTTGCGAGTTATTGCCTTGATTATTGTTAGTGTAACTCTGATTGTTGTTGCTGTTCTGTCCATTGCGCGATGAATTGAATCGGCCTCCACCACGTCGACCATCAGAACGACCACGGTTTCCACGACCGCGAGATGCCATGTTAGCTGAAGACTGGAACTGATCGGTCCCTTGATACATCTCGAGCCGAAGATCGTACTCCATGAGTAGAGAATATAATTCAGAGAGTGAAAGATCTCCTGATCGGCCCATCATAGAAGAAACAAAGGGGTGATAATCAAAGTCTAAACCATTAAGTAGATGAGCAACCACCTCATCATCCCCGACGGTGACGCCGGCTGACACGAGCTCATCCTTGATGTTCTGCATCTTGTTGAAATAGGCTGTCGTAGTGAGGCTGCCCTTCTTGGTGGTGGCCAATTGCATGGCAGATTTGTAACCCGCGCTCTTGATTGTGCTGCAAACATAGCCCCTAGCGCCTTCCATGCCTGCGCAGAGGTTGTTGCAGTCGTGATCCCGGCGAGGACCTCCTTGGAGACCGAATTCACCAGGTAGCTGAGTAGCTGCTCAAGCCATATTATTTCTACAATAGCATTAGCCATCGCTTTATATTCTGCTTCTGTACTAGATCTTGAAACAGTTGGTTGTTTTCTAGCACTCCATGATATAAGATTACTTCCATAAAATATTACGAAGCCTCCAGTAGAACGCCTATCATCTGTATCAAAAAAATCTGATACCATGAAAAAAATATGGAGTAACTATGGTTGTCTAACCTAGACTCACCATAGGTTGCATGTTTATATATAGAACAAGAATTACAGATATAGATAGTTTTAAACTAGGACTCCTAACTTAAGTTCTATTCTATCTATAGCAAATTACAGGAGTCCATCTATCCTTGAGACATGCTCGGTTACAATCCTAATGTAACACGTTTATAATCTCTAACAGAAGATACACCAGATACCTTAGAGGTCTAAATGACATAAACTCCTGAGTCTGATACTAAGATGTTGTGTCTTAGAGGTTAAAGTTATTTTTTTCTTCTATTTACTGTTACTATTCATACCGTACCGGCGCTCAGCCACCCATCATTTTTATTTCGTCCTACACTACTCTTTTGTGTAGTATTTGATCTTTTTAATCTTTTGAGCTAAATAGCTACGAAGCTGAGATATTTTGCAGAGACATAATCGGCGGCTCATAGATTAAGTTTTATTTCAGTCCGTGATAATTCCTTTATAAAATATGTTTGGCGATTTGACAAAAAAATGTGCTCAATACGTAAAGAAAATATTTATGTCCGTCACTAGCATATCCTATTTATGCATTTGTGTTATAGTCCTTTGCCCTGCCAGGCTTCTAGCATCAGTGTCCATTTCTTTGTCAGGACGCCTACAAGTACTAGATGCTTTTAAAACGTTGCTGGATTGACATGAAAATCACAAATAGAGAAGCCAAAAATTCTGACAGACCAAAGATCAAAACAAATTTGAGCAAGTAATCTTCCATGAAATTACTTCCACGAATCATATAAATCACTCATAGGCAATATGAATAATTACAAAATTCAAAAATAAAATTTAACACTTTTTTCTAATCATAAAATCTAAAATGCCATATATTTTTAAAAATCTAGACATAGATATTAGCCGTATATCCATAACTGCAAGACCTAAAAATTTCACAAAACAAACTATACAAAACAACTCCTCAATCGAACTAGTGGATCTCGAGATATTAATAAAGCAAAATTACTAAAAAGAAATAAAATTAGTTAAACCCAAATTAATTAATAATATGAGATCTAAAAATAATTAACTAATCCAACATTTCACAAATTAGAAAACACTCTAGCTAAATCTAGATCAAAGAGACAATCGTAGGTATGCATAGAGATAACAAAAACGTGAAATTAATTACCGTAATAATATTGTTACCAAAATTATGCTTACAAAATTTAAATAATCAGATAATAAAAAAAGACCAAAATACTCTTAAGATTTTAAAACCGCTTCCTTGCTTATTCTCCGCCATCAAATTTAAAATCGATGCTCTAGATTACGCCACATCACCGACAGACGGTATACCATAGAGTCCGACACGCTACGCATAGAATTTTGCTCGAACACTGTTTTCACGATATCGCACCAATCCTATGACGACACGTGTCCTAGGATCACCTAAGCTTCGCGTGCCACGTTTCCGTCTCATCCGGACCCACCTATCAACCACTACACCACCACATACCCGTACTCATTGCCATGTCGGTTCCCCTATCAGCCGCTGCATCACCGTGCACTTCCGCGCTCACGCTCATTACCACGTCAAGCCCGCAAGTCAGCCGTACACTCCTACAGCAAACGCCCGCACCACTGCTCTTCTGATTTCGCACTATCAGCCCATTCGACACCGATCTGCTAACTTTTAGCCTGCCTACCATGTTAGCCCACTCATGGGTCTATTAACTTTTGACCTTCTATAACCCTCACAAGCCCGCTCCTGCGCCATCGCTAGCTCACTTTTAGCTAGGCCACGTCCATACCGTGCATCCGATTACTCACAGTTTTAGCCTATTCCTATAGCAAAATCTAAAAATTAATTTCTCAATTTTTGTCCAAAATTTCTCCAATTTTTATGTGATTTTTTATCTATTTTTAGCATTTAATATCTATACACATATAAATAAAAAATATTCTCTAATTATAGATTTTTACAAAATAATCTATTTCACTGCACGCGCATGCTCATCACACTTTTTATAAATAATTTTAAATATAAACTAATTTAGCAATGCTAAATTTAATATAAACTAATTTTGTCAATTTCAATATATAACAATTTTATCAATTTTAATATAAATTATTTTTTTATCACCTTTTGATATAACAAATCACATATATCAGATACATTTGATCTTGGAGGATTTGGAATTGGAGCTTGCCGTATCAGCGTAACTACTGAACTGATCAGCTGATTCTTCTCTTTCGTTCTGAGCAAGTACTAAAGTCATGTTTCAGAACAAAATAACGTAGAAGTATTATAACGTAGAAATATTTTTTATCAGAATAATAATATTAAATTATTGTGATCAAAATTAAGTTACATATTTAAATTTGATGCTGAATAATATGCAATTTTGTATGCTAAAATGTGTTACAGTTTTGTTTACTTTAGGATAATTTGCAGTCAGATTATTTTGATAAATCTACAGGTTCTAGTTAAATTCTTTCCCTAAAGTTAAAATGGTATTTCTAGTTAAATTCTAACGTTCAAAACGGAGCTACAGGTTCTAGTTAAATTCTTTCCCTAAAGTTAAAATGGTCTTTCTAGTCCCATTTTCAGGTGTCACATCTTCTCAACCTGAGGGTGAGGATATTTTTCAGGCCAATTGGTTAGATATGTAATGACCAAAGACCATGACTTCAAAGTTAGTAAGATCTAGAGAGGGAGAGACAAAGAATGCATCCAGTGCACAGCCGGATCTCTACTCTCCCACAAATAGCTCGCCATACTCTGAGATGGAGCTCATTGTATCAGCTATCATAGTTGATATCACCAGTCGATTAATCTCATTTCTGATGAGCAAGTTTTCGGGTCATATATGCTCCGAGGAGAAGGTAAAAAGGCTAGAGCAACTCCTCCTAAGAGTTCACATGGTCGTTCTGGAGGCAGACGGGCGATATATCACCAATTCTTGTATGCTCGCGCGTCTGAATACGATAGTTGCAGCCATGTACAGTGGCTACCATGTGCTAGACACTATCAAGCACATGAAAAACAAGGAGGATTCCATCGAACTGGTAAACGGCTCATCCGCTTTATCTTTCGCCACTCCTCTCAAACGTTGTCGCACTACTACTGTTTGTGCCACAAGAAAAAAGACATTCAGTATGGAACTACAAGGTGCAATAGAAAATCTAGAAACTGTAATTGGCAATATCGATGAGTTTGTCATCCTTCTGGATGGATGCGATCGCATGTCCCGTAAGCCCTATGATACATATCTTTACATCGACAATTTCATGTTTGGTCGACATGTGGAAAAACAGCATCTCATCAACTTATTACTGGAAAACATTCCTGGTCCTCCATCTGTAATACCGATTATTGGAGGACATAAAGTAGGGAAGAAGACACTTGTTGCGCATGTATGCAATGATGATAGGATTCGCTCTCATTTCTCTTTTATTTTTCACATGAATGGAGCCAGCCTTTCAAGAATTCCAGAAAACAAAAATCAGTCAGCAAGGACATTGGTAATTGTTGAGTTTGTTTCAGATGTAGATGATAATGATTGGAGTACATTTTATTCATCTGTGGCAAGCCTAAACAGAGGAAACAAAGTGATAATCTTAACTAGAACACAAAAATTGGCGAGATTAGGAACTGTTCAGCCTATTACTGTAGACAGACTGGTATATGAGGAGTACAGATACCTATTCAAGACACTCACTTTCGGAAGCGCGAACCCGATGAACCATGCACGGCTTGTTCCAATGGTGGAAGAATTTGCAATGCTATTGGGAGGCAGGCTCATCCAAGCCAACATACTTGCAGATGTATTGAGAAAGAATATGAATGTTCAGTTGTGGCTTTGCATCTTGAAAGGGTTCCAAATTACAGTCAAGCAGAATTTGTCCATGAATGGTACCCATCCGCATGAACTTTTGGATCGAGGTCATCCAGTACATTTGATAGACTATGTATTGCATCCTGCTGATACTGCAGCAAATGCCCCTAACAATGATTTATCTAAGTTGGTATTTGGCGACATGTTAGCAGGTCATATTTTTCCACCAAACGGCAATTTTAATCTAGTTTCATGGGAGTCCAGGATACCGCCATACACTTCAGTTGTTCACATGGCTCGCTTTTCTCCAAATCTTGCTCAAGATCAACCTGAATCACACTTGTCAGGGAGGAAGCATCCAAGGTAAGTTTCCCTTGTGTTTGATTCTACACTTTTTTATATTCAATCCAACACATGCCCTTAGGGCACATACGGGGTCAAAAAAGTTGATTTTGTCATTCCTTTCTCATAACTCCAGGTATATGGTTCATATAACACGAAGCACAAGCTTTTAGCATTGAGTAAATTGAATGGTTTTAAAACTGGGTGAATAGTACGTCTAATAAGAGTTTAGTTTTTTATTTTTTTTGACAATCACGACAGTTGTAGGGTAATATAGACTTACTAAAACATAACAAAACCGGCCGCTTTACATTACCATAGTAAGTTGCCTATCGTTATAATGGGATATTGGGCTATAATAGGTTAACAGTTGTTTTATGGCTCATTGTGAATGGGCTGGGTTGGGATCTCGAATAGAAATTAGTGGTTGGTTTTTTTTTCTGGTTTTTGGGAAAGGATGTGCGCGACGTGGTGGAGGAAAGAGGACAAATGCAGAGAAATGTCTTCTAACCTGATATTTTCTCAAAATTGCTCAATAACTATAACTACTATAATCAGATTTAATATACCTGGGAGCAAACCGACCTAAATAAACACAATTTCATTGCTGCTTCCATGGATCATTTCTTAACAATGCCAAAAATTTTGAAGCACAAAGTCAAGGGTGAATTCCAACTACTTACCCTTTTGAGTATACCTTTTTTGTATTCATTTCATGAAGAAAAACAGTCTGAGTTCAAGCATTAACCAAATTCTATTTATTTTCTACATTTTAGAGAACATTCGTTCAAGGTGCAACTGCAAAATGAACATTTTAGAGAGCATTCGTTCAAGCACTAGCTCAAGGAAGACTAAACAATCAATAAATTCATCCTGATGGGAATTTTTCAAGTCGAGTTGGATCTGAGCAAATTACCCAAGGGTCATCTCAAAAGCACCCCACTTATCGTCTCACCTGCATGGGCTGATACAAAGGTAGCCTCTGTGCAATTGCGTGGCACGGCGAGTCCTTACCCAGAAGGAAAAGGATCAAGGATGGGTAGTTGTTGAAAGGAAGAACTATCTGATTAAAGAATGGACCGGTGAGCGGTTAGTTCTTTCAAGCTACCCATGCCCCAACCAGCCAAGGTGATGCCCACGTGGCTGCTTAGTCACAACTTCATGTGTGTAAGGTAGATCCAAATTAAGAAACTATTGGTGTCTGAGTGAATAGTAAAAAAGTAATTTACAATAGAGTAAAAAAAAATTGTTGGTGTCCTTTGACACTAGCGGACCATGCTAGATTGCCCTTGATTAGAGCCATCTCACTAGGGATTGTATGTCTCACCCCTAGCACACTGCACTTGCTACCTCCATGGTCACGTGTCCAATGCCTCCATCCGCTCCCGCTCCCGGTGTACCCATGATTTGGGTATAGGTGATCTGACTTACAATGTTTTTTAAAATATGGCAAATGCAAGATACCAATATGTAATACAATTATGATATATTAATAAGTATAGCTACTAGAATTGGTCAAAAGTGCATTATGATATATTAGTAAGTACGAATTTTGACTTAATTAAAGAAGCTTATCTAGCTATAATAGTTTGAAGTAGAATAATACTACATCTTCTTGTGGGGTTTATGCTTTCTCATGATCGTGAAAGTGTCTATTATATGTTGTTAGCTGCATGTTTTCGAAAATGAGATGTAATGTTTCCATCTTTCATCAAGAATCTGCAAAACAAGATTACAATGTAGTGATATACAAGCAATCAATCAATGATCGATTGATCAACGGTGAGGCGAGAAGGGTGATGGGGTGAAAGCTGAAAGAAGAGTCACCGGACACCAATGAATTTGTTGTAAATTACCGTTTGTACTTTTTATATGTAAATAAAGGTGATCCTACAAACTAACTGAGGTGACACCAATGGTTTCTGACGATGATGACGAAGCTGACCCAACAAGGAGTCACCCCTTGCTATGCTTCCTACGGAGGATGGATGGCACTGGTCAGGGATCCGAAGGTCCTATTGGTGGCCACGTTTTTGGTGCCACTGTCCATGGAGCAGCTCGTAGGCGACCTGCAGCTGGACCTGTTGAGTCGATCTCCTGGAGGCGGTGGTCGGAGCGGCTGATGATTTTGCAGAGGGGATCGTGATGGTGCCTCTGCCTACCTCGGCCATCCTGGCTGACAAACTTGCCCAGCCCAGGGTTCAATACTGCAGAAAGCCAAGATAATTCCCCGTGAGGAGGGGGTACTAAAATATTTCGGAAATTTCGAGTTTACAACCCGGACAAATTTTGCTAAATTCACAAAACTGTAGAAATTTTTATTGCAACATAGTTTCGTGCCGAGCGGTCTGACATTTCCAGGTACTGAAATTGCAAAACCATAGCAATTTCAGTTTTTTTTTCTCCTTTTTGTGAAAGCTCATGGAAAGCCTTGGATGCATGCCGCTGCGGCCGGGCCCGTGGGGCTTTCAATTTCGTAAGTGGGAAACCTAGCCGAGCTCTCGAGCGGAGTTGCGACGAGCTTGGCGGCTGGGCGCAGGTTGTCGGGGGCGGCGAGGCGCAGAGAGGCGTAGTAGCGGTGCGTGGAGGCAGTGGCCGGCATAGGGCGACGGCGGTGTGGCCTCGAGGGGCCAGCGCGCAGCGAGAAGAGCAGAGGCCCAACGCTGATTTATCAACAGGAAGGAAGGTTAATTCTTCTCATTTTTATCTTGTGCTCTTATTCACACTGAGCTTTGGCCAAGTCATCTGTGTTCGGCAAGTTGAGAAATTGTGGTCACAAATTCCTAGGAGTATGGTACTGCACATATCAATTACAATTAATAAAACTGAATTTCACAAAGCCCATTACTCTCGATAGAATGGTGTATGAGGAGTACAAGTACATACTGAAGACACTTGCATTTGGAAGCGTAAACCCAATCGACCATCCACAACTTGTTCCAATAGTGGAAAATTCGCCATGCTATTGGGAGGCAGACTTATCCAAGCTAAGATTATTATTATTATTTTATAATAAATAATTGGTTTGTAAATGATTTAATTAATAAAAATTAGTTCAAAAATATTTATAATGTCGATGTGAGTGTGTGTGACTTTGTGGGTTAGGTTGTATCTAGAAACAGTTATTTTGTGACTTTAGTAGTATTGTCGAATTTAGACTGATACTAATCACAAATCACAGAGAAATTGGAAGGCATACCTGGATACTGTAGCATATGCGCGTGCTATTTACTCACAGCTACTGTAGCGTAATGGATACTGTAGCAGCTTGGATTCCTCTTATATAAGAGAAGGATTTGAATTTGAGTTGTTGTATTTATTTTAGAGTTTGATAATTTGTGTCCTACAGTATTAGAATTTTTTTAATAAATTCTAGAGTTTATGGAAGGAATGAAATGCTAGAGTTTTCCGGAATTCCGCCAGGAGCGCTACTATCCATGATGCAAGACGAAGCAGGTCATGAGCTTTGGCAGGATCCAAGCGTTTATCAGACCTTCTCAATTCTCATACTTTGTGAGCAGGCAACTTTTTAGACCGGCCTCTAGGGCTCTCTGCCTTCTTGTACACAATCTGCTGTCTTAATATACTAGGCAAAGTCTCTTGCATCCTTTTCAACAGCAAAAACCAATAAATATTTAAAGAAAGAAAGAAAAAAGGATGCCAATCATGCGCACATCCTACGTTGCATTGGTTGCTCTGTCAGGTATATGAACCGGCCACCTGCATTCAGTGGTGGTTGCCCTGTCCTTGTCGCAACACGCAAATGGTTTCAAAACGTTGCCTGCTTGACCCGAACATCACAAAGAGTTGAAGCCAACAATTTTGACCGGCTTAGCAAAGGCCAGAGACCAATTTGAGCAAGTCATCGCCTATGAAGTTCCACAAATCGTACATACCAGCTACATTTGATCTCCTCTCTCTGCTTGGTCACTTGGAGATGGAGCTTGCCGTATCAGCAGTAACCGGCGAACTTGTCAGCCGATTCGTCTCCTTCCTCCTGAGCAAGAACTCAAGCCATGAAATTTCTGAGGAGAAGCAGCTGGAAAGACTGCAGCAGCTGCTCCTACGAGTCTGCACGGTCGTCGAGGAGGCGGACCGGAGATACATCACCAACTCTGGGATGCTGATGCAGCTGAAGGGGCTCGCAGATGCCATGTACCGAGGCCACCATGTGCTAGACATGTTCAGGTGCAGGACGCTAATTCAGGAGAATATCATCAGGGGGGTTAGCAACTCATTTCCTCCTCTCAAACGTTTTCGCGCAATTGTTGATGCTTCGGGTAACGACAAGGCCAGGTACCTTGAGCTGCACAAAACTTTGGGGATGTTAGAAACTGCTGTAGATCACATGGCAGAATTTGTTGTGCTTTTGGGTGGATGCGAACGCATGCCACGGAGGCCATATGATGCATACCTTTGCATGGATAACTTCATGTTTGGCCGTCATACTGAAAAGCAGAGGCTCCTCAATTTTCTGTTGGAATACAACCCTCCTGGTGTTAAGCCTGCTGTTCTTCCCGTCGTTGGTCGTCTTGCAGTTGGGAAGAAAACTCTGGTTGCGCATGTATGCGCGAATGAGAGAGTTCTTTCTCAGTTCTCTTCAATTTTGCACTTGAATGAAGATGATCTGTTGAGATTAGCACACGGTGATACTCTTTTGTCAGGGAAGATGTTGGTAGTTGTTGAGTTTGTTTCAGATGTGAAGGAGAAGAATTGGGAGGAACTCTATACATATCTAGCACAAATGAATGAAGGAAGCAAGGTCATAATCATAAGCAGGTTTAGAGAATCAGAGAAAGTTGGTACTGTGAAGCCAATTTTACTTGACAACCATTCATATGAAGAGCTGAGCTACCTATTCAAGACACTCGCGTTTGGAAGTGCCAACCCTAAAGACCATCCACGATTAGTACAAGTAGCCGAAGAATTTGCCATGCAATTGCAGTTGAGAGGGTCCCTTGTCTTAGCAAATACTATTGCCGATGTATTGAGAAGGAATTTGGATGTCAATTTCTGGCTTTGCGCACTGAACAGGTGCATTAGAGTGGTTGAAAAAAACTTCTCCTTGTACGGTGAGAATCCAAGCATACTTGTTGAACAAGGTCGTCCTATAGACATGACAAACTTTGCTTTGTCTCCGGCTGCTCCTTGGCACATCATACCCTGTACTGGTGTCTGTAATGCAACTACAGTTCCAATGAAGGATTTGCCAAGTGTGACATTTAGAGAACTATTATTAGATTCTAGTGTTAGACCAAAAGGAGAGTTCAATCTAGTTACATGGGAATCGAGGCTACCTCCTTATACTTCCTTTGTTCACTTTGTTCCAAATTGTGCTCAAGATATGCCTAAAGATATACCTTTGTCAGGAAGGAAGCGTCAACGAGTTCCTTCCTAATGTTACAAACATTATTTTCTTAAATTTGTAGATGTGATGTTGTAATTCGTATATTGGATACTAAAATGGATATAACAAAATGGCCATGCCATTTTGAACTCTGAGCGGCTGATAGCTGTGTGTTCTTTCTTACTGAAAAACTAATCTTCAGTATTGCCCATCTTCTGAGATATCTTACCTGGAGAAGCCCATCGTTCAGAGCTTCCGACAATTCCCTTGTTTATTTATGTGCTTTGGAAAAAGAGAAGGAGCCCATAACTGAACTGAGAGGAGTAGTGTCCACATTTGGCGAGAGAACGCACTCGAGATCAAAATATGCTGAATAGTTTCTTCACTCTGGTCACAAAGAGGGAAAGCAGCAGGGTGTGGCAACCCTCGCTTTGCGAGCAGATCAGAAGTCCAACATCTGTTGTTGATAGCCAAACAAATGAAAAACTTGCAATGTAAAGGAGCCAAACTCTTCCAAATCCGTTTCAGAGGAGCAAACTTGATAGAGCCCAGTAAATAAGCATCGAAGGTTGATTTACTCGTGTAGGAACCGGACCCTGAGAAGTTCCACACATGCTGATCCTGCACTCCTCGTTGCGAAATCACCCCTACAACCAAGTTCCGGATCCGCAAATAGTCATAGAGAATTTGGACGGAGAGGCCACCATTTATTTCAGCCACCCATCTCTTGGTTCGTTGCTTCCTTGTCCTTCGAGAGATAAGTCAATGAGGTTGGGGGTCAATTCAGCTACTGTCCTCCCATGCATCCATCTATCACACCAGAACTTGGGTATTTTCCCCACTACCAACTGAAGTTTCCACAGCCACATCGAAAAGAGAGTGAACACTGCGAGGCACTGAGTAACTGAGCTGCAGTTTTTCTACCTGCAGTAAATATAATTTTTCAATTCTAACAGCGACAAGGTAACTTGTATTTTTAATAAAATGGAAACTCTAATAAAGTCATAATAGTATTTTAAATAAACCTACTAATAATATCTTTGTTTGACCACTATAATTGGTTGCTACAATGTTATGTTATTGGTATATGTATTATTGTAAAAATGTGGAGTGCAGTAAGACTAAGATCTTAAGAGAGGATCGGGTCCAGTGGTTCAGTGGTCTAACACCCTCTCAGTCGCAGCGGGAGAGAAACGGACGCAGAGACTAGAGCGAAAACTGGTGAACAAAGGCGAGGAGAGGCTTTTGGTTATAATATCGGCGAACTGGTGCACCAATGGTACATAAATCATCCGAACCTGTCCTAGTGCGACCTTGTCACGTATAAAATGAATATCTATGTCTATATGCTGCGTGCGTCGATGATGGACTGGGTTGACGGTCATATAGACGGCACTGACATTGTCGCAGTAGACAATGATCGCAGAGGAAATAGATGCACGGAGCTCCTGAAAAAGCTAGCGAAGCCAGCAATATTCAGCGACGGTGTAGGCAACAACGCGATACTCGGCTTCAACGTTGGACTGAGACACTGTAGTCTAGCGTTTTGAAGACCAGGAGACTAGAGTGTCGCCGAAAAAGACGCAGTAGCTTGACATAGAGCGTCGAGAGTCAGGGCAGCCCGCCCAATCCACGTCGGAGTACGCGGTGAGAGAGTCGATGGGACTAGAGCTAAGATGCAAGCCGTTGGAGAATGTGCCCTTCACGTAACAAAGGATACGCTTGAGCAGCACAAGGTGAGATTCGCGCGGAGCATGTATGAAGAGGCACACTTGCTGGACGGCGTAGGTGAGGTCGGGTCATATTAGGGTGAGGTATTGGAGAGCACCAATAAGACTCCGGTACTAGAAAGGATCGGTGACGAGAGAGTCATCGGTAGCAAAGAGTTTGGCGTGAGTATCGACCGGAGTGGCCGTGGGATGACTTTTGGTCATGCTCGCACGCTGGAGGAGATCAATAGCATACTGACGCTAGGAAAAGAAGAGCCCGTGAGAAGAGCGGGTGACAGAGATGCCAAGGAAGTGATGGAGAGGGCCGAGATCGGTCGTGGCGAACTCGGAGTGGAGTCAGGCCATGATCTGGTGCAGGAGGGACGACGAGAACGCTGTAAAAACAATGCCATCGATGTAAAGGAAAAGATAGGCGATGGTGGTGCCAATGTGAAGAACGAAGAGAGAGCTATCGGACACGGAGGCCACAAAACCGATGTACCGAAGGTATGCAGCAAAGCGCTAGTACCAAGCTCGAGGAGCCTGTTTGAGGCCATAGAGGGAGCGCTGAAGGAGGCAGACGTCATCGGGATGAGAGGGATCGACGAAGTCTTAAGGCTGCTGGCAGTAGACCGTTTCTATCAGATTACCGTGAAAAAAGGCGCCCTTCACATCGAGTTGGTGGATCGGCCAAGAATGTGAGTCAGCCAGAGTGAGAACGACCCGAATGGTGACGGGTTTGATGATGGGACTGAAGGTTCCATCGTAGTCGACACTGGAACGTTGGGAGAAATTCTAAACTACCCAGCATATCTTATGACGGGAAAGTGATCTATCGGCGTGGAACTTGTGTTTAAAGATTCACTTACCGGTCACAATATTATCACCGGAAGGACGAGAGATGAGGCGTCAGGTCTCATTATCCATAAGAGCCTTGTACTCGTCGGTCATGGCTAAATGAAGAGTCGCCGGGATGGATGAGATAGTACAATAAACTGCTGAGAGCTCATAGCGCTTAGTAGGGCGGAGAGACCTAATTTATGATCGGATAATCATATGAGATGTAGAGATGACAGGAGTCGATGGGAGCGTGGGAGATGGGATGGGGACTAGTTAGAGAAGGACGGTATTGAATACCATATAAGAATATGGTGTACAGTAAGACTAAGACCCCAACTCTATTTAGGGAGTCGAGTATATATATATACAGTTCAGTGTTCTAATGATCTAATAGGTGTCACCTAGTTTTTTGTTTGAGCAGCCTAGATAGATTATATTGCAAACGTAATCATACGCAACCATGAACTCAACAAACCTTTCTGCCACACATTGGGTTCAGAGATAGCCAAAAGGCGCTTCAAATTTTTAGTCAACGTGTCCCTGTCAAAACAAAAGAGAGAAATTTCTAGTAGCAATGAACAGAATAAATAGAATTGTGGCCATAAAGCCATCCAGCTACAAAATGATGTCATTTTCGTTACACAGAAAAACGCAACTACTGTAGACCAAGAAGAAACCAATTTGACCAGATTACAAGTGGTAAACAGATGAAGTAAGCTGTTATCTCCTTCCACATCAACAAGTTGTCAACAAAGCAGTAGTTCATGCTTGAACGAGAAAAGTCGACAGGCTGTAGCATCTCCTGCTCAGAGTTTAGACAGCCATCTCATCGAGGGGTTAGGCACACAAGGCAGCCATGACCACCTCAATGATTTTCATTTTGTTCAGAATCCAGTAATGACACCACAAATTTTCTAAGATGTTAGGTGATTTGGTCCCTAACAATTAAAGTAAGTAGCAATGTCCTTACTACATAACAATTCATACCACCTCAATGATTATCGTTTTATTTAGAATCTAGTAATGAAACTAACAATTCTCTAAGATGTTAGGTGACTTGGTCCCCAGTCCCCAACAATTGAAGTAGCAATGCAGTCCTCTGAAACGTCTCCAAGAAGGCATGAAAAAAAATAGTGTTGTCCTCACTACGTCACAAATCAATGACAAACTTATCCAATTCATTAGAGTACTATAAAAACTTGTACCAGCTTTCTTTGTAAAATTTCAGAACTGGGAGCTTCCCAGTTTCCAATGATGCTGATATTTAAAAAAGCCAATTATGGTGGTCTTTTTTTAAAGGAAAATTTATCATGGTGGTGTTTGCTTTCGTATTGAAAGCCCCATCACAATATAATAGAGATAGAAATGCTCCTAAATTACATGAAACGGCCAAATATCTCTTTCGCTGCGTTGGCCACAGTAACCACTAAGCAACCATGATTGACCAGGAAGGCAGAGGGGTTTCTGTCCATTCGACTGATAGCTGAGTGTATGGATTGATATAGCTTAGGTTAAAAATTCTGTGTCAAAAAATGTTTTTTATTTATATGCAGAAATTGAATTTGAGAAATGCATGAAAATTGCTGAAAAATTTAAAGAAATTTCGGATAAAAATTGAGAAAACAATTTACTGAATTTGAAATAATAAAAGGCTGATTTTTCGGCCGCCCAGATGCATAGTAATAGGCACAGCCCAATAAAATGGTAGCCAGAGACAACCTAGCAATAAAAGCGTAAGACCGACAAATGAGACCAAATTGTCAATAGGCGTGGGCACAGAGGCTGACAAGTGGGTCCAGGTTGCCAGTAGGCGTGGGTGTGTGCACGGTGGAAGTGGAGTGGCTAACAGGTAAGCTAGGCCTATCAGCGAGTGTGGACGCGGACGCGGAGAAGCACTGCGACTGACAAGCAGGCTAGACCTATCAGCTAGCACGAGCGCGGGTGCGATGGAGATTCGGTGACTGACAAGTGGGGCCGGTAGAGATGACGTGTCATGCGCAGGATCAAACGCTCGTGTGGCCGCAGGATATCTAGAGGTGATGTGGCGCGTTCTAATTGGAGTGGAGGCGTTGGAATAGTAACCGAGCCGGATTCTCTGTAGATATGAGTCAGACTATGTAACCTTTGGTATAATCGATGACATGGAATAATCTGAAGCATCCATTTTAGATCAACGGTTGAAAATAAATAATATAGTAGTTATGAAATCTTATTGATATTTAGGTCATTTTCTTTGGAATTTTTTTTTAAAAAATAGAGGGTAAGATACATAAAATTGAGAGAGCTTTTTTTAATTTTTATATGCACGAATAAAGGTAAAGTTTATCGGAAATTATGTGAGAATTGTCCTCTCTTTTTTTATACCTAGCGTTTGTGTTTTGTCCTATTTTGGGTTTTGCGACTAAGGCAATTTGTTAAATTTTAGTTGTCTTGCGTAATCATTCAGTCCTGATTGTTTTTTTAAATCGAATTGATCCTACACAACATAATAGAGATAGAAATGCTACTAAAAGCACCAAATGTCTCTTTCGTTGTGTTGGCGACCTAGTAAGCACTAAACCACCATGATTGACTAGGGAAGCAGAGGACTTATGCCCATTTAACTGGTAGAAGAGGGTATCCAGATCATATAAAGCCAACTGATTGCAAGAGCTGAATAATAACCCGGTGTCCTTCTAGGCTTCTGCATCCCTCGCCAATTGTTCTCTCTCTTTCATATGCACATAGAAGCAAACAAGAGGTAGATACAAAAGTGACGAAAGGATTGTGATGAACCTGATATAATTCCTTGGTGCATCAAGTCAAACAAACCATTCCATAACCTTACGACTTCAAATCCAAATATGCCAGGTAATCCATGACATAATATTAATATATATAGAATTGCTCTTAAATTACATGAAAGATCAGACGTCTTCCATGCGCTGGCCGCCAGAGTTACCACATAAAACATAAACCACATTGACTAGGCAAGCAAATGATTCCTATCCATTTGACTGTTCGTATGGAGCAAACTGACCAACTCTTGTTGCCCACAAAAACCGGGATCTCCTTCTAGATTTCTACATCCTGCACCTATTGTCCTCTCTCTCTCTCTCTCTCTCTCTCTACATATCATACCGAATTGAAGAAACGTTTGTGATGGAGGTGGTTGTATCAGCAATTGCAGGTGACCTTGTTAATCGATTCATATCCTTCTTGATCAAGAAGTACGAGGATTATGATAATCTTGAAAGAAAGACGGAAAAGCTGAAGGATCTCCTGCTTAAAGTTCACATGATAGTCGAGGAGGCCGAGGGGTGATTGATCACTAACTCCAGGATGCTTCTTCAGCTCAAGAAGATTGTGGAGGCCATGTACCAAGGCTACCATGTCCTAGGCATCATCAAGCATAGGACCCTTTGCAGCTCAAGACCTGAAGAGGAGGTTAGCAGCTCAAATACTTTGCCAACCACTACATGTTCTGTTAATCTTTTTCGTGCTGCACAGAACACTGCGATTAGACATGATCAACTTCAAAGCACACTGGATAGCTTAGACACAATTGTATCTAGTATGACAGAGTTTGTCTTTTTCCTTGGTGGATGTGAACGTCTCTCTCGTAGACCATATGACTCATACCTTTACTTTGATAACTTCATGTTTGGTCGTCAAGTGGAACATCAGCAAGTCATCAACATTTTACTCCAAGACAATCTTCCTCCTTTTGCTCCAACTGTTCTCCCAATCATCGGACCTAGTAGAGTGGGTAAGAAAACTCTAGTTGCACATGTGTGCAACAGTGAGAAAGTCCAATCACACTTCTCGTCAATCTTGCACTTGAATGGTGAAAACATTAGCAAAATGGAGTGTGAACTTTTCACTGAAAGGAGGGATTTGGTTGTGATTGAATTTACAACAGATATAGACGATGAGAATTGGAAGATGTTTTATGCAACATGCACACATATGGGAAGAGGAAGCAAGATCATAATTGTAAGTAGGATAGAGAGGATATCAAGGTTTGGAACAGTAAGGCCAATTCATCTTAACAGTTTGTCACTTGAGGAGTATAGCTACCTCTTCAAGATTCTCGCATTTGGAAGCATTAACAAAGAGGAGCATCCTCAGTTGGTATCTATAGCAAATGAGCTATCGGTATTGCTTGGTGGCTCATTCGTCACAGCGAATGCGTGTGCAGATATATTGAGAAAGAATCAAAATGTTCACTTCTGGCTCCATGTCTTGAAAAAGTACAAATCAGTGGTGCACAAAAATTTCTTAGTGTTCAGAGAACACCCCAAGCTTCTTATGGAGAAAGAACATCAGGTTGATATAACAAAATTGGCAATGTCGTCCACTCCACTTCGCCTCATGCCTCCTCATTGTGATGGAGATGAGTCGAAGAGGGAGTTATCCAAGGTGAGATTCGGAGACCTGATAGCTGGCTCTGTTGTTTTACCAAAAGAGGATTTTGAGTTAATTGCATGGGAATCTCGGATAGCCCCTTACAAGCGCTTTGTCAACATTGCTGTGTATTGTGATGATGAGAAAAATTTCGAGCGTACAGAGTCATCTCGCCAGAAACGTCAAAGATTAGATAATTAATATTATAGCAACCTGCGTTGTGTATGTGGTCAGATTGTAGATGATTAATTTTTGTTCTGGCAATGAAATCAAGCAAGATAGATTTCTGAAGGAAAAGCAAACAAAAGATAAATGCTGTATATGTATTTGATATTTGTGTGACCACACAATTACTCTATTCAATATAATATTAGGTTCGACAAAATCCGTTCTGTTTTCAATGATGTTTTCTGTGCCACAATATGTTTGGTACTTAACTATGCAAAATCATTATATGTTTTCCACACAGGCTATATATGTGTACATTTGTATGTGAACGTTGAAGCAGAAACGTAATGGTCAGGATCAGGGCTTCCTAAACTGCCAGATAACGTGCCGCTTGGTACGGTAATGGTAATTTTGCAGTAACCATACTAAATTCAAACAAATTTAATAATTTAAATTTTTGATAAATTTTATACGGTTTGACTCGGTTACCATGCGGTAACCGTAGTTATCACTGGGGTGAGATAACCCCCACCCCTATGATAGAAAATTATATGCTCAATCTCTCAGGATGGCAATGTTTTCATGCATTTAATAAGAAACGACCATATATGGGCTAGAGTAGAGGTAAACTTCGGCTGCACTTAAGGTTTCACTGTTGTTGTTGGTGATGTCTGTTTGGTTTGAGTCATATATCGATAATTAGAAAAGATAGAAGTAGTCATCATCTATCAGACTAGTTTTTCGGGTGTACAGGCTTAAGACCTAAAGTTATGGCTCTAGTTAGTTTTATGGTCGAGCAAGCCAATATAACCTGGGTGGTCCATGGTTGGAGGACCAGACCACGTAGAGAAGGGATCGTGGATACCAAGATGTTATCGTTGGAGGGAGATCGCTCGTTCCGCAATAGGCGATTCTCTAATAAGAGGTATCAGAACTCAAAGTAGATCAATAGAGTGATTTTCTACTTAGATGTATGAGAGCTAGACTCCAGAGATAGTGCCGAAGATTAGTATGGAAGCACGAGGCTGTGAAGACGTCGTGATTGAGGCGCGACCTCGGTGCTTACAGTCGGATTGGCAGGAGGCCGGTATGATTGGCAGGCGGTCAGTCAGATCGTGGGCGGCACACACGGCGAGCACGAGACCGAAGCGGCAACGAGGACGGTTGTGCTGGCCGACGGCGCGAGGGCCGCAGATATGCAGGGCGCCTGGCGAGCAGCACACGCAAGGAAACCGGCTGTAGTGTGCGCGACGTTCCAAGGTGCTGGGTGTGCACTCCATGCACAGGAGGACAAATTGCTGGGCATGGCGTGCAGTACATATGTTATTGCAATTGATGTGCATGCTGCAGTACTGCATGCATGGAGCTAGAACGCGTGCGAGGCTTCAGATGCAAGAGAGGAGGAGATGGATATTTTGGCCAGTCAGGGAGTTAATTGGTGAAAACCGACTAGGGTGCGGCATTAGAGTCCGGCTCGGTTGTGCGATTGCAACAGCCAACAGGACTCGATGCTGAAGAAGCACTTGGCGGTGGACACAGTATCGGAGGCGACTACGCGTGGACGTCCGATCGGACACAAAACATGGGCCGCCTCACACCGACGTACATATGCAGTACCTTCTTCTCCTGGTTGCCCACGCGGTGTCATAAAAAGAAACGTTCACCTGCCATGTGGTGTAAAAAAAAAGAAACGACTGTCTTCTCCTCTCTGATATAGTCTGCGACTCTGCATGCACCTCCTCCTCTCTCGTATAGTCTGCATGCATGTTGCATCATATCGACTTGTCCCCTCTCTTAGTTGTATGCATACATGCAACATTTTAGTAAACCTCAAATTACTTTTTTTATCTTAAACTATCTATCCGACCGATGATTGTTGCAATTCTCAAAAATATATTATGTATTACAATTAAATCAGATGTCACATGATTGTATTTATGATGAAAACAATATAAATAATTATATTACTAATTGAAATATTTTTATATCATACCTAAAATATCGGTTGTAACTATTAAAACATCACAATATACTTGTTTAAACATCCAAGAACACTAAATACCACATTTATAAATGAACTAGTGAAACAACATAAAATATTTGTTGAAACATCGGAATAACATTGTCAGTGAAGTAGAAGCCAGGGGTCCACCCTAGTAGATAGGTGGCTTCCAAGGCACAGTAACAAAGAAGTCATGATGTGCAAGTTTTTATGGTGTGACGCCGACTACCGCAAACTGGTGCCCCCAAATTGCCTGGTGTAAGCCAACTGGAACGCGCTGGATAGTCCGGGTTGGCTAACTCTAGTTGGTCGGATTGAGTTGGCAGGCCTCGAGCTGCTTGGCTCATGCTGACCACCCCAAGACGATCATTTAAGCCAACCATCCTGGGGAGACAGCAGTCGTATGGCGATTCCGAGCTCGTGCACTCCCCTGGCAGGAGAATGTGGAAGAGCTTGGGAGCCACATGTACCCAATTACACTAACCACCGCTCAGTTCGTCGTGCGTGAGCCTGCATTAGTCAGAATGATAAGATAAATATCTATTATAGCGATAGGCGACGTGAGACAAAACATACACCACTCCCCATGACTGCTAGGCGACTGAGCTATAGTCCTCCTATTCTTTGTATCCTAGCTTTTCACCTATCTATATAGAGTGGCTAGTCAGTGGGCCTAGCATGGCTAGTGGAGGTAGGAGGAAGGCGCTTCTTGGGTGACGATTAGGCTAGCCATATCTAACTTCTGATCATCGGGACCAACAGGTCCACTCATTATATATCCCCTCCTTTCTCGGTTGATATGGCATCCCTGGAAAATGTATAAAGGGAGAGCCATGACCGAAAGGGGAGGATAGAGGAAGGAATGTTGGGAAAAGAACCAATATAGCACACTAAAAACGAGGAAGAACACATGAGTATTGTATTATATCTCTAAGTGGCCCAAACCTATCTAAATCCACTAGTCTACTCTACCAAATTCATGACGCATGAGATCACCTCTTAGGCCAAACACAAAGGGGATAGCTCAGGCCCCCACTCTCAGCGTATGTTCACTAATAAACACCATATGCAACATTGAAAAAAAAGATCTATTCAGTACATACGTAGCTAGCAAGCCACGGAAAATATGAGTATGCAGGTTTCAAAGGAGGGCTAGAGTTTATTTCGCAAACTTTTCTTTTGAAAACATTTCCCAAAACACTAAGTTTGGATGGTTCACCATGTGTCGGAAAGAGACTCTCACCTCAATCTCGTCAACAAATTTGCTTTGCAACAACTCAAACAGACAAAACAAATTTTAGTTAATTAAAACTACTAAAGAAATATATTCCTCTACCAGTTGCCTCATCATGACATAGGCTTATTGCCTTCTACCCATTAGTAGATTTCAACTCTTTTTTATCTACTAGTTTATTTTTAATTTCATAACCACAAGGCATCAGGCCATCTCATCTCTTATCTCTTTGGCTCCAAGAGCCATCTATAATCTCTATCACACATTACTTCCCCTCGGAAGGCCTAATCTATAATGCCATTCGACTTCTTGATCCATACAAAATCATTTCAGACCACGTAATTGTCATCCATCAGCCATCATGGCCGATTTTGGTAATAGTTTCCAATCCTATGAACCAATTTTGAAAAGTACAGGCAAACAAATCTATGTGAAAGGAATCACGTCACATCACCCTTGACCATGGGCATGGATGTTTGAATAGTTTGGTAACATTGGTAGAGGGTGCACGCTTTACCTATAATACGTGAGCTTTCTTCCTCACTGGCCAAGTAGGGGAGATTCATAAGAAGGTTTTTTTAAAGCCAACCAAGGATACCTCATGCCAGAGAGAATGGTTCTCTCTAAATCAAGTATTGGGCAAACCTCAACCTTCTTCTACCTAGGAATCCAGGATGTCTCCATTCAATCATATCCATCACATTAAATTTTAATTTGTGCCCAACACATCATATCAACTCAAATCTCCTCATCTTGGTATTCCCCAACTATTTGTATACAAGGCATCTTTAACCAGCTAATTACTTAGTCTCGGACATTACTTAGTCAGGGATGTCCCATACCACCAATGTGGTCACATTGCAAGATGTTTGAATAAAATTATCTAAAAAAATCAGTCCTTATATGCGAATATAAAGCACCACCACAAAGGCAATCACTTTGAGGGCTTTTGCAAACAAGTTTTATTTCACAAACTCATCGACACTACATGTCGAGTTTTGAAAGGTATTGTAAACCCATTTTCCTATTTTGGCAAACAAGCGTGAAGTTAGTGGCACCATAAGCACCTATGCTTGACGACACAATTGCTGAGGTATTATGGGGTGGAGCGACAAGGGATAGGGGTATCAATAACCTATAGATAGAATGCAACTATTGGGTAGATTCATTAATTTGTCATACAAACTGAGGCTGATAAAATTAACATATACACTAGAAATTCAATTTTGTAAACAAAATATTTCAAAAATTAGAAACAACATGATCAAATGGTGACTTGCCTCAGGTCTTTGTCTTCAAAGTCTTTAAATCTCAACATCCAAAATAATTTTCGTTGATGTTGACTATGCGTAAAAGAGAGAAAACCAAACAAAACACTAAAAAGAAAATATTATTATTAATAACTAATAATGCCATTTGGTATATCTTAATTCTAAAAAATATTAGAGGCTTGAATAGGATCGATTGGAGTTACGTATAAGGAGATATAATTTTTAGAAGATTAAAGGATTTTCTATAGTATAGAAAATGATTTATTAGAATTGGAATGGAATATTCCTCTAACGGTTGGGACCAAGTGTTAGTGAGAGAGAGAAAGAGGTGTGCTTGTGGTCCACGATGGACTTGGTCCACCGAGAGAGGAGAGGGAAGGGCAAGTGGACTCGGTTAGTTGGGCCAGCCCACATGCGTTAGCCCCAGAAAGGATGTGACTAGCCTAGCAGTTTCTCAGCCTGAGGCAGCCCAAAATAAACCATGCCGTGGGCCAATCAGTTGAGTGGGTGAGGTTCGAGGCTTACCGACATAGCTGCCACGTTGGACAAGAGGGAAGAGTGAGACGGCAGGCCCAATCGAAAGGCCGACGACGAGCGATGGATTCAGATTGAGAAGAGGGAATTGGTAACCACCTCTAGAATGAGTTAAGGAAGGGGAGAGGTGTGCTGCTCATCGGATTGAGAAGAGGGAATGCAGCTATGGGAAAGGGGCATTGTGTGCGCAGCCAAGCAGGAGTTAGCTAGGGACATCAAGGAAACTAGGAAAGGAATTTAAGAGCATAAGCTAATCGGATCTTCAATCCTTAGATATTAACATCTAACCGCATTGACATCAACCATTGTCTAGCCTTGTCAGGCATAGATTTATGGAATATCTGTGTGGGTGGCTACAACCTTGTTAGCTTTTAGGCAAGATGGTGTTCAGCCTCGTTGGCCATGAACGTAGCGTCAAAGATAATAAATCAAACCTTTGCATCTCATTGACACCCGACGTTGACATCGACATGTATTTTAAATTTGCACGCCTCACCCTCGTGGCTAGTATTATATTTTTTAATGGACAATGTTTGCTCTTTTTAAGGAATAAATGCTCTGGTGCGTGTGCATGGGGGCAAAACAGCATAGTATATTCATTCTAAAAGGCCTGGACAATAATTGGTCCAATACACTGGGGATGGTCTCAATTTTGTGCATATAAGCCGACAGCTATAGCCAATCTGATGCAACGAGGACAGACCAGACTACACTCATGCAACTTGATAGCCAAAGTGGTCAACATATATGGCTAAATTATCTATGCTGGAGCAGACGGGCCGAGCATGATGATACTATGTATGGTTACTCACGATCTGTTTGGTTGTACACCGTGTCATGTTTGGACCAAAGGCACAGCTAGTACGATATGGCTCGACTGGCCTACCTATTTTTTTCCTAATTTTTCTCCATATTTTTTTCTATTTTTATTTATTTTCTAGCAATTTCCCCTATATTTTTCTATTTTTCCAAATTTTCTCCTTCATTTTCCCTTTTATTTTTTTACGGAGTTTTCTTTATTTTTTCCATCATATATTTTAAATGTTATGGGCATTAATATTAGTTAGCCATAGCTGACCTATAGTCTACGAGACTCATCCAACTTCTCGTCAGATCGTAACATCGACACATGAACCGATCCGACACGACTGTGGTGCCTTGCCATGCCGTAGCAGGCCACGCCTACCCAGTGCCATGGGCCATGCCGACTCAGCCGGCCCTATATAAGTAGTCAAACTCACTCACATAAAAATATCAAATAGTAGTTAGAACTACCGGGTGATCCGAGGCAGCCAGCCGAGCTCGTCAGCAAACACGTAATGAATGTTAGTGCTAATTTACGGTTTGCAAATAATATTTTCACAGCAAAGACTCAGTAGAGGTAGATTTGCCCAGGCTCTAGATGTTCCTCGCCGGCTTTCCAACCTTGATCAGCTTGCCAATCAGTTCCTCTATGTAGCATCCCTCTTATCTCTCCCTCCTGGTTGGTGGGTGATTGGGATTCATATGATTATTTTGCCTCGTGGCCTCTGATCTCCAGGCGAGGAATTTGTGCTGTGGAGGGAGTTCCTAGAATTGCTGCCTTGCTCTCGGCTGGCCACTGCCTTCCCCTCCATTTTCTCCCTTAGCCTCCCATCTGAGTGCCCCAATTGCCGCGGAAAAGCAATTGGTTGTGAGTGGCTTGGATGGTTGTAGCCATGCCTTGACACAGCTGGTGAGGCTTTTGATGTGACACAGCCGTGATTGGCTAGTTTCTGTCTTGTGGCTGGTGGCTGGAGGTGACTGATAGGAACTATTCCTGAGGTATGTGACTCAACAAGCTATGTTTTGTTTGGGATGATTGATCTTAGATGATGAATACTCAAAGACAAGGTCCTGATTCACAAGCCCAGATTTTCTTTTTAGCTTCCTTTCTTTTTTTACTTATTGTTTGTGTTTCAAAGGAGACCGAGACATCATTGTGAAATATTAAGTTATAATAAGATAAAGAAGGATAAAAAAAATAAAACTAATATAGAGAAATATAGAATAAAAATGTTTAGAAAGTAGCTGTTGACGTGAATAAATCGTGATTTAGAAATTTTTATTAAGTTTTAATTCTAGTTTAGAACTAAAAGCCTGTGTTAAATGACTTGAGTCGAGTTTTGTGTGTTTGAAGATTTGTTGGTATACCACAGTTTGTATAATTTAGAACACTGATGTTATGCTTCACTCGTACATAATTTGGTATCGAGAGGTTTTAGCTTCTAAATTTCAATAATGTTACCATTTTTTTTATTTTCCACCAGCCACATGGCTCTAGAATTAGATAAATGATTTTTTAATTTGGATTTAATGAAATGCGGGTTGTTTCATCCTATCACCCTTAGAAAAGTGTTCATCCTGAAAATCTACTGTTATGTTTTTTCCCATGACTCATCTATTCTCTTTACTCAAACACAAAACAAGGAAAGATTGGGGATTTGAGATAGATGGAATTGATTATTTTGTCTGCAGTTGCAGCCGACCTGGCTAATGACTAATCGGTTCTTCTCCTTTATTATCAACAAGTATATGACAGCCAAGAAAATTTTTTGATAAGAAATAGCCATAGCAGGACTGCAAACAGAGTAACTACTGTGATCGACTCAGAAGATGCTACTGCTCAAGAATCTTGGGCGTGCCGTGTATCAATAGGCTACCATCTCCTGCAAAGCACCAAGTATAGAAGGTTAGCCGCTAATTTCTTGTCTCCCAACTTGTCATGAGCTTCAAAGCATATTTCAATCCCTCTGAGATGAGAGGGTTTATAACTTTATTTTACTTCTGACAGATACAGGGCATGAATTCTTTTGAATGCAAAATCATCGTGAAATATCTAGACAAATTTGCTTTTACTTTGTTGAATTTGTATTTGAAAACCATCACTGGAGTACAAAATGGCCAAAAATATATAAATTGCCATTCCCACTATTCGAACAGGCGACGTGAAAAACAAAGCCCTACAGTCTTCCCACCAAAGCAGACTAGGCTTTGTTACATCGTTGTGTCCACTAATTTCTATGGCATCAAAGTTTTATATTCGTAACTGCATTACTTAATCCACACATGGTCATAGTTTTGCTTTGTAAATAGCATATCTGTCAGCAGTGCTGCAATTGGGAAGGTCACTTCTCACAGAATTATGCTCTAGCCGAGAACTACATGAATTAAACATGAAAAAATTGAAGGTTTTAACCAAACTTGCATCATGGTCTGTCTATAGTACCTCGCCTCAAGCCTCCTCATCAAGTGAATTGACCATCACGGTTTGCAGACATAATAGCTGGCTCTGGCGTTCTACCAGAGAATGAGAACAATTAACATATCCTTATACTACCTCAACCTTTTTTAATTGACGTCCTAGAATATATGCCGTCGACATTGACCAGTAATATATTTTAAACAATATATATTTGTAATATGAAAAGTGCATCATTAGATTTGTTCTTAAAATGTTCAAATTTAAGATAATATAATGATCAAGTTCATATCGACAAGAACCAAAAAACGAATGCAGTACCAAGGCAGAGCCAGCATAGGGGCGGGAGCCCCCTACCCCGCTAGACTCTACGGAGAAAATAAGAGAGAAGAGAGAGAGGAGGGAGAGAGAAGAAAAAAAAGAGCTAGAGGAGTAAGAAAAAGATAAGTCTCTATGATGAAACCTAGCCCTATCACTATAGTATACTGTTTGTTTCACTCTGATAGACTGCAACATTGTGTGTGTCCCATATATCAAAGTATCAAACCAGTAAGAAAGAGTGGGGGTACAGTAGTTAGTAATAACATAATGTAAATTGTGTAAGTAGTTTTCATCACAAAATAACAGCCATTGTTCTGTTTTTCTAACAATATCCCCGTACGTCTTGCAACTAGTTTGGGAAAATTTCCTAGTCGATGGTTAAAGGTTTTACGAGATGAATTCAATAAACAAGGTGTTTTCTTTTTTACTTAGTTATCCTGGCAGTGTCCAGGTTCTTATATAACACTTCTTTTAAAAAAATTCAAAATGACCCACCCTATTTCATACTGATATAACCAAAAAATATTACAAGATTACAACTATGGGATGCTATAATCAGAAAAAAAACAAAACAAATCATCACATGCTAACAACTCCTGCATACACTCCCAAAGAGATGGACTAGCACCAAGCCAGACATCGTTATACATGACCAGACACCACTAGCCCTATGGAGGATACAAACGCACCGCCCTTCACCAACTCCAAGAAAAATGCCGCCTACGAACTCTTAGCCATCCCCATAGAGAAAGGTTACCGACGGTTGAGGGCGAGACAGAAGAAGATCCACTCATCTCTCAAGCGAACTCAATGGTGGCAACCAAGAGCATCGTCGAAGACAAAAGATGCTTGAAGGTGGGAAAGGCAAGAGAACACGACCTCCAAGATGACGTCTCTAGAAAGGTCATGATGTTAAGAGAATGGTTGTCGCCATTTATCCAAGAAACTTGACTTAAGTTTTCACTTGAAGGACCCCGTCAGAAAAGGAAAGAGAGATGCTTTAGCAACGCTCCCAAGGGAGACAACGCTCAAGTCATCAACGTTGCTAGCCTAAAAATCCACCTCCCATCCCATCATTGCTACCCAAAATGCTCAGCCACCATCCACCCTTCGCTAGCACTTTGTCACACCGGCATCCCTCCATCAAGTAGGCCTCGTCTGATTTGGCAAACCTCACAAGGTCTTTTGCTCGAGTGGCAGAGCCAAAATGGGGGCCGAGCGTAGGCCTGGCCTCCCCCAACAAAAATTTTGGTCCTCATTATCTATTGATTAATCACTGGGTAATGTGAATTAGTTGGTTAATTGGCCCCGTTTAAGATCGTAGAAGTCAGCCCAGGTAGGCTATGGGGTTGGGCCTTTTGAATTTTGACTGCTGCCATGTTGCTGTCCTGGTCCTAGCCTAGGTAAATGGCTGAGATGGACTGTACCTGCTTGACTTTAGGTCTGCACCATGCGTACACAAAGCCTACAAAGCTGACTACCCCTGTAAATATTCTATCACTAATCTTTGCATGCAAATCGCCCCTACAAATTTTAAATCTCCTTAGGTTAGTACCTATTATTAGTGCTTACTGCTCAAAACTCATATAAACAATATAGACAATTTGCTGCTCCGTTTTTGTGAATATTTAACTTTTAATTGTTCTTGCACAATCATGATGAGGAAAAACATTAGATCGGTATTACATGCTAGTTGGTCTCAGCGCATCCTTTTTAAAAAAAATTAACCATATAATTGTTTTAAAAAAGAATTGCTCTAATAGTAGTTAAAGTGGTTTTACAGTAATTAAGAAAGTACCACATTTTTATAGATTTGGTATCTCTCGATAACACGGTTATTTAGAGGTACAAAAGTTACATTAAAAAATTGCTATCTCTCGGGTACAGTAAAATTTGTCATTTACTTTTATGCAATCAAAGTATTGAAGCGTGCGTCTATTGACATGAGGTTGCTTTCTTTTTGTTATTGTTGTCACCCGGCAAGTTAGCCTTGCTCCCTCATATCTAAATCCTAGCTACGCCCAGCAATGGTGAGTTCCGCCCGTGTCACCCTGAGAGATGACGCGGGCGGGCGGCTGGTGTGTTGAAGCTCCCAACGCTGAATGCCACACTCCTTTAAAACTAAAAACGGCCATTCTATGTTGTATTCTAATCTTTGATGTGTATAACTTTTACATAGTTGTTCAAGTACTAGGGTTCTCCCATTCATTTCTCCTAAAAATGGTAAAAGGTGGAGGCAGTCTGATTAGAAGAAAAACTAGCATAATGCCCTTACCATGTAACAAATAAATGACCTTATCTGATCCATTAGAGTACTATAAAATCCTCTAACAGCTTTCTTTGTAAAGTCTTAGAAGTGGAAGCTTCCTCCTGTCTAAAGATGATGCTATTTAAACTAACAAATTAAATATGTTGGTCACATTTTTAAAATGAAAAATTGTTATGGTGGTCATGTGTCTGCTTCCATATTGAAAGGCCCAGATAGAGATAGGATCGCTCTTAAATTTCATTGTGATAGCCACCAGACTAAATAACCACTAAACCACCACGACTAGGGACAGTGGCAGATCTAGAAAATTTCTAGAGCACTCGAAAAATACACGTGACAATTATAGACATTATTGAACATGGAAAATAGAAGCTATCGTAGTGGTGTGATCCATCAGCATGGCTCCTCCCAGGCCACCGGGCCTTGGGTCCATAGTATTAGACTTGTGATAACTGCCTGCATTGTATTCGATTCATACCCTTTTGTATTTATACTTCTCTATCGTCTGCTTGTAGGTGTGTGAAAACCCTAATCTCTATTTTGCGTTTGCATGTTTACATCTTATCAACCCTATTGCTATCAACCCACACCCTTCCCACTGACACGGCGTTGCCATTGCCGCTGAAGAGTGTACTCAAATCCATAGCTCTCGACACCCCTGTGGAGAAAATCAGTCTGCAGCACGAGGTTGTCGAGCTCGAGGCCGATGCCACCGATCGGAGGGCAGTCGAGGACCATGAAATCATCTGTGCCACATATGTGGCCAAACATGCGGCAGTGCATGCATAAGCCCTTGCTATCTCTCAACATCAAAATTCTTGTCCCAGAGACACTGGATCACACCACCACCAACTACAACCGGTAGCGAACCCTCCTCCTTCTCGTCTTGGGCAAATATGCCCTCACCGACCACATCCTCATCGATGTCAACAACTCCGACCGCTCGGCATGGGTGCAGATGGACTGCACCGTCCTAACCTAGATCCACGGCACCATCGTCGCCAACCTCCAATAGACAGTAATGCTCTGCAATCCAAGTTCTTGCACCGCCTAGTTCGTTCTCGAGTTTGAGTTTCTCGATCAGTGTGAGTCACGTGCACTCCTCCTCTCTGCCAAGTTTTGTGCCAGCAAGCAAGGAGGAACCTTCATCACCAACTTCTACCATCGCCTTGAGATGATGGCTAGCACTCTTTCTAAGTTCGAGGATCCAGTCGGCGACCGTACCCTCATGCTGACTCTCCTCTGGAGACTCAATGGTAAGTTTTGTCACATGGTCTCCAACCTAAAGATGCAGTGGCCATTCCCCATATTCCACAAAGCATGCAGTTTGCTTCTTCTCGAAGAAATCAATGTCAAGGATGCTGCTGAAGAATCTTCAACCCTCGCCTTTGTTGCCACACACCAGCAACGCTCCCTAGGTGGGTCAACTAAGCGGGCTTAGGACGAGGCAGCCATGGAAGCTACACCAATCCGCGCTCCCTCTACCGTTGTCGTGGTCGTGGTAGCAAACCTACCCCCCACCATGGCGCCAACACCTTCAACCCCGGACCTTGCCATGGCAGTCGCCCACCTGGAGCCCCCTTCCTCAACCCTTGGGCTAGGACAGTGCCGCTATGGCTGCATCCCTACGGCCCCAACCACACCCCGGGAGCGCCACCGCGTCTACCTGTCTTGCCATTTGATCCCCCGGTCGCTCTCACTGCCTCGGCCTACCCTCTCTACTACACCACACCGCTAGTCTCCGGCCCTCCACTGGGTTTCATCTACGGGAGCGTGCCCTCCTAATCGCCAGGGTCCATGTGTGGAGTTCTCCCTTCCTCGCCACTAGGATTTGCTTGCGGTGGGTCACCTGCTTCACCACCAGGGTTTGGCACTTTCCGGCCTTTGGCACTATGTCGCCCGCTCTGCCAGTGCCATCACCGGGCTCCTGGACCCCGATGGTCGGCCCCTCATGGGATCAAACATCCCTCATCAGCAATTTCAACATACTGTCCCTAACTCCGTCGGTCTCCAATGAGTGGTACGTTGACTTCAGAGCCGGCTCCCACATGGCCAACACAACCTGTATACTTACTTCTTCTCATCATCCATCTCCATTCAACCCATCATCAATCATTATAGGAAATGGAATACTACTCCATTGAGTTTGACCCATTTGGCCTCTCTGTGAAGGACCTGCAAATGCAGAGCATGATCACTAATTGCAATAGCACGGGTGACCTCTTCCCGTTCCTTCCGTCTGCTGTCAGCTCACCTGCCCTCACTGCCACTGCTTGTTCCACCACTATCTGGCATCGTCGTCTTGGTCATCTTGGTTCAGCAGCTTTATCACAACTTATCAACTCTAAAGCTATTTCCTGTAATAAACATAACTCTGATCATGTATGTCACGCCTGCCTATTAGGTCATCATGTATGCCTTCCTTTCAGCAAGTCGGCCTCTCGTGCTCTGCACCCTTTCGACCTCATCCATTGTGATCTCTGGTCTTCTCCTGTGGTCAGCGTATTGGGTTATAAATATTATCTCATTATTCTCATCGACTGTACTCATTATACGTGGAGCTTCCCTCTCCGTGTCAAATTCGATACCTTTGGTGCCCTATCGATCTTCTTCTCATATATGCGCACTCAGTTCAGTACTGTTATCAAGCAAGTCCAGTATGACAACGGCTGCGAGTTCGACCATTCCTCAGTTTGCATGTTCTTTCTCACAAATGGAGTCATTCTTTGTATGTCCTGTCCATACACCTCCGAGCAAAACGGTTGAACTGAGCGCACTCTTTGCACTGTCAACAACATCGTGTGCTCTCTCCTCTTTTAGGCTAGCCTTCCCCCCGCTTATTGGGTCGATTCCCTCCATACAGCCACATACCTCCGCAACCTTCATCCCACTACAACTCACAACGGCCTCACTCCCTTTTTTACCCTTTATCGTGCACATCCTTCCTACACTCAACTCTGTGTTTTTGGCTATGCCTGCTACCCAAACCTTTCCTCAATCACTTCACATAAACTCTCTCCGCGCTCCTCCTTGTGCATCTTTCTTTGTTACTCCACTAATCACAAGGGATATCGCTGTCTCTACCTCCACTCCAACAAGATTATCGTCTCTCGACACGTTGTGTTCGATGAGTCATTCTTTCTAGTTTTTGAGATGTCCACATCCTTGCTTGATCCCACCAATCTTGATTTCTTGGGCGATGATGACTACTCCACCTTGTCCATCGGACATCGTATTGTGTCTACAGGTACACCTCACAAGAGTGCCTCACCTAGCACCATCACGTTGCTGCGGCCCTCTTCTACTATGGGTCTCCTTCACCCTGGCCTCATGCCGCTACCCCTAGGGACGCTACGCCCTAAGTTGTTGCCAACGACACGGCCGAGCTAAACGTACCACCACCACAGCTCCGCGGACAGTCATGCCTATCACCAACATATACGGCATGCCCATCCGAGCCAAATCCAGATTCATTCAGCCTATTGACCGCCTCAACCTTAACATGGTGGCTTTCTCTCCGATCCCGACGTCCTTCAAATTGGCATTGTCTGATCTAAACTGGCGTTCTACCATACAGTCCGAATTTGATGCCATCCAGGAGAATGATATCTTGACACTGGTACCTCTCCCTCCTGGCTTGAATGTTGTCACTAGGAAATGGATTTTTCACCACAAGTTTCAGTCCAATGGATCTCTTGCTCGCTATAAAAGAATATGGGTCCTTCGAGGTACACCCAACACCCTGGCCTCGACTACGATGAGACCTTCAGTCTGGTTGTGAAGCCCGCCACCATTCATGTGGTACTCAGTTTGGCTCTCTTGCACTCTTGGCCTATTCATCAACTCAACGTCAAGAATACCTTCCTGCATGGGACATTGACAGAGACAGTGTACTGAGCGCAGCCATCCAGATTTGTTGATCCATCTCAACCCAATTATGTCTACCGCTTGAACCGTTCTCTCTATAGACTCAAGAAGGCCCCGCAAGCTTAGTACAGTCACTTTGCTTATCACATCAGCTCCCTTGGATTTGTTGAAGCCAAGTATGACACCTCACTATTCATCTATCGTCATGGCACTGATATGGGCTTCTTACTCCTCTACGTCGATGACATCGTTCTCACGAAGTCCTCCAAACAACTCGTCCAGCAAGTCATCTCAGCTCTTAGACAAAAGTTCTCTATAACAGATATGGGCACACTCCATTACTTCCTAGGCATCACTGTCGATTGTCGAGACAGCGGTCTATTTCTCTCATACGATAGTATATGTTGGATATTCTAGACCGTACCGGTATACGTGACTGCAAGCCCTACAACATCCCAGTAGACACTTGACCCAAACTGTCCACAAATGGAGACTCGATACCTGATCCCACTCACTACAAAAGTATTGCATGTGTGCTACAGTATCTCACTTTTATCTGACCGGACATTGCATATGCCATTCAGCAAATCTATCTACATATGTACAACCCTTGAGATCCCCATCTTACCACTATGAAGCGGATATTACGGTATCTACGAGGTACCCTGAATCTCGGTCTTCATCTTCACCGGACTTTCCTGACCGATCTCATGATCTATACTAATGCTAATTGGGCCAAGTGCTCCAACACTCACAAATCTACCTTACGCTGTCTTCCTCGGGGATAATCTCGTCTCCTAGTCTTCCAAGTGCCAGCCGATCGTGTTCCATTCCAGCATCGAAGCTGAGTACCGTACCATGGCCAATGGTGTCACTGAAGTTTGCTGGTTACGTCAGCTACTCCAGGAACTTCACTGCTCGTTTCGCCGCGCTACCATCGTGTACTACAACAACATCAGCGCCGTCTACCTCTCCACCAACCCTGTTCAGCATTAGCGAACCAAACATATAGAGATTGACCTACACTTCGTTCATGAACATGTCGCTCTTAGTGAAGTTCACGTTCTACACGTTCCTACTTCGTCTCAGTACATCAACATCTTCAAATTTAGATCTAGTCTGAACGTTCACTGTGCTCCTAGTTTCGAACTGCGGGGATGTGTTAGACTTGTGATATTAGCCCACGTTGTATTCAGCCCATACGGCCCGCTTGGTTTGTTTGGCATGTTGTATTTATACTCCACCACCGTCTTCTCGTGATGTGTAAAAACCCTAATCCCTATTTCGCATTTTGTGCGTTTACAGTAACTATGGACGTTTTCTGTCCATTTGACTGCAATAGCATATTATTTTGTTCATATGAAGCGCGTTGATTGCAAGAGATCACTAAGGTGGATACATCTCTCTCTCTCACCTAGACACACACACAGGGGTAAATACAAAGTGAAGAAAGGCTTGTGATGGATCTGGTTGTATCAGCAATTGCAGGTGACCTTTTTAAGCGATTCATATCCTTCTTGATCAAGAAGTATGAGAGCCAAGACAATCTCCAAAGAAAGATGGAAAGTCTGCAACATCTCGTGCTTACAGTTCACATGATTGTCAAGGAGGCCGAGGGGCGATGCATCACTAACTCTAAGATGCTACTTAAATTTAAGAAGATTGTGGAAGTCATGTACCAAGGCTATCATATCCTGGACATCATCAAGCATATGACCCTTCGCAGCTCAATACCAGCAGAGGAGGTTAGCAGCTCCAATACTTTGTCAACTACTACAAGCTATGTTAATCCTTTTCGCGCTGTATGGAGCACTACCATTACACATGATCAGCTTCAAAGCACATTGGATGGTTTAGAAACAATTGTTTCTAGTATAACAGAATTTGTCTTTCTGCTTGGTTGATAAAAACGCTTGTCTCATTAACCATATGATACATATCTTTACTTTGATCACTTCATGTTCGATCGCCAAGTAGAAAAGCAGCAAGTCATCAATATCTTACTACAAGAAAATATTCTTCCTTTTGCTCTAGCTGTTCTCCCAATCATTGGCCCTAGTAGAGTCTGTAAGAGAACTCTAGTTGCACGAGTGTGCAACAATGAGAAAGTTCAATCACACTTCTCATCAATCTTGCACTTGAATGGGGAAAACATAAGGAAAATCAAGTGTGCAACTTTCACCCACAGGAGGGCTTTCTTTGTGGTTGAGTTTACAGCAGATACAGACGATGAGAATTGGAAGATGTTTTATGCATCATGCACACATAATTGTAAGTAGAATTGAGAGGATATCAAGGCTTGGAACAGTAAGGCCAATTCATCTTAACAGTTTGTCACTTGAGGAGTACAGCTACCTCTTCAAGGTGCTTGCATTTGGAAGTTGCAACCAAGAGGAGTACCCTCAGTTGGTATCTATAGCAAATGAGCTATCAGTGTTGCTTGGTGGCTCATTCATGTCAGCGAATGTGAGCGCCAATGTATTTAGAAAGAATCAAAATGTTCACTTATGGCTCCATGTCTTCAAAAACCAGAGAAAGATGGTGCATAAAAATTTCTCAGTGTTCAAGCAACATCCCAAGCTTCTTTTGGACCAAGAACACCAAGCAGATATAACCATATTTGCACCATCATCCTCTCCACTTTGGCTCATGCCTCTATCTTGTGAACGCATTGAGACGAAGAGGGAGTTATCCAAGATGATGTTTGAAGATCTGATAGCTAATCCCATTCTTCTACCAAAGGAGGACTTGGAGTTAGTCTGGGAATCACGGATACCCCTTACAGAAGGTTTGTCTTCATTTCTTGATATCATGATGATCAGAAGAATTTCCAGCACACAGCGTCACCATGCAAGAAGCGTCGAAGATTAGATAAATAACATGGAGCAACCTCAGCTGTGTATGTTCAGATTATAGGTGATAACCTTTATTTTCTCCTGGCAATGTAATCAAGCAAACGTAGCTTTCTGAAGGAAAGCAAAAAAAAAAATTGTTGTATTTCTACTGGATAATCGAAGTATTTTCTGTGGCCACAACTAATTCCTCTTTTCCTTTGCCCAATGAAAATAATTCCTCTTTTCAATTTAGTAATATGGAGTTGGGCAAACATTATTCTGTTTTCAAAGATGTTTTCTGTGGCCACAATATCTTTGGTAGCTATGCAAAATGAATCTGTTTTTAATTTTCAAAAAGGGTATTCACGCACACGTTTTGTTGTGAATGTTGAAGGAGAAACATAATGGTCAGGAAGCATTATACATACCAGTTAATGAGAACATAATCTCTTAGGATGCTGACGTTCTCTTGCAGTAAATCAGAACTACCATATGTATGAGCTACAGAAGAGTTATACTTTGCATCCAATTCCAAAGTTCCACTGTTGTGTAATACTACTTCTATTCTTTTTTACTTGGCAGGTTTTACCTTTTCATGATTTTTAAATGAAATCTTTACCATTTCTTTCTATAACATTACATTAATATATGGTAATAAAACAAGATATTTTAATATGATTATAATATTATAAAATATTTCCAACAACAAATTTAATGATATTATTTTCATAAAACAATATATTAGATAGTTTCAAATGTATTAGTGGTCAAACTTTGTAAATGGTGAAGGCATGGATTCTAGGTTGTCAAGTAAGAAAGAACAAACATTGTATTAATAGATGGCGTGGTTGGCCTGCGTTTGCAAATTCATTACTGTCTTAGACAGACCACTGGCCTGGATTGTATATATATATATATTCGACTCCTTGTATACTCTCGGGATCTTAGTCACTGTACACACTTCTACATGGTATCAAAGCGAGTCTAGATATCTTGGCGCGCTAGCTTCTCCCTCGGCGAATCTTCCTCGCAAACAAGCAGCCTCGCACCATCTTCCTCCTCAATGAGTTCCACTCCATGGTATAAGGAGACTCCTCTGTCTCCTCGTACTGTCAGCACCTCAAGGTTAAGCCTGCTGCTCTCCGGGACGTCGGCCACCCTATGGCCGACTCTCAACTCGTCATCATCCTTCTGCGAGGCCTCAATCCCCGCTTCTCAAACACCGCCAATGACATCGTCAACGCCACACCTCTTCCATCGTTCGCCCGGGCCCATGACACGCTAGTCCTTAAAGAACTCCGTCTGACCAACGATAAGAAGACAGTGGCCCACACCGCTCTTCTTGCCGCAGCCGATAATGGCTACCGAGCTTCCTGCGCTGCCCCTTCCTCCTGCGGCTCTGGTGGCCATGGCTCTAGCCATGGCAACATAGCCCGCACCGGGAAAGGCAGGGGCAAATGCAAAGGCAGGAACTGGTAGGGTCCGATGCAATCACGACCTGCCTCGGTCCTTGCCCAACCTGTCGGTCCCACGGGTCTGTGGCTCTGCTACAACTCTAGGGCACCTCAGCCCTAGCCACGCAGCCCCATCGACTGGCAACCCGGGGTTCTCGACGCCCATCCCCAGGCTCACCTAGCATCAGCTCCCGTTCTGCTGCCTTAGCCGATGCTACCGACCCCACCCACCTAGTCGGTTCCCTCCTGGAACCAGGCTAGCCTCATCGCTGCCCTCAACCAGATGACGCTCCAACCACAGCACCCTTGGGTGCTGGACTCTGGGGCGTCTTCACACATGGCGTCATCGGCCGGTATACTTCGCTCTTGTCACCCCTCTTCCTCCTCCTTTGTCACCATCGGCAATGGTCACTCTCTTCCTGTCCAATGCCGAGGTGACTCCTCTCTGTCTACATCCACCGCTAACCTCCCCCTACACAATGTTCTTATCGTACCTTCTCTTATTCACAATCTTATATCTGTTCGCCAATTCATAAGAGACAATAACTGCTCCATCAAATTTGACGCGTCTGATTTCTTTGTGAAGGATATCCCAACCCAGCGACAGATCCTTCACTGCAATAGTGGCAGAGACCTTTACACTATTCCCGCTGCGCTGTCCAATCCACACGCCAACGTCACCCTCTCCACCAACCTTTGGCACCTTCGCCTCGGCCACCCTAGCCCCGACGTTGTCGCCACCCTACGTCGCAGCGCCTCCATCCGATGTACCCACAGTAGCTCCACAGTTTGTCACTCGTGTCAACTTGGCAAACATGTGCATCTGCCCTTTTCTAGTTCTCTCTCCTGTACCTCGCGTCCATTTGAACTTATACATTGTGATGTATGGACGTCTCCAGTTAAAAGTGTCTCCGGTAATCAGTATTACCTCGCTATACTTGACGATTACACACACTACTGCTGGACCCTTCCGCTCATCAACAAATCCGAGGTCGCCTCTCACCTCACTCACTTCGTCACGTACGTGTCCACTTAGTTCAACCTCCCCATCAAGGCTCTACAAGCCGATAACGGTACGAAATTCGTTAACCATACTGTTACAGCCTTTCTTACCTCGCAGGGCATCCATCTCCGGCTCTCCTGCCCCTACACCTCTCCTCAGAATGGCAAAGCCGAGCACCTCCTTCGCACCCTCAACAATATCAATCACACCATGCTACTTTACGCCCACTTACCTACTACTTATTGGGCAGAAGCTCTGGCTACTGTGACGTATCTTCTCAATCGACGCCCATGCTCCTTCGTTCAAAATAACGTTCCCTATGCCCTTCTCTACCGCACGGCGCCCGACTACTCCCACCTTCGCGTTTTCGGGTGCCTCTGCTACCCAAACCTCACCGCCACAGCTTCCCACAAACTCGCTCCCCGCTCCACCGCCTGTATTCTCCTCGGCTATCCCACCTCTCACAAGGGATACCGATGTCTCGACCTTTTCACCCGACGGGTCATCGTCTCTCGTCACGTCATTTTTGACGAGACATGTTTTCCCTTCGGTCTACTTCATTCGAGATCCTCCTCTAGTGATCTCGACTTCCTCCTCAACAACACCGTGCCGACCAGGTCTCCTCCACTGTCCCCTCCATCGGCCCCCATATCAGCCTCTATTGAGGACTTACCCTTCACATATCCCACCACTATTCGGTCCGATATCCCAATCATCGGACCCCCATCAGCCCCTCCTCCATCGGCCGATACCGATCCCGTTTATCCTTCAGCCGATACCGTCCCTTTTTCATCAGACACCCTACTTCCATCGGCTCCTCAACTTCTATCGGCTCCCCCCACCCCATCGGTTGATCCATCTCTATCGGACCGATCGGACCACTCGGCCCACCTGAACCCATCGGCTCAGGCCGATCTAGTTCCCTCTTTTTCTCTCGTCTACAGTCGCCGACCCAGAGCCAATGACGCCCCCACCTGACCAGTTCTTCCCATTACTCCCGCACCCCATCGGCTCCAGTTCCCTCCACCTCTCATATGGTCACCCGCTCCCAGACTGGGTCTCTCCGCCCCACTCAGCGCTACGAGCTCTCCACCATGCACAGCTCTATCTCGCCCATCCCGGCGACATCTCGCTCCACCCTGGCCGACCCTCAGTGGCACACGGCCATGTCCGACGAGTACAAGGCCCTAATGGACAACAAGACCTAGCACCTCATCCCCCGACCTCCCGGCGCCAACATTGTGACCGGTAAGTGGATTTTCAAACATAAATTCCACGCCGATGGCTCCCTTGCCCGTCACAAGGCTCGTTGGGTAGTTCGGGATTTCTCCCAATGACCCAGTGTCGATTACGATGAGACCTTCAGTCCCGTCATCAAACCCACCACCATCCGGGTCGTCCTCACTTTGGCTGCCTCTCGCTCCTGGCCGATCCATTAGCTAGACGTGAAGAACGCTTTTCTTCACGGCCACCTGACGGAAACGGTCTACTGCCAGCAGCCCCTAGGCTTCGTCGACCCTTCTCGTCCCGACGATGTCTGTCTTCTTTAACGTTCTCTCTACGACCTCAAACAAGCCCCTCATGCCTGGTACCAGCGCTTTGCTACCTATCTTCGGCACATCGGCTTCGTGGCCTCTGCGTCCGATAGTTCCCTATTCACTTTCCATATCGGCTCCACCACTGCCTATCTACTTCTATATATCGATGGCATTGTCCTTACAGCGTCTTCGACATCTCTCCTCAACTAAATCGTGGCCCGACTCCACTCTGAGTTCGCCATGACCAATCTTGGTCCTCTCCACCATTTCCTTGGCATCTCCGTAACCCGTTCCTCCCACAGACTCTTTCTTTCCCAACGCCAGTACGCCATCGACCTCCTCCAGCATACGGGCAAGGCCGATTGTCACCCTACGGCCACCCCGGTCGACACTCGAGCCAAACTCTCCACTGCCGATGGCGCACTCGTTACCGATCCCTCTCACTATCCGAGTCTTGCCAGGGCTCTCCAATACCTCACCCTCACCCAGCCTGACCTCATGTACGCTGTCCAGCAAGTGTGCCTCTTCATGCACGCTCTGCGTGAACCTCACCTCGCGCTAATCAAGCGAATCCTACGCTACGTGAAAGGCACCCTCTCCAGCGGGCTGCATCTCAGCTCTAGCCCCATCGACTCCCTCACCACGTACTCCGATGCGGACTGGGCAGGCTGCCCCGACTCTCGATGCTCTATGTCCGACTACTGCGTTTACCTCGGTGACACTCTCGTCTCCTGGTCCTCAAAACGCCAGACTACAGTGTCCCGGTCCAGCGCCGAAGCCGAGTACTGCGTCATCGCCCACGCCGTCGTCAAGTGCTGCTAGCTTCGCCAGCTTCTCCAGTAGCTCTATGCACCCTTCTCCACTGCGACCGTCGTCTACTGCGACAATGTCAGTGTCATCTTCATGACCGCCAACCCGATCCATCATCGACGCACCAAGCACATCGAGATCGATATCCATTTTATCCGTGACAAGATTGCATTAGGACAGATTCGGATACTCTATGTACCATCGACACATCAGTTACCGATATAATGACCAAATGCCTGCCTACGCCTTTGTTCACTAGTTTTCGGTCCAGTCTTTGCGTCCGTTCCTCTCCCGCTACGACTGCGGGGGCTGTTAGACAGACCACTGGCCTGGGTTGTATATATATAGACCCAACCCTCCTTTATACTCTTGAGGTCTTAGTCATTGTATACATTTCTACAATTATCAGAGCTTATAGTTTTCGCCTTTATTTAACCCATGTAGATACATAACTCTAAGTCTCTGTACATTCATTTTTTTTCGAAATAGTATCTTTGGAGTGATCGGTTCGAAATAGTACGTAGGTTCGAAACTTTAGCAAGATTTGGAACTGTGAAGCCAATTCATCTCTTTAGACTTCCAGCCCAATTTTTCACCTGACTATTCAAGACACTCGCATTCAGAACTTCAAATCCAGAAGACCATCCGCGGTTACTAGCAATGGTTAAAGAGTTAGTTTGTGTCAGAAATGGAAGGGTCACTTATGGGAGCACCTATTTTTGCGGAAGGTGTTGCGGAAGAATATTGACCTGAAATTCTGGCTTTATGTATTGATGATTTGCAGGACGATTATTCCGACAAACTTTGCCTCGTATGTGAGCATCCAGATGTACTCTTTGCAAGAAATCATTTGCAGGTGGACCTGTCAAATGCTGTTTTTTTCTCTTGTTACTTCACTCAAGTAATGCTCCAAAATTTCAGTTAACTACCATGACATTTGGGGATCTTTTAGTAGATCCTGCAATAAGACACAAAAGGAAAGTTTAATCTGATCTTGGGAATCAAGGATACCGCCTTATACAGCAATTGTTCACTATGTTCCAGCTTGTGCTGATGACATGCCTGAAGGATCCTCGCAAAGGGAAGAAGCATCGCCTACTTTTTCTGAATCTTTCAGCTGTCTTCAATAAGTATGTGCAAAATAAATTTAGTTCTCATTCATTTGAGTAAACTTTGGCGGTCCAGACAGCACACAAAACTTTCCTGTATGATATTGAAGTTGTAAGAGTGTAGATTTTACTTTGTATGGAATATTTATTTGAGTACTGTGTTTTTTAACACTGTGTTGAACTTTCATTGTGGAAAGATTGGGAGGCAAGAGCTAAAGTATACCTTTGTTTGCTACAAGTGACAACCAATCCATATAGCTATCTATCTATCTTTTTTTCTGATGTTCTTTCTATATATTTGCATCATTGTTCATGTGTTAAGCTATGCCATTGCCACCGCAGCTCTAGCATGCACATTCTACTGCACAAGTTTGAGCATTGTCGTTCTGTCGAAATCAGATACGAGAAAAATAACGTTATCCAAATAAACCTTGACAGTATATTTTGCCATGGCTCACCTTGTTCTCTTTATTCAAAAATTATTGTAAAAAGGAAAGGTTGGGAATTTGTGATCAATGGTGCTGGTTAAGATATCTAGAATTGAAGACTTGCAGTTGCAGGCGACCTGGCTAATTGGTTCTTCCCCATTTTGATGAGTATATGCCACGGTCAAGAACATTTTGATGAGAAATAACCATAGAACGACTGCATACAGAAATATGTGCAGCATTTATCAACACAGAAATAACTATTTTGATGAGAAACTTCGATTATCTATATATGCAGCATTATCAACTCAGAAGATGCTACTGCCCAAGAACCAACTCCTGCAACTCCTGCAAAGCATGAAGTATGGAAGGTTAGCTGATCGAATTAGATGTCTCCTAACTATTCATGAGCTTCAAAGCATATTTCAATGCAATCCATCAAAAACGATGGGATTTATAACTTAATTTTACTTCTGACAGATACAGGGCATAAATTCTTTTGAATTCAAAATCATTGCAAGATATCGAGACAAATTTGCTTGTAGTTTGTATAATTTGCAGCTGAACACCTTCACCGGAAAACAAAATGGTCACAAATATACAAATTGGCATTCTCAATATTCGAACAGGAGAGGTGAAAAGACTAGGATCTGTGACATGGTTGTGTTAATTAGTCTATATGGCATCGTAGTTTAATATTCGTATGATCCACCTTCGGTCATAGTTTTACATTATAGATAGCCTGTCGCTTCAGAACTATAGAGTACAGACAGCTACTTTCACATTGCACAAACAGCTAGAGATTAAAACAGATTAGATAGTTTTCAATACGATCCATCGAAAGTAAAGATATAATAAATAGTTGCTAAGATCCGATGGATGTGGATTAAGAAATGATATTTCTAAAATCTGACAGATGTGGATTATCTAATATTTAATTAGGATTTTCTGATGAAGTGACAAATGTGGATTATGTAATTTGTAATTAGGATTATCCGATGAAGTGTGATTGAACCAGTCAATTTAAAATGGTTCACCTATTTTTCTAACTTCGAGTTTATGGTGTAAATAGGCTTATTTTTAATGCTAAGTGACCGCATTTCTATTGTTTATATAAGTAAATACTATCCGATAATTATAATCTGCTTATGACCTAAGTCTGCTCTAACTCCATACCATTCTCAACATCCACATCTACACTGAGTCTGAATTAAAAATATATATATAATGTATGATATGATTAGAGCACTATACGTCCTAATCCGATCATTTTCATCCGTACAAACAGTACATACGAAAGCAGTGCTGCACTTGGGAGGGTCACTCTCACAGAATGTATGTGGATGTCTTCTGAAAGAATAAAAACAATCAATTCTAACAAAGAAGTACAGGAATTAAGCATGGGAAAATTGAAGGCTGTCAAGTAGATTTAGCCAAACGTGCATCACTGTCTGTCTATAATAGTTCACTTCGAGCCTCCTCACCAAGCGAATTGGCCAAGATTATGTTTGTAGACAGGACATCTGGATCTGGTGTTCTACCGAACACACAAGAATCACGAACATATCCTTATACTACAAACAATGAGGTCGTAGCATGTTATCACTACTTAAAAAGGGTTCATCCCTAGACACCCAATCACAGATAGTTACAAAGTGCACATAGACAGCGCGTATAGAGTAACCGCAAAACCCGTCCACGATTATGGCAACCATTTGTCTACTTTCAACCGATGATCTTTGATATTAAAAGCCCCATCACAATTTAATAGAGATAGAAATGCTCCTAAGTTATCTTTTTAGAAAAAAAAACAAGAAATGTCCCTAAGTTACTTCAGAGGGCAAATGTCTCTTTCATTGCGCTGGCCACCAGCACCAAATTAACCACTAAACCACCATGACTTACTAGGGAGGCAGAAAACTTCCATCCATTCGACTGAAATGAATAGCATAGTATCTAGTTCACATGAAGCCAACTGACTGCAAGAGTTGACTAAGAATCTAGATCTCCTTCGAGAGGCCTCTACATCCCTCGCCTACTGTCCTCTCTTTCTCCCACACACACACACAAAAACAAAAAAGAGGTAGAAAGAAAAGTGAAGGGTTTGTGATGGACCAGGTTGTATCAGCAATTGCAGGTGACCTTGTTAATCGATTCATCTCCTTCTTGATCAAGAAGTATAAGAGCCAAGAAAATTATGAAAGAAAGATGGATAGTTTAGAAACAATTGTTTCTAGTATGGCAGAGTTCGTGTTTCTTCTTGGTGAATGCAAACACATGTCTCGTAAACTTTGTGACACATATCTTTACTTTGATAACTTCATGTTTGGTCGCCTAGTCATCAATATCTTATTGCAAGACAATCTTACTCCTTTTGCTCCAAATGTTCTCCCAATCATCGGCCCTAGCAGAGTCGTACTCTTGTTGCACATGTGTGCAACAATGAGATAGTCCGATCACACTTCTCGTCAATCATGCACTTGAATGGTGAAAGCATTAGGAAAATGGAGTGTGAAACTTGCACTGGAAGGACGGATTTGATTGTGGTTGAGTTTACAGCAGATATAGATGATGAGAATTGGAAGAAGTTTTATGCATCATGCACACACACATATGGGAAGAGGAAGCAAGATTATAATTCTAAGTAGGATTGAGAGGATATCAAGGTTTGGAATGGTAAGGCCAATTCATCTTGGCAGTTTGTCACTTGAGGGGTATAGCTACCTCTTTAAGGTTCTCGCATTTGGAAGCTCCAAAGGAGCATCCTCAGTTGGTATCTATATGAGCTATCAGTGTTGCTCAGTGGATCATTCGTTGTAGCGAATGTGTTCGCGGATATATTCAGAAAGAATAAAAATGTTCACTTATGGCTCCATGTCTTCAAAAAATACAAAAATATTTTGCAAAGAAAATTCTCGATGTTCAGAGAACACCCCAATCTTCTTTTGGATAAAGAACATATAGATATAAGTAAACTTTTATCATCATCCTCTCCATTTCACCTCATGCCTTCTTAGTGAAGGCGATGGGATGAAGAGGGAGTTATCCAAGGTGATGTTCATAGACCTCTTAGATGGCTTCATTGTTTTACCAAAGGATGACTTTGAGTTAGTAGTATGGGAATCATGGATACCCCTTTGGAAGGTTTGTCAACATTGTTGTGTATGTGATGATGAGAAGAATATTCAACATACAGACTCATCTCACAAGAAGCGTAAAAAAATTAGGTACATAACATGATAATCAAAGAAAGTTAAACAGAATTTATAGTTGTATTTCTATTTTATAATCAAAGAAAGTGACATTTATTGATATGTCTGTGACTTTATGAATAAATTCTCACTCAGTTTTCTCGCATAGATATCATTATTATTAATCAATGAGTTTGTTACTTATTTGTATATCATACATAAAATCAATATGATTATATAATTAGCACATATATTATTTGATGATCATGTCTCTTGGCTTATTGTATGAAAATACATACACGTTACAATTATTATAACATGCCATTAATTGGTCTCAAGTGGTACGGTGCTCATGCAGAATCCTTAAACGTAAAGTTCTTCAACATATGTAGAGCTTGTCAAATACTACCTACCTAGTGGTCAAATTTTGTAAACTTGATTGCATAGATTCTAGCTGTCAAATAAGAGGGAGTATTGATTGATGATGTGCCCTACCATTCTTGATGCTATGGCCAACGTGGTATTAAAAGTCGAATAAGGCATGTTCAAAAGTTGAGCCTAAAACATGCTCCTAGATAATACTTGTCATCTAGGGACCATTTCCCTGCAACTGATGAGACAACAGAGGCTGTTGATGAGATAATTATAAACTTTGAAGCACAGGATCAGAATGATCGGTGGAGTTATCAGCGGGGCTCTCATAGTCTCGTGTAATACCCTATCCTTCAATTAAGGAGTTTTAAAACTAATTAAAGGGGCAGCGAGAAAAATCAATTTTGAACGGTTGCTCGAATAGATTATCGAAAACCATAGATACTAGAGCTCGTCGACTTGAATAAAATATGCTATATATTTTCTATTACCGAAGTTCAGACTGAATCGTGACGATAGAATTAACGTGGGCCATGGGAAAAAAAGAAACAAGAGATCGATCTTGTTGTCAACTCGGCCATGTCCTACCGAACGCCGCCTAACACCACCGCCCCTCGCCGTTGCTGCTGCTGACTTCCAACTAGCTCTTCTGCTTCGCCGATCTGCTGTCCTCCTGCTGTGCTTTGTGCCGCTGGCTGCTGTTGTACGGTGCCCTATGCTACATAGGTAACACCTAATTACTCCAAAGTCATGTGCGTTTCAAATTAGAAATCGAGCTTAATCATAGGCGGTTCGATTCTAATTCTCTGATCGGTAGGCCGAATGTTTGTTTTCAAGACTGGGACTGATCTGTTAGGAATCAAGTTTGTAATCTAAAAAATCTAACAAGTTTGTAATCTAAAAGGTTTTAGGTCCCTTTAATATCTCTCATGGTTCTAGTTTCATTCAATTCAGATAAGTCGTTTACCAGAGATTGCGAAAACAGTACTGCAATAGTTACTCCTTAAATCTCGGATTAACTAAGACAGTTTTTACTCAACTGAGACAGTAATGCTATGGAACAACATTAACTACGAAGTTTCATGACATCATGCACTGGTCACACCAAAAAAAAAATATCATGCAGAATCAAACTATTCCCCAAACTAAAACATCTTTAGATTATACGTCCCCCCGCCCCCCCACCCACCAACAACAAAAAATCTAAATTTGTAAGCTAACCGTAAACGCATTTCAAGATTGAACACTGTACTGACCAACAATGAACTTTCAACTTGCAAGCTGAAATGTGTGCATTTGCAACCCAGAGGTCGCCCTTCTCTATTTTTTGCATACTACTTTTGAGGGCGTTGGCTGGAACTCAGCCTGATTAAAAAATGAAAATTGGTGTTACACTGAGAACAGCACACCGCTCCGTGCCACACTAAATGCTTCTATTAATTAATTTATAAACATGTGTGATCTTCATTACAAAACACAATTCAACAAATATAGAAGATACAAAAGAATTGCTCATTAGTGGTCCTGTCAAGATGACAACAATCAAAAAGAGCACCTTGACTACATGCACATTTGAAGGCAAGACAGGTGGACATCTCAGGGCTACACAAAGTGGGAGCAAGTAAATACCATAGCAGCACGAGATTTTTTTCCCACACTTGGAAGTGAGATTTTTCAAAGCCTGTGAGCTCATGGATCATATATTGATGTCAGCTCGGCTTGTTCTACTAGCACTTGCATCAGGAATTGCAGATGAGGAGAACCTGTGGTATCTGTAGTTCTCTGAAGATGACGACATTGGCTGCTGCGGGTAGAGAGTGGGTGGTGGAGTTAGGTTCCGCTGAGCAGGCAATGGTGTAACACCATTGTATTTGTAAGTCTGGCCAGCATAGCTGCCAAAAAGACATGAAATAAATTGTTAAAAGGATGCTGCAAATCAAACGACAACAATGGAACAACTGCGTTTGTTCCTCATGTATCTCCAAGTATAACCAAGAGTTGCATATGGAGAAACAGAAGAGGACGTTAAATCCAGCATGTGCATGCATGCATGTCGCCAGCACTACAGAAGGGCATTCACCTTTTCCTTTGAAACAGGTCATCATCATTTGTCGTTTCTACAGGAAGAATGCTATCCTCTCTGGGAGTGAGGGGCCATGGGTTAGGAGCAGGAAGTTCGTTTGAAAAATATCTTCTCCTTATCAACTGAAATATTCATGTTATCAGCATTAACAACTAATGATGTATTGTAAGAATCACCATTTGTTAGTCGAAATGGTAAAGATTCAGTTGCACAAACCATGCGGAAGAACTTAACCAAAGCTTCTTTGTCATATCTTGCCACTTTAGCAGCCTGTATTCAAATGTCAACATGTCATTCCAAAATTTCTAAAAATTTAACATGTGCATGATGAGAAAAGAGAGATGCATTAATAACCCCTACCCCTAGCAAGACAATAAAATTATAGATAAAGGAGTAAGGTGCTGAATAGCCAATAATGCATGTTTGAATAGAAAACAATGCAAGATGAGAACAGAAACATGATGATGCAAAAAACTTTTACCATGAGCAGACCAGAATTGCCAGGGAAGCTCTCGGCAAGTGGAAGTTCTTCAATGGATGGGAGTAGGCCTTGCTTCTCAACCCATTGACGAGCAACATCAACAAGATTTCCACTGCTAACTCTTTTACCATCTCTTGGAGAAATATCCACCTTGTTCGCAATCACTAAGTAAGGAACCGGAAGGCCTCCTGGACCACCAGACCCAAGAGGAGCTGAAAAGGTCCCTGATTCAGCAACCTCTACTGCCCACTTGTTCAAATTTGTCTTCGTCTTCCTCTGAGAGAGGTCATAAACAAATATGACACCTGGTGAATAATTTTAAGAAGACGTGAATACAGGATATGTAGTCTATTTAATCAGCAAGGAAAACACAATATATATATATATATGAGATCCCTAATACAAGACAGAACAAGCATGGATTTTGTCAATTTAAGAAATCTAAAAAGTATATTTTAATATGTTGATCTATTCAAGTTTGTAATAACTGGTACAAAATGTGCAGAAATGTTGTTAATACAGGTTGAGACAAAAATAATGATTAAAACACATGGTGCACACTACAGAATGCCGAACCAACTAGCCAGGAGAGAAACCAACAAAAAAAAATATGTTGGTCAAAAAGGGCATAAAGTGCCTACCATTAATTTGTGAATAAAAAAGTGAACGGCAATCTTTGTAGCGCTCGTGTCCTGAAACGTCCCAGAGCTCAACAAAAAAGTTTCTTTCAGCATCACCCTTAATGCTATTAGAAGAACTTCCAGGACTACCATAAGTAATATGCTGAAATACAGGGAAAACTTCAATGAAACTATACTGCCAAAAAGTGTAAATAAGGCAAGTATCACGCTACATTACTTACTTTAACATCAACTGTGCATCCCATCGTTTGGGTTGGTCGAGCAATTGCAGATCCTTTCAGAATGAGATGAACCAATGAAGATTTCCCCACACCTAAAAAATAAACAGGGGAAAAATATCATGTACCGCACAATGGAACAATTATAGGCAAACTGGTAGAAACATACTTGAGCACCCCTATGTGTTACTCCAAGATGCAAATCCTTGGTCATTTAAACTAATACTTCTCCAAGTTCATATCGAATTTAGTAGTTCACAGCATGTGTGTGATGGGCAACTGAAAATCCATACAGAGGGCACAGGGCCATATTTTAGAGGTTCTTCGTTTTCTCCCAAAGAATAAATTTTAATGAGAAGAAATGCATCAGCATGCATGGATTTATTTAAGACAATGACCAAGCAGTATACATTCTTTAATTTTCTTAGAAACTTCCTATATGTTAGTACATGACATCATTAACAGAAGAATGAGCAGTTATCAACAATTTATCATAGTTGGGCTAATGTTAATGAGATTTGAAACATGACATGTGCAACAGCAGCAGTCATTTTGGAGTGTGGCTGCACCCAGCACGTCACAAGCCAGATGGCACATCTGGATTCTAGACGCTCATGCATAGGAGAGCACAACAGCAGATCACATCTCACACATTAGTTTTTTTATAGTTGTCTTTTAGTTGTTAAGTGCATGCCGTCTATTAGTTGCATCTCATCCATTAGTAAGAATAAGTTTGTTAGGAGAAGGCCCTATATTAGATGGCACAGATGGTTCATATGAGTTCAGCAAAGATGAATAAACAAGATCCTAGAGTCATGATGTAGTATTCCCTTAACTGGCTATTCTAATCAGTGCAACCTTTATCTGGTACAGATTTGCTTGAAGTCATTGTTATCTGACCACCTCCAAACAGGTAACTTTACACACCGATGTACCAGCATACATCACAGACAAGTTGACATAAATGTGCAATTTTGATCCAGAAGAGAAGAGGGTGGATTGTACTTATGATTAAACACTCATAGTATAGGTTATGCGGATTGGGATATGGAGAACAATTAAGAAATCTTAAAAGAAATGTTTGTGTCAGACATATTATGTACTACATAGTTAAAAATTTTATGGTCACTTGGACATCGTTTTGCAATATCACATATCCCATAAAAACAAAATTGTGTTCCCATGTTTTGAGTTGTATACGTTAAGGTATCCAATATCCATCATTTTGGGGTAATTTGGGGACATTCTAGCATCTAAACATAACTCTAAGCAGCTACTCATATTTGAACCAATGCAATTACTCAACACAAACAAAAGGGAATTGTAATGAAGCAATGTGAGCTTGGGGTATCATGTCTATTGGTATGTAACAGCAGTTGCTAAACTTGACGTACAAACAGACCATAGATATGCACACGATCCAAGCTAACTATAAATGAGATCCTTATAGTTAATAATTCAAATCCATTCACTTTTCATACTTTGGATTCCAGAGATCTTTTCCCAGCCCATCAATTGCATGGTCCGTGCACTGGTTTGGGTAAATACATCATAACCGTATATATGCTCCATGACGACAGGTCACAAACATATAAACAAAATATGCAGCTTGACAATTTGTCACCACAAAGTTTTCTTTTACAAGTTGATGACTTTCAGTCTAGCAGAGATAATTTTGGTAAAATTGCATATATTGTTTACAACTTGAGCATATAGATAAACTGGATTGTGTATTAACTGGTGTTAAATCAGAAGGATCCATGCATATGTTGTTCAGATTGGAAGGGCAAGGTAGAAAATTCAGTAGCGCAAAAATGCATGGTTCAGGTCCTGAGAAAGTAAAGAAGCTGTAATTTGTCTATGTAGTCGATCTATATAATTCTATCAAATTTCGAATCAGAAAGATCATATGTTCTTTGCAAGCAAATTTGCAAGTAGAATATGGAAAAGGCGGCCATATGATACAGCGAAACCAGTTAACCTAGCTCGATTAGCCAACATCTAGTCCCCAAAAATAGATACCGCTCAATTGGTTTGTGATCAAGTTTAGCCAAGAATGGAACAGTCTTGTCATAGTTCAGATGAAACCTGCCACTACTGCTTGCAATTTCCCGGCGCTCCCTCACCATCCCTGATCTACAGCAACCAAACAGCACTTGTGGCAAGGGGAGGACTTGCTGACCTGAGTCGCCGACGACGAGCACGCGCACCTGGCCGCAGGGCGGCCCCCCGCCGTTGAGGTCCCGGCCTCCGCCGCTACCGCCCCCGCCGCCGTCCCTCCAGAACCTCATATAGCCCCTCCTCCTCCTCCTAGACGCCCCCCCCCCCCCCAAAAAAAAAAAAAAACAGATTGCAGCAGCAGCAGCAGGAAGCAACGGGACTGCTAGATCGCTGGATCCTGAGGCGGCGACCTCCCCGCCGGCGACCCTAGCCGCCTCGACTGAGGGAAGGGGCGCGGAGAGGATCGGAGGTTGTGGGAGAGATCCTTGGTTGGTGGCCGTGGGGATCCCCGATGCTGCGGGTGGTGGTGAGTTGGTTGGCTCGAGTCGGATCGGCTGCCGCGCTTGCTGGTGTGCTCTTCTTCTTCTTGCTTCCGCGGTTGAGGACGATGGTTGGTTGTTGTATTGTTTGATCTCTATTTTTTTTAGACAAAGAAATAGTAGGATTATTTTTTTACAAAACAAAATTTTCTTTCGAGATTAAACAAACCAGATTTTAGAGGCTCACGTCATAAATCTTTGCCTTGGATCATAAGATTATCTACTATTGTCTTTCACATTATGGCTCGTCCGGTATGGATAATGGGCTGACATACTCTATAGTTCTAGATGAGCATGATTCATAAAAAAAAATTATATAGAGCTTTACTAAAAAATCAAATATATTATTTTGTAATAATAACTAATTAATCGCTTAAGCAAATGGAGCCTACATCAATACACACATTATCAAATACAAATATCATATTCACAACCCCATAAATATATCTTTTTACAAGTAGCCCTATAATAAATTCGTAAATCTCGCTGTAATGTTGTTGAAACCCCTCTTAAGCTATGTCTAAATATGCATAATAGTAAGCCTAATGATTTAAATATTAAGTTATTGTTTGATTCAAATAAAGTTTTATAGCCCTATTGGCATATTAGTGATAAAAAAATAATTTGGGTTTATATATATATATATATATCATTAGCGAGCTAACGTTAAAAAAGAAACTAATATAACAAAATCCAAAAATCAACTTAAAATTAAATTCTAAAATTTAAAATTTAAAATTAGCATATATGTTGTAGGGCAAATGATGGAGCCTTAAGCTTTAAATATCTGTTTAGCAAAGTTAAACTTTAGCTCTAAGAGTAGAAACTTAATATTAGACGACGCCACATCTGAGCTCGTAAACCTCCACTGTGAACGTCATCAAGGTAGTGTGAGTCAAATTGTAGATGAGGATAGGTGGTTGATGTGTTTTATTTTTTTAACGCTACATCTAAAATCATCAAACTTAATTTATAATAGTCTTAACTTAATTTATAATAGTTTTAAAAGTTAAGAGACGTTTTATATCAGTTTAGTTTTGTAGTCGAGAGAAATATAATGAAACGCACGTATAGTTGAAGTTTCGTAAAATGAACATTTTATTTTGTTTTTGTACGGAGGGTGTAGCATCTTTCGATTGGGCCTAAGTAGAAAAGCTCTAGCCCACACAGGCCATTCCCCGTCGGTCCAACCTTGCCTCTCCCCCGTCACCCGCCGACGAATCCACCGGAGCCGTCCGTCGCCGCCGCAAGCGCCCGGATCTGCCCGTTCCCCGCCTTCGGCCGTCCCCAATGCCCTTCACCTTGAGTTCTTATACATGCTTCCTGCCACCGTCATCGCTTTCAAGCACATTAAAATAGCAAGAACATTCCATCGTTTGTTCAGTTATCGGGGAATCAGATAGAGCCAGTGAATGAGATAGTTTCGTATTTCACCACACTCATCACTCGTAAAAAAATAAACCCAAGAGCAGCCCAGTTCTATTTATATGATCAAGTTATGTTGTGTATCTAGATGCATGTGTTTTTCTTTGGTCTAGTTCGTGACACAAGCTTACTGCTGGCTTGGACATCTGTGGCATACAGGGATGTGGCATTTGTAGATCAGTTCATTTCTGCGGGCTACAGTCAGTGTCCAACTGAATTGATCAACGGGATCGTGTACTAAATCGGTTGTACCCAGGTAATTTCTGAACTAATCTACTTACCCTTATTGCTGCTACTCTATAGCATCTCATAGAAATCAAATGTACAACGAATGATTCTTATCATTTCCTGAAAACAAATGAACATGTGTTTCAGAGATTGGTCATAGGGTCTCAACTGTGTTCAGCAATTCGGGTTTCAGGGACAACCTGAACACGTACGATAGTACTAAATAAGGACAACATATTCCTGCACCCAGCTTTATGATGAATGATTTTCAAAAGGAGAAACATTTTTCTCTTCATGATATCCAATTGTTGCTTTTGACAGTTCACAAACAGAACCTGAAGATTTTGAACCTTGTTTGTCTCCTGCAATTATGCTTACAGGTCCCCTGAAGGTTCTGGAACCGAAGTGTATTCAAATGAAATTTTTCTCAACAGTAAAAGTGAGTTAATATTGAATTTAACTGAGCAGCTGATAAAGTCACAAACTTCTTCAGTTAACAAAAACTACCAGTAACTGACAACAGTCAAATAAAGTTGAGTTAACACGGTTGCCGAATAAAATTGAGTTAATAGTTAAAGCATAAAACTACTTCAAAGTCAAATAAAGTTATTTCTGAGTAGGATTTTCCTATTGTTGAGGGCAGGGTTATTGCACCTAGGCGATAACAGTAGCAAATCGTGAAAAAACATATAAAATTTATCAAAAATTTAAATTATTTTAAAATTTATTTAAATTTATTAGTTTACCACTACTGAGGATAGCGATGCACGACATCAAAGCCGAAGCAGATAATGGGCTTGGAGTGGTTAGTAGGCAGAAGAAGATAATGATGGATCCGATGACAGGGACCACTGAAGATGGAAAATGGTGCCAGGAGGTATGGAAGAATTTGGCAATACCGAGGACGATAGATGCAGGAAGACAACACAAGGAGCCAAAAGAGAAGCCAAAAGAGATTATGGACGGCTCAGTTAAGATCCCATGGGCCAAAAAATTCATGTGATTTTAGGGAAATGTATTAAATGATAAAAAAACCAATATACAAAGATGCTCAAAATCCAAATAAAATAACAAAAATACTACACAACGAGATCTTGTTGGGATGAGATAGTTCATGTTGATGACATTATGATGATGTGTACGTGGTACGTATCTGAACCTAGTAACTATCGATAATTATATCTGGTACCTTGTACCGAACGTAGTACCATACGTGATCTAGTATCGAAGATACTGTGCTGACGTCAGCATATAAAATGTTCGGTTGGGTTAATGATATGGGACTAGCTATTGCTCCCTCTAACAGATTTTTAGGAAAAAATTACACATATTTTTAAACCACCCAAATAATGACAATAGCTTATATTAGAACAATATAAAACACAAACAAATTCGTTAACAAGATTAAAAAGATTAATTAGGAAATGCAATACAAGTAAATTATGTTTAAAAATATAATAAAAAGTTACATAGAACTGTAATTTTTTATAAATTATATTGTAACTCTATATAAATTATAGAGCAAGAACATTATAGTGTGGTTAAATTCTGACTATACTATAATTAATTACATTACATTAACTGAAGGTAACTTTTAGTTTGGCTAAATTACGAGCAATGTGTTCTTGCCCGATTGGCAGAAACCTCTCTGTCAAGCTAAGCTTATGGGATTGACTACCATATCTCCGCGTGCACTAATCTTAATTAAATCGAACTGTCAAAATCTGTGTGATTTTTCTTTTAAAATTTGATGACAGGTGATATATCGAAGCACTAATCTTAACACAAATTGAACCATCAAAATCTGTGTGATTTTGCCTTGAAATTTTGTCAACAAATCTACAGCACAATCATAAAGGTTTTGCGTTTGGAAGAATTAGTATAAAATAAATTATAAGTAAAAATCTTATATAAATGTTTATAGCGATTTAAAAAATAAATACCGTAAAATAACCATGATAAAAACCACAAAATTAACTTAATTGTTAAAATTTAATTTTTATCTTATAAGCAAGTAGAATTAGAAACAAAGCAAGGGGAGAATAATATATAGAAGAGAAAATTCGTTATCTGCCTCTTGAATTTGAATTTGATCCAATATCTTCTATACCCCCCTGAGATTTACTCACCTTCGTGTACCCTCCAGGTTTCGGTTAGATAGGTGCATGGCGTCTATTGCCCTGTCAGTTTTTCCAAGAATGACCAAATTGCTCAGAGCCCATCCACATCCTCTCTACAGTCAGAACAAGTACGGAGTGAGCGGAGAGAGCGGCGGCGCGTTGAGGCTTCACCGCCGGGACGGAGCTCCCGTCGCCGCCAGGCCCCGCCCTCCCGTCGCATCCGTTGACCCCACAAGCTGCTGCCGCCACCGTCGACCCCGCGCTGTAGTCGGTCCGCGAGCCCCCGTCGCCGGCAGCGGCTCCCGTTGGTCCTTCATCTCCCATCCCCGGCGGCGGCTCTCGTCAGCGCCCGCGTCGGCCCCCGAGCTCCCGTGAGCGTGGCTCTCGTCGGCCCAGAGCTCCTGTCCCGGCTGACCAGGTGCATGCTCTCGTGCTCTTAGATGCATTCCCAAATATCAGGAAGCCTTCTGGGATCAGCGCTGCAGCAGGGCGTCAAAAGGCGATTAGTGAGGCCATATAGAAAGAATGCTTAATGTATGATCCTTGTTTATATATATATATATATATATATTGTGGGGGACGACCAGGCCCATATGTTAGGTTACATTCTAACACTTCTCGCAGTCGAAACTAGAAGCACCATAAACATTAAGACTGGACCTAAACTCCATCAACACAGACGTCGATAAATCTTTGATGAAGATATTGACGTACTGGTACGACGTAGAAACATGTAAGACTTGGACTTCACTGAGAGCGACTCGTTCTCCGACGAAGTGTAGATCAATCTCAATATATTTGGTTCGCTGATGCTGGACCGAGTTGGTGAAAAGGTAAATGGCATCGACATTATCGCAATAGACCAGTATTGCGTGACGAAGAGGGTAGCGAAGCTCTTGTAGAAGTTGATACAACCAACAGGCTTCGGTGACCCTATTCGTGATAGCTCGATATTTTGTCTCTGTACTAGACCAAGACACTGTAGGTTGACGCTTAGATGATTAGAGATGGGATTGTCTCCGAGAAACACCGTAAAACCTGAGGTAGATTTACGTGTGTCAGGATAGCTCGCCTAATCTGTATCGGTGTAGACAGTGAGATCAGCTGGTAAGGTTCGGTGGAGATGTATACCGAGATCTAGAGTGTCTTGAAGGTACCTTTCATAACGTCTAAATGAGGTTTCGAGGGTTGTGTATATATAGATAGGCTTGTTGAACAGCATAAGTAAGGCCACGGATGCGAACCGTGAGGAAACAAGATGCCACGGATGCGAACCATCTGCTCTGATACCAATACCAAGAAAGAGGATAATTAGCGAATGTTTAATGTATGATCAGTGTTTATATAGGCATTGTGGGGGGACGTCCTGACCCACATGTCAGGTTACATTCCAACACATATAACATATTCACACTGGTTTACCAGCAGCAAGCAGCTGCGTGCTTGGTTTGCCACATTTAATTAGCAGCAGCGAGCGTTGTTGTAAATTACATTGTTAATTAGTCCATTGTCCAAATTAATTTCCTGGCCATCCCCACTCTTTAACTCTAATTGTTTTCAAATGTCTCAAGAAATATCTTCCAGCCATCCGACACAGCCTAATTTTCATTTTATGAGCTGATTTTACACGTCACATTTTTTAATAAATTTTCTTTGCGCAGCATTTTTAGCTGCCAAACCATCCAACAGCAGCCTAACTTTGCATAACATTTTTACCCGCTGCATGTTAAATTATCTTGTTCCTGTTAGTGGACACGAGGAGAACACTGCTCTCCATGCTTGTTTCAGCTTTCAAGTACTTCAAATTTTAACATGGCAGGTGGAGCAGTGGAGGACTGGAGGCCACCATTCCCTTCGGTTGCAACAGAAGCTTGCTCGCTGTCCAGGATTACTTGCTATTATTATTATTATAATGTACAGAATACTTGCCTTAGTTTATCAATTGCAATGTTGTGTATGGAAATAATAATGTGGTGTGAGGATGGTATGAAATTCATTAATTGCGTATTGTATTTTTTTATGAGTTCTCATGATGATATTTTGGTATTTCTTAGATAACCCTTTTTATCCAATGTCCTAGTACATTTTCATTGAAAAAAAATCTATTGATATAACAAAAGTTCATTGCATTAAATTTATTTTAAATTTTCTATGCACGGATTATTTTGACTCATTAAACACATATACGATGCACTCGTAAATACTTCAATCTTTATCAAGCTCGCTGCCAACAATGAATTTTCTCAATTCTCCTTCAAATTGCAATGCATTCTCCGTTCTTAAAGGTGCGATGGTTAAGTTAAGCAAACTAACCAGTCAACTGAAGGAGACCCAATGGCAGAGGTATAGAAGAGATTAAAATAAAAACTTAAGGATACAAAAGCTATGGAGTAAAACTCACGGGCATAGAAATAATTGGGTCAGTTTTGGGGACACAATGAATTTTCTCCATACAGAAAAGCAAAGCTACAGCCCCAGACATGATTTTTTTTTTAAAAAAAAGGCAAAAGCCCCAGGCCACCATATTCCCCCGTCGTCGCCTCTCCCCTTGGAATAACAGCTGCTACTGACGGTGTTGCATCGATATATTTGTACTGGGTTGTTCGATCGGCTGTTGCATTTGAATTCCATAATGGTTTAGCTTCTCAAGCCCTGCTACTCTTCTTTTGCCCATATGCTGCATTCTGGAACTAAATAAAGTAGCTAGTCTGCAAAGCAAGGCATTCAGGCTCCCCGCCACTGGTGTACGGTGTATGCTCGTTGTTGTTCAGTATGTTGTCATCCTTAATCTGATGTCAATTTGAGTACAGGAGGGCGCAAGGAGAGGAATATTGTTTGGTTTTGTTTCTCTCGATTACACGGAAAGACACACATATTACCACCGTACACGTAGTATCGAAAATACAGATATAAGTGTGCCTAGCGAAATTCAACGAAAATCACCTCCATATCAATAAGGTTTGAAAAAAGGAGAGAGGTGGCGAGAGCTTTGCTCTCGGTACGAGCATGAGAGGAAGAAATTAGGGAGGGGCCGAGAGTAAGTGCTAAGTACACTCTGGTAGCAGGGCTTGGGTGCCAGCCTCTTTTGCGCCATTGTGTTGTAGGATGATATCGGCTCGGAAATATTAAATTTTTGTTTCCAAAGAAAGAGTTATAGGATGCATTTATAAAATAAGTTAAAAAAGGTAGAAAAATGTAAAAAAAAAAAATCAGTAAACGGCATGCCCCATCCGGATGCACCGACCGCGCCCTCTCCTTTCCGACGAATCCACCGGAGCCTCAGACCCTCTACTCCGAGCTCGGAGGTCGCTGAGAGCGCCGGTGTCCGACCATGCGCTCAGCGGCAGGATGACCTCGCTGCTGCTCCCCGCCCTCCCACACGAGCTGATGGCGGAGATCCTAATCCGCCTCGACGACATGGCCGACCTCGCCCGCACCTCCTTGGCCTGCAAAGCCCTCCGCCGCCTCATCGTCTCCCGCGCCTTCCTCCGCCGCGTCCACACGCTCCACGCGCGGCCCCTCCTCGGCCTCCTGCAGCTGGCGGACGGCGGGTCCCACTTCATCCCCGCCGAGCCGCCCCACCCCTCCGCCGCGACCGCCACCGCCGTCGCGCGGGCGTCCGACTTCGCCTTCTCCTTCCTCCCCGGCGGCCCCGGCGACTGGCGCCTCCGCGACGTCCGCCACGGCCTCGCCCTCCTATCATCTCGCCAGGTCATCATCGGCTGCGGTTGCTTCCACCACCTCGTGGTCTGCGACCCCTTGCGCCGGCGGTACGTTCCGATCCCCCCTATCCCCGACGACCTAGCGGCCCCAACCCGGGACCTCGGCGGCGCCGGCGTGAAGGATTTCGATTACTTGGTTGCTCCGGCCGGACGAGAGGGTTTGTCATTCAGAGTGATCTGCAGACCCAAGGTGCCAGTAGATTGCGATGTCACCGTCTTCGTCTTCTCCTCCGGCGCTGTCATCTGGCGCGCCGCCACATTAGATGCATCCCGTGCGACTGCTAAATTGTTCTTCCCCCAATTCGTGCACTGCTACATCTACTGGCGAACCAACCTCAATGACAGATTGCTCATGCTGGACACTCGCGAGATGGACTTCTTCTTTGTCAATTTCAAGCCAGGGAGTCTACCATGGCAGGCAATGGGGGAGGCAGAGGAAGTAGGCAGGCTTGCGGTGTTCAACATTGATTATAAGTATGACAAGGTGGAGCTCCTCTCTAAGGAAATTAGAGGCGGCGCCGATGAACAGTGGCGGCACGACAGGACTATCCCATTGCTCCCTGGCTACAAATGGAGGATCGTGAAGTTGGAAGAAGGGTACTTACTCCTACAAGGGGTTTTGGGTGATGGCCCTTCATGGTTTACCTTTGGTACTGAATTACAGTATTTCACACTTGACATCAAGACATTTAAGCTTGAGAGGCTGTGTGCCTCAACATTCCAAGGCAGCAATCATCACCCTCAGTTTTACTTGTACAGATGCTTCCCGCCACCGTTATCGCTTTCAAGCATATGAAAATAGTAAGAACTTGGTTTCTTCGGTCATTGGGGAGTCATGTTATGCTAGTTATTTCGAATTGTAGCAGTCTTGGTACTTTTAGATTGTTATCATCTGTGGCCATGTATGCACTTCATCTTTGTTTGGAATCAGATAGAGACAGCCAATGAGATAGTTTTGTGTTTCACCACACCCTCGCTTATAAAATAAACCCAAGAGGAGCTCGGTTGTATATACAATCAAGTCATATTGTTTGTATGTGTATCTAGATGCATGTGTTTTCATTTTGGTCTAGTTCTTAACTCAAGCTTACTGGTGGCTTGGAAATATGTCGTGTACGCAGACGTGGCATTTGTAAAATTCCATAAAACTTACTAGCTTGTTTGATGACATGTACATATTTATTTTGCACTTCTTCGTCCCTATAGTGTTGTCTATAGGTTCTACCTATAGTTTTCGGAGTCTTAAGTAGACATATTTTTTTGGTAAGTTTTCATGTTGTAGCGTGTGGATTGAGTGAACCAGCAGCGTTACATTTCTCTTTGCGTAAATTTCAAATTTGTTTCCCAAAGATAGAATAAATAGTTTGCGCAAAAAGCATGACCACACTAGGACATATGTTTGCCATCTTGAAGCACTTAATATTCCCGACATTTTGATAGAATGTTAACTGATGACTCTATTAATCTAATCTGGTGTTCCTGCTCTCTTGTCACATTGGTCAGGACTTGCAAAGGGGGACAGAGCAGCTTCGGTTGTGAACATGTGTCTGAGGCCATGCAAGATCAGCTGCTACTACCGGCGTTGGCATCGATATGTATATATATGCACTGTACTAGCTAGTTCGATCGGCTTTTCCATTTGAATTCCGTAGGTGTTTAGCATCTGGAGTCTTGCTACTCCTTGTTTTTTTATGCTGCACTCTGGAACTAAAATAAGTGCAAAGCAAGGTATTCAGGCTCCCCGACTGTGATGGATGATGCACTTCATTGCATGCTCGTTGTTAAGTATGTTGTCATCCTTAATCTGATGTCAATTTGAGTACGGGAAGCTCTCTTTTCTTGCCACCAGTCCTTGTGCACGTATATATAATTCAGACCGCTGCTGATGGCAGAGCACGGGAGGAGCGCAAGGAGAGGAATATATTGGATTGTTTGAATTTTTTTTCCCGATTACACAGAAATGCAAACGTGCCACCACACATGTAGTACCGAAATATACTCGTAACTGTGTTTAAAACATGCTAGCTCAGTCTTAAAAAGACTTTATTTTTTATTTTTAGATAAGTGCTTGTCCTGACAAAGGTAGTATTTAAGAGAAATATTAATGATAAATATGAATTCATTTAATTCCTTTGAAAAATGTGTATGTATGTTTGTAGATATGTGTTGTGCGTATTATTTTAACCATGACGAGCGAAGTGATCAGGGTTAAAATCCTAATACACACCTGAATCTCTAATCCTAGGATGATTTGATTTTAGGTTATATTGGTCTAACTGACTATGACTATGATTATTATTTAATATAAAAAACACAAGTAAATGAAAAACGATGAATATTTAGAGCACGCGCTGCTTAGAGAGACGATAGGGAAAGATAATAAGACGTTTTGTCAAAACGGTGGTTGCCAAACTGTTAGTTAACGCGATTATCACCGGGTACGGTAATGGAAATCGCGTGGTAACTCTACTAAATTCAAGTATTTCTTTAAAAAAGATTTAAATTTTTGATAAATTTTATACGGTTTTTTTTATAGTTTACTGCGGTTATCATAACCGCGCTTACCACCGGGTGCAATAACCCAACCCCGGAGCTGAGGTAAACATACTCGTCGTCCGCCACCAAGCGAAGCGATCGTTGCTTGCAGAGCGTCCGCGTGAAAAAAGGCCTTGCTTATCGAGTATTCCAGCAAAAGAAGGCCTTCCCGCACGGAGGAAGAGCCTACCTGGCAATTCTCCAAAACTATTGAAGGTAGAAGAGATATTTTTTTGTAAGCATCTATCTATGTCTTTTATCTAGTTGGTACCCACTCAAACTATTATTACTATAAAGCTTGCCACGCCATTATTGCATTTGAGCCGTCCGATCTTTACATGAATCGTTGCGTCATCTTCTCTCCTGCGAGGAGCTGTATAGACATGAAATTAATGTGCGGCTCCTCCTCTTCAAGAAGCTGTATAGACATCGTTGTTTATTCCCACTTCACAAACGAGTTAAATCCCCTCTCCGCTCATCCCAGCTTCACCCCGTCGCCTCATCGGAGCAGTATAGTGGCTGTCGGATCCTTTGCGTTCACCTACTGGCCATTCGACACTCATCCGTAAGAGGAGATGCCTAACCTGAGCAGCCGAGTGCAGGCGGTAGTGCCTTCATGGCTTCTCAATTCCTGTACCAGTTTCCAACAGGAGATTTTCAGGTTATCTTGAGTTCTCAACGTTGCTTTAAGTCTTTTTATTCTCTTTAATCTGTTCTATATTATGTTCCCACTTCCCATGTTTGTCCTTGTTAATTAAATATAGGAACAATGCGGCGTGATCATACATGATTACTCACTTTCTGTCCGATCTGTTTCAAAAAGGACTCAATCAAAAAGACATTTCCAAAGTGACTCTTGAATCACTAGCTAGAAAACTTGTGACAATGAGCTCCAAAAAATATAAAATAAATTGTGACGATAGATCATAGATAGATGCACAAATTTCATGTTGGGGACCTTGCTTAAATCCCAACCAAATTAAAGATACAAAAATTCATAAGATTTCAATAAACAGAAGGTTTTAGATTTTTAGAATTTTGGAAACTCAAAATGAGCTTGGAAAAGAGCATTGAAATAACATCCAAATGACCTTTAAACATTATGAATAAATTTGTTAGTGAAGTTCAAATATAGAGGATCAAAAGTCATAATATGAGCTTCTTTCAGTTTGCAACCCATTTTGAGATACAAACATCACAAATCAGCCTAAAAACATGTATTTTCTGAAAATTTTCATCAACTCGAGCAAAGTGAGGAAGAGTTAACTTTGATTAAACTTTAAAGTCAAAGGTGCTCGTGTGAGAGATTTGTTTAGGGATCACTCTAGGCTTGCTCACATATGTCCTAGCACCTATTTAAGCAATAAATTTGATTTTCAAAGATTGAACCTTGGTTCATTGCTTGAATGAGGATAAAATCTTCCGTTTTCAAGTAAATGACACAAATATGCAATTTTGAGGAAATTGAGTTGTTTTAGAGAGTATTTGATTTTTATGAGTTTAAAATACCTCCATGAACCAATATATATCAAACTTTATGGTTCTAATGGCAAAACTAACTTGATGCAATAATAGGACCAAATATGGTCTAGGTTTTCAAGCAATTTTCAAAATGAAAATTTTCTCAAACCATTGGCCAACTAAAATATATTTGAATGCCAAAAAGGTTTGAAATGACCAACTTTGGATATTTGTCAATTGGATTGTTTTGCAAATCCTTTTAGAAAATATTTTGCCAAAAAAACCCTTTAAAGATGAATACAACATCCTAGTATCTACAATTCTAGACTAAAATCATTTTCTTTGCAAAATTTAAGTTTGTTTTGAAATGACTCTAGACAAACCTTTCAAGTAGGTGTAAGAACACTTTAAACAAGGAAAGCAAGTTTTTGCAACTATTTTTTAGAGTTTGACTTTTTGATCAAAATAATATTTTAAAAACTATTATAGCATTAATTTGATCAAAACACATGTAAGGGTTGTAAATGACATATGAAGTTATAGCACTCTCCCTAAATATGGTACTCCAAAACATTACTTAAAATTAAACTTGTGGATCAATCAAGCAAGATTTAAGGATGAACATTAAGCATAAGAGATATCACCTACATAAGAATAGAGATAGATATTTCAATACAAGTGCTTGTTATCGAGATGGCATTGTTTCTTGATGTTGAGCAATCATTCACATGCTTGACTCCATTTTGTGTAAGCTTAATTCTCCGCAAGTGAGTTAAGTCTCCATTGCATCTTCAAGTACCTATTTAGCAATCTAAGCACTTTTTGGTACCCAAACCATATTGGGTCCATAAAGGTTAATCACAAAAGAATTAGGCACCCAAATGACATTTGCGCTATCTTTTGGTGAACTAATCATCCTAGTTACACAAGTGTCATATTTGGGCTTGCTAAGAAAATTATGCTCAAATGAGAGGTTTGGTTTAGAAATGTTACCCATGGAATAATTTTTGCCAATATATCCATTTTCTTAGCAATTGTAATGATGTTGAGTTTTAATCTATCTTTATCCTTTTCTTACTTATTGCCGGTTTGTCCATTGCTTGATGTTTTGCAATGACCATCATTCCTATGATGACATTTTAAGGCAGTGTCCCGCTATGGTGCACTTGGTATTAGATATCTTCTTCTTGCTTATCTTGTTTTCTTGTATGTTCCAAGGGAAAACTCTAACATGATGTACATTTTTCTTGCACTTGAAGCAGGCAATGGGAGTCTTCATCTTTTAATTTTGCCCCTTTGTATTGGCATTGCTAGACATCTTATTGTTGCAACAATTGACGATGAACTGGCCATACTCATGACAATTATAACATGCTCTCTTTGATCTTCTCTTGCTCTTATTGTTGGACTTGGCATCTTCTTAATGGAACTTGGTGTAAGCTATAATTTATCCCTTCTCAAGCTTCTTTACCATGAAATCACAATTATCTTGAGAAGGTTCAGCATTATCCATCAATATGATCAAATCCTTCTTAACTATTTTAACCTCTTGCATGGGAGATTCATTTTTACGTTCATGATCTAAGTCACATGTAGTGCTCAAAAAAATATTTGCTTGAGAGCAACATATGTTAGCATAAATAAAGTCAACTTAAATATGAGGCTCATCAGATTTTACAGTTGTCATTATTACCTCATAATATATATCTAGCATTGCATGAAAATCTATAAGATTTTTATAAGAGCACGAAAACTTATCATAATTTTCTTGTAGGTTCGCATGATTGTGAGTGAGCTCCACAAGTTGAGCTTTGAGCTCTCGGTTTTCCTTCTCCAAAGGTGCTACACAAGCAAGTTCAGCTTCACTCTCACTATCCTTCTTCTTTGCCCGCCTTGTTTTACTCTTTGGCATAAAGCTAGCTTGATCTTCGGTAATAGAAGGTGTGCACTTTAGTAAGGTGAATTCTATGCTTGGCCATTGATGCCCATACGCTTCTTCTTCCTTCAAAAGGTCAGTTCCACAAGCACTATAGTAAATAGAAGTATCCATACTGACTCTACTCACTATTCATTACCTTAAATGGAGTCATGTGTTGGTGAGAAGGTGAATATGGCAATGCCATCTTAATCATTGGATACAGTCACTTGAGGGTTCTTCACAAGTTTTTGATGAAGTTGAGCACTCCTCAAGTGGTTCCTTTATAGTGAGATCTACTTCATTACACTTAGACTTATCATATCTCTCCTTGAGCTTGGTCCAAATGAGATGAGCATCTTCAAGCCGCATGATGGATTAAAACACATCTTTACGCAAAACACGAAATAAAGTATTAGTAGCTTTAACATTGGGATGCAAACATTTCTCTTCCTTTTCAAATGATAGCATTTTATCACTAGGAGTATAAATGCTCACATCTACAACTCACTCTATTTAAGGACCAATTCCGTTAAACACATTAAGCATGCAAGTATTCCAAGATGAATAATTTGAACCATCAAGTAAAATAAGTTTTAGAAACATTTCACCTCTTGTTGACATTGTATCATCTTAAGTGTCGGCATAGAACTCATTGGGTTCTTCTTACCATCCTCGGACATCTCCTCTATAAGCGGTGAAGCATATTAGGAGATTAAGCTCTGATATTAATTAAAAAGACTTTGATATTGCCTAGAGGGGGGGTGAATAGGCAATTCCTAAAATTTTTTAAAAATTGTAACATATTAGTACTTAACACTAGAACTTTCGATCCAAACTATCAAAATTTATGACTGGCCTTCTTTGTCAAACCAAGAAGGTTGATTAAAACTTTCGATCCTATAGGTTAGAACTTTCGATTCTTGTTTCGAATCTCTCGATGGAGATGCAACCAAGGATAACACCCACAACACAAAGGTAAAGCATGGTATGTAAACAAAAGTAAATGCATAGGAACACAACTAGAGTAGGTTATGCAAGGGAAATCACAAAGATAATGCAAAAGAGAGTGGGAGATATGATTTTTCACCAAAATTCAGATCCCAACGATCCTACTCACCGTTGAGAGACTCCAGGGAGTTGAATCTCTCTCGATCCTAAGCCTCACCAAGCAAGCACCAAGGATGAAGCTTTGACATCTAAGTAACTACCAAGGTCAAGCACCATTTCCAAGCCACTACTAATGGTCCAAGCTTAGACAACGAGCAACTTCCTTTGGTTAAGCTTGTTTTACCAAGCAACCTCCAAGATTAAGCTTTGCTCTCAATTATCTCTTCCATTTCAGAGGTGAGGAAAAACCTTCATAAACTTTCTGAAGACTCACCACAACCTTAAAAACTCACTGGTGACTCCTAGTTGTCTAGGAGACATTGATATCAAAAAGTAACAAACACTACCAAATATTTGCTTACTATGAATTTAAGTGTTCAAAGAATAGAGTGAAGCTCACTAGCTCTCAACCTTGCAACCTTTCAATCCACTCCTTTTCTTTCCTTAAATCTCTATCACAAAGAACCACCACAATGGTAGGGGATTTGGGAAGGGTTATTTATTTGGCTTTAGACATGTATACTTTTATCCAAACTCAACATCTAAGAATGGAGGGGGTGAAGGGGTTTAAATACCCAAGTTTCTAATAAACTAGTTGTTACACATAGATCTAAGGACTAGAACTTTTGCTCTAGGGACCAAAACTTCTAGTCAACCCCTCAACTAAATAGAGAGTCTTGACCAAAACTTCTGGTCTCTAGGACTAGAACTTTTAGTCCCCCTTAGCCAAACAGAGAACTAGGGTCAAAAGTTCCTGTCCCTAGGGCCTGAATTTCCAGTTCTATTTAACAATACTCTACAAAAACAATCATAACCTTTTGCTCTAGTGTCTATTTTTGACAAACTTGGGCTCTATGGAAAACTTATTGAAAGGGCTACCCAACCTAACAAAAACAAGGTATAAACCCACTCATAGGATATGTTAAGGCTTAGATTTCTTTCAAGGAAGCACTTAGATAAGTCTCTTTGAGCATCAAGACATAAACAAATACATTAATATTACATCCATCTTGATAGTACATCATTACTATACTCAAATGTAAATATAAAGCTGCACCAATAGGAATACCTTCGTGCCATGTTTTTCTTCATCTTGAGGGTTGCCAACGTTTCCCTTTTTCTCTTCTTCATTTTATTGATGTGGATCATCTGTAATTGGCCTTGCATGGTCCATCGACGCAAAGTCTTTATTTATCCTTCACCATTATATTGGTTTGTGGGTGCCAAGCGCTTCGCTTGCCCTTCACCATCACATGGTCTATCATGGCCTAGCATTGCTTGTTCTTTATCATCTTCTCATATAAAGCTACTTTGTATGACACATCTTCAATATCTGTGCTTGGTCATTACTAATAATTTTCATCTTCTAGCTTCTCTTCTTCATCAACATATCCATTAATATGCTCACCTTCCTCTCCCATTCATCTCTATGCGTTGTTGTCTTCTCTCTTCTCTAGCAATCGCCCCACGGAACTCATTGCTACCCTCCTTTCCCCCTCGACTAGATTTGGTGGCCACATAGGTGGAGACGCCAGATCCGGTGCTGCTCGGAGTTGAGGAAGAAGCTGCCCTCACCTACCGTTTATGGAGGATGCCAAATCTAGACATTGAAGGGGCGATGAGCACAACAGAGTAGAGGCCGTCACCATCATTGCCACTGCTAATCATTGCTCGATGAAGTGCTACTGCATCCTTGTTCTTCTCCCTGCTGTTTCCTTGCCGTCAATCTCTCCAATGGCCACAAGCCAGGCGCCACTATATCTGGCGGCCTTGAGCTCCTAGCTGCTAGATATGACCTTAAGCTCCTAATGAGCGGTGGTGATCGACGGTGGAGGTGGAAAAGGGGTGCGACGGTGTTCGACGGTGGAGGAGGAGAGGGGGTGCGACGGTGAAGGAAGATAATAGGTGAGGAGGTGACGGGTGGTGAAGGTGTAAAAGGGGATGCAACGGTAGAGAATGAGACTTGGTGTAACAGCAACTGACGATGGAGGGAGGAGAGCATGGTGCGATGGTGGAGGAAAATTTTCTTTTTTCGTGAATGGTTAATATATATATATATATATATTTAAATTTTTGATTAACCAGTGTTAACTATGTTTGATAAAGGTTGGTGTAATTTTCACTATTTTTAAGCCAATTCATTACAGTAGACATAATATTTTTAGTGCATGAATTGAAAGGGGGTAATCTCACCCTAGAAAATAGGGGTAACCAAATTCAGATTTTATGTATCCAACTAAACAAAATCTGTTGTATACAATATTTGCACATATAACCAACCAAACAACATCTCTCAGATTATCTAGGTCTAACTGATACACAAACTAAACGACTCTATTTACTTGGAAAAATCCAGGCTAGAGTAAGGGTGAATGACTCGTAAGGGTAGGCAAGATGGATGTAGATAACCAAACAGACCGTATGTGTATCCAATTCCAATCCAAGCCGTAGTGTCATAACTCATAAGAAAAGTCAAATCAAAATCGAGACGAGAAGAATTCCGAAATCCCCACGGTTTGGTTGCTTCTTCCTCCTCTCGCCTCCTCGCCTCCTCTGCTTCTCTGTCCCAAATTCGCCACCTTTCCTCCTCCGATCCCTTCCCCGCCGCGGCTTGGCAGGCGAGGGCACGGCCACAGTGGCCGCGGCAGAAACTTCTCTCTCTCTCTCTCGTTGAGAGGAGCGGAGATCCATCCGTCCGTGCGGACTCTGAGGCGGTTACTTGTCTGGGAGGGCGAGGCCCATGCCCCACGTGCAGTCTGCCCCGGCGGCGGCAACCGCGGCGGGGATATCGGTGGCGTCGGCTCCCGCGCCGAGGAGGTGGGAGGGGGTAGACCAGGCGCTGGAGCGGATGGTGCTCAGGGCGTGCCTCGACCAGGCTCCCGAGCGCCGCCGCGTCCGCGAGGCATTCAAGGACGTGCAGCTCAGCATCGACCACTGCCTCTTCAAGGTCCCTCATCTTTTTCTCCATTTTTTCTTCTTTTTACTTCTTTACACGCTTCTTTGGAAATTAGATTTGAGATAAAGATGCAGTTTTTCTGATCCCTTTACCGCGGCTACAACAATTGTATGGATTATTAACGGTGTAATACTAAGAGTTATCATTTCTATGTCGAAACATGCGCATAGTCATGCTCAAGATCCTGATGGAGGTTTTAGTGGTTGCTATAGTCAAGATGGTGATGATTCTCGTGTGCTAGAATAGTCCAAACCTGGAAATAATTAGACATTTCTAGGCACAACCTGTTTGAAGAGGACTGAGCTTTTATTAGAATGATCCAAACATGGGGTCAGTATTGTGCCCACACAAAGCTTTGTGATTGGTCCAGGTGGAGATATACATATCCAACAGACATTTTGAGTATTAATTGCAATTGCTTTTGTAGTTGATTAGGATGGTCTATCCGTACCGATTTGTGCATTGTACAAGGCGTAAATACATTTCCAACTGATTTTGGTTTGTACTATAGCAGACATTGTACAAGGTGGAAAGTGGATCTAATGTCAATCCACGCATGTTAGGGCCTATAATAGTGACATATCATTGTTAGGGTGTTTGATTTTAACAGCAGCTTTTATGAGGTACTAGTAAACACAGAATACATGGAATGATATTAAGAGAGGAAAAACCATAGCGCAAACATAGTTCCACCTTTGGTCAAAAAAAAAAAGGTAGTTCCACCGTTTAAGCACCATCAAAAGTTCAAATCTTAGAGAAGTCCCATTCCTATTTTCCTTGAGTGTTTTTGGCATTATCAGGCTGTCTATTTTTTATCTCTTTGTCAATTTCCTATGTTTCAGTGCTTTGATTTGATATGCACTCAGTTTCCTATGCCGTGATGCTTTTATTTGATCTATCGACACTTTAATGTTGTGACCTGCGATGGATCATTTTTCTTACTTGCATTGGTTCTATGATGCAGGGACAGTATAGCGATATTGGAACAAAGGAGGTGCTATTTCTTGGTCTAGCTATTGCTTTACAGTTTCTTCATGCAGTATATGTCTGCAGTTAAGTGGCTTAACTGCTGCAATACATAAATTTCTGCTGCACATATGCATATAAGACTATTAGGCATATAGAGTCTGTTCATCTTCTTCACAATACTGTATGCCCCACAGCTAAGACTATGTAAAGAGAGAGGTTCCACTATAATAACTCAGAAGGCATGATGGTTCATTTTATTTGGTTGATCTGTAAATGAATGTTTGGCAGAAATACTGAAATATAGATTACAGATACAAGGTAGGATAAGTCTTTTTTTCTTTTTAGAATAAAACACCATAAGCTAGTGCGGTACTGCAGTATTGAAGTGCACAGGGCATATCTGGTCTTATTAGTTCATCCTTTGATTGAATAGAATAAGTTTTGCTATTTATCTATGCTTAACAGAAGCTTGCCATTATAATGATCATTGGTTGTGGTTTGCAAGGTAATGGCGTTGTAAAATGGTATGCCAAAAATGTTAGTTCTCAATAATGCTCCAAACTCCTAATATGATGACTTATCAATCGATGCTTTGCTCTTCAAAAGTTTATGCTAACTTGATGATAAGTGATTAATTTTTCCATTGCAATGTGACACTTCCTCTCTTTGACAGACATATGAGAAAAACTCCAGGGGTGTGGAGATTTTCTCAAAATGTTGGTATCCAGAGAATCATCGCATAAAAGCAATTGTTTGTCTCTGCCATGGTTATGGAGATACCTGTACCTTTTTTCTCGATGGTAGACTTTTCCATTTGATGCAAGTTATTTGTCTGATGCCTTGTTTTTTGTCACATTTTTATAGTTTTTTTTTTCGTGCAGGTATTGCTAGGAAGGTTGCTTCAGCTGGATATGGAGTGTTTGCATTGGATTACCCTGGTTTTGGTCTGTCAGAAGGACTTCATGGATATATACCTAGTTTTGACACTCTTGTTGATGATATTGCAGAACATTTTACTAAGGTCAAAGGTATGCTGCCATTAAATCTCTCTCTACCGCTTTTTTCTTTTTGGAAACAATTGAGAACTTTAAAAAATATTTTCAGCTAATTCAGATGCACACATCCTGATAAGTGGCTTCTATTAGGTTTCATTTCTAGCCTACCCTAATTTACTTAGGACTAAAACGCTTTGATGTTGATGTTGATGTTGACTTCAGATGCACACATGTCTTTTCTTAACAAAATTACCTTGGATGAAATTCATATGTCAAAATTACATAGAACTTACCAACTGACATGGCCATAATACAGTGGCAACATTTGGAAGGCTTACCACAAGTTCTGTTTCTCTTTTACTTGGGTTTTTAAGATCAACAAAAATTACATACTGTTTGATCTTTTAACTTCTGGTGTATAGTTTTGTGAAATGTGACTATAGAGCTACTTTATATCATTTTATTCTCTTCCCGGTTATAAAAGAAAACATGCACCACCTTCAGTTCAAAATATATCTTGTTTTAGCTCTACGCGCGCAGAACAATAATTAATAATTTAGTCTTTGGCATAGTTTACTCATTGCTTGTATGCCCATATCTCAACACCATGTCCAAAAGAGAACCATTGTAGGGCATTTTGAGGAAAACATTGCAGCAACAAAACTAAACTGACTAGCATAGGAGTTAATCAATTACACACTCTTTTAACTTGGCACATTCAATGTCATTGCTATTGATAATGGTGAAAAGGGGGAAATTGATGGGGTAGGTTTCATAATAAATGGCTTCAGTCTGAATTTAAATTTTACATTCTGTATACAGCCTCCACATTGCTGAACCTGTAAATGTCCTCTAATTATTTAATATAATGATGCGCAGCTCTCTTGTGTGTTCAAGAAAAAACTGTCTAATTATTTTGATATTAATGTATAGCTAGCAATAAACTAGCATACTCCTTTTTTAAAAGGATACCATATGTAATCTGAATGTTACTAACTTATTTGTATGTTAGAAGAAAATCCTGAACATAGAGGTCTTCCAAGCTTTTTGTTTGGTCAATCTATGGGTGGAGCAGTTGCATTGAAGATTCATTTTAAGCAACCAAATGAATGGGATGGTGCAATACTAGTTGCGCCCATGTGCAAGGTAGATATATCGATGTAGGATCCAATCTCTACAAGTTGTGTCTAACAGTTATTTGCAAACTCATTTCACTATAGATTGCAGATGATGTGGTTCCACCTTGGCCTGTTCAGCAAGTTCTAATTTTTATGGCTGGACTTCTTCCAAAAGAGAAGCTTGTTCCGCAAAAAGATTTAGCAGAGTTGGCTTTCAAGGAGAAGAAAAAACAGGAGCAGGTTAATATCTGCCTGCCACACTGGCATCTAGAAACTATATTTTCTTATTTAGTTTTCTCGACCTCCCTTAATATATGGAATTCTAATCTGTTAACGGTGAATTACAACAAAGAACAGAAGACACATATATGATCCTACTTTTTTATTTTTGCTTCCAATTTTGGGTAGGCATATCCTAAAGCACAAAAGTGTAATTCCAAAGCATGAACTATTAGGAAAAAATCATTCAAATATACCAAGTCTTGGCTTATGCCTCGTGAAAAGAATTGTTAACAATTGCCTGTTGAATGCAGTGTTGTTATAATGTGATTGCCTACAAGGATAAACCACGTCTCCGAACAGCTTTGGAGATGCTGAACACCACGAAAGAAATTGAGAGTCGTTTGGAGGAGGTGGGTGGATTATTTTGCTTTAGGTGTCTGTTATACATATGCTTTTAGAGTCCTATACAGTTTCTTATGACATTGCCCATCCTGATATTGATAGCTGTAGATATTTTGATATGGACGCCTGGCATGAATGGCTGTATTTGTTCGTTGGGCATGTTGGTAGCATGTCTAGTTTGTGCACAGGGTATCCATGGGGGACCGTACAACTATTTTGGTAGTTCATTTTTTTACAAGCTCAAGTTTTGACGTTACGCTTTGTTGTAGCTGGTGCATACCTAATCTATGATTTTAGCATAAAATTGAGACGGTTGACAGCCTTAATAAGATAGGCTTATGACAATGGTCAACAATAACTTTTGTCCTTGATAGATACTTATTCCCATAAGGTTTCATATTGGGTTTTACTAAACAGTTTTTACAAATCGTAGAATTGTGGATGCTCTACTTTTCTGTTACTCTCTCTTTTGTTTTTTAATTATTGAAAGATGCTTCATCATTCGTGTTTAGGTTTCTCTGCCCATTATCATTTTGCATGGCGAGGGTGACTTGGTCACGGACCCAGCTGTGAGTAAAGCTCTCTATGATAAAGCAAAGAGCTCAGATAAGACGCTTCGCCTTTATAACGAAGCATATCACGCCATCTTGGAAGGTGAACCAGATGAGACAATTTTTCAAGTTCTCGATGATATAATTTCTTGGCTGAATCAGCATTCTACAAAGGAAGTTCCATTGTCATAAACTGGGCAGAGCACTGGCTAAATTCCTTTGCTAGTGATGTGTCCCCCGTAGCCATTGATCCTTGATCCAACAGTTGCAACTTCCATTTTGGCACCAGCCCTGTCATGTTTGTTTGCTGATTGCAAATGCGGCTGTCCCTCATCAAGCTATGTACATACTGATTGACGTGTGTTTATCCATAACAATTTGTTTGACAAAATTTAGATACGGTTTTTATATACATTTGTAATATATTTCAGATGCTTTTTTTTTATGTTTAACGAAGTTGACTTTTACCATTCGTAAGAATATATATAATTACAATTTATTTTATTATTAAATAAGAGGAATGTAGGCCTATGTCGTTCTAACTGACACCGAAGTTGGGCACGAAGAACTTGGGACAATCAACGTCATGGCAGGCGTCCAAGATCCCGGCGGTTGAAGAGAAGACGAAGACGGTGAAGTTGTTTGGCACCAGGGCTCTGCAGGCTGGAGCGGCCTGCGCGACGGCACGGGCGGCCGGGACAGCTCGGTGGAGCGGCTCGGCGGGGGCGAACACGCATTGCATCTGCAGGAGCCCATCCTGCCGGTCGGCGGAGGCAGAAGAGAGTGAGCGAGTAGAGGGGTAGGTCATTGCACGGGAGGGAAGGCACCGGACGACGGCGGCGATTTACGGCGGCCACGACGGACGTCTCTGGTGGATTCGTTGGAAATTGAACGGGGAGATTTTCTATTATTATTATTATTATTATTTAAACCTTTTTATTTTTAATTTCAAAACCAAACAACCCAAAACTTAATTTCAAATGTGCACCTTTTAGTTACACAAAGCGGTGTGACGCTTACCAAAAAACGGTGCTACGCCATAAATACCTAATGTAGTATTATTAGTATTATTATTTGGCGTAACGTAGTATTGTTGTTTAGCTTACGCCAATCTAACTAGGGTGCCACTATTATGTTTACTCATGATGTGATAGTATTGCTTGAGCACGTTGGGTGATGTGGTTAAGAATATTCACATCTACAAATGATTTTAGCAATGATTTAGTTTTAAAATTAAAAAATAAAAAGGTTCAAATAATAAAAAAATTCAAATATGGAAAGAGGAAATTGCCTGGTTTTTTTTCTACTGATATAGTTATAGATTGACACGTAGGCCACAGATATACATATACATAGTATATAATTTACTCTTTCCGTATTTAAATATACAAATACTATTGACTTCCAACAATATTTATTTCTTTACTACTTAGTTAAATGAAGTGAAAAAGATACCACGAAATCTATCATCAAATGATACCCGAAATCCATCATCAAATGTATTTTGTCTATTTTTTAAAAGATGAATAGTCAATTAAATTAAAAAATAGTTAATGGTGTCATATATTTAAAACTATTGTTTTATCCTTCTACTACTATAGCTAAAAGATTAACCGGCAGTTAAATAAGTACTGCTATACATTGTGTGAGAGCTGGGAAAAAAATTAAGAAGACCTGATGTGAATCACTGGTTTGGATGATTTCGAAAACAAGTTTTCCTGCGTACTTGTAGAATGAACAACCCCTTCAACAAGTAAATTTTATTGGCTTCAACATTAGTATTTTTTATCAGTTTCAACATTTGCAATTGTTTCGTAGTGGACACTATTGAATAAGTGTTGTTAAAAATTTCAAGAAGTACAACCAAAAGGTAAATCATAATCACCAAAAGATAGATCTAAGTCCAAACAAGCATAAGGATGCAAAGAACATAAAGAACACAAGCAAGAACACATAGATACAACATTTGTTTATTGACGTTTGAATCGAAAACTCAAATGTCTCTGTTGAAGCTCAAAAGAGCCGTCTCAATATTTTCCTCACCGAGTGAACATGGAGATCAAGCTTGGTATCCACTCGTTTATCTCTTTTCTTTATAAAAGTGAGGATAAACCTTATAGACATCCGTAATACATAATGTAGCATGAGCTTGATACTGAACTCAAGTGCTCTAGGATGGATTTGAAGCTCACAAGAACCTATTGCTCCCAATACTCACTCTATTCACTAGTTTTCACTCAAATCTCAAAAGGAGAGGACAAAGCTCAAGATAAGCAACCCCCAAAAGTGGGGTGGGGGAGTTAAATACTCAACTTCTATTAGACTAGGAGTTTGTCGGTAGATTGGTATCCAACAATAGTATCCGTATATATTCGGTGTATTTCTATGTACGGGGTAAGCTTGATATGATGATACAAATAAAGATGCAAGTTAACATAGATTTTAATATAGATTCGGACTCATAGAGGTAATAGCCATACTTTTGTTTGGCCAGGTGATTGATGTTTTTCACTATATTACAAAATGTGGAGAGAAAACCCTAATCCAGTATATCATGATATCGTCATAGAGTTTAAGCATGTTAATTGACGGCTAGTTATCTTCAAACTCCTCCAATATCGACTAGATGTGATTGGATGTGTGGCTTATATTAGCTTATCTCGGGTTGAGATTCGTTTTGACCTATCTTAGCTTGTCCTTTCATTGGAGAGCCTTCTATTTATACCTTAACTAGAAAGATAAGTATAGATATGATTCGACTAGTTCTGGTTGGGTCTAAGTAGGACTCTGTATTTCTTTCTTATCGAAGATACCTTCTTTATCTGTTTTGGATTCTATCCATATATAGAGGGTTTATTTCTGTGTAGAGATTGATACATGGTATTCCGCCAAGGTATGTGTATATATTTAGGATATTCCATATTTAGTACACTGATAGAGTTACGCATAGAACTTGTCTCTTAATTGTTTTATCATCAATAAGTAAAAGATACATTTTTAGTGGTTTGTTTTACTAACTTTTAAATAATGTATAATTAATATAACACATAGCTGCTAGGCTTATCAATGATAATACCATGCATCTTAGAACTCGTAAGAGCATGTACAAAACTCTAGGCTGACTAGAGGCCTCACAGGCTCATGTTAGACGGAGCCACCAGCTTAGTTGGGACAGTTTGACACAATAGCCTCATGTTGAAAAAGGTTATACAACATGGAGCCACAAGTTAAGACCATGTTGTATGGCCCCCTATATAGCCTCCTAACACAAACCAGGTGTGCTATGTCCCTAACCCATGTCCCCTAATAGTCCCACTCACTCAGTTGTCCTCATAGCCTCCCTCTTTTGGTAGCGTCGTAGTGGATAGAAAGCTAGACATGACTACATTGAGGTCTAGCTGCGATCTTGTGCCTAGATCCAGTGAACTCACAATCATCACTAATGATCTCACACACAAATTTGTTGAGCTCGTGATTGGCACCAGCAATCTTGAGCCAAATTCAGTTAGCACCTAGCCAAACCAATGGTTGGTGCCCAATTGACACCATTGGTGCTCAAGCTTAATTGAGATGGCATGCGCTAGAGCCATGGGAGATGAGGACAGCAACAATGGTCATTGTCACATTAGGCACCTCACCTAGGAGAGGATAGGAGCGATGGTGATTGCGAGGGAGGGCTACGATAGTGATAGCGTGGAGAACATCAATGTGGTGATGGTACGTCGATCTATCATAAGGGAACTATTTTAGGGGTGGGGGTGGGGAAAGAAGAAGAGTTTAATACGACTGATAGTATCATAGTAAATACATTCCAGCAAACAAGTACTTGAAACAATTAGATTCATTTTATCTTAATGCAACAAAAAAACAAGGAACTACCTGCAGTGTGTAGGCATGACATCGGGTGATGATATTGCTATCAAAGAGTTTCATGGACTGCATTGAGTCAACCTGGACCATGAAGAAACAAGTATCCACCACTAAAATAAACACATGAAGATCCTCATCAAATCCCATTATATCTATTTTATGTCTCTGCACAAGAGAGTTCAGCCCAAGGATGTCATGCAGCTTAACAGTCTTCCGCAGCACCCATTTCGCGGCGCCTCCAATACTGACCTTCCTCTCCCACATTTGGAATCCGCGGTACGACAGAACAGCAAGGCCGACATTATCATCCTCGGCGCGCATGATACAATAGCGGCGATCAGTAGAGAAATTCGACTGCGGCCAATCGGCATCCATCGCAGCGACGTTTCCAAATTGAACTCAAGAATGTGATGCCCACAAACAGATAGCAACCAGTAGAGGGCATTGCCAACGAGTATTGCAGGAGAACCAAGATGGTAGATGGTGGACACGGGCCTTGTGAAGATGACATCGCCCCATTCGCCGGTCACCGATGAGGTAAACGGAGGCGAAGATCCGCCTGTCCGTCCGGACGGTGCCGATCAAGACCACTTTGAAGGTGCACGTGGCCGTCGTCGCCGGCGGCGGCGGCGTCGCAGAGCACCGCGTCGTTCAGGATGGATTTGTACCCGGTCTGGAGCGCCGGTGGAAAAGCCACGTGACGGCGGTCGGCGGCGACGGGATTGCACACCACGAACGCACGAAGCTTGTGGTTGAAGATGAGTAGGAGGCCGTGGCGGCAACCGTGGAGGTCCGCGAAGCCGCCGTCGAGCTGCAGGGAGAAGCGGTCGGACGGGATGAGATCCGGCGGGTCGAGGACGGATCTGAAGACGGGGTAGTAGAACTCGTCCTTGAAGACGCCGAGGAGGGGAGGCTCCCGGTGGTGGGCGCGGAAGCGGCGGAGGAAGGTGGGGTCGGAGACGAGGCGGCGCCACTGCTTGCAGACGAGGGAGGCGCGCTGGAGGGTGGACGGCTGCCAGGGGAGGCGGATGAGGTCGTCGTTTTCCAGAGGAGGCGGCGGCGGCGGTCACTCTCCATGTGTGTTGGTGTGGTTTGGTGTCTCGTTTGTTCACTCGGGTTTAGCTTTTAGTTTTGCTCCCTCAATTTTAAAAACCGCTAAAATTATAATTACGTAAAATATGCCTCTGAATTAAAAATATCAGTAAATTTAATAAATTTTCTTTTTTTTAATCACATACCATAGACCCAAATATATATTTTTGTCAAAAATCTCTAATCCAACTGGCTGATAGTCGAATATGAAAGAAAATTGGGTAGGACTGTCCTTCTTCCTCATGGAAAGACTTCGTTTTTTTGACTGACATGTGTTTACATAGATCTTAGATTAATTACCCTATGCCTCCGGCTCAAATGCTCAACTTTCCCCCTTCTCTCTCCTCTCCACTCCCCACCTCATTTCGTTCCTTCTACTCCAGCCAACGATTGAGCCCCTGACATAGGAGAAGTGAGGGAGGTGGAGAGAAGGGGAAAAAAATGTAGCTCATGTAAATTTAATTCCATTTTTCATCGAGGACAGTAAAAAATGTAGCTCATGTTAACAAAATGGAAGCAAAAAATCATCTTGCATTTGGGTCAGCCGTGGTCACATCATTGATCGTACTACATGTCCCTGTAGTGGATGATTCATCATTATTTGTCACCCTTACATGGAAATATGCTGGATGATTAGGCTCATCAAGGACCATACTCTCACTGCTTAGCATTGCAACAACATCTGACATAGTCGGTCGATCAACCGCGTTCTCTTGCACACACAATAATGCGATGTTAAAGCACCTCATCATGCATGACGACTGACAATTTGAAACCAATGATATATCAACAAGTTCAAGCCATCTTTCCTCTGCCCATAACTTCCATGCCTGTTTCACATTCCAATGTAGGTCAGATACCAAATAAACAAAACAAATTTACTTGTTTCATGTGTGTCCAACAACTCACATATCCAAGGAGATTGATGAAGTCTTCACATTGATATACACTAGCATTCCTTTTTCCGCTAATGATCTCAAGAACTATAACACCAAAGTTGAATACATCAGATTTGGGAGAGAAGAGGCCCTCGGAAGCATACTCTGGAGCCATGTAACCACTAAAATAATGTACATTAACTGTTAAATTGTTGTTAATTTGTGCTTGAATTGTAATGATAAATGTTCAAATTTATATGATACTTACTATGTGCCAACCACTCTTCTTGTAGTTCCTTCGTTGCTATTTGAGCTAAATATTTTTGCTAGCCCGAAATCTGAAATTTTGGGATTCAATTCACTATCCAAGAGAATGTTACTTGGTTTAAGGTCTCGATGAATGACACGCAATCGGGAGTGCTTATGTAGGTAAAGAAGTCCTTGTGCTATTCCTTCAATTATCGCTAGACATTTGTTCCAATCTAGTAAAGCTTTTCTGTTTTCATCTACACATCAATTAAATGTTAGTACAACACAAAAAGAATGCAAATAGCCAGAAAATTACACTTGAAGAAAATAGTGAGAAATATTTTCTCGTTTTGAAGCATCTCTTTGATCAGCAAACCTAAGTTCAGGAATCCAGATTATATACCAAAAATATAGAAGTCTAAACTTTTGTTTGGCAAGTATTCATAGACCAATATTTTTTCCTCTCCTTGAGTGCAACATCCCAAGAGCCTAACCAAATTCCTGTGTTGTAATTTGGCTATGAGTTGGACTTCATTTTTGAACTCTATGAAACCTTGTCCGGAGTGTGAAGCAAGTCTCTTAGCTGCTATCTCCATTCCATCTGAAAACAGGCCATGGGAATCAAATATTCAGAAGTTCTTCAATATGAGATTATGGTGGGTGTAAGAATATGGTGTACAGTAAGACTAAGACTCTATACAGAGGGGTTGGCTCTCTCTCTCTATATATAGTCTAGTGGTCCAGTGGTGTAATACCCCCACAGTCGCAATGTGAGGGGAACAGACGTAGAGACTGGATTGAAAACTGGGAACAAAGGAGCGAGGAGGCCTTTGGTCCTAATATCGGTGAACTGATGCGCTGATGGTATATGAAGCATCCGAACCTGTCCTAGTACAATCTTGTCACGGACAAAATGAATATCTATCTCTATATGTTTCGTGCGTCGATAATGGACTAGGTTGGCGGTCATATAGATGGCACTGACATTGTCGTAGTAGACGATGGTCGCAGAGGAGATAGGTGCACGGAGCTCTTAGAGAAGCTGGCAAAGCCAGTAACACTCGGTGACGGCGTGGGCGACAACGCGGTACTCGGCTTCGGCACTAGACCGAGACACTGTAGTCTGGCGTTTTGAGGACCAGGAGACTAGAGTGTCGCTGAGGAAGACGTAGTAACTGGATGTGGAGCGTCGAGAGTCAGGGCAGCTCGCCTAGTCCACGTTGGAGTATGTGGTGAGAGAGTTAATGGGGCTGTAGCTGAGATGCAAGCCGCTGGAGAGTGTGCCCTTCACGTAGCGAATGATATGCTTGAGCAGTGCGAGGTGAGGTTCGCGCGGAGCATGTATGAAGAGACACTTACTGGACGGCGTAGATGAGGTCAGGCCGTGTTAGAATGACATATTGGAGAGCACCAGCAAGGCTCCGGTACTAGAAGGGATCGGCGATGAAAGAGCCATCGGTAGCGGAGATCTTGGCGCGAGTGTCGACCGGACTGGCTGTGGGGTGACATTTGGCCATGCCCGCACGCTGGAGGAGATTGATGGCGTACTGACGCTAGGAAAGGAAGAGCCTGTGAGAAGAGTGGGTGACAGAGATAGCAAGGAAGTGATGAAGAGGACCGAGATCGGTCATAGCGAACTTGGAGTGGAGTCGAGCGATGATCTGGTGCAGGAGAGATGGCGAGGACGCTGTAAGAACAATGTCGTCGACATAGAGGAGAAGATAGGTGGTGGAGGTGCCGATGTGAAGAACGAAGAGAGAGCTATTGGACACGGAGGCCACAAAGCCGATGTGAAGAAGATAGGCAGCAAAGCGCTGGTACCAGGCCCGAGGAGCCTGTTTGAGGCCGTAGAGGGAGCGTTGAAGGAGGCAGACATCGTCGGGACGAGAGAGATCGACGAAGCCTGGAGACTACTGGTAGTAAACCGTTTCTGTTAGATGACCGTGAAGAAAGGTGTTCTTCACGTCAAGCTGGTAGATTGGCCAAGAGTGCGAGGCAGCTAGGGTGAGAACGACCCGGATGGTGGCGGGTTTGATGACGGGACTGAAGGTCTCATCGTAGTCGACACCAGGACGTTAAGAGAAACCCTGAACTACCCAGCGTGCCTTGTGATGGGCAAATGATCCATCGATATGGAACTTGTGTTTAAAGATCCACTTACCGATCACAACATTGGCACCGGGAGGATGAGAGAAGAGGCGCTAGGTCTCATTATCCATGAGAGCCTTGTACTCATCGGCCATAGCCGCACGCCACTGTGGATCGGCCAGGGCTGAACGAGGAGTCGTTGGGATGGATGAGATAGTACAATGGACTGCTGAGAGCCCGTAGCGCTTGGTAGGGTGCTCGCCGCCAAAAAATCCCGCGACCGGGGAGGGACGGCGGCTCAGTCACGCGAAGGCCTGGGAGGTCTGCTTGTCTCCAGTGCAGGTCCTTAGGTCTCGAGGTTCGTGAGCGTGCCAGTCAATTTGACCCTGCAATTGACAAGGAGGTAAGACGAGCGGGTCCAGTACAGACGCTCGCTATCGGCTGGCTGCCGATAGGTTCGAGATGCTGTTTGATCGGCTGGGGAGCCGATGTGGATAGGTGTCAACGAGCGGTCGACCGTAGAGCCGATGGAGGAACCAGGGTGTGCTCAGAGGATATCGAGACGCACGGGATCCCTGCCGTGGAGTCCACGGCTCCTTCGCAAACCCGGTTTCATCTGAATAATCTTTCAATTTGTAACCGAGTCTTCCTTTGCTGCAACCTGATCGGCTTCTCCACTGTAGCTATCGGACCTTCTTTAAGTCAAGCCGATCCTTCTCCTTCCTTTCCTTGGGCTTCTCGGACCTGATCTCGATTGGACAATCCCCTGTCTTCAAGCCGATCTAATCTTTTACTAATCTGATCGGCTTTTCTATAGTTCTCCATCGGCTTTGTCTCAGTATCTCCATCGGCCGATGGCTGCATCAAACCCTCCAACGGACCTCTCAGCCGATCGGCTTTAGCGCCATCGGATCCGCCAGATTTTGGCGTTAACATATGCCCCCCAATTTCGGAGTTTGCCAACAGACTATAAAATTCCGAGCCGTTAGAAACCTCCGTAAACCAGGATGACCCGTTAAAACCCCATTAATCGGCTCAGATCTCTGCCTAGGTCGTTCTGCCTCTATAAAATATATCCCCTCCTCAGCCTTCTTCCACACACTTCTTCTCATCAAAAAACCCTAAACCTCGATGAGCTTCACAGGCATTCGCAAATTTTTGCGAATCTTGACGGCTCAGAAGACTGAAGGCGAGCTCTCGCAGATTTCTTCATCGGCTGCTACTCCTTCGTTTGCGCAATGGCTTCCACACACATAATCCCTGAGGTAACCATTATCTGCTCTTTCATCCTATGTTTTGTACGATTCTTCCCCATCCCGATTTCTCATCAGTAGTCGGGTTCTGGTTTCTGTAGGATCTTAAGAGTTAGATCACTATTCCAATCTCTGACCGCCCTGGTCACTTCTTTCTTGGCCCTATGGGTAACGAGGATCCGACTGATTTCATCAACTCTGAAACAGAAATGATCTCGTTCAAGAACTCATCCATGGCCATCACCGATTGGGCTCACAGCTTCAGATCCTGGCCTAGCAAACTCTCTGAATGGAGGAACTGGTATCTTAGGGTTTCTGCCTCCAAAAAGACTTTATGGGAGGATCTGGAAATAGACCATTGCATTAACCTTTCTTTAGTCGATATGGAAAGGAACGAATCTCTGCTTGCATCGGCTTCTTACTTCTGGTCGGACATCTTGAATGCCTTCATGTTCGGGCATGGGCCGATGACTCCCACCTTGATGGATGTTACTATATTGACCTGCCTCAACACCACCCACTACATGAACCTTTTCAGTCTCAGATTCAAACCTAAGCATCAACTAAACACCAAGAATATCAGAGGTTGGACTAAGTACATTTCCTTGCATAACAAATCCTCCGGCCCAGTCGATGGACGTGAACATGTAGCGTTCTTAAATCTTTGGCTGGAACGATTCTTCTTTGGTGGTTCGACTCTCGGTCCAACAATGAACATGCAATGTTTGGCAGAGCTCCTAGCCGATCACCGCCAAATTCCCTTGGGGCATTATCTTCTCAGAGCAACTTATCATCTGCTCCATCAAGTTGCGACCAAACTGTCAACAGGCCATCCAGTCGGACATATCGGCGGACCCTGGTGGTTTATACAACTTTGGTTGAACGTCTACACCTCCAAAGTCATTGTCAGGCCCCCTTTCTCTTCCATGACGTTCCCGACTGATTACCTAGAAGAAAACGAGACCAGCCGACGTCGAAGCATTTCGCTGGGTGAAGCTTCATCGGCTCTTCCTGGAAGCAAAATGACCCCTCTCGGACTCAGCCGATGGTTTAAGTGTTTCTACTATGGCTTTACCAAAGAGGTCACCATCTGGTTCGCGTACGAGGATGACTCGTCCTTTGAAATGCCTTATAGATTTCATCCGATGAATGCCTTAGCCGATGAAGAATCGAAGACCATATTTTTATCCTCCATAACTCCTTGTCTTCTGCCGATCGGATTTTCATTGGGCCAATCCCAACATCCATCATACTAGTTCTACCATCCTTCGGTTAGTGCTCGTCAGTTGGGCTTCGGCTAACTCCCCATCGGCTTGTTCTTCATCGGCAAGCTCCGAGCGCGTGGAGAAGTGAAAAGCGGCTTGGAGTATGACCGACTTAGTTCGATGACATCGAACTTGTCCTTAGGGACTATCTTCACCTTCGAGCCCTACATATCCAATACCAAAATCTTCGTTCGATGGTGGTCAGAATGGGAAGGCACTTGTATAGTCTATCGGCTGAACATTATTGCCTTCGTCTCAATCCCGACTACGTGGAATCCGATGAAGAGGTAAATCTTCTCTCACTATCATGTCTTCATCGTATTGAATTTCAACCGTATCTTGATTCCCGTGATTCCACAGGCTGGCGACAAAGACGCACCTTTGACCAGCGCAAGTGGTCGGCCGATTATCTATCAACCTTCATCGGTCAGATCCCTCCTTGGGCAAAGCGGTCCACCTCCATCAGCTCTCCTCCGAGTGTCGCAGGTGTCAGGGTCAAAGCGCAAGAAACCGTCTGCTCGATCGGTTTCTAAGAGACGGAAACCTGATGCCGATGTTGTCATCATTGCATCGGCTTCGCGAAGCCCTTCTCCTGCGGCAATTCTAACTCCTCCCGCATCTCCGCTGGTAGGTGTCAGCGTCAATTCTCTGTGGCCTTTGTTTTATCCTGACACCTTTGCTTTGCAGCCTGAACCATCGGCTCCCGAGGTCCAAACGTCGAACCCTGTTACTAGGGCTGAGCTGATGGTATCCTCTGAAGTTTTAGCATCTACTCACACTGCCCCACATCAAGCTGATACCCGCACAAGAACTGCTCCCACTGTTTCTCAGGTACGTCCATCATACATGTCATTTTTCTTGACTTATGATATTCAAGTTTACTAATGTTGTTATGCAGTCATTAGCCGATCTGTTCTCCTTCGACATCGGCAAATACCTGGAAGCAAAGGAAGACTCAGCCACCAGCACAGCGGTCGAAACATTTTTGCCAGCCGATGCACGTGAGCAGTTGTCAGATATTATGCATCGGCTGGAGGTTCTGATTGACTCGCTGGTGGAAGACTGCGGGTCGATCCGGGGAAGACTTGCAGAAATTCAACACCTCCTGCCTGCGGAACTGTCGGATGCACTCATGCTTGCTGCTTACTTGGAATTCCAAAGGACCCAGCTGACTGCATCAAGACGACGCATAGTCGATCGCGCTGTGCAAAGCCACCTGGCTCACAACGATCAGCTGACTGTCCTTGATGAAAAGAAGAAACTTGATGAAATGTCAGCTGACCTTCAACACGCCAACACCAAGCTTGGCCTCTTGAAGAAGAAAGAAGAAACCAATTTGATGGTGGAACTCGACAAGGTTCGTGAAGACATCAATTCCACCGAGTCCCATCTCATCGGCCTACCAAAGTCGATCCAAAACCAAGAGGCCAAGATAGCAGACAAAGTGCGGCTAGCAGTTGGCCGGCACAAGAACTTAAAAACTATCCCCGGATCAGACGAGGATGACATCCGCGCTATCAATGATATAGATCAAATCTGTCTACGCGCGATCAAGGCCATTAAGAAATTCTTGTAAAACTTTAGTCTCGGAGAAATCCAGATGTCATCTTGAACATTAACTTTTTGGAGTAAACTTCAATCAGCTTGATCAACAAAAGTTGTGTATATATATTCTCTGATGACGATGTCTTAAACTGTATCGGCCATCTGTAACCGATATAATCATATCGGCTTTCGTATATTAAGAATCGGCTACGCCTCAGCCGATTTAAACAGTATCACTAGCCGATACCAATTCTGAGAACCCGTCCGTCTTGAAAAGGAGAAATCGGCTATGCTCAGCTGATTTAGATGTCTTCCCGATTGGGTGGCCGTTCTCTAGACTTAACATTCCAAGACCCAATCGGTAACTTCTGATGTATCGGCATCTCCTCTTTTCTTGATAATCGTCTCTCGTAAGCCGATACCACATGCATCAGATGTGTTAAACCGTTGAACTCCTGGGCAGAAAATTTCCACCTGATGCGACTTGATAACCCCTGGAAGGCCAAATTGGCTGATTGTTCATCGCTCAGAACAAGATTATAACATCGGCTTCTGATGTCCTGGAAACGTTGGATGTATTCCAGAACTGACTCATTATGCCTCTGTTTAACCGATGTCAAATCTGACAGTCTCGTTTCTTGAATCCTAGTACAGAAATGTCCATGGAACCGTTGTTCTAGATCGGCCCGTCTTTCAATCGAGTTCGATGGTAATGAAGAAGACCATACGAAGGCCGATCCAGAGAGGGACAAAGGAAAGAAACGGACTCTGAGAGCTTACTCAGCCGATGCTTCTCCACATTATATTAAGAATCGGATGATGTGTTCTAATGTAGATATGCTGTCTTGTCCTGAGAATATTGAGAAATTTGGTATCGTGTATCGGCGAGGTAGTGGAACTCTGTTAAACCATTCTGGATATGGGTGCCGATACATTTCTGTTTGATCTTTGGGTTTGATACCAAATTGCTCTTCCACCGTATCCATAATTCTGGTTAACCAATTCTTCTTTCTTAAAGTGTCTTCCTGATCATGTGGAGGTGGATATGGTACCCGATTCTGCTTATGATATTCTCCATAATGATTTCTCTGACAAAATTCTAGAGGTTCCTCCTGTCGTTGCCCCCCGAGTCGATCTTGTATTGGTGGATACATATTTGCTGATAGGTCCTTGTTTTTCTCCGTCTCTATCGGCAAAGGTACATGATCCTGATCGGTTTCTTGAGCCGATGACTCTTGTATCGCCTTCCCGATCAGATCCTGTAGTGTATCCATCCATACTCCTGATGGATTACTGAATGCTTGATAAAATGAGCTGTTGAACATCTCTTGCAACGGCTTGGAAGAATTCAAGGGTGCTGAATGGCCTGATTCTTTCATCAAAACACATTTTGGTAATTGTGTTTTTTGAATCGGCCCTTGTTTAGTCATACTGAAAGATTCCAAACAGAGCTTCTGAAAGTTGTCCATATTTTGCTCTATATGCCGCCTCTGGTCTTCATTCAAATCCTCCATGGTAACTGAAATTGTTATCTCCTCATCGGCTTCATCTTCGGATGAATATGTCTTGGAATCCACCTTTTGTTTAGACATATTGACAACAATATGCCCCCCAGGTTGATGAGAAAAATCTGACTTCCAATTAGGCACTTGTAGAGTCCCTCTGGTTGATGAATGGAATTATATCACCAGCCGATGAAGGATCTTCAGCCGATAAACGGTCTTCAGGCTTCTCCAGCCGATGAATCCAGCCCAATCGGCTAATGAATGAAGATTTCTACTCGATCGGCCGATGAATAAAGTACAGTTCTTACCGGCCGATGAATAAAACCTTGGGTCCCACTGGGCGTGCCAAGAGGCGTGCTCGCCGCCAAAAAATCCCGCGACCGGGGAGGGACGATGGCTCGGTCACGCGAAGGCCTGGGAGGTCTGCTTGTCTCCAGTGCAGGTCCTTAGGTCTCGAGGTTCACGGGCGTGCCAGTCAATTTGACCCTACAATTGACAAGGAGGTGAGACGAGCGGGTCCGATATAGACGCTCGCTATCGGCTAGCTACCGATAGGTTCGGGATGCTGTTTGATCGGCTGGGGAGCCGATGTGGACAGGTGTCAACAAGCGATCGACCGTAGAGCCGATGGAGGAACCAGGGTGTGCTCAGAGGATATCGAGGCGCACGGGATCCCTACGGACAGCCGAACAGTGATCCATCGGCTGGAAAAACCGATGAAAGCGAAAGCGGCCTAGGCGATGATTAGCGCAAGAAGGCACGGGCTGCAAAGCCGATGCCGCTCCAGATATGACAGCAATAGACCCGTCGCCCGCCGTGGCAGCGCCATCAACACCGAACCTCAAAGATCGGACCTAACTGAGACAGTACGAGGCCGGGGCCAGCTACGATGATACGGAGAACGCCGGATCGACTATGCCGTAGCAAGGATAGGAACGAACCCATCGGCTAGCTAAGCCGATGAGGGGACACCTCTCTGAAGGTGGGTGCGTATCGGCTGGAGGTCCGATACGTTTGGCGTTACGCGTCGTGGGACGCCTCTAAAGGCTGATGCGTATCGGCCGATGGGCGATGCGCTGGGCGTGAAGCACAGAGCATGGATAACTCATCGGCTAGCACTCCGATGATACGCTGTGCAGGAGACTATAGGCCTGAAGCTCGATCTACCGTCGACAGCCCCGTAGGTCGGACCTAACCGATGCAGCACGAGACCGACGACAGAAGAGGGAGCTTAACAGGCCGATAGGTCCAGCACGGACGTGATGCGATACATCCGATCGGCCTAAGAGGTCGGACCTAACCGATGCAGCCTTAGACAGAGCAGGACATATCGGGATGGTAGCGGGACTTACCCCTTCGCCGGAGATCGGACTTAACCGATGCAGCCCCGCGTCGAGAGCCAGAACCCGCCGGTAGAACCTAGATGAATTAGGGTGGCGATGCGCCGAGTTTGAATATGATCGAGAGATATTTTACATGTTTCCAAGGGGTCTATATTTATACCCTGGATTTACAGACAGAGTCCGACGCGTCTACGACCACCGGACATTATTTTCTAGTAAGAACAAAGGAAAATATTCCTAAAGGAGTTAACTAACCAGCTAGACCTCTCTAATTGAGTAAGGTTATAATTTACAAAAATAAGCATCATGCCGTGGAGTCCACGGCTCCTCCGCAAACCCGGTTTCATCTGAATAATCTTCCAATTTGTAACCGAGTCTTCCTTTGTTGCATCCTAATCGGCTTCTCCACTGTAGCTATCAGACCTTCTTTAAGTCAAGCCGATCCTTCTCTTTCCTTCCCTCGGGCTTCTCAGACCTGATCCCGATTGGACAATCCCCTGTCTTCAAGCCGATCCAATCTTCTACTAATCTGATCGGCTTTTCTACAGTTCTCCATCGGCTTTGTCTTAGTATCTCCATCGGCCGATGGCTGCATCAAACCCTCCAACGGACCTCTCAACCGATCGGCTTTACCCCCATCGGAGCTCCCAGTCGATCGGCTTTAGCGCCATCGGATCCGCCAGATTTTGGCGTTAACATAGGGCGGAGGGACCTGGTTTGTGATTGGGTAATCATATAAGATGTGGAGGGGACAGGAGCTGATGGGAGCGTGGGAGGTGGGGTAGGGACTGGTTAGGGAGGGGCGGCATCGGCTCGACATCGACGACTATATGTGAGAGAAAATGGCTAAACTAGGTCAGCCTGAACCGATGGGGGTGTATGGGCTGATTAGTTTGGGTGGTCCGATGAAGGTGGAGCAGCCAATAGGGAGGGGGAGCCGATGGAGGCAGATAGGCTGATAGGTGGGTATGAGCCGATGAAGGCGGAGGAGCCGATGGTGTTGAGGTGTTCGATGAGAGGGAGACAGAATCAGCCGGAGCCGATGAGAGTGGTGGGGCCGATGGAGGTCCGATGTGAGTAGTATCGGACCGATGAGGAGTAGGATAGCTGAGCAGTAAGTCCTCATGAGCGGTCGATGAGGAGGCTAGAGATGAGATTGATGGATGAGACCGGGAGGGCACGGTGTTGGTAAGGAGGAAGTCTAGATCGCTAGATAAAGATCTGGGATTAAGTAGACCGAAGGAGAAGTAGGTCTCGTCAAAAATGACATGGCGAGAGACGATGACCCAGCGGGTGGAGAGATCGAGACGTCGGTATCCCTTGTGGGATAAGAGATATCCGAGGAGAATGCAGGCGATGGAGCGGGGGGCAAGTTTGTGAGGAGGAGTGGCGATGAGATTGGGGTAGCAGAGACACCCAAAGACGCGTAGGTGAGAGTAGTCGGGCGCCGTGCGGTACAGAAGGGTGTATAGGACATTGTCGCGAATGAAGGAGTAAGGGTGTCGATTGAGGAGGTAAGTCACTGTGGTTAGTGCTTCAGCCCAATAGGTTGTAGGTTATGTGACTCATGTTGTTAAGTGTGCGAAGTAGGCGTTCAATCTTTCCGTTTTGGGGAAAGGTGTAGGGGTATGAGAGGCGAAGATTGATGCCATGGGAGGTAAGGAAGTTTTGAACGATACGGTTGACAAACTCCATATCGTTATCGGCCTAAAGAGTTTTAATGGAGAGGTTGAACTGGTTGGAGATATAGTTTGTAAAGTTAATTAGGTGGGAGGAGACCTCGGACTTGCTGATGAGTGGAAAAGTCCAACAATAGTGTGTGTAATCATCAAGTATCGTAAGATAATACTGATTACCAGAAACACTCTTAACCAGAGAAGTCCGTACATCATAGTGTATTAGCTCAAAAAGTCGCGAGGTACAAGACATAGAATTTAAAATAGGCAGTCGCATGTGTTTGCCAAGTTGACATGAGTTACAAATAGTGAAGCTACTATGGGTACACTTGATGGAGGCGCTGTGACGTAGATTGGCGACAACGTCGAGGCTAGGATGACCAAGGCGAAGATGCCAGAGGTTGGTGGAGAGGGCGATGCTGGCGTGTGGAGTGGATGATGCAGTGAGGATGGTGTAGAGATCACCGCCACTATTGCAGCGAAGGATCTAACATCGGGTTGGGATATCCTTCACAGAGAAACCAGAAGCGTCAAATTCAATTGAGCAATTGTTATCTCGTATGAATTGGTGAATAGATACTAGATTATGAATGAGAGAGGGAATGATGAGGACATTACGAAGAGGAAGGTTAGTTGCAGGTGTAGACAAAAACGAGTTACCATGGCATTAGACAGGGAGAGAGTGGCCATTGCCAATGGTGATAAAGGGAGAGTTGGAAGGATGATGAGAGCGTAGTATAGCAGCCGATGATGCCATGTGAGAGGATGCACCAGAGTCCAGCACCCAAGGGTGCTGAGGTTAGAACGTCATCTGGTTGAGGCTAGCTTGGTTCCAGGAGGGAATCGACTGGGTGGATGGTGGCAGGAGTATCAGCTAAGGCGGTAGGGTAGGAGCCGATGCCAGGTAGGCCTAAGAATGGGCGCCGAGAACCCCTGGTTGCCAGCCGATGGGACTATGTGGCTGGGGCTGGGGTGCCCAGGGGTTGTAGCATAGGCACGGACCCATGGGACCGACAGACGGGACAGGGACTGAAGCAGGTCACAGTTGTATTGTACCGTGCTAGTTCTTGCCTTTACCCTTGCCCTTGCCTTTGCTGGTGCCACCGGTGCGGGCTGTGTGGCCATGGTTAGGGCATGGCTACCAGAGCCCCGAGAAGTGGTTGCAGCACACGGTGATCGGTAGCCATGGTCGGCTGCGGCGAGAAGAGCGGTGTGGGCCACGGTCTTCTCGTCATTGGCCAAGCGTAGTTCTTTGAGAATTAGCATGTCATGGGCTTAGGCGAACGATAGAAGGGGTGTGAAGTTGGCGATGTCATCAGCGGTGTTGGAGAAGCGTGGGTTAAGTCCTCGGAGAAGAGCGAGGATGAGTTGTGAGTCAGCCACAGGGTGACCGACATCATGGAGGGTGGTCGCCTTTACCTTGAGGCGCTGGCAGTACGAGGAGACAGAAGAGTCTCCTTGTACCATGGAGTGGAATTCATTTAGTAGGAAAATGGCGCGTGGCTATTTCTTGGCAAGGAAGATCCGCTCGATAGCCACCTAGAGATCCTGGGCGGTGGGGTCGGTGTCCTCCATGACAAGGTCGAGGATAGAGTTATCGACTGAGCCAAGCAACCAGCTGCGCGCGTAGCACTTGGCGATGTCCCACTGGGGATCATCTGGTCGAGGTGGAAAGGAGCCATCAATGTGAGACTGGAGGCCAAACTTTCTACATGGGGATTTGAAGAAAAATACCCACTTGGAGTAGTTGGCATTAAGGTCGAGAGAGATAGGAACGTGAGATTTTACGTTGACAGCGGCATACGGTGGTGAGAAGATCGGCGAGGTAGTACCTGAGGTGTGGTCAGGAGTGCAGAGGGCCGGAACAGATTCAACGACTGAGAGGCTGCCGGAGCTAAGGGCTGACTCGGTGGCCATGACAAGAGTGTAATGGATGCAAGAAGCCGATGAGGGTAAGGTCTGATGATGGGTAGGTGGCTGATGGGAGTGAGCCAATGAGAAAAGTGGTTGGCCGAAGCCGATGAGAAGAGTGGTTGGTCGATGGGAAGAGTGGTTGGCCGATGGGAGTAAGCTGATGAGAAGAGTGGTTGGCCGATGAAAGTAGGCAGTGGAGTAGTTGAGGGAGAGGTGGGTGGCAGAGTAGGTAGGTCAGAGAGTAGGTGGGTCACGGACGTGAGAAGATTCGCGTTCGTGAAGAGAAGTTTCACGTCCTTGGACTCGGGGAGGCAAAGGAGTGGAGTGGACGAGAAAACTCAGAGAAGACGTGGATGCGAAGAGAGGAGGTTTGTGTCTAGGAGGCAGAGATTCGTGTCCATGGACACGTCGGAGTGGCTCAGACGCGAGTGGAGAAGTTTCGCGTTCAGGAGCAGGTGATCGTGTCGGAAAAGCGGGAACCGAGAGAGAGAGTTCCAGCTGATGGAGGATGGACAGGTCCAACCGATGGAGACGACGAATGCAGATGTGCGTTAGCATCGGAGAAGAAAAGGTGCGCCGAGGCAAGGAAAGAGCAAAGGCGGGTGTGAGACGAGACGAGGAGGTGGATGGAGACCGTCGTCTTGTCACATGGTGGAAATAAGGGAGGGGAGAGGGTGGTGGAGAAGGAGAAGACCGTCTGTGGAGGAGACGGGGAGAAGAGAGAGCCGAGACGAGAAGGCAGAGAAGTAATACCAGGAAGGAGGTCGGCGATGGGAAGGAAGCGTCGGCTTACCGATGGAAGGATGCTAGCGCACCGGGGATGTCTAGACCTGCTCTGATATCATATAAGAATGTGGTATACAGTAAAACAAAGACCCTAACTCTATACAGAGAGGTTAGGTTTATATATATAGTCCAGTGATTTTGTGGTCTAACAGTAGAATATATGGAAGTATGAATCTATATGATGAGAATTTGACATGACAGATTTTTGTACCAATCTGCAGGCAATGAAGGATTATACATGTGTCTTATTACCTTGTATACAGGGCCAAATCCACCTCCTCCAAGTTTGTTTTCTTCAGAAAAGTTATTTGTAGCCACCAATACCTGATGAAAGTCAAAAACGGAAAACTCTGAAATCTCTCCTTCCATTTCCCAAACTAGTTCATCTCCTCCTTGCAACCTCCCACTACGCCTTTCTCGCAATGTCACTTTACCTGAATATTTGAGAATCAGTCAATCTCTTTGCTACTAATTTACCATCAATCGCAAGAAACTGAACAATATGATGAACATTTCAGTGCCAATTAATTCACACCTTTTCTGAACCTTCTTGACCAACGACAGTAACAGAAGAACAAGCAGAGAGCTACTGCCGCTACAGGAGCTAAAATAGCAGCAGTTACCCCGGATTTGCTCTTGTTTCCTAAATTAAAGAATGCGCCATAATAATTAACATTCCAATTAAGTGTTCATCAGCAAGTAATAATATTCTGACTGAAAAATCATATGTTTACAGAGAAACAAAAAAGAATATTCAGATACTGTAAAAAAATTGGAATTTTTGCATACTGTTTGTGGGTGCCATGGGATCCGGTGCCGGAGTTGCGCCCGGCGGTCTGACACGCAGCTTGGGTTCGCCGGCGTAGAAGAGGAAGGCCTCGAACCTGTGGTGGCTGATGATGGTTGAGGCATGTATGCAAGGGTGCTGCTCCTTGGCTAGTTCTTGAGTAGAGGAGAGGTGCACATGTGAACTCTTAGGTAAAAAAAAAAACACATGCAATCATGCACTGTGTTGCCTTAAGAAAAAATAAAATAATGAAGGTGAGCTGCACACGAGTGGTCAGTTTATTTTCATTAGAAAAATCAATAGGGCAAAACATACTGTTACTGTTTGAAGAGATAAAAGAGGAAAGAATGGGAGAGAAGGTTAGCTTTTGCCCTTTTTGCACGTGATTAAATTTAATACGGATATCTTATGTGGTCTGTAGAGATATTAAAATAGAAAAGAAAATATTTATCAATAGGAAAGGAAATATTTATCAACCAGTTGAGTAAAATTTAAATTTTTCAGATGAAAATAAATTTATTTGGCATGGTCAAAATTTTCAATGTCAAAAATTTGACTAGAGTGAACACGAGATTTAACTACTGTTAATATAATTTTAAAATTAGAACTTTTATAAAAATTCAGCAATGCACCCTTTACAACCAAGTATTAGAAATAAGGCTACAACTATTCGTGAAATGTTGATATAGTGGAATCATATTTGATATAAATAGTTGATTGGATGGTCTACATTAACCTCAGTTCATAGTTGAGGGTTTCTTTATGAGATTGGTGTATGATATTTTTCATGTGTAGTTAAGTTTCCCAGTGGTTTTGATTCGGGATAGAGTGGATTTTAGTGCTTTACCCTCAACACAATTCAGACCAATCTGTCATGAAGTCAACATGAATTTGGTTGTCCGGACGGGTTGAGCTATTGCCGGCCAAACATAAAAATAATCACCTGTACTTCGGAGAAAAACATACTGTTCAGTTATCGGTTGCTTTCTCTGTTGCGATACATCTGAAACCGTCGTTCACGGTGGTCTTTTTTATCAGTCAACTGACCTTTTTTAAAAGGACAAAAGTACACTAGTAAAGGTCCTCTAGATCCTGTTTACTTATTGTCTCAACAACCCTAACTTCTATCACAACTCATTATATTAGAATAATATTACCTCCGTATTTAAATATATAATACTAATAAGTCAGCATGCAACTTGAATCACTATCTTTGTATTGTGATAAAACAATAAATCTAACAAAATTATAATATTATAAAAATATATGTAAAAAAATTACACATGTTTTTTATATTTTTGAACTAAATAATTTGAGAGATATTAATGATCAAAGTTTTAAAAGTTTGATCGAATAAAGTTAAATATGCCATGTATTAAACTATAGAGTTAGTATTTATTATATAAGTCCTATTTTTCTTTTAAAAAAATATATAATCGTCTTCTATTAATATGACAGTTTTTAGTCCTTTAAATTGATGAACCGCAGATCTCCTATGGACCGATGTAAAGGGCACAGACCGCTGAAAATATCACTATCAATAAAGTGTGTACCTCTCTCGATGGCCTTTTTTTTTTGAATCATTCTATTGACGTCTTCTTGAAATTAAAGACAAAATAAGCACCATATATCGGATAGCTATGTCAATATAGATCACAAATTCTTCCTTAAACTTGTTTCTATCAATCGAGAAATGGTCCTCTTTGGAAGTACAGAAAACATAGGAGAACAAGAAAAAATCAAGCGTATTTTTGTTTTCATTTAGTCAAGTTAATTATTAACTTTTCATACTAGGAATCGTGTCTGATGCTCTAAAATAAAGGAACTTATGCTAAAACAACTAACGATCAATAGTGCATAATCGAAAACATTTTTTACTCCCCGAAAAAAAGAAAACATTTTTTTCACACGAAATGATACTGAAATGTTGATAGATAGGTAGGGGCAGACAGGGCGGAGGTGTCTGGTGGAGACCGGCACTCCCAAAAGTTTTGGCATCAAATTAAGCATTATTAATGATCCATTATTTTAAAGTGTAAGCAGAAACCGGTTGGAGTTGAAGGATTAAAAACATGCATATTTATATTTGTGTGCACAAAGATTTTTGAAATTATGTTTTACAATATTTGGGAAGACACCGAAAAGTGCCTCGTTTTGTATTTAAATAATTTTGATATCTTTATAGTGTTGAGAGGTATCAGGAAATACCATAAAGTATAACATTAAAAGTTATGTTGCTCCTCATACCTATTCAAAGTCCCTAAAATTACTCAAGATTCTGACTTTTCTCTTAACATGTGTGTAATTCAACTCACAAGGAACTATGGTGGTTCTTTTCACCTTATTTAATAAATTATTGTTCCCACATATATTAGTGAGAGGCTAAAGATTTATATGACATAGCCATAGTTGTATGAGTGTAATGTGTATGTGTAGTGGTGTGTAATAGTCTTACGTGTAATGAAAAAAACATAATAATTCTCTTGATGTCCTTTTTGAATTATTCAATTTCTTAAAACTAAAGGCAAAATGTGCATTGTATTTGTGATAGCTCCATGGGTCCTGAAGTTTGACAAATTCAACTTGCTGCCATCAATTGATAAATGGCCCCTCTTTGAAAATGTACACAGCATAGGATAACAAGAAAAAATGAAGTGTATTTTTGTCTTCAAATAGTCAATTATTTATTACTCTCCGTTAAGTTAAACTTCTATAAATTTAACTAAGTTTAATTCTTATAATGTTAAATTAGTTTCATTAAACTTAACATTGAATATATTTTAATAGTATATTTGTTTGATATTGAAAATATTATTATGTTTTTTTTGATCAAACTTAAAGAATAAAAAAATAAATTGTCTTATAATATGAAAAGGAGGAAGCAACATACTAGAGATTGTACATGTGGTCTATAATTATATAAACTGTTGAAAGCAACTTTATGATGAATACTACTCAATCAAAAACAAATATTCTCGAAACGATAGTGAAATGGTAATAGATAAGTAGGGCCAGTCAGGGCGGAGGTGCCGGGTGGAGACCGGCACTCCAAAAGTTGTGGCATCTAATTAAGTATGTATTAAGGAGCCTTAATTTTAAAATGTAAACCGAAACCGATTGCAGCATAAGGATTGGAAACATATATACTTATATTTGTGTAAACAAGAGTTTTTGAGATATTTTTATGAACTTATATTTGAGTTTTTATGAAATCGAAAAGTGCCACGTTTTGTAGTGTAAATAACTTTGATAGGTATCAAGGACATACTACAAAGTAACATCATAAGTTATGTTCCTCCTCACACCTATTCAATGACCTAAATTACTCAAGATTTTGACTTTGCTCGTAAGATGTGTGTAGTCATTTCACAAGGACATTTTCTCAGTTGGCCACCGAAGATATATATAATTTCCAGTGAGGGAGCCGATGAGGAATAAAAAACAACAATTAGTCATGGACGACGCCGTCGGTGTCTTGCTCATGCTAGGCCTCATGCCGTTAAGGGTCACGGCCGCCGACGATGGCGTGTTCTGCGACAACCTCAGGCGTATCTCCGCCACCCTCCCCAACACCACCTCCTCCTCCCCACAGCACTACGCCAACGCCACAGCCGGCCAAGATCCAGACGTGATGTACGTCTTCGCTCTCTGCCGCGGCGACGTCAACGGCTCAGCCTGCGGCGAGTGCGTCGCAGACACGTTCAGGACATTCAACGAGCAGTGCGTCGTCAACAAGGCGGCATTATTACCTACCGCGGCGGCCGCTGCATCTGCGGCTACTCCTCCATGAACTTTCTCGAAACTTTCGACGAGGATCCTTTTGAGAAGTGGAACGTCAACAGCATCACCGGCGACGCGGAGAACGTGCGGTTCATTGCCGGCCTCATCCACGAGCTGCTGTCGGAGACGGTGCAGAGGACGGCCAGCACGGCGAGGCGGTTCGCCACGGGCGTCCTTGACACCGGCAGAACGTTCCCGTTGGTGTACTCCCTGGCGCAGTGCACGCCGGACCCGTCTGCCGGTGACTGTCTGGCGTGCTCCCGCCATCTCACCGGCATGATCAACTCCACCATGGCCGTACGCATGGGAGTGCAGATGAATGTCGTACGGTGTTACTTCAGGTATGAGGCGTATGTGTTCTACGACGGCCGACCCATACTGAATCTCAGCGGGGTGGCAGCGCCACCGCCGGCTCCCCTGATCCTGACCAACAACAAAAGTAAGAGTATATCAAAGTATTCACGATCATCGATTGGTATACCGTAGACTACTCATCACTCATCTAAACTAAATCGTTATTTGGTTATAATAGATCCGTCAGAAACCGACTATAATTCTATCCTAAACACTTATTACGACAACTCTAATCCAAAACTAGATGCACAAATTCAACATAAATTCTAATAATTAAAAACTAAATTTCCACACCACTCTTTCAATAATTACCCTAAAATTGCTAATAAAAGATGGTATATTTCAGCAAGTACAGTAGGGTAATATTAGCATGATATAAGGATTTACACACTAAATTTGTACTTTAGAAAAGAGGAGAAAAAAAAAAGACTAGGTTGCCATACAGACTATAATAAATTATACTATAAGCAGATATTATATGAGCAACAGTGTATATATTAATTTTTATAGCTAGCAGTTAATCTTGTTTTTATAAAGATCCATACAAGTTGGTGCTTTAATTATGTAGTTACGTGCAACATAATTTGCATGCTAATTTTGCATTAGACCAAAAGTAACCTAAATCAATCAACACTTCGAATTTAAACTTGATAAGATGGAGCGGTTTTGTTAAAAATCTTCTGTATGATTTTATTGTAAAATCATATGAATATAGTATAATTATATTATAATGTAGTTACAATGTAATTTTAATATAAGATATTTATTCGTTATATTTGTAATTACATGCTAATTATATTGTAAGTTATATTTCGTGTGATTGTAGTGAAAAAAATATGTCGAGACCCAGATAGAGTACATAAAAGAGCTCTGTTTGTTTTAAAAGTGTTCGCTAGCAAATAAGCACAAAATTAGAATAATGTCCTATAACAAAACCATGTTTTTACATGTCTTTGCCATATGCTCCACCCGTGGTAGGTGCGCAGGATCTGCGCATGCTCAGCGCGAGGCAGGTTCGGCGCCTGGAGTCAATCAGGCAGGAGGAGGTGTCGCGCCTCGTATAGTCCATCTCCATCGCCGCCGCCGCAGCGGCATCGTCGCCGGCGGCGCCCACCACTGCCGGCGTCAACGTGACCCACGCACTGGCGAAGCTCACGAAGGACATCATCGCGAGGGCGGTTTTCGGCGGCAGGTGCCGGCAGCAGGAGTGCCTCCGTGAGCTCAACGCAATGGCGACGATGGTGGCCGGCAGCTTCGGTATGGTGGACCTGTTCCCGTCGTCGCGTACGGTGCGGTGGCTGGCCACACCGAGCGCCACCTGAGGAAGAGCGTAGCGCAGATGGCGAGCATAGTTGATTCGATCATCCAGGAGGGCAAGGAGAGAAAGGCAAGTGCCTCTCTCGATTCCGATGACATTAGAGACGACGACGACCTGCTAGACGTGCTGCTCAGGCGGCAGAAAGAAGACAGCCATAGTATTAGTACCTTCACTCTCACTGCGGAGATCGTTGGTGCCCTTATCTTCGTGAATGCCTAACTACCTATATGTTGTTCCAGTTTAATTTTGGTCATCCATATTCCATAGTTAACCTTGTTTTCTGAGCATTTGATTAATCTATACAAAAGTTGTGCGGCAAGTTATGTGGATAGACGCCCAAATTAATCTTTTGAGAAATTAATTCCCAGAGTCATCAAGGCTCACATGTTAATATAGGTTATATGGAAATTATTTTCAGGATATTTTTGGAGCCGCTAATGATACCAGTGTGGCCGGTACGGATGTAGGGGAGCTGCACTACCTACGAATGGTCATCAAGGAGACATTACGGCTGCACTAATGCAAGAGAGTTGCCGTGACATGAGCTATGGCATACCACAAGGAACACCTATTTTTCTATATAAGTCTGGACACACATCACTACTCGCGTATATATACGTGTGCGCATCCAACACATGCTATTATCTAGATACTTAAAATCTAAATCCTCCACGTGTACGGATAACGTATAGTACCACTAAACACGTACACGCGTGTACCCTTGTGACTAACAGGACTAACCAAAGTCAATCCGAGTAGAGGGGGAAAAAACTCTTCGGGTGAGAACGAGCGTTGAACCTGCGATTCGAACGCTCGTGGGCAGCGTGCTGACTAGCGACGCTAGGCACCCGAGTAAACACTCAGTCTCAAGGAACACCTATTTTAATAAACACATTCGCCGTATCGAGGGATAAAATATTGGGACGACGTAGAAGAATTTAAGCCAGAGTGGTTGGATGATAATGGTGCGGATGTTAGGACATATATCTATTGTGCACCTAGGGTTCATCCAGTTTGGAGCCGGACGTATGCAGTGTACTAGATCACTCAGAAATGGCCCATTTAGTTATGGTTCATCTCGATTTAATTGATCGATAGTAAAAATATATCTTTAATACCGATAGCTTACACCAATAAGTACTACAGTGTTTTTTAGTGTTTGTTTGTTATTTTGTTTATTACTTTACTGCTTTATATATTTATATTATATATATATATGTATTTATATCTATATGAACGAACTCATTCAAAATAAATCCAATTAGTTGTTCTTTAATACCTTTATGTAATCTGTCAAGAGGAGTTCTTATTTTGGGAATGGTGGCAGCGTCAGCATTGGCGTCGCCAGTGGACGGACACGTGGCTATGTCAACAGTAGAGATGGGGACGGTGGCGATATTGAGGATGGTGTCATCGGTAGAAAGGCACGCATGTGGCGTGAAGAGCAGCGTCATCGGTAAGAAGGCAAGCTCGTGGCGTTGAGGACGACGTCGTTGGTGGGAAGACGGGCGTGTGGTATCGTCGGTGTGGATGACATTGACATAGAGGACATTGGCGTGAAGAGATAGATCGGAGAAAATGAAGGAATGGTATATGTATTCCATCACCTTTTAGTATCAGTTGTTTTTAACAACATATACTAAAGTGTTTTCCTATTCAGTCAAAACATTTTTAGTCCTAATTGGTATTAATAGGTAGGACTAAAAATATATTTTTTAAGTAAACAATTGGTACTAAAGAGTTTTCACACTTGGTTAAAATATCTTTAGTACCAGTTCTAAAATAGTATAAAATTTAGAAATCAGAAGAAGTGTGAGAAATAATTTAAAGAATAGAAAAAATGTAGGATAAATAAATTTAAGAAAAAAAAGAAAACTAGGATAATTCGTTTTAAAAACTTTTAGATCTAATTTTTTGTTCTTCTTTTTATTTTTCTATAATTTTACTTTGTTTTCTCTTTTGTAATATTTTTCTTATTTTTATTGTATTTTTGTTAATATGAAATACTCTTATTGCCCGATTATCTCTATTTTTATAATTATAATATATTCTTATTTTCTAAAAAATTTTATTACTTCTCATTTATTTTTATATATTTTCAAGAGGATGAGATATATATATATAGCTAACCTTTTAAACCTCTTAGATAAGTAAAATCACCATATAAAACTTACACAAAAAATTTGACATCACTTTTCTTGTATTTCTTCCCTCTAAAAATCTTTTAATGTTGGTTAAAAACTAATAACTGTCTTCAACAGTTACTAATATAGTAATATTAATACCAATAATATTAACCAGTATTAATGTATAGATGTTTAAGTACCGGTATCACAATCGATAGTAAAGATCATGGCCATTAAAAATGTAAACTGTTATAGAGTATTAACAGTCTCTATACCTGTTACTAAAAATTTTATACCAATCGGTATAGTTGCGTTTTCGGCAGTTAAATTGAAGACTTCTAGTAGTGTTTTGCGAGCGCCACAATTGAGCTGACGCTGGCAAAACATCCTTTAACACTTTGACTGGACGCTTCCTGACGGTGTGAGCGCGAAGTCGCTTGACATGAGTGAGGTATTGGTGGTCACTTTACATAGCAGGTCCGATATCAGTTTACGTGCAGCTTTGAGCATATCGGGTTTCTTTAGCCACTCTGATCGATAGAGGCTCCATGCGCTAGTGTGCCTCTCATATAGGCTCAAAACAAGTATAATTATGGAAGATATACTGGCGGTTGTGGGGAACAAATTCTTATAGGTGGACTAGAGAAACTAATTTGGGCACTAAGAAGAAGATCAAGAAAAAGATCAATTCGGGCACAGAGCGACCAGGTTTCTTTGAATACCATGAAATCAAGACCAGATATGCTTTCTCAGGTATTAGAAGAACCATTCTTATATAGCATGGAATGATGGAGTAAGTTACACCGTCTTTTTTCTGTTGGCGAAGAGTCCACATGCGTGCAATATCAAGCATTGACATTTTGGGCCGGGCGTTTAATTTTCATAACGATTATTCCGCACAGAAGTGTCAGAACTTGACATCAACAAAAATGGGCGGCAAATCTAACGCAAGTGAAATATATTTACTTTAGGCCATATTCAAAGGTAGAGACAGTCCATGCTCGTAGTCAATACACATTTATGGAGATACTACACCCTTGTAACTGTTCAGATTCTAACCATTAATCCACAAATTTTTTTATTACTATTCTTTCATTTCTCCATCCTCCTATAACAAAGTTTCCAATTTTACAGAGACTACATGTCGTTGTTGAGCCGTTATTAACTATTGCAACAATATTTGTCTTTTCTCTTTTCTCTCTTTCTTGTCAGCAAATATTTTGGATTACCAAGGCTAAGATCCCTATATTAATGACCATTGTAGGTGTCCTGACGATGAACATTTGAGATTAAATTACAGCTGATAGATGCCATCTTCATCCACAAGTTTGAAATATACCTTATTAAAATAGAAATATACAAAATTGAAGCACACACATTGCTGGCATATTGCCTGGAAAATTTAAAGGATTAGGAAGTATGCATAATCTTCCGTTTCTTCCTTATTTTTGAGGTTGCATACAGAGGCTCCTCTGCAACACAAGTTGCAGAAATAACAGTATGAGGGGCTAACCGTGATTCCCAAACTAACTGAAACTTCTTTGGCATAATCACAGAGCCCACTACTATATCCGCAAAGTCTATGATAGGTAATTCCCTTTTGGAATCATCCCTGCAGGCACCAGTCAGCATTGTAATTCAGAACAAATAGGCGATGACGGAGAAAATGCAGTTATACCGACGATCCTGTCATCTTTCTCAAGAAGGGAAATAGGATGTTCACCTTATAAGGGCAAGTTGCTGTTGATCATCCCTTTGTGCAAGTTCAGTACACGTATCCAGAACGGAACACTAGAATTATTCCTCAGAACATTGGCATAGATGCTTAAGGCAACAATTGACCCTTGCAAAGTTTTTGCTAACTCCTTCCCTATTATTGTTAACTGTAGATGGTCCAGTGGGTTCGAGCTTCCAAATGCAAGCACCTTAAAAAAGGTAGCTGTACTTCTCATGTGAAAATCTCCTAATTTCAATGGGGTTTACTGTCCCAAACCTTGCTAGTTTCTCAAGCCTACTTATGATTAAAACCTTGCTTCCATTACTAGACGAGGCTACTAAAGAATAAAATTTCAACCATTCAATGTAACTTATATTCGAAATAAATTCTATGAACACGAAAGGGGATTAGGGTTTCCGCTGGTGTGCACAGTAAACGTTATCAGGTACATATAGGCTTGGCCGGTTGGACCGATTGGGCCGAGATCGGTTCGTGGGCCAATTCTAACACGCCCCCATAGTCAAAATTAGGAGCACTATGAACATTCAGACTAAACCTAAACTCGAGGAAAATGGTCGTTGGCAGACCCTTGGTAAAAATACCGATGTACTGAGATGATGTAGGGACGTGTAAAATATGAACTTCACCAAGAGCGACACGTTTACAGACGAAGTATAGGTCGATCTCCACATGCTTGGTTTATTGATGTTAAACTGGGTTGGTGGAGAGGTAGATGGTACTGATATTGTCACAGTACACGATGGTGGTACGGAGAATAGGGCAATAAAGTTCCCTGAGAAGCTGGCACAAGCAACAAGCTTCAACAACACCATTGACTACAGCGTGATACTCGGCTTTAGTACTGGATCGGGACACTGTTGACTAGCGTTTGAAGGATCAGGAAATGAAATTGTCCTCGAGAAATACAATATAACCTGAGGTGGATTAGGAGTGTCAGGATATCCGGCCCAATCAGCATCAGTGTAAACGGCAAGATCGATTGGTGAAGTTCAGTAGAGGTAGAGGCCGAGGTCCAGAGTGCACTGTAAATACCACAAAATCCACTTCATAGCGGTAAGATGAGGATCTCTCGGGTCGTGCATATGTAGGAAAACTTGTTGGATGGCATAGGCGATGTCCGGGAATGTGAAGATGACATATTGCAAAGCACCTGCAATGCTCCTATAGTGAGTGGGATTAGGTACCGAAACACTAGCAGTTGATAGCTTGGAGCGAGTGTCAACAGAAGTACTGCAGGGCTTGTAATCTCGCATACTAATATGGTCTAGAATATCCAGCATATATTTGTTGTGAGATAAATAGACCATTATCTCGGCAATCAACACTATTGCTCAGGAGGTGATGAAGAGGGCCCATATATGTCATGGAAAACTCTTGTCGAAGAGCTAATATAATCTGCTAGAGAAACTGCTCTGACAAGGCCATGAGCACAATGCCATCAACATAGAGGAGCAAGAAAGCCATATCAGTGCCATGGCAGTGAATAAACAGTGAGGTATCGGACTTAACTTCAATAAATCCAAGAGATGTGATGTGAGAAGCAAAGCGATTTTACTAAGTACAAGGGGCCTCCTTCAATCCATAGAGAGAGCGGTTCAAGCGGTAGACATAATCAGATCGCGAGGAGTCAACAAACCCTAATGGCTGGACGCAATACACTGTCTCTATCAATGTGCCATGTTGGAATACATTCTTAACATCATATTGATGAATGGGCCAAGAGTGCGAGAGAGCCACACTTAGTACCACACGGATGGTGGCAAACTTCACTACCGGACTGGAAGTCCCATCATAGTCCCATCGTGCTTTGTAGCGAGCAAGAGAGCCATTTGACAGAAACTTGTGGCAAAATATCCATTTTTCAGTAACCACATTAACACCAGGAGGAGGCACCAGTGTCCAAGTGTTATTTGACTAGATAGCATCGAACTCTGACTGCATAGCAGTGTGCCAATTCGGATCAAATAGGGCTGATTGAAAAGATGCCAGGATCGGAGAGAAAGCTATCGAGTTAAGGTTGAGGCGGTCGACTGCGCATGCCGTGCATGTTAGTGATAGGCACGACTATTTACGAGAGTGTGGCTACAATGCATCTAGTGGCACGCCTAAGGCATCCACAGGGGTCACGGTATGAGGCGGTACGACGGAGGGCCTAGCAGTGCCACTGGCAATAGCTTGGGACGTGGTGTCCACAGGGGCAACACACGATGCCGGGGTAGAGAGGACGACCTGGTGAGTAGAGGTTTAGTAGTATGAACGAGCCGCTGCGACCTGATAGCACCAGGGGCATGCATCTGTGCCGAGTCGGCGATAAGCGCATGCACGGTGTTGGTGCCACCATGAGATGTACCTGCAAGCACAACACTAGGCCTAATGGGTAAAGTGAAGCAGTCATCATCGCCTAAAAAATCCAAGGTGGTAGGATCCAAGGCAGAGATAGATATCTCTAAAAAGGGGAAGAACGACTTATCAAAGACGACATGTCGAGAGACGATGATTCTATTGAAGTGAAGATCAAGATACTATACCACTTGTGATCAGCAGAGTAGCCAAGGAAGATACATAAGGTGAAGCGAGGAGAGAGTTTATATGGAGCTATAGAGGACAGGTTCGGGTATCAGGTACACCCAAACACGTGGAGGTGTGTGTAGGATGGGTGTGTTCGATAAAGATAATAGAACGATGTGAGACCACCGAGAGTTGTAGTGGGATGAAGGTTGAGGAAACATATGGCGGTGTGGAGAGAATCAACCCAATAGACTAGGGGAATATTGGCCTGAAAGAAGAGAGAGTACACACTATTGTTAATGGTGTGAAGAGCGCGCTCAGCTCGACAGTTCTGTTGGGAGGTAAATGGGCATAACATACGAAGAACAGCACCGTTGGTGAGGAAGAATGTGCGAGCTGAGGTGTGGTCGAATTCGTGATAGTTGTCGAATTGGACTGCCTTGCTCAAACATGTCAAAGGTTAGAGTGTTGATGGGGATGTATTTGTCCCATTTGCCATCACAAAGATAGATATCACATCTCCCATTGAGACAGGTCTTGTCCACAATGTGGATTTCATTAAAGTAGTAAAAAAGGTTAAGAAAAGAGTGAACCCTAAGATACGCCTCACACTAGTATGCAAAGACACTAAGGATGGTTACATAATTTGGATTCAAATTAAGAATGTGAATGCCATACAAGTCCAGCACCACATAGAGGAATTCGAAAGGAGGAAGAAACCTAGGATAGACAAAGGAAGAAAAACCACAATTTTACCAAGGAGGGGGTGTGGTTCCATACATCCCTTACGCCGGTCTTGAGTCCTGGATCCTATCAAGGTACCATCTATGTGTATCTCCTTCAGTTTGGAATTATCGATGATACATTGTTTGAAGTCCATGGCTGTGATAGAGAAGAACAAGGAGAGCAAAAAGCTAGAGTTTTGAGGAAACTAAAACTGAATATGAAGGCTTGGTGCAAGAGGAGGCTGAGATTGCAAATGGGGGCTGAAACTCCCAAAATCCTATTATTGGGGTTTTCATATCCCACGACGACGGTTCCCATTCTGAAGAAAGTGAGGCAATATTTTCAGCAAAAATATCTCTTTGTAGGTAACGGTTAGAATTTTGAACTCTATCCAAATACTAGCAATGAACTTCTATGAAAAATAAGGCCATGTAGTTGAAAGTAACATAATAAGCCGTATGGCTGAGAACATTTATGTCTTGTCTAATACGAATCTTAGTAGAGTGGTCAGTATATACATTTGAATAGAGTTCAGAGGGCTACTGTTAGAGTATTGGATATGGCATACTCTACAGCCATGCACATACGCTACTCAGAAATACCTCATACCTAAGGAGAAATGGAAGGAATCATTCAGACATGGATACTAATACATGTATGGCAGAAGTTTGTCTTAGATAAGAAAGGGACTGTGTAGTCCGATCATAGTGCAGCAAGGACGACTCTACTTGGAGAAGTGACTATCTTCGGTATAAATACAAGGGCTTCATAGGAGGAGAGGGCATCGAATTATAGCTAGATACTAACAACCATACCAACTACTATCGCTGACTATTGCTTCTTATCAATCTCGCTAAATTTAGTTGGTAGAGTACGTTAGATACCTCCCTATATTTGAACTTGGTGTGATCTACTCGCTATTAATACATATAAACTGGAATAGAGTTCTTACTCATCTTGAGAGTCCGAACCACTATAAATTTATGTGTTTACTCTATGTTTTCACATCTTTATGGATACCTTGGTACCAGATGAACGATTCCTACATTACTTGGATGTCACCCATCGACATATATATAAAGACACACACTACTTTGGCAGCCTAGGAGGCTGAAGGGGAGCCCAATGATCGATAATTCAACATGGACATAGGAGAGAGTGGCATAGGGAAAAACTTGTGTGAAGCACACCTATGAGGCTCATGGTTTGCCAAAACGTCGGTTATCGGTTGGATACAGTAACCATAATACCATGATAATCTCACTGAATGCAAACAAATCTAATATTAATTTAAATTTTTGATAATTTTTATAGCTTGCTATGGCGTCTCCGATGGTAGGGTAAACCCTAACGGGGTTACGATGGATGACACTTCCCATGATGAACAACGGATGTAGGAAGGGTTCGGATGGCGACGTTGCGTGGCCAGGCGTAGAAATCGGATGCGGCGACATTCCAAATGACGACGGCGCATGCTCCCCTCTCCGATTTTGCTGATGTGCGCCTTTTCTTTTCGTTTCTCACACATATGGGCAAAATCCATAAAATTTAAGTTGAGTTGAAAGAAAAATCTCATGTAAAATTCAGTCCCATTATCAATAATCAAAAAATAGATGAGCTGGAAATTTCAAATTTTGGTCTGAAATTATAAAATTTTGAGTTGAAATTTCTAAAAAAAAATGAATAGTAAGTTCAAATTCGGAGTTGAAAGTTTTTAAATTTGAGTTGAGAGTTTCAAAATTTAAGTTAATTTTTTAAATTAAAGCTTCAGAATAAGTTTACGTGGATCTATCAATTTTGAGTTAAAATTTTTGTTGAAAAATTCATGTACGTCCGTCGGGAGGAACACAGTACCCGGCCCACAAGTTATCCGCGATGTCTGGCCTCCATCCGCGCCAGCTCCTGTCTCGATTCACGAGTGCGTGGGTCTTTCTCCAACAGTGCGACTTAGAATAGTACGCGCGCATGTGAATTAGCCTAGTCCATGAAAACAACTTCAATATTTGCAATAGCAGAGATAGAGATTTTATACAGTAGAGATAGAGACAGAGCAATTTCGACCCAAGAATTCGACTCTGGCTGCGAATCGGATCAAGTCGACAGACTCCGACTCCGACCTAGGTCGCTGGAGGTTCGAATAAATATGCAGCAGCATGAATCGAGTTTTTTCACAAAATGTTTCGACCGGGTGTTTTTCCATCAACGGAGGAAAAATCAACAAATTGAATTAGCTATTAGTTAAGCGATGTGCTGCTACACACCTCGCGGATTCAACGGTCGAGTCGGTCATTTTTAATTTCGTTTTTCTTTTTAATTTACCTACCGGTTGTCGTAATCAGCTTTGCTTGGTGAACTGAGAAGCTCCCGTTTTTTGTTTAACTAGCAAAACTACCCGTAGGTTGCAAAGGATGAAAACAATTTTAATTATGTAAGTAAAAGAGAGGCAATTTTAATTGTACGCACTTAGTACATACTTTAGATATGTTATTATTGGTAGAATAATCTATACACGTTTTTAAAACAAAAGGTTGGTGGTGATGTATGATAAATCTTTCATCAACACCATCGAGCTAGCTGGTGAAGCCAACAACTCGATGTTCTCGAGACACCCATCTACTTCTCTCTTCGTTAACGATGGCAATCACATTGATGTTTGACCAACATGCCTGCCCGACCGATTAGGTTTTTTTATTAGATGAGATACATGATGTGAAAAGTAGTAGATGGGCACGTGGTGGAAGAAAGGGTGGATATCAAAAGTAATAAAAAAATAATCTATATTAAAATTGATAACATAATCTATATTAAAATTAATATTGTATAATTAATTTATATTAAAATTATTATGATAAAATGTTACATTGTATGATTTGGTTTAGGTTATAACAATGTACATAAAATATTTTTTTTATTATTATAGATTACTATAGTAATGGGGGTTGGTACGAGTGAAGTATGGGCTGATGACAGCAAGCTAGTGGCGCGATCGTAGACCAACGACAACGTGGGCTGGCGGCGCAACGGGGTAAAGATCACCAGCATACCAATGGCGCAGCGAGCTGATGATCACAAGCAAATTAAAATGCAGCGGTTGGTGGGGCGAAGCGAAACAGGCCGAAAGTAGAAGCGAGTAGGGTCGGTAGTGTGAATGTGGTCTGTTTGTACAGTCATGTTACTGTTCACTAGAAAAGGAAAAAAATTAGCTTTCTTTGAGATTTTGAGAAATAAATGAATTAGATAATATATTAGAGTTCTAATTTTCTAATCTAAGATTTTAAGGATTTAGTGGAGAAATCTTGTGAATAACTTGAAGACATATCTCGTAAGCATAATCTCATAAAGCTATCAAATATTAGCGTGGTAATTAATATCTTTCTTCTCTATGCATAGCAATCGATTTTAGTTTGATATTTTTCTGTACGATTTGAGTTGGTTTATTTAATCTAAAATCTAGGGAATAATAGTTCGGTTTGTTAATTTTTTTCAGATTTCATATTATTAATTAATTAGGGTTTAATTAATTTCTATTAAATTTCTGTTTCGTTAATATTTCTAGATCCAAAAGTCCGATTCAAATGATTATAATTGGGTTTGTTTGTAAATTTTGTCTAGTTTATTCTAATCAGAGTTTTGGATCTATGGCTATAATTTATTTAGTGATGAAACAATCTGTCCAAATTCTTGTTTAGTTTTTATAATTAGGGAGAAGTGTTAAATTTTATTTTTGACTTTTATAATTATTCACCCCATTCTGATTGACCATCTTAGTGTAAATCGATCCTACATGTGGTATTAAAAGAAAGATTATTTACCTTATTATCATTTTTAATTGATCATAACCAACGATTAGGAAACATATTGAAGGATATGTATTCCTTGAAACTTGTGTTTTCGATAGTATTGATTTTCAATATTATGAGGCTAAGATAGAGACATATATTCAATCTCTAGGCTTTGTGATATAGGAGAAGATCTATAAGTCATATCAAGTTCTCAAAAACAATATATTGATAGTGGTAAACATACCACATGTAGAGGCTAACGGCAAGGCGAGTAATTTGATTATTCAAGGAATAGAAGTAAGCGACTTTTGACCGTATGGTGCATCTTAAGTCCTATATAGAGCACTTTATGATTATCACAAAGGGTCAAACATGATAAAAGAGGTCTGTCAGGAAATATATAAAAAGAAATGCATGTGTTTTGAGATGAAACTTTATAAATCTTTTGATGATTTTTTTGTTCGCTTTAATAAGATTCTTAACAACTTATGGTCTGTTAATATTATATATGCGTAGACTAAAAATTCTTGCCAATTCTTAAGAGCTTTACATATGTATGAAGATAACATTAATTAGAGAAACTACTTTAGATGTGCTTTATTTTAAATTAAGGACTCATGAGCTAGATATTTTTACTAGAAAAAATATGCCTAATAAATCAATGACTGTAGCTTTATAAACTAGCAACTCTATTATGATAACTCTTCATCTAGCTATATTTTGTTATCTTTGTCTTTACTAACTGATGATGAACAGCTAGAACAACTTTCTAAGAAAATTTGGCACTGCTCTTCACATGCTTCATAAGAGTTTTGAAAAATATTCGATCTAGAAAGAGAATAAATGATGGAGAATCTCAGAGATATTTTCAGTATGGCTCGGTTAATCACTTTTGTCTTAAATGTCTAAAATTTTTAGCAAAAAATTCTAGGGATGGAGATGAGGAGAAAGACAAGGTAGAGAGTGACAAGAAGCACACATACAAGAGCACTAAGAAAAAGGGGTATTTGAAAAAAAAATAGTACACCATATTCTTTTCGCTCCTGAAGGTAAATTGAAGCGATGTGGACCCAAGAGTGATAATCATGTTACTCTCAAAGGCAAGAATAACTTAGCTAATCTATTAGCAAAAGCATCACTAAGATTGACATCGACAACAACAGCAACAATGAGATGTAACCTTCTATAATGAATTAGCTTATGTTATTAAAAAAATTGATACTTTATTAGAGAAAAGAAATAAAAAGATTAAGAAAACAAGATGGTATGATTAAATTGAAATGGTAAGACTTAAAATTTTGATTTTATGAATGATTCTTACAAATTATATGATTTAATCTATGCTGAATTTTCTTCTGTAAGGAATATGCATGTTCTGCCTTAAAGAAACCTAAGCTTAAAAAAATGATAAATATATTTGTGTAGTTAATAAATCTGCTTCTTGTGATAATTGCATTTCTTTTAAGTTAAAGTTAAAAGACGTTAATACTAAAATTGTTTAACTAAAAGATGATCTTACTACTTATAAGGTTTTTTATCCTCTAATTATGATAAAAATAATAAATTTTAGTATGTCTCTTGTAAAAATTGTGCCACTTTTCTGAGGCGTATTGATTGCTTGAAAGCAAAAATAAAACTAAAAGCTTGAATTAAAATTTGAATTCTTAGAAGTTTAAAACAAATTTAGGTCATGATACTTATGATTATTTTAATACTCATAATCTAATTGTTATTAAATCTCTTAATAATAACATAATTAAGATTATTGATGAATATAGAAAGATAATCTTTTAGATCTGATGATATCATATTATCTTCTAACACAACTGATATAAATATAGTTTTTATTTTTAAAAATAATATAAAGTTAAGTACATTGTACTGATTATGGTACATTTTACTTTAGACTTTAAAACATAGTTGAATCTTAAAGGCACGTACTTTTAATGAGGAATGAAATATCTAAACGTTCGCCGTACTGCTGACATTACTCACATCATCTTTATCACGTATTCCGGCTGCCGTGCGCTCAGCGCTGACCTCCAGCTAGCATCATTCTTTCCTTCTGTCTCCCGTTCCATCCTCAGCCTAGACGGATGCTCCGGCGGTGGTAGGGCGCTCCAGCGTGCCAAGGAACTTGCCGAGAACAAACACGGCGCACGCGTACTTGTAGCCTGCGCCAAGCTAACCCTAACATGCTTCTCAACTCCAAATGAAAGCTTAATTATCCGTGATGGACGGTTCGGTGATGGCGCTGGTGTGGTCATCGTCGGTGCTGGCCCCTTGGCCACAGGCGAGCGCCCGTTGTTCGAGGTAATCTTCTCCTCACAGACAACGATACCAGGATCCGATCATGCACTCGGCGTGCAGGCCACTAGCAGTGGCATAGATTTCCACCTTTCCATCCAGGTGCCGACGTTGATCAAGGACGACATCAAGTAGAGCTTGCTTGATGCTTTTCGGTTGGTTAGAAAAAAGGACCCTAACTGGAACGACCTCTTCTGGGCGGTGCACCCGGGTGGCCGCGCGGTCCTGGACAATATAGAGGGCAAGCTCGAGCTGCAGCCATGGAAGCTTGCGGCGAGCCGTCATGTGTTGAGTGAGTACGGGAACATGAGCGGTGCGACGATCGCGTTCGTTCTTGATGAACTGCGTCGCCATCGTGAGAAGGGAGAAGATGTGGAGCAACAGTCTGAGTGGGGAGTGATGCTGGCCTTCGGACCAGGAATTACAATTGAGACTACGGTATTGCGTAAAACACTCTCACGCAGTCTTCAGGAAAATTAATTTCCACTGCCATGAATAAAATGCAAGGGTAATCATCTCCTGCTCTGGAATTTCGGTATGGTATTAAATAATGTGCGACACAGAATCAATTGTTCACGCTTATGAGGAATTACGACCGACCAGTGGAGTATTTAGGTAGTGGAGTTCATAATTAATATTTGTGTAATATTTGTTGTAAATTAAGTTCCACGTGTTGTAAACAACCAATTTATTTCTTCCATATTTCCTCTCATTGTTAAGCTTTGTTGAATAATTTGTAACAAAATTTGGAATTCCCTATCATGTGTATGTACAACTAAATACTATATTCATTATGATTTGCTTTAGTCCGAGTTTTGACCGATTGATGGACTTACAAATCTTGATGAAGGTGAAATTAACATGGTAAGTGAATGGTGCTTTACATGCGAAAATTTGTTCAAAACTAAAGAAAAAAGAGGCAAGATTAGCAAAATACCAGACAAACACCATCACCCAACACATCTTTAGCCAATAGAGATCAGGCGTAGTCCCTATTGTGACTGCAACGCAGGGGTGGCATGTGATCTCGTTCGTCCTTTTTTCTAGGCATAAAGTTTCATCGGATGAATAGAATTTTTTCAGTCGAACGGTTTTAGTGTGACTAGGCGTCTGCACTCCTCTTAGTGTGAACGGTAAGCCCGGGCAGGGTTCAATCTTAAAGTTATTGGGCCAAAAATTGACGCCTATATGACCATGCATAGAAACATTATTCAGACTATTGCTTTTCCTCTTCCTAAGCGGGCATATCAGGAGGTTATTAATCTTCAAGCTTTGGATGCCTCTTTCTCTGCTGGTCAGGAAAATAATAGATGGGCATAGATACGGGAGTAAGGATACATTTTCATCGCAAAAGATATATGCCATGAATTGTGTGTCCATTCAGCCTCCCACATCACAAGTGGATCTAGAAGAGTAAATGCATGAAAATAAATGTGATTGGTTGGTTATTACTTATTGATCGGCTGTACAAGAGACATGTTGAATAGAAAAAGTGTACACCTCAAGAGGAGTAATCTATCATGTCTATTATGCAATCAAGTGTCGGAGAAACACATATGCATTTCTTTTTTGAATGCCCCTTCAGCAGAGATTGTTGGAATATTTTGCACATTGGTTGGGATACAACATTGCACCTGGGACCCCACTGTTGCAGGGAGCTAGTGCTGCAGCTTGGCATATTTGGAAGCAGAGGAAACGCATATGATGTTTGAAAATAAATGGCCTTCTGTTCAAGGATTAGATATTCTGAGAGGGAAAAGTCCATCTTACCACCCTCAATTAAATCTTGAGTTTTTTTTTCATTCGACCACAAAATTAGATATAATACATTACTTAACTTTTAAAACAGGTCAAACTACCTGCTTCACTGGTTTGCATGATGATACTAGTCTATGTGGTATAATAATGTGGTCTCATTGGTCGAATCAAACAAGAAAACATTATAGGGCCACTAGTCAAAAGAATTCGTTATACTCCTCTTTCTCTCTCCCTCCTCTTCTCACTTTTTCTCACTGACAGCCACTGCCTAGAACGAGCAGGGCAAAGGAGCAGTAGACAATTAGGGCTCTGATGATGAGACAGCGATGATGGTGCCACATGGATGTGTCTTGTGGCTTGGCTCAGCCACAAGTGATGGCAGCCGACATGTACGACGATAGAGTTATACAAAATGTGTGATTGGCAAGAACTTGGGTCTAACAGAGACAGAAAAAGTAGCGACGAGCTCTATACGAGATGGCAAGCGGAAGCAAGGAAATGGAAGAGTGTGGCTCCGCCAAATGACCCCGTCTATGGCAGTAGCACTTCCTCCTCAGACGTGGCCTACATGAGGACGTGGCATAGAGGGAGTAGAGGATGTATACTCTAGCCCAGCGTGAGCTAGGTATGTGAGGACACCCGATCTCATCCACCCATATTGGCCACGGCTTCCTCCTCCATCCTCACATGTCCTAGTGACCTCCCTCTCCTAATCACCATATTCTCTTGTCATTGGTACTAACGCATGTGCTTTGTCTATATCAGCCTCCACGATGTCTAGATCAGGCCTACATATCAGTGACACTAAGAAGCAAGCAAGGTGTTACACAAAAAACAGATCTTAAACCAGCCTAGGAGATAAAATGAGCCAGCATTGTTAGTTGGAGGAGGTTATATATCCAAGTATTATGATTGAGGGAGAAAAATCGGACTCTGGCTATAGCTAAGGGAAGTAAAATATACTTTTTTTTCCTTATGAGATGTTAGAACTGTGAATAAATGCTAACTTTCTCCATAAGTTTTTTTTTATTTTTTCTCTTTAATATATAAAATAAATTTTGGAGGCTTTCACTATAGTTCAGTAAAAAATATTGATGCCTACCAAATTTTAAAAAAAATCATAGAAAGCGGCGCCAGGCTATGGCGCGATGAGTACTTGGCTTGGCAGGCCAGTTGGCCAATGGGCTCGCTTGCTTTGATTGCTGGGATGGCCTGATTTGCTTGGGAGGTTAGCTACACTACATGGGCTTAGCTGATTAGGGGAAAAGGAAGAGAGCTAGGTTGGTTTGGATTAGCAAACTAAGATAGAAGTGTTGGAAAATAGATTTACAGATTTTGTAAATAATTTTACTTAAAAGGGATGATCTCATACAATAAAATAATACATTTTAATTGAATATTTGTCACAACCCCTTTAGAATCCTACGTGGCACTCACATAGTTGTCACCTTCTGTCTTCTCTCTCCCTCCTCTCTCCTATCTTTTCTTTCTCTACTCTCACTTCTTTCTCTCTCTGCTCCACCACGGTGTGACTGGTATCAGATCTCTATCTGCCCTTTGTCTCCATTACTGCTAGGGAACTGGAGGCTATTGGTTCACCCAAAGCACTCTACTCGATCTCTGATGCCATCTCCTCTAGTTGTTCTTAGCTCGTTGCCTCAGCCAAACCTACCTTTCCTCTGTGCCGCTAGGGACCTATGTCATCGGCTCAGCTTAGTTCCTCTCCTTGGGCCCTCCTTTCTCGCTTCCTCTCAAGTGGGTCATCGCTCTACCTGCTCCATAACTTCTTTGCTACACATGTCTTGCTACACATGTCCTCAAGAGGAGGCTGAACTCTTGATGTGAGCCATCCACATCATTGACTCATTGGCCATAGCTGTTACTTTCACAATAGATAGAGGAAGAAGAAGAGGGGAGAAGGGTGGCCCCACCTGATAGAGAGATAAGAAAAGAGATGGAGAGAGAAGATGGAAGGTGGCAACCATATTAAAGTTGCGTAGAATCCTAGAGGGGATATGACCGTTTTGGACTAGAATGATATATTTTAATAATTTTTTGGAGGTAAATCTGCATTTAAAAAGTTTGATACCTAGATGACATAGCAATACAAGTATAAAGACGGTTGATGTACTTTAAAATAAATGAGAAAGTCTATTTTATTTATTTAAACTAGCACTAAAACCTCTTAATTATTTTTTGGCTAATTCATACCCCAAACTATATAGAATGATTCATTTTAGTCCATAGCGTTATTTCTCTTTTTTATATTTTTATGATGATGATGGATGTATAGCAACTTACTTCTCAACATCTTTAGAATTTTTATTACTGTTAAAAGCACCTAAACCAATTTAAACATCATGATTAATATTTTATGTTGAACAATTGACTTTACAAATTATTTAATTAATATAAATTGGTTTGAAATATTTATGGTATTGTGTGAATGTGTTTGAGTAATATGGGACAGGTTGTAATATCTATGACTAGAAACAATTGTTTTATCTATTTGTGTATATTGTGTATAGGTGACTTAAGATCAACTTTATTCAATAGTGATGATCGAAACTATACTTAACGAGGAGTAGAGATCTAGCACGTTCAAAATACCATGTAACAAAGTTGGACTGAGCTATAAGGTCTTGAGATCAGCATCTCTTAATGGTAGGACTAAAACTAGGTTCAAAAGAGCTCAGGTCCAAACCGATCAAAAATACTAGGTGACGAATCTGAGCACAAGGTGGCATATGTGGCATATGGTGGATATACAGTGTATGAAAGGATTTTATAACGGGTTTTATAAGTTATGTGTACAAGAATATAAAAAATTATGAATAAATTTAGAGTAGAACTGAGAAGAGAAGAAAGAGAAAAATTAAATTAGAAAATTATAAATAGTTTGGAATACCAGAGGTTGAATCGTATTAGAAAAAAGAAAAGTTAAGGTTTAGTTTTTAAAAAGAGAAGCGCTTTATATTTACTTACACATTTTAATGTAATAAAGTTAATCCATTTTTAATTTCATTTATAAATTATTGGATTGATAGCAAGACGATGAACGGACCAATGACATCAACACTGTTGAAGCGTCGATGGTATAATGACTAAAATAGCGACAGATAGATAATTAGATCAGTGGTATATGGCAATGCATCATAATTTCATCAGGTCAAAAGTTTTTTTTCATTCCATAAAAAAATTTGGTTTTTAGTATCATTCGCCCTCTTTTGGTTTTTCTATTTTCATCCTACACATTTACGCTTTCATCAGAAGGTGGACCTTTCCTGTTGCTTAACTTGGCATGTTGGACATTATCACTTGGAATATCCATTTCGTCCTCACTTCCCACGACATTATCTTCCTCAGTGTTCATGGGCTGTTTCCCCTGTTTAACTTCTGTGCTCCAGGTGATCTAAAATCTTTAGTGTGTTAGTCTCTCTGTCCTGACATTAGTTTCCTCTTTGCTTTGTCGCTCTTGGTGATGTTTTTCTTGATCCATGAATGGCTTATCAAGAATAATTGCTTGACTTTTCATAGTTGATGCCAACATCCACAACCTTAGCAGGACTTGGAGGTGCTCCTGGTTCATCCAGCAGCAGTTGAGATTCACTCATTGATGAGCCTAACCAATCCATGACTGTGGGTCTTGTGTATCAAACAGTGTGTCATCCATCAAATACTTTACTGCATCAATCTCCCCTTTTCAGCTTCTGGTTGTTGCAGCCCTAATCTCAAATTGTAATTAATGGACATCCACAAAAACACCCAACCGCAAGTTGGTTTCTCAGCTGTGTAAGTGTATCTATCAAACCAAATGTTCTCAGTTACGTTCTCATCTACTTGATGATGGGAATTTTGACACAATCCACAATGTAAATTTTTGTAGTGAAGGAAATTCTCCTCCAAAAGCCATCCACCAATCAAGTGCAGCATAATTAAACAAAGCAATTAACCAATTATTTATATTTATGCAGTTGATTCCTGTGCCCACATCATGAAACAAGACACTTAATAACACAAGGTATTTTGAACAAGTGCAATGGGGTGACTAATATATCTATGATTACTTTGGTACATACAAGAGCTTTTTCCATTTCAGAGTGTATTATTTACGTCCGTTCTTGTGCCTTTTCCAGCCGTGGCTCATTAACAAGTGTAATTGAATGATTAATACAGTATATGATCACTTCAGAATGGTCATGAGCTATCTGGCATCTCCACGATGTCTTACATTTCAATTAAGAGATGTGCTTATGTGAACTTGCAGGTATACTTTGTGAAAATAGAAACACTTGCACTCTCTCGCTGGTGCAATATTATAATTAAGCTCTGAAAATGTAGCAATATTCAGTCTCTTTGTCCAGGTACACAATTTCATAAAATTCAGAGTTCAGACATCAGAATAATTAACCTGGATAACGATGTGATGATTACGACTGTGGCTTCAACAAAACAATCAACTATACTGCTGGTCAGGGTTTAATCCATAATAATAAATATGTTCAGTTGAGCACAGTAGCTTGGAGCTATTCTGGACTGATAACTGGCAGCTAGCAAGCCTTTCACTTTGTTAGCGTCAATTCCGGTTACTGTTGTGCTCCCAATTAATTTACTGTGTTTCCAGTGGACAAGGGTCGTACCCTGTTTCGAGATCTTGGTGCCAAAGGCAAAACGAGGCCCTATATGTAGGAAAAGAATAACCAAAATATATATTTCTTCATTATATAACTGAAACATCAGACCAGCTTATGCTCAACAGTCAGCATGAAAAAAGATTTTGCTGGTGTTCGTACCTTGATTCGATGTTGAGCTGCAGTCCCAAAGTCCAGAAATCCCAAGCCCAAAGGCGCCGCGCTGATCACGCGCACGCACTTTCCCTCACCATAAGTAACCAATCATCACCTCAATTTGAGCTCAAGAAGAAACAAAGAACTGGCAGATGAGATGGGAGGGGGTGGATCCATTCATTGCCTATGCTGTAGCCATCTTATTCCAATCTTTCAATGTTATAATAAACCGCATAGCTAATATAGAATCAACTAAAACAAAATTTAGGGCAGAGTCCATCATTGAGCTTGAGCACATATCAAGGTGCAGACGATGGAAAATACTATAGGAAGCAAGAAAAATGATTAATCCCTCAAAGCTCTCATCATCATAGTTTACTTAATATCCTCAGGATTTGCGGCCATGTTCCTATCAGATAAATGATTGGGTCACAGTACAACAAAACATATATAGTCTCACAACAGACAGAACATTGTCTTATTAAACAAGATTGTCTCAAACACAATCTTGATGTTCACAAATTATTCAGAACACAACTGATTAAATGGAAAACCATGGATCTTTATTGAGATCTGATCTAAGTTCTGCCTGACAAGCAGAATATTGAAGCTCGATCTTCCATTCCATCAGATTAGCTCTTGGTACCCGTCTAATAAAAAATAACATCTTGTCATCACCAGATGGTTAAAGATAAATACCAACATTACTAAATACCAAGGTTTGCATATATATGACACCATAAAAATGTTGTAATTTTAATACAAAATACCGAAATTTGCATATATAAAAATTTTGGGTCGCTAGGTACTGAAGAGTTGTAAAACTTTTCATCCTCACTACTCTGTCTGTAGGATGATTAGTAAATGGTAGTAGCTCGGTATTGGAATGACAGAGCATCAATTCCTACACCTAGGAGAAATGACAAGATCAGGAAAATCAATGAAACTATAAGGAAATCCATATACAAGATACCAATTAGTTTTTTTTATATAACCTTATCCAATACTAGCATTTCACGTGTTTATACTCTGCTATGGATCCCAACTAAATATACTAAGTATAAAATATAAAATGCTGTAAATAAATAATTATCCTCACATTCAAAATTACATGATTACATTGTCACTAGAGGAGAGGAATTTAAGGATTAATCTTAGTTGCATTGGGTTGGGCCAAATGCCACATATATTGTGTACATGAGAGATGCGAAAATACCAAAATACTCCTAATATCTTTGACATACATAAGACATTGATCGACTACCTATGTATACTCATATAAAAAATAAAATATTTTTTCCATAAAATCTTTACAAATAATATGCATGGACATGCCAAATATTGGTAGCCACAAGTGATATAGAATGGAGGATGGGTGTATAACCTACAATCACAACCTGATCTCTCTTTTAAAAAGTATGCCATTTTAGAATTGTTTGTCAAAAGCATTATCAATCTGTATGAATATACATGCCATCAATTAAAAAACATCCTCAAGCAAATCATCAAGCTTAAGGTGCCTTCACAAAATCGAAACGTTCACCACAATTAGGAGTGAACGACTATTAAGAGCTGTAAACCTGCAGTTGTGCTGTTGTTCTCCTGGTCAGCGAATGTTACAGCATTGAAGACTGCTTGAGCACCTGCATTCGTCAACATTGAATACATTAATACAAAACCACAGAACATGATCCATAAATTTGATAATGTACATATTATTTATATATGGAGCTGTGGAAGATTGGTTTGTAACACATGAGACTCGGACTTGTTTCTTATGATGATATATATAGCACTGTAATAGTATGCAAACTCAATACATTAAAATTAAATCATGGTTTTGCATAGTGCCAGTGTAGGTAACAGAACATGTTTCAGAATAGTACTTATAGAAATATAGCAAGTTATTCTAGACTCCCAAAATTTATTAAACCAACAAATTTACCGATTTAGTTCAAAGACAAAGATATACTCTTCCTATTAATTCCATTTCAAACTGTTATATGCAAAGATATATACTTCTCTCTGTTCTTGCTTTGATATAAACTTGAGCTTTGAAGGAAAACATATCTGTCTGTCTCAAGTGGATATGTGCAGAAAAAATATATAATAGAGGTTCTAAAAATATGGAATATTTAACCAATAGCTCATGTAGGTATATGGAAAATGAATCAGAGTATGTAACAGAGTGCTACAGTATGTAACCGTGCATTTGCAGAGGTGCTACTAGTATACAGCTGGCACTGTGTAGTAAAACCATGCACAGGCCCTCGTCAAATATTATGCAGTATTTGGAATTGATGATGATCAACATAATCAGGTATTGCAAGGAGTCAATTAAGCTCGCCATAAATCATTCAAGCATTCCGCTAAAAATTTGAGAAAGAAGATTTTGCAAATGAAGAACTAATAAATTAACCTTCAAGGCTTAAAGACACCCATTTTATAACATAAATGCTCGTGTGCAGTAACTAGGTTTTTTTTCCCACTGTAATGTAATCGCAAATATGCAAGAGGTATAAGAATGTAATTATGAACTGCTATAAGGACCCTCGGTAGATATAGAAAAACAGAAGACTATATAACTTTGCCCCCGTTCCATGGTATGATTGTTCAATTACAGGCATAGATCGGCCTATGGAACAACAGGAGACAAAATTATTCAAGTCACCTATAGTACGCTTGGCAATTAAACCTCCAGAAATAAAAAAAAACTGTAGAAAGCTTTTACATAAGAAGTTTGCATCTGAAACATCATGAAAAAGTAGAAGGTATACTTGCAACAAAATTATTTCTGAATGCATTTGGGGGATGGTAGCTAGCTATATAATGAAGAGTAGTTATGATAGTAAGATTACATTCAGAAACAAATCATGCAGTTTGTGTTGTAATAACAGTAATATCGCAAACATAAAGTTGACTTAGTGTTTGTGAACTCACTAAATATTAATAGTACTCATGTATTTATCACTGTGTAAAAATGAAAACCTTCCAGTTAGCTAATTAGACCTTATAACGACGTCACCACTTACCATCTGGGTGCTGTCCATCATCAGCTGCAGCATCAATTCCTCCCCCTGTAGGAGAAAGAACAAGATCTGGCCAAAATAAAATTTTCTGAGAAATATTTCAAATAAATGATACCAATTAATTTGTATAGATGAACCTTATTCAATACATATCATAATAATTCGTAAAAGACTGTAAGAGTTTTAAACCTGATGCATTGTTGTTCTCCTGATCAGGGAACATTGCATCACCAAATACTGCTTTCCCAGCTGCAATTGTTACATTGATTAATACATAATTAAGGTACAAACTTGATGGAATACAAAGTTACAAAACATCTATTTTGAACTGCGAAAGATTGTCTAACATTAAGATCTTCTGATGCAGAGAAAGGATTACACTATGTAAAATCAATACATTAAATTCATGGTTTTGTATCTAGGCCTGTTTTGCATCAGAAAATAGTGGGAATGTGTAGGCATCATTACATTAAATTCTTGGTTTTGTATCTAGGCATGTTTTGCATCACAACATAGTGGGAATGCCAAGGGAGGAGAAATCATAACTTTAGGGCTAAGTACTATGTGCCATTTTTCTGGTTGTTGAAAGTGCTAATTTTTTGCTGCCTAGCTAGTGAAAATAAGAAAAACTGCAGTTTAATTTCTATGGTTCCTAATATAAATTAAGAAAGTTCTCGCTGGGAAGCTTATATGTATATGGTATACCTGCAGTATAGAAACTGGTGTAGGGAAAAACATGGCCGTAGTTGGCACTAGTAGCCACTCTCTGGGTGTGTTTTGTCTCAATGTCAATCAAGTACACCCCCCTACCAGCAGCATGCAGTAAAACTGCATTTGCTTCCACGATGAACCCAATCACATCTATATTTCTGATAATTACCGAAAGTAGTGCATCCTTCTCTGGGTCAAAATCTTCATCTGACCAAGGCTCACTCCACCGCGGCGATTGACTGCCACTAGCTTCATTGTCGTGCTGCATTGGCAGAATCACCCTCGGCTCATCTTCATCATTGTTATCTTCATCACAATTAGAGATGACATCATCATAGTATTCATCTTCATCTTCATCAGAGACGACACTCTGAGAAGCTAAAGAACCACATGTCCCAAGAATGCTGACATGGGGTGGAAAGAAGTGGTCCACCGAAATAACTTTCTGGATACTCCAGATCCTGCCGCGGGCGACGGCGTCACCGGCAAGGTCCATGTGGAAGAAGATGATGTGCGAGCCCAGCACACCGGTGAAGCCCAGTTTTCCATCCTTGGTTTGGAACAGCATGAATTCTGACAGGTCCAACGGGGTTTGAATCAGTGCAAGCTGTTTTGTTTTGAGATTGAATTGAAGGACACCACTGGTTTGCCCCACGAGCCAGTGGACGGCACCAGCGACGACGGCGCTCGGCATGAAATCGAAGTCGCAGGCGCCTCTCATGGAGTACAGCTCGCTCCACTCCTTCGTCTCCGAGCTCCAGACTCTTGCACAGATGTGGTCATGGTTCCACTCGTCCGGACTGAAATATGGCATATCAGCGAACGCGACGACAACACGGAATGGCGCCGAGTGGCAGTCACAGCCACCATCACTGGCGCCGGCGTGTTCACAGCCGCAAATCAGTGCGGCGCCGCAGCTATCGTCGTTGGTGAAGTGGCACCTGGGCGTGGGGATCACATCCTGGCGGCGGGTGAGAGGGTCCCAGACCAGGAGCTGACCGTCCTCCCCATCGTCGAGGAGCACGCGACCATGGCGCACGTCGTAGACGAACGGCCGGCGTTTGCCGGCCGGCGGGGACAAATCCACCACACCGGGAGCCGTGCTGGTGAAGAACGGGCAAGAGAAGCCCTGCTTGTTGCAGAAGAAGCCAAGGAGGGGAGGCACGCCTCCGTGCGCCGCGCGAAAGGCGCGGAGGAAGCTGCCGTCGCTGCCGACAATCTGCCGGCGCCAGTTCTTGGCGACAGCGGTGGCCACCGCCAGGTACCCTGGCTCCGACGTGAGGCGGAGCAGGATGTTCCGCAAGGCGTCGTCGGGCAGGTCAGACAGCTGCAGCTCCTTCTCCTCCCCCTCCCCCTGCTGCTGCTGCTCGCAATCGGCATCGACAGACACAACACTCTTAGCGGACATGGTGATCAGGGGAGAAGAGAACTCCCACGAGATCTAGACTCCAATTTCTAGTTGCTACAAGGCGAGTATGGTGAGGATGAAGTGAAGGGTACAGATCGATATAAAGAGCAGGAGAGTGAGGGATGCCGTGACGCCATGGCGAGAGAGACACGAGGTGCATGCGTGTGCGAGGGCAGCCAAGATGACACGGCCACGGCGGAGGACACGCGGTGCGGATTGTCTGACACCGAAAGCACCAGCAGTCCCTCCTCCTGGCCGAGGACGACGACGGCGGCGACAACGGCTGCTAACTAAGCTAGCCAGGCCACGGCATGCGATGACGACGCAGCATCTTTTTTGTTTTTTCTCACTTTTTTTTGGTTTTTTCTGTACTCCAATTCTGAACTGCTTGTCGAGTGCTCTTACATGTGATCGACCGGGAGAAATTTCACAAAAGCTCCAGAAATTTCTTCCAAAATATGCCCGAGCTGATTTTAGTTTCAGTTAGATACAGTACTAAAAAAATAAAATTACAGTACTAAATCGAGTCGTCGAGTTGAGATTTGGGAACGAAGACAGCCAGACATGGAGATCAGTTTGGAAGCTTAGCGCTAATTAATTGTTAAGTGATAAGCTAAAACTTTATGGGGTCTTGTACCAACTATATACACTAGCTGCTTTCGACTAAACTTATATACTAGCTTAAGATTGAACAGTCCAGCAGATAATGATAATTATTGCAGATTTAAACAGTACAGGTAAACAACATATCAATGATCTTGTCCAGAACAAGACATGGGTTTAATTAAACGAGTTTATAACATCTGCCTGACGTGCGAGTTGAAGCCTCCGGAGAACTATGGAGGGGGTGCTCGATCTTCCTGCCTGTGAAATGACATAGCTGTAATCAGTATTTGCATCATGCATGGTCGAATTTAATTTCAATGGGCTAAGCATTAATTTACACAAACCGACATTACAGCTGAATGATTATAAGAACTGACCCCAAAATTCACATATTTACTGTTGTTCCACAAAATAATTTCTCCATTTAATTAATGTAAATATCTTTGGGAAAATATGACATTTCATTTTTTTTTGCGAGGAAATGTGTTGCTAATGGAAATGTCATAATCCTGTCTTCAGCTAACTGATAACTAAAAAGAATCGAAGAATATATCAACGCACAAGTCAACATACAAAAATGCATCTTCAGAGACCAAATTCAGGTCCATCTTCCAGCTATTGCACGATTTCTTACACTAGGGGCTAGCTGTTAAGATATATGCATCCAGATTCTAGACTTGCCCCATTTCTAGTCACAGAAACGTAGTTCCACAGGCTATTTCTGTTGTAAAATACAATTTTTACCACCAATTTCTTTTTACAACATTTTTGTATACTAAACCTTGATGAAATTCTAACATTTGAAAATACTTTTTCATCTTAATGTCTCGAAATAAGATTTCCATATATATCCATTACAAAAGACAGTAGAATTGACACTAACGTTTTCAAAGTACTATTCTAGCTTCGTATTTGAAGTACTTTATCTACTGTTTTCAAATTATGTATTTTGCTATTTCTATGCTCATGATCTTATCCATTTGAGAAAGGGAATGAATTAGACTGTGCGCTAAATCTCAAACATTCATATATAGTTTTACGCTAGCGCAACTGCAAATTGCAAGTGTGCACACATACGAAATGACATAGCAAATTTTCTGCAACTACCTACCAACATTCAGTTATTTATTGCTATATAAATCAAAACTTTGGATCAACGGAAAATGGTGTCTATAGCAATATCCATTACATGAACTGACAAGGCGATAGGAACATGTCTACTGTTCAGCTCCATCAACTGCAGCTCCAGTCCCTTCACCTATGAGAAAATAAGACCAGGCAAAAGACAGGAAAAAATTTAAATTAATTAGACACATTATCGTCTAACTATAAAAGCCATAAGTTTACTGTCTAGTAGTAATTAACAAACGTAAATGATTTAAAGTGTAAATCTTGTTTACCACTGTTTTCCAGTTGTAGAAGCATTGGATAATTGAGAAGTTCATGTTGTAAACCTTGTTTATTGCTGTTCTAATGGTCAAGTAGCATCGGATCATTGAAGTTGGCTGTGCCAACTGCATGGAACAACATTGAATACATAAGGTCTTGACTTGATTTGACGCAGGAAGTGATTAAACTATACATTTCACAAATTAAAAAAGGCATATTGGCTGGTGAAAGATGCGACCAGTTCATTGGAAAAAAATTAGGCATTCCTATAAGAACACACATAACATTGCAGTAAATTCATACATTATATTCAGGTGGACAAGGACATGATCGTACACACACAAAATTCCATCTGAACATTATATTATTTTATATATAACAATAAATAGAAGATGGAAAAGGGTATAAAATAAAAGCTATCAGCATATAGCAGAACACGCTTGAGGATAGTTAAGTAACAGATAGTGGTATTGTAGTTTTGTTTTGAGACGAATTCCATTTGACCATAAATCATTCATATGTATATTACTACTATCCATCACATGAATTTTCGACCTAGATCTTCATGCCACGTAATTTGAATATGAGTTAATGAACTTAATTGCTTTTCTTAACCAGGTTATGGCTATGTATTGATAGATACTATACACTGTCAACATAACCAGTCTGCTTAATTGATAAAGACTTACAATTACCGTGCTTTGATAACAGAATAGTTCTGCGGCAGTAAACAGAAGGTGTGACCAATTAATCAAGTAGGAAAACACATATTTAAGAACCTAGAATAAACTTTTGCATCAAAAGTAATATTAGCTATAAAAGTATCTGCAGCTTGTAGAATTCCTACTGTTATCCACATACATAAAATTCTACTTTATTGAGTTAAAAAAACTACTGTATAGTAAATTGAGTATTAATCAACTGAATAAACCAAATTCCAGTGTGAAGATTTTCAAGATAGCACAAGATGTACATTAGTTGTCAGTCGTAAATCATTTGAAGAAATTCAGTTTGAAGGATGTATTTCTTTCATATATATTAACTACATGTCTGATGCATACTTTCTCGTGGAACACCCGATATTAAAGGAATATGAATTAGATGATGAACATTTTTTGAACAATATCAAGTTGATGAACTTAACTGTATACATAACCAGCTATGATCAATATTGATAATATCAAACTCTCACTTTACATACTTTGACAAATTAATACAATGTATCCATCCCAAAAGGATCAAGCAGTACTACACTTCCACATGGAGGTTAATTACACCATAAAATGGGCAGAGAAGAAAATGGAATTAATGAGTAACAGATAGTTCAAGCTTGCAAAATATTAGGAACCTAATACACCTTTGCATCGAAAAAACATAACATTTGCGCTATGCTAGCCACTATATATGAACAAAAACCACGCAACATGTGCCCTTATTGAGTACAGTGCTCCATATGAATAATGCTCATAACCCCTTTTAGTTTTAGTTGTGCAACCGGTATGCGTAATTCCAGACTAAAAGTCGGTCAGTCTCGATTTAATTGATCCCTACTAAAAGCATATTTTTAATACAACCGGTTACACCAACCGATTGCCCACGTGACAGCGACTTCTTTTAAGTACCGGTTGTTGTTATCAAGTGGTACTAAACTATTTGTTTATGCTATACTGCTTTTTAATGTTTATTTTGTTATAATGCTTGTTTATCATTTCCTTGTTGTATTGCTTTATATGTATATATATATGACTAACTATCTCGTACATAATAAATCTAATAAGTTATTCTTAAATATTTCTTATGTAATCTATCGAGAGAAGTTTTAATTTTAAAAACGGTGACGACGTTGATGGCATCGTTGTCAGTGGGCAGGCACATGGCAGTGTCGATATTGGAGATGGAGATGGCAACGGTGTTGAGGATAACGTTGTCGGTGGGAAGGAAGGTGCGTGGCATGGAGGGTGGTGTCATCAGTACTAAAGAATTTTTCCGCTTGACCAAATTATCTATTCAATGAGTATAAATTTTTTTAAGAAGTTAAAATATGGTATAAAATTTAGAAAATAGGAAAAGGGTAAAAAATAATTTGAAGAACCAGAAAAAATGTAGGATAAATAAATTTAAGAAAAAGAAAACTAGGATAATTAAATTTAAAAATTTTAACGGTAAAAACCTTTTGGTTCTAATTTTTATTCTTTTTTCTCTATTTTTCTATAATTTTCTTTTGTTTCCTCTTTTTTAATCTTTTCTCCTATGTTCCTTGTATTTTTCTATTATAAAATACTCTTATTATTGCTAGATTACCTCTATTTTTACAATTTAGATATACTCTTATTTTCTCAAAATTTTTATTATTTCTCATCCATTTATATATATATATATATTTAGAGTATGGGGTATACATATCTAGAAATACAATATATTAAACTTTTAGAGCAGTCTGGATGAGTAAAATCATTAAAAAAACTTTCACAAAAATTTGTAGAAGCACTGAAATTATTCTTCATCCACAAGGTATGTTCTTATTGATGCGTAAAAATAGTTAATTTTTAACAGGCAACGTGTTTTTTATGTCTTATTATTCCCATCATATGTATGTAGTTAGAGATATTTTTGAATGTTTTTGAGATATGGACAGTACTACTAGGAAAAATATCTATTTGTTAATATATATGTAGATTTTTTTATGTAATTTTAGTTTTTTTTAATCAAACTTTTATGTAGATGGATCAATGGCGGATGTATCATTTGAAACACACTTCCCTAGATTAGGAGTGGCTATATTTCTCAGCGTGGCAGAGGTATTCATGGTAAAAAAATATGGATTTTATAACATGTTCATGTATTGATTGGAACAATTCTATAGATATCTAGATGACATGTGGGTTTATGCATCGATGTAGACCTTCATCCTATATATGTGAGGTGCTTGGGCAATAAGCATGTCACTTGAAGTTTAATTAGGAAGATCTTTTGGGAGGATTTATGAGTAGTTAACTTACTTCTCTTTTTAGATAGAATCTGTTTTTTTAATTAAGGAGGGTGCTAGCTAGTATACTAGTTTAGGCCTTACAAAGAGATCAGCTCTATACGTTAAGTACAAGATCTATGTACAGATTAATTACCTGTCTGACTGAGTCAGTTATGTGAGAATCTTGGGAGGTCTGGAAGGCTAGCTCAAATATCACTCCAATTGAAAAACTTTATTTGGCAAAAGCATTTCAAAACAAATTTCAGCCTGCAGGTACCCAACTCAAAAGGAGAAATGGAAGGCAGTGTAATGTTCAAATCTTCTGGGACAATCGAAACGAAATGACTGAGTATATCTTTCTTCAATGTCATGTACAGAAATATGTTTCGATACTTTGGACGAGTGGTTTTCGGATGGAGTCTCTCTTAGACTAGAAGAAATTCCTATATTTTAAAATATAAACATTTCTGGCTATATACCTTACGAGGATAATCAAAGAACTTTAAAAGAGCCAGGATGTTGCACAGAGTGGGTGAAGCTTCTGTCAAATGGTTTTGCCGGACACTAGCTAGATGTTCCTAGTAATCTGATATTATAACTACTAATGTCTACCTTGCCAGTGTGTTTTAGCTTCTGAACTTCTATGCATGTTGTGCTGGCCGGTAATCTCATCGTTTTACTTTCTCATCTCTGTAAGACCGTTGTTTTCAATATAAGCAGGGTCAGGTGTCCTTCTGTCTAGGGCACATGAGAGGAGATGTGTGAAATAGACATGGTAGCTCAAATTTTATTTGATGATGGAGTAATAATGTATAAAATATAAGAGTATATGTATATATATATATATAGTACTATAGAAGAGATTATAATTTGATGGCATCATAATTAACTCAGGGGGTCCTCTTCAATGGTTGAAAATCTTCGCAGATAATAAGGTGAAATTCCATCAGCCATAATTTACCTTGATGGTCAGCATCTATGCATCGCACCGCATGCATACTACGGTTATATGCAAACAAAAATATAATTGCGGAAACAAATACTGAAGTACGCATATTAATTACAGTAAGATGTTTCTTACTAGATAATTCCGGTAGCATCCATCGAAAATTAACAACAAAAACAAGTAACTTTAAACCATCCAGTTCAAAGGAGTTTTTAAGCAATTCATGCCATCCCGCTGAGCTTAGCCGAATCTCAATTATTCACTTCATTCCCTCTGCACCATTGGCACTTGCCATTAGCAGATCATGTCAGAGAATAAGAGCTTGATTAGAATCTATCATCATGCGAGCATGCATGTAAAGTATTACTTTTATATTCACTTCTTACATATAATTAAATAGAATTATGTTATTATGGATGTATATTTTTCATAATGAGAAGAAAAGTAGCAAATAAAGTAAAGTATTATTCCACCAACACAATAGCTGATGCAACGGTTAGAGAACAATTATAATATGCATTTTTGTGCATAACGGCATCATGTAAAAAACTATCCTAGACACAAGTATATTTGAAACATATAAATTCCAAGTTATATCATCTTACACGAATCGAACTGTATGCAGTGCATGGCCAAAACTAAGAAAGAATGAGTGAAACAAAAATATCTGGAAGTCACCACTACTATTCTAAATTAGATAACTGTACTGCAAGTGTTGAAATTTTAAGATTAGTAGAACTCCTAATTGTCTGATCCAAGAGCTTGGCCAATAATTCATGATTAAGGTACGAAAACCTGATAGGCAAAACAGGAGCAAATATATTTCTGATATTATTAGTAAGGAAGTATTGTTTAGGCCGTATAACATTGGGACACATAATGTATCAATTGACCTCTAAAACTGTAAATGTTGGCTATGAAAATATGAAAAGCCACCTTATATCCATGAACTACTTGCTCAGACCGCAGCTTTATTTTGGATTACATGGACGGAGAGATTCAGAAAAAAAAAAAAGACATGTTATGTACATACTACTCTAGCTAGTGCGGAGAAGGAGAGATCAAATACAACAGACATCAAGAAAAGATAAACAAGAAATAAAAAACTGCTGACATGGTATAACATAGGTTTTTCAGTGCAATAAATCTCGATTGTATGTATATATGCAATAGTATTCTTTTATAGCGTAACACTTGTGCTTAGAATACTATTTAATTAGTGGATTTTCCGGTGCGTAGTTTTGCATAGATTTAAAAGTAGATTTGGATTTGATGTAACCCTTGATTTTGTTTTCATAAATACAACTGTACTTCGGGGTACTTAAGTACATCAGGAGCCTAAATTACCACCATCAAACCCTACTGCTAGCAAATATTGCTGCCGGATTTACGTGATGCGGCATATCTGGACCCAACATAGGCACTACAGAAATGTCAAATATGTAAACCCAACACATATGCCTCTATTATTGTACATATATGGAAATATATCTTACCCAAAAGTTCGGTGAAAACTTGCTACCCCCTCCAGTCTCAAATAAATGATGTATGAACAATCATACTGTTATCTTAGTTCATGCAGTTTGAAAGATGTAGATTTACATAATCATAGCCGCACTGGAAGCTGAAAAATAACAGATAAGGTCAGAAATAAGCTTCAAGCTCTATGTTTACAACCATAATACTGGAAAAGCCATGATATCAAAAACAAAATACAAACATGCAGTTAAGTACATCAGGAGCCTAAATTACCACCATCAAACCCTACGGCTAGCAAATATCGCCGCAGGATTTACGTGATGCGGCATTTCTGGACCCAACATAGGCACTACAGAAATGTCAAATATATAAATCCAACACATATTCTCCTATTATTGTACATATATGGAAATATATCTGACCCAAAAGCTCGGTGAAAACTTGCTACCCTCTCCAGTCGCAAATAATGATGTATGAACAATCATACTATCTCGAAATGCATGCTGAGCAAGTATAGTTTCTACCAAATATAGTTGAAAAGCAAGCAAAGTTGTAATATTATAAATGTATTTTTCAAGCACAATACACAAACACACACACACACACGCACACGCACACGCACATATATATAGTGCCACTTGTCTGCCTAAATCTACATATCAGTAAACACATAGTTATCTTAGTTCATGCAGTTTGATAGAGAAAGTAACTTACTTTCGAGAGCAAGGAGTAGATTTGCATAATCATAGCCGCACTGGAAGCTGAAAAATAACAGATAAGGTCAGAAATAAGCTTCAAGCTCTATGTTTACAACTATAATATTGGAAAAGCCATGATATTAAAAACAAAATACAAACATGCAGTTATAGTTCAGAGAAGTGATGGAAGCTAACATGCAAAGGTTAAAAGCAAAAGTATGCAGTCTTTATATATACAAATTAGAGGATTTTTTAAGAAGCCCTCGTATTAATCCTAGAGATTTAAAAGACTATTTAATTCCAGTTTGTAACGTGCGTGCCTTCAGGCCTCTGAAGGCATTGTCCGACTCAAATTGTCATATGCATGACCGCAAGCATGCATGCATGCAAAGTTCTCCGATTTAAATTCGAGATTGCACGCACATGCTCTCTGCATGCTGCATGTAATACTTTCGGTTTGAAGAAATAACGAAAATAAATTAATGACCATTTTAAGACTGTGTATCCTGTTATTTCGTGAGAGAATGTAAATTAAATATTTTATAAGGCTTCATAAAAATATTTATATTCTCTAAATTGAAAAGTGTATAATATGCTCCGATTCAATAGTCTTTATTTCCCAAAAAGAAAGACTGTATAATTATATGTTAAATTATTTTTGGTGTATTAATTATATGTTATATGCAAAATGGAAGTTGTCCTCCGTATTATGTTGGACACTTTTGAATATTTTTTCAACTACTACACATGTGTATATATATTTGGATCTGCAAGAATATTTCAACATCTAACAAAAATACTCAAACAGAATACACGTCAAATTTTGAAAATTTTGTTGATATTGTAGGAATTATAAACAAAAGTTAAATAAATAAAATGCATGAAAAACATGTAAAAATTTGGGACCTTCAAATTATTTTTGAAAACACATAAGAGGAAATTTAGTATCTAGGCTACATAAAAAATGTAAAATGCTTTAATGTTAACCGTGCATCGATCGCATGGGTTGATGGTAGTTAATTTAAACCGTTACAACCTATGAGGGCCAACGATGTTATCCAATTTAATTAACTATTTTTTGATCTATAATGTGTAAACAAGACTTTAAAAACAGTGTAAGAATACATGAGAATATTAATTGAAGGTTCCTGTTTCCAGCAATAATTAAAATGATAATATTCTGCAAGTATAGTTTGCAGCATCCCTATGTTTGTATGATGCAAGTAACTAAGGGCATAAGGTTCAATGAGCTTTTCAGACTGAATTTTGAATGTCAAAGTCCATCTAAGTACACTTATATTTACCCAAGTTTTTCTTGCACGTATATAAGTACAAATATAGAAAGTCTTGAGAAATAAACAATTATAACACAATGTCTGTCTTTTTTATACGCAGTACGGGTTGATCATTATGAGTAGTTAATTAGCCATAAAATTGAGAGAATTATGAGGGCGACACATTTAATTAATTAAGCTAGTATGTACCTGCAGGAAGAAAGAAGCTTTTGTAGGGGTAAACAATATCCATTCCCCTGCAAACTGGTCCAAGAACCTTGTGGTACTTCATGGAGTCAAGCTGCACAGCAAACACCCCAACCATGGTCCAAATGTAGCTCACATTTTCATCCTCATCAAGCGCCATTATCCAGACCAGAGATTGCTTCGCCGGCGAAGACAGTGGCGGCGGCGGTGCCGTGAATCGAGCGTTGCGCAGGGGAAGCAAAGCGTCCAGTCTTATAATCTTGCAAAGTTCCGAGATGGATGCGCCATGGGAGAAATTGCGGAGCGTCCACATCTTGACGATGTACCCTGACACGACGGTGAGGCCGACCCCGCCGTTCTTGGGGACGACGATGTTGAGGTTGGCCTCGTGCACGTCGTCGAAGGCGTCCGCCGGCACCAGGATCTCGTGCAGCTCGTGGGTCTCGAGGTTGAAGGAGATGATGCCGTGCGAGATCAGGTTCCAGAAGAGGATTTTGCCAATGAGCACGCTCGGCCGGCCGTCGACCACCGACGACATCTCGGCCGTCGCGACCTTGGTCCACCGGAATGTCACCGAGTTGTAGATGATGACTGTGGATCGCTTGGTCACGGCGTTGCTGGACACGAAGACGACGCGGAACAGGTGAGGACAGAGCTCGTCGTGGCCGCCGCAGGCGGACACCACGGCAGCGTTGCTGAAGAACGTCGGACTGTACTCCGGTGCCGGCGGCGCGGGGAAGTACTGCCGGCGGCCGAGCATGGGCTCCAGCACGAGGAGGCGGAGCCGGTCCGGGCTGAGGAGAAGGACGCGGCCGCGGCGGCAGCCGAGGACCAGCCACTCGGCGTCAATCGGGGCGAGCACCCCACTGGAACCCGCCGCGGCGGCGCGTCGGCGGCGGCTGTACCCGGAGCCGTCGACGCCGACGGGGATGAAGCGGTTGTCCTCCGCATGGTTGTGGTTGTGGAAGAACCCCACAAGCGGAGCCGCCGGCGCGTCGCCGTGGTGCTCGCTGAACCTGCGGAGGAACCGGCGGCTCGTGACCACGCGGCGGAACCGCCTGCTGACGAGCGAGACGCGGCGGAGGCAATCCGGGTGCGGCGGCAGGCAGAGGAAGATCTCGGCGAGGATGTCATCGGTCAGGTACGACGCCGCCTCGGGCGAACGGCGGCGACGAGGCCAGCAGCAGCAGAAGCGGCTGATTGATGCGCCCATGGGGAATTGGGGATTCCTTCTTGGTCAGTGTGGGGAATTAGGGCGAAGTGAAGCTGCTGCTCCTCACACTATGCATGCTGTTGCTGTCTTAAATTTTTCGGACTTCCCAGAAATGCCCCTGGCTGCACGTGTATTTCCTGATTTGTCCTTGATGATGCTGACTCACTGGAGATGGAGTGACGCCACTGCAAGTGCACGATGAGTTGATGCCGATGTGAGGGCTTGGGATATAAATGTTTTTGGAATTATTTATTTGGCTCTATTAATGCTTTTTTTTGGCTGTGTCCCTCCTTTAGAAATGGAAAAACAAACCTTGCATTAGAAAATGTCCAGTTAACTGCATATGCCTACATACTTAATTAATCGATTGATTGCGTGCACTGCGAAATAAAAAAAATTAAGACTGTGACATACACTAATTGACCGAGATGCATGCAATGAGCACTTTTTTTTGCTAGCATCAATGCTCCAAACACGTCATAGAAATATGTAATCTATATTAGTAAAAAATTATTTATATTTAAAGTTATTTTCTGATTGTTATTGGTCATGCTTATAACTTTCTATATATGCATAATCTTTTATATATGTGATCTTCTATATATATATAAAAGTAGTTATAACACATAGAGGTCATTCAGCACTAATTACATTAACATAATATTAGAGCCAGTATTTTTTCTCTAAATCAATGTTGACATCATCTTCAACATCCTCATCTACCACCTCCGCCTCCACTTCCAGCCTCTCCTCTGCTACTATCTTTGCCCCTATACCAATTCATCATGCCGTCACCATCCGACTCAATAATAAAAACTATATATTATATCACGTCCAGCTTCTCCTGTATCTGTGGAGTGCAAAGCTTATGGGCTTCATCGATGGATCCATGACCGCGCCTCCCTAGCAGATTCCTTCATCGACTGCTGATAGCGTCGAGCTCATGTCTAACTCAAAATATTGCATGTGTCTAACTCAGAATATTGCTCCTTCAATAGCTACAAAGTGGTCTTCTCTCGTTCATGACTGAAGACATCCTTCAGGGCGTGGTGTCCGCCACCACATCCAAAGAAGTCTGGGACACTCTTCGGTGCATGTTCTCCTCCGCCACGCGTGCGCGCGCTGTCCAAGTGCGTGTCCACCTTGCTACAACCAAGAAGCATGACTTCTCTGCTACCGATTACTTCCGCAAGATCAAGAATCTGGCCTCTGAGTTGGCTACGGCATATGCTCCTCTTCGTGATGACGAGATCATTGCCTATTTCCTAGCGGGTCTTCCCCTAGATTACGATCCATTCGTCACATCTATGACGACAAAGAGTGAGCCTCTCACGCTCGACGACGTCTACTCACATCTGCTAGTATTTGAGGCGCGCCAACTGCGGTACCAGGTGAAGACTTGCCTCAACATCGGTACGTCGGCCAACTTCGCCGGCCGAGGTGGGCAGCAGCGAGGCTATGGCCGTGGTGGTCCCCCTAGTCACGCCCGAGGCCATGGCCGTGGCGGTCCTCCACCCCAGAGACATGGATGCAGTGCCCTTCCTGTTAGATTTGTGGTCATATAGGTCACACTGCCATCAAATGTTGGTATCATATGGATGAGTCTTACTAGGAGGAACAACCCTATACTACAGTGGCTGCTACTTCATATTACAAGATCGACACCAATTGGTACACCGATACGGGGACTACCGATCACATAACTAGTGATCTAGATCGCCTAGCCTTGCATGAACAATATCATGGTGGAGAAACGGTTCAAGTTGGCAATGGAGCAAGTTTGTAAATTATGCATATTGATTCTTGTTCTCTTAATACTTCTACACGTCCTCTTGACATGCATAATGTTTTCCACGTACTTAATATCTCTAAACACCTCCTTTCAGTTCATAACTATCACGTGACAATAATGTATTTTTTAAATTTCATCTCTATCATTTTCTTGTAAAGGACCAAGTAACGAAATAAGTGCTCCTGGAAGAAAAGTGTGAATCCGGCCTCTATCCCATAAAGTCGACCGATGTTGAATTCTTCAAACAAGCACTTGTCAGTGTCTAGGCATCCCCAAATTAGTGGCATGCTCGTCTTAGCTACCCCTCTACCCTAGTCGTGCGGTCTATTTTGAGTTTGAATAATCTCCCATATATCAAGTAGTCGACTCCCTCAGTTTGTCGTACATGTCAATTAGGCAAGAGTCATCAACTCCCATATACTCATGCCATTCATCATTCTACATCACCTCTTGAACTTGTGTTTTTCAGATGTGTGGGGCCGTGCCCCCAAGTCTGTTGGTGGTTACAAAAACTTCATAAGTTTTATCGATTATTTAAGTAAATTTACATAGATATATTTGATGCATGACCGCACTAAGGCTCAACGCATTTTCTTGCAATTTTAGAATATCTCCTTGATACTAAAATTAAATGCGTCCAATCCGATTGGGGCAGGGAGTACCAAAAACTTCATACTCAATTTTTTTTGATACCTTGGCATAGCCCATTATGTCTCCTGCCCAAATACTCACCAACAAAATGGATTAGCTGAACACAAGCATCGTCATATAGTTGAAACTAGTCTTGCTCTACTAGCTCATGCCTTCATACCGATTAAATTTTAGGACGAAGCCTTCCTCATAGCCATCTTTAAGAGGATGTCTATATGAAACAACCACATGGTTTTGTTGACTCGGCTCATCCTACTTATCTTTGCAAGTTGGACAAGTCATTATATGGCTTCAAACAGGCCTCACGTGCCTGGTTTTCTCGTTTTAGTAACAAACTATTACAACTGGGGTTTCTAGCTTCTAAGGCTGATGTTTCTCTTTTCATGTTCAACAGAGGTGACATTCAGATGTATATTCTTATCTATGTGGATGATATTATTATTATAAGCTCTTCGTCTTCAGTTACGGATTATCTATTCATTCAACTTAAAGTTGAGTTTGCCATGAAAGATCTTATCACTCTTGGATATTTTCTTGGTATTGAAATACACCATACTTCTACTGGCCTCATTTTGACACAACACAAATACATTCAAGGTCTGCTGCAGCGCACAAATATGGCATCTTCTAATAGTGTTCCGACACCTATGCTTTCTAACAATAAGTTAGTCTTAAAGAGTGGCGACCCTCTCTCAAGTGAAGATACTACATGCTATCGCAGTGTTGTTGGGGCTCTCCAATATTTATCTTTCACTTGCCCCGATATATCCTTCTCTGTCAACCGGGTATGCCAATTTCTGTCAGGACCAACGATGGCTCATTGGGCAGCAGTAAAATGCATACTACGTTATCTTCATTTCACGTCTGATATGGGGCTATGCATCAATAAATCTGGGTCTTCATTGCTAAGTGTGTTCCCTGATGCCAATTGGGCCGAGAACCCAGATGATCGGTGCAGTACAGGTGGCTATGCCATTTTCTTTGGTGGCAATCTTGTTTCTTGGAGCTCTCGCAAACAACCAACTGTTTCTTGCTCGAGCACAGAGGTTAAATACAAGGCCATGGCCAATGCTATCGCTGAAGTAATATAGATACAAGTGTTGCTAAGTAAACTTAGGATCTCTCAGCTTCGACCACCGTCCCAATGGTGTGACAATATTGGTGCCACTTATCTATCTGTCAATCCCATATTTCATCTTTGTATGAAGCATGTCGAGGTTGATTACCATTTTATTCGTGAACGTGTTGTCTCTCGCCAACTCGACGTTCACTTCATCTCATACAATGACCAGGTGGCCGACATTATGACTAAGCCATTCCCGGTTACTCTCTACTGCAATTTACGGCGTAATCTAAACCTAGTCTACCTCCATCCAGATTGAGTAAGGGTGTTAATAAAAGTATGTAATCTATATTTAGTAAGAGATCATCTATATTTAGAATTGTGTCTTCTAATTGCCATTGATCACGCTTCTAACATTCCATGTATGCGTAACCTTCTATACATGTGATTTTATATATATATGAGTGGTCATGACCCATAGAGATCATCCAGTGTCAATTATATAACAAACTAAAGCACCTTGTTTTTGCTTGCCATGCATCCGAAACTGCAGCTATCCTAGTGACAGCACAGTACTTACTACAACAATCCAAGAAGTATAACAATGTTTGACTAATTTTCTCGATGAAATTAAGCCAAGCGTATGCATATATTTTCTTGACTCTACCTCAGTATATTACTTATGCATGCACTGACGGCTTGATTAATTTTTTCCTAGCTGAATAAAAACAGAAGTATATGTATAGCATTGTCGTAGGGTAGTGAGATATAATAATAGAAAAGAAGATGAAAGCATTTTCTTCATATCTATCAAAAAAAAGAACTTGGTATTTTCTAGCAGGATGCATAGCTGCAGCAAGTTTAAATATACTTGAATTCATGGGCATTTCGTTTCAAATATAAAATTAAGAGCACAAATCGTCTGTTGAGAGCTTCTGCAAATAACGCCGGAAGGACAGTACGAATATATGTTGCTAGCTGTCTCTAGAGGTAATTCGAATTTTAGATCAATTTTTGAAGTATATTACCATTTCTAAACATAACCTTACTCACAAGGAGTACAAATTGTGTGCAATGCAACGTGAATGTACAGGCTTAACAAAAGATTAATGAAGTGTTCATATTACAAACTTTTTTGGGAATTTAAGTGTTCATTACAGACTTCTGAATAAGAACAAAGCTCACGAGGTGCTAAATCATTGTATTGAGTTTTCCATACCTCTTAGCGGATAATTGGCTGAAGCTCCAATTTCATTAAAAGTTTATTTTACTCTATTAAACAATTTCAATCGATCCCTTAACCCTTTAAAATATACAGCCATGATAGATTGATGTGTACAATAATAAATATACAGCCATGATAGATTGATGTGTAAAACATCAGAGTCAGACTTTCTTCTCATCCAAATATAAATAATAGCATTACACTTTGAAAAATCATTACATTAATTTGGTCATTTCGTATATAGCATACTTTGCATCAGAGATCATAGTGGCAAATTAGGTAGCGGAAATTATAACTTTAGGCTAAGTGTTGTTTGCCGTTTTTCTGGTTGCTGAAAACGATAATGTTCAATTGCCTAGCTAGCGTAAAATAAGAAAAACTATAGGTGTTTGTGGTTCCTAATAGTTAAGCTCTGTATCTTATGTATGTGGAGCTCTCTATGTGGTATACCTGCGGTCAAGAAGCTGTTGTAGGGAAAAACATGGCCGTAGTTGGCACTAGCAGGCACTCTTCGGGTGTGCATTGTCTCAACATCAATCAAGTACACCCCAACCAGCGGCATGAAGTAAAACTGCATTCGCACTAATTATCGTGATTAATGCATCCTTCTCCTGGTCAAAATTTTCATCGGACCAAGTATTACTCCACAGTGGGGATTGACTGCCACTAGTCATGTTGCAATAGCATAATTACCCTAGAATAAAAAAATGCATTTACACACTAAGCAAATTAGTGAATTTTCAAAAAGTGGGGTGCCCCGTATATCCACCACCAGGTGTCAAACAGTGAGTTAGTGTGTCTTGGTGCGTCTACTATCACAGAACAGCACATCAGTGCCAACACTAATAATGGTTTCCAGCAAAAAAAATATGAGCTCACGGTTTGCAGAGGTTACACCCGGTATAGATGAGAAAAGACATTAGTTCCAAGTCTTATCAATATTCGGCACTGATTGGTTGACACTGAGTTATGCTACTAACCTGATGATTAATCCATCGTAACCGCATCTAGCCAATTAGTGCGGAATAGGTTGTCTTTTTGGGGGAAAAGTCATTAGAGTCGGGACATTTACCTAGCACTGATGCCGCTCACATCAGTGTCAGGTATTGTTAAATAGTTAATTGTTAGTGGCAATGTGTTTTTTATGTCTTATTAATCTTATGTAAGTATAGATATTTTTGAATTTTTTTTAGAGATGTAGGTAAGGAGACTATAAGAAAAAAAATCTATTTGTTAATATATATGTAGATTTTTTTGTGCAATTTTAGTTTTTTTATGAAATCAAACCATTACGTAGGATCAATAATAGATGTATCATTTGAAACACGACTCATAGAGTATATCCTAGTAGTAGCTACAATATGGCACAGGAATTTAGGTACAAGAAAATATGGATTTTATATCATGCCCGTATGGATTTTATATCATGCCCGTGTGTTGATTGTAAGAATGAGAGATGACTTTCTATGTAATACATCTATCGAGACTTATGACACCAAGTTTTATAGCTAGATAGACTATTTGGAGCAAGTACTGCGAGGAGGATGAGATATTTGTTAGAACAAGGGTGCAAATGAGATTCTTGATGAAGTAGACAAACTTATCCATTATTTTTTAATATTTTATTGATGCATACATGTATCCTATATATCTTCCATTAATTGCACATGTACCCATCTTAATAAATATCTAATAGAGATAATTATTATTGGATAATATTTTCTAAGCATATAAATGAATTTGTAATTAATTTATAAATATATTAATGTTTGAAAGTACACTAAATTTGAAATGTATAGTTGAATTTCTAAAAATTAAATAAATTTCAATTAGGGTTTAGGGATAATCTCTAAAATCTATAAATTTTAATGAATAATTTTGACAAACACATCTTATCTCAGATATAAATATTCTGAACAACTAAAATTTTCATACAAATATTTGGCATTCTCATCAGTAATAGGTGTAAAGAATACTTGCCATACTCATTTATACCGGTGTTATGTTATTATGACTCAGAACTATCGGTCCTCTTTAGAGCTATTTATCCCCAACCTTTGGATCAGCGGAGAATGGTGTCGATAGCAGTATCCATTACTTGAACTGACAAGCCGATAGGAACATCTGTCTACTGTTCAGCTCCATCAACTGCAGCAGCAGTCCCTTCACCTATGAGAAAATAAGACCAGGCAAAAGACATGAAAGAAAATTAAATTAATTAGACAGAGTATCGTCTAACTATGAAAGCCATAAGTTTACTGTCTAGTAGTAATTAACAAACGTAAATGATTTAAGGTGTAAATCTTGTTTACCATTGTTTTCCTGGTCTAGAAGCATTGGATCCTCGAGAAGTTCATGTTGTAAACCTTGTTTATTGTTGTTCTCATGGTCAAGAAGCATCGGAGCATTGAAATTGGCTTTGCCAACTGCATGGAACAACATTGAATACATAAGGTCTCGACTTGATTTGATTCAGAATGTGATTAATCTATACATTTTATAAATTAAAAAAGACATATTGGCTGGTGAAAGATGCGATCGGTTCATAAGAAAAAAATTAGGCATTTCTATAAGAACACACTAACACTGCGGTAAATTCATACATTATATTCAGAAGTGGACAAGTACATGATCAGACCACACACAAAATTTCATCTGAACATTATTGTATTTAACAGAGGATGGAAAAGGATATAAAATAAAAGCTATCTGCATATATCAGGACATGCCTGAGGATAGTTAAGAAAAGTAACAAATATTGGTATTCTAGTGTTTTTTTAGACGAATTCCATTCGACCATAAATCATTCATATATGTATATATATATTACTACTCAACATCACATGAATTTTTGAACTAGATCTTCATTCCACGTAATATGAATATGTGTTAATGAACATAATTGCTTTGCTTAACCTGGTTATGGCTATGTATTGATAGGTACTATACACTGTCAACATAACCAGTCTCCTTAACTTATAAAGAATAGTACAAATACCGTGCTTCGATAACAGGATAGTTCTACGGCAGTAAACAGAAGGTGTGACCAATTAATCAAGTAGGAAAACACATATTTAAGAACCTATAATAAACTTTTGCATCAAAAGTAACATTAGCTATTAAGTATCTGTAGCTTGTAGAATTCCTACTGTTATGCACATACATAAAATTCGACTGTGTTGAGTTAAAAAAACTACTGAATAGTAAATTGAGTATTAAGCTACTGAATAAACCAAATTCCAGTGTGAAGATTTCCAAGATAGCACAAGATGTATTGCAGTTGTCAGTTGTAAATCTTTTGAAGAAATTCAGTTTGAAGAATTTATTTATTTCATATATATTTACTACATGTCTGATGCATAGATATAGCTTTCTCGTGGATCTCCGTATATTAAAGGAATATAAATTAGATGATGAGCAGTTTTTGAACAATATTTAGTTGATGAACTTAACTATATGCATAACCAGCTATGGTCAATATTGATAATATCAAACTCTCAACTTACATACTTAGAGAAATTAACACAAAGTGTCCGTCCCAAAAGGATCATGCACTACTACACTTCCACATGAGGTTAATTACACCAAATATGGGCAGAGAGAAAAATTTAATTAATGACTAACAGATAGTTCAAGCTTGCAAAAAATTAGGAACCTAATATAACTTTGCATCGAAACAGCATGACATATGCGCTACGCTAGCCACTGTATATGAAGAAAAACCACGCAGCATGTGCCCTTATTGAGTATAGTGCTCCATATGAATAATGATCAAAACAATATATCATATTCTGCCCAGACTAAAATATGTAAAACAACAAATTTGATTCAACAAAAGGGAAACTAACAGAGCATTTCTAGCTATCACACAGAAGTAAAATTTTTAAACTGAATAATGTCATATATTAGTCATATGATGAATGGATATATAACATATGGAAATACCCATGAACATGTGGTCTCGGTAGCTTTGGAAATTAATTAGATTAATTGTTATTTTAGTATATTAATGTAATTACAATGTGCAAAGGTACAAACATGAGGTTTCTGCACCTGTTGCAGGAGCAAAATTATGTATTCTGATTTCTATCCAACAAGAACTTTTCGGAGTCCCAGTCTGTAATAACAAGAGTTCAAGACTTCAACTCTTTTCTGTATAAGTTTGAGCCCGGCAGGATATATAATTGATTCATTAAATTGCAGAGGAAGATAAATTTTTCCTAACGCTTATCTCTTCAAAAAAATTAGACAATGGTCATCTTGTGATGAAAAATTAATTTTAATCTAAAATAATTTATGTTGAAATTAGCAAAAATATTTTATATTAAAATTGACATTATTTGATTGGTTTTTTTAAAATTATTGATGTAAAATATGTGGTGAACATGTGTGTAATTAGGTTATATATATGTGTTTAGAAACAGTTGTTTTGACTATTTATGTGTTGACATCTTAAGATCAACCTTTAATTAATGGTAATGATTAGGACTGCGCTCAGATGGAGGTCTAGCATGGTCAAGATGCTATGTGACAAGGTGGGAATAGAGTTAGTAGATCTTAGAGCCAAAATCGATCAACGGTGGGATTGGGATTAGATTCAGAGGGAGATGAGGTCCAAAATAATTAAGCATACTGAGTGACATAATTGAATATAAGTTGGCACATGATAATGGACACCGTGTGAGGAGGATTTTGTAACAGACTACAAGTTATGCATGCAAGCACCAAAAAAATCTAGAATAAATTTAAGAAGAAAAATAGAAGTAAAATTGAAAAAGTATGGTTGCTATAGTACATCGAGGGTACTGTAGCGTGTCGGACTGTAACTCCTGGTAGTTGGAGGTAAAAATTATTTGGTATAAAGAGAGTGTAAGATGTTAGGTATTCAGACATAAAAAAAATTGAGAGTTTTTGGCATAACTTTTGTAAGAGCAATTTTGAGAGTAAAAGATAAAGTTTGTTGGAATTTTGTGAGGAATAAATTATCTCTTGTTGTGCATACCTAGTGTTTGATTTTGAATTAAATTATTTTATTTGATTTGATTTCTTTATCTAAAATTTAGCTAGGGTGTTTTTCCTATTTTCTGAAAATTTTGATAGATTAATTATTTTCAGATATCATAATATTAATTAATTAGTGATTAATTAATTATGGTCTAATTTTGTTTCATTATATGTTAGGATTTAGTAGTTCAATTGAGGTGATTTCAGTCAGGTCTGTTTGTAAATTTTAACTAATTTATTTTGCAAATTTGGCAGGTCAATCGGAGCTACAATCTATTTAGCAATTGAACACTGTCCAGATTCGGTAATCATAATTTTTTAGGTTTTGTGTTTAAGGAAATTTAAAGTGATTGGATCCTACACATCTCCTCATGCAGCATAACTGTCCACATAAAAGTACATGTCTTATTTGGTGGTGGCGGAGAAGAAGTTGACACATTGGAATCCGAGCTCACAATAATAAAACTTCAGAAATGAAAATGGAATTACTGACTAACAAATAGCTTCTAATAGGTATATGAGGAGCTTGATGCACCTTTAATTATTTGCAAGGAAACATTGTACACACAATTAGTAAGCTCTTACACCAGTAACCACACACTACATCTGTAGCAAAACCATACATCAGAGTCTGGAAGCTGTTGTGTTCATATGAACAATGATGAAATAATATGTATAATTTCAAGACTTCAACTCTTTTCTGTATAAGTTTGAGCCCGGCAAGCTGTATAATTGATTAATTAAATTTACAGCTACCGAGACCCAAGGACTAAAAAAATTGCATCAGGGTCTGGCAGCTGTTCTGTTCATTTGAACAATGATGAAATAATATGTCATATATCCTGCCCACAGCTCAAAAAAGTGGTACAAAATAAATGAAATCACAAAACACACCTACCAAACAGAGAAGTAAAGCAATTAAGATATGTATGCTTATAGATGCCAAATATTCATCATATGAACGGTTGTTTGAGTCATACGATGTAGAAGCTGGGATTTGTATTCCATTATCTAAAAAAAATCATCATATCAGAAGGGAGAATAACTTGAATACACTCGTTCACACAGAAGTATGGAACTTAGTTTGATAGACTGGTGCTTTAGTATATTAGTGTGATTACACTGTGCAAAATGTGTTTAGAGCGAGTGCTCTCCAGTGTGCCATATATGTAGAAATTTAAAGAATTTTTTCCTATATGTATTCCCCTAGCTCTATGCAAGGTTGTTTTGTTGATATTACAGTGAAGCCATATAAATCTAGGCACTTGCAGATGAAATTAAATTTGACCCAGCACTTAGTGAATTGAAATAACTCGGAAAAAGACCAGGCCCATCCCAAATGACATCATGCAGTATCGCTCTTCTACATAGACGTTTCAATTAGTATGTAAAATATTGAAATTAACCTATCTAATGAATCTTTCCATCGAAACGACTTATGTGCAGTTTGTAAAAATCCTAAAATTTTGCTTCAACAAATAGGTAAGCCAAAAAAATTAATTCAACAAAGCACTTTTACCAGATCAAAGTGAAGCAAAGTAAGCAATGTAAGCCTATATTCGTCGTATCAAAAACATATAACATGATGAAGGAAATTAATGCCTATCACATAAATGCTCATCACATAAATATATGAAATTAATAAGAAAGACAGTGTAAATGGTATAAACATATAGTGTTTGCACTTGCTGCAAAACAAAATGTTTTTCACATTTACTTTATCCTACTAAAAGTTTATCGCACTTGCTGCAGTTAATTTGTTGTCTCCATTAGCTATTTTTAAAGAACATGGATAAATCGTATATGTACCTGTGGTATAGAAACTCATGTAGGGATAGACAGTTATGTGAAGTTGGTCCTATGAGACAGTTGCTTGTATTTCTTTGATTCGATGTTGATCATGAAGACACCAAGTCGATTCGAACCAAAATTTAGTTTGGATCCTCTACGAACCCGATCACTTGTGGTCTAGTAACGACATATCTCTACTCATGGTTATCAGTCTTAATCGTTGGCAGTTGTGGGAGAATATGGTCGCTACCCTTCTTCTCTTTAGGACCAACCTATGTACCAGTATCGAAATAGCTGCCATCTCCTTTTCAGAGTCGGAGGAGAATGATGTTCAACTTCAACCAAACGATAGGAATGATCTGGACGTAAAGCATCAAGGTGGATAGTGGTAACTGGTGTCCATGTGGCATAACCATTTATGAAGATTTCATAAACTGAAAAAACACCGACGATTGGCCCCATCATGACGGCATAGCCAAGCCAGCCATTGGCCATGGGGAAGACGACGAAGTCAGGGAGATCCACCGGGATTCTGAACAATGCCAAGCTGTTCGTCTCCAAGTCAAGTTCAAGGATTCGGGTGCTACGTACTCTCGACCAGCCAGTAGATGGACTTGTCGAGCATCGCGGCTAGCATGAAACCGAACGACACGTCGGCATCCATGGTGGCCATGGGGGTGGACAGCTGATGCGAGTCGCCGTACACGAAGACGACGCAAGGCGCCTTGATCTTGGGGACAACAACTCTTTTCTATTGATGAGAAACGGAAGTAACGTTTTAATTTAGTCCTCACGTTTTTCCTACATTAGACTACTAAAAAAACTATTTTTATACACGGCTAAAATTCATTTTCACAAGTGGGGTTAATGACACATATTTTCAACGTTAATTATGTAGAGTAGACGTAGGCTACGATAGCATAAAATAAAAATTTTCTATCGTGCACACAAAGACATCATGCGAAGCAGTAATTATGGACTGTTATCACGAGACATGCAATGTAATGGAAGTAGGGTTAGAGAAACCGATTCAACCACACACGTGTCGAGGTGGTAGATAAAGTAGTCAATCACAGTGATCCTAATACTGATCAATGCCGTAACGAGCAGCGCTTCCACTAGTATCCACACATCAAGAGCTAGAACGCCAATTGCGAGTGCACTAGACTCAGAAGCATCTAGGGTTTAATTTAGTAGGTGGCAGCTAGGGTTTTACTCGAGGTGAACAGAGGTATCCTGCCTCAACCTCTATCTCTCCATATATAGGCATTCTCATTTGGCCCTAGGGGACCGTGACCTAAGTAGGTATCTACTCCGTTCTCTATCAAAATTGAGACCTTATCTGAATCACATTCGAATAAGTATTCCATCCCGTTAAGAGTGCAACCTTATAGATTCACGTATATTTGGTCGTGATCCAAAAATGTATTTTCGGTCACCGTATTAATAGTGGTCTCTAACAAAACATATTAACCTCAAAGTATATGTAAATATCATATCGACTGAACTTATAATGTTCTTACATATGAATCTCTTTGCCTTACGATATCGATCGAGCTAAAGACGAGACTTGTGTTATTTTTTTAATAGCTCAATCACTCAATTGATCATGTGATGGATTATAAACTTGTGATTCACTCATCAATCACCATAGCATGACTATACACTTGCATAATACATTACATCGAAGGGCCTAGAGATATCTCTTTCATTGGAGGGACAAAATATATTTTCATTACGCACATCGCACTACATATTTCATAATAAATTTGAAGACTACTTTTACGACTATCATATTGGGAGTAATATTTGATAGTATTAAAATAAGCTACTACGTATGCTGAAAATCATAATAATCTTAAGTCTAAGTACTCCACATAAACACCACTTGAAATTATCTAATAACACACAAAATCTCTATAGTATCATGTAGCAAGTCTATCCAACATATGTTCACTAATATATGTCTGCTAACATATATCCATATTATTAATTTGGTATCTTCATATCATATCATTAATAAAATACATATATTAATCTAACAATCATATGTTCTTATTACGAGTATCATGAATAAGTCACTTACTCATTAATCAATAATGATATTATTTATTTTATAAAACAAATAAATATATCATAAGCATTATATGTGATATATACAACATCTTCATATTATCTGTAAAATATATCACTAACAAATTTGTTTACCTAGCACATTATGTGAATTAGATTTTTTTAAAAAAAAATTGGTGAGGTCCAAGATATATATATCTAGAGAGGTGCCAATCAATGCATATTTGTGTGTCTTGATGTTTAATTAGATGACACCAGTGATATCCCTTAAAAATCAGTGATAAGTATTAATGTGAACCCACTAAAATGCAATTACACACATTAGGCACATCAGAGAATCCTGTATTTATATGAAATTGATCCCTACTAACTCAAAGTATAAGTAGAGATTATATCGACTGAACCTGTAATGCTCTTACATATGAATACCTTTGCCTTATAATATCGATCGAGTTAAAGACAAAACATGTATCATTCTTTTAATAGCCCAATCACTCTCTGGATCGTGTGATGGATTATAAACTATGATTGATTCCTCAATCACCATAGCATGGACATGCCCTTTCATAATACATTATATTGATGGGCCCAGAGATATTAAGACAAATTCTATTTTCATTACTCACATCGCACTATATATTTCATAATAAAATTGAAGACTACTTTTATAATTACCATGTTATAGAGTAGTGTTTGATAATATTAAAATAATCTAATACAAATATTAAAAATTATAATAATCTCAAATCTAAAGACTCTACATAAACACCACTTGAGATTACCTAATAACATATAAAATCTTTATAATATTTTATAGCAGGTCTATCTAACATATATTTACTAACATATGTCTGTATTATCGATTTGATATCTTTATATCATGATCTGTAAGATATGATCATCAATCAATACTGATCTAACAATTATATATCCTCATTATAAGTCTCATAAATAAGTCACTTACTCATTGATCAATAATGATATTGTCTGTTTTGTGAAACAAATAAATATGTCATTGTATGTGATATATACAACATCTTTATATTGTCTATAAAACATATCACTAACAAATTAGTTTACGAGTGTTGATAGCATATTATGTGAATTAGTTTTTTTTAAAAGATGGTGAAGTCCAAGATATATAAATCTAGAGGGGTGCCAATCAATGCATATTTGTGTGTCTTGATGTTTAATTAGACGACACCAGTGATATCCCTTAAAAATCAGTGATCCGTATTAATGTGATCCTACCAAAATGCAATTACACACATCAGGCACATCAGAGAATCCTATATTTATATGAAATTGATCCCTACTCACTACAATTAAAGCAATTTTTTTCTTTCACTGTGCCACATCATCTCAATAATTTTGATCCATTAGATCAAAATTTATCGCTTCAAATTGCCCCAAAGTACTTTGTTATTGGCCATTGGATTCCACTTTGTCGGCTCAGATTATTTCAGTTTATACATTACATCGGTTGTATTTACTCATTCTCTGCAGCCATAGTTATTTTCGATTGGCCAAGAATCTTGGATTGGGTAACTACATGACATGTTAACATTCTGTTAAAAAGGAATAAAAAGATTATATCACCCAATTATGTTTTAACCGGTAAATACCAACATATTACGATCCTCAGTTCCTATATGTCCTATTTTTCTAAATAAATTTCAGCTTATGTTAATTTTATAGAGATTCTTGCAACAACTAGGGTATCATCTAGTTTTTCAAAAGTGTGTAGTCCTATATATTTGCCATGGTATCAAACATTGTAAGTGTGGGTGTTTTGATGTACGTTCGACTGGTGGGCGCACCTGCATACAGGACAGGTCTGTATGAATCTTGATATATTGCACAAGCTAAACAACACAGTAAGAAAACGCACATGCGTCTAAAATATACGTGCATAGTAAGTAAATATGTATAAGACGTCTCATATAATATATAGGATTATAATCATTAGTAAAACTGTTCATCTCCAAGTTGAGCTTATGGATTAATTCGGGTGTAGATGCACTACCATAAAACCAGCTAACAATGCCGGAGCATTACTGCCAATTTATTCCAAACTTGAACCAAATTTGAACAGCAATAATACTATTATCACTGCCACTTCAAGCCATGAGCCAGCAACGATAGCATCATTACCGGCTGGTATATATCATTGTTGGTTCATGGCTTGAACCTACAGTGGTACTAAAGTATCGCTACCGGTTCATCGGCAGAAAAAACTACAGACTAGTTGTTTGACAAGCAGGGATAGGGGATGAAAAAAATGTCCCACCTCTCCCCCCATCACTCACTAGTCCCCATCACTCCACTCCTCCCCTCCATCCCATTCCGGCCGGCGGCGCCTAACACCGCACTGCCCACTGTCCTATGCTGCCGCTATGCTCTGTCGCCCAAATGCCGCCACATTGGCCAGTGGGGAGGTCGGGGCAGCCTCATCCGGTGGCCTTGGCCTTCTTGCTAGAGGATCCAACTGGCCGAAGGTGTGGAACATGAGCCTTCGCTAAAACTGCAAAGGGAGATGGAAAGGAGATGGTGGAGGTGGCAGGGAGCCATCGCCGTCAATTCTTCTAGTGATGGCGGTCTCGATGAAGCACGGAAGGCAGAGCGTGGGCGTGAGCCATGGTAACGACAAGTGGGATCTAGACAGCGACGGTGACAATGAGTACGATCTAGACGAAAACAACTCCCTCAAGCGGAGCGACTGCGATCAGCTCCATGTGGATTACCCGCAAGGTTGAATTGCATGTTGTTGCAAATGTGTGCACATGTGAATCATGCACCAATTAAATCTTTTCAGATTTTTTTTGCTCAAAATGGGTATCGTTGTTAATTCCTGAGCCGGCATTGATGGTAGTCATCGGCCTAGGGCCGGATCAAAACTGATAGTGATGCTGTTCTTGATGTAAGTAGTGATAGCCGGTTATATGTTAGTGGTGGTGTTGTCGAGCACCACGGCTGGCTTGAAACCGAAGGAAACGTCAGCATCCATGGTGGCCACCAAGTCTTGGCCCTAGAGCTGTACACACAGGGAATGGTGGTGGACAACTAATGCGAGTCGCTGTATGCGAAGATGACACGGTACGGCATGGCGTGTCAGTCATCGCCGGTGTCGTGGTCGGCATCGCAGATCACCGCACCGCCGCAGCCCTCGCCGACGAAGTAGCCAGCGGCATCGGGATGATGTCCTCAGGGTTCTGGTGTCATGAGGTCACGTGCTGAAGTGGCAGTGTACATTGTGGTAGCACCGGCCGACGGGCAGAACAATGGCGACGGCAGTCAGACGATGGACATTGGCAACGCTGCAGCCCCGGTTACATGCATTGGTGTTGGTGATGATACGCTTCTATATCCAATGCCAAAAGATGAGTTAGCGACGCATGCTGCTACCCAGCCAGCGGAGTGTACTATAACTGCACAAGGAAACATACATCAACTGCTAGCAAAAAGGTTTGGATGTTCTCTGTCGGTGTGGGTAGGTTTGGAAGTTTTATAGAAATTACGGAATCCATTAGACCAAAAAGGTTCCATTCACGTACGTTATGTTCTCGGTCGAGAAGGTAACTGGATGCAACAAACTTTTTGCCATAAATTAATTTGTGTACCGAGTGTTAATGTAGTGTATAAAATAATAACAGAAAGTGATTTACATTCACGAAAAGGCAACCGGACGCAACACATAGTTTTACCGTTAAATTGTGCACCTAGCGCATTATACAGAATATACACGAATTAATACTGGGAAGTGATTTTACGTCCTCGAGAAGGTGAGCAACACACATTTTTAACGTTAATTAATCAGTGTACCCAGTGTTGATGACACATTATGTCAATTAGGATATTCTTTTTCCAAAATATAGTAAAGTCCAAGATATATATATCTAGAGGGGTGCCAATTAATTAGTGTGTGTAAGTCTGTACGTCATGATGTTTAGATACCATCAGCAATATCCCTTACCATTCAGTTGTTAATAGCGTCAATGCGATCCCAAGAAAATGCATTTATACACATTAGCCAAATTAGAGAATTTTTCAACAGAGGGTGTAGTTTTTACATATTTTATAGGGTCTCAGACATTGTACTTTATTAGTGGGTGTTTTGATGTCCTGGAGAATGCACTAGTACTAGAGGACAGGTCTACAAGAATCTACATATGTTGCACAAGCTAAACAACACACCTGAGAAATTGTACATGCATGTGTCTAGAATATACATGCATGACTAGTAGGTATGTATACATCTCATAAAATCTACAGGGTTTATCATCATTAGTAAATTCGATTAAGAAATATTATATGTCCAAAGTCAATATAGAAATTCTTTTAGGGGTTTCCCCTGAATGACAAGAGTTTGAAGCCTGATGTGTACTGCACGTTTCTCCTGATCAGGGAATGTTGCATCACTAAATATGCTTTCCCAGATGCAATTGTTAATATTCATCGATACAGGTATAAACTTGATGGTATACAAAATTGCAAGATTTACATCTATGTCTGACAGTGTACGAACCAGATCACATGTACTTTAGTGATAGTCATCAGGATTTATTCATCCTTACCTCATTAAAATCCTCATCAGACCACCGTGGGGACTGACTGCCACTCGCCTCATGGTCATCATCTAAAAGCTAGGAGAGGCAAAACACATATTTACAGTTAAATTGTATATCAAGTATTAATGTATATACACAAATTAATACTAGACAGTAGTAGTTTTATGTTCTTGAGAAGGTGACAAGATGCAACACGCATTTATAACATTAATTAGTGCACCGAATCTTGATGATACATTGTGTGAAATAGAAATTTTCCATAAAATATAACGAAATTCAAGATATATATGTCTTGAGGGGTGCCCATTAGTGTAAGTTTGTGTGTCGTGATGTTCAATTAGACACCATAAGCGATAACCCTACCAGTTAGTGCTCAGTGTCAACGTGATCCTAAGAAAATGCATCTACACACATTATATATATTTGGGATTTTTTAAAAAAAGAGGGTATAGCCCTACATATTTAACAGGGTGTCAGGCATTGTATTATAAGTGTGGGTGTTCTGATATCGAATTGGAGGATGCACTACTACTCCGGGACAGTTCTATATACCAACAATAACAACAATAAATATTTCAATTCTAAACAAGTTGAGAATGCACTACTACTTTGGGACAGTTCTATATGATTCAACATATATTGCACAAGCTAAAAAAACACCAGAAATTGTCAATAAACTTACATGCTATGAAAAAATACCTATAAACTAATGGTAACACTGAAAAAATTCTTACTGATGCTCAGATTCAGAATAAAGTAATATATAAATTGAATCACCTATGTCTAGGGTTTACAAGCAAATGCAACTCCCTCTCCCAGGGGCTCTCTGTTCCCCTTTTATAGACATGGAAACCAGATTCGAAGGATCTGGCTTAACAAACTTATTTAGATCACTAGCTATCTGTTCTCCTGGTATAGAAATATTTATAACTTATCTCTCATCCTCCCATGAGTTGGCCTTATCCAGCCAGCGGTACAAGATCACCACTTGGTCCACCTTTTGTCGGCCTAGTCGGGAAGGCCTTTTGTACTGACACTCAGCCCACTGTATCCCACAACACCTAAGAAAATATACATACGTCTAGAATATACTCTCTTTTGTCCTAAAATATAAACACTTCTAATGTTTTTCGTGGGGACCAATGAGAGGCGGAATTAAATGGGAGATCGTTATGATTTGTTGAAATGAGGAGATATGTATAGAAATTAAATGAGACATAGAGAGTAGGTGAAGAAATTGTTATATTTATAGACATATTTTGAACTCTAGAAATTACTATATTTTGAGACGGAGAATACATGCATGACTAATAATTATGTAAGACCTCTGATAAAATCTATAGGTTTATCATCATTAGTAAATGGCTGGTAGGAGTTTTTAAACGTGATGTATATATTGTTTCTCCTGACCAGGAAATGCTGCATCACTGAATATGCATTCCCAGCCACAATTGTTTACACTGATCGATACAAGCATAAACTTGATGGTACATAAAATTGCAGAACATCTATATATATGAGAAGAGTGTACGAATGTTAAATAAAGAGTTATGAATGATTGATGTCTAACATACCAGACTAAGACTTCCTTCTCATATAAAGAGATATATAGCATTAAAATACTTTGTAAAACAAAAATAGTAGTACTTAAAAACAAATGTGCTATATACACTTTTTAACTTTATGTTAACTCAGTACTATGTGAAAATTTATGTTTACAGAAAGAGATAATTTTCTGCTGGCTTGCTACTAAAAATAAGAAAGTGGCAGTTTATGTGTGTGTATGTGGTGTAGAAGCTGGTGTAGGGAAATAAAGAAGTACAGAAAAAAATGTGTTACATACACTTTCCCGAATCGCTATTTTATCTATATATACCTGCGGTGTAAAAGCTGGTGTAGCGAAAAACATGGCCGTAGCTGGCACTAGCAGCCACTCTTCAGGTTTTTGTTTAGACTCGACATCAATCAAGCACACCCCACTACCAGCTGCATGCCGTAAAACTGCATTTGCTTCCACGACGAACCCGATCACATCTACAATTCCGCTAATTACCAGGATTAGTGCATCCTTCTCTTGGTCAAAATCTTCATCGGACCAAGTATTACTCCACAGTGGGGATTGACTGCCACTAGCTTCATTGTTCTCCTACATTGGCAGAATCGCCCTAGGCTTATCTTCATCATTGTCATCTTCATCGGAATTATAGGAGATATAATCATAATATTCATCTTCATCTTCATAAGAGATGACCCACGGAGAAGCTAAAGAACCACATGTCCCAAGAATGTTGACATGGGGCGAAAAGAAGTGGTCCACCGGAATAATACATGTGGTATAACTTAATTGATGGAATACAAAATCGCAGAACATTTATTTTGAGAGTGTACAATGATAAATATACAGCCATGATAGATTGATGTGTAAAACATCAGAATCAGACTTTCTTCTCATCCAAAGATATATAATAGCATTACACTTTGTAAAATCATTACATTAATTTGTTCATTTCGTATATAGCATGCTTTGCATCTGAGATGATAGTGGCAAATTAGGTAGCGGAAATTATAAGTTTAGGCTATGTGTTGTTTGCCGTTTTTCTGGTTGCTGAAAACGATAATGTTCAATTACCTAGCTAGCGTAAAGTAAGAAAAACTATCGGTTTTTGTGGTTCCTAATAGTTAATCTCGCTATCTTATGTATGTGGTATACCTGCGGTCTAGAAGCTGTTGTAGGGAAAAACATGGCCGTAGTTGGCACTAGCAGGCACTCTTCGGGTGTGTATTGTCTCAACATCAATCAAGTATACCCCCTACCAGCGGCATGAAGTAAAACTGCATTTGCACTAATTATCTTGATTAATGCATCCTTCTCCTGGTCAAAATTTTCATCGGACCAAGGTTCGCTCCACGGCGGGGATTGACTGCCACTAGCCTCATTGTCATGTTGCAATAGCATAATTACCCTAGAATAAAAAAATGCATTTACACACTAGGCAAATTAGTGAATTTTCAAAAAGTCGGGTGCTCCATAAATCCACCACCAGGTGTCAAACAGTGAGTTTGTGTGTCTTGGTGCGTCCACTACCACAGAACAGCACATCTGCACTTCTCTAGTAGAGGACGATGCATGGCGCTGTCGCCCACCGTTGCATGCCACCGGATCCCCATCCCCATCTTCATCCCTCTCGTCTGCCGTAGATACCTTATGTGATCTTGTTATGTCCTTGCATTTTATGAACCAACTATTTTTGGGAAATTTTCAGAAATTTCATGCAAATTTAGTTTAGGAAAATTTTGGATTGTTATCCTATATATGTTGCATTGTGAAACCCAGTCACAGGAAATTCTGTCACATTTTATCTTTGCAGTGTACCCGTGCATTGTGAAGTATTAAAAAAATGTCATGTAAAATCGTAGGTTAAAAAACATGCTAAAACTAATTATTCTCTAATAAAAATGGTGCAAAGTGCATATTTGCTAGATAAGGGAAATGCATTATGTTGCTAACACTGCCGTGAGGCATGCACCCCATCCAATACAAAATTATATAACTGGACAGCCGAACATCAAACGCATACACACACACACATATACAGATTATGTCAGAGTATAAGGGCTTGATTAAGATCTATCATCATGCGAACATGCATCTAAAGTATTAATTTTATATTCACTTGTAACATAGAATTAAATAGAATTAATTATGTTAGTATGCTGTATATTTTTCATAATAAGAAGAAAAGTAGCAAATAATGTAAAGTATTATTCCACCAACACAATATAGCTGATGCAACGGTTAGAGCTAAAACAGTTATAATATGCATTTTTGTACATAACGACATCATGTAAAAAACTATCCTAGACACAAGTATATTTGAAACATATAAATGCCAGGTTATGTTATCTTACACGAATCGAACTGTATGCGGTGCATGGCCAAAACTAAGAAAGAATGAGTGAAACAAAAATATATGGAAGTCACCACTACTGTTCTAAGTTAGATAACTGTCCTGCAAGTGTTGAAATTTTAAGATTAGTAGAACTCCTAATTGTCTGATCCAAGAGCTTGGTCAATAATGCATGATTAAGGTACAAAAACCTGATATAGGCAAAACAGGAGCTAATACATTTCTGATTTTATTAGGACAGAAGTATTGTTTTTGCTATCAGCAAATCTAATAGCTAGCTTCCAACAGGACACTTACGCCGTTTATCATTGGAACACATAATGTATCAATTCAACTCTAAAACTGGAAATGTTGGCTATGAAAATATGAAAAGCCACGTCATATACATGAACTACTTGCTCAGAACACAGTTTTATTTTGGATTACAAGGATGGAGAGATTAAAAAAAAAGACATGTTATGTGCATACTACTCTAGCTAGTGCGGAGAAAGAGAGATCAAATACAACACACATCAAGAAAAGGTAAACAGGAAATACAAAACTGCTGACATGGTATAAAATAGGTTTTCCAGTGCAGTAAATGTCGACCGTATGTATATATGGAATAGTTTTCTTTTATAGCATAACACCTGTGCCTAGAATACTAATTAATTAGTGGAATTTCCAGTGCGTAGTTTTGCATAGATTTAAAAGTAGAATTGCATTTGATCAAACTCTTGATTTTGTTTTCATAAATACAACTGTACTTTGGGGTACTTAAGTGCATCAGGAGCCTAAATTACCACCATGAAACCCTACTGCTAGCAAATATTGCTACAGGTTTTATGTGATGCGGCACTACAGAAATGTCTAATATGTAAACCCAACACATATGCTTCTATTATTGTACATATATGGAAATATATCTGACAAAGAGTTTAGTGAAAAGCTACCCCTCCAGTCGCAAATAAATGATGTATGAACAATCATACATCTCGAAATGCATGTTGAGGTAGTATAGTTTCTACCAAATGCAGTTGAAAAACAAACAAAGTTGTAGAATTATAAATGTATTTTTCAACCACAATACACAAACACACACACACATATATAGCCACTTGTCTGCCTAAATCTAAATATTAAAAAACATATAGTTATCTTAGTTCATGCAGTTTGAAAGGAGTAGATTTACATAATCATAGCCGCACTGGAAGCTGAAAAATAACAGATAAGGTCAGAAATAAGTTTCAAGCTCTATGTTTACATCTATAATAATGGAAAAGCCATGATATCAAAAACAAAATACAAACATGCAGTTATAGTTCAGAGAAGTGATGGCAAGCTAACATGTAAAGGTTAAAAGCTGAAGTATGCAGTCTTTATATATACTAATTAGAGGATTTTTTTTAAGAAGCCCTCATGTTAATCCTAGAGATTTAGAAGACTAGAAATTCTCACGTAAATTGGAAATTTCAGAAATTCACACATTATTCATAAAAAGAAAAGATCACATCCATCCAACAAGTATTTCAGAGAACATTAATGCTAGAGATCTACGTTAAGCATGCAATCACAAGTATGGACTTAGATCGGAATTCCAATTAAGCCTTAAGGTTGAACACGTCAGCCTATTGAATTCCAGTTTGTAACGTGTGTGCCTTCAGGCCTCTGAAGGCATTGTCCGACTCAAATTGTCATATGCATGACCGCAAGCATGCATACATGCAAAGTTCTCCGATTTAAATGCGGGATTGCACGCACATGCTCTCTGCATGCTTCATGTAATACTTTCGGTTTGAAGAAATAACGAAAATAAATTAATGACAATTTTAAGACTGTGTATCCTGTTATTTCCTGAGAGTATGTTAATTAAATATTTTATATGGTTCACAAAAAAATTGATATTCTCTAAATTGAAAAGTGTATAATATGCTCCGATTCAATACTCTTTATTTCCAAAAAGGAAGACTGTATAATTATATGTTAAATTATTTTTGGTGTATTAATTATATGTTATATGCAAAATGGAAGTTGTCCTCTGTATTATGTTGGACACTTTTGAATATTTTTTCAACTACTATACATGAGAATATTAATTGAAGGTTACTGTTTCCAGCAATAATTAAAATGATTATAATATGCAAGAATAGTTTGCAGCATCCCTATGTTTGTATGATGCAAGTAACTAAGGGCATAAGGTTCAATTAAGTACACTTATATTTATCCATGTTTTTCTTGCACAGATATAAGTACAAATATAGAAAGTATTGAGAAATAAACAATTATAACACAATGTCTGTCCTTTTTATACGCAGTACGGGTTGATCATTATGAGTAGTTAATTAGCCATAAAATTGAGAGAATTATGAGAGCGACACATTTAATTAATTAAGCTAGTATGTACCTGCAGGAAGAAAGAAGCTTTTGTATGGGTAAACAATATCCATCCCCTTGCAAACAGGTCCAAGAACCTTGTGGTACTTCATGGAGTCAAACTGCACAGCAAACACCCCAACCATGGTCCAAATGTAACCCACATTTTCATCCTAATCAAGCGCCATTATCCAGACCAGAGATTGCTTCGCCGGCGGCGACAGCGGCGGCGGCGGCGGCGTCGTGAATCGAGCGTTACGCAGGGGAAGCAAAGCGTCCAGTCTTATAATCATGAGAAGGTCCCATTTGAAAGCGCCTTGGGTGAAATTGTGGAGCATCCACATCTTGACGACCCCGCCCGTTCTTGGGGACGACGATGTTATGAAAAGTAGCAGTTTATGTGTGTGTGTGTATGCAGTGTAGAAGCTGGTGTAGGGAATTAAGAAGTACTGAAAAAAATGTGTTACATACACTTTCCCTAATCGCTTATTTATCTATATATACCTGCGGTATAAAAGCTGGTCTAGCGAAAAACATGGCCGTAGCTGGCACTAGCAGCCACTCTTCGGGTTTTTGTTTAGACTTGACATCAATCAAGCACACCCCGCTACCAGCTGCATGCAGTAAAACTGCATTTGCTTCCACGACGAACCCGATCACATCTACAATTCCGCTAATTACCAGGATTAGTGCATCCTTCTCTTGATCAAAATCTTCCTTGGACCATGTCTCACTCCGCCGAGGAGATTGACTGCCACTAGATTCATTATTCTGCTACATTGGCAGAATCGCCCTAGTCTCGTCTTCATCATTGTCATCTTCATCGGAATTAGAGGCGATATAATCATAATATTCATCTTCATCTTCATCAGAGATGACCCACGGAGAAGCTAAAGAACGACATGTCCCTAGAATGTTGACATAGGGCGGAAAGAAGTGGTCCACCGAAATATTACATGTGGTATAACTTCATTGATGGAATACAAAATTGTAGAACATTTATTTTGAGACTGCATAATGATAAATATAGAGCCATGAAAGATTGATGTGTAAAACATCAGAGTCAGACTTTCTTCTCATCCAAAGATATATAATAGCATTACACTTTGTAAAATCATTACATGCTTTGCATCAGAGATCATAGTGGTAGCAGAAATTATAACTTTAGGCTAAGTGTTGTTTTCCGTTTTTCTGGTTGCTGAAAATGATAATGTTCAATTGCCTTGCTAGCAAGTAAACTAAGAAAAACCATGTTGGCGCCGTGTGCCTGTCACGACAGCAATCGGCAACCCCGGCGAGCTCTCGGAGGGCTCTGAAATTCAGGTGGCCGTAACGCCCATGCCAGAGCCAAGCACTGTCATCTGCCTTTGCCATGAGGCACACTAGAGCTGTAAGCTTTATGTTCAGCAAATATAGACGATTCTTGACAGAGGTGCTCGTGCCAACAGGGAGCGTTCAGTGTCAAACATATCGCAGTAACCATCCTCAATGACAATTTTGCAACCCCCTTCCTCTAGCTATCCTAGACCGATAATACTGCTTTTCAGTTTCGAAATGTAATATACTTTAGAAAGTACCTTATGACCATTCTGCTTGGTTTGGAGTATCACCGATCCGATGCCTTCGATGTTGACGAGCGATCCATCGCCAAGCCGCACCATTCCGCCCACCGACGTGTCTAGCAACGTGAGCGCCTTGCGCCGCCCCGTCATGTGGTTGCTGGCTCCTGTTTCAAAGACCCACACATCCTTCTCTGCATCATGGTCTTCGTGCGCGTTGACGCGCACGACGTTCACCGTGGCTAGCAGAATCGATGGGTGATCGACATCAGCTTGGGCATGATGTGCCTCTTTCTTGCGCTCCTTCTTAGGCTAGTGCAGAGAAGGATAGATCAAATACAACAGACATCAAGAAAAGATAAACAGCAAATAAAAAACTGCTGACATGGTATAACATAGGTTTTCCAGTGCAATAAATCTCGATTGTTTGTATATATGAAAGAGTATTCTTTTATAGCGTAACACTTGTGCTTAGAATACTAATTAATTAGTGGATTTTCCGGTGCGTAGTTTTGCATAGATTTAAAAGTAGATTTGGATTTGATGTAACCCTTGATTTTGTTTTCATAAATACAACTGTACTTTGGGGTACTTAAGTACATCAGGAGCCTAAATTACCACCATCAAACCCTACGGCTAGCAAATATCGCCGCAGGATTTACGTGATGCGGCATTTCTAGACCCAACATAGGCACTACAGAAATGTCAAATATATAAATCCAACACATATTCTCCTATTATTGTACATATATGGAAATATATCTGACCCAAAAGCTCGGTGAAAACTTGCTACCCTCTCCAGTCGCAAATAATGATGTATGAACAATCATACTATCTCGAAATGCATGCTGAGCAAGTATAGTTTCTACCAAATATAGTTGAAAAGCAAGCAAAGTTGTAATATTATAAATGTATTTTTCAAGCACAATACACAAACACACACGCACACACGCACACGCACACGCACATATATATAGTGCCACTTGTCTGCCTAAATCTACATATCAGTAAACACATACTTATCTTAGTTCATGCAGTTTGATAGAGAAAGTAACTTACTTTCGAGTGAAAGGAGTAGATTTACATAATCATAGCCGCACTGGAAGCTGAAAAATAACAGATAAGGTCAGAAATAAGCTTCAAGCTCTATGTTTACAACTATAATATTGGAAAAGCCAAGATATTAAAAACAAAATACAAACATGCAGTTATAGTTCAGAGAAGTGATGGAAGCTAACATGCAAAGGTTAAAAGCAAAAGTATGCAGTCTTTATATATACAAATTAGAGGATTTTTTAAGAAGCCCTCGTATTAATCCTAGAGATTTAAAAGACTAGAAATTCTCACGTAAATTGGAAATTTCAGAAATTCACACATTATTCATAAAAAGAAAAGATCACATCCATCCAACCAGTATTTCAGAGAACATTAATGCTAGAGATCTACGTTAAGCATGCAATCACAAGTATGGACTTAGATCGGAATTCCAATTAAGCCTTAAGGTTGAACACGTCAGCCTATTGAATTCCAGTTTGTAACGTGTGTGCCTTCAGGCCTCTGAAGGCATTGTCCGACTCAAATTGTCATATGCATGACCGCAAGCATGCATACATGCAAAGTTCTCCGATTTAAATGCGGGATTGCACGCACATGCTCTCTGCATGCTTCATGTAATACTTTCGGTTTGAAGAAATAACGAAAATAAATTAATGACCATTTTAAGACTGTGTATCCTGTTATTTCGTGAGAGAATGTAAATTAAATATTTTATAAGGCTTCATAAAAATATTTATATTCTCTAAATTGAAAAGTGTATAATATGCTCCGATTCAATAGTCTTTATTTCCCAAAAAGACTGTATAATTATATGTTAAATTATTTTTGGTGTATTAATTATATGTTATATGCAAAATGGAAGTTGTCCTCCGTATTATGTTGGACACTTTTGAATATTTTTTCAACTACTATACATGTGTGTATATATTTGGATCTTCAAGAATATTTCAACATGTAACAAAAATACTCAAACAGAATACACGTCAAATTTTGAAATTTTTGTTGATATTGTAGGAATTACAAACAAAAGTTAAATTAATAAAATGTATGAAAAACATGTAAAAATTTGGGACCTTCAAATTATTTTTGAAAACGCATAAGAGGAAATTTAGTATCTAGGCTACAAAAAAAATGTAAAATGCTTTAATGTCAACCGTGCATCGATCGCATGGGTTGATGGCTAGTTAATTAAACCGTTACAACCTATGAGGGCCAACGATGTTATCCAATTTAATTAACTATTTTTTGATCTATAATGTGTAAACAAGACTTTAAAAACAGTGCAAGAATACATGAGAATATTAATTGAAGGTTACTGTTTCCAGCAATAATTAAAATGATTATAATCTGCAAGTATAGTTTGCAGCATCCCTATGTTTGTATGATGCAAGTAACTAAGGGCATAAGGTTCAATGAGCTTTTCAGACTGAATTTTGAATGTCAAAGTCCGTCTAAGTACACTTATATTTACCCAAGTTTTTCTTGCACGTATATCTCGTGCAGCTCGTGGGTCTCGAGGTTGAAGGAGATGATGCCGTGCGAGATCAGGTTCCAGTAGAGGATTTTGCCAATGAGCACGCTCGGCCGGCCGTCGACCACCGACGACATCTCGGCCGTCGCGACCTTGGTCCACCGGAATGTCACCGAGTTGTAGATGATGACTGTGGATCGCTTGGTCACGGCGTTGCTGGACACGAAGACGACGCGGAACAGGTGAGGACAGAGCTCGTCGTGGCCGCCGCAGGCGGACACCACGGCAGCGTTGCTGAAGAACGTCGGCCTGTACTCCGGTGCCGGCGGCGCGGGGAAGTACTGCCGGCGGCCGAGCATGGGCTCCAGCACGAGGAGGCGGAGCCGGTCCGGGCTGAGGAGAAGGACGCGGCCGCGGCGGCAGCCGGGGACCAGCCACTCGGCGTCAATCGGGGCGAGCACCCCACTGGAACCCGCCGCGGCGGCGCGTCGGCGGCGGCAGTACCCGGAGCCGTCGACGCCGACGGGGATGAAGCGGTTGTCCTCCGCATGGTTGTGGTTGTGGAAGAACCCCACAAGCGGAGCCACGTAAGACCAAGATTGCTGGTAGGTCATGGTGCAAGTGCACGACGAGTTGATGACGATGAGAGGGCTTGGGATATAAATGTTTTTGGAAATATTTATTCGGCTGTATTAATGCTTTTTTTTTGGCTGTGTACATCCATTTTAGATGTAGAGGCTGAATTGTTCTTTATGTAAAAATTAATGCTTTTCTTATTATGGAATTAAATTTAATGGTTTGTAAAATTGAATTGTACTACTCTCATTTAGAAATAATTTCTGTATTAATTAGTTTTGTGGGTGAATTGGAAAAACAAACCTTGCATTAGAAAATGTCCAGTTAACTACACATCCCTACATACTTAATTAATCGATTGATTGCGTGCACTGCAAAATAAAAAAAATTAAGACTATGTGACAGACACTAATTGACCGAGATGCATGCAATGAGCACCTTTTTTTGCTAGCATCAAAGCTGCAAACACGTCAGCTAAAGCACCTTATTTTGTTTTTGCTTTCCACGCATCCGAAACTGCAGCTATCATGGTGAAAGCACAGTGCTTACAACAGCAATCGAAGAAGTTTAACAGACTAATTTTCTGGATGAAATTAAGCAAAGTAGATGCATATATTTTCCTGGCTGCCTTAGTATATTACTTATGCATACACTGACGGCTTGGTTAATTTTCTCCTACGTTGAATAAAAACATAAGTATGTGTATAGCATGTCGTATGGTAGCGAGATATAATAATAGAAAAGAAGATGATAACATTTTTTTCATATATATCAAAAAATAAAACTTGGTATTTTCTAGCAGGATGCATAGCTGCAGCAAGTTTAAATATAGGGCATTTCGTTTCAAATATAAAATTAACAGCACAAATCGTCTGTTAAGAGCTTCCTCAAATAACGGCTGAAGGACAGTAGGAATATATGTTGCTAGCTGTCTCTAGAGGTAATTCGAATTTTAGATCAATTTTTAAAGTATATGACCCTTTCCAAATATAACCTTACTCACAAGGAGTACAAATTGTGTGCAATGCAACTTGAATGTACAGGCTTAACAAAAGATTAATGAAGTGTTCATATTACAAACATTTTTGGGAATTTAAGTGTTCATTACAGACTTCTGAATAAGAAAAAAGCTCACGAGGTGCTAAATCATTGTATTGAGTTTTCCATGCCTCCTAGCTGATAATTGGCTGTAGCTCCAATTTCATTGATATAATATAAAAAAAGTCTATTTTACTCTATTAAACTCTTTCATTCAAAAACATAACTCTTTAAAATTTTACCCCTAACAAACTATTAAGAATGGTCTACTTTACTGCTTATTATAGCACCATTCTTTTTTATTTTACTTTATACATGCTAATAAAATTTTTAGAGCCATAAATAATATTATTATAAAAGTTCAAAAAAATTCAATTTTTTCATTACTAACATTAAAATCTCGATGCTTAAATCGATCTTAGGTACTTACAACCTATGATGAAAAAATATAAAAATATTAGGAAGTAAGTTATAATGTTCTATCAATTCTACTAAATTTTAATGTAAAATATAACTTAAATAGAATAATAATAATAAATAAAAGAGTTGTTATGGTGTAAAGTGAACCGTTTTCTATAGTTTGGATGTAAAATAAGTTTTTAGGGGTTATGTGGTTCGTTGAAATCCCTCAAAGGGACTTTTTTTGTTGTTGATAGTATGAATCGACATAGTGTTTAGTGCAGCACGGTGTTTTGGTAGGAACAATTTAAAGCATTCCATTCAGTTGCAGAGTTACAGCCTACAAAGAATTAACAGATGGGCACAAAAAATTATAAAAGATATGACAAAATCTTTCATGGGTTATTTCCAAAGAAGTGTTGTGTATACCAAGGCCTCTGTTATCCATCTAAAAATGCATGGGTCTTACAATCTGCTCATGTTTGCCATCGATCTGATAGGTAATCGATAATTGTGTGTTGAGCACATATAGGTTTCAGCAGTAATTGAGCCATGCACAATAGAAAAGGGAAAATATAAGAACAGAAAAATACAGTCCTGTGCAACAGATTTAGGGCATTATATTGTGGGATCAGGTGTGTTTCAGACGTTCAGTACAATACACCAAACAAATTATCATATCGATTCTCCAGTGCCGTAAAGATCATGGTTGGAAAAGTGATAAGTTGTCTGGTCCAAACAGTTGTCCCTATAGCAGCAGAAGATTCAGTCGCTAATGCAGACCCAGCTTCTTCAAGTGCAACCCTCTGCTGAGTTACTTAGCCTCCTTGTAAATGATTGCATGATTCAGGCACTCTGCAATCCAGTCATTCAGATTGTAATCCGGTTGTAACGAGATAAAATTGTGTCCAGCTACTCCAAGTGCCACACTATTCAAATATGACAATTTGCTTATATGTACCTGTAAATTGTTGTCTTAACAGATGGTCCTCAGCAAGTTTCTTTCTTTTATCATGCCACAAGTCCCTCGTCTAATGAGATAAGAACCACTATCCTTCCAATCTCTATAACACGTGAAAGTTCATTTAATATAACTAATTAGCACATAAATGAAATCCTTTGGAAAATAGAAATAACTTTTAAATAATTCAGTGTCAGGAAATATGATTTTATTTACATACTATTTTGTATTCATCTTAACGACACACATCTGAATGCAGGACTATACATGGAACAACTAGCCTCAGAATGTAGGCGTCTTAAAATGCCTGTCAAGAACCCCCTCAACCATGACAGCACACTTTTAGAAATTAACAATGATATCATCATACCATGGATCGATCCCTGGTGATGATTCTGATCTACAATATAATGATTATGAAGGGTGATTCGAGGCGCACTAGCATTGTCATTGAAGAGGTATGCAGATTGCAAACGATCGATGAACATTCTGAGTACGATACTCATGAGCAGGAAATATGCATGACAATCAAGACAATACACAGCATGCAGGTAAAGTGCTCTTAAAATTGGTTTAACATGAATTGTACAGATTGTAGCTGTTGAGCCATCAAAGAAAAAGAATTGGATCGGAGGACAAGGGCCCACATTTTGAAGCAAGACATATGAAAGTGGATGGCTAATGAACCAAGAATTCATAGATGGAACTTGGAAGTGCAAGGCTAATGAACCTAGAATTCATGTTGAATGCAATGGGAAAAATCAGCTGATTGCAGGGAAAGCTTCTGCACTCACCAATTTCGTATCAATAATTATGAAGTCAGGAATTAAAACCTCTTTCCGTGCATGATTGGTTTGAAGTTAATGAACAAAAGAAATGATTTGGGAGAAATTACATTTCAATTTTATAAGTGAATTTCATGATACGATGTTGCAAAATGCAAATTATCCCTGTTCATCAACTTTGACGCATAGCATTGGACACTTTTTTTATTTTTATATATCTGAGTGATGACCTCCAATATTGGTTTGAGGCAAGATACAGTCAGTTAGAAAATTTTGAAGTGTACATATAGAGAGGGCATACTACACATCAAATAAAAATAAAACTAAATGAGGAGTTTTTCAGTATGACTTTGATAATTACTAGTGTAATTTTACCTATTTGGGAATGACTAGTAAGGGTAACATAAGTGTCACATCCCAATCTAAGTGACACTGAACAGTGTGAGATAAGACGTATCGTTGAGGACAATGAACCATTTTTAATGGAACCATGCGTGTCAATGCCAATGCTAGAATTCCAATCTAGCAACCACGACAACAAAATAGTAATCATAAAAATTAAACAAATATATTATACCATGTTGCCCTATATCAGATAAACCCTTAGCAACAACTACCAAGAAAAACTGTAACAGTGAAACTTAATATAGCTAGCTCACCAATCTACAAGCAGTGACTTAGATCTAGGAATGAAACAAAATTCTTTGATATCTTCAATCTAAGGATAAAGAAAAACAAAAAAAAATAGAGAAATTGAGTTTTTTTTTACTTGCAAATCACGGAAAATGTAGGTATGCAAGCTACACAAAGAAAGGCTATGTTTATTTCATAAATATTTTGCTTCAAAATGTTACGCAATCTCTATGTGTGAGTTTCATAATTATTTAAAAAGAAACTTACCATCTCGATTCGATGTGAGTTGCTTTGCAACAACCCAAACATGAGACAAATTTTTAGTTTTGTTAATGGTTTTTATTTTCCATGTATACAAACTTTATCTTGCTCCTTCCAAATCTAAACTAATATCTATATTTTTATTGACTCATTCTCAAAACCACCAAAGCCTACTCTTTCATGCTATCATGGCATCCTGAGTCACACAGACCCATTCTCAACCACTAACCTCATCTGTCAGTCACCAAGACTAACTTTAGTAACAATTTCCATTCCCATAAATATTTTTTATAAAACACTAGCAAACAAATCTATAATAGAAGAATCATCTTACATTCACCCTTAACCGTGGGCATGACTATTCGAATAGTTGAAGCTACATAGAGTTTATATGCTTTACCCACATGACACAAAAATGACAGCGAATACCTATCGACACCAAAAAATTTATGACAAGACATTTTCAAAGCTAACCCATGAATATCCCATGTCACATAGTTAGGTCGAATATCTCAAAACCAAGTATTATATAAGTTTTATACCTTCATCTACTAAAGACACACTGAGATGACTCCTATACCAAACCAATCGTCTTTTAAAAAGTTAGAATAACCACCATCTCGAGCAATAAAGATCAATAATCCCATGTCCTCATCCCTAGTGCTTCATAACTATTGATATACAATATTTTCATGGGTTAGCTAATTACTCAGTCAAGAGTATACTATAAATACTCAAGTGGTCATACTTTAAGATATTCAAATGTAATTCCATAAGGAATTGGTCCTTATATGCGATTACAAAACCAAGCCACATAGGCAAGGTTTCCCATCACGTGTTTCGTAAACCTTTTCTCTTTTCAAATCCACCGACTCCACAAATCAGGTTTTTGCAAAAGGTTTTATAAAGCAATTTTTCCACAACAACAAATAATAGTGTAAGATGGGGCAATGGTATTTTCGCTCAAGGAGCATGAATTTTAGAGCACCGTTATGGTGGAGCTACAAGAATAGGATTTAACAATAACCTATGAAAAATAATACAACTACTAGGTTGATCTGTCTACTACACACAAACCAAGACTGATCAATTTAATTTTGTACACTAAGCATGCAACTTTATAAACAATCATATTTTATAAATTAGGAGTAATATGATCAAGGGTGACTTTTTACCTTAAAACGGATCTTAAAATCTTTGCCATCTTTGTGTCCAATGAAATTCCTAAACTTCACTATGTAAACACGAAAGAAAACCATTTGAAAACTCAACACATAATATAATACTATTATAAATAATAGTGCCATTGGATATATCTTGATTTTAGAAAATTTCTAAAATTTGAACGGAGTCAAATGGAGTCGTGGTTGAGGAGATATAAATTTTGAAAGATTAATTGAATTTCTAGGATTTAAGAAAAAAGGATTTAAATTACCAAAAGGAAATAATGTCCTTACAGAGGTGGGTCCTAGATGTTAGTGAAGAGAGTTGAGCTAGGATGGGTCCTACCTATCAATGTCACATGGATTAAAAGAGGGTTCATTTAGTTTATTTGAAAAATGCCAACATGTCATAAGGAAGAAAAGGGGATAGGATACCACGTGGCTTCCCCTGGTTAGCCTAGGTGGGCTCAATTTGTCAGTGACATATGAGGGAGGCTAGTTTTCTTCTTTCTCCTCCTCTTGCTCATGGTTGTTGGTGGGTTTGGCATGGTGGCCAGGGGAGGAGAGGTGGGGTGAAGACGACCAGTGTCGGTGCGACGAAGGCTGGCGATGGCACCGCTGCTGGCGATGAGTCTTGGTGACATTGCAAGGCTTTGTGTTGGTAATGGCCCAAGGTGTAGGAAAGAGGAAGTGAGATGAAAGAGGGCGAAGATGGTGCGATAGCAAAGGAGAATGTCAGGGCTTTTTATAATGGGGGCTAGTGAAGTGGCAGCAGTATAGATGAGTGGGGGTATGGAACCGACGACGCGATGGGACAATAGAGCGTGAAGCTAGGCAGTGGTAGAGGGGTGGCGTGGCGTGGAGCTCTTAGCGACGAGATTCTCAACGATGGGCCAGTCTTTGCATGGTGCGATGGGATTCGCATGCAAGGGTTATGGGACGACATGGCGTGTTATGACATAGTGGATGTGGGTATGGGAGTGGAGCTGCTATACATGGGGATGGCGCGGGAGTGCTGGTCGGATTGGCAATTTGTCGAGCACATGTTGTGCGCGCACATGGGACGAGGAGAAAGTGATGATTGAGTGGGCACGACGAAGCGAGCACATGCGGGATGAAGGCGGTGGCTGACAAGCGGGCTCGGCAGAGAGAGTGAGCGGCAAGTGAACACGGCGTCATGGGTGGTCCTGTGAGGGAGAGATAGGCTGACGAGCGTGGTCCAAGGGAGAAAGTAGAGGTAGGGGACTAGGCTGACCATGAAGAGAGTGAAGGGAGGGAAAAAAGGGGGAGGAGTTGGCCGTGTGGGATGGCAGTGGGTGAGAGAGGATCTTGGGTTGTCTAGGGCACAACTAAGAAAGATAGGAAAGAGGGGGTAGGGGTGTTGGGTTGAGGGGGAAAATAGAGGGAGATGGCCCAATTAGCGCGGTAGTTTTTGGGATTTTTCCGTGGGTTTTTAGGATTAGAATTTGAGAGGATTTTGAAGGGATTTTGAAGTGCTTTTGATATCTAAAATCATATTTAAATTCATGTGCCAGACTCAGAGATATTTAGGGAATCTATGTAGAATCGAATGGGTTATTTGAATATTTGTAATGTAGATGGACTTAGGGAGTTTTAAGGAGGGAAAAGAAAACATTTGAAATTGAATTTAAATTTTGGTGTCAGATAGGGACCTAAAGGATGAGGAATTTGGAGATGTTTATATAAATGAAATTTTGAGGAGTTCGAGAGAGATTTTTTTAAATCCAAAATTTAATAAAGACTCAGAATTAATTTAGAAGAAATTTTTAGAAGAGATAACGATTTAAATATTGAACCTCAAGATTTAAATTTTGGTAGAGATTTTTGATTTGGGATTTTTGAAATCTTAAGAAATTGTGAAAATTGAGATCTTTGGCACACCATACACACAAATACCAAAATTTTAAAACTATCATTTTATTAAAATAGTTTTTAATGGTTAGGCTAAAACCCGAGAAATAGAACACTAAATCATTAGGTCTTTTATCCTAATTCATTAATTTATGAAATTACTCATGGAATCTGCAGGTTGTGACACAAAACAGTGGAAGCAAGAGTTTTGCTCGGATTGTAGATGGATGGGTGATAAGATGGTAAGTAGTTCAAGATTTATTTTACCTTTTTTTTGTTTTCTGCTGACATTAACTACATTAATCCGATTTTAGTTGATGGACGCATGTGAGGTGTAACGCGTTTATCAAAGCACACATACTCGCAATGTTCAATGAAACTGCACAAGTAGCTATAGGAGACATAATTGTAAGGGATCTTGTATGATTATTTGATTTCCCAGTTTGACTTTGGTATACTAAACTAAAAGAGTGTTTTTGGAGTACTTGACGACAGATACTTGGAGGTACCACACTTTTAATGTTAATTTGTGGGATGGATGCTAGCATCTTCTTTACTTAGATATAGAGTACCGAGAGATACCAGGTACCTTCTTGTACCGATCAATTTATTCTAGAAATTAGCATAAAAAATTCAGGAACTCTAGTATCTCTTTCTGGAACGGAAACAACACTCAAACTGAAATGATTTGCTTAGTTTAACTTCAAAATTAGATCAATGATTTGCTTACTCTGACTTGATAATTAAAATGATTTTTGCCCAAGGTGATCTTTACCATCATTTATCTAGAACAAAAGAACATGCATGTACTTGTTTGTGATGTTTGTGTTAGACCAAAACCTCAGTACATGAAGATTTTTTACTACCAAAGTCAAACTTCAACTATAGACTTGTCTGAAAACTAAGTTGAGAGCTGAAAGCAAGTATGTGTTCTTTTGACATAGTACTTGAAGATTTTATAGTGCTTGTATGAAAACTATGTTGAGAGCTGAAAACTAAGCCTGAGCAACTTTCACATACGGTACGAGAATGATCATGACAGAGTTAAAGAAACCAGTTGCTTCATTGCAGTCTACAGGGACAATAATAAAATGGAACATAATAGCACAAAGTGATTTTCTATGCCTGGAAAAAAATTGTACTATATTTGGCTTGTAACATTTATATACAAATTCTAATTTTGAGACCCCATTGAACCCTAATTCCTTGCTTACCACTTCTACAAGAAGATAAATCGGTTAGATATTTCACCATTTTAGCAAAAATATTACAAGAATGTTGGTCTAGATTATAGAACGATACACACGCTTTCTCACATACACATCTAACATATGAACATACCTGCGGGAGGTACAACTTACACAATATTTGTTAACACAATACAATTAGTGCCGTTTCTCTTCTTGTATTCACTTGCCCTCAAAATGATACAGTTATAAACTATGTATAAACTTAAATATACAAATGCTAAGGAGCAGGCTATCCCCCTCAACCAACATGCACTTGAACACCCCATTAACCCACCTACATCAATGCCATATCCACAGAATATGGTTTATCATAACTTGACTTAGCTATCAAACACAACGCTAATGCATAGCTGCACAAAACACCTACACATGAACGCATATATACACGATAAAACACCTACACAAAAAAATCTACTGTCACATACTTCTGCTAATTAGTTTGAAAATATTATTTCCAACAAGAGGGATGTTAAATAGCACTAATACCAGTAGGTTGAGATATAATTAAAGTGGGCATAAGAATTTAATGATGATGTTGTTCCCTTTGCCTTCATACATACTTCGTTCAATCGTTTACGAACAAATACTCAAAAAAATTATTATATTGGCCGCATGGCATTAATACTGTCATTATTATTTTATTGATACCACATGTATGAATGCAACGTTAAATGTCTAATGACATGTACAATACTGTAAAATTATTATAGTACTGTTGTCTATACAGTATTAAAACATAGTGCTAAATAAGTTTAGTCCAACAAAATGTCCCTTAATTATGCTATCCTACAGAAGAAATACGAGCTACGGCCTAGACTCATATGCCATAAAGGGGGTGCCAGGTTTCATCTCTTTTCAGAAAGACAATTCCTTCCTCAAGCCATACTATACCAAATAATAATGCCTATAGCAGTTTTTAATATTAGTAATTCAACATAAATGATGGCAATGTTAAGCAATCGATAAGAAGTGATAAAAATGCTTACCAAAAAGGAAGAAACCCGTACTATAAAATACAAAACATTGAGTTCACAAAAGATGGGTGGTATTAAAAAAAATAGACTCGGATCTGTTGCAGTCCATAGTGTGATACTGTTAACACCAAAATTTAGTAAGCTTCTGTAGATAGGATCGAAGAGCCGATCGACTTATGGAAAGAGACCAACTGATATATGAAAAATACCAATCAGACGGATGAAGATGGATTCGGTTTAATCAAAGATGAAAGTTTATCCATATGAAACTGAATCTAAGGAAGAGTTGTGGAAGTCACGACAGGGTGATTGTATCTTTCTAAGTTTAGTTAGTTTTATTAACTTCTTAAAGAGTTAACTTTTAAAGTAACGTTTGGAGTTTTTTTTTAACCATATCAGAATTATGATACCCCAGTGTATAAATATAGACCCCGTAAAGGCTTATAAATCATCTCTCAGATCAATAAAATCTCGGTGCATCGTCACTCTAGTTTATCTAGATTTTTACCAGCAGGTTCTAGCTTTCTACGTGGGTCTACATCGATTAAGTCCGAACTCTAGTGAAGGAATAAGCCCCACTATTATCCTGGTATATCCACTCTGTTTAAGGCTATATTAGTTAGGTTCGACCTCTTAATCTGATCAGATATATCTCATCATATTCGCGCGAGATCTATCGGCTTATCAAGCACCTTTAACATCATCAGTCTCATGCTGCATCGGTTAGGTCTGACCTATTAGACTATAGATAGTAAATTGAGCTTTAAATCGATGGGTCTTTACTCGATGTTTTATCGAAGCAGCCAACTGATGAGTTATCTTTACACTGAGCTTCACGCCTAACGTATCGACTTTTTAGCCGATATACATTGTCCATTAATCCACTAACGATTGATCTAGTTTTATTCGATCTGGTCTTATACTATCTCGGTTAAGTCCGATATATCAAGACTGTGTCTAATAGGGTTGGCATCAAGATTTAGCGGATTTCGTATGAGTTTACTTATATATCTATATCGGACCCGTAGCCGATGGGTTCACCTGTTTTCTCCGTCGGCACATCCGATCTACCTCCCGCTATTTCAGTGTCGTTAGCCTCAGCCTTATACTGTGTCGGTTTAGTTTGATCTATCAAGTCTGACTTTAATGGTACCGTCATTAGTGGTTGCTTGGTCTCGTCCCTTCAGAAGATCGGACCTCGTTCTCTCCTACTTATCGCATATTCTATTCAGAGCGTCATCAGTTGTAGTCATTGGCTCTATAGCCATTGAGTCTTTTGTTTTATTCCTCGTTTTTTGCCTGTGCTATCATCGCCTTTCAAACCGATGTTTGAGTGCTATAGTCTCTATCGGCAACTAGCCGATAGCAAAAATATATCGGACTCACAGCCGATAGTTATCTTAACTATATTGGCACATCCAATCAATAGTAAGAGTTTGTATCGGTTGATTGGCTCGATGATCTAACTCTGTATGTCTTTCTTATCAATTAGAGATCAAATTGACTGGCACGCCCGTAACTTCAACAAACCAAAGACTCAAACGAACCGAAGGATATGCACTGGAGTTAAGCAGATTTCTTACACCTTCGTATGTTTAGGTGCATCATATCAGACCTCCATCAACTAACATGCACTTCCTCTTGGCGCGCCTCTATGCCTAGTCCGATTTCCTCGTGCGCGAACAGATACATCAACCATCCTCGTTGTCCTGAATAGCATACAAGAACAATAGAAGGAGAATAAAAACATTCAATTTTGCAACTGAAAACTAAAAAAATCATTTGAATATAAATATATTTCATTGTCATTCTAGACGGTGTAACCAAAAAAATTAGGTTTAAAAATAAATTTTGAGATGATCATTTCTAAAACTAAAAAACTAAAATTTAAAAAATAAAAAAATTATAGAGGGAGGACATGGATCGGGAGCGGCAGTGGCCTAGGCTTTACATCATCAACACTACAGTCCAAGGTGGGGTCAACTTTACGTCTTTTTAACTATAGCTCTAGTTCCATTCATGCCTCTCAACTATAAAACTGGATATATAGAATATCCTCCAACTATTAAATGTCCCAAAGCGGTTTGGATGATGATTTTATCCTACGTGTCATATTGATTTGGTCTTTGTCCTCTATAGAGTCTAAATGAAGCTTACGTGTAATTATAGTGAAAAAAATAAAAAAAAGGATAAGACCCACATATCAATCACTTGTAAAAAATATAAGAAAACCATATCTTCTCCTCATCTCTCCTCTCCCCCTTTCTTTCCCTATTCTCCTCTAGGCTAGGGCAGGAGGGATGACGGACTGACGAAGAGGCAGTAGAGCCAATGAAGCAGCATGGACGTGGCTCATTGGTGTCAGGAAAGACATGCCATCCCCAAGGTAGGCAGATCTGGACACCACCGCCTCCTCCTTCTCTTGCCCTCTTCCTCTTCCATCACTGTCAATCTGTGCAAACTTGGACTGCCATGTGTGGAGCTTGGCGGCGAGGCAGCCTACATGCTCTCCATCGCCTCCCTCCTCTCCTCCTTCACCACCATGGTCTTCTCCTTGCTAGCCACCTAATACTGATGCCTAATAATGCCTTCGTGTAGATGAGCTAGTTAGCCCGAGCTTGTCTTCTCCTTGCCTCCTTCCTCCCGGGTGGCTTGCCTTCTACAACACCGCCAAAGAGAAAGAGAGCAAGAAGAGCCTAGGGATGAGGTGGGACTAGGCAGTGCTAGCCACTATCCCTCAATATCGGCTTGCTCGTTTTCTCTCACACTGTCGCGCAGACACACTTATCGTCTCAAAGAGGGTAGGCATGGACGGTGGCACTAGAGAGGGGATAAGAGTCGGCAGTGGCCACTATCCATCGACACTAACTTGCTCGCTATCTCTCCTACCTATTTGTAGATGCGCTTGCCACTTAGAGAGGGTGACAGTAGCAGCATGAGTAGGAGGGGAGCATATATGGCTACCTTATCGGGAGAGAGAGGAAGGAGAGAAGATGTGGAGGAAAAATGGGGTAAAGGGGAGGGAGAGCTAACTTAGGTCTACTTGACTAAGATTATAGCGTAGTTGATTTTTTTTTAATTGTCACGTAAGTGCCATAAAGAGAACGATGAAGACAAATCAATGTGTCGTCTACTAAGGGATTTAATTTGTAATTAGTTGAGGGACGTTGTACACTAGTTTTGAGGTTAAGGAATGTCGACCTATAATTGAGGGACATCGAATGGACTTTTTCCGTCGACTGTTGATGGTCTCAGCATGGACGGTGACCTGGGCTTGGACCATCATTCATTGAGAAGTTGCCTGCAGAAGTGCAGATGCTTGTGCTTTTGGGCTGTTGTTGGTCCATGTCGAAATCGATCCAAGCAACCAAGTTATACAGAAGCACAAGCAGAATATATTGAAAGTAAATCCCTCGGGTGCATTCCCTTATCAACATTATGAGACATCTTACTTTTCAGCTTCCGGAATATACCAAAGAAAATTATATAAATCAGCTCACTCTTCATCAATCCCAATGCAACCATGCCGTATCAAATGTTTACTTATGTTTGCGCCGGATATCGCGCGCTCAGCGTGAACACGCCGACACCTGAAAGGTCTGCTTAGCATCAATATAAACCAGTCGGCTACTCTCCGTGGCTTGAAGTATGCATGCAGGGGCCCGAAGGGTTCACTCGGCTCTGACGTGACAGTGCGGGTGCGGACGTGCCAGTCAATTTAACCCTGCAAGTGATAAAGAGGTGAGATAATGGATTAGTCAGATGATGAACCGATACAAGCTCTCGCTATCGGTTGGCCATCGATAGGATCGAGTTGGTCATTAGCCGCGTCCGGATGGCTCCCACTATCGGCTAGTCACCGATAGGTATTGGGACGTTCTTCCATCGGCTGGACAGCTGATGAAAGCGTGGATAGATGTCGATAAAGGACGTGATGACTTCGGGTGTAGCGAAAGCGAGATCCTAATCCATCGGCCGCAGAGCCGATGAAGGCACCAAAGAGTATTCAGAGAACAACAAAGCACGCGAGATCTCTCCTAGTTGCTGATGAAAATTGCCAATGAAGACATATATGAACTGGCAAGCAATTGTATAAAAAGACATCGGCTGTAAAGCTGATGCCGCTTCTGATATGGCAGCATGAGTCCTATCGCCCGTCGTGATGACGTCACTAGCACCGAATCTCGAAAATCGAACCTAATCGAGACAGTATGAGACCGAGACCAACGACAACAGGATGGTAGACACCAGATTGGTTGTGCTGAAGTAAGGGCGAAGCGAACCCATTGTCTAGCTAAGCTGATGAGATGACGTCTTTCTGAAGACAGGCACTCATCGGCTAGAAGGCCAATACGCTTGGCGTGGTGCTCAAGAGAAGTCTCTGAAGACTGGTGCATATCGGTTGAGAAGCTGATACACTAGACGTGTTGCTCAATATATAGATAACTCATCGGCTAACACTCCGATAGGCCTATAGAGACCTATAGGCCTAAAGCTCAATCTACCGTCGGCACCCTCGTAGGTCGAACCTAACCGATGCAGCATGAGACTGACGACGACAGAGAACTTGATAAGTCGATAGACCTTGCACGGATATAATGTGATACATCCGATCGCCCTAAGAGATCAAACCTAAACGATACAATCTTAGACAGAGTAAAACATATTATGATAGTGGTGGGACTTACTCCTTCGCTGAAGATCGAAGTTAACTGATGCAGCCCCGCATCTAGAGCCAGACCACATCGATAAAAACCTAGATGAAGTAGTATTGATTGAAAGATATCTTTTACAGGTTCACAGGGGGCTATATTTATATCTTGATATTACAGAGTCTGATACGTTTACAACAAGCATCGGAGTTAGAAAGATAAAAAAATATCTCTAAGAAAGTTAACTAAACTAACAGATATGATTTACATAGATAGAATACACTGTCATGAGTTTTACGGTTCCTTCTTAGATTCGGTCTTATTTGATAATCTTCTATAATTTGACCGAATCATTTTTTATTTCTTCAATCGACTTATTTCCTATAACAATCAAGTTTTGGTTGTTTTTTCAATCTTACCAAATTTTAACGTTAACACCATAGTATAAGCAAGTGCTTTGTAGGGTAGGCTTGCCCACTTACTCTTGAGACGATAGATCCAAAGCATAGTCAAATTTAGTACTCCACAAAATTGTTTATCTAGGGTTCAACTATCCCAGCTGCCCTAAGAGTCCATTGTTAGAGACTGTTCAATATATAGCATGCATAATGATGTATATAAAGCAATAAATTCACCTAACCTTCATTTTCATGCCCCTACAGCAGTGCTGTATCCTTCGTACTCGTCACTGACCTCAATCTATAGTTCTTTACGAAGGCACTTTATTATCTTTAATAATAATCTGACCCTCTAGAAAAAAGTTTAATGATTTGATGATAAAATAAGCATAGAATAGTATGGGTATGTTTGAAAGACAGAATTATTAGTATATGATTAATTAAATATTGACCATTAAAAAAATTTTAAAAATAGATTAATATAACTTTTTTTAAAAAAACACATAATTTAATACTCGAAACGACACGCGATGGAAAGACAGCTGCCGAACGCACCATACAGGAATACGACAGGCAGAAAAGAAAGGGAAAACCCCAAATGGGTGAGGCCGAGATGACCCGCCCCTCGCCGGCGCAGGCGCAGCTGCCGGACAACGACGACCTCCTCTCCGAGATCTTCCTCCGCCTCCCGCCGCAGCCGTCCTCCCTCCTTCGCGGCTCCCTCGTCCGTAAGCGCTGGTGTCTCCGACCCCGACTTCCTCCGCCGCCTCCGATCCCGCCACCGGAAGCCTCCCCTCCTCGGCTTCTTCAAGGCCCGCTTTAGAAGCCCCACCTTCACCCCCACGCCGGACCCGCCGGACCGGATCCCCGTCGCGCGTTTCTCCTGGCAGCTCCCCGATGGGCGCCACCGGTTGTTCGGTGACTACTACCACTTGTTGGCGCTCCGCCATGGTCGCGCCCTTCTGTAACGCCGGAAGGTATACCGTATCATGGTTTGGGACCCCGTCACCGGTGACTGGTGCGCCGTGGATACCCCCGGGGCGTTCCATGACAGGAGCGTGACCGTGGAAGGGGCGGTGCGTTGCGTCGATGGCGACCAGGGCCATGTGCACGACAGTTGCCACTCCAGTCCCTTTGAGATGGCCATAATAGGCACTGACGAGGACCGGACGCGGGTGTTCGCCTGCGTTTACTCATCCGAGACCGGCAGTGTCATCTCAACTGCGTTTAATTTTCCGGATTACATGGCTTGTTCTTGTACCCTGGTTGGGAATTTTATTTATTGGTTGGTCCAAGGTAGTAGTGCAATTGTCATCCTTCAGTGTGATTTGGTCCTTTTATCTGGAGTCGATGCGATTGAAGATTGCTTCCCAAACCCTGGAAGTAGGCAGCTGTCATCCCTTCACTAGTTTTTATACTAAAGGTAATTGCTTGCCATGCCTTTTACACTGTACGTATAGCATAATCATGTTATTTTCGGTTGCTTGTTGTTTGATAATTCCTTGTTTGCTCAGTGACAATCATTGTTCCTTTAACTGCTTGCTGCCTTGATGAACTATATCCTACATCTACATGTCGTTTCCAATATTAGTCTTCAGTTACATGGTTCACATTAGAGATATCAGTGGGATACCATTATTACTCAGATCGAAAATGCTATGTTTAGCTTAGAACTAAATTTTAGATTTCTATTCAACTTGGTTTGTGGTAGCATTAATGTGTACATACTACATGGCTATAGTATATATCTTTTTAGCATGAAGTGCATATAGCTTTGAGAATTGGCAACGAACAAGATTATATATGATGCATTTTCTTTTCTAACAAACTAAATTGTGTGTGGTGTATGCTCTTCATTTTACGTAGATAAGCAAAATGTTTTTAGGAATGTTCTTTGCATGTGCCAGTAGATGATGTTTTCTTGAGTACCACTACCACACACACAAACACAAATTATAGGTGTAGCATTTGGGTTGATCTAAATGTCACATCTTTGCCCTCGCTTAGTTACTTGAATTGTCAGAATTATGAATGTTGCCTAATTTCTTATGCTGAAACTGTCACTAGAATTCCATAGTAGTGAAGTGTCATTTTTGGATGCTTGCATGTGACTGTCTAAACATTAGCTGTCGAATATATTTGGAAATTTAGATTCAATATATAATTACTATAGCCTACCCGAACTTGTTTGGACTAAAAGACTCTGTTGAGTTGAGTTGATATGATTACTGTAATTTTGTCTCAAAAGGTTCACTCATAATAGTATTATTCCTCAGTGTTTACAAGTATACTACTGTACAAATCAATGGCTAAGGTTATATTTTAGAAGCTGTTTTCTTTGTCTGAAATGACAATATTTTTGTGTTGGAGGTTGTACTAGAGGAGGAACAAAGCATTATCTTTTTCTAAAAGATATGTTTACGATTATGCAACTGTTATCTTGAAACAGATTATGCTTATTTTGATGTGTACTTCCGGACTGCCTGTATTAATGGTGAAGATGAAACAAGTCATGGAGGTCTAGCCTTTTTTTTCTTATGACTAGTTCTATGCCTGTGCGTTGCAACAGGATCGGGAGGAATACGGACAGATAGTTTTGTAGGGTTCACTTTTCTATTCGGTTTTTTTAGGTGGGCTCATTTTCGTATGGAAACTCTGGTTCTTTTGGTGGGGTGGTTTTTACAGGGGTTTTCTCATGCTGTGTGCAGTAGGGTGGGAGGAGGACAATTGCGTCTTTAAGGTAATAGAGACATTATTACATCATTGTTTTTAATTGAGAAATAGAAACTCAATTTTGAACTTAGAAGATCCAAAATATCTAATTTTAACAGTTTGCTTAATTTATTCTCATTTAGTTCTGTTGACTGCATAAATTTTAGTCCTAAATTTGCTATAGGATGCCGGGTAGTTGTTATCGCTAAAATCTGGTAAGCCTATAGATAGATTGAAAAGATGATCGATTTAGTAAAGAAGAGTCCGATTGCTACAGGAAAGAAGCCGATCGAACGAAGCGAGAGAGGATTCGGTCTAATTATAGAAGACTATCCAAATGAGGCCGAGTCTAAATAGGAGCCGTGAAACTCACGTTAAGATAATTTATCTATATAAATCGTATCTTATATTGATAAGAATGTTTAGTTAGTTCAGTTAATTTCCTTAGAGATATTTTCCTTTTATATTTTTTAGAAATTAATGTCTGATGGTTGTTGTAACCGTGTTAGACTCTATAATACCAGGGTATAAATATAGACACTTTAGAAGCTTGTAAGACATCCTTCGATCAATACAATTTCAGCGTATCGCAACCATAGCTCGTCTAGGTTTTTACCGACGTGTTTTGGTTCTCGACGCGGAACTGCATCGGTTAAGTTCGATCTTCGGCGAAGGGGTAAGTCCCACTACTCTCCTAGTATATCTTGCTCTGTCTAAGACTGTATCGATTAAGTTCAACCTTTTAGTCAGAACGAGTGTAACACATCACGTCCGTGCGAGATCTATCGGTTTACCAAGCTCTCTGCCATCGTCGGTCCTGTGCTGCATCGGTTAGATTCGATCTACGAGGCTGCCGACAATAGATTTGAGCTGTAGGCCTATAGGTCTTTGCCCGGCGTTTCATCGAGTGGTTTGCCGATGAGTTATATATACCTTGAGCAACACGCCCAGCGTATCGGCTCCTCAGCCGATACGCACCCGTCTTCAGAGACTTCTATCGAACATCACGTCTAGTGCATTTTTAAGATACACGCATATCTTTAGAGATGTCCTCTCATCGACTCAACTACCCGATGGGTTCCCTCCGCCCTTCCTTCAACACGACCGATCTGGCGTCCGCCATCCCGTTGCCGTTGGCCTCGGTCTCTTACTGTCTCGGTTAGGTCTAATCTTCAAGATTGGTGCTAGCAGCGTCGTCACGGTGGGCGACGGGTCTCGTGCTGTGGGAGCATTGGGCTCCGCTCCTTGTTCATCACCCACTATATCCGAAGCGGCATCGGTTTTGCAGCCGATGTATCTTTTATATGATTCCTTGTAGCCCGATCAGGCGTACCGCATCACGTCCGAGCGAGGTTCGCCGGCGCGTCGAGCGCCCTCCTCAGTCGACAGTCTCGTGCTACATCGGTTAGGTTCGACCTACGAGATCGGCGATGGTGGTTTGAGCTGGCGCCCTGGCGGGTCTTCGCGCGTCGTCTCATCGGAGCGAGTAGCCAATGAGTTATCCTCACCGCAGGCCTTACATTCGTTTCGCGTATTGTCTAACAATTGATCCGCTAGAGATCGATCCAGACACGTAGGACGCTTCCTGGTACTGTCTCGGTTCGGTCTGATCTTTCAAGACTCGCGTCTGACATGGCCGACGTCGAGATCTAGCGGGTCTCGTTTCCTATCAGTTCGAGCGGCCGATGCGTTTAGGTGTAGGCCTGGCGTCAAACGTTCAGCCGTTAGCCGATGACATTGCCTTTTCCTCCCTCGTTGTCACGTTTGGTCCAGGCCTCCGTCGTCTTCGTGTCGTTAGTTCCCAGCCTCATATTGTTTCAGTTCGGTCCGATCTATTGAAGCCGGTCCTAATGGCACCGTTATCGTGGTCACCGACCCACGTGGCTTCGCAAGGGATCGGGCCCCACTCTGCGCTTCAGATGTTGCGGAGCGTCATCGGCTCTTTGGCCGATAGGTTGTCTAGTATATTCCAAGCGTCTATCTCTCACGCCTCCATCGGCTGTCCAGCCGATGCCCGAACGCTGCCTTCTCTACCGGTACCAAGCCGATAGGGAGAGCTGGACAGGCCCACCAGCCGACTGACTTATAGGTCTCATTCTCTCTTCTTATCAATTACAGAGTTAAATTGACTGGTACGCCCTTAGACCTTGAAACATAAGGACCTGCACTAGAGCTAAGCAGATCTTTCAGGCCTTCGTGTGACTGAGCCATCGTCTCTCCCCGGTCAGACCTTCGTTCGGTCCGGTCAGACCTTCCTCCACGAGGTTTAGCGGCGAGCAATAGTATATTTGTATTGTGTATTTTCTTGATGTTTCTTCATGAAGGTGTATTTTTGTCCCAGAGTTATTTACTTGCTGATTGTTGTATGGACATTTGAGTAATATTATTTAAAAGGTTAGATATATTTCCTGGATACGGACATACCATAGAATGACTATCACTTCTTCATTTTAGTTAGATGGTTTATGATGTGTAATTAGGGGGATTTGGCTTGACTTTGGTGCAGCATGTCTTTTTTTAATATTGAAGGAAAATGTAATATTTTGGGGTATTTGGCATGGATTTATACCGTTGAATCGTTGCTCCTCTAGTCATGTTTCTGTTTGTATATTTCATTGACTGATTAGGTTTTGTTCGCCTATTGACAGCAGAACTGTTGCCCCAATGATGGATGACATTATAGTATTTGGTCATGGTGGTTGTGAAAGATGTATTCCTAGTGATTTTGCTGAGTTTTGGATGACTGACTACCTTTGCCAAGTATTACCCTCTCAGATATTATACATGCCAGTCCTAGCAGATGTTGTGTGGCCACCTGTGCGTAATACAGCTTGGCTTGTTAATTAGCGACAATGTAAGCATGTTAACGTGCTGTATGGACACCTTCTGAAATTTGGTACGGTAACGCTTTGTGTCCTTTTGTGTTTGCTGTGAACATGACCCGATGTTCTCTATCTAGTTGAGGAAAAATGAAGAATTGTTTCACTTTGGTATGTGTCATTTGTGATAATGCTTGCATGTCCATTTGTTGCCCATGTTTGGTTTGGATGCTGGTGGTCGCTGCTTTTACTAGGGGCAAATGGGCAAACAGATCTGATGGATTTTGCTTCAGCTTCAGTGGAGTGGTGAGCATAATAACTAGTTACTTATTGTCAGTGTAGAGTCACTAAGTTTCCTTCCTCTACTGCTTTTCTTCTATGATAGTACATAGCACTTTCAGTTATTTCATTGTAAATTCAGTTTTGTGCCATTGTCCCTTACAAAATCCAGTATCCCTTGCTCTGCAATATTTCAGTGAACAACTCTTTCAAGGTGTAAGCCAATTGTTTCAGTGCAAATTGTCTGAACGGGTGTATCTGTAACCCTACTCCACATCTTTGCGTCTGCATTTCTGTGTCCATTACAGCACCTCTGGAATTGCTTGCATAGTTGGAACTATTGATGTACTTATTGGTGATCATCATCCGACAATACAGACAGTTCCACATTCCCAAACTGAAATGCTTCTCTCCTGGCTGTCTCTGTACTGCATGCATCTTGCTGTTGTATGTATGTTACGGAGGCTTCCTTAATTTTCCGCTGAATATTCCCAAAGTCACATTGAAGAAGCAGTTACTTGTAAACTATAATGGTTATAATATCAGCACACGGGGTTATTTCTACAATACATAAATTAGCCAAAAAGTAGCTCAGCAGTATGGTACCATGACAAAATAATATGCGGAATTTTCATGTACAAGACTAGGCGTCGGACAAGCTAATCTGAAAGGAAAATCGGGTAGTCCGTTACTTAAATGTTGCAGCTATACATTGTGAAACAAGTTTTTTGTCATTGGAACATTTTGAAAAATAAATATATGAGAACTATCATGCAACGAAACAACGTTAGGAATATACGTGTATGAAACAACTTGAGAATTAGAGTTAACATCAAAAATAAATTAAAAAAATGAAATATTTTCTAATTTGCTTAGGAGTAAAATGACCTTGACGTTAATATTAATGTTTGAAACATTATGATAAAATATTTTCCTACTACGTATATAACAGTAAGTAAGCATTGAGTTTCAACTACCAAAGCATTAAAAGAATTAATGAAATAAAAAAAATAAAATGTGAAATACAGTGAAACATTGAGTTTTAACTTAAAAACATAAAAAAGTTAACGAATTCAAAAGGTTTAAAAAATACAATCTAAATCCCAGTTAAAATATTTTGTTCCTCGCATATGAAATATCAGATATGAACTTTTGAACATCATTTTTTTTATAGACATATCGAAGCAGACGATACAACATAGCATGGTTACTTCCCAAGCAACGCAAGAAGCGGCGAGCCGGAGAGCTTCCCATGAACGGCACAACCCACCTCCTTGCAACCGACAAGCTCAAGGAACACTCCACTTGAGCTGCCTGATGGCAAATTGGCTAATGCTGGTAAGATATGATCCATCGGAAAAGAAAAGTTGTTAGATATACTTTCCTATACATACTCAACCGCTTGAGTCAAACTAGAGAGGGTAAAATAGTTACCTTCTCTTTTCTAATATCCTCTCTTATAATGTACTCATCAAATCAACACTGGTCAGTAGTCACGACTAATCATAAACTAGTTCACAGGTTAGACTCAACTCGTCTTCAAAATTGAACTACTTTGATTTAGGCTGGCTTGAATTAGGAAAACTAGCCACCAACCAGTGCGTTGCACGAGATTGTTATTATCAATATTGTAAATATTAAAATTTTACTCAACATGTTAGACTTTGTTCTTTAAAAATCTCATAAAGAATGTTACTATAATAATTAATGGAAAACCAAGTAGTTAAGTTGAGTATTAATGCAAATCCCTTATAGCTTGTGCAAATCTTGAAATATCAACACCTAGTCATTGAAGGAAATGTTGTAAATAATGAAAACAGATAAATTTTACTAACATTAAATTTAAAAGTAATACTTCATAACTTCAAAAAATTAAATGAATTGAATTGTACCTAATTTTAGTTTTTTTACTGCTCTAGATAATTCTAATTTTTGGAAGTAATAAATATAAAAAATACTTCACTAGTGTAAGGACTTAATAATTCCAAACTTTGAATTCATATGTACAGTCTCGCTTTAGCTTAATTTTTGGAACTAGAACGTCCACATTATTTTCAACGATAGGTTTTATTGAATAAAATTTCTCAATATGATGTAAGATATTGATAATTGCACCTAATGAATGAACAAATCTGTCCAATTACTGTGAGAACTTACTTCAAAGATCAATTATCGAATTTTCACGATTTTTATGATTTAATGTCGAATTCAGATATGTTTCAGTAATAAGCGTTGATTTGTAGTCCCAGTTATAGCTTTTCCGTTATTTAATAATTCAAATTTATTAGCCTATAATATTAATAAATAATAAGCACGGGAGTGCTTCTTTGGTTAGACCTCAGCCACATTTATGTGCTGGCGGGCGTGCTTATTTTGTTATAAAGAGATTCCGATTCAGTACATAGCAAATTAATGCACGTATATTTGTTTAATTAGGATTCCAACTGATTTACCTGTGCTAATGCCTGCGAAAAAAATGATCACAGGTTCAGGAGAACGTACCTCTACCTAATTTTATATGGATCTAGCTCTAATTAAAACTATGTTTAGGCTTTATTCGTGAACTTTGCTTGTTTAAGGAGTTTCCAATTCTCAAGACGTGTTTTCACCACATGAGGATTAAATATACAGCCATGATATTAGATCCGACTAATCAACGGCTAGATATTTTTCTCGTTCACGTGTAATCGCCAACCTATGTTTATGGGCTATTATTTTTAAATTAAATCGATCTTTATAATTATAAAAAAATAAAGCTTTAATACAATGAATATGCTGCTTAATATTGGCTTACAAATCTAATTACCGTGAATACAATTGGGTGTACGAAGAGTACCACAACAGTTTATGAGACACTGACTCAAGTAAATACCAAATTACTTATGGGATGATGCAAATATTCAAATAGTATTTATATTTTTGGTGGAATTCATATGTAAAATCTGAACAATTTGATTTTCAGACATATAATTCGACAATGCAAAACATTACTCCCTCCATTACATATTTTGATGTATTTTATTTTTCTCGTAAGTCAAACTTTTGTAGCTTTGATTAAGCTTGGTCAAAGTTAAATAACTTTGACTAATAACAAAACTAAAACAAATACTGTACTAATAGATGTTAGTAATAATCATCATAGAGAGCAGGTAGAGTACACCTTAATTACTTAATCAAATGTAACCCGTACAATTTTCTTATTCGTAAATTGCAATGGATTGGTATCTATTTTGCATGTAAGTTTCGATTAGATTTACCTCTAATAAAAAATCTGATCAAGATCAAAGTCAGTGACATGAATCAGAATATTTTTTGCCGGGCCATAACAAAACGTTGAAACATGTGAAAGATAGGCAAGTTGGAAGCCATAAAAAGTTTGAATCAGAAGACATGCATGTATGAATCAACAAATCTGCAAACAAATGCTGTTGCAAACGTTACGAATGGAGCCATGCATGAATCCTCTCACGGCTTGTTGCTGGCTTTGTAAACCAGAAGGACAATGCCATGAGTTTTGATACTTTTAAAACAGATTTAAGACGTAGATGACGGGAGAGTACTCTTGATCGAAGTAGTTAAAACTCGGGCGTACATATGGTAATAATAATATATGTATACTTAATTAACGGTTATATTTTACTGATTAAACGTAGAAGCTCCTATAAAATATCTAATTAGTATAAGTATAAATTGATATAGATGTGTGTAGATATATATATATATATTATGAAAAATCATATCAACTTTTTTTTAAAAAAAATAAAACGTTTGCAATTTGTAAAGGCATGTAGGGTTAATGATCTGACGACAGAAGAAAGTCAATAAACATATACTCCGTACGTGCCTGTAACAGTCGGAGTGTAGGGACAGACAGCAAACCCCAAACGAGTGAGGCGGAGATGTGATGACCCGCCGCCTCACCTCGCCAGCGCTGGCGCAGGCTCAGCTGCCGGACGAGGACGACCTCCTCTCCGAGATCCTCCTCCGCCTCCCCCCGCAGCCGTCTTCCCGCGTCTGCAAGCGCTGGCGCCGCCTCGTCTCCGACCCCTTCTTCCTCCGCCGCTTCCGCGCCGGCCACCGGAAGCCTCCACCCTGGACCGGCCGGACCGCATCCCCGTCGCGCGCTTAGAATTGTCCCACGTATGACATACCATTTCGGATGTTAGTCTTGAATTACGCAGTTCGCATCAGAGGTATCTATCTATTTTAGTTTGTTTCACTAATTTATTCCATGAACGCCTATAGCTTAGAACCATGATTACTCATTTGTCAGAAACGGAAATTTTTGGTTTCTGTTCTACTCGTTTGACAGTAGTATTAATGTGTACATACTACATGTCTTTAGTATACATATTTTTAGCTTGAGTTAAATACTTACAAATCACTTTGAAAATTGGCGACAACCACATGAAAAAATTTACCTGAACCAATTGAAATATCAAATTGGCAACCCAATTGGCCCACCTAGAAGCTTCAAGCTAGATGCAGGAGTGCAGTCTTTTTACTCGATGCTTTTATATGTATTTTCTGTGTTGTTGGCATATTTTTTAGAGTAAATTGTATTGGCAGTACAGGAACATTACAGGTGGGTGCCATTAGGTGCAAGAATCTGCTACCACCCCCACCTCTGACTCCCTACTTTTTGTGAAGAAAAAAAAGATTGTGGGTCCAAGGGGCCATCTTATCAGTTGAAAGAAAATATGACAAAAACAGATTGATGACAATGTTCTTTTTTTAAATTCCGTTGCACGTACGGGCAATATGCTAGTTTAAAAAATGATTACACATGGCCACATCTGTTTCTAGAGTTTGTTAGTTTGGGCGTGTTTTTAGGTTTGTCTGCTTGAGAAGCATGGAATGAGCTCTTGAAAGATTATATGATGCATTTTACTTCTAACCAACTAAATTGTGCATGGTGTATGCTCTTCATTTTACGTTGACAAGTTTTAGGAATATTATTTGCATGTGACAGCAGATGTGATTTTGTTGGCGTTTATCCTTCCCCAAATTATACTGTGGCCTTTAGGTTAATATGAATATCACGTCATTGCCCTCGCTTAGCTGTTTAAATTGTAAGAATTCAGTGTTGCCTAATTTCTTATGCTGAAACTGTCATTAGAATTCCAGAGTTATGAATTGTCATTTAGGATGCTTGCATTCGATATGGACTGTTACTAGAATTCATTTTAGAATGAATTATCAGTGTTGCCTAAACTTTAGCTGTCAAATATATTTGGATATTTAGATGAACATATGATAACCATAGTTTTGTCTCAAAACGTTCGTTCATAATATTATAATTCTGTAGTGTTTACAAGTATACTACATTATAAATAAATGGTTAAGGTTATATTAAAATCTGTTTTTGTTGTCTGAAGTGACAATATTCTGTGATGGAGGTTGTACTAGAGTTGGAACAAAGCATTATCTTCTACCGAAAGATTTGTTTTAATTGTTATCTTGAAATTGATTATGCTTATTATGCTGTGTACTGCCTGTATTAATGGTGAAGATCAAACGGGTCATGGAATTCTAGACGTTTTACTTTTCTTTCGTTTTTTATTTTGCTTATAACATTATTACATTTGAGTTTGTTATCGAGGAATGAAAACTCAATGACCTTGAAAAATCTGAAAACTCTAAATTATAACAGCTTGCTTAATCTCTTCTCTTCAAATGCAATTCTGTTGACTGCAAAAATTGTAGTCCTAATTTTCTATAATATGCTGGGTGGTAAATTTGTATTCTGTATTTTCTTGATATTCAACGGTGAAGGGTAGTTGTATCACGGAATAAATATATCACTCCATTTAAGCGAACTAATGTGAACAACTGAACATGAATGTCCTTCATTTGAGTTAGTTTATAGTTTGTAATTATGGTGATTAATGATTTGGCCTACTTTGGTGTAGCATATGGTTTTTTCATAGGGTCCTAATATCAAAGGAAAATGTAGCATTTTTGGTGTGTTTTTTATGAATTTACACCAGTGGATGGCAGTGGTTTATCATGCATTTAGTCATATCACTTTTCAATATATTTAACTTTTTGTTTGCATATTTCACTGACTGATTATTGATGGCAGAACTGTTGCAACCTTATAGTATTTGATCATGGTGGCTGCGACAGAGCTATTCCTGGTAAGTTTGCTGAGTTTTGGATGACTAACTACCTTTGCAAAGTGTTACCAAGTCAGATATGATATGTCAGTCCTAGCAGGTGTTGTGTGGCCACCTGTTCCTAATATATCGTGGATCGTTAATTAGCGACAATGTAAGTATGTCCAGGTGCTTTTACCTTCATTTTGTAATTCGGTATGTTTAGACTTTGAGTCCTTGTGTGTTTGGGCATGTGAAGTGCTGAGTAGTGATTAGTATAGTAGTATTTATCTTTGCTGCTATGAACCTGTGACTCGATGTTCTCTATCTAGTTGTGTCAAACTGAAGAATCACTGCACGCTGGCATAAGTTTGTGATAATGCTTGCGTGCCATTTGTTGCCCATGTGGATAATCAAACATATGTTTGGTTTGGGTGCTGGTTGTCGTCGCTTGACAACTTGTTGAGAACGAATGGTGTAGTAGATATGCAGGTGCATAGCACAGAGAATATTGTGATCTTTCTTGGTTTCCGCTTACTGGCTAGAGCCTAGAGCCTATCTTCTTGTCATTTCGACAATTTGAAACTTTGTGATCTCTCTTGTATTGCAGTTCAGATGGGTCAAATACATGTGTTCTGATCATATGTAAAACTTAATTCCTGCAGTAGGTTTAAGCTGACAGACATAGTAAATTAGTAAGCATGGTGGTGTTCAGTTTTGATAAGATATAGCTAAACAAGAATTGGAATTTATGTGCTTAATACTGGAAATGACAGTACTGTCTGATGGAATTTGCTTCAGGTTACAGTGGAGGGGTGAGCATAATTATTATTTACTTATTGTCAGTGTGCCTACTAAGTTTTCTTCCTCTACTGCTTTTCTTCTATGATAGTACATAGCACTTTCAGTTATTCCATTGTAAATTCAGTGTTATGGAACTAATTTCATTTGCCGCTTACAAAATTCGGTAGCCCATGCTGTCCAATATTTTTCTGAACAATTCTTTCTCAGTGTAAGCCAATTGTTTCAGTGCAAATTGTCTGAATGGGTGTATCTGTAACCCTGCTCCACATCTTTGCATCTGCATTTCTGTGTCCCATACTTCACCTGTGCATTTGCTTGCATAGTTGGAAGTGTTGATTTATTTATTGGTGATCATCATATGACAATACAGACATTTCCATATCCCCGAACTGAAGAAACATCTCTGCTGGCTGTCTCTGCTGTCTGCACTGCACGTATCTTCCTGTTCTAGGTATCTTACGGAGGCTTCCTTAATTTTTCAGGTGAATCTTCCCGAAGTTAAATTGAAGAATCATTTACTTGTAAACTATAATGGATATAGTATTTGCATACAAGGCTGTTTCTTGTTCTACCATACATTAATGTTTTTTTTTCGGGTTTTAGTGGAAAATCTGTTTTACTAACTCGGACTATCCCACCAGATCACCTCAACTATTATCTTGGAAACAAAATTTAGAGTTGTTCATGGCTATAAAACGAGCCGAATCAATGTTCAGTAGTTAAGCGCTATGAAAAAATAGCCTGAAGTTTTTTTATTCAGGGAAAGAAATTATTAATAATATAATAATGCCATTATTACAAGCAAGTAACTACATTAAATATGTCAAGTGTCTAATAAGCACCCGAAATTTGAAAGCTCACTCAGACAGTGACAACCCCTCTCTGGGAAGGAGACGCGCCCTGAGCGGCTTCTCCATGACGACCGTGAACTCGAGCTTCTCGCCGTCGACGTCCACCTCCTCCCCCTCCGCCGCCCGCCACTCGAACGCTGCCACCAGGTTGCCCACGAAGTACTCCAGGTGCAGCGTCGCGACGCCAAACCCCGGGCAGATCCTCCGCCCGGCACCAAACGGCATCATCTTGATCTCCCTCGTGCCGGTGATGTCCACCCCCTCGCCGTCGCCGCCCGGCATGAACCTCTCCGGCACGAACTCCGTCGGCCGCTCCCATGTCGCCTCGTCCATGCTCATGTCGGCCACCGTGAAGTTCACCAGGGTGCCCTTGGGGATCGTGTACCCGCCGATCTCCATGTCCTCTGCCGGCGCGTGCGGCAGCACGAAGTGCCCCGGCGGGTGGCGCCGGAGACCCTCGAGGACGACCGCCTTCAGGTATGGCATCTTGTGCACGTCCTCCTCGGAGACCTGATGGCTTTCTCCATTGCCGGAGTTTGAGGTGACGGCCTTTATCTCGTCGTGGAGCTTGTCCTGGATGGCCGGGTTCTTGACGAGCTCGGCCATAATCCACTGGAGCGCCGTCGAGGTGGTGTCAGTCCCGCCATTGAGGAACTCGGAGCACAGAGCCACCACCTCGTCGCTGGTGAGCGCGCGCTCGCCGCCGTTGTCGTCGTTGATCCTGAGGTCAAGCAGCGTGTCGACGTACGAGTGCGGCAACGTCGCGGCGTTATCGGTCGGTGGTGGCGCGGTGTCGCCATGGATCAGGTTCTTGCGCTCCCTACGCGCGTCGATTAGCGGCATGAACATGCCCTTGAGCCGCTGGCGCATGGCGAGCATGGCCTTCATGCGGCCGGCGAAGAGGCGCGTCGTGACAGCCGGGAGGAAGGCGAAGACCCTGAGCTTTTTTGAAGAGTAGAGCAGAAGGTCGCGCTGCGTGGCGGCGATGTCGCGCACGGCGCGCTCGTCGAGCAGCTCACCGAAGCACATGGCCACGAGGAGGAAGAACATAGCGTACTGGAACATCTCGACGATGGTGCCCATGCCCGTGCCGTCGTCCTGCCGGCGACGCAGCTTGTCCGTGAGCTCGGCGAGCACTGCTGCCCTCGCCGGCGCGAACTGCCGGAGGCGGGCCGGGTGCGCGACCTCGGCGACGAAGTTGCGCCGGAAGAGGCGCCACAGCGGACCGTAGTTGGTGTTGGAGATGGTGGCGGTCTCAAGGCCGAGGAGGCCACGCGATGCGAACTCCGGGCGGTCGGCCATGGCGGCGCCGCTCCCGACGAGCGCGGCGTGGGCGAGCTTCCGGTCCGCCACGATGACCTCAAGCCGGGAGCCCATGCGAAGCCCCAGCAGAGGTCCATGGCGCGCGTGTAAGCGGCGCACGGCGCGCATGATGTCCATCCCGGAGTTCGTCACCCACAGCAGGTTGCCGATCACCGGCAGGGTGGCCGGCCCCGGTGGCAGGCGGTGGTTCTTCTTGCCGCCGGTGGCACTACTGCCATGGAAAGATATGAGAGTGGCAAGGAGGAGAGTAGCGAAGAGTAGAAGCCATGTGAGCTCCATTTGTGCTCGTCTCGAGTTAGCTGATGGGATCAACTTTGTGTGTTTGTTAAGGTTTTATAGCTGAATAATTAGGGCCGATTAATTATTGGCGAAGCATGTATTTAATTAATGTGAAATTTTATAGACCAATTGCAACTTGATAGCTGTAGTTTGAATAGTAAAAATGAGCTGTAACCATCAACAAAGACAGAGATTTACTATAAATTCAAGTTGGTGTAATCTCAGTCAGCGTACGTACGTTGTCCTAAAATATACATATCTTCAAATTGATCAATCACTTTCGGACTAGGTCAACATCCAACAACTTGCACGTTTGTTTGTTTTATTGGGTGTGAACAAGAAATAAGAAAAATATAACTTATAATATACCAAGTAATATAAACACTTATGCATGACTTCAAGGAAAAAAAGAGATAAAGCGGAATTATAAAGTTTTTTTAAGGAAAAGAGCAAGAGCTCTGTGCTGATCAAGCAAGAAGGGAGAACGAGATTACATGGAGTTGACCCAACAGGATCAGGAAATCAGGATTGCATGATACCAAAAGAAACGAAGATATTCTATTAATTATACTTTGATGTAGGAGAGAATTTGGGAGCAAGTAATTGACAAATTATTGGAGAGACTGCATATGTCCTTTGACTTGTTTATATGCTTGGTGAGCAAGCAATTAATGATCGATGCTGCGAGCCAGCCATCGCTAAGAAAAAGAAGATTCCAAATACGTTGGTTTTGGTCCTTTTATTAATATATTTACTCGATCAATAACGCGTAGTAGTTCTGTGCTGACGAAAGAACCGACGAAAGAATCTGGTTAATCTGGATATTACTTAATTAGTCGTTCATGACGCACTGTTAACAATTAAATTAAATTGCAAACTTGTCTCTCTCTCTATTTCTAAATGTACAATGTCAACTTGAAATGTAAAGTTTCATCATTTGTCTTATAAAAAAACATTTTAAAACTATCTTTAATGATAAAATAAGCATAACAAAATAATAATACATTGTTTTGAGCTACTTATCTTTTTTTAGCTAAGTCAATTATTTATATTTTGACCATCAATTTGTTGATATTTGTATAGTTTGATATTATAAGATTTATGTTTTTTAAAACTAAAACGGCATGAGATTTGCTATATATATTAGAAGGAATAAAAGACCCATAAGTCTTACAGAGTGTGTAAACAGAAAAGAAGACAACTCAAGCGAGCGTTCCCACAGGGATTAACAGGTATTTGTTACTTCTTCGTGGAGCTAATTAGCGTTAGATGATCTCTATGGGCAGTGACTATTCATATATATATATATATATAAGATCGTATATACGAATTACGAAGCGTGATCAATAGTGCACGGTAATTAAGAGATACAGTTCTAAATATAGATAATATCTTACTAAATATAGATTATACACTTCTGTGTTTAACAAGCTCCGAATATAGATGATCTCTTACTAAATATAGATTACACACTTTTATGTTTAACACCCTCTCAATCTGGATAGAGCTAGACTAGGTTCAGATTATGCCGTAAATTGCAGTAGGAAGTAACCGGGAGCAGTTTAGTCATGATGTCAGTCACCTGATCCTTGGATGAGATGAAGCGAACGTCAAGTTGGAGAGAGGCAACACGTTCATGAACAAAATTGTAATCAAGCTCGACATGCTTCGTGTGACGATGAAATAAGAGATTGGCAGAGAGATAAGTGACACCAATATTGTCACACCATAGGGACGGTGGCTGAAGCTGAGAGATCTCAAGTTCTCTTAGCAACCCTTGTATCCATATTACTTCAGCGGTAGCATTAGCGACGGCCTTGTATTTAGCCTCTGTGCTCGAACGAGAAACAATTGGTTATTTACGAGAGCTCTAAGAAACAAGATTGCCACTAAAGAAAATGGCATAGTCACCTATACTGCGCCAATCATCTGAGTTCCTGGCCCAATCGGCATCAGAGAATACACTTAGCAATAAAGACCTAGATTTAGTGATGCATAGCCCTATATTAGACGTGGAATGAAGATAACGCAATATGCGTTTTACTGCCGCCCAATGAGCCCTCATTGGTGCTGACAGAAATTGGCATACCCGGTTGACAGAGAAAGAGATATCAGGGCAAGTGAAAGATAAATATTGGAGAGCCCCAATAACTGTAGTATCTTCAGCTGAGAGAGGGTTGACACTTTTTAAGAGTAACTTATTGTTGAGAAGCATAGGTGTCGGAACACTATTAGAGGAGGCCATATTTGTGCGCTGCAACAAGTCTTGGATGCATTTGTATTGTGTCAAGATGAAGCCAGTAGAAGTATGATGTACTTCAATGCCAAGAAAATATCTAAGAGTGCCAAAATCTTTCACCGCAAACTTAGCTTCAAGTTGAATGAGTAGATGATCCGTAACTGATGACGAAGAGTTCATAATAATAATATCATCCACATAGATGAGAATATACATCTGATTGCCACCTCTGTTGAACATGAAAAGAGAAATATCAGCTTTAGAAGCCTGAAACCTCAGTTGTAATAGTTTGTTATTAAGATGAGAAAACCAGGCACGTGGGGCCTGTGTGAGGCCATATAATGACTTGTACAACTTGCAAAGATAAATAGGATGAGCCGAGTCAACAAAACCAGGTGGTTGTTTCATATAGACGTCCTGTTAAAGATGCCCATGTAAGAATGCATTTTGAATATCAATCTGTCAAAGAAACCAACCATGAAAGATTGCAAGAGACAATAAGCCTCAAATAGTGGTAGGTTTCAATACTAGGCTGAATGTATCATCATAATCAACTCTAAATTGCTGCTTGAAGCCCTTGGCAACCAATTGTGGTTTATAGCGATCAATGGAGCCATCAGCTTTGTGTTTCAGTTTGAAAATCCACTTGCAATCAATGACATTAAGACCGGCACGTAGAGGAACCAAATGCCAAAGTCTTGTTCTTGACAAGGGCTTGAAATTCATCATTCATTGCTGACCTCTAAAGGGGGTGTGCATAGCAGTAAATGCGATGTAGGCTCTACATCTGATGTTTGGCAGAATAAGTAACCTTGTTGTCGGCATGAACCTTGAGCTTCTTGATGTTGTGGCTTAAATGCGTCCCGTACTTGTGGGCAGGAGGATCCGGTGTAGGAACCTTTGAGTAGTGCATGGCCTCAGGCCGGACACTCGGTGATGAAGTTTGCCACGATACTTGTGATGATGTGCCGACAGATGACAACCTAGCCGTAACCTCTGTGCTTACCGTAAGGGACACGAGAGAGGCAGGCGGAGACTCCGATGCAGGTAGGTCAGCATTAGGCATTGCATGCGAAGCGCCTACCTCGGGTGAAGAAGCGAGTGCAGGGAATATCAACGCCAATCCTGATGAGGTTTTATGCATCCTGCGATTTGCTGCATGCTGAGGGGCTACATTCATAGGGTTAGCAGGAAACATATGCATATCATAATTTTTTAAATTAAAACTACCACTGTCCTGATTAAGTGCAACGTTGGATGAAGGATAAGTAGAGAAAGGAAAATTTGTTTCATCAAATATAACATCACAGGACACATACACGCATCTGGAATCCATATCAAGACATTTATATCCCTTGTGAAGACCACTATATCTCAAAAACACGTAGATTTTGGATCAAAAGGAAAGTTTATGCTGGTTATAGGGTTACAAATTAGGCCAACATGCACAACCAAATATACGGAGCATGAAATAATTCGGTGGAGTTTTGAGGAGGCATTTTAGAGGGCACTGATTATCAAGGACTCGAGTGGGCAATCTATTGATAAGATAAGTGGTTGTGAGGAAGGCCTCATCCTAAAATTTAATCGGTATGGAGGCATGATCTTATAGAGCAAGATCAGTTTTAACTATATGACGATGCTTGCGTTTGGCCCATCCATTTTGTTGGTGAGTATGTGGGCAGGAAACACAATGGACTATGCCAAGGGATCATAAAAATTGAGTATGAAGTTTTTGGTACTCCCCGTCCTAATCGGATTAGACCCATTTAATTTTAGTATCAAGGAGACGTTTACATGTGCTTGAAATTGTAAGAAAATGCATTGAGCCTTAGTGTGGTCATGCATCAAATATATCTATGTAAATTTACTAAAATCATCGATAAAGCTTATGTAGTATTTGTATCCACCAACAAAATTGGGGGCAGGGCCCCACACATCTGAAAAAACAAGGTTAAGAGGCGATGTAGAACGATGAATGGCATGAGTATAGGAGAGTTGATGACTCTTGCCTAATTGACATGCATGAAAAACTATGAGACTCGACTCCTTGATATATGAGAAATTATTTAAACTCAAAATAGATCGTACGACTGGGGTAGAGGGGTGGCCAAGACGAGCGTGTCACTGATCTGGGGATGCCTTGACACTGACAAGTGCTTGTTTGAAAAATTCAACATCGGACGACTTTATGGGATAGAGGCCGGATTCATACTTTCCTTCTAGGAGCACTTGTTTCGTTGCTTGGTCCTTTACAAGAAAATGATAGGGATAAAATTTAAAAAATACATTATTATCACGTGATAGTTTATGAACTAAAAGGAGGTGTTTAGAGATATTAAGTACGTGGAGAACATTATGTATGTCAAGAGGACGTGTAGAAGTATTAAGAGAACAAGAATCAATATGCATAATTTACAAACTTGCCCTATCGCCAACTTGAACCGTTTCTCCACCATAATATTGTTCATGCAAGGCTAGGCGATCCAGATCACTGGTTATGTGATCGGTAGTCCCCATATCGGTGTACCAGTTGGTGTCGACCTTATAGGATGAAGTAGCAGCCACTGTAGTATAGGGTTGTTCCTCCTGGTAAGACTCATCCATATGATGCTAACATTTGATGCCAGTGTGACTTGTACGACCGTAGATCTAACAGGGAGGGGCGCCGCGTCCATGTCCCTAGGACAGAGGACCGCCATGGCCACGGCCCTGCAGCTGCCCACCATGGTCGGTGAAGTTAGCCGACGCACCGATGTTGAGGCGAGTCTCCGCCTGATACTGCAGTTGGCGCGTCTCAAATGATAGCAGATGTGAGTAGACATCGTCGAGCGTGAGGGGCTCACTCTTTGTCGTCATAGATGTGACGAACATATCGTAATCTAGGGGAAGACCCACTAGGAGATAGGCAATGATCTCGTCATCATGAAGAGGAGCATCAGCTGCAGCCAACTCGGAGGCTAGACTCTTGATCTTACGGAAGTAATCGGTAGTAGAGAGGTCACGTTTCTTGGTTGTAGCATGGTCGACACATACTTAGACAGTACGCGCACGTGTGGCGGAGGAGAATATGTGTCGAAGAGTGTCCCAGGCTTCTTTAGATGTGGCGGCAGACACCACGTCCTGAAGGATGTCTTTAGTCATCAACGAGAGAAGACCACTTAGTAGTTGTTGACCTTTATCATACCACAAGCAATATTCTGGGTTAGACATGAGCTCAGCACTATCAACAGTCGATGAAGGAATCTGCTGGAAAGACGCGGTCGTGGATCTATCAATGAAGCCCATAAGCTTTGCACTCCGCAGATACGGGAGAAGCTGGGCGCACCATAATGTATAGTTTGTTTTATTGAGTCGGATGGTGATGGCACTATGAATTGGTATAGGGGCAAAGGTAGTAGCAGAGGAGAGATTGGAAGTGGAGGCGGAGGTGGTGGAGAGGAGGTAGAAGATGATGTCGATATTGATTGAGAGAAAAAATATTAGCTCTGATACCATGTTGATGTAATTGGCGCTGTATGACCTCTATGGGTCATTACCACTTATATATATAGAAAATCATATATATAGAAGGTTACAAGCGTGACCAATGGTACATGACAATCAGGAGACCAAATATAGATGATTTCTTACTAAAAATAGATTACACACTTCTATATTTAACAAGCTTCAAATATAGATATCTCTTACTAAATATAGATTACACTCTATGTTTAACACGGAGCAAGTGGTGAAATTGTAGTGATTTAAATTTCTTTTACTAAGAAGGCTATTTGGTCTGCATTTTGCATTGTTTGCCGAAAAATTATCATGTTTCGTTCCAACCAGACGTTCCACCACGTTAGTAGGAGGGCTCCTCGGATTCTCTTCTTTTCCGTTCTTGGGCCAAAGGCGCTTACATTGTTCCACCATTCTGAGATGGTTGATGCCGCTCTGTGTTAAGGTGTATTCAGGTACCCCGCTAGGTATAGACAAGGTTCCATACTTGGTTAGTGAAGACACAATCCTTTGCCAGGTGCGTGGCGTCTTTGGAAGCCTCAGATCAAGCCTTCTTCAATGAGCACCATAAAGCCCACCTCGTCATGTTGGCCGACGCTGATGATGTTTATAGTGAGTTGAGGGATGAAGTACGCATTGATGAGGGTGCGATGCTCCCCGTTCTTGCAGGCGAAGAGATAGTTCCGCGGCCTTCGATCTTGACGACGGAGCCATCATCGAATTGCACCGTGCCAGCAATGTTGGTGTCGAGGTTGGAGAAGGCACCGCGCGAGCCAGTCATGTGATTGGTGGCTCCGGTGTCCAGTACCCACCGATTTGAGTCTCGGTCCTCTTCTCCTTCGAGGGAGACGAGTACCTTGGCCTCTATGAGCTTGAGCTAATGTGACACCGGGACGGCGTCGCTGACAGCGGCAACACTAGGGTTTAGGGTCGGTGTGGGCTCAACCTCGAGCGCTGCGGTATCAAGGACCGCAACGACGCTAGAGTTGGGGAGCTGCGGTGACTCGCCCATATGTGACGCAACATCATCAATAGCTACGGCACTGGTGGCGAGGGGTTGCGCGAGATCGACGATGGTAGCGACGGCGACGAGGGTGTCGAGGGTGGGGAACGAGAGCAACGACTGAGGAAGAGTGGATAGGGTTAGAGTCGAGTCCCTCTCCTCTATTCTATATGCGAGCAACAACGTGGGCTTGTCGTCTTGGGCCACATGGGCCTGTGCTTTCACTTTCGGCTTTCCTCGGCAGTGTCGGGCCCAATGGCCTTTCTTGCCGCAATGCTTGCACTCATCATAAGGCCTAGCGTGAGCCGCATCAGCAGCCTGTGCCCGTCATTCCCGTTTCTACCGCCATGGCCACGTGGCTTGTCACGACCACGCGCCTTCTCGCGACCCTCGGAGTTGGAGCCGCCGCGGCCAAGCTCCTGCTTCTTGTACTTCTCTAGCCACTGCTCCTTTGGGAGATGTCAAGCAGAGTTTCTATGGAGATAACGAGATGTTTGTATCTCGGACGCACGACGCGTAGGTACTTCGCCATGACCTTGGTGTCTAGCTCGGGATCGCCCAAGGTTGCCAATCACTGGACAATTCCTGTCAGGCGGAGCGTGAAATACTCAATCGCTTCTCCAGTGTGCAGGGTGATGCCCTTGTACTCAGTGCGGAGATTCTGCACCGTTGCCTTTCACACGCGGTCGTCGCCAATGCGAAGGGTCCTAATTGCTTCCCAGGCTTCCTTTGCGGTTGCCTTGGTCACAAGCGCAGGCACATCTCTTCCGAGATGGCACTGTAGATCGCGTCGAGCATGTTGTGGTCATCGTCATACTCTGCGTCATTGTGCTTGACGACATCCCAAATGTGGCGCGCCTGCATCTTTAGCTTTATTCGCAGCCACCACTCGTTGCAGTTGGTCTTCGTTAGCTGCGGCCAGTTGCCGGAGCCGCTTCGTTCTTTTATGACGCACTCGATCACCACCTCCCGCGGGCAGCGAGTGTTCTGAGTGCGTGAGCGACACGCATCGTGTGTGCGTGATTGGCGACATGGAGAGGGCGAGCGTGATGGCGTCCTCCTGCTAGAGCCGCCACCCTTCTCCTTCTCGATGTCCGTCGGGGATCGGCCTAGGGGGCACGGCGGTGAGGCCATGGCACCCGCGGAGCTCAACAACTTGACTCTGATACCACATGTCAAGTTTGGAGCGGCGATGAATGTCGTCGGTGATTGCAATCACACGACAGGAAGAGGAGATGCGCTGGGATTGACACACTCACACACAGGAATCACTGGAATACACAAGGATTTGTGCTGCCAAAGACGTAGCTTTTTTGGTGATTTCTTTCCCCTTTTATTGAGCGAAAAACAGAACGCGCCGTTCTGGGCGCACGCCATGTTCACGACGTGTCCATCCTCACGTCCATGGCGTTCTTCCAGAACTAGTCGTTGGAGGCCGTGCGCGAGCCATTCCCACTGCCACTACCCCCAATCTACACGATGGCTGCAAATCAGGGCTCGTGCGCCTATATGTTGATCCATATACATTGCAAGAGCTTATCTAACATGTTCTTGGCAGCCTATTATGAAGAGTAGGGTATGATCTAAGCACGATGTCGAGAGAGCCCACATTTGAGCCGTCCCAAAAAGGATGTCCTAGACTGGAGTGCAGAAAGCTCGATCAATTTCTGTTTGTGTTGGGTTTTCTCCTTCTTTCGACCATGTAAATCGTCTTCCTGAAAGGCCAAGCACCTTTTGACCTCTAGTCTGTCAATTAAGCCCTTGAATCTTTGCATCATCCCATGATTAAGACAATCATTGTTTTTGTCAGCGGCACGATATATTAGATTAAAATCCTCTATGATTAGCCCAGCAGGGCGCATGTCATCTTCGAGGCTCTATAGCTCCACAAGGAATTGAATTTTATCAGCTTCAAATTGTGAGCCGTAGTCCACAGTAATCGAGCAGGCTATTCTCCGTCACAAGCTAGCAGTATACCTTCCCTCGTTCCAGTTGCTGCGAAGTTGTGTATGAAAGGTTGCCCTAGCATTTTCGGCATAATAACATCATTCACCATGTCCAACTTAGTTTCCTATGGACATATAATTGTTGCCCTCACTTGTTCCACCATCTTAACGTCATCTCTAGTGGCAAAAAAACATGACAGACACTATAGGCAGCAGCAAAATACATAGATGTCGTGGGCTCGCGCGTAATGTCGATCCTTGTCTTAGAGTCTATGGAAGATGGATGTCGCCTGCTTGTGTTCATGCTGGAGCCACTGCCACCGCCTTCCTGCGGATGCACATCCGGATCGACTTGCGGCCTCCTTTTTTAACACTTAGCTATTAAACATACCATCTTTTTATTGACCAATATTCAGCTCTAAACAATATAGCATGTCTAATCACTATTCCATAAAACTTATCTTTTAGTTTCTATGATACCCTCTTATCACAGAGTATACCAGATGTTTTACGTCACTTCATCTATCCCATTTTAATTCTATGGTTAACATCTGTATCAATATCCGTATCTATTTATAGCATTGATCTCAGATATTAAAAGATATCCTTATTAGCCACTATTTGACCTTCTAAACTTGCATCTCTCTTTTCGTGTGCAATAGTACTAAACTCACACATCAAGTATTTAATTTTAATTCTGCTTACTCTAAAACCTTTAGACACAAGAGTCTACCGTCACAAATAAGTTTTCTATTTATTTATACCTGGTTCTCATCAACTAACACTATATTATCTGTAAAGAGCATACATCAAGAGATATCGTCTACTATGCTTGTTGTAACCAAGGGATATACACCAAGGGATTATCAAGACAAAGGGATATACACCAAAGGATTACCAAGCTAGCAATATACCTTCCCTCGTTCCAATTGCTGTTAGTGATGCAAAGTTGTGTATGAAACATTGCCCTAGCGTTTTCGGGATAATACCATCATTCACCACGTCCAACTTAGTTTCCTATGGACATATAATTGTTGCCCTCACTTGTTCCACCATCTTAACGCCATTTCTAGTGGCAAAGAAACATGACAGACACTATAGGCATCAGCAAAATACATAGATGTCGTGGGCTCGCGCGTAATGTCGATCCTTGTCTTAGAGTCTATGGAAGATGGATGTCGCCTGCTTGTGTTCATGCTGGAGCCACTGCCACCGCCTTCCTGCGGATGCACATCCGAATCGACTTGCGGCCTCCTTTTTGTAACACTCAGCTATTGAACATATCATCTTTTGTTGACCAACATTCAGCTCTATACAATATAGCATGTCTAATCACTATTCTATAAAACTTATCTTTTAGTTTCGATGATACCCTCTTATCACAGAGGATACCAGATGTTTTACGTCACTTCATCTATCCCATTTTAATTCTATGGTTAACATCTGTATCAATATCCGTATCTATTTATAGCATTGATCTCAGATATTAAAAGATATCCTTATTAGCCACTATTTGACCTTCTAAACTTGCATCTCTCTTTTCATGTGCAATAGTACTAAACTCACATATCAAGTATTTAATTTTAATTCTGCTTACTCTAAAACCTTTAGACACAAGAGTCTATCATCACAACATAGTTTTCTATTTATTTATATCCGGTTCTCATCAACTAACACTACATTATCTGTAAAGAGCATACATCAAAAGATATCGTCTACTATGCTTGTTGTAACCAAGGGATATACACCAAGGGATTATCAAGACAAAGGGATATACACCAAAGGATTACCAAGCTAGCAGTATACCTTCCCTCGTTCCAGTTGCTGTTAGTGCTGCGAAGTTGTGTATGAAACATTGCCCTAGCATTTTCGGGGTAATACCATCATTCACCACATCCAACTTAGTTTCCTATGGACATATAATTGTTGCCCTCACTTATTCCACCATCTTAACGCCATTTCTAGTGGCAAAAAAACATGACAGACACTATAAGCATCAGCAAAATACATAGATGTCGTGGGCTCGCGCTCGTAATGTCGATCCCTATCTTAGAGTTCATGGAAGATGGATGCCGCCTGCTTGTGTTTATGTTGGAGCCACTGCCACCGCCTTCCTGCGGATGCACATCCGGATCGACTTGCGGCCTCCTTTCTCCACCAAAGTCGTGATGGTCTTCATCCAGGAGGGAGAGCGGTTTCTTGTACTACTCCAAATACAATTTTTTGATGCCAACCGTGCGCTATGGTGTTGAGCGGAGAGTGTCACATTTCCACGCTAGGGACAAGGCTGCTTTGCTCCTAGCATTGGAGCAATGATTGCTTGGTAGGGATGGTCAGCTCAGCCAAGAAATCATCCACCTTGGTTGAGGCTTTTTTTTGGTTGGTGCAGCAATGTCGACTTTTGGTATGCATCGGCACTCCCTCCATGCACAGCCGGGCTCTGTATCTGATCTCTTCTGCTTCAGCGTCGCCACGGCCAAAAGTGGTACATCCTGCAGCATGGCTTCTGTAGTTGGCCAAAGTGAGAAACAGGTCCTCTGGGTGGAACTTGGTGACTTGCATGTCGGAGTGGCGAATGCGCTAGGCTGCGCGAGCATCATCGGCGAAGTTCCACACGCTCTCCTTCATTTCCCACCGACCAGGCCACAAATTCACTATGAGAAATACTTTCTAATTATACAAATGCAATTTGTATGTTGTTAAACTATATCAATTTTATAAAAAAAATAATGGTTAAAAATAGAAAAAGATATAAAACAGCTTATAAAACTAAAACGTCAAATAATTTAATATAGAGTGAATATGCTCTTTTTTTTTCTTTACCGCTTGTAATACTTTTGTTTGATACCGTCCAAAACAGGCGTCCTGCATCCTACTCTGCGCATTACAGTACTTATGCAGGCCATATTTGCCAAAAGAAGACCAGTTCCTGCTTTATTATTTTCAAGCTTTGCTAGATGGAAGTCTTCTTCTAGCGGTATAACCCCCTGTGGCCTGTGAGAGAGAGCCTTATTTTAACGCTGCTAAAATTGCACATAAACATCGCTGTTTTGTCATCAGGGTTATAACAGCTGCTTTAACTCTTACCACTGAATTATAAGCCAGAATGTATATATAGGTTACTAGACTAGTAACTAGTTGGCCATGTCCAGCATATATGTAGGAAGAGACTAGGATTTGGGCGTCCAATTCATGGAAAAAAATCAGGCTATTTCAGTTGACCGTCGATGAAGAATCAAGTTATACATGGTGAGACAGAAGGTTTAACCATTAAAACATAGGAAAGAAAATGTGAAAAAAAATAAAGTTCTCTTTAGAACATTTCTCTCACACATCTGATACATTAAATTTTAACGGTTTAAAACATATATATTTATATCAAAATATAATAATATATATGAGACCATATTACGAAGATTTAATTGCAACAAATACAATAATATTCTCGGATCGTAAATTGGATAAATAGTTTAGAATAAAAAAATTATATAAAACCTGCTAATATTACTTTGTTTTCACTGCATGCGTGCATGTACAATACACCTCTCCATGCGCGATAGAGAGATAGGCGTACATGTAGTAAGAGACGGCTGACTTTATTATTATTATTATTAATGTTGTTGTTGTTGATACTGTTACTGTTGATCACATGTCGAGAGCATTTCTCTAATAGGATAACTTTGCAAGCGTATTCCAAAACAAAGGATTAGAAAGGACAGTAATTAGCTAGTAGTTAACACTGCAAGTTTGTAAGGTTCGTTTCTTCGGTGAGCGTCGGTCAACCACACTTTCATCTTCATGCAGAAGAAGGAATCCAGATTGGCTTTATGGCCTCGATCGAAGAAAAGAAAGGCTCGCATACGGTTTTAACCACACTTGCGTGCTCCTGCGTGAACCTCGTGGTTGCTAAAATCCAATATCCAGTGGTCCCGTCGGGCCGGCCGGCCATTGAAGTGTTGTATTGATCGCTTGAGAGTTTTGCACATGATCGAATGGACTGGCATGTGAGTGATCCAGCAAGGCGATGTTCAACAAAGAGAAGTGAAGAAGAGGAGCTAGGAACTTTGGGTCCGCCTTTTATACCGTGTGCCTAACTGGTCTGGTATTTAAATACGGTTGGCAACGATAAGCTAAGGAGCCGGAGCTCAGCCCCAAATCCGCTCCAATTCACGTCCTCGCGAACCAGCACGCCAAACCAACCCACACCATTTTTCCACCTCCAAGGCCTAAATCGAACCAAGGTTTAAGCCCAAAACAATTGAACACACCATTCCATATAAATGGGATAAATCCATTTCAATTTTTAAATCTATGGGCCAAAAACGCAGCACCCTGCCAAATGATTGTGGCCCACAATGTCACAGCTCCCAAGGCATCCTCCTCGCCAAGACCCAACTCAGTGATTCTAATATTTCATATTTTAGTCCTGTAATGATCTAATATTTAATTTTAGATTTAATAAAAATAATATTATATTATAAATATTGCTATATTTTTATGAGGCAAGAGACCAGCCCCCTCTTCTCTCCCAACCCTCTCCGACGAAGGAAGTATAAAACAAAATATAAAATAAATCTAAATGGATGTATGGGATGCATTGTGGTGGAAACATGGTATCAAGGAGATAAAGGGCATACAGTACTCAAAGTCCATCTCGGGTGCAATACTGCGGTTTGCTGTCTGGAAGATAAATGGGTTTAAAATGGTTTAGATTGGTTTGCTCTTGTATTTGTGTTGCACATAGAACCAAGGTCCTTTTGGATGAGCGAATGATCGAAGTCCTATGAAATTTCCTTCAAGGAGCAAACTATTGTCTTTGAGATTTTTTTTTCATCCATCCATAGAGATCAGAGTATGTAGAGGAAAAAATGCTCACCGAAGGATGAGGGTAAGAATAGGTTGGTGAAAAAAATAGGCATGCGAGACTTATCATTAACGTTATGTTTTTTTTAATTAAATTGTAAAGATGAGATAGACGGGGAGGTGGGTTCTTTCAAGGTCCTTCAGAGTGGTCCATATAGTATTATATGACAGATTAATGCCGTATAAATTAAATATTTTTTAAAAAAAACCTAATAAATAGCTTATAACAATTAATCTATATAATCTAGTAGAAATTTTTTTCAAGAAAACAAATTTTTAGAGGTATATAGCAGATAATTTGTAGCAATGATCGTAGCTGAAAAAAATAAGACTTGATATAATGATCTAGGGAAGTAGCTGAAGAAAAATAAGACTTGATATAAGATGAAATGATATATGTATGTAAATGATAGCAAATGTGAGTGTGACTGTGAATATGTAATGATATGTGTTGAAATGATATCTGAATGTGGAATGAGAAATCTGTAATGTGTATATGCATTGCAAAATATGTCATTTTCCCGGTGCAGCGCAGTTGCCAGATTTTCTTTTTTTGTGCCAGGGCTATATGCGCAAGTTCCACACTAGAAATGGCACAGATGAGGGGTACACGTGCCGGTTATAAACAAGAATAGGCGCATATATCTGAGGCTGTCCGTACATTCCTAAGTACCAATTTTAGAATTGGCACTTGTAGACTCTCATATGTTTTAGAACCAGCATATATATGGGGCTATGCTGTTAGTGCCGATTTCATAGCACTGATCGACAAACCAACAAGGTTAGGATTAATGAGCTACCATTTTGTGAAGTGTGAACCTTTTCCATTCAAAAAATTTTTTTAAAAAAGAAGAACGATCTAGAAAACCACATGAATGGATGGGAATAAAGCGCAGTCTAAATTTCAACACGTACAGTATAGTATTCTGTTCATGGAGAAACATAAGTTCATAATTGTACTTAATTTCTCCGCTCTGCATATCAACAATTCAGTAAAGTCAAAACCTAATATGATGTTAAATCACGATTCAGACACGATAATAACTTTTAAATATCTTTTTATTATTTCTTATCATATCAATTTCGATATTTTCTTATCTCTCATCATATTATTATGTATTCCATAATATACTGGTGTCTCTAAAAATCTCATTCGGACATGACCAAACCAGCTCAACCGATATTGAGTAATTTTTCTTTAATTAATGCACTCCTAGCCGATCATATAAATCACCATTTCGGACTCGATTCATTCTTATATGACCATAACTTCAATGTAACGTACGTATTTCTATAACACGCAGATATTGAACATGTCATCTTTTTATTGACTAATATTCAGCTCCATACAACATAGCATATCTAATCACTATTCTATAAAACTTATCTTTCAGTTTCTATGGTAGCCTCTTATCCCAGAGGATACGTCACTTTATCTATCCCGTTTTAATTCTATGGCTAATATCTGCATCAATATTCGTATCCATTTATAGCATTGATCTTAGATATTAAAAGATATCCTTGTTAGACACTATTTGACCTTCTAAATTTACATCTCTCTTCTCGTGTGCAATAGTGCTAAACTCACACATCAACTATTTAATTTTAATTCTCTTTACTCTAAAATTTTTAGACTCAAGAGTCTGCCACCACAACATAGTTTTCTATTTATTCGTGTCCGGTTCTCATCAACTAATACTACATTATTTGTAAAGAGCATACATCAAGAGATATCCCCTAGTATGTTTGTTGTAACCAAGGGATATACACCAATGGATTACCAAGATAAAGAGATAAAGGCTCAAGTCCGATTTCTAATGTAGTTCTATTTTAATCGAGAAGTAACTTATATTACCATAATTTGTTCGAACACATATCATAGTATTTTTATACATGCCCTTGATGAGGATAACATACTTTATCAGGACTTATGTTTTCTCGAAGTCAATCAAAAACCTCCTTAATAGCTCTTTTCACGTCTCCGTTTCACTACCAAGTATCTTTAGTTTCGTATCCACTCCCTTTGGTAACTCCAAACACCTCTGAAGTAATCTTTTGAATGTATGTTGTCATCTTCTTCCACATGTTATTTACATCATCTTCTTACTTCTAAGAGTCCTCTTTGATAACCCTTTCCTTCAAGACATTTAATGTCCCCCCTCCAGCTTACACCACTTGGTTGTTGCAATTTTGGATTGTTTATCCCTACGAACATACACTAGAAAACGGAAGTCGGCCACCACTAGCCTATGTTGACAACCATACATTCTCCACGTATCACCTTATAATCCACACATACTCATTTATCCTCTCTTCTTATAGGAACAAAGTCAAACTGGTTAGAGTGTTGGCCAATACTAAAGGTCACTAAATGGGATTGTTCCTTCCTAAAGAAAGTATTGGCTATCATAAGATAAAAACTATAGTAAAGTCTAAGATTTTCTCTCCCTCCTGATTTCTACCACCATACCAAAAAAACCTTTATATGCCACTCAAAAGCTATAACCATCATCCTACTATATCAGACTCAAATGGTGTCATATGAAGAGATGCCAAAAGTTATAGGCAATGTTTATCTCTTACGATAGTCGGATCACTTATATTTTCTATAAACTAGAGACTATTGGGCATCTAATCTCCTCCAATCTAGGTGTATTTGGTGTAAAGGAATAATTTGTAACTAGGAAGATAGTTTGGAAGTGCTAGAGAGTATACACTTGCACAATTGCCCTATGCCCATGAATGTCCTCCCATTCGGAGACTTCACCTTGCCTAGCTTGGAGACTCTCCACATAACACAATGCTGATTTGATTTGAAGCCAAAATAGTAATTTCATATTGGAATTTATGAATTCCCGAAATTTTAGTGTTTTCCGATGGGGCCTAGTATCAAGCCAACTCTGGTCAACTTTCGGTCAAAATTGTCCAAAATCTAGAAATTCTAGTTCCCAATCCCCTTTCATTCATATGTATTTATCTCTCGATAACTCCCTCAATTTGCCTTACAAACCTCAAGGATGTGATGTCGCTGGGGATGCTACAGTGGCACTGATGATGTCCACCACTGGCTCAAGGACGGTGTGGCATCTGTAAAGGGAACGTAGTGGCTATGTGTTCGCGCTAAATCCCATGAACATACCGAGACCTAGAAGATCTGCTTCGCTCCAGTGTAGCTCCTTTGGCTTCGTTGGATGGCGTGCGCTCCTGATTGTCCTTTGGCTTTGTTGATTGGTTCGAGAGGGCACCGAGATCCTTCGGCTTCATTGTCCCTTCGTCAGGACAATAGAGATATAGGCGTGCCAGTTAATTTGACTCTGCAATTAACAATGAGATAAAGAGAATGGATTAATTGGGTGATGGGCCAATACGAACTCTTACTATCAGCTGGCTACCGATAAAGTTAAGATAGTCATTGGTTGTATCCGACGCGCTCCTGCTATCGACTGATTATCGATAATCACTAGAACACTCTTCCATTAACTAGAAAGCCAATGAAGGAGTAAGCATATGGTGACAAAGGGTATGAAAGATACATCGACTATAAAGTTGATGACGCTCTAGATATAATGAAGGAGTAACGCCGGTCCATCCGCTGCAAAGCCAACGAAGGTATAAAAGGATATTTAAAGAATACGATAATGATTCCATCATCTGTAAAGCCGATGGTTGCCAATAGAATAGAGTATTCAATGAATATCACACGAGATCCTATTACCGGCTGGTTGCCAATAGAGACTATAGTGTTCGTTCATTAGCTAGAAAGTCAATGAAGGTATATATAGATTGGCAAAGAATAATATAAAAGAGCCATCAGCTGTAAAGCCCATGGCGCTTTGAATATAATGTGTGATGAATAAGAAGGAGTGAAACCTGATTCTCCAAAAGTACGAGACCCACTGACCACCGTGACTGTACTGTTAGAGTCAGCCTCGATAGATCAAACTAAACCGAAACAGTATGGGACTGAGGCTAATGGCAATGAGATGGTGGACGCCAAATCGGATGTGCGGTGGAAGGAAAGAGTGAACCCATCTGCAAGCTGAGCCAATGAGAGAAGATCTCTGAAGATATGTGTATTGACTGAGAGGCCAATAAACTAAGCATTAGATTCAGGAGAAGTTACTGAAGATGTATGTGTATCAGTCAAGGAGCGGATACACTAGGCGTGATGCTCAATATATGGATAACTCTTTGGTTAGCTACTCCAATGAAGCGCCGAGTAAAGACCCATTGGCTTATAGCTCAATCTACTATCATCACTCTAGTAGGTCAAACTTAACCGATGCAGCACGAGACTAATGAGGGTAAAAGGAGCTTGATAAACCGATAGATCTCGTATGGATGTGATGTGGTATATTCGATTGAACTAAGAGATCAAATCTAACCGATACAGCCTTAGATAGAGCGAAGACATTAAGATAATGGCGGGACTTATACCTTTATCGGAGTTTAGATCTAACCGATGCAGCCACGCATCGAGAGCCAGAACCCACCGGTAAAAAGCATAGACAACATAGGGTGGCGATACGCTGAATATGTATTGATTTGAGAGATGAATTACAAGCTTTCAGGGAGTCTACATTTATACCCTAGGATTACAAGAGTCTGATGCGGTTACAACAACTATCGGAGGTTATTTTCTAAAAACATAAAAGGAAAATATCTCTAAGTAAGTTAACAAAACTAACTAAACATACATATATTTACAAGATATCTCCTATATAGATAAAGTACAATGCTGTGGCTTTTATGGCTCCTCCTTAAATTCGGTCTCGTCTGGGTAATCTTCTATTTTTAACTAAACCGAATCCTTACTTGATCCATTTGATCGGCTCTTTTCCTATATCAATTGGACTCGTCCCACTAGGCCGATTGGTTCTCCAATCTATGAAAGGCCTGTGCCTGATGGGCCATGCACTAACAGGTTGTTGTGTAACAAGCGAATTAGGCCTAGTGGAGTGTCAGTGGATTTTCTGATCAACTTGATGAATTAATTTTAAGATATAGGATTTCTCTAGTAGAATAGGATGTTCGGAGGGTTTCTGTTTTTCGATCAAATATTCTGCTCTTTACTAGGTACTCGAGTTCAACTACCCACGGATTTTTTGTTTGTTTACTGGCTTCATATAATTCTTTAAACATGCCTCATTGTTGGTTAGGCAGTTAACTAGGTTTGAACAAGTCTATTATGCATACCTCAAGGCCTCAACTATGGACTAATTTTGATTTGTATCTCTCAACCACAAAACCGAATATAGTGGCCTCCTCAACTATCAAAACCAGCTTATTTTGCAGTTTAGATGGTGGTCTTTCCTACATGACGCTCATATGACATTACATTCAACGCTTTTGTCTAACGTAGCACATGGACTTGTTACACCCATACTAATGTGGCACTTATTTGGCAATTCAACCATAAAAATTTTAAAAGTACGTGGGGCCTATATGTTAGTCACATGAAAAAGAAAAAACATAGACAATAGTGGCCCACATGTGATGGTAGCGGATAGTGAGGTCGAGCTCATGGTCGCTACCACCGTTACTACCATCTATCCCATGTGGATTGTGGAGCAAGAGAGGGAAAGAGGGACAAGCCGATGCAGGGAGGAACAACCGAACGCAAATGAGAGGCAGCCAGCCAGTGTGGGGCTCGTAGCCATGCAAGCATTGAGTCTAGGGGCATGGATTGTTGAATACAAGGAGATTACTACCCTTGACATCTACGTCGTCAACGTCGATGTCACACACACCTCAACTCGGCCTCTTCCCCCTTCATTTTAGAGATTTAAGATCATAGCTCTTGTTGCCCGCTCTAGATCCAACACGGTAGTCGTTCATGAGAGACGATGGAGGTGCGCATCTAGCAACAGAGAGAGGGACTTAGGGAAGGAGATGGTTGTCATTGCCCTTAGCAATGGAGACCTGGCTTAGGGAGGAGTCTAGGCCTTCCTCATGCCGCCACCCAATCTCAACACCGCCCTAAGCACCCTATTACCTCCTACAGCAAGATTCATCGACACCCCACCACCAAGATCTGCCAATGCCATTTCGCCATCCTACTCAGCCAAAACCAATGGTGCCTCCTCCCTCTAGTTCTTCATTGGAATCTAGGTGAAGAGGTAGGGGAGGAAGGACTTCATCGAGCTCTCGATCTTGCCCACCGGTGACGCAGGTGCGATTAGGTCGAGCTAGCTAGATCTAGATGGGCCACAACAGGAGCCTCTCATCTTCCTCATCTTTACCATCTCATCCACCACATCATCATGCAACCCCCGCCCTTAGTCAATCCATGGTCACTGGCTCAATCTGCCACTGTGGTGGTACAAGGGGAGAGGGAAGGGTAGGGGCTTGTCGTGGCTAAATCCCGAATGTCATCATCTTGATAGGAAAGAGATGAGGAAGATAGGAGCCAGGGAAAAAGGGAAGAGAGGGTGAGGTGGAGGAAGTTATTGATTAGCATTGGGGCTTCATTGATTCTTTTAATTTGTTATGATAGAATTGTTACGGTAATTGTATGTAAGAGGCACATAGACATCATGTCGGATGAATGCCATATCAACATGGCATGTAAGCACAATGTAAGATAAAATCACTATCTAAACCACTCAGGAAGACAAAATAAGCCGTTCTTGACGGTGGAAGTCTCTATACCTAGTTTAGTTTTGCGGTTGATATATGAGAATTAGACTAGATAATTTTGAGGGACGTAAAATGAACTATTCCACTAGGTTATTATCCCATGGAATGAGACTAAATTAATTGAATTTTCTCTTTTAATTTAAAATTCAATTGACTTTACGTTAGAAATTTCCAATATTTAGGAAAATTTCAGAATTTCAATGACCCCCAAAATTTTTCCCTTTCCGAAATAGTAAACCTTGGTCAAAACTTGCGCTATCAAAATATTAGTATTTTAAATAGTAATTTGGTAATGTTTTGGTTTGCTATCTGTCACACATATGTTGCCAAATTTTAATTTTGGCACTGTCCCATGATTTAGAGTTGCGATATTTCGGCATGGTTGCAAACCAAACCTGCCGTTAAACCGACATATATAGACCATTGATGATCCCAATCTGTCCATTGACGATATATATAGCCACCTAAAGAAAAATAGGCAAGATTTTGCGAAGCACATCGGAGGGATAAATTAATCATGCTCATCAGACAAAATACCCCAATTTATCGATCTATATATATATATCTTGATACAAGGCAATAAAAACACAGCCCCATCAAGAACATACATAATCGCTGTGAATAATATGTAAATTAACCCTTAATTAGCCTTAGGCCTTAGCCATTCCAAAGCTGGGTTTACTTACTCACACAACCATCAAAATGATAGAAACAAAAAAAATTCAAGAAAAAAACACACCTTTTTCACCGTTTCTTCCATCCAAAGAAAAAATGTCTTGGAGAAAGAAATGGAAAATTAGAGAGCGAGAGTCCACAAATTAAAACATGAATAATAAAACCACCACCGCTCGCAATTTCGCATGCATAAATATCGATTTGAAGGACGAGGTGGCGGCGGTCAATGCCAGCGTGGACGTTCGCCTCGCCGTCGGCCAGCGCCCTGTGCGCTACACGGCACAGGATGCCGCCGCGGCCTTTGCGGCGGCCGCCCTGACGAGAGAGAAGGTGGGCAGCGGCAGGCTGCTGGGCGGCGGCGCCAGCGCGTGCAGCAGGTCCTCCACGAAGCCCCGCGTCACCTCCCGCTCGAGGTCGTCGAGCGCCTCGGCGACCGCCGGCGCCGGTGGCAGCGGCTCCGCCCTCTCCAGTGGCCTCCTCCGCTGCGCCCTCGGCGGCTCCTCCGCCGACCTCGGCGTCCTCGGCTTCTTCCTCTTGCAATCCACCATCCTGCTCCTCACCACCGCCGCCGCTGCCAGAGTAGCCGTCGTGGTCCTCCCGACCGTTGTCTTCCTCCCTTTGACGGCCGACGACGGCACCGGTGGCAGGGATGGCCCGTAAGAGAACGTGGAGTACTTGGTTACGGCCGCCGGCAGCAGCAGGTGAGGGAAGAGCGCCGCCGTGTGGTAAGTGTAAGGTAGCTGCACTGGGAGAGAGAGCGAGGAGTACAACGACGTCTCGTGAGGCGTGTACTGAAATGGAGAAACTGGAGCATTAGTGAAGCCGCCGTAGATACTTCTACGAGGCGGCGCCACGGCGAGCCGCCGGCAGCCGTCACCGACCACCCTCCAGCCAAAGTAGTCGTCGAAGCCGCCGGTGAATTCGTCGGTGAGAACGTTCTCCATCGATCTGCAGCCAAGAAATCACGAGGCAAGAATGGAAGGAACTGATGAACTATATGAGTTATTAGTAATAACAATGCATCAAGGATGAGCTGACTTGATCCTTTAGCAGCAGAGTAAAAAAAAAACTTGCATAAAATGCGCAAGATGGAAGAGGAGATCAAATGAATGATTTGATCAAAAGAGGAGATTATTAGTGATGGTAAGAAGATCCCTCCAGTTTGATCTAATGGAAGGGCTAGAGAGGAAGAAGATAAGGCACAAAGGCAGAGATGGAATTTAATTCGTAGCTAATTAACGAAGTAGCTGCTAATTAACCCGCCTCTCACAGGCCTCCCGGCAAGAGCTGGGAGGAGGTGATGCCGGGCCGCCTTTTATATAGAGAGTTGTGAGGTACAGTTGACTTTCAAGTCGCCATCTTGCTTATTTTTGTGTGATTTGATATTAGCAAGTGCCTTGCACATGTGAATCTCTAATCCCAACTTGTCATTCTCTTCTTCTGGCCCCTCTGCACTAGCCTAATTATTTTTTGACATATCGATGGCATAGTTTCATATGGGACAAACTCAAATTATATAGGTTTTTTTTCAACAAACAGGCACATATTTTCCTTGCAGAACTAATTATACTGACAAACTCAAACCGTAAAACGATTTTTTTCACACAAACAAATATATCTAGGACAAAATAAATCCATAATCGACACTTGTTTTTCCTCACGGTTTTCTCTAGCTGTGCAGAAATTCGCTTGCAGGTTCGTATTACAATTCCATTAGATAGTAATATATAAAAAAAACTAGTAATATACAAATGTAGTCAAATCATGGGTTTCCATGCAGCAGAGCCAAGCGAGTTGTCCCAACTTGCAGCAGTTGCAATGTGGTTCTAGTTTTATGAAACCAATAACACCACCGACCAAGTACGGCCTTCCTCATCACCTCTGGGCCGCCCATGACGGTGCCACCACCATCCAAATCTAATAATTCCAATGATAAGATCCAACGACAGCGACGCCGCCGACCACGGACACTCTCACTGACACCGGGACCCACCAATCTCGTGGCCCCACATGGAATTGACACCCGTGTCTCGTGTGGCTGCGGCGATTTCCCAGCCGTCGCGGGAATCCGGGCAGCAGGGAGTGCGCGCGCGGGAGGCGACCAACCGCCAGAGCGACGGTGGCCGTCGGATCGGGGATCGGGGCGGTTGCGGGTGAGCCACATCTGGCCGTCCGTTGTTGCGTGTGGACTGCTCCCCACATGCCCATATTTGTCTTCTTGTCTTTTTTTTTTCCTAGATATTGTCTAGTTATCCCCCCGGCCATTTTACATTACATCAAGCTGCCTTTTCTTAACGAGATTTATAATAACTCTCTCTGTGTAAAAATATTTTCAATAGAGTACTTCGTGTGCATATATAATACATGTATATTATTAGCTCAATTATTAGTCGTGTTAGTTTTGCGAAAAATAAGTAATTTTACTTCAAATCATTCTTACCGTTTTATTTTACACTGACCACTTTTACTCTTATCCTCAAGTTTATGTAGCCATAGTGTGCCACTTTGATATACCCACAAGTGTCATCGTCTTCTTTTCTCCGCAAGTGTATCTATATATTCTGATTACCAAACATAGAAGAAGTGATCCAAAGTAAAAAAAAGAAAGAAAAAAGAAGGCAAAGCAAAAATGTGGGCTAAAAGGTTATATTAAAAAATATTATATATATATATATACTTCTCTAATCATATTAACATTAAGCATACTCCTATCCATCGATCTAAAGCGTATATGTTGCTAGCAAAATTTAAATTTTAAAATTATTTTAAAGAATTTTTATGTAGTTTTTTTCAATTTTAATGTTTAATTCGTTAATAACATAAATAAATATAAATGTTTTAATAGTGTATTTTATGTATTTGGTGAACCGATGGGCCCTATCCTCCTGCAGCTCAACTGATCAACTACTCGTGCACATGCACATATATGTATGCAGTACTTCGATCATGCAACGTGCAGAGGGATCGATCCTTACGAACGAGCGACCATACATATGTTCATCAGCCGTGGTGAGCACGTGTATTGCACATGACGATTCGGGAAGAGCATGCACCGACCATGTCTCAAGCCGAAAGAAGATCGATCGATGATATATTGATCTAGTAATAAATTAACTGATAATTAAAACACTAAGAATCTCACGTGCTCCGATGTGCTGGCCCGACACAAATGTCAATTGCACGATCGAGGAGCAAATTGAACTTGATCAGAATTTAGAAAGATCTGAGTTAACAGTTCATAGGAAGTCATTTCGCATTTTGCTTACCCTATATCATATATACCATCCCTACATATACAGCAGCGGTGGAGTTATATGAACTATTTAAAAAATATGTATTTTTAGTTGGTGTAGATATGATACATCATTCTTTTAATGTAAATATAATATGCCGATATGTATAATATTTTATTTTACTTGATAAATTTTAGTGCTACACCTTATTTTTTTCATAAGTGGGATATGCTATAGGGACAACAAATTCGTTGTCCACATCTTTGGCAAGAAATTTAACCAATTACTAAGTAAAGTATGGCATATCACAATTGTGACAAACAAACAAACATTAAAACTAACAATATTGTGAAAAAAAAAACCTAAAGCTACTTCTTGTGGTGCCCAATCTAGTTCACCCATAAGAATGTTAATAGCAGTAAGACCAATTTAGCTATTAGATGGATCATCATCAAACCTTATATTTATATGCTAATAAAGTATAATATAGAAGTTATAGCCATGGGCTTGTAACGCTAAATGAAGCAAAAGACGATAATAGAAATAAAGCTAGAACTAAACATACAAGCACGATTTGGGTCCTAGAATAGAACCCTAAAAATCTTCATATAACGTTTACTCTTGAAGTAACTCCTCTAAGATTAGGTCTGCTTTTCTGAATATGAGATAACAATAGCAAGAATAAGTACACAAGGTACTCAGTAAGTCATAAGATTAATATGGCATATAAGGGTTATCAAGAGGGATTTTGTTTTGTTTTGTAGTCAAGTGTGATTTTAAAACTATTTTTGCAAATTCTAAATATGCTCTTGAAATGGTGCACGCTTTACCCATATGACGCGAGCTTACTCCAAACACCCAATACATACTGATTAGATACGTATGATGAGGGAAGATTTACGACAAAGCCTTTGCAAAGTATACTCGGGATAATTGGTTGTCAACTCCTATACCAACTATCGAGCAAGTCCCAGACTTCCCATACCTAGGATCCCACAGGCACATACTAGATGTCACCTCGCCGACTCTACATCTATTGACTTCCGCACACATCCCAATTCCACTAATTACGCCAAGGATGTCACATTTCACCTATGTGATCGCACTTTAATATGACTATTGAAACTTTTCAAGAGATCGATCCTTATATGCCACGCAAAAGTCATGCTACATAGCTGGTAACTATCCATGATCAAGTTTGATAAAGTCATTTTATTTCACAAAGCTCCTAATCATGAGTGTCAAAATTTTACCCCACATATCGATGGGAGGGAGACAGAGGGGAATGATCCATATGTTAGGGAGGGGGAGGGCACGTGGCCTCACCTCATTGGTTGAGGTGGAGCCTACATGCTAGTGGCGCTAGATGGGTCTTCTTCCTTCTTCCTTCCTTTCTTCTCGTTCTTTCTTCTTCTCCGCTCATCCCTCTCTGGCGCGGGACAGAGGTACAACGAGGAGTCCCGGCTATGGGTAGTGACACTGGTGCTGGGGAAAGCAACACACGATAGTAGGGTAGAGGCTAGTGGTGGCATTTGATGTAGAGCAAAGTGGCAACTACATGCCAGAGAATGAGGCACAGGCAGTGGCATGGAAGAGGCGTAGGGTAGCGATGTAAAGGAGGCAATTCTTGGCTAAGGGAGAGGCAACATAGGGCAGTGAAGGCATGCCTAGTGGCGAGGGGTTTCGCAAAGAAGGTAATGAAGGCGTGCTAGCATAAATAGCCACGGTGGTTGGGTGGCAACAAGGTGGCAAGGTGCAAGGGTCGTCAGCAAGGTCTATGGTGATGCGAAGCACAAGACACTTGGCAGTGGTGGGGCAAAGATGTGTGCCATAGTGCTCCACTATGCGTGGCGACACTAGGCAAAGCGGTGGTAGGCAGCTAAAGGCTGTGGCTTGTTGTGGCACTGTGCTACTTGGTGTGGTCGGTTCGACACGATGCAAGGGTGTAGGACCTGTGATAGAACTTCAACTGAGAGGCGGAGACGAAGGATGGGATGGAGCGACGGGGTTTGGAAATGGGCGACGGCTAGCAGGATTCGCACGTGGAGCAATGGGGATAGGCAGGATTCATGGCAAAAGGTTCTCATTTGACATGTCACTGCGCGGAGTGACACAATAGGGTCGCGTCATATGCATGCAAAGGCAGTGGCTGATTTGGCATCATGTCGAGCGCTTGATGTGTGTAAGCATGGGAACAAGTTTGCGATGCATTAGAATGAAGCAAAGGCACAGCGCACGGGCTTGGGGCTTTTGTCTAACACCTAGAGTGCGCGTAGGCACGATGCGGGAAGGAGGACGAGGCACGGAGCAAGCGGGCGCAGCTTAGCTGGGCAACTGACAAGTAGGCCCAAGTAGAGCAGTAGGCAGCAAGCATATGCCCAGATATGGTGTGGGTGGGTGTTTATGAGATAGAAAGGGGGTTGGTGAGTGGGTCAACTGGCGTGGCCTAGGGAGGGAAGAGAGGAAGAGCAGAGGCCTTGGGCTGGTGGGGTGGTTGGGCCGTGAGGAGGAGAGTATGCCATGCGAGGGAGGAATGGTAGGGGAGGAAGGCCCAAATGAAAAGAAAGACTTTCAATTTTTCAGAGATTTTTAGGTTTGGATTTTTAAAGGGATTTTTTGGATTTAAAATGAGTTTAAATTTAAACTTAGGATTTTCTTGAAGAGAATGTAGGATGGATTTAAGGAGATTTATTTTAGAGGATTTTGGAGTGGAGTTGATATCCAGATCAGATTCAATTTCGATTGTTGGTTTCACAAAGATTGGAAGAAATTTTCAAATCAGAGGTTGATTTAAAAGTTAAACCTCATAATTCAAACCAAAACACACAAAGAACCAAATCTTTTCTAATTATGTTTTTTTTAAAAAAAATAGCTTTTAATGGCTAAGTGTTACAATATGGAAAGAAAAATGGAAACAATTTTGTGGTTTTATCGAATGTTTCCATATTTCAACTGAAATTACCATTTTTATAATTTAGTAATTATCATATTTCTAAATAACCTAATATCTTTAGTATATGTTTCTATTTGGCCCAAGTACACAGGATCACCAACTTCGGAACCAGTTCCCATATAGCGAAAGGAGATATAGTCATTTATTTATGTGGTGTAAGCTTATATTAAATTTAAGTGATTATATTTAATAGTTTTGTTAAGTTAATTAATATGTGATTTTAAACATTAATTATCGACTTCTGAATGACGATGTATTTCGTTTTCGATTTTCCGATATTTTTAATATTGTTATCATTTTTGGCCTATCAATTTCAATTTTGTTTTCAAGAAAAAAATAAGATTACAAAAATGGTTATATGTGTTTTAATTTCGACCGTTTTCATAAGTAAACAACGGAAGGGGTTAAACATAGCGTGACTAACTTTCCCTTACTCAACTATCGTTCTGTGCAAGCACAGCTGAAATCAACACAGAAATACTTTCTTCATTCAGTTTAGGTGGAGATATGATTTACATTTACTCCATTGTAGAGGACACAAGCTCACTTTTGAGCCTTCTCAATGACACCTCAAAGCTTGGGACGCTCAAATGGGAGGTGAGTTGATACTGTCACCGAGAGATGAGATTCACAACTTCACCGAGAGATGAATTGCAGGCAAGAGATGAACTGTGTACCCCGCTTTGAATACCAAGTTACTCTCCGCTTTGCGTTCCAAGTCACTCCGCTATGGACAGAGTCGCGGGCCGTTTCCGCCCCCACGCACCCTGCGCTCTGCGTACTTCATGCACTACAACAATCATACACTCTGACAAGCCTGCGCACTGAGCTTCTTGTGTAGGTCTAAGGCTAAAAAGTTTACAAGTTTCTTCCCTAACCCTAGGGGACAATTTATAGCACAGTGTGAGGACTTCCCATCAAAAGAAAATTCATTCTTTTGTCCATGGCAAATCATTCCCCGTAACAATCTTAGGCAAGAGCGAGTTACTTATTTAAGTCAAATAGAGTTTTTATATAAAAAGAGATAAGTAAGTAACATATGATTAATTAGTTATGAATTATTTTAAATTTAAAAAATATTTATTAAATTTTTAAAATAACTTTCCTATATATTTTTTAAAAAATATATATATAATTAATCATACTCTAATAACTTATTTCGTTTTACATTAACAATTTAATTTAGTCCAACCTGATAGAAAAGAATGCGCCCTAAAGATTATTTTGGTCCTCCTTAATACCCACCTCCTCTCTTTTCTTTTCTTGGTTAGTGTTTTAAAATATAGCTATTTCCCTAACTACATTCTTATTTTAATCAATCGTAATATTTACTTATTTAATTTATTTATCTCAATAAATTAATCATAATCATTCTTTATTTTAAACTTACTCTCTAAAAACGACATAAATATCTATATATTTATATATTTTAAGATAGAGAGAGTTTTTCTTTCTTTCTTTTCATCGAGAAATACAGCAGTCAATTGGGTGAGGCCCACACGGCACAGCGATCGTGCATTCTGGGCCGCCTGCCTGCTAGAGCTGGGCCAGCCCGACCTGATTGAAGTGACATGCGCGCTATATATGATACGTGGATACGGGGATACATCGATATATATATATATATATATAACAATACCAACAATTATGATTTTTTAGGAAAATAAACCCAAGTGATATGTCATAGCAATCTTTCTGATCATCTCTTGTACTAGTTGATTAAGGTTGGCAAAGCGATTAAGCCCAAAGGATGAACAAGCAGACAGCCAACATGTCAATAATCGAGAGAAATCACTAGTTCAATACATGCATGTCTATACTAAGAAGAGTAATGAATAGAGACATCTGAAGTGCTAGATGCATTAGCACTTACGCTTCCAGTTCCAAAATTTGTCAAATCTAAAAGTGCATAGAGAGAAGAACCGTTGCAAGACTCAAGCAAGGAACGGGCCAACAGCTGAATCAGCAAATGGAGCTTCCTCCTCCCTGGGGAACGAAGGAAGTTAGAGGTTCGGCGTCCGCCGCCGGCGGCGGCGGCGGCGCTGCATGCTAGTGCTGAGGGGGCCCAGACGAGAGCCGCAGAGACGGCGCGCGGTGTCGAGTTACCAGGATGAAGCCGGCGTACTTGTATCCGGGAGGTATCCCGACTTATTTTTTTGTCTTCTGAGAATCGTGAATATCACCGATACGTACGGCATACAAACCATTTGTGTATTCCTCCTTAACACAAGCTCAATAGAGGGAGTGATGAGCTAGAGTAGCATATCTGTGTGCAAATTGTTATTGTGAACTAGCTGAAAGGGAAAAAAAACTAGATGACCAAGCCAGAGTAGGTAGGTCACTATAGAAATCGGAGGTAACGGTTGACGACTTCATCGACCATCAGCTTGTAGGCCCTCTCTGTGGGGTGGTAGCTGTCCCAGAAGACGTACTGGCGCGGTTCGTCGCAGAGCGGGCTCGCGAAGTTGCACAACACGCTCGCCGCTAGCCCGATGTAACCACAGCATGCATCCTTCCCATTCTTGAACCCTTCAATTTTATCATATTTAGGGAAATCATATAATTACCTAATGCTAGACCTTCAATCTTGTTTACATAAGTGTTAGGATGTAACTACGTGAGTAATGTGTGTGCGTGTACTTGTAGAAGCGAACTGAGGTGGCATTTTCTTGAGGGATTAAAAGATTTTCCGTTAATGTTGGAAATAAGTAGAGGTAGATCGTACCTAGGGCTTGGTAGCGGTGCATGACGTCGGAGAGGATGGAGTAGAGGTCAACGAAGACGATCTTGACGCCGGCGAGCTGGCCGTTGAGCCGATTGATCTCCTGGCTGAGCTTGCGGTTGAAGAGCAGCGCGACCTGGTTGCGGTCGGTGGCGCACTGCCGCCGCACCCCTCCGGCGATGATCCGCTGTGCCGGGACGCACCCGACCGGCGGCGCCCCGACGACGACGAGCAGCCGGGCGCCCTTGCCGACCAGCGCCTGGATGGTGCCGACCGCCCGCTTCGCCATGAAGTCGGCGTACTGCGGCTCCGTCTTGCCGTCGGCGATGGTGAAGTGCTGGACGACGTCGTTGTTGCCCCAGCAGAGGAGGTACAGCGTCCTCTCCGGCACGGTCCCGCCCACCTTCGCCTTGTACTCCTCGAACAGCTGCAGCTGCCGCTCCACCGTCATCGCCGACTGCACGCACGCCGGCGATCGATCCGTGATTGGTTAACCCACATGCATTGCATGAATTCACATGATAATTTACATGGATGGAGACAGCAGGTAGGTACCATGGTCTTGCAGGTGGCGTTGTCGTAGCCGCTGCCCGCCGACGCAAAGCTGACGCCGGTCTTGAGGTCGTCTATGGTGAGGGTCTTGTCCAGGTATGGCGGCAGCATCTCCTTCACCCCAAGTGCAGACGCTGCATTCATTTGAATTGGATGCATGCAAATGGTAGAAATGAAGTGTACAACAAAAGTATAAGACTCCGTTTACTATATAGGAGATCAGGCCTATATATATAAGTCTAACGGTCTAACACTCCCTTGCAGTCGTAGCGGGAGAATCGTGGATGTATAGAGTGGAACAAAAATTATGCAACAAAGGCGTGGGCAGACCTTTGGTCATGATGTTGGCGAATTGATGTGCCGACGGTACATGTAGCACCCGAACGAGTCCAAGAGCGACTTTGTCACGAACGAAATAGATGTCGATTTCGATGTGCTTCGTGCGACGATGATAAACTGGGTTGGCAATCATGTAGACAGCACTCACATTATCGTAGTATACAACTGTCGTGAAGATGATGGGTGTATGAAGTTCTTGTAGAAACTGGTGGATTCAATAGCACTCGGCGACGGCATAAGCAACGGCGCGGTACTCGGCTTCTGCACTCGACTGGGTGTTAACGCCAAAATTTAGACAGCCCGATGATGGATTGGAAAAAGCCGATCGGCTAAAGAGGTGTCTGATCGCTACAGGAAAGAAGCCAATCGGATTAAAACAATGGAAGACTCGGTCCCGAAATAAAAGATTATCTAGATAAGACCGAGTTTGCGGAGGAGACGTGGAACCCACGTGTTAACGCTAGAATTTCATTTAGCCTGTAAACAGGATCGGCCGATGAAAATACTGGTTGGCTTGTGAGACAAAGCCAATTGGTACTATTGGGAAGCCGATCAAATTAGTAGAAAATTAGATCGATTTGGAGACAGGGAATTATCCAATTGGGGTCAGGTCCGAGAAGCCTGAGGAGAGATTGGAAAAGGATCGGCTTGAGTAAAAAGAGGTCCGATTACTACAGGAAAGGAGCCGATCGGGTGGAGCAAGGAAATATTCGGTCTAAAATAGAAGATTATCCAAATAAGACCGAGTTCGTAGAGGAGCCGTGGGGTTCACGGCAGGGTACTAACTTTAGTTAAATTGTATCCTATTTGGTTAGAAAGTCTTAGTTTAGTTAACTACTTTAGAGATGTTTTCCGTTATTTTTGTTAAGAGATGACGTCCGATGATAGTTGTAAATGTGTCGGACTGTGTAAACCCAGGGTATAAATATAGACTCCCTGAAAACATGTAACATATCTCTCGATCAATACAATCTCGGTACATCGCCACTCTAGTTCATCTAGGTGTTTACCGGTGGGTTCTGGCTCTCGACGCGGGGCTGCATCGGTTAAGTCCGATCTCCGGCGAAGGGGTAAGTCCCGCCACTATCCTGGTATACTTTGTTCTGTCCAAGGCTGCATCGTTTAAGTTCAAACTCTTAGTTACATCAGGTATACCGCATCACGTTCATGTAAGATCTATCGGCCTATCAAACTCCCTCCACCGTCGTCGGTCTCGTACTGTATCGGTTAGGTCCGACCTACGGGTCTGCCGATGGAGGATTGAGTTCTAGGTCTATAGGTCTCTCTACGACGTCTCATTGGAGTGAGTAGCCGATGAGTTACCATAAATGTAGGTCCCCATCGTCATGCGGTCGATGGGTTTAGGCGTTAGGCCTATAGGTAGCTGATGGAATTCCCCCTACCTCGTCGTCATGTTCGGTCCAAGCCCTCGCCATCTCGGTGTCGTTAGCCTCTGGCCTCATACTGTCTCGGTTAGGTCCAATCTATCGAGGCTGGCCCTAACAGCGCCGTTACTGCTGTCGCTCACCCGCATGGCCTCGCGGGGGATCGGCTCCCGCTCCGCGTATAGGATACGGGTAGTGTCATCGGCTCTTTGGTTGATAGGCCCTTTAGTGTGTTACACATGTCTATCTCTCTCACCTCCATCGGCTTTTCAGCCGATGCGCTAGCATTCTCATCTCTATCGGCATCCAGCCGATAGAGAGAGTCGGGCAGGCCTTCCGGTCGACTGATGAACATGTCTTATCCCCTTTTCCTTGTCAATTGTTGGGTCAAATTGACAGGCACGCTCGCGATCCTCGAGACTTAAGGACCTGCACTGGAGTTAAGCAGACCTCTCAGGCCTTCACGTGACCAAGCCGTCGTCCTTCCCGGGTCGCAGGATTTTCGGCGGTGAGTACGCTTTTTGGCATGCCCAGTGGGACAGGAAGACCTTTTTCATCCATTGAAGATCTTTCATCAGCTGTGATCTAAAGAGATCAACACAGACAACGTAATCTCAGTAACGATGAAGGATTTAACTAAAGAGCAGAGGTACCAGGTGGAGCAAAACACAGCTAATTTTTAGAAGCTCTGTCTGGAGTCCTTCAGTATGACCCGACAATGGCCGATTCAAAAATCCCAACTGCCAAAGCTAGTTTTGGAAGGAGAATCGAGCCGATCGCCGCCCGTTAGTCCTCGAAAGCTGTTACAAGAGATGGTTGACGAAGCTATTCACCATGCACTCATTAACCAATCAGGTGTACTAGTGAATACTTTGCACAATCTGATTAAGAAAACTATGGACGGGTCTATCGTTAAAGAACCTGATCAAGGGCCGGTATATTTGCTGATGAAAACAGGGCAAGCACAGATTACTTATGGATCCAGAAGGGACGTATCGGTAAATATGTTTCCGCCAATACAAGAGCGGATTGGGGGGCAACATGAGGACATGATGCCAGGATATCATCGGACAACCTATTACGGGGGATATAGGCAAGAATATTCTGGTAATAATTATCAAGGAGATCATTACGGACCATATCAAGTGCCAACTTCGCTTCCACAGTACCAGAGAGAGAATTCAAAGAAGGAGGATTGGTCTGCCAGAATTGCGGAAGTCGTCAAGGAGCAATTTGGTATTAGGCCTAAAGAACAAACCTTTATGTATCGGCACCCTTACCCGGAGTGGTTCGATAGAGTTCCGCTGCCGCACCGATACAAGATTTCGGATTTCTCCAGATTCTCAGGGCAAGATAGCATATCTACGATGGAACATATTAGCCAATTCTTGGCTCAATGTGAGGAAGCATCGGCTGATGAAGCTTTGAGGGTCCGCTTATTTCCATTGTCCTTATCTGGATCGGCCTTCTCCAGGTTTTCCTCTTTGCCTCCAAACTCAATCAGGAGATGGGCTGATCTGGAGAAACAATTTCATAAATACTTCTTTACTGGGATTCAAGAGATGAGGTTGTCAGACTTGACATCGGTTAGACAGAAGCTCGATGAATCAGTTCCGGAATTCATCTAGCGTTTCCGGGATGTCAGAAGCCAATGTTATAGCCTCATTTTAAGTGATGGACAACTAGCTGACTTGGCTTTCCAAGGGTTGCTGGCTCCGATGAGGGAATGTTTCTCTTCACAAGAGTTCGAGAGCTTGTCACACCTACTCCAGAGGGTATCAGCTCAAGAAAGCTGATTTGCTGATACCAAGAAAGAGAGGTTTCATCGGAAAGCCGCTCAGCTATAGGTGTACGCATCGGACTCAGATGATGAGGAATCCGATACAGAAGTGGGTTTGGCGGAATGGACTAGGAATAAGAAAATTGTATCATGTCCGTGGATTAAGAATGCCAATAAGGAGGAAAGATATGATTTTGATATCAATAAAGCCGATAAGATATTTGATCTTCTCCTCCAAGAAAACCAGATTCAACTACCATCAAACTATGTAATCCCATCTACCGAAGAACTCAAAAAGAAGAAGTATTGCAAGTGGCATAATTCAATATCTTACCGTACCAATGAGTGCAAGGTTTTTCGGCAATAGTTACAATCGGCTGTCGAACAGGGGAGAATCAAGGTCGAGGACAAAAAGCCGATGAAGGTTGACGGGCATCCTTTTCCTGTGAACATGGTGTTTGCAGGGTCCTCGAGAGATCGGTCAGCTGAGAAAAGGCACTGGAAGAGGTCAAAGGTTACCTCATCGGACCTAATCAAAAAATATTCTAGAATACAAGACAAAGACGAGCCGCAACACAATAAGAAAGGTATAATCCACATTGGGGTTGTCCATTTTTTTAGTATTACTGAGATCAAAATATGAGGTTACCGTCAATACAAGATTGTCCTGAGTGTAACAAACCAGAATCTTGGTACATCGACTAGAGCAGGACGTCATATGATCGGCCTCCCATCACACGGGCATCAGTGCATAGCCGATTAAGGCCGATCAACGAAGAATATGGTCAAAGGTCAACTGAGGACAGGGTGTTACATAAAGGATCGTACCAGACAAAAGATCAGTAGTGTCCTTTTGGGATTTTTACAAAAAATCAGAAGAGGAGGGCACAAAGGCTGCGGCATAGAGAACAGCACAAAAGGCGGCGTCAGGACCATGAGAAAGCCGATCGGAGCTAGAAAATTAAAAAAGTATAGCGAGTAAAGCAAAAAGAGGATGATGATGGTACATCGGCTCAGGCCAACATGGTATTCTTCTTAGCTTTGGAGTATAAAGCATGTGTATCCGATAAAGAAGATCAAAAAAAGATTTTGCCCAATTGACGTTGGAACCAAGTCAAACCATATTTGACAAGCCAGAAGACTCCAAGCATCGACACCTAAAACCATTGTATATCAAGGGGTATGTTGATGGGAAGCCAATGACAACGATGTTAGTTGATGGAGGCACAGCCGTCAATTTGATGCCATATGCTATGTACCGCAAGTTGGGTAAGACGGTTGAAGATTTAGTTAAAACAAATATGGTTTTGAAAGACTACGGAGGAAATCCATCGGAAACTAAGGGGGTGCTGAATTTAGAGCTGGCAGTTGGAAGCAAGACATTGCCCACCACATTCTTTGTCATCGATAGTAAGGGGTCGTATAGTCTACTCTTTGGCAGGGATTGGATTCATGCCAACTGTTGTGTTCCTTCAACAATGCATCAAAACCTCATACAGTGGCAAGGAGATAGAGTTGAGGTGATCGTGACCGATCAGTCGACCAGTATTGCAACAACCGATATGCCATTCTGGAAATCTGATGGGTTCAATTGCCTGTCTGGAAAAACATGGGTGAGCAATTTCATTAAGGTGACCGATAAGGGGATAAAGCCGATTCAGCAAGTCGGCTCGGATCCATTATTCCTATGGGAACTATAGAAGACTCCGAAGGAAAGTTAGGGCAAGGTTTTACGTCGGCCAATGAGTTAGAGCAAATAGTTATAGGTTCAGGAGATAAGCCAAGACCGACGTACATTAGTAAAAATCTATATACTGAATCCCAAGAAAAGTTGATAAAATTATTAAAGGAATTTTGGGAATATTTTGCTTGGGATTACCATGAGATGCCTGGATTAAGCTGATCGATTGTTAAACATCGGCTTCCTATTAGACCGGGATATCGGCTATTTAAACAACCACAAAGAAGATTCAAAGCAGAGTTGCATGATGAAATCAAGGCAGAGATCACGAAATTATACGATGCAAATTTCATCAGACCGTGCCGATATGCTGAATGGGTGTCCAATATCGTCCCGGTGAAGAAGAAAAACGAAAAGTTGAGGATATGCATCGACTTTTAGGATTTGAACAGGACAACCCCTAAAGACGAGTATCCGATGCTGATGGTGGATTTATTAATGGACGCTGCATCGGGTCACAAGATCATCAGCTTTATGGATGGAAATGCAGGCTACAATTAGATTTTTATGGAGGAAGAAGATATCCACAAGACTGTATTTAGATGCCCTGGAGCTATTGGCTTGTACGAGTGGGTAGTTATGACTTTCAAATTGAAGAATGTCGGTGCTACCTATCAGAGAGCCATTAACTATATGTTTCATGATCTTATGGGACAGCTGGTGGAGATATACATTGATGACGTGGTGGTGAAATCCAAAGGGATTGAAGACCATATAGCCGATCTGCAAAAAGTGCTAGAGAGGACGAAGAATATGGACTCAAGATGAATCCTCACAAATGTGCTTTTGGCATATCGGCTAGGTAATTTTGGGGTTTCATGGTGTATGAGAGAGGGATTGAAGTTAGTCAACAAAGCATTAGAGCTATTCAGACCACCGAGCCACCAAACAACAAACTACAGTTGCAGTCCTTGATTGGTAAACTTAATTTTATAAGGAGGTTTATCTCAAACTTATCAGGAAGAATTGAGTCGTTCACTCCTTTATTGAGGTTGCGAGCCGATCAAGAATTTGTATGGGGTGTTGAGCAATAAAAGCCTTTGATCTTATCAAGGAATACCTGAATTCTCCACCAGTATTGATTCCGCTGCAAAAAGGAGTATCGTTTAAATTATATTTGTCAGCCGATCAGAAGTCAATTGGATCGATGCTTGTACAAGAGTTTGAATCAAAAGAACGAGTGGTATTCTATTTGAGCCGATGACTTCTGGATGCTGAGACCAGGTATCTTGCGGTGGAAAAGTTATGCCTATATTTGTATTTCTTGTGTACAAAGTTAAGCCATTATCTTCTATCGACTGAGTGTACAGTGTTTTGCAAAGCCGATGTGATTAAATACATGCTATCAGCTCTAGTCCTAAGAAGGCGGATTGGTAATGGATATTTGCTCTGATGGAGTTCGATCTAAGGTATGAATCGGCTAAGGCGATCAAGGGACAAGCGGTAGCCGATTTTGTTGTACAGCATAGAGGAGTCTAAGAGGATTTTGTGGAGCCGATCCTGTGGACATTATTTTTTGATGGATCGGTTTATAGGCATGGAGCCGATCCTTGTTAATTATAGGGTCAAATTGACTGGCACGCTCACGACCCTCGAGGCTTAAGGACCTGCACTAAAGTTAAGCAGACCTCCCAGAACTTCGCGTGACCAAGCCGCCGTCCTTCTTCGGTCGCGGGATTTTCGGCGATGAGCACCATGGCAGGGTATTTTATCTTTTGTAAATTTTTTCTTATATGGATAGGAAGATTTAGTTAGTTAGTTAGTTACTTCTTTAGAGATATTTTTCTTTATTTTTGTTAGGAAATAACATCAGATGGTTTTTGAAAACACGTCGGATTCTGTAAACCCGGGGTATAAATATAGACCCCTGGAGACATGTAAAGGGATCAATCTTTCGATCAATACAACCTCGGTGCATCGCCACCCTAGTTTATCTAGGTTTCTACCGACGGGGTCTGGCTCTTGACGCGGGGCTGCATTGGTTAGGTCCGATGTCCAGCGAAGGGGTAAATCCCGCCACTATCTCAATATGTCTTGTTCTGTCTAAGACTGCATCGATTAGGTTTAACCACTTAGGTTGATAGGATGTATCGCATCATATCCGTGCAGGGTCTATCGGTCTATCAAGCTCTCTCCGCCATCGTTAGTCCCGTGCTACATCGGTTAGGTTCGACCTACGAGGCAGCCGACGGTGGAATGAGCTTTAGGCCTATAAGTCTCTGTATGGCGTTTCATTGGAGTGCTAGCCGATGAGTTATCTATACGTGGAGTGTTACGCCCAGCATATCAGCTCCTCGGCCGATACGCGCCAGGTCTTCAGAGACTTTCCCTTAGCATCACACCAAGCATATCGGCCTTCCAACTAATACGCGCCTGTTTTCAAAGAGACGTCAACTCATTGGCTCAGCTAGGTCCGATCTTCGAGATTCGATGCCAGCAACGTCGTCACGGTGGGCGACGGGTCTTGTGCTACCATCTCCATCATGTGTCTCCATCGGTTCTGTAGCCGATGGATCAGGGCCTCGCGTCTGCTACACCCGGAGGCATTGTATCCTTCGTCGACTTCCACCTATGCCTACATCAACTCCCTAGCCGATGGAAGGGTGCCCTGATTCCTATTGGCGACCAGCCGATAGTAGGAGCCATTCGGATACGGTCGATGACTAACTCGATCCTATCGGCAGCCAGCCGATAGCGAGGGCTCGTATCGGCTCGTCGTCTGACTAACCCGTTTGCCTCATCTCCTTGTCAATTGCAGGGTCAAATTGACTGGCACGCCCGCACCCACACCGTCATGCCGGAACTGACATGAACCCATGGGCCCTGGCGCGTGTACCTCGAGCTACAGAGAGAAGTCGATCGGCCTGCACTGGAGCTAAGCAGACCTCCTAGAAGTCGGCGTGCTCACACCGAGATCCGGCGCGAACATAGATGGAGGAGCATGGGCATCGATTGAGCAGGTAAGTTGCGGTGTTGAGTGCTTTAGCCCAGTAGGTTGTAGGTAGGTGGGCGTGGAGAAGCATGGTTCGATTGATATTATGAGAGTGCGAAGGAGGCATTCAGCCTTGCCATTTTGAGGGGAGGTGTACGAACAGGAAAGGCAAAGGAGGATGCCATAGGAGGTGAGAAAGGTTTGGATGGTACGGTTGACAAACTCCGTGCCATTGTCGGCCTGTATATCTTGTATTGTGAGGTTGAACTGAGTGGAAACATAGTTGGAGAAGTTGATTAGATGAGTAGTGACCTCTGACCTGCGAGAGAGAGGGAAGGTCCAGTAGTAATGCGTGTAATTGTCAAGTAAAGCAAGGTAATATTGATAGCCTGAAATGCTTTTAACTAGAGATGTCCACACATCACAGTGAATAATTTTGAAAGGTCTAGAGGTACAAGAGGTAGAGGGAGAGAATGGTAGCCGCACATCTTTACCAAGTTGACAGGGATGGCATACAGTGGGGCTAGTGCTGGTGCAGGAGATGGAGGCGCGACGACGAAGAGTGGAGACTGTGTCAGGACTAGGGTGGCCGAGGCGAAGATACCAGATGTTGGTGGAGATGGCGATATTGGTGTGAGGAGTGGATGGCACAACATGAATGGTGTATACGTTGCCACCACTATTGTATCGAAGCATCTTATGTCGGGTTTGGATATCCTTCACAGAGAAACCGGATGCATCAAATTCAATAGAGAAATTATTATCTCTGGTGAATTGACAAACAAAAAGGAGGTTGTGGACGAGGGAGGGAACAAGTAAGACGTTGTGTAGTGGTAAGTTTGATGTGGCTGTGGGCAGAATGGAGTCACCGTGGCATGTGATTGGGAGAGATTGCCTATTGCCGCTAGTGATGAAGGAGAGGAAGAAGGGTGGCGGGAAAGAAGTATACCATCCGATGAGGCCATGTGTGAGGACGCACCAGAGTCCAGCACCAAGGGGTGCTGAGGCTGAAATGTCATTTGGTTGATGACAGCGATGAGGCCAGCCTAGTTCCATAGAGGAGCCAGCTGGGAGGCTTGTGAGGATGTAGGCGGAAGGAGCGGCTGCATGGGGGCAGACGCTAGGTAGGCCTAGGGATGAGCGTCGAGGACCCCGGACTGCCAGCCAAGGTGGCTGCGCGGCTCAGGCTGAGGCACCCAGGGGTTGTAGCAGAGCCACGAACCCATGGAACCAGCTAGTAGGGTAGTGGCGGCAGCGAGGCGCTGTTGCATAGGGCCGCTCTAACTTTTGCCCTTGCCTTTTCCTTTGCCTTTGCCGTTGCCACCGGCTCGGGCACTATTACCGTGGCCAAACCCACGTCCGCCGAAGGAAGTGCCGGGGGCGTGGGAGGAGGCAGCAGCACACAGGGGGCGGCACCTGCTAGGGTTGGTACAGCCAGACCCGGCTGTAGCGATGAGATCGGTGTGGGCGATGGTCTTCTCATCATTCGCCAAGCAAAATTCCTTAAGAACCAGCATATCATGAGCCCTGGCAAATATAGGAAGAGGGGTGGAGTTGGCGATGTCATCGGCGGTATTGAAGAATCGGGGTTAAGTCCACGCAAGAGAGCGAGGACGAGTTAGGAGTCGGCCATAGGATGGCCGATATCACAGAGGGCGGCGACCTTAATCTTGAGACGTTGGTAGTATGAGGAGACAGAGTTGTCCCCTTGTACCATGGAGTGAAACTCATTTAAGAGAAAGATGGCACGAGGCTACTTGTTTGCTTGGAAGAGCCGCTCAATAGTCACCCATAGGTCACGGGTGGTAGGATCAGTGTCTTCCATAGCAAGGTTGAGAACGAAGTCGTTGATCGAACCGAGCAGTTAGCTGTGGATGCAGTACTCGGCGATGTCCCACTAGAGGTCATCGGGGCGAGGGGAGCAGAGCCATCGATATGGGAATAAAGGCCAAATTTGCCACACAAAGATTTAAAAAAGAAGACCCACTTTGAGTAGTTGTTATTTAAGTCAAGAGAAATCAGGACGTGAGCTTTCACGTTAACTGCGGCATAGAGTGGCAAGAACATTGGTGTGGTCGAGACAGTGTCGAAGGCACCGATGGTGGGAAGAGAATCAGACCCGACGGCTAGGAGAGTGCCATAACCAGGAGCCGACTCGGTGGTCATGGTGAGAGTAGATGCAGCGTGATGGAATCACGTGCAGGTAGGCCGATGGTAGAACAGCTGATGGAATGGGTAAAAGCCGATGATGATAGGGGAGGGGGGAAGCCGATGAGAAATATTAGTTGTCAATGTTTAACTCGCTTTTCCCAAACAAAAAAAGTTTAAATGCATTGATTCTACTGATTGTAAAAAAATCACTTATTTGTAATCGAAGGGAGCACATATCTAGAATTCAGCACATTTGGGAAATTGCAATTAATTACAAACCTAGGAAGTCGGCGCTGATCTTGCCGTCGGAGAACCTGCCGGTGGCCTTGCCACCGGGAAAGTCCCTGCCATAGGGAGGGAAGTTGGAGCGGATGATGGTGCGGATGTAGTTGTTGTTGCCCGTGTCCACCACCGAGTCGCCGAATGCCAGCACCGCCGGCACCTTGGCCGCCGCACCTGGAGACGGCGGCGCTCCCAGCAGGGCGTCCACCACTACCCCTCCGGCTCCGGCAAGCACGAGCAAGAACAATATTGTTATGGTGACCATGGCTGATCAGGATGAACCACGCGTAGTTGGGTTTGGTATTTTGCTTGGTGATGAGGGATTACCACTCACTGAGAGGAGAGACTTTGTCTAGGTGAGTACAGGCAGTTGCATGCAACGCAAGAGACCCGGCCAGTTGCACTCTTCCGTCTTCTGTTTTTAGAATTTGAGTCAGAGATCTAGACAAAGACAGCATGCAAGATCTGATCTTCTCTGCTGCCACAGTTCACTAGTTTATGTTTCATGTGTTGCTTCTTATGTTTTATTCGGTTTCGGCCTCCTGACGATGCAGAGTCTGTTTGCTGTCCGTGCATGGTTGTATGGTGCATGCTACTTCAGCTTGATTCACAGATGACAACCAAAGTGCTTTTTTTAAAAATAAAAAAAACCGTTCACACAGAGTGCTCTGATTGCAATATAAAAAAGATTGCAACAGCAGATCAGTCTTCTGTCTGCTCCCTGAATCTGTAGGTTTTACAGTGAAACATTTTCTGATTATCATCATCGAACGCTTGCAGCCTTGTAACATCGTGAGATCAATCATGATAAGAAAATATTTAGATTTTGGTTTTTATTTATGAAGAATTGGAACATATGTTTCAACTGCACTCTAGGCATATCCAGAACAGTTTGTAGGGCAAGAAGCTGTACAACCAATTTCGGCTATATAGAAGAGTAAATATAGCCTTTTAAAAATATTCCTCAAATCTCAGCAAATTTAATCGCCAAGTGTTCTTTTATTGAGCTTAGCTAGTAATAAGCTAGCACAATAAAAGAATAACCGGTTTATTTTATAAATCTAGTTATGTGAAACTAAACTCAAGAAGAAAATCATGTCACAGTCTTAAAGAATTAGTTATGTAAAAAGCTAGCCTAAAAGACAAGTCTCAAATAGATTCAACCTAGCTTATGGAAAAAGCTAGACAAAAAAGACAAGTGGATAAAAAGTTCAAAAGCTGAGCCAAAAGATTTGGTTCATTCCTGGTTATGTGAGAGAACTACACCCAGAAATCAATCTCCAGATATACTAAATTAGTTATTGACAAGATAGATCCAAAAGATTAAGAAGTAAAAAAATCAACCGTATTTGCTCAATAGAGACTTTAATTATATAAGGTTTGCATTATGTCATGCCGATGATTGACTCTCTAATCATGGCAAATCAAAAGATCCAAAAGAACGGAGGTAGGGAAGAAAAACTCACTCCATAGAAAGAAATATAGAAAGAGGAGAGGAATACCCATATAGAAATTTAAATTAAAAATTTAAATCATGAGAATTTAAATTACAGTAATTTAAATTGAAGAAATTTAAATTGCAAGAAATGAAAAACAGGTATTAAAAATGTAGGAATTTCATTCATCCCAAAAGACGTACGCACACATATATTACAAATACCCCGAATTACATAATTAAATTCTAAAACTCATCCGAACACACCCCTAAACTCTTAAAAAGAAAAAGCTCATCACATTTCTCCAAAACTCCTCTACAAGATACTCAAATGTACTCTCTCATAAGGTGAACCTCTATACATCTCTTCTTTTTATTTATAGGCAAGGGTTAGCTGAAAATCAAAGACAAAAACCCCTAAATGCCCTTAAGATTTTGTAGTCTCTGCTCAATCTATCTACAGCCATCGGATTCCAAACCGAAGTCTCAGTTTAACCCACGTCGATGGCCACACTGATGGCCACAAAAGTCCAACCGCCGCCGCAAAGAATCTCGCCGCTCAGCCGAACATGTCACAAGCTCCAATCCTTGGCTGACACGTCGCCCCCGGGTCCCGTTAGACCGCAGCACCCACGCACGCGCAATTGCCGTGGACCGAACGGGACGACGCCCCTCCCTCATCCCGTGCACGAGATATTGGCTTGGCCTCCCTGCCACCCAAGTGCAGCACGCACACAAGCCTGCTTGGCCACACCATCATGGTACTGTAGCATCCCAGCATTGCTCGAGCTCCCTGACAACGCACTCAACCAACCATAGTGCATGCATACACCACATGCTCTTTCGTCTCAGTAAATTTCGGCTCTTACACATTGAATTTATAAAGACCGTTACAAACATGTCAAGTTATATTCGACCGTCATTTCTTACTGTAGATCTTTAGCTCATATTAGTCACGTTACATTGTTAAACAATTAAGATTGACCTTCAAAATTACTGAGTTTAATCTTGCTTATCACATAGCATTCTCATTATACGAGACTTATGCTATGTTAATATTAAAATTTGGTAAGAGTCGTTCGGTTTATAGAAAAAGATCGATTGATACACGAAAAGAGCCGATCGGATAGATGAAGATGGATTCGGTTCAATGAAAGATTGAAGATTATCCAAATAAAATCACTAAGAAGAAGTTATGGAAGCCATTATAGGTTAGTTGTATTTTTATAAAATATATCTTATAAGATTGGCAAGTTTAATTGACTTTATTTTTCTTTTTCTATTTAGAAAGTAACATTTGGGGTTATTTGTAATCAATCACATCGGACTTATGCAACCTCAGAGTATAAATATAGATCCTCTGATGCTTATAAATCATCTCTCAGATCAATACAATCTTGGCGTATCACCACTCTAGTTTATCTAGGTTTTTACCGATGAGTTATGGCTCTCGACGCAGGACTGCACTGGTTAAGTCCGATCTTCAACAAAGATGTAAGTCACATCGCTATCTTTGTGTATCCGCCCTGTCAAAGACTATTTGGTTAGACCTAACCTCTTAGCCCGATCGAATTTATCACATCACGTTTGCATGGGATCTATCGATTTATCGAGCTCCTTTTACTATCATCAGTCTCGTGTTGCATCGGTTATATCCGAGCCACTAAACTGTTGATAGTAAATTTAGCCTTAAATCGATAGGTCTTTACGCGACGTTTCATCGGAGTAGTTAGCCGATTAGTTATCTCTACACAGAGTTTCACTCCTATCATATCTCTTTTTTAGCCGATATACATATATTGTCAACGATTAATCCGCTATTAATCGATCTGATTATGTTAGATCTCGCCTTATACTGTCTCGGTTAGCTTCGATCTATTAAGTCTGTGTCTAATAGAGCTGGTATCAAGATCTAACAGATTTCATTACTCCTATCGACTCCTTATTTATGTGACTGCATCAGACCCACAACCAATAGCAGCCAATGGATTTACCTGCCCCTTTCGTCGGTACGTCCGATCTACCTTATGTCGTTTCAATGTCGTTAACCTCATGTCATTTTGGTGTCGTTAGTCTCAGCCTTATACTATCTCGGTTCGGTCTGATATATCAAGGTTAAATCTAACGATACCGTCATCGGTGGTTGTTAGGTCTCGTCTCTTTGAGAGATTGGACCTTGTACTCTACTGTTTATCACATATTCTATTCAGAACGTCATTAGCTCTACAGTCGATGAGTTTTTTATTTTATTCCCCGCTATTTGTCCATACCGTTATCGGCTTTTTAGCTGATGTATGAGCACTATAGTCCCTATCGACAACCAACCGATATAGTAGGAGTATATCGAACTCACAGCCGATAGTTGTCTTAACTCTATCAGCATATTCAGTCGATAGCAGGAGTCTGTATCAACCTATCGATCAATTGGCTCGATGATCTAACTCTATTTGTCTTTTTTATCAATTAGAGGATAATTTAACTGTCACATTCGCAACCATAACAACCCAAAGACTCCAACGAGCTGAAGGATTTACACTAGAGCAAAGCAGGCCTCCCAGGTCTTCACGTGTTCGAGTGCATCGTATCGGACCTACATCAGCTAACTCACATGTCCTCTCGGCATGGCTCTCTCTAGTCTGATCTCCTAAGTCTTATCATTAATCAAGATTGAACTCAATCACATACATACAAATAGAATAAATAAACTAGAAAATAGATAGTGGTACACACTCACCCTCACAATCGTTAACTTTTTAAACTAAATTTTTAATAAAGAATAACATATAATCCTATTTTCTTTATCGATTTTCTATCACAGCATATAAACCATCACATGATTTTACATCCTAAATATTCAATGCTCCCGATTGACTATTTATTAATGCAACCTATTTTTCCTAGCAGAAGACTCGCAGAAAACTCGAGTAATATATACTTAACAAATATATATACCTAACAAATATATATACCTTACGATGCACCACCTGAATACACATGCCAGACCACTACACCAGACAACGAGCTAACCAACTAGAGATTACCGTGAGGATCAGGATACTATTTCCAACGATAGGAAGCATTTATATTCTTTTATTACCAGATACGGACAGCTACATGTGTCTCAGATAAATAGAGGCAGCCATCCAATGGCTTTCCTTCACAGCAAAAGAGAGAGAAAAGGCCAAGACAATCCCTGAGTAACGATGGAACTAGATGGCGAAAACTACCGCAGTTCAGAATTTCAGCAAGAATGTACGAATCTCCATCGGCCACCCTTCGATGGGGCAGGATCATTTTTGGTGTCTCGGAGTTCATCTCTGTCAATTCTTTGATATGCACAATGATATTGAACAACCATACTTAATGTTAGGTGCCATCTATTGCTACATAATTACTTTACATAAACTTCTAACTCAACGCAATCCCTCGGTCCAAGCAAGTAAGAATATGCTAGAATTGAAAACCAATAATAATCTTTAAATCATAGTTCAATAGTTGTTTTTCAAGGTTTTTTATTCAAATATAGATCTTCACATATATCCCACTCTTTTAAATATCCCACTCTTTTAAGTCACTTTTTATTATTCAGATATATTACACTCTTTCAAATCATTATTGTCTCTCTATGTTAACATTAGTCATTCTCTTTTTTTTTACATTATTATCTTGATTTAAAATTTTACAATATACTAACACCTTTAGGATTTAGTTTGGATATGACCAAACCAACTCAACCGATGTTAGATAAACTTTTTTTCAATTGGTTTTAACCTAAGCCAATCACGTATATCTTCGTTCTGGACTCGATCCATTCTTGTATAACCATAAATTTAATATAGTATAAACATATCTACAATACTTAGCTATTAAACATGATGTCTTTTTATATACTAATATTCTGCTCCATATAACATAGTACGTCTAATCATTATTCTATAAAATTTATCTTTTAGTTTCTGCCGTACTCTTTTATCATAGAGGATGTCAAATGCTTGACACCGTTTTAACCAGCCCGATTTGATTCTATGGCTAACATTCATATTAATATTTATGTCCATCTGTAGCATCGATCCTAAATATCAAAAAAATGTTCTTCTTAGATACTGTTTGGCCTCCTAAACTCACATCTCCCTCCTCGTGTACGATAGTGACAAAGTCACACATTAAGTGTTCAGTCTTAGTTATACTTACTCTAAAACCTTTGGACTCAAGAATCTATCTCCACAACTCTAGTTTTCTATTTATTCCTACGCGGCTCTCATCAATTAGCACTACATCGTCTGCAAAGAGCATACACCAAGAGATATCCACTTATATATTTTTTATAACCTCATCAATTATCAATACAAAGAGATAAGTACTCAAGACTGATCCCTCATGTAGTCCTATTTTAATCAGGAAGTAACATGTGTTACTAGCATTTGTTTGAACACTAATCATAGCATTATTATACATATACTTGATGAGAGATATATACATTGTTGGAGCTTTATATTTATCCAAAGCCTACGTATAACATTTCTTGATATCTTGTCATAAGACTTTTTAATTCAATAAAAATCATATGTAGATACTTCTTCTGTCCTCTAAACCGCTCTATAACTTGTCTTATTAAGAAAATTGTTTCTATGGTTGATCTTCAAGACATAAAGCCAAATTGGTTCATAGAGATCCATATCGTTTCTCTCAAACAGTGTTCATTAACTTTCTCTCATAACTTTATAGTGTAACTCTTCAACTTAATTCCTTAGTAATTAGTACAACTTTATTCTTATATATTGGTATCAATATACTTCTCTTTCACTTCTCAGGTATCGTGTTTGATTGAAAAATATTATTGAACAACTTGATTAACCATACTATAGCTATATCCCCAAGACATCTCTACATCTTGATTAAAATACCATCGTGGCACATCACCTTACCCCCTTTCACCCTTTTCAAAACTTCTCTAACCTTATATTCTTAGTCCTCGGCTCAAATCTCCTATTAGTGTCACTCGAAGAGTCGTCCAACTAGACGATGATGTCCCTATTTCCACCATTAAACAAATTATCAAAATACTCATACCATTTATATCTAATCTCATCATTCTTCACTAAGAATTGCTCCATCTCATCCTTAATACACCTAATTTGATTGAAGTCACTCGTCTTCCTATCACGAGCCCTAGCTATTCTATAGATGTCATTCTCTCATTCTTTTATACTCAGACGTTGATATAGATCCATGAAAGCCTGCCCTTTGTCTCACTCACAGCTCGTCTTATAGTCTTTTTGGTACCTTATTCTTCTCCATGCTACCCTTACTCCTATCATGATACAAATGTTTATAGCATTATTTCTTTTTTTTAATAGCTCTTTGCACATCTTCGTTCCACCACCAAGATTATTTAGTTTCATATCCACTTTCTTCGATCACTCTAAATATCTCTGAAGCAATCTTCCGTATATATGTTGTCATCTTTTACTATATGTTATTGGCATTATCTTCTTTCTTTCAAGAGCCATCTTTGATAATCCTTTTCTTGAAGATATTTGATGTCTCCTCCTCTAACTTCCACCACTTTGCTCTTGTAATTTTAGCTTATTTATCCTTACGAGCATACACTAAAAAGTGAAAGTCGACCACCACTAACTTATATTGAGAAACCACACATTCTTTAGATATCACCTTCCAATCCACACAAGCTCGTTTATCCTCTCTTCTCATAAGGATAAAATCAATTTTACTAGAGTATTGGCCGCTACTAAAAGTCAATAAATAAGATTATCTCTTCCTAAAAAAAGTATTGACTATCATTATCAGATCAAAAGCTATAGCAAAGTTTAAGATTCTCTCCCTCCTGATTCTTACCACCACACCCAAAACCTCCATGTGCCGTCTCAAAAACTGTACCTATTGCATCTACATAACCATTAAGATTTTCTCCTATAAAAAATTTCTCACTACTAGATACAACTCTAACCATATCTCTTAGCACTCTCATCCTTATCTATTTTAAGGAGCATACGTACTAATTATGTTTAAAACTAAATCACTAATGATAAGTATAACTAAGATGATCATATATTATTGTGTTCTCATCTTCACCATATCATCCTTAAAACTCTTATCAATCATAATTCATACTTTATTTCTATTTGAAGTTGTCTCTGTGTAACAGAGCTTGAAGTCAGTACTGTTCACCTCCTTCACTCTTCCATTTAGTCTTTTAAACGCACGAGATATTTATACACCTCTTAATATATTTACACATCTCCTAATCGTTGTCTCGACTAACTCTCTTAACTTAACTGTAAGAGATCTTACATTCCAGCTAACTAAATATATCTTAATTAGCTCGACTGGCTTCCTTACAGAAAGTTCAATTAATGCAAAATCATAGGCTGTGGCAGATCACTTGCTGTCCGTCCCAAACACCTTTCTCAATTAAACTTTTTCCATTACCGAATATTGAGTGTCCTCATCAGCCTGAACTCCAGCAAAATTGTAACAATGAGTGTCCTGGAGAACCAATTACTCCAAACTAGAAAGAAATTTCATATGAACTACATTATATACCTCAAAAAGATGCACCAATCGGAGTGTGGTACCATCATCAAGATCCTGAAATATTGACAGATGAGTTTAGATGACTTCTCCCTACTAAATATAATGCTAGAATTTAAGTGTGCAAGAAGGAATGAGTATGATAACCTGCAAAGTGATGATTGCGACATAATCAGGAAGACTATAATTTGCTTCTATCATGCTTGCTTTTGCAATATTGTTGGATTTCCAACTGTGCTCGTCCTGTCAGTAATATAGCTGCTAATTGAAGAATCCATAACATGATTTTTTAAATGAACTGATAAAAAATAATACAAATGTACCTCATATGCAAAAGCAACAAGAAACGGTGAATAAACTTGTTGGCCATATGTTCGGCGCCAATGAGCTCCACGCAATTGCTTATTGACATTGATATAATAAGTTGCCCTGGCCTGTAAAAGTTTCTGTCAGTCAGTTGCAAGATCTATAGAGACTACAATATCAAGTTGTATACGATGAAGAAAAGAGACAGATACAGTGTTTTAAATGAATGTGTACCACGAGTCCATCGCACTGTCCATCCACACATTCAACTTCATCAAGTGGTTTCCCAACGCCTCTGCTATCATCATTAAGAATACGCCGGAAGAATTTGCAAGGGAGGCATATAATTTCATTACACACATTTTGGTTGAATTTCAAGGTTGGTAACACTTACCCAGTTAAACAGTACCGTAAAGGAACTTGGGTGGGTTCCAAAAAATGACATTCAAAATTTACAGTTTTTGTTGGTTAGATAGAAAAGGCTTTTGGCAGTCACTCAGTCTCTCTATATCCAATCTCTATTTTGGTTTCAAAATAACAGCACCACATTAAGATATCTGTATTTTGGTTTCAAAATAACAGAACCACATTAAGATAAAACCAACTAGAATTAGATTTTTGCCTACAGGTAACAGAAGGAATATGGTCTGGAGATGTCAATGGAAATTGATCTGTTGCTAGATTCAGTCATCCAGAACTAGATCAGAGTAGTCCAGCCAATTACCTGTGGAGCATAATTTCAATTTGATCATCTTGAATACTTGAAGCTCCAACAACATGATCAACAAGGACAGACAGTTAATATTTACCATCTGCTAAATATATTCGTAGGTTGACCTGAAGAGTTAATGCATAAGAAGTAGCACCAGCAGTAAAAAAAATTAATCTTGTTCAGAAACATAGAAGAAACAGACTAGTACATGCAACTCAGTTCTTACTGCTACTCAATTGGAATATATCTCCTCAGGTGGGCCTCATGCTAGTTAAGGAAAGAGGAGTGCTAAAACGAGAAATGATAATTCAACTGATCTTGCTGAAATTCTAATCATAGCAATCAGCATTTCATATTTATTTCTTTTAAAATAGCATGAAGCACATTATATATCCAGTTTGCACAACTAGCATAGCTTCCAGAAATTGCTGCGTTAATAATATGCATCATTTTGTGATGGTCCGAAATGATTTAAACTTTATGAAATAAGTTAAATATGAAATAGATCGTAGTTAAATAGCTACGGTTGTATCTGAGAGACCTAAAATGATTCCACTATGAAATTTTGAATATTGTACCTACCAGGTAGTAATTTCTTGCAACTGGTTGAGTCACCTGAAGATCCCAATCATCCCTGTGGTTTCTCACCTGAAAAATGAATGATACTCTCTCTGTTTACTTTGGTATAAGAGCATACAAAATTTAGAACATCCATTGCACCATTGTAAAATAGAGATTCAGTATAACTCGCAGTTCCAAATAAAAACAAATTCAATATAAAATAACAACACCGAAACTTATTCAAATAGATGTTTTTGGGGGCCAACTAATAACTGATAAGATAAATATATGGAGAGTAAATTATGCCAATATTCACCCTTTTGATGAAATCTTTTCCATTAGAATCTGTGTAAAATGTACTGTTTGTGACCATATTTGCTGTCAGTCTGGTGATGGCCTCCTTTCCTATGTCATCATCAGCAGGTATTGGTCCAATCTTTCACATAAGAGAGAATAACAGTCAATTAAATGTATGCTAACATCAATGGATTATCATATTGTTCATTGAAAACATCTACATATTGGTGAGGGGGGAGATTTTACACATAGTATATTCAACTTAAGCGTGAAACGTGATTTGAAAATTCTTATTGGATTTCAACTCTAGCCTATCCTTAAGACTGAAAAGCTGTATTGAGTTGAGTTAAGATTTTTAACTTCAGCGTGCTCCTCATCCTTGTAGAGTCTTGTGACCTAAAAAGATCAAGTGAACCACTCTATAGTTACAATCCTAGTGGAAGAATGTAAATTTAATTGTAAAATTGGATATATCGGTATTAAAACTAGTGTCAAACAACTCCCTCGGGTGGTTTTAGCTGATGTAATATCCACATGACAGCCAATCATAAAAAAATAAAAAAAATCTATATGTAAATAACTACATCTCATCTTCTTTTTCCACCATTTCCCTCTCTCCTCTCTCTCACCCAAGTCCTCATGGCCTAACGAGGTCTTTGAAGGCAATGGAGTTGGGGTTTGCCTTGAGGATACTGAAGGAGCAAAGGGTGAGAACACGAGAGGAGGCATTGGAGCCGAAGGCCTCGAGGTGTTGGCCAAGCTAAGGCAAGGGCAATAAAAGCAACGGGATGTAACGGGGATAGGGAGACAGTAGATGTGGGAAGAATCGATGGTGGGGGTAGGGAGAAGTGACCTAGCATCGATGTCGTCTCGTGTGGTTGGCTAGCGTGGTCATAGCCTTCCCTAGCATCACCAATCTCTATGATTTCGTCAGCGGAGGAGTTCATGTGCGATCCATCCAGTGACCAAGTAGCCCACAGTGGTGGCTCGCTTGTAGTTCTTAGACAGTGGCTTTGGTATCAAGGCAGGGACAAGGGATTCTAAGTGGTGGAGACTAGGGATCAACGCAACTAGAGGAGTGGATCTAGTATCAATAGCCGTCCTCTTGACCTCAGCAACCGCATAGCTTAAGCTTGAGCTAAGGACGTGTTCTTTCGCTCTTCTAGCGCATCTGCTAGGCCTATCCTAGCCACGACCTCTCTTAGCTCTTCCTCTTCTCTATCTTTGCCAATGATAGAGGTGAATGAGTAGCCGTGGAGGCCACAGTGAAAGCGGTAGAGGAAGGCGGCGTTAGGGATAAGTGTGGGAAGCTTCCTCTAGCCAATGAGGGATCGAGAGAAGAGGAAAGGAGAAGGGACTAGAAGAGTGTGAGAGAAGAGGGTAAGAGGAGAGAGGAGATGACACTTAGGTTCCTGTATTTTTTTTTACATTTATTTTTAATTTTTTATGGGTTCCACTTATTTTTAATTTTTTATTTATTTTTTATTGACTGTAATGCCATGTGAGCGGTATGTGCTCTCCATGTCTAATAAAAACTACATCAACTATTGTTCAACAGGTTAGGGAGAAAAAATAAGTTAGTTTTGATAGTTAAGAAATCCTTTCTATTTGGTTTTGCGGTCGGGCAAAAGTTAAGGGACTCAAAATGCACTTTTTTGCTGCCTAAAACATTGTGGCCCATTTACCCATATCGTAAATCTGGGCCACTTGAAGTGAATTAATTGGGCCTCCAAACAAGTACAGCACCTCAGTCCGCCACGCCTATCCTCCTCCTCAGTCCTCGCTTCCTCCCTCCTCCCCACTGCGACTCTGCGACGACGGCGACGGCGAGGTGGGCTCTTTCTCAAGTTAGCCTCCTCTTCCCCATCCTCTCCTCCGCTCATTTCCTTCCTTGCCCGATTTCTAGGGTTTTAGATCTTACCCTTTTTTTTTCCAGATAGCTGTTGCTGAGGTTTAGTGAGGGAGAAAGACTCGTGGAAATATAGAATGGGGGATATATAGTGCGGGAGAGTATATATCACCAAACCAAGGATATATTTCATGGGGAGGGGATTAAGGGATTAGGTTGTGGGAGGTTTGGATTCTTTCTTCCTTATGGGAAGTATTCCCCACTTGCAAAATAGACCAAGTTGACTAAGAGCAGTTAGGCTAAATAGACCGAGTTGATTGGTTATAGGTTTTATAACTACTATATCATTTCCTAAACCATATGGTTATGAGTCTCACCTAGTAAATATTGAAGTTTACAATACAGCTGACTCTGAAACTGTTGGTTTGTGTAACAATCTGGGCATGCTGGTCATTGGCGACAGCCTTGCATTTTTTTTTCTTTTTTGTGATGATTTGTTGGATAATAAGACTGTAAGTTCGGTAATGCATCCACCGAAAATAAATCTAACAATGCAGGAAGTCTGCCTTTTAATGAAAGGGCTAGATTAGTTTTAAGTTTCTCCTAATGCATTACACGCAAATTATGCTTGCTGACTATTAGGAAATGGCTTTGGTAAGTGTATTTACAAGGTGACAGGGGTTACTGTCGAAGATTTGAGTTGAGGGAAATGACCGAGTAAAGACACAGAACATATTTTTCTACTGTATTAGAATGTTTACCTTTACTATGTAATTTCAATACCAAAGTTATGTCAGGTCGATTTTATCTGTGAACATATTTTCCCTATGTATTGCAATGCTTATTTGCCTGTCTTTATCTCTCACCCATTATGGCCATTGAATTACATTACTACTCAGTTCTCTAGGGCTTGTCGGAACAAAATTAAGATGAATATTATATCTTTCTTTAGCTAAACACGTGAAATATCTGGAAAAAATATTGTTCCCACATTAGTCAATGCTCATCTGGGCATGTTGCCTTACCTTGTTTTTGTCCTGCCTTCCACTAGCTGATGTGAAGTGCTTGCTATAAAGTGCAGAATTTATGCTTTGTACAGGTCAATTTATCATACTCAGCAAAACTGGAACAACATGATAGATAAATAAGTGCGCGTGATACTAGTATACCACTGGTTGTGCACCATGGCAAAGTGAAGTGTCCTGAAGAGCAGGATGCGGTTTGCAGTGACAAAAGTGTGTATGTGGTGTAGCAAAGGCACGGGCTGGCATGCTCCATATTGGCAGCAATAGCATTGAAACACCAGCACTGCTGCTGTCCACACGCAAGGGGCTGCCAGCATTTGTCTCCTGTGATCTCCTTGCCTCCCTCCCCCTCCCTGACTCCCTCCTTCTCCATGTCTGCCCAACCCACTTGTAAGTTCTTATCCTTTTCTGTCCTGGCCATGTTCTATAAGGGCCTATCTCCAGGGGCAGATTGGAAAGTTTCTTCAGGTGAATTTGATCACCTTTCATTTCTTTTTTCAGTATGGAAAACCCTCCATCAAAAACAATATCAAATATTGGTGGTTTGCATCATATGTTGGGTCTTCCTGATCATATCCTCATCGCCGCAGCTGGTGATTCTATTGAGAGTCTACCAACAAGTGAAGCAAGCAATAAATTTGGTGCTTCCTTTGAAACACCAGCAGGCCGAAGACTGGTAGGAAGCTCTAATAATTTCTTTTCCAAAATTTTATGGATGCATATTTGAGTTTTTATATAAAACCAATCTACTTCAATATTTTTAGGTCAAACCGTCAGATTATATGGAATTGATTTCCTGCTTGAAGCCTAATTTGTGGGCAAGCCTGGTGGATGAGGTTCCAGCTTGGGTTACTGAGAAACGAAATAAAGTTTCTGTTGAGCGCACATTACGCTGGCTTGATTCATGTATTGCTCTGGATGCGGTATGAGTTAATCCATATTCAGCTGAAGTGTTTAGTGTTTTTTCGCTGAAATTTTGGCATGCGTCTTTTTACCAAGAAGATTTTATGATTTCTTTTTGAGTTCTGTTGCAGAGACAAAAAAGAAAAGAGAGTGACTTAGTGAAACTTCCCAAACTAATTTTTAAGTTTAGAGGACCTATGTACCTACGTAGTTGTTAAGACACATGTTGCTACAAGTTTAGAGGCCTCTAGGGCAAGCGTCTTGTCACAAAATTGCAGGAATAAGAAATAACATGTAAATCCTCTGTAATATCACATTTTTATCTGATCCCCCTCTCCTGATGTCTTCTTATACGTTCTTTTTTACATGTATAATGCATGAATAGAATATTTCTGCCAAGCTTACGCATTTGCTTTTTATTACTGAAAACATTTTTTTGTGTGACTCATTCTTTCAGGATGCTGGAGCAAATACTTTGGGTGTAGTTGTGGGTGGATCTAGTACAGAACAACGGAAGCTATGTGCCACTGAAGTTTCAAAGAGGAATGTGTCAGGTTATTTCGCTTGTCATTCAGTACACCATTAACTTTCAGTAGTTATACTGCCTATTTACTTGTTTCCTTTGGCAAGGGTGGATGGATCATATAATGGTTTGCCTGAGTAATTGAAGATTTGAAGTATCACACAGAGCCACGACTATTGAATTGACAACGGTGCAAAATTCAGCAACGCTTTATATGACCAATATTTTCATGGCTGTTGTTGTCCTCTGGAAGTTCTTACTCTACTATGTAGAATTAGATGTTACTCCGGTGGTGTAAAGCTACTTTCTACAACACCTATCGCACAAATGTCTCAATTGTCAAAAAGCTAATAAAGGTGGTGTTTCCCAAGACATGCATAATAGATCGCAGAGTATTCGCATCTTTGTATAAAGTCACAAAAAAAGTACAGTCATGTATTTGAATGCAGGGCTATTTGGATCAAGAGATTTTCAAAGGAATTTTAAAGGACTCAATTCCTCCAAGGGAAAACTACTGTAGATGCGTTTGGTTCAAAGGAATTGAAGCAAAACCAAAACAAAGGAAAGGTTTTCTTTCCTCCATTTCTTTTTTTAGAGGAACTTGCTGCCTAATTACAATCCTTGACTAAAACGGACTTTAAGAACTCCTACGGGACAGAGATCTAAGTCGTAAAACACTCACTAGCACAGCATTCCTTTGCTAATACATAGGAAACCATATTGGTGTCCTACGGATTCACTTAATTTTAGAATCCTAAAACAAGAGCATTCCTTTTGCCAATACATGGACAATCATATTGACGGTCCTACGAATCCACTTGATCTTAGAATCTTGAAACAAACTCAGCCGATACTTTAACTGTTGGACTAGAGCCCCATCGAGCGGTTAATCTCCTTTCCTCCATTTCAGAAGCAAAACACAGCAAATAAAACATCCAGTCCAATCTCTTGCTTTCCTTTCCAGGCTGGTTGCTGCCTCCTGTCTCGTGATAAAGGTTGATGCGACAGTGATCATAGGTAAAGGTGAGATGATCAGAGTGCTAGGTAATTAATATATCTTCTAAAATTCCTCCGTTCCAAACACCATTATATCTATGTTTTCTGTATTTTTTTTCATTCTTCTATTTTACACTTGTATTTCTATTTTTTTTATTTTTCCTGTGTTCCAACAGGCCCTAAAGGAAAAAAATGTACAGTGCGATAAGCACCAAACTTATTTTGTACTCGTATAAGCATCATACAACACTCAAGAGTTGTATTGTTTCTATCACCGCTACACAATAGGCCTTCATCACTAAGGTTCTAACAAAGTCAGAACTGATGTAAAATTAACAATCGCCACTCAAAATCAATGCCGTTGCTTGAAACTTATAGGGCATTGACTATCAAGTACATATTTTTTAAAAAAAAAAAGCAAGAGAAGGAGACCCCACCCCCCCACCCCAAAAAAAAAAAAATTCCATTAAGGGGTTGTTTGGATCTCAAATTTTAATAAACCGGTTTGTTTACACTAATCACGTTTTAAAAAACTTGTTTGTTTTGTGTTACTAATCCATGGATAAGAAAATTTGTGTTATCAAAAACTACTCCACGACGGTTTTACAAAAAAAAAAACAGTTGTACTACTGTCAATTAGCATTTCGCTATTCTCCCACCGCAAAACAAATAGTGCGTGCCCCCATTTTTCTCCCTCGAAGCCGCCCCAGCCAAACACATTTATCGCAAAACTCCCTAAAACATGATTTAGATAAATCAACCATAACAGACTAACAACCTAAAAGTGATTCTTAGGAAAAATCAAATTAAAACTTGTTTTATGAAAACCTGTTTTTTATTTTTGTCGAGCTGTAAGTTCATATAGCCCCACACCACCTTCCTGCAAACATCACCCAGGTTGTTCACATGATGCCATCCCACCATGTATATCAGCTGCTGGTTTACAACAAAACTTGAGTTTAAAGCACAAGACTAGAACGAACATCTACCAGTGCATAGCCTCCAGAAAATAGATGTCCAGCTAAACAGAATTGAAAACCAAAGACGCTGGCAAAATCTCCCAACAGGTAGTCGCATCCTCCTTTGTGTTCATTCATCCAGTTGTCCCAAGAACGATTTCCATCCAAACTAGGTATTGAAGACCTCACTTACCACCTGCCTGAGCAGCCTGGCCCTCCACCGCAGCAGTCTTGTGTTTTCCTCCTTTTTCTGCATTAGATCCCAAGATGAGATCCAAAAGAAAACAGAAGATATTATAGGATCTTTAGGCAATTCAGCTCTGAAACAGGCTGCATTTCTGGTTTTCCATAAAGACCAGCATACAGCAGCAATTCCAATCAAAATGAGTGACTGAAGTTTCTTGTTAAACTTGTTTAGCCAGGGTCCAAAAATATGATTAACACAAAAAACATGACCAACATCAAAAGCTGAATTAACAAGGTTCCAAACAAAGTGAACTTAGGCACCTATTCAGAACTGGCACTTGCTATCTCCCATTTCCCAACCCCTCTTAATCAGAATGCTTTGTATCAGAACCTTATTTTTAATCATTAACCACAGGAATATTTTAATTTCAGCGGGATCTTACATTTCCAGAACATCTTGAATGGACAATCACTGTAAAGAAAGAATACATCTATATTTTTTTAATCAAACCAGTTCATACTACTATAAATAGAACAGATTATGAAACAATACCTGGCATACTTTTTTCTTACAGATAGTGTGGCATTAAGCAGAAAAGATATTTACCCACTGTCATAAATGAGGTGTCATTGAAATAGGCACAAGTAAGAATCCCCATTAACCCACTGTCAACCATAGTGTTAATGCTGACTACTGAACATCAGATCAACCAAACATAAAATAAAAGTGACATGGTATGCATTGCTCTATTTGATACAAGCAACAACGTTCCAAACAAAATGAGTTAAGGGGCCCTTAATGAATAAGTGTTCAGCTGTTTCAAAGCCTTAGCAGAACTGGCACTTGCTATCTCCCTTTTTCCAACCCCTCTTAATCAAATTGTTTTTTCTCGAACCTTATTTTTTACTAACAACCACAAGATGATTTTAATTTTCAAGGAATCTTATATTTCCAGAACCACCTAAATGGATAATCACCATTCTGGGTTTTCAGAGCTTTATATAATGAGCTCACTGCAAGCAAAGGATACATCTGTACCTTTTTTATCAAACAAGTTCGTTAGTACTATAAATAGAACAGATTACAAATCAATGATTGTCATACTTTTGCTTACAGATAGTGTGGCATTAAGTAGAAAAGATATTTACAAATAATAAATGAGGTGCTATTGAAATCGGCACAAGTAGGTATCCCCCTTAACCCACTGTCAGCCAGAGTGTTTAATGCTGACTGCTAAACATCCGTTCAACAAAACATAAAATAAAAGTGGCTCAGTACGTGTTTCTCTATTTGATATTGCTAGCATTCCTAAACTGAAACAAGATACGTATATAGTAATGGCCTATTGGGTTCAGCACCAACAGAAAAGAAAAAACATTCAAGGACTTTTCATCAGTTAAAAACAATATACTTCACAGCAAAGGGCAAAGGGGTAGTTGCTCATACCATTTGGAACATAAAAGCTCTCATAGGGGTGAACAGTCTTGACAAGTAACGAGCCATCAGACACCTTGTTGAACTTCAGTGTTTCAAGCTGAACCAGGAAAACGCCAGAAGGGGTCCCTATAAGCACCACATTTCTATCCCCGGAGAACCCACATATCCAAACAGGCACCATACGGCGACGATTGCCCTCCGGCACCAATGGCAGCTGCAGTAGCTTGTCCATCTCAACGGCCCTGTGTGGAATCCATTTCGACGCACTGTCATCGTCAACCTCCCGCGCCCACAAGTGCAGGGTGAAATCCTTGACAAAGGCAAGGCCAAGCACATCATCTTCCAAACTCACAACACGGATGTTCCACTTGTGGGTTGCAGGCATCTCTGATGGCCGCTCAATGAATGATAAACTTGGGGTGCCGAATTCTAACTTAAGCATGCGGTTCCCATTAACAATCCAATACAGGGATTCCCCAACAAGGGCAGGGGGATCCTCATAGATCATACAGAGCAGTGATGGCACCGGCGTTGAGATCATGTCACCCCACGCGCCCGTCCGCGAAGAGTACACGCAGCCGAACACGCTGTCCTCGCCGACGAACACGAGGGCCACGTGGAAGGGGGTCGAGTGGCAGGCTTCGTCGCCGCCGGAGGCAGCGCAGAACACGGTGGCGCTGTGGTCGGTACCGCCTGCCTGAATCTGGTTGGGGACGGCGATGCTGCGGCGCTCCCCGGTCATGGGGTCCCACACGAGCACTTCGCCCCAGTCGCCGCTGCGGAGCAGGGCGCGGCCGTGGTGGCAGTCGACGAGCCACCACCCGCCATCTCCCCCGTCCCTGCGGAGGGAGGAGGCCTCGGCGGCGATGCGGCCGGGCGGGCCCTCGGTGGGGACGAAGAGGGCGCCTTGCGAGGAGTTGTAGAAGAAACCGAGCACGGGGGGTGTTTGATGGATTGCGCGGAAGCGGCGGAGGAAGCTAGGGTTTTGGATAAAGCGGTTCCAGCGCTTGCAGACGAGGGACGCATGGGAGAGGAAGGAAGGGTGGGGCGGGAGGCGGAGGAAGATCTCGGCGAGGACGTCGTCCGGCATAGACTCCGCCGCCGCCGCCGCCACCACCGCCGGTGGCGAGGAGTGGCCGCCGGTGACCTCGGCCATTGTCAGATTTGGAGAATGAGAGAAACGGGGATTGAAATGTGTTTATTGAATTTTTAGATCTAAAGAATTTCTGTAGCGACGTGAAAAGACTATAATACCCAAAATAAGACATGAAAGTAAAATATAGAAAAAAACCCTAATACACCATACATACTTATAATAATATGAAAAGACTCTAATATCCTTAATAAATAGAAAAGGACTCTTAATACCTTTAATAAACACTAGCGCATACACCATTAACATTCTCACTTAAATATTATCTATATATACTACATTTGAAAGGTAAAATGTTCAATCTCTAAGTCTATTCTCGTAAATGTTATTCAGTAGTAACTCTTAAAAAACATTCACTTTTTAACGAGTATTTTTCACAAACTGTTTTTTAATTTCTCGGTAACAATGGCTTGAAGAGTAGAAAACTGATGTTGTTGCTTCATGCCTTCGTGAGTGAGAGCTTGCTGCTGCAGCAAAGCAGCTTGTTGCTGCTTGAAGATGAACCACATGACGATGGTTTGACGCTACTGCTGCTGCTTGATGATTGACAAAAATTGTTGTTGGTGCCACTAAGGATGAAAATGAAGACCGGCTCAAGCAATCCGATGTTCTATGTTCTGTGGAGGACAAGAGAAATGAGGATTGAATTCTGTGCACTGAGTTAGGTCAAAAAAAGCATATTGTGTATTGGAAATATGAAATAATCTAATACTTGTCACAGATCATTAATGTTTTAATTTAGACTGTTAATAACTTTTGAATGATTAATTTTATAATTAATAAAGATTGAGTTTATATAAAAACTTTTCGCAAAAAAGGATGAGTGGTTAAATTATAAAGTGAATATTAGTAACTATGTGACAAGTATTTAAAGCACTTTAACCCATACTACCACGTATACTGTTACCACCATATCATATCATGTCTATTGGAGGGTGGAGTTTAAATAGGTGATATCTAATTTTGATATATTGAAAACAAATAGGGCAAAATTCTTGAGATTTTAAAGACAAAATTTCATAATTTTGCAGCTAAATTTCTGATGATTTACTTCTGTTAAAACTTCAAATTCTGTATATTCAAAGTTCTCTTCAACAAAAGAACACTTCTAAAAGAAATTTTTTTTGTTCGACCCGTAGTTGCAATACTAGAATATGATGGCAACACATATCAGTTTTTGTTTCAATATTGAATCAGTTGTCCAAGAAAGTATCCATGGAACGTGCAAATATTAGAGCTGGTTGTGTGGAGGACCTTTAGAGTTTTGAGGGACCAAAGTTTGTTTCGCTTAAGATTTCCCCAAAAAAAATATATCCAATTCTAGAGTCTCACTAACCATTATCATGTGTGTCGATGTAGTAGTACTATCAAACAATGGCTACTTCTGTGGCCATTTCACTGTCACTAGTGACTTCAAGCTACCGAAAACAGTACTCTTATATCTTCAAAGATTGTTTACGATGGAATGCATGCTGTAATTAATCCTTCTGCTAAAATGTGTGCTTAATTAGAACATTGAAGATTAGTTCTTTAGGGTAATATTAGGCAATGTTATGGTTAACATCCTACTGTCTGATGTGTTGAAATTTACAAGTGTTTTGTTTATACTGGTCTATGACCTTAAACCTGGGAGTGGAGAAAAAGCGGAAACTAATGTTCACAGTAGTGTGGCATCTTTCTTAAGAATAAAGAGTATCCTCAAATCACACAGCTTATGGAATATGGATCCACATTAATATAACATTGCACATCAATATTAGCAAGATTGTTGAACTTCACATAGTAACTAACGTTAAAATGGGGACATAAATATATCCAATATTCATCCTGAGCGACGTGCCAGGACAGTGGAGCAGCGCCTGGGCGATTCAGCAATCCAAATATTGACTCTTTTTTTTTCTTTTCATCTACCATCAGCATAACTCACCTATGTATTATTATTTCAAAATCATCCAATCTTCCTAGCTAGGACAAATAAAATGCAAGTCTAAGTCTTGCAATAACCATTGCAACTGTAATGCATTTTCCTGGGAGCTAACAAAAGGGATTTTAGACCGATACAGGGGTGGAATTAAACCAATCCTCAGGGCAATTGAGCAAATATATCTGAGGCACGTGCAACTGCAACTCTGGCACATCACGAGATCACAGACCTGATGTCAACTATCCGTGGCATATCCTGCAGATGAAAACACACGAGAATTTAAGCAATCCAGCCTCTAGGATTTAAGTGAAAACCACCTTCTTCTTGAACATTTGCACAGAAAATAATTTTCTATGTCCCACAACAAATTACTGAAATATATCCTTAGTTTTCAAAAGCATGATTACCCAATGTCTAATAAACCTTTTTGCTTGTTTAACATGAGTTAATCTGCTTATAGATTACTTATTCACCAATCGCCACATTGATCTACTTAAAATATGAGTTAGTATAAGAACCGGAAAACGTATAAATATAATTGCTGGTGCTAGGCTCTAGATTGTGGATTACGATGAAGCTCATGAATGTAGAAGAATCACTGCAGTTTTGATTAAAAAAAACCACTGAACACAAGACAAGAACAAAAACTTTCCAAAGGTTGACGTCCAGGCTGCCTCACCTGCTCTAAAATGACAGAGTCCCTGGCTTCTGTCAACACATTGGATCTCATGGGATTCAGTGGAACTTTTAGTTGTTATCCTGTGACATTAGCTAACAGCAAACAATAAGATGTATAAGCTATGAACTTTGATGAGTTAACACATCCAAACCAGACAACACCAAAAGTAAGTTAACAGTGTACCAAAGTCATACTCTCCTATTTAGGAATCTTAAGACTAGTCTTTGGTATGGCACATTGTCCATGTGTCGAATATCTGAATTAGAAGTCATCTTATGGGCTATGGCTGATTCCAGTTTTTACCAGATGGTTACCATGCCACATTTTGCCACACTTGGGTTATGCAGGTTTGATTATCCGGGGTGGTCATTTGGTTCACTGTCACGGTGCCACCACTGTGGGCTGTGGCAGGTCCATGCCAGACCTATAGTTTTTCAACATCATGGCCTACTTTACGTACACACAATGCTTTGCTAAGACTGGGCACCAAAAAACCGTGGCAGCAAGAAATTTGTGGCATTCATCAAACACTGCAAGGGACCAACATGCTCATAGAATACTGGACCAAATGTGAAATTTACCTATTATCTTTTTCACCATTAAATGTTCCTAATTGAATAATGGGATTTTGATGTACAAATGCAGGACATTAAAAATTAGACAGCAAACATCAATAATTGTACTTCCCATATGGAATCAAGTAAAATATATGTACCACGATAGAAATCACCAGTTTGAGGAAGGTTAGGATATGACCAGACAGCGTAAAAGATATGTTCCAAAATTGATGTAAACTTCATGAAGAATTTGAAGCATAACAGTCACTCAGTTAGCCATCATCAGCAAATAATAAGACGGTCCTTTGAGTTATGTATATTTTTCCTGTAAACATGTATGTTTTGTTTGCCTCCGAGTCACTACCTGAGTACTAGGCCTTTTCTTTCATATTGAAAAAGCAAGTTCATACTAAAATGAAAGCAGTGACACTGCTATAGATGCTTTGATTGAGTAGAGACAGAGAATTTCTCAAGTGTGCAGTGATAGATCTTTAGAGATAGCCATACTGAAGTCAGCCCAAGCAATGCCTAAATCCCATTTCTTGGTTGGACTAACCCAACCGGCAATTTCCGTCTTCCTGAATTGGGATAGGCAGATTCAGTTCTAGCTGCCTTTTGTCATCTACAGGCCAATATAGCTAGAAAGTAGCTCTGCCTTGAAAAACACTTTTCAGATAGCATTTTTATTAGCTTCCAAACATTCCATGTTTTAGAATGGCATTTTATGCATCTGGTGCAGTTTAATTTTGATGTACTAGCTCATTAAGATTACCAACTTTCATGTAAGTAGGATGTAAAGTACTAAAGTTAAATTATAGCGTCAGTCCAACTTAATGAGTCAAATGCAGCAAGTAGAAAAAACAAACACCTGCATGATTTATTGATTTGCAGCTCTACAATAAGGACAACCAATAGATTTCCTAAAACAGGTGAACAATCTTCATGGTGATGGTGCTATCCTATATGCAACCTATACTAAACAAATCATAAATTAGCGCAATCAACACACTATAGTACAAGAGAATTTAATTGAAATCATTCTGAACGAACCAACACAGAGGATAACAAGTTCCTGCATGATCATCGACAGAGCATTCATGTCCAAACATCACGAGTTAAATTTGCATGGCTGTTCTTTTCCTCTGAAAGTTTTTACTCTACTATATATAGAGAATGAGATATTAATCTGGTATTATAAAGCTACTCACAAATGTCTCAAGTGTCAACAAGCTAATAAGGGTTGTCTTACAGAAAATGTGCATAAAAGCTAATGGAGTATTCACATCATTGTTCATTTATAAGTCACAAAGATTGCACCAACATATATTTCAATGCACCCATAAAGGAAAAATATACTGCATGATAAGCATCAAACTTATATTTTGTTCATAAGCATCATACATTACTCATAATTGCATTATTTTCTACTACCGCTACACATTAGCCCTTTAAGGCTCTAAATAATGTAAAATTAATATTTGCCACCTAATATCAATGTTTTTTTCTTGCAACCCATGGGCATTGATTATCAAGAAAAGGTCATCGGCATATTTGTTTGATCAAACTAGGTCATTGCTACTATAAATAGAACAGGTGCTGAATCAATGCATGTCATATGTTTGCTTAGAGAAATGTGACATTATCAAAAAGATTTTCCAAATAATAAATGAGAAATTATTGAAATTGGCGCAAGCAGGACTTCCATCAATCCACTTTCAACCATAGTGGTAATGCTTACTAGTGACTATTGAACATCAGCTCAACAAGTCATAAAATAAAAGTGACATGGTAATGTGTTGGTCTATTGTATAGCGCTTGCACTCCTAAACCACAAGATACATAATACTGGGTTCAGCACCAAGATAAAAATATTGAAATTCTTTTCAATAGGTAAAATCAATACTTAACAGCTGAGGATAAAGGGATAGTTGCTCATACCATTTGGGGCATAAAAGGTAACATAGGGGTGGACAGCAGTCATCCTGAACAAGGAGTCAGACACCTTCTTGAACTTGAGCGTATCAAGCCAAACCAGGAAAATGCCAACAATGGAGTGTATTAACACCACATCTCCATCCTCAGAGAACCCATTTAATAATACAGTGACAAAGGACGATAGCGGCAGGGGTCAAACACCGTTGGCAAAGGCAGGAGCTTGTCCAGCTAAAAGGCCCTGCGTGGAATCCATTACGACACACCATCATCATTGGCAAACTCCAGTGCCCACAATTTGCAGCCTGAAAAGATTGAGGAAGGCAATGCCAAGCCCATCATCTTCTGACCTCACAAGACGCATGTTCCACCTGTGCAAGACATGCCTCTGCACAGGATGCTCAATCAGACTTAAACTTTGGCTGCCGAATTCAAACTCAGGTATGCGGCTCCCATCAAGAAGCCAATACAGGGCTTCCCATCCAGATAGAGCTCACACGGTGCTGGCACCGGCTTTGAGATCGGATCGCCCCACATGCCTATCAGCGAAGAGTACACGCAGGCGAACACGCAGCAATGGCTGGTGAACACGAAGACAACATGGAAGGCGCTAGAATGGCAGTCGCCGCCTCCAGAAGCAGTGCAGAACAGAACACCGTGGCATTGCGGCGGAGGTAGCCTTCCTGAATCTGGTGGTTGGGGACGGTGATGCAGTGGCGCTCCCCGGTCACACGAGCAGTTCAGCCCAGTCGTTGCTACGGAGGAGGGGGAGGGTGTGGCCGTGGCAGTAGTCGACGAACTGCTTGAAGAGGGGGAGGTCCAGGAAATTGAGGAAGAAGCCGAGCATGGGGGTGTTTGATGGAATGCACGGAAGCTGCGTAGGAAGCTAGGGTTGCGGATAAGGCGCCACCAGCGCTGGCACACGAGGGACGCTTGGGAGTGGAAGGAAGGGTGGGGCGGGTGGCGGAGGAGGATCTCGCCGAGGACATCGTCCAGTATAGACTCCGCCGGCAGAGGCACAGAGGAGAGGAGGAGCGGCGGTGGCGGCTCATGTCGTGTGGATTGCAGTGCAGAGGATGGGCGCGTCTTGTTGTCAGCCAGCTAACAAAAATTAAAAGAGTAATTTTGACAAAACTAGAAATGCTTTTTTCTAGTTTATACCGCAGACGCACATTCTCTAATGCATGCTTAAAAAACAAAAATCAGCGTCACATCTATAATCTCATTAAATTCTCGTTAAAACCTACTTATATGCACGCAATATTCATGGGCGCCAGAATTTAAACCCTATTAGTGTAGTTATACACCAACGACTTTATCAGCACACCACATGTATTTTCCTAAATTTGAAATATTTTCACCAAACTGTCATAAAGCTATATATTTAACAAAATATATCATAAGACTATAGACTATAGATTTAACATTAAGTTTATAAAAATATATATATTTAAGGCATCATATCAACATTAGACAAGCTCTATGTAATAATATAGATGACCATTGCGCTGGGTTGCAACTGTGCCCACCCACCTTCGAACCGTTGGGGTGAGGCGCGTGTGTTCACTTTCCTCTCTTAATTCCATCAATACCAAAGCTCCTCCTTTGATATTTTTTCTATCACAAAACTATCATAGAAACATAGATTTAATAATAAAATTATCTCAAAGCTACAATAGATTTATACTACCTCCGTCTACATATGCAAAATTTAGAACAGGGAAGTAGGTTATATCCATACCACTATTGTTTTTTTAGTTAAAAAAGGTTTTGTGATAAAATTGATGGTAAAGATGTAGTTTTGAGATAGGATGCCTTAAATAGTTTTGCAATAAGTTTATTATACATCCTCCTACATATATAGTTTTTTTAATAATTTGATCAAAATATACTTAAATTAAATTGAAATTTACTAGATGTGTAGCCTATGTGTTACACCGGGATAAAACCAAATATAATAAAAATTTAAAATAGCATAATATGTTTCCTTAAAAGAAAATATAAGATGAATTTCAATGTACCTATGGATATAGTATTGTGGCAATAACGTATCAGGAGGCAGTGGTATATAGGTGCTTGGAGTGTCAGTCTCCAACCACTATGGCTTGATATCTTGAAGATAAATGGATTTAACATGAATTGGACTGGTTTGCTGTGAGATTTATGTCAAACTTGGAACCAAGGTCAAGCGGATGACCGTGGTTCTGTGCAATTTCCTTCTAACAAGGTTCTTTTCGCATCGTTGCATGGGATCAGAGTAGTTTATGTGAGGATAAAATATGTAGTGAAAGAATAGTTGTGCAGGATTCATTGTTGCAACTACTTTTTTTTTTAAGAAAAGTTTACATTTGGTAAACTCAACTATACGCTTGGTTTAGTTTTTGTCTCCGTTTACTTTTGCTCCCTTAAGTCTTAAAACTATTCGCTTGTGGTCCCTAAGTTCAAAACAAGGTAGTTTTCGGTGACGTGGAGCCATATGTCATCCTAATTAGTCATTTGAAATAGATTATATATAGCATATGTGAGAGAAAGAGAAAAAAGAGATGATGTTGACTTATAGATTGAAGTATTTTCTTTATTTTTAATTTATTTTGCTTTCATTTATTATTTATTTCTATGTTGATATCATCATCATTAGCTACACATAGGTGTCATGTCACCAAAAACTATTTTGGTTTGTACTCAGGGACTAAGTTTTAAGAGTTGAAGACTAAAAAATAAACAGTTTCATAATTGAGGATAAGTTAATAGTGTACCAAAGCCATACCCTGTTATTTCAGAAATCTTAAAATACTAGTCTTTAGTATGGCAAATTGTCAATGTATATAATATCTGAATAAGAATCCATTTTATGGCTGATCTAGTCTTTCTACCAGATGTTTACCATGCCACATTTTGCCACACTTGAGTTAAGCAGGGTTGGTGTTTGGTTCATTGACACAGTGCCTAATTGTCATAGACATGTTGCTTTGCTAAAATTGGGCACCACAAAAGTTGCATGCAACACGTAGCAAGACATATGTGGCAATTGGTGGCATTCATCCAAACAGCTCCTAGGAACTGCCATGATCATAGAATACTGGACTGATTGTGGAATTTGCCATATTGTTTCGCTATTAAATGTTCCTAATTGTATAGAGGGATGTTATGTACAAATGCAGAACATAAAAAAAATGACAGAAGACATTAATAATTGTACTTTATGGACTCATAATAAAACACAGTTACTACGACAAAAATCACCAGTTTGAGGAAGAGGGTCAGCAAACAACATAAAAGATATTTCCCAAAAATGGTGTAAACATGGTTATCAATTTGAAGTATAACAGTCACTTGGTCAAGCATCTACAGCAAACAATAAGATGACCCATTGAGTTATGTAGATTTTTCCCACAAACATGTATGGTTCATTTGCCTCCAAGTGACTGCGTGTGTACCCTCTAGCTGCCTTTTGTCATAGGCAGACCAATGTAGTTATGAAGTAGCAATGCCTTGAATAACTCTTTCCAGATAGCATTTTCATTAGCTTCCAAACTTTTCATGTTTTAGACTAGCATTTAATGATATCTGGTGCAGTTTAATTTTGATGTACTAGCTCATTTAGATTACCAAACTTTCATGTAAAGTAATAGAGTTAAATTGCTTGAGTCATAGTCCAACTTAACGAGCCTTGGATAGTTGGATCAGTGCAATAAAATGAAATGCAGCAAGTAGAAAAACCAAAGTCTGCACGATTTATTATTTGCACCTCAATGGCCTGACTTGATTTACAATAAGGACAACAAATAGATTTCATAAAACTCATAACGCTACTCATAATAGTATTCTATGGTGCTATACTAGATGTGACAAATCATAAGTTACCTTAATCAACTCATTAAATTACAACAGAATTTCATTGAAATCATACCAGAAGGAACCAACACTGAAAAACATGTCATCGACAAAGAATTCATGTCCAAACATACAGCGACATCATCAAATCCTTTCAGTCCCAAACAAATTAGGATAGGCTACTCATGTCCAAACATCACAAGCTAAATTTTCATGGCACTTATTTTCCTCTGAAAGTTTTACCCTACTACATAGAATGAGATGTTAATCTGTTATCATAAAGCTACTTTTGGCAACACCGATTTCATAAATGTATCAAGTTTCAACAGGCTAACAAGGGTTGTGTTACACAAGATGTGAATAAAAACTGTATTATTTCAATCACCACTGCACATTAGACTGTTAACTCTAAGGCTCTAAATGATTTAAAATTAAAACTTGCTGCCCAATATAAATGTCTTCGCTTGCAGCTCACGAGGCATTGATTATCAAGAAATGGTGCATCCGTATTTTTTTCAACCAAACTAGGTCATTACTACTATAAATAGAGCATATGTTGAACCAATGCTTGTCATATTTTTTCTTACAAACCATGTGGCATTAAGTAGAAATTATTTTTCCAAATAATAAATGAGGTATTATTGAAATTGGCGCACTAGGTATTCCATCAATCCACTTTCAACCATAGTGGTAAACTACTGAACATCATTTCAGCAAACCATTAAATAAGAGTGACTTAGTAAAGTGTTGGCCTATTTTATATAACTTGCACTCCTAAACCAGGACAAGATACATAGTACTGGGTTCAGCACCAAAAGGAAAAACATTGGAAGTCTTTTCATTAGGTAAAAACTCAAAAACTATACTTCATAGCAAAGAACAAAGGGATCGTTGTTCATACCTTTTGGAACATAAAAGCTAGCATAGGGGTAAACAGTCTTCATGAGTAAGGAGCCGGACACCTTTTTGAATTTCAATGTTTCAAGCCAAACCAGGAAAATGCCAGCAGCAGTCCGTATAAAAACCACATTTCCATCCTCAGAGAACCCACTTATCCAAACAGGCATCACACGGCACCAATTGCGCTCCATTGCCCAATTGTCCTCCATCGCCATTGGCAGCGGCAGGAGCTTGTCCAGCTCAATGGACGTGTTCGGAACCCATTTCGAAGCACCATCATCGGCAGCCTCTCGCGCCCACAAGTGCAGGATGAAATCCTTGACAAAGGCAAGGCCAAGCACATCGTCTTCCAACCTCACAAGACGGATGTTCCACTTGCGGATGGCATGCATCTCCACGGGATGCTCAATCAGAGCTAAACCTTGGTTGCTGAATCCGAACTCAAGTATGCGGCTCCCATCAAGAAGCCAATACAGGGCTTCCCCAACAAGGGCAGGGGGCCCCTCATAGAGCTCACACGGTGATGGCGCCAGCGTTGAGATCAGGCCACCCCACGCGCCGATCAAACACGCAGGCGAACACGCGGCCATGGCTGGTTAACACGACGGCGACATGGAAGGGGCTAGAGTGGCAGACTTCGTCACTGCCGGAGGGAATGCAGAACACGGCGGCGTTGCGGTCGGAAGCACCTGCCTGCATCTGGTCGGAGACGGTGATGCAATGGCGCGCCCCGGTCATGGGGTCCCACACGAGCAGGTCGCCCCAATCGCGGCTGCGGAGGAGGGCGCGGCCGTGGCGGCAGTCGACGAACCACCACATGCCGTCGTCCCCATCCCTCCTGAGGGAGGAGGCCTCGGCGGCGATGCGGCCGGGCGGGCCCTCGGCGGGGACGAAGAGAGGCAGGTCCGGGGAGTTGTGGAAGAATCCGAGTACGGGGGGTGTTCGATGGAATGCGCACAAGCGGCGGAGGAAGCCGGGGTAGCGGGCCAGGATGCGCCATCGCTTGCATACGAGGGAGGCGCGGGAGAGGAAGGATTGGTGGGGTGGGAGGCGGAGGAAGATCTCGGCGAGGACATCATCCGGTGAAGACTCCGCCGACGCCGCCGCCACCGGGGAGGAGTGGACGCCGGTGGCCTCGCTCATGCCGTGTGAGTTGCGGGGCGCCGGGTGGCCGGGGGCGGAGTTCACTTCTCAACAGAGGGTCGAGGACACAGACACGTCTGGTCGCGGAGTAAGCGTACTTTATTTTATCTACATATTTCTATATTAAAATATTAAAAATATATAATTTTGTTTAGAAAATTTTGATGTATGGTTTTGTTTAAAAAAAACTATCAGAAGTTGAGATTTTTTTCTAGATCTGAAAGTGTTTTCTATTATACCAATGGCCGAGTGTGGTAGGACACGTGAGTGAGAAGAGACGCGTTTTTTTGGGTTCATGAGGTTATGTAATTATTTTGTAGGTGACTTTTTTCTTCTTTTTATTTTCAGGATGTTTTTTTTCTAGAATTTTGTAAAAAAAAAGAGATTTTAAATAAATCTATTTTAATTTAGAGATATAATCATAAAGAAAATTTAGGAGTATGAATAAAAAAATAATTAAGATGTTTGAATTATCATGTAAATATTTATTTACGAAGGAATTATATGAGAATTTAGCGTTAATATAAAAAATCATTACACCATTAGAGGTTAGACAATTAATATAATCACACACATACATCATTTAGATAATAATGGCAAAAAGCTTTACACACTAAAAAGTTTACATGTTACGGATGAAACATAGATGCAATATAAATAATACAACAAGCAATACGGTACGAACGTCTATTTGAAACTTGTGAAGATCATCACGTATGCCCTGCTTGTAGTAGTCACATGTTGCTACAAGAGCTGGCTCTTTGCTTTTACTACACTTTAGTCTGTATATATTGTTTAACTATTTCAGACGGTATGATTTTCACAAACTATTATTTGAATTCGCACGTTTTTAATGGTGAAAAAAATGCATAAAAATTAAAATAAAGTAGACAAATATATAACGAATTTACCATAAAACCGTCATCAAGATTGTTTAGATAGACAAAGTACCTTCTACAAAAGATATCATCTTTTATTGACCTCACCATATGATAATAATCACCGTAAGTGCATTTAGGATGCTTCCGCCATGTAGGTAGTATAAGAGGTTGTAATATCCAGTCTGACTATTCGGCTCGCCTACATCGTACATACTCCTTTTTCCTCCTTAAGTACTATTCATTTGATTCAGAAGAGGAAAACCAACGGCCTTAGAAAAACCAACGGTTAGGGTCAAATAGTAGATTTTTTATATTAACCCACTGAATAAAATTACACATCCTTCTATTGATCTGTGAAAGAAAGTATTAGTTTGAAGAAATTTTCTTAATAAAGAACAATTGAAAAAATATGGGCACATAATTCATACTTCATGATAATAGTTTGGGCATTGGAAAAATCTTTTCTTACGAGTGTTAGTATCTTGAAATGTCATATACTAGCACCAATCAACACATATATAGAATGGATGATCATACTAAGACAAAATTAACCAAACCAAAAAAATCATCCAGTAGCACGGTAGTCAGATCAATGGCAAAAAGGCAGTTGGATCTGCAAAATTTAAATAGATCACTGAAACTTCATTTAGGTCGAAAATATCATTTTATTTTGTAAAAAGATTTAGTTTTTGATAATCCTGCTATTCACCCTTCCTCTGCTAGGTTTGATTATTATGTTTCAATCCTACAACCTTACTAGCAGTATATGAGTCTCCTGCTTTTGATCCAGCGGAAGATTAGTTTTCTGCCTGATCTAACAGCATATTATGTTTTTGATGAAAATTGGAGAAAATTGTGTGACTAAAATCGCTAAAGATTGATCAAGATGCCATAAATCAGAGCGGACCCGATTTGGCTAGGCCAAATCGACCATCTTCCTTGCCCCAATATATCACATCTCTCTCTTTATTTTCCTCCAAGGCGACAACACTCTAGGGTCTTCATTGTCGCTACCTCAGTCCATGCGTCGGTCTTGGAGGCATGATAGCATATGACTGCCATCACTATTGTGAACACCATCGACTTTGCGCAAGTGACATCGCAGGAAACCAGCGCCACCACTAGAGCTCCCTACCAACCCATGACGCAGTTGCCGTTGGACCCAAATGCCAAAGTGGGTAGCCACTACCATTGACCTCTCACCAACACTGTTGTCAAGTTGTGGTGAAAGGGCAATGGGTCGACCGGCCGCCGCCATCAGATTGATGCTCCGCTGACATCATGGCCGAACATGATAAGGTGTAGTCGCTAGGGTCTTGTTGTTGTGCGTTAGGAGTCATCGTCACTATTGTTGAATCCATGATGCTACCGGCGAGCCGTCATGGTGGATACATAGGCCGCCAGTGCTACTCCTACCACTGCCAACATCATCGCTGCACCAATGTCATTGCATGGGTACGAAGTTGTCGCCGATGTCTTGCCACTGAGCAGTAGATGGGTCATCGGCAAGCATCCTTGCCGTGCACCACCCTAATCCCCATAGTCACCAATAGCCGACGTCCTCCACCGTCGCTACCATGGCATTGAAATGATGTGCTGGATGGTGGATGCCGCCACGGGCGATAGTGGGGAGAGGGAAACCCTAGTCCCCTTTGCTCCCTTGTTGTGGTCATTTGGGTAGGCCAACAAGTATTAATTACTTCTTGATGGCAATGTCTAGGGGATATTAGCAATGTGGTTTGAATACTCACTCGTGGATGGTACTGCTTGGCAGCGCTGGCTCAAAGGCCACGTATTTTGCTATCATAATTTACTCCTTGTTGAGCGCATTGAAATGTGTTTTGCCACCATAGTTTTCTTCCTAAGCATATGACATGGGATGTCTAATACACGTCGATTTGAAATTGATTATCAATTTGAATGACAATAGGTGAGCATTAATCAGAGAGAGTGCATATGGCTAAAGTTTTTCCATGCTGATTGCATATACATTTGGTATCAATAGTGGTTTGGCAAACCTACATATTCTAACCAGACAGTTGAGGAGGACCCTTCAAAGGAAGGAAGAATGTAGTATTTATGCCACTACATTGGTTTAAGTCTAGGTTCCCTGCATAAACATCTTCTATTAAAGTGTATAATATTTTCTAAATAAATCACCACCGTAGCATACATTCATTGGAGAACATATGTGATTGGGGTGAAATTTCTTAATCTGTTGTCACATTATAGGGATTGTAAGTATGCTATCAAGAGATATCTCAACATTAGGGGGAGAGAAATGCCCATTAAAATGCCTAGAGATTTATTAGAATGAATGATTGAACCTATTGGTTTAGTTCATACTCCTGGTTGCTCGGGGCATGAAGTGTACCAGAAAATCACTAGATGAACAACCATATTGGATGTCAAATAAAGTAATGCTCCTACTTGTTGTAGCTATGGATATAGCCGATATTAATATCATATCCACATTTAACTTGTGACATTAATCTGAGTTCTATGGTGACACGTGCGAACATGATCCGTGGGCCTTAATTAGAGCATAAGAGTTCTCACTGGATGTTAGGATGCTCCTCTAATTCTCTAGATGAAGAACTCAGCTTAGCAAGGTGATGCACCTCATGACGATGCTCATCATGGAGACGAAATTCCTAGCAATATATGCATATGATGGTGCTAGGAATATGGAACAACCACAGATTGGTTGTTTTCAGAAATAACAAAAATCTGATTAAATGTGTAAGTGGGAATAAATGTGTCGATACTATGTTGCCTCTTGGTAATGATTCTCTCTTAGAGAACCCGAATCTAGAACAAAGTCCATGGCATGAGCATGTGACACTCAAATTAGGTCAAATGGAAATACAATTGAGGCATAATCGAATCGCTAAATGAAAGTCACAAACATTTTTATGGGTCATTTATTGAGATAATGATGTGGTGATGTGCGATGGTTCAAGAAAGTCCTAGGCATGACCTCTCACACATGAGTTAAATGTTCCACTATATAATGGCAAAATGGTATGAAATAAATTATGCAGTTAATGAAATTAGGAAATCCTCGAGGAGGTCTTGATAGGATCCAAATTAAGTTTATAGCATGCAAATATCATACCAAAATAGGTACTCCAGTAAGAGTACCATCGTCTTATAGGAAGAAAATCTCATTGATGATAACATAAAAGATTGATCACCTATTCTCTCCCAGTTGTTAGTCTTAGAAGTTTTTTTTTGGATAATTAGGATAATTAGTTCATGATGTTCTCTTTTTTTCTTGAGCGAGTAGAGCTATTATTCCTCACAGAAAGGTTTTTAGCGAGGCAATAAAACAACATGCAATGCATGAGCGGCAGCTATGCACTCTTTTACTAGCATTTTCTCCACTTAGTTTCGTTAGGTGTTTTGATGAAGGAGGAGTTGATCATGGATAGGCCCAAAAAAGTATTAGTGCAACAGATATGTGATACCCTATAAACATATACTTTCTTTCAGGAGTACCATATATCAAATAATATACAGAAAGAAAGACTATATATATAAATGAAGTCCTAGTCAGATAAGGAATGAGTTTTAGATAAGGACACAAATATAGAGTTTTACTCAGCTCCTACCAAGACTATTTAGATAGTATTTATATTTATCTTTCTAGTTTTACTTAGACAAAGAGCATTCAGGGTATAAAATACAAAGCCCCATAGGAAGGGTGAGAGAGGCAAACATAGCCAAGACAATACAATCCACCTCAATTCTATCAAATCAACATTAGAAAAGTCTAACAATGGCTATCAACTGGCAACCATGCCTAAACTCTACATCAATGTAATTATAAACTATATTAGAGTATTCCTCCTCATATGTTGTACTCATGAGATATTGATATAGTAGAATGGTGGCCTCCAGTCGGATAGTACGGGCCATTAACCACATCAGGGGATTGAACTCATAAAAAAAATCATGTCTCTCTTACTCCTTTGATAGATTCATTTACATCTTCATATTAGCCGATCTCAACGCTCTTTAAATACACCACATATATACGAATACAACGATCAAATTATTATTCATCGACAAAATGTTAGGAAATAACTCTCCGGAGAATAAAGTTTCTTGATGGCTAATCCAAATTCAAGTAGAGATAAGATTTTATCTCCTTTAAGAGTAGAGATAAATAATTTTATCTCCTTTAAGAGTAGAGATAAACAGCTTATCTTCTTTGAGAAGTTTGTGATTGATGCATTATATATAATGGAAAGCGAGCTCAGACCTATATGCGTGTCAGTTTGCACTTTTACAAGAGAAGGGCGTGAGGGTCATTCATCTTCTCATGCCTAGCAGAGAAAAGAGCCTTATAAACGTTGGTTTACAACGGACCACAAGGGCGATCAAATCACATAAGATCACGCGCTGCCACAACTGGTCCTTATTTGCTGCCCCTCTCTCTCTCTCTCTATCTCTCTCTGAGATTTACTGCGGGAGGGATCAGTTGTCGCCACACACACACACACAAGCCATCAGTTGGCCACAGAAGATCCTGCAAGCGATACACCTCCCTCCAATCACCAGCACGACGCGCAACACGCATGAGCCTGGGCCGGCCCTCGATCCGCACCGTCCACTCCAACGCCAACACGCGCCCCGTCGGCAACCAAACCTTTTAAGGCCTGATACGACTATACGAGAGGCCTGATTTCTCGGAGCCTGAAGCTTTGGTGCGGCACCGGCCAATTGCACTGAGGTCATCGTAGACGACCGCGACGAGGCCCTTGTCTGTGATGAGCAGGCAGCGAGTGATATCCAGGCGCTCTAGCGAGGGGCACCTAGCAGTGATCTCGGCGAGCCCGACGTCTTTCACCAGCGGCACATCCTACAGGGCGAGCGTGTCGATCGACGGTTGTTGCTGCTGCGGGCGTTGCTGCCTCCGATTCTTGGCGGCCCTCACGCACTCCGTCGCCGCAGCAGCCGACGCGGCCAACAACAACCGCTTCCTCTGCTGCTGCACCCCGCCGCCGCGTCTTCCGCCAGATTCGCGAGCCGCCGCCTCCTCGCGACCACCTTATAGCAGTCGCTGCCGACGATTGGTCCACCGGGCATTCCAATCGTCGGGCGAATGCGCCTCTGCATTGTTCTCGCGGCCTGGAATCCCATCGCGAGCGAGCTCGTTGGATGCTGCTATCTCGGGAGGGAGGAGGAAGAGCTTGCTTTCACTGACATACAGGGCCACTGTATTTTTTATATTTTTCCATGTTAACACGTGGACCGTATGTAGGATAAAATTATCACCTAAACCCCTAGAAATTAGTTTTAAGAGTCTGGGATATACTCGATTTTACAGCTAGGCATATATTTATAGTTAAGAGAAGCATTAACAACTTTTTTTTTCTAATTTTTCAGCTTATCCATTAGCTTGGGCTTTCAACGAGGCCCCAGTGCGTGCGCCAACATCAAAGCAGCAGCCTTTACAAATGGTCTATTTTCCTTCTTAACTATTAGCCGAGTCTAACTTAACCTCTTAACTATAAAATTGGACATATCATCCTTCTCGTATATCAATTCAATTTACCTCCCTTAACGGTTTGAAAGACGATTTCATCCTATGTAGCAGCTATGTGGCATATTGATCATATTTTCATCTTACGTGACATGTTGATGTAGTGCTTATATGCCAACTCTACTAAAAAAACATTTTCAAAATTATAAGGGTTCATACGCTAGTCAAAAAGAAAATAATTAAAAAAATATTACAGACACCTCACCCCTCACTCATCTCTTCTTCCTCCCCTCTCTTTTTCTCCCTCTTTCTCTCCCTTTCCTCTGACTTCATTGGCATTGGGACTCCTTTGCTTACGGCGTGGTGGTGGTGGGAGGTGGCCACTAGGAGCTTTGAGCTCCTCACGCATGGCTTGACGAGGTGGTGGCGAAGGCGACGGTGCTTACCTCATCTTAGGAGTTGAAGAAGAGACATTCGTGGGAAAGTTGAGGGACTCTAGGTTGGCTTTCAATGCATACACGATGGATGGCTCGCTAATGGCCAAGAAGTGGTGGAGCGAGTGGGTGGAGTCCAAGCCTACCCATATAGCACCATATGCCAACGATGTCCCCTAATCACCCTTCTCTAGATCCTAGAAGGGGACCAAAAGGCGATCTCCAGACCTCTAGATGTTGGAAAGGAGGTTAGGGGGCTAGAGGTAGAGGTGGTGCAAAGGAGAAAGTGGCAAGAAAGGCACCAACAAAGAACGGCGGAGTATCGAACTTCGATGACGATGTGGATCTAGTAGAGCAGAGATCGTATTGCCTCTGGTGTGATCACCAGTCTGGTCTCGACCATGGTCTCCTCTTGCTCTCCCTCTTTACTGCCGACAATGGGGAGAGCTGACAGATGGAAGTGGTAGCATCGATGTCTGAAGCTTGAGCTCCTTACTAATGTGGACTAGAGAGGGAGAAGAGAGGGGATAGAGGAGGAAGAAAGGAGATAGGAGAGGAGCTACAGCTAAGAGAGTGGAAAAGAGGAGGAAGAAGATGAGGTGCCATGTTTTTTTTAAGACACTTCCATGTTTTTTTGCTAAGTATACTATCACGTAGGTGCCACATCGAATAAAAACAAAGCCAACGTGACATATGAGCACCATGTAGGATAAAACCACTCTTCAAACCATTCAGAGAGTAAAAACGAACTAGTTTCGATAGATAAGGGGACGATATTAAGGAAGGTAAATCAAACCTTTATTATCTGTATAAGCCATTTGCCATTCCATGGCTTTGTGTAAGCTTTCGTTTCTCTCCCATGAGTTTGGTTGGTGGAAGTTTCCAGTAGGGAATGGGAGTTTAGATGGATGAGACTATTAACTCATTCATTTGTTTAGAGGATATGTGATAGTTGGTGAGATAGGGATAGGGAATTAAGAGAGAAACCTGCTCCTTTTTCATACTTGGGATAGGAGTAAGAGTTGTGAGGGAGTTCTCAACCATCCATTTTCACTTACAATATAGTTCTATCTAAACTTCCTACTAATTCCTACCACTTCCGCTAAACAAGAGACTTGAAAAAAAAACAAATTTGTATGCTAATCTCACCATTAATTTTTTCCATCTAAACTTTCAATGTTCTTCTCCTAAGTTGTTAAACACACGGTTAGCCTATGGTAAGACTGGATCGATCCACTGCTCTCCTACCACCTATAGACTCTCCCGGTCTTCCCCATCCTCCCACTACTCTTTGGCCACGGTGAAGGGTTGTAATATTATGAGGTTACTGTTAATATTGTAAATATGGCATATCTTCTCTATCTGAATTAAAGCATTTTTAAGAATTCTACATATCTTATATACATACATATGTATCTATAAAAATATAAGTGTACACGATTAAAAAACAAAATTGTTTTCGATTAAGGTGGACTTTCAAGTTTGATCTGAGTATGAATTAACATACTCAGTTGTATTGTCTAAAGAATTGTTCAAGTTCTACTTGTAGAAAGAAACATCTATCAATATAAATACAATTGTTTCTAGGAGGGGAGATTATCAAATCAAATCTCAAACAACAACCAAGAGGCTACCTCGCTGCTAACCAACAACTACATCTCGCTGCATTTCACCGCATACTAGTTAGATAGATTAGATGAAAGATTACTCCCATATTATATTATGTGGTTCAAATCATCGAATAATAGAAATAGGGCTATTATTCACATCGAAAGCCAGAAAACTATATAAAAATATATATGTTTCTTTTTCTCACTGTTATTTCACGGGTGTCTTAACATCAACTACCTTAGATCTGTAAATACCGTACTTAAATCTGTAAATACCATAGTTAGATATCACCCACTGATAGTTACCCCTCAATTCCTAAAACTTGGTAACATCTCCGTTAGAAAAATAGAGGTACGAAGACAAATTTTACATGAAAAACCGTTATAAAAAACCATAGTCATTAAATAACAGTATTTTATAACGTATGGATATAGCAATGAGTCTTCCTATTCTTTCCATTCCATGTTGTTTACTAGGGATACGTAAAGAGGAAATGATAACAGTCCTAATAGCTAAAGACTAAGATTTTTATTAGAAAACTAATTGAAATATATTATATGTTGAAATTCAAATCACATATGTAATACTTGATTTTTTTCAGTAATCACTCATGATAATAACGTGACAAGTTGCACAACAATTATGATAAGATTTTATTCCACCAGACTAGATTACATATGATAATGACTAGGAAATGTATGATATGATTTTCTTAGATTTGCTATAGTGCGACTGATAGACAAGTGTAGCCACTTTTGTTGGCACATGGTGAGAAATGTGGCTCTCAACCAAACATCTCCTTATATTTGAAAATGAATTATCGTGGAGTTTAGTTTTAAAATTAAAAAAATAGCATTGTTGCTAGGGAAATAGTCGACCCTTCTCTTTACTCCAATCTCACGAGAAGTTAGTCCTTGAGCAATGAAAATTGATCATGAGCATGCACGCCTCTCCCTCTCCTACATAGGGTGCGTGTTCCCCGTTCCGCTATCCGTGGTTTTGTAGGATGGACCGTGCCTTCCCTCTAGCAATCTGCTGCTTCAGCGCGCTGCTCTTGCAGGTAGGTAGGAGGAGTCGTTTATTTTACAGGGCCCGCTCCTTTTTATTTTCTTCCGCAGCCGATGGCGTTGTGAATTGTTGGACCAAATGAATGAGACCAACACAAAAAAGGCACACCCATGTGATGCTTTCACTCGCTGCAGTCATTTCCATTCGGTTCACTTGATATATATATAGTAGACTCTATTTTTATTCTTTTATTTATTTTATAAAAACTTTACCTTCGAAATAATTATTATGTTAGAGTTTATAAAAATAGAAGACGAGTTGTGAAAGTAAATGGTAATTATATTAAAATTTGATAAAGTAAACGATATTATGGTTATATATTAGATGAAAAAAATAAACTATTTTTTAACATACTAGTAGCGACAACTACAGTTGGATCAAAACACAGCTTGCGTGCGGTTCATCCAACGGAAGCTGCACGCAGCCGTACTCTACCGTCCACACCGCCTGCTGAGCCTGACACTACTGGATCGGAGTTGCTCATTTACTGTGGTCAATCTCGTCTCCCCGTGCACCACTGAGTCACTGACCACTCCAGGGACGACCACCGTGCTGCTGCCTCTCTCTCTCTCTCTGTATATAGTACTAGTAAAAAAAAGTTCTCACTGTATATAGTACTCGTACAAAAAATTATCTCTGTATATAGTACTAGTAAAAAAAATTTCTGTGTGTATAGTACTAGTAAAAAAAATGCAACGTGATTTCTACCCATGCCGGACAGCTGGAGAAGTACCACCCTGGTGGATCCAAGTTGTCCTGTGACGTATATTTTGTATACAAAGTTTTTTTAAAAAAACACATCATTTATAAGTTTAAAAAATATAAAACAATAATTCTAATGAAAAAAAGCTCTTAATATTCCTCCTCGGCAGGTGGGGTCCGTGGAGCCAGGCAGTGGTAACAAGAAAAGACGTGAAAGGTAATTGTAATGGGATTCTCTGTGTATGTTTTGATTTTTCTTAAATCCGTTGCTCCAAATGTTCCTACGTTATTCTACAAATCAAACTCAAAAAAGTGTAATTTTAAAAATATCAAAACATCTAAATCGCTTTTACTACTGCTCACTACTTTGCGTACAGTACGGCTTGTTTCAGTAGCCATCATTTCTCTCTCTTCTTTAGGTGTTTACTGTTTGGAAGGTACGTTGGGTACCTCCCAAACTATTGAAAATCCACCGTTGATTCTCGGAAGGTAATTAAGGAATACAAAATTACGTAACACATGGTTTGCTTTGTAATTTGTCCATAGCCGTGGATTTCTGTAAGGTCTGTTACAATTATTCTCCCACGGCGATGAACCACATAGCCGCGATTCTCATCTTCATGCTCACTTAATCACCGTAGATTTCTTACATCTTGAACATTGCATCAATTACTTGGTTTAATATTTCGTTACGTATTGATCAATTACTTGGTTTTATTACAGTAATAGTTACATGACCTTTAATACTTAGTTTTATTACAGTGATAGTTACATGACCTATAATTCCAATCAATTACTTCGTTTTATTATTAATTTCATAATACGTGATAAATTACTTAGTTTTAATACATAATTTGTAATCTATTTTCTTAGGGATTTGTAATCGATTTTGATACCCTTTAATCGACGTTGCTATCTCCTGAGTCTTGAGTATGTCCATCTGACCACTAGCAACAACTCCCGATAATATATCGTCAAAAATAATATCTAATCTTTACCAATTTGTCTTTCACACTTTAACGTGATAATTTGACAGTACAAATTAACTACTTAACCTTCCACTAAATCTTTAAATTAATACCTGGTCCACATTTTAAATAGCTTCTCATATGTACCTTGTATTATTAAATCGTTAGATTGAACGCAATCAATGAATCCCGTTGTTTCCAAGCACCATAGAAAATCTTACTGTTTAGTGTTTACTGCTGTTAATAAATGAGTGCTCAAATGTAGTACCAAGAGTATATGCAAGTCACCGACGAACTCATCTAAAAAAAAGAAGTCACTAATGACCTACCATCAATTAGTACATTCGTTCTAGTAAAATTTATATCCAGAAATACTTAGAATAGAGATAGTAATAATTATAGAATTTGACGTTTTTAGGAATAACAAAAACTCAGCTTAGGAAAAAAAATCATTAGAAAGGCTTTTCCAGCTGGAAACTTCATGTTTAAAATGTAAATTATTATCTCAACATATTTTGTTTTAGTCTAGTTAGTTTAGATTAATTTCTATGAATCAAATTATATGAAAACACTTAATTTGGAGCTTTTCCTTCTTCTTGGTAAGGCCCTCCTTGGTACCGCGTCAATTCCACTATTAAAATTTCGCTCAACTCCATGTCATTGAGACAATTAATATAAGGGAATGGCCAAATATTTTGTGATATATAAGAATTTACTATTTAAATTTTAGAAAAACACTTAATTTTCGTTCAGTATGCAACCTAGAATTCGTAAAGCGTGAAACTATCCCAAGATTATTGTTAATTTGCACACAATAGTATGTTTCTCCCAAAAAAAAGAGAACATTTACGATATACGAACTTTTGTTTGCTCATCTACTGATGTACCACCATACCAGCTATTGTTTTGACCAAACAAAAACTCCAAAATTGCATCATACCGTTAAATCCATCCATAAAAGAAAGGGAAAAAAATGTAAGACAATACTACTATTATTTAGCGGAAAAGATGATAGCCGGTGATGGCAAGAAAAAAAAAATAAGAAGAAGAATGAAAGAAAAGATGATAGCCGGAGAAAGCATGGCCATGTCGTGAGACACGTACGAGGGGCGCTTGTAATTTACATTGACCCCATGATATCCCTTAGCAAGCTCACACCGCAAAATTTGTACAATCTGCTATTCTACTGCTACAAAGCCTCCTATGAAACACGACACATTTTTTTCTTAAAATCAACGAAAATTAAACTCGCTGTTGCAAAAGTAGTATAAAGCTATATTTGAAAACTGCTCAATACCTCGAGAAAAATACACGCTTAGTATGCAGTCGATTACATAATTTTGTGATATCTATTGGAGGTATAAACGACAGAATTAATTACTACAAAATTAAAAAAATACCTTAAAAAGCTTAGATAAGGAATTTTTGTATATAAAGTTTTTTTTACAAAACATAGAAAACATAAAGCAATAATCCATAATCGATAATGAAAAAAACGAACCCTTAATATTCTCTCTGTTTCTAAATAATTAGCTCTAAAACTACCCCTCATTTTTTTTAAAAAAATATTGTATTTTAATTTTAATCAATGTGAAGGTGTTAGTGAGGAGCTACGGTTTTTTAATTAAGAATAGTGGGAGCAAAAAAAACTTTGAGCATGAATTTAGATTTCAGATTTTTGCGCTTAATAACATAATTATACAGTAGTATTAAGAATTACGATCTTCCTCAGCTCCTATGTCGTGCCATGCTAACCAAAAGTGCCTATTAGGCACACGCCGATACCACAGTCTAAGCAATGCACAAGAGGCTATCGTAATGTACCGCGTCGGCATGTTTTGAGAAAAGCACGTAAGTCGTGTGCAAATTTATCTTATACTTCCTCAAGGTACGAGTACAATGGAGCCTTCGTGGTAAAACCGAGGGAGTAGTACCAAGACTAGTCTTGTCATAGCCAAAGCGACCGAGGCCCACGCCCATTCCCCACATACTGGTCCGTTCCCGTCACGTCTCCTTTCCTGCCTCACGGGCCCCACCGCATTTGCGCCTCGATCTCCGCGCTCCCCCTCTCCATGCTACCAATAGTGTATAGCCAACTACTTGGCTACTCTCGGAATTTAAATATAAGAGGTTTTATATTATTTTAAAGAACTTAAGGATTTAGAAAAGATGATAGTCTTTATTAATGTTTTGAATGGAAGGGGATTGAGAATAATGTTAAAGAAATTTTAATAAGATGTTATTGATGGGAGCATAGCTTATATTATTAGGACAAAATTCAAATATTAAAATCCCTTGTATTTACGAAAAAAGTATAAAAATTAACACATTATCTATGATTATTTATATAATAGTTAACTATAAATATATATTTCATATGATGTGTTTCTGAGAGTGTGTATTATAACTGTCTATACATAAACTAGATATTTATAGCCTGATGACAATTGTTATAGTCACCCTATTGCACCTGATATCATCTTATGTGTAGATGCTAGACGCAGGCACACATGCACGTACCATCTCTATTCCATCCCTAACATACAGGACTACTCATACTAGTACATGCTGTGCTACCGCCGTAGTATTACGGTTAGCATCAAATTAGTATACTACCTGCGTTTTTAAATAAGTATATTTACATATTTCAACTTTATTACTCACAACTTTCATCCCACTGAACGTTCTTTATTTGATACACATACGTTAGTTTTTCTTACTCCTAATTGAGCTTCACACTAATAAAAATACACTTAATATGTAACAGAGGGAGTATTACTTTAGTGAAACCATACTAGTAGTACTACACAGTGGTAATTAATTAGTACCGAGTATACGAATTACTCGATCCTTTCACGTTTATTTTAAAATAATCATTTTATTGAAGTTTATAAAAATAAAAAAACAAATATATTAAAATTAGCTAGTAAACAACTATATTAGGAATTAATGAAATAAAAGACATTTTAGTTTTTTTACATATATGTGATATTGGTATACGTGAGATGATAAAAATAATGCTAATTAAGTAGTAGTGCGCTAGTTCGTGCCGTGCCCGGCTGCCGGGTCGGCCTCGGCCTCGAGCCACGAATCCGCACTTAAACAAGCAAAATCCACACGGCACAATCCAATATTAAAAGCCTCTAACCCTGCAATTAACAAGCTAATTAATGAACAATCTACACGTACAACCGACACGTCCTCTTCGACCGACCCCTACAGTATAACAAGCTGACCAACACTCCCCCACTCGTCAAAGATGGCAACCATGCTAACAATGGCCGGCGCCTGCGGACGGCGACCGGCCATTACCGCACCAGGAGCAGCAGGGTGTGGAGCAAGAAAAGGGCCAGCGTCGCGGCGGCGGACGGCCGGGACAGGGATGTGGGAGGCGCCGCCGCCGTCAGGTCGCCGGTGGCCATGTTGGCGATCCACGTCTCGCTGCCGCTGAGCACCACGCCCTCGACCTGCTCGCCGCTGGCCTCGCCGCTCATCGGCATCGGCATGCTGTTGTCCGGGGTGGCGTCCGTGAACGTCGTCCCTGGCATCGTCATCCCCGTCGCCGTCCCTGACATTGTCGCCCCCGGCATAGTGCTAGGCACTGTAGTCCCCGGTATCGTGGTCGTCGGCGTCGCCGTCCCCGGCATCATCGTTGGCGTGGCCGTCGTCGACTTCTGGCTGCCACTGCTCTCACGTGACAGGGAAAGAACAAGCGCACATGGTCAGCTCACGAGCAATGTATGTATGCATGCATGTACGCATCTCGAATCAAATCGATGGCTGCGAGCAAACAGTAAACTAATCGCAAAACAAAAGCTTGGCCTTGCGCTTTTCTTTTCATCCTATCTGCAGCTAATCTAATAAGGAGATCACAAAAAAAAGAGATAATGCCAAGATCTCATTCCCTAAATTACAATCCTTGCACTTTCTTTCCCTTTTTAGCTCACAAGATGAACAGTTAAACAGCCAGATTTGTAGCTCAGCTCAGCTAAGCCGGTAATCAAATCAAATCACTCTCTGACTGACACAGTAAGCGAGTGACAGTAACTAGCAGACAGCAGTGAAAAGGGCAGCTGAGCAGAGCAGATGAACCCCTCTTCACAAGGCAAGAACTAACCAAACAAATATCTCTGGCTCTCTAATGGGGGGAAGAAGGTAGTTAGGTTGCAACGGCGGGAGGGAGGGAGGGGAGGAAAGAACGAACCTTGGGGAGGCGCCGGGGCAGAAGGTGACGGTGTAGTCGGGGCCGCCGGAGCAGGTGAAGGTGGAGGTCGGGTCGTCGAAGGCGTAGCTGTAGGAGCGCGGGCACGCCGACTTGAACACCTGGGAATACGCCGTCGGCCGGCACGTCGTCGGGTTCGCGTAGGCCCCGCTGCAGCAGAACTCCGGCCGCCCGAACGCGTCGCACGCGCTCCGGCACGCCGCGCCGCCGCCCGCCCGGAGCTCCGCGGGGCACATCACGTTCAGGTCCGCCGCGCACCCGGCCGGCGCGCACGTCGCCGACGACGTCAGCGACCCGCCGCCCACGCCGCCGCCGGAGGAGGATGGCTCCACCAGCACCGGCAGGTTGTAGCCGTCGACGAGGCTGACGTCGTAAAAGTCGAGGCCGCCGCTGCCGTCGAGCGTGAACTCTGCCAGCGTCGCCGGCGGGGCGGCGCCCGCGCCGTTGCACTCGGCGCCGCCGGAGCCGCAGTCCCCGGTGGCGCACGCCAGCCTCCCCGTGGCGCCGTCCTGGACGCAGCCGGTGCGCGCCCAGAGGCGGCCGGACCACCCCGCCGGCGCCGGCACCGCACGCGCCACGCCCGGCGGGAGCTCGAACCCCGTGGTGGCCAGCCGCGCGCTGCCGGCGTTGGACAGCACCCCGGGCCACACCGTGTCCGTGCACCGGTTCACGAACGTGAACGTCGCCGCCTCCCCCTCTGCATACAACAAACCGGCCTCGCCATTACCTACCATCCACACATTCTCACAACGACTTGCAACAACAAGAAAGAAAGAAGTCAAATTTGCAACAAACCATTTACCTCTCCACAAGATCAAAAAGAGCACAAGAACAGTGACAGATCTCGGCAACCCCATCGCCATTTCTTGATGCAATGCACGAGCAAGAAGCGTGCGGTGTCAGAGGCACAGAGCAGAGCAGTGGAGTTACTTCACTTCACTCCTCTCCTCTCCTCTCCTGCAGTGCACTAATGGTGTGGGAGAGAGAGAATGGAGGAGGGTAGGGTATAGGCAGCCACCACCACCCCTTGGACTCTTCGGAGGAGAGGGTCACAAGGATGGAGATGGGGGGAGGGGTTGGAGATAGATGGGAGATGAGGGAATCTTTTGGTATAACTTAGACAGAAGAGTGGGGGCAAATGGCTTTTTTTTTTAACCCTGCTTTTGGGTATGCATGTATGATCATGTTTCCGGGTAAGAGAGAGAGAGAGAGAGGGGGAGGGAGCTTGGGAATGGGCCTTGATTGATTGTTCCTGGGGTATAGGCTTTTTACCTTTATTTTCTTCTCCCTCTGTGTATTTTGGTATGGGGTTAGGGTAGAATGATAGCATATTTTAAGGCTCACTTTGGAAGAACATAAAAATCGTTGGAAATAAAATGGCATGCTGTTCCAATCTCATAGAAATAAAAACACGGGAAATAAGATGAAAAAACTCTTTGATTATACCATAGGAAAAATTAATCCAAAAGAAAGTTTATTGTGGTTGGACCCCAGGAACACGATCCTAGGGAATATTTTCTATATTTTCCTGTATGATCTATATGCAAAAAATCATTAGAAGTTGAATCCTCTAAAAATATTTTACCAATCCTCCAAAAGGAGGCCTAAGACTTGTTCGAAACCGTGACTAGAATCCTACTGGATTTGCAAAACAAAGATTCAGTTTTCATAGGTATTCCATATTCCAAATAGAAAGTGTGAGATTTATGTATTGTTCTTGCTTACATTTAGATTGAACCACTTCTCAATGTCATCTAAATTTAGACCATTGGAACTTTGTTTAGAGAGACAGAGACACATAGTACGTACGTTTCCCTATAGTTGCTAAAGATGGAGGCTCCTTTTAGAATGGGGTAACAAGTAGTCATGGTGGGGTTTAAGAGAACTATTAGCCTCTTTTTATAAAATAAAGATAACTACTACAACAACATTGCAGTATGTTTTTGGGTTGCTTTTTGTCTAAACCCTGTTGGGTAAGTGCTTTTTTGTGGTTGAATTAGGGTGGGGTTGGGTTATTCATGTTCCTAAAGGCATTTAATAAAGGTTTTGAAAGTAGAAAAAAACATAGGTTGTTCATGGTACATGGTTGGTCCTATGAGTCTGAAGGCAGTAATGGAGGTATTGAAAGAGAAAAAAAAGAACAGAAAGGGCGCAGAATGAAGAGGGGAAATGGAGACAATCAACTACAGACACAGAAATGTACTGCTACCTAGAATGATTTGATTTGATACCTCCGGTGCACATGTAGTTTCTTACACTTGTCCAGTACAATTATATTTCCCAAAGGATATTCTTTTTCTACTAAAATGACACAGCATATGAAAAATGTTAAGTCGAATAATTTAAGCTGCTTTTAATAAAAATGGATAAGGTGAATTACTGTGAAATTGAATCCTACTAAATTGGGCATTGCTTCTCTTATATTATCTCCTTGTGATGAGAAGGTTTGCAGTTTTGGTATTTACAGTGGACTTTCACTATTTAAAATAAAATGCCATATTTGAATTGTGAGAGGTACAGGAATTATGACAACTCCTGCAACTTTATTCTTGTGAAAATGTTGCTTTTTTGTATTTATATGGTTTCGTACAACTGCTTTAACATGACCCAAATAAACCATAAGGGCATTTCAAACAAGTCATCCGAATTGAGCTTCACCAGAACACATCTTGGTTGCCAGCAAGCCAAACTCTCAATTTAACTATTCCATAAACTATGTGTTTCTCATACGAGCTCGTTGTTTGAATCTTCAGCTCCTAAACAAAGCCATAAGCCCTAGAAATGAAAACATACATTTACCTAGGCAACAAACCAAATTATCATTAAAAAGGACCAAGACTGAATCTGTTGTGTTTTCCATTTCCATTTGGAACCTTTCATTTGTCCATGGTAGCTGGAGTGGCAAAAAACAAAAAAAGTAAAGGTAAGGATATGTAGCATGTGCAAGAGGGACAGTATGTTCCTCGTACCTGATCATATACGCCCACCTAGTCAACCTGAACTCCACATTAATTTTACAGTTAATTATCAGAAGAAAGCTTTCAGCCATGGCATCAAGCATTTGCAAAACTACAGTCAGATTAGCTCTTAAGTTGCATCTCACATCGGTTAATTAGGAGCGTACAACAGTATTAGTGGCCGAAAGATGCAACATGTGCTACACTTGGTCATGCTTAGCAACAGCCTAGCCTGTCAGTGGATCTGGGAGCTACAGGATCTGCTGCATTATGGAATAATTGGAACATATTGTATATGGTGTTGCCGCTATCATGTAGATGGCCCTGCCTGCATTACAATATTACAATCAGAATGCTCCATTTTGGCATCTGGTGTCTTCGACAAAAAATCTAGTCCAAAATATATCTAGTTAGTTTTATTGAAAGTTAAAATCTCTTAAGATTTCAGATGCTTTGATAAAATTACCATAAATTACATATTTATAGTGCATGCACTACCATGAAATTACATAATTATAATTACTTTATCACAAAAGACAAAAATAAAGATAAACCGTCCACAGTTATACTTAGTGCCAAATTTAAGATGAACGAAAATGTAAAAATGATTGATTCTATTCCCTGTCAATGTATTAGTATATATAAATAGCTGGGACGACTTATAAGATAACCACACAGCCATACTACGATTAATCTATTATAATTACACTTTCTATAATTACAATAGACTAACACTCTCCTGCAGTCTAATCGGGAGTATTACTAACATTTAAGCTGGATCGAAACTCCTGAAATAGTAAGGTAGAAAGGCCCTTGGTAAAGACGTCGGCATATTGCGATGTCGTAGAAACATGTAGAATCCGAACGTGACCAAGAGCAACCTTTTCTTAAATAAAATGAAGATCAATCTCAACATGTTTCGCCTGTTGATGCTGCACCAGATTGCTGGAGAGATATACAACATTAATATTGTCACAATAGACCAAGGTGGCACGTCGAGGGGGTGGCGAAGCTCAAGAAGCAGCTGTCGTAGCCAGGTAGCTTCAGCAACACTATTCGCCACAGCACAATATTCAGCTTCAGCACTTGATCGGGAGACCATATGCTAACGCTTGAAAGATCAGGATATTAAGTTATCCCCGAGAAATACGGTATAGCCAGAGGTCGACCGATAAGTGTCAAGACAGCCAGCCTAGTCGGCATCTTTGTAAACAATAAGATTTGCAGGCGAAAATCGGCACATGGTCAGCTCAAGAGATAAGGTGCCCTGCAAGTAGCGTAGGATTCGCTTGAGAGCATCGAGGTGCAGCTCTCGAGGATCATGCATATAGAGACAAATCTGTTGAACTGCAAAGGTAATGTCGGGTTGGGTGAAAGTCAGATACTGCAGGGTGCCGGCTAGACTGCAGTACTGTGTAGCATCACCGATAGGTGGTCCATCAGCAGATAATTTAGAGTATAGATCAACAGGCGTGCTGCATGGCTTGCACACACTCATCCCGGTACGCTCCAAAATATCCTGACTGTACTGCCGCTAAGAAAGGAACATACCATCTGCGGAACGTGTCATAGAAATGACTAGAAAATGATGTAGCTGACCTATATCCGTCATAGCAAAATCACGCCGGAGAGCCTCAATGATATGCTTGAGTAATCTCGCGGAGGAGATAGTGAGGACAATGTCATCAACATATAGTAGTAAATAGGCCGTGTCTAGACCGTGGCGATATATGAAGAGCGAAGTATCTGACTTTGTTTCAACAAATCCAAGGGACACGAGGTGAGAGGCGAACCTATGATGCCAAGCACGAGAAGCCTGCTTCAAACCATATAAGGACTTGTTAAGCTGATAGACAAAATCTGAGCGAGAAAAATTCATAAATCCAGAGGGCTGCACGTAGTATACTGTCTCAGTGAGAGTGCCATGGAGAAATACATTCTTCACATTCAGTTGATGAATGAGCCAGTTCTGAGATAATGCCAGAGAGAGAACAACTTGAACTGTCACAGGCTTGATAACCGGACTAAAAGTCTCATCACAATCAACACCGAGCCATTGTGTGAAACCTTGTAGGACCCAGCGAGCCTGTAACGATCAAGAAACCCATCGACGAGCAATTTGTGATAATAAATTCACTTGCAAGTCACGACATTGACGCCAGGAGGGCGAGACACAAGATTCTAGGTGTCGTTGGCAATCAAAGCGTCATACTTAGCCTACATAGCAGATCGCCAATTGGGGTCTGACAGGGCATCACGAACAGAGCGAGAAAGAGGCGACATGGGCACAGCGTGGAGGTTGAGGCGATCCACGGGCTGCGCGATGCCAGCTTTACCACGCGTGCGCATAGAGTGCGCATTGGTCACCGGAGGGATGACAATCGGTCGAGTGACAGCTATGCAGCCGGTACCATTGGCAACAACCTACGCACGAGCAGCAGGGGCAGCAGGACCGGCAACACTTGTGGTCGGTGTGGTGCCATTGGCAGCGACCTGTGCGGGGTGCACAGGGGCAGCGACACCGAACGACGCGGACTCGGACAACCACGGCCTTGCACCAGGGCTTGATGGCGCAAGTAGGGCCTTGGGCACGGGGTGTGCCGCTGAGGAGGCTATTGTACCTGCACGCAAAAAAGAAGCTTCAGGAACTGAAGCGGTGAGATCATGATCATTGTTAAGAAAGTCCTAGGTGGAAGGTGCCATGAGTGTGGTAGACATGTCGGAGAAACGGAAAAAAGATTCATCAAAAATGACATGTCAAGAAATGAGAATGCGGTTCAACTGAAGCTCGAGACATCGATAGCCTTTGTGCTCCGAGGAGTAGCTGAGGAACACGCATAGAGAAGAACGAGGGGCAAGTTTGTAGGGCGCTATAGATGGCATATTGGGATAACATATGCAACCAAAAACTTTGAGATGATCATAGGAGGGCGAGACAGAGAAGAGAGCGGAGTATGGTGTGGAGGAGGCGAGTGTTGTGGTGGGGAGGCGGTTCACAACATATGTGGCGATGTGAAGGGCCTCAACCCAGTAAGCCGGAGGGAGACTCGCCTGAAACAAAAGGAAACGCAAAGTGTTATTGATGGTACGAATGGAACGTTCTGATTTACCATTTTGTTGGGAAGTGTATGGGCACGACATGCGGAGAGCAACACTGTGGGAAAGAAAAAACGTGCAGGCCTAAGAATTATCGAATTCATGGGCATTATTGCACTGGATGTTCTTGATAGTGGTGCCAAACTGTGTGCGAACATATGCAAAAAAGGTGAAAATAATAGAAAATGTCTCGGATTTGAGACGAAGGGAAAAAGTTCAAATGTAGTGAGAGTAGTCATCAAAAATAACATGATAATCCTTGTATCCTGACACACTAACAAGTAAAGAGGTCCATAGATCATAATGGATTAAATCAAAATTATGAGTAGCACGAGAAATAGATGAACCGAAAGGTAGATATACATGGCGACCGAGTTGGCACGTATGACATAAATGAACAATATCATCTTTATTGTAGAAAATGACATTGGACCTAATAAGTTTGAACAGGACGTCGCGCCCAAGATGACCGAGACGGCGATGCCAAAGGGAGGTGGGGACGGCGATGAACGTGAATGTGCTGGTAGATGGTGCAAAAAATGGGTAGAGGTCACCGGAACTATTGCACCTGGCGATCAAGTTAGTTTACAGATCCTTCACAGAAAGACCAAAAGGATCAAACTCAATGTGACAATTATTATCGGTGGTAAACCGACGAATGGAAATTAAATTCTTAATAATGTTGGGTGATACCAGAACATTATTAAGAGCAAGATCACGGTGCGGTAATGAAAAACGGTGTGTTCCAATGGCTGTGACAGGAAGTAAAGCGCCATTGCCCATAATGATAGATGAAGGAGTAGATAAAGAGGGTGGGGAAATGGTGGAGAGTATACCAGCGTCTGAGGCCATGTGAGAGCCGGCACCCGCATCAGCATACCACACAGAGGCCGGTTAGTTGAGTATCATGGTGTTGAAGGAGTGCGCCAAGGAGTCTTGGTGCCAAGACCCTCCGTGAGTGGGCGGGCAAGACGTTGCCTGGTACGCTGGTGAGGGTGTCTGGAAACCCGGCGGTACAGCTTCCCTATAGTATGTGCCTTACGGGGATGATGGGGCACTGTATGCGCCTCCATAGGTGCTGGGAAGAGCACCAAAAACGCCATAGTGTGGGGCTGCGTGGAACGCAGGCTGTGGCGGCGGAGGTCGGCCGGTTGGGTCGTACGGCCACATGCGCATGGTTCTAGCCCAAGGGTGAGCGAACGATGGGTACACGGTCGTACCAGGAGGGACACCGTCCTATCCACTTAGGGCCGCTCTAGTAGAAGGCACTAGAGAGCTAGTACTAGCAGAGCCGCCACATCTACCGTGGCCACGGCGGTGGTCGTTACGCTGGCCTCCAGTTGGTGCAGCGGGCTCGGAGAAGGAGACGCTCCCAAACGAGGAGCAGCGGTGGCACCTGAAGGCGCTGGACGCGGCGTCGTAGCGACGAGAATGACCGGTTGGGACAGAGGACGAGTGTCGATCTTCATCTCCTCCAATAGAAGGTGAGTGCGCGCTTCAGTAAATATTGGAAATGGCCAGTGCATCTTGAGGATGGACACCATGTGGCGGAATTTGCCACTGAGGCCACGGAGAAGAGTGAGCATCATCTGCCTGTCGCCGATGGGGTCGCCGAAGTCAGCGAGGAAGGCAGCCATGGATTCAAGGCGGCGGCAGTAGTCGGTGATGCTCAGGGACTCCTGACGGAAGGTGCGGAACTGCGTCTTGAGGAGAAGGGCACAGGACTCCTTCTGGCCAAGGAATTCGTCCTCGAGGTAGCACCATGTGTTACGGGCACGACCTTGCTGCATCATCAGTGACTACTGCATGTCGCTGGAGACGGTGCAGTACACCCAAGTGAGGACGCAACAATCCGCCTAGAGCCACGCCGGGCGCGCGGGGAACGCTTCATCCTTGAGGACGTGGCGGGTGAGGGCATATTTGCCGAGGATGGTGAGGAACATGCCACGCCACTTGGTGTAGGAGTCCGTGGCCTTGTCGAGGACGATAGGGATAAGTGCCTTGACGTTGACGACGGCGGTGGCTTGCGCAAAGAGAGTTGCGTGAGCGCTCTCGTACGCATCCAGGGCATCGTTGCGAAGGCTGGCCTCCTCAGCCTGACGTGCTTCGTTAGCACGAGCAGCATCGGCCGCGAGACAGCGGTCATCGGAAGCAGCGACGCCATTATCTTCGCCGGCCATGAGGGGATCGACAGCCGATGGGCCAAGCGGATCGGAGGGGCCGACAATCGATTGGAAACAGATTGGGAGCCGATCAGATCGGATGGGCAGCCGATCAAAGGGATCAGCAGCCGATCAGATTGGAGGGATCAGATCGGTGGCCAATCAGGTCGGAGGGATCGGATCGGCGGTAGAGTCGATCAGATCGGAGGGTGATTAGATCAGCAATAGGTAGCCAATCAAATCGGAGGGATCAGTAGATTAGAGGGATCAGATCAGTGGCCGATCTCATCGGAGGGATTGAATCGATAGTAGAGCCGATCGGATCGGAGGGCGATCGGATCAGTAATAGGCAGGATTCGATCGAACCGATCAGTAGGGTGCTTGGGAAACGTTAGTAGAGCCGATTGAATCGGAGGACGATCGGATCGGCAGTAGACAGGATCCGATCGGACCGATCGGTGGGCGATTGGGTCGATAGTCGGATCGGATCGACAATAGATCCTATCAGATTGGATCAGCGGGTGATTTGATCGGCATCAGACAGGTCGATAGTAGATCCGATCAGATTGGGGATCCGATCGGACCGATTGGCGGGCGATCGGGTCGACAGTTAGATCAGATCGACAGTACGGGCGATGACACTGGTGACACTCTCAGTGACGTGCAGTCAGCACCGGTAGTGGCGATCGGATCGACGATGGGCGCTGGTGCGGAAGCGGAGGTAGGATCTAATTTGGCAGCCACACCCGGTGATGAGGACAGCTATGTGGTGGGCGATCAGATCTGTAGAGCGGGCGATGAGACTGGCGACACTCGTGGTGACGTGCAGCTGTCACCGGTGGTGGCGATCAGATCGGTGACGAGCGTTGTTCGAGAACGGCGGCGTTGAGGACGTCGGATCTCGACAATCTCTCGTAGCACAGTAGTGGCGGAGGAGGAGGTTGGTGACGATAGCAACAGCGGCAGCGTTTTTAGTTGCGGAAAGATAGTGGATTGAAACCGCTCTGATACTATGAAAATATAGGAATGATTGATTCTTTTCTCTGTTAATGTATCAGTATATATAGACGGTTGGAGCGGCTCACAAAGCAACCACACAACTATGCCACAGTTAATCTATTATAATTACACTTTCTATAATTATAATAGATATCCACATATAGGTTATAAGAGCTGGGCAGCTGGAGGAAAAGAGAATAGAGCAATATATTGACAGTACATATTTTTAGAATAAAACGGTCTAAGGGTTTAGATTAATTTGATTTTGCACTTAATTAGATTACATAGATTACAGCATAAATTTGTCTTTCTATGTTACTCTGTTGGGATATTTTTATAAATTCACACCCCCTACTCTTGCTCGATCGAAATCCCCATTCCCCGTTCCATCCTCGTTCACCGCAGGCCACAATGCCACGCCACCAGCCACACGAAAAAGTTAGGCCACCACTGGATTGAAATGAAATGCGATAGTAGTGTGCTTTTTAATCTTTTAGTAAATTTCTAAGATGTCTTTATATATACTGCTAGTATAATTAATCCAAGGGTGGAGGAGGGGTGCCTGCGCTCTCCTCCTACAATCGGCTCGCTATGCGGCCATGGTGACATGGCATGATTGGTTAAATCTATATTAATGGTAAATTATAGTTTTGCAAGCTAAAAACCACCTTAAGCATTTTGATGCCTTTTTTTTTTGGGGCAAGGGTCCAGAGGAGAAGATCCCCTCACACTGATCAGGCCTCAGACATGCTAGCAAAAGCCTGTATTGGGCTGGTCTGCAGGACGTGCATATATGGATCCGAAGATTTGAGAATTGCTCGAGCGAGAGCCCAGCCAATTAGTTGCAAACATGGGGATGGTAACGGCCTGCTTGCTGGTTTCCCTTTTTTTTTTTTTGTCTTCCTCCCTAGATTTAATTCTGGAGAAATACTACCGTCGACAAAGGAAGCTCTTTTGTCCCAAAAATTACAGCTCTCTATGTTTTGACGATTGTATGAAAGGCACACCACCAACACGCATGACACCTATGAGTGTGCCACCGTGACACATGTTCAAAATAACATATGCTAGCGTAAATCCCTTAGTGCACTAAATTTATGTTGAAAATGTACTCACGTATATGTAATTAGATATTAGAATTGAAATGGTAAGTAGAGTCATGCACTCACTACTTTACTACAAAACCATGTTCTCATCTTGTATAAGAATTATGTCGCTTTTTGGTTGACACGGCGCGCCGCGCTGCTGTCAAACTTAATCCAAAGAATTAATGATCGTAAAGCACATGGCCAAGATATGATAGATGGCATGTTCCATATGGATAAGCCACTGTTGCGAAACTTCGTCTTCATTGCTGCTTTGCTTTGCTCAACTTGTTTTTTATCTAGCCAGGTCCCTCTTCTTATCCTTGTTGAGAACCAAAAGAGAGCTCAACATCCCTTTACTTGCGTGCATGCATCGGCATCCTGTCATTCTCCATCTCATTCTGTCTTAGCTTGATTCGATCGATTGACATGAGATCTTTGTCCTAACACGTATAATTAGTATCGTCATGCCTTGCTTTAGTTAATTACTTTTGGCACATGAGCTTCTGTGGCCTGGCAAAAGGTATAGCAGTTGTAGTTAAGGGGAAAATGCATGCACGCACGAGCTCGATCGCCAGCTTCCATTTCCAGGGCATCCTGCCCACTCAATTCGATGGCCCCTTGATCATTTACCTAGCTAGGATTAATTTCTGCATTTAAAATGATAAATTTATTATGATTAATTGTCCTCCACAAAACATATATCGTTCACAGTATGGCCATGTTTGGCAAATGTGTTATCTAAAGTTCGTGGGATTACGATATGTAGATAGATGGAGGGTTGTGATGAAATAAAGCATAAAGAATGGATGGCTACGATCTAAAAATACCTTTTAATGGGTGAAAAATCATTTCCCATGCTCATTTAACAAACAAGCCCTAAGTGATGGAGCCAACAACACTGTCGCCAACCTAGGAGCAGGCTCCGCTTTCGGCAGTGAGATGAGCATTTTAACTTGGCTATACTGCTCTATGAAATGAAAACAAAAAATACGAGGCAAGCTCGTCGGTGTTAATTTATTTATCTAAATTTAAGCTAAATCTACTTAATTTAGATGAATAAATTACATATGAATATATTATGTACACTGTGTGATGCTTTAACTTTTGTCTTGTTCCCATCATACACTAATTAATTTACTTTGTGAAAGATTGTATTAATGGCACTAATTTATCATTTCAAATATTTTATATATGATTTATTTTGAAAAAGGAGTCAACCATAGAAATAGAAAAATGCAGATGACACGGGAGGCAGAAAAATCTCAAGCATGGCTAAGCTACTTAGAGAATTAACTATTTTCACAAAATTACATGTTTTTTTTTCATATCATCTAAAAGGGGATTATGGAGCTAGCCTGAGGGCTCAAGCCCAGTTGCTCTAGGTCTAATTCCTTCTATGGGAGAAAGCACTACTGATATAGTGGTGGAGTTGTGGATGTATAACTCCATACGTTAGATTTAAATTTCGATGATCATAAATATTGTTATGAACATACGCCATACTTTTCAACAAGAATTTAATAAGTTCGTAGATTTGTCTTTAGCCTCTGAGACTGTCTCAGGTGCGTATCATGTTTGTGTGTGTCTGTCTTATGTTTAATTAAAAAAATGGAATTTGCGCATGAATTTGAGTGGAAATCATATGTGAAAGGGAGATGATGTAGATAGAAAGAAAGCATTGTAAGCTTCTGAAACAAAAATAAAAACAACTGGTATTACATCGTGTTTATTGTACTATGAAACAAGGGCATTGTAAACTAGTCCATATGATTTTTTTATCTTTTTCTCCAATCACCCTAGTTCTAGGAAAATCTCCTAAGCAATGAATATCCTTTGTAACTCAGATTATAAGGTTCTTTTGATCCAAAGAGCCCATACTTTGTTCATAGTAAAGACGAATCACGAATGTTCATCGCAGAGACAACATGTTGTGCTGTCACATAGCAGTGCGGGACACGTTAGCTGCACACTTGGAGTTGGTGTGGCATGGCATGTAGACTTAATAAGATTACGAAAAGGACGTGCTTATGCATGCATATATGGGTCACCATTACACAAGATCACATTGAAAAATCGAAATCCATGAATGCATTTTTTCACGGCTCTCTTTTTTCTGTGTATTTGCCTTTATAGCTTTTAGTTTTTGACTGGGCTGGATCTGAAAAATCTGCTTGTACTAACTGTGAGACATTCTTGTCCGGTGCCACGTATGTATCAATGTATGTGGGCTTGGCTAGCTACTGGTAAAAGAATGATGTGACTGATGTCAAAACCAACAAGATTATCACTACTTATCTCTCTTCCTCAGTCTCGAACATTGCATTACATATATCCTGCTTGAACATACACATCGTGGATACACTTAATTTTAGGCCAACTTAATTACCAAGGAGTCCTAAAAAACTCCTTTAACATTATCTGTTTGATGTATAGCACGTACATGGGAGTACTGATAAATTCCATTTTTTTGGGACCAGGATTTGGGAGCCACATCACACTCGCACAAACACATGCATCTGCAGTCGTTGTCATTCTTCTGTCAGCGAAATCAGACCAAATTGTATTCAGAACGTGCAGAACAATATATGCAATTGCATGGCCCAGACTATTTAGCCACGTAGGCTTGTTTCTACCACTAATCCACTCATGCTTATCAGGATTTTACATGTGTTATGCTCTTACACCAGATATTGGTCCAAATTGATGGTCTTTTTGAGTCACACTTGCACCGAATGGATTAAAAGAGAAAGTTGTGACGTACGTCGTTGAAGATCACAGGACAGTCAGCTTTCATTCATGGCAGCGTACGTAGGCGCATACTCGATCGGTAGGTAGAAGATGCAGCTGGAATGGTCGTTGAACCTTCTAAAGTGACGTTTGCTTTTCGTTTGTGTTCCACTTGCATGCCTAATGCTCTAATTTGCTAGACACTTGGCTGTGACATAGCTACCTTATCCGTCTGCTTTCGAAGAAACAATAAGCCTGAAGCTGAGATGCATTTTTATATTGTAATGAAATATTCATAAATAGGGCATTTGGGTTTATATAATGCTAGATGAATTGACCATGGTATTCCTAAGTTAATGCCATTGGAAGTTAAAATTGACAATGCTGTTGGAGTAAAGTGATTGCTCGTATTTACGGATAATTATTGTTTCAGTTGATAGCATATTCATCGACAACGAGATATTTACGCTTATTTTGTCAATATCATGATATGCCAGCATAATTTTCAAAGGTATTTGTATGGATAAGATGTGCATGTGCCTATTTATAGGAGTAAATGTACATGTGTTATGAGTATCTACGTTTTTACTGTGTTCTGTAAGAAAAATTAACCAGCAAAGGAAAATAAAAAAGAAAAACTAAATCTTAGTACCATAATCGATTTAGCCAATTAGCTATTAATAGCGATAGTATCTGTACGTAGGTAATCCTAAGAGCATTCTCAATGCAGTAATAACCATGTTTCTATGTATAAGCTGCGAAATCGTTCTTTGCTTAGGTGGAAGAGAGACACCGGGCTCTTGCCTCTTCTTTTATTTTTGCTAAAATGACTGTGGGTGGCGATGCGTTGGAATACTCGGGCATTCCGCTCTTTCTATATTTCCTAGCTGACTAAAAGGATCAATGATCGAAGCGATTTCTTTAGGTCGGGGACCTAGCTGTTTGAGCCACTTTCATCCACCAAGCATCCACCATCTCTATGGTGTCCCATTACACCATTTGTAGGTTAGTTTGCGCCCATGCAACTATTGCTTCTCAGATTCTCTTTGTAACCCTGCAATGCGTGAGAAGATGTATTGTTGTCTCGTCATTACTGTGGCACATTGGATAGATCTTTTGGTTTAGTCAACCTTTTCTTTGCAACCGGTTAGTTGTCTAGAGTCTGTTCTGCACTGTTAGCCATGCGAATAGCTTGCACTTAGATGGGGCCCACGGCTTCCAGATGATGGCAAGTAATTTGGTGTTTGTAGAGCCATTGAAATGGTAGCGGTATGCTGGTTTTGCCATGTAGGTGCTGGTTGCAGAGGCAGTCTAGGTGATTGTATGCTCTTCTTCATTGTGTTGTATCTTTTGCAGTTGCCCCTAGAGCGTTACATACTCCTCAAGGTGGGCCGACGTCATGAGCTTGTTTACATTATTGTCTATGATCCACCGATCCTCTATTATTGCCTCCCTTATCGTAGCTTGCTCTTTTCAGGATGCTTCATATATACATGGTGCTAGGAATCTTGGTGTCATTCCTCACACCCAGGCGGAGTCCTAGAATCTTGTTGTTTTCCCGTTGTTCACCACGACTTTCATTATTATCGCGAATAGCTACTTGTCTCCATCATCACAAGGTGTCTCCATGCCTATCCATGGCTTAGTTTGGTCAGCCCACTCATGCCACAACCAGCGTAGTTGCAATGCTCTAGCTAAGAATTCTAAGTGAATGGTGCTTAGCCTTCCTAGCTCTTTTGGTTGGTAGCATCTGTCCTAATTGACTTTACATTTTCCTCCTATCAGGGCGTCTCTTCCAGCTCATAGAAACTTTGTCCTCATTTTGTCAATTTTGTCCATCACTCCTTTCAGGATTTTCATTATGGTGAGGTGGTAGATTGGCTACATCGTAAGTATCGATTTGACCAATGCTTTCCTTACTGTGATATTCATTAGGTTACCCTACCAGTGTGCTAGCATGCTGGCCACTTTTTCTATATTTGGCTAGAAGAAAACTTTCAAGAGCTTGTGTACCGTTAGTGGTAGCCTAAGGTACTTCATGGGGAATTGGACCAGCTGGGCTAGGAAAGGTTGCAAGATATGGTCTAGATCGATCCCATTATAGTGGATTGACGTGATCTAACTCTTCTCCATGTTTGTACACAATCCTGTCACTTCGTTGAAGTTTTGAATGATTTAGGTAAAGGCTATCATATAGGGACATTCATAGGTGTGCTTCTTATCCTCTTTATCTTGGAGAGGATTCCAAAGTCTGTTGCTACTTGCAGGATTTTCTGAAGTGGGTCTATCACTAGAATGAAGAGGAGCGAGGATATGGGGTCCCCCTATCATAGACTTCGCCCTTGCCTAATGAGCTCTCATGGGATTCCATTTAGGAGGACTTTTGATGATGAGATAGCAAAGATGTTCACAATCCAGTCTCGCCACCTTATCTAGAATCCTTTTCTCGTCATGAGGTTGCGGAAGTAGTCCTAGCGTACCGAGTCAAAGGCCTTTGTGATGTTGAGCTTTAGTAGAGTGCCAACGTGTTAGTGCGATGAAGCCATCTTGCTAGCCCTTGGACATACATGAAGTTGTCACGTATGCTCTTGCCTTTGATGAAGGCGCTTTGTGATTGCGAGATGATTTTGTTCATTGAGGGTTACAATCTGTTTGTGAGCACCTTGGACATGATTTTGACAACATCGGGGATTAGACTTATTGGCCTATAATCCATCAACCCTTCCTTTTTTTGGGATAAGCACTATCATTGCCTTGTTTACAAGATCGAGGTGGTTATTCCTCAGGTTTGAGAAGGCATTGATTGCCGCCATTATGTCACCATTGATGATAGCCCAACATGCACGGTAGAATTTCCCGATGAATCCATTAGTTCTAGCATCCTGCCTATTGGTATTTGGTCAATGGTTGTCTTAATCTCATCTTCTTGAATCAGAGTTGCTAGGTGGTCGAGGCTGGTGCTAGGTGGCCTGAGTAGGTTCCAGCGCAAGTCATGGTTCCTACTAGGCTGTCTAGCCATCATTGTTTGAAAGAATTGCTAGACCAGCTCTAGCTTTTCATCATGGTAGATTGCCTATCCCTAGTTCTTTCTCAGCCTTTGTATATATTGTTTGTGCTTCCTTGCATTTGTCTTAAGATGGAAGAACTTGGTATTGTTGTCGCCCTCCTTCAAATATGTGATGCTTGATGCTTGCTTCTTCCTTGCATGTTCTAGCATTGCTAGGCTGACCACTCTTATCTGTAGTCATCAACCACGACTCCTCCGTTGTGAGACTTATATTTTTCTGTGCTATATTGAGTTGTAGGATGATCTCTAGGCCCATAAGTAGTTGTATCTTTGTTCCTAAAATTAGGCTCCTATTTCATGTCTTAAGTTTTTCTACCGTGAGAGTGAGCTTGTGCGTGAGGATGTGGAAGGGCATAGTGTGAGTGCTCGGCAATTGCCAGGTTTTTTGCACCATCCCTTTGAAGCTTGGCATAAGCATTTAGAAATTCTCAAAGCGAAAGTGTCGTGGATGTGGTGGCCCTTCCTAATTAGTGAGGAGGAGTGGGCAGTGGTCAGATAGAGAGGTTGATAGTGCATGCATAACGTGGTTTCCAATGGTTATATCATAGGCTTCATTGCAGAAGAATCTATTCAGGTGGACTAGTGTTAGAGAGTAACTCTCATTGCTCTAAGTGAATTTTTTATTTTGCAGGTTGATTTCTTTAAGCTCGCAATGGTTGAGGGCAATGTAGAAGAGGCTCATGGCTAGCTAGTCAGGTTATGGTTGTTTGTATATAAGGTTGAAGTCACCTATAGTTAGCCATTTTATTCCACAAGCCAATCATGAGTCATAGAGTTCTTATAGGATGGTTGGTTTAGCCGGTCTCTCGAAGGGCCATAAACTCTTGTGAATTTTAAGATGGTAGGTTTGTCCTTTAGCGCGATCATGGTCGATACTATGTTCTCTTCTATTTCCACGTTGGTGACCTCGGTTTTATCATCATCCCAAAGTAGGAGAATCCTCCTCTCGTTCGTGTTGCTGGTTTGTGCACGAAGTTGCGAAGTTGATCACCTAGGTAGCTTGCCATGCCCTGATCAAAGTGTTACAGCTTTGTTTCCTATAAGCAGTCAAGATGTAGGGTTGTAGAAGGTAGTGTTTCATGCATCGTTGCTTGCCTTGCTGGAGAGTTTAGGCCTTACACATTCCAGCTGAGGGTGTTGAGGGATGGGCTATCTAGATTCATTGGCGTAATTCGCAATGCTCAGTTGGGAGGCTATAGCGGCAGCCAGTTGGGGCGATTCATGGTTGGGAGACTGTTAAGGATGGCGACATTGTGGGTCGGTGTGTACGACGTTTTGCCACGTGGAAGTCATTGGTTGGTTTGACTTGTAGATCGTCACGTCAAAAGTAGAGTAGATTAATGGAAGTTCACACATCATTACAAAAGCATGTAGGTTCCACAATACAGATGGCCCCATACCGCACACATGTGCAGATAAAATAGATAGTCTAACATAGAAATTGAGTTGCAACTCAAGTGTAGAAGACTTGCCAACTATCGACGATGTTGGTATGCATCGTGCCATGGGCTACTCACCCTCGACAATTTGCTTCTTTAGTTGCTTTAAGTCTAGTATCTCACTCATGGCCATCTGCATGAGGGCGTCGTCGTGCTTTTGCAGGTCTTCATGCTCTAGTCAGAACAACAACATAAGTGAGTTCAGAGTCCACGTCAAGCATGCCGAGTTTCCTACAAAGGTTGATTTGTGCACGTTTGGTAGTTGAGGCAGGGAGCACCTTTGTTTTGTTTGCAAGCCATGAGCTCCTCCTCGGCTCTGCTAGTTGGGCTACCGGTATGTTGGTTGGTAGAGGCATGGACAACAAAGCAGTTTCCACCTGCTTAAAGAGATCGGCTGGTGTTGCCATGGCCTAGGCCTGTAGTGTGTCTTCCACATCCTAGGCCAGTAGTGTCGTGTATGGGACTACCGACTGGCCTGAGGTGGCCTCCACATGTAGAGAGGCCGACAGAGTGGGCTGCGTTAGCCTAATCAGCTCCAACTATAGCTCAGCTGGTAGCAAGGCTATAGGCAGGCTTGGAGCTAGCCCAATTGTAGGCGGGATGGGGCGAAAAGGTGGACCTCTAGCATTGGCAAGCCTGGCAGGATAGCCTACCCTAGCCTAGATGATCGTAGGCCAAGAGCGGTGAGTTAGGCTACCAGCGCCATAGGCCATGAAGTCGTGGGAGTTGGGGATCCGTAGTCTACCATTTGCGTCGACGATCCACTTGTGCCCAGAGATGTGGCCATTGCATCTTCTAGTTCGGCATGGCTCAACACCTTGCCACTGCAGTAAGCGGGCTCAGCGACGATGTATTCCTCATCGTGCGGCTGTAGCTTGCAAAGAGCTCTCTCTACCTCCTATTGTGCCAAGTCCATCTTGAAGTCACCCTTGATGCACGTGAAGGTGAGATTAATCAACGCTGCCGCCACTGGGGGTTGGCTGGCATCGAGGCTGTAGGGGGTGCTCTATTGCTACCATCCTCGAACCAGGCTTTAGTCCCTATGATGGCCCAGTAGAGCTTGTTAAGGAGGGCAGTCATCCTGGCGCTGTTCTTAGGCTAGCAAGGTATGACGCTAGCGATGTTGCTACTTCCATCACCACTCACCATGAGTTCTGTAACCGTTCTTTATAAGGAAGTGAGTTTAAGATGGAAGACTAATTTTAGCATGCTAACCTATTGTGTGCGGCGGTCAGTGTCGGTGAGCTGTGTTGGTTGTGGTTCAGCCGGTCAATCCTCTTCCTAGGCAGGAGGGAGGGTATGGTGATGGCATCGTCCACTGTGGTGGTTGCCATCCTCAGTGTCTTTGCATTGTGGCGAGCGTGTTTGCTGGCATACATTCTTGTGCTTGTCATGAGCGTGTCTGCCATCTCTGCCGTGCTCATCCTGCTCATCGTCATGATCATGGCACCACCAACTGTGGCCCTGCAAGGCATCTGGTCAGTCATTGTTGTAGCGATGAGCCGCTCTATACCGATTATCATTGCATTGGCAGTCGTCTTGGTGCTACTTACCCTACTCATTCTAGGAACAAGGGTAGCAAGGCAGTTGTGGGTTGGAGAGGAAGGTGTCAAAGGCACGTGTCAGGGCCTATTCCCTATCGATCACCCCAAGCCACCATAGTAGTAAGCGCCGCATCGCCAACTCGCATGGGAGGTCAGCTGCCATTGCTGTATAATCATGGATCTCCTCCAAGTGCAATAGCACCACATACTTGGACGCATCCTGCTAGTGGTCTGGCTATGGTTTTCAATGATGTGGATGGTGGGTTCACTGCCGCTAGTACGCCTGGTGAAGGTGAGCGAGACACACTTAGGGATTGAGCTCAATGGAGTGGGTGTTGACTAGGTGGACGATGCTCGTGATGATGTTATCTAGGGCACAACACTAGCTGATGAGTTACTCGATGATGTATGGCATCCATGTGTGGCACAGGACACCATCAAGGAAGAGCTTGACATGGAACATGAGTGCTACACATTGATCTTCCTTGAGGCTCCACCATTTGATGAAGTGTATCTCAATGCCATAGTGCTTGATGGAGCCCTTTTGGAGTGCTTTGGCACAATGGTGGTGGTGGATGAACTTGATGAGGAAGGACTCTGGGTGGTAGAGGGAGATCCTTACTTTACCAGCACAGAGGTGGAATTTCTCTTGGAAGGCCACCTTAATGTCCTTGGCCGTTGTGGTCGAGAGGCACACATCGCCCAAGAGACCGCCGCCATTGCCTCTCACTCATAGGAGGTTGGCACGATGCAGTCATTGTCGATAGGGCATGTCGTTGGATTGTCGAGGAGTGCATTGTCACTCCCAGAGGGCCATGGGGGCAGGGGCAACAAGTGAGGTGTGTGCTGGCAATGTCATGGAGTGGACATCTCATTCCACTGCCCAGAGGATAGGGGTCACACTAGGGACAGTGGTTGGTGTCTAATCGAGGTGGTGTAGTGCTTAGCACAATCACACATACAGTGCCCTAAGCGGCGACAGGTGAAGCATTGGACCAAGTCTCTACTGGTTGTCACCCGGTGGCTATGTGAAAGGCAAATGAAGCACCTCCCTTGCGTCTTCTCCTTGATGCTTGTAGAGATGTGGAGGCGTGCTGGTTGGCGAATCAAATTTTATGGGCATTGTGTTAGGAGTAAGCCAGGTAGCTAGGGCTTAAAGGACTGCTCTTCCTCTACCAGTATCTTGCTTCGACAGGAGTACCATTGCAAGGGCTTTGCTTGATGGATCAACACCTATCCTTTGCCTTTCGTGCCGTAGCTCCATAGGGATGCTCGGCTTGAGGTGACCTGCACGCGGTTGAGCAATAGCTTCTCCGAACAGGAACAATTATGGTGGATTTCAAAATCTTGTGATGGTTGGGGAGTACGGGGAAAATAAAGGAGGTGCGAAGGTATCTGCATACTTGACAGCATCCGTGAAGGTGAACTTGGTGAAGATGCACTGTGGATCATGCATTTCTGAGACTTCAGTGACCCCCCTAGAGACTGCGGTCGTAGGCATCTTGGTGGGAGGATAGGGCAGTATATCCTTCCAAAAATGGCTAGGGGAGGGGATCTTAGTGGAGATGGGGTGAAGAGGGACGGCGGTGACTCCAAGGATGTGTCGGTGCATGATAGGGGGTTAGGGGCAACAGAGTAGCATGGATGACATTGGCTGAGGCTTTGGCATCGGCGCAGGCAGTGGGCGCTTACGTAAGGTGCTCATGGAACACTCTTTTCCTTTTTTTAGACAATGTGTGCTCTAGGTAGCGAAGTGTTGCCCTCTAATTTCTGCACTACTACTTACTGGTTCTACATATATTCGTACTACTATACAGGGGTGGATTGCCCAGGCTCATCAAGCGTACGTGTCATAGAATTTGAATGTTTTTTAATGAATTCGAAACAAAAATTTCACAGCATACATTACTTGATATAATAAGATTTGTCATGCTCTTTTTTTTTCTGGATTCACCACTGCTGCTATATATGAACATACTTGGCATAATAGGCAAATGCCTGCCATAGGCAACATGTTAATGAGCATCTATCTTTTTCTTGGACAACTTTAACATAATTAGGATTAATTAAACTTATCCTCTCCAGGATCATGTCTGCCTGAAGTCGCCGATCATGCAAGTATATGGGGATATGGATCGTCCCAATGCTTATCGGCCTAAAAGCTTTTTATTATTTTAGCAAACAGATTAATTAAGCTACCAGTACAATACAACTAGAATGATTAATCTCTAACTAATCGTGCATGGATCGACGTACTGTCATGCGTTGCTTACTTTAGTTCCTATCCCAACAACGAATGCAGCACATGCACCTCTTGTTGAAAAAGCCAGTGTTTTGATAGTCAAATTAGCCATATATCCGATCCGCGTTTGAATGGCATTAGCAAACGTCATGCAACTTTATTAGTAAATGCTAACTTCGATTACATCTTTAAAACTTGAATTAGAACTAGAGGACATATATACTTGTAAAAATTTATAAAATTGTGTGATGATGTAGCCTGTGTCCGTGTGGTGTAACTAGCATACTGTTTTCCAATTAAAACGACATTAATGTACATAATGATTTAAAAGTTGCACAGAAAACCTAATATTAATCTTTAATTTAATTATTATAGATTTGTATACATATTGTTTAGTCCAGGCCACCTATATATATATATATATATATTAAGAAAGGGATATCTTGATGAGGAATTCAGGTGTGCTTAGGCTGAAGGGGATGTGTATTATTCCCACGTTTTGATTTTTTTAAATACAAACTTTCATATATTTGATTAAGTTTATAGAAAAATATATTAATATTTTTAACGAAAAATATAATATTAAAAATTATTCAATATTAGATTTAATAAAAAACTAATTTAATAATATGAATATTGTTATATTTTTTAATAAATTTGATCAAACATAAATTTAATTTTTTAAAAATAAAATTTCTCATTATACGGATTCTTCCCGACAACTTGCCCACATTAAAGTGTCGATGTCTCAAGAACGAAATTGATGATTATGGTATATACCAACTATTATGTTTTTTGATATTATAAAATGTTATAGTATAATAATTTAAGAATACACGTAAGCGCACATGCTCACATGTAAAGCAAAGGCAAAATATGTCCATGTCAATATGCAGGAGGTGTCAAATATACATGTCATGAACTGAGGGATCAGTATGGTAGTTTTTGAAGTTTGCTCAAATTTTCCAAAAACCCACGGCTGATATAGCCCTACTAAGGGTGTATTTGAGCAGAGGAGAAAAAAAAAGAAAGATACATAAAATGTTAAATAATAATGATAAAAAATTGGTTTACGTAAAATTGGTAAAATAATTTATATTAAAATTAATATTATTTAAATGGTTTATATTTAAAATTATTTATGAAAAATATATGGTGAGCGTGAGTATGTTGATATAGGCAAAAAAATTTGGAGTAATTTAGGAAAAAATTGAAAAAAATATTTTCTAAAATTGGAACATTAACGGGAAATTTGATGGCCTAGCTGATAGATGAGACCATATTATCAACAGTAGCGAGCACGTACGTGGCGGCAGCGTGGAGACTGACAGGCAGCATCAACTTGTTAGTGGAAATTAATCTTTCTTTTTTTATACCTAGCATTTTATTTTAGAGTAAATTATTTTCTATAGATTTTGGTTTGATTTTTTTATCTAAAATTTATCTTAGTTTTCTAAAAAGTTTTATTGATTAATTATTTTTAGATCTCATGTTATTAATTAATTAGAGTTTAATTAATTTAGATCAAACTTATGTCAGTTATTTTGTTGTTTTGTTAATATCTTGAAATATAAAAGTCGAATTGAGGTGATTCTAGTTGAGTTTGTTTATAAATTTTGTCCAATTTATCCTGCAAAATTTATAGGTTAATCGAAGTTGCAAATCTACAGATATAATCTGTTTAGTAATGAAACATTGTTTTATCCCGTTTCAAAAAACACAACTTTTCAATTGTTAAATTTTAATTTTGTATTCCGCAATCATTCACCCCATTTGATTGCTTTGTTAGAGCGCTTCTATCCTACAAGTAATATGTTATTTTTTCGGTAATTAGGAAATATGTTGACGAATATATATTCCACAAAACCTTTATGTTTTAAATGGAGTTGATTGAAGGCTAAGATGGAGATATATATTCAAGCTAAAGGCTTTGCTATATGGGAGAAGATCTACTAGCTATATTAAGTTCCCAAAAACGATGAACTAACCGCGATGAATCGATCACATAAGGCGAGAAATTTGATTATTCATGCAATAGGAAGAAGACCGTATCGTGCATCATAAGTTAGCATATGAGGTATGAAAAATACTTTGTGATTAACATGAATGATCAAACATGGTAAAAGAGGTACTTCTCGATATGCATAGAAACAAATACATGTATTTTGAGATGAAATCTGATGAATCTCTTAATAATTTTTTTATTGTTTTAATAAAATTCTTAAAAACTTGCATTTGGTTAATGTTATATATTCTAAGTCTGAAAATTCTCGTAAATTGCTAAGATATATCTATATGGGAGATGAAGGTAACTTCAATTATAGAATCTAATGCCATGACTACACTTATTTTAGATGTGCTTTATTCTAAATTAAAAACTCATGAGCTAGATATTTTTACTAAGAAAAATATTATTAATAAATCAATAGCTTTATTTTCACAAATTAACAACTCTATTGGTATTAATTTTTCAGCTAACTTTGCTTTATCTACTTTATCTTCACTAACCAATGAATAGTTAGAACAACTAACTGAAGATGATTTAGCACTCTTCTCTACACACTTCAAAAGAGCTCTGTAGAATGCTTGATCCAGAAAGAGAACAAATGGCAGAGAATCTCGAAGTTATTTAGAATGTGGTTCGCTTAATCATCTTCGTTTTAAATGTGTAAAATTATTAGCAAGATTTTTTAGGGATGAATAGGAGAAAGAAGACAAAGAAGAGAATAACAAGAATCAAACATTCAAGAGTACCAAGAAGGAGTATTTGAATAAGATGTTAGTACATTATGTTCTTTTTGTTCTTGAACAGATAAATCTAAGTGATGTGGGCCTTGAAAGTAATGATGACGCTACTCTCAAAGACTTGATGGGGTTATGTATGATGGTAAGTAGTAGAAACATTATAAGTAGTGACATCAATAGCAATAGTGACAATGAAATAGAAGCTTCTTACGACGATTTAGTTTGTGCTGTTGAAAAACTTGGTAATTTATTAGAAAACAAAGATAAAAAGATTAAGACACAAGTTGTTTTAGTTGAACAATTAAATGTTGAAATTGCAAGATTTAAAACTTTGACATCTATAGATAATTATTACAATTAATATGATTTAGTCTATACTGAATTTACTTCCTTAAGAGATATATATACTTCTACTTTGAAGGAACTTAATTTTAAAAAAGAAAAAAATAATAAGCATTTTTGTGTAGTTGTAAAATTTGATTATTGTGATAATTGCAATTCTCTTAAGTTGAAGTTAAAGGATGCTAATATTAAAATTGCTCAACTAAAAGATGATCTTGATAGTCATAAGTTTCTTTCATACTCTAATTGTAGAATAAAGATATATTTCAGCATATTTCTTATAAAAATTTTGTTGCTATTTTTAATTGTATTGATTACTTACAAGGAAATATAGGAACTAAAAGCTTAAATTAAATTTTGAATCAAAACACTTCTTCTCAGAAATTTAAAATAGGTTTGGGTTATGATCCTTATGATTATTGTAAAACTCATACTCTAACTATTGTTAAATCTCTTGGTAGTGACATAATTAAGATTATAGATGAATGTAAAAAAATAATCTTTAGATCTTCTGGTGTCACATCATCTACTATCACAATAAGTATAAGTATTATTTATACTTCTAAAAGTAAATACAAAATTAAGTGCACTTACAATTATTGTGGTACAGATGGACATAAAGTAGAATTTTATTTTAGACTTACTAAATAACAAATGAGGGAAAAAACTAAGACAATGTCTAATTTGATAAAAGTACGCCATTTTGGTTCTACTAACGTGGGTAATAATAGATAAAAGCATTTGCATTGAAATACTTGTGTTATGTTTTCTAGTATGTGTCGTGTGTCTCACTGCTAGATTATTAAATATTATATTACTAACCCTAGTATAAAGACCTTGGCATTGTTTTATTTTGTGTAGACACTTTGCACGAGGAAGAAGAACTTTTTGTTACTAAATTTCAAATGTTTATGCCATATGTCTGATAGCAAGAATTGGTTTTCCTATCTCATAGGAGCATTACATATTAAAAAAAGATAACTTTTAGACATGTTTGTTTTCTATGGTTATGATTATATGTACAGGTGCATATATTTAAGAAGAGAACATTTTTGTTGATGAAGATAAAGTTTTGGTTCTTCCCATACTTGAATTTATTTCAGATAAAAACTTCATAAACGAGAGAGCATAATAAAAAATATATGCAATTTATAGTATGTTTATATGAAAGATTTCAAGCTTCTCATATACTTTACTTCTTTAATCAATTAAGTAGATTCTCAGCTGTGTTTATAGCACTAAATATTTTGCCATATGACTATCTACATCTTCATGGATTAGTTTAATAGGTTTTTCGGGTGCTTGTTTTTTCTTAGGTAATTTATTTATTGCTTGGTCTTCTAGAAAACAATTTTCTGTAGCACAATCAAGTGCTGAATCTAAATATGTGGCTGTTGCTAGTTATTATTATCAAATTCTTTGGATAGCAGCGATACTTAAAAATTATGATGTTACTTTAGAATATTCCACTTTTTTGTGATAATACAAGTTCCATTTGTATTGCTATGAACACAGTTCAACATCTAGGATAAATTATATTGTTATTAGATTTCACTTTCTTAGAGATTATGTTGAAAAAGATTATGTGGCACTTTATTATGTGAATAATGAACATCAATTAGCGGATATTTTTATAAAAACTTTGTATTCTTCTTGTTTTGCTCATCCTCTAGGAGAACTTAAGGTTATTCATCCTACGTGGTTGTTTTCATGGAGACCATTAACTTTTGTAACATTTTTTTGTGTATTCTTTATTTTAAAAGAAAATTTTATTAAATAATAAACACTACATATGATTCACGTGTATTACTTACAGTAATGTTTATGTCATAAGATATTAGTGTTTTTATATTTCTATATATGTGTTGTTGATATTTGCATGACAACTTAAATTAAATTTTAAGATAATTAAACTTTCTTATCTATTTTGATCTTGTTTTAAAAGTGCTAAATGCTACAAGAAATATGAGAAAAATTAAAAATATGTACTATGAAAAGTATGAACAAGATTAAGAAAATATATATTATCGTACTTCTTTTTAATAAAATTGCTTACTAGTATTAACTTATGACCAAAACTTAATTCTTAAGTTTTTAATTGTTAAAATATATAGGATTAGATGGTTTAAAACGTAAGGTTGACAATACATATAATTTTTTTTGTAATTTATGTTATGATTGAAATCAACCGAGTTCTTAATTTATTAAAAAAAGCATAAATAAAGTACATCATGTTAATACTTGTAAGTTTTAAAATAGTGAGTTACGCTAGATTTATATTACATATATATTAATGTGTGAGTATAATTTATTTTTGGAATATCACATACAAGCTTTATTTACATTGATGATTTATGGAGCTCATTAAAATAAAAAAATAAAATAAAATTGGTACAAAATTGGAAAACTTTCATTATTCTTTTATGTTTTCTTAATAAATATATTGTCAAAGGGAGAGAGTTTAATGAAAAAAAATTAAGAAGTTAAATGCCAATGATTTTTGAAAGATAAATGCTAATGTTTAATATCTATATGTTGTTGCCGATGTTTTAAAAAGGAGGAGATTGTTAAATAATATTGATAAAAAATTGGTTTAAGCAAAATTGGTGAAATAATTTATTTTGTAATTGGTAAAAATAGTTTATAGTAAAATTAATGTTATTTAATTGGTTTGTATTTAAAATTATTTAAGAAAAATATATGGCGTGTTGACATAGGGTTGGATGAAATTTAGGAAATAGATGAAAAATTACAGAAAAAAATTGGAGGACTTTCGAACGAAAGCTGATAAAACAATTTCCTGAAATTGAAACAGTAACGAGCTGAATTTTTTGCGAAACAGATGCATAGTAATAGGCACGACTTAGCAACAAATACGTGGAGATGCCCAGCAGGCCATACCATGGCGATAGCTCAGCATAAGTAGTGAGGCTAACAGGAGAACCAGCGGGAATGAGCGTGCGTGTGGTGACAACATAGAGGCTCATAGGCGGGACTGGCATGTGAGTGGGCATAGACGTATGCGCGACGACAGCAGTATGGCGGATAAGCAAGCTAGACCTGTTAGCAAGTGTGAGCGCGAGCGCAAAGAGGCACTGAACGAGCACAAGCGTAGATGCGGTAGAGACTTAGCTACTAATAGGTGGGCATAGAAGGTGGGACATGTCGCGCACGGAAGCGCGCGCGACCATAGGAGATCTAGAGGCAACGTGGCGTATTCTGATTGGAGCGGTGGTGCTGGAATAATGACCGAGTCGGATTCTCTATGGATACAAGTCGAACTTTGTAGGATTATATACAACTAATGACGTGATGAAATCTAGACTGTTCATTCATATCGGATAGCTAAAAATAACGTAATACAGTGGTTACGATATCTTAGGGTATTTAAGTCGGAGATTTTTAAAAAATAAATAGTATTGGGATTTAGACATAAAAAATTAGGATAGTTTTTTGGTATAATTTTTATAAGCGCAATTTTAGGAATAACAGTAAAGTTTGTTTAAGATTTATGCAGTAATTAATCTATTTTTTTACACATATATAATATTTAATTTTAGATTAAATTATTTTGTCTAGTTTTTGGTTTAATTTCTTTTATCTAAAAATTAGAATTATTTTTAGATCTTGTATTATTACTTAATTAGTTTTTAATTAATTTGGATGAATTTGTTCATTAATTTTGTTTCGTTAATATCTGAAGATACAGAAGTCCGATTAAGGTAGTTTGTTGGATTTGTTTATAAATTTTGTGTATTTTATTTTGAAAAATTTTTAGTTGAATCATGGAACTATAGCTATATAATTTGTTTAGTAATAAAACCGTGTTTTATCTAGTTTTGAAAAACTTAGTTTTTTATTAAGAAAAATTGTTAAATTTTAATTTTTTTTCCATGTCAACGAACTCACTCTAAGTTCTTTCCTTTCATGTGTTTTGCATGTGCTGTACCTGTACTACCAACATCCTTATTTTGTGTACTACTACTCTACTAATCAAAGACTGTTCATATTGGAGAGTACTAAGTTGCGGGTTTTAGAAATTTGCTGTTCATATTAATTTCTTGCAATAAAATTAATTAATCCGTGGAAGCTTCTTAGCTGCTTGCTCCCCTCTACTAATCAACGACTATGATGGGAGATAAATTAATTTCGCACATGGAAAAAACTGTTTTGGATGAACTAAACAACATTTTGTCGAGTTAGTTGGGCAGGCCTGGTCAAGGACTTGGTAGAAGCGTCAAGGAGAAGAGAGTTAGGAAAAAGAATCACTTACGCTAGTCAAAAGCATGGGCTTGGCATTTTCCAAATGAGAAAAAAAAACATTTGCTTGACTTTCAAGCCACTTGGCTGGCTAGTACTAGTACCCTCTCTAGAACTGTTTTTAGTTCCGTACCATCTTAACTGTACCTATATTAATTATATAGAGCTTTCACATTAATAAAAAGATTTAACTATTAATTAACTATATTAGATTATTATAGCTGTATATTGTATTAAAATTTTATGTTTGAAAACATGCAATTAAATATCCTATTGACTTTTTAGTTAGTTTACTTTGAATTTTGATATAGTTCAAAATTAATAAATATGATGTTGTATGTATTCTATACTCTGAATTTGACTTTTGATTTGTTTACATTAAAATTTCATAAATATTTAGAATTAATAAATATGAAATTGTAGAGTATTTTATTAATCTAATTCTAAAATTTAAAATTAATAATTAGTAAGTAGTAATTGATATTGACTGTTTTCTAATCCAGGCACTATAACTATAGAAATAATTAACATAAAATTTATCAAAATTCGAAATTAATAACTTTGTTGTTCAACCCTTTAATATCTTACTAATTTAATTTCAAAATTCAAAATACATAATTACTGATTTGCAATTAAACTTTTTTTAATCTAAGCCACTATAATTATGATGTAATTATGATATGATTATAGTATACCAATTATAATATTCCATCTAACACACGGCTTGTCAGCTAGTCTATACTAATTGAGCACTTTGTAGAGACTTCCAAAGATCTATTAGATAAAGCATATTATCATGACGTACATTTCATCATATATGGTGTCGGTAGATGTAGTAAGAATCGAGGCCTCTTTCAAGGGAATTAAAGGAGCATGTTCGGAGATAAAATCAAAACATATTTATCCCAAACTCATACGGCTAGACCTATATATTCGGATACACTTTGGTTTAATTTGTGTGTCTAATCTATCTAACCCGTTGCACGGTAGCTATTGGTCTCGATCGCAACGTACCTCAAGCATCGGTTGTGCTGGCCATCAGTGATCGAGCAACATGATCGAATATACCAAAGCTCGGACCTTCATGTACGAAGGACACAAGATGCACATAATTGTGTTTTTCTTATGTAAATATATTCTTTTACGTTTTTTCTTGCCTCTTTATACAGCTTGGTTGTCTGTTTTTTTACCCATATGTTTCATTAAGTTCTTTCACTAATACCACATACCAGATTGGCTATTCACATATTTCTTCTTACTTGAAGAACTATGCACAACATTCTTTAGCTGTAATATAAAGAGCACGACTAAGGAGTTTTCTTATACTAATAACGTTGCAATACTGTGGGGATTAAGCCAACAACGACACACAACGGCGATATTTATTAATTACTAATTTTAGAATTATCAAAGTATGAAAAGATATAATGGGGACTCAACCGTGTAGCACACAATATTTAGCAATTATGAATTTTAAAATTATTAAATCATGAAATAGTTATAATTAAAACTCCAAATGAGTATAGCTCAATATTTATTAACTATGAATTTTGGAATTACTAAATCACAAAAAAACTTTAATTGAAACTCTGCTGGGTCAATACAATTTGGTACTTATCGATCCAAATTTTCTGAATTAAATTAACTAATTCGTGGCTGCTTAGTTAATTCCTGTAACTACGCGGCAGGTGCATCTATGATATAACGATCATGATCAGCTGATTCCGTATTGATTAGACTGATCAGTCACACGGCTGCTAAAAAGTCAAACTGGAACCTAGCTGAATTTACAGCCGTCGTAAAGTGGTATGTATAGACAATTATTGATAGGCCCTGATTCGTTTCAGTCGATCATGCAAGAACATGCATCCATGCCAACGTGAAGAAATGGTTTGGCAACAGTAGTATGTGCGTGAACGCAATGGCTTTTATCTCTTAATTTCTTTCATGGCAGATGTACTACTGGTCCAAGATACGTGCCCCTGTAGATTAGCTAGCCAAATCCAAGGATTTGAACTACTTTCTATAGCTGATCTGATTGGTAAAATTCGGCCACCACACTTTGAAAGTAGTTCTTAATTTTTCACATTCTAAGAAACTAATTATAATGTGTGCATTAAATGTACACGCGAATATGTGATATAAGTATTATGTAATCTCTAATTACTTTATCCTTTTTATATATATGTCACACAATACGTGTGTGCTAAAGGGACGATATGCTTGCCAACATTCATACACCTTCACCATCCGTGTGTGGGGTATTATGTGCGTGTCTTTCTTAAAGGAGAAAAACAGTCAGAATAAGCACAAACACATGTACAGTACTCATGTTGGATATATAGAGAAGTTTACTATTGACAACTAACAATCTTATAAATAACCATCGACAAGTATTTTACTTTCTTTTTCCTTTTTACGATCACCGTTGGTCTATCTCCGTTAATCTAATGAAAAGGGTCTATACCCTGAGAAATACAATATCAGTCTAGGATTGATATATTCTTCTAAAGATAAAATATATTTTTTGCATGAAAATAAGGGAGGCCAGCTGACGTTGATGGCAAACAATGAAGAAACACACACTAATAAAAAAGATAGAATTTTTTTCGAGTATATATCATGATACCGCAGCAGATGATAGGCTGATCGATATATATAGGTCTTGACCGGGCGGCCGGCCATGATATTCGTCGGAGGGCTAGCTTTTGCATGGACGAACCACATCGATCAGGAGACTGGCCGGCTCTATGGACGATGGCAAGTGCAGCCAACGGCAGCCGCCGGTTTGGATTTGGACTTGCCTGCTGCCTAGCTGGATTCTGCCTTCACAATGAACGGCTCATATGTATCCACGTACATACGGGTGATATCGAGATCAAGCTGCTTGAGAGGCCCAACTTCAGTTCGCCCGAGTAGTTAGGCGTAGCTAATTAGTTTAGTTAATTAGCCGCCTGCCTAACTACAGATCATTAAGCTTGGCTAGCTGCCTAACTAGCTAGCTAGAGATCGATATTTCTCCAGATTTAATTCGACAAATATATCCTGAAAGATTCCGATTCTGCTAAGCTGCTTGTAATTTGGGCTTCACACTTCTTCTCTTGTAAAACAAAAAAGCAAGAACAAGAAAGCTAGTGTGGACTAGGGTAACAGTTGGTTAGAACACTAATATTGAGTTTCTAGAGTGTGCTTAATATTTCACATTATTTCCACTGTTTTTCCGCATCGGCAGTCATGCTATCGAACACGTATACGCTACGGCAATGAGAAAATTCTATATATGCTCCTAAGATTTTACACTGCCTTCCTATTTCGCTAAGTTTTCCTTGTTCGCGTACAGAACATAGAATTCGGTTTTCATATATATCTCCTACAGGCTATCTTTGTTAATTGACATTATCAGTTGCGTCATTTTATCTCAGATGATTTATGGCTCGTTCATCAACATATTCTTTTAATAAATTTGAAAACAAAATATTTGAACCTTTCAAAAATTTTCAATAAAAAATTTTGAAGAAAAACAAGGAGACAACAGGCAAATTAGTATTTATTTTAATCAAGAAATATCTAGTAAACTATATATTCGGTTTTAGTGGGCAAGTTTTCTAAAACATATATAAGCTCGATCGATTTAATTATAAGCTCTTCCAATTAGGATTACAAGTTTTCGATTTCTGATTAATTTGTCGATTTATAAGATGACTCTATTTGTATAATCCAGCATTCTATATCAATTTAGGTGATACCTCATCTTGCATCCAAGTCAAAGCACGCACACATTGACACATATTCGCAACCAAAGAGAGCACACCCAAGTTAGCACGCAATCTGGTTTGGTTTGCTAACGGCAATCCATGTAGCGTGCATACTTAACAGTCGCTGTTGATTAAGTGGCATAATTACAACATAAAGTCTCTAAATAAAGAGAGGTGCCATGTAGAGTGAGACTGCACATTAATACATCAATCTCGCATCGTGTAGTGGTTTCAACTGGGATTTTTTTTCCTTATCTCAATAGCAGAATAGTTAAATAGATGAATAATTTTATGATAATTATTCGAGTGTACAAGCTGATAGATTAAAAGAATTTTATAAGAAATTTATATAGAAATTTTTTTTACAAAAATTGTATTGGTTAGAAGTCCGAGATGTCGCTGAGAACACTCCCAGTGCTACCACACTTTTTGGATCAAAGAAATGGATCAGAAAAAAATAAATATTAGCCGGGAAAATATTGATAAGTCCAACACAGCGCCATGGCGAGCTTTCCTCTGTCTGCTTCGCTCCTTCCCCTCCGCTTCTCATGTCATCTTCCTCCTCGCCCTATAAATCCCCTAGCTAGCCGTTGCATCCAATACGCAGCAATGCAACAAGCAAGCACCAACTAACTAACGGCGAGCTTGACACGCCTTCCAACCACCACCTCCATTCCCAGCTCGGCGAAGCTGCGCAGGTCAAGGAAGCAGAGCTTGGCGTGTCCGTTCTTGGAGTCGGTCGACCAAGCGCAATGGCGGCGGCTCACCTGCGTCTGAGGTCGCTGCTGGCCATGGTGGCGGTGTTCGTCGTCGTGCTCGCGCGGCTGCGGGGTGGCCAGGCGGCGACGTTCACCATCACCAACAACTGTGGGTATACGGTGTGGCCGGGGCTGCTGTCCAGTGCGGGGTCGGCGCCGCTGTCCACGACTGGGTTTTCGCTCGCGCCGGGGGCGTCGCAGGCGGTGTCCGCGCCGTCGGGGTGGTCGGGCCGCATGTGGGGGCGCACGCTCTGCGCCGCGTCGTCCACCGACGGCGGGAAGTTCACTTGCGCCACCGGCGACTGTGGCTCCGGTGACGTGCAGTGCAACGGCGGAGGGGCCGCGCCGCCAGCGACTCTGGCTGAGTTCACGCTGGACGGAAGCGGCGGGCTCGACTTCTTCGACGTCAGCCTCGTCGACGGCTACAACCTGCCAATGCTCGTCACCCCCCTCGTCACCGCCGCCGCCTCCAGCTCCAGCTCCGGCAAGTGCGCGGCGACGGGGTGCGTGGCGGAGCTGAACGGCGCGTGCCCGGCCGACCTGCGCGTGGCGTCCACCACGTCCGGGTCGTCGGCGGCGGTGGCGTGCCGGAGCGCGTGCGAGGCGTTCGGCTCGGCCGAGTACTGCTGCAGCGGCGCGTACGGCAACCCAAACACCTGCCGGCCGTCGGCATACTCGGAGTTCTTCAAGTCGGCGTGCCCTCGCGCCTACAGCTACGCCTACGACGACTCCACCTCCACCTTCACCTGCGCCGCCGGCGCCACCGATTACTCCATTACCTTCTGCCCCGCCTCTCCGACGAGGTAAAAAAAGGAAAATACTCAATTACCAAAGTAAAAAATGAAAAAAAAACATTTACTCCATAATTAACGCTCGTAGTTAAAGAAAGAAAATGTTATTATTCATTTGATCACGTTATTTTAGTTGGATTTGTGAACTTGGTTGGTTTTAGATGGATTTGCGAGAGATGAAAAAAAAAGAAAGAGGGTAGACTGCTAACGGTTAGTAACGGATAAAAAACGGCTAGCACTTGCATGTGGGGCCATGTGAGCTGCACACTCATCATCAATAAATTCATTGACAAGTGGGCCCATGATGGTCAACTTTGACGTTATTCCCGCTTCTCTGACATTGGACCCAAGTACTTAGCTCATCTGTTACTGTGGGTCCCGCGGCTTTGCTGCTTTTGCTGATCCTGTTGTGTTGGTTTTGCTGTGAACAGCGTGAAGTCGTCGGGGCAGAACCCGCAGGCCGCCGGTCTGCAGCAGCTCAACGACACTATGGTCTACTTCGGCGGCGGCGGCGGCGGCGGCCCGCATTCCAGCGGCGCAACGGCCGCGTCGTCGTACTCCCCCATCGCCGCCTTCGTCGTGGTCGCCGTCGCCCTCGCCGCTGTGCTCTGAGCCGGTTGGTTGGCATGCACGCACGTCGGCGTCAGCTGTCTACACGGCGGCGCAATTCAGGCACGCTGTCTACCGGTGCCTGGCTGCGTGCAACTGCAGGGTAGGCCCCACAGGAAGACAGTGTTGACCGAGCCTCTCGCAGGGTTGACCTGGACGACGTCAGACGCTTTTTTTCTTTCTTTTTTGCGATTAGCCCCTCGACGGTAGGTGATTAATTAGTTTATCATTAATTATATTTCTAGTTTTTAATTAGCTTATAATTAATTATATTTCTAGTTTTTTAAATTTTTAGGGATTTTAGTGTATTTAATTATAGGTTTTGTTGAGAGAGGAGAGGGATGATTCGTTCATTCTTGTACACCAAAACCAGAGATCAATTTAGATGAGTAATTCGATGTATTCATTTGCAAATCCTGTTGCTAATAGGAGTGTGCACATGCTGCCGTCAATTCCATGGAAAGAGCCCTGACTATCACTGCAGAATGCAGAGTTTGCGATAAGGATGGTTCCAATCTAGAGGACTAGTAAAGGCGACATTCTTCTCCGCATTGCGTATTGAATATTGATGGGTTAATTTCCACGTTTTTTCTTACCAACCCGGAAAATGCACCATTATATCTTCTCAAAAATAAAATTAAGATGGCATTCAGCTACCAAATTCTTGTCTGGCTCTGACCTAATATCGTTCCTAGTGCACTAGGTTGGACTGTTGGGAAATATCTGTAGTATTAATTAAACTATCATTATCATATAGAACACAAAATGGGATTTTGTGTTCATTACAGTTACAGTTAACAAGCTTAAAACAAGCTCATTAACAATTCTCAATGAGCTTGGATAAGTCAAGCAAGCTAGCGAGCCACGATTGAGGCCTACTCTTTAAAAATTGGTTGTTCTCGATAAAGAGGGAGATAATTAATTGCTAGAAAGGATATATAGGAATTTGAGGGTTTTGGTCATTTGACAATGTAAATATCAATCGTTTGGCGCTCCTTTTATTGCTCTGTTGATAATTTGATAGCGTTTACTTAAAAATTGACCAATGAGACAAACATCACAAAAGATGCAAATGGTGACTGAAACATAGATGAAATGATGTGACAAAACTGCATAAAGCTATGGAAAACCATTGAGATGACAAACACGACCTTAGAGGCAGTGGTTGTGGTGACAAGATGGAAGGACCAGCAACAGCAAGAGGAGAAGAAAATGTGAGGCTTAAGCTGTGTCCAATGGCTGAGTGAGGTTTTGGATGTTGCTTCTGATAAGATTATTGCTATGTTTATTGTTAGTGCCATGTTCAAATGAAAAATCATATATATATATATATATGTTACGTCAATATGATATTAAAACTGTATCGCTATAACACTAGTATTATAACAATTATTTTGTACAATAACAATTATAGATTTAGTGTAGTATATATTTAAGCCTTTAAAATTTTATTATGATAGCTGTAAAATAAAAATAGAGACGGTACCTAAACGTCTGATAGTGGCTACTGTTCATGTTATGTGGATAATTCGAGAGGATGAATTAAGTGCTCTAGCTAAGTAGTTCGGTAGCCCAAAGAAACTTACACGTAAGCACTTAGTGCCACGGAAGCTCCAACGTGTCTGCGCCCTTGCTGAACTCCACTTAAAAATACCGACCTGGTTCCGTTTCCCTCCCCAACTGTTGCCCCCTCCTCCACCCTCCGCCGCCGCCCGATGCGCCTCCTCGCCGCGGCGGCGAGAGCACCCCGTTCACATCTCCATTTCCTCTTCTTCTCCTGCCACCTCTCCTCTTCTGCCAACTCCACTAGCACCTCCTCCGCCTCCGCCTCCCACTCGCACCCTTCCTGCTCCTACGACCCCGTCAAGCAGTTCCTCCCCTCGCACTCTCACCACCTCCGCCACCTCTCCCTGCCGGTCTCCCTCCGCCGGGACGCCGTCCTCGCGCTCGCGCGCCTCATCAAGGTCTCCCCGCCATGCCTCGCCGCGCTCCACGCGCTCGCCTCCCCGTCGTCCCCGCTCCCCGCCCGCTTCTTCGCCGCCGCGTTGCACCTCGCCGCGTCGGACCCGGCAGTCCGGCCCTTCGCGTCCCTCCTCGTCGCGGCTCTCCTCCCTGACGCGACCCCTGATCTCCTGGCCTTCTGCGAGAGCTTCCGTGGCCGGAGCGGGAGGTACGCCTCGCGCCGCCTCGCCTTCCATGCCTTCCTCGCCGTTGGCATGGCCAGCGAGGCGCTCGACGTGCTTGCGCGCGTCCGCTGCGCCGGGGATACCCCCAGCCTGTCTGCATTGGCGGCCCTGCTGCGCCTGCTCTTCCGTGGCAGGGAGGTCCGGGCTGCCTGGAAGGTGTTCGAGGAAATGGCTGCGAGAGGTCCGCGACCTAACCTAGCCATCTTCAACTCCATGATCTTTGGGCTTTGCCACAGGGGCCTTATCCGCGTCAGTGGTGGCCTGCTTGGCATAATGGGAAGGTTCAACATCGTCCCTGATGCGTGCAGCTATAACATCCTAATGAAGGGGCACTGTGTGTATGGGCAGGCAGAGGATGCCTTCCAGCTGTTTGACGAAATGCGTGCAGCAGGTTGCTATCCTACTATCATCACGTATAACATATTGATGAATGAGCTTTGCCGTCAGGGCAGGATGGTGGAGGCAAGGAGGCTGTTTGATGAGATGGTGCAGGCAGGAGTTGAAGTGAATACCATCGCATTCAATGTACTGATTGATGGTTATGCAAAGGCTGGACAGATGGATAAGGCTAACATGGCCTGCACAGAGATGAAGTCAATGGGATTAATGCCTGATTGCTGCACCTTCAACATTATTTCTGCTGGAGCATACAAGTTTGGGAATGCTGCGTTGTTTTTAATTGATCAGCAGCATTTGCATGAAATGTTTGGTTCACAGTTGTCAGCAGATGGGATAGATATGCTAGTCTGTAGACTTTGTTGGGATGGGCGATTGGATGATGCCTGGGAGCTCCTGTGTAGTGCTATCGAGCAGGGTATTCAAGTGAGCGTTTCAGGATTTAATGCGCTGATTGCCACGTATAGCAAGGAAGGGTTTGACGAAGAAGCTTTTGAGCTATATAGAATTATGAATAAATTAGGTCTTGCACCGTCCTCATCAACCTTGAATTATTTGATAATTGGACTATGTAATCATGGCAGACTTGATCAGGCACGGCTGTTCTTAGAATATATGGTTGGCATAGGATACTGTGCGTGTACATCTTTTACCATCTACTTGGACGCATCCTTCAGAGTTGGTGACGTATTAGGTGCCATGAAGTGCTGGGATAATATGAACATAGTTGGATTACAACCTGATTTTATTGCCTTCTCGGCATATGTCAATGGTCTTTGCCGATTAGATTTTCTATATGAGGCTTATAACGGATTTATCGAGATGATAAGAAGAGGGCTTGTTCCAAATAATTTTACTTACAACTCCCTCATATCTGCATTTTGTAGGTCTGGGAATGTGTCTGAAGCATTGAAACTAGAGCAGAAGATGAGGCAGAATGGCCTTGTTCCTGACATTTTTACTAGGAACATTTTAATTGATGGCTTTTGCAGAGAAGGGAGATTAAAGACGGCTAATAACCTTTTCTTTGGCATTCACAGTATTGGTTTAACTCCAGATGTTGTGACATATAATACAATGCTTAATGCATATTGCCGCTCTAAGGATATTAATGGTGCCATGATTTTCATGAATAAGATGCTTGCAGATGGATGTGAACCTGATATTTTCACATATAATATTTGGATGCACAGCCTGTGTAGCAATCATCTGCTAAATCGGGCAATGAAGTTACTGGATGAATTAGCTGCAACAGATTGTGCTCCTAACTCTATTACGTACAACACATTGATGAATGGGATCTGCAGCGATGTTCTAGATTGGGCCATGATTCTGACTGGCAGACTGATTAAGTTGGCTTTTCAACCCAACACTGTCACAGTTAACATTTTGTTTTCTCATTTCTGCAAGAATGGTTTTGGAAAGCGGGCACTTGTGTGGGCTGACAAGCTGAGAGATGATTCCTTCACTTTTGATGATGCTACAAGGAATATACTCGACTGGGCATACAGGGAGATGGAAGATGACCCTCATGCTATCAATGCAGACATTGACAAGTGCCTATTTCTTGAGTTCTTAATGCTCATGACATGCACAACTATTCGCAACAGCAGATCCTTGAAGTTTTGACATGTACCTATAGATACAGTTTTTTGTTATTCTGGCAGCAAAAGTTTGGATACTGAATGATAATTGAAACGTTGAATTCATAACTGTATGAGCTACTGGATAATTTTCAGGTCATGGAAAGCACTGCTGCAGGAATACCATATTCACTGTAGTGCTTTTCATGACTGACAATGCAATAAGATGCAATGACTACTGTTCACATTGTTACTCTCAAATGGAAAGTCAGAGGGATTTCCAAAAAAGATGGTGACGGAAAACAAGAATGTTTCTGACATGGGTGTTGTTTGTTCCTTGTGTTGTTAAACATTTTATCTAGTGAATGAGAAACAATTGTAAATGAACTGACTGATACTGATAGGCTGTAGGCAGGAATCTTTTAAGGATGTTGCCTGCTTAACAAGAGGTTTGGAACTTCTTAACATTCTATTTGATTTTTGAATTGTGATAATTGAATAATTTTACAAAATCGTTTCAGTTTGCTTTGTACCAGATGCTGATCTCATGTTGGCACTCACATTGAAAATTTTGGGAGTATATATAGCCAAGACCATGTGAGCTATGGTGCTATTGGTAAGCATGGATTGTAAACAAATATACACATGTCAATGGGGATATCCAGATGGTGAGGCAGGCAATGTTGGTTTTTTTTTTTGCTGGGTGTTCTATCTATAGTTTCTCTTATTTTTATTGTTTCCATATTTTTGTGGATGAGTAGTTAGTTCTGGAGAATACATATTACATCTCTAATAGATTTCCATGTCAAATTTTGGTAGCACAATTGGATCTGAAACCACCAAATGTAAATTCAAAGCATACATACTAACGTAAAGTGCCTGAATCTTACAATTCGGAGGTTCTCACAACACAGCAGCATCAGTGGTCCAGGTTCCAATTAAAGTCATTGCCTTATTGGTATGCATCTCTTGTTTTTAATCTGTCTGTTGTTGGATTACTTATGCAGATTAACTTGACTCTTTAAGTCAGCTGTAAGTGAGTGGATGTGAAAACTAACTCTTCTAACACCTTTGTTCTGTCGTGGTTGAAATTTTACCTGCCTAACACCTTGAGAGCTTCAGAAAAAAGAATATGTATTTCCATTTGCGCATATAATTCTGTACATGTTCTCAATGTTTCTGATTACTTGAGTGCACTAGACGAATTTAGTAATGGACAAAACTCAGTTATATTTGGATACAACACTGTGTTGAATGACCCAACTTTTTTGAATTAGCAAGACCAATAAAATTGTGGCAAATTCTCTAGTAGTTCATTTCTTCTTTTGCTTCTGCAAGTAACATTTTTACATCCCAGTGACTAGAATACGCATCCATATCTTAGACAAGTTACAGAGGGAGGTCCAAGAACATTATGGGCTTCTCTTAAAAAATAGAAGATTATGGGCTTAAACCCTTGAGCTCAACTACCACAACCTTGTTTTCTGCACTAGTTTACATGGATTCCCCCTATATGTTCCACACTTGGGATAGTGTTTCTTAGATTTCTAGTTATGATTTTTAACTCAACATTGGAGTCAATCACCTGCTTCATTATATGTATTTAATGGTTAGTTTGTTTATTTATGTGCTTTGAATGCAAAGTGCTTCTAGATCTTAGGATGGTGCTCGCCGCCAAAAAATCTCGCGACCGGGGAAGGATGGTGGTTCGGTCACGTGAAGGCCTGGGAGGTCTGCTTGTCTCCAGTGCAGGTCCTTAGGTCTCGAGGTTCGCGGGCGTGCCAGTCAATTTAACCCTGCAATTGACAAGGAGGTGAGACGAGCGGGTCCGATACAGACGTTCGCTATCGGCTGGCTGCCAATAGGTTCGGGATGGTGTTTGATCGGCTGGGGAGCCGATGTGGACAGGTGTCGACGAGCGGTCGACCGTAGAGCCGATGGAGGAACCAGGGTATACTTAGAGGATATCGAGGCGCACGGGATCCCTCCGGACAGCCGAACAGTGATCCATCGGCTGGAAAAACCGATGAAAGGGGATGTGGCCTAGGCGATGATTAGCGCAAGAAGGCATGGGCTGCAAAGCCGATGCCGCTCCGGATATGACAGCAAGAGACCCGTCGCCCGCCGTGGTAGCGCCATCAACACCGAACCTCGAAGATCGAACCTAACCGAGACAGTACGAGGTCGGGGCCAGCGGCGATGATACGGAGGACGCCGGATCGGCTATGCCGTAGCAAGGATAGGAACGAACCCATCGGCTAGCTGAGCCGATGAGGGGATGCCTCTCTGAAGGCGGGTGCTTATCGGCTGGAGGTCCGATACGTTTAGCGTTACGCGTCATGGGACGCCTCTAAAGGCTGATGTGTATCGGCCGATGGGCTGATGTGCTGGGCGTGAAGCACAGAGCATGGATAACTCATCGGCTAGCACTCCGATGATACGCCGTGCAGGAGACTATAGGCCTAAAGCTCGATCTACGTCGGCAGCCCCGTAGGTCGGACCTAACCGATGTAGCACGAGACTGACGATAGAAGAGGGAGCTTAACGGGCCGATAGGTCCATCACGGATGTGATGCGATACATCCGATCGACCTAAGAGGTCGGACCTAACTGATGCAGCCTTAGACAGAGCAAGACATAACGGGATGGTGGCGGGACTTATCCTTTCGCCGGAGATCGAACTTAACCGATGCAGCCCCGCGTCGAGAGCCAGAACCCGCCGGTAGAACCTAGATGAACTAGGGTGGCGATGCGCCGAATTTGAATATGATCGAGAGATATTCTACATGTTTCCAGGGGGTCTATATTTATACCCTGGATTTACAGACAGAGTCTGACGCGTCTACGACCACCGGACATTATTTCCTAGGAAGAACAAAGGAAAATATTCCTAAAGGAGTTAACTAACCAGCTAGACCTCCCTAATTGAGTAAGGTTATAATTTACAAAAATAAGCACCCTGGCGTGGAGTCCACGGCTCCTCCGTAAACCCGGTTTCATCTGAATAATCTTCCAATTTGTAACCGAGTCTTCCTTTGCTGCAACCTGATCGGCTTCTCCACTGTAGCTATCGGACCTTCTTTAAGTCAAGCTGATCCTTCTCCTTCCCTTGGGCTTCTCGGACCTGATCCCGATTGGACAATTCCCTGTCTTTAAGCCGATCCAATCTTCTACTAATCTGATCGGCTTTTCTACAGTTCTCCATCGGCTTTGTCTCAGTATCTCCATCGGCCGATGGCTGCATCAAACCCTCCAACGGACCTCTCAGCCGATCGGCTTTAGTCCCATCGGATCTCCCAGCCGATCGGCTTTAGCGCCATCGGATCCGCCAGATTTTGGCGTTAACACATGCCCCCCAATTTCAGAGTTTGCCAACAGACTAGGAAATTCCGAGCCGTTAGAAACCTCCGCAAACCAGGATGACCCGTTAAAACTCCATTAATCGGCTCAGATCTCTGCCTAGGTCGTTCCGGCTCTATAAAATATATCCCCTCCTCAGCCTTCTTCCACACACTTCTTCTCATCAAAAACCCCTAACCTCGACGAGCTCCACAGGCATCTGCAAATTTCTGCGAATCTCGACGGGCTCAGAAGACTGAAGGCGAGCTCTCGCGGATTTCTTCATCGGCCGCTACTCCTTCGTTTGCGTAATGGCTTCCACACACATAATTCTTGAGGTAACCATTATCTGCTCTTTCATCCTATGTTTTGCACGATTCTTCCCCATCCCGATTTCTCATCAGTAGTCAGGTTCTGGTTTCTATAGGATCTTAAGAGTCAGATCACTATTCCAATCTCTGATCGCCTCGGTCACTTCTTTTTTGGCCCTATGGGTAACGAGGATCCGACTGATTTCATCAACTCCGAAACAGAAAGGATCCCGTTCAAGAACTCATCCATGGCCATCACCGATTGGACTCACAGCTTTAGATCCTGGCCTAGCAAACTCCCTGAATGGAGGAACTGGTACCTTAGGGTTTCTGCCTCCAAAAAGACTTTATGGGAGGATCTGAAAATAGACCATTGCATTAACCTTTTCTTAGCTGATATGGAAAGGAACGAACCTCTGCTTGCATCGGCTTCTTACTTCTGGTCGGACATCTTGAATGCCTTCATGTTTGGGCATGGGCCGATGACTCCTACCTTGATGGATGTTACTATGTTGATCTGCCTCAACACCACCCACTACATGAACCTTTTCAGCCTCAGATTTAAACCTAAGCATCGATTAAACACCAAGAATGTCGGAGGTTGGACTAAGTACATTTCCTTGCATAACAAATCCTCCAGCCCAGTCGATGGACGTGAACATGTAGTGTTCTTGAATCGTTGGCTGGAACGATTCTTCTTTGGTGGTTCGATTCTCGGTCCAACAACGAACATTCAATGTTTGGCAGAGCTCCTGGCCGATCACCACCAAATTCCCTTGGGGTATTATCTTCTCGGTGCAACTTATCATCTGCTCCATCAAGTTGCGACCAAGCTATCAACAGGCCATCCAGTCGGACATATCGGTGGACCCTGGTGGTTTATACAACTTTGGTTGAACGTCTACACCTCCAAAGTCATTGCCAGGCCCCTTTCTCTTCCATGACGTTCCCGACTGATTACCCAGAAGAAAACGAGGCCAGCCGACGCCGATGCATTTCGCTGGGTGAAGCTTCATCGGTTCTTCCTGGAAGCAAAATGACCCTCCTCGGACTCAGCCGATGGTTTGAGTGTTTCTACTATGGCTTTACCAAAGAGGTCACCATCTGGTTTGCGTACGAGGATGACTCGTCCTTTGAAATGCCTTCCAGGTTTCATCCGATGAATGCCTTAGCCGATGAAAAATCGAAGACCATCTTTTTATCCTCCATAACTCCTTGTCTTCTGCCAATTGGATTTTCAATGGACCGATCCCAACATCCATCATACGAGTTCTACCATCCTTCGGTTAGTGCTCGTCAGTTGGGCTTCGACCAACTCCCCATCGGCTTGTTCTTCATCGGCAAACTCCGAGCCCACGGAGAAGTGAAAAGCGGCTTGGAATATGACCGACTTAGTTCGATGACATCGAACTTGTCCTTAGGGACTATCTCCACCTTCGAGCCCTGTATATCCAATATCAAAATCTTCGCTCGATGGTGGTCAGAATGGGGAAGGCACTTATATAGTCTATCGGCTGAACATTATTGCCTTCGCCTCAATCCCGACTACGTGGAATCCGATGAAGAGGTAATCCTTCTTTCACTATCATGTTTTCATCGTATTGAATTTCAACTGTATCTTAATTCCCGTGATTCCACAGGCTGGCGACAAAGACGCACCTTCGACCAGCGCAAGTGGTCGGTCGATTATCTATCAACCTCCATCGGCCAGATCCCTCCTTGGGCAAAGCGGTCCACCTCCATCGGCTCTCCTCCGAGTGTCGCAGGTGTCAGGGTCAAAGCGCAAGAAACCGGCTGCTCGATCGGTTTCTAAGAGACGGAATCCTGACTCCGATGTTGTGATCGTTGCATCGGCTTCACGAAGCCCTTCTCCTGCGGCAATTCTAACTCCTCCCGCATCTCCGCTGGTAGGTGTCAGCGTCAATTTTCTGTTGCCTTTGCTTTATCCTGACACCTTCGCTTTGCAGCCTAAACCATCGGCTCTCGAGGTCCAAACGTCGGACCCTGTTACTGGGGCTAAGCCGATGGTATCCTCTGAAGTTTTAGCATCTACTCACACTGCCCCACATCAAGCTGATACCTGCACAAGAACTGCTCCCACTGTCTCTCAGGTACGTCCATCATACATATCAATTTTTCTTGACTTATGATCTGCAAGTTTACTAATGTCGTTATGCAGTCATTAGCCGATCTGTTCTCCTTCGACATCGGCAAATACCTGGAAGCAGAGAAAGACTCAGCCACCAGCACAACGATCGAAACATTTTTGCCAACCGATGCACGTGAGCAGTTGTCAGATATTATGCATCGGCTGGAGGTTTCGATTGACTCGCTGGTGGAAGACTGCGGGTCGATCCGGGGAAAACTTGCAGAAATTCAACACCTCCTGCCTGCGGAACTATCGGATGCACTCACGCCTGCTGCTTACTTGGAATTCCAAAGGACCCAGCTGACTGCATCAAGACGACACATAGCCGATCGCGCTGAGCAAAGTCACCTGGCTCACAACGATCGGCTGACTGCCCTTGATAAAAAGAAGAAACTTGATGAAATGTCAGCTGACCTTCAACACGCCAACACCAAGCTTGGCCTCTTAAAGAAACGAGAAGCCGGTTTGATGGCGGAACTCGACAAGGTTCGTGAAAACATCAATTCCACCGAGTCCCATCTCATCGGCCTACCAAAGTTGATCCAAAACCAAGAGGCCAAGGTAGCAGACAAAGTGCGGCTAGCAGTTCACCGGCACAAGACCTTGAAAACTATCCCCGGATCAAATGAAGATGACATCCGCGTCATCAACGATATAGATCAAATCCGTCTGTGCGCGATTGAGTCCATTAAGAAATTCTTGTAAAATTTAAGCCTCGGAGAAATCCAGATGTCATCTTGAACATTAACTTTTTGCAGTAAAATTCAATCAGCTTGATCAACAAAAGTTGTGTAAATATATTCTCTAAAGGCGATATCTCCACGATATCGGCTATGTGTAACCGATACAAACTATATCGGCTTCTGTACATTGTCCATCGGCTATGTTCCAGCCGATCACACGGATGATACCGTCAGCTGGTACTACCTCTGAAACCTTATCCGTCTTGAATCGGCTATACTCAGGCTATTTAGGTGCCTACCCACACGCTATGATAATACTTTTTCAAATATTTGCCATTAAACGTTTTGGTAAACTTCTCTCCTTTAAGACTTCCCAATATGTAAGCATTGCCAGGCACACACCGATTGATCCGATAAGGTGCTTCCCAATTCGGCGACCATTTTCCAAACTTATTATCCCTAGATCCAATCGGCAAAATTAACTTCCAAACGAGATCTCCTTTAGAAACGGATTTGGTCATTACTTTTTTGTTATAATACCTAGCGACCTTAGCCTTATTTTTCTTGATCTTCTTAAATGCTTCTAACCGACTCTGAGTCAAATCATCAAGCTCATTGGTCATCAACGTGTAATAATCATCGGCTGTCAACTGATCCTATAAAGACATCCTCCTGGAACCGATGATAAGTTCCCACGGAAGAACTGCTTCGTGACTGTATACCAACTGATATGGTGGCACCTGGGTAGATCCATGACACGTCATCCGATAGGCCCATAACGCATCGTTCAAAGTGACATGCCACCTCCGTGGTTGTTCATCAGTCTTACGCTTGATCAATTTTATTAAACTCTTGTTAGAAGCTTCCGCTTGTCCATTAGCTTGAGCATAATACGGTGATGAGTTTAGCAACTTAATCCCCATACTGGCAGCAAACCCTTGAAACTCTTCTGACATAAAGATAGAACCTTGATCAGTGGTAATTGTCTGTGGAATTCCAAATCGATATATGATATGTCCCTTGATGAATTCAATCACGTCCCTGGAAGTAACCTTCTTCAAGGGAATAGCTTCTACCCATTTTGTAAAGTAGTCCGTTTCGCCAATATGAACTTATGCCCTTTATTGGACGAAGGATAAATCTGGCTGATCATGTCAATTCCCCAACCTCTAAATGGCCATGGCTTGACTATCGGATTCATAACCGACGCTGGAGCTCGTTGCACATTCCCAAACTTCTGACAATCTTGGCAGCCCTTGTAGTATTTAAAACAATCCTCCAGCATACTCGGCCAAAATTATCCGGCCTTCCTCATCATCCATCTCATGTTATGAGCCGATTGATGGGCTCCGCAGATGCCCTCATGCACCTCGCTCATCACCAAGGCGGCTTCTTCAGAACCCAAACACTTCAAGAGCACTCCATCGACTGATCGATAATACAACTCTTCATCAAGTAGAATGTACTTAATAGCCTTGTACCGAAGCTTCCTTGAAACCGATCTTGATGGATTCTGCAAATACTGAACGATCTCCCATCTCCAATCATCGGCTTCCATATGGTTTTCGATATCGGCTATCTCAACTTCCACTCTACTGTTCAGCCAATATCCTAAAGCAGTCTGAGCGAGATCATTGGCCTCCGTGTTTTGCTCTCTAGGAATATGATCCAATGTCACTATCTTGAAATCCTTTAGCAACTGTTGGCATTTCTCATAGTATGACTTCAGAATTTCGTCCTTGCATTCATATTCTCCAGATAATTGTTTGATTACTAACAAAGAATCTCCAATGACCTCTATCGTATCGGCTTCAATTTCTTTCAGCAGATGAAGTCCCTTGGGCACTGCCTCATATTCTGCTTGGTTATTTGTACTATACGGTTTGATTGTGAAGGCAAATTCGAAACTTGTCTCCCAAGGTGAAATAATCACCAAACCGATACCAGATCCATGTTTGCAAACCGATCCATCAAAGAATAACGTCCACGGGATCGGCTCCACATAATTCTCTTGGACTCCTCTATACTGTACAATAAAATCGGCTACCGCTTGTCCCTTGACTGCCTTAGCCGATTCATACCTTAGATCAAACTCCATCAGAGCGAATATCCATTTTCCAACCCGCCCCCTCAAGATTGGAGCCGATAGCATGTATTTGATCACATCGGCTTTGCAAAGTACTGTACACTCAGCCGATAGAAGATAATGCCTTAATTTTGTACATGAGAAATACAAACATAGGCATAACTTTTCCACAGCAGGATACCTAGTCTCAGCATCCAAAAGTCGTCGGCTTAAGTAGAATACTACTCGTTCTTTTGACTCAAATTCTTGTACAAACACTGATCCGATTGACTTCTCATCAGCTGACAAATATAATTTGAATGGTATTCCCTTTTACGGTGGAATCAGCACTGGTGGAGAATTCAAGTATTCCTTGATATGATCAAAAGCTTTTTGCTGGTCATCACCCCACACAAACTCTTGATCGGCTCGTAACCTTAATAAAGGAGTGAACGACTCAATTCTTCTCGATAAGTTCGAAATAAATCTCCTTATGAAATTGAGTTTGCCGATCAAGGACTGCAGCTGTAGTTTGTTGCTGGGTGGCTCGGTGGTCTGAATGGCCTTGATGCTTCGTTGACTGACTTCAATTCCTCTCTCATGCACCATGAAACCCAAAAATTGTCCAGCCGATACGCCAAAAGCACACTTATGAGGATTCATTTTAAGTCCGTATTTCTTCATCCTCTCAAGCACTTTTCGTAGATCGGCTATATGTTCTTCAATACTTTTGGATTTCACCACCACGTCATCAATGTATATCTCCACCAACTGTCCGATAAGATCATGGAACATGTATTTAATGGCTCTTTGATAGGTAGCACCAATATTCTTTAATCCGAAAGTCATGACTACCCACTCGTATAAACCAATAGCTCCAGGACACCTAAATACAGTCTTGTGGATATCTTCTTCGGCCATGAAAATTTGATTGTAGCCTGCATTTCCATCCATGAAGCTAATAATCTTGTGACAAGATGCAGCGTCAATTAATAAATCGGCCATCGGCATCGGGTATTCGTCTTTAGGGGTTGCCCTGTTCAAATTTCGGAAGTCGATGCATATTCTTAACTTTCTATTTTTCTTTTTCACTGGAACAATATTGGATACCCACTCGGCATATCGGCATGGTCTGATAAATTTGCATCATATAACTTCGTAATCTCCGTCTTGATTTCATCGTGCCATTCTGCTTTAAACCTCCTCTGTGGCTGCCTAAATGGCCAATATCCTGGTCTGATAGGAAGTCGATGTTCCACAATTGATCGGCTTAATCCAGGCATCTCATGGTAGTCCCAAGCAAAGCATTCCCATAATTCCTTTAATAAATTTATCAGCTTTTCTCGGAATTCAACACATAGATTTTTACTAATGTACGTCGGCCTCGACCTGTCTCCTGGTCCTATGTCTATTTGTTCCATCTCATCGGTCGATGTAAAACCTTGCCCTAATTTCCCTTCGGAGTTTTCTAAAGTTCCCATGGAAACAATGGATCCGAGCCGACTTGCTGAATCGGCTTTATTCCTTTATCAGTCACCTCCAGGAAATTTCCCACCCATGTTTATCCAGATAGGCAGTTGAAACCATCAACTTCCCAGAATGGCACATCAGTTGTTGCCACGCTAGTCGACTGATCGGCCGTGATCACTTCAACTCTGTCTCCTTGCCATTGTATGAGGCTTTGATGCATTGTTGAAAGAATACAACAGTTAGCATGAATCCAATCTCTGCCAAGGAGTAGGCTATACGACCCCTTACTATCGATGACAAAAAATGTGGTAGGCAATGTCTTATTTCCAACCGTTAGCTCCACATTCAGTACTCCTTTGGTTTCTGAAGGATTACTTCCGAAGTCCTTCAACACCATATTTGTCTTGATTAAGTCTCCAGCCGTCTTACCCAATTTGCGGTATGTAGAATACGACATCAAATTGACGGCTGCGTCTCCGTCAACTAGCATCTTTGCCATCGGCTTACCATCGACATATCCGTTGATATACAATGGCTTTAGGTGCCGATGTTTGGATTCTTCTGGTTTGTCAAATATGGCTTGACTCGGTTCCAATATTAATTGGGCAAAATCCTCTTCTTGACCTTCTTCATCCGACACATGTGCTTTATAATCCATTGGCAAAGCATTCCGAGCAAAGCATTCCCAGAATTCCTTTAATAAATTTATCAGCTTTTCTCGGAATTCAACACATAGATTTTTACTAATGTACGTCGGCCTCGACCTGTCTCCTGGTCCTATGTCTATTTGTTTCATCTCATCGGTCGATGTAAAACCTTGCCCTAATTTCCCTTCGGAGTTTTCTAAAGTTCCCATGAAAACAATGGATCCAAGTTGACTTGCTGAATCGGCTTTATTCCTTTATCAATCACCTCCAGGAAATTTCCCATCCATATTTGTCCGGATAGGCAGTTGAAACCATCAACTTCCTAGAATGGCACATCAGTTGTTGCCACGCTAGTCGACTGATCAGCCGTGATCACTTCAACTCTGTCTCTTTGCCATTGTATGAGGCTTTGATGCATTGTTGAAGGAATACAACAGTTAGCATGAATCCAATCCCTGCCAAGGAGTAGGCTATACGACCCCTTACTATCGATGACAAAAAATGTGGTAGGCAATGTCTTACTTCCAATCGTTAGCTCACATTCAGTACTCCTTTGGTTTCTGAAGGATTACCTCCAAAGTCCTTCAACACCATATTTGTCTTGACTAAATCTCTAGCCGTCTTACCCAATTTGCGGTATGTAGAATACGGCATCAAATTGACGGTTGCGCCTCCGTCAACTAGCATCTTTACCATTGGCTTACCATTGACATATCCGTTGATATACAATGGCTTTAGGTGCCGATGTTTGGATTCTTCTGGTTTGTCAAATATGGTTTGACTCGGTTTCAATATTAATTGGGCAAAATCCTCTTCTTGACCTTCTTCATCCGACACATGTGCTTTATATTCAATTGGCAAAAATAATACCATGTTAGCTTGAGCCGATGTACCAGCCTCTTCCTCTTTTTGCTTTACTTTCCATACTTTTTTAATTTTTTGGTTCCGATCGGCTTCTTCATTGTCCTGCCGTTGTCTTTTATGCTGCTCTCTATGTCGCAGCCGTTGTGCCCTTCTCTTCTGATTCTTTGTAAAAATCCTGGATGGACACCACTGATCCTTCATGGAGTATAACCCTTTGTTTAACTCCTGGTTCTTAACTGCCTTTTGACCATGCCCTTCGTTGATCGGCCCCAATCGGCTATATACCGATGCCCTAGTGATGGAATGCCGATCATACAACGTTCGGCTTTGGTCACAATACCAAAATCGTGGTTTATTGCATTCAGGACAGTCCTCGATTGACGGCAACCTCATGTTTTGATCCCAACAGTACTGAAAAAAGGGACAACTCCAGTGTGGATTATACCTTTCTTGTTGTGTTGTGGCTCGTCTTTCTTCATCCTGTAGTCTGGAATATTTTTTGATTAAATCCGATGAAGTAACCTTTGACCTCTTCCAGCGCTTCTTTTCATCAGACCGATCTCCTGATGTTCCTGCAATCACCATATTCACTGGGAAAGGATGCCCGTCAACCCTCATCGGCCTTTTGTCCTCGAACTTGATCCTCCCCTGTTCGACAGCCGATTGTAACTGTTGCCGGAAGACCTTGCATTTATTGGTATGACGAGATATTGAATTGTGCCACTTGCAATACTTTTTTTTTCTGAGTTCTTTAGCAGCTGGGATTACATGATTCGGTGGCAACTGGATCTGCTTCTCTTGGAGGAGAAGATCAAATATCTGGTCAGCTTTGTTAACATCAAAATCATATCTTCTTTATTTGTTTTTTTGATCCATGGACATGATACGGGTTTTTTATTCCTGGTCCATTTTGCCAGTCCTACCTCCGCATCGGATCCCTCATCATCCGAGTCCGAAGCGTATACTTGTAGCTGATCGGCTTTCCGATAGAACCTTTCTTTCTTGGCACCTGCAAATCGGCTTTCATGAGCCGATACTCTCTGGAGTAGATGAGACAAACTTTCGAATTCTTGTGAAGAGAAACGCTCCCGAATCGGAGCCAACAATCCTTGAAAAGCCAAATCGGCTAATTGTCCGTCACTTAAAATGAGACTGTAGCATCGACTTCTGACGTCTCGGAAACGTTGGATGAAATTTGGGACGGATTCATCGTACCTTTGTCTAACCGATGTTAAGTATGATAATCTCAACTCTTGAAGTCCGGTAAAGAAATATTTATGAAACTGTTTCTCCAAATCAGCCCATACCCTGATTGAATTTGGAGGTAACGAAGAAAACCAAGCAAAGGCTGGTCCAGACAAAGACAATGGAAACAATCGGACCCTCAAAGCTTCATCAGCCGATGCCTCCCCACATTGAGCCAGGAAGCGGCTAATATGTTCCATCGTAGATACATTATCTTGCCCTGAGAACTTGGAGAAATCTGGAATTTTGAATCGATGCGGTAGCGGAATTCTGTCGAACCACTCTGGGTAAGGGTGTCGATACATGAAAGTTTGTTCTTTAGGCTTGATACCGAATTGCTCCCTTACAACTTTCGCAATCCTGGCAGTCCAATCTTCTTCCTTTAGGTTCTCCTTTTGGTACTGTGGGATCGAAGTTGGTATCTAACATGATCCATAATGATCTCCTTGATAGTTATTACCAGGATATTTTTGTTTATATCCCCCGTAATAGGTCGTCCGATGATACCCTGACATCATATCTTCATGTTGCCCCCCAATCCGCTCTTGCACTGGCGGAAACATATTTGCCGATATATTCCTTCTGGATCTATAAGTAACTTGTGGTTATCCTGTTTTCATCGGCAAATATAACGGCCCTTGATCAGGTTCCTTAACAATAGATCCATCCATAGTTTTCTTGATTAAGTTGTGCAAAGTATTCACCAGTACACCCGATTGGTTAATAAGCGTATGGTGAATAGTTTCGTCAACTATCTCCTGTAGTGGCTTTTGAGGATTGATGGGCGGCGATCGGCTCGATTCTCCTTCCAAAACTGGCTTTGGCATTTTGGACTTTTGAATCGGCCCTTGTCGAGTCATACCGAAGGACTCTAGACAGAGATTTTGAAAATTAGCTATGTTCTGCTCCACCTGGTATCTCTGCTCCTCAGTTAAATCCTTCATCGTTATTGTGATTATATTGTTTGCGTTGATTTCTTTACCCTCCATTCGAGCACTGTTGATTGAAGGGCTTTCAACTGATGAAAAATGTCTTCTTGTCCCATCGGGCGTGCCAAGAAGCGTGCTCGCAGCCAAAAAATCTCGCGACCAGGGAGGGATGGTGGCTCGGTCACGCAAAGGCCTGGGAGGTCTGCTTGTCTCCAGTGCAGGTCCTTAGGTCTCGAGGTTCGCGGGTGTATCAGTCAATTTGACCCTGCAATTGACAAGGAGATGAGACGAGTGGGTCCGATACAGACGCTCGCTATCGGCTGGCTGCCGATAGGTTCGGGATGCTGTTTGATTGGCTGGGGAGCCGATGTGGACAGGTGTCGACAAGCGGTCGACCGTAGAGCCGATGGAGGAACCAGGGTGTGCTCAGAGGATATCGAGGCGCACGGGATCCCTCCGGACAGCCAAACAGTGATCCATCGGCTGGAAAAACCGATGAAAGCGGATGCGGCCTAGGCGATGATTAGCGCAAGAAGGCACGGGCTGCAAAGACGATGCCGCTCCGGATATGACAGCAAGATACCCGTCGCCCGCCGTGGCAGCGCCATCAACACCGAACCTCGAAGATCGAATCTAGCCGAGACAATACGAGGCCGGGGCCAGCGGCGATGATACGGAGGACGCCGGATCGGCTATGCCGTAGCAAGGATAAGAACGAACCCATTGGCTAGCTGAGCCGATGAGAGGACGCCTCTCTGAAGGCGGGTGCGTATCGGCTGGAGGTCCGATACGTTTGGCGTTACGCGTCGTGGGACGCCTCTAAAGGCTAATGTGTATCGGCCGATGGGCTGATGCGCTGGGCGTGAAGCACAGAGCATGAAGAACTCATCGGCTAGCACTCCGATGATACGCCGTGCAGGAGACTATAGGCCTGAAGCTCGATCTACCGTCGGCAGCCCCGTAGGTCGGACCTAACCGATGCAGCATGAGACTGACGACGGCAGAGGGAGCTTAACGGGCCGATAGGTCCAGCACGAACGTGATGCGATACATCCGATCGGCCTAAGAGGTCGGACCTAACCGATGCAGCCTTAGACAGAGCAAGACATAACGGGATGGTGGCGGGAGTTACCCCTTCGCCGGAGATCGAATTTAACCGATGCAACCCCTCGTCGAGAGCCAGAACCAACCGGTAGAACCTAGATGAACTAGGGTGGCGATACGCCGAATTTGAATATGATCCCGAGATATTCTACATGTTTTCAGGGGGTCTATATTTATACCCTAGATTTACAGACAGAGTCCGACGCGTCTACGACCATCGGACATTATTTCCTAGTAAGAACAAAGGAAAATATTACTAAAGGAGTTAACTAATCAGCTAGACCTCTCTAATTGAGTAAGGTTATAATTTACAAAAATAAACACCCTGCCGTGGAGTCCATGGCTCCTCCGCAAACCCGGTTTCATCTGAATAATCTTTCAATTTGTAACCGAGTATTTCTTTGCTGCAACCTAATCGACTTCTCTATTGTAGTTATCGGACCTTCTTTAAGTCAATCCGATCCTTCTCCTTCCCTCGGGTTTCTCGAACCTGATCCCGATTGGACAATCCCCTGTCTTCAAGCCGATCCAATCTTCTACTAATTTGATCGGTTTTTCTACAGTTCTCCATCAGTCTCTATCGGCCGATGGCTGCATCAAACCCTCCAACGGACCTCTCAGCCGATCGGCTTTAGCGTCATCGGATCCGCTAGATTTTGGCGTTAACAGATGGGTATGTACTGGTCTCAGGTTCAGGATTTCTACTTGTAGCATAATTATATTTGGACGCTGCATCCTGAAAGTTACTATGACTGGCTCTGCTTAATTTGTAATATGAGTGCCTTTGTTACTGTCCCGATCTGTGCTCAATAGTGATACTCTCCTTGATGTCACTTCTTTTGAATATGGCTTTCACAAACAGTATTCATATGGAAGAGCGACTTGAATGGCTACCAATGGGGTTATCATGCTTACATCATTATCACCTGAAGAAACCTGTGAGGAACTGAGGATGATGATGTCTGCGAAGGAACTGAAGTTACAACAGATAACCAATATTATGATGGTCGTGCAGTAGATCTGGAAAAATCCTCTGAATCAAGGGTGGGAGTTTGTTCAAAGGGGATTCTGACACTGACATCAGTTTTAGGTGTAGAAATAACCAACTGCAAAGGAGTCCTATAGGAGTGTGGAGTACAGGATGATCTTGTAAGTTGTAACAGGAACGGTTCCTCGGTGTGATATTCTTGAAAGGCCTGACAATTGGTTCTCAGAAGATACAACTGCTGATCAATCTGGGATTAAGTTTCATGAATAAGATTCTGTACCAGCTATCCCGAATGAAACTGGCACCAAGAAAAATTGTGGTGGTTCTTTACAAGATGATGTGGACGATGAACAGCTTGACACCTTTGTTAATGAAGGTTCTAAATCATCTCCTGGGAAAAGTAGAGTTTTTTTAGAGGAAAACGAAAGGAGTATAATACAAGCTGTTACTATTTTTTTTTTGCAGGGAATGCTATTTGTTGCTTCTTCTGTTTCACAATATAAGCACTTCTAACGGGTTTAGTAAAGATTAAGAATGGATAAAAAAGATTATCATACCCTTATTGGTTAAGAATAAAAGGGTGGTTGGTTGGAGGTAGAACGTGAAAGAAATTAAATGATTAGTAGTTGATGGATAAGTAGTTGTTTATATTTTGCTATAAATTTTAAAAGCTATAACAGTTCATATTTTGGAACTAGGGAATACTTGCTTGTCCCTGACAAAATGTTTGGAAATGAAGAATCCTGTTGCCCTGGCCCAACGGTCCAACCTGATCGAGTCCGTGATCGGTTTTCAGAGCCCACCTGAGCAGTGAGACAAATATATAAGGCTAGGAATTTGTTGAATTTTTTTATTTATATACTTTATTAAAATATTTTAATATATATGTATATATATATATATATTTGTTTTAAAAATTTATAGTTCTACGTCAACGTCATCTGAGAGGTTTTTTTTTAAAAAAATATCCTATCAAAATACGTGAAATCTGATATGGCTGCCTCTTGTTAACGGCGGTTAGTGGAAAATAGAAATTCTTACTGTCCTAGTGTTTTTTTCTCTTAGCTAGAGGTCACCTACAAGCGAGGAAGTAGCTACCTCCTTATTGCCCTCTACTACTAGAGCAGTCTAATAATTTTATAGGCAAGCCCAGTGTTTTTTTTGCTAACATATTAATGTCTAAAAGAATTTTTTTAAATTGATATATTTTTATTTAGATATTTAATTGTAAAGAAAATTTAGGAGTAGCATGAATTATCACGTAGATTTATTGAGAAACAAATAATGCGAGAATTTAACGTTAATATTAGACAATCATTACATAATTGAGGGTCAGACGATTAATAGATTCACACACCAATATTATTTAGATAATAATGATAAAAAAGTTTATACGTTAGGAATAAACACAGTATAAATAATACAACGGATAATAAATTATGTAGGTCTATTTAAAAATTAGAAAGATCATCACCTATTTTTCGCTTATAGTCACATATTGTTAAATGAGTCAATTTTTTTTCTCATATTTCACGTTGTATGTATTATTCAATTATTTTAGATTCAATTATTTTAGGTTGTATCATCTCGTAGGTTTGTATGATGGTTTTTTTATGCCTATCCGTGGTTCGAATTCACTTCTTCTTGGCACAATTTTCTGTGAGAAAAAGTGTATACATAGTTATTGTAATTAAGGTGATAACAAAGCTGAAGTAGAGTAGAGAGATGTATAGCGAACTTATAGCGAAATTGTGTTCAACGATGTTTAGACAAACAAACTGTCTTCTACCAAAAGTATTCTCTTATTGATATCACTACCTACCAAATTATCTTCTACAAAATAGTGCACTTAGGACGCTCCCACTATGAAAGTAGTATAAGAGGTTGCAATTTAAAGTCTGACTATTTGGCTTACCGACATCGTACGTACTCATTCTTACTTCTTATGTAATATTCGTTTGATTTTGAAGGGAAAAACCAATGTCCCTCAGAGAATGAACGATTAGGTTCAAATACTATATTTTCTATATAAATCACAGAATAGAGCTACATATCATTCTATGGATTTGGCAAAGAAAATGTTGTGATAGTAATAATTAAAAAAACAAAGGCATGCAATTCATACCTCATTAGGATAATTTGGGCATTGAAAAAATCTCCTCCCACGAGTGTTGGGTTTCAAGATATCATAAGGTGGTATTGATCGCCATATATGCAGAATAGATGATCACACTAAGATAAAATTAACCACGACAAAGAATCCCTTCTCCAGTACAGATCCTCAGTGAAAGCAGGTTTAGTAGCTATTATTGTTTGATGCTGTAAAAGATAGAGCAAATGGGTGATATGAGATTTGCAAGGATATCAGCTGGCAGAAAACATGAGTTTCATTATGCATATGAAGGTCTTGTATAGCGTGCGTTGTGATAGGTGTGAAAGATATGACTGAAAGCCATAGCCTGCAAAAATTCTTCGAATAAAATGTGGCATTAATGTGTCGAAAGCTAGCTGTTAGGTTGTGTTAAAAGTGATGTGACAGTCATGTGTCAAAAGTTGGCTGGCATCACTCATCGATGATTATGACTCGACAGTCATGCAGATGCAGTAAAGATGGAAGGGACTAAGAGTTGGTTGTCGTATGCGAGTTGGTTGTCGTATGCTACCGATAGTTATGCACACATAGAAAAGAGTGAAAGTGCTATAGCATTAACTCATAATAAATGATGTAGGTGCGTAGAGTCGATAAAGTGAATACAAAGTAGTATAAACAGTAAATACAATTAGTATAACATACTACTGGCCTGAGACTTGGTATCTGCCCTTCTTTGTCCTCCTCCCCTATGCTCGCATATGACCCTAGGAGTAGTTGAGATCGTCGGCTAGGATGCCACGGCTAGCATGGACCTTTTGCAAATGAGTCAAAGCGGGTGGTAGAGCACCTGCAAGCTTGTCTTAATCTGCTATGAGGTTATCATAGTTGAAGGAGTCCTGCGTCTATCCAGAGATGCCCTACCTAGATCCGTCTGCGCTATGGACATCTATAGTGGTGTAGCCTAGAATCATGTGAGAAAAATGGTTGAGCAATATGAACTGAAATTTCATGAACTGAATGAAAGTATGTATAGAGCGATAAACCAAAAAACCCTTCTAAGACAAAGTGGAGAGCATGCGGTCCTTGTGTTCACATCCTTGCTCCCTGTGTCGATGGGCCCACTTCCTGTGTCAACCTTCTCGCTATAGAGGAACCAAGATACGACGTAGCAAAAGTTATAAAGTGTATACTTTATTAACAATGGCATCGCATGGCAAGAAGGAAATAATGTATTTAAGCGGTGGATAATCGAAGTTACCATGGGCTGTATTGCTAGAGGGTGGACTCCTACTGCAGTCGCCATTATAGGAGGAACGATATCGATGACATGATAGGTGAGAGCATAGAGAACAATGCACATTGTGCTGCGCATCCTACTGAAAATAATTCTCTGCTCATCCTTTGTCAGTATAATCCGGACCTCTAACTATTGTCACATTGCCTTAAGCTCACCATCAACCTATCGCGCAGTGTCGACCTATATAAAATCACATGTCATACATAACAATCATAACCCATTTAATCGAGATATAGAAGATTCCTTGACTCATAGCGTGGGAGAAGTCATGGTCGTGGTGCCTAGGGTACGTGTATTGCACACAGGCAACATGTGGTTGATAAGCATCGAGAGTGAACGTCACGCGCATGTGAGTACAAGGCTGGTACCAAGTATGGTATGCTAGGTATGACGTCTCTATGTACGGGAACCCACAGAGTGCCAACTACTTATCCCCATCGATTATAGCTAGTTATAAACACGGTGTTAGAATATATAGGAAGCATATAATCATATGTTCAATTTTGTATCGATACTTATCAGTGTATGTCTGCCAACACAATTGGTACGACTGGTAGAGGGTATAGCTGATGCAGACTAAACTATCACAACACACGCTATGAATAGTGTCGCTCGGCAAAGATGTCGAACACCATTAGTTGGGTCATCAACCAGTTGGCTTGGTCACATGTGCATACAGTTAGTGGTGCATGAGCCTATAAGGCTATATAGCTCCTAGATGATGTCGTTCGGCTGCACCTAATCAATCTCTAGCACGAAGTTTGAGTAGGACCTCACGACTTGCAAGTAGGCCTATTGTTACTACAAAGCATATGAGAGAAAGTATTAGGTAGTTATTTTTATGTACGAACACCGCCTTAGCATATTTTGTACCTAATGACACCACACTGCCCCTATTGTGGGGAAATCCTCAAACAACCTCTGTCTATACATATCGTTGTAGTAGGTGTTGTGCTGTTGTGTATCTTAAGGTATAACTCGATGTTCTTAGGGCTTTATACATTTTTTCCAAGTACTTTGTTATTATTGTGCCAAAGAAAATACCGTTGTATGCTATGGAGGGCCCATCTACTTTGTATCAATCTCTAAAATACTTGCATGTGTCATGCATTATAAACTCAACAACGATAACAAGCAGTAGGCCTATTATACCTTGTATCACCTAGTTGTAAATCTTAGCCAAATTGGTGGTCAGTATGCCAAACCTAGCGGCACCATCGTCATACAATAAGACTTATTTCCCTTCAGCTGATTCTCAATCCAATGCAAGAATTTTCTAACTTATGATGGCGACCTCCTTCTCACTGTAAGATCATCACTAGGGAGTGGTCCTATAGCTTCTGGTGCCTCGTCGCCTATATGTGTTGGTCTTTTGGACTGCTCTTCTGTTCATTTTATTATTAGCTTGTCTAATCTTCTCCAAAGCTCAATAAATTTCTTCTGTTGATTATAGGCATATAAGTTTTTGAAAAGATCCATAAGGTATTTGTTCTTGAACTGCTTATAAAAATTAATATCCATGTGATGCATGTAGAATCTGCTACGAGCATCTGGCCACTCTAATACATACCTCTTGACCATGTTTCTAACTCTCAAATACTCTATGGCCCTTTAGACTGGCATGATAGTCATGTATAAGGCATACACATAGCCTCACATGCACAACTGCATCCTTCACCAATTTCAGAAAGCAGAACTAACTTTCAGTGTTCTCACTATCAGAGAAAGTGAAAGCCACATGTAACATCTAGTTGTTTCTATCAACTCTAATTACTATCAATATCTGCTCTATGTACTTTCTAATCAAGAATATCTCGTTAATATAGAGTATGAGATGACAATGCACAAATATGTGAATGCACGTATTTAATGTGAAGAAAGCCCATTGAAGCACATTCTACTGACGATGATCAAGTGATATGAGTGATTTGAGGTCATAGTAGTTTTCTAGATTTTTCTAAAGAATTCAAGCTAGAAGAGAAGGTAAATTATTGTCTGAAGCTTTGAATGTGTCAAACCTCATCTCTAAAATTCTTTGTTTCACCCTTCATGCCTTTGTATAGGTAATTGTGTACTTAAATTTTTCCTCAAGGTACATGATAATTGATCATAGTTCGTACTCCAAGTTATGCATAGTATCAGAGTACATCTTTGTTGGAACAAATATAGATGCCATGTTTCTCTGGAATTTCTTGACCCTTTGTAAGTTACAATTATACTTAGTAACGATTGATAGCTTCTAGTAATTATTTTATTTACCCTTGAATACATGTACCCTTCATAGATGCCCATAACTTGAGTTTATGTACTTAACTTTGTATATCAATTTGCTTGACTTCATGACCTAAAATTTCTTCCAAATTGATACCACCCAATGTTTAACTGCCTTCATCAATTCCACTATGCATACTTAATGCCCTGAATGATCCTGTTTTCCTTTTACTTTAATGGTACATTATGCTTTTTAGAGATAATAAGTGCAGAGAAGTCCTCGTTAGACCATTATGATATATTTGTATTATTGTATTTCTCGTTTGATGATTCACCATTCTCTGCATGCTCATTATCAAAATATTCCCTATCTATTATCTCAATGATATTGTTATCTCTCTTTCTTATCTGCCAATCCTCTAGGCTCCCTGTCTTTTTGTGCTCCTCCTCCTCATATGTCTTCTTCTTAGTGTTCTAACTCATTTTCTCTATTTTCTAGCATCATCTCTCATTATACTTAGACCATCTTCATCTTTCATGATCATTAGAACAATATTATTTTTCTCATACATTGGCACAAGAATACTAGATGATCAATCTTGTTGTAATACATTCTCGACATACCATCTCTAAGTAGTAAAGAAATTCACTAGCATCAATTTCTAGCAAAAAAAATCTTTAGTTGCTCGGCTCACTATGACATACAAGATTATTTCATTGACCAGGGGTTAACTCATAAGCCTCACATTAACTAGTTATACACCGCTAGAAAACTCTTCTCAGTTGGTCTTTCAATGCACTTAAGGTTATGCTGAGTTCTAATAGATCTACATTATATATAGACCAAATCTAACATTTCTCGACCGTGATATAATAGAAATACCACTTTATTTAACATATATGTTCATGAAAAAATAAAGTTGAACTAAGTTAGAAATTAATTATTAGATATAGTATTGTGCATTTGATATTTTAACACTGATATGTTTTCAAATATTATAAATGAAACTATCTGTATATCTACGAACGAAACTAACAAACCACGAATTTAGGAATGAAACTATTCATAAATCTTAAATAATAATACACATACTATTTTATTTCATCACTAACAAATAAATATTATAAATAGTATAAATCTTTTATCTCCATACGAATCCATAAGCCAGCAGATCATCACCACTTCCCTTAGCTTTCCCTCCACGCTCATTTCTCTTATTTCTATTTTTTTAATTAAAATGGATTTTTAGATGGTTGGAAGGGGTCTTATAGCCATTTAAAAAAAACACCGTAGCAAAGGGCGACAAGAGGCCACCTGCAAAATTACTAATCCCTTTCCCTTCCCACGGATGAGGCTAACAATTTTACGAGTGGACCTAATAATTTTACAGCCAACCAGTCCTCTATGAAAATAACAACCTATCAGAGAGTAGCAAGAAGGCTGCTTACAAAAATGACTAATCTTCTTCTTTACGCGTCTTGCCACGCTATTTTTAAGGCCCTCTTTATAGCCGAGAAAAATACCCTCGGCTAGGATGGCAAAGGGATCGGTTGTGTTGGGTCTGTAAATTTTTAAAAATATTTATTTTTATAAATATTTTAATAAAAATATATATAAATAAAAAATGCGAATTTGTTTGCTTTTGTTGTTAGGGTCTCACTTCACTTGGGCAGTGTTGTCGAGCCCAATGGGCTGCGTATAGGCCTTTCTTGTTTCTCTCACTGATTATAATCCGAAGCTCATTTTGAATTGGTTCTGCTATAAGGTATCGGATGTACTGTGTCCTACTTCTTAACATGATCCAACCCTTTCAGTCTTAAAAAAAAGAATTTGATTTTAGGATTGTATTTTGGTCACTCCCATTGCCTAGCTGTCTTTTCAGGGTTGCCAATGAGACAAGTAAAAATCCACATGAAACTATTCTTAGAAGTCAAAATTTAAAATTTAAAATCGGTTTGGATTAATCCACAGGAGGGAGAAATAAGAGGAGCTGCTATTGATCAGATGAGGCAAATGGCAGCTAAGTTCTGCTTCCTGCTTCCCAAGTTAGTGTTTCTCTCATCCTCTCCACTTCCCCACTGCTGGCTTTACTTCTTCTAGAACCCTCATGAACCTTCTAGAACTCCGTATCTCCTTATCTCCTTGCTCTCCTTGCTTCTTCCTCAATCCCTCAGTTCTCTGACTGTCTGATAAATGTACCTAGCTAGAGAAAAGGGTTTGATTGATCAAGGCCTTCCTTCCTAGTAAAAGCTCGATGCCTCTAATTGACGCAAGCGTGTTACTACTAATTAACTTGAGCAAAACCTAACACAAATGGAATGTATAAAGTAATAGCTTTCTAAAACATATATATCTGATTAGAAGTTATTGTCTAACTTAACTCACATTACAATACAACAAAATACTTATATAGAAGTCATAAATATAAATATAAAGTGAACATTATAAACTAATAAATTAATCCAAAACTAATTTTTTTTGGATTTTGCCGGTCCAACTGTCACCTTAACCGTTCTTAACCTGTAGTCGGACTGGAACTTTTCATCGGTCTTACGAATTACAGCTGATAATGTTTACCATTTTATAAATTTAATCCAAATACAATATTTTTATTTTAATCTTAATAAAAATATATCATGCTAATTATTTATCATATAATCTAAATCATTACTATGATTTTATATTAAGAGGATAATTTAATGTTCTTTCCTGAATCATAAGGATTTTACTATCACAGTTAAAGGAAGGAGACTACTTGGTGAAATTTGAAGAGGAGACAATTAGGAGGGAGGACAAAATGATGCCTTCTGCAGAGGCGATGACGAATGCCTCGCTTTGTAACCTAATCATGCTCTCTTTGCTTCTGTTGCTGCTGCTGCAGCAAAGCTTGCTCGCCTTGCTATCCCTGCAGCATCCTGCATGCCTGCCTCCTTGCTCTCCCATCACCCAACCGCTCCATGTGTCCCTGTTTATTGGACCAGCCATGATGCTCGCAAGCAATGGTGCTGACAAATTGTGATCACAAGAAAAGAATTACATTCCAGCTTGCTAGCTGCTGATCAGATATTCAGATGGTGAATGAATGACGCACATGAGGCCATTGTGATCGATGTCTGCTGCCTTGCATGGTGTGCTAGCTGCAGAAAAGATAGCTGATTGCTAGGGCACACAATTTGTAATGGTATACAACAAGGTGCTGCACATCATGCCATTTCCCTGGCATGTGCATGCTGCTAATTACCTGACAAGAATTGGGGCAAGAAAAGCTTTTAGCTTTCAAGGGAGAGAGATGAGCGTGTCAACAAACGCACTCGATCGATCAGAGATGGTCCAATTCACAGATGTTCAGGCAACGGTGAACATGCTGTACATGCTATGTGGATTGATCTGTAGTCGATCGTACGTCCTTCAGATCGAGATGCAAGAGTTGCTGTTCGAATTTCAGAGAGATGCTGCAGGTAACGTTAACAAGATAGCTAGCTGCAAACCTGCTGCCTTCAGACAAGTTCAGCTAATAAGCCACAGCATCACATAAAGTTCAGAGATCAGCTGATGGCGTGTGAGTACGATGCCTGACGTAGGATCAAGCTGGCGACGTATATCTCATTGTTTTTAATTAAGTAATTGCTACTCAAAATTAAACTAGCTCTACACATCAGACCCTGACCAGTTACAAAAAAAATCAAATCTGAATTACTTAATTAAAAACAATAGCTAGTGTTGTGGAGTAGTACTGTTGGCAAGCATCATCACATGGATCTTGATGAGGATTTTTCACCCAAAAGACAGGTAGGAAAGAACAATGAGAGCAGGAATGATGGTAGTTAAGCCCCCATATCTCGTGAGAGTGATGTGAAATCAGACCAAGATCTCCCAAAGGTATAAAAAGTACATACACATACACACGCTCGATCTATATAGTATATATATGTTCTCTGCTAGCTATAGCTTCATGCATGTGCATGTATAATACTTGATTCCTCTCGGGCGTGTACCATATATTATATTTGTCAAATCCTGACAAAAAACGGAGTATACATTTGTAAAATATGTATAGTGACTAAGACCTAAACGTATATAAGGGGGTCAGGTCTATATATATACAACCTAGGTCTAACACGCACGCAGTCACAACGGGAGAGGAACGGACGCAGAGACTGGACGGAAAACTGGTGAATAAAAGCGTGGGCAGACCTTTAGTCATTATATCGGTAAACTAATGTGCCGATGGTACATGGAGCACCCGATTCTGTCCTAATGCGACCTTGTCACGGACAAAATGGATATTGATCTCGATATGCTTGGTGCATCGGTGATGGACCGGGTTGGCAGTCATGTAGATGGTACTGACATTGTCGCAGTAGACGACGGTCGTGGTGGAGAGGAGTGCATGGAGCTCCTGGAGAAGCTGGCGAAGCTAGCAGCACTCGACGACGGCATGGGCGACGACGCGGTACTCGGCTTCTGCACTGGACCGGGACAGTGTAGTCTGGCGTTTTGAGGACCAGGATATGAGAGTGTCACCGAGGTAAACGCAGTAGCTGGACGTAGAGCGTCGAGAGTCGGGGCAGCCTGCCCAGTCCGCGTCGGAGTACGCGGTGAGGGAGTCGATGGGGCTGGAGCTGAGATGCAGCCCACTAGAGAGGGTGCCCTTCACATAGCGTAGGATGCGCTTGAGCAGCGCGAGGTAAGGTTCGCGCGGAGCGTGCATGAAGAGGCACACTTGCTGGACAGCGTATATGAGGTCGGGACGGGTGAGTGTGAGGTATTGGAGAGCCCTGGCAAGACTCCGATAGTGAGAGGGATCGGCAACGAGGGCGCCATCGGTAGCGGAGAGTTTGGCTCGAGGGTCGACCGGGGTGGCCGTGGGGTGACAATCGGCCATGCCCGCACGCTGGAGGAGGTTGATGGCGTACTGGCATTGGGAAAGAAAGAGCTCGTGGGTGGAGCGGGTTACGGAGATGTCAAAAAAATGGTGGAGAGGACCAAGATCGGTCATGACGAACTCAGAGTGGAGTCGGGCCATGATCTGGTCGAGAAGAGATGTCAAAGACGCTGTAAGGACAATGTCATCGACATAGAGAAGTAGATAGGCAGTGGCGGAGCCGATATGGAAAGTGAACAGGGAACTATCGGATGCAGAGGCCACGAAGCCAATGTGCTAAAGATAGGCAGCAAAGCGCTGGTACCAGGCACGAGAGGCTTGTTTGAGGCCGTAGAGAGAGCGTTGAAGGAGACAGACATCGTTAGGATAAGAAAGGTCGATGAAGCCTGGGGGCTACTAGCAGTAGACTGTTTCCATCAGGTGGCCGTGAAGAAAGGCGTTCTTCATGTTTAGTTGATGGATCGGCTAGGAGCGAGAGACAGTCAAGGTGAGGACGACTCGGATGGTGGCGGGTTTGACAACGGGACTGAAGGTCTCGTCGTAGTCGACACCGGGTCGTTGGGAGAAACCCCGGACTACCCAGCGAGCCTTGTGACAGGCAAGGGAGCCATCGGCGTGGAATTTGTGTTTGAAAATCCACTTACCGGTCACAATGTTGGCACCAGGAGGTCGGGGAACGAGGCATCAGGTCTCGTTGTCCACTAGGGCCTTGTACTCGTCGGCCAGGGCTGAGCGAGAAGTCGCCGGGATGGGCGAGATAGAGCTGTGGACGACGGAGAGACCGTAGCACTGAGTAGGGCGAAGAGACCTGGTCTGGGAGCGGGTGACCATGTGAGAGGTGGAGGAAACTGGAGTCGATGGGGGTGTGGGAGTAATGGGAAGAACTAGTCGGGTGGGAGCGTCATCGGCTCCGAGTCGGTGACTGTAGGCGAGAGGAAAAGGAGGAATTAGATCGGCCTGAGCCGATGAGGTCAGGTGGGCCGAGTATTCCGATCGGTCCGATAGAGATAGATCAGCCGATAGGGTGGGGGGAGCCGATGGAAACTGAGGAGCCGATGGAAGTGGGGTGTCCGATGGAGAGAGAACGATATCGGCTGAAGGATAAATAGGATCGGTATCGGCCGATGGAGGTGGGTCCGATGGGGGTCCGATGGTGGGAACATCGGATTGAGTAGTGGTAAGATATATGAAGGGTAAATCCTCACCAGCGGCCGATGAGGGGGCCGATGGAGAGGACAGTGGAGGAGACCTGGTCGGCACGGTGTTGGTGAGGAGGAAGTCGAGATCACTAGAGGAGGATCCCGGATGAAGTAGACCGAAGGGAAAACATGTCTCGTCAAAAATGACGTGACGAGAGACAAAGACCCGTCGGGTGGAAAGGTCGAGACATCGGTATCCCTTGTGAGAGTTGGGATAGCCGAGGAGAATACAGGCGGTGGAGCGGGGAGCGAGTTTGTGGAAAGCTGTGGCGGTGAGATTTGGGTAGCAGAGGCACCCGAAAATGCGAAGGTGGGAGTAGCAGGCGCCGTGCGGTAGAGGACATAGAGAATGTTGTTTTGAATGGAGGAGCATGGGCGCCGATTAAGAAGGTACGTCACAGTAGACAGAGCTTCGGCCCAATAAGTGGCGGATAAGTGGGCGTGAGGTAGCATGGTACAACTGATGTTGAGGGTGTGAAGGAGGCGCTAGGCTTTACTATTCTAAGGAGAGGTGTAGGGGCAGGAGAGCCGGAGATGGATGTCCTGCAAGGTGAGGAGGTTTGTAACAGTGTGGTTGACGAATTCCGTACCATTATCAGCTTGTAAAGCCTTGATGGGGAGGTTGAACTGAGTGGACACATACGTGACAAAGTGAGTGAGGTGTGAGGCGACCTCGGATTTGTAGATGAGCGGGAAGGTCCAGCAATAGTGTGTGTAATCATCAAGTATAGCGAGATAATACTGATTACTAGAGACACTTTTAACTGGAGACGTCCATACATCACAATGTATAAGTTCAAATGGACGCGAGGTACAGGAGAGAGAACTAGAAAAGGGCAGATGCACATGTTTACCAAGTTGACATGAGTGGCAAACTATGGAGCTTCTGTGAGTACATCGGATGGAGGCGCTGCAATGGAGGGTGGCGACAGCGTCGGGGCCGGGGTGGTCGAGGCGAAGGTGCCAAAGATTGGTAGAGAGGGCGACGCTGGCGTGTGGAGTGGACGGCGCAGCGGGAATGGTGTAGAGGTCTCCACCACTATTGCAGCGAAGGATCTGTCGCCGAGTTGGGATATCCTTTACAGAGAAACCAGACGCGTCAAATTCAATAGAAATTTAATGAAGCAGTTGTTGTCTCTTGTGAATTGGCGAACAGATAGAAGATTGTGAATAAGAGAATGGACGATAAAAACATTGCGTAGAGGGAGGTTAGTGGTGGATGTAGACAGAGAGGAGTCACCTCGGCATTGGACAGGAAGAGAGTGACTATTGCTGATGGTGACAAAAGGGTGGAAGAGGGGTGACAGGAGTGAAGTATACCGCCCGATGACGCCATGTGTGAAGACGCCCCAGAGTCTAGCACCCAAGGGTGCTCTGGTTTTAGCGTCATCTGGTTGAGGACAGCGACAAGGCCAGCCTGGTTCTAGGAGGGAACCAACTGGGTGGGTGGGGTCGATAGCATCGGCTGAGGTGCCAGAACGGGAGCCGATGCCAGGTGAGCCTAGGGATGGGCGCCGAGTACCCCGGGCTGCCAGCCAATGGGGCTGCGTGGCTAGGGCTGGGGCGCCCAGGAGTTGTAGCAGAGCCACGGACCCGTGGGACCGGTAGGGTGGGCAGGGATCGAGGTAGGTCGTGAGGGCGTCGGACCCTGCCAGGTCCTGTCTTTGCCTTTGCCCTTGCCTTTCCCGGTACGGGCTGTGTTGCTGTGGCCGGAACCATGGCCACCAGAACCACGGGAGGAAGGGGCAGCGCAAGAAGCTTGACAGCTATTATCGACTGCGGCAAGAAGAGCGGTGTGGGCCACTGTCTTCTCATCGTTGGCCAGACAGAGTTCTTTAAGAACTAGGATGTCATGAGCCCGGGCGAACGATGGAAGAGGTGTGGCGTTGGCGATGTCATCGGCGGTGTTGGAGAAGCGGGGATTGAGGCCTCGCAGAAGGGCGATGACGAGTTGTGAGTCGGCCACAGGGTGGCCGACGTCCCGGAGAGCAGCAGCCTTGACTTTAAGGCGCTGACAGTACGAGGAGACAGAGGAGTCGTCTTGTACAATGGAGTGGAACTCGTTGAGGAGGAAAATGGCGCGAGGCTACTTGTTGGCCAGGAAGATCCGCTCGATGGCCACCTAGAGATCTCGGGCGGTGGGATCGGTATCGTCCATGGCGAGGTCGAGGACAGAGTCGTCGACCGAGCCGAGCAGCCAGCTGTACACGCAACACTCGGCGATGTCCCACTGAGGATCATCGGGGCGAGGTGGAGCGGAGCCATCAATATGGGACCGGAGGCCGAATTTTCCACAGAGTGATTTGAAGAAGAAAATCCACTTGGAATAATTGGCGTTGAGGTCAAGGGAGATAGGAATGTGAGATTTCACGTTCACAGCAGCGTAAGGAGGGGAGAAGATCGGCGAGGTGGTGCCCGAGGTGTGGTCTGAGGCACCGAGGGCCGGAGCAGACTCGACGACTGGGAGAGTACCGGAGCTGAGAGTGGACTCGGTGGCCATGACGGGGGAACGGGAGCAAAGAGCCGATGAGAGAAAGAAGCCGATGGGAGGGAGAAGCCGATGAGAGGACGGATCGGCCGATCAAGGATGTGAGAAGCCGATGGGAAGTGGGCTGGCCAGCTGATGAGGAGTGGTTGGCCGATGGAGAGTAGGTAGCGGAGTAGGTGAGGAAAATGTGGTGACAGAGTGGGTGGGTCAGAGAGTAGTTGGGTCACGGACGTGCAAAGATTCACGTCCGTGAAAAGAAGATTCACGTCCGTGGACTCGTGGAGGCCAAGGAGTGGGGCGGACGCGAAAAAGGCGGGGAGTGGCCGGACGCGAAGAGAATATGTTCGCGTCCGGGAGGCAGGGATTCGTGTTCGTAGACACGTGGACACGTTTGACTGGCTCGGACATGAGGGGAGAAGATTCGCGTCCGAGAGCCGTTGAGCATGTCAGAAAAGGCGAGAACCGAGGGAGGGTTCCAGCCGATGGAGGGTTAGACAGGTCCAGCCGATGGGAGAGCGGACGAGTTCAGCCGATGGAGACGACGAGCGTGGAGGTGTGCCGACGTCAGAGAAGGAGAGATGCACGAAGCAAGAAGAAGAGCGGAGATGGGTGCAAGGCGAGACTAGGAGGCGGATCGAGACCGTTGCCTGGTTGCGTGGAGGTAGAACGGAGAAAAGAAGGTGATTGTGGGAGAGACAGGGAGAAGAGGAAATGAGGGCGAGAGAGCAAGGAGAGTATCTGGAAGAGGGTCGGTGATGGGAAGAAGACGTCGACGAGAAGGAGGAAAGGGTCGGCTCGCCGGAGGGAGAAGCTAGCGCGCCGGGATGTCTAGACTCGCTTTGATACCATGTAGAATGTATACAGTGACTAAGACCCCAAACATATACAGGGGGTCGGGTCTATATATATACAACCCAGGTCAGTGATGTGTCTAACAACATTAATTTTGACATGTACTTTCAACAACAAGTTAAAGTGAGCTTTTTTTTTTGTTTATTTTGTCAATTGACATGCAACATGGTCTGTCAACTGTGTGGTATCAATGTATGTTCTCCTTTTTGCTAAAGATGTTTTCTAATCGACACGTTCCAAAAGCTATCACGAAGAGTGTGATACACTCATGCATTCAGCTACCTAAAGATCCTTTATTTTTTTTCTCTCACACTCTCATGCATCCACTGTAGATACTGGCTGCCATGAATAGATTCTTGTAGCAGCTGCCTCATTCACGAGAGAGTAGAATTGTACATATAGATGCATAATTCGATATGAGTAGAAACATACGGTGGTGGCGTAGTCAGTCGGCAGGCACAAAATTCCTGTTTTGTCTTGAGTGCAATGGTGGCATGAAGAAATTGACGATTATAAATATGCAGAGAAATAACATATGTGTAGCCCATGAGACACGCCGAGCATCATGTCTCCGGCCGGTTGATGCTTTTGCCCGTTTGTCCATGTCCAAGGTCGTAGTGCCATGATTGATGGAGATACGCCTTAAAATGACATCGTATATGTGTGAATATGATTTTTAATCTTGAATATATACTGAGTTAATGATCAATTCATTTTATACTAGGTAATTGTTAGGAATAACAAGGGTTTTTCTTCCACAGAGGCTTCAAAATCTCATGATCGAATCACACAGAAAATCTTAACCGAATGTCCGATGCGGGAAACATATATAATCTCACAGAGAAATTCAAATATATGTAAAACTTTTGGCCAGGTCAAAAAAATATAGTGTCCGTGATAGTGAGATCTCTTGAGATACTGTCGAGAAAGATGATTCATAAAAATCACACATGGCTGGAATGATGAACAAAGGAACACGGATTTAACATAGAAAACCCTTGCGAGCGAAAACAAGGGCACATGAAGTCTTATTCACCATTGTAAGAAAGATTGATACTTCTATGATGCAATTGACCAACACTCATGGTCACCATTAATCTTTCCCACCTTCAGTGCATCATCCCGCCTCCTTCCTCCCTTTCAACTTTGGCATGCTGACTTTCAATTTGAATATTTTTCCTTCAACTTCTCACTAACTCACTTTAAACTTTATTGATTATAAACTAAAGATAAAATTTTATACAATAGTAGGAACTAATTGAACACATGTATATTTTTCAACGAAAATTTAACTACAGTAAAATGTGTAAACAAAAAGTATATATCACAGTGTAATTAATCCTCGTCATGTTGAAATCCATCCAGATGCAATAGAATGGAGAGGAACAGAGACAAAAGCACCCTAGCTAGCTAATTATGTGTGTGTGTGTGTGTATCAGTGATGTGTATGTGTGTACACGTACATGTTTAGTCAAAATGAAAGAACGGCAGTAGAGGCGACCGGCACGAACATGTAGCCATGCTTGGTGATTCTGATGACTCATGAGCCGGGACATCACACTGTCTGCATGTGTAGTCTTCACCTTGACTGGTCACTACATAGCCTTAACAAATGATTTGTCCTTACCTAGGGGGCCTAATAGGCCATGCGTGCCTCTTCAATTAGATGCAGGGCTTTCTAACTTTGTTGGATGTGTTTTGATGTCTCTATCCATAATTTTCTGTAGCACATAGTATGGATATTGTTGTTGTAGTAACTAGCTAGTTCTATAGGCTCCAAACTACGCATCCAACTAAATTGGGACTGCAATATGATATTTTAATTTCCTTCTTCTTAAGCTAATGAAATGAAAGCATGGTCTGCAATAAACCGGAATATCCAAAATCAGTGAGATTTGGGGAATTTTAGTACCCTTTGCAGAGTGCAATCTCAGTAAAAACAACTATAGGGGTAAGATTGAATTTGTAGGATAAAAACATTAAAAACTAAGCGAATGGTAGGATTATTAAAAACTAAAAACTTTTTATAAAATTAAAAGTTACCTCTGATGAAGTTGCGCCTGTTTGACCAGTCCTGATACATCGGTCTGACCGCCACTCATCTACCGGTCTGACTATCTAGATACTACCAGTTTGACTGATCTCATTGTCGATTTGACTTCAGGACCTAGAAAACACATCTTGAAGATTGAATTCAAAGTTGATCTACTTTATTTCTTCAATAATTGTTTATAAAGTGTATTTAAAACACAATTTTTGTATGCAAGTCATGGTTTTAGGCTAAACCCTAATTTTTCATTCTAAAAACTTGTCTTAATAGAGTCTCAACCCATATTTTATTTGTACCCATGGGTGATTACCTAAAAGCCACGATCTAAGTAGATTTAGGACTCCCTATCACCTAGGAGACTTCTCCTATAGACATACAAATCATCCCTTTACAAATTCAAACTTCAACTTTTTAATCTTATATTCCTATCCAAAATTTATAAAAACGTACATAATTTCTGTTATATGTTATATGGAATCTTTATTTTAATTTTTATATACATTGATCTCTAGCCTTTAGTATACTGCGTAATCTCCAGATCATTCGGACATCAACTTCTCTCAAGTCGACTCTCGATCTATTATCAATAACACTCATAAAGTCTTAAGATTTACCTACACATGTAAAAACAAAAGAAACCATATCCAATTACAAATAGTATATAAACCAGTTTGAAGTCATAATTATCCATTAAAGTCCATAAAACACAAAATCACATCAAAACCGTCACCGATCAGAGTACAACCAGTCTTACTATTAGAGCTAGCGGTCTAACTGCACAATGACACGTGGTCTGATTGGCCAAGCACCTCCGGTCCGACCGCCCAAAGTCCACTAGTTTGACCGACAAGTACAAACCGATCCGACCATGTGCCACAGAAAAAACTCTACACACCATCAAAACCAATAATCTCTTCCAATTGTTCATCAAAAATTATTAATTCAAGACAATGATTTCACATAACTTTCCTTATTTTCTCATGAAATTTCTCAAAACTAGCTTGCTTCCCATATAGAATGAGATAAATCAAGACATTTATCTAGGAATAGAGAAAAAATAAGATACATATTTAGTGGGAGCAAAAAATGTAATGAAATTCCTTGGAATTCCCAAATTTATTATATATTTGCATTTATTTTTTAAAAAAAGCTCTGAGACTTGAAAATTTCAGTGCCCCCTGGGCCTTCTTGAAATTCAAAACCATGGTGACAAAGCAATTGTGACTCACTTTGTAAAGAGCTCACAAATTTGTGGATCAAATCACTAAAATGCAAGAGAGAAGGTAATACTCAATGATACTGAATATATATATAGTTCATCCTTACCATAAAATACCAAGCACTACTAAAATAACCATTTTCGCACCCACCACCTTCGCTACACAGACCTTTGGCCTTTTGGGCCACCTATGATAAGTTTGACACCTGGGTCGCAAAAACCATTTTTGTTGGAGGAAAAAAATCATATTGAAAATTGCTATAGTTGCTTCTTGATTTAATTGCATATTGAAACTGGCAATAACGTAGTAGTAGATATCAATGCAAACCTCGTGTGGGTATTCTGGGCATTATGAAAAAAATCCAACTAACAGATGTCAACTGACGGCAATAGCAAAAGAAAACTGTAGACCTTGTATAAATTGCAAATTGTAGAACTTGTGCTGGCAGACTGTAGAATCAAGCATTTGTCAATGGCTTATCGTATAAATTCTCTTAATTGTATATTACAGTGTTGACCAAAACATATAGAAGGTCCCTTAACCAACTCCTTAGAGTTGAGGGTAAAATATCAAACATGAGTTTCACAATATCCTAACCAACGCATGTTGTGGCATGTTTATTTTTTTTTAGAAAACGAGTCATCCAATTTTAAGAATTAATGATAATAATCTTTAACACGGCAAATTGCAACGATGTAGACGATTGGGTAGGCAAATAACGAGAAAAGCAGGTACGTACCCAAGGCAAATTGCAATGATGGATGTTAAAAATCGGTAGGGATCGTTTTTCTTGTACTTAGTGATACATCTTTGTAAACGAGGGTATTTTTCTTATCTGGATTTTTACATTTTTTATAAATTGGCCGCTGATATTTTTTGATATTATGGAACAGTCCAATATTGAACACCATATATTTAAATAAACAAACAAGTGATACTAGTATATTTGATTAAAAATATATTTTATCTATGACATGTTATAATATATTTTCTTTTATCTATAGCAAAGTATGGACATTTTGCTAGTATAATGAAAAATAAAGTATATAGATCTCTAGCCCCTACACGAATGCACATAGCTAAAAGTTAAGAAAAAAGTGGGTTCTGTTGTATATTCACTAATATGTCAAGAACTGAAACAACCAGCAGAGAGAGCGGCCATAAGGGCATGAAATGAGCTTTTAGTATGTTTGCAATTCAACTTTGAAATGAAGTCTTTTAATTTCCAGGTTCTTCAAGATTTCTTTTCCTTTGCATACTAAGATCTCCTCCCATTCGGCAAATTGCAAGGTTAATCGGCCAAATATTCTGCGGAATCTAAACGGAGTAGGCTCGGCGTGCAACAAACTCTATCGGTCACCTCGGCCGTTGTAACATTCGCATGGAAAGCCCCAAAAGAGAACAGCAAAAGGGGAAACACTGTGTCAAACCCAAGGGAAGGAATGTCCCCCAAGCCAAGATGCATGCACATTATTATTTATATTGCACACTCCCCCAGCTCGGACACGCACTGCCAACTGGGGCCCACACCTCAGTCTCCCCTTCTGGACCCACTGCCAGTGACACTAGCATATGTAGCGTACACTCTCGGTGACTGAAGTAGTAAGCCATGAGGGTGTCAAGCCTCTGGTCACTGGTCTCCTCTCCATGAGTGCAAAGTACCTTTGGAGTTTGGATTCCTCACAATACATTCAATAGGACATTGTTAATTACCACTGCTACATTAGTCTCTCTCTGTCTTCTCTCTCTCTCTCGTGCGCGGAGAAGATGCAGCTGCAAGCTGGGATCGATGGCTAGGGAGGCAGTGCAAACTCGGGAGAACGGAAAGACAGATAAACAAGCTAGAAGGTGATGGAGGTAGCTAGAGAGAGATGGAGAGAAGAGAATGCATTGCGATGCTCAAAAGCCATAACACGCTCGCCTCGAAGGCAATGATGTGGTTCTCTGCTCTCCATGCTCCCTCTGATGGTGTAGATTAATATAATATAATATATACTATCTAATTTATCTCAATTCAACGATTTACCACACATATATACCATTAAGTTGACCATTTATTATACATTATATCATTGCGCTGAATTTTTTTAAAAAAATACCTAAAATGCCCTTATAGACATGTAAGGTTAAAAATTAATTATACCATTAGAAGTTTCAAAAAGAAAATGAAATTTTTATGTAGCCTCTTTACATGATGTGAATATTTGTGTATAAGTTTCAAGATTTTTGTATTTCTACTTTTTTTGTAAAATATAATTTATCTATTTTATGACACATAGAATAAGTTTTGTTGTTGATGTTTTTAATGTAAATCATCTTTTATTTATGCAACTTCTCTGTTGTATTTCACACAAAATAATTTTTTAAAAAATAAAAATACATATACACAAATCGTGGAAGGAGGCTATGAAAAAAATATAATTTTTTAAACTTCTATTGGAGTCAAATAAATAATCAACCCTTATATATATGGGCATTTTGGCTATTTTTTAAAAAATTCTTGGTCTAATGGCATATTATAAAACAAATGATAAACTCATTAGTATATTATAAAAAATAAAAATATTAATGATAAATTATTAAACCGAGACAAACTCAGTGGGATTCTCTCTTAATATATACAAACCAGCTGAGTCTCCTTCAGTTCAGCAGGCTTCAGAGCTCAAGTCGGCAAACTTATTTGCCTCACAAATTTCGCATGATGACTAGTAGTTGTATATGCAAAGGTCAGCCTGCTGCTTGTAGATCTAGTGATCAAACACCGACTTTATACATCCATATGGTTTTATGTTTTGACGAAGATTAATTACTTGCAAGCTAGATCTTCTATTCATTTTCAGACAGCTTAAAAATTAAAATTCACCTGAATTAATTAGGGACTCAAACAATTGAGATCAGGTTCAACAGTTGAAAGATCGAGTTATATACTTATATAGGCACTTCCAGTTTCACTTTTGGTGATCATGTATTGTGATGATATTTTTCAAAAGTTTGCATGCGAACGCACGTATGCAGCCTTGATGCCCATTAGGTCCACCATGTTATAAGAATCAATTAATCACAAGTGATATCTTGCTACTAGCATATAGCCAAGATGTAGTAGACATAGGCTAATGGTATAGTAGCAATTACTCCATCCGTTTTTTTATAAGGTGTATTATGAAGTCAAAAGGTCACAGAGTTCGTAAACTTTGACCACAAGTTATTCATAAACTATTTTTTAATACCTACAAAGCCAATATTATATGAAAATACATTGAGGTATAATTCTATTGGTATAGTTTTCACATGCCAGATATATTTATAATTTGAGTAATTAGTGATCAAAGTTTAGAAACTTTGACTTTATAATACGCCTTATAAAAAGAAATAGAGAAAGTACCTGGCTCTCTCTTGATAACCAAAGAGCTTAGTTCTCACAAATTGTGAATTTGGATTGCAAATTAATTCAGAATTATGGATAAAACGTTTTTTTATCAATAATGGAAATGTGTTTACATCTATGAAGGCCTATAAAAATATCTGACTTGAATTTAACATTAATTTTAATTTCTTGTTTGAAAATATTAAATTTTGTCTAAATTAATTATTTCGATACAAATAGCTGTAGTTAAAACCTTCTGTCTTCAATAACCAATTGTGTCCCTTCACTAGCACTAAATTAATAAACAGAAAGTAATGATGTTAGAAAAGTATATATATATGTTTTCAGGGGCCGACATCTGTCTCGTCTACTCGATGACTATTTAGACTCAAGTTGTAGCTTAAAGCTTAGGCACAGATCGATTCTTAATATTTTCTTTGACAAGGTTAATTGATTATATAGTAACATGAAACAACAAACTAAGAAAAGCCGGATCAAGCCGATAATTAATTGCGACTTGTAATATAAAAGAAGGAATGAAGAGGATGGAATATCCACCTAAACCGACCGTTTGAACCTGCACGTGCAATCAGATTTAGACAGCAAAACAGCACCCAACAACAAGAACAACATGCAATAATAAACAACTAATCATCCATTCTCTTTACACATATGTAGACGATCGAATTAAAGCAAACGGCATGCATGCAGGGACAAGCAGCAGATACGAAATTAATTAATTAACAGGCAGTTTAACTAGCTAGGCTGTAATAAAAACGGTAATGAATCCCATGCTGGTTTGCTTGCATGGGGGTTACCTGCCTTGCCGGTGCAGGCGCGGCGCATGGCTGCCGGAGTCGGAAGAGATGAGGTCTCGGGAGAGGTGTTGGTCGTCGTAGGCCACGCCGGGCCGCTCGTGCAGCATGGTAGACCACGCCGGAGCGCGCGCGTATATATGGCCGGATGTACCGCGCCCGCCAAACTTTTTTTTACCTTCCCCGATGCAATACCAGCAGCTATCCCTCTCCTCCCCTCGCCATGCATGCATGCCACAGCCCCTACTGAGAGAGATATATGATATATCTATGGAGATCTTGCTTGTGTAATGTGTAGAGATAATAATACTAGCAAATTAAAGTAGTGTTGGAACCCATACAGTGCAACCGGAACAAGGCAAGAAGCATGAAATACTCTACTATGTAGTAATGCATGCTACTGTGCCTGTTCGATCGTCGTGATCGACTAAACAATATGTATTCATATGCATATATTGCTAGCTATAGTATGTACACACAAACGAACGGACGGTTTTTGATGCAAGTGAAATGTCAGCTGGTTACTAAGTTGTAGCTAGACACAGTTATCAGTAGGTCGCCTGCTTGAAACCAAATAATAAATCATAGAGAGACCAAAGATAAATTTGTCAGAATGTGTGTATTATTGCTTCACGTAGTACAAAACATTACATGCTCATCGAATGCATGGGGCTTGTCACTCACTTCACCCTCCCCCACTTACTTAATTTGCATTGCAATTGCAGCACAGCACACAGCCGGATCTGTCTGTCTGTCTCTCTCACTGATCTCTCCCATTGTTTTGTTTTGTTATTTTGAAGCGAGTGAAAAGAGGGAGTGGAAAGCGCAGGAAAAGAGACAGGGAAAGATGGTAGCTGCTTTCTTTATGCCCCAGCTGCTGGAGCCCTGCCAGCCTCCTTCTACCTCCATAAGTACCTCTCCCTCCTCCCTTAACCTCAGCCTAACACATACACACCCACACACCCAGGAGTAGCTAGCTTGCCACTAGCTGAGAGAGAGTGAGAGTAGTTGAAGGCAGCAGCAGCAAAGCTGGAGTGAGCTCGCTAGCTACAGGAGAGCAACAAACATGGCGTCCGCGGGGAGCAGCAGTGGCTTCGCCGACGAGAAGGCGCTGGGGCTGCAGCAGAGCCGGCAGCACCACCACGCCGCCGAGCTTGAAGAAGATCAATCAGAGGGCGGCGGCGGTGACAAGACGACGCACCGGTCGCGGCTGTCGGGGTTGCTGTGGCACGGCGGGTCGGCGTACGACGCGTGGTTCAGCTGCGCCTCCAACCAGGTGGCGCAGGTGCTGCTGACGCTGCCCTACTCCTTCGCCCAGCTGGGCATGGCCAGCGGCATCCTCTTCCAGCTCTTCTACGGCCTCCTCGGCAGCTGGACCGCCTACCTCATCAGCATCCTCTACCTCGAGTACCGCACCCGCAAGGAGCGCGACAAGGTCGACTTCCGTAACCACGTCATCCAGGTAACACGTCAATTATACTTTCTACCTCTTTATGTTTTATGTTTGGTGCAGAGATTGAAAGTCATACTCCTGCCATTGAAAAACCAACACGTCACATGTTCTTTATATATATATATATATATATATAGTTGATGCAGAGACCGAAAGTTACTTCCATCATCTAAAAACATTGTATGCTTGTACCAGTGGTTTGAGGTGCTGGATGGACTACTGGGGAGGCACTGGAGGAACGTTGGGCTGGCATTCAACTGCACGTTTCTGCTGTTTGGGTCGGTGATACAGCTGATCGGGTGTGCCAGCAACATCTACTACATCAACGACCATTTGGATAAACGGACGTGGACGTACATCTTCGGCGCCTGCTGCGCTACCACCGTGTTCATCCCGTCGTTCCACAACTACCGGATCTGGTCATTCCTCGGCCTCCTCATGACCACCTACACCGCTTGGTACATCGCCGTCGCCTCCCTCATCCACGGCCAGGTATATACATATATATATATATATATAGATACACTTTTTTTCTTTTTTTATCGTCGTCCCTAGATAGAAACGACGACGATCCTTATTTGTGAATGGAGGGAGTAAGGATATTGCATATATATATATATAATACCAACTGAATAAGTAAGAAAGCAATTATACAATGATGCAAATTAAATGTATATATTACGGACGATGCAGGTGGAGGGGTTGGCGCGCTCGGGGCCCACAAGCATCGTGCTCTACTTCACGGGGGCCACCAACATCCTCTACACCTTCGGGGGCCACGCTGTCACCGTGTAAGCCGACCACACACCCTATGTATCTGCGCCTAACATAATAGTATCCCCTCTCGCTTTCATTTCATCCTAGGCTCGCTTATTGAACTTGATTAAGCATTGAGATTAGTGCTAGCTTAACTTACTATGGTTTAGTTTACACCAATTATGTACGCTTCTGCTTTGCGCAGTTTTAGTTAGTTAGTGAGTTTACTGTGTGTTATTAAGCCACTGATTAGCTAGCAGCTAGGCATGCATGGTCACTGACATGTGGGCCCCCATAAACAGCTACGGCTGAACTTGGGGACCACAGGCACACATAAGACGCACACGGGCCGGGGTCCCATGTGACGAGACGTGGCTGCATGTACTTGTGTTGGTATAGCGGTTTTCTGAAACGCTGTTCGTGTCAGGTGCAAGATACCGTCAGATCTGTCCGGGAGATGGCTACGCTACTGGTTTCTCATCTAGTTGGTTGGAATGGTAATCTAGTGGCAAAACGAATGAACATCATAGCTCATTTGCTGGGTCATGTATTTGTGTCCTAACAAGTCATTTTTGTCATGCTTAATGGATCGAGTAGCTCGTCCATACATAATGCATTTGAATGCATGTAGACCAATAAGGTAAACCAACACTAATAACACTTTTGGCTAGTCCTAGCAATGTAGCGCCAACAATAGTATGGACAGACAAAGCTACTAGTACACAAACTAGACTGGGCCCTTGGTGCTAGCTCAGCTCAGCAGCAGCAGCAAGCATATGCATCCGTCTCATCGTCTGCTACCTCCTCGAGCGACCTTGCATTTTGTGTTTTTATGTACCAACCAAGACAAGACCAGACCAGACCAGACCACTGCATGCATCCATGGATACACACCGACACCGGGGCCCCACCTCCACGGGCCCACCCTGCCGTCGTGCCATCGCAGAGCCCAGCCACCTCTGCCGACGTCCGAGCCATCGTTTCTCCAGCACGACTCACAAAGCACATGTGTGGTACAGTAACTAACAAATGGACGGACGTGATTGGCTATTGGCAGGGAGATCATGCACGCGATGTGGCGGCCGCAGAAGTTCAAGGCGATCTACCTGCTGGCGACGGTGTACGTGCTGACGCTGACGCTGCCGTCGGCGTCGGCGGCGTACTGGGCGTTCGGCGACGAGCTGCTGACGCACTCCAACGCGCTGGCGCTGCTGCCGAGGACGCCCTGGCGCGACGCCGCCGTGGTGCTGATGCTGATCCACCAGTTCATCACCTTCGGCTTCGCCTGCACCCCGCTCTACTTCGTGTGGGAGAAGCTCATCGGACTCCACGGCTGCGCCTCCCTCTGCAGGCGCGCCGCCGCCAGGCTCCCCGTCGTCGTCCCCATCTGGTTCCTCGCCATCATCTTCCCCTTCTTCGGCCCCATCAACTCCGCCGTCGGCTCCCTCCTCGTCAGCTTCACCGTCTACATCATCCCCTCCCTCGCCCACATGGTCACCTTCCGCTCCCCTCAATCCCGCGAGGTATGTATTCCACCTATCTTCTCATCAATTATGCATTACTTTTTTTAAATAATGAAAGCTTTATTAAATCTTAAATAATTACTTTCCACCAATTATGCATTACTAATAACCTTCTTTAGATAATGAAAATTAATAATTTATATTCTGTTAGAATGAATTTCTTCTCATATGAATTCTACATTAACTATTAATTAATTTCTAGCTATACATATACATTGGTTTTATATTCTTCATGCATTGCTGTATACATATATCTGTATATATCTATCAACATATATGCATGCTTTTATTTGTCTTTGCATGGCTACATTGGGGGTCCATTGCATGTATATTTGCAGGGGCTTTAGGTTGAGATATAGTTTTGTACTGTTCATATGTATATATAGTTGGCAAATGCAAGTTAGCCAGCTGCAGTAGCAGATGTTGGAGATGATGTAGGATTGATGGAACTTGTTGCTGCAATACAACCTAGACAGCATGAGCCCACCTGCAGCCCATGACCCCTTGCTTCTACTATACTTGCTGATAAGGAGAGATTAGTTGTTTGTCTCTCTAACATGGATTAATTAAGCTAATAACAATACTAGCTGGCCTATACTGATTGATCTGGGACCTGGTAATTCTATTGAACACTATTATTTCTGCTGCTGCCGCTGCTTGCTTGCTGCTGCATGTTTTAATGTCAGTGAAGGAGAGCGAATGCAAGGCAAAAGCAATTCCTTTGAGTTAGCTAGCAACCAGAGCAAGTGGTGATATGATATTATAAAAGAAAGTTATGACAGTGTACCATAAAGCTACTGATGAAAGGGGTACGTGTAGAGATTAATCAGGACGTTTGCTGCTGCTACTGCTCATACGCAGCATGCTTGCCTGCTGCAATGTTTGTACCATCTGCTGTCCTGGAGCCCTTGGCATCGAGCAGACAGACTGCAATATTGCAATATTGCATTGCATTGCCTACTTGCCAAGAAGAGAGAGAGAGATGAGAGGACACCCACAACATGATACCATGTCTAGAAAGCAACAAAACTAAAGCTTTCACCAACAGCATCATCACAGTATATATACTAGTAGTATTCCACAACAAGAAATATATATATATATATCCTCATGCACCAAATGACCTAACTCTGACATCATTCCAATGCAAGTTTAACTTGGCATAATCTTAATTGTTTTCCTTTGCATTCATACTGTTGTGTTTGATTCTGGAACAGTAGTATAACTCAGAATAATTAATGGTGAACGTGCACACAATCTTTTTTTCCTCTGCATTCGTGCAGTTGCATGTTCGGTAAAAGTAGTCTCCGCGAAGTTTCGTATGAAGATTTTTTATATAATTCTAAAATTTTATTTTTTATAGGTATCACTGTAGGAAGTATATTCAAATTTCATATATAATTCTTAGCTTTTGGCTTTTATATATAATTCATAACTTTTAGATATGATTATATTTTGTATATAATTATATTAATCAATATATACCGTTATTATTTGGAACAACCATAATCTAAATTACTTTTATTTTTTTTATTGAATTGGTAATTTTCAGTTGAACGTGATAATTTCTTTCAAATATGTTGTTATAATATAATATAATAGATATATATATATATATATATATATATAGTTGATGGTGAACATTAATTAATCATTACGAAATAATAATTGAATGCAGAACGCGGTGGAGCGGCCGCCGAGGTTCGCCGGAGGATGGACGGGGGCGTACGTGATAAACTCGTTCGTGGTGGCGTGGGTGCTGGTGGTCGGCTTCGGCTTCGGCGGCTGGGCCAGCATCACCAACTTCGTCCACCAGGTCGACACCTTCGGCCTCTTCGCCAAGTGTTACCAGTGCCCGCCCCACGCCGCCGCCGCCCTCTCGCCGCCGGCCGTCGCTCCGGTACCCTCGCTGGCTCCGCTTCTCAACGCCACCGGCATCTTTGGAGGCGTTCCGGTGCCGTCTCCGGCTCCGGCACCGTCCCCGCTGCCTTTCGTCCTTGGACACCACCACCGTCACCGGCACCACCGCCACGGCCTCTGATCGATTGAGATCACGATTGATACTGTATCAGAGAGGGCTCGATCTATCGGGTTTGCACTAGTTTTTAGCAAGCTATTAGCTAGTTGATCATCAGCAATGTCAATTACCTCATGATTATTGTTAGAGCTAGTAAAATTAAGCCTCTTTTCCTACTGCATGCTGCTTCTTTTTTCTTTTCTTCTTCTTGTTACTGAGAATGAGAGGCTGGCCATGGCCATGGCCATGGCTTGGTGACAAGCTAGCTAGCTATGCATGTCAGAGATACGTTTCAAGTCTCTCGTCTTGTAATGTGTCCTTTTGTGTGGAGCTGCTTTTGATAAAGAAGGAAGGAAGAAATTAATTAATTAAAAAGAAAAGGAATGTTCTACTGAGTCATCATCGATCAGGAGATGCTATACATAGAGCTATTGAGCTACAGCTAGTTAAAAAGCTAGTAGCTTTCTCTCACTCTCATGCATGCTCTTGTCTCTTTTTTACTGATTCGTCCTGCTGTTTTTTTTACTGAACTTGTGATGCAGTCAATCGGGATATATTGCTTTAATTTGGTCACTGAGGAGTGAGAAGTAAATATGCATGAACCAGAGTGAAAAACTTGCCTGTTGCAAACGGTAGTAGGCACGTACGTTCGTAGGATACAATTTCCAGTGATTTCTGCACATTTTGTTGCTTGGAGAATGGCAGGCAGGTGAATCAAGTCAGCCTTTCACTTTCAGTTGAGGGGAGAAAGAAGACGAAGTGCCGCATCGATTGATGAGATCAGGTCATGTCTTTGACCACTTGACTGAGGTTTCTTACCATGATTTGACAGCTTTGACCACATGCTTCTTACCATGATTTTGTCTGAAACTTATGGTCGCTCTTATCAACCAGCAGAAAATGAGTATCACATCGCAGATTAACTTAACATGAATATGTTAACCACTCTGTGGTCACAACTGAAGATTACATTTCCTATCAGCGCCCTATATAATCAGACGCTGCATAACGTCGCAAAATATTGCAGGCTACAGGTTCAGGCCACAACAACAGAATGTAGTTTGTCCACTACATGCAGAGGGTCAAGCACTTGTACTGAGCTTTGGATTGCAAAGGAGACCGCTTACATCATGTGCCTCCAAATGCAATTTCACATCAGACAGTCACTTCTGGGCTTTAAGAAGAACAAAGCACAGAACTTAACCCTATCTTGATCGTCCATTGGCAATCAATCCTTAGGCCCGGCCCAGTAGATCACAGATCCCAACAAGATCTCAACTGCACGCTCTGCTGCTTCCAACAAATTGTCACACTGATTGCATTTGCATATGCTGGACAAGCTAAATCAAACACGTAGCCATGAAGAATCACCTCACAAGCATTGCATTTCCATGGTTCCCAGTGGAGCACGGAATGCTCAACTAACCCAAGCAAGAACGGAGCATGATAAATCTCAGGCACCAAGCTCTATAAATACCAACATAATATATTTGCATTGCACATATCCAAAGTTCAAGTTTAATCAGAAGAGTTTTCAGTTCATCAGCAAGAACAACACATACCAGGATGTCTCACCTCAGCTCTGCTAACCTGGCTGCGCTGATGATCCTCCTGGCAGTGTTCACCACTGCAGCTCCAGCTCCAGCAGCAGCAGGTTCAGATTGCCAGAATGACATCAACGTGCTGAAGACAACCTGCTACAAGTTCGTCAAGAAGGATGGACCGATGTTGGAGCCATCACTGGACTGCTGCGCCACTATGAAGGGCATCAATGTGCCCTGCGTCTGCAGCTACCTAGGCAGCCCAGGCGTCAAGGACAACATCAGCCTGGACAAGGTGTTCTATGTCGCCAAGCAGTGCGGCATCGCCATCCCTGGGAACTGCGGAGGTGAGCAGCTTCGCTTAGCTACACTGATGACCTGGGTTAAAACTCAATAACATGCTGACACCTCCGGATTGCGATGGTGGGGCCCAGATGTTGGTGTCATCTAGTATGGGTACTATGATGTTTGTACATGTAGTGGTGCTCTTGTTAAGATTAAATAGATAAGGAGGGAAGAGGACAACATGCCACTTGGATAGCAAAAGAGAAGTTCTATACAGCAACTAGTGATGTCAAAGCTTCCGGTATCCTTTTCAAAAAAGAAAGAAAGAAAGAAAGAAAGACGAAAACCCAGTCTGCTAGTGCCAATAGAAGAAGAAAAAACTCAAGAGAACTAGTACATTATTGTAAATGCCATTTGATGTTATTACTTTTATTTATGAGAACTAACAATTGTACTTATCACGCATATGATCTATTACAGGATCTGTGCAGGTCTAAAACAAGAATTGGTTGACTTGGTGAAGTTGGCTAACATAAGCAATGCACCTAGCAATTGTACAGCCGATATAAGTAAATACATGCCTACATGGATTGTACTGACCTTCAGCATGTTGTGATTATAATATATATATATAAACAATGTATATCTGTCTACATTGAAAATGCAAGAGTATTCACATGATGTATTGAGTATTGACCAGGTTATCAACTGTTTATTGATGTGTCCTATTCCTTCAGTCTGATAAATGTCAAAATGCTGATATAGCACATTGCTACAAGCATAAATAAATATATAGAGTTCTAGACATATTAGACAAGGTGAATGAGGAAATGTCCAAGCTCCAAACACGAGTAGGACAAGTTTGAAAAGGAACACACTAGCAATACATCAAAACAAATTAGGGATGCTCTGCAACATTAAAATCAATCACATATTCAGATCATCAAAACAATCTACATCTGCTGATACAAAACAATCAAAATTAATGTCCGTATGCAATATGCAGGGGCACCATGATATGCAAGCCAGATCCTTCATAAAAACATTTTTCCTGGAGTTCCATGCTTCTACAAATTGTGGATGAATAGTCAACTTATTCAATAGTTCAGTGATTTTTGAAGCTGAATAGTGTGAAAATCTTATAAATAGCCTGGTCAGGAACCAATGCTTCACAATCCCACTTTCTTGCCATCTAACTAGACAAAAGTAACAAGAAGATCAATCCCAATGAACAAGTACAACTAAATTTCTTGGCCAACTTTACAGGTACACATATAATCTTTTTAAAATGCATATTGAATAACAATTCAATAACCCCAACCAATTTTTCTAACAGATTGATTGCTAGAGATTTGTACAATCTACGGAGTAACAAAACTCTGCAAGAGCAATAATGAACAGAAAAAAATCTACCCTAATTACACATTGTAGCAAAGAAATTACTAACCCATGTTTGTTGGTCTTGCTGCAAAAATCACCTGGAGGCTCTGGACTGGAAGAGTTCCAGCCTCCCCTTGGCATCTGGAAGTAGTGAATCAACACGCATGTCCTGTATCATGTGAGCCTGTTTTGATGCCCAGAGAAGCACAGCAAGCACGCCTGCTTGAGCCAGCTCCTCACTTTCTGGCACATGCAATGCAATGAAACAGAGCAATATCAGTGCCTCTATCTGCACCTCATCACCGAGATACACCAGCTGGACAAGGTGGCGAGCACCACCGCTGTCCACAATGGCCTTGCAGTGGTTTACATGTAGGTGGTTTTCATTGCATGCAAACTTTGTTAGAGCAACCACAGCTTCCTTAATGACTGGTGGCTCACGCTCATCGAGCAGCACCACAAGGGGGCCGATCATGCGGTTCTCACTCGCTGTGAAAGTGCGTGCAAGGCAGCCAAGGGCAGTAATGCAAGGGAGCAAGAGATCATCATAGTCACCCTTTTCGACAATGTGAAGCAGCTGGTCAACGACAGCCTTAGCTGCTGGAGAGCTAGGCTTGAATGCCGACTGCCGCAGTGCAAGGCTGTGCTCGGCGACTCGGCAAATTTCCATGATTGCCATTGCTGAGTAGTACTGCACATCAGTACCCATGTCACCATCACCCTTCTCAAGAAGCACTGCAAAGCAGAGCAGTGCACGAGAATCAGTAATGTTCTTGCAGACACCAAGATGACCACGGGCAAGCTTCCACAAAGCTTTTGCTGCCATGGCCTTCAACCGTGCCTTGGTCTCCGGGTCCTCCACCTCCCGAACAGCACCACGGCCACTTGAGCCGCTTGTGCCCAGCTGTGGCCTGAAGGGTGGAATCAGTGACCCATTTGTCTTTGTGTTAGCAGCCATTGCGGATTGCACCACCGATTGCATCTGATTCCTTTTTGGGTCTTGTTCATTGGAAACCCTTTGAGGGTCATCGGTGGAGGAGGTGTTATCAGTGGAGGTGTTACGGTCACCGCCATGGCGCATGCTGAGCGTCTTGGCGAGCACAACAGAGTGGAGCGACGTCATGTGTTGAGGGGCAGCAGCGCTGTTCTTGGAGCTGCTGGAGCTGACGGAGTACCTGCTGTGCTCCTGGATGGTCCCTGACGCGAGGTGACCGACGAGGTAGCGGACAGCATTGTTCTGCGCGAAGAGATCCTGGCACGTGTTGCTCCGGTCGGCGAGCGTGGCGATGGCATCGGCGACGGCGGCCTGCACGCGCATGGGTGGATCCTTGAGCGCCGCGGCGAATACAGAGCACACCCCGGCCTGGACGAGCTTCTCGACGCTCTCGTCGTCGCAGCCGAGCAGGCCGAGCGCGCGGGCGGCAGCCTCCTGGCCATCGTCGGTGCCCTCGTTGAGCAGCCTAAGCAGCGGCGGCACGCCGTCCTCCTCGATGATGAGCATGGCGAAGTGATGGCTGTCGCGGGCGAGCGAGGCGAGGTTGGCGGCGGAGTCGGCGCGCGCGGCGAGCCCTCCGGTGTGCAGGCGGGCGACGTGGTCCCAGATGAGGAACAGTATGGGCTCGTTCTGCGCGATGTTGGGGAGCCCCCGCAGGTCGCCGTCGCCATCCCCATCGTCATCGGCGTCGCCGCCGCCGCCGCCGGCGTGCGAAGAGGAGATGCGGAGCAGCCAGGCGACGTCCTCGAGGGCCGTGTCGAGCAGCCCGAGGGTGCGGGGGAACCCGGCGGCGGGGCTGAGCGTGAAGAGCCTCCGGAGGCGCGGGTGCCCGCTGGCGCATCGCGTGGCGAGGGAGGACGCCTTGACGAGCGCCTGCTGTGCCCCGGCCATGATGCGCGCGGCGGGGCGGTCGTAGAGGTCTGCGCGCGCCGCCTGGCGGAGCAGCGCGGCGAGCTTGTCTGCGCGGGCCTTGAGCTCGGCGCACTCCGCCCGGAAGCACCGCGCGGCGCCGCACTGCTTGGAGACCTCGTCGGCCAGCTGGATCGGCCGCGCCAGCATCGCCTTCACCCCCTCCCCCATGCCCCCTTCGGCCCTTCCCCTCCCCCCAAGAAACCAAAGAACCCTCCTCCTCCGCCTTCGGAAACCAGAATTGGTCCGAGAATCGCCTAGTCCCGGGACTGAATCGGCGTCCGGTGGGTCGATCTCCGGCGGGGCGCGTGGAAATGGGGCGAATTCGGGGTGGGGGATTTGCGGGGGTTTGCTTGCTTGGTATAGTTGGTGGAGGTGGAGGTGGGTCGAGTGGTCGCGTCGAGAAGAAGAGAGCAGAGGAGGCTGCGGCTGGGTCATGAGGTCAGCGCATGGGTCCCACCGAGAGGTGGAGAAGAAGGGGCGCAGGTGGGGCCCACGTGCAGTGACCGTGTCGTCGTCCGCGTACTCGCCGTAGTTTCTCTGGAGATTCCCGGAAGATGGGGTGGTGCTATCCTGGCCGTCCATTGCTGCTGGTAGGCTAATACGAAGACCCCCTTTTTTTGCGAGGACGAGTACGACCGTTGACTCATTGACTATAAATATGAACTCTTTTTTATATTCTTATAACTTTTAATTGATAGTAGGGTCTCTGGTCATCATGCATTTATGACCGGACAGTAAGGAGTAGTTTCCAATACCACACGTGCAATGTATAATTTTGAAAAAGAAGTTTATAAGACGATGTGTTAAGTGAAATGAATTTTTGTGATTTATAAGGAAAATGGCTATAAATTGCGAGAGAGGGTGCCTCCGCCTCTTCTATTTTATCCATTTTTCTTTAGCAGTTTGAATTGATTCAAAGTAGAGCATATTGTCCCACACGAGGGGAACATAAAGTTATTTGAAAAGTAGCTGCCTTGTACAAGCATATGAGCATCAACTGATATTTCCATCCCAAAAAATGGCTAAACATGCAACTGTGACTACCTATGGCACAAGGAATTTGCCTCTTAAATTTATCATTTCTATACCATATGCCATACACGAGACAATTATTTTCTGTTACCAAGTACTTGGTCGATATTTATAGTCAGAATTGAAAGAACAAATAAAATAAAACTGGCCAAATCTAATTATTCTCATCTAGTTTGATCCGGTTTTCAGCTGCCCATGTCTCTTGCTCTCATCTGGAGGAGTTGAGCAAACCAAGTTTCAATGCATCATTAAGATTGGACGAACCAATAATCAATTAATTAATTAACTTGTACGTTTGTTATGCTAAATATAATAACAACAACTATGCCAAGAGAACACTCCACATGCATTTGATCTCTATACATCCAAGAGGTTAACGTACACAATCTGACACATGTAAATCTGCCAAATCCGTATTATAGTATTATACACAATCCTTGTTATATTAGGGCCATATTCCAATCATTTATAACTAATGATTCCCTAGTCTTTATCTATATGGAGTTATATCAGGAGAGACGCGAGTCACTGACAAAGAAACAAACAAACATGCAAATCCAACCATGCGTGCCAGGTGCAGTATACTTCGGTGTCAAAGAAAGCTTGCTATTATTTTCAAGGCAATGTCACTCTAAATTTTGGGGAAAATGGTTATTCGAAAACGATCATATATCAGACCTTTAGAAATTAACGCCATCAATGTTTGCTTGATATAAACATACTATTTCCATTAGAAAATGTTTGTTCGGCTTGCATTGCAACAACCCTTGTTTTTTAGACAATGAACAACCCCCCAGTTTGGCCTGTTGTCAGCCATCAAGCTTCGTATATAGAATCTTTACAGGTAAATCACGTTATTTTCTATATATAGATTCAATGAAGTTTCCTCCCAGATTTTACAAGCAAAAATTAAAAGAAACACAGCTCTAGCAGTTTCATGACTCATACAATGCAAGGGTTTTAAGGGCCACCATCCCTCCAGTCACCCTACCTCTTTGTCTCCGGCATCCTTGCCAATGACAAGGTGCAAGAGGACCAATCTTCTCTTTCTCTTGGTGTTCATGGAGCTATAATAAATCTTACTTATATCCTTTCTTTTTTCTATCTTGTTGACAGTAGCTACCAAGTTTGTGAGGTCCTTACGAAGAATTATAAAGGTTTATCTGATGAATTGCTGGCAATTCAATCAGAGGAACCGGCTTTATAGCCCAAGTCGCCAACTTGTTTCGCGATGTCGGCTTGATCTCCTAGAGGAATAAAGATAGTGGTTGATACTGATTTATATACTATTGTGCATGCTATAGTTGATTAGCATTATGGCTATGGTTGTGTGCCTGCATCTCCTAGATGTTCCAAGACGTTCAGGCCTATTTGATTTGTGTTGCCAATTGAATGTAAGGGATTATAGGAATCATTTTTAAGAATACGTAAAATTTGAGGCCTCCTTTGATCGGATGATTTAAAAAAAGTTCTTGTCAACTAAACCAATTCATACACAAGCCATGTAAAAATCACGTGTGTTCCAAAAGAGGCCAAAACTTTAAAACATGGTAATCTGCGACTAGCATGCTTGAATCTGGGGTTACTTGTCTCCCAATGGAGCAAGAGTTTGTAAAAAACAATGAAATCGGCAAAGATTAGTGATGATGAATTGCAAGAAACTAATTAAGAGGACGCATCTCATTCTCACAACCTAATCATATCACCTGCACAGAAGAGTGCACGTGGTGATTACAAAGAAGAATTTGCCATCACACAAAGTAGAAGTGAAGCACAGTAGAAATAACAAATTGATTAAACAGATCAAAAGTTTCAGCTTTATACTTACTTTGGAGCTAAGTAGGGAGAGACGTTGGTGCGAGCTGGAAAAGCGATAATAATTAATCTCCCGGTCCAGCTAGATGGTGTGGAAAAAAGAAGGGGAAAAATTCCCTGGCCACCAATTCTTGTCCTCAGCCTTTTGTACATCGCACTTGCAGGAATAATGGAATATAATTACGACACAAGCGCTAACTAGTGCCCAGAGCGCGTTAATATAGCAGCGTCATCCTGTGATTGTAAATGAGTTACCGTAAAGTAGTAAATGCATAAAAGTAGATCTTTGTTGCTGAAAATTTCACAACATATAAGCAGGTAATAAGATGGGTCCCATAGTAATATAAAAATTTGGTAATAGGCGTGAGGAGCGAATCAGTGCATAGGAAAGGAATCAATTTTTTTATTTCTTAATGACAGGTTATTATGCTATTGTCGAGTATGAGTTATTTATTGGTTCCACGATGCTTACTATATCTGGTAGAAACATTGCATTTATTGCCTATTACTTGGTTTGAGAGCCCATTATGGATGCCCTAATGACTATAAATGTGTTTCATAGCACTAACACTATACGAATTTGTACATTATTCATTTATATTACTAGATGATACCCTCTACAATGTGGTGCGACTTCTACGTGACTAACAACGTTGAAGGAGCTGTAAATACTTGGATGACAAAAGATAAAAAAGCTAGATAGAGTTGAACTTCGGTTAAGATATTTCAACACAGATATGTAAAATTAAAATATCATTAGCATTCCTGTGATCAATGTTTTGATAAACGATTCTTCTCAGAGCCAGTAGTACAATTATTTGTGCAAAGTGACTAGAAAAGCATGCTGCATTGTTTTGACGGCATTGAGAAGCTTGAGCACTTGAATAGACAAAACCACATAACAGTAGTTTCAGGAAACAGGTTATCAGAAGTATGCACCGATTTCGTCACCTCTTATTTAGTAGGAATTCATTAAAAACACTGGCATCAAACCGATTCTGCAAGAAAAGATGGAGCAGGGATACTACCCACTTTAAATAATTGAGACATTCCATGGCAGGCATGCAATTTATCAACCTGCACATCAGAGCAATCTCCCATCAATAAACCCAATACAGTACTTATCAAATGTGTAAATCTGTGCGACATGAAGCAACAACAGGAAGCCGATAGCTTTACTAAAGAGAAAATTGGAATGTCCAAAAAATATCATCTGACGAAAACCTCACAACCGGCGAAAAGGAAATGGCGAAAAAACAACAACTTTATTTCGTACCAAAAGTACATACATCTTCTGTGGCAGTGACTTCGTTCATGAAGATTTGAAAGAATTCGATGGATTTGACCCAAGCTTGTGAAAAAAAAGATGAATATATAGAGGGAATTCAGGGTAGGTCTACTTCGCGAACATTCGCGCGCGATCGTGTCGAGACCGTCTTCGATGCCACGTGTGTGTGTGTGTGTTTTCTTTTCCGTAACGATTCTTCTCAGCCTCTGTTTCTGTTTTGCACACATCACTACCAAAGTTTTCACGTAGTGGCCTTTTGGCCCAGGTGCTAGCTGCCCTTTTAATTTTTGGCCCAAGAGAAGACATGCAGGCATGCAGCCTATTTATATATGCATGTATTTAGAACATTCATTTATACATATAAACTTTAAACCATAGAAATATTCAGTATAGAAACTGTATACATAGAAATATAAAGTATATAAACTTTATACATATAAATATTTGGTATAGAAACTTTATACATAGATACTTTGTACATATAAACTTTGTGCATAGAAAATATATATATATAAATTTTGTACATATAAATTTTCTTCCTATAAATTTGAAACGAATTCATCATCCTATTAGCCTGGCCAAAAATATCTATGCACAGGAACTTTATACACATATATTTTGTATTACGTGCATATAAACTTTGTATGTATACATTTTGTACATATAAATTTAACACAAAATTCAAAAAATAATTAAAAAAACATGCATGTAGCTGTACGGTCCATGTGCCTTTGCTCAAAACACTGCAAAAAAAAAACCATAAATTGTAAAAGGAAAGGGAAATAAGTCCCAAAAGGGAAATTTTGTCTGGTCGACAGATTCGCGCGGATTGGAGGAGCGCGGACGTTCGCCATATAGACTTTTCCGGGGGAGATGAGAGGGAGTGAGTGAACAGAGGTTTGCATTTCTATGTCATAATCTACTAGGCCAACATAAGCGAGCAAGGTGGCTGCTGCGCCTACTGCATTGGGCATCCAAATTCCAATGGACGGCGTGCAGGTGAGCTAATCCAACGCCACATAGTAGCTGATGTTAACCTAATCCAACGGCTGCAATTAGATGATAATGTGGAAGCTTGTGGGGGGAGAGATAGAAATTAGTTAATGCTGCTTAGTGGGAGTGGGAAGTAATTGTATAGTAATAGATGATTTGAAAAATAATGAAAATAAAATCGTAATATTATGAGAGTACCTTTTGAGACATGTACATAACAGTTTTTGTTTAAGCCAAACCAAAGTATTTACAAATACTTCTATTTAAAAATAGATATTCATGCAGCCAAACCAAGTATTTAAAAATTCGTTTTGTTCTCAAAATCTTTGAAATCTGATACGAAGTAAGTGCAAACAGCTTGTTTTCGTAACCAGACAATAGTTTTTGTGCATCCTCTAAAAAAAGAATAGTTTTTGCTTAAGCATTGTATTTTTACCTTGATTTAGCAGTGAATAACGATATTCGTCGCACTTTATCTCGGTTTCTTCACTTGAATATGAAGTTCCTACTCTTCAAATCTCTGCTTCTTAGCAACTGTGTAGGTGAAACTTCATTGCTTACAGTAGCATATCTATTTTTGCTTAGCATGAAAATTAAAGCCTAACATATATGACGGTGATTTGTGAAGCTCCTGTCTTAGGGTCATTCAAGATATCCTGTAACCATTTTTATTCAATGACTCGTCATTTTTTGTCTGTTGATACAAAATTTTCGGCCTTCCATTAAAAATTGGAACCATAAACTCATAAATTCTCTTTTCTTGTTTATTGTTTAAGGAAAGTTTCACTTCCACACTGTCATCATTTAATGGCACCAGTCTACAGTGCCGCAGCTTATATGGTACAAATGTCTGAAGACTCTGAAGTCTTAACTATGCTACTTCACTGCCTGCTAGCTTGAACAGTTTGAAAATCAAGTAATTTCTACTATGATACAAATGAAAATTTAATTACTATGTATCCAATACGTTAAGCTAGTTCGTAGGTTCATTCCATATTAATCATCGGCTATTATATATAGAGAAAAAGCTTTTATTTATATCTGAATAATTAAGCTAGCAGGCAACAGACCAAGCTGACTAGATCACCAAGAACAACGACGCTCGCTGGAAGAGATAGCAATTAACTAGCTAGAGCCGATGCGAAAACACATAAGAAACGAAGCAATTAAACCAGATAGCTAGCACATATGTTTCCTGGCTTCGATCGATCATCGTCTATGGCTTGGCCTCCTCATCGACAGGAGGAAACTTGTGGGGTTTCTTCTTGATGAACGGCAGCAGCTTCTTGAACAGCTCCGGGTCAGTCTCCGGGTCCTGCACCATCACCTTCTGCTCCTCCGCCGGTGGGTGGTAGATCGGCGTCGACGGCTTCGGCTGCGAGTACACCGGCGTCGGGTGAGAGTACACCGGCGTCGGCGGCTTGTGGTACGTCGGCACGGGCGTCGGGTAGGAGTAAATCGGCGGCGCTGGGTGCGTGTACGCCGGCGCCGACGGCGGCTTGTAGGCCGGCACCGGAGACGGGTTCTTGTAGTGGAAGAAGAAGTCCATCTTGTGGAAGGGGTCGCAGAGGAACGCTGACGCGCACTCCGCCGACGGGTAGTGGGTCTTGCCGGCGACGGCGACGAAGGTCTTCCTCTCGGCGTCGTTGACGATCCACGACGGCTCCTGCCCGGAGCATGGCCTGTTGGAGGACGCGCTGTGGAGCTGCGCGAAGCAGTCCTGCTTCAGCTCGCCGTCGTCACGGAGGAGTCCCGCCGCGAGGGGGACGCTGAACGCGCCGGACTTGTCGACCAAGCCGGTGGCCTTTGTCTCGTACTCGCCATTGCCGTTCTTGCACTTGACGGCCACACGAAGACCTGAAGAAATGAAGCGATAATACAACTGATTAGCTAAGCTGCTACACTGCATGCATTGCAGCTACAACCTTCGCTTCAAAATATAAAAATTCTTAATGTTATTTAGATTCGTTGCTAAAAATACTTATATTTTATATTTAAAAATAGTAAAACATACCACACTGAATTCTAGTCGGACTCTGACATCGACATGCTATTCAATTTTATTCAAGAAAATGAAATTCCGACACACGTGTTCATACGTCCGAGTAACACTGTGCACTATGGTAACTTGGAAGTTAGAACACATATTACTTGGGGAATTAAGTAAATGGCAATGATTAATTGGACCATATTAATTATGACAATGCATATTACTTAGGCAATTGAGTGGATGACAATGATTAATTGGACCATATTAATTATGATGTTAACATACCCTTGAAAACGGCCTCAGCATTCATGTTCTTCCTGGTGCAGTCGGCGCACTTGGCCAAGCCAACGACTATGGTCGCCGGCGCCGCCGCCGTGTCGCCCTCCGCGGCAACGGCGAGCACGTTCACCAACAAGAAGGCAACGCAAACGCCAAGGACTAGAGCCCTTGGAAGAGCCCCCATTGCTGAAGCTTGCAAGAGATGATGTCAAGCAGGAGATGAGCAAGAAGAGAGGCAGCGATGGGTTTATATAATGATCAAGAAGCATGCAAAGGTGTAGCTGCAATCATAGTCATATGCGTGCAAGTGCAACAGAAGCATTTGGCAGGACAGTAAATTAAATTGCACCAAGCTAGCTAGGTAGATAGTGTGTGATCAGCTGAGCTACCAAAATCTGGCACCGGCTTTGCAGATTGTTAGTTAATGCCGTTAAAAGTTCATTCTTCTCTCTGCTTTCAGAATTCAGATCTGCAATCATGCATGGATGCCCTTGTGCGTATGGCACAGGCAACTCATCTTTCCTTCCTTCAGGGCAACGCAGAGCTGACCAACAACAGCAAGTCCGCAACAACAATTGGCTGCATTGAAAGAGCATGTTCTTGTTGAGATTTTGTTGAAGTACAAGGGATGTATTTGCAGCATGGCTGGAGATTTAATTTGGTCTCAAGTTCAACTTGAATTGTTCAAGTTGAATATGTGGTGACTAACATATGCCGGCCGCGGCTGGCAACCACTTCAGTAGGTCACCATAGAAGGAAAGGCATTCAATTCAGCAGTATATATAGCTATTATGATTGGGTGTTCATGTATTTTTTTAACCACAAATTTGACTGTTAGATCAGACAGTTTATTACGAAACTTTAAGAAAAAATGTTATCAATCCTACTTTGGTTTTGGGCCCTCTGTCCTGTTGCTCTGTTCGTCACCATGCTGTTATTATATTAGTAAAACTTTGACCTTTATTATTGTGCTTCAAACAGCAAAGAAAATTATTGTAAGATTTCAATTTAAGTCAATTATATTAATTAACATATCCCAAAAAAAAATTCGGTGATTTCTTAAATTTCTGGTGCTTTCATATTAGAACAATATGCTATGTTGAAAGAAACGATCATATTGACTTTAGTGGAATACAATATTGCATTTTAGAGTGTCCAATTTCAAACTTTAAAAGTATTGGGTATTAATGCACTTTTAAATATTTACAATAAATTCACAAAAGTCCTATATATAGAATTGTCGAAAACTATTTTTATAGTATTATAATTTATCAGCATTTTTAAATATCTTCGAATTGAAACTTGCATTTTGAATCTCACACTGATACCCAAATCAACATTCTTTTTTTACCGAAGGAATTAAGCAGATGGTAACTAGACATGGATGGTGGAAATTTTCGGAGCACGAGAGTTTTGGTCCCATAAATAGATGTTCCATGTTTACTGATTAGCACCCACAATCAGTAGGTTTGGGCAAAAGTTAGGAGCATGCATTGAATCCAACTGTATAATTAGGCCATTTTGTACAGTAACCGGTGGATCCTAGTAATTAACTTGTTAAACCACATCGTTAACTACAACATCTCACATTTCCTGAAAGTTTATATATACAGTACCTTTGCATGATCCTGGTCATCTAGTTTAAGCCAATCTGTCCCGTGGGCCCTTCTGCTCAATCTCTGGCCAAAGCTGGTATATGTACGGTGACTTAGTATTTGGATGTACTGTGTAACCACCAGGAATAGTAATTCCTCCTAGCTGCGTTTCGTTAAGAGAACGGGATAGTCAGATTTGATGATTTGGTTTGACTAGCGTTTACGACACGAAGATGCAAAATATATTTTGGTGCGACTGAAATTTCGAATGATAAATTTTCGCTGAATTTAATTTTTTTTGCCAAATTCAGAAAGGAAAACTCTAAATTTTGGCTAGAAATATAATCGTACGTCGGGACCCAATGGGAAACCTGAAATTTTGTGAATTCCCGTTCAAAATTACGAAGTTTCCACTATATACTTGATACTTGACAATCAGCACGCATATTGACGCGCCAGTTAGTTTATAGCCCATACCTATTATTTAGGGGCTCATCTAGAATATACAAAAAATGTATAATTTTTACACTAGTTTAATGGCCATAGAAATCACTTTTGACGTATTAGTGGATTTCAATTTTGTGTTTGTAGAAGAATGAGAAAAAATAAAGTAGAATTATAATTTATGATTGGCAATAATTTTATTGGGTTGAGGCTATACTGTTAACTTTGACAAATAATTATAGATATTATTAAAAAAGAAAAATGTATGTTTTCTCAAAATTGCAGTGATTTCATAAGCCTAAAAATGTTGCATATAATCCCTTGAATTTGTAGTATCAACTGAAAATGCATATCTAAAAAAATGTTCTCAGGATTACAAAGTTTGTTCCAATCTTTCACATTATTCTGTAATTTATTTTGTCTGACTATTATTTTCATTTTACAGAAATACAGGGTATAATTGTCTCAATTTCTAGTTTTACCCAGAGTATTATATCATATTTATGTAAACTATTTTACAAAATTGTTTGTACTTTTCTCTCTCTGTTTTTTTTTGCTCGAGCGCACGCCCTTAGTTCGATGAGGCAACGTGCAATGCACAAACCCTGTAGCATGAACGGCGTCAGGCAACCAAGCCTACGCACACGTAACACGGCTGTACATGCATGGGCCTGGAACGGCTTTTTTTTTTCTTTTTCACCTTTTTGTTTGCATTGTGACGTACAGACTAATAGAGAGTGAATTTTTTTATTATTTAATTTTAAAACTAAATTACTCTAAAACATATTTCCAAATCTTACATCAAATCACTCCGGTTGATACGACCAAACAACACATTCACATCAAAGAAAAGTAAGCATGATGATATTTATCTACCATATAAGCTAGACTGATATGATATAACCCTGTTTAATTGTGACCAAATAATGTTGTTAGGTCGTAAGGTATTATTTAGTTATGTTAGATGGAGTGGTATAGCTAAATGATGTAGATTTGAAAATAATTTTTCTATGGTTTAGTTTTAAAATTAAAAAAAATAAAAAGGTTAAAAATTTGAGATAAGATGGGTTATGGATGTTTACGTGTCCAGATTTGTAGAAAAAAAACAAAGTTTTTATAGGTTGGAGTGCAGTTGTTACGAACCTGAAGATGTGATGGGTTCTGGATTTCATGTATTGTTTTTAACCATAAATTCGACTGTTTGATCCAACAGTTTATGAATATTCTTTAAGGAAAATGTTGTCAATCCTAGGTTTTGGGCCTTCTGCCCTATTGTTCCTCCTTACTGACAATATTTGGCAAAAGTTAGGAGCATGCGTTCAATTCTACTGCATAATTAGGCAAACTAGTACAGACACGCGGTGGATTCTGAGTGTTAATTTATTGTGTTAAACCACATTCTTGACTACCAAATATCACATTTCCTGCACTGTAATATACACAATTGTTTGTATCTTTTAAAAAGACATGCAAATTTCGACGATCCTGGTCAACTAGTTTAGGCCACTCCTGCTCAATCTCTGACCAAAATGCTCTGCTCTCGCTGGTATGTGTACACCGAGGAATTATTTGGATGGTGTAAATAGAACGGGACAGTCAGGTCAATTTTTTTCATTTGACTGGGATTTACTATTTCAAAATGCAAAAAACCAAAATCTCAGAAATTCTGAATGACAAAATTTATTTGAATATGACTAAATTATATAAAAAAATCTCAATAAAAAACACAATTCTACATGCATTTATAGACTGACTGGTAAACCTGAAATTTTCAGTTTCCCCTTCGAAATTGTGACCTCCAGACTTAACATAGACAACAAAACAACGAAGACATTAATATTTTGGCCAGTAATACAAGCTAATGTAGGGTTATGAGTAGACTACAATATTATAAAATAAAAATTTTATTCCGTATAAATAAATAAGCAAATCATATGAGTATAAGATTATTTATTATTACCACTTGACGTACAAAACATGCGTATATGACTAACGAAATACGCTTTGATGTAAAGTAGTTGATCTTAGTAACCCGATTGCCTTCTCGTGTGAGCATCTACCTCTCTCATGATCTCCTCCTCAGCATCATATATCCATACATCTAGGTGTATAACACCATACACAATTATACTAGATCTTGCGTGTATCTAGGGTTTAGCTTGTGGGAGATGTGGCTATGGCTTTGCTTGATCTCCTAATTATATAGAGTTTCTGATTGGAGCTCGCAAGCCTATTAGAAAGGATCCCTGTCCGAATTGAGCACACATATGGATTTTTATCTAAATATGTCATTTTAACTTATTAAGTTTGTGACTCGATAGGTTTAAGTATATTTGTTTGTAACAAAAACACATTTTTAATTCACTTGTCAATATTGGTCCTTAGACATATTGACCTGTTGTGCTTAGATAATGATCATATCAACTGATCTTGTAGTGTATCAATGTACTAATCTCTTTGTCTTAGATTACTTAACTCGTGATTGATATCTCATTCACTGGGCGTGGTCATACACTTCTGTAATTTATTACATTGAGTCGTTCAAAAATATCTAGGAGAGAGGTAAATCACATCTTTATTGTTTACATCTCATTATATATTTTATAGTAAATATCTAATTACGGTGTAGTATTTGAAAGTCCTTGAGTAAGCCACACGATTTGAGGTCTAATTATTCTAAACCAACACTACTTAAAATCAATTGATGTCACATTATAACCCTTCTAATGTCTTAGGTTGGTCTATCTAAGAATATATTTTATAACATGTGTATAGCTTATTCTTAATACTATGATTTATCAGAGATGATCATGTGATCTCATAATTATATTTGGTTCACATATGACACAATTAGAGTCATTCAGAAATAGTAAGATATCCATAAAGTGTCCAGGAATAATTGAGACAATATATTCGTAAATCAATACGCATAGTATGTATGTGATACAATTATTTCTATCTACGCACATGCTTGCATGATATCATGTGCACTTTGAAATCATCATACATTTAGCTCAAGTGCATTGCCAAATATAATGCCAAGTCTAATTAAACATTGTCGCGTACATGCATCCCACTCACTTCATCCGCATGAAAAAAGCTTCGAAGAAATAAACCCTGTGATAATATTACAGCTTTTAATTTATTCGCAGTCACAAGTGGAAGCTGAAATGGACTGATTCGATCAGTGTTTACCCGGGGTTTGGTAGATCGACGACAGCGACGGCGTACCGTGCTTCGGCGCAACAACTGGGGCGGCATTCAGCAACTGCTGGAGTGCAGTACGTTGCTACTATAGCTACAACTTAAAGCAGTTGAGGTAGCACCACGTGATGAGAAATGGAGGGCCCTGATTAGTGCAGTACTGTGGCAAACTACAATAGGGTGCCTTGTAGTAAGCCTGATGTTCCAGGGAGAAGTCCACAGGGATGAAGAGTACTGCAACGCAGGGACAAGCCTAATGTTCTAATTTCATGTTCTCTCTTCTACCTGAAGGCTGTCGATGAGCTCGTTGTCGCTCCATGTAGAGGAGAGAGACATACGAGGAGGGATTGAGAGGAGAGAGAGAGGATGATATGAAAGGCATCATTTTACAGCCACCAAAAAAGCATCCGAATAGAATTTTGGACGATAGTGACATATTCGGCTACTTTACCTTTTCTTTTCTTTTAGCACAGATGTTGATTCACAAGCATCTTAGAATAATTATCACTTTAAATTTTAATCAAATATAAAAATAACATATCATAATATTATAAATGCTAACATATTAATCTACTAATATGATCATTAAAAAAATAAATATGAGATCAAACAACAAGAATTTGTACCGTGGTTGTTCAGAGGCAGTCATTTGATTAGATCCTGAGCCCGTTGTATTATTGTTGTTGCTGTTCATCATATTATTATTGTTCATCATGATAACATCAGCTCGCTGTTCAGTTTCTTGCTAACGCTAAAGGAATTGCTGTTGATGGAACCACAAAGTTTTATGGCAGAACATTAGATGGAAGAAAAAGATATAGTGGAAGTAGCGAGTAGTCATGTCAAGCACTTTCTAAAAATCTTATTCGCTCTCTTTCAGTATAGAATCTTAAAAGACGATAGTTTTAAAGACCCGCTCTCTTGATCATCGGCGCACGCCGATAACTAGGACGAGGAAGACTAAAGGCAACATGGTACTGAAAAATCTAGGTCTAAGAATAGATTGATCTTACTCTAAGAGAGGGCAGCGAGTCGGTATATATAACTCGGAGGCATGTAGTTAAGGCAGAGCCCGAAACCAACATGATTGACATATAAAAACTGACTCACTTATGATCTAAAAACGACAAAATAAAACAACAAAATCTGAAAGCAGATTAATCTTATCTTGAGAGAGGGCAGCGAGGTCGGTATATATAGTCTGGAGGCGTGCGGTTAGGATGAAGCCCAAAACCAATACGATCTACATATAAAAACCAACTCGTTTACGATCTCAGAATGATAAAATAAAACTATAAAATCTAAGAACAAGTCGGTCTTATCCTGAGAGAGAGCAGAGAGAGAGCAGTGGTGTCGGTATATAAAGCTTAGAGACGTGTGGTTAAGGTCCTAAAACTGATATGATCCACTGACTCGGTTAAAATAAAACCACAAAATTGCAACCTGCACTGTGCCTCAGCCCTGTGAGGCGAGACAAGCATGCGTGTGGTTCCTCTTTCTCCCTCTCATTTGCTCAAAGAGAGGAAAATAAACCTCTATCACTAAGTAAGTAAGGTGAGACTAAATAATTTTACTCCCCTGAGTCTTTAAAATTTTTAGAAATTTTTTATTTAATTAATCGGGCTAGAAGCCCTAAATTGCATCAGAGGATGCATTCACTTGTGTCATAAGCACGCGAATGGTTTCCTTCCATTCAGACCGTATATGGTATGTACTTTTCCCCTTTTAGAAATTCTCAATCACTTTTCATAACTGATTTCAAATAATTCAACTCAAACCTATAAATTTTTCAACTTACTTGCCTCAAACTTGCAACTCCAATCACGAAACTTTCTATGAAAATTTGAAACATTTTGTGAAAACACAAAAACGTTCTATTCAAAATCAGTTGCTTTTAATCAAATCTCTGAAAGTTTTGACTCAAAATCAACATGGGTTGGAGCTCACCTGTGACCAGATCTGAGAAAGAAGTTGTAGGGAGAAAGAAGGGGATGCTGGTCTCGCCAGAGGAAGAAGAAAACATGGCAGTTGTCTCACCTGTGAGGAGAAAGAAGAAAGAAGGGACTCCTATGGCATAGGAGCAATTAACTCTTTTTATAGCAGTTTGCATGCAGTTAGCTGTTTCTAATGGCAATTTGGCATTTAGTGTTTAGAGGATGACAAATATACAATGCTAGCGTTATACTTATAAACGATTTACAAAACCCGGAAGAATATAATCATGGCATTGTACACGAAACCACTATTTAAAAATGCTTAGAGTAATTCATTTCTGTGAATTTATTTTTATTTATAAAAAATCAATCTAGGAGGAGAATGGGTTTCCTCCCTCTCCCTCTTCCCTGTCCCTAAATCCCAATGATTTGGTGTCATAATTTAGTTCCCCTAACTTGTCAATTTTTTTGAAAAAAATTTAACAGCAAAACAATAAGATTTTGGGGGTAGGGGGGAGAAGGCATGCAAAGCAATTGACATTCTTCCCACAGATTAAGTTTTCTATAAATAATATAAATTAGGGAAATGAATTTTGCAGGTGGCAAACGTTAGGTTGTGTTGCCTCAATCCTTTTGTATGCCTCTATGTGCCCTTTGGGGAGGTCATGTTGCCTTTGTACTCTCCTCTCCTCTTTGTATTTCCCATGTATTTCTTATGTTATCCTCTAGGATATCTCTTGCGTAGGCAAAGTCATTGACATATGTGAATCTTTCCAAATTTAACAACAAATCAATATGTTTTGAAAAGGGAGGACTAGATAGGGAAACTATTTGTAAGTGACAAATATGTTTAAAAGGGAGGATTGTTAGTAATCTTGTGCATGTTAGATAGGACTGCTTGTTTGGATTTCCGGTTGATGCATGCGCGCGACCAACGTGTCGTGGCTGCCACGCGCGTAGGAGGCCGTGGCGCGAGACTCGCTCGCCCATGAGCCTGGGCATGCGGGCATGGCCGGCATTGCGGAGCGTGGGGATGGACGCGCTGAATTCCCGCGACGTGCGCGGTGTGATCGTGCTGCTCTCTTTCCAATAAATACGAGAGCTAAGAACAGAAAACACTGCCGATTTCGCAGCCCCAAACTCTTGTGTCCACGTGTTTGTGTGAGTACTCGTTCGTCGCCGTCGCATTTGTGACTTCGCCGCTGACATTATCCGCCGTCCAGTGACTAACAAGTGGTATCAGAGCCAGCCTTAAAGAATCTCGCTGTCGCCATGACGTCTCCACCGAGACCCATGGTGGTTAACTGTCTGGGAAGAGCAATGACTCGAAGGAGAATAGCTTCAGCGGCTCCGATGTTAGGATGTTGCCGTGCACGCCTACTCCGAGTCGTTCCCCTACTCGTCTTTCACGCATGCGCAATGCGTGCCGTTCACGCACCCGCGACGCATGCCATCCATGGGAGGTCATTATCTAGCGCATTATCCGGGAGGGCAGCAGCTCTGGCAACTGGCTGCAGCTAACGAAGACGAACTACAATGAATGGTCACTCCTCATGAAGCTGAAGATGCAAGCACACCATCTTTGGGATGCCGTCGAGCACAACGACAGGGAGTTCCACGACGATCGCAACATGCTCGACGTGATTTGCAGTGCCGTTCCGACGGAGATGATGCCCGCGCTCACGACCAAGGAGATTGCTAGAGAAGCCTGGGAGGCAATCAGGACCTCCCTCATTGGCGACGACCGGGTGTGGAAGGCAACGGCGTAGAATCTCTAAGCTGAGTACAAGTCCATCGTGCTCTTCCATGGTGAGCCCATCGAGGATTTTGCCCTGCGCCTGACGGGGATCGTCCGGCGCCTAGCGACGCTAGGTGATCTAGAGCCTGACCACAAAGTCGTGGCCAAGTACCTTCGCGTTGTCCGCCCACGGTACAGGTAGCTGGTAATTCCAATTGAACCCTTGCTCAACATCTCCCAGCTCTCAATTGAGGAGGTGATAGGGAGGTTAAAGGCAGCCGACGATGTTGAGCCTGCGCCGATGCACACCATGAGTGGCCAACTGCTTCTCACCGAGGAGCAATGGGTAAGAGGAACAAGAAGAAGGACAAGGAGTCCAGTCGAGACACCTCCAGTCCTGGCGACTGTGGTAGGCGGCGCGGTAGAGGCCGTGGCCGTGGCACTGGTGACAATGGTGATGGATGGGGCAGCTCCAACACAGGCCATCCGAACCGAGATGACCTTTGCAGGCATTGTGGGAAGAAAGGGCATCGGCTAGAGACTGCCGTAGCAAGAAGAGGGAAGAGCAGGCCCATGTGGCCCATGACGATGTGCCCACTCTTATGCTGGAGAGCTCGTTCCCCTTCAAATCGCTATCGCCTGCAGCACCCTCTCAACCGCCTCCGCTTCTAGCACCTGCACAAGCGTAGCCTTTGGCCATCGGTCCAACCTATGAGCTGGAGAGCTCGTTCCCCTCCGAGCCACCACCACTTAAAGCGCCTTCTCAGCCGCTACCCGCACAAGCGTAGCCCTTGGCCATCGGTCCAACCTACGAGCTGGAGAGCTCGTTCCTTTTCGAGCCGCCACTGCCTGAAGCGCCTTCTCAACCGCGCCACTTTCGGCACCTACACAAGCGCAACTGGCTCCACCGCTCACTCTAGCTCTAGTGATTCGGGATGGCGCCATCCTCTACCTCGTCGAGAAGAAGGTCTTTGTCGCCCTTGACGCCACAAAGGACCAGGATCCAAAGTACTGGATCCTGGACAATGGCACCTCCAACCACATGTCAAGATCTAGAGCCGTCTTCACCAATCTTGAGATCAGCATCACTAGGTTCGTCTGCTTCGGTGATGGCTCTATTACGCAAATCGAGGAGAGTGGCACTGTGCTCTTTTCCTGCAAGAATGGGGAGCACCGGTCACTTCCCGACGTCTACCACCTACCGCGCCTCACCACCAACATCATCTCTATCAGCCAATTCGACGAAGGTGGGCACTAGGTGCTCATAGAGGAGGCGTGATGCACATTTGCGACAAGAAGAGGCGCCTGCTCGTGAAGATCCCCCGCAGCCCAGGCAGGCTATACATGCTCGACATCACCACTACACGCCCGGTTTGCCTGGTGGCGCGCACTGATGACAACACCTAGACATGGCATGCACGGTTCGAGCACATCCACTTCACTGTGTTACGCAAGATGGTGCGTGAAGAGCTGGTCTGTAGCCTGCCCCTGCTCAACCAGGTGGATTAGGTTTGCGAGGCCTGCCTCGCCAGCAAGCAACAACAAGCGTCGTTCCCGTAAAAGGTGCTCGGGCGTTCTACAGGGATGCTCCAACTCTTCCACAGGGACATGTGTGGTCCCATCACATCGACAACACCTAGCGGCAACCGATACTTCCTCTTGCTCATCGATGATTTCTCCTATTACATCTGGATCTCCTTGCTGCCATCCAAGGATGCTGCTGCAGTGGCCATCAAGCGCATTTAGACCGTGGCAGAACACAAGACAGGGAAGAAACTGTTAGCCCGACGCACCGATCGCGGCGGGAGTTCACCACGGTGGACTTCGTTGAGCACTGCGCCCAACTTGGTGTTCGACGCGAAGTCATGGCACCATACACACCCCAACAAAATGTCATCGTGGAGTGCCGCAACCAAACCATCGTGGGCACAGAGCATGCTAAAGGCCAAGGCGCTCCCTGGCATATTCTGCTAAATCAGTCGTCATCCAAGGCCATCGGAGGAAGAACGTCATACGAGCTGTGGACCTGGAGCGCACCGAGGGTGCATCACCTCCGCACGTTTGGGAGTGTCGGCCACGCTAAGGTGACCACGTCGAATCTGAAAAAGCTAGACGACCGTAGTCGGCGCATGATCTTCATCGGGTATAAACATGTCGCCAAGGCATATCGCGCCAATGACCCGATGACAAGGCACGCCCACATTAGCTGTGACATCATCTTCGATGAGGTGGCGTAGTGGACCTAGGATGTTGCACACGACGCCGATCCTGGAGACTTTATCATCTAGGAGGACACATCCTGACATTGGCCTCAGTGAAGTAATATTCTCCACCGCCAAGACAATGATAGCGCGCATCCTGACATTGGCCTCTGCGTCGGGCTCATCCTCACCAGCTCCATCGACATCTTCCTTGCTACCGACCATGAACTGGTCCGCAGCAAACTCACTTGCCGCTAGCCATGCATCCACGACATTGAGCCCACTACTGCACTAGCACGTCAAGTTCACGTCACCACCAGGAGCTGGAGCCTACTCTATAATGCCCTCACGACATCCTGGGTCACGTAAACTCGTTTTCAACCACCAAGGTCATCCGTTAGTTCCCAAGACCGACTCTAGTAACTATTCTCATTTCTCCACAAATAGTTTTTGTAAAACACTAGTAAATAAATCTACATTAGAAGAATCACCTTACATTCGTCTTTAACCATGGACAAAGCTATTTAAATAGTTAAAACTCTATAAAGTTTGTACGTTTTATCCACACGTCATAAAACTAATATCGGATACCTGTCGGCACCGAAAGTTTGTGACAATGTCTTTCCCAAGCCAACCCATGACAATCCCATATCACAATTAGGTCGAATATCTTAAAACCGAGTATTAGGCAAGTCTCATACCTTCATCTACTCATGACATACTGGGGATGTCTCGTATTCCAAACCAATCGCCTTAAAAGATGCTAAAAAAACACCCATCTCGGGAAGTAAAGATCCACGATCCTATCTCCTCATCCCAGCACTCCACAAATATTGACATATAAGCAAGTGCTAGCTAATTACTCCATAGGAGCATCCCATAAAAATCCCTATGGTCATACTGTAAGATACTCGGATGTAATTTCCTAAGAAATCAGTACACACATGAGATTACAAAATCAAGCCACCTAGGTGAAGTTCCGCATCACGGATTTTCCACCGAGGCAAAGTTCCTCATCATGAATTTTTGCAAACATTTTCTCTTTACAAACCCACTGACTCCATGAGTCGGATTTTCGCAAAATGTTTCACAACCTAATTTTTTTTCATAACGACAAGCAACAGTGTAAGATAGGGCAGTGGTATTCTCGCACAAGGAGCGAGTATTTCTAAGCATCATTATGGTGGAGTTACAATAAAAGGATTTAATAACAACATACGAAATGTAGTGCAACTACTAGATTGGTCTGTTGGTTATGCACAAACCGAGACCGATCAATTTAAATATGTACGCTAAGCATGTAACTTTACAGACAATCATATTTTATAAATTAGTAGACTTATGATTAAAGGTGACATGCCTTACTCTTGGTTGACGAGAAGTTCTTTATAGTTAGTGTCCAAGAATTTTTCAGTAGCAAACTACATACGAAACAAGAGAAAACCCCAATAAAACCCTAAAAAGAAAATAAATTAAATAAATAATATTTGCATCCGATAGATCTCATTTTTAGAAAAAAAATTAGAAGCTTAATGGAGTCAATCAGAGTACGGTCAAAAAGATATGAATTTTACAAGATTATTTAAATTTCTAAAATTTTTGGAGAAGAAATAATCATGAAAAAATTAGAAGAAATATTCTCCTGGAATATTCATTGAGGTGTGTCCGATATGTCAGATAGAGATTATTTGAGAGAAGTAAAATGTTCCTTAAGAAAATGGTAAGCTAGAATGGGCCTCGGCCTATGTGCCTTGTTCGGCAGCCCAATCTATGTTTTGAAAAACGAGGCCCACATGTTAGGGGGAAGAGGGCACATGGCCTCACTTCATTGACTATGGTAGGCCCACATGTCATGGGAAGGACGACACATGGCCTTAACTCCTTAGCTGAGGTGAGGCCCACATGTCAGTGGTAGTGAAGGAGTCTTCTTCCTTCTTTCTTCTTCCTTCTTCCTTCCTTCTCGTTCTTTCTTCCTCTCTGCTTATCCCTATCTGGCATGGAACAAAGGCACAGTGATGAGTCCTATCTATGGGTGGCAATGTTGGTGATAGGAAAAACGGCACTTGGTGGTGGGGCAAAGGCTGGTGGCAGTGCCTATGGATGAGCATAGTGATAGTTGGGTGGTAGGAAAGGAGGCATATGGTGGAAGCATGGAGGAGGTGACGCCCGGCTAGGGGAGAGGTGGTGAAGGCATGCCTGATGGTGAGCGGTTTTGTAGGGAAGGTAGTGGAGGCATGCTAGATTAAATAGCCATGGCTGTTGGGTGGCGACAAGTTAGCGAAGCACGAGGGTCATCGGCAGGGTCTACGGTGACATGAAGCACAGGACGCTTGGTAGTGGTGGGGCAAAGATGCACGCCACAGTGCTACACTGCACGCGATAGTGCTAGGTAGAGCAGTGGTAGGCAGGCAGGGGCTGTGGCTTATCGCAGAGCGGCACTACTCGGTGTGTGGTGTGGTCGATTCGATGCAATGCAAGGGTGTGGGACCCATGAAAGAACTTCGACTGGGAGGCAGGGACGAAGGATGGGATGGAGTGGTGGGGTTGGGGATAGGGCGGCTGCCAGCGGGATTCGCAAGTGGAGCAATGGTGGCATGCGGGATTCACGACGGTGGGTCTGTGTTTGGCATGGCACGACATGGCACGTGAAGGCCGTGGCCGGCGTGGCATCCTGCCAAGCACATGATGTACGCAGGCAAGGCAACAGGTTTGTAGCAAATGGGAACAGAGCAAGGTGCACAGGCTCAGGACTTTTGCCGTACACTTGGCACACGTGCACGAGTGGCATGGGGAGGAGGATGAGGGTACAGAGCAGGTGCACATGGCTTAGTCAGGCGGCTAACAAGTGGTAGGCAATGGGTGTGAGCACGGATGTGGTCCGGGTGGGCATTTGTGGGATGGAGAGGGGGTTGGTGCATGGGTCAGCTAGCGCAGCACAATGAGGAAAGAGATGAGGAGGAGAGGCCTTGGGCTAGAGGGGTTGAGGTTAGGGGAGAGAAAAAAGAGAGGGAGAGAGAGAATGGACTGAGGGAAAGGTGGCCCAAATGAATAAGAAAATTTCTACCATTTTAGGGATTTCTAGAATTGAATTTTTGGGAAAATTTTAAAATGAGTTTGAATTTAAACTCGGAATTTTCTTGGAGAGTCTATGGGAGGTATTCAAGTAGATTTATTTTAAAGGATTTTGGAATGGGGTTGATATCTGAATCAGATTTAAATTCAATTATCGGACTCAGAGATGTTGGAACAAAATTTTGAAGGGTAGGTTGATTTAAAAGTCAAATCTCAAAATTCAATCTTTGGCATAAAATATACACAAAGAAACAAAACTTTTGAAACTATGATTTTTATTAAAATAGCTTTTAATAGCTAAGCTAAAACTGGGATGTTATAGCAGGTGTGCTCGGCCCTTGCAACAGTTTGACTAGCGAGAATAACACTAGAATGCATAAGGGGTTGGCAGCCTAGGGCGAAGAGTTACACATCAACGTGTAGATGGGTGGAGGCTAGCCTGCTGTAGGGCATTGTTGCAATAGTGTCTTCACATCGGCGGTTGTGGATGCCGGTGAGACAAAGTGGCTAGGACTACAGGGATGGTGGGATGGTGGGTGAAAGCCTTCTCAAAGACTTCTGGGCTAGCAATGATGACACTTTCGAGTGCTGTGATCCCTCTTGATAGCATTACCGAGATGTCTCGCTCTCTCGCTTGTGGGACTTTCTGGGTGAGAATCATGTTTTACTAGACGAGCGACGATTATGGCACTATGGTGTTGTATCCTCCCTAGAGACGTCACCTAGGAGAACTCATTTCTACCTCTTTTGTCTTCAGACAATTGAGCTAGTGCTTCTTGATGGCAGTGGGTCTACACGAGGGAAGTGGATCTTTCTTCTTTCTCGTCCTTTTCCTTTGCAACCCTTCTTACAGATGATGTTTGAAAGGCTAGTATTCCAGTTGTTGGGCGGCATTGGTGGGTTGTTCAGTAGTGGCTACGTTATATTTCTTGCGACGTCCGACCTCATATAGCAGTGGTAAGTGTGGTGCTAGTTCTCTAGTGTGTGCTCGCTCTATCGGCGTGTGGTAGTGATTTTGTCCTATTTCTCCTAATTATATCCTCTTAGGACTATAATATTATATTTTTTTCTTCTATATCATTATAAATCACGTCTATTGCTTTTTGTTTCTTACAAAAAAAACAAAGAGAATATTCATGATCTTTTCTTCGAGTGTCATATAGCTCTATTTTTTATGTTTAACATATCTCCTCCCAGAAACACACAATGCATGTTTGAGGCTTGGTTTTGGGGTTTAACTAGCCCTCAAGTTACTAATGTATGGAACTATGTTGGGTTATTTAGTGCACTTGTAAGCTGTATGATCGATTTAACTATGATCGGTTCAATGCAATGCATGGGTGCGAGCGACGAGGTTAGGAATAGGAAGGTGGCAGGTGGGATTCACGCATAGAGCAGTGGTAACAGACAAGATTCATGGCACTGGGGCCGTGTTTGGCATGGCACGACACACAAAGGCAGTGGGCGATTTGGCATCTTGCCAAGCGCGTGATATGTGCAGGCACAGCAACGGGTTTGTGGTGCATGGGAACAAAGCGAGGGCATGGAGCATGGGCTTAGGACTTTTACTGAACACCTGGTGCGTGTGCCAGTACGGTGCAGGGAGGAAGATGAGGGTACGAAGCGGGTGTGCATAGCTTAGCCAGGCGGCTAACAAGTGGGCCTGAGTGGGGTGGTAGGCAGTACACGTGGGCACGGATGTGGCATAGGTGAGTGTTTGTGGGATGGAGATGGGAGCTGGTGCATGGGTTGGCTGGCATAGTTTGGGGAGGAAAGAGAGGAGGAGGAGAGGCCTTGGGCCTAAGGAGTTGAGGCCAAGGGAGAGAAGAAAGAGAGGGAGACAGAGAATGGGTCGAGGGAAAGGTAGTCCAAATGAACAGGAGAATTTTCACTTTTTCAGAGATTTCTAGAATTGATTTTGTTAGGAAAATTTAAAATGAGTTTGAAATTGAACTTGGGATTTTCTTGAAGAGTGTGTGTGGGAGGGATTCAAGGAGATTTATTTTAGAGGATTTTGGAGTAGAGTTGATATCTAGATCGGATTCAAATTCAATTGTCTCAGTGATATTGGAACAAATTTTTAGAGGAGAGGTTGATTTAAAAGTTGAATATCATAATTTAAATCTTTGATAAAGATCTTTGACATAAAATACATACAAAGAACCAAATCTTTTAAAATTATGATTTTTATTCAAATAGCTTTTAACGGCTAAACTAAAACCGGTTTGTTATAGCAGGTGTGATCGGCCCTTACGGTAGTTTGACTAGTGACGACGACACTAGAGTACACAGGAGGTTGACAGCCCAGGACGAAAAGTTGCACATCAGTGTGCAGATGGGTGGAGACTGGCCTGTTGTGAGGCATTGATATAAAAGTGTCTTCATGTTGGCGGTTGTGGATGCTGGTGAGACAATGGGGCTAGAATTGCAGGGATGGTGGGACGGAAGGTGAAAGCCTTCCCAGAGACATCTAGGCTAGCAATGATGACACTTTTGAGTGCCATGATCTCTCTTGATAGCGTTGCCAAGATGTCTCACTCTCTCCCTTGTGAGACTTTCTAAGTGAAATCATGTTTAGTTTTACTGGATGGGTGACGATGATGGCACTATAGCATCGTATCCTCCCTAGAGATATCCCCTAGAAGATCTCATTTCTGCCTCGTTTGTCTTCACAATTGAGCCTGCACTTCTTGACGGCGGTGGGTCTACATGAGTGAAGTGGATCTTTTTTCTTTCTCGTCCTCTTCCTCTACAACCCTTCTTATAGATAATGTCCGAAAGGGTAGTATTCCAGTTGTTGAGAGGCGTGTGCTAGCTCTATCAGCGTGTGGTAGTGGTTTTTCTTTTTTTTCTCCTGATTATAGCCTCTTAGGACTATATTATTATAAATATAAAACATCACAGTGTCGATTGTTCTTTTAAAAAAAACAAAGAGAATATTCATGATATTTTCTTTGAGTATCATATAGCTTTTTTTATGTTTAACATATCTCCTCCCACCCATAAACACACAATGCATGTTTGGGTTTGGTTTTGGGGTTTAACTAGCACTCAAGTTACTTATGTATGGAACTATTGGGTTATTTAGCGCACTTGTAAGCTGTAATGATATTGTCTTTAATCGAAAATTGTTTTAGTCAACTATACAAGTTATCTTCTGCTGTACCAACTGGCTCATTTCCTGGTGTCTGATGTTTTCACTGGAAGAATAGGTTATTATGTGAAGTTGGGTGACACATATGGAGTGGATAGCGAAGGCTCTATTGTCTCACTTTAATGGTGTAACCATCTTAGGCTTAGCTATCGAGTTATTCAAGTCAAGATGAAATAGGGAAAGTTCTTGTACTGCTCTTTTGTTTTCTTTTGCATAGAAACCGGATACTTTCATTTGCCTAATGAAATATCCATTATCCTTTAAAAAAACATATTGTAAAACAAAACCTACTTCCTTCATTTCTTTTCTTATATGACATTGGTTATTTTAAATATGAAATAACCAATGTCATATTAAAAAAATAAAGGATGCGCTATGCTGACTTTGAAATGTAGCCCACCCAGCTCGGTACGATCGGATCTTCACAGTTGCATATGAAACTGTAAGTATGTGTCTACACCTTCTTTATGCATGTATATACTACTTCTAGGCTCTAGCTTGGACCAGGTCGAGGCTGTGCCAGCCATGACTCCGGCGGGCTCCTTAGCTTGCACGTTCCGAGGTGTGTGCCTCCAGCACCATCTCCAAACGTGGCGGTTGACGCGCCGCCTTCTTCCTCGTCGGCAAATATGGGTGCTCATCATCTCATGCTCAAGCTATGTCTGCTTCTAATCGGTGGGAGACAATGTGCTACTCTTCACAAGAAAATGATGGGAAAATATCGTACTGGTATAAAGCCCTATCTCATGTCAAGGTCGTTGGTGTGAAGGTTAAATATGTCAGCGTCAAATAATCTGCCACTAATACTCAGCCCTCGGTACCAACAGGTTTGGCGTCAACCTTTGCCACTTGCGAATAGCTTTCCTATCTAATGTTGTTAGTCACTGGACAGCCGTTAATGCCGGTGGCGAAGTCACGAATGCGACGGCGGCGAATGAGTACTCACACGAACACCTGGACACAAGAATTTGGTACTGTGAAATCGGCAGCGTTTTCTGTTCTTAGCTCTCGTATTTATTGGAAAGTAAAGCAGAGCAGCACGATCATAGCGCTCGTGTCGCGGAAATTCAGCGCGTCCATCCCCATGCTCCGCAACGCCGGCCATGCCCGCATGCCCAGGCTCATGGGTGAGCGAGTCTCGCACCACGGCCTCCTACGCGCGCGACAGCCACGACGCTCGCGCGCATGCATCAACTGAAAATAGAAACATGCAATCCTATCTAACATGCACAAGATTACTAACAAAATCTCCTCCTAATTCTTGTGCACGTGCTTTACATCAATGACCCCGATCATAGAGCGCAACCAGCAGAAGCATTCCTTACCCAGGGCCTTCGTCAATATATCCGCCAGCTGCTCTGTTGTCTCGATGGACTCAAGTTGCACCTAGTCCTCCTCGACGCATTCTCTGATATAGTGGTATCTTACATCTGCGGTTGTGAAACACCGGGTTCTTGCTTAGTGCAATAATGGACTGGTTGTCGATTTTCAGTGTGGTTGTGCCGGTCTTCTCACCTTTTAGCTCTGCAAGAAGCCATGCCAGCTAGGCTGCAGCAATATACTTAGCCTCACAAGAGGACAACGCCACAACTCTCTGCTTATAAGACTGCTAAGTGATAAGATTGTTGCCAAAGAAAAAGAAGACTCTAGTGGTGCTCTTCCGCGTGTCAACCTCGTCGGCCAAATCACTGTCACTATAGCCGACGAGTTGTGCCTGCTTCTTTCGAGTATAATGGCAGCCAAAGTGCAGGGTACCTGCAACATACCTCAACACTCGCTTCACGGCTGCCATATGCTCTATTGTCGGTCCCTCCATTAACCGACTGATGTAGCCGACTGAATACACCAAGTCTGGTCTTGAATTCACTAGATAGCGCAGGGAGCCCACGATGCTTCTATAGAATGTAGGGTCAACTGCAGCAGCAGTGCTCACCTTGCTCAATTTCAATTGTGGCTGCATTGGAACTTGACTCAAATTACACCCAGCCATACCTGCATTCTTCAATATCTTAGTTGCATAGGCACCCTGACTTATAGTAATGCTTGTCTCTGTCTGTGCCACCTCAAGCCCGAGATAGTAGTGGAGAAGACCCAAGTCACACATCTTGAATGTTGCCTACATTTCTGCCTTAAACATCTCCATGTCAGCTTGATTCCCTCCAATGATCACAAGATCATTCACATAAACCCCCACGACAAGACAACGACTATGTTCACCGTGGAGGTAGACTGCATGTTTAGAAGAACTCTAGAAGCTAAGGTTGATCAACGACTCATCTAGCTCGGAGTAGCAAGCACGCGGGGCTTGACAAAGCCCATAGAGAGCTTTGACGAGGTGGAGTACCTTGCATTTGTGCCCCTTGAGAGCAAAACCGGAGGGCTGCTCAACGTACACCTCTTCCTAGAGAACACCATTGAGGAACATGTACTTGATGTCCATGTGATGCACTGCCCAACCTTCAGAGGCAGCGTGGGCGAGCAACAGTCGGACGGACTCAAGTCACTCGACTAGAGCAAAGACTTCATCAAAATCAACTCCTTGGCGCTGGACATATCCTTTGGCTACGAGGCAGGCCTTGTGCTTAGTGATCACCCTCGTGTGCGGCGGCGGCTCGACTAGCTCCCAGGTGTCGCTCGTCTCAATGGACATCATCTCATCTAGCATTGTGTGGCGCCAACACTCGTGGTGCAGCGCCTCCTCGAACGACGTCGGTTCAGCGTCGCTTGCCAGCAATAGGCGCTTCTCTAGGTTCCCTTCAGCTAGCCTGGGCGTCGGCATCGGCTCAAGCACGTTATCGACATGGCGGAAACGGAGAGGAGCATCGTCTTTATGGGCGTGGTTCCGAGAAGAAGCTAATGAGAAGAAAGATGCTGGTTTAGTTCTAGATGGAGTGAGATAAAGGTTACATACATAGCTTAAAGAAATGGGGTTTTATTGAAGAGATGGAAAATAAAAAAACTATCAATGAAACTAAAATATTATCCTTTTGTTTAGGTTGTTGCAAAGTAAATCGCATCGAATCAAGATGATAAGTCTCTTTTTAAATTAGTTATAAAACTCGTACTTAGAGATTATGAAATAAATCTAACCTAACAATTCTTTATAGCATACTCACGTTTTATAAGTATGAAATTACTCACACACTATATTTTATAAAATGTATTTGTTTATGTTTTTATTACTATTTTTTATCACGAGTGACAATATAAAATTCTAGAACTGACATTGAGGTTTCACTACGGATGATTTGTCATCTTCGTCAGCACGCTCTGACCATGAGGGACACATATTTTTTTTAATCTCAAAGGGGCTAGACCTGGTCAACGCCTCCCCGATCGTCTTGGTATCCTAGCCTGTGTGGCGTCCTCGAGGAGAGAGAAAGTTCCATGCCACCGCTGTACGTCTTCTCGGTGGACCATTTAGGCGGTGATAGACATAGGAGAGAGGAGAGAGGAAAGTAGTGGCAGCTGGCGGTCGGTCGCGTCTGTGTTGACACGGACAAGTACGTTCAACAAATTGTCTTTTGATGTTACAATACGTTAGAATAAATGGAGAGATGCCATAAAGAAAATTTAAGATGTGTCACTGTCTATAGCAGTCGGTGCTAAATAACAATACATTTATATTTTATCTTGAAAATCTACTAAAAATAGCAATATAATTTTAAACTCTAGCATTAACAAAACTTATATTTTAATTCCCAGAAAACGTGATGTCTTTTTTATATTCTCTTAATTTTTTGAAATAATGTTTAGTATTCTCATAACAATAGAAATATATAAACTTTATGGTATATTTATTTCTTCATCCTTTCAACTCTATATTTAGACTATATATCTTATTGTTATCTTTAATAATATTCGTTATATCCATTATTATCAATACTTCTTTATTATATTATCAAGTTCCTTATATTGTATTATATTGTTATTGCTCATGGTTTGAAATTTAGGAATTCAAATTTCTTTTTCTTTAATTAACGTGTCAATTCTAATCATTTTTAATTAACATGATAATTTCTAGTTATTTTTACTCCGTAGGATTAATATGGTGCTACAAAGAGAGTCTAGAATTAATATAACTAAAAATATGGACTCTTTTTATTAATATTATTTATTTGTAATTTAGATTCAAAAAATTTTTACATTGTACTCCTACATGAAATCTCATCTCAATAATATTTATTTTTTTAATGTTTAATCAGAATTTTAGAGTTTAGCTAAATTGTATCTCTATTTGGACTCTTTTCTCAATATTAATTTTTTTAATTTTTAATCTGATTTTTAGATTTTTTTTCTAAATTATATTTCGACGTGAACACTTGTTTAATTTTATTTATCTTTTTATTCCGAATTTCAGTAATGTAAAATTGTATTTCTACTTGGATTCTATTTTTTATTTGTAATTTGAATTTTAGATATTTCTAAATTATATTTGTTTATGATTCTTCCCTGAATATTAATTATTTTTTAATTTTCAATCTGAATTTCAGTATGTTGTTCAACACAAATTACATATAACTAACCATAAGAAGGGCATCGATAATATTTAGAGTAGATGGCAATATTTGTTCAACTCAAATACATATAATTTGACTACAGAGGTCCAAAATGACCATAGTTTATCCATAACACAGAGAGCTAGGCAACAAGTCTTCTCTTGGTGCTTGTTGGTGACCCATTTTGCCCAGCTGTCCTGCAGGTGACAGCTCCAGGATAAGATGTTGAACCTGGTGCCTTGGTCCTGGTGAGAGCTTCAGGACTAGATGATTTTGCTGCACTTATTTTACTGCAAGTTTTAAGAGATATCTTGAGAAGACATAAAGCTACAAAAAAAATGAAAAAACAACTATAGTGTAGAGGTTTGTCAGTTTCTTTTTTTCTTAGGAGGCGGCTCTTGAATATCATCACCCTGAAAGCATCGCTTGCATTGGTATGGACTCCTCTTCCCTGGCTCACCATCTGACTTTATTCTTTTCTTTGTTGGCTTACAAAGAGTGAAAAGATGGAGACCATAAACAGGAGGGCAAAAGAGACATTCTAAATCCGGCGGAATGGCAAAATCGGAGAGATCTATGGAACCAAATATTGTGGTCTTTGGATGGAGTGGTATATTTCTAAGAACACGATCTTTCAATGTTATGGATCAATTTTGCCGAAATTAGAACTCTATCAAGATCATAATTGGAAAAGAATTTTCATAGATCGAAGTTATAGATCAAAGTCTATAGCCCCCTAAAACCTACTGCTATATGTGTAACAATTATAAATAATTTAAACCCAAAACCAAAATATTTTCTAGTCAATTCGAACAAGCTAATGTTAAACCTCGAGCTCGGCCGCTCACCCGTTACGTGCGAAATGGCATCGCCCTGCAAGAGCTCCATATTGATACCCAAGATCACAATATATTTCGCTAGTAATATAATACTAGTAAATTCTTTCATACTTGCATTTTATCACGGACGGCATTGTAAACTCAACATAATTCAGCGCAAGTACGCACATTCCCAAATATGCCATAAATTAACATGCTTGTACACGCATGCATCCACAGTACTAAATCGTTCATCTGCATGAAACCTTCTCAGAGAAATCAAGTGCCAATAGTAGCAAGATAGCTAGCTAGTAATAGATCAACTTATTTAGTGGAAATGGAGCAGTGGACTCGCTCGATCCATCAGTGGCTCCCCGGGGGACGGTAGATCGGAGTCGGCGACGGCGTGCCGTACTCCAGACTGACAGGGGGCCAAGGCGTCGGCATCCCGTATTCCGGCGTGGGAGGGGGGCATGCCGGCGGCGGTGTTCCGTATTCCGGCGTAGGAGGTGGGCATGCTGGGGCCGGTGTTCCGTACTCCGGCGTGGGGGGCGGGCATGTTGGTTCCGGCGTTCCGTATTCCGGTGTGGAAGGTGGGCACTCCGGCGCCGGCTGGCCGCATTCCGGCGTGGGGGATGGACATTCTGGCGCCGGTGTTCCGTATGCCGGCGTGGGAGGCGGGCATTCCGGCTGCGGCTGCCCGTATCCTGGGTCGGCAGGGGGGCATTCCGGCGCCGGCTGGCCGTATTCCGGCGAGGGAGGGGGGCATCCCGGCGCCGGGGTGCCGTACTCCGGCGGGGGAGGCTGGTACTCCGGCATGGGCTTCTTGTGCATGAAGCCGGGCTTCTTGTGGAACATGTGCCGCTTGTGGCACGGGAAGCAGATGGTCGCCGACGCGCACTCCGTCGACGGGAACTGCGTCTTGCCGGCGACGGCGACGAAGGTGCCCTCCGACAGCGCCTCGATCTTGGACGGCTCCTGCCCGGGGCACGGCGCGTTGCTCGCCGCGCTGTGCAGCTGTGCGACGCAGTCGGCACCGCGGAGGACGTCGGCGTCGAGCGGCACGCTGAACGCGCCGCTGCCGTCGAGGTCGCCGACGGCCTTTCTCTCGTACTCCTCGCTGCTGCCGTTAATCTTGCACTTGATCGCCACCTTAAGGCCTGACCAAATACAACCCTTTCTGCAGTTAATAATAGTTTTGCCTTCACAGAGCAAATGCACGGATCGATGACTAATATTTTTCTTATCAAAGTTAATCCGTAGTAGTGTCGGAGACCTTACATAAATGGTCATTGACATAGCACTGTCCAGAGTTGTCAAATTTTAGATCCAACTGTAATTAATCGTTTGTTTATATGCAGGCATATGGATTGATGACTTGATGCAATTTATATCCAAATCACGTATGCTACTCCTAAATTTGTGAGAAACGACGTTAGCAATTTTGTCTTAATTTGTGAGAAATGACGTTTTCAATTTTGTGCAAACACCGTTGGTCCATCAAGAGTGAGTCCTCAAAATATCGTTGCATGCTACGTACGTACCCTTGAAGGCGGCCTCGGCGTCCATGTTCTTCCTGCCGCAGTCGGCGCACCTGGCCGCGCCGACGACGACCGACGCCGCCGTCGTCTCACCGGAAGCCGCCGCAGTGCTCGTCATGACGGCGACCACGGCCAGTACCAGCGCCGCGCCTTGGAGCAGCCGTCTTGCTCCCATGGCGAAGCTAGCTAGTTACAGTAGTGTGACAAAGTGATCAGATCATCAGAAGAATGAGCCGTAGTAGTAGTAGTAGCACACCCTAGCAGTGAAGAGCAAGGGCGTCCAATGAACTGCTTTTATAGACGAGATTGCATTATTGTTGGATATTAATAATTCACCATTGACTATTTATTTACAGCTCGATCGATGTAATGTCGATGGAGTTAAGATGGCAACGAAGTAATTAATGGGGACGTATAGTATAGTAAGCTACGGTTTGTGCAATAGTGAATCACTGGCAGTGATGTAGTGGCAGCCAGTATATATAGATATATAGAGTATGTATACATACACGTATAACATAGTACGTACTCTGGCTATCTAATTGAATGCCAGTTCAATTCAACTGTGACCATTGTGGTCTCTATCGTGGTGACGCATCTATGTAACGTGGAACTAATGGCTGTGTACATCCGTCTTGGATGTAGAGGCCATGTTTTAATTAATCCATTTTCTAAAAAGAAAAATGTAACGTGGAACTAGGGTTCGTCCTTTGCTAGTATTGCAAGAAAACTCAAACTGGGCAAAATCTCACCGTGGGGAGGAATTCAAGTTGTAAATATTTTTTTTATTAAAATTGAAGCAATCTATATGAAATCTGCTGAAGGAATTTTAGTTGGTACTAGATTGAGTTTCATCCAAATCAGGAAATTCGCGAGAAGGCCCGATCGAGATGGTGAGATCTCGCATGCAGAGAATCTTGTATGACCACACTATAGGAGAGTAGAGGACGCAGTTATGTGGATGTATCACCGAAGCACATGCAACGACCATCAACGACGTCTTGGGGATAATTGTCACCTTCAATATATTCATGTGTGCATTCAACCAAGTTGGTATAAATGTACGCATCGTACAGTGTTGATCTCCGGTACAGATCTACATTTATTTAAGCACTTTTAATCCATAATCCCTTAAAAGCTTCAGGTCCGTCAGTACATGTTCCCAAGGGAAAGAGATATTACAATTTTACTAAAGTACTATACTATAGTAATTAAGTAGGTAAAATGTACTAACCGCAATTAGACAACGTCTCCAATAAAAACCACAGTTCGAAAGAACAAGTAGTCACCGTTTTTTTTTCCTAAACCGCCCCGGTTACCACGTCACATAAGAACCACCAGAGTATGATAATGCCACAATAACCGTACTTTCAAAAATAAATTGAATTTTAATGATTTTTATATAGTTTCTACCGCCGAATACGGAATCCCGCCCCTGGCAGCAGTGGAAACACTGGCGTTCACAACCAATTCAACCTTTTGAAAAGAAAACAATTCCCTTTTTTAAAGAAACCGGAAGAAACCAATAAATAACTGTTTCGAATCAAATTTTGTGACGAATTGAAGGTCATATTAAGAAGCATATTTAGATGTATATTTTTGCTTATACTAGATCAGAAATTTTTAGGAAATAACAACAATAATTAAGAGTATATCAAGCTGGCCTTGCACACCGCATGAAACATCCCAGCAATAAAAAACCCCCAGTTCAACAATCCACTAAACCATCATTTAACACATTCTGACATTTTACATGTATGTGACCTCAAACGAGCAAATGGTTTTTCTTCACAATTATGCCCGAAAAACGTCAAGTTTATAGCTATTATTAAAAATGATGTGTGGAACATTGATTATCCCGCACTTCGCTGTGGCCTCCTCGGGCACCATACCCTTCTCAAGAATGAGCCTCTGCAACCTGCAGCTGCCCTCAGCCAGGGTTGCAACGCCTGCTGGAGTTGCCTGAGAGCACAGGAACACCGCACATACCTCCAGCTGCATGCATCCTCTGTCAGCATTTGCTAGGCCAACTTGGCTAATCACATCACAGCGAATCATCATGAGATGTTTCAATTTGGGGAAGCGTTTGCTAGTGTGGTGTCACCTATTTTCTGAAGGAAGGTGCACTCTGGTGTTGGCTTGCCACATGTTGGTCTCAGGATAACCATCAGCCTCAGCACAAACGTCAAAGATAACTGTGACCTGGCGGATGCCAGAGTTCAGAAAGGAGGAGAACATTCCCTCATTAGATGGGAGAGAAGGGCTGTGGTTAAGACTCAGGCAAAGATTCTCCTCAGAGTCCTGTGCTAAACCCTCATTAACAAAGCCGTCAATGAGACCATGATGACTCAATGTTCCTCTGAGGCTCTTCGGATCTCTTCATCCGATAGCAGTATGTAAAACTGCTAAGAGTTTTATTTCGTTACCGTGTTGCATATTTATATAGGTAAAAAATCCCTTACCATGGATTACAATCAAGAAATTACGTGATTATAATCTTCAAGATAAGATTGAGATATTACAATCCTAGAGATAATAAAATAAATCTATTATATCTTTTAGTTACGTGGTATTATATACATGATATTATCTCTTTTTATATCTCTAATACTCTCACTCAATAACAACTTATCAAGTTTGAGATTATATCTAAACTTCTCTAACTGATGAGCTGTATGAATCTATTGTCAACTTGATCACCTATAGGTACAAATTTAATATTTAATAATTTTCTTAGTATCCTTTCTCTCATAAAATGATAATCAATCTCTATGTGTTTTGTCCTAACATAAAAAATTAGATTAGCTGATAAATATGTAGCACTCAAATTATCATACCACAATTAGCCTGTTTGTGGTGCTTGTATATGAAGTTCCTTTAGTAAGGATTGAACCTATGTTATCTTAGTAGTTGTATTGGCTATTACTTTATATTCTAACTCAATAGCATAAAATTGTTGACTGTTTTCTCGCACTACGTGATACCAAATTGGATTCCAAAAATATAGTAAATCCACCAGTGGACCACCTATCATCAGGACTCCCTGTCCAATCAACATCAAAAAATATACCAACTCAAGTTGATTGAGATTTCACTATCCTTAATCCAAACTGGTTGTTGAATGAATATATCTTAAAATTCTCTTAACTATAGTCCAATATTCAGTTGTTGGTGAATGTACAAACTGACGAACCTTGTTGATAGAGAATGCAATGTCGGGTCTGTTAAGAGTGGGATATTATAAAGCTTCCACTATACTCCTATATTGTGTTGAGTTCTTAGATTCAAATAAATTGTCTTTATAAGCTGATAACTTCTCTAAAGTAGATAATGGAGTGCTAATAGGTTTACAATTTGTCATTCTAGTCTTCTTGAGTAAATATGTTGCATATTTTGCTTAATAAGGATACCATCCTTTAATTAATTTATTTATATGCCAAGAAAATAATGTAGTTCTCCAAGATTTTTGAAAACAAACTCCTAATTGAGATCCTTAGGTAGAGCTATAATAGCCTCCTGCGTGGAGCTAGCAACAATAATATCATTCACATAAATAAGAATAAAAATAATGGTGTTACCATAAAAGAATAATAATGTATCTGTTTTTAAGGCCTAAAAACCAAGATTACGTAGCTTTGTAATTAGATGAGAATACCATGCTCTTGGTGCTTATTTAACACCATAGAGTGACTTGTCTAGTTTGCAAACAAATCTAACTTTACCTTTATCCTCATATTCAGGAGGTTGTTTCATGTAATTCTCTTCCTCCAGAATGCTATGAAAAAATGTATTTTGTACATCCAGCTGTCTAAGACTCTATCGCCTAAAAATAACAAGCGACAAAATAATCCTAATAGTAGCAGACTTTACCACATGACTAAATATGTCTTCATAGTCAATGTCGTATCTCTGTTTGAACCCCTTTACAACTAGGCGAGCTTTGTAGTAGTCTAAACTTCCATCAGATTTTATTTTGACCTTATATACCCATTTGCATTCTATGATATTTCTTCCCTTCTTAGGTGCAACAAGATGCTAGGTGTTATTGTTCATTAGGGCCATATATTCTAAATCCATAGCATTTTTTCAATCTTTGTGCATAAAAGTTTCTTCTAGATTTTAAAATTCACCAGTAATTGTTAAATGAAACTGCTTATCATACCTTATGGTACTATCGGTATACATTTTATTTTTATTAATTCCACTCTGAAGCTGTGTTTGTTCCCGATGGCACAGCCGATTGTTTTGCCCTAGCTAACTGTGCAGCCGATTCAAACGCAATTGATCTTTGTGGCTTGTGTATGGCGCAGCCAATTTAGACGTAGTTGATCTCTGTAGTCGTGTGTGTGGCCTAGCCAGTTCAGACGCACTCGATCTCTATAGCTATGTGTGTGGCATAGTTGATTCAGACGCACTTGATCTCTGTAGCCGTGTGTGTGGCGCATCTGATAGTTCTATGGCAGCCGATGGCACAGCCGATTGTTCTATCGCAGTTGATGATGTATCCGATTGTCTAGCCAATAGTTCTGCCATAACCGATGGCGCAACCAATTGTTCTGTCGCAGCTGATGATGTTGATTGTTCTGTCGTAGCCGATGGTATAGCCGATGATGCTAATTGTTCTGTTGTAGACGATGGTACAGCCGATTGTTCGGCTGCCTCAATATTTACTGTGGTAACCTATGAATGCTCTGCTAATTGCTCATCAACATTATTAGTTTTATCAGGATTAAGAACATTAGCCACTGGAATAAGCAACTTTGCACCCCTAGACATTGATACATTAGAATCAAGTGGATGGTGCGGTAATTAAACAATCTTTGCCTGCAAACGAGCACCGGCATGAGGATGCAATTTAGCAAAAGGAAAAATTATTTCACAAAAAACATCATCACAAGATATATAAACACGGGAGATAGAAATGTAAAGATATTAAAAACCTTTGTAAATATTACTATAGCTAATAAAAACACTTTGCTTGGAGAGAAATTGGAGTTTTCTAACATTGTAAGGTCTAAGATTAGGCTAACAAGCACAACTAAAGGTTCGCAAAGAAGCATATGCCGGTTTTAGATGGAACAAGCACTCTAGGTGTGTAGACTATTAATGACTTTGCTTGGGGTATAATTGATAAGATTAGCAACCGTAAGAAATGCCTCATCCTAAAATTTGAGAGGTATGGAAGCATGTGCAAGGAGGATAGACCAACTTCTAAATTATGTCTGTGTTTTCGTTCAGCAGCGCCATTTTGTTGGTGGACATGGGAATAGGAAACTCGATGAGTGATGCCTATCTATGAAAAGAAGGAATGTAATTTTTCATATTCACCACCCCAATCAGATTACAAGACAACAATTTTCTGATTGAATAACCTTTCAACAAGATTATGGAATTCCCGAATAATTGAAACACATCAGGTTTAAATTTAAGGGGTAGATCTAGGTAAACTTGCTAAAATCATCAATAAAGCTAATATAGTACCTTTTTCCCAATAGAATCAGGTGCTAGACCCCAAACAACAGAATAAACACATTCTAAAGGAAATTTTAACACACTAGAAGATATAGAATAAGGTAACTGATGGCTCTTGGCCATTTGACAAGCATCACAAACTTCACGGCTTGTGGATTCTAACAAACTTGGTAATTTATTATTGCTAACAATTTTTTGAACAATAGCTAAAAATGGATGGCCTAGTCGACTGTGACATCTCACAAGAGATCGTCTAATGGCTCCAAAGGCTTGTTTTGGTGTAGGTTCTAAAGTATAGAGGCCGTATCGGCACCATACTCTAAGCAAAGTGTTCTTCGTTTGCCAATCTTTGATAGAAAAAAATTAGGGTAAATTTCAAGACAGGCATAATTATCATATATGAAACGATGAATAGAAATTAGATTGTTCATATCCTTTGGAGCATATAAGATGTTGTTTAGATGTAAATCATGGCTAGTGGTATGAATAGTGCTATGACCGATGTGGCTAATGTCCATACCTGAACCACTGGCAGTCTGGATTTGATCTTTTCTAGATATTTGTTGTGGGTGGTTAGCTTATCCAACTCGGCCATGATATGATCAGTTGCTCTGGTGTCTAGGTACTAGTTTGTATTAACGCCATATGAGTTGGTTGCAGCAGCGGCACTCTTTCTTGTAGCATAGTTTTCATCAAACCTATACCAACAATTGACAATGACATGTCTGATCTTACCACAGAGTTGACATATAGGTCATTTGCCTCCATTATTGGTGGCGCCACGACCTAATCTAGAGTTGTTGTCATTGTTACGACCACGACTACGGTCACGACCATGACCTCCTTCACCGCGGATTGGTGCTCCACGTCCACCACGATGCATCAAGTTAGCTTGGTAGCTGGCCTGGCGCATATTGTATTGATTCTCAAAGTTGAGAAGTTACGAATATAACTTTGCTATCATTATTGGCTTAGGCTTGCTAGCAACAGCCGATATCAGGGGCTCGTAGCTTTCATCAAGACCAGCAAGAATATAGACCACCATGTCTTGATCATCCATCGGCTTCTCTACTACTGTCATCTCATCACTAAGTGATTTCATTTTGGTGACATACTCTGTAGCACTCATACTTTCTTTGGAAGTGGTTACGAGTGCAATACGCGTGTTCACAGATCATGCATACATTTGTGTGGAGAACATCTCAGGTGCTTTGTGCGGAGGATAGAAGAATTTGAGGTCAAGGAAGCTTTGAAAAGAATGAAAAGGGATAAGGCGATGGGCCATAATAGTATTCTAATTAAGGTACGGAGATGTCTCAGAGATATAGCTATAGTATAGCTAATTAAGTTGTTCAATACTATTTTTTAATCAAACATGATGTGTGAGGAGTGGAGGAGAAGTATATTGATACCAATTTACAAGAATAAGGGAGATATCCAAAGTTGTACTAATTACCATGAAATTAAGTTGATAAGTCACACTATAAAGCTATGAGAGAGAGTTATTGAGCACCGTTTGAGAGGAATGACACAGATCTCTATAAACCAATTTGGTTTCATGTCCGAAAGATCAACCATAGAAATAATTTTCTTAATAAGACAAGTTATAGAGTTATTTAGAGAGTAGAAGAAGAACCTACATATGGTTTTCATTGACTTGGAGAAGACTTATGATAAGATAACAAGAAATATTATGTGGTATGATTTGGACAAACATAATGTCCCAATAAAGCATGTTGCCCTCATCAAGGGCATGTATAACAATGCTATGACTAGTGTTTGAATAAATAACAGTAACACATGTTACATCCCAATTAAAATAGGACTATATTAGGGATCAATCTTGAGCCCATATCTCTTTGCCTTGGTAATGGATGAGGTTACAAGAAACATACATGGGGATATCTCTTGGTGTATGCTTTTTACAGATGATATGGTTTTAGTTAATGATAGCTAAATGAGAGTAAATAGGAAACTAGGATTATGGTGGTAGACTCTTGAGTCGAAAGGTTTTAGAGTAAGCAGAACTAAGACTGAATACTTGAGTTATGACTTTGGCACCGTTGCACACGAGAAGGGAGATGTGAGTTTAGAAAATCAAGTAGTGCCATATTGATGTAGACATTAGTCATAGAATCAAAGCGGGGTGGATGAAGTGGCACCAAGCATCTGGTATTCTCTGTGATAAGAGGGTACTGCAGAAGTTAAAATATAAGTTTTATAGAACGACAATTAGACCTGCTATGTTGTATGGAGTAAAATATTAACTTATAAAAATACGACATGTTCAACAGCTGAGTATTGTAGAAATACGTATGTTACGCTGGATTTATGGTGACACAAAAATTGATCGAGTCCAAAAAGATAATATACATGATCAGCTAGGGGTATAACACTAAGTGAAGAAAAGCTTGTTCATCATTGGTTGAGATGGTTTGGTCATGCCCAAAGGGAACCCCAGAGGCACCAGTATATTGTGAAATCCTAAGTTAATAGTATGAGAAGAGATAGAAGAAGATTGAAATTGATATGGAGAGAGGCAATAAAAAGAGACTTAAAAGATTAGCATATATCTAAAGATCTATACTTAAATAGGAGTGCTTGGAAAGTAACTATTGACGTGCATGAATCGTGATTTGAGACTCATATTGGGTTTCAATTCTAGCCTATCCTAACTTGCTTGATACTAAAATATTTTGTTGTTGTTGTTTTTGACCAACAGTTATAGTAAACCTGTATATTAACTTGCCTTTTCTTTTATGCTTGTATGCAGTTTGGGGTCTGAAATCCATGGCTTGAAGGCGGTTGGTAACAAGTTGTATTGTCACATTGCCTAATGAAATACAAATTAATTAGTAAATGTTTATTTGTTCATTTCAGTGACATGAAAGATTAGTGATATATGTCTGAGATATGGCATTTTAGATCATGTGTTGAAGAGATTATAATAAATTTGCCAACTCCTGTTTCTGCTGTCAATCTATTTTGAGGTCTATTATAGTTTTTTTAATAAGAGAATGAGTATTATTTGTTGCTTCAAGTGCAACTTGTTCAATTTTGAACAATCTTGGTATTTGTCTATATTACGAGGAATATTGTCAATCTTCCCTAAACTTTGACCCCAATATTGCCACCGGCTACATCAGAGTGATTCTACAATGTGCTTGTATTTTGTTCAAGTACATCTACTATTTAAAAGATGCATTTAGTGGCTTTCTCTGGGTGTCTAAAAATTTTAGGCAATTGAGTTATGGAAGAAAGTTGTTGAATTTCATGTTGGCATATAGCAATATGCATATAGGAGGTAAAACTTAGGTATTAGGACATGTGTATCATCACCATATCCATGTATGTGGTCCTTTTTGTTTGCTTGTTTGGATTTTAACAAATTAATGGCTCTTCTGAAATGGATTTTTCTTGTATTGCTACTAAACTAGAATTCCTCTGCTACATATTGAAGTATAGGGGATCATCAAATTTGTTACTCATACAAATGGCATGTGATTCCATGTTTGTTCCATGGTTATCAAGGCAGTAAGGCGAGGGTGGTGACTCACCACTACCTTCTCACTTTGGCAAGTAAGCCATGAGGCAAGGCGACGCCTTATAGATTTGCTGCATAATGTAGAAGCATGTGTTCACATCGAATCGGTCAACTAGGTGTGCCAATAGAAATTTGGTCCGATGTGCTTAAACAAGAGAAAGGCTGAGAGATCTATTTAGCTCAATACAGGTCCTTAAGCTCTTTAGTGTCTTTGGGTTGTTAGAGTTTAGAGCGTGCCAGTCAATTTAACCTCTAATTAACAAAGAAGACATAGGATTAGATTATTGAGCCAATCAGTCGATAGACTGATACAGACTCCTGCTATTGACTGGATATGCCGATAGAGTTGAAATAGTCATCAGCTGTGAGTCCGATGCAAGCATATAAACATAATATAAATAAGTAAACTCATCAGCTAGCTGAGCCAATGGGAGAAATGAAACCTACTAGATCATGATACTAGCACTATTAAAAAAAACCTTGATAGATTGGATAAAACCAAGATAGTATAAAATTGGATTTAATAAAACCATATCAATCATTAATAGACTGATTGTAGACAATCTATGTATACCGACTGATAAGCCAATACATTAAGCTTGAAGCTCAATATAAAGATTACTCATCAGCTGACTACTTCGATAAAACGTCGCATAAAAACCCACTAACTTAGACTCAATCTATTATCAGCAGTCTAAAAGGTCAAACCTAACTAATGCAGCACGAGACTGATAATGATAAAAGGAACTCGATAAGCTGATAGATCCTACGTAAACGTGATGTAATATATCTAATCAGAATAAGAGATTTGACTTAACCAATGCAGCCTTAGACAAAACAGATATATCAAGATAATGGCTGGACTTACCCCTTCGTCAGAGATTGGACTTAACCGATGCAGCCCTGTGTCGAGAACCAGGACTCACCGGGAAGATGTGATATAATATATCGGACTAAGAGGTCAGACTCAACCGATACAGCCTTAGATAGAACCGATATACCAAGATAATGGCAAGACTTATCTATTCACTGGAGATCGGACTTAACTGATGTAGCACCGCATTGAGAGCCAAAACCCACCAGTAAAAACTTAGAAGAACTAGAATGGTAATGAGCCAAAGTTGTATCAATCTGTGGAGATGATATACATAGTCTCTATAGGTTTGTATTTATATCCCGGGATTACACAAGCCCGAGATGATTACAAACAACCTCCAGATATTATTTTCTAAGCAGAAAAGGAGATTGTCTCTAAGAAAATAACAAAATTAACTATTTATGCCTAATTAAAAGAGGTATCTTATAGATACAAAACAACTCTGCCGTGGTTTTTATGTTTTCTTTCTAGATTCGGTCTCATCTAGATAATATTCCATCTTCAACTTAACTGAATCCATCTTCATCTGATTGATTCGGCTCTTTCCTTATCTGAGACCATCAACATTTCCATCTATCCAATGGGCTTCTCCATTTATCAATTGGCATCTTTCTATAAGCCAATCGGCTTTTCGATCCTTAACCGAATCTATTTGCAGGCTTACCAAATTTTGGCGTTAATAACATGACACACCATTCTATTGCTCCTCTTGATGTGGTCTTTGAAAGCATCTAGACCCCCATGTGATGTGATTTTGGTAATTAATGATAATATAATTATCGGACTAACCTTTAATGTAAGTTTAAAAGGAAAAGGATTAGGGTTCTAGGGATTTAAATGATTGCATGTGTTGGATGATCCCTCAAACCATGCTATGGTCAAGAATCGGTCAAGTTACCACTTCAAATCAAAAGAAATGTCGGTATATCAAGGCACATTCAAGGAGTTAGGTGAATTTCTTAGTTTTAGGATTCTTCTATGCTTAGTTGCTTAAGAGGACCGTACTATAAAGAGGGGATTTTGTTTAGTTGATTAATGTTATAAATGCTAGAGTCTAGGTGTGGTGCACACTAGATCTCCAGTGTCTCTAAACCATGTGCTAAACCCCTAAAAAGTTTTGAGCAAAAAACCTTGTTTCCAATTCTCTTTGTTTGCTTTGAAACCTATGTTTGCAATCCATGTGATGTCGGACAATCCGATCCAGCACGTGCTTAGTTGGTTGAAACAGCTTGGCCAGACAATCCGAGGTCATGTCAAACTGTCCGACTAAACCTTGATCACACGAATATGTGTTGATCGTGTGTGGATAAAGGGTTAGCCGAACAATCCGAAAGTCATCAAATTGTCCAGTTAGTTCAATGTTGACATAGTTATATGTTGGCCGAACAAAGGAATTAAACTAGCTAGACAGTCCTGCATCATCCTTAGACAATCTGATCTTCCTATGATTAAATTGAGTCGAACAGTCTGGAGTGGTTTGACAATTCAGCTTACACTTTTTCCAAAGGTAATCGGATAAAGTGTAACATTTGATTTATTTGACATTGGTACCGAGTAATGTGCAATGGACAATCTGGTGTGAGTCAGATTGTTCAGTTCCTCATAGCTCAACAACTATCTGGTTACTGACTGTCGTAAAGTTGTAAAAATCCAGAAAATCTGATGCGTTGTCAGATTGTTCGGCCCTATATAATTCCAAACAGTTTTGCATGAGTCACAAACAGTTAGTTGTTTTAGTTAAAACTATAAATACCTAAGCTCTTGGACCCCTGGTGTCTTTTAGAATCCATTCTAACCAATGTAATTATGCAAGTCCAAAAACCAATTTGTACTTAATTTGTTTTATCATTTCTTAAGTTTAGTGCTTGTTCTTAAATCTCTAGTAGCCAAGTGTATACCCACTAAAAGTTTCAAGCGAGAAGCATTTTTGTTACTCCGGTGCAAGAAGTCCAACAATTCTCCCATGAACCTCCCAGCCCCTTCCAACATATAAATGAGAAAAGAAATTGGTTGCATAGTTCAAACACAATACATGAATCAAATATGTCAAATACAATACATGAATCAAATATGTCCCTAAAGGGGGTAAATAGTGCTCTAAACACTAAGTCAAAAAATTTAAACTTAATTGCAAGAACAAAACAACTAGCCTAGTGCCTAGGTTTTAAAACTAGTGTGGCCCAAAGGCAAGGAAAAAGTTCAAGTAATGGGGTATATATAGCCCCAACTACTTAAACTAGTTGTTGCAGCGCACACGAAAATTTTTCATAGGAAAATTTTACATGTTTTCTAGCTACATAGTTTGTCCATCAAACGGTTAGACACATAGCTAAACAGTTTGACCCATGTACACAACTTGGTCTAGACCAACACATGGTCTAGCCTAACAGTCCATCCGCCTATAGTCCGATATACAGTTAGATTGTTTGCCCATACCTACCATGTAGTAGACACAAAAACATAGTTAAGTTGGACAAAACATCCTAGACTATCTAATCAACTCTGAACCATCCCGTACATACACAATGTCTAAATCAATACATGATTGTTCGGACAAATCATGCGAAGAACTATCTGGTCACCATTAGTAGTTGTTACCTCTTCAGGACATTGTTAGTTTGTATTCTGGGTTAACTCCCCTTTTCCTTAGGATATTGGCTTAACTCTACTTTTCATCAGGATATAGCATAGATATAGTGATAGAAAAAAAATATCTAGTGTACATCATCTCTAGCTCACTAGCAGCATATGAATTAAGTTACTTGCTTAATCATCACAGTCAAATATAAAATATAAAAAAAAACATTCTATCTCCACGTCACTTCAACTCCTTTGGAGTGAAGAGCTTACAAAACACAGGTCATTTCTTGCTTTGCTTACCAAGGGCCGCACTAATTCCTTTATAAAAAGATCGTTGTAACGTATTTAATCACCAAGAACCAAATTCCTTTCGCACGTAGCAAAAACACAGTTAGTCCCAGTAATCACATTATCGTTAATCACTAAAACCCTAAACAAGCACCTTTGTGTGCCCTGCTTCTGCCATCCCCTTGCGTTTCCATCCCTAATCCCAGCCCTAGAGCCCAATCGACCGACCTTGTGGTGTGGCATTCAACGGCAAGCAACTCCTCCCTCGCCCGCTGCGCCTGCTTCATCCTGTCACGGCAAGCACGAAATTTTTAGTCTGCTTTGTTGCAGCACCAAATTGATGTCTTACTACTGTTTTCCGAGCGTAACCAAACTGATGTGGTAAAAGTTGAAACTGAATAATGGACCTGTTGTATAGATGCAAGTTGAGACCTGCGGGTAGGAATTTTTGGGCTAAAAAATGATGGTGCAAGTCAAAGTTCCTCCCAAATCAAAGATGCCACCCGAGGCAATACATGAATCTGATTTTCCGAAACCAGCATTACAAATGCCCGATTCATCGGTACTTAGGTCCAGTTTCTGATAACACTTAGCCACAGTGATGGAGCAGCCAAGCAGGTTTTCTAATCCTATATGATTTACACTGGGTACAAGTAATGTGAAATTAACATCGAATTACACACATTGTGAATCCCTGTTAACGGATTTCGAATTAAGCAAAAGGGAAATCAAGCCATCGCTGAACCCCAACCACACCATCCCTGTGGACCAAATCACGATAAGACGAGTTGATAAAACTGGCTGCCTACAAGTAGAACAAGCTAGCAAATTGTACAAAATTGTGCTCTGATCATTTCCATACAAGTTTTCCCTTCCCCAGTCCCTCTCCACTCCCTTGACAGAATCTCTCGACACTAGTTGAGATGCAAGTGTCCGATACAACAAATAAGTAACAAAAATGCTATTTTTGCAGATGGTCACGGCTTATTGTGTGCATGGATTGAAGCCCGTACAACATGATGAGGTGGTGGAGCTTTTTCATTTATAAGAATCTGTTCTGGAAAGTCCACACGGACTGATTTGAACTGATAGCGCTGTTTGACATCAAAGAAATCAGCATGTAAGGTAGTTACATGTGCAAAGGGTAATTAAACACAAATGAACATTCCACAGTACTCTCCCTGATCTTAAAAACATGTGGACATTAACATGGTCTTCAAAATACAACATTGACCACTTATTTCCATTGCAATATATCCATATAATCCGATGAAATCATTATACTACGAAAGTACTTTCTCAAACAAACCTACACATATGATTTAACAAGTCCAAAACGACATGTTTTCGACCAGGAGGGAGTAACTAATAATAAATCACTACATGCAAAAACTCATGTAAGTAACAAGATACTAATATATGGACCAAGAGTATTTGGTTATACAAGAACACAAGGGGGTACCGTCTAACTAATATCAACATATTTGTGGCTCCTCTTTTTAGTTTCTTTTTTCCTTACTTGTAATTACTTCTAAACTCTCTTTATTAATGAAAATTAACCACAGGGGATTCCCCTACTGTGTTTGCATTAAAAAGCAAAACAGTGAAAAAGAACTGTGTTTCAGCCTAAATCTCTACTAATTAAAAAGAGTTGGCAATGGTGATAGTTATGCTGTATTTTGTAGTATTTCAAGAATAGCTATGTCATGCACATATGATATTTGTAGATGCCAGTTAATATGATTTTATTTGGTTTTCAATTCTAAGATAATTAATTAAGTATTTTTTATGATTGTAGTATCTGATATAAATTTATTTGAAAACTTCACAGGGCGTGGGCACTGCACTAGTTAAAAAAGGCGGTAGTGTGGTTTTTATAAAAGACCACACTCAAGTTCTCAAGGCAACAGGCCTGATTTTATGAACACCATGTTTTTATAAATGAGACCATTGTCCATGCTTTATGGCAACAGGCACATTTTTACTTTCTATATATGAATCAAATATCAAATCTTTTTAAAAAATAAACAATTTGAAATTTTGTACCTGTTCTTTCCAAGATATATCCAGAATCCTGTAGTAAGGTTCCAACAATGCCACTCGATCGCCTTCTTTAATCTAAGGCATGTAAAGTTGACATTAGCATGGTATAGAACATTAAAAGCAATTACAGAGGGTCAAATAAACAAGTTCATGAGTTGCATATTGGACTATAATACAGCAACTGTGTCAACAACAAAGAATTTCATTGTGTTTTCAGGAAATATTTTAAACCTGAAACTTGCTTGGGCCTTGGATAACTTAATTCGTTGATTCCATATACTAAAGGAAAAGGCTCACTTAAAAGTCTAAGATACTAAAATTGGGTCACTTCACACCCCAATGAAATTTCTTTTTTGTTTCTCCTCATACAAGTTGTGTTTTAACTTGAGATTTGGTGAAATGATAGATAATATCATAATTTATGTTCTTAACAGCTATTTTTGTGCCTAAATCTTAATATATGGTTTCTATGGGTTTTATTTATAGTCTACATTAATTTATTTAGGACTGAAAGGCTTGATGATAATAATGAAAAAGAAATATAATAACAACATAGCCTTTTAGTTTCAAGTAAGTTGAAATGGCTAGAGTTGAAACTTAATAAAAATCTCAAAATCATGGTTCAAGCAATGATGAAAAAGAAATTTATTTAAAAAATTCAATACTTATGTTTCTATTTTCATAGGTTGGGAGAACTTAAGACAGATTTAACCCCAGAGAAACAAAAAAAAACATGCAAATGGACATGACAAAAATCAGAAAATATTTCTCTAATACAGGTTCATCTATCATCCCTAAAAAAAATTATTTTAACTTGTTTAAGGGTAACAAAATAGACAAATAGGGAGTGGAAGTGCGATGGTTTTTACAAAAATAGTTTTGGGGAGTAAAGTGGATCTCTTCCTACACAAAGTAATTCAAGAATGCATGATGTTTTAGACACTGGTATGATCTCTAACACTCATCTACTTTTTATATGAATTGTTAGTGAACAAATATTAAAAATATCATATTATGAAACTATACTGTGAAAAATATAATGGTTTTACTCACACATTATTAACTTAAATATCCTTTGGTATATTACTGCTTTGGCTTTCTAAACATTGAATTGTATTGCATTTCAGAACAGCGAGAGTACTTCCAATAAGCTATGGAAATTAGCAGTGGAAACAGGGCCGACAGCAAGCAAGATGAGGACTGCTCAACTACAGTAGCAAGCCAAATCAGGGAATGTGCTGGCATAACTAGAGTCAGTGATAGATTCTAGCACATGAACCATACAGTTAGGCCAAATCAAACTTTGCAACATTTCACCAATGACCATAAAGAAATTGAATACTATGCAACAATATAGCAACAGTGCAGCACAATCAGCCTACTGCCACCACCACAGCACAACAAACCACAAAAAATGCACATGTGAGAATTACAAAATGCAAATCTTCATTTTTAATAGCACCAACATTCACCAGTATTACAAGATCTTACTGCTTCATTTCGTAGCCCATAGACTGAGAGTATAAAATAAGACTGATCCATGTCACATGTTAAATAATACCTGAAATCATCCCATTGAAGTATAAATACTAAGTACACAATAATACAACCAATAAACCAAGATGCAATGGTGTTTAAGTATGCCATCTGCAATGGAACAGAGATGCATATTCAACGTGATTCATCTGAATGATAATGCCATGCTTTAGCAGCATAAGATAACCACAGGTAATCAAACCTTGTAGCAACAAGATTATACACATATGTTACAAGATCCCAATCGCCCATTGAAAATTTTCCTACATTCTGAGTTCAGCAAGGAGGCTAATAGTTAACAAACATTCTATTCACGAGTACTACATTTGCATATGTTTAACTGACCATACTATAAAATCTATTATAATGATTACAATCAAGTTTAAAGATTCCAGTCATAACTGCTGGGACCCAAAATACTGTGCTTAGACAAGGAAAATAGAGGCCAATACTTTTTGTAAATTCAAACCAAAATATTTAACTGAACTTTGGTGGAGTGATTAGATCATGACTAGTGTAATCTTACTGTGGACCTTTGCCAAATGGTCATAAAGTTAAATACAGCTCAAGGTTATTATTTATGCCAGTACAACGAATCCAAGATCAAATATTGATGTACCATAAAACAATTTTAAAATTCAAGCTTGTTTTTGCTGTTTAGCACCCACAATTCCCAATTATAAAACAATTCCTGAAAAGAAATAAAGGGAAACTGTTTTGGACAAGGGGTGGACAATTTGCTGGAAATATTTCACCTTTTTTTCTGGATAGAATTAGAAGATGAAGACCTGACAGTTACATTGCTTTCTTAACTACAACTAGATGCTTGAAAGTTAGCATATTTCTGTACCAAGTATAGTATATGTGTGCAAATTTCAATAAGTCACGTAATTAATAATACTTCTAAGAAAATGTTGCTAAAGTACTCTATTCTATTTACAACAAAAATCATAATATTCCAAAGAAAAACACTTAGGAGCATAAAAAAGGTTCTAAATTTGTAATGAGGCGTGCATAATAATTAGCATTGATTTTAAGGATTAAGAAAACTTACATTGGAGCAACATTATTGTGTCTTATGAAAAGAACAACTTTACCCAGTACAGCAAATGCCTTGTTCAAACCCTCTGATAGGATGCCTATGGTTGCTTTCTTGTGAGATGATTTTACTGCAACAAGAATAAAAGAGAAGAGGTATAAAAACAAACAGAAGAATTTTATACAGGCTCGAATATATGCCAAGTGACAGTGAAAGTATTACTGTTAACTTCGCTCAAAGAAGATACTGATGATGCTGATCTCTTGGATCGTAATTGTCCCTGTGGAAGAAAATAATCATAACTACAAGAAAAATCAGAAAATAATTTGCAAAGCACAATATATTCAGCAGATATGCCACAGTATAAGTTATTCCAAACAAAATCACTGTTGGTTCATGACAAATGAAACTTGAAACCCTTATGCAGGTAAAAGCAACTTGAACACTTCAGAATGGTTTATGATTATGCATAGCAGTCACATGCAGGAAATACTGTTCAGGGTCATGAACAGTACGCGCGGAACTGTAGTATCTGGTTGGTTTAGGAGACAATTTGCTAGAGTTTACCATTTGATTGGAGATAAGAGTTTTGAGTTGTTGAAGTTAAGATATTTGAGGAAAAATACATCCCTTATTGAATATATGTTATTAGCAGTGTTACCATGACTCAGATTGCCTCGGTGTCCAATTTGGCAAACTCTAGAAAGTAGAATTCAGGAACTCGTCTAATATATATAATTTTAAATTAAAATATTATATATATTATCAAATAACACAAAATAGTTGGATCTTTAGGTGTGGCTGTATCTTTGTTGACTGGGCACCTGCATCTTCTCGGCATCAGAGAAGAGAAAACAATAAAGTAAAAATCTGCAGCTTGCAGATCTCTCTCTCTCTCCATGTCCTATTGCTGTCCTCTCTCTCATTGTGTCAACCAACCACAGGTCCACAGCCTCTTTTCCCATCGTTTCTCTGCCCTCTCAATCTCTCAGTTGCAAGACTCACCCGAGCCGTGTCTAATGCGTATAGTCTACCATTCACATTAACTGAAGTTTCTATCTGAAGATCTTCATACCAATCTACAAAGTTTCCTCTTTGTTCAGCCAAGGCCACCTGCTTGTCCTCTCAGCAATACCCAATGAACTGCTTGTCCTCTCGGCAATACCCAATGACCTGCTTGTCCTCTCGGCAATACCCAATGAACTAAGATTTATTACAGTGGCACAGCCTATCATATACATAGCCAGATATACATGAAAATTAGAAACAAGATAATTCTTAAAAGTTAGTCCGTAGATCACCAGAGTCATGAAAAGACATTTATTCTGTTTTGTGTTTATTTCACTTAGTTTTACCTAGTTGCATGAATATAGACAACTTAAAGTACCTATTTTCATGTTTGATAATAGGAAGCTTCTGTAATTTAGAGTAAGATAAAAGCGAGTTCAAAAGGTTAAGGTAGAAGAGTTTGTATTTCTTCATGTTAAACTCTGTTGTCTACATACTATAGTTACATAGAAGTTACCTTCATTGCACTATCTAGCTTATCAAGGAGACTGATGATTTTCTGAACTTCTGTATCAGCACCAAGACCAGGATCTTTTAAAGAGGCAGCTTCAAATCCACGAAGGGCCCTTTCATAGTTCTCTACATATTTGTCAGCCTTGAAGGAACCAAAATAAATAACATATTATACAAAATGATAAAGTCTACTTGGTGAAAAATTTAGTTAATTTAGCTACTCAGTTTATGACCCAGGGTACTCACTGTTGCATAATTATAGTAGAGGTCTGGATTAGATTTCATAGTCTCATCCTTTTCCTGAACACAAAATGAATCCAATTATATCCATGTAATAAAATGAACAGGTCCATCCAGTCCCACCCCCACAGCACGCCCCCCCCCCCCCCCAAAAAAAAAAAACAAAACAAACACACACACACACACACACCTATCCTCATCGAAATAAAATTAACCTAGCACCCAATTCACTTGGCAGACTCTAATTATCAAACTGGTACAAAATAGATGATTGCATCAGTAATTCTACACCGCGTGGCTGGTCACATCACAAACTTGCCACCTAGACATTAGTATGAGCAATTGGACCCTTGGAAGTGCAATGGAATAACATGTATACAAGTCACCATAGAAATATGCAGAAAATCCCCCTTAGAATAGGGTAAATACACAAGCAGCATACAGTACATCTAACAGTTAGCACTTCACCTAGCCAAACCACATTCTCTTCCCACAGAGCACCCCTTCTTTCATTTCTCTTGCATGACTAGTGGACCACATCTGGCTTTATTCGACAAACTGATCTTAGCTAATTCAGCTATCATGTCCAAACGGATGCGCATCAACGGAAAATGAAAGAGTAAATGCATCTTCAGTCAAAACCAAGGTAATTTTTGGCATGGAATTGATTGACGATGGTTTTTTTAACTTTCAGATGGTGCAAATTCAACCGTTTGAGTTGAGAAGTGTTTTCTAGACTCACATGAAAGTAGAAGGGGAGTAAAATGGGCTCCCTAATAAAAAAAGAAGTTTAACCAAAAAAGTGGAAATCTTTCAGAGATTATATTTTACTTCTATGAATGAAATTATCAAAGTAACAGAAGTATGAAATGCACAAACTTACAGCATTTTGATATGCTTTGACTGAATGGTGAAGCTTCATGTGATCCCAGGATCCACCCACAAAAAAGCTTGTCAGATATGCATTACCCAGATTATCTATATAGAAATGAAGAAATGAACAACTTTTGTTAAAAACAGAAATGTATAATGCTGATGCAGCACTAGTTTTTTCATAATATTTCATAATTTATGTTGAGCGCCTCTTCTTTTAGAAATATCACATTGATAATTCAAATTACTACTCGATATGGTTTTGTATCTATATATAAATTACCCAGATTATCTATATAGAAATTCGATTGCATGCTGATGCATAGCTTTGTATCTACCACTTGGCAATTTAAAACTGTCCTGCACATGCACAATAACCAATCATCTGTACAGCAAATAGAGTTCTTGAATATGCTGGCTACTCTGATGTTCTAACATGTAAAAATAAAGCTTGGGATTACCAAGTTGATAGCTTACAAAAAGGGCAAGACAAGCTTTGGGGTATACAACAAATATGAGAACGCATTTCTCGTTTGAAAACCAGGTACATGTCTATGCATCACAACTGACTGTTTTGGAATTTAACTAACATACTCAAATTCAGGGTTAAATCATTTATTGATTACACCATAACAGAAAATACAAACCGAAACTCTGGTTGAATCAAGAAATCAGTGAATGCAAAATGTAGTGCACTATATTTTATTAAGAAACTGAATACTGTACAATTAAAATTGAAGCAACATATCTAACAAATAACAAATAAGAACTAATTGTGTAGGGAAACAGAACATAGCAACTATTATTTTGAAAGAAAAGATTCTTACACCAAGAATTTCCGTCTCTGATGTCAAGCATTACAGCTTCTTTTGCATGCTTAATGCTCTCTTCCACTAGCTGTGCTTGGTCTTCACTACCTGAAAACAGAAAACAGCATAAATGGGGTGCAACAAGATGAGGAAAATGCTGTAGAGAAACAGGCATGTGGCGTATAACTTTTTTTATGGCAGGTACTCAGACACTCGATATTAGCATTTACTAAACATTTTTTGCTATATATTTTTGACCGATTTCTGTTGCAATCAGCTGAATTTTAGGACATTGGATCCTATGACCGTGATGGTATAGTGTCTACCATCTCTATCTTTTTTACATGGCACTTTTGCTAACATATTTTCTTCCGTCTTGTTGTATATGCCAGCCCAAACCACTTTTACTGCCCTTGGAAAGAAAAGACCAGTTCCACTCAACCACTCAAGGTCCCTTTTTCAGCAAGCAGAGTAGTATGAGAGAGCGAGAGAGGAGAAGCTATAAGAACTAAAAGGAAATCATGAGAGAGGGAGGTTCAGTAGATGAGAAGAGGAGTAAGACCTGAGGCTGTAGATGGTCAGAAAAGCGGTTGTTATTTATTTCTTCCTGTTTATCTGTCTATGGTGAGTTAATATTTCTGATTCTTTGAATCATGTTTTTTGTTGAAATTTGACTGAGTATGATTGCAATGTACGGAGCTTTTTAACATTGGAAGGAGCAATTTCAATGTGAAGGCTGATCTTTGTACTGGGACTGTTATATTTGGCATTTTTACAGTTTCTTAGCATTTCAGTTACAGTTTAGGTGTCACTGTAATTTTTGTTGTTCCTAACCATAATTTCTTTGTTCTTAACTGCAAACCTAAGTCACCAAGTTCCTAGGTCAATGGGGTCAAGGAACAGGAACATGGAACATGGGACGCCGCCTTTAAAAAATATGGTACAGAGGGGGTATACCTCTTCAGGACGTTCATTCGAAAGATGGAACGTGAACCAAGTATTTTCGAAATGATAGACAATGATACGGATATAAACCTAATAATATTTTAAAGGAAATAGAAGTTCTAGGGCCTAGACCCTAACAAATCAGCAAAGAGCATGACTATAATAAAGTTTCTAGAAGTTCTGAAGACTATAATGTAAGAAATCAACAAAGGAATGGCTCCAACAAAATTTGTAGGAAAATGAAGGGGTAAAGCACAAAACTACTCAATCCAATCCAGATCGGTTCTTCCTTTCCTTGCCCATCTCTCCCAACATATTCCTTTCCTCTCGCATCGCTCCCTTTCTCTCTCTCTCTCTCTCTAGCGCAAAGATGGCTGTGGTGGTGCGGCATCCTCCATTTCCTGAGCGACGGCATGGTGACCTCTCGCCATGCGGAAAAGTGATGCAGCGGCGCAGCATCTTGCGCTTCCTGAGCGGCGGCGCGGTGACCTCTCGCCATGCAGAAAAGCAATGTGGCGGCGGCGAGCCTGTGACCTTCCCTTCTTGTGAATCATAATGCACAGGTACACAGGACAAAGTTCCTGGGATGAGGAACATGGCACCGTTCCGTGTTCCCTGTTACTGAGCTGCAAACTTTTAGGGTGTAATCTGGGTGTCCATCTTTTTACTAGCAAGTTGTTTCATTGGCTGTTTGCTGCTATTAGGTCGTTTCATGTATTTAACAGCTCTACTTTGGTGTGTTTTAGCTGAGATGTTGACTTATATATAGACAGTCCCTTATTCTGAAAACCATACCATACACCTACAGGAAGGAGAAATCATAAAACAATTGATGTTCCTGAACTGCTCATGAAATCTCAAAGTTTGGCCTAGCTAAATAATATTTTATTGAAGCAGTAAAAGAAATTTTGATTTCAAGAAAAGAATCAATTCAAGCCAAGAGCAAGCTAGGCTAATGAGCAAAGCTCGTATCCGTTTATAGAGAGGTGCCTTAACACTCTACCGAGAAGTGATAAGCACATATTTTAAGCATGTTAGGGATCTAGTTTACAATGGCCCAATATATAAATATTGATAATAGCACCTGAAGATTTGTTCCTTACAATTTTGGATAAAGCATACCAGAACACAAGTATATTATACATCAGAAACAGTTGACATGTGGAACGGCCTTAGCCGCAAGGATCAAGCTCACCGTCAGAAGACCCCCAACCTACCTATCTGACCCTCCTCCCTCTCATCCCTGCTTCCCCTTAACCTCTCTTGGTTGGTGTTTTCTAGTTGATCCATTAAAGAGTTCAAACATGATTGTGACATGAGCAGTAATTAAGTTCATTCAACCTAAAATTCAGACTACATAAATGCTTGAGCTGGTCAACCAAATTCGCAGAATTTTGTTCTTGTGTAAAAAAGAAAAGTAAAGTGCTATGTATGACTAGTTCATCAGTGCTGTTACATGGTCTCATAATTCATATAATAAAAACTAAATGCAGTGGAGGGAATTAATTCCATAAAATACTATAGGCTGAGGAGTTACTATATGAGGAGAATATCACCTTGAGCCATGCTTCTTTCAAGCATTGAGAGGTGGCATAGTATTTTCTTGTCTGCCCCCTGACAAATGAAACTTGCTAGAGAATTTGGAGATGTGAAAACAAAAACATAGTAAAAAAATATATCCTTAACTTATACAGGTAAAAATATACCTTGCTTAATGCTAATGAAAAGCAGTTCATTGCTGCAGCCAGACCTCCCTTCTTCCATATGCAGTTACACAAACACAGCTATGCATCTACAAGAGATGGATTCAACTTTACCTAATATATCCAGTAGAACAATGGTTGTTTAAGTTTCTAACCAACAGACATCATATACAAGGTAATGTGTAGTCTTCTGCTACATACTGCTTTGGATAAATGATCTTCTGCCTCCTTATGATAATCAGGGAAAACATCCAATATTTTTCCCCTCAAGAATTCATAAACAGCACGTTGTTGTGGTGTTCTCCCTTCATCTGGAAGTAAAAAAAGAAACTAAAAAATTATATTGAAAAGAGCATGAAATAACTTCTCAAAAGATTTGAGCTATAAGAAGTGAGGCATCTGATGAGGAAAATCTCAACTAAGAAACAAATGGTCAACCAAATAACAAGTAGCCAACATAAAAAGGAGTTGAATGTCCCAAAATGTTATCGTCCAAGTTAGCAACTCAGCAAAGCACAAACTATCTGATGATATATGTCACATGTTCAACTTACAGAAAAGGAAAGCACAAAAAATATCATGTGGGCACTGAAGTGAACAGGACATGTATAATCAGATGTGATGCACCCATCTGAATAGCTTTGGTCATTGCTGTTGTTTAGAGATTGTGAGGTTGCTGGTCAGCAATTCCACAAAATTTTTCCTACGACAGAAGACCAGGGCCAAGAATTTAGCATATCATAATTCAAGGCATTTGCGTATTCGAATTCAGACTGTCAAGGACATCATAATGCATAATATTTGACTTGTTAATGTTTTACATAGTTGCGCCACAGCAATGCTAGTTCCCTTGTTCATATGCCAACATCTATAAGGCAGCATTGGTGGAGCCATGCAGGCATTTGGACAAAAAGAAAAGAGTACTGTACCGTCACACAAAACATGTACCTTTACAGCTATACATGCACAACAATAAGATTGATTATATGCCTGGACTGCGCAGCGGAAGTTACTATAGATGAATGCTGGAACAGACATTATGCAGGCACCAAAATTCTAGAGTAGAAATATTTAGAAAGACAGACTATCCAGCATCAAATCCAACACAGTCACTGTTGACACCCATCCTAGAGAATTGTACTACAGTCGGGATACAATGCCTAATTACAGTAACACAAAACATACTAGACAGCAAACCGATAACTTAGCCAGCCATCAACAGTTGAGACGTGGTGCAGCGCAGAAAAAAATTGAATCATCCCCCACACCAATGGAGCATCCTCAATCAATAAGCACATCAGAGCTTACAAGTTACAACACGCTCAGTACAACGGCTTCTACAGTTTTTTTAACAAACAATTCAAACCACGATGCTAACAGAATATAATCAATCTGAGCGGAACCATCACAAATCGAATCCATTTCAATCGCAGTCAGCGCTAGTACGCAGTGCTACTAATTGAATCATCAATGGTTTCTGGGTAGGGTGCGTGCGGCAAGGGTTGTAGTACCTGGCGGGAGGGAGTCGAGGACGGCGAGGGCGTCGTCGGCTCGGGCGCGGAGGGCGGCTGCCTTCTCGGTGGGGTCCCGAGGGAAGAAGGTGTCGCGGAGGCGATACAACTCCTCCGCCGCGTCCGCGGTCCTCTCCAGGGGCGTCCTCCCCGCCGGGGCCCCCTGGTTCCCATCCTCCTCCTCCTGTTGCCGCTGCGGCTCGGGCGCCGAGGCAGAGCTCGCCGCCGCGCCGCCGGCTTCGCAGCTCATCGGTTTCCTTCTGGGCGGCGATGGGATTGGGATCTGAGGGAGCCGACTGAGTGGAAGAAGGAGCAAATCTGCTGGAAAAACAGAATTCATTCCACTTTAGATAAAAATTGTATACACGCACCTTTGCTTCGCTATTAATAAGTCCACTCAACTTTTTAAAGAGTAAATTACATTAACAAATTAATAAATTTAATACGTAGTATAAGTAAGTTAAATTGCTTTTAATTTGATCAAATTTATAAAAAATAATAATAATATTTTTAACACAAGATGAATATACTTTGTAGATTTAATTAAAGATGTTGATATATTTATCTATAAATTTGATTAAACTTAAATTAGTTTGATTTTGACCAAAGTCAAAATAATTTATTATCTAAAACGAATGAAGTAGATAAACTTGTAAAATACTTGTTTTGATGATGCCCAAACTAAATGCATGCCAACTAAGGCTTCATAAACAAGAATGATTAAAAACGCATCACTACGTAGCATTGTATTGTCTATGGTGATATTTCTCGTAGTGACAACTTTTGCTTGGCACAAATAAAAAAACGTTTTTTATATATTTATCGTCAGCACCGTGTCTACTGGAAAAAATTCTCCATACGGAAGTCTGGGACTAGGCCCAAAATTTTGGAACGAATTAAGCGAAATAAAATTTAATCTTCTATTCAAATAAATTTATTTACGTTCTAACATTTTTCTAACTATGGTCATTACCAAAATTATCTTGGTCATAAATGTTCCATTGCGTGAGACCGTGAGTGATGACTTTTTAAAGTTTATTTACAAAATTTTTTTGAGTGAATCGCATAGTGGGCCACTAATTCTTAGCTAGATTGAAGATTGGGCTAGGTATGAATCAATCCTTTTTACTTTGAATTAGCTAACTTTACAAGAGCTGCACAACAGACGGTGTTCTTCTCCAACTCTCCTCTCCTCTCTTCTTCTTATGAGTCGAGCTAGAGAAATACCTACCCCTGTGCTCTAGCTTGCCTCCACCGATGAGTAGGGCCAGACCATCGCTTGAGCTCAAGTGAGCCACCCTGGTGGACAAGTCCTCGCACTCTGCACTTCACCTCTATAGCACCATGGGCCATCGTCTCATACTAGAGCTTGAGCTATACTTACGCTAGCGACACCCTGCAGTAGAGTTGACATTGAGTAGCTCCACCCATGCCCTTGACCATCGCCAGCACTGCCTTGTGCTCAAGCTCACTATCATCATCAACGAGTAGCCTTCGTGGGTGTGCTTGATCTCGTCATGCGTTTGATCTCATCTTGCCTACACTCGAAGTCAAGTTCAAGTTTGAGCTTTGTCAGCATTAGTCGCTCGCTTGAGCTCTGCTCGCACTGGCCCAACACTCTCTCAAGCTCAACCTCCACCTACATTGACATCGCGCTCAATATGAACCTCAACTCTTGAGGTGGTCCTATAGCCCATACGGAATCGATTCAAGGTGATCAGTTGTGATTATGGTGAAGAATCTATGGTGAGCTCTGTCATAGAGGAGATCAATTACAGGATGTACCGGCATGCTTGGACTAGACAATGAAGAGAGGGCTAGTTAGTCGAATCTAAGCTATAGTGAAGGGATAAGTGAGAGACTTTAACCACTAATATGTGGGCCACTAGCTTTAGGTGAAAATTTAAGCAATAATACCTCTCCAAAGTAAAAGGATGAGTGAAAACACGATCCATCATGCAACACAAGTAAAATGAACTTACTCCAACATGCCATTTAATCCCTTTTTTTAAGTTGTATAATGTTGTTCTTGGCATTGTCAAACTCACAAATTGTGTAGCATTGGGGTTTGGAGAGCAAGCACTCCCCACTAGCGGGCAATAGGCATGGGACATAGAATAAGGTTTATGTGAAGGAGAAAGGAATGGAGGGCAAAATAGTCATTTCACTTGTTTTTAAAATTTGTTAAACTTGTTTGAAACTTCATATATCTATACTTTAATGGTGACACTGTTACCCCCACGTACTTCCATTATAAAATTTACAAATTATCCACTCGAACTTTTTAAATTTTATTTTATAAAACAAACAAATCTGCTGTGATGGTTTAGATGTAAGTGAATCTGCTTCGGTTTGGATGCTCAAAAAATTTGACCGAGTTTTGGATTATGTAATTATATACGAAAGTCATAGCAAATCTACAGCCATTTTGGTGTACAACAAAATTTAAAACTTTAAAGCTATCAGACAATTTTAAATTGAACCATTTCCAAGACTGGCCTATCAGAAACAGCCGATTTTATACATATAAAGATTTTATACAGCATGCTGAGATTTTTGAACAACCCTATGAAAATGTCTCGAGGGAAATTCCACTTTAGGAAAATTAAAAATTCTGGCGTATTCTGTAGTTTTCCAGGACGATCTCTATAAAGGTCCCAGAATTTTTTGGGATCAGAATTGTGCCCTGTAAATTAAAATTCTCAAATTCGGTCAACTTTGAATAAAATTCAATTCAAACAAATTCCTTTTTCCTTCCTCAGCTTTGGGCCGAATTCCACCGAGGCATGCCAGTCCACTCCAGATGGACCTCAGCCGATGCCATGTGGGTCCCGCCTGTCAGAGCACTTCGTCCACCTCGCCTCGCGGCCTTAACGTCGCCGCCGCGGCCTCGTCGTCTCCCCGGCATCCGCATGGCGCTCGCGTGTGCATCTCATTTGCGCCGCCTCCTCGCCGGCGCCGGAGCTCCTCCGGCGAGATCCTTCTACGCGCATCCCTACCAAGGTAGGTACCCCCCTACCGCTTTTCTTCTGTGCTTTCTTTTCTTGGTGATTGATTGATTGGATTTGGAGTTTGATTCGATTCCTGTGCGCGCGCGCAGCTAAGGTTGGCGTGGTGGAGTTCCTGAACGGGGTCGGGAAGGGGGTGGAGACGCACGCCGCCAAGGTGGAGGAGGCGGTCGGAGGCGACCTCCAGAGGCTTCTCGAGGCGCGCACGCTGCGGCTGAAGAAGCTCGGCATCCCCTGCAAGCATGTACGTTCCTTCTAACCTGTCCCCTGGACCCTGGTATGCCTTTGCTCGTCGAGTCCCTGGTTTGTTTGTGTATTTGCAGATTGAGCAACGGCTTGAGCGTTGTTGCTGACTATGTTAATGACTGGGTTAGGTACTCAGCATTATTTCGTCATGTGATGGTATGTTTTGGTTAGATTCTCTTTGTTGTATGATGTTGCCATTGTTGGATGGATGTTCTCGTTATGTTTGTTTCTTAAGCGAGCTGATCCCTGTGTGCTTAAAACAATGGTTCATTGTATTATTCGTAGACTTGCTTGAGAAATTGTTGAATGCATGATTAATTTTAGAGCAAATTTCACACATTTCACATGATTTGTGGTCCAGATTGCACAAAAACTGGGGTTTTGGCACCTGGCACTTAACAACAATAAGGGTTATTTTTTTAGGAGAGTTTTTGTTATTTTGTCTGAATGGATTGCATTTTTTCTTTTAGTTAACAGGTTAGCCAATATGCTATGTAATTTAGCTTGCTTTGAGGTTAACATTTTGGAGAACTTTCTTGTTTGGTCAATTTTCAGTATTGAAGTAGCAAAAGCTAAGTAGTTCTACTTGTTAGACAGACCACTGGCCTAGGCTGTATATATATAGACCCGACCTCCTCGTATACGCTCGGGAGATTTATAGTCATTGTACACTTTCTACATGGTATCAGAGCGAGTCTAGACATCCCGGCACGCTAGCTTCTCTCTCCGGTGAGCCGACCGTTTCCTCCTCGTCGTCGACGTCTTCTTCCCGTCGCCGACTCTCTTCCCGGTACTCTCCTCGCTCTCTCGTCTCCATTTCTTCTTCTCCCCGTCTTTTCCGCAGTCACCTTTTCTCCGCCCCACCTCCGCGCGACCAGGCGACGGTCTCGATCCGTCTCCTCGTCCCTCCTCGCACCCGTCTCCGCTCTTCCTCTTGTTTCGTGCATCTCTCGCTCTCTAACGCCGGCGCACCTCCGCGCTCGTCGTCTCCATCGGCTCGACTTGTCCAGCCCTCCATCGGCTGAAAACCTCCCTCGGTTCTCGCCCTTTCCGACACGCTCAACGGCTCTCGGACGCGAACCTTCTCCCCTTACGTCCGAGCCAGTCCAACGTGTCCACGTGTCCACGGACACGAATCCCTGCCTCCCGGACGCGAACATATTCTCTTCGCGTCCGGCCACTCCCTGCCTTTTTCGCGTCCGTCCCACTCCTTGGCCTCCACGAGTCTACGGACGTGAATATTTTCTTCACGGACGTGAATCCTCGCACGTCCGTGACCCAACCACTCTCTGACCCACCCACTCTGTCCTTACCTACTCCGCTGCATACTCCTCATCGGCTGGCCACTCCTCACCTACTCCGCTGCCTACTCCTCATCGGCTGGCCACTCCTCACCTACTCCGCTGCCTACTCCCCATCGGCCAACCACTCCTCATCGGCTGGCCACTCCTCACCTACTCCGCTGCCTACTTCCTATCGGCTTCTCACATCCTTGATCGGTCGATCCATCCTCTCATCGGCTTCCCCCTCCCATCGGCTTCTTTCTCCCATCGGCTCTTTGCTCCCGTTCTCCCGTCATGGCCACTAAGTCCATCCTCAGCTCCGGCACTCTCCCAGTCGCCGAATCTGCTCCGGCCCTCGGTGCCTCAGACCACACCTCGGGCACCACCTCGCCGATCTTCTCCCCTCCCTACGCTGCTGTGAACTTGAAATCTCACGTTCCTATCTCCCTTGACCTTAACGCCAATTATTCCAAGTGGGTTTTCTTCTTCGAATCCCTCTGTGGAAAATTTGGCCTCCGGTCCCATATTGATGGCTCCGCTCCACTTTGCCCCGATGATCCTCAGTGGGATATCGCCGAGTGCTGCATGCGCAGCTGGCTGTTCGGCTCGGTTGATGACTCTGTCCTCGACCTCGTCATGGACGATACCGACCCCATCGCCCGGGACCCCTGGGTGGCCATCGAGCGGATCTTCCTGGCCAACAAGCAGCCTCGCGCCATCTTCCTCCTCAACGAGTTCTACTCCATGGTACAAGGCAACTCCTCTGTCTCCTCGTACTGTCAGCGCCTCAAAGTCAAGGCTGCTGCTCTCCGGGACGTCGGCCACCCTGTGGCCGACTCTCAACTCGTCCTCGCCCTTCTGCGAGGCCTCAATCCCCGCTTCTCCAACACCGCCGATGACATCGCCAACGCCACACATCTTCCATCGTTCGCTCGGGCTCATGACATGCTAGTTCTTAAAGATCTCCGTCTGGCCAATGATGAGAAAACAGTGGCCCACACCGCTCTTCTTGTCGTAGCCGATAATGGCTGTCGAGCTTCTTGCGCTGCCCCTTCCTCCCGTGGTCCTGGTGGCCATGGCTCCGGCCACAGCAACACAGCCCGCACCGGAAAAGGCAAGGGCAAAGGCAAAGGCAGGACCTGGCAGGGTCCGACACCACCACGACCTATCTCGGTCCCTACCCACCCTGCCGGTCCCATGGGTCCGTGGCTCTGCTACAATCCTTGGGCGCCCCAGCCCCAGCTACGCAGCCCCATCGGCTGGCAACCCGGAGTTCTCGGCGCCCATCCCTAGGCTCACCTGGCATCGGCTTCCGTTCTGTCGCCTCAGCCGATGCTACCGACCCCAACCACCTAGTCGGTTCCCTCCTGGAACCAGGCTGGCCTCGTCGCTGCCCTCAACCAGATGACGCTCCAACCACAGCACCCTTGGGTGCTGGACTCTAGGGCGTCTTCACACATGGTGTCATCGGCCGGTATACTTCGCTTCTGTCACCCCTCTTCCTCCCCTTTTGTCACTATCGGCAATGGTCACTCTCTTCCTGTCCAATGCCACGGTGACTCCTCTCTGTCTACATCCACCACTAACCTCCCCCTACGCAATGTTCTTATCGTCCCTTCTCTTATTCACAATCTTATATCTGTTCGCCAATTCACACGAGACAATCACTGCTCCATTGAATTTGACGCGTCTGGTTTCTCTGTGAAGGATATCTCAACCCGGCGACAGATCCTTCGCTGCAATAGTGGCGGCGACCTCTACACCATTCCCGCTGCGCCGTCCATCCCACACGCCAGCGTCGCTCTCTCCACCAACCTTTGGCACCTTCGCCTCGGCCACCCCGGCCCCGACGCTGTCGCCACCCTCTGTCGCAGCGCCTCTATCTGATGTACTCACAGCAGCTCCATAGTTTGCCACTCATATCAATTTGGCAAACATGTGTGTCTGCCCTTTTCTAGTTCTCTCTCCTGTACCTCGCGTCCATTTGAACTTATACATTGTGATGTATGGACGTCCCCAGTTAAAAGTGTCTCCGGTAAACAGTATTATCTCGCTATACTTGACGATTACACACACTATTGCTGGACCTTCCCGTTCATCCACAAATCCGAGGTAGCCTCTCACCTCACTCACTTCGTCACGTACGTATCCACTCAGTTCAACCTTCCCATCAAGGCTTTACAAGCCGATAACGGTACGGAATTCGTCAACCATACCGTTACAAACCTCCTCACCTCGCAGGGCATCCATCTTCGGCTCTCCTGCCCCTACACCTCTCCTCAGAACGGCAAAGCCGAGCGCCTCCTTCGCACCCTCAACAACATCAGTCGCACCATGCTACTTCACGCCCACCTACCTGCCACTTATTGGGCCGAAGCTCTGGCTATTGCGACGTACCTTCTCAATCGACGCCCATGCTCCTCCGTTCATAACAACGTTCCCTATACCCTCCTCTACCGCACGGCGCCCGACTACTGCCACCTTCGCGTTTTCGGGTGCCTCTGCTATCCAAATCTCACCGCCACAGCTTCCCACAAACTCGCTCCCCGCTCCACCGCCTGTATTATCCTCGGCTATTCCACCTCTCACAAGGGATACCGATGCCTCGACCTTTCTACCCGACGGGTCCTCGTCTCTCGTCACGTCATTTTTGACGAGACATGTTTTTCCTTCGGTCTTCTTCATCCGAGATCCTCCTCTAGTGATCTCGACTTCCTCCTCACCAACACCGTGCCGACCAGGTCTCCTCCACTGCTCTCTCCATCGGCCCCCTCATCGGCCGCTGCTGAGGATTTACCTGTCACATATCCCACCACTACTCGGTCCGATGTCCCCACCATCGGACCCCCATCGGACCTACCTTTATCGGCCGATACCGATCCTATTTATCCTTCAGCCGATACCGTTCCCTCTCCGTCGAACACCCCACTTCCATCGGCTCCTCACTTTCCATCGGCTCCCCCCACCCTATCGGCTGATCCATCTCTATCGGACCGATCGGAATACTCGGCCCACCCGACCTCATCGGCTCAGGCCGATCTAATTCCTCTTTTTTCTCTTGTCTACAGTCGCCGACTCGAAGCCGATGACGCCCCCACCCGACCAGTTCTTCCCATTACTCCTGCACCCCCATCGGCTCCAGTTCCCTTCACCTCTCACATGGTCACCCGCTCCCAGACCGGGTCTCTCTGACCTACTCCGCGCTACGGTCTCTCCGCCGTCCACAGCTCTATCTCGCCCATCCCGGCGACTTCTCGCTCAGCCTTGGCTGACCCTCAGTGGCGTGCGGCCATGGCCGACGAGTACAAGGCCCTAATGGACAACGAGACTTGGCGCCTCGTTCCCCGACCTCCCGGTGCCAACATTGTGACCAGTAAGTGGATTTTCAAACACAAATTCCACGCCGATGGCTCCCTTGCTCGTCACAAGGCTCGCTGGGTAGTCCGGGGTTTCTCCCAACGACCCGGTGTCGACTACGACGAGACCTTCAGTCCCGTTGTCAAACCCGCCACCATCCGAGTCGTCCTCACCTTGGCTGCCTCTCGCTCCTGGCCGATCCATCAACTAGACGTGAAGAACGCTTTTCTTCACGGCCACCTGACGGAAACAGTCTACTGCCAGCAGCCCCCAGGCTTCGTCGACCCTTCTCGGCCCGACGACGTCTGTCTCCTTCAACGCTCTCTCTACGGCCTCAAACAAGCCCCTCGTGCCTGGTACCAGCGCTTTGCTGCCTATATTCGGCACATCGGCTTCATGGCCTCTACGTCCAATAGTTCCCTGTTCACTTTTCATATCGGCTCCGCCACTACCTATCTACTTCTCTATGTCGATGATATTGTCCTCACAGCGTCTTCGACATCTCTCCTCGACCAGATCATGGCCCGACTCCACTCTGAGTTCGCCATGACCGATCTTGGTCCTCTCCACCATTTCCTTGGCATCTCCGTAACCCGTTCCATCCACGGGCTCTTCCTTTCCCAACACTAGTACGCCATCGACCTTCTCTAGCGTGCGGGCATGGCCGACTGTCACCCCACGGCCACCCCAGTCAACACTCGAGCCAAACACTCCGCCGCCGATGGCGCCCTTGTTGCCGATCCCTCTCACTATCGGAGTTTTGCCGGGGCTCTCCAATACCTCACACTCACCCGATCCGACCTCACGTACGCTGTCCAGCAAGTGTGCCTCTTCATGCACGTTCCACGCGAACCTCACCTCGCGCTGCTCAATCGCATCCTACGCTACGTGAAGGGCATCCTCTCCAGCGGGCTGCATCTCAGCTCCAGCCCCATCAAGTCCCTCACCGTGTACTCCGACGCGGACTGGGGAGGCTGCCCCGACTCTCGACGCTCTACGTCCGGCTACTGCGTCTACCTCGGTGACACTCTCGTATCCTGGTCCTCAAAACGCCAGACTACAGTGTCCCGCTCCAGCGCTGAAGCCGAGTACCGAGCCGTCGCCCACGCCGTCGCCGAGTGCTGCTGGCTTCGCCAGCTTCTCCAGGAGTTCCATGCACCTCTCTCCACCGCGACCGTCGTCTACTGCGACAATGCCAGTGCCGTCTACATGACCGCCAACCCGGTCCATCACCGACGCACCAAGCATATCGAGATCGATATTCATTTTGTCCGTGACAAGGTTGCATTAGGACGGGTTCGGGTGCTCCATGTACCATCGGCACATCAGTTTGCCGATATAATGACCAAAGGCTTGTCCACGCCTTTGTTTACCAGTTTTCGGTCCAGTCTCTATGTCCGTTCCCCTCCCGCTGCGACTGCGGGGGTGTTAGACAGACCACTGGCCTGGGCTGTATATATATAGACCCGACCCCCTCGTATACGCTCGGGGGATTCATAGTCACTGTGCACTTTCTATACTGCTATAGTCTCATTCATTGAAGGGAACTTACCTCTTTGATGTGCAATGTTGATATCTGTCTTTTATTATTGGCAATGACTTCAAGTGAATTACTCAACAGAGAGTTGTGGTATTCTGTAGCATGTTTTTCATAGGGTGATACATTTTTACTTAATTAAGGTATGAAATTGGCAGTTTTTTCGTATGCTTTTTTAGGTGCCTTAATGAATTTGACAATGCTAAGGTGTATTAGAGATTTGAAGTGTAAAATTACAACAATTTTGTCTTCAAGACAATTGTAATATTTGGATGCCAAGAAAGTTCTTTGGTTTTTGCCATTTGTACTTAGGGTGGATCTTTGGTGGCTGTGAAATATCCAATTTGAGGTTACATGATATTCTGAAGTGAACACACATGTGGCTTATGACCTGCATGCTAAAGGAAGTATTCAGTTCTTTTTGTTAGGTAATTGGAATCTGATCCCATTTTGCAGGCAACATGAAGATATCGGCTAACTGTGGACTGTAAAAATTTGGAGATGTGCCATACATGTTCCTAACACGTTTATCTCCCTCCTGATCTCTATTCTTACTGTTTCTTGTTCTTCTTTTCTTTGAGTTTCTTTCCTCCCCAATTTGTGTTTGTCCAGTTGAGGATAGTCTTGGCTATCTGTTGTTAATCGCATGGTTAGGAAATTTTCTATGTTTCCATTGGAAAGCAGTCAAATAAAATATAGTGCATGATACCTTAAACCAATCCCATTGAATGATTTACTGCCAGCAAATTGAGACTGTGGAGTCTTCGTTAGCAGATCATTATGTTTTCTAGGAAATAGACACTTTTTTAGGTTTGTGGGTAATATTTAGCTCCTTCTACCCTTTAACACAAGTGTTTTTTTAGATTCCTTAAATCTCAAGTAAAACTCTGACCATTGCATACCCACTCACAGACCCAAATTGTATGTTGATTTCGCTCACCCACCTAGACACTTAAAATGTAGTGTGGTCACCTGAGCTGGTTGATATTTATAAAATTGATTGTGGTATCAGGGTGGTGGAATCATCTTTCTAAGCTTATCTTTATTTTTATTTATCAATTATGTTATCTGTTTTAAGTTGCCTTGTCATTGATATGTGGGAAAATAATTTTTAGGGGATAGTTCTCTTATTTCTCTTTTACTTGCGATGCAGAGGAAGTTAATTTTGAGTTTCGCTCACAAGTATCGTCTTGGTCTTTGGAAGCCCCAAGCAGAACCAAAGAAAGCACAATGAAGTTGATTTGTCTTGAAGTGGACCACTTTGAAAACAAGTATCTGCTATCATTATACTTACCTGGGAAGATGCAATGAAGTTAGTTTCTATTTTCCTCCGGAAGTGTCCTACTTGGAAAATTATTTGCTATCGCTGGACTTAAGAATTTGTCAAATATTGAGTTGTTGCATTGAGATTGAAAGGCTGTGTTGTTGTTGTATTGAGTTGTTGCGTTGTAGTTTCTATGCAGCGGTCTGAACTGTGTCCATGGTTTATAGCAACCCTTGGATGGAATCTGAAAGTTATCTATGCTTTTTTAGCACTTTGTTTTCACTTGTGTGAAACAATAAATCCTACCAATAATAGGTCTTCTTTATATATCAAGCAACTGCTTTGACCCTTTTGCCCTGTGTACTGCTAGCGAAGGGTAGAGAACACTTGCTTAAATTGGATATAGAATAGCCATTTAAAAACCTTGTCTTTTTAGTACGTAATATAAAAAACGAGATTAGATTTGCATACTACATGTAAAGTTAAATTACTTTCATGGATGATTACTTCAGAATCTGATGTTCAGATTTTTGACATGGCTGAGTTGCTGTACCTTTTTGAAACCTTAACTTGATATGAATCTATGATCCTTATCAATTCTATTAGTTACACACTTACATTCCTTCAAATAACTTACATGCTGATGTACTTTGTGCGCTTTGAAAGTTTGAAGTATATAGAAATTTCCAACTGTCTTTGCACTGCTTTTGCCACCAGACAGACAAGACTGAAGCAGACAAGCGGCAAATTGTGGTGCTCTATGCCTCCTGGATTCCAGATTCGTGCTTCAACTTTATTCTGATCTTTTCTCCATTTAACCAAACATATGATATGTTAAATGAATTATGCTGTTATATTTGAAAAAAAAAGTTGATCTGATCGAGTTTATAGTGGTGCGTTTAAAACCAGCTCATGTATTTCTCTGTTATAGAGTCTGCATCTAGCAAAAAAATGAATTTGTTTATATTTAGCGGAAATTTGCTCAAATTAGGCCTAACATCTGTGTATTAAAAAAGTTAAAATTCTGATTTCGCTTTTTTTTTTCTTCCCCGAAATTGTTCCTCTCATGCGCCTCTGGAACTTAATCGGGCCAAGATCTGACCCCTGAGGCTTTCACCGCACTATCATACCATAACTTACTAGTACATTCTAATTACAAAGTGGAATAAAGGAAGACAAATAAAAATCATATATTAATTAATTCCAACAAACAAACAGGCAAACGAATCATGAATCCTGAGACGAACCTACCTCATACTAGTACATTGTATCCACTGAAACCTCACAATCAAAACTAATGTGAAACTTAATTTATTCGTCCCAAGATCGAATTAACTCAAAATCAACGAACAGATAGTGATCTGATAGAGCTGCATGCGTGTCTGGCGCTACTTAATTCAACCTTGAGAATATATAATAAATCATAACGGCATTGATTAAACTAATAATGCAGAGCAGAAAAAAATCATAATGTGTGAGCTCGACGAAGGTGCATGCATGACAGCATGAGTATGACACGGCTTCAGTTCCTCGCCGGCGGATGGTACGGACTCGGCGTTGATCCGTACGACGGCGTCGTCGGGTGGTGCTCAGGGTGTGGCTGCGGCTTGGGCGCCTGCTTGGTCGACGGCGCGGCGGGCGCCTTGTGGTGGAAGTGGTCCAAGAAGTGCTTCTTGATGGGCTCGCAGATGGTTGCCGATGCGCACTCCGCCGACGCCGACGCGTAGTGGGTGGTCTTGCCGGCGACGGCAACGAAGGTGCTCTCCGACAGCTGCACGATCCTGGACGGCTCCTGCCCTGGGCACGGCGCGTTGCTGCCGGCGCTGTGGAGCTGCGCCACGCAGTCGGCGCCGCGGAGGTCGGCGGCCAGCGGCACGCCGAACGCGCCGGCGCCGTCGAGCTTCCCCGCCGCCTTGGTCTCGTACTCGCCGCCGGCGCCGTTCCTGCACTTGATCGCCACATGGACACCTCCACACAAATCAACATTGGCAAATCAAACAATGTCGAATTAATCATCGTCTTCATGATCGATCGAGCTGATTAATTAATCATCACGCACTCTTGAAGGCGGCCTCGGCCTTCACGTTCTTCCTGGTGCAGTCAGCGCACTTGGCCGGCGACGGCCATCAGGACGGCGAGTAGAGCTAGTACTCTACCTGCAGCCATTGCACTGTTGTGTGAGTGAAGTAGCTAGCTGAGCTGTGGTAGGTGAGTGAGCTTGATGGATGAAGAAGGTGAGACGACGCATGGGTTTATGTAGTCGTCGTCGATCGCCTGCACTGCATGTAGCGATGAATGGAATTGAATTGATGAATGATGATACACAGATCACTTGATCTGCGGGCGGTGAAGACGATCAGACGAGGTACATAGTACGTAGATCTGTAGATGGGAGATCGAACTGCCAACTTTCGCGCCGAATTTACTGGTTGTCATCAATGCTAGTGCTAACTCTAAGTAAGCAAATTAATTTATAAGGCGAATTCTCCAGTTTCTTCTTGCACCAGAAGTCCAGAACGAATGCAAATGGAATGTGTAGTTCTGCCAAGCTAGCTTGGTTGACCTTATGTTCAGTAGCTCAGTACTATATGCAACCAGCACCAGCACAGAACTCTACATATGTAACTGCCCATCTGTAGCAGCTGATTAATATCCGTTAGCAATAAGTTAACCTAGAACGGCTATATAGACCATCAGAGATAATGGCATGAGTTATAAGCCATTATAGATAACACAACATCTATAATCGCTATTTAATTAGAGCGGTTACACAACATCTATAACCGCTATTTAATTAGAGTGGTTACACATGTTTCCTAGCAATATGTAACAACTCCACACTAGAGCTGTTACAAATGTTGTGTCATCTATAACAATTCTAGTTAATATAGTCATTACAGATGATTTACCTTCTAGACCCATATGTCAATGAGTAAGGATAATCTATAACAGTTTATATATAACGGACTGTTACAAATAACTTTCAAGCTATAACAGATGCGTGGAACCACATGTCAATGACGAAAAAACCCTAGCTAAGCCTAGCTTGTAGCAGCCCTTTCGACCATCCGCATTGCCACTACCCCTTGAACCATCCGGCCATTGCCACCTCCTTTCCTTGTCACCGCCTCCCTTCAACGTCCTGTCCCTTCTCCACATCACTGCCTATCCTAGCCACGGTGCCCTATCCTCTCTCCACATCGACATCCTCAATACTGGCATCTCCTCATCGACACCAGCACCCCCTCGTGGACCCTGGTTCCCATCCTTGTCTGCGTTGGCCTCCCCCTCCATGTTGGTGTCCACAGCCTAAGCACCGGCCACCTCCTTGACACCGGTGCCATTTCATCGATGTCTTCTCTCCGCCTTCGCCTCCGTTTCATTGACACCGGCTATGTCTATAGCCCAAGCCTTCCATTTCGTTGACACTAGGTTCGGTACCTCCTCCCTGCCTCTTAGATTTTGACTTGGATGCAAAATGTAACTACAAAGAGCGAAATTAAAATAATTTGAGCAGAAGCATTATTGTTTACTATACATACTTTCAGGAATCAAGTGGCCTTTGGAGTAGTTGAGTTTTTCTTTCATATGGGACATGTAGGCATGATTTTGAGAAATATATAGTTAATATATGAGGGAGTGTAAAGTTAAGATTACAATTTATTGGTAGGATCATCCTCTATGGTGATAATTATCATGGAACATGTGAGACATGGTCCTATGGTTTCATGACTTAGATGCAAAAAATAAACAAATTAGATAAGTTCACATGTTCCTACTATAGCTAGAAAAAAATAAACATTAGTTCCTATTATTGCTAGAAAAAAAAAATCAGATGATCAATCTGGTTTGAGAAGTGAAGGTGGCTCAAACAGAAGGCCGTAGACTCAGAACTTGCTTCCGGATGTTCACATGTCAATAATAAAGGTGGATTACAGTAGTCACCCCATAGCCCCCATGCTTCAGCTAATGCTTATAGGAGTTCAATTAGGGTTTTGGCCAGAAAGCACATGCTAATTATGTACATAGATTGGAAGAATGTGCCTAAACATATCAAAGAAGACCTTTGGGTACATCAGAAGCAAATTTTTGACTCATAGAGCACCATTTCATGATTAAAGTCTTAACTAATTAGAGAGTATGTTCTTAGCAAGAAGTCCCCATTTAGTCGGTTTGAATTTATAATAAAACATGTATGGGGCGAGTTCATGGCTATGAAATCCATCGACGAGTTTAGGAATAGTAGCAAAGCACACAAACAGCTTCAAGCTAGGAATGGACATCCATACTGATTTGGATCAGCTAGTTATGTCAGTAAAATTTTGGAGTGGTAGGTTGATGACGAGCAGGTCTGCCAAAACAATATTGAGCCATTGTTCTCAAATATTGTCCTTCCTCATGCTAGAAACTGGACAAAAGCACGATATGTGACCAATTCGAATGGATCTATAAGTTTTCATTCATAGCAAATTGCGAGGGTCGCATGAACTAGAAAGTGCTTTTCAATATTTGCAATGCACTATTCAAGCCATACAATTTCATTACTCGCACTAACTAATCTTAAAAACACATAGGAAGAACTAAGCGTCGAGTCCTCACAAAGTGAGATAGAATCAAGGCCAATCGAGGATCTGCTCACAAAGGCTCTCGGAAACCTAGAACACACTGGTTGAACAAGGGGTTACGGGGCACTATTCTTTGGAAGATTGGCCTAAACACCTCTTTTTACTGGAAGTGCAAGCACCACAAAGACAGTATTGATGCAAAACTCAAGGCCTAGTTGAAAGAGCAAGTTGCAATAGAATTGCGATCGGAGTTTGACAGAAAACTCCAAGAAGAGGTGTCATGCCTATGGTTTGAGTTCTCATAGGGACAAGTTCAAACAACTCCTGTGCCGCCACTAGCACCGCATGCAAGCCCATAAAGGAATAGCAGTTGTGTGTCTATGGGATTGGGCCCATGATAAAAGATGGCCCATACGCAGTCAACCAGCTCAATAAGCTAGCAACATTCATCCTACAGGTTGCAGTGATGCCATCATTTATAGTAGATGCAGCCGAGAGTAAAGCATACCTGACATCATAGAATGAAGGACGATTCACCATGTACAACTACGTAATAGGTATCCAAGAGTGACAGTGGATCGAGAGTTAGATCAGTGGGTGCTCATCGCCAAATCTCGCGGGGGGTCCGATCGAGCTGAATGGAGGTCCGATCAAGGAAAGACGGTGGCTTGGTCACGCGAAGGACCAGGAGATCAGCTTAGCTCAAGTGCAGGTCTTTAATCTTTGAAGTCCGAGGGTGTGGCAGTTAATTTAACCCTTTAATTGACAAGGACAGAGGATGAGATCCGTGAGCCGATCGGCCGGTTTGCCTATCCAGCTCACCCTATTGGCTGGGTGCTGGTAGGGAATGTAGCACTCGAACATCGGCTAAATAGAGTAGAGGACTTGTCAGCCAAAGAGCCAATGACGCTCTGTAACATCCGAAGCGCGGAGCGAGGCCCAATCCACCACGAAGTCACGAGGACTAGCAACCACGGTAATAGCACCGTTAGGACTAACCTTGATAGATCGAACCGAATTGAGACAGTATGAGGCCATGGCTAACGGTGCGAAGACAACGGAGGCTTAGATTGAACGTAACGATGAGGGAGGAAAATGCGAGGTAATCAGCTACCTACCGGTGTAACGTCCAACGTAGGCTTACACCTAAACCCATCGGATGTTTGAGCCGATAGGGAACGTAATTCTCTAGATCTCAACGCTAGCCTCGTTAGACACGAGTCCTGGTAGATCAGACCGAACCGAGACAGTACCAAGCCGTATCCGACGTGACTAGATCGATCTCTAGTGGATTAATCATTAGACAATATGCAGGATGGATATGAGGCTAGCGGTGAGGATAACTCGTTGGCTACTCACTCCGACGAGACACCGCACGAAGAGCTGTCGAGGCGCCGGCTCGAACCACCGTCGCCGATTTTGTAGGTTAAGCCTAATCGATGCAACACGAGATCGTGGACAGAGGAGGGGGACCGACGCATCGGCGAGCCTCATGCGGATATGATGCGGTATGCTTGATCTGACTAAGAGGTCGAATCTAACCAATATAAACTTAGACATAGCAAAGTATATCAGGATAGTGGTGGGACTTACCCCTTCACCGGAGATTGAATTTAACCGATGCAGCCCCGCGTCAAGAGTCAGAACCCATCGGTAAAAACCTAAACGAGCTAGGGTGATGATGAGCCGAAGATTTATTGGATTGATCTGTTCCCCTTACAAGCTTCCAGGGGTTTATATTTATACCATGAGATTATAGAGTTCAACGCATTTACAGCAACCACCGAAACGTTATTTCCTAAGAATATAAAAGGAAACTAATCTCTAAGAAATTGTAAAGCTACCCAAACTTGCTTAGCCTATGTAATACATTCTCTATAGACACCCAACCTGTCGTTACCATCACTATTTCTCTTTGGACTCGGTTCCATCTGGAAAACTTTTTGTCTTCAAACAAACTGAATCCATCTTTCACCCATTTGATCAACTCTTCTATAGTATTAGTCAGCTTCACCCCATGAGCCGATCAGTATTTTCCTATCGGCTGATCTATTTACAGGCTGAATCAAATTCTGGCCTTGACAGTGGGCCAACTATCCTTTAGATCCACCTACCTAATATTTATCAAATTTAGGGGAAACAAGAGGTTCCTTCATCCAATGGCCGAAAAAGCTTATCATCATAAAAATGGTGGCTCATCATAAAATTAGATTACCTGCTGTACCACCTTAGCCTCCAATCCCTCCTCAGGATGACTCGTTATGGGATTTCAACATTGACTTGGACGATGAAGTTCCAATCACACAATGATGTCCATCAAAGCAATTCAAGGCTATAATAGCTTCGCCACAACAAGCTTCAAGGAGATCTTCAAAGGAGAAGGCGAATGCCCACATATCCATGCAACTAAAAAATCAATAAGTATTGAAGTTTATGGTTGGATACTCTTTAGCAACTGATGATGAGTTAAAGAAGATGCTTGCCAAAAGCTACACACTCATTACATGATCACCTCCAACCCTAGGAGGCCCAACAGACAAATATCATTCAACAGTCAACATAGGATTGAACCGTTCCAATCATATCCCTGCCCTATAATTGTGGGATTCAATAACTTGTATGACATGTACCATCTCAACGGGCTTGACACAGGGCTTGTGAAAATTTTTGAATTGTAAGTATCTATTCAATTCAAAGTTAGTAATCAACCTAGCAAATATCCGATGTAGTAACCAAATTGGATGTTTTCAGGGGCATCTGGCTACGAGTAAGGAAGATGAACCATCTGGTTGGTTTTCTCAACTCAGAAATAATCTTGAGTAGAAGAACAACGAAGTAATTGAGTATGTTGTACGGTGGATGTTTGTTCACCAAGACAAAGATTATATCATGTTTCCCTACTGCCAATGGTAACCTGATCTACAAACTCTTGTATTTGGAATAAATAGGAAGATCAAATGGTTTAACCAAACTAATTCCTTGTAGCTATCATTAGATCCTAGTTAGCAAAATGGAATAAACTTATTTACCTTGATTCCTTTCAAAAAGGCAAATACACATACTATCTTCTCATTGCTACCATTCAAGAGGCATGGGATATCTACCTATGTAAGTCAAGGAGGTAGGCACCAAACTGGTTGGGACTCCCTAGGGTTAATTTTGACTTTTAAATGCCCGCAATAGCCAAATACGGGGAACACTTGTACTTTCTATGTATTTCATCATATGAACATGTTAACACTACAGGTGATAGATTATGATCTTGAGGTTGCTAGGGAAAATTAACTAAAGACGTTACCATTCCTTAAATAAACAATTTAGTGAACTTTAAACTTCAGATACATTGATCCAAATGTTGTAATTAATCAGTAGTTTGTCATTGATATTATGTTTTATTTATATATCTAACATTGCTTTATATCATGTTATATTCTATCTTTGACACCATCAATTGTGCTAAATTTGTTTTTCATTATTTATGTTTGAAAGTTGCATTAATAGAATGGATGTGAAGTGTATGAAATGGATTTTTGATGTAATTATGAGAGATGCATATGTGATATATGTGTGAATTGAATGAAATGAAAATTTGATGTAATTTGGATACGATATATGTGTGCTGAGCTATATGATATATGGGGGTGATACGTGGGAATATGTGGGTGATTTGGGTTTTTTTAGCCATAGCTAACAACCTGAGGCTAAAAAAAAACCAGAAAGATTATTTGTAACAACTCACGATTAGGAGCTGTTACAGGGACAAGTCACGGGGAGGCCAACGGCTGCAAATATGGAGCTGTTACGTGTCCCACTTATCTGTAACAGCTCAGATGAGGCCCCTAGCCATTACATTACAGATGATTTATCACATCAGTGACTAATAGCTCGTAGATTGTTTAGAGACGTTAATGATAGGTTGGTCTGTGCTAGTGTAGGACTGGTCAGGGCTCACAAATCACATTTTGCTACAACATAATTTGGTGTCTAGATGTATCGGTGGGTCTCGGCAGAAAGAGTCTTTAGCCATATATTGAATTTAGTAAAAAAATACTGTTACGAGAAAATTTAACAAAAATACGCATGTCCAAATTTCAATTTCAATCTAATAATTATTTGTCCAAACTGTCCGAAATTTTGTGATTTGAACCGAATTTTTGGGATTCCAAAATTGTGAGCTTTATCACTGGTAATAATTGGTACTTGGTGGCACCAGAATGCCAGATACGTACATCAGAACTTACGAAGCCCAGTAGAGAACTAGAGGTAGATTAACTCTATTCTTGTGGCGATGTAAGGATGTTCAGTTTGTGGTATCGGAGGGACGAAAGTCATTTAATTTGTACCTTCACATTTATATGCAATTATACACCACTTGTAAACCACCTATTGCATATCTGGTCACCCCAGCACAAGATCCTCAGTACTACTATCACCCATGGATCTAGCAAGTGTTTTGAAGTTTCTTTCATATGTAATCCAAACATGTCTGTCGAAGGATGATGGATTCTTGCTAATAATCCCTTAAAGGTGATGTTATCCCTTATACGCATGTTTTTAAGGGAAGAGGATACTTTAACTATAATTAAATAGAGGACAAGTCATATATGAAAGCAAGTGGGATAGCTAATTGCTAAACCGTACAATGCTTAGGCTGTATAGCTAATTGCGCTAACTCATTGCTATGCTACTGTATTCTCTACCGCTATAATGAACCTTCATCTGTAACAGCAAAACCATCATTGTTTCGATCGAGCCTCTACAATAAACTGGCATCATGCATTTTATGTAATTCAAATTGATCTCCTGGCTGACCGAGCCAGAGATAAGTGCCCACGAACTCCTAACGATGACACCCAGTCTTCAGGCTTGAGTGCACATTCCTGACTCACGCATGATGATCGGACACACAGTCCATGCCGTGGACACTTCCCCGATCCCCTTAGCATGGAACCTCGATCTATACATGAGGGAGCAAAGCCATGAACGGAAATTAGCTTGAAATAAAGTAAGTTGTCCATCTTTCTTAGAAGAAGTCATTAGAAGAAGTCATTATTTGTTTCATTATAATTAAAAATATTTATCTTCGTATATGGTTTTAGCATTGAGTTTGATAATAAATGATATTTATTAAATTCAATATGTTAGATAGAAATGTTAGATGCATGTGTATTTATCTTATCATATTGTGTCAAAGTTAAGAGATCTAGATTGTCTATGTATAGAAATAGATCATCTATGTATAGAAGATTTATATTTAGAAAAGATCTCTTGGCTTAGCTCTCAAGTTGTAACGCCTATATGTAACTGCCACATGCGGGGCTATTTTGCATCCAATCAACACGCAACCATCGCACAACCCAGATAGGGCGTCGATGTTCTCCTTCGCTCCTCTGAACATTCACATGGTATCAGAGTAATCGCTTTTGAGTAGATTGCATCTCCTCTCCACAACTACAATGGCGTCATCATCTGCTTCCTCCAATACTCTCCTCGCCCAGCCCGTCACGGAAAAGCTTAGCAAGAACAATCACGCCCTGTGGAAGGCATAGGTGCATGCTACAATCCGTGGTGCTCGTCTTCAGGGGTACCTCACGGGTGCCACCCCTATACCTACGGCGGAGCTTGTGCAGAAGGGTGCTGATGGGAAGGAAGTGAGGGTTCCAAATCCGACGCGCGAAGACTGGGAGGCCACGGACCAACAGGTCCTTAGCTACCTCCTCGCGTCGGTCACCAAGGATGTCCTCACGTAGGTGGCCACCAGCGCCACTGCGGCAGACGCCTAGAAGATCATTGAAGACATGTTCGCATCACAGACGCGAGCGCGATCCGTCAACATGCGGATTGCTCTGGCAACGACCAAGAAGGAGAATTCGTCCGTTGCCGAGTACTTTGCCAAGATGAAGGCTCTATGCGATGACATGGCGGCTGCAGGATGGCCCTTAGAAGATGAAGAACTGGTGGAGTACATCATCACCAGCTTGGGCGAAGATTTCTCGCCCATCGTCTCTGCTCTATGCGCTAGAGTGGAACCCATCTCCGTTGGTGAGCTTTATTCACAACTTCTCAATTTTGAAACTAGAATGGACTTGATCTATGGAGGCAACCCTGGGTCTGGATCGGCAAACTCGGCATCTCGTGGTCGTGGCTCGTGGCGCGGGAAGAACTAGGCGCGTGGGAGAGGCCTCTCGCGTGGGGGCGCGCAGTCTGGCCACGGTGGGTCAAGTCGCGGGCCTCCTGTAGGAGGTCGTGGCTCCCACAACAACAAAAACAACAACAACAACTCCCACGGCTTCTACAACAACAATAGTCGCGGGACATCTGGTGGTGCGCTCGATTCAGATGACAATAGGTGCCAGGTGTGCTTCAAGAAGAATCACTCAGCCGCTGAATGCTGGCACATGATCGATGAGAACTTTGTGCCAGATCAGCGTCTTATTGCAGCAGCTACAAACTCGTATGGCGTGGACATCAACTGGTACACTGATACCGGTGCTACGGATCATGTGACAAGCAATCTCGAGCAGCTGTCTCTCAAGAAAAAGTATCATGGCGGTGATCAGATCCACATAGCTAGTGGAACAGGTATGAACATTAGTCACATTGGTCGTACTACAGTTCGTACCCCTACTCGTAACATACAATTAAATGATGTTCTTTACGTTCCACAAGGCAAGGAAAATCTTGTTTCAGTTCATCGTCTTACCACTGACAACTCTGTCTTTATAGAATTTTACCTTGATTTCTTTCTGATTAAGGATCAGGAAACGAAGAATACACTTCTTAGAGGAAGGTGTCATAAGGGTCTCTATCCTTTACCTATGCCAACAATAAAGCAAGCCTACAACTCCAATAGATTGCCCCTGTCTCGATGGCATAGTAGGCTGGATCATCCATCTTCGTTAATTGTTAAGCAAGTTGTCAGTATTAATAGTCTCCCATATATCGATGAGTCGTTGAGTCAGTCAGTTTGTGATGCTTGTCAGCAAGGGAAGAGCCATCAGTTGCCTTATCCCAAGTCTTTTAGTATTTCCAAGTCTCCCTTAGAACTTGTGTTCTCTGATGTCTAGGGTCATGCACCAGAATCAGTTGGTTAAAAACGATATTATGTTAGTTTCATTGATGATTTTAGCAAGTTCACCTGGATTTACTTTTTTAAGCACAAGTCTGAAGTATTTCAAAAATTTCAAGAGTTTCAAGCTCTTGTTGAACGCTTGTTTGATCGTAAGATTCTTGCCATGCAAACTGACTAGGGAGGCGAATATCAGACACTTAATTCCTTTTTTAATAAAGCTGGCATCGTTCATCTTGTTTCTTACCCACACGCTCATTAGCAAAATGGGTCAGCTGAGAGAAAACACCGTCACATAGTTGAAGTCGGTCTCTCTCTCTTATCTCATGCGGATATGCCCCTAAAATTTTGGGATGAAGCCTTCCAAACAACAGTTTATCTCATCAATCATGTACCCAGCAAAACGATTGGTCATGCTACGCCTCTAGAGCGTCTCTTTAATCAAAACCCAGATTACTCCTCGATGAGAGTTTTTGGATGTGCTTGTTGGCCTCATCTTCGCCCCTATAATAAGCACAAACTAAAATTTCGATCCAAAAGATGTGTCTTTCTTGGTTATAGCACCTTGCACAAAGGCTACAAGTGCCTTGATGTCTCCACTAGCCGTGTTTACATCTCCAGGGATGTGATCTTTGATGAAAATATTTTTTCCTTCACCGAGCTGCATCCCAATGCCAGTGCCCGTCTTCGCTCCGAGATCTTATGTCTTCCTTCTGATCTTGTTTATCCGTATGTAGGGGGGTGAACATGCAGTAGATCAATGTGCTAATGGTTCATCTAATTCTTCTAATGTTTCCTCTGAGTTGCATGATGAGAATCAGGGAGAAGCCGGTGAAAGTTCAGAAGGAACCGGTGTACACGGAGCAAACCAGACAGGCGCAAACTCCGGAGGCGATTCGCATGCGGGCTCGGGATCGGAGTCTGATTCGGGCGTGTCCATTGGCCAACCGCCGGATGCCACGCTATCTCCGGTTTCCCCTCTCGCGACGGTGCCCGATCCGGACAACGCGCCACACCAGCTAGGCGCATCCACGTCTTCTTTCCCGCGCGTGGGAGATTCGCTAGGCTAGGCGGGCCAGACTGCTGCTGCGCCAACAGATCCGCATGCGAGATCGTCTGCGGCACCTCTAGCTGCAACCCGACCTGTAACCAGACTTCAAAGTGGCATACGCAAGGAGAAAATATACACAGATGGTACTGTCAGGTATGGATTTTTGACAACTACAGGGGAACCTAGTAGTACTGATGAGGCTCTAGCTGATAGTAATTGGAAAAATGCAATGGATCTTGAGTACAATGCCTTAATGAAGAATAAAACTTAGCACCTTGTTCCACCTCAAAAGGGTAGAAATATTATTGGTTGCAAATGGGTATACAGAATAAAGAGAAAATCTGATAGTAGCTTGGATAGATATAAAGCTCGATTGGTAGCAAAGGGTTTTAAGCAGAGATATGGAATAGATTATGAGGAAACTTTCAGTCCTGTTGTTAAAGCTGCTACTATTCGTATTATTCTGTCTCTTGCTGTTTCTTGAGGATGGACTCTCAGACAACTTGATGTATAAAATGCTTTTCTCCATGGCAATCTTGAAGAAGAGGTATATATGCAACAGCCACCTGGTTTTGAAGATCCTTCAAGACCAAACTTTGTTTGTCGCTTAGATAAAGCCTTATATGGTCTGAAACAGGCACCTAGAGCATGGTATTCTAGACTAAGTGCTAAATTGATATCACTTGGTTTTCAATCTTCAAAGGCTGATACCTCTTTGTTCTTTTATCGCAAGAATGATGTTAGCATGTATCTCCTTGTTTATGTTGATGATATTATTATAGCCAGCTCTACACCACATGCTACCACAGTGTTACTTTAAGATTTGCAGGGGGAATTTGCTCTAAAGGATCTGGGAGATCTGCATTATTTTCTCGGTATAGAAGTTGCCAAGGTATGAGATGGCATTGTTTTCACTCAAAGCAAATATGCTTCTGATCTTCTAAAAAGAGTTGGTATGTCAGATTGCAAGCCTATTAATACTCCATTATCCACTAGTGAAAAATTATCATTATATGAAGGATCATTGTTGGGACCAGATGATACATCACGGTATAGAAGCATTGTTGGTGCTCTTCAATATCTAACCCTCACTAGACCTGATATTAATAAAGTCTGTCAATTTTTTCATACACCTACCACAGTATATTGGGCAACAGTTAAAAGAATATTACGGTACTTGAAGCAATGCATAGAATTGGGCTTGAAAATACAGAAGTCTCCTTCGACTTTGGTGAGTGCATTTTCAGATGCAGACTGGGCTGGTAGTGTTGATGACAGAAGGTCTACAGGAGGGTTTGCTGTGTTCTTGGGTTCTAATCTTGTATTATGGAGTGCAAGAAAACAGGCTACTGTCTCAAGATCTAGTACAGAATCAGAATATAAAGCAATTGCTAATGCTATTGCAGAAGTTATGTGGATACAAACTTTACTGCGTAAATTGGGTATTCCTAGTCCAAAGACAGCAATACTTTGGTGTGATAATATTGGTGCAAAGTACTTATCTGCTAATCATGTTTTCTATGCCAGAACAAAACATATTGAAGTTGACTATCATTTTATCAGAGAAAGAGTTGCTCAAAAATTACTAGAGATTGAATTTGTTTTATCAGGAGACCAAATTGCAGATGGCTTTACAAAGGCCTTGTCTGTTCAGCTGTTAGAAAATTTCAAAGTCAATCTGAACCTAGAGCGGTTAAGATTGAGGGAGGCTGTTAGATAAAAAGGTTAGATGCATGTGTATTTACCTTACCATATTATGTCAAAGACAAGAGATCTATATTGTCTATGTATAGGAATAGATCATCTATGTGTACAAGGTTTATATTTAGAAAAGATCTCTTGACTTAGCCCTCAAGTTGTAACGATTATATGTAACTGCCACATGCGGGGCTATTCTACATCCAATCAACATGCAACCATCGCACGACCTAGATAGGATGTCGGTGTTCTCCTCCGCTTCCCTGAACATTCACACAATAATAATGTTGTGAGTCTCATATTCGAGCTAGGCGAATTTCTATTTTCTCTCTATACTGGTTCTAAGTGTGGATGGTTGTATGTTATGAGTTAACAAGACCTTATCAAAATTGCTATATTATTGGGAAAGTTAACATGTCTCATTATATAAACAATATTAACGATTACCTTTACTAACTCTAATGTATTAGTAGAGAAAAATTAAGTTTTAAAGTTTACCTGCACCAAGGAATATATCACTAAATTCTAATATTGCCATAATGTATTCTTCGACTCAAATTTTTATTATCTTCATTAGTGACTGTTCTGGAGCACTAAAAAATTCAAGGCTGAATTAGAAATCAGCATTATTATGCTTCTTCCTTACGATATGTATCTCTATGGACATTTTTTGGGTGGCATACTAAATTCCTACTAAGAATTGGTATAGTTGTCTATAATTAGACAAATCTTTAAAGAACGATGAAATCTGTGGGAGCTTAAAAAATGGTGTAGTAATCTGTGTGAGCTTAATGTTAAGAGCTCCATTATGAATAATTGTTTCACCTTGTAATGTATTTATGTGGTCTATGACATAAAGTATCTATGTATGAGCATTTGCAACGTTTAAAATTAATTAGAAATTTCTTAAGGAGTACATAGATACGTCGACAAAATAAGTACAACCATTAAAAGGATATCCAAGTATTTGTGGCTAAGATTTATAAAAAATGAGTTCTCATGAGAAATTAAGCATATGCATAATAACATTTCTTGCTTCTAAAAGAGACTCACGACCAACTTATTTTAATTACCATGATGCTAGTTGTTCTAGTGGATGGATATTTAAATTGTAAATATTATGTTGACTAGCATAACCTAAGTTTTGTGTACACATCACAACCTAAGATATTGGTTGTGGAAGGCAAGCCACATAAATATTGCAATTTTAGAAAATTCATATATTGATACTAATCAAGCATCAAACAATAGTTAATATTATCTTAAATGCCATAAGGTAATTAGTAAATTCAAATTTAATAAAAGACGTGGATAATTATAAGGATAAAAATTAATACTAGTACTATGTATACCAATGCTCCATTAGTAATATATAAGCATTGCATCAGATGAAAGAGATTTTACTTGTAAGTCTAAAAAAATAATAGACTTATTATATTTTTTATATAGTATCAGATAACTTGGAAATAATATAAGGTTGTTCTATTACATCTGATCTATTAATTTATTAACTAAGGGAAATTAATTGATTAAATGAAGTAAAGTTTATTAAAAGCTTTATAAACGCTAAGTTTGAATGCATACATATTTGGTATTATGTATCAGGAATTTTTACATATTTTTATTAAATCTAAAATTTGTAATTAATGTATATTAAATTATCTTACATAAGACACTTATGATGGCATGTTCACATATAACGATTTTATTAAGTTATATAGATATTCATTTCTCATTGATATGTGGATGATATCCACATTAAGTCATGACTATTAACTTTACATAAGGAGCAAATATCCATGGTTAAGACTTCTAAATGCTATTTACTATATAGTTGATAATGCAGACTAAGTTTGTGACACATAATAAAGTGATCCAGTGGATGTATGACTTAAGATTTTTTTTTCTGAAATTAAGAGTGGTTGATAGCTTTTCTAAACTACTCGTTGTACTATGATAATGAGATTGCACAAGGTTAAGAACATAGTTTCGAGTAACAATATTATATGTTCCTACCAACACAATGACATTACGATGTTAAAGATTGGTCATAGGATCAAATTTATTAAAGTGAGTAGATGGCGCTTATGTATCTACACAACAAAGGCTTATAACTTCAATTAAGATTTATGTTATTGGCAAAAACATGTGTAAAGTAATGTTTTTGATAAGATCCTAGATATTGATAATATCCTTGATATAGGGGCATAAGAATCAATTGAGGCCAAAAAGAATAATTTAATTCCTATCAAGATATATTATAGTGAACTATAAGTACTATCATCGTAGTGGCATGCTAATTATTACTCTAATACATTGCTTTGGTTAACTATTCTACTAAGAGCTCATTAGCCTTAAGATCAAGTGAGAGAATATTGGTTAATATCCTAGCTGACTAAGCGAGAGAGAAGTGCATTGGGCTTGGTCCACCCAATCCCACAAATTCCTAACGATGATGCCAAGTCTTTAAGCTTGTACGCACATTCCTAACTCGCGCGTGATGATCGTACGTGCAGTCCATGCCACGGACTCTCCCCGGATCCCCTTAACATATGTATATATAAAAGTGAACCTCGACCCATATATGAGTGATGACTTAGGTACAATAAATTACTCCTAAAACCCTAAGAATCCTGATCCTATCGCACATTAAAGGGGAGCGAAGAATGAGCTTCACTGCACGATAACTTTATCGCTATGTATTTCTTAGACTTAGGCTCGGCGGCGTTTTGACATCTATAACACCAACACCACTAAAAGTGGCACGGCTTCATCATCACCGGTCAGTATACCATCTCAATTTCGATCTTAAGAATTAGCTCCAACAGCATCTATCACCTCATCAAAATTTAGGGTCATCACCTTAAAAAGCTTTTTTTTTATAATATAAAGGTAAATACATGCGTGTCGTAGAAAATGTCTCGACGGCAGTTTATCTTGCAGAGATAGCGATAAATTAACCAAGAAACAAAACATATATTCGCATGCATGATTTGACACAATATCTTGTCTGTCAGATTCGCTGTGCAGGTTCATGAATTTATTGTCCATCAAGAAGTAGCAGTGTGATTTTGTTGTCCTTGATTAATTTCTACCTTTGGGAACATCCTTTCAAACTGGCGTTACCTGTTAGTAGTAATATTTGAGGCTTTAAGGCCAGCACTAGAATTTCATTTTATGGTTTTTAATAGTACCATATCTTTTAAAGATATTTAAATTGATAATTAAAATAAAGGTCTCTAATGTACGGTTTTATTTTTCGGTTTTATGTGTTGGCTATTACATTTAATTATTGAATTATGTTGTGAAATGATATGGTTGCAATAGGGTTTCATTTATGTTTCTAAGACATGGAATAAAATAATTTAATCACAGTGGGGTTTATGATATTTCTAAGTCATAGGTAGATGTATATACCGGATTTTATCTAGATGAAACTCATTCCTTCTCTATCTTCATAAATTTTTTTGCATATCATCAAATTAGCATATGTGGCATCTTATTTAATGAGATTGAAACTCTAATAGAACATGCAGGACTGACCTAACCAACGAAGCAATTGATATATCAATTGTAAACATGCTATACATTTTTGAACCACAGATCTATCGTAAGAATAACATATGTGGTTTATTAGTTATTACCACGTGGTCTTCATTTCGCCGTCTCTATGAAAATGCCGAAAAAAAATATGTATTACTTTTTTTCAGCGTTGATGTGTCATACATTGATTAAATCTAGATTTCTTATAACTTACTTCCATCCATGACAAAATGGTTAAAAAATTTTTGTTTGCAGGAGTTTTATAAGATTTTAAGTACGTACGCTAAAACATGCCTTCGATGAGCGCTTATTAGGTATGGCTATTTTCTTTTTCATTTTTATGATTACATGAATGCAGTAGTGCATGGACTATATATTATGTATGTACATGACATTCACATATCTATAAATACCTTCCATACCGCACGCTCATAGAGATAGAGACAAGCGAAAATCTATAATCACACTAAATTACTATTTAAACACATGTGAATTAAGGTGGTATATACATAACACTTTTGATAAGGATGTTTAATCTTTTTTGGAACCCCTCTCATTAACATAATATCAGATGTGGTTATTTTACTTTACTCTTTTCATCTAAAAATCTTCTATATGTTATGTTTTCTAGTTTTTCCAGAAAAGCACAACGTGTTCCGCTTGTGCCTCGAAGGAGCAGGCGTTTTGCGGCTGGATTAATTTGATCTCGCATGTCCGAGCAATGTTTAATTCTTCCATATGTAACCATTGGTAAATTCTTTGCATGCACGATGTATCTGAATCGATATGGATGAGTAAATGAAACAGAGGAGTTTTAGTTCTTCTTGGTCTTGGTGATAAAAGTAATACGTAGGAGACTTTTGTAGGGAGGGAATAGTATGTTGAAGGCGGATCTATTTAGACCTAATAAATACTGCAGTATTCAAGCCAAGGCAAATTAATATGAAACCTCTGCTTATCTCTGGAAAATTGTCTTTTAAACTGCTATCCCAAGACATTGCCATTCCTCTTTTTTCTCCTCTCTCTTCTCCTCCTGGTCCCCTCCTCTCTCGACACTTGCATCGTGTTAGTCAATGGGGCACATGCATCCTGGTGATCAGTGATCACCACTAGGTACACCCCTTAGTGTGTTGATGCCTGGACGAAGTTTTGCTGAAGATGTGGGATTTTCTACTGTAAGTATTTTCAAACTGTCCATAAAATTGTAGTTTAATTAGATGCAAAAGAAATAGTTTATGTCTAGAATTTTGCTAGATATATATATATATATATATATTCAAAGCAGTCAATTTTAGACTTAAACTTGTCATAACAAAATAAAAAAATTGCTACCAGTTGGCCATGCCATAACAGAATTCGTGTAACGACAAAATAGAAGGCTTAGGCAATGACTTTGTAGAATTAATTGCTTAAAAATATATAAATAATATAGAGCAAAATCATTTCTCTAGGAACTTCCTACGGTAAAAAAATATATGATGTTTGGCTTTATTCACGATGTTGGTTTGTGCGAATTTCATGATATTAGAATAAGTTTAATATATTATAAAAATATTTTAAAGACAAATTTACACTTATGTTTTGACATTAAGTATTTTAAAATTTAGATTAAAATTTTGAAAGTTTGATCTTGTCTAAAATATTAAATATTTATTATCAGAAGAAGTACATATTAAGCCTCTGTTTAGTTTTTAGAAAATTCGGTATCTGATATGCTATTATATGAGATAAAAAGATGATGGCGCAGACTATCTGACATACAGTTCGCATAACCGTCTCTAATATGGGTGAGGGTAGGGGTTAAGCTGAATCTGATGTCCCATGTCTGATACTCCCCCAACTGTATTATATTATTTCCTTGAATTTATTGAAAATTGCTCATGATCTAACCAGTATTCTAATATCTGCCAAAACAGGATAGTGTATGATAGCTTATTTCAAAAATAAAGAAATACTACATCAGTTTCAAAACATAAACTTTTTTGGCTACGTATCAGGATAAGTAAGAGATTTGCACAACCACGTGCGTAAGACTACTCGCCAGGATCGGAATTAACAGAGGGATTCACATAGTGTGTGCAGTAGAGACAAACAATATGCAGATAATATACACATCCCTGGTTACTTGCTGATACCAAATAAATAGACACACATACATACATAAAAACTATTGTGAGTGAAAGCAATTATTCATGAAACAAACCGTTATTCTGAAAAACAAACTGACATGGCAGCAAATGATACAACAAGACCAAACGTACGTACCAAACTAAAGATGCAAGCATGCAAACCACCTGATATATTCATATATCAGCGCTTCGCTGGAGTGCTTGGGTTGTGGTACTATGGTGCGTGCGGCTTGGGCTCAGGCTTAGGCGGCAAAGTGGTCAAACAAGTGTTTGTGGAAGTGATCGAGGAATGCGTGTCCTGGCTGTGGCTTTGGTTTGGGTGGCTCCAGCCCATAATTCATTGGCTGTGGAGAGCTCGGGTTATGAAACTCCGACGCTGGCTGCGGCCCTGCCTGTGGCTTGGGCTCTGGCTTAGGCTTAGGCTTGGGCGGCATAGGCTTCTTATGGAAGTGGTCAAGCAAGTGTTTCTCCTTATGGAAGTGATGGAGGAATGGGTGCTCTGGCTCTGGCTTTGGCTTGGGTGGCTCCAGCTTAGACTCCAACCCATAATTCGTTGGCTGCGGAGGGGTTGGATTATGGTACTCTGGCGCCAGCTGTGGCCTTGGCTGTGGCTTGGGCTTTGGGTTAGGCTCAGGTTTGAGCGGCACAGGCTTCTTATGGAAGTGGTTGAGCAAGTGTTTCTCCTTCTTGTGGAAGTGATTAAGGAATGGGTGCTCTAGCTCTGGCTTTGGTTTGGGCTTGGGCAGCACAGTCTTCTTGTGGAAGTGGTCCAAAAAGTGCTTCTCTTTATGGAAGTGATCAAGGAATGGGTGCTCTAGCTCTGGCTTTGGCTTGGAAGGCTCAGGCTTGGGCTCCAGCCCATAATTCATCAGCTGCGGAGGGGTTGGGTTATGGTACTCTGGCATTGGCTGCGGCCTTGGTTGTGGCTTGGACTCTAGGTTAGACTTAGGCTTGGGCGGCATAGGATTCTTGTGGAAGTGGTTGAGCAAGTGTTGCACCTTCTTGTGGAAGTGATCGAGGAATGGATGCTTTGGCTTTAGCTTGGGCTCTAGCCCATAATTCATCGATTGCGTTGAGGATGGTTTTTGGTACTCTAGCACTGGCTGCGGCCTCGACTGTGGCTTGGGCTCTGGGTTAGGATTAGGCTTAGGTGGCACAGGCTTCTTGTGGAAGTGGTTTAGAAAGTGCTTCTCCTTCTTATGGAAGTGATTGAGGAATGGGTTCTCTGGCTCTGGCTCTAGCTTGGGTGGCTCCGGCTTGGGCTCCAGCCTATAATTCATCAACTGTGGAGGGGTTGGGGTATGGTACTCTAGCGCCAGCTGTGGCCTCGGCTGTGTCTTTGGCTTTGGGTTAGGCTCAGGCTTGGGCGACACAGGCTTCTTGCGGAAGTGGTCCAGAAAGTACTTCTCCTTCTCTTGGTTGTGTTCGAGGAAGGGGTGCTTGGGCTCTGACTTTGGCTTGGGTGGCTCCAGCTTGGGATCCGGCTTCGATGGCACCGGCTTCTTGTGGAAGTGGTCCATGACCTTCTTCTTGATTATGCCGCATATGGTGGCCGATGAGCACATTACTGATGTGTATTGGGTCTCAGTAGCGATGGCAACAAAGGTGCCCTCCGACACTGGCACGATCTTGGACGGCTCATTCCCGGGGAATGGCTTGTTGCCCGCGCTGTGGAGCTGAGCGATGCAGTCGGAGCTGTCGAGGTGGGCATCGAGGGGGACGCTGAAGGCGCCCGTTCCGTCGAGCTTGCCAGCAGCCTTGCTCTCATACTCACCGGCGCCGTTCTTGCACTTGATTGCCACCTGAAGGCCTGCACAAAAATTCCAAATTATATATATTATCAACTTGTCATCGGAAAGATGTTTTAAACTCCCAAGGGAATTTCCCTTGTAGTTTACATGCTATTCTATAAATATTATATATCACTTTACAAATATATAAGTTTAAATTTAAGAAATGAAAGAACAAATTAAATTTAGAATAGTATCTACATATTCACAATTATATTTGTTTTTTACAACTTATAAAAATTGGAGTGATAAATTACATATCGTTTCGCTTATCATCAGCTGTATCTCAATGATGTAGCAGCATATATGTGCATATGGTAAGTTACGAACCCTTGAAAGTATCCTCGGCTTTCATGTTCTTCCTGGTGCAGTCGGCGCACTTGGCCGTGCCGACGACGACTGACGCCGCCTCGCATAGGACGGTGAACGCCATCAAGACGGCGCAAACGCCGAGGAGAACTAGTCCTCGAGGAGCAGCTGCCATTGCTGAACCCTAGCTAGCTAGCTCTGTCTAGCTACCGCTCTGTAGATGGATGGATGAAGTGAAAAGTGAGGCAATGAATGGTTTATATAGGCACTGATGATCGATCAAGACAGCTTGCATTGATCGTTCAGGCCTATGACTACATGAGCAATGCCAATTTGGCCCTGAATTGGTGGATGACAAATTAAGGCCGTCCAAACTGAATGATTTGATCACGTACGTCCAATCGCCTCTGCAGCCTAGCTACGACATAAAAAATCCATCGATCGGTGGATATACGTAGGATCCACGCACCGCTTTATGCATCCATGCATCATGATACAAGTACAATAATCGCACTGGTCCCTCTGTTAAAATCAAGGTTCTGTTAAAAAATTAATTAATTCACAGCTATTCAAAAGGCAACATCTAATTAATTGATATATTTAATTAGTTTAATCCATATTTAATTAAAGTCAAAAATAGTTAATACATTTTTAAAGATAATATAATAATTTTGGGCAAACAAGCTGCACAATAAACAAGTATTAAAAAAATACTTGGAATACCACCTTAAAAAATAAAATATAGCAGATATTACTGGCCGATGAGAATTTGCCTAATTGTTGTTTCTTTCCAATGACTTAGAGCATCACCAACATATGCCAATGTGGTTCCTAATCCCAAAAATTAGGCTTTTAGCTAAAAATTTGGCTACAATACCCTCACGTACCTATCAAAATATTGAAATCCTCGTCTCCATTATTCTCGCGCTTCACTTGTGGGGGAGAGCGCTGGCTTCCAATCTACTGCTCATAGCGACTTCCCCGTGCTTAAAGGACATGTGGAAAACGGAAGTAACACCTGTTCGGTTGGTCGTTTGATGTGACCCGTATTTTATTATTAGGAGTCAATTATTAGTTGTCTGGAGAATTCTATTCATGGCTTTAGAAATCTGACTAGGCATTCCAAAAGAGAATTTTGGGATGGATTTTTGGGCCTCTGCTAGTGATGCTCTTAGAAGTTATATATGTAGTCATTGTCTTCGTAAAATCAGAAAATAGAATCACCAAAATCAATGATAGACCATTGTGTTGATCGAATTTCACTCACATTATCACTAGCAACGGATGTCAAACCAAAGAAAATGATAACATTAGGGAGTATGTAACAAAACTGTAAATTAGTCATTCGCTATCATAGCCATCAAAACCGATCTCACGAGGACACCACAACTAAGGATGCCACACTAATCGGGAATCTCTAATATGACATCTCTAAGATGGTCATGACATTTAAAATGTTGTCATTGCTATACCTGGAGAGTCCACCCTAACATAAGAAGATAAGAGAGGAATCATTACGACATTTTCTGCAGGAAGGTGTGTGGTGCTCACATATATGATGATGTTGGTTGCGGTCCCAGCCCCAATAATGTGATGCAGATCTGAGCTTGATTCCTTCCATGGTATTAAATGTTCCTAAGCATGGCAGTGATGGGGGTGGCCAGACCTAGGTTGGTGGAATTGGTGGCTGGAAACAGGCCTCTGAACTGCTGTGGCCCAAATTTGATGGCATGGGTAGCGACAAAGACAGATCCCCTACAACAGAATCGATGACCCAATGGGCAGCTCTGTCTGAGACCCATCCCCCAACATCGACCTTTCGTTGTCAGTGCTATGCAATCCTTGCCACCACCTTCCTTGTGGCCATGCGGGCTTCTAGCGGCACATTCCAGTGGCAATGAGGTGGACATGTGGGGTAGGAGGCGCAGCGGCACATGGAGCTTTGTGCTGCCCGAGAGGATTAAAAGAATTTTTAACAAAAGACTAACAAGTAAATCTAGAAAAATACATTATGAATTGACCTATATTAAAAAAAACCAAGACAACTTGATCTAGATTTCTCTCTTGAAACTAGATCTAAACCCAGAAACTCACATTTTAAGGCTTAAAACGTCAAATTTACATAATGGAAGAATAAGTCTACATCATTGAAGAAATATTGCAACTATAAACTTTGGGCTAGTCCAAGTCGAAAAACCCCATGCCTTTCTCTATCCAATTAAGCACTAATTAAGTGAGAAAGTTAGATGGAATCTAGAAGGAAGGCTAGAAATGCAATACTCTAATCTTAGAGAGTCAACTCTACCAAAAGATTGAAGATCACACCCTCCCCCTCTATTTTGCCATTTTTTGGGCTGCCTAGGGCTGCTCCACTTCAACCAAACTTGGTTTGATGTGGAGCAGCTAAAGGAAGAAGAGACGTTATAGCTCAAGGAAGAAGAGACCTTATAGTGGATAGTGGAGGGAGGTCTTACAAAGGCGGTCAGAAATATATACCACAGGCAGGAAAATAAACAGACTGCCTATGAAAATGGACCTGTTTTGACAAGTAAAACCTGCTGCTTGTGATATGGTTGGCTTTGCTGATCACACATGGTAATAGTGATTGTCACAGGTGGTCACTTAAGCTGATCGCCTGTGAAAATTGGTCCATTTTTGCAAAGGCTTACTTAGGTGACCACATGTGGTATATTTTTCTGCAAGCGATACTGGTGTAATGCTGCATGGGTGGTTGCCCTTTTGAAATGCCAATGCAGTCCAGGAGGGGTGCCTGTGAAATTCTATTTTTGCAGTGGTTTGTGTACTATACAGTGATCGACTACTTATGGCAACACTTTCCAAATGTATTGGATTCTTATTACTAAATGACATTTGACACCATAATTGGGACAAAATCTTGCAAATCCAAGACTTTCAGACCTACCGACCTCCTTCTCCCACTCCGACGAATGACTGATTTAATTAGCATATGGGGAGGTGGGGGTGGGGGGGGGGGTGGGGGTGGGGGGGGGAGATAGTGGGAACAATGGAATGATTTCCATAAGTGTTAGAGTATTAAATATGGCATACCCTATGAACATGTACATACATTGCTCAAAAATATCGCGTACCTAAGGAGATACAGAAAAGATCAGTCAAACATGGATATGGTAGAAGTTTGTCCTATATAGGGAAGGGACTTTGTAGTCTGATTTGGGTACAACAGGGACTACTCTACCCATGTTAAGATATGTTGCCCCAACTTCTACTTAGAGAAGGATTATCTTGGGTATAAATACAAGGGTCTGCTAGGAGGGGAGGGCATGGAATTATAAGCAAGAGAATACAAGTCATACCAAGTCCACAACCCATAGGATTACATCCATAGCCATCGACTACTATCGCTGACTATAATTTCTCACCAATCTCCCTAAGTTTAGTTGGTAGGCTAAGTTAGACACCTCCCCATATTTTTATTTAGTGTGATCTACTCGCCATCAATACATATAAACTAGAATAGGGTTATTACTCATCTTGGGGTCCTAAGCTAGTATAAATCCTTGTGTTTGCTATGTATTTGCGCATCTTTACAAAAAACATGGTAGTGACGATCTTCCTTGAATACTATAATTGGGATCTCACACATTGACAGCTTGTGTGCTAGGTAGGGGCATGGTATTTTGAATGATTTGTCGAAGATGTCACCAAGAGGCGGTTTTTCTAACATAGGCTTTTATTATTGCTTTAGCCCAAAAGAATAGAGCTGGCTAGAAGTTATCCTCCTTCAAGTTAGATCCATCACACTTCCTATGTTGTTGGCTCCTCTACAATTTATGGTACTCTTTCCCTGGCTAAGATCTATTATCAGTAAACCTTCATGGTCGACGGACAAAGGGCTTCACTGCAAGATGTGGTGCCTGATACACAAGACCGGTTCCCATGGTCTCGAGGGGTGTTAGATTTTTCAAAACGAGGTTGCTAGACTTTCAAAATCTCAACCAAACAATGATACCTTCAAGTACTACCCCATCCACAAGACGAGTTCTCACACCTTAGCCGGGTGCCTAGTTTGCCAATGGATGATGGTTGGTATTGCTCAACCTCTATTAGAAGAGGGTACATGCAAGGACTACCCAAAGCACTCTTCCCAAGACAAGTGACGAGGAATGGAGGCCAATACTAGAGTCCATGAAGATGACTGCCTAGTTAGTTTTCTTAGGCTTGATGAGCCCTCCATACTCGAAGGTCTAGATGAAGAAAGAGTCCTCAAACTCCATGTCAAATCATGATGTCAGGGTAATCAATAGGGAAGCCATCGCTAAAAGTAATATTGCTCGATCACTGGTGGAGGGAGAAGTTGTGCTAGGCAGTAAAACTCCCGCGAGACAACATACTCCTTCTCTAGACAATACTCAGTCAACTTCGGTGCAGCATATACTCAATGCCCAATAGATGTTGAGCCAATCTTCTATGGATCTTTTGGGAAATCCTGCTGCAAATGACTGGTTTGAGAAGATGTGATTTACAATCGCAAATCTTAATATAGCGTTCGCAACTCCACCTCTTTGGAGGACTAAAGAACCAAGGGAAAAAGCAAGTCCTCCAAGGCACTGAGAAGATAGGGAGGGCAACAGAAACACCAACCAACAAGGAAGACGATATGCTAGACAAAGTCTCCTCCTAACTGTGACACAGATAGAGGCTTAGGCGATGACCACAACCAACATCGTGGTCGCTAACACCGCCGAGGCACCCTGCCCTAGGAGGAAGACCATTAGCATTGTCTGGATCAGGATCATGGACCCTGGAGGCATGGAGACCTTCGAGATAGCCTGAACCGGAGAAGAGGAGAGCATGAGTGTCATGATAGATGTGACTATGACCTCCAGCAAAACCAAAGATTAGGGGATGGATCCGAGCCCAAATAGGAGATGCAATGACGATTGATGACCTTCTAGAGAACACGACCCTAGTAACCCCTCATCATCATCATCTACCTCCTCTTTCTTCTCATCCTTCTCCGTCTCACCACCATCACAACATTAGCGTCTGAGATCCCATGGGTGACATCCTGTCTTCTGACTAGGAAGAGGGTGTGGTGCATTCATCCCTGCCCTTTGGGAAGTTAGGTGGCCACCCAAAGGAGTACGGACCCTAAGGAGTTTCTACGGGTAGATGAGAATGCCATGGCCAATTATCTAGCGAATGTGTTGAAGGGCTTTGATTGGTCTTGGCTCATCCATTTACCAACGGAGTCCATCACATCCTAGGAATACCTCTACCAAAAGTTTATCATCAATTTCTATGGCACCTACTAGAGACATGCTGTGGAAGACAACCTACATGCCATGGTTCAAAGTCTAGGAGAATCTCTTCAGGATTTAATGAATGCCATTACACGATCCCTGAGATATCAGATTCCTTTTTTATTGGGGCATTTAAGTCTGGAATTTGCGACACCTACACTATCTAAGAATTGGTGCCCAGAAATATAGTAACCGTGATGAAGCTTTTCAGCATTATGGAGCAGTGTGCTTGGGTTGATGAAGTTGTTCAATGTAATAGTGGCAAATGAAAGATGGTGGAGGATAAGAAGCCAAGTCAAAAGAATGAGGCGAACACCTCTAAGCTAGTGGACCATCCCAAATCAAAGAAGAATAAGTGTCATAGGGCTGATGGAGAAGTTCTGGCTATAGACAATGGACCATCCTCTCACAAGCACTACGAAGCACAAGGTGAAGCCATTGGCAGAAAGTGGTGCCTTATACACAAAACTGGGTCCCATACTCTAGAGGGATGCCATGTGTTCCACCAGGTGAACTGGTGCGTGTGGTCAAGATGAAAGCTAACGTCCCATGGACTCCTAACTCTAAGGACGACTATCCAAGTACTGATCACTACATTACTCACATTTTTAGTGGTTCAACCTCTTACTCTTCTAAGAGACAGTACAAGAAGGTGGAACATGAAGTCTGTGTCACAACTTAGGAGATAGTTACCAAATTACCATGGTCTGGTGTCCTCATAACCTTCTTGAACACTGACCACCTGGCCATTAGTAGTACCCCTGGCAAATATCCTATAGTGGTCAAGCCCACTATTAGGAATATCAAGGTTGCCCATGTCATGATCAACAACGTGAGTTCTATTAACTTCCTCTTCATCAATGCCCTTGATGAGATGGGAATCTTGAGAAGTGAGTTGAATCCCTCTGAACAACCCTTCCATAGGATCACCCCAAAATCATCATTGAAACTGCCAGGGAAGATCATGCTGCCAATCACTTTTGGAGAATGAGACAATTTCAGGACCGAGAAGATCATGTTTGATATTGCTAACTTTGATACAACATAAAATATGATCAGTGGCTGAACAACTTTAGCTAAGTTCATGGTGGTTTCCTACTACGCATACCAGCTCTTGAAGATGCTAGGGCCTAAGTGGGTGATTACTCTCTTCGAAAACCAAAAGGTTGTCCAGTGCAACCAGAAAAGTTTAGGGCTCGGACCCTAGCCACACGGTGTGAAAATAGGTACTCGAGTTTATCACTTTCCTCTCAGAGAATGCAGATGTCTTTGCATGGTAGTCATTTGACATGCCCAGGGTCCTTAGGGAAGTGATCGAGCACAAACTGATTGTGTGAACACACGCTAACACTATCAAGCAAAAGAAAAGGAGGTTTGCGTGTGATTGCAAGGAAGTCATATGGGAAGAGATCGATAAGCTTTAGAAAGTAGGCGTTGTGCGCAAAGTGTTGCACCCGAAATGGCTTGCACATCCTGTCATGGTGAAAAAGGCCAACAGTAAGTGGAGGATGTGCATGGACTTCACTGACCTTAACAAGGCGTGCCCAAAGGATCACTTTCCTCTACTAAGGATTGACTAGCTAATTGATTCCACAGCTGAATGCGAGTTATTAAGCTTTCTCAATGCATATTTGGGCTAACATCAGATTAGCATGGCCAAAAGAATGAGCAGAAGACTTCTTTTGTGATGCATTATGGTGTTTTTTGCTACATCAAGATGCCATTTGGGTTGAAGAACACTAGGGTCGCCTATCAAAGTGGAGCCTAGGGCACATTCTAGTCACAAATTGGCCACAATGTGCCTACGTAGATGATGTGGTCATCAAGACAATGACACAAGATCATTTGATTGAGGATATCTAGGAAACATTCGATAATCTCCATCGACATCATATGAAACTAAATTTAGAGAAATGCACATTTGGAGTACCTTCTAGGAAGTTAATTAGATTCCTCGTGTTAAAATGATGCATTGAAGCCTACCCTAAGAAGACAAAAGCAATCTAGGAAATAAAGTAATTGACAAGACTCAAGAAGATGCAAAAACTAACAGGATGTATGGCTGCTCTTAGCAAGTTCATCACACGGATGGGTGAGAAAGGGCTACCCTTCTTCAAACTTTTGAAGAAGCAAGATGATTTTGAGTGGACTAAAGAGGCAGAGGAGGAGTTTCTGGCATTGAAACAATATCTATTAAACCCACCCATTCTAGTCACTCCTTGCCCACGCAAAGAATGTTTCCTATATATCGTAGACACACCATACTCGGTAAGCACCGTCCTTGTCATTGAATGAGACAAATCACAATGACTAGTCTAGTACATTAGTGAAGTTCTCCATGAAGCTATGTTGAGGTACCCTAAAATTTAGAAATTGCTCTACACTGTTCGGATGACATCAAGGAAGCTGTGTCACTATTTTTAGGTGCATAAGATCATAGTGGTCTCTTCTTTCCCACTTAGAGAAGTGATGTGCAACAAATAAGTATTAGGTCGCATTGCTAAGTGTGAGGTTGAGCTTGGTGAGTTTAATGTCAACTTTGTTTTGAGAACAACTATCAAGTCTCAGGTGCTAGCAGACTACATCATTGATTGGACCGTCTTGGCAAAAACCAATATCTACACATTTGTACGTGACACCTGGACTATGGCATTCAGCGGAGCATTTAATTCTCAAGGCATGGGAGCAAGATTTATTCTAAAATCACTAACTAGAGAATGACTCAAGTATGTCATAAGGCTTGAGTTTCGAGCAACAATTAATTCTATCGAGTACAAAAGGCTCTTGGCGGGGTGAAAAGCAGCTGTTGCACTTGGCATCCGATGATTAGTTGTGATAGAGGATTCATAATTGGTCACCAAATAGGCGCACAAAGACTATTAGTGCTCTAACCCTAAATTAGCCAAGTACATGGTAGTAGTCCACAAGATGAAAGGATGGTTCTATGGCCTTGAAGTCTAGCATGCTTATCACAAAGATAACTTCAAGGCTAATGACTAGGCAAGGATCGCTTCCAAAAGACAACCTATGCCATAAGGCATTTTTCTGGAAATTCTTCATGCACCATGAGTTGCTGAGGATGACAACTTAGACAATGGATTGAGGGCTACAACACAAGATGTTCCTTCACCGCTAGTTGGGGGCTCCACAATTGATAATTTGGTGGCGACTATAGGAGAGAAATGGGATTGGCGCATTCCACTGCGCCATTACCTATCATCAGACAACATGCCCAAAAGTGGAACTCTACTTGTTGATCGAGGATGAGTTATACAAATGTGGAAATAATGGAGTTATGATGAAGTGAATCATAAGGGCTGACGGCATATAATTGCTCAAAGATATCCATGATGGTATTTGTGGAGCTTATGCCGTGGGACACTCAATGGTCTGTAAAGCCTTTCGACAAGGATTTCACTAGCCAATTGTGCTCCAAGATGCTTGTGAGATGGTTTAGAGATGTAAAGCTTGTAAGTTTCATAGCAAGCACACTAAGATGCTAGCATAGACATTGCAGACAATACCCATTTCATGACCCTTCTCATGCTAGGGACTAGACATCCTCGGATCTTTTCCCCTAGCACAAGGCAGATTCGAGTTCTTACTCATTGCTATTGATAAGTTCACCAAGTGGATTGAAGGATTCATGAAAGGGATTTTCTGTCGGTTTGGTTTGCCTCACCTCATTTTCATAGACAATGGATAGTAGTTTGGAAGTGATGATTTTTAAAAGTACTATGAGGACTTGGGAGTCCAACTCTACTTTGTTTTAGTTGCACATCCTCAAAGTACCGATCAAAGTCAAACTTTCAAACAACATTATACTACAAGGAATCAAAACCTGGGTGCACGATCTACTGAAGGCATGTAATCATCGCTGAGTTTAGGTATTACCTCAAGTACTCTAGGCTGTTCACACCACATCAATTACGATCACTCAGGAGGCCCCTTTCTTCTTAGTATATGGATCCAAGACAATGCACCCTATAGAGCTACGCCACCTGTCCACTAGGGTGAAGGAATACTTTGATGAGAATCAAGTTGAGCAAAGAGCCAACGATGTCAACCTTCTGGAAGAGGCCAAACAGTGTGCTCAGCAAGTAGTTCATCGCTACCATGACAAGCATGTCCGGTCACAAGCATTTGTGATAGGTGACTATGTACACAAGCAGGTACAAACCATGATTGGTTGAAACAAGCTTTCACCTAAGTGGAAAGGTCCTTACAAAGTAGTTCGTGTATGAAGGCCTTATGCATGCAAAATAGCAAACAATGAAGGATGTGAGCTGTTGAGTTCATGGAACATAGAACAACTATGTGAATTTTGTGTTTAAATTTCTTTCATATATTTATATCCTCTTATATGTAATTATATCATGATTATGTCAATAAACTTTAACCTAGTAATCTCCAATCACTCACATCTCAATATTGGAAGAGTATATCATCCCTAAGCTATTTATGTTTCCTAGTTGGTCGATAAGATAAGGGATGCCTAATTATTTCCAACTGGCTAGGGGTTGGGAGACTTTGCTTGTATTAACAATGTACCTACAACCATAAACAAAGGGTAGGTGCGTCCTTATGGCCAAGGGGCTAGGAAAATTTCCATTTTTTCTCTAATGATGACGGAACTTGGTCGCCTTCTCAGGATTATCTTCCTGTTCATGCCGGATCCCGGCACGAGCATGCCGATGCCTGGGAGGTCTGCTTAGCTCCAATGTAGGCTGGTCGGCTTCTCTCCGTGGCTCGAGGTACGCGCGCCGAGGGCGGTGGGGTTCGGTCGGCTTCGGCGCAATGGTGTAGGTGTGGGCATGCCAGTCAATTTGACCCTGTAATTGACAAGGAGGTGAGGCAAACAGGTCAGTCGGATGACGGGCTGATACTAGCGCTCGCTATCGGCTGGCTGCCGATAGGATCGGGTTGGTCATCGGCCGCGTCCGGATGGCTCTCGCTATCGGCCAATAGCCGATAAGAATCAGGGCGCCCTTCCATCGGGTGGGGTAGCCGATGAGGGCGTGGGCAGGTGTCGACAAGGGATACGACGGCTTCGGGCGTAGCGAAAGCAAGACCCTGATCTATCAGCCGTAGAGCCGTTGGAGGCACAGGATGGAAATGGCAGCACGAGACCCATCGCCTGCTGTGATGATGCCGCTGGTACTGAATCTTGAAGATCGAACCTAACCGAGACAGTACGAGAACGGGGCCAAAGGCAATCGGACGGTGGATGCCGAATCGGATGTGCTGAAGCAAGGGCGAAGCGAACCCATCGGCTAGCTAAGCCGATGAGAGGATGTCTCTCTAAAGATAGGCGCGCATCAGCTGGAAGGCCGATGCGCTTGGCATGGCGCTCAAGGGAAAATCTCTGAAGACCTGGCGCGTATCGGCCGAGGAGCCGATACGCTGAGCGTGACGCTCCACATATAGATAACTCATCGGCTAGCACTCCGATGAAATGCCGTATAGAGACCTATAGGCCTAAAGCTCATTCCATCGTCGGCTGCCTCGTAGGTCGAACCTAACCGATGTAGCACGGGACCGACAACGGCAGAGAGAGCTTGATAGACTGATAGATCCTGCACGGACGTGATGCAATACATCCTATTGGCCTAAGAGGTCAGACCTAACCGATGTAGCCTTAGACAGAACGAGACATATCGAGATAGTGGCGGGACTTACCCCTTCGCCGAAGATCGGACCTAACCGATGTAGCCCCGCGTCGAGAGCCAGACCCCGCCGGTAGAAACCCAGATAAACTAGGGTGGCAATGCGTCGAGGTTGTATTGATCGAAGGATTCATTTACATGTCTCTAGGGGTCTATATTTATACCCTAAGTTTACAGAGTCCAACGTGTTTTCAACAACCATCGGATGTTATTTCCTAACAAAAATAAAGAAAAATATCTCTAAAGAAGTTAACTAACTAAATCTTTCTATCCATATAAGATAAGATTTACAAAAGATAAAATACCCTACCATTGGTTCCACGGCTCCTCCATAAACTCGGTCTTATCTAGATAGTCTTCTATTCTGAGACCGAGACTTCCATTGCTTTAATCCGATCGGCTTCTTCCCTGTAGCGATAGGACACCTCTTCAGCCGATCGGCTTTTTCCAATCCATCATCGAGCTGTCCAAATTTTGGCGTTAACACTTCCTGACAACCTAGTGGGGGCTAGGAGATGCACACATATTACACATAGTCAGATGTAACGCCCTGAAATTACCCTAATCTTTAAATTGTTGTTTAATGAATTTTCAACAAATTTTAAAATCCAAAATAATCCTTCAACAATTAAAAATCACCATGATTAAACTCAAATTAGCTTGTGGGTATTTTTAATAAATTCCCCACATGCCAAAATACTTAAATAATTTTTACTTAAATTTTTGGAGCAATCTAAGTAATTTTAAGACAACAAAAACCTTTATTAGGGTTTTTATAAAATAAAAACCCTAATAAAACCCATCCCTCTTGAGCCGTTTTTGGCCTATCTCTTTCTCTCTCTTTCCTTCCAACCCTCCCCTTCCTCCTTGCACTAGCCCAACCCATCTCACCCCTTTCCGCATCTGTCCTCATTTATTCTATCTTGCATGGCCCGGCTCCTGGTGTAGGCTAGCAAAGCCACTCCTATGCCCACACCGCTGCCATTGATAAGTAGGCCCACCTATGGGAGGTATCTCATTCCTCTTGCTACCGGGCGCAACCATGGCCACTATCGCCGCTGATTGCGGTGTCAAATCCATCTCCCCTCGCAGATTCCTCCAATTAATTAAGAAGAATCAATTCCTTCTTTCCCCTCTTCATTTCCCCCAAGTTTGCTCCTTGAATTGAGCTCTTAATTGCTGTGCATGCCATCCATTTTTTCTTTCCCCTCTTCATTTCCCCCAAGTTTGCTCCTTGAATTGAGCTCTTAATCGCTGTGCATGCCATCCATTTTCCTATCCACCTTCAATGGCAAACCCCACCTCCACTAGCATCAATCCCGCCTCACCGGGCCTTTAAAAGGATGCACTCTCCCTCATCTTCCATTCTTTGCCACCATCCCGAGCTCCACACCCTCAAATTGTCGTCACGCCTTTTTCTTCAAGTGTCACCGCCACCACCTTTCTCTAGTCGCCCCTTGTCGGTTGCAAGGACGTTGTTTGCCCTCAATGATGCCACCTTTGGCATCGCTGTCACCACGCGCAGCTGGGCCACCTCTTATCTAACCCTAAAGATCGCTAGAGCACCAATGACCATGTGGACCCAAAGCATAGCATCGCTAAGACGATGCTGCCAGTTCTGCTTTGGGGTTACCAATGGAGTAATGCCGCAGGAGGTGAGTCTATTTTGGGTCAGATTAGATGAAAGGTCTTGACAAGATCTTAGCACCTTGGGTACCTTTAGGATATCATGATGCATGGACGATATTTTGTTAAGAATGTGTGTTGTGAGTAAAGTGCACACTTTCGATCATAGTAAAATCTCAGTCAAATAGTTGCTTCCTCGGTTATGGGTGTGCCGAGCGTGTTACTCCAAGTTGGTCCCCACTTTCTAAAATTAGGAGGATCGATCCTGTTGGTATAATCTTGTGGAATAGATTGGTTGAAGTTAGGATCGTGGTTACACAAGCTTGCTTACATTAAAATATTGACATAGATCTAGGAATGTGTTTATAATTGTGCTTTAAATTAATAAAACATAGCAACTATAGCTTTACACAAAATAAACCCTATTATGTCACTTCCTTGTTCTCCCTATGCATTATTGTGCATTTCTGATATGGCTTGCTGAGTACCTAGGTAGTACTCACTATTGCTCACATAAAAATTCAGAAGATGAATGCTCTTAAGGAGAAGGTGTGGACTACTATCTAGTGATGTTGTCAAATGCCTGTGGATGCTTTCTCCATAGTCTTTTGCTATCTTTTTGTTCATCTTTGAATTCACTGGCCTTTTACTACCAATGTAATAAATTTATTTATTTACGCTTTCACAAGTGTAGTTTGTAATAGAAACTTTGTGCTGTTTACCTTGCCTTCCTAGGATAGGGATTAATACATTGAGCATTGGAAAATAGAGCATATTCCTGAGTGTGACAAGTTGGTATAAAGCCGCCTTGACTGTAGGACGAGCTAAGTGGTCAAACCCTAAGGACATATTTTATAAGAAGATTATTTGTAAAAATTCTCCTTTTCTCCTCACTTGCTTCACTACTTCTAAAATGTTTATTCTTACCTTATTTGGTCTTAACAAGTTTTAGTTGCAGAATAAAATTATAACCAATATCATAGCAATAAAATTTGAACAAATTAGTTAAGCAATCCTCATCTGTGTTCTAATATCTCACTTCCCTTCCCTTCCTGGTTGCTATAGACGGTAAACACCAGAAGGAAAACCGCTGCCAGCAATCAAACACATGCCAGAATCGCAGCTTAGAATCAAGGCAATGTTCCACCACCACCACCCTAACTTATCGTGGAAAATTCTGACTTCACCCAGCTCCTAGCTCAGCATAGTCGTATAATGGCTACCATGCTCCATCAACTCTAGAATCCACCAGCCGTTGCTGCTCGCACTTTCGCTCCACCACAGAATCCACCATGATCCATGTTGATCAACTTTCTATGCATCTGCCCACCTACCTTTTCTAGCACCACCGAACCCCTTGAAGTAGATGATTGGCAGCATACAATCAGTGAGAAGCTAGATGTCATATAGTGCTCCGACAAACAAAGAGTCCCTTTGTTGCACATTAACTACATAGCCTAGCATTTGAGTGGTGGGATCACTTTCAAGCTACTCAAGTAGATGGGCAAGCTGTCACATGGGCTCATTTCTCTAAGGCTTTCTAAAAGACTCATGTGCCTGCTGGCACGATGGCTCTAAAGAAGAGAGAATTCCATGAGCTCACAAGGGTGATCGTACAGTTACATAATACCTATATTTATTCAATAGGTTAGCTCACTATGCACTTAAAAATGTTCACACAAATGAAGGAGGGAGATATTCCTTGAGAGATTGAATTATGAGTTGTTTGTCTAACTTATCTCTAGTGACTATGAAGATTTTTAGAAGCTAGTGGACAAGGCAATTCGCTAAGAGGACATGCACAATCAGATGAAAAGTAAAAAACATCACTTAGCCAATGACAATGTGCAACAAGACTCTAATTAGAGGTTACGCTTCACATCGACTGAACATGTTGGGACTTCTTTTTCAGCACCTTATGCACCTTGCCCACACCCAAACAATAAGCTCTGGAACCATGAAAGTGATAATGGTCATCATTTTGTCTCAACCATAGCTCAAGATGATCCTATGCATAGTGAAAAACGAAGAAAGGTACTTTCATGTTTCAATTGCCATGAGCCAAGGCACTTCTCCAATAAATGCTCAAGACCCAAGCGACATCAAAGCTCAACATGTTTTTGTAAAAATAACTAAAATAACAAGAAGGTTGTGAGAGGTCATGTGAACCATGTCTTAGCAAAAGAAGCACCGCTAGCACTAGAAATCATACTTGGTATGCTCCTAGTTAATTCAATTCCAGTGTTAGTGATTTTTTACTCTAGAGCAACACACTCTTTCATATCAAGAAGCTTTGTGGAAAAACATAATTTAAGGATGGAGAGCCTTAGTTCTGCAATGCTAATATCTACCCCAGGTGGATAGGTGCCTACCAAACTATTTAGTCCAGCAATAAAGATAAAGATCCAAGAAATACCCTTTTTGGTTAATTTCATACTTTTGGACTCTAGAAATCTTGATGTCATCCTAGGGATGACTTGATTAACCAAGTATTGTGGAATGATAGATTGTGCTAGTTGATTCATCTCCTTGACAAGCACCACTTGCCAGCAAGTCATCTTCCATGCCCAACCTATGTTGTCTTGTGAACAAGCTTTGAATCAGCCTAGTGTAGAAGAAATACCCATTATAAATGAATATCTATATGTTTTTCAAAAGAATTGACAGGGGCCACCCAAAAGAGATATTGAATTCAGAATTGACTTAATACTTGGAACAACAGCTATCTCTAAAAGGCCGTATCGAATGGCTGCTAATGAGTTAGCAGAAGTCAAGAAGTAGTATGAATAATTGAAGCAAAATGGATATATCAGACCTAGCACATCGCCTTGGGAGCACCGGTCATTTTGTTGAGAAGAAAGACAAGATTAAGAGAATGTGTGTGGATTATCACAAACTCACGATCAAGAACAAGTATCCTCTCCCAAGAATTGATGATCTTTTTGATCAACTAAAAGGGGCAACAATATTCTCAAAAATTGATCTTTAATTGGGATATCACTAGTTGAGAATTCATGAAGAAGACATTCCTAAGACAGCTTTTACTACAAGATATGGGTTATTGGAGTGCACAGTAATGTTATTTAGATTGACTAATGCCCTTGCTTTCTTTATGAATTTGATGAATAAGGTGTTCATGGAATATTTGGACAACTTTGTCATGGTGTTCATCGATGATATTCTCATTTACTCCAAGAAAGTAGAAGAACTTGAACAACATCTATGCCTAGCACTAGAGAAACTTAGCTAACAATAGTTGTATACCAAGTTTAGCAAATGTTATTTCTGGCTATTAGAAGTGAAGTTTCTTCATCACATTATTTTAGTACAAGGAGTTGATGTGGACCTAACCAATGTTGAAGTAGTTATGAAGTGGAGTCCACCAAAGTTGGTGACTCAAGTTTGTAGTTTTCTTAGACTTGCAGGCTACTACCGCTTGTTTATTGAAAATTTCTCCAAGATAGCATGATCTATGACTAAACTCCTAAAGAAAGAACATATTTTCACATAGACCCCATAGTGTGCAGAGACATTTTAGTTTCTCAAAAAGAAATTAGTATTAGCTCCAGTACTCATTCTACTAGACATCCACAAAGATTTTCATATGTATTGCGACACATCTTGTCAAGGGTTGGGATGTGTTCCTATGCAAGAAGGGCAAGTTGTAGCCTATGCTTGTTATCAACTTAGGCCACACGAGAATAATTACCCAACACATGACTTGGAACTAGCCGCAATAGTTCATGTTTTGAAGATATGACGACATTATCTCATTGGTAACTGTTGCGAGATATATATCGACCACAAAAGTTTGAAGTGCATCTTTACCTAGCTAGATTTGAATCTTCGATGGAGAAGATGGTTGGAATTAATTAAACACTATGATGTGGGAATTCAGTAACACCCTGGCAAAGCTAAATGTAGTGGCTAATGCCTTGAGCAGAAAGAGTTATTGTAGTTCCATTATCCATGAAGATTGCCCTCCTAGCTTATGCAAGCAATTAAAAGAGTTGAATTTGGGTATAGTCATATATAGCCACTTGGCAACTCTTGGTGCAAGGCCTTTGCTCTAAGATCAAGTGAGAGAAGCTCAAAAGGAAGATGCTAATATTAATGAAAAAAGGAAGAATATGAGAAGGGGTAAAGCAGTTGGGTTTTATAAAGATGAGCAAGGAACAGTTTGGCATGGATATCTACGTCCCCAATAATCCAGAGCTCAAGAAACTCATTCTGCAAGAAACTTATGAAAGTCGATATTGAATCCATCCTGGTAGTACGAAGATGTACCAAGATTTGAAAGAAAAATACAGGTGGACAAGTATGAAAACAGAAATAGCTAAATTCATCACAATCTACAATGTGTGCTAGTGTGTTAAAGTAGAACATCAAAGACTGGTAGAATTGCTAAAACCCATAAAGATTTTAGAATGGAAATAGGAATAAATTGGTATGGATTTCATCATAGTTTTGTCGAGAACTCAAGCTAGTTATGACTCTATTTGGGTCATAGTTGACTGCTTAACACTAGGTGGCTCAGTTCATTGCTGTCAAGACCACCTATGCTGGTAGGTAAGCTAGCAGAGTTGTACTTTGCCAGATTCGTTTGCCTCCAAGGTGTACCAAAGAAGATTGTGTCTGACAGAGGAAGCCAATTCACTTCCAAGTTTTTGTAGAAACAACAAAAAGAAATGGGAACACGTTTGAACTTTAGTATAACATATCACCCATAGGCTAACGGATAAATAGAGCACGTCAACCAAATTCTCAAAGAAATGCTTAGAGCATGCACACTAGACTTTGTCAAAATCTAGGACAAGGGACTTCCTTACGCAGTGTTTTCTTATAATAACAACTATCAAGCAAGTTTATGAATGGCACATTTTGAAGCTCTCTATGGTTGTAAACACCAAACCCCACTCCTTTAGGATCAAATTAGGAACGACAATTCTTTGGAACTAATATTCACAAGGTCAAGATCATCCTAGAGAATTTGAAAGTATCCCAAACTAGACAAAAGAGTTATCCTGACACCAGTTGTTGGGATTTGACTTTCAATGATGGAGATTTTGTATATCTAAGAGTCACACCACTTAGAGGAGTTAGACACTTTAATACATAAGGAAAGTTTGCACCACATTACATGGGACCATACAAAATTTTGTGTAGAATAGGAAAAGTTGATAATTAGTTGGAACTACCCACATCATTGGGTGCAATGCATGATGTGTTTCGTGTCTCACAACTAAAGAGTGTCTTTGAGTGCTAACAGAACAAGTGAACCCAAAATAGATTGAGATTCAAGAAGATCTGACTTACGTGGAGAAGCCCATTAGAATCCGGGATATCTTTGAGAGGTATACGCGAAGCTGAGTCATTTTTTTCTACAAGGTTTAGTGAAGCAACCACTCTAAAAAGGAAGCAACCTGGGAACATGAAGATGAGCTGAAGTCCACCCATCCCCATCCCCATCAAGGATGAGATTCTCTGTTGGGGGTAGGTTTGTAACATTCTAAAATTACCCTAATATTTAAATCAGTGTTTAATACATTTTATAGAAATTTTAAAAGAAAAAAGAGCCCCCAATAGTTAAAATTCACCAAGATTAAACACAAATTGGATTGTGGATATTTTTAATAAATTCCCCACATATGAAAATGCTTAAATAGTTTTCTAAGCAATCTAAGTAATTTTAAGACAACAAAAACTTTATTAGAGTTTTTATAAAAGAAAAACTAGAAGAAAATCTCTCCCTCCTCTTGTGCAGTTTTTGGCCCATCTCTTTTTATCTCTTTCTGTATAGCCAACCCCTTCCCTTCTCCTCCCCACTCTGGCCCAAGCCACCGAGGCACATTCCGCATCCCTCTTCCTCTCTTCTCCCTCACATGGCCCAGCTCCCATTCTAGGCCAGCCTCCTTCTTGTGGTAGCCCACATTGCCCAGGTCAGCCAAGCCACTCTTGCACTCCCACACTCGCACCGCTGCCACCAACAAGTAGGGCCCACCTATCAGAGGCATCCCCTTCCTCTAGCTGTAGGGCGCAACCCTAGCTACTGCCACCAATTGTGGTGTAAAATCAGCCTCCTCTCATCGTTTCCTCCAATTGATTGAGGGGAATCAATTCTCTCTTTCCCCTCTTCATTTCCCCCAAGTTTTCTCCTTCAATAGAGCTCTTAATCACTGTGCATGCCTTTTGTTTTCCTCCCTGCCTTCAATGGTCAAATCCGTCTCTGTCGTTGTCAATCCTGCCTCCTCGGTGCCCATATCTTCTCCCCATGGCCTTTAAAAGAATGCCCTCTCCCTCCTTATTCTTCCTTTACCAGCATCCTAAGGTCCCTTCTCTCAAATAGTCGTCGCTCTGCTTCCTTTAAGCACTACCAACACTACCTTGCTTTGGTTGCCTGTTGTCGGTGGCCAAGACATCGTCCGTCCCCAAGGATGCCACCTTGTGCTTCGCCGTCACCACCCATAGCTCAACCACCTCTTCTCTAACCCTAAAGATCGCTAGAGCACCGATGATTGCGTAGACCTGAAGCATGCCAACTCCAAAACAACATTATCGGTTGCCTCTACCATCTCCTCATTGCCACACATCCTCAGTGAGGGTCTCCATGACCTGCTCTCCCTCCTACACCCCTCTTGTGCCACTACCATCATGCTGATGGTTGCTGGGGGTGACCATTAGGGCTTGTGCACTACTCGTACCGGCCATACCGACGAGGCCATCTGCGTGGTAGCCACATCAGCGTGTGCACCTATGTGGTAGCCACTTGGCTGCTCACATGCGCACCCTGTGTGGCTCTTGGGGGGCCCGCTTGCTAGCCTTCTTATGAGGCAAACGCATGGGCCCACTTGTCAACTCCTCTTCGAATGCAACAAATGTTTTTCTTTAAAAATAATTCCAGAAAATTTAAATATTCATTTAAACAATATATAAATTTCAAATGGCCATATCTTGGTTATTTGAACTCAGAATTGACTTGTTCAAGTCTCTAATTTTTCCTAAAAATACAAAAATTCCATTTATATGCTTTGTACCCACTATTTGTGTGGTTTTCTTAGACTAGTTGGTTTTGTTTGCTTTGGTCGTGTAGACACCATAGTTTTGGATGATCCATTGATCATCACCGTTGATCTAGAAGGTGTTGTGCGCAAGCAAGGAAGTCATATCATCCCTTGAGCATGTTCAATCCAATTATTGCCAAAATTATATTATTTTACTACTATTGCATTGCTTTTATAAATTATACTGTATCATGCACTATGGTTCATCTAGTAGTTATTATCCTATGCTTTGTGTTATGTGTTATGGCCATGATTTTGATACTCCTACCCATATCTATGTGAAATAGGCAAATAAAATAACTGGTTATATACCCTATATGATGGAATAACTAGTTCCTTTAGGCTCATTCTTTGATTTGCTTAGAATCAACTTAGTTCTTTTTTGCACTGGGATAATTTGGTAACCACTAAAACTTGATTGGTTATTGGATGCGAGAATAGACACTCCCTTAGTTATGGGCATGCCGGGCGATATTACTCCAAGTTGGTCCTCATTTTCTAAAATTTGGAAGGATCGATCCCATTGATATAATCTTGTGGAATAGTCTAGTTTAAGGAAAGATTGTGGTTGCATGAACTTGCTGACATTAAAATATTAACGTACATTTAGGAACATGTTTATAAATGAACTTTAAATTACTAAAACATTGCAACTATGGATTTACACAAAATAAACCCTATTATGCCACTTTCTTGTTCCTCCCATGCATTATTGTGCATTTCTGGTATGGCTGCTAGGTACCATGAGTAGTACTCACTCTTGCTCACATAAAAATTTAGAAGATGTATGCTCTAGACCAGAAGGCATGGATTGCTAGCTCATGCTAAAGTTATTTATTTATGTTTCTGCAAGTGTAGTTTGTAATAGCAATTTTGTGTTGTGTACCCTACCTTTCTAGGATGGAAATTAATACACTGAGCCTTGGGAAATTGAGCATATTTCTAGGCAACGAGAGCACAGGGACCTATGCAGACCTCCTTCTATGTTTGAACTAGAGGGCAGGGCAAAATCGCGTGGGTAGATTAGAAGTCAATGTTGCTCCAATTGCTAGGAAGATGAACACAGATCCATTTAGAGAGGTTCGAGTCATGTAGTTGCATAACACCCTACTCATGTATTCTTGGATGTAGATTATAGTGGATATGTATTTCCTAATGGCTCCCTCCTTTCTTTTCTCCCCATCTCTATGTCAATAGTCCTCCCTTATATATTCTTGAGGGCACCATAATAGATAGAGAGAAAAGCTCATGACCCAAGACTTGTGGGTCCTACACACAAAGTTTAGGAATGATTGGTCTAATCCTATTAGACGCATGCTCTATGGACCCTACTCCACTATGTGGCAGCGTGGGCCACATTTGCTTGGCAAAGCCTATTGTGCAACGAGTCAGTCAAACACATGGAGGGGGTAGGACGTGGCATGATTCAATAGGGTCGTCCTACTACAACAGGTGTGGGGGTAGTATACGTCTTGTCATACATCTCTTTCCTATCAGGATATATATCCGACTTATCACCCTAGCCGTCATGGGCACGCACATGCCATGCTAGTGAAGGTAAATAAGCCTATTGCATTGAATGTGGTAGTTGGAATAGTTAAACGCACTCAGCCCCTAGGCTCCTACAACAAAAATAATGAGCAGAGCACACCAGTTTATCTACCGTCCATAGGGTTGTCCCCCCTTGAGATCAACTAGGTGTGGGAAGCCAGAGCTGGCCAGATTAGAGTGAATGGCTTAGGCAGACTAGCTCGAGTTGGGTAGCAAGGGCTGATTAGTTGGAGCACTCTAGCCTGGGCTATTCAACTCGGACCTCGAGATGGGCATGAACTTGGGGCTCCGTACCAAGGACCCTAGGGGCAAGGGATTCGCGGATGACATCTAGCTGCCTTTAGGCCTTTGGGGTTGAACCCCTGGTTTCCACTTCATCTATAACTAGGTAGCCAACAAAGCACCTTGTCTTTCAATATAGATAACCTTGTGAAGACTCTACTAGTGGTGGCCTTTCAATATGGAGTTCTTGGCAGGCATGACCAAGTACCTTGTCCCTTCAAGATATGCCTAGAACCAAATATCCCTCTCTTTGAGGGTAGCCAGTTGCTATTCCATGATAATATTGTCAACTCAACTCTCAAAGAGTGCACTCTACCCTAGTCCTCTAGATATTGCACCTTCTGTTTGATGATGTGGTAAGTTTTTTGAACAACTACATCAATTCAATAGTTAGCTCTAATAATTATTCTAGAAAGAGTACAATGTAGAGGACCATGGTCATACTATGGTAGTGATTCTTGAAAAAGGCTAGTTTAGCTTCAAGGGACTTGATCTTATTTAGTTTGGGGTCACCATAATAGACGTCCAGCAAAGGCGTATCTAAGATTAGGATCGGTGATGGAGAACGACCACGTTGCCGACCGACTTCAAGAATCAGCGAGGAGGATAGACCACACTGCTGGTCGACCTTGGCATCAACTTCATCTCTAATATACAAACAAGCACAACATGATATAGGAATAAATAATTGTCTTATCTGACTTGATTACAAAAGCCAAAAAAGGTGGGACAAAATCTTTTTTACTCAGTTGTCGTAAGAACTCATTTACAGTCTAACCAGTGTAGTCTAGCTTCTCAATTAGGGCCTCACGCTCCTCTTTAGGAATGCCATCTGTCACATACTTCTCGACATACAATTCTAGATAACGGTGAAGCACACAAACTAGGGTGTGCAAGGCCATGGCATGGAGGGCTCCCTAGGTGTAGGTGTAGGCCTTGTAGATGATGTTGATGGGAACCCTTTCCATTTCACTGATCAGTTCCCCAATCTCCGCCATATTGGAGACCTCATGAGAGAACAAGGGATCGATGATCTAGCCTAAACCCTTCACCATCTCATTAAACATGGAGAAGTTCATCTTGAGTGCTTCCCTGATATCCTCCCTATTCCACTACTTCACCTGTTTGCAGATACTGCCATTCTCCCTTATCAAGAGTCAAAGTAGTCATTATTCGACTTGGTAGTGATCAGCTCACCTTCTAAGGAGGATATTTTCTCCTTGGTTGCAATGAGCTCACCTAGTAGCTTATCCAACTTGGAGTTGGCCACAAAAGGCCTAGTGCATGATCACCTCGTAGGCGTCAACTAGTTTAGATTGGTCAAAGACTGAACTACCAATTGAAAGCCTTGCACATAGCCTAAGGAGGGTGAATAGGCATTCCTGAAAAATTACTTCAATGTAGCTATCAAAATGAAACTTGACCATAACATCTAGACCAATGGGTCAGAACTTCCAATCAGCTCTCTCGAGCAAGCTGAGATGGCTAGTTAGAACCTCTGGTCTTTTGAGGCAGGAACTTCTGATCAAGCAGGAGATGAACTCTTTCGAGTCCTTGTCTATAGACTTAGCAACACAAGAAATATCAATAGAAGTAGTAAATAGATGCACATGTATTGTAATGCAAGAAATAGTAAACAACATAGTACAGGAACAAGTTTACACAAAATTCACAAAGTGAGAGAGAGGGAGACACAAGTTTTTTTTTGATGTTTGGATCACAAAGATTGTACGTTTCTTTTGAGGAGCTCCTGAGAGCTTGGTCTCTCTCGACCCCTTGCCCCACCAAGTAGTCCTAAAGACCAACTTGGTTCTCACTTCATTGGTTACCTCTTTTTCATTTGAAGGTGAGATCCACACGTACAAACTCGCTTGTGACAAACCATAGCTTTAGAAAACCCAAGGGCAATTCCTAACTGTCTAGGTGGTCACCCTCCAAGAGTAATAAGCTCTAAATAGTGACCCATCCCAATCCTCAAGTCTCAAGATCCTCCTAGCTCTTCTCACAAGAAAAGGCACTCCAACCACTCAAGAACTTCACTCAAATTCCCATGGAAGCTCAAGAATCTAGTTGAGGAGGTGTGTAGAGCCCTAAGAGAAGCTAGGAGAGAGGAAAATAGAAGTGGAAAAGCCTAAACAGCTCTTGGAGGGAAAGGGAATATATATACCCACTCCACTATGTTACCTAGCTGTTACTCACAGATTTGAACACCAAGAAGTTTTGACCCCTATAACAAGAACCTCTGACTCAACACTTAGCCACTGATAAACAACAGTATACTGGAATCACCATTCTCCCAAGAACGGAATCTCCAACCCATAGGCAAAAGCAAACTCATAGAAGTATAAGTGTTGTGCAAATGTGTGTCACAACTAACGTATAGATCATTGAGTATAAGAGTAGACATGGAGAACTACTTACAACCCCTCTTAATAGTGCAACTTTCCTACACTCAAAAGAAATTCAAAAGAAGTTTAAAATAAACTCTCAGTCTTCTCTCCATAGCTCAATCATGAATTTGTAGGGGTCATCATGTTCACAATTAGTTTCCTAGAGACTAATCTCTGCATGTATCTTAATAAACATGTTAGTCGCTTAACCATTTTGCCATTCATCATCCAAAACAAACTTAGAAAGCTAAATGCACTTTCATCAATGATGACCAACTCTGTGTTTAGAGGGGTCAAAATGCAAGGAAGAGAAGGGGGGAGTAGGAGTGTCAATGATGACAAGTGCTGGGGGGTCAATAGCATTGGTCTTCTTCCCTGTGCATTGGTTGGATGAAGGGGGTGTTGGCCTACACAAGTAAAGAATTTATGTCAAGACAACAACAATTAGGATTGACTGCTTGAGTATGTTCAAGGTGATGGGTCTATTACCTAGATTTTCCACTAGGAGCAAAGCTAATTGACTTCAGCCTGCTCATGCTAGTAAGCTTTGGATCACCAGAACCCTGTGAGACAAAATGTTTCCTAAGTAAGCTCCCTAGATATTCATGATATTCCTAGTCAGAATACAATAAGGGATAAAGGCTAGAACTTATTGAGGAAGCCTAAGTGGCCTTCTTCAGGATGCCACCAATAGGGCCCATTGTGGGGCTCCATTTCCTTTTGTTAGTAGGATATATGCCATTGATGCCTATCATAGAATTCTAGGCGATGGACTCCGAGGCTTGCTTAGCCTCTATTTTTGTCGCCCGCATAGCCTCCTCCTTGGCTAGTGTTCATTCAAAAGGGGTCCAAGGAAGTGATTGGAAGTTTTTGTGTACTCAGAATCAAGATCATAGGATACTTAAAATATGAAAAGGATAGAGAACTGAATACTTACATTGATCACCTGGTTCGTTCTTTGTTATGCAGGTGGTGTAGAGGGATGAGGATGTCATCAACAACGCTAGCCTCATCGGTCACCACTTTGCCGATGTGTTCTTTAACCGTCTTCTCAAGGAGATCTACACTAGATAGTAGTTTTTAGTATTAAGTACACTAGAGATGACTAGATAAATGTAGGCAAGGAAAAAGATGGACAAGCTACTTACCCTACGATGAGAATCGAGAAATGCCCTCTTTACCTGAGTACTCGTATGCAGGGTGGGAGCGCTCTAACAATGCAGGAGCGCAATATAACAATGCACAAAGTCGATGACAACCTCATGCACTATTAGACCCAAATTCCTAAGTTCTTGGATTTTGTCTATAAAGACTTTGAAGGATGGGAACTAAAGGTGAGGAGGTCTAAGCCAAGGAAAGCTTGGGTGCATCTTCTGGTAGTCGAAAGAGGTCGTCTGCATTCGCTACATTTAGGTAGAACCAACTCTTCCGCTGAAACTTGTGGGAGGTAGCAGTATTGATGATGGGGATGGACTCATCTCGCTTACCATCGTGAAGGTGGATTTGCATCTCCATCAATGCAATTTTCGTTTAGTCGAGATCACCAACCAACATTAGGGACTACCCTACCTGTGTTAGGATATGTTGCCATAGGTTCTACTTGAAAATTAACTTATCTTTGATATAAACATAGGAGCCTCCTAGGAGAGGATGACATCGAATCATAAGCTAGAGAATACAAGTCATACCAAGTCCATAGCCCAAAAGATTACATCCGGTCGCTAAGTAATGCTTTTCGCCAATCCTATCAAGTTAGTTGGTAGGTTAGGTAAGACCCCTCACTATAATTGTACTTGGTGTAATTTACTTGTCATCAATACATATATAAACTGGAGTTAGGTTATTATTCATCTTCAAGGCCTAAACCGATATAAATCCTTGTGTTTGTTTTGTGTTTGTGTACCTTTACAAATAACTTGTACCAAATGATCCCTACATCTCTTAATACTGTAGTCAGGATATCACCTATGGACCATAAATTTGGAGGGAGCCTGGGTAGCAGGGTCTTAGCAGTATACGGTGGCAAGGTGGTATTCGCTGCTAGTTCTAAACCGGTTTTGGAGTTAGCCATGGCAAAGAGGTAGGGATGCTTGAATACTGTCCATTCTACGTCAAGAAAATTAACCCTTGCATGTCAGTAGTAATTTCCCTTAAGGATAGATGTCAGGGTAGATTTTTTTTCCACCAACAAGCTTGTTCTGATGGAATTTTCCCGACATTGGGGAACTATTTCCCTTATGGTATTTTGTTTATTCCTTATGGTTTTTAGCCATCGAGGTATTACGGTTTTTGGTAGTGGTTATTGTAATCCATTAATTACATTGGTGGTGCAGTGCTTCCAGAGTGAGTGAGTGAGAAAAAAAGGAAAAAAAAAAAGGTAACATCTAGGCGTCCTACTACTCCCGCCCAAGAGTTTAATTGGCTCCTTGAACTTCCATGGGTGGCGGCTCCTCCGTTGGAGAGTGCTGGCCACCCCTGCCTTTCTCCATGGCTTCATGGCACTGCTACAACACGTACGTACGTAGATAGAGAGAGAATGGCAAATCATCAAATCACCAATCCAAATAGTGACAAATCATGATCAAACCTCCTGTTTTAAGGGATAATTTTAAGGGTTGATTTTCACTAAATTGGTGGTATCCAACCAATACTTATCTTATTAGCAATCGGTTTTGTAATATGCATCCTTTTTTTAAATTATAACTAATGCATGATCATACAACTTTACTATCTGTATTTAAATTGCATGCATGCCACTTTAATTTACAGGTAGGCTAGTACGTTTGAATCAATACATTTTCCCCAAGTAAAGATGGAGAACAAGGACAGCACAATCGCCCCTGCTTCTTCTAGACGGATGCCAATAAATTCATGAACGTGCACACAGCGAATCCGAGATACAGTTCATGTGAATTTATGCATTGCCCTTTTGGTTAACTTCATTTAGGTAGAGAACAACATCAAGCAGATATTACAGTACACGTTGTTCCTGCTTATGATATCCAATAAATAGACACACGAGTACAAAACTCATGTAGATATGAAACCGTTATTCTGAAGACAATAACATGGCGGGAAATCATGAAAGACCAAAATAACTAACGTGGGAACCATGCAGAGTTCCATTGCTGGCCATAATTCATCGCTGCTTAATTCGCCGGAGGGCTCGGGTTGTGGTACTCTGGCGCCGGCTGCGGCTTCGGCTCTGGCTTGGGCTCAGGCTTGGGTGGCACAGGCTTCTTATGGAAGTGGTCAAGGAAGTGCTTCTCCTTCTTGTGGATGTGGTCAAGGAAGGGGTGCTCTGGCTTCGGCTTGGGCGGCTCCGGTTTAGGGTCTGGCTCATCATTCATCAGCTGCGGAGGGCTAGGGTTATGGTACTCCGGCGCTGGCTGTGGCTTGGGCTCAGGCTTGGGCGGCACTGACTTCTTGTGGAAGTGATCGAGGAAGTGCTTCTCCTTCTTGTGGATGTGGTCGAGGAATGGGTGTTCCGGCTCGGGCTTCGGCTTCGGTGGCTCCGGCTTGGGATCCGGCTTTGGTGGCACCGGCTTCTTGTGGAAATGGTCCATGATCTTCTTCTTGATGGGGCCACGGATGGTCGCCGATGCGCACAACGACGAAGGGGAGTGGGTCTTGCCGGCGACGGCGACGAAGGTGCCCTCCGACACTGGCACGATCTTGGACGGCTCTTGCCCAGGACATGGCTCGTTGGCCGCGCTGTGGAGCTGAGCGATGCAGTCCGAGCTGTCGAGGTCGGCGTCGATGGGGACGCTGAAGGAGCCGGTGCCGTCGAGCTTGCCGGCGGCCTTGCTCTCGTACTCGCCGTTGCCATCCCTGCATTTGATCGCCACCTTGAGGCCTGCAAAAATATTCCAAATAAATATTGTCAACTTGGTCGTCAGCATCAGCATTATGTCTCTCTCGATCGATGATCTAGCTGCATGCATATGCCTGCTTAATTATTTACGTACCCTTGAAAGCATCCTCAGATTTCATGTTCTTCCTGGTGCAGTCGGCACACTTGGCCGTGCCGACGACGACTGAAGCCGCCTCGCCGCGCACAGCGACAGCCATCAAGACGGCGCAAACGCCGAGGAGAACTAGTCCTCGAGGAGCACCCGCCATTGCTGAACCCTAGCTAGCAAGCGCTGTCTAGCTATGCTGATCTGTGCGTGGATGAAGTGAAAGGTGAGGCAACGCGTGGTTTATATAGGCTTAGCTTCTTCTTCGTCGTCGTCGATCAATACAGCTCGACCGATCAATCGATGGATCGACCGGCTATGATATGACTATCAGGCATGAGCAATGCCAATTTGGCGCCGAATTTGTAGATGGCAAATTAAGGCCGTCCAAGCTGAATGATTTGATCACGTACGTCCAATCGCCTCTGCATGTGCAGCCTGGTCATATTAATCCATCGGTTGGTATACGTAGGATCCACTCACCGCTTTATATATGTATGCATGAATCATAACAATAAGTACAATAATCTCAACATTGGTCCTTAGCTCTTTATAAACCGTGGTTGACCTTTGTTTCAGCCGTGCACCCGAGACACTACATACATACTTTGGTCAACCATACATGAAAATCTCTGTCTTTACGATGATAATCTAAGTATTTTTCTTGTAATTTTGCGCCGTCTGGATGGCATTCGCCGTGCATGGCGAGGCGGCGTCGGTCGCAGTCGGCACGGTCAAGTGTGCTGACTGCACAAGGAAGAACATGAAAGCTGAGGATGCTTTCAAGGGTACGTAATTTACCATGCTTGCAGCTACATCATCTACAGAAAGATACTTCCTCTGTCTAAAATTATAAGGACCTAGGGTATAAATCTAAACAGCTGATGATAGGTTGACAATATTATTTGGAATTTTTTTGTGCAGGTCTACAAGTGGCGATCAAATGCAAGAGCAGCAATGGTGAGTACGAGAGCAAGGCCGCCGGCAAGCTCGACGGCACCGGTGAATTCAGCGTCCCACTCGATGTGACCTCGACAGCTCCGACTGCATCGCCACGAGCCGTGCTCCAGTCTGAGGGCTCCTTCATCGCCATCGCCGGCAAGACCCACTATCCATCAGCATTGTGCGCAGTGGAAGAAGATCATGGACCACTTCCACAAGAAGTCTGTACCACCCAATCCGGAGCCCTCCAGCGAATTAAGCGCTGATGAATATGATCAGCAATGAAAGTTTGCATTGTTCTTACGTTAGTTAATTTGGTGGCATCCATCTAGAAGAAGCATTGCTGTCGTTGATGATCTCCAGCCTTAATTGGTGAAAACATTGATTCAAACGTGCTAGCCTACCTGTAAATTAAAGTGCCATGCATGTAGTTTAAATGAGAGTACGTAGTAAATTATATGTTAATGCATTAACTATGACTAGAAAAAAAATGAAATGCGTCTTATACAAAACAAGTTGTTAATAAGTATTGGTTGGCTACCACCAATTTTGTCAATATGGAGTTCTAAGAAAACCTGTTCTAAAAACCCTATAGAACAATACAGGAGTAGATGATTTTACATTGGGGATTTGATGGTTTGCCATCCTGGCTCCCACGGCATTGACTCAAAGGTCTCATATGTCATTGTCACATGGTGGTAGGGAACAATACTATAAAGACTGGCAAATTATTCTCTGATATGTCGTGGATAGAGGTACTAATTAATTACTATTATACATATGTGCGTGTGAAGTTAAAGGTGCAAATATTTTGTTTGGAGACAATACATTCCCAAGCAGGCAACTGTATAGTTCCGAAAATGTCAGATTAACCTTAATACGAAAATTTTGCAATTTATGTTTCGGTTTCAGGGTATTTTTATGTTTGTCAATAAATTCTTAGTGGATAAGTCTTCTAAGTGTTTCATATGCTATAGCATACTATTTGTATGATAATGTGAGTCAAGATGGAAAAAATTTACGCTTATATATGATTTAATTGTTTGTTCATGTGTAAGTGTCTTGAGTATTTAGGAATATTACTCGTGATGGATGAAGACTAAACTTAGGAAAAATTAAGATCTAAATGATAAAAAAATCACATAGAATACTAAAACTAGATAATAATTCACATGGAGATGATGATTTTATATGACATACGAGTGGTGTTATATGCATATGGAAGGAGGAGTCGATTGCAATAGATTCTAAGTTTAAGAAGTTTGAGTTTGAATATATAAAGAGATAAGTTGTATGTCTTTATGAGAGAGTTTTCTAAAGGATTAAAAATGTTATTTTTTTAGAATCTGTGGCTTTTGTATAGCCACCTATAGGTATTAACAAAGAGGCGATCTTGGTCTTGATATATTGCTTTTGGTAGAAAAAATTAAAGTTTATATTTTGAGTTATGAGTTTAGTCGAAAGTTATGAAAAAAATGTTGTAGTTGTAATTTATAAATATATCTTGATGCGATAAAGTTGATCACCTTTTAAAAATTTATCAAGTTCTGTTTTTATATTCCTTCATGATCAAACTGGTGAGATCAAGACGGTCGAACCAATAGTGCTATAACAGTTAAACCAATGACATATAGGCAGTTGGACTAGAGAGAGCACGGCGATCAAACCAATAGTAAGGAGATGGTCAGACCAGTGGCAAGCATATAGAGAGATTGGAGCACTATGGCTTCATCTAGGTCAAAGGTAACTTCTTATGCCATGAAAAATTTTGATTTTTGGTAATCGTACCATTCAGCGTAGCCTCGATTATTGTATTTGATTCTACATATTGGTTATAGATAATATGCTAATTTTTATAGCCGGTAAATGGCTATGCTACTAAGCTTGCTCTAATCATAACCATCATGTATTTAATTTCACCCATAACCTTAATCCTGTAAACTGCTCAATAAGTATTAATATATTGGGACAGAGGCAGTAGATGTCTACAACAGTTATCTACAGTATAAGTGTTAGTGATAATGACGTGAAAACATAAAGACAACAGCTAGCTTTACAACATGATATGGCGGTAACTGTTCAATACCTAATGCCCATTGGAAGAGACAGAGGTATCTTTGCAACCAATCCACTTTTGCATGAACCAACCAAGAATTGCTGCGTGTTGGCAGCTTGCAATGAATGGCATTCAAGCAACTCTAATGGCATTCAAGCAGGAGAGTTGCTATCAAATTTGCATTGCATTGCCTTAATCAGATTGTCGCCCTGCACCATGAATATAATAGCCCATATATAGGTCCTGATTATGCAGAAAGCAAAAGCACATGCAGCCTCTTGTTAGGTGAATAGGCGCCGAACAGATTGATGGAACAGCAAAATATCGTCAGGCTCAACTAATTATACAAGATTTTAGACTACTGTTTATCCTTAATTGAGCTATGAACCCCCTCTCTCTCTCTCTATATATAATTATATAAAGAATGGTCCCATGGATTGGCTGTGAGACCAGATCGATGGATCGTCGCCATTAAAGAGCCGTCTGCTTTCTGAACTACGTGGATTGTACAATGTTAATTTTAAGAGCCCCATTAACACCATCGAACACAATATTTTTTAAAAGATTCGTTCGTTAGGTTATATTAATTTGTTTATGGTTCATAATTTGATTTCATTTGTCTTAGGGTGTGTTTAGATCAGATTTTATACATTTGTAAGGAACTAAGTTTTATTTTCAGCCTTCTTGTTCCACATTCCCTTGTATACATCACGCAAGTTTTAGTTTGATCAGATCGATCAAAAGAAAAGCCAAAATTAAAAGGATTTAGTAATAATCATGCCTGAACCACCCTGAATCAGTAGACTCATAAATTAGCCAAGTGGCCAACAGAAAAGAAAATCAGTATTAAGGAAATACCAAGATATGACAAAAGTCATTATGGCACCATCCACCAGTGTATCATCACATTTGAGGTAATTACAATAGACAAGTTAGAAAACAAGGTTACTAATTTTTTAAGAGGAAAGAACAGAGTACAGGCATACTAAACACAAAATAACTGATGAATAAGCTCAAATGACATCGACTGGTTTCGACTTAGTTGTGCTAGCTATCAGTGCAAAGGTTAATACCATAAAAAAATTGAGGCAAGTAACATGCAAGTAGTACTTAACATCCTGGAACCAGGAAAATCGGAAAATATTAGCAAAGTTAATCTCATATTTATTAGTAGTTATTAGTGTCTCAGGTGATCAAATTCCACATGGACTGATGGACCAAATGACAAAATACAATACAAGAGCAAAGAACATGCATCTGATGTGTCTGCAACATTTTTGAAAGGTAATAAACTGTCAATACCAGCAAAGAAACTGCCATCACTGTCAGCTCCAAACAAAAATTATCTACTAATTTGCCAGTGAAAAAGTTATGAATCATAACAAAATTTTCAGCTACCTCAAATAGTAAACGTAAACAGAAAAAATAATCATTTCATCATCGTTTGATGAAGCACCCAAGAAGGATAAGTGATAGATCGTCTTCAGAAAAAATAAGTGAAACAGCTAATCCTATATGTCAATTTTTTATCTTGTGTTTTTTAAACATCAAATAAATATTCATTGACCATTCTTCTTATCCAATGAAATGTAGTAGACAGACAAATCATAATCATACAAGGCAAAGGGAGCTAGAACGTTTTCAAATCTGATCGAAAAGACAAATTAAAAGGAAATGGGATCATTCAAGCACTTAACTTCCTAAATGGACAATTCATCAGCCCAGGTACTGTACTGATACATGAAACTTTCAGATAGAATTTAGTTCAAATGACTAACATCTCAAGAGAAACGATGAGGCACAATGTATAGAACGTCAATAATAACATACCATATAGGTTCTCTGCAAATTACAGACTACTGTTGAAAGTACATAGCCTCCTAAATCTATTTTGAATAATAAATGACAAAACGGTTAAAATACTAACATATTTATTGAGTTACATAGTCTCTAGAAAACTAAGTATGAGCCTAATGATTTCTACAGACTAATGATTAACCTATAGAGAAAAGACATGAGCTTATTTTAAAATTCTTTTGAAATTCTTTTGAGTCTAAAAAAGTTGCATTACAAATAGTGCTCCATGTATACTGTTATACCCAAAGATTAGTTGAGAGACATATTTGTATAACACTTGCATTGCTATAATTTTGCTTCTACGTGTGAGTCAAAGGTTCTGGTCTTGGTCTTGAGGGATCAATGGTTTCGTTCTATTGTTGTCTGTTAATGGTTAAGTGTTATGTTGAAGGTTTCGAGATAGGGGCCATAACTTTTAGGTATTAAAATTTGTGAGCATCAGCTAGGTGACTTAGGGGAGTGGGTATAAATATCCCATTCCTCTCCCAGAGCTGTTGAGGCTTTTGCACTTTTGTTTTTCTATCTCTTAACTTTTATTAGAACTCTACACATCTCTTCCATCATGTTTTTAATTTCTATGGAGATTTGAGTGAATTTCTTGAGTGGTCGGAGTGCTTTTTCTTATGAGAAGAGTTAGGAGGATCTTAAGTACTTCAGGATCGGCATGGGTCGTTGTTTGGAGCTTATTACTCTCCTAAGCTTTCAATTGGTATCAGAGCCAATCTCTTTGGATTGGCTTAACCGCTAGAAGAGAAGATATTCGGGGAATCCTTTGCTTGCCGGTAACTCCACCAACAAAAGCAATGCTAAGGGAGTTGCTATACCTCCCAATTATGACAAGATCAATTCACATTCTCATACTCAATTTGTCCCATGCCTTTTAGGCGGCTACCTCACTTTGATAGGACCTTCTATATCGCTTAAAAGCATAAGATAAAATTGTACCTAATCTCTTTTCATCTAAATGTTTGAAAAATTGTGTGCATAGGCTGTGACGTACCATAGGACACCAAGAACCCCATGCTGGAGCAATAGCAAATGGTCCACCGGAACTCTCAAGCTGCTAGTGTCATACTTAGTGCCATGAGCCCAGAAGAATTCAACAATGTTGATCAGCTTGAGGAGGCCAAGGAGATACGTGATACTCTTCAACTTGCTCATGAAGGTTCTCTAGGTGTGAAGGAGTTAATGATCAAGTTGTTTGAACGACAACTCGGTCAGTTCATGATGGTAAATGATGAGACAACTAAAGAGATGTATGACCATATGATGATCATTGTCAATAAGATCCGTAGGCTTAGTGGCAAGGGTATAACTGACTACATCATCATCAACAAACTTCTCCAAGCTTTTGCACCAAGAAACAACACCTTGGTAAGTTTCATTCGAGAGATGGAGAACTACAAGAGGCTTACTCCACATTATATACTCTCAAGATTCATATCCCATGACCTCGATGAAAAAGGCACCAAATATGTCAAGACACTCTCCAAGCAAGCCATTCTTGCCAAGAACAAGGACATCGCTCTCAAGGCTAAGAAAGAAGCTTCAAGTGATGAGAAGAGTGAAAATGAGGATTTTTCATTAGTTGTGAGAAAGTTTAAGAAATTTTTGAGAAGTGAAGGTGGCTTTGGCAAGAGGAATCAAGGCGATAAGAGCAATAGTCAACCAAGCAAGAGGACGTGCTATCAATGTGGTAAGCATGAACACTTTATCACCAATTGCCTCAACAAGACCAAGGGCAACAACGACAACACCAAGCATCACAAGAAAATAAGTGGTCATGCACACATTAGTGAAGAGTAGATCTCCGGTGGTGAATTTGGAGTTGAAGAGGAAGATGACAAAACAAGTGGAGTTGCTACCTTTGCCTACAAGTCTTAATCTCTAATATAATCTCTCTTCCCCATCTTGAGTGACAATGAGGACTTCAATGCTCCCATTTGCCTTATGGCGAGAGAGCGCAAGGTAAATCCCAATCCCAAACCTCTTGATAGTGATGATGAGGAAACTGATGAAAGTGATATTGATGATGATGTGTTTAAGGGTTGTAGCAAGGCCACCTTGAATCAAGTAGCCAAGCTTTTGAATGCATTAGAGAAAAGGGATAAGAATTTTAAAAGATAAGAGGACTTGCTCATTCATGAGGAGAAAAACCTTGTTCTTGAGAGACCTTTGCTAAGGAGGAGAGGGTAGAGACATTGACCACTCAACTTGATTTGGTTAATAAATATATTGCTACTCTCAACAGCTTGAATGATGCACTTATTAAGAAACTTGTAGGCCTAGACTCTAAACCCTAAACCCTAAACCTTAGACAAGGCCTACAAAGATCTCGAGGTGTAATTTAAGGCTCTTTGAAGTAGCTCCTATACTTTCCCTCAAGCCACTCAATCATCTAATGCCTCCACAAGTAATAGGTGTGCTAGATGTTATAATGTTCATGTAAATGCTTTTACTTCTAACCTACAAGCTTTAGAGGTCATTAAGAAGGAGAATGAAAGGTTGGGGACTCTTATGAAGCATGAGTGTATGAAGCCTTATCAATCACAAGATGCACTCTACAAGACTATCATCCCCACAACAACAAGAAACAATATGGACTTGGCTTTTGTCTATATGAAAGCAGGTCTACAATGAGGAACGCTATGAAGGGAAAAGAATGTTTGACGTTTGTCAAGAAAGGGAGTGCATCATCACCCTTAGAGAGCACTCGGCTTCTTACTAGACAATTGATCAAATGTTTTGACCTTACGGGCAGGAGGTTCCGACTAGGGATCTTAGGTTGACATAGAGCCCTAATCGAAAGTTTTGATGTATACAGTGAGATGTTCCGACCAAATATCTCATGTAGGCCAAGAGGGCTAGGTGGAGGTTCCAATTCTAATGGTCGGAGGTTCTAAGCTAGACAAATCTACTATGATTCATACTTAATCACTAGGGATCATCGTGGTAAAGTGATCACTCTCTTCAATGGTGGTTAGAATGATAAGTACAAGGCAATTGTGTGGGTGCCAAAGGCTATTATGACTAATGTTTTAGGACCCAAATTTTGACAAGTTTAGATTCCTAAATTGCTAGCTTGACTTCCTTTTATAGACATACTCATCTAGTGGATCAAGTTGGATTGTTGATAGCAGGTGCACTAACCACATGACAGGGGAGAGAAGTATGTTTACTGGTCTCTACAAAAATGGAGGAGATCACAATATCATGTTTGGCAACAATGGCAAAGGAGAGGTAAAAGGCATGGGTAAAATTACTATTGTTAACAATCTTTCTATCTCTAATGCCCTTCTTGTTGAGTCTTTGAGCTACAATGTTTTATCAATGTCTCAATTGTACAAAATAGGATATAATTGCTTGTTCATCGATGAGGAGTTGATTGTCTTTAAGAAAAGTGATAACTCTATTACTTTCAAGAGAAGGCTAAAGGGTGATCTCTATTTAGTTGACTTTGAGTTAAATGAAGTGAACCCAGAAGCTTGCTTGATTGCTAGGTCCTCCATGAGATGGCTTTGGTACCAAAGGCTAGCCTATGCAGATGATGAATTTATCAAATCTCTTAAAATGTGAGTATATCCTTGAGCTTACTAATGTTTCTTTTTAGAAAAAATGTGTGTCTGATGCTTGTCAAGTGTGAAAGCAAGTTGGAAATTCTCATCCCGTGAAGAACATCATGACTACTTAAAGGCCTCTTGAACTCCTTCACATGGACCTTTGCAGACCCGTTGCTTAAATAAGCATTGGAGATAACAAGTATGATTTTATAATTGTTAATGACTATTCTCATTTCACTTGAATATTCTTTCTCCATGAAAAAAGTGAAGCAAAAGACACCTTCAAGTACTTTGCAAGGCGTGCTCAAAATTTGTACGAAGTCAAGATCAAGAGGGTGCGAAGCGACATGGAGGGGAATTCAAGAATACTCAAGTTAAAGAATTCCTTGATGAAGAAGGTATCAAGCATGATCCACCTCAAAACAATATTGTTGAAAGGAAGAATTGATGACTCATTGAAGCGGCAAGGACTATGCTTGAAGAGTACAAAACGCCGGACATTTTGTAGGTAAAGGCCATCAACCCCACTTTCCATGTAATCAATTGCCTCTACCTCTACAAGATCTTGAAGATAACAGCCTACAAGCTCTTGACTGGTAATGGAATATCAAACAATGACATTGAGAACACAATAGGTTAGGTTAGACCTCAAGAAGTGAAGGAGGAGCCAAGAGATGCTGAGCAAGCTGCTTCCACTCAAACAGCACCTCCAAGTCCAAGTGTTGATCAAGGGGTTAATTTAGCATGAGTGGATGGGATCGATGCCAAGAGCACTTAAGAGAAAAGAGACATGGTGCATGCTTAAGTCCCACCAATGTACTATCCAAGGATTCATCAAACCGTGCAAAGGAATAACCCAGTTGACAACATACTTAGAGACATTAAAAGAGGGGTAACTAGTCATCCTAGAATTATAATTTTTTGTAACCATTACTGTTTTGTGTCATCTTTAGAAATAATTAGGTCATTGGTGGAAAACCCTAAGCAAAATGTAATCAACACCAAGTGGGTTTTTCGCAACAAGCGAGACAAACATGGAGTAGTGACTCGCAACAAAGCACTATTAGTGGCACAAGAGTTCACTCAAGTTGAAGAACTTGACTTTTGTGAAATCTTTGTGCCGGTTGCTCACTTTGAGTCCATTCGCATTCTATTAGCCTATGTAGCTAACCATAATTTCAAGTTTTATCAAATGGACGTCAAGAGCGCTTTCTTAAATAGACCAATCTCAGAGTAGGTGTGTGTGGAGCAACCCTCAGGCTTTAAAGACCCCAAGTATCCAAACCATGTCTACATGCTTCACAAAATGTTCTATGGGCTTAAGCAAGCACCAAGAGCACGATATGAATACCTTAATGATTTTCTATTGAAAAATGGCTTTGAGATAGGAAAAGCTGACACTACTCTCTTCACAAAGAAATTCAAGTATGATTTATTTATGATAAATATATGTCAATGACATTATATTTAGTTCTACTAACACTTCATTTAGTGATGATTTTAGTAGAATTATGAACAAGAGGTTCGATATGTCTATGATGGGTAAGCTCAACTTATTCATCGGACTTCAAGTTAAGCAACAAAAAAGGGAACCTTTATCTCCCAAGTAAAGTACCTTAAGGAGATCCTAAAGAAGTTTGGAATGGAGGGAGCAAAGCCCATCAAGGCTCTGACATCTACCATTAGACACATCGATCTCGATAAAAATGGTAAATCAGTGGATAAAAAGGTATAACAATCCATGATGGACTCCCTTCTCTATATTTATGCATCTAGACTGGATATAATGCTATGTTTGTGCATGTCTACTAACATCCAAGTGGCACCAAAAAGAATATCATCTTGTTGCGGTGAAGAGAATTTTAAAATATTTAGTTCATACTTGTAATTTTGGCTTGTGGTACCTAGAGGTGTGCACCTTTGATCTCTCATTGGCTACTGTGTTTTTGATTATATCAGGTGTAAGGTTGACCACAAGAGCACAACGGAGACTTATCAATTTCATGGACAGTCTCTAGTTTCTTGGTCCTCTAAGAAGCAAAATTTCAAAGCCTTATCCACTACTGAAGGAGAGTATGTAGTCGTCGGCACTTATTGTCCTCAACTCCTTTGGATGAAACAAACTCTCCAAGACTTTGGCTATAATATGACCAAGATCCCACTCATATGCAATAAGGAGAGTGCCATCAAAATAGCTAACAATATAGTCCAACAATCAGGGACCAAACACAATGACATTAGACACCACTTCTTGAGAGATCATGAAACCAAAGTAGATATTGTCCTTGTCCATATGAGAACCGAGCACCAACTAGCCGATATCCTTACCAAGTCATTAGATTAGAAAATGTTTTGTGAGCTAAGGAGTGAGCTCAATATCTTAGATTCTTGAAACATTTGTTGACAAAGTGCTTGACTAATCAATAGTCAAGTATGAGTCACAAAATATACATAAATGTTACCCTCTATTTTTTTGGAGATATTTTCTTAGGTAGAAAATGGTCTTAATGCTAAGAATAAGGCTCCAACATTCCTATTAGTTACTAAAAAAACTCTCCTTTAAAAATCTTTGTGAAAATCTTGTGTGGTCTTATTACAAAAATTTGATTTTTGAGTTTCCTTCATGATGCCCGTTGTTATGTACTATTGCTTTTCTATTGGCCACATGTAGAACACTTGTAGCTTGTCCACTTCTCCCTTGCTCTCAAAAACTCTATCATATTTCAACTTTCTGTGTGTTGTCAGAAGTTCTGGCCCCATCTCAAAAGTTTTGATTGGGTCTTTCGGTCCTCACCTTAATCTTTTTCTTGGGCTGTCAATGGTTCCTACAATTTTGGTAGGAAGTTTTGACCAGTAGGGGTTTTCAAGCCCTCGAGGGAGTTAGAGTCAGTTTCTCTCTCTCCTATCCTCTTATGACCTCTCTCCCAATCGTCCTCTCCTGTCCACCAGCGATTTTTGTTCTCCATCGATGAAATTCTTCAGGACTTTGTGTTTCCTATCACATTAGTGATTAGAAGCTTCAAATCTTCTTAAGGTATTGATTCTATCTCCTCTCTAGGGTTTCATCTCTTTTTTTGCTTGATCTATCAATCGGTAGACCTAGAGTAGGTTTCTCTTTCATAGAACTCAACCTTGGAACCTAGAGAACTTCGATCTTTAGAGTTTTGTTATACGCATTGGCAAGTTTTGTGTCACCCTAGTTTCCTTGCAGTGAGTCAAAACTTCTGGTGTTCTTGACTCTACTTGTCCATCCTTAGCCAGTCATACACCCTTGACTCTACTTTTGTTTCTTTATCCTCTAAATTCCACTCCTTGATTCCTATTCTGCAACTCGCCCTGGTGCATGATGTGTACGATGTCCAGTCAACTAAAACTGACGGTGATGCTCCAACCCCTCCTCCTACTACTCGTCGTCTTTGTTATTGCACCACTGCATCTAAAGAGAAGGTTGTGGTCACTCAAGGAGAACAAGGAGAGATCTCCAAGGGCAAAGGTAGCACAGGAGATGACAGATGTGGCTCTCAAGGAAGAGGCACCACCCAAGGGACACGAAGTGGTGGTGGTGAGCAAAACACACTCTACAAGCACTGAGCAAGAGTGATAGTTCCGGCTGGTCACATTGGACGTGTGATAGTGGATTATCTGCATAACGGGGCAAGGGATAACACAGATAGAAGAAAGGATCCAGACACATTACCTTAGGATTCCATTGATCCTAGATCCAAGACTATAGTTCAGTTGGACTGGTATAACACAATGTGTATGGCCAAACCTAAGCTAGTTATTGAGATAAAGTGGATAGACTGGCAATACATCAGTCAGCTAAGATCTGTCATCTTTAAAGATGTGCTAAAGCTGTGCTCAGACAAATACTTGAGAGGCATTATGGGTTTCAAGCATGATTGGTGTGAGGAGTTGATTCTCCAGTTCTATGCCATAGTGTTCTTTGAGGAGACTGATCAAGGGGTAGCTACAGATGAGGTGACTAACTCAACGGAGATAGTACTTAGTGACCATAGCTCAGTTTCCTTAGATTCTACACATTTACCCAAATAATCTCAGTAGGGTCAACATTCACAATAAGAAGTCTCTTTCCATTAGCTGCATCGTGTTCATGTATTCCAAGGATGCTCCTAGGAATTACATGGGAACCACCAAGCATATGTTCCCTGCCTACAAAATTCTCTTGAACATGTTGAAGGTTACCTTGAGTCATAAAGTTGGTGATGATACTGTCCTTCCTATCAAGCTCTATCATCTTCTTTCCTGCCACAAATCCAACAAGCCTCCTAGCAGCATTGCAAAGTTCACCTAGTTCGAGATCTTTAACATCTCCACTGATCCTAAGAGTAGATGTGCCTATGCTCTCTATCTTTTGAGGGTTATTGAGGCAATGACTAACATCTCATTCTACAAGGAGATAGTTCACAAGTCCTTCCGCCCCAAGGCGTCTCCCACTCCTCCTTTTGATCCCGATGTTGGCACTAGCTCAGCTCCACATCAATATCCTAGTTCCAGTGCCTCTTCTTTGATCATCTGAGGTTTGAAGGCTATCTTCAATAGCTGCAACATAATTGATGCCAAGGTCAGCAAAATGAAGAAGAAACACAAAGAGTTGATGAGGGATGTATAGATGGAGGTCTCTAGTGATTCTCAAGGGCATAAGCTTGAGGATCCTTTTGCTCTTTATGAGGTTGCCTAGAACTTGGCTACAAGTGTTGGCTCTTCTCAGGCCTTTGAGGAAGCGTCAAGAGCCACTCAATACAAAGCTTCAGATGAGGAGATTGATGAGGAATTCGAGATTGCTGCTAAGAGAGGATCTGAGGGCGCAGTTGGTGCAGAATAGGGACATGATGATGATGATGCTACTAATGGAGATACTGAGAAGTCACCTTTCGATAATGGCGGTGATATGAGTGTGTACTCAGGAGATACAGAAGTGGTCCCTTTAGATGGCAAGTGATTCCTCCTTTCCCCTACTTTGCCACCTTTCTTGGCACCTTGATGCCAAAAGGGGAGACAAATACAACACGAGAGGGGTCAATTTCAATTTTACCACTATCAAATAGCTTATATTGGAAGTTCTCACCTTCTAGACGGAAGTTCTAGCCAGACCTTCCCTTCTATCCTTTCTATCTTGAGAACTTATGTAATCTTTTCTAGACGAGTGGTTAATCTTTGAGTTAGGATGTAATGACTATTAGTTTCTTTTTTAGCTTAGTTTTAGTCCTTAAATCATTAATTGCTTGTGTGGTGTGATGTTCTTTTTCACTTTATGTGTCCTTACCATGTTATATTCATTGCTTTTATATCTTTATACCACACATTGCACCCTGTAGATAAAAGGTGTTGAATTGAGCTCTCCAATTATTCTCTCTTATTTATGCATGTATGCTTCACTCATATCACCCTATACATACATTTAGGAGAGCTTCACTCACCTCTTATTATTTAAAATTTAATTCATATTCATTCTATTATAAGCTTTAACTGTGTTTTCATCAATCACCAAAATAGGGAGATTAAAAGTGCATCTAACCTCCTAAATTAGTTTTGGATAATGAATGATAAAACAGTTAGTAGACTAACATGTTTATTGATGTACATATACAGATTAGTCTCTAGGAAACTAAGTGTAAGCATGATGTCTCCTACAAATTCATAATTGAGCTATAGTAAGAAGACTCGGAGTTTATTTTAAACTTCTTTTTTATTTCTTTTGAGTCTAGAAAAGTCGTACTATTAAGAGGGGTTACAAATAGTTCTACATGTCTACTCTTATGCTAAAAAATCTATTTTTAGTTAAGAGACTCATTTGCACAACACTTACACTCCCGTGAATTTTCTTCTACCTATGGGTAGAAGGTTCCAGTCTTGGAGGATCGGAGGTTTTAGTCTACTGCTATCTGTCAGCGACTAAATGTTGGGTCAGAGATTTCGAGACAGTAGTCGAAACCTCTAGGTATTCAAATTTGTGAGTAATGTCTAGTTGACATAGTGGAGTGGGTATAAATATCTTATTTCCCTTCTGAGTCATTGAGGCCTTTCCACTTCCGTTTTTCTACATCCTAGCTCTTCTTAGAGATGCACACACCGCTTTTACTAAGTTCTTGAGTTTATATAGGGTTTTAGTGAAATTCTTGAGAAGTTGGAGTGCTTTTATGTTGTGACAAGAGTTAGAAGGATCTTAAATACTTGACGATTGGCATGAATCATTGTTTAGATCTTATTACTCTTGGAGAGTGACCTCCTAAATGGTTAGACATCGCCCACAAGCTTCCTCAAGCTATGAATTGTCCTTGAAAAGTTTGTGCAAGTGGACCTCATCTCTGTAAGAAAAGGAGGTAACCGATGAAGTGAGAACCACATCGGTCCTTATACTTATAAGATTGCGAAGAAGAAATTAAAAGAGTTCATCTCCTACTTGATTGGAAGTTCTTGCTTCAATAGGCTGAAGGTTTCGACTAGCCATTTTAGCCTATCCAAGAGAGATGTTTGAAAGTTCCAACTCATTATTCTAAAAATTCTAATCCGATTTAAATTTGACCGCTGTATTGAAATAATTTTTAGGAATGTTTATTTACCCCCTCAAGGCTATCTCCAAGCCTTTCAACTATGATGAAGCTATTAACATGAGCAAAATATTGAAATCAAAGAATTGAAAAGGACAATTCATTCTTCCACTTGTTAAGGCTGATAACATTGTCATGTACATGCATATGCAAAAGAAAAGATGTAGAGAATATTAAGGCCAACTTACAAAAAGAATTGCATCAAATTGGGAAGGTTGGAGAATTACTAGATGTTGACTATGGGCCACAAGCCCACAAGGGAGCACAAATAAGAGGGCATGTACAAGACGACCAAGCAATACTGTAGGGCTCTAGGCTGGGCTGAGAGAGGATCTAGCTAAGATCTTGAAAGGAGCCAAACTGTTATAGATGAACATCATAGGAATCAATTCAAGAGAGAAAACTGTTATATATATATATGATCTCGTACAAGAGTATGGAAAGTATGCAGAAAATTATATAATTTGCGTTAGGTAACAAATTGTATTATAAGAAGCATTGTTATTACCGAAGGCAATATTGCCGAAATGATTATAATGGTATTGTCAAGTAGAACATTAAATTATTAGCATAAAATTATTTGAGGCCACCTCCTAAACTAACACTACATGTTATATAAAGATACCAAATCTTGATCCGCTCACGCGCTGTTCAGGACACCAGCTCAATTGTCCCGAACACCTAATGCAGCCTAGCAGAGAAAAATGAAAACAAAAGGTAAAAACGGATTGCAGATTGGGGAAGTTTGAGAATCAACCGCTCTGATTCGCCCCCAACAAAAGGATGCCCGATGGAGGCGTTCTGTTTACAGCCTTAATGGTGAGTTGTCCCACTCGGCTATACGTAACACCTACTCCATTTCTCACCATCTACGATTCGGAGTCACCGAGTATGTAGGTGATGCTCGGCCAACACAATGCTTCCTCTACTCCCCGTCGTGCTCTGAATTTGGGTGTATTTTAAAATATAAATCGGTTTCCCCCAAATATATTACCTTGTTTATCTCCCTCTCCAAATATCTCACCCTGTTTATCTCCCTCTGCGCCGCTGCTCTCGGTTGGCTATACATAGGATGGCATTAATCTCACCAACAATCAAAGATAGCGCATGTATTAATTTATAGTGCTCACAAGCGAGAGGTCATACATATGCCATGTTAACTTCGTAAAGCATGGAAGACAATAAGGCATGCTCTAATAGCATGACGAGTCATGTCTTTTGCCTCGTCAATTTTTTTTTACCAATAGTATGACGAGCAGTTTGCCAATTGCGCATGATTGCCAGTCCACGGACAGGTGGGCTCCTCGCCGGCGGTCGGCAGATCAGTGTTCACATCGCAGACGGCCGAGGAGCACATTCTCGAGTTGTTGTACCTGCGGGACTACCGGATGCAAGGTGCTCGCTGGACTGCCATTATATGGGTGTTTCCTGAGAGAATATATTCACATAATCAAGCATAAGCATATCTATAAGCAAGCATGTTGTAATATCAATTAATTTTTTGACATCAATATCGATTAATTTAGCATGTTTACTTCTAAAACAAAGGTACCTGTGCTAAGATTCAGCACTAAATTCTTTCTTTTGTCTAAAACACACTTCATCTCATTATGATGTTGTGTTTAGTGATAGGATCTGTGCTTGAGTGTTTATTTTAAATAAGTTCTATTTCCATGGATTATTTACTGCTTTCTGATGTGGTCACTGGAAGTCACAATTATGTTATAAATTATGGCTCTGTGTATCGCGAAATTCAGACGCTGGATATTTATTCCATTATCCAAAAAAAGTATGTTGTGTTAACTTGAATGGTCCAGTTCATCCATCACTCCACAATCTTTATCCAAACCTCTTATTTTCAGTCAGCAAACATTCCATATGTCCCCATTCATTTCTTTTTCATTTGAGTGAGGACATAAATATGCTAGAGTCTCCCTCTTCTCTCCGTACAGGAAATAAGTCTGGTTAGTTAACAGCAGTCAATCATTAATTCAGTTGTGCCAATCCTTTGCTAGGGACTCTGACTGATTCTCATAAGCAGCATAAAGACCTATGGCTGATTATAATTTATAATGATGCTCTTCTGTAGAATTCACACTAAGACAGTAGCCCCTTTCAATCTGGTTTGAACCCCCTGACAGAACTAGTGAAGCAAACGTCACTAATAACTCCCCCACCTGAGGCAGCTATCAAAATGAATGAACATAATTCCTTTCTTCCACAAAAATAAGGAGAAAAAATGATTCTTCTAAACAAAGTTGATAAGATATTGGGTCAAACACCATTCAGCAATCTAGTAGTGTGCCATTCTATCATCACATTGACACGTTAGGTAACATGGTTTAGAAGATATGTGCACAAGTAAAATCGAGAAAGGGCATTGTTTAAGTACTGATGAACTTCTCAAAATTGCTGATGATGAAAATAGTCGACACAACTGATGAATGCACTGAAATATCAATGACATAAATGAACCACAAAGTTTAATCAAGCTCGTGTGAATTGTATGCACAAATCAAATTGATCATGTGGGTAGATTGGGCTCATCTTTGCTGTATACAACCCATTTGACACCAATATACATATCATAGAATGCTCCCTATGCTTGTCTCAGCTTGAAACAACATTCAACAGAAATAAGAGAGCCTTTGGTTTTTTCCCCACAAAAGGAAGTGTCTTTGTTTTTCCCCACAAAAAAAGAGTGTCTTCGTTTCCTCTTTTTTATAAGCTATGCTACTATATATTTTTATTACATACGGTAGCATAAAGGTACCCCATGCAAAGAAATGAACATCAACTGAATTTTAAGATGCCACCATGCAGGGAACACTCTGCCTCTCACAAACCTGTTGACATGACAGTATTTTGACTGGCTCACCAATAAAGGTAAGAGATGAAAATAGAGGATCGCAAAGAGTCTTTTTAGACTTCTTCACTTATATACTCACATCTTTCATTCTTTCACAATCATATAAAACTATTTAACAATCTCTTCATTATTGGTGTCTTCTCAGCCATTCGTCGCCCCTTCACCGTCATCGATGGTTCTTCAGGTATATAGGCTTAATAGACACTCACGATCTATCGGAACAAAGATGTTAAACCAGACTCTGATACCAATTGAAGAATTGTAAAGCGCCTTTCTCACCTCAAAAGCTAGCCAATGAGGTGAGGGGCTTCGCCACTTATATACTAGGTTCATTTTTCTTTTACAATCAATATGAAACTATTCAACAGAAAAGCATGAACTGAATTAGAAATGCTTGAGAACAGTTTGCCACCAATCAGTTCAGAAATCCATTTTGAAAGTGTGGGAATGATTGATTCTATTTCCTGTCAATGTATCAGTATATATAGGTTGGCTAGGGTAGCTCATAAGACAACCACATAGCCATGATACGGTTAACATACTATAATTATACTTTCTATAATTATAATAGACTAGCACTCTCCTACAGTCTAATCGGGAGCATCGCTAACATTCAGGCTGGATCAAAACTCCTAAAATAGTGAGGTAGGATGGCCCTTGGTAAAGACATCGGTGTACTGCGATGTCGTAGAAACATGTAGGACCCGAACATGACCGAGGGCGATCTTCTCTCGAACAAAATGGAGATCAATCTCAACATGCTTCATTCGCTGATGCTGCACTGGATTGCTGGAGAGATATACAACACTGATATTATCGCAATAGACCAAGGTAGCACGGCGAGGAGGGTGGTGAAACTCAAGGAGTAGCTGTCGCAGCTAGGTAGCTTCAGCAACACCACTCGCCACAGCATGATATTCAGCTTTGGCACTCGATCTGGAGACCGTATGCTGACGCTTGGAAGACCAGGACACCAAGTTATCTTCGAGAAATACTACGTAGCCAGAGGTTGATCGACAAGTGTCAGGACAGCCAGCTCAGTTGGCATCCGTGTAAACAACAAGATCTGCAGGTGAAGATCGGCGCATGGTCAGCCCAAGAGATAGGATGACATGCAAGTAGCGTAGGATCCGCTTGAGAGCAGCAAGGTACGGCTCTCGAGGATCATGCATATAGAGGCATATCTGCTGAACTGCAAAAAGGTAATGTCTGGTCAGGTGAAAGTCAAATACTGCAGAGCGCGGCTAGGCTACGGTACTATGTAGCGTCAGTGATAGGCGATCCATCAGCAGATAATTTGGAGTGTAGATCAACAGACGTGTTGCATGGCTTGCATGCACTTATCCTGGCATGCTCTAAAATATCCTAACTGTATTGTCGCTAAGAAAGGAACAGACCATCTGCAAAGCGTGTCACAGAAATACCCAGAAAATGATGCAGCTAACCCATATCCGTCATAGCAAACTCACGCCAGAGAGCCTCAATGATGTGCTTGAGTAATCCAGCAGAGGAGGCGGTGAGGACAATGTCATTAACATATAGCAATAAGTAGGCCATGTCTAGACTGTGGCGATATATGAAGAGCGAAGTATCTGACTTTGTTTCAACAAATCCGAGCGACACGAGGTGAGAGGCGAACCTATGATGCCAAGCACGAGGAGCCTGCTTCAAACCATATAAGGACTTGTTGAGCCAACAGACAAAATCTGAGCGAGAAGAATCCATAAATCCAGAGGGCTACATGTAGTACACTATCTCAGTGAGAGTGCCATGAAGAAATGCATTCTTCACATCTAGTTAATGAATGGGTCAGTTCTGAGATAATACCAGGGAGAGAACAACTCGAACTATCGCAAACTTGACAACGGGACTGAAAGTTTCATCATAATCAACACCGGACTGTTGTGTGAAACCTCACAGTACCCAGTGAGCCTTGTAGCGATCAAGAGACCCATCGGTGAGCAATTTGTGTCGATAAATCCACTTGCCAGTCACAACATTGATGCCAGGAGGGCGAGGCACAAGACTCCAAGTATTGTTGGCAATCAGAGTGTCATACTCAGCCTACATAGCAGAGCGCCAACTGGGGTCTGACAGTGCATCACGAACGGAGCGAGGAATAGGTGACAAGGGCACAGTGTGGAGGTTGAGGCGATCCACGGGCTGTGCAATGCCAGCTTTACCACGCATGCGCATAGAGTATGCATTGGTGACCGGAGGGATGACGATCGGTCGAGTGGCAGCTGTGTGGCTAGTACCACTGGCAACAACCTGTGCGCGAGCAGCAGGGGCAGCAGGACCAGCAAACACTCGTGGTCGATGTGGCGCCGCTGGCAGCGACCTGTGCGGGGTGCACAAGGGCAGCGACACTGGACGACACGGACTCGGGTGACCACGGCCCTGCACCAAGGCTCGACGGCGCAAGTGTGGCCTCTGGCACGGGGTGTGCCGCTGAGGAGGCTGCTGTACCTACACGCACAAACCGAGCTCCAAGAACTGAAGTGGTTAGATCATGATCATCCACAAGAAAGTCTAGGGCGGAGGGTGCCATGGGTGTGCTAGACATGTTGGAGAAAGGGAAAAAAGATTCATCAAAAACAACATGTCTAGAAATGAGAATGCGGTTCAACTGAAGCTCGAGGCATCAATAGCTGTTGTGCTCCGAGGAGTAGCCGAGAAAAACGCATAGAGAAAAACGAGGGACAAGTTTGTGGGGTGTTGTAGAGGACATATTGGGGTAACAGGAGTAACCAAAAACTTTGAGATGATCATAGGAGGGTTGGGCAGAAAAGAGAGCATTGTATGGTGTGGAGAAGGCGAGAGTTTTGGTGGGGAGGCGGTTCACAAGATATGTGACGGTGTGAAGGGCCTCAACCTAGTAAACGAGAGGGAGACTCGTCTGAAACAAAAGGAAACGTAGAGTGTTATTGATGGTACGAATGGAACGCTCTGCTTTACCATTTTATTGAGAAGTGTATGAACATGACATGCGGAGGGCAACACCATGGGAGAGGAAAAATGTGCGGGCCTAGGAATTATCGAATTTACGACCATTGTCGCACTGGATGCTCTTAATGGTGATGCCAAACTGTGTGCGAACATAAGTAAAAAAGGTAGAAATAGTGAAAAATATCTCAGATTTGAGACAAAGGGGAAAAGTCCAAATGTAGTGAGAGCAGTCATCAAGAATAACAATATAATATTTGTATCCTGACACACTAACAAGTGGAGAGGTCCATAGATCACAATGGATTAAATCAAATTATGAGTAGCATGAGAGGTAGATGAACCGAAAGATAGATGTACAAGACGACCGAGTTGACACGCATGACATATATGATTGATATTATCTTTATTGTAGAAAATGACATTAGACCTAATAAGTTTGGACAGAACTTCACGCCGAAGATGACCGAGACAGCGATGCCAAAGGGAGGTGGGTGTAGCAATGAATATGGAGGTGCTAGTAGATGGTGCAAAGAATGGGTAGAGGTCACCGAAACTATTGCACCTGACGATCACGTTCCTGGTTTGTTGATCCTTCACAGAAAGGCCAAATAGATCAAACTTAATGGAACAATTATTATCAGTGGTAAACCGACGAATGGAAATTAAATTCTTAATAATGTTGCATGATACCATAATATTATTAAGAGTAAGATTACGATGCGGTAAGAAAAAACGATGGGATCTAGACAGGAAGTAAAGCACTATTTCCCACAACGATAGATGAAGGAGTAGATGAAGAGGGTGGGGAAATGGTGGAGAGTATACCAGCATCCGAGGTCATGTGTGAACCCGCACCCATATCAGCATACCACTCAGAGGCCGGTTGATTTAGCGTTATAGTGTTGATGAGTGCGCCAAAGTGTCCTAGTGCCAAGACCCTCCGTGAGTAGGCGTCCAAGGCATCGCCTGGTATGCTGGTGAGGGTGCCTAGAAGTCCAGCAGTGTAGCCCCCCCATAGTACGTACCGTACGGGGGCGGTGGGGCACCGTATGCGCCAAAGAGCACCAAAACCGCCATAGTACAGGGCTATGTGGAACGCAAGCTAGGGCGGCAGAGGTCATCCAGACTGGTCGTACGGCCACATGTGCACGGTTCCAGCCCAAGGGTGGGTGAAAGATGGGTACATGACCGTACCAGAAGGGGCGCTGTCCTATCCACCTAGGGCCGCACTAGCAGAGGGTGCTGGAGAGCTGCCACCAGCAGAACCGCTGCGTCCACCGCGGCCACGGCGTCGACCGGTGCGCTGACCCCTAGTTGGTGTAGCAGGGCGCGGAGGAGGAAGTGCTCACAAACCTGGACGTAGCGTCGCAGCGATGAGGACAGCCGATGGGGACGGAGGACGAGCATCAATCTCCATCTCCTCCAATAGGAGGTGTGTGCGTGCTTCAGTAAACGTCGAGAACGGCCTATGCATCTTAAGGATGGACACCATGTGACAAAACTTGCCACTAAGGCCACGGAGGAGCGTGAGTACCATCTGCCGGTCGCCAATGGGATCGCCAAATTCAGCGAGGGAGGCAGCCATGGACTTAAGGCAGTGGCAGTAGTCGGCGACGCTCAGGGACACCTGGTGGAATGTGTGGAACTGCATCTCCAGGAGAAGGGCACAGGACTCCTTCTGGCCTAGGAATTCGTCCTCACGGTAGCACCACCCATTGTGGGCGCGACCTTGCCGCATCATCAGCGACTATTGTAGGTTACTGGAGACGATGTCGTAAACCCATGTGAGGACACAGCAATCCGCCTGGAGCCACGCTGGGCGCGCGGGGAACGCTTCATCCTCAAGGACGTGGCGGGTGAGGGCATATTTACCAAGGACAGTGAGGAACATGCCGTGCGACTTGGTGTAGGAGTCCGTGGCCTTATCAAGAACGATGGGATAAGTGCCTTGACGTTGATGACGGTGGTGGCTTGTGCCCAGAGAGCCACATGAGCGCTCTCGTACGCGTCTAGGGCGTCGTTGCGAAGGCGGGCCTCCTCAGCCCGACGCACTTCGTCAACGCGAGCAGCATCGGCCATGAGACGGCGGTCTTCGGAAGCAGCGGCGCCATCGTCTTCGCTAGCCATGAGGGGTAGGACTAGTGATCGGCAGCCGATCAGAATCGGATCGGTAGCTGATCAGATCAGAGGGATCGGCAGTCGATCGGAATCAGATCAGCAGCCGATCAACTGATCAGATTGGAGGATTGGCAGCCGATCGGAATCGGATCGGCAGCCGATCAACCGATCAAATTGGAGGGTCGGCAACTGATCAGATCGAAGGATCGGCAGCCGATCCGATCTGAGGGATCGGATCGCAGATCGGAGGGATCGGCAGCCGATTAGATCGGAGGGATCGGTAGCCGATCAGATCGGATCGGTAGCCGATCGGAGGGATCGGATCGGCAGTAGAGCAGGATTTGATCGGACCGATCAGCAAGGGATCGGATCGACAGACGGACACGTTAGATTGATCGGATCGGCAGCGTGGGCGATGAGACCGGCGACACGCCCGGCGACATGTAGTCAGCAATAGTGGTGGCGATCAGATCGGCGACGGGTGCTAGTTCAGGACTGGAGGCAGGATTGGATCAGCGGCCACACCCGGTGATGAGGCAGCTACGAGATGGGCAATCAGATCGGTAGCGCGAGCGATGAGACCGGCGACACACCCGGTGACATATAGTCAGTAATAGTGGTGGTGATCGGATCGACGACGGGCGCTGGTTCGGGAGCGACGGCATTGCGAAGGCAGGGCGTCCGACCTCGGCAGTCTCCCGCAACATCATAATGGTGGAAGAGGAGGAGGTTGGGCGATGACAGCAACAGCGACGGCGGGTTTTGGTTGCGGAAAGATAACGGATTGGAACCACTCTAATAATATAAAAGTGTGAGAATGATTGATTCTATTGTCTATCAATGTATCAGTATATATAGGCCAGTCGAGGTGGTTCACAAGACAACCACACACAGTTATACCACAGTTAACCTAACAGACTAACACATTTATTTTCCATGTTCTCTCAGCAAGTTTGGAAAAAGGTAGGCATAACTTATAAAGGCACCTACGGTCTGGATAACTTTCTACGATGAATTATTCAAGTAGAATCATGTTAACACTAAACAATTGAACAATAAAGTTAGCTGATAAACACCTTTAACATTTCGATGTATTAGTTCACACAAATAGGGTGTTGAGAGTTAGAGGAATACAACTGAAAGGGAAGCATTAGTATCTCTCTGCCATAAAACACATGCCATTTCACATAAGATATGTCGAACATAGAAGACAGCTTTATAGTAATGCACAGTAATATTAATGTATGAGAAATAAATGACCAATTATGGCCACATCAATCTGCGTCTGAAGAAAATTTAAACTCAAATGTAAAAATTGTAAAAATATGTTTTTTATTACATGGCAGGTGTATACACACACCACTACAAACACAATATACACTCACGCACCTGCAAATAAGCACGCTAACATATATCAAAAAGATAAAAATAGTTGCATATCTCTGATTCCACTAAATTTCTACTGAAAGTCAATTCGCGTAAGTGTAAAATCCAAGTCATTTATAAAGCTTAAATAAAACCAACCATCTGAAACGGAATTTATTGCTGCCTTGAACACTGATCGAGGTTAATTAGCTAACAATCATTTGTAACAGATCCATACATCCTCCACATATAAGTGCAGAAAGCACAGAGCAATGCTTGCTGATGATTTTAATCCAAACATATGCAACAACTAAGAAATTGTAATATCCCAAAATTTTGAATGTAAAATCTGTGAACCAAAAATTCGAACCATCGAAAATTTAATCACGTTGGCTCTTATAACTCTTTTTTTATTTTGTTTGATAGTGCCAAAACAATTCAAACTCAGACTTCAATCCCTAAATAAGTATGGCAAATAAATTATTGCTGAAAAAATTATTTTCTAAATTACTAATTCTATCTTAAAATTATATTTTAAATATTTTTCCAAACTCCTCTTCTAGCGGGCCAAAACTAGCCCAGCCCACTTATTTTCTTTTTCTCCTCTAGCCCCAACCAGTGTTCTCTAGCCCAACGCATCTAGAATCCCTCATGCGTTTTAAATAATAAATAATAAGATATCTAAGGAGTAATGTTTCGAATGAGTTTAAGGTGCAGGTTTAGTAAACATGTATCAATGAAAAGAAATGCCTACCTCAAAACAAAGGCTTGGCTAAAAGGACTCTAAAATGTGTTTGTTACACTATTTACTTTTTCTTAAATCCTAGAATCATCATAAGTCCTTCTAAATCAATTTGCTTTGTCTAATAGAGAAAATAGATCAGAGAATTCAGTCATTGAGATTGAAATTTTTGGAGAATTTTCTCCATCCAAAAGAAAAAATAAGTATCCGGTCTAGTGAACCGAAGTCTCTAAAGAATTTTCTCTATCTAATAGAATATGCTGACTAGAGACACCGGTTGTTTTGACCGGATACTTCAAAGAGCCCTCACTGCAAAGCGCAAAGTATGACCAAACTCTCCAGTCATCAGGACCAGAGTCTCTGGTATGTAAACCTATGAGTAACGGCTAGTATCGGAAGAGAAGGAGTATTTAACTCCAACAACCCCTACTTTTAGAGGTTGGTTGCCACACCTTTCGAACGTACTCCTATAGCCTCACTAGGGTTTATCTGCACTCCTCCCTTGATTCTTGAGCCAAATCTTCTTGTGAGTGAGTGCTTTTTTGATCTTGTGAGACAGTGAGCTAGTGGAGAGGCTTGAGCAATTGTGGATTGACTTTCAGCTTGGATTCGAGCTTATTACTGTTGGGGGTGTTCCTTCTAGACAATTAGTCATTGCCCATGAGGATTTGATCAGGTGAATTGTCCAAAAAATTTTGTGAAGATTTCCCTTACCTCTAAAAGAAAAGAGGTAATCTAGTGAACACTAGGCTCATTTTAAGAAGGTTGTTGGGTAGAGCAAGTTTCATCAAAGGTAGGAGCATGCTGTTCTAGTAAAGACCTTAGTGGTCATGTGAAAATTGTGCTTATCTTGGTGTTTGCTTAGAGACCAAATCTTCCTCCTGGTAATTAGCTTAGAGAGGCTCAGGATCGAGTAAGATACAATTCCTTGGAGTCGCTCAATCAAGAGTAGGATCTTTGGATCTTAACATCAGGAAAAAATCATGTGTCCCCTTGTGTTACTTATTCTCTACCTTTTGTAGTTGATTTGACTTTCCTTCTATCCCCATATTGGTAAAGATTATCCCTAGTACATATCTTCTCGGTCATGCTACTAGGGGACTGGAATATCCGGATCATAGGATCGGAAAATTCGGTCGAGCTTCCATACTTGGTAAAGAAATTTGACTAGAGTCTCCGATGTTTGGGACTAGATACTCCGGTGGGAGATTTTATTCCTCTACGAGTTTTTCAGGACTGCACATTCACCTCCCATTCTATACGACATAAGGTTATTTCACCCAGCACTCTCTGCTAGCCTCTTGCAGGTCAGCTAGGCCACCCCTCACCTCCTGCCTGTAGGCCCGTCAAGCCAAGACAGACTGTTATAGATGAACATCAGAGCAAGAATAAATTTAAGAGAGAAATAAGCTCTTCAGGTATGCGGCATAAGATTAAAGAAATCCTAAATATTGATAACTCAATGGTGGTAGAGGAGATAATTCGGAGAGGAGAAATAGTTTATACACTGAATAATGTGGGCTTTGCGGACTAGTTCTAACATGAGGTTGGTATATTCGGTGGGAGAGAAGGCTGTTTGTGCACGATGAGCAAGTAGAGGATATCCACTGAGATTAGCTCTGTCTATTGCGGCTATAGCAAGCAATAACAAAGCTATGAAGAAGAAGCCAAGTGCTAAACTATGAGAAGGATGGAAGAAACCACTAGAAGGTAAATTAATGATTACTATTGATGCATCCTTTCATGTAGATTCTGAAAAGGGAAGTACAGGAGTAGTGATAAGAGATGGAAGAGGTATGTGTACAGCTGCTGCTAAATGGTTTTTGCCACATGTAATTGATGCACCGATGGCGGAGGCTTATGGGCTCAGGGAAGGGTTGTTGCTGGCCCAATATATTGGGACTAATAACTTCATTATTCAGACCGATTGTATATAAGTAGTTGATACTATACGGGATAGAGGCTATTCAGCAATGGCATCGACAGCTATTTCTGAGAATTGTAGGTATCTTATAGAGTAGTTTTAATAATATCTCCATTGAGCATTGTAATAGGGAGACAAAAAGGTTGCTCATCAGCTAGCTAAGGTTGCTTTTACTTCTGAAAATTCATGTATTTGGGTCAACCGCTAGCTTTGTCTTGAGCATGTTGGTGAACGATGTAATTATTTTATTGAATCAATAAAGCTAGCCAAATGGCATTCCTTAAAAAAAAAAGCTCTTCAAGGTTGATTTTGGCAAAAGACTACAAAACGTACGCAGACAACTATACAATTTGCAACAAATTGTATTATAAGCCGTATTGTTATTATTGAAGAAAATATTGTCAAATATAATGGCATTGTCAAGGTGAACATTAAATTATTAGTATAAGATTATTTGGCGTCACCTCCTAAACTAACACTACATGCTAGTATGTAGATATGAAATCGTGATCATCTCATGTGCTGTTCAAGACATCAGCTCAGTTATCCCTGTTCCCTAAAAATGGTCCCCAGCACCTACTCTGCAGGCTAGGAGAATGAAAAAAATGCAAGCAAAAAATGAAAACTTGTGACTCTAAATAGTAAATAAGATCGAGATAAACAAATAAAAGAAGAAAGATACACTAGGAATATTATAATGACATTTTCATGAAAATCGTTCTAGCTGGCAAAACACACTACCAACTCTACAATTAGGGATAGATATTGAGCCAGCTCAGGTCAGCTCGGTCTGGCTCGTTACGATAACGAGTTGGCTGAGCTTGGCTCTTTATCCTAATGAGCCAAAAGTTCAGCTTGGCTTAGCTTGTTTACCAACTCGAGCTGGCTCATTAAACTCGTGAGCCAGAGGATGGTGATTGGAGGAGACGGCTTGCAGGGCATGGAAACAGCCAGGCAAGAGTGATGACGGGGCCGAGGTTTTCTTTGGTGCTAGTGTCATGTGCTGCTATGGACAATGTGGACGGGAAGGGCTCACCTAGGATGGTATCACAAACCCGTGAGACCGTAATCCCACAAGCAACGATGGGACCGTAAAACACGAGAGCGAGATAGTGGCCGGCAGTAGGGTGGATTGAAACTACAGAAGACCAACACAAGAGTGGAGATGGCCACTAGGGAGTGTGGCGCCGATGCAGTGATTTTGGTGGTGGCAGCCGGCAATAGCGAGGGCACAGTGCAAAGCAAAGGCATAGAGTGATGCCGTCGACAATGGGCTAGGATGGCGCCACAACCTCGGGACCCCGTTGGCGGTAGCGCAATAGCATGAGACAGAGACAATGAGATGGCCCTGACCACTAAGACAATGTGAGATAGCACTAAGGAGCGCCTTCTACATGACTTCTTCGTTAGGAGGGGATTCACGGGTCACGGTATGGCGGTTGGGTGGAAATCTAGGAGATTGAGTAGGTGATTTTAGGGTTAGTGCTTAGATGAGTCCTTGTTGGGTTATCATGTGTCACCCTGAACTCCTAGGCCCATCTTGGCCTTATGTCTCATTTGGCTCATGAGCAGCTCAAGCTAGCTGTTATCTCTAACAAACTAAAACATCAGCTCAACTTGTTAGAAAAATGTAACAAGCCAAGTCAAGCTAATTACATGTCGAGCAAGCTAAAGAGCCATGAGTTTTTGTCTAACCCTATCTATAATGAACAGTATCTCAACATTTTCCTATCTGCAGGCAGATCAAATATAAGTTGGTGCTCTGGTGAAATGAAATGAAAGGAGTGGTCCTTTTCTAATTTTGGAAAATATTGTTTATTTTGGGGAATTTGATGAGCTGGAAAATCAACAGCTATTATTCACTCCAACAAACGGACATCTTTATCCTTTCCATCTAGCCCCTTGCTTGAGCCAACTAGTCAACAAAAGTCGATGGGTCAATCACAGTCAAACACTACCACTACCTCGTTCAGAACTGTTCCAACTGTGTATACGTAATGCCTACTCCATCCCTCACCATCTATACGATGGAGAGTGAGTCGGAGAGCAAATCTGAGTTAGAGAGCCGATGTCAATTTTCAAATACAAATTGGTTTTCCCAAATATTTCACCCTCTTGCTTTTCCTCCACAACTACTCGCAGTTGGCTATGATACAAGATGCCATTAACCTCACCGATTCAATCAAAAATGGCACATGGATTATTAATTTATAGTGCTCGGAAGCGAGAGGTCATACATAAGCCATGTTAAGTTGGTAAAACATGGGAAACAATAGAGCATGGTCTAATCGTATGACGAGTCATGTCCTTTGCCTCATCAATTTGTTTTTACTGCTCCTTCCTCACTAATATTATGACAAGCAGTTTGCCAATTGAGAGAATAGCCTCGCTAGTTAAGCCTAAAAAGAGCATGCACACTGTTTAGTTTTAGCGAAAATACAAAACTATATGGGTTGCACTAAGCCGCTAATCTCCTTGCTCCCGCGAGTGCCACATTTTTCCTTCTTCCTTGATTTTTGCTAAAAGCTAGCATTGGCAGCTCTTTTTGTTGGAAGACTCTTTGGTAGGAAGAGCTCTAAGGTAGGAGTTAATGAGCTTTCATTTAATCATGAATGACGGGATTACAATCATAAGGAGTTGAGAACAATAAAACAAGGAACTATACCTATGAAATTGAACAAACTAATGATCTTTCATTATAAGTTTTAGCAACAAATGCACTTGGATCAGCAGTCACTTCAAACAGTTTAGGGTACTGCATTTTCAATTGAGTCTCCCTTAACCAAACACCGTACCACAATTGTGGTAGCATATTTCTCAACTCACATTACGTATAGCTCCCCATGTAAACCAATATTTTATTATCTGTAACATCTGAATTTAAAATCCAAAAACCAAAAATTTGAACCAGAGAAAATTTTTGCAAGAACTTGCATCACACTGGTTCTTATGACCCTTTTAATTTTTTTTCCTTTTTTTGCCGTGCCAAAACAATTCAAATTCAAATTTGAATTCCTAAATAAATGTGGCAAATAAATTCTTATTGAAAAAATTATTTTCAAGATTACTAAATCTATCTTCAAATTCTATTTTGAATAATTTTTCCAATCTCTTCTAGTGGGCCAAAAGCAGCCTAGCCCACTCCTTTGGCTTTTTCTCCTCCAGTCCAATCCACCGCTCTCTGCCAGCTAGCCACTTTTTCACCAATTATGAGTCGGACTCGTCTTATCCTGACCGTTTCATCCCTATAAATCCACATGGCTCCCATTTTGCCCTCCCCCATCTCCACTTTGATTCGATTTGACTCTTGTGCTTCGATTCCAATAATGGCGATGACAGCTGCTGAGTCCCTGATGCCAGCACAGATGTTCTAGCCAACCCTCCATCATTGAGACCAAGAACGTTGTCGCCGATGCCAACACTGGGAGATCTTGAGTTCGTCAGAACAGCCTTCAAAACGAGATTCTGTGGGCCTAGCCTATTAGTCTATTATTATTATAATTATAGTAGGTTAATCTACGTGTAGCTGTGTGGTTACGTGTGTAAGCTGTTTCAGCTGTCTATATATACTGATACATTAACAGGAAATACAATCAACAATTCTCGTACTTTCATGGTATCAGAGCGGTTCCAATCCGCTATCTTTCCGCAACCAAAAATACCGCCGCTGTTGCTGCCGTCGCCAATCTCCTCCTCCACCACTACAGTGTTGCGAAAGATTGCCAAGGTCCGACGCCCTCAACGCCGCTGTTTCTGAACCAACGCCCGTTACCGATCCGACCGCCACCATTGGTGCCGACTGCACGTCACCGGAAGTGTCGCTGGTTTCATCGCCCGCGCTGCCGATCTGATCGCCCACCCCATAGCTGCCCTCATCACCTAGTGTGGCCGCCGATTCGATCCTACCTTCACTTCCGTACCAGCGCCCGTCGCCGATTCGATCGCCACCACCGGGTGTCGCCGATCTTATCGCCTGCGCTACCGATCTGTTGCCGATCAGATCGCCCACAGATCCAATCTGATCGGACCTATCGATTGGTCCAATCGGATCCTGCTTATTGCCGATCCGATCGGCTCTCCGTTGTCGACCAGATCACTGGATCCTACCTATTGCCGATCCGATCGAATCCAACCTATTGCCGATCCAATCGTCCTCCGATCCGATTGGCTCTACTGTCAATCTAATCCCTCCGATCTGATCGGCTGCTCATCGGCCATCCGATCTGATCGGTTGCTCATCGTCCATCCGATCTGATCCGATTCCGATCGATCGGCTGCCGAATAGTTTCCCATCGGCTGCCGACCTAATTCCGATCGATTGGCTGCCGACCCGTTTCCTATTGGCTGCCGACCCCTCCGATTCGATCTCCGATTCGATCGGCCGATTGGCTATCGATCTGACTCTGATCGGCTGACCCCTCCGATCCAATCAGCCGATCGGCTGTCTCTCCGAGATCTCCGATCCGATCAGCCGATCGGCTGTCCCTCCGAGTTCTTCGATCCGGTCTGATCGGCTGCCGATCGGCTGTCGTGCCTCCCATGGCTGGTGACAACACTGGCGTCGCTACTTCCGAAGACCGCTGTCTCGCGGCCGATCTTGCTCGTGCTGACGAAGCGCATCGGGCTGAGGAGGCCCGCCTTCGCAACGACACTCTGGACGCGTACGAGAGCGCTCACGTGGCTCTCTGGGCGCAAACCACCACCGTCGTCAACATCAAGGCGCTCATCCCCATTGTTCTCGATAAGGCCACGGACTCCTACACCAAGTGGCGCTGTATGTTTCTCACTGTCCTTGGGAAATATGCCCTCACTCACCATGTCCTCGAGGATAACGCATTCTCCGCACGCCCGGCGTGGCTCCAGGCGAACTGCTGCGTCCTTACGTGGGTGTACGGCACCTTCTCCAGCGACCTACAGCAGTCGCTGATGATGCGGTGAGGATGCGTCCGAAACGCGTGGTGCTATCTTGAGGACGAATTCCTCGGCCAGAAGGAGTCTCGTGCCCTTCTCCTCGAGACACAGTTCCGCACATTTCGCCAAGACTCCCTAAGCATCACCGACTACTGCCGCCGTCTTGAATCCATGGCTGCCTCCCTCGCCGAATTCGACGACCCTATCAGTGACTGGCAGATGGTCCTCACGCTTCTCCGTCGCCTCAGTGGTAAGTTTTGCCATATGGTGTCCATCCACAAGATGCACTAGCCGTTCCCAACATTTACGGAAGCATGCACTCACCTTTTGTTGGAGGAGCTAGAGATCGACGCTCGTCCTCCATCCCTACTGGCCGCTCTCGTCGCTACGACACCGCGTCTAGCGGACCTAGGTGCCACCGCTACTCCTCGTCCGGGGGTGCCTCCTTCTCCACGCCCAGCTGCACCAACCGAAGGCCAATGCAACGGCCGCCGCCGTGGCCACGGTGGACGCGGCAATTCTACTAGTTGCAGCTCTCCAGTGCCCTCTGCTGGAGCGGCCCTAGGTGGACAGGGCGGCATCCCTCCCGATACGACTATGTACCTGTCATTCGCCCACCCTTGGACTGGCACCATGCGCATGTGGCCGTACGACCAGTTCGGCCATCCTCCGCCGCCACAACCTGCATTCTAGGCAACACCGCACTATGGTGGTTTCGGTGCTCTTCCTAGCACTTATGGCAGTGCATACGGTACCCCATCATCCCCGTACGGCACATACTACGGGGGAGCTACACCGCCGGGCTTCTAGGCGCCCTCACCGACGTACCAAGCGGCGGGCTTCTAGGCGCCCTCACCGGCGTACTAGGCGGCATCTTGGCCGCCAAGTCATGGAGGTTGGCACCAGGACTCCCTGGCACACTCCTTCAACACCATGACGCTCAACCAACCGGCCTTTGAGTGGTATGCTAATACGGGTGCCGGTTCCCACATGACCTCGGACGCTAGTATACTCTCCACCATTTCCCCACCCTCTTCATCTACTCCTTCATCTATCGTTGTGGGCAATGGCGCTTTACTTCCTGTCACCGCCACTAGATCCCATCATTTTTCCTTACTGCACCGTGATCTTACTCTTAATAATGTTCTGGTATCACCTAACATTATTAAGAATTTAATTTCCATTTGTCGGTTTACCACCGATAATAATTGTTCCATTGAGTTTGATCCATTTGGTCTTTCTGTGAAGAATTTGCAAACCAGGAACGTGATCGTCAGGTGCAATAGTTTCGGTGACCTCTACCCATTTTTTGCACCATCTACCAGCACCTCTGCATTCGTTGCCACACCCACCTCCCTTTGGCATCACCATCTCGGTCATCTTGAGCGCGACGTTCTATCTAAACTTCTTAGGTCCAATGTCATTTCCTACAATAAAGATGATATCGATCATTTATGTCATGCGTGCCAACTCGGTCGTCATGTACGTCTACCTTTCGGTTCATCTACCTCTCGTGCTACTCATAATTTTTATTTAATCCATTGAGATCTATGGACCTCTCCAATTGTTAGTGTGTCAGAATACAAATATTATCTTGTTATTCTTGATGACTACTCTCACTACATTTGGACTTTTCCCCTTTGTCTCAAATCCGAGACATTTTCCACTATTTCTACCTTTTTACGTATGTCCGCACATAGTTTGGCACCACCATCAAGAGCATCTAGAGCGACAATGGCCGTAAATTCGATAATTCCTAGGCCCGCACGTTTTTTCTCTCCCACGGTATTGCCCTCCGCATGTCGTGCCCATACACTACCAACAAAATGGTAAAGCAAAGCATTCCATTCATACCATCAATAAAACTCTTGTTTCAGGCGAGTCTCCGTCCAGCTTACTGGGTTGAGGGTCTTCATACTACCACATATCTTGTGAACCGCCTCCCCACCACAACACTCGCCTCCTCCACACCATACTCCGCTCTCTTCTCTGTCCTGCCCTCTTATGATCATCTCAAAGTTTTTGGTTGGGCCTGTTACCCCAATATGTCCTCTACAGCACCCCACAAACTTGCTCCTCGCTCTTCTCTATGCGTGTTCCTCGGCTACTCCTCGGAGCACAAGGGCTATCGATGCCTCGAGTTTCAGTCGAACCGCATTCTCATTTCTAGACATATTGTTTTTGATGAATCCTTCTTCCCTTTCTCCGACATGTCTACCACACCCATAGCACCCTCCGCCCTGGACTTTCTTATCGATGATCATGATCTCACCGCTTCAGTTCCTGGAGCCCCTTTTTTGCGTGCAGGTACAGTAGCTTCCTCAGCGGCACACCCCATGCCCGAGGCCCGACTTGCGCCGTCAAGCCTTGGTGTAGGGCTGTGGTCGCCCGAGTCCATGTCATCCGGTGTCGTTGCCCCTATGCACCCTGCACAGGTCTCTGCCAACGGTGCCACACCGACCACGAGTGTTGCCGGTCCTACTGCCCCTGCTGCTTGCGCGCAGGTTGTTGCCAGCGGTACCGACCGCACAGCTGCCACTCGACCGAGTGTCATCCCTCTGGTGACCAATGCGCACGTGTGGCAAAGATGGTATCGCGCAGCCCATGGATCGCCTCAATCTCCACGCTGTACCCATGTCGCCTCTTCCTCGCTCCGTTCGTGATGCCCTGTCAGACCCCAATTGGTGATCTGCTATGCAGGCTGAGTATGACGCTTTAATTGCCAACGACACATGAAGTCTGGTGCCTCGCCCTCCTAGCGTCAATGTTGTGACTGGGAAATGGATTTATCGTCACAAGTTGCTCGCCGATGGGTCTCTTGATCGTTACAAGGCTCACTGGGTTCTGCGGGGTTTCACACAACGGCCTGGTGTTGACTATGATAAGACTTTCAGTCCAGTTGTCAAGACTGCGACAGTTCGCATGGTTCTCTCCCTAGCATTATCTCAGAACTGGCCCATTCATCAGCTGAATGTGAAAAATGTATTTCTCCATGGCACTATCACTGAGATAGTGTACTGCGTGCAGCCCTCTGGATTTGTGCATTCTTCTCGCTCAGATTTTGTCTGTCGGCTGTACTGGTCCTTATATGGTTTAAAGCAGGCTCCTCGTGCTTAACATCATAGGTTCGCCTCTTACCTTGTGTCACTTGGATTTGTTGAAATAAAGTTAGATACTTCTCTCTTCATATATCGCCACGGTCCAGACACAGCCTACTTACTGCTCTATGTTGATGACATTGTGCTACCTCCTCTGTTGAATTACTCAAGAATATTATTGAGTCTCTCCAGTGTGAGTTTGCTATGACGGATATGGGTCAGCTGCATCATTTTCTGGGCATTTCTGTGACCCGCTCCGCAAATGGTCTGTTCCTTTCTCAGCGGTAATACATTCAGGATATTTTGGAGAGTGCCGGGATGAGTGTGTGCAAGCTGTGCAGCACGCCTGTTGATCTCCACTCTAAATTATCTGCTGACGGACCGCCTGTCACTGATGCTACACAGTACCGCAGTCTCACTGGCGCTCTGCAGTATCTAACTTTCACCCGACCAGATATTTCCTTTGTAGTTCAGTAGATCTGCCTCTACGTGCATGATCCTCGAGAGCCGTACCTCACTGCTCTCAAGCGGATCATGCACTACCTATAGGGCACCCTATCTTTTAAGCTGACCATGTGCCGATCTTCGCCTGCAGATCTTGTTGTTTACACAGATGCCGACTGGGTTGGCTGTCCTAACACTCACCGGTCGACCTCTGGCTATGCAGTATTTCTCAGGGATAACTAGGTTTCCTGGTCTTCTAAACGTCAGCATACGATCTCTAGATCGAGTGCTGAAGCTAAATATCATGCTGTGACAAATGATGTTGCTGAAGCTACCTGGTGGCGACAGCTGCTCCTTGAGCTTCGCCACCCCCTCGACGTGCCACCTTGGTCTATTGTGACAATATCAGTGCTGTATATCTCTCCAGCAACCCGATGCAGTATTAGCGGATGAAGTATATTGAGATTGATCTCCATTTCGTTCGAGAGAAGGTCGTTCTTGGTCACGTTCGGATCCTACATATTCCTACGATATCACAGTACGCCGACGTCTTTATCAAGGGCCTTCCTACCTCACTATTTCAGGAGTTTCGATCCAGCCTGAATATTAGCGATGCTCCTGATTAGACTGCGGGGGAGTATTAGTCTACTGTAATTATAGTAGATTAATCCATGTGTATAGCTGTATGATTGCGTGTGTAAGCCACCCTGGCTATCTATACATTGACAGGGAATACAATCAACAATTTTCACACTTTCATACCCAAAATACAAGTCCGGGTAATGATGTGGCAGCTCACCGACGCGGCCAAGAAGATGCACGACTCGCACATGATCCACCATGACATCAGTTGGAGAACGTCCTCGTTACTGCCTTTGGCAAGATCAAGATTTGTGATTTTGGTTAGGGGCATGGTAACCCCACTAAATTCAAACAAATTTAAAAAATATTTTACATATAACATATAACAACGATTTGTTTGATGAATGTGTTCTACATTGTTGCTGAGATTTTACATATCAGGAGAGTCAGGATGCTGCAAACCGAAAGCAGTAGTGTCAGGATGATGTTATCAGAATGCAATATGATTTTGAGTATTTGGGTTGTTTCAGGCCAAAATATTGTGAAAAGAAAACACGTTGTGATGTATGGCAATGGCGTATTTGGGCTGCCTCGGACAACAGAATTCATTTACCATATCTGGTGCTTTTGTTTAACAAAAGGGAGATGAAAGATTTTCGTTTGGACTCACTTTTTCAGACAGACAAGTTTCGGTTTTCCTCAGCTCTTACCTCTCAGTAGAGTGGCATTCCTAAATACTTCTTTTTTTTTGGTAGTGGATAGAAATTAAAAATTAGCGCTCCTATAGTCCCTTTCACAAACAGGGAGAACAAAAACATGTCTTTATATAAAATAGAATAGTGAAAGTAAATACATGATTAAAAAAAAGAGAGATTCTGATATGGAGGATAACGTACATGCTTATGCTAAGATATACGGAGTACCATTGAGAAGTTTGAGAGAGAACAAGGAACAGCAATATAAATATATATATCTGGGTGAATATTAGCAGCAAACTGAATAACCGACTAAATTTTGTCCGAAACAATTATAACAAGCTGTTCTAGTCTAAAGTGCAATTTGTTGATATAAAAAATACATTTTTATTCATATGATCAGATTGGAAAGAAAGTATGACAATGATAACGAAAATATGGTCCATGATGTAATTAGTACTATAGTAAAATTATAAAGAAAATGCATATACCACTGCATGATCAAACTAAAGCACGCCGTTCATGTTTTTCATCATTCGGAATCAGTAGTATCTCGTCATATTTGTTCAGACAGTGACTACACCCTATATGCCACCATAGAATTGGGACTATCCTCTGACGTAACGGCACATGCCGTTGAGCAAAGATTTCTGCAATCAAAAATTCTTTTATCTAAAAAAGAATGATTAGACGTACGTACAGGAGAGCCGGCCATGACTGAATTTGACTAATTAATGATGAACGACTACTTTCTGCAAACAATAAAACCATACAAGTACCCAGCAAACTACCCAACTTCAAGCCCATTAGCTACTCATCATGTGGCATCTAACGGTGGAGTGCATGCGTTGGTGCCGCTCTTGTTCATGTTCGCCGCCGTTCTCTCGCCGGCTACGCGCAGGGATGTGGCGGCGGCGGAGGCAGTGCACGCGATCAACACACCGCAGCCGGAGCGGAGCTACAGCCGACCGGACGACAAGACAATCGACCAGGGGATTGGATACATGTTGATGGCTCTAGCACTTATTCTTACCTATGTCCTTCACTGAGCAGACTTGTTTTTTAATGTTCATGCCTATGCCCTCATCTTGGATACATGTTGAATCTTCCCGAACCACACGCCATACCACAATTTAGCATATTTGTCATCATGTAAACCAGCGTTTTCTTTTCTGTACACAAATCCAGAACTAGGATCCTTCTAATACACACTGCTTTTGGTAGAGAAGACTTGGAACAATTTTGAAAATATACGAAGCAAATTCTGTATAAAACAGAAAAACAATTCAGTCTGAGCAACTGTTCACGTCAGAACCAGCGCGAGCACACCGATGCCTAGAATATCTGCTTAGTTCTAGTACAGGTCGGTCGGCTTCTCTGCGTAGCTCGAGGTATGCACGCCAGGGTCCATGGGTTTCACATCAGCTCCGATACGATGGTGCGGGTGCGGGTGTGCTAGTCAGTTTGTCCCTATAATTAACAAAGAAGTGAGGCAAACGGATCAGTCGGACGACGGGCCGATACGGGCCCTCGCTATTGGCTGGCTGCCGATAGGATCGAGTTAGTCATCGATCGCGTCCGAATGGCTCCTGCTATCGGCTGGTCACCGATAGAAATCAGGATGCCCTTCCATCGGCTGGGCAGCCGATCTAGGCGGCAGTTGACGAAGGATACGATGGCTCCGGGTGTAGCGAATACGATGCCCTGATCCATCGGCCGTAGAACCGATGGAGGCACAGGATTGTACTCAGAGAGTATCAAGGCACGGGGATCCATCCTGAGAGTCGATGGAACCTGTCGCGGTCGTTCATCGGCTGGAAAACCGATAAAAGCATATGCGAAGTGACAAGGAATCATATAAAAGGCACGGGTTGCAAAGCCGATGCCGCTCTGAATATGGCAACACGAGACCCGTCGCTAGCCGTGACGACGCCGCTGGCACCGAATCTCGAAGATCGGACCTCACCAAGATATTACGAGAATGAGACCAAAGGCGACGGGACGATGGACGCTAGATCGGTTATGCTGAAGGAAGGGCGAAACAAACCCACTGGCTAGCTGAGCCGATGAGAGAACATTTCTTTGAAGACAGGCGCACATCGGCTAGGAAACCGATGCGTTTGGCATGTCGCTCAAAGAGAGTCTCTGAAGACTGGTGCGTATCGGCCGAGGAGCCGATACGCTAGGCATGACGCTCAGTATATAGATAACTCATCAGCTAACACTCCGATGAAACGCCGTACAAAGTCCTATGGGCCTAAAGCTCATTCTATCATCGGCAGCCTCGTAGGTCGAACCTAATCGATGCAGCACGAGACTGACGACAGCGGAGAGAGCTTGATAGGCTGATAGATACTGTACGGACGTGATGCGATACATCCTATCGGCCTAAGAGGTCAAACCTAACCAATGCAGCCTTAGACAGAGCGAGACATATCGAGATAGTGGCGAGACTTACCCCTTCGCTGGAGATCGGACTTAACCGATGCAGCCTCACGTCGAGAGCCACACCCCGCCGGTAAAAACCTAGATAAACTAGGATGACGATGCGCCGAGGTTGTATTGATCGAAGGATTGAAGGATCCTTACATGTTTTCAAGGTGTCTATATTTATACCCTGAGTTTGACGCGTTTACAATAATCATCGAACGTTATTTTCTAACAAACATAAAGGAAAATGTTTCTAAACTAACTAACTAAATCTTCCTATCCATATATGATAGGATAGAATATCTTATCGTGATCTACGGCTCCTCCTCAAACTCAATCTTATCTGAATAATCTTCTATTCTAGAACCAAGCTTTTTTTACCTTAATCCGATCGGTTTCTTCCCTATAGCAATCGGACACTTCTTCTTCGCTTAAGCCGATCATCTTTCCAATCTATCGGCAGTCTTTCACGTTAGAAACAAAAGCAAGTAGCCATTTGAAGATCAATATATCGTGAATAAATTTTCAGCAAACACGTTAGTACACAAGATGTTGACATTTTGCAAAACAATTCAATTTCAAATTATCAATGTAATATTGCTGGAAGTGCATCTGATTTCAATATCAACAAAAATGTTTATATAGAATTATTTTACTTCTGTTTCAGTCAGTGAATGATCGTTTTATTTCCAACATCTATGATAGAAGTGACAACATTAATATGCTGATGTCTGCTTGTAATCTTCCTCCTAAGAAGAAGTAGGGTTAATGGGATCATGTCATTATAAATTTGTCTTATTAGAAAATCTATTTATCTATTTTGAGTCAATATATGACACTAATGACCCGTACAGTGCATTTTCTAAAATAATTAGATCAAATTAACATTGTCTTCCTTCATCGTCTCCTCTCTCTCCCATGTTCATCTTTTTCACCAATGGTCTGGCAGGGGATAGCTCAGCACGGCTGGGGGGCAGTTCCATGCATTGAAGGAGTAAGTATTGGCGTCTATCAAATAATTGTGAAATTATAATGGTATTGCTTCAAATCGCTGAATAAGTCAATAGGATGAATTTGTAATTTCATAAATCCAATTAACGCTAAGAAATATGTTTTTTTCTATTGTTGTCATAAGAAATAAGTTTAAGTGGTTATTGAAAAAATGAATAGCATTCAATCTCAAATTCAGTTGTATATCTTCTTTAGCACGTCTAGTGGGATAATCAGAATCAGAAGTGCACTCTAAAGAACCACGAGCCGAAGGATCTGTATGGGAGCCAATCAGATCTTCTAGGCCTTGGTGCGTTTGTGCGCATCCGCATCAAACCTCCATCGGTTGGCGCTCGCACTCCCTCTTGGCGCGCCTCTCCGCTCGGTCCGATCTTCCTCGCGTGTGTGAATATATTTTTTGGCATGTCCGATGGGACTCGAATTTCAATCAATATGTTTAAAGAAGAAGTGGATACCAAGACGCACTCTTTCTATAAAGAAGCTGATGAAGATATTATTATTCCAATTGCTTTTGAAGACTTGACAGATACATAGAGGTAACAGATGGAGCAATCTAGAAAAGATTTTAAAAAGTTGTGTTTGTAATCTTTTAGCATGACACAAGAAGGTCCAATTTAGAAGAATTTACTCCCAAGACCAACTCTGATCAGTGAAATAACTCAACCTGTATCTTGAAGTCCACAGAAATCCGTTCAAGAAATAGTTGATGAAGCTATACGCCCTACTGATCAATCAATATGAAGGGTTGATAAATATGCTTTAGGACTTATAAGGAAAAGAATGGATGGATTATTTACTCAAGAGCCACCAATTCATATATCAGCAGATATTGGTCCACAAATACCAATGTTCAATTGGTCCGATAGCTATATTTAGCTCGAGGGGCAACACAATGAAGACGATGAGTGGATTGCCAAAATATCCAAAGTGATGATGCAATAGTTTGGCTTGAAACTGAAGGGGGAGAATTTCATGTATCGACCTCAGGGATTTGATAGAGTATTGTTACCATGCCAATACAAGATGCTAAACTTCTCCAAATTCTCAGTGCAAGACAATATGTCAATAGTTACATGTTTGCTAATTCTTGACTTAGTGCGGGCAAGCATTGGCAGAAGAAGCTCTGAGAGTTAGATTGTTTCCATTGTCACTGTCTAGATCAACTTTTACTTGATTTTCATCATTGCCACTAAGTTCAATCAGAGGATGGGCCAATCTAGAAGACAAGATTCACAAAAACTTCTTTGTTGGGATCCACAAGATGTGACTCACAGATTTAATATCGGTGAAGTAGAGGAAGAAGGAATCGGTTTCAGAGTATATTCAAATATTCTACAATATACAAAGCCGATCCTATAGCTTGTACTTAACCGATGGACGGTTAGCAGAGCTGACCTTCCAAAGATTATCAAGATGCATCAAAAGAAAGATTTTCTCCCAAGAGTTTAACAACTTAGCATATTTGATGTAGACCGTATCGGCTCATAAAATCCAATTGCAAGAAGTAGGGGAGGGGATTCTGGACTCGTGGGAGCCTGAGAAAGATAATTTTAAAGCATAAGTCCTCATACTTTAAAATTTGGGGGCATGTGTTAACACCAAATTTTGGTAAGCCCCACAGACAAAATCGAATAGCCGATCGAATAGATGAGGATGGATTTGGTTCAGTCAAAGATCGAAGATTATCAAGATAAGATCAGATATGAGAAGGAGCCGTGGAAGCCACAGCAGGATAATTGTATCTTTATAGAATATATCTTATATGATAGATAAGTTTAGTTAGTTTTGTTAACTTCTTAGAAAAAGTTTATTTTTTTATTAGGAAATAACATTTGGAGATTATTTTTAATCATATCGGACTTTTGTAACCTTAGGGTAAAAATATATACCCCTGGAACCTTGTAATACATCTATCATAGATCAATATAATCTTAACGTATCATCACCCTAGTTTGTCTAGGTTTTTACCGGTAGGTTCTGACTCTCGACACAAGGCTACATCAGTTAAGTCTGATTTCTTACGAATGGGTATGTCCTGCCACTATCCTAATGTATCTGCTCTATCTAAGACTGCATCAATTAGGTCCAATCTCTTAGTCTGATTGAATACATCACGTAACGTTTGTGTGGGTTTTATTGGTTTATCATACTCTTCTACTGTCATCGGTCTCGTGCTACATCGGTTAGGTCCAAGCTACTAGACTGCTGGTAGCGAATTGAGTCATAAGCCAGTAGGTCTTTACACGAACATTTCATCGAAGTGCCCAACCGATGAGTTATCCATACTCTGAGCCTCATGTCTAGTTTATCGGCTTCTCAGCCGATATACATATATATTGCTCAGTGATTGTCTACTAGCGACCGATCTAGTTCTGTTAGATTTGGTATCGAGAACTAGCGGGTTTTATTTTTCCCATTAGTTTAGCTAGCCGATAAGTTTACTTATATGCCTGTATTACACCCATAGCCGATAGCAACTTATGGGTTTACCCGTTCCCTTCATTGTTACGTCCAATCTAGCTCCCATTGTTACGGTGTTGTTAGCCTCAGTCTTATGCTATCTCGGTTTGATCTGATCTATTAAGAATAGCTCTAATGGTATCATCATCGGTGGTTGCTAGGTCTCGTACCTTCAAGGGATTAGGTCTCACTCCTTACTATTCATTTTGTACTCTGTTTGAAATGTCATTGGCTCTATAGTCAATGAGTACTTTATTTTATTTCTCGCTATTTACACATACTGTCATTGGCTTTCTAACTGATATATGAGCGCTATAGTTGCTATCAGCAACCAGCCAATAGCAAGCGTACATCAGACTTAGCCGATAGATATCCTAACACGATTGGCAACCAACCGATAGGCTGATTGGCTCTATGATCTAACTCTATCTGTTTTTTTTTGTCAAGTAGAGAATAAATTGATTGGCACGTCCGTAAATCCAGCAACCCAACGAAGACACCTCTAAGCTTAAGGAACTGTGCTAGAGTAAAACAGACCTTCCAGATCTCGGCATATCTGCACGCGTCCGTATCGGACCTCCATCGGCTCACACTCACGCTTCCTCTCGGCACACCCCTCCGCCCGGTCCAATCTTCCTCACACGTGCGTGAACACTAGGGACTATGGTTCTCATAAGCAAACAGCTGGTTTGGCTACTAATTCAATTCCTATCACCGATTCTAATTTATAACAATGTGTTTTGATGTAGAATTCACACCAAGAGAGTATAGCGAAGTACTCACCGATAAGTCGCTTCCCATTCAGATCGTCCATTGTTGATTTTTTTTTTCAGATCTGCAAAAGGCCAGAAAACACAACATAACAAAAAACATTCGAGCAAATGTCAAGCCTGACATAGCCCACAGAAGCATCAAAGTCCCAATCTTCTCCTCAGTTGATCGTCCCTCTAGCACCAAAATCAGACAATCAGGGTCAGATAGAGCGAAATCTTCATCAGACGGCAGCAGCCAGACCGGGCCTTACTACCTCTGACAACCAAATGAAGAGCAGATTCATCTTGAGAACCACAAAGCATGCACGCTAACAGTTACATTACGTCTCCTGTTATTCATACGCATGGCAAAATTTCCACTAGTTGACTCTTCACGCAAATATGGCATTAGCAGAAGATGAATGGTTACTGTTAGACAGACCACTGGTCTGGTTTGTATATATATAGACTTGATCCCCCGTGTATATTATTAGGGTCTTAGTTACTATACATATTCTACATAGTATCAGAGCGAGTCTAGACATCTCCGGCGCGCAAGCTTCTCCCTCTAGCGAGCCGACCCTTTCCTCCTCGTCGTCGACGTCTTCTTCCCGTCGCCGACCCTCCTCCCGGTACTCTCCTCCCAGCACTCTCCTCACTCTCTCACCTCCGTTTTTTCTTCTTCCCGTCTCTCCCGCAGTCATCCTCTTTTCTCCATCCTACCTCCACGTGACCAGGCGACGGTCTCGATCCGCCTCCTCGTCTCGCCTCGCACCCATTTCCGTTTTTCTTCTTGCTTCATGCATCTCTCTTTCTCTGATGTCGGCGCACCTCCGCACTCGTCGTCATAATCAGCTAAACTCGTCCACCCTCCCATCGGCTGGACTTGTCCAGCTCTCCATCGGCTGGAACCCTCCTTTGGTTCTCGCCCTTTCCGACACACTCAACGGCTCTTGGACGCGAACCTTCTTTCCTCAAGCCCAAGCCAGTCAAACGTGTCCGCATGTCCACGGACATGAGTCCCTACCTCCCGGACGCGAACATATTCTCTTCACGTCCAGCCACTCCCCGCCTTTTTCGCGTCTGCCCCACTCCTTGGCCTCCACGAGTCTACGGACGTGAATCTTCTCTTCACGAACGTGAATCTTCGCACGTCCGTGACCATCTACTCTCTGACCCACTCTGCCACCACCTTTTCCTCACCCACTCCACTGCCTACTCCCCATCGGCCAACCACTCCTCATCGCTTGGCCAGCCCACTCTCCATTGGCTTCTCACATCCTTGATCGGCCGATCCGTCTTCTCATCGGCTTCTTCCTCCCATCAGCTTCTTTCTCCCATCGGCTCTTTGCTCCCGTTCTCCCGTCATGGCCACCGAGTCCGCTCTCAACTCCGGCACTCTCCTAGTCGCCGAGTCTGCTCCGGCCCTCGGTGCCTTAGACCACACCTCGGGCACCACCTTACCGATCTTCTCTCCTCCTTACGCTGCTATGAACGTGAAATCTCACGTTCCTATCTCCCTTGACCGCCAATTATTCCAAATGGGTTTTCTTCTTTAAATCCCTCTGTGGAAAATTCGGCCTCTGGTCCCATATAGATGGCTCCGCTCCACCTCATCCTGGTGATCCTCAGTGAGACATTGCCGAGTGTTGCATGCACAGCTGGCTACTCGGCTCGGTCGACGACTCTGTCCTCCACCTCGCCATGGACGATACCGACCCTACCGCCCAGGATCTCTGGGTGGCCATCGAGCGGATCTTCCTGGCCAACAAGCAGCCTCGCGCCATCTTCCTCCTCAACGAGTTCCACTCCATGGTACAAGGCGACTCTTCTGTCTCCTCGTACTGTCAACGCCTTAAAGTCAAGGCTACTGCTCTCCGGAACGTCAGCCACCCTGTGGCCGACTCTTAACTCGTCCTCACCCTTCTGCGAGGCCTCAATCCCCGCTTCTCAAACACCGCCGATGACATCGCCAATGCCACACCTCTTCCGTCGTTCGCCCGGGCCCATGATATGCTAGTTCTTAAAGAACTCCATCTGGCCAACGATGAGAAGACAATGGCCCAAACCGCTCTTCTTGCCGCAACCGATAATGGTTGCCGAGCTTCTTGCGTTGCCCCTTCCTCCCGCGGTTCTAGTGGCCATGGCTCTGTCCATAGCAACACAACCCGCACTGGGAAAGGCAAAGGCAGGACCTGGTAGGGTCCGATGCAACCACGACCTGCCTTGGTCCCTGCCTACCCTGCTAGTCCCACGGGTCCGTGGCTCTGCTACAACCCATGGGCGCCCCAGCCTCAGCCACGCAGCCCCATTGGCTGGCAACCCGGGGTTCTCGGCGCCCATCCCCAAGATCACCTAGCATCGGCTCCTGTTCTGCCGCCTCAGCCGATGCTACCTACCCTACCCACCCAGTCGATTCCCTCCTAGAACTAGGCTGGCCTCGTCACTGCCCTCAACCAGATGACGCTCCGACCATAGCACTCTTGGGTGCTGGACTCTGGGACGTCTTTACACATGACGTCATCGGCCGGTATACTTCGCTCCTATCACCCATCTTCCTCCCCATTTGTCACCATCGGTAATGGTCACTCTCTCTGTCTACATCCACCACTAACCTCCCCCTACGCAATGTTCTTATCGTCCCTTCTCTTATTCACAATCTTATATCTATTCGCCAATTCACAAGAGACAACAACTGCTCCATTGAATTTGACGCGTCTGGTTTCTCTGTGAAGGATATCCCAACCCGACGATAGATCCTTCGCTGCAATAGTGACGGAGACCTCTATATCATTCCTGCTGCGTCGTCCACTCCACACGCCAGCATCGCCCTCTCTACCAACCTTTGGCACCTTCGCCTCGGCCACCCCAGTCCCGACGCTGTCGCCACCCTCCGTCGCAGCGCCTCCATCCGATGTACCCACAGCAGCTCCACAGTTTGCCACTCATATCAACTTGGTAAACATGTGCATCTGCCCTTTTCTAGTTCTCTCTTCTGTACCTCACGTCCATTTGAACTTATACATTGTGATGTATGGACGTCTCCAGTTAAAAGTGTCTTCGGTAATCAGTATTACCTCGCTATACTTGACGATTACACACTATTGCTGGACCTTTCCGCTCATCAACAAATCCGAGGTCGCCTCTCACCTCACTCACTTCGTCACGTATGTGTCCACTCAGTTCAACCTCGCCATCAAGGCTTTACAAGCCGATAACGGTATGGAATTCGTCAACCATACCGTTACAAATCTCCTCACCTCGTAGGGCATCCATCTCTGGCTCTCCTGCCCCTACACGTCTCCTCAGAACGGCAAAGCCGAGCGCCTCCTTCGCACCCTCAACAACATCAGTCGCACCATGCTACTTCACGCCCACTTACCCGCCACTTATTGGGCCGAAGCTCTGGCTACTGCGACGTACTTTCTCAATCGGCGCCCATGCTCCTCCGTTCAAAACAACATTCCCTATGCCCTTCTCTGCCACACGGCGCCCGACTACTCCCACCTTTGCGTTTTTGGGTGCCTCTGCTACCCAAACCTCACCACCACAGCTTCCCACAAACTCGCTCCCCGCTCTACCGCCTGTATTCTCCTTGGCTATCCCACCTCTCACAAGGGATACCGATGTCTCGACCTTTCCACCCGACAGGTCATCATCTCTCGTCACGTCATTTTTGACGAGACATGTTTTCCCTTCAGTCTACTTCATCCGAGATCCTCCTCTAGTAATCTCGACTTCCTCCTCAACAACACCGTGCCGACCAGGTCTCCTCCATTGTCCTCTCCATCAGCCCCCTCATTAGCCGCTGCTGAGGATTTACCCTTCACATATCCCACCACTACTCGGTCCGATGTCCCCACCATCGGACCCCCATCAGACCCACCTTCATCGGCCGATACCGATCCTGTTTATCCTTCAGCCGATACCGTTCCCTCTTCATCGGACACCCCACTTCCATCGGCTCCTCAGTTTCCATCAGCTCCCCCCACCCTATCGGCTGATCCATCTCTATTGGACCGATCAGAATACTCGGCCCACCCGACCTCATCGGCTCAGGCCGATCTAATTCCTCCTTTTCCTCTCGTCTACAGTCGTCGACCCGGAGCTGATGATGCCCTCACCCGACCATTTCTTCCCATTACTCTCGCACCCCCATTGACTTTGGTTCCCTCCGCCTCCCACATGGTCACCCGCTCTCAGACCGGGTCTCTCCGCCCCACTCAGCGCTACGGTATCTCCGCCATCCACAACTCAATCTCGCCCATCCCGGCGACTTCTCGCTCAGCCCTGGCCGACCCTCAGTGGCGCATGGCCATGGTCGACGAGTACAAGGCCCTAATGGACAACGAGACCTAGCGCCTCGTTCCCCGACCTCCCAGCGTCAACATTGTGACGGTAAGTAGATTTTTAAACACAAATTCCACGCCGATGGCTCCCTTGCCCGTCACAAGGCTCGCTAGGTAGTCCAGGGTTTCTCCCAACGACCCGGTGTAGACTACGACGAGACCTTCAGTCCCGTCGTCAAACCCGCCACCATCCAAGTCGTCCTCACCTTGGCTATCTCTCGCTCCTGGCTGATCCATCAGCTAGACGTAAAGAACGCTTTTCTTCACAGCCACCTGATGGAAATAGTCTACTACCAGTAGCCCCCAGGCTTCGTCGACCCTTCTCGTCGCGATGACGTCTGTCTCCTTCAACGCTCTCTCTACGGCCTCATACAAACCCCTCGTGTCTGGTACCAGCGCTTTGCTACCTATCTTCAGCACATTGGCTTTGTGGCCTCTGTATCCGATAGTTCCCTGTTCACTTTCCATATCGGCTCCGCCACTGCCTATCTACTTCTCTATGTCGATGATATTGTCCTGACAGCGTCTTTGACATCTCTCCTTGACCGGATCATTGCCCGACTCCACTCTAAGTTCGTTATGACCGATCTTGGTCCTCTCCACCATTTTCTTGGCATCTCCATAACCCGTTCCTCCCACGGGCTCTTTCTTTCCCAATGTCAGTACGCCATCGACCTCCTCCAGCGTGCAGGCATGGCCGATTGTCACCCCACGGCCACCCCGATCGACACTCGAGCCAAACTCTCCGCTGCCGATGGCGCACTCGTTGCCGATCCCTCTCACTATCAGAGTCTTGCCGGGGCTCTCCAATACCTCACCCTCACCCGGTCCAACCTCACGTACGCTGTCCAGCAAGTGTGCCTTTTCATGCACGCTCCGCGCGAACCTCACCTCGTGCTACTCAAGCGAATCCTACACTACGTGAAGGGCACCCTCTCCAGCAGGCTGTATCTCAGCTCCAGCCCCATCGACTGGGCAGGCTGCCCCGACTCTCGACGCTCTATGTCCGGCTACTGCGTTTATCTCGGTGACACTCTCGTATCTTGGTCCTCAAAACACCAGACTACAGTGTCCCGGTCCAGCGCCGAAGCCGAGTACCACGCCGTCGTCCACGCCGTCATCGAGTGCTGCTGGCTTTGCCAGCTTCTTCAGGAGATCCGTGCACCCCTCTCCACCGTGACCATCGTCTACTGCGATAATATCAGTGCCATCTACGTGACCGCCAACCCGGTCTATCACCGACGCACCCAGCACATCGAGATCGATATCCATTTTATCCGTAACAAGGTCGTATTAGGACAGGTTTGGGTACTCTATGTACCATCGGCACATCAGTTTACCGATATAATGACCAAAGACCTGCCCACACTTTTGTTGACCAATTTTCGGTTCAGTTACTTTTCCTTCCGGGTGTAACTGTGGGGGTGTAGATTCGACCGCCGCGTATAATTACACTTTTCTACAGTTACCTACCAGCTCGCGACGGCGATGGCGGCAGGGCGCCCGGTGCTTGTGTACGGCTGACGGGGAGAGAGAGGGGCGTGGAGGCTGCTCAGATCTCGACGATGGAGCAGCGGAGGTCACCCCTCCATCGTCGAGATCAAGAACGTCGTCGCCGACGCCAAGGCGGGGGAGATCTTCCTCGTCATGGAGTTCGTCAGGAACAGCCTCCGGGACGAGATTCCGTGGGCCCGGCTGGAGGACCTGGTCCACGAGATGATACGGCAGCTCGTCGATGCGGCCAAGAAGAAGCACACTTCGCGTGTGATCCACCGCGACATCAAGCCCGAGAACATCCTCGTCGCCGCCTTCGGCAAGCTCAAGATTTGTGATTTCGGTTCAGCGACGTTCGTGAAGCCGGCCGGGAAGCCATACGACGAGTGCCGGGTCAGCACCTTGCCGTACACCTCGCCAGAGCAGCTCGCCGGCAACCGGTGCTACAGCCCGGCCGTGGACATGTGGGCGCTGGGATGCATCATGGGCGAGCTCCTCACCGGCGCACCACTCTTCGGAGGCGAACCTGCTCGCCGACTTGTCTGACAACCTGGGGGACCTGCTCAAAAAGCTCAAGTTGGAGGTCCTGCCGGAACTGTCGCCGGCAGCGCACGAGGTCCTGTCCGGGCCGCTGGCCTTCGACCCCGAGAAGAGGATGACGGCCGTGGAAGCACCGGAGCCCCAGTGGTTCACTAATCTGTAGTCAGTAATGAAGGCATTGTCTTAGAACTGATGATTGCATTGTCTTCAGTTATTAGTAAATAGTAGTCTGTAGTCTGTCAGTCTGTCTGTAACTTAGCATGTTGGTAGTCTTGTGTTAGGACTAATGATTACATTAGCACATTGGCATTGAAATCAATTTAATCTTATTCTTCCGGTTTATTCATTCTAAGCTATTCAATTTGTTGAAAGCAATTCAAGGCCCTCTTTGTTCAATAAAATTAAAATTTTTCAGCTTGTTGATTTTTCTTAATCTTCAGGAAAAGGGACTAGTCTTGTAGTTTGTGGATTCTGTTCTTGATCCTTCAGTAGTACCAATTAAAATGATAGACAGAATGACCTCCAAAAGAAGGAAAAACGTTGTTGAAAAGACTCAATGCAATTATTGGCAGTGGAGGGTATTTGAGTTTTTTCAGACAATAGACTTCATTTGTCAGAATCAAAGTTTGTGGATGAAAAAAACAGAAGAAAGCAGATTAGTCTGCATTCTGTAATATAAAGCATTGCCAAATGCGTAATATAAGGCATTGCCAAATGCCAATGGAGGCCAGGAAAGCATAGTTTAAGTGCCTCTGCAAGCAGACAAGTCTGTCTTACTGTAACTTAGAAATATTGTGGTAGTTGTTAATTTTTGAGAGGAGAGAAATTTGGGGAATGAACTTTATGCATTGGATTAGGCTCAAATGAGCATATAAACTTAGGACAGCTGGAAAAGACAGAAATACCCTTGACTAATATACATATACCCTTAACAGTAGTCTTGTCTTAGGACTTATGATTAGAGCAACAGAAGCATTGGATTAGTGTAATCTTGATTTTTTTTTATTTATTCCTTGTAAGCATGCTCATGTAATCTTATTCATGTTCAGGCAATTCTTTTTGGAGTGCAATGCAATGACATTTTTGTTTAATAGAATTGATCCTTCTGTGTTTGGTCCTTGACCACTGATATTATTGAACAGCAGGGGAAGAAGATTAAAGAATGGTTAGTCTTATTAGTAGATCACTGATACTATGTGAGTATTCAGGCAAAAAAGTCATCTGAGATATGATTGCTGCAATGTCAACTAGGCTGGAGTTGCCAATTGAGTATTTGGGTATATCTAGCTCTGATCATAGCCTTCGTTTGTTGGAAAAGGAGTTCTAGTTGAAATAACCGGGAAAAAAGCTAAAGATTTTGTAAACTTTGTTTGTTATATCTGGTCTTTTTGTTTGACAAAACATACAGAAGGTTTGATTTTTACTCTGAAGAGAAGTATCTATAATACTTTCAGTCAGTGGCAAGTTAGTTTTCCCAGGTATTGTTTGAGCAGTATACCTAACTAGAAGGGAGCATTATATTCTCAATTTTCAGTCTTCATTTGATTAGGTTGAAATCCCATGTTATGTTTGCCTCAGATGAAGCTTCAGATGGTATGTTTGCCCATATGCCAGGTGAGTTAGGAGATGGATCCTAATTATATGTGCTAGTCTGACAGTAAAAACTGCTTGTGCATCTCTTTCAGTGTTGTTTGTGCAGTGTACCTCATTTGATTAGGTTGAATTCTCTTGGGAATAACCAATGCAGGTACTGGGAGAAAAACTTGTGAGCATTGTAAATAACCGAGGGAAAAGAAGATTAAAACTAGCCCCTGGACCAGTCAAAATTACTGTGCTGACAGTCTTTTCTTCATGATTTTACTTGTGGTTCTTCCTTATTTTCTTGACGAAGAACAACTTTTTCTTGTTGCCATCCAACTATCCAAGGGTGTTGATCGATAGTTGCCTCTCAGATGTGCCTGATTTTGGTTACCCTCATAACATGTAAATCAGTGTTTGGGTGTCTTCCGTCAATTAGTCTTGCAAAAATTTATGAACATCATCAGTTTCTTCAGAAATAGTCAGAATTTCTTTTAGATGATTAGAAATCGTCTGAAATAGAGGTCTTCAAAAATTTCAGTGCCATTTAGTCAAAAATTGTAGCAACCCTTTGTGTCACAAAAAATAGATACTCCCTCCATCAAAAAAATAAATAAATTCCTAGGGATGAATCTAGATATAGCCCTATATTGATGGCTAAATCTCGCGAGGAGACCGATCTGACCGAGCGAAATCATGAATCAAGGAGGATGGCGTCTTGGTCACGCGAAGGCCTGCGATATCAATTTAGCTCTAGTACAGCTCCTTAGTCTTCGAGATTTGAGGGCGTGCTAGTCAATTTGACTCCGTAATTGACAAGAGAATAGAGGATGAGATCCACGAGTTAATTAGCCGATAACCCAATATGGCTAATCCTATCGGCTGAGTGTCGATAAGAAGATAATGCTCGAGCATCGGCTAAAAAGCCAATAAAACCATAGGTGATAGATGCGTAAAATAAAATAAAAAACTTATTTGCTAAAGAGCCGATGATGCTCCGTACATGGTAGGGTACGAAAGAGTGAAGCAGAACCCAATCTCCTAAGAAATCATGAAGTCCAACCACCATCGTAATGGCACAGTTAGAACCAATCTCAATAAATCGGACCAAACCGAAACAGTATGAGACCAAGACTAACGGCACAGAGATGATGGAGACTAGATCGGACGTAACGACGAAAAAGGAAAGAGTGAGGTCATTGGCTGTTTATCGACCAAATGTCCGACGCAAGCCTCTATCTAACCTCAGCAGCTATCTGAACCAATGGAGAATGAAACTCTCTAGATCTCAACGCCAACTCCCGTCAGACACGATCCTGATAAATCAGACCTAACCGAAACAATATCAAGTTGAATCTGACACAACCGAATCGATCGCTAACGAATTAATCGTTAGACAATATACAAAACAGATATGAGGCGTGTGATAATGATAACTCATTGACTACTCACTACGACGAAACACCGCACGAGAACCCATCGCGCCAACGGCTCAATCCACTGCCATCAATCTCATAAGTCAAAGCTAACCGATGCAGCACGATATCGGGCATAGCAAAAGGATACCAATGTACTGATGAACTTCACACGAACATGATATGGTGCGTCTGATCAAACTAAGAGGTTAGACCTAACCGGTACAGTTTTAAACAGAACAAAACAAATTATGATAATGACGGAACTTACCCATTCATCGAAGATCAAACTTAACCGATGTGGTACCGCATCTAGAGGCAGAACTTGCCGGAGTAAAATCTAGACGAGCTAATGTGGCGATATGTCGAAATTGTATTGTGTATGATCTATATTGATATCTTGATAGGTTCCAGAAAGTCTATATTTATATCCCGGATTTATAAGAGTTTGATGCGATTACAGATAACCTCTAGATAATACTTCCTAAACATATAAGAAAACTAATATATAAGAAGTTATAAAACTAACTAAACTTGTCTAGTTTATAGCATCTTAATTCTCACCACTCTTTCTTAGACTCGGTCTCATCTGGATAACCTTCTATCTTCAACCGAATTGAATCCGTTCTCAACCCGTTTGATCGGCTCTTTTACTGTGTCAATCGGCTTCCCTCTATAAGTCTATCAGTCTTCTTTTCATCGATCAATCCCGTCTGTAGCCTGATTAAATTCTAACATTAACACCATAAGAATTCATTTTTTTTCTTAGGACCAGGGGCATATGTGTTATTTTAGACTAAGGTAGTAACTGTCAGCTTGTCATGAGTCCCTACAAATATGCATGACTACAAAAATCTGTAAATTGGCACAGGCTGAAACAACAAATGAAACCCAGGGCTTAATTGATTCTTTGCCATCTCATTTTTCTGTTTGATGTAATCTTAAGGCAAAGCATTTATGTATGATTGAATACTTCATATCCAATTTTGCAATACACAGAGACCAGAACCATATAAAACATTAAATTTCACTGATGCTATCAGGGGAAAAGGCTTTTTCGTTGAGAGGTATGGCTAGGAGGAAAGATCATATATTTAATTGGCAGGTGTTATGTGTCCCTGAATATCATTGTTTGTTTGGAGTTCAATATATTATTGAAATTTGTAGTTTTATTCTTAGAAAGATTATATCAACATGTTGCTAAAGTTAAGTCTTTGGGAGAGAGGATCTTTTACTAAAGTGGAAGCATAAAGCAAGCAACTACAAGACTGAACATCATCAGTTTCTTCAGATCATAGGATCTTCCATTTAATTTTAGCAACAAATTAATAGGATCTTCCATATTAATTTTATGGAAAGAATAGGATCTTCCACCTTGAATGTAATTGTACTGCCTCCATTTAATTTTATTTTTTTACCTACAAATACACCTAACTATATTGTTTTGGCAGCTAGGAATTTGTGGCCACATGATCTTGTACACCACCAGTACATCATGCATCCATCCAGATGGACATGTCAGCCCCCAAGAAACAAAATGCTATAGCTAAACCAAGATGGGCAGCAAGTAGTTTCGACGAATTTGTCACCTGTCAATCTGTCATAATCTATTTTTCTAATCTGAAACTTATTACAAAGACTTGTGCGTGGATGTGTTCTATATTGTCGCTGAAGTTTTACATATCAGCAGATGCAAGATGCTTCAAACACAAAGCAGTAGTATTCGGGCTGTTTCAGAGGGAAAACGTTGTGCAAAAAACCCAATTCTTGTTGAATCTAGCTGCTTGCTGCTGTACGTCCGAACAAGCCACACCCACAAGGCAAGAACGCCTGCGATGAGAGCACCGAGAAGGCAAATGATGGCGACGACCATCCACGGCTGGCCAAAGCAGGTCAGAGCCAGCCGACGTCGGCGAGCCCGTCCCGCGCGGCGACGGGGGCGTCCGGCAGGAACAGGTCCATGTCAGACGTCACCGCCGCGACTAGCGCCATATAGACTCCCCACAGAATGATCGCCGTCGCCGGCAGAGTACACCCGGCTGCGCTGAAGGAGGAAGGGTGGGTGTAGCGGTCGTGTGCCAACGCCGTGGCGCCGGCGATGAACATGGAGGGTAGGTAGATTGCCACCACCCACATCGCAGCACGGGATGTGCCGGACTTGGAGTTGGCTTTCCCGACCGCCAGTGCAGACTGCGTCGTGATCATTCCAGTGTGATGATCGTTGGTAGCCCTAGCACTCTTCATCGTTGGTACAGCAACAATCTACAATCTGGTACTCTGCAAAAACTCGACTCGCCGACGTCTTTGGACGAGGAGAGGTGTCGAGATGCTTGGGGAGCGCAAGCTCTGCAACGACGAACATGCGGTGGAGGAACGTACCATAATGTTGGCGGACGAAGGAGATGGGGCAGGCGGCGGCGGGGTTGAATTTGAACACAGCCGAGGACAAAATCACAAATCATAGAAAGAAGAAGTAAAATCACAATTACAATTCAAACTAGAGATAAGAATACAATTGTCCCAATAAACTCTCTAGTTTCAGACCCGTATATCTAGACGATTTTTAGAAACAGAGTGTATTGGCTTGGATAACAGCGAATTCAAAAACGAATTTGGACTTTTCTATTCAGAACCGGAAACAAATATGGTAGCACTAGTTTAACCCAAACAACAAATCTAGGGCGTATTTACAAAACCTAACAGCCCAGAACTCAATTTCACTTAGAGACGAGAATGTCTGCAGATAATTCTTCCATTCCATCGGTTTACCGCTACAGACGCTGCGAGACATACAAAGCTTGAACACACTGTTTTCAAGTCACAAGCACCGCATTACACATAATCATAACTGAAAAAAAAAGGACGGTACATGTCTTGGGCTAATTGCAGTAGTTATGCTGGAACAGGAATACAAGCTTCCATCTTGTTTCGTAACTTACGAAATCCATCACATCACATGAAGGCTGGATTGCGACCACATGGGAAGGGAAAAGCTAGTAAGGGCGATATCGCCGGCCATGACTCCCTTCGCCACCTTGGCTGCCACCATCCCTATGGTCACCCCGCCGCAGTGGGGGCGGAGGGATTCCACCTGGTTGTTGCCTATCGACAATACAAAAAACTGTAAGGAAACGAAGATGTATGGTACGACTTGTTTGGGACTCTAGAACAGCAGAGATTATCTTACAGAACATATCCCAGACGACCATCAGGGAGCACCATTGGTACCATCCTCATTCCAGCTGGTGCTGGTCCTCTACCATATATCATAGGCTGTAACAGAAATGTCCAGAGACAATGACTACAATGTCAATTTGCAGTGGCAGATGCAGGATTTGTAGTATGGCATTCATAGTTATTTAAAGCATATTCATGGAAAAGGACCATGTATGAAATACCAAAATCAATATACAATAGATGATAATGCAATTTAATATAGAGATGCTACAAATAAATTAAACAAAACAATTAACAAACAGCTCAAGTGCACATATATGTCAGAAATTCACAAGATATCTAATAACTAAAAGTAAAGTTCATGCATAAAATCATGATCCATGTATTAAAAAACATTAAGAGTATCAATATATGTTGACTAATCTTCAAAGCACTCAAGGCATTTTTGACGACTTCAGAATATGATGCTTTATCGTCATAAGACAACACTAAGAACTTCCTAATCTACACAAATCAAGGGAACATCTGAAGATAATGGTTCACTGGATTGCTTTGATACACCACAGGTTTATGTTGGTTGGTGTTCTTACAACATGTTGACGTTGTTTCAGATCTGTCAACTTTCATTTTTGGTGTCTACGGTTCATGGTTTTCCGTAAATAAATTCAATGTACTTTGATTTCACATTTTACATATATACAGAGAAAATTGGAATTTAGAATCAAGATGCACATATTACAGAGAAGATTGGGATTTAGAATCAAGATGCGCATGGTAACTCCTGCATCTACCTACCTGTCCTCATACAGGATCCAGAGATCTAGTGTGCAACAGCCCCGCTACCTGCTTGGCTGCTCCTCCCAGCTCATGCGATGTGCTGCTGCAGAAACGTTCTGCCGATCTGGATGCCTGTCAGCTTGGCACTAGGCACTGCAGTAACTGTGCCATGCCTGTGTGACCATGTGCCCAATGGGGAATTGAGGAATAGACATGCCGATCTTGGTGAACTAGGATTTGGTGTTCGGAGTTGTGGGCCACTGGGCCTTATAGACAGTGTAGCTAGAGTGATGACACTCAGGAATGGGCCAATTTGTAGACTGAGTGCCTGGGGGGTTGGTGGATGGAGGAAGAGAGCCCCAGAATGAAGCATTTGGCCCAACTGAGTGTATAAATATGTATTATACCTATTATAGGTGGATTTTCTTGCAGAAAAATATTGGTATTTAGGTATAGTAGGTCCAACCCTGTCAATATGGTAGCCTACAAATTGTTTAGTTTGGTTTACCTGGTTGAATCCAGGACCACCACCACCATAAGCACCATATGGATCTCCCATGTAGCCACCATAAGGAGGAAGAGTAAAATTGGGAGCTCCTCCAGGCTTGAATGAGTGATCAGGCTTCTTGTCTCCCAAAGGTTTGGCCATGGATACTTCCATCGCTTGCCCCGTGATTAAGTCACCAAAAGATTAATTCTAATCAACCAAATTTAGAAGTAGTTGTTCACATAGTTGTTGGTAATGCCAGTGGTTCCTTAATATCCAAAACCAACAAAAGTTACTATTATACAGTGTAGTAGTGCTGACTGCAAAGGTCCCATAAAATTATTGCAGCAAATGATCAAACCATGTCTGCTTTCCACAAAAAGCAACTACCTAAATAAAGATCAAGTATAATAAATAATGATAAAGGATAACAGTATGGAGAAAACATTACCATCAATTGCATATTTTTCGCTTCCTTTAACTGCCTTCAACGCACTCGATCTTTCAGCAAAGTGAACAAATCCAAAATCTCTCTTATGCCCAGCCTTAGCAGGTGGTAAAACAACTTTTGTGACCTCTCCATGCCTTTCAAAGATCTCCTTAATCTTCTCTTTAGAAGCATTTTCTGGTAAGTTCTTCACATATATAGTCTTCACCTGTAAAAGAAATGTCATTCGGACAAATGTTCCTACAAATGTTCCTAGGACTCAACAAAACAGATGATATGACATTTTAGAGCTAATAATATGTTAATGTAAAAAAATTAACATGCTAAGGATGCCTTATATGAATAGGAGAATTCATCCACAAGAATAACAGAAACAGCCGCCTCACACAGGTTGAGCCAGTGGCATCTGAACGAGTAGACTAATTCCAAGTCAACCAAACTACAATGGCAGATTGTTTTAATCTACTAACAACAAAGTGCTATTGGTAATACATTCCCTAACATGCCACGTAGAGTTTAAAGTCAGAATGCAGCTACAACTTAGAATTACATCAAAGGATGGTTATTCTGGTTCAGCCATGGTAACCAGTAGTTCTGGATAATAAAACCTTTTAATGTGAATGAGAAATGATTAATAAGAAAATACAAAATAATTCATGTTTCTTTTCATTTGCCAATTCCTTCTCTACAAATTATAGCATAAAAGAAATAAGTTCAATGCCTCTTTTACAAGTAAATTACCCCAATGAATTAGCAGTATAAATAGTTTTTTTCTAAGGGGCTATACTTCAATATGCAGAGCTGCATGCCGTACATTGTAGCATAGATAGTGCTAAGTATTTCATCTACAGTGTATACCTGGGCAGCTGCAGAAGAAGAATCTGATGATGAACCCTTAGGTTCAGCCCAGCTGACAGTCAATTGGCTACCATCAACCTTAAAGTTTGGTGCTGACAATTTCTGCCTGGCATAGTCAGCACAAGCGTGGTTATAATACTCAATAAAGAGGAACCCACGGTTACGGCTTGGGTCATGTAAATCCTGCAAAACCAAGACAACATTGCTATTAGCAATTTTGGGACCTTCCTCGTGCAAAATACAGCAGTGAAATCACAGACACACCTTGAACATCTCAATGTTCACAACACCTGGCCCCTTCCCGTTAATTATGTTTCTCAGCTCCTCCTCACTCAACCCCTTGGGTACATTGCCAACAAATAGCCTGTGCTTTGCCTGCGACAATGAGCACCGTAGTGTCCTCCCCTGCACCAAAGACCAAAATATCCGACGTAAGTGCATCATACAAGATAGAATTGGAACCTCTATGGCAACACAGAGAGCCACAATACCTTGTGTTCTTTGTCATGCAGTTCCTCGATAGCATGCTGAGCCCCATCCTTTGTGGTGAAGGTGACAAATGCGAATCCTTTGTTCTCCTTCGTCTCCTTATCCTTCATCAACCTCACCTGTCATCCAGGGCATCAGATTGCATTACGTGTTATAGGCAGGTAAACAAAACTGAAAAAGCTGAGAGCATCCAGATACCTCATAGATTTCGCCGAACGCCTCACATAGCTCACGGAGGTCCTCCTCGGTGGTGTCGCGGAGGAGACCACCAATGAACACCTCCGAGCCCTGAGGCGGCAAGGCGAGCAGCTCATCCCATTTTTGCTTCTCCTCCTCGTCCTCAGGACCCGCATCGCCGCCAACGTTGTCCATCTCATCGGCGGCTCCTTCGGCCCCCGCTGCAGGCTCCCAACCCGCATCCGCCGTCCCTTCTGCGTCTTCCTGACGGCCGTCGCCATCCCCAACGCCCTCGACCTGCCTCTCATCGGGATCCTCCTCCTCCGGGTCGTCGGAGTCGTCACGGCGGCGGCGGTACCCGTCGTCGTCGTCCATGATATCGTTGTCCCCCTCCAGGTCCACCTGCTCCTCCGGCTCCTCCGACTGCTGCCGATCCGCCATCTCAAAACCCTAACCCTAGAAACCACCACATCGCGCACACAAAAAAAAACAGAAATCATTAACCCTAATCCAAAATTCCACAGCAAATTGGCGCCAGGAGAGACGAATTGAACGCGCGTGCTACAGATCTGATGCATCATCATGATCAACAAAAAAAAAAATCGGTACGGTACCTTTGACTCGGAAAAAATATAGGGAAATTTGAAAATCGCGGCATGATGCGAGAGAAGAAACAGAGCGTAAGATTGATTAGTAGTAGCGGTGTGCGCGAGAGGGTTTTTCGAATCGATTGATATCTGAATAGAAGTGGATGGAATTGGGGGAGGAGAAGCTGCTTGCTGGAGAGAGTGGAGCTGGTGTTAGTTTGGAGATTTTGGTTCGATCGGCCTCGAACGCCGTCGAGAGAGAGGGGAGAATCATTTTCGGTAGCTCTATTTATAAACCCAGCCGCAGTGGGTCCTTTCCACCGATAGTTAGGCCGTAACGGCTAATGGACTCATTGAAAGCCAAACTGTGATCCTGTAAGGTAATCAATAGTAATACCAATTCCCTTTCACAGCCCATCTTGAAACGGAGGTCAACGCAAATTTTAGGCTCAAAACGTGATTGACTTCACTAGTACATTTTTAATGAACCAAAATTGGCCATTTTGCAAAAATCAAACCATCTAGATATTTTGTCATGATTATCAAAAGACAATATGTCCCTCACTTAGAAGAAGAGAAAGTCATAGTCCTTCTGTCCTTTCATCCCTCACTTCCAAATGAAAACTCTTCCTTCACATAAAAACCACCTAGTTTAAAAAACAATTTCTCAAAAAACAGTGATATTGAACTAAACCGAACAATCAAAATTGTTCAATTAAATTAAGGCTTCTTTGGATCGGAGGAAATTTGGAGCAGTTTTGGAGGAACTAAATTAAATTTGGCGAAAACCATGTAAATTCTTGTGTTTTAAAGTACCCCTAAATAAAAACCGCTGTCAATGCATGGGCCTATATAACTAGATAGTTGAAAAAATGGTGTTGCATTGAACATACCAGGAAGTTTTTGTTTTGGGTTGAAAATATTGCTATATTTTCCTACGAATTTAGTTAAACGTGAAGAAATTTGATTTATGACAAACCCGAAATGACTCTAAATGTTATATCAATTGGATTAATTTCTTTTTGAGGACCAATTAAGGAGAAGGCATATGTCAGGTGTTTAGGCTAAGGGGTCCCCACTTAGCTAGATTGTTAAGTTCGGAAGACAAGCCATCAAGAATATATAAATCGTGGGCCAACACCTCTCCTACCTAGATCAGATCCAAGGTCTTGTGAAGAGGTCCACGTGTTCATCATATGTCTGAACATATGCTCAAGAAAGGTCATATGTCGAGACTCTTGTTAGGTCTGTTGGTCTAGATTGAGGTCATGTCCCTAGAGTTGCTTAGAAAATGCTATGCAACTTCCACGTTAGAGCATGAGGCATACCGGTTGGTTGCATAGGAACCAAGTCGTTGTGTTACTCTAGGCTAGGACCCATGACTCGCTTTCCGAGGATTGCCAGGTGTGTCTTGACCAGCCAAGTCAAATGGAGCACATAAGTCACCCTTTCCTAGATTATGCCGCGTAATTGCGCCCAAGAAGAAGGTGAATTCTGTACTTCGGGTGTCAAGTTGCAAGAACCCCTTGTCACCTCGTGAGAGGCCAAGTGGCATTCTCACATGTCAAAGATGGTTGGATGTGCATTAATCTAGATACTATGTTGCCCTTAAGAGCGGTGCGCTAGATATAGAGCCCATCCATCGTATTAATTATAGATTCCCTCAAGTTGCCTCTAAGCATTAATGTTGAGAGTTATGGAGTATCTATGACCCATACTCTCTTTAGCGTGGTTTTTCAAACTCACGAGAGAGATTGAGAGAGTGCAGATGGGCCTAGCATAAAGTCCCATAGAATGTATGTTGCTAAAGTGGAACTAGTAGGGAGTTCACAAAGTTAATTTAGGCTTATGATTTGTAAAGAATGTTTTTTTGTCTCTCATTGGAGAGAGAACCAATAGTCATGGGTATAAAAACTCATCTTGGACCCTATAGAAGGGTTAGACGTTGAAGGTTGGCAAGAACACCGAAGGATATGGATACTGGGTATCCATACGGCTTGCTTATTTGACTAGAGATAAGAGGTGAACTGAATCCATATAATATAAGAAAAAGTAGGGTTCAGTTATCATATTACCTTGTGCCCCAAAACAGGATATAAAATCCCAATCGAATACTACCATGTATAGATACATAAGTTTAAACCGAGTTCGGCTTGGACTCCTACATTGTAACCCCGCCTCCATCCTTTAAATAGCAAGTAGAGCCCTTCAAGTGTATAGCAACACAATAGCAAATCAACACCATAGGGATCAATAAGATCAATGCATGTAGCGGAATACAATCCACCAAAACAAAAGTAGGGTATTACCTTAAATCAAGGGATTAAACATGGTATAAATCCTTGTCTTTCATCTCCATCGTACTTTAGGTCTCATGTGCTATACCCTTTAATTATTATCGATACAAAACATTAATAATTAGCATGCAAGGTAGTGGTGGTGTCAAGCTTTCTGGATTCGTTTTTGCTCCAAGATAGGCTTTCCATTTTGGGAGCCTCTACTTCATCGCCAACAACTTCAGTAAGCTCTCTCTTTAACGTGGATTCGATCTAACTAGGGAGAATCACCAACCAGATCATGTTCGGTCTTCCAAACGTAGCCAATATCTACTCCAAGCTCTTCAACACGGATTCGACCTAGCTAGGAAGAACTATTAACCACATCTCATTTGGTTTTGTGAATTGCAATAATCTTTCCAAGCTCCTCACTCAGTAAGATCTAGGTGCAATCTATAGTTTCGAGTCAAATACAGTCCAATCTTCCAAAGTTCGACTCAAATTCAGCCTTGTGCAATTTGAATACGGGCCTAGGGAGGTTGATGTCATTATTGAATCAATCCAACTTCACAACTCGGATAGTAGTACTGATAACTATTCTCCCTATGCGAGGTCTTTATGACCTCGGGTGCCCAAGACAAAGAAGCTTGCCTAAGCGAATAGCAAGCTAGAGAAGAAGAAGAACATAGCAAGAAACAACAAGAAGAAAATAGACACCAAGCCAAATGAGAAGCCTATAATAGAGATTTGCTCATAAGCGGACACAAAATTCAACATGAGTTTTTCCAAACCCAATTTGAAGAACACAACGCTTTTGTTACTCCTCAACAAAACATTATCACAGTGGCTACTTTGCTTGGTACCGTACTCGACACATTGCAAGACCACATTGTTTTACTGACTATCTCCAAGATCAAGGCTATGGTGGCAAGAGTAGCGGTGTAGTAAAAGGAGAGGAGAAGCAATACCCTAGTCTAGTTGGACACCATGTCTTCTAAGTCTCCACCTAGATGACACTCGACTAGAGAGGGTTTGCAGGATCCACGATAGCCATCCCACCTCAATTAATGAGAACGACGTCGAGCCAATCAACATCAAGATGAAGAGTAAGCTCTAGTGAATAAGCCAATCAAAACATAGTATATATAATCCATTTCAATGCTCTAGGGAATAAGCTAAAAATAAAAAGAACATGGTCAAGTTTAGCAGCAAATTATCATAGAATCAAAATACAAGAACTAGCCTACTAGAAAGGAGTGAATGATAGGATTACCAAAAACTAAATTTTTTTATGGAATAAAAAGAAACATCTGACTTAGAGGAAGTTGTGATGCACTACCGTACACTGTCAGTCTAATGTCGCTGGTCCATTCGCTGCCTTTGCCTTCAATATAACCTTTCATGAATAAAAAATATAACTTGATGAAACTATTAAAAGTATATTAACTTTATTGTATTAAGATATATCTCTAAAATACATACAAAGCACTTCTCTATCTTAAAACTAAATCCTAATTTTTCTCTCTTCCAAAATTTATTTTTCTAGAGCCTTAACCCCTCAACTATTTGTACCTAAAAATCTCCTCCACTAACTATAACCCTATTTCTACATAGAGTTAAAACCTCAAATTCCAAGACCTACTAAGTGTAAAACTCCTATTCCTAATAGGACTAAACTTCTTATATTTTAAATCTTTCACAATTTTCTAATTTACTTTTTATCTTTCTCCTCAGTCTCACTCTAAATTTATTCATGATTTCTTTAATGCTTATAAACACAACTTGTGAAGTATATTATAAAATCCTCCCACACGGTGTTCATCTATAATGTGCCATGTGCTTAACTTCGTCACCAGAAATTCTTAATTGTTTTGGACCTTAGTGAAAGGTCCTAAAAGGCTAGAAGGGGTGAATAGCCTAGTAAAAATTCTGCAAAAACAACTAGAGCAACTTGTGAGATAATCATATGGCGAAAAAGTAATTTTCTCTGGCTCTACATTTATCACTAACTAGCTATCTATGCAAGATAATGAGTTCTCAATCTCTATAGAATTAAACTAGGAATTAAAATATATCAAACTAGGCGAGTGTCAATATGGAAATCCAATGAGACAAAGTGACACAAGAATTTCTTTTCCCGTGGTTCGGTTGCTTGCCGGCAACCTACTCCATGTTGTGGTGATACACTCACTTGGTGGTTCACAGGCTAGTAGGCATCACACGCCTAGCCCTTCACAAGGGCGCCATAAGAACCAATCACAAGAGAGGATCTGCAAGCCACGAGCAGTTCACTAGAGTTACCTTTTGCGATCTCCCGTGGGGATTAGGCATGAAAACCCCTCACAAGTACCTTGATTTAGGGGCAGACACAATCACCAAATCTCCTCACCAATCAACAAATCACCAATTATCTAGGTGACAACAGTCACCAAGAGTAATAAGAAATCCACTACAGCAATCACCATCTAATGCCACAAATATGATCTCAAATGCTCATTAGGGTTTCCTTAATCTCTCATGAGAAGAAAGAAAAATAAAGACATTGAACTTCAGTGGCAAAAGGAGAGGAAGGGGAAGTTCTTAAAGCTCTTAAGATTAACACTTAGTTCTTTCCAATCTCTCACTAAGGAACTGCGCAATTTTTTGAGCGAGAGAGAGAGAGTCAAGAGAGAGAGAGAGCTTGTTCTCCCTTTTTGTATCTTGCGAGAGCGAGCGAGAGAAAAGTCGAAGAGTCCCAAACCACGGAAGAGAAAAGACAGGCCAAGAAAAAAAATCAGCACATAGTAGCCTAGGCGTAGACCGCACTACCTCCAACGGCAACAAAGGATAACAGTAGAGCGGACCTCCCGAAGCGTCCAAATGGTAACGGCAGCCGTTCCCTCTCTTACTGCATGGGCCGCACTATCACGGAGACTGTGGCAGCAAGCAACGGCAGACACATGCTACTCCATCTAAGACAGAAAAAAAAGAAAAGTTGATGAGCAAACCGAAAGTCGACAGCACCTCCCTGAGGCCCACACAAGTAATTGTGTAGCCCCAGAACCTGTGCCGTCACTCTCATCTTTCACTCGGTAAAAGGAGAAACGAAAAACCGCTGCAACAAGCTAAGTTCTTCATCTGTGCTGGTTCCACAGGCATGGGCAAATGTCACCCAGACTGTGTTTTGTGCATGCGTTGCTCCACAAGACGAGTGCACCTTTGCATTCACTAACTTCTCCTACACCACAGTGACAACGTGCAAGGTGACCGCCTAGGTGCCCAATAGAAGGCTAGAAACAGAACTGAAAAAAAAACGACCAGCCTACATTGACTCAACAACTCAAAACACCACTAAAAAAATGAGACACACACTTAGTGGTACTAGATAACCATTGCAAATAAAGATCTCCTCTCTTTATAGTACAATTATTTATCCAAAAAAATGATTACAAGCAAAAATGGCTCCTATGCTTTATACCTTTGCCTTGAGCCTATTTTTGTTTTTCTCTTCTTTTCTAGTGGACACTCGATTATCATGTCTTGGTTAATTTCATCTATGCTCCATACTTGGTATGTACCAACCTATCTCATATATTACTTAAAGCCAAAATTTAGTACAAAAAGTTTCATCAATTATCCAAAAACAAACTGAGTCTTTTCATTGAGCTCTCTTTGAACCTAGTTCCGGTCCCGTCATTAACAGATATTGCTCTAAGGCCTCTTGACTTTAGTACAACTTTATTATATGACGTTTTGATTGTGCTAGACCTCCGCTCTTTTCTACGTGTAGTCTCTCGATCATCACCATTAAACAAAATTAATATTAAGTTAATTGATCATAAATAGATAAAGCAACTATTTCTAAATATAGATATCACAATCTAACCTACGTTAGTCACATACTCACACAACATCATAAATATTTCTAAATCAATTTTTATTAATTAAATTATTTATAAAGTCAATTATTTATCATAAAATATTAATCAAGCATCCCAACTTATGGCTATACAAATTAAAGCCTACTCAATCCAGGGGAAAAAATGGTAAACAACATAATCAACAACTTTCCCAAAAAAGAAAGTTAGGAGTTGCCAAATCTTGCCGGAAAAAAAACTGGTAGCACGAGCTATGGTATAGAACCAATGTCTCCCGGGATACTATTTTCATCCCTCGATTTTGAGTTTGATTTTGATGGAGCGTGATGTCACTCTACTCTATGTTAATTTTTTTAATAATTTCTTACAACCATTTGTATTATATTTGAAAGAAAAGTCACATGAGAGATTCGAATCCATTTCGAAGCAATTCGAATAGCGTCGACTCAGCTTCGAATTTGGAGTCCTACTCATACTCAGTTTCGGGCTTCCCAGCTGTCCTACTGTCACCCGGCCGGCCGCAGACCACGATAGAACGCTAGCTTCGAGGCCATGCACGCCCTCCGCCCCTCTCGCTTCCCTCACTCCCCTCGCATGACCTCCGCTTCCGTTAGCGCGGGGAACCCAGCAAGAGCAACTGCCGCCGCCGGCAATGGCCTGCGAGTTGCCTGTGCTTGATGGTGACACCTGTTCCACTAGTTGACAAGCAAGTTATATTTATCTTCTAAACCGTTGTGTCTGCGTCTGGGGTTCTGGTTGTAGCCATGCGCCGGCCTAGTCACTTATGCTGCTTAATGTGTATTAATTAGGCTTAGGACTTTCTAGTTTATTGTTCACACCCCTTGAAGTCCTCTGCCTATATATATTTATAATCTCCTGTAATCTATGATCAATTTAATATACAACACAAAGTTTTTCTCATTTATATGGTATTATGAGTCCGGGTTTCAATCGATTCTTCTTCTTTTGCATCTCTGGTATGCTGCTTCTACCGCCACCCCCCTCCGGCCTGCTACCCCTGTACCGCCCCTCTCTTCCCTCAATGGTCAGCTCTCTCCATCCCACAACTGCTGACGACGACACTGAGCGCAAGCGGCTGGAGGACGCCCATGTCACCACGGCCGAGGCTCGCCGTGCCACCCTCGCCCATGCGGAGGAGGCCGAGGCTAAGGCCGCTGCCGCGGGCGTCCGCGCCACCCTAGAGCGCGCCGCCACTACACCTCCCCCTGAAGACCCACCGGAAGACACTGACGAGGTCGCGTCTTCCCTCTCTGATGGCCCTCGTCCCTCAGTTCACGCTGCCATGGTTCTTCAAGAGGCTGCCACGGTTCTAAACCTCCACGCCCAAGTTTTGGCCATTTAGAACATCTATAGCCTTGTCCACGTTGTTTCCGACGTCAACTCCAGTAACTTTGCTCGGTGGCATGAGCAATTCCTGCTCATCTTGGGCAAGTATTTTCTTCAAGGCTATGTCCTTCACGACGATCATTCCCTGAACACGCCTGATTGGGAGTGCATAGATTGTGTCGTCCGTTCTTGGCTCTACGGCACCCTCTCCGACAACCTCCTTGACATTGTCAAGAGCCGTGGCGACCAAGGCATCACTGCCCGTACCACCTGGCTTGCCATTGAGAACCAATTTCTCGGCAACCGGGAGGTGTGGGCCCTCATCCTTGACACCAAACTCCGTATGCTCATCCACGGGGACCTTTCTGTCACTGACTACTACAAGCTCCTCAAGACCACTGCCAACAATATCGTCGATCTGGTGAACCAGTCAGCAACTGCTCTCTCGTCCTCAACCTCATCCGAGGCTTGAACAAGCAGTTTGCCTCCATTGGCCGCCATCTCCGATGTGACCGTATCTTTCCTTCCTTCTTGGAGGCCTGCGATAAGCTCATACTCGAGGAGCTTATCATGGGGCCCCCGACCCCGTCTCCCCCTACAGTTCTCGTCGTCGGTATAGGTAGCGGCTCCTCGTCCTCCCACCCTGCCTCCTAGCAGCTCTCTAGTCATCCCACCACCGGCCCAGGGGTGGTAAAGGAAGCGGTCTTGGCGGCAAAGGTAGCGGCCACGGTGCCCACAGTAGAGGTGGCAAAGGTGGCCATAGGGGCGGCAAAGGTGACGGCTCGGGCACACCTGCTCCATCCAACCAGGGGGCGAGTGGGCCTTGGCCCACGTTCTACAACCCGTGGCTCATCATCCCCGAGCTGCGCCCCCCGCCTCGCGCTTCACCTGCCTAGCCACCACACCAGCAGGCGCTACTGGCCCAACAGGGGGCCTTCCCGGCCTCGTAGCAGCTCCCGCTGGCGCTGTTTCGGTAGTGCCCGCAACAAGCCACTCCTGATGCCTATTACGGTTAGCAGGGTGCCCCTCTACCTTCCCTCGGCACCTCGGCTCCTCCCGACTTCTACAACTCGTAGACCGGTCTTCTGGTGGCCTGGGATCAGCACTCCCTCGCTTCAACTTTCAGCACCATGACCCTTCAACAGCCGTCGAACAACGAATGGTACTTTGACTCAGGTGCCACCTCCCACATGACCTCTGACTCTCGCACTCTTTCACATCCTACCTCTTCACGATATCCTTCTCCTTGTTCTATTGTTGTCGGCGATGGCTCCTTACTCCCTGTCACCGCCACTGGCGCCACCACTCTCACCAAATCTCTATTCCTTAATAATATTCTTGTTTCCCCATGACTTATTAAGAATCTCATTTTTGTGCGCCAGTTCACTACTGACAACAATTATGCTGTTGAATTTGACCCTGCTAGCTATTCTCTGAAGGATCTGGAGTCTCAGAAGGTGATCATCAGGTGCAATAGCTCTGGGCCCCTCTACCCATTGCACTTTCTTAGCACCACCGTTCTCGCCGCTAATTCTTCACCTTCACTATGGCATCACCGGCTCGACCACTCCAGTCGCGACGCCTTGTCCAAAGTCGCCTCTATTATCCCTGGTTGCACTAAAGAAATTAATTCTTTATGTCATACATGTCAGTTAGGACACCATACTTGCCTTCCTTTTCAGTCATCTTCATCTCGGGCATCTAGCTTATTTGAGCTTATTTGAGCTCATCCAGTCAACAGTGTTTCCGGCTTCAAATACTACTTAATTATACTTGATGATTACTCACATTATGTTTGGATGTTCTCTCTTTGTCTCAAATCTAACACGTTTGCCACTCTGTCTCATTTCTTTGTCTATGTTCGCACTCAGTATAGCGTTGCTGTAAAAACTATCTAGTGTGTCAATGGTCGAGAGTTTGATAGCTCTACCTCCCGCTCCTTCTTCCTCACCCATGGCATACACCTCTGCATGTCCTGCCCATATACCTCATCTCAGAATGAGCGAGTTGAGCGCATGATCTACACCATCAACAATGCGGTTTGCTCTCTTATCTTTTAGGCCTGCATGCTCCCTTCGTACTGGGTTGAGGCCTTACATGTCGCCGCACATGTTCTCAACATCCTACCCACCAAAACTCTTCAATTATCCACACCTCACTCTGTCATGTTTGGTGTCCAGCCCAAATACGACCATCTTCGTGTTTTTGGCTACGCCTGTTATCCTATCCTCTCCGCCATAGCCATTCACAAACTTACACCACAATCCTTCTTGTGCATTTTTCTTGCCTATTCCCATCATAAAGGATATCGTTGCCTTGACCTCAGTCCAATCGTGTTCTTATCTCTCGACACATCGTGTTTGATGAACACATTTTCCCTTTCTCACAACAGTCATCTCTTACTGACCTGGCAGCCCTTGATTTTTTAACTGATGATGCAAATCCCGTGCCCAGTTCTATCAGTGCACCTCTACCTTTATTTCCTACAGGTGCTCCCGTTGGTGTTCTTGCACAGTCACGTACGGCCCCGACTGTCGGCACGCCACCAGCACCCAGCGCGGGCTATCCTCATGTGGCATCCAGCGCGGGCGTGGCCGTCGAGACAGAGGCTACCACTCCGGTGCTTGGCACAGCCCCTACGTCGATCTCTCCGGTCCGACCAGGCACCCAGTAGGACACTCCCTCTGCGCCTACTGCTGCTGTAGCTCCAAGCACTCCGCCTGTTACTACTGCTGTTGCTGCCCCCGGCGCCCCGGCTTCCCATGTTGCTGTAACAGCCTTGGGCAAGCCCCGATTGCTACTGCTCTACTCGCGGCGCCAGGCAGCAGCTCCTCAACAACCGGCTACACCCAGCATGCCAGCTCTTCCCAAGGGCACCGTGTCCATGCAGCCCATCACCAACAACCACGGCATCACGATGTGCTCCAAAGCTGGTCACTGATTTTCCAGTGTCTACAATAGCACAACACTATCACCGGTGCCCCACACCTTCCATGGCACCTTTGCCGATCCCAATTGGCGGGCCGCCATCGAAGAAGAGTTATCTGCCCTCCTTCAGAACAACACATAGGAGCTTGTCCCTCGATCACCTCAAGTCAACATTGTCACTGGCAAATGGATTTTCAAGCACCTGATGGGTCTCTCGAGTGATACAAGGCTCAATGGGTCCTTCGTGGTTTCACTAAGCATCCTAGAATCGACTTTGACAAGACATTCAATCATGTTATCAAGCCTGCCATAGTTTGAAGAGTGCTCTCACTCACCCTCTCTCGCAAATGGCTAGTTCACCAGCTCGACGTGAAGAATGCCTTTTTTCATGGGACTCTATCGAAGACTGTTTTTGCTACACAGTCTATTGGTTTTGAGGATCCCACTCATCCTGGATATGTCTGTCACCTCAACAAGTCTCTCTATGGCCTTAAACAGGCTACTCGGGCATGATACAGTCGCTTTGCCACCTTTATTCTCTCACTTGGCTTTGTGAATGCGAAGGCAGACACCTCCCTATTTGACTATCATCATGGCGCCGACACAGCATACTTACTACTCTATATGAATGACATCGTGCTCACTGCCTCATCCACAGCTGTCCTTCATCGCATCATCTCTGCTCTACAGCATAAGTTCAACATGAAGGCCCTTGGCTAGTTGCACCATTTTCTTGAAATGCAAGTTCAGTACTATGATGGATGTCTTTTCTTGTCTCAGCAACAATACATGATGGAGATTCTTGATCGGGCTAGTATGGCTGATTGCAAACCCTGCTCTACTCCAATTGACACCAATCCGAAGCTCTCTGCAGTCGCTGATGGCCCAATTCAGAATCCCTCTGATTTTCACAGCCTGGCTGGTGTCCTTCAGTACCTCACTTTCACTCGTCCGAATATTGGTTACGCCGTTCAGCAAGTTTGTCTCCACATGTATGACCCATGGGTATCTCACTTGGCTACCCTCAAGCGGATTTTTCGGTATGTTCACAGTACTCTTTACTTGGGTCTGGTGCTCCGTCCTACAACACAGCATGAACTGGTCGTCTACTCTGATGTCAACTGGACCGGTTACCCGAACACTCGCAAGTCCACTTCTGGCTATACGGACTTCCTTGATGACAACCTCATCTCTTGGTCCTCCAAGCGCCAGAACACCATGTCTTGATCCAGTGCCGGAGCTGAATATCGAGCCGTTGCTGAGACTTCCTAGCTGTGTCAACTTCTCAATGAGTTACAGTCCCCCTTGTAGCGTGCTACATTGGTCTACTATGACAACATTAGCGCCGTCTACATGTCTGCCAACCCGGTCCAGCATCAACGCGCCAAACATATCGAGATTGACCTTCACTTTGTCCGGGAGCGTGTTGCTTTTGGTGTTGTTCGCGTTCTCCAAGTTCCAACAATCTCAGAGTATGCTGACATCTTCACCAAAGGACTGCCATCTTCGCTCTTCACTGAGTTTACAACCAATGGAATGTTCGTTGTACCAATGCTCAGACTGTGGGGGTCTTAGTAAATTATGTTTGTCTCCTAGACTCTTTTTCCTGTGTCTTAGGTTCTGTTAGCAAGTTATATTTGTCTACTAGATTCTTGTGTATGCGCCTTGGGTTCTAACTGCAACCATATATCAGCTTAGTTACTTGTGCTACTTAATGTATATTAATTAAGCTTATGACTTACTAGTTTAGTGTTTATACCTTTTTCTGTCTATATGTACTTATAATATTTTATAATCTATGATTAATCTAATATATAATACGGAGTATTTCTCACTTACATATACAACTACGAGAGCGTGTCCATGGTTGGCACGGGCGCGTACGACCTCGTGCGCAAGGCTCGTGCCCGCCGCACTGGCGAGACGGTGGCCATCAAGTGCTTCGGCCCCCCAGGTGGCGGTGGCCTCAACGACGGCCAGCAGGACGACGCCCTCGGGTTCGCCCGCGAATGCCACTGCCTCAAGGCGTGCCGCGGCCACCCGTCCGTCGTGCAGCTCAGGGACGTCGCCGTCAACCCTTACTGTAGCTGGTACAAGTACCTCGTCATGGAGTTCGTCGGGCCTTGCACCCTCCGCGGCTTCATCTTCTGCCGTCCCTTCTCCGACGCTGAGACCCGCGCGCTGATGCGGCAGCTCCTCGCCGGCGCCAGGGCGATCCACGCCGCTGGTCTGATCCACCGCGACATCAAGCCGGCGAACGTCCTCGTCGGCCCGGGCTGCACGCTCAAGTTCTGTGACTTCGGCGACGCCACGCCGGCTATGCCACCGCACGAGTAATTCTTGGTCGGCACACTCCGGTACACCTCGCCGGAGCAGCTCATCGGTAATCGGTACTACGGCCAAGCCGTGGACATGTGGGCGCTGGGCTGCGTGATGACCGAGCTCCTCACAGAAAGATTCGTGTTCACAATGTCGGAGACGGCGGAGGAGCACTACGTCGATCTGTTGCACCTGCTGGACTGCGACATCGGGTCCAAGGACTCGCCGGCGTTCGGTGGCCTGCCGGGGCTGTCGCCGACCGGCCGCGAGGTGCTGGCTGGGCTGCTGGCCTTGGACCACAAGAAGAGGCTGACGGCGGAGGCAGCGCTGGAGCACCGGTGGTACACGGACGAGCCGGACTCTCCTGCCGTACTCAAGCGCCTCACCGATCTAGCAGAGAAGAACTTGTAATTAGGTCATCAAGGACAGCAAACTGTGCAGTAGAGAACTAGAGATTGTAAGCTAAATTAGTTGTTAGAAAAAAGCAATGAATTGTTGCTCCCTTGTTTAATGTTCAAACATATTTTATGGAAGCTTTAATTATAGTATTAGCCTTTGCAGTTGCGATTAGCACCAATTTGTACAGTAATTTGTAGTGGTAGTGACCGATCATTGTTTGCAATGGCCACCACCATGCACCATCAGGAGTGGCAATCAACCAACAGCAATCTTATGGCAGTCACGTACGCTGGCTCAACGGTGAGGCACGGAAAGATGTAAGCAGCGAATAGAGGGAGGTATGGTGTCAAAAAAGTGAGTGTTTTAGTGGGAAGTCGGCTCATAACGTAGGTCGTAGTATGAAAGGTCTCAACCTAGTAAACTGGAGAGACTCATCTGAAACAAAATAGAACGTAGAATATTATTAATAATGCGAAGGGAACGTTCTGCTCTCCCGTTTTATTAGGAAGTATATGGACACGACATGTGAAATGTAACACCGTGAAAGAGGAAGAACATACGGGCCTGAGAATTATCAAATTCATGACTTTTATCGCACTAGACACTCTTAATGGTGGTACCAAATTATATGCGAATATCAGCAAAAAAAAAAGAAAGAGTAGAAAAAGTCTTCGATTTGAGATGAAAAGAAAATGTCCAAATGTAATATGAGCAATTATCAAGAATAATAGACTAGTACTTGTATCCAGACACACTGACAATAGGAGATGTCCAAAAATCATAATCTATTAAATCAAAATTATAAAGAGCTCTAGAGTTAGATTATCTGAATAGGAGACGCATATGACAATCAAGTTGACACGTATGATAAATCTGGTTAAGATCATTCTTATGATAGAAAATGATATTAGAACTGATAAGTTTGGACAGAGCTTCACACCCAAGACACCCAAAACGACGATAACAAAGAGAAGTGGATGCGGCGATGAATGCGGAGGTGCTGGTGGAGAGTGAGTAAAACGGGTAGAGGTCTCCAAACCTATTGCACCTAGCAATCACGTTTCTAGTGTGCAAATACTTCATAGAAAGGCCAAAAGGATTAAACTCAATACAACAATTATTATCGGTAGTAAAACAATGAATGGAAATCAGATTCTTAATAATATTGGGAGAGACCAAGATATTGTTAAGAACTAGATTACGATGTGGTAAAGAAAATGTATGTGATCTAGTGGCAATGATAGAAAGTAATGTCTCATTATCCACAATGATAGATGAAGAAGTAGATAAGGATGGTGGGGAAAAGGTGGAGAGTTTACCAACATCCACAGTCATATGAGAACCGACGCCTAAATCGACATATCATTCAGAGGAGGGTGTCAACGGGTTGAGCATCATGGTGATGAACGAATGCGCCAGAGAGTCCCAATTCCACGAACCACCATGGATAAGATTCTAGGGCGTGGGTGGTGTAGACTAGGGCACCGCCGAGGAGGCCTAAAAGGCCGATGAGGATCCCTGGAAGGATGGCGAAGGTCCCTGGTAGGTTGAGAGAGGCAACGCAGGTGATGAAGGCGAGGCTCCCTCATAGTATGAGCCATACTAAGAAGGGCCATAGGTGTCGCCAAGGACGCGACCGAGGTTGCTACCGTAATAGGGATCGATGGTGAAAGCTAGAGGAGCCATCGGAGGGCGGCCAGACCGGTCATACGGCCACATCTGGACGGTACCCGCCCACAAATGCGCGAAGGATAGATGCAGACCTGACGGCACGCCACAGTGGGTGCAGGGGGGCCACCGTGACCACCACTGCCGCATCAACGGCCGTTGCACTGTTGACTAGCGCTAGGGTTTGGTGCGGACAAGACACCAAAAGGTCGCCTGGGGGGAGGTGGAAGCGTCCCCGGACATGGAGGTGCTGCAGTCTCGTGTGCCGCCGGTCAGAGTGCTGTGACAATGAGAGCAGAGGGTGGCGATGGTGGCCGGGCCTCAAACTTTACCTCCTCTAGTAGGAGATGCGTCCGAGCCTTCGTAAAGGTTGAAAATGGGCGATGTATCCTAAGGATAGACACAATGTGGCAGAACTGGTTGTTCAGGCCATGGAGGAGCATGGGAACCATCTGCCAGTCGCCGATCGAGTCACCGAACTCAGCGAGGGAGGTGGTCATTGACTCAAGACGGTGACAGTAGTCGGTGATGCTCAAGGAGCCTTGGCAGAGGTTGCGAAAATGTGTCTCTAGGAGGAGTGCACGAAACTCTTTCTGGCCGAAGAATCATCCGCGAGAAAGCACCAGGCACTGCGAACGGAGAACTCTCATAGCATTAGTGATTGCTGTAAATCATTAGAGATAGTGTCGTAGATGCACGTCAAGATGGTGTAGTTCGTCTGCACCCATGTTGGACGCGAGGGAAAGGACTCGTCCTCAAGGACGTGGCGAGTGAGACCATATTTGACGAGAACAATGAGAAACAAGCCATGCCATTTGTTGTAGTTGTTGGCAGCCTAGTCGAGCACAACGGGGATGAGGGCACTAACGTTGATGATGGTGGTGGCCTGTGCCCAGAGAGATTTGTGGTGGCTTCGTACTCATCTAAAGCGGTGGCACGGTGGGCGGCCTCAGCGTCGGCCGCGCGGCGGTCGGCGTCACGGAGAGCCTCGGTGATGGATGCCGCAGTGTCGACCGTGGTCTTCTTAGCACGACGGGTGGCATTGGCCGTAGTTTTCTCCACACGACAGTCTTCAGAAGCGTCCGCCATCGGTGTCGATGGATTCAGCGACATGACGGGGTGGCAATTCTTGATGGCAAAGTTAGCGACGCGGGCGGTGACACGCCCAGTGACGAAGTCAAAGTCAGCGATGGGCCCGGCGATTGAATTGGCGACATGCACGGTGATGGGGGTGATGGGGCGGCGACGGGGTCGGTAGGGCGCGGTGGATGGCATTGGGCGCATTACGCATGGGCGTCGCCGGCGGTGTGGTGTAGTAGAATTTTAGCAGATTGTAACCGCTCTGATACCATGTGAGATGATTGGAACTGATTGATTATTTTATATCGTGTATAGGTGTATATATTGATATCGGGGTGGCATGCAAACCAACCACATAGTTATAGTAGGTTCTACACAATTAGGAAAACCTACTATATCTAGAAAACCTATTATAATTACATTTTGCTGGTATGAAAGCCAACCACATAATTATAGTAGGTTACACACAATTAGGAGAATCTACTATATTTAGGAAAACCTATTATTATTATATTATTGTTAACGCCAAAATCTGGATGGTCCGATGGCACTCACGCCGATCGGCTGGGGGATCCGATGAGGCTAAAGCCGATTGGCTGAGAGGTCCGATGGAGGGTTTAATGCAATCATCGGCCGATAGAAATACTGAGACAAAGCCGATGGAGAACTGTAGAAAAGCCAATCAGATTAGTAGAAGATTGGATCAACTTGAAGATAGGGAATTGTCCAATCGGGATTAGGTCCGAGAAGCCCGAGGAAAGGAAGGAAAAGGATCGGCTTGGCTAAATAAAGGTCCGATAGCTACAGTGGAGAAGCCGATCAAGTTACAGTAAAGGAAGACCCGATTATAAATTAGAAGATTATTTAGATAAACCGGGTTTACGGAAGAGCCGTGGACTCCACGGCAGGGTCCTTATTTTTGTAAATTGTAACCTTACTCAATTAGGGAGGTTTAGCTGGTTAGTTAATTGCTTTAGGAATATTTTCCTTTGTTCTTACTAGGAAATAATGTCCGATGGTCGTAGATGCGTCGGACTCTGTCTGTAAATCCAGGGCATAAATATAGAACCCCTGGAAACATGTAAGATATCTCTCGATCATATACAAATTCGGCGCATCGCCACCCTAGTTCATCTAAGTTTTACCGGTGGGTTCTGGCTCTCGACGCGGGGCTGCATCGGTTAAGTCCGATCTCCGGCGAAGGGGTAAGTCCCGCCACCATCCCGATATGTCTTGCTCTGTCTGAGGTTGCATCGGTTAGGTCTGACCTCTTAGGCCGATCGGATGTATCGCATCATGTCTGTGCTGAATCTATCAGCCCGTTAAGCTCCCTCTGCCGTCGTCAGTTTCGTGCTGCATCGGTTAGGTCCGACCTACGGGGCTGCCGATGGTAGAGAGAGCTTCAGGCCTATAGCCTTCTGCACGGCGTATCATCAGAGTGCTAGCCGATGAGTTATCTATGCTCTATGCTACACGCCCAGCGCATTGGTCCCTCGGCTGATACACATCAGCCTTTAGAGGCGTCCCACGACGCGTAACGCCAAACGTATCGGTGCTCCAGCCGATACGCACCCGCCTTCAGAGAGGCGTCCCCTCATCGGCTCAGCTAGCTGATGGGTTCGTTCCTATCCTTGCTACGGCATAGCCGATCCGGCGTCCTCCGTATCATCGCCGCTGGCCCCTATCTCGTACTGTCTCGGTTAGGTCCGATCTTCGAGGTTCAGTGTTGATGGCGCTGCCACGGTGGGCGACGGGTCTCGTGCTGTCATATCCGGAGCGGCATCGACTTTGCAGCCCGTGCCTTCTTGCGCTAATCATCGCCTAGGCCGCATGCGCACTCATCGGTTTTTCCAGCCGATGAATCACTGTTCGGCTGTCCGGAGGGATCCCGTGCGCCTTGATATCCTCTGAGTACACCATGGTTCCTCCATCAGCTCGGCGATCGACCCCTCGTCGACACCTGTCCACATCGGCTCCCCAGCCGATCGAACAGCATCCCGAACCTATCGGTAGCCAGCCGATAGGGAGCGCCTGTATCGGATACTTGTCTCACCTCCTTATCAATTGCAGGGTCAAATTGACTGGTACGCCCACGAACCTCAAGACCTAAGGACCTGCACTGGAGATAAGCAGACCTCCCAGGCCTTCGCGTGACCGAGCCGCCATCCCTCCCCGGTCGCAGGATTTTTTGGTAGTGAGCAATTATGCTAACACCAATGACCTTCCTGCCTTGAGAAGAGAACAAAAACATTCAGGAGGCTTTAGACATGCATCCAAAGCTTGGATTAGGGATGCCGGGAAGATGCATAACCGTGTTGATGCACCTTCAAGAGTTTGTAAAACACTAGGAGAAACTTCAAGGGATCCAATTGATAATGTAATAGACCCAAGGCAACATCTTTTTAGTTTTCCACAACTAGTCTATATGCCAAAATTACCATACCACATTCAGAGTCTGTATGTTCACCACATCGACTTCTGAGCTACTATGTGGAAAACCATGGGCCCGATCCAAATGCAAGGCAAGTTCTTTGCAATTTGGCTTGCTAAGATAGGTTGCAGAGTGTAGATCAACCAAGATTCTTAATTTGCGAATGTTTGCTAGCAACTAAAACAATGAACACCATATCCATCAATACCTCTATGAAACACATCAACTCCTTGTTCCTCCTAGATTGCATCACTCCCAACCTCATTGTGGCTGAGCCATTGCTCTCTCTCCTCAAGCCCACCCCTCTAACCACCACCTCATCCTCTCTGGCAAGCCATCGATGAGCTCAGGGTTCCCTTGTTAATCCCTCCTGACCGACATACCACTCCCCTACCCTCTTTCTCCTCCTGGTGTTTGCTCTTCTACCCCAATTCCTCCTCTCAACAAGCTAATGGCAGTCCTTCTCCTACCTCCACCCTACTCCTCTAGGCGAGACATCGGTGAAGCAGGGTCCCTTCTTCCTCCTCTTGGGAAAAACACCGAGTCTTGTGCATCTTCGTTGTTGATTAGCCTTGTGTTTCATCCCCAATGATTGTCAACAAGGTTTCCTGCCTTTTTCAAATATAGCTACAGTTGAGCTCAGTGTCACCCTCTAATTGATTCATGCTTTGGTAGAAAGCTAGATTGGAAGGAGGTTAATTTGAAAGCTTGCTGCTTTGAAGAAAGTTAACTCAAGTTTTAGATGAAAGTTCCGGTTGCTCAAATTTTGAAATAGAAAATTGTATAACTTAAGTTGAAAGTTTTAGGCCACCCTACTAAAGTTTTGGGACTTTGAGTTATAACTATTGCAAAAACATTTTTTAAAAAATTTTGGTTGAAACTATTAAAGATCGAGAAAGAGAGCATGCGAGGCAACGGAAGGGTTTGCATGCAGGGATTCTGAATCAACCAATTCTAAGGTGACAGGTCGCACACATACTACAAGCCCCATGGATCGACTGGTACGAGTGGTCGTACTAACCGCTGTCCCTAGCCACAGCTCCCCGGACGTAGCATTGTAGACTAGGATACAGAATGCGATTTAAACTTGTAGCTTGGAAAAACTGTTATAACTATAGCACAATAGTGATCTTGATTACGATGACACGTGTACCCATCGCTCCATAACTATAGCTATATAGAAAGAGTGGAACTTGCAGATCTTCTAACAACATGCTACTGCATAGCTGCATTCTGCTAAGATAAAGAAGGAAGCCCGCACTCGGTACTTGACGGGTGCATTTTTGCTTAAAACCTATTTTCCTAGTTTATGTGGCAAAACTCTCTTTTTTTAAAAAAAAAAGTCTGTATAGTTGAGTGTCTATCGATTGTAAGCACAGTAAAAAAATTGGACCGGTGCTCGAGTCGGCTGCGAGTTTCAGTGCACAGGTCCGACGGTCTGACCTGGAACTGTTTCTCAGTACGGTAGCTATATGAAATGTTGTGGAAGCCAAATGTTTGATACGATTTGCTACATCTCGTATAGTCGTATACCAGTCATCGAGCGTCAGACTACAGTGTCTCGGTCCAGCGCTGAAGCTGAGTATCACGTCGTTATCCACGTCGTCGCCGAGTGCTGCTGGATTCGCCAGCTTCTCCAGGAGCTCTGTACACCTATCGCTTCCGTGACCGTTGTCTACTGTGACAACGTCAGTACCGTCTACATAACAGCCAATTCGATTCATTATCGACGTACGAAGCATATTTAAATTGACATTCATTTCATACGTGACAAGATCGTTTTAAGATACGTTCGGGTGCTCTATGTACTATCGACGTATCAGTTTGCCAACATCATGATAAAAGGCCTACCGTGTATTTGTTCACCAGTTTTCGCTCCAGTCTCTACGTTCGTTCTCCTCCCGCTACGACTGCGAAGGGTGTTAGACCACTGAACTTGTATATGCCTGACCTTTCTGTATAGAAAACGATATCTTAGTCTTACTGTATACTACATTTCTGTAGTGAGAGAAGGAGTCATCAAGAACGCCATTGTAGTGTCATGAATTGATTGCTGTAAACTTATTCTTTTCTACGAGTAGGACACCATTGTAGCTAGACGACGATTACTGTGCAGCAGTCTGCGAAATAGTGATTTGTAAGCTAAATTAATTGCTTAGAAGAGGCAATGCAATGCTGCTCTTTTGTTTGTCTTTTTGAAAAATCCATCACAATAGGCTGAAATTTTTTGGTCTATTAACAGCCCCAGAATAGTCGTAATCACACTCTAGGAATATCTTGCAACTATCCAAAGCATAAATGATTGATAGTTTCAGGTTTATGACAAAAACAACAGAAGATAGTATCTTCTTTCCTCTTTATTTTATCAGGTTGTCTTTTGTGATAGCATTATGCTAGATAAGCCAAAGGAAAACTCTTATTTCAGTGTAGCCTTTCAAAGCATCTTCAAAGATTTTTTTTTGTATTATGAGCTTACAAAGAAATCCAAAATTCCCACCTAGGCTTATCTAGGTGACACATTCAGCAACTTGTTGAACTGTGGCTGAACGGGTTAAACCAACCATCTAAAAAGTGAGGTGTCAAATGCCATAGTAAACAGAGTCATCATGTTTATTATTTATGGCGACTCTGGAAATTGATTGTGTAAGAGTTTAATACTACACCAACATAATCTTTCCAAATAGTCAACAATATTACTGTTCCCAAGCACAAACTTTCTTCCCTGCAAAGACTTCAACATGACAGATCTGACCAGCAAGGGGAGTCAATTTGCTTATGTTTAATTTAGACTGACAGATATTTCTAAATAGGCCTTTTGCTAATAATGCACTGTAAATATTATGCTGTCTTGTGACGTAATCTGATTCTATTCCCTATAAATACATCAGTATATATAGACCGATCAGGGTGGCTCATAAGACAACCACACAACCATACCATTAATCAGGATTAACCTACTATAATTACACTTTCTATAATTACAATAGACTAATACTCCTCCGCAGTCTAATTAGGAGTATCGCTAACATTCAGCCTGGATCGAAACTCCTAAAATAGTGAGGTAGGAAGGTGCTTGATGAAGACGTCGGTGTACTGCGATGTCGTAAGAACATGTAGGATCCGAACGTAACCAAATGCGGCCTTCTCTCGAATAAAATAGAGATCAATCTCAACATGCTTTGTCTGCTAATGCTGCACTAGGTTGCCAGAGAGATATACAACACTGATATTGTCGCAATAGACCAAGGTGGCACGGCGAGGGGGTGGCGAAGCTCAAGAAGCAGCTGTCGCAGCCAGGTAGCTTCAGCAACACCATTCGCCACAGCACGATATTTAGCTTCGGCACTCGATCTGGAGACCGTATGGTGACGCTTGGAAGACTAGGACACCAAGTTGTCCCCGAGAAATACTGCATAGCCAGAGATCGACCGATGAGTGTCAGGACAGCCAACCCAGTCGGCATTCGTGTAAACAACAAGATCTCCAGGTGAAGATCGGCGCATGATCAGCCCAAGTGATAGGGTACCCTACAAGTAGCGCAGGATCCGCTTGAGAGCAGCGAGGTACGACTGCCGAGGATCATGCATATAGAGGCATATCTGCTGAACTGCAAAGATAATGTCTGGTCGAGTGAAAGTTAGATATTGTAGAGCGCCAGCTAGGCTGCGATACTGTATAACATCAGCAACAAGTGGTCCATCAGCAGATAATTTGGAGTGTAGATCAACAGGCGTGCTGCACGGCTTGCACGCACTCATCCCAGCGCACTCCAAAATATCCTAACTGTACTACCGCTGAGAAAGGAATAGACCATCTGCAGAGCGTGTCACAAAAATGTCTAGAAAATGATGTAGCTGACCCATATCCGTCATAGCAAACTCACGCTAGAGAGCCTCAATGATGTGCTTAAGTAATCCGACAGAGGAGGCGGTGAGAACAATGTCATCGACATACATCAGTAAAAAGGCCGTGTCTGGACCGCGACGATATATAAAGAGCGAAGTATTTGACTTTGTTTCAACAAATCCAAGGGACACAAGATGAGAGGCGAACCTGTGATGCCAAGCATGAGGAGCCTGCTTCAAACCATATAAGGACTTGTTGAGCCGACAGACAAAATATGAGCGAGAAGAATCCACAAAACCAGAGGGCTACATGCAGTACACTATCTCAGTGAGAGTGCTATGGATAAATGCATTCTTCATATCTAGTTGATGAATAGACTAGTTCTGAGATAATGCCAGAGAGAGAACAACTCAAACTGTCACAGGTTTGACAACGAGACTAAAAGTTTCATCATAATCAACACCGAGCCATTGTGTGAAACCCCGAAGCACCCAGCGAGCCTTGTAGCGATCAAGAGACCCATCGGTGAGCAATTTGTGTTAATAAATCCACTTGCCAGTCACAACATTGACGCCAGCAGGGCGAGGCACAAGACTCCAGGTGTCATTGACAATTAGAGCGTCATACTCAGCCTACATAGCGGATGACCAATTAGGGTCTGACAGTGCATCATGAACGGAGCGAGGAAGAGGCGACATGGGCACAGCGTGGAGGTTGAGGTTATCCACGGGTTGTGCGATGCCAGCCTTGCCACTCATGCGCATAGAGTGCACATTGGTGACTGGAGGGATAATGATCGGTCGAGTAGCAGCTATGCGGCCGGTACCGCTAGCAACAACCTATGTGCGAGCAGCAGGGGTAACAGGACTGGCAGCACTCGTGGTCGGCATGGTGCCACTGGCAGCGACCTGTGCGGGGTGCACAGGGGCAGCAGCACCGGACGCCGTGAACTCAGGCGACCACAGCCCTGCACTAGGACTCAATGGCACAAGTGTGGCCTCAGGCACGGGGTGTGCCGCTGAGGAAGCTACTGTACCTGCATGCACAAAACGAGCTACAAGAACTGAAGCGGTAAGATCATGATCATCGATAAGAAAATCCAAGGCGGAAGGTGCCATGGGTGTGCTAGACATGTCGGAGAAAAGGAAAAAGGATTCATCAAAAATAACATGTCTAGATATAAGAATGCAATTAGACTAAAGATAACCTTTGTGCTCTAAGGAGTAACCGAGGAAAATGCATAGAGAAAAACGGGGGGCAAGTTTGTAGGCGTTGTAGAGGACATATTGGGATAACAGGTGCAACCAAAAACTTTGAGATGATCATATGAGGGCTAGGAAGAAAAGAGAGCGTTGTATGGTGTGGAGGAGGTGAGAGTTTTGGTGGGGAGGCGATTCACAAGATATGTGGTCGTGTGAAGGGCCTCAACCCGGTAAGCTAGAGGGAGACTCGCCTGAAACAAAAGGGAACGCAGAGTATTATTGATGGTATGAATGGAACGCTCTGCTTTACCATTTTGTTGCGAGGTGTATGGACACGATATGCGGAGGGCAACACCGTGGGAGAGGAAAAACGTGCGGGCCTAGGAATTGTCAAATTCACAGCCATTATCGCACTGGATGCTCTTGATGGTGGTGTCAAACTATGTGCGAACATAAGCAAAAAATTAGAAAGAGTGGAAAATGTCTCGGATTTGAAACGAAGTGGAAAAGTACAAATGTAGTGAGAGCAGTCATCAAGAAGAACAAGATAATATTTGTATCCTGACACATTAACAATTGGAGAGATACATAAGTCACAATGGATTAAATCAAAATTATGAGTAGCTCGAAAGCTAGATGAACCGAAAGTAAGATGTACATGACGACCGAGTTGGCACGCATGACAAACATGATCGATATCATATTTATTGCAGGAAATGGCATTGGACCTAATGAGTTGGGACAAAACTTCACGCCCAAGGTGACCGAGACAGCGATGCTAAAGGGAGGTGGGTGTTGTGATGAACACGGAGGTGCTGGTAGAGGGTGCAAACAATGGGTAGAGGTCATCAAAACTATTGCACCTGGCGATCACGTTCCTGGTTTGTAAATCCTTCACAGAAAGACCAAATGGATCAAACTCAATGGAACAATTATTGTTGGTGGTAAAACGATGAATGGAAATTAAATTCTTAATAATGTTGGGTGACACCAAAACATTATTAAAAGCAAGATCACGACGCGGTAAGAAAAAAATATGGGATCCAGTGGCTGTGATAGGAAGTAAAGCACAATTTCCTACAATGATAGATAAAGGAGTAGATGAAGAGGGTGGAAAAATGGTGGAGAGTATACCAGCATTCGAGGTCATGTGCGAACCAGCACCTGAACCAGCATATCACTCAGTGGCCGGCTGGTTCAGCATCATAGTGTTGAAGGAGTACGCCAGGGAGTCCTAATGCCAAGAACCTCCATGAGTGGGCAGCCAGGGCGCTGCCTGGTACGCTAGCGAGGGTGCCTAGAAGCCCGACAGTGCAGCTCCCCTATAGTACATGCCGTATGAGGGTGGTGGGGCACCGTATACGCCTCCATAGGCGCTGGGAAGAGCACAAAAACCGCCATAGTGCGGTGCTGCGTGGAACGCAGGTTGTGGTGGCGGAGGTCGTCCTGACTGGTCGTACGGCCACATGCGCACGGTGCCAGCCCAAGGGTAAGCGAACGATGGTACATGGTCATATCGGGAGGGGCGTTAACCAATCCACCTAGGGCCGCACTAGCAGAGGGCGCTAGAGGGCTGCCACCAGTAGGTCCGTCGCGTCCACCATGGCCACGACGGCTGCCGTTGCGTTGGCCACCGGTTGGTGCAGCAGGGCATGGAGGAGGAGGCGCTCTCGAGCGTGGAGCAGCGGTCACACCAGGAGCCACTGGACGTGGCGTCGCAGCGATAAGGGCGGCCAGTGGAGACGGAGGACGAGCATCGATCTCCATCTCCTCCAATAGAAGGTGTGCGGGCTTCAGTGAACGTCGGGAGCGGCCTGTGCATCTTGAGGATGGACACCATGTGGTGAAACTTGCCACTGAGGCCGCGGAGGAGCGTGAGTACCATCTGCCGGTCGCCAATGGGGTCGCCGAATTCAGTGAGGGAGGTAGCCATGGACTCAAGGCGGTGGTAGTAGTCGGTGACGCTCAGGGACTCCTAGCGGAAGGTGCAAAATTGCGTCTCCAAGACAAGGGCACGGGACTCCTTCTGACCGACGAATTCGTCCTTGAGGTAGAACCATGCGTTGCGGGCACGACGTTGCCGCAACATTAGCGACTGTTGTAGGTCGCTGGAGACGGTGCCGTAGACCCATGTGAGGACGTAGCAGTCCGCCTAGATCCACGCTGGGTGAGCGGGGAATGCCTCATCCTCGAGGACGTGGCTGGTGAGGGCATATTTGTCGAGGACGGTGAGGAACATGCCGCGTCACTTGGTGTAGGTGTCCATGGCCATGTCGAGGATGATGGGAATGAGTGCCTTGACGTTGACGATGACGATGGCTTGCGCCCAGAGAGATTCGTGAGCGCTCTCGTACGCGTCCAAGGCGTCGTTGCGAAGGCAGGCCTCCTCAGCCCGACGCGCTTCTTCAGCACGAGCAACTTCGGCTGCCTTGGCGGCTGCTGTGGCACCGATGACATCGTCTTCATCGGCCATGAGGGGCAGGACCGGCGGCCGCACCCGGTGACGCAGCAGAGCGAGTGATCAGGATCAGATCAGCAGCCAATCAGATCGGATCGGTGGGCGATTCAATCGGCAGTAGGCAGGAGCTGATCGGATCGAATCGGTGGGCGATCCGATCGGCAGCAGGCATGATCTGATCAGATCGGATCAGCGGGTGATCTGATAGGCAGCAGGCGGGATCCAATCAGATCAAATTGGTGAGCGATCCGATCTGCAGTAGCCCGAGTCCAATCGGATCGGATCGACGGGCGATTGGATCGACCGTATGTAGGATCAGATCAATCGAATCGGCCATAGGCAAGATCAGATCGATCGGATCGGACAATCCGATCGGCAATAGGAAGAATCCGATCGGATTGGATCGGTAGGCGATCGGATCGGCCGTAGGCAGGATCAGATCGATTGGATCGGCAGCGCGGGCGATGAGAGATTCGATCAAATGGGATCGGCAGGCGATCGGATCGGCCGCAGGTAGGATCAGATCGATCGAATCGATAGCGCGGGCAATGAGACCGACGACACATCCGGCGACATGTAGTCAGCAATGGTGGTGGCGATCGGATCGACGGCGGGCGCTGGTTCGGAAGCGGAGGCAGGATCAGATCAACGGCCACACCCGATGACGAGGGTAGCTATGAGGCGGGCGATCGGATCGGCAACGCGGGCGATGAGACTGGCGACACACCCGGTGACATGTAGTCAACAACAGTGATGACGATTGGATCGGCGACATGATATTTACTAATGAAGTTCAACCAAAACACAATCCCCGAAACACTGATTATGGGTGCTATTCTCAGATCCAACATATTACAGTGTATACACCCTTGACCGGTTAGGCCACTAGCCAGTTGACCCACACCTATGCTATTGTTTTCATCTGATTGTAACGTCTTTTTATTTAAGAGAGAGCATAGAACAGAGTTTGACTCTAACTCTAACCTAACAACTATTATAACTCTAAGTCTTAAACTATAACCGATGACACAAACTCTAACAAGTACTTGGTTTGGAGAGAAATAATGTGTACATACTAGGAAAATACTATCAAAATATCGTAAGCAAATTAGATTTTACAAACTTATTCTAATACAAGATTGATAAATAGAGTTTCAAAAGTTCGACCAAATTTTAATTGTAACAATCAAATATCTATGATCAAACACGAGCAACTATATGAAGGGTACAAAGGGATTACGAGTTCTGTAATCAGGAGAGAACTATCAACGGGGAAGGCAGAGCTGATTCCACGCATGTCTGGGATAAACTTTGGAAGATGAATTTGCTGGGGAAGATTAAAATTTTTGGATGGAGAGCATTACATGGGATGATCCCTGCTCGAGGAGTGTTAGCAAACAAGCATATTAGTAACCAAGGGGGCTGCGCTGTGTGCCAAACTGGATACAAAGATATTATACATATTTTGTTCAGTTGCAACAGAGAAAAAGATGTGTGGAAAAGGATGTGAATTTGGAACAGAAGCTTGCATGTTTTTTCACCATGTGCTTTCAAGTTTTTGCTGCATGTCCTTTATATAATGTTTTAGTGTGTGTGGTAGAAAATTTTATTTTATGTTATAGTAGTCTACATATACTCCTTTAGTGAAGATCATTGTGGTGCAGGCGATCTAGGAGGACGTCACTCGTGACAACAGTCAAAGCTTCCAGTGGTCAGCCACCGAAGCGACGCCCGAAGGCAGGAGATCTAGAGATGGGCTCCGGCGGGCGGTGCAAGGAGAATTTTAACAAAGGTCGTTAGGTGGAAGTGAAACTGGAAGTGGCGAGCTAATCCAAATTCCGCTCTTTTTTTTATAATTCGACAAGGAACCGATTCTTTTCCTGCAATTCACAAAGGCACCAATTCCATCTGTAATCCTCTTTTTCAAATGGAATTGAACCAAGCAGTTGGATTTTTTCACACCTGTAGCATCCACAACTGACAAAGGTTCCCAGACTGAAGATGAGCTTAACTTTAGTTCTGGAAACTTGTCAACAAAGGATCGTCCATGTTCAGATTGGTGCAGGTTAGGAAACAGTCATTTTTCTTCGCTTAAAGAAAAACAATTATTCTACCTTTAAATTATGTACAGATAGAAATTTAAAGCTTAACTTGAGGACTGAGTTGTAGTATATAATCATTTCATAGCATAACACTGTAAATTTTCTTTCCGGACAGATAAATGAAAATTTTGGACTCAACTTTAGTTCTCAAGAGTTGGCAACTGAGGATACATCATCCATGTTCCGGTGATGCAGGTTAGGAAACAGTCATTTTACCTTCGAAAGTTATTTACAGATAAAATTTACATCTTAACTTGAGGCCTGAATTGTTTGATACAACACAATCATATTCTAGTACTGTAACACTGTAATTCTTTTCCCTGTTATGTATCTGAAAATTTTGTGTCAGACAAAATTGTAAACAAGCGCTCGTATCAGATAAAATTTCTAGCATTGTTGGCATTTTTGCATGTAAGCTATTTAGAAGATAATTTTTGGCCTCACAATGCTATTAAAAGTTTCAGCGCATCTTTACTTGTCCATCATCATTAGATTGTTCACAATTTCCCTCATGGAAGGCCTTGACTGGCAAGCCAACTGCGTGCAGGACATGGCCAGGTCCAGCAAGCCCAGTGCCTTTGCCTGCTCATCTTCAGGCCAGTACGTGATCTCCTCATCAAGGCAGTTCATGATGCTGCGGCGATCTCCCTGTGCCAGGTTTGATCGCATCCATGTCGCAATATCTACACCATCTCCGAATGAAGGATCCACAGGCATCTTCCTACACAGGAGCTCGAGTAGCACTACTCCATAGCTGTAGACATCGCTCTTCTCAGTTAATCTTGTGGAGTATCCATGCTCTGAGAAGAGATAACTCTTACTCAAGTTTAAGACAACCGTGATTTTAGGAAAATGCAAATGAAAGAAGGAAAATTACCTGGAGCAATGTAGCCAAGGGTACCAACAATAACAGACACCGTGGCATCTGCATCCTCATCGCTAATGATCTTCCCCATGCCAAAGTCTGTGAGCTTGGGTACTAGCTCCGTGTCCATCAGTATGTTGCTTGACTTGACATCTCTATGAACAATCATGGGAACACAATCATGATGCAGATAAGAGAGGCCTTGTGCTACACCGAAGGCGATCTTATGCCGGACCATCCAGTCAAGGGCAACATAAGGCTTCCTTCTGTGCAATAGTTCAAACAGCGTCCCCTCAGGCATGTACTCGTAGAGGATTAGGCCGGTGCTGCCACGGATACAGTACCCAGCCATCCTGATGATGTTTCGGTGCTTCACCGTGTTCAGAATCTTCATCTCAATGGGGAGTTTGCATTGTGACAGATCAACTGTCTTGACTGCCCACTGCTTTCCCAGTTTGCACTCTGTCCGGTAGACCGTCCCGTGCCGACCTCTGCCAATGACATACTTCTCGCTCCAGTTGTCTGTGCCACGAAGGATGTCTTCATAGGTCAATTCTTCTGGTAGCACTTCAGTTGAGTCCATACTACGGACTGAGGCACGATTCATCGGTAGGCGCTGAGATCTCTTCAGAATGTAGCGAATAGCAAACAGACTAGCAACCATAGAAGAGAGAGATGACAGTAGAAACCCGACAATAATCCGTGTTTTCCAACTTCTATTTTTCAAAGATTGACTCTTCAAGCATGGTGCATCGCTTGAGTGTACACACAATTGAGGATTCCCCAAGAAGCTTTCAGGAGACTGTGCAGCAAGCTTAGCCCACCCAGCCGGGAGCTGACCAGCTAGCTTATTGAAAGACAGATTCACAACTGAAAGTGAGATCATGTTGCCCAGCTGTGATGGAATTGTACCAGACAATGAGTTGTTCGACAAGTCAAATACTTCCAGATCCTGAAGGTTGCCAAGGCTGCTTGGGATTTGGCTGCTCAATCGGTTGTTGCTAATGTTAAGAGCTTTAGAGATGTACTTAAGACTACCTAAGCTGCGTGGTATAGCTCCTTCTAAGGAATTATCACCAAGCTGCAACTCAAGGAGTGCCTGTGTTGCAGTGAAGGAGTCTGGTATTGTTCCGCTCAGGTTGTTTACAGCAAGTATTAGATTTTGCAGGCTACCAAGTGCTGTGATATCTGCTGGTATACTTCCACTGAGAAGGTTATTTCCAAGATCCAAAAGAGCAAGTCTCTTGCAATTTCCCAGTTCATGTGGTATTGGTCCGGTCAACCTGTTTGATGACATGTGCAGAGTTCCAAGATTGCTCAGATTGCCGAGTTCACGAGGTATTGGACCTGAGAAGCTGTTACAGGAGAGATCAAGCATTGTGAGATTGCTCCATGAACCGAGCACACTTGGTATTGTCCCCTCAAGTAAATTTCTGCTCATATCTATGTATGACAACCCTCTATTGGTGCCCAAATCTGCAGGCAAGCTCCCGTTAATCTTGTTGCTGTTCAGATTAACCCTGTATAGAGACTGACATTTAGCTATCTCACTGGGAAAGCTTCCATCAAACTGGTTGCATCCAAGATCAAGAACGGCAAGCTGGCCTCCTGTGCACAAACCAGGTGGAATTGCGCCACGGAAGTGGTTGCGAGTAAGGTCAATATGAAGAAGCCCCAGTGTTGTGTTCAAACCCAACGCCTGTGGTATCTCACCGGTGAAGTTGTTGTCATACAAGGTGATATTTCTTAGATTCCTCATTTGTGTGATATCTGAATGTATCTCACCACTGAGACTGTTGTTGTTGAGCAGCAGCTCCACCATGTCAGATAATTGCCACAATGCTGGAGGAACTGGGCCGTGGAGTATGTTATTAAACAGATACAACTTCTGTAGTTGGCTGAGCTCGCCAATCTCTGGCGGTATCATCCCAGAAAGGCTGTTGTTCTGGAGTTCAAGTTCCACCAATGCGCGGCATTTCCCAATTTCCCGCGGAATTTGACCAGTAAAACCATTGTCCGCAATAGAGAACATCTGCAATCGACTCAAATTGCCAATGAACTTTGGAATTGAGCCAGTAAACATGTTCCCATTCAAGTAGAGCATTGTCAACGATTGACACTGCCCAATTGCCGCAGGGATGGCACCGGTGAACTTATTTGTCGACACCACTAATTCTTCCAAGCTGGCAAGCTGACCAATGCTTGCCGGCAACTCCCCAATGAAGGCATTATCATCAAGGTAAAGCTTTTGCAAGTTAGACATGGAGGCAAAGAAATCGGGCACCTTGCCACCGATTTTGTTGTAGGGTAGATACAGGACGGTGAGGTTGCCACAGTTGGCGAGGCTGTGGGGGAGCTCTCCGGCGAGCTGATTGGAGTAGAGGCTGAGGTAGACGAGCCCACACCGCACCGGGAACTCTGGCATTCGCCCGGACAGGTTGTTGCTGTTCAAATCCAAGTAGGTGAGCTCCGGGAGCGCGGCGAGCTCCGGCGGAATGGCGCCGGAGAGGGAGTTGACGCCGAGGTCGAGGTACTCAAGAACCGAGGAGCCGACGAGGCCGGTGGGGATATCGCCGGTGAGCGCGTTGCTGTTGAGGTCGACCTTCCGGAGCCGGCGCGAGGAGAGGAGCTCCGGGGGGACCGCGCCGGCGAGCATGTTGAAGCTGAGGACGAGCGTCGCGACGCCGGAGCACGCCGCGAACGCGGCGGGGACCGCGCCGGTGAAGCTATTCCGGCTGAAGTCGAGCGTGGCGAGCGCCGGGAGCGCGCAGAGGCGCGGCGCGGACGACGCCAGCTCGCCGGACAGCCCCGCCCCGGAGAGGTTGAGCGCGGCGACCGCGCCGGCGGCGTCGCACGTGACACCAAGAAACACGCAGTGCGTGGCGGAGGCGTTGTAGCCGCCGCCCGCGGGAGACCGGCCTCCACCACGCCATGACGGCCAGAGCACCCGCCGTGATGCCGGCGGAAGGGACGCGAGGAAGGAGTGCAGAACCGCGGTGGAGTCGGCTCTGTCCGGCTGCCACGCGACGGAGGCGGCGAGGAGGTGGAGCCGGACGAGGAGGAGGAGCAAGAAGAGGGCATGCGACATGAGAGGGAGCTGCTGCCGCTTGTCGTCTTCTTGGCGGCTGCCGGGTCAGGCTCGGGGGTGGAGGAATTTAACTATTCGCCACTCTTCTTCTAAAGTAACACTCTCTAAATATTATATTTTACTATGTTTAATACATGTGAACCAGATAACCACCTGAATCACCTCGACCACCACCACCACAAACCTTTTTGGGGTGCTACTGCGGTTCTTCTTCCCATGCCGCCTCCCTACTTGGGCATTCAATGTGTCGCCATTACCCTTCTTTAGTGTCGTCGCCATCTTCTCACGTGGCTATTTGACTCTACCATCTCATTGGTAGGAAAAGCGATGCCGATGTTTGGCATAGGACCCATGGTGACACGATGAGCTCTGATGCGAGCATACTTGGCACTCGGCGACCACACTAGCATAAGCGGAACAGCATGGGGAGGATGGGAGATAGGGGAGGGAGCTTGCCAGACGTGAAGAAGGAGAGTTCGCTAAAGCCGTGCAGGGGAAGGAAAGCCAGAGCTACGTATGGAAGGGAGCTTGCTAAAGCCCCACATGAGGGAGGGGAGTTCGCCGAATGCTGGGGTGGCTCACGGGTGTTGACGCAGTCGTGGACGACGGCGTCGACGACGTGGTTGTCGTGGCCCTTCAGTCGGCGGAAGTGCTCATGGCGAGGGTCGGAACAGGTATATACCATGTTGGCACGCTTACATATCCATTCACGTCAACAAAAGTAACAAAATATTGATAAATCTATAAAAACAATTAAAATGATGGCATTTGAAGAGCGACCGAAAGAGTGGTAAACAGTTAGATTCATCGTGGAGTGGTGAGTGGTGAGCGCACGTGGAGCAGAGGGAGAGAGAGAGAGAGACGGGACATGGATGGAGCTTTCAAGGAGGAGACGGGAAGGAACGCCACCGCCCCATGGAGGCAGCGGCATCGCGAGGTGGTGGTGGGCAAGCAGGATGCCGCCCACAGGGACGGACGAGAAAGGTGGTGCACTGCTTTTCAGCTTTAGGGGAAAAAAAGGGGAATACAACAAGCGCGTCATTCTCTCCCCACCCAATCACGCGGTTTTTCCCACGCCAGCAGCGCCATGAGCGTAAGGCTATCCTCCCAACCCTCGTCAAGCTATCCTCTTCCTCCACTCCAACCATGAGCTTTCCATGCCATCAACATTAGGTTGAGCCTCTCGGCAGATTCAGATATCACATGATTGGGAGGTGTTGATTTCAGAAATAAAAGCCTGATGTGGTGGACACATGCCGCCACTGGAATAGTGGCCAACTTTATAACTGGCTGAGCGTAAGGCTAATTCTTGGTGATTATAGCTCTAAATAAATCTGATGTTTTTCGCTGAAGATCAATCCGGCTCTTTTTTTTTTCTGCAAACATGCTAGAAATGATTGAACTTAGGCCGCAACTATAAAATGTAGAATGTGAGTGCTGTAGAAAAACTGAAAACTGACTGTAAATTTTGGATATCACTTTGTCAAGGTTTTATGAAAGTTTAACAAAAAAAATAATTACAAGACATTTGAAATACATTGTACAATTACGTCTTCTATTTCACATGTGTTAGAAGACAATCGATCTCATGGAGCTTCAAAGAACTGCGCATAATTACTTGTATATCCTCATCAAATTGCTCACCACCTCCCTCATGGATGGCCTTAACTGGCAAGAAACCTGTGTGCAGGACATCGCCAGATCCAACAATTCCAACGCCTTTGCCTGATCATGTTCAGGCCAGTACATTATCTCCTCATCCAGGCAGCTCATGTTGGTGGAGTGATCTGCCTGATTCAGATTTGATCTCATCCAAGTCACAATATCCACACCATCTCCAAATGCAGGATCCACAGGCTTCTTCCTGCACAACAGTTCAAGAAGCACCACTCCATAACTATATACATCACTCTTCTCACTTGATCTTGTAGAGTATCCATGCTCTGGGCACAAATGACAAAACATGTTAGCACCGAAAATAAAGAAAAATAAGTTATCTCAAGATTGGTCTGAAGAGAAGCGGGTTTACCTGGAGCAATATAGCCGAGGGTGCCAACAACAACAGAAACTGTCGCATCTGCATCCTCATCATCTATGATCTTCCCCATGCCAAAATCTACGAGCTTGGGTACAAGCTCAGCATCCATCAGGATGTTGCTCGACTTGACATCTCTATGGATAATCATGGGCACGCAGTCATGGTGAAGATAGGACAGGCTCTCTGCCACACCAAGCATGATCTGATGACGGATGTTACAGTCAAGGGCTACTTGAGGTGTCCTTTCATGCAATAGCTCAAAGAGTGTCCCCTCGGGCATGTACTCGTAGAGAATTAGGCCGATGTTACTACGGATGCAGTACCCAGCCATTTTCACAATGTTTCGGTGCTTCACCGTGTTTAATATCTTCATCTCAATAGGGAATTTGCACTGGGACAAATCAACTGTTTTGACTGCCCACCGCTTTCCAACTGCAAGCTCAGTCCGGTAGACAGTGCCATGACGGCCTCTTCCAATGACGTATTTCTCACTCCAGTTGTCAGTGGCCCGAAGAATGTCTTCATATGTCAAGTCTTCTGGCAGTTCTTCTGTGGAGTCCAGATTGCGCATTGAGACACGATTTGCCGATAGACGCTGAGACCTCTTCACAATGTAATGAATAAGAACCAGACTAGCAACCATGAGAACAAGAGTCGACACTAGCAATGCCACAATAATTTGTGTGTTCCTTCTTCTATTTTTCCCAGACTGATATTTTGAGCAAGGTGCATTGCCAGACAGTATGCACAACTCAGGATTCCCTAGAAACCCTTCAGGTAACTGTGCTGCGAGCTTATCCCAGCCATTAGGGAGCTGACCAGATAGCTCATTGAACGAAATGTTGACAACTGAGAGTGATATCATGTTACTTAACTGCGATGGAATAGGACCAGATAATAAGTTATTTGACAAGTCAAGCACTTCCAACTTCTGAAGATTACCAAGGCTATGTGGGATTTGGCTGCTTAATCTGTTGTTGCTAATATTCAGACTTTGTGATATGTATTGAAGGTTACCTAAGCTTTGAGGGATGGCTCCTTCCAAATTATTGCTACCAAGTTGCAACTCAAGAAGGCTCTGTGTTGCGCTGAAGGAATCAGGAATTGCTCCAGTGAGCTTGTTTTCTCCAAGCAAAAGATGTTCCAGGCCACTAAGTGTTGTGATTTTTGCAGGTATACTTCCATTGAGAAGGTTATTTCCGAGACCCAAATGGACAAGCCTCTTGCAATTCCCCAACTCGTGCGGTATTGCTCCAGTCAGCTTGTTTGATGACATCCGCAGAGTCCCAATAATGCTCAGAGCTCCAAGTTCACGTGGTATTGGACCTGAGAAGTTGTTGCCAGATACATCAAGCCTTGTAAGATTGCGCCATGAACCAAGCACACTTGGTATCCTCCCTTCGAAAAGATTACTGCTCATGTCGATGTGTGTCAAACCTCTATTGGTGCTCAAATCTGCAGGCAAACTCCCTCTGAGCTGGTTGTTGTTCAGATTAACCCTGTACAGAGACAGACATTCTGCTATCACACCAGGAAAGCGCCCATCAAACTGGTTGTATCCAAGATCAAGAACGGCGAGCTGGCCTCCCGTGCACAAGCCTGGTGGAATTGCGCCACGAAAGCGGTTGTGAGTGAAGTCAACACGAAGAAGTCCTAGTGTTGTGTTCATCCCCAGGGCTTGTGGCAGCTCGCCGGTGAAGTTGTTGTTGTACAAGGTGATCTCTCTTAGATTCCTCATTTGAGTGATATCTGCATGAATTTCACCACTTAGCCTGTTGTCGTTGAGAAACAGCTCCACCATGTCAGCCAATCGCCACAATGCTGGCGGAACTGGACCATTGAGTAAGTTGTTGTATAGATACAACTTTTGTAGACGGCTTAGCACACCGATCTCCGGAGGTATCGTCCCGGAAAGGCTGTTATTATGGAGCTGAAGGTCCACCAATTGCTGGCATCTCCCAATTTCTGGTGGAATGCTCCCAGTAAAGCCATTTCCTCCTATTGAGAACATCTGCAATCTGCTCAAATTGCCGATGAACGCTGGAATTGAGCCGGTGAACTTGTTGCTGTTTAAGTAGAGCATAATCAAAGACCGGCATTTCCCAATTGTTTCAGGGACAGCTCCGGTGAAGCTGTTCGCCGTCACCACCATCTTTTTCAAGCTCGCCAGCTCACCAATGCTCGCCGGCAACTCTCCAACGAAATGGTTGTCGTCAAGGAAGAGCTTCTGCAGATTGGGCATGGAGGCGAAGAAATCAGGCACTTTGCCGCTGATATTGTTGTAGGATAGGAACAAGAAGGTGAGGTTGCCACACTTGCCGAGGCTTTTTGGGAGCTCTCCGGCGATCTGGTTGCTGTAGAGGTTGAGGAATTGGAGCCGGCAATGGGCCGGGAACTCCGGCATTGGCCCAGTGATCTGGTTGATGCTGAGGTCCAAGTGCCGGAGATCCGGGAGAGCGGCGAGCTCCGGCGGGACGGGGCCGGAGAGGGAGTTGCCGCTGAGGTCGAGGTACTCGAGCACCTGCGTGCCGGCGGGGGCGGGTATCTCCCCGGAGAGCGCGTTGCTGTTGAGGTCGACCTCCCGGAGCTGGCGCGAGGAGAGCATCTCCGGGGGAACCCCGCCGGAGAGGTTGTTCCTGCCGAGGAAGAGGGTGGCGACGCCGGCACACGCGGCGAGCGCGGCGGGGACGCCGCCGGAGAATCCGTTCCCGCTGAGGTCAAGCACGGGGAGCGCGCCGGCCGGGAGCTCGCAGAGCCGCGGCGCAGACGCGGACAGCGCGCCCGAGAGACCTGCCCCGGAGAGGTTGAGCGCGGTCACCGCGCCGGCCTCGGAGCAGGTGACGCCAAGAAACGAGCAATGCGGAGGCCCGGTGATGTTGCTGTTGCTCCGCCGCCATGAGGGCAGTAGGGGACGCTGGGAGGCGGGGGGCAGCGAGTCGAGGAAGGAGAGGAGGACGACAGCTGCGGAGGTGTTCGACGGCGTCGGCGCCGGCGGAGGAGCGCACGTGGCGAGCGGCAAGAGGAGGAGGTGGAGCGCGAGGAGGTGGCAGGAGACGCGCGGCATGTGCTAAAAGTGAGTGCGCGATGCGAAGGCGGTGCTTCGGTTGTCGTGCGGTTTGGATGGACGGTGGTGTTTTGAAGGAGGGTAGTGCTAGGATGAGTTAGTGGGTGACACTGCTATTTTTGACTCAGCTTGCACGTTTGTTTGGTCCTCATGTACCGTCACATGAAACTAATAAGTAGTCACTAGTCTTTTTATAACAGTTCTAAAATTCCTTAGCTTTCTATAAAATTCTAAAAAAAACATACTTTGAAAACCTGACATTATTCATCTGATAATTTTGTGTGCCGTTTACACTACCTCCCTTGGACCAAATTAGAGAAATGGCTCGTCTGTGTTTATAAGTTCAGTGTTCATTTTGGGACTTTCATTAGGAGTATATATATAATTCTTTTTACTAAATCCCCCTTTATTACAGTAGAATAAATTGCTTATTCTATCTTTTACCACTTGAAAATGCCATGTATGCTTCCATTAATTTCTAAAGTAGGTCAACATCGTTTAACTAATAAAAAAGATGAAAACAATTAAAAGTTTAAAAATGCCAAGTAAATGTATAAAATTCATGCGGTTATATGCATAAATATAAAAATTCAGAAATATTCTGGCATGAAATAACTAATGTTTGAATTTTTTTTCATGTTTTTTACTAGACAAAATTTGTGAACTTTCTTGGCTTCTATGCAATGTTATCAAAATTTTCAGCAGGCTTTATTTTTTTCAGAATATATGCCTAATTGTGCTCATTTGCAACAACATAGGTACTATATCTAAGACTCTAGGAAAGAGGGGACAAGTAAAGTCAGTCTTTCCCTTGGAGCTTAACCTGGCCAGCATGATCCTTCTGTTCAGGCACTAATCACCATGTCCCTGAAAAACCAAATAAAGACAGTCTGTAATGCATCACATGATAATCTTATTAAATCTAATGAAAAATCTTGTTGTGCTCATCACTTGTATTCTCACCATTGTTTGTGTGTGTTAAAGTTTCCTTAGAATCTATTTTTATCACAGAGATATCATCCATATATGATGGTAGGGCTCAGCAGGTGCAACCAGACATAATAAATTAGGATGGAAAGAGTATATATCAAGGCAGCATAAGATAATTAATACTTTCTCTATTCCAAAATAATTAATACTTCGTCCGTCCAAAAAAATATAGTATCTAAAAAGCCAAAAAGGAGCAAATCCTATGCTCCTCTGTGCATTCTCTATGGTTTCACCATGCAAGAATGCCATGGCGTTGTCTTCACCATGATCCATGTTTAATTTGCATGGAATTGAGTTGCTACATACCTACATTAAAGCCGGTGGGACCAAACCGGCCACATGAATGACAACAGAGATGGTGGCACGGAGGATGACATCAGGGCCGTATTTATTCGGACGCACCTCGTGTGCGGTAGCTAGCTAGCTAGCTCGTGGGATAATCTGATGCACCAATATTTGTCCATCGATGATGCAACTTCATTTTCCAGTGGGATTAGGTGCCAGTTCCCATGCATTATTATATATTCCCGGTCATGTTACAATATTCCTTCTCTTTTATATGGATCATATTATTTAGGCAATAGTGCTAGAAGGTTTCTTTGATTAATTTTTTATCTAATAGGGTAAGTATCATGAGTTATGTGATTGTGAAGTCTTGGATTTGGATTAGGATTCAAATTCTTGTTTACATCTTAATTGGCGCAAAAATCAAAAGCTATATTTTTACTTAAAAAAGATATTGTCCAACCAAATTATATAGAGTGGAGTAGTATGGATTTCAATTCTTTAGTAGAAGTTAGATGGGATTTTTCACGATATAGAAAATGAGGTGAGTTATTAGTATATGATTAATTAAATATTAGCTATTTTAAACTTAAAAATAGATTTATTTAGTTTTTTTAAAAAAATACATAGATTTTTAAAAAAAGTTTGAAAAACGCACTCATATAAAATGGAGAAGAATCTACGGCTACCTCCGGTTTCCAACTGTGCCTAATTCTTTTAAAGATGCTGTTCAGTTCAAAGTGAGGCATGCACCAGCTTAAAGGTACACCATTCTTCGATTCCCCGTTGCAAAGAAGGCTAAAGCGTGCAGTGAACAGTCTTGCACTGCATGCCAATCGAGAAAAAGGAAGTTCTATCGACGTATAACCCTGGCGAGCTTTAGACTCACGTGTCAGTCACAAAGACAAATGCATGATTATTGCTTCCAATGGACAAATGCGCGTAGATGTTCCAGTGTCGCTCACCAATTGCAAGCCAGCCGATCCACTGCATCTCCTGAACGTGCGATGAAAGGAGACATTAGACATGTCCCCTCGTACTTCTGTTCAGTTGAGGGCACTTGTTGTTTTCATTTGTCCAATGGATATCTTCGAACCTTTGCAACGGTCTACTACAACGCCTAGGTTTGATTATTAATTTTTCTGATAACATAGTTATTAAACTATATAAAAATATATCTATATGAAAGTATTTTTTAAGATGAATCTATCAGTATCATTTTCATATATTAATCCTAAATATTTTTATATATTACTGATCTAAAATTTCGTGATTATTTGACCCTATATACTATAAGACGTCCTCCATTTAAGAACAGAAGAAATAACTCAAGTTATGTAGATATAATTCCCGATCTGTATTAAAAATACTGATTAATTTGCATTCTCACTAAGAAAACTGAAGCAGAGAGATCTGAACTGTCGAGTGCAATGCTCTCCATTATTTCTTACATTAAATCTCCACAAGGCTGCGCAGCATGTGCTATTGTTGTGGTAGATTGAGTATTATTCCATTCAAGACATTGTATCAGCATCACATATATTGTTTGATAACCGAAATGTCCCCCACCATGGTCAATCGTACTTGAACGATGTTGGACTAGACAAACAAATTTGCTGTTGGTAATCTGCACTATGAGAGGTGATGATTGGGGTTGGAAAGCTTCAGAAATAGATATTCAGTCTAGCTGTTAGTTGTTAATTATGTATGACCAGAAGAATTAACGTGGTGATTGGTTCATCAATCATCACTGAGCACTGCATACATAGGACAAGCGCACGGTGTTCAAGCAGGACGACGAAGCATTAGTTGGGCTGTACTAGTTAACTAATTAATTGATTTGAATGTTTGCCTGTGTTTGGTTTTGTTGACACTAGCTAGGTCGCAGCACAGGTGGGAATATATGGAGTGGCCACTATAGCCTAGCTGCCCTAACTAGCTATTTTGTCACATATTTGCGAACAGGCTTTTAAACCTCGCGGGATTGTATGCTCTTCATTATTATATATAGAAAATGAGCGTACTCGTTATTTTATAACCAGTTTATTTTTAATAGGTTTCTAATTTCGGGTCTGTTGACAAACGAATCGATCAGTGGGCTTATTTGGATTGATGGTTTTTTAAATATTGATGAATGAATGATATTGGAACATAATTCGTTCGATATTGGCAGTCAAAAAGCTACAATTGCCTTCTTCCGTGGGCCTTCTTTACCATTCTTCCTGATTTTTCTTATTGTACTAAACGCATTTGCTCCAACAGTTCTCCTAAATAACTACCAAAAGATTGAAATCATGTTTTCCATTTTTCTCGCTCTTCATTTATTGGGAGAGCACCGGTTCCTAATCCACGATTGGATGAGACCAAAGTTGCCATAGTAACATGTGTGAAGAAAAAAAGTAGAATGCTTGTTTTGTAATTTAAGTTGGACCCATCTTTTTTTTATTATTGAGACTGAATTTTTAGTTGTCTGTTGGAGTAATCTATTCACACTCAAAATCTGATTAGGGATCAAAAGGAGAATTTTTGGAAAAGATTTTTCGGTTTCTGTTTGATGATGCTCTAATAACTATTATCACTGGTGTATATGTTTATCTATTACAATTGTGACATACTCTCTCTATTTAGTACTAGTCTTTTATACGGTCTCCATCTGTTATGACCTTAAGTCCAAACTGAGATGGGATAGGTGGTGGAATGTTTTTCCCCACCTCTCTCCTTGTTGAGTGAATAAAAAAAAGTACAAATGTTGTATTCCAAAAGGTTATATTGATGTTACAATGGGTGTTTTATGTTTTTTATAGCTTTAGAGAATATATAAGAAAGTTACTATTCAAAATTTAGAGGACGGTAGGGCTACAATGGTAAAAATACATAACCGCTGGACAACTATTGTGAGCTGTTCAATATGATTAATGGCTGGTCCTTGTCACATGAAGACATATTCTCTTTTGGGCGGCATAATGGGCAAGATTCTACTCCACTCGCATCATCTCGAGCCGGCGTCATTGGAGGTGAAATGTTTTCTTCCCCTTTGCCCACTTAAAATGTTCTCTTCCCACTGGCTTGATTGAAATGTTCTTTTCCTATTTCTGCAACTTAGTGAAAGGACGTGAATATTATGGTTTGTCACTTACACACACTACATCGGATTGGCTCATCTGTGACGGCTCCAAATCCTCATTTATGACAAGTTTGACCCTCGTTATAGATGAATGGTCAGTGATGACTCCACATCACCTATCACAGGCTAAGAGCTATCAAAGCTAAGATTACCTGTGACGTCCTGCAAGAAAAACCTATCACATGTGAGGTAGCACAGTAAGCTGATTGCACTTTGATTGGTCTGTTTGCGCCAGATCTTGCGTGCCCGGCGCAAACACGCCAACGCCTGGAGGTCTGCTTAGCTCTAATGTAGACTGGTCTGCTTCTTTCTGTGGCTTGAGATACGCACACCGGGGCCCGTGGGGTTCGGTCGGCTCCGGCGTGACGGTGCGAGTATGGACGTGCCAGTCAATTTGACCCTGTAATTAACAAGGAGGTGAAGCGAATGGGTCAGTCGGACGATGGGCTGATATGAGCTCTCGCTATCGGCTAGTTGCCGATAGGATTAAGGTGTTCATCGGTCGCGTCTGGATGTCTCCTGCTATCGGCTGGTCACTGATAGGGATCGAGACGCTTTTCTATTGGCTAGGGAGCCAATGAAGGCATGGATAGATATCGACGAAGGATATGATGGCTCCGGATGTGGTGAAAGCAAGGTCCTGATCCATTGGCCGCAGAGCCAATGGAGGCAGGTATTTAGAGAATAGCAAAGCGCGTGGGATCCCTCCTGTTTGTCGACGGAAGCTATAGCGGTCGTTCATCGGCTGGAAAGCCGATGAACGCATATGCGAACTGGCAATGAATCGTATAAAAGACACTGGCTGCAAAGCCGATGCTGCTCTGGATATGGCAGCACGAGAGTTGTCGCCCGCCGTGACGACGCCGCTAGCATCGAATCTCGAAGATTGGATCTAACCGAGACAATATGAGACCGAGGCCAATGGCAACGGGATAGTGGATGCTAGATCAGTTGTGCTGAAGTAAGGGCGAAGTGAATCCATCGGCTAGCTGAGCCGATGAGAGGACGTCTCTCTGAAGATAGGCACATATCAGCCTCAAGGGAAGTCTCTAAAGACTGGTGCGTATTGGCCGAGAAGCTGATACGCTAGGTGTGGCGCTCAATGTATAAATAACTCATCGGCTAACACTCCGATAAAATACCGTACAGAGACCTATAGACCTAAATCTCAATCTACCGTCAACACCCTCGTAAGTCAAACCTAACCAATGCAGCACGAGACTGACGACGGCAGAGAGAGCTTGATAGGCTGATAGACCCTGCACGGACGCGATGCAATACATCCAATTAGCCTAAGAGGTCGAACCTAACCGATGCAATCTTAGACAGAGCGAGACATATCAGGATAGTGGCGGGACTTACAGCTTCGCTGGAGATCGAAGTTAACCGATGCAGCCCCTCGTCGAGAGCTAGACCCCACCGGTAGAAACCTAGATTAACTAGGGTGACGATGCGCCGAAGTAGTATTGGTTAGAAGATGTCCTCTTACATGTTTTCGGGGGTCCATATTTATACCTTGGGCTTACAAAATCCGATGTATTTACAACAACCATCGGATGTTATTTCCTAACAAAGATAAAGGAAAATATCTCTAAGGAAGTTAACTAAACTAACTAAATCTTTCTATCCATATAAGATACGATTTATATAGATAGAATACCCTACCGTGAATTCTACGGCTTCTCCTCAAACTCGATCTCATTTGGATAACATTCTATTCTTGGACCGAATCTTTCCCTGCTTCATTCGATCGGCTTCCTCCTTGTAGCAACCGGACTCATCTTTATTTAAGCTGATCTTTTTTCCAATCTTTTCGTGGGTTTTTCAAATTTTGGCGTTAACACGGTCAAAGATAATATAGTTTTGACGATCGTTTTAATGATTTGTTATAGAAGAGATACCCCAGACATGTGATTACGCTTATGACCCGTCAGAGGTAGTATATCTCTAACAGACCTATTTCATAATCCGTCAGAGATGACTTAGTCACCTGTGACGACATAGATTGTGATGGCGTAGATTAGCACCTGTAACAGGTAGTCACTTGTGATCGGTCTTGTTTGAAACCTGTCACAGATAGTGCTCACCTATGATGATTTTTACTTGAAACTCGATAGTAGCGTTATTATTCTAAAAAAATTAAATTTATTTTCTGACTAGACTTAGAAATTGCTTGCCATGCCCTTTGAAAAATAGATAACACATATATTTCTAGACCCTCCCAGTTCCTAACAGTAACATTGCCATAGGTAAACATCTAAAATTCCACCAAAGTGATATATTAATATTGACATATCAACAGCTCACATATACACATATATATAGATTCCTCAAATATTCACTATCAGATATTTATCAACATACATAAACATTAATTTCTGAAAATCACATATAATTTCTAAAAATCACATATAGCTACAATTTTCATTTAAATCCACAAACTTACCCATAGACATATACGTGGCGCTGTGCATTTTCAAAGAAGAACCACGACTACCTATGAAATTAAAAACTAAAAAAAGAATTAAATAATAAATTATGAATTTTCGTAAGTCAGGCAACATCTTTTTTAATATAACTTATGGAAATTTTTTTATAAATGGTATATTCTGTGATCATTTAACAACCAAGTATATACATAGACAAGCACATATATAGACAAATACATAAATACCATTGTCAAATAGGGGACATTGGTCATTGTACAAGATGCATTTACTTTCATTCTGCTTGGGCTAGAACATCTCTTTTGGATGAATGATTTCTTCAAGGATGAAAGCAGCTATTTGTCCTGTAATGTGCGCTGGGTCGATCTGACGGATATTCCACCTATTTGTTTGTACAATGATACTATAGTTAGTTCATGACAATGAAAAGTACAAATGACGTATACGTGTAAGCATAAACCTCAGGATCACAGTGGTCACCTGTCTCATTAAAGTAGCCATGTTATGACAGACATAAAAACCGTATTGATCGTTGACCTGCTGCATGCATTGGAAGTCCTTACGGTGATGGAGGTTTGCTTCTTCTCCATGTGCCTACCTCCTTTCTGCACGTAAGGTGCCCACGCGGCGTCTATTGCGACAGTTAGAGGCTCAAAATTGTATGCTCTTCTACAATTGGAGTTAAGCTAGTAAACCTTATTCTATTTTGACACTATTACCAAGATAACTCAGTGCCACTTGCATGATAGTGTATCTATAATGAACTTGAGGTCTATAAAAATATTAGTATGATGTAATGAAAAAGGGAAAACTTACGATTGCAAGATCCTTACTTTGATTGTATGCTAACATTATGTATTCCTTGTCTTGGTAGGCCTAGAAGCAACAGTCTAAGTACTCGATGATATTATTGGTGTTGGTATTCAATCTAGTCTCATTGATCACTGATGGATCAAGAAAATCAACTTGGTACCTTGACCTGTGGGTTTCTTTCCAATATAACCTATAACCATGCTCATATTAGCTAGGACAATTTGAATATGAGTATTGGTGTAATAAAGCAAGTTCGTGCGCTTACAATGATTAGTACTCAGAAGACCCATGTTCACCACTCGTAGTCTATAAAGATCGAAGAGATCATTGAAGCTCACAATAAGATAAACTGCACTAGACAGGAAAGGCTCAAGACCATGGTGTCCAACGATTGAGTTCTCTCATTGCTTCCTCTTGGAGTTGGTCATCTCCATGTAGTATTTATGTAGTCCTTGGCAAGCACTACCCATTTGTCGTAACAAATTGTCTTCCACCAAGGGCATGCCCGACACAAATTAAGTTAGTTGAAGTTGTCGAGGGGCCAAGGACTTCTTTTGCTTGCCCTTTCCATTTCTCCTTCCACATTGGCTTATTTTTTGTGCTAGGGAATTATTGGAGTTGGGGGGAATCTAATTGGAGACAAGTTGGCCGGTATATCATCCAAGTCCATTATGTCGGCCCAAACATCTACTGGTTCCATTATTGTAGGACCAAATGGAGGCTATATCGAAAGTTGAGTTTTCTGAGGTGGAGGAGATGTATTAGTAGGCTAAGCTTGACATGAAGTTAACTTGACTGTAATATCTCTTTTGGACTATTGGATGAAGGTTTTTCTTGTAGCACTAAGAGTTAAGATCTCATCATTTGGCGGGATTGGAAGTGGATATTGTGCCCAAGTATTATTGACTTAGTTGACATTGACTTTGGCATAACCATTGACCAAGTATGTGCCATGCACCTTCTGTGTTTATGATGGTTAATGAATCATTCCCTCGGTAGCATCAATGCAAAATGTTGGACTAACCCTAACTTAGAGAATACACCTGGTTGCATCCTACATGTTGATCATAGAATATTAGCATATAAGTCCTTCAAATATGAGCCTACTTAAGTAGTACTGCCTTATTACCTCTATATGGTCGACTGTACATGAAGTTGGATGCTCATGTGCTAGCGCTATCGATGCACAATTGCTACATCGTTGAGTTGGGCTAGCATCCACATGAGCTGGATTAGTCAAATATAGTACTTGAGGTGCTCTCGCTTGATTCGCCTGCATCTCGATCCTTAGACATTCCACCTCGTTTGAAGCTTGGCGTCAAACTCCTTGCCAAGCTTGGCCTTCACCTCCTCTTTGAGCTGTACCTTGAGATGGGTCTCCTTCTCATCCTTTGAGACCCATTGTTTCTTATATTGCACATTGTATTGAGGCAACCTATACTTCCATGGCACTTCTGTGTCTATATCTCTGGTTTGCCTTGGATGTTCGAGGTTACCGAGCGCTTGGGTGAGGACGCCGTCCTCATGCTTCCATGGGTTGACTCATCCTCATTTTGTGAAGATTGTGAACCAATAATCTCCATTTATATGGTAAAATTGACCAGAGTTAGAGTAAAGTTTTTTGGGATATTAGTGAACGGGGGAGGGATGCTTGCCACTATTGCAGCTTTGTCGTCCTTGGCCCAAATCTGTGGCCTCCCAATGTATCTCATCGTTCTGAGTTGGTGTGGGTGCTCGTTCCTAACCTATAACTGCCAATGAGCCTCGCTTGTTGCTTGGAACTTCTTGGAGGTCTTCAGAGCGCAGAATTGCTCCCACACTATCTTAGTTATATGTGGGTACTCCACGTACGGTGTGCAGTTTCCCGGGGGATGACAAACTCATTAACGAGCTTGGACTTAAAGTTCTTCTATGCACGGCCCATCTTCAATAGCACATGTCGTTTGAATCTTGCATCCGCTTCCTTCGGATAGTTGAACTTTTCCTTGAGTCTAGCCCAAGCTTCCTCTTTTTCACTCTTGAGGACCTTCTTAATGTCTACATGAAGAATGCCGACTCCACAACTATTCCTAAATAGGCCGATCAAACTTCGTGACCCCGTTGGTCTTCCAGAAGCATCCACCTTGGTGATTGTTAGTCTATATTTAGGTCATTGGTTCTGAGTTCTAGGGTTTTGACCTGAGCTCATTGTGAAGGTTTAAGCTGAGGTTTCAGTTTCGGATGTTTTCGTTTCTTATATTTCAACTTATGCCCTAAAATTGTTGACTACATTAGTTCAGTACATACAAAATCACACTAGTTAATTAACTAAGAAATCACCAAAAATAGAAGATAATTAATTAATAGAAAAAAGCTAAAATCACAGGCAATAGTATAGGTAAGAAAAAAGCTAAAATCACATGCAATAGTATAGCTAAGAAATTCATGAAAGATCACATTAGTTAATAAACTAAAAAATCATAGAAATATCATAAAAAGGTTGAAATGCACTCTATGTGGTAGGAAAAGTGAAGCTGAAGCACAGATAGTTCAACCGTGGCGGTGCTCGGGGATGACGGCAACAATGGCATAGTAGCAGGCTTGGGAAGGTCGGAGATGTCACTCAGGCACGGTGGCGGCAGTGGCGACAACACAATGGTGGGCTTGGGGAGCTTGGGGATACCGTGGCAGTGCTTGGGGTCAGTAGTGATGATGGCACAGTGGCAGTCTCCACGGGGTCTTGGATGATGGGAGTACTTGGGGTTGGTAGCGATGGTGGCGCAGTGGCAGGCTTGGGGAGCTCGGGGACAACGAGAGGGCACGGGGATGATAGTGACAGTAGCGCGGGTAGGGATCGAGCTTTGGGACAAGGGCATCGGTGGCTTAGATCTACATGTGAGTGACTTTGGTTGAATGTAGATACTTCCAAAAAGAGGCTTTTGGATTACATGTGATGGGCTGAGCAATAAAACATGTTGTAGGGTTTCGACATGTGACGGGTCATGCAATATAACCTATCATAGATAACTTACATATGACGGGCTATGCAATAAAACCCATCACAGTGTTTCGACCTGTGACAAGATGTGTAATATAACCCATTACAGGTAACTTACCTATGACGGGCTATACAATAAAACCTATCATAGGTAACTTATGTGTGACGGGCTGTACACTAAAATACGTCATAGCTAATTTACCTATGATTGGCCGTGCACTAAAATACATCACAGCTAACTTACTTGTGATGGCCCTTTACTAAAATCATTGCAGGTAACTTTAACCACAAGTCCACCAAATTTATTTCTTATTTGCTGGTATAAATGTTACTAACTTCGACCAGACGTTGATAACAGTGTATTTGTAATTCTAGTAATCTCATTGGAATTTAAATTCATTTTAATTCACACGTCAAGCCATATATTTCACATAACTTTAAAATGACTTTTCAGACCCAACATGTACATTACATACACACATTGTTACGTAAGAACTCCTTTGTCATGGTCCACATATATGTACACGATCCTATCATCTCATTGAACTCTTCAAGGGGAGCTTCTTGGCCAAAAGCGTGAATGTACTTGTAACTATCCTCATTGACAATGTTGTCAACCCTGATAATTCTTCGTTTTCCTTCACGAACAACATGAAACTTTTTATTTACTGGATCGGCAATGTAAAACACTTCAACAACTTGTTTTATGAGAACAAACGGTTTGTCCCTATATCCATTGGATTGTAGCTTTACATGTGTGAAACCGTCTTTGTCAACCTTGACATGTTTTAGATCGACTCATGTACATTGAAACAACGCCACATTGAATTTCACATAACTCAACTCCCATATCTCCTCTATGCAACTATAGTACTGATCATGATAGCCGAGTTGGTTAGTAACTACCTCTATACGTATTCCATTGTTCTGCACTATGTTTTCATCCTAGTTGATTGTGTAGAAAGTATATCCATTGATATCATATCTTGCCAGTTTCAACATCCCATCTAGGATCATTTGCGAGTCACTTAAGAGTTTCATTTGTGATGTTGCTTGAGTTATACACATGATGCTTGAACAATTCGTTAAAATCCGCATTGTGCTTTCTTCAGACCCAACTGGCTGATCGATTAATATTGTCTTGTCAGATCTTTGCTTCGTGTTCCTCTGAATATGGCACAACCTTGATCATATGTTGAAGAACGATGATATGAGATTTATCATATTAGGTGTGATCTAGCATGATAGTTTTTCTTCCTATGGTGCCAACCCCTTCAAGCCTGCCTTCATGTCTCGATATCGGAACTCCAATTGCCCTAGTTGCCGACATGTAGTCTACATAAAATTCTATGATCTCCTTGGTTGTGTACCCTTCAATCATGCTTCTCTCAGGATGGGACTGGTTACGCATGTAACCCTTCAAAATTCTCATGTATCTTTCAAATAGGTACCTCTGCCCCATGAACGTAGAACCAAACACTTTTGTTTGCTTGACCAGGTGGACAATGACATGTACTATGATATCGAAGAATGTAGGTGGGAAGTACATCTCTAGATGACATAGTGTTCTCACTACATCTGCTTGGAGGTTATCTAGTCTTTCTAGGTCGATGAACTTCTCTCCAATTGTGTTGAAGAAGGACCATAACCACATTATTGTCTACCTAACTTTTAGTGGTAGAATATTCTTAATGGCAACTGGAAGAAGTTGTGTAATTTAGACGTGACAATCATGTGACTTCATCCTAACCATTTTGAGGTCGTCCATCGAAACCCACTTAGTTGGTTGTGATCAGTACTTGGATGGAACTTTAATACTCTTCAAACATAATAACATAACCTTCCTTCATCTTGATTCTAAGGTTATTGGTTGCAGTTCATTACGGATGTTCATATCTTCCAAATCTTGCCATGCATTTAACCCTTCCTTCATCTTGCCTAGGATATTAAGTAGTAACCCTACAAGGCCGTCACAAACATTCTTCACTATGTACATCAAATCAATGCCATGACGGGCCTCTAGATCTTCTTAGTATGGTAGCCGCTAGAATATTTACTTCTTCTTCTACATACTCTTCACCTTTGGATTGATATCTTTCTTCTTCTTTCTGAAATTATTACAGATGTTTCTCACTAAGTCATGCACCTGCCTTCCTGATAATTCTGACGGTGCCGTGCACTTTTGCTTCTTGCTATTGAAGTTTCTCGTCATTCTTCTATATGAGTGATACGGGGGAAGGAATCTTCTATGGCTCATGTAAAACATCTTGCATAAATTCTTCATTCACTTGTTGCGTGTTTACTCCGTATAGTCTAAACAGGCTTTGTTTCCTTTTACGGTCTAGCCTAAAAGGTTACAAAATGCAGGGTAGTCATTAATGATGCAAAACAACAACGCATGAAGATTGAAGTTCTCTCATCCATAAGAATCCTATGTGTCAGATCCCAGACGCTATGTAATTTTATGAAGTCTACATTTTTATGACTTTTAATACAATTTGGGAAGATTTGATCATATGCCTTCTCTTTAGATTAAAACAATTTGAGAATAACATTTTCAAACCTACCTGCACAGTGCAAAGTTTCATACTGATATAGGACAAAAATACAAGATAACCCTAGAAGGTCATATCTAGGAAAAGAAAAAAAATACTCCACATCCTAATAACTCCTCACACAGTAGAGGAGAAAGCACTAGCTCCAAGCAGGCCGTCACTATGCGTGATTGATCACTGTTAGACCTGTAGAGGGGTTGCAGACGCCATGTCAAATATTGACTCCACATAGAAGATCATCAACAGACTCCTAGTCATCCTCATGTAAAAGGATTAGGGAGGGAGAGGGCAAGAGAGAGGAAGATCCACTAGTTCTTCGCACCAACTGCTCACCGCCAAAAATCCCACGACGGGGGAGGGATGGCGGCTCGGTCACACGAAGGCCTGGGAGGTCTGCTTAGCTCCAGTGCAGGTCCTTTAAGCCTCGAGGTTTGCAAATATGCCAATCAATTTGACCCTGTAATTGATAAGGAAGTGAGACGAGCGGGTCCGATACAGACGCTCGCTATCGGTTGGCTGCCGATAGGATCAGGATGCTCTTCGATCGGCTGGGGAGCCGATGTGGATAGGTGTCGACGAGGGATCGACCGCCGAGCCGATGGAGGAACCAGGGTGTGCTCAGAGGATATCGAGGCACACGGGATCCCTCCGGATAGCCGAACAGTGATTCATCAGCTGGAAAAACCGATGAAGGCGCATACGGCCTAGGCAAGGAATAGTATAAAAAGGCACGGGCTACAAAGCCGATGCCGCTCCAGATATGATAGCATGAGACCCGTCGCCCGCCGTGAGAGCGCCATTAACACCGAACCTTGAAGATCGGACCTAACCGAGACAGTACGAGGCCGGGGCCAGCAGCGATGATACGGAGGACGCTAGATCGGCTATGCTGTAGCAAGGATAGGAACAAGCCCATCGGCTAGCTGAGCCAATGAGGGGACGCCTCTCTGAAGGCGGGTGCGTATCGGCTGGGAGACCGATACGTTCGGTGTTACGTGTCGTGGGACGCCTCTAAAGGCTGATGCGTATTGGCCAAGGGGCCGATGCGCTGGGCGTGAAGCTCAGAGCATGGATAACTCATCAGCTAGCACTCCGATGATACGCCGTGCAGAAGGCTATAAGTCTGAAGCTCGATCTACCATCGGTAGCCCCGTAGGTCGGACCTAACCGATGCAGCACGAAAATGACGATGGCAGAGGGAACTTAACGGGCCGATAGGTCCAGCACGGACGTGATGCGATACGTCTGATCGGCCTAAGAGGTCGTACCTAACCAATGCAGCCTCAGACAAAGCAGGACATATCGGGATTGTGGCAGGACTTACCCCTTCACCGGAGATCGGACTTAATCGATGCAGCCCCGTGTCAAGAGCTAGAACCCGCCGGTAAAATCTAGATGAACTAGGGTGACGATGCGTCGAGATTGTATATTGATCGAGAGATATCTTACATGTTTCCAGTGGGTCTATATTTATACCCTGGATTTATAGACAGAGTCCGACGCGTCTATGACCATCGGACATTATTTCCTAGTAAGAACAAAGGAAAATATTCCTAAAGAAATTAACTAACCAGCTAAACCTTCCTAATTAAGTAAAGTTACAATTTACAAAAACAAACATCCTGTCGTGGAGTCCACGGCTCTTCTGCAAACCCAGTTTCATCTGAATAATCTTTTAATTTGTAACTGAGTCTTCCTTTGCTACAACCTGATCGGCTTCTCCACTATAGTTATCGGACCTTCTTTTACTCAAGCCGATCCTTTTCCTTCCTTTCCTCAGGCTTCTCGGACCTGATCCCGATTGGACAATCCCCTGTCTTCAAGCCGATCCAATCTCCTACCAATCTGATTGGCTTTTCTACAGTTTCAATTGGCTTTGTCTCAGCATCTCCATCAGCTAATGACTGCATTAAACTCTCCATCGGACCTCTCAGCCGATCGGTTTTAGCACCATCGGATCTCTCAGCCGATCGGTTTTAGCACCATCGGATCGTCCAGATTTTGGCATTAACACCAACCTAATGACAACAATCGAGAAACCATTGAAGACCAAACTAAGAGATGGTGGCAAAGGTGAGGAACGAAGACCTCCTAGATGACACCTCTAGGGAGGTTGCAACACCATAGATGCCACCATCGTCCATCCATCTGGACAAGGTTTTCACTTGAAGAATTATGCTGAGGAAGAGGGTGGTATCTTGACAATGCCCTAAGAGGATCATGGCACCTAAAGATGTTGTCATTGCCAACTCAGAAGGCCCCGAGCAAGGCTTTCACCTATAGCATACTCTCCCACACCTGTCATCACCACCCAAAAAACCACTACTAGCATGTAGCTTAATTGCACCGATACCCTACCACCGGCCAGCTCAAACCCACCTTTGCCAGGAGTGTCCATCCTTGCATGTCAATGTCGCCTCTCTAGCGTGGCCATCACCTCCTTCCCTGGCACACCATGTTATTGCCTCCTGTGAAATCGCACCACTAGACGTCCACTTTCCTAGCCACCCGTTAACGCCAACATTTGGTAAGCCCGTAAACAAATTCGATCATAGATGGAGAGCCAATTGACTTATAGAAAGAGGCCGATTAATGGATGAAAAGAGCTGATCGGGTAGAAGACAGATTTGGTTTAATCAGTAGGTGGATGACTATCTGAATGAGACCAAATCAGCGAAGGAATCTTGGAAGCCATAACAAGGTGGTTTTGTATCTATAAGTTATTTCTTGTAATTAGGCAGGAGTAGCTAGTTTTGTTAACTTCTTAGATAGAGTTTTCTTTTCTGTTTAAGAAGTAACATCCGGAGGTTGTTTGTAACTATATCGGACTCGTGTATCCCTAAGGTATAAATATAGACCTCCTAGAGGCTGGTAAGGTATCTATACAGATCAATACAATCTCTACGCATCGTCATCCTAGTTTATCTAGGTTTTGTTAACTTCTTAGATAGAATTTTCTTTTCTGTTTAGGAAGTAACGTCCGAAGGTTGTTTGTAACCATATCGGACTCATGTATCCCCAGGGTATAAATATAGACCCCTAGAGGCTTGTAAGATATCCATATAGATCAATATAATCTCGGTGCTCTCGATGTGGGGTTGCATCGGTTAGGTCTGACCTTTTAGTTCAATCGGATATATCACATCACATTCATATGGGATCTATCAGCTTATCAAGCTCCTTTTACCGTCATCAGTCTCGAGCTGTATCGGTTAGGTCCGACCTTCTAGATTGTTGATAGTAGATTGAGCCTTAAACCGAAAGGTCTTTATGCGATGTTTCATTAGAGCAGCCAGTCGATGAGTTATCCTTACACTGAGCTTCATGCCTAACGTATCAGTTTTTTAGCTGATATACATATATCGTCAGCGATTAATCTGCTAGTGATTTATCTGGTTCTGCTAGACTTGGCCTTATACTATCTTAGTTAAGTTCGATCTATCAAGGTTGTATATAATAGGGCTGGCATTGAGATCTAACAGGTTTCATTCCCTCATCGGTTTAACCAGTCGATGAGTTTATTTATATGCCTACATCATACCCACAACCGATAGCAGCCGATGGGCTTACTCGTTTCTTCTGTCGGCATGTATGATCTAGCTTCCGTTGTTTCAGTGCCATTAACCTCAACCTATACTATCTCAGTTCGGTCCGATCTATCAAGGCTGGCTCTAACAGTACAATCACAATGGTCATTGGGTCTTGTCCCTTCGGAAGACCGGGCCTCGCTCTTTACTGCCTATCGTATATTTTATTTGGAGTGTCATCGGCTCTATAGCCGATGTGTCCTTTATTTTATTTCTCGCTATTTATCTATACCTTCATCGACTTCCTTGTCGATGTATAAGTGCTATAGCTACTATCAGCAACCAGCCGATAGCAGGAGTTTATATCGGCTTATCAGTCGATTAGCTCGTCGATCTCATCCTCTCTATCTTCTTGTTAATTGCAGAGTCAAATTGACTAGCACACTTGTGAACCTCAAAGTTAAGGACCTGCACTGGGGTTAAGCAAATATCCCAGGCCTTCGTGTATGCAAGCGCATCGCATCAGATCTCCATTAGTGAATTCGCACTCCCTCTCGACGCGCATCTCTGCCTGGTCCGATCTCCTTGTGTGTCAACACCACCACTGCCATCACCTCACCAATGGAGGCCCCTACGATCGGAAGGAATCATCCTGGGAGGAGCACCATGGAGAAGAAAAAGAGGGTGTGGCCAACTCATGTAGACATGCTGCCACCATCCACGTCATCATGGCTGCACTCCGATCCCACCACTAGAAGTACAAGATGAAATTGCATCTGAAACCACCACTTTCATCCTCTTGATAGTGCTCCCCATGACTGGATCTATGTGACCAGCAATAGGAGGAGAGGAGTTCCACGATAGAGTAGAGGCTAGGCCAGAGGAGACGACCCATCGCCATACGCTCGAGCCACGGCCGTGGCTAGATCCGGACGAGAAGGTCCTAGATACTTCATCATTGCGCTTTGCTACATCGTCCTGGCTACCTTCCAAGCCACTTGTGTTGGCGACGGCCTCACCGCCACTCCTTTGTGCCATCCTATCCACCCTCTATGCGCCTTCCTTACACCACTTGGGCTAGGACCACCCTCCGCCGAGGGACAAAACCCAGCTGCCAATCCAACCACCTCCGCTTTGCAACTTCTGGTTGGATCCAGACATTGGCACCACCTCTACCTCTTGGGTCGCTTTGGTTCCCCCATTTGATGTGGCTCCCTTGGGAGAGAATAGCCCTACCACTGCCAGCTTTGCTAGCGGGCTGCTTGAATAGCAGTGAAGCGAGGGGTATAGGAAGGATGTGTGACAATAGTGGTTCTTTGGTCACCATCCATGTTGCCCTGGGGTGGAGCAACACGGACGTGAGGGTGATTGTGAATGTATGATGTCCAATAACATATGGGAGTTATCTACGAGATCACTTATGTCTTGATTAGAATGTTTAACCCTTAATTTCACTCTAAATAGGGAGTAGGATCAAATCTTTTTTTTAAGTTACCCTGATTATACGTCTCGATTAGAAGGTTTAACCATTAATTTCACTCTAAATAGGGCGTATGATCAAATAAGTTACCCTGAGTAAGTTCTCTGTTTTAGCTCTCCTTCCTTTCTTTTGTTTCAATCTAAACCCTATCTATAACCATGCTCTTGACACTAGTTGTTAGCCCTACTCACATGTCTTTTCTTTTCATCCTTCACCCTCTCCTCCTCTCTCTTCCTCCAATCCTCCTTTACTTGAGAAATTTAACTATTTGCCACTATTATGAAGTGACACTCTTCAATGACACTTTTATATTTGACTTTACAAAATTGCTATAAGAGATATGTGATTGCTTAACGGTTTGCCACTTTTGCCTTCATGGCATGCTAATATGGCTTGCCAACATGGAAAGTAGCGTGGATCCCACCCGTCAATCCCTTCCTTCCCTCTTCATCTCTCTTTTTCAATGGGGTTGGAGCTTGAGCTAGCTAACACTGCTAGGATTAAAGCTCGTTGGTGTGGGGTGCTTGGTTCCTTCCTCTGCCACTGTGTCACTGATGTTGGCGTTGTCCTATAGTGGATGACAAAGCACATGGATGGCAACAAGTCAACCTCAAACAAGATAAGGAAGCAGTGAACCTTGACCCTAGAGACCACCCGCCTCACCAGTGCTCGTCGAGCAACCAAATCAAGTCGTCGACTCTTGCCTCATAGCCACCCATGACTAGATTTTGAAGCTGTGGCACAATTTGATGCCCTCCTAACTGCCATCTCGTGCTTCTAGGACCATCTCAAAGCCATGGAAGTGGAGGGGATGTAGGCATTTGCTAGTGTTGAGGATATCTGACTCTCAAAGCACAACAAGGTAGTGCGAAGCTTGATAAGAAAGCAGTGACAGCAAAGGACTATCGCCACGTGAAACAATGATTGCGGTAGGCCACAGAGGTAGCAAGGCACAACACAGACGGGCTTAACTGTGGCAGGACATGACGATAAGTAGGGAAGCTGCGACGATCGGTAGCGAGGAGTGCAACCACGCAAAGAAGAGGCCTACAGTGGTGCATTGGGCCATGCAACTATTAGCTGGTCATCGAAGACGGAGAGAAAAGAGAGATAAAGAAGGAGAGGACTGATTAGTAGGATCACTCTACTTTTCTCCCTAGTAAGTCACGCTAGCACGTCATATATATGTTTGATGATAATTTTATAACCTCAAATAATATTTAGAGAACGACACTTAAAAATGGCATGACAAATAGTTAAATTTCCACCTTTACACCGCCACGGCCGCGGCGATTGATCCAGCCGCTGCGAACCGTCTGCGGGCCTGATAGCTCTGTGACTTGTTTTAAGTTTAACAGAAACAATACGGGATCCTCGCAAATGATGAAAAAAACACATCCGAGGATGAGATAACAACTGCATTTTGCATGATAACAAGAATCTTACAAAAATCTTTTGGAAGTGTGTGCGCTCCGCTCCAAGTCCTGGGAGGGATTGCTTCTTGCTTCACCTTCACGGGCGCGCGCGCAGATCAAGACGCGCCCCGGAAGGTCGTCGCATCATCCGAGCCCCTATCTACCGAAGCGAATTCTCCAATTCTCCGTCCCGTCGCAGCTAGCACAGCAGCCAGCAATGGCGGCCAACAAGGAGGCCGAGGAGATCTTGGAGCTCTCTAATGGCACCATCACCGCCAAGATCGCCTCCTGGGGCGCCACCATCCCCTCCCTCCTCCTCCCCGACGCCCACGGTCCGTTGCGCCCTTCCCTTCTTCCCCTATCCACCCCTTTCTTCAGATTACTTGTTGGGATGGACCCTAGCTCCCTCGTTTCTTGCCAAATCGATCGATCGGCTGTCAACAGGAAATCTCGCGGATGTGGCTGTTCGATTCGACAATCTGGAGCCTTACATGGTGAGTCCGATCTCTAATCATTCGCTCCACTAATTCCCTTCGATTCAATCAATCAAGGTTGTTCATGCTTAGGTCACTACTCACTAGCAGGTGGGGAGTGTGCTCTTGTTTGTTTTTTGCTTTTGGGGGGGGGGGGGGGGGGGCGGGGGGAGTTGAAATGAGTTGTGTCCTATACTACATCGCCGCAGCAGTGTTATTGGATTATGGTTCATTCGTATTTCTTTAGTAGTTACTTACTGATAACTTAATTAGTAGAAATTGCTATCATACAGTGGATGTTGACCCAGAGTATGGAGTCAGGTGCTACCTCTACTGCCTATATATAGCACACTTTTTGTGGAAAAGATTGGTCAATTCACAACCTAGGAATAACTTTTTGGGAAAAGGATTGATCAATTCTCGTCGTTGGGATGGACGTCCTGCCCCAAATTCAACACATTTGCCCTCATCAAGAGGGTGAACTGAATTCCTTTATTGAAAGTAAGATCCAGTTATTTAGTCCAAGTTTAGGCCTTTTGTTTGGACAACTTCTTAGGACCAATATCTTATCTGAGTTTGTTTCTGTCAAGAAACAAGTTGTTGCATCCTATCAATGAACATGGTTACTTTGCAGCAAAATAAGTGCAAACCAACTTGCTCTAGCACTTAATTTTATATTCCTGTTGACACTCCCAAATAGAGCTCCCAACTTCAACTGAAGTTAGACAGGTAACCAGATAATTATGTTGTATATATTCTGATCGGATACAGCTATTCAATTTATGAATGCAGAATTTTACCCTGTAGTGTTAAGCTTAACTCGCTGGAGTATTATACTTATAAATTCAGAATTTTAGATAGATGACATTCAGATATCAACGGACCAGATATGTATAATTCTTTTATAAAAATCTGGAGTTCTAGTTCTTTAAATCTTCATGTAGTTTGCTTCAATTTGATTATCTAAAGTTGTATTTTCTGTTTTGCAGAAAGGCATATCACCTTATTTTGGCTGCATTGTTGACCGAGTTGCAAATAGGATCAAGGATGGGAAGTTTACTCTGAATGGAGTTGAGTATTCATTGGCTATTAACAATGGATCCAACAGTCCTCATGGTAAGGTTTCATGAATTTTACATGGTTGGTTCGGACAGGATATATAGCTGGTTTAGCTTGAGCTCAGACTTTAGCTAGTCGTTACTTCACTGCATTGTAATTGCTATCTTATTTGACATGGAAATAAAATTTTGTTTGTTCTATCGCTCAATTGTAAATTGCAGGTGGGTTGAAGGGGTTTGACAAGGTAGTGTGGGATGTAGTAGAACAGAAAGGTGATGAATGCCCATCAATCACTTTTCAGTATCACAGCAAGCAGGGGGAAGAGGGTACAATCACTACTCACTAGCATCATCATTACTTTAACTGCAGAATTCTCATGCTTACATAAGTCAGCCAATTCAAACACTAACTGTTCTACATACCTTAGGTTACCCTGGCAATGTAACTGTTCGAGCAACATATTCTCTTGCCTAGTCTACCACCCTAAGACTTGACATGGAAGCAGTAGCAGAGAACAAACCCGCACCTATCAACTTGGCTCAGCACACTTATTGGAACCTGTCAGGCCACAACTCTGGTGACACCTTGGATCATTCAATCCAGATCTGGGGAAAACACATAACTCCAGTTAATGAAAACACAATTCCCACTGGCGAGATAATGCCCGTAAAGGACACACCTTTTGACTTCACTACAGAGCACAAGATTGGAGCGTGCATCAACGATGTGCCTGGAGGATATGACCACAGCTATGTGCTGGACTGTGGTGATGAGAAAAATGGGCTTAAGCATGCTGCCAAGCTGAAAGATCCATCAAGCTCAAGGACCCCGGACCTTTGGACATATGCACCTGGAATGCAGTTCTACACTGCTAACTATGAGGATGGCATCACGGGCAAAGGCGGCACTGTTTGTGGGAAGCATTCTGGAGTATGCTTGGAAACCCAGGGGTTTCTTAATGCCATCAACCAACCCAAATTCCCCTCTGGTGGTGCAGCCTGGTGAGAAGTATAAGCACTCTATGTTGTTTGAGTTCTCAGCCTAGTTTGGGATGCTGTCAACAGCTCAATTGGCTGCAGCTCTTGTAGAATGAAATAAACGAGCAGAAATCTAAGACGGAGTGCAAAAATTAAGTGTTTGTTACCGTAACTGGATGAATCTTGTCTTGCAACCTGAACAACATATTATGAATGCTCAAAGGTAGATTTACGAGTGGTTGCAGATATAATTAAGAAGAATTTGTTCATGTGCTTGCCAAAATATTATGAGTTCACCTTTTTATGGATATCATGTTGAACTGATATTCTCTCTTATGCTTTTGCACAGTAATGTGCGCCTAACTTTTTTGCTTAAAAACGACTGTCCGAAAGTTGGTATTCTGAACCTACAGAACGTTTCTCTCGGTTATTTTACTTTCACTTTGTCCAGAAACAAAATGGAAGTTGCCTGGATTTTAAAGAATTTTACAACAGACTATAGATTAGTGCATCTCAACTTGTCCTCTTCGACATTGGGCATGTATATATGTCATATATGTCTTTCAACCATAATTTCTGCTTGAACATGAAAATGGTACAATCCGAGTTGAACAAATGACCTGAATGCATTTTCAAGTTACAATCAAATGACAGAATGCTGCAATGTTGGAGGTATCCGCACTTTAGTTGCCTGCTCAAACGAGTAGGCTATCTCAATAAGCTTAGGCTCAAATCCGTTCAGCCCTCCGAAGCAGATGGTGAAAGGAACACCGTTCGATGCATACCCCAGCTGGAACAGTGATTGCCGGACCGCCGCCGATTGCAAGCAGGCTATGAGCAGATGCACCTGGTGCAACAATTGCATCCAGTTGATTTACTCGCATTATTTTCTCTAGGCCACTTTCACAAAGTTTGTTCAGTTTGGCAATGGCCCTCTTCTCAGTTGGACCAATACCATCTGTTGCTTCAGATTGCAGTAGGTAACTCTGACCAAATTCAGCCATCCTTTCCTGAACAAATGTTGAAAGAGATTCTCATTCATGTTTAGACAAAATTAGCGAGCAAATGAGACTTACATGAATTTGCCACGGTCGTTACCTCGACAGGGTGTTTATTGTCGAAATCAATTACGTCCGATAATGATCTAACAGGTGAAATGGCCAGTTCAGACAAGTCTGAGTTGAGGGACAGCTTGAATTCTGCTAGCATTAGAGCACGCTCACCGATTTGTACTTCATCATTAATGATGCTCATGCTTGGTACCTCAAGTTTGTTCATCAACTCATCTTACTTTCAGTTTTGTAGCATCATCCAAGAATCAGGAGTAAGGAAAAGCTAATATATATTCAGTAGAAAAGCAACAAATAAAGGGATATCTAATCAATGGTTCGTTCTGACAATAATTCCTTGATCATATTCAGATGTCTCATTCATTTTCCATTTTCAAATTAGAACATAAACAAGATTTTAATGTTCACTTTGTCTGCTAAAAAAATAGGATGGTATCACCTACAGTATGTCCAGATCCTAATACATACTTATGGGAAATTAATTCGTTGCCATGTTCTGTGTATATCCCAGGGAAAGGGTAGTACAGAAAGGGAATCATGATACAGACAAATATTTAAAATTGTCTACGTGGGTCACTTGGGGTGGCTTTTAGTTAGCATTTCTGACAATTCTGCGATCTAGAAGGGTTGAAACTTTTGTGAATTTTGTGAATATGTTTTTAGTTCAGCCAATATATGATATTTTTTTTGAAAAATATCATTTGGTACATAGAAAATGCGTATTTTTCTCCTTTTGATTTAACAGTTTCTCAAGATAATTATAATACCTAAAGACTATATACATTTCTCATCAAGAAGAAAGGAACCCAAATATTTGAAGATAAGAAGGAATCCAATCTACTGCTAGCTGGAATAAATAGTAATTCCTGAATTGCTCAAGATAACAATCAACACTACGTACTGATAATTGATCTATAGTAATGTAAGATATGTTGGTAAACTACCTTAAAGTGTTGAAATGGTCATCGAAGACCTTTTGTTGGACACGGCCCGAGGGAAACCGAAAGAAATCTTTCCTGAGGATTCCCAACCTCTTGCCTCTTAGCCCATCTATGTTCAAGAGTTGCCTATAACCAACCACCTTCTGGGATATATTGTGATGCCATACAAGTTGCCTCTGCATCACGTGGGTCATATCCAACAATTGCTTCCAAAACATGCACAGCATCTGAAACTGTCCTGCAGATTGGCCTATATGAAGTAGGCTCATCAATAAAGTGTGTAATATTAAATTCAGAATATTAAAAAGAAGCCCATAGAAATGGCCGGAGAAATATTGGTTGTGATTAGAATAGTGAGCAAGACGTCACATATTTCTGAGATTTTATTCAGCTAAGCAGGTGCCACTGTAATACACCATATGGTAGTGCATGTATCTGTCATTTAGTAGCATGAAGATTTGATCTTCCCAAATTCTTCTGTGTTTTATCTTTGCAAGAAAAAAATGCTACTATGTTTTGAGCTGTAATTTTTTAAAAGAAATTACTGTCAGGCTTTTCCCAACAGTTGATTTTATAACTGAACTAGTTTTGAGCTGTATTTAAACACTGTGATTGAAGTTTTGAGCTGTATTTTAGCACAAAAGTGGTGTTAATTTAACAAATTGAAAAGTTTATTATGTGGAAAATGGTATGCCAATATCAATTTGACGCAAAAAAAAACATCTTAATATGAATTCAACAGCAATATGTCACAAGATCAAATCAAATTGAGGCGCTGTTAGACCATTGGATCATTGGCTATATATATATATATATTGACCCGACCCCCCTTTATAGAGTTAGAGTCTTAGTCTCACTTTATGCATTTCTACGTGGTATTAGAGCAAGTTTAGATATCCTGCCGCGCTAGCTTTGTCCCACCGACGAGCCGACCTTTTTCTTCCTGTCGTCGACGTTTCTCCCCATCGCCGACCTTTTTTCTGGTACTCTCTCCTCACTCTCTCGTCTCCGTTCCTTTCTTCTCCCCGTCTTCTCCGCATACGCTTTCCTTTTCTCCTTTCCACCTCCACGCGACAAGGCGACGGTCTCTATCCGCCTCCTCGTCTCGCCACGCACTCATCTTCGCCCTTATTCTTGCTCTGTGCATCCTTTCTCCTCCGATGCCAGCGCACCTCTGCACTTGTCGTCTCCATCGGCTAAACTTGTCCGCCCTCCCAACGGCTGGACCTGTCCATCCTCCATCGGCTAGACCTGTCCACCCTCCATCGGCTGGAACCCTCCCTCGGTTCCCGCTTTTCCGACATGCTCAACGGCTCTCAGACGCAAACCTTCTCCCCTCACGTCTGAGCCACTCTGACGTGTACACGTGTCCACGGACATGAATCCCTGCCTCCCGGACGCAAACATCTTCTCTTCGCGTCTGGTCGCTCTCCGCCTTTTTCGCATCCGCTTCATTCCTTGGCCTCCACGAGTCCACGGACGTGAATCTTCTCTTCACGGACATAAATCTTCGCACGTCCGTGACCCAACCACTCTGACCTACCTACTCTGCCACCACCTTTTTCCTCACCTACTCCGCTGCCTACTCCACATCAGCCAACCACTCCCCATCAGCTGGCCGGCCCACTCTCTATCGGCTTCTCATTTCTCTGATCGGCCGATCTTTCCTCTCATCTGCTTCCTCCTATCGGCCTCTTACTCCCATCAGCTTCTTGTCCCTGTTCCTCTGTCGTCATGGTCACCGAGTCCGTCCTCAGCTCCAACACTCTCCCAGTCGCCAAATCTACTCCAGCTCTTGGTGCCCCAGACCACATCTCGGGCACCACCTCGCCGATCTTCTCACCCCTACGCTGTTGTGAACGTGAAATCTCACGTTCCTATCTCTCTTGACCTTAACACCAACTCTGGCACGGTCCGATGCAATCGCGACCTGCTTCAATCCCTGCCCAGCCTGTCGGTCCCACGGGTTCGTGGCTCTACTACAACCCCTGGGCACCCAAGCCCCAACCACACAGCACCATAGGATGGCAACCAGGGGTTCTCGGCGCCCATCCTCAGGCCTACCTGGCATCGGCTCCCATCCTGCCGCCTCAATCGATGCTACCAACACCACCCACCCAGTCGGTTCCCTTCTGGAACCAGGCTGGCCTTGTCATCGTCCTCAACCAGATGACGCTCCAACCATAGCACCCTTGGGTGCTGGACTCTGAGGCGTCCTCCCACACGGCGTCATCGACTGGTATACTCCGTTCTTGTCATTCCTCTTCCTCCCCCTTATTTACAATCTTGTATCTGTTCGCCAATTCACACGAGATAACAATTGCTCAATCGAATTTGACGCTTCTGATTTCTCTGGGAAGGATATCCCAACCCGACGACAGATCCTTCGTTGCAATAGTGACGGTGACCTCTACACCATTTTCACTGCACCGTCCACTCCACACACTAGCATCGCCCTCTTCACCAACCTCTGACATCTTCGCCTCGGCCACCTCGGCCCTGACGCTGTCGCCAACCTCCGTCGTAGCGCCTTCATCCAATGTACCCACAGCAGCTCCACAGTTTGCCACTCGTATCAACTTGGCAAACATGTGCATCTATCATTTTCTAGTTCTCTCTCTTGTACCTCGTGACCGTTTGAGCTTATACATTGTGATATATGAACTTCTCTGGTTAAAAGTGTCTCCGGTAATTAGTATTACCTTGCCATACTTGACGATTACACACACTATTGCTGGACTTTTTCGCTCATCAGCTAATCCGAGGTCGCCTCTCACCTCACGCACTTCACCACCTACGTTTCTACCCAGTTCAACCTCCCCATCAAGGCACTACAAGCCGATAACGGTATGGAGTTTGTTAACCGTACTGTTACAACCTTCCTCACCTCGCAGGGCATCCATCTACACCTCTCTTGCCCCTACACCTCTCCCGAGAATAGTAAGACCGAACGTCTCCTTCGCACCATCAACAATATAAGTCGCACTATGCTACTTCATATCCACTTACCTGCAACTTACTGGGCAGAAGCACTGATCACTGCGACTTACCTTCTCAATCGGTGTCCGTGTTCCTCCGTTCAACACAACATTACATACACCCTTCTTTACCGCACGACGTCCGATTACTCCCACCTTCACGTCTTCGGGTGTCTCTACTACCCAAACCTCACCGCCACTACTCCCTATAAACTCGCTCCCCGCTCCACCGCCTGCATTCTCCTCGGCTATCCCTCATCTCACAAGGGATACTGATGTCTCGACTTTTTCACCCGACGGGTCATCGTCTCTCGTCATGTCATCTTTGACGAGACATGTTTTTCCTTCGGCTTGCTTAATCCGAGATCCTCCTCTAGCGATCTTGACCTCCTCCTCACCAACACCATGCCGTCCCGGTCTCCTCCACCGTTCTCCTAATCGGCCCCCTCATCGGCCGCTGCTGAGGACTTACCCTTCAGCTATCCCACTACTATTCGGTCCGATGTCCCTCCCATCAGACCCCTATCGGCCCCACCACTCTCATTAGCTTCGGCCGATCCTGTCCCCTTTCCATCGGACACCTTACCTCCATCGGCTCTCTCTGCGGCCTCAAACAAGCTCTTCGCGCCTGGTATCAGTGCTTTGCTGCCTACCTTCGACACATTGGCTTTGTGGCATCTGCGTCCGATAGCTTCCTATTCACTCTTCACATCGGCAACGCTATCACCTATCTCCTTCTATACGTCGACGACATTGTACTTACAGCGTCTTCGACATCCTCCTAGACCAGATCATAGCCCGACTCCACTCCGAGTTTGCCATGACCGATCCTGGTCCCCTCCATCACTTCCTTGGCATCTCCGTCACTCGTTCTTCTCACGGGCTCTTTCTTTTCCAGCACCAGTACGCCACCCCAGTCGACACTCGAGCCAAATTCTCCGCTGCCGATGGCGCACTCGTTGCCGATCCCTCTTAGTATCGAAGTCTTGCCGGGGCTCTCCAATACCTCACCCTCACATGGCCCGACCTCATCTACGCCGTCCAGCAAGTGTGTCTCTTCATGCACGCTCCGCGCAAACCTCACCTCGTGCTGCTCAAGCGCATCCTGCGCTACATGAAGGGCACGCTCTCCAGCAGGCTGCACCTCAGCTCCAGCCCCATCGACTCACTCACCGCATACTTCGACGCGGACTGGACAGGCTGCCCCAACTCTCAACACTCTACGTCCGGCTACTACATCTTTCTCGACGACACTCTAGTCTTCTGGTTCTCATAACGCCAGACTACAGTGTCATGATCCAGCACCGAATCCGAGTACCGCGTCGTCGCCCACGCCGTCGCCGAGTGTTGCTAGCTTCACTAGCTTCTCCAGGAGCTCCGTGCACCCCTCTCTTCTACGACCGTCGTCTACTACGACAACGTCAGTGCGGTCTACATGACCGCCAAGCTGCTTCATCATCGACGTACCAAGCACATAGAGATTGATATTCATTTTATCTGTGATAAGATCGCATTATGACAGGTTCAAATGCTTCATGTATCATTGGTGCACCAGTTCGTCGATATAATGACTAAAGCCCTATTCACGTCTTTGTTCACCAGTTTTCGATCCAGTCTCTGCGTCCGTTTTCCTACCGCTACGACTATAGGAGGTGTTAGACCACTAGACCACTTAGACTATATATATATAGACCTGACCTCTCTTTATAAAGTTAGGCTGTATATATTTCTACATGCGCAAAACATCGCCCCTTTTCAGCAATGCATCAGAAGTTAGAACTCAACAAACAGAATATATATTCCGTCAGTACAAGAGGCTCACCCAACCGTGTCCATCCTCGGCGGCACGGCTGGTGAGCCCAACAGTCGGCTTAATCCCGACGACCGAATTGTAGCTGGACAGGCACATGATGAACTCATCGGTCTCTGTCACAATCGTCACTGCCACCATGTTCGCCGCCGCAGCAATCGCCGAGCCGCTGCTCGACGCGCACGGCGTCGCCGACGGCACATAGGGGTTCTACATCAGCAGCAACCCTATTGCAACACATTACAGTCAGACTCAGGCGATTGTTCAGAGTTGCAATTCGCCATTGCTTGGTGCTGCAAGAAACTAATTTCATATAGATAAAGAAATAAACAGGAATGGTGGGAAGAGGAAGAGGAGCGACCTTGCCCGAGCCGCCGCGGGGGCTCCAGCCGGCGGGGATGACGGGGGCGCGGAAAGTGCACCACTCGGTGAGGCTTGCCGTGCCAAGAACCACCGCGCCGGCGCGTCAGAGCCGCTCGACCACTCCGGCATCGCCCGCGGGGCGCGAACCGACCAGCGCGAGCGAGCCGGCCGTCGTCGCGTTCAGCGCCCCGCCACTCCCGGCCGCGGCGATGTTGTCCTTCACCAGGACGGGCACGCCATGCAGGGGCGGGAGCGCGTCCCCTGAGGACGCAAGGCGCGGTCCGCAGCGGCGAGCGCGCCGTCCGGGTCGAGCGCCGCGATGCGGCGAAGATACAGTTCGACGAGGCCGCGCGAGGTGAGCTCACCGTCAGCGAAGGCGCGGCGGATGGAGCCGACGGTGGCCTCCTCGAGCTTGAACGCAGCAGCAGCCGATGCGGCGGCGGCGGCGACGAAGAGGAGGAGGAGGAGGCAGAGCGCGACGGATGGTAGCATAGTTGCAGCTGGGCTTGTGTGCGCAAGCGTAAAGGCCACGTCTTGGCACTGGTGAACCGTACTGCAGTGTGATGGAGACGGTCAGACAGACATGGAGTTCAGATAAAAAAAAACACTGATAATTTATGACGGATCAACTTGCGTGGTCACAGATCCCAACCAATAAATAATACAAAAGGAATACAACTAATCGTTGGTTAATTTGATATACTAGGAACAGTATTTGGACTGTAGCACTGCCACGTATACATCTGTTTTAGAACTAACCCCTGACAATAAATCTGTGTTAGAAATTAGCTCCTTTTGGCTGAGGGAGTAGCCGGCGGTTGAATGAGGTGCCGCAGGAGCAGCGAGACCCTGCTGGCGTATATTCCACAGCCACGGCAGGGTCCGTCCAAGCATCCCACCCAACCAAGGTTTATAAAACCGACAACAAAGTTCTGGTTTGGTGAAAGCTGAACTTTTTAAGCCGGATCAATAACACAAATTGCCGGATTTTCACTCAAGTTTAAAAAATTTAAATTTAATTTATTTTTTTTACAAAAATTGTATTTTATTGAAAGTATAGTTTTTGTGAAAAACCGAAAAAGGGTTGTTTAACGTGGCACCCTAACAATCCGAGATACATTGAAACTTCTAAATCACCATAGCGCTTAGCGTCTAGAAGTCATATTAGTTGTGAAATCCATGTTTTCAATAAGAAAAAAGAAATGCTAGAAAATATATTTTCATCAATATCTACAATCATGTTATTTAACTGTGGCTAACTTTACTACTCACAGTTTTCAAGAAAGTTTAGAGAGAGGTGAATAGGCGTTTCTAAAAATTTAAAATTCATCTAACCCTTCACATAGGAAAAGTAACTTCAACAACTCAATAACTTTACTTAAATTCCCGTAAAAACTAAAAAAAAAATTAGTGAAAGAGATGTGTAAAGCCCTAAGAGAAGCTAGAACACAAGAAAACGAAAATGTAAAAGTCAAAAACACTCTGGGAGGGAAAGGGGGTGTTTATACCCACTTCCTTACATCACCTAGCTATTCCTTACAGATTTAAACACCCAAAAGTTTTAACCCATGTCTCAGAATCTTCGACCCAACACTAACCGTTGATAAATAGTAGTGAACTGGTATAAAAGCAGTAGGGTTATATGAGTGAAGCATACATGCATATACAAAAGAGAATAAGCTCAATTTAACACTTTTTATCTATAGGGTGTATTTATGGTAGAGGGATATAAAAGCGATGCACATAACATGGAAGGACACATAAGAGAAAAAACATCACACCACACAAGCAATCAATGATATAATGACTTAGATAAACTGAAACTAAACTGAAAAAGAAACTAACAATCATTATATCCTAGCTCACACGAATGAACCAAGATTACACAAGTTCTCACGATAGGCCTATGAACTACCTCCTCATAGAAAGATATGTCAATCACTACCTCAATGACCCTCATGAGATAGGGGGTATCGACACATTTCCTCTTAGGATCAGTGGAGATGTTGAAGATTTTGAACCAAATGAACTTTGTAGGGCTGATGGGAGACTCGTTAGATTTGAGGCAAGAAAAAAAATGATAGAGCTTAATAGGAAATGCAATAGCATCACTAGCTTTGGGACTCAGAGTAGCATTTAACATGTTTAGAAGAATCTTATAGCCAGACAACATACCCTTGATGGTTACTATACAAATCCTAAGAGCATTTCTTGTGTACATGAACACAGTGCAACTGATGGAAATGTTGACCCTATTGCGATCATTTGGGTTAAGGTGTCGAATCTAAACTGATAAATGGTTATTAAATATTGTCTCCCCTAAGTCACCACCTCATCTATAGCTCCCCCTAGTCACTCTCCTCAAAGAACACTATGGCGTAGAACAAGAGAATCACCTTCTCACCTCAATCATGCTTAAAACCCATAATACCTCCCAAGTCTTTATTTGAGCACAACTTTAGCACATCCTTAACGATAATAAACCTCTACTGACTGATGTAGTGCCAGTTTATCCTCTTTATCTTAATAACTAGCTTGGGTCTAACCATACATATTGTGTTGTACTAGTCCAACTAAGCTACAATCAACGGTGTCTCTCCCTTGAGAACCACTTCTACCACCTCCTTCACTGCCTTCCCTTTCGCTATAGCGGTGTGATGATAAAGATGACCTGTAGTAGGAGGAGGGGATGAAGCATCATCTCTACTTTTCAATTGATTGCACATCCTACCTTGCCTTCTGTCTTTTCTCATACACCATGACAAGCTACATAATAGGAATTAAGGAGTGGAATTTAGAGTACAAAGGATCAAAAGTAGAGTCACAAGAGCATGGCTAGCTGAGGATGGTTGGAACTTTTGGTCAAGAACATTGGAACATCCAGTTGGCTGCAAAGAAAGTAGGGTGACACAATGCTAGCCAATGCATGTAACAATACTCTATAGATCAAAGTTCTCTAGGTTCTAAGATTGAGTTCTATTCAAGAAAAACTTACTCTAGGTCCATAGATTGATAGATCGGGAAAGAAAAAAGATAAAACCCTAGAGAGAAGATAGAATCAATACCTTCAGAAGAAAAACCAAGGAATATACGAAAGAATGATGCTTCCAATCACCAATACAATATAAACACAAAGACTTAAGGATTTCATTGGTGAAGAACGAAATTCGTCGATAGGGAGGAGAGGAGTAGGAAAGAGATTATGAGAGGAGAGGAGAGAGAAAACCAACTCTAACTCCCCTTGGGCCATAAAACACCTACTGATTCCTAGTAACTAATTCCTAGTGTTATAAGACCATTTCTACCCAAGAAAAAATCTCCAACAATACAAAGGCTAACATTTATATATATTTTGTAACTCATACTTTGTCATCGAATGTTTTGAGAATTTAAGATATTGAGTTCACTCCTTATCTCACAAAACCTTTTCTCATATAATGGCTTGGTAAAAATAATGGCTAGTAGGTGCTCAGTTTTCACATGGGTAATGACAATGTCTCCTTTGGTTTCATAATCTCTCACGAAGTGTTGTCTAATGCCAATGTGTTTAGTCCTAGAATGTTGGACCAGATTATTGGCTATTTTGATGGCACTCTTATTATCACATAGGAATGAGATCTTCTTGGTCATGTTGTAGCCAAAGTCTAGTAGAGTTTGTTTCATTCAAAGAAGTTGAGCACAACAAGAACCAGATGCTACATATGCTTTGGCGATAGATAAGGCTATGAAATTTTGCTTCTTAGAGGACTAAGAAACTAGAGACCATCCAAGGAATTAACAAATTCTCGTTGTGCTCTTGCGGTCAAGCTTACATTCGGCATAATTAGAATCGGAGTAGCCAATGAGATCAAAGGTGCACCCCTTCATATACCACAAGCCAAAATTAAAGGTATGAACTAAATATCTTAAAATTCTTTTCACCGCAACAATATGGTATTCTTTTAGTCTCCTAAAAGCAAGCACATATGCACACACTTAGTATTATATCCAGTCTAGATGCACAAACATAGATAATGGAGCCAATCATAGATTGATATACCTTTTAATCCATTGATTTACCATTTTCATTGAGATCGAGGTATCCATTGGTAGGCATTAGAGTCTTAATGGGCTTTACTCCCTCCATCCCAAACTTCCTAAAGATATCCTTGAGGTACTTTGTTTGGGATATGAAGGTTCTCTCTTTTTCTTTCTTAACTTGAAGCCCAAAGAAAAAGTTGAGCTCACTCATCATAGATATCTTAAACCTCTTAGTCATAATTCTACTAACCTCATCACTAAATAAAGAGTTAGCATAATCAAATATAATATCATCAACATATATTTGGAACATAAATAAATCATTCTTAAATTTCTTAGTGAAGATAGTAGTGTCGGCTTTCCTTATCTCAAAGACATTTTTCAAAAGGAAATCACAAAGATATTCATACCATGCTCTTGGTGTTTCTTAAACCCATAGAGTGCCTTGTGAAGCTTATAGACATGGTTTGAATACTTGGGGTCTTCAAAGCCCGGGGGGTTACTCCACATACACCAACTCCAAAATTAGTCTATTTAAGAAATCGCTCTTGATATCTATTTGATAAAACTTAAAATCATAGTTAGCGGCATAGGCTAATAAAATCTGAATAGACTTCAGGCAAGCAACAGTGTAAAGGTTTCACTAAAGTCAAGTCCTTCAACTTGAATGAAACCCTTGTGCCACTAATCATTCTTTGTTGCAAGTCACTACTCCATATTCATCTTGCTTGTTATGGAAAACCCACTTAGTGCTAATGACAATTTGCTTAGGGTTTTCCACCAATAATCATACTTCATTGCATGTGAAGTTGTTCGACTCTTCTTGCATAGCTATCACCAAATCTAGATCACCAAGCGCATCCTCTACCCTAATTGGTTCTAAAGATGACACAAAATAGTAATGTTCACAAAAAATTGCAATTCTAGAATGAGTAGTTATCCCTTTTTGAATAGTAATGTTCTCTTTAAGTATGTTGTCAATTGGGTGATCCCTTTATACAGTTTGATGAATTCTTGGATGGTGTACCAAGGGAACTTGAGCGTGCACGACATCTCCTTTCTCTTGAGTACCCTTGGCATCGATGCCACCACTCGTGCTAAATCAATCCCTTGATTAACTCTTAGACTTAGAGGTGCCACTTGAGTGGAATGAACTTGCTTGGCATCTCTTTGTTCCTCCTTCACTTCTTGTGGTCTCACCTCACCTATTGCCTTCTTTTTTATGTCATGCTTGATATTCCTTTACCTAGCAAATACTCCACCTGAGAGCCATTAGTCTCATCGAACGTCATATCTTTCATAGTGTCAATAATACCCAAAGATTTCTTAAAAATACAATAGGCGTGAAACATTTGCCTCTTAACTGACAAGAAAACCTTTATCAACCTTGGTTGGAAATTTGGAAGGTCTAGGCCTTTTGCTAAGAATATAACACTTTCACCCAAAGACTCAAAAATAAAACATATTGGGTTTCTTACTAGTCAAGAGCTTATAGAATGTTCTCTTTAAGATCTTGTGGAGGTAGAAGTGACTGATTACATGGAAAGTGGTATTGACGGCCTCCACCCAAAAAATGTCCAGCGTCTTGTACTCATCAAGCATCGTCCTTATCGCTTCAATGAGTGCTCGATTTTTTCTTTCAACAATGTTGTTTTGAGGTTTATCATATAGGACTAAGAACTCATGCTTGATGCCTTCTTCATCAGTGAATTCATCAACTTGAGTATTCTTGAATTCTCTTCCATTGTCGCTTTACATCTTCTTTATCTTGACTTCGTACTCATTTTGAGCATGCCTTGTAAAGTGCTTGAAAGTGTCTTGTGCTTCATTCCATTGCTTATGTAAGCAATAGGTCTAAAGAGATCCATGTCAAGGAGTTAAAGTGTATCATTCAAGCTCTTGAGAGCAGTAATAGATTCATTGACCGAATCAAATTAAGTGGTCAATGTATCTATCTCTCCTTCTCCTTAGCAAAAAACCACTTAAAAATAAGGTTTCTGTCCTTATTAAGAATGAGCAAGTCCTCATCTTTCGATAGTCTTTTCACTTTCCTCTAATGCATTTATAAGCTTGGCTACTTAATTCAAGATGGTCTTGCTACAACCCTTAAGCACATCATCATCAAGATAACTTTTATCACTTTTCTCATTATTACTACCTAGAGGTTTGGGATTGGGAGTTACCTTGCACTCTCTCGCCATAAGATAAATAGGAGAATTAAAGTCATCATCGTCGCTCCAGATGGGGAAGAGTTATCTCGATGTCAATGAAGACTTGTAGGCAAAAGTAGCAACTCAACTCATCTGGTCATCTTCCTCATTGACTCTAGGTTCACCATCGGAGATGAACTCATCACCAATGTGTGCATAACCATTTCTTTTCTTACGATGCTTGATGTTGTCGTTGTTGTCCTTGGTCTTATTGAGGCAATCGACGATAAAGTGTCCATGCTCACCACATTGGTAGCACACTATCTTGCTGGGTTTACTCTTACTCTAGTCGCCTTATTTTTTCTTGTCAAAACCACCTTCTCAAAAATTTCTTGAACTTCGTCACAACTAGTGCGAAGTCCTCATTTTTACTCTCCTTATCACTTGAAGCTTCTTTCATGTAGATGAGAGTGATGTCCTTGTTCTTAGAGAGAGTCATTTGTTTGGAGAGTGTCTTGATGTACTTAGCGTCTTTTTCATGAAACTCATGAGAGATGAATCTTGAGAGTACATCACTTGGTGTCAGCCTATTATAGTTCTTCATCTCTCGAATGAGTCACCAAGGTGTTGTTTCTCGGGGAGAAAGCTTGGAGTAGTTTCTTGATGACAACATGGTCGGTCATGCCCTCGTCACCAAGCCTGCGGATCTTTTTGATGATCATCATCATGCAGTCATACATCTCTTAAGATGTCTCATCATCTTCCATCATGAGCAGACCGAGTTGTCCTTCTAACAACTCAATCTTTGACTCATTTACGCCTAGAGAACCTTCATGAGCGAGTTGGAGAGTATCCCATACCTTGAACCTTGTTGAATTCTTTCGGGCTGAAGACGCTAAGTATGACACTAGTGGCTTGAATGTTCTGGTGGATCACTTGCTCTTGCTCTAGAGTGGGGTTCCCGGTGTCCTCTAGCATGTCACAACTAATACACATAATTTTCCAAACACTCGAATGTAAAAGCAATTAGGTGAAACTTCATCTTGTGCTTCCAAGCCACAGAGAAGGTCCCATCAAAGTGAGGCGGCCTCCTAAAAAGCACAAAGACGAATTGAGTATAAGAATGGGAATTGATCTAGTTATAATTACAAGGTATAGCAACTCAGTTAGAATCACTTTTGTTGGTGGAGCTACCAGCAAGCGAAGGATTTTCGCCAGTATGTGGTGTTGTAGACCTTTCTCCCGATATCTTCTCTTCTAGCGATTAAGCCAATCCAAAGATATTAGCTTTGATACCAATTAAAAGCCATAGAGATAACCTAGAGGGGGGATAAAGATGCATTCTTGAAAAATACTTCAATGCAGTGGTCAAATTTAATCTTAACCAGAACTTCTGGACCAATGGGTTGAAAATGTCCGATCAGCTCTCTCAGGTAGACAGAGACGGCTGGTCAAAACTTTTGGTTTATTGATGCATGAACTTCCAATCAAGGAGGAGATTAACTCTTTTGAGTCTTTTTCTACAATCTCAAGAACACAAGCAATAGCAGCAAAAGCAATAAATAGGTGTACAAGTACTATAATGCAAGGAATAGTACACAACATAGAAAAAAGACAAGCTTTGACACAAAATTCACAAAGTGAAAGAGAGGAAGACACAAGGATTTTTTTCCTAAAGTTTAGATAACAAAGATCCTACGTCTCTGTTGAGAATCTCTTAAGAGCTAGGTCTCTCTCAACCCCTTGCCTCACCAAGTAGTCACAAAGGCTAACTTGTTTCTCACTTTATCGACTACCTCTTTACTTTGTGGAGATGAGGTTCACCCTCACAAACTTTTCTGAGACAATCCACAGCTTGAGAAAGCTCATGGAGAATGCCTAGCCATCTAGGAGGTCACCCTTTAAGAGTAATAAGCTCTAAACAGCGACCCACGTTGATCCTCAAGTACTCAAGATCCTCACAGCTCTTCTCATAAGAAAAGGCATTCTAACCACTCAAGAACTTCACTCAAATCTCCATGAAAATACAACAACTTAGTGGAAAATGTGTGTAAAGCCCTAAGAGAAGTTAGGAAATAGGAAAACGAAAGTGGAAATACCACAATGGCTCTAAGAGGAAAAGGAGGTGTTTATACCCACTCCCCTATGTCACCTATCCGTTACTCACAAATTTGAACACCTAGAAGTTTCGACCCATGTCTTAAAACCTCCGATCCAACACTTAGTACTGATAGACAGTAGTGGTCCGTAACCTCCAATCTCCCAAGACCAAAACCTCCAACCCATAGGCAAAATCAAAATTATAGTAGTGCAAGTTTTATGCAAAAATGTTTCTCAACTAAGAAATATATCTTTGAGCATAAGAGTAGACTTAGAGCACTATTTATAACATCTCTTAATAGTATGATTTTTCTAGACTAAAAAGAAATTTAAAAGAAGTTTAATATAAACTCTGATTCCTCTCGCCATAGCCCAATCATAAATTTTTGTAGTCATTATGCTTAGACTTAGTTTCACACTAACTAATCTATGTATGTACCTCAATAGTCCCCTTAACCGTTTTGTCGTTCATTATTTAAAACTGACTTAGAATACTAGATGCACTTTCAACCACAACTAATTTTTCCAAAGGTGTTGGCTATGGTTCTTAAGGCACCACTGTTAACGCCAAAATTTGGAAAACCCAAGGAAGGTTAGAAAAGATTGGCTGAAGTAAAAGAAGAGTCTGGTTGCTACAGGGAGGAAGCCGATCGGATAAAGCAAGGAGAGATTTGGTTCTAGAATAGAAGATTATTTAGATGAGACCGAGTTTGAGGAGAAGCCGTGGTACTCACAGCAGGGTATTTTATCTATATAAATCGTATATTATATAGGAAGATTTAGTTAGTTTAGTTAACTTCCTTAGAGATATTTTCTTTTATATTTTTAGAAGATAACGTCTGATGGTTGTTGTAACCGCATCGAACTCTATAATACTAGCGTATAAATATAGACCTCCTAAAAACCTATAAATCATCAACACATCTTTCAATCAAAACTAATTCAGCGCATCGCCACCCTAGTTCATCTAGGTTTCTACCGGCGGGGTCTGGCTCTCGACACGGGGCTGTATCAGTTAACTTCGATCTCCGACGAAGGGGTAAGTCCTGTCACTACCCCGATATGTCTCACTCTGTCTAAGGTTGCATCGGTTAGGTTCGACCTCTTAGGCCGATCGGATGTATCGCATCACATCCGTGTATGGTCTATCGGCTTATCAAGCTCTCTCCACCGTCGTCGGTCTCGTGCTGCATCGATTAGGCTCGACCTATGATGCTGTCGATGGTAGATTGAGTTTTAGACCTATAGATCTCTGTACAGCGTTTCATTGGAGTGTTAGTCGATGAATTATCTATATATTGATCAACACGCCCAGCGTATCGACTCCTCGGCCGATACGCACCAGTCTTCATAGACTCCCCTCTAGCACTACTCTAGCGCATTGGCCTTCCAGCCGATGCGTGCCTGTCTTCAGAGAGACGTCCTCTCATCGGCTCAGCTAGCCGATAGGTTCGCTTCGCCCTTGCCATATCCAGAGCGGCATCGGCTTTATAGCCGGTGTGTCTTTTATACAATTACTTGCCACTTCACGTATGCCTTCATCGGCTTTCCATCCAATGAACGGCCGCTACAGCTTCCGTCAACTACCAGGAGGGATCCTACGCGCTTTGCTTTAAATACCCTTCGGTGCCTCCATCAGCTTTGTGGCCGATGGATCATGATCTCGCTTTCACCACACCCAAAGCCATCATATCCTTCGTCGACATCTATCCATACCTTCATCGGCTCCCCAGCCGATGGAAGAGCATCCCAATATCTATCAGCGACCAGCCAATAGCAGGAACTATCCGGACGCGGCTGATGACCACCTCGATCCTATCAGTGGCCAGCCGATAGCGAGAGCTCGTATCAGCCCATCATTCGACTGACTCATTCGTCTCACCTCCTTGTCAATTGTAGGATCGAATTAACTGGTACGCCCACACCCGCACCGTCGCGTCAGAGCCGAGCGAACCTCATAGGCCCCGACGCGCATATCTTGAGCTATGGAGAGAAGCTGACCGACCTACACTAAAGCTAAGCAGACCTCCTAGGCATCGACGTGTTCACGCTGGGCGCGCGAGATCCCGCGTGAACAACCACCAAAGGCATCGCCTTAGGGTCTAAGCGCCACAGGGAGGCAAAGCGTCGGGGTTGCTTAGCCTTCTGTGCATCTTATCTCAAAATTCAAAATTGAGTGAAATGAAGGAGGGAGGCAAGACCACAAAGAGTTGAACAATGGTTTTGCACAACACAAATACGAAGTAGGATGTATAGCTAAGTTGATTTGATCTAGACAGGTATGGAGGTGATCTGGATGACTCATCGACAACAATAGAGAGTTTGCTTGTAGCAAGAGGAGACGATGTTTGTCTTATGAGCGGCTGGGGATGCTCGGGAGAATAAAGGATGGGAAGGATTAGGATAGAGAGGTAACGTAGAGATGAACGCTGAAGTAGAAATCCAATGACTAAGAAAGCTTTAGAAGAAGAATAGTAGTACACAAGACCCAGATAAGAGAGATTATTAGGGACACTTCTTAGAAGTTGTCATCTCCAACCTCCATCCACACTACACAACTCTCTCTCTCTTATTGTACTCCTTCCTCTCCCTACCATCTCTCTATGCTAATTCCCTCTATTGGCTAAAGCACTATTTCTAGCTTGCGTACCTTTAAATAGCGTCACCTTGTCTGACACCTTATTCACCTTGGCAATAAGGTAGGGGTTAGTCACCTTGCCGCCGTAAGAACCAAAGCATTGGCTTACCACATCGTTAGCCATAAAATGTGGTAAAGTTTGAAAAAAAAAACAAGTATGACATGTGAGACCAAGATTAATAAAATATGGCATGTCACAATTATGATAGCGAACCAAACGATAGGCTAACCAAGTATGCTGCCTAAGGATTGGTGTGACAAACAAGCCCTGAATAGTTTTCTATGGACATGGTACTAATAGGTGAACACAAAATTAGAACATACTCGTACTTCTAGAATTCAAACTTTGATCCAAATATTTATATTTCTAATATATACATTTCTAGAGTATTGTTTGTTCCATCAATCACCTTCTATTTAAATTTCTCATCATCATACTCACAAGCACCCTCCCACTCCTAACCATTCCTTATTTAATAAAGGATACTGTAGTATTTTTTTTCTAAATCTTAATTCCTGATAAATAAAATAGAAATGTTTATATTTAGAACCCAAGAGTATGAAATTAGGTACAGTCAGTCACAGGTTTAGCAGCAAGGGTTATTAACTGGATGATCAGCACACAAACACAGCGGGCTAAAATGTCAGATACCAATTGCCGACACGCACATACCAAATAACCAAGACATGTCCACATGGCACCTGAACATGATGCTCTTGTAGGTAGGTAAATGGACTTTACACCATCTGCTAGTACTAAACATCAAATTCACAACTATCAGGATTAACATTCTGCCGAACTCCATGATGAATCTTAGTAGTATATTGTGCTGGACTCACGATCCACTGTATCCACAAACGAACTAGCATCTGTGAGTGAATAAGATAACCAAACAGTTGGTCAGTGAAATATGCCAGATATCCAAAACTACAACACACTCTTCAATATTATGAACTGATAAACAAAGTCATCTGCTACACCAGCGTCAGGCTAAATCCCTCAAAAACAACATTAACCATTTAATCAATTTGGAATGGAGTCAATGCATGTTTCGATTTGTCACTTAAATACAGGTTAATCTGAGGTGAAATTGTTCAGCATTACATGGCAAGGAAACAATAAAGACTAAACAAAATTGTACAAATGGTTTAATGTACACATATAACCATATACACTCTTAGCAACCAAAAAGAGTTGCTATAGAACTACCATTCCAATTCCACTACAAGGCAATGAATAACCAAACAAATACACAGCAGATTTACCAACCCAACACCATCTTGAAACTAGTAGTACAATTTAAGGACTCCAGAAAACTTTGAGTAAAATTTAAGAAAACTTGCGATTTAGAACTGCAGGATATGTAAATGTCATATATGATTTCCTAGTTCTCAGTTACAGATTATCATTAATAACATGACAAACAAGAAGGAAAGAACTCCATTGTCTTGTCTGTTTTTTCTTTATCATTAAAATGATCAGTAATACAGTATACAACAGAGGCATAATTGCTACTGGGTATAAAACAAGGAAGGTCTTCTGTAAACTAACAACCAAAAGAAAAGCTAATAATTAAACAATTCTGTTCATAATTTAGAGTTGTTCATCACCGGTTTCAACCGGACCAGTCAAAACTGGCCATATTTATTTATTCAGTGAATTGCACAGATGGCAAGCTAATCGCAAGACTAAGTTCACTTTAGCTGGTTCTAGACAGATTTCTCCAACCTGTTGATGAACAGTCCTACAATACTTCATAAAATGGAGTTTTGTTGGAAACATTATCTGAGAATTTGTGCTGATTAATGATAGATAAGGTTACTAATGAACGGTCTTTTATTTATGTGTAAAATAAAAAAGATTCACATTATATCAAATTAAAAGTGCATTAACAAAACAGAAATAAGGTCTTCTTAAAAACTATCAATTCTTACATGAATATAAACATATTTCCTTGATATTATGGATTGTTCTTATCTGATATAAAAGAAATAAATAGTTGCTTATTGCTAATGGGACTCCAATGAAAAGTAATTTGGAAGTATGAACTTTATCCAAGTAAGGTTCACATGGTCTATTGTTATGCTGATATGAAGTCAAGGGAGAGCTAATAACACAGGCATTTAAGCAGGTAAAAGTAATCTGTAAGCCTTGAAATGTTCTAATTTAAGGTAATTAGCCATTGGCACTTGCACTCATGAATCATGCAGTCCAATGTGCTTTCACTCATTGTTTCAATGTTACATATCTCATAAGATGTTTGAATATTTCAAAACAGCTAATAGGACACTGTGTTACAGTTAACATAAAACATTTGTTCATAAGTAATTTTAGGAGTATAAGAGATTCTTGTAAGAACAAATATGCCAACCTTTCTTTTTATTACTATTTAGATTAGTAATCATTGAATGGATGAACTAAATCATTTGCTATTTCGCCAGAAAGAGATAGAGAACCACAACGCCCAATCAATAGGCAATAATCATGGCAAAATTTCATAGGTCAATCTATAACATTAGAATGTGTTTTGCAAACTAAATATGTTAGCACCTAAAGGATGAATCATGTGCAAAAGTAAAATAATCTATTGCTGAAAATAACATGGTCATGCCAAAGACGATATAAGACCTGCAGTTTAGAAGCTTGCATAGGGGTAATAGTTGTCGATGGCGATTTCTCCAAAGACCTTCCTAAACTGCATAAACTTGAGGTGGACCATAAACAGACCAACACGCATCCAAAGAAGTATGGAGTTATTTTCCTCGGCGACACCCACAATCAATTTACGCCCCTCCGGTTCTAAGGGAAGAAAGTCCAGCTGGAAAGTTCTAGTCAGCAACCATGTGGCATCACTGCCCTCTCCAATCTCCCTCTCCCATAATTGCATTCTAGATTCAACTATAACTGCAAGACCAAGTTGGCCATCACCTGCCGGTACGATATGACACTGGCATCGGTGATCAAAATCCTCATCCAGTGGTAGGTCACTGAAGTCTAGCCTCTGCCTCTCCAAATCAAACATAAGGACCTTATAGCCATCGAGAAACCAGTGAACGGCATTGCCTGCAAGGACGCCCGGCCGCATCACCCAGACATCCCATGGGAGAAACAATGTCAAGACGAAATCGCCCCAGAAGCCGGCCTCCGACGGGTAAACGGAGGCGAACACACTCGTGAAGGTGACCCTATCGGCGAATACAGCGGCCACGCAGAACAAACGGCGATCGCCGGCAGCAGGAACCACCGTCGCGCAGAGGAACTTGCCGTCCGTCGCGGGGAAGGGCACGCGGCGGCGGTCGCCGGAGATGGGATCAACCACCATGAATTCTTTGCATTTTCTGTCCCCGCGGAAAGTAATCCTGAAGAGGACAAGCCCTTTGCAGCCGTTGACGATCTCCCACCTCAACCCGACCTCCTTGGCGGGGAGGAAGCGCTCGGTGGGGATGGCGCCAGGCAGCTGCTGGGTGGATCGGAAGCCAGCGTTGAAGGAGAAGACGGGATCGAAGTCGTAGTGGAAGAAGAAGCCGAGCAAGGGAGGCTCCCGGTGGTGGTCGAGGAAGCGGCGGCGGAATCCGGGGTCGAAGACGAGGCGAGGCGGTGCCAGCGGTGGCAGACGGCGGAGGCAATGGGGAGCGAGGAGGGTCCGGTGGGAGGCGGAGGAGGATTTCCTGGAGGAGGTCGTCATCATCCAGCGGGGACGGCGGCGTGGCTGGGGAAAGGCGGGGGCGGCGGCCGCGGAGGCGGAGCATCTCCTCGCTCATTTTTTGCGGTTGGTTAGTTGCCCAGCGGCAGACACCACCAGACCACCTCACGGTTCTCTAGAAGGTCAAATTTTATTCATATAACTCAACTTACTATATATCCTTTATTAACTTATAAAAAGTTTTATCGGTGATTTTAACTGACGTGATGTGTGATGCTTAATTGATATATTAATGTTAATTATATAAAATATTAAAAAAATTTATATAATCATATACAAGTCACTAAAATAATATAATATAGACTCATATGCCATCTCTCTTCTCTCTCCCTCCATCTCTTCCTTTCTCGTATTTGTCACTGGATGTGAGTGGCACAATTCCGTCGATGGTTGCATTGATTGGGATGGAGCAGCGAGCACGATGTGAATGTGCAAACACGAAATAGGGATTAGGGTTTTCGCACACACGAGAACACAGTGGCGGAGTATAAATACAACAGGCCGAACAGGTCGGGCAAGCTGACAAGGCCGTGCGGGCTGAATACAATGCAGGGCAAGCGGCCTGGTATCACAAGTCTAGTACGCCCCCGCAGTCAGAACTAGGAGCACAGTAAATATTTAGACTAGACTTAAACTTAGAGAAGACGGACGTCAGTAGACCCTTGGTAAAAATATCGGTGTACTGGGATGAAGTAGGAACGTGTAGAACACGAACTTCACCAAGAGCAACGCGTTCATGAACGAAGTGTAGGCCAATCTCCACATGTTTGATTCACTGATGCTGGACGGGGTTGGTAGAGAGGGAGACGACGCTGATGTTGTCGCAGTATATGATGGTAGCGTGGCGAACCGGGCAATAAAGTTCCTGGAGGAGTTGACGTAACTAGCAAGCTTTAGCGACGTTATTAGCCATGGCACGGTACTCGACTTTGGCACTAGAATGAGACACGATTAGCTGGCGCTTGGAAGACTAGGAGACGAGATTGTCCTCGAGGAATATAGCGTAGCCTAAGGTAGATTTGTGAGTGTCGGGGCACCCGGCCCAATCAGCATCAGTATAAACCGTGAGATCGATCGGTGAAGTCTGGTGAAAATGAAGGCCGAGATCTAGTGTATCTCGTAGATACTGCAATATCCACTTCATGGCAGTAAGATGGGGATCTCGAGGGTCGTGTATATATAAACAGATCTGCTGAATGGCATATAAAATATCTGGTCGAGTAAAAGTGAGATATTGTAGCGCACCTGCAATGCTCCTGTCGTGAGTGGGATCAGGTATCGAAGCTCCAGTGGTGGACAGTTTGGAGCGAGTGTCTACCGAGGTGTTGCAGGGCTTGCAGTCGTGCATACTGGCACAGTCTAGAATATCCAGCATGTACTATCGTTGTGAGAAACAAATTGTTGTCCTGACGGTCGACAATGATGCCTAGGAAGTGATGGAGTGGACCCATATCTGTCATAGAGAACTCCTGCTAGAGAGCTGAGACAACCTGCTGAAGGAATCACTCGAAGAAAGCTGTGAGAACGATGTCATTAACGTAGAGGAGCAAGAAAGCCATATCAGTGCCACAGCGATGAATGAACAGTGAGGTGTTAGACTTGGCTTCAACAAATCCAAGGGAGGTGATGTGAGAAGCAAAGCGATTGTACTAAGCTCGCAAGGCCTGCTTGAGTCCATAGAGAGAATGGTTCAGGCGGCAAACATATTTGGATCGCAAGAGATCAACAAACCTGAATGGCTGGATGCAGTACACCGTCTCTGTCAATGTCCCATGTAGGAAGGTATTCTTGATGTCAAGTTAATGAATATGCCAAGAATGCGACAGAGCCAAACTGAGCACCATACAAATGGTGGCGGACTTCATTACCGGACTGAAGGTCTTATCGTAGTCGAGGCCAGGGCGTTGGATGAAACCTCGGAGGACCCATCTTGCTTTATAGTGAGCAAGAGATCCATCAGACAGAAACTTGTAACAAAAAATCCATTTCCTAATGACCACATTCATGCTAGGAGGGTGAGGTACCAGCATCCAGGTGTCATTCTCTTGAATGGCATCGAATTTGGACTGCATGGTAGCACGTCAGTTTGGATCAGATAGTGCCGATCTAAAGGACGTTGGGATCGGAGAGAGAGCCGCTATATTAAGGTTGAGATGGTCAACTAGCTAAATGAATCCGGATTTGGCTCGAGTGCGCATGCCGTGTAGGTTGGTCATGGGCATGACTATCTACGGAGCTATGGCTGTGGTACGTCCAGTGGCATGCCTTAGGCAACTGGAGGTGTCCGTAAGAGGCACTATGAGGGGCCCGGTCGTGTCACCAGCAACAACCTAGGGCATAATGTCCCTAGGGACAGCGACACGAGGCTAGGGTGAAGGAGTCCCCATAGGAGAAGAGGGTCACGGCGACCTGATGGCACCAGGTGAAGCACTCCTAGGAGGTGTACCTGTAGACTCAATACAAGGCCCGATGGGCAAGGTGGAGCAGTCATCATCGCCTAAGAAATCGAGAGTGGTAGGATCAAGGAAGGATGTGGGCATCTCGGAAAATGGAAATAAGGACTCATCGAACACAACATGTCGAAAGACGATAATCCTGTTGGAGTGGAGGTCAAGACAACGATACTTCTTGTGATCAGTGGAGTAACCAAACAAGATGCACAAGGAGAAGCACGGAGAGTATTTATGTAAAGTGATCAAAGAAAGATTTGGGTAGCAGGCATAGCCAAAAACATGAAATAAGTGTAAGAAGGATGTGTACGATGAAGGGTAAAAAAATGAGTGAGGCCATTGAGAGTTGTGATGGGATGAAGGTTGATGAGATATGTGGCTGTATGGAGAGAATCGGCCAATAAGCAAGGGAAAGGCTGGCCTGAAAGAGGAGGGAGTGCACGATGTTGTTGACAGTGCGAAGAGTGCACTTAGTTCGACCGTCTTGTTAGGAGTTGTATGGATAGGACCTACAAAGAATGACTTCATTTGTTAGAAAGAACGTGCGGGCCGAGGAATGGTCGAACTCGCAGTCGTTGTTGCACTGGACTTGTTTGATGACGGCACCAAACTAAGTGCGAATATGAGAAAAAGTTCGATAGGACGCCAAAGGAATCATATTTGACGCGGAGAGGGAAGGTCCACGTATAATGAGTACAGTCGTCGAGAATGATGAGATAATACTTATAACCCAATACACTAACCACAGGGGATGCCTAGAGATCATAGTGGATGAGGTCGAAAGAGTGAAGAGCATGAGAGGCGGACCTGCTAAAAGGAAGGCGCATATGACGACCTAATTGGCAGGCATGACATACATGATCAGAGGTACGTTTATTATAAGAAATAGCTTTAGAGTTGATAAGTTATGATAATACTGCTCAAACAAGATGACCAAGACGACAATGCCAGATGGTGGTGGAGCAGGCAGTGGCGGTGAGGGCAGGTGAGCTAACAGCAGACGGAAGGAATGGGTAAAGGTCACGCATGCTATTGCAACTAACGATCATGCTCTAGGTTTGTAGTTTCTTCGTAGAGAGGTCAAATGGGTCAAACTCAATGGAGCAATTGTTATCGATAGTAAAACAACGAACTGAAATTGAGTTTTTGATGATGCTAGGAGCTACTAAAACATTAGAAATAATAAGGATCACTATGGTGTGGAGATGGTGGATAACCCGACAGAGGTGACAGGTAGTGCTCTATTTCCTACAACGATTGATGAAGGATTGAATGGAGATAGAGGATGAGAAGAAGTAATTATACCAATAGTGTTGGCCATATAGGAGTAGGTTCCAGAGTCAGCATACCACTCGTTGGAGGTCGGCGGAGTTAGAGACAGTGTGTTAAAATTATTGATGAGGGATGTTTGATCCTAGGAGGGGCCAGCCATCAGGGTCTAGGAGCCCGGTGATGGCACTGGCGGAGTGGGTGATACAGTACCGAAGGCCGGGAGAGTGCCAACAAAGCTAGGCAGTGAAACAGGTGGCCCTCCACAAGCGAACCCCGGCAGCGAGGAGGGCAAACCCACGCACATAGACCCCGGTGGCAAGGAGAGCATGCCCCCATAGGTGAAGCCAAGAGGAGGGCCAGAGCCTGGCGGTGCGGTGTAGTAGAGAGTGTAGGCCGAGGCAGTGAGAGTTGCCGGGGGCTCGAACGACGAGACAGGTAGGCGCGGTGTCGCCCCTAGGGTGCAGCTGGGGCCGTAGGGATGTGGCCATAGCTACATTGTCCCCGCCCAAAGGTTGAGGAAGGGGGCGCTAGGTAGATGACTGCCATGGCAAGGCCCGGGGTTGAAGGTGCTAACGCCATGGTGAGAGGCAGGTTTGCCACCGTGACCACAATGACGATTGGGGAAGGGCGCGGATTGGTGTTGTAGCTCCTGTGGCTGCTTCGTCCCGAACCCCCCTAGCGGACCCACCTGGGGAGTGTTGCTGATGTGTGGTGATGAAGGCGGGGGTTGGAGCATCTTCAGTGGTGTCGTCGAGGTCGATCTCTTTGAGAAGAAGCAAAGTGTGCGCTTCATCAAAGGTGAGGAACGACCGTTGCATCTTCATGTTTGAGACCATGTGGCAAAACTTATTGTTAAGTCCCCGGAGGAGAGTCAACACGAGGTTGCGGTCACCAACTGGATCCCTGAACTTAGTGAGAACGCTGGCCATCGTCTCGAGGCAATAGCAAAAGTTGGTGATAGAGGTTCCCCTTGTTAGACAGTGCGAAACTCGACAGAGAGAGGAGTGTGTGTGACTCGCACTGGCCGAGGAACTCTGACTCAAGAACGGACCAGGCAGTGCGAGTAGTTAGATTGCGGAGCATTATCGTCTGCTGGAGGTCAATGGCGATGGTGCCGTAGATCTAGGTCAAGATGATGTAGTTCATCTGCACCCACACCGAGCGGTCGGAGTGGTCGACATCGGTGAGGACGTGGTCGATTAGGGCATATTTGCCCAAAACGACAAGGAAGAGGGTTCGCCACTGGCTATAGTTGTTGGCGGCACGATCCAGTGTCTCTGGGAGAAGGATTTTGATGTTGAGGACAGCTAGGGCTTGTACGTGCAAAGATGCATGCTTGGCGTCGTATGCAGCGAGGGCGATTTCGCAGTCCTCAGCCACCCTCCGGTGGGTGACACCGGCCTCAAGCTCGGCGACCTCGCGCTATAGACCATGTTGCTCCGTAGTTGTATCGGGAGCCATGGATTTGTGTACACTCTTCAACAGCAGGATCAACGTGGCGTCGATGATAAAGAGTGTGGGTTTATAGTGATAGGGCTTAGCGAGATCTCAGCGGCGACAACAACACCGGCGAGGAGATGTATGCGGGTGGTGAGATCAAGCAGCGGCAAGCCTAGGTCGGTAGAAACAACGAAGGGACCGAGCAGCAAGAGAATCGAAGCAGCAAGAGAATCGGATTCAAGCTACGGTGGCGAATAGCTCTGATACCTTGTGAACGCGCCAACCTGAAATGGAGATTAGGGTTTTCACACACACGCGGACACACAATGGTGGAGTATAAATATAATAGGTGGAACAGGGCAAAGAGGCTGACAAGGCCGTGCAGGCCGAATACAACACGGGCCATGGCTTGGTATCATAGGTCTAACACACAGCAAACCCAATCCGTGCCGCCGCGTTGAGCCCGGCGCCGCTCGGAGGATGCCACGGCCAGCCACAAACTTCGGCCGTACTAACGGTGGAGACGGTGCAAGGATAGAGACGAGGAGAGGAGGCCTAGCAGGCTTAGAGAAGCGAGGGAGGGTCGAAGGTGGGGCGGCGTGGTGCATGGTCGTCCCAACTTGGTGGCCTCCAGACGATGGGTCGGCGGTGGTGGCGCAAATCGGAGCTCGATCCTGCATACTGAAACCAAAGAATGCATTCATAATGCAAGCAATCGATTTGGGCCCAAAACGGAAAAATGTTCATGATCTGTTCAGCAAGATCGAAAATTCGAAATATACCACACCAGAATATTGTAACATGTTAGCATCGCTGAACCATTCCTACGTGGTTCCACAAATCATACCGGCATCAGGAGTCAGCCGAGAACTATCAGAAGCTAAACACATACAGCGAGCTACACAGAAGACGCGAGAAGATTTCATCGACGCGTCACACAAAAAAAAAAAGAGCCTAAAATCAACAACGCTCCACGGATCGCGCAGGTCGCACGAGCATCAACCGTGTCACGAACTCAGGAAACACGACCAGATCTGCTCCACCATTAATCCCTCCTCTCAACCATCATCACATCGAGCATTTCCTCGAAAAAAACCACCACATCGTGCATCTACGGAAATATAACGAGGCGGGCATAGATGAGGAGGGGAGCACCGCACCTTGAGACCACCGCTCTGACGCCTGTCGAACTTGAGCTCTGACTCCACCGCTCGAGCTCCCGCAGCTGGGGCAGTCCGACCGCGTGTCGGCCATCTCGTCGGCGTCCATGGCAGAGAAGGGGAAGAGGGGGTGTTGCTGTATCCCGTCCAGATCAGGCGGTGGAGCTCAGGAGGAGGGGAGATTAGATGGAAGGGGGAGCGAGGGACAGCGGAGATGCGGAGGGGACGGCGACGATGGAGTTCACCGGCAGCCGCTGCCACTACAACACAAACCTTTCGGTAAGACAATCGTACATGCAATTTTTAAATCTTTAAATTCCATAGTTCAGAGACATTTTCTAGAGACATTTTAAAAATCAACCTAAATAACATTATCTTAGAGACACTTTTTAACACTTTAAGATATATTTACTAAATTTATCTCGTAGAGGAATTTTTTAGGCACCATGATTTGCCAAAGTAGGTAAAAATATTATCTAAAGACAAATGAACATCTTTAGGGGTATTTTTTATGAGGTTAAAATAATATAAGTAATAGACAAACATGAGTTTGAGATGGTTAGTATAAAATTAGTAAGAAGTCTCGACTTCAAACATTAACAATAATAGGTGTAAATATGAATTGTTTTCTCTTTTCTATATGCAATGTTTTGTTACATACTAGCACATATTAGCGCTACTAGAAAATCTCTCTAGTTTTTTTTAGAGATGTATAAAATGCATCTAAAAAATATCATAAAGTATAAAGTCATTTTCTACAATGGACGATTCACTAAGTCACTTATGAGACATTTTTTTATAATGACACTATAATATTATACAAAGAAAAAAAGTGACTTCCTTCGCACACTCGCATAGGACTTGCTGAAGAGAGAGGTGAGAGGAAAGAGGCTGCTCCACCGATGCATTCGCTTGCCCAGTGAAAAAAAGGAGAGAGAGGAGGATATAAGATGGCATGTGGTCTCCCATACCTTTTTTCTTTGAGAGATTTATACTCCGGTCCTGTCTATTTTTAATTGTTTTTAATTTGTTTAGACTGAAAATACCAAGTAGGCGCTACCATCACCTAAAAGGATAGGTCAATGTGCCATATAGTTTCCACATTAGTCAAAAACGCCCATAACATTGCTTAGTGACTTAATTTGCATCAAGTATAAAAGTTGAAGATGACATATACTCAGTTTTACAGTTAAGGTACGTGAATAAAACTAAACACATAAGTTAAAGAATGTAAATCATTTGGTCCCATTTAGTGCTGTCCAAATGGGCCACATGGTGAAGCCCAACCCGACCTGTGATAATACGATTTGTTAAGTGAAATAGGGCGTACCGGTCCACGTGACGGGTAACCACCCATGCCATGCATGAGGAAGCCTGTGTGCTATTGGTGGTATGGTGGCCCATTTATCTCATAAAAACTTTAAAATAGTAATAAAATCAAATATATAAAGGTTAGAAGGTAAACGGATATGGTAACAGTGAATTCACTGGTGTACAAACCGCTAGAGATGTATGAGGTGAGGTACTATAAGGTATAAAACTTTTTGCTAATAAGAGATAGAGAAACATAATAGTTGGAGGGTGGAAGAAGATAAACAGTACCAAATTGAGATTATCCCTTGATACTAAATAAACGGCTGAAGCAATTGGCTGAGATTTTAATGGATCTCGCTTGATTGACCAATAGCCAATCTCTTGTTTGTTTTTAAAGGTAATTAGCATGATAACCACGCGCTTACTTGTGTGGAGCTATATTTATATTATTATGTACTCCCTCCATTATTTAATAAGTAATGTTGGTTAGTTCATCATTTAAAAGAGGCAGTATGATTTTTTTTTCACTGAGTCTTTTTATTTGTCCCCTCTCAATACAACTATATTAAATGCTTATCATTTATACATCTATCACCATCTTTTTTCTTTAATCTCTAATCAAGTTGTTTGGTGTAGGTTATGCTACAGGACACTATAGGAGATTGAGTTTCTTACTCTTATACCTACGATAGTAACATATGGGGTAAATCGCTATAGTAAATTTTGCTGATATTTATAGAGCTTAGTAACCTAGACTGAAACTGAATGATAATCATTTTTGTTTTCTTTCACGGGTTCCATGCATGAAAATTTTGAAAGAAAGTTGTGTTAGGACTTAGGGCACACCTACGTACATGCACGTGGCATCCAAGAGGTGAAGATGAAAATTAAGAAAGATGGAACGCTTGTATATGCTCGTACGGTACGGTGGGATCGATCTTTGTCAGCACGTATACCTTTCCACGGAGACCCTGTGATGATACACCAGGCAAAATTTGTACAAACCACAGGCGACACAACGCAACCGAAACGGCTTTTGTATCGACGTGCAGAAAGCCGTCCATCCTGGTCCGTCCGTTTCCGGATCGACCGCGCAAGCGTCGTGCCATGCACGAAACGGACCCAAACCCTTTCCAACTCGACCGGGTCGGACTCGAGCCTCCCTCCCTCTCCCATAAATACACCACACGCGCAGCCACCAACTCGACTCGACTCGACCGACCGATCGCGCCGTCACGCCAAGCCCTAGCGCACACAGCAAACACGACAGCATCAGCGGCTAGCTCGCTCGCCACGACCACGGCGTCGACGAGGGAGATGACCGCCGTGGTGGTGCTGCGGTGCTTCGACGGCACCAACGTGGCCGCGCCGGCGGGGCTGGCGGCCGGGAGGTCGGGGCTCGTGGCGGCGGCGGCCTGTTCTGGCGGCGGCGTGGCGGTGGACGTGCCGGGCAACGTCTCCGGCGTCGACGTGGCCGCGGTGGTCGCTTACTGGGAGAGCCGCGCCGCGGCGGCCGACGGGGGTGCGTTCGACGGCGCGTTCATCGGCGGGCTGACCCACGACGCGAGGATTGACCTCATCCACGCCGCGCACCACCTCGCCGACAATGCCCTCTTCACCCTCCTCGCCTAGATTGGTTTTTTGTTTAATCCTGAATTAAACCATCAATCGTTTCATGTTTGATTAGCATTAGTAAATTTCAGTCCTTCCTTTCCTTTTTTCATAGTCAAATTCAGTCGTTTTTGTACCAAAGTCGCTAATTATAAGGATTACTTTCTGAAGTGTGTTTAGTGATACTCGTTCCCCTGTTTTTTGTTTACTTTCTTTTCTAATAATTACCTTTCGATTTGAATATTGGGGTAGCGCGGTAATATTCTCTCGCTTTTCGTGGTTATCAATCCATCTAAATTTTGTTTGATTAATTCAATGAGTGCAAGGTCTCTTGTTGATCCCATGTATGGATGCAAACATCTAAATAATTACGTTCCAAGAATGTACAAAGGATCGAGATGAATCTCATTAAACCATTCATGAAATTAAAACAAGCGTATTTGATTACAATTTTTGCGATTGATTAACCCCCAGATGAAAACACTAAGTTCGATAATCAAATTACAATCCATACAGAAAAAGAAAATTAAACCCACACCAATTAATTACCCAAATAAGCTGCCAATTTGCCTTCTCAAATCTCAAATTAATTACCAGCTTCTCAAGCCTCACATGGCGCCGACGGCGACGCTGACGCACAGAGCGACGACAATGGCCGCGAGGTGGCCGTTGATCTTCCACGCCCCGCTGTCGTAGGGGCTGTTGTCCACCAGCGGTTGGCTGCCGAACGCCCTCGTCGTCGCCGCGACGGCACCGACACCACCCACCCCCGCGGCGGCGCCCGCAGCAGCAGGATCAGTCAGGTCCCCTGGCAATGGCGCGAGCGCTGGGTCGACGCCGCCCAGGGCCCCCGGCAATGGCGCAACAGCCAAGTCGCCGTCCATGTCGCCCGGCACTGGCGCGAGTGCCGCGTCGCCGCTCACGGTTCCCGGCAATGGCGCAACAGCCGCGTCGCCGCCCATGTCGCCCGGCACTGGCGCGAGTGCCGCGTCGCCGCCCACGGCTCCCGGCAATGGCGCGACCGCCGCGTCGCCGCCCGCAGCTCCCGACAATGGCGCAACAGCTCCGGCGCCGCCCAGGGCCCCCGCGGCAACTCCGCTGGAGACATCCGCCGCCTGCGGCAGCTCGGCGGCGCGACCGTTGCCGCCGGGGAACAGTCCGAAGGGGAGGTCGCTGCTGTGGGCGCCGATGGGCTCGGCGAAGGGCGGGAACGCGGTGGCGAGGCCGGGGGAGCCCGGCGCGCCGCAGTGCTGCGCGTGGCGGGGCTCGTCGCTGGCGCGCCAGGCGAGCTCACCGTCTTTGTCGCGGATGCGCATGTCACCGTCGTCGACAAGCTCGAGCCTCTGCAAAAAGTTGGTGCCGTCGGTGTTGGTCTCGCCGTGCCACACCTCCGTGCTCCCGTCGAACACCTCCAACCCATGCCACGAAAACAGCAGCGTGCACGTGTTCACCGTGCTCACCGCCCGGCACTCCGACTCCCACACGCTCACCCTTGCCGCCGCCTCCCTGGCCTTGGTAGCGACCACCTCCACATAGCAAAAGTCGGCGCCGAGCCCGCCGGCGCCGGGAACAGTGTGGGAGCGCACAAAGTACGCCGCATACTTGCCGGACGGCGACGTGAGGAACAGCACGGGCGGGTGGACGTCGCCGGCGCCGTGACCACCCGGCGGGATGCTCGCCAGGATCTGCTGCTTGACGACGCGCGCGATCGTACCCGGCGGGCCCGTCACCGCCGCAGCGAGTGAGGAGGAGAGCAGCACAGCAATGGCAATGCAAGGGAGGAGCGCCATGGATGGATGGCTGGTTAGCTAGCCAGGTAAGTCGCTAAGCTTCTTGTGTGCTTGATTGCTTGTGGTTGATGTGGGTGTGCATGGAGTGGTGCATGGTAGTGTGCTATATATACTTGTGTGGGTTGGATGGTGGTGATGGAGTAGGAGCAAAATGGAGTGATAAATTAGGGTTTTGGAAAAGGTAAGGGATGGATGAAGCTAGGTTGGATGGATCATGGATGCATGGGGAGTGGTTGGAGATGGAGTGTGTCACCTGTTCCAATCTATACAAGGGGATTGGGTGAGCATAAGTTGGACAAGGGAGTGTCAGAGATTTTATTATTATTATTTTTGGAAGAAGGCAAGGGGCAGTTTTGCCTAATTTATTAATAGAGAAGAAATTTTGGTCAGGTATGGATTCAGTTAAGTAATGAAACAAAAGCAGTTGTTTACACCTTGGACAGATAATTAAACTGTTTATGCCATAAGTTGATTTTTTGACATTCTATTTTATTTGGGTTTTGGAAAGCCATGGACCAGGAGAGATCGAGGCTTTTAGTCTGGGTCCCTTCACAAAGTGTGATTACAACTTTCCAAGTGAATTTTAAGCCCTCGTGGATATGGACCCTTGTTTCATGCATAACTCAAACACGTATGAAAATATTTTTAGATTTTTTTTGAGAACATAGATTATCGTATCTCACTCTGTCACCCCCACAAATATACAAGGTTACATTTGATATACAGACAGAGAAATAAAATAACATAGAATGCAAATATGCTACTAAGTTTGGTAATAAAGTGTGTAATTAAGGTGCATTAGGCAACCTCCAACGCAATCTGGTTGTACTGTAACTAATATGTCTGTTCTTTTGTAGTTAATCAGCACATATTTCATCATTACTTTTTCTAACTATATATTTATAAAAAATATTATAAATATAACTATGTGATGGTGTTTTTCATGACTAATATACCTATACCATTTTCACATGTATTATTGATTTAAGATTTCGATGTTTGATTGCACCTATTGAAGCGAGAGTACTTCTTACCAGCTAACTGTCTAGTGCTCCAAGCCCAGTAAAGTCCAGTAAATTGGTGGCCAATAATTGAGACGAACTGCCCCCAATGGGCTGGCACATAGCAGCTGACCACCAATGGGCCTTCTAACTGAGCCTCTGAAGATCCTATTAGACATATGACATCTTCAATTGATCTTCCTCAATTTCTCATGAAATCTTCATAAATTACTAGTTAGTATTTCACAATTTTGGTTTTGTTGAGATCTCTAATTTATGTATTTATCGATTTATTTAGTCTTCAGTTGTTCAACAGTGGAGAGGGCAAAAGCATTACCAGTTTATTAATTTACCTTGACAAGCCAGCTAGATAGGAAATGTTCTTTGTGTTGCCAAGCAACCAAACACACAAACGTAATATGTCGTAATCCTTTATTGTCCACGGAGGCTGGGAGTCTATATAAGTTGTTATGATATATTGTTTCATATGTGATAATTGTAGTTTTTTTTAAAAAAATGGATTCAAAACCTAGCTCCTACATCCATATGGATCTACGCAGCCACAAAAAAGCATAAAATGAGCTTAGATCCAATCCTTAAACGAAGGTTACAACAAAATCACACGTGATAAAGACCAGAAGGAAAAGACTAAAGCTTCTAATCTCCTTCTAAAGCTACAAAACTCTAGCACACTAATTTCTAGCTTCTTATACCCTCGCACTTCCAATTCGTTCCTATGGTTATTTCCCATAAAAAGAATTATTTTTTAACGCCATTAAATACCACATCATTTCTATAAAAGCCGTATCCTACAATATAAAGCCATAATTCCTACAGTACTTTACTCTAGGTTGACAATCATTAAACTATTTAAAAAGGATTAGCAATACTAGTGAGTAATTGTATTCCGAGAGTTATAGGCACAGCAATTCAAACATATCTCGTAATTTGACAATCAATCAATCAACAGAAGAGCGTCATGTTGAAAAACTGAGGTAGTAGTACTGTTTCTTTTAAGAGAACCGACAGAAGAGGTCTGTTATTGTTGCCGTATTCTAACTAATTTTTTTTAGCTTAGTTTTGGTTTTCGTCTTTCATTGTTTAATTTGCCACGAGTGAGGTCAACGGAGCAACCCATTGTGGCGCAAAGTTTGCATCCATACAACCAGATATTTTTTTTAGTTTTTGTTGTGCAAAGTTTGCATTCATACAACGCAGTCTTTTTTTTTTATTTGGCTTGATTCGAGTCCGTAGGCACCGTTCCTTTTATTTATTGGATGAGCTAGTCTATGAGCATGTTGAGAAACGATATATTTTTTTAAAAAAAATTCAAGTTTTTTAAATTTTAAATAAATTAAAAATTAAGGTTTGTAATAGTTAATATTTAAGCCGAGCAACGCCTAACTCCTGCGTCAAAGTCTTTGGCTGATTGTAACCAAAACTCTTTTTCAATTGGCAGAATTGACTTCCCCTGAAAATATAATAAAATAAGAAAAGCCTAAAAGTAAAATGGCACACAAAATGGACTAACGTATCGAACCAAATTTAGGAACACCACAAACATGGAACAAAATTACCAACAATTTGCCAAATTAAGTGCATTGTCAATCATTCAATTTTATTACTAATTCACCATCAACAACGACGCAGCTGACGCGTCCTCGTATGTAATTAATTATCCTCTCGCTGCATCAGAGAAATTGCATCAGCTAGCACTCCTGTACGCTCATCACACACTATACTTATGTATACCTATACGTATAGCGTACGTACGTACGTACAACCGTTACGCATACGTATGTATTTCTAGAGCACGCCGCAGTCGGCGATGAGGACGGGCTTCACCGTCTTGCCGCTCCAGGAGCCGGTCCGGTCGACGGCGTGGACGGCGTCCATCCCGCCGACGACGCGGCCGAACGCGACGTGGCGGCCGTCCAGCCACGGCGCCCTGTCGACGGTGATGAAGAACTGGGAGCCGTTGGTGTTGGGGCCGGCGTTCGCCATGGACACCACCCCGGGCCCGTCGTGCTTCACCTCGAACCCCTCGTCGGGGAAGTACCTCCCGTCGAGCGCCGACTCGCCGCCGGTGCCGTTGCCGGCCGTGATGTCGCCGCCCTGGCACATGAACCCGGGCACCACCCGGTGGAACGTCGAGCCCTTGTAGTGGAGCTTGTTCTTGCCGGACTGCCCCAGGCCGCGCTCGCCGGTGCACAGCCGACGGAAGTTCTCCGCCGTCTTGGGCACCTTGTCGGCGAACAGTTCGATCACCAGGCGGCCGACCCTCTCGCCGCCGATGTCTATGTCGAGGAACACCCTGGGGTTGGTCTTGGACCTCTCGCCGCCGATGTCTATGTCGAGGAACACCCTGGGGTTGGTCTTGGAGGTCGACCACGAAGCCATTGATGAGAGAGAGAGAGAGAGACAGAGAGTACAAGCAACCTAGCTAGCTATAGCTACTATTACATAGATAGCTACTGGGCTTTGACAAGTTGACTTGTTGTCTCTCGGTTTGCGACTTGCAACAAGAGGAGACGATGGATATATATAGGCGCCAATAGTTGCATGGGAGATGAGACCATGGCTTTTTAGAGTACAAGAGATGCCGACTGAAAATACATGCAAAATTATATGACGTGCCGGAGAATATATGACATGGGGAACGGCCATTGGAAAAACATGAAAAACTCCAATTTCGACATTTCTTTTTCATTTTCATGTGGTAGGCCGCAGTTGATCATGTGTGCGAGGTGTTTTTCACGGCTATAGTTTGAGTTGCTTATGTGACAATCACATCAAGTTTCTTTTTTGCTCACCCCTTTTTTTTTTTCTCTTTGTAGCCGTAATTTGGATATGCAGGTTCACACTTGCTTCCAATGCAAGTGAGATTCTGATTCGATGGTACCTTGCTAGCTAGTAAAGGCTATAGGAGACAATGAGTTTTCGTATTAAGCGAATATATTGGGCTGTAAAATAGATTAATCGGGCTAATGCATCTGATGCAGCACTACTCCAATACTATAATCTTGTCGTCTTACCACGAAAAAAAAATATTAGTAGTATGAATGTGCATTGATAATTGATAGTAGTAACCAAGTAGTTAGTGCTACTGTTAACGTTGCGTGTAGTGGTTGGTTTTTGCATACATGCGTTTCCATCTGTTGATGCTCAAATTCTGCGTACATACAAGCAAAGCTCGACGAGCTACAACTATGCCCATGCCACAATATTAAATGACATAAATATATAGTTTCGTGAACATCTCTGTAAAATGACAAACAAAAAAATAACATAGACAAATATTTAAGCTCATAAATTCTTAATTAAATACAGATTAAAAATGACTAATACGAATATATGCTACCAGGGTATGTACCTAATCGAAAAAATTCCTTATCTGCCACTAATTTTTGCCTTATTTCTTTCAGGCCCTGAATTTTCATTATGATCTCAACACCCCCAAATAAATAAATAAAAAGTGTATGTAAGAGCTAGGTTGAAAAACATAATTCCCAAGTGAAAATAATTTCATATCAAAAAAATTGAAGGGGATAATTTGACCATAAATTTGGAAACTAAAATTTAATTTTTCAAATGAATTTAATTAAATTTGATGAAACTTCAAAGGTTAATTTCACCTTTCTCTCTCTCTCCTTGTAAACCACCTCAAACTTGGTTGAAATTGATATATATATATATATATATGTATGTATGTATATATATGTTTTTAAGGAGGAAAATTTTTTAAATGGTGATTTGGGTAATACCCCCTTTGAAATTTCACTAATTCTGTCCACTTTATTTTTATAACTGAAGTTTTCACCTTCATAATTATGTTCATGCAAGAATCTAGCACTTACATATGACTGAGGGCAATATAGTTATTTCAAAAAAAATCTAATGGAAACTAAAGGGAATGTTTTTTTATTTGTTGAACCTTTTTATGTTAATTTTAAAACTAAACCACTTCAAAACTTATTTCCAAATTTATAGATTTGGAAATAAGTTTTAGAGTGGTTTAGTTTTAAAATTTAAAAATAAAAAGGTGTAAATAATAAAAAAATCAATTGAAGATCAACTTATAGAATGGATATAGAAGTGATCATAATGAAAACCTGGTCTCTTGTAGGGGATATATATAAGGCAAAACTCAGCATGGAAGAGATGAAGTGAGAATTTAGGGGCACACAAAAAAAATCTAAAATTATTATGATGTGACACTAAATTAATTATACATAATAGTTGTCCTAAAAATCTGAATAAGTGTATGTTTAGATTCAACCTTACAAATAAATAAAGTCTTTTTTATGAAGATAATACATAACAGTAACTGAATTCACAAAAGGCAATATGCATTGCATAGTAGTTGTTCTGCCTTGCGTAGTGTATAAGTTTGGTTTGCCTAACAAAATGCCGGAACCTATCGTTCGTGACTGTAAGTATAGTAAGGCAAAGATTCTCCAGTTGTAAAGCACCTATTTATGCCTCTCGTCAGCGACCGAAAGGGTCTTAATTATGAAATTAGAGCGGGTCAACTGGATTTTTGTGTTTTGTTTAACCCATATTTCTCAAATCTTCAAAGATGCAGTGTTTTTGTTTAAATAAATGGAATTTTGTTTTCAATTTGCACTGTGCTCGCCGAAATGCATGCCAACTTGGCGAGTCACCTTTATTCTAACAAGCATCCAATATTAGTTGTATTCTTATCTAATATTAGGAGTATATTACAGATTCCGAGTAATGAAAAAGTCAAGTTCTTGACTCGAAAAAAGGGATAAAGACTGCATGTATGATTATATGCATCGTCATATTCTTATTTGTTCGTTCCGCTCTCAATTTTCTGTGAATGTTCTCCTGGCCGATGGTGACAACCCTACGCCCAGGTTCGCGTGGTTATGCTCTAATACATATCAAGATTCTTAAATACAGGACAAATTACATATAAATTATATATATATATATATATATAATTATCATAGTTTGCAAACTGTAGTATTATTTTTGTTGGAGCCAAGATGATTTACTAACAAATTAATATGAGAATTATATGACCGGTTACGACTCATCAAGAAGCCTGAATGCTGAATCCATCCAGCTGAAACCTGATCGTATAGACAAAAAATAGCCTTAGCACCAACAATACACACACAACATTGCATATCATTTTCTTCATTTCAAAAAAAAAGAGTGTGTTTGTTGAAGCCATAAACCGCGAGAGTCATTTAATTAAATATATTATATGAAAACAGTAAACAAATCTGGATAGAGAAATTCAACACTAACCAAAATTCCCAAGAGATCAGGCCTCATGTTACAAGTCGACAAGATATCCTGGAAGAGTATGTTTGGTCATGTGGGTGGGGAATAGCCGCCAGTTTTTTCAGAGTTTGGTTCTTGGGCAAGCGATGGATGAGACCACCACCCTAGAAATCTTCTTCAAAGATGCTAGATAAGATTATCCATCAAAATTGGATCGATGAGGCTATCCACTTTCGTTAATTGGCTCATCCCATCTACTCTCATCCATCCAACCAAACAAAACCAAAAAAATTAACTTATCAATCAAACATATTTTATTATTGATTAATCGTTTATTATTCTTATCCCATCTACTCTCATCTATCCAATTAAAAAAATGGCTCATTCCATCCACCCAATCAAGCAAATCATATCCAACAACAACATAAATAGCCATATACCATCCAAACTTGCTAACCATAAAAATTGATGCACTCCATATGAGAGAATTTTAGAATGATCATTCCTTAGTTCCAAATAGTCAGATAGAAATGGCTTTTATGGGGTTAGAATCCTTCAAAAATCGTAAAAGGCAGTAATATGTTTCCAAGGAACCTTAAAACAATCCAAATAAACTCTCGAGAGTTCTCTAACTTGATATAGGACAGTAGGACACCCGCATTAAGAGTAGGATTCGCTTGTAGGCTCCCTCCCTGCAAGTAGGCTCCAGAATATGAAAAGACACATCTAGATGAACTGACCATGCTCTACTGAAAATTCCAGAACTACTGCTAACTCATTTACGGAGTACTTCTACTTTTTTTTTTCTGTAAGCAAAATTTCAAACCTTGGCTCGGATTAGTCTAAAGAAATGTAAAGAAACAGTTATAAATATTCTCCAATATTGGTAGTGCCTATAAATACTTTTGTGCACGTGGTTTTTTTTATTAATCCGTGATGACAGCAAGGGCATGTCAGTATCATTTGCCAGCTGTTTCGTAATCATGAGACATAACTACTATTGCGATTTAACAGCATTAATTGCGCAACATACACAGATTATCGAATCGAATAATCATGGGCGGGCGGTTGTGTGAAGACTCAAAAAGTTTTTTTTAAAAAAGTCCATGCAGCATATGTAGAGATTCTCTTGCCACACTATTAAGGCGCCCGAAAGCGCCCAAGCGAAGTTTCGTGGTGCTGTCGACTTCACTTTGATGTACGGCGATCTGCAAACAATATACAGTAGTATTCTTATTTAAAAATGACGTTGGTTAGTTAAAAATAAACTAAAGTTATTTATTAAAGAATGGAGAGAGTATATTTTTTAGGCCTCAATACTAGACACAAGCTGTAATATCTAAACGCACGCACAAACTCACATACACCCTTCTCACTCGCACCAACACACCCCTAGGCATACGCTACACCTACTACATAGCATTTCGTTGCAAATTGACATCGTTTTCCAGAGGGAATCCGCTTTGAGCGAGAGGTGAAGGTGACGACACTGACCGGGATCGATGTATGGATGAGTATACACCGTTCTTTGCATTTCTACGAGTGCGACCATGGTACGTATTCACTGTCCAAGCAACCAATGCATGTGTTTAGAAGAGTGCTGCTATAAATTATAGTAACTGTTTTATCTTATCAGGTAAGACGGGTGACATACACTCGTGAAGTATCCGTGTATAAATAGTTCAAGCCCGACTCACCAACGATGAATTTACAGGATTGATTCCTGCAAGAAGCACACAAACCAAAACGTTCCGCCAGTCTACTGGTAACCCCACCAAACTCAAACAAATTTAAAAAATAATTTGAATTTTTGTAACTTTAGTTTGATTTTTCACGGTTTGCCGTGGTTTCCCACAGCTAGAACTCGACTTATGGAAGTGACCAGAAAGTCCAGAAAGTTTTACAATACTCCAAGAAAAAAAAGTGCCCTTGACCATTCAATAAAATGTAGCACGGGCGTAGTAGGGTGGTTGAAAACATGGCAGTTATCTCAAATGAATAAACTAGGCAGTAAAACATGTAGCGCATAAAACAATTTTATGGATGTTTAAACCTTTTTTCCATCTTTCCCAATCAAAATTCACCTCTTAAGATACTGGAAAGAATATATTATTTCATTGACTAGTTAAGAATATGACTACTCACGCGGTCTACATTCAACTCTTGGGCCATGTTAATAGCTATAGGACTAATTCTGTTCCTCATTTGCATCTACCAAGTCAAGTGTTCAACAAACATGGTAGCCACATCGGCCATTGATATCCCTCAGCTCGATGTTAACTGCAAGGTGCAACTAGTTAAACTACAGAGATCGAAGCTACCAAAGAAAAGATCTCTAGAATGCATAATTCCAGTTTCTTAATGTTCATTTCTGCCACTATGCTCTAATATTAGAGAACTGGTTAGCAGTTTAGCACAAAGTTGACGAGCTATAAGGTCCTTGGTGTTGCAGCCTTGCCGAGCGCCGTGCCTCTTCTACGTGCTTCTTCGTGCCGATCTATCACGTCAGATGTTTCATATACTTGAACACAATCACACACTACACAATATTAGGGAGGTACTTTGATAATGGCATGTAAACCGTCATTCCATCGGTGAGAGCTAGCCAAGAAATTTCATTACCATTGCTAGACAACTTACAAGAATTACATGTGATCGTTACTTTGTACAATCCCAGGATAAAGAAGAGCGGTAATTTGTGCAAGTGACCTGACCAATGGTTTAAAACTGGAATGCTTCTCTGAAGCTGCAAAGAAAATTAAAGAAACAGGAAATCAGAACAGTGGGTAGAATGTGAAGTATAGTGTTCACGTGATCAAGGTAATTTAGAAAATTACTAGAATTCTCATTTCAGATAGTATAATGATCATCAAATGAAGCGTACCATGAACCATAGCCTTAATTCCCTTGGAGAAATCTTCAAACCTACCCAGCACTGGTCTGATGCCACATGACTGGGATACGCACAGTTCCATGTAAAGTGATGTTTCAAGTATCACCAACAGAAGTTGGCACACCCTCTCTATCTCAGCATTGAGTGCGGTAGATACATTTGCTTCTAATACTTCAGTGACAATAGAAACCACTTGATCCTGAAAAGAGTGATCACGATTGAAATCAGGGATGTACAAAGAAACAAAATAGCATTTTTCTCTATCATGTCACAGATTTGATGGTGGGTCCTTTGAAAAATGGTGCACAACATTTTCGGTCACTAAAGAAATGGACCACAAGTACTGGCAAGCTTAGACATATAGTTTAACAGTTTTGCGGGGTGCAGATGGCAAGAGCAAGAGCAGGCCATTCTGCTGCTTGACAACCATGTTCAACCCTCCTCGACACACTCACCATTTCTTCCTAGTTTAAAATGCTAGAAGGAATATATTGTTGCTTCTTTCTTAACACCATTGGCACTAATTTCCTAGTTTAAAATGCTGGAAGGAATATATTGTTGCTTCTTTCTTAACACCATGTTTGACCCTCGACACACTCACCATTTCTCTCACAGTTTTATCTAAGCTCTAAGGAATACACTCAAACTAGGTGGTGGATTATTGAACAGAGAGCTCATCAGTAGCGAAAATTAAATTCTCTTTTAAATATAATATCAAACTACATATCTTTCAAGCGTTAGATGGAAGTTTATTCCTTGTGTGATAATAAGCGGTAACGTATGTTTAAATTTTGCAAAGAGATGTATCAAATAGTGCAAACACAAAGAGCATACATCTAGATTGTATATGGTGTTCTTTTTCTATTAATTTGGCTCTTGGCACTTGCAAATCGGCTTTTGGTGCCCATGTAATAGATCAAGTATCCTATTTCTAGCAATGTCAAGATTCAAGGAGATTTGAACACCAAATAAGTTATGAACTTACCATGTTTCAATATTTATATTTCAGTTTACAATAATTGATTCAATAAGTACATATTCAATATGCCCCATGAATGAATTTGCAAGCATAAGTTTCATGCTTGTCTGAGTAAAATATAAAGAGCATTCCCTCTTATCATACTAAGGCTGGCTAGTATTTTGATAAAGAGTTGTCATTGTTTTAAGTAAAACAAAATAGAAATATAAAGATTTCCAGTGGCTGCTGATTTTACATTAACAAAGCCTAAAAATCTAGAAATCAGTCAGCAAGAAGGGTTTATAGGAATAGTTACCTGCAGGCCATGAAGAATATCTGGCATGGGAAGTTCTGGGAAATGAGCAAGGTCAAGAAACTCCAGTTCTTCTGCCCTTTTTACTGCCTCTTTTGCTTGACTGCACAAGAACTTCATAATAAGAAAAGCAATCCTATAGATCTGTACAGCTAACATCTCCGTAAAACGAGTCTGCTTCATAGAATCAGAATCTCCTGGATTTTTGTCTCTACTCACAAGCGATAATGCTGCATTGGGAGGACCAGAAACAGACGGAGTTGACAAAATACAACTTGCAGCATATCGGAACCATCCATATTTGCTCCTAATAAGTGGTGGCTCTTCATTAAGCACCATTTCCTCTCTAACAATAGGAGGACAAATAAAGGACGAGTTCCAGTTTGGGGAATCACAAGTTCTTGCACTACCTCTGCTTATAAATGCAAGCAGGTGGATAATTATCTCCCTTAGTTCTGAATCTACTTCCTTCATTCCTGTGTCCCGTGGGAAATGGTACTTGGCCAAAATACAGAGAAGTGTGAGGATATTCTCAGTAAGACACAGAGCTGAAAGTGATGTCTGTGACTTTTGTAACAGTGTCCTTTTCTTGCTCTGGTGAGTGTTAACACTTTGTGCAGATAGATAAGACGACATCAAAGGCACTTGTCCTGAAAGGAAGCTGATAGTACTGTTTGCAACACTGTTGCGGGAAATATCATCATTCATGCAATGATTCAGAGAGGAGACAATTGCAAGACCCAAACCCCAAATTTTCAGATCCTTTGTTTGGGTGCTCAATGAATTTCTCAAATACGAATCATCCAGAGACATCTGACTCAGAAGTACCTTTATGAAAGCAAAAACATTGGCAGACTGAAGAATTTTAGCACCGTTCTTAGTCCTCCCCATGGTCAAGAGGAAGTTCAATATGACTTGAGTACACAACAAAGCCCCATTTTGGCATTTTTGTAGTATAACCTGGAGGCGAAAATGCTTTTGTAGAATAGGCACCCATGCATTAGAAGGTAAAAAGGCTTTCAATATTATGTCCATTGATGCAACAGCAATATCAGAATATTCTCTGCTCTCTGCCAATTTACATAGTACAGGTAACAAGCCCATACTGAAAAGGGATAATTCCCCAAATATATTGACATCTTCAGATCCATCTTTCATGTCATCTTTGCTGTAAATGAACTCAAATAATGACAAAAGCAGAATAAGGAGGGACTTCACAGGTTGCTTAAAAGCAGGACTGGATGGCATGAGATTAAACAAAAAGGAAGTGCTGGCGCCTGAAGTTTTTATTAGTAGTACGATAACTGGATAGAGATGCCTTGAACTTTTGCTTTGCTTAGCATGATTAAGTAAGATACTGGTGATAGTAAGTAATAATTCCACTTGTCCAGACAAGGGAGGAAACAAAACCTCACTGTTATGAACTTTAGGAGTGAGTGAGTCAACAGCTGACTGCAGAGATTTGCATGCACATCTAACAGCTGATTGCGTAGTTGTTATTGAAATCCCTCCACCAGGTAAGCCAAACTTCTTAAATGAACTCTGCAAAAGTTTTCAGATGAGAGGGCAATTATAATCACTTGAAATATGCATGAAAGATCCTAGAAATCATCTAGCCTTCTAAGTGGCTCCATATAAAATTGCAGAGAAGATGATATTAACACATTCAGCATATGGTTCAATTGTCAAAGGACAAAGTAGAGAATAGTATGCAGAAATAGTGTCAAAACAAAATTCCATGACACACTAATAGTATTAGTCCATAGAATTGCAAAGAAGATGATTTGAGCATATTCAGGGGCATATGGTTCAATAATCAAAGGACAAAGTAGAAAACAGTATGCAGAAGTAGTGTCACAACAAAAGCAAGGATCTTAAGAAGAAATACAAACTTACTGTTCCAGTGCATACTGATAGAAATGTTATGAATGATCTCAATGCGCAAAGCTTTGCATCAACTTGACATTTCATCAGGTTTGCTTTATGCATAATATCCAGCATCTTTTCAGCTACTTCTTTATAAGTCTTCCAGTCTGAATGATTCCAAAGTTCAACTCCAAGTTCATCACATATTTGCGGAACATCAAAAAAAGAAATGCCATTGGCAGCTGGGAAGGTTTTCTGCAGTTGCTCTGAAGGATTGTGTTCAAAAACTTTAAATTCTAGAAGGAAACACAGCAGCTCCTGAAACGGACCAGGAGTAATCTGACGACCTTCGAGTTCTCCATGTATATGATAGTAAAGATCACTAATTATCAAGTTGGTAAGATCTTGTTCACCGCTGCAATTTTCAAGGAGATAATCAAACTCTAAAAGGAATTATGCAAAATTATTTTAGTATCTATACTGCATTAACAGCTTAGCACAAAGCTAGCACAATGCTATCTGGTCAGAATGAAAAAACAAACATAGATAGGAGGAAGTCTTATGTTCAATAGGTTTGATATGATACCATTTCATTAGTTTCAAAATTTTGTAAAATCTTCCACAAGTCAGGTTTTCCAAAAATAACTCCCCTACTTATTAAGATCAAACAAATCCTCGAAAACTTTTGCTGATTTTAAACTTGGCAAAAGATTTTCCAGAATGGATGGCCAGGCACATGGGCAGCAGGACACCGAGGGTGATGAATGTGACGCTTCAAACTGACAGATTGACAAGTGAAGCCAGCTAGTGATGAGCACAGGACCAGCAGGCAGCAAGCAGAGGCCTTGAGGACCAGTCGACCAGAGGACAGTAACCAGCACAGAAGGCAAGCAACAAGGTACCAAGGTCTGTTATTCCTTCTACTGGCAATATGCAGCAATCAAACAATAAACTGGCTTATACAAATCCACCAGAAATGTGTTTGGTATGCCAGTCATGCTGATGACCCAGCAGCCCACCCTCTACTGTCACTTAGAGAGATGTTTTGCAAAAAAAATGTTTTATTAGATTTTAAACAGCGATGAAGTGGTAAATTGTGCAAGTCAGATTCACCCATTGGTATCAGCATCTAAAATGGTGAGTGAATGCCTGTTCGAATAAATCATAAATTAATCAAGTAAAGTTGCACAGTATTTATGGTGTACAAGTTCAAAATGAAGTGTGGAAAAATACACCATTGAATTCCAACAGGTCCTACGAGTTGCTTTAGTAAATTGCTGTTTCCAGTTCTGTCTCTTTATGTCAGCTTCACATTTAATAGCCGACAAAGTGACAAGTAGAAATTATGCTTTCTCAATATACTAGACTCAACAACCAATATATACATACTCCCTGTGTCCCAAAATACAACTATGTCTGGCTAGCTAGAAATAGCTATATTTTGGGATGGAGAGAGTAGTTACAGACTCTAGCAATACTATTCAAGTATTTAGTACAAGAATTAAAAATGGATCAAAAGATATTAAAAGAGGTACCTGTAACCATGAAGGGCATATTGTGAAAGCAGAGCTAAGAATGCACGGTGTTGTAACAACTGCACCAGGATAGAAAAATGAGTAGGAAGGTTAATCAGCAGCTGAAAACAGTGTACAAAAACTCATAAAATCAGATAGCCAAATATGCAATAACATTATTCCCTAACTCTTTGTTCATCATCCTTCAAACTAGTGTATGCCATAACTTAACCATCACATAAAGCCCAGGGTTACCAAGTAAAAAAATGTCTAAAAAACTTTGGTTATCAAAAGCTAGCAGGTGAGCATGAACAACTAAAAGCGATAGCATGAGTTTCTCAAAACTGTAGGCCATTGGTAGGAACTTGATATATAATTTTATGAAATTTGTTCTCAAATCCAAAGCACCATGATAGTTAAGTGGACGCAAACTTAGTATTTTTAACTTCACTTGCATCAATACCCCTTCACTTGAATCAATACCCCAGACTATTCTGTCTACATCCTAATGCGTACCATATATTGATACATAATGGCTGCATATAAGATTAGTTTCTGTTTAAGCAACAATACACATAGTATGAGTATAAAACCCGATGCAATGAAAAAAGGTCAAAACATCCCATGCCCATCCCTACCCTTATGATACAATCAAAGTGCTTCAGGAATGGAGATGGTGCAGCAGCACATATAAGCTGAATGCAACCAAGCATCAGGAGCTAACCAAACGTGAACATGCACTGTTTTGCAAATGAGCAAGAATATATGAGTTGAAATTATGGGCAGGCCAGGACTTAGGTTTGACTCAATACTGAGAAAAATGCATTGTTAATTTGTCATGTTACACTAGGATTGTTTAGCATGTTGTCATCAGCACACACATACATCAACTGGACAGAAAGGAGTTCAATACTGCTTCCAGTTTTCATTCCCTACAAATCCGAAGCTTTTACATTGTAATTTGCCCCACAACAAAAGAAAAATAATTTGGATTGTATGATGAAGTTAAAATGTTTTTTATGCCCATTTCCCTTAATAATAATAAAATGCTACTGCTTAGCCAAAGACCAAGATATTTAGAAGATATAAGATAGTTGAGATAATAACAAGGTAAGTGATCAGGTTGGGAACCAAGAAATTCTGCAATCACATGTTTTTTTGCTCGGAACTAAATCATCGAAGAACATAGAGAAATCAAGATAGTTTCCTTTTCCTGGCTACATCTCTCTCTATTCGCCATAGAATTGGGTCCATTTGCACGTATGTTCTTCATTGGAAGATAGTGCATCATATTGAATTGTCATGTTTGAGTCTGCTAAAATTGGCTCAGTTTAGCTGTGTTTCTTTGTAAAACCAGTGGTTATGAATCTATGCAGACCCAGCCAACACACAGACTCAAGACTTCAACTCTGAGTATACTGCATAGAGTGTGTGTGTGTGTTAGCTACAAATGGCCAGTCTAAGGTCCATTGTAACTTCAAATTCTTAATATTATTTGAGTTTTTAGAAGAGATGGCCTATTGGTGCTACCCCTTATATAGTGCGTTGGAGATAACTGTAAGTTAAATATGAACATATAGGGTTTATGTGGGAATAATTGAGATAAAGAGTTCTACAATTTGATTACTTGTGATTTTATATGCAAAAAATGGTTTGAAGGGTCATCATAGCATGCGTTGATCTACATTAAATTGTAAGTGTTGCTTATCTTTTGGCCCAAGCAACTCATGGTTGCAGATTCATGCTACTTACTCTAGCGCAGCAGAAGATATATGTGGAAGTTTAGGACCACGGCTAGACACATTAACCCTTGAAGGTTGATCTAGCATTACTCATCCCACTCGCCATTTGACTTCCAAACACCATTGGAGGCCATCTGTACATTCATAAACTTTATATTTCCTTATCAACTTATTGTCTATGAAGAAGTCAGCCCCCATGTCAATGATTTCTGGAAATTCCATACCGCCTTAGCCATATAACAGGCTGATCTTACATACAGAAACGATAAGATGTCAAAGGGAATAACTTACTTTACTAGATACAGTCTGAATCTTCTTCACTAACGAGAAAGACAGGCTGCCAGTATCACCACTGGACAGCTTTGTTAATAGACGGTTAATGCAAAGGCAGGATGCTACCTGGCACAGGAAAGACGATATCAATAACCATGCTTATTTGTACACGTAGAAACCAGAAGTTGATGTTTATAAATATGTACAAATGATTGTACATGCAAATGCATAATCAATGTTTCATAAGCCTATATAAGTCACAACGTGTGCTAAGTCAGCTAGCCAATAAGTGACCAAAAATCTCTTAGGCATAATAGAAGTTTAAAAATAAAAAAACAACATTCTCCTCACTGTACATCAGAAGTCAAGTACCAGAAATTTACCTTAGCATGATGAACAAGATCATGTTGGTATCCATTACTTGATAGATGCCTAATCAAATCCTCCACAATCGCACTATCAAACCATTTGAGAACCATGTCACTTGGACAAGGTGTAACAGAAGGTTCCTTTTGTTGCTTTGAACCATCAGAGGCAGTAGGATCAGAAGTTTTTGATTCTGTAAGCAACTTATCTTGCAAGAACAACTCATATGACATGATCTCAAAAATTGTACCAAGACAATAATACCTGCATATGCAAGTCCTTGCTTTATAATGATTCTGAGAGAACCATAGTAGTAAAAATTATTTATTAAATGGTTGCATTTGATATAAAATTCTAAAACAGAACCCAGTCACTAACAAAAAAAAAAGGACAACAGTGAACTAGGACTGAATACGATAAAACTATCACTGGCTGCTTTAAACCCAAAAGTGTTTTACGTTTTTTCATAAATGGTACTCAATAAACTTCAGGGCTGGTGATACAGTTAGCATGTAGGCACTCAAAAGCTAAAGCACTGTGACCATACCTCAAAGATAATTTTTCATCAACAGTCTCAATGCTGTTGATAGGGTAACCATCAAAAGTAGCACGGATACAGTGTGATAAGTTCTCCCAGAATATTCTAGAATTTCTCAGTTTCTCTAGAATGTATATAAATTGGACGCCACTTTCCCATAATGCCTTCAGTAGATCAAGAACACCAGATAATATAGAAGGAGATCTGAAAATAACATTGTTCAGTTCAACCGCGCACATAAAATAAAAGAACAAAAGTATCAGCACTAGAACAGAAGGTGCAAACATCAAAATAGAGACTATGCAAATGAAGCAGTGAAAGCTATTCTTCTGGAGTAAAAAATTATGCTTCTAATCTTTGATTTTTTGCTTCAAGAGAACACAAGATACAGCACAAAAAAACACAGAGATGTACAAAAAAAAATCCTTCACCTATCCATAAGTTCAGTGGATCGTCCAATAAAACCCAAGATTTGCTCAACAAATCTAGGATGGCTTCCTGAAGGGTTGAGAACAGAAAATTTACTGTTCTGCTTATGCATGGAATTATCAGGATCAGCTTGCACCCTTGTACTCTGTTCTATCAGGGAAATAAGAAGAGCAGGCTGCAAAAAAACAAATGGTGAAGTTAATTTATTAATCTTTCTGGTCATAAATGTGATGTTTGGGACCAGATTTGGTCAAATTTTAAAACTTTATAACTTCTCAAATGCTCAGTATATACATTAAAAAAATGGTACCCATAAATTTGCCTTGAAAAGTACCATAATAATATCATAAATTTATTAAATTTTATGAACTTATTCTAATATAAAATTCATAGTGAAAATTTTAGAAGTTTAATTCAGTCTTGTCCCAAGATGTCAAATTCAGTGGAGAGAGTACATGTAAAAATTTAGTTATTTACGTGTATGTAAAAAATCAACTAAATAAATAAATAAAACCTAGGGGGAGGGGTCTTGTTCTCTTTACTACTAATACGTGCCAATTCTGGTCACATATCAACGATGCTTTGTCCCCAATACAAACCCAGCCCTATGCAACCAGTGCCGATAAGGTAACTTCCATGAAAATTCTCTTTTTTTTAGCAATTAGACTTTTCCATGGGCAGCCCAGCCCTGGTGGCCTGGTACGAACCCAACCAAATTTCCCCAGACAGGCTCAGACTTAGATTTTGTCCAGCCACACAGTTTAGTAACAAAAGGCGGTAAACCGCAAGCTGCAGGCAGGTAAGAAAATTCCTTTTGTTCATCCATCCCAACTGTCATACAAAACGTTATGTGCCTAACCATAGCCATTCACACGATGGAATTCTCACTTGGTGCTGTCAGTGCGGCAACATCTCCTTCCTGTTTTGCCTCCCATTGCCAGGAATTTTGAGTGGATTTCTTGTTTAGTATCTTAATGAACTGGTGACTTTCATGAATCTGTTTGTTTTTAGCACCTCAAGCTGGTTCCAGGATGGGCATTTTCGAATTAAGAAAGTGTGCAGACCCCAGGATAAGGCTGAGCTCAGGCTTGTTGCTGCGACAAGTTTTCAGGCCCAGCCCAGCATTTGAATATGTCTATGTTAGGATCTGGGGAAGGACCCAGGTAACTTAGATGGTAGTCGTGCTCGATAGGAGAGCAAAGCCGATGCCCTCGTCTCCACAGAGCTGTCACAAACAGAGGAACAGGGGAATGGAAGGAGGAGATTGGGAGATTAACTTCGCTTAGATTCCATTGATCTGCCGTCTCCCTTATATAATGAGAGACGGCAACAAAGTCCTAACAATATAATAGCCTTTAGCAAAGAAATCTTATCTAATGTAAAACTAATCCTTCTAAGGTTAATCGAAATAAACACTTGCGTTGGCAATGGCAACAGCTGCTTCCTGCGCCTGGCACTCATGCACGACTACCATCTAAGTTACCTGGCACTCATGCATAACAAGTTCGAGCAACAAAATGGAAGTGGCAATCATCTCAGTGGTGTTATGTGACTTACATAGGAATAAGGAAATGCAAACAGCTGGCCATTACAAAATAATATACTCTTCTAAATAGAAAACAAGTGCATGCATATTCTACATTGTTGGAATAAAATAGAGACATTTTTTCACAGATTATATAGAGCATGCGTGCGCATGCACACAACAAAGGCCATCTGCAGAAGAAACATTACCTGAAAACGAGCTGCAGATGTCAGAAGGTTAAATATAGCAACAACCAAACAATCATCGATTTTCTCTACCTCATCAAGAATGCGGGAAATACTTGCTTGCAGTCTCCAAATCTGAGAGTAATAGTTAAGGGAATAAAAAGAAGAATACTGATGTCAGCACAGCAAGGTAAACAAAAAATAATAATAATCGCACAGGAACACCACAACAGTTAAAACAAATATTAGGTAACACTGCTGCAAACCTCTGAACTATTAACAACAAAGTTGGCATTTTCCATGAATTGAGGTTGGGCTTTATAAGCAGTGAAGCACAGTATTGAAAATACTCTAGCAGCAGCAACTTGTATAGCCTTGAGAAATAAACGAATAATGTTAGTCCCAAGGCTGAAGGAATTTACAAAATAAAAGTGGACAATAGAAAAGTTAAGGAAGAAAGAGCACAACAACAATAACAACAAAATATTTCAATTTCAAATAAGTTAGAGTAGACTAGAGTTAAAATCTAATAATACTCTTAAATTACGGTTCAGACATGCCAATAGCTGTTTGAATAGAAATCTTTATGTATATCCAGATCTTTCAAATTCCTTTTTATTATCTCTCCCTATATTAATTTCGTTTTTCTCTCTATCTCTCATCATAATATTATTTTGACTTAGTATTCCATAATGTACTGTAACTCTAGAGATCTTCTTTTTCTTTAAATATTACCAAATCATCTTAACCGATGTTGGATAAACTTTTCTTCAATTAATGTTACCTCTAACCAATCACATATATCATCGTTCCGGACTCAATCCTTGCATGACTACAAATTCAGCGTAACATACGCATTTTTATAATATTCAGCTGTTGAACATATCATCTTTTTATAGACTAACATTTTGTTTCATACAACATTTATAAAACTTGTCTTTTTAACTTCTATGGTACCCTTTTATCACAGAAAATACTAGATACTTAGTGCCATTTTATCTTTCCCATTTTGATTTTATGACTAATATCTATATCAATACCACTATCCATTTGTAATATTGATCTTAAATATCAAAAGGTATCTTTTTTTAGACACTATTTGATCTTCTAAACTCACATCTTCGTCCTCATATATAATGGTGTCAAAGTCATACCTCAAATATTCAATCTTAGTTCTACTTACTTTAAAACCTTTAGACTCAAGAGTTTGCCGTCACAACTCTAGTTTTCTATTTACTCCTAACTCTTATTAACTAACATTATATCATTTGCGAAGAGTATACATCAAAAAATCTCTTTGTATGTTACTTGTAACATTAATTATTATCAAAGCAAAGAGGTACGAGCTTAAGACCGATATCTGATATAGTCTTATTTTAATCAAGAAGTAATCTGTATTATCATCATGGACAATCTGTCTTCAGTATTGCAAATTTTTAAAATTTTGTGACCAACTTGACCTTAACAAATTGTTTAGCTTACTGCTACGCTATCATAAATGCATGCAAACTGAACTATCAAGCATTTCTAGATGGAATAGCCTCTTCTTGAGAAAAAAGAAGTCCAATGCACAGATCCCCATAAAACCATGATGCTGAACCTTGTACAGCTTTTATAATGTAGGATACTTATCAAATTAAAGTTACAAAAAGGTGAGAAAATGAAAAGAGAAGTCAAACAAGATCATTGGCTCTACTTTATTTCAAGTTTTATTGTTATTCAGTTGGGCAACAAGCATAATGTGATTTGGATATATGTTGCAAGTTGTAAATGAAATATGACGAATGCGCGCCCGGCCTATAGCATACGCATGCTCATCAAACTCTCCAACCATGACATTAACCAAACCTCATTAGATCAGAAAACATTACCAATATAATTTGATCCAGAAAACATAGGGTGGCCATATGTCAAGATAGGACTTACGAGAGGAGGTACAAACTGCACCGATCCTCTTTAGGTACAGCTCTAGGACGAGCTGCATGTCCAGGATGGGTGCAATGTCATCAGTGGGATTGATAGTGGCAACAGATCAGATTTATGGCAAGATTAGGTATTTAGGTTGCCTTACATACCAGTTAATTGTTATCTGAGAGGTTAGGGAAGGATTCATCAGTTTAGGAAAGGATTGATCAGTTTGTTTAGTTTTCTATTCCTAGAGATATGGTTAGATATGGACTTAGTTCAAATATCTGCTTCTCCCCACCTCACCTGCCACAATGATCCTTCCTCTATCTGCTGCTTATTCCTCCAATCTCTACCACAGCTACCCTTCCCTAAAGTTAGCACATAACAACTATATCGCCTAACAAAACCAGAAGGGTAAAATAAATACAATAAATCTAAAAACTTACTGAATTCTGAAAGGACATCAACGATATTGCAGCTGTGATGAAAGGCATTGGTTTTGATGACGATGACAACACCATAGTAACGAAAGGCAGACTTGGAACCAACTCCTGAATATTGGCAAGAATTAAAAGAAACATTAGAAAGTAGTGTTATAAAACTCTGTAATTGCTTATCCAGCCATGCCCATAAAACTGTGAACCATTTTAAAGGACTTGAACATAACAGCATTGATAAAGAAATGAACATATATATAACAAACAGACATATATTTGGGACAACAATAAGAATGGAACTCAATTTTAGGCTTTTAGCTTAGAACATGTTTTGTCAATTTTGATTTCAAGCCACAAGAAGGGCCTAACAGACTGATGTAGCCGTTGAAAGTCTACATAATTGCCTCTTAGACCTCTTTGCCCCTTTTCTCTGCCACGCAATGAAAGAATCATTGCATAGAGTAGCAAGAGTACTACCTGAAAAGAGATTATACAAGGATGACAGAGAATTCGGAAAACCAAAGTAAAACATTTATCTGATTTTCTGATATTGGAGGTTGTTAACTTAAGGTGATAATAGCACACAATAATATCATGCATGTTTTACCTCTGGTAGGTTGGATAACACATAAAATAAAATATCAAGTCCGTAGCAAAGGGCAAGCTGTATGTCTTCAATCTCCTTAAGATCGCCACAATATCTGCCATGCGAGTGCTGAAAAAATGTAACAATTTGTCACAGAAAAGGTAATGAAACTAAATAAAGTATAACATAACTGCTCAAGGAAAGAAAGCTTACTTCCAGTAATTGCGTTGACATGGACAGAATATGCAAAAGAACACTGTGGATAGAAGAATCATATAGTAGAATTTCCCAAATGATGCCACCAAGCTTTGGTGAGATTGATTTCACTTGAATACAGCTCTTTACCAAATCAAATACCTTGAAATCAAAGTGAAATAAAAATATTTAATCTTAAATTTTCTCATTCATGAATAGAACTAATGAAAAGGAATCTCACCTGCTAAGACATTCCTTGAACAAATTAAGTCAAACAAAGGGAAACATATTTTATTTTCCAAACTGGTAACTTACACCAACAAAAAAGAGGCAGACCTATGTGAAATAAACAAGGCCTAACAAATAAAGTGGTTATCTGACAAACGATCAAACAAATTAAAATAACTAAATTGTACCTTAAGTGTTATCTTCCAGCGACTATGGTTCTTGTATTTCCAGTTCATATGATTAACCATGATGTATTGAACTGAAAATACAATGAATGATGATATTATATCAGCAGCAGCAGCTCCTTTCTGCAAAACCTGAATGGCAAAATCAAGCACTAAAAAAATATAGCAAATCATCAGCTCATCATATGTACACAAAACAATTATAAATATATAATGCAAACAGGAAAGCAGATACTGAACAGTGAGCACTACATATTGAATCAACAGAGAAAAAAATTGCACAAATTTAATAAAAAAATATTACTAGTCCATTTATAACTTCAGAGGTAGCAAGATTGCATGCCTGTAGTTGTAAGTGGAGAACAATCACCACTGTCCTCAGAGGTAGCAAAAAGCATTCTTGCAAGCGCACCAGAAAGAAGCCAATCACTGCATAGGGAATTGTAGTTGTCACACTTTTTGTTGTTCGTTTTTTTTCATCTGTACAGAAAAATCCACAGCAGCTGAAAATACACAACTATACAGACTTGGAACTGTAGAATGTGTACAGTGACTATGACTCCCCAGCGTATACAAGGGGGGTTGGGTCTATATATATACAGCCCAGGCCAGTGGTCTGTCTAACACCCCCCGCAGTCGCAGCGGGAGGGAAACGGACATAGAGACTGGACTGAAAACTGGTGAACAAAGGCGTGGGCAGGCCTTTGGTCATTATATCGGCAAACTGATGTGCCGATAGTACATAGAGCACCCAAACCTGTCCTAATGCAACCTTGTCATGGACAAAATGGATATCGATCTCGATGTGCTTGGTGTATCGGTGATGGACCGGTTTGGCGGTCATGTAGACGGCACTGACATTGTCGCAGTAGATGACGGTCGCGGTGGAGAGGGGTGCACGGAGCTCCTAGAGAAGTTGGCGAAGCCAGCAGCACTCGGCGACGGCGTAGGCGACGGTGTGGTACTCGGCTTCAGCGCTGGACCGGGACACTATAGTCTGGCGTTTTGAGAACTAGGATACGAGAGTGTCACCGAGGTAAATGTAGTAGCCGGACGTAGAGCGTCGAGAGTCGGGGCAGCCTACCCAGTCCGCGTCGGAGTACGCGGTGAGGGAGTCGATGGGGCTGGAGCTAAGATGCAGCCCGCTGGAGAGGGTGCCCTTCATGTAGCGTAGGATGCGCTTGAGCAGCGCGAGGTGAGGTTCGCGCGGAGCGTGCATGAAGAGTCACACTTGCTAGACAGCGTACGTGAGGTCGGGTCGGGTGAGTGTGAGGTATTGGAGAGCCTTGGCAAGACTCCGATAGTGAGAGGGATCGGCAACGAGGGCGCCATCGGCAGCGAAGAGTTTGGCTCAAGTGTCGACCGGGATGGCCGTGGGGTGACAGTCGGCCATGCCCGCACGCTGGAGGTCGATGGCGTACTGGCGTTGGGAAAGAAAGAGCCCGTGGGTGGAACGGGTTACGGAGATGCCAAGGAAATGGTGGAGAGGACCAAGATCGGTCATGGCGAACTCAGAGTGGAGTCAGGCCATGATCTGGTCGAGGAGAGATGTCGAAGACGCTGTGAGGACAATGTCATCGACATAGAGAAGTAGATAGGTAGTGGCAGAGCCGATATGGAAAGCGAACAAAAAACTATCGGACGTAGAGGCCACGAAGCCGAGGTGCGGAAGATAGGCAGCAAAGCGCTGGTACCAAGCACAAGGGGCTTGTTTGAGACCGTAGAGAGAGCGTTGAAGGAGACAGACGTCGTCGAGACGAGAAGGGTCGACGAAGCCTGAGGGCTGCTGGCAGTAGATTGTTTTCGGCAGGTGGCCGTGAAGAAAGGCGTTCTTTACGTCTAGTTGATGGATCGGCCAGGAGCGAGAGGCAGCCAAGGTGAGGACGACTCGGATGGTGGCGGGTTTGACAACGGGACTGAAGGTCTCGTCGTAGTTGACACCAGGTCGTTGGGCGAAACCCCGGACTACCCAGCGAGCCTTGTGACGGGCAAGGGAGCCATCGGTGTGGAATTTGTGTTTGAAAATCCACTTACCGGTCACAATGTTGGCACCAGGAGGTCGGGGAACGAGGTGCTAGGTCTCGTTGTCCATTAGGGTTTGTACTCATCGGCCATGGCCGCGCGCCACTGAGGGTCGGCCAGGGCTGAGTGAGAAGTCGCCGGGATGGGCGAGATAGAGCTAAGGACGGCAGAGAGACCGTAGCGCTGAGTGGGGCGGAGAGACCCGGTCTGGGAGTGGGTGACCATGTGAGAGGTGGAGGGAACTAGAGCCGATGGGGGTACGGGAGTAATGGGAAGAACTGGTCGGGTGGGGGAGTCATCGGCTCCGAGTCGACGACTGTAGACAAGAGGAAAAAGAGGAATTAGATCGGCCTGAGCCGATGAGGTCGGATGGGCCGAGTATTCCGATCGGTCCGATAGAGATGGATCAGCCAATAGAATGGGGGGAGCCGCTGGAAACTGAGGAGCCGATGGAAGTAGGGTGTCTGATGGAGAGGGAACGGTATCGGCTGAAGGATAAATAGGATCGGTATCGATAGGGGTCCGATGGTGGTGACATCGGACTGAGTAATGGTGGGATAGCTGATGGGTAAATCCTCAGCAGCGGCCGATGAGGGGCCGATGGAGAGGATAGTGGAGTAGACCTGGTCGGCACAGTGTTGGTGAGGAGGAAGTCGAGATCACTAGAGGAGGATCTCGGATGTAGGAGACCGAAGGGAAAACATGTCTCGTCAAAAATGACGTGACGAGAGACGAGGACCCGTCGGGTGGAAAGGTCGAGGCATCGGTATCCGTTGTGAGAGGTGGGATAGCCGAGGAGAATACAGGCGGTGGAGCGGGGAGCGAGTTTGTGGGAAGCTGTGGCGGTGAGATTTGGGTAGCAGAGGCACCCGAAAACGCGAAGGTGGGAGTAGTCGGACGCCGTGCGGTAGAGAAGGGCATAGGGAACGTTGTTACGAACGGAGGAGTATGGGCGCCGATTGAGAAAGTACGTCGCAGTAGCCAGAGCTTCGGCCCAATAAGTGGCGAGTAAGTGGGCGTGAAGTAGCATGGTGCGACTGATGTTGTTGAGGGTGTGAAGGAGGCGCTCGGCTTTGCTGTTCTGAGGAGAGGTGTAGGGGAAGAAGATCTGGAGATGGATGCCCTACGAGTTGAGGAGGTTTGTAACGGTATGGTTGACGAATTCCGTACCGTTATCGGCTTGTAAAGCCTTGATGGGGAGGTTGAGCTGAGTGGATACGTACGTAACGAAGTGAGTGAGGTGAGAGGCGACCTCGGATTTGTGGATGAGCGGGAAGGTCCAGCAATAGTGTGTGTAATCGTCAAGTATAGCGAGATAATACTGATTACCGGAGACACTTTTAACTAGGGACGTCCATACATCAGAATGTATGAGTTCAAATGGACGCGAGGTACAGGAGAGAGAACTAGAAAAGGGCATACGCACATGTTTGTCAAGTTGACATGAGTGGCAAACTGTGGAGCTGCTGTGATTATATCGGATGGAGGCGCTGCGACGGAGGGTGGCGACAGCGTCGGGGCCGGGGTGGCTGAGGCGAAGGTGCCAAAGGTTGGTGGAGAGGGCGACGCTGGTGTGTAGAGTGGACGGCGCAGCGGGAATGGTGTAGAGGTCTCCGCCACTATTGCAGCGAAGGATCTGTCACCGGGTTGGGATATCCTTCACAGAGAAACCAGACGTGTAGCAGAGCCACGGACCCGTGGGACCGGCAGGGTGGGTATGGACCGAGGTAGGTCGTGATAGCGTCGGATGCTGCCAGGTCCTGCCTTTGCCTTTGCCCTTGCCTTTCCCAGTGCGGGCTGTGTTGCTGTGGCCGGAGCCAGGGCCACCAGGACCGCGGGAGGAAGGGGCAGCGCAAGAACCTCAGCAGCCATTATCGGCTGTGGCAAGAAGAGCGGTGTGGGCCACTGTCTTCTCATCGTTAGCCAGACAGAGTTCTTTAAGAACTAGCATGTCATGAGCCCGGGCGAACGATGGAAGAGGTGTGGCGTTGGCGATGTCATCGGCGGTGTTGGAGAAGCGGGGATTGAGGCCTCGCAGAAGGGCGAGGACGAGTTGAGAGTCCGCCATAGGGTGACCGACGTCTCGGAGAGCAGCAGCCTTTACTTTGAGGCGCTGACAGTACGAGGAGACAGAAGAGTCGCCTTGTACCATGGAGTGGAACTCGTTGAGAAGGAAGATGGCGCGAGACTGCTTGTTGGCCAGAAAGATCCGCTCGATGGCCACCCAGAGATCCCGAGCGATGGGGTCGGTATCGTTCATGGCGAGGTCGAGGACAGAGTCGTCGATCGAGCAGAGCAGCCAGCTACGCACGCAGCACTCGACGATGTCCCACTGAGGATCATCGGGGCGAGATGGAGCGGAGCCATCAATATGGGACCGAAGGCCGAATTTTCCACAGAGGGATTTGAAGAAAAAAACCCACTTGGAATAATTGGCGTTAAGGTCAAGCGAGATAGGAACGTGAGATTTCACGTTCACAGCAGCGTAGAGAGGGGAGAAGATCGGCGAGGTGTGGTCTGAGGCATCGAGGGCTAGAACAGACTCGGCGACTGGGAGAGTGCCGGAGCTGAGAGCGGACTCGGTGGCCATGACGAGAGAACAAGAGCAAAGAGCCGATGGGAGAAAGAAGCCGATGAGGACGGATCGGCCGATCAAGGATGTGAGAAGCCGATGGAAAGTGGGCCGACCAGCCGATGAGGAGTGGTTGGCCGATGGAGAGTAGGTAGCGGAGTAGGTGAGGACAGAGTGGGTGGGTCAGAGAGTAGTTAGGTCACGGACATGCAAGGATTCACGTCCGTAGACTCGTGGAGGCCAAGGAGTGGGGCGGACGCGAAAAAGGCAGGGACTGGCCGGACGCGAAGAGAATATGTTCGCGTCTGGGAGGCAAGGATTCGTGTCCGTGGACATGTGGACACGTTGGACTGGCTCGGACGTGAGGGGAGAAGGTTCGCGTCCGAGAGCCGTTGAGCGTGTCGGAAAAGGCGAGAACCGAGGGAGGTTTCCAGCCGATGGAGACAACGAGCGCGGAGGTGCGCCGGCGTCAGAGAAGGAGAGATGCACGAAGCAAGAGGAAGAGCGGAGACGGGTGCAAGACGAGACGAGAAGGCGGATCGAGACCATCGCCTGGTCGCGCGAAGGTGGGACGGAGAAAAGAAGGTAACTGCGGGAGAGACGGGGAGAAGAAGAAATGGAGGCGAGAGAGCGAGGATAGAACCGGGAAGAGGGTCGGCAACGGGAAGAAGACATCGACGACGAGGAAAGGGTCGGCTCACCGGAGGGAGAAGCTAGCGCGCCGGGATGTCTAGACTCGCTCTGATACCATGTAGAATGTGTACAGTGACTATGACCCCTAAGCGTATAAACAGGGGTCGGGTCTATATATATATACAGCCCATGCCAGTGGTCTGTCTAACAGGAACTTTTCAAGATTAGTTTACTCCATGCCATTTCACCATACAATTCAAGTTTTATTTACAGATATTGTTTCACAATGGAAGTATCACTGTTTAACCTTGCAGTAATGTAGCGAAGAGGTTGATCGGTTGTAATATGCCATCTAATAGAGACATTATTTGAGTATTATCAATTTCACCGACTTTAATTAAGAAATTTGGCCTCCACATGGTTAGCTTGGGCTTGTACGGTGAAAGAATATTAAAGAAGTAAAGTGGACAATGATAGTTTAGCTCAAAATGCCTTAAAGCTCATGTGAATCACTATAAAAGGGTGTGAAAACAATACACTATGCATGAAAACAAGACCATGGTCATCCCAATAATCAAACTAAACAAGGTTGTTCCATACATGATTAACAAGCAGTGAACAATTGACTTTAGACAAATAATGCCGTACTGTTGATAATTGGAACCAAAACAAAGCTGTACTGATGATAATTGGAACCATTTTTATTTCACAGTACATAAATAGTATAATAAACAGTTGTGTGCAGAAAAGAACAAGGTATATGAGCATGTTTTCCAATCCCCATATACCATATTACCTTGATACACCACCTGATTGTGTAATGAAGAAGCCACACTCCAATGCACAATCGAACACATGGTATGGAACACTAAAAAGACAACTTATTAGCCAAAATAGTTTAAAACAAACAAATTGTCAAGGCTTATCAGCTTCAGCACTACTTCACTTATTCAAAATTGAAAAAACGAAGAGGCAAATCAGCTTACCAATTGAGCATTTCTGCCAGCATGCCAAGGGTTTTGGCCATTACACAAGCATTATTAACATCTTCCACATATTTGAAAATGGACTTGCAAAAAATTTTAACAATATCTATCCTGAAAGGGGGAAAATATAATAAATTATTTTCACTCCAAGGAACTGTATTCAGTGTGAATAAAAGTTTCAGACCTGTGTCCTCTAAAAAATAAAGTTTCAAACCTGACATGCTTCTCAGTATACCCCAAGTTCTGTGACGCTTGAACAGCTGGCGACGTGTCAGCATGCAGCAAAGCAAAGCACAGATCCTACAAAAAATAAAATATGCATATTCAAGAATCAAGAATAATGAAGATAAGGCTGTGAAACAAGAATTGGAAGCCGCAATTAATCCAACATCATGAGAAATAAATGAGATCCAACATGCAGAGATGGATAAATAAGGGGTAAATAACTTAGTATCACATCAGCGAGAAACAGAACATTTATTTCAAGATGTAGGGTTCAAAACAATGGCAGTACCTTGTTTGACGATACCATTTTATACAGTAAGTCCATTATATCACAGGCTTCCTTGTAATTGCATGCATGAAGATCTTGTGCCAAAATTACGAGCAAAAAGAACACACCTGAATGTGGAAACTAGATAAAAATGATCCAGCAGCTCATGTCAGAGAAACAATCCAGCACATCCATTAACAAAACTTTATGCACTATGGCAGTTACTATCGTACTGATTTTTGCTTCTCAAGGTACAACAAAACCCTGTACAGAAAAGGGACATGTGCATTTAAAATAGTTCAAATTGTGCACACCTTCCCTGATTTCAACTTTACATCCTATTATTACTACATTGCACTTGTACAACAGTTATTCATGTCTAGGGCTAGGCATTCATTTCCATGGCAGACATTTAAATTATGACACAACATTGCAAGGCTGAGCCACCTGCATATATACTAGTGAGTCAATCAATCCACATGGCACAAATTTTATTTGTGCACATAATATAAACAAGCAATTGTAATTTGAGAGTTTTGTCACACATCGATGTTTAGGTTAGCCCATATAGGTGTTTTGCAGGTCCATCTTGAGTTTCTTGTGATATGATATCATCTACATCCCACAAAATTTCAACTTGAACTTCAAGTTGTATAAGGAGAAACCAGGAAACAAATGTCATTTGGGAGAAGTGGCTTGATTTTAGTTGTACAGCGGTAAAAGGAGAATAGAAGGATGGAGGGAGTGATGGACATTTCCTATGTTTCTCTGGGTCTGGGGTAAGCAAAAAACAGCCAAGTCCTGCCATTTAAAACTCAGGGTTTATCATTAGTTGGACTACCTCTCATCTTAGGCAAGCTCCCTTCTATCTACCTTGTGCAGTTGGACTATCTTGTATAGCCACTAATTAAATATTGGCAAAGTTTCATTTTACTCACTCAGACTATTCTCTAGAGCACTTAACTCAACTCAACTCCCTTTCAGTCACTCAACTCAACTCCCTTTCAGTCCTAAGCAAGTTGGGATAGGCTAGAGTTAAACCCAACAAAAACCTCTAAATCACAGTTCATGTACATCAATAGCTGTTTTCTAAGCATTTTTATTTAAATACAGATCTTTAAATATATCCCACTTTTTAAAGTCATTTCTTATTATCTCTTTTCATATTAATTTTGGTTTTACTCTACTTCTCTTTATATTATTATCTTGACTTAGAATTCTACAATGTACTAATGCCTCTGAGAGTCTTCTTTGGATATAGACAAATCACCTCAATCGATGTTGAACAAACTTACTTTTTTCAATTGGTGATACCCCTAGTCAATCACGTATATCCTCATTTTGGACTCGATCCATTCTTATATGACCACAAATCTAACATAGCATACGCATTTCTACAATACTAAACTGTTGAACATGACATCTTTTTGCAGGCCAATATTCTGCTTTATATAGCATAACAAGTCTAATCATCATTTTATAAAACTTATCTTTTAGCTTCTATAGTACTCTCTTATCACAGAGGATACCAAATGCTTGGCGCCACATCAACCAACTCACTTTGATTCTATGGCTAATGTCCGTATTAATATCTTCATCCATTTATAACATTGATCTCAAATATCATAAAGTGTTCTTCTTAGACACTACTTGGCCTCCTAAACTCACATCTCTCTTCTCGTGTACGATAGTGTCAGTCACACCTCAAATATTCAGTCTTAATTCTGCTTACTCAAACCTTTGGACTTAAGAGTCTACCACCATAATTCTAGTTTTCTATTTACTCATGCGTGGTTTTCATCAATGAACACTATATCATCTATAATGAGCATATACACCAAGAGATATCCTCTTATATGTTTCCTATTTATATGTTTCTTGTAACGTCATCCATTATCAACGCACAGAGATATGGGCTTAAGACTGATCCCTGATGTAACCCTATTTTAATCAGAAAGTAACATATGTTACCATCATTTGTTCGAACACTAATTATAACATTGTTGTACATATATTTTGAAAGGGATATACTTTGTTGGGACTTTATATTTGTCCAAAAGCTACCACATAATATTTCTTGATATCTTGGTATCTTGTCATAAGACTTTTTCAAGTCAATAAAAACCATATATAGCTACTTTTGCTCTCTAAACCGCTCCATAACTTGACTTATTAAGAAAATTACTTCTATGGTTGATCTTTCGGGCATGAAACCAAATTGGTTCATAAAGATCTGTATCGTTCCTCTCAAACTGTGTTCGATAACTCTCTCCTATAGCTTTATAGTGTAGCTCATCAACTTAATTCCCCGGTAATTAGTATAATTTTGGATATCTCTCTTATTCTTATATATTGATGCCAGTATACTTCTCCACTACTTAGGCATCGTGTTCGATTGAAATATATTATTAAACTTGGTTAGCCATACTATAGCTATATCCCCAAGACATCTTCACACCTTAATTGGAATACCATCAGGGTCTATCGTCTTATCCTCTTTTATCCTTTTCAAAACTTCTCTAACCTCAGATTCTTAGATCCTCCGCACAAAGCTTATATTAGTGTCATCGGAAGAGTCGTCCAGCTGAACGGTGGTATCCTCGTTCCCACCATTGAACAAACTGTCAAAATACTCTTACCATCTATGTCTAATCTCATCGCCCTTCACCAAGAGATGCTCCCTCTCATCCTTAATATACTTAACTTGGTTAAAGTCTCTCATCTTCCTATCATGAACTCTAGCTATTCTATAAATGTCCTTCTCTCCTTTTATACTCAAACGTTGATACAGATCTTCGAAAGCCCACCCTTTTTGCCTTACTCACAGCTCGTTTTATGATCTTCTTTGTCACCTTATACTTCTCTATGTTGACCTTATTTCTATCATGATAAGCATTTATAGTATTCTTTCTTCTCCTTAATAGCTCTTTACACATCTTCGTTTCACCACCAAGATTCTTTAGCTTCGCATCCACTCCTTTTGGTCACTCCAAACATCTTTGAAGTAATCTTCCATATGCATGTTGTCATCTTCTTTCACTTCCAAGAGTCCTCTTCAATAACCCTTCTCTGGAGCACTTAAGCACCTGAACTATTTTTCAACTAATTTTAATACAACCACTAAAACTACTAAAAAAATGGCTCACTTTACTCCATAATGACAATCTTTCTTTTCTCCATAGACAAAACATGTTACAACAATAAGTTCAAAATTTTTCATGACAGTTTGCATATAGTTTGAATCTTGATGTTTAAATCGGTCTTAGGTGCTTCCAACCTACGCAAATAGTGACCGAAGATTTAGTGATTTATAATTGTTGAGACTTGAGACATGACACACAATGCTATCTATCATCCCACAAAATTTCAAATTAAAATACGGCTTAAAGAGAAACAAAAATGAGAAATGTCATTAAGCAGTTAAGCGAGCCATTTTTTAGTAGTTCAGGGCGTAAAGTGAGCTAAAATAGTTTAGGGGTAGAATGCTCTGTCAAAACAGTTTAAGGGAGTAAAATGAACTTTTCCCTTCTATTTGTAGCCATCACTACCAGTTTCATATCTAAGTTGTTTAACCCAATATGTGCTAACAAAATAAAAACCAATTTACACCATCATAATTAAACACTGGGCACAATGAAACACAATACGCAACTGATTTCACTAGACAAGAATATTTTGCTAACAATTTTTCTATCAGAGAAAGAAAACATATGTAGGTAAGTACAGTATAATAGAGAAGGTATTTTACCTCCCAGCGAACTATTGCAACATCATCTTCAAGAACTTTCAAGATGTAACCATGGCTTCCACCAGGAATTGTAATCCCTTCAATACCAGGAATGCTGATTGGATGATAAATTTCAATTTGATCACCATGGTTCACATTGTCGGTAATGCTCCTAGGGACTGCATACAACGTAGTCACCCCCTTCATCCTCTCAAGGAAATTATATCTGCAACAAAGTAAACCCCAGCAAATATTTAGAAGGTAAAATTGTATTGCAAGTGATAAAAAAATAGAAACTACAAGTATCATGTGATTATAACTGGCTAAGGAATATGATAATAGATCAATTTGGCACCAAACCAAAAAAAACATGTATATCACTTTATAGACACCTACTATTATAATTTAGGACATCTCAATTATAAGGAAGATGCTAAACAATGACAAAATGGCATATTGTTGGAAATAAAATTAATAAGCTAATAGGTTTCAGGTACCAAGTGCAATGTTTCAGATGGGATTCAAGGCATAAGACCTGCAAGTTTCAAGTGTTAAGATTAATGTTATTGGCACGTTCAACACAAATATTAGAAATATGAAGCCTGTTTAACGCATCTCAATGTCCAACATGGTTTCACACAAATATTCACAAAGGATTTAACTACTCTGAGTAAGAGAGAGTGGGAAAAATTGAACAAAAGCAGGACTAGGTGGACATGACGGTGTTTGGATATATCCAGAAGGATTGTGAGTTGTGACTGGATAGGTAGCAGCCTTGAAAAAGATGATCTGACAGAGAATGTTTATTCCATTGGTTGTTGGGCCATGAATAGGATACCACTCCTTAATATGAAGACATAGTTTGTTAAGATTTATTTTCACTACCTAATTTAGCAAGCAATTGTAACCATCTGGAGCACAAAAAGCATTCTGCAACACGCTATCTAAGTAGGCATCTACAGAATTGACAAAACATGTCAAATACATGTGACATCTACAAATTACAAAATAGCATTGTATTAGATAAGGCATGCATGTAACAGGAGCACTATTCACAAGTCACAACTACAGGAAAATAATAATATATTGAGATAATACAATAAATCCTACATTTGAGATAATACAGAACGGTTTTTTTTTTCTCAGATACAGGAAATGTACTAGAGAAATCCAGTTTTCTTGTTATGCAGCGACCCAGCATATGTGACAAAAGCAGAAAAGCAAACAAATTGCAATTAGCGCTATGAGAATACAACTATGGGCATGAATATCAGTAAGGTTCTCCAAAAAATAGAAGAAAAAGAAATATGCACAAAAATAATAGAAGCATTAAGCCTGGCAGAATAGCCAAAGCCATATCAGCAATGCAACATCGGAGCTAGGAGATTATAGACAAATGTATTACGGTGTAATAAGAGCAGAACGAATGAATACATACACACATTGAGCAGGCCAGCTCCCATTGCAAACAGCTGATAAGAAGCGAATCAACTCTGATATCTGAAAAGGATACTCCTTTTCCACCATATGAAGAATGGATCTGATTGGACCATCAATAAAACTATCTTTGTCCCAGAATTGCATGCAGAGAGATTCCTGAACCAAAAAAAGGGTCACATCGACTGAATTATATTATACATGAATAGTTACACATCAACAGCACATGTTTTGTAGTCAAACCTCTTCATCATAAACTTCACATAGAATATTTAAAATCATGCCAAGAGAACTGTCTTCTGTCTGCACAGATGAAATACAAGTAACACAGTATGAAGGCAACCTTTTGTGGCTTTGCCAAGGAAATAGTTCAATTTAAATGTAGAAAAAAGTCCATTTTACTACCTCAAACTATTTTGCAGGATCACTTAACCCCCTTAAACTATTTTTGGGCTCATTTTACACCACGAACAATTAAAAAGGTTCATTTTACACCATAATGGTTCTTTTTGTTTTTGTTTCTCTCTATATAAGTTATATTTTGCATTGAAATTTGGTAGGATTGATAGATGCATTACAACTTAACTCTTAGCATTTTTATTTTTTTTATCACTGTTTACATAGGTTGGAAGCACCTAAGATCGATTTAAATATCGAGATTTTAAAGTTCAAGTAAACAATCATGAAAATTTTTGAAAATTTTTTTTGAACTTTGATAACGGTATCATCTATGGCTCTAAAACATTTCAGATTAAAATACAACTTGTATAAAGAGAAACAAAAAACAAAAAATGCTATTAAGCAGTAAAATGAACCATTCTTAATAGTTTATGAGGTAAAATGAGCCAAAATATAATTTAGGGGGTTAACTGATCCAATGAGTAAAATGGTTTTTTTTCTTAAATGTATACTACAAACAAACCACAACTTACCTGATAGGAGATCTCATATGAAGCAACAAACGCTGAAATGAATGTTCTCAATATACCACGAAAACCAGAAACAGGACCCTGAAAGTAAGCTTCGTCATGCACTTACAGAATGCTCTCAAAGTTACAATAAATAAATCAATCTAATCATGAAATAAATATGGAGCGAATAAATAGTGTACTAACATATCATAGCTAGACTGCTCACGGTTGTCCACAACCATTTTTCAGTCATCACATTCTCTCTTTTTTTTAAATAGGCATGGCATAGTAGTATAGTACAGACAGTTCATCTAGTTATATGTTGCATTGTGTATGTAGAACCAAACACAGAAACTGAAAACCAGAACATAGCCATCTAACCAGTTTTCAGTTTCCAGATCTGATAATTGTCAATTTACAAGCTGATTTCTAGACAATTGACTAGTCAGTTTCTATGCCTAGTTCTTGGTTGTGTCGCTGACAGATAGTATGGGCCTAAACAAAAAAATGTACATGACAGGCATGAGTAAACTGTATAGACTTTCTTCGACACATGGGTGATGCAGACCACAACATGGTCAAGAAGCAAAATAGGCCACATGGACCAAGTACAAAGCTATATAACTAATATAAAACGAAATTGAATCACAGCTGCCTTATACTACAAGATACATGGTCACTGCTCAGTTGGGAGTATTCACAACATATTCTACAGCCATGTAGGAGTGGGCAAAATTAACTGAAACAAAAAAAAATGAACTAACCAAAACTGAAACTGAAATGACTGAGACCGAATAATTTGGTTTTGGTCAGTGCATCAAATGAACCAAAATTAATGCGGTTAACTCGGTTATTAGTCTCAGTTAACTGATATGACCGAATAAACCAAATTATAGCTAGAAGCCCAATAATAGCCCTGTGTGCACTTGTGTGTATAGTCCAACCCATCAGGCCCATCGTCAAGGAAAACCCTAACTCCCCTCTCCACACTCCCCATCCTCATGGCCACAAATACAGTAGCAGAGTCACTTTTTACTCTTTTAGTCCATAATTTCAGTACCCAACAGGCCACACCCTTGTATTGTTCGGGCAAAGCATTCATTTTAAATATTGATATTTTTCAACACTGATGGCATGAACATCTGCTGCCTTCTTTTCCAAACTCAGGATACCTTTAAAGGTATTTCCAGAATTCCAGTGAATATTATTTTATCAGTGAGAATAAAAAAATGAACTACGGATAAAAGTGTAGATCCCACATAGTAAAAGAGCTTCTCACATAGAACATTAACTATTGTCCACCTCAATGACAGATAAACCAAGAATCTAATTTCCCACTTTATAGAAGTTTTCCTATCACTTTCAGATCTAATGTTTCCTAAAAGAAGAACAAAAATGAATTTCCAGTAATATAGCAAGCATTAACAAGAGGAATCAATAAGTAACTACTTGCATCTCATTTCCCATCTCAATAGTGAAATAGGTTCACCAGATGGATTGTCTTGTATGTGACTTAAAGAATATCAAATAGAGTCTAGCAGACAGCTATTTGGTCATTATAATAAACTCCTATACCACTAGAAACCATGCTATATCATAGCTTAGGATGGAGCCATTAGAGTAATTGATAATAATTAGTACTTCCTCAGTTGATTTTTACAAGGCACAGTTTGACCTAGTGCAGTCTGCCGGTCTCCCACAAGGAATTTTGATCATTTATTTCTTTGAGTATAATGTTTGTAACAATATAATCATGATCATATGAAAGTGTTTCCAAATGTGAATCCAACAGTATATCACTTTATATCACTAAATGGTAAAAAATCACAAAGTTCGAATCTTTAAGTGTGTGCCTGCCAATAGAATCAACACAGGGAGTACTGGCTTATCACATCTTGGGTTAACTCTTATATAATAATACAACACTTGGTCAAATTTGATTATTTTGATATGAGATTTTCTAAACTTACTAAATTTGTGAACCATACAAAGGGGTACTTAAGAGTATTTAAACCATTCATTTATAGATCATGTACTTCGCAATTACCCCTAAGGTGTCTATGCATGCAAGGACTGAATTATATCTCTTGTAGCTGTGAATGCCTCTCTAGCCTCCTTTTATGTTCTCATTTAAACATGACAATGCCTGTTGTTACATTGTATTAATGGAGATAACTAGCATCAATGAAAACATTGCTCCATACAAATATCCATGACTTCAAACTATTTGGAGCAAAATTGCCATAAAAACAGAAACAAGAGAAGAAAGAATTTATTTAGAATATTTACATCTGATTCCCTGAAGATTCTTGAGCACAGAATGCCTTGTAAATAATTGAATGGTGCAAACTCAAAGGCACGTCTGGCATAAGACGTATGATCAATTTCCTGAAAGCATAGAATGTAAGAAGACGCAATGTTGCTTGCTGTAATGGGCATAATGGCATTGTAATAGTATCAGATTGCATACCATCCTTACCAAATTGGTATTACTTCCTGGAAGGGACATAACCAGGCAGAGGAAAGCTGCCCAAGCAAGAATAACTGGTCCTGATTCTAACACTGCAAATTCAGATAATTTTGATACTTCAACGTCCATTTCAAGAATATCACCAACAGAAAATGTAGAATACCCTCCGCTGCAACCAAAAAATATATATATATATTATGTATGCTCCTAAACAGAATTTACACTGACATATTGATAAGATACTCATATGGCTTGCTGCCATGCATAATATGCCTTTGGACAAAGTCAAGTAAGTCAAAAATACCTAAAAGGGATTTCATCACGAACCATCCGGAGTAGACTTTCAAAGTCCAGTGTTTCAATGAGAATAAACAGCAGCTGAGCTTTAGCATAATGAAATGATTTTTTTGCTTCAACAGATACAGCAAATTTTCCAACATCATAAGAACCAGATAGCATATCCTAAAAGAATGAGTACTCAAGAAATCAAAATTGATCAAGTGATGAGACGTCTGAATCCCACAGAGTGCAAAGACACCAAAAATATGTACCTTAAATATCGAACACAAGGTTATCCACAGTCCACCATTACACCTTGAAAGGTTATCATAGAAAAAGAGAAACAGAATGTCGAAAATCAAGTTAATTTCAATCAAAGTTTCTTCCAGCCAAGAAATCGTAAATTCAGATCCCTGCAAAATAATGAATATATCAGTGTGTATAGAAGACACAGAATTACAACAGCAATGCCAAAAGAGCAGAAGAGCAATTGCACGTGATTGTCTAAGACTCAATATTATGCCCTTCAAGCAGATTAATTATTTGTAAACATGTTTTAAACAAGCAGAGCGCCAGGGCATGCTAAAACAGACATTGTGGCCTAATACTATCAATGAACTTCTACAGTCTACAGGAAATGCATCCATCATGTACATCGATATTAACAAGATGCTCAAATATGTGCAGTGCAGTTCTAGGGGAACTGACACACTAGTTTTGTTCTGCCCTACAGAATACCTATGAACATGAACGTTCCACAGCAAATAGAAGGTCCAAAAGCTTGACTGAGTACAACATACTTATTTGTCATCTATGTGTTTCTCTTGGAATAAAATCAGCAGATTTAAGGCCAAGCACATGGGCTTTACTCAGTAGCCACCACAAACCTAGCTTTTTGTTAAATATCCTTAGGACCCATTTACCCAGCATAGTCTGCTTTTCTTTAGTAGCTAGCGAAGGTTACGCTTAGTTTATCCAAAATCCTCGTGGTTTTGGGACTGTTTTGACCTGGCCTAAGCTTTACCTTTGGGGGTTCAGTAGAGAAGCGCAAAAGGTCTGTTCTCTGATAGAGCAGAGGGGAAAAAATGAGATTTCGGCTTGGACATAACAATTCCTTAAATAATTGTTTCATTCCCTACAAGATTACGTTCTGCAGAGTATCTGTTCTTCCGAAACAAGTAACTCCTAATGTTTATCAAGTTTAGCCAACTCCCTTAAAAATTCATTTCATCATGTAAAATAAAGCATATACATATATCAGAGTGCAACACCTAGAATCTCAGGCTGTAGAGGACTTTCAAATCCTAATATATTACTATATTAGCGATTGAGACAGCTTACTGAAGTCAAGTCAATCATGATATCAAGCTACTGTCTTGGGAAGGACATGCACATGTGGAGGCAATACAGCTAACTAGGAAATAGGTATTGAAATTGAAAGATTGAAAGTGAACCATAATAAAGTTGGTGTAACTGAATGATGCAAGAACGATAAGCTTGTACAATGACATGCAATGGTCACATTTTCATCCAATTGGCAATAGGGTTGTAATATAACATACTCCTTTGACAGAGAATGCAGATGCAAGGGAATCTCCAACAATGGATAGTAGTCTCTGTTCCATCTCTTCACCGACTAAAACCGAGGCCTCTTCTCTAACGGCATCAGTTGAATCAGAACCATCATCTGCATATGGTGAAAAAGATAGCCTGAGATGCACAATTTTAAAACCAATAGACCAATAAGCCAGTGGCATTTGTCGAATAAAACCATGTCTAATTTGCAGGATAATGCCTTTATATTTCCCAGCATTTATATTTCAAAGTTGGCTATAAAGATAAGCTTTAAGAATAAGAAACTTTAACTACAGTTTAGAATGACATGGTCAAAGATAAGCCCCACCCATGATTTTGAACCCCAATCCATGCCTTACTCAGACCAGCACAGTCAAAAGAGCAAAAATGTGCTCGTCTAGGCACAAAAGCGAGGCAAGCAGCCAAAGTGCCTTGAGTAGCGTCAGACGCCGCACCATTAGCGAGGCTGGTGCTGCGCCTTTAGGGCTTAAGTGCAAAGCACTGATGCGCGCAGGCACACACTTTCAGCCTCCAGTTATCCTGTAGCTCACTAGCTGCCAGGTAGAAAAGAATAGAAAATAGGGAAGGGTATTGGTGTATAGGCCCAGAATATGGTCCAGAAGGATTAAGTGGTTGACTTCTTAGCAAATTATCTTAGAAAATGGCATGTTATGTATAATATAGCAGCCTAAAACTAGTTTAACAGCAGTTTGCTAATCTTGTATTAAGACCCATTATATATTCTTAACTTTTTTTTTGCTGTCATCTACAATAGTTGCAAGAATGTCCTTCTTGGGGTAAACACTCACATTTTTATGTCCACGATTTATTTGCGTTTTGCACCTAAGCAATATGAGGCCATTGCGCCTTGAGTGCACTTTTCTGCTTTAACTGCACTGACTCACCGCAAGTTAAGAGCTAAGAAGATGTAGATGCATCATTTCCTAGACTCCAATCATTCATTAGAATTCTCAGTTTCTCACACAGAAAAGAAAAAAAAACTTGGTTTCAGAGCGTTGCCAATTAGCCTACCCCAACTTGATTGAGACTGAAAGGCTGTGTTATTGTTATTGTTGTTCAGAGCGTTGCCAAAAACAACTTTTCAGAGGATGGGGGTAAATCCATTCACTAATGCTGCATATTGCAAACAACATATTTTAACCTAACTCTATGAAAACTTACTTGCATGAACAAAGATCCTTCGGATGCACTTTAGCAAGCATTGGCGCTCAAGGTAGTATTGTACAGATGCCTTCAGAAAAGGAAAACATTATTCCAGAATAGTAGATGGATCACATAAACAATAACAATTAATAAATCTTTAAACTAAATTAATATTAATCTGTACACATCCAGACAACCGGTAGCCAAAATTATCAATTGCTAACTCCTGTAATATCTTTTTTCTTTTTGCAAGGAAAGGGAAAATATATTAATCAATACCAGAACAAGTACATTCATACAGGATCAACTCCGTTACAGGCGAAGTCTCATGACCATGCCACACACTAGATGCTGTACCTAAACAACCAGTATTCGCTAAAGTATGACTTACTAAATTTTGGTCCCGGTGAATTTTCTGTACTCTAACCATCATCTCTTTAAGTTCCCTAACCAGATACACCAAGCATGATCTATAATCACACGATGACAGTAGCATCTGGACTACCTGAATGCTATCTGTTTCAACTATAATTGGGGAAAAGGACCAGCATCTAGCAAGTGCAAACCCTTCTTGGCCAAGCTCTCATCTCAGCTTCCAAAGCATAACTACAGAAGTGAGCAGCACGGCAGGATGATAAAATCACCTGGCCCTGATAATTTCTCAGGATCATGCCCACATGCCCACCCCAGCGAAATCATGCATTTAGGAGAATTCATCTTCAGAATGCATAAGATCCAGTTCTGTCTGAGCATATAAAATGTGACCTCATGCTCACAGTTGAAAGTTAACAGTCTCCAGGGAAATAAGGTGTACCAGTTTTGAAAAATTCTTTCAACTAGATGTTCAGAAAGACACATGGCATAGCCAAGTAAAATTTAAAACTGAATATAATTGAATTTACAATATAGCACATTACAAAATTTTATTTTTTTCATATCTTGAAAGAGCAATTAAACTTTGTCTAGAAATTGAAAGCCTATGTAACATCTCAATCTCTACGTGTTCTCTTCTTTATTAATTGGAAACTTTTTATAAACTGGCTTTATAAGGTTTACGCAGCAAAGATGCCTTATACATGACATTATGCCTTCCTTTCTCTGATAAGAGGATTGACGCAAGATAGAATATAGAAATTCAATTCTCCGCGACTAACTCAGGTTGCAAGTTTGGTTGTTTATAATTTTGTTTAATTGAAATTACAGATGTTTTTCTTGATAATACAGACTCAAATTACATGATGAATTAAGCAGTCCATTCAGAAGTGTATTCAGAATTTAACTACTCTCCACGGGTAGCTCTGATTACATGTTTAGTAGTTTAGAATTTAATCTTACTTGAAATTACAGATATTTTTTTCTTGAAACCCCAGGTTCGAATTATTTGATGAACTAAGCAGTCCATTCAGAAGTGTATTCAGAATTTAACTACTGATTACTGAAGTATACCTAATACATAGATGGCTCTCAGCATTCCTAACAACAGGTGGCATGAAAGGAAACTAGACAGAAAGCATCAAAAAGGAATATGCAGTTACCACATTGCATGAACTGCATTGTAGCATTATACTTACTAGTTTCTAAAATCAGCATTAACTGCATTGCATAATGAAGTGCATTTTATGGGAGAAAACCACACAAACATACCTGACAAACAAATTCTTCAGTACCAGCATCAAGGGCAGTTGGAGTGTTTTCTGAAGTTCTCTTGACCAGAATGTATGATTGCACCTCATCCAAGTTCTGACAGAAGAGAACATATAAAAATAAAATGCCACAGCACAGCAGAGGTGTGCAACTATTTTACTACAACAATAACAACAGCATCAACATCAAAACCTTTCAGTCCCAAGCAAAGGTGTGCAACTATCTTGTTGAACAAAAACAAATAGGCCAAAAAAAAAGAATATCTTCAGACTTCAAGAAGTTGGACAGAAAGATGGGCAGGATAAGCTCACTCAGCATATGATAATATTACACTAGGACACAAGAACATCATAAAACACTAAACATATAGTGTGCTCTTTATGATATTGTTTTGCATTATTGTACGTAACTCAGGAAATGTTACATCACAAGCACATACGTATGAGTATGGTTATGAGGGTAAATGAACTATATAAATTCAAAACATTTCATGGGCATTTCATTAACCACGTCATTCTTCTACACTAGAATTTATTTGAAAAACATTTAGGTAAAGAATAAAGACTCCAAAGTAATTAAAATGTTAATGGATAACTCACAGCTATCACTGGAAGACAAGTGCAGCAATGGTAACAATCAGCATTCCAACAACAGTGGGGTTAATGAATGCATGAATACCTAATAGTTCTCACAAATTACGAGAAAGGTTGTTTCACAGACATCTAGATGGTTTAACTGCTCAAACAAAGTATTGATTATTGAGTTAAGCAATCCCTGCCTTTTAGTTTTTCAAATTCTGAACTATGAAGTTCTGAATAGTACTAATTGTGACCCAACGCAAGAGGCACGAAATTGTGGTAGTGGTGGTGGTGTTGGGGAGTGCGGGGAAGCAAAGTACCATGCATTTGCTCAGGCAAAGCGCTGCCGCCTTGAGCTCGGGTTTGACGGCGAGGCGGTGCTTCCCAACAGCAACATCGGAGGCATCCAACGCGCCCCTCGACGCACCGTTCGGCTTCTTGAACATGGAGACCGACCCGCGGAGCCACGCGTGGTGGGCCTTGATCCGCTCCGGCTACAAACAGACAGTGAACACATCAATCACCCACCCGCCGCTATAGGCACCCAGGGGCGAGGTCAGGGAGAGCGGGATGCTATGATAGAGCTCACGAGGGCGTCCGGGACTGCGGCGGCGGCGCGGTCGAGGTCATCGGAGAGGTCGACGAACGGGTCCCACCACAGCGAGGCGGGCGCGGTCTTGCTGGCGGCGGCGGAGGTGGAGGCGGTGGCGGGGGAGGAGGCTCCGCCGCTCGCCATGGGCGGCGGTGGTGGGGCGGAAACCCTAGGGTGGAGATCCCGCGCTCGACTCCGCGATGCTTTTTGGATTTGGGAGCCGAGCAGCAACGGGAAGAATATGAAGCCGCCGACTCGGCGCGGGTTAAGCGGAAGAGAAGAGAGGAGAGAGGGGTTTTGTGTTTAGTGGGGTTTAGGCACCGCTGGACTTGGGCCGCTCAACTGTGGGCCTTGTGGGCTTCGGCCCTGTGGCCTCTCTCTGTTGCAAGTATTCCTGTACTCTTTTGGTATTTCCAGCAACGTATATCATCTAAAAAACAGAGTATTTGCAGCAACAGAGCATTACGATTTCTGACAGAATTGGTGTCATATGTCATTAGCACATGATGATTGGGCTAATGACATGAGCTTCTACTCCTATCAAGTTATGCTACCCAAAAAGTTTAGCTGTTTTGTATATGGTGTTTTTTTTTCTGTCAGCAGACGTTGCATGTTCTGTCTCGATTGTGTTACCTCGGGTTTTGTTTGAACAACGACAAAAAATCTAACATTTTCTCTTTTTTCGTCAAACAAAAGCTCAAGACATGGCAAATGAACTATAAAGATTTCACTCGATTGGATAAAAACAGTCCAAAGGCATCTCATTTTCAACTTATTTACTAGATTACTGAAATAAATTATTTGCTCTATGCTTTGATAAACAAGTTTTCTTAAAAAAAATTCTCCTACCAAAACTTTTTTTAAACTATTTACTAAGATTATTTATCAAAATTCATCCGTGTAATTTAGTAGATGATTGTTAGTATAACAGATAGATAGCATATATAAATATGTGCCGAAGTACTTTAGAACAAGTCATACAGAAAAAGCACATAAAATCCAGAGCAGATAAAAAAACAAATACAAATACCTACTTAACTTCTACCAAGTATCATACTTAGACCATAAGATATATCTAAGTATATAAATATACGAACATAGCCAAAATAATACATACCACGTATCCCATGCACAAGCGAGTCAATGTTGGAGAAATCCAAATACCTAGTCATCGATAATTATGTATAAACTCTATGACGGCGTAGTTACATACTAGATTAGAATTTTCATTATATATTGTACTGTTAAGAGATTAATATAGTAAAATGTCAGTCCTAACAGGAAGTAGGACTGTCCTAAACCCATATAAAAACATTGTTTTCCTTACTCTCTTAACAAATTCGCTAGCATCATCATGTCAACCGATCCATATGTCCTTCAAATACACTATATATACATAAATATTATGGTCGAATTATTATTTATCTACAGTTGGCATGCTAGGTAGAGAAATCTAGTATTTAGATAATTCACGAAGACATGGTGTTTGAAGGCGGATTTTTTGACAAGAGATATTATGATGACTTTGAATCAGGAGATACGACCCACCCGAACATAGTAAGTTCACATCTATATCGGAATTATGGCCATTGAAATTTACACCAACTCTATCAAAAATGGTTCATAAAATAGTAGTTATATCATTCTAATCTCTTAAAGTTTTAATCGATCTTACTTTTACTACTAATCTAATATAGGTTGTGGTTTTTTTCTTAAACTTACATGATTCGTTCGAGTTCGTGTGTCATTTTGCCATACCTTCCATTAGCTGCCTATTAACTAGACTCCTACTTAATACACTAGGTCAAAAATAATAGTGCTAGTTGGTGGTCCCTGATTGACACCTGTGGTGACAAAATTACATATATCAGATCAGAGGAGCTCTCCACATGCACCCATATGTAAGTACATGGATAAATCAGTTTTGCACAAATAAATGTATTCAAGAAGTATTTTCATGTTCACGCATATGGCTACCAAAAAATGACTATGTTCATTGATCTAATAACTCGACATCACGTACATAAAGATGTGACATCGAGGGGTGGTGTTTTCAATGAGAGATGCTATAACTACTTTAGATTGAGATATATGGCTCCACCAAAATATGTTCGCTTTTAAATCGGAACTATCACTATCTTAATCTTTGACAACTCAATCTACTAGGATCAACATGATTTCAACACATCGCCGTCATGAAAAATAGTAGATCAAAATTATTAATATGAGAGCCTCAAATCAAGAACATAGGTTGATAACTTTGAAACTAATAACTACTAATCGATCAACAATAAGGCTGTTCACCGATGAAAATGCTAATTTTCAACAACATAATAGTTATAATCAACTATTTGATTAATTCATATATTGTTTAGATATAGTGTGTATGTTTCTCATTTTTTTCATGAATTATGAGAACTTTGAAGCACCATGGCCTCCTACAACTTCGATTCGTCCAGAAAAATAAGATGTTAATTGAGCCGACTAACCCTAGGGTGAGGGACCTTGCAACTTTGCGCCATGTATGACTAGCATCGACTACATGCGTATATAGCCAAAACAATCAACCGAGATCTACAGCCAACCACCAACGCTTTACATGCATCCATATGTTATTGGTACACCAACCAATTTAGATGCATATATGTGCATTATGGTATACACATGAAATGTACTCGGAGACATGATGGTTACCATCCTATCAAGTATGTAACGAGGTAGTTAGTAGATTGATTTTTTAAATTAATGATATATCTGACATGCATCTACCTGTACGCAATATTGTTACTATGTTTATCTAGAGTATTTTTATATACAATATTTATTTATTTTGCAAGATCATATTATACTACAGTCTCATGCCTGTGGCTTAGACTTTTTAATTTATATATAAATTTTAATTAATTATGGTAAATATATATATTCTGATATTACTAGAAGATTTATATAGATTTTCAACTACATCCTTAATATTTTCTATTATATTTTTTGCTTTCTTTTAAGGAAGATAGCAATATATTTCACAACATTCATTGGTATTGTCCAGAATATTTTGTGAAAAAGTTGCCATTTAAGACGATTTCTAAAAAAATAACAAGTACTATCTATCATGATTTATCGAGATTCTATTTACATTCTCTACCCCAAATAATTACAACATCGACAACAAAGTCGCTCTGCCCGTAAATAAAGGGCCTAAAGCTCTACACATGCCATTTACTAAGATGACTAAGTCAGAAACCTCGAACGATGATAACGCATAGAGTGTCATTGCTATATTATTAGATGATACCTCACAAAAGTAACTGACCTGATCATCTAGCATGTTTCTTTAGACATTGTTCATGCCATCCATTTTAACAAAACAAAGATAAAATGAGGTGCTTCGTTTCTAAGCAGAGGGCTTGAGGTGTTACCCATATCATCTAGAATGATGACATTGGTAGAGCGGAGGCCTCAAACAGTGACATCATATAGCGTGTCATTGCCTAAATACATAAGGCATATGTGAAAAAATAAGCGATATAATAGAAAAGACGTTTTCGATAAGAAGCTTGAATAAAACCACAACTTTTCGGTATGCTCATGAGTTAAAAAAGTAAATACGAGATGATGCTGACCACATAAGATGCCCATCCGATAACCAACCTGAGCACTAATATACATGGTTAAACCTTGACTATGCTGCTGGTTTTGGTAGAACTAGTATGGTTGTAGCGGTGCAATCGCTAAAAAAAAGTGGTCAAGTCATGATTACGCCGTTGGTTTTCGCAAAACTAGTCAAGTCGTAGCGGTTTTATCACTAATATGTGTTGTCAGGATCTGACTACATCGTTTGTGTTGGTAAGGCCAGAGAAGTCGTGGTCCTATCACATGTATATGTTATCAACTAGATTTATTATATGTTCGCCACTAAAACCAACTCAACCTGAGCAATGACTAATACCACCGAGATTAGTTAAAGATATCAAAACGTCAAACAGATCGGTACTCTTTCCCTTACTTTCTTATTTGAACTATCTATTCATTAATTATGAATAGTTAGTGAAAGTATATTATTTACTTATAAACTAAAAAAATATTTTAAATTTTAATTCGAATATGAAGTCATTTTTCCCAGATTTTTTAGATTTTATAGATTTTAGATCATATTTTTTTGGAGAAGTTACAAGGAAAAACAGGACTAAAACCGGCTAGTTAATAACGGATGAAATTCCTATATAACTAACTGATTCTCTGCCGCATTGCTGCGGGCTTAATAGAGTAATCAAATTATGCATATCAGTGTAAAAATCACATATACAACATGAACAAATGACCCTGTATTGTGCAATGAAGTTTGCTATATATAACACCATCAAATTGTTTCTTTATTACGCAATGATTTCTTTAAAGTACATCGCAATTTGAATAATATAGCTATGATCTGACATGAATTATATATGATTCGTTTAGAGCTAGTAAACATGATTATGTTGAAGAAAAATCAATACCCTTCCAGACTATCAAAAATCCTCCAAATAGACTATCCTTACTCCTACAATTTTTTTAAAGTTAGATCTATAAGCGATTCATGTCAACAAAATTATAAATGGAACCTGACGAAGTCACAAAGAGGGCAAACTAATGACAGAGACCTTCCTGGCTCTTGGGATAATGGTGTCCGGCTGACACCATGGCCTAGGGCTAGCAGTTGCTGTGTCAAACGACAAAGGTATACTGGGATGAACATCCTGTGAGCGAATGAACCTGAACATGGAGCGACCAATTTATCAGTGCATTGTGGACTGTTTGCCCGCTCGACGGTTTTCCGGATGCATCATGCAGGTTGCACTAATGCCCTGCATCACCCACAATGGGCATCCAGTTGGATGGCGTATGAACCATCAGGTGCAAGTGCTCTCTTTTTGTGAATTGTTCATCTGTACGTGCAAACTCAATCGAATGGATCGATTGTTTAATGGTGACGTGGCTGATTGAGGAGCAAGATAGAAAATATTAATTGCAGTTAGTGGCAGGCAATTGTATAATAAGGATATAGGTTTTGCCACATGTGCACATGGATGGTTGGTGGACTGCACACTTTATTATTGCTATATCGGTAGGTGCTTTTGAAAACGCAGTGCAATAGGTACATAAGAAACAACATGAGCATTCCACACCCGAAAGGTATTCCACATAGGGCTTTCCGAATCCCTCCAGACATTAATATAAACAAAGTAGAAAAATCACCAATTTTTGTACCGGTTCCGGAAGAGCGAAGAAAAGGGGATGTTTTTGTTAATGGGAACAGGGAACTGTGTGACACACCTCGGAGCTTCTTGCAGCCGTGCTGTTTTTTTCATGGTGGCTTGGCTTCAACCATTGATACATACTTGGCGGCTTGCTTAATTTAGCTTGGGTGCTGCACTGCTCTATTATCACCTCTTCATATTTTTTTATGTTTATTTCAAGCCCTGATGCTCTGTTCTATTTTACAGTATTACTTGATTTGATTACACACGAACTTGCGCATTATGCTATTAGGGGTTCTTTAATAGTTTAATGTAGTAACAAGATCCCCTTTCCTTTTCAGTGCTGGAGATGATGGAAGATCATCGTGCCGTTCGAATAAGCCACTGGCTTTACCAAGTTGTCACCTATGAGGATGCTCAACTTGATGATAGAAATATGATCAACCTATATACGCCACTGCCTTTACACATTGTGGATAAGTAGGATGCAAATTCACACTTTGGACTGTTATAGGAATTTAGTTGAGACCTTACTACTTTGTCCGGAATGGTAGAAAAGGGATATGCAAAAGGGTGTCTCTGAAACTTTCTGTTTTTTTTGGTATTTTGTGGGCAGCTAAAAGCAGGCTCTTGAAGGACCAGATATTCTTCCATTGTTTGGGGAGGAAGAATAAACGTACATGTACATTGCAGGTCTACTTTCTGGGGTTTGTTTTATGAGTTAATGTTCATTCTAGATTTCAAAATACATGACCTGATGTATCATGCAGCCTTGCAAGCCAAAATATTTGCCACTATTTGAAAACATTACTACCAAATTATTTGCCTTAGTGTAATACATGAATCTAACTTTGGTACCAAAGCAAATCAGGTAGCTCATGAAGCTCAATCAATCTTCAGTAATACTCATAAAATGTATTCATTGGCAACCGATTTTGAGTATACTAAAATGGATTTTAGTATTCTGATTTTGGAGCAGTGTTTCATGGTCATATTGTTGCAAAGGGACAAATTTGATGCAGCATAAAATGTTCCAATTGCACTCAATACTTGGTGATGCTAATTAACCACAAAACTACTGGACAGAGTGCATCAAAACGGTACAATAAAAAAAGGAAATTTGTCTCACTCTTCTTCCTTCAACTATTGCAACACACGAGCATCGTGCTAGTAGTAGAGATTAAAAAGAGCGTAGTGGTGACAGTGAGTCCTGCATGATCTAAGGACTAAGATTTGTTTTATGCTTCTCCCCTAGAATCAACACTCATCTGCTCCCTTGATTTGACATACGTGATGGGCGATGCATAAGGTCTCCTAGCTACTTCGCCCTTTCCGCTCGCATTCTTCATTAGTTAGCCCCCTCCGAAAATCCGGCACATAACAAATTCGATCCAAAAAGTAAGGTGACTTGACGTCTTTTCGCGGTTGCACCATGTGCTGCCTCCCATCCCCTTCACCCCTCATCACATGGCTGCTCCATCTAGATGCCTCTGCCTCTCCATCACATCTCTCTTCCCACTATCGTGTGCCAACCTCCCCTCTAACCAGTGCACCGTTGCCTCCTACCCCCCTCTTGTGCTCCATGTCTCCCAGCCGCCCCCACTCCTCTAGCATAATGACTCCCTTCCTTTCTTTTGGTGTGATGTTGCCTCCCCTTCTCTCTCCTCCTATTCAGCCTGATACACTCGCCCGAGCTCAAGTATCGGTGATATGGGAACCAAGTTCCCACATTTGTGGGCGTGGAGTAACCTAACACCACGTCACATGTTCCCCGAGCTCAAGAGGTTAATGTGACTCTAATAGAGAGATGCGCACCCTCTAGGGTATGGGAAGAAGCGAGGCTTATGGTTGGACGCTCAGGGCCTCGAGCAAGCCACCCCCAAGCACCAACCGAGGATTTATCTAGATTCACTCTGGATGAGTGACCCCAAGAAGGTCACCCTTGAGCACCCACAATCCACATGGCGCTGTAGAGAAGTGCTTGGGGTTGGACGACTACCAATGTAGTTAATGCGTTAAGGTGAGGTGTGCCACCCCGCCTCATTCTTCGGGCATCTTTCCAAGGAAGGGTGATTTGACTTATCCCTACCCTATCGAGGCATGTGGCATAGTAGGTAAGACATGTCATGGCGCGTGTTAATCGAAGACTAGCGTGGTTGACTCCAGATGGCTACCCGGTCCTGTAACTTTGTGCCTACTCTAGCTAGACATAGATGAGTAGGTGCTCGCCGCCAAACCTCACGGGGGAGGGTCCAACCTGGCTGAGCGGAGGTTCGACCGGGGAGAGACGGCGGCTCGGTCATGTGAAGGCCTAGGAGATCTACTTAGTTCCAGTGTAGGTCCTTAAGCTTTGAAGTTCGAGGACATGCCACTCAATTTGACCCTGTAATTGATAAGGAGAGAGGATGAGACCTGTGAGCCGGTCGACCAATAGGCCTGTTCAGCTCTCCCTATCGGTTGGGTGCCGATAGGGAAGGCAGTGCTCAAGCATCGGTTGAACAGCCGATAGAGGCGTGAGAGATGGACGCATGTAATATACTACAGGACCTATCGGCTAAAGAGCCGATGACGCTCCATGGCATTTGAAGCGCGGAGCGGAGCCCAATCACCCATGAAGCCTCGTAGGCCAGCGACCGAGGTAACAGCGCCGTTAGGACCAGCCTCGATAGATCGGACCGAACCAAGACAGTATGAGGCTGGGGACTAACGACACGAAGACGATGGAAGCCTAGACTGAACGTGACGACGAAGGAGGAAAATGGGAGGTCATCGGCTACCTAACGGCTGAATATCCGATGGGGAATGAGACCCGCTAGATCTCGACGCCGGCCATGTTAGACGTGAGCCTTGGAAGATCGGACCGAATCGAGACAGTACCAGGAGGTGTCCGATGTGTCCGGATCGATCTCTAGCAGATCGATCATTGGATGATACACGAGATGGATGCGAGGCCTGCGGTGAGGATCGGCTACTCACTCCGATGAGACACTGCGCGAAGATCCGCCGGGGCGCCGACTCGAACCACCGTCGTCGATCTCGTAGGTCAAACCTAACCGATGCAGCACGAGACCATTGACGGAGTAGGGAGCCCGACGCACCGATGAGCCTCACACGAATGTGATGCGACACGCCTGATCGGGCCACAAGGAATCGTATAAAAGACACGCTAGTTACAAAGCCGATGCCAATTCGGATATGATGGGCGATGAACAAGGAGCGGTGCCCGATTCTCCCATAGCACTAGACTCGTCGCCCACCATGGTAACGCTGCTAGCACCGATCTCGAATATCAGACCTAACCGAGACAGTACGAGACCGAGGCCAATGGCAACGACAAGGCAAACACCATATCGGTCGTGCTGAAGGAGGGGTGGAGGGAACCTATCGATTAGCTGAGCCGATGAGAGGACCTCTATGAAGATATGCATGCATCAATGCACCAGGCATGCCGTCTAATAGAAGTCTCTAAAGACAGGTGCGTAATGGCTAAAGAGCCGATACGCTGGGCGTGTTGCTCAAGGTATAGATAACTCATCGGCTAAGCACTCCGATGAAACGCCGGACAGAAACCTACAGGCCTACGGCTCAACTCTACTATCAGCAACCTTGTAGGTCAAACCTAACCAATGCAGCATAGGACTGATGACGGTAAAAAGAGCTTGGTAAACCGATAGATCTTGTATGGACGTGATACGGTATATTCGATCTGACTAAGAGGTCGAACCTAACTGATACAGTCTTAGACAAAGCAAGATATATCAGGATAGTGACGGAACTTACTTTTTTACCGGATATCGAACTTAACCGATGTAGCCTCGCGTCGAGAACCCACTAGTAAAAACCTAGATAAGCTAGGGTGGTGATGCGCCAAAATTGTACTGACCGATTGGTTGATTGATTGATCGATATCTTATAGGCTTTCAGGGGATCTATATTTATACCTTGGTATTACAAAGTCTAACGCGGCTATAACATGCATCGGACGTTATTTCCTAAAAAATATAGAAGCAAAATATCTCTAAAGAAGTTAACTGAACTAACTAAACTTTCCTATTATGAGATACGATTTATATATATAAATTACCCTACCGTGAGTCTCACGGCTCCTTCTCAGACTCAGTCTCATTTGGATAGTCTTCTATAATTAGACCGAATTCTTCCTCGCTTCCTTCAATCAGCCTCTTTCCTATAGCAATCAGACTCTTCTTTACTAAACTGATTGTTTTTCCAATCTTTCACTGGACTTACCAAATTTTGGCATTAACAGTAGGGCCACAAAACGGCAATGATGATCGATATACTTTGCATTATACCCTCCTCGTACAAGTAGAGAGTGCCTAGGGGCATTTAGTGAAAGGACTTTAAGTTGCATAGAGAGGGAGGGTGAATGTGCACACCTAAAAACCTGAAAGAAACTTACAACAGAAATTAAACTCTCTACAGAGTATCTGGTCCTAATGTCTAGAGACTCTGGTCGAGGTTCACCGCTGAACAATAAAGCTCGGCTCGACACTCTAGTCCTAGGGTTTGGATATTCCATTTCCCCTTCATTGCCTCACAAAAAAAAGCGTGGAAGGAGAAATTTCTAGAAAGAAAGAGGGATGATGGATTATCCAAAGACAATAAATAAATGTAGAAAATAAATACATAAGAAGACATAAGATTTTTCACTGAAGTTCAGATCAAATAATCCTACGTCTCTGTTGAAGAACTCCAAGGAGCCGGATCCTACTTGATCCTTAGCCTCACCCAGCTCAAACCTAGGAAGAGGTCCTGTCTCTAAGATCTCATCAAGGCTATCACAAAGTCCAAGACAACCAGTAAGATCTTTACTAGGACACGATACTACCACCTTCGATGAAGTTTGCTCTATCAAAACCAATCCTTAAGAACAAGCTCGGTATCCACTATAGTTACCTCTTTCCTTGTAGAAGTGAGGAAGAACTTTACAAACTTTCCTAAGTGATTTACAACCTTGAATCCCTTTGGGCAACACCTATCAGTTTAGGAGGAGAACCACAAAGAATAATAAGTGCAAATCCTTACTAGACGTCGATCCAGAAGAGCTCAATTCAATCCCTAACCCTCTCACTCATTGGCTCTAAAAGATCACTCATAAAGAGGTGGATTTGGTGAAGAAAACAAGAAAGAGAGGTGAAAAACCCTAGAAAGGCTATTGGGAGTAGGGATGAAATGAATAAACAACCATCCACCCAAGTAGGGGTTGGTGGAGCTAAAAATAAAGCTCATGCGAAACTAGCTAAAGTATCCACCCCTAAGAGCTAGAGACTATGGACATACTTGAATCCGAGGCAACAATGCTAGTCTGAAGTATTTGGTCAAAGTCTCTAGACAAGCCTCATTACCAGATAAAAAAAATTCTATGGAGACTCCACCACTTAAGGATGAAGACTCTGAATGACTTTCACTATTAGGCTGGAAAACTTGTTAATAACGTGTCTGGTGACTTAGATAAAATATCTAAAAGCTTCTCTAGAGAAAAATCAAAATGCAGATGTGCACATGGTGTAAGTGTTCACTCAAGAAAAATAAATTGATCTAATTGAGTACTTGATTCGTAACTTGGGCAAATATTTGTACCCATCTTAATAAATACATTTAGAGCATACGTCGAGTCCTCTTAGATGTTTTTTTATGATAGGTGCTACTTTTTATCAACCCATTTTTATTGAGAACTAATTCCTGCACTTTAGCTTATTAAAACATATTAGTTTCTTAACTTTCTTGTCATCTACCATTTGAAATCCACTATGGGCTTAGATACATTTTTACATGGCAGGCATCTACGACTCCTGATTCTACTTTATAGGGGACCACTTCTCATGCGAAGCTGGCAATTGTAGGAGGATGAAACTTGATGAAGGATGTCTGTCAGCTCCTTGTGACATGCCCAATAGGATATGCATGTCATCATAGCCTAGTCGTAACCTAATTGTAACCTATGGCATATATCTTCAAGCCCATCCTTTGGTTCGTTCACTGTGGTACCACCTAGGTTATATAAGGGAAGGTCTCAGACCATGAAAGGGGAAAGAGAACAAAAACCAAGTGAACACAAATGGAGAATATAAAAACAACGTACATGACTTAGGGTATTACGTCTCTTGGTCTGAACATGTCTAAATTTCTTGTGTCAACCTTCCATCAATTCTAAGGCAACTCAAGACTTTCATCTCCCCAGCGGAACCAAAAGGGGTCCCATTGGATCCTCGCTACTGGTGTTCATCCAGTGACATCAAGGCTTGACCAGGGAAGGAAGAGCTATGAAGGATTGAGAGGTAGATAGGGAAGGGGTGGGAAGAGCGAAACAGGTGGTGACATTGGCAATCTTAGACGAAAGGAGTAGGGACGAAGCAACTTAGGACAATGAGGACAGCATCAGCCTTGCTTGGGGACGATGCGGGCGGATGAGCTAAGATCCTAGCTACAGTAGCGGCATCCCCTGCACTCCTCCACCCCCAACATGGGGCGGGCACACACAGTATGTTTTAGGGAAACGAAGCAACTGAAGATGTCGAGAGTTTTTCCAGGAGGTTTTTCACTGCGCAGTGAGTTGTTCTAGGAGGTTTTCACTATGACAAATTTGGAGTTGCTCTATTTTATAGTTTTGTTTAAACATGACAAACATGTATGAACATGAGGACTTGGCCGTGGTATATTTCTCCCCTTTGGTGACTATCTTCAGTAAAGTTGCATTTGTCGTTAAGACTCTCACAGAGCTGTGATAAGTTTTGGTTCAGATTGTGTACTCTTTGCTTTTGTGGAACGCGGCATATATCATGTTCAAGACTGCAATAATCAATCAGGGAACACAGTAACTCTGACTATCGAAGTTGATCGTCAACAGCATTAGATTCAAGAAAATAATCTGAATGCTTGTGTATTATTTTCCTTTTTCCTTTTGTTCTTTGGAGGCTAGAGCCCATGTTGCAACTACGGTTTGGGTTGGCTAGATCCAGGCCAATGGTGGCATCGACTGAATTTCCCAGAAGTGAGTGAGTGTTTGAGTGGATAGCTACAGTGACGTGTAGTGAAATGGAGTGCTATGGACCATGCAGTGAAACGCAAGGAGTAGGTTTATTCCTTGCTACTTTGTTCTCATGGATGGTCATCAGTGGTGACTTTTTTTAAGGGTGAAAGTGATGGCATAATGGTTCTGATTTTTAGCTGTTCACACTGTAAGCCACGTCCCTATAATAGAGATAGTAACATGCCACGTAAGCTAAGACCATATCCCCACTCTCTAGTGTAGAGTGGCTTTGGAGATGACTTTAATTTTTCATATCAACCCTTGCTATATTCTATTTTAGTCCTCATGTTTTTTAATCTATAAGGAGTTCTCGTATGTTGCACCAAACACCTAAAAAGTCCTCTCACCACCCATCTTGCACTCCACTCTCCCTCCGTGGCTCCACCGATACCAATCCCTTCCGCCTATGTCGCTCTCCTCCACTAGCCCCACTCCTGCTCCCACCTCTTCCTACGCCACTCTCCGCTGGTGCCTCTCCTCCTCCATGAAGAAGATCCGATCTTAGGCTCATCAGATCCGGCTCGAGATCGTTGGATCTACGTGACGACGGTGGATGTAGCTCGATGACGATGGTAGCTCAGGGCTTCTCTTCTATATCGTGCTTATTCTTTGTCCACCCCACCAAAGCTCGAGGAGACGTTGGGGTGTGGAGGGCCTGCACCTACATCGTGAGGCACAACCTCCCTCAATATAGCCTCGACCTATCGCCCTGGACATCACGTGGCTCTCAAGTGCCCTCGTCGAGGCACGACCGCCACTGATGTGAACAAAAATCTCTGAGCTAGCGAGGTGAAGCCATATGCCACCTTATGTGAATGGACTAATGGCCTTTAAGCTACTACAGTTCTAAAGAGCCCATATTCTAAAGTGCCTCATGACCTTTTTTTCAATCTCTTTAAGATCTTACACACATTGCTGCTAATACAGTGACTTATTTAGGGTAGTTTGAAGATCATTTCGTTGGAGAAGGTATGATGGAGCACAATGACAATCAACAACCATGCATGGCCAGCAAATACCCCTGTTAGTTTGATACTTCCTCTATGGTCTCATTTATCCCCCAAATGCCATGATCTATATGTTAAGGGATATATGTGCAGTGGATAATTTAGTTTTTACTCATCCTTGCATGTACTTTATATGTGGCCTTTGCCTAAGTCAATGCAACAGTGAAAAATTCCCAAATTACTAACATGGTATGAGAGCAAGGGAGAGAACCCTAGCCGCCGATCCTGCTGTCGCAAACGAGCCCATCCAACCCGTCCGTAGCCTCATCAAGTAGTAGCAACAGCACCGTCGTCCAATACATTTTCATCTCCAAGCAGCAGCTCCGCCGGCAGTCGTCGCGCAGCTGCGTGGGCTGTTGCAGCCTCTCCGTCCCCATCGGCGCTCAGCAGGCAGTGCTTGTCTCACCTCTCGTCGCGTGGATCTAAATCAGTCTCGTCGATCTGCAGCAGCAGCAGGCCTTCCAATTCGCTTTCAACACTTCAAGCAGCGAACAAGTAGCAGCAGCAAGGCAAAAACCCCCTTTTATCTTCATTCTCTCCAAATCTGGTGAAATTTGTTGTTCTCCAGCTCAGATCGAGCCCCTTATTCTTGTCCTTGAGCTCCTATTGTCTTTAAACAGCAGCAGCAGTGAAGTTCCACTTGCTGCAACGAGTTTCCTTCTCGTCGTCTTGGCCCATCTGGGCATAGATAGGCAGCAGCCCAGTGCCGGTGTGAATCCTCTGCTCGTCACCCAGTGGTTATCTTCTCTTTTCCTATGCTCATTCATTCTCTACACTAATTTGCGTATTTTTGTTGTGGCTTTGTGCTGCGACAGCCTACCATTTTATTAGAGGGAGAATAGAGGAGAGGAGTATATGTCATATCATGGTATAAAGCTTGATTGCTCATCATAATCATCATCTTGTGCAGCTGCTAGCTCCCTTAATTGATTCCTACTTTCAGTAGTATATGTCAAAATCATCTCCTCCTGCCGTCATCAGGGGCTTATGCATCTATCAAGGGAAAGGAACCTTCTTTAGTTGCTCATGGACCAGCCACCAAATTCGTTGCCTATATATATGCTCTGTATCGTGCTTGCTTGTTCACTGCTGCTGTCATCCGCATGTATTTTTGCTAGTATATTAGTATCCTCTGTAAGTCTTAATTATAAATCTAATTATATAAAACTAATGTTTCTACGAGCTTTTTCTCATTTAAATATAAAAATAAAAATGATGAGAGGTATATTTTTATGAGTTTCATATATTTTAAATTTGTCTTTCTTTTCTTTTCTATGTGGTGAACTCTCTCATTAGTTAATTATGTGCATATGTATTTGTTTATATACATATATATGCACATTTTCAAGAGCTCATCCTATATTTTATTTATTATGTATTCTTTAATGATGGACTTTAATTATGATAAGGATGAAATGCATAGAGACCAAACGATATATATAACTTCTTATCTCCTATTTTTTTCATAGGTTCATATATGTTATTTTCATATTATTGATATATATATATATATGTATATGACACTATTGTTTATTTTTATTTGAGTTATCTTATTTAGTCTCTTTTATTTGAAGGTTTGTATCTATATTTATCTATATCATTACCATAAATCTCATTGGTTCACCTTTAGTTATGTATATACTTACTTCTTGTGTATATACTTACCTCTCGTGTATATACTTTGTATGCATATGTTTAGTAGGAATAAATCCTATATATATGTTATGCATGTTCTAAATTTGTGTTGTTCCCTTTTTTTTAATATTGGATTTTTGAAACATATATGTAAGTATATGACATTTAGAGTTAATGGATACTCGATAAATTAATTCATATACTTCATATATAGCCGGTTGGCCATCAAGTGAACGATGACAACAGATTTATTAGGGCTAATATTTTCTTTTGAGTTATACAAAATAATATGTCATACCGTGATGAGATTAATAGATGACACCATCAGTTGATGATTATCAAGCTAAAGATATTATCATATTGACAAGGAGGAGGTCAAGTTTATGTTGACCAAAAAGTCAACAAATATTGGTCAAGACCTCGCCATAAAGATGGTTTAATCACAAGATCACAAGGGTTGATCAAAGCTCAAATTTTGACCCCGAGTTAGATGGCACAATATAAAGGTATAATAAATATAAGAATGCTTTGTTAGCCTTTTACCGGTCTTCTATTTAGAGTAAGAGCTGGGTTTCTAGATAGACTTCGTACTATTAAGAGGGTCAATGACAATTGGCTTGATTTGAACCATGTGTAAATCGCTCAATCACAAATGCATGATTGTTTTCCCTAGACACACACATTAAGTTTTTGTCTAGTTGGAGTGAGAAATCCGGGTTGTATCTTGATCCTTTTAAGACTCAATTAGACTTTTTAACATTGAGAGTTAATTAGATGTGTATCATTCATGGCTTTCATATCTTATCCACCCGTAATTCTCATTGGAGTTGGTTTTGTAAACAAAAAGAGAAATAGGCATGTCTAGGGGTGTCTAGCCATGTTTGGTGAGTTTTCACAAGTTCCAAACAAAGTGAGAAATAGGTATGTCCAATAGGAGTGAGTGACCTCATGTGAGTTTGTCTAGTAGAGCACACTTTAGAGTTTGAGCCCTTCATCCTTGAAAAATATTGTGATTCTTCAAAGGATTATTCATGGTTTATATAGCCCATTGAATAAGCTTTCTATAAAGTCCAAGAACATCAAATTTTAACACTTAAATCATAAGATATCATCGTTTTACTATCGGTGCGTCTTGCTAAAAAGTGGTCGACGGTCAGACCAAACCAAGGTTGGTCTGATTGGACTAATGGCTAGTTTGATTAGCATTGGAAGGTCGGTCGGACCGCCAAAGGGCCCTAGAAGCTTTTTTTACCGTTAGACTGAGGGCCGGTCCAACTAGGCTTAGTAGGGGTGTTAGATCGGTTGACAGTCCAAAAAAGTGTTTTAGCCCTCATTTGCTAGTTTTTTTTTGTGTGGGCTATATAAGGGCATGGGTTTGAGTAGTTTGGCTAATGCTCCTAGTCCTAGTGAAGGCATTTATATGAGAGCAAAACTTTTGTGAGCTTATTGTTCATGTTTTAGCTTGTGTGAGACCTCTCGTCTCCTCTAGTGCATGTGTTGCAACTAGAATGCATTAGTTACAAGAGGAGAGTGGTAGAGTGCACGAGATTGAGATTTGACACTTGGTGAGAGTCAATAGAGTCTTGATTTATTACTCTTGGTGTTTGTTGATACCTAGCTGGCTTGGTGGTGGTTTGCCCAGTGATCTATCCAAAGGAGATTGTGAAGGAGGCCCAGTGGTTGATTGTAAGTGGCTCAATGTTTGCCATCTCCAGAGTGGAGGAAGAACAAACATAGTAATAGAAACTTAGGAGATCGCTTTGGGACTGGCTCCCACCTTGTCTACCTCTTGGCAAGGAGGTTTGGAGGCTTGGTGGTTTCAGTGTTGAAGTTAGGCTCGCCTCAACGATGACGTAGGAAGTCGGCAAGACTCCGAACATTGGGTGAAAAAAATCTTTTGTCTCTTGTCTCCTTTATTTTATGCAATTTATATTTATGCAAATTTATTTTAAGCAAGTTTATATACTAAAGATTATTTGTTCTATTATCACTCTAGACTTGTAAACCTCAAGACATGCTAGCTTTTTAGGCACATAGTTGAGACTAGTTGTTTTAGACTTTTAATTATGTAAAACTGTTTTGATTCATACTTTTGCATAAAACATGATTTTAGCCAAAAAGATTTTTAACCGCCTATTTACCCCTCTCTAGTCGGCCTCCTCGATAATACATCCTCTATAAGTCAATTTTATGTATTCTAGTCATCAATTTCCTGCGTTACCTATCAAGTTTATTGAAGTTTATTGCATTCCTTCAATTTGTCAAAGTCATACTAGTCAATCACTATCTTCATTAGCTCCTCGTTGGATTTGTCATTCATTATCACCCTACCATCATCACTTACTCCTCACCAGAGTTGGTCTACCACGCCACTAGCTTCTCACTCAAGCTAGCATCATCGTCAATCAATAAACGGCTGAAAAATAGTTTGCAAAGGTTCTTCGTCATTATTATCAACGTCTTCAATTCAATGAAGAGTCGAAGAATAGTTTCTTAAGGCTTCAAGGTATTAAGAGCCGAATAACAGCTTGTGGAGGCTTCAAGGTATGCTCTATCGAGGAGAGAATAGATTTCTTTTCTTTTTCTTCTTTCAAGAGCAGCATACTTTGACAACAACATCAAGCAGAGACTTTAGATTTAGCATTAATTACATCTTTCAAATGCAATGTTATTATATATAGATTGCATTTGAATGGGAGTATTTAAGGATATGTATGTAGTGGACAATTTAGACTTTTTCTATCCTTGTATGTACTTTATATGTGGTTGTTGGCTGAGTCAATGCAACAGTGAAAAATCCCCAAATTACTCTCATCCTGACACTATGTAGTTGATTTCTCGACCCTTGTGTGGTACCTGCTGAATTTCTGGGTCATCCACTCATCCACAAGTGCAATTCTAGAACAGTTCAGCTTGATTTAAATTTGGCACGTATGATAAGTACGTACTCTGTGCATGCCATTTTATAGTTGATGTGGTTCCATGCCGTTGAAGAAAAAAAGGTGCACGAATATTAAAGATATTGAGTGATCCAGATTAAAAGTTAATTAACGAGCTAAACATCGTTATGGAGGGGCCATATCGTCCTAAGTGGAAGCTAAGCCCATTTCTATCCATTCTCCCCTGCACGCGCTCGATCTCGCTGGTTCCTTCGTCTGCCGCGCGCCGCAGGTGAAACGCTCTGTCTCGCCCCGCCATGACGAAAGAAGCAAGAGGCGCAGCTGGTGGAGCTCCCCATTGACGCATTCGGCGTTGCCATGTGCGAGTCCATCTTGCAGGGCCGACGACGGTGGCAATGAAAGTATGGAACCCGATCGACCCGATCGAAGAAGATCCTCTGCGTGCTCTCCCACCACGATGACAAGGTCGCCGGATAGTTTCTAAGGTGCACGTTTCAGCTTGCCATGCGATGGTGATGCTAGGCTAGTAGGCTTCCTTGCAAGCCTTGCATTGTCTCAAGTGCAGCAATAAACTGATGAGGACATTTCTTTCTTGAATACACATAAAGCCATCTATTATGTTCAACAAGATGAGCCAAGCATATACGGACCCGTGACTTGTGCATATGTACATCACCTTAACCGTCACATATGAATGTGTTACATGCATAAAAATATTTTTAAGAATAGAATGCTATTTAACCCTTATAACAATTTGATTGTCATTAGAAACATTGGATATGAACATAGAGACAAGACCAAGTATAGAAGTGGAGGTGCCAAACACAAGAAAATTCTAATTCGTGAGTCCAATTCAGTTTTAGAATGGAAAACATTGTCAACTTCAAACGAATATAACTTTTGATCCAAAAGGAGTCTCAGAGCCTATAATTACTTGTTAGAAAGCATATAAATTATACTTTCAGATGGTTTTGATTTCGTACCCAATTTTTTTGTGAGCTATCTGCAATCACCAAAACAAGTTGTATCACTTTTTAAGTATGAGTCAGAGTGGCCTTTGGGCTTTGTAAACAAGTCATGTTCAGTCGTTTAGATTAATCTACCACTTTATAGTTTTGTCGCTAGATCGGTTTATGGAACTTCAACATCGTGTGCTAAACATTCATTTGTAATTTATATTGTGTTCTTTGTTGTTCTTACAAATTTCTTCGATTATTTATAGGACCAATAACCTTCGTGATTAGGTTGGCTATGTGAGCATGATTGATAAAGATAAGACGTGTGGAGGTTGTGATTGTGAGGAGACGATCTGCTGATTGGAAAACTCAAAACGTCAACAACCACATATCGATAAATCGAACCTATTGGAAGATCGGACACCTATTCAAATAGTGGTATTAGAGTTAAGTTTGTTTGTTAGGTATCATCTAATCTGCCTTGTTGAATCTCTATTTTTTCTCTATCCTATAGTCTACGAAAAAGCCAAAAAAAATTGGTAGTCGTAGTTTTCCCTGTCCTAAAACCACGTTTAGTCTTTTGTATAATTCAGTTTCAGAGTCCATAGTGTTGAGTTTGTGTCTTACGTCGAATTCGGTTGCTAGTTTAGATTGTGCTTGAGTCTATTTTGTGATCCATCCACTGCCCCCACACAAACCCTAGCCACCGCCACCTACGTCTTCATTTTGCCATCTAATATCCATCTCGTGCTAGTGTTGGCCATTGTGTGTTCTATTTTATTCATATACCACGTCCCTTAATCACCCTGCACCTCCATACACATACCTACCAACCACCGCCACCATATCATACCCGGTTTCATCACATGTTTTTGAGTCAGCCTCCATCGTAAATACATAGTTTGTGGGCATCTACAAAAAATTTCCCATTCGTTGCCCTCCACTTTGTTGGGTTGGTCAAATTTTTTTTTGTGAAATTTGGCTAGGAAGTCTTAGCATGAATTTTTGAAACATGCTTGTGGTTTTTTACATGCCACATCTTATATCAGTTGGGCTGCCACTTTATGATGTTGTTCCTGTGCTCTTAGTTGAGAAAAAAAAATTAATGTAAAAATGAAAGAAAATTTAAGAAAAAGGTGTGAAAGAAGAAAAAAAGGAAAAAAATAAAAAGAAGAGGAGCACATTGGACACATAGGGAGCTAGTTGTGCTATTTTGTGTTGTGTCTTGCCTTGTCCACAGTTCCTTGCTATCTTATCACACTTATTTATCTCCCTTGTTTATGACATCTAGTTTAGGACATGTTTAGGACAATAACTAGGACAAATGTCTTTGACATTTATTTAGGATTACTATTTGTTATTGAATTATGTACCACTAACATATTTGGCCTTTCAAGCTCCACATACATACTTTTGATCAGTATAGCTTAGATCCTTGCAACTATTCCTCGCTAGTGTCAAACATCCCACCTCTCTAGTTGTACCACTTGCTTCAATTGGTAAGATTTTTTGTAAGGGCGAGGTAAGACAATTGAGAGTGTGTGATTCCATCTTCTATCGTCTAGTAGTTGATAGGGATCATATTTTTGTGCTATTCTTATTTTCCACTAACCATGGTAAGTGAGGTGAATGATTTCTCCGATTGTGCTTCAAGAGAGGAGATCACTAAGTTGGATGAGAATATTGAGACAAATGTAGCTGCCTTGAATGCAATGCGGGAAGACATCCAGACTATAGCTAGGAGTATTACAACCCTTACTAATCACATTGAGCAATTGGCAGCCAACCGACATCCACCACCACCACTTTTTGATGATGAGGGAGATAATGAAGAAGAGGAAGCTGAGGATAGTGATGCATAAGCTGTACATTGTGACGAGCACCTACGACAATGGCTGTGATTCAATTGACAAGGTATGGGAGGTAACCGCCACCATGAAGTAATGATGATCCTTTTGCTAAAGCCAAATTTATCTTGCCTTCCTCTTCTGTTAAATATGACTGTAAGATTTATTTAGATTGAGAGATGACAATAGAATAGAAATTTAATTCCCATCTAGTTCCTGAAATTCATAGGGTTAGATAAGCAACTAGTGAATTTAAGGACTTCGCTATTATTTAGTGGAATGAATTAGTTAAATCTACCCTAGAACCTAACACATGGGATAGACTACATCATACTATGTTAGATAGATTTATTCCTCCATCCTTCAAATGAGATTTGCAAAAAAAAGTTGCAACGCTTGGATCAAGGTGATAAGTCTGTAGAAAAATACTATCAAGAACTAAAAATAGGAATGTTACTCTACGAGGTACAGGAGGATTAGGAGGATAAGATGGCTTGGTTTTATGAGGGGTTGAAACATGAAATTCAAGACATAATTGCCTATAAAGAATACAATTCTATTAACTGATTTTTCCATCTAGCTATGTTATTTGAATAGGAATTGTTGAAAAGGCAACCAATGAAAAGAAACAATTGGGACATCACATCTACATCGAGGCCTCCCTTTGGGCAAGGAAAAAATACCCACACCACTATCTGGACTTCTACATTCTCCACCAATTGGATGCGATCAGTGGCACCAGCACCATTATTCTGTGCTACTGAGGTGAGTAAATCTGTTCATTCATAGGCACCCGCAAAAAGTGCATCATTGGTTTCTTCTATGGGACGAACAAGAGATATCCAATATTTCAAGTACAAAGGGATAGGGCATGTACAACGTGATTGCCCGAACCAAATAGTTCTCATTGCTATAGATGATGGTGACTATACTAGTGCTAGTGATATTGAAGATGAATTAGTACTTACCACTAACCATGCAAGAGATGAAGACCACATCGATGACAATGTGTAGCAAATAGGTGTTGTAGATATAAGAAAGTACTTGAACATTGTAGCACAACGAGTGCTAAGTGCCCAAATGGAGAAAGCTGAGCAAAATCAGCTCTCTAATTTGTTTCAATAAAGTTTTGTGGTCAATAATAGAGCATGTAGTGCTGTCATTGTTAGCAGAAGTTATAGCAATCTTACTAGTACATATTTGGTTGAGAAGCTTGGTTTGCCTACACAACCACATCCATGGCCTTACTATATCTAATAGTTTAACTCTTGTGGTAAGTTGAAGGTAAGCAAAGCTATGAGAGTGTAATTTTTTTTGGATGTAACCATGATAGTGCAAATTTTGATGTTGTGACTAGGCAAGCATGTTCTTTGCTCTTGGGTTGGCCTTGGGAATGTGATAGAGATATATTGCTCTGTGATAGAACTAATATGTATACTTTCACACATAATGATAAGAAGAGTTGCTACCAATGACTCCTACTGACATTTTGAACTATGATATAGCATATACTGAAAAAGAGAGGAACTTAAATGAATTTAAGTCTAAAAATCGACAAGTAGCTAAAGATGTTTTTCCACCTAAAAATGAAAAAAAGATCCACATGCTAGGAAAGACACAATTAAGTTGAAAGGTGATACCATGTTAGCTACTAAATCTAAAATTTTTGAGTTAATTACACATGAATCTATTTGCTATGCTTTGATTTGTAGAGAGACTTTCTTAACAATTGAGGATTTGCCTCCATCTTTGCCACGTGCGATTGCTAATCTTTTGCAGGAGCTTGGTGAAATATTTTCAAGCGAAATACCCCGAGGTTGCCACCTATGAGAGGAATTGAGCATCAAATTGATTTGATCCCAAGAGATGCTTTGCCAAATCGTGCGCCATATAGGACCAATCCCGAAGATACTAAGGAAATTTAGCATGAAGTACAAGACTTGCTTTATAAAGGGCACGCATGTGAGAGTCTTAGTTCTTGTGTTGTTCCTATTATTTTGGTGCTTAAGAAAGATGGATCGTGACATATTTGTTTCGATTGTAAAGCCATTAATAATATAACTATTAGATATCATCATCATATTCCTAGGTTAAATGATATGCTTGATGAATTAAGTGGTTCTGCTGTGTTCTCTAAAATAGACTTGCATAGTGGTTACCACCAAATTAGAATGAAATTGGGTGATGAATGAAAAACTGTGTTTAAAACTAAATTTAGTTTGTATGAGTGGTTAGTTATACCTTTCAGTTTGACTAATGTACCTAGTAAATTTATACGACCTATGAATGAAGTTTTATGTAGTTTGATTGATAGATTTGTGGTGGTTTATGTGCTATTTTTATTGCTTTGAGAGATACACATTTGTTGGGTAACCTCAACAAGTGTGCTTTTTGCATAGAACAAGTTTTTTTTCTTATTTATGTTGTGACTCCACACGGAATTAAAGTTGATGAGACTATGATTGAAGTGATCAAGAGTTGGCTAACTCCTAAATCAGTTACACATGTATGAAGCTTTCTAGGTCTAGCTAGATTCTACCATTACTTTGTGAGAGATTTCAGCACCATTGTTGCACCCATAAATGAGCAAACAGAGAAAGGCATTCCTTTTTGATGGGAAGAAGCACAAGAAGACGCATTCAGTTTGCTCAAAGAGATGTTGACTCATACACCCCTACTCCAACTCTCTGATTTTGGTAAGGTTTTCAAACTTGAATGTAGAATTGGGATTAGAGGTGTGCTTATTCAAGAAGGTAAGCCAGTTGCATACTTTAGTGAGAAGTTGTCAGGATCTAATTTAAACTATTCAATCTATGATAAAGAATTATATGCTTTTGTTCAAATATTAGAGACTTGGCAACATTATTTATAGCCGAAGAAATTTATTATACATTCTGATCATGAGTCTTTGAAACATATTAGAAGTCAAGTTGAATAAACGACATGCTAAATGGGTAGGATTTATTAAGTCATTTTGTTATATCATTAAGCATTAGACCAGCAAAGACAATATGATTGCTAATGTTTTATCTAGACGCTATACCATGTTATCTCAGGTTAATCCTAAAATTTTTGATTTAGAGACAATAAAAGGCTTATATGCTACTGATTTGGAATTTAAAGAAGCTTATGATCAATGTTGAGAGGAGCGAACATGGAATAAATATATGCTAAATGATGGATTGTTGAATCATGCTAGCAAACTATACGTTTTGGTAAGTTCTGTTTGTCTTCTATTTTTATAGGAGGTGCATAGACGGGGCTTAATTGGGGGCATTTTGGAGTGAAGAAGACAGAAGATGTACTGGCCACTCACTTCTTTTGGTCCAAGATGCGGTGAGATGTTGAATAATATGTTGCTCGGTGCAACATTTATAGTAAAGCTAAGTCCTTCCTCAATCCATATAGTCTTTGTATGCTCTATATGTTCCTAGTCTACCCTCTATGGATTTTGTTTTAGGATTGTCTAGGACAAAACGGGGAGGAATAATATTTCTATTGTTGTTGATATATTTTTAAAGATAGCATATTTTATTTCTTGTCACAAGAGCGACGATGCTATAGTAGTTGCTAATTTGTTTTTCATCGACGTCATTCATTTGCAATGTGTGCCAAATATAATTGTTTCAAATCATGAGTGATTTTTGGATGACATTATGGAGAAAATTAGGGACAAAGTTACTATTTTATACAACTTGCCATCCCCAAACCGATTGACAAACTAAAGTGGTTACATTGTCAACTATGTTGTGGGTTGTTTTGAAGAATAATTTGAAAATGTCGGAAGAGTGCCCACCTCATGTTGAGTTCACCTACAACCGTACATTGCACTCCACTATAAAGATGAGCCTATTCTAGGTGGTATGTAGCTTTAATCCTCATGCTCCAATTGATTTATTACCTCTACCATCTTCCAAAAAATTAAATTTGGATGCTAATACATGTGCTGCATTTGTACTTAAGTTATATGAGACCACTAAAGGACATTAAGCGTATCAATGTAACATATAAACTTGTTAGTAGTCAAGGTAGAAAGGAAGATAATCTTGTTTGGTTATAATTGAGAAAAGATAGGTTTCCTGAGTTACACAAGTCTAAATTAATGTCACGCATTGCTGCTTCTTGTAAAGATAAATGATAATACATACAGTATTGATTTGCCTATAGGTTATAGTGTGAGTTATGTTTTCAATATCATCGATTTTTAACCATACTTGAGTGAGTAGGATGAACTTGGGTCACAGATGACTCTAAATCAAGAGGGGGAAGAGGGGGAGGATGATGAGGACGCTACTTTCTTGGATACACACATACAAGTCATCCCTCATGTTTAACAAGATGAGCCAAGACTACAAGAACTAATGACTTCAGCACACGCACGTCACCTTAACCATCAGGTGAATACATTCTTAAACTTGCATTGAAATATTTCTAAAAATAAAATGCTATTTAATCCTTGTGACAATTTGATTGCCATTAGAAACCTTGAACAAGAACATTGAGAATAACACTATAGAAGTGGAGGTGACAAGCGCAAGAAAATTCCAATTCACAAGTCCGATTCAGTTTCAGGATGGAAGACAATTTCAACTTCAAATGAACATAACTTTTGATCCAGAAGTAGTCTTAGAGCCTACAAGTACTTTTGAAAAGCTTATGAAGTTTAGTTTCAGATGATTTTGGTTTTGTACACAAATTCCTCGTAAGCTATCCGTAATCGTCAAAATAAGTTATATCATTTTTCTATTACAAGGACTTTGGGCTTTATAAATGAGTTATATTTGCCACTTTGTAATTTTGTCGCTAGATCGATTTGTAGAATTCCAATATCATGTGCTAAATATTTATGTACAATTAGATTGTGTTCTTTTCTATTATTGGAAATTTTTTCGATTGTTTGTAGAAGCAATAATCTTTGTGGTTGGGTCGTTTACGTGAGGGCGTTGTTGATAATGACAAGACGTATGGGTATAGTGATTATGAGGAGATAATCCGCTAATCAGAAGTCTAACATCAACATCCACATATTGATAAATAGAACATATAAAAAAATAGAGCGCCTATTCACATCATAAACGGTCTGACGGAAGCAGTGAGCCAGGGACCATTGGAGTTGATTTCACGATTTTGCACTTGAAATTGATTCACCGGAGGAAGCGGCCGGCGCGGCGCTGCGCGTGCGTCACGCGGCGGACGAAGGAACAAGCGACCTCGAGCGTGCGTGGGAGATTCAGGCTTTCTCTTCGGACGAAATTGCCCCTCCTTAATGATGTTAAGCCCTGTTAATTAACTTTTAATTCGAACCACTCATCATCTTTAATATTCGTGAACTTTTTTTCTTGAAGAGCATAGAAGCACATCTCTATAGTAGTTTCAAGTGAACGTGATTTTTCCTGAAAAGAGTGGCGTTTGGGCTTTAGATGTAAATCCTTCGTTGAAAAAAAAAAATCTACAGCAATGATTGGTTTTTTTTATAGGAACTCATTATGACTCGTTTACATATAGACAATTTTGTCGATATGCCTGCGTGTTCTATAGTCTCAGCAATGGTGTCCAAGCACACTACTTATACCGTCAGTAGGCAACAATAGGAGATGCAAAACAATTCTGGGTTTCATCTTTGTATTGTCAACATACTTATTTACAATGCTAAAGGAAGTGCTTACCTTTTTTTTATAGAGGACTATAATTCTTGCAATGGCTCACAGATGTGGCAAAAATCATCAGTAAATTGAGAAATACCTAATCATACTTATTTACAATATCAGTATGGTGATGAAGACTTCTTGGAAGAGACAAGATCTGATAAGGAGAAGTTAAACCTTTGTTGTTTTGTGCTGATTAAATAACTTGATTGGTTGGTGCTAAGGCAAATGCTATGCACCGAAGATATGAGAATTGCTGAGAACATGGGTGATGACATTTAAGTTCCTAAAAGTTGAATGCACTTGTGTATCATGAACCTAGATGATGTGGTTAACTTGGATTATGTTGCAACTTTCACTACTATTCAGATTATTCCCAGTGTCCTGGAGAACGCTCTTCGAAAAGCAATAAATCGTGTTTGATAAAAAGCATGTTAGATGTTTGCTAGAAGCTACTAGATAGAGGCTGTTTGATAAGAAAAAAGTAATTTTTGCCTTCACAGCACTGCATTATGAGTATACCTCATCCTCTAAATTGAGAAAAGCATATATTTTGCTAAAATAACGTTTGCCTTAGTAGTGGAAGTCAACTGTCAGCAAGTTCGGCAGTAGATGGAAGTAGTATCAGGGAGGACAACCGTTGCTTTGTATAGTTAGATGGCTTCATCAAATTGGTTAGTACTTGCCTGCTCTCCATTGAATGATATAACGTGACTTCACGTAAATTCGATGATAATGTAATACTCGTCGACTAAAATAGTGTTCATTAAATAATAATTACTTTATTTGTAGGATTAAAAGAAAAATTAAACCTAAAAAAATTAACTAACTACATCTTTTGCCATCAGTCCGACCGTCTGAGAAAAAAATACAATTTAATAAAACTTTTAAAAATAAATATAATTTTATTGTACGAAGATATGTGTACATACAAAATACTCATCTCAAATTATAATCTTTCTCTCTTTATCAAGTTTTCCTTTAACATCTTAACCTCTCATCTATTTATACCTAAAAATTCTAACACCAGCTAGGTGTAGAATTTCTATTCCCAATAGAACTCAATCACTCAATTTTAAAAACTTATTACAAATTTTCAAATTAAATTATCTTTCTTTCACCACAAACTGCGGCCATAACCTGCCACAGAAAATCCGTTCCGGACTCCATCCACGCACATCAATCACACGACGACACGTCGGCTCAGTACGGACTCCTCCCGTGTACGGTCGCTCTCCTATCGTTGTGCACCGCACGAGCCTGCTACTCGGGTACAGTATATAACGTGCGGACATACTGTATCACACATACATTGATGATACAGTACCCAACGTACGGTAGACCTACGTACCCCTCCAATTTCTTCACCAATTCTTCTCCACATTTCTTCACGATTTTTTCGGCACTTATACCTATAACAAAGCTCATTACAAATACATCCTCACACGATGTATATCGGTAGATAGATATCAGAAGCAGGATCTAGATAAGCTCTCTTCTGAGTTTATACATGATTCAGTCACACGGATATATCATAAAGTCAGGATGAAAATAAATATGGATCCGTTTAGACAGGTTTAGACCACTCAGTAACATTACAGCCTACTCCTATTTTCTTATTTTTGTTAGATATGGATTACAGTGGCTAAGCGTTTTAAAGTGGCTTTCCCCTCTCTCTATCCACAATCATCCCCTTATGTATTATTGGGGTTACCACAGTAGATAAAGAGAAATTCTCATAAGCTAAGACTTGTGGGTCTCACACTAGTCTAGGTATGATATGTCTCATTTTATTATAAGCATACTCTATGGGATCTACTTCACTGTGCGGCGATGTGTGCTGCACTTGCTCAGTGGGGCTCACTATACAACAAGTTAGCCAAACATGTGAAGGACGAAGGACGTGATGTGGTTCAATAAGCCCCCTGCTACAACAAGAGTAAGGGCAGTATCTGTCTTATTACACATCACCCGTCTGTTAGAGTAGATATCCGTTCTGTTGCTATACCTATCACGGGTGCACGTGTCGATGCTAGTAGAGATAAGTAAGCCTACCGCATTAAATAAGATAGTTGGAATAGTTTGACACGTGTAGCCCCCAAACTTTTGCCACTAAGACCACGAGAAAAACACGAGTTCAACTAACTTACACAAGGTTATTTTGTGGAGACTAGTCCAAGATGAGAGACCTAGGCTAACCAGCTTAGTGAATGGCCTAGAAAAACCGGTCTAGGTTAGGTTAGGTAGCTTGGGCTAATTAGCTCAATCACTCTAGTCGGGATATTCAGCTTGGACCTAAGATGAGTCTGGGCTTCATACCAAGGGCCCTGAGCAGGGACGGGTATTACCAATCTGCCTGCCTAACATAATTAATTTGGGACATTCGGGTCACCAAACTAGGTAGTCGAAAGATGATCTGGATTTCAGAGCCAGACCCGGGTATTTTTTTTCGTCGGATACAACTACGGGTTTAGAAATGTGCTATTGGATGGATACGGGTTACCTGACTACAAAATGGGTACTACCCAATTAAATATCTGAATATGACTTGGATAATCATAGTCCACCAGCCCATGTTACATACGAAAACTATCACAACCCAATAACCAACAAATCTTATTGTAGGCTATGCGCATGTAGTTGGACTTCATTTCATCAACTACAAACATGTATATATACTAACCTACTAATGATGCTACTAATGATGTAATGTAGCAAATCAATTATGCTACCCTCCTAGTTGCTACTACTCTGGTATAGTTGTGTTTGGGATATATAGAATGGTTGAATGGTTGTTATATACGTGGTATATATAGGTGTTGATTTGATTTGATATCCAAATAACTATTCGTAACTAGTATTGTTTATATCATCTTGGTATGTATTCTTTCTGTATTTGTGCCTGATATTATCTGAGTTTATATTCATATTCGGCACTATCCATATCCAACCTGATCCAAAAAAATTATGGGTTAGGATATGGGAAGGGTGGTATCCGATCTTATCCGACCCAATTTCACCCCTAGCCATAGGATATTCACAAATGCTATCTAGACACCTTTAGGTCTCTATGGGTAGGACCTTTGGTCCCTAGTTCATCGATAGTAGCCCCTAGGCCAAGTGTCAGGGAGCATCATGATGGCTGCATATGTAGCCTATGTTGTCAGGACCTAGATGCGTCAAAGCGGTAGCCTTCCAATTTATTTCTTTTTGGGACGTCTTGTGTTGGTGTAGCACACTCCACTTCCTTTTCGATGGACCAAGTGAATGGAAAAGCTTCCCATCTCTTGGCTTGATAAGGGTCATGGGGAGGCAAAATGACGTGCATCGCTTTGTTTTACCTATCTTGTCCACACACACCCCCACTTCACATGAAATTTAAGGCCTGAAGGGAGTAGGGGCCCACCACCTAGTTTCATTTTCCAAGTTGTGGTTCTTCATAGGTTCCCTCATAAATTAGAGATGGCACCGCATCCCTTGATTTTTCGCTCCTTTGTCTCAATAGATTCCTCACACTCATCTTCTTTGTTTTCCTCCACCACCTCAACTCCTTTCACTTTTCCTTCACTCTAGCTCCCTCTATCAGCTCCACTAGTGGCCATAGCTAGAACCAGTGGAGACTTGATATTACCGCCCTCCCATCTCTCAATAGAGAATGACACAACAGTTGTGGGGCTACAACGATTAGGCCAGCCACGTTCCCACCCTAGCTTGAGAAGCCCAGCGAGGTAGTGATTTTCTTATCCTTCATCATAGCGGGCTGGTACCGTCTTTCTCCACCTTCTTCATCTAAGGGCTAGAAGTTTTCAACATCCATTAGATCCACCTAACCCCTAACTCCATAATCACGCTAGTCATTTTTGCACACTTGTATGAGATGTTTATTGGTATTATGCCCTTGGTAGACCTCTATTGGCACTTCTTTGTGCTAAGGTCATCCGTGAACAAGGAGCCTGAGACTGATGAACTAGAGGTGTCGGGGTGCTACGGATTCCAACTGCGCAAGGGCATCAGTGACCTCATCATCCACACACTAAAGAACAAGTAGGAGGAATGGTAGTAGGACTAGGTCTACATCAGTGTGCCGGAGAGTGACCGCCTGCATCTTCGCACATTGGCGGCGTAGGCATAGAAGGAAATTTGGAAGGAGGAGCCCTAACCAATGTCCGGATGGACTCGATGCTAGCGTGCATTGCCAGCTTGCATGCGGCGAGGCTCACCTCAACAATAGTTGTTGCCAACTTCATATGTCACTGCATCGCCCCACTCCAGAAGCGGGTGTGGGCCACATAGATGTATGCCAGCATGCACAACCTCACTTAGACTTACATCGAGGCAATAGGGACCCTTAGCACCAAGGTGGCGAAGGCCTTGGTCAAGGTGTTGGTGCCCATCGGCACTAACTCTGAACTAGATCTCCTTCAGGACAACTTGGCGCTCTACCATGACGCAAACTGTGCAACCATCCTATCCTTGCTCTTAGTGTTCAACGCACAAGGCCTTAATCTCAAGTCAACACTGCATGCTGCGGGAGGGATTCGCATCCACGACAATGACATGTCAGCGTAGCATTGCACGACATCGCAAGAAGATGAGGGGGAATGAGATAGCTCACCACCACTGGCCGACGTGAGGGCTAGTGATGACTCGGATCCGGTGTGGTGAGCGGCCCTAGTGATTGGAAGAGGAGGGAAAAGAGATCGACGCCCCTGAGCTCGCCACTACCTTCACCGCTGCCTTTGCCTTCTATGATGAGCACATGGGTGGTGGTGATGGGGACCCAAAAAGGGTCCGTTGTGATCGCCGAGTGAGCAGACCCCCTCGTCAGCAAAGAGAGCAAAACTAGTGCCGCAAGGTCCTAGGAGATCAGGGCCTCAATGGCAGTTCAAGGGGACGCCTACCATGTAAGCATCATATTTCCTTCTTTTCTTTCTCTATTTTCTATCTTCTCTTTTTTTAGTTTCTTTTTTTTACATGGGTATCTTTTTTTTTTGCTCAGTCAAGAAAACTAGGGCCACTGGATAGGATGATACGAGTTTGTTCTTAAGTATGTATCCTACTTATTTAGACAATAGGAACACATTCACTCTTGTTTTGCTTAAAAACGATGGAGAACACCAAAAAGGAGAGGGATTCACGCAGGCTGATTTTGGACTACGGAACAACGCCAATTTGTAATGGTCACTACGGTTGAGTACGGACTCTAATTCGAGCATTCTTAGACTTCACAAAAAGCTTATTAGGTCTACTTTCAAATGGATCTATCCTCACATCCATATATGCTCAGAATCAGCTGCCATCATTATTTCAATGCCAAGATCTTAGCCTATCCACGGTAATGCAGCACCCAATTTTGGGGTAACGGCCTATGTATCTAGTTGTGTCCATTAGGGACATATCGTAGGATTGGAGCACAACCCCAAAACCCTTGTGATCATCCTCCCACCTGTATATAATCTATAGAGCTGCCACAAAACAAAGCAGGTTTTGTTAGATTGAAAGTTAGTAATTGCTACTTCGCTTGTAGCGCACGTGTCGACTAGATCGTATGCCTATTCATCTTCGGAACTCTACTTTTCTCGTTGTATTTTCAGATTGAATCCTTCATCTTAGTTTAGCAATTTAGTGTTTGATCTACTTGTTCTTGCTTGTTCTTCAATTGCTTGCGGGACGAGTGCCCTCATGGTTAGGTTGATTGTGCTCCACAAGATTGCGCTCAACCATTGGAATCGGTGTATCGGTTGTAGTTGGGCCATGAATGTCGTTGTAACCATCAATCGAGTCATCCATCTCCATCGAAAGATTGGAACCAAATCTACCATCATTGGGGTGTTCAACCCCTTGAGGCATTCGGTGGCATCTGAGCTCACGCTGCAGGGTCTTGATGCTGCAGGGCGAAGGTTGGGCAAAGGCCCTATCATACAAGGTCACGATAGTATGCTCAAGCTCCTAGAACCCAAGGTTGGTAGGTTGCGTGCCCTTAGTACCACCAACCTCGACGATGCGATCTTCACTCTCCTTCTTACGGTCCTCGGCCAATGACTTGACTGTGCGCCACTCCATGAGGTTGTGCCACTTGGCCTAATGGATCTCGCAACATTTGCCCAGTGGAGGGGCTTTCTTGCAACTTGGCCTAATGGTATTGCAAACTTGGCTAAAACATTAGATGAAATGCCTTAGTGTCTCGCCATCCTACTACTGGACTTTGTAGAGATTAGAATCTATGCCAAGGTGCTTCTAAGTGCCTTAGAAGTTGACGATGAACTGATGGCATAGCTCGCCCCACAATGCAATGGAACCCTATGGAAGGTTCATGAGACAGGAGCGGGTTGAGCCTTCTAGGACCACATGGAAATAGTTGCCCATGGTTTGCTCATCACCTCCTGCCACCAGGATGTTAGTGGTGTAGATCTGGAGGAATTCTCTCGCATCAATGAAGCTATTGTATTTCTCCGAGATCGTTAGCCAAAACTTAGTCGGCTAGCGAACTTGTCGGAGTTCCTTCGTGAAGGCCTGATAGCCAGCATCGTAAGGTATGGTGTTAGAATGGGACATCGAGTGTGAGGGCTCATGCAACAAGGAGTGACGACTATAGCGGGGATGGCCAGAGGACGCCTAGTACTACATGATTGCATTGTTTCAGTGCCACTCGCAGGCTTTCTCAAGCGTAACTTGGGCATCCTCATTTGCCCTTCGCTCATCAAGGCAATGGTGAAGGTCCTAGGGGCCCATCGGCCATGTGGGAGTGGCTAGGGTCTTAGGTCATGCACATGGCCTTGGACGACATTGGTGCCACATAGTGGCTAGTCCGAAAAAAGACCAATGATGAACTGTCCCTAAAGCTGTTGCATGCACTTTTGGTGTCCACGTGGCAACGCACTGTGCTGATGAGATCAATGACCACTTGCAACCACCTCCCTTTGGGAGTTTTGACACCTACTGCCTAGAACGGAGCATGCATGAAGAGTGCATATGTGGAAAGCAGAGCACTCCTCGGGCTTGCTCCCACTATGTCTAGGCAGCACTAGACTACTGGCCAACGTGCTCCCATCAGTGTGATACCCATCGGCTGCTCTGTTTAACAAGGATGCTCCCAACATAAAGGGATGGCTACAACTACAATGCTAGGGCCAGTGCCTCCTCCCTTAGCTTGGGAGGGCACGGAACACACGAAGGTGCATAGGCATCGCTAGTGGGGCATCAGCTTGTGCTACAACGACAACGGCGATGTAGGGTGTCACATAGCCTCCTCTAACTCCTCTGAGTCAAAGCAGTAGGGAGTCCACACGCCATCTTTTAGCCCATCTAGTAGAAATAGCTAAAGACTTAAACATACGTGAAAGAGGACAACAACCTCCTACCTAGCGCCAGCTATCGGTGGATAGGTACCAGGAGTGGGGACCTACATAGGCCCCTTTCTGAGTTTGGACCAAGGGGTAGGGCTCAATCGTAGGGGTAGAACATGGAGACAATGCAGCTCCAATCGCTATGAGGAAGATGAACACAATTTTGTTTAGACAAGTTCGAGCCACTTAGTGGCATATCACCTAGAGCGGAGACCTACGTAGGCCCCTTTCTGAGTTTAGACCAAGGGGTAGGACACAATCGTAGGGGTAGATTGTGGAGTCAATGTAGCTCCAATCGCTATGAGTAAGATGAACACAGTTTCGTTTAGACAAGTTCGGGCCACTCAGTGGCATACCACCCTACTCCTATGCTTTTGCTTTTCTTGGATGTGGATTACAATGGCTAAGCATTTCAATGTAACTCTCCCCATTTCTTTGTCCACAATCCTCCCCTTATATATTCTTGAGGGTACCACAATAGATAGAAAGAAATGTTTATGAGCCGAGGTTTGTGGGTCCTACACACAGAGTTTAGATATGATTGGTGTAATTCTATCAGAAGCATGCTCCATGGGCCTCACTTCATTGTGCTGCACTCTCCTGATGGGGCCTACTATGCAGTGAGTTGACTTGACACATGGAAGCTAGAGGACATGACATGGTTCAACATGCCCCCTTGCTACAACAGGCATGGGAGACAATATCCATCTTATCGCATGTCGTCCATTTGTCAAGGTAGATATCTGTCTTGTCATCTTGACTATCACGGGTGCTCATCGCCGTGCTAGTGGGATAAGTAAACCTACTATATTGAATATGATAGTTAGAATAGTTTGACATGCTCAGTTCCCAAGCTCTTACCGCCAAGACCGTGAGATGAGCTTACAAGTTCAACTAGCTTACATGATATTGTCCCCTATGGCGACCAGCCTAGGGTAGGAGACCCAAGCTAACCAGCTCGAAGTGAAAAGCCTAAGCAAACCAGGCTCGGGCTAATTAGCTTGGAGTGAACTATATAAGCAAACTAGGATGGGTCTGGATAGCTCAAGTTGATTAGCTAGGATACTCTAGCCTAGGATATTCAAATCAAACCCCGAGATGGGCAAGTGTCTCGAGCTTCATACTGAGGCCCCCGAGGGCGAGGCTATAGGGGATTCGTGAATGCCACCTAAACACATTTAGGCCTCTGGGGTAGGACCCCTAGTCCTTAATTCATCAACAATGTCTATCCATCATGTGCTACTTTGTGTCCAACCTCATCACTCAATATTCTTGACCATTTTGGACCTTGGATCCTCCTTAAGCCTAGTCTTAATCATACTATTAATCGATGTTGCCTTCTAACTCTACTTCCACCTTGTCACATGGCATCTTGATTATGCTAGGCCTCAGGCCCTTCATGAGCGTTGTCTCAATTCTTACCATTGACCAATTTTGATCTCAAGTGACTTGTATACAAATAGACAAAATATATCACAACCTGACCTATATTAGTTAGTCACACTCACACCAACATCTCTGATTTCTCCAAACCAATTTTCATCAACTAAATCATTTGCAAAGCCAATTGTTCATCATAAAATATTAGTAACAATGATTCAACAATCTTTCATTTGATGAACACATTGGCAACATCTCCAAAATACAAATTGGTGTTTTAAAAAAATAAAAACCAAAGAGATGACAAAAAGCACAAATGGCTCAAAAATCACAAAATTGAAAAGAAAAAATCTCTGTTTTTTAAAAGAAAGAATTCCTCTCCCATATTTGCAACAAAACACAAAATCGACTATTTTTAATAATGGAAGCAAATTTTTGTTTCTCTTCTGTCAAAATGCATTTTGTATATTTCTATCACTTGTCCAAAATTTTTCATTATTTTATCATGAAGTTACCTAGATTAATTCAAGAACATGTGTTATAACATAAGGAAGATAGATTGGTCTACTAGCAAATAAGCATGTATTAATGTCCACACATAAATCAGTAATATTACAATTTAGATTAGATCAGCACTAAAGATTCATTAATTTTAATGATTTATAATGCAACGCTTCACTAAAGATTCATTAATTTTAATGATTTATAATACAATGCTTCAATTAGAACATAGTTTGAATAAATTACCTTCACACATAGACAAGAAGGTTAATTTTTTTTCTTAAATTTACATGCTCTTTTAAAAACAATTGACAAGGGAAATTTCAATAATTTTCAAGCTCTTTTTTTCTCACATTGAATATTGATAGCACAAAATAAATCTCTCAATTATTCTGGTATGCCCTCGTTGTGATCACTGGTTCTAAGGATTTGGTAATTATTATTTTCCTTATTATGATACGTTCTTATCGTGGTTACTATTTCTAAGGATTTATCATCTATTTTTTCCACTCATATGGTAGATACAAGCAAGTATATTTATTTGCACTTGTGGCATTTAAATAGCATTTGAGAAATAAAAAACCAAATAAGCATGCAAGCAATCATAAATCACCTAAACTATACTTGGTTCAATATTGTATATTTCATATCCCTTAAAGTCATAACAAAGACTCATATGAAGACTTAAACACATACAAGATATACTAGAGATCAATAAACCTTAATTATATTATTATAATATAATAGAGGTAAAAAATCAAAGCACTTCTTTTCACTTTTTTTAATCTTTATCAGATTTAGAACAATACATGAATATAAACATGAATACATCAAAAAGCATAAATTACTTCTCAAATCAACCTCTAATTCTTCTTAAAAGGAAGCAAAATGAGAAGAACAAAGATTTTGAAAAAAGACTACCAATTGCCAACGATTTTCATCAAGTCATAGCACTTCCAAAAATTGACATGTATTTATTTGTACTAATAACAAAACTATGATTTTCATAAATAACAAGAAAATCTACTAAAGAAGAAAGTACAGAATAACATGCCAATTCACAAGTAAAATAATGATACCTGGGGAGTATACTGCCAAAAGTCTTATGCACAAGAAGATATCAAAGTCTCGAAATTTTGGAATCCACACCCTGAGACACACGTCCAAAAGAACGAAGTAGACAAAGCACATCTATATGAACAAATAAAATCAGAACTTACCTTAATTTTTAACTTGAAGCTTCATAAAAGGCCAGTCTGATCGTTGCACCAAAAGCGGTCTGGCTGTCCCATGATGCCAATCTAGCCGACATTGAAAAGTAGGTATAACCGTTGTCAGCTACCAATCTAAAGAAAAACGTCCTTTGCCACCTTGATTGTGTAAATTCACATTCTCTATCTTTTTTTTCTTATAAGTCTAATGCCGAACTGAACCAAATAGATATCTAGATGCAATTATACATGTATCGTTTGTTTTGAAACTAGTGGTTTCAAGGTCGAATTTCTTCACTAATTGTTGTCCAAATTTCTCCACTATTTTTCTATGCTTGCACACATAACTTATAAAATTGCGAACACATTCCTACACAATGTTCATTCACCGTATGTTACTTTGTATCTAATCTTGTCACCCGATATCTTAGAGTTCTTCACACCAACATATTCCAAACCAATTTTTATTAACTAAATCATTTATAAAGATAATTGTTCATCATAAAATATTAATAACAATGTTTCTAACATTATTGATGTCAATATATGCCATCTAGATTAATTGTTAAAGTAAGATATACTTTTTTATGTTGATTTATGTTTCAAGGCTTTATCATCACTGAGTTTGAACTGGCACCTAGTACAAAGTGGAAGTCCACATGGTAATAAGCCATAAAAAAATCATATAGTAATATCAGACTATCCATACAAAAACAAATGTTATATCCTTGATCACATTTTTAAGACAAATCTTAAAATGGGTTTTTTACATAGTTGTTGTTGCTCTTTTGGCGCATATCCAATACGCTGGAGACATAATTATCCAGATTAAATATTTTATATTTCCGTTGCAACGCACGAACACACGACTTGTATTCAATTCAATAAGTTACACAGCTCAGTTCTTCCGACAGTCTTGACGGCCACCACGGCATTCCACATCGCCACTACCTGATAGGAGAGAGTTAATTTTGTGGTTTTGTGGTAGACCCATTTGTGGTTAGTGGCACTTGCGAGAACAAAAGCTAGGTGGCTTTGTGCGAGAAAAGGCGGCTTTACACATATGCGATCACAAGAAATCTTATCTTTATTAAAAAGTAAATATTTTCTTAAAAAACATATTTGAGCAGCAGTACTTCGTTTGGTACTTTGGTTTTACACTTTACACTGTTAAGATGGCTACCTGAAACTTCATGAATGCCCCAGCTCCTTTTGGTTTCGTGCTCCCGAGCCGTCCAATGTGCGCTGCAGTGCGGAAACTAGTGTAGTAGTACACTTTGGTCATACTGATCCCAAAGCTGCTAGAGATGATTCTATAACGTAACCTGCCATCCAAAACGCCAGGAGAAGCTAGCTGAATCACTCTCGTGTTCGATCGATCTATCATGGCGCCGATGCCGCCGTCGGCGTGGGATCGGCTGGGGCAGGCGGCGAGCGTGATGCAGTTGACGGGTGGACGCGTTCGGGCTCGTGGCCATGATCGCGCAGGCGGCGCTGACGGCGAGGCGCAGCCGCGACCTGTGCCGGCAGCTGGCGCTGCACGTCGCGGTGGTCGGCGACCTGCAACGGCAGTTACAGATACCGGAGCTGCGGTGCCGGCCCGAGACCCGGCGGCCGATGGATCAACTCGACGACGCGCTCCTCCGCGCCTACAGGGTCGTGCGGTCCTGCTGCGAGCCGGAAGAGACGACAGTGGTGTCCATGCTGCGCCGGCTGTTCAACGGGACGTACGTCGCGTCCCGGCTCCGCGTGGCGCATGAGGAGATCGACTCCATCGTAACACATCTGCACTAACTCTCGTATAATAATTTTTTTACTATAACTTATATCGTTTTGTTTAGTAAAATTTTTCCTATAATATATATGAAAACGATATAATATGCAGTAGAAATTTTATTATACGAGAAGTGTATTTTAGTTATTATGTAACCTAGACACGTTTTAGCTCATTAATATACATGTACACACATATTATACCAAATCTATTGGTACGGTATAGTTAAAACACGAAACGTTGTAAAATATTTACTGTGAGAGCAATCATCATCAAATAGCACTATTAAGTATGTTAGTAAAATTTTACTATGAGAAACGTGTTTAATTTATTATGTATCGAATGTTGTAGTACGTGTATATATATATATATATGACTTTATAATATTTATGAGATAATCTATTTCAAGTAATCCAGTTTGCTATGGTTTAAATTTGTCCCTTCTACTTAATCAAATACTTTCGCACCCACATAGCAAACCAAGGTACATAAATGGTAGCGGGATCAAAATCAAAACCTTGCAAAAACACAAATCCACCCCAAATGAAAATTAAAAAAACCTCTTTCAAATTGTCCAATCACTGTTTTAAATATATCAAATCAAATAAAATCGAAGTAAAACAAAAATCATAGAGGATTACCACAATTTGCTCTGTATGACATACTAAGATGATGTTTGTTACATTAAAGTGTTTGTAAACCACTTATCTCTAACTTCCCATACTGAAGTCATAGAGGAATAAAATGTCTAAAACCCTAATATCCTATCGACAAAGTGTCTTACATAATTGCCCTCCTCTAGTTTTTATATACTCCTCACCTCCTATATCAACTATATCTTGCTTAGGATTATCTTACACATTTATTCCAACTTTAGTCCAATGACTCTATCAAAACTTTGATTAGACTCCTAACTCTACTAAGATTGGCTCACTCATCTATTCCAATTCGTTCTTCAATCTTTTTAAATTTAGATTTCTTTCAAATTTAACTCATTTTCTATATATATATACCTCTCACCTATGCTATGCATATAGGAATAGACATAGACTACGATAGCATAAAACAAAAAAATTTTATCGCGCACAACAGGATATTATGTGAAGGAGTGATCATAAACCGTTGCTACAAGACATGCAGTGTAGCGAAAGCAGGGTTAGAGAAGTCCATCCAACCATGCGTACATCGAGATAGTAAACAAAATAGTCGATCACCACGATCCCGATGCCGATCAACATCACAACAAGCAACGGCTTCACCGATATCCACACGTCTGGGACTGGAATGCCGATTGTGAGTGTACTAACACTCACAAGTAGCTAGGGTTTAGCTCGAGTTGAATAGAGATATCTATACTCGACCTCCTCATCTCTTTATATATAGGCTTCCCCACTTGAACTTAAGGAATCATGGCCCAATAGAAGTCTATTTGGATCTTTATCTTAACTGAGCTCTTACTGAATCACATACGAATAAGCATTCCAACCTATTAAGTGTGTAACCCTATAGATTCACGTATATTTGGTCACGATCTGGAAACACCTTTCTGGTCACCCTGTTAATAGCAGTCTTTAGCAAGACATATTAACCCCAAAGTATATGTAAAGATCATATTGGTTAAACCTGTAATGTTCTCATATACAAATCCTTTTATCTTACGATATCGATCGAGATTAAGATGAGACTTATATCATCTTCTTAATAGTTCAATCAATCTTTTGATCCTATGATAGATTATAAACTCATGATTAACTCCTTAACCACCTTGGCGTAGCTATGTACTTTCACAATCCATTATATTGAGCCCAGAGATATCTCACCCACGAGATGTGCAAATTCTATTTTGATCACTCATATTCCATTATATATTTTATAAGAAACTCGAAGACTACTTTTATGACTACTCTATTATGGAGTAGCGTTTAATAAGCTATTTCATATGTTGAAAATTATGATGATCTCAAGTCTAAAGACTCTATATAAACACTTAAGATTAACTAATGACACATAAAATCTCTGTAATATCTCATAGTAGGTCTATTCAATACATCTTTCCTATATTATCGATTTAGTATTTCTATTCCATAAGACATAATCATCAATCAATAAATATACTAATCTTATTTATGATCAGGATTATTTAAAAATAGTAAGTCTTATAAATAAATCATATAAATAAATCATATACTTATTGATTAACAATAATAATATCTATTTGAAGGAAAAAATTAATATATCATAAAATATTATATTTATAACAATCGCCTCTAGGTATATTACTAACAATACATAGCCTCAACTTCTCGTGCACTGTTCACTAGCCTAACTTCTTGGGTGACATTCTTGACCATCTAGACCTAACTAACCATGCTCATGCTCCTCCAACTTCAAGCAACACTTGCACAATGATCAATGAGGAAACCATATTCCGAACATAATTTTTTTCCATGTTGACTCAAATTAGCGTAACAATGGTATATATAGCATACATAGATAAGTCTAATATTAAAAAATCATAAATGCCTAATATCTCAATCTCTCGGAAACCAAGCCACAACTACCAACATCTTATCCAATTTATTCATCACAACTTAATCATCACCATGATTTCATACCATACCATTGGATCGGATTCTTTTCAAAAATGCCCAAATACACTTAATGGCATACAAGTCTTAACAAATTGATTGATTGTTTGTATAACTTTTGAAAAATTATGATATTTTTTCTAGCCTCCTGGCACAACACAAAAGTCTGTGAATATGTTTCAAGATTTTTTTCATGTATTATTTTGCTTTACAATAAACAGAAAAGTATTTTATATGTTTCAAGATTTTTGCATGTTTTATTTTTCTTAACAATATAATTTATTTGTTATATGCTACATACTTTTGTATATCTCTTTTTTTACATAAGTTATATTTGATATGATATACAAAATATTTTTGTGATATTATCTTTTGTTTGAATGGTTCTTCTTTCATATGTCACACGGAATAGTTTTGTAATTCAGATTTTTTTTGTAGCCTAATGTGTTTCTTTTTCCTGACGTTTATATTAGATTTGGTTTTACTTTTCATGGAGTGCTAGCTGTATGCATATTTTTTAATATTTTGGATATAATTTTGGCGTATGAATTCTTGCTTCACCAGCATGGCACTGAAGTACTGCAGAATAGGTAAGATACATGCTCAGTCTGATCGATTTTATCAACTATGGCTTATCAGATTCCTAGAAACAATCCATCAGTTAATTTGCTAGTACACAATAGCACCGATGTAATTGGCTCAATTCAATAAAAACTTTCATTGTCCAAAAGAAATAGCACCGATGCTTGTTGTCCTCTTGTTTAGCAATTTCAGCTTAATCTCAGACCTCGACTCACACTTGAAGTCACTGAACATCTATCGCTCCATGAACTGCCTCTAACAGGTTAGTACATAATCTTAATCTTAACCATGTAGGACTTTACTGATAATTTAGTTGTCATAACCACTACAGTTTTGAAATATCTACATGTAATTGTAATCAAACATGCATTGCCATCTACATGATACTATGAAGTGTTGTTATATGTAGTGAGACAGCCAAGGCTGGAGCATCTCGTACCTCCGACGACTGAACCATAAGTGCCCTCCCTAGGAACCCCTTCCATCTATGGTGCCATAGCATCAAGCTTCGGTGAATCTGAAGGTAGACGAAAACCAGTAGATGGTATAGTATGTGTACTTCCTTAAATCTTAATTGTGGGCTGCCACTAATCATATAGAGTTTTTATCAATAATTAATAAAAATAGCTATAGATACTTATGGTTTAATTGCTGCAGGGCATCAAGAGATGATTATCACGGAGGTTCCTGAAGGATCGAGCAGAGGTGTGCATTGTCAGGACCGGGGCGACGAAGAACGGCGCCGGCGTGACCTGGAACTCGCCGTGGAAGATGAACACACACTCAAGCTGTACTCACGCGAACACTTGGAAACACAGTGAACACAGGTGTTTTGGTGCTGCTCAACAACTGCAGCGTTTTCTGATCTTAGCTTTTCCATTTATTGTGTAATACAAAGAGCAGAGCTCATGGTGGCTGCTCGCACACCACGCGCACAACGTGTCCATCCCCACGTTTGTGGCGTTCGTTCAGAACCACTCACCCAGGTTAGTGCGTGAGCTATTCTCGCTGCCACTACCTCCTATGTACACGGCTTAACTAACAAATCTCCTCCTAAGCTTTGCACTTCTGTTTGAGCTTCACAAGGCCGAGCTTAACGTGCAGTTCACAAAAGCGCTCCCTCGCCAGTGCCTTGGTCAAAATATCCGCCAGCTCATCAGAGGTGTCAATGAAAGCAACACATACGCTGCCTTCCTCGATGCATTCACGAATGAAATGGTATCTTGTATCTATATGTTTGCTGCGATTATGAAAGACAGGATTCTTACTCAGCTGAATGGCAGACTCACTGTCGATGAAGATCTTTGCCGCACCCTCCTTCTTCCCTTTCAGTTTAGACAGGAGGTGCGACAACCACACACCTTGGCAAGCAACAGCAGTGCCCGCGATGTACTCAGCTTCATAGGAGGACAGGGCCACAACCTTCTGCTTTTGGCTCTGCCAGGTGATGACATTGCTGCCAAGGAAGTAGAGAACCCCGGTAGTGCTTCTGCGGGTATCAATATCCCCAGCATGGTCACTGTTGCTGAAACCCACCAGATGTGCCTCCTGCTTCCTTGTGTAGTAGCAGCTATAGTCCAGAGTGCCGGCGATGTAGCGAAGCACTCTTTTCATAGCTGCTAGGTGCTTGGTGGTTGGCTTCTCAATGAAGCGACTCACATAACCCACCGAGAAGGCCAAATCAGGCCTTGTGTTCACCAGGTACCGCAGCGAGCCGACGATGCTCCGGTATGCTGTGACGTCGACGGCCGACGCGGTGCTCTCCTTGCTCAGCTGAAGACGTGGCTCCATGGGGATGAAACTAGGGTTGCACCCAGCCAGCCCGACATTCCGAAGTATCTTCGCCGCATACGCGCTCTGGCCCAAGGTGATGCCATCCAGAGTTTGGCACACCTCTAGACAGAGGTAGTAGTGGAGCAAGCCCAGATCACTTATTTGAAAAGTTGCCTTCATTTGCCCCTTGAACTCATCGATGTCGTGGTTGCAACCTCCCGTGATCACAAAGTCATCGACGTAGACCCCTACGACAAGGCATCGCGCGCCCTCGCCGCATAGGTACACTGCATGCTCGGAGTTGCTGCGCCTGAACCCGAGTCGCAGCAGGGAGCCGTCCAACATTGAGTACCAGGCACGCAGAGCTTGGTGGAGTCCGTACAGCGCCTTGACGAGGTTCAGGACCTTGCCCTCGTGTCCCTTGAGATCGAAGCCCGACGGCTGCTCAACGTACACCTCGTCCTGCAGCTCACCGTTGAGGAACGCTGATTTGACGTCCATGTGGTGGACCGTCCATCCCTTGTTCGCAGCGTGCGCAAACAGAAGGCGCACTGACTCCAAGTGCACCACCGGTGCAAAACCCTCGTCGAAGTCGACTCCTTGACGCTACACGTAGCCCTTTGTGACCAGCCGGGCCTTCTACTTGGAGATTATCCCGGCTGCGTCCTTCTTCGCCTTGTAAACCCACTTGAGCCCAATGGGTCGGGAACGTGGTGGAGGATCGACAAGCCTCCAAATGTCATTTGCTTCGATGGCGGTCATCTCGTCGAGCATGGCGTTGCGCTAACACTCATGCCGCTGCGTCTTGAGGAAGTTGGATGGCTTGGCGTCGCTGGCCAGCAACAGTTGCTCTTCAAGTTCCCGTTGTGCTAGGCTAGGTGTCGAAGTAGAGCCCAGCACGTTCTCCAGTCGTCGAAAACGGAGAGGTGCACCATCATGTTCAGCATCCAGATCCACCTCGCCTTCTGGTGGTGATGCAAATTCCACCACTCCACTTGTATCTTGTACAGGAGTGGTGGGCGACTGGAACATGCCACCATGGGATGCTGGTGAAGATGTTGGTGCTGGTGATGCTGATCTAGACGTCGTGGCTGCTGCAGGTGTTATAGATGATAAAGTCTTGGTGATCACCTAGGGCAGCCCTGCATCAATTTCCTTGATGAGGAAATCATCTGGACTGCCTGTAAGTTCTCCTGCTCAGCTCCATTGAGCAGCCTCGTCGAAGATGACGTCGCAGCTGATGTGGACTTGCCAGGTCGACGGGTCGTACAGGCGATAGGCCTTGGAACCCGCCTTGTACCCGACGAAGATGGTGCGCCTGCTGCGGTCATTGAGTTTCTTTTGGTTCGGCGCCGTCAACTTCATGTGTGCGACGCAGCCGAACGTTTGCAAGTGCTAGACACTAGGAGCAGCCCCGGTCCAGAGCTGGTATGGGGTCTTGCCACTGATGCTCTTGGACAATGAGCGGTTGAGTAGATAGACAGCCGTGGTGACTGTATCTCCCTAGAACACGCCAGGGAGTTCCTTCGCCTTCAGCATACTCTGGGCGGTGCTCACCACGGCCTGATTGCGCCTCTCGACGACGCCATTTTGCTAAGAAGAATGTGGCGCCGTGAGTTCGTGACGTAGGCCCAATTCGGCGTAGTACTGTTCGAAGTCCCGCGCCAGGAACTCTCCTCCTCGGTCTGTGCGGAGTGCACGAACCAGCTTCCCAGTCTTGCGCTCTGTCGTCGCCTGAATGCGTTTGATCACTGTGGTTGCAGCGTCCTTCAAAGGCAGCAGCACGATCCACATGTACCGCGAGTAGTCGTCGACGAGTAGGAGGAAGTAGCGGTTTTCGCTGGGCGTCGATGGCGTGATGGGTCCATAGAGGTCCCCGTGCAGCAGCTGCAGTACCTCTGTTGAGCGCGAGAGCGCGTGCTGTGGGAACGGCGTTCGTCAGTGCTTGCTGGCGAGGCATGCGTCGCACACTTGATCGACGTGGTCCAGTAGGGGCATGCCACGGACCAGCTCCTCACGCCCCATCTTTCTGAGCGCGCCGAAATTGACGTGCCCGAATCGAGCATGCCAGAGCCACGCGTCCTCCATGGCGTGTGCCGCAAAGCACACCGGTCGTGCAATATCAACGATGAGCACGTACAGCCGGTTAGGGCTCCGGTGGACCTTGGCGAGCAAACGGCGCTCCTTGTCATAGATCCGCATCACTCCTCCTTCAACGAGCACCTAGAACCCCACCATATCGAGCTGGGCGACGTTGATGATGTTCATGGTGAGGCGAGGGATGAAGTACATGTTGGCAAGGGTACGGTGCTCCCCGTTCTTGCAGGCGAACAGGATGGTGCCACGGCCCTTGATCTGGACGACGGAACCGTCACCGAAGCGCACCTTGTCGACGATGCCGGTGTCGAGGTCGGAGAGGGCGCTGCGCACACCAGTCATGTGATTGGTTGCTCCGGTGTCCAGAACCCAGCGCTTTGGGTCCTGGCCGTCCGCCGCGTCGACGGCGGCGAACACTTTGGCCTCCACAATTTTGAGCTGGTGCGATGTGGGGGCGCCACTAGCAGCAGCACTAGCAGCAACGCCAATGTTGGGGACGAGTGGCGCGGGCTCGGCCTGCTGGGGTGCGGCATCTATAGCGGCAGCGATGATGTTGGGGAGTGGCGGCGGTGCTTGGGGAGGAAGAGACAGAGTGGACGACGTACGCTTCTCCTCAGCCACGTACGTGTACATCAATGTGGGCTCATCATCTTGGACTGTATGGGTCTGCTCCTCAGTCTTCAGCTTGCCACGACAGTGTTGAGCCCAATGTCCCATTTTGCCACAGCGTTTGCAGACATCATTTAGCCCAGGACGTGCCCGATCTGGAGCCAGCGTCGCCGCTCGATCCGCTTCGTGCGTCGCTGCTGTTGTTGCCGCCGCGGCCACGGCGCTTACCATGGGCTGTAGAGCTCGACCCGCCACGCCCCGACTCCGTGAGGAGCAGTTTGCCGTCGTTGGGTTGAGGCGGCGTAGGTTCGACGTCGTCCGTCGCCTTCAGCCGGCCAGTGACTTCTTCGATGGACAGCTCAGAAATATTAAGTAGCGTTTCAATGAAGACCATAAGTTGCTTATACCTCGGACGCACGTACTTCGCCACAACCTTCTCATCCGGCTCGGGACCAGCCTCTGGACGATGCCGGTGAGACGCAACATGAAGTCCTCGATCGCCTCGCTGCCGCCGAGCTTGATCGTCTCGTACTCGGCACTGAGGTTATGCGTCGTCGCCTTCCACACGCGGTCGTCGCCGATGCAGAGAGTCTTGATCGCCTCCCACGTCTCCTTAGCGGTGGCCTTGGTGGCGAGCACCGGGACCATCTCTGCCGGGACGGCACTGCAGATGGCGTCTAGGGCGCTCCGGTCGTCATCGAACTCGGCGTCGTCGAACTCTATGGCCTCCCAGAGATAACACGCTTGCAGCTTGAGCTTCATACGGAGCGACCACTCCTTATAGTTGGTCCTCGTCAACTGCGATCAGTTGCCAGAGCTGCCGCCCTCTCGAATGATGCGCTCGATCACCACCTCCCGCGGACGGTGTGCATCCCGGGTGCGCGAGTGACGTGCGTCGCGCGTGCGTGATCGGCACGATGGAGAGCGAGTTGGTGAAGGCGTGCACTGCGGCGGCGTCTTGTTGCCCTCCTTCACGGGCTGCTTCCTATCGCCCACGGCCGGCGAGCGGCCACGAGGTCTCGTCGGAGACGTCATGGCTATGGCAAGATCCTCACAACCTAGCTAGCTCTAATACCAATTGTCAGGCCCGGGGCGACGATGAACGGCGCCGGCGTGACCTGGAACTCGCCGTGGAAGATGAACACACACACTCAAGCTGTACTCACGCGAACACTTGGAAACACAGGTCTTTTGGTGCTGCTCAACAACTATAGCGTTTTCTGATCTTAGCTTTTCCATTTATTGTGTAATACAAATAGCAGAGCTCATGGTGGCTGCTGCACACCACGCGCACGACGTATCCATCCCCACGTCTGTGGCGTTCGTTCAGAACCACTCGCCCAGGTTAGTGCGTGAGCTATTCTCGCTGCCACTACCTCCTATATACACGGCAGCCACAGGTCAGTGCTCGTGTATATGCTGAACTGAAAACGAAACATATTTAATTACAGTGCACGGCTTAACTTACATGCATGAGGGCCAAAGGTTGTGGTAACCATGCCTGGTGACATAAGGTCTCGTTTCATGGTTATACCTGGATAATACGTTCTGATTGTGGATACTCTCTAGTACAGAAACTAATTTGTCATCATGGTTTTCAACCAAGATTCAGTAATGGATTAGTGTTGTACTTACCACTTTAAAATGCGCTATGGTTTGTACAAGCCCATTAGGAAGATGGGTAACTCATAAGCCTTTTCTCTTATTTGCTGTATATATATCTTGCTCCATTTGGTCCTTGCATATCGTTGATGGAACAAGTTCTGACAGAACTAGAAGTATGATCAGATATGCAGATCGATTCGCCACTCGGATCAGTCTTAAATATTTTGCACCACAATGCAATGCTTACGTAGTCAAGCGAGTACCTATTCCTTTTCAGAATGCATCACTCCATTTCATCTGTAGAAGCTAATAATGTTCAATCTGATAGCAGCTCGGTTTATGCTTTACTTTTAGTAAAACACTAAGTATGGCCTTCAGGGACACATAACACTTAGCAATTAAGTAGACCATCTTTCCTTTCAGGCTGATCTTTACCACCACCATCACAAAAGAAAAAAAAAACACTGATTCTGTCAGGTGAAGCCTGTTGTCTGATTGTCTGAAACAACTCAAATACTCCATTCCCATAGATCATAATGAGTTTCCTGAATGTCAGATAACATTAATTTCCTGTGTCTGTATTTTTTAGGTCATTCTGTTTTTGTTTTCCTGGTATACGATTATGTATTATTGAATTATCAACTACACAATCCACAAACTACTGAACTAGTACTTTATCTTCTTCCTGGAAAAATAACAATCTGGAACTCATGAAGCAGGACTCAATTAGCTGATGATTCATGAAACAAAGTTGGCCTTGAATTGCTCTGTAAAAAAATTGTCTGAACATGAATAAGATTACGTAAATATGCTTAACGAATAATGAGAAGAACAAGATTATATTAATGAAATTGACCTTCATCCCTCAATGTCACATGAAGAAGCTGATGATGTTCAGTCTTACATCCGCTTGTTTTATACTTCAGTTCACTAGTCTCCCAATTTCAAGAACATTGACCTCCTAACTGATATGATACATGACACACTAGATCATCCTTCCTTCTAGGCTGATCTTTACCAAATAATTTTTTTTATCCTGATATGATTCTGGGTATTCAATACTAGGACATGACGTACTTAGGAATACAACTGTACTCTGTACTCCAGCAAGAACTGAGAGTTGAGAAACACCAACTTGTCACTTACTGAGAGTGAGTCCAAATAAAAAGCTAGTAACATTTGCTCTCCTTTTTTCAGAAAAAAACTCCAGATATGATAAATGAAAGTCTGTAAATCTTTCTACTCTATTTTTTCAGACAAAAACCCAGATTCTGACAAATGATTCTATTGTCTGGAACAACCTAAATACTCCATTGGCATAGATCACACAGGAATGCTTTCATGTCAGAAAACATCAATTTCGTTTTTTTTTAATTGTCTTTCTCTTCTGCAAATAAGTATTCATGAAGCAGGACTCAACAAGCTGAAACAAGCGGCCGATTTTATTGAACAAAGAAGGCCTTGAATTGCTCTCTACAAATTGAATAGGATTACATAAATACTTACAAAGAATAATCAGAAGAATTAAGATTACATTGATTGCAATGCCAATGTGCCAATGCAATCATATCAGTCAGATATTGCTAAGCTACTGACAGACAGACAAATTGACAGTCTACCTTCTTCTATGTTAATCAAACAGAGGCACAAAGGCAGGGAAGTCTGCTTTCTTGGCCTCCTCGCTTAACTACCGGTGCTCCAGCGCCTCCGCCGCCGTCAGCCTCTTCTTCGGGTCGAAGGCCAGCAGCCCGGACAGAACCTCGCGCCTCGCCGGCGAAAGCTCCGGCAGGACCTCCTCGAACAGCACGTTGAGCAAGTCCCCCAGGTTGTCAGATAGCTCGGCGAGTAGCTCCTCTGTCATGTCGCCTCCGAACAGTGGTGCGCCGGTGAGGAGTTCGCCCATTATGCATCCCAGCGCCCACATGTCCACGGCTGGGCCGTAGCACCTGTTGCCGGCGAGCTGCTCCGGCGAGGTTTACTGCCAGGGCGACACAGGTCGTACGGCTTCCCGGGCGGCTTCAGGAACGTGGTGACCAATCTTGAGCTAGCCGACGACGCTGACGAGTACGTTCTCCGGCTTGATGACGCGGTGGATCACGCGCGAGTAGTGCATCTTCTTGGCCGCGCCGACGAGGTGCCGCATCATCATCCGGACCAGCTCCTCCGGCCTGGCACTCGGAATCTCCTCCCGGAGGCTGTTCCCTACAAACTCCATCGGCGACGACGTTCTTGATCTCGACGATGGAGGGCTCGACCCTCAGCGCGTCGAAGTCGGGGGCGAAGCGGCCGCCCTCGCTCACCCCGAGGAGCCGCTTGAGCGCGACCTTCTTGCCTGTCCGGCGGTGCCGTGCCCTGAGCACCACCCCGAACGCGCCCTGGACGACGACATGCATCCGTTCGTAGTCGTCGGCGCTCCCCAACTCGTACCTCCGCCGCTTCGCCCCGCCCGCGGGGGAGGACCCGCATACGCCGGGATCCGGATCCCCCGCCGCCGCCGAAACTGCCCTGGGCGGAGCCGGCATGACGGGTGGGAGCGAGGAGAGTAGATTGGATGGGGGAAGTGAGTGGTTGGCGGTGGATTTATTATGGGCTAATCGGGGCATCGGACGGTCCGTGTGATCTCCGACTCGATTATGGGCTGCATCGAACGGCCACCGTGTATAGTCTCCGATTCTTACTGGGTGGCAGATAGAGTAAGCGTAACGTTTACGCGGTAAACTTGGATTTCTACTTAGAGATTGGCAGTTTATATATACGAGGGGATTCGTAAGAAGCGCATCATTAGAAATTAGAACCAGTGATTGGTCTTTATTTTAGCTTATGACAATCAGTCAAGAGTCCCTAGCAAAGGATTAATTGCCACAACTGAATTAGGGATTGAGTGCGGTTTATTTTTGAGTAACCACTGAACCTTACTTCGTATGAGGAAGATAAAAAGCAGACCATAGCATATTAATGTTCTCAATTCTATCACTGTATCACAGATGCTGGAAATGAAAAAAAAAAAGAGTGGACATGTAGCGTCTTTTCTGAAATTATAGTCAGATGCACTTGCAACCACATTACATTGAAGCCGAATTGTTTTGCCAAATGCCAACACCTTGAGTTCCAAACTCTTTTTTATTAAATTTGATTCACGATAGATCTTCACATGGCTACTTCCTTTGGTTGTTGACACTGAATTGTTTTGCTGTTTCATACTGGATTTTGTTGGGATAGTTTCAAAAATGTTCCAAGTGTTTTTACTGAAAGAAGCGTGTATTCAAAGCTTGTGTAGCCACAGTGACAGTATACCCTTGCATTCTGCTATTCTTTTTTTTTTCTGTTGCAGCAGTAACCTTCTAACCATGCAGGTTAGCGAGTTTAATTTCCAAGATTTCATAACTCATAGACTTACAATCTGCTTCTTGGGATTTTTGGGGCTCAGTACCGACGGATACTACTTCTTCTTCTAAGTATCTACAACACCAAAATACTCCCTCCATTCTACGTTCTAATTTTTTTAAAGTTAATGTTTTTTATGTTTGATTAAGTTTATAGTCTAATTTGATGTATGAATATTGCTATATTTTTTTATAAACTTAATTAAATATAAAAAGATTTAATTTTATAATAAATTAAAATATCTTATAATAGAATGGAGAAAGTAGTTTTATTAAATTCAACATTAAAGATATTTTGACGGTTGCTATAATTTTTTATAAAATTAGTCAAACGTAAAAAAGTTTAACTTGAGGAAGCACTTGCAATATGAAACAAAGGAAATAGATCTTATGCCTTCTCCTTTTTAAGTGTCCTGAAAAAGAAATCAATCCGAATGGGATGAGATTTAGTGTCATTTTTTTCTAAATCAATTATTTTTAAAATTTAATTAAGTTTATAGAAAAAAGATAGCAAGATTTCCAATCCATAATAAATTCTAGTATGTTCAATGCAACTCTATTTTTTGGACTAAATAGTTATAGGCATGTGCCTTGCAATGGTTATTTTTATTTAGTGCTACTTTGAAACACATAGATTTTATAGGATTTTCAGTTCATCCGGAATCCTTTTAAATTTCCTCTAATCCGAAGAAGCCAACATTTTTGACCGAGTGGGCTGTTCGGTTATCTTATACTTTGTTTTTTAAAAAAAATTTGAGAACTAGTTGGATACCGTGCGTTGTAACGGAAACACGTAATTTTGCAAGATCCGGACCATCCAATGAGGAGCCAAAGATGGCTACACCAACTGTTAAAGTTGCAATTACTACCACCACTACACTGATCCCGATAAAATCGCTTAGAGGAGAGCTTAAAAATTAACCACGCAGGATACAAATGGTGCTAATCTTGCAGACTGATTCTTGATGATGTGCCGATCCTTAAGTGTGTAACCATGCTCAATTAATTGGCATTTACATAAAAATTTTAAATTGGTATTGCAACCAAAGCTAGCTTACATGTATGATTAAATATATTCTCTCATTATCTAAAAAAAGCTATCATTGAACACCAATATATTAGCATCTCAAATTTAAGATGTCTCACATGTTGGCCACACAAGTTAACAGCGATAATACCAAAGAATCAAAGATGATAGTCGTTGTCAGTGAAGAACATAGGTAAGAACAAGTGCTAGAGCCATCGACATATATCCAATCCCCTGGTCGATCGTCTTGCCATCCGGTCGGCCGGAGCTCCGGCTGCGGCGTGTGTTGGCCGCGTGCATTGCCTCCGCCGCCGCCACATCACTGCACGCCGCCGGTGAGAGAACGGCGGCGAACATGAACAAGAGCAGCACCAACACATGCACACCTGAAGATGCCATATGCATAGAAGAAGAGATGATGATGCGAAGAGAAGATGAACTAATGGGCTTGAAGTTTGAGTAGTTTGCTGGGTACTTGGTACGGCTTATTGTTTGTGATCCTGAAGATGGTTTATATACATCATGCAGAAAGTACTACTAATTGAGATAGTCGTTCATCATTAATTATTCAATTCAGTCATGGCTGGCTCTCCTGCACCCACGTCTAATCGTTCCTTTTTTTGATAAAAAAATGTTTGATCGTTTTCTCCGATTGGAGAACATGTCAATTCTATGGGGGCATATGGGGAGTAGTCACTGTCTGAACCAATATGACTAGATACTGATTCCGAATTTTTAAAAACAAGAACGGCATGCTTTAGTTTGATCATGTAATGGTATATGAATTATCTTTATGATTTCACTTTAGTCCTACTTGATTCATGGACCCTTTTTTTCCGTTAGCATTGGCATAATGTTTTTTTTCGAATCTGATCATATGAATAAAAAACTGTATTATTTATTTTAACAAAACGCACTTTAGACGGGAACAGCATGTTGTTAATTGTTCTTGGCAAAATTTTAGTCGGTTATTCAGTTTGCTGCTAACATTCACAAAGATATATATTTTTATTATATTGATGTTAATTGTGCTCTCTCAAATTTCTTAATGATATATCTTAGCAAAAGCTTGTACGTAATCGTCTATATCAGAATCTCTCTCTTTTTCTTATCATGTATACTTCCACTATTATATTCTAGATAAAGGCATTTTTGTGTTCTCCCTGTTTTTGAAAGGGACAATAGAAGCGCTAATTTTTAATACTACATTATAATATTCATGAATTCAGGACACTAAGTCCATAGACAACGCCTTACAAGCTGATAAGCTAAAACCTCTCTCATGAATATGTACATTTTTAAAAAATATTTTTGGTGATATTTTTTAAGTTGGCGTGCACCGTGAGTACACCCGAAAATTGTGTGCATAGAATACATTCACGTAAGCAGGAGAGCAAAAGTGCATTGCTTCTCTAGCAATCAATTTAGCTTAGAAATCACGACTGCACAGATTGCGGCAAAGCTAGCAAGAGCTTCAGGTTCAGGTTCAGGTTGTAGCTGTGCAGTTTCAAGTTGTTTCAGCATGTGTTCATTTCCGATTGTTATACGCTCATGCATATTTGTAGGGATTAATGAAGGAGATAAGAATAATGGCATGATGTCAATCCTACCTTCGCGCAAAATAACACAGACTGTTTTTGTGACACAAAGGGCTGCCACGATTTCTGAAGACCTCTGTTTCTGATCTGAATGACACTGAAATATTTGAAGACCTCTGTATCTGACTATTTCCGAAGAAACTAACGATGTTCACAAATTTTTGCAAGATTAAGTGACATAATCCACTCCCAAAATTTATACTTGTCTAAATGACATGAACATGATAAAAAGACCAGATATAACCATGATAAAAAGACACTCCTGTTCCAACAAATGAAGGCTATGATCAGAACCATGCATGCCCATATACTCAATTAGCATATAACATCTCTTCCTTCTATAATCTTCTTTCCCTGCTGTTCAGTAATACCTTCGGCTAATAAGTACAGAAGGGGCAAACACAGAAACCACAAACAAATACTACTTGTTCGCTTAAGACTGACAAACTAGCACTCGTGAAAACATTGTCGAGTAGACTTTTTTTTTCTGTTAAACAAAGATAGTATTTCAATTGCATGCCAAAATAATTCTTTGGACAAGAACAGGATTACACGAGAAAGCCTACAATGAATAAATCAAAAGAATCAAGATTACATTAATCCAAGGCCTGTGTTACACACTAATCTGCTTAATTTCTTCTCCTAAGCTAACCAAACAGGGCACGTATAGCTTTTACTCCATCTTTTCTGACAAATGCACAGATTCTGACAAATGAGTCTATGTCTGAAACAACCTAAATATTCAAGGTATTGATTACTCAGTTTTTGTTATTCCGGGTATATGCTTTGAAGACACAATCACAAACTACAAAACTAGTCCCTTTTCCTGAACAAACAAGCAAGCAAGACTTAACAAGCTGATAATTTTATTGAACAAAGAGGAACTTGAATTGCTATCTACAAATTGAATAGGATTACGTAAATATGCTTACAGTGAATAAATCAGAAGAATAAGATTAGACTGATCGCAATTCTAATGTGCTAATAACTGAAGACAATGCTAAGTTACAGACAAACTGACAGACTAACTACAGATTACTAATAACTGAAGGCAATGCAATCATCAGTCCTAAGACAATGCCTTCTTGCTGAACCACCGGTGCTCCAGTGCTTCCGTCGCCGTCATCCTCTTCTCAGGGTCGAAGGCCAGCAGCCCAGACAGGACCTCGTGCGCCGCCAGCGACAGCTCCGGCAGGACCTCGAACTTGAGCTCGTTGAGCAAGTCCCCCAGGTTGTGGGAGAGGTCGGCGTGCAGCTCCTTCTCTGTCAGGTCGCCTCCGAACAGTGGAGCGCCGGTGAGGAGTTCTCCCATGATGCATCCCAGCGCCCACATGTCCACTCCCGGACCGTAGCAATGGTTGCCGGCGAGCTGCTCCGGCGAGGTGTACGGTGTGGTGCCGACCAGACACTCGTTGTATAGCTTCCCGGCCGGCCTCAGGAACGTCGCTGAACCGAAATCACAAATCTTGAGCTTGCCGAAGGCGGCGACGAGGATGTTCTCCGGCTTGATGTCACGGTGGATCACACGCGAGCTGTGCATCTTCTTGGCCGCGTCGACGAGCTTCCGCATCATCTCTCGGACCAGGTCCTCCGGCAGGGCCCGCGGAATCTCGTCGCGGAGACTGTTCCCAACGAACTCCATGACGAGGAAGATCTCCCCTGTGTTGGCGTCGGCGACGACGTTCTTGATCTCGACAATGGAGGGGTGGCCGCGGCACGCGTGCTGGCAGGCGGCCTCGACCCTTACGGCGTCGAAGTCATGGGCGCCGTGGAAGCGCTTGAGCGCGACCTTTCTGCCTGTGCGGTGGTCCCGCGCCTTGATGACGACGCCGAAGGAGCCCTCGCCGACGACGTCGAGCTGCTCGTAGTCGTCGGCGCTCTCCAGCGCGTATCGCCGCCTCTTCGCTGCGCCGGAAGCGGGAGATGATCCGCAGGCGCTTGTTTCTTGATCCGGTGCCACGCGCTTGCGGGACCCCGGCGCTGCCGCCGCCATGAGTCGGAGCACGAATCGGAGGCGAGCAGAGCAAGGCAGAGTCGAATCGAAGCAGAGGAAGCGGACGAGGGGGAGAGCGAGATGAGAGGCGTGCATGGATTTATAGGCATCGGACGGTGAGGATGTCGAGTTCGACTCCGAATCTTTTTCTTTTCTTTTTTTTTTTTGTGATAAGAGTCCGACTCCGAGTCAGTTGGAGAGGGAGTAGGTGCCTTTATAAGTTATGCCCATCATTTTTCCAAACATGCAGAGAGAATATGTAAATTAAATGGATTTCTGGATTGATTGGTGGCAAAGTGTTACTTGAAACAATATTACACTAACCAAATTGTTTTTTTTTTCAAATGGCAACGCCTTGTGTGCCAAAGTGCTTGCTGAAAATCTATTCACAATGTATTGATGATCAAATGGCTACTTGCTTTGGTTCCTGAAATTATTTTACTTTTGCTTGGAATAGTTTCAAAAACTTTGCAAGTCTTTTATACTAAAAGTGGTGCATACTAAAATCTTTTGTATCTACATTAACAGAAATGCCAATGCATTCTAGCAGTCCCTATTTATTAGGATTTTGTTTCAGCAGTAACCTTATAACCATGCAAGCCAGTGAGTTTACAACTCATATACGCCCAATCTGCTTGTTGGAATTTTGGGTCTGCCACAGTTCGCATGTGACCGATAGGGCGAAAAATCTGTTTTTTTTGTTACCGTGCTTTCCAAACGGTTAAACAATATGTTTTTTTTTATAAATTTTCTCTATTTAAAAGTTACCTTCTTAAATCATATTAACTATTTTTTAAAATTATAATAGTTAATACTTAATTAATCATTCATTAATAACATACCTTATTTTACATTATCATCTTCTCTGGTTGTATCACCTTTAAAGTGTTGATGGATGCTATTCCATATTTTCTATTGTATGGCCTCTCCTCTAAGAAGCCCTTCAGAAAATAGGGATGAGAATTGGGGTCAGATTTTGTACAGAAAAAGAAATGATCAAGGGATTTAGAATAGTCTCATGAAGGATCCTAGTTCTGTTATTTCGAGAATAAAACACACCGGTTTAGAAAGGAGCTAAGCATAAGCATAATGCTCAGATGAGACCGGATCTGACTAGAAGTCGTATAAGTTATGGTAGGTTGTTTTTATCTATATAAAATATATATTATAAGTTCAGTTAATTTTATTAACTTGTTAGAGAGTTTTATTAATGTTCAGAGATTGTTTATAAATTTATTAGACTCATGTAACTCCAGCGTATAAATATAGATCCTAATGCATGTAAGATCAATACATTTTCGATATATCATCCATACACATCAATATATTTTCGACATATCGTCACCGGATGCTATTCCATATGACCTCTCCTAGAAGAAGCCCTTCAGAAAATAGGGATGAGATTTGGGGTCAGATTTTGTACAGAAAAAGAAATGATCAAGGGATTTAGAATAGTCTCATGAAGGATCCTAGTTCTGTTATTGCGAGAATAAAACGCACCGGTTTAGAAAGGAGCTACGCATAATGTACATTATGAGAAATGTGCTAAATTTGTGGTATGGCCTGTGGTTCCTACTTACCGTCCGGTCGGCCGGAGCTCCGACGCGGGCGTACGTTTGCCGCTTGCATTGTCTCCGACGCCACCTTCCTGCATGCTACCGGCGAGAGAACGGCTGCAAACATGAACAAGAGCAGCACCAATGCATGCGCTCCGCCAGTAGATGCCATATATGCGTGTTGCTTTGTTAACATCAAAATTTATTATACTTCACACGCGATAGAAGACCTGATTGATTTATAAAAGGAGGCTGATTTATACAAGAAAAGACCTGGTCGGATGGATAAGGACGGATACGGTTCAGTTAAATATGAAAAATTATCCATATGAGACCGTATCTGAGAAGAAGTCGTGTAAGCACGATAAGGTGTTTTTATCTTTATTAAATATATATTATAAGTTAGACAAGTTTAGTAAGTTTTATAGAGTTTTATTAATGTTGTAAATTTATTAGACTCGTGTAACCCAAGGTATAAATATGGACCCCTAAAAATTTGTAAATCATCCACACTGATCAACACAATCTCGGCATATCGCTATCTTAGTTTATCGATGTTTTTTCTATGGGTTTTAGCTCTTGACGTGGGGCTATATCGGTCAAGACTGATCTCCGGTAAAGAGATAAGTTCCGCTACTATTCTAGTGTATTTGTTCTATGCATCAATTAGGTCTGACATTTTAGTCCGATTGGGTACATCACATCACATTCACGTAGAGTCTATCAGCTTATCGAGCTCCTTCTACCGTCATCGGTCTCATACTATATCGGTTAGGTCTAATCTTTTAGACTTATGATAGTAGATTCAGCCATAAGTCGGCAAGTCTTTACGCGATGTTTAATTGGAGCGGCCAGCCAATAAGTTATCCTTACGCTGTGCTTCACACCTAACGTATCGGCTATTCAACTGATATATATATCATGCCCACGATTAATCCGCTAACGATCAATCTGGTTCGATTGGATTCGGTATGATCTATCAAACCTATGTTTGATAGGGCTGGCATCAGGATGTAGTGGGTTTCATTTCCCCCATCGGCCCGTAACTCCAATAACCAGAAGCTCCTAAAGAGTTGAAGGACTTATACTAGAACTATACAGATCTCCTAGGCCTTTGCATGTTCGAGCGTATCACATCAAACATTCATCGGCTAACTCGCTTGCCCTCTCAGTGTCTCTCTCCCCTCGGTCCGATCTTCCTACACGCGAACATATTCTTTTAGCATGCCCAGTTGGACAATCAGAAATGCACTCCAACGAACCTCGAAGCCGAAGGACCTGTACTGGAGCTAAGCAGATTTTCTAGGCCTTTGTGTGTTTAGGTATAATCGCATTGGACCTCTATTGGCTACCTCGCTCGCCCTCTCGGCATGCCTCTCTGCCTGTTCCGATCGCCCCGTGCGCAAGCATATTCTTTTGGCATGCCTAGCGGGATGAATTTTAATCAATATGTCTTAAAAAGAGGGTGATGCCAAGACGCGCTCGTCCGATGAAGAAGTTGATGAAGATATTATTATTCTGGTTGCATTGAAAGATTTAACAGAGACACAGATGCATGAAATAGAGTAATCTGTGAATGATTTTAATAAGTTGTGCTTGCAATCCTTTAGTATGACCCAAGAAGGATTGATCCAGAAGAATTTATTCTCAAGACCAACTTTGATCGGTGAACCAACTCAACCTATATCTAAATTGGTCCAAGAATTAGTTGATGAAGCTGTACATCACATACTGATCAATCAATCTAGGGGGTTGACAATTATGCTTTAGGACTTATAAGGAAAAGAGTGGATATATTAGTTACTCAAAAGCCACCAATTCATACATCGTTAAATATTGATCTGTAGATACCAATGTTCAATTGGTTTGATGGATATGTTTAGCTCGGGGGGCAACATGATGAAGATAATGAGTGAACTAAAAAATATCTAAAGTGATGAAGGAATAGTCCGGCTTGAAATAAAAAAGAAAAATTTGGTGGATCGGCCTCCATATCCAAAGTGGTTTGAAATCAGACTTCTCCAAGTTCTTAGGCAAGATGATATATCTCTAGTTGAATACGTCTATCGATTCTTAGCTCATGCAGGCAAGCATTGGTAGAACAGACTCTAAGAGTTAGCAGAGCTGGCCATCTAAGCACTATCAAAGCGTATTAGAAGGAAGTTTTTCTCCAAAAGTTTGACAACTTAGAACATTTGATGCATACAATATCGGCTCATGAAATCCGATTACAATAAGTAGGGGAGGAGATTTCAAAGTTATGGGAGCATGAAGAATATAATCTCGAAGCATCGAAATTAGGGGATAAGTGTTATCACTGAAATTTAGTAAACCCCATAGACAGGATCAGAGAGCCGATCAGCTTATAGAAAGAGGCTGATTGATACAGAGAAAGAGTCAGTCGGATGGATGAGAATGGATTCAGTTCAGTCAAAGATGAAAGATTATCAAGATGAGATCGGATCTGAGGTGTGAAAACCATGATAGGGTATTTTTACCTTTGTAAAATATATCTTATACGATATACAAGTTTAGTTAGTTTTGTTAACTGCTTTGAGAGAATTTCCTTTTCTGTTTAGAAAATAATGTCGGTAGGTTGTTTGTAAATATATCGGACTTGTGTAACCCTAGGGTATAAATATAGATCCCTTGAAAGCTTATAAATCATCCACACAGATCAATATAATCTCGGCGCATCGCCATCCTAGTTCATTTAGGTTCTTTTCAGCGAGTTCTGGCTCTCGACGTGAGGTTGCATCGGTTGGGTCCGATTTTCGGTGAAAGGGTAAGTCCCACCACTATCCTGATGTATCTGTTATGCCTAAGGCTGTATTAGTTTGGTCTGACTTAGTCCGATCGAGTACATCACATCACGTTCGTGTGGGGTCTATCGGCTTATCGAGCTCCTTCTACCATCATCAGTCTCGTGCTGTATCGGTTAGGTCCGACTTTCTAGACTTTGTGATAATAGATTGAGCCATAGTTCGGTAGGTCTTTACGCGATGTTTTATTGAAGTGACCAGCCGATGAGTTATCCTTACGCTGTGCTTTACGCCTAACGTATCGACTGTTTAACTGATATACATATATCCTGCCTACGACTAATCCGCTAGCGATCAATCTAGTTCTATCGAATCCAGTCTGATATTGTCTCGGTTAGGTCCGATCTATCATGGCTGTGTCTGATAGACCGAGTCTCGCTCTATACTGCCTATTGCATATTTTATTTAGAGCGTCATTGTCTCTAGAGCTAATGATTCATTTATCTTATTCTTTGCCTTTTGCCTATGTCTTTATCGGCTATTCAGTCGATTTATAAGTGCTACTGCCCTATTAGCAACCAGTCGATAGTAGAAGTTTGTATCGACCTATCGATCAATTGGCTCATAGATCTTATTATCTCTATCTTTTTGTTAATTACAAGATCAAATTGACTGGTACACCCATAACAACCAGAAGACACCAAAGAGCTGAAAGACATATACTGGAGCTAAGCAGATCTCTCAGGCATTCGCGTGTTTGGGCGCATCACATCAAACCTCTATCAGCTAACTCGCTCGCCCTCTCGGTGCCTCTTTTCGCCCGATCCGATCTTCTCTTGTGAACATATTCTTTTAGCATGTATAGTAAAGTGCACTCTAACGAATCTCAAAACCGATAGATCTACACTAGAGTTAAATATACCATTAGCTACCTCACTCGTCCTTTGGGTGCGTCTCTCCGTCTGGTCTAATTATCCCACGTGCGAACAAGGTGTAAGAGAGAATTAAGGATATGTGAAGAGAAGATTAAGTGCTAGTTAATGGACTAGGAGTTGTTTAGTTTGCTGGTTACTTGGTATGGTTATTTGTTTGTGATCCTGAAGTGGGTTTATATACTTTGTGCATTGAGTAGTAATTAAGAAAGTTGATCATTGATTAATTAATTCGGACATGGACGGCTCTCCTGCACTTACGTCTACTCGTTTAAATGATTGGAGAAGAACGTGTCAATTCTGTCGGAAACATAGATCAGTGGTGACTGTCTGAATCAATCTAGCGTTCCGGATAAAATTTTATTATGACGTGTCTGGTCATCCTTGAAGCGCACGGCTATACGTCATGATAACTTGGAATTAAGCAACTTGAGTAGAATTATTTAAGCTGCATGTGTAGGTCAGTGGAAGTACCTCATTTCTTGTTACTCCTATATGATATCTGTTACATGAAAATTGCTTTTTTTTCAATAATTTTGTACATCGTGTTTACTAAGAATAAGAATGATCTCGACGAGGCAAACCAAATTAGTAGATGCAAGCAAAGTTCCGGAGCAGTTGTTGTAGATGCTCGCAGGGATCCTGTAGTGCAGGGTGCGTGGTTCAGCGAGCCGTGTTTGGTCGTCCCTTTTAGGACGATCTGTGGGCAAGTTGTCTCAACAACTATGTTGTTGTACTCTGTGTATTGTTGCACTCTCGCTCTTGCGTAATAAAAAAAGAGTAAGTGTTCTTCTAACGGCCTGGCAAAAATAAGTTACTCTAGGTAAAAATTAATTAAATTCACTCTTTTCCATTGTATTAAAAATAGGTTCGTTACAGATGTCGTGGTAGAGTTTTTGGGTGTACCACCCACTAAGGTTTAAATAACTCTTGCCCATTATTACACACATAGATATTCTTTTAATACAAGTTTAATGGAGTTAGGGATTTAACCCTAGTTTCAAGTTGAAATCTTGGACAACTTTCCATCGATCTATTTTTTCGAGCTGTAAGGCCCAAACACACAGCAGCCCAAGCCTCCACCCACAGACTCGCCTCGAGACAAGTCCGTGTTGGGGGACTTTTGTCATGCCACATGTTGACAAATAGCCACCTTGAAGTAAAAAAGAAGAAGAAGAAGAGCAGAAATAGAAAAACAGAAAAATGTCTAGAAAGAAAAGGAAAGGCAGGCCATGGTCTTAGCGACATGCATGCATTCCTGTTGGGCCATGGTTGACGGGCTGCAGCCTGAAAGTTCCATACTTTATATAGACAAGTCCATTGGATAAGATATGGCCATCATATTCTTCTAGTTTTTGTTTGATGGGGTCGATGGGATGATTTAATTTCTTGTTTAGTTGGATGGACAAGCATAAATAGAAAGAAACAGTAAACTATTAATTAATAATCAAAGAGGGTAATTATCATTAATCTTAACGTAATCCATAATAATTAACAATAAAATAGACTAATTATCTCTAATCAACACTAACCTCGACAAGTTAATTACTAATTAACAACAAAATGCATTAATTCTTACTAATCAATTACTAATAATTAAGATGAACAAAGGGGATGACAAGATCCGACCAATTTTGCTCGATGAGCTCATCCAACATTATTTTTAATATTCTCTGCTCTATCCATCCTTGTCCACCAACGAAATACAATAAAAACTTGGATGACCCATTCCAACAAAACGCATCCTAAACCGCTACATTCCACTCTTTTTTTCTTTTTATCTAGAAAGTTAGCTCATAGGTAGCGAAAGACTGGAAAGATGACCAGTTTAAGTGAAGAAGTGTCCGATTGCTACATGAAAGAAGCCGATCGGCCGATCATATTAAAGCAAGAAAAAATTCGGTCTAAGATTAGAAGGTTATTTAAATGAGATCGAGTTTGAGGACCCGTGGCTTACGGTAGGGTATTTTATCGTATCTTATATATAGATAGAAAGATTTAGTTTGTTTAACTTTTTAGAGATATTTTTCTTTATCTTTGTTAGGAAATAACGTCCGATGGTTGTTGTAAACGCATTGAACTTTATAAACCTAGGGTATAAATATAGATCCCTTATAAACATGTAAGACATTTTTCAATTGATACAACTTCGACATATCGTCACCCTAGTTTATCTAGGTTTTTACCGGCGGGGTCTGGCTCTCGACGCGGGGCTACATCGGTTAAGTACGATCTTCGGTGAAGGGATAAGTTCCACCGCTATCTCGATATGTCTTGTTCTGTGTAAGTCTGCATTGGTTATGTTCAACCTCTTAGGGCGATAGGATGTATCGCATCACGTCCATACAGTATCTATCGGTGTATCAAGCTCTCTCCATCGTCGTCGGTCTCGTGCTGCATCGGTTAGATTCAACCTACAAGGTTGCCGACGGTAGAATGAGCTTTAGGCCTATAGATCTCTATACGGTGTTTCATGGAGTGTTAGCCGATGAGTTATCTATATATTAAGCAACACATCCAGTGTATCGGCTCCTCGGCCGATACGTACCAAGTCTTTAGAGACTTTTCTTTGAGCACCATGCTAAGCGCATCGGCTTTACAACCGATGTGCGCCTGTTTTCAGAGAGACGTCCTCTCATCGGTTCAGCTAGCCGATGGGTTCGCTTCGCCCTTATTTTAGCACAACGGATCCAATATCCACCGTCCCGTTGCTATTGGCTTCGGCCTCGTACTATCTCATTTAGGTCCGATCTTCGAGATTCGTTGCTACCAACGTCGTCATGACGGGCGATGGGTCCCATGCTACCATCTTCGGAGCGGCATCAGCTTTGTAGCCAGTCCCTTTTATATGATTCCTTGCTAGCTTGCATATACTTTCATCGGCTGAAAGGTTCCGTCAATTACCAGGAGAGATCCCACGCGCCTCATTACTCTCTTAATACAATCCTGTGCCTCCATCGGCTCTGCGGCCGATGGATCAGTATCTCGCGTTCGCTACACTTGGAGCCATTATATCCTTCGTTGACATCCACCTACACCGACTTCCCAACCGATGGAAGAGCGTCCTGATTTCTATTAGCGATTAGCCGATAGTGGAAGCCATCCGAACGCGACCGATGACTAACTTGATCCTATTGGCAGCCAGCCGATAGCGAGGGCTTGTATCGGCCCGTCGTCCGACTAATCCGTTACCTCACCTCCTTGTCAATTGCAGGGTCAAATTGACTGGTATGCTCGCACCCGCACCGTCGCGCCGAAGCTGACCGAAACCCACGACCCCCCGGCGCGCGTATCTTAAGCCATAGAAAGAAACCGACCGGCCTGCACTGGAGCTAAGCGGATCTATCAGACGGTCGGTGTGTTCACGCTGGGTGAACAGTAATATATAATTTAAATAAGAATGTAATTTTTATCAAAAAATTTTGTCCGCAAAGACCTAGACATGTCAAACTTACACGAACTGTGCACACATCCAGGGCGCCAGGTAGGCATTGGTATATCCGAAAGTTCCATAAACTTTTGGACATATGGTATACAGTATGGATCCTAAATGATTTTTGGCTGCCTGATATTGCCCTACTAAAGAAATGCCCTTAGCCCTAAGCTTTGTGTGTCCCGTAAGCTTAGTCCATTCATACATGGTGACGTACAACTCATGCAGGGTTGTCCTGCGGAAATAGCTAGGCTCCTACACCCTAATTTTAAGAATGTCCTAAGAAAGAACATGCATGGGATAAGTGGAAGGAATCGTACGACTTTATAGCCGACGCGAGGAGACATTAAAATAATATGCTTTCTCGAAGATGGATAATTCGTGGATGAACTTCAAGTCAAATAGGCCAATAGGGACCAATGCCAAGTGGACCGGATCAATCCTTCATCTGTGAGAATAACCAATAACCATTTCTGTCATCTCTATCATTGTTTATCATCGGATTCAATGACCTATGGACTTACTGGACAGCTGGACACAGGATTGTTAAAATCCTACTCTTTCTAAGTTATTTGCATTTTATTATCATCATAAACATACTCTTTATATTTTAAATTATAATACCATCATTATAGATTTTGCTACCTCTATGCCAAAAAATGAAGCAACCCAGTTGATTTTCTACATCCAACTGTAATCAACGAGACCAACTTAAAATGCGCACTGGACAACATTGTTGAATAGATAGGATGGAGTTTGTATGCCCACCAATACAAAGATTGTCTGGTGTTAACCCATAATCAAAAGTAAATGACCTTATTTTCTTACTAAATTAACTCTTTTACAGCCGCCATTAAGTCCTTATGGTCATAGTTACCAAATGGAGTATGATATACTAGCTTAACTCTAACAATTAAGAAATATGACTTTATACCTCTAGCCTCTGCAATTGATATAGCCTAGCGACTATATGTAGAAAAATGTGGTCAGCATTAGATAACTATGCCATCTCTTCATCACAAGTATGACTTTTCTATCCAATAGAAAGTCAATAATACTTGCAATTTTTATGTTTGCCATCACATGAAAACCTTGATGACATAGGTGATTACGTTCGACCCGAAGGTTTCAACCCAATTGAAAAAGATATTTTATAAATTTAGATCATTAATTCTCATATCATACCAACTATATTTATATGTGATAAAAAAATGATTGGAGGCAAGTCAGATTGAATTAGCAAGTATTAGAGGGTTACTAACCATCTTTCTTTTAGCCTAAGTAGTAAGAAAGGTTGTTTTTATTTGAAGTTGAGTCACACAGTTTATTAGAGATAGGCTTTTTCTATTTTAATTAGTTCTAGTGAAACAATACTTTTTCAAAAATATTTAGTTAATGTATACAACTAGCTCCTTTTGAGTGTGATTTTATAATTATTATACGACTTCATTCAATTTATTTTAATTATTATATTAGTTAAGCTAATTGTTTGCTATTTTAGATGCTAAGAAGCTTCACGAGTGTTTTATGACGTGAGTGTTCAACTTGATGTGAAATACAGATGTGGATGTGAAATATGTATATGTTAATATTGTGTGAATTTTACTATTTTTTAAAAAGTGTGGCTAGCAATTAGCTAAGACTAGTTAATAAAATATATTTATTTTTTTATTGAAATGGGTCATCTGTGATATCCGTAGCAAGATACAATCCATTATACATTATAGGTAAGATGGTAAGCTGCAGTAGGCCACGGGGAGACCGGCATGTATTTATGGTCTATTACTATAGTATATTTTATCAGTGGTCTTTTTTTATCAGTGAATGCATTTTCTGTCACAAGTAGAGATTTGGACCCGTCAAGGATCCGTTCTAGTGTATGCAGTAGTCTGAAAACTAAAGCTGTAGAAGAAATGGTACAGTTTGACCATTCAAAGTTATACAATAGTAATGTTCGTTGTATCATCTCCGATATTAATTGGGCCGTCACAAGTAGCTAGCAGCTGGTTAAGTCGGCAAACTGTCGCTATTTTGCCCGTCAACCTATTTAGGGGTCTGGTTGTTCAAGTGTAGCCAATTTTAAATTTTAGGCCTTAAATTTTAATTTAGAATTAAGTTACTCCCTCCATTCCCAAATAGTAATTGTCACAAGTTATTATTTATCTTTTAACTTTGATCACTTGTCTTTTTTCCAAAATTAATAAATACTTTCAAAGATACTGTATTACTCCTTTTATTTTAAAAAATATTTATTTTTAGCATTTAAATCTTTTTCTAAAATATACAACTACTTTTCTATCCACTCACTCCTTTCAACTAGGCTCAACCATCTACCATTTAATTTTTTTCACTCTTGACCAATTATAACCATTTACCTCTCTTCTTTCGTTTCCATAAAAAATCCTAAAGGTAGCTGTATTTTAGTATAGAGCAAGTATTGATCTGTATTGCATAATAAATGTTAATATTTCATTCATCATAGACTAACCATTTAGAAATCATTAATTGTCAGAGTTGGAATAATGATAGTCATAAGAGGGTCAGTATTTGTGAACGGGTCAGTGGCTGTTTTCTTTCCTATTTGCCCTTTTCGGCCACTAATAAGTAAGAATAGAAGTATAAATATTTTATTATAAATTTATTTTTTAACCACAACCACAAAAAAGACTGGCAAAAAATGCCCATTATTGTTAGGAGCTGAACTTGAGTTTTTCCAAGGATAGTGCTAAACTTGTGTGTGCTATATATGATTATCGAAAAGACTGTGAAGTTTCTAGAGAATTCCACTCTAGCTAAAAATATATTTTTTCCCAGTTATTCCTTTTACCATGTGTTGGGCTTGAGTTGTAATCTCCCTACAGGTGGCTTCCCTCATGGCAATGTTCCTTTTTGTCCACATTATTGTCAAGAACTCAAGTGTGTACTGTAGGAGCTTTACTGGCCGACAAGGAAGTGTTGTCTGCGTGCACCCTTGGTTGTTGTGAAGGGTAAAAATTGCCATTATAGTACATTTTCGGTGTCGGATCAGGGTGATACGAAAAGAAGAAGAGGCCAAGTGTTGTTGTAGATGCAACGACCTGGGGATTCCTTTGACTACGTGCGGCCTGTGAAGCGAGGTGAAGGGAGGGGGAGATAGCGTAGATTATACTTGTGCTAATAGTTTTGGGTCAAAACTGCATAAGATACCGCGGTCTTCAAAAAATAATTGAGAAAGGGGGCCTAGGACCAGGGTGGCCAACACTCCGCTCCGTCCCTAAGGCCTCATTTAATGAAAAAAAATAGTAGTTTTGTAGGATTGCAATTTTATATAATTTTTTCTATATGATCTTTTTAAAACAAATGATTCCATCCTGCTGAATCCTATAACATTTCCTAACATTTCCATAAAAGGCCTCATCCCATTCTACTTTTGGAGAAAATTTAATATGAGGTCAATCTTATGAAAAATTTTCATTGAGTTTCTATCTGTCCTTAAATTCTTATGATTTTTTCTGCAGTGTAATCAAACAGCCATACATATTTTTTTTCTATATTTTACAATCCTCTGTTTTACATATTCCTATCAAACTCCCCTTTTTTTTTCTATTTCTCTATTATCTGAATCATGCATTTCAAAAGAGCGTGTTTGTTATTGGATAACATCCATATTTGCTAGTCATGTGTTGATAGACTAATATTTTTTTTCAATGTTGATTTTTAAGAATAGGGATAGTTTTTCTTTAAAGATCAGTCAAATTTTTTAAGAGATATGTTGTTGTACTTAAAATCGTGTTAAAAAAGCGAACCAAGACAAAAGCCAAGAAATAAGAGAGCTCAACAGGGTTATAAAAAAACAGAAATTTGTCCGTCGTATGCAGTAAAAAAGGACTGAAGTCAGGCAAAAAAAGAAATTGTGAAATATTATTGTGCACAACTGTTGAGAAATCAGTTAGTGAAATATTGTGCAAGATATTAATTTTGTGGACGACATTTTCAATCATCTAATCGACGTTTCAACATGCAAAATAAAGAAAAGAAAAACTCCACGCACCATGCAATCCACTGTACCAGATGGCGTGCCAAAACGTCGTACCAGGCAGGGCATGCAACATATATGCACTGTGTGAGCTGAAAGACTAAAACCTCAACGAACAATTTTCCAATTGGCCCGGCATGATGATCACACTATAATGTCTCGTACGTACGTGATGGACCAAGAGCTAGGTAGATCAAACAATGTTTCCAGCATATATAATGTCTCGTACGTGATGGACCAAGCTAATATGAACACTTACTGTCATATGCTTGCTTGTGTGTGTGCTTTTTAATGAGTAGTATGGGTAGTTAGCCCGATAGCTAGCTCTGTACGTTCTGTACAGCTTGTTTATCAGATATTGAAACACATTGTTTGCTTCACAGCTCGCTTCAAAATATTGTTTTCTTAAAAAAACTTTCTTTTACATATTGCTTGAACCACTTGGTGTAATCTGTTTGTTAACTTTATTTTATAAAACGTTTAATTCATCCCTCACAAATATAATGTTTAATTTATCTTTATATTTAAATAGATAAATATTTAATCGTCCTCCCTTTGACGATATATATTACCTTTATATGTAACGCACGCGGTCTTGCACAAAGTCAAGATTATTCAAACAGTCATTTCTTTCTAACAATCTTTACAATTGTCGAATCCGGTCGATAAAATTTTCCAACTGAGCAGTACACCCTAGAGCTAGTATCTCCCCACTAAACTGAACAAATAATGCCTTACAAGTATATTTCCAATAGCCGACTGAACATTTTCTAATCTGTCACTGCGGTGGATTACGCTGATGTCGCATGGTGCAACAATTTATATTTTCTTTTTTTCTTGTCAAACTCTTTTTTCTTTAAATTGATATTGTCAATGACGATATTATTCTTTCGGCAAACATTAAATATTTGAAAGAGACATAATAATTGGATACCAGTCCAACATTAACTGTTATCTGAACAACTATGACAATTCCTACAAGTTTCTATATCCAGGACAACTTTGAAAACTAAACGCAAAAAGCACAGCACTTCAATCACAATCCAATCGAGCTGGCCTTAATTAGGCATACCGTTTTCATGATTCAGTACACCTTAATCGCAAGCAAAGAAGACTTGCTGTTTCTCCTGCGATCGAGCCGGCATATAATAAGCTAGCTTTGCATCATCATCCTCGCGACTGTTAGGGATCGAATCGAGCATCGATCGCAAGATGGTCTAGCTTCTCACGCTTTGTGGTTTCGTGTCCTAATCGAACCATCTAATTAACGTACTGGGATAATGTACTTATGCACTACCTTTAATTGGTCAAGCAGCATGATTTCACTCATCTATCTATCTATTATACACTAAAAGTTATTAAATATCCTTTAAAACACTTCTAAATCATCACATGTCACCTCTTAATAAATTAGAAAATTTTCACAAATTCTGAAAAAAAATAACATCCAACCCTCGATTATAAATTAAATTGATGGAGTTATTGTTTTACACCGTTATATCTATTAAAAAAATAGGTTCATCAAAACAACTTCCTCCCTCCCCTTGCATTCATATACGCCCTCCTCCCGCTCATGTGCACTCACGCCTACTCCCCTCTCCTTTCTTTTTTTTCTTGGTTAATTAGTTGGCATCCAAACTTAAGCTAATGAAAAAAAACTTTAGTCCAGGGAGCTTCAAAATATATAAATGCTCTACACAGTACACTTACTATTTAAATTCAAATACTTCAGTCTTATTTCACACTAAATTAATTTTCAAAGAAATCAAGCTAATATAGATAAAAAGAAAGAAATTAAATTCAAGTGATCACTTACCACCCAGTGTCAAGATGATTTGTTTATTATACCAAAAATCGAGAAAATGCATTTAAATTAGATGAAAAAAATAGAGAACAGTTAAAATTGTAAGAAATAAAAGGTACGCTCTAACTTTTGGTCTATGTGGTCACGGCATCACGTGCCCGCATGAACCGATCTGACCACAAAGACTGTAAGGAATTTTCTCTATGTAATTTTGGTGTTACAGACATAGAGGGCAACTTAGCTGATGGTAAAAGCAGAACACATTCACATGGATGTTTTGATCAATATGCATATGTCAATTGAAGCTTTTAGAGATTTCAGAGTTTTGTTAAGAAAAGAGAGGAACCGCTAAACTAAAAACACCCTATGAATTTATCAAACCCAATTTCTAAGCAAAATATAATATTACATTCCAAAATAAGAAGAATGCCTGTAGATATAGGCGGGCTTCTATGCTTATATATATATATATATATATAGTTACATATACACTTCAGGTATTTCTTATTGTGCATGAGGTGAGAAACTTTGAAATTGTGTGCTCCCACCCTCATATAATATAGTTCAAATTTGACTTTTTATGTCACTTGTTTTGTTAATTTCATTTAGGGAGTTCTTAGGTATTACATTTTCCTTTTTTTTATAATTACACGGAAGACACTGCTACACATACACACAATACAAATGTGAATGCACCTCTACCATATGGTTAAAAATAATGAGATCAATGGTAAATATCTCACTTTACTAATAAATTCCTAATGAAAACGTACCTGTGCACTCGTAATAGGTCAAATCCTAATGATAAATCTCTGACTTAACCTATGATAGGTCAAGGTCAAATCCTAATGGTAAATATTTATTTAACTAATAAATACATAACAAAAGCGTACATGTGTACGTCGTAATATTTATGATTAATTTATGATTTTTAGGGAGAACGTACTACTGGGGTAGGACTATGTTTTCTTATCCCATCAAGGATAAAATGCAAACTTAACTAACTAGGAACAATAGCAACTTAGCTTAGACTGATACAAGTAGAGAATCAATAGCAATTTTTGCTATCAGAGTCCGTATCTGGTCGTACCATGAAAAGTAGAACTTAATTTGCCTTTAGGACTTCACAGTTCGTCTCTTGTTTGAGTGCTAAACGTGTCGCCGGTTTAGTTGCAGTCGAGCATGCATGGTCAAGGATGTGATTGTGGAGTGCACCTCTTAATATATCAGCTACTATCACAAAGGGGATCAGCATTTAAGCTTTTTCCTGTAGCAGCTAGGCTAGGACGATGACACATTATCTTTCACCAATTGACATCCCCTGGTTGTGACTATGATATATATGCTGTTTCCCTGTGGAATTCAAGTTTTTTAGAGCCCATTTTGTATAGATATATATAAATTAAAATAATGGTTGGACATTAAAAGAGAAAAAGTTAAAGATATACTCCATGTTCCTTAAATACATGTCACTATTAACCGTCACAGTTACAATTTTAACTACAGATCATTTTTAATGTTTAGGTTATGATGTACAAAAGATTAGTGGCTATATTTAGTAAGCAACACACTTTAATAATATATTATTTTTAAGTGTATATATATATATATTGTCAAAAATAAGAGTGGTCAAAGTTGAAATATGAGTAGTGGCTGGTGAGAAGTACTTAGGAACAGATGTAGTATGTTCTGTTGAGACTGAGAACACCAGATTTATGGGCTGTTTGGATGCATGCATCAATTTGCCAAACACGTTATTGCTAAGGTTTGGCATGCCATACATTTTATGGCTAAGAAATCATAGCCACATGTCAAGCAAATGTTGCTAAGAAATTATATCTATGACAAATGAGCCATCATGCTAATAAATTGTGGTATGGCACAAGACAACAAACACTAGCCTAACTTTTGTCAAGCATACTTACTAAAGGTCTAGTAAAATGTGGCTTAGAACCAAACAAACCCCTTAGTGTGATAGATGAAGTCAATATTGTTCTTGTTGATCCTTATTAGGGTCGTATGTCTGCCATGAAAAATCAAATTATAGTACAAACATTATATTCTGCCTAAAATAATTTATTGAGAAACACAAATAAACACTCTTCCAGCGTAAAAAAAATCTAGACGTGCCGAACGTGGAAACAATTGTGCTGTAATTAGCCACTTGTGAATTTCTTGACCACTAGGAACAGACAAATGTACCCACTTGCTTTCATAACAATAGTTTTAACTATTATGTAGTAGTCCGAGTTTATTAAAAATAAGCCTCAAAGATAAGATTTGAGTTGTTTGGTTAGATCAGGTTATTGTAGAATATCTTGTATAGGCTATTGTATTTTTACTCAATGTCAATAAACTTGTATATGTCTTGTAAGTCACGCAAGAGGTTTTTTCTTGTCTATATAACAAAGGTGCGATCTCCATAGCAGGTTCAACACTTTCTACTTCATTTTACATGGTATTAGAGCCATAATCTAAACAAATCACATCCAAAAATATCGAGCTCCATTGGCGCCGCCCTTCCATCCACCTTTGGTCACCCAATGACCGAGAAGCTTTCTCAATCCAACTATGCCCTATAGAAGCTCCAAGTTCTCTCTGCCATCCGTGGGGCACAGCTGGTTGATTTCATCCACGGCATCTCTAAAACCCCTACCAAGGAGATCAGCAGTGGAGTGGATGGAAAGCAGAAGGTGCCAAATCCGGCATACTTGGCCTAGTTGGCTCTTGACTAGTAAGTCTTCAGCTACCTCGTCGCCTCTCTCTTGGGTGATGTGCTCAAGTAGATTTCCACCTGTAACACCTCTACAGTGTTATGGAAGACATTGGAGGAGTTGTTCGTATCCTAAACTCGGGCATGTGTGGTAAACACTCATATCGTGCTTGCGACCACGAAGAAGGGAGCCATATCTATCGATGAATACATCGGCAAGATGCATGCCCTTGCTAACGACATGGCAGTAGTGGGTAAACCCATCGACGACGAGGAGCTTGTCTCCTACATCTGCACTAGTCTTGACATCGTGTTCAACCCCGTTGTCACCTCTATTTTGGTCTCTGTTGAGCCAATCACCGTCACGGAATTGTCCACACAGCTGCAATCCTTCAAGCAAAGGATGGATCTCCTTCACGGTGGGTCCTCCTCTTCATCTGCAAACGTCGCTGCTCGTGGCTGCAGTAGTGGCCATGGCAACGGCAACCGTGGTCGTGGAGGTGGCAACAGCTAGCGCGGACGCAACAACCTCAACTCCGGCAAGCCAAAGATCAAGTGCCAACTCTGCGAGAAAGAGGGGCATAGTGTAGTGGACTGCTGGAACCGCTTCGACAAAAACTTTGTCATCCCTAAGGAGAAAAGTGCCAACTCTACAAGCCATAGTGCATGTGGTGTGGAGTGATACTAGAGTCACTGACCACATCACTGGAGAACTAGATAAGATGATCATCCATGATCGCTACACAAGAGGGGAACAGATCCACACTGCAAGTGGTTCATGTATGGATATAGCATATATTGGTTGTGTTATTTGTCACACTCTTGAATAAAATCTCCTTTTTAACAATGTTTTCCATGTCCTTAGGGCCACCAAAATCTCATTTCGGTTCACAAACTAGCATCCGATAACAATGCTTATCTTGAATTTCAACCACATCTATTTTTTATCAAGGACCAAGCAATGAGGAGAACCCTTCTAGTAGGAACGTGTAGAGGGGGCTTATATCCTCTACCAGTTGTTGCCCTCAAAAATAAACAAGTCCTCAGCACGTCCAAGGGTTCTCATCCTTTCTTGGAGAGGTGGCATCATCACTTAGGGCATCCATCATTTCAAATTGTTCAGCAGGCTGTGTCAAGAAACAAGCTGCCATGTTCCTCCAAGTCTAGGATAGGTTTAATGTGCGATTCTTGTCAAATAGCCAAGAGCCATCAAGTGCCATATCAAAAGTCATCATGTCAGTCTAGTTTTCCTTTGCAACTAGCTTTCTCAGATGTATGGGGGCCAGCTTGTGATTCCTTTGGACTAAATAAATACTATGTTAGTTTCATTGACGACTATAGCAAGTTCACTTGGATCTATCTTCCCAAATATAAATCTGAAGTTTTCCAATGATTTCATGAGTTTCAAAAACTTGTTAAAAGACAATTTAATAGGAAAATTCTTGCAATACAATCTGATTGGGGAGGAGAGTACGAAAAGCTAAATTCATTTTTCTCTAAGATCGACATCTCTCATCTTGTGTCTTATCCACATGCCCATAAAAAAAAGGGCAGCAAAAAGAATACATAGACACATAGTTGAGGTTGGCCTATCTTTGTTGGCTCAATCTTCCATGCCTCTAAAATATTGGAATAAAACTTTTCTAGCTGCCACCTATCTCATAAATAGGACTCCTAGTAAAGTCATTGATCATTAAACTCCTCTTTAACGGCTTCTCAAAATACAAGTTGACTATAGTTCTCTTAGAATCTTTGGGTGAACATATTGGCCTAATCTAAGGCCCTATAACTCCCATAAACTCTCCTTCCTCTCCAAATAGTGTATATTCCTTGGGTATAGTAACATTCACAAGGGGTTCAAATGCCTAGACATTGCATCAGGATGAATTTATATTTCTCGTGATGTGGTGTTTGATGAAAGTATTTTCCCTTTCTCCAAACTGAATCCTAATGCTAGTGCATGACTCCATTCTAAACTTAGCTTTCTACCTTGAAATCTTCTAAATTTCTCTTGTTCAGGAAGTGTCAATACATGTGCCAATCATTTTGATATCCTACCTAACAGTACTACTAACGAGTCCTCAAGTTTGCAGGAAAATTTGGCACATAATAGAGGAGAAACTGATGATTTTGTTCAGCTGTCTCAGGTGTGGAACACAAGGACGATCCTCCTACAGCACCGGTACAACCATCGGCTTTGCAGCTGGTGTCTTTTATACGATTCTTTGCCAGTTTGCATATGCCTTCATCGGCTTTTCAGCCAATGAACGAGCGGTACAGGTTTCGTCGGCAACCAGGAGAGATCCCGCGTGCTTTGCTGTTCTCTGAATACCCTTTGGTGCCTCCATCGGCTCTGCGGCCAATGGATCAGGATCTCGATTTTGTTACACTCAGAGTCATCACGTCTTTCGTCGACATCTATCCACACCTTCATTGGCTTTCTAGCCGATGGAAGAGCATCCTAATACCTATTGGCGACCAGCCGATAGCAGGAGCCATCCGGACGTGGCCGATGATCACCTCGATACTATCAATGGCCAGTTGATAGCGAGAGCTCGTATCGGCCTTTTATCCGACTGACCCGTTCGCCTCAGCTCCTTGTCAATTGCAGGGTCAAATTGATTGGTACGCCCGTATCACACCGTCGCGTTAGAGCCGAGCGAACCTCACGGGCCCTGGCACGCGTTCCTTGAGCCACGGAGAGAAGCCGACTGGTCTGCACTAGAGCTAAGCAGATCTCTCAGGCGTCGGCGTGGTCGCCCGAGATATTCTCGGCATGACCAAGGATGGAAATTGGTGGCAAGCCATGGATGCTGAGTTTAGTGCTCTTGAAAAAAACAAAACTTGACATCTTGTACCACCTGAGAAAGGGAGTAACATTATAGACTGCAAGTGGGTTTACAAAAAGAGGAAGATAGATGACAGCATAGATAGGCACAAAGCAAGACTTGTAGCTAAAGGCTTCAAGCAAAGGTATCACATTGACTATGAGGACACATTTAGTCCTATTGTCAAGGCAGCAACTATAAGACTAGTACTCTCCATTACGGTGTCAAATGGGTGGAGTCTCCATCAGTTGAATGTATAGAATGCGTTTCTCCATGGTGTTCTAGAGGAAGAAGTATATATGAGACAACCTCTAGGGTATCAAGATAAGTTGCATCCAATCTATGTTTGTAAGCTTGATAAAACACTTTATGGTCTTAAACAAGCACCACATGCTTGGTATCATCGGCTAAACATGAAGTTGCAAGAGCTTGGCTTCAAATCGTCAAAGGGAGACACCTCCCACTTCTTTTATAGAAAAGATGACCTAGTTATGTTTATTCTTATCTATGTTGATGATATGATAGTGGTAAGTTCATCTTCTAAAGGAACTAAAGTCCTACTTCAAGCTCTCAGATCTGACTTTACACTAAAGGATTTAGAGTGATTCACTATTTTCTTGGCATAGAAATCTCTAAAGTACGTGATGGAATAGTTCTGTCTCAAGCTAAGTATGCAAGTGATGTGCTCAAGAGAATCGGTATGCAACACTACAAGCCGGCCACCACTCCAATGTCAGCATCAGAGAAGCTATCTGCATATGGAGGAACACCTCTTAGTGTATAAGACTGAACTAGATACAGAAGAGTGGTTAGTGTTTTGCAGTATTTAACGCAAACAAGGCCAAACATATCCTTTACAGTTAATAAAGTTTGTCAATATATTCATGCACCCACTTCAGTTCATTGGATAGCAGTAAAGTGTATCTTGAGATATCTCAAGAATACTGCAAAGTTGGGGTTCAGAATAGCAAAGTCCTCATCAAATCTTGTTAGTGGATTCTCTAATGCCAATTGGGTCGGATGTGTTGATGACAGGCATTCTATAGGAGGGTTTGTCATCTTCTTTAGATCCAATCTTGTGTCTTGAAGTGCTAGAAAACAGGCCATTGTTTCACGATCAATAAAGAGGTGAGTACAAAGCAATGGTAAATGCCACAACTAAGATTATTTGGATAGAATCTCTGTTATAAGAACATGGAGTTCGATCTCCTCCTGCTGCCAGATTTTAGTGTGATAATATTGGAGCAACGTATTTGTCTGCAAATCCGGTATTCCATGTCCAAACCAAACATATAAAAATTGATTATCACTTCATGCGTGAAAGAGTGGCACACAAGTTGTTTCATATCCGATTGATTGGTACTGGTGATCAAGTGGTTGATGGGTTTATCAAACCACTCCTAAGCCATAGGTTAGAAGAGTTAAAACACAATCTGAATCTTACTATAAGTTTAGATTAAGGGAGGATGTTAACAAACACTGAGTTGTTTGCTTAGATTATTATAGAATATCTTGTATAACTTGTTTTTTTACTCAATCTTAACAAACTCGGTGCGGCCTCGCTTCCTAATTCATTTCACATTCGTTGCTTACCTGATTCAATTAATCCAGTGTGATTGGTGGAAAGATTTGCACACTGATTTGTTTAATTTTTTGGGAGAAACATCCACTAGCTGAAATTAATATACAGTATTTTGTTTAATTAAAGAAGGGTGTGTGATTTTGATGGTAGCATAACTCTGCAAAACTTCATGTCTTCAACAGAGAAAAATTGACGAGTAGGCTGGACGCTGGTCATGAAGTCAGTTCGTCATAAATATTGTGGAATTGGAAAATACAGTGGTAGGTGCCGTTCTTTCCTGTTTATCTCTTCACTGTGGTACTTACCTTTTTTTTTTCTATTCGAGTTTTTAAGAGTCAACTACAGTTCCCTTGCTGTAGATTTACTTAAAAGAGAGAAAAGTACCTGCAGTTACAAGGCTTCAAGAAAATACACAATGCACTCTTTTAGGTACACCTATATATATATATATATAGATTGATGATGAAATCACTCCTTTTTCTTAGGTTGACAAATGACTGCTGGTTCAATAATTGTATCAGCTAAGAAAGTAGTGATTCCTCCATTTTTAAATAAGTGACATCTCTGACCGTGCTATTTGTACTTTGACCACTAATTACTCTTAAACAGTTAGAACCAAGAGAGCAAAAATTTTATGCTCATATTTTAATGATAACGCTTTAAGAACATGGCATCGTATTTGTAAATATTTCATAAAAAATACTAGCAGTCAAAGTGACGAAGTGAATAGGCTGCTAAGTCAAGCCTACCTCTCCCACCAGAGTAGCGTCTTGTAAACCGGTCTTCAAAAAAACTCTTGTAAAACAAATAATTAATTTCATCACAACATGCCTGATAGCTTCGTGAATCAACAGAAATAATTTTTGCGCATGCAAGACTTTCAGCTTAGCCAACTTCTCTCTTAATGTCAAATACCGTAAGAAAAGCTCACATATACACTTGAGTAGAAAATGTATGGATATCGATATTCCAACGAATAAAATTTTACGTTACAACTTCAGACTGTGCTTCTATAATTTCTATAATAAATTAAATACAGTTTCTCATCCTAATCAATGCTAAAACAATGACATCTAGAATTGTCTTTGGCAAATATCTGTACTAGGTGATGACTAGACTGTAGTATCTTTAGCTAGTTGGAAATCAAAACATTCGATTTTGAAAGTGAAAGAAATAATGAACGTCAATTTTTGGACCATGGGAAATCATACATATAGAATTAGGTGTTACTCCCCGCAGTAAAATATGGAAGAACACCCTTGTCATACCATCGCAATAAGCAAATTTTCAGAAACGGTGTAGATGTGATTTTGATGGAAGTAAAATTCTACATATATTATAAGGATATATTTAAGACAGAAACCTTATGTTATACAAATGAACCAAAACAATGATGAAAAGGTTGACGAAATTGATCGCATTCACAGTTCACAAGAGTCAAACTGATCCTTTTCTGAAGAGTCATATAATATATACATAATGACAACAAGTACCTGCAGATACACGACATGAAGGTATTTGCATTCCATACATTTTCAGAATTCAGATACACCTACATTGACAAAATCACCAACGACGGTTATACCGGCTTAGACTCAATTAAGATGCATGAATTTACGCTGAAGTGTCAAGCCTACCTCACCTACTTGCCTAACAGTTTCATCAGAATTATTTCTCTTCTTTATTATTAATTTTTGCAAGGAACCATAACAGCTTGTTCCTATTTAGCTCCTACGCTGTGAAGGTTGGGCGAATATTCTACTTACTCGAAATCCCTTCACTGACAAATTTCCAAATAAAGAGCTCACATATACACTTTAGAAAAAAAAGAAACTGTTGACATATTTAAATTTCAAACTGTGGCCCTATAATTTTTATAACAGATTAAGATAAAAAATTAACATCACACTAGTTAAGTCTAAAAATTAAGAGAACGAATTAGCTAGAATAATGCATATATGTGCTGTGTTTTGTTTGGTGTCAGCGATCATGCAAATCTCGTGGATGCAACTGAACGACTTAACTCGCCTCACAAAAGATAATCAAATATATGCTTTTGGCGGGTAGCTCTCCACGCAGTCCACCCACGGGTTGCAGCTCATGCGGCGGCGCTCCTGCTCGTCGTAGTCGGCGGCGGCGGACACGGGCTGCACGTCGCGGAGCGCGCGCCAGACCGCGCTGTTGCACTTGAAGCCGGAGCCAAAGCCGATCTGCCAGACGCGGTGACCGCGGCGGATGCGTCCCTTGGCCTCGGCGTAGGCGAGCTCGTACCAGAGCGAGCTGCTGCTGGTGTTGCCGAACCTGTGCAGCGTGCACTTGCTCGGCTCCATGTCGCCGTCGCCGAGGCTGAGGCTGCGCTGCACCTCCTCCAGCACGGAGCGGCCACCGGCGTGCACGCAGAAGTGCTCGAACGCGTGCCGGAAGTCCGGGATATAGGGGCGCGCGCCGCGGGCGCGGAGGACGCGCCGGAGCACCAGCGATCGGAGGAACTTGAGCTGCTCGGAGAATGGCAGGACGAGCGGGCCGAGGGTTGTGATGTTCGTCTTCAGTGCGTCACCGGCGACGGCCATGAGCTCCCGCGCCAGCGACACGCCGACCCTCCCGCCGCCGTCCTCGCGCTGGTACACGCAGCTGAAGCACCCGTCGGTGGCGCCCTTGTGCGTGCGCACCGTGTGGAGCAGCCGGTAATTGGCTCGTCGGGCGTCGGCGCGGCGGTTGGACAGCAGCGCCGCCGCTCCACCCATGCGGAAGATGCAGTTGGACAGCAGCATCGAGCGGTCATTGCCGAAGTACCAGTTGAGCGTGATGTTCTCGGTGCTCACCACGACGGCGTAGGTGTCGGCGTTGGCCTGGAGGAGGTCGCGGGCGAGGCCAACGGCGATGAGCCCGGCGCTGCACCCCATGCCGCCGAGGTTGAACGACTTGATGTCCTCCCGCATCCGGTAGCGGTTCACCACCATGGACGCCAGTGACGGCGTCGGGTTGAAGAGGCTACAATTGACGATGACCACGCCGACGTCGCGGCTCGGATCGATGCCCGTGGCGGCGAACAGGTTGTCGAGGCAGCCGAACATGACGGTCTCCGCCTCGGCGCGCGCCTCCACCATGGACAGCCGTGGTGGGCGCGCCTGGATCCCCGGAGGCAGGTAGGTCCGGTTGCCGAGGCCGGAGCGGCGGGTGATCTTGGTCTGGAACTCGAGCGCCTCGTCATTGAAGAATCCCGTGCTCTCTGTCATGTCGAGGAAGCCGTCCTTGCTGATCTGGTGCTCGTCGCCGGGCTTGTAGCAGGCGAACTCGACGAGGTACACCGGCCGTGGCCGGTTGAGGTAGCAGACGACAAGGAGCAGCGCCGCCGCGCAGAGCCACGCGGCGGAGCTGACGAGGCCGACGGCGTAGCGCTCGGCGACGTCGACGCGGCCGCGGAAGAAGCTGTACAATGCGGTCGCCACGAGCGGCGCCGCGAGCGCGAACGTTGCCCACGACGACGACGGCGACGACGCCGGGAAGCCGCCGGAGAGGAGGCCGAGCTTGACGTACCTGAGGTTGACCGAGCGGGCGAAGTCCGGCAGCCGGCGCCGGATCTTGATCACGATGCTCGAAAGCTCCTCCCCCAGCTTGTTGACACCGCCCTCCGCGACGGTCATCTCCGCCGTCAGGCGCTCGCGCTCCATCACCGCCACCGTGGGCGTCGCCGCCGCCGCCGCAGCCTCCATTGCACACGCCTACACTAGCTTGCTTGGATGGCTGACTCCGAAGTCCGAGCTTTTCGTTGCTTGTGGTTTCGATGGAGTTCGGTTTTATAGGTAGTTTTGTTCGCAAGAAAAAGACGCAGCGAGCGCCCGTTTGTTGTGTAAACGTTAGCATTTTCGTTCTTTCGTCATGTGTCCGCTGGAAGAACATGCAGCGAACGTCCGTTTTAATTTGCGGTCAAAATTTAGGCAGTGAGGAAGGAAATGCGAGATGGGAAAAAAATAGAAATTTTCGAACCTACAACAATTTATATGTGTGGGCTACAAACTCACAAACAAGTAGACAGTACAAATTATTTTGAAACACATTGCTAGATGGTCGAAGGAGACCATCCAAATAGTATTAAGATTAAGAGAAAAAAATTACGACAAACATGATAGGAGGTTGTCGAGATTGGCTGTGCACTAGAATGTATGCACGAGTCCACATGTCAACCACACAAACACAAGCCACTAGGAGTGGGGCCTAGCACCAAATTGACCAGCGTTATGCACGATCAATCACCGCTGGGCCAACAGCAGCACCATACTCGTTAAACAACACCTTTACAAAGGTTATGATGTTAAGAACGTCATCGTAGCTCATCCAAGAAGATGTGGTTTTCACCTGATGATTCTTGCTACGAGACAAAAGAGATAGGTAACTTGGCAGCATTCCCAAGGAGGTTACGACGCTTGAAAGCATAGTCGTTTTTGACCTAGTGAAAACACTAAGCTAGGCCCATCACCTAGTATCTCAGATACAACCATTCAAACGTTGTCAGAACGTGACCTCCACCACATCGGACCGGCGTCTCTTCGTCTACCCACTTCTAGTCCTATAAGTGGTAGGACCACCGCTATACCCTACCAGTAGTGCCCTCTATCTCATAGCCACATCCCCACGCTAGCTTAGGCCTCCTCTGCTTCACTACCCACAGACATCTTTGTTGAATCCAACCAAGAGAGCTCGAAGATGGGTGGTGTTGCCTCGGTTGCCCGAGTCTTTTCCTGCTAAATAGCCGCCACTTCCGTCATGTATGGAACTCCCTACAAAGAAGGGGAGGAGCTCTAGAAAGAAAGAGTGTGCTCGGCTGGCATCAAGGAGGACAACACACAATGCCGCTAACACCTTCTACCTCATCGCCACTCCCCTGCACATTGTATTAAGCCTACTCTGTCGCTCTACCTATTGGCCTTCACATTGGATCTAGCCAAGAGGTAGGCGACATTGCCTCAGTAGCCCAAGCCTTCCATTGTTGCTAGTCGCCACCTCTACACTACCAATGGAGCACCTCATAGAGGAGGAGAGGAGCTCCACTAAGAGAGGGAGTACCCGATCAACATCAAGGAAGACGATCCACTGACACCTTCATGCCACCATTGCTTCCAACTAACATCGACTTGGCCAGTTGATGTCAAGGACGCCTTGCCTCTGTTCCAACATCCACCGTGATGCCGACAATGCCGCCTCAGCCCTACCACACCACTGCTCAACCATTGGTTGACACCATGAAATGCCCAATGGCCTCACCATGCTATCATTGCCTTGGTCCTAATGAGCTACCATAGTAGAGCCATCACCTTGCCATTGACGTTGCCTAGCTATACTTAGGCCACTGTGCTCACTGCCAAAAATCTCGCAATCGGGGAAAGACGATGGCTTGGTCACGCGAAGGCCTGGGAGGTCTGCTTAACTCCAGTGCAGGTCCTTAAGCCTCGAGGTTCGTGAGTATGCCAGTCAATTTGACCCTACAATTGACAAGGAGAGGGGATGAGATATGTAAGCTGGTCGGTTGAAAGGCCTATCCGGCTCTCTCTATCGGTTGGATGCCGAAAGAGATGAGAATGCTAGCGCATCGGCTGAAAAACTGATGGAAGTGCGAGAGATAGACACGTATAACGCACTAGAGGGCCTATCAGCCAAAGAGCCGATGGCGCTACCCGCAGCCCATGCGCGGAGCGGGAGCCGATCCCCCATGAGGCCACGCGGGTGAGCGACCGCCGTAACGGCGCCATTAGGACCAGCCTCAATAGATCGGACCTCACCGAGACATTATGAGGCTAGAGGCTAACGACACCGAGACGGCGGGGGCTTAGACCGAATATGACGATGAGGTAGGAGAGATAAGATGCCATCGGCTACCTACAGGTCGAATGCCCGACACGGTCCTACATCTAAACCCATCGGCCACAAGACAATGGGGACCTACGTTTAGGATAACTCATCGGCTAGTCACTCTGATGAAACGTCGTAGATAGACCTATAGACCTAAAACTCAATCCTCCATCAGCAAACCTATAGGTCGGACCTAACCGATGCAGCACGAGATTGACACTAACGAAGGGAGTTTGATAGACCAATAGATCTTGCACGGACATGATGCAGTACACCTAATCTGACTAAGAGTTTGAACCTAAACGATGTAGCCTTGGACAGAACAAAATATACCAGGATAGTGGCGGGACTTACCCCTTCGTCGGAGATCGAAGTTAACCGATGTAGCCCCGCGTCAATAGCTAGAACCCACCAGTAAATACCTAGATGAACTAGGGTGGCGATGTACCGAAGTTGTATTGTGTTGATGATTGATTGATACATATTTCTAGGGGGTCTATATTTATACCCTGGATTTATATAGTCCGACACGTTTACGACCACCATCGGTCATTATCTCTTAACAAAAATAACAGAAAATATCTCTAAAGCAGTTAACTAAACTAACGAAGACTTCCTAACCATATAGGATACAATTTAACTAAAGATAATACTTTGCCATGAATTCCACGGCTCCTCCACAAACTCGGTCTTATTTAGATAATCTTTTATTCTTAGACCGAATCATTCCTTGCTCCACCCGATCGGCTTCCTTCCTGTAGCAATCGGACCTTCTTTCACTCAAGCCAATCCTTTTACAACCTCTCCCTGGGCTCATCGTAAAACTCCTTCTCAGACCTGACCCCATTCGGATAATTCTTTGTCCTCAAACCGATCCAATCTCACTAATTTGATCGGCTTCTCTACAGTACCGATCGACTTTGTCTCACTAGCCGATCAGAATTTCCATCAGCCAATCTTGTTTACAGGCTGAATCAAATTTCGGCGTTAACACATGCCCCCCAATTTCAGAGTTTGCCAATAGACTATGAAATTTCTAGCCGTTGGAAATCTCCGCAAACCAGGATGACCCGTTAAAACCCGCAAATGATAATTAATTGGCCCAGCTTCCTGCCTAGGTCACTCTGCCTCTATAAAATATTCCATCGCCTCATCCTTCTTCCACACACTTCTTCCCCGTCAGAACCCCCAACCTCGTCGAGCTCCAATGACTGAAGGCGAACTTCCGCAAATCACTTCATCGGCCGCTAAACTTCTCTCCTTCTTCCTCCATGCGATGGCTTTGACACACGCTGTCCCTAAGGTAACTATCATTTGCTTTTCCATCCTATATTTCAAACAAATCTTCCCCATCTCGTCTTCTCATCGGTAGTCGAGTTCTCGTTCACTGTAGGATCTCAAGAATCAGATTGCTATCCCAGTTTTCGATCACCATGGTTACTTTTATCTTGGCCCTATGGGTAACGCAGATCCAACTGATTTCATAAATTCCGAAATAGAAAGGATCCCATATAAACACTCATCTATGGCTATCACCTATTGGACCAACAGCTTCAGATCTTGGCCTGGTAAACTTCCGAGATGGAGAAATTGGTATTTTAGGGTTTCCGCCTCCAAAAAATCTTTCTGGAAAGACTTAGAAATAGACCACTACATCAACCTCTCTTTAGCCGATATGAAAAAAATAAACCTTTACTCGCATCAGCTTCTTATTTCTGGTCAGATATTCTGAATGACTTCATGTTTGGGCATGGACTAATGACCTCCACCCTAATGGATGTCACCATGTTGACCTGCCTTAACACCACCCACTACGTAAATCCGTTCACCCTCAGATTCAAACCCACTCATCGGCTGAACACCAAAAATATCGAAGGTTGGACTAAATACATCTCCCTGCACAAAAAGACCTTCGGCCAAGTCGATGAGCGTGAACATGTAGCATTCCTGAATCTTTGGTTAGAACGTGTCTTCGGTGGTTCAACTCTTGGTCCAACCACCAACATGCAGTGTCTGGTGGAGCTCCTGGCCAATCAACGCCGCATTCCATTGGGGCAATATCTTCTTAGAATCACCTATCAACTGCTTCATCAGGTGGCGAACAAGCTATTGGCAGGCCAACCAGTCGGTCATATTGGTGGTCCTTGGTGGTTCATACAACTCTGGTTGAACGTCTGCACCTCCAGAGTTATCGCCAGGACCCCTTTCTCTTCTCTGACATATCTGACTGATTACCTAGAAGAAGATGAGGCTAGCTGGCACCGATGTACTTCTCTGGGTGAAGCCGTATCAGCTCTTCCTAGAAGTAAAATAACCCCCCTCGGACTTAGCCAGTGGTTCAAATGCTTTTACTATGGCTTTACTAAAGAAGTCACCATTTGGTTTGCGTACGAGGATGATTCGTCTTTTGAAATGCCTTCCAGGTTTCACCCAATGAATGCATTAGCCGATGAAGAATCGAAGACAATCTTTTTATCATCCATAACACCCATTCTTCTGCCGACTGGATTTTCATCGAGCCGATCCCAACACCCATCATACAAGTTCTACCATTCTTCGATCGGTGCTCGTTAGTTGGGCTTCGGCCAACTCCCCATCGGCTTATTCTTCATCGGCAAACTCCAAGCCTGAGGAGAAGTAAACAGCGGCTTGGAGTATGATTGGCTTAGGATGATAGCAACATCCTTGTTCTTAGGGACTATCTCCATCTTTGAGCCCTGCATATCTAACACCAAACTTTTTGCTCGATGGTGGTCGAAATGGGGAAGGCACCTATTCAGTCTATCGGCTGAACATTATTGCCTACGCCTCAACCCCGACTACGTGGAATCCGATGAAGAGGTAATCTTTCTCCTTGTACTACCTTTTCTACATCGTATTGGATTTCAACTGCGTCTTGATTTCCATGATTCCATAGGCTGGTGACAAAGATGCACCTACAACCAGCGCAAGTGGTCGGCCGATTATTTATCAACCTCAATCGGCCAGATCCATCCTTGGATAAGGTGCTCCGCCTCCATTGGCTCTTCTCCGAGTGTCACGAACATCAGGGCTAAAGCGCAAGAAACCGGCTACTCGGACGGTTTCTAAGAAGCAAAAATCCGGCGCCGATGTCACCATCCTCACATCAATTCGCAAAGCCCTTCTCCTATGATGATCTTGACTTCTTTAGCTTCATTGGTATGTGTCAGCATCAATTCTTCTCCGTTGCATTCGCCTTTATCTTGACACCTTTACTTTGCAGCCCAAACCATCGGCTCCTAAAATCCAACCGCTAGACACTATTACCAGGACTGAGCCGATGGTCTCTTCAGAAGTCATAGCATCCGAACCTCAAATCACCTCACGTCAAGCTGATACCCACATAATCATTCAAGCTGCTCCTGCTGTATCCCAGGTACATCCATCCTAGATCCAATTGGTAAAATCTACTTCCAAACGAGATCTTCTTCAGAAAAAGATTTAACCATCACCCTCTTATTATAATGCCTAGCAACCTTAGCCTTATTTTTCTTGATCCTTTCAAACGCCTCTAACCGACTCTGAGTTAAATCATCGAGTTCATCGGTCATCAAGGCATAATAATCATCGGCTGTCAATTGATCCTGCAGAGACACCCTCCTGGAGCCGATGTTAACTTCTCACGGGAGAACGGCTTCATGACCGTACACCAATTGATATGGCGGTACTCGAGTGGATCCATGGCATGCCATCTGATAGGCCCACAATGAATCGTTTAATGTAACGTGCTATCTCCGTGGTTGCTTATCAATCTTGCGCTTGATCAACTTTATTAAACTCTTGTTGAAAGCTTTGGCCTGTCCGTTAGCTTGAGCATAATATGGTGATGAATTCAGCAACTTAATCCCCATACTGGCAGCAAACTTTTAAAACTCCTCAGACACGAAGATAGAACCTTGATCTGTAGTAATTGTCTACGGAATACCAAACCGATATATAATATGTTTCTTGATGAACTCAATCGCGTCCCTAGAAGTAACTTTCTTCAAAGGAATAGCTTCTACCCATTTTTGTTAAATAGTCCGTTGCTGCCAATATGAACTTATGCCCTTTACTTGATGAAGGATAAATCTGATCGATCATGTCGATTCCCCAACCTCTAAACCGCCATGGCTTGATTATCGGATTCATAACTGACGCTGGAGCTCGCTGCACGTTCCCGAACCTGTGACAATCTTGGCAGCCTTTGTAATATTTGAAACAATCCTCCAACATCTTTGGCCAAAAGTATCCAGCTCTCCTCATTAGCCATCTCATGTTATGAGCCATTTGATGGGCTCCGCAAATGCCTTCGTGTACTTCGCTCATTACCAATGCAGCTTCTTCGGCACCCCAGCATCTTAACAGCACCCCATCAATGGACCGATAATATAATTCCTCATCAAGTAATATGTACATAATAGACATATACCGAAGCTTCTTGGAAACCGATTTTGACGGATTTTGCAAATACTGAATAATTTCCCATCTCCAATCATCGGCTTCCATATGACTCTCAATATCGGCTATCTCGACTTCCACTTTACTGTTTAGCTGATACCCCGAAGTAGTCTGAGCAAGATCATTGGGCTCCGCGTTCTGCTCCCTAAGAATATGATCCAACAACACCATCTTGAAATTCTTTAATAACTGTTGACATTCTTCATAATATGACCTCAAAACTTCATCTTTGCATTCATATTCTCCAGATAGCTATCTCATCACCAACAAGGAATCTCCAATGACCTCTACCGTATCGGCTCCGATTTCCCTTAGTTGCTAAAGACCTTTGAGCACCGCTTTATACTCTGCTTGTTTATTTGTACTATAAGGCTTGATTGTAAAAGCAAACTCAAAGCTTGCCCCCCGAGGCGATATGATCACCAAGCCGACACCAGATCCATGCCTGCAAACCGATCCATCAAAGAATAACGTCCACAGGATCGGCTCCAAATAATCCTCTTGAACTCCTCTATGCAATACAATAAAATCGGCCATCGCTTGTCCCTTGACCGCCTTAACCGATTCATATCTCAGATCGAACTCCATCAGAGCAAATATCTATTTACCAATCTGCCCTCTCAGGACTGGAGCCGATAGCATATATTTAATCACATCGGCTTTGCAAAACACTGTACACTTAGCCAATAAAAGATAATGCCTTAACTTTGTACACGAGAAATATAGACATAGGCATAACTTTTCCACTGCAAGTCTCAGCATCCAGAAGTCGTTGGCTTAAATAGAATACCACTCGTTCTTTTGATTCAAATTCTTGTACAAGCACTGATCCGATTGACTTCTTATCGGCTGACAAATATAACTTGAACAGTACTCCTTTCTGCGGCGGAATCAATACTGGTGGAGAATTAAGGTATTCCTTAATAAGATCAAAGGCTTTCTGTTGCTCAACACCCCATACAAACTCTTGATCGCCTCGCAACCTTAATAAAGGAGTGAAGGACTTAATTCTCCCTGATAAATTTGAGATAAACCTCCTTATAAAGTTGAGCTTGCCGATCAAGGATTGCAACTGTAGTTTGTTGTTTGGTGGCTCGGTGGTCTAGATAGCTCTAATGCTTCATTGACTAACTTCGATCCCTCTTTCATGCACCATGAAACCTAAAAATTGCCCAGCCGATACGCCAAAAGCACATTTGTGAGGATTCATCTTGAGTCCATATTTCTTCATCCTCTCTAGTACTTTTCGTAGATCGGCTATATGGTCTTCAATACCTTTGGATTTCACCACCATGTCATCAATGTATATCTCTACCAGCTGTCTAATAAGATCATGAAATATATAATTCAGGGCTCTCTGATAGGTTGCACCGGCATTCTTCAATTCAAAAGTCATGACTACCCACTCGTACAAGCTGATAGCTCCAGGATATCTAAATGCAGTCTTGTGGATATCTTCTTCTACCATAAAAATTTGATTGTAACTTGCATTTCCGTCCATAAAGCTAATGATCTTGTGACCCGATGCAGCATCAATTAATAAATCCGTCTTCGGCATTGGATACTCATCTTTAGGGGTCGCCTTGTTCAAATCTCGAAAGTCAATGCATATCCTCAGCTTTCCGTTTTTCTTCTTCATTGGGACGATATTGGACACCCATTTAGCATATTGGCACGGTCTGATAAAATTTGCAGCGTATAATCTCTGCCTTGATTTCATCATGCAACTCTGCTTTGAGCCTTCTCTGTGGTTGTTTAAATGGCCGATATCTTGGTCTAATAGGAAGCCGATGCTCAATAATCGATCAGCTCAATCCTGGCATCTTATGGTAATCCCAAGCAAAACATTCCCAAAATTCCTTTAATAATTTTATCAACTTTTCTCGGGATTCAGTACATAGATTTTTACTAATATACGTCGGCCTTGGCTTATCTCCTAAACCTATATCTATTTCTTCTAACTCATTTGCCGACGTAAATCCTTGCCCTAACTTTCCTTCGGAATCTTCTATGGTTCCCATGGGAACAATGGACTCAAGCCGACTTGCTGAATCGGCTTTATCCCCTTGTTGGTCACCTCCAGGAAATCGCCATCCGATGCTTTCCTAGATAGGCAAGCGAACCCATCAGCTTTCTAGATTGACATATCGGTTGTTGCAATACTGGTCGACTAATCAGCTGTGATCACCTCAACTTTGTCCCCTTGCCACTGTATGAGGCTTTGATACATTGTGGAAGTAACACAATAGTTGGTGTGAATCCAATCCCTGCCGAGAAGTAGACTATATGAACCCTTAATATCGATAACAAAGAATGTGGTGGGCAACGTCTTGCTTCCGACTGTCAGCTCCACGTTCAGCACCCCCTTTGTTTTCGATGGATTTTCTCCAAAGTCTTTCAATACCATATTTGTTTTGACTAAGTCTTCAACCGTCTTGTCTAGCTTGCAGTACGTAGCATATGACATCAAATTGATGGCTGCGCCTCCATCAACTAACATCTTTGTCATCAGCTTTCCATCAACATACCCTTTGATATACAGTGGTTTTAGGTGCCGATGCTTGGAGTCTTCTGGCTTGTCAAATATGGCTTGACTTGGTTCTAGCACCAATTGGGCAAAATCTTCTTCTTGATCCTCTTTATCGGATGCACATGTTTTATACTCCAAAGGCAAGAAGAATACCATGTTGGTCAGAGCCGATGTGCCAGCATCCTCTTTTTGCTTTACTCACCATACTTTTTTAACTTTCTGGCTTCGATCGGCTTCCTCATGGTCCTAACGCCACCTTTTGTGCTGCTCTCTATGCTGCAGCCTTTGTGCCCTCCTCTTCTGATTTTTTGTGAAGATCCCGGACAAACACCACTGATCCTTTGTGTGGTATGATCATTTGTGTAACTTCCTATTCTTAGTTGACCTTTGACCATAGTCTTTGTTGATCGGTCCTAATCGGCTATGCACCGATGCCCGCTTTATGGGAGGCCGATCATACGATGTCTTGCTCTCGTCGATATACTGAGATCTTAGTTTGTTACATTCAGGACAATCTTCTATTGACGACAACCTCATATTTTGATCCTAGCAATACTGAAAAAAGGGACAACCCCAATATGGATTGTACCTTTCCTGTTGTGTTGCGGCTCATCGCTCTTCATCTTGTATTCTGGAATATTTTTTGATTAGGTCCGATGAGGTAACCTTTGACCTCCTCCAGCGCCTTTTCTTATCGGACCGATCACTTGAGGACCCTGTAAACACCATGTTCATAGGAAAAGGATGCTCGTCAACCTTCATCGATTTTTTTTCTCGAACTTGAGCTGTTGCCGAAAAACTTTGCACTCGTTGGTGTGGTGAGATATTGAATTATGCCACTTGCAATACTTCTTCTATTTGAGTTCTTTGGCAGATAGGTGCTCACAGCCAAAAAATCCCGCGACCGGGAAGGGACGGCGGCTAGGTCACACGAAGGCCTGGAAGGTCTGCTTGTCTCTAGTGTGTCCTTAGGTCTCGAGGTTTGTGGGCGTGCCAGTCAATTTGACCCTGCAATTGACAAGAAGGTGAGACAAGCGAATCCGATACAGGCGCTCACTATCGGCTAGCTGCCGATAGGTTCGGGATGCTATTCGATCGGCTGGAGAGCCGATGTGGACAGGTGTCGATGAGTGGTCGACCGCAGAGCAGATGGAGGAACCAGGGTGTATTTAGAGGATGTTGAGGCGCACGGGATTCCTCTAGACAGCCGAACAGTGATTCATCGGCTGGAAAAGCCGATGAGTGCGCATGCGGCCTAGGCGATGATTAGCGCAAGAAGCCACGGGCTGCAAAGCCGATGCCGCTCCGGATATGATAGCAAGAGACCCGTCGCCTGCCGTGGCAGCGCCATCAACACCGAATCTCGAAGATCGGACCTAACCGAGATAGTACGAGGTCAAGGCTAGCGGCGATGATACGGAGGACGCTGGTTCCGCTATGCCGTAGCAAGGATAGGAACGAACCCATCGGCTGGCTGAGCCGATGAGGGGATGTCTCTCTGAAGGTAGGTGCGTATTGGCTGGGGGTCTGATACGTTTGGTGTTACGCGTCGTTGGACGTCTCTAAAGGGTGATGCATATCAGCTGAGGGACTGATGCACTGGGCGTGAAGCACAGAGCATGGATAACTCATCGGCTAGCACTCCAATGACACGCCATGCAGAAGCCTATAGGCCTGAAGCTCGATCTACCATCGGCAGCCCCGTAGGTCGGACCTAACCGATGCAGCACGAGACTGAGGACGGCAGAAGGAGCTTAACGGGCCGATAGGTCCAGCATGGACGTGATGCGATACATCCGAACGACCTAAGAGGTCGGATCTAACCGATGCAGCCTCAGACAGAGCAGGACATATCGGGATGGTGGCGGGACTTACCCCTTCACCGGAGATCGGACTTAACCGATGCAGCCCCGCGTCGAGAGCTAGAACCCATCGGTAAAACCTAGATGAACTAAGGTGGCGATGCGCCGAATTTGTATATGATCGAGAGATATGTTACATGTTTCCAGGGGGTCTATATTTATACCCTGGATTTACAGACAGAATCCGACGCGTCTATGACCATCGGACATTATTTCCTAGTTAGAACAAAGGAAAATATTCCTAAAGCAGTTAACTAACTAGCTAAACCTCCCTAATTGAGTAAGGTTACAATTTACAAAAATAAGCACCCTGCCGTGGAGTCCACGGCTCTTCCGCAAACCCGGTTTCATCTGAATAATCTTCCAATTTGCAACCGGGTCTTCCTTTGCCGCAACCTGATCGGCTTCTCTCCTGTAGCTATCGGACCTTCTTTTAAGCCGATCCTTTTCCTTTCTTCCCTCGGGCTTCTCGGACCTGATCCCGATTGGACAATCCCCTGTCTTCAAGCCAATCCAATCTTCTACTAATCTAATCAGCCTTTCTACAGTTCTCCATCGGCTTTGTCTCAGTATCTCCATCGGTCGATGACTGCTTTAAACCCTCTATCGGACCTCTCAGCCAATCGGCTTGAGCGCCATCGGATCATCTAGATTTTGGCATTAACACATGCCTCCCAATTTCGGAGTTTGCCAATAGACTACGAAATTTCGAGCCGTTAGAAATCTTCGCAAACCAGGATAACCCGTTAAAACTCACATTAATCGGCTCATATCTCTGCCTAGGTCATTCCGCCTCTATAAAATATATCCCCTCAGCCTTCTTCCACACACTTCTTCTCATCAAAAACCCCAAACCTCGACGAGCTCCACAGGCATCCGTAAATTCCCGTGAATCTCGACGGGCTTAGAAGACTGAAGGCGCTCTCGCAGATTTCTTCATTGGCTGCTATTCCTTCATTTGCGCAATGGCTTCCACACATGTAATCCATGAGGTAACCATTATTTGCTCTTTCATCCTATGTTTTGCACGATTCTTCCCCACCCCAATTTCTTATCAGTAGTCAGATTCTGGTTTCTATAGGATCTTAAGAGCCAGATCGCTATTCCAATCTCCGACCACCCCGGTCACTTCTTTCTTGGCCTTATGGGTAGCGAGGATCCGACTGATTTCATCAACTCCAAAATAGAAAGGATCCCGTTCAAGAACTCATTCATGGTCATTACCGATTGGGCTCACATCTTCAAATCCTGGCCTAGCAAACTCCCTGAATGGAGGAACTAGTACCTTAGGGTTTCTGCCTCCAAAAAGACTTTATGGGAGGATCTAGAAATAGACCATTGCATTAACCTTTCCTTAGCCGATATGGAAAGGAACAAACTTCTGCTTGCATCGGCTTCTTACTTCTGGTCGGACATTTTGAATGCCTTCATGTTCGGACATGGTCTGATGACCCCCACCTTGATGGATGTTACTATGTTGTGCCTCAACACCACCCACTACATAAATCTTTTCAGCCTCAGATTTAAACCTAAGCATCGACTAAACACCAAGAATGTCGGAGGTTGGACTAAGTACATTTCCTTGCATAACAAATCCTCCGGCCCAGTCGATGGACGTGAACATGTAGCGTTCTTGAATCTTTGGCTGGAATGATTCCTCTTTGGTGGTTCAACTCTCGGTCCAACAACGAACATGCAATGTCTGGCAGAGCTCCTGGCCGATCACCGCCAAATTCCCCTAGGGCATTATCTTCTCGGAGCAACTTATCATCTACTCTATCAAGTTGCGACCAAGCTGTCAACAGGCCATCCAGTCGGACATATCGGCGGACCCTGGTGGTTTATACAACTTTGGCTGAACGTCTACACCTCCAAAATCATTGCTAGGCCCCCTTTCTCTTCCATGACATTCCCGACTGATTACCTAGAAGAAAACAAGGCCATCCGATGCCGATGCATTTCGCTGGGTGAAGCTTCATCGGCTCTTCCTGAAAGCAAAATGACCCCCTCGGACTCAGCCGATGGTTTAAGTACTTCTACTATGGCTTTACCAAAGAGGTCACCATCTGGTTCACGTATGAGGATGACTCGTCCTTTGAAATGCCTTCTAGGTTTCATCCGATGAATGCCTTAGCCGATGAAGAATCGAAGACCGTTTTTTTATCCTCCATAACTTCTTGTCTTCTGCCGATCGAATTTTCAATGGGCCGATCCCAACATCCATCATACGAGTTCTACCATCCTTCGGTTAGTGCTCGTCAGTTGGGCTTCGGCCAACTCCCCATCAGCTTGTTCTTCATCGGCAAGCTCCGAGCCCGCGGAGAAGTGAAAAGCGGCTTGGAGTATGACCGACTTAGTTCGATGACATTGAACTTGTCCTTAGGGACTATCTCCACCTTTGAGCCCTACATATCCAATACCAAAATCTTCGCTCGATGGTGGTCAGAATGGGGAAGACACTTATATAGTCTATCGGCTGAACATTATTGTCTTCGCCTCAATCCCGACTACATGGAATCCGATGAAGAGGTAATCCTTCTCTCACTATCATGTCTTCGTCGTGTTGAATTTCAACTGTATCTTGATTCTCGTGATTCCACAGGCTGGCGACAAAGACGCACCTTCGACCAGCACAATTGGTCGACCGATTATCTATCAACCTCCATCGGCTAGATCCCTACTTGGGCACAGCGGTCCACCTCCATCGGCTCTCCTTCGAGTGTTGCAGGTGTCAGGGTCAAAGCGCAAGAAACCGACTGCTCGATCGGTTTCTAAGAAACGGAAACCCGACGCCGATGTTGTCATTGTTGCATCGGCTTCGCGAAGCCCTTCTCCTGCGGCAATTCTAATTCCTTCCACATCTCCGTTGGTATGTGTCAGTATCAGTTCTTTGTTGCCTTTGTTTTATCCTGACACCTCCGTTTTGCAGCCTGATCCATCGGCTCCTGAGGTCCAAACATCGGACCCTATTACTTGGGCTGAGCCGATGGTATCCTCTGAAGTTTTGACATCTACTCACACTGCCCCACATCAAGCGGATACCCGCACAAGAACTGCTCCCACTATTTCTCAGGTACGTCCATCATACATGTCATTTTTCTTGACTTACGATCTCCATGTTTACTAATGTTGTTATGTAGCCATTAGGTGATCTGTTCTCCTTCGACATCAGCAAATACCTGGAAGCAGAGGAAGACTCAGCCACCAGCACAGCGATCGAACCATTTTGGCCAGCCGATGCACGTGAGCAGTTGTCAGATATTATGCATCGGCTGGAGGTTCCAATTGACTCGCTGGTGGAAGATTGCGGGTCGATCCGGGGAAGACTTGTAGAAATTCAACACCTCCTACCTGCAGAACTATCGGACGCACTCACGCCTGTTGCTTACATGGAATTCCAAAGGACCCAGCTGACTGCATCAAGATGACACATAGCCGATCGCACTGAGCAAAGCCACCTGGCTCACAACGATCGACTGACTGCCCTTGATGAAAAGAAGAAACTTGATGAAATGTCAGTTGACCTCCAACACGCCAACACCAAGCTTGGCCTCTTGAAGAAACAAAAAGCCGATTTGATGGCGGAACTCAACAAGGTTCGTGAAGACATCAACTCCACCGAGTCCCATCTCACCGGCCTACCAAAGTCGATCCAAAACCAAGAGGCCAAGGTAGCAGACAAAGTGCGGCTAGTAGTTCACCGGCACAAAAACTTGAAAACTATCCCCAGATCAGACGAGGATGACATCCACGCTATCAGTGATATAGATCAAATCCGTCTGCGCGCGATCGAGGCCATTAAGAAATTCTTGTAAAACATTAGCCTTAGAGAAATCCAGATGTCATCTTGAACATTAATTTTTTGCAGTAAACTTCAATCAGCTTGATCAACAAAAGTTGTGTAAATATATTTTCTAAAGGCGATATCTCCCCGATATCGGTTGTATGTACCCGATACAAACTATATCGGCTTCCTTACATTGTCCATCGGCTATGCCCTAGCTGATCACACGGATGGTACCGTCAGCTGGTACTACCTCTGAAACCTTATCTGTCTTGAATCGGCTATGCTCAGCCGATTTAGGTGCCTACCCACACGATAGGATAATACTTTTTCAAATATTTGCCATTAAACGCTTTGGTAAACTTCTCTCCTTCAAGACTTTCCAATATGTAATCATTGCCAAGCACTCACTGACTGATCCGATAAGGTCCTTCCCAATTCGGTGACCATTTTCCAAACTTATTATCCCTATATTCAATTGGCAAAATTAACTTCCAAACGAGATCTCCTTCAGAAAAGGATTTGGTCATTACTTTTTGTTATAATGCCTAGCGACCTTAGCCTTGTTTTTCTTGATCCTCTTAAATGCTTCTAACCGACTCTGAGTCAAATCATCAAGCTCATTGGTCATCAATGTGTAATAATCATCGGCTGTCAACTGATCCTGTAAAGACACACTCCTGGAGCCGATATTAATTTCCCACGGAAGAACTGCTTCATGACTGTATACCAACTGATATGGTGGCACTTGGGTAGATCCATGACATGTCATCCGATAGGCCCACAACGCATCATTCAAAGTGACATGCCACCTCCGTGGTTGTTCATCAGTCTTACGCTTGATCAATTTTATTAAACTCTTGTTAGAAGCTTCCGCCTGTCCATTAGCTTGAACATAATATGGTGACGAATTTAGCAACTTAATCCCCATACTGGTAGCAAACCTTTGAAACTCTTCTGACATAAAGATAGAACCCTGATCAGTGGTAATTGTCTGTGGAATTCCAAATCGATGTATGATATGTCCCTTGATGAATTCAATCGCGTCCCTAGAAGTAACCTTCTTCAAGGGAATAGCTTCTACCCACTTTGTAAAGTAGTCTGTTGCCGCCAATATACTTATGCCCTTTACTAGATGAAGGATAAATCTGGCCGATCATGTCAATTCCCCAACCTCTAAATGGCCATTGCTTGACTATCGGATTCATAACCGACGCTGGAGCTCGTTGCACATTCCCAAACTTCTGACAATCTTGGCAGCCCTTATAGTATTTAAAACTATCCTCTAGCATACTCGGCCAAAAGTATCCAGCCCTCCTCATCATCCATCTCATGTTATGAGCCAATTGATGGGCTCCACAGATGCCTTTATGCACCACGCTCATCACCAACGCGGCTTCTTCAGCACCCAAACATCTCAAGAGCACTCAATCGACTGATCGATAATACAACTCTTCATCAAGTAGAATGTACTTAATAGCCTTGTACCGAAGCTTCCTGGAAACCAATCTTGATGGATTCTGCAAATACTGAACGATCTCCCATCTCCAATCATCGGCTTCCATACGACTCTAGATATCGGCTATCTCAACTTGCACTCTACTATTCAGCCGATACCCTGAAGCAGTCTGAGCAAGATCATTGGCCTCCGTGTTTTGCTCTCTAGGAATATGATCCAATGTCACTATCTTGAAATCCTTTAACAACTGTTGACATTTTTCATAGTATGACTTCAGAATTTCATCCTTGTATTCATATTCCCCAGATAATTGTTTGATTACCAATAAAGAATCCCCAATGACCTCTATCATATCAGCTCCAATTTCTCTCAGCAGCTGAAGTCCCTTGAGTACTGCCTCATATTCTACTCGGTTATTTGTACTATACGGTTTGATTGTGAAGGCAAACTCGAAACTTGCCCCCCAAGATGAAATAATCACCAAACCGATACCAGATCTATGTTTGCAAACCGATCCATCAAAGAATAACGTCTATGGGATCGGCTCCACATAATTCTCTTGGACTCCTCTATGCTGTACAATAAAATCGGCTACCGCTTGTCCCTTGACTGCCTTAGCCAATTCATACCTCAGATCAAACTCCATCAGAGCGAATATCCATTTACCAACCCGCCCCCTCAAGACTGGAGCCGATAGCATGTATTTGATCACATCGGCTTTGCAAAGCACTGTACACTCAGCCGATAGAAGATAATGCCTTAATTTTGTACATGAGAAATACAAACATAGGCATAACTTTACCACAGCAGGATACCTAGTCTCAGCATCTAGAAGTCGTTGGCTCAAGTAAAATACTACTCGTTCTTTTGACTCAAACTCTTGTACAAGCACTGATCCGATTGACTTCTCATCAGCTGACAAATATAATTTGAATGGTATTCCCTTTTGCGGTGGAATCAGCACTGGTGGAGAATTCAAGTATTCCTTGATATGATCAAAGGCTTTTTGCTGGTCATCACCCCACACAAACTCATGATTGGCCCGTAACCTTAATAAAGGAGTGAACGACTCAATTCTTCCTGATAAGTTCAAAATAAATCTCGTTATAAAATTGAGTTTGCCGATCAAGGACTTCAGCTGTAGTTTGTTGCTGGGTGGCTCGGTGGTCTGGATGGCCCTGATGCTTCGTTGACTGACTTCAATTCCTCTCTCATGCAACATGAAACCCAAAAATTGTCCAGCCGATACACCAAAAGCACACTTGTGAGGATTCATTTTGAGTCCGTATTTCTTCGTCCTCTCAAGCACTTTTTGTAGATCGGCTATATGTTCTTCAATACCTTTAGATTTCACCACCACGTCATCAATGTATATCTCCACCAGCTGTCCGATAAGATCATGGAACATGTAGTTCATGGCTCTTTGATAGGTAGCATTGGCATTCTTCAATCCGAAAGTCATGACTACCCACTCGTATAAACCAATAGCTCCAGGACACCTAAATGTAGTCTTGTGGATATCTTCTTCGGCCATAAAAATTTGATTGTAGCCTGCATTTCCATCCGTGAAGCTAATAATCTTGTGACCAGATGTAGCGTCAATTAATAAATCTGCCATCGGTATCGGGTACTCGTCTTTAGGGGTTGCCTTGTTCAAATCTCAGAAGTCGATGCATATTCTTAACTTTCCATTTTTCTTCTTCACTGATATTGGATACCCATTTAGCATATCAGCATGGTCTGATGAAGTTTGCATTGTATAACTTCGTGATCTCCGCCTTGATTTCATCATGCCACTCTGCTTTGAATCTCCTCTGTGGCTGCCTAAATGGCCAATATCTCGGTCTGATAGGAAGCCGATGTTCCACAATCGATCGGCTTAATCCCGGCATCTCATGGTAGTCCCAAGCAAAGCATTCCTAGAACTCCTTTAATAAATTTATCAGCTTTTCTTGGAATTCAACACATAGATTCTTACTAACGTACGTCGGCCTTAACTTGTCTCCTGATCCTATGTCTATTTGTTTCAACTCATCGGCCGATGTAAAACCTTGCCCTAACTTCCCTTCGGAGTTTTCTAAAGTTCCCATAGAAACAATGGATCCGAGCCGACTTGCTGAATCGTCTTTATTCCTTTATCAATCACCTCTAGGAAATTTCCCACCCATGTTTGTCCAGATAGGCAGTTGAATCCATCAGCTTCCCATAATGGCACATCAGTTGTTGCCACGCTAGTCGACTGATTGGCCGTGATCACTTCAACTCTGTCTCCTTGCCATTGTATGAGGCTTTGATGCATTGTTGAAGGAATACAATAGTTGGCATGAATCCAATCCCTGCCAAGGAGTAGGATATACGACCCCTTACTATCGATGACAAAAAATGTGGTAGGCAATGTCTTACTTCCAACCGTTAGCTCCACATTCAGTACTCCTTTGGTTTCTGATGGATTACCTCCGAAGTCTTTCAACACCATATTTGTCTTGACTAAGTCTCCAGTCGTCTTACCCAATTTGCGGTATGTAGAATATGGCATCAAATTGATGGCTGCACCTCCGTCAACTAGCATCTTTGCCATCAGCTTACCATCAACATATCCGTTGATATACAATGGCTTTAGGTGCCGTTGCTTGGATTCTTCTGGTTTGTTAAATATGGCTTGACTCGGTTCCAATATTAATTGGGCAAAATCCTCTTCTTGACTTTCTTCATCCGATACATATGCTTTATATTCCATTTAGCAAAAAGAATACCATGTTAGCCTGAGCCGATGTACCAGCCTCTTCCTCTTTTTGCTTTACTTTCCATACTTTCTTAATTTTCTGGTTCCTATCGGCTTCTTCATGGTCATGCCGTTGTCTTTTATACTACTCTCTATGTCGCAGCCTTTGTGCCCTCCTCTTCTGATTCTTTATAAAAATCCCGGATGGACACCACTGATCCTTCATGGAGTATAACCCTTTGTTTAACTCTTGCTTCTTAACTGTCCTTTGACCATGCCCTTCGTTGATCGGCCCTAATCGGCTATGTGCTGATGCCCTAGTGATGAAAGACCGATTATACAACGTTCGGCTCTGGTCACAGTACCGAAATCCTGGTTTATTGCATTCAGGACAGTCCTCGATTGACGGCAACCTCATGTTTTGATCCCAACAGTACTGAAAAAAGGGACAACGCCAGTGTGGATTATACCTTTCTTGTTGTGTTGTGGCTCGTCTTTCTTCGTCCTGTAGTCTAGAATATTTTTTGATTAAGTCTGATGAAGTAACTTTTGACCTCTTCCAGCGCCTTTTTTCATCGGACCGATCTCCTTAGGTTCCTGCAATCACCATATTCACCGGGAAAGGATGCCCATCAACCTTCATCGGCCTTTTGTCCTCGAACTTGATCCTCCCCTGTTCGACAGCCGATTGTAACTATTACCGGAAGACCTTGCACTCATTGGTTTGATAAGATATTGAATTGTGCCACTTGCAATACTTGTTTTTCTGAGTTCTTCAACAGCCTGGATTACATGGTTCGGTGGCAACTGGATCTGCGTCTCTTGGAGGAGAAGATTAAATATCTTGTCAGCTTTGTTAACATCAAAATCATATCTTTCTTCTTTATTTGCTTTCTTGATCCATGGACATGATATGGGTTTTTTATTCCTGGTCCATTCTGTCAGTACCACCTTTGCATTGGATCCCTCATCATCCGAGTCCGATGCGTATACCTATAGCTGATCGGCTTTCCGATGGAACCTTTCTTTCTTGGCACCTGCAAATCGGCTTTCATGAGCCGATACTCTCAGAGCTTGGAGGTAACGAAGAAAACCAAGAAAAGGCTGGTCCAGATAAAGACAATGGAAACAATCGGACCCTCAAAACTTCATCAGCCGATGCCTCCCCGCATTGAGCCAGGAATCGGCTAACATGTTCCATCGTAGATACATTATCTTGCCCTGAGAAGTTGGAGAAATCTGGAATTTTGAATCGGTGTAGCAGCGGAATTCTGTCGAACCACTCTGGGTAAGGGTGTCGATACATGAAAGTTTGCTCTTTAGGCTTGATACCGAATTGCTCCCTTACAACTTCCGCAATCCTGGCAGTCCAATCTTCTTCCTTTAGATTCTCCTTTTGGTACTGTTGGATTGAAGTTGGTATCTGACATGATCCATAATGATCTCCTTGATAGTTATTACCAGGATATTCTTGTTTATATCCCCCGTAATAAGCCGTCCGATGATACCCTGGCATCATGTCTTCATGCTGCCCCCCAATCTGCTCTTGTACTGGCAGAAACATATTTGCCGATATATCCCTTCTGGATCCGTAAGTAACTTGTGGTTATCCTATTTTCATCGGCGAATAGACCAGCCCTTGATCAGGTTCCTAAACAATAGATCCATCCACAGTTTTCTTGATTAAGTTATGCAAAGTATTCACCAGTACACCCAATTGGTTAATGAGCGCATGGTGAACTGCTTCATCAACTATCTCCTGTAGTGGCTTTTGAGGACTGATGGGCGGCAATCAGCTCGATTCTCCTTCCAAAACTGGCTTTGGCATTTTGGACTTTTGAATCGGCCCTTGTCGAGTCATACTGAAGGACTCCAGACAGAGTTTTTGAAAATTAGTTGTGTTCTGCTCCACTTGGTATCTCTGTTCCTCAGTTAAATCCTTCATCATTGATCTCTTTACCCTCCATTTGAGCACTGTTGATTGAAGGACTTTCAACTCATGAAAAGAGTCTTCTAGTCCCACCGGGTGTGCCAAGAATTGTGCTCGCCACAAAAAAATCCCAAGACCGGGGAGAGACGGCGGCTCGGTCATGCGAAGGCCTGGGAGGTCTGCTTGTCTCCAGTGCAGGTCCTTAGGTCTTGAGGTTCGCGGGCGTGCCAGTCAATTTGACCCTGCAATTGACAAAGAGGTGAGACGAGCGAATCCGATACAGGCGCTCGCTATCGGCTGGCTACCGATAGGTTCGGAAAGCTGTTCGATCGGCTGGAGAGCCGATGTGGACAGGTGTCGATGAGCGGTCGATCGTAGAGCCGATGGAGGAACAATGGTGTATTCAGAGGATGGCGAGGCGCACGGGATCCCTCTGGGCAGCCGAACAGTGATTAATTGGCTGGAAAAGCCGATGAGTGCGCATGCGGCCTAGGCGATGATTAGCGCAAGAAGGCATGGGCTGCAAAGCCGATGCCGCTCCGGATATGACAGCAAGAGACCCGTCGCCCACCGTAGCAGCGCCATCAACACCGAACCTCGAAGATCGGACCTAACTCAGACCTAACTGAGATAGTACGAGGCCGAGGCCAGCGGCGATGATACGGAGGACGCCGGATCGGCTGTGCCGTAGCAAGGATAGGAACGAACCCATCGGCTAGCTGAGCCGATGAGGGGACGCCTCTCTGAAGGCGGGTGTGTATCGGCTAGGGATCCGATACATTTGGCGTTACGCGTCGTTGAACGCCTCTAAAGGCTGATGCGTATCGGCCGAGGGGTAGATGCGCTGGGCGTGAAGCACAGAGCATGGATAACTCATCAGCTAGCACTCCGATGACAGGCCGTGTAGAAGCCTATAGGCCTGAAGCTCGATCTACCATCAGTAGCCCCGTAGGTCGGACCTAACCGATGCAGGATGAGACTGACAACGGCAGAGGGAGCTTAACGGGCCGATAGGTACAGCACGGACGTGATGCGATACATCCGATCGGTCTAAGAGGTCGGACCTAACCGATGCAGCCTCAGACAGAGCAGGACATATCGGGATGGTGGCGGGACTTAGCCCTTCACCGGAGATCGGACATAACCGATATAGCCCCGCGTCGAGAGCCAGAACCCACCGGTAAAACCTAGATGAACTAGGGTGGCGATGCACCAAATTTGTATATGATCGAGAGATATGTTACATGTTTCCAGGGGGTCTATATTTATACCCTGGATTTACAGACAGAGTCTGACGCGTCCACGACCATCGGACATTATTTCCTAGTAAGAACAAAGGAAAATATTCCTAAAGCAGTTAACTAACCAGCTAAACCTCCCTAATTGAGTAAGGTTACAATTTACAAAAATAAGCACCCTGCCGTGGAGTCTACGGCTCTTCCGCAAACCCGGTTTCATCTGAATAATCTTCCAATTTGTAACTGGTCTTCCTTTGCCGCAACTTAATCGGCTTCTTTACTGTAGCTATCGGACCTTCTCTTAGCCAAGCCGATCCTTTTCTTCCTTCCGTCAGGCTTCTTGGATCTGATCCCGATTGGACAATCCCCTGTCTTCAAGCCGATTCAATCTTCTACTAATCTGATCGGCCTTTTTACAGTTCTCCATCAGCTTTGTCTTAGTATCTCCATCGGCCGATGGCTGCATTAAACCCTCCATCAGACCTCTCATCCAATCGGCTTGTGCGCCATCAGATCGTCCAGATTTTGGCGTTAACAATAGGATTACATGGTTTGGCGGTAGTTTGATCTGCTTTTCTTAGAAGAGAAAATCAAATATCTTATCGGCTTTGTTGATATCAAAATCGTATCTTTCCCCCTTATTGGTATTCTTAATCCACTGGCACGATACAGGCTTCTTTCTCCTGGTCCATTTGGCCAAACCCACTTATGCATTGGATTCCTCATCATCTGTGTTCGATGTGTAATCCTGTAGCTGAGCGGCCTTCCGATGGAACCTCTCTTTCTTGTTTTCAGCAAATCAGCTTTCATGAGCCGATACCCTCTGGAGGAGGTGTGACAAGCTCTTGAACTCTTGTGAAGAGAAGTGTTCCCTAATCGGAGCTAGCAACCCTTGGAAGGCCAAGTCAACTAGTTGTCCATCACTTAGAATGAGGCTATAACATCGGCTTCTGACGTCCTAGAAATATTGGATGAATTCCAGAACTGACTCATCAGGCTTCTGCCTAACCGATGTCAAGTCTGACAACCACATCTCCTAGATCCCAGCAAAGAAGTATTAATGAAATTGCTTTTCCAGATCGGCCCATCCCTTAGATTGAGTTTGGAGGCAACGAAGAAAACAAGGAGAAGGCCGATCCAGATAAGGATAATGAAAATAAACGGACCCTCAGAGCTTCGTCAACCGATGCTTCCCCACATTAGGCCAAAGAATCAGCTAATATGTTCCATTATAGATACGCTATCTTGCCCCGAGAATCTAGAGAAATCCGGAATCTTATATCGGTGTGGCAGCGGAACTCTGTCGAGCCACTCCGGGTAAGGGTGCCGATACATAAAGGTTTGTTCCTTAGGCCTAATGCCGAATTGCTCCCTAACGACCTCCGCAATTGTTCACGCCGAGATCTCTCGCGCGCCTCAGCGTGAATACGCCAACGCCTGGGAGGTCTGCTTAGTTCCAGTGTAGGTCGGTCGACTTCTCTCCATGGCTTGAGGTACGCGCGCCAAGGGCCATGGCGACGGTACGGGTGCGGGCATGCCAGTCAATTTGACCCTGCAATTGATGAGGAGAGACAAACAGGTCCATTAGACGGTAGGCCAATACAGGTGCTCGCTATCGGCTGGCTACCGATAGGATCGGGATGGCCATCGGCTATGCATGGAAGGCCCTTCGCTATCGGCTATTTGCCGATAGGAAACGAGAAGCTCTTCAATCGGCTGGGGAGCCGATGTGGATAGGTGTCGACGAGGGATCGGCTGCAGAGCCGATAGAGGAACCGGGATGCACTTAGAGGATAGCAAAATGCACAGGATCCCTCCGTATAGTCGACGGAAGCCGTATCGGTCGTTCATCGGCTGGAAAAATGATGAAGGCACATGCGGATTAGCAAGGAATAGTATTAAAAGGCATGGGCTACAAAGCCGATGCCACTCCGGCAGCATGAGACCCGTCGCTCACCGTGACAGCGCCATTAACACCGAGCCTCAAAGATCGGACCTAACCGAGACAATACGAGGCCGAGACCAACAGCGATGATACGGAGGACGCCGGATTGGCTGTGCTGAAGCAAAGACAGGAATGAACCCATCAGCTAGCTGAGCCGATGAGGGGACGACTCTCTGAAGGCGGGTGCGTATTGGCTAAGAGACCGATGCGCTCGGCATGGTGCGTCAAGGGAAACCTCTAAAGGCCTCGCGCCGAGGAGCCGATACGTTGGGTGCGAAGCTCAGAGCATGGATAACTCATCGGCTAGCACTCCGATGATACGCCGTATAGAAAACTATAAGCCTGAAGCTCAATCTATCATCAGCAGCCTCGTAGGTCAAACCTAACCGATGCAGCACGAAATTAACGACGGCAGAGGGAGCTTAACAGGCCGATAGGCCCTGCACGGACGTGATGCGATACATTTGACCGACATAAGAGGTCGAACCTAACCGATGCAGCCTTAGATGGGGCAAAACATATCGAGATAGTGGCAGGACTTACCCCTTCGCCAGAGATCGGACATAACCGATGTAGCCCCGCGTCGAGAACCAGATCCTGCCGGTAGAAACCTAGATGAACTAGGGTGGCGATGCGCCGAAGTTGTATATTGATCGAGAGATAAATTACATGTCTCCAGGGGGTCTATATTTATACCTTGGATTTACAGAGTCCGACGCGTTTACAACCATTGGACGTTATTTTCTAAGGAAAATATCTCTAAAGAACTTAACTAACTAACTAACTAAACCTTCCTAATTAGATAAGGTTACGATTTACAAAGATAAAATACCCTGTCGTGGATTGCACAGCTCCTTCGCAAACTCGGTCTTATCTGGATAGTCTTCCAATCTGGAACCGAGACTTTCTTCGCTACAATCCGATCGGCTTCTTCACTTCTTCACTGTAGTCATCGGACACCTCTCAGCCGATTGACTTTAGCACCATCGGGTTGTCCAGATTTTAGCGTTAACAGCAATTCTAGCAGACCAATCCTCCTCCCTTGGATTCTCTCTCTGGTTCTGTGGAAGCGAAGTTGGCACTTGATATGGCCTGTAATGATCTCCTTGATAATTATTATCAGGATAATCTTGACTATATCCCCCGTAATAAGCTGTCCGATGATATCCTGGCATCATGTCATTGTGTTGCCCCCCAATCCGATCTTGTTTTGGCGGAAACATATTTGCCGATACGTCCCTTCTGGATCCATAAGTAACCTATGGTTACCCTGTTCTCATCGGTAAATATACTGGCCCTTGATCAGGTTCCCTAACGATAGACCCATCCACCGTTTTCTTAATCAGATTGTGCTAAGTATTCACCGGCACACCCGATTGGTTGATGAGTGCATGGTGAATAGCTTTGTCAACCATCTCTTGCAACAGCTTCCGAGGGCTAACGGGCGGTGGCCGGCTCGATTCTCCTTCCAAAACTGGCTTTGACAGCTAGTATTTTTGAATCGGCCCTTATCGGGTCATACTGAAGGACTCCAGACAGATCTTCTAGAAATTAGCTATGTTTTGCTCCACCTGGTACCTTTGTTCTTCAGTCAAATCCTTCATCGTCACTGGGATCACGTTGTCTATGTTGATCTCTTTACCCACCATTAGATCACAGCTGACGAAAGATCTTTAACGGATGAAAAGATCTTCTGGTCCTACCGGATCTTCAGCAGATGAAAGTTCTTCTGAAGTCCTACCGGGCGTGCCAAAAAGCGTGCTCACCACCAAAAATCCCATGACCGGGGAAAGACGACGGCTTGGTCATGCGAAGGCCTGGGAAGTCTGCTTAACTCCAGTGCAGGTCCTTAAGCCTCGAGGTTCGTGAGCGTGCCAGTCAATTTGACCCTATAATTGACAAGGAGAGGGGATGAGATACGTAAGCCAGTCAGCCGGAAGGCCTGTCCAGCTCTTCCTATTGGTTGGATGCCAATAGAGATGAGAATGCTAGTGCATCGGCCAAAAAGCCGATGGAAATGTGAGAGATAAACACATGTAATGCACTAGAGGGCCTATCAGCCAAAGAGTCAATGGCGCTACTCGCAGCCGATGAGAGGAGCGGGAGCCGATCCCCCACGAAGTCATGCGGGCGAGCGACCGCAGTAACGGTGCCATTAGGACTAGCCTCGATAGATCGGACCTAACCGAGATAGTATGAGGCTGGAGGCTAATGACATCGAGACGACGGGGCCTCGGATCGAACATGACGACGAGGTAGGAGAGATAAGATGCGATCGGCTACCTACAGGCCAAACGCCCGATACGGTCCTACATCTACACCCATCAACCACAAGACGATAGGGACCTACGTTTAGGATAACTCATCGGCTACTCACTCCAATGAAACGCCGTAGACAGACCTATAGACCTAAAACTCAATCCTTCATTGGCAAACCCAAAGGTCGGACCTAACCGATGCAGCACAAGACTAACGACAGCGGATGGAGTTTGATAGGTCGATAGATTTTGCACGGACGTAATGCGGTACACCTAATCTGACTAAGAGTTTGAACTTAAACGATGTAGCTGTGGACAGAACAAAATATACTAGGATAGTGGCGGGACTTACCCCTTCGCCGAAGATCGAAGTTAACCGATGCAGCCCCGCGTCGAGAGCCAGAATCCACCGGTAAATAACTAGATGAACTAGGGTGGCGATGCGCCAAAGTTGTATTGTGTTGATGATTGATTGATACATATTTCCAGGGGGTCTATATTTATACCCTGGATTACAGAGTCCGACGCGTTTACAACCACCATCGGATGTTATCTCTTAACAAAAATAACAAAAAATATCTCTAAAGAAGTTAACTAAACTAACTAAGACTTTCTAACCATATATGATACAATTTAACTAAAGATAATACTCTACCATGAATTCCATGGCTTCTCTATAAACTCGGTCTTATCTGGATAATCTTTTATTCTTAGACCAAATCTTTCCTTGCTCCACCCGATCGGCTTCCTTGCTATAGCAATCGGAGCTCCTTTCAGTCAAACCGATCCTTTTCCATCCTCTCCTTAGGCTTGTCGTAAAACTCCTTCTCGGACCTGACCCCATCCGGATAATTCTCTATTCTCAAACCGATCCAATCTTATACTAATTTGGTCGGGTACCGATCGACTTTGTCTCACTAGCTGATCAGTATTTTCATTGGTCGATCCTGTTTATAGGCTGAATCAAATTCCGTCGTTAACACACTGTCATCGTCGTTAAAGGCCAGATCAACACTAGGAGATGAGCACCACCCCAACCGTTGCATCAATCTGACCCAGTATTGTCTTGGCCGCCGTTGCATTGAGGTTCTTTGTGCACGCCTTTTCCGCCTCCACTCCACTCTAGCACAGCATCACCATGCCACCCCACCTCATCGTTGTGTTGCTTGGACCCCCTGCACTAGATCTGGTCATGCCTGGGCTTTAGCCTTGTTGCCGCTATCTTAGCTTATCTCACAGCTTGCCGGCAGCCTGCTTTGAAAGCGACAAGGCTGTTGAGTGGAGGAGGGGTGACAGTGGCTCAGGTTTTGCTGCCGTCTAAGTCAACCATGTTGGGAGCGATGCGGGGTTCAACCTTTTTCTCATTCAGTGTCACTATGCCACGTTGAAGAATACCTCTCATTTTAAAACATAAGAATTTCACTGGATTTTCATAGGAACGGTTAGTTAATTCCTATCTAAATTCTGTGAAATTTCTCCAAAGGTGTTCTACACTTGCAGGATTAGATAGAATCAAGCAACTTTTGATGTTTGGTTGACGAAAAGATGATAAATTTTGAGGAGACAAAAACAAGGCAAGACACTACTAGAGAAATAGTATGTATTATCAATTTGCAACCCTTTTTAATCACAGTTATACAACGGTATGATCATTTTTAGTCCTGATTTAATTGATTGGTAGTAATAATTTATCTTTAGGAGTAAAGATAGTCTCCCCCGTGACATGGGACTACCTTCTTATCAATCGGTATTGTTTTGATGTTTATTTTGCTATAGTGCTTGTTTGTTGTTTTATTTATTGTTGTATTACTTAATATATTTATATATTATATACACATACATATGTATTTATATATTTATATATATATGTATATGATTAATGATTTTGTCCGTAATAAATTCAATGAACTGTTTTTAAATAGCCTTTCTTGCTTTGAGTACGGTGGTTGTGTTGATGTCGGCATTGTCGATAGGAGAGCCCACAACGATGTCGACAGTATAGATAGGGACGATGATGGTGTGGAGGTGGCGTCATTGGTGGGAAAGTGAGCACATGGCGTGGAGAACAGTATTATCGGTGTGAAGGGGGGCGTGCGGCGCAGAGTCTGTTGTCGTCAGTTGGAAGGTGGTTGCGTGACAGCATCGGTACGGATAGTAACGGCCTATATGATAATGACATGGTAACAAGAATGTAATCTAAAAACTTACATAGAAGAAGATAAATGAATGGTCCATCACTTTTTTAATATTAGTTGTATATAATAACGATACTAAAGTACAAAATATTTTCAGTGCTAATTGATAACTGGAACAAAACAAGTATTTTTTATTATCGGTTGTATATAATAATTAAGACATATTTTTATTTTTTTTGAAAAAAATTATTCTTTCTGATCTATTTCGGATGAGTGAAATTACTAAATAAAACTTAAAAAAAATTGATAGCACCTCCTCTCCTCGTAAGATTATTTAATTAGCGGTTAAAAATACCAACTCAGTTTGTGTTTTTATTCTATGATAGTAAGTTCGGTAACATTACTAATAATTATCTCCGAATCTTTATATACAGTACCAGTCATTTTTGGCCGTTGGACTAATTTAAGTAGTGAGAATTGCACGAAGATGTCTCGTGTGAGGCAGATGCGAAAGTACGATGTCGGAGTTAACTCTACATGTCTGTTCATTTTCCACAGTATTATTCAGGATGAGCAGCCACATCCAGCAAAGCCCGTATGCATAGGAATACTAATGTTTGGTGAGCTAACAGTTCGTTCTGCAAATAAACATATTTTTTAATGAATTATAGACATTTATAAAATGCGCACAGGCAACCTTATGAAAACACATTTAATTGTATAAATACCAGGACAACATATTTTAAAATTAATAAAATTATTAAGAGCGTCTCTATATGAAATTTTTAGAGAGATAGATATGAGATTTGAATTAGCTGAAAAGGCTCTGCCGCATGAATCTAACCAAACGAGTTACTATAGGTCCGCCAGGTAGCTAGATATGAGATTTCTCGATGGTGGATAGCTAGCTAGGTAGCTCAGCGCCTCCTCAACTACCTTGGAATTTAAGACAGCATTAACGTCTATCTCATTAATATTTTTATGCATGCGGATGCATGCTCTAACGAACTTTTTTCCCCGATGACACATACGCAGTATTACACACGCACATATCCATAAATATCTTGTAACATGCATTTAAAAAGGCGAAGACTAGTGGTGATAAATATCTTACTGTACTAAGATTATACTTAAAACACATTTTTTTCTAATTAATATTAGATGATGTCTCGTGCTTTGCTATTATGTTAAATATATTATAAAAATGATAGGTGATTCAAATATTGTGAGGTTGAGATGATTTTGACGTGATTGCATGTGAAATCTCTACAAGATAGATTTAATTATAATAATTATTGTTTGATAATGATGTATTATATTCGTATGTTGAGTTTTAGTAATAATGATTATAGCTATATACCTCTCCTATAAAAATATAATAATAGGATGGTAGTGGAAAGTATAGATTTTGTGCGTGCTAGTATTTAAAACATGTTTGGAGAGATTATACACCAACAATTCCATTGTCACAGTATTGGTGCTTCTCATTAACGAGAAATTTCGCTTAAACCATCATGAATCAGGAGGGATGTCTAATCCTTGCCAGCTCAAGCCAAGTCGACAGTGATGAGCCCTCATGATTGCCACGCCCCCCGCGCCCCCTTTTAATAGTGATGATTAGGAACTAGATGAAGCAGGCCGCTTTGGTTTAATGGAGCTACAAGCTAGTACACGATCCGTAGTAATCATAGAATGATTTCCTCCTCAGTCCTTACGACAACTTCTTCACACTAAAAAAAAGAGAAAAAGTGCATGTAGAAATAGAATTTAGAACTATTGGTTCATAATAAATGTTATTGAAAAAAGTGTTTATGTAGGAGTATAATTTGGAAATTGTGAATGAAGAGCCCATATAGGAAAAAAAATCTAAAATTTTGATTAAAAATTAAAAAAAAATTGAGAAATTGGTCCTTGTTGAAATACAATTAAGGAGAAAAAACTTAAATTTAGATTAAAAATACATAATATTATGAGAGAGAGTCCGCATAGAAATGTAACATAGAAATATCTAAAATTTGAATTAAAATATAAATATTATGAAGAAAAGAATTCATGTATAAGCATAATTTAGAAATATTTAAATTTAAGCCTAAAATAAATAACATTAAGTGGAGTCCACATAGAAATATAATTCAAAAAGTTCAAAATAAATATTATTGAGGAAAGAGTTCATGTAGAGTATAATTTGGAAATATTAAGAGAATAGTCAATGTAGAAATACAATTTAGTAAAAAACGTAAAATTCTGATTAAACATTTAAAAATAAAAATATTGGGAAATGGGTCCAGGTGGAAATACAATTTAGGGAAAATGCAATTTAGATTAAAAATATATAATATTACGAGAGAGAGGCTGTATAGAAATACAATATAAATTATGGAGAAAAGAGTTCAATTTAGAAATGTTTAAAATTGAGATAAAAATAAATAATATTATAAATAGAATCCATATGTTTACGAGCTCTACCTAAATCTTACGAGGTAAAATAGCTAGTAATTTTTATGTTAATTAAAAGATCTTAAAATTCACATATTAATTAAAAAAATTAGCTTAATCATCCAATCTAGATGAAAAATACAACTAGTGGATAATATTGGATCTTAAAGCTATACTAATACGATAACGAAGTTCTTAGTAGTCTAAACCATGAGCAATAATAATGAAATAAAATATAAAAAACCTTAGTAATAAAGAAGTATTGATGATGATAGATATTTTCTTATATGATATATGATACAATGTTATAAAATATACAATGTTCTATCATTAACATTTAGAAGAATGTCAATAGAGTTAAATAGATATTGAGAAGATATCACTAACCTAAAGAAAAAAACAAAGGGAAAAAGATAATTAATTATATTATATACTTTATTGTATTACCAAGAGAATACTAAATAATCCATCTTGTTTGTTTTACAGATATAGAAATTATTACATTAATTAGAAAATCAGATGTATAGAATTGGTCAAATGAGGCCGGAGTTTAAAATTATATTAGCATTTGTAATATTTTTTTCATAATAAAATATAAAAGTATATATGCTATTATCTGATAATGTTATTACGAGCTAGTCGTGCAATTTGCTCCGGGCGCTACGCCAGTTTGCTTCTGGATTACATGCATGGTATTACATCAGCATACCAAAAATTTGGAAAACCTCATGCAGGCTCACAAATATGTATGATATAAATATTGGGCCAAATTGTAGCTTGGAAGGGTGCTCATGTTGACAAAACAAAGAAGGCAAGCAAAAGGAAGCCCACTGAACTAGGGCCACATGCATTCATCCGGTAGCTGCCCGAAATATACGGACTTGATTTCTCACGGATCCAATCTAAATATAAGTTTTTTTTAAAAAAAAGAAGTCTCTATGTAATAAAAAATATAACCACTAGCACATAACCTCTAACGACGACGGGGGCCTTAGTACCTTGTTACGGATAGGCTCATCTCTGACAGATTATATCGAGACCCATTAGAGATGAGACAAAATAGCTAGACCTAGATCTGACTATATCTATGATAGGTTATCGTATAAAAGAGATAAGGTTAGAGTTAATCTGATGGTTTAATAAACAGATAGTCAGAGTTAGTCCTTACCTATGCTGGTTACCTATTCTAAATCTGTCGTAGGTGAGGGTTTACTTGCTGTTATAGTTTCTTAGTATAGACTGTCAGAGATGTGGTTTATGCTATGATGTGTGTCCACCTTTATGGTCCATCACATGTATTTTGATTACATCTCTGATGATTAGTGTGTTGGCAACCGATAGAGATTGTCTACCTTCTATATATACCTGAGTAACTCATCTTGTACATTGTTTACATTTTTGGTGATAGAGTAAGGGGGGCAAATCTTTGTTCTGATATTGAGAGAGTAAATAAAAAATAAGCTAAATTTGGGTTTATTAGTATTATAGTTTATTCATCTAAACTAATTTTGTTATATATATCCAGATAAATCGTAGTTGGATGTACAATGCTAATCGCTTGAGCTATGTGTTTAGAAATAGAGTAGTTGAATTTCTAAATAATATGAAGGATGATAAGAGAAGGTGGAGTAAGGAATAAGTGGTCTGTCCATGTATAGACTGTAGAAATGAGAATATATTTGTAGATAGAGCGCAATTATAATCTTATCTTATACGTAGAGTTTTTATGAAGTGTTATAGTTGTTAGAGCAAACACGGAGAGCAAGAAGCACTGAATATTCCTATTGAAGAAGTAAACAATAAACACCAGGAGGAATAAAAATATTGAGATGACATGTATATCCCTTCTCCATTTGGTGATGATATCATTGATATCGACCAAGATTTTTCTCAGATGCCTTGTGATATTAAGAAGTCAGAATACAATGAGAAAGATTATGAGAAGTTCTTAGTTTTAGTGATGGATTCGGAGACATCTATATATCCTCCTGATGTAAGCTGAATCACATAAATCTATCTTTTTTTATTAATTTAATAAAGTTTAAGGCAAGTAACGGTTAATCAGATAAGAACTTCATGGATCTGCTTAATTTTTTTAAGGACTTGCTGCCCGATAGGAACAAAATGCCAGAAACAACATATGAAGTAAAGCAAGTGTTATATCCTTTGGGATTGGAGGTTAAAAAAATTTACGCAAGTCCAAATGACTGCATCTTATACTATAAAGAGTATGACAACTTAGATACACGCCCTACATATAAAGCTTCTTTGAAAGAATAATAGGTTGGAGGGTAAGAAGTTAAAGAGGGGTGGTCTAGCAAAGGTTAGGTGGTATATCGCTATTGCCGACCGCATGAAGGGAACTGTTAATGCCAAAATTTGGTCAGCTTGCAAACAGGATCGACTAATGAAGGAGGAACTGATCGGCTCATAGAAGGAAGCCGATTGATACAGCGAGAGAGCCGATCAAACGGATTGAGTATATATTTGTACTAGTCAATGACGAAAGATTATTTAGATGTGACCGAGTTTGAGGAAACCACATCAAGGTATTTTATCTATATAGAATATATTTAAGCTAAGCAATTCTGATTAGCTTTGTTAAATTCTTAGGGATAGTTTCCTTGTGTATTTAGGAAATAATATCTAGGGATTGTTTATAACTATGTTGGACCATTGTAACTCTAGAGTACAAATATAAACCTCTTGGAACCTTTTAAAAAAATCAACACATCATACATCAACATAATCTTTGGCACATCGCCACCCTACCTCATCTAGGTTTACTTCGGTGGTTTCTGGCTCTCGATGTGGAGCTGCATTAGTTAGGTCCGATCTCTGATGAAGGGGTAAGTCCAATCACAATGCTAGTCCATTCATTCTGTTTAAGATTGTATCAGTTAGGTCTAACCTCTTAGTCTGATCGAACGTATTGCATCACGCTCAAGTGAGGCCTATAGGTTCATCGGCTTCCATCCATCACCATTAGTGTCGTGTTGCATCAGTTATGTTCGACCTATGAGACTGGTGGCGGTACATCGAGCCATTGGCTCAGCGGGTTCTCGCGTGATGTTTCATCGAAGTAAGTAACCAATGAGTTATCCTTATCTTGCGCCTCACGCCTAATGTATTGGCTACTCGGCCAATACACATATATATATATCTGTCTTATATGCTTGTCGATTAATCCGCTATCAATTAATCTAGTCCCATCGGATCCAACCTAATACTATCTTGATTAGGTCCGATCTATTAAGTTCGTGTTCGATAGGGCTGGCATCAGGATATAGCTAGTTTTGTTCCCCATTGGCTCAAATAGCCGATGAGTTAAATATATGTCTACATCGGACATTCAGCCGATAAGCAGTCGATGTCCTTGACCCGTCCCTTCCGTCATTACATTCTATTTAGTCTCTGTCGTCTCTGCGCCGTTACCCTCAGCCTCATACTGTCTCAGTTCGGTTCGATCTATCGAGGCCGGCTCTAACGGTGCTGTCATGGTGGTCGTTGGTTGTCATACCTTCGAGGGGACTCAGGTCCTGCTCCCTACTCCCTGCTTATCGCTTATGCTATTCAGAGCACCATCGACTCTTTATCTGATAAGTCCTTTACTTTATTTCACGCCTGATTACATATGCCTTCATCAATTTTTTAGTTGGTGCTTGAGCTCTACCTTTCTATCGACAACTAGCCAATAGGTTGAGCTATATCGACCCATCTGTTGATTGGCTTGCGGATTTCATCCTCTTTATTTTCTTGACAATTGTAGGGTTAAATTGACTAGCATACCCTTTAACCTCAAAGATAAGGACTTGCACTAGAGCTAAGCAGAACTTCTAGGCCTCCTTATGACCAAGGCGCCATTCGCTCTGATCGGATCTCTGTCGGCTCGATCCTATATCCGCCTAGTCCAATCGGCCCCCGCGAACTTTGGCACGTGATAGGATTGTTTGCCAATATCGAGAAAGCTAAGTTTGTTCATTGGCATGCAATAGATAAAATAGAGGATGGTATACTAAGGCATCCTACTAATTCAATGTAGTGGAGGAATATTGATAGAAGGCACCTCGAATTTTTAGAAGATCCAAGAAACATTAGGTTGTGTTTGAGTACGGATGGCATAATTCCCTTCGGTGACTTTAGTAGTCATCATAACATTTGGTTAGTGCTTCTCGTGAACTTCAACCTACCGCCTTGGTTATGATTTAAGAGAAAGTATATTATACTTTCCATGCTTGTACAAGGACCAAGACAATTTGGTAATGATATTAATGTATTCTTACAACCTCTAATTGATGACTTGAAAATGCTATGGCATTTAGGAACTAGGACATAGATGCCTATGGATAGGAGAACTTTAATCTTCATGCCTTATTGTTCTGCACCATTAACGACTATTCTACACTTGGTAACATTTCTGGCTAGACTATAAAAGAAAAGAAAGCCTATTTGGATTATATGGAGGAAACACACAGCAAGTGGATGAAAAATTCATGTAAGATGGTTTACAGGGACCATAGGAGATTTCTCCCGCTTATCACCTGTATAGAAGAATGACAAGAAACTTTAATGGTCAAGAAGGAAAAGTGTAGGGCATTGCTGGAATTATCAAGAAGACAGGTGCATGACTTAGTGAGAAACATTCATAATGATTTCAGAAAGAAGAAGAAAGCTAATTACTATTCTAGTAAACTTATTTTTTAGCTTCAACATTACCGTCATATCACATAGAATGCCAAATGCTTAACACCACATCATCCAACCCGTTTTGATTCTATGGCTAATGCATGTATCAATATCTCTATCCATCCATAACATCGATCTTAGATATCACAAGGTATCCTTCTTAGATACAACTTGACCTCCTAAACTCATATCTTTCTTCTCATGTACAATGCTGTCAAAGTCACACCTCAAGTATTTAGTCATATTTTAATTAGAAAATAACATGTGTTATCATCACTTGTTCGAACTTTATGTTTGTCCAAAGCCCACCACATAATATTTTTTGGTATCTTATTGTAAGTCTTCTCTAAGTCAATAAAAACTATATGTAGGTTATTCTTCCACTATCTAAACCACTCCATAAGTTGTCTTATTAAGAAAATTGATTCTATGGTTGATCTTCTGGATATGAAACAAAATTGATTTATAGAGATCCACATTGTTTCTCTCAAATGGTGCTTTGGATATGAAACAAAATTGATTTATAGAGATCCACATTGTTTCTCTCAAATGGTGCTTGATAACTCTCTCCTATAGCTTTAATGTATGGCTCATCAACTTAATTCTGTGGTAATTAGTACAACATTGGATATCTACATTTTTCTTGTAGATTGGTACTAATATAGATCTCCTCTACTCTTCAGGCATCGTGTTCGATTGAAAACTATTGTTGAACAACTTGGTTAGCCATAGTATAGCTATATCCCTGAGACATCTCTACGCCTTGATTGGAATACTAATAGGGCTCGTCATCTTACCCCCTTTCATTGTTTTCAAAGCTTTTCTGACCTCAGATTCTTGGATCTAGCACACAAAGTGCTTATTGGTATCATCCGATAAGTTGTCCAACCGGATAGTGGTGTTCTCATTCCCACCATTGAATAAATTATCAAATACTCTTGTCATCTATATCTAATCTCATCCTCCTTTACCAAGAGCTATTCTATCTCATACTTAATGCAATTAACTTGGTTGAAGTCCCTCGTCTTCCTATCACGAGCCCTACTATTCAATAGATGTCCTACTTTCTTTCCTTTGTACTAAGACGTTGATAAAGATCCTCGAAAGCCTGCCCCTTTGCCTCACTCACAACTCGTTTTACGGTTTTCTTTGCTACCTTCTACATCTCCATGTTGTTCGTACTCCTGTCATGGTGCAAGCGCGTATAGCATTATTTCTTCTCCATAATAGCTCTTTGTTCGTTTTCGTTCCACCACCAAGTGTGTTTAGTTTCGCATCCACTTCCTTTGGTCACTTCAAACTGTCTTTAGTTTCGCATCGACTTCCTTTGGTTACTTCAAACACCTCTAAAACAATCGTCTGAATGCATGTTGCCATCTTCTCGCACATGTTATTTGCATTGTCTTCTTTTTTCCAAGAGACATCTTCAATAACCCTTTTATTGAAGACATTTTATGTCTCCTCTTCCAACTTCCACCATTTGGTTCTTGCAATTTTAGCTTATTTATCCATATGAGCATGCACCAAAAAGGGAAAGTCGGCCACCATCAATCTATGTTAAGAAACCACACATTCTCCGGGTATCACCTTACAATCGACATATGCTTGTTTATTCCCTCTTCCTATAAGGACAAATTCAATGTGGTTAAAGTGTTAGTCGTTACTAAAAGTCACTAAATAGGATTGTCTCTTTCTAAAGAAAGTGTTGACTATTATCAGATCAAAAGCTATAGCAAAGTCCAAGATTTCCTCTCCCTCCTAATTTCTAACACCATCCTAAAACCTCTATGTGCCGCCTCAAAATCTATACCTATTGTACCTACGTGACCATTAAGATCCCTTCCTATAAAAAGCTTCTCGTTACTAGTTATATCTTTAACCAAGTCATCTAAGTCTTTCTAGAAATTCCTCTTAACACTCTCATCCTAGTTTACTTAAGAGGCATGCCCACTTATTTCCTTTAAGACTAGATCACTAATGATATGTTTAACTAAGATGATTCTATCCCCTTACCTTCTCATCTTCACCACACTATACTTGAGGCTCTTATCAATTAGAATTCCTATCCTATTTCTATTTGATGTTGTCGATGTGTACTAGAGCTTGATGCTAGTACTATCCACCTCCTTCACCTTTCGACCCTTCTATTTAATCTCTTAAATGCATATGATATTTACACATATTCTAACAGCTGTCTCGACTAGCTCTCTTAACTTATCCATAAGGGACACTATATTTAGCTACCTAAATAGATCCTAATTGGGTTGACTAGCTTCCTTACCGTACGTACCTGTCGAGTTAGGTATGAAGACACTTACTCATTTTTGATGATACCCAAACATTGATGTGGTGCGTCACTAAGGATATGATAGTTTGATCATTGCTCACTTGACATCATGTTCAGATCATAACATGGCGCATCATGAGGATGACGATCTAGCTCTTGTTCATTTAATACCATACCTAGATTCTGATATGATGCGTAGCTAAGAGGGTTACGCATCGACGAGATTCTTTTTGGTTTTATTTTTATAGGAGTAGCTAAGTTTTTATGTTAGCTCGCTAAGCCTAACACAAACATCCTTTATTAGAACTTGAGACCTGAGATATCAGACACCCCAACACTAACAGAGTTCCTCCTTTTGAACATCATTTACCTCAATAGATTCTATCACTGTCATCATGTTATTGTCTACAAGAGTTCCTTTGTAGACCTTACCGAAGCAACCTCTGAATTATTCTTTGTGAATTTATTTAGCTCGTCCTCGGTGAAAATCTTGATAGTCTCCACTTGCTGTAGCACCGAACCTCCATTCGTCTTGAAATATTGATTCATTTTTTTTATTTTGGCACATCATTAGAGTGGAAAGTAGAGTGATAGTCAACAAAGAGATTCCCAAACCAATGGCTACAAAAAACCAAGAATATGTATCTAGCATTAGACTTATCCTATGAAAATAGGAACTTCCTAAATAGAAACAACAAAGTCTGATGGCTGTCACGTACCAAGGACAAGTTGAGCTGCCAGAGGAAATTTTGGGGTGCAAGATTCTTTTTTTGGATTACCACTATGATAACCGCGACGACCTGTGCACTCGTATGAACCATTCGTGTCCCGGCAATTGCCATAGCATTGAAATTCTTTTGGTCGTTCACATTCATTGATATCTACATGCATAGAGATCAACAGAACTCTAATAAAAGGAGATATGTATGAAAGACGGATACAAAAAGCTCAATATATCCCCTTATGTTCTTTGCTCTGTCAGATATAATAAAAATATAAATATAGTTACAAAAAATTCTATGAACTTTTAAATAGAGTATAGGTAGAGGTATTACACCACCAAAATTCATGTTACAATCTCAATCTGCGCGTTGAGAGGGAAAAAAAGAGACAAATTCTGAGTTCAGACTACATATTCCCTGGGCTGTTATACGCATGCAAGATAAATATTGACCATGGGAATACAAAATCCACTGAATTATTGAAACTCACCAAAAATGAACAGTATGCGAGAAATGACCTATAATTGTAAACCAAAATTAGAATACTGGTAGCCAATTTCGAGTGAATTGACAACGGAAATTGACCGAAGAGAAAACTGAACGAAGCCATACCAAGCATTTTTTTTTGTATAAACCATTTGTTTCTTGAGCTGAAACCAGAGCCCCTCCCTGCTTGGGCGCACTACATCTGATAGCATAAAATCGAATTCTTGGCTACCATCTAGCGGAAGAAGCCACCCTAGGTAAGGGTGTGCAAGAAAAGAACTACACCGAGAACTAAGCCGAGTCAAACCAAAAGTGTTGTTTTTGGTGTTCAGTTTAGGTTTTAATACGTGAAAGCTTAGCAGCTTGAAACAAGAACTGACACATATAGAGGACCAACTTCTATCCATCTTCTTGTTAAGGCCATAGAGACTTATATCAAGCAGACAAGCACAACCTTAAATTGCCCCACCACATTGCTCCCCACCTGTGGGGTTCACCACAAGTTCCTAATAATTCAAATTGTTGGCAGAAGCACCTATAATGTAGAGGTAGAGTTGTAGGTACATGACTCTACTCATCAGGGTTTAAATTCTGATATCTACGAATGTTACGCATATGTAAGTGAGTTTTCAACAGAAATTTAGTGTGATGCAGGGATGTGCCGCTAGTTTTCGACTCTGAGTATGTGGTGTTGCATGTGTAGTGGTGTGTGTATGTGTCTACCATATAATAAAAAAAATTGAATGTTGGGTTATAGGGATCCTACATTTGCCAGTACTGACGGCTCAAATATGTACTTAACTTTTGTATTCAACATCTTTTCATTAACACCCACTAGCACACCTTGTGGGGAAAGTGGTTCATGTGGCCATCGAGAAAAGTCCATGCCATATATCTGGGAGTCGGTTTTCAGGTTTACGGGATGATTTCAAAAAACAAAGTTTGGTTGGAATTGTGTTGCGTTAGCCTAGCAATTTAGTACAATTTTGTCAAAATGATAGTGTTTGACGAAAAGAAACTCTTTAATTCTATGAAGGTTATCGTTATTTATGTGCTCTAATTTGTTGTGGTTTTGGTCTGTATTTCAACACGAGAAACTGCATGAAATGACTATTAGTGCAAGCCACACTATAGATACTACAGAGGGCTGCCATGGAGCATGATTGGAGGTTTAGTAACAAGCCATATGTGTGAATGAAAATTTGATATCGATCTATTATATTATAAAGATAGCTTGAAAAGAAATTAAAATATTCGCTCCGTATGCTTAGAAATTATTACTGTAAGGATTTGATATCGTGTTGGGTTCAGGTTATAACAAAAGTAAATTAATTGATATAACTTTTTGTTGGGATGGCTAAAGGAGGCCATCAAATGTCATTAAAATTAAGGCAAAAAAGTTGTAAGAAAACATGACAGTGTTGAGGTTGGTTGTGCACCTCAGTTCAAGAACCATGCACCAACCATACAAACACGAAACCCTGAGAGGGAAACCTAGCACAAAATAGACCGCCGCTAAATGTGGACGATCATTGCTGGATCTACAATAGAACCATAGAGCAGAGTCTACAAGAACGAAGCCTGCATGGAGATTAAGAAGCCAAGGATGCTATCGTTACCCATCCAAGGAGAGGACATGGCTTTCCCCTAGAGTTTCTCACCAGGGTGAAGGGAAGTACCTCGACAACATCGTCAAGAGGGTTACAGCACCCAATTGCGTAGCCACTGCTGGCCCATTGAATTACCATGCTAAGCTTTTGCCTAGAACCACCTATGACCCTATTTGTTGTCAATCGCCCACCATCTCAATACCATGATCCATATGTTGGTAGCATGTGGCCTTCGCCACAGTGAACTGGCACTCCTCTGCTCACCAACTTTTAGGCCTACCGCCAACAAAACCACTAGTAAAACCACCACTGCACCCTATCACCAGTGTCCTCTGCCTCATCGCCACCCTCCCGCATAGTAGCTTAGGACTCCTCAATTCCACCGCCCGATAGCCTTCTCGTCGATTCTAGCCAAGAATAGTCTAGAACAAGACAGTGTTGCCTCGATAGCCCGATATCACCCTTGCTAACTAGTTGCTGCCTCTGTCCTGCCAATAGAAGTCCCCATAGAAGAGTGGGAGGAGCTCCACAGACAAAGAGGATGCCATGAAAATAACAAGGAAGATGACCCACCGTCGCTAGTGCCCTCTACCCCACTACCACTTCCCTATGTGTTATCTCAGACCTCCTTTGCCTTACTGCCCACTAGCCTTTTCCCAAGATCTAGCCAAGAAGAGCCAAGGTAAGGTGGTGCTGCCTCAATAGCCCAAGCCTTCCACTACTATCCAGCCGCTGACTCCATCCTATCTACGGAGATCCCTACCGAGGAGTGGAGCTCCACCAAGAGAGAGGGTGCTCAACGAAGAGCTCCATCAAAGGATATGATCTGCCAGCACCTCTCCTGACCAGCACTGACCATGGTCATGCAGCCTTGCACTAGAGCATGTGACCACCACTGTGCTTCCAATCACAGAGGGCAAACGGTGGCTTTTGTCTAGCCACAGCCTACAGCTCCCTGTCGCTTGTGACCACCCAATGGCCACATGTCCATCCGACCGTGCAGCGTGCCTTGCAGGCCACTGTCATGCAGGCCTACCGCCACCCTCCTTGCTGGTGCACGAGCTTCCGGCAACTTTTTTGAGGGTGGTGAGGTAGAAAAGGTTGGGAGGATGGATGGCAGCTCACTATTTCATTTGCTGCCCATGCCAGCTCTTCCTCAAATTTATTGATAAAGTTGTATTCAGAATCCAGTTGTTTCTATAAAAATATAATAACCTAGCTCATTTGTAGTTAGTTTGTACTCTAGTTTGATCTGTTTGGGTGTTTTGGTTCCTGTTTAGGCCAGTTAGGCTCAAGTATTCATTTGGTGGAAATAGTTCCGCATGAAAAGTATAGATAGGTTTGTGCCAACAGATAAATCCAGTTGGCTCCAACCATATCTCATATGGGTTTGTTAAGAAAAAGTTACTAGTTCTATATGAAATTCAAGTCTATATCAAATCAAACTCTACCTTAATACCTTCGTTATTTGCGGCAACTTGTCTGATAATTTATATTTCGTTTGTTTTGGTTGGTGTGGTAAACTTTGTAATAAATAACTATGTCTTTATGCATATCTTATTAAATTATGTAAAAAAACTAACTTTTGCATCCGTTGACAATATAGGGGTTGCCCTCGTAGCCTTGTGTGCAGCTGCAGAAGTAGCTAGCTCCGTTGGTGGAGTCGACGTAGTTACTGTGTTGGCTGACCCAGGTGTAGCTCCTAGTGCTCCATGTGGCTGTGTCACACGATTGTCTCGGATGGCCTAGTTGAGAAGCAGCAGCATGGTCTGGTTCACCGACATCGTCATCAGGTGGGACATCTAGAACTCATAATCTCCCCTCTCGATGATAAATCCATTGTCACACTATTAGAAAAATGGTAAGCAAAACACAAATATACTTATGATGGGTAGAAGACCCAATAATAAAGATGGTTTTTAGTACCTAATCTAAAGGCACATGGTCATTGTAAGATCATTAGTACCGGTTACTAACACCAACCGGTACTAATGTTCTTCTGTTAACACCGAAATTTAATAAGCCTCATGGATAGGATCGGAAATCTGATTGGCTTATGGAAAGATGCTGATTGATACAGGAAAAGAGCCAATTGGATAGATAAGGATGAATTTGGTTTAGTTAAAGATAGAAGATTATCTAGATGAAATCAGATCGGAGGAGTTATAGAAGCCACAACAGGGTGTTTGTATCTTCGTAAGTATAAGATAGACAAATTTAATTAGTTTTGTTAACTTCTTAAAGAGAGTTTTCTTTTTTGTTTAGAAAATAACGTCCGAAGGTAGTTTATAACCATATCGGACTCTTGTAACCCCATGGTATAAATATAGACTCCTTGAAGGCTTGTAAATCATTCACATAGATCAATACACAATTCGGGAGCATTGCCACCCTAGCTCATCTAGATTTTTTCCAATGGGTTCTGGCTCTTAACGTAGGGCTGCATCAGTTAGGTCCAATTTCTGACGAAGGGATAAGTCCTGTCACTATCCTAGTGTGTCTGCTCTGTCTAAGCTTGTATTGATTAGATTCAACCTCTTATTTCAATCAGACATACCACATCATGATCGCGTGAGGCCTTTCGACTTATCGAGCTCCTTCTACTGTTATCGGTCTTGTACTACATCGATTATATTCAACCCTCTGGATTTGTGGTAGTAGATCAAGCTATAGGTTGGTAGGTCTTCATGTAACATTTCATTGGAGCGGCTAGCCAATGAGTTATCCTTATACCGTGCTTCATGCCTAACGTATCGGTCATTCAGCCAATACATATATATATCTCCAATGATTAATCTGCTAGTGATCAATCTGGTCTTGTCGGATACGGCCTGATGCTATCTCGATTAGGTCCAATCTATCAAGGTTATGTCCGATAGAGCTAGCATTGAGATCTAATAGGTTTCGTTACCCCCATCGGCTTAGATAGTCGATGAGTTTAGTTATATGCCTGCATTGGACCCTTGGCCGATAGCAGCTGATAGGTTCACCTGTTTCTTCCGTCAGCATGTTCGATTTAGCCTCTGCCATCCTAGTGTCATTAGCTTTAGCCTTATACTGTCTTGGTTTGGTCCGATCTATCGAAACTAGCTCTAACATTATTGACATAGTGGTCACTAGGTCTCGTATCTTCAGTAGATCAGGTCTCGCTCCTTACTATTAATCGCGTATTCTATTCGGAACGTCATCGGCCCTTCAGCCGATGAGTCCTTTATATTATTCCTAGCCTTTTTTGCCTATGCCTTCATCGGTTGTTCAATCGATGTATGAGCGCCACTATCCTATTGGCAACTAGCTGATAGTGTGAGTACGTATTGTCCTATCGGTCGATTGACTCATAGATCTCATCCTCTCTATCTCCTTCTCAATTGCAGAACACATTTGCTCTGGTTGGAGATACCAACCGATATTAATATGTAATTATTAGTACTAGTTGTTGTTTTCAACCAGTACTAAAGATCCCCTTTGAAAACCTTCTTTCTCCTTTAGCCTGAGCCATTCATAAACAAAGAACAACTTCATAGCGACTTAGGAGGAAGTATAAGGGAGATACCGCCAAAAGTTTTTGTAGAATTTTCTTTGGTGATTTCACTCATCCAAGAGCAATAAAAAATTAACAACTTTATTCTTCATTCTCGTATAGTTAAGATATTATATTTCTAGCTCTATGTACACCTTATCCTCTCAAAAATATATAAAAATGGATGAGAAATAATAATTTTTTAAGAAAATAAGAGTATGTCTTAATTGTAAAACTAGAGGTAGTCTAGCAATAATAAAAGTATTTCACAATAGAAAAATAGGACAAAAATGTTAAAAAAGGAAAAGAAAGATTACAAAAAACATAGAGGAAAAGGAATAAAAAATTAGGTAAAATAGAAAAAATAGTGTATGTCTTAATATGAAAAATACAGAACATCTAAAATTAAGATGAGTATGGAGTAATAGGAAAAAGAAGGAAAAATACAATGAAAAAAGAGGGAAATAAAAAATATATAAAAAAATGGAGGAAAGCGTATGGAAAAATAGCGAAGAAAAGAGACTGAGTTAATATTAAAAATACAAGAAATTTAACAGTTTCAAGGAACACCATTAGTTCATGGCACCATTGACATAGGAAGGCGTAGCCAGATTTGTCCACATATTTTTGTAGATTCCACTTATCGAAGTGTTTTACACAAAGGTTTGCAATACTCTCAATCCACTCAACTTTTAAGGTTAGAAGATATAAAATATTAATTTTCTTAAGTAATTTTTTAATTGTAATGTAGATGAACTGAAAATAGATGTACAATGCGGATCGACAGTTGAAGGAGTTTATCAATGACATGCTTTATTTTCTTTGACAGGCCGATGCCCAAAAGCCTAAGGGTTTTATATGTTGTCCATGAAAATACTACAAGAACTAGGAGTACTTTTCCTTAAAAATTCTTCATAGCCACTTGTTACACTCGAGATTCATGCCTAACTATAATTGTTGGACCAAGCATGGAGACAGAGGGGTTGCAACAGAAGATGATGAAGAAGAAGACAACAACATAGGGTTCAATATGGTGGCATTGCAGATACTACAATGGGCGAGGTAAAAGGAGGAGTTGTAGAAGATGACAATACAGATGATCTTGGTCAGATGTTACGTGATGTAAAGAAAGACTACGAAAGTAAAAATGGGCTAAAGAAATTAAAGCGTATGTTAGTAGATCACAAAATATTGTTGTACCCAGATTGCAAACAGGGGAACAAAAAGTTAGGTACCACACTGAATTCTTGCAATAGAAGGTAATAAATTGTGTGACTAACAAGGAATTTGAGGAGTTACTGAAATTCATAAAGAATATTCTTCCAGAGGATAACGAATTGCTCGGAAATGACAGAAGGAACATAAGGTTTGAATTAAGTAAGGATGGCATGAATCCTTTCAGGGAGATGAGTAGTAGTTATCGCACTTGGCCTATGACCCTATGTATCTACAACCTTCCTCTATTGTTGTGCATGAAGCGGAAGTACATCATAATGCTAGTACTTACTCTAGGCCAAAGCAATCTGGTAATGATATTGATTTGTACCTAATACCATTGGTTGAAGAATTGCTACTATTGTGGAATGAAGAAAGTGTCTTTGTGTGAGATGAGGATAAACAGGGGCAATTTAACCTATGAGTATTGTTGTTCATAACCATCAACGATTGGCCTGCACTAGGCAACCTATTAGAACTAACAAACAAGGGGTATAGGGCTTGCACCCACTTTAGATGAAATTGATAGTACGTATTTGAAACATTGTAAGAAGATTGTATACATGGGTCATCATCAATTTCAAATTGCCAACCACCCTGTACGAAAGAAAAGCAAGCATTTTGAAGGGATGGTAGACCACTGTACTAAGCTTATACATCATAACGGGAAAACTGTATTTTCCATGGTGAAAGATCAAAAAGTTGTATTTGGAAAGGGACTTGACAACCAACTTGTCTTAAGTGAAGACAGTCAAGCGGCCATGTGGAAGAAGAAGTCTATTTTTTTGAAATTACCTTATTAGAAAGTCCTAGACGTCCACAATGTAATTGACATGATGCACCTCACTAAGAACCTTTGCGTGAACCTACTAGGCTTTCTAGGTATATATGGGAAGTCCAAAGGAACACTTGAAGTACTGTAGTATCTGAAACGTATGAAACAATGTGAAGACCTTCATCCAAAAAAGAGCTAGAAAGGAAGCCATTACTTACGTTCTGCCAACTACACTCTTAGTAAGGAAGACAAGAAAAACATGTTTGAATGCTTGGACAGCATCAAGGTCCCATCCAGATACTCATCAAATATAAATGGAATAATAAATATGAGAGAGAAGAAATTCACAAACCTAAAGTCTTATGACTACCATGTGTTGTTGACATATTTGCTTCCTGTTGTACTTAGTGTTATTCTTCCTATTAATGTCCGGATAGCAATAATAAAGCTCTGTGCAATCCTCAACTCAATTTTACAGAAGGTCATCGATCCAGAAAACTTAACAAGCCTACAGACTGCCATGGTCCAATGTCTTGTTGGCTTTGAGATGATCTTTCCACCATCCTTCTTCAATATCATGACGCATCTTCTGGCTCACCTTGTCAAAGACATTGGTATTCTCGGTCCTGTTTACCTACACAATATGTTCCCTTTTGAGAGGTACATGGGCATCTTAAAGAAGTACGTTCGTAATCGTTCTTTTCTAGAAAGATGCATCGCCCAGGGTTATGGAACAAAGGAGGTCATTGAGTTTTGCACGGACTTTATTGATGACCTTAGTCCAATCAAGCTCCCCAAATCAAGCCACGAGGGGAGGCTAAGATGAAATGACACACTTGGGAGAAAACCAATAATGACTGTAGATAATGATTTATTCCATAGAGCACATTTTACGATTTTGCAACAATCTTCGTTGTTGGCTCCTTACATCGAAGAGCATATGACAATTGTATGTTCCAAAACTAGAGGAAGTCCACTGCATGGATTACATGTCATAACATTGATACTTTCGTCGCTTGGTTGTGAGAACATCTCATTGGTAACAAGACAATTGATGAACAACTAGCTAGGTTTGCAAGGGGACCATCTTTCTCAATCTTGACATTCCAAGGATACAAGATAAATGAGTATCCATTTAATACAAGAGCCTAAGACAAAACGAGCACCAACCAAATTAGTGATGTCTGTATAGATGCCACAGACAACAATGGAACAAACAACATGTACTATGGTTTCATTAAGGAGATATGGAACTCAAGTATGGTCCTTTGAACGTCCCTCTGTTTTAGTGCCAATGGGTGAGGTTGAGTAGTGAAGGAGTAATGGTTGATGAGTGCGGGAGGACAAGAGTTGACCTTAACAAGATTGGGTATTCAAATGAACCATTTGTCCTAGCCAATGATGTGACCCAAGTTTTCTATGTGAAGGACATGTCTAGCAAACCAAAGAAGGCAATATCTAAGCAAATGACTAAAGTACTTGCTTAGCCAAAGCGCCATGTGGTTCTCCTATGAAAAAGGAAAATCGTTGGAGTTGAGGATATGATAGATGAAGATTATGATCAGTTTGACGGGCAACCTCCATTTATATTGGCGATCGACCTAAGCCTCCTTTTAGCAAATGGGGACACTCCATACTTACGTTGCAATCATAGCCAATGGATATTTGTAAAGAAAAAGTTTGTTGCCTCTACCATCATGTCATGAGATTGAATGTATACTAGCTACATGTATTGCTTTTTTTTTACTATTTACAACCTCCCTATTTATTGTAATATTTAACTAATAAAGTACACTATTATGCATATTATATCAACTAGTTTTGCTAACAATGACAAATCCTATAATATCAGCACCGATATATGTCCTTGCATCTCAACAAACCATATTTCAATGTTTTTAAAATTATTTATACTAGTTTTGTTTTTTCTTAAATTTATTTATCATGTCATGAGATTGAATGTATACTAGCTACATGTATTTTTTTTTTACTATTTACAACCTCCCTATTTATTGTAATATTTAACTAATAAAGTACACTATTATGCATATTATATCAACTAGTTTTGCTAACAATGACAAATCCTATAATATCAACACCGATATATGTCCCTGCATCTCAACAAACCATATTTCAATGTTTTTAAAATTATTTATACTAGTTTTGTTTTTTCTTAAATTTATTTATCCTATATTTACTATTTTTAAAATTAATTATCCTAATTTTCTTGTTTATGATATAATTTCTACAATTTTTTTGGTTTTTCAAATTATTTTTCACACTTTTCCTTAGACCTATATTTTTTACCATATTTTAACTGATAGAAAATCTTTTATACCCATGGTACAAAACAATAGATACTATTTTGGCCTAGCAAAAAAACTCTTTAGTTCCAATTGTATGAACTAGTACTCTATCTTTAGTCCCGGTTGTTAATATCAACCGGAGCTTAAGACTCTTTAGTACCAATTGTTAATAACAATCGATACTAAAGAGGGGAAGGTATAAACTTTACTCTCGATGTCCCTAAGGTAGAACAACCTAAATGTGAAGGAGTGGGCTCTCAAGAAGATATCCATACAATTTCAATCCTGCAAGAACAATCTACGCAAGAACTATATCCTAAAGGGCTGAACTCTGAAATTCAATGCATACCCGAAGCTAAGGAACCACTCGGATGCATTTTTCTAATACAAGTTGTTTGAGGAAAGTGAAAAGAATGTGGCAGAACATAGCCAATGCCGCCTAGAAAAAATATTTTCAAAAGTTAGGGTCGGACGGTTATAAGAAGGGGATTATCAAATAGCACAAGATGCAAGATGCGCTAGAAGCAAGGGGTATCGTTTCGGCCACAGCCGACTAGCCCAAACGATCAAAGCACTATTATGATGTTCATGATGGCATGTTCAGTGTAGAGGATGGCTCCCTTATCTTTAGCCTAAAAATATGAGATACAGCTCACCATCTCATAGATGCCCTAGAGTCCTCTTCCTAGGGTACATTCAAGCCTGACAAAGAGAAGGATGAGCTAATAATGACCCTACAGAATCCTGAGCACCTAGCACGAATACACGAAAAAGGTGTGGTCCCATGGAAGTATGGGTTCCACAAGGACATGGACTCATACATGAGTTGCAAAAGAAGTAAGCCCAAGCAGGATGACATGGTTTGGATGTTGGAGCAGTAGATCCTAGAAACCAATAAGAGAATGAAAGAAGAAGTGACAAATGAACGAAGAAGTGAAAAGACAAGTCACGGTAGCACTTAGCGAGGCCCAGCTACAAACAGGAACTAATCCGAAAATACTGCTTAGCCCCTTAGGCCATTGAAGCAGGTGTGCTTCTACAAAACAAGTAGCTGATCAGACCAACGAAGTTGCAGCACCGCCACTAGTTGGCGAACCACGCTACCCCATGGATGAAATGATGTAGCTAACACCATATGAGCTTGTTCGTGCCGAGGCACGGCTGACGCGGCGCGAACACGCCGGATCGCCTAGGAGGTCTGCTTAGCTCCAGTGTAGGCTAATCAGCTTTTTCTGCGTGGCTTGGTGCGCGCGCCAGGGGCCGTGGGAAGTGAGACGAGTGGGTCCGATACAGGTGCTCGCTATCGGCTGGCTGCTGATAGGATCGGGATGCTCTTGAATTGGCTGGGGAGCCGATGTGGACAGGTGTCGATGAGAGATTGAACACAGAGCCCATGGAGGAATCAGGATGTACTCAGGAGATAGCTAGACGCATAGGATCCCTCCGGATAGCCGAACAATGATTCATTGGCTGGAAAAACCGATAAAGGCGCATGCGGCCTAGGCAAGGAATAGTATAAGAAGGCACGAGCTGTAAAGCCGATGCCGCTCTGGATATGACAGCATGAGACCCATCGCCCACCGTGACAACGCCATCAACACCGAACCTCAAAGATCGGACCTAATCGAGACAGTACGAGGCTGGGGCCAACGGCGATGATACAGAGGACGCCGGATCAGCTATGACGTAGCAAGGATAGGAACGAACCCATCGGCTAGCTGAGCCGATGAGGGGACGCCTCTCTAAAGGCGAGTGCATATTGACTAGGAGACTGATACGCTCGGCATTACACGTCAAGGGACACCTCTGAAGGCTAATGCGTATCGGCTGAGGGGCTGATGCGTATAGGCCGAGGGGCTGATGCGCTGGGCGTGAAGCTCAGAGCCTGGATAACTCATCGGCTAGCACTCCGATGATACGCCATGCAGAAAACTATAGGTCTGAAGCTCGATCTACCGTCGACAGCCCCGTAGATCGAACCTAACCGATGCAGCATGAAACTGACGATGGCAGAGAGAGCTTAATGGGCCAATAGGTCTAGCACGGACGTGATGCGATACGTCTGATCGGCCTAAAAGGTCGGACCTAACCGATGCAGCCTCAGATAGAGCAGGACATATTGGGATGGTGGCGGGACTTACTACTGCGCCGGAGATCGGACTTAACCGATGCAGCCTCGTGTCGAGAGCCAGAACCCGCCGGTAAAACCTAGATGAACTAGGGTGGTGATGCGCCAAGATTTTATATTGATCGAGGGATCTTTTACATGTTTTCAGGGGGTCTATATTTATACCCTGGATTTACAGACAGAGTCCGACGCGTCTACAACCATCGGACATTATTTCCTTATAAGAACAAAGGAAAATATTCCTAAAGAAGTTAACTAACCAGCTAAACCTTCCTAATTAAGTAAGGTTACAATTCATAAAAACAAACATCCTGCCATGGAGTCCACAGCTCTTCCGCAAACCCGGTTTCATCTTAATAATCTTCTAATTTGTAACCGAGTCTTCCTTCGCTGCAACCTCATCGGTTTCTCCACTGTAGCTATTGGACCTTCTTTTACTCAAGCCGATCCTTTTCCTTCCTTTTCTCGGGCTTCTCGGACCTGATCTCGATTAGACATTCTCCTGTCTTTAAGCCAATCCAATCTTCTACTAATCTGATCGACTTTTCTACAGTTCCGATCAGTTTTATCTCAGTATCTCCATCGGGCGATGACTGCATTAAACTCTCCTTCATTTGTGCCATGACTTCTACATATGTAATCCCTAAGGTAACTATTATCTGCTCTTTCATCCTATGTTTTGCATGAATCTTCCCTATCCCGATTTCTCATCAGTAGTCGGGTTCTAGTTTCTATAGGATCTCAAGAGCCAGATTGCTATTCCAATTTCCGACCGCCCCGGTCACTTCTTTCTTGGCCTATGGGTAGCGAGGATCCGACTGATTTCATCAACTCTTAGGGTTTCCACCTTCAAAAAGTCTTTCTGGAAGGATTTGAAAATAGACCATTGCATCAACCTTTTCTTAGCCGATATAGAAAGGAACGAACCTCTGCTTGCATCAGCTTCTTACTTCTGGTCGGACATCTTGAACGCATTCATGTTCGGGCATGGGCCGATGAACACCACCATGATGGATGTTACTATGTTGACCTGCCTCAACACCACCCACTACATAAATCTGTTCAACCTCAGATTCAAACCCACGCATCAGCTAAACACCAAGAACGTCGGAGGTTGGACTAAGTATGTCTCCCTGCATAAAAAATCCTCCGGTCAAGTCGATGGGCGTGAACACGTAGCGTTCTTGAACCTCTAGTTGGAACGATTCGTCTTTGGTGGTTTGACTTTAGGTTCAACAACAAACATGCAATGTCTGGCAAAGCTCCTGGTCGATCACCACCAAATTCCCCTAGGGCAATATCTTCTCGGAGCAACTTATCATCTACTCCATCAAGTCGTGACCAAGCTATCGACAGGCCAAACAGTCGGACATATCGGTGGACCCTGGTGGTTTATACAGCTCTGCTTGAACGTTTACACCTCCAAAGTCATCGCCAGGCCCCCTTTCTCTTCCATGACATACTTGACTGATTACCCAGAAGAAATTGAGGCCAGCTGATGCCGATGCATTTCTCTAGGTAAAGCTTCATCGGCTCTTCCTGGAAGCAAAATGACCCCCCTCGGACTCAGCCGGTGGTTCAAGTGTTTCTATTACGGCTTTACTAAAGAGGTCACCATCTAGTTTGCGTATGAGGATGACTCGTCCTTTGAAATGCCTTCCAGGTTTCATCCGATGAATGCCTTAGCCGATGAAGAATCGAAGACCATCTTTTTATCCTCCATAACTCCTTGTCTTTTGTCGATCGGATTTTTAATAGGCCGATCCCAATATCCATCGTATGAGTTCTACCATCCTTCGGTTAGTGCTCGTCAGTTCGGCTTCGGCCAACTCCTCATCGGCTTGTTCTTCATCAGCAAGCTCCGAGCCCATGGAGAAGTGAAAAGCGGCTTGGAGTACGACCAACTTAGTTCGATGGCATCGAACTTGTTATTAGGGACTATCTCTACCTTCGAGCCCTGTATATCCAATACCAAAATCTTTGCTCGATGGTGGTTAGAATAGGGAAGGCACTTGTATAGTCTATCGGCTAAACATTACTGCCTTCGCCTCAACCCCGATTACGTGGAATCTGATGAAGAGGTAATCCTTCTCCTTTCACTATCTTTTCTTCACCGTATTGAATTTCAACTATGTCTTGATTCCCTTGATTCCACAGGCTAGCGACAAAGATGCACCTTCGACTAGCGCAAGTGGTCGGCCGATTATCTATCAACCTCCATCGGCCAGATCCCTCCTTGGGCAAAGCGGTCTACCTCCATCGGCTCTCCTCCGAGGGTCGCAAGTATCAGGGCTGAAGCACAAGAAACCGGCTACTCGGATGGTTTCTCAGAAACAGAAACCCGACGCCGATGTTGTCATCATTGCATCGGCCTCACGAAGCCCTTCTCCTGTGGCAATTCTAACTTCTTCTGCATCTCCGTTGGTATGTGTCAGTATCAATTCTTCGTTGCCTTTGTTTTTATCCTAGCACCTTCGTTTTGCAGCTTGAACCATCGGCTCCTGAAGTCCAAACGCCAGACCCTGTTACTGGGGATGAGCCGATGGTATCCTCAGAAGTTTTGGTATCCACTCAAACCGCCCCACATCAAGCTGACACTTATATAAGAAATGCTCCCACTGTCTCTCAGGTACGTCCATTATACATATTATTTCTCTTGACTAATGATCTCCATATTTGCTAATGTTGTTATGTAGTCATTAGCCGATCTATTCTCCTTCAACATCAGCAAATACCTGGAAGCAGAGGAAGACTCAGCCACCAGCACAGCGATCGAACCATTTTTGCCAGCCGATGCACGTGAGCAGTTGTCAGATATTATGCATCGGCTGGAAGTTCCGATTGACTCGCTGGTGGAAGATTGCTGGCCGATCTGAGTAAGACTTGCGGAAATTGAACACCTTTTGCCTGTGGAACTGTTGGATGCACTCACGCCTACTGCCTACATGGAATTCCAAAGGACTCAGCTGATTGCATTAAGACGACGCATAGCCGATCGTGCTGAGCAAAGCCATCTCGCTCACAACGATCGGCTGACTGCACAAAATAAAAAGAAGAAGCTTGATGAAATGTCAGCTGACCTTCAACACATCAACACCAAGCTTGGCCTCTTGAAGAAATGAGAAGCCGATTTGATGGCGGAACTTAACAAGGTTCATGAAGACATCTACTCCACTGAGTTCCACCTCATCGGCCTACCAAAATCAATCCAAGACCAAGAGGTCAAGGTAGCAGACAAAGTGCGACTCGCAGTTCGCCGGCACAGAAAGCTGAAAACTATCCCCAGATCAGACGAGGATGACATCCACGCCATCAACGATATAGATCAAATCCGTCTGCGCGCGATTGAGGCCATCAAGAAATTCTTGTAAAACTTTAGCCTCGGAAAAATCCAGATGACATCTTGAACATTAACCATTTGCAATAGATTTTAATTAGCTTGATCAACAAAGGTTGTATATATTTCCTGATGACGACGTCTTAAACGATATCGGCCATCTGTAACCGATATAATCATATCGGCTTCCGTACATTAGGAATTGGCTACGTCTCAGCCGATTTACGCAAACAGTATCACTAGCCGATACCAATTCTGAGAACCCGTCCGTCTTGAAAATGGAGAAATTGGCTATGCTCAGCCGATTTAGATGTCTTCCCGATCGGGTGACCGTTCTCTAAACTTATCATCCTAAGACCCAATCGGTAACTTTCAATGTGTCGGCATCTTCTCTTTTCTTGATAATTGTCTCTCATACGCTAATACCATATGCATCAGATGTGTTAAACTGTTGAACTTGTGGGCAAAAAATTTCCACCTGATGCGACTTGATAACCCCTGAAGGCCAAATTGGCTTATTGTTCATCGCTCAGAACAAGACCATAACATCGGCTTCTGATGTGCTGAAAACGTTGGATGTATTCCAGAACTGACTCATTAGGCCTCTGTTTAACTAATGTCAAATTTGACAGTCTTGTTTCTTGAATCCCAATACAGAAATGTCCATGGAACGGTTGTTCCAGATTGGCCCATCCTTCAATCGAGTTCGATGGTAACAAAGAAAACCATGCGAAGGCCGATCCAGTGAGGGATAATGGAAATAAACAGACTATGAGAGCTTCCTCAGCCGATGCTTCTCCACACTGTGCTAAGAATTGGCTGATGTGTTCTAATGTAGATATGTTGTCTTATCCTGAGAATATTGAGAAATCTGGTATCGTGTATCGGCGAGGTAGTGGAACTCTGTTAAACCATTCTAGATATGGGTGCCGATACATTACTATTTGATCTTTGGGTTTCATACCAAATTGCTCTTCCACCGTGTCCACAATCCTGGTTAACCAATTCTTCTCTCTTACAGTACCCTCCTGATCATGTGGAGGTGGATATGATACCCAATTCTGCTTGTGATATTCTCCATAACGATTTCTCTGAAAGAATTCTGGAGGTACCTCCTGCCGTTGCCTCCCGAGTCGATCTTGTATTGGTGGATACGTATTTGCCGATAGGTACTTGTTTTCCTCCGTCTCCATCGGCAAAGGCACATGATCCTGATCGGTCTCTTGAGCCGATGACTCTTGTATCACCTTCTTGATCAGATCCTGTAGTGTATCCATCCATCCTCCTGATGGATTACTGAATGCTTGATAAAATGATTTGTTGAACATCTCTTGCAACGGCTTGGAAGAATTCACAGGTGCTGAATGACCTGATTCCTTTATCAAAATACATTTTGGTAATTGTGCTTTTTGAATCGGCCATTGTTTAGTCATACTGAAGGATTCCAAACAGATCTTCTGAAAGTTGTCCATATTTTTCTCTATATGCCGCCTCTAGTCTTCATTCAAATCCTCCATGTTAACTGGAATTGTTATCTCCTCATCGGCCTCATCTTCAGATGAATATGTCTTGGAATCTACCTTTTCCTTAGACATATTGACAATAAGATGCCCCTCGGGTTGATGAGAAAAATCTGACTTCTAATCAGGCACTTATAAAGTCCCGCTGGTTGATGAATGGAATTATATCACCAGCCGATGAAGGATCTTCAGCCAATAAACGGTCATCAGATTTCTCCAGCCGATGAATTCAGTCCAATTGGCTAATGAATGAAGATTTCTACCCGATCAGCTGATGAATAAAGTACGGTCCTTTTTGGCTGATGAATGAAACCTTCTGTCCCACAGGGCGTGCCAAAAGAGAATATCCGCGCCGAGGCATGGCTGACGCGGCGCGAACACGCCGAATCGCCTGGGAGGTCTGCTTAGCTCCAGTGCAGGCTGATCGGCTTTTTCTGCGTGGCTTGAGGTGCGCGCTAGGGGCCGTGGGGTTCGATCGGCTCCGTAAGGGTGTGGGCGTGCTAGTCAATTTGACCCTTTAATTGACAAGGAAGTAAGACGAGCGGGTCCGATACAGGCGCTCGCAATCGGCTGGCTGCCGATAGGATTGGGATGCTCTTCGATCGGCTGGAGAACCGATGTAGACAGGTGTCGATGAGGGATCGACCGCAAAGCCGATGGAGGAACCAGGATGTACTCAGGAGATAGCTAGGCGCACAGGATCCCTTCGGATAGCCGAATAGTGATTCATCAGCTGGAAAAACCGATGAAGGCGCATACGGCCTAGGCAAGGAATAGTATAAGAAGGCACGGGCTACAAAGCCGATGCCGCTCCGGATATGACAGCACGAGACCCGTCACCCACCATGATAGTACCATCAACACTGAACCTCGAAGATCGGACCTAACCGATACAGTATGAGGTCGGGGCCAGCAGCGATGATACGGAGGACGCCGGATTGGCTATGCCATAGCAAGGATAGGAACGAACCCATCGGCTAGCTAAGCCGATGAGGGGACGCCTCTCTGAAGGCGGGTGCATATCGGCTGGGAGACCGATACGCTTGGTGTTACGCGTTAAAGGACACCTTTGAAGGCTGATGCGTATCGGCCGAGGGGCCGGATGGTGATGCATCGAAATTGTATATTGATTGAGGGATCTTTTACATGTTTCCAGGGGGTCTATATTTATACTCTGGATTTACAGACAGAGTCCGACGCGTCTACGATCATCAAACATTATTTCCTAGTAAGAACAAAGGAAAATATTCTTAAAGAAGTTAACTAACTAGCTAAACCTTCCTAATTAAGTAAGGTTACAATTCATAAAAACATACATCCTGCCGTGGAGTCCACGGCTCTTCCGTAAATCCAGTTTCATCTGAATAATCTTCCAATTTGTAATCAATTCTTCCTTTGCCGCAACCTGATCGTCTTATCCACTGTAGCTATCGGACATTCTTTTACTCAAGCCGATCCTTTTCCTTCCTTTCCTCGGGCTTCTTGGACCTGATCCCAATTGGACAATCCCCTATCTTCAAGTCGACCCAATCTTCTACTAATCTGATCGGCTTTTCTACAGTTTCGATCGGCTTTGTCTCAGTATCTCCATCGGCCGATGACTGCATTAAACTCTCCATCGGACCTCTTAGTTGATCGGCTTTAGCACCATCGAATCGTCTAGATTTTGGCATTAACAGAGCTGCACTTTAAAAGCCTAATTAACATGTAATTAGGTATGCTTGTAATTTGCACATCTCATTTTGTAGTTTGTTATATGTCGTGAATATGTACTAATTAACTTCGTTTCTTGTGAAGGTGGTGTACGGCATGGCCATCCAATGCATGTCGATTTCAGTTGGCTACTCGAAGGTCGAGGTAGAGCAAGTCTATAAGGGCATTGGGGATCTCAACCTTGACTTCCCCGGAGGTGACGGAGAGAGGACACCACGGGAGGCCTCCCCTTGCTTCATTTTATGGCGCAAATGCTACATCATGCTTCCTAGGCGGGTGGCAGTATCGATTCCTACTAGAGGTTCCCCGCCATCTCCTCCCCAACATCGGTCTCTACCGTCTCCTCCCTAACATCGGTCTCCACCGCTTCCACCATAACCTCCATCTCTATCGCTACAGTATTCCGATATGGGCAAAAAATTGACCCCGTCTCAACCATGTCAAAAATGGTCACACTCACCTCCTCCCGCACCATCAAGGTGTCAACAAAAGAAGAAATAGTCATCAGACGAGCTGAAGAAATCTGTACCAAAGAAAAGACTATATGATATGATTAACAAAGAAACTAGAGTAGAAGTATCTAGGCAGGTGAAGAGCACTTCAAGTGGTGAAGTCCAGAGAAAAAGGCACCAATAGACTCAGCAACAAGGGCATTTTTTCATGACATGAGCAAACCAATGAAGAAGATTATATCAAACTATGAACTCTCGCTCGTCAAGTCCTATTAGATGATGAAAAGAGGTTAGTCCAATGTTGTTCCATAGCTTGAATAACAAGCAAGACAAGCGGTTGACCCAAATCTATCAAAATGGGAAATCAATTTGCAACAATTTATGGAAGATACAAGTCTCACCAAAGATTAACTACTAGCGGTAGCCCATATCGAGAAGGCACAAGCTGCTATCAAGCTTAGATTTAAGTTTGGCGAACCACTTGTCTAGCAAAGCTAGTCAAGACCCTACTAACACAGATGTACAGATTCCATAGTTCGTACATGAAACTATCGAGAAAAGGTAGGGTCATGTTTGCGTCTTGTCAGTTACTAGGTTCTGTAAGTGTCATTTTATTACTTTTCTTAGTTCATTCGTATGTATCATCGCTCTATTTACCATATGTAGACTACCTTACTTCTTTTTATGTGCCGTAGAATGAAGATTCAAAGATACTGTAGTGAGGGATACTTTAAGGTGGGTTTCATGGACCCCGTGATTATTAATGAGAAGACTATACAGGAATTTTCATAGAAAACAGAGATGAGCATTCACAAATTTCTAGTACAGCAACATTACAAGACATTCATACTTTTGCCTTACGTTTTTAAATGAGTTTTTACCGTCTTTTGTAACCTTTTTCTTCTTGTTGACACACATTGTTATGTCTATTAATTAATATAATATGTAGATTTCACTAGCTTCTTCTTGTGATAGATGTTACTGAAAGCATGATCTATATCCTAGACTCCTTATGAAAACCAAGGAAGGATTTTAAAGAAATCATAGAATTAATAAGTAATGTCATATATTACACTATAATTATATAAATGCTTCTATCGATATTATGTGTAGTAAACAAAAATTATCGTTTTTAATTATAGGGCGTGGGCACGGTTCTATAAAGATATATGTGGTCTATTGAAGGAAGTACTCATGTGAGGATGAACTTTTCAATACATGAAAATATTTAATAACTTCATTTCTCATCTCATTTAGTATTTCAGATAGGAAAAGGGGAACAATATGGATGGCTACTATGAATTCATTCACTGTATTGCACAAGTATTAGCATTAATAGGGATATCAAGTACATAAACACCGTTTATTCTTATTGTGTTGAATTATTGATTTAATATATTCATATTTTTTTGGGAAATAACAGACTTTACGTATAAAGAAAAACTCCTTAGTTATTTAATAACAATATTATGGACGAGATGGTTAATCCTTTGAAGAATTTCACAATGATATACGTGCTACTCGATAATTAGAAAAGTTCTCTTACCAACATATATTTATAATATATGATAGAGTGTAAGAAATGATAATTATACATATTTGTAATATATTAATGACATATATTTAATTTTAATTATACATAAGTAATACCCACAATTATATATTGCTATATACATATATATATATAAATAGATATATATATATGTATGTGTCTATAATACAATATAGCAATAAAGAAAGAAACAAATACTATAGCAAAATAAAAGTAAAAATATTATAGAAAAAGAACAGATTCAATCGGTATTAAAAATAAGATTTTTATACCGATCAACTAAACGAGGATTAAAAATATTTATGTTTATTGTCGAATTACCCATATCAGTATACAAGCGAGACTCCCTCAGCTTGCCTCGTGGTACATCCAGTTGTCGGTAAGGCCCGGCGGGATGTGAACGTGACAACAGCTGAGGCCGGCACACTGTCCGTCCCGCGCGTTCTCCGAGTCGTTGCAGTAGGAGACGCAGCCGGCCGGTGTAGAAGCTGTAAGGGCGGCGACCGGGCGGCCCACGGTTGGAGTAGCTGAGGGTGTTGCGGACGAGGACGAAGAGCTCGTTGTTCGTGTTGGAGATTCGGTAGACGCCGACGCCGAACCGTTCGTGCCGCCGGTGGAGATGTAGCACTGCGACGCCACCGGCAGCAGCACCCGCACCTCCGGGCGCGGCATCACGGACAGGTTCAGTACCTGTACCTCGATCCCCCCGGTGTTCGCCAGCATCGGCAGGTGGTCACCGGTGGCGTTTTTGACGCAGCTTATCTCGAAGCCTGGGAGGAAGCAAACGACGGCGCCTTTGGTGCTGACGCCGAACGGGTAGGGGATGCTCACCCCGCCACGTGTCTCCTGGTAGCCTTGCTTGGCCATGAGCTTGCTGCCTGAGCCGCCAGATCAGCCACCAGCATGGCCAGCGTGAGTATAACGATGCCAACGACGACATTGATCCTGTGGCTTCGCTAGCTTGCTAATTCCGCTACCTATCTGGCACGTACGTTTGCAACCGCAGCTACCATTGAAAAACCCTTGGCTTTAAATGGCAGGAGTGGCCGAGTGACGTCAACGGTCAGCGCGCACCAGCTGGCTCTACTACGGATAGCTTTTTTATACTTATATAGTTGTTATAACAATTGGCTAATTGTCGCACAAGTTACATTTATTAATGTCCAAGACGGCAATACGACACGTTTTCGTGACGAAGGAGTGTACTTCTTTAGTAATTGAATATCCTCTTGTGAAGAATAATTCTCCATTATTCTCAGTCATCACATATGTCAGATACTAAACCTATGCTTGCCCTGTTTACTCTGCTTTTCATTCATGTTATTAGAATCCCCAGTTTTTGCTCACCTAAGAGCGAGACAAGAAGAAGAAATTGAAGATAATTAGTGAATGATAAATTAAATATTAGCTATTATAAACTTTAAAAATAGATTAATATGATTTTTAAAATAACTTTTAGAAAAATTGCTTATGAAAAATGAGATGAGTTTTCTTTCTTTTCTTTTTCCCTAGCAAATGAACCGACCCTAATAGATGAACAGAACAATTATGATAGCACCAAAGTTCTAATGTGTTCACTCATTTTCTCTTCTATAGCTCACTACTATACAAACTCGGATAGATACCGGTTACCAACCCGGCGCAAATGCCAGATTCGCAGCCAACAACTACTATGTGACACAAATTACCCTAGATTATCGGTGCCAATGGTAGAAAGTCTTATATGTGCCGGTTATTTACATTATCTGGCACACATGATTCTTACGGGGCATATGTGACAAGGCTCGTATGTGTATGTTGTTGTAAACATCCAGCACATATAACATCTTACATGTGCCAGTTTTACAATCACAGCCGGCACATATGAGGTCTGCTTGTGATGAATTGGCAGTGTCATATGTGTCAGTTATTGCTGAAAAAAAAATAAAATATGCATACACCCAGTGTTGAAAAGAGATGCCCTAAAATAGTTTTAAAGAAAGAAGGTGGCTTCAAAGAGAGAGGCCTAAGCTAGTTTTAAAGAGACATGATGGCCTAAGCTAGTAATTTAAAACACTTACATTGTCAGCAAAAGGTGAGGCTTATTCGGATTGAATCTTTTACCACCACCACATCAGGTTTGATAGATTCATAGATTAACTACACAAATATCTTAGACAAATTTGTAGGATCTACCTATCAACAAACTTATGTGCCACATATAAGTCATAATTTCATCACAATGCATTTCTCTAGCTCACATAACACAATTAATTGCAATATTAATCTAAGTCACACGCATATCCATCATACAAAAACATTTAGATCAGAATTGACCTAGCATCCAAATTTCATCACAAAGGAATAGAACGGGGAAGACACCAAAATAAGATATTAAGTATATGTAATATCAGCAAGTATATATGTAATTTAATCCTAGGCCAAATTTGCATTTTATACGTCTAATATAATCTCCATAGGCCTGATTTCATCACAGCAGTAGAATCAAAATAAGACACCAAGCATATATAAATCAACAAGCATACACGTAATTTAGTCCTAGGCTTTGTATTGTATATACCTAATATAATTTCCATAGGCCCGATTTCATCACAGAGCAGTAGAACAGATAAGCCAGCACAATAAGACACCAAACATATATATATAATGTATAGGAAAAATGTGTACACAAGATTTCTCATTTGCAACGTCACAATGTAATCACAAGAATATACAGAAAAAATGTTGAGAATTAGTATGAATACATGTGGCCATGTGAATAAAAGGGGATCTTGTAAAACATTGTTAAAAATGTAGAAATGACTATTCGGATATAAAAAAAGGCATAGGAAAATGTAGATGAAGTAAATTCCCATGAGGTTAGTTCTCATACTATTTTTTTTCTAATTTTCATAGCATTGTAAATTTGTTCTAGCAGATGAAGCAATAATACTTTGTTCTAATTTTCATACTAGGAATTTTCTAGGATTCTAAAAGCCCATTGGCTCCCGGTTTTGGGGACTAGAAACCTAAAGGTTGTCTAAATAGGACCTAAATAGACTTGTCCAACTAGTTCTAAAGCAAATTAGTAGAAGAGATAGATAAAGTAGCGGAAGCTAAGCTACGGCCCTGCATTCATCCGTAAGCATCAACTAGGAAATCAAAGCCTTTGATGTCTCCTTCGGCTCCTCCTTTGGTAGTGCGCATATGGGTCATCTTCAACGTTTAACTCTAAAATATGGATTCAACAACAGTAAGTACATAAAGTACTCACAAGCCACCACTACAACATGATCGATGCACATGCGGTTCAAGAAAGGTTTGGGGCTATTTGCACAAAGCCAATTTTCACAAATCAGTTTGCAATCCCATGACAGTCATTTTAATGAAAAGAACTCGCCATTGTTCATGTAGTTAAACAATCACGAATGATGAGTCCACCTCACCAAGCACTACTTGATACGGTTTACCTCCATACTCAATTCATCAATTCTTACCCATTTCCATCTCTTCGGCATTCCAAGATAGTTCTCATAACCACCCATTCCCATTCTAGTCAATTTTAAAGATATAGAGTTTAGTTAATACTATTACAAGTTCTGACACTCTTTCACCATGAGCATGGCTATTTGAATAGATTGGTTTTATTTACACTGTTGTGGATATACGCTTTACCCACACTTTGTGACTTTGTCCAACACATGAGCCTAGTCCAAATACATTAAACTTGTCACGGCCTAGTTTTTCATATCTTCTAGCATTGTGGCACTTGTTCCAAAGACTATGAGTCCCATGCACCCTAGAACTCTATTTCGCCTTACTAATAGTGTGAGGAGTCTTGGACACAGTGGTATTAAATAAAGAGAAGCAAATATTCAGTTTATTCTACATGTCCTCTATTCTCATTCTTCAAACACAATGCACCACACTAATCAAAAGCGCCTATGAATAGGATGCTGCCCCACTAGAATCTCTTAATCCACTAGGTATAAGCCCACATGAGAAATGCGGTTATACTTGATTCATTTCATTTTTATTTTCATGACTTAATCCTTAATTGACTAAGTTTGGCACTAACCTTTTTTAGGAACCACCCAATTCAATCCATGATGCCCCTGTCCAAAATGGTTTTCTTCATTAGTTTTTGTTTTTGCAAATGGTTTCATGTGATCCGCAAAGTTGCTTTTCATGTCTCCACTTTATGACAACTGCTTCCATCAATTATCACATAGCATAAAAATTCTAATAAGAAATACTAAGCATTGTCAAATAATTGACTAGGGACATAAAGTAGCATATGGCATCAATTAACATGTTATCAACATCAATGGAAGCCTTAAACAGAATTTATGTATGCATTTTAATATAGCATGCAATTTTATTTACAAACAAAGCATTTCACAATAGGTACATCATGTTCAAGCAGGAGGTCATGCTGACTTGCCTTGTTCAGATGTAGCACCATCCTCCTCTGTGTCAATGCTTCCTTCGCAAATGTCACCTATTTAATGAATCGACTATTGAAACTTGTGTTCTAATACTAACTAATACTAACTAACTGATAAGGAATAAATGCAAAGAAAATTTAGGAAAAAAATACCAAACCAGTGCCATCTTGATTTTAGATGAATTTTGGTGTAAGTTTCACTTGATTTGGACTTCAGATGAGTGAGATGTTAACTTTCGAAGATTCAAATTTGAATTAATTCAAATAATTGTGAAAGGCTACTGTTATAATTTCACAAATATAATTTCTTAAGACTAGTATACTCTCTTGCTGAAATGTTCTTTAGTAGGTCAGTCTTAATGGATAATCTGAATAACTCATACATAACACTGGTAACAAAAAAGCAAAGTCCAGAAACACCAAATGATTTATAAAGAAAAAGGACAATACAAGACTTGTTATCCAAGTCCTTTACCTACATCAATGCCACGAAAGCAAGACAGAAATAATAATCATTGAAATTAATTTTGAGAAAACCTCTGAGGTGGGACACTCAACAATCCTAAGGATGCTACAATGTAACTGGTTTGATAATGTATGTGTTCCGTTCAAGAGAACTTTTCAAAAGCGTGATAACGGATTAGCTAGCTTGCCCTAGCGCTCGCCTAAACATGATGGAATTATGAATATCCGCTCTTAACTACATCTCAGCTCTTACACAAAAGCTTTTGTCACAATACATGGTACCAGTCTAATTTATAGACTCTAGCAAACTGACACAGAGTCATTATCGACTAAAGTAACAACTGTTTTTATTTTGTTTACAGCTCATTACTAGCTCAGACATGTAGAAGACACAAAGTCTTCTTGTGTTTTACCGCCATTGACCATCTAGCACATAACCAGCTCATTGAGCTATTAGCAGTGTTCAAATCGTCTTTTTTATCCTCAATAAAATGAATTAATAGTCCAACTCCTAGAACCAATCAGTACATTTTGTCACCAGAGACCAAAGAACGGCTGTATTAGGGTTGACACACGCTGCCATAACCTATTTTTTGATTAGGGCCAACCAAGATCTGATAACCAAATAAACCAGGACAGCATCCTCAATAGTGAAGTGACGGTTCAGGTCCGTTATTACCAAGATCCGTATGTACATTTTTCTTTCTTTAGCCCGGGAAATAAAGGGACTCTGAATAGCATATTCCATGGTATGCCCGAGAATTGGAGGTATACATTCATGATATTGTTATTACGACTCAATCCGAGAAACAACATCTCCCCGAATCAATCTGAAGAAAGTGTTCATATTATAAGTTTCAAATTCATCGTTTGAAATGCGCTTTTAGTGTCTCGGTTGATAACTTTCTCATATTCTCACTTTGAGGATCTAGACCGCCAAGAATAAGGCCAAAGAAATCAATCATCCATTTGGATCTGAAATGTTCTAACAACAGCCTCCACCTCTGCTTTTAAATGGGGTTCCAGGACCTCTTTCAAATGTAAGAGAGGAGTCAGACAAGGAGATTCCCTCTCTTCTCTTCTTTTTTTCTAGCAGCTGATCTACTACAATCTATAATTAACAAGGCATACAGCGAAAATCTTTTATCATTGCCAACTCCACAAGAAGATGGAATGTTTCCAGTGGTCCAATATGCTGATGATACGTTAATAGTGTTGAAAGCAAGTCAAAAAGGAGGTCTGCTGCCTCAAGGTGCTGCTCCAATCAATGCCCAATCAACTGGGTTCAAAATAAACTTACACAAATCATGTATAATACCCATTAATGAAGAGATGGAAGTTCTTGTAGGTACTTTTGGGTCTAAAACTGGCTCCATGCTTTACATATCTTGGCTTGCCATTGGGGATGACAAAGCCAAAGGTGATTGAATTGCTCCTCTCATTGATAGAGTTGAAAGAAGACTTCCATCAACATCTTTTTTGTCACATGGGCAAAGGTTAACCATGCTAAACTCGGTATTGCATCATTGACTACATACTACATGTGCACCCTTAAATTACCAAAGAAGGTTATAGAGCATATTAACAGAGCAAGAAAACACTGTTTGTGGAGGAAAAATAACGGATATATCAGTCAAACAACAATCATTGGCAGCCTAGGAGAAAGTTTGTAAACCGAAGACGAAAGGAGGATTGGGTATTATTAATCTAGAGTGTCAAAAAAATATCTTTGTTTATGAAACACTGGGATATTTTTTTTTAATAAAAGGAATCTGCCATGGGTGAGGTTAACCTGGAATAGATATTACCAAGATACCACTTTACCACCACACGCTCATAAGGAAAAATGATCATTTTGTTGGTAAGTTATCTTCATGCTTGTGCCACTGTTCAAGGTAATATCTTCTGTCCAAATTGAAAGACACCTATTTATTTTGGAAAGACCAATGGAGCCAGCAGCTAATGGAAATGGATTTCCCTGAACTTTGCAGTTTTGCAAGGAAAGAAGACATCAGAGTAATGGAATTTCTCAATCAACACACTATGAACCAAAGATGTATCTTACCTCTCTATCAACTCAGGCAATACAACAGTGCCAACAATTGAATTATTGAATTACACTCACTAATCTAAGAGACCAAAGTGATGTATGGAAATATCAATGGGGATCAGGGAAATATCAATCAAAAAAGATGTATTCATTGCTCTTTACATATTTTCTACCATCCCCTGCTATCACAATGATATGGAGAAGTAAGTGCACTATGATACTAATTTTTTTCCTCTGGCTATTATTAATGGATCGATTGAACACAAGAGACATGCTGCAGAGAAGACATTTCATGATACAAAATGGACCTTACTGTATGATGTGCAATGATCTTGGAGAATGTGCTTCATCTTTTCTTCGCCTGCTATTTTGCTCAGCAATGTTAGAATTATCTGGGAATACATGGGATTTACATATAGAATTCATAAATATGATGCAAGCAGCAAAAGTGCAAACCTGTATCTTTTTTTGTTGAAATTCTGGGAAATTCTTGCTGGAATAAATGGACCAGACGGAATGATCTTATATTCAATAATATTCAGGCATCCTTCAATTTTTGGAAGAAATCCTTTAAGAAAGACTATGCCTTAAAGGATGCATAGGGTCAAAGAATCTGAAAGAAACCTATGGCAAACATGGCTAGACAACCAGATGTAATATCTTTTCCTCTTCTCTTTGTACATAACATGTACATAGTTTTTAATATATTGCAGTAGGAGTTTCTCCTGCTGTTTTCTCTCAAAAAAACTAACTTACCAAGCCTATATGTCAATGACTAAAAATCATCTCTAGCCTATCTATAACAAGCATCACAGATGCGTAGACCCACATGACAATGACTAAAATACCCTAGCTAAGCATAGCCCGTAGAAAGCAATCTAGTTTTGAATCTATATTGCCTCCACCTATCCACATCACCACCGCCCCTTCAACCATATGGCTGCCCCCACCTCCCCTCCACATCGCCACCTCCTCTCCACATCACTGCTGTCTCTTCAACCATTCAGCCATTGCTGCCCCCTCTTCGCATCACTGCTTCCCCTCCATGTTGGCCTCCCCTAGCCATGGCACCTCCTTCGTCGACCCTAGAGCCCGCTATCCATCGGCCTTGCCCAATAGCTCTACATTAATATCCTCAATGCTGGAGTGGACTCATCAACACTAGCACCCCATCATGGATCTCGACGCCCCATCCCTATTTGTGTCGACATCCTCCTCCACATTGGCATCTGCAGCTCAGCACTAGCTACCTCCTTGACACCGTTGCCATTTCATCGATGTCCTCCCTCCGTCTTTGCCTTCTCCTAGGTCCTGTTCCTCCCTCCCCCCTTCCTCTTAAATTTTGACTTAGATGTAAAATAGGTTTTGAGAAATTTTGATGATTAGGTTTTGTTAGATGCAAATGTTGATGAAATGGACAACATAAAGAGGAGATTGAGAAATTCTATGCTGAGATGGAAATGTTGATGAATTAGAATGCTAGCTTTGACTTAGGGAGCATTCGATAGAGTGAATGGGATGCGGCAGGTACATGGTAGTCGGAAAAAGTATTGTTAGCTTGTTGGAATGGCTTATTGGAACTATCAAGAATTTGGCCACCGTTCGGGCCAGAGAAATGGGTGGCATTAGCGTGTCCCATGTGAAAGGCACTGGGTGCTTGGTGTGAATAAAAGAAATTGCAAGGTGCATAGATTAATAGTTGTGCAATACATTAACTTCTACACTATGGATAGCAAATAACTAGAGCAAACATACCCATGTCACAAATGAACGACTCCAAATTATTGAACAATAGTTGAAATATGTACTACATATGATAAGAATGTCATAACAGTCTACCCATTGTGGATCATATCTGCAATCCAGTCACGGTATGGGTTCATCACTTCTTTGCTATTGGATGCATAGTACATGTCATAGAAGGGGGGCTGCAATCGGTATTAGAGGATGCCTGTTGTACAATGAGTTATTCGTGAGGAATGCCAGGTCATGATGGTACAATCTGAAATTGTGCAAAATAAATATTGCATGTATTATGTTGGTCTGAATAGCACCATCAAGGTAGTATGCCCTTTCAATTGTATTTCTCAAGGATGAGTGTAGGAAGTTGAACTCCACTTCCTTTCCAGCTGGTGGAGGTTCTTCATTGCTGTCAAAATCATCTATGTGATACTGTACATGTGGGTATAGAGCTAGGAATCCTATCCTACTCAGATGTTTCGAGTCAACTAAAAAATAGTTTCCTACAAATTAAGGAATATGTATTCATCTCAGTACACATGCAAAAAATGACAAATCACTTACATATCTTTTTCTGTATATTTGAAAATGCTACTTACCCATTGGAAGCCACATAAAATGGTAGGGATAGTATTGCTTGGGTTAGAATTTGCTGGTCATGCACCTATCCTGGATATCAGAATATGACTCTACCGTCCCATCCAATGATGACTAGCACATTTCTTGTCATCTTATTGTGATAGTTTCTGTGTTCAATTGCCTGTCACCTAAAACAACAACAGGAATGTTCTACCGTTGACAACATTGATGGAACTATAGTAAGGTGCAAACCTTACATCCTTGACTATACTCTAGAATGTGTTTATGAATTAGAATGTAGAATTTGACTTAGATGGAAATGTTATGAACAAAGTAACAAGTGGAATTTTTGGAAGGTCAATCTCACCAACATTAGATCAAGGATGGAGGAATTCATCCTTTTGAATGTCGTCACCAAGAAAGGACCATTCCATAACAAATGAAATTAAGTTAGAAAAATTTGGGCCTAATAAGTGAAACATTTTTCTCTAAACTTGTACTAAGTATTTTCTAATTTGTGGTTCCATACTTTGTATGCGTTGTTTCTATTTATGAATTTTGTAATATAAGTGTGTTGTCATTTTTGTGATATGTGGGTGTTGTCATTTGTGATATATGTATTGGATTTGAGATTTTTGTGTGCTCTCAATGGTATATATATGTGCTGCCATTAAATAGAGATAAACATATTGTCATATGTGACGGCTCATAATACCCAACCATCATATGTATATAGTCATCTGTTATGGCGAAAAGTTATTTGTAATGGCTCTATATTCTGAGCCAGACAACTCATATCTGTGACAGCTAGAGACCGTTATAGATAAACTTTTACATTTGTGACTATTAGATAGTGTCAGTTGGCTTAGCTGTTATAAATGATTGTTTTTAGTCGTCATAGATGAATATTTTCAGCTGTTATAGATGGAGAGTATTGTGCTACTGTAAAAATACACAACCATATATGTGGACATTAAGATTTAAACCCCAGTGACCCATGACTACAACACCACACTAATGTTGTTCCCCATTTGTACATAAGTATTATATTTTAGTTAAACTGAATTTTTTTAGTCCTAGATAGGATTTTTTTAAAAAAATGTGTTGTTTTGAGCTAACAAATAATATATATAGTTTTTAGACTTTATTACATTATAAATTAATACAATCGTACTTAGTGCATTTAAAACTAAATGGTGTTGTAATGAACAAATGTTTCCTGTCACTCTAGAACACAGGCAGGAATTGTAATACCCTAAATTATAGTAGTAGCAAAGCAAATGAACTTGTTTTTTTTCCACTTTCATGTATGTGGCACAATGTTGGTGTGTTAGTGTGGTGCGCCTTGTTGAGGCCATCCATCCAGCCCCTTGATGCTCTTCTCAGACGTCTCTTGCACGTGGCCATGGCCAACGCCTATGCCACCACATACTAGCCACTCCAACTAGATGGGATGACAATGCCAAAGCTTTCTATGTCATCCAATGCCAAAGCAACTAGGTTACGACACAAGTGTGCCGAAGGGACATGTGTACATGTGCGTCAGCAAGGAGGGCATGCGCACAGAGCGTAACGCCATGCAGCTTGTGCTCCTCAGCCAGCTAGTCGTTCATGGCGCTGCTTCTGCACAATGGCTAGAGTATGGCTACGGCCACCCTGGTGTGCTCCACATCCCCCTCCCAGTCCTTGATTTCCACCAGGACAAGCTTTCCCTCCTTCAATAATGTGCAATGTCCTCCACCGATGAGCTCTGCCTCATCCGATCAGATTTGGCCAATGTGACTCTCGTCTTGCCTGCTCCAGCCTTAGGAGGTCCCCCGTCCCTAAGTTACATCACCTTCAGCAACCTACCGAAAGAGCAGGATCTAGCAAGGGATGAGCACAGCTGTCTAAGGAGCCGGTCTGTGCACTGCCGGAGCCCCTGTCACTCCCCTTTCTGCATCCACTAGTTGGTGCCGGTGCCATCGCCTACTCCGGTGGCAAAACCTTCCGAGCCCAAGAAAGCGGTGGCCTCATTGGCATCGTGGCTGTCATGGTAGTCACTGGCCAAGGAGCTCCATACTGCTCGCTGACTATCGTCATCTAGAGAGAGGGAGATAGTGTTGGAGAGGACTTTGTTTTCTTTAAGATAGATTTAATGCTTACGACTGATGAGCTCACCAATCTGATGGATGAAAATTAAGAGACCGATATCGGTCTAAGTGAAAATCGATGGCTATGTATTTTTTTACTCAGAATTTCTTGGGTTTTTTCTAATTAAAGACTTGACACGTCGAGGCTTAGTAGTACTTTCTAGAGGGCATTTAATGGACATTTATTATATAATAGATTTGCGTTTGAGATGGTTGATAGGACTAGGCTATAATGCTATATGTAGAAATGCACCTCTTAATAAGTTCAACTTCTTTCAAGAACTATCTTCCCGATACTCTCTACTCTCATATCAAGAGGTAAAAAGGGCATCCTGGAGGTACTAAACTGAAACATGTAATGTAGCGCTCAGGGAGTCATGGTGTAGTTTTGCTTTATATAAATGGAAGTAGACGGCAAATTTCTTGAGGACATTGAGAAGTTCAATCTATCAAGCACCGACAAAAGATGGTCAAAGGAGGCAGCAGTTTCATTCATACAGTTGATAACGTTGCAATTTTAACCTCAAACCTTATCGTCTCTCTGTTCTGGATTTTTCAGTGCAAGCACATGGATCAAGAGCTCAGCGAGGCGATTAACCATAATAACTGGGATATGTTGACACCAAATAATGCCAATACACCCGAGCACCTCATAAGCAAACCATAGCGGCACTAGAGACGTGCTGCCACAGGGGTAGATGCTGCCAAATAATCACCCAGCGTCCATTAGAATGAACGTGCGCTGGTCTATCCTAGGCTCAGCAGGCCAACTAAAACATCCTATAATGCTGTAGAGATGAGAGACGATGAGCAATTAGAGGATTAGAGGGTTAATTGACGTGGGATACAGGAAGAGAGAGATGTAGAAGATAGAAGTACGGATAGTAGATTAATTTTGTCGATTGATTCGCAGTTATTTCAATCAGCCTTGGCCCCCTATATTAGGCTTAGAGATTAACTAGTACTCGACAAACCCTATCTTCAAGGAAGGAAACACATGAAATATCTAAATTGGATTCGGACTCGGGGTAATTGGTTTGACGGGCACCTAATTTTGCATAGTGATAGATTGAGGCCTTTGGCTTGTCATATTGCCCCCGAGCATTAAAGTCTTAAATGTGGTCTTCTCTTTGCCATCATGGTCCTTCTCCCATTGCATCTATTTCTATTTTTGAAAATATCAATTATCCTTTGTTAATGGTTGGTTGAACTTGAATATGGAATATATTGCAATCATTGGTGGCATGCGAATATGAGTTGTGCCACTAATAATATTCTTGCCACTTTAATTGCTTCAACGATGGTACGACATAGGCTTACGATAATTTGACTTGCTTGTTTTCTAATAAATAGTCAAACATCCTATCGCATTTAGCCACATTAGGTGTAAATTTCATCTTAAATTGATTCTTGTGACCAACAATCTTAAGAGCAGAGTGAACAAATGGTTTAGACTTAGAAGACCAAGCCCATTTGGCTCTATACATATAAACTATCTCATTGACCAAAGATTCAAACTAACGAGGATGTGTAGGCTAAAACTTTTGTAAAATCTTAGCCTACCTTACTTGGTTTTCTTGAGCCAGAGCCTTAAGATGTGTTCTTTCCATTCTATATTATAAGACATTTTGACTTTTTTCAAAGTCAAACCTCCTTATTTTTTACCAATTTTATAAGAAAATACAACATTCACAATACCAAATTAGTTTCATTAAATCTAACATTGAATATATTTTGATACTATATTTGTTTTGTGTTAAAAATATTTCTACATTTTTTTATAAACATGGTCAAACATAAGGATGTTTGACTTTAAAAAAAGTCAAAACCTTTTACAATATGGTTTGGAGGTTGTAATTGGCTTGCTTCTAAGAAATTATAACCTTGTAGTTTTTTTTATGTATTCAAACAAACTAGAATAAGCCAAATTAGCAAAGTCTTTATCAGAAATTGTCAAACTATAACATTAGTTTCTTATATCTCAATATTTTCTAATGTATTTAGAAACAAACTTAGTATGTTAATGTTTAACTGATGTTAAATTTGACAAATATAATTTGGTCGCACTGGTAAAAAAGTAATTATGGCACTATTGTTCTAATTGAGACTAATTGGGAAGAGAATTTGGTGCAAATAAAATAAAGAAGCACCAGATAAATACAATGGAAACGGCCTAAGTTTCAAAACACTAATAGCACTAGCTTCTTCCCATTGCATGATAAATTGACTGATATGTTCTAAAGTAGACTAGCTATCTTCTCTAGTAAACTTTATAAAATCATGCACTCTAAACCCTTGAGGATGAAAGATCTAGGATCCTAACATTGAGTTATGAGGAGTTTTTATGATTAATGATAATGATTAGTGGAACGAACTTGATATGAGTGATGATGCCTCACATATCATAAATAAACAAGATGCTTGATGAGATATCATCATATGTTGATGGACATGTTGACAGATATAAACACCATTGTTACTGTTTATAAAAATGAATATGGTGTGGGAAGCTAGAAGGTGGATATTATCATGTTTAATATTGATAAAAATGAAGATGAATAAGTGAGGCACAACCACAATGGACCCTGATGTGGTGAAGGGTAAACAATAGGATTGGCACTTTGGACCAAATATAGGGTGAAGGACAAGTGAAGGATTTGAACTTTACGAGGCTATTTGAAGTTATGAGTTATCTCCATTAGATATTTGAAGAATGCAAGGTGAAATGGTGGTTATATTCCTCAAATAAAGAAAGAATATAGCATGAAGGTATTTGTATTGGTGTAGTTTTTCTATTTACTTTTGTATATAGGAATGCCATACTACCAAGACAGATGCAACATTGAAGTGTTTATTTATGTCCCGGTGCTCAAAGTGACCTATTCATTCTTTAACATATCCCACAAGTAGTTTTAAACCTGATTCTTTATTGGGTTGGATAACAACTTCTTAATAAGCTTTCTATAGAGCCCAAGTTTGTCAAAAACGGACTCTAGAGAAAGGACTCAAGACCATTTTCGTGGAGTGTTATCAGGTAGGACCAGAGGCTCCAATAAGAGCTATTAGTTTTTGCAAAGTGGGACTAGAGGTTCTAGTCCATTTACTAGAGGTTCTGGTTAGGGTTCTCTGTATGTCCATATAGGCTAGCTAGAGGCCCTGGTTTGTATAGATCTAAGCCAAACAACTAGTTTTTGGATGCTTGTGTATTTAAATCCCTCCATCATTGGCTACTGGTTGTGGACAAGAGGAGACCTATCAAATGCCAAACAACCCCTCTCAAATATTCTATCTATGTCGTAGTTCTTTGTGAGAGAGATTTGACAAAAGAGGAGGGTTGGATTGAGGGATTCCAAAGTTGACAGCAAGTGAGATTCACCCTATTCTTTGAGCACTTGATTTCATAGACAAACCAATCTTTGATTGTGTTTGTTACAATTGGAGATTGATATCTACTAGATGGCTAGGAGTCACTGGCGAGCTCCCATGGTTGTGGTAAGCCACAGAAGTATGTGAATGGCTTGCTTTCGCATCATCATAGGAAGAACCAATATCGTGAAGTAAGGAAAGCGGTTGAAAGAGACCTAACTCCCTTGGGATCTTCTTCAATAGAGACATAGGATTCTTGTTGGAGAATCCAAACTTCACTAAACCAATCATTTGTCTCTGTCTCTATCTTGTGCATTTACCGTTATTTCACTTTATATTGCTCGATCTACTGGTATGCTTAATTGATCTAGTTGGTCACATTATATATTTCATAGATACTTCTTTTGCCACCTCTTGAGATTCAAGTAGATTTGGGTTTATTTCTCTCAAATAGGTTGTTCATGTTTTATTCCCTTTGACATCGAAAGCTTTGATGGTGAGACCAGAACCTCTAGTTATTTAATTCCACTATGAAGTTTACATTTTTTAGGAATGCTTTTTCACCCCCTGCAGGCAACATCAAGGTTCTTTCAAAAGATATGGAACATTATCATAGTTATTAGGATATGGTTTTTGATATGTGTGCTTCTTAATCCATCTATACTGAAGGCTTGGCAATTTCATTAGTGATGCTTCTAGGTTGCGGATATGTACCATTAACTTCACGATTCATGATGTAACAACTATCTTTCCTTTTGCAAGCCACATCACTATTTACCAAAGTCTGCCCTTCTCACTTTCTAAAATATTACCTTCCATGTAAAATATAAATATTTTTAGGTTATTTAGTAGAGGTTAAATATAAAGAAAAAAAAGATTTTGATGCACCTTAATAAATAAGGGATAGATAGCGGTGGAATTATAGGCAGGTAAGATGAAAAAAATTTAAATAGAAAATGATTGATAGGACAAATAGTATTGTGTATAGTGCTAGATATAATAGAATAAGATTTAAATCGTCGAAATACTTATATTTAAAAATAGATAGAGTATATAGCTAGCAATCTATGTTGTATTCAGTATAGACCATTTTTAACACAGAAACTACCTGGCAAATTAAGAATTTGACATGCAACCATTATTCGACCTAAAACAGAGGTCGCAAACACTGAAAGAAGGCACATTTGTTTCTACTTTTCATGAGTGAATCTTACAGCTCCCGTCCAATTTTTCAAGACAGAAAAATTACTTGCCCTGAACATATATATACTGAATAAGCATCCATCATAATTTGTACAGGCAAGAGGATGGAAGGATATGTGTAGAGTAGCACCACTACTACTACGAAGGACCATGGAATAGTTTGACATTTTGACCACTTGAGTATTTAAATCCCTCTATCCTCTCCATCCTCGGTTACTGGTCATGGACAAGAGAAAACCTATCTAAAACTAAATACCCCCTCTTAAATCTTCTTTCTTGAATTCTTTGTGAGAGATATTTGAGATGAGGAAATTTTCTTTCTTGAATTTTGTTTCTGGTGTCCCAGTACTGGTGGAATTTGTTAAATGTCCAAATGTTGGACTGCCAAGGAAAAAAACATAAGCAATTTCTATACATGATCCAGTTACAAACACCTCATGATTAACAATACAAATACTTGTATGCTGTAAATACCTCAAAGGACTGAAGAAAAAAACTAAAGTGGTAGACAAAGTAAGTGGAGCGGCCCTCTGTTCACCAACTACACTGCCCTGTGATAGCTGCATGTTCTCGCTTTAGCATTTAAGTGATCAGAGTTAAACAATTAGAGTTTTGGGTGTCAGGGAAGCACACGATCTTGAAGAGATCATCACCAATCCACGGGCCAGACTACTCCTTTTAATGTGGTGCTAAGGGAGATCAGGGGCATTCCAAAAGGATGGAATTTGGTGCCTACTGATCATGGCATGTTACGTCAGGAAATACACCACCAATTTTTAATAATTTTTTGAACAATTGAATACATAGATCGAAAATAAAATAGCATTAAATACTTATAAAAGAAACACTTAGTCTTTACACAAAAGAAAGCAACAGCGGCTGAAAATGGCCTAGAGTGGTTTCAACTCTACTCCCATAGGCTGCTCAATTGAGGTATAAGCTAAGTCCACACTGAAGCATCTCCTCCTTTGATTCCTCTATTTGATAATTGCAATCAAGTAAGACTAAATACCACCTACCGTGATCAACAAGCTAGACATGAAATACAAAATAATGCAACAGGAATAAAAAGGAGGCATATAGGGCTCTATTACATACATAGCACTTAAAACAATTTACGATTTAAAACTAATTCAAAAACAATACAAGGAGACTAAATATTTTATCTTCAAGCAATGCTCCCAACACCGATTCATAAGTCACCCACAGATTGCGACAATAAAGCCAATAGGTTTCCACACTAGTGCACCAACCCCAACCTAACCTCAACAGACAGTGTCCCCACACTAGCATAATAGGTTTCCTCTATTCAATCTACACAAGTTCATCCCAATAACCATTTTAGAAAACAAACACTAATCGCAAAAAACATCACTAAGCCAACCCTTGACCGTAAGCACGGGTATTCAAATAGTTTTACATTAGCTAGAGGAATTCAACTTTATCCATAAGACACAATCCCACAACATATCACAATATGCCTCAATACCATCATGGTATCTCAGAAAGGAGTCATGACCGGACCCTTTTCATAACAACCCAAAGCAGTGCATTGTACCCGAGATCCCTATGTAGACTCACTCGACGTCTCCGATGGGTTTATTCTATACTCCAAGTCTAGCAATTGCCCATGCTGGCTCTAGTTATTACAATTAAAGATTCATAATAGTAGCTCGAGAACCAGTCCTTATATGTCATGGCACAACTAACACGACCATGTGCCCACAACCCACCACTAACAACATTTTATTTGGAATGAAACACCTCAGAACACCACACCAAGTCAAGGTTCTGTTAACAATAGTAATCATAAATCATTGACTAATTATTCCCATATGAAAACACTAAGTTATTTCTAAGTAGGGCTAAGCATATTGTCAACGGGTGATACCCGACTATGCTAATTGTATACATAGGGTTTATCTGATGCTAAGGTATTTGTGAGATGGTAGTGAGAAAAAAGACACAAAGACTTTTTTATAGGTTCAGTCCCTCAATGTGAATAATAGCACTACTCATATTTATATGTATTTGGCTATTTGAACAACACAGAGTATAAGGTGTATCAATCTACTCTATCTAGCTTAGTCAACTAGTATGTAGTGGCCTATACGGTGAGATGTAGTCAGAGACTAGCAGCAAGGTAGCTCCTTAGATCTTGACTTAATGTGGTTTGTGTTTGGCTTGATATTTGATGTCTTCCCATCCTAGGGGCTATTGAATTTATACCAATAAATATCCTCTTCTCTAAGTAGAACTCAGAGAGCTCTTTAGGTAATATGACCGAGTAGATTGATCCATACTTGGATTGGACTTCACTGTCCTACCTTAATAGGGCATGGTTTCCTTCCTTAGTTGTATACGCTTTCATCTTTAGAGACACATGTCCGTATGTGTATAGGTATGTGATATTCCTAAAGATGCTTTAGTCTAGACATAGGAGGTATGCTATATCTAGGACACTCACAGTAGCCCCCAATCTCTAAGCAAATTCTCTTCGAATACTTTTATCCTACATACCTCAAAAGCTACATTATTAGAAATATGAATGTTGTCGAAAAACATTGCTGACTAAGTTCAGGTTCAAGAACCTTGTTCTACCATTTGCAAGTGAGGATGATGTTGTCGAAAATTGAATTTGGATGGAGGATAAAATTTTGATTGTGCGCCACAATCTCACTGGGAATATCACCACTTTTCTTGGAATATGAACTATCACTTTAAATCTATAAAATTTAGCAGTGAGATTCATTTGTGTCCTTCTTGGCATTACAAACATCAACCCTTCATCTTCCTAGCACCCGAGCCTCACAACCAACAACCCTAATTTCCTCACAACTCTCAACACCACCATCTCTATGGATTTTACACAATTGGACATGGATGAGACAGTGATGAAGAAGCTTCAGGTGGAGGGGTCGATTCCTGACCAAGGCACCATGATCCCGATAAAAGGAGGTACATGCTCTAAACCTACTAGTGTTCTTATTTTGCCTTTCACCACTTTTTGCCAACGCGGATTCATCCCTCCTCCCTCTAAGTTTTTGTTGAATATCCTAGATTTTGATGGAATCTACCTCTCGCAATTGAATCTCAACTCCATAGCCTTTCTGAGTGTTTTTGTCCACCTATACGAAGCATACATAGGGGTCACCCCCTTCATGGATCTATGCCGGTATTTTTATGTGCTCTGACTTATGCAGAGATCAAAAATCACATTCTAGTGAGGTTTATGACTCTACAATGGACTCAAGGTCTCATATATCCTAATCTCCACCCATACATCAAAAAATGATTAGTGCTAGAGGTTAGTCTATTTGGAACACACAGCCAAGTCCAACAATCTTGGTATCCCCACTAAGGTATCAGTGAAGGTAGATGAGTGGAATGAACCTATAGCTGCATCCTCATTTCTCCAAACCTTCATTAACAAGTTTTTTGAGTTCAGAGTTAAGGGTTTGATGGCATATGAGGTTGTTGATGACTTTGTGCATTGTTGGATTCAGCCTTTGCAGCTCCATCCTCACCCCACGTATTTGTACTTGGTGCCCGATGATAAATCTCAGATGTCGATGTGGGTATGTAGCATGCACAGCTCTTTCTTTCCATAGTTGTCCGCACATAATTTATCCAGATCTTAGCAACACAATGATCAAAAAGCATGTCAAGGAGATGGTGATGGACCCAAAGAGTTTGGCCAAGGACATCCCCACTCCTTTCTACGATCGCCCATAAAAGGACAAAGACAAACTTGTCAATCAAAGTCCTTAATTTTATGAGCCCTTATTTCATTCATTTTCATCATTGTTAGTAGCATAAAATTCAAGTACTAATACTATTAAGATATTCCATTGGTGGATACTATTGGCCCTATGGTTGACCACCAGCTCTCTGCCAGGGACAAGGCGGTAGCGTAGTAGGAAGCAACCTAGGTGACAAAACAAGCGAATTCAGCCCCGAGTTCTGCTAGCTATAGCAACTGTTCTCAGAAAAGAAGAGTGCTGATGCCATCTGGCAGTGAAACTAAGGCCATTTGCCATATAACAATAAGTTTTATTACTATTCTATAAAGCACATATGAGTAGGAATTTCTTGCTTCAGCAGTGTAGCAAATATATCTTATTTTTGTTCATCAATGTCATCAGTCCTCTACTCTAGCTCAAGCTGCTTTACCCGCAGGTCAAACCCCTAGCCAGGTATACTATTATGTGATCTTGTCGATATCAAGTATTTGTTAGTTTTGGGTCTTTCGTCAGTGGTTTTCATTTTTTTAATCCATTCTTACCATATCTAACCAATAATCTGGGAAAGAGGAGGGGATAAGCTTTGACGCCCACATATCCCATGCACTGGTGTCTCCAATTCCCTCTCCACTAGTCCCTTCTTTGGCATCCACCCCTGCCACTAGTCTCCAGATGATAGGGACTAGCAGCGTCTATCTACAGGGACACTTATCATCCCTATATCAAGAAATGGTGATTCAAGATACAGTTGCCAACAAGGAAATAACAAGACTTCAATGAGAGATTTCTAACAATTGGAAGTATATCAGCAAGCCAGAAGGAGACCTTGCAATGGCCGTGACCAACAACACCACACTCTACTCTTTGGTGCACAACAACAAGGTCATTGGCAAGGCAAGGAGAAGTCACTAGAGGACAAGAACGAGAAAAGAGACAACCTTTGAGAAGGGCTCAAGGCGCATCACTCATCCTTGAGTGATGGGCCAACAAACTGGTTTACCAAGTCCAACCTTTACCGTTTGATGATAAGTTCATAATGATGACATCACTAGAGGCTCTCATCGAGAAAATTGACAAATTTCGCAACAACGAACCACATGGCAATCATCTTGTAGGGCGGTTGGCCAAAAGAAACCATGTCGAATGGCTTTTCTGACCAGCGTCCATCCCACGTTGTGATTTCTACATATTATCTCATGGATGTCTTGGAGTGGTTTTATGCCATCTTCCTAATAGACACATTGGAGCAGTACACTATTAGGGACTCACTTATATATCTCTTCTGTAATGATGGAGTAGAACTTTGATTGTTGGACCAATTTTTCTGTTGTGATGTTGTTATCGAGAGTCGTGTTCGATAACAGGTATGATTCTAGAGGAGTTCCCCTTTCAATGTATGTCTCAATGTTCACAATAGTACTGTCAACCTTATCGGCATTAGTAGGAGATTTAGCCCCTATGCCATTGTCGGCACCTAGCTGTATATCCACATCGTCGTTCTCACTGATAGAATGTTTCATCAGGAATTTTAGAAAAGCTTCGGGTTCAACTAGTTCACATGTAGAAGCATGTCTAGTGAGTTCATCAATACCAAAGTTATCATTGCGGTAGATATGATGAACTTCAATTTCATCAAAATGCCTCTCCATCTTTCTCACCTGTGCCAAGTACTTCATTAACTCTTTGTTCAAACACCGATACACCTTGTGCACTTGATTGATAGCTGGTTGTAAGTCCCCTCTCATAGCTAGCCATTTTATTTCAAGTGCTACAGCAGCTCAAAGTCTTGCTAGGAAAGTTTTGTACTCAACGATGTTATTCAAAGCCTTGAAGTTGAGTTCCACACTTGATTCTCTAGTTTGTGATATCAAAATGACACTAACCTCGTGCTTCATCTATTCATTGTTCCGTTGAATGTCATAGTCTAGCCCTCGCTAAGTGTATTATTGATCTTGGTTTCTTCCTCAGCAGTTTAGTTAGCGACGAAATCAGCAAAAACCTAGGACTTCATAGATGATCAAGGAACGAAGTTGGCATGAAATTGACTAACATCTATGACCCACTTGGCAATGTGCCCTGCCACTTCCTTGCTTTGAACTACTTCTCCGTGTGGGAAGGTAACAAACCACTGCCACCTTTTGAGCCTAGAAATAGTGGCGTAGCTTTCCTGACGTCATGAGGACTATATAGAGCAACTTCTAGATCTGAGGGTATCTTGTTTTGGCATCATGGAGTACTTTGCTGATGTAGTAGAATAGTCGTTGTATGCCATCTCATTCAACCACTAGGGCACTACTAACTGAGCACGATGTAGCTACAATGTGCAGGAATAATTCATCTCGAGGTCAAGGCGCGACAAGGATAGGAGGGTTTGACAGGTACCTTTTGTGGTTGAGAAAGGCCTTCTCGGTGTCTTGGGTCTAGTCAAATTTATAGTGCTTTTTCAAGAGGTTGAAGAAGAGCAATCATTTTTTTTCCCATCCGTGACACAAATTTGCTCAAATCGGCCAAGAACCCTACCAGCTTCTACTCCTCCTTGAGTCTGCTCTATGACTTCATGTCCTCAATTGTCATGATCTTCACAGGATTTGCCTCAATTTCACTGCTACAGACAAGGAAGTCAACTAGTTTCCCTCATAGTACTCCACATGTGCACTTCTTAGGCTTCAGCTTTAGCCTATGCCTTCAGAGAGTGTCCCTTAATGTCTTTAATCAAACAATCTTAGGTTTTGGTTTTGACAATGATGTCATTACATATGCTTCAACATTTCATCCAAGATGGGATTGAAAAGTGCTTTGAACTTTTCATTAATAAGTAGCTACAACATTTTTCAACCCAAAGGGCATTTTGACATAACAGAAGACACAATATAGGGATACAAAAGATTTTTTTTCCTCATCCTTCCTTGCCATACTAATATGATGATAGCCTAAGTAAGCATTAAGAAAATTCAATAGCTCTCATTTGGTTGTCAAATCAATTAGTTGGTCTATCCTAGGAAGTAGAAAGTGATCTTTTAGACACGCCTTGTTGAGGTTGGTGAAATCCACTCACATTATGCATTTGTCATTCGCCTTTCATACTATGACTGGATTTGCTAGTCACTTAGTATGTAAGACTTCTCTGATGAAGTTTGTCTTCTAGAGCTTGTTGACCTTCTCCCGAATGGCCTCCTTTCATTTTAGCATGAAACTTCGTAGCTTTTGCTTAACCAATTTCACCTCTAGTCGTACCATTATTTTGTGCTCAATCACCTCTCTACGAACCCCAAGCATGTCACACGGTTGGCCAAAGGAAAGTGATGAGCTCAAGTTCCTATTTCTCTCTAAATTGTGCCCTGATCTTAACTGTCTTCTCAGGGTTGCAATCGAAGAGTGGTACCACCTTGATAGCTTTGTCAGGGTTTGTAATGACCTTAGGGTTACTATGCTTCTGAGAAGGCTATTTTGTGGTGGGCGGGCGTGGAATCTAATTGGCCATGTCAAGATTCTTTTTATTGCACTACATAGCCATTTGGTGTTCCCAAAAATAGTAATAACTTCTTTAGGTCTTGAAATCTTGATAAGCTAGTATGTGTAGTGAGACACTACCATGAACCTTGTCAACGCTATCTGTCTAAGGATCATGTTGTATGCCATATCAAAATCTACGACATAAAACGTAATCTTTTTTGTCCGAAAGTTGGGGGCACCAAACATAACTAGCCGTTCCGCAACGGCTTTAAAGACGACACTAGTGTGACCCCATGGAACAGCTGGTCTAAAGGTTTGTGCTTGCTTTGAGGGATGCACATGGCTTCAAGCATTCTAATGAAGTGCAGGTTGATAGAGCTGCCCTCGTTGATCATGAAATGGGCAACCCTAATATTCATGATAGTGGGCTCGACAACTATAGGATATTGGCCAAGGGCAACATAAATCACTTGGTAGTCACGACCTAAGAACATTATAACTTGATCTGACCACTGTAGTCTTGTTACATATCCCTAGGATGTAGAGCATACTTCATGTTCAATCTTCTTGTACTCCCATTCAGAAGAATATGAGGTCAAACCACCGAAGATGTGAGCTACTATGTAGTCTAGAAGAGGTAGTCATCGTGCTCATCAGATTACTTAGTTATAGAATTTTCCTTCTAGACTGCATGGACTCTCTGGTCAAGCTGCGTAGCTATCTGACGATCCGTCTCATTCTAGAAAACTTAGCAATGTGGGAGCTTGTTATATGGATTGAGCATCACTTTTGACCTGGTCCTTTGCCCTAGGACTCGTAGCGCCATGGCTGTTAGGGTGCTCATTCTACGATAAGTACCTCCTCTTCTACTTTGTGCTTTCTGTTCCACTTTTTCTTCTTGGGCTAGTCTAGGTCTTTGACGATACTTGTATTCTTTTTCTTTGCAGAGGTCTTATCATCCACCACCTTCCCTTTTCCCTTGATTTGCTGAAGAGCTTAGTCAGTGAGAGAACCTTGTTAGGCAATCTTAAATAACTTTGTTGCCATAGTTACTTATCTCGTAACCAATTTTTGTATTGTCCACTGATCTTGAATAGCAGACTTGAACACCCTCATGATAGATGAATCGATGATCTGTGGAATTGTGTTACAGCACTCGTTAAAGTGCCGTATAAAGTCCCATAGAGTCTTCCTATCCTTTTGACTCATAGCGTGTAAATCATCCTTGACAGCATGCCTCTTGTTTATGCTTTCAAAGTTCAGTACAATTTACTTGTAGAGATCATCCCAAGACTCAATTGAGGATTTTAGATAGTTGAATTGACCATGACCTTATAGAACACTTGAGTGTGATGCTCCTGTCATGTTCAATACTGTGGAGTAGACTTGGAGAAATTTCTCAGAATCTATACTTCCATTGAACATCTCTAGTAGGCCTGGTCAGAATTTGGATGGCCACCACACTTCTCTAAGAGAAAGAGTGAATGCCACACAACCTTTGCCTAGTTGAAAAGACGAAAGATAATTGTCATACCAAATATGCCTCCGAGGATCTTATTATGACGAGGAGGAGGAGGATAATGACTTGCCATTAGGCAAGTTATCTTGTTCTCAAGAAGGCCATCATCAGTCATCACGTCCTTGACACTAGGGTGGCGATTGAGAACTTTACCAACTATGCCCGCCACTTCATCATTCATACTCTCCTCATCGACAGTGTGGGGAACAACCATGATCCTCACAATGATCTCAGCAATCATCATGGTTGTCCCTACACTCAAGGTCTTTTCTGTGTTTCTCTAGGTTGTAACATAGATCATGACCTTGGTGGGAGTGGCACCATGGAAAAGAGTCTCATTGATGAAGGAAACCTACGCATTTTTCTTAGTACAATGATTGTTTCTATCACCCCGAGGGTTAACGATTCTGTCATCATTATCTAGATCACCCATGGGTGACGATTTGTCACTGGGTGATAGGGTTTTTTCCAATTATTCTCCCATAGAATCAGTAAAAGTGGCATCAAGATTGGTGATAGAAGACTTCATTCTTTTCAGTAACTCTATGAACTATGGGTTGGTAGAGAGATTTGTTGGACATTGGTCCAACAAAGAATGTGATGCCACTAACTATTGTGTAGGAGTGACGTTTCCATCTTCGGAAGGAGTAGATATAGATAGCGATGCCGATCCAAGTACCTCCTCTGTTCTAAGACCTTGTATCAGTTTCCTCACTCCTACTGATGTCTTCTCGATCGCCCTAACATCACGGTTGGATATCGAATTTGAGGAAAAGTCCTCAGATCCATATTCTCCAAGCACGTGAAATATGGAGGGCTCATCTAGGTCTAATCCAACAAACTAGACTAGACAATCAAAGTTGAGATCAATGGATGGTTGAACCTACTCATATCATGATATTGATTCTGACGTGAGTAGAGCAGATCAGTTGCTGGTGCAGGATTGTTGATAGAACCAACTTCTCGGGCAACCGTTTGAAAGACCCCACACCTAGGCAACGAGTGGGAACTCATCTTGTGGATGGGACACCATGGGCACTTCATTGAAATCTTCTTGCTTGGACGATTCTGAACTCTCCTTACAAGTGGCTTTGGTATGCAGATCAACAGTTCTAGTGGTGTAGTCACCACTAGGATGGTGATGGTTCATATCTAAAGGTAAGCAAGTGCTGACCAAGTTGAATCTTCCGGGTGTAAGCTATCACTAAGACTTTCACCAGAAGTGTCACTTCTCGAAGTCATCTTTAATGAAAACTTTAGGAACACCAAGCCCCTACCTAGCTCGCCAACTGTTGATGGGTTATACCTAGCTACATAAGGGTTCATCTGATGTCAAGGTATCCTCAAAATGATAGTGAGAAGAAGACTCAGAGAGATTTTTATACAGGTATTTAATGATTTGAACCACACAGAGTACAAGGCATGAATGATATACTCTATTTAGTCTATCCAACTACTATGTAGCAGGATGTAATCGGCGTCCAGCAGCAAGAGAGCTCCTTAAATCTTGGCTTAATATGGCTTGTATTTCGATGCCCTCACCTCCTTAGAGGCCATTAGATTCATACCAGTAGATATCCCCTTCTCCAAATAGAATTTGAAGAACTCTTTAGGTAATATGACCGAGTAGTTTAATTTATACCTAGATCGGACTTCACAGTACTCCTTGAAATGGTCATGCTTCTTGTAGATTGGTGCATCTTTTACTAACCTTTATCAATAGTTTAGCTTGAATGATATGCCACCGATGTGGCCACCATGCTTAGTGTTGCCCAATGTGGCAATCAGTTGGTCCATCTCCGTAACAGACATGAAAGAGCTAGATTTCTTCCTTTACGTGATATCCTTCATCTTATCCGTAACTTCTTGGAGGCTAGAGTCTAGGAATACAATCTCGCCAAAGTTAGTAATCTCTGATGTCCATGCGTGCACCTCTTTCTATTTTGTTTGTCATAGGCCTCCATTGGCACAATTTTCCCTATTCTCAAGTCATCTATCGTTTTCCACTTCTCGGGCTTTCCAACATAGCCACCCAAGCCTAGTCGATGGCAAAACTTGTTTTTCTTCATGAGTTTTGCCATTCTCTTGCTCAACACCATCTTTTCTAGTGTGGTCATCTTCACCATAAACTAGTCCCACTCACCAGGGTTGATGATGTTCCTAAACTTTGTGGTCAATCCCCTCTGCATGTATATTATGTTGAGGTTGGACATCCAATTACGCCACAACATGGCCATGTTCTGAATGGTGGCTGCCTTTGCCTCTTTCTCAGTTCTTTCAGGGAATGCGATTTTTTTCTTTAGCTCGTCGCATGGGTATTTTTTTGTCCCCACAACAACTATCCCCCAATCGTCAATTAATATTGGGACATATTTTTTTGTCCCTACAACAACTATCCCCAAATCGTCAATTAATATTGGGACATGTTCTTTGATAATGGACCCGTATTGGTTTTGTCACTTAATAACCACTTCATGGTGAGCATTAGACATCTCTTAGCATTGATATAGGTCACGAAATGTGCCTCTTTAGAATCGATCACCTTGGTCCTGCCCTGTTCTCTCTTTTTGTGTTTAGACTTTGTTTAAGTAGCAGTTGTTTCTAGATCTGGAACAGAGAAAATTTTCAATACTTACTCGACTTGTTATTGTCGCTTCGATAGAACTCTACGATGCATGGACCTTTATAGAGCAATCTTTATCTAGGCATGAAATATAATAATCGGTGCTACGTAAAAATAGATGCAAAATTGAGTATACAAAAGAATTTACTGCCACCACCGACCCTCATTAAAAATTTTGCAAATTATCTCTTGAACTTCTTAATATGTTAGGAAATAATCAAATCTAAATGAATAGCACATGTAAAATTAAGATACTTCCTATAGAAAAAATGTGTAACATATTTCATGAAAAAATATTTTAAATTATTTTTTCACAATATTATAATATATTTTGTTTTATCCATAAAAAACATTTAACTAGTTTGTTGATATTTCTATTGTAATAGAACATAGAATTTTCTTATTATTTAAACATTTTTATTTTTTAGTTTTAAAACTAAATCACTCTAAAACATATTTGTAAACCTGCACTTATGACCATTAGAACAAACAGTACAATCATGCCATTAGAAATGGGATTGGTAATATTTTTCTGTCATGTTAGCTTAGATACGATCTGCTTAATTTCTTAGTTGCATGGGTTGTTTTAGCGTACCATACAAATAATTATATTGAAATATGTAATTTTCAAGGTGTATTAATTTGCACTTACCTTACGACTCGCACGGTACACACCGTGGGTGCGGTGCAATTTACTGTACCAAATAAGATTAACATAATCCGCCACACCAAACATAGGCATAATTTGATCTTCAAACCATGGTTGTTGAAACGTGGAATGTTTTCAGAAACTTCAAAAAACCTGGGGCTTGATTCCTGATCCCCATGATTTGTACATATGATGGATGTTCCATGACAAATAGTTACAACCTTATTCATACAAATGTAAGGAAACCGGCAAACTGCATGCGGTGAAAACTGATGTCCCTCTGAGCCGCTTCATAGCTTGTTATCGTGTCCTATGGTGCCGCCGCCGGCGGCGGAGTCGTGGGACCTTGCGACCTCCTGCCACCTCCGGGTGCGGGTGGTGGTTGTGGCTGTGGCTGTTTCCCAATCTCGACTACGTGGGGCTCCACGCTTTTGTTCTTGGGAATGGTCACTTCCAGCATGCCGGCCTTGAGCACGGCCGTCACCTGGTTGCTGACGTACTCCTTAGTCAGCAGCAGCCGGACGTGGAAGGGGCCTACCCCATGGACGTCCTCCGGCCGCGCCTCGCCGCCGCCGCCGCCAGCGCGGCCGCCCTTCGACTTGATCTCCAGCAGGTCCACGGTGGTGGTGATGTCGAGGTTTTCCTCCCAGAGGCCGGGCACCTGCAACCACAGCTGGACGCTGTCCTCGCCGTCCTTGATTTCCCACCGTTCCTTGCCATCCGCCGTCGGGAGAGGGTACAGTAGAGCTGAGTTAATTGCACACACAAATACATACATATACATATATAAATGTATCACATTAAGACCAATCCAAAATTAAATTTCGATGCAATTAAATAAATGTGATAATTAATTTTTAGTTGCTATATGCTACTCTCTCCGCTCTGGTTATAAATATTTGATCTTCAGTTTTAAATGTTTGATGTTTAAAAAGATTTGGTGAAATTAAATCTTTGAACATTAATAATTTTAATTTCTACTTTATAAAATCAATAATCGGTACGTGCAGACCACTTTAAGAAGTAGTATCAAAATATCATAAGCTTATTTAATTTTTAGAACTAATTCTAATTTCGATCAAATATTAATTGTCAAAGAAAGTACAAATATTTGCTCTGGCTTTTCACGGATGACATGAACACATTCCATTATTTATCTTATTTAAAAATTTGATATAAATATAAAAAATGTAGAGTCAAATTTAAAGTTAGCTTTAAAAATAAAATAAGTCACATCACACCAAAATGATTGATAGTACATAATTTTTTAAAAATATAAATGGTTAAACATAAATCTAAAATTTAACAGCATTATTTATTAAAAACCAGACTATAATTAATAAAGAAAGATGAGAAACAGACACATCTAATTGGATTGAACTGTAGGAGTCACAACCGTACGTACCGGTGGGAGGAATGGTGAACGCTGGGCGGTGTTTCTCCGGCCCAGGGCCGGCACATACAACGGGAAGAGTAGGCGGTCTGCACTTGTCGGCGGCGGCGGAAGCAGGGAAGAACGGCAGCGGCCGCGGCGTCCTCCAGGGCTGGCAATGCCTAACCCGCCGGGTGCCGGAGGACACCTGCCGCGTCACCGGAGACCAGCTCACCGGAGCGTAAGAGGCCACAACCACCGTCGACATTATTACAATTAACACTAGCTAGCTAGAAGAAAGAACAAAGCAACAGATAACTCAAGTATATGTGTAAGGAAAAATGTATAATCGATTAACATTACATGCTGCTCACTCTTGTCTTGCTAGCTAGTGATCAACTGATCATCTGAAGCCATTCTATATATATAGCCAGCTGCTGATTTATATTGAGTTCAAGGAAGCGTTTATATACAGGGAGAAAGGAATCTTGCACGGATGGAATTGGTCGTTTTGGATGCATGATGGATAACACACTTTGCTTGGTCTGGTTAGCAGAGAATAAATTAAAGAGAGGTCTAAAAATCAGAAGGCTAGCTTACCCGGCCTGGAAGCTGCTTTGGTACGTAAAGCGACCACATGTAATGCAGGTGGATGGATGCTTGTCTTGCTGCTATCGTATGATGGCCAGTGGACATGTTCGATCATGTCGTCTGCCGTCATGATTCTCTCTCTTTTCTGCACCCCTTTTCCTTTTCTTCATGACGACGGGATGCTACTCATCATCATGTTATCTGTTTGCCCTTGTGGTCACGGTGTTAATTTCCACAATATTAGCAGTTTTAATTATAATTAGTACTACCATCTTGGTCATAATTCCATTATGTCAAACAAAGGCACTGGTAGTCGAGTGGTCATGCACTGTTCAATAAAAACAAAATCATTGCAACATTGCTTCGTCACCTCCCAAGCAGTTCATATATATGCAGTAGGTATATTTTTCGATAATGGATAGAATTCTGGCCTCTAATATCCATTATATATATATATATATGTCCAAAGTTATATGCAGGAATACTCATAATTAACAAAGGAAAATAAAAAAAACAAGGAAAGTTAGACTACTGAGAAAGAAAGACGAAGACCAAGCTTTAAAATATTTTATATGTTCTTGCTTTAACCTTGCAGTGTATATATATATACACACACGAGCAGATGAAATACGCCCTCTTACAAGTTGGTACTAAATAAAAAGGTGAAACTAACCTACACAACTGTTCTTTACATCATAATGCAAATGGTAGCACTACAATTAGTTTTACTCTCACTTTTGTCATTAAATAGATAATATTAAACAAGATACCCTTTCAAATGAATAGTACGAGTTTTGAAATTATGCTACAACTGTAGAGTTCATTGATACGGCTAATATTAACCATTATTGCTTCTCGATCATACATATCACTGAAAATTGCAGTTTAATCATGGCTCCCAAATTTCTCTTAAAGATTTAATTTCATACTGTCTAAAATTTCAAATTCTCGATACAGAAAATAAAATAGAAATATATTTGAAATTTCAATTTTGTAAATTCGAACATAGCTTTTAAATTTTTATTCAGGTTGTACATACATATGATGTTGAAGATTTGAAAGTAATTACAAATTCGAATTTGTAAAGAAAATGGCAAGCAAGGTTATGCATTTATTACCTACTTTATTGGTACAAATAAATTTTATAGCAGGCTGAATAATTTATTTCTTTCATTTTCTACATGTATTACCTCCAATGAGGTTAGGATAATGACATCCATTGAATTAGCCTACAATGAACTGTCTAAACTTAATTTGGAATACTGTAAAAAAGTTCGTTAGTTTTTCTTGTGACGAAATCAAAAGGCTTCTCTTTGTGTTTCCTTTGTATTCAATTTGTGCAAAATTGGAAAAAACATGCAACCTCAATTCGTAACTCTTTCTCATCATCGTTTCAAAGTAACCTAGGATTTAACGTTTCTGAATTAGCTATAAATTATTTCTACGTGCTACATAGTGTGCGTGCACACACACATAGTATATGCTAAAAAGTCTTCAAGATCTAATTAGTTTATATATATATATATATATATATATATATATATATCAATTTATGTCAAGCTCAAGGTTGTCTTAGATAAATTAAATGCTCTCTATAAGTATGATTGTAAAGGGTATTTTTCATCCCAAAAGCTAGCTAACAAGATAAAAAGTTCTTCCACTAATTTATAAATTAGGACGCTTGTCCATTCACAAATATTGAACAAACTCATCCTTCACACATTGATATTGATGTACCTCAACAATTCACCAACACTTCACCGAATATCGATGATGCCTCATGCTCAGGGTCCAGCATGTAATGTCCTATGTATTTACATACTTGAGGTGCTATGCCAAAACATAATCAAAACACAAAGGCTTAAATTTATTAGAAATTTCAGCAGAGCCTACCTGTAAATATGGACATACATGATAGGCAGTTATATGGCAATAGAATAATGATAGTATCCACAAACTTTGAACCACCATTGGCTTCACAGGAACCACACAAATACTAACCACAACCTTAAATGATATTTACACATCGAAAACATGGCTAACAAGAATATAAAACTAAACTATAGTTTGAGAGTGTGCAACAAAATGTGAAGTTGAGGGGTGCTACTCCTATCCCATGTATATCCATATGATTTTGTACCTAAAAACCAAATAAACACAAGAATTAGTAAAGAATACTCAGCAAGTACAATATAGAATAAAAATCATATATATCACAAATATGAGAAGAAACGAATAAAAGTTACTTTTCTTTCTTTGGAAAAACAAGTAAGAAACAACAGTTCCCCGTCCTGACATACGTGGACATCCTACCAATAAGCTGAGTAAACAGGGTCAATGCTCACTGCTAGGATCATGAATGAAGAATCAAATAAATATTAATGGAAACAAAATAGAGAATCATGAATATATTTGAACATGGATTATAGCATGAACAATCGAGAAGTTGTTAAATCACGTGGACAATATTGATACAATAAAAGTGAGGTACATAGAGTAAATCATCCCATAGATCATATCACACAAGTTTATCATGTAGTTCTCTTAGCTCTGGAGAAAACTTGGCTAACACTTCTCAAGTTGGAACCCACCATATTTGGGGAGCAAAACTACATATAAAACATCTATATGTGACTATACTTAGAACATTTAAAAAACAAAACAGAGGTTTTATTTTCTGACCCGTATTTAACTACACAAACCGGTCTCATCTCTTTTTTATACATAACTCACAAACCGCCTAACGAAAAGTGGCAAATGATAGACTTTGGACATCTATAGAAAATTACCTACAACTTTTATTTTGAAAGGAGAACTAGATTATGCATCTATCAAGCCCAGATTAAGGAAAATGAAATACATCACTGGTTCCCATCCCAGTCAGCAACACTGACTTTAGCTTTTCTCCTAAACCGTTGAACCGAATAGAGTGAAACCAGCGCGTGTTAGAAATATAAGAACGATGAATACAAACTTTATTTAGGCCGCATAACCTGAATCCTGACAATATAATCCGAGATTTGGAGAAACGATTTCAGCCCATATTTAAGAACTTGAAATTCACGCGGTGATTGAATCGATTTCTATTTAAAAATTATACATCTAAGTACTAGAGTGAGTACTCTACAACCTTGTAGAGGAGAACTCAAATATAAGATAAATTTGAAGAATTCCCTATAAACTCCCAATTTCCCCTTTTCTGCCTATTCTTTCTCTGCCATCTCTTCCTGCTGCTTCTCCTTCCCCTTGCTCTCTAGTATCAGCAGCAGTAGACAGCAGCACGTCATGAACAACAAGCATACTCAGGAGAAGATCAATTTCCTCACCGCAAGGCAATGCAGCAGCAACACCTTACCCCGTTTCAACCTTTGTAAGACGAGCAGCAGTAGCAAGAGAAGGCTAGGAGTAGGAACGGCGGATGGGTGGAGGCCGGCTGCAGTGGCGACAGTTAGGTGGTGGTGGCAGTGGTGCAGCGGCATGAGTCATGGCAATGGCTGCAGCCTGGAGCGATCTCCTGTTTCCCTTTTTTTTCTTTCATTTAGTTAAATAGAGAAGGTCTAATGAAATCAAAAATTTGAACACCGAGTATTTGTTGAAACTACCACCACAACTTACAGTCTATTTTGATCTACTCGACCTACTCAATGACCTCTATGCATCTATAGTCTCCGATTGATATTTAATTTAACAATTAAATTTTCACACCTCCTATTAACTATTTACAGAAAAAATATTTATTTGAAGCTCGGGGTATTATACAGCAAGCACCCACGAACTATTAGGCATTTACACCCTAGTGTACATCGGACAAAAATTGTTAAACTAACCAAGATCTAATAGGATGGACTGGAGTTAATCAAAGACGGGTATTTTCATTTTCAAAACAATAAAAACAAATTTGCAGTGAAAATAATAGCATTTGATATTGAAGTTATGCAAACAACATTAGAACACTAAACTAATCACTCTAATATAAAAAAACTGAAAACAGTACCCAACCCCGCAGCTAGTGTACTCGCTACTATGAACAGTGCACTAACAGTAAAAACAACACCACTGCCTCGGACAAAAATCATTAGAACTTCACCAATTTAAATCCATTTGATATGAAACTTGAAATATAAGTTCTAGACATAATCAAGGTTCAAGATTAACAAAGAAACACAAAAAAATAATGGACAAAATTAATGAGATTTACGTTAATTAAAACCTACACTGATTAAAAACTAACCAATATATCTGTGTCAACTTTTGTATGTAGAAATTAGACTTATCTATGAATTTAATTAAAAAAACACTCAAATACAACAATTATATCAAAATCTAAAAGCAATCTAATACCAGGAGAAAACCAGCCAAAACTCACCCTGCACAAAAACCAAATTAAAAACAGAATTGACAACGAATTTGTCAACTTTATTGATCAATTCATGTTACATATGTGCCTAAAAAAGCACTCTATCTCTCACAACTCTTATTCTCCAGCTCTAAAATAAATTATCCTTTTATCTTCTGTTTCCGTCATATCTCTTTTCCTATCTGTCTACCTTTTTATACCACAAAGTAGAGATGGACTAATAACCATATGACTTGGCCAAACATAACCCAGCTAACCCATTTAAGCTGACAAGACCATAATCTTTTCTTATCATTTTTTTTTAAGTCTAAAATAAAACTGAACCAAATATCCATCCTAGATAGGTGTTTCTTTTGAACAAGAAGCATTTGCACCTATTATATATAGGTTTGACAAAATATCAACAGATTTGACAAAGGTTTTCTTAGGTTTGGGTTTTATCAAAATCTACCATTTGCAATAACACTAAGTAGGTTGGTGATTAGTAAAATATGGATGCCTAGACCACTATTATGTGTGATTGCTTTAGAAGTATTCAAAATCATGCTGAGGTTCTTTTTACCATCAGAAAAACATTGCAAATAACTTTTCAAGTAAATAACCTCATTAGCAAAACAAAAACGTTTTTTATAAGTTGTAGTAACACTATTTTGTTTGTGACAATTAAAGTATGCAAGCACCTCATGAGAAAGAATATAACTCATAATCGATGTCAATGTCATACTAGACTAATGAGACATCAAATAACTTGATTTCAAGTCCATTTTGCATGAGAAAACATTAAGCCCATGAGTTTTCAATTTCGAATAAACAGATTCCAAATTCAAAATATTCATATCAACATATACTTGAGTCGAAATAACTTTTATCTCCTAAACTAACATACCTCGAATCTCATGTATTCTTTCCTACACACATCGTTGTGCACTTTTTTTTATTATGGAGGAGGCTTGGTGATAAACACATAATACATTCCACGTCTCATATGCAGTATTGTAGTAAGAAATATGATCAAAATTAGAACGAGAGACACCACACAAAATCATATCGTGAGCTTCACAATTATTTTCAAAAGCATCTTTATTTATGTTGTCAATTGCATCAGGGACACTATAAGTAGTAGAAAATTTTTCCTAAATGTCAAAAATCTAAGACATACTTCATTATTAGATTTCCAATATTTAAAATCAACTCATTAAAATTATGTGGCTTCACTGAAAACCTATTGGACGCCATAAAAAAACTAATGCTCCAAATCAAAAGAGCTAAAACTCACTTTGCTACCGCTTATAAGATTGTAAAGGGCTATTTTCACCCTAAAAGCCAGCCAATGAGATGAGTGGCTCTTTCACTTATAAACTAGGTCTTTTATCATTCCATATCCAATGTAAGACTATTCAACACTACTTTATACAACCAATGTAAAACTATTCAACACTATATACTATCAAAGTGTGTTGAGCAGCACAATCGAAGAAAATTTTCTATTACCCATATTAATTTTCGCATTAGATTTTTATGATTCTTCCCCTTTGGCTGTCAGATGTTATTTAATAGCAGGATCGTAGAACATCCATGAGGAAGCATGGAACATCACACATGAAAAATATGAAGAGCACAACAAAGATGATCATTTTATTTATTTGAATGCAGCTAGCAGAAAGCTTGCATACATAAGCATAAGAAACTTTAGATCATGTAGATCATATAAATAATTGATATGAACATGCATCTTAGGCAAGATGACTAGTATTGCTCCTGTCCTTCATGACATGGCCATATATTAATAACACGGATGCTCCTAGCTAGCTTGGAGCTAGCTACTTGACGGTGATCTCGACATTGATCCTCCTGCGCGCGCTCTCCCTGACCTTGGCAATGGTGACCTTCAGCTCGCCGGAGCTGAGCTCAGCCCGGACGCCCTCTCTACTGTATCCCGCCGGGAGGAGGAGCCGCGCGTACACTCGTCCGCCGTCACCGACGGCAGCGGCGGTGGAGGCATTCTTCCCGGCGGCGGCTGCAGAAGCAGCAGAAGTATTGCTAGTAGTATTATTGCTCTTTGGGACTTCCTTCTTCTTGATGATGAGCACGTCTTCGTCAATCTCGACGGCGAGGTCCTCATTGGAAAGCCCCGGCACGTCGAACCACAGGGTCACGTCGTTGCTCTTCTCCTCCACCTGCCACCGCTCCCCAGCCACTGGCTTCGGGTTCACCAGCTCTTCACATTTTAAATTAAGCACATGAATAGTAATCCATTGTATACATCAGTGTGTGCGTGTGTGTATATATGTATTAATTCCATTTTGTTTCCCTATTTCTCTACTCGTGTGTGTTATGTTATCTACTGCAGATGTAGCTTTGCCATTAATTTATCAATTTAAGGGATGTTTTTAATCTATGATGGACTATAGCCATATTGTAAACTTACACAATTTCACATATACAATTTTGATGTATGCCTGAATATATTAGCCATGCTTGTATTAAAAAACATATAAGATTGACTAAAATACATCTCTCTTTAATTTATAATATATTTTATTCAACCAAAAAGGAAAATGCGTGAGTTGTATATTGATATAGCAGTAGAGAAAAAGATGTATAGATATTATGTAAATATATAGTAGTGACTTTTTTATATGTATTGAACTATTTAGGAAAACTTAAAACATTAGTTTTTTATTATAATAAAAATATCTATTTAGTTAAATGGGGAAGTCATCATTATTACTAAAAGTTGACCGCTGATATATCTCTTTTCCACTTGAAACTCTTTTATTTAATTTTCCTCTTTCCATGTCATAACAGTTAACATTTTAATTTCATGGTGATATAAACCAGACAACATAAAACCCAAAAACATAAATTCATCAATCAGGACATATAAAATAAAAGGGGAATCATGCATGCATGGTGCAGGGACATCGATCAGAAATAACTCACCAACGGGCGAGATGCTGAATGCCGGCAAATCTATTTTTTGGTTGTGCTCCCCTCCCTTGGGTGTCACAAAGCACACAGACAGAGGCCTAGACTTCCCGACCGATGACAGCGAAACAGCCGCTGCCAGTTTCTTGGATAAGCGACCGCCGGGAGAGCTCACCGCCGGCATCGCCGCCGGGCAGCCGCTCAGGAAGGTGCACGAGGTGACCGTCAACATGCCTAGCAGTTTTTACTTTGCGCAGCTAATGATAAGACGAGGAAAAGACTAATGCAAGAGGGTACAACCAGCTCTTGATCTTGTGTGGTCTTAGCTGCGATATAGAAGGGGGCCTTTTATAGATCATACAGACTGCAGAATGTTAACTGTGAGGTGGATCACCTTTGCTTTGGCCATGCATCACATGGAATAATTAAAGAGGATTGTGAGTTTGCTTTTTAAAAGAATTTGTAGCAGGTGGTGAAGATGATTCCAATCTTGTTGCTGCAAGGTAAAGGAAGGAATAAGACCAGGTAATGAACTATATATGTATACTACTACGTACCCCATTTGGCTAGTCTAGAATCTGAGGTGCAGTAACTCAGGTAAACGTTTAATTATCACTACATGCATGCAACCATATTCTCAATTTTAGCTAGCACAATGGGGACAAATTTTTTTTTGAAGAAACATGAGGTCAAGAATAAATATATGCCTTAATTATCACTAATACTCTATTGTACAGTTGGTTCTTTGTGTGCAGTCGAAGCATTAAGACAAGAAGTTTATAGGAAAACGTCTAACATACGTACCCTCTCAACTACAGCAACGGCATATATTTTCAACCCTCAACTTTTTAAACCAGAAAACTGACAAGCAACATTCGATTTGATGACGATTTTGATACAATGTGACATCCAAGGTGCCAAAGAAATAGAGATGTGGCAGCGGAACCACCAATCAACCACTCTTTCTTCCTCCCTCATTCTTCTCCGTTACTCCCTACTATTCGTGCTAGAACCCTACGTAACCACGTCGACACCTAGAAGATTTGTTTAACTTCAGTGTAGGTCGATCGGCTTCTCTCTGTGGCTCGAGATACGCGTGTCGGGGCCCATGGAGTTTGGTTGGCTCCAGCGTGACGGTGCGAGTGCGGGCGTGCCAGTCAATTTGACCCTACAATTGACAAAGAGGTGAGACCAACGGGTCAATCGGACAATGGGCCGATACGAACGCTCGCTATCGGCTGGCTGCCAATAGAATCGAGTCAATCATCAGCCATGTCCAAATGGCTCCTGCTATCGGCTAGTCGTCGATAAGAATTAGAGCGTGCTTCCATCCGCTGGGGAGCAAATGCAGGTGTAGGCGGATATTGACGAAGGATACGACGCCTCCGGGTGTAGCAGACGCGAGGCCTTGATCCATCGGCCGCAGAGCGATGGAGGCACAGGATGTAGATGGCAGCACGAGACCCATCGCCCGTTGTGACGACGTCATTGGCACCGAATCTCGAAGATCGGACCTAATCGAGACAATACGAGAACGAGGCCAACGACAATAGGACGATAGACGCCGAATCGAACGTGCTGAAGCAAGGGCGAAGCGAACCCATCGGCTAGCTGAGCCAATAAGAGAATATCTCTCTGAAGACAGGGGTCTATATTTATACCCTGTATTTATAGAGTCCGATGCGTTTACAACAACCATCAAACTTTATTTCCAAATAAAGATAAAGAAAAATATCTCTAAGGAAGTTAACTAACTAAATCTTTCTATCCATATAAGATAGGATAGACTATCCTACCGTGAACCACGGCTTCTTCTCAAACTCAGTCTCATCTGGATAATCTTATATTCTGGGACCAAGTCTTTCCTTACTTCAATCCGATCAGCTTCTTCCATATAGCAATCGGACACTTCTGCGCTTCAGCTAATCGTCTTTCCAATATATCGCTGGGCTTTTTAAATTTTAACGTTAACACCTACATTTCCCAAATGGCTCAACTAGACTTCCAACCCCAGCACAGAAGCAAGAAACCCACATAGCGTCTTAGTTTCTTTGACAACCACAAAGCAGATCATTTCGAATTTATGTCCAGTTCAATCAAAACTGTCATACTTCGATTGCTTTGGCCTTTTGTAAATAATAAAGGTGGAATAACTCTAACAATAGATTAATCCCATAGGATAATGCAAATATATAGACCAAATATATATACTTCAGGATTCTTTCCTACAGTGTTTTCCTCAAAAAAAAGTAAATGCCATAAGTTCAGTGGTCAAAGGGTGTGCCCACGCTATGTAAAATTATTGTAGAACGAGCTAACGGCCTCTATAACTGAATCTTATTGTTCAGACACTTCGTCCTCAGTCTTGTTCATGCAACTACTTTGTAGCTCGGTTCGTTAGCCACGTTGGGCACTCTTGCTCTTGTATAAATATATCCTGTGGTACAAATCTCTATTCTTACTGTTACACCTCAAATTTTATTTAGACGTGTTAGGACACAAATGCATAAATACGTCTATGTGTGCTTGCCACCAAACCTTACAGGGAAGGTCCGACCAGACAAAGCGGAGATTCGACTAGGGAGAAACGGTGGCTCGATCATGCGAAGGCTTGGGAGATCTATTTAACTCCAGTGCAGGTTCTTAAGCTTCGAGGTCCAAGGACGTGGTAGTCAATTTGACCCTACAATTGACAAGAAGGTAAGGCAAATGGATCAGCCGAATGATGGGCCGATACGAGCTCTCGCTATCGGTTGGCCGCCGATAAAATTATGTTGGTTATCGGCCGCGTCCTAATGGCTCCTGCTATCTACTGGTCACCGATAGGGATTGGGATACTCGTCCATTGGCTAGGGAGCCAATGAAGGCATAGGCAGATGTTGACAAAGGATGTGATGACCCTGAGTATAACGAAAGCAAGATCCTAATCCATCGGACGTAGAGCCGATAGAGGCACCAAAGGGTATTCAAATATAGTAAAACACATGGGATCTCATCGACTGAATAGCCAATAAAGACATAAGAGATAGATGCATGGAACGGATTAGAGGACCTATCGGCCAAAGAGCTAATGACGCTCCATGGCATCCGAAGCGCTAAGCGGGGCCCGATCCCCTGCGAAGCCACGAGGGCCAGCGACCGCGGTAACGGCGCCGTTTGGACCAGCCTTGATAGATCGAACCGAACCGAGACAGTATGAGGCTAGGGACTAACGATACGTAGACAATAGAGACTTAGACCGAATGTAACAATGAGGGAGGAAAGAAGCGAGGTCATTGGCTACCTACCGGCCAAACGTTCGACATAAGCCTACACCTAAGCCCATCGGCCGCACAAGCTGATGGGGAACGAGACCAGCTAGATCTCGATGCCGGCCATGTCAGACGTGAGCTCTAGAAGATCGGACCAAATCGAGACAGTACTAGGAAGTGTCCAACGTGTTCGGATCGAACTCTAGATGATCGATCGTTAGACGATATGCAAGACGGATGTGTGGCCTACGTTGAGGATAACTCGTTAGCTACTCACTCTAACAAGACATCGTGCGAAGACCCGTCGAGGCGCTAACTTGAACCGCCACTGCCGATCTCATAGGTTGAACCTAACAGATGCAACACGAGAACGTGGATGGAGGAGGGAGACCGACGCGCCGATGTGCCTCACATGGATGTGATGAGGTACGCTCAATCTGACTAAGAGGTCGAACCTAACCGATACAGCCTTAGATAGAGCAGAGCGTACGATAAGAAGACATCTCTAAAAGTATACGTGCATCGATAGAAAGGCCGATACACTAGGCATGACGGTCGATGGAAGTCTTCTAAAGATGGTTGCATATCGGCTAAGGAGCCAATAAGCTAGGCATGTTGCTCAAGGTATGAATAACTCATCGGCTAATCACTCCGATTAAACACCAAGCAGAAACCTATAGGCTTACAGCTCAATCTACTGTTGGCAGCCTCGTAGGTCGAATCTAACCGATGTAACATGGGATGGACGATGGCAGAGAGAGCTTGGTAAACCAATAGATCTCGTAAGTATGTGATGAGGTGCACTCGATCTGACTAAGAGGTTGAACCTAACCGATACAGTCTTAGACAGAGCAAGATATACCAGGATAGTAGCAGGTCTTACCCTTTCGTTAGAGATCGAACTTAACCGATGCAGCCTCATGTCGAGAGCTAGAGCCCACCGGTAAAAACCTAGATAAACTAGGGTGGCGATGCGTTGAAGTTTTATTGATCAAGAGATGATTTATAGGCTTTCAGAGGGTCTATATTTATAACCTGGCATTACAGAGTCCGACGCGGTTACAACAACAATCGGATATTAATTCCTAAAAATATAAAAGAAAAATATAAAGTGAATTAACTAAACGTTGTTATCAATATAACATACGGTTTAAATAGATAAATTATCCTGTCATAATTTTTTACGGCTCCTCCTTAGACTCGAGCTTGTTTGGATAGTCTTCTATAATTGGACCGAATCCTTTCTCGCTTCGTTTAATCGGTTTTTTCCTTGTAACAATCAAACTCTTTCTTACTAAATTGATCGTCTTTCCAACAAAATTTTGGTGTTAACTGGGTGTGAGTACAGTCATTGTCCGACTTGTATTTTGGAAAAAAAATAAAATCATACAATGATGAAATTGTGAGGAACAATTGACCAAGATGTCGCTCCAGGTTGATTTTAATGTTTATGCATTATTTTTTAATACATGTACTTTTGATATTATGGCTTGTATTTTAGATAAATAGAAAAAATACCCAGAAGAATTGGGAAAGCAGACCTAGATGTTGCAGATATTACTCAACGAACTAAAAGTGTTACTTCGTATGCTAAACTGATCAAATTTATAAAAAAAAATATAGCAACATTCATTAAATTTAAGATTTAATATATTTTTGATAATATATTTGTTTTTTAAAAAAATATTACTATATTTTTCTATAAACTTTGCCAAATATAAGAAAATTTGACTTTAAAAAAACAAAATTTCTTATAATATAAAACAGGGAGTAGAAAATATCTGATTTGAAGGGTTCAGATCGAAATGTCAATAGCAGACGATTAGAATTTCACCAAGCCACCACCACCCAACTCGCTACCTCGCTTCTGCCTTTGTAGGCAGTGGCAGCGAGGCCCCATCCTCTCCTTCCTTTCTCAACTTATATCCGCCACCATGGCCTCTGCTAGCTACCGCAGATCTGCTCTAGAAGATGGCGGTGGCATAATGGTGACAACGGCTCAACAATATAAGGCCTTCGTATGTATAATGGATCACAAGTTTTCTATCTACTAATACCCCTGCACATTTACACCTCCTATTTGTTCTATCTCCTATAGTATATAAAAGAATAGTTGCTAAACACACTTTCATTAAGGATCCTGACTTGTGAAGTGATCTTTTTGACTTGGCTAATTCCACCATAGTGTAACCGTCTGTTTTGCATATGTGGTGATCGATGCCAGCGTATGACATCTTGAGACCCCAACATTTGTGAGAGCAGATTCTTCTAATACCCAAACTATTCAGATAAGATATGTACTGTATGCACATATTTTTTAATTATTCTTTACCATAATATTTTTTTCAAACTAATACTTTCTTTGCCAAATCCACGGAAGGATGTATAGCTTTATTCAGTGAGTTAATACAGAAAATCTAGTATTTGACCCTAATAGTTAGTTCATTTGACCCTAATCAAATGAATAGTACATGACGAGAAAGGAGGAGTATGAATGATATCGTCGAGCCGAATGGTTAGACCGGAGGCTACAACACCTTGTACTACTTCCATCATGGGAGCATCCTTATTGTGTTTGTCGTGATTATTGCCAGGTAATGAGGTGAATAAGTAATGACACTTTTGGTACAAAGTACTTTGTTCAAACATTCTTCACGACGATTTCGTTGTAAGTTTGGTATACATCTCTCTCATTTACTTCAATTTTATTATCACTCTAACTACAATAACTAGATATGCACTTTTTCCCATAAAAAACTCTAAGAAGGTGCTAATTCAAACAATAGATAGACATAAAGAAATCATTATATAACTCTATAGGGATCATACAATCTGAAAAAATTGAACAAAACATACAAAGTAAAGTAGAGTACAAGCGAAAAGTCTACTTTAAAAAGGAGTGACTACAAGTGGACAATAGATGATAGATGATACTGAACAATGCATTCGTACTGTGTTATACATTGTATTATTTATGTTAAGTATATACTATGTCTGTAATATATGAACCTCTCGGTAACCATGTAATATTTTTATCACTATTAACTAAATAATATTCACGTGTGAACCTATTAATCATACCACACTCTAACTAATGGCGTAAAGATTTTCTAGTATTAACACTAAGTTGTTGCATAATTTAGTCATCTCAATTATCATTTTCTAAGTAATCCTAAATTTTCTTCACAATTAAATCTCTAAATAAAAATAAATTTATTTATTGATTGATATTTATACGATAGCAAGAAAAACACCCTAAGAGTGGGCGGCACAGAAGCCGATTGCAAAATTTCCATACCTTCTGATAATTTTGCAGACGACCTCTTAGAAAGAAAAATGCTTTAGTATAGGGCAGCAAGAGTGCCGTCTACAAAAACGATGGACCCCTCATCCCTTGTGTACCCTATATGGCATTTTACAGGCGATTCCTTATCGCGAAAAATACGTCCTTGTATAGAGTGATAAGAAGGGCATCTGTAAATATTTTAACTCTCCGTTGGTGTTAACGCCAAAATTTGATAAGCCTAGGGAAAGATGGGAAGGACGATCGGTTTAGTAAAAAAGAGTCCAATTGCTATAGCAAAGAAGTCGATTGCAGGAAGCAAGGAGAGATTCGGCCTAGGAATAGAAGATTATTCAGATGAGACCGAGTTTGAGAAGGAGCCATGGCACTCACGGTAGGATATTTTACCTATGTAAATCGTATCTTATATGGGAAGGTTTAGTTAGTTTAGTTAACTTCCCTAGAGATATTTTTCTTTTATATTTTTAGGAGATAACGTCCGATGGTTGTTGTCACTGCGTTGGACTCTGTAATGCGAGGGTATAAATATCGACCCCTGGATACTTATAATCATATCAACAGATCTATCCAATACTACTTCGGCGTATCACCACCCTAGTTCATCTAGGCTTTCACCGGTGGGTTCTGGCTCTCGACGCGTGGCTGCATCGGTTAACTTCGATCTTCGGCGAAGGGGTAGGTCCCACCACTATTCGGGTATATCTCGCTATGTCTAAGGCTACATCGGTTAGTTTCAACTTCTTATTCAGATCGGGTGTACCGCATCACGTTTGTGCGAGGTCTATCGGTCAATCGGCTCTCTTTGTCGTCGTTGGTCTCGTGCTGCATCGTTTAAGTTCAACCTATGAGGCTGCCGACAGTAGATCAAGTCGTAGGCCTGTAGGTCTCCGTATGACATTTCATCGGAGTGTTAGCTGATGAGTTATCCATATCCCCGGCACCATGCCCAGTATATCGGCTCCTCGGCATGTTAAGGTTAGGTGTAGGCCTGCATAGGATGTTCGGCCGCTAAGTAGCTGATGGCATCTCCTCTTTCCTCTTTTGTCATCACGTTTAGTCTAAGCCTCCACCGTCTCCGTGTCGTTAGCTCCCATTCTATCGAGGCTGGTCCTAACGGCGCCGTCACCGCGGTCGCTAGATCACGTGGCCTCACGAGCAACGTCATCAGCTCTTTGGCCGATGGGCTTCACCGGCTTTTCAGCCGATGCCTGAGTGCTGCCTTCACTATCGGCACCCAGCCGATAGGGAAAACCGGATAGGCCCATCGGCCGGCCGGCTCACGGGTCTCATCCTCTATCATTGTCAATTGCAGGGTCAAATTGACTGGCATGCCCTCGACACCTTGAAGCTTAAGGACCTGCACTGCAACTAAGCAGACTTCCCAGGCCTTCGCGTAACTGAGCCACTGCCTCTCCCCGGCCGTGAGATTTGGTGATGAGCACGCTTTTTGGCACATCTGGTGGGACCATCTGAAGATTTCATCGGCTGTGAGACTATACAATCGCCTGATTAGAAGTCAGATAACTGCAATATAATGGCGGGTAATGAGATCAACATGGACAACATGATTGTAGTGACAATGAAAGATTTGACTGAAGATCAAAGGTACCAGGTGGATCAAAATATAGCTAATTTTTAAAAACTCTGTCTGGAATCTATTAGCATGACCAGACAAGGGCCGATTCAGAAATCCCAACTGCCAAAGCCAGTTTTTTAGGAGAATCGAGCCATTCACCACCTATTAGTCCACAAAAGCCGTTGCAAGAGATGGTTAACGAAGCTATTCACCAGGCACTCATCAATCAATCAGGTGTGCTAGTGAACACTTTGCACAATCTAACCAAGAAGACGGTGGATGGATCAATAGCTCAGGAACCTGATCAAGGGCCAGTGTATTTACAAATGAAAACAAAGCAACCGCAGGTTACTTATGGAACTAGAAGGGATGTATTAGCAAATATATTTCTACCAATACAAGATTGGACTAGGGGCAACACGATGATATGATGCCTAGATATCATCGAACGACTTACTACGGGGGATACCGACAAGAATATCCAGGTGGCAATAATGATACGATCAATTATCAAGGAGATCATTATAGATCATATCAAGTGTCAACTTCGCTTCCACATTATCAAAGAGAGAACCCAAGGGAGGAGGATTGGTCTGCCAGGGTTGCAGAAGTGGTTAGGGAGTAATTCGGTATCAGACCAAAGAAACAAACTTTTATGTATCGACACCCATATCAGGAGTGGTTCGACAGAATTCCGCTGCCGCACCGATACATAATTCCAGAATTCTCCAAATTCTTGGGCCAAGATAGTGTATCTATAGTGGAACACATCAATACGGGGAAGCATTGGCTAAGGAAGCCCTGAGAGTCCGTTTCTTTCCAATGTCTCTCTCTGGATCAGCCTTCACCTGGTTTTCTTCATTGCCTCCAAACTCAATTAGGGGTTGGGCTGATCTGCAAAAGCAATTCCATAAATATTTCTTTGCTGGGATTTAAGAAATAAGATTGTCAGATTTGACATCAGTTAAACAGAGGCCTGATGAGTCAGTTACGGAGTTCATCCAATGGTTTTAGGATGTCATAAACCAATGTTACAGTCTTATTCTGAGTGATGGGCAATTAGCTGACTTGGCTTTTCTAGGGTTGCTGGCTCCAATTAGGGAACGCTTCTCTTCTCAAGAATTTGAGAGCATGTCACATCTTCTCCAGAAGGTATCATCGCATGAAAGCCGATTCGCTGAAACCAAGAAAGAGAGATACCATTGGAAGGCTGCTCAGCTACAGGTTTACGCATTGAACTCAGACGATGAGAAATCCGATGTATAAGTGGGTTTGGTAGAGTGGTCCAGGAATAGAAAACCTATATCATGTCCCTAGATGAAGAATACTAGTAAGGAGGAAAGATACGATTTTGATATCAACAAAGTCGATAAGATATTCAATCTTCTTCTCCAAGAAAAACAGATTCAACTGCCACCAAACTATATAATACCATCAGCTGAAGAAATTAAAAAGAGGAAATATTGTAAGTGGCACAACTCAATATCTCACCACTCTAATAAATGCAAAGTTTTTTGACAATAATTGCAATCGGTCGTCGAACAAAGGAGAATCAGGTTTGAAGATAAAAAGCTGATGAAGGTCGATGGGCATCCTTTTCCTATGAACATGGTGTTTGCAGGGTCTTCAAGAGATCGGTTCGATAAAGGGAGACGTTCGAAGAGATCAAATGTCACCTCATTAGATTTAATCAAGAAATATTCTAGAATACAGGATGAAGAACGACGAGCCATAGCACACAAGGAAAGGTATAATCCACATTGAGGTTGTCCATTTTTTTAGTTTTGTTACAATCAAGACATGAGGTTGCCATCGATAGAAGATTGTCCTGAATGTAATAACCTAGGGTCGCAGTATGTCGAGCAGAAAAGGATGTCGTATGATCGGCCACCTATCCAGCGGGCATCGGTACATAGCCGATTAGAGCCAATCAGTGCAGACTATAGTCAAAAGTTATCTGATGACCAGGAATTACGTAAAGGACAATACAACCCAAATGCCCAGTGGTGTCCATCTGGGATCTTCACAAAAAATTAGAAGAAAAGGACACAAAGGTTGCGACACAAAGAGCAGCATAGAATGCAACGTCAAGACCATGAGGAAGCCGATCGAAATCAAAAGACTAAAAGCGTATGGTGCATGAAGCAAAAAGATAATGATACTAGCACATCGGCTCCAACCAACATGGAGTTCTTCTTGCTTTTAGAGTATAAAGTGTGTGCATCTGATGAAGAGGATCACGAGGAAGTTTTTGCTCAATTGACGCTAAAACCTAATCAAGCCATATTTGATAAGCCTAAAGAATCTAAGCATCAGCACATAAGACCACTGTATATCAAGGGATATGTAGATGGGAAGCCGATGACGAAGATGCTAGTTGATGGAGGTGTAGCTGTCAACCTGATGCCATATGCTACATATCGCAAGCTAGGGAAGATTGTTGAAGACCTAATCAAAATAAACATGGTGTTGAAAGACTTCGAAGGAAATCCATCGGAGACAAAGGGAGTGCTAAACGTGGAGTTAACAGTCGGAAGCAAGACGTTGCCCACCACATTTTTTGTTATCGATGGTAAAGGATCATATACTCTACTTCTCGGTAGGGATTGGATTCACGCCAACTATTGTATTCCTTCCACAATGCACCAAAACCGCATACAATGGCAAGGGGATCAAGTGGAGGTGATTACGGCCGATTAGTCGACTAACATTGTAGTAACTGATTTGCCAATCTGGGAAGCTGATGGTTTTGTTCGCTTGTTCGAGAAAGCATGCGATGTAGATTTCCTTAAAGTAACCAACAAAGAGATAAAACCGGTTCAGCAAGTCGGCTCGGAACTATTGCTCTAATGGGAACCATAGAAGATTTTGAAGGGAAATTAGGGCAAGGATTTACGTCGGTCGATGAGTTGGAGGAAGTTGATATAAGACCAGGAGATAGACCAAGGCTGACATATATTAGTAGAAATTTAATTTCTGAATTCCGAGAAGAGATAATAAAATTGTTAAAAAAATTTCGGGAATGTTTCGCTTAGGATTACCATGGGATGTCAGGTTTGAGCCAATCGATTGTTGAACATCGGCTTCCTATTAAACCAGGATTTTGGCCATTCAAGCAGCCACAGAGAAGGTTCAAAGCAGAGCTGCACGATGAAATCAAGGCAGAGATCACGAGTTTATATGATGCAAATTTCATCAGACCTTGCCGATATGCTGAGTAGGTATCCAATATCGTCTCAATGCAGAAAAAGAATGGGAAGCTGAGGATTTGCATCGACTTCCAGAATTTAAATAGAGCGACCCCTAAAGATGAGTATCCGATGCTAATGACAGATCTATTAATTGACGCAGCATCGGGTCACAAGATCATTAGTTTTATGGACGGGAATGCAGGCTACAAATAGATTTTTATGGCGAAAGAAGATATCCACAAGACTGCGTTTAGGTCTCCTAGAGCTATCGGCTTGTATGAGTATGTAGTCATGGCTTTCGGTTTAAAGAATGCCGATGCAACCTATTAGAGAGCCATGAATTATATATTTTATGATCTTATTGGCCTACTGGTGGAGATATATATTGATCATGTGGTGGTAAAATCTAAAGGTATTGAAGACCATATAGCCGATCTGTGAAAAGTTCTAGAGAGAACGAAGAAATATGGACTCAAGATGAATTCTCATAAATGTGCTTTTGGCGTATTTACTGGGCAATTCTTGGGCTTTATGGTGCATGAGAGAGGTTTTGAAGTTAGTCGATGAAGCGTCAGAGCTATCTAGACCACTGAGCCACCAAACAACAAAACACAGCTACAGTCTTTGATCGATAAGCTCAACTTTATAAAGAGGTTTATTTCAAATTTATCAGGGAGAATTGAGTCCTTCACTCCTTTATTGAAGTTGCAAGCCGATCAAGAGTTTGTTTGGGGCATTAAACAATAGAAAGCATTTGATCATATCAAACAATACCTGAATTCTCCATTCCGTCGTAAAAAGGGGTATCATTCAAGTTATATCTGTCAACCGATGAGAGGTCTATTGGGTCAGTGCTTGTACAGGAATTTGAATCAAAAGAACGGGTGGTTTTCTATCTAAGCCGATGACTTCTGGATGCTGAGACCAGATATCCTGTGGTGGAGAAGTTATGCCTATGTTTATACTTCTCGTGTACAAAGTTAAGGCATTATCTTCTATCGGCTAAGTGCACAGTACTTTGCAAAGCCGATGTGATTAAATATATGCTATCAACTCTTGAGAGGGCGGATTGGTAAATGGATTTTTGCTCTAATGGAATTCAATTTGAGGTATGAATCAGCTAAGGCAGTCAAAAGACAAGCGGTGGCCGATTTTATTGTACAACATAGGGGAGTCCAAGAGGATTTTGTGGAGCCGATTCCGTGGACACTATTCTTTGACGGGTCAGATTGCAAACATGGATATGGTATCGGCTTGGTGATTATATCGCCTCGGGGGGAAAGCTTTGAGTTTGCTTTTATAATCAAGCCTTATAGTACTAATAACCAAGCCGAGTATGAAGCGGTGCTCAAAGGTCTTTAGCTGCTGAGGGAAATCGAAGCCGATACGGTAAAGGTCATTGGAGATTCTTTGTTGGTGATCAGACAGCTATCTGGAGAGGATGAGTATAAGGATGAAGTTTTGAGATCCTATTATGAAGAATGTCAAAGTTTATTAAAGGATTTCAAGATAGTATCATTGGATCATATTCCTAGAGAGCAGAATTTGGAGGCCAATGATCTTGCTCAAATTGCTTCGGGACATCGGCTGGATGGGAAGTTGGAAGTTGAGATAGCCGATATTAAAAATCATATTGAGGCTGATGATTGGAAATAAGAAATTATTCAATATTTGTAAAATCTATCTCAATCGGTTTCTAAGAAACTTCGGTACCAAGCTGCAATAGTAATGAGTGAAGTACACTAAGGCGTTTGCGGAGCCCATCAATCGGCTCACAACATGAGATGGCTGATGAGGAGAGCTGGATACTTTTGGCCGACAATGCTGGAGGATTGCTTTAAATATTACAAAGGATGCCAAGACTGTCAGAAGTTTAGGAATGAGCAACGAGCTCTAGCGTCAGTTATGAATCTAATAATTAAGTCATGGCCGTTCAAAGGTTAGGGAATCGACATGATCGGCCAGATTTATCCTTCATCAAGTAAAGAGCACAAATTCATATTGGCAGCAACTGATTATTTCACAAAGTAGGTAGAGGCTATCCGTTTGAAGAAAGTTACTTCTAAAGGCGCGATTGATTTTATCAAGGAACATATTATATATCGGTTTGGTATTCCACAGACAATTACTACCGATCAAGGTTCTATCTTTGTGTCTGAAGAGTTTCAAAAGTTTGCTACCAGTATGGGGGTTTAAGTTGCTAAATTAATCACCACACTATGCTCAAGCTAATAGACAAGCCGAAGCTTCCAACAAGAGTTTAATTAAGTTGATCAAACGCAAGATTGATTAACAACCACGAAGATGGCACATTACATTAAATGATTCACTATGGGCCTCTCGGATGGCATGCCATGGATCTACTTAAGTGCCGCCATATCAACTGGTATATGAGCATGAAGCAATTCTCCTGTGGGAAGTTAACATCGGCTCCAGGAGGGTGTCTCTGCAAGATTAATTGATAGCCGATGATTCTTACAACCTGATGACCGATAAACTTAATGATTTAGCTCAGAGTCGGTTAGGGGCGTTTGAAAGGTTCAAGAAAAATAAAGCTAAGGTTGCTAGGCATTATAATAAGTGGGCGATGACTAAATCTTTTTCTGAAGGAGATCTCAATTGGAAATTGATTTTACCAATTGGATCTAGAGATAAGTTTGGAAAATGGTCACCTAATTGGAAAGGGACATATCGGATCAATCGGTGTATGCTTGGTAATGCTTATATACTGGAGAGTCTTGAAGGGGAGAGATTTGCCAGAGCGCTCAACAGAAAATATTTGAAGAAGTATCATCCTAGCATTTGGGTAGATGCCTAAATCGATTAAGTATGGCCGATTTTTAATTCTCTTCAAGATAGAAGCCTAAAGATGTTATATCAGCTAATGATCCTGTTTGCTTGAATTGGCTAAGGTGTGGCCAGTTTCTAATACACAGAAGTCGATATGGTTATATCGGTTACAGATAGCCGATATCGTTAAGATATTGCCTTTAGGGAATATATATGTATACTGATTTCATTGATCAAGCTAATCAAGTTTTATTACGGTCAATGTTCAGGACAACATTTTTTTTCAAGGCTAAGATTTTACAGGTATTTATTGATTGCCTCGATTGCGCGCAGATGGATTTAGTCTATTTCGTTGATAGCGTGGATGTCATCCTCATCAGATCTAGGGATGGTCTTCATGTTCCTATGCCAACGAACTATTTGATGTACTTTATCTACCACCTGGGCCTCTTGATCTTGGATTGATTTTGGTAGTCCAATAAGATGGGATTTGGTGGATTCGATGTCACAACGCACCTTGTCAAGTTCTGCCATCAAATCAGCTTCTCGTTTCTTCAAGAGGCCAAGCTTGGAGTTGGTGTATTGTAGGTCAGTTGTCATCTCATCAAGTTTCCTCTTTTCGGTCTAGGCAGACAGCCGGTCGTTTTGGGCCAAATTATTCTGCTCAACCCGATAAGCTATACGTCGTCTACATGAGATCAGTTAGGTCCTTTGGAAATCCAAGTAGGCAGCAGGTGTAAGTATGTTGGTCAGCTTTTTGGGCAAAAGGTGTTCAATCTCAACCAGTCTTACCCGAATCAGCCCGCAATCTTCCACTAGTAAGTCAATCGGGATGTCCAGCCAATGCATGATATCTGATAGTTGCTCGCGTACATCGACTGGTAGAAACAGTTCGATTGCTGCACTGGTAGCTGAGTCCTCGTCTGGATCCAAGTATTTCCCGATTTCAAAGGAGAACAAGTCAGCTAATGATTGCATATTAACATCGGTAAATAGATCATGAGCTAGGATAGAAATAACTTGTAGGATGGGCATACCTGGGATACAGCGAGAGCAGTTTGAATGATAATGTTGGTATCAATCTGATGAGAGTAGATTTGGGGATTGGATACCATAACTTCTGAGGTGACCATCGGCTCAGTTCTTGTAACTGTATCTAACGGTTAGGTTATAGGAGCCGATGGTTCAGGCTGCAAAGCAAAGGTGTCAAGATAAATGTGAAGATAGCAGAAAAGAAATAACATTGACACATACCAACGGCGATGAGGAAGCCAGGATCGTCATAGGAGAAGGGCCTTGGGGAGTTGATGCTATTGTTGCAACATCGGCATTGGATTTTTGTTTCTTAGGAACCATCCGAGTAACTAGCTTCTTGCGTTTTGTGTCTGACATTCGTGGCACTCGGAGTAGAGCCGATCAAGATGGGGCACCTTGTCTAAGGAAAGACATGGCCGATGAAGGTTGGTAGGCAATCGGCCGACCACTTGCACTAGTTGCAGGTGCTTCTTTATCAACAGCCTGCGGGGTCATGGAGATTAAGTGACACAGTCAAGATTCAATATGATGTGAAAAAGGTAATGTAAGGAGAAGGATTACCTCTTCATCGGATTTGATGTAGTTAGGGTTAAGGCGCACACAATAACGTTCAGCCGATAGACTGAACAAATGACTTCCCCACTCTGACCACCATTGAGTAAAAAGTTTGGTGTTGGATACATAGAGCTCGAAGGTGGAGATGGTCCTCAAAGATAGGGATGTTGCAATCAATCGTAGCCGATCATACATCAGGCCACTGTTTACTTCTCCTTAGACCTGGAGCTTGCCGATGAAGAATAAGACAATTGGGAGCTGGCCAAAAGCCAACCGACGAGCACTAACAGAGGGATGATAGAACTCATACAATGGGTGTTGGGATCGGCCCAGCGAAAATCCAGTTGGCAGAAGATTATGGGTTATGGATGACAGGAATATAGTCTTCGATTCTTCATTGGCTAGTGCATTCAATGGATGAAACCTAGAAGTCATCTCGAAAGACGAATCGTCCTTGTACGCAAACCAGACGATAACTTCTTTGGTAAATCCGTAGTAGAAACATTTAAACCACTGGCTGAGTCCGAGGGGGGTCATTTTGCTTCCAGAAAGAGCCGATGCGGCCTCACCTAGAGAAATATATCGGCGTAGGCTAGACTCACTATCTTTTGCGTAATCAGTCGGAAATGTCAATGAAGAAAAAGGGGTCCTGGGGATGACTCTGGAGGTATAGATGTTCAACCAAAGTTGTATAAACCACCAAGGACCACCAATATGACCGACTGGTTGACCTGCTGATAATTTGTTTGCCTCCTGATGAAGCAGTTGATAGATGACTCCAAGAAGATATTGCCCCAATGGGATGTGGCGCTGATTGGCCAGGAGTTCTGCTAAGCACAGCATGTTGGTAGTTGGACTAAGAGTTGAACCGCCAAAGACAAATCGTTCCAGCCATAAGTTTAGGAATGCAACATGTTCCCGATCATCGACTGGTCTGAAATTCTTAATGTGCAAGGATATGTATTTAGTCCACCCTCCGATGTTTTTGGTGTTCAGCCGATGAGTGGGCTTGAATCGGAGGATGAACGGATTTACATATTGAATAGTGTTGAGGTAGCTCAACATGGTGATATCCATTAAGGTGGGAGTCATTGGTCCATGTCCAAACATGAAGGCGTTAAGGATGTCTGATCAAAAATAGAAAGCCGATGCGGGCAAAGGTTCATTCTTTTTCATATCGGCTAAAGTTAGATTGATACAATGGTCGATTTCTAGGCCTTTCTAGAATAGTCTTTTAGAAGCCGAAACACTGAGATACCAATTTCTCTATCCCAGGAGCTTACTAGGCCATGATTTGAAACTGTTGGTCCAATCGGTGATGGTCATAGCTGAATTTTTATACGGGATCCATTCTGTTTCAGAATTTATGAAATCTGTTAGATCCTCATCACTCATAGGGCCAAAATAAAAGAAATTGGGGCATCAAAAACTAAGATGGCAATTTGACTTTTGAAATCCTACAGCAAACAAGAACCCAACTACAGATGAGTGGACGGGATAGGAGAGATTTGTTTAAAATGTGGGACAAAAGAGCAGATAAAAGTTATCTTATGGACTACGTGTGTCGACGCCATCGCGGGAAAGAAAAGGGGAAAAGATCGGTGGTCGATGAAGCGATCTACGGAGGTTCACCTTCAGTTGTTAGGGCTTGTCGAGGTTGGGGGCTCCGATGGTAAGGAAGTGTGTGGAAGAAAGATGAAACAATGAGATACTTTAATAGGGGCAAGGTGACCTATGCTAGAATCTTGGCTGATTAATTATCGTCTGCAGGCTATGGCGAGCCATCCCGGTTTGTGGAGACTTCCAACGGCTTGAAATTTCATAATCTATTAACAAACTCCAAAATTGGGGGGCATTTGTTAACGCCAAAATTTTATAAGCCAGAGAAAGATAGAAAGGATGATCAGTTTAGTAAAGAAGACTACATTGCTACAGGAAAGAAGTCGATTGTAGGAAGCAAGGAGAGATTCGGTCCATGAATAGAAGATTATCCATATGAGACTGAGTTTAAGGAGGAGCCATGGCACTCACGGTAGGGTATTTTACCTATGCAAATCGTATCTTATATGGAAAGGTTTAGTTAGTTTAGTTAACTTCCCTAGAGATATTTTCCTTTTATATTTTTAGGAGATAACGTCCGATAGTTGTTGTAACCGCGTTGGACTCTATAATGCCACGGTATAAATATCAACCCCTAGATACTTGTAATCATATCAACAGATATATCCAATACTACTTCGGCGTATCGCCACCCTAGGTCATCTAGGCTTTCACCGACAGGTTCTGGCTCTCGACGTGTGGCTGCATCGGTTAACTTCAATCTCCGACGAAGGGGTAAGTCCCGCCACTATCCGGGTATATCTCGCTATGTCTAAGGCTGCATCGGTTAGTTTCGACCTCTTAGTCAGATCGGGTGTACCGCATCACGTCTGTGCGAGGTCTATCGGCTCTCTTTATCGTCATCGGTCTCGTGCTGCATCATTTAGGTTCGACCTGCGAGACTGCCGATGGTAGATCGAGCCATAGGCCTATAGGTCTCTGTATGACATTTCATCGGAGTGTTAGCTAATGAGTTATCCATATCCCTGGCACCACGCCCAGCATATCGGCTCCTCGGCGCATTAAGGTTAGGTGTAGGTCTGCATAGGACGTTCGGCGGCTAAGTAGCCGATGGCATCTCCTCTTTCTTCTTTTGTCATCACGTTCGATCTAAGTCTCCGCCGTCTCCATGTCGTTAACCCCCGGCCTCATGCTGCCTCGGTTCAATTCGATCTATCGAGGCTGATCCTAACGGCGCCGTCACCACGATCGCTGGCCCACGTGGCCTCGCGGGGGATCAGCTCTCGCTCCACGAATTGGATACCAAGCAGCGTTATCGGCTCTTCGGCCGATGGGTCCTCTAGTATGCTACACACGTCTATCTCTCACGTCTCCATCGGCTTTTCAACCGATGCTTAAGCGTTGTCTTCTCTATCGGCACCTAGCCGATAGGGAAAATCGGACAGGCCCATCGGTCGGCCGGCTCACGGATCTCATTCTCTACTTATCAATTATAGGATCAAAATTACTGGTACGCTCTCAACACCTTAAAGCTTAAGAACCTATATTGGACCTAAGCAGATCTCTTAGGCCTTCACGTCACCGAGCCGCTACCTCTCCTCGGCTGCGAGATTTGGCGGCACGCAGCTGGCCTCTACTAAGAAGGCAACATACATTTATCACGTCAAATTTCACACTCGCTAATAGAGTTATTTTTAAAACAATAACTAAATATAGTATAGATTTATATTTTTTTCAAAAAATATATATACTTTTAATATTTTAATAGAAAATATATAAATAAAAAATCGACCAATCGGTGGCACACACGGACAGTCTGGTAATCGCACTACATGAATCGTCCTTTGTTTCACATGATACGGACCATCGGGCAGCCCATCCGGGCCATCCTTTGTCTCACATTATCGGGACCATCTGGATGGTTTGTACCATTGACTTTTTTTTTTTGCTAGGAAATGCGTATCGCTGCCAGTTGTCTACACCATCCGGACTGGCAGCTGTACTGTTCGTACTGTGCTGCTTTTTTCGCGGGAAATGGCTATCACTGCCGCTTGTGGCCTGTTGGTTTGAAAAACTACCATGCCAATTACAAACCCTGTACCAAGATGTTATGAGTTGGTGTAAAACGTATATACTGTTATTAAAATTAACATAATTTTACAATTATTTTTAGTTTCTTTGTTAGTATTATCCTTTAAATCACTTGAAAACATAAATATAAAAGTTTAGTCATAAATTATTTTTTCGTTAATATACCATTTGATGTTTTTTTTTATTTGGCTAACCGATATTCCCATTGAATAGGGGCAGAGGGTGAGAACAGTAAGGAGTGATTGATTACCAGGCAAGAGGGCTTACCTAGGTCATCAACATCATGTCAAGCTAAAGTCGCCACCACTGCTACTGCTAGGCGGAAGATGACTGCCATCACTAGCTAGGACCGATAATCGAACTGATGTCCATGAGCTTTTTATAGAACTGAAACTAGAATGTGCGATGAGAGTGGCCTCCCTCCCTCTCACCACCAGTCGGGGGAGGAGAGACCTGACTGGCAGAGGAAGGTGGTCTGGTTACTATTTCTGTTGCAGAAGCCTTCTTCTCCCTGTTTGATCATTTATAATTTTTGGGCTTGACTCTCCCAGGTAACACCATAACAGAAGGGTTCTCCAATAGTACATATACAATTAAATTTCATTACCATATATGCATTATAATTATGTTCCACACCACTCAGTTACATGACAAATATCAATAGCACACCGACACATATCGGTAGCTGTTATCTAGACCATATTGATCAGATCACAGGTTTTAATGGCAGAAGCGCATGAACGGTACAATTTTCAGAGCATACACTTTGACACTTGACATTCAAGAGATACATAATTAAGCAGCAAAGATAAGACCTACATTAATTAAATATTCTTCTCTTGTTCGAGTACCTGAGACGTTGATGGTTCAGATGCACTGAAAGTGCTTGCTCCGGATGATTTGGCTAGCTTTGGGTGCCCGTGGGTTTCTCCATTGAGTTCAAGCTCCTTGAGTCTTGGATGACTCGTAATCATAGAAAAGTTATTCTCTAGAGTGATTTTAATCTTGTCCATGGTCCAAGAAATCTTCTCCAGCATGGGAGCCGCACCATCTTCGATGTTAATCTTTTTAGTATTCGCGGAAACATTATTTACCACGAGAAGCCTGAGCTCCTTGAACTCATTGTTCTTCAGGGTGATGGTGGCTTCACAGTATGAGCCATGAAGGAGCCTGAGGCAGCGCAAGCTCTCGAGTTTTCCAAGGATTTGCAGGCCATTCTGTCTCAGTAGACTTTCACGAATGGTGACCTTAGAAAGCATTTTGAGATCTTGAATCCACCAAGGGAGGTTGCCATCATTGCTGTCTCCCTTGTAACACTTGATATTTAGGCTCCTAAGGTATTTGGGAGGAGAGAACTTTGCAGCATTAATTTCCTCGTTCTCCAGGGTGACAACCTTGCTGCTATTTCTAGGCATGTATTGTGGCGGTGGTGGCGTGATCCAGACTCTTAGAGAGCACAAGGTTTCATTCAGAATGCTGATTATTCTCATCAAATGCTTGATGTTCTCCTCCTTTCCGTCGAGCACCACACCCAGCTTCCGCAACTTCCTCAGATGCCCAAGTTGCTTGAGCTCGTTTTCCCCATCCAAGATCTGGACATAGCTCAGTATCTCCATGCTGGTGCTGCTCGCAATCTTGCAAGGCATCTGCACGGTGCGGAGTACTGACTCGGCTTTGCTTCCAACATGTGCCGAGGCTTGTGACTCGGCCTTGCTTTCGACACGTGCCGAGGGTTGTGATCTGCTGATGGAGAGGAGGTGCTTCAGCTTGGGGAGGTCGATGTGCTTCGTGCTGGTGGCCGGCACGTATGTTTGCCGGATGTCGAGGGTCTCCCGTAGCCGGAGGTTGTTGATCTTCCTCGGCAACCTGGAAACGTTGGTGTTCCGAAGGCTGAGGTACTTGAGAGAGCGCACATTACATATGGTCTTGAGGTGGCGCTTCCTCAGGCCTGTACAACCTCCTAGGTCCAGCACGTTGAGCCGGTATTCTTCACGTAGGCCTTTCAGGAGAAATACCATCTCGTCCATTGGATTCTTCGGCTTGCCATTTACCTCCTTTGGGTAGTCATCGCCGGCACCGGATTTGTCCTGCACACCATCAGCCTGGGGTTTCTGCGACGGCGGTGTTCGTTTAACGAGCTTCCGGATCTCAAGCTGGTAATGGAGGTGAGTTGGCAGGCTAGCCACGAAATTCTCACTTTTGGAGATGCTGAAGATGAAATCCCGGAGCTCCTTCTTTCCAGCCATGTAGCAGCTCTTTATTTTGAGGCCAGTAATGACCACAGGATCTGCAGGTTGAACAAAGCCTCGACAGACGAGCTCGTCGAAGCAGCGTTCCCCTGCCTCTTCGATGGTCTGATGCTCATTGTCCCTGGCCACGAGGCCTTCTGCCACCCATCGCCGGACCAAGCATGTCCTGCTGATGCTTGTTTCCTCTTGGAATGTAGTCAGATACTGGAGGCAGCTCTTGTAGTGTATGGGCAGCTTGCTGTAGCAGAAAACCATCACCTCCCTGACCAAATCTGCTGCCTTGTCCTCCAGCTTCTTCTCCAGCTTCGTCAGCTCTTCTTTGGTGCCATAGGGGTAGGCGAAGAGAGCACGAAGCAGCATCTTCATGACGTCGTGATCCTTCTCGCATTTCTTCAGGATGGCACGAATTTCATCCGCAGCTTCAGTTGCGAGGCTGTCAGGGAGCATTTGGATCGCTTTGCTCAAGTATGGAAAAGGATCCTGCTGGTCTTTCTTGATTTCTTGAGTTTCTTCTAGGGCATGGAGGAAATCATCCCTCTTGGAGTCCACCTTGCTGTCCTGGCGGACCAGGTTAGGCTTTGGCTTGGCGTCGTCCGGGACGTTGACGCCGTAGCGGAGGCGCCGCTCGCCGACGTCGAGGACGCGGACCTTGAGCTCTCGGATCCTGTTGGCGAGGCGGTGGCGCGCCGGCACCGTCCAGAGGTAGACGGGGAGGTGGCGGAGAGTGGACCAGAGGCCCCTCTCCGGCGGCCTGAGGTCGCGCATGTACAGGTCGATGCAGTCCTCGGCGATGTAGGCGATGTCGCGGACCTGCTTCATCCACGCCCGGAGCTGGTCATCGTGCTCCGCCTCCGTCTTGGTCAGGTGCAGCAGGAAGCCGTTCATGCTGTCCATCTCGTCCTTGATGAACTGGATGTCCCCCTGCACGCCGCCCAGCAGCCGCGTCTCGTCGGTGATCGCCGACGAGAGCAGGCCCAGAAGTGTGTCCACTGCCCCATGCGTCTGGTCGGCCATTCATCAGAGAGATCTTGGTGATCTTCACACACACTCTTCCTCTGAGTGTAGTGAGTGGAATTCAGCGGAGAGATTGATCGAGAAGACGACGAAAATGATCTACGTAAAGTGCAGCAACTTCTACGTATGTATGATTAAATATGTATGAACAGAGGCTGAGAAGTAATCCGGAATTCAGATGGGCAAAATGGGTAGTGTGCATCGGATGCAAGAGCTAGCATCTAGTTCTATACTTAGTAGCAGAAGCTAGGAACCTAAGGAAGATGAATATATCCTTCGTTTATTGTCCTAAAGAACAATGAATCGAATACAATGAAAAGCAACCTCTCTGTCATGGCAATATTTAATTTGTTCCAAGCTTGTCTCTGCGGCACAGGCACAATTGTTGGCAGCTACTTTTCTTTTTCATTACATCATTTTTAAAGGATCTTTTCCAATTTGTTATCTTCTGTCGTTCTTCTCATGGTGACATTTCATTAAAAGGTTCTAATTACCACGTTTGCAACCTTTGTGACCTTTTTTATAATTGCATTTTTTTATATACGCCCTATATTTGACTTCTAATGGTCATCGGCATTAAACTTTGACCATCGTCATTATAAAACATATTTTTTGATTTAAAAACCAATTGTCGTAATACCTCATTCGGTGGTCGAGGCTTATGCCGCCTGCGGTGAAGTTTTTGGTGGGATTACCCATACATAAAGAGTAGGCAAATCCAGATATATAAACACTGTATTGTTAAATAATAATGATAAAAAAATTAGTTTAAGTTAAATTACTAAAATGATTTATATTGAAATTGGATTTTGCAAAATTAGCTTATATTAAAATTAGCATTATTTAATTGTTTGTATTTAAATTATTTATGAAAAATATGATGATTGTTGATATGATTAGGTTGTAAAAATCTGTGTCAGAGAATATTTTTTTATTTATGTATAGTAATTAAATTTAAAAAATAGATAAAAAACTATTAAAAATATTTAGAGAAACTTTAGATAAAAATTGAGAATATAATTTTATGAATTAATTGCTGGATTTACTGCCACACCGAATAAATAGTGCAATTTGGCTCATTTACCATAACGCCTTTATGGGGTGACTTAGGCAGAAGAACCCGAATGCTATTGAGCTAATAGAGTGGGCTGACTTAACCGCATGCCGAGAAGCAGCCCGACATAATGGGTTGGCGGTAAAAATCAGTTTAGTAGCGTCAGCTCAAGCACGCGGCGAGAGAGGGGGCCCGAAGTGTGTCGACTGCGCCATGCGTCTGGTCGGCCATTCAGCAGATATTTTCGTGATCTTCACACACACTCTTCCTCTGAGTGTAGTGAGTGGAATTTAGCGGAGAGATTGATGGAGAAGACGCCGAAAATGATCTACGTAAAGTGCAGCAACATCTACATATGACATATCATTAAATATGTATGAACAGAGGCTGAGAAGTAATCCGGAATTCAGATGGGCAAAATGGGTAGTGTGCATCGGATGCAAGAGCTAGCATCTCGTTCTATACTTAGTAGCAGAAGCTAGGAACCTACGGAATATGAATTTATCCTTCGTTTATTGTCCTAAAGAACAATGAAGCGAATACAATGAAAAGCAACTTCTCTGTCATGGCAATATTTAATTTGTTCCAAGATTGTCTCTGCGTCACAGGCACAATTGTTGGGGGTTTATATTAAAATTGATTTTTATAAAATTAGTTTATATTAAAATTAGCATGATTTAATTGTTTTATATTTAAATTATTTATGAAAAATATGGCGATTATGTGTGTGCATTGACCTTGTGAGGTTGTAAAATTTGTCCTAGATAATGTTTTTCTTAATTTATGTGCAGGAATTAAATTTGGTAAAGAGGTGAAAAACTGCTAAAAAATTTTGAAGTAATTTCAAAATAAAATTGAGAAATTAATTTTTTGAATTAACTATAGTAACACGTTGGATTTACTGCGAGGCCGAATAAATAGTATAGATTCAGTCTAGCAGTAAATGGGCTAACGGTGACACATGAACGGACTAGCATGCATTGCATTGAAGAATGTCAAATGCAACTGGGCTAATAGAGTGGGCTAACTTGATAGGCAGGCCGAAAAGTCATCATACCGACAGAGTGGGCTGACGGCGAAAACCGGCCCAGCAGCGCGAGTGTAGGCACATGGCTAGAGATAGGCTGATAGGTAGGCCAAACCTATCAGCGAGCATGGGCGCGGGCGTGAAGAGGCGCTGCAGCTAATAGGTGGGACTAGAATAGGAAATGTGGCACGCGCGTGTAGCTGCAAGCAATCCGAATAAGACATGACACAATTGGATTGGTGTGGAGGCGTGAGAATAGTGACCGAGCCAGATTTTCTATAGAAATGTCTATTTTAGATCTGATGGTTGAGAATAAACAAAGTAATGGCTATAAAATCTTAAAGATATTTAATTCATTTTCTTTGGTGCTTTTTCCTATAAAAGAAGGTAATATGTTAGGGATTTATACACAAAAATTGAGAGGTTTTTTTTATAAATTTTGTAAGTGCAATTTTGGTAATAAATGTAAAGTTTATCAAAGATTTATGTGGTATTTAAACTCTCTTTTTGTGCATAGCGTTTGATTTTATATTAATTTGTTTCCTCTATGTTTTGGAATGATTTATTTGATCTAAAATTTAGTTAAGTTGTTTTTCTAGTGGTATGAGAACGAGATAATTTTATTTTATTATCTTTTCTAATTGATCTTAACTGATGATTAAAAAATATTTTGATGGATAGGTATTCCACAATACATTGTGTTTTCAATGGTATTAATTTTCAGTTTTGGAAGCCTAAGATGGAGACATATATTCAAGTTCAAGACTTTGTTATATAGGAGAAGATTTACAAGCCATATCAAGTTACTGAGAATGACAACAATGAACCTACTACATGTGAAGGCAAACAACAAAGTGAGTAATTTGATTATTCAAGACCTATGAAGAAGCGACATTGACCATGTTGTTCATCTTAATTCATCACATGAGGTATTGAGAGCATTTTATAATTATCACGAAGAATCAAACATGGTAAGAGGTACGTCAAGATACGTATAAAAGAAATAGTTGCATTTTGAGATAAATCCTGATGAATCTCTTGATGACCTATTTGCTTGTTTTAACAAGATTTTTAGCAACTTGGGTTCTGTTAATATTATTTATTCTAAGGCTAAAAATTCTTATCAATTGCTATGTGCTTTAAATATGTCTATATAGGAGATAAACATAACATCAATTAGATAATCGTACACTTATTTTAGATGTGTTTTATTCTAAATTGAAAATTCATGAGTTAGATGTTTTTGGTAGAAAAAATATGCCTAATAAATCAATAGCTTTAACTTCATAAACTAATAACTCTATTGGTGTTAATTATTCATCTAGCTATGCTTTATCTAATTTGTCTTTACTAGCCAATGAACAGTTAGAACAAATACCTAAAGATGATTTGGTATTTCTCTCTATACGCTTCATAGGAGCTTTGTAGAATATTCGATCCAAAAAGAGGGCAAATGGTAGAGAAACTCGAAGATGTTTCAAATACGGTTTGCTTAATTATCTTCGTCTTAAGTGTCCAAAATTTCTAGTAAGATTTTTTGACAATAAAGATAAGGAGAAAGACGAGAAAGACAGAGACAAAAAATGAACATTAAAGAGTACCAAGAAAAAGCGGTATTTAAACATAAAGGTAGTACACCGTATTCTTTCTGCTATTGAACATGAGAATCTAAGTGATGACCCAAAAGTGATGATGATGCTACTACTAAAGGTAAGAAAAATATAATGGGGCTACTTATGATGGCAAGTAGCATCACCAATAGTGATATCGATAGCAACAGAGACAATGAAGTAGAAGTTTCTTACGATGATTTAGCTTGTAATGTTGAAAAACTTGATACTTTATTAGAAAAAAAATATAAAAAAAATAATAAATAAGATGTTTAGGTTAAACAATTAAATGCTGAAATTATAATATTTAAAGCTTTAATTCTTGTAGATGATTCTTATAAATCATGTGACTTAGTTTATTCCAAATTTATTTCCTATGAGATATGCATTCTTTCACTTTGAAATAACTTAATCTTAAAAAAGAGAAAAATAATAAGTATGTCTATATAGTTGATTAATCTACTCATTATGATAATTGTAATTCTCTTAAGTTAAATTTAAATGATGCTAATATTAAAATTGCTCAACTAATCTTGCTATTCATAAGATTTTTTTATGCTCTAATTGTAGTAATAAAGATAATTTCAGCATGTCTCTCATAAAAATTGTGCAATTCTTTTGAATCATACCGATTACTTGTATGGAAAGAAGGGAACTAAAAGCTCGAATCAAATTTTGAATCAAAACACTAATTCTCATAGTTTAAAATAGGTTTAGATTATAAACCTTATGATTATTCTAAGACTTATGCACCAACTATTGCTAAATCACTTAGTAGTGGTATAATTAATATTGCATATAAACCTAAAAAGACAATTTTCAAATATGTGGTGCCATGTCATCTACTGATACAACTATTATAAGTGCTATCTATATTTCTAAAAGTATATATAAAGTTAACTACACTTACACTTACTGTGGTAGCGATAGAACTAAAAGTATATTTTATTTTAGACTTGCTAAACAACAAATGAGAGAAATGATTAAGGCAATGTCTAATTTGAGAAAAGCACGACCTTTTGGTTCTATTAACATGAGTAACAATATAAATACTTGTGTTATGTCTTCTGCTATTCGTCGTGTGTCTCAGTTCTAAATTCCTAAATGTTATATTACTAACCTCCGTATAAAGATCTCAACAGTGTCTTATTCTACATAGGCACTTTGTAAGAGGAAGGAAAACTTTTGGCTATTGAATTCTAGATGTTTACGTCACATGTTCAGTGATAAGAATTGGTTCTCCTTTCTCACAAGAGCATTGCATGTTAAAAAGATAACTTTTAAAGATGATTTTATTTCTATGTTTGTAGCTATAGGTACAGATGTATACATTCAAGGGAAGAATATTTTTATCGATGAAGATGAAGTTTTGGTTACTCCCACATAATCAATTGAATTGGTTCTAGCACCGATCGTAAGTTCATAAATGATAGATCATACTCAAGAAGAAATACAATTTTGCGATATATGTATATACATGATTTCAATCTTCTCACATGCTTTACTTCTTCAAGCAATTAGTCAGATTTTAAGGTATGCTAATGGCACTAAAGATTTTGGCATATGCCTATCTATATTTCTATGTATTACTTTAAAAGTTTTTTATGTTGATTTTAGACGGTGCAAACTTGATATGAAATTTTTTTCTATTTTTTGTTTTTTCCTTGTTAATTCACTTGTTACTTTGTCATCTAGAAAACAATCCGCTTTAGCATAATCAACTATTGAATCTAAATATGTGGCTGCTATTAGTTATTTTTCTCAAATTCTTTGTATAGTAGTTATACTTAAAGATTATGTCTTTACTTTAGAAAATATTCTACTTTTCTGTAATAACACAAGTACCATTTATATTACTAAGAACCTTGTTAAATACTTTATGATAAAACATATTGATATTAGATTTCACTTTCTTTGAGATCATATTCAAAAAATTAATATAACACTTCATATGTATACGAAACATCAATTGACAAATATTTTAAAAAAACCTTTGTATTCTTCTCGTTTTGCTCATCTTCGAGGAGAAATTGGGGTTATTCATCCTATAGGATTGTTTTGAGGGGAGCATCAACCTTTGTAATATATTTTTTTGTTCTTTATTTGAAAATAAAAATTTATTAAATAATGAGCACTATATATGGTTTACTTGTATTACTTACAGTCATATTTTTTTATAAGGTACGAGTACTTTTATGTTTCAATATGTGTGTCGTTGATCTTTGCATGACTACCTAAGTGAAATTATAACTTGAACTATTAAACTTTCTTATTTATTTTGATCTTGTTCTAAATGTGCTAATATACTATGAGAAATATGAGAAAAATTAAAAATATGTGCCATAAAAATCATGAGAATATATCAACAAAATATGCATTGTCGCACTTCTTTTTACAAGATTGCTTACTATTGCACTTTAGTATGAAGTTGGAAAAATTTTTGTATGACCAAAACCTAATTGTTAATCTTCTAATTGTGAAAAGACATAGACTTGAACGGATTAAAAAGTAAGGTTAATAGTGCATGTAATTTCTTGTAATTAAGATTTGTCAAGTACCTAATTTATTAAAAAAATGGCATAAATAAAGTGCATCAAGTTAATTCTTGCGAGATTTAAAATAGTTGAGTAAGTATAATAAATTATTAATTACTATTAAAATTTTTGTTATGCTTGATTTACATTATATATATATATAATAAGGTGTGAGTGTAAATTACTTTTAGAATGGCATGTGCGAGCTTTGATGATTTGAATTAATTATTAAAATAAAAAATAAAAAAATTGATATAAAATTGAAAATCTTCTATATTTTATGTTTCCTTAATGGATGTAGTGTGAAAATGGTAAAGAGTTTATACAAAAATTTTGGGAAGTTAAATGCCAATGCTTTTATAAGGTAAAAACTAATATTCAATATTCATGTATTGTTGCCAATGTATTTATCAAGAGGGAGATTGTTAAATAATAATGATGAAAGTTTGGTTTAAGCAAAATTGATAAATGATTTATATTGAAATTAAGTGTTGCAAATTTAGTTTATATTAAAATTGTTATGAATTGATTGGTTTATATTTAAATTATTTATGAAAATGTGGCGAGTGTGTATATACGTTGATATAGGTCATGTTGTAAAAATATATGATGAAGAATGTTTTTTTGTTTATTTATGTGAAGAAATTAAATTTGAGAGATAGATGAAAAAATGCTAAAAAAATTTAGAGGAATTTCAAACGAAAATCAAGAAATTAATTTTTGAATTGCTACACTAACGTGCTAAATTTGGTGCATGCCTAAATGAACAGTGTAGATTCGATCTAGGATGAAAGTGGTGCATGAACAGGCTAGTATGGACTAAAGAAGACCAAATGCGACTGGATTGATGGAGTGTGCTGACTTAAGGGTTTAGGGTAGGCTGACGGTAAAAATCAGTCTAGCAGAATGAGTGCGCGCCGAGCATGGGTGTGGGCGTGAGGAGCCGCTACCGCTAATAGGTAGGGCCGAAATGTAATATGTGGCTATGGTATTTTTCTATTTTTCTGAAAAGTTTTATCGGTTAATTATTTTTAAATCTTGTATTATTAATTAATTATGATTGAATTAATATGAGTCAACCTTCCGTTCAATAATTTTTCATTAATATCTTAAAATCTAAAAATCTAATTGAGTTTATTCTAATTGAGTTTGTTTATAAATTTTGCCGCTGCTAAATTTCTAAGTCGATGGTTTACGGATTTACAGCAGCTATAATCTATTTAGCAATAAAATAGTATTATGTCTAGATTTAAAATATATAGTTTTATTATTAGAAAAAATTGCTAAATTTTATTTTTAACTTATGCAATCATTCATCCCCTCTAATCGGCAATCCTAAGGTGAGTAGAGTACCTACAGACTTAGCCATTTTATAAGATATAAGAAAAAGTAAGTTCATCACTTTTCAAAATAGTGTACTAATGTTGAGTTTGACCTGAGTTGTTGCACAAATATTGTGTCAAACAATCCACTAAAAAATGTATCTTTCACCTTCTTAAAGAGTTAAATTAACTAGAGGATTCCCCCCTACAATGTTACGTGGTGCTTGATAAAGATAAAATTAGATTTGATATACAAATCTTATATATATATATATATATATATTACAACACATATGGTTCTATATAAAACTAGGAATATAATTGGATTTTATATACAACTCTTAAAAAATTATATTTTGTATACAATCAATCTATAATCAATCTATAAGTATAATCTAGACCTACTACTATCCGACGACTAAAATCTTTTTTTTTCTTTTGATTAATATGAGAATTTTTAGCCTCTAGATCAAATGTGTGACTCCTTTTTGAGCTATCTTTATAATATAATAGATTGGAGGTTGAAATTTTTCATGTTAATCCTATAAAAGAAAAGGGTACAGAATTCTCTCCTTAATTAGTCATAAAAAAGAAGAGAGCACTGCCTACATCCAACAACATTGTATACATCAAGTCATGTAGATATAAGTTTCACATGCTATGCAAAGGAGCATTATTTAGACTAAACTATTGAATGCACATCCACACAAACAGGACACCTTGATGTGCTTCATTCAAATAAATGTTCTAAAACAGCTATATATCGTGGTTAAGTAGAAAAGTTCGCCAGAAATATATACATGCATGAATGAGATTTATATATTCAGCCATCTAAGCCCTTCTCTTGCAATTTATATGAAACATGATGTTGGAGGATAGCTACGGGCCGTTACATAATACGATAACAAACATAATCTAAATGCAAGCAAGTCACTGTCGCTTATCCAAAAATTATTGATCACGTGCCTACCAGTTGCTGGCCCGCGTCCTTCTCACCGTGGCGTTTCTCGCGTCGATTGTAGCCAATGCCTCACATAACATATGTTGATACTAAAATCTGACACTAAGTATAGTTTATGGCAGAATCAAAACCAAATTTGGAAAAGGCCAGGCTTCAGCATAGAGGCCACTCTGAGAAAGGTCTGACCGGGGACCATGGTGGTCTGGTTAGGTCAGACTGGGATTAAGATATTTCTCGTGTTTAGCATAAGGTTTTTTTTCTAATTGATATTTAGACCAAATAGAACATGAAAAAGATTATATGAAGACAAGACCAACCGCTTTATAACTACCACAGATAGTTCTATTGACATCAACATCTAAAATCAATGAGCTAATTGAATCATTCTTTCATATTTACATCTATTTTTTTCCCTATTTTAGTTCGTTCATTTTTATAGGTTTGCGATGTAAACCATCCATTCTTTCCACTAGAGCGTGAATCTAATTGTAAATATCTTCCAAAAATTTTCCGTTCCACCCATGAGATGAGCGTTTATCTCAAATCTATCAGGATTGGTTCCACTGACTAGTTTTGATCTATATTATCATCTTGATCAAGAGCTTCTCATGATCAAGATGGTTGAGGAGACCTATAACACTGCTAGGTTTTGGATGAATCTCCGTTGTATTGGCGGCTTAATCGAAAAAGATGTCCCACTAAACTACATATATGCACTCGGACGGAGGCAATTCAAATAGCACTGGTAGCGTGTATCGCATACAAGTCAAGTTGTCTATGAGCTAGAAATTAAGTTTTCTTTTGGAACAGAGGGAGTAATTTTTATCTCTTGGCCCCAACCAACCTAGTCTGCATGTCTTTTTGATTGAGAAACTAGTATAGTAATGATGAAGTGATTAATAGAGAGGTATTTAATTTGGTCAATTTGACCCAGACATCTAATATTATAGGGTAACGTTCCGGTCATGAAGTTGAAGTTGCGGGAAAGATTCAGTGAGATGTACGATACTACTATCCCAAAATAGATTTTGATATTAGTGAGACCAGGGTTTTCAATTTTGATATTGTGAATTTAGCAAAAATTTATTCAAATTCAGTGAAAAAAATTAATTTTAATTTTCTTTCATTCGAAATTTTGGTCCTCCGATATATTTGTGCATATCAAAATAGTTAACCCTAGGGGACCATGGACACGCATATCATCATCAACATGATATGGGTGTAGGATTTAGGGCCTGACCACACCCGGTTTGAGTACAGTATCACGAAACCACTCACAATCATTTATGATTTTGCTAATATATAGATTGATAATAGAACTACTTTCTATATACATAACTAGGCAAACTTTATGGGCCAATGGGCCAAACTTTGCTACCATAGCCTAACCTACAAGCAAAAAATCCATACACAAGAACCAACAGGCCGCCATAGGCACGCTTGAGAGTAGGCCAATCTAAAATGAGGACTCCTCACCACAAAAGAACTCTTCTCCTTCCTATGTTTTCTCGACGAAGAACCGATCCTCTAAACTATATTTTATACAAGAGGTGAGTACCGAGATACGCAAAAAGCCATGAGCCATAACAACTCAAATAGAATACATGCAAATCTTACAAGGAATAGATGTTCATCAAAAAGAGGGTTCATAACAAACCTATTTTATATAATTTTGTCCTCCTTTGATTATAATTTTATTTGCAAGCAGTTATAAATGTAGATTTAGAAATAGTATCAAGATTAATCACCAACATCCTCATCTTTATCATGTCCACATTTTAATTATGAAATCTTCTTATGCTTTGCAAATAGGAATCACCCCATAACATGGCACCTTGACTGGGACAATGATAAATTCAAATAGTTTTAGTTTTATCTATGTAGTGACTGCCTAGGTTTACTCACATGGTACTCCTTAACATGCAATCATCAAGGAATAACATAACCTAATTAACAATTCACAACAGTAGTATCACATCATGCGTTGCAATCCCTCTCAATGTGGGGCTCTTGCAGAGCCTAAGCAAGAGTTGAAGTCCCACCCTTCACAAGGATCACATGGAGGCATAGGCAGCCTAATCCTCACAACTAGTGTACAATGAATTGTAGTCCAATGGCACATTGCCACTCTACTTGTAGTGCAATTAGTGAGTTGTAGTCCCTCTCCATAGTATGTGTCACACTATAGCACTTGACCAACACCATCCTATCCATAGAAACACTAATGAAATGGATGTGGTAATTGAATTATGTTCGAACATGTCAGCCAATTAGATGGATGGAAAATTATGTCACTTTTCATGACATAAGTTGGTAATCCTTATATCCAAGGAAAGTGGTCAAAACAAACATAGAATAGTGCATGAATCAAACACAGTAATGCACATTATCATATCCCAACACACCAACTTTCACGTGGACTTTAACTTACATATCACTCTAGATGAGTGGTTCACATCAAATGACATTTTTATCTCACAAAAACTCATCATTGCAAGACAGCGGGTAGCCAAAAGTAAGTGTGATAGCAATTGGTGGTCTTATCCACTAGATTATTATTTTGCACCATTTAAATTTATACCTAGGTTGACAAGGAACAATAATTTAATAAATCAAAGAATTGGCAATAATAAGATGTAAGTATATAGATAATAGCTAAGCTAGCAAGCTTATTCAAAATTAAATCATACGCCAAATAACTTTATAAATACTCAATTCAAAAAAATAATTAAGTAGTTCTCTACTTAGATTCTTAATATGTTCAAAGGATAGAATCGTGGCTTCCTAATGTGGTCTTCTAATGCTTCAGTGAAGCCTTCTAGATCCATGTTAGCTCCTATGAGATATTCAACACGATCTATCACACACACACAAAAGAACAACTACAAATAAGCCTACGGAACAAAATACTATAAATAAACGATAAAATAAATAGTGGAGTCGAAGTTGGAATAGAGGAAACACTGAATTGGTGATTGGAATGGATACAATTGGCCATGGATTAACTTTGAGAATATTGTTTGTGATGTATGTAACAAATGGTGAGGAGGTGTAAAGTTAGTATATTGTATGTCACAAGAGAAAATAGGAAGAAATTTGGTATTTTAGGGTCTAAATCAGAGGAATTATATTTGAGAAATATCTGAACTTGTTTTATTGGGGTTCAACACTATTTGAGTGGCTTGATTGGGTTGGTTGGACCCAGGCACGAAGGAACAGTACCGAGCCTGGAACTCTCGTCTTCTTCCTCTGCCTGAGCGTGAGGGGGCAGAGAAGAAGGGGCTCGGGAACTGGCGCTCAGACAGTGGAACGCGGCTAGGATGACAGCAGGACGTGTCCCGTGATGAGAATTCAACACAAGAGGAGTCAGTTTGCCAGGAAGACGACTAGAACGACCGGAACGCGGCTGCTAGTGTTCGGACTTTGGAGGAGAGAGGAAGATGGTCTGCGAATTCCGGTGGTGAACGCGGCCGGGTTAGCGCGTTAAAACACGTTTCCGGAGGGGTAGAACTCTTTTTCTGAGTTTCTATAAGCAAATAGGCACCAGAGTGGGCTGGCGGCGTTGACGTGGATCTGAGCAGAGGAATGGCCAATACCGGCTGCTATGGTGGCAGGAGGAAGGGGAGAGGTAAGGGGAGAACCTTCCTCACATTGAGACGGTGCTTAAGGCGCGGTGGTGCGCCAGGACGAGGCCAGTGTCAGCGGAACGGCCGGCAACCTCAACGGCTCTTCTGCGAAGTCGAGGAAGAAGACGAGCTTGAGAGCCTGATTCTTTCCTGGGAATGGAACAGGAGGAGAAAGGAGGAAAAGAAAGGGTTCTCCCAGCTTAAATAGGGCGAGGGAGAGGTAGATCGACGACGGCAGCGGCGGCGGCACGGCGGGGCGAGCATGAGATGGCAAGCTTCGCACGAGCTCGGCTGGCGTGGGCGGCATGCAGGGTGCCAGCGATGTGGATGAGGTGGTGTATGAGGTCGGCGGCTCGGGTTGCCAGCAGGCGAGCGCGCCGCGGTCAAACGAATTAAGCGGCGGCTTGCGCGCGAAGCGCGAGCAGGCAGAGCAGCAACGCCTGCCCCAGCGGGCTGGGTTGAGCGCCCTTACTAGGCCGGCTGCGGAGGCAGCCCAGTAAAGGTAGAAAGGAGAGTGAGCAAGGCTGGATGAAATGGGCCAGAGAGAATTTTAGCCCAAAGATAATAGTGGAATTTATGAATTCCTTATAGATGAATTTCTAACTTCAACATGAGCAGATGGCCAAACGGGTAGTCCAGCCTGACACAGGCTTGGCCAGGCATGATCTAATTTGACCTGGCTCAGTCAAACTTGGCTACTAAACAAGTCGTGTCGAGCCGGCTCATGTGCCGGGGGTGATGGCCCAAACACGGCCTGATCAAGGCTTAGACGGATCAAGGCGGCCTGTCTATGCATGGCCCATATTGTACTTGGGCTAGGTCAATAGTAGCCAGTCTAGGGCCAGCTCAGTTGGTTCAGCCCATGACCATTTATAAGGAAAATCTGTCAGCTTTGAGTTTTCAACTATCTTTAGAGCAAGGTTTAGAACAACTCAAATGAGTGTATCTATGTGGCGGTTTAGAATCTTGTAGATAGTTATAGAATATAATTTGATGGAATAATTATGAGATAGAAGGATTTGCGGGTTTTGGATGTGGCTCTCCAATTGATTTGATGAAAATGCAAAATTTAGAACTTTTGGATAGAATTGTATGGGTTGACTTTTAATAGAGTGAAGAATCTAGGGATTCTTGACTTTGGAAAGGAATTATAATGGGTTTTGATGATGGAGAGCAGAAGGGAAATAGAATAGAACAAAATTGTAAGGACTCCAAAAAAAAGAACGATAAACTCCATCTTTAATGATTTTCGTAACAATTTTACTCTAAAAAAATCTAAGTATGTTACACCACCCTATGCACCTCCCATGGCTCTACGAGCATTATTGTGTCTACAGGCCTATTTCCATGCGTCGGGGCTCTGCTGGATTCGGAGGGTAGCCAGGCGAATTTTTTTTTTAATTTTAAAAATAGATTCTCGTAAAACTTATTTTTAAATTTAAATTTTTTGCTACGTCAGTATAGATGTGACAGGTTGATAAAAAGTTCATATTTGGAAATAATGGTTGAGGGTCTATTTAGAGTTTAATCAACTTAATTAAGTGATTTGCATTGGTTAAATTTGAATCTTCTGTTCTTATGTATTTATGTAGATTACTGTCGAATTTCAAATTGAGGTGATTCTTCGTGATATAAGTAATAACCATTACAATGGTGAATTTGGTAGTGACTTAAATTTCATAATAGGGTGATTCTTAATAAAGATCGGTTAATTTAAGTACCGATGAACGTTGCCTTAGGCAAATGATCGTTACGTATAATTAGGTTTGCTCAGTCTCAGTAAAATTTCTAGTTCGGCCACTGCGTGCGAACTGGTATTACTCTTGTTTGTTGTTCGATTCTGAAGTTGTTTTTCTATCGTTTGTAAGAAGGTAGAATTTAAGAGGTGTAGGTAGGCGTCCTGAATTTATATCCATCTCATATTGTATAAGTTTGACTAACATTGGTTGGTTCAGGTCTGTTGATGTGCTGGTACTCAGAGTATCCTTAGTTAATGGCAGTAAGGATTTGAGCTCCGATCAACGAGTCAATGGTCCAGAATGGTTGAGAAATAAGGATTAATTTTGACTCAAGCACTTATAGGATGAATAAAAACCATATTAAAAATATTGACTCGGACAAAGGCAGTGTTTGGATTGGCTACTAGCTAAGCAAATCTATCATTTTTTTATGAGCACAGCTATGTATCGATTAAATGAAATGTTTTATAAAAAGCTTTCTATATAAATTTTTTTTAGAAAATCGAATAAATCTATCTTTTTAAATTTATAATAATTAACAATTCACTTTTTTCGTGCTCGAATAACCACACCAGCCACAGCCGATCAAAAGGGGCCACATGAAGGGCCATTTAAAATAACTGAGATCGAGGGTTTAAAGCATTTTTTATTTTTTTTATAGCTATAAATAAATAATTTGATATTAAAATTATTTGAAAAGATCATACGAGAAACTTATATATATATATATATATATTATAAAACATATCATTAAGAGGTAGCATACTTTCTAATTAAGAAGTAGCATACACAATAAATAACCTTTAGCATACTTCCTCCTATACACCTTAATAAATTTATTTTATATGTTTGTTTTAATCTATTAATCTATTTTTTATCTCTCTTAGAGTTTATATAGAGATGGTATCGGTGACTTTTTCCTTCTCCTCCCATCTGTCCTCACGTAGTGTGAGTGTTTAAACGCTTATAATACTTTAACGCGTAAGTCTCTTACAGTGGACCCTACAAATCAATCCACGCACACGCCAGAGCCCGGAGGGAACAATATTAGAGAAGACAAGAAAGGCAGGAGGCCCAAAAGAAAACGAAATGGAGGGGGAAAGCTGGCCCAGACACACTGATGCGTCCTATATCCCGGCCGATGGGCCGACGGGCACAGGACACGACGACTTCACTTTGGAATCTACTCGTCGGCTATGCTAGCTCTTCATTCTTCTACTAGTTATCCATGGTTGTGCACCTTTAAGATGATACAATCAATAGAGATTCCATATTTTAAAAGAACGTATTTTACATTAATCTGGTAGAGAAATAGTAGCGAATAATAATAATAAGTGCTAAACTCTATTCCAAATAGTTTGTTTCTCCAATCGCACAAACACATGAATTTTTTTCTTTATATATATTTTTTATTAAAATATTTTTAAAAATATATATTTTTAAAAAAATTATAAATCTATACCTCACGCCTTTTGAGAGAGAGGTTTTCTTTAAAAAATAGCATCACAATTAATGACAGACTAGCAGAGGGTTAACAAATTTACAGTACCTCGTCGTCTTATTAAGGTGTATTTTCTGTGATAGAGGACCATTTTTAAACTACCATGCACATGAGGGGTGAAGGGGCTTGCTTTTTTTTTTGTGAGAGGACCCCTTGGCATCCTCTGCTTGGTATTTTTATCCCCTAGGGAGCCACATGTAAAATTGTCAAGTCTACTCGTGCTAGGATAAAAGTCATAGCAATTTTGCAAGCAGCCCCCTTACCACCTTCTATTTGGACGGCTGCCTACAAGACCCCACTTAGCTACTTAAAAATCTAGTTTAATCTAGAAAAACATAAAAATGAGAAGAGGGAATTAAGGGGAGGTGAAGAAAAGCGACGAAACATTGCTGGCATGTGGATTGGTATATAGATAAAATATTTATACCCACTGTAATATTTATACATAGTGATAAAATTGAATAGTATGTGTAGTATTATTCTAGATTCATAAATAGTGTCATTCATAGATCCGTAGATAGTTTTATTCGTCATATTTAAAGACATATCGGTGTTGAAATATCAAATGCATGATATTAGATATGATGATTAATTTTTTACTTAATTCAACTCTATTTTTTCGTGAACAGATATGTTAAATAAAGTGGTATTTCGGTTATATCATAGTTAAGAGAATATTAGGTATGATCATGTGGTGTAGATATATTAGAACTCGGCTTGACAACTAATGCCATTGATAGACCAACTGTGAGTAGTTTACCAGCAATGTACTACTGGTTAATGCATGGCTCCTAAATCAACCTCTAGGTCAATGCAATAATTGTGTATGTCGTAGTAAGCTAGGCAACCAAAGGTTTTTCTAGGAATTGATATTAGTGGATTTCAATACCACTTAGAGATAGTATGTAGAGAATGCATTGCAATCAGGTTAGGCAACTAGCATTCTTATGTCAGTTTATGAAAAAAACATCTTTGATCCAATGGCCATGTAAGACGAAGAGGGTCCATGTATGATAGGAGGTGATATTGAAACAATAAAGAGAAATGAGTCAGAAAACTACGAAAAAGGAGGATGAGATAGAAAGCCAAGAGGATTAGCAGGCAAGGGAGAGAGAAACAACATCATCGTTGAGGTAATGGATAGAGAAGATTTTGATAACGAGCATGTCGAGGATGATGAATCATTGAATGAGAAGGGTGAGAATGTAAATCTCTCACATCGATCCAACGAGAACTTCTCTAAATTTATTATCTCTTAGGGGCATCACGTGCCATGGGAGTATAGGAGAACTAGTTAAGAGGTTGATTATGTATACAAAGAGAAATTGATGGAGACAATTAAGCATTAGACGGTATTACTTCGAAGGGAGTTCTAGATCATGAAGTTAAGCAAGTTGGTGTATAAAAAGAAGCGTGTAAACTCATGTTATGGGTGTTCATGTAGGGTGCACGCATTCTAGGTTAAATGGAAGAATTAATGCATGGTGTCAATCGTCACCGAATATAATTGTCACTTACAAAAGGTTAAGAAAATAACACAGAAACATGATATCTGCATTTGTTACATGGAAGATAAAATAGAAAATTGTGGAGAAGAGGTTTGCCACATTTAAAGCTTTATATGATAAATTATCTCATCTTCTAACTTGCATTCTTTAGAAGAATCTGGAGAGCTACTACGACCTTAAATTGTATAGGTTAGTCAATATCATAGCACATGTTTCTAGGATCAAGGCGGCCGACTAGAGGGGGTTTGAATAGGCGGTTAAAAAACTTTTGGCTAAAACGGGATTTTATATGCGGAAGAGAATTAAAACAATATTTACATAATTCAAGGTCTAAATCAACTAGTCTCAACTATATGCACAAAGAAGCTTAGCCTATGTTGAGGTTTGCAAACCTAGAGTGATATTAGCATAAATAATCACTAGTATGTAAATTTGCTCAAAGTGAACACAACAAAGTAAATGTGGCAAGAGAAACGATTTTACACTCGAGGTTCCAAAACTTGCTGATTTCCTAATCCCCGTTGAGACGAGCCTACGAATCTCAAATCAAGAGATGGGCAAGATGGAAGTTATTCCCGAAGTAGTCTACACAAGCCTCGATTACTAGGGGTTATTCTTCCCCTACTTCGGAGATGACAAACACCGAGCCACTCACAATGAACTACCAAGCCTCTTCCACAAACTCCTTTGGAGAGCTCACTGGGTAAACTCCTCCAAGCACTTTAGGAGGTGAAAATCTCTAAGAGTAACAAGTCTAGGATGTTTGCTAAGAATGATCAAGTGGCACACTAGCTCGAAAAATGAAGCAATGCACTTGGCTTGGCTCAACTCACCCTTTAACATCTTGCTAGATGATCTAAATGCTCAAGCATATGAGAGTTCGTGCAAGGCCTCAAAATAATGCAATGAAGTACCAAAACCTTACCCTTGCTACTAGGGAGGGTGTATTTATACATCCAAAAAGACAAACTAGTCGATGAAGGTGAAATCCTCCAACTTATGGACATTGCTAGTCTGACCGCCTAGCCTATGCAACGGTCAAAAAAGAGTCATTGTAGCACATTTAATGCGCATCCATGTCCAATCGACGTTGAGGTCCCGGTCCAACCAGCACCTTCAAGAACCTTTCTGTAAACTCCTGGTCTAATCGGCATTTAGTCTCAGTCCGACCGACACCTTTAAAAACCTTTCTATAAACTCCTGGTCCGACCGGTACCCCACTTTGTGAGTTCAAAATGTCTTTGGAAGACCTCGGTTGGACCAAGGGGTGGTCCAACCGCAGTTCACCATGCTGTCCAATCGCAAGACATTTTCAGCACGACCGACCGATACAAAACGACGATATCTTATGACTCGGTTGTCAGAATTTGACGTTCTTAAACTCTATAAAAAGCTTATTCAAAGGACTATACAACCTATGAACAATCCATTGAAGAATCATAACTACAACTCATTCTTATTAGATATGTCCACCTCTCTTTTTGCATGGAACTTGAGAAAAGATCACCACACTTAGCTAGACACTCTCACTAATTGCAAGTGAACTAACATGGTACAAAATCATCCACATTCTCGCTTCATAGACCCCATTTGTTAGTATAGTGCCTATCTAGCAATCTAGTCTTTTTACCAAACACAAAGACCGGCAAAAGGCTAACAAAATCATTCTTAGTTTCATTATACCTTTATCTTACGCTATCCACATCTAAGTTGATACTTGAGCTAAGATCAATACCTGTAACAATCCGGTTGAACCATCTTTATGCTAGGTCTTGATCAACCTTTGTCGAGAGTTACTTTTTATCACAAGCTTGACTTCATCCTTATTAACATGACGATTTCTTGATTTAATAACCATCAAACCATAGTGTCATCCATTAGCCTCATCATGATAGGGCCTATTCCTTTGCACAACTCAAAGAAAAAACATTAATTCTAATAAGTTGGTTGTCATCCTCTACTTGATAATCAACCGATTGCATATAAAGAATATGAATTAATTTTTTGAGTATCCATTAACGCCAAGTATCATGTACTCACATATATTCTCAATTTTAAAGTTCTAATATTAAAGAGAATGTGAACAACATGAATCTAGAACATGCATAACAAATATATAGGATTTGCTCCCTTTAAATACATGCATACAATATATATATATATATAAGCAAGTGCTTACATAACTAAATGTGAACCAATGGGGTTTATCCTATACATATATAGATGGCATGTAGAATTAATATAGATAAAAATAAATACATACCTTTGTGATCTCCATGTTCTCAAAGTAATAGAGACTAAAAGGATGCGGCTCAAATAATATATTAGTCTCATAAAAATATATCAATAATATAGAAATCACATATATATCAATATATTGATGGAGAGAAAGAATGATACATATATCTTGATCTTCTTGTGTTTCATCATCAGTGAATATATCACTATCTTCACTCATATTAAGTTTAATATAAACATATCCACCAACTCATAAAGAGAGATTAGTCCCGTAAAACCGGTTTGTGACAAACTACCAAAACAATAATTACTTATATTTGTTTGACGATAAATCTCTCAACCTTTTTCCTTTTTAGTGATGCATGATAGGCCGATATAAATTATGTAAATATGAGTAAATGATATATCAATACTAATAAACCACAAAATATAGAATGAGCTCTTCTAAAGATGTGCATACATATAAATATGGTGGAAAGTATATGTATATATTTAATGAAGGATAATGGAGAAGTTCACTCTATATTTTGGATCCATAAGAGATATCAAATAAGAACATAAGGGGTTTAGTACATACCTCATTTTCATATCCCAAAGAGACTATACAAAAATAAGCTTAAGAATTATATTAGTCTCACATAATTAGATTTGCCATTAATCACCAAAACCAAACTAATGATACTTGAACTTACAATGTTTCACTCGTTGTATAGGGAGATGGCCCCTACTCTTTAAGATGTATCATATCTTCTAAGTCATTCCCTCGAAGGGAGGTGTAGTAGGTCCAGTTAATGCACTTTAAGGATGGTGTGATGATATTTAGGAGTGGATCGCTCATGTTCAGTGCCTTCCTAGTCTTGCTCTAGGTGCACTTCCTAACTACATCATGGATGGCCCCACATAGCCATGGCTACTTAAGTTTACTGTAAGTAAAATAGTTGCTACGATATTATGTGTGTACTTAAGCCTAATTAATTACTTATGGAAATAACATTCTTCCTATAAAAGTTGATTAGCTCCACCCTGAAGCTGACAACTACTCGATGCGATGGAGCTTCATGGCATACCAGATAAGCTTCTTTGGCTAAGTAATGTTTACTAGCACGGCGGAACCACGCTGTGAACAAGGGGCTTATCCACTGTGCTCGGGTGATCACTAATACTGAGGATAGGAGCACGCCTCAATAGAGCTGGGGATCTACTATCTTTGTGATGACGTATTGGGCTCTTTGTGACATGTGAACAAAAACTAACCCATGTTCGTTGATCAACGACTATCCACTACTTCTATAGCTCCAAGCTGCTGAGCAGTTCGCAACTAGCCAACCAGAGGTGGACCACAGCACCTACGATAACGGCATGTACACATAGAGATCGCTCGAGTACTTCCCCACGATGACGATAATGTGGTGCCGTCGTTATGTATGTAATGTGTTAATTCAATGTTCATAATTAAAAAATGGCTCGATGACACTTCCTCTCATACTCTGTAGCGACGATGGGCCCACTTATAGGTCACAAGGTTATACACAGATGTCGTGCTAGTGATCTATCGGCTATAGTCGAACGACGTCTTCTAGGAGCTGTACAGCCCTATAGCCTTGCATGCTTGTGCACCCCTTAGACTTTTGACTCTATGCACACGTGACTAGGCCTACTGGTTAACGACCAAGCCAATAGTATTCAACATTTTTATCGAGCTGCACTATTCGTAGCACGTGTTGCAACTGTTTGTTTTGTATTAGTTGTACCCTTTACCAGTTGTGCCAACTATGCTGACCATGTTCATTAGTAAGTATCGATATAAAATCGAACGTATGATTGTATGCTTCGTACGTATTCTAACATTGTGTTTGTAGCTAGGTATAATCAGCAGGGATAGGTAGCAGGCAATTTGTGGATTCTCTATCTCTAGAAGTATGTCGATGACTTATTGCTAGTGATCGAGGGTGTTATCGATGAGAAGTACCCACACATAGATGCATCATACCTAGAGTACCTTAATTGGTACTAGCCTTGCACCTACACAAATGTGACATTCACTCCCGACACTCCACAACCACATATCACTAGTTGTGAGACATGTACACTAGGAACCATGACTAGGACTTCTTCCATGTTGTGAGTTAATCAATCTTTCGTATCCCAGTTAAATGTATTATGCCTCTTACATATGACATATCATTTCAAATAAGTCAACTCTACATGGTTGGTTGAGAGCGAGCTTCAGGTTGTGTGCCAATGGTTGGAGGTCTGAGTTATGTTGATAGAGGACGAGAAGAGGATTACCTTCGGCAGAATGCACAGCACGATATGCACTATCATCCATGCTCTCAATTATTGTGCCGCCGATGTGGTTCTTTCCATTGTGACAGCTGTAGCAAGAGTCCCTCATCTAGCAACGCAACCCATAGGTAATTTCAGCTGTTCACCGCTCAAATACATTATTTTCTTCTTGCCATGCGACACTACTATTAATAAATTACACTCTTTATAGTTTTTGCTATGCCATACTTTGTTTCCTCTATAATGAGGACATTGACATAGGAAGCGAGGACGTTGACATAGGGAGTAGAGACGTCGACATAGGGAGTGGGGAAATCAACACAAAGACAGCATTCTCCCCACTTTGGCCTAGGATGGTATTTAGGTTTGTGTCACAGTACATATTTCTATTTGGTCCATGAAATTCTGATTGTATTGCTCAACCATATTTCTCATAGGGTTCTAGGCTACACCATCGTAGATGTCCATAGTCATGGGTAGATCTGGCAGGGCATCTCTGAATGGGCGCATGACTTATTTGACCAAGATAACCTCATGATATATCAAAACATGCTTGGCTTCTCCCAGCTTACAGAGCTCTGCCACCACACACATAAGAGCCACCCATTTCAACTACTATGCACCAGGCTCACGCTAGCTATGGCATCCTAGCCAACCGCCTCACCTATTCCTAAGGTCACATACAAGCGTAGGGAAGGAGGATGAAGAGGGGTTGAGTCCATGTCCCGGGCTGGTAGTACGTTGTGCCAGTTATACTTACTATTTATTCACTTTATTCACTATTTTGGCTCTATGTACATGTATCATTTACTATTCGTTAATGCAACGTCACATTCACTCTTTAGTGTGCGTGTAGAATTGTCGTTAGCATATGACAACTAGTTTTTGGCCCCTTAACTTTTTACTATGTCTGCATGATTGACGAGTCACAATCAACGCTGAGTGATGCCAACCAATTTTCAACACGTGTCTATTATGTCATTTTAAATACAACCAAACAGCCAACTTTTGGTGCACTAATGTCATGTCACATTCAAATTATTATTTAGTCTACAACACTTTTCGCACTTGAATGTCACAACGTTTTCAATGCTTTCAATCATGTCTTTTATACCTAACGCAACCTATGCTATATGAGGCCTCCGTATGCATACTAAACCTCAAGTTCTCTACCCACTGATATTTTTGTAAATTCTACACCACCCGTTTCCTCTATGTCATATAACATCAAAGAAAAATAGCTATTAAATGCGCTTTCACTAATGATCCAGACTAGAGGAGGGACTATTTAGCTTTGATAATTCTAACTTGGTATAACCATTCGTTCTGCATATGTGGTGATCGATACTAGTTTTTGACATTTCGGAACCCTAACACTTATGAGAGGAGATTTTTCTAATACCCAAACTATTCTCATGAGGTATGTATTATATGCCCCTTGCTTTTTCAATTGTTTTTCTTTGAACTAATACATTCTTTACTACATCCACGAAAGGATATGTAGCTTTATTCAGTTGGTTGATATAGGAAATTCAATATTTGACTGTAATTGTTGGTTCTCTGAGAGTTGTTAGTTTTGCTCTATAGAATCAAACGAAGAGTACATAAAGAAAAAAGAGGAATACGAATGACGTCGGTGAGCTGAATGATCAAACTAGAGGCTGCAACCTCTTATAGTACCTTCATGGCAACAACATACTAAGTGTGTTTACGGTGATCGTTATCACATAGTGAGGTCAATAAGTGTCCATACTTTTAGTAGAATCTATTTGTCCAAACATTATCGATGACTATTTCATTGTAAGTTCATTATATATCTTTCTAATTTGCTTAAATTTTGTTACCACCCTTACTATGTATGCACTTTTTTCCATAAGAACCACTAAGATGAGAATTTAACAAGAGATAGATATTAAGAAATCACCGTATAACCATTCGAGATCATATAACTTGAAATAATTAAATAATACATACAGTCTAAAGTGGAGTATGAGCAAAAAGTGGACCGCTCTCGTAACAGTTGACTATAAGTGGACAATAGATAATGATTCCATAAGTTTTAAATGGACGTTTGTATTGTGTTACCTGTTATATTATTTATAACACGTCTATGTTTTGTCTATAACATATAAAACTCTCATTAACTGTGAACTATCTTTTCCCTTATTATCTAAGCAATGTCTTTGTGCGATCCTATTAATCGTCCGGTTCTCTAATTAATGGTGTAATGATATTTTAGTATTAATGATGAATTCTTGTATAATATCTTTCTCGTATAATTTAGGCATCACACATGTACTCCTAATTTTTTTTACAATTAAATCTTCAAATAAAAATATATTTATTTAAAATTACAGTGCCAAAAAAATGTCAAAAAGAGGACCACAACTATCCACCTGTAAAATTGACGGACCATCTTCGCTACCACATATGTACATAGTAATTTTAAAAAACATCTCAATATAGTGGGCCTCGTGCTCCATAGTGGTATTTTTCAAACAGCTTAGTAAAAAAATACTGTCGACTAAAGCGGCATAAGGCGCTAGTAAATTTTCTAACCCGATGGGCACATCATTAATGGAGACCAACTGACATTCACTACATTAAATTTGGTGTCCTTTAAAATGATGTTTTTTACTATCAGAGAGTTGGGTACAAATCTGTATATTTTCCAAAAAAAATATTTTTTAAAATATTTTAATAAAATATATAAATTAAAAATTCCATATGCTTATGACAAATATTAATGCTATATTCTATTGAATAATTGTCTTTTCTTTTACAAACTTCAAACCATTTTATTTACAAAACGTACATGCATGTGAGAATTATACATCCGAAAACCGTGAAAACATTTATGCTCCATTTATTTATTTTTACTCGAAATTACACCTAATCCACATGTCTCATCAGACACGGAGCAAACATCTGAGTGATTTCCCCGCCTCCAGCAACTGGAAAGCTTTGTTGATATCAGCGAAGGGCATCTCGTGTGTTATGAACCCATCAAAATTTATGTTAATCTCCTGCATATGTTACAGAAACAAATTACCATCCAGTTAACATTTGCATAATCTGGGGGAGAAATAGTAGGAATTAATTTCACATTTGAACTAAGTTAAATGTCGTTTTTTTGGGGTACTTACACCCTGCATGCACTTGTCCACGATTTCAGGCAGCTGGGATTTACCCTTGAAATCGCCAAATACACAACCTGTGATCCGACGGCCGTCGAAGAGCTCCATCGGGTGCAGCGGCAGCATCCTGGGCGTCGCATGGATCCCCAGCACGACGGTAAGGCCCCAACCCTGCAATATTCCCTTTCATTTAGAAAACACTTCTAACTTTCGGAGAAACGACTGGCAAACTTTCTTAACTATGTAGATGATTCTCCGGAAAAGGGTAGCGCGAGTAGCACTGGATATTGGAATTGCTCACATCATGCGTGGAAACGAAGGCCTCCCGTAGAACATCCGCGATGCCGGTACACTCGAAGCTGTAGTCGACACCGCCATCTGTCATCTCCATGATAACCTGAATATGACATATCATGACAATGTTAAAATGTTTGTTTTAGTGCCAACTTAGGAAGGCAATATTTTCAGCGGTTGACGGTGATAATAATGTCAGCTGCCAAATTGTTTGTACCTCATGGACAGGCTTGCCACATGCCTTGGAGTTTACGAAGTCAGTGACGCCCATCTCTTTCCCTGCACAAACGTTATTTCAGGCCCATGCTTACATGTAAGCTAACGCTGCCTCCGTTTCTCCTCTTTCTCAACTTTTAAATTTTCACACGTATATTTTTTAAACTGTTAAATAATATTTTTATCAAAAATTTTATTAAAAAAAGTTGCTTAAAAATCATATTAATTTATTTTTTTATATTTTTAGGTTAATACTTAATTAATTATATACTAAGTCGGTAAGTTTTAGAATTTTTGACAATTCCAAACTAACACAGCCTTAAGAAATTAACCAATTCTTCTGACTCAGTTATAATTCCATTTGTTGCATGCATCTAAGCCATCTTCTTTTTCACTGTAGATGTTGGATTTTCGTGGACACGTTTATTAAGGGTCTAAATAGTATATTTTATATATAAAAGTTTCTCATTTGATTTTTTAAAGTAATTTTTAAACTTTATAATAGTAATTTATTTGCCCATAAATAACTTTTCAGAACAAAGATTGCTATAGTTTAATGGAGACTTTTAAAAACCATTAAAACAGAGAATTCTCATCCACAGCAACTTTCTCTGTCCTTTCGGTTGAGGCAGAAATGAAATGGAAATTTTTTGGGGGGAAAATGAAATGGAATTTTGTCAAAGTAGTACATAATGCATCGATTGGACACAGTTTGACCCAAAAACCATAGGAAAACGAACACGCCAAGTTGCACAGGAATGAATAGGACGTGGTATGACATTTATCTTATTTTCAACAAGAAAATGGAAAAAACTTGTCTGAACTGACTGGTTGGAATTATGCAGTTATAGCTAAGTGACGGTGCACATCGGAATGGCGTGCAAGCCTGTATCTTATTTTCAACGCGATCGTGGCGTTTTGTTGGAAAGATCGATTCTTTGGCATCTTCTGAAGCGTGCGAAACTTTAGAGTGACAAGATTTTCTCATTCACACTGTAGAAATCCCTACTATGTTTATGGGGCATTGACCTCCAAATTCGGAGTTATTTATAATGCACTTTCAGGAATAACTATGAGATTTAAGAATAAAAAATAGTTTTGTTCATTTTCATTAGAATTTCAGTCACTTGTATAGTTGCTGAGGTTTACATGAATTTTTTTCATGATGAATACAAATCCCCGTGCTTTAATTTGTTCACTTACTTGTGTAGCAAAATAGTTAAGATTAACCAATGTTGTTAGATCTTGTTCCTCACTTATTTAGGAATGACCAGCCCCCAGTGAACGAAATTGAACTAATATCCCACTATTTTGAAAGGATTCGTTTTAAAACTTCAAAAGAATTCGTTATAACAAGTCTCGAAGGGTGGAGCTAGCACGTAAGTATTGGTGGTGAATTTGGTTGATGAGTTTTTAGAAGGGTATTGGAGTTGGGAGACGTGGCTATTAATTCTTTTGTTTGGTACAGGGATAGGAGAGTTTTGAAAGGTTGTGGATGGAGAATTGAGAGAGAAATTGCCTGAGTTTTAATACTTAGAGAGGGGTAGGAGGTGGGAGAAAATCCATCCTTTAGATTGTCTAGATAAATCTGAGCAGTTTATCATCACTTAAAAATCCAGTCCCTACATAAATTTCTCATCAATTCCTGCTCATCTTACCAAACATGCTATTGAGACTAAAAATTAAATTGCCATCTTAATCTCACAATCAATTTCTCCATTTAAACTTCTAATCGTTTTTAAGGTTGCCAAACATACCATGAGGTCTCATAACCTCTAATCCCTCTACTAATTAATACACATTAAGAATAGAAATGCTCTTATAAATATGTTTTTAATAATATTTTCTAAGCCCGCCACTGCCAATATAAGTTCAGGATACTTACAGTAACTATGTGTACGGTAACCGTACCAAATTTAAACAAATTTAAAAATTATTTAAATTTTTAATAATCTTTTTTTATGATTCACCACGGTTACTGTATTTACCCCTACGTACGGTAACCCTGCTCCAGTGGAATGGAAACCTGCTGCCAATTTCCCTATCTACGAAGTCGTATTGTGGCAAAAGAGAGGGTCGATCATCAGCCCAGAAAGATTGGTCTCATACATTGTGCAGGAACTTGAGGTCATCCTCAAGATAAAGGCTAACTTTAGGCTTCTGGCCCCGTCAAAGAAAAAAAAAGATAATAATCAATCTTCTCCCTCTCCGAATGAATCTACACGTCTGATTGCGATGTTTTGTACTTTTACAGATAGATCAGTTGCATGTACTCTTGAGATAAAGACAGGTCATAGAATATCTGTCTAGCACTGTTTTTTTTTTTTTTGGTAGTGGCATTGTGTGAGTTGTGACAGTTCACTAGGGTTAATCTTGCACTAACTTGAAATTGGCTAGCAAAATTTCTCACTAGGGTGTTGGATAACAAATGTACCTTTGAGCAATTAACAACTCATATTACATATTGACACCTTCCATTTACTTAGTTAGCAGGTGGAAAGTTGAGACATCACTTTGAAAGTGACATAATACTGCAATTGTCGAGTTTACTACTGAATTTATAATTTTAATATTATGTAACAACTGCATTTATAATTTTGAGATTTCCTAAAATTTAATATGTCAATCAACTTTATCACAGACCGGAAAAATGGGGCCGAAAAATAGTTTAGTCACGTCAATAATTCTAACTGGGACAAAAGTGTTGAATTCACAATGACACAAATTGAACCACATTGTTTTTTTTCTTCTTTTTTTTCGAAACAACATTGTTTTTTTTTCTGGGGTACTTGAAAAGGACGTAAACTTGGTCAACCGAATAAAAGAAAATAAGTACAAAAGGAATAGTTGAACTACTTGGCTAAAATACGTACCTTTGGAGAATTTTTCAGGGTTAATGTCAACTCCGATGATTCGAGATGCTCCTCTAATTCTGGCACCTTCGGCAACCTAAAAACATAATTAAAAAAACAATTTTTATTTTTATTTGTTATCAATTGCATGCATTAAGATGTATTTTACTGCTTAATGGAATGTACGTTATAAGAATGCTAGAAATATTTATAGACCATGTGTAAATGGTTAATTATTTGATTGTATATGTATATTTGTAATGAAATTGGAAATCATATTGTGATTCTAATTAAAAGGTGTGAGTATCCTTATGTATTATTTGGTCTCACGAATAGGATAATATATGTTAAAGTGAAAAAGTAAACCTTAAATTAATCAACGACAGATCGAGACTAAACTAAACTAAGTTAAAAGTCGAGAATATCGGTGATAAGGTTACGTACATGATGCTACATTATACGAGGTAGTGTAGCATACATGTATGTACGTGCATGCACTAGGCTAGTGTGTGGAGACGAGGCCCAAGGCAGGTGGCGGCCTCGCTGTCTCGGGAGCATCGTGTGGACGCGTGGCGTCTTCTGGTTCGCTGCCGCGACGTGGACGCGGGAGTGCGCGCGTCAGTCCGCGGCGGCAGCGCGTTGGACTGCGCCGGTGGAGCACGCGGCTGGCGGCCGGGATTTTCTGCGGGCGACGATCGATTTGCGTGGCCTCTCGTGTTGTGGCGAAGTAGCATAAATCCAAAGTGATTTATTAATGAATGAGATTTTATATGAGCTAAAATTTTATTTTAATGATAAATAGAACATTGTCTTAGATAACCAGATACCCTTACCTATAAAAAAAACATATAGGAAAGGAAAGAATTTGCATCTTTTGAGAAGAGTTTTTATATAGAGTTGAAGTGAGGAGAAATAAAGAGGAAGTTAAGAACTTTTTGGAGAGTTTTTTTTAAGAATTCTTAAGAGATGAAATCTTTATAAATATATTTTAAACAATGAAATATTGTTTATTTTAAAATTAATTTCCTCTTTTCAGTTTAAATTCCATGATTTAAAGTATGCATTTAAATTCTATAATTTATATTCTGTATTTAAATTTTGGATATTGCTCCACACATTCTTTTATTTTTTCTCCAACTCTTTGTTTGTCTTATGATAAAAAGGGTCAACTTCTATATATTAAATTAAATTAAAGTAAAAATATGAGAGATTGATGTCTTTCATACTATAAGTTATTTATTATTTAGATTTTTGTGGTAGGTTTAAAAACCGTCAACCAATTAATACTCATAATTTATGAGTCTACATAGAAAACTATTTTCTTATAGGGGCGATCCGATTGTTATCTTCATCTAAAATTTTAATAGCTAATGCTTTGATAAACTAACCAATCGGATTAAGTTTTTATATTTATTTTGAATCGTTATATAGTATTTCTCATTAATTAATTTACTTACCGCAAGACCAATGGCACCAAGCCCGAATATTGCCACGGTGGATCCCTTGGATACGTTTGCGGTGTTCCATGCTGCTCCCACTCCTAATTAACGGCAAAATCGCCATTACAATTAAAATCATTTTTCATACGATCGTTAATTCAATTCTTACGAAAAAAACATTTGACTCAAACTTTGATCAATTTTTTGAGGCATTGTTTTCACACATCATCATAGCAGATATATATTATTTCCAATTAATGGACCCTACAATAACAAAAAAAAAAGGTTGTTCATTGTCATCTACCGGATTAAATTCCGAAAATCAAATTAATGGACCCTATGTGCATGTGGGCTGGACTGGAGCTTGGTTTTGTTCAGTTTTCAGAGTTGGCAACAGGGACCAACCTCCTGGCATCCATATCCAAGGTCCCATGCTGGCTGTTACCATTCAAATAAAATAAAATCAAATCAAACATCGATATCATGTTGACACAACTGACAAGTCCATGTGTGTCCAGCTGCATGCTAGGAGTAGTTTGTTCATGTGTCATGTTAATCCAGCTAGCTGAATTTATATGTATTGACAGACCATCTCAACTTGTGCAACCAGATCATGGTGCCCCCATGTGATTTGAAGCATTAGGTGTATTGGCTCATACTTTTAAGTTGTCTTGTTAACTAGTGGTTTTAAGCTATAGGTTAAAGGATGCAGTTGTAACTCCCATTAAAAAAAAAAAGAAAAAGTAACTCGAATATAACTTTCCGCTTATCAGTGTAAAAGTGACATATATCTTTAAAAATATCCCAATGCAAAAGCAAGATGCACGCCTGATTATTAGGGTATATTATAAACAGTTTTTTTCCTGAATTTATATGCTAGCTAACAATTTAATCCTGAACGAATAGGACCAAGTCAGTTGGTTACCTGTAGAGACCCCACAGCTGAGGAGACTCATCTTCTCCAATGGAGCCTTAGGGTTGATCTTGACGGCACAAGCAGAGTCAAGCACAGTATACTCAGCAAAAGTTGAGGTGTTGAGAAAGTGATAAACTGGTTGGCGTGCACCAGAAGAGCGGTCCATGATGGTGAACCTTGTGCCACCATCGGTGACCATGGAGGTCTTGAACGGGTTGACGCGATAGGTTTTGCATAAGTTGGTCTTGCTAGACTCGCAGTAGGCGCATATACCACACTCACCGGAGAAGATGGGGATGACGTGATCACCGGGAGCAAGATCCTTCACACCCTCACCCACACTCTCCACCACCCTGTATTTCAGTTATATGTTGCTATCAGGGGTTGTATAAAAAGGTAATGTCTCAAATGCACAAAAAAATTGCTCTCTAGAACGTGTGTGTTTTACAATGAAGAGATTTCTTTCGGTTTTGTGAAAATATTTAAATTTTATTTCATTAAAAATGACATGGAAGGTCAAGTTGATTCTAAGATGATGTCTCTCAACTAGCACCGCCATATAAGAAGTCATCGTTAAAATGAGCGCATTTGCAGTAAATAAAAAGAGGTAAAGGTTTTAGTTTTCTCAAAAACATCACATATATAGCTAGCTTATATCCCAAAGTGATCCGGTTTTTGTTTTCATTAAAAATGAAATGGAACGATGAAAATATGTGAGGCTGGTACAACGAATAATCGAGCATATTGAGGTATCGTCGTCGAATCCCATGTGAGATAAGCTGGATTGTTGGAGCTACTATGCTTTTGGGGAGGCGTTGTAGAGGTCATCGTTTCCATCTGCCAACTAACAATAATTAATTATATTTGTATTTATTTACAAACTCTTGTTTGTGTCACATAATCGATCTAATCGCCATGAATCGATCCTACCTTATATCAAACAATAACATAATTCTTGTTGGCATGCATCTTTCAGTTAAGATTAAAAGAATGACCATTGTCTCTATCAAACAACTCTAATAAATCCACTTATTAGCACATACAGTCAGGACTTTGCTCGATGTATCTCCGATAGGTGTAGAGATCAGATAATTTTCTTTGCTTAATAAAATCTTCATCATCTTAAAAAAACATCATTGGGTCTTAGAACAGAAGGATCGATCATAAGTTTCTGAAAAATTAATTACATATAAGACATCGTGGTAACTGATTTTGTCCACTTATGCATAAATGTTACATACGAGGAGGATGCATATTAGGACGTAGGAGCTGAGGATTTATTTTTATTTTTATTTATAATGAAGATGATTTCACCGTCAGCTTCAAGCAAAGTCAAAAATGCAACGGCACTTTATACGAAACAAAAAAAATCAATTGCAACAGAAATTTCAGACTAGCCTTTTGTTCTTTCCTATATTAATTCTCAACTAAAAGCTAAAAATCCTATATTAGCCACTTTTGTCTTTCACTCAATTTAATTAATTATTGAATACAAAGTACCTAATTAATTAATTTTCCTCAAGAGCTTTTTCTTTCATTTGCCTGTTCAAATGAACATGTAAAGCATCATTGAATTGTCAAGAACTTTGTTATTAAACGAGAAGAGGAAAAATACAGGGAAAACATTTTTTTTGAAAAAAAAAGAAACTGAAAAGGTAAGATAAAATTAAAGAGGGTGAAAGATCAAAGGTAGTAGGCTGGTAGTACGCACCCGGCTGCCTCATGACCCAAGATGCGAGGAAACTTGCGCTGCAGCTCGTTCTATCATCACGCCAGCCAAAACGGCACCATCACATGAACAGACAGATTGAAGAACAAGGCAAGAATCAGTCAATGATACAGGAGAAATAATGCAGTTGTGTACATCTTTGGTACAGAAGCCAGAAGTGGCAGAAGTGTATGCTTCCATTATCGAAAAAATACAAAAGAAATATCTATCTTTCTCTGTCTATATACACATATATATATGTGTGTATTTATCTGTGTATATGTGTAGAAATATTATTTATATTTATATATACGTACCTCTCCCTTCAAGAAGCTGAGGTCGGTATGGCAGATGGAGGTGAAGAGCACCTTGACCCGCACCTCCATCCTCGCCGGCGGCGCCACCTCCACCTCCTCTATCACCAGTGGCTCGCCGGGGCCGTGCGCCACCGCCGCTGTATGTGTGAACCCAACACACGTAATTAGCACGGCTGCTCATCGTCTCATCACCATCATCACACCGGCCGGCCAGAAAAGCTTGTGCTACCACTGCTCGATCGCCGGCCGACGACGGCCGGAGAGGAGGCCGAAGCAGAGACGGCGGTGTACGTACCTTTGCACGTGATGGGCTTCCCTTGGGTGCCATTGGAGTGCAGGCTGTTGCTGTTGCCGTTGCCGTTGGCGGTGGCGTCCATGGTGCTTTGAGCTTCGAGGCTTTTGATCTGCTTGTGTTGCTTTTCTTGTGGCTGCCAAGTTCTTTCTTGGGTCTGTAGTTGCTTTGACTTTCCGTTGAGAATTGAGAAATGGTATTCTTGGGTTGTAGCTTGTACTGGGGAAGGCAACTAAGCCAAGTTGAGGGGTTTATATAGAGATGGCATGAGGAGGAGCCCCTAGCTAACTATATAGCTTATAGATAGGGAGGAGACCACAAAGAGAATAAATAATTTTTCATCTTGAAGCTATCGGTTGAAATTTTGCTTTCTTTTTTTCCCTCTCAAAAAAGGTGCATGACTCTACTCACCCACCACTTCAAATCTTGACGCACACAAGATGGGTGTACGTTTTGTATGAATTTTGTGAGGTTAGGATTTATATTAGCCAACTGTTGAGATAACACGGTGTACCCGTGAGGTTATAAGGTGATGTGTGCAGCCATGGAACTTCCTGTAAAAAAAGATAATTAGAGAAGATGTAAATGATTATGGAAGTTAAAAACTTTCTCTACGTTGTTTTGTTATTAAATAGATTATAATGTATCCATTAATCCGATTGAATTAAAATTTTAACAGAATAAACTAAATAAAATTTTTAAATAAACCTAAATATAATCATCTCTTAATAAACTAAAGTTGACCAAATTTAATTAAACCATAATTAATTAATAATAGGAAATCTAAAAATTATTACCCAACAAAATTTTAATACAGGCAACCAGATAAAATTTAGATAAAAAACATATTCAAATTATAGAGAAAAATAAATTAATATAAAATCAATTGTTAGACATATATAAAGATGAATGAGAAAAGAGATTAATTATCACACTAATTTTTTATAAATTCTATTTTTATTATCAAAGTTATGCTTATAAAAATACTCTCAAAAAATTATTTCTATCTCTCTAAAAATTAAACCCTAAATTTTCATCTGGAGCTTAACTCTCATCTATTTGTATTAAAAATCCAAAACCAACTAAATATATAACTTCTATTCTCAATACGACCTAATCCCTCGTTATTTCAAAACAATTTGAATCTTCTAAAAGCAATTCTTTCCTTCTGTTTGTCAAGCCTGTACCAGAGTCCCTTCTCCGCACGGAGAGTCGGAGCCCCACGCGCTGCCGCGTCTCCGGCTCGGCCTCCCGCGTGGGCCCGCCATGCTGCTTCTCGCTGCCACCTGGGCCACCAGCCGGCTAGCTGCAGCTGCTGCTGCTCTTCGCTTCGGCCAAGCCGCCTGATTGCTGCCTCGTTGCCACGTGCACACAGCACACACATGCATCCATGCTACACTGCTACAACGTGGGAATCCTTTGCCTTCTCTTTTCTTTCTAATTTTTCATCATCGCGATTGACACATAGCTTATAAAGCTGTTAAAAAATATCCCACACGGGTGTTTATTTATCATGTCACTTTAAAATCTTATCATTTGACATAGCTATATTTATAAGGTTAATCTTAATTCTGTCGTCAGCCCGTTACATTAGCATACCTGTCAGCTCATTTTTTGGTTTTTTCAGCTACCAGTCTAATAGCATGTCGTCGCTAGTCTACACCTCACCCATACTATTCATCCAAGCCGCAGTTTTGGCACAATGTTGTAGTAAATTTTGAAATTTAATTTATCAATTTTTGTCCAAATTTTTTAGTGATTTTTTATCTATTTTCAACATTTAATAACTACACATATAAACAAAATATTTTTCAAACAGAGATTTTCACCATCGGTATCCACACATGTCCACCATGCCTTTTTATAAACAATTGTAATATAAACCAATTAAGCGATATCAATTCTAATATAAACTATTTTTTTAATTTTGATATAAGCTAATTTTTTTAATTTTAATATAAATTAATTTTCATCCTTTTGATTTAACCGTATCATTTCCCCCCTAAAAAAACATATTTTCCCATGTAATTTTTATTTATGACCATACCCAATAAGATAACTTATGCTACAAACTTTTTATTTTTTTCATGCAATTTGTATACAGTTTTTAAAAATTGGCTGGTGTTCTAAACCAGTCTTACATCCTATGCAAATAGTAGTGTTTAAATTAAACATCCGGAAAATTTCAAGTATAGTGTTATATTTATCACTGCACAAATTTCAACTTAAAATAAGACTTGTATAAAGCAGGAAGAGAAATATTATTAGACATAGGCAAAACCCCCCAAAAAAGTTTATGGTATTAATATAAATACTGTGTACAAAATAGTTTAAACGAGTAAGGTACTCCATTTTCAATAAATATGAACCAATTTGTATAACAATACTACCACTGAACCTACAAAAAGTTATATTAATTGACAGGGGTTAAGCATGCTAAATATACCGATCGTGAGATACACGCACCACCACTGACTTTTTATAGAAAGAAGGAAAAATTAGGGCAGGCTTCTAACATTAGGTGTAAAGAATGTAAAAATACAGAGGACAGATAACGGAAGCGCTTGGTAAGATGATAGACAGGGGTGCTGTACGTATTAATTTATAACGCCATGCAAGATAAGTTTTCATACAAGATAATAATCTCCGGCGCTTCTAAGATCCTATACAGTAATTTCTATTTTACAGATTCTATCTTTAGTAACAAACCTACAACCATAAAAACTATTTCTAACAGTCTCCCTCAATCATAACTTAGTTAAGTTGAGATTGATCTTGAAATTCTCAACTAGCCTTACAGGCAAAGCCTTAGTGAATCCATCAGCTACTTGATCCTTGGAGGAGACAAAGTCAATTTCCAAACGTTTCTACTTGACTCGATCTCTCACAAAATGGTAATCCACCTCAATGTGTTTTGTTCTAGCATAAAACATATAATTGCTTGAAAGCTATGTAGCGCCTAGATTGTCACACCATAATTTAGCAGCATTAGGACTCTTCATGCCTACCTCATGTAATAAAGTCTGTATCCACATAACCTCTGCCGTAGCATTAGTTATTGCTTTATACTCTGCTTTAGTACTGGATCTAGAGACAGTGGATTGCTTGCGAGCACTCTAAGACACTAAATTAGTTCCTAGAAAAACTACAAATCCTCCGGTGGATTTCCTGTCATCCACACAGCCTGCCCAGTCAGCATCTGAGAAGGCACTTACTAGTGTGGAAATCGACCTGTGAATCTTTAGCCCGAGTCTAGTGCACTATTTTATATACCTTAATATTATTTTCACAGCCTCTCAATGTATTGTAGTTAGAGCATGAAGAAACTGACAAATCTTATTCACAGCAAATGAGATATCAGGCTGTGTTAATGTTAGGTATTGCAATGCTCCTACAATGCTCCTGTATCTTATGGTGTCTTGAGCTCCTAGAGGAGTTCCTTCATACAGAGATAGCTTCTCACTAGTGGATAATGGTGTATTAACTGGCTTACAATCTGCCATGCCGACCCTCTTCGGTAGATCAAACGCATATTTTTCTTGTGTAAGCAGAATTCCACTGTTTGCTTTATGTACCTCAATGCCAAGAAAATAGTGAAGCTCTCCCAAGTCCTTCAATGCAAATTGTTCTTTAATATCTCGAAGTAATGCACTTGATGCTTGCTTGGTGGAACTTACCACAATTATGTCATCAACATACATAAGAACAAACATTGTGATGCCTCTCTTACTGAAGAAGAACAAGGATGTGTCAGCCTTGAATGCTTTAAACTCCAATTGAATCAATCGTTCACTTAATCTAGAGTACCATGCTCGAGGAGCATGCTTCAACCCATATAAAGCTTTATCAAGTTTGCACACATAGTTAGGCCGGTTTGGATCCTCAAAACCAGGAGGTTGATGCATGTATACATCTTCTTCTAAGAGTCCATGTAAGAATGCATTCTACACATCGAGTTGGCGAAGAAACCATCCACAAGATACAGCTAGAGACAATATAACTCGAATAGTTGCAGCCTTAATTACTGGACTGAATGTATCTTCGTAATCAATTCTATACCTTTGCTTGAAGGCTTTGGCAACAAGACGAGCCTTGTAACGATCTAGACTCCCATTAGACTTTCTCTTGATTTTATATACCCATTTGCACCCTATAACATTGGTTCCCTTTTGTGGCGGGACTAGGTGCCATGTCTTGTTCCTTATCAGTGCTTCATATTCAGAGTTCATGGCTTGTCTCCAATTTTTATTCTGCAGTGCATCAACAAGATCAGTCGGTTCACCAGTGCTTGCTAACATCCCATACCTAACTGTGCCATCAGTATAAATTTTCTTCATTTGAATGCCGCACTGGAGCCTTGTTATCGGCTGCAAAGGAGTTGCGACCTCTTTTGGCGTACCGGCAGAGGATCCATTAGTGGAAATCTCCCCCGTGCTCCGTGTCATAGCATGAGGTGGCGTCGTTCCCGCGCCTGAAGCAGGTGCAAGCCGTGTCAGAGAGACTTCGGCGATAGGTGAGGGCGAGTGCGCAACTAATTGGCCCCCACGCGACATCACCTCAGTGGAAACGGACGCGGTCGACTGGCTGCCAGACCCGCCTGACGACGTGGGCGCAAAAATCGATCGGGGATCGTCTCCATGATCCGTGCCGCTGCTTCCAATGGTGATATTGTCTGTATTTGGCACCTAAGGCAAGCTAGAGTCTCCGCCAAGATTGTTAAATTCATTAGGCAAATTAGCAGGCAAGTTAACATGTTGATCATCCAAACTATTGTCCCCTTTGGTAGCCACGGAATCAGGAGAAAACAGGAGGATATCTGAGCGCAGACAAGCACCCACATTGGGATGCATCTCGGTAAAAGGAAAAATTGTTTCATCGAATGTGACGTCTCTAGAGATATAGACACACCCAGATGCAATGTCCAGACATTTATACCCCTTATGAAGATTACTATAACCTAGAAAGACGCATCTCTTAGAGCGGAACTGGAGTTTATGGGCATTACATGGGTGAAGATTGGGCCAACAGGCACAACCAAACGTCCGTAGGGAGGAGTAATCTGGTTTTTGACCAAATAGGCGCTCCAGGGGTGTAGTAAAATTGATGACTGCACTAAGAAGGCAATTGATGAGATATGTGGTTGTGAGGAACACTTCGCCCCAAAATTTCAGTAGCATACTGACGCATGATAGAAGAGCTAGACCAACTTCAATGATGCGCCGATGTTTGTGCTCGGTGGCACCATTTTGTTGGTGCACATAAGGACATGAAACATGATGCGAGATGCTGATTTTAGTAAAAGAAAAGGAGCTAAGCCTTTGATATTGACCACCCCAATCAGTTTGAATGGCTTTTATTTTTCGATCAAGCAACCTTTCAACTAGGTTCTGAAAATCATGAAATTTCTAAAAGACTTTAGACTTATATTTAATGAGGTAGATCCATGTAAACTTGCTATAATCATCGATAAAACTAACATAATACTGTTTTCTGCCAACAGACTCGATAGCTTGACCCCACACATCAGAGAACACAAGTTCTAAAGGAGCACTAGACTGACTTACTGACTTAGGATAGGGTAACTGGTGTGCTTTTGCTTGTTGACAAGCATCGCACACATGCTAATTATTGGACTCTGAAGCAAATGAAAGGCTATTATTACTAATGATGCGACAAACAATCGAGGAGGCTGGATGTGCTAGTCGTTCATGCCACCGAGACAGGGACGGGCGAAACGCCGTGAGGACTTGTTTTGGTGGTGAAGGAAGAGGATATAGCCCCCGATGACAACGACCTTTAAGCAGAGTTTTCTTGGTTGCCTGATCCTTAAACAAAAAATAGGTGGGGTGAAATTCCATGTAGGCAGAGTTATCAGAAGTAAATGGATGAACTGAAACAAGATTCTTGGAAGCCTTAAGTACATGCAGAACATTTTTTAACTGAAGATTGCAGCTAGAGGTAACAATAGTAGATTGACCAACATTTTTAATTGCCATACCTACACCACTTGCGCTGTGGATCTGATCACCACCGTTGTACTTCACACGCATGGAGAGTTTCTCTAACTCGCTGATGATGTGGTCAGTGGAGCCGCTGTCGGTGTACCAGTTGGTGTCGATGTTGTATGAACCGGTTGCCGCTGCTGTGTGCCTTTCTTCAGAGACGAAGTCCTCATCGAAGCGGTGCCAACAATGAGCTGCAGTGTGCCCCTCCTTGAAGCACACCTAACAGATCGGTTTGTTCTTCTTCTTGTTGTTGTTAGAGCCGCCACCTTGTTGGTTGCTCCTTTACCGTGACCACGACCCCCACCATTTGGAGGGTCGCGCCCACGTCCACGATAGGGACCACCACGACCATAATTATTACCACGGCCTCCTCCACAACCGGCCATGTTGGCCAAGTTCTGGTCACCGCCTTGGACCAGATCTATCCTAGTCTCGAAGTTGAGGAGCTGTGAATACAGCTCGTCGATGGTCACCGATTCCACCCTCGTGACGAGAGAGGCAACCAGTGACTCGTATTCCGTGGGTAAGCCGGTGAGTATGTACTCAACCAGCTCGTCATCAATGATTGATCGTCCCGTGGTCACCATCTCATCGCTGAAACCTTTCATCTTAGTGAAATAATCAGTAGCAGATGAGTTACCTTTCTTGGTATTGGCGAGAGAGATGCGTAGATTTAGCGCGCGTGCATGGGTTTATGAGGCAAACATGGCCTCAAGCTTAGCCCATGCATCAGCCGCCGTCTTCATTTTGGCGATGTGGCTGAGAATGTCTAGAGAAACAGAAGTGAGAAGGAAGCTGAGGATCTACTGATCCCGTGCCTCCCATTCTTCGAACGCTGGGTTGAAGACCTTCTTGCCATTCTTATCCTCAATCTCCATCACCGGTGGCTTAGAAGCACCAGTGAGATGGCTGTACAAGCGAGCACCGCGCACGGCCGAGAGCACCTAGACTTCCCAGATGGAGTGATTGCTCCTTTTAAGTTTCTCTGTCACAGCGCCGGCCGAGAGAGGGTTGAGATGGAAGGTCGAAGAAGACATGGTGGGCGGCAATTGGATCTATTGAGTGTTTATTGGGAGACGAGGAAGGTGCCTCCTCCGATGAAAACTCCAGCTACTCGCGAAGCGCACGGCGGCTGTCGAGCCTCGGATCTCTGGTATTCCTCCAGCGAGCGGAGCTAATGGACGGGAGCGGCAGCGAGGCTGGATCGGCAACCGGGATGAGGACTCCTAGCCACGGGGGCAGAGTTTGTTAGGGTTTCGGTCGGTGTTCGGGGATCAAGGTAGAAATATCTCTTCCTTGGTCTCGTTTGGATTAGAGAGGCTCTGATACCATGTAAGAATACAGAGGGCAGATGATAGAAGCACTTTGCAAGATAATAGCCAGGAGCGCCGTATGTGTTAATTTATAACGTCATACAATGTAAGCTCTCATACAAGATAACAATCTCCGATGCAGCTCACATTCCATATTTTTAGAATCTTATACAGTAGTTTCTATTTTACAGATAAAAAACCTACAACCATGGAAATTATTTCTGAAGATGCAGGAACACCCGGGCTCTAAGATCAGAGTGGATGATGCTGTGTATTATATATAGTCAGATTTGTAATTTCACTGGTTTGATCTCTTGATTACGACACATGAACTGTATATAGTTTAATTTTGCAATAGCATCGTATTAAAGAGACAGCCAACTTTTTTTATTTTTTATGGAAGTTTTAGCAAGAGGCTAAATCTATTTATTGTCAGTCCGCGTATGAGTAGAACTGCAGTCAATTGATCAGTTTGGCATATGGCATATATAAGAAATAAATATGAAAATGAATCATGGCCATATACATCGTGCTATTGTGACTGGATTAGTTTTTCTTAAAAAAAACAACAGATGCGTTTTACTGTTCTTGAGATGGTCGTTGATATGGTACGTACCACAAGGTACGAGAAATTTTTAGCGAAAACTATGATCAATAGCATTTCTTGCTACTCTAAAAATTACAGCCGTTGGTCCATCCTCTCTTCTTAACGCACGCCCTATCCTCCTCCTATCCATGCGCCGTGCTTCTATCGTTTCTTTTACACTTGTGTATCATCTCTATACTCTCAATTAATCTATAATTTTATAGGTTTTGGTTCAAAACATTGTAATATATGGATATGTTAGTAGTTTGATTAAAAATAGCATACCTATTAATACCCCTAAGAAACGTAAATTAAAATAAAAACATAAAGGTGGAATCAGTTTTAGCATTACCCTTCCACCAGCAGCAGGTTGCGTTTTGGACATTTTGGTGTCCATACCGTTGGATGTTCAAGAGGACGACAAATATATATAATTCACATTGCAGTTTCATGGAGGCTTCACCAGAAAAAGACACAGAGCTCTTCTCTTTTTGATTCAGGGAAAGACACTGAGCAATTTGCATTAGTTGCACGCCATCTTGAGGGGACAGATCAGTTTCTACGGCTTAAAAAAAGATTTAACCAAGACCACTTGCATTAAACATAAGGAAGAAAAATGTATCGAACGGTACAATCGAGTCGTAACACGTCACAATCTGTTTGACCCGCTAAACCGCTTTTACGGATCCACACATTTAATTAGATTAGGTTTTTAACTATATGCTGAACCATTAGTTATTGATGATTCACGGTGTAAGATCAACCATTACTAGTAAGACTTTTCGGAAGCAATAGAGGTTGGAAAGGGAGTGACGCATAGGCCGGTTAGATTTATTCGGTAACCTTGCTGATTGAATTTCCATGTGATAAAATAACTAGTACCATGCATGTACGACCTGATAAGACCAAAATCACCTTAGATTAAGGAATGAATAATTTCTGCAATCTGATGAGTTGTCATGACAACTTTGCTTGCATTGTTATCAAAGTTGAGGGTAATAAATCGAATTAGACAAGAGAAAAAAAATCAATCGACCAGGATTATTCAATATGAATTAAAGGGATCAATCAGATTTTTTTCTCCCAAGCGTATTATAAATGTGTTTGATATATTCGATGTTTCTAGAATGGCTTAGGAAAGGCCAATATATGTTTTAATACTAGTATATTTACCCTGTGTTGCTATAAAATTTATAAAAAGTGTATATATATATAGTGTCATCAATCCCTTCCTCTATCACTTTTCACATATGTTATCTATTAATTTTTACATGAGGTGTTTTACGAAGTTTATATTTCAAAAATGGTAAAAATCTAATACAGATACCATTTGTAGTTAAAAATTGCTATAGTAACTTAGATAATAAAGGTAAAAAGATAAATTTATTCATGGGAAGAATTGTCCCAAAAAAATAAACTGTGGCGCATCGGTAGAGATCATCTCCAGTGTGGCTCTAAATCATCTGTAGTGATCAACGTTATTTGAATGGTTTTTTTATATTTTACATTTCATTTGCAAAAACATGTTAGGTTAAAAATATCACTGAATGTTGCATCATTATTTTAAGATTTACATTTTGTCAAAAAAAACATGAAACTCTAGGTAAAATATCGTCAGTTAGTAGTTTCGTGGATAATTCATCCCATACGCTAAATTTATATGGTTTTTTTATTTGTATCCCCCCTGAAGAGGCCGATCTTTGTTTTATTTTCAAGCTATTAGATCAATCTACTAAATCACCATTGACAAGATTTTCGTTGTTAACTGAACACTACCAATTACTTTCCAACCACATATTCAATTAACAAAAAAACTAATATCTTACTGGTTAATTACTCAACCACTAGCGATTACGATAATTTTATTCCGTGCCTTATCTCTCTTGATAAACAGTTAATAATGCTTCACCTCTCAATAGCTTATGCACCTGGCAACATGATAAAACTTTATTTCCGGATATTGTGAGCCCTTCTATCATATAAAGTTGCTGTTGGAGGTGATGTCAGACTCATCGCTCCCCCCACCACTTTTCTTTTAAATTGTATAGGTATATAGGATGTCAGACTCATCGCTCAACCTGACAATAACACGAGACAAACACTGTTAAACTATTTCTCCCGTGCAACAATTTTGCTACCTTTAAAAAAACAAAGAACCCAAGCCCAATGATCCAGTCCACATCAAGAACTTGGATAGCTTCTATAGACAATTTTGCATGAATGGATTTATGTACATGTCACACTTTCTCTGACCCCACATTGCTCTCTATGCATTTAGGGTCCCATACTGAGCATTAAAAAAATTTCTATTCTGTTTTATGCGGAAATGAACTGATACATCGAAAATTCTAGCCAAATTATGTCAAATTTGTATTTTTAAAACAGAGAATTAGCAAACAGTACACAATGATGTATTCATTATAAATTAGACAATTACTTATAATAATAAATTAAATATTATATGTCATAAGACTAATTGATAGCTTAAAATAAAATATTTAAGTAATACTAATTCACAAAGTTATTGGAGAAAACATATTTTTGGACACACCATATGCATAATCCATAAGTTCATAAGCTGATATAACCCCTAACTATTAGACAAGAGCAGAAGACTGTTGATAAGACTATTAAATTAATAAGTAAAAGGACCCTTAATTAATATGGACCCATGCAAACGTGGACGAATTTCACGCGCCACTTTCTTGCCCCCAATCACACGTACGAACACTACGTAGATATAAAGTAATTTCCAATCTAATACGTGCAATCAATTCTTGTTCAGCTGATATACAAATCAATATTTTTATATATAGATCCAACAAAAATATAAGTATTAAATAGTTGTAAAATAGATACTTAAGATAATAAAACTACTCGCAGTTAATATAAGGAATATTATGTAAGTCACATAACAAACATAACAAATAACAAATATACAAATACACGAGGATAATAATGAAAGGTATACTAGAGCTCATTTGTACAAGCAGTATATTTAAAAGTAGTAGAATAGTAGAGTAATTAAATAATAATATTAATAAACTCTGAACAGCACACCAATACTCCATAAGCCTAAACCATCTCTGAACAACTAAACCCGATTACACAGATCTATCTCTACTCTAGGAGCTAATAAATTATCATCACTAGATTATTATCATTAATGAATAGTGTGAGACTAATCCCAAAAAAATTATTAGGCTTGCCCATATCCACGAGCACGGATATTAGAACATTTTTACTCTGGTAGAGGGATACATTTTTACTCACAAAACACGATTCTACATATGTTGACATGTCAAAAATACCATCATGATAATGTGAAGGGAAAAATTGTGACAAGATACTTCGCAATAACACACCCAACAAAATAGATACTTGCCAAGTCCCCTATAGAGATGTCTTAACCTTTAAACTAGAGAAACTCTTGGCTCCTAAAATAGACTTAATAATGTCATATAGGACTCACGACTACCACTTTGGATTTATTAATAGTACTACCAACGATAAGAAATGCTACACTACAGATTCAATCGTTGCCTATTCTCACTTGTGGTTAGTATGGTAAATGATTCATAATAGTAACTCGTGAAACAATCCTTACTTATCATGAGCACGATAATCACAACTATGTGCTCACAACCAACCATTAGTTAAGTTTTAGATAGAATATTATTAATTAATCAAACACGACCAACCGTTATAAGCTACCATTAATTAACCATCATTAATTATGAGTGAAACATTAATTATCCTACATAAAATGATGCTAGTATTTCTAAAAATGACTAAGCAATTATACTAATATCTAGCCAAACCATTATATAAAGTTCGAGCTAGAAGGAATAAGCTAATCAACATAAATTATCTATAATAAAGGAATATAGGTTTATATCACCCAATAACATTTAAAAATAAATATGCATTTAAAGTAAAACGAGAATTTAAATATTGGTTCAATATGCTCAAATGAGTTTTGGATCTATATAACTTGTGTTACTATCAACGGTTTTTACTTGGTCTTTCGAAACGAAAGAAACTACATGCTATCAAGCAAACTGAGAAAAAAGACTAAGAAAATCTAAAAGAACCATACATAAAAAGTAACAAATATATAGATCTTGATTTTAGATAAATTATAAGACATTTTGAGTTTATGTGAATTAGTTATAAATTAATGAAGTTTTAATTCAATTAAAACATAGTAAAAAGAACCTAAACAATTTATTTATTGTATTATATTTAATTATTTTAGAACTTGAATAGGATATTAATCATGTTATCTAGAAGAGAGGCTGAGAGTACTAACACGCAAAACCCACATGTCATTTGGTCTACCATGAACTTGGTCCACTGAGAAAGACCATAGCGGTCCATAGGGATGAACAACTAAGATTGCTTTGATCGCCATTAACTGAGATCCAATGGTCTAGATTGGATCCAAATGGATACAAAGAGGATGCCATGTAGGATGCTATGGGGCAGCTACATAAGTAAGGAGGATGAGGTTGTGGCTAAGATGGCGAGGATGGGTGGCCACGTAGGCTAGTGCATAAGAAAAGCTTGGGTACAAGGGGAAAATGGAAGAGAAAACCAAGAGGATGCTATATAGGCAAAAGAGGAGGAGATGAAGCCAGAAACGATCGGGATTAGCTAAGGAAAAACTAGGAACGAGACAAAATCTATGAGATTTTCTTTAGGATTTTTGGAGTTTTTTTTACAAAAATAAGAGGAGGTTGAGAGGATAAAAAATCCTTAATCAATTTTGGAAGAAGCATGACCAGATAGTCAGATTGAGTGGGAGAAGCGGTGCCATTGGACGGCTGGAGTCCATTCGAGGGTTGAGAGGACAGACTAGCGGAGCAATAGGAGGCATAGGGCTAGGAAGCTAGCGCGACTTGAGCCAAAGCGGAGCAGGCTAGCATGGAGGACAGACAAGTTGGTAGGCTAACGCTCTTATAGGCCAAAGCGGGTAAACACATGAGGTTGGGCTGCGGCCTAACGACAAAAGAAGAAAGGCAGATCGGAGAGGTACAACATATGGGAGAAAGAGGCCGGGCAAAGAGAGAAACAGGCTAGCTTGGACTAGCCAACGAGAAAGGAAAAGAAGGTGAGGAAGGTTAAAGAGAAGGAAGCGGACCGAAAGAAGTTAGGCCGTGAGAAATAAAGAGAAAAGGGTGAGCCTGAGGGGAAAGAATTAGCTGAGATAGGAGTGTAATTAGATTTTTAATTTAAATAATTATTGAAATGTTGTTTTTTTATTAAAAATACTTTCTATTCTCAAATAATTTTATGAAATATCCATAGTATTTAATAGAAAAATTATCTATCCAATTTGATGTTCAAATTTTCATAGATTTTTATTCAATCACTTCTTTTAATTATTAAATAATTCCTTGAAAATTTTTTCATTATAATTTATAATTAAATGACTTTTTAGGGTGTGACAATACTCATACAACTCGATTGATGCAACCGACTTCGCCTAACGTCATTACAGATATTTCTCCTTCACACGTTACAGTAGCCCCCCTGACAGAGACTGGAACAGATACGTGATAGCAGGTAGTACAAGAGAGACTATCTTTTTGTTAGCTGAACAATTCTTAATATTTTTCTAAAAAAAAGATTATAAAAACTTATTTTTAAAAATGAAATTCTTGATCAAACGCCACACCACCGTTTTTTTCTCCCAACTGGTTGTCTGGATATAATACTCAGTGGCATGGCTGCCAAAAGATTCATATTTCTGAAATCAACATACCACAGGGTCTATATTTAAGATTTTTATTGAGGAAAAATAAAAAATAAAGAAAAAACCCAAATGGGATAGACAGCAAGATGCATAATAACCATCTGCAATTTTTTTTATACTCCCTTTGTTTAGTTCTGTCAAGCAACTTCATGTTGACTTGAGCAAGTAAACTAGTTGGAATTGGCGTCGGCTTTTTTTTTCTACTCCCTTTTTTTGTGTGTGTATTTAAAACATCATGTACTCCTTTCTTCAAAGGAAAATTTAATGATGTTAGAAAGATATAGAATGGAGTTTTTTTGACTAAGGAGTAGACTCGAGCCATCATTTTCGATCAAATTAATAAACTGAAAAAAATTACTACAGAAGAGAAGTACGAATTGAGTAAGATTTAACTCTATCTCCATGATTCTTGCTAGATCGTCATGAAAAGCAAGGTAGGCCGTGAAATGAATGCATGCAAATGCTGATCAAGTTACATTTCAAGTCAATCTAAAAGCAAGGACTGCAACACGATCTGGAATACAGTGAAGAAAATACAAGAATTGCCCATACATTTCTGATTTTTTGTATTTTCCATCCTCTTATTACGTGCGCCTGCGGCCGACAAATCGTGCCAAATGATCGCATCAATATCTTGTGCCACAAGAGTTCAGAAATTTTGGATACAGACTATTTAAGGCCTATTTGAATTAGGAATTCCTCGTCATTAAATTTCAAAAGAATCTGTTCAAGTTTGACATGGAGGGATAAAGAAGAAATCTTGGGTTTGAAAGGTGATCTTACTAGGACTATTCCTCTTACAACTATATCTCCATCAATCAAACAATAAAATACTCAAAATTATACGATATTATCTATGTGCTTTCCAGAACAATTTTTTGATACTGAACTTAACAGAATAATTTAAAAGTGATATATCGCTCTGCATAAGGCACATGCATTCACTATTGTCTACAGGCACAACTTTAATTTTAAGGGAAGGCTCATTCGTGTCTCCGAGTGAACTCTCTAAATAAAAACCTTTTCAGATATCAGCGATAGTGACATTTAAAATCTCGTGGTTTTTTTAAGATCTCGTGGCTTTTTTTAAGATGTCGTATTGTAGTTTGTTTATGGTGATGTTTTAGTCGAATCAGATTCAATGGCATTGGTAATGGAATGGAAAGATCTAGGCTTTACAACTCAGTCGATGTCCGATGTTTTCTTGCATTTTGGTTTGATGTCACGACGATAAGAATGACATTCGATAAAGTATCAACCACTGATTTGATTTAAAGATTGTACTTCGAGAAAGACAAATACTACGTACACTTGTAAGTCATAACTTCCCACTAGTCCATACTTGCGTAAATTTAATTAAGTGCCAAGCTTTGTTATTGGCAGTTCAAACTTAATGTTTGGATCGGTAGGCTAAAACGTTGTTGCAAATTCGTGTCGTGGTCTAAATAAAACTCGTAGGTATCAACGTTATTGTTCTAATGGTGTTAGTTTCGTTCAATTCGGTAAGTGGTTTAGGCAAAATTGCAAAAGCGCTACTGCTGACCAGGTCCAAAAAGGGGTACAGCAGATAGTATTTTAATATCTATGAATTGTAGCTGCATAACAGGATTGTAGGTAATTTTTTATAGATGCTCTACGTATATTTATTTGCTATGTTTGCTTAAGCGATTTAATGGTTACAATTAAAATTGTGAGAGGACAATCTTTTAGTCGGTTTATTAAAAATGTCTTGTCTCGAGTTTTGAGAGTTTATATTTGTAAAATCAATGGCTAAATCTAGCTCATAGGTTTGTGATTATTCAGAAATAGCGAATGAGGAGATTTCGTAAATTTTGGTGATGCCGATGTGATGCCTGAGTTATCATCGATGCTAAGGCGAAAGTGTATGAGGTTACTATGTGGTGTGATTAATGGACGGACTCACTCTATTTTCTTAGTTATTGCATCACTATTATTGATATGATTTGATAATTTCTTTATTCCTCTTTCACTTTCTAATTCATGTTCTATTATATCCATGATTTATTATTCTGGTTCTATTCACATGCCATGTATAGACATAGCGTGTTTCATTTGATTCTTTGTTTATAATCCTAATAGTAAGTGTTGACCCAGCTTCCTTATTAAAATATAGTATTTTATGTCCATGTCTCTCGGTCTAGGAATTACAGTTTAATCTAATCTAGTATTTTCTTTTTAAAGGAATGAATTTTTTTTCTATTCATTCATCATTTGTTAATTGTTGTGTGTTTGTTTTTTTAGTTACATATTGTACATGCTAAGTATTTATATACTCATCCTTGTATTTTATTTGATTTTTAGGTATCTACTTACCATGACATGCATGAACTGGAAATAGCACTCTTTTATCACTGCACACAATTTGCACTCATTTAAACTATATATCTTGGTGGCATATCCTGTACACACCAATTAACAAATATAAGCAAAAATTCTAGAAATATTTGTAAATATATTTCAAATAGTATTAAATCAATATATAAAATATCATCTTTAAATTTATTATATTTTAGCCTAAAAATAGAAAAACTGACAGTTCTAAGAGTGTAAATCTATCATTATTTTATTTTTTTTACTCCCTCTATATAATAAATTTAAAGGTGATACTTCATACATATGTGTAGTAAGTATATATATTTTTTTTAGAATTTTTGGTGATATTTAATAGTTAGTGTGCATAAAAAACTCTAGGTATATATGATACGTTTCCATATAACTTAGTCTTGTAGAAGTAAATTGTGGAGATGTTCCGATTATTTTGAGCGGTTGGGTCCATCGTGTATGTGAAAGTAATTGTCATTAAGTTCTCTTATAAGTTGCTCTCATGATCTCCAATTACAGAAAATACTTCGCTGAAATTTTTAATAATGTCAGGAGTAGGGGTTTTAGGGTAAACTGTGTAGCTCTAATAACAGCAAAAATGCTCAAAGTTGAAGCATAGGCTATAAATCAGAAGTTGTTGCAAATTAATTAGAAAAAGTAGATTTGCCACCGTAATTAAACCGCATCGTTAGTTGTCTCTAAATCAAACGTTTTTTTATTACGTAAGCCTTCACTTTAATCCTAGGCTAACAATTAAAGGGGCTACCGGCTAGAAATATATTCATTAATCAGGAATTTCTGAGCATTTCACATTAGTTAAGAAAAATAATAACAATCTAATCAACTAGAATATCCTACGGATGGAACATTTTTTAAAGGAAAAAATTGTACTTTTAACCCATTTAAAGTCTAACTACCAATTTGACCCCAATTTCTCAAATTTGCCCATTTAATCCTACTTTTCAAAAATAAAGTTGTTGTCTGGCCTATTCCGTGAAGTTAAGGTAACAGTATTAAACTGAAGGCTAAAATATTGTTTATGCCCTTACCTATTCGACCATATTTTCTCAAAGGTTTTGTTGGTTCAGTCATTATTTTGTCAAATGTAAGTCAAATTTGTTGAATAAACAAAATATTTGGAAATTATGGTTAAATAAGCAAGGGCATAAATGATATTTTGGCTTTGATTTTGACACCATTAACTTCGCTTAACGGTATAGGATTAGAAGATAGCTTTATTTTTTAAAAAGCATGGTCAGATAATTAAAATTGAGAAAACAGGGTTAAAATGATATTTAGCCTTTAAAACAAGGTTAAAATATCAATTGCTCTAATTAGTGTACAATTAATCATCTTTTATATTCATCAATTGCCTGATTTCTCTTATTTGTTTGTCCATATGTACGATGCATAGGCTAAACTTGCACAAAATAAAAAAAAGAATTGAAAGTGTCCAGTCTACTAAGTTGATTTTATATGATAGATGACAAAAACGGTTAAGACGCTAACATGTTTATTAAAGTAGATACAGAGATTAGTTCCTATGAACTAAGTGAGAGCATGATGATCTTTATAAATTTATGATTGAGTTATAACAAGAAGACTCGAAGTCTATTTTAAACTTTTTTTAATTTCTTTTGATTCTAAAAAAGGAGTTACAAATAGTACTCTAAGTCTATTTTTATGCTCAAATATATATTTATTAGTTGAAAGACACATTTACATAACACTTATTTACTTTCATCTATGGGTTAGAGATTCTCATCTTGGAGGATCAAAGGTTCTTGTCCACTACTGTCTATCAGTAGCTAAGTGCTAGGTTAGAGGTTTTAGGATACGGGTTAAAATTTATAGGTGTTTAAATATGTGAATAACAGCTAAGTGATATAGGGGAGTGGGTATGAACACCTGCTTTCCCTCCTATAGTTGTTTAAGGCCATTCTACTTTCGTTTTCCTATCTTATAACTTCTCTTAGGGCTCTACACACCTCTTCCACTAAGTTTTTGAGTTTTCATGGGGTTTTGAGTGAAGATCTTGAGTGGATGGAGTGTTTTTTCTTGTGAGAAGAGATAGGAGGATCGGCATGGGTCATTGTTTGGAGTTTGTTACTCTTGGAGGATGACCTCTTAGACGGTTATGCATCAACCACGAGCTTCCTCAAACTGTGGATTGTTTAGACAAGTTTTTGATGGTAGATTTTGCCTCCATAAAGAAAAGAGATAAACGATAAATTAAGAACCAAGATGATTTTTGTGACAACTTGGTGAGGCAAGGGGTCAAGAGAGACCTAGCTTTTAAGAGTTTCTTAACAGAGACATAGGATCTTTATGATCCGAACTTCAGGGGAAAAATCCTTATGTCTCCATCTCTCACACTTTATGAAATTTGTGTTAAAGCTTACTCCTTTTCTATGTTGTTTACTATTTCCTGTATTAGCGTACTTGTGCACCTGTTTACTGCTTCCATTGCTATTATTTGTGTTCTTGAGATTGTGGAGAAGGACTCAAAAGAGTTCATCTCTTACTTGATTAGAATTTCCTCCCTTAATAGACTAGAGATTCTCACCAGCCGTCTCGGTCTTCCCGAGAGAGTTCAAAAGTTCTAGTCAAGCTTGAGTTTAACAGTTGCATTGAAGTAATTTTTAGGAACCTCTATTCACCCCTCACCCTCTAGGCTATCTCTAAGATTTTTAATTGGTATCAGAGCCAATCTCTTTGGATTGGCTTAACTGCTAGAATAGAAGATGTCATAGGATGGGTCTATACTACCACATACTGGCAAAAATCCTTTGCTTGCCGATAGCTCCACCAACAAAAGTGATTCTAAAGGAGTTTCTATACCTTTTTATTATAACAAGATCAATTTGCATTCTCATACTCAATTCGTCGTCATCAAACTTCTCTAAGCTTTTGCCCTAATAAACAACACCATGGTGATTATCATTCGAGAGATAAAGAACTATAAGAGGCTTTGATGTACTCTAAAGATTCATCTCCCATGAGCTTTATGAAGAAGATGCCAAGTACGTTAAGACACTCTTCAAGCAAGCTACTCTCACCAAGAACAAGGACATCATTCTCAAGGCTAAGAAAGAAGCTTCAAGTAATGAGGAGAGTGAAGATGAGAACTTTGCACTAGTTGTGAGGAAAATTAGGAAATTTTTTAGAGGTGAAGATGACTTTGGCAAAAAGAAGTAAGGCGACAAGAGTAATAGTTGACCAAGCAATAGGGTGTGCTACCAATGTGGTGAGTATAAACACTCCATTGCTAATTGCCCCCAACAAGACTAAGGACAACGACGACGACACCAAGCATCTCAAGAAAAGAAGTGGTCATGTACACATTGGTGAAGAGTAGATCTCTGATGATGAATCCAGAGTCAAAGAGGAAGATGACAAGAAGAGTGGAGTTGCTACCTTTGCCTACAAGTTTTCATCATGAATAGAATATTTGCTTGCCAACTTGAGCGACAATGAGGACTTCAATGCTACCATTTGGCTTATAGTAAGAGAGCACAAGGTTTTTTTTCAATTCTAATCCTCTTGATAGTGATGATGAGAAAAGTGATGAAATTGATCTTGATAATGATGTGCTTAAGGGTTGTAGCAAGACCACATTGAATCAAGTATCTAAGCTTATGACTGCATTATAGAAAAGGGATACGACTCTTGAAAGACAAGAGGACTTGCACATCTATAAGAAAGAGAGAAACATTGTTCTTGGGAGATCTTTGGCTAAGTAGAAGGAGAGGGTAGAGACATTGACCAATCAAATTTATTCGATTAATGAATCTATTGCTACTCTCAAGAGTTTGAATGATGCAATTATTGAGAAACTTATAGGCCTAGACAACACTCACAAAGAACTCGAGGTGCAATTCGAGGCTCTTTGGAGTAGCTCCTCTACTTGCCCTCAAACCACTCAATCCTCTAATGCCCAATCAATCGGTGTGATAGATGTTATAATGTTGATGTAAATACTTTTGTTACTAACCTACAAGATTTAGAGGCCATCAAGAAGGAGAATGAAAGGTTGGGGACTCTTGTGAAGTATGGATGCATGAAGTACTATCAATCACAATATGTACACTATAAAACCATCGCCACTCACAGCAACAAGGATAGGTATAGACTTGGCTTTTGTGCATATGAAAGTACACCAATAGTGAGGAACATTGTGAAGGAAAAAAGAGTGCTTGAAATTTGTCAAAAAAGGGAGTGCACCATCACCCTAGGAGAGTACTTGGCTTCTGGCTGGATAATTGGCTAGAAGTTTCAACCATATGGCAGGAGGTTCTGATCAGGGTTCTTGGGTTGACCGAGAGCCCCAACTAGAAATTCCAATCCATACAGATAGAGATTTTGACCAAATGTCTCAAGTAGTCTGAGAGGGCTAGCTAGAGTTTCTAACTCCAATGGTCAGAGGTTCTAAGCTGGACAGTTGTTTGTGCCAAAACTCGCAGGGATTGATCAGACCGGGCGGAGCCAACGGAGGTCTGATCCAATGTGAACACGTTGAGGTTTGGGAGATCTGCTTCGCTCCAATGTAGATTCTTTAGCTTTGTTGGATGGCGTGCACTCCCGATTGTCCTTCGGCTTTATTGATTGGTTTGAGAGCGCGTCGATGTCCTTCGGCTTCATTGTCCCTTCATTAGGATAATGGAGATATGGACGTACCAGTCAATTTGATCATGCAATTGATAAGAAGATAAAGAGAATAGATTAGTCAGACGATGAACTGATACGAACTCTTGCTATCGGCTGGCTGCTGATAGGGTTGAGATAGTCATTGGCTATGTCCGATGCACTCTTGTTATCTACTGGTTGTCAATAAAGACTAGAATACTTTTCTATCGGCTAGGAAGCTGACGAAGGCATAAGTAGATGGTGACGAAAGAAATGAAAGATACATCAAATGTAGAGCCAATGGCGCTCCGGATATAATGAAAGCGTACCATTGATCCATCGACTTGCTCACCGCTAAACCTCGCGGGGAAGGTCCGACCGGAGAGAGACAGCGACTCGGTCACGCGAAGGCCTAGGAGATCTGCTTAGCTCCAGTGCAGGTCCTTAAGCCTCGACGTTCAAGGGCGTGCCAGTCAATTTGACCCTACAATTGATAAGAAGGTGAGGCAAACGGGTCAGTCGGACAATGGGCCGATACGAGCTCTCACTATCGGTTGGCCACCGATAGGATCGAGTTGGCCATCGGCCGCGTCCGGATGGCTCTTGCTATTGGCTAGTCGCCGATAGGGATTGGAACACTCATCCATCGGCTGGGGAGCCGATGAAGGCGTAGGCAGATGTCGATGGGTGTAGCGAAAGCGAGATCATGATCCCTCGGCCATAGAGCCGATAGGGACACAGAAGGGTATTCAAAGGATAGCAAAGCACGCAGGATTCCTCCTGGTTACTAACGGAAGCTGTAGCACTCTAGCATCGGCTGAACAGCCGATAGAGGCATGAGAGATAGACGCATGGAACGAATTAGAGGACCTATCGGCTAAAGAACCGATGCCGCTCCACGCCATCCGACTAATGGAGCGGGGCTCAATCCCCCGCGAAGCCACGAGGTTCAGCGACCGCGGTAACGGCACCGTTAGGACCAGCCTCGATAGATCGGACCAATCCAAAACAGTATGAGGCCAGGGACTAACGACATGAAGACGACGGAGGCTTAGATCGAACGTGACGACGAGGGAGGAAAGAGGCGAGGTCATCGGCTACCTACCGGCCGAACATCTGACGCAGGCCTACACCTAAACCCATCAGTCGCTCGAGCCGATGGAGAACGAGACCTGCTAGATCTCGACACTGCCACATTAGACATGAGCCCTAGAAGATCGAACCAAACTAAGACAGTACCAGAAAGCGTTCAACATGTTCGGATTGACCTCTAGATGATCGATTGTTAGATGATACACGAGACAGATGTGGGGACCTGCATTGAGGATAACTCGTTGGCTACTCACTCCAACGAGACAGCGTGCGAAGACCCGCCGGGGCACCGTCTCAAACCACTGCTACCGATCTCGTAGGTCAAACCTAATCGATGTAGCACGAGACCATGGACGGAGGAGGAAGACCAACGTGTCAGCGTGCCTCACGCGGACGTGATGAGGTACGCTCGATCCGACTAAGAAGTCAAATCTAACCGATGCAGCCTTAGATAGAACAGAGCGTACGGTAAGAAAACATCTCTAAATGTATGCGTGCATCAATCGAAAGGCCGATGCACTAGGGATGATAGTCGATGGAAGTCTTGTCAGCCGATACGCTGGGCGTGTTGCTCAAGGTATGGATAACTCATTGGCTAAACACTCTAATGAAACGCCAGGCAAAGACCTACAAACTTACGGCTAAATCTACTATCGGCAGCCTTATAGGTTGAACCTAATCGATGCAGCATAGGATGGACGACGACAGAGAGAGCTTAGTAAACCGATAGGCCTCACATGGACATGATGCGGTACACTCGATCTGACTAAGAGGTCAAACCTATCCGATGCAGCCTTAGGTAGAGCAAAATATACTGGGATAGTAATGGGACTTACCACTTTGCTGGAGATCGAACTTCACCGATGCAGCCCCGCGTCGAGAGTTAGACCCTTCTGGTAAAAACCTAGACAAGCTAGGGTGGCGATGCGCCAAAATTGTATTGATCGAGAGATGATTTACAGGCTTCCAGGGGGTCTATATTTATACCCTGGCATTACAGAGTCCGATGTGGTTACAACAACCATCGGACGTTACTTCCTAAAAACTATAATAGGAAAATATCTTTAAGGAAGTAAACTAAACTAACTAAACCTTCCTATCTATATAAGATACGATTTACATAGATAAATTACCTTGCCATGAGTTCCACAACTCCTCCTCAGATTTAGCCTCATTTGGATAGTCTTCTATAATTAAACTGAATCCTTTCTCATTTCCTTCAATCGGCTTCTTTCCTGTAGCAATCGGACTCTTCTTACTAAACCGATCGTCTTTCCAATCTTTCCCTGGGCTTACTAAATTTTATCGTTAACATGACTGCAAAGCCAATCCTTCCTGAAGGATAATTTATGAATACTCAAGTTAAAGAATTACTTTATGAAAAAGGCATCAAACACAAGTTCTCTATCCCATATGATCTACTTCAAAACGTTATTGTTGAAAGGAAGAATCGAGGATTCATTGAAGCAAAAAGAACCATCCAAGAAACACTGAGCAAGCTCCTTCCACTCAAGTACCACATATAAGTCCAAGTGTTGATCAAGAGGTTAATCTACTATGAGTGAATGGGATGGATGCCGAAAACACTCAAGAGAAAAGAGATGTTGTGCACACTCAAGTTCCCCCGATGCACCATCCAAGGATTCATCAAACCGTGCAAAGAGATCACCTAGTTGACATCATACCTAGAGACATTCAAAGAGGGATAACTACTCATTCTTGAATTGTAAATTTTTATTAACATTACTCTTTGGTGTCGTCTTTGAAACCAATTAGGATGGAGGATGCACTTGATGATTTAGATTGGGTGATGGTCATGCAAAAAGAGTTGAACAACTTTATACACAATGATTATGGTCATTGGTGGAACACCCTATGCAAAATATCATCAGCACCAAGTGAGTCTTCCGTAACAAACAACACGAATATGCAGTAGTGTCTCGCAACAAAGCACGGTTAGTAGCATAAGGGTTCACCTAAATTAAAGGACTTGACTTTGGTGAAAACTTTGCGCTAGTTTCTTGCCTTGAGTCTATTCACATTCTATTAGCCTATGCCTCTAACCATGACTTCAGCTTTATTAAATAGACATCAAGTACACTTTCTTGAATGGAACAATCTTGGAGTTGGTATATGTAGAGCAACCCCTAGACTTTGAAGACCCTAAGTATCCAAATGATGTCTGCAAGCTTCATAAGACACTCTATGAGCTTAAGCAAGCACTAAAAGCATGGTGTGAATGTCTTCATGATTTCCTTTTAAAAATGGCTTTGAGATAGGGAAAGAAGGATAATTTATTTGTGTACCATATATATGTCAATAGCATTATATTTGGTTCTACTAACCCTTTATTCAGTGATGAGTTTAGTAGGATTATGACCAAGAAATTCGAGATGTCTATGATGGGTGAGCTCAACTTCTTCCTCGGGCTTAAGTCAAGCAACAAAAAGAGAGAACATTCATCTCCCAAATAGAGTACCTCGAGGACATCCTCAAGAAGTTTAGAATGGAGGGAGCAAAATCCATTATGACTCCAATGTCTACCAATACACACCTCGATCTTAATGAAAATGGTAAATCCGTGGATCACAAGGTTTATCGATCCATGATTAGCTCCCTTCTCTATCTTTGTGCAGCTAGACCAAATGTAATACTAAGTGTGTGCATGTGTGCCCGATTCCAAGCAGCACCTAAAGAATAATATCTTGTTGTAGTGAAGAGAATTCTAAGATATTTAGTTTATGCTACTAATCTTGTCTTGTGGTACCTGAAGTTGTGCATCTTTGATCTTATTGGCTTCTCCAATTCTAATTGTATCAGGTGTAAGGTTGGTTGTAAGAGCATAACGGAGACTTGTCAATTTCTTCGACGGTCTCTAATTTCTTGGTCCTCCAAGAAGTAAAATTTCATAGTCTTATCCATCACCGAAGCAGAGTATGTGGCCGTCGGATCTTATAGTGCTCAACTCCTTTGGATGAAACAAACTCTCTAAGACTTTGGCTACGACATCACCAAGATCCCACTCCTATGTGACAATGAGAGTGCCATCAAAATAGCCAACAATCTGGTCCAATACTCTAGGACCAAACACATTGACACTAACACCACTTCTTGAGAGATCACGAAACCAAAGAAGAGATTGCCCTTACCCATGTGATAACTGAGCACCAACTAGCCAATATCTTTACCAAGCTATTAGATGAGAAAAATTTTGTGAGCTAAGGAATGAGTTCAATATATTAGATTCTCAAAATATTCATTAACAAAATGCCTGACTAATTAGTAGTTAAGTATGAGTTATAAAATGTATATAAAGGTTAGCCTCTTCTTTTTTGGAGACCTTTCCTTGGGTAGAAAATGATCTTAATATCTACAAAGAGGCTCCAACATTCCTATAAGTTACTAGAAAATCTCTCTTTTACAAAACCTTTGCAAAAATATTGTGTGTTTTTTGGTTCTTAAGTTTTCTACATTATAATCATTGCTATGTATTATTGCTTGTTGGCCACATGTACAACACTTGTAACTTGTCTACATCACCTTTGCTCTTAAAAATTTCTTTATCTTTCAACGTCATGTGTCCTATCGAATGTTTCAACCCCTAGTCTAGAAGTTCTAACTGAGCCTCTTAGTCTCCACCTTTATCTTTTTCTTTAGCTGATATAAGTTCCTATCATTTCGGTTGGAAGTTCCGACTAGTAAGGGTTTTAAGGCCCTGAGGGAGTTAGAATCAATTTTCTCTCTCTCCTCTTCTCTCATAACCTCTCTCCCATTCCTCCTGTCCTCCCCCACCATTGATTTTGGTTCTCCACCGATGAAATCCTTGAAGTCTTTGTGTTTCCTACCGCATTGGTGATTGAAAACATCAATCCTTTATCTATTCTTTGGTTTTCTCTTCTCAAGGTATTGATTGTATCTCCTCTCTAGGGTTTTATCTCTTTTCTTACCCAATCTATCAATCAGTGGATCTAGAGTAGGTTTCTCTTAGATAAAACATAACCTTGGAACCTAGAGAACTTTGATTTATAGAGTATTGTTACATGTATTGGCTAGCATTGTGTTACCCTAGTTTCTTTACAGTAAGCTGAAAGTTCTAGTGTTCTTGACCAGAAGTCCATCCTTAGCAAGCCAATGCTCCCTTGACTGTACTTTTGTTTTTTTTCCTCTAAATGCCACTCCTTGATTCATGTGACTTAAATGAAATAGATAGACTAACACTACATCAGTCAGTAGAGATCTATTATCTTCAACGATGTGCTAAAGCTATGCTCAGATAAAGACTTGGGAGGCATTATTGGTTTTGAGCTTGATTGGTGAGAGGAGGTGCTTTTCCGGTTCTAAGCTACATTGTTCTTTGAGGAGAGTAACTAGGGGGAGCTACAAATGAGGTGGCTAACTTAGGAGGGACAGCACTCGGTTACTATAACTCAGTTTATTCAGATTCTGCACCTTGACCCAAATAATCTCAACAGGATCAACATTCATAATGAAAATCCTATTCCTATCAATGGCACTATGTTCATGTACGCTAGAGATGCTCCTAGGAATTGCATGGGAACCATCAAGGATATGTTGCCTACCTATAAGATTCTCCTGAACATGTTGAAGGTTACTTTGAATCCCAAAGCTAATGATGCTACTGTTCTTCCTATCAACCTCTATCATCTTTTTTCTTGCATCAAATTTAACAAGCCTCCCGTTAGCATTGCAAAGATTATCTGGTTCAAGATCTTTAATATCTCTACTGACCCTAAGAGAGGATGTGACTATGCTCCCTATCTCATAAGGGTCATTAAGGTACTTACTAGCATCTCTTTCTATAAGAAGTTAGTTCACAAGCTCTTTCATTCCAAGGCATCTCCCACTCTTTCTTTTGATCCTGATGTTGTCACCAGCCTAGCTCCACATCAGCCTCCTAGTTCAAGTGCCTCTTCTTTGATCATCAAAGGTCTCAAGGCTATTTTCAATAGGTGCAAGAGAATTGATGCCAAGGTCAATAAGATAGAAAAGAGATAGAGTTGATGAAGGATATAGGGAAGGTCTCCAGTGATTTGCTCTTTATGAGTCTATCTAGAACTTGATTACAGGTATTGGCACTTCTCAGGCCTTTGAGAAAGTGTCAGGAGTCACTCGATACACAGCTTTAGATGAAGAGATACTGAGAAGGCACCTTTCAATGATGGTGATGATACAAGTGTGCACTTTGGGAGATAGAGAGGTGATCCCTTCAGATGGCAAGTAATTCCTCTTTTCTCCTGCTTTGCCACATTTTTTGGTGCCTTGATGCTAAAAGGGGAGACAAATGTAGAATAAGAGAGATTAAGTTTAGTTTTCACCTTGTCAGTCTGTTTTGGTCAAAAGTTCCCGCTAGACCATTCTTTCTATTCTCTTTATGTATGCTTACTATATTATATGCATTATTTTTATATTTATGTACCAACACCACATGGATAAAAAAATGTGGAATTGAGTTACTATACGTTCTCTTTTACATATGTATATATGATTCACTCATATTATCGTACGTATACATTCAACTAACATCTTTTTATTTAAAATTTAATTCATATTTATATTTTTAAGCTTTAACCATGTTGACATTGATTGATTGAATGTGCATATTTTGAAAGATAAATGATAAAACAGTTAACATACTAATATATTTATTAATATAGATATAGAGATTATTACCTGTAAAACTAAGTGTAAGCATGATAACCCTTACAAAATTATAATTAAGCTATGAAAAAAACTCAGAATTTTAAACTTCTTTTCTTTTTAGTTAAAAAAGTCATACTAATAAAAGTTTATTTATTATTTAAGAGACACATTTGTATAATAATTACAGTGATGTAAGTTTGCTTCTGAATCAGAGGATCCAGTCTTTGGTATATTGATGTTTATCAGCAGCTTAAGTGTTGAGTTGAAAATTTTGAGATAGGGGTTACAAATTTTAGGTGTTCTAACAGTTAGGTAACAGTAGTTGCTGCCTCAATCCATTGCTCACATGCTCTAAATCTACATAATCTGCATCAGATAATGCCGGCTAATTCCAAGGTCATGCCGGCTAATTCCAACAAGTTCAACCTCTGTCCTTTCCTCTCGTTGCCGGCCCGTGTGCCGCTTCATCCATGATCAATCACACCACAAAAACGACGCCAGAATTAATGACCTGTTTAGCCTGTGGCCAGTGGCCACACAACACAACAGATCAGAGAAACACCTAGATCCTGAACTTTACATGACATGGACTCCAGCTAGTTAATTACCTCGGGTCTTGTGGTGGTCTGAGGCTTCCAATAAGTACCTCTTCTCACCACAACCATGTGGCGACCTTCATTAAATGGCTCATTGGTTGAACCACGGTTTATAAGGCCAGAAAAAAATTAAGCAATAAAAAGTGATTTTATATTAAGATTTTATATTCTATAAGTAGCGATTGAAAAATAGTAAGCGATTAAAAACCTCTAGATTTAATTTAAAATAAAATTCTGGAATTCAAATTGATCATTGCCCTTGGCAATGGCACGGCCTTTCAGCAAGCGCGGCAACCATGGCATTCCCTGCTGTTACAAAATACATGTTAGTTAGGTTAAGTGTATATACAAATAATCAAACAATTAATGTCTTTCTCAATTTTATGTCACATGCGCCAATCTGTCTCTAAAATTATGTTTATAATATTATCCTCCACATTTCTAAATGTATATTACAAATAGTCAAAATTTTGAACGTCGATGTCTTTATAAAATTTAGATTTCAATTGTTCCAACTTTCTTTTCATGATTGCTGAGGAGATGTGCAAAATTCTGAGTACCTAATATTTAGATTACATATGTGCCAACTATCTTTTCATGATTGCTGAGGAGACAAGTGAAAAATTCTGAGAACCTAAAATTATTTTAAAAAGAAAAAGAAAAAACTAGCTTCGGGTTATTAAATCAAACTTTATGATACTGCAACAGCATTAGGTGATTGAAACTTGTGTTGCCGGTTTCCAGAAAACATCATATAAACACCTTTTGGTTGTTTAACCTGGAGAATCCGAAGAAGCCGCAATAGAAGTAGAAAAACTCCAACCTGGATTTGACTTGTTTCTCAAATCGTCGGTATTTGTCAAATTAATGCATGGCCAGGCAAGCTTTGCTTGACAGTGCCGGTGCAACAACAGTATTAATATCCCAAATTAATCAGCAATTGCAGCTTGCAGCTTTTTTTTCTTGTAGTCAACTTTTTGTAGTTTCTTGCAAGTACTCATTTGTTAAATCAGTCAACAGAAAGATTCAAACGTGTACGATGTACCCTCAATATATTTTTCTTCGTTGGGATCAGATCATACTACAGTATTTTTATTCGACAGATTGTATTGTTTGTTAGTCTACCCGTCATGCAAATTGTAACTTTTTATACAACGAACAAATAAAAGTCCTATCCTGCCAGGATATCCAGTTCATCTTCCATTATTTGCTTTAATATAAAAAAATGCAATAGTCTATCTTCAACATTATCTAAAAAGTCTATCAAATTCAAGCTATGATGCTATGAGCAGTGTGAGTAAATAGAACGATTGAAAACTATATTATTTTTTAGATTGTCAATGATGGAAAGATCCTAAGGTTACATAATTTTAAGGGTTGATTGTAGTTTAAGATATCAATAACATCATATTTTACTATTTCTATGGAAGATGAAAATGAGACTGTAAACTAGAAAAGAATTGCACTATCCCATTTACACAGCTAATGGTGTTTTGTTCAAAGGCAAACCGAAGAATTCACAAATAATTCAGTAAGGCTACCTTCGATTTAAAGAAAAATCATAAAAATTTTGAAGGATTTCAGTTCTATAAGATTTTTTTTCCTAAATAGTCATTGGAAACAAAGAATGGACACTATCAATTCCAAATGCCTCATGCCATACATGTTTTGGAGAAAATTTAATACGAGGCCAACCTCATATAAAGTTCTTCTCGCGTCAAATTTCAATCAGTCAAACAAACAGTTTCCTATATTTTTCTTATATTTTACAATCATATATTTTTCTCAATCATAGCATTTCAAAGACCTCTTTGGAATGTGAATAGTTTAATTCCTCTAATTTTTTTAAAAAAAATCCTCCAAACAGAAGGAACCTTACACTTACATTCCTATTTTTTCCTATTCTCTGTTTTGCTCAATTGTGTTTTCAAAGAAGCCCTAAATGTCGACAGTTCCTAAAGAATTAACCACATCATGTAAGACATTTGCTTGCATCTTATAATTCCTGGTTTTCAAACAAAGGAGGACGAGTATGCCGTTGAAGAGCGTGCCTTTGAACTTCTCTATCATTATTGACTATGGGCCTTCATACTATTTGACTCTCGTGTATGATCCTTTTGGAGCTGACATTCAGATATTTGGCTCAAAACCATGTCCAAATTATTGCTATAGGATTTAATTCCGCTTCTTCCAAAGAGAAACCGTAGAGCCGCGGATGCAGCGGTACGTCACCTATTAATGTATAATGACAACACATGCTGCATTGTGTGTTTTTTTTTCTAAACATGTTTTCAGATGCCACGCAACCAGAACTACTGTTTCTGACTTGTTCAGTTCTATTTTGATAGCCAATCCGAATTAATCCCTGATAGATACAGCATAAACAAGAGATACATGTAGGGAATAGCAACAGCCAAACGTATGTGTCACAAGGATAGGATCGTGTTTTGTTTCAAATCAAAAGTGGACAAATGGAATCATTGCAGTCACTAATCAATTAAAATATAAAAAAGTTTTTTTAACGATTGATTGAATCCAGATATGATGAGATCATTTTGATAGCTAAGTAGGCAATTAGGCAATTCAGAGAATGATCTGCTGACAACATGATACATGGACACAGAATAGTATATTGGTTATGAATCAATAGTCTAAGACCTAGCCGTAGCAGATATGATTCCAGTAAAATAAGAAAATGGGAGACGTGGCTCAGCAAGCAAAAATGCAGCACGTTGGCTTTTCTCTGGTTTTGATGCAGCTAGTTGCACTACCAATTTTCCACCACCCATCCATCCACACCAACAATGAGGGCACATAAATTAACAAGACCTGTTGCTGTACATCAGCACATTGGCAAAATTAAGTTTTAGCAACCTGTAGCCGGCAACATTTCAACGATTCGCCTAAAAGGGCAAGGCAGTAGATATTGGAAGGCCTAATCTGCTAGAGTGGTTGTAACATATTGGATGATGATGCTAACTAGATGCTGCACCCTCGAAACCTCCACGGTTGGATGGACCTACCATATACCAATACTCAGCGTCCCAAAAACCATAAAATCAGTGTCAAAGCAATCTTCTCAGCAGCATATGCATTGGCCACAAAACCATACCATACTGAATTCTGGTCTTCAAATCTACGTGTCCAGCGAATCAACCATATCAGTGTCCACTGTAATAACTTTAGAGACGCTGCAGGAGCTGCTACCAACTCGCCGATAGAACAAGAGATAAGCTGAGGATGTCCTGATCTCTTCACCAACAGGGGAAACATGGCTATCATCAAAATGGTACCAACTGTCCTCTTCTACTAACTGCATGTACGAAATGCACAACAAAGGAATTCAGCAACCACCAGCAAACACCTAGAGGGAAAGGACATGCAAGGACTAGATAAGTTAATCCTAAGTACCTTTGCGTATGCAGAGTAGTGACCACCGCCCATACCACCATAATGATTGATCACAGCATAGAGTTCATAAATAGGGGGCTGATCACCTCTTGAGTGATTTGCATATTTACTCATATCAAGATCATGGATTGGGAAATTGACAAATGTATCAAGCTTGTTCTTCATAAACCGGCTGTATGAAAATCTTTTCAAGTGAACTACCAATATCTCAGGCAACCTCCATAAGTCAAGCTTTTTGCTGGCTTGTTTGTGCTCCTTGCATCTTGGACAATACCTGCTCAGATAAGCAAGACAGTAATGCAAGCTATCAGACATTAACAAAAGTGCTTTCTTCTGGAAAATAACAGGGAAATTTGCAAGTATCAGTCAATAAAGGACAGAAATATTACTAACCACATGTCATCAGGACCCAGAGGTTCATCCTTCAGAAAAGCGTCTAAGCAAGAAAATAAATTGACCGATTCTTGCCGATTTTTCTTTGACATAAATCCAGGCTTGAAGACCACAGGAAATTCATCCATGTACTTAATGTCATATACTTTATGTTCTCTATCATCCCAGTCCATTAATAACCTTATGGTCGACCCAGGAGCACCATTAGAATCTGGATCTATAGGATCTCGCTTATTAGCTTTGTCATCAGTCAACCAAAGTTGAAGTGGCAAAAGCTCTTCATCAGCTGCTTCCTCATCCACATTTGATGTAGAAACATCTTCCTCGTTGGTGGTGCTATTGTCTGTCAGTACAATACCATCCAGGCTAGGCCCATTGCTATTTAACTTGGCTGCAGACTCATCGAGAGTATGTACTTTTGCTCGTACAAATGGAGCCAGAAGCGCAGAGACAGTTGAATAAAGGTCAGCTTTTCTCGTAGATTCATTTGGAATACAAGTCACAAGAGGGCTTCCAATGAGCTTCCGAGTAGGATTAAACTTGGACTCTGAAGTATATCTGCATAAATTAACAAATCAATGTGTAAGCATAAATTTGGAAACCAATTCGAAGGAATGGTATAATAGAATAAAAGAAAATCACAACTATCAAATACATGGCATACAATATGAGGTAAGAAGTCCCAAATTGTCTTTAGCAATTTTTTTTGTCAACTACAACTAAACTGTTCTCACAAATAGGCACAAAATTACCACTATAACATAAATTTGAGCAAGTGAAGGGTTCCTATCACCTATTCTAAGGAGCAACAATAGATTATCAATCATAAGATGAAAATAGTGTAATGATTAAAGAGCTATGATGAAAGGACGTCATGGGATCACATATGTGGTCCTTGCTAACACAATTACAGCCTCACCTATCAACTACCTGATGCAGGATCTCTACCCTCAAGAGGTTTCCAGAACCAACCGGTAGCCTGTAAGCAACAAGTTTATCTTCATCTTTTATATGATAAAGTGGCTCAGATGTATTCCAATAACAGTAGATCCGATGATCGTATACCTAAAGAATATTGGTTAGTTATTTACTGAAAAAGAGTATGCTTTAAAGAATACCTTTGCTACATAAATAACTGGATTTTTTACCTCTGCAAGTAACAGTGTTTCAGAACTTTGTAAGCAACACATAACACTCAGGGATTTTATAAGATCTCCGCAAACTCCATTCTTTTGTACCTTCACAGTGTAAGGCATGGGAAGGGTATCCCCAGTACCACTAAATACAGTTACATTCATCATGCGAGTAACTGTTGAGGGTAGTGGTAGTGACAAGTACATGAATGGGTCAAATGTAACTGAGATTTTCTTACAATCAGGACAAACCAATGTGGACTTGTACTGTCCCTGAAACATCAACCAAAAGAAGTGACGGTTACTACAGAGACATAACAATTACTGTATGAAACAAAATACACCAAAAGGGTTGCTATTGAACTTTGAACATTATTGCTACTTGCAAGGGACAATGCTATTGAAATTTCAACATGTATAATATTACAGAATTCAAGCGATTTACAAGGTAACTATATCTCCCACTTACTAAAATAGCTTCAAGAAACTGATATCAATCTTGCTTCACCATCAGGGCTACTAAATTATTAATCAACACTGTAAAACTGTTTGCGATTTAGTATTTTCTACTATTGAAAACACTTGGCACTTCTCCATAAATCTAGAAAGTAATTAATCAGTAATGGGTTCAAGCCAAATTCAATTCAAAATATAGCTTAATACTACAATGCCAACCACATATACTCACTGAATTAATAATGTCCTACAAACATCAGGACATCAAGCGCCACAATGAGCTAGTCTCTTACACTGGGCAGCAAGTTTGGTTGACCAAATTGTAAGTTAAATCTTAGTACGCTACTTCTGCTACCAGACAAAGCTGGTCTAGTCTTACAAAATAACCATTGAGAAAGTGGCAACCAAAAGCTAGTCTAGTCTAATCTTTTACATCCAGTCTAATAAGAAAATCATTGCAAAAGTAGCAACCAATGGAAAAGGTATATTGATGAGTAATGAGTAGTGGTGAGCATGCATAAACTAAGACCAAATTGAGCCACACCAAATTCAGGATTTTCCTTTTCTTTTCAGTTTGATTTTAATATTTTCTTTGATCAATTAACTGTTTTAAGATCTTTTTAGCACATTAAAGAACCCAATATACCAACCAGCAGCCAATCTTCATGCCAAGGGCACAAGCACATCTCACACTCCTACCAGACCACCAGCCCACAACATTGCTGGCTAGAATTTCTACTCCCTCTATTCTTTCCCTCAGATCCACAGTTCCACTGAATCAATGCAACAACTGAGCATGCCGGGGAATGAAAGGCAGTTGCAGAGCAGCTGTGGAGCAGCAGGCCAGCAAAGGAGCGGCGACTTACGCCAGGTGGCACAGCTGAGCGTCTGCATCTTCCAAAGAGCAACAAATACTGTTTGCTAACTGAGAACCAAACAATAATCCGTTTTCTGAGACGGAATCTTTTGTGGCAATCATTTTGGTTGCCATTATTCAAAAAACAAATTAAAAAAAAGAGCATTAAACTAAAATAGCCAAAAACTGAATGCCCCCACTACATATGAGGGCCCTACAGCCAACAGTATCTGTTTTCAACCCAAAAAATAGCTACTTTTTTAATGGCATTTACCACTGTTCAAATTCACCTGTTGTCTGCCTAAAAAAACACATTTTGTCTAATTACACATTATTTCAATATTGCTGAGCTCATTTTCATTCTAATACGAGATGCCTACAGAACAACCAGAAGTAGGGAACCCTTTTTTAAAAAAGAATGATTGAAATACCTTTAAAATAATTTCAGATCCAAACAACAACATTTCCTCCACATAGTAAACATGACTAATTAACTATACAAGTTGCAAAGATTTACTTACCTGGAATTTATCTACAATTATAGAATCATTTCGAGCCTTATGGTAATTCCAGCATTCTTCGGCAAGTTCTTCATCAGGACGGCCATCAGCATCCTTTGCTTCAATATATGGTTTCTTCTTCACACGGTTCAGATCTTCATGCAGACCATCCAACAGAAATGCAAGTAGCTCCTACATAAAAGAGGGGCGGTAAGTAATGATCATATCATTTTTAACAAAATATGAATAACTAAAATTGCTGATGTTGTCAAATAAATAGAACTTATGCAAACAAGAACTGAATGATTAAATGAGGGAATGTGCTAACATATCAATAAGCACAAAATACAACCCCATAGGAAGACACCTAAAAGTTACAGCAGCCTATTTCATGAGAAAACATGCTAACAAAAAGGAAACAAAAATTTATAGAGAAGAATATCAAATTCTGAAAACAAGAAGCAGCGCTGCATAAATGATGAATAGGGATTGGCACCAAACTATATACAAGACAATTGATTAAAAGAGAGAAGATGATTACAGCAAGGAAAATAAGCAGATTGACATCATTATCATCAAATTTTTCAGTCCAAACAAATTAGAATAAACTAGAAATAGAACATATAGAAGCCACATATCAAGGTTCACACATAAAAATTATTGTTTTACATACACTTCTATTCAAAATTAAAACTTTAAAAATATTCTAACAATTCAAGTATCGTTTTATTGCCTCCTTCTATATTAATTTCGGTCTTTACCTACCTCTCCTCATATTATCATCGCATCCTAGAATTCTACTATGCACAGGTATCTCTAGAGGTCTCCGTTAGATATATCTAGACTATCTCAACCAGTGTTGAACAAATTTTTTTTTAACCAGTGTTGAACCTCACGTATATAATCATTCTAAATCCGATCCATTCTTGTATGCCACAAATCTAATGCAATATACGTATTTGTATAACACATAACTATTAAATATGTCGCCTTTTAATCGTAGGTCTAATCGTCATTCTACAAAAGTTATCTTTTAACTTTTGCGGTAAACAAGTTATAAAGATGGAAAATATACTACCACCGCTTTTTAATAGATACCACAGATAACTTTTGTACATACATTTGATCATTCGTCTTATTCAAAAATTTTGTGCAAATATGTAAAAATATAAGTTATGCTTAAAATATCTTTAATAATAAATCAAATCATAACAAAATAAATAATAATTACGTAAGTTTTTTTAATAAGACGAATAGTCAAACGTGTGACTAAAAATCAACGGCAACATCTATTAAAAACCAGAGAGAGTATTTAGCACGAGCTGAAACTTATGTGTCAATGTTTCAGAAAGTGTCAAAAGGAGAAGTGAAAATAAAAAATAATCAGCTGTATGGCCAAAAAGGATGCACCGTTAATCAAAAACAGAGAAGTTGAAAGCAGAAGAGAAGATTTATCTGACAGGACATGTTGATTTATTATTTTTGTAAGCTAAAACATAAGAACAGTATACTAAGTAAAAAAGAGAAGTGCATTTGAGAAGCACAAATATAATCCTAGCTTGACACAATTCGAATTAACCGCCAATACTATGATTAAAAAATAAATTTCACAAAAACCTCAGGTTTTGGGATATTTCTAATATAAAACCACAGCTTTTACAATTTGTTTCAAAAAATCCAAGATTTTGGAAGTGTTTCATGAAACCCAAACACACTCCTATATCATCAAATTGGTTATACACAACTCAACTCAACACATCCTTTCAGTCCAAAAAAATTGGAGTAAGCTAGAGTTGAAACCTAACAAGAATCACCAACTCACGGTTCAAGCATATCAATATCTGTTTTTCAAGTCTTTCTATTCAACTACAAATTATCAGCTATATCCTACTCTTTCAAATCTCTTTTTATTCTCTCTGTTTTGATCTTCCTCTACCTCTCTTCACTTTATTATCTTGACTTAAAATTCCACAATATACTACCGTCTCTAGGAGTCTCCTTTAAATATGATTAAACTATCTAAACCGATGTTAGACAAGCTTTTATTAAATTGGTGCTACCCTTAGTCTATCACGTATTTTCTTATTCCGGACTCGATCCATTCTTGTATGACCATAAATCCAACGTAGCATACGCATTTGTGCAACACTCAGTTATTGAATATGACAACATTTTGTAGACCAACATTCTGCCCCATATAGCATAACAGGTCTAATTATCGTTCTATAAAACTTGCCTTTTAGTTTCTAAAGTACCCTCTTATCACAAAGGATGCTAGATGCTTAGTGTCATTTTAACCATTCCGCTTTGATTCTATGGCTAACATCCGCATCAATATTCCTATCCATCTGTTGCATCGATAACAGATATCGAAAAGTGTTCTTATACACTACTTGACATTCTAAACTCACATCTCCCTCCTCGTGTGCGATAGTGCCAAACTCACACCTCAAGTATTCAGTTTTAGTTCTACTTACTCTAAAACTTTTGGACTCAAGAGTCTGCCGCCACAACTTTAGTTTTCTATTTACTCCTATGCGACTCTCATCAATTAGCACTACATCACCTGCAAAGAAGATACACCAAGAGATATCCCTTTGTATATTTCTCGTAACCTCATCCATTACCAATACAAAGAGGTAAGAGCTTAATATTGATCCCTGATGTAGTCCTATTTTAATTGGAAAGTAACATGTATTACTATCATTTGTTCAATACATATCGTCTAAAGCCCACCACATAACATTTCTTGATATTATATCACAAGTCTTTTCAAATCAATAAAAACCATATGTAAGTCCTGCTCTCTAAACTACTTGTCTTTTTAAGAAAATTAGTTCTATGGTTGATCTTTTAGACATGAAACCAAATTGATTCATACGTATCTGTGTCGTTCCTCTCAAACGGTATTCGATAACTCTCTCCCATAGCTTCATAGTGTAGCTTACCAACTTAATTTTCCGGTAATCAGTACAACTTTGGATATCTCCCTTATTCTTATATATTGGTACCAATATACTTCTTCTCCACTCCTCAGGCATCATGTTCGATTGAAAAATATTGTTTAACAACTTGATTAGTCATACTATAGCTATATCCCCGAGACATCTTCACGCCTTGATTAGAATACCATTAGGGTCCATCGCCTTACCCCATTTCATCCTTTTCAAAGCTTCTCTAACATCGAATTCTTGGATCCTCCGCACAAAGCTCCTATTAGTGTCATCCAAAAAATCGTCCAACTAAACGGTGATGTCCTCTTTACCACCATTGAACAAATTGTCAAAATACTCATCATCTTTGTCTAATCTCATCCTCCTTCACCAAGAGCTGCTCACTCTCATCCATAATACACTTGTTGAAGCCCTTCGTCTTTCTATCACGAGCCCTAGCTATTCTATACATGTTTTTCTCTCCTTTCGTACTCAGACATTGGTACAGATCCTCAAAAGCCCACCCTTTGCCTCACTCAGCTCGTTTTACGGCCTTTTTTGCCATCTTGTAACTTCTTTATGTTATCCTCGCTCCTATCATGATACAAGCGTTTATAGTATTCTTTCTTTTCCTTAATAGCTCTTTACACGTCTTCATTCCACCACCAAAAGCTTTTAGTTTCACATCCACTCCCTTTGATCACTCCAAACACCTCTGAAGCAATCTTCCGTATACATGTTGCCATCTTCTCCCACATGTTATTTGCATCGTTCCTTCCAAGATCCCTCTTTGATAACCCTTTTCTTAACATTTGATGTCTCCCCTTCTAACTTATGAAATTTTGACTTGTTTATCTCTACAAGCATGCACTAAAAAGCGAAAGTCGGCCACAACCAGCTTATGTTGAGAAACCACACATTCTCCAGGTATCACCTTACAATCCAGACAAGCTCGTTTATCCCCTCTTCTCATAAAGACAGTCAATCTAGCTAGAGTATTGACCGCTACTAAAAGTCACTAAATGAGATTATCTCTTCGTAAAGAAAGTATTGGCTATCATTAAATCAAAAGCCATAGCAAAGTCTAAGATGTCCTCTCCCTCCTAATTCCTACCACCATACCTAAAACCTAAATGACCATTAAGATCTCTTATAAAAAGTTTCTCACTACTAGATACAGCTCTAACCAAGCTATCTAAGTCTTTCCAAAAATGTCTCTTAGCACTCTCATCCTGACCTCCTTAAGGGGCATACGCACTAATTGCGCTTAAGACTACATCACTAACGATAAGTTTAACTAAGATGATCCTATCTCTATGCCTTCTCACCTCCACACCATCCTTAAGGCTCTTATCAATCAGGCCCGGGTGTGATGAAAAATAAGCAAGGGTCTTTACACCTGACTCAGCGGATGCGAAGGGTAAAGAAGCAAGTTGAGCCAACTAGGATATGTTTAGTTAGCTAGAATATAGGGTCGCTTACAAATAAGTCGAGACAGCAGTTAGAAAGTATGTAAATATCAAAAGGATCAGAAGGTGAAGGAGGTGGACGGTACCGACTTCAAGCTCTAGTACATAGAGACATCAAATTGGTTATGCTATTTACGCATAATACTTGTAAAAAAAGTGTGGTATTTAGTACATATAAGCATTAGACCTAGGAGCTTTAGGTTACAGCTAGTCCAGAAGCAAGGGTTTTGTAAAATTTACTCATGAGAAAATAAAGCATGTACTTCTAAACTGAAATGTGTCAACACTAGCAGTGTGCCTGTGCATTGAAATGAAAATTAACATCATTGTAACAGCATACTAATTTTTAAGTACGAAATATGGTAACAATGTACCACTAATTTATGACAGTTCTGAAAAAGAATAAGGGTACAGAACTCAATGTCAGCACCACTTAACAAACATTTATAAGTGTTTAGGATAAACATTGAGAACCAACCTGAGAATCATGCTGATTGTATCCACTGAACTGTGGAGCAAAACGAGAAAGTTTTGTCTTAAACGCACGTGGAGCTACAGAAGTTCTACCAGCCGACCAAAGTTTTCTCAGTAATTCTCCAAATGCTACTGCAAGTTCACCCTGTTCAATGGAGACATCTCAGAAATAACCAACAAGACAATAAGTTAGTAATCCTTAATAAAAATTAGGATGAGAACAAACTCATACCTGTAGCCCAAGAGGATTTTCTGTATTTATCTCCTGACTGTAGTCCTGCAAAAAGTACTCCACCAATGGAGGTGTATGAACCAAGGATTGTATGGCGCTGTTCATGAAACATGTATTTCCCAAGTTATGTAACCCACTTAATCCATGGATATCATCCTTTGTTCCATTGGAGAAACTACTATAACCATCTTCTGTGTCCCTTGATAAAGGATTAAAGCTATTATCTTGGGAAAAACTAGAACCAAATCCAGCTGAAAACCCATTTGAAAATGTAGGACCTCCAGCAATTGAAAATGATGATGTTGAGGATTCCAATGGAATTAATGCTAGTTCATTATTTGATCTTGTACCAAGATCCGAACACCAAGCAGCATCTGGCTTGACCTCTACAATAATCTGCAAGCATAAAGAAAGAAGTAGCAACTTTCAGTTAATGCACAGCCAAAAAATAGTAAAATAGTTACAGGCTTGCCAACAAAATAAGGGTAAATAATTAAAAAAAATAGGGAACCCACAATACAGATAATGAACATCTTAGAAGTGAATACATATTCGCACCAGAACATTGCAACGGTACAACACACTGCTCAGAATGATAAAGGCAAAGCAGCCAACTTTATTAACTCAAAATAGTTCACATTTCAACCATAATACAGCTTGAAAAGTGCATGTGTACATTAAGATAATAAATTAAGACTTGAATCTTACAACTTGATTACAAAGTTGATATCCATGTGCAAACAAGTGACATCCTAAGGCAGACCACAGAAGAAAAGGGTACAACAGAAGGCCAGCCATCTCGCTGATAAAAATAAAGGAAACCAAAATAGGTTTCAGCAAATAAACAATAGATATGTGAATAAGAATTGCATAATACCTCCTGGTCCATCATCAGCTGAGCTTCTTCAACCGTCTCGTTAAGATTGATCAGTTTTCTGTTCTTTATCTTTTGGTAATAATCCCAGATTTCGATCTGAAGCATAAAGGTGTAACAGAGTAAAGAGTTGTATACATAAAAGCATAAGTGACAACAATACTATAGATACATAAATAGATGATGATGCCATTAGTGATAACAATACCTTATACTGTTCAACAGACATGAGTGAGCAAACCAAACTATAGAGCTCATGAACTTTGGCCTGCAAGCATCAAATACAGACGTAAATCAAGTTAATTGAGAAAGAAAAAGAAAAATACTATTTCAACAAAAGAGCACCTAAGAAAAAAAGATAGTAGAAAGTTTATTCTTTTTAGTAAAAATGCTATTAGTTCCAGCAGTTAGTAAAACAAGTATGCACAGTATTTGCCATTGCCCATCAAGTATGTAACAACATTTTTTTTTCTTTTGGTAATGATGAACCAAAAATATCAGCATTGCATTCTAAAGCTTAAGGGTTCAAGCATTGCAAATTAGATGATCCCACCAAACAGGGAACAATGAACCAACGTGTGATTTCTCTGGCATTTCATCAGAGAGGGAATCCATATTGCTTTTTCCTTATTTCATATATGCAAAATGTGTAAGATACATAACTGGTTTTTTGTTGACAAATGTGACTTTGCAACAATGTGATCAAGGTATAAAGAATGCCTAAATTGAAAGTCTCCCAAATATATGAAATTCTCCCTCCCATTTGTCCCACACCATAAGCACAGATAAAGGAGGCGTGACAGCTAAAACAAGCTAATGCAAAATACAATCAAATGTACTATAACCCCTTAACCTCTTTGCAGCAATAAACTAGGATTGGAGAGTAGAATCACTCTAATAATTGCACTCTTAATTCCCTCAATGGAGAAATATGCATCCAAAAAAAATGGCAAACATTATGAAACCAGGGAAGCTTAATAGCAGAAGCATCAACACTATGGATGGATGATTGCATATGGAGCATGATGTCAAAACTATAAATCAGATCCACTATACCTTTCTACTTATTCTGATAATCTTCTTGGAGAAGTCTCTTTCATCAAATAATTTTAGAATGAGGGGATAGACATCCACACTGTAACTTTTGGAAGTTGGACTGGTACAAATTACTTTTCTTGAGAGTTCTGGTCCACCTTTGTACCTGAAAGTACTCATATGTTCATGAGTAACAGATGATGCCAATTGAAGAATGTTGTTTTCGAATACATTGGGCCATGGACATTAAGGAAAAGTTATGGTTACACTAGTGAACTCAGAGCTATTCTAACATAATCCAATGAAGAGCAACCTGACTTCATGCTATGATAGCATGTATAGTAAGCACTTACCAGTTAGACCATCATGCTTCTAAACCAGTATCAACTGGACACAAGAATTTAATAGGGCAACAATTAATTGCCAACAGACTGAGCAAACAGGACAATGAACCAAACCTTTTTGGTTTATGCCTAAGTGAAGCACATGAAATCCAATCCACACTTTGGCATATCAAAGCCCAGGCAGCCAAATTCAAAGCCCAAGCTTGGCCAAATTAACAAGAGTGCCAAAAGAAAATAAGAACTTTAAAAAAATGTCACCAAATGGAACAGTGTGTAAGTATAAATACGATCAAGATTTCATCAGGGAAACATTGGCTCTCATGACAAAAATAAATAAAGAGACAAGCAAGCCTGTGGTATTATCGGTACATGAAACTTTCTGATATGAAGGCGGTCAAATGGACAAATATAGCATTGCATACCATTCATGTAGTTTCCTCCATACTTCTTGGGGCACCAAAGTGTAGTCATCCCCTTCTCTCAGGGTTCTTTGAAGCTCTGGCTCATCACCAACACTGCTGCTTTCCTCCAAAACTAGCTTTGAGTTATCTATCTCTCCTGGTCTAATTGGAGCTTGAGGAAGCATGTCAGGATCATTCTCATCAGGTTTGATTAAGCCCACATAGCGTTGCCAGTTAATCCACCAGCTGCAACATTTGTGCAGTGCACAAGATGCAATTGATCAGCCACAATATTCGGTTAGCATCTGCAAAGCAACCAATTGAAATGGAAAAGATAACGGATTAAATGGATCAACATCAAACAGGAAACTAACTCCTACAAGGAATGCAGGATGACATGTTTCAACCAACAAGAAGAACCTGTGCATTGAACTACTCCGGACAGTTTAGATATATAATAGATCGTGCATTACGATAGAAATTAGTTTGTAAAATTTTAAATAGGAGTTTGCAAAAATGGAAAAAATACATTTTCCAAAAGATAAATATAAAAAAAAACTCAGAAAGGTGCCCGACGATTAGATCATTACTACAGTGCCCCAACCACAACAAGATTGGGTCGCGAGTCCGCGTCACGCACCAAACGGCACGGTTGAATCCCCAGACCCAATTCGAAACCTGGATTTCTCCACCACATAGATAAGATCCACACGACCTCCACAGCTATTGTCCCGAAACACGAACCGATTAAACACGACGACTAGACGCTAGCAGGAATCAAAAAAAAATGAAAGTAACACTAATAAAACGATAAATCAGATAAGAGTTGGGGCTTCGTCACCCACCTGTGCGAGACGAGGTAGCGGAGATCGCCGTCCTTGACATTCTCCTCGGCCTCCCGGGTGAGGGCGACGACGAGGCCCCGCTCCTCCTCGGGCGTGCACGGGAGGCAGCTCGCTGCCTGGAGGAACCCATCGGCGCTCGGTATCGTCATCCCCGCCGCCCGCCCGCGCGCACGATCCAGCCTCCCGACGACGAACCGTGGCGGCCGAATCGAGCCCTAGGGTTTGGTAGCTCGAGCCTCCTCGCCTTCCTTTTTTTTTTTCTTTTCTCGCAGCGAAAGGGAAGGCGAGGCGGAGAGGCAAGGGACAGAAAAAAAAAGAATAGGAAAAAAACACTTCCAATTTAGAAGTACGGCCTGTCCGTAATAAGTAGAGGTAAGCGATGGCCCATGTGTCGGTGTCGTTACAGGTGGTGATAGCTCTGGAGGCGCGAGTGTTCTGGACGCCGCGGGAGGAGGCGTGCGCCGATCTGGACCCGTACCATCGTGGGGTTCCACTTCCAGGGTCTATGACAAGTGGGGTCCACCGCGGGTTGGTTTGGGTTTGGGTTTGGGTTTGGGTGGCGTGTATTGGCGGCTACGAATACCGCGTGTAGAAAGCCGTAGACTGGTAGGGAGGGGCGTGACGGAGACTGACTGATACGGTGGTTGTGGGGGGACCCACAAGTCAGCTTTAGTTCGAAAAAGTTTAATCTAGATCTCTCAAAGTTTTTTTTACATCCCTCAGGTATATAGCGTTCCTTAAGTATTAAAATCAAGGCAGCTTAAGTAATTTGGTAGTTTATCCTATATAACGCTTATGTGGCATACTGACTTTGATCCAACCCCATGTAGAATCTAGATAGCACTAAAAATATTTAAAAATAAAAAACTTAATAGGACCTACATATTATTTAGATAAAAAATAATTGTTCACATGTTAGTTAGCTCGCTCTCCTCTACACTCTATCCCTATAGGTGGACAATAAGGTCGACACCATCAACCATGCTGGCTCCACCATTCCTCGCCATTATCAGCCATCTTTACTACCATTCTCTACCATTGCTAGCGTAGAGCGTCAGCGGTAGCCTCACCCTCAAGGGGCTAGAGAAGGCATGGTGACAGTCACTGCCACCATCTTCTTAGCGGTGGCGGAGGTCCAACAAGAGCTAAGTAGAAAGAAGAAGTCCTTGGCTCCAATAAAGTTACAAGGGAGTAGGTCTATTGGACGCCGAGGGCAACAAGAAGGTGGCTGAAGCGAAGGAGGAGGTTGTGAAGCCAGTGTATGATGTCAACCTAGCGACAACGGGCAATGACACTCCCTAAGCCCCTTTGTTGCCGTTAAACGTGAAGGAAGGATGACTGGTGCGAGGCTCGCACCTCGTAGCCATGGAGCTCTTACTCTTTGTCTTCCTCCTCTTCGCCTCTCTCCCTCACCTTCGTCCTCTCCTTCTCCGCTGCCATGAACCACCGTGAACCCTTCCTCGCCAGCTCACCTCCACCATTGCCACTATTCCTTAGACAAGATTGCAAGCTTAGGTTTGCCAGCTCCCTCCTATCTACCCTTCTCACTCATCCTCGTCCTCTCCTCCTGCACCACGGCTGACCACGACGGCTCCCCTGGTCATCACTACTGCTACTTCCTTTTCTTGGACGGGATAGCAAGCTCGACCTCACCGACTCTTTTGGCTCCCTCCTCACCGCCCAACCTTAAGTTTATCAACAGTTGGGCTTCTTTCGACCGTCGGCGCCACCATGTGAAGCCCTACAGCAGCGATCAGCCTCGGCGGTTGCCACTATCCCCTTCCGTCGGCTCACCAATGGTTGCCTCATATGGGATTTGGGCTGAGATTGAGGACTTCACATATTTGTTTTAAAATTTAAATTTTATTTTTCTATTTTTAGTGTCACATCAACCCACTGAAGACGAAGATTAAGTCAAACCAATGTAGATAGCACATTAATTAAATTTATTTTTAATACTGTGATTTAGTTTATAACTTTTTTAGCTTTAGTTTAAGGCCACCGCAACTAAGCTAACTATGGGCTGGCCATCGGTCCAACATAAAACATTCAAACACCTGTCCTGTTTTGCAGATTGGGCCGTTTCTTGTCAGAAGAGTCAGGACAGGTTTAAAAGCATTTATCACTTTAGGGCCCATAAGAATAGTAGTACTAACTTCGTTTTTTATTCGTTGAATTTTTAATTTATGTTTGACATTCATTTTATTTTGTAAAAAATAAATATATAAAAATATAAGTTATGTTTAAAGTAATTAATAATTATGAAATTTTTAAATATAATGAATGGTTAAACATAATTATAAAAGTTAATGAAGTTAATCATTAAAAAACGGAGAGAGTATACAGCACCATGTCAAAATTTTTTTACTGTCACAATAATACAATATGGCATCAAATCAAATATGGGTTACACCATTTTGTGTTGACCCGAATCAAAAAATACTTTGTCACTTATGATTTTCTAGTAGGATGACTCTAATATCAAAGTAGATGAGCAATGTGATGGGTTGTTACTGCATATGGATAAAGCAAGGTTGAAGCGAGAACATAGAAAAAATTTTAAAGCTTAGTCTTATAGCTTTCTTTATTGATTTGTTGTGTTTCTCAATTATGAGGATTAGAAGTACTGATACTCCCTTCATCTGTATTTCTAAGATGGTTTGGAGGGATTAAAGAATAGAATGAAAAGATCAAAATCCCTTTATTAATATAATGATACCTTAGGAGAGCAAAGATGATTGGTAGGTGTGAGGTGGTTGGTATGATATAATAGGTACAATAGCATCAAAATAATTAGAAATATAGCTTAGGGTAGAAATAGCTTCATTCTAATATGGATGGAGTATTTTGTAATGTTAGGTTGTGTAGTATAGAGTCCAAATTTCTATCTAGTAAAAAATATATAAAAATATAATGAAGAGAAAGAACGGACGAGTCATTAAACAATTAAATGGAAATGACAATGAAAATGTTTTATATGTACCACTGTGCATGGCTTAGAGGATGGCAGACCACACACCCGGATTTGTCATGCGTAGTGACAAGCTCAGCCCACAAGTCACAGCTCACAACTTGTGGATGCTCTTGTCGCTGGATTTTAGGATGGGGAATCCATCTACTGCAGAACAGCAGGGACACACAGGCAGCTGACCAGTCATATGAAGCTCCTGTGCGCATCCTAGCTTGCCAAGCTGAGCTGCGCATTCGATCGCGGCAAAAAGTTCATGGTTGTTACACCGGAAAGCTCACTCTTAAAGTTTTTATATAAATTATGGTCATTGAACTGATTATTGATTATTGGATCAAGCAATTCGGGGGCACCTTTGTCATGTCCTTTTGCTTACCGTCACCGCTGCAACACCTTGCCTAGTGGTGGCGAGAGGATTTTGCCGCCTACATGGCCTCACCGGTTGTGTGGCTGGCCGGCATGTGAAAAGTTCTATGAGAAGGGAATCAATAGTATAATTAGGCCTTGATCGGTTATTGGCTGGTTTTGGCAATGGCATCGGCTTGAGAAGCGTTAGGGTTTACAAAAGGTGTTGCTAGGAAGAATTGGCACCTGAGATTTAGGGAGAAATCCCTTGGTCTAATCTTCCTTAATTGGATCTAGCGTTGACAATAAATCCTACCCCTTACAAGAGACATTGCCATGAGGACTGAAACTTCACACTTTTCATTGCAGAGTAATCCAATTTTGATGTGCTCCTGCTCCTTCTCCCTAGTAATTCCAGTTATGTTTTCCTTATATTAACTAGTATTGGCAATTTGTTTGTAATGTTTTTCTGTTTTGACCTTTAAGCATTTTATTTGTAACAAGTTCCTAGCTAGCAATCGGTGAAATAATGGCCGCATGCGGGGTTAGTCTCGTTATTAGAAAACTAGCTTAATTTCATGTCAGTGTAATTTACTATAGTAGCCTTTTTTCCCTAATAAATTGTTAGAAAACCATATAAACTAAAGAACCGGTTGGACACGTCTCTATCTGTAAGAGTTTGTTTCAGATTTATCTCTTGGATTTGGAGTTTATCTCTTTAGGGTTTTTCTATAAATAGAAGGTCACCCCTCTCTACTTGTAGGCACATCAAAATATTGAATAAAAAGATTTTTCCTATATGGTGTGTTTCCTTTGTGTTCTTGTGAGATAAATGATTGTTCACCTACATAGAAATCTCTGGACTACATCCGGTAACAGGGTAACACGTTATCAGCACGGCGTGTTCTCGGAGCTAATCGCAGAGGTACGAATCAATCTATTATTTGCTTATTACTAGTTTGCGTTCGTAGATTGATTTCTACAGGAGGCGTATAGGTTGAATTAGAACTGCAAATAGTAGATGGACAATCCGTGCATCACCACTTGATAGACTGGGAGTCGCCGGCACAATGCCGATCAGTACCACGCAACGCTACTTGGCAAACTGGAAGTAGCTAGCACAATGCTGGTTAGTTGTTTAGGAAACACATGATCTGAATATCGCTGCGAGTACCAAAGGATCGCTGAACATCGTATGCAATCAAGAAAATTGGAAGAAGTAAATTCATCGGATTACAGATTGAAAAAAAATTTGACCGAACCACTGGTGTGCTTGAATGCGTAACAACAACTCGACTGGGTGTCCCATCACCGCTAGAAGCCGTCGAGGCGCCGCTTGATCCGTTGTTCCGCTGCACTGGAACAATGCCGAGGATTGAGTTGATGTTGTCGCGCTGTCGTCACCGTCCTTGAGCTCACTGGCCTGGGTTGTATATATATAGACTCGACCCCTTCTCATATACACTCGGGGTTTTAGTCCCTGTACATATTTTTATATGGTATCAGAGCGAGTTTAGATATTTCTGGCGCGCTATCTTTCTCCTTCCGACGAGCCGATCTTTTTCCTCATCCTCTTCGATATCTTCTTCCTATCGCCGACTATCTTTTCGGTACTCTTCTCGCTCTCTCGTCTCCGTTTCTCTCTTCTCCCCATCTCTCCCACAGTCACCTTCTTTTCTTCGTTCCACCTCTGCGCGACAAGGCGACGGTCTCCATCCGCCTCCTCGTCTCGCCTTGCACCCGTCTCCGCCCTTCTTCTTGCTTCGTGCATCATTTCTTCTCTGACGCCGGTGCACCTCCACGCTCGTCGTCTCCATCGGCTGAACACGTCCGCCCTCCCATCGGCTAGACTTGTCTATCCCTCCATCGGCTGGAACCCTCCCTCGGTTCTCGCCTTTTCTGACACGCTCAACAGTTTTCGGACACGAACCTTCTCCCCTCACGTCTGAGCCAATCTAACGTGTCCATGTCTCCACGGACACGAATCCCTGCCTCTCAGACGCGAACATATTCTCTTCGCGTCCGGCCACTCTCCACCTTTTTCGTGTCCGCTCCACTCCTTGGCCTCCACGAGTTCACAGACGTGAATCTTCCCTTCACGGACATGAATCCTCGCACGTCCGTGACCTAACTACTCTCTGACCCACCTACTCTGCCACCACCTTTTCCTCACCTACTCCGCTGGCTACTCCCCATCGGCTAGCCGACCCACTCTTTATCGGCTTCTCATCTCTCTGATCGGCCGATCCGTCCTCTCATCGACTTCTTCTTCCCATCGGCTATTTGTCCCTGTTCTCCTCTCGTCATGGCCACTGAGTCCGCCCTCATCTCCGGCACTCTCCCAGTCGTCGAGTCTGCTCCGACTCTTGGTGCCCCAGATCACACTTTGGGCATCACCTCGCCGATCTTCTTCCCTCCCTACGCTGTTGTGAACATAAAATCTCACGTTCCTATCTCTCTTGACCTTAACGCCAACTATTCCAAGTGGGTTTTCTTCTTTAAATCCCTCTGTGGAAAGTTCGGCCTACGGTCCCATATCGATGGCCCCGTTCCACCTCACCACGATGACCCCCAGTGGGACATCGCCGAGTGCTGCGTGCACAGCTGACTGCTCGGCTCGGTCGACGACTCTGTCCTCGACCTCGCCATGGACGATACCGACCCCACCGCCCGAGATCTCTGGGTGGCCATCGAGCGGATCTTCCTCGCGAACAAGCAGCCCCGCGCCATCTTCCTCCTCAACGAGTTCCATTCCATGGTACAAAGAGACTCCTCTATCTCCTCGTACTGTCAGCATCTCAAGGTCAAGGCTGCTGCTCTCCAGGATGTCGGCTACCCTGTGGCTGACTCTTAACTCATTCTTGCCCTTCTGCAAGGCCTCAACCCTCGCTTCTCAAACACCGTTGATGACATCACAAATGCCACACCCCTTCCATCGTTTGCCCGGGCCCATGATATGTTAGTTTTTAAAGAACTCCGTTTGGCCAACGACGAGAAGACAGTGGTCCACACCACTCTTCTTGCCGCAGTCGATAATGGCTATCGAGCATCCTGCGCTGCCGCTTCCTCCCATGGCTCTGGTGACCATGGCTCTAACCATGGCAACGTAGCCTGCACCGGGAAAGGCAAGGGCAAAGGCAAAGGCAGGAACTGGCAGGGTCCGATGCAATCGTGACCTGCCTTAGTCCCTGCCCAACCTTCCGGTCCCACGGGTCCGTGGCTTTGCTACAACCCCTGGGCACCCCAGCCCCAGCCGCACAGCCCCATTGGCTGGCAACCAGGGGTTCTCGGCGCCTATCCTCAGGCTCACCTGGCATCGGCTCTCATTCTGCTGCCTTAGCCGATGCTACCAATACCACCCACCCAGTCGATTCCCTCCTGGAACTAGGCTAGCCTTGTCGCTGCCCTCAACCAGATGACGCTATAACCATAGCACCCTTGGGTGTTGGACTCTAGGGCGTCCTCACACATAGCGTCATCGGCTGGTATACTTCGTTCTTGTCACCCCTCTTCCTCCCCCTTTGTCACCATCAGCAATGGCCACTCTCTTCCTGTCCAATGCCGAGATGACTCCTCTCTGTCTACATCCACCACTAACCTCTCCCTTCGCAATGTTCTTATCGTACCTTCTCTTATTCACAATCTTATATCTGTTCGTCAATTCACAAGCGACAACAATTGCTCCATCGAATTTGACGCGTTTGGTTTCTCTGTGAATGATATCCCAACTCGGCGATAGATCCTTCGCGGCAATAGTGGCGGAGACCTCTATACCATTCCTACTATGCCATCTACTCCACACGCCAGCGTCACCCTCTCCACCAACCTTTGGCATCTTTGCCTCGGCCACCCCGGCCTCGACGCTGTCGCCATCCTCCGTCGCAGCGCCTCTATCCGATGTACCTACAGCAGCTCCACAGTTTGCCACTCGTGTCAACTTGGCAAACATGTGCGTCTGCCTTTTTCTAGTTCTCTCTTTTGTATCTCGCGCCCATTTGAACTTATACATTATATGGACATCTCCAATTAAAAGTGTCTCCGGTAATCAGTATTACCTTACCATACTTGACGATTACACACACTATTGTTGGGCCTTTTCGCTCATCAGCAAATCCGAGGTCACCTCTCACCTCACTAACTTCGCCACATACGTTTCTACTCAGTTCAACCTCCCCATCAAGGCTCTACAAGCCGATAATGGTATGAAATTCGTTAACCGTACTGTTACAACCTCCTCACCTCGTAGGGCATCCATCTACGGCTCTCTTGCCCCTACACCTCTCCTTAGAACAGCAAAGCCGAGTGCCTCCTTCGCACCCTCAACAACATCAGTCGTACTATGCTACTTCACGCCCACTTACTTGCCACTTACTAGGCAGAAGCTCTGGCTACTGTGATTTATCTCCTCAATCAGCGCCCGTGCTCCTCTGTTCAAAACAACGTTTCATATGCCCTTCTTTACTGCACGACACCCGACTACTCCCACCTTCGCGTCTTCGGGTGCCTCTGCTACCCAAACCTCACCACCACTGCTTCCCACAAACTCGCTCCCTGCTCCACCACCTGTATTCTCCTTGGCTATCCCTCCTCTCACAAGGGATACCGATGTCTCGACCTTTCCACCCGACGGGTCATCGTCTCTCGTCATGTCATTTTTGATGAGACATGTTTTCCCTTCGGTCTGCTTCATCCGAGATCCTCCTCTAGTGATCTTGACTTCCTCCTCACCAACACCGTGTCGACCTGGTCTCCTCCACTGTCCCCTCCATCGGCCCTCTCATCAGCCACTGCTGAGGACTTACTTTTCACCTATCCCACTACTATTCGGTCCGATGTCCCATCCATCGGACCCCTATTGGCCCACCTCTCTCATCGGATTCAGTCGATCTCGTCCTTTTTCCATCGGACACCCCACTTCCATCGGCTCCTCAGCCTCCATCGGCTCCCCTACCCTATCAGTTGCTCCATCTTCATCGGACCGACCGGACCAATCGACCCATCCGACTCCATTGGCTTAGGCCGATCTAGTTTCCTCCTTTCCTCTCACCTACAGCCACTGATCCTGAGCCGATGACGCCCCCACCCGCCCAGTTCTTCCCATCTCTTCCGTACTCCCATCGGCTCCAATTCCCTCCACCTCTCATATGGTCACTTGCTCATAGACTAGGTCTCTCTGCTCCACCAAGCGCTATGGGCTCTCCGTCGTCCACAGCTCTATCTTGCCCATCCCGGTGACATCTCGCTCTGCCCTGGACGACCCTCAGTGGCGCGCGGCCATGGCCGACGAGTACAAGGTCCTAATGGACAACGGGACCTGGCACCTCGTCCCCCATCCTCTCGGCGCCAACATTGTGACCGGTAAGTGAATTTTTAAACACAAATTCCACGCCGATGGCTCCCTTGCCTGTCACAAGGCTCACTAGGTAGTCCGGGGTTTCTCCCAACGAGACCCGGTGTCGATTACGACGAGACCTTCAGTCCCATCGTCAAACCCGCCACCATCCGGGTCGTCCTCACTTTGGCTGTCTCGCACTCCTGGCCGATCCATCAGCTTGACGTGAAGAACGCCTTTCTTCACGGTCATCTGACGGAAACGGTCTATTGCCAGCAGCCCCCAGGCTTCGTCGACCCTTCTCGTCCCGACGACGTCTGCCTTCTTCAACGTTCCCTCTATGGCCTCAAACAAGCCCCTCGTGCCTGGTACCAGCGCTTTGCTATCTATCTTCAGCACATCGACTTCGTGGTCTCTACGTCCGATAGCTCCCTGTTCACTCTTCATATCAGCTCCGCTACTGCCTATCTCCTTCTATATGTTGACGACATTGTCCTTACAGCGTCTTCGACACCTCTCCTCAACCAGATCATGGCCCGACTCTACTCTGAGTTTGCCATGACCGATATTGGTCCTCTCCACTACTTTCTTGGCATCTCCGTTACCCGTTCCTCTCACGGGCTCTTTCTTTCCCAGCGTTAGTACGCCATCAACCTTCTCCAGTGTGCGGGCATGGCCGATTATCACCCCACGGCCACCCCTGTTGACACTCGAGCCAAACTCTCCGCTGCCGATGACACACTCGTTGCCAATCCCTCTCAGTATCGGAGTCTTGCCGGGGCTCTCCAATACCTCACCCTCACATGGCCCGACCTTACGTACGCTGTTCAGCAAGTGTGCCTCTTCATGCACGCTCTGCGTGAACCTCACCTCGTGCTACTCAAGCGCATCCTACTCTACGTGAAAGGCACGCTCTTCAGCGGGTTGCATCTCAGCTCTAGCCTCATCAACTCCCTCACCACGTACTTTAACGCGGACTGGGTAGGCTGCCCCGACTCTCGATGCTCTATGTCTGGCTACTGCGTTTTCCTCGGTGACACTCTAGTCTCCTGGTCCTCAAAACACTAGACTACAGTGTCCCAGTCTAACGCCGAAGCCGAGTACTACGCCGTCGCCGAGTGCTGCTGGCTTCACCAGCTTCTCCAGGAGCTCCGTGCACTCTTCTCCTCTGCGACCGTCGTCTACTGTGACAATACCAGTGCTGTCTACATGACCGCCAACCCGGTTCATTATCGACGCACCAAGCACATCGAGATCGATATCCATTTTGTCCGTGGTAAGGTCGTATTAGGATAGGTTCGGATGCTCCATGTACCATCGGCGCACCAGTTCGCCGGTATAATGATCAAAAGTCTACCCACGCTTTTGTTCACCAGTTTTTGGACCAGTGTCCGTTTTTCTCCCACTGTGACTGTGAGGGTGTTAGACCACTGAACAGGTTATATATATATAGATCCAACCTCTTCTTATATACATTTAGGATTTTAGTTACTGGACATATTTATACCCTTCCGTCGTCGTTGTAGAAGCCGTGGGTAGGTCGCTGCCGCCATGCAGACCTCGTCGATCACGTGAAGCTGTTGTCACACCACCGAAGCTTGTGTCATCGTTCCCATCGATGTCTCGCTGGATCGAGCCATCACATAGCTGAGCCCATCTCCACCCTTCACCCTCCCTGCTGTAGGACTCGTGGCAGAACCCACGGAAGGGCCGTCGACGTGCTTAGTCGACAGAAATGGCCACGCCGATCGAATTGACATCGGAACTCGTGCCCGCCACATCGGAATCCTGCAAGCACCGCTGTCATCGCCATGAAGTCGTCGATGCCATGCTGAGCCCCTGCAGCACCGCTATGGTTGGTACTCTGCCGCCGCAAGAAGCAGTAGAGCTACACACCATCATCTCTCCTGTCGTACCGGGAGGCCGGCGAGCCCTTTGAGCTCGCAGCTCCCATACCGCCTTGTGCTTCCGCCGAGCCGGAGCACTCCGCCGCAATGAAGCCATCCCGTACCAAGCTCCTTCGTCGACGTCCTTGTCTCGCCGCATTAAGGGCACCGGACCGATGCCGAGGTAGGCCTAGCCGCCACCCGAGGTAGGTCGTTGATTGGCTGGTATAGAAAACCCCCTGAAAGTTTTGAAATTTGCGCAAAATCTTGTGATTTTTTTGCAATAACCCCTAGATTTACTGGAAAAACTCTAGAAATACCTTTTTCCTGCATAAAAGGACTTTAGGAATTCGAATTCTGCATCCGTTTTTGTATTTGAGCAACTTTATAATTCTATCATTGTTTTTTTAATGTTTTAAGTACAATTTTTACTCTTTTAATTGCCTGTTATGCTTTTATTAGTAGTAAATACATGTATATGGCATAGAAAAATGGGAAAACACAGTAGTTTATTCATTCACTTCTATTTAGCAATTTGGATGCACTTTTTTACCTTTAAGTAATATGTGCGCCTATTGAATTTTGGACGGCTGGCATCATGAACAAGAATTTTGCTGAGCTGAGTGCAGATAGTTCCAACTATCTCACCTAGGCATCCGATGTCAAGATTGTACTTAGAGGCAAGAAGCTCCACGGCGCTATTGGTCTTGCATCTAGTAGTAATCATGTCCCTACATAGGATAAGAATGATCAAGCACTTCATTTTCTCTCATCATCTCTCCATCACATTAAAGGATGAGTACATGGCCATGACAAGTGCTAAGGCTCTTTGGGACGCACTTCACAAGCATTTTAAACCCCTTTAGTACACCGTATAGCCTCAAGCAAAGCAAGAATGGCTTATACTCTAATTTTGTGACTTCAAGTATGTCCGGGAATACAACTCCATGCTACACCATATTTGCACGCTTCTGAACCTATGTGGGAAAGAGATGATAAATGAGGAGAAAATTGAGAAAACGCTATCAACTTTTCACACCAATGTGGCCAAATTTGTGCACAACCACTATCAGTCTAAGTACAAGCATTACTCTGAATTGATTAACGCTCTACAAGATTTATGATGAGGTTCTCAAAGAGAACTATGTGTCATAGCCGCAAGTAAAGAACAATGGCCTAGAAGCCAACACCGGTTCTTTCAAGGTGCATAAGAACTGCCACTGAAAGTGTGGGATGGGAAGAAATAAGATAGTGTATGCATACAAAGTCAAGCCTTGTGAGGATAGAAAGGCCAAGTAGGAGGTCAAGCCATATGGTGAGCAAGACTAGATATGTTTCAAGTGCAGTGCATGGGGCCATTGGTCTAGGATTTGCAAGCACCAAAGCATGTCATAGAAGCACACCAAAGGGAGAAGAAGGCATGAAAAGAATAGCCCAAAGCACACTTCACACAAGTAGTAAAGAAAGTCACCGAAGAAGCTCCCATGAGTGAGAAGACATATCTGTTAACGCCAAAATTTAGAAAGCCCAGCGATAGGTTGGAAAGACGATCGGCTGAAGCACAGAAATGTTCGATTACTATAGGAAAGAAGCCGATCGGATTGAGGCAAGGAAAGACTCGGTCCTAAAATAGAAGATTATCCAGATAAAACCGAGTTTGAGGAGGAACCGTGGTTCATAGCAGGGTAGTTTATCCTATCTTATATGGATAGGAGGATTTAGTTAGTTAGTTAACTTCCTTAGAGATATTTTCCTTTACTTTTATTAGTAAATAACGTCCGATGGTTATTGTAAATGCGTCGGACTCTATAAACTCAGGGTATAAATATAGACCCCTTAAAAATATATAATAAATAATCCTTCGATCAATACAATCTCGGCGTATCACCACCCTAGTTTATCTAGTTTTCTACCGACGGGGTCTGGCTCTCGACACGGGGCTGCATCGGTTAGGTCCGATTTCCGTGAAGAGGTAAGTCCCGCCATTATCTCGATATGTCTCGTTCCGTCTAAGGCTACATCAGTTAGGTTCGACCTCTTAGGCTGATAGGATATATCGCATCATATCCGTGCGATATCTGTCGGTCTATCAAGCTCTCTCTACCGTCGTCAGTCTCGTACTGCATCGGTTAGATTTGACCTACGAGGCTGTCGATAGTGGAATGAGCTTTAGGCCTATAGGTCTCAGTACGACATTTCATCAGAGTGTTAGCCGACGAGTTATCTATACGTTAAGCGTCACGCCCAGTGTATCGGCTCCTCGGCCGATACGCACCAGGTCTTCAGGGACTTTCCTTTGAGCGCCACGCCAAGCGTGTCAGCCTTCCAGCCGATGCGCGCCTGTCTTTAGAGAGACGTCCACTCATCGGCTCAGCTATCCGATAGGTTCGCTTCGCCCTTACTTCAGCACGTCCGATCCAGCGTCCGCCATCTTGTTGTTGTTGGCCTCGTTCTCGTACTATCTCAGTTAGGTCCGATCTTCGTGATTCGATGCCAACGGCATCGTCATGGCGGGTGACAGGTCTCGTGTTGTCATCTCCATCCTGTGTCTCCATCGGCTCTGTAGCCGATGGATCAGTGCCTTGCATCCGCTACACCTGGAGGCGTCGTATCTTTCGTCGACACCCGTCTACGCCTACATCAGCGCCCTGATTCCTATTGGCAATCAGTCGATAGTAGGAGCCATCCGGATGTGGCTGATAACTAAATCGATCCTATCGACAGCCAGCCGATAGTGAGGGCTCGTATCGGCCTGTTGTCCGACTGACCCATTTGCCTCACTTCCTTATCAATTGTAGGGTCAAATTGACTGGCACGCTCGCACCCGCACCGTCGAATCGAAGCCGACGTAAAACCCACGGCCTTTGGCATGCGTACCTCGCGCCAGGTTCCGGGGCGAAGAATATCCCATAGAAGTCGACAGTGTTGATGTGTAGAAGACTGTAGACATGCCTATGGAGGACACTACTACTATACATCCTCCACTACAAAGGAATATGCTGATAAGAAGAAGGAGCTAGATGACATACGTATAGAAGTGGATGACTATTTCATCGACACTATCTAGAATTAGAGGAATATCCATTATTTTATTAGTTTGCTAAATTTAGGTGTTTTGAGTAAATGTAATCTTTAGGAGAGTGAGACTTTATGTTTCCTATATGAGAATAATTTTCTAATATTTAATGAAATTATAATTTAGAGCAATTGATCTATGTTGTTATCTTCCTCACATATATCCCACTTTAAGAGAAATAGGTATATCTAGATGAATAGAACTAAAAATATTATGACTTTTGCTAGAAGCAACAACTTTATTTATTGGTCTAGAATGTACCATGGTCATATTACATATGGAATAATTTTGCATATTATAGAAGCATTATTGCACCATGAAATCCTTGAACACTCTTAATGATAATACTAGAAGTATATTTTCTTTATTATAGCCCAATAATTTTCTCTTGTATGCCTATATGCGTCAATGAGAAATTAATCAACAGATCTATATAATCCTAGTATTCCTGATTACAAGGGATATTTGTGATCTTGTTTACCCTTGTATGATTATTCTAGTACTATGTGAAGCTCATAAATATGCTTTTAGAATAGTTGCATATATGTGTAATGTCTATAAGATGTAATGCTTTTGCCAAACTAATCTAGTAGATCATGTGAACTAGAGAACTTTTACTAGTCATCTTGAGAAGTCCTTGAGAAAGGATAATGCTAGAATAACATTTGATGATTAATGCAATGGTATAGCTTGTTAAGTAGAGCACTAAGTTCTTTATATAACAATGAACTAAACATTAGCTATGAATTTAGTAAATGCTAGACCATTATTGCAAAGTTATAATATCCATATATGTTACAAGTAGTCAAAGGAGTAGATTCTTCATATTGGCTTATAACATCCACTCAACAATGCAACTAGTGTTATTATATTTTCCTTAATTTATGTGCATATTGCACTACCGTAGTGAATTACAAAAGGCTCTCTTTGAACGGAGATGTGTATGTAGTCTAGTTTCCACTAAATAAGAATTATTTCCAGCCATTTAGGGGAAGGAATGAAGCCTTGGATGATAAATATTAGGAAATATGGTATGTAGAAGAAATTAATGTATATTACTATGTACTAGTGAATGTAGGTTACTATGTGTCTCCAAAAAGAATTAATAATTAGGATTGAAACTTCCTATCGCTTTGTCATTATTTTTATGATTATGGAGAGCATGACTAATTTGTATTTATCTAAATGTAATGTACCTGAGAAAGGTGAAATACCAAAGAAAGTAAAGATATCTCTAGAGGCTTTGAAAAAAACAATAGTACAAGAACTTTGGCTCCTCATGCCCCTAAGTAACCGGAGACATTTGGTGAAACAAAGCAATAGGGACCATCATATTCACAGTCGCTAAAAGTATCCCACTAAATGAAATGAAGGGAAGTCATTTGAGACATGGCAACAGTATAGGGCATTCTAATGGCATACTAGAATCTTCCCATGAAGAAAGAAACCGGTGATAAGGTGTGCACTGATAATAGTTACTAGTGTACTAGAGGACCTTGCTCTCATATGTGGGAAATAATTGTGAGCAAGATCAGAAGCAACAGAATATGCAACCCATGGAGAAAGCTAGAAGCTATGTATTTTTGGGTGAATCTTGGAATAGATAAATGCCATTTGTTGACACATAATATTGAGAAATTGCCACCTGGCATGGATCTTGCTCTAGAATCTATATCACTCACTGAATATAGGATGCTAACTAATTGGGAAGGCCGGTAGAAGGCATTATAGTTTAATAATTATCTCTAAACAATTTAAAGGTGTTTAGACATGTATGTCGCATACCTCCCTATATTCATTATGTAGGATTTAATGGGATATGTTTGAGAGTGAAATGAGATAGCTAGAATGGCTTGTTGTATAAAGTTTCACTACTATCAGGAGTTGATTGTGAAATCTATTTCCTGATCATGGGTTGAATTACCTTTAGAAATTGAATCTCATTAGCAATTAACTAGAAATTGAATACAATTAGTAAACCAAAAGTTAAAAATGTTGAGAATGGAACTAATTGTTGTTTATGGGAGCTTGAATCGAACATTTTGCATGTATTTGATGAAGTACTAAGTCTTGAATCAAGAGAAAATAAAATAGTTTAGTAGCACATAGAATAATTGTTGAATTAAATTTATCATAAAATAAATACTACACAAATTGAATCTCCCTGAATGGATTGTGAAGATGTTCTGAATATCATCATGAATGAATGAAGGAATTGAGGAAGCAAACTTGTTCTTTGAATTTGAGTTTAAACTGAATTGAAATATTTGGCTTAATCCAAATAATGCTTAAGCCTATAGCTAGAGCATGTCATAGATGGAATTCTGGTATATCTGTCTAACCACACTCACAAAGTGTTAAGAAGGTTTGGCTTGTAACGGTTAATTGGGCTAAAACCCTATGGTTAAGAAGTCATTGTAAGCAGATGAGGATCCAATAGACCTAGAGAAGAGGGGAGGAAACTTTGAAACTGAAATTCCCATACTTAAGTGCCATAGCAGCGCTTGTATATTTGGCTAATTGTACTAGGTCAAACTGCATCTATTTTCCTATGTGGTGAAATTATAATTCCTTGCAAATTATTGTAGTAAAGTCATTGTAGCACCAGAACGTGCATAACATAGAAGTTTGTTCATCATATCTAGGAGTAATATCATTAGAGCACAAATGACACGCCCATTATTATCCTTGTGAAAATAATATTGCATATGTTGCACAAATGCAGTCGGGATATATGTGAAAAGGAAATTAAAGAAGCTTATAAACCCATGTTCTTTTATCCTTATCAATTGCATAAAATAAATGATAGTGAAGGCACTGTATATCAAGGTTGTATAAGAATCATATAGATTTATCATTAGGTCTCTCCATACTGTATGATTGTAAATGGTAAGATTACTAAAAATCAAATCTTTTTGTGGAATAAAAATAAATCTCCCACCTGAATAAAGTTACGATGCACTGCTGAATATCACCGGTCCGTCCATTTTCTTGATACCGATCTAACTACTCATAAATAAAAAACATAACTCGATAAAACGATTAAAATTAAATCAACTTTATTATATCAAGATGTGTCTCTAAAGTATATACAAAACACTTATCTCTCTCAAAACTATACTTTAGCTTTTTTTTTTCTTACAAAAAGTTATTCTCATAGAGCCTCAACCTCACATCTATTTATATTCAAAATCTCTATATCTCTAAGTAGGAGTATTACTCTTAGTCCTACTATGACTTAACCCTTCGTATTCTAAATCTATTATAAGTTTCTAAATTGATTGATTTCTTTGTAAAATCTAGACTCCAATAGCTAGCCACTATTGCTATCCCACGTGCATACATAACTATATGCTACAATACCTCGAGTAATGTAGTATCCCCTTTACAAACAACTTCTCACATAGTATCCATCTACCATTAGCTACCTTGCGTTTAAATTTGTCACCCGACATCCTTTATCTCGGCTCCCTTTAAGCCAGTCTAGATATCATCGTTGATCGATATTGATCCAAGAATTCTAACTTTAGTCCAACCTTATTACATGGCATTCTAATCGTCCTAGATCTTTACTCCTCCTTGAGTGTAATGCTAGTGCTTACCATTAACGAAGATTGACTTTTAATTCATCTGCACACAAATAAACAAAATAACTATTCTAGACATGAATATCATAATTTGACTCACATTAGTCATATATACTCACATGACACTACAAATATTTTCAAACTAATTTTTATTAATTAAATTATTTACAAATTCAATTATTCATCATAAAATATTAATCATTATAATAACTCACATACATCTAATTTTTATTCGTGGATTACTACCATGAGACTTAGAGAGTTACACTAACTTTATGGGGGTGAAACTTCACATAATATCGATATAGAGAATTAAATTTTAGTCATGAAGATTAAGTAACCGATCTAATCTTGGATATTATTTTAAATGTTTGGGTGGATGTACTCTTTTCTCTGAAATGAGTTTTTTTTTAAGTTTCTCATGTTTAGGTTTTAATGAGGCAATTCATGTCAGTGCTACTCATAGGTACTCTTTCTCTTAATTTTTCTCACTAGGTTTTTTGGAGCTTTAATAAGGTGTATGAATAACGCGAGAAATGTCTAAGACTGAGTGTTAGGAAATTGGATAACCTAAAGAACCGGATACATCTCTTTCTCCAAGAGTCTTTTCTTTTATAACCGAATAAGTTCATCTCTTGGATTTAGAATTTGTATGTTAGAGGATTTTGGGGTCATCCCCTTCACTTATAGACATCAAAATATTGAATAAAGAGGTTTTCCTCCACATCCTTATGTTCCCTTTGTGTTTTTTTTGAAATTTGTAATTATTCATCAATACAGTAATCTTTGGATTACATCAGGGATTACTTAACACAAATAACACGGCCATCCAACAACCTATCCAAACAAATCAATCCCTGCACCGCTTCTGTCTTCTGATCCGATGCTGTCTGTCTCTGTCCACGACCTGATCAACTCTTTTTCTTACCTGTTTCCATCAGATAAAACAATTTAAATACAGCCAAAATCTAACATATCTCTTGGATCCAACCAATTTATTTTCTTCAGCTTCCCAAACATTGCAGTCTTGCAGATGCAGAGAAGGCCAATACATATATCTGCAGATTAGTACAGTTCTACATGTACACCCACTCCGCGGCACTCAATCCCACATGGAGTTAAAAAAGATGGTGGCCACAGACAGCACACGTGAGAGGACATCTCATCCCCAAAAGAAAAATAATCATTCATTCAGTAGTACCACTGCCATTGCAAAAACAGGTGCTCTTTTGTCAGTAATTTACACATGATTAAATTACAGCCTATGGTTCGTACACCAAGATGACCGTTTGGTTGGATCAAAAGGATCCTAAACAAGAGTGTTTCTTCAGTTTTTCAATCAAACACAGGCACTGAAAAGATAAAAGCTAGTGGTATAAAGTAAAGCTCACCAGCTCAAGTGTGTCACTTTTGGTTGTACTGCCTCCGTCCCACGAATGCTTCACCCACAAATACTTCATTTTTATCATTTAAATTTGTTTCACAAAAGTTTTATTTTTAAAGTAATCAATATGTTAGAGTTTAAAAAAATTAGATACAAGTGCATTGGAATTTTAAAAAGTAGAAAACAAATACAAGTAAATAGTATTATAGTGTATTATATGTGTGAAATGAAAAAAAATATAAAATCTTTTTTTTAAAATGAAGGGAGTAACTGGTAAGATGAAAAGCAACATTATCTATCTGACCCTCCAGTTCAGTGCAGGTGCAGCCTACTCTAAGCTTTGCAGGGAGTTGCCCAAACTTCAAACAAATGGGCCCTCACTCTTTGGTTCCTTTTCCATATAGATTGTTTTCCATGCAGCTAATTACTGATTAGTATTGTATATGAGGCATTGCTGGTTAATTACTAGTGTTAATCCCCCAAAAGAACAACTTAATACCAAAATTCAAGAGAGAAAGAGCTTAAAAACAGAGAGAAAATGTCTAGTTTAATGACACTGACCAACCCGTTGGATTACCCCCCAATTACAAGGCCACGTCAATTACAGCAACATGGCAAGGACAGAGATTAAATTAATAGGATGACATTCACCACCATCAATGCCTTTGTCCACTGCAGCAACAGCAAGAAGCAATGCACCCAATGTGCCTCTGACTCCATTAGAAACCAGAGGCTTCCTTCCAATATATCATCACTTGATCTGCTCACAATCACAATGCCATTATCATCATCAGGACAGCCACACATTCTGCTACAGCTGCTTGTGTCCACGATGTCCCCCAACCCTAGCAAGAACAAGCACAAACAAAAGGGAACACCTCAGCAAGTGACCAAAAGGTAGCAAAGCTCCAGTGAGGAAACAACAACAGACAGATAGGTCACTGAAAATTCTTCTTCCCTTGCATGATTGCAGGTTATGCATAGATGGTAATAGGGGAATCGAGCTTATAGACGACAATCGCGCCCGATTGCCCGTTTACCTCTCGGGTGATAATCCTCTTATTCTATTAGGGTCGAGCATGTTTCTATCTTCTTTTTATAATTGCTTATTGATTGTCCGACCTGCTAGTGAGCGTTTGTAGCTACTTCATTACCTGATTGGTTCGTGCTTATGCTAGCAAGAGTAGAGAGAATCACGTTGATGGTGATGCAACATGTCACATCTAATCTCTTTGGGTTTGAGCACAAACTTTATAGATTGATCACTGGGGAGGGAGTATGCAAAAGTGCGGTGTGTTGTAGTAGGCACTAATGTTGATTAGCCACTGTTTCTTTGAATGCTTTCAATTGCATAAAAATTTGTCGATTGTGACATCAAGTTGCTGTTGTTGGATCAGACAAAGCTCTAACCTGCATCATGCTCCTTTATGCCTTGACATTCCCTAGTGCTTGCCAAAGCACCAAACATGATGCATACTACCCCTTTCAGATCATCCTAAACATTTTTACAGCATTTGATTACACCGAACAAACTAGTCGTTATCATTCTAATCCAAGAAATAACTTTGCTGATTAATCCAAATTAAAGTTTTTCAATGAATTATGCAACATAAGAGAGCAGAGTAGAGCAGAGCAGAGCTTACCACAGCTGTCTTTACTGAGGCAGAGATGCTGTAGTAGCCGCCGTCCTCCGAGCCGTCGCCGTGGCCATTGTACCCGCCGCCGGCGGCAATGGTGCCGCTGCCGCCGTCCATGCCGGCGCTGCCGGAGTTGGTGCCGTCCTTTGGCAAGCGGTAGGAGAGCTCGTAGACGGGCGTGCCGTCGGGCTTGAAGAGGCCGTAGTTTCGCTCCGACGTTGGGCCGGGCTTCATGTTCTCGTTGAAGAGCGCGAACATGTAGGCCCGAAGCGCCACCGACGGGCGGAGCGGCGTGCCCTTGCCGTCGGCGACGAGGCGCATCACGTTGCCGTTGTACCTGGCGGCGTTCTGCGGCGTCGCGCCGGTCTCGTTGGCGTCGCCGGCCGACGGCCACCCGGTCTCCGACACCCGCACCTCGACCGCCCGCGCCGCCGCGCTGTTGGCCGCCGCGATGGCGTGGTACACGGCGTCCACCTGCGCCACGAGCAGGTTGGGGTAGTGCAGGCCGGAGGACGGGTCGGCGACGCCGGCGTACCCCGGCTCGAGCAGCGCGTAGTCGAGCTCGACGCCGGTGGGGTCCTCGGCGTGGGCGAAGTAGGGGTACGCGTTGACGAGGAGCGGCGAGCCGGTGTGGGCGTGGAAGTCGAGGATCGGGCAGAGCAGCGGGAGGAGATCCTTCCTGAAGTACGCCGACGAGGGTGGGTAGGAGTTGGCGAGGACGCCGAGGTTGTGCGCGGTGGTGACGGCGACCTGCTTGTCGAGCCCGAGCTGCGCGAGCGCGTCGTGGAGGCACTGCATGGCCGGGAGCAGCGACCGCGACAGCGAGGAGCTGTTCGCGCCGGTGAGCACCTCATTGCCGACGGTGAGCACCGCGATCTTCGTCGCCGGGAGCGCCGGCTGGATGACGGAACGGACCCACGACAGGGCGCCGGTGGGGATGGAGACAGCCGCGAGGCACTCGTCGGGGACACCGACCACGAGCTCCACCCCGGTGTTGGCGAACGCGCGGAGGGTGGCCGGGTCAGCGTCGTAGAGCCTGACTCGACCTACCCCGAGGGACGAGAGCATCTGCGGCACGGCGCTCGGTGGTGGCAGGTTGTTGCCCACCCTGCCGTAGTTGATGCCGAGCAGCGCCGACGACGTCGCCTCGGACGCCGCCGGAAGCAGCAGCACCGCCATTGTTAGGAGGAGGGGCGGCATTTGCGGCCGCGAAGCGAGGACGGAGACGACGAGGATGTAGCTGGAGCTGGAGCTCGGTGAGATTGGAGCGGAGTGGAGTGGAGTGTGGGAGTGAGAGGGGATTTGGCCTGGAGCGTTGTGGGGGGCCTTGGTAGATGCCGCACTTCACTGGTTTCACCGTTGCAAGTTGCAAACCGTACCGTTAGTGGAGAGCGAGTGGCCGTCGGATCGCATCATTGGAGAAAAGATTAAAGACGACGATGCGTTGTGGGGGATAGGATCTTTCTTAGGACGGTGAATGTATCTTCACATATTGCGTTGCGCCCATAGCCTAGGGAATACCAAGAGCAAGTTTCGTATGTCCTAAATTCGAATATATTTTTATCTTTTTTTTCTAAACACACTACAAACATGCACTCATCCATACGAATACACGTACCCACATTATCTTTAAAAATTGAGCCGGTTATATTTTAAGATTGACGAAATCAGTCATATCACCTCATTTACCACTGAAATAAATTATACATTAATATAATTATTATCTCACAAAGTTTTTTTCTTTGACTTTTGTTAGCAAATTACGAAATGATGAAGCATCGGCTGTGCCAAAGTAAGTTGCTTAGGTTATCTACTGTTGCATTATCTCTTTTTTTTTAAAAAAACCTATGCACATTTATATGAGTGTTGGACAATGCTTATATAACAAGATATTTGAAATATATTGGGATTTAAATATTTCATAATCCATTGAATACAATTATCAATATATTAATTGAAATAGGAATTCAAATACCACCACAAAGGAGAAATTGAAATTAGTTCCCAACACAATAAATATTGGTTAAATACAATAAATAATTTCTGAAAACAAGAACTAAATTCCATTTTTGATTATAAACTCCAGGTTGAAATCAACGAATCTTCTTGGTAAAAAAATTCATTTTAGAGGGAAATTTGAAAAATAAAAATTCAACTAATAACTTGAATTTTCAAACATCTAGAACGACGGAAGTTCCAAGATTTGAATTCGATTTCAAACTTCGTCAAATCCTGAAATTACCAAGTTACCCAAGCCCTTTTCCCTTTTATTTTTATATTTATATAAAAAAAACCAGAGGCATGCCTGTTCACAGCACTCCAGGAGTCCAGGCACGAAAAAGGCCGGCGAGCCGGCAAGCCTGCAGCGGCGGCCCAGCAGGGTGCCAAACTGCAGCCAGGCCATGCTAGTCGGGCGCCAGTCGCGCACGACGCGACCGCGCCCAGGTGTCGTGCCGCCTTGCGCCGATGTCAAGGCCGGCGCAGCGTCGCCCGCCCATGCCGCGGCCAGCCGCTCACGTCACGGCGTCTGTCGGGCCCGCATCCAGGACGTCCCGCCGGTTGCACACCCGACCGCGAGGCAGCTACCGCGTCTGAGCCCGCTCGCGCGCCGCGACCTCGCAGCCGGCACGTCGCGCCGCTCCAGCCGTGCGCCGCCGCCACTGTGCTCACGTCAGCACACGCCCGCCGGGCGTCACGCTGTTCCGCATGTCGTCCCCGCCGCAGACGACCAGGGGCATTGCTCGCCAGCGTCAGCCACAGCGCCGGGGCAGGGCCGCGACGCCGACACCTGCCGCGCGCCACCATCCGACCACGCGCCGGGCGACGCGGCGGGTAACATTGGGGCAGTGAGGGAGCCGCATGACGGCGAAGACCTCCGCCCGCCCGCACCAAGGCCCTGACGATCCGAATGACAGGCCAGTCCTCACCGCGAGCACCCTCGCCCGAGCCATTGCCCATCTTCTTTCCCCCTCTCTTTCTCCAGCCCCTTGCGTGCACAGCAACCCGTACGTGTAGCTCTGCTCCTACCCTGCCGAAGCAGGCCACAGCACTAGCGGCCAAGACCGAACCGCCAAAAGCTACCGCCACCGCGGCTGGAGCATGTGTCAAGCACCTGGCGTGCGCCCACGTCGGCTCTGCTCTGCCGCCTCTGCATCACATCCGCCTCGCAGCCAAATCGCCGTCCTCCACCATCGAGCCTACCATTGTGATCAGACTTATATGTAATCCTGTGTTCTCGCTCGGTTTTTTCTTTTAGCCCGGTTTGGATCGTCATCCTCCTAGGCGTGTCTTGTATCACGGCCACGGCATATATCTTGCGTCATGGTGCATACGGTCAGCCACACCACACTATGCCCTTAAACGTGCAGAGGATGTCGCGTCGTGACGTATGCTGTTAGCCCCGCCGCATCATGAACCTGAACATGCATAGGATATCACAGCGTGGCGTGTGCTGTTTAGCCACTCCGCGTCATGACCCTAAACATGTGTGGGATATCGCGGTACGGCGTGGCGTGTGCTGTTTAGCCACGCCGCGTCATGACCCTAAACGTGTGTGGGATATCGTGGTGTGACGTGTATAGTGGAGGGCCGAGATTAGCTCAGCCACACTTGTTTTTTTGTTTAGTTTTTCTTTTTAGTTTTTTTGTGTATAAGAGGAGCACTAAAGGCTAAAGGCTTCCCTTGCTCCTCCTTATATCTTGAGAGATGTAGGGTTATAGGATAGGAAATCAGACCAGATCTGGTCTATGGTTTCAATCCAAACAAGGAAGGACTCAACAGGATTATATTCCTATCCATGTGGTATAAGGATACATACCCCACAATCCTAACCTATCTCTAATAATAAAGCATACCCTGTAGGTGCTAAAACATCGAACTCTATGGACCATGAGGACATCTTGGGTCCATATATTTCACAAGACATAAATCCCTAAAGATAGAAAACTATAAAACTAAGAAAGAAAATAGTGTACGGTTAAGGTAAGTTTGATCCATGAATCAATATACTCAGTTGTATTATCTAAAAAAATTTTCAAGTTCTACTTAGAGAAGGATATATCTACCAGTATAAATATAATAGCCTTTTAGGAGGGGTGGTCATCAAATCTTAAGATAAACACAAGCCACATTGGGTCAAATTCTAAGGGTTGACTCACTGCTAGTCGTTGACTACAAATCATCGTATAGATCGTTACATACTAGTTGGCTAGGCTAAATAGTGTCGATTGCTCATAGCTTATACTCTATGTTATTAATCTTGCCAAATACATATAAACATGAGTAGAGGCTATTACCTGTCATTAGAGAGTCTGAACTTGTATAAAAATCTGTGTGTCTCTCGTTTTATTACTATCTCACGGATACATTGACATCAGCCAAACCATATATCTACAAATACCATAGTCGGATATCACCCATCGACATAGTTGTGGTGAACATCGCCCGGCTATGAGTCCATAGCATAAGGTGACATGGTGATTGACAATTGGACAAGAAAGAGGCGTATACGTGTAGGGACCTTGGCCTCAATCTCCCCTGCAATTAGACCATGGAGATCCACTACTATGCACTCTTCGGTGTCAACAACGCTAGTGGTAGTGACAACTAACTAGCAACTCTTCTAGCTCAACATCATCACCAGTTGCAGCAACGGAGTCGTCCTCCTCACGCTTGCACTTCCTAACACAGTGCTAAACTAGAGGGAGGCCATGTGCCATCGCTGCACGTGGCATGGGGGCGATGGCATGCCCGGCAATGGTACCTTGAAGAGCCACATGTCTAGCACAAACTGTCACACTATGAAGCACCCCTCACTAGGGTGAAAAAAAACCTATAAACTCTTGTCTCAGATATCCTAATAAATCAAGCTGAGATGGACTTTTAGCTTACGAATGAAACAAGTACAAAAGATCACCCGATAACCTCAGTGCTTAGTCTTTTAATTATATCCAAACTATTTATATTTATTTTGTTAATATGCTAAATTTAAAACTATAAAGATTAATATAAATTTGTCGATCCATAGTTATTTTTCTGACCAACATTGACAACAATTGAGTTTTTTTTATCATTCTGTGTGTGTTGTCATCCCACACGTATAGAAGATTAATTGTTTTTTGCTGCAATGCAATCCAAATCAAATTGAAATATAGATAAGATGAGATGGCTTGGATTTTTCAAAGCTTGCCGTATAAACACCTAAATCCTTATTCTCATATTGGAGAACTTAACACTACTAAAAACAACTTCAAATCCATAGGTAATCCATCAAACCGAACACAATTTTAGGTTCTCAAGGTATCGCATTCTCAAACGAGTATTTTTTTTTCATACGCACGACCACTTTGCTTGTTAAATTAGAAAAATATATGTAGAAGAACTATAATCCATTTACTACTACGAGAAATTATAATGGCATTTTAATTTGTTTGCACAACCTCTCTAAAAATGGACTCAATTACAGCTAACAGCAAAGTCCTCTAACATGCTAAGGAAGCAAAGTGTGCGGCACGGTCCATCTCATAACCGTATATATTCCAGCATGTATGGTAGCCGCCGCCATCGGCTAGCTTCTCGACTGTCCCCGCCACCATCTTGAACGCGAAGACACCGCCGTTGGCTTCCCCGACGGTGAAGAGCACCGTGCCGCTCTTCTCACCAAACCACCGCACCTTGACTGGCGTCTTCGTCGTCACCCTGAGGTCCGGTACGTCGGCGTCCTCAAAGCGCAGCTTCCTCCCGTCTGACGAGACCCCAAGCATGCGGAAATTCGGTGGATATCCCGGATCTATGTAAGGCACCGAACACACGTCCATGGTTGAGTCCGATAGCCGCACGCCGAACGCTTCTTGGTGCATGGCCCAGAAAGCCACGCCATCGACCACGACAGCATGGCCTAGCCGGCGCAGCGTGCGGCCGCGCATCTTGCCACCTGGTTTCCTTCGTTCCGGGCTCCAGCTGCCGGCGTCCGAGCAGTAGCACCGCAGAGCCGTGAATCTGCGGCGGTTGTAGATAAGGAACACGCGGAAGAAGGCAGCCGTGGAGCGCGGTGCCGCGTCGAGGTCGTCGCCGGTGAGTATCGCGCATGCGTAGCATCCGGGACAGAGAGAGTCGGGAGCACGGCCGTGTCGCCGGCCATGGGGTTGGAGACGGTGAGCGTGAGGCCGTCGCTGCGTGCATCGCGCCGGAGCTCGAACAGCGCGTACGCGGCAGATCATGGCGGCGCGCGTGGCCACGAAGGTTCTCCAGCTGGGGCACGTCGGAGCAAAGCACGACACGTCATCGGCGTCCGAGAACACGCGAGGCAATATCTCAAGGAGGACGTCGTCGGGCAGAGCGGTGAGAAGCACAACGTCTGTGACACCTGATTTTCGTATTGGGGAATAATAAATTATTTTAAGAATTTATATTAAAGTGAAAATAATTTAACAAGTGAGAAATAAAATTTTCCCTTGGAGTATTTTTAATAAATTATACATAATTAAATATACTATCTTAAAATTTTATTAGGTTTTTCAGAACTTAAGCAAACACCAGTTTAGGATAAAGCGGCTAGGTAATAAAAATCCCTAACCGCCTTATCCTATTTTCTTGTCGTCCTAGGCTCGATCGCCTATAAAAATCTTTTTCGTCCTCCCCTCTTTCGTTTTCGTCTTTTCCTGAGCTTGCCACCCATCGACATCGTCGCCATGTCGCTCCCCTATCTCTTACTCATCATCGTAGTCCGATCAAGCGCCGCTGTCGTTTGGGTCTTCTTTGGGACACTCTTCCACCACCATTGGCCTCGAAGAGACTCAAGTAACCTTGGCCGCCCTTTTGCTTCGCCCGGATGTCACTGGAACCCTATCGACGTCGATGACCCGACACTCACTGCCGCAAGGAGCTCACTGCCGGTGTCATCTCTTCGCCGCTGTCCGTCGGAGCAACTCTTGTGGGTGAGTTCGCCTCGTCCTCCTCTTTGCGCCGGTGTGTTCCTCTTCCGCCGCCGTGCCTCCCATCGCCAACGACCATAGGTCCTATGCCGGCCGGCCGACGATCTTACATGGCATATCATGGCTACATGTCAGTCGCACCTCACCCTTCTGTTCGACGTGGCTGCGCGTGTCTATGCTTGCATGGTTGTCACCTCCGAGCAGATCTTGGCTGCCCATCTCTTTGGTTCGATCTGAGCCGTCCAATTCGGTGCACCATTTCTATGGACTTGGTCCATGGTCGACCGGTCTTTCTCTCTATAACATGTGGGTCCCACCTGTTATGGCTTGGTTTCCTTTCTCCTGAGCCGCTGATGTTTCTTTTCCAATAAGAATAAGAAAATAAATAAAAATGATGCAATAATCCAGATTAAAATGTCTGTTTAGGGTTTAATCTGTTTAAATTTTGTAAAATTGATACGAACTCGAAATGAGGTCATTCAAGTTTTAAAATTCATATAAAATTGAAATCTACATGTTTGTTTACTTTATATACTATTTATTTGGAGTTTCTTAGATTTTTTTTCATGTAGTAACATAGTTTTTGACGTTTTAGAGGATTGTGAGTTTGAGCAAAGAGGTTTCAAAAGATTAGCAAGGCAAGTAACACAACAATCCTCTTGAGCATATTGATCCCAATTGTGAATACTATTTGGTTTTAAATGTATTGCATGTATTTTAAAAGTATCATATTATATGGGTTTATTATTATCATATTCCTTGATTATATTATGGCATTATTGTGTTGTTAACCACTTTGGGTAAAATTTTTTGACAAGTTATGACTTAACTAAATATTTAGTATAATTACTTAGTCATACTTAAAACCACTAGTATCATTATATATGGACAATTAATGGTTCATCTATGATCAATGATGGTTACTTAAGCTCATGATGGTCAATCGTATTTGATTAATTGCTAAACAAAAAACTTGACTAGTGGGTTGTGAGCACGTAGTTGTGATGGTTGGACTAGTTGTGCTTATAAAAATTAAGAGCTGATTTGCAATCTACTATAGTGAAACATTAACCGTAATAACCACGAGCCAGCGTGGGTAACGGCTGAACTATTTGTATAGCATAATCCTTTACGGCGCACCAACTATGAAGTGGCGAAGATAAGCCCATAGAGGACACTAAATGAGTCTATTTTGGGAAAGGGAAAGACAGGATCTCAAATATGGTGCACTGTTTTAGGTTCAGGTTGTGTTATACGAGTGATCATGTCACAATCTCTTATCAGGCTGTCGTGGTGGTACATTGGCGTATGGAGACATACATTGGAGTTTGTACTTATGGTTAAAGATGTATACCTCTAGCCAGAGTAAAAATATTTAAATAATCATGCTTGCTGTTATGGACGAGGTTAGCAATATTTTTCGCTATTAATTTCAGGCTCCTCATAGATAATAATTGATAATAATTTGATAGCTCTTGGTGTGGAGAGTTTGGATATGTGCAGTCAGGGATGGTTGTTTAGAGTTGATTTGGGCCTAGGTAATATTGGAGCGTTGTTTAGTATTGAGATAATATTGATAATAACTATATTGTTTTTAAACTATTTTCAATTACAACTGTTTTAAACACTATTTATGCAAATGAACGCTATTATGCCTCATTTATATTCCTATTATATTATTTTGTATTTTATGTGTGGCTTGTTGAGTAGATAGATAGTTGTTTAATTGCACACTTTAGAGAGAAGAATGAAATAAGAAGATATGCTTTAGAGGAATCGGACTTATACCTCAGTTAAGCTGCTCTCGTGGTAGTGGTGTTGAAGTAAGCTAGTCTGTTTTTTAGTTGCTATTTTCTTTTGTGTAAATATTAAGTGTCTTTTTTAAAAGTATTTTACGTTGTCTAGTTTTTGTTAATTTATGTATCTGGATTAAATGTAAAAATTAGCTTTAAAACTTGGCGGTGAATTTTCAAGGTGACAACGTCATCGTCGGATTCATCTCGGCCTCTCCGGTGGCGCAGCTCGCGTGACAGCTACCCGCCGGTGTAGGCCGTCGCAGCCTGATGTCGTGGGCGGCTCGTCGTAGCGGCGGCATCACTGCAGATAGATGCAGTTGGCTAAAATTAAGATGTTCTTTTTTGCTGGATCCCTCCTTCTGTTGGTGCATGTTGCCGGCGTGCCAGGATTGTATGCTGTCGTCGACCAGGTCCCAGGTAAGCTTCTGGAGCTGCACTGTATGAAGGTGGAGATGCATTCCGTGCCATAGCTGGCGGCCATCATGGCCTCGGCGAGCGCACGGAGACTGCGGACATCGTGGTTCCGGCTGGTGCTGAGAGGAGTCGGAGCTCGAGCTGAAGCCTCCCCCCATGACCCTTGTTGAGAGAGCTAGGCCATGGCTGTTGTGGGTGTTTATGGGGTTGGAGGCGAAGAAGAGCATACCGTGGTGGAGGTTAATCGAGGGTTTTATAAATAGAAGACGTTTTCTAAAGTTAAATTTTTTAATTTTGATTAAATTTATAGAAAAATATATAACTATGACATCAAAATAGTTTTATTAGAATATTGAATATATTTTAAAAGCACATTTGTCTTACATTGAAAATGTTGCTAATTTTTTTTATAAATTTGGTCAAACTTAAATAATTTAACTAAAAAAGTCAAAAACGCTCTATAATATAAAACAGAGGGAGTGTATATGGCACGAAGCAATTTTCATTTTTTTTTCTAACACATATATGCCAGATATGCCAATAAACGCACATACCTTAGCGAATAACCGGGCACATATAATGGGCTTATATGCGCCGGCTGTTTGGTTCATACAGCACATATGGTCCTGCCATCACGAACCTAGTGAGGCTTGTATGTGTCGATCTGTGATTACAACCGGCACGTATGTTCTGTTGTATGCATGGGTTTTGCAGCTGTCACCTATGTATATCTTGCCCATCGGTGCCGCTTTCAGGTGCCCGGCACCTATCTGGGATTTGGACCTAGCATTGCTAGTCCTTCCTATGGTAGTGTAAGGACTTTGTGGACCCTGTGTTAGGCAATCAGGCAACGTGCTCTCGTGGCTTTCCAAGTTGCCCGGAAAGTTGGTCTAGCCGGGCAATGTGCTTCCGGTTCCAGCGAATAACCCCAATTTGGCGAATTGCTTCACAGATTACCGGGAGTTGCTTCAACAGCAGTGGCTGCTCCAATCTTATTCTCCTTTGTCAATGCTAACAAGCCACCCTCCTAAGGAGCATTTTTTGGCTAGCAGGGCAGGGGCGCGAGCAAAACGTCCACGTTCACGCGTGTGAGGGAGCGTGAGAAGAGAAGAATTTTATAGTCCTCTCGAAGGATGATTTTTGACTGGTCAGGAGGCCACGTATAAAACGCCTGTGCCCGGCCGTATGAGGAGGCATAGGAGGATGGTATTTTTATAGATGCCTTCCTTGCCATCATCTATAAATGTGGTTTTGGCTGGCTGGGGGTTGCAAGGTGCTGCTTGTAAAATGATTATTCATCGGCCCCTAGGATGTTTTTAGGGTTTTTTCTTTTTAAACCAGATTTACCATAGTGATTATTGGCTGAAACAAAATAACTGAAGGTTCACACATATATAATTTATTTAATAATGAGAATATATTACACAACGTTTATACGGTAGAGATGAAACATAATCAAATTACAAGTAGTGCTTAGGATAACTCTTAATTTGGTACCAAAGTCTTTATTTGCACTCTCGAAACTGTTCTAGTTTACCCCTTTGTAGTCACCTAATGCTAGATGAGCCCACTCTACTCTTGTACTCCAACTTTGTCTACATGTATCCTAAGATTGTTTCTAGACATTCCTCCATCTGATGGTAGTCTCATCATACCTATCATTCATTTGTTTGAACTCACGCCTTCTTACCTCTTCCCGTGGAATAAAAAATTTGTAGATAGCTTCTATAAAAATCTCTCCTATAGAAAATCTAAAGGATAATAGAGATATATAGGGCACTCACAATGAAATCATTGTCAACAATGTTTGGACAATCAAGTGCCTTCTACCTAAAGTACAATGATTAATTGACTTCATCACCGACAATGATCACCACTTGTATATTTAGGACGCTCCAACTATATAGATAGTATCAAACTATTACGTCTCTAGTCTGATCATTTAGCTTGAACACGTTGTTTGTGGTTATGCTTCCTTCTTATTTATTGTTCGGTTGTTTTTGAAGATTAATTGTTTTTCGCTGCAATGCAATCCAAATCAAATTGAAATACAGATGAGACGAGAAGGCTCGGCTTTTTCGAAGCTTTCCGCATAAACACCTAAACCTTTATCCCCTAATTGAAGAACCTAACTCTACTAGAAACTACAAATCCTGAGGTAATCCATCAAATTGAACTCAATTCTTACTGGTTTAGGTTCTCAAGGTGTCGCAATCTCAACTCAAAGGAGTATTTTTTTCCATACGCTCTATCACTTTGCTTATTAAATTAGAAAAATATGAAGAATAACTATAATCCATTAATTACGTGACTACTACAAGAAATTACAATGGTATTGTCAAAACTGGATTTCGGTAATAATAACAGGGGGCTGCACATGAGACTTAAAATTCGATGGTTGTGAAAAGTTCGGGTCATCGATGTGAGGTAATATCCTACTCCTATTTTAATTATTCCGCCATGTATTGGTGAGTATTTGATCTTGTAGATCGCTCTACCCTTGAGAGGGCATGGTTACAACGTAGGAACCCAACCAGATATAGTCAAGGTTTCCTTATCTTTATACTGTATTATTTGATTAGGATTCTATACCCAGGGTAGAAGGCAACTTATTATATGTGTTCTAGTCTGTCTCATATTCATTGGATTGAACCATCCCTTATCCATAGCCGGTTATTGTGAGAGTAGGTGTAGGCTACGATAGTATAAAATAAACTCTACCACGCTTGCTAGGACATCATATGAAAAAGGGATTATGGGCTGTTATCATGAGATACATAGTACACCAGAAGTAGGGTTGGAAAAGCCAATCCAACCACACACGTATTAAGATGGTAGATGAAACAGTTGATCGACGTGATCTTGATGCCAATCAACGCCGCAACTATGAGTATTGGGAGGGTATTGTCTCTGGTAAGTTTATTGAACACGTTGAGAAACAGTACATGTGATGATTTATTGACCATTTTTTAGTCATATATATTGAGGGAGATATCTTCTCTAATGTTAGTGAGGAAGATAATAAATATTTTTATGGCTAAGGGCAAACTTTAAAGTGAGGTTATAGTGGCATTGTAATATTCTATTGACATTTTGTATTTGAAATATCTATATTGTATTATTTGCACATTTTAAACTTGTTACTTAAATTAGTCGACCACCGATGCCATCATTCTATTATTGCTATATTTTTTTGCTTTTTAACTAATGTTATACTTATATATGGGATTTGCGATGTTACAAAATTTTATAAGTGATGTGAACTTATAAGGTAGGACTACCTAGCATAAAATTTTTAGGGATGAAAATGAGGAAGAAGATGAGATAGAGAGTGACAAGAAGCGAACACTCAAGAGTATTAAAAAGAAGGGGTATTTGAATAAGAAGTTAGTGCATTGTGTTTTTTCTACTCTTAAACAGGTAAATCTAACAAATATGGACATCAAGAGTGATGATGATGCTACTCCCTAAGACAAAAAAAGCTTGATTGGTATATGTATAATGATAAGTAGGAGAAACGTCACCAATAGTGACATCAACAACGATAGTAACAATAGTCATTTCGCACGAGGAAGGAGAACATTTGGCTATTGGATTATGAATGCTCATGCCACATAATTGGTTTTCCTATCTCACAAGAGTATCGTATGTTGAAAAGATAACTTTTGAAGATGCTTCTATTTCTATAGTTATGGCTAAAGATACATTAAGGGTAAGTAATAAATTTATGTTCAAAGATATGATTATTGTTGAATATAACTCGCTTTCTATTTTATAGATGATTGATGAAGATCTTGAAGTATGCTTTAAGAAAAGTAGATATAAAGTACTAGATGCTTTAGAAGATCATGTTTTTAATATTACACGTTTTGGAAGAGTGTTTAAAACTAATTTTGATGTGTCATCTTCTGTTAAACATAGATGTCTAGTTTTATATGAATTTAAAGACTTGTTCTTTTGGCACCGTAGACTTGGCTATGTTGGTTTTGATCATTTAACACGTGTTAGTGGTTTGGATCTTATACGTGGTTTACCTAAGCTTAAGTGTGATAGTGATATAGTATGCTCTTCTTGTAAACATGGTAAGATGTATGCAAATTCGTATCCACCTCTTACTATGGTAATGTCAAATGTATCTGGACAACTTCTACACCTTGATACCATTGGACCAACACGACTTCAATCCTTTAGAGATAAGTGGTACATGCTGATAATGGCATTTAAATATAAGGCTCCTAGTTATTTTAGAAGTCTTGTTATTATATTATCTGTTGATCACCTAGGAGCTATTAGAGCAATTAGAAGTAATAATGGGATTGAATTTAAAAAAAATTTATCACTTTTGCGCTGAAAGAAGTCTTGATCATTAATTTTCTTTACCTAGAGTATCACAACAAAATGGTGTAGTTGAAAGAAAAAAATACAACTTTAGTTGAGATGACTTGGACTATGCTAAATGAATTTTCTACTCCTAGAAATTTTGGGCTAAAGCTATTTCTACTGCATGTTGTGTTTCAAATTGTGTGTTTTTTATATCAAAACTTAGTAAAACTTCTTATAAGCTACGATTTTATTATAGGCCTAATGTGTCTCACTTTCGTGTTTTTGATGAAAATGAATTGTGCTGAAATTTGATAATTTAGATAAATTTGAGCCTAGATCAGTTGATGATATATTTTTTGGTTATTCTACTCATTCACATAGCTATTGAATTCTAGTTTTAAAAACTAACAAAATAATAGAACTTGTGAAATTACTTTTAACGAGACTATCCCAAGTACTAGTCCAAGTGTTACAAATAAAAGTGCATACATTCAGGAAGAGAATATCTTTATTAATGAAGATGATAAAGATGCTTTGGTTCCTCCTACATAATCAATTGAATTAGTTTCAGCACCTACCATAACTTCACAAATAACCGAGTATCCTTAAGGTTCAACATCTTCTGAGCAAATAAAAAAAGATCAGATTGAACAAGATGAAATTCCTAAAAGAACAACTCACATGCACATTCAGAGAAGGCATCCACCTCAATAAATTATCAGTAATCTTTATAAAAGGGTGGCACATCATAAGTTTAACGATCCAAACTCTCATGCTCATTCAGCTTTTGTAGCATCTTTTGAACCTAGATATATATCATATGTATTAACTGACAAATCTTAGATCAATGCCAAACAAGGTTTGGAAACTTACCACCACCTCCTAATCATTGTATAATTGAAATTAAATAGGTTTTTAAAAATAAATAAAGTGAAGATGGTGTAGTTGTTAGAAACAAAGCTAGGTTGATAGCTCAAGGTTTTACACAATTAAAAGTCTTAGAATTTGATGCACACTTTGCTTCTATTGTTAGATTTAAAGCTATTAGAATTTCATTAGCCTTTTTGCATCTAAAGGTTTTAAATTTTATCAAATGAATATAAAAAGTACTTTTCTAAATAGCTTTATTAATGAGAAATTTTATGTTAAGCAACCATCTGATTTTGAAAATTGTAAATATCCTAATTATATTTTTAAACTATCTAAAACTTCGTATGATTTAAAACAAGTCCCGATAGCATGGTATAATAGATTAAAAATATTTTACTTAAAAAGGGCTTTACGATAGGAAATGTAGACAAAACTCTTTTTTCTTAAGCAAGACAATGGTCAATTATTCATTCAAATTTATGTAGATGATATTATCTTTTATTATCCTTTTTGAGTAGTGAATTTGAGATGTGTATGATGGGTAAATTTGACATATTTTTTGATATTACAAATCAAATAAAAAAAGTATATTTGTGCATCAATGTAATTATACGAAGGAACTTCTACTTAAAACCCATTATAACACCTATGAGAGCTAACATCTATACTTGATCCTGATAAAGATGGTGAGCCTATTGACGAAAAGGTATAGGAGTATGATTGGGTCGCTTCTGTGTCTTGCTACTCTAAGATCAAATATATAATTTATGTGTAATTTTAAACTTTTCTATGTATTTCATATCTTCAAGTAATTAAGGAATGAAGTGGATTCTCAGATATATTTATATCACTAAAGAGTTTGGTATATGATGAGGATGTAGACTTAATAAAAAAATATTTATATTGTTTGTTTCTTCTTGAGTAATTCATTTGAATTTGAGTATGTGGTTGCTGCTAGCTATTGATCTTAAATATTTTAGACAGTAGCTAAACTTAAGGATTATGGTGTTACTTTAAAAAATATTTCATTTTTCTGTGATAACACAAATATCAATTGTATTGCTAACAATCTAGTATAATATTGTACAACAAAATATATTAATATTAGATTTTACTTTACTAGTGATCATATTAAAAACGAAAGTGTGGCACTTCATTATACGGATATTAAACATTAATTGACATGTATTTTCACAAAACTTTAAATTCTTTTTGTTTTACTCATCTTCTGAAAGAACTTGAGGTTATTTATATTATGAAATTGTTTATATAGCGAGCATCAATAACATTTTTTTATTTGAAAAGGAAAAAATATATTGAAAAATGATGAGTAATATATATGATTCGTATATATTAATTGCAGTCATAAATGATTTTATGTTTGGTATTTATATATGAGTACTAAATAGAATAATAACTTAATACTTTATTATCTATTTTTATATTATTTTAAAATTGCTAATATACCTTTGAGATTGATGATCATTGCAAGCGGTTCACAAGGTTCGCTGCACAGGAAGGCCTGCAAGCAACTCGCACAGCGGGTTCTGATGATAGCTGACTTCCTACAGAGCATACAGACCTCATAGATGATTTAACATCCAGAGACACGGAAATCAATCAATGGACTATAGGAGACCCTCCGCCGTGCATATATTCTGATAACATCATGCCAAAACCGCAGCTCTATGTACCTCTTCTTCATGGGTGAGAGGCTAAACAAACTGTTCAGCAAGGTACAGAATAATATTCACTTCTACCTCCAGCTGTTCCCCGTCCTTGGTCACATCGACACCAGACGTCTTCTTGTGCATGTTCTGTGGTGTCCATCCTCCACAAGAAGAGGTACTTAAATGCTATTCTCCTTTTTGTTTGTATACTTCAGCAGAAGGAAATGCCACACAAAATTTATATAATCAGGCAGTATTAGAGAATAATATATATGATTTTTTTAGGCAAAACATAAATTTATAAGAATTGAAACTTGATGATCCTAGAATGAATAGGTAGGATTGACTCACACTAAAATAATAGAGTGAATAATTATGAAAGTCAAAAAATAAAATTTAACACTTTCTTTAATCACAAAATTTTTGTAAAATCTACACACAACACTAACTAAACATATTATAACCGTAGATAAGCGGATTGTAATTTTGATAGAAAAAATTAGACAATTTTTAATCAATCGGATTTCTGGATCACAAAGATATTAACGAAAAAAATTATAGACGGTTGACCAAAATAAATTAAATACTAATTAATTAATAATACGGGATCTAAAAAATAATTAAACAATAAAACTTCAGTACACTAGAAAAACACCCTAGCTAAATTTAAAAAAAACCAATCCAAATCTTAGAGAAAAATAAATTAATCTAAAATCGATGGCTAGACATGGACAAAAATAAACGAGAAAACGAGATTAATTAACACACTAATCTTTTATAAACTTTAACTTTACTACCAAAATTTTGCTTACAAAAATTCAAACAAAATCTCTCATCTTTGTAACACCTTATCCTCTTTTTTATAGCAAAAAATAACTAGAAAATCTCAAAGAAAACTTTTGAAATTTTGTAACCACTATTCAGCCAATTCTCAGTCATCAGATACACATGGAGGGCTATATAGTTCGACGCGTTTCTATAGAGAATTCCGCTCACCCACACTGGCCATGCCACCTATGCCAACCACGCGCTGACACCTATCTCTCCGGATCTCCTGCACTATGTATGCACGCACGCCCACTAATGCCATGCCTCCGCCACATGGGCCCACTTATCATCCACTATGCCACCATGCTCTCGTACACACCTTCACTCACGTGCCACTGCCACCCTGCGCCCACTTTCAATTGCATGATCCCACCATGCATGCCCATCCTTTGTTGGGCCACCTTCATGTCGTTGGCCTATTTCCGTCGTTAGCCTAATCTGTTGTCACAGCCCATACCAACCTAACTCACTGTCCTGCTAACTTTTAACCTGCTCGTCGAGTCAGCCCAACCTGCCAACCTGCTAGATTTTAGCCTACGCTAACCCACGTCGGCATGCTCACTCATCGTCGCTAGTCTACTCCCAGCTAGACCATGCCCATACTATAAACTGGTATGCCCACATTTTTGTCATGCTACCGTAGCAAATTCTAAAATGTAATTTATTATTTTTTTTTCAAAATTTCTCTAAATTTTTTTAATGATTTTTCATTTATTTTCAGAATTTAAAACCTACACACATATAAACAAGAAAAAATATTTTTAGGCACATATTTTCACAAGTATACACATATGATCACCATACTTTACTGTAAATAATTTTAATATAGCTCAATTATGTAATCCTAATTTTAATATATACTAATTTTGCTAATTACAATATAGACTAATTTTACCAAATTTATTATAAATCAATTTTTCATCACTATTAATTTCACATCATATACCATCAAATTTACCCCCTTCTTTTGAATTCATAATCCAGAGATTAAAACAATTAGCATTAATCATCTCTTCCTTTATCAATAGATTCTCAAGGAAAGCTGAGAAGATGAAGCATCATAAACAGGCCACTTTTTATTTATCTATTTCAGAACGCGGCAAAGTTGCTGAGGTCATCTAGTTGTCACCCAAATAATCCTGATGCTAGGTAATAATATATTTTCCATTGTTCATGTCTTCAATTTGGTAATATACATCCTGAAAAACAGGACTAATATAAATGGACTCATATCATTTTCACATTGTATTGCCACTTGAATTATATATATATATATAATACAACCAAGATTATTTTACTGGTATGAAATATCAGATATAGAATTTCAAACAATCTGTTGTCCATGACATCTAAAATCTCAGAGGCATAAGCATGAACAGTAACTATGAATTGTAGCCATGCTTATATGTGCTACCAAATTACTCTCCAGTGTAGCTTTCCTCCAATATGATCGATTACCGAAAACAATTGTTTACAAAACAATCATTACAACTGATAGCACTGACTCTTTAGTATTGACTATGATAGGACTTAAATGAGTGGTGCATTAGAAAGAGTTCAGGCAGTAACAGAACCATTTGAGGTTATGTTTTGGAACACCAGGTAACAGGTATTTGTGTGGACATATTTGCTTCTGACATTTCTTATGTAGACTGCATGTTTGCTCCTATTGTCCATGTGTGGACTCAACTCACCTAAGTAAGAACAACCCGAAATCACAATCAAAGCGGTCTGCTATGTGTCAAGTATTATTTTCTGTTTGATCTGGGGAACTACCAGCACCATTGCCCAAAAAGAAGCAAACAGTATCAGCATCCTGCACCCATAATGCTGACCCAACAAGCGCATTTCATCACAACAATGATCAAATAGTTTGGAGTCTGAGATCCCATCCTTTTACTTTAAAACGACTTCTCAGAACTGCATGCTATTATGTTATTAGCGGTAAACAGTTTCACACTAAGATAAATTGAAAAAAGTTTGGAAATCAAATACAGGGAGAGCCATAGTGCAAATATTACCGTTTGTCCTCCACTCAGTCCAACCACTGCACTGTCGCCGGTCCAACCACCTACTAACAAAAAAAACAATATCAATAAAAATATTAAAAGCCAACAAAACTTTTAAAAATATATCAACTTTATTTCATCATAAAAAATAATATATAAAGTGCATACAAAACACTCATATCTCAACTCACGAACTACGATCAAAGCAAATACTAACTTTTTCTCTCTAAAAGTTGCGTTCCTTTGAGCCACAACCCATAATTTATTTATACCAATAGATGCCTGCATAAAACCAACGAATGCAACTAGAACCAGAACTCCTAATGTCATAGAAAACTCTTTTGTACAGATATCCAACTCATCTATACCAAATATAAACTTCAATCTTATAGAATTTAGACACCTTCCAAATTTAAACCTACTTACCATATGCACATATTACCTCTTATATGCCATATAAAAACTTCACCTTCATATATTGTTCTAAGCTTAGTATCTCACGTAATCTTTTTGGCCATCTAGATTTCAACTTCTTTCAAGTCTAATCCCAATTAATCATAGGTAATACTCTCGAGACCTCAAGCAACAACTACATATGAACAATCCAAAGAAATAATATCCAAGCATAATTTCTTATCTAACTTAACTCACATTAGCGCACAACAAAATATTTCACGTATAGAAATCATCTAGAAGTCATAAACATGAATCAACATCATAAACCAAAAAAATCAATCTAGAACTGACTCTTTTTGGATTTTGTTAGTTCGACGGTCGGTCTTTCTGGTCTAATCGCTCTTATGCCACCAAAACCGTTCACCGGTCAGATCGAGAACTGTTCACCAATTTGACCGGTATTGTTCATAGGTCTAATCGTCACTATTTATAGTTGATTAATACTATTAATTGATTTTACAAATTTAATTCAAATACAATATTTTTATTTTAATCTCAATAAAACACATCATACCAATTATTCTTCACATAATCTAAATCATCACTATGATTTCACATAAATATCAACTATTAAATAACAGTTTTTCCCTTATGTAAGTTATGCCTATAAGATTTTCTTAAGTACGAATGAAATGTAACTAAAATGCTCTCCCAAAAACATAAGTTGAATTTTCTTTGTTCTATTATTATTTTTCCAAATGTTTCTCCCTCTGGATGCATGGTCATCATTCTTAGATCCAATTCCTTGTAGATTCACAAAATGTTGTAAGGTAGCTCTGGAGAGAGACAAATGATGCCCCTTGCACTGTACATCATCTCATCGAACATAAAGAGACAGGTAGGGAGTTGGTTTTCTACCCCTAAGGCTATATCCCTTTGTTTGTTCCTATCCTCTCAAATATCAATCGAATAGTTTTTAAAAAATCTGAAAAAATTGATAATATGATACATTAGTCATTCATGATTCTTGTACAATTACGTGCAAGTTGAGGTAGAGCTACATCATTATGAAACCATTTCAACATTGTTACTTCTATGGTTCATGTTCAGTTGTTCCCTATTAGTACTTAGTCATTTTAATTAAATCATTCCTAATTTAAATGGAAATAACCATGCATGGCTCATAGATTTTATAAGAATAATTGGAGTTGCAGTGTAATTGATCAATGGGGAAGTAAAATTTAGCTCTTCTTTTTACTAACTGGGTTTACAAAGTTCAGGTTCTCCCAACTGGTGGATGCTACAAATAACTTCACTCATGAAAATGTGATTGGACTTGGGGGCTTGAGCTATGCTTTCATTTTTCAACTTTTGGCTTTCTGGTTCAAAAATAAGCATTATAGAATTTCTTAGTGCGACTTTCATATCTTTCTGTAATCTTAATGCACGACTGCAATAATTACAAATGAAGTTTAAGATTATGTTTTAGCTTGTACATTGATGCAACATGATGGCCATTCCTTCTGAAAGCTAGTGAGGGATAAAACGGCCCTTAATTTACTGGCACGAGAACTGGGGAAGCCATGGACTGGGCTGTGTGCTATAAAATAATTGAAGGTGTAGCTCAGGGAGTAGTTTACCTGCACATTATTCATCGTAATTTGGAACCGAGCAATATTATCTTGGATTCTGATATGAATCCTAAGATTTCTGATTTGCCTTAGCCAAAATACTAAATCCTCTCCTGTGTATTAAAAAAAACAAAATACTAAATCCAGGTGTTGATGAAGTGGTTGAAGAGAATGTGTTCAGCATACCATAAACTTCAATGTATCCCTTATGGGTTTAAGTTGTTTACTCCGTTCCTTTCCCAATCTTTCTTGGAGATATTCAATTTAATTTTCATGTTTCAGTTGTTTTATTGCTCCTGAATATTGGGACAAGGGTCCTTTCTCAAAGATTCATTAACCGGACCACGTGATTACGGACGTTTATATACGTGGGTAAGTAAATCTTTGAGCATGAATGTTCTTTCCAATATACGTCTAAAACCACATTGACAAGCACACAAATCATCGAAGCCACCAGTCCCGGGTTCTTCATCGGCTCCCCTATTCATTCTAGCCTTCCTGGGATCAGCGACTCATCAGTGCGTACAAACCAGACTGAAGTGTGGTCACGCATATGTGATCATATTCATCCATAACCGACCAGAAATAAGCTAGCAGCTGCGTGCTTTGCTCGACTTGGGTGGCATGTCAAATACTAGTCCAATGCCAAACAATTCCTCGCCCATCTCTGTTTTAACTTTGACGGTCTTCAGTCGAATGCCTTTGAAAAAAGACACCTTCCGACCATCTCCAAAAACAGCCTAGTTTTGAGTTTGTGAGTTGATTTTACAAAGCTCAAAATTATTAATAACATCGTTTTCAAACAAGTTAAAGCCCGTTTGAACTTCAGATACAATTGATATCACCGTTGTTTGATACAAAATTTTATGTTTTGCACTTTCAAAGCTATGCAAATATGCGTGTTGATCGCAGAGACAAGACATGTAACTACGTCTAAGCCTGATGAATTGCTGGTATGTCAAGCCGTTGAAAATAGTGATGTTTCATATTGATATACCATACTGTAATTTTGAGCAGAGAAATTTAATTTATAAATAGCTGAAGATCACATTGGTCGGTACAAGAAAATACCACTCTCTCTCTCTCTCTTGCAAGATAGCACATTGGTGACGCATCATGTTTCATCCTAAGGGCATATTTCGTAAATGATTATATCCAACTAATCACGAGAGACAATTGCATCCTATCCGTCCATTCTTCTCACCTCATTTTATTTTAACCCTTCACTTAATTCCTCGCTGCTACCTCTCATAACACATTTATCACATAAGCTATATCGTGTTAGAGACTCAGTCAAAAAGGATAAGGTTTAGTAAAATACTCAAATACATAAGTCCTAAGATCAATTAGTAACATACCCACACTACAAATAGATAGATTGAGTATAATGTATGGAATTTAATCGGCTATTTTGTAAACCATTTATTTTTTCTCGGTGTTTTTGCTTTACGCTAGATGGAAAAAGGCCAGCCACTTGTTTTAAGTAGTAGAGAAATTAAAATTATAAAACATATCTATTTGTTACAAAATATAAGTATTTTTATGTTTTTTTAACAAATACTAAGGGTTAAAATATAAAATTTAAATTTTAAAAATACTTTATTTTAAACGTATGGAGTACAGTTTACATTTCTCCGTACTAGTACTACTGTACTGTATAATTTACCATTTCGTCGTCTCCCAATCAACATCTAAGAAACCAAGCGCCGCCGCCGCACATGGACTGGTCGGCCCTCCCCGGCGACCTCCTCCGCCTCGTCGCCGGCCGCCTCCACGACCCGCTCGACTTCCTCCGCTTCCGCGCCGTCTGCCACACCTGGCGTTCCGCCACCGCCGCCGCCCTTCCTCCCTTCCTCCCCTGGCTCCTCGCCCGCCCCGTACACCCTACTGCCCGCCCCTCCCTCTCCTTCTACTCCCTCTCCTCCGGCGCCCTCCGCTCCGTCGCCACCCCCTCCGCCACCTGCTACCTCCTCGGCCACGCCAACTCCCACCTCCTCTTCTCCGACCATGACCACCCCTCCAGCCCGCTCCTCCTCGTCAACCCCCTCACCGGCGCCGATCTCCCCCTCCCGCCTTCCCCCTTCGACGCCCTCACCCCCATCACCCAGGGCTACTACCTCCCCGGTCCCGACTCGCCGGTGGTGATCTACGACGCCAGGAGGATCTTCTTCCACCACCCTGGTGGTGGTGAATCGAGAAACCCGGGCGGCGGCTGGACGAAGGTGCCGGTGGAGGATCTCGTCGCTGAGAACATGTACCACGCCGGGAAGATGTTTGTGTGCAACGACCGCGGCCACGTCACCATTTTTGACGCTACGACGCTTGCCGTGCTCGGGGAGGCATCGCCGTCGCCACCGCCGGCGACTCTGCACAGGGATGCCTTTAAGTGCTCATCCTTCGTCCCATCCGGCGATGAGCTTCTGTGCGTGATTCGGTACTTCAGGAGCAAGAACAAAGTACAAGGAGAATTGTTGGAGGATTGCTGTGCATTGGAGGTTCACAGGCTAGAGATTGCGGGGGAGAAGGGAGAGAAATCGCGGTGGGTTCAGATGAGGAGCATTGGAGACAGAATGCTGTTTGTTGGGCTCTACCAGGGATTCTCACTCCGTTCCGCGGATTTCGCTGGCCTTGAGGGGAATTGTGTATACTTCTTCAGGATGGACAGAGCCAGCAGGCCTTTCATCTACCGGTTCAGCATGAATGATGGTCACATCGAAGAGTTGCCTGGCCCATCGATGCATGCTTGTACTTGGTTCCTGCCAAGCTTGTCATAGCCCTTGTCCATAGACTTTTAAGGTAATCTTCCCATGGTTTGGGCCTGACAATTGATACTTGCAGCCTGTTCCTGTTGTTGGCTTGAATGCATTATTGCAATGTAATTGTTCGCAAAATTCTGCTGTAAGACATGCTATTTTCATGTGACATATGTTGTTGGAATGAAATTTGGGTTGATAGTTTGCAAATGTGTGTCAGAAGTTAGAATAGCTAGCTGATTAGTTGTGTGATTGAAATGTAGATCAGGGCCTATGTTTATTTTCGTAGTATTTACCTCCAAAGAAAATATTTCAACATGAAAACCATGTCTAATGAAGAAGTACTTGCTATTAACTACACATAATCACATAACTCTACTTTATTTGCTGAAATGTATAATAGTATAAGGCTTCAATCTCTATACAAGAAATAACGATCATACTCTGTAGACAGTACTATTTCAATGTTACTCCAGCTGTCTTGTACATACATGTTACTTTATGTTGCCTCTGTCTCTTCAGCATTGCTGCTAGGTGTTCAAGACGATCGGTTATTTTCTTCAAACTGTGAATTATGCTTCTGTTAGTAGCAACCTTACGCAACATTGAAGAAAATTCAGATGAGATGCCCAAATGCAAAATCCTATAATCAGAGAAATGGATACTGGAACCTAACTTCTCAAGATAAAAAATGCATACCTGAACTTGGTATATTGGTATGTGTAATACTCATAGGTTGCATCTGGTAGTCACCAATTCTTAAAGTGTGTTTGGTAAATATTTCAATTGGCTGGTTTCTTGTGTGAGCTCTTCCCACTATTATTTCAAATTAGAAACTATGATTGATGTCCACTGAACCTTGTCAAAAAGCACTATTCTACTATGTTAAAATTATGTGATATGTCCATTGTGGAATTATGGCATCTCTAAATGTAGTTTAGTTTATTTATTATAGACAGTACTAATGAATTCTGCTTGATGTTAGTGTCAACCTTATGCAACAATGAAGTGAATTCCTATATGGAAATCCCTATAATCAGAGAAGTGGACACACTGGAATCTAGCTTAATGCATGCATGAACACTGGAATCTAGCTTAATCCCTATGATCTTCACTTACTCAAACTCTAATACATTTATCTAGTAGTTACCAATTCTTAAGATGTGTTTGATAAATATTTTAATTGACTGGTTGCTTGATGAGCCCTTCCCACTGTCATTTTGAATTAAAATTATGATTGACCGTTGTTCACTGAATCTTCTTGGGAAGGTCCTGTGCTATAATGTTGAAATAAAGTGATCTGTCATGGTTAAATTTGCAGCATCTCTAAACATAATTTAGTTTATCTATTGTACAGTATATGCTGGTTATTTTCTTTCAGAATTAAGCAAAAGTTGCCACTCCTTCATGTTTGTTCATCATAAATCCTCTGGCACTATTTTCTGTAAGACTCTCTTCTTGTAGCAGATGTGTGGTCCAGGTTGAATCTATTGCTATGAAACGATGATTGAATGTTCTTGTATGTTATTGTGGCTTAGGCAATGCCTGATCAAGCATATCACGTTCCAACTGAATATTTATACTGAATGATAAGTAATTGTGGTATATGTTTGAAATCAATATTGCTGCAGTTACACTTCAACTTGCTTGCCTAAGGTCCATAACTATGTAGTTACCTACAAACATAATTCTGAACTCAAACACATGATACAAGTCACAGGTAGCTCCTAACTTGTTATTGTAGTCATCCAGAGTTGCTCGAAGTTCAGTAAAACAATACTAATCACTACTTCTTACTATTATTGTCTTATGTTGATTGACTGTGTACACCCGCATTGGGTGTAGAGGCCAAGTTTTAATCCGTTTTCTAAAAAATATGGTCTTATGTTGAATATTTTGCATATTCAATTATTAGACATGTGTTCCCTTACAATGAAAATTTGTCTGCATGAATCCATCATGTTGTCATAGTTTTTATGCTAATGCGTTCAACATGACCTGTGGTTCTCTTTAAAAACTCATATCCTGCTTACTAAGATGTTATGAAATATTAGGTTATCATTAGCAACCTAATGCTAACAAAATTTCCTGTATACTACTACAGTAAGGAAAGCATGTTAGTAGTTGCTTGCTTGCTTGTAGATACTTGTGAGTGCATGCTTATACTTGGTTTCTGCCAAGCTTAACTGCCTTGCCCTTGCTCAGGATCAACTAAAGTGAGCTTTCCTATCTTTGCATATTCATATGGACTATGTTGCTTGTTGTCAAATTCATGCCTGTCAATGCTGTCGTAACTTTTCTGGTTGTAATGACGAGTGAAGATTAGCTAATTAGAGTCTAGTGGAGAAAACTGTGGTATGATGTTAATTATATCCTAGTGGTTGTAGGTCTGCCTCTTTTTGAAATGACAATAGCATAATCTGTAGACAGTACTGTTTCATTGTTACTCTGGCTATCTTGTACATACAATTATGAGATGCATCTACCATGACAGTGATGAACTGATAATTTCCCCTGTTCTCATCACTATTGCTGCTAGGAGTTCAAGATAAGCGGTTGTTTTCTTTGAACTCTGCATTCTACTTGCTGTTAGTAGCAACCTTACGTGACATTGAAGTAAATTCATATGAGATGCCCAAATGCAAAATCCTATAATCAGAAATGGATACTGGAACCTAACTTCTCAGTTGTCATGGAGTGTTAGTTCTCAAGATACAAAAATGCATCCATGAACTTGGTATACTGTATGTGTAATATTCATAGGTTGCATCTGGTAGAGTAGTTACCAATTCTTAAGTTGTGTTTGATAAATGTTTCGATTGGCTGGTTTCTTGTTGAGCTCTTCCCACTATCATTTTGAATTAAAAAATATGACAGGTTGATGTTCACTGAACCTTGTTACAAAGCAGTATTCTATAATTTTAAAATAATGTGATATGTCCATGGTCCCTAAACGTAGTATAGTTTGTTTATTATAGACAATTCAATTTACCACTATTTTGTGAAGTGTGGATACTAATCAGACTGATAATTGCCTTCATTCTTTTCACCAATGTGTAGATAATGCTAGGAATTCAAGATAATCAGTTATTTTCTATACCTGTGAATTCTGCTTGATGTTAGTATCAACCTTATGCAACATTGAATTAAATTCATATAAGATGTGCAAATCCCTATAATCAAAGAAATGGGCATAGGAACCTAACTTCTCACAGTGTTCTGAAGATAAAAATGCATCCATGAACGTGGTATATGTCGTACCTGATAGGGTGCATCTAGTATTTTACCAATTCTTAATTTGTGTCTGATAAATGTTTCAGTTGGCTAGTTTCTTGTTGAGCTCTTCCCGCTATCATTTTGAATTAAAAATTATGATTGGTCGCTGTTCATTGAATCTTATCAGGAAGCCCTATACTATAATGTTAAAATAAAGTGATCTACCATGGTGAAATTGGCAGCATCTCTAAACATAGTTTAGTTTATTTTTATTGTACTTGCCATGCTGCTTATTTCTCTTTCAGATTTAAGTAAAAGCTGCCACTCCTTCAAGTTATTCATCATAATTCTTTTGGTGCTATCTTCTCTAAGACTCTTCTTGTAGCAGATGTGTGGTCTAGGTTAAATCTATTGCTATGGAATGACGATTGAATATTCTTGTTGCTATTGTGGCATAGGCAATGGCTGATCAAGCCTATCCTCTTCGAACTAAATATTTTACGCTGAATGATGAGTAGTTGTAAACTTGTGATATATTTTTGAAATCAAGATTGCTGCAGTTACCTATGAACACATTCTGAAGTCAAACACAAGAAACAAGTCATAGTTAGGTCCAAACTTGCTATTGTCATCTAGAGTTGCTCTAAGTTCAATAAACCAATACTAATCATTATTCAGTACTATTATGGTATTACTTTGAATTTCTTTCATATTCAATTATGAGACTTGTGTTCCCTTACAGTTAAAATTTGTCACATTGATCCATCCTGTTGTCATAGTTTTTATGCTAATGAGTTCGACATGGATCTATCCTGCTTACCAAGATGTTATAAAGACTTAGGTTATAATTAGTGACCAAACATAATTTCCTGCATACTGCTAAAGTAAGGAAACCACGTTAGGAGTTGCTTGCTTACTTGTAAGTATTTGTGAGTGTCTGCTTGTACTTGGTTTCCACAGGATCAACTAAAGTGAGCTACTTATCTTGCATATTCACTTGTACTATGTTGCTTGTTGTCGAATTAATGCTGAGGCAACTTTTCTTGTTGCAATGACAAGTGAGGATTAGCTAATTAGACTCCAGTGGAGGAAACTGTTGTCTGTTGTTGATTAGAACCTAGTGGTTGTAGGGTCTGCCTGTTTTTGAAATGACAAGAGCAAGTAACAGTAACTTAGCAGACTAGAAGTGTCGAATATTGATAAAGTCCATTCAAACTTGCGATGACAATAAAGTTTTAGGGAAGTACGATCTGCCCTCAATGATGTTATTCTAGTGTGGGAGATCAAAGATGTATCTATTTTCAGGTCCTAAATCTCTCATTATGTGAATAGTAGCCCTACATCCTGATGAATATCAGGCTTAAATGGTCAAGCCAGTACACATTTGAGAACTACAGAGTGAAGATTACAATATGTAGAGTGCAATGTCTAGTTGTCTACAGCTTATCCACTAATCCTGACTGCTGCTGTAGTTCTATCACTTGTTTTTCTTGTCCCTTGTTCCTGCCACTGAATCCTCTTTGTGCGAAGTGCCAACTGCTTTGACCAAGAGATGCACTTTTGTAGATTTTCATTTTAGAGGCAAAGGCCTTGATCCCATAACTTCCCATGGTTGATGGTATAACTAGTTTTGGTGGCACAATTGTTGAAGTGATGACAAACCGCAACAACAGCTAAATTAGTCCATGTGAATAAGAGGAAAGCACGCTGCATTTGTGATCTCATGATGGAATTCCCATTGATTACCTCTTGCTTCATGTGCAGTGTCAAGTTATGTAACACCAAATAAGAGTATGTTGATGCAGCAACTAATCATATTAACTTTCGGTAACAGCTGGTGGCTGTAAATAAGAAAAGAAGAAGTTGCAATTATGATTATTGTCATGATGGAATTCTGTAACACCACGAGTAGGTTTTTGCAACTACTGATCATAGGTTGTAGAAATAAACACTGTACAGCAGCAGAAATGATTGTTTATGTTCATGTTGATGAAGGTTCTGATTCAAATCACCAGGTGATAAAAGCAGCAGCTCATAAAAGTGAAATGCGCTCACCATGGAAGTTCACATTTTTGTTGTTGATTAGTTGGCGCAGACATTTCCTGTACAGACAAAGGAGAATTCAGTTTTCCAATTAACCTGGTTGCTGGGTTTTCTACTTTTTCTTACCATCGTCAGTCTGGGTTTAATTGACAGATGCATGTTCCTAGATTGTTCTAATCCTGATTAATAACAAGATTGTGCACACATTTCAGGTGCATATCGTCGTGACTCTTGAAATTTCCTGCCTCGTGTTACTACTTGCACTTCTAATCTGTACTCTATTTATTTCCTTTGGGTTGGCTACTTGTTTCTCTAGTTTGATATCGACCGTAAACTTCCACTACATTCATGATTCATGTGATGTACTGTACTCACATGAATTTTGTCTACTGCTTTTAATCAGGGCCTCTGTTCCTCATGTTTGTCCATTACTTACACAGATGTTTGGTTTGGTGTTGCTGCAAGGTACAATCCTTGAAGAGTCTCTACCTCTCCACATATCATCTCAACTGAAGCAGTGGAGACGGCTGACATGTAACGGCTTCTGGTTTCAGGTGGTTGTGAGAACCAAACTAATCAGTCTGAACAATGTTTCTGAGTGTTTCTTTCGTACAGTTTAAAAATGCTACTTTGCTAATTGGGGGCTTGTAAAGTTTAGATGTCAGCTTGAACCAAGAGTGTGGTGATCCCATCTTGATGTCTGTTTCCTAGCGTCTGAAATCTGAACCGTATGTGTTGAAAACAAGCATCAGCAAGGCAACAGTTTCTGCCTTCTGGTTCTGACCTTCCAGGTGTTGATCAACACAAGCACTGGAAATGCAATTCCAGGTGCTTTGGAAACTGTATTTCCTCGGAAATTTTTCAAAGACGCCTCATCAATAATCTGTTTTTCGTGACAACATGGCACTGCATTGTCTTGTCCAAATGCTTTTGCTTGTGCCTTTTTCAGCTTTTCGTAATTGTTTCCGCCTTCTCCCGTAGTTTTGAATTGCGGATTTTGAAAATCCCTTAATAGGCTCTATTTCCTTTTTTTTAACTCACACAGCAGCACGATAGTCATTGTTGTTGGGTACGGGTATTAACAAATTAGATAGAAATAATTAAAGAAAGGTTACGATTGGTTAAGAGAATGTAGGTAAAAAAATGGTTGTTATTAGTTGTAAGAATAGGTAAAGAAATAGCTTCATTTTAAGATAAAAATGAATGATAGAGATAGATTTATTTTAGAATAAAAGGAGTATTGATTTATATTTTAGATAGTGGTTTGTAATTTGCAAGAAAAAAAATACAGGTGTTCTATCTCAATTCTTCAGCCAAGAATAAATTAAATCCTGTCCACATGCAGGGCAACTACATCCTTGAACATTCCTTATTCCTTTTCAGGCCAGTCAATTTGGTTGTAAACTATAGTAGAACTGTCCAATTTTTGCTGCGTGCCATGTTATGCTAATTAACTAAGAAAAGAAGGTTTGAAAAAGTAGAGCATCGTAGCTCTGTCCCATTCATTTGCATGTGAAACACAGCCATAATCATCTCCAGTACTGTACTTTCTTTCCAGCATGCTTCTTGCATCCATTGTGCCCGTCAGTGTCACCAGCTTGTTCATAAACAGTTCAATTCTTCTAAAATACAGCTCAAGATGATCCCATCCACTCAAAATCATGATCATACAAATCCAATCAAAGAAAGCAGAGAAAAGGGGGGATGAAACCATGTGAGAAGTGTGATATGATGAAGGCAAAGCATGGACAGTAAACAGGCACATCACATGCCCCTTGCCACCACCACATCACAATCACAGGTGCCAATAGCATCAAGACTCTTGTGTGACTCATGACAGAGCACCAGTTGTTACCACACGTACACAATTCAATTCAATCCACCATGGAGCCAGGGAAAGAAAGAAATCATATCAAAGAAGACAAAAAAAAAACAAAGGGAAAATAAACAAGTTGAGAACAAGGGCAGCCACAGGATGAATGAGTGAGTTAGCAAGGCACAGCAGAGACACCTACAGCCTTGGGAGTTTGGGGAGTGCAAAGATTGAGGATGATATCGATATCATATCAAATCATGTCATGACATGTCCTAACAAATCAGATGAAGAATTAATCGTAGCTCACAATTTACATAGATCGTCACAATTATCGCCTCAGCTTAACATAATTGTCAACAGCAGCAGTACCAATAGAAATGGGGAAAATAGAAAAGAAATTGAAGAGGAAGAGAAAGAAGACGAAAAGAGTTGAAAGCCTCAACTTGTCAATTGTCCTAACAAAACTTTTGGCAGCAGCGGCGCCGCTGCAACTAAATCGCCGAAGAGAATCGCGCGCGTATCTGGTGGTGTCTCCTGATCTCCTCTTCCTCCGCCGAATCACGGGAGGAAGGAACAGGGAAGGAGAGTCAGGTATCAGCGGTGCGCCGTGACAAGCGTCTCGATGAAGCGGAGGCCGTCGAACCGCGGCGCGAACTTCTTCCCCTCTACCTGCTCCCTCTCCGCCTCCCGCGAAGACGACAACGAACCCTGCGACGCGAAGAACCAGAGGAAAAGGGAACGGTCAGGCCCAGTCGCCCAGATCAGGGGAGATCGAGGAAGAAGAAACGCGAGAGAGAGAGAGAGAGGAAAAGGGAATCGGCTGGCCCAAACCTGGTGGTGGCGGACGAGGAAGGCGTCGCACCTCCCGACGGCCGCAGCGGCGACATCCTGCTGCGGGTGCTGATCGGCGCAGTCGCAGGCGAGCAACTCGGCCCCGGATGCCGCGGCCACGGCCGCGGCGGACGCGACGGCGGCAGCCAGCCCCCACTTCATGGCGAGGAACTGAGTACACCCTCTCCCCTCCCCTCCTCCTCCGGCGACGGCTCGCTCTCTCTCCGACAAGCGCGGGGGCGACCCACCGCCGTCCGGTAGCCGCGTAGGGAGGAAGAGGCAGATTCGCGTGCGTGGTGTGAACGCGGGCGGTGGAACGAACGGAGCGCGCGTTTAATTATAACGGGCGGAGGGGAGGCGCGGATTTGGAGTGCGGGGTAATTAATCGGATTGGAGTTTTTTTCCGCGTCGCGTCCGGGTGGGCCCCACCCCGCGAGCTGTCGGGGTTTATTTTATAGTTGATCTCGTTTTTTTATATATAGTTTATTTTGTAGTATTTGTTTATAAATCGTTAAAAGTACGTAAATAAAAGCTCCGGGTCAACTGTTCCCGGCGTTAATCTTGTCCGCGCCTTGGTGAGGGCGTAAGCAGCACAGGCTTACTACTCATTAAGGCGTACTAGGAGAAGTAATTCGGTTTAAAGGATTTTTAAAGGATCTGCATTAAATTTTATAAAAATCTTATAAAATTATCGTGTTTTAAACAAACCCTCAAGTTGTCAATAGGACTTTAGAGCACCCGCTATTAGTGATAAATTTCCCTAGGGCGGGAGAGATAAAAGAGAGATTTGTGCACTAGTGCTGTGCGCTACAACGCTAGAGGTTTTTTACTTGTTGAAGAATAGCACCCAATTCTAGAGGACAAATAGGGGATCCGTAGATGATGCCAAGCCAAGCTAGGCTTACCTCTTTCATCTCCGGTTGATGCAAAGGATGTCTTCACGAATTCAGTACACAAAAACAATTTGATTTGTATAGGAAATATGAGAAATTCCTGGGGTGCAAATGGTGTCATAATCCATGTTAATCACACAATAGTTTGATCTCATCAAAATCTTAATTGCAAGGTCGAATGACTTCCCTCGTGCGTGTTAGAAAAATGATACAACATTTCTAAAGCAATCTGTCTTGTTCTCCTACGATTATATTGCCACAACATTAAATTTTATCTCTCAACTTCCCCCTGTCTCTTAATCGTGCATAATCGTGCAGTGTATTATTATGAAAAACACTTTTAAAAGACATACTAATCCAAATGTAATTGTCATCTAGCATAAATATATTTGTTCAGACGCGAAATAACAAACAACAAACCTTACTAGCCATTGATCAACGAACACACGCAAAACAATATATTTGTTCATACGTGGAACAATAAACAACTAACCTTATTAACTTGTGTAACCATTGATCTACGAACACACGAAAAACAATATATCTGTTCATACGTGGAACAATAAACAACTAACCTTACTAACTTGTGTAATCATTAATCTACTAACACACGGAAAACAATATATCTGTTCATACGTGTAACAATAAACAACTAACCTTACTAACTAGTTTGTAGGAAACAGCAATTATAATATTAAATATATTTTCTGTATTTATTACATAAGCTAAGATAAAGTACTTATAGCATATGTCTAAACCAAACTTACACTGAATGCATAAGAACTAAATAGAAATAAATAAAAATAGAGGAAAGAAATAGTATTAAAGTTAGATGAGAAAATACTATTAAACATAGTACGAATATTAGAAAATAAAATAAAATAATTAAAAATAGAGTTAGAAAACTTAAAAACTAAGTCATTGTCAGAAATTAAGGCTATACACAACACTGAATTTAAAGGGTAATTGGCAACCTTAAAGTATAGGAATATTTCTAAAATAATTCAATTATAACCAATTTTAGAAATAAATATATAGTGAAGTTAAGTTTACAAATAAGAATTTTAGTAAAAATAAAATTATTACCAAAATATCATATAAAATATTAGCATCAATAGATAATATTATTCATGATAAATAATTTATAAAATATCCTAAAATAATTCTACAATCAATAATAATAAGACCAAAGTTCTAAAGATATGTTCGGAATAAAAAAATTATAACCAGTTAGCATATAATATATTGAAGTATACATCAATAGAATAAAATATATAATAGATGAGATTACTCATCAATGATAAATGATGATATAATAATAGACCTAATAGTAAGTATAAATCACAGTAATACACAAGCAAAGAATTACATTTACAAGGCAATATTTTATATATTTCAGAGTTACGAAAGACACAAAACTAACACCAACCTTAATAACATAGCTTTGACCCTAAAATAAAAAAAATAGAATATAAGCTTGGTAAAAATATAGATAACTACTATATGTATATATACCAAAGTGTTGGGCTACAATCATTTACACTTGGAGATATTAAGTCTAAAAAGGTATTGAAAGAATTATTTAAAGATTAGAGGCCATTCATATAATATGAGAAATCCTGATGAAATATTAGGAGAAAAATTCGATATCTATAAAATAAATATAATAAACACATAATATATCATTAAAACATATCCAATAAAGACCACACCAAAGTAAGCCGACTCAATGTGGAGATAATGCTGGCCGCTCCGATGAAACATTCACATAAAAACCTATCGACTTACAAATCAATGTATTATCAACAGTCTAGTAGATCAAATCTAACAGATACAATACGATACTGCTGGTATAAAGGATCTTGATAAGCCGATAGAACTACGCAAATATAATGTTATGCACTAATCAAACTAAAAAATCAGACCTAACTGATGCAGAATTAGGTAAAACAGATACATCAAAACAGTAATAGGATTTACCCTTTCGTCAGAGACCAGCCTTAACTGATATAGCCACACATTAAATAACCAGAACCCACCGGTAAAAAGTTAGATGAAGTGATGATACATCAAAATTAATTTGATCTGTGTAAATATCTTATAAGTTTAGAAGGGATCTATATTTATTTATATAGAGAGTTATAAAAGTCTGACATAATTATAATTATAAGTTAACAAAACATTTGTCTATAAGATATATTCTATTATAAGATATATTCTAAAGTACCCTACCATAATTGAGTAAATTAAGTATAGAAAAAAAAAGACTATTGCGTCCTTGATTAATATAGAGAGTGAATAGTTGTTAGAGGTTAAATGGGTAGAAATTGAAATAAAAAGTGATTGATGTAATAAGTGATAGTATAGGATATCATATTATTATTAGACAAAACTCAAACATTGAAATTGCTTACATTCTGAGACGGAGCATTTTACGCCAATTTTAATGCCGCTCCATTCGATCACGGGATGTCTCACGCAAGCGCTTGCGTCGCGATGGATGTGACACCAATAGACCATCCATCCAACTCACCGGCCTCAGCCAATTGGCTGCCAATTTTCTCTCAGATTTTTTTCATGTATAGCTAATGTCCGTTCCCATCACCGCATATTGCATCCAATGGTAGTGGTTCTCTCTCCCAATCATTAAATGACCATCGCTGTACCGCTGTTAATTTTTTATTTCTTTTATTCTATAATAACCATAATTAATTAAAGTGGATAACAATCACAATTAATTAGAGTGGAGGACTCTACAAAGTATAAAATGTGTATTGTTTCACTTTACACCGGGTTTAACATATACTCTGGAGTAGTTTCAGAGTGTTTTTAAAATATGCTGTGGTTTGCATCATAGAATCAAAGAGAATCTTTTAAACTATGAATCAACCTTATGAGCCTTTTTTGAATTTTTCTCATTCCTTAAAATTTATTTAAGTTTGATGATGTATCTTGGTGTTAAGTAAAACTTATTTCAACATACTATTGTGTAAATTACAAATACGTGTTAAACCTAGTGTAATATCCTACATTTTAACCGGTGTAAAGTACAATTTCGTCTTTTGGAGGATTGCCTTGTTTTTTTTTTGGAAAGTTCTATTATCCTATATTTTTATAGGAATACAAAATAAGGTGAGAATTAACTCGTGGACAATTTCCCTTGCAATCTCACTCTTCATTTGCTTAACTCCATCTTGCATATATTCAAATTTCCTAAGTTCTCTTCACATTTGACCATTTGCCCCTTCTTTTGTTTTCATGTGTTTTGGGTTTCTCTATTTTCCACCTCTCCTTCTTTTCCTATTGGACATATTCATATATTTCTAATGATCATCTTATTGATGGAACTCATGGAAAACTTGGTCCAAATCAACAAGCCTTTGAGAGGACGGAACATTTTAGAAGCTTGTGACGTTAGCATCACTAATCTCTTTTTTAAAGACCTTATAACTACTTAAAAGATATTTTATTATTAAAGTGTGTTATGTTTTCAACACAACTCATTCTTTGAACCGTTTAAAATCAAAATTGAAACGGTATTGGCCAACAGTGTCAAATATATGAGAACGGAGGAGGGAGTATTTGCCTAAGAAATGACATAAGCTCCCTTGTTAGATGTATTTGCAACAGAAAACAACCTAAATTGCAAAATTTGAACGGAAGCTCATCTTAATTTCAGTCAATTTCCTGTGGAGAAGAACAGTAAACCCTAAGGGCTGTTCCAGTGGTGGGAACAGCGCAAACGTGGACCGTGAAAGGGGCACACGGAGGAAACGCAGGATCACGGGGGGGGGCAGAAGAGAATCTATCCGCGTTCACACTTGTGAAGCTTTTGCGTGGTCGGCAGCACGAGATGCCCCTAGCGTACGACCCCACATCCATCGCCGTTTTCGACTCGGATTATTTCTTCGCTTTTTTTTACTCATAATATTCCCTTCACGTGCAGCCGACCATGGCTGCTTTCGTTTCCTCCCCTTACCGACCTTAAACACCTCGTTTCTCACCTACACATTTTATAAACGGTTAAATAATATATTTATTTATTTTAAAAACCATATAAAAATTAGATTAATTTATTTTTAAATTTTTTAACTAATACTTAATATTAATCGACTATCTCATTCTCATTTTAAGTACACCCTGCTTTATAACTCAACCAGCAAAGCAGAGAGCAGCCTTGTGTAGTACTTGAAGCCTGACATTTTGCGAAAAAGCCAACTTTTAAGTAGAGTAACTGTTTAGCTGAGCAGGGAAATAGTACATGTACCACTGTCTACATTTCAACAGTGGTTCTACTACCTTCCGTTTAAAAACAATAGTCGCCATTACCCCTTTTTCCGTTTAAAAAGCTGAATAAAAATATAACTATGCATTCTTGTACTAGTATGGCACATTTGTGTTATTATTTTTCCTATAATAAACTGTACTTTCTCTCATAAAAAAAGACTTGTCTTTTCTCCATCGGACGTATACCCCATTGTATAAGTATTTTTAAACTATTAGTAACTAAATATTCTTATATATTTTAGAATGGAGGAACTACACAGCTAAAAATACTATAAGATTGAGTATGGACTCTAAAAATTGTAATATCAAATTGGTACTTAAATAATAAATAAATAAATAAGAGAGGAATAGATAGAAGAAAAACGGACTACAAGGCGGCTGCAGCAAGGCTCTAAGACATTATGCCTACGAGAGATGGTATATATAAGTATTGTACGTATATGCTATCAGATTTTATTGTTAATTTTTAGTGCCAATAGTTAGCTATACTATTAAACATACTTTAATGATCTTCACTTACTCAAACTCTAATACATTTATCTCCATTTTTATAAAACCAATGCATTTGTTCTATACTTTTCTAAACCGTAATACATTTTCTTAAACCATAATACATTAATTACTTAAAAAATAAAGAATTTGTGGGATAAATGGAGATGAAAAAAAAGTCTTAGAGAGCGCTACTGAAGATACTTTTCTTTTCTTCCTAATGCAATATCCATATTTCTGGTATGTGGTGAACAATATCTCGTTAAGCCCTTTCTTCTTTATGTTTCTAAAATATCACATAAAAATTTATGAGATGGCTACTAAAATTTCCACGGAGATTGTTCAAATGCGAAGAGTTAACAACCCAAATCAATACCTCGACGAGGAAAACAAAGTATGGGAAATTTTGCAGAGATTCCAGATCAGATTAAGCACGAAGAAAGAACAATAGCATGGACAGTTAATCATACTAGTAATTAATCCACTTATTCGTTGCAGAATAGAGTGATTAGCCAAAGCCAAATTAATCCAGCAACAAAATGCGAACTAATTAAACACTAGGCACTGATTAAATAATCTTTCACCATGCTGGGGTTAACTGAAATCCGTTCTGTTCTTCGTTGTCGCTGCTAATCTAGCTCGCTATCTAGCTAGCCATGAATCTAGCACTGCTCTGCCATGGCGACCGAGACGGCCGGCGGCGGCAGCGGTCGACAGTACAGGCCGTTCAGCGGTGCGCGGTGACGAGGGTCTCGATGAAGCGCAGCCCGTCGAACCGCGGCGCGAACCTGTCCTCCGCCGCCGCGCCGGCTGCTCTCCTCCGCCCATCCTCTCTCAACGCCGGCGACCCCTGCAGGTAACGAACACGCGCACACGCCAAGCGTCGTAAGCCATCCTGGAATGCCGCCGTCGATACAAGGAAGAGGATAGGACAAGGTCGGGTGGGCTCGCCGGTGGGCGGGCGCGGTATACGTACCTCGGGATTGGGGCACAGGGAGACGCGGCGCTCTCCCGCGGTGGCGGCGGCTGCGGTGGCCCACTTCATCGTCCTCTGGTGCGGGGGGAGGGGAGGAGTCAGGAGACCGCCGCGCCGCCTCTCCTTATTCCTGACCACTGGAGCGAGCTGACGAAGCTGGTGGCGGCTGCTAATTTACTGCCGCCTTCCGGCAATTTATGGAGGAGTCGTCGGCGAAGGAATCTTGGGGGGGCGCATTCGGGCGGAATGGATGGAGCCCGCCGCGTCACGGGCGGCGCGGGCCACGTGGGGGTGGTGGTGGAGTCGGCAGCGGCGGCGGTGGCGTCGACAGGCCGCGGGCAGGAGCACGATTTTGCTACAAACATGTAGTAAAATTATATTATAATTATAAACTGTATTTTTTTATTTACATTTATAGTTATATTTATATAATTAAAAAAACAATTTATCGGACAATATCTGCACGAGCAGCGCTGTGGAGTGGACGCTGGCTCTTTCTATCGCTCTGAGTCTGGCCCGATTCGCCCGTCAGTCCAGAATCTGGGGGTGTGGGCCCAGAAATCGTGGTTCGAGCATGTGGGTCCATGGATGCAGAAGTCAACTGATAAATTATGACTCGGCGAACGAAAAGGCTATCGCAACGATCTCGCGCGAACGCCGCCGGTCGAGAGCTACGTGCCCGTGTCGTTGGAATCGGAAGCCTAGCGCCATTGCTCGCGGTGCAATCCACCAGGATTACCTTTTTGGGTCCGGGCTTGGGTCTTTCTCTCTAGAGCAGGCCGAATGCGACTATTTTGTCTTTTTTTTTCAAATTGTTTTTTGAATCCGTTCAAATTTATAGCTACAAAGTTTATATGTATAAAATTTGTATATACAAAGGTTCTATGTATAAAGTATATATGTACATGGTACTCCTATAAAGTTTTATATGTATAAAGTTTATATATACAAAGTATTTTATGTATAAAGATTATATGTATAAATTTTCTAGGCCAACACATTGTTGATAAGGCTAAAAAACCTAGTGGGCTCAACTTCAAACAGGCTAAATACAACAAATAAAATGGGTTGAATGAGAGGAGTAGCACGTGGGCTTATTTACAAGACCTGAGCACGTGAGCTGCAACGCTCGCAGGCTGAACTCGCACCTCTGGTCACACATGCGCTCCGTATCTGTTGCATTTGCGCGGGCCAGACCTCCCCCTCGGCAAACTCTGTTTTGCAGGCAGTTGAACGTGGACAGCTGGCAATGTGGTTGCATATGACCATATCCCAATTATTTTACTCTCTTTTGAAATAAAAAAAAATCAAAGTCTCACATACTTATTGTCTTCATTTGCTTTTACTGTTAATCACAAAATTTTAACTTTAACCATTAACATTTTTTTTAGTAATTTTCATATTGGGCCACATGAGTTTACCATAATTTCAATTGAGATTGGCCTCAGCACCATATTTCACTTTAAACCATATAACTGTACACTCGCTTTATCTTGGACAACTCCACCCCACCACCATATGCAACTCTAGCAGCTCGGTGCCTCTATTGCCATCGTCATTTGCACCACCCCACTACGAGGTGTAGTGAGGGCTTCCTCATCACTATTGCAGTCGCCGACAACTAGGTGCTCATCCCCTTACCCCATCCCCCCGCTACAAAATTGAGCCGCAATTGAGCTTGAGCACCCCTTTCCCTTAAGCTCATTGTCATCCTTCTCTTTCTCTCTCAACCGACCCTCTCTCCACCTTTAATAGCTAGATTTAGTATAGGCATTCAAAAATTGACCTTCAGTGCCAGTCAAATCTAGCCTGTTGTGGTAGGGTGCATTCGAGTGTCATGGAGGGCCATGGTGACAAGGCAGACAGCGACCAAGGATGGGGATATGAAGAAGGAGAATGCCAAAGCTGCTATACTCAACGAGAGAAAAAGTGTGTGACGTCGCCAGCAACAGGTTGATGGGAGAAGTGTGGGAGCGAGCGACCCCTCAAACTCGACCAATGAAGGACTAGAGCTAGTTAATGCTTGAGCTTCATCCTAGCTTTTGCCCTTGCCGATGTTGCCGATGCACAGAGTCGAGCTCGATCTTTGCTTGAACTAAAACAATGCATGAGTTCATGACATCGCCCTCGACCTCTGCTCGACGTTAGCCTGGAGCATGACATCCTCTCCCACCCCCTCTCTCTTTAATGATGGTTGGGTGATATACGTTGCTATAGTCGGAGTAGAGCATCAACCAAGAGAGTCATCGTTGGCCGGCATGGTACCAGAGTTGGTGAAGGCCTAAAGAGGTCATGGCGCTAAGTAACTAGTAGTAGCGGGCTAGGATCCGAGCAACTAGAGCAATGGGGCAGCCGGGCAGGACAGATTGACAGTGGGATAGTCCAATGTACAAAAGATGGTTATACATCCTTTTTTCCAAGTGAAAATATTGTATGCCTAGGTCCAAGATGAAAATTAGGCAAGAATACTCGATCCATAATACAATTTACTCATAATATACTTATTAAGTATCAAAATATAGCTATTTCTATGATTTAAATTCAACTTTTCCATCTATCTATCCATCTTAATCGATCATAAACTTTTCACATTTAATTTCTTTACTTCAACTAATCACAACATTTCCACATTTAATTTCTTCACCTAGTTTTTTCGCTCAAACAATCACAACCATTCCTCACCCGAATCCTCAATATTTTCAAAAAAAGAGAGCATAATTCTCTATATTTTGAGACGGAGAAAGTAATAATTAATTTTAAACAGTTAGTTTATAGTTAATGAAAGTTATATGATTATATCTATGACACAACACACATTGTTTATACTACCTCTTTTTGTAAAATGTAATAAGTTTTTACGATTGAATAGGAGTATTAAGAAAGTAGACATAATTAAATGGATGAAGATTTTGATTGGTTCAAAGTAGGGGTAGGTGGGGAAATTAAATGTGAGAAGATTTTATTCCCTTTTATCACAAAATTTAGTTATTTCTACGGTGCAAAGCTTATCTAAAATAAAATTATTTCGCCACCAACTCTCTCTTCTCAAGCAATCACAATCATCCCTAATTAATTTCTCTAACTATTTGCTCTTATCACCCAATCACAATTTTTGATCATTTAACCATACCAACTTTCTTAATTTTCGTGACTAGCTCCAAAAATGTTTTAGGTTGTGCGTGGTAATTGGTTGAAATATGAGTAACAGGGCAGGGTCGTGGACTGGACCTGGGCTCTCTCTCCCTCCCTCTCTGAGTCCGGGCCCAGCAGATGGTGGCGTGGGCCAAGAAGATATGATCTGACTATGGAAGGCCCGTCGAGACAGGAGGAGGTATTTTATGCCTTGGCAAACTCAGTTTTGCAGGGACTTGAACGCACGTGGACAGCTGGCAATGTGATTAAATTATTTTACTCTCATTTATTCCATCGGACTTGCTACATCAGTCGATTTAGATTTTTCTAAATCTCAGTTATAGTAGTTTTCATGTTCAACCGGGATTAGAGAACCATGTCAGGATGATGCGTAGGCGTATATGGGACGAGAGGAGAGCAGTGGGCTGGCGGGAATTGTCTCATCTGATTATTTTTTAGGAGACAATGACAATGTATGGAGGCGAAAGGCTGGACACAGCGACAATGGATAGAGATTTATAAATATGATTAAACATGCTGCTAACATATGAACAACCCCTTATTTTATAATTTGTAGCATCATATAGGAGGGAATCAATAGGACTATAGGAGATTTATTGACTCCCTGCAATTCATTTGTAATTCTGAGAAGGAAAAGGGGGCAAATGCCTCTTAGGTGTGCATCTGTTGATAATATGCAATATTGTTGTGGAGAAACATTTTTAGTGTTATAGTGAAACTATGGCTTTCACCAATTCTGACCCTATAAAGGTAATACCCACATTTATGTACATGGTAATGTGATTAAGTAGGAATTTTCTAGGTTTGTGAATTTGTCTCTATCATCTAGTCGTCGAGTGTGCCAGATTGCTAGGCTATTTGTGAATTTGTCTCTAGCATCATGTTTAGAGACTCTCAATAAAGAATAACAGCAAATGTAAACCGTGTTTCTTTTTTTTTGGGTCTTCCTAATTTTGAAACCTTACTTTCTCGCTAATTTAGTGAAATGGAGGTTATGTTACAATTGTTAGGTAATCGAAAGAAAATTGCAAAACCACTGTCTGGTTCGACAAGAATGTTTTGAGCCCATTAAGTCGAGCTGCCCATCATGCAAAATTTAACATTCTTCTTTAATTGTAGCGCAAACAGCACCATACTAACGCAAGACAGTCACTAATTATTTCTTTCGAGGAAATTAAATAGCCGGATGCTTGTTCTATCCGGCTAATTAGTAAATTTCCTCCTGGCGATAAACTCTTAATTAGAGGTGAAGACGCAGCTCCAGATCCAAGCCGTCCATCTTGTCTTTCCCCTTGCTCCTACCATGACCACCACCGTCCATCACTGTTGCCCTCTTGCCTTCACGACCCTGCTCGCCTCGGTGTCGGTGGTGGTGACTGTGGTTTGGCACCATCATCGCCGGCGACTCGACCAGAGGCAGCGTCCTCTTGTGCGCGCGCTTAACATCGGCGCCAAGCCGGAGCGTCACATCAACCATGGCGCTCGCCGGCTGAGCCGTCGTCGTCGAGCACGCGTCGCCGCCCTTCACGCTGCACGGCGACAACAAGCTGCACCTGCACATAGGAGGTATGGCACCCGGCGGCGGCGTGTATTGCACAGGCGTAAGTGGCCCTGTAAGCTGCATGGTTACAACCATCGGCAACGGCTGCTGCTGCGTCGACGCCGCCGTCCTCCTGGCGGCCCGGGTGTGGGCGCTGCAGTGGCCGGCCATGGCTTGCTGCGACGGGAACCTCTTGCCGCACACCATGCACGGGAAGGACCTTCTCTTGGGCGGCTCGCGAGCACCAGCTGGCTTCGTCGTCTTCTCCTTCCGGCCGGTCGGCACCGACCTCGCGCTGGAGGAGCACGGCCTGGTCGGAGACATGGCTGGCAATGTAGCTAGCTAGGTAGGTAGGATCGATCGGCATGAGGGGATTCGATTCGATCTTAAAGGAGGAGAAGATGGTGTGTCTCCTGAATACTCGCGTGAGGCATGCAGGCGGAGGTACGCACGTGTCATACGATGTGGTGGTGCCATGCAAGAACCGCGCGCGAGCTCCTTGCGTACGCACTACACTACAACCACTGTTTATACGTCGTATCTGCGTGCAGTGCATGCATATCTGCTCATACGTGTATGGAGAACGAGGAGGCTGCAAAGCCTATCACCACGTCACATTTTAGGCACAGCTAACCTAGCGGCATGCATTGCATTCGTGCGTTTTGGTGGGCCGAGCTTGGCGCAGCTACAAAGACCGGCGACTCTCTTGGGCCTTCAGTCTGTAAAATCGGATATAGACAATTTATAGATGATAAAGGTATAATAGATTTTTTCTCTGTCTAAAATAAATAACTTAGCAGTCACCACTACACAACTAGGGCTTTTTTAGGTAAGCCCTCGATCCGACAGCAACGGTGGCACCGCCTGAGATTGGAATCTGGGGGCATGGCATGCGCTCAGCCTTCTAAAGTTGGTGCATGAGTAAAGACTAGGTAATAATTCACCTGAGACGTTATACATTATAGCTAGATTGATCCAACAGTCAGATAAAAACAACCAAGTGTTATATATAGACTGGCCTATGAAGGGAAAGATCGATGATGAAATATGTAGCCGGTCGTTAACTTGGATGTGGTGACAAGTCGCGTACAATTTAAACCACCTTAGTCAGTGGGACTTGAAGCAACAATTTTTTCTAATTATCCTTTAGCATGTCAATCTGACCTTCACATATCCAGCCATTAAATATGTGCCATGCACTTTTTGATTTGGAGCTGGTTTTTAAGCTAGGCCCTCGGCCGCATTGGAGGAAAACACTAGTGTGATCCTAACTTGTAAATCACACTTGGCTACATCCTATAGTTGATTGAAGCATGTTAGTATGGCTACTTTGAATATAATGCTCGTTAAGTATTAACACCTTATTATATGTGACTTATCTCTATGTAGTTGATTGTGCAGGGGATTTGGATTAGATCATGAGCCACCCATGTGGATGTACAACTGCTCCATCGTTATGTGGGGCTCGCATCCACATGTGGTTGAGGGGTTGGCTAGCGTACATGAGGTGAACCTGATTGACCGAGTTGCATCTTAAGCTTGAGGCAACCACCTTTTCTTCGAACATAGTGGCCATTTCCTACGTAAGCTCCTCCTTCATTTTCTCCTTGAGTTGTTCCTTTAAGCAAGCCTTCTTTTTTTTGTTTACTTAGTCATCATTTTCTATATTGAGAACTATACTCAGACAAATCATGCTTTCAAGGTACCTTCAAACCTATTCCTCTTGTTCGGACCAGATGTTCTAGATTTCTGAGCGCCTTGGTGAGGATGCCATTCTCGTGTCTGCATGGTGTTGACATAACTTCGCTTTACGAAGATTGTTCTTGAACCAACTCTAGCTACATATGTAATGAAAAATTGTTATTAACATGTAGCCTGAGATGCAATGAAAAGTATATGCGCATTAAGGAAGGAAGAAAACTCACGAGTTGCTGATAGACCTCTCCATCAACTGCATTGAGGAATGTAACAATACCATCTGGGTTGGTCTTTCCTCTAGCTCTAGCCTAGTTTTGAGCTCATACTTCTTGAGTATCAACGAACAGGGAGGGATATTTGCTGCTTGTGTAGCCTCATCCTCCTTAGCCAATATCTCTTCCTTTTCAATATATCCTACAATGCTGAGTCAGTGTGGGTACTTATTCCTAACTTGTATTTCCCGATGTGCCTCGCTAATTTGTTAGAACTCGAGGGGAGATTGTCAAAGCATAGAACTCTACCGATACTTTTGGAGTTATCTATGGGTACTCTACCATTAGGGTATGATTTCTCGATGGGATGACATGCTCTGTGACAAGCTTCCACTTGAAATTCTTTTAGGTGTATCCCATCTTTTGTAACGCCTTGTGTCTTGAGTCTAGCCTCCACCTCTTTTGGATAGCCAAACTTCTCCTTCAACCTTTCCCAAGCTGCTTCTTTCTGCGCATCTGGAACATGGTCAATATCTTTATGAAGGATCTCCAAGTAGTCCCTTGTGACGCGATTGCAGCTATTCGACCATCTGACGATGACACTCCTAGGGGCGGCAGGTCCACCACTATCATCAACCTCGGTGATTGTCAACTTATTGATTGACATCCTTTTTATGTCCAAGGGTTTCGACTTGATGTTACTCCACTATTTCAACCTAACATGGATGTATCTTAACGAACCAACATTTTTGTTTGTCATACAATAATATAATTATAAACTAGTGTCATACATTATCTAATTACGGTATCACAAGACATCTACTTATGATCATAATAAGCTCTTAGATCGATGGGCCATTAATCATCATATTATCTACATATAATTACAAATTTATGCCCTTAGTTGATGTTGGATTCTAATAGAAGGGACAACCGTACACAAGTAGTGGAAGCAGAAGGTCCTAAGGCGTCCTATCGTTGGCCAAGGTAACCATGACAGCATCTGTGACCCTCTGCTTTCGTTGGTTGTGTACAACGCATGAATTTAGACATAATTTGAATCTAAAGGTGGTGTGTACGACAGAAATGCAACATATCTACTTAGACCCACATTTCATCATAGAGCACTTCATTTTGAATACACATTCATACACATTTCGAATACATTTATAAAAAATTACTAAAACTGCATAAGCATTTCAAATACATTCCTAAACATTTCGAATATATTTCCTAAGCATTCCTAAAAATAAAAAGTTTAGGGCAATGAAGCTGGGTTCAAACCGGCAAGAAAGAGGGTAGTGTCCACGTGTGATGCTAGGGGAGGGTGGTGTCGGCAATGGAGTCAGGGAGGGCGGTGTCAGCAATGGAGTCGGGGAGGGCGGTGTCCATGCTAGCGTTGAGGAGGGTGGTGTCCAGTCTAGCGTCAACGATGGCATCAGGGATGGCAGCGTCGGTGCTAGCGTCAAGGAGGGCTATGCTATGGGAGGGCAGCATTTGGGCTAGCATCGAGGAGGGTGGCATAAGGGTTGGTGTGGTGGTTGGACCTGGTGGTGGTGCCTAGGTCTAACACTAAAATACGGTCAAACTCACTCGTGATGGGTGAGAACATAGCACCAGGTGACTCATCTGTAATAGGTGACAACTAGCCGTGGGCCAAAACTTATAGCCGGTCACAGATAGGTCATTTGTGAAAGGAGAAATTGATAAAAAAAGATTTTTGTAATTTCCTTCACTATTTCTTTTGCACATGTCATATCTAATTTCGCTTTTAACCCCTCCACATATTATGTTAAAATTACATAGGTTTAAAATCCTCTATGTATCAGGTATCAGATGAGACTGCAACTGCACCATTTCTACAAATATCTTCTCAATTTTACAGTTTACGCATGGACATACCATATATGTTTTCCCTCTAATCCTCTAATCATCCTATGCAACATTCAATAATTCGACAACTCCATTCCTATACACCTAGCTCAAACAATTAGTATTGTATATCTAACTTCGATCCATCTTCAATCATTAAATTTAGATAACAAGTTTATTAAACACAATAATTCAAATGTGACGGCAATTTAGCTTTTTAATTTTTTACCTCTAATTTTATAGTAAAGAACCATCCTCAGCTCTTCCACCCAAAATATGTACAGTACATCGAGCTGCGATGGCAAGCATCTAGAAGCTGAGGGTATTTATAGGAGTTAACTTATCTTTGGTGGATATTTAAACCAAACCATCAAATACCAAAGAGATATTTGATAGGTTGCTAACTCAACACCCATCATTGATGATATGTTATAAGTGTCGGGTGTTGTTAAAGACAGATGAGCTGCCTCATTTGTGACAGGTGCAAACTCAACACCTATAACAGATGATAACTTATTTGTGATGGAGTCGGCAAAGGTGTTTTGTGTAAGGTTCATATAGCAGTTTGTCATAGATGACCCCTTACCAGGCCACGTCCTGTAGCCTCATTTTGAACGGGTACTAATTTAGCCTATTACAGATGGTGTTATTGGGTGAAAGGCATTTTGGCCTGTTACAAATGGGCTAATTTGTGCTAGTATTGCAGCAAAATTCTTAATTATTAAAATGGAGAAACAGCATTGCGATATAATTGAACTATTGCCAAAAAAATGAAATTGTGGCAATAAATTGAACTATTGCAACACTTTATTTGTCGTCGCAATTAAGCGATTGCAACAGATAGCAATCCTTGTATAAGACATAACAATGTTTTTATTATTGCGCCTTTGTAATTTTGAAATCGTTGCTACCTTTCTAATTTAATCAAATGGAAGTTGTCTTGCCATTTGGTTAAAAAAAATGCGATAGGTATACATACGTATCCGGCAAAACCATTGTTACGTAATCCAAAGAAATTTGCAAAACCGCTGTCAGGTTGGATAAGTCACAGCAGTTCTTGTCTGCTAAATGTTTCTTTTGGCGTCTTTTTTTGCGAACAATAGTCATCTAAATCTTTATGGTGTAGTCAATGAAGTAGCGGTGCTTTGATCTTATCATGAACCACGTAGCTTCTGATCTTGGTGACGATGTAATCATAATCAGCTAGTGAAGCCGATTTAGTGATTAAAACCAGCCTCTAGACAGATTTACATCGTTTGCATAAACCAAAAGTTTTACAAGATAAACATATAAAAGATTTCGCACTCCCACAGTAAAACTAACAAAAATCTATGAAACTAGGGCTAGATTATAGGAAAAATAATGGTTCATAGTAATTGATTAAGTTGATACATATTGTCTCAATTGAGTCATTCATATTTCTTATATAGGGTTGGTCTTGGAAGAAACTAAGTCTTAATTTCCACATGCTATTAGACTTTGAGAACGATAAGAATCCCATGCCTAAGAAAAAAAACATGAGAAATCCTAAATTAGACTTCAACTCGGAGCGGACGGTCCCAATAAATACGGTTAGACCGGAATTCTGTCAGACCGGCCTGGACAAGAAAGGTCTAACCTCTTCTAAATTAAACCAAAATTCAGATAGCTGTCAAATTTGGGTGTCATCAGTTTTCAGGCCATTAAGTCCAGCGGCTCATCATCCAAAATTTAACGGTGTTCTTTTATCGTAGCGCACACAGCGAAATACTAGTACAAGCCAGCCAAGGCTCGCTAATTAAGCCGGATGCTTTTCTAATATCTATCCGGCCGATTTGTACTTTCCTCCTGGCAATAAACCCATAATTAATAAGCGGTGAGGACGCAGCTCCAGATCCAAGCCGTCCATCTGGTCTTTCCCGTTGTTACTGCCATGATCACCACCGTCCATCAACGCCATTCCCTTTCTTTGAGGACCAGGCTCGCCTCGGTGACCGTGGTTTGCAGTGGTGCCCTGCATCTGCATGCATGCACGCGCTACGCTACGACCACTAGTTTAGATACGTGTATGGAGAACCAGCAGCAGGCTTGCAAGCCTATCTATCTAGCTATCTATTCGAAAATACAAAACTTCTTAGCACTGAGAGACACAACCGTGAGTTCCTTATACTCTACTCCCTCCCTCTTAAATTGATCAGCGTATAAATTTTGTGTGGTTTCCCCTAAATGATCGACGTATTAGTTTAGTGTTCACGCCCAGCATCTGCTCGTTTTTGTATGCATATACAGGAATAAATGGACATCGGTGCATGCATCCATGCACACAACCGTTTGCGGGCAACATGCAACGTCTTGGTTGGTCAGTGGCTAGGAGGTAGTGGGGATTGTGCATGTATGCAGTTCGTCAGTTCATGCATTGAGTTTGCTAGCGCATCGACGCGGAGTAAATGGAGTTCGGGAGAGCTTTTGTTTTTCCTAGTAGGAAGAAAGTGAACCAAAGTGTGCTTGGACCTTCTTTACTTAGCTTAATGGGCCTCGTCCTTTCTAATCATAATATAATGGTGGACAATACTTGTGGCGCGTGGCGCTAGACTTAGGCCCAAGTCTAAGGCTAGGGTTTGCTTTTATGATGAAGAAACACGCATCACAATAGGCTTTTAATCCTAGTCTCGAGCCGTGGTTCTCTTGGCCCAAGGGCTAAGTCCGTCCATGGTGGTGTCCTGGCCTTCTCCTTGTAGCGACAAGCACGTTGGAGACGGCTGGTGCACATAAAACCTTTTTATCCCTATAAGCTTTGGCCTAGTTCATGAAGCCAAGTGTGCCAGGATGGTGATATCTTAGGACTAGGCCTCGTTTATGGCTTTGATTAGAGGTCTCACTTAGGGGAATATTTTCCTCATATCAGGGACGTCATCGTTCTAAGAATTTGGTGGAAGGCGGGACGAGCAAGAAATGAAAGTATAGTATAGTTAAGGGCAAACTAGTCTTAATTCATGATGATTAACATGTTTTGGAGTGAGTTCGTTAATATTAGTGTAAAGTTCGTATAAATAGTGATTATATTCCATCACTAGTATTAATGACGATAATAGCACGTAATAAAAATTAAGTGTGCATGCATAATTAGGTAAATAATGATAATTAGAATCACTTTATAACTTATATATATCTTTTATTTTTCCCCCTCTAACATAATTTATTATTTTTAAATAAATTTCATAAAACTAAAAGACGACGCTAAATAGATATAATAGATTAAATTTGTAGTTTTATAATAAAATCATTTGTTTTATAGTAATTTTATTAAAGCATTATAGTTTTGTCAAATTTATTATATCATCTATTGGATCGTCTGAATCAAACTTCAAACTGGATCGTTTCGTCGCCTCAACCAAACAACTAGATAAAAACCATTCTATTCCATCTCATCCCACAAAAATTAGAACCATCCTATTCCAATTTTTCCTCGTTGGGGATGACCGTGGCCCACAAGTCGTTCCACCCTCCAAACACAACTACCTTACGTGGGGATTAACCGAGGTGGTGCGCTTTGGCATCGTCTGCCTCAACAAGCACGACATCCGAGACGGCAGATTGGCAATGCATGGAGTGCAATGTCGTAAATACCAAATCTGGCGTAGCACTCCATGATCTAATTAACCACCGCTTCACGGCACGAGATGATGGGTGCTGTCGTTACAACGTTGAGGGTGTAATCGCCAACTGTGTTGGCAAGAAGAAAAGTACGACCAACACGAGAGTTAACGAGGTATAAATCGGGCTACGCTTGTCAACTTTTTTTTCTCTTCCAAATATATACTGCAAGAGGAGAGACAAAATGGTACAAAGCCCCTGTACACCGCGAGCGAACCATAAATTAGGTGTCGAGATCACGTGACACACGATGATGTTACCAACGCACAGACACAGTTAGTTAGCCGTTGCCTGGCCAGATGTGAGCCGAGTTACATCTCTGATCTTTCTTTGCCAGCCTTGATGAGCCAGCGACGACCGTACCCAGGAAAGGTGAGGCCAACACATGCATGCAATGCAGACAGCAGCTGACGGAAGCATGCAGCTCTGGGGTGTATGCATATGCATATGCGATGCCAGACGCTTCGGCCAATCTCTTCGTTGGGCGCGGTATGCCTTGCAGCAGCAGCCATGCTCACGGCACCGGCCACCATATAGCCATGGCCAGTGCAGGCCAAGCTTTGCTAACCAATCAGCCCATCCCATCCCCCCATGTGCGGTGCCTATGCCGTATGGTGACCGGTGATTGGCGATTTCCGTCCTAACTGTATCATTCAGTGGAGAATTCTTAGATGGGTGATTAGTTGTTTTGGTAAATTCCACGCAAGTACAATCTTTTTTCCCATTATATGAGAAACATAAGCCATTATGCACACGATATCAATTTTTACCGATGTTAAATTTTGGCTTTGGATTGAAACTAAAATTGCCTAGGTTTACCATTTAAATGGCCTATTTTTTTTTCTAAAGTTGTCAAAATTTGGCTTCACTAAACACTATTAAAATTATCAAATATTAATAAGGGCACTTTAAGCTACAAACCAAACCAGCTCATAGTGTCACTTTATATATTATGCAAGTTTATATCTTAGTAAAGTCTAAGTCAGCTAGGGATGGAGACCTATGCTTGTATCTCAATTTCTATTGAGATTCTACCAAAAAATTAGTTAAAATTTTGAAGATGCAAAATGTATATAAGAAAGTCCAGCCCCATTTTCCATGATTTTCTGGATCCACCCATGCTTACAACTTTAGATGACCGAAAGTGAACCGATGAAAACAAAATTGAGCTAGATTATGTAAGCGCAGTATATACATATTGCTGTACCAGCTGCCTTAATTCGTTGACTAGCTTAATTAGCTTGCTACCTAGTAATCGAAGTGAGTAACATCTAGCTGCTCCTTTTTGGTTTGTGCCGGTTAAGTTGTTCGATTATTCTTCGTCCATAAAGAACGATAACTGACAAACCTAGTTAATTAAATGCGATCCCCAAATTAACCTGGCCTATTAATGAAACCAAAAGAATTTTAAGAAATCTAGGACTACAAATCAAAGCAACATTTCAGAGTCATTACCCGCTGACGCATGAAGGAGGACTAAGTGTCTCGGTCATCTGGCACCAACATGGATGATTCAATCCAATGGCTGACGGCTGTATCACACTTGCACACAATTGGCATATAACTATAAATATATTTTTGGCATTTTCTAGCTGGCCTGACATCACTTAATCGAGCAGAGTGCCTTTTTCTGGTCAGTGTATTGCATGGGTTTCTTTAATGAGTAGCCGATTGTGATGGCAGCACATGTGTTGGAATTTTTTGTGCACCTTTGGACTTTTGAGTGCTACTCTCCACCATTTTTTTCTTTTTTCTTGTTGTAATGTAGTGGCCAAATCTAGTAAAAGGATCAGGGTAATTCATAACACGGCTGTACAAAACTTCAGATAAATGGTTTACTTTACAACCCTAGCAATAACTTTGCCATTCACGCTGCGGGTTTCCAAACTCCTCCCAACACTATTTGTTACGTCTACATAGCATTTTTGCAGCACATATTTAAAAGGAGACTGACAAATCAGTAATCTAGTAAATTTCTAGAGCAATTGCACCCGAGAGTGTCTAATCGTGATAACTAGGACTTGAGTCCTGACCGGTGGAGCTATGTATTACCGACTTCATCGACTCAAAAAATGCTTGCACTGTTATTGAACCAACTTAAGAATATTGTTTACACTGAATTGAAGCTTATAAGCCGCACAGTCACAAATGTCAATGAGGTAGTGAGATACAACCAGCAGTATTACCTAACACTACAGCAAATTTCCAATGGTACAATCAACAAGAAACCCAGCAAATAATCCCCAACCATTAGCAGGATAAGTAGATTGGAACAGCAGCAGCAGCAGAGTCAAGCTAGTGAGTCAGTGAGCATGTGGGCACCATGGCCCACGCACACCATCTTCATCATTAGCAATTGAGCCTCACCCTCGACAACATACACTCACCTTTTGCTTTGCACTCTCTCACCCTCACTTTCCCAGCAGACTTTATATATTTACGATAAAAAATTGATAATCAAATTATAATCTTAATTAAAAAATTAGTTTGGAGACTTAGTAGTTGGGAGCGTATTCGACTAACGTGGTTCAGGTTACAATATCCATACCCTATGAAATATTTTTACCAGTATGTGTACAGATTAGAGGTTAAACTTGGTCAATATTGAATAAGGACTAAACTTAGGAAGCAGTTAAAATCTGAAGTTATCAAAGATAACAAGGTGATAAGATTGAATACACGGGGCCATACGGTGAACGACACCATGTTGGAAGATCTTCGTAATGGACTTTATAAGGTCGGGTGTGCAAGTATAAAGAATTTGTGATGAAAATATAAAAAGAAAAGAAAATGAGAGACAACCCACAAACAAACTGTTCCATGGAGGTAAAGGTTCGTAGCAGCATGGCCTCGCAACAACGGCCCATGGCCCGTGAGAGGCATTGGCCAAGCGCGCTGAGGAGGCCCAAGTGATCGCGGGTGCGTAGTGGCCTAGGTGTGAGGCTATTCACGCCGGATCCTTGCGTGAGCACGCTGACGTCTGAAAGGTCTGCTTAGCTCCAGTGCAGGTCGGTCGGCTTCTCTTCATGGCTCAAGGTACGCGCGCCAGGGCCTATGGGGTTCAGTTGGCTCCGGCGCGACGGTGCGGGTGCGGACGTGCCAGTCAATTTAACTCTCATATTGACAAGGAGGTAAGACGAACGGATCAATCGGACGACAAGCCGATACGAGCCCTCGTTATCGGCTGGCTGCCGATAGTATCAAGTTAGTCATCGGCCACGTCCGGATGGCTCCTGCTATCGACTGGTCACTGATAGGAATCAGGGCGCCCTTCCATCGGCTAGGGAGCTATGTAGGCGTAGGCGGAATTCGACGAAGGATACGACGCCTCTGGGTGTAGCGAACGCGAGGCCCTGATCTATCGGCTGCAGAGCCGATGGAGACGCAAGATGGAGATGACAGCATGAAACCCGTCGCCCACCGTGACGATGCCACTAGCACCGAATCTCAAAAATCGGACATAACCGAGACAGTACGAGACCGAGGCCAATAGCAACGGGACGGTGGACGCCGGATCCGTTGTGTTGAAGGAAGGGCGAAGCGAACCCATCGGCTAGCTGAGCTGATGAGTAGACGTCTCTCTGAAGACAGGCACACATCGGCTAGAAGGCCAATACGCTTGGCATGGCGCTCAAGGAAAAGTCTCTGAAGACTGGGTGCGTATCGGCCGAGGAGCCGATGCGCGGGGCGTGTTGCTCAACGTATAGATAACACATCGGCTAACACTCTGATGAAACACCGTACAGAGATCTATAGGCCTAAAACTCATTCCACTGTTGGCTGCCTCGTAGGTAAAACCTAATCGATGCAACATGAGACCGACGACGGTGGAGAAAGCTTGATAGACCGACAGACCCCGTACGGACGTGATACGATACATCCTATCGGCCTAAGAGGTTGAACCTAACTGATACAGCCTTAGACAGAATGAGACGTATCGAGATAGTGGCATGACTTACCCCTTCGCCGAAGATCAGACCTAACCGATGTAGCCCCTCGTCGAGAGCCAGACCCCGCTAGTAAAAACCTAGATAAACTAGGGTGGTGTTAACGCCAAAATCTGGACGATACGATGGTGCTGAAGCCAATTGGCTGAGAGATTCGATGGTGCTAAAGCCGATCGGCTGAGAGGTCCGATGGAGAGTTTAATGCAGACATCGGCCGATGGAGATACTGAGATAAAGCCAATGGAGAACTGTAGAAAAACCGATTAGATTAGTAGAAGATTGGATCGGCTTGAAGACAGGGGATTGTCCAATCGGGATCAGGTCCGAGAAGCCCGAGAGAAGGAAGAAAAAGGATCGGCTTGACTAAAAGAAGGTCCGATAGCTACAGTGGAGAAGCCAATCAGGTTGCAACAAAGGAAGACTCGGTTACAAATTAGAAGATTATTCAGATAAAACCGGGTTTGTGGAAGAGCCGTGGACTTCACGGCAGGGTGCTTATTTTTGTAAATTGTAACCTTACTCAATTAGGGATGTTTAGCTGGTTAGTTAACTTCTTTAGGAATATTTTCCTTTGTTCTTACTAGAAAATAATGTCTGATGGTCGTAGACGCGTCGGACTCTGTTTGTAAATCTAAGGTATAAATATAGACCCCCTAAAAACATGTAAGATATCTCTCGATCATATACAAATTCGGCGCATCGCCACCCTAGTTCATCTAGGTGTTTACCGGCGGGTTCTGGCTCTCGACGCGGGGCTGCATCGGTTAAGTCCGATCTCCGACGAAGGGGTAAGTCCCGTCGCTATCCTGGTATGCTTTGTACTGTCTAAGGCTGCATCGTTTAGGTTCGAACTCTTAGTCAGATCAGGTGTACCGTATCACGTCCGTGCAGGGCCTATCGGCCTGTTAAGCTCCCTTTGCTGTCGTCAATCTCGTGCTGCATCGGTTAGGTCCGACCTACGGGGCTGCCGACGGTAGATCGAGCTTCAGGCCTATAGTCTTCTGCATGGCGTCTCATCGGAGCGAGTAGCCGATGAGTTATCCATACTCTGAGCTTCACAGGGCATCGGCCCCTCGGCTGATACACATCATCCTTTAGAGGCATCCCCTCATCGGCTCAGCTAGCCGATGGGTTCGCTTCTATCATTGCTATGGCATAGCCGATCCGGTGTCCTCCGTATCATCGCCACTGGCCCCGGCCTTATACTGTCTTGGTTAGGTCCGATCTTCTAGGTTTGATGTTAATGGCGCTGCCACGACGGGCGACGGGTCTCGTGTTGTCATATCCGGAGCGGCATCAGCTTTGTAGCCCATGCCCTCTTGTGCTAATCATTGCCTAGGCCTCATGCGCACTCATCGGTTTTTCCAGCCGATGAATCACTGTTCAGCTGTCCGGAGGGATCCCGTCCGTCTCGCCATCCTCTGAGCACACCTTGGTTCCTCCATCGGCTCTGCGGTCGACCCCTCATCGACACCTGTCCACATCGGCTCCCCAGCCGATCGAATAGTATCCCGATCCTATAGGCAACCGACTAATAGCGAGCGCCTGTATCGGATTCGCTCGTCTCACTTCCTTGTCAATTGCAGGGTCAAATTAACTGGCACGCTCGCGAACCTCGAGGCTTAAGGACCTGCACTAGAGATAAGCAGACCTACCAGGCCTTCGTGTGACCGAGCCACCGTCCCTCCCCGGTCGTGGGATTTTTTGGCGGTGAGCATGCTTCTTGGCACGCCTGGTGGGACCAGAAGACCTTTTTCATCAGTTGAAAGTCCTTCAATCAACGGTGCTCAAATGGAGGGTAAAGAAATCAACGCAGACAACATAATCCCAGTAACGATGAAGGATTTAACTGAGGAGCAGAGATACTAGGTGGAGCAGAACACAGCTAATTTTCAGAAGCTCTGTTTGGAGTTCTTCAGTATGACCCGACAAGGGCCGATTCAAAAGTCCAAAATGCCAAAGCTAGTTTTGTAAGGAGAATCGAGCCGATCGCCGCCCATCAGTCCTTAGAAGCCGTTACAAGAGATAGTTGATGGAGCTATTCACCATGTACTCATTAACCAATCGGGTATACTGGTGAATACTTTGCACAACTTAATCAAGAAAACTGTGGATGGATCTATTGTTAAAGAGCCTGATCAAGGGCCAGTGTATTTGCTGATGAGAACAGGACAACCACAAGTTACTTACGGATCCAGAGGGATATATCGGTAAATATGTTTTCGCCAGTGCAAGAGTGGATTGGGGGGCAGCATGAAGACGTGATGCCAGGTTATCATCGTATGGCCTATTACGGGGGATATAAACAAGAATATCCTGATAATAACTATCAAGGAGATCATTATGGATCATGTCAAATACCAACTTTGATCCCATAGTACCAAAAGGAGAATCTAAAGGAAGAAGATTGGACTGCCAGAATTACGGAAGTTGTAAGGGAGAAATTTGGCATCAAGCCTAAAGAACAAACTTTAATGTATCGACACCCTTACCCAGAGTGGTTTGACAGAATTTCGCTGCCGCACCGATTTAAAATTCCAGATTTCTCCAGGTTCTCAGGGCAAGATAACGTATCTACGATGGAACATATTAGCCGATTCCTGGCTCAATGCGGGGAGGCATCGGCTGATGAAGCTCTGAGGGTCCGATTATTTCCATTGTCTTTATCTAGACCAGCCTTCTCTTGGTTTTCTTTGTTACCTCCAAATTCAATCAGGGGATGGGCTAATTTGGAGAAACAACTCCATAAGTATTTCTTTACCGGAATTCAAGAGTTGAGGTTATCAGACTTAACATCGGTTAGACAAAGACACGATGAATCAGTCCCAGAATTCATCCAGCGTCTTCGAGACGTCAGAAGCCGATGCTACAGTCTCATTTTAAGTGACGGACAACTAGTCGATTTGGCTTTCCAAGGATTGTTGGCTCCGATTCGGGAGCGTTTCTCTTCACAAAAATTTGAAAGTTTGTCTCATCTACTCCAGAGAGTATCAGCTCATGAAAGCCGATTTGCAGGTGCCAAGAAAGAAAGGTTCCATTGGAAAGCCAATCAGCTACAGGTATACGCATCATACTCGAATAATGAGGGATACGATGCGGAGGTGGGACTGGTAGAATGGACTAGGAATAAAAAACCCGTATCATGTCCATGGATCAAGAAAGCAAATAAAGAAGAAATATATGATTTTGATATTAACAAAGCTAACAAGATATTTGATCTTCTCCTCCAAGATAAGCAGATCCAGTTGCCATCGAACCATGTGATCCTGTCTGCCGAAGAACTTAGAAAAAAGAAGTATTACAAGTGGCGCAATTCAATATATCATCATATCAATGAGTGCAAGGTCTTCTGGCAACAGTTACAATCGGCTGTCAAACAGGGGAGAATCAAGTTCGAGGATAAAAGGCCGATGAAGGTTGACGAGCATCCTTTCCCGATGAATATGGTGATTGCAGGAACCTAGGAGATCGGTCCGATGAAAAAAGACGCTAGAAGAGGTTGAAGGTTACTTCGTCGGACTTAATTAAAAAATATTCTAGACTACAGGACGAAGAAAGACGAGCCACAACACAACAAGAAAGGTATAATCCACACTGGGGTTGTCCCTTTTTTTAGTACTGGGATCAAAACATGAGGTTGTCGTCAATCGATAGAGGTCATTGGGGATTCTTTGTTGGTAATCAAACAATTATCTGGGAAATATGAATGCAAGGATGAAATTCTGAAGTCATACTATGAAAAATGTCAGCAGTTGTTAAAGGATTTCAAGATAGTGACATTGGATTGCTAGAGAGCAAAACGCGGAGGCCAATGATCTTGCTCAGACTGCTTCAGGGTATCGGCTGAACAGTAGAGTGGAAATTGAGATAGCCGATATCGAGAGACGTATGGAAGCTGATGATTGGAGATGGGAAGTTGTTCAGTATTTGCAGAATCAATCAAGATCGGTTTCCAAGAAGCTTTGGTACAAGGCTATTAAGTATATTCTACTTGATGAAGAATTATATTATCGATCAGTAGATGGGGTGCTCTTAAGACGTTTGGGTGCTGAAGAAGCTGCATTGGTGATGAGCGAGGTACATGGAGGCATCTGTGGAGCCCATTAATCGGCTCATAACATGAGATGGATGATGAGAAGGGCTGAATACTTTTGGCCGAGTATGTTGGAGGATTGTTTTAAATACTACAAGGGCTGTCAAAATTGTCAGAAGTTTGGGAATGTGCAGCGAGCTCCAGCGTCGGTTATGAATCCGATAGTCAAGCCATGGCCGTTTAGAGGTTGGAAAATCGACATGATCGGCTAGATTTATCCTTCATCCAGTAAAGGGCATAAGTTCATATTGGCGGTAACAGACTACTTTATAAAGTGGGTAGAAGCTATTCCCTTGAAGAAAGTTACTTCTAAGGACACGATTGAGTTCATCAAGGAACATATCATACATCGATTTGGAATTCCACAGACAATTACTACCGATCAAGGTTCTATCTTTATGTCAGAGGAGTTTCAAAGGTTTGCTGCCAGTATGGGGATTAAGTTGCTAAATTCATCACCATATTATGCTCAAGCTAATGGAGAGGCCAAAGCTTCTAACAAGAGTTTAATATAATTGATCAAGCGTAAGACCGATGAACAACCACGGAAGTGGTATGTCACTTTGAATGATGTGTTGTGGGCCTATCGGATGATGTGTCATGGATCTACCCAGGTGCCACCATATCAGTTGGTATACGGTCATAAAGCAGTTCTTCTATGGGAAGTTAACATCGGTTCTAGGAGGGTGTCTTTACAAGATCAGTTGACAGCCGATGATTATTACACGTTGATGACCGATGAGCTTGATGATTTGACTCAGAGTCGGTTAGAAGCATTTGAGAAGATCAAGAAAAACAAGGCTAAGGTCGCTAGGTATTATAACAAAAAAGTAATGACCAAATCCTTTTTTGAAAGAGATCTCGTTTGGAAGTTAATTTTGCCGATTGGATCTAGGGATAATAAGTTTGGAAAATGGTCACTGAATTGGGAAGGACCTTATCGGATCAATCGGTGTGTGCCTGGCAATGCTTACATATTGGAAAGTCTTGAAGGAGAGAAGTTTACCAAAGCGTTTAATGGAAAATATTTGAAAAATTATTATCCTAGCGTGTGGATAGGCGCCTAAATCGGCTTAGCATAGCCGATTCAAGACAGATAAGGTTTCAGGGGTAGTACCAGCTGACGGTACCATCCGTATGATCGGTTGGGGCATAGCCGATGGACAATGTACGGAAGCCGATATAGTTTGTATCTGTTACATATAGCCGATATCGTGGAGATATCGCCTTTAAAAAATTTATATACATAACTTTCGTTGATCAAACCGATGGAAGTTTATCGCAAAAGTTAATGTTCAAGATGACATCTGGATTTCTCTGAGGCTAAAGTTTTACAAGACTTTCTTAATGGCCTTAATTGTGCGCAGACGAATTTGATCTATATCGTTGATGGCGCGGATGTCATCTTCATCTGATCCGGGGATAGTTTTTAAGGTCTTGTGCCGGCGAACTACTAGCCGCACTTTGTCTGCTACCTTGGCCTCTTGATTTTGGATCGATTTTGGTAGGCCGATGAGATGGGACTCGGTGGAGTTGATGTCTTCACGAACCTTGTCGAGTTCCGTCATCAAATCGGCTTCTCGTTTCTTCAAGAGGCCAAGCTTGGTGTTGGCATGTTGGAAGTCAGCTGATATTTCATCAAGTTTCTTCTTTTCATCAAGAGTAGTCAGCCGATCGTTGTGAGCCAGGTGGCTTTGCTCAGCGCGATCGGCTATGCGTCGTCTTGATGCAGTCAGCTAAGTCCTTTGGAATTCTAAGTAAGTAGCAGGCGTGAGTGCATCTGTCAGTTCCGTAGGTAGGAGGTATTGAATTTCTACAAGTCTTCCCCGGATCGACCCGCAATCTTCCACCAGCGAGTCAATCGGAACCTCTAGCCGAAGCATAATATCTAACAACTGCTCACGTGCATCGGCTGGCAAAAATGGTTTGATCGTTGTGCTGGTGGCTGAGTCTTCCTCTACTTCCAGGTATTTGCCGATGTCGAAGGAGAATAGATCGGCTAATGACTGCATAACAACATTAGCAAACATGGAGATCATGAGGCAAAAGAAACGACATGTATAATGAACGTACCTGAGAGACAGTGGGAGCAGTTCTTATGCGGGTATCAGCATGATGTGGGGCAGTGTGAGTAGATGCCAAAACTTCTGAGGATACTATCGGCTCAGCCCCAGTAACAGGGTCCGACGTTTGGACCCTAGGAGCCGATGGTTCAGGCTGCAAAGTGGAGGTGTCAGGATAAAACAAAGGCAACAAAGAATTGATGCTGACACATACCAACGGAGATATGGAAGGAGTTAGAATTGCCGCAGGGGAAGGGCTTCGCGAAGCCGATGCAACGATGACAACATTGGCATCGGGTTTCCATTTCTTAGAAACCGACTGAGCAGCCGGTTTCTTGCGATTTGGCCCTGACACTTGCGACACTCGGAGGAGAGCCGATGGAGGTGGACCGCTTTGCCCAAAGAGGGATCTGGCCGATGGAGGTTGATAGATAATCGGCCGACCACTTGCGCTGGTCGAAGGTGCATCTTTGTCGCCGGCCTGTGGAATCGTGGGAATCAAGACACAATTGAAATTCAATACGATGAAGACATGATAGTGAAAGGAGAAGGATTACCTCTTCATCGGATTCCACGTAGTCGGGATTGAGGCAAAGACAATAATGTTCAGCCGATAGACTATATAAGTGCCTTCCCCATTCTGACCACCATCGAGCGAAGATTTTGGTATTGCATATGCAGGGCTCGAAGGTGGAAATAGTCCCTAAGGACAAGTTCGACGTCATCGAACTAAGTCGATCGTACTCCAAGCCACTTTTCACTTCTTCGCGGGCTCAGAGCTTGCCGATGAAGAACAAGCCGATGGGGAGTTGGCCGAAGCCCAACTGACGAGCGCTAACCGAAGGATGGTAGAACTTGTATGATGGATGTTGGGATCGGCCCATTGAAAATCCGATCGGCAGAAGACAAGGAATTATGGAGGATATAAATATGGTCTTCGATTCTTTATCGGCTAAGACATTCATCGAATGAAACCTGAAAGGCATTTCAAAGGATGAGTCATCCTCGTACGCAAACCAGATGGTGACCTCTTTGGTAAAGCCGTAGTAGAAACACTTACCATTGGCTGAGTCCGAGGGGGGTCATTTTGCTTACAGGAAGAGCTGATGAAGCCTCACCCAAAGAAATACATCGGCGTCAGCTAGCCTCATCTTCTTCTGGGTAATCAGTTGGGAATGTCATGGAAGAGAAGGGGGCCTGGCAATGACTTTGGAGGTGTAGATGTTCAACCAAAGTTGTATAAACCATCAGGGTCCGCCGATATGTCCGACTGGTTGGCCTGTTGACAATTTGGTCACAACTTGATGGAGCAGATAATAAGTTGCTCCGAGAAGATAATGCCCTAGGGGAATTTGGCGGTGATCGGCCAGGAGCTCTGCTAGACATTGCATGTTCGTTGTTGGACCGAGAGTCGAACCACCAAAGAAGAATCGTTCCAGCCAAAAATTCAAGAACGCTACATGTTCACGTCCATCAACTGGGCCGGAGGATTTTTTATGCAAGGAAATGTACTTAGTCCAACCTCCGACGTTATTGGTGTTTAGTTGATACTTAGGTTTGAATCTGAGGCTGAACAGATTTATGTAGTGGGTGGTGTTAAGGCAGGTCAATATAGTAACATCCATCAAGGTGGGGGTCATCGGCCTATGACCAAACATGAAGGCATTCAAGATGTCCGACCAGAAGTAAGAAGCCGATACAAATAGAGGTTCGTTCCTTTCCATATCGGCTATTTCTAAATCCTCTCATAAAGACTTTTTGGAGGCAAAAACTCTAAGGTACCAGTTCCTCCATTCTGAGAGTTTGCTAGGCCAGGATCTAAAGCTGTGAGCCCAATTGGTGATGGCCATGGATGAGTGCTTGAACGGGATCCTTTCTATTTCTAAGTTGATAAAATCAGTCGGATCCTCACTACCCATAGGGCCAAGAAAGAAGTGACCGGGGCAGTTGGAGATTGGAATAGTGATCTGGCTCTTAAGATTCTACAGAAACCAGAACCCGACTACAGATGAAAAATCGGGATAGGAAAGAATCGTGCAAAACATAGTATGAAAGAGTAGATAATGGTTATCTTAGGGATTACATATGTAAAAGCCATTGCACAAATGAAGGAGTAGTAGCCGATGGAGAAATCTGCGAGAGCTCGCCTTCAGTATTCTGAGCCCATCGAGATTCGTGGAAATTTGTGGATGCCTGTGGAGCTCGTCGAGGTTTGGGGGTTTTCGATGAGAAGAAGTGTGTAGAAGAAGGCGGAGGAGTAGATATATTTTATAGAGGCGGAGCGACCTAGGCAGAGATCTGAGCCGATTAATGCGGGTTTTAACGGGTCATCCTGGTTTGCGGAGGTTTCTAATGGCTCGAAATTTCGTAGTCTGTTGGCAAACTCCAAAATTGGGGGGCATGTGTTAACGCCAAAATCTGGATGATCCGATGGCGCTAAAGCCGATCGGCTGGGAGATCCGATGGTGCTAAAGCCGATCAGCTGAGAGGTCCGATGGAGGGTTTATATTTATACCATGAGTTTACAGAGTTCGACGCATTTACAACAACCATCGGACGTTATTTCCTAACAAAGATAAAGGAAAATATCTCTAAGGAAGTTAACTAACTAACTAAATCTTCCTATCCATACAAGATAGGATAGACTACCCTGCCATGAATCACGGCTTCTCCTCAAACTTAGTCTCATCCAGATAATCTTCTATTCTAGGACCGAGTCTTTCCTTGCCTCAATCCGATCGGCTTCTTCTCTATAGCAATCGGACACCTCTGCGCCTCAGCCAATCATCTTTCCAATGTATCGCTGGGCCCAAATTTTGTTGTTAACAGAGGCTTGCATGACCTGGCATGGAGATGGCCTAGTTGGCTCACTTGGGCGCATGTGGACACACGACGATGACGCACATGGGGGACATAGCTGGCAAGCGGGTCCTACTCAATAGCAAGCATGTGGGTGAGCGTGTGTGCACGCAAGAGGCACCGACACATGGGATCTTCCGCGGGACACATGGCAACGTAGGAGTGAAGCGGGTGACATGGACTGCTGGCAATCTAGATCTTCTACAATCGAGTGTTCATCTTTGTGTCCAAGCATGTGTTCAGCGATGTGGTGCGACGAGAGTCCTTTATTTCAAATTTGATGCATGAAATTTTTGGAGGGTTCAGATTTTGCCCTAAGGGTAATTAGGACATTGTCTTAGAGAGTATCTAGCAACTCTTAGGCTATAAAATGGAAGGCATAGGTAAGGAGAGGCTTAACACCTTTAAGCATCTTTGAAGAAAGTTAAAGTGGAGATTTAGAGAGAGTTGTGTGAGGAAAATAAGAGAAAATTAGGAGAGTTTTTGAGAGCTCTTTTAGAATTCCTGAGAGAATTTTATAAGCGTTGTGAAAGCTTTTTAAACATATTTTAATCAATGAAATCAATGAAATAGTGTTTATTTTAGAATTAATTTCCTTATTTAAATTTAAATTTTAAAATTTAATTTCTTTAATTGAATTACACAATTTAAATTCCATATTAAAATTTTATAATTTAAATTTTCACACCACAATTTAAATTTTGGCTATTACTCCCCTTCTTCTACTTGCTTGTGGTGTGAATTTCTTTTCTTCCTCTAATTCCACTAGATCCTAATTTGAATTGTAATAAAAAAAGTCAACCTCTATATTGTATTAGAGTAAAAAACCCGAGAGGTTTGTTTTTGAATCTTGTGAGAGGCTTTGGTTATTCTGATTGGCATGCGTAACTTGTCATAGGGTATAAAACCCTTAACTAAATGATGCCTATGATTTATAGAAATTTACCTGAAGATCTAATTTTCTCATAGCTACATCTTCAATGTCGACCATTGATAATTATCTTAATCTAGCTTTTTAATAGCAAATATTTTTGATAACTTAACTAGTTCCATAATTTGCAAGTATTTTAGGGGCAAAGTGAATCGCTTTACATTCACACAACCCTTTATAGTGCGTCCTAGTATTACAATTGGTATGAGAGCCTAGTTAAGTTCATTGTAACCTAACCGTGGCAATGAACCATACTATGGAGAGATACCTTGCAAATCTACCTATTTTTGATGGAGGAGATTTTGTTTACTGGAAGGCTCAAATGAAAGCATACCATCAGTTGTTAGGATATAGAGTGTGTAAAAATATGAACATGCCTTAGACTGTACACAATGATGTGGCAATCACTAATGCAAATTTTGAGAAGGTTAATGCTAACTTTAGTGCATGAAATACATTGATTGCTGGGTTGGGATAGGACGAGTTCAACCATCTATAACACCTAACTTCTACCCATGAGTTTTGGACAATCTTATACAGCTTCCATAAAGGTACTAATGAGATTAAATTGGTTCACCAAAACCAATTCCAGAAAGAGTACCAGAAATTTGATATGCACGTTGTAGAGTCCATTGATGATTACTTCAAGCATTTTGATAAGATTGTTTGAAACTTGAGATCGATTGGCAAGATTCTCATAGACAATGAGAACGCTTACCACCTCTTAAATTGTCTTAATTGTGGTGTTCGAAAAATAAAAGCCACATCTATCATAGAGAGTATGACTTTAAGTGACCTTACTATAGACAAGCTTTACTCAAAGCTGAAAACACACGAGATGGAAATTCTCCATTGAAAAGGCTCCAAGCACTTGGTGGGTTTGGTAGATGATTTCTCAAGTGGGCAAATTGTTCAAAACTGAAGAAGAAGGATGGCAAGACTTGTAAGTGGTCTAGGGGTGAAGAGCATAAGTGACGAAACAAGTTGATGAAGAAGGTGATCCATAAGGTACTCATGGTACTTGATGAGATCCAGTTGAGTGACGTCGACACTGACAATGATAATCAAGAGAAAAAGAACAAGGACTTCTCCGTCATGTGATGACTTGCTAACAATGATGATTTCATTAACATGTGTCTTATATCACTTGAGAATGAGGATGACTTAAAGATATGTCTTGATGATACCTTCTCTCTAGATGAATCACTATGTGATGATTCTTGTTTTGATGATGGCTTAAATAATGGTGATCTTAATAAAGATGGATGGCTAATCTAATAATCACAATTAGCAAAAAGTATAGGTCCTTCATGCTTAAAATTGAGAAACTAAAATATGAGAATGAAGGAATGGCGTTAGAAATTAATAGGCTTCGCTCCATGATCTCTGAAGAGGATACCTATCTTTCATGTGTATAAAATTTATCCGAGATTAATCTCCTTAAGGATATAATTGATTCTTGTATTTTAGGAGCTGGGAACCATAATAGTGCTAGCACTGCTTGCTATGAAATAAAATTAAATGTTGGCTTATTTGAGCTAGAACTAAAAGAATGGAAAGAAATGTTTGATCACATTAATAGCCTTTATAAACATGATAGGATAAAATGTTGTGATAATTATCCTAGACTTATAAGTGAAATTGATTAGATAAAACAACAAAATGGTCTGCTTAAAATTGGGAACAACTTGCTTGAAATATATATTTGCAAGACACATGTTCAATCCCTCTATTTTAACTATGCTTCCTTAGAATCTGAACTAAAAGATGCTAAAATTGATATTGCTTCTGCTGAAGCTACTGATTCTTGTGCATCATGTATGTCTCTTAGACTAGATCTTGCTAGCATAAAAAGGAAGTGTGCCTTAAGTGAGAAATCCCAAACTACTCTAGCCTAAGAGAACATATATTTTTAACAATCTTTAGAGAGGTTTACCCAAGGAAAGAAAAAACTTAACATGATACTTGACCAATCCAAAGTGTGCAAAACAACCAAGGCACATGCTATGACTTTGTTGAGTTCCTATGGATTGGTACCCATGAGATAATAGGTTTCACGGATGGTATAATACAGCTAGCCCAAAACCCATTGTCTTTGAGTCAGCCGGGTTCATAGAAGATACTAGCTTGTTTACCCAAAATAATGGAATCTATTATGGTACCTATGTCTAGCAAGTATAAGACTAAAATGCTGCCAGACAAACCCAAGCCTATTGACACATTCAAGCTTGCATAGAAACTCAAGCCTATGTTGACACAATTAAGCCTGTGGACAAACCCAAGCCTTTTAAAATAACCAAGTTGGTAGAGAAACCCAAGCTTGTTAATATAACCAAGAATATAGAAAAACCCAAGTCTATTGAGAGAAACAATTTTAAATGCACCTTTTGTGAAAAGGTTGTCCATTTGGTAAGATTTTGTTTTAGAAAAAGTCAGGAAGGAACGTTAAGAATGCCTTAAGACATTAAGAGCCATTTGTAATACACTTATAAAAGTTTCTAAGAGGTTCAAGTATGCTTGTCATTGTCATTCAAGTCGTGCATCTCGATTTCCTCACTGAGATGAGCACCCTCAACATGACTTGACAGGGCTAGAACAAAACAAGCAAAGTCAAAATGCTCATCATTTTATTGGTAACTCTAAAATTGTTTTTACTCCTCGCATGACTCGATACTAGATATCTAAGTCTTTTCTCACTAACCTCACTACTAGGTCATCGAGATTTCCTGCATATTATATGTAGGACTTTAGAATGGGGAGGAGTGAACCATGGCTAGTAGACTTAAGTTGCTCACGCCACATGACCGGTGTAGCTAAGTGGTTTACCTCTCTCACTCATGCATCTAGTGATAAGACTATCACTTTTGGGGATGCAAACAGTTGACGTTTGATGGGCAAAGGAATGATCGTGGCCAATGATAAGTTTATGCTGAAGAATATGGCATTAGTGAGCAAGCTCAAGTATAACTTTCTCTCAGTATCATAGTTATTTGATGAGGATCTCAAGGTATGTTTCAAGAACAATCAATACCAAGTTCTAGATGTTTCTAAGTCTCTTGTGTTCAACATCTCTTGAGTTGGTCAAGTTTTTTTTTGCAAACTTTGATGACTTTTCTAGACTATCTTATTGTCTTATTGCTTCTAAAAATTGAGATTTGTCCTTTTGGCAATGACATATTGGTCACATTGGCTTTGATCATTTGTCTCAAATCAGTGGTCTTGATTTGATTTGGGGATTGCCAAAGCTAAAAGTTGCTAAAGATTTGGATTGTGCACCTTATCGCTATGGCAAGATGACAACTTCTTCTCATAAGTCTATCACCTTAGTCATGATGGATAATCCAGGATAACTGCTACACATGGACATAGTTGATTTTATGAGAGTCCAATCAGTTAGTGACAAATGAGACATTCTAGTGATTATTGATGATTTCTCTTGTTACTCTTGTGTCTACTTTCTTGAGTCAAAGGAGGAAACTTTTGGATTCTTTTGTGATCTACCTCCTCACCTAGCTATGGAGTTTCCAAGATCTTTTCAAGCAATTCATAGTAAAAATGGTTTTGAATTCAAAAACTCTGCTTTTGAATCTTACTGTGCTTCTTCTAGAATTGAACATTAGTTTTCATTGTCATATGTTCTGCAATAAAATGGTGTGGTTGAAAGAAGGAACCACACTCTTGTGGAGATGGCAGAGACCATGCTTGATGAGTATATCACTCTAAGGAGATTTTGGACTGAAACTATTTTTGTTGCTTGTTTTGTCCCGAATAGAGTGTTTTTGAGAACTACCTTGCATAAGCCACTCTATGAGCTCAGATTTGGTTGGTGACCAAGTGTTTCATACTTCAGGATTTTTGGTTGCAAGTGTTTTATTCTCAAATCTAGAAACATGGACAAATTTTAGTCTTGTTCTTTTAATACTATCTTTCTAGGCTACGCTTCTCATTCTTGGGTCTATTGAGTGTATGTTCTTAAAACTAAAAGACTATAGAGACTTGTGAGATTACTTTTGATGAGGCTAGTCCAAGTGATTGACTAGAAATTTTAGAATTTCTAGATATGACTGAGAACATTTTTGTGGATGAGGACTATAATGAGGATTCTATCCTTCCACCTCTAGCTACGACACCAGCCTTGCTAGAAGGTGGATCTCCCACCACAACAACATCATATTTAGATGAAGCTCTAGCTACTTTATCTTCATCAGTTGTACTTGAGGAGATTAATGGAGGCACTTTAGGACTAACGGATCCCTAATACAACTAGAACCGATATCCGTCTCATACGATGATTATAGGTCTGGGTGAATCGATAACTAAAAATCGGTTCTATGACTTTGCCTATTCTATATTTGTTCCTTCTTTTGAGACAAAAGAAGTTTGCCATGCATTATTTGATAAGAACTAGATAAATGCAATGCATAAGGAGTTAGAACATTTTAGAAGAAATAAAGTTTGGACCCTGGTTGAACCTCCCTTAGGTCATAACATCATAGAAACTAAGTGGGTTTTCAAAAATAAGCAAAGAGAGGATGGATCTATAGTTAGAAACAAGGCCATGCTATTTACACAATGTTTTACCCAAGTTGAGAGCTTAGATTTTGAAGAAATTTTTGCTCCAATTGCTAGATAAGAGGCTATCTGAATCCTTTTGGCTCTTGCTATTTCCAAAAGTTGCAAGCTCTTTCAAATGGTTGTAAAAAGTGACTTTTTGAATGATATTATGGAAGAATAGTTTTATGTCAAACAAGTCCTTGGTTTTGAAAATTATAAGTTTCCAAATCATGTTTTTATACTTAAAAATGTCGTGTATGATTCGAAACAAGCTCTTTATGCTTGGTATGCAAGGTTGAAAACCTTTTTAATTTAAAATGGTTTTGAAATGGAAAAGGTGGATAAAACTCTTTTCACCCTCGTATTGATTTTTTTCTAGTTTAAATTTATGTCGATGACATCATTTTTAGAAGCTCCTCTTATATTCCTGTGACCATGTTTTTATAGATAATAAATAGGAAATTTGAAATGAACATGATGGAAGAATTAACTTTCTGACTTGACCTTCAAATCAAGCAAACCAAGGAAGACATCTTTATCCATTAGAAAAAATACTTTAAAGATCTTTTGACCAAGTTTAAGATGAACGACTACAAGTTGATCACCACTTTTATGGTCAGTACCTCAACACTGGGCCTAGATGAGGATGATGAGGTGGTTGACCAACACGAGTATCAGAGCATATTTAGCTACATCCTCTCCCTAACTGCATCAAGGCTAGACATCCACTTTTTCGTGTACCTATGTGCAAGGTTTTAGGCATCTTCGAGTAGCTCTCATAGACATGCAGTCAAGCGCATTCTCCGCTATATCAAGTCTACCTATGAATATGATATTTGGTACTCCTGCTCTTTCACTCTTTCGATTCGTGCTTTTTAGATGCTAATTTTGCTAGGTGTAAGATTGATCGCAAGAGTATTTTTGGTATTTGTCATTTCTTAATTACTTCTTTTGTTTCTTGGGTTACTCGTAAACAGTCTTCTGTGGCTCAATCAACAGCTAAGGCTAAGTATGTTGTTGCTGTAAGCTCCTGTAGCAAAGTTCTTTGGAAGTTTTCTATTTTAAAATATTATGGCTTGTCTTTTTCCTAGTGTTCTTTTGTTTTGTGATAATACTAGTGCTATTAACATTTCAAAGAATCCAATTTAATATTTAAGTACCAAGCACATTAGAATTTGATATCACTTTCTCTAAGACAATGTTGAGAAGGACAATATTATGCTAGAGTTTGTTGAATCAAATGGTCACCTTGTAGACATTTTCACAAAACCTTTAGATCGTGTTTGTTTTGAAATAATAAGGAATGAGTTAGGTGTCATTCACCCCTATGGCTTGCATTGAGGTGGGTTTCTTTTTTTTTATTTGTACCATATTGCATTATGGATCTTTTCTTCTTTGTAATATACCTTATAATAAATTAAGAACTTTGCTTGTTATCTCATGTTTATATTTATGTTATATGTTACTTTTGTCTTAACTTGATCTACTATCTAGCTTACATGCTTTTGAGTAGGTTTTATAATCTTGCTATGTTTATTAAGCATGTTGAAACTTTTTTAAATCACAATTAAATTGAACTTAATTAATATATAAGTATTTGATCTATTAGCTAGCCCTTTTTAGAGTATCTTTGTCATATGCATGCCTTGTTTACTCTTTCTTAGCAACAACTATAGTATATGCATTCGAAATGCTCCTGCTTTCATGTTTAAGCTTTGTATCAATCGTGCTAACTTTGCTTACACATTTTATAAATACATTCATTCACATTTGTTTAGGCAACTGAGTGTGTTTACATATGAGTGGTTCCGAAGGTAGCACGAAGACTGCCTATAATGGGAACTCTAGATACATGTCTTGATTAAGGCTTAGACGACCACGTATGATGAGAACATCGTTGTTGGCTAAAAATAAGATCAAGAGTAGCATTGCTATTGTGTTACATATGTTAAAAACACTTGAAAAAAGAAATAAAAAGTGAAAATGAGCTTAATTGCTATGCATTGATGTTTTCTTAAACTTGGTATTAGTATGAATTACATATGTTGATTGTTTTTAATGAGTAGTCAAAGTATATTTATGGGATTGCTTGCTTCTTTTTAAGCTACTACTAGTGATGGTAATTGCACCTTAAGTTGCTAATGAAGCTAAAAGTTTGTTGCTTACTTGTGATACAAACTTGTTCTATATTGCATGAATCATATTTCTTTTAAGCATGTTTGAGCTAGATTCTAGCACCTACTTTTACATAAGCGATATATGTTTACATGTTGATGTCATTAGATAACTTTCAAAACTCTTATAAACTAAAAATATACAAGTTACATGCCATATATTTTTGCTTCAATCTGCTCTTGATGTCACTGTTATCGAAGTGGGAGAGAAATGAAAATTAAAGCAAAGTTGCATTCATTGAAAATCAAAACTTGTTTTAGATCATGGTGAAAGGTGGGGTTTGGCATATAGGGGGAGCATCTTGCATTTGGTTGCATTTGTGTCCTTTATATTTTCTCTTGTCATATGGTGATGATTTTCTCTTCTTCAAGTTTAACCAAGTTGATTTTTGCAAAGTTTTTTGCTTTAAATTTTCAAAAAATAAATTTCAAGATTTTGTCTCGGGTTACCAATGTTTCCATCAAGAGAGAGATTATAAAACCATATGTTGGTTTATATATTTTTAATGGAAAATTAGCAATCGAATTGTATGCTAGTTGAAAATTTGGTTTGAAGGTGGTTGTCAACGAGAGTTTGTTTGACTAATCTAGGTTAGGCTGCGATATCTGTTCCCCACAGATTATTTTGGTTGGTATGTGTGTATGTCCTTGCAAGTTAACCTTGGTTAATGACGGATTGGACTAAACTCGTGAAGAAATTGAGGTCTGGAGTAATCAAGGATGCTAGATGACAAGATTGAATACAAGATCGCATACGGTGAATGAACACCATGTGAGAAGGTTTTCGCAACAGGCTTCACATGGTCAAATATGCAGGCGCCAAATTTCATGAAAAATCAAAAAACAAGAAAAGAAAATAAGAGATAACCTACTAACAAAGTAGCCTATGGTGGCGATGGCCTGTAGCAGCAGTAGCAGTGATAGCCTAGCAACGATATCCCATGGCCCACGAGCATCATCGGCCAGCACGCGGAGGAGGCCTCGGTGATCATAGGCATGTAGTGGCCTAGGTGAGCACATGAGTTGCTTGACGTGGAGATGACCTAGCTGGCTCGTTTAAGCGCGCATGGATGCATGGCGATGGTGCGCATGGGGACATAGCTGGCAAGCGGGTGCTACTCGACAGTGAGTGTGTGGGCAAGCGAGTGGGAGGCGCCAATGAACGAGATCTCTCACGGGACATGGGGTAGTGTAGCAGTGGAGTAGGTGACGTGGATCTTCTATAGTCGAGTGTTAATCTTTATGGCTGAGCGTGTGTTTAGCAACGTGGTGCAACCAGAGCTATCTATTTTAAATCTAATGGCTGAAATTTTTAGAAGGTTAGGGTTTCGCCCCAAGGGTAATTAAAACATTATCTTAGGGATAACCAGCTACACTTAGCTTATAAAATAAGAGGCATATGAAAGGGGATCCTTAACACCTTTGAAGCATCTTTAAAGAAAGTTGAGGAGAGATAGTGTTGTGTAAGAAAAATGAGAGAAATAAGAATTTTTTTAAAATCTTAAGAGAATTTTATAAGCATTATAAAATCTTTGTAAATATATTTTAATCCATAAAATAGTATTTATTTTGGAATTAATTTTCTCATTAGATTCTACAATTTAAATTCCGTAATTTAAATTCTATATTATATTTTATAATTTAAATTTTCATATTATAATTTAAAATTTAGGTATTGCTCCCCTTCTTCTATTTACTCGTGGTGTGAGTTTTTTACTTCCTTAAATTTCTTTAGATCTTGATTATAGAAAAAAATAGTCATCTTAAACAGTTAAAGTATCTAAAAGAGTGAGATGTTTTTGTCATTTGATGCTTCAGTTTTGTGAGATATAAATGAATTATGATAGGGTAAAAATCCTTAACCAAATGTTATCTGTTATCTATAACAATCTACTTAACGATATAGCATACTTTTAATTATATCTTAAAGTCGACTATTGTTAATTATTTTAATTTAGCTTTTCAAAAACTATGATTTTTATAACTTAATTAGTCTATATTTAAAAAATAAATCGCTTTATATTTATCACTATCTACGGCGCGTCATATAGTAAGTAAATTAGGCAAAGAGAAGCACTTTCCACCTTTTCCGTGCTTTTTTCTCTCTTTGTGAGCTGACCACACACTTCCATTGATCTTGATCCACCGTTCCATCCTCCTCCACCTCGGGTATGGAGGCACAGGAAGCTTGCTCAAGGTAGGAGGGGGCAGATGGGGAGGGTGGGGGAAGGTGCATTGCCAATTGCCAAAGCTGCACCACCAAGATTGATTGGTTGATTGCTTGCCAATTAGTAGAGGAGATTAGAGAGAGAAGAAAGGGTGGGAGACAGGTGGACAAAAAGGGTGAAGGAGTAAAGGTGGTAAAGAGAGAGAGAGAGGAAGAGAGTGAGGGAATCCAATCCAGTCTTGATCGATCCGTGTGCGTGCGTCGTCCCAGATTGGGAGCAGGAGTGTGCGCGAAGCAAAGCGGCAGCGGAAGAGGAGGAGCAGAGGCTGCGCCTGCGAGCCACCAACACCTCTGTTCCTCCGCCGCCGATCGGATCCCGCCGCCGCGCCGGCGGGAGCCCGCATTCCGCACCGCTCCGCGCTGGCCGGAGGGGTGGTTCGAGTCTTCGAGCTCGGTTGATTGCTGCACCCGTAAGCCTCGCTCTCCGCATTCTGTGCTGATGGTTTACTGGTTGCTTGGTTTCTTGGGGTTTTGCTTGTCGCACAGCTCGTTTTCTTGGGGAGTTTTAGGCGCTTTGCAGCAATCTTTGATTCTTAAAGTTGAATTTGATGTTCTTTTCTTCCTTTCTTGGTTGAGCTATGCGATTTCTTCTGTCAATTTCTCGCCCGAATTCTTTACACCGCGAAATTGATTCAATCTAATCAGTATTTCGTTCTGTTGGTTCGGCAAGAGCGGTTCTTGCAATCCCAAAGTTTCCTTCAACATCTCCCTTTCCTGAAAATTTCTGATTTTTAGAAAAGTGCAGCTCCTGTTAAATCTCCCCATATCGACAACTTAACCGGAAACGCCATTAACCCTTGGCATTGACGGCCGTACATGCGGTGCTATGTCGGAGGAGGGTTTTACTCCAATTCTACGCTTTCCTGCTGTTGCTGCTGCTGCTGCTGCCGGTGGCAATTGATGCATTGCCTCCCCTGCTGAGCAATCACCAGTAATGGAGGGTGCAAGTACAGGAGAAAGTGGCCGGAACAAGGAGAAAAACATGGGCATGACCTACATTTACTCATCCCCTGGCCCCGGCAAGTGTGGTTGTGGTCTCTTCCATTGGTTGCCTCTGCACCCATGGTTGGTTCCCTGTGGGATACTGCTTGTTCTTTTGATGATCTGAAAGTGTGGCACAATTGATTCTTTGGATGCGGTTGCGGTTAATGGACGCGTCTAAGCCTGCACGTGTCATTGTCATCTAGTGGCAATGATCGAATCAAATGTGACCGCTAATCGATCGAGAATTGATTTAAGGTAGGCTGGATGATGGTGACATGCCTGTCTTGTTGTAGTTAGAGGCCAAATTCTCTGTGTGCCTTTCAGGGTTTAGGAGGAACAGTGTGGTGTTGGTGTACTAGTGAGGAATGATCCGTTCCGCGCAACCAAACCGCAGATTAGTACACTTTGACAGTCAGGTGCATTGCCAGTCTGATTGCTCATGGTGTTTGCTTTAAGACTCAGTTTTGAGGGTTTACTTCGCTTTATGAAGGTGGCTAATTCTTGTCATGTATAGATGTACTACATGATTGTGGGTGCAATTTGACCACACTATTAACCACTTGTTTAGTTACATCTACCTTGGATGCGTGTGCTTCTTCCTGAAAGGTCATCTGTCCTATGTCTGAAGGTGTATGCTTGTGGACGGGGCGGAAGAAGTTGTTGAGTTGATTTTCTGCATGTTCTTGTCTGACTAGTAGTGAAGTGAATGCCATGCGTGCCCAGCAATAAACCATATCTTGACTGAAGGACATGTATATGAAAATTAATATCGTGCTGCGGTGTCTTCCGTAGAATCTGAGTCGCCTTAATATTATAGTAATTTGTTCTGCTTGTTTGGTGCTTGCCAACTTGTTTGGACTTATATGTCAGTTGTATCGGTTGTTTTTTTCCTTCCTTTCTGTTTTCTGTACAGTTGGTTGCTGGTTATTTGATAGATTAGTTTTACTTACTTTTGTAGCCTTCTGAATCCTGCAACGTTATCCTGCACCAACATATGATAGATCGTTATTTTCTTTTGTTCGGCTAACTGAAGGTATTCAACATACTTGCACAGAGGTATAGTGGGAGATGGATCGAAGAAGCTGGCCATGGAAAAAGAAGTCTTCTGACAAATCATCAAGTGGGGATGTGTTGAAGAGTTCTAATCAAGCAGAGCAGGTTTGTGTTCACTCTTTGGCTTTGCTTCCTTGCAATCTTCATTAGTTGATATGCTGATGAATTCAGTCTATGCCTCACTCATGAGAAAAAAATAGCATCTTTCTTGTCTTGTTTAATCGAATGATATTCATAAATCTAAACTACATATTTTGTTTTATTTTTTAAATCTGGTCATCAGTGGCTACCATGAAAGGCCTGTTCGTTTATTCCCCAACTATCCTCACCTTTTCGATAAGAATCCTTCTACAAACACATATTTACAACAGATGGTCTTCTTTTATCTGCTCTCTTTTTTCTCCCAACTGAAGAATGATACTGTACTCCTAAATCATATTATGTACTTTGTCAAGTCATAAGTATCCTCTACATGGTGTGGCTACCATTATCTTTGCATTGCAGGATAAATTGTTCTTCTTTGTTATATATCTACGTGATGCTTTTCATGCTTTTATTTCTGAAATGAACATGTCTTTGTTATATATCTAGTTGATGCTTTTCATGCTTTTATTTCTGAAATGAACATGTTGCACATCAACTGAAATAATTATGCTTGTTTTTATTTGCTATCCAGTATGTTGACTTGTTCTCTACTTCACTATCTTTGCATATGAATATGCTATGGTTAAACAGTTTTGTCCTGCATTAGTTCCAAATCATCACTGTCACAAACCTTACTAAGAGATGCTATTTCAACATGATTTGTAACTTACTGTGACACCCAACTGATGAGCTCAAATTTATGTCTATGTGTCATGTACCTTATGTTGTTAACTAACATGACTTTGCTTTTTGGTCAAGGCTGCTGTTACCCTTTAAGTAGCTGGCAGTGCTAAACACTTATCTTGATTGATTATCCTTTTTGAAAATTTTTCCCTTTTTTTCAGGATGAACAAGTACCAAAATTTGTGCAGATTTCACCAGAAAGATATTCAAGTCTTACTGAAGCAGAAGAGCAAGCTGAGATTCTATGTGATAAGTTGAATGTGTTGAATGAAAAACTATCTGTGGCACAATCGGATATCACTACCAAAGACAGCCTAGTAAAGCAGCACGTTAAAATGGCAGAAGAGGCTGTATCAGGTTTGTAGCTCATTGCTGCTTCTCTTTACTTTTGTTGTTTGGATAGACTATTGTGTAAATTGTAGTGCATCATGATTTGTCTCCAGGAGCTTGAACTTGGTCATTTCTTTTATACCTAAGTACTAAGTGCTAACTACTGGTGGTGTGCAACATGACATTTTATTTCGATGCAATAAAATCTGTACTTACCAGTAGTAGTAAGACTCACATCACAAAAATAAAAAAAAACTAGTATTAAGACTGAATTTTCTGCAGGAACATTTTGTAAATTAATGCGTGCATCATCATTTTAGGTTGGGAGAAAGCTGAAGCAGAGGCTTTGGCTTTGAAACTTCAACTAGAAACTGTTACATTATCTAAGCTAGCCGCTGAGGAAAGAGCTGCCCATCTGGATGGTGCTCTGAAGGAATGTATGAAACAAGTGCGGACAGTAAAGGAGGAAAGTGAACAAAAGCTGCAAGATGTAGTCTTTACAAAGACCAAGCAGTGGGAGATGATGAAGGCTGAACTAGAAGCAAAATTAGCTTCTTTTGAACTGGAGCTAATTAGAGCAGGTGATGAGAATGATGCACTCTCAAGATCTCTTGAAGAATGGGAAAACTTACTGATGAAAGTTGGTGGGGAAAGAGCACAAGCAGAAGCTCAGTTAGAAGTGTTGAAGAGCACTATTCAATCAGGTGAAAAAGAGATAAGTTCATTGAAGTATGAACTACATGTTGTTTCCAAAGAACTTGAAATTCGCAATGAAGAAAAAAACATGAGTGTGCGTTCAGCTGATGTAGCAACCAAGCAGCATCTAGAGGATGTCAAGAAAATATCAAAACTGGAAGCAGAATGCCAAAGGTTATGTGGTCTTGTTCGGAAAAAGTTACCTGGACCAGCTGCATTAGCTCAAATGAAGCTGGAAGTGGATAGCTGGGGCAGAGATCATGATGATAACAAAATGCGATGCTCCCCTTCAAGGAGTTCTAACTTCCATCATCCTATGTCACCATCTCCTGATAATTCTCTCGGAAACTTGCAACACATGCAGAAAGAGAATGAATTTCTGACTGCACGTTTATTATCGATGGAGGAGGAAACCAAAATTTTAAAAGAGGCACTGTCAAAGCATAATAATGAGTTGCAGGCATCAAGAAACACATGTGCTAAGACAGCAGGCAAGCTCCGCAGCATGGAAGTTCAGATGGTGCGTGCTAGGCAGTATAAGAATCCAACAAATTCAAACCTTGGTGTTCATCATGATGGTGCACTGAGCCTGAATGGAAGCAACCCACCAAGTCTGACTTCCATGTCTGAAGATGGTGTTGATGATGCAGCAAGTTGTGCTGAGTCTTGGGCCAATGCTTTGATATCTGAGCTCTCGCACATCAAGAAAGATAGAGGTGGTAAGGGCAGTTTGACAGAAAATTCCAATCAGATGCTACTCATGGATGACTTTCTAGAGATGGAGAGGTTGGCATGTTTATCTCCTGAAGGGAAAGGATGTGGAAGCTTTATTGACAAGAAGAAGGCTGCTAAAGTTGACGCAACTCTCACTATTGTCAATAAACGGGAAAGTGATAGAGATTCATGGCCATCCTTGCAGTTCCCAGATACACCATCCAGCAGTGAGCATCTGCCTGAGAACTCTCCGCTTGCAAAATTGCACTCAAGAATTTCTTCTCTCTTGGGTTCTCAATCACCACAGAATAATGTTGGGAAGTTACTAGATGGTATTAGAAATATCCTAAGAGATATCGAGGAAGAGGCAGAATCAATGAATGCAAAAAAGAATCAGCCTGACAACATTAATGAAGTTGCTGATAACAGATCTTTGACAAAGCAATCCAGGAACCTAGTGGTTATGGATCATGGTCTAAGACAGGCAATTTTGGATATTCGTGATTTTTTCCAGTCATTTAAAAGACAATTATCTGAGTTCCAAGGTAAAAGTTCCTACCGCACAATCTTTGAGAAAATAGAACAATTTTCCACTCTAGCTGATAAAGTTATGTTTAATGAAAATAGTCTCACTGAGATGGTGATAGGATTCGCAGAAATCTTGTCAGAAAGTTGTGCGATTAAACTCATATTGCCAAGAGACAGTGTCAATGAGGCAGAGAGCAATAATCTGGACTGTGTTGATAAAGTGACCTTATTGGAAAACAAAGTGCGTCATGAGCCATTTAAAGATGTTTGTTCACTTATGCCTCATTCTTCTTCTGATCCTGGCTTTGATGGCTCTAGTGACGCATTTGATGTTAAAACTACAGTGCAGATATGCTCACCAGAGGAATATGAACAACTGAAATTGGACAAGAGGAAGTTGGAGATGGAATTAGCAAAGTGCAACGAAACTCTTGAATGTACAAAGCTTGAGTTTAGTGAGATGGAGAAAAACATGGAAGAGCTTACATCGAAGCTGTCTGCCTGCGAGAAATCAAATAGCTTGACTGAGACGCAGTTGAAATGTATGGCTGAATCATACAAATCACTTGAGTCACAGAAGTTGAAATTAGAAAGTGAAATAGAAGTTCTGCATAAACAAATAGATACTTTGAGAACTGAACTTGCTGAAGAAAGACAAAACCATCAGGTGGATTTTCTTAAGAAGATTGAAAGGTGAAATACCTGTCTTTGTATATTGTATCAGTCTTGATTCCTTAGTTTTTCTTTGTTGAGAGGACTCAGATGTGTTTTCCTATATTGCATCTTGTTTCCTTTGGTTTTTATTTGTTGCATGTTAACCAATTCTTTCCATGGTTTTTTTTATGTCATGAAGGTACGAGAATGAGAAGAATACTGCATGTGTAGATGAGGATGCAGATGTCAAAACGAAGCAGGTAATATCGCTAAGCCTAAGCTTCATGTTCATGTAACTGATGATACCCTATGCAGTTTGTTTAGTCCAGCTTCTTTCATTAATTATAGAATAAATTTCATAAATCTACAGGCATAACTATTAGTACTCTTTTGTCTGAACTTTAAGATTCCTTATTAAAGTTGCAACTGGTTCTCATAGACCTGGCCACTAACAGCCTCAAATTTATATCTATACTAATTTGGCACTTTTTAGGAGCTTCCACGCTAACCAAAAAGATCTGGCCATTGCGTAGGCAGACCAAATAATCTTGAGCGTACAATTTGCGTCAAAAATTGCGGGCCTCTTTTAAATCCCGTCTGATCTGTGATTTTAATAAGCCCAATAGCTTTGCCCACGATCTAAAAAACAGTTTGGCTACAGCTTTGCCCACCATATGCATGCGCATCTCATTACCTTGCCAAAGTATACATATCAATCAATAATCCCAGCATTTATAGACATAATCAAGCTCCCAGTTCTCTCAATGTAAGGGCTAAAGCTGTCTTGCTGCCATGGCAGCCATGACCGTAGAAGATGAGAAATTACATATAATCTCATATAGTTTAGTGGTGGAATTAATAGCTTCATAGCATGGTGGCGGCTAATTAAAAATCTGCGATCACATATCACAACATGCATCTAGGAATCTAACCGTTAATAGCTTAATTAAATGTATTTTTAAGAAAAATCAACCTACATGTTAACATTTAATTAGAATTTTAAAATATATAATGTTAATAATAATAGACCATTAATTAGGTGGATTATATGTATTATCATCTTAAATATTGAATCGTGGCCCACTTTTACACCAAACCTAATCTGCATCCAATTTTAAAACCCATCAACACCGTATCTCATCCTCGCAGCCGATCCAATCTCAACATAACTTGAGAGTATATGGGATTGCGAGATCACGGAAGACCGGAACTGCTCCAATCACCCTTTCATCTAGATCGATGCTGATTTGGACTGTGGCCAGGAGTCTGGAGACTTTGTAAACGCTTCTTAAACAGAGCAGAAGTCAAGCTTTGGTCATTTCTGTCTTCTTCCATCAAGACGGTGGCGGAGTGTCATCGGTGCTGTCTTTGCTACTATCATCGCTGATTGAGTGATCGTTTCGTAAAGCAGGCTTTGGTCATCCAATAAACAATTGATTTTTTCAGCCAGCAACTTGATTTTAAGTTAAATTCGGGATAAAATCCATTTTAAGACCTTAAACGTATTGTTTAATCTGTGAGTTTGTTTATAATTGTTGCCGAGTAGTAGTTAGTTCTGCTGACACTAATCCAAGTTAAATATGATGATGTTTACTCTGGTGCCACCAGATTCTGCTGCCACACAAAAGTGTGTGTGTGTTTATATATATATATATATTGCACATTCTTGGTTCATACACATACAATATGGCCATCTAAACTTCTGCTTTAACTGATCATACCTAATTTTCATTAATAAAATAATAGGTGCTTATTTGAATGATGAATAGTTACACTACTGTATATTTTAAAAAAATGGTGGAGATTTTACCTCATATGTCTCTGCAAGATCTGTATCACAAAGCAAATAATGCGAGAAAAGTTACATAATACATGCACCTATACATGCTTAAAACAAATTTGAATCATTAATGGATAGGACCCTCTGACATCAATCAGAGAAAAAAGTGATTCTATCTTGTATACTAATTGGACATTAATTGGACATTTTTTAGACACTTTACTGTTGGATATCCTACAATTTAATAATTCTTGAATTTGGATATTAAAAATATAAATTTATACTCATCTTAGACTCTTAATTTAGTTCCACTGTAATTCAAAATTGACTCTTTTTTAATTTAAAATGCTATAATTCAAAAAATGTCTATTGTGTTTTATTGATTAGAATTTAAATACAATAACATTAATAATAATCTAGGAATCATGGGTATGGTGATATGCAATTTTCAAAAAACAAGGATACGTTGATACGGCGAGTATATATATACACACACATGTATGTGTAATTAAAAATGCAATGACAATAGGAAAAGCTGAGATACTGATATTACATTAATGAAAAGTTGAAACTATTATGTCTATATATGTACCTCCTTGGAGCTAAGTCATCACCCATCAGTCCATGACTTTCTAGTTTCTTCAACAGTCGTAGCACTAGCTTCAGTGTTTTCTTTTTTAAACAAAAAGGCTTCAGCATCCTTTTTTACTAGAAGGATGAGAGGAGAGGGCAAGCTTGCGCTAGGATTAAAACTATCACCAAGGGAAGAGCAAAGAACTCACAGGATCTTAAAGTTGCATTCCTGCAGGCTTGAGCCTGCAGGCGGCAGCGAGCTGGGGCTCCAGCAGAGTGGCAGTGACCAGAGGTGGAAAACTAGGCTCTAGGTAGCGGCGGTGAGATGGCGGCCACAGGGGCCACAAGCTTGGGTTCCAGGCAGCGACGTGACAGAAGATGGGGGCGAGGCAAAGGAGCTGCACGAGGGACGGCGTGGCGAGGGCGATGCTGCTGGTCTCGCACGAGATGGCTTCCGAATGAGGTGTATTTTGACTGGGCCACACGTATCACTCCCATATCGCAGCCGAATCACGCACGTATCGAATGCTGTTCTCTGTTTTTTAACAGAAAATGTCCCCATACTTCTACGATACACGTATTGGAATACAGTATATGTATCACCAAATCGCGTATCCGATATAGTACGGCACTTCACCCACGTATCAGTGATTCATAGGTAATAATAGCCACACAGGTTGGCGACTAGTACATCTAATTGTGTGTCCCAGTGCATCTAACAGCTTCACATACATCAATTTTCTGATGGCTAGGGTTATCACACTAGAAAAGTATCCATGTGTTTGCCATTGCCAGTATTGAGTGGTGAGAGGCAACAGTGGACCTTTTTTAGCTGATCCATGTGCCCAATACTTCATGCTTGTCTCTGTGTCAGCAGTCTACTATGCACATGTGACTTTCGGCAACCCATCATGCCAACAAATCAGTGAGAATTTAGAACGTACCAAATATTTCCAGGACCAATTGCTTGTTGCTGCATGGGTTCTGAATCTGTATTTGCGCAAAACATTGCACTTAAATCTGTAGTTTCACAAAATTGGTTCTTAGAATCAGTACTTCACTGGTAGTTATTCCAATCTAATTGTAATTGTGTGAATTTTATCTCGTATACCATATCAAGTTATGAACTCATACAGTACCAAACACATGGATTACACGTTTTATTCCCTTGCCCTCTCTGAATAAATACTTGGTGTCATTAAATGCTTCGGTGCCCTTATAATTCATCTTTTAAACATTACTTTTTTTTCTCTGGTCATGTTGAGTGTTCCATAATATATTCTTGGTTAAAATAATGACAGGAGAAAGAGATTGCAGCAGCAGCAGAGAAGCTCGCAGAATGCCAGGAGACAATGTTGCTTCTTGGCCGGCAGCTGCAGACTCTTCGTCCCCCTCCAGCAGAACCATTGGGTTCCATGCTAAACAAACAACCTGTGGGGGTGTTCTCTGATGATCAAGCTAGACCAACCCAAGGCTTGCATTTTAAGAAGCTTTCAGGTCAATTTGATACAGACCATGCATTCTCAAGTGCACCAGGAACAGGAAATTTGTCTCCTCTAAATGGATATAGAACACAAAAAAGCCCCTCCAATCTTGATGGAAACCCTTACTTTGCTTCCCCAAACAGTTCTAAGCGTCTGAAGCATAGATCAAGGTCTTCTTCCTCATTTACTAACCAGTTCACTGAGAAACAGGGCCGAGGTTTCAGTCGGTTATTCTCAAAGAGCAAGAGCGAATACTAACAGACTTTGTGCTTGTTTTGCTTGTCATGGCAAGCATTGCAGGTGTATGTTTTTGCCAACAAAACCTACCACCTGTTTGTGTATTATTATGTATTTATGTAGATGATGCCTGCCTTCACCAGGTTCTAGTATTTGCTTGAGGTTTAGCTATATCCAGAGTCAGTGTTATTGTCAGCCGTCAGCACCTTGCCTGGAAAATTTTGGGTTGTTTGCTTATACCTCATGGAACCTCACTGTACATCTGTCTGCCTTGATGAAAATTGTGAAGGTAATGTTGTTAGTGTGAAGAGATTTCTCTTGCATGCGAAGGATGAGTTAACCTCATAGCTTGTGTGTGTTGTGGGTAGTTTTCTGTACAGGCAACCTGAAAAAAGTTTGGAATTTGTTGTCAAGTTGTTGATTGTAAAGGCTTGAATGTTGTGTGTGCTAACATTGGAATGTTATGTTTCTACCCAATATCAGTATGCTAATTATTTATGTTGCAACCGAGCTCAATTTTGTATAATTTTTCTATTTTTTTAGAGAGCTCAACTTACCTATATACAAGAAAAAAAAGTTTTTTTGGCTTTTCCGTGCAACATTTTTAATTTAAATACGCAAATTTAATACTTGTGTTTTTCAATGTAAAGTTAGAGAAAAAAAAAGAAACGACTTTATCCATTAAGTCACTGCAGTGATGAAATGGAATATCTAAATTATTCGTAAATTTCATTTCAAACATTGATTTAAGGCCGTTGAATCTACCAAGGTGGCTGAGCTACTCCCCACGTAGGTGCTGCGTGAATACTTTTTCCGGTGCTAAAAGGTGTGTTTTTTTTCTATATAGAAGTTTTCTTTTAAAAATTAAATGATTTTTTAAGTTTTTAACAATTAATACTCAATTAACAATATGCTAATGGTTTTTTTAAAAAATAATGTGTTGATGGCTCGCGTATTTTCACGTCCCTCTTCTTAGCTCAGCCTTTGAGGCATAGACGCTTAGTAAACAAACCTATCGGTAGTTAAACCAAAAGAACCAGAACCGGTGCCCTAAATGGTTCGGTTTGGTGAGAAGACCGACGCGTGCAACTGACACGGTGGTTTATTGTGTGAACCGCCGAACTGAAGCAGACAGAGCCGGCCCGGTTCAGAAGATGGGTCACCTTAAGGCCTACGGTGCATACGAGAAAAAATAGTTGGAAAAAAGTGGAGAAGGCTGACTGGGTGACAGCACGTTCCCTCCACCACGATGCCCACGCTGCTTGGTGTGATTAGGGAAATACACGTAGTATATATAAACTCAACCGCTTTTTGCATGTGAACCGCCCAAACCAACGCTACAACTGCTGGACCAGTGAACCAGGGCTTGGACGGTTCAACGTCCAGTCCAACGGCGCTCTAGTATAACTTTTAGTCAATATATATATATATATGTATGGAAAAAATTTGAGATGGCCTAGAAACAATGTGAGCCATGGGCTACTTGATTTGGGCCAATTTATCCAGGCCAGCCCATGCATGAAAAAAATCAGAGGTCTAGGTTGTCACGCTTCTGTTTCATGTATGAATTTTCTATATAAAAACTTTAATTTGACTTTTATAAGGTAAAATTTTAACTAGTTAATTCACTAATTTATATCCTCAAATTAATATCCTAAAAATCAGATAATCTAAAATCTTTATAGCTTTTAAACGGGGCTTAAGTGTAAACCAAGTTAGGGTAAATGTGGATCGAGTATTCTACAGAAAAATTGCAAATGAAACCTTTTGTTTTATCTAGATTTGGAAAGATAATATATTTTCAGGATTTTTTTTTACCTCAGTTGAGTTAAATAAAAAAAAGTTGAAAAAAGATTATTAGTTAAGAAAGTTGAAAAGGGACGAAAAAGGACTTATTAAAAAAACAGAGAACCTAAATGTGTGGTTTGCGCCAGTCGCCAAATGGGGCTATGCACCTAGTACACCAAAGTTTAAATTATAGATTTAGCACCGATGTCTAGCAATTTTAGGAGTTACATAAAGGTACATATATGCACTTAGCAAGTATGCACATGCTTGGTGGTGTACGCATACAATTAAATTGATTTTCTAAAAAGAAGTTCTGGTTCACAAAATAGCAAGGAGGCACATTACAAACGTCATCAAGCACAGAATTGATCCTATTTGGTGGAACTATGGCTCCCGTCATTTCGCTTTTTTAAAGAAAAACTATATGGCTTATTAGAAAAAATAATTTATAGATAATATATATCTCGATTTAAAAGCAAATATTGTAAAATAAACCATAATAAAAAATCACTAAATTGATTTAAAAATTAAAAATTGAATTTAGACTTAAACCCACCTCTCTTTACTCTCTTGCCTTTGATGGTATCCGCACTGGGGCCAACTTCAGTATTGGTCAATAGGGTGGTTGAAATTACTTTTTTTTGCATTTTAAAAAGTGGGGGATAAAAATTAGATCATAGCAATAGTAAAGGAGAAAGCAAACCTTTTTCCTTGTTATAATGACTTTTTTTTCACTTATCAGCTACAAATAGAGATCCTGTGCAGTCACTGTATAGACTACATGTTAAGCAGTTAGAAGGTTTTCATCACCATTGAATCAACGGCAGAGATCTATATATGTAAGAACCGCAGCAGCGAGATATATATGCCACAGCAGCAATGTACAGTAAACGCTATAGTTAGATCTAAGATACTGCAACAACCGCTACAGGGCTAGATGATCGCTAAGTTCAGAAGATCAGGGCCGTCTGTTTTAATCCAATGGTCTCTGCAGCGAGACCGACGGTAGGAGATCTCAATTGCGCCTGTATCCTCTCAAGTCTCACCTTTACATGACTAGTTAGTACGTACCACACATTTTCTAAACAGAATGAGTATTCTGTACTCCTCTTTATTTAAATATACAATACTGATGAATTGTCAGTCTTTGGTATAACTTTGACAACGATAATATCTAATAACATTATAATATTATAAAAATAAATAAATAAAAATTTATCCATATGATTTTTAAGTTTTCAAACTAAATATCTTGAAATCTATTGTTGTTTAAAATTTCAAAAGCTTACTAAATAAAGCCAATTGTAACATATGTTTAAATGCGGAGGGAGTACTTGAGAGCAGAACTGTAACCACTTCCTCCATTTTAATTTACTAGCAAATCTCACACTAAACTAGGAGATATGATAAATAATATTGTTACCCTTATTAATTACATCTTAATCAAATTTTCAAATCAAGCATTAAAATTTCTTATGATGCAAAGTACTAGTATGACTGTATTGATGAATGTTATAAAGAAAATGGCATATCTAAAAATGTTTTGGAATATGAGAGATAAGAATTTTTAAAAAAATGAATGCTAGAATGATAAGTATTTTAAAATGGAGAAAATATCAATTTTTTTGTTGGGTCAGGAGGAGGGTGACAGAAGAATCAACAAGTAAAATTGGAGCAAATTTACATTATCCGAGGTGTGTTATTAAGAAAGCACTCAAAAAAACCAACTTTCAAAGATGAACTTGGACACTTAATTGTCGAAGTTGATTTTTTTTTATGGACAGAGTAGGGTCGAGCTTACAATTCGAAATTTCATCTAAACAATTCTGTCGATCGATGATAAATCAAGTGATTGATCCGAAGTCCAAATTGCGGGGCCTGGGTAGTAAAACTTTATCTCCACAGTACTATTGGGCCAAACATATCAAGTTGCTAGTGATTACTTTCGTAAGGCAGCTTTATTTTCCCTTGATTTACATTAATTGATTTAGAAATTAATTAGAACCGATTTTTTTTCTGGGTAGCATAGAGAATGTGAGGTGGTTACTAGTAGGTTTTAAGGAAACCGCCTCATTAGGACCAGGAACAAGTTCACCTTCTGTGCGACCCTCACTACCATTATTCTTTTATCTAAATTAAAAGATTACTTAAATTCAACACCCCAAAGGCTTCACTTTGAATTGATGAATCGTGCTTCTTTCAAAAAATATTCCTTTTTTTCACCCCACAAATTAAAAGTCTCTTTCTGTTTGGTAAATTGACATGCCAGCAACTAAAAGATGCTTTTGTGCAGCTGCAAGCATATGTAACTACTCGCTGCCAAATCTCGTGGCCGGAGAGAGACGGCGGCTCGGTCATGTGACGGTTTGGGAGGTTTGCTTAACTCTAGTGTAGGTTCTTAAGCTTCGAGCTGTTGAAGACATGCCTGCCAGTTAATTTGACCCTGCAATTGACAGGGAGAAACGATGAGACCCATGGATCAGCCGGCCGACGGGCCTATCCGGCTTTCCCTATCGACTGGATGCCGATAAAGAAGGCAACGCTCAGTCATCGGTTGAAAAGCTGATGGAGGCGTGAGAGATAGACACGTGTAGCATACCAGAGGACCCATCGGCCAAAGAGTCAATGACGCTGCTCGGCATCGGATGCGAGGAGCGAGAACCGATCCCTCACGAGGTCACGTAGGCCAGCGACCGCGGCGATGGTGCCGTTAGGACCAGCCTCGATAGATCGGACCGAACCGAGGCAGTATGAGGTCGGGGGCTAACAACACGGAGACGATGGAGGCTTAGACCGAACATAACGATGAAAGAGAAAAGAGGAGATGTCATCGACTACCTAGTGGTCGAACATCCTACGCAGGTCTACACCTAACCTTAACGCGCCGAGGAGCCGATACGCTGGGCGTGGTGCTAGGGATATGGATAATTCATCGACTAACACTCTGATGAAACACCGTACATAGATCTATAGGCCTACAGCTCGATCTACCGTTAGCAGCCTCGTAGTTGAACCTAAACGATGCAGCACGAGACCGACGACGACAAAGAGAGCCGATAGACCGATAGACCCCACACAGACGTGATACGGTACACGTGATCTAACTAAGAGGTCAAAACTAACCGATGCAATCTTAGACATAGTGAGACATACCGGGATAGTGGCGGGACTTACCCCTTCATCGAAGATCAAAGTTAACCGATGTAACCCCACGTCGAGAAGCAGAACCCACCGGTGAAAGCCGATGAACTAGGGTGACGATGCGTCGAAGTAGTATTGGATAGATTTGTTGATATGTTTACAAGTATCCAGGGGTCTATATTTATACCCTGGCATTATAGAGTCCAATGCGGTTACAACAAGCATTGGACGTTATCTCCTAAAAATATAAAAGGAAAATATCTCTAAGAAAGTTAACTAAACTAACTAAACCTTCCTATATAAGATACGATTTACATAGGTAAAATACCCTGCTATGAGTGCCACGGCTCCTCCTCGTCTCATCTGGATAACCTTCTATTCCTAGACTGAATCTCTCCTTGCTTAGTGCAATCGGTTTCTTTTCTATAGCAATCGGACTCTTCTTTACTAAACCGATAGTCCTTCCCATCTTTCCCTGGGCTTACCAAATTTTGGCGTTAACACATGACCCCCAATTTCAGAGTTTATCAACAGATTACGAAATTTCAAGCCGTTAGAAGTCTCCACAAGCCAGGACGACTCGCCATAGCCTGCAGACGATAATTAATCGTTCCAAATTCCAGCATAGGTCACCTCGCCCCTATTAAAGTATCTCATCGTTTCATCCTTATTCCACACACTTCCTCACTATCGGAGCCCCCAACCTCGACACGCCACAACAACTGAAGGTGAACCTCCGCAGATCGCTCCATCGACCACCGATCTTCTCCCCTTTTCTTCGCATGATGGCATCGACACACGTAGTCCCTGAAGAAACTTTCATCTACTCTTTTGTCCCACATTTTAAACAAACCTTTCCAATCCCGTTCTCTCATCTATAGTCGGGTTCTTGTTTGCTATAGGATCTCAAAAGTCAGATTGCCATCCCAGTTTCTAATCGCCCCAATTTCTTTTATCTTGGCCCTATGGGTGATGAGAATCCAACAGATTTTATAAATTTTGAAACAGAACGAATCCCGTATAAAAATTCATCCATGACCATCACCAATTGAACCAACAGTTTCAGATCTTGGCCTAGTAAGCTCCTAGGATAGAGAAATTGGTACCTCAGGGTTTTGGCTTCCAAAAGACTATTCTGAGAAGGCTTAGAAATCGGCCACTGTATCAATCTCTCTTTTGCCGATATGAAAAAGAATGAACCATTGCTCGCATCGGCTTCCTATTTTTGTCAAATATCCTTAACGCCTTCATGTTTAGACATAGATCAATGACTTCCACCTTGATGGATGTCACCATGTTGACCTGCCTCAACACTACTCAATATGTAAATCCATTCATTCTCCGATTCAAATCTACTCATCGGTTGAACACCAAAAACATCGGAGGGTCGACTACATACATATCCTTGCACAGTAAGACTTCCGGACTAGTTGATGATCGGAAACATGTTGCATTTCTAAACTTATGCCTGGAACGGTTTGTCTTTGACGGTTCAACTCTTGGTTAAACTACCAACATGCAGTGCTTGGCAGTACTCCTGGCCAATCGGTGCCACATCCCATTGAGGCAATATCTTCCTGGAGCCACCTATCAACTGCTTCATCAGGTGGCAAACAAATTATCGGCAGTTCAACCAGTCGGTCATATTGGTGGTCTCTAGCGGTTTATACAACTTTGGTTAAACATCTATGCCTCCAAAGTCATCCTCAGGACCCCTTTTTCTTCTCTGACATTTTTGACTGATTACCTAGAAGATTGTGAGTCTAGCCGACGCTGATGTATTTCTCTGGGTGAGGCCGCATTGGCTCTTTCTAGAAGTAAAATGACCCCTTTCGGACTTAGCCAGTGGTTTAAATGTTTCTACTATGGCTTTACCAAAGAAGTTACCGTCTGGTTTGCATATGAGGACGATTCATCTTTCGAGATGCCTTCCAGGTTTCATCCATTGAATGCACTAGCCGATGAAGAATCGAAGACCATATTCCTGTCATCCATAACCCCTAATCTTCTACCAACTAGATTTTCACTGGGCCGATCCCAACACCCATCATACGAGTTCTATCATCCTTCTATTAGTGCTCATCAGTTGGGTTTCGACCAGCTCCCAATTGGCTTATTCTTCATCGGCAAGCTTCAGGTCCGAGGAGAAGTAAACAACGGCATAGAGTATGATCGGCTATGATTGATTGCAACATCTCTGTCTTAGAGGACCATCTCCACCTTCAAGCCCTGCATATCCAACACCAGACTTTTTGCTCAATGGTGGTCGGAGTGGAGAAGTCATTTGTTCAGTCTATCGGCTGAACGTTATTGTATGCGCCTTAACCCTGATTACGTCAAGTCCGATGAAGAAGTAATCCTTCTCCTTACACTACCTTTGCTTTGCAGCCTGAACCATCGCCTCCTGTAACCCAACCATTAGATACTGTTATAAGAACTGAGCCGATAGTCACCTCAGAAGTTATGGTATCCAATCCCCAAATCTCCTTTTATCAGATTGATACCAACATTATCATTCAAGCTGCTCTCGCTGTATCCCAGGTGCGTTCATCCTACATGTTATTTTTGTCCTGGCTCATGATCTATTTACCAATGTTAATATGCAGTCATTAGCCGACTTGTTCTCCTTCGATATTGGTAAATACTTGGATCTAGACGAGGACTCCACTACCAGTGCAGCAATCGAACCGTTTCTACCAGCTGATGTACGCGAGCAACTATCAGATATCATGCATCAGCTGGACATCCCGATTGACTCACTGGTGGAAGATTGTGGGCCATTTCGAGGAAGACTGGCTGAGATTGAACACCTTTTGCCCGAAAAGCTGACCGGCATACTTACACTTGCTGCCTACTTAGAATTCCAAATGACCCAGCTGATCTCAAGCAGACGACGTATAGCCGATCGGGTTGAGCAGAATAATTTGGCCTAAAATGATCGGCTGTTCGCCCAGACCGAAAAGAGGAAACTTGATGAGATGACAGCTGACCTACAATACACCAACTCCAAGCTTGGCCTCTTGAAGAAACGAGAAGCCGAAAAGAGGAAACTTGATGACGGAACTTGACAAGGTGCATTGCGACATCGAATCCCCTGAATCCCATCTTATTGGACTACCAAAATCAATCCAAAATCAAGAAGCCCAGGTAGTAGATAAAGTACGTCAAACAGTTCGTCGGTATAGGAACTTGAAGACCATCCCTAGATCTAATGAGGATGACATCCGTGCTATCAACGAAATAGACCAAATCCGCCTGTGCGCGATCAAGGCAATCAAGAAATACCTATAAAATCTTGGCCTTGAAAAAAAATGTCACCGTTTATAATAAAACTTGATTAGCTTAATCAATGAAATATGTATACATATATATTCCCTAAAGGCGATATCTTAGTGATATCGGCTATCTATAACCGATATAACCATATCGGCTTCTGTGTATTAGAAACCGGCCACACCTTAGCCAATTCAAGCAAACAGGATCATTAGCTGATATAACGTCTTTAGGCTTTTCTGTCTTGAAGAGAACTAAAAATTGGCCATACTTAACCGATTTAGGCATCTACCCAAACGTTAGGATGATACTTCTTCAAATATTTTTCATTGAACGCTTTGGCAAATCTCTCCCCTTCAAGACTCTCTAGTATATAAGTATTACTAGACACGCACCGATTGATCCGATAGGGCCCTTCCCAATTAGGTGACCATTTTCCAAACTTATTATTTCTAGATCCAATTGGTAAAATCAATTTCCAAACGAGATCTCCTTTAGAAAAATATTTAATCATCGCCCTCTTATTATAATACCTAGCAACCTTAGCTTTGTTTTTCTTGATCCTTTCAAATGCCCCTGATCGACTCTAAGCTAAACCATTAAGTTCATCGGTCATCAGGTTGTAATAATCATCGGCTGTCAATTGATCTTGCAGAGATATCCTCCTGGAGCCGATGTTAACTTTCCATGGGAGAATTGCTTCATGCCCATATATCAGTTGATATGGCGATACTCGAGTAGATCCATGGCATGTCATCTGATAGGCTCATAGTGAATCGCTTAATGTAACGTACCATCTCCATGGTTGTTCATTAATCTTATGTTTGATCAACTTAATTAAACTCTTGTTGGAAGCTTTGGCTTGTCCATTAGCTTGAGCATAGTATGGTGATGAATTTAGCAACTTAACCCCCATACTGGCAGCAAACTTTTGAAACTCTTTAGACACAAAGATAGAACCTTGATTGGTAGTAATCATCTGTGGAATACCAAACTGATATATAATATGTTCCTTGATAAACTCAATCACATCTTTAGAAGTAACTTTCTTTAAAGAGATAGCCTCTACCCAATTTGTGAACTTATGTCCTTTACTTGATGAAAGATAAATCTGGCCGATCATGTCGATTCCCCAACCTCTGAACAGCCTTGGCTTAATTATTGGATTCATAACCGACGCTAGAGCTTGCTGCATATTTCCAAACTTCTAACAGTCTTGGCATCTTTTGTAATATTTGAAGCAATCCTTCAGCATTGTCGGCCAAAAGTATCCAGCTCTCCTCATCAGCCATCTCGTGTTGTGATCCGATTGATGTGCTCCATAAATGCCTTCGTGTACTTCACTCATTACTATTGCAGCTTCCTCGATACCTAAGCCTCTTAACAAAACCCCATCAATAGCCCGATAGTACAGTTCTTCATCAAGTAATATATATTTAATAGATTTATACCAAAGTTTCTTAGAAACCGATTGAGGCAGATTTTGCAAATGTTGAATAATTTCTCGTCTCCAACCATCAGCCTCAATATGATTTTCAATATCGGCGATCTCAACTTTCACCTTCCCATTCAACCAATATCCCGAAGCAATCTGAGCAAGATCATTGGCCTCCAAATTCTGTTATCTAGGAATATGATCCAACGATACCATCTTGAAATGCTTTAATAAACTTTGACATTCTTCATAATAGGATCTCAAAACTTCATCCTTACACTCATACTCTCTAGATAGTTGTTTGATCACCAACAAAGAATCTCCAATGACCTCTACCGTATCGGCTCTGATTTTCCTCAGCAGCTGAAGACCTTTGAGCACCGCTTCATACTCTACTTGGTTATTAGTACTACAAGGCTTGATTGTAAAAGCGAACTCAAAGCTTGTCCCCCGAGGCGATATAATCACCAAGTCGATACCAGATCCATACTTGCAAACCGACCCGTCAAAGAACAACATCCACGGAATCGGCTCCATAAAATTCTCTTAGACTCCCCTATGTTGCACAATAAAATCAGCCACTGCTTGTCCTTTGACCGCCTTAGCTGATTCATACCTCAGATCGAATTCCATTAGAGCAAAAATCCATATACCAATCTGCCCTCTCAAGACTGGAGCTGATAGCATATATTTAATCACATCGGCTTTGCAAAGTACTGTGCACTCAGCTGACGAAAGATAATGCCTTAACTTTGTACACGAGAAGTATAAGTATAGGCATAACTTTTCCACCATAGGATATCTGGTCTTAGCATCTAGAAGTCATCGGCTCTGATAGAAAACCACCCGTTCTTTTGATTCAAATTCCTGCACAAGCACTGGCCCAATAGACCTCTCATCGGCTGACAGATATAACTTGAACGGTACCCCTTTCTGTGGCGGAATCAATACTGGTGGGGAATTCAGGTATTCATTGATATGATCAAATGTTTTCTGCTGTTCAATGCCCCAAACGAACTTTTGATCGGCTCGCAACTTCAATAAAGGAGTGAAGGACTCAATTCTCCCTGATAAATTTGAAATAAACCTCCTTATAAAGTTGAGCTTGCCGATCAAAGACTATAGCTGTGTTTTGTTGTTTGGTGGCTCAGTGGTCTAGATAGCTCTGATGCTTCGTTGACTAACTTCAATACCTCTTTCATGCACCATAAAGCCCAAGAATTGCCCAGCCGATACGCCAAAAGCACATTTATGATTCACTTTCAAGATGCCTTGATGGTGAAATGGTAGACACGCGAGACTCAAAATCTTGTGCTAAAGAGCGTGGAGGTTCAAGTCCTCTTCAAGGCATAATACGGAGAATGCGCATTCAATGAGCATTCCCCGTAGAAGTATTCCGGAAATCTGCGCCTGGCGCTCTCCTCTATCTTCGGAGGTCCTTAACCACTTCCCTGAGAAAAGGAGACAGTAAAAGCCAAAATAGACTAAATATAGCCTGAACGATCCTAAAAATCCCTCGAAGGAGATAATATAATAAAGAACCCAAAGCAGACGGAGGATTCATCATAAGTCCATATTTCTTCATTCTCTCCAAAACTTTTCGCAAATCGGCTATATGGTCTTCAATACCCTTGGATTTTACCACCACGTCATCAATATATATCTCCACCAGCAGGCCAATAAGATCATGAAATATATAATTCATGGCTATCTGATATATTGCACCGGCATTCTTTAAATCGAAAGTCATGACTACCCACTCGTACAAGCCGATAGCTCTAGGACACTTAAACGCAGTCTTGTGGATATCTTCTTTCGTCATAAAAATCTTATTGTAGCTTATATTCCTATCCATAAAGCTAATGATCTTGTGACTTGATGCTGTATCAATTAATAGATCTGCTATTGGCATCGGCTACTCATCTTTAAGGGTCACTCTATTTAAATTCTAGAAGTCAATATATCCTCAGCTTCCCGTTCTTCTTCTGCACGGGGATGATATTGGATACCCATTTAGCATATCGGCACGGTCTGATGAAATTTGCATCATATAACCTCGTGATCTCTACCTTGCTTTCATCGTGCAGCTCTACTTTGAACCTTCTCTCTAGCTGCTTGAATGGCCGATATCTTGGTTTAATAGGAAGCCGATGTTCAATAATCGATTGGCTCAAACCTGACATCTCATGGTAATCCCAAGAGAAACATTCCCGAAATTCCTTTAATAATTTTATGAACACTTCTTGGAATTCGGAACTTAAATTTCTACTAATATATGTCGGCCTTGGTCTATCTCCTGGTCCTATATCAACTTCCTCCAACTAATCGACCGACGTAAATCCTTGCCCTAATTTTCCTTCAAAATCTTCTATGGTTCCCATTAGAGCAATAGTTCCGAGCCGACTTGCTGAACTGGCTTTATCCCTTTGTTGGTTACTTCAAGAAAATCTTCATCCCATGCTTTCTCGGACAAGCGAACAAAACCATTAGCTCCTCAAATTGCCAAATCAGTTACTGCAATACTAGTCGACTAATCGGCCGTAATCACCTCAACTTGATCCCCTTGCCATTGTATGAGGCTTTGATGCATTATAGAAGGAATACAACAGTTGCGTGAATCCAATCCCTGCCGAGAAGTAGACTATATGATCCTTTACCATCGATAACAAAAAATGTGGTGGGCAACATCTTGCTTTCGACTGTTAACTCCACATTTAGCACTCCCTTTGTCTCTGATGGATTTCCTACGAAGTCTTTCAACACCATGTTTGTTTTGATTAGGTCTTTAGCAGTCTTCCCTAACTTGCGATATGTAGCATATGGCATCGGGTTGACAGCTGCACCTCCATCAACTAGCATCTTCGTCATCGGCTTCCCATCTACATATCCCTTGATATGCAGTGGTTTTAAGTGTCGATGCTTAGATTCTTCAGGCTTATCAAATATGGCTTGGTTAGGTTTCAGTGTCAATTGAGCAAAAACTTATTCTTGATCCTCTTCTTCAGTTGCACAGGCTTTATACTCTAAAGGCAAGAAGAACACCATATTGGTTGGAGCCGATGTGCTAGTATCATTATCTTTTTGCTTCACGCACCATACACTTTTAGTCTTTCGACTTCAATCGGCTTCCTCATGATCTTGACGCTGCCTTTTATGCTGCTCTTTGTGTTGCAACCTTTGTGCCCTTCTCTTCTGATTTTTTGTGAAGATTCCGGATGGACACCACTAAGCATTCAGGTTGTATTGTCCTTTACATAATTCCTTGTCATCAGCTAACTTTTGACTATAGTCTTCATTGATCGGCCCTAATCGGCTATGTACCAATGCTCGTTGGATAGGTGGTTGATCATACGACATCCTATTCTGCTCGATGTATTGTGACCCCATGTTATTACATTCAGGACAATCTTCTATCAACGGCAACCTTATGTCTTGATCCTAGCAATACTGAAAAACGGATAACCCTAATGTGGATTATACCTTTCCTTATGTGCTATGGCTCGTTGTTCTTCATCTTGTATTCTATAATATTTCTTGATTAAATCCAACGAGGTGACATTTGATCTCTTCCAACGTCTCCCTTCATCGAACTGATCTCTTGAAGACTCTGCAAACACCATGTTCACAGGAAAAGGATGCCCGTCGACCTTCATCGGCTTTTTATCTTCAAACATAATTCTCCCTTGTTCGACAGCCGATTGCAATTGTTGCCAAAAAACTTTGCATTCATTAGTGTGGTGAGATATTGAGTTATGCCACTTATAATATTTCCTCTTTTTAAGTTCTTCAGCTGATGGTATTACATGGTTTGGTGTCAGTTGAATCTGTTTTTTTTGGAGAAGAAGATCGGAGAAGAAGATCGAATATCTTATTGGCTTTGTTGATATCAAAATCGTATCTTTCCTCCTTACTAGTATTCTTCATTCAGGGACATGATATAGGTTTCCTATTCCTAGACCACTCTGCCAAACCAACTTCTACATCAGATTCCTCATTATCTGAGTCCGATACGTAAACCTATAGCTGAGCAGCCTTTGAATGGAATCTCCCTTTCTTGGTTTCAGCGAATTAGCTTTCATGAGTCCATACCCTCCGGAGAAGATGTAACAAGCTCTCAAATTCTTGAGAAGAGAAGCGTTCCATAATTAGAGCCAGTAACCCTTGGAAGGCCAAGTCAGCTAATTGCCCATCACTCAGAATAAGACTGTAACATCGGCTTATGATATCCCGAAACCATTGGATGAACTCTAGAACTGACTCATCAGGCCTCTGTCTAACTGATGTTAAATCTGACAGACTCATTTCTTGAATCCCAACAAAGAAATATTTATGGAATTGCTTTTCCAGATCGGCCCAACCCTAATTGAGTTTGGAGGCAACGAAGAAAACCAGGTGAAGGCTGATCTAGAAAGAGACAATAGAAAGAAACAGACTCTCAGGGCTTCCTCAGTTGATGCTTCCCCGCATTGAGCCAAGAATCGACTGATGTGTTCCACTGTAGATACACTATATTGCCCCGATAATTTGGAGAAATCCAGAATCCTGTATCGATGCAGTAGTGGAACTCTATCGAACCACTCCAGAAATAGGTGCCGATACATAAAAGTTTGTTCCTTAGGTCCGATACCGAATTGCTCCCTGACCACTTCTGCAATCCTGGTAGACCAATCCTCCTCCCTTGGGTTCTCTCTTTGATAATGTGAAAGCAAAGTTGGCACTTGATATGGTCTATAATGATTTTCTTGATAATTGATCATATCATTATTGCCACGTGGATATTCTTGTCGATATCCCCCGTAGTAAGTCGTCCGATGATATCCAAGCATCATATCATCATGTTGCCCCTAAGTCCGATCTTGTACTAGTGAAAATATATTTGTTGATACATCCCTTATGGTTCCATAAGTAACCTACGGTTGCTCTGTTTTCATTGGCAAATATACTGGCCCTTGATCAGGTTTCCGAGCTATTGATCCATCCACCGTCTTCTTGATCAGATTGTGCAAAATGTTCACTAGCACACCTGATTGATTGATGAGTGCCTGGTAAATAGCATCGTTAACCATCTCTTGCAACGGCTTCTGCAGACTAACAGGTGGTGAATGGCTCGATTTTCCTACAAAAACTGGTTTTGGCAATTGGGATTTCTAAATCAGCCCTTGTCTAGTCATCCTGAAAGATTCTAGACAGAGTTTTCAAAAATTAGCTATATTTTGCTCCACCTGGTACCTTTGATCTTTAGTCAAATCTTTCATTGTCACTAGAATCATGTTGTATGTGTTGATCTCTTTACCCGCCATTATATTGTAGTTGTCTAACTTCTAATTAGGCGATTGCATTTTCTCACAGCCGATGAAATCTTCAGATTGTCCCATCGGGAGTGCCAAACAGCGTGCTCGTCGCCAAATCTCACGGCCAGGGAGAGGCAGCGGCTCGGTCATGCAACGGCCTAGGAGGTCTACTTAGCTACAGTGCAAGTCTTTAAGCTTTGAGGTGTCAAGGGCGTGCCAGCCAATTTGACCCTGCAATTGACAAGGAGAGAGGATGAGACCCGTGAGCCAGCCGACCGATGGGCCTGTTCGGCTTTCCATATCGGCTGGGTGCCGACAGAGAAGGCAGCGCTCAGGCATCGGCTGAAAAGCCGATGGAGGTGTGATAGATAGACGCGTGTAGCATACTAGAGGACCCATCGGTCAAAGAGCCGATGACGCTGCTCGACATCCGATGCGCGGAGCGAGAGCCGATCTCCCACGAGGCCACGTGGGCCAGCGACCGTGGTGACGGCGTCGTTAGGACCAGCCTCGATATATTGGACCGAACCAAGGCAGTATGAGGCCAGGGGCTAATGACATGGAGACAGCGGAAGCTTAGACCGAACGTGTTGACGAAGGAGGAAAGAGAAGATGCCATTGGCTACCTAGCAGTCGAACGTCCAACGCAAGCCTACACCTAACCTTAACGCGCCGAGGAGCCAATACACTAGACGTGGTGCCGAGGATATGGATAACTCATCGGCTAATACTTTGATGAAATACCGTACAAAGACATATAGGCCTACGGCTCAATTTGCCGTCGGCAACCTTGCAGGTCGAACCTAAACGATACAGCACGAGACCGACGATGTCAAGAAGAGCCAATAGACCGATAGACCCCGCACGGACGTGATGCGGTACATCCGATCTGACTAAGAGGTCGAAACTAACCGATACAGCCTTAGACATAGCAAGACATACCAGGATAGTATCAGGACTTATCCCTTCACCGGAGATCGAAGTTAACCGATGCAGCCCCACATCGAGAGCCAGAACCTGCCGGTGAAAGCCTAGATGAACTAGGATGGCGATGCACCGAAGTAGTATTGGATACATCTGTTGATATGTTTACAAGTATTCAATGGTCTATATTTATACCTTGGCATTATAGAGTCCGACGCGGTTACAACAACCATCGAACGTTATCTTCTAAAAATATAAAAGGAAAATATCTTTAAGAAAGTTAACTAAACTAACTAAATCTTTCCATATAAGATGCGATTTACATAGATAAAATACTCTGCCATGAGTACCACGGCTTATTCTTAAACTCGGTCTCATCTGGATAATCTTGTATTCCTGAACCGAATCTTTCCTTGCTTCCTGCAATCGGTTTCTTTCCTATAACAATCGGACTCTTTTTTACTAAATCGATCATCATTTTCATCTTTCCCTAGCTTATTAAATTTTGGCATTAACAGTAACACTATTATGTAAATCAAGTCAATGCAAACACTGTATATATGGCATTTATAAATAAGCATATGATTCATTAATAAGACGTTTACTTAAGTTCAGGTTAGCACTGAATATTGGTACCATATATATATATGCAGCATTCAGAAATATATTCTTTAATTTCCAGTTACGCACATTCTACTAGATTATATTGGCATGTATATATAGATATGCATTTTCTTCAGACCAAATTTGAGAAGGTAACTAATATCTGCTAAGCGCTTGAAATGAAGTATTAATTTTGGCGCCTACTATAAATCTTGTGCTTATATTAAGAAAAGACGTTCTCATGTGTGATAATACCACTTATATATCAATGCTAATAGTAGGAGAATCCATACATTTGGTATCATGCACGATTAAATTTCCAAGGAATATATAGTAACAATACATTTGGTGTCACTTATATATCTATACTTTTTCGAGTCCTTGCACACAAAATGTATATTGACACGATTCAGTGCATATAAGACAACTGTTGATTGATATACGTTCCTATTCCTAAGAAAGCTGAATGTATTGCTAATGATTCAACTAATTATTGCATTCATCAGTTGTACAAATAAGAAGTGTTTCCATGAATGTTATAGCCCTGATCTGTGCGAAATTGAAGTTGCAGAACTAATATTGTTACAAGTAATTAATATTGTGTATGCTACCAGCTAGTTAAAATAATTATTAACTACTCCTACTTACCATAGTCAAATTTACTCTAGCTTTCATAATTACATAGCGATGACTTCTCTTAAGAAAAGACCTATCTAATTAATAATGAATCAAGAGTAATGTTAGAGCAAGTCCTATAGCAGAGGTAATTTCTACTTCTAATTTTATCAATATCATTTACTTATCGACACATACAATAAATTATCTCTAATACACTAACCCTAATATACTACAACTATTTATTTTGTCTATTTGCACTCAATCTATTCCTCTCTTTATTTCTAATTTTTTGGAGTGTGCAGAAGATGCCTGTTGCATGAGAGGTAGCTCACTCACACCTCCCTTTTCTCCCCCATCTCACCATCTAATCCTATATGGCATCTTGGAGCTTGTGTTAAAGAGACTTATTGTAGTTGCTCTTAGCAAGTACGCATAACTTAACTATAGTATAGGGTTTAGCAGGATTATTAATTATTATTCATAGTACCGTGTCTTTGCACGCATGGCTGGCCACACAAACATCATCTTAGCTTAGAGTGTATGCAAAAATTAACTAGTTCAGATGCATGCATGGTTCATTAAGGTATTATGAACTTGATAATAATTACCTCCTACATGGGCTAGTAATAGAGCTGAAACTTTTTAATGCAGGTTGGACACATTAAAGAGCTAAACTGAAACCTGTACTTTCCTATGGTTATCATATTATTCATACACCCCAATTGCTCGACATTTTCCAACAATTGATAACAAGGGAGAGTCCCTGAAAACAAGGGCATATGATATAACTTCAAGAAACATAGGGAGAGAAAACGTTGTTGTGTGCATACTGCATGGTCTTAGTCAAAGATGCCCCACCAAAGCTATGCTTCCTGTCTGTCTGTCACTCATCAAACTCTAAAATTAATCCCTGCCAACCATTTAGCCCCAGATATACCACAACTATTCGTAGAGATGAAGTAATTAAGCTTATTTGTCCCATTAGGAATAGCTAGCTAGCTAGACTGAACCAGACTAAGGTTGTATGGGATGCATAATAATAGTAATAGTAGAATGCGTAACACAAGTAAAAGGAAACCAACACCTGGCTCTAACTCACATCTGTTCACACTTTATATATTCTGTTGTCACCATATATGTTTAGTTTTGATTAACACTAAAAATGCTCATTTTGCTAGCTGTTGTATTATGACAAAACAAAATGCTCATTAATTTGCCATAGAGAGAGACCAAATTAAGTCTACACTTCACTTGAGATTCAGTTTGAACTTTGAAACAGAAACCAATCAAACACACCTGCAATCTGCAACGAGAAGACGATTTTTTTTTTGTATATTGAACTAAACTAGATCAGGTTTTTTGCAATTAAAACTGTTGCAATGGAACAGTGATCAAGCTACAGCTAAGCTAATAAGAACTCATCCCCAAACTAAACTTCCTCTTTTAGAGCAAACTCTCAAGGATCATATAAAATGTGCAAGTGGGCACCCCTTGCACCCCAGCCCAAGAACAAAGATGATACGCGAAAACCGGGCAATGTCTGTTACCTACCATCTCCCCCCAACATTACCATCATCGTCTTCCTCCTCCTCGTCTTCAGCCTTGTTCGATTTTTCGCCTCAACGCCATGGAGGATAAGGATTTGGTGAAGTTTTTTCACCATTGGATTCTCTTCTAGCCTCAACCAATGCATGCATGAATGATTAACCCCTGATCAATTAGTCCATCAGCTAGCTAAGTTGATTCGATCAATCACACAGTCTTCACTGTGTGTGAGGTGGCGGCTCCAGCTTGGAGCTCGACGACGACCGGCCATAACGGACCAGGAGCTCCCTCGCCAGCGCTTGCAAGTCGCCACCGTCGCTGCCGTCGTCGTCGCCGCCTCTGCTGCTGGAGGAGCCGTCGCCCATCCGGTCATAGGGGTGCTGCTGCTGCTGGTGGTGTTGCTGCTGCTGGAATACCCCCGGCCACTGGGGCTGCGGCACCGGCATGACGTCGAAGAGGGTGGACAGGTCGGCGGTGACCGGAACATTAGTCGACGACGACGGCAGGTCAGAGAAGTTGAAGTTCGCGGCGGCGGTCATCGGCATCATTGGCTGTGGCGCCGGTCCGGCGGCGTAGGGCGGCGGCGATGGCAGCTCCATCGTTGACAGGTGGGCTTGCAGGTAGTTCAGCTCGGACTGGAGGCCTGCCACCTGAGTACATATACATACATGGGGAATTGAACCATATCATTCAACAAAATGGACACACAAACTTGGCATAATCAGATCAAAGAATGTAGCTAGCTACTATATATAAAATCTTAATAAAATGCTCATCATATTAGTAAAGAAAAGGACAAATGTTTCCAAGAAGGGAGCTAGCTGCAGCTTCAAGGACTACTAGAGATTGATGCATCCTAATTCCTAGCTAGTGCTTAATTCCCATTTTCTTTTCTTTCATGGGGTGCCCTCATTGATTTCAGAGGAAGAGAGAGAGAAAGAGAACAGCCTGATGCATGATATAAAATGATGTGATAGATGAAGAGACCATATCATCATACACCTATCAATCAATCAATCAGAAATTCAGAGAAAGAAAGGAAGGAGAAACCAAGAAGGACAATAGAGAGAGAGAGAGAGAGTAGATAATGAGATTTAATGATGAGATGAGCACATCACTGGTAGTAACAGAAAGAAAGAAAGTCCCCTTCTCCAGATTATTAACTCCCTTTCTTGGCTTGCTAGCCTTCCCTTCCCTCCTCCCCCCAAAAGGAGCCTCCTTTGCATTCCTTCCTTGACAAAAACACATCCATCCATCCTCCAAAATCACCCCTCAAAACAAAATCAAAACCACAAACCAAAACAGAAGTACCCCCCCCCCCCCCAAACAAAGATCCATCCACCCAACCATCACAACCATGATTATCATCCTTCCAAACACAGCTAATGACTAGCCGCCGCCGATGACGGGGATGAAGACGATGATGGCGATGAAGAAGACGAGGAGGGGTAGGAGAAAGAAAGAAAGCAGTACGAGACTAGTATATACCTGGTGCTGGAGGTGGAAGATGTGGGCGACGCAGCCGTAGACGGGGTCACGGAGGCGGGCCTGGGCCTCGTAGCAGATGGTGACGACGGCGTCGAGGCGCTTGTGCGCCGGGATCTTCTGCAGAAGCTTGGACACGTTGCTGGCGCCGAACACCTTGTGCACCGCCGCGAAGTGCGCCGCCCCTTGCTCCGAGTCGAAGTAGGGCGCGAAGATGCAACCCAGCACGCACTTCCGCCGCAGGAACTTGCACGCCCCACACGGCCCACCGCCACCACCTCCTCCTCCGCCGCCGCCTCCACCTCCACCGCCGCCGTCACCGTTTCCGCCACTGCCGCTCGCGGACACAACCACCGAGGTGCTCATTCTTGGGATGAGCCCCACCACCACCACCCTCTACTCCTCTCTTCTTCTACCTAGCTACTACTGCCTCTTGTAGGGTTAAAACTCAAGACTACTACTACCTTGCTAGCAAAAAATGTTTCTTTCTTCCTCTCTCCAGATTTTTTTTCTCGCAAATGGTAGAGACTAGAGAGAGTGGAGTAAGAATGGAGGAATGAGGTGGGGGCAGCTGTAGATATAGGAGGAGAGGGGCAAAGATGTAAATACACGGCAAAGTGATGAAATAGGTAGTTTGCAATGCCATTGGTGGAGCCTGCTAATTTTGGGCCCAACTAGCTTTATTTGTTGGTTTTATTTTTATTTTTTAACTATATTGTTGCTTCTAGAATTGTTATTATTTAGGTAATGCATCAGCTGGTTTTATTTCTATATGTGTTTCTTTTTGGTGCCGTTGTATTGATGAGACTTTAAAGCCAAGGCAAATGAGAGGGTGTGGCACCAAGCTTGCAATTGGCCTTGGTTATCAGTACACTTCTCTTTCTCAAAGGGTTAGAAAATTGCGTCAAGCAAACAGGCCTACCTAGCTAAGGGAGAACGAATTAAGACCGGAAATTAATCCCAATTGCGTCCATCCATCCTCTCTCTACATCTATCCCACCTCTCTGTTTTTGGGTTAATTTCTTTCTCTGTCTAAAACCACCATCTATCACATTTTACACCACCTGCAGAGACCAACGAACGTTCTCGTCGCATGCACTCTCCCCCATGTGATCCTATAACATGACATTCTTCCCCTCAATACGCTACACACAAATTGTTAATCCTTTTTTTCTAATAATACCGGTAGTTTTATTTCGATAAGTTATAGTGTATGTATATATATAGTTCAGAACACAAAAAGGTAATCCCAAATATTGACTAGGGTGATGTAAAAATCTTATTTTGGCACAAATTGAAGGTGCATAATCGTCATATGTGAAGGGATAATACACCAAATAGAACCGCTAGTGCTATCAATTGTAGCTTATCTTTTCTATTCTGCAAAAAAGTATATTCCATCGATTTTGTTATCTTACACAATTTGAGCGAGTAACGGACAAAAACTTCTAAACATAGATATACTATTATAACACTTCTTATCGTAACGCTAGTGCTATGAATTGTGACATAATTATTTTATTTTTTCTACTTCATGTAAAAAGTAATATAAACGGTAGGTGTATCAGTGGCATCTTCTAAGTTTGGTGCGTTGGCACACATATATTTAACATCGATTAGTTATGCCATGTGATGAGACTGGTTATCCAGATAAACTTCTAAACATAGATAGCACTAGTGTTATGAAGCGTTACACAACTGTTTAACCTATTTCATTTCTCTTTAGAAAACAATGTATATCAATGATTAATCGTTCCATATAACAAATTATTGGGGGGGGGAGTGTAGTTAAGCATGCGGAATAAAATTATATGTGCAAAAAGGTTCATCCAAATATTGAATAGGTGGGTGCAAATATCTTAGTTTGGCACAAATTGTACGTGGATAATCCTCAAAGCGAGGGTATAATAAAACTAATAGAACCACTAGTGCTATCAATTGTAGCTTATCTTTTCCATTTCGTAAAACAAAAAAATCTATCGATTAATTATCCTATACAATCTGAGAGAGTAACCGACAAAAACTTCTAAACATAGATATACTATCGTAGCACATCTTAGCATAACATGCTGCGCTATGAATTATGGAATAATTATTTTTTTCTAGTTCACATAAAAAATAATATAAACCTACATTTATTAATCATCTATTAATCATGCCACGCAATGAGAGTGATTGTCTAGATAAACATATAAATATAGATAGCACTAGTGTTATGAATCATAACATAATATTTAATCTATTTCATTTCTCATCAAAAATAATATATATATCACCGATTAATCCTTCCATATAATAATAAATTATGGGCTGTATTTGTGTGTGTATAGTCAAGCATGCAAATAAAATTTTGTTTGCAAAAAAGGTCACTCCAAATATTGACTAGGTTGATGTAAAAATCTTAATTTAGCACAAATTGTAGGTGGCTAATCGTCAAGTGAGGGGATAATAAAACTAATAGTACCACTAATGTTACCAATTGTAGCTTATCTTTCGATTCAACGGGAAAAATTATATTTTATCGATTAATTATCGCATATAATAGAGCGATTAAGTGAGATAAACTTCTAAACAATATATACTATTATAACACATCTTATCGTGACATTAGTGATAATAATTGTGACATGGATCTTTATGTTTTCTAATTCACATAAAAAAATACAGACGGTAAGTTATCGTAGGCATCTACTAAGTTTGGCGCGTTGGCCCACATATATTTACTATCGATTTATCATTCCATGTAACGAGCGTTGTTATACAGATAAACTTCTAAACATAGATAGCGCTAGTTTCATGAATCGTAACGTAACTATTTATCTATTTCATTTCTTGTCAAAACAATTGCATATATTATTAATTTTTCAATGGAAAACATTATCATGCCAGGTCTACAAGTTATGCATTATATACAATAAAATATTTACATGAAAAAAGCCACAAAAAAAATTTAAGAATGTTGTAACCACAACAAAAAAAAACTACTTGTCTGAGGGGTTTATTCATCCTACAACTATTTAATTTATTGCATTCCTCATGAAAAAATAATATATATCACTGATGGATGATACTACTAATTAAATTATTGTGGATGTAAACTTCTAAACATAGATAGATCATGATATAATAACGTATATATTATGCGAGCAATTGACCACATAGACTCCATGAACATATTATGCGAGCAATTGACCACATAGACTCCAAGAACATATTATGCGAGCAATTGGCCACATAGACTCCTAGACATGAATTTCATGCATCTAATATAAGTGGATTTGGTGTTTTAGATATAAGAAGATAATCTTGTTTTATCTCAACTTGGAATAGTAGTGTCTAGGTACAAAGTCATGTGCTCGAATTTTATCATTTGAAAGTTGTGATGTTAGCAATTGTAAGTAAACAGTTTTGATTTTTTTTTTCAGTAGACAGCATTTTGTACAGATGGCATCGTCTAATTAACAATACAAATTTATGTTTGATTTTTTTCTACATTATAAACATAAAACTACGATGTCCCATAGTTCTTCAATTAATTGGTGCATTATAACTGAAGTGGTTGATATGATCGTCTTAAGACAGAATGTAAAATGGTTTAATTGGCTGGGTATGTATCAGTAATATATTGCCGTCATACATAGCTTATAAGTATATTTTTTCGCTGGACTTCATTTCTATATATCACCTAAAGAAGTGCAGCTGGTGCAGTTATCTTCAATGCATCTAGTTCAAGGGCAAAAAAACCAATAGCTCCAAAGTAATTCTTTGAGTATGAAGGCTCCAAGGTGCAGTTGTCAACGTATGCATGTGTATGAGCAGCTGCCTTTGGACTCTTGAGTGAGTGATCAGGTAAGAAGTAATGTGGTTCTGCAACGCGCTTACGTCTTGCTGGATTGCTCATCATATCCGTTATAAAGTGTACTATGTGTTGAGCCAAATAGAAAGAAGAAGAAGAAGAAAAAAGGACAAGACAATGGCCATCTGTATCCGGAAACTGATGCCGCGGTTGCGTGAATTTCGAAGCATCCATGAATGCCCAGACATGCATGGGAATCACCGCCAGCCATGAGCTTTAGACACTTCAGCACCCGGCAGTTACAAACTTTATGTTTCCTTCAGGTTATAATTTACGGCGCATTTGACCAATATCCCACGCGTATATATAATCAGGCAATAGTATAATTTTCACATGGAAAAGTTTTGCTCATATACATGTAATATGTATATGTATGGGGCAATATGTTGTTTTCATTTTTTACACACATAATCACATGTTATTACAGCTAACAGGTGGGGACTTTAATTTTGAGAGAGATAGCATGTCAATATGTGTGCATGGTTTGAACCATGCATATGCTAGCTAGGTACATGCAACACTAGAGCTGTAACGCATGGACTGTGTGATCACTGTAGAGGCATGCATGGTCACTGATTGAGGAGAGTGTGTACGAAGCAACCCCCCCCCCCCCCCCTCTCTCTATCTCCCTCAGAATATAATGTGATGTGCATGTGAGATCTATGGATGTGTGGAAGCCAAAAGAGATGGCACCCTAGCTAGCTAGGTACTACTAAGAAGCTTGCTTGACCACCTCTCTAATTCACAACTAACTTTTGTGATCTAAACACAATTTGTATCAAAAGTTAATTAATTATGGGGGTGTTCCCATTGATAATTTCCAGTTATCTTAATTATCAAATTAATTGTGTCAATCTCTAGTTATTAGTCTTATACAAACAAGAGGCGTGAAACTGGATGTCATAATCAATACATTGACAGCATGCTCCAATAACTGAAAAAAAATACAGGCCTCCTAGCTACAAAAATTCTTCAATGTCAGTACTAACCATATCCATATATGTACAGTAGATCAAGCTATGTTGCTAAATAGTACTGCATTTTTCTTATGGAGAATACGTGTGCATATTTAGCTAATACCCCAAATATATACTTATATCAGAAATACCCCTGGAGTTGAAGAACAGAAGAAATACCATGCATCAAATAGATCCAAAAGTAGTTATTTTGTTTTTGTTCTTTCTTAGTTCTCCATTTCCACAGAACTACTATAGACAAAACCACCTTACTGTTGAAAGTATCCATTGCTTTTATTAGCTGTGCACTTACTCATCAATTCCTTAGCAAGCATCTTCTGAATTAGTTAATTAGTTAGTCTTTTGTGCAAGGAATTGAGATAATTAATTAATTGTCAGCAACAGAATTTGGTACTTTACAGGTCAAGTGAACTCCAGGCATATATGAAGTTGAGATCACACTTTTTTTTTGTCTTGCATTGCTCCTGAACCTTTTGTCCTTTGAAATATATCTTGGACGGCGGCAAAGCAGTTACTTCAACTTTAGTCTGATATTTAGGAGAAACTGTTCGATCCATGAAGGATCCAGAAAACATGGTAGTAATTTACAAAAGCTGTACTAACGTAGCTTTCTCCTTGGAGCAGCTCCAATGTGATCCATCGATGAGGCTTCAATTTTTTCAAAGTATTATATAATTATTATGTGGCTACGTATCACAAGTACTGTATTTGCCACTGACGCGAAACCGTTCAAACTAACATAAATTAATTAGCTGTGTGACGTACGTTTGATTTATTCTTAGACTTCAACTTTAGTAGCCACGAAAATTGCAAGTTTGATGCGTTGATCAGGTGACCTGTTTCATTCAGGGTTTGTTCTATCAGGAAGCTAGCTGGGTTTAAGTAGTTTCGTGCAGCCGTACACAGCTAATGTTTCCATTCATGTTTGTATGTAGTCTACGACTCGATGTATTTATTCGCATACACAGAATGTAGGCCGAGCACTACAGGACAAGATATGTATGTCGTGGAAGGGCACCGTTTCTACATATATGCAATGTGAAAAGTCACCATATTTTTTCATCTTCACAATTTAGTGACTTCTTAATTTAGTTTGATGTAGAGACTGCATTAATTGCTCTCTATATGCGAATTGAGCGAGTTGATTTCCTTGTGGTGGAATCTACCCAGGTTTTAATGTTTGTTCGTATTTGTGACTAAATATTATTTCAATGATAAACAACGTCACTATCGACAATAAGCCGTCCGTGATAACTTTATCACTCTCAAGATATGCTAGCCCAATTAGGGTGTATATTTATATTGTGTTTCACATAAAAAATTCTTTCTAGATACTATTGAAAAAAATAATTTGGTAATAACTTCTATACCCTTGAGTTCAAATTTTCGTTTTCCTCGTTATCACGATTGCTAGACCACCTGGGTGCATGCAAGAATTTTATGATAATATTATCAGAATTATTCAAATAGTTTTTTTTAAGTACCCTGGCCTAGTAACATAAAGCCCATGTGGCTCATTGTTTAGATTTTAACCATAACACCTTAGGTTAGGCTTTTTATATGAAGTCGTGTAAAAAAGTGCTAGTAAATATTGACCATTTTTATACTTAGGTTCTCCCTTAAAAAGATGAACTGAAAGGTGCTATGGGTTAGAAACGTAAGGTTTGTATATTAGTTACAGCCTATTAAATATTGACCAGCAATAAGGTTATCACTAAATACCTAGTCATGCATGCAGGGTGCATAAATCCACCGCAAATGTTTTTCTGTTCCCTGGACATAAATGGTTGACCCTTGTACTGTAGGAGTCTGCATCCAACAATTTCTAAGTGTAAAGGACAAATGCATGGCGTGCGTGTTTGTAGAGTGCTGCACTGCCGTGTTGAGAGTGTAGTCTATTGTACACTCTCTCTAAACATATAGGTTAGTCCATCACGTGAGCTAATGTACACACACAAGCATGCGAGGACACAGGACTGACTGGCAAGGTAAAATGTTCCAATGCAGTTAGGCGTTTGGGAGTGCATGCATGCAGAGAAACAGTGCCCAGCGGCGCGTTCGACTCGACAGCCGACGCCGCGTCGTCCGGCTGCCTTCACCGGCCGGACAATATATCCCCAAGTAAGTACCCCCTCTTGCCACGTCAACACCTTCTCTCTCTCTCTCTCTCTCTCTCTCTCCAGTATACTTGGTCCTGCACTGTTCGTTCTCTACTGGATTTGTCTTTATTTGTGCAGCTAGCTGCTGATTGTCATAGGCTTATATGTAGCTGCGAGATCGAGTGTGCATTCCTTATCTTCATCTCTCCCCTCTCCTACTACTCTGGCACTACTCAAGAGAGAGGATCATGTACACATGTGCTTGATTAGTTTTTCAGTCTGTTTAGGTACTCTGATTTGGTAAGGCACCTTAATTAGTGGAGAACGTGCATAATGTTTCATCTTAGGCGCGATAATATATAGAGTCACGACAATTGTCAAGGGACAAATGGAGAGGAGAATAGCTCTATGGCACGGTGACGGAAGCTCCATGACTAAAAGCAGGTGGGGTTGGAGAAGGGTTAGAGTAGCAATATTGTTTTGTACATTTAAATTATAATTTGTGCATAATTGCACAAAAACCACTTTTGTTTCTGCTTCTCGATTTAGTTATAAAACATTATATTATATTGAATTTCACTTAAATGTACAATACAACATGTCCATATAAATGATTGCAGTTTTCATATCATGGCCCATGTGTACATCAAACCATAGCCAATCAAATCAAAATTGTGCATTTGTCAAAGAGTTTCATGGGTACGCCTAGTAGGCGCGTGAACGCGAGAAGCTTAAGTCGCGCGCGCGGCGAGCTGCACCATTAGCGCTAACAACCATCATTAGCGTTTAATTGATTTTTTTAATTATAAAATATAATAATAAATTGAGTTCAAAGTTTTAAAATTTAAGTTGAAAGTTTTAAAAATTGAGTTGGAAGTTCTAAATAATTGCTGTTGAAAGTTTTAATTCTGAGTATTTTTAAATTTGAATTAAAAGTTTTGAAATTTAAATTTAAGTTGAAAGTTTCAAATTTAAGATTAAAAGTTTCGACCTTTCCAAATAGAGTTGAAAGTTTGGGTCGCACATAAATGGTACCCAGCTCCCTCTCGGAATCACGCTATGCTGGCGCGTGCATGCTAGTTACCGCTCGCGGTGTTTCATACTAGCTAACCTGCAAACAGGGCGAGCTACCAGCTAGCTGAAATTTACTAGTATTACACGACCTCGCCTATTACCATGATTATTTAGTTAATTATAGAGATAAGTTAAATATTTTGATAAATAAATTTAGTAAATAGTTTTTAAAAAGTGGTGAAGCAAAAGAATTTTTTAGGGAAAACACATTTTTTAAAAGTATAAAGCAAATAATCTATTTTAATAATTACATAAATAATTTTAAAAAACAGGGCCGGCTCAGCCTGTTGTTGAGCAGAACTATGATATTGTTGTACCTGCACTGGTGCATGGATCATTTTTGGACAGCGTGCATGACTCTTTGTCCAAATAGTAGTATATACTACCTATATAAGTACAGTAGCTAGGTAAGTAGCTGCAGGCTTGCATCTGAATTGAATCCTGTTGCATGTAGCAATGCCAAACTTTAGGCTAATCTACTCTTCAGACATACTGTAATTAATGAAGAGGGAGATCGATGTTGCCTACTGTGTAGATTATATAGGCCTCCCAAAGAAGGAAAAATTTTCTAAATAGAGTAGGAATCAAAATGTTTTCTGATCTCCCTGTGTCATAATACAGAGACTTGTGTCCTATTTTTTAAGAATTTAATAAATAAGATGAAAAATGTTTATAATTGGTTGATGTGAGAGAAATTAAATAGGGAAAGATTGTGATTGATTTAGGGGAGAAGGTAGGTAGAAAAGTAGTTGTATTTATATTTTAAGAATGAGGGAGTATATATTAAGTTCATATGGAAGCTCCATAAAAATATTGTGATATTTTTTAAGTCGTACGTATTTCTATCTTTAAACAAGCTCTTGCATTCACGTGAGAAGAACCGGAGAATTGACACTTGAAACAGGGCGGGTTGGGAGCTTAGGCAAAGGACACGTGTTACCTTGCATACCCATATTAATTCTTTGTACTCTACTCTCAATGCGAACATGACTAGCTATGGATCCTCTACGTACTGTAGCTAAAAACTGCAGAGAGGTGGCCTTGGGATCATTTTTAACCATGCCTTTGATCGGTAACAGGTGTTTCAGGTCAAATGGACCACTGTACCTACAGTAATTTAATGCAGTTTCGCTATGGCAAAAGATACATACTACTGCTCGTACAGTAACAATCTGATGTAGAGGATCCGTGCCCCATGTCCACATAAGATATACAGTAACAATCAAAACCAAACTTAAAGCCTCAAAATTTACACTCTCTTACTCTATTCATTTTGATGGGTTATGAAGATAGATAATACTCTCTGTTTTTTTAAAATATAAGGACTTATATCTTTTTTTAAAATTTGTTTTAAAGGAATAGAAAAGGAATTGTTACGTTGAGACTTAAAAGGAAAAAATAGATAAAAAAATTAAATAAAGAATATTGTGATTGGTTAAAATAGATAGGTAGGTAGAGAAGTAGTTATATTTTAAGACGAATTTAAATTATAAAAGTAGTTATATTTTAAAATGGAGTTAGTAGTTACGAACATCTACTAATATTTATGTCATTTGCCTTTTTAAAAAAATACCTTTGGATTTAAGAAATGTAAAAATAAAACAATTCCTATAGTTACAGCTGCACCTATTGGGCTAAAATATGCAACCATGTGCGGTTTGAATACAAAATGTATCTTCATTGCAATGCACAACTAACGTTAGTTGTGTTGGTCAAATATTAACGCGTGCACGTGAGCGCATAAGTGCAAGTGAAGCTCGATGCATGTGTGCATGGTTAAAAAAAAATGCAGGCAAGCGTGCGTCAATAATCTAATCAGCTTTGATGCACACGCACGTTCGTCCTTCCGAACACGAGGTTAATTTTATTTATTCATGTTGGATGCTGGTATATGCCCGTAAAAAAGTAACTTTTTTCTAAAGAAAAAGAAACATTTATTAATCTTAGAAAATTACACTAAAATGATACAATCTCTACGTAGCTAGCATGCACCCAACCTTTAATTATTGAAAATAAGAAAAAAAATATAATATGACAATAAATACAACACCATTGTGAATTACAACGCACAGACGATCTTCAACTTTATTCTCCACCGTATTACACTTTTGACTAGGAGAAAGTTTCTCCAAAAGAGAACTACACGAGCGCGTGATGTTGTTTCCGGGATCCAACCAACAAATAATTAATTTTAGACAATGCCTTTTAATAAAAAGGTAAATATTGTTGTCACTAGATACAACTAGCTAAGATCAGACTTACAAATCTCTCTCAAAGTTGAGCAACCATTATGATAAGCACCGCCAAATCAAAAGTGCCTTAGTGCTCTTACCTAACTATGAGTATATTTACTACAGTGAATGTCGGTGAACTAAAAATCAAGAGTCCTACCCAAACAGTCGGGAAATAGGCAGTGGCACTCGGAGGAACAATAGCACCCTATAAATCATGGCCTATAAGCATTACGGCATCGGCTGCCCCGATTTGGCGTCCTCAAGCTAATGCCCTAGGTTGCTTGTAGTGAGACACTTGACGTGCACGTTGCTGCTGACCCGACCTAGCAACCCAAGTTGGCTAGGCCACGGGCTGGTGACTTCAGGCTACCTCGCATAGGCACATGAACCTTGGGATGACTAACGGCCATGAGAGGCAGTTCCAATGTGGCGACCCCAAGCTCATGTGTTCCCTAGGAACACGGGGCACGAGAGCTTGAGGGTCGTACGTATGCAACTATCTCAACCACTATATTTAATGCGGTAGGTTGAATCGTTTGACTCGGTATGGCGTCCATGTGTCTATACTAGTCAGGGCAATAAGACTATCTACTCTAACAATATACGACAAGACATATACTATTGTCCATAATCACCTTAGCAATCATGGCTACAATCAGCCTAGCTACCGTGACCTAGCTTTATATCTATGCATATGAAGAGGTTGGTATGTGGACCAACTATGGTTAACAACGGTAGGAGGACCATGCGGTATGGGCGATGATCGTTATAGACCTTTAGTCTATCAATTATTGAAACATTTCATTTTTATTCTCTTGATCACAACCATAGTTGTTTTACTTAAAGTAGCATCACATGGCATTAGTTAGCTATTTAAAAAAAATTAAATAAATGATATGAAAGAGAAGAGGAATAGAAGATTTTCTTTATTTTTATTTATTATTTATTAGTATGTTGATGTTATCACTATTAATATTCATATAGAAGTGATCAAGAGACCCAAAGTAAAATATTTCAAGATTTAAAAGACTAAAAATAAACAAAAATAAACAGTTTTATAGTTGTTGGGCTAAAATTAAATCAGAACTATCTTAAAAGACCAGATATAGATTTTTTTCTTATAGATATCACTATAGCTGACCTGGGAGAATATATTGCACCTTCGAAGGCATTGTTTCCATGTTACCTGACAGCGATAGACTTTTTTAACCAAATGAATCATGGCATGCATGGAACTATATACTTAAGAGGATAAGTGAAGCAAGCAATCTGTCTGGCTGTCCACAACAACAGCTCCCGTCGGATAACTCAAGTTAATAGAACCAAGATAGCATTCAAAATGGTTCCCACAAGGTCACACTAGATCTGCCTCCTCATATTAATTAAATCATTTAGAGATTTTAGTTAGTTTATGACAATAACAACTGATATATTGAAATTAATATATCCAGCCCTGTATACAAATTAAAGTCCAATGGGGCAATTAGACACTAATAACAGCTTATTATATTCGCGATTTTAGTATTCTCCCTAGCCTCAACGTATTCAATTATATGCTTCCTCATTTTTACTTAAAATTTATTGTTTTAAAAACAAGTCCTTGCTTTACTTAAAATTTATTGTTTTAAAAATAAGTCCTTGCTGCTACTCGTGTGTGTGGTCAACGCATTGGAACCGCCAAATAAAGATGTGGTATGAGGTGTGACCAACTGTGACCATGTAGCAGCTAGTTTCATCCCTTTTTTTTTTAATTTGCAGTGCCTTCTATTGCTTTCAGTGACTTCGAACCCTTCTCCCAGAAATCCTGCATGTGTTAATAGGTTTTTAATGACAGGATGTTAGCCCAAGATGCAGCAGGGGAGACATCTATTTTGGTTACAAACCTTATCCTAATGCAACAAAGGGACCCTATCTGTATATTAAATTCCAATGAGGAGAGCTAGCTTCTCTAGTGACATGGAACATGTTATGGAAAAGAGTCAAGCCTATCATGTCGACTAGTTCATTTTATAATTTGGATTACGGTCTGTCCAATGACAACAAAATTAACTATAGTCAGAAAGCATACAAACAGGGTACATACAATATATTATTGATAATGTTCTATATTAAAAAAATAAATTGACATGAGATATATATACTGGGGGTTAATTTGGTACACACTGCAAAAAATGAACCTGTTTCTGTTGTACTCCCTCTGTTTTTATTTAAAGGATGTTTTGGTTAGTTTAAAAAACGTTAAAAACGAATAGAGAGTATATGAAGAACTAAATTAAAGTACATGCTCCTCCGTCCAAAGACATGAAAGTACGAACCTAGAAATGCATACATCCAAATTCATACCTTATGTTCTTATATTATTCTTGTACGTAGTAGTATATAATATGGTTTGCCCAACATAAATAATCATATCATATTCAGGGACAAGTATAATTCACATGAAGAAATATCAATTTTAATCATCCACATATAGCACACACCAATCAAGGGCACCATTTAATGATCCACACCTGGGGAAAACAACTTTTGTTGGACCAAACAAAACTTCCACCAGTATTATATAGGCAGTGACTTTAATGTGGAGTACCTACCTACATCCTAAAGTTTCAGCACTACTTTTTTTCTAGCCATGGATAACCGAGTTTTGTCACAACTATCTATTTTACCAAGAAGAAGAAGAAGAAGTTTAAAAAGTAACTTTGGAGTTTAAAAAGTCCTACAAGGATCTTTGGAGTCTACACTTGAGCTAGCAATACCACATTTTGTCCTTTTGACTTCAACAGAAGTGTATAATATTTTGTCACAATATTTTATTTTCTCACATAAACATAAACTATTGGCAGGTCATAATTGAATAGTCCTGTTTATATATCTTACTGTAATAAATTAGATATCAATTTTGCATATAAAATCATCAAGATTTGCAACTAGGGTGCAAAGACCAGGGGCAGCTGAATTTGTGAGAAGAAACAGTGTCAAGTACACTGGTCCCAAAATAATCTAAGGATTGGAACATGAGGAAGCCCAAATCTATGAATAAACAAAAACAGGGCACACGCTTTTTGATGCAAACATGGAAGTGTAAACAGAACTTTGATTGGTCCATTTCAGAGGCCGCATCATCATATAAATTATGTCATTATAATTAGAGTACTTAATCTTGACAGGAAAATTCAAAACCCAACAGAATTTTAAAATATAATTACACCATCCCAATACAATCTAGACCAACTAATTTTCATCAAGTATAAATTTAACGAATGCAACATGCCCTTTCAAATATGTAGTCTATAGGCTCGTCTTTCAATGTGAAGAGTTTTAACTGGGCAGCAAATGGAACAAACAATGTGCAGAATGAAGACTTCCATCTTGATAAATGTAGATCGTTGGAAGTTTTGCAGTGGAACATACAGACGGGCTGAAGTAAATCAATATCGATCGAGTAGACATTTTTTTGTGACAGAAAATAAGGAGATAAATTAGCACTACCAGAGAGTAGACATTTTCACACACTTCCAGAAGTTTTCTTTACTCTACTTTGTTTTATTTTATTGAATCTACAGTAAGAAGAAACATATATATTACATTTGTAACCATTATATACGGAGTAGAGAGAAAAATAATGTTATCTCTGTTAGTTCTGCATATACTTCAAAATAGATATATTAAATATATAGGTGAGAAAAAGATATAGAAGAGAAATAGTGAAGACAATGTTATAGCTAATATTATATATATATATATAAGATTTAATATAAGCTTACAAATGTTTTGTGTCTGTAGGCACATATATTGTGATTGTCAGCACAGATATCCTTTTGGACTGCAAAATTCACGAATTTACTTCTGAGGATCTTCATACAAATACGAACCTGAAATTCTTTGTTGTCCAGTACACCAGTACCTTGATGGTGTGTCAAATGGGATGCTCAAAATTGTCAGAACCCCAGGAAAAAAAACTGTTTGTGATCTAAGTGAGATCAGCAACTCTGCATGATCTTTTTCCACCAATCTTATCCTACAAAAGAGAATAATTAGATCTTGAGTTTAATTTTGAAGTTTTTTTATTAAATTTTTTATTGGTTTTTAAATTGCTAAAAACACATGCATAAAATTTTTAAATATAAATTATTATTTTTTTAATAAGCCGTAGGGCTTATTTTTAGCACAGGGCGAACAGAGGGGCTCTTGCAAACTAGAGGTCACATCAAAAGGAGTCAGAAAGCGAAAATAATCTTCTCTTGACTGAATGCACTGTAGCATGCATGCATCTGCACATGTGAACAGTCAATTCGTCTATCTGTATTCTACACCGTAGTGTGTTCAGTCAGGTTCGTACTTGTACTAAGAAAAAAAGACCTGTAGCAACTGCCGACCAAAGTATTGTGCACTACTACTAGTACTAGCTCGACATGACTCGAAAGGCTAGACCATTCTCTGAAAAATCCGAGGCACAGATTTTCTATCACAAGCAATTCTCAAAGAGTTGATCTCCAAGTCTTGTTTTGCCCCCACAGGGGTCCCATGAAATGTCTGCAGGCAAACTTCGAAAGTGGGTCTGATGTCATCTCTCATCAAAATTGACCACAAATTACAAAATTGACAGTCTTTTTATTTCGCGAACGCAGAGGAAAATTTATGTTTTTTTAAGATAATGGAAGTGGTAACGTGTCTTCTTATTTCGAGAACACGTAAGAAATATGTGCATCTTCGCATCAAGTGAAGAGGTGTAGGAAATCTGCATGTCTTTGCGTCAACTGAAGAGGAGGCTAGTACAATCTATAGAAGACCATCCATGGAGAGATGAGCAATTGTTGACCTGTTGTAGTACGTCTCTGTCTGAAGAACATCTGCGCCTTTTTGACCTTGAGCATGCACGTAAGACATGTCATGATTCACGATTGATTGACTGAGAAATGTCGTCAGGCGTAGGCTTAGCTGCAGCGTGCATACGTATGGCTGCACATGTGTGGACAGTCAACTCGTCCATCTACACCGTAGTGTGTTCTGGTTCATGCAAGTATGGAGCAGTTAAAAAAAAAGGACCTCTGGCTACTGCCGACCAAATATTTTACAGTGCTACCTCGACATGACTTGAGAATCAGGGTAGAGATTTCGCTTGACATGTCTGTCTAATTTGGGGTCATATGACATCATGTGTAGTGCAGACGAACTTCAAAGAGAATGGTTCCGATGCCGTCTCCCTCGTCAAAATTAATCACGAGTTAATTTCAAGCTTATTAATTGTTACTATATTCTTGTTATTTCAGCAAGATGGAAATCTGCATGTCTTCTTTGCATCTCTAAAGAATAGGGTCTTAGTTTTACTATACACCACATTCTTATATGATATCAAAGTAAGTCTAGACATCTTCGGCATCCTAGCATCCTTTCGTCGGTGAGCTGACGTTTTCTTTCCGTCACTAACTTCCTTCCCGGTATTCTCTCTTTGCTTCCTCGTCTCAGCTCTCTCTTCTTCCCGTCTCCTCCGCAGACAGCTTTCTTCTTCTTCACCACCCTCTCCTATCCCTTGTTCCACCACATGACGAGGCGACGGTCTCCATCCGCCTCCTCGTCTCGTCTCACACCTGTCTTCACCCTTTTCTTACCTCGGCGCACCTTTTCTCCTACGACGCCGGCGCACCTCTACGCTCGTCGTTTCCATCGGTTGGATCCATCCGCTCTCCATCGGCTAGACTCATCCGCCCTCCATCTACTGAAACCCTTTCTCGGTTCCTGCTTTTTCTAACACGCTCATCTACTCCCAGACGCGAACCTTCTCCACTCGCGTCCGAGCCACTCCAACATGTCCATGTGTCCACGGATACGAATCTCTGCCTCCCGGACGTGAACCTCCTCTCTTCGTGTCCGCCCCCTCTCCGAGTTTTCACGTCCGCTCCACTTCCTTGCCTCCACGAGTCCACGGACGTGAAACTTCTCTTCACGGACGTGAATCTTCTCACGTCTGTGACCCACCCACTATCTGACCTACCTACTCTGTCACCCACTTTTCCCTCAACTACTCCGCTGCCTACTTTTCATTGGCCAATCACTCCCCGTCGGCTGGTTGGCCTACTTTTCCTTCTCATCGGTTAACCACTTTTCTCATCTGCCAACCCCTCCCCATCGGCCAACCACTTTTCTCATTGGCTCACTCCCATCGGTCCCCTACCCCAACCACTCCCCATCGGCCAACCACTCCCCTCATCGGCCGACTACTTTTCTCATCGGCTTATTTCCATCGGCCCCCTACCCCTTATCGGACCTTACCCTCATCGGTTTCTTGCGCCCGTTACCCTCTTGTCATGATCACTGAGTCAACCCTTATCTCCGGCACCCTCCCAGTCGCCGAATCTATTTCGGCCCTCGGCGCCTCTGACCACACCTCGGGCACTACCTCGCTGATCTTCTCACTACCCTACGTCACTATCAACGTGAAATCTCACAGTCCCATCTCTCTCAACCTCAACGCCAACTACTCTAAGTGGGTATTTTTCTTCAAATCCCTATGTGGAAAGTTTAGCCTCCGGTCTCACATCGATGGCTCCGCTCCACCTCGACCTGATGATCCCTAGTGGGACATTACCGAGTGCTACATACGCAGTTGGTTGCTTGGCTCGGTTGATGACACTGTCCTTGACCTTGCCATGGAGGACACCGACCCTACCGCCCGAGATCTCTAGGTGGCTATCGAGTAGCTCTTCTTTGCCAACAAACATCCGCGTGCCATCTTCTTACTAAACGAATTCCACTCCATAGTACAAGGAGACTCTTCTGTCTCCTTGTACTGCTAGCTCCTCAAGGTAAAGGCTACTGTCCTCCGCGATGTCAGTCACCCTATGGCCAACTCACAACTCGTCCTCGCCCTCCTGCGAGGACTTAACCCACGCTTCTCCAACACCGCCAACGACATCGCCAACTCCACACCCCTTCCGTCGTTCGCCCGGGCCCATGACATGCTAGTTCTCAAAGAACTCCGCCTGGCCAACGACGAGAAGACCGTGGCCTATACTGCTCTCCTCACCGCAGCCGATCATGGCTGACGATCCTCATGTGCTGCCGCTACTTCTCGCGGCTCTGGTAGCCATGGCCCTAACCATGGCAACACAGTCTGCACCAATGGCATCGGCAACGGCAAGGGCAAGAACTGGCACGATTCGATGCAATCGCGACCTGCTCCAGTCCCTGTCCCGTCTACCGGTCCCATGGGTCTCTGGCTATGATATAACCCCTAGGCACCCTAGCCTCAGCCACGTAGTCCTATTGGCTAGCAACCAGGGGTTCTCGGCGCTCATCCTCAGGCCCACCTAGCATCGGCTCCCACCCTACCGCCTCAGTCGATCCTCTCGTCACCACCCACCCAGTCGGTTCCCTCCTGGAACCAGGCTGGCCTCATCGCCGCCCTCAACCAGATGACGCTCCAACCTTAGCACCCTTGGGTGCTGGACTCTGGTGCGTCCTCTCACATGGCGTCGTCGGCTGATATACTACGCTCTCGCCATCCCTCTTCCTCCCCCTTTGTCACCATCGGCAATGGTCACTCTCTCCCTGTCCAATGCCATGTTGACTCCTTTTTGTCTACACCCACAACTAACCTTTCACTTCGTAATGTTCTCATTGTTCTCTCCCTCATTCATAATCTAGTATCTGTTCGCCAATTCACATGAGATAACAATTGCTCAATTGAATTTGACGCTTCTGGTTTCTTTGTGAAGGATATCCCAACCCAGCGTCAGATCCTTCGCTGCAATAGTGGCGGCGACCTCTACACCATCCTCACTACGCCGTCCACTCCACACGCCAGCATCGCCCTCTCCACCAACCTCTGGCATCTTCGCTTTGGTCATCCTGGCCCTGATGTTATCACCAATCTACGTCGTAGGGCCTCCATCCAGTGTACCCATAGTAGCTCTACCGTTTGCCACTCGTGTTAACTTAGTAAACACATGTGACTGCCCTTTTTAAATTCTATTTCTTGTACCTCGCGACCTTTTGAGCTAATACACTGTGATGTATATACTTCTCCGGTTAAGAGTGTCTCTGGTAATCAGTATTATCTTGTAATACTTGATGATTACACACACTATCGCTAGACTTTTTCACTCACCAGCAAGTCTAAGGTCGCCTCCTACCTAACTAACTTCACAAACTATATCTTCAACCAGATTAACCTCTCCGTTAAAGCTCTGCAGGCCGATAACGGTATGGAGTTTATCAACCGTACCGTTCAAACCTTCCTTACCTCCCAGGGCATCCATCTATGCCTCTCCTGCCCCTACACCTATCCCTAGAATAGCAAGGCCGAAAGCCTACTTCGCACACTTAACAACATGAGTCGTACAATGCTACTTCATGTCCACCTACCTGCAACTTACTGGACTGAAGCACTAACCATTACAACTTACCTCCTCAATCGGCGCCCTTGCCTCTCCGTTCGCCACAATATTCCATACACCCTTCTATATCGCACGGCGCCTGACTACTCCCACCTACGCGTTTTCAGGTGCCTCTACTACCCTAATCTCATCGCTACTACTCCACACAAACATGCCCCCCGCTCCACCATCTACATTCTCCTCGGATATCCCTCATCTCATAAGGGATACCGATGTCTCGATCTCTCCACCTGTCGGGTTATCGTCTCTTGCCATGTTGTTTTTGACAAGACTTGCTTCCCCTTCGTCTACTTAATCCCATATCCTCATCTAGCGATCTCGACTTTCTCCTTACCAACACCTGTGCCCTCTCGGTCTCCTCCACCAACCTCACCTCTGGCCCTCTCATCGGCTGCTCCTGAGGACTTACTGCTCAGCTATCTCACTCCTCTTCGGTTCAATGCTACTCACATCGGACCCCTATTAGCCCCACCACTCTCATCGGCTCCGGATGATCCTGTCTCCTTTCCATCGGACACCTCAACCCCATCGGCTCCTTAGCCTTCATCGGCTCATACCCACCCATCGGCCCATTAGCTGCTCTACCTTCATCGGACCAACCAAACCAATCGGCCCATACACCCCCATCGGCTCAGGTCGATCTAGTTCAGCCCTTTCCTCTCACATACAGTAGCCGATCCCGAGCCGATGACGCCCCTCCCCAACCAGTCCCCACCCCACCTTCCACGCTCCCATCAGCTCCTGTCCCCTCCACATCTCACATGATTACCCGATCACAAACCGGGTCTCTCCGTCCTACCAAGCGCTACGGGTTCTCAGTAGTCTATTGTAATATCTCGCCCATCCCAGTGACTCCTCGTTCCGCCCTGGCCGATCCTCAGTGGCGCCCGGCCATGGCCAATGAGTACAAGGTTTTTATGGACAACGAGACCTGTTGCCTCGTCCTCGTCCTCCTGGTGCCAATGTTGTGACCGGTAAGTGGATCTTTAAACACAAGTTCCATTCCGATGGCTCACTTGCCCGTCACAAGACACGCTGAGTAGTTCAGGGTTTCTCCCAACATCCCGGTATCGATTACGATGAGACCTTTAGTGCCGTCGTCAAACCTGCCACCATCCGGGTCATTCTCACCCTAGCTGCCTCGCACTCTTGGCCGATCCACCAGCTCGATGTGAAGAACGGCTTTGTTCATGGTCATCTGGCGGAAATGGTCTACTGCTAGCAGCCTCCAGGCTTCATCGATCTCTCTTGTTCCGATGATATTTGCCTTCTTCAGCGCTCTCTCTATGGCCTCAAACAAGCTCCTCGGGCCTGGTACCAGTGCTTTGTTGCCTATCTTCGGCACATCAGCTTTGTGGCCTTCGTGTCCGATAGCTCTCTCTTCATTCTTCACATCGGCAACACCACTACCTATCTCCTCCTCTACTTTGACGATATTGTTCTTACAGCATCCTCGCCGTCCCTCCTACACCAGATCATGGCTCGACTCTACTCCGAGTTCGCCATGACCGATCTCGGTTCTCTCCATCACTTCCTTGGCATCTCTGTCACCTGCTCTTCTCACGAGCTCTTCCTTTCCCAACACCAGTACGCCATCGATCTCCTCCAGTGTGCGGGCATGACCGAATGTCACCCCATGGGCACTCCAGTCGACACTCGTGCTAAACTCTCCGCTACCGATGGCTCACTCGTCGTCGATCCCTCCCAATACCGAACTCTTGCTGGTTCTCTCCAATACCTCATCCTAACACGGCCCGATCTCACCTACGCCGTCTAGCAAGTGTGCCTCTTCATGCATGCTCCGCGCGAACCTCACCTCACGCTGCTCAAGCGTATCCTTCGCTACGTGAAGGGCACACTCTCCAGCGGGCTGCACCTCAGCTCCAGCCCCATCGACTCTCTCACCGCGTACTTTGACGCAGACTGGGTGGGCTGTCCTGACTTTCAACGCTCCACGTTCGGCTACTGCGTCTTCCTCAGCGACATTCTAGTCTCCTGGTCCTCAAAACGCCAGACTACAGTGTCTCGGTCTAGCGTCGAAGCCGAGTACCGCGCCGTTGTCCACGCCGTCGCCGAGTGTTGCTGGCTTCGCCAGCTTCTTCAGAAGCTCCGTGCACCTATCTCCTCTGTGATCATCATCTACTGCGACACCATCAGTGTTGTCTACATGACCGCCAACCCGATTCATCATCGACGCATGAAGCATATAGAGATAGACATTCATTTTGTCCGTAACAAGGTCACACTAAGACATGTTCGGGTGCTTCATGTAGTATTGGCGTACCAGTTCATCGATATTATAACCAAAGGCCTCCCCACGCCTTTGTTTACCAGTTTTCGATCCAGTCTATGCGTCTGTTCTCCTCCCGCTACGATTACGGGGGTATTAGAACACTGAATCACTGGATTATATATATATAGACCCGACCTTTCTATATAGAGTTGGACCTTAGTCTTAGTGTACACCATGTTAACATCATCCATATAGATATAGATGAGCAACAGCTTAACAGTTTGGCCCAGAAGAAACGTCAGGTCCTTTTTGCACTTGAAGTGTCATGATTCAGAACTGATCATTGACTCAAAAGTGTCAAGCATGCCACATACCAGTACTAGTACGTATAGTACGTACGTAGTGCCGTAGTACAACTATAGATCAAGCTTAGCTGCAGCGTGCATCATCAGAGCACCTCAGAGCAGCTGAGAGCTACTACTCTCCGTAAAATACTCTGATCACTGGGGCAAACTGGAGCAGAATCAACAGTTCTCTGAACTCCTTTCACAACAGTATGAATTGACAATGGTTTGCATGCAGCAGTGCAATGCTAGCTGCCGAATGCTTTCAAGTTTCAACAGCATGGGATCGATGCTGACAAGTCTGGTACAGTGATCGATCTTGCATGGCAATGCACACCTACAACTTGTACTACATGATTATCTTTGGGAAATAAATGCCAGCAACGAAAGAGCTACCATGTATAGGTATGGAAGAGCACGTATGATCTTGTAGGAGTAGCATTCACTGCAAGACGACGAGAAGCAATCGATGAGAGAGAATGCTTGAAAGAGAAAAACAAATATAGAATGAATCATATTAATTAGGCATTCCCGTGGATATTGAAGAAGATTGTTTTTGTACAATACAAAATTTCCTCTGTAGATATTGGGGTTCACAATAATTTTGGACCAAAGTTTTCAAATTCTTGAAATTTCAGTTGTATCGGTAGGATGTGCTTTTTTTTAATTTTGCCAAAGGAATGTTTAAATTCAATGAAAAACTGATCAAGTTTCAATTTCTTCGTTCAAAATTTTCAATTTTTTAAACTTTAAACCCTTAAAGATGTTTTTGCATTCCAAATGTGTACATTACATTGTATATATATTCACTGAAATTGTTTGGCTCACTTTAATACACCCAACATTCCAAAATGTTTGCAAAACGGCACTCCTGTTACCAATTGTTCTAAATGGCAACCTGTTAGGATGCTCATTATGTCATCATGTTCTACGTATAATTTTGCAGAAAAATATAGATAAAATTTACAAACTAAGAATCACCTAAATTAGATTTCTGGATATCAAGATATTAACGAAATAAATTATTAAATAAAAGATTGATCAAAATTAATTAAACCTAATTAATTAGTAATGTGAGATCTGAAAATAATTAATGGATGAAACTTTCAGAATACTAGAAAACACCCTAGCTAAAATTTAAATTAAAGAAATGAATTAGTAAATAAATTAATCTAAAATTAAATACATGAAAAAGGAGAGATTAATTACTACGCTATTCTTACATAAACTTTATCTTTATTACTAAAATTACGCTTATAAAATTTTAAAAAAATCTCTTAATTTTTTATATATGAATCTCTAAAAAATTTTAAAGAAAAGATACCTAAATACTAGATTTTGTAGCTCTATTTATTCTCGGCCGTATGATTTAAAATGGATGCTCCAAATTACAATCATGCTTCTAGTTCTTTATAGTTGAAAAGGTGGTATCACCCATCTGGTTCAACTTGGCAAAAAAGACAATAATTGGAAAAAAAATGAAAAACCTATAAAGGAATTGGCAAAAACTATTGATGAATCATATCTAACCGCAGCAAGCATTTATATATATACTTTTGGAGTTATCACTTACAGGAAAACGCACATTTATTTGAGCTATGGGAAACCTACTCAACCTCAAGTTGTGGAGATTTGGCCTCCAGTCAGGAGATCACAACCGAAGCCTCGCCTGGAGCTCTACTTGAGAAGATATTTTTATTAATATGACATAGGAACATAGGTGTTGTATATGTCTGTATGACCATTTCCTATCTTGTTCCATATCTACCATTTTAGTTTTGAACATTCATCAGCATGCCAGAAAATGATATGCAGGACAATTTTATTTACTACGAGCGAGCTCTCTTAGCCATGTAGGGAAGACGGTATGCTATATCTGTCATCTCTGGCCTTTGAGTAACATCGAGATTTAGGCATTGCACAATCATGCCTGCAAGACTATCAAGAAGCTCCAGATCATTTGATGCAGCAAGTTCCTTGTCAATGAGCTCAGTCAGTGTCTTACCTCTTGTGTAAGCATCGAGAAAATTCTTAAGTAAGCTATTGTTGTAAGAATGTGAGGCCTTCTTCCTTGTAATGAGCTCCAAGATAACAACTCCAAAACTATAAACATCACTTTTGCCGGTTAATAGACCTGCTTGAAAATATACAGGATCTATCTCATGTCGCCAATAATCTGCATTGTGTGTTCATTATCTATGGCAATCAACCTCGATATACCAAAGTCGGAGATTTTTGGTAGGAGGTCATCAGTTAAAAGTATATTAGATGGTTTTACATCACCATGTAGGATTGCGGTGCTGGTTTTTGAATGCATATAAGCTAGACCTTCTGCTGATTGTGCAGCAATTTGCAGACGTTGGTCCAAATTGAGAGGTACCTTGTTGCTAGGAGAATGTCAACTTCTAGGCAACAACCTATGAGCTTGACAATGTTCTTGTGGATGACTCGAGATTGAATGATGATTTCATTTGCAAATTGGTCCTTTTGTGCCAAATTAATATTGATGGGCTTCTTCACTACAACTAGATCATTACCTTCTCCCGTACTAATGTATCCCTTGTAGACCTCACCAAAGTTACCCTTTCCAATGATACTGCTACTTTTTAATATCGGTTTTAGATCATCCTTTTGAATATCATGATATTATTAACCTTTTTCAATATAGGACCACCGTTCTTTTCAAAAAATTCTTTCATCCTTCTTTTCTCTCTACAAGAAGTGTGTTGAATACCAGTACTGAGATTAAAAAAAATCCACCTACGGCACCTACATAATAATAAAAAAGATTTCAGATCATGAAATCACAGTTAAAACCATGTTTTATCGCCCTTATGGCTTTAAGGTTTTTAATATACAAGGTGAACAATATGTTGAATGTAAAGGCCATATTTGTTTGTTTTAACCAATGTAGGATTTTTATGAAATGTTTTTACAAGTAGCAAGAACACGGGCATTTAGCTAATATAACTGAAACAAAATACTCCAGCCATCATGCTCATTGTATCATTAACCGCTGTTCATACTGATGAATTAATCTGTTTTATCTCTGCTGAGTTGTTCTCCTTCCGTTTCTCTATCGTTCACTTCCTTGAGAAAACATCTTCCCTCCCATATACTGTCCAGAGTCGTCTTTCCTCTGTCCTTCCATCCTTCACTTTCACGTGAAAATCTCTTCCCTCCCATAAAAACCAAAAACCGATTTCTCAAAAAAAAAAACTGATCACTTTATATAAAACTGAGTGGCTCACTTGTCCAAATCCTTTCACTGAATAAAAAACCATTGCAATACATGGCCTATAACTAGTCCCATAAGAATGGCATTATTCCTAGCATCTTCGTCAATTTACATTGGATCCATCTATTTGTCAAATGATTGGTTCTTCTTGAATAACTTTTTAAAACTTCTATATTAATTGGTGTTTTCTCCTAGTTAGCTTAATAGCACATCTAAGTTAATGAAGAATAAAAAAAATCTAAAAGTGAATGATACATAAAGGAAAAAAATAATCTGGAGATTGATAAATAGGAAACCTGATTTATATTTATGATCATTTTGTCAAGTCAGCGATATGAGAATATTATGTAGCGTATACATACCTACTGCCATCTGTGCTGCAAGAGGAAACGTTGGGTTGCATGGATCTTTGATAGGATCAGCACTGTGGGAACCTTTAGGGCAATCACATTCGTAGGAACCCTGCTTATTCCGGCAGATGCCATGGCAAGGGTATTCGTCTGGGCGTTCACACTCATTGACATCTGTGTATCATCAATTATGTCCAACATAAAGTAGCTAATTAAGGATTAAATATGTTTACGACCGACATGAAAAATAAAGCATAGTTCCTAGCTAATGATGCTAGCAAGAATATGTTATGCTCATCTCGATAATATTGTACAATTGTGGAAGTATTCGACATATGGTGGTGGAGTCGTCAGTGCTACTAGGTTCAAATTATAATGCCTTAGTTACAAATACTAATATATTGATATTTAAGGGATTTTTTATTTGGTCTTTGCTGTCCCTTTGAGCTTAATGTGTGCAAAGGAGGATACTTGCCGGCGCCGGGGGGCATATTTTTGTGTCAATGTATTCCATGTAATTGAAAAAAAAAACCTTGTGGCACACATGTTAATTCCTTGCATAGTCATCACGCTTATGTTGAAAAAACATATCATTGTTAAGTTTCGTAGTATGTCAAAAAATATATTACAGTTCTCGAGAGATAGCAGCACCAACAACTTTTGATCCAATATGTGCTACGGCATCACCGATGGATCCTTATTTAATGTGTAGTTATCAAAACTAGATTGACCTTTGGATTTGGAATGGGAAATCTTGAATTTTTAGTTGAAGTTTATTTTTAGTTGAATGTTTCTAGAATTTTCAAGCATTCAAAGATGAATTTGGACTTTTTCGTGTGAATGACTGGTTTTTTAAGTTTAATTTGAATTTTCTTATAATTGTAAGAATTAAGTGGACCAATCGAGCTAGGTTGATCCAGACGATGGCGCCACCTCATGCATGCATGAACTTACCAGTGCAACCATTGGGGAGATAGGGGTTGCCCTCGAAACCCTCGCTGCAGTTACAGACGTATCCCGGCCCGTTGGTCGAGTCGCGGCAGTCGGTGTTGTCGCTGACGCAGGCGTAGTTCTCCTTCTTCTTCTTCGCCTCGTCGCACGTCAGCTCTTCGTCGTCGCGGATGGCCCAGTCCAGCCTCACCGGCACGGTCCGGTTGACGTCCATCCTCAGGTCAGCGGCGCTGAAAGTGTAGCTCTCCTTCTCCACGATGAAGGCGTAGTCGCACCTGGGGCTGGACGCCCAGCGGGTGTAGTTGTCGTCGAAGCTCACCTTGTTGTCCGTGATGCCTACCGGGATGTCGATGTTGCAGCAGCCGACGCCGGAGCAGTCACCGGTGACCACGTCGGCGGTGCTGTTGCAGTAGCACCAGCAGCCGGTGTAGTAGGCGTCGATGTAGTCGGAGTCGACACCCTGGCCGCGCTGGCTCCCCGTGTAGCCCATGGTGTTGCAGCCGACAACGACGAAGTGGCTGCGGGTGTGCGAGATGCGGTACAGGCCATCCCGGTTGAACTGCAAGTCGCCGTTGCTGGAGGCGATCACCTTGTTCGTGGTCGGCGAGGAGGAGTGGAAGCACTGCCATCCGATGGGCAGCCTCACGCGTGCCTCCGCCGTCTCGATGGATAGGTCGATCACTGGAATAGGCTTCGTGCTGCTGGGGAGGAACGGCGAGCCACCGTCGTCGTCGCAGATGATCTCGAAGCCTTTCCGGAAACAGCCGGCGCCGATGCCGAACGGGTAGGCGATGGCCGTGCCGCCGCAGCTGTCCGGACAACCGGAGATGGTCCTGGTCTCACCGGCAGCGCGGGAAGCATTAATATCCGATGCTGCTGTTAGCAGCAGCAGCTGCAGTAGTAAGACGATCAATGGCGTCGTCATCGTCGTCGACGACATTACTTCGTTGCTCTAGCTTGCTGATCACATGATTATTTCTCTAGTGATCATCCAGAAACCGCCCCTGCTTTTAAAAAAGCTGAGCTGACAGCTGAGCTGAGCTGTGACCCGAGTTAATTAGTACTGTGACCTATTCTCTCCTCCTGGGTCACAGGAAGGTGTGGTTTCAGACATGCAGACGTGGACATCAAAACTACTAGTTTGACTGCTCAACAACCGTGACCAGGACTCCACAATGACCTCGTCCTCTGTTGGATATCTAATTATTTTTCTTTGGCATGACAAATTCCAACTGGATTTGACTGCTATAGTTGGTCTAGTTGGCATGCTTTCTGGTGCTCGAAGTTTCTGGCACTGACTAGCTAAGCCTAAGCTAGCTGATGTTAGTTGAGACTCGACAGATTCTGGTTTGCAGTATACAAAAGTGAGTAGTAATTTTATGTTTTGTGCTATGTCGGGACACAAATGTAGAGTGCAAAATTTACACGCTGGAGTAGCTAGCAAACTGCACACAGCAAGGAATGTGGGATGTGATTCGCGTAATTAGGTCGGTTAGTGGCAGTTGTCGGTTCAGGAAGTCTACAAATTGACAGCCATATATGTAGGAAAACCAAACAGACAGCCATATATATAGGAAAACCTCTCATTAAATCATTTTTTGGTGAAAAGACACTACAATTTGGATAAGTTGGACTTTTCAATGCGCCAAACGAAGGAAAAGCTAATACAATGGTGATGCAAAAATGAAAGAAAAAAAATTATGACGACATATTGTAAAGCTCATGTTTGTGGATGGTTTTTTTTTTAGAACAAAGCCTTTTGCTGATGGCATGTTGTCTCTTTTCTTTATTTATTGTTCCGCGTTTTGCTCCGATTAGGATCGACTTGTGTTTTCTTCCTGTTCTAGTGCGAATTTCTTCAACTTAGATCCATCCATTGCCTTAACACATTAGAGAAATGTTCCAGAAAGTTTCAATTGGTTGATTCCCCTTGGTTTTGCAATAATCTAAGTTCAAGTTAATTTTTCTCTTCAGATTAATCATTTTACATTACAGTAACTTTTGAGCGCCATAACTTTCAATATATCTACAAGTCCGATGTGAGTGATTTTTGTATGGTTAGATTTTAAATAGAGCCAAAGTTTTTGTACCCCAATTTCAAGTTGGTCGGAGCTACAGATATAAAGTTACATGTTTTTCACAATCGCTCTGTTAGGCTATTTTCAAGCTTATACGGTCAGATAACTGGACTGTACCTGCAACAAAAACGACTCTATGCCCAGTTAGACCTACCATAAAAGCCTGCTGGTTAGAACTCCAAGCGTACGTCTTTTTTTTAGCTGTTAAGTGGGCGAGTTTTGATACCCATAGTTTGATTTATTTATTTTTACTTATACTACACTTTATTGTGTCAGGCAGTTCATTATTTCAATCCTGCAGGTTTCTTGGTACCCGATTGATTCTTTTAATTATTCTACCTATCTCTGTCGTTTGGTAATCAAATGTATAAGGTTTAAGCCAAAAGGGTCAAATAATGATTTCTTATGAGGCATCTGTCAGGAACATATGCACGGAAAATATATGTGATGCAGAGAGTTGATTAAAGGATATTGATTTTTACATTCTAATGTACTTAGTCCTATGACATGTGTATTGAATATTGACAAATCACATTGTATCTATTAAGGCCTTCGTTTTTTTTGACTTACTTATCAATCCCCTCAAAATTTGAATTTTAAAACTTAATTTAGTTGATTCAGAGTTTTCTTTTTATCTTAGTTTATTTTAAATCTTAGTTTCTTTTTAGATATAAAAGTTTTAAATTATTTTTAATTGTCCTGTTGACAAAGATGAGAGGCTTTGACTTGGATATCCAGTGGAGACCAGATGCAATCATGAAGCCAGACTTGTTCAGCATATCTTTACTCCAAGTTTCTTCAAAGACGGATATCGATCTCTAACTCATAAAAATTCTAAAAGTTAAGAAAAGATAGGTGTAGATTATAGGGTTATTAGGATAAGACATCTCTTATTCAATTTTGGACTAGAATTGAAAAATTAAGTCACATTTCTAGGAGACTCTATCTAGAGAAGTCAGACTCATTTTTTTGAAGTTTACAAAAATGTGTTATTATACATTCCATCTCAGTGTCTCACACATTTTTTCACCTTCCTAGGACTTCCGTGGAGAAAGATTTGTTTTGCACTTACTTGTCCAACAGAAGTTGGCTGAGTCAAGATAGCAACGCTAGTTTTTATTAATTCAATCGCTGGGCATCAATCATTCCCTACATCGCAGAGGGATGATTGGAGCCCTGATGTGCTGCATTTTCTCAATGAGAGGCACAAGCTACTCTAGGAGATACACTCGAGCATTTGTGGCAACCATGTGGCTTCTAGGACGCTAGTCGGTAAGGTCTACCATCAAGGGTTTTCTAATCGATCGTAATCACTGATAATGAAGAAATAGTGTGTACTTGTGAGAGATGTCAATTCTTTGCCAAATAGATTCACGTCCTAGTTAAAGAACTCCAAATGATACCAATATCCTAGCCGTTCACAGTCTGAGGCCTCGATATAGTGAAGGGACCTAGGGATTTAAACACTTGTTCGTGGTGAAAGACAAATTAACAAAATGGATAGAGGTGAACCCGGTGGCCAAGATCACTGTCGCTTGAGCAAGAGTCTTCATTCAAGATGCTGTGCACTAGTTTGGGATACCCAACATGATCATCACCTACAACGACGCTCAGTTCATGGGCTCCGTTTTCAAGGAATTATGCAAAGAACTCGACATCAAGATCTGCTACATGTTGGTAGCCCATCCACATAGTAACGGACATGTGGAACGGGGCAACGGCATTGTCCTACATGGCATCAAGACAAGAGTTTTTGACTAGCTAAAGCCTTATGCAGAAAAGTGGGTCTCTGAGCAATCTCCTATGTTGTGGTCTTTAAGGACCACACCTAGCAGGGCCATCGGTCAATCCTCTTTTTCCCACTTCTATGACTTAGAGGCAGTTCTGCCAACTAAGTTAGAGTTTGTGTCCCCATGGGTTCGTGCCTATCAAGAGCAAGACAAGGAAGGAGGTTGACTAGAAGACATAGATAAGCTTGAAGAGGCATAGGATATCACAACGACCTAGTTGGTCAAGTACTAACAATCACTTCGATGCCATCAAAATTGCAACCTTCATTATAGAGCATTCTCAGTCGGGGATTTGGTTCTACAAAAAAATTAGACTACTAAGAATAGACATAAGCTCTCTCCAATTTGGGAGGGTACGTTCGTAATAAGCGAAGTGACGCACCTAGGGGCTTACTGACTACAATGATAAGATGGCATGACGGTGGACAACTCCTAGAATATAGAATAGCTACGACATTTCTATGCATAAAACTATTGTACTATATAGATACCACTAATAAAGGTAAGTCCCATCATGCTCTTCCCCTTGAATTATTTCACTTTCGTTTGAGTCAAGCTATAGATGAGACGCTCACTTCCCCTTTTTACATCGCATTAAGTAAACCCTACTAGAGGTGAGAACTTAGTTTCACAATCAGGTCTACACACTCCAGGGCTCATGAAGACCTGATCTAGTAAGGAGGGGAACGCTGACTCTACTTAGTTACATGTTCGAACAAATATAAACATAATACAACCAGCTAGTGTTATTTTTACACCAAAAACGTCTTCTAGAGCACTACTAATTACATCCACAAACTGCTTGTCCTTTACATGGATTGTAGCTATGGACTTCACTTCTTCTAGGAGCGCTACAACATCATCATTAGAGCAGGTAGAGGTAAACCCTTCCCCGATTGCCACCAGGTCCACTTGGGGATACAACGACTTCACCATCGTAAGGGCATGACTCATGCTCGCCATGGTGATGGTTGTCGCGTGCTCCTTCATTGCCTTAGGCATCTCCAATAGTCGAGCTACCAATTGAGTGCTGGGCAGCATGTCGCTTGATGCCTCGTCATGCAGGAAGTAGAAGTCAACAATGAGCACCACAGCTTGCTCCAAATGCTCCCTTGATGCCTTGACAATTCGGACCTCTTCTTCAAAAAATTGGAATTGGTTTTGACACTGTTTATGGTACTCTACCACAAACAACAACTAAGTAACAACACTCGGATACCCACAACAAGGATGGCTAGGAGAAAACATACCTTCTAAGCTCTTGGTGGCTACTTTAGCCTTGCCCTCTATAGTAGGTGCCTGAGTGGTCACCTCCTCTAGCTCCTTCTAACTGTCTACACTTAGGCCAGTAAGGAACACATTGTAAAGTAATGACATAAATGCAAGAAGAAGTAGCTACTTCCACAGTCTTGGTCTGCTTCTTCAACTTGTCGCTCTCAGCTTCCACCCGATCCAAATCTACTTGGGCTAGAACCAACAACCAAAATTAGAGTCAATGTAGAAAGCACAACTAAAAGATGATGCTTTATTCCGTACCCGAATAGGAGGACTCTATGCATAATCGATTGATCTTTGCATGAAGTTCACGCTCCCGCTGTTGCACTTTGATTTGCTTGACGGCGTGTTGGCGTTTGACAACCTCTACCACCTGAAGAATGCTTTGGATGCTTGCTACTTAGTTGATTGTCCATTCTAGATATTTGCTCTTCTTCTTGAACCTATCGACTACAGCCTGAAAAACAACAAAAAATTTAGATACTACCTGCCACGCCAGCATGGCATACTAGGTAGTTGGGGGCTAAAGGAGGAGGAATACCTTCATTTTCTCTAGGATCTGCAAACAGAGGTCATGCATCCTGCCGATTTCCTCTGTGTCTTTGGTGTCATCAAATCCCTCTATTTCGCCTTGGTTGTTAAATTAAGTAGCTTGGAGGGGCGACACATACTCGGGAGGAGCTAGCAGAGGGGCCCAATAGATTTCCTCAACACCTTCATCATTGTCCTTCCCTTGCCCAGTGATGGTGTTTGGTTCGGTGAATGAGTTGGTTCCACCCCGGCTAGGGCTGCTGTGGCTAGCTTGCTCATTTGTAGTTTCATCGGCCTTGGTCTGTGATCCTGCAGTGGTTGGCTCGTTTGTGGCAACTGGTTCAACATGGGTACTCAGGCTTGGTGTAGCTTTGTCCTCTTGGTTGGCGTCCGCTTTCATACTTGGTTTAGTTTCCGCGGCCATAGCAGCTTGCCTGGGTGAGCCTTTATGCCTAGTCTCCCCTGTGACAGTTAGCTCACCTTGTGCAGCAATTGGAATTTCTATGGACAACTACCTATGAAGAACTCTTAGTCTTAGCTAGGGCCTAGGGTGACAAAGGATGGAATGCAAGGAGGAGAATAACTTATGTGAAGGACTTTCAAATTTTCAAGGCCGGAGCCCAGCGCAATGTTAGGGGCTTGGTTCTCCTACTCTGCTCTCCACTGCGGGAGGTGTGCATAGAGGCCTTGGTGCCATAGTCAAGGCCAGAAGTAGCAGTTGGTTTGCCTAGTTGTGTCTACGCTGCTCTGGCCCGAGTGGTCTGTTCCACCCGAGGAGACAAAGGAGGGCACAATCCAAAAGCTGAGTGGAAGGTGGAGGATCATTACTCATGGGGTTCTTCTTGGCTTTCTTGGAATCAGGTGACTCGACTGGCTCTCCCACCTTCCTCTTTTGTTTATTTTTGGTGATTGGGGCAGGCGGGGTAGATGAGAAGACCTCACAACCCTAATACAACATGGGTTAGCTTGTTAACTTGAAGACCACAAAAGGAACAAGGCATGTAAAGTACAAACCTCTGGTTGGGGATTCTTCACACTGTAAGGAGACATGCAAAGTTTGTTGGAGATGTGCGAGCCCAACATGAAGAAAATGTCGGGTCTTATGATAGACTCCTGGTCCCAGTTCTTCTTAGATGACTCCCGAGTAGGATCATCGAGGCCAACATAGTCAAACATTAGATGCGCTTGGTTTTTTTATTGGCTAGATATGCTAATTGATGAAACACATCGTGGGAACTGTGCTTCTAGCTCTACGTTCTTTTCCATGTCAATAAGATACAGGATCTACATAATTGGCCCAATTTGGATTGGCTCGGAAGGAATGACCATTTGAAGTTTACCATTAGGGCGTGCTCGACAAAGGGAGGTAGAGAGGGCTTAGGGTTCGAGTAGTAGAATCATGCTGAGTGCCACCCCTTTAAAGAGGACTGAAGTGGGAGGTAGAAGTAATCCTTCTTCCTCTCTAGTTGAAGTTGGAGCCCAGTGCCCCCGACCACTTGGGCTTAGCCTAGGATGGTTGGGGTTTGAGGTGGAAAAGACGATAGACCAAGGCGAAGTAGGGAGGGATCCCTAAGAAAGCTTCGTAAAGAGTAATGAAGATAAAAATTTGGAGGATGGAGTTAGTATTGAGATGCACTAACTAGATCTTGTAGAAGTCCCGGAGACCTACGAAGAAATTAGAGGTGGCCAACCCAAGTCCATTTTGGAAGAAGGGCTTAAAAACCACGATTTCTTCGGTATTGGGGGTTAGAAAGGCTTCACCGATAGCGGGCACCAGCTGATAATCTCCATCGGCTAGAGGATCTTGTACTCCACCATCTCATTAGCTTCTACATTGGTGCAATTGGATCTCTTCCACTTCGTGTCCTAGTATGGCAACAACATTGATGCATCAAATATGGATGACATGGTGGTTAGGGTTCACAGAATCTAGATCTAACCCATGGGTTATGAGGATTCCAGATTTGCTCGACGCTAAGTCTAGTTCGGTCAGAGGAGGCAGGGGAAGGATGAACCCTGGCACGACGAGCTACTCAAGGAGGGATGGATAAGATGAAGTGGCAATCGAAAGGTTCGGAGGAAAATTTCCCTAAGCTGTTTGGAGCTTTATAAACTCGGTATGCGCATTGCTAGGACTTGGCCTGTGAATCATGCAAACAATTAGGACTTAGGGTTGCTATCACATGTCTTGATGGGCCGCCTATGGGCCGTGTGTTGTATAGTGCCGGTGTAGATCAAGCAAACATCCGTTTAACTTAGTTGGTCAAAGCACTCCTTGAAATGCCGACTCCAATCTATGGCAATGCTATAGCACTGGTGTAACACCAACTAAAGTTTAGGATTTCATTCATTGGCGGTCATCCCAGTTTTCGAACTAGCTGGTGCCTATTAGAAACGTGAGAAGGCTTGAAGACCTTTGCCTTTTCATTGCAAAAGTATACATTTCTGTAGCTATTCTAATGTGCCAACGCTGATAGCTAGTACTCAAATGAGGGGATGTAACTCCATAGGACCCAGTCGGATGGCTCTCAGCTGAAATGAGTTAGGCGAGGCTTCCTCAAAAGATGAAGGACTCGAGGGCTTCTATGGGGATATTACCCTCAGGTACATCAGGTGTAGGCTTTGGAGTATGGGTCAAGTACTGGTTAGTGTCGTCGGTAGGGCGTATAACCCTAACTTGTATTCCAAGGTTGGAAGGGATATGAGATAAGGAATAAATCTCTTATCCTAGATATCTTGGAGAGTAAAAAAGGAAATAGTATCCAGCTAGGTTAGTTAAGCAAGATACCCTAGCATCCGATTTCCTCTCTCTATAAAAAGGGGAGCCATGATCATCATCGGGGGACACCTTGACGGTTTTGTAACCTTAGATATAGGCGATCCAATCCACATACAACAGGAGTAGGGTATTACCTCTTACCAAGGGTTTGAGCCTATATAAATTTCCTATGTCACTTGAGTTTCTTAGATCCTTCGCATACCCCATTAGGTTATTACCGATTTGTTACATCGACGATGGCAGTGTAGGCAGCGAGGGCGATGGGGCCAGTTAGCTTTGTAATCTCTCGATGGCTGTGTTGTGTGGTGGAAAGGTTAGCGGTGGTAGTGCACCAGCAGCATACATAGCGATGTGCTAGGGGCCTTGGTGGTCATGGCGGTGATGGTTAGCTTGGTAGAGGCGATGGTGGTTGGTCGGCTCGACGATGCTCTAGGAGTGATGCTAGGAGTAGCAGCAGCACCAAGGGGAGTGGCAGAGGTGGTGGATGTCAATAGTGAAGATAGTGTGTCGACGATGACTTCCTGGTGAGATAGGCGGTGATGGTGGCTCAGCAGAGGTCAGGGTCTACTACGACGACGATATGGTGCCGCAGCTCTCTAGTGAGATAAGCAATGTCAACTTAGCAGATATCGTGCTCTGCTACGATGATGATGTGGTGGCGATGGTCCTCCGGTGAGATAAGCTTTGACGATTCGACGGAGGTGAGATTTTGCAGTAATCATTAGTTATGGGGGCAATGGTTGTCCTACGATGTGGCGATGGCATAGTAATGACCTCTTTTGGTGAGATAAGCTATGGCAACTCGGTGGAGGTGGTGCTTTGTGACAACGATGGCATGGCAGCAATGGAATCATTCATGCTGCAAGGGAGTAAGTTGTCCAAGTGGTGTGAGACCGGTGCTTGGCGACTAAAAATGATTGGGTGGACTAGTTCTGTCCCCTTCCTTTACTCATGATGGAATGGAGGTGTTTTTGTGGTAATTGCAGTGGTAGCGAGAGAGTGAGGTAGAGGAGGTGCGGGCTAGCTCTGCATCTCTGTAAAGTTTGAAGCAAGAAGGAAGAGCTTGAAGTTTGTCTTCTAGTATTTCCTTTTTTTATTATTTTTTAAAGACTATAGAATGGTGTCCTATCGTAAGGATGGTATAGTTTATGAAACACGTGACTGCATGAGTCAATGAACTACATCACGCAAACCCGAGTGTAATGCCTACTCCCTCTAGCAAAAGTTGTCACGTCTCTGTATGTATGCTCATCCCATACACATGTTAGCTAATCCCACATGAGGCATGTATTCTTTCATACCTCTCACACACACATACACAGACCAAGAAAATATCTTCTTTTGTAGGCCTCTCTAGCTAGGCCTTGTTGTTTGGTTGGGTTTCTTGTTCTTTAGTTGTGTACACCATACAATGTGGATGTACTATACTTGGTACTTAGTATTATGTCTAATACATATAGGTATTAGATGTGATACTTGGGTATTAGACCTAATCTTGATGATGACCCATGGCGTGGCCCCATGATGCTCGATCATGGCGGAGATGGTGGATAATATGCTGTTAGACATTCCGAAGATGCTAGGTGACAAGGAAGGAGTGGTCATGGTGAGCTGAAGAACGTGGGTGCGTGTGCGCTGATCGCGGCGGCGTATATGCACACGATTATGGGTTGGCACAATCACCTTCCAAATTTCTTTCCGCGCATGTAGGATCATGGGATGGCATGATCGTTACATAAATAGGAGTATTCAGAACTTTGTAATTGTAGCCCTTAGACCAGTTCAATTGAATTCTAACAAGAATTCCCAAATTTTCGCTTCTGAAATCGCTCTCTCTGTTTTTGCTTTGCTCGGGGTGTGTTGTTGGACGCCGAATAGTTCCCGAATACTGTTCTTCTCCGTGTGTAGTTATCGGATCCGGTACAGTGCCGTCGCAAGGTGTTTGATAAGGTTCTCGCTAACAAATGGTATCAGAGCATGCTAGGTTCGAAGTCTAATTCAATGACATGTCGATCGTGACGACAGACGTGGCTAGGGGAAGCACGGGAAGTGCATTCCTCTATCCACAATTGATGGCGATGAACTACACTTGCTGGGTGATCTATGTGCACACGATGATGGAAGATCAAGGTGTCTGGGATGCGATTGAGCCAATGGTCGGTACGGCCATCAATTCGAGGAAGGATAAGAAGGACAAGTCACATTTGTTCTAGGCGCTGCCAGAGGATCTCCTCATGCAGGTGGCTAAGAAGCAAACGATGAGGGAGGTCTAGGACTTCCTCAAGACGAGGTTTGTCGACGTGAACAGGGTGCGAGATGCACATCTCTAGACTCTTAAGGCTAAGATTGACGTGATGACGATGGGGGATGGTGAAACCCTCGAATAGTACATAGGATGGCTTACCGGCATGTCTATCTGGTACTCATGCCTTGGGGGCACACTCATCGACATGACGCTGGTGAAGAAACTGTTCGATATGGTCCCTAAAAGATTCATGAGTGTGATCACAGGCATGGACCAGTTCTTCGACCTCAACACACTGCCGTTTGAGGAGGTGGTCGGCTGCCTCAAGACGTATGAGGAGCGCACGCAAAAAAAGACAGGATCTACTGGCGGAAATGCTAAAGGTCAGGTATTTCTCACTTAGGCAGAGTGGGAGATGCGCTACAAGAAGGTCACCAATGAACTGATGTTTGGCAAGGGCAAGCCTCCAGCAGAAGGAAGCAACTACGGTCATGGAGGACACTTCCGTGGCCTAGGGTGCGGTAGAGGAGGTTGCAACAGTTCGTCGCCTAAGGAGGGCGCTGGTGAATTAGGCGGTGTCAGTCGCAACAAGAGCCTTCAACTGCAACAAGTTTGAGCATTATGCAAACCGATGCCGTGCCACCAAAAAGAAGAGGAAGTTCACCTTACCATGACTACTGACACCAAGCCAGCATTGTTGCTCGTAGTGTCAGAGGAGATGCCAGCCACGGGAACATGCCATGGTAATCTAGACATCTAGGAGCATACGGTGCTACCAAGGTTCCTCCTGGATGATGGTGGTTTGACAAGCGGTGATCTCTAGTATCTTGATAATAGAGCAAGCAATCACATGACAGGTGGTAAAGGGAAATTCTGTAAATTGGACTAGAATGTAACTGGAAGGGTGAGGTTTTGGATGCATCCTTTGTTGAGATTAGAGGAAAGGGCTTGATTGTGTTCTCATGTAGAAATGGAGACCAATGGCTATTGCAAGATGTGTATTACATCCCCAGCCTCTGCTGCAACATGGTGAGATTGAGACAACTAAAAAAAAACAGGAACAAGGTGGTGATGGATGATGGAGACCTTTAGGTGTTTGACAAAAATCCCTAGCAATTGATTATGAAAGTCTGACGTTCTCCAAATCATCTCTACAAAATTGAGCTCAAGCTTGCACAACTTGTGTGCCTCCTTTCGAAGCTAGAGGACCTAGCTTGGCTTTGGCACAAACACCTGGGACATGCAAATTTTTAGGCCCTAAAGTATTTGTTAGACAAGGCGATGGTGGCAGGGGTTCCTATCATACACCATCCAAACCAACTCTACAAATGTTGTTTGGCAGTGAAGCAGGTGCCTCCACTTGAGCTAGTGCACTTGGACCTATGCGGTCCTATCACCCTAGCAACGCCAGCAGGTAACTTGTACTTCATGCTCATTGTTGATGATCATATGAGGTGGATGTGGGTGTTTGCCTTGAAATCAATGGACCCAACATCAACAACATTTTCTAACTTCAAGTCATTAGCCAAGAACACGGTAGGGCGTCGTATCAAGGTTCTGCAGTCAGATCGAGGTGGTGAATTCTTGTTTGAGTAGTTTAGAAGCATCTGCGCTAATGCCGGCATCGAGCGACACTTCACAACTCCCTATACACCGCAACAAAATGGGGTTGTCAAGCGTCGGAATAGAACAGTGATGGAAATGGCACGATCTCTTCTGAAGGGTTCATGGATGCCAGGCTGGATGTGGGGGAGGCAGTGCGACACGTTATCTATCTGCTCAATCGATTGCTGATGAAATCTATGGGCGACTGGACTCTGTTTGAAGCTTGGACATGGTGCAAACCACATCTAGGGCACCTGCAGGTATTCGGGTGCACAGCTAACGCTAAGATCACGATGCCACACCTGAAGAAATTACAAGATCGAAGCCGGACACTTGTGTACCTTGGCATCGAGGAGGGGAGTAAAGCCCGCAGGCTCCTTGATCCTACACACGACCACATCCATGTAAGTCGTATGTGTTGTTTGATGAGCTAACCGTGTGGATGTGGAACAATGATGTAGAAGGTAAAGGCTCCTAGGAATTCATCATTGAGCAGTCGCTAGTAGAGGAGGTAGAGCGAGTAGCATCCTTGAGGGTGACTAATGTGCTAGGAGCGGTGAACGCGGAGAGAGTGCCAGGAGCAACAGGCTCGGCCCTACTAGAAGGTGCTGAGGATCAACAGCCTACACCAGGCATCCAACCCAAGAGCGCAAACGAGCACCTAACAGAATCACCATCAAGGACAACATCATTAGACACGCTGACGGGCTCACCAGTTGGATGCATTGACTCCATTCCCTCCAGCAACGATGGCCTTGTTCGGTACAAGGACATGGCAGATATCATGTGCTAAGCACCTCGCGTGGATCTGGTGGATGATGAAGAAGTCAAAGCATTGCTAGCATAGACGGTGGAACCCTCAAATTATCATGAAACTGCTGGGCAGGAAGTATGGGAGCATGCCATGAATACTAAAATTGAAGCGATCGAAAAAAATGAAACTTGGTCACTCACCTCTCTGCCACCTAGACATAAGACGATTATGCTCAAATGATTGTTTAAACTAAAGAAGAATGTAGAAGGAGAGGTGATCAAGCACAAGGCCTGGTTGGTTGCAAAAGGGTATGTATAGAGGCAAGGGTTGGATTATGAGGAGGTATTCACATCGGTGGCCAGACTTGACATCGTGCAAGCACTGCTTGCTATCGTGGCAAACTGCGGCTGCCAAGTCCACCATCTTGATGTGAAATCGACATTTCTAAATGGCGAATTTGAAGAGGAAGTCTATGTCGCTTAGCCAGAAGGATACATCCAGCTAGGCAAAGAGCACCTGGTGCTAAAACTTCAGAAGGTTCTATATGGTTTGCGGCAAGCGCTGCGGGCATTGAACTTCTCACTAGATAAGAGCTTGAAGCAATTAGGCTTTATGCGCTGCACTTAGGAACAAGCTGTGTACATCAAGAGAAAAGTTGATAAGCGAATCATAGTTGGAGTTTATGTTGATGACATGATTGTCATAGGACAATACCTTGAGTGGATTGAAGCCTTCAAGAATCAGATGAAAGGAGAATTCAAGATGAATGATCTTGGTTTCCTTTCTTATTACCTTGGTTTAGAGGTATTCCGAGGTAGCATTGGAATTACTCTCAGGCAAACTACGTATGCCAACAAGATTCTGCACAAATTTGGGATGAAGGATTGCAATCCAACTTTGATTCCCATCGACCTAAAAACTCAACTACACAAAGATTCCAAAGGATGACCTGTGGATGAGACCGAGTACCCACGCATGATTGGGTGCTTGAGGTATCTATTACACACAAGACCAGACTTGTCCTTTGCTATTGGTGTTGTGAGCCACTTCATGGAAAGGCCAACTGTAATGCATCACAAATCGGTAAAGTAGATATTGCAGTATCTCAAAGGGACGGTGGTACTATCCTCCAGTGAAGCGGAGTTCATGGCGGCCACTGTTGCGGCATGTTAAGCGTTGTGGCTGCGAGCACTCCTAGTAGAACTAGTTGGGACAATAATGAGACCGGTTAATTTGTTTGTTGATAATAAGTCTGCCATTGCACTCATAAAGAATCCAGTTTTCCATGAAATGAGCAATCACATTAATACTCACTATCATTTCATCCGGGAATGTGTGGATGGAGGACAGATCATGATCAAGTTTGTTTGGTTTGACGAGTAGAAGGCAGATAGTTTAACAAAGGGATTGCCGATGACGAAGCTGACTATGGTGCGACATTTGCTAGGTGTTCGTGACCTTGGGCCATGCCACGGCTCAGGGGGAGATTCTTGATGCTGACCCGTGGTGTGGCCTCGTGACTCTTGATTGTGGCGGAGATGGTGGACAATATGGTGTTAGACATTCCGAAGATGCTGGGCGACAAGGAATGAGTGGTCATGGTGAGCTGAAGAACGTGGGTGCGTGTGCGCTGATCGTGGCAGCGTATATGCACACGATTGTGGGTTGGCACAATCGCCTTCAAAATTTCTTTCCGCGCATGTAGGATCATGGGATGGCATGATCGTTATATAAATAGGAGTATTCAGAACTTTGTAATTGCAGCCCTCTATCTACTTTAATCGAATTCTAACAAGAATTCCCAAATTTTTGCTTCTAAAATCACTCGCTCTGTTATTCTCTACTCGTGGGTGTGTTGCCGAACGTCCAATAGTTCCCAAATGCTATTCTTCTTCTCCACGAGTAGTTGTCGGATACAGTACAGTGTCGTGTTTGACGAAGTTCTCGCTAACACCTGATACCTATCTAAACTTGTACCCGTAAGTATTAAAGATGGTATTTATTAAATCTATTGCCTACAATATACTATGGTTGGTGCCTATATGAACTATGTCCAATACTTAGTATCATACTTGATAGGTATCGGATTTGATATTGGACGTTGGATGATAAGTATAAATATTAGTTATGTACTATTTTAGAGTATCCACATATTAATGTCTCATTCACTCTCCTCCAACTACATTGCACTGCCACCACTAGGACTAGTTTTGTCTTCTGTCACGTAGCAATGGAAGCAACACCATTTAGACTTGTCTTGTATTGTCTTGTTTCTCTCCCACATCAATAGGAGGATGATAGGCACCTCTAAATACTTTTGGCTAAAGAAAGTGCCTAGAATCTCTTGCTTTTGAATAGGTTGTGAGAGAATGGATGGATGTGTCGTGTGTACGGGGCTTTCTCTGAGTTGCAAAGAAAGAGTTGAAAAGTGAAGTTCTGTATACATTGTTGCTACACATAAGGCATTGAATGCTGCTTGGCTGCTTTGCTGCTACACATGAGACATTGAATGCTGCTTGACTGCTCGAAACCACGCTCTATGTAAACAATACAAAACGTCATCACACTCGCCTGGAGGAATGTACATTGCCTACGAGGAGAGTGCACCGGATTGGTACCACACATCCACACATCGGTCAAGAGGTATAGGATGATGTCAGCATCATTAAGTATCCGATCCAATGGATTGTATCTTGTCTCTTAGTCGTCATTTTTTAATCTTAATTATGAGATTTTAAGTATATATACTCATGTAACCTTTAGCTATTAGAAGGTTGGATTTTTATCTATCATCTTAAAAAATATAAGATTTAAGGACACAACAAAACTAGAATCAAATTGTCTCATTTCCGATTTGACTTCTCCAGTAATCATCACGCCGCACCAATGTCATTTGATTATCCTGTCAATGGTGTAAACAAATGTGGTGGAGCCGGGCTGCAGCGGGATAGATCTGCAGCCCGACCTGGATGTGTGACATGTGGACCGGCTACCGATCGAACGGCAAGGCGTGGATGGTTCCCAGGAAGTGCGATCTCTCGCCGCCGTCCGTCGGCTCGTTCGGTAGGAATTGAAATACGATCTTGGCGCCCGCGGCTTGTCCTCTTTTGCCGTATTTACGGTCCTTTCAGGCTGAGCATTTCCCTCTTTTGAATTTTGCGCAGAAAATAGAACCCCAGCATCATAAAATTTCGAACTTGAGGTCAATCGGTGACAAGCCTTACTGATTTTAATCCCGCAGTCCAAGCTAGGCTAAGAACCTACAAGAGAATGAGCATTTTCGTCATTGATGGAGGCTAGCTTTCTGCAATCCAGGGTTTGGCCGTTTGGAGAACAATTGAAAAAACAAACTTTCTTCAATGTTCAGGGAAGCAATTCCCATAGGTATGCATACATTATTTTGGAGGAAAAAAGTTATATATATGGCTGCTGAGACCTCAACCCAAAAATACTGTTTTTGGAAGAATTCATAGAAACAATCACATTTTTTAACACATCCATCGCACTAAAGATTTCTAAACATCCACATATATAATTCAGGTAAAAAAAAATACAGTGTACAGTGATTGTGAAACCATCTACGTGAGCAACAGATGCATTGCACAATGGAATAATTTATGGAGCTGACTACGTATTGGGCGCCTGATTTTTCATAAAAAATCCGGCGCTATTTTACCACACATAGAAAAATATTTTGACATCAGCTCAAAATATTTTCAAGTATCAAAATGGCAAAACACAATTGAATCACGATTAAAACATTTCGTTCTCATACGTGAAACATCGATATTCAACAAAGCATCAATAGATCCGTAAGAATGAAAGACAAAAAAAATAAAACACAAAAATACCCAGCGCAATATTTTAATCTAACATAAGAAATATCAAAATACATTAGCTAAAACATTAAAACATCGCAAAAATGTAGATTTTGTTTCTTCCTCCTTTTCTATAGCCAGATCTAAGCTCCATAACGACAAGTGAGAGGTAGACGAGTACATGACCCTGGTCTCCTACCATGGATGCCACTAGGTCATTGGCATTGCACTGCCTCCTGTCGACATGGTGCTTTGCCTTGCTCCTCCTTCCCATGGCAGAGGGTTGTTCCATCGCAGTGGAGCTTCTCTTTTCTTGGGACACAAAATTACCTCTCATTGCCATGTAGCTCCTTCTTCCCAGGCTCGCCGGCAGGTCAAAGTGGCTGGTCTCTCGTCGACGCTGAGAAGGCCAAATATCTCTCATCGGGAGCTCGAGATGTCGTGCTACTGCTTTCAATGGAATTAGAGAGACAGGGAAAATAAAAGGAGAAGAAAATGAGAGAGAGAGAAAATAGAGAAGAGTGAAGCGGTGTGGGACACGGGGGCCAGATGTGAAGCATTCCAGATAATTTATTTACTGAATTTTGGCATCGGGAATTCCACATATGTAACTGAATGTAACCACTTCATTCCCTGCCATCGTCACTGTCACAAAACATATCCATGTAGATTGCAGTTCAGTGTTAAGCAAAAGCAGCCAGCCAGACAGTGTAGTTCGCAGGACAATATCACTGAAGGGCATGGGCCAATATCATAGGGAACAGTGACAAGTGGCACAGTCACCTCAACCACATTGAATTAGTAGTGGCGCATTGGGAAAGTTTAATCTAATGTTAGACTCTCTTTGGTTACAAATTATTGTCATTTTACATTTTTCAAGTTAGATATAATTTGCATAAGTGTAATACTATGAAATTTTGTTGTAATAAATTTGACTATGTCATTTTCGATTTTTCATGAGCCCAAAACCTATATTCTAAACAGCAATTGTGGTAAAATTTAACTTATATTAACTGCAATGATTCTAAATTAGTTCTGAAACTGTGATAAATTAAGTGTCCGATATTGATGTCTCTATAGAAGTGTAAAACTTTTAGACGTTAGAGGTATTTTGTGTTCGGGATTTGCTAGATTCTAGATACCTGAAAATTAATTTTTAAATTTTTAGTCACCTAGAATTGCACATTGCTAAGCCTAAAAATGTAGTGCTATGCAATGTGCAATTTTAGTTCATTTTAACTGTATTTTTTTATATATGGTTTTTACCTTTTTTATCTATATCTTTGGAATTTTATATGTAATTTTGTTAGCTTTTATGAGCTATAAGTTTATTTTATGTAATTTTTTTATATTTTTGAATGTTAGAATAATTTATTGTATAATAATTGGGGAGTAATAAATAATAAGTAATAGGAGAGTGGTGAGCACAATTGAATTATTATGCAATGGATGAGAAAAGTAAAAAGTTTCAGTTGGCTGATATCTACACACTCCCTTTGTGCTTCTTTGTGTTCATATTTTACCTTAAGACACACTTAAACCACTAGAGTGTGTATATATATATAAATATAAATAAATATATTCATTGGAATTGGAGCTCTGCAACAATTAACAATGGATGGAATGATATTTTTGATAAAACTTTAACTAAATTTTATATGTGAGTATTTTTAAAGAAAATATATTGGTTTCGGTTTTAGGCCCAAAGTGATGAGAACATAGAATTCATTTATGGTGCATGCCAAATTTGAATCATGCAAATTTTCTCCATCTTTTAAATGGAAATTTAACAATAGAATTGCTAGACGTATGTCTCCTTTTTGTGTAGGCATGTCTCAAATTTGTTTTTTCGTCATCCTTGGTCAGTTACATTTCTACTTAGTTTTGAGCCCAAATAATTATAAGTTGTTCACTACTACAGAATCACTCAACCGCGACGTCATATCAGTGCTGGTTAGACAAAAAAGACACTAGTGGAGGTTCCCTGCCGTACTGGAACCCAGCGTGCCCTAGAAAAAACATGCACGAATAATCCCATATTAGTGCCAAATTTTTAGTTGAACCGACACTATGGAAATAGTTCTGGTTTTTTAGATGAACTGGCACTAATAGCCTCACATCAGTGCTGGAAAAATGAGTTGAGGCAAGCCAAGCCAATCGAGCTGCCGATGTGTGGCCAGGCGGAAATCCGTAAGTGTCACCCGCCTCTATCCATCGTTGATCTCTCCCTCTCACCCTCCTCTCTTCCTTCTCTCCATCCTCTCTCCCTCCCCTTCTCCTTCTCCGGCTGCCTAGAGCATGGCAGACAATTCTCCCTGGCGATGAGCGTCACCAAGATGCGGAGCTGAGGTTCCAATCGCCGCTCGCGTTCGTCTGAGGACAGGGAGCTATTGGAGGCCGTCGTTCTGCACTGGTGCCGTGCGTTGGTCTCTTCCTGTGAAATCCACGCGCTGGTGTCGTGCGCTGTCCTCTCCGTCTCCTCTCTGGTAGTGAGGTTGCGGATGCCGGCGACAGGGATCTCGCCGAGGCTAGGGAATTCGCGGAGGCCACCCGGTGATGGGAACAAGGTAAGTCCAGAGTTCTACTGGTGCTCCTCCTTGCCCTCCTCTCTCAGTCTCTCTATCTGTCCTTCTAGTGCTTCTCTAAGACTTCCTCACTCTTCTCATGCTCCTCTCTCTCTCAGCCTTCTCATAACTCTCCCTCACAGACTTGGGCGACAGATGAAGCAGATCCAAAAGGCAGTGGCGGTGATTCTATATTCGATGTGTGCTGTTCTTTTATTCTGTGTCGACCTATGATGTGATGTGTTGATAGGTCGTGAATTTGATTGTGGGATTCTATTGATTCGTTCTTGTACAAACTGTTCTGTTGACTGATTATGTGAACTTGTGAACTCAATTCTGTGATTCTGTATTGATTTTTCTTTATTGATTTGCCATTTTATTACTTGTAAAACAACATCAGTGCCTAAAGTCCAGTACCCATTGGGGACCGGTACTGAAGTGTTACCAATCAGGGCCGTACCTAAAAATTGGAGGTACCGGTGCGAAATGTATAATTAGACCTAAAATTTAAAAAATGCAATATAACTAAGACTATTCGCTCACTTAATTAAAATACTTTAATTAAAGATTTGTATGTGCAACACGGACGGCTTGTCCAGCGAGTGAACGAAGAAGCAGAGTGGTGCGGTGTGCTTGCTGGCCTTGATTAGCTATTTCTTTGGGCTTTCAAATTTGCTGGACCAGGGATGTTCGGCTGGCTTGCTAGGCCTTTCACATGTGCAACCAATTTTCTATTTTTTTGCTGTTAATTAGTTAAGATAGTTACTAATTAGAAGTACTAATATATTTGGGCCCTTAATTTTTTGGCCCTGAACAGGTGCACAGTTTACACCGATCAGTCTACGGGCCTGTTTAGTGATTGTAGTTTGTGTTGAGGCAAAGGTTGGATTATATCTATTATAAAAAGATATCTTATTTTAAAGTAGAGTACATATATTATACAAACATCTACAAGCTGGAGCTCTGCAAGAATCAAGAAATTAAAGGATGAATGTTTTATTCTTCTTTTTAGCGAGGAGGACGGAAGTAATTGACTTACGGGTGCAACCATCGGGGCGGTAGGGGGTGCCCGCGTAACCCTTGCCGCAGTTACAGACGTATCCCGGCCCGTTGGTCGGGTCAAGGCAGTCGCTGTTGTCGCTCACGCAGGCATAGCCGCTCTGCGCCTTCGCCTCGCCGCACGTCGACTTGTCGCGGATGGCCCAGTCCAGCCTTACCGGCATGGTCCGGTTGGCGTCCGTCCTGAGGTCGGCGGTGCTGAATGTGTAGTTGTGTTTCTCCACTAGGAAGGCGCAGTCGCAGGGGCCGAAGTTGAGCTTTGCCCGGTGGCTGTAGCTATCTTCCAATATCACCGCGTTGTCCGTAAGGTCCGGCGGGATGTTGACCTGGCAGCAGCCGACGCCGGAGCAGTCGCCGTTCACCGCGCTACGGGAGCTTTTGCAGTAGCAGAGGCAACCGGTGAAGTAATCGTGGCCGTAGTCGTCGTTGTTGTCTTTTTTGGCCGCCGATGTAGGGCATGGTGTTGCAGCCGAGGACGACCAGGTGGTTGTGGGTGTGGGAGAAGCGGTACACGCCGCTCGGGTTCAGCTCCACGTTAGCGTCGTTGTAGTCGTACACCTGGTCGGACGAGCCGAAGCACTGCCACCCGATGGACAGCAACACGCTGGCCTCCGCCGTCTCGACGGACAGCCGACTCACCGGTGCGTGCTTCATGCCGCCGACGAGGAACGGCCCGCTGTCGTCGCACATGATCTCGAGGCCCTTCCGGAAGCAGCCGGGGCCGATGCCGAACGGGTAAGGGATGCCGATGCCGCCACCCTTGTCCGGGCAACCGGCCATCGTGGTCTCACCAACAGCACCGGAAGAATCCGATGCTAAGAGAAGCAGCAGCAGCAGCTGCTGCAACACTAAGACGATTAATGGCGTCGTCGACATTACTATACGTTGTTCTTTCTGATCAATGCTCATTTGATTATTCTCTATATAGTGATCATCTAGCTGCCCTCTCCCTCCGTTTAAATAGCTGAGCTCTGCATGTGACGTTGTGTAGGCCCGGGTTAATGACTTACTTCATCCGTCCTATAATACTACTAGATTAACACAATCTATTATTAAAAATCTGTTTAGACTTCGTATTATTAGATTATATCTAATCTAATATTAGCTTCTTATTTTAAGACGAAGTGAGCATTTGTGATTCCCTCCAATAAAAGTATGGGACTTCCTTCACAGAGCATTTGCAACAGAGTATATATGTGTGTGTCACCCCATTTGTGAAAGCAGACAACTAATTTATATTTCAAACAAGTCACCAAATAATCCTCATTTGTCGCAAGATGTATATCACATCTAACGAAAATGTTATTTTGCGATGACTACTACTAAGGATGGAGTTATCTTAATTGTGGGCCACCCTCATGAAATACTACGGTTCAAAAGATATCACATCTCACGATCCCTGATAAAAAGTGTGAATTGCATCCTTCTACAACAAATTAGTTAACAATTATGGGTGCGATCTTGTAATACACCATGCTTTGAATAAGTATTTATTCCAGAAAAAAAAACAATTACAAGAAGATGAGTGAAATTTTAACTTTTAAACTATTACTTTGATGGAAGATCGGAGATCCTTCATGCCATTGATTTCTATCTAGTTTGTATCAAATATATGTATAAAGTTGGTTATAAATTATGACTAGGAGTTATAATATATGCTTGGATATTATTAGAGTTAAACTATTACTTAAATAGAGAAGCACAATGGTTATAACTGCATCGCAACCGTAGCATAGGGGTGGGTCAACTGGCCGGTGGCCTAGTCCATCGAGAGTTATGGATACCTGGATACACTATGATTATGCTGGATTGGGAGGAGCGCTCGTAATTAGTGTCCTAGATGTAGATTTGGGCTAAACCTCGTTAACAAATATCGTACTTTGGTATCATCATCAAGATTGGATATTCTATCGTTTAGCATTTAGGTACTGATGTCTATTTTAGTGTTAATTTTATAATAAGTGATATCAGAGACTAGTCATGAGGAAGATCATGAATAGAGGTACTCCATAAAGTGACTACCACACATGATGTCTAAGGAAGGATATTGATGCATGCTAGAACACGATGGCGATCACTGGATGGATTGATTGGCGAAGTTGGACAATCTGAATGGCAAGCCTAACCGTTCAATGAGATACTTTCAATAGGAAAACGGTTAGATGTAACAATCAGTGTTTGAAGATGGAGGCAATTGAGAATTCGATCGATAGAGTCAAACACTCTAGGTGAATGCTTCAGGCCTTTTAATGAGCTACATTTAACGAGGAGATGGCTAGACGTGGTGCTCGGTTATTTAGCTGCTAGGAAAATGATATGGCGATTTGTTGGCTTTAGTGACGTCATCAAGGTTGGATCTTCTATCGTGTGCTTTAGTTTTGGCTACCGATGTCAATTTTTGTGTTATTTTATATTAGTATGAAATAGATAAAATCATACTTTACATAAAGCTATGCAATTTAATTATTTTGAACTATTTGACTTTCATATTCAACCCTTCAATTAACTAGTGAAAAAGGAACGGAAGAAAACAGTGATAGTCTTTCTCAGGGGGCAGCCAGCGCTGTCGAGACATATATCACAATATAACAACTATAACAAATGGTTGCTATTGTTTGCAGAGCATTTGGCTTAGCAGAATCTTGTAGAATCAAAACATAGAAACCAATGATAGAATTAAAAAAAATCAAATCTTTTTACGGAATAAAAAGAACCTATGACTTAGAAGAAGTTATGATGCACTGTTGCATACCACCAGTTTAATTATGTATCTATCGCTAGTCTGATCATCGTGCTATCAATACTCTCACTATCTTAATGTCGTCGGTCCGTTCCCCGTCTTGCTACCGATCTAACTACTCATAAATAAAGAACACAACTTAATAAAACTATTAAAAGTATATCAACTTTATTATATCAAAATATATCTACATAGTGCATACAAAGCACTCCTCTCTTTTAAAACTAAACTCTAGTTTTTCTTCTTTATAAAAGTTATATTCATAGGGCCTCAATCACTTATCTATTTATATCCAAAATCTATAATTTAAGTAGGAGTAGAACTACTCATATTTGAAGTCAAACCGAACTTCTAATCCTAATATGACTCAACCTCTCATATTTTATAACTTTTACAATTTTTTAATTTAATTTTTTTCTTCTCAATCTAACTCTAAATTTATTCATAATTTCTCCGATGCTTATACACACACCTTGTAAAGTCCGTTACGAAATACTCCAACTGATGTTTATCCATCATATGCCACCTTGTGCTCAACTTCATCATATGATATTTTTGACTCTTAGCTCCCTCTAAACCTAGTCTCGCTCCCGCCAATTGCAGATGTTGGCCCAATAGCCTCCTAACTCTAGTCCAACTATATCACATACCGTCCTGACTGAACTAGACCACCGCTCCTTAAGCGTAATCCCGATCATCATCATTGAGCAAAGTTTATCTCAAAGTCAATTGTACACAAATAGACAAAGTAATTATTTTTGGTCATAGATATCGCAATTTGACCTATACTAGTGACACACTCTCACATAACACCATAAATATTTCAATAGTAATTTGTATTAATTAAATTATTTCTAAATTCAATTGTTCATCATAAAATATTAATCATGACAATAATTCAACAATCTTTCTATTGATAAATATATTCACAACATCTCCAAAATGCAAATTGGCATTTGTGAAAAATAAATCAAAGAGATGTCAAAAAGCACAAATGGCTCAAAAAATCATAAAAGTGAAAAAAACTCTCCTCTTTTTAAAAGAAAGAATTCTTCTAATTTTTTAAAATTTTAATAAGATCACATAATTGATTATTTTTAAGAATCGATCAAAATTGTAAAAACTTTTATGTATTCATCACAAAAACAAAAAAAATCAAATTTCTCTAAATTTCTCCATATGTCAAATTTTTCCCTCTTTCCTTAACCATGCATTTTATATATATTTGTCCCCATTAGACAACAATTTTGTCAAGCATGTAAAAGAGAGAATAAAGAAACAATTTAAAGTCAAAATGTCATGATTTCATAATTTTTACATGTAATAAACAACTTTTTATTTTTAGGAGCTTTGAAATATACCAAAAACAATGCAATGATATGTTTTACAAGAGATACATTGGTTAACGAGCAAACAAGTATGGGCTAATGTCTAAATATGAATCCATGATATTGAAATTAAGATCAAATCAACATTAAAGATTCATAATTTCAATAATTTATAATGCAACACTTTCGGCAGTACAAAGTTGAACAAAATATACCCATTTAAAAGCAACTTGAATTAAACATTCTTTCATCTTTTACAAAAATTGAGAACTTTTAAAAAATAATGAGCTTTACTCACTTTAAACTTTATATACATAAAATTAAACTCTGAATTACATCGGGTACATCCTTATCGTGATTACTCTTTCCAAGGGATACATTATTGTCATCAATACTGTTTTCAAGAATTCGATATCTATTTTTACCACTCATAAAGTAAATACAATTAAATTGACATTATTGCACTTTCTTAGGAATGAAAAACTCAAGCAAACATATATGCAAGCATAAATTATTTAAACTATCACTAGTTTCAATATTGCATAGTTATTTAATTCAACTAAAAGAATTATGTGTCATACATCATATCCCTCAAAAGTAATAGCAAAATCTCATTTAAACACTAAAACACATACAAGCTATACTAGATATCAATAAACCACACTTATATTACTAACAAGCACAAGAACATGCAAGAGGTAAAAATTCAAAGCTCATTTTTTATTTTTATTTAGATTAAGAGTCATCTATGAAAATAAATATGAATGCAATGAAAAGAATAAGCTCCCTCTCAAATCAACCTCCAATTATCTTCAAAAAGTAGCAAAATGAGAAGAACAAAAGATTCTAAAAAGACCACCAATTACCAATGAAATCATCAAGATTCTCAAGAATTGACATAAATCCACTTATAGTGAATATCAAAACTACTAATTTTATAACTAGCACGAAAAGCCAATAAAGGAGATAGTAGAAAATAATACACCAATTTGATAGTAAATTGATTTTACCTTCAAAACAATTGTTGTCTCCATATTTATGCACATGGGGATTATACCGTTGAAAGACCTACAAACAAAAAGATGTCAAGACCTCTTTGTTGGAGTTAGAAATAAGAAATTTGGGAATCCAACACTGAGTCACACGACTAGTAGAACTAGTAGGCACATATGTACAAAAAAAATTAGAATCAGACTTAGCTAAAATCTTACCTCGATGTTTCGTAAAAGGTTTGTGATTGTTGCATCACAAATTGCCCGAGGCCGGTTTGGTTGTTGCTATCCCCCTGATGTTACGAGGTGCTAGTCTGATCGTGACTTCATCGCTGGTCTGACCAGACCTAGCTGTTGGTCTGATCACTGAGACACCTACGGTATAATCTCTCTTGGCTTGCGGTCTGACTACTCTCTAGCCTCCAATCTAACTAGGCCACCAAAAAAAAAGCACAGTCTTTGCCATCTCAACCTTACAAGCTCATGTTCCCTATTTTTTTTCTATTTTCTTATAAGTCAAAAACAAAACTGAACCAAATGTCCATCCTTACCACAATGGGTGTAATTATACTTCACACGAGTTTCTTTTGAAGATAAGTATTTATACAAGTTATAGAAAGGTTTTTCAAAATACCAGTAGATTTGAAAATCATTTTCTTTGGTTTGGGTTTTGTCAAAATCTCACCCTTTTCAAATATATTTAAAACAATAGGCTGATGAGACATAAAACAGGCATGTGCATCAAAACCTATGCCTCGATTGTGTGTGCTCACTTTTAATTGTTCTAAAATTATGTTATGTTTCTTTCTACCATCTGAAAATATTTGTAAAGAACTTTTCATGTAAGAAACTTCTTTTATCAAATTGGCACAATTTTCACAATCAATCAAAACTTTTTTTTATTAATGACCGAGAAAGCAACTCATAATTTTTCATAATATCTTTCATATACTCAACACAACCTAAAGCAATTTTCAAGTTCATCTCACTAGAAAAACATGTTGAGCAATTTTTAGAAACTAAAGTACCTTTTTATTGTTTTAACCTTTCAACATTCAAAAGATTAAATATCAAACTTGCACAAAAGGCAACATGATATTTTTCTAAAGCTTTTTGGTTAAAAACAACTCATAAGCAATATGAGTGTGGAAAGCAAATCCAAGAGCAAAAGAAGACATAGCTCTTTTGTTTTTAACAATCTCATATTCCAATCTCAAACAATTATTAGCATTAACATCTTGTAAAGTAGAAATTTTAGAAAATAAAACTTTATAGGATTTGCAAGAATCATCATCAGGAATTAAATATTTTAATCAAGAAACTTTAGCATTTAAAATATCAATAGTGTGATTATATCTTTAAGGCTTGTAGAACATACATTATGTTTATCATCAAGTTGAAAAGTAGCATGTACTAAGTCATCCTAACTAAGATTAAGTTTTTCATTATCACTATCGGATTTATCCATATCAAAGCTATATTTACCTTGAGCCATGAGAGCTATACCTGTTAAATGCTTACTTTTGCTAGTGCTCTCTTATTCTTTAATCTCCAACTCTACATCGCTTTCAAAAGCTTCTAACAACTGACGTATAAGATTTTGCTTAGAGTTCTTCCTTTTGTATTGTTTATTGTCCTTCTTGTCTTCCTCCTCCTCTTTGTTCATAGATCTTCCAAGCTTGGAACATTGAGAGTGAATGTAATTCAAATCTCTACACCCAAAGCCTCGAACATGGCCACTTTGTTTTCTGTTTCTCACATTGTACAAAGCTCAAGAAATTAAGTTAGAAAGCAAAATCAAGTCCTCAAATATTTTCTTAAGTTTGTCATCGGACATGGTATTAAAAATAGTAAAAGACGATGACAAGGAAGCACCAATAGATGAATTAGAAGAAGACACCAAAGCAAAAGATTTAGAATATATCTTCTAAATAAGAATATTCCTCTCATGTGTCTTAGGATTGGTATAAACAGAATCCAAAGTTAAAGTTGTCATGTTAATTGATTCTTAAATTGACGTAACTTTTATATCTCAAATTGACTTGTCCAGACTATTCAAAAGATACCGAGCAACTTTGAATTGAGAATAATTAACATCAAAAGAATCATCAATAGAACAAAGATTGCTCAAAATTTTGTTAAAGCAGGTAAAATACTCACCTAAAGCCTCTACTTGTTTCATCTCAAATTTCATATAAGCCTTTTAAAAACATCCCTATGAATATCTTTGATGTTAGAAGATCCTTCGTGAAACTCATGTGATGCCTTTCACATCTCATGCATAGTTTTAAGATGAGAGATCCAATCAAAATCTAAGCAAGAAACACCACTTAAAATCATGTTTCAAGCTTTACAATTATTTTCATATTCTACTTTGTTCACAACAATAGTAACACTAGGGATAGTATAATGGTTTAAAACTTTATGTCAAATATCATAACCTTCGAATATAATATAAGTTTTCATCCTTTTACACAAGTATATAAAATTAACTCCATCAAAAACATACGGATTGGTCAAAATTCAGTTAGCCATGGTTATATCTCAAGATCAGCAAAGATCAAATAGAGAAAATAAGGCTTTGATACCACTTATAGAATCGAAACACGAAAATCAAACCTACTAGAGGGGTGAATAGTATGATTATCAAAAACCAAATTTTTTTGCATAATAAAAAGAAACCTCTAACGTATATGAAGTTACGATGCACTGTCGTATACCGCCGGTCTGATTGCCTACCCGTCACTAGTCTGATCGTCGTGCTATTAGCACTTTGACCATCTTGATGCCGTCGGTCCGTCCGCCGCCTTGCCACCTATTTAATGGCTCATGAATAAAGAACACAACTCGATGAAACTATTGAAATTGGATTAACTTTATTGTATCAAGATATGCCTATAATGTGCATACAAAACACTAATTTCTCTATTAAAACTAAATCCTAGCTTTTCTTTTTGACAAAAGTTATATTCATAGGGCCTCACCCCTCATCTATTTATACCTAAAATCCCCATCTTCAAGTAGGAGTAGAACTCATACTCCTACTTAAAGTAAAATCCTCAAATTCTAAGACTAAGTGTAGAACTCCTATTCCTAATAGGACTCAACCATTCAACTCTATCAGGATCAATCCACATGTTTCAAGATATTATTATCGTAGAAGGCATTGGTTCAAAATCATTGACCATGATGCCTCTAGGGGGCTTGGTACATCAACGATGTGGGTTCGCATCAATAACTTTCATTCACCTCATCATGATGCTAAAGCAAAGTCGCTGAGGCCTGACATTATATGCATCAAGTAGTCTACACTATGCCTAGTACTTATATATGTAGTACACATACATGTATACTTTAACCACACATACATATGTATGCTAATGTATATCAACATATGTGTGGATCAGATATGTGAATTAGTCAATCAAAAACATCACGATACATATGTAACTCCAAGCCATCAAGATCAGTTGGCTTGTACTAATTATGTCTCAGATAGGCCATCATCATTTGCCAAGACGTTGGTATGCCAAGAAGTTCAAATCAAAAGTCATCACCTTGAATAAGATAGACTGGCAAGAACGATTACCATAAAAAGGAAAATCCCTAGACTAGTCTGCCGATGGTAGCATCGCTACACTTACGAGGCTAACACCAAGAGATGAGTACATACGATGGTAAAGATTGAGTACCAAGCCAATTAGTTCAAGTAATTAGTAAGGTTAATTTTTAAATTAATCTACTAATTTTGTAGATACATCTTGGATGTATCTACACAGGTGCGTAATATTTTATGTACAATTTACCATACCTTTCATAATTTAGACTCTCTGACCAGGTGAGTTATTTATTATTTTAGATCAATAATTTACTATATTTACCTAAAGTATATTTATATATAGTATTTAGTTTGTGAGCTCATATTATGATAGGCTAACTATGGTCTAATGCCCCAAGGCTCGCCCTAAATTTCTATATAAGTTATGCTTTATGATGGTAAATATAGGTTTCTATGATCTACTTCTACTTATTGCATCTTGAAAATAAATCTAGAAGATGTATGCAGCTAGGCAAGAACCCACTCAATGTTCTTTGTTACATATTCTGTCTTCTAGAGTCATATTTTAATGAAACTTTTTGAGCCCACAACAATGGCATATCTCACAACATTGGTTGGTATCAATCAGTATATTTGTCAAGATTATATTAACCTCGTCCATCTTGCTCAATCAGAACATAGAGCAAGGAGGCTGCTTATAAATAGAGGGCCCAAAGTCCTGCTTATATCATCTAGCATGATGAATTCGAGCAAAGACTTTAAACATCAATGACACTCCACATGCCATAGTTCTATTATCGGATAATATCTCTTAAAATTTACCGGCTTGATAATCCGGCTTGTTTATTAAGTTGTCCACACCATACACTCTGACTAGTTGGAATAAAGGTGAAGAAATGATATGCTATTAAGCGAAGAACCTAAGGCACTACCCATTACATCTATTATAATGTTACAAGCAGAGGCCTCAAACAGCGATGACACTGAGCGTGTCATAGCCTGGTAATATAGGCATACATGGAAAATCAAGTAATACAATTAGAATGATGTTTTTGACCAGAAACTTAAAGTAAACCATAGACTTCTGATATGCTACTAAGTTAGTTAAATAAATGCAAACCATGCTAATCACATGAGATATGCATCAAATAACCAACTCGAGCACCTCTATTAGTGGTCAAGACCTAACTATACCACTAGTCTTCGCAAGACTAGGTCGGGTAGGCAAAAATGGCCTCCCACCTAGGAAATGGTGGAGTATCAACTACATTGCTAGTTTTTGCAGAACCTGTAGGGCATAGAGGTTCTATCACTTATACAAATCAATTTAGGCCAAGTGCCTAACTGTCCACTTTGACTATTTCTTCACCACAAGATTTACCTCGGCCTAAGCAGTTGCTAATACAACTGAGATTGTGGATGAAGACGTCAAGAAGTCAAAGCACATTAGTACCTTTTATATCTCTTTCCTACTCGGACTGTCTACTTACTAACTATGTTTATGAGAAGACAGGTAGGGGCTAGGGAAACTATATAAATTATGTCTATTAGTTGAATTTTTTTTCAAAATTTTAGTTTATATTACTCCAGAGCATTGCTCGAGGCTTGTTATCTGAAAATTTATTTTGAGTAGTTAATTTTAGGAAAATCAAATGACTGAACAATAGGTCTAAGACCATATCAAGGTGGATACTGATCAGAAGTTTTCTGTTGGTCAACATCTTGTCTTGACTAAATGAAGCTCAGTCCGACAACTCTATAACTCAATGGCAAAACGTATGCTAGTCCAATGGAGCCCACTAATCATAACACTATTTTGATTAGACATTTACGGGATCAACAACCTCAGACTTCATTATGTATCAGTGAATTTGGGCATGCGTACTCATCAAAATTGGTTTGAGTACTCTAGCGGGATGCGTACGTAACGGCTTACAAGGAAGGGCTGCATATCTATAAGTTTTTACATATGTCATATAGTGTACCTATTTATTCCCTTTGTTGGCAAATGTTTTTCCCTATTTTTGTGCTCTTCCATAACTCGCATGATTGATGTCACTCTATTTTACCTGAGCAGTTAGGGCCGATAGAGGCTTTTATGTAGCCAACTTACGTGATATGTACATATTTTTTGAGTATTTAGTTAAACATGAAATTTCTTGTTCTCTAACTGACAAAGGGCATTGTCTCAAATATCCTGTTCTAACTTTGCAACAACGGGATAATGATCTGGTACTATCCGGAACACTCGAAGTGTTTATGGTTGGGATAAGATGTATAAAAAAGATAACCTAACATTGGTCGGAGCAAGAGAAAGTAGAAGTCTGTAGTTATGGACAAATTACATCTGAGCACAATGTCTTTAAGTGTTTCATGTATGCATTTATTTGCTAATGTTTAAATGCATGTATTGAGCTACCCGATGTTGCTCGGGTGCTTAAATGTTTTCTGACAAGTTTATTCGAGTATTTTAAGTGAAAGAAAGAAAGATAAAATAAGTGTCCACACTGCCGAGCTGTCATGTATGCATTTAGATAGATAAGGTTCTGAACTCTTCTCACATTTCAGATCCAGTTATATTGATAAGCTATTTGGATAAAAGAATCAAAGAAATTGGACCTGAATTAGTTGGTGGAAATTCAACTACATTTATTTACTCAAACAAGTTGATTCTCTAAGGCAATTGGATTAGCCAACATCTTCATTTGAGTAGAATTCTAGGCCTTCTGTCAATATTCTAGATATAGGATACCCTACATACGTGTATATAGAAATGAACCCTATGGTTATTGATAGAGTTTGAAGCAGATAAGAATGATGTCCTCAAGTAGGAAAGAGATATAAAGTCCTACTCGGACCTAGTTAGAACTAATTGAATCATATCAATATTTACCCTATAGTTCTATTTGGACAAAGGGCAACTAAGGATAAAAATATAAGGCCCTAAGAGGACAAGGACAACCCTAAGAAATCAAAGCCACAAGCCACCATCCAATCTTGTCGAGTTAACACTGGATAAGCCTGACTATTACTAGCAGTCGATTACCATGCTCGAGCTCTATGCCTATGTTATGGCAAACTATATTAGGATTTTTTTTCTATACTTTGTACTCATGAGATTGATATAGTGGAAGCCATCTAGTTAAACAGGAGTAGGGCTATTAACTTTAAGGGGCCCGAACCTATATAAAAATATTTGTCCCCTTGTATCTTCATATCAACTTATCCTCTATATCCAAATGTACCATATATATATGATTGGTTACCAATCCATCAACCGTTTCTGTTGATTAAACCCAAGGAATGATTTGTTCCCTAGAGTTTTTAATCCCTACAGACACCATACATGTGACAACTTCATCTGACATAGTTCCCACTGGTTTTCAGCCACAATAGCCAAATATATATATAGTAGAATTTATTGGTTGCAAGAATATGATGATTTTTTTTACATACTACTTATCATGAGTTGAAGTACTCAGTGGAAAAACGATTTCAAATAAGTCATACATGTTAGATCAATCACCACGAAGTGAACATGTAGGGTATGCAATGCATCAATATCCCAAATTAAGCTAGAAAGCTTACGAATAGTGGTGGATCTAAAAAAATAAGAACCTAGAAAACATAATTATAGTTAATATTTGCTATAAAATTCTCTTTTTAATCCTTCCAATGACATAGAATTTGAATGGATCATCCCCACTCCTCTGGCCACGATTCCGAGAGAATGCTTGAGGTGGTTGGACCTTGGATCCATCGGTGTGTAAAGAGTCGAACCACAGTCGAAGACTCCAAGATCACGTCCTTTACATTCTGTAGGTTGAAGTGACATGTTTGCTTCTAGATCGTCATTTTAGTTCTTGACTTGTTCATGACCAATAATTTTATGTATACACAACATGCATACTTTCTCAAACTTTGATAGATTTGTAAATAACGGATACTAGCAGATCAGCTTCGGTATAGGGGACAGTGGATTGCCGAAGCTATATTGGACACCATATATTCCAATAGCAGATGAAAGAGACATTAAAAGGTTTGACTTAATTACATATTATAAGTTTATGACTCTCCTTACATAATAAAATAAAGAGTAAATTATAGATTGGGCGAGGTGTATTTACCTGTATTTTACTTTTCACCACCCAAATCTTATATTTTCACAAGTATATTTGACACTTTTACATTTTGGACCATTATTTCTCTCTCTTCTCCAACTCTGGTTACCACCAGTTCTCCAATGCCACCATCCCTTATTTATCTCAAATCAAGCCTCTACTGTTGCCGAATGACCCACCACGGACCCATTCAAGCTAGTAGGAAAGGAGGGAACTGGGAACCAAGCCGTTGATGTCTTGCTTGCCATGCACCACCAGTGGGATAACTTCATCACCAACCTATGCCACTGACCACGCTCGTGCAAATCCGGCGTTGACACATCCGCATCAACTAGATCAGGTGGAGGAGGGTGGTAGCGGGGTAGAGGGGATCTAGCAGTGATAGTGTGATAGCTCCTCCACGATGGTCTAAATGAGCTCGAGCTTCTACCATTGACCATCCTCGGCAATCTCTTGTTGTTAGCCTCCTCCTAAGCTCCACCTTCGTTGCCGTAGTTGCCTGGGCCCGTCACTGTCTATGTGGAGTCTGCCTAGGCATCAACCCATTTAGATAGGCTGCCACCACTACCCTGTCCTCATTCAACGTCTCTAGCATGGGCACTAGTCTGGTCAGCTAGTGCGAAGGAGTAGAAGAAGTTAGTGAACTAGCAACAATGGTGGTAGTGATGGAACCATAATTCGAGTAAAAATTGAGAAATGGTGGTCTAAAGTAAAAAATAACAAACATAATTGCTTTTAAGTCAAAAAATATTGAATTTGGGATGGTCCAAAGTGAAACATAGGCCAAATCTTATATTTTCACTTAAAGACAAGTATATTTGACACTTTTATATTTTGGACCCTTATTTCTCTCTTCTGGTTACCACCTATTCCCCAATGCCACCGTCTCTTATTTATCTTAAACCAAGCCTCTATCGTTGTCAAATGACTCACCACGGACCCCTTCAAGCTAGTAGAAAAGGAGGGAACTGGGAACGAAGCTGCTGATGTCTTGCTTGCCATGCACCACCAGTGGGATAACCTCATCACCAACCTATGCCACTGGCCACGCTCGTGCAAATCCGACGTTGACACATCCGCATCAGCTAGATCAGGTGGAGGAAGGTGGTAGCAGGGTAGAGGGGATCTAGCAGCGATAGTGCGACAACTCCTCCGCGGCGGTCTAAATGAGCTCGAGCTTCTACCACTGACCATCCTCAACGATCTCTTGTTGTCAGCCTCCTCCTAAGCTCCACCTTCATCGCCGTAGCCTAGGGCCCGTCGCTGTCTATGTGGAGTGTGCCTAGGCGTCGACCCGTCTTAAATGGGCTGCCACCACTACCCTGTCCTCATCCAACGTCTCTAGCATGGCCACTAGTCTGGTCAGCTAGTGCGAAGGAGTAGGAGAAGTTAGTGAACTAGCAACAATGGTGGTGATGGTGGTGGTGATGGAACCATAATTCGAGTAAAGATTGAGAAATGATGGTCTAAAGTAAAAAATAACAAACATAATTGCTTTTAAGTAAAAATATTAAATTTGGGATGGTCCAAAGTGAAACATTGGCCAACCTATAATTTACTCATAATAATTATAGACTACCAACTCTAAAGTTAGGATGATAAAATCTCCTATATTTGTAAAATCTCTTATGAGAGAGAGGGAGTACATCACTCAATACATGAAATATGATTCCAATTGATTGAGTAATTGGTATATAGATCTTAGTTCTCATGTAAAGAATATTCAAGCAAACAACGAACAAAAGTTAGCGGGAAGACACAAGTTTTTACTTCAAAATTCAAATTTTAAATTTTTGTGCAAATTAGTGGTCACAATTGCGCTTGTCAATCTTGTCCTAAACCGCTATTTAGAAGTGCTACATTATTGCGGTACCCAATTAGCAGACACTAATTAGCAGTAATCATTCTCGTGCATAGTTCGCACACCAATTACTTGCACCTACTCACATCACAATATGCGCAATCCTAAAAAAATGGTATAACGATGAGAACCAATGGTAGAATAAAGTAGTAACAAAAATACATGATGATAGTTCTATCGTGGTTGTACGCATTTGAGCATCGAATATATGCTCTTCACAAAAGTATGTGAGTTGGTATATAATCACTGAGAAATTGCTTTCAAAACAAGTACTTTTGACATAACACCAGTTCTTCAGCCTTTGCAGTACAACACTGTTTTGAGTTAAATTAGATTGTACTCGCAAAAGTGAAAAATAAAATAATAACTGTTTTTTCTTTTATGGGGTTATGCATGTAATGTGTTAAGAGGGGCAGAAAACCCCAAGTTTTTTTTTTTTTTTTTGCCTTGTGAGGTCCTCTTGAGACGTCGAAACCCCCAAGTTTTGAGTTTGACTTATAACTACTGTAAAAGCAAGTTTATCTGAAATTCGCTCAAAAGTTGAGAGTTTGAGTTACAAGCACTGTAAAAAGCAAGTTTATCTGAAATTCGCTCAAAAGTTGAGAGTTTGAGTTACAAGCACTGTAAAAAGCAAGTTTATCTGAAATTTGCTCAAAAGTTTTTGATGCCATATCTCCTTACGACACGCCTGTGGAAGTGGAACCCGACCGAAGTGTAGAGCCTGAGCGACGCAACGGCGATGGAGAGCGCGCGCGGCGGCAGAAACCGGACGCCGGGGCGGAGGATGCATCTGAAGCCGTCGGCCGCCGAGGCGCGGGAGCGTGGTAGGCGACGAGGCCGACGTCGAGCTACGCGGCTACACCACCTGACAGGTTGGTCGCCGCCATTGTTTTCCATCTCCAGGGTTTGGGTGCTCTGAATTGCAAATCTGAACTCAAATTTGTGAATCGCTGGGCTCAAACTTGATCCATCCGAGAAGAGGAGCTCTCACGAAACCCCAGATCCAGTAGTACTAGTGACTATTGCAGGTTTTGATATAAACGATTCGGGCAATGGGGAATCGTCGCGTTGTTCTCGCTAGGAATTAGTTCATAGCCCAGTGAGGAGGGAGGACTCTGCTAGGTCTATGTGCAATCTGTCCTCTTGTTGGATGCAATTTTCTACCTTAGACATTTTCCTGATGTTACTGAACTAATTATATTAATTTTTGTTCGGAGTAGGTGGTAATCGGGACAGTAACATGGGAGATACCTTGATCATTAGAGCCGCATTTGTTGGAACAAAAAAAAATTGTAGAAACATGTGACCTCCAAACCAACAAGTCTGGTGCTGCTTGATTTGTTTAAGAGACTAGAACTACATTATGACTCGTTGCATCGAAATTATTGTGAAAGAGTTTACTTTAGGCAATATTTTAATACGGGGTGGTGTTGTTTAGCATATACAAATCTGTCTCGATTGAAGGTTGGTAATCTTTCAGTTTCAATACAACTAATAAAAATTACCAATATTTCGTCAAGTCAAACAAAAATGTGGCTTCATATAATAAGTAGATAATAGTACTTGTGGAGCACAGTAAAGTAGTAGACTAGCAGAAGTCAACTTATGCAGGTCATTTTTTTTTAATTCTCGACAGCATGGCCCAAGGCATCAATGATTTAACTCAAGTTTGAGGATGCAAATATAGGTACAAAGCTTTCAGCTCTTCAGCATGCATATATCATTCATATCAGTGATCTTCCTCTACTGAAGCCTTTATTGGTCGTGCTGTTCTTTCTGGCATGTTACAGGTGCATCCATCTTTACATCCTCACGCTGCTGGTTAGCTAGATCAGAAGAACAACTATACTGATATTTCTTCTTTCTATTATGTTCTTTTTGTTCATTTGAGATTTCTCATGACTAATGTGGACAAGTTGTCTTGTACTTTTTTTACGTTGAACATGATTATTAATCATAGATGGAGTTTTTTTTCAAAATAGATATATCTTTTGTACATTCTTTTGTGTGCCATTTGCTCTGTTCTCCTCAATGCATATCTATAATGCCTCTGTGATTAACTGATTACTGCTTGCTGCACTGTGAATTTATGCTTCAAACTATGGCGGTTACAAAATCATTTTGTATATATATATATATATATATGTGCTACAGTTAAACAGCTAGGAAATTTACTCCATCTCTGTAAACATAAACAACACGAACCTTTGAAGGCTCAAAGCTTTATCTTCACTGCAGATTAATTCAAATTAATCCAATCTATTAAGTTTCACAGATATGAGCAAATTAATTTTATCTTCCATGTTGCTTATTAGTCATACTGAGTATTTGGAGAATCTAGGGCCTCATTTGGAATGTAGGAATTTTGGAAAATCCCTGTGGGAATTGAACTAATTAATGTAAAAATCCTGTGTTTTTAAGGAGACCTCAGAATATATATTACATTATTATGAATTCAAGTATTCGAACCCCCCCCCAATCCCTCCCTCCAAAGGGTACAACACTTCGCATGATTTTTACTGCCATAACTTTCCTGAAAATTCCTTGTTCTTATTTCATATTTTATTCCCATGCTTATATTTCTATAGAAACGTTGTGCAAGTAGCAACTACCATGAAATCACAATTAAACTTATATATGGTACTAAAACAAGTATGCAGTGAATTTGTAACCATTATGCTAGTCTCAGTGTAAATAACTTATCTAATGCATGAGATGTACATCAGTTAGAATTGAATATATATAATTATATAGGGAGTTTCAGAGCCAGACACTGTGTGTATATTTTAGTTCATTCTGTTGAGATTTGGGCAGCATGCCAGGCTAATCTCCAAATTTTTATTCAGAAGGTGCAGTGAAGAGCACAATTAGCTAGCACTTCCCACACATATACGAGAAAGTATGGCAGAAGCTGCAGTAGTCCAGGCCCTCATCAAGATTGGCACTACTTTTGGAGAAGCAGCACTGCAACCACTTAAAGACATCATAAAGAAAGAAGTAGCTCTGTTACAGGAACTACCGGAGCTCGCAAAATCCATTGGAAGGGAACTGGACATGATTAATAGCTTCCTTATGCAAGTGCGGGCAAAGATACACAGCACTGACAATGAAGTTCTGAAACGCTGGGTGGTGAGAGTACGCCAGGTGGCCTACCATGTTGAGGACATAATAGATGAGTACTCCTACAATGTTGCTCTGTTGCAGGAGGAAAGCTATTTTAGTAGAATAATGCGTGCGTCCTACTATGGTACAACTTTCCATGGCATTGTTACTGGACTGAAAGATGTACATAATGAGATCAAACAATTGCCAGAAATGAAAACAAAATATGTGGAATACTTCAGTGAGTTGCATAGCAAAACTAGTGCTAACACACAAGCTCATCTCTCCCATGATAGCTCCCTCCATACAGTTAAAGAAGGCATTGTTGGCATGACGGAAGAGATAAATTTACTGAATTCATGGTTAGCGCCAAATGATCCCACTAGAGTAGTGTTATCTGTGTGGGGTCTGTTTGGGTTGGGGAAAACAACTCTTGTCAGGAAGGTGTATGAATCTATGAAAGAGCAGAAGAGCTTTCAATGCTATTCCTGGATTGAGGTACCACACGAGTACAACAGTGATGTTATGTTAAGGCAGTTAATAAGGGACCTATTGCAAGAACAAAGCCAAGTGTCTGGAAACCTCGATAGTATGTATGGCAGCAAGCTGGTTGATATATTAGGTGACGTGTTATCAAATAAGAGGTACTTGATTGTTCTTAACAATGTCTGGGATGCTGATGCATTTCGTGGCATATCACACTTCTTGATTGACAATGATATCGCTAGTCGAATTATCATCACAACTAGGACAAGTGATGTTGCTTCACTGGCTAAAGACACATACAAGCTCAAGCTTAAGCCCTTGGGTAATGTTGATGCAATGACACTATTTTGCAGAAGGGCCTTTCCCAATAACAACATGGAGTGCCCCTCACACCTTAAGGATCTTTGTAAACAGATTGTGAAAAAGTGTGGTGGCTTACCGTCAGCCATCTATGCTATAGGCAATGTGCTCGCTGTCAGAGAACAGACTGAAGTGGCATGGAAAATAATGAATGATCAGTTCCATTGTATGTTAGAGGACAACCCTGGCTTGGGAGAAGTGAGGAGTGCCCTAAGCGTTAGTATCTTGTTCCTTCCAAGGCATCTGAAGAACTGCTTCCTCTACTGCAGCTTGTTCCCACAAAACTACCGCTTGTCACGTGAAAGCCTTGTGAAGCTGTGGACAGCAGAAGGATTCATAACAAGGAGAGGAAACAGCACTCTGGAGGAAGTTGCAGATGAGTACTTGATGGAGCTGATCCGTGGAAGCTTGTTGCAACTCCTGGAGACAGATGAGATCGGTAGAGTGGCCTTCTGCAAGATGCATGACATTGTGCGTGACTTGGCTCTCTCTTGCTCCAGAAAGGAAATGTTTGGCCTTAGTGAGGGAGACCTCCAAACAGATCACAAGGAAGATGTTCGACGCCTGTCAATATCCAAGGGCAGCAGGAATGTGGGACCAAGCTTGGAGTTTCCTCGCCTACGAACTTTCATCGCTACCAACGGAGCTGCAGAGTCAGATTTGTTAAATTCTCTCATACAAAAATCGAAGTACCTTGCTGTTCTGGAGCTGCAAGACTCACCCATAAACATAATTCCAGCAAATATTGCAGAGTTGTTCAACCTGCACTATCTTGGGTTGCGGAGGACCAAAGTGAAATCACTTCCAAAATCTATTGAGAAGCTCAACAATCTGGAGACTCTGGACCTGAAATACACTGGGATAGATGAGCTGCCCAAGGAGATCTGTAAACTGAAGAAACTGAGGCACTTGTTTGCTGACAAGATCATTGACCCTAGTCGCAGAGTGTTCAGATACTTCAAAGGTATACAGCTGCCACATGGATTTTCCCACCTGGATGAAATTCAGACCCTTGAAACAGTTGAGGCAACCAAGGACTCCATTGAGCTGCTGGGGAAGCTGACTGCACTGAGAACCCTGTGGGTCGAGAATGTGCATCGTGCTGACTGCGCAAAGTTGTTTGTTTCTTTGTCAGCAATGGTGAATCTCTCCAGTCTTCTCATTGGTGCCAGCAATGACTACGAGGCCCTTGACTTCGACGCATTCAATCCTTCCAAGATGAGCCTCCAGAAACTCATCATTAGAGGCTGACTCGACAATGGGACATTTGGCAAACCTGTGTTCAGCAATCATGGTTCACACATCAAGTACTTGTCCCTCAGCTCCTCAATAGTCGGCAATGACCCATTCCCACAGCTTGCGGAGTACATGCCGAACCTCATCTACCTGAGCATTCGGAAGTGGTGCTGCGCTGACGAGGTAGTTCTCCGGAAAGATTGGTTCCCTCGCCTGACAACACTCTTCCTCGGCGACATGAATCAGGTGCGCACTATTGTCATCGAGCCATCGGCAGTTAAGAGCCTGGAGGCGTTTTACCTCGTGTCTCTGACGGGTTTGATGGCACTCCCAAGAGGCTTGGAGCTCGTTGTGTCGCTCCGGAAGCTCGATGTGTGGGGTCAATCAGACGAGTTCATGTTGGAGTGGAAGAGGGAGAACTGGGAAGCGAAGCTGCACCATGTACCGGATATTCGCATTTGATTGATCGGGAGCCCGAATGTGATTTGGTTCTTCGTCTGAAATTTATGTTTCTAGTATGTCTGAAGTCACTGAACTTCTGTGATGTAATCGAAATTCTGCATTATTTTCTTGTACCGAACTACGTATTCTTGTTTGTGTTGTACTAAACATGCTGCCTGTCGAATAAAGCATTGAATCTTCGTGTTGGACAGACCTACCGAATCTTGTTTGAGTTGCACCAACTACCAAATTTATATGCTGTCCTGTTGTTTGGGCTATGTACATGTGGTTAAGTGACAAAACATAACAAAAACTTGTGGTTTTGTGTTACATTGAACCCCCTAATCCCGAGGTTTTATGAGATCTGTTCTTGAATAAATCCTGAAACTTGGTACTACACATTGCTCTCTGATCGCCCATAGCTATCAGTAGCTGATGGTAACTTTAGGAGCGCTTTCCTTTGTCTCGTTTCTGCTTGTCTGCTGCAGATTATAATCCAAAGCGATTTTAAATCTTAAACTTTAATTTTTAAAAAATAATTTTAGGAACATTTTTCACCTATCTACTTAAAAACATGAAAAGAGAGTGGAGCAACGAAATTGAAGGGGAAAAAATACTCCTAAAATCAAATTATGGATTTCCAATTCAGATTCGGATCATAGTCCGCAAAAGTCACGTGCCGGCCAGAAGGTATGCCGCCGTCGGCGGCGGAGCAAGCAGGTCGCCGTCGCCGGCTTGGATTGTGCAGCGGCGGGCGCAGCGCCGCCACGTCTCCTGCGAGTGTGTCTGGTATTTTCCCTTGTTTCGTAGACATCCCCGTTCTGATTTTTGGCTGGCGATTCGGTGAATGTACTGATCTTTATTCATTAGCCACTTGAAAAATGCGATTTCTCTAGAATACTGTGTTATAGAAACAGTGGCTGTGGTTTTGGGATTTTTGCATGTCTAGCCGTACGGGGCATCGTGGATTCGTGCTGGAACCTAAGTTGGCTCCGGAATTTATTTGTGTTCTTTGGGTCTGGGTTGGAATTTGTCCCCCAAAAATAGTGATTTAGAAATGATTCTAGAGAATCGCAGATGGAGTACGAACAATTTACACTAGTAGCTCCTAAACATTGGACCGGAATGTGGTTGTAGTCTTGTAGAGGCAGCATTTGGGATGGAAGGAGAGAGAGAGAGAGAGCCAAGTTAGCCAAAAACGCCTCAGAGTTCTGGTAATTTGTTCATCAATGTCCTTGGTGGCTGCCACTTGGTTGCCTTTGTTGTCTAGTCCACGATGATGGCAATACAGTTACAAGCCAATTGTCTAGTGTCTAACATCTAAACCTAGGAAAATTGTGCTAAAATTACAATTTCGGAGGAAGTTTGGAGTTAGTCATAACTACCTACTTCCAGTATAGTCCAAATTGCTCTGCCCCTTGTCCAGTTCAGATTATTGGGCAGCGTAAAAGGACTAGTTGGTTCAAGCTGAAGAGTTCATATTGCACAAGCAGATAAGTTGAGGACCTCATGCTATTCATCCCACCAAAAATTCATTTCTTAATGAGTCATATAGAGATGTTGTTAGCTTAGAACTACAGATTTTTATACCTGACAAAATATTTGTTTGTAATAAGCTTTGTTGTTGCTGTGATATAATTTCAACCAACGTGCTAGTTGATTATTTTTACGTGATACTTGATAAACCCGAGTCCCAATATATTAGGATCCAGCAGGGCAAGAGAGTGACATTTGAACTGCTACTACAAGTTGATGTTTTCAAGGGATCTCTCAGAAAGAATATTTTGACTAGGAGCTCTGCCATAAGCCAGCAACTCCTCTTTGAAACAGTGTAAATAAAGTTGCCTTCCTAATTACTTGCATCTCCAATGATCTATGTTTAATAAATGGACTTTTTTACAGTGCACCACATTTGATGAGAGCCATTGGTTCTGTTTGATCTGAAGGCCAATATTTGTCTTACCATGCAAGAGGTAATAGTCCTTCAATAGTCTTGTAAGGGTTAATATAGTCTTTGTACGTCATAATATCTCATTAATTATGAGTGATTATATGGAATGGTCTAATATTTTGAAGAAAGTTTTGTTAGAGTAATACATGTTGTTTCCAAAATAAAATAAAACACTAATACTACAATGAAGTTGCCTATTATGTACTCCACGGACAGAATACATGATTTTAAATTGCATTCGAAAGGAAATATCTTAAATTTATCAAAATATACATATGAAGCTGTTGGTATAATGGGAACTGCTGAAGCTCTTTTGAATTCAACATTTGAACGTTATTTATGTGCTTTTTTTTCGAACATCAAACTATTCAAAACATGATAATATATGAAATTTTAAATCCAACCCTTCCATAAATTTATAATTTGAAAGATATTTATATATGTTTTCCAAAAGCAGATTATTCAAAACTTAAATATGGACTTTTATATCTGTAGTATGACACTACAGAATTTAAGAAAGATGAAACAATGCACATTTCAAAATTATAGAAAAAAAAGCTATATTTAAAACTATGTCTGATGACTCTAATGAAAATATACCAAGATGAGTTGAGATGAAATATTAAGGTGGCATGCTATGTTTGAACAGATTGCATTATTATGGTTCAAAAGGTCAATTGTGCCCATTTAATGCTTTAATAATAATAGGGGTTTCCGTGCTAGCAACTTTTTTTAAGCCAAAACTGACCTTAGTGAACCAACGGCTGAGATTGAAATGCACACTCTTATCTCCATGGTGGTAAGATGAAGTACTACTGTAAAAGTTCTCTTAATAAATATACATGTTTGTAGTATGTGAAGGCGGTGTTGTTGACTGCTAGCCAAAGTTTAATTTGCTCCCCTTGTTAATAATAAGTTGGTACCTATAATATATATCACAAATGCAGCAGTCCAGATGATGCCAACATCTTTGCTGTAATCAGTTCGAGGGAAATTTTGTTTATTTGCTGAATTCATTAGCATTGGATTCCTTTATCATATTACCAATAACCACCTAAACAGTCAGAAGAACACAACCACCAAAACACAGGACTCAACAGCGTTTACATTCACCTGTCACTAGAGTTCTCAGGTAGGCATATGCAACGACCATTGTCGAGGTTGTTGTAGGAATGCTTATTGGCAAGCTTGGAGCCATCGTTGGCGAATGAGGCAGCAGCCTTTACTGCATCGCTACTCTTCAAGGAAGTGCCTGCCCTCAAGGGTCTCTTCTGTTTGATCCGTGATGTCAAGGGGGAACTGGAGAGCGTGCAAGCTTACCTGCAAGCAGCTGAGCGGTTCAAGGACACCGATGTGACCACCGACATCTTTATCAAGAACATCCGTTGCCTAGCTTTTGAGATCGAGGATGTTATTGATGAATTTACATACAAGCTAGAGAATAGGCATGGAGGATTTGCAGCCAAGATTAAGAAGAGGATCAGTCATGTTAAGACCTGGCGCCATCTTCCAAGCAAGCTGCAAGAAGTCAAAGCGAGGCTTCATGTTGCTGACCAGAGGAAGAACCATTACACCCTAGCAGGAAAGGAAAATTATACCAGCGGCAGTGAACTCCATGCGAAATCTACCAATCAATCTTTGCATGTCACAAGGGATGAGGATCTAGTGGGTGTTAAGGAGAATAAGGAGAATTTGATGCAGTGGTTTGACTGGTGATTTGGAACAAGGGAACAAGATTGTCACGGTTTGGGGGATGTGTGGTGTGGGTAAGACCACTTTGGTTGCTCATGTCTTCAACATCGTGAATGTATACTTTGGTTATTCCTACGCATGGATTACTGTGTGAAAGAGTTGTCAAGTTGAAGACTTGATGTTAACAAAATTATTTTGAAAGTCTGTTTAGAGGATCTTCCACATGACTTGAAGAATTGTTTTCTACACTGCGCATTATTTCCAGAAGATTACTTAGTTAAAAGGACACTGGATAACTGCTGGATTCATCAGGAAAAAGGAGAACAAAACATTGGAAGATGTGGCAGAGGGATACTTAGATGATCTTGTTAACCGAAGCCTACTACAAGTAGTCGAGAAGAATGATGATGGGCGAGTAGAATGTTGCCTGATGCATGATGTCATTCGTCTGCTAGCCCTCAACAAAGCACAAGAGGAGTGCTTTGGTAAGATTTATGATGGCTCTGAGAATATTTCATTAAAGGGTACATGTCGCTTATCAATCCAATGCAAAAATATCAAACACAAGTTCGTGCAATCCATGTTTTTGAGAGTGATATCAATGTTGATTTGCTGAGGCCTATCCTAACATCTTTGAAATTGTTGTCGACATTAGATCTACATGGTACTCATATCAAGATGTTGTCTGATAAGGTCTTCAACTTGTTTAATCTGCGATTTTTGGGTCTTCGTCTGACTGGTATTAAAATTCTACCTGAGACAATAGGAAGATTGCAAAACTTAGAAGTACTGGATGCTTTTGGTACTGAATTATTGTGTCTACCGAAGGATGTAACAAAACTTCGCAAACTGAGACATATATATACATGTGCTAGACTGAGAATAGGGACAGTTGATCGTTTTGATGGAATTAAAGTGCCAAATGGCATAAAGCACTTGACAAGTCTGCATGTTAGACAGATTGCTAAAGCAAGCATAGAAACTCTGTATGATGCTGCTGCTTTGATGCAGTTGAGAATATTCGGTGTCAGTAGTGTGAGAAGTGAGCATTCTAGTTACTTATGCAACGCTGTTATGAAAATGTGCCATCTTGTTCAATTGTCAATTACATCTTGCAATGAAAATGAATTGCTACAACTTGAAGAACTTCACATCCCTCGAACTCTTTCTAGACTTCGACTGAAGGCCAAATGGAATAGAAGTCAATGCGTCAGATTTTCTCATCCTGGTCGCACCTTGAGAACCTAACAGCGCTGCATCTGAAATTGTCCAAACTTGATGAAGAGTCATTTTCTAGTCTCCTGGTGTTACATAATTTATGAGGGGAGAAGTTGCATTTCCATGAGGGGTTATTTCCAAAACTTCAATTTTTAGGAATATGGGATGCGCCACAGCTCAACCATGTTAAAATAGAAGAAGGCACAATGCAAAGTCTTATTGAGCTAATGTTCAGAGACTGTCCTGAATTAAGGGCCCTTCCTCATGGCACAGAATACCTTACAAGCCTTGAGAGATTACGACTGTATGAAACATCAGGAGAGCTCATAAAGAAGCTTCTGGTAAAAAGAGAACAAAATGAATCTGATGAAGATCTTCTGAACATTAGCCACATACGAGGTGTTACTGTTCGATTGATCCGTAAAGAAATATGTCAGGTTCAGAACTTGTTCAGAGAAGTTCAGAAGTGAAAATGTTCAGAGTTTTCTTCAGGTCAGTCTTCAGAAGCAAAGTCGGCGCCCAAGTTAACGTTTGGCCGACTGATCCGACGATGGAGAGTTGATTGTGGGAAGATCTAACGGTGGAAACCAGCTATTATTTACTGTCTTTATTTTCAAACTGTACGGCAACTGTCATCTTGGTCGTTTGGTTTGCATTTGCCTCGCTAAGCTGTAACTCTGAACTTTGAGCTGTAAACTCTGAACCCGTGACCTGGGAAGCATATACCAGCATGAGGAGGAAGAAGAAGTAAGAAGAAAGAACATATCTATTTTGTCTCTTAGGAAATAGAACCCTAGCTTAGCAGTCTTGCGGCGACCACATATGCAGAGACAGAGAGAGAGGGGAGTTCTGAATCCATTTTTAGGCTCGATTCATTTCTGAACCTGACAGAATAGAGGAAAGTAGATTAGCCACATACACCAAGAAGATAGATTTTATTGATTGTTTTTTGTTCTTTTACGCCTTGGAAGGATGCAAGCTGCTTTAAATAAAATTATCATAAGATTTAGATGTTCGTTAACTACAAGCCCAAAACTAATATTCTACTGAAAAAAAATCCATATCAGTTGGATTCATCTTGACATGTTCGTACCTTTTTTACACTTGAAATTAGCAAGTATAGATCTGATAGGCGTTACAAAAGAAGTTAATAGTAGATTATATGTATTTTCCTTTCTCTGATCTATATACACATTATGCTGTTTAGAGCATGTGCTTCCATACTTGTCTAATACAAGGGTTTTCTCTGCAGTTACATAAAAGTATAGACGAGAGCCTATAACTTCTGATTGTCCTCTGTTATAGAAAACATAATTTTAAAAAGTGGCCTGTTGATTGCCAGTAAATTATTTATGAAACCTCTGCTGTATTTTTTTTGGAGGAGCACATATTTATTTAAGTGTAGTATAAGAACCACTTTGCTAAATCAATTGGCAGGCCTTAAGACCGTCAGAGCAAGCACTATGACGAAACTCTATGGCATCTAAACAGGGCAGCTACCTAGCTGGGTTGATCTGTGGTAATAACTTGGACTCTAGCCATCTGACTCTACACAGACCGTTAGACTTTTTTTTATATATATATATATATATACCCAATCCCCTTATAAAAAACGAGATTTTAGTCTTATCAGAGCGAGTTCAGATATCCCTGATACGCTAGCAACCTTCTCGCCGACGAGCTAACGCCTCATCTCCGTCGCAGACCTTCTCCTCTGGTAATTTTTTCTTACTTCTTCGTCTCGGTTCTTATCCCCATCGTCTCCTCTACAGATGGTCTACTTCTTCTCCACAGCTTGCTCACCTTTTCCACTGTGTGACAAGAAGACGACTTTCATCCGTCTCCTCGTCTCATCTAGACATACCTTCGCTTCCCCTTGCATCAGCGCACCTTCCTTCTTCTTACGTCGGCGCATCTCTACACTCGCGTCCTTTATTGGCTGGATCCGTCCGCCCTCCATCGGCTAGAACTCTTCCAACACGCTCACCTGTTTGTGGACACGAAACTTGTCTCCCGGACACGAGCTTTCTTCCCCTCGTGTCCGTGCTACTCCGATGGGTCCACGTGTCTATAGACGTGAATTTCTATTTCTCTGACACAAACTTTCTTTCTTCGTGCCCATGACTTATCCCCTTTTTTGGGTCCGCCCAACTCAGCTGCGTCCACGTGTCCACGGACATAACACCCAACTTCCCGGACATGAACCCTCTCGTGCCCATGACCTACCTACCTACCTACCCTCATCGGCCTCGTATCAATCCATATCGGCCCCATGCCCGTCCTCATCGGCTTAACACTCATACCTCCCGGACACCACCTCTTTTCTCGCATCCATGCCTTCCCCATCATTTTTCTTCCCATCGGCTTATCACGCTCCATTACTCTTTCGCCCTCTCCCGCGTCCAATTATGACCACTGAGTCGGCTCTTGGTTTCGGCACTCTCCCAGTTGCCAGATCCCTTCTGGCCATCGGCGCTCTCGACACTAACTCAGGCACCCCGATGTTCTCCCAACCCTACGCTGCCGTCAACGTGAAATTCTATGTTCCGATTTCACTCGACTTTAGCGCCAATTTTTCCAAGTGGGTCTTCTTCTTCAAATCTTTATATGGCAAGTTTGGTCTTCAGTCCCATATTGACGGCTCCACCATACCTCGCCCCAATGACCCCCAGTGGGACATCGCTAAATGTTGCGTGCGCAGCTGACTGCTCGGCTCGATCGATGACTCCGTTCTCGACCTTGCCATGGAAGACACCGATTCCATAGCCCACGATCTCTGGAAGGCCATCAAGCGGCTCTTCTAAGCAATCAAGTAGCTGTGTGTCATCTTCCTCCTAAACGAGTTTCATTCTATGGTACAAGGAGACTCTTTTGTCTCATCGTACTACCAACGCCTTAAGGTTAAAGCTGCCGCCCTCTGTGATATTAGCCACCCTGTGGTCGACTCATAACTCGTCCTCGCCCTCTTGCGATGAGTCAACCATCGCTTCTCCAACACCGCCGATGACAACACCAACTCTACCCCTCTTCCCATGTTAGTATGGGCTCATGACATGCTGGTTCTCAAGGAAATTCGCCTAACCAACGATGAGAAGATTGTGGCCCACACCGCTCTCATCGCCTGTTAACGCCAAAATTTGGACAGCTCGATGATGGATTGGAAAAAGCCAATCGGCTGGAAAGGTGTCCGATCACTACAGTGAAGAAGCCGATCGGATTGAAACAAAGGAAGACTCGATCCGAGATTGAAAGACTATCCGGATAAGACCGAGTTTACGGAGAAGTCGTGGAATCCACGGCAGGATATTTTATCTTTGTAAATCGTAATCTTATCTAATTAGAAATGTTTAGTTAGTTTAGTTAACTACCTTAGAGATATTTTTTTGTTATCTATAAAGAGATAACATCTGATGGTTGTTGTAAACGCATCGGACTCTGTCACCCCTAGGTATAAATATAGACCCCTAGAGACCTGTAAAGGATATATCTCTCGATCAAATACAATCTCGGTGCATCGCCACCTTAGTTCATCTAGGTGTTTACCGGTGGGTTCTGGCTCTCGACGTAGGGCTGCATCGGTTAAGTTCGATCTCCGGTGAAGGGGTAAATCCCACCACTATCCTGGTATACTTTGTACTATCTAAGGCTGCATCGTTTAGATTCGATCTCTTAGTCAGATCAGGTGTACCGTATCACGTCCGTGCAAGATCTATCGGCCTATCAAACTCCTTCCGTTATCGTCAGTCTCGTGTTGCATCGGTTAGATCCGACCTACGGGTGTACCGACAAAGGATTGAGTTTTAGGTCTATACGTCTTTCTACGGCGTCTCATCGGAGTGAGTAGCCAATGAGTTATCCTAAATGTAGGTCCCCATCATCATGCGACCGATGGGCTCAGGCGTTAGGCCTATAGGTAGCCGATGGCATCCCTCCTACCTCGTTGTCATGTTCGGTCCAAGCCCCCACCGTCTCGGTGTCATTTGCCTCCAGCCTCATACTGTCTCGGTTAGGTCCGATCTAAAGAGGCTGGTCCTAACGGCACCGTTACTGCTGTCGCTTGCCCGCATGGCCTCGCGGGGGATCGGCTTCCGCTCCGCGTATCGGAAGCGGGTAGCGTCATCGGCCCTTTGGTTGATAGACCTTTTAGTGCGTTACATGTGTCTATCTCCCGTACCTTCATCGGCTTTTCAGCTGATGCGCTAGCATTCTCATCTCTATCGGTAATCAGCCGATAGGGAGAGTCGGGCAGGCCTTCGGTCGACCGACGAACATGTCTTATCCCCTTTTTCTTGTTAATTGTAGGGTCAAATCGACTGGTACGCTTGTGAACCTTAAGGCTTAAGGACCTGCACTCGAGTTAAGCAGACCTTCCAGGCCTTCACGTGACCAAGCCGCCGTCCTTCCCCGGTCGCGGAATTTTCGGCGGTGAGCAACCGTCGATGCATCAGTTCGCTGACATTATGATCAAAGGCCCACCTGCGTCTTTGTTTATTAGTTTTTACTCTAGTCTCTACGTCTATTTCCCTCCCGCTACGACTACGGGGGGTGTTAGATCGCTAGACTTGTATATATATATAGACCCGATCCCCCTTATAGAAAATAGGGTCTTAGTTTCACTTTATACTACACTTCACACACAGGCCCTTGGACTTTAGAATGGAGATGGATGAATTAGTGAGGACCAAGCTTAATCGTCTAATCTCTTCAGTGTCTTGTACCCAGATTACAATCTATTCTCTTCTAATATCTCTACTATTCTATCCAAATTACAAGTACTGGTGCCAATTGGTGAACTGAAAATGTAGGGATGTCACACTCCGTTTCCTGACTGCTGTATCTTTGTTTTCTGTGGGTAGGTGTTGCAACAAAGCACAATCCAGTGGCACAAAGCAGACTGATCTGTTCTGTTCAGATCTTCTTTCTGAATTTTGCTCTGTTGTGTGTGTAGGTGATCTGAAGTTTTTGTTTAATTATAACCCAAGGTAGGAAGTTCTGAGCTGTGAGGACTGCACTGAGTCAAGTGAAAAGCAGAGTTCTTCCAGTGTTGTACAGCGGCACAGTGCAATGTGGCACCTGACTTCGCAAGTCAAATCCTACGGTCTGATTTGTAAGCCCTCAGTCCCCTGCCCATCCACGGGGATGGCTCATGGTCTTTGGGATGCTGGCCCAACTCATGGAAATTAGCATGGACCAGCAGTTGTAGCCAACACAAGTGAGCCTAATGGTAAGCTGATTTTTACTTTTATTGACTGTTGTTTGATCCTCTTAGGCCGCATTTGGAATGGAGAAATTTTAAAAGAATTTTGCGAGATATGAATTAATTAGTGTGAGATTCCTAGAAAAATTCCTGAATTCCAAAGAAGCCACTAATGGGCTACTAAATTTGTTTTATGCTTCTTACTTATTATAAAGGGTGGGTAATTTTAACTGAGTAGACTCACCTTCATTTATTGTTAGATTCTTTGAAAGTAGAGAAGATAAAAGACCTATACGGGCATGGTCTGGGATTTAGGACTCTAGTGGCCTAATCCACTTGTGCTACCACAACTATCCATTCTCTCCAAACCAGATTAGCTAGAAATAAATGCATTCTTATAGATAAGGGATATATCCAATGAATGGCACCTAGAAGATAAATAGAACGATAATTGAGTAGATAATTCTTTGAACAAATAATTGAGTTGATAACAGAATATTAATAATTAATTGCCTAGCAAATTTGGTTGAGCCTGCTTACTCTATATAAGCATGCCCACAGAAGCATATGTAGCAACCCCACATCAAAACACAAGTTATTTTAGTACTGGGGAATGTACTATGTCTATATGCATTAATGCATAATGATTAAATCTGTCAAAATAATGGGTTTAATTCGTGCATATACCCTTTTCTTGTACCTAGAGCTAGAGATAAGTTTTGCTAAAATGCAAACTGAACTTCTGTGTACATGCCATGTTAGCTTGTCTTTAGCAAACTTGTGTTTAGATCCATACAAAACGTTGCACAAGCCTAGTTCTGAAAATCTAGTGCAAAACATCATTACTGTTCATTACAAAAAAGCGAGGAACAATCAAGGAATGGGTAGGATACACTAGAGATCTCACCTTCCTAGAGGTTAGATGGAGCACTGTAAAATATCTCGTTAAGTTAAGATCAGAAAACTAGTTACAAGACAGTTGGGGAAAATAGACCGGGAGCATTAAAAAAAACCAGAATTTGGATTTATCGATCGCAACCACACCGACAATTAAATATCAAGATACAAAGAAAAACATCTTCTCTAAAATTTGAAATTTTTTAACGGTGGTGTACTACTCCATTCGGCCAAAGTGCAGATACTCTTCTCATCAGCAGCTATCGTAACAGTAGCAATGAGGTGAACTGCTATCGTCAAGGCAACGCCCACCCTTGTAATCTTTTTGGACGCAAATAAGACCACATATATGGTGTCCTGGACAGCTTTTTAGATGGAGGGTTCGATGCTTGTTGCAGTGCTCGTTGAGAGTCACACTTGTGTTGAAAGATCATTAATTAATTATATATCCAATCATGAGGGTATAGAAATGCACACCAACATTTCCTATAGCCTCTAGCTAGCTAGATACAAACAATTGGTTTTCCCCCTAACATTGATTTTACAACTACTATGTAATTTCCATGGGAGAAGAGAAGCCCAAATACGAGCACATAGACAACTATTACCATCTTGCAACCCATTGCGAAAACTTGAGCGAATAATTGATGGTAGGAGGACAATAGTCAGGATGCATGAATGTATGTCTATAGCATCAGCAAAGAGCAAAAGTGCCAGGAAGTGAATGGTCAGGATACATGCATGTCTATTTACAGATCAAGATGACAGCTACTAATTCATAATTAAGCTTTACTTACTTTGGAACCATGGGTGGATAAGGTTTGTCATAGAATAAATTTACGATAATATATCGTGTATACTTGAGGTCATTTGTGTGTAAGGCTAGAATTTCGTTGGTCCTCGTATACTTGTAGTGAGTTGTCCTGTAGTCGGTGACTTGGCTTCTCAGCTTTGGTTGTCATGTCTTGTATTGGCATCTCAATAGGCTCACACTCCTCTCATAGGAGATTATGTATTTTTACCATAGAAAGACTATGCCCATCTAGAACTTGAGAAATAAGTTAGCATATAGTCCGAGCAGTGGCCCTAAGTAGGACTTTATACCCATATCAAGAACTTTTTTTTATCTTCAGACTCTATCCTGTTTAAGGGTGTAATTTCCATATATAACTGGTATGTGATATTTCTATCGAGTTATGTATATGTCAGTGTTGTATCCTATATTTAAGTACATTGACAGTAGTTTGTAAACTTTATTGAAATAAGAATGATTTATCTTGGCTGTCTCGAGAAATCAGTCGGTTGGATATATGAGCCTGGTCAGACAACAGCTGAACAGCTTGTGCCTGACCCATGTTTTTTTTGGCCGAGCAGCTATGTTTTCGCAGATGTCCTTTGATATTTGAACAGAATAGAGAATTCCAACTGTCTAAGCATGAGCAAAAAAAAGTCAGCAGAGAATCTGCTTGGTTTTCTGCTTATTTTATTTATTTTTTATTTCACATGAAATACTCAAATAATAAACTTGTTCAAGAAACAATTTGTTTCACTTGTGATTAAAACAGTAGCAATGAGGTTAGTATGTGCCATCGTCAAGGCAATGCCCACCCTTGTACTCGTTTTGGATGCAAACTTGACAGTTGAAGTGGCCTGGACAGCCAGTTAGACTAGGGGCATGTTCACTATCGCATTTCTCATTCAGCATCATACCTAGTTAATTGGCCTGTTCTCTAATTTCCCGTGGGAAATTCATAGGGATGGTTGCAATGTATTATCCATGGGAATTAACTTGGAGAATCCCCTGTCCCCGACCCTCGTAGAGCCTCGCTTCCTCACTGATACAGAGGTCTAGACTAAAAATAATGCCCAATAGCCATAGCATATAAGGAAAATCTCACAAACCCTAACCCTATTTCCCTTTGACCTCGTCCACACACGCACGGCTCCATCCACCAGTCCACCTCCACGGCTCCACTCATGACGGTGCACGCCCGCATTAGAACAGATCGGGAGGGCAGGCACCGAGATGGGAGTTTGGGACTCTAGATTGACAGCCTCCAGCTATCCGCTTCCTCTTGCCCAACATGAGTATATCGGTCCATTGCCCCTCCATGCGGCATCATCGGTGTCAGCGCCGACGGCAACACGGTGTCCTCCAGCAGCAGGAGCTTCACCTTGCTAGTGCTGCAGCAGCAGCCACCAGCGTGCCCACCACCGCTACACCAAGCGGTGTGCAGGTGTTGTGCTAGTATTGGATCCCTTTTGCTGCTGAGATTCTCGTCAGCTCCATGCAGTTCTCCTGCATTGTCTGCAACAAAACCTTTAACCGCTTCAACAACATGTAAGTATAACTAGTAGCTTCTTGAATCTTGCACATTCATTGTTGCCATGGATATGCTGATTAGAACTTGGAATGTACGCTCATAGTGATGCAGATGCACATGTGGGGACACCAGGGCCAGCTTTACAATTTAAGGGCCCAGATGAACTCGGTACTATAGGCCCTTAAGGCTATTTTTTACTTGTAATATATATTTTATAAAGCATATATCCTCTAAAGTAATATAAATAAACATTACTGATAAATAATAAATCAAGCAATTGCAATTTGCGATATGATAATTTATTCTTGACAAATAATACTGATAGTATAATTAAACAAGAGATCATAAATATCCAATATCTCTCGTAGAAAAGAACTTCATGCATTTTTTGAAGCAAAATCATTAAGGATAGTTTGAAGATTAATATTATCTAAGATATTCATCTCAATGCTGCACATAGCCAAGCCATTCAATCTTTCGTGTGACATAGTTGACCTCAAATAGTTTTTAAGAAATTTCAATTTTAAAAAACTTCGTGACAAGTATAGTTCAGAGGATCCGATAGGCAATAGAAACATTTGGATAGAAATCTATAATAGTAATATACCAATGGCAAATAAAGAAAATTTTTCTAGAAGTAATTTTCTTATAAGGAAGAAGGCAAGAAGATACCTCTGTACTATAGCCTAACCTGTGCATGCATAAATTGGCTTGGCTCCCTGTCCCTATGAGATGGAGATAGGAGATGGCCTCACGCTAACACGCCCATAGCACAGCCACTGCTAGACGGGATCACGGAAGATGAGGAGAGGCCATCGATTGGTCGCCTACTTGCCTGCCTTGTTGGCTTCTTCGCAGTCACGGTCAGGGAGCGGACAGAATGAGAGAAAGCAGAGGCAGAGTGCTAGCCCTGGCCACCAGATCAAAGAGACAAAGACAAACCGACGCATGCACTTGGATCACGGCTTCCACACTTGGCCCTTCTCAATGAGGTTGTCCACACGACTTCCTCCCTGCCTCAGTGTCTTCTCGGCCTGCTTGAGGCCTGTTGGGGGAAGGGGGAGTGGTTTGGTAATGGCCCCTCTACTCTAGGCCCTAGGCTAGAGCCGGCTCTAGGAGGCAAAGGTCATATTATAAGAAAGGGTCAGAGTCACAGCGTGGAGCTTCAGATTAAGTGGGGATGGGGCTCCGTGGGCATTAATTCCTCACGTAGGGGCAGGAATGCTAAAAAATCTTCCCCCGTCGTGGTTGGCGGGGGGTGGGACGGTGAATTTTCAACACCATGAGGATGGGAATGCGGTGGTATCCTTGGACAAGAAATTTTCCATTGCTATCTCTAATTATACCTTCATCGAATGAACGATTCTCCAATGATGAGGTATAGAAGTATACACTGTTAGTGATATACCCTATGGGTAATATAAAGATGTTGTAAATATCATATACTATGTTTATAATATATTAATTTATTATTTGAAATAGACGTTATCATTAATGATCAATGATTATATGACTTATTTATAAGACTTCTAATATCAGATGTTATTATTTTTAAATGATGTCTAATCATATATCATATAAGGATAAATATGATTGTAAGATTATTGATAATCATGTCTGATGAATCATGGTATGAAGATAACAAATCGATAATATTAATATATGTTAGTGAACATATGTTAGATAGATCTACTATAAGATACTATACAGATTTTATAAACGCTATTCCATAATAAGATAGTTATAAACATTATCTTTGGGTTTGCTATAAAATATATAGTGAGATAGGAGTGATTAAGATATGATTTGCCCCTCTTATGTAGAGATATCTTTAGGCCTCTCGATGTAATGGTTTATAAAAATGCATAACCATATAAAGATGATTGAGGAGCCAATCAAAAGTTTATAATCCATAATAGAATTGAGAGAGTGATTGAGCTATTAAGAGGATGATACAAGCGTCGTCTTGAACTCGATCGATATCGTAAGGCAAAGAGATTTGTACATAAGAATATTATAAGTTTAACCGATATGGTCTTTATATATATTTTGGGGTTAATATATCTTATTAGAGACCACTATTAATAGGGTATCAAAAATGCATTTCTAGGTTGTGATCAAATATACATGAAACTATAGGGTCGCATGCTTAATAGATTGGAATGTTTATTTGAATGTGATTCGGATAATGGCTCAGTTAGGATAGAGATCCGATTAGACTTATATTGGACCGTGCTTCTCCAGACTCAAGTGGGAAAGCCTATATATAGAGAGGTGGGAAGGTTAAGAATATTCTCTATTCACCTCGAGCAAAAACTTTAGCTGTCATCTCTCGAGTCAAATCCTAACCACTTGCGAGTGTTAGTAAATCCGTAATCGACGTTTTAGCCTTAGATGTGTGGATACTGATAGAGGCGTTACTTGTTGTGACATTGATTGACATTAGGATCATGACGATCAATTGCTTTATCTACCACCTCAACGCGCGCGTGGTTAGATTGACTTCTCCAACACTACTTTTGCTACACTGTCGTTTTGTCGTAACAGTCTATAATTTTTTCTTCATATGATGTTTTGGTGTGTGGTAGAAGAATTTTATTTTACTCACCTTCCCTTATTCACACCAATATTTCATATACCCTCTAGGTAGAAACAAAACAAATGGTGTTCCAAACATTGATTTTATAACTACTCTGCTAACACACAAGTATTATCATCTTGCAATCTATTGAAAACTTAAGTGACTATCTGGGGTAGAAAAGCGAGGTTCAGGGCACATCTCTGTTTATAGCATCAGGAAAGCCCAAAAGTGATAGGAAATGAATATGCTCAAGATGACACCTATTAATTTATAATTAATATTTACTTACTTTGGGACCATGGCTGGATAAGGTTCAAGATATCTAGCGGTTGTCATTAAAGTTAGAACTTAATAACTTATTGTATCGTATTGTACTCTAAGAAGATGAAATGAAGCTCATTGAGGATGATATGCTTTGCACAAGAAGGAAAAAATGTTCTAGGTTGTTTTGAATAGTAATTGATAATTAGATATTTATTGATATATAGATCTATTTTGGCCAATCGTACATGTACATTTTACTGCTGGGTTCTAGTAGGAAGTACTGAATCCAGTCAAAAATTTTGGAATTTGTTCAAATGAAGTGGAAACTTGTTGAAATGCTGCAAAATTCTTCTCAAATATTTGCAACTTTATTTCATTCGAAGTTGCTGAACATCCAATATTTTGATCCCTCAAGAATTTTGCACTCAAAACTATAATGTACCCTGTTTCACAAACTGGTCTCTCAAATGCTGCTACTGCTACACAAATTGACACATTTCCCTTAGTCCAATGTTTTTCTATTGTAGGTACCGTCCATTCTCTCCAAAAACAAATTTATGTGCATGCTTAGTTGTTGTAGAGGCCTGAATTTACTTTCGTTATCTAAAATAAATAGATGCCTGCAAAAATGGACTTCATCTAATGAACGGCATCTATAGATAAGAAAAATTGTTAAATTTAACCTATTATGGTTGGTGTATAATAGATAAAGGGATAACTGAGAAGTTAATGAAATATAATATTGAGAATTAGTTGCCTGCCAATTTTAGTTCAGTCTCTTATTTCCTTATAAGCATAGCCACAGAAGCTTATGTTTGAGCTCCATATCGAAACATAGGTTTACCCTCTGCGCACTCCATATATCTCCGATCTCCTCACATGGCGCTTCTTAAGAAGGATGATATTATGATATTTGCAGCCATTGTAGTCATGGTGATGGTCCTGTCAGCCTATGGTGCAGATGATAGTATGATAATCTATGCCCGCCTTTTCTCTATTTTACATCAACTACTCTTTTTTGCAAAATTTTAAATCCCACAAAGGTTTTATTATGTCAAATTAGTTACTACAAACTATAACACCCCAATTCCAAAGCAGCAAAAGCATAACCACAGTTTAGTTACGCTACTTACAGACTTCTCGCACTAACACCTTGCATATATAATTACGTTGCAAACCCTGCTTCATGTAAAGAAGTTAATCCGAGTGTTGAAGTGCATTTAGCCCTTGTGTTCAATCGCATGTTGATGCAACACATTAAAAAAAAAACAGTAAGGTCGTAGTACCATGTTACTATTGAAGGGAGTACGTAGCTGGTCTTACAAACTACCGCACTTATTTCTTGTATTTATACAAACATATACATTTCTTTGTTTCAATTTGTATATGTACGCATACATATATATGAATACTGACTAGATCTGACCCTTCATTGCATTGTGACTTACGCGTACAGCCAGGTGCTTCCTGTTCAAACCATGCACACTTCCAAAATGCGAAGAGTTCTGCAAGTACATGGATTTCAAGAACCCTCAGCCAACATGCAACCTTACCTTGCCAGGTCCGGACTATGACACCTGCTGCTGCTATACATGGCACAACAGCAGCCATGCGCTCCAATCGCTGTCCGGTTAACCTTGGTTAGTTGCTTCACAGTGACAGGGCACATACTAGGTTTGCTACATGTGGCTGTTTATGATTTTTATTTTTGCGGGGGCTGTTGATGATATTGATCCAGAAACAGTAATATTTGTGATAATTATTCTCCATGGTGAATTGTGAAACATCTAGGGCTGTGTACCAATTGTGATAATAAAATTAGAAGTTCTTTGGGGTCTTTGATAAGTTTCAACGAGTTAAATGTTAATCACGGACTAGTTGGAAGACCTGAAATTTATTTATTTACATATATATATATTAGTGAGGATAAAGATACCTCGCGATATAGTATTCGAGGACAATATACACCTCTCAAATTGCATATGACAAATTTTATAACAATAATATTAAAGCCTAAGCAGTGGTCAAACAGAAATTGCATCGGTACCCCCCTAACAATACAGCTAAGTTTTTTTCATCCGGTCTATACCATCATGTGGGATCAAAACTTGTAGATTATACCACTGTCGTGATCTCCTGTTACATCTCTTCAATCCAAGGCTAGCAAAATGGTGAGAATGCCTATCCGTTTCTTTTGCTGTTGGTTTTCCCATCTTCTTTGGGTTTTTATCTCTTCCACTCAACCATTCTACCCAGGTGCTGGTTACCCAACCACTCCACCGCCTGCTTCTCTTGCCACCGTGCTCCAGCTGCTCGTTGTCACTCTCGCCGTTACGGCATTCATCTTCTCCTATGTATCTGTATGGACAAGTGTTTAAATGGGATATTTTAGTAAATTTTAGCATAGGGATACAATTAGTTCAATGTTTTCTCTATAGCGTTTGTGGCAAGCTTGAATATCCAATTAGACAAAAAAAAAAGTCTATTACAAAGTGATAATTATCTATTTTAAATTTTGGAATTAAATTAATAAGATATTAATTGAGAGTCTAAGATGGAATCAACTACAAATATATTAATTTCGAATTTTATTAAATTTTATGTTGGTTATTTCTAGAATTATAGTGCCTTAGAATAAAAAATAGTCAATGTTAATTACTACTTATTAATTATTAATGAATTAGAGTAATAACATCTTTCAATTCAGATATCCATATTTATTAATTTCAAATTTTATTAATTTTTGAAATAACTAACCAAATAGTCCATATTTAAAATAGAGCCCATAATTCTCTAATTCTACGTTTTATTTAACAAATTTTTTTAATATAATCGACAATCATCATAATCTGATCTATTTAATTAACAAACATATTTTTCTGATTAATATAAAAGCTTAGTATAGTATAGATATACATATAGATAGATAGAATTCTTTCCGTAGAAGGATAGATGGAACTTATTGTATGTACGGTTGATACACTTTAGTTATCCTCAGCAGGGACCCCACACGTCGGATGGGTGTTGTGTGGTACGGCACAACTACGCATGTCAGGCCTAAAGCAGATGGATCCTATCAAAAAGTACTACAAGGTGTGGAAACAACAAAACAGAGCGGATTGTCCCTCTCATATGCACACAATGAAGCTGGACATAAAGCTTTTAAGGTCCCTCCTATTATATACTTATGCTTGTCTTGACTACATATCACCCTACTGATTTAAGCATAAAGCATTTGTAACACCTCTCAAACTAATAACTTCTAAATTCATTAGAAATTTCGGGACATCCATAGCAAACATTTATAACACAATCTAACAACGATAATTTTCACAAATCTGAAACCACCAAAAGTTCTACATGAACCACACAAAACGTCATTTACAAGTCTAGACGATAACTTAATCTAAGGAAGATAAAACTAAACTATACTTTTATTGACGTGCATTAAAGTGCATAGAAGAGGGTGCTACTCTGATCCCATATATGTGCATGTCATTTTATACCTAAAAATCAAACCAAATACAAGCAAGTACAATATGAAAGTAGAAAAATATATAAATATCATTGCAATAAGAAACTATTATGAATCACTTCATTTTAATTCTTTAGAAAACAAGAAGTAAAGAAGCAGTAGATGTTCTCTTGGACTTACATGAACATCCTTTAATGATATCGATAAGCTGAGTAATCGAGGCCAGTAATTAGTATAGGAGCATAAATAAAGAATCAAATTAATACCAATGAAATATAATAGAGAATCATGGATATAATATAACTTGAATTATAGCTTAAACAAGAATCGAGAGGTTACTAAATGACATGGATAATATTAATATAATAGAAGTAAAATAAATAGAGTAAAATCGGATCATTGATCATAACAGGCAAGTTCATCATGTACTTGCTTTAACTCCTTTAATAATCTATCTAGCTCAACACATCCCACATTGGAATCCGTCACACCTGTGAAACAAAGCTACATATAAACCTCTATACATGACTAATGACACATAGGATATTTACAACACCAAAAATTAAAGTTTATATTTTTCTATGGATTCGTATTAAACCACCATACTAGTTTCATTATCGTTTCATGCGTAACTCACAACCCGCCTAACAAAATTTAACAAATAATAGAACTCTGGACATGTCAGGCGTAAAATAAGATTATGCCTCTATAATTACGAGATTTAAGAAAACTAATTGATATACCTGTCCAACCCAGTCAACAATACTGTTTTCAGGGTTTCTCTCCCAAACCGTTTATCAAAATCAAACGAAACTACCAGCGTTAGAAAGATATAGACGACAGCTAAAACTTTTATTTAAGACATCTATCCTGAATTCCGATGGTTTAACACCAGATTTGGAATAATCGTTACAGCCTATGCTTGATAAATAAAAAATATAAACTTCCGGCGATCGAATTGATTTCTACTCGAAATTTATACTTCTAGGGACAAAAAGAATTACCCTTAGAGCGAGGACACTCAAATTGCGTTGAATTTGAGGAATTCTCAAAAATCCCCAATTTCTCCTTTCACCTTCCGATTTCTTCTCCTCGCTTCCTGCTCCTCTGCTCCCTGCACCTTTCTCATCTGGTCGTCGCAGCAGCAACAGCAGTGGACCACGCAGCAGTAGCACCAAGACTAGCAAAGTCAGCATGTTGGAGCAAACCAGAACAAAGCCAGCGGCGACAGCACACATACCAGCAACAGAGGAGATGGAGAAAACCAGCAGCAGTAGCAGCACACGGGTGGCAACCGACGGCGGCGAGTGGCCGGCAGCGGCGACGCACCACGGCAGCAGCGGCGACGGCGCAGCAGCGATGGGAAGATAGCGGCTAGGGCAGGCTGCTAGCGATCTCTTCTTTTCCTTTTCTTTTTTTTCTCCCTATGATGGTTAAATAGGGGCTGTAATGAAAATCGAACGGTCGATATTGATTCGACCACTGTAAATTCGTTTGAACTCAGATCACCACAAACTTAGACTCTATTTCATACTACTCGACGAGCTCTACGCATCCAAGGTTCCTGATCGTTTATTCAAAAAACTGTTTAAAAGCTAAATTTTTACATATTTTTTGTAAATACTTTCTAGGATACATTTATTTAAAGTACAGGGCATTACAACATTATCATAATATCAATAAAAAATGAAATTACATACACTATTGCTAACTACTTCCCCTCTCATCATTAACATATGATGTTTTAGAACTAATTTGTCATATATTAATGACCGGAGAGAGTAAATTGTTAAATAATTTAAAGAGGTTATCTAGTTTTCAGGTAAAACCCAAATTTTAGGATTCTTGTGTGGGTGGTGTGCATGCGGTGATGTGAGTTTGTACATGAGTTTACATACTATAGCTTATACATAAAGGCTTAAGGCGTAAAAAACACAACCCAAATTTCAGTTATTTTTTTCACCATTGGATTTGGGGTCATGGGTGGATCATAAAACCCACAAAATGTTAATGGCTCTAGTTTGCTGGTCCGTTAGGGGTGTGACAAATCCCAAAATGACAAAAAAAACTAAAAATAAGTTTGGGCTTTGTATATTGTGTGCGTCTCTAGGATTTATATATCGTTGGGCATTATATGAGATGTATTGGGCTTTATATCTGCATTAAAACACAAAATTGCATTTGGCAAAACGAAGAAAAATCCCATAACCACATCTATGACTGTCAGACTCAAAGATCACAAACAACTTTTGGTAGCATCGATTCTGCTCTGGTCTGATCACCTTCTTTATGCCCTTGTAGTCATCCAGGGTGAAGTTGATGTCTGCCTCCTTGCCATGGAACTAGATTGCAGCCTGGTCATAGGCCCTGAAACAGATTAGAGAAGGCGACCATACAGTTTTTTAACCTCTTGCTCTCTATTTTTCAAAAAGAAAAGGTTAAATTACATCCCAAAAACTTAATATTGGAACAGATCAGAGTGTAGGAAAAGGAAAAACATGCAGTCACTTTGCCTCGTCTACATGTAACAGCTCAGGATATCATACCTGCTTGTGATAAAACAGCTATAATCTGAATTCACACAATACAGCCCAAAAATCTAAAAATCAATATACCACAATAAAGTATCCGAAAGATTCTCTACATATGAAGGGGATTGGAAAAATCTAAAAATTGCACTAGTGAATATCTGAAATTGCACTGTCATCTATAGTGCAAAAATATCAAGCGTAATATGCAATTTTGAATTGCTTAAAGGAATTAAAATGTTGAAGTGTAGACAGAAGCAAGCTATTCTAAAAGTTCTAAAATCTAAACAGCAATACAAATTGTAAAATCTAATAGTGCCCTTTTGCTGTTGCAATTGTTACTAAAAGAACATTGGTGCCAAATAAACAAGCAAATCTAAAACACATTCTTGTATTGAAGCGATGCTAGAGCAATAATAATCACCTGGTTGTTGTGGCCACACTTCTTGTGGCAGTTGACAGTCCTGGGGTGCAGCCGAGCATAGCACCTGCAGAAACACAGTGGAAATGTATTCACATGCTGAACTTAGCCCTACCCCAAAACGGGACCCCTTATCAGGGGAACAAATGCCTTATGATATGATGGTACTACTGACAACGAACTAAAATTCACTGACACCTAGCAATAAGAGAACACAGGGTATATTAATTCAGTGAAAAACACCATAAAAGACAGCTCAAATGAAAATGTGTCTCAAAGCAAGCTCATATGGTAACCACACACATCTATCTAACAGTAGTATTTTAGTATTCCCAGTAGATCAGGTAAAACTCACAAACAAATGACAAAAAATCTAGAAATTGCACTAATGAACTTGTGAAATTGCACTATCATTCATGCAAAAATATGAAGCTTAATTTGCAATCTTTACTACTTAAAGGAATTGGCCAACAAATTGCACAGAACAATACCTTCAGATGATTGAATTGGTGGGGTTTTAACTGTACTTTGAGATAGTACGTTTTCACAATCTTTGGTGCATTCTTGATCATACACAGCTGACACACACAAGTCGCAAGGAACAACCCAGAACATGCATTGACCTGGGTAAGCACTAATTTACTAATTACTGGTGCTTTCTTACTTACAACTTGAGTGCATCTTGCTAGGTATAAATTGATCAAAATCCCAAATCATGGAGGTTCCTGTTATTTAGTGCGTTGATCTCAGATAAATGCTTATAGTGACCGGAGACTCCAGAAAATCATGAGCACATCATATTGCATCTAGAAAAGCATGGGACATCTTTAGGTCGACAGCACTTTTTCGCTTTTTGTAAAGAAATACTGGCTAGCAGTCTAAAACTAAAACCATGTTTGTAGTGGACATCTATGAAGGTAGTCAACAAGCATAAAAAAGCAACATGCTTGCTCCATTCTCCAAATCTAAACTGCACTATTACAGCTGAGACTTGTTATGTCGCCCACAAAGAAAGGTCAATATGATCTGTGTGAAATTCTAGGCAAATAGACAATAAATGTGTAATGCCCTTGGTACCCATGTACTAGAGTGCTACATATAATAAAAAAAAGCCTACAATATCCTTGAATTAACCTAGCACATCTAGACAGTTTATAATTAAAATATCATAAACAACTTATAATAAATTATTTAAATAACTCCGACAATCTAATCATAACGTAAATTATTATAGTGTTATAAAACTAAGTTTAAATTAGAGGTATGCGTAAGTGTAGAGATAAAAGAGTGCTACTTTTCACCTATTCATACTGATATCTTATTATACCTTAAAAAAACGTAGTGAGTATATAAGTATATATCAAACAATTGGTAATAAGTAAAAAGTAGAAACATATTTTAATAATAGCAACAAGATATGAATAAATATTCAATGAGTAATTTCTCTTTAAGTATATATAAATATTATTTTAATATTATCAGTAAGTCAAGTAAATCGAATAAGTGGGACCGACACTTATTTTAGAATTATGAATAAAGAACCAAAAGTATTTTAGGTCTAATACTTAAATTATTACTCAGAATGTAAAATCATAACATGAAAGAAGAAGAAGATAAACTTAAATACCAAATTGAATTATAAATAAATCATACAAAGTCAGACATGATAGTGGAAGAGAATTAGCCCAACAATATTAAGCAACGATATGAATAATAAAATAGTCAGTGTACTGTACTAAGTGAATTAAATAGATCAACCATCCGTTCACCACACAACAAACACCAAGTATCACATCGGCAGCACTGGAAACCATGAAGAAGCCTAAAGAACAAGATAACATTTAAAATCTAACAACCACACCGCTAGAAAAAAAAGCTGCCACTAATTCCTTGATATATATTTTGAGAACTCAAAACCGGAAATTAGCGAGACCATGCTTCTCAATGTTTTAGTAATAACTATAGAACCATTAAACCAAATCTAGTAAATAAATATATCTAGAGCATTTACAGAAAATTATCTATGACTTTTGTGTTATGCAAAAGACTTAATTCTATATATATTATTCTCATATTTGAATAAAAGTACTGCTTCTCTGATTTTTTTTTCCAACCCGATCAGCAGCACTGTTTTTGCGACATCAGCTCGTCCGAATGGAACGAAACTAGAACAGCTAGAAAGCTAATGACGATACCTACAACTCTTATTTGGACAACAAAACTCGATTCCTATTGGATTAAATAATCCCAGGTTTTAAAAGAGTATTTCAGACTGTCAAGACGTTGAATCTGAACTACCGTAGATTTTCCATTGGAAATAGATGCACCTAGGGACTTGTGGAGGTTACCATGGCAGCAATGAAAGTCAATCCGAGACAATCGGATGAATTTTGGTGGAAATCCCCAAATTTTGCTGTTCTTCTTCTTCCTGATTTCTCTCTTCTTTCTCCCGGCCAGCAAGTCAGCACAGCAGAATCGATCAGCACATCAGCAGCAGTGCAGCAACGGACAAAGAAGTGCAGCAGGGGCAACAGAACAGCAAAGCGAAGAAGCAGACCAGCAGAGAACAGCAGCAGCAACGCATCCGGCGATGGTCGGTGGCGAGGGCGACGAGCCACAGCAGCGCGAGGGCGAGACGACGGCAGCGGCAGCGATTTATCTAGGTTGTCGAAGCGGCGCATGGCTAGGGCACGATTAAAACCACGATAGCGACAACTACATACGAACCTATACCTGATCGATCTCCCCAGCTTTTTTTCTTTTTTTTAACAATTGGATAAGATTATGAAACTGCAATGGAAATCAAACGGACAAAAAAAAACTTCATCCTGACTCTGATTATGACAAAAGTATAGTTTATTTCACATAGTTCGACCATCCATGGTGTCTGATTGTCCATTCAATCAATGGTTTAAGGTCAAATTTTTAGCATCTCTTTTAATGACTCCTAAAAATATTTGCGTAGCGAAGTCCAGGGTGTAACAAAATAATTAGTGGCCTTTACCTTGGTAGTCAGAAGTACTCAACATATCAAACATAGGTTAGTATAAAAAAGCAAGTGACATATGAAGTACTGAATTAAAAATGTCTGAATCCAAACAATTCTACCATTGCTGCAGAGTTATTATCAAGAACAGAGTCGGTCTTGCAACTAAGAAAGCTGGAACAATCCAAGAAATATCGCAGATGGAGAACACTCCCAAAAAATAGTGACCCATCAGTATCACTATTTCCCTTGCCATTACTTCCTTCCATCCCCTGAACCCTTACCTTCGTCAGATCAAACACAAACATACAAATGTGTTTAGCACACTAGATTGGGCGAGTAAAACAGGAACTCAAAAATCACTAGTACAAGAGTACTTGAGCCAACATGAAGAAGAGACTTATCAGTACATGAAGCAGTCGAAGGCTTCAAAGGGAAATTGCACGTGCCATTTCATATGGAGATAGTGATTACTATGGCGTGGAGTATTTAGATAACAAGAAACAACAAGATTTTCAGAAACATAAACCCCCATCTACATATATGTCTTTCTCTCTTTAGACATGAGTTTGCCATGGCTATCCATAGAGCAAAAGAAACTTTCTCACACCACCTTCAACAATGGCTGGAAAACTTGTAAACCAAAACTGATTTGTATATTGTCACACCACAAAATTTGACTGAAATTTCTGAAGTTCTCCGGTGACTGAAAACTGGAAAATACGCCAACGCCTAGAAGGTCTGCTTAGCTTCAGTGCAGGCCGGTCAGCTTCTCTCCGTGGCTTAAGGTACGCTCGCCCGGGGCCATCGGGTTTGATCGGCTCTAGCGCGACGGTGCGGGTGCGAGCGTGTCAGTCAATTTGACCCTGCAATTGATAAGGAGGTGAGATGAACAGATCAGTCGGACGACGGGCTGATACAGGCGCTCGCTATCGGCTGGCTGCCGATAGGATTGGGTTGGTCATCGGTCGTGTCTGGGAGGCCCTTAGCTATCGGCTATTTGCCGATAGGAATCGGGACGCTTTTCAATCGGTTGAGGAGCCGATGAAGACGTAGACAGGTGTCGACGAGGGGTCGGGCGCAGAGCCGATGGAGGAACCAGGGTGTACTTAGAGGATAGAAAAACGCACAGGATCCCTCCTGATAGTCGACGGAAGCGGTAACAGTCGTTTATTGGCTGAAAAACCGATGAAGGCACATGCGAAATGGCAATGAATCGTATTAATGGTATGGCTACAAAGCCAATGCCGCTCCAGATATGATAACACGAGACCCATCGTCCGCCGTGACAGCGCCATTAACACCGAACCTCGAAGATCGGACCTAACCGAGACAGTGCGAGGTCGAGGCCAATAGCGACGATACGAAGGACGCCGGATCGGCTATGCTAAAGTAAAGACAGGAATAAACCCATCGGTTAGCTGAGTCGATGAGGGGACGCCACTCTAAAGGCGGGCGTGTATCGGTCGAGGGCCGATGCGCTGGGCGTGAAGCTTAGAGCATGAATAACTCATCGGCTAACACTCCGATGAGACGCCATGCAGAAAACTATAAACTTAAAGCTCAATCTACCGTCGGCAGCCCCGTAGGTCGAACCTAACTAATGCAGCACGAAATTGACGACGGCAGAGGGAGCTTGATAGGTCGATAGGCCTTGCACGGACGTGATGCGATACATCTGATCGCCCTAAGAGGTCAAACCTAACCGATGCAGTCTTAGACATAGCAGAACATATCGAGATAGTGGCGGGACTTACCCCTTCGTTGGAGATCAGACCTAACCGATGTAGCCTCACGTCGAGAGCCAGATCCCGCCGGTAAAAACCTAGATGAACTAGGGTGGCGATGCGTCGAGATTGTATTGATTGAGAGATTCTCCTACATATTTTCAGGGGGTCTATATTTATACACTGAATTTACAAAGTCCGACGTGTTTACAACCACCATCGGACGTTATCTGTTAACAAAAATAGCAGAAAATATCTCTAAAGTAGTTAACTAATCTAACTAAGACTTCCTAACCATATAGAATACAATTTAACTAAAGATAATACCCTGCCGTGAATCCCACAGCTCCTCCACAAACTCGATCTTATTTAGATAATCTTCTATTCTTAGACCGAATCTTTCCTTGCTCTACCCGATCGGCTTCCTTCCTGTAGCAATCGGACCTCCTTTCACTCAAGCCGGTCGTTTTCCAATCTCTGCTTGGGCTTGTCGTAAAACTCCATCTCGGACCTGACCCCATCTGAATAATTCTCTGTCCTCAAACCGATCTAATCTTCCACTAATTTGATCGGCTTCTCTACAGTACTGATCGGTTTTGTCCCACGAGTCGATCGGTATTTCCATTGGCCGATCCTGTTTACAGGCTGAATCAAATTTCGGCGTTAACACATGCCCCCCAATTTTGGAGTTTGCCAACAGACTACGAAATTTCGAGCCGTTGAAAGTCTCCGTAAACCAGGATGACCCATTAAAACCCGCAAATGATAATTAATTGACCCAAATTCCTGCTTAGGTCACTCCGTCTCTATAAAATATCCCATCGCCTCATCCTTCTTCCACACACTTCCTCCCTATCAGAACCCCCAACCTCGATGAGCTCTGATGACTGAAGGCGAACTTCCACAGATCACTTCATTGGCTGCTAAACTTCTTTCCTTCTTCCTCTGCGCGATGGCTTCGACACACGCAGTCCCTGAGGTAACTATCATCTGCTCTTCCATCCTATATTTCAAACAAATCTTCCCCATCCCGTCTTCTCATCGGTAGTCGGGTTCTTGTTCACTGTAGGATCTTAAAAGTCAGATTGCTATCCTAGTTTCCGATCGCCCCGGTCACTTTTATCTTGGCCTTATGGGTAATGAAGATCTAACTGATTTTATAAACTCCGAAATAGAAAGGATCCCATATAAACACTCATCTATGGCCACCGATTGGACCAATAGCTTCAGATCTTAGCCTGGTAAACTCTCGTGATGGAGAAACTGGTATCTCAGGGTTTTCGCCTCCAAAAAGTCTTTTTGGGAAGACATGGAGATAGACCATTGTATCAACCTCTCTTTAGCTGATATGGAAAAAAATGAACCTTTACTTGCATCGGCTTCTTAGTTCTGGTCGGATATCTTGAATGTCTTCATGTTTGGGCATGGACCAATAACCCCCACCCTAATGGATGTCACCATGTTGACCTGCCTTAACACCACCTACTACGTAAATCCGTTCATCCTTAGATTCAAACCCACTCATCGGCTAAACACCAAAAACATCGAAGGTTGGACTAAATACAACTCCCTGCACAAAAAGACCTCCGGCCAAGTCAATGACCATGAACATGTAGCATTCCTGAATCTTTGGTTGGAACGGTTTGTTTTCAGTGGTTCAACTCTTGGTCCAACCACCAACATGCAGTGTCTGGCGAAGCTCCTGGCCAATCAACGCCACATTCCATTGAAGCAATATCTTCTTGAAGCCACCTATCAACTGCTTCGTTAGGTGGTGAACAAGCTATTGACAGGCCAACTAGTCAGACATATTGGTGGTCCCTGGTGGTTCATACAATTCTGGTTGAATGTCTATACCTCCAGAGTTATTGTCAGGTCCCCTTTCCCTTCTCTGACATATCTGACTGACTACCCAGAAGAAGATGAGGCCAGCCGGCGCCGATGTACTTCTCCGGGTGAAGCCGCATCGGCTCTTCTTGGAAGCAAAATGACCCCCCTCGAACTCAGCCACTGGTTCAAATGTTTTTACTATGGCTTTACTAAAGATGTCACCATCTGGATTGCGTACGAGGATGATTCATCTTTTAAAATGTCTTCTAGGTTTTACCCAATGAACGCATTAGCCGATGAAGAATCGGAGACAATTTTCTTATCATCTATAACTCCCATTCTTCTGCCGACTGGATTTTTATCGGACCGATCTCAACACCCATCATACGAGTTCTACCATCCTTCGATTGGTGCTCGTCAGTTGGGCTTCGGCCAACTCCCCATCAGCTTATTCTTCGTCGGCAAACTCCAAACCCGAGGAGAAGTAAACATCGGTTTGGAGTATGATCGGCTTAGGATGATGGGAACATCCTTGTCCTTAGGGACCATATCCACCTTCGAGCCCTACATATCCAACACCAAACTTTTTTGCTCGATGGTGGTCGGAATGGGGAAGGCACCTATTCAGTCTATCGGTTAAAAATTATTGCCCGCGCCTCAACCCCGACTACGTGGAATCCGATGAAGACGTAATCTTTCTCCTTGTACTACCTTTTCTTCATTGTATTGAATTTCAACTACGTCTTGATTCCCATGATTCCATAGGTTGGTGACAAAGATACACCTACAATCAACGCAAGTGGCCGGTCGATTATTTATCAACCTCAATTGGCCAGATCCATCCTTGGACAAGGTGCTCCGCCTCCATTGGCTCTCCTCCGAGTGTCGCGAATATCAGGGCCGAAGTGCAAGAAACTGGCTACTCGGACGGTTTCTAAGAAGCAAAAACCCAACGCCCATGTCGCCATCCTCACATCAGCTTCACGAAGCCCTTCTCCTGCGACGATCTTGACTTCTTCAACTTCATTGGTATGTGTCAGCACCAATTCTTCTCTATTACCTTCGCCTTTATCTTGACATCTTTACTTGGCAGCCTGAACCATCGGCTCCTAAAATCCAACGCTAGACACTGTTACCAGGACTGAGCCGATGGTCTCTTCAGAAGTCATAGCATCCGAACCTCAAATCGCCTCACGTCAAGCTGATACTCGTATAATCATTCAAGATGCTTCTGCTGTATTCCAGGTACATCCATCCTACATGTTTTTTTTTTCTGGCTTATGATCCTTATATTTACCGATGTTAACATGCAGTCATTAGCCGACCTGTTTTCCTTCGATATCAGTAAATACTTGGATACAGAGGAAGATTTAGCCACTAGTGCAGCAATTGAACCATCTTCACTAGCCAATGCACGCGAGCAATTGTCATATATTATGCATCGGCTAGAAATTCCAATTGACTTGCTGGTAGAAGATTGCGGGCCGATCTGGGGAAGACTTGCTGAAATTGAATATCTCCTGCCTGAGGAGCTAACCAACGTACTCACGCCTACTGTCTACTTGAAATTTCAAAGGATCTAGCTGATCGCATTAAGATGATGCATAGCCGATTGTGTTGAGCAAAGTAGTCTAGCTCTGAACGATCGGCTATCCGTCCAAAGCGAAAAGAAGAAGCTTGATGAGATGACAGCTGACCTTCAATGCACCAGCACCAAGCTTGGCCTCCTAAAGAAATGAGAAGCCGATTTGATGGCAGAACTCGACAAAGTGCGTGACGACATCAAATCCACTGAGTCTCATCTCATCGGTCTACCACAATCAATTCAAGATCAAGAGGCCAAGGTAGCAGATAGTGTACGCCTTGCAGTTCGTCGGTATAAGAATTTGAAGAACATCCCCGGATCCGATGAGGATGACATCTGCGCCATCAATGAAATAGACCAAATCCGCCTGCGCTCGATCGAGGCCATTAAGAAATTCCTATATAATTTTAGCTTCGAAGAAAAACCCAAGATGTCATCGTAAACATTAACTGCTTGCAATATAATTCAATCAGCTTGATCAATGAAATTTGTAAATATATATCCCCTAACGGCGATATCTTAATGATATCGGCCATCTGTAACCGATATAATCATATTGGCTTCCGTATATTAGAAATCGGCTACGCCTCAGCCGATTTATGCAAACAATACCATTAGCTGATACCACTTCTAAGAGCTTGTCCATCTTGAAAAGAAGAAATCGGCTATGCTCAGCCGATTTAGGTGCCTACTCAAATGCTATGATAATACCTCTTCAAATATTTTTCGTTGAGCGCTTTAGCAAACTTCTCCCCTTCAATACTCTCTAGCATATAATCATTGCCAGGCACACACCAATTGATCCGATAAGGCCCTTCCCAATTGGGTGACCATTTTCCAGACTTATTATCGCTAGATCCAATCGGTAAAATCAATTTGCACACGAGATTTTATTAGACTTCCAATGCGTCGGTATCTCCTCTTTTCTAGATAATCAGCTCTCGTAAGCCGATACCATATACATCAGATGTGCTAAATTGTTGAACTCTTGCGAAGAAAATTTCCACCTGATGCGACTCGACAGCCCTTGGAAGGCCAGATCAGCTAACTGTTCCTCGCTTAGAACAAGACTATAACATCGAACTCTGATGTTCTAGAAACGTTAGATGTATTCTAGAACTGACTCATTAGGCCCTTGTCTAACCGATGTCAATTCTGATAGTCTCATTTCTTGAATGCCAGTACAGAAATGTCTATGGAACTGTTGCTCTAGATTGGCCCATCCTTCAATCGAGTTCGGTGGTAACGAAGAAAAACATGCAAAGGCTGATCCAGAGAAGGATAATGGAAATAGACGGACTTTGAGAGCTTCCTCGGCCGATGCTTTCCCACACTGTGCTAAGAATCGGCTGATGTGCTCCATTGTAGATATCTTGTCTTGCCCTGAGAATTTGGAGAAATCTGGTATCATGTATCGGTGAGGCAATGGAATTTTATCAAACTATTCTGGATACGGATGCCGATAAATAACTGTTTGATCTTTGGGCTTGATACCAAATTGCTCTTTCACCGTGTCCACAATTCTAGTTAACCAATCCTTCTCCCTTAGAGTATCTTTCTAATCATGTAGAGGTGGATATAGTACCCGATTCTGCCTGTGATATTCTCCATAATGATTACTCTAAAAGAATTCTAGAGGTACCTCCTACCGTTGCCCCCTGAATCGATCTTATGTTGGTGGATACATATTTGCCGATAGGTCCTTGTTTTGCCAAGTTTCCTCCGTCTCTATCGACAAAGGCACATGATCTTAATCAGGCTCTTGAGCCGATAATTCTTGTATCGTCTCCTTGATTAGATCTTGTAATGTATCCATCCATACTCCCGATGGATTACTGAATGCTTGGTAAAATGACTCGTTGAACATCTCTTGCAACGGTTTGGAAAAATTCACAAGCGATGAATGGCCTGATTTCTTCATCAAAACATATTTTGGTAGCTGCGCCTTTTGAATCGGCCCTTGTTCAGTCATATTAAAGGATTTCAAACAGAGCTTCTAAAAATTGTCTATATTCTGCTCTATATAATGTCTCTTGTCTTCATTCAAATCCTCCATGGTAACTGAAACTATAATCTCCTCATCGGCTTCATCTTCAGACGAATATGCCTTGGAATCAACCTTTTCTTTAGACATATTGATAACAAGATGACCTCCGGGTTGAAGAGTAAAAATTTGACTTCTAATCAGTTACTTGTAGAGTCCCGCTGGTTGATGAATGGAATTATACCACACCAGCCGATGAATGGTATTCAGGTTTCTCTAGCCGATGAATGAAATCCCATCCAATCAGCTGAAGAATGAAGATTTCTACCCTACCGGGCGATGAATGAAGTATGGTTCTTATCGGCCGATGAATGAAACCTTCGGTCCCACCGGGTGTGCAAAAAATATTTTCACGCCAAATAGCAGCGGGAGCACACTAACGCCTGGGAGGTTTGCTTAGCTCTAGTGCAGACCGGTCGGCTTCTCTTCGTGGCTCGAGGTACGCGCACCGGGGGCCATGGGGTTCGATCGGCTCTAGCGCGACGGTGCGGGTACGGGCGTACCAATCAATTTGACCCTGCAATTGACAAGGAGATGAGACGAACAGGTCAGTCGGGCGACGGGCCGATACAGGTGCTTGCTATCAACTGGCTGCCAATAGGATCAGGTTGGTCATCGGCCACGTCTGGGAGGCCCTTCGCTATCGGCTATTTGCCGATAGGAATTGGGACGCTCTTCAATCGGCTGGGGAGCCGATGAAGGCCTGGACAGGTGTCGATGAGGGATTGGCCGTAGAGCCGATGGAGGAACCGGGGTGTACTCAGAGGATAGAAAAACGCACAGGATCCCTCCTGATAGTCGACGGAAGCGGTAACGGTCATTCATCGGTTGGAAAACTGATGAAGGCACATGCAGAATGGCAAGGAATCGTATTAACGACACGGGCTGTAAAGCCGATGCCGTTCCGGATATGACAGCACGAGACCCATCGCTCGTTGTGACAACACCATTAACACCGAACCTCGAAGATCGGACCTAACCGAGACAGTGCGAGGCCGAGGCCAACGGCGACGATACGGAGGATGCCGGATTGGCTATGCTGAAGTAAAGACAGGAACGAACCCATCGGCTAGCTGAGCCGATGAGGGGACGCCTTTCTAAAGGCGGGCGCACATCAAGGGACACCTCTAAAGGTTGGTGCATATCGGCCGAGGGGCCGATGCGATGGGCATGAAGCTTAGAGCATGGATAACTCATCGGCTAACATTTTGTTGAGACGCCATGCAGAAAACTATAAGCCTGAAGCTCAATCTACCGTCGGCAGCCTCGTAGGTCAAACCAAACTGATGCAGCACAAAATTGACGATGGCAGAGGGAGCTTGATAAAAAATAGGCTTTGCACGGACGTGATGCGATACATTTGATCAGCCGAAGAGGTCGAACCTAACCGATGCAGCCTTAGAAAGAGGAGAACATATTAAGATAGTGGCGAGACTTACCCCTTCGCTAGAGATCGAATTTAACCGATGCAGCCCCGCGTCGAGAGTTAGATCCCGCTGGTAAAAACCTAGGTGAACTAGGGTGACGATGCGCCGAGATTGTATTGATTGAGAAATCCCCTACATATTTCAGGGGATCTATATTTATACCTTGGATTTACAGAGTCCGACGCGTTTACAACCACCATCGAACGTTATCTCTTAACAAAAATAACAGAAAATATCTCTAAAGCAGTTACCTAAACTAACTAAGACTTTCTAATCATATAGGATACAATTTAACTAAAGATAATACCCTGTCGTGAATCCCATGGCTCTTTCACAAACTTGGTCTTATTTGGATAATCTTCTATTCTAGACCGAATCTTTCCTTGCTCCACCCGATCAGCCTCCTTCCTGTAGCAATCGGACCTCCTTTCACTCAAGCCGATTCTTTTCCAACCTCTCCTTAGGCTTGTCGTAAAACTCATTCTCGGACCCGACCCCATCCGGATAATTCTCTGTCCTCAAATCGATTCAATCTTCCACTAATTTGATCGGCTTCTCTATAGTTCCGATCAGCTTTGTCCCATGAGCCGATCAGTATTTCTATCGGCCAATCCTGTTTATATGCTGAATCAAATTATGACGTTAACAGTTATTGACGTTGAAATCAAGTTGGTACCTTGAGTCGAATACTGCACTAACGGTTTGCCGGTCCTTGGATTTGATTATTGTTTAGCCTTACATAATCAACAAGATGCCAAGACCCATTTTTTTCAGGGAATAAGATAGGAGCTCTGCCATTCACTAAATGACAAAAAATAATGTATTGTAACACCATAGTTGAAGATTACATGAGTATTTGTTAATGCCAGAATTTGATTCAGGCTATAAACAGAATCGACCGATGGAAATACTGATCGGCTCGTGGGACAAAGCCGATCGGTAGTGTAGAGAAGCCGATCAAATTAGTAGAAGGTTGGATTGGACTGAATTATCCGATGGGGTTAGGTCCGAGAAGGCAAAGTTGAGAATGGAAAAGGATCGGCTTCAGTGAAAAGAGGACCGATTGCTACAGGAAGGAAGCCGATCGGGTGGAGCAAGGCAAGATTCGGTCTAAAAATAGAAGATTATCCAAATAAGATCGAGTTTGTCGAGGAGCCGTGGGATTCACGGTAAGGTACTATCTTTAGTTAAATTGTATCCTGGTTAGGAAGTTTTAGTTAGTTTAGTTAACTGCTTTAGAGATATTTTCTGTTATTTTTGTTAAAAGATAACGTCCGATGGTGGTTGTAAACGCATCGGACTCTGTAAATCCAGGGTATAAATATAGACCCTCTGGAAACATGTCAGATATCTCTCGATCAATATACAACTTCGGTGCATCATCAGTCTCCTGCTGCATCGGTTAAATCTGACCTACGGGTCTACCGACGGAGGATTAAGTTTTAGGTCTATAGATCTCTCTACAGCGTTTCATCGGAGTGAGTAGCCGATGAGTTATCCTAAACGTAGGTGCCCATCGTCATGCGGCTAATGGGTTTAGGTGTAGGACCACGTCAGGCGTTAGGCCTGTAGGTAGCCGATGGCATCTCTCCTACCTCATCGTCATGTTCAGTCCGAGCCTCTGCCGTCTCGGTGTTTTTAGCCTCCGGCCTCATACTGTCTCGGTTAGGTCCAATCTATTGAGGCTGGCTCTAACGGTGCCGTTACTGCTGTCGCTCGCCCGTGTGGCCTTGTGGGGGATCAGCTCCCGCTCCGCGCATCGGATGCGGGTAGTGCCATCGGCTCTTTGGCTGTTAGACCCTCTAGTGCGTTACACGTGTCTATCTCTCGCACTTCTATCGGCTTTTTAGCCGATGCGCTAGCATTCTCAGCTCTATCAGCATCCAGCCGATTAGGAGGGTCGGGCAGGCCTTCCGACCAACCGGCGTACATATCTTATCCCCTCTCCTTGTCAATTGTAGGGTCAAATTGACTGGCACACTCGCGAACCTCAAGGCTTAAGGACCTGTACTGGAGTTAAACAGACCTCCTAGGCCTTCGTGTGACCAAGCCGTCGTCCTTCCCCGGTCGCGGGATTTTTGGCGGTGAGCACACTTTTTGGCACGCCCGGTGGAACAAGAAGACCTTTCCATCCATTGAAGATCTTTCGTCAGCTATGATCCAATGGCGGGTAAAGAGATCAATACAGACAACGTAATCCTAGTGACAATGAAGGATTTGATTGAAGAGCAAAGTACCAGGTAGAGCAAAACATAGCTAATTTCTAGAAGCTCTGTCTGGAGTCCTTCAGTATGACCCGACAAGAGCCGATTCAAAAATCCCAGCTGCCAAAGCCAGTTTTGGAAGGTGAATCGAGCCGATCGCCGCCTGTTAGCCCTCGAAAGCCATTGCAAGAGATGGTTGACGAAGCTATTCACCATGAACTCGTTAACCAATTGGGTGTACTGGTGAATACTTTGCATAATCTAATTAAGAAAACTGTGGACGAGTCTATCGTTAAAGAACCTGATCAAGGGCTGATATATTTGCCGATGAGAACAGGGCAACCATAGGTTACTTATGGATCTAGAAGGGATATATCGGTAAATATGTTTCCACCAGTACAAGAGCGGATTTGGGGGCAACACGATGACATGATGCCAGGATATCATCAGGCAGCTTATTACGGGGGATATAGGCAAGAATATCCTAGTAATAATTATCAAGGAGATCATTACGGGCCATGTCAAGTGCCAACTTCACTTCCATAGCACCAGAGAGAAAATCCAAAGGAGGAGGATTGGTCTGCCAGAATTGCGGAAGTCGTCAAGGAGCAATTCGGCATTAGGCCTAAAGAATAAACCTTTATGAATCGACACCCTTACCTAGAGTGGTTCGATAGAGTTCCGCTACCGCACCGATACAAGATTCTAGATTTTTCTAGATTCTCAGGGCAAGATAGCGTATCTACAATGGAACATATTAGCCGATTCTTGGCCCAATATGGGGAAGCATCGGCTGACGAAGCTCTGAGGGTCCGTTTATTTCTATTATCTTTATCTGGATCGGCCTTCTCCTGGTTTTCTTCGCTGCCTCCAAACTAAATCAGGTGATGGGCGATCTAGAGAAACAATTCCATAAATACTTATTTGCTAGGATTCAAGAGATGAGGTTGTTAGACTTGACATCGGTTAGACAGAAGCCCGATGACTCAGTTTCGGAATTCATGCAGCATTTCTGGGATGTCAGAAGCCGATGTTACAGCCTCATTCTAAGTGATGGACAACTAGCTGACTTGGCCTTCTAAGGGTTGTTGGCTCCGATCAGGAAACACTTCTCTTCACAATAGTTTGAGAGCTTGTCACACCTACTCCAGAGGGTATCGGCTCACAAAAGCCAATTTGCTGAGACCAAGAAAGAGAGGTTCCATCGGAAAGTCACTCAGCTACAGGTGTATGCATCGGACTCAGATGATGAGGAATCCGATGCAGAAGTGGGTTTGGCAGAATGGACTAGGAGTAAGAAACCTGTATCATGCCCGTGGATGAAGAATGCCAATAAGGGGGAAAAATATGATTTTGATATCAACAAAGCCAATAAGATATTTGATCTTCTCCTCCAAGAACCACCAAACCATATAATCCCATTTGCTGAAAAACTCAAAAAGAAGAAGTATTGCAAGTAGCATAATTTAATATCTCACCATACCCACGAGTGTACGGATTTTCGGTAACAGTTACAATCGGTTGTCGAACAGGGGAGAATTAAGTTCGAGGATAAAAAGCTGATGAAGGTTAACGGGCATCCTTTTCCTATGAACATAGTGTTTACGGGGCCCTCAAGAGATCGGTCCGATGAGAAAAGGCGCTGAAAGAGGACAAAGGTTACCTCCAGACCTAATCAAAAAATATTCTAGAATACAAGACGGAGAGCGACGAGCCGCAACACAACAAGAGAGGTACAATCCACATTGGGGTTGTCCATTTTTTCAGTATTGCTAGGATCAAAATATGAGGTTGCCGTCCATAGAAGATTGTCCTGAATGTAACAAACCATGATCTCAGTACATCGGCCAGAGCAGGACATCGTATGATCGGCCTCCCACAAAGTGGGCATCGATGCATAGCCGATTAGAGCCGATCAACGAAGATTATGGTCAAAGATCAACCAAGAACGGGGAGTTACATAAAGAATTATTCCACACAAAAGATCAGTGGTGTCCGTCTGGGATTTCACAAAAAATCAGAAGAGGAGGGCACAAAGGCTGCAGCATAGAGAGCAGCACAAAAGGCGGCGTCAGGACCATGAGGAAGCCGATTGGAGCCAGAAAATTAAAAAAGTATAGCGAGTAAAGCAAAAAGAGGATGATGTTGGCACATCGGCTCCGGCCAACATGGTATTCTTCTTGCCTTTGGAGTATAAAGCATGTGCATCCAATGAAGAAGATCAAGAAGAAGATTTTGCCCAATTGACTTGGAACCAAGTCAAGCCATATTTGACAAGTCAGAAGACTCCAAGCATCGGCACCTAAAACCACTGTATATCAAGGGGTATGTTGATGGAAAGCCGATGACAAAGATGTTAGTTGATGGAGGCGTAGCCATCAATTTGATGCCATATGCTACGTACCGCAAGCTGGGCAAGATGGTTAAAGACTTCGGAGGAAATCCATCAGAAACAAAAGGGTGCTGAACGTGGAGCTAACAGTTGGAAGCAAGACGTTGCCCACCACATTCTTTGTTATCGATAGTAAGGGGTCGTATAGTCTACTTCTTGGCAGGGATTGGATTCACGTCAACTGTTGTGTTTCTTCCACAATGCATCAAAGCCTCATACAGTGACAAGGAGAAAGAGTTAAGGTGATCGCGGCCGATCAATTGACCAATATTGCAACAACCGATATGCCAATCTGGGAAGCTGATAGGTTCAATTGCCTGTCTGGGAAAGCATGGGAGGGCGATTTCCTTAAGGTGATCGATAAGGGGATAAAGCCGATTCAGCAAGTCGGTTCGGATCCATTGTTCTCATGGGAACTATAGAAAACTCTGAAGGAAAGTTAGGGCAAGGTTTTACGTCGGCCGATGAGTTAGAGCAAATAGATATAGGTTCAAGAGATAAGCCAAGGCTGACGTATATTAGTAAAAATCTATGTACTGAATCCCGAGAAAAGTTGATAAAATTATTAAAGGAATTTTGGGAATGTTTTGCTTGGGATTACCATGAGATGACGGGATTAAACCGATTGATTGTTGAACATCGGCCTCCTATTAGATTAGGATATCGGTCATTTAAACAACCACAGAGCAGATTCAAAACAGAGTTGCATGATGAAATCAAGGCAGAGATCACGAGATTATACAATGCAAATGTCATCAGGTCGTGCCGATGTGTTGAATGGGTGTCCAATATCGTCCCGGTAAAGAAGAAAAATGGAAAGTTGAGGATATGCATCGACTTCCGGGATTTGAACAGGGCAACTCTTAAAGATGAGTATTCGATGCCGATGGCAGATTTATTAATTGACGCTGCATCGGGTTACAAGATCATTAGCTTTATGGATGGAAATACAAGCTACAATCAGATTTTTATGACGAAAGAAGATATCCACAAGACTGCATTTAGATGTCCTGGAGCTATTGGCTTGTACGAGTGGGTAGTCATGACTTTTGGATTGAAGAATGACGGTGCAACCTATCAGAGAGCCATGAACTATATATTTCATGATCTTATTGGACAGCTGGTGGAGATATACATTGATGACGTGGTTGTAAAATTCAAAGGTATTGAAGACCATATAGCCGATCTGTGAAAAGTACTAGAGAGGACAAAGAAATATGGACTCAAGATGAATCCTCATAAATGTGCTTTTGGCGTATCGGCTGGGCAATTTTTGGGTTTCATGGCGCATGAGAAAGGGATCGAAGTTAGTCAATGAAGCATTAGAGCTATTCAGACCACCGAGCCACCAAACAACAAACTACAGTTGCAGTCCTTGATCGGCAAGCTCAACTTTATAAGGAGGTTTATCTCAAATTTATCAGAAAGAATTGAGTCATTCACTCCTTTATTGAGGTTACGAGCTGATCAAGAGTTTGAGTGGGACGTTGAGTAGCAAAAAGCCTTTGATCTTATCAAGGAATACCTGAATTCTCCACCAGTATTGATTCCGCCGCAGAAAGGGGTATCATTTAAATTATCTTTGTTAGCCGATGAGAAATCAATCGGATCGTTGCTTGTACAGGAGTTTGAATCAAAAGAATGAGTGGTATTCTATTTGAGCCAATGACTTCTGGATGTTGAGACCAGGTATCCTGCGGTAGAAAAGTTATGTCTATGTCTATATTTCTCATGTATAATGTTAAAGCATTATCTTTTATCGGCTGAGTGTACAGTGCTTTGCAAAGCCGATGTGATTAAATACATGCTATCGGCTCTACTCCTGAGGGGGCGGATTGGTAAATAGATATTTACTCTGATGGAGTTCGATCTGAGGTATGAATCGGCTAAGGCGGTCAAGGGACAAGCGGTAGCCGATTTTATTGTACAGCATAGAAGAGTCCAAGAAGATTTTGTGGAGCCGATCCCATGGATGTTATTCTTTGATGGATCGGTTTACAGGCATGGATCTAGTATCGGCTTGGTGATCATATCGCCTTGCGAGGCAAGCTTTGAGTTTGCTTTCACAATCAAGCCTTATAGTATAAATAACCAAGCAGAGTATGAAGCGGTACTCAAGGGACTTTAGCTGCTGAAGGAAATCGGAGTAGATACAGTAGAAGTCATTGGAGATTCCTTGTTGGTGATCAAACAGCTATCTGGGGAATATGATTGCAAAGATGAAGTTTTGAGGTCATATTATGAAGAATGTCAATAGTTATTAAAGGATTTCAAGATGGTGTCATTAGATCATATTTTTAGAGAGCAGAACGCAGAGGCCAATGATCTTGCTCAGACTGCTTTGGGGTATCGGCTGAAGTAAAGTATAAGGCTATTAAGTACATACTACTTGATGAGGAATTATATTATCGGTCTATTGATGGGGTGTTGTTAAGATGCTTTGGTACTAAAGAAGCTGTATTGGTGATGAACGAAGTACACGAAGGCATTTGCAGAGTCCATCAATCGGCTCATAACATGAGATGGATGATGAGAAGAGCTGGATACTTTTGGTCAACGATGTTGGAGGATTGTTTCAAATATTACAAAGGCTGCCAAGATTGCCAGAGGTTTGGGAACGTGCAGCGAGCTCCAGCAAATCCGATAATCAAGCCATGGCCGTTCAGGGGTTGGGGAATCGACATGATCGGCTAGATTTATCCTTCATCAAGTAAAGGGCATAAGTTTATATTGGCGGTAACATACTATTTTACAAAGTGGGTAGAAGCTATTCCTTTGAAGAAAGTTACTTCTAGGGACGCAATTGAGTTCATCAAGGAACATATTATATATTGATTTAGAATTCCGCAGACGATTACTACCGATCAAGGTTCTATCTTCGTGTCTGAGGAGTTTTAAAAGTTTGCTGCCAGTATAGGGATTAAGTTGCTAAATTCATCATCATATTATACTCAAGCTAATGGACAGGCCGAAGCTTCCAACAAGAGTTTAATAAAGTTGATCAAGGGCAAGATTGACGAGCAACCACAGAGATGGCACGCTACATTGAATGATTCGTTGTGGGCCTATCGGATGGCATGTTATGGATCTACTCAAGTACCGCCATATCAATTGGTATATGGCCATGAAGCAGTTCTTCCGTGGGAGGTTAACATCGGCTCCAGGAGGGTGTCTCTGCAGGATTAATTGACAACCGATGATTATTACACCTTGATGACCGATGAGCTCGATGATTTAACTCAGAGTTAGTGAGAAGTGTTTGAGAGGATCAAGAAAAACAAGGCTAAGGTTGATAGGCATTATAATAAAAGAGTGATGGTTAAATCTTCTTTTAGGGAGATCTCGTTTGGAGGTTAATTTTACCGATTGGATCTAGGGATAATAAGTTTAGAAAATGGTCACCTAATTGGGAAGGACCCTATCGGATTAATCGGTATGTGCCTGGTAATGCTTATATGTTAGAGAGTCTTCAAGGGGAGAAATTTGCCAAAGCGCTTAATGGAAAATATTTTAAGAGGTATTATCCTAGCGGTTGGGTAGGCACCTAAATCGGCTGAGCATAACCGATTTTTAAATTTCTTTTCAAGACGGATGAGCTCTTAAATGTGGTATTAGTAGATGATACTATTTGGGTAATCGGTTGAGGCATAGCCGATTTCTAATGTACGGAAGCCGATATGATTATATTGGTTACAGATAGCCGATATCGTTGAGATATCGCCTTTAGAAAATATATATATACAACTTTTGTTGATCAAACTGGTTGAACTCTATTGCAAATAGTTAATATTCATGATGATATCTTAGGTTTTTTTCTAAGGCTAAAATTTTACAGAAATTTCTTAATGGCCTCGATCATGCGTAGACGGATTTGATCTATTTCATTGATGGCGCGGATGTTATCCTCATCTGATCCAGGGATGGTCTTCAAATTTCTATGCCGACAAACTGCAAGGCGCACTTGGTCTGCTACCTTGGTCTCTTGATCTTGGATTGATTTTGGTAGGCCGATAAGGTGGGACTCGGTGGAGTTGATGTTGTCACAAACTTTGTCGAGTTCCGCTATCAAATCGGCTTCTCGTTTCTTCAAGAGGCCAAGCTTAGTGTTGGTGCGTTGAATGTCAGCTGTCATTTCATCAAGCTTTTTCTTTTCACTTTGGGCGGTTAGCCGATAGTTGTGAGCTAGAGAGCTTTGCTCAACGCGATCGGCTATGCGTCATCTTAATGCGATCAGCTAAGTCCTTGGGAATTCCAAGTAGGCAGCAGGTATGAGTACGTATGTCAGTTCCTCAGGCAGAAGATGTTTGATTTCAGCAAATCTTCCCCGGATTGGCCCGCAATCTTTTACCAGCGAGTCAATCAGAATTTCCAGCCGATGCATAATATCTGACAACTGCTCGTGTGCATCGGCTGGTAAAGATGGTTCAATCGCTACGCTGGTGACTGAATCTTCCTCTATTTCCAAGTATTTGCCGATGTCGAAAGAAAACAGATCGGCTAATGACTGCATGATAACATTAGTAAATATGGGGATGATGAGTCAAGAAAAATAATATGTAGAATGGATGTACCTGGGATATAGCGGGAGCAGTTTGAGCGATTATGTGGGTATCAGCTTAATGTGGGGTAGTTTGGGGTGTAGATGCTATGACTTTTGAGGATACCATCGGCTCAGCCATGGTAATAGTGTCCAACAGTTGGACTTTAGGAGCCGATGGTTCAGGCTGCAAAGTAAAGGTGTCAGGATAAAGGCGAAAGCAACGGAGAAGAATTGATGCTGACACATACCAATGAAGATGTAGAAGTCAAGATTGCCACGGGAGAAGGGCTTGGCGAAGCTGATGTGATGATGGCGACATCGGCGCCGAGTTTTTGCTTCTTAGAAACCGTTTGAGTAGCCGGTTTCTTGCGCTTTAGCCCTGGTGTTCGTGACACTCAGAGGAGAGCCGATGGAGGTGGAGCACCTTATCCAAAGATGGATCTGGTCGATTGAGGTTGGTAAATAATCGGCCGACCACTTGCGCTGGTCATAGGTGCATCTTTGTCGCCAGCCTATGGAATCATGGGAATCAAGACAGCTGAAATTCAATACGATGAAGAAAAGATAGTACAAGAAGAAAGATTATCTCTTCATCAGATTCCACATAGTCGGGGTTAAGGCGAAGGCAATAATTTTCAGCCGATAGACTAAATAGGTGCCTTCCCCATTTTGACCGCCATCGAGCAAAAAGTTTGGTGCTAAATATGCCGGGCTCGAAGGTGGAGATGGTCCCTAAGGACAAGGATGACGCCATCAACCTAAGTCGATCATACTCTAAGCCACTTTTTACTTCTCCTTAGGTTTAGAGCTTGCTGATGAAGAATAAGCCGATAGGGAGTTGGCCGAAGCCTAACTAACGAGCACCAACTGAAGGATGTTAGAACTCATATGATGGTGTTGGGATCGGCACAATAAAAATCCAGTCGGTAGAAGATTAGGAGTTATGGATGATAAGAAGATTATCTTCGATTCTTCATCAGTTAAGGCATTCATCGGGTGAAACCTAGAAGGTATTTCGAAAGACGAGTCGTCCTCGTACGCAAACCAGATGGTGACCTCTTTAGTAAAGTCATAGTAGAAACATTCGAATCACTGGCTGAGTCCAAGGGGGGTCATTTTGCTTCCAGGAAGAGCCGATATGGCTTCACCTAGAGATATACATCGGCGTCGACTGGCCTCATCTTCTTCTGAGTAGTTAGTCGGATATGACATAGAAGGGAAAGGGGACCCGGCGATAACTCTGGAGGTGTAGACATTCAACCAGAGTTGTATGAACCACCAGGGACCACCAATATGTCTGACTAGTTGGCCTGCCGACACCTTGTTCGCCACCTGATGGAGCAGTTGATAAGTAGCTCTAAGAAGGTATTGCCCCAATGGAATATGACGTTGATTAACCAGGAGCTCTGCTAGGCACTGCATGTTGGTTGTTGGACCAAGATTTGAACCACCAAAGATGAACCGTTCCAACCAGAGATTCAAGAATGTTGTGTGTTCAGGCTCATCGACTTGGCTGGAGGACTTTTTGTGTAGGAAAATATATTTAGTCCAACCTCTGACGTTCTTGGTGTTCAGCCGATGAGTGGGTTTGAATCTGAGGATGAACGGATTTATGTAGTGGGTGATGTTGAGGCAAGTCAACATGGTAACATCTATCAAAGTAGGGGTCATTAGTCCATGCCCAAACATGAAGGCATTCAGGATATCCGATCAGAAGTAAGAAGCCGATGCAAGTAAATATTCATTCTTTTTCATATCGACTAAAGAGAGGTTGATATAATGGTCTATCTCCAAGTCTTCCCAGAAAGACTTTTTGGAGGCGAAAACTCTGAGATATCAGTTTCTCCATCCTGGGAGTTTACTAGGCCAAGATCTGAAGCTGTTAGTCCAATCGGTGATGGCCATAGACGAGTGTTTGAATGGGATCCTTTCTGTTTCAGAGTTTATGAAATGAGTCGGATCTTCACTACCCATAGGGCTAAGATAGAAGTGACCAGGGCGGTCAAAAACCAGGATGGCAATCTGACTCTTGAGATCCTACAGTAAACAAGAACCCGACTACCGATAAGAAGACGGGATTGGGAAGATTTGTGTGAAATATAGGATGGAAGAGCAGATGATAGTTACCTTAGGGATTGCGTGTGTAGAAGCCATCGCATGGAGAAAGGAGTAGCGGTTGATGAAGTGATTTGCGAAAGTTCGCTTTCAGTCGTCAGAGCTCGTCGAGGTTTGGGGGTTGTGATGGGGAAGAAGTGTGTGAAAGAAGGATGAGGTGAAGAGATATTTTATTGAGGTGGAGTGACCTAGGCAGAAATCTAAGCCGATTAATCTGTGGGTTTTAACAGGTCATCCTGGTTTGCAGAGCCGTTGGCAAACTCTGAAATTGGGAGGCATGTGTTAACGCCCGAATTTGATTCAGCCTGTAAACAGGATCAGCCAATGGAAATACTGATCGGCTCGTGGGACAAATCTGATCGGTACTGTAGAGAAGTCGATCAAATTAGTAGAAGGTTGGATTGGTTTGAATTATCTGATAGGGTCAGGTCTGAGAAGCCAAAGGTGAGGTTGGAAAAGGATCAGCTTGAGTGAAAAGAGGATCGATTGCTATAGGAAGGAAGCCGATCAGGTGGAGCAAGGAAAGATTCGGTCTAAAAATAGAAGATTATTCGAATAAGACCGAGTTTGTGGAGGAGCCGTGGGATTCACGGCAGGGTACTATCTTTAGTTAAATTGTATCCTATATGGTTAGGAAGTCTTAGTTAGTTTAGTTAACTGCTTTAGGGATATTTTATGTTATTTTTGTTAAGAGATAACGTCCGATGGTGGTTGTAAAAGCGTCGGACTTTGTAAATCCAGGGTATAAATATAGACCCCCTGAAAACATGTGAGATATCTCTCGATCAATATACAACTTCAGCGCATCGCCACCCTAGTTTATCTAGGTGTTTACCGACAGGTTCTGGCTCTCGACGCGGGGCTGCATCGGTTAAGTTCGATCTCCGACGAAGGGGTAAGTCCCGATACTATCTTGGTATATTTTGTTCTGTCCAAGGCTGCATCGTTTACATTCGAACTCTTAGTCAGATCAGGTGTACCATATCACATCCGTGCAAGATCTATCGGCCTATCAAACTCCCTCCGCCGTTATCGGTCTCGTGCTGCATCGGTTAGGTCCGACCTACAGGTCTGCCAACGGAGGATTGAGTTTTAGGTATATAGATCTCTCTATGGCGTTTCATCGGAGTGAGTAGCCGATGAGTTATTCTAAACATAGGTCCCCATCGTCGTGCGGCCGATGGGTTTAGGTGTAGGACCACATCAGGCGTTAGGCCTGTAGGTAGCCGATGGCATCTCTCCTACCTCGTCGTCATGTTCGGTCCAAGCTTCCACCGTCTCGGTGTCGTTAGCCTCCGGCCTCTTACTGTCTTGGTTAGATCTGATCTATTGAGGCTTGCCCTAACGACGCCGTTACTGCTGTCGCTCGCCCACATGGCCTGGTGGGGGATCGGCTCCCGCTCCGCATATCGAATGTAGGTAGCGTCATCAGCTCTTTGGTTGATAGACCCTCTAGTGCGTTACACGTGTCTATCTCTCGCACTTCCATCGGCTTTTCAGCCGATGCGCTAGCATTCTCAGCTCTATCGACATCCAGCCGATAGGGAGGGTCGGGCAGGCCTTCGGGCTGACCAGCGTACATATCTTATCCCTTCTTCTTGTTAATTATAGGGTCAAATTGATTGGCATGCTTACGAACCTGCCCTAGAATTAAGTAGACCTCCCAGACCTTCACGTGACAAAGCCATCGTCTTTCCCCGATCGCGGGATTTTTGGCGGTGAGCAGTATTATATAAATTCAAGAAAAATCCACATTTGTTCTTCAATTATCTCTCGGTTTGATTTTGGTTCCTCAACTTATAAAACAGTTTACTTTTCATCTCTTAACTCTTAAAACAAGGTGACTTTAAAAGTTGAAAAACTAAAAGCGAATGGTTTTATAGTTACGGGACTAAAACTAAGCCAAGGATATAGTTGAGTGACCAAATATAGACTTTTTTTTAATAAATTTTAGAGTCAGAATAAGGAACAAAAGCAACCGAAAAATGGGAAGATTCTTCTCTTTTGCTTAACCGCCTGAAACACCGAAGAGTAAGAACTATCGAAAATCCTAACGTTACGCTGCAGCCAAATATTCCAGCAGGTGTAGATGAAGATGCCGTCAAAGTGCTTCCTGTGTTCATTTGATTTTCTTATTTCGGCATGCCGACCACCACGTCACCACTGCAGTACATCACATAGGAAACCGTTGGTTGTTTGGAAGCTGCAGATTTAGCCAAGTGAAAATTAAATCCCTGTGAAAACGTCAAGAGTATTGAGAATGATATCCTACGTAAATGAACAAATGGATGGAGCACAATACCCTCCTATGTTTAAACGTTACGTCTCCATGTCTCCTAGAGACTAGAGTATATGGCATTTGAATATAAGATACCTCTTTGAATAATTATTCAGGAGATTTCTATGAAACTTCCCGGATAATGATTCGCATTTGGTTGATCGATTACTAATATTTGATAGTCTCCTGGAAGCCCCCTACATTGTGTCATCTTCCTCTTCTCAACACCGGACACTTGCTGAAGGCCACTTTGAGCTAGCTAGCACTCTCAACTCTCAAGTTGATCGAAGCATACCACCATGGCTGAAGGCGTTGTGGGAACCCTGATTGGGAAGCTGGGTTCTACCTTAGCAAATGAGGTAGATAGCTTTGGCTCATTACTTGTCTGCCATGAAACATCTGCACTTGCAAGGCTCTTTGGCGAGATACATGATGTCAAGGAGGAGCTGGAGAGCATGCAGGCCTTCACATGCAAATACGGGGCCTAGCTTTCGAGAAAATACATGTTGTCAGATGAGACAACTGGCATTTTCATCAAGAAAATACGGGGCCTAGCTTTCGAGATTGAGGATGTCGTCGACGAGTTCACATGCAAGCTGGAAGATAGACATGGAGGAATTGCAGCCAAGATGAAGAAGAGGATCACGCATGTTATGACCTGGCGCCGTCTTGCGCACAAGCTGCATGAGATTAAGGCCAAGCTTGAAAGAGCTGGTAGGAGGAATGTTCGGTACAGCATGAGGTTTTGACAAGGAATCCAGGAGCACCAGCAGTGATCATTCAAAATATAAATATCAAGGTTTTTATGTTGCAAGAGAAGACAACCTTGTGGGGGTTAAGAGGAATAGGGAGTTGCTGGCGCATTGGCTCAGAGATGATTTGGAAGACAACAATTGATTATGGCAGTTTGGGGGATGGGTGGAGTGGGTAAGACCACTTTAGTTTCCCATGTCTACCACACTGTTAAAGTGGACTTTGATGCTACTTCATGGTTAACTGTCTCAAACAGCTACCAAGTTGAGGATTTATTGAAGCATATTATTAGTGAATTTGGCATACCTTCCAATACTACCAAGATGATGGACAATATTCATGACCATCTACAAGGTAAAATGTACCTTCTAATTCTCGATGATGTTTGGGGTGCTGATGTGTGGTTCAATATAAGGGATGCATTTCCTATGGATAGAAACAGTCCATTTAATATCACCTCGAGAAATCATCAGGTAGCATTGCTAGCAACAAGAAATTGCATAATAGAAATGAAACCTTTAGAAGAGGAGCATTCATGACAACTGTTTTGCAAGGAAGCATTTTGGAAACATGATAAAAAAAAATGCCCAACAGAAATAGAGCCTTTAGCTCACAAATTTGTGGACAAGTGTAAAGGTTTGCCCATTGCAATTGCATGCATTGGCCGCCTGTCATGCAAAACCCCTACTTATTCTGGTGGAAAGATGTGTATAATTAGTTGGAGGTGCAGTTGACCAATAATGTGAAAATTGATGTCGATATTATCCTAAAAGTCAGCTTAGAGGACCTCCCATACAATCTGAAGAATTTCCTTTTGCTTTGTGCATTATGTCCAGAAGATTATAAAATAAAAAGGGATAAGATAACGAGGCACTGGATGTCTGCTGGATTTATACTGGAAAAGGAGAACAAAACATTTGAAGAAGTTGCAGAGGGATTCCTTAATGAACATGTATATCGAAGCCTACTTCAGGTTGTCGACATGAATGTGGCTGGAAAAGTGACTGGTTGTTGAATGCATGATATTATCTGGATCCTTACCCTCACCAAAGCAAATGAGGAATGCTTCTGTACAATTTTTGATGGAACTAGAACATTTTCAGTAGAGGGAGCACGTCGCTTATCAATCCAATGTGTGGACATTGAACAATTGAGTCGACCAGATGCAACTCATCTTCGTGCACCCCATGTTTTCAAGAGTGATATCTGCATTGACCAGTTGAATTCCTTCCTCAAATGTTTAAACATGCTGTCCACTTTGGATCTGCATCGTGTTCATATCAAGTCACTGCCTAATGAGGTATTTAACTTGTTTAATCTTCGTTATTTGAGTCTTAGGCATACTGGTCCTAAAACTCTTCCCAAGGAAATAGGAAGATTACAGAACTTAGAGGTATTGGATGTGTTTAATGCTGGATTGACTACCGTACCAGAAGTTATAGAAAAAGCTTCGGAAGTTGTGATACCTGTACGTTGGTAATTTATTTTAAGAAGACAAGTACAAAGTCACTGTTTTCACTGGAACAAGGATTACTGAAGGCATAGTGCACTTGAGAGGATTGCACTCACTTGAATATGTTGAGTCAAATGAAATAATTTTGAGTCATCTCGACGTTTTCACAGAGCTAAGAAATCTTGGCGTTGCAAATATGAGAACTGAACACTTTGCTGGATTATGCAACTCTATCATGAAAATGAGCCATCTTGTTCATCTGAGGATTGCGGCGCTAGATGACGAACAAGTGTTGAAAGTGGAAGCACTTTGTTTACCTCCAACTCTTTCGATTCTTGAACTGAAGGGACAGCTTGAGAAGGAGTCAATCCATCAGAGTCTATCATCCTTATCACACCTTCACAACCTCTCCAAGTTGGTTACGGCATTCTCTAAGCTTGACCAAGATTCACTTTACAGCCTTCAGATGTTGCGTAGTCTATGCTTTCTTCATCTTATGAAGGCTTTTGATGGCGAGAAACTTTACTTTTGTGCATAATCTTTTCCAAAACTCCGGACAATGTAAGTGTGGGATGCTCCAAATCTCAGACAAGTTGAAATAGAACAAAGTGCAATGCAAAACCTTGCAAGGTTAACGCTTCGTGATTGTCAGAACTAAAGACACTTCCTGATGGAATTGAGCACCTAGCAGAATTGGAGGAACTTCATCTCGAACAAGTAGCAGAGGATCTCATAGAGAAGCTTTGGCAAAAAGGCGGGGAGCCAAATGAAGATCTTCTGAAGATCAGTTACATAAGACAAGTCACTGTTCGAGTGATCCGCAAAAACATTTGGGAGAGAATTCACTAAACAAGGCGACATTGTTATAACTCGCCAGAGAAGCAACTCTCACGTTGTTGGCGAGATCACGACCAACACGCCCAAGAAACTCACGTGAACACAGAGGCACAAGGTATTGTTAGTTTGCTGTTAAATTGGTGACCTCTTCGAGGTCTATTCCTTAGCTTATATACATGATTACAAGGCAACAGATAATAGACTTCCTAGCCGGCTGATCACACAATCGAAAGTTACCTAAACAAAGCTAGAGAGACTAAAGAAAGTAAATCACTAAAATTAGACAGGCAAGGATTATTCTCTACAATCTCCTCCTAAGCCTTGCCATGCTCATCATTGATCACACCGATCTTTGATCTCAGCTCATGGAACTTGGTCTTACCAAGCAGCTTCGAAAGAATGTCACCTAGTTGTTCTTTGCTCCTGATGAACTCGACATTGATCAGACCATTTTCAGCAGACTCTTGGACAAGATGGTATTTAACTTCTATGTGTTTGCTCTGTCCGTGGAGTACTAGGTTTTTGATCAAAGCAATTGCGGACTTATTGTCCACCCTCAGCATTGGCACACTTGGTGTTGTTCCCTGCACTTCAGCTAACACCCGACTGAGCCGCAATGCTTGACAAGCAGCATTCGCAGCTGCGATATACTCTGCCTCGCAGCTAGATTGGGCCATTACTCTCTGTTTCATTGACTGCTAACTAATAGGGCTATTGACCAGGAAAAAGATTACCCCGGTTGTGCTTTTTTTAGCATCAACATCTCCTACATAATCAGCATCGCTGAAACCTGTTAGCAGCGTCTGATCTTCCTCCTTGTCATACCAGAGCCCCCGGTTGCTTGTCCCTGCTATGTATCGAAAAATTCGCTTGACCACAGCAAGATGGTCCTCCCTTGGCTCCTCTAGAAAATGACTCACGTATCCAACAGCAAAAGCAAGGTCGGGGCAAGTGTTTACGAGATACCTTAAGCTTCCAATGATGCTCCGGTACGTAGTAGCGTCCACCAGCGGCTCCAAACTTAGCTTGCTCGGCTTTTGACATGTCTCCATAGGCACTTGGCTTGAATTGCATCTAGCCATGCCACTCTTCTCCAAGATCTTTAGTGCATATGCCCCTTGGTTAAGAGAAATCCCACTCGGTTCCTGCTTCACTTCAATGCCGAGGTAGTAGCGAAGTAGACCGAGATCACTCATCTTAAACGCGCTGCACATCTCCTTCTTATAAAACTTCGCTGCAGCTGGCCCCGGTGATCACTAGATCATCAACGTACACACCGACCACCAGCTACGCATTGCCGCTTCTCTTGACGTATTGTGCAGCTTCGCGTTCTAGGCCCTCGGCGCTTGATGCAGCCCATACAGAGCCTTCTTCAGATTGAACACCTTGTGCTCCTTCCCAGCAATGACAAAACCGGTTGGTTGTTCAATGTAAACCTCCTCCTGCAGGTCATCGTTCAAGAACACCGACTTCACGTCCATATGGTGCACCTCCCATCCCTCATGCACCGCGAGAGCGATGAGCAGGCGCACTGAGTCGAGCCTAGCCACCGGTGCGAACACCTCGTCGTAGTCGATGCCGTGTCCCTGTGCATAGCCCTTCACGTCGTAGTGGATGTCGATCTTGTAGCCTACCTCGTCAAGTTGCCCGAGGCTTACGATGTTGTTCGTCAACCGGGGGATGTAGTAGACCCCGGAGAGCGACCAGAGCTTCCCGTTCTTGCAGACGAACACGACGGTCCCCCGGCCCTCGATCCGTGCCACCGAGTCGTCACCGAAGCGTATGGTGCCGAGCACCGCCGTGTCGAGCTTCGTGAACGCCACCCGGGACCCGGACATGTGGTTCGTCGCTCCGGAGTCTAGGACCTAGGTCCCGGCATCGCGCTCCTTCTCATCCTCAAGGTGGGCGAACACCTTCTCTTCTAGATCTCGATCTGGACAGCAGATTTTGTGGATGCCGCCATGAATCCACCGCCGTCCTGCTGCTGCTCCACTCCTTGCAACACCACATCGGCCCGCGAGAGTGGAATCTCCTCTAATGGGGAAGGTGTCAGCGACCTAGCCGGCGATGCGCTTGGGGATCTCGCCGGTGGAGTTATGGATAGAGTTGGGGACAACTTCACAAACAGGAGCGAGGCCTCGTCTTCATCCTGCGTCACGTGGGCCTGCTCCCTTTTGGGCTTCGAGCGGCACTCACGAGCCCAGTGGCCCAACTTCCAGCACCGCCGGCATTCGTCACCGGTGGTCTTGTTTGAATTTGATGGCCCACCAGGCGAGCTGCCGCGCCCGCGTCCGTGTCCACGCCTGCCTCCTACTTTGCCCGAGCTACCGCCTCTTGCGCCGTCGCCGGAGTTGTTCTCTGCCTCGCGCTTCTTCCGCCGCGCATCCCATTCCTCCTCCGTGAGGTACACCTTCCTTTCGTGCTGCTGCGATGTCGGTGCTTCCTCGAACGCCTCCTCCGCCTTCTTCAGCCGCCCTGTGAGATCGGTGACCAACATGGTCGAGATGTCGAGCAGCGTCTTGATCGCGATTGCGATTTGCTTGAAGCGAGGCGGCAGGCTGCACAGGATCTTCGCCACGATCTCAGCTTCCTTCACCTCCGCGTCAAGCGTGGCGAGGTGCGCTGCCATGCCTTCTAGGCGCAGCGCGTAGTCCTCGACGGTCTCACCGTCGTTGAACGTGGCGAGATCGAACTTCCGACGCAGCTGCTGCGCTGTTGATTTCTTCACGCGATCGTCCCTGACTCTCATGATTGCGATCGCGTCCCACGCCTCCTTGGCTGTCTCCTTCTTGGCAATCGACGGCACCATCTCCGGTGGTACCGCTCCACACAAGGCGTCGAGCATCATCATCTCCTCTTGCACATCGGTTCCGCCATCCTCGATGACGCTCCAGAGGGCTCTAGCCTTCAACTTCACCTTCATCAGGAGCGCCCAATTAGAGTAATTGTTCTTGGTGAGAACAGGGTAGCTACTCCCGCTGCCCACCTCACGAATCACCCGTTGGATCACGACGCTCTCCGTCGAGGTGCTGTCGCTGGCCTTCTATCCCGACATCTTCATACCTTGGACGAACCTAGCTCCGATGCCAATTGTTAGAACCTCGCTAGAGAAACAACTCTCACGTTGTTGGCGAGATCACGACCAACACGCACAAGAAACTCACGCGAACACAGAGGCACACAGTATTGTTGGTTTGCTGTTGAATTGGTGACCTCTTCGGGGTCTATTCCTTAGCTTATATACACGATTATAAGGTAGCAGATAATAGCCTTCCTAACCGGCCGATCACACAATCAAAAGTTATCTAAACAAAGATAGAGAGAGACTAAAGAAAGTAAATCACTAAAATTAGACAGGCAAGGATTATTCTCTACAGACATGGCTTCTTACAAAGGTAATCTTTATTTGCTCTGTAGTATTTCGTTGAATTGGGCCATCTTTCACAGTCCCACTAGAAGCATGATGTTGTGTAATGATCAATGTGGATGTGAACAGGAGTAATCTTGTGATTAGAGATCATAAATGAGAATGCTCATGATAGATATGGCAGATACAAAGGTAGCAGAATCAATTGCACTTGATGAGGCTGCTGCCTGCTCTGAAAAGGAGGAAGGATATCTGAGCATCATCTGTAGAGCTCTTATAGGATGCTTCATTTTACCACGGTAGAGGCACGATGAGGTTTAAATCATAACCGTTGAGTTGCAAAAGGTAGTTTTTGGTTCAATTCAACTAGCCCTTGTAAGGAAAATAAATTATAGCATCGTTCCATATTTATTTAAGTCTCTAACACTGACATTATCGCTCATCAATCAGCTCATCAAACATACCAGTTTCACACTAACTTCAAAAGCTAAATATCGAAAACCATCAACAATTGACGTATGGATGGATTACTTAGTCTACCTGGCGAATTCCCAAGTAACAGTTAAATCAAATAGTAGACTTTATCTTAGGTAATCATTCTATCGAGCACCTTATATGCATATGAAGGTAGCTGAAGCATACCTGAGAAGGGGAAGGAGGCTGGGAGATGTCGAGGAAGAAGGGAGGTGGAGGTGTAGGCTCCTCACCACGCCCAACCGGCCACCGCTGCCTTGTTCTCCTTTCACCACCCCGATGCTGCGCCACTTTTACCTCCCCTCGTGTTCGCGCCGCCGTCGACAGCCGGCCCCATGCGGCACCCCAGCCACGACATCTTCGTATCCTCCTCCTCCTCCTCCGGCGGCCGGCACGTTCTTCTTCCTCCACTTCTTGACTCCGGAGGTGACCACGAAGCTAGCGCAGCGCTGGCAAGATCTAGGCATACATCCTTCCTCAGCACTCGCTTGATCATCCCCTCTACTACAATGCAAGGAGGACGGAGGAGGTGCAGGAGGCGGCGTGCTGGATATGACGATGAGGAGGGAAGGAGGCAGAAGTGCTGCAGTGGGGAGGCGATGCGGGCATGGGAAGAGGCGGACGCGGGCAGGCGCCGCGGTAGAAGAGGGGAGACGTCGCGTAGGCGGTGAGAAGCAAACACGATTTTTTTTAAAAAAAAAATCACTTTAAACTATCGATATTTCGCTTTAACCATCCAGATTATACTTTAAACTATCGGGGCATATAAATATAGTAAACTCTCATATCTATAGACTATTTATTTAACATATAATAAGTTAGATGCAGATGAATTAAAGAGTGATTTTGAGAATCGTCTAAGACGCTATAGAGATAAATTTATCTAAAAAACATTTATTATTATAGAATAGATAAAAAGAAATATAGGTAATAAAAATCGTCTAAAGTGAAATTCCCTCGTTAAAAAATAAATTTCACTCCGGTCTTAATTTATTAGCGGCCAAAGTCTCGTAAAGAAACTCTTCTTTTGATGTATCTATTTACAACTCGTACTTTGGATTCGGGTTTGATAGCAAGGTCTTCTCGGTGGCAGTATCCCTCGCGCCGCTGGAGGTGCGGCCGATGACACTCATGAACGACCTGTAACCCTCCTGCACGCTCTCTACGTGATGGGCAGTGTCAGCGCCCATTGTCACACCATGGCCGCTTGGTGTAGCTACTGGACTAGTGGACATCAATGATTAGTGTTACAATGGCATGTGTTGACTGTAAATCGTGCCAACACGGTGGTTAGCCAATGATTTGCTAACTCATCAACCACCTACCACCTTGACTTAAGATGAGTTTTGTATAGCGAAGTTGATTTAAAGATCAAAACTAGTCTCTCTATTAATTATAAACATAAACACTTATTTCGTGAGTGAATCGGAAGGTTTACATGACAAATAATTTGCACTCTTGCAGCAAAGGTGAAAAACTTACAATGAAAATCAACAATGACCTATAAACTAGTGTCTAGTTAAAAGCTAAAGTAGAAGACATGACTAAGTAGAAAAATAAAATGATTCAACAAAATATTGAGAGGGTTTCGGTTGTCATTTTTCAATCAAAACAATTAGGAAACCAAGCTAAGCTCAATTCCTTTATAATGGGCTAAGTATATATAAACAATTAGAAAATTCTGTGCATATAAAAAAAACACAAAAATACCTCAGACTTCATTGGTCCTATCATCATCAGGCCGGCCAGTCTAACTGCCCCTATAGTGGTCGAACCGGTCTTGTCTCACTGTCTTTTTTTTAAGAAGAGTAGAACACATGATCTTAAGACAATAATTTCTATTGGTCATCTTTAAATGTCTTGTAAATCATTCTCTTTATAATGTACAAAGCATGAGTTTTTAAGAACGATTTACACAAATCAATATTGATCTTCTTAGCTAAATGATTACTTTTTGAGCTCTAATGGTAAAATTGTTTTCAAACTAAGTCTATGAAACAATTTTACTTCATCTCTCTCAATATAACCTTTTGTTACTCCTTTTCTTTTCACCTTTTTTAACTTATTCCAAATCTCTTAAATGTTTTTCAGTCACCTTATTATTAGCCATGTATTAAAAACAACGACCGATAAATCACCTTACTCAACATAAGTAGAATCAATAGACGAATAAATTATCCCTCAAGCTGATTGATAAATTCCATAAATAACTTGAAGCACTCTATTCATAGCAATTTAAGATTGATCGGCCTTTAAATACTCTGAAATCACTATTTCTATGGTTAGACAATGTAACCCTTTATTACACAAGCAAAATATATTTAAACACTTATCACTGAGCATTGCTTTGATCATTCAAATATTCAATCAGTAGAATTCTCCAATTGCTAACTTGAACTATTGATGCACCAACCAAATTTTGAACAATTAATTCAGTAGTTTGATTATATTTTAATCCCATGCCCTAGCTATGTGCTACGGGCTGCAAAATCCCGGTCAGACCGGCTTTACAATAGCGGTCAGATAGGCCGTACAGGTATAGTCATATCCTTATTAAAACCATGGTCGGATTGGCTGTATTTTATCGGTCAGACTGGCCTTATAAAAAAAGGTTAGACTCTGTAATCATCTAACCAACTTTCTCTCTTTGTCGTGCATCGGCTTTTATACTATGTAACATGTACATTGTTTAGCTTGGCAACCAGATTCTTGTTTTGTCAAAACATTGGCTATTATATTATCTTCTCTAGAAATTGTAAAGAACATTTGTATAAGCTAGTATGCCTAGATACTTAATCAAGTGGCTATTCAAATAGACGACAAAGCATTACACACTCTTAGCCACTTGATACATGACTAATAATGTATCACCCAAAAATATTTAGATGTCTCACACCTATAAACTGTAGTAATTGCAAACATAGGTATCCGGCTAAAGCATTAGTGCAAAAAATATTGTAACAAAGCCAATGTTTCAAAATAACATCTATAGGCGATATTAGCACAAAACCAATACATTGGTCATATATGTAAGCCAAGATACTAAGATAAAACTTCTATGGTGTAATATCAACAAAAGTAATTTTAATGCCATACACAACATGGTGATTTATAATAAAGATAGCTATGATTTGGCATTTCATAGATATTAAAAACTCAAGAGCCAAATCATATTTAAACAAAAGCATATGTCTACTTGCCAGTTTCACCACAGACAAAATTGGCCTTTGTAACGTGTATTTGATAACATTGAATTGATGAGCAAAAATACATGTACTACATAACAAATAATATTTTAACTTTGCAAAGGCATAATATAATCATAAATACCATAACCACATACATCGCCTTTGTATATGATAAACGGTGGCTAAAAGATGTGTTGATATACTCCTCACCATTTACCTCCTTTGATCTCATCACTAGCATGTTGATATCTTGCGCCCGCTTGAGCGAAATTTACTTTCTTTTATGTTCCACGATTCCAAAGACAATACAAACATTGTACTAACATCCATAGCATCATGTGAAAGAGAATTATCTGTAATGACGAGTGATGCTTTAGTTAACAAATTAGATTTATCACTATTTGGGGAATTCACTGGTCTTTCCAATCTCATTATTTTAGGTCTCTACACTTACTATTGTTCAAGGCTCAACTCTATTAGGCACTCTATCCTTGGCATCTTCGGCCTCCTCTTCTTTTTTTGTTTTTAGGCCCAAAGACATTGTAGCTTCCTCTTTTGAGAATAGGAAAAGCTGGAAGGTATCCACTTCAGCTATGGTTGAGTTCCCGGAGCTAAATAATATATTTTGTTACCTTTAGATGTGTTAAAAGCTCATGTGCTGCTCTCTGGTCGCTCGGTCGACTCTAGTGCCCCCTGTTAGACCGGCCTTGAAGCCCGGTCGATCTGGCCTCAAGCCAAGCTAGGTCATGTGATGCCTGTTATCTTTCTAAAAATTTCAAAATTTTTGTTATCAGTGCTATTAAATCCCGATTCCATTCTCGAAATCTTAACTCCAAAAGTTTTTGAGGTTAAATTTTCAATTTCAAAAATTTTGACTGTACCAATAAATAATTCCTTCTTGTCTGAAAATTTGAAATTTCATATTCAAACCTCGATCATCCAGTGAATATTTCCTTTGTTATTTAATATCTTCTCAGACCATAGTACAATTTTCTTCTCTGTTGTGCATGCATAGATAGCCTTCTCAACCTGCCTTTTCTTATCGAATTTAAATCGTGTGAGGACAAAGACCTACATAGCCAGGATTCTCGCAGCCCTTCCTCATCTATCCTTTCAACCAGACTACCTCATGCCCTCTTCCATCTTCTCATTCTGAGACGAGGCAAGAATCATCTTTACCAACAAACCTTGCCATTTATTCTGTCCCATACATAAGCATAGCATAGCATGCGTAGTCTCATCCCTTCCTTTTTCTCTAAGACAACACATAGATACATGCATGCATTAACTCATGTCAAGTCAAGATTTCCTAGGTAGCCTACAGGGCATGGATGCATTTGTTGTTCTCCCATGCAAAGTCATGTCTGCTTATACACGTGAAGCTCCTTCCTATACTACCAAACTCTTGGACAAGACAAGGGATGAAGCAACTAGCCAACTCTCCTATTCTTTCTACCCTAGGAAGGTGTAAAGCTTAAAGCTTAGTCAAGCTCTGTCTCATCACGATGAATATGGAAAGATAACAATGAAGGATTTGCGCAATTCGTGACACCGCAAGGAAGTTCGTCGTCTCTCAATTTGTTGCGAAACACCGGAATGGCTACAAAACTTAGCAACCAACCCCATCCCATCACCATCACTCCATTTCCCCTTACCTCTCCCTGGTGATCCGAGGAAGAAACCTTGCCACTATTGTTTTCCCTAAGTTCCCTTATTCACTACTCTAGAGCCCCATCGAAGACCACATTCAATAACACCGTATCCCCCCTAGTTCCATTTCTCACCCCGCCAAGCTCGGTCGACCGTCAGAACCGCTACCGCTACCACAAAACAAAGAATGACACCATCAGCCAGTCTCTAGAATTGGTGAGGCCTTGAACCCTAGGTGAGGATGATGAACGACGACCATAGAAGGTTGTCTTCAACCTCGTACCCACGCGTGCTCGTGCTGCTCTCCGCTCCTCTGTTAAACCAACCCATGAGTTTGAGTCACTACACATGGCCCCACTCCCTCAGCCTACTGTGAGGAGACGGCATGGGCTAACCCACCATGCCATCGTCCTCGTCTCTCCTTGCACTTGTTCCACGATGGAATGAAGACCCAACGTGGTCTTGGTCTGACCGATGCCTTGGCCTCATCTATCGACCCCTGAGAGGGAATATTTCCATGAATATTTTCGACAATTTCTAATGATCCTTTTTAATTCTAGAAAATTAATTTAAACTTAAAAAATTTATATCTTTTTATCCGTAACTCCAATTAACCTCGTTTTAGTCCAAAATTTTTTCTAAAATCCTCCTCTACATAATAGCACTATTATTTTCTATGTTTTGTTTTTTAATAGTATTTTATGTAATTTTTGTGTTTCTCACGTGTAGAAGTCATGACCGAAGGCATTTTCGCGCATGATTTTGTCACACTAGGACCCATAGCATACCAAGGCAATTCACCCTTTGACCATGTTGATCCTAGTACTTTTAAAATATTTGTTTGCAAAGATTGCATAACTGTGGGCACATGAAATATTTAGGCCTCAATCGCAGGATGTCCAGCAGTCCTAACCTAATTACTATATTATATCATTAACTTTGAAATTGTTATATCCTATCATTGTTAGCCATGTTACATCCTAGGTTCCGTACCACTGGTACGAGTATCGCCAGTATTTACTTTCTTACATACACTTAATGATTAAGTTTTATGAGTGAATTGATGATTATGTATGATTGAAATGGGGAAAATGGGTTTTGAAATGTGATGAAAGCCCAACATGTTGATGTCAATGGTTTGCAAAATAAAAATTAGTTACTTTTGGAGAAAACTCATGGTGCGAAGTTTTTACTTATGTGGCAATGTTTTGTATTCATACATAAGGACCTATTCCTTAAGAAACTACACTGAGCATAGTACAGTATAACTACATGGATGGTATGAGATACCTTTGGCTAAGTAACTTGTTGGACTAGAATCGCTTGTTTGCTAAGAGTTGTGGAATTATCAGAGTAGCCGTGAGTAGTGGTTCTCATGGGATCCTAAGTACGGGAAGTATAGGACTTGCCCAGGACTTGCTCAGGACTTGGTCTAGGAATCTTCTAGCTGGTAACTGATTATCCTAGTTTTGTTTTAAAAAGACCTTATCATTAGTGATCGAACATTGATAAATGTCTTGTGGGTAAAGCATGCACCTTCTACAGAACTCATGTCTAAACTATTTAAACATCCGTGCCCACAATCATGGATGGATATAAAGTGGTTCCTCTTGTATAGATTTTTTTGTAAATGGTTATTAAATAAATTTGTAGGATGAGAATCATTTTTAGAGTTAACCTTTGTGGCAAATGGATGACCTATGTGGTCAGAAATAGATCTATGTGGTCTGTGAAGTCCAATTGCTTTATAGAGAGAGGGTAAGATGTCAACCCTAGGGTTGAGAGAAAAACAAATTTTAGAAAATATAAAGAAAGTAAAGCAATTTTGATATTCGTGGTGATTAAACTGTTGCGGCCAGAAAGCTCTAGGGGGCATAAGGTTAAAAGTAGGGTGAGGCCATGTGTAATGGTTGCTCTCTTGAGAATATTAGGTTCATATGGTAAAAAAATAAAATGAGTTAACTTTTAAAAAATAGGCAAAATGTTGTAAAAAGTGTTGAAAGTGTTGGAATTGTTGTGAAAACAAAACTCTAAGACAAATGTCTTCTTTTCATAAGAAATTACACTAAATGGAGTTATTCCATGATAGGATTGAGGGCAGAATCTCAGTTCGAGAAAATGAACACCCTTGATTCTTAATCAATGGTTTAAATGAGTTTATGAAATAAACCCAGCCATTCTTTAAAGCCTATGCATATTGTACTTTTTCCGTGGCTTGTTGAGTAGATGTACTCTTGTTTGCACCCCCATCCCATAGTAATCTAGGGTGAAATTGTTGAAGATGAAGAAGTCGCCGAGGATTTTCACTCGAGAAATTTCTACAAGTTCAAGAAGAATTGTAGGGTTTCATCCTAGTTCCCAAACTTAGCGTGTGGTTTAGTGTCATCTTAGTTTCCTTCCGCTGCTGCTTGTGTTTTGTTGTGGTATGACAGGTTTGTCCATTCAGCCACTAATAACCACTAATATAATGTACTACTTTCATTATGTAATAAAGAATAATTGTAATGATCTACCAGACTTATGTGTATACTAGCTTGGATTCTTAGGACTGGTGCACTAGTGTAGTTATGTTGATGTAACACACCTAAGCTTGTACTATAGGGCTAGTAGGAGAGGGGTGCCATAGGTTGTGCTGCTTTGGCTACCTCCGATTGGATTGGCCTAGTAGCCCAGTCATACTGATGTTATCTCAAGCCAGCTTGCACCGCTCAGGTAGCCTTTGGTTAGACTGGCGTAGGGGCCTGATTGGACCGGCTATGTGCTAAGCCATCCAAGATGGCTCTAGTCTTTCCCAGTCAAATCGTCCTTAGGGCCCGGTCCGACCTATAGTACCAGCAACATCTTTGTTGGCTTCGTCTTCCTTTGCTTATCAAGCTTTCTCGGCATCTCCAGAAGATGTTGGGATGTTACATGTTCCTTCTTTGACAATAATGACCTCTGAAGTTTTGGTGTCCTTCTTCACCTTTTTTGCTTTTGGCTTATTGGACTAATTCTTTGTATGGAAATGGTCTTTGTTAGAATTAGATGGAGAACTTGGTATTGACCTTGGTGGTTTTGTCCATCCTTGATGAAATTGCATTAGTAGTGAATATGCAAATGACATCGGCAATAGAGGCATTCATGGCAGGTAGTAAGAGAAAGGATATCCGGGCGACGACATTGGACATGGATACCATGGCTCCATCATCGGAGAATTATATACACTTGGTACAGTAGGTGTCTTTGATTGTTCTAGTATTTGACCAAATATCTCTCTTAAAGGCGATCTTCGTCTTTTCAGTGTTTGACAAAATCTCTCGCTAGAAGGTGATTTTGATCCGATCATTGAATCGTTGATCGGCCAATCTCTTCTTGTACTTAGGCATAAACATATCGAATGTGAGCTTCGGCCTTTATAATCTTATTGGAACTAGATGCTTCATCTCTTTTGACTTTACAATCTTCGGCCTTGTTACTCTTGAGCCTAACTATCTCAGGCTGAGAATCTCCTATAATAATATTTTTTACTTTTGTGGATTCGGCTTGATTTGGCCAAATACACTTTCTTATTGTCAAAGTTTGTAGTAGTACCAAGTAGAGGATTATGAACAATTTCGGTCAATAAGTGCGACCAAAATATTCTTGCAACTGATCAATAAATTAATAACTACTTATTTTAAACTTGCATCTCCAAATTACTCATGAAACTTATGCTCCATTTGTGACCAAGTAGAAATTAAATTTAGAGTTAGTAAATTAAACCATGTAGATGCATTGCCCAACAAAGAAAGTAGAAACAATTTTAATTTCAACATATCGTCACTACCAACCTCTTTGCTTTGATCAATAAATTGTCTGATATGATTACTTGCATTTATACTATCCTTACCTTGGAACTTTGTGAACTTGGGTATCCCAAATCCTTGTAGGTATGTGACCAGATCTATATGCTCGGGATATGGTTTTTTTTTATATGTAATGTACTTTCAATCTCGCTCTCCTCATTATTTGGCAAGACACTATTGATTTCTTCATTAATACTTTCATGACCAATGCTTGATTTGATCTTGGATGATAAATATACTTCATCCTCACTTATAATATATTCGTTTTTTACCATTATCCAAACTAGTATTTGAAGTATTATTGTCAACTCGGCTTTCTTTAGCCAAAGCTTTTTGCACAAAATGATTACTAAATGATTAACACCAAGAAACACCTTGCCATTCAATGTTTCTTTAGTAGGGCCAAGCAATCCACCAGAAGCAAGATTGGCTAAATATGTCACTAAGATCTAAATCAAAACATCATTATTTAATATCCATAAACCTTTTAATGTAATCAACCATAGAAATATTAGATTGTTGCTTAACTGATGTTAATTGAGATAGCTAAAATTCAATTTGTCTAGTATGAAAATAATCAATGAACTTCTGCTTTGATTGTGCCCAACTATATATAGAATTTGCAGGCAATGAATCAAACTAAGTAAAAGCTAGGAATTGAATTACATGCTTTATATAGATAATGATAAAGGAAATAAACTTACTTTAAGAGCACTGGAACTACTTGCTTTATCAGATTATGCTAGGAATTGGCCAATATGTTCCTTTGGGGTTCTATCATCCTTATCATTAAATTTTACAAACTCCAGCATATCAAAATCACATTGATTTGGGATTATATTGAAATCACATTGATATGGAGGATAAGCCTTTTAATTAGCCTTATTCTTAGCTCAATTCTTAAAACTTATCTAACTATGGCACACAATTTTTCTTATGTAATTTTAGGCCTTTTGATTAATCTCTTATACTAGTGGCCTAAAGTGCATAGGCGCTACAAGTTACTCAGCATAAACCTCCTGCTGGCCATAGCATGGGTCTTGTGCCAATACATCGAAACCATGATTTGGGATTAGCTCATAGTAACAATTGGTGCCTATTGAATGTATGGATAGAATAATATAGTTAATAGTACTTATATGAGGTGAATAACTGTTAAGACCAGTACTATCAGTCTTGAGTCGAAGTTCTCAGAAGGCATCATTGTGCCAATTGGACCAACTATATGTAGCTCGATCTGATCGTCCAAGGCTTAGTCTGATTGGTGGTCACTGATCGGTCTAAGGTTTAGTCTAATTGGTGGTCAGTGATACAGTTAGACCGGTCATATTGGGCACAATCCGATCAACTATGAGGGTGTCGGACCGGCTATAGGATACCTGCTCTAACCGGTGGTCAGATTTTTAGTCGAATCGATTCAAGTGTAATCGGTCACGTGGTTGCTCGCTGATCTATCATCTCGCTATAAACATGTTGTGTATAAGTAGCAGTACTAGGAACAACATTGGATAATTGAGAATCGACTATAGTGGAGCCAATATTCATATTGACCTCGTTTAATCTAGTGTTGAAAGCATCTTCTAAAAGTACCTTTGAATTTATCCATATATGAATGTTGATATATGCATTTATACAACGAGTAACACACTGTTGAACGGCATGGGATACATCGGAGGGATTAGAAGTTATCTTATGTGTGAAACCACCATTTGATATAGCGAGACGGATTTTATTTAGTGCTGGAGTATCGTCTTCTACACCGTAGCCACTTGATTTTAAACTCGTCCTGCTCATGTCAATCTCGCTCTCGTCCCTTATAGTTAATGAAAACAATTTTTGTTGATTAATTTCAACCGTATTAATAGCCGAAATCTTTTTGTCCGGGTAAATTAATACACGGCCTTTAATTCCCAGGTACACTCTAACTTACATACGTAGTAAATTTTCACGGAATTAGTGCTCTCACAGGACAAACCGATACAGTAGCTTGAATTATTTGTTTTGAAAAATCACAGATCGATCTTTCTCTGATCTCCACGTGATCACTAGGGACACGATCGATACGCGGCTCTGTCTCTTGGTGGCTAAACATTTTTTTTCTGTGAACGTGCCCGTGTAGGAGAGGATTCAACAACGACCTTGCTGTTCGCCTCGGCACACGGTTGACAGGATGACGACGCCGTCGATTAGATTAATCCCCGACACAGTGAACGCGATGGCGACGGTAGATATATAGATCTATTTTGGCCGACGTGGCCGCAAGTATCGCAGTGGAGTCGTCAAATTCGTGTTAACGCGTGGTAACCTAATGCTAACACCTAGCTTAAGTTTAAGATAGATTTTATAGATCGAAGCTGGCTAAAGAAGCCGGCTAACGAAGCTGATTTAATGATCAAAACTGGCGTCCAGGCCAATTTTCATCAGGTAAATACCATCGCGTGGACAAATAGAATGGTCTATAAACCCATAAAGAATTTGCACTACTGTGATAAAAGCATATTATGTAAATAGATAAATAATATAAACTAGTGTAAACAAATAGAAAGTAGAAAATGGTACGATTCCACTAGATGTCGAGAGTTTAGTTATCATTTTTTAATTAAAGTGGCTTTAGCCTTATAAAGGGGTTAGGCTTCTCTATATTGTCCTTTTCATATTCTATTACGTCTTAGTTTCCATAAACAATTAGAAGTCTCCTTTATGGGTTGAGCTTTTCTCTATGGTCTTTTTTATATTTTATTAGGTCTAAAAAAAGCACTTAATTAGACTTATTCGAACTATGCTGGTCCGATTATTAGGGCGGCTGGTTTAACTGCCTATGCCGTTGGTCGGATCGGCCTCTATTGATGATCAGATCTTTTCTAAATTTGTTTAAGCTTTACAGTGCGCGAGTGGGCAAGCTAGCGACGATGGAAGCAGCTGTGCTCTCGCCCTGATCCGGTGGATTAAGAATTAATATAGCTGCTACATATATAGACCCTGGTATAAAATGCAACCAATGGTAAATAGATATGGTGTTAAGTGGAAAGATGAGCAAGCTAGCAACGATGGAAGCAGTTGTGCTCTCGCCCTGATCCGGTGGGTTAAGAATTAATAAGCAGCTACATATATAGACCCTGGTACAAAATGCAACCAATGGTAAATAGATATGGTGTTAAGTGGAAAGATGGGTTTAACCCTAGTCTTTTGTCAAACTTTGGCTAATAAAGGAGTGCCAAGGGACGTGAATTGGAAATTGATCTTTCTCGAAGGACCGGGTAGAGGTTTCGTCAATTAAGGTGCATTTTGGTTCAATCAGATAGGATGGGATAGGACTATACATGTTGGCTGTTGTCATCCCATGATTTTTTTCAACAATTTAAAAAATATTTAATAAATTATTTTTAGAATTTATAATAATGTGTAAACCATTTAACAAGTGAAGTAATGAGAGGAAATAAAATTCCCTTCAATAAATGCTAGTTGTAGTTATCTTTCTTAAATTCTCCATGCCCTAAAATACTCTCTAAAATTTTCTCTAAATTTTTAGAGCTCAAAACCTAATTTTAATAATAGAAACGTCATTTTAATAATTATTTAAATAGAAAACTAGTTAAAATTCCCTTCTCGTTATCTGTTGGCCAAATCCGACCCATCCATCCCCTTCTTTCTTATGCCGTGTCTAGCCCACTCCCCTCACGCATATGACCATTGGCAGGCTGGCCCGTTCACTCCTCTCATCCCCCTTCGCTTTGGGCAGCAGCTCGGCAAGCCCGTTCGCCTCCCCATGTTGGTTGCTTCCTTAGGACGCTAGCAAGTAGACCATACCTATTAGGTCCATCCCCAACCTCCAGTCGAGGGATGTCATGGTGACATCACCCACATCGCCTTCTATCATTTCCATGCTTTCCTGTTTCTCTCCCCTGGTTCAAATGGCATAGACTCAGTCATCACACTACCCACCCACCTTATCCTTCCTCCTCGCCCAAGGAATCAAGAAGATGCACCCTAATTCACCCACACTATCACCTCTCTTTCCTCATCAACTGTTGCCACCTCTCCTCGCCCTAGCCTCTTCTTCTCCTTCTCCCCTCTTTGCCTAAGCTCATCGCACCCTAAATCACCCCTCCACCATAATTCCATAGCGCTGTCGCTCCTCCCTGCTTCCAACCATTGTTCGCCATCTCTCCAAGCCTCCTCAAGCCATGCCATTGCCACCTCTAGCTTTGTTGTGTTGATGTGTTCCTTGGCTACGGTCTCCTCAAAGCCCTCACTCACTAGATTGACGTTTTCGCTGAGCCAGTGAGTGTCTTCCCTTTTCACCAGCCTTCGGTCCCATTAGCCACTATTCATAGGCCTTCCATGGCCTTCCAACCCCTCTACCCCTTCACCAAGTCCCACGGGTGCTCGTCCATCCCTCCTTCATTGTCACTCGTCGTCGGAGCATCGTTTTTCTCATGAGCCCAAGGAGCTCCTAGCTCCAACATCACCACCAACCTCCCCAGCCTCTTCCGATCATTGCTAGACTTGTCGGTGACCACCCCACCCTTTCCCCTTGCTTCTTCATTGTGTTTATAGGAGGATGTCTTAATGCAACTACTGCACAAATCATTGTTTGGCATAAAAAAATCGTCAGCCCGCCACCACTGCGGAGGTGTGGGCACTGCTCTTGCTAGGGTTCCAGATCACCTGCCCCTTCTCCATCCACCTTGGTTGCCTGTCAACGTCCATCTCCTCCCTGACCAATGGCGGTAGGTTCCAGATCTAGATCCAGTGGCCCTATCACCTATTTTTCCCTCCCGTGCACTCACTCAAACATTGCAAACACACAAATCCAACATCAATCCCTAAATCAATGTGCATAGGAAAGCTTCTAGATCTAGAAGGAAAGTTAGAAGGATGTGTGCAGGGTTACTCACTAGATGATGGAGGAAGAAGAAAGAGACCAATGCCCACTAGTCGCATGATAGAGATGGAGATGGGAGTGGAGGACAAGGGCACCGAGAAGATCGCGGTCGCAATGGCCTCCATGAGGACAACGATGCCTTTAGCAGCCACCACGAGTAGTGTGGATCTAGGGTGATAAAGACGGAGACTCTTTCTTTAGGCTTCTCTCACCACCTTTGCCGATTGAGCCTTAGGAGTATTGCCGTCACCCTTTGAGCTACTATGGATCCAACACTCCCTAGCACCATCGTATCGGATCCATCTCTCCTTCATTGCCACAACCCCTTCTATTTTCCAAACCATCGTCCCTCCACTCTTCCTTCAGGCTCCTCTCCACCGCTACCACCCCTTCCACTAACACCGCTACCGTCGCTGCCCTTTTCTTAAAGCGCCTGAGGTGAGGGAAAGAAAGGGAGGGAGCTAGGGAGAAGAGGTGATGGGGAGGAGGGTAGGAGCCACTGCCAATGAGAGAATTGAACTGGGGAGAGGTCGAGGAAGATGACGGCAAGGGTCGCGGGTGGTGTTTTTTATACTCCCTCCATTTCAAAAGATAAAAAACATTTTGTTTTATTAAGACAAACCTTTGACCAACAATTAATCTATTAATATATCACTTATATGATAAAAAATATAATCATAAGATGATGATTATTCTATTAATATATAACTTATGCGATAAAAATTTAATCATAAAAAAATACTTTCAAATATGAATATAATAACATCAATTTTGTCACAAAAATCATAATATAATATTTGTTAGTCAAACATATGTATTAACAAAACAAAATATACCATAGAAGGAGTAATGTGTTGCTCTTTTCCCAGTCGAGGCCATCTGTAAAAATAACACGGCTATAAAAATCGATTTTTACAAACAATCCAGCAACCCTCGGTACATTTTTATAGGTGGAGGTTAGTCTGTTCATAAAATTAAAGAGTATTATGAAAAATGGTTTTTTAAGTAGTGGAGAGATATTCTTCTAAGTCTTGGATTGATTTGTAATTAGATTATTTGTCTTTTTATAATTTATAAAATTTTAACTGTGGGAGATTCTCCTACCGTGTTTTCCCCTAGAAAATTACTAAGCTGATGTTTTTATGTTTAAAATTTGCCTAATTATTTGACCACGGTACATAATTTTATGTGGTAGATAGAAATAGGTGAAATAACATGTAAACCGTTCGGATAATCCCTCCATCCCAGAATAACTGCAGCTTTTGGGTTGAAAATTTGCCACGCAGCGAGCAATTAAATGAAAAAAAAAATCATAGCCCCAAGTACTAGTACTACTAGAGCGTGGGAAAAACAAATGGCAACAAACTACTCCTCATCCTCATCCACTCGTTTTCTTCGCCCTCATCCTCTTATAGCTGATGATTATTTGGCCATCACAACCAAGCCTTCTATGAAGAAGGCCTAGTGCTTCTAACCTCTCTTTGTTAATGTGAGGGATCTTGTATCTATTTTCTTCACCAGTTTTTATTACTTCAATCAAGCAAAGTTGTAGCATTAGGAATACCCTATTTAGAATAGAAGCATCGTAGTCATGATTTTTTTTTAATATTTCTATTAGCTCTTCCATGTTTCTAGAGGTCCTTTTATATGTTAAGGATTGAAGAGAGGCAAAGAATCTAAGGTCTAGAGCATTCATATAAGGGAAATTGAGAATTTGGTTAATGAGGCAGATGTCATGCCCTGTTTGTGATACTGCATGTGCGAACTGTTCATCGTCCATTGGCACATGAGTCCTTGCATTATCTTGCTGAATCTATATAGTCTTGCCTACTTCTTCATGAGGCCAACATGATATAATAGCTGGCAGCACTTTACTAATCAGGAATGATCTCATTGTATCTCTATCAACCTTTATTAACTTGGTAAGTAGTGTCCTCCTTTCTCTATTGTGACTTCTCCTTTGTGCTGGTTCCTATTTGCACGTCAAACATGTTAGGTTCACATCATGAATAAGACTAATTAATTTAAGTCAATTTGAAGCATGCAAAATAGTTGTGATACCTTTCTAACAAAAGGCCACACACCTATCTTGTCATTGAAAATGCAATTACCTTCATCATCATATCTAGGCTTGGCAACTGCAGCTAGAACATGACTTCATCGAAGGCATTCTTGTTTGAACAAGCCTATATGGTTCATTCTCATACGGATGCAAATATAAATTTCTTGGATTCTTTGTAGTGGACCACTTCTCATCTAGGTTGATAATGTTTTCCATGTCTTTGAATGTGAGACAAAGTAAGCTTATCTAACATTTTAATACACCATCACAACCTTTCTTTTTTTTTTTGCTTGCTTCAAACAAGGCTTTAGTGTGTTGGAGTGACCTTGTAGCAATCCATCCTTAAAATACCTACCTATGAAGTGTACTTTTCTTAACGCCTAGGGCTTTTGCTAGAGAGCACATAGTGCTCCTTCGCTGCAAGGGAATATTGATAACATATGATAGATCAACTGCAATCTTTTTAGTCCACAATTCTTAGCCTCTTTGATCTTACATCAACCAGTAAGCCAAGTGCATGACATTGTTTTTCTCTCTTCCAAATATGTCGCACTATCCAAATGCTTGCTTTGAACATTTCAGCAACTATGGTTGTACTATTCCTTTCTAGTTTTTCACGTTTATTTTCTCAAGCAATTCTGCATATATCCTTTGAGTCTAACTCAAAATTTTGCATGCATTATTTCCATTTGCATTTTGCTCTTCTTCATCAGTTGAGTCATTCAACTTCTCTTGATCGAAGGCAATGTCCACAGGATTGGCGTATACATCATAGTCTCGCAACACCTCCTCGATGGAATCATGGTCAAAGGTGAAGGCATCATCATCATCTAAAATAAATACATGGTAGATGAATTGTTTAATTAAAATGTGTCCTTGCTACTCATGCTAGTATGACTGATAAAATTTGAAGAAAACATTTACCTAGATGAATTTCCTTTTGTTGCTCACAACCATCAACATTGACACATGCATTGACTTGTTGGTCATACTCCTAAACTCCATTGGCATCATGTTCATCTTCCTTAACAGCATTAGCTTGATGTTCTATGTTTGGCATCAAGTTCAGGTCAGAACATATTTTTGTCATAAATATGCTTCTTCAATAAGCATATGGACAATAATATACTTCATGATTTTAAAATAAGATCACCTTGTTCAATTACTTGTTCTTCCTCAAAAATATCAACATTTAGATCAAATTGATGCACAACACGATTGGCCCCTACAAGAAATAAGTTAGATTTATATTATCATAACTTAATTTGTTCTATTTTGATGTGTAGGCTTACACAATGGAGTTGGAAGCTGAAGTTCAAAAACTCGACAAACAGATCATGGAATTGAAGAATGAACAAGTTTGTACCTATACTTCTAGGCTTGAAAAGCTATCAAGATTAATGAAAGCGGCATCCTCTTGAACTATTAATAGCCCTACACAATTTTGATGAGTTTGATCTTGGAATACACACTAACCTAGATGCATTTGATAATGCTTAGTAGCTTGAGAGTTGGCATTTTCTTGGTTCAATCCCTGGATAAGAGGCATTTCTACCTCTATGGATGCACTCAGATCAGGTACTGCTCTTTTATCTTCCTCATCTGGTGGAGCATTCAAATCAATGGCCATGATTGTTTTTCTATGTATGTTGTAGTTCACATGATGATTAACTGAATTACAAAGTTAATGTTTTATACTTGGAGCCGAATAGTCAAGAACATAGAGAGTTGTTTTTAAATATGTTTCTGTAATTTTTTGCGCTCTTTTGTTAGTCTGTCGTTAGCTTTTAAAATTATTAGAGTTACTTCCGGTGCATAGAGGAGTGCGAATAGAGGGGCCACATGTACTCCTATATTTATTTATTTTGCTATATTGTATGTGGAGAACACAATGCCAACTCTTTTTTATTACATGTGTAGATCCTTCTTTTTCCATCCTATAGCGTTATAAAAGTTATTTATTGTGTGACACCGTTTAAAAGAGCGATTATTGTAAGACCGAGGGAATATATCAATTTGCTTAATCCATACAAATCATGATAAAAATAGGTCATATAATCAAAATAATGTAAAGTGGCACTAGCCGTATTGGCTTCCACGCTCACAAATAGTCCGATTATAGTGATGTCACAATATCAATTCTCTCTTATAATATCTTAATTTTATAGAGACATTAAAAACCAAACTTAATAGATTTTTAATCATAAATATTGCAAGTGTTAGTTCACACGAAGAGAATCATGATGATCCATCTCTCTCCCTATTCAATCTATCCTCAAGTGACAAAAATCAAAACCAAATTCATATTCAATGAAACCCTCCAAAACTATCCCCAAAATTTTATTATCCGAAATCTATCAATCTCTACTGTTCAATTGGGCCGACCCTGTCCCGCGGGCCCCACCTGGCAGACGCCATCTTCCTCCTCGCGCCGCCCCAGCATCGCCGCCGGCCGCCGGCCGCCGCTGTCTTCGCCTTTGTGCCGGCATATTCCTCCTGGATCCTATACTCTCCACAGCCGCCTGCCCCTCCGCCTCCGCTCTAGCGGCACCGCCCTCTGGTCGATTCCCCTATCTCCGGATTCACTACAAACCGCTTGATCTCGCCTGTAGATCCATCCATCCTCCCAATCCTCCCCATTGGGGTAATCGAGGTGGGGCAGCGACGCGGCGTGAGCGCTTTCCTCTTCGAAACCCCATCATACATGCCGCTCGCTGCCGAATTTGAGCGGGTTCGGCACCTGCTCCGTTCTCTCATCTGTGGGCGCCACCCTATCATTGGCCGACCGAGGCTAAAATCAGGTTACCAGATTGTTTTTTTTAATCTGAAAAGTTAGCAGATTCATTGCATCTTGTAGTACTAATTTTCATGGCAGACTGCATTTGTAGCATCGATTCTGATGTGAAGCAGCAGGTTGCACTAGTATGTTTTTTTGGAAATGTCACAGGATTTCTGAATAACTGATGGATGCACAAGGAAACACTACTGTGTGTAGTGATAATACACCCTAGATTGGATTGTGGACTTTATTTTTACGTGCATTTCTTTAATTTGGTCCTCCTTCCTGCTGTTGAATATAAGATAGTGTTGTTTGCATCTGGCATTATGCTTGGAGAAACATGAACACAGTTCTGTTAATTAATTAGTACTACTAAGATCGCACAACAACAAAAAAATAGATTGATCCATGCACGAAAGACAAAATGCACTAGCGCTGATTTTTGGTTTTGTGATTGTTCAGGAGACATTGCTTCTGTTCTATACAAGATTTTGAAATTCACTACTAGTGCAAACATGGTTTTTTTTCCTCATTAGAATGATCAATAATGGTTCCATCTAGTGTATGTAGAAGAGAGAGTGCAAATGTTGATCTGGTCACTGAAACCATCTACATGACACTGGTAACCTGTTGCTTGATTGCATAATACCATAAAAACGGTTTACAAGGGCAATGAAATTTTGGTGTAATCCAAAGGTTTTTGTGGTGACCTAAAAATTACAAGCAGAACATGCATGCTTACATGTGAAAATTTATTTGCCAGTTGAGTTGAGACTAGCGTGATGTAACTTGTTAGCTGCTGACCTGCAATCTTCCAATCCTTTCCTGGACATTCTTTCCGGTGCCATGAATACTGACCCTTTTGATATGATTGATCCTCTTATGAATTTCACATCCAATGGCTGGTTCTTCTTGCCGAAGCTTATCTATAAGCTCCTCTGAAGTATCTTGGAGCTCTAACTCCTCAAGTACTCTGAGATGCTCAATGCCATGAGGAAGGGTCCTCAATTCTGTAAGGTCTCTGAGGATTAGCTTAACCAGGTTCTGCATTGCACCTTGTTCCATCTGAACTTTGTCCACATGGGGAGCATCCCATATTAACATGTGCCTATGTTTTGGAAATGATGTTGCATGAAAGTATAACGTTTTTCCTTCATAGGCTTTCCAAAGATTAAGTTCGTACAAACTATGCAAGTTCAGTATACAACCAAATGAATCCTCACGGAGTTTAGAAAAGATTAGGGTCAACCTAGTGAGGTTATTGGTGCTCTCATGTGACAAAATAAGGTGAGGCAATGATACTTAGCTGCCTCCTAAACATAGCTTTGAAAGAGTAGGAGGTAGACAAAGAGCTTCCAGCTCTAAGACTTTTTTCTCGTTTATTCCCTTAATTTGTAGATGAACAAGATGACTCATTTTCATGATGGCATTGCACAAGTTGGCACAATGTTCGTTCCTCACTTTGCTGATAGAGAAAGTTCTCATCTAAGTCAAAGCACCAAGATGGGGTAGAGTCTCGGTGCTTGCTTCGACAAGTTGCAGCTTCTTCAGTCTTGTCAAGTGTTCTATTCCAATAGGCACCCTGATTCCACCAAACAACGCAACCCTTTTGTCTGCTTTCTCTGGAATAGTATCTACACATAAATATCACAATTTCCGAAGTTTCACAATGTCCTTAGGCAAGGTCATCAGTTTAGTATCACAAGCATCTAGTACTTCCAAGTGTCGCAATCTTCCAATCCATTGTGGGATAATTTCTATGTTAGTATCTCTAAGACCTAAGAACCTGAGATTGTACATGTTGAAGACCACATGCAGCAGGCTCTTGATATTGCCCCTTTCAAATCCAAAGATGAGCAATTTGAGAAATTTCAGAAGGGTAGTCAATGAATCAGTACTTAGACCACTCCCAAAGATGTAGAGGTGACGTAGATAAGGTGCACCTGATTGAGACAACTGATTGATATTTGAACTTTGGATCGACAAATGGCTTGTACCCTCTGCTTGAAAGGCCTTGGAGCCATCATAAACTCTACAAAAACATTCCTCATCTGATTTTGTCAGAGCAAGAATGCAGATAATATCATGCATTCGACAGGTATGCACATCTCTGTTTCGATACCTCTCTACTACTTGCAATAGGCTTCGATTTATGAGTATATTCAGGTAATCATTTGCAACATCCTCCATGGTTTTGTGGCTTGTTTCCCTGATGAATCCTATTGTCACCCAATGCCTCACTAGCCTCTTCCTTGGCATCAAATGGTCCTTCAGAATTGTGGTGCAGTGTAGAAAACAATTCTTTAGCTCATATGGAAGCTCCTCCAAGCTGACTTTGAGAATAATATTGATATCAAGAATTACATTATTAGTTAGCTGTGATTGTACATCCTTGTAAAGATTCTCCCAAACACCATAGCTTGGTTCTTTGAAGGACAGTTTTCGACCTAAGCATGCAATAGCAATGGGCAAGCCACTACACCTGTCCAAAAACTTTTGAGCCAAAATCTCAAGTTCTAGTGGGCAAACTTTTTCTTCATTTTTCCAGAATGCTTCCTTACAGGATAATTCCCATGAGTGTTGTGGTCCAAGTGGTTCCAACTGAATTATACAGTTCCCTGTCGCAAGCAACGCTACTTCATGTATCCTAGATGTAATGACAAATTGACCAGTGCTATCTCTAGGAAAGGCAGCTCTTATCTTAAACAAAACATCTACAGCCCAACCATCATCCAGGATTAGGACATGCCTGAAAGAGATAGTGATTGTAACCATGAAAATGTATTGATCAGTGTTACGAATACATATAGAAGTGTACATGGTAGAAGATCTACAAAACGTGGTTATCACATGGCAAGATATTCACGTTTTGTGGATCACTTACCAACTAGCCTAGAAGATCTACCAAACGTGGTCACTGCATGATAGGAGATACACATTTTGTAGATCACTAACCAACTAGGCTAGGAGATTCACCAAACGTAATTACCGCATGGTAGGGGATCCACATTTTGTGGATCACTAACCAACTAAGACTGGGTCTGGCCGGCTAAACACATCTGGCATAGGACTAATTCACGCATGCCAAATATGGCCGTCTAACAATACCTTTTACCGCGCAGATAATTATGGATGTGCTCAATTAAACCTGTGATTCTCATGTTGGAAAAATCAATGTGGTCATACAAGTGTCCCTGTGGATCATTGTTGATGAATCCTCTGATGATCTGCTTCAGTAAGTCTTCAACTTGATAACTTTTAGAGATAGTTACCCATCCTGCTGCATCAAACTTTGTCTTTATAGCATAGTAAACATAAGCAACCAATGTTGTCTTGCCCACTCCACCCATTCCCCAAACTGCAGTAATTATGCTTCTTTGCTGTTCCAAATTGTCTTTCAGCCAATGTATCAACAACTCCCCGTTCTTTCCAATCCCCACAAGATCTTCTTCCCTTGCAAAATTACCTAAAGATTTAGAGCAATCGTCGATGTCACCAGCTACTCTTCTTATTCCTCTCATGTCATACTGCACTTTTCTCCAATCAGCACTCTCTATCTTGAGCTTGATGTCTTCCAGCTTGGATGCGAGATGACGCCATGCCTTCATATGTCTAATGCTCTTTACAACCTTGGCAGCCAATCCTCCATGTGATCTATCCTCTAGCATGTAAGTGAACTCGTCGACAACATCCTCAATCTCGAAAGCGAGGTTATGGATCTTGTTGATGAAGTTGGCAGTTGTTTCATCTGTGTCTTGAACCACTAGGAACCTTGGAGGAAGGATTGCATGCCCTCTAGCTCCTCCTTGACTTAACGGATTTCATGGAAGAGCCGTGAAAGAGCTGTTGCTTCATGGAAGAGCTTCTTTGCACCCAAGATTGATGTCTCCCTCACCAAGGCCAAACCGAGCTTCAGTATCAGCAAAGCCATAACACCCTCTGCCATTGATGTTTGTCTAGTGAATTCTTCTCAGAGTCTCAGGACAAGGTTTCTTTCCTGAATTTCAAAGCTAGAAATTGGCTAGGGAGATGAGGATGGCATAGAAATGCAATGATACAGAAAGGGGACGGTCCCAGCAATTGCAGTTGGCTTGTTTGCTGCAAGAGTTCTGTTAGTAAATTAATCCTCACTCTGCTGTCATGGATATTAAATACCAAGGAACACAGCGCGTGGACCTTCTGCCTAGTAGGTGCAAAAAAGTTGGAGTAGTTCTTATAATTCTTGCTTGTGGACCCACTGTATATATTTGATGAACCTTGTACTCCTGTACCAAGGAAATACGTAACTCTCCTGCCTAACTTTAATTTCGAAAGGAGAAGGACAAACATACACTTCATATCTATTGATTTTTTTTGGGGGGGGAGGTAATTAGTTGATAGAACGACCTTGACCTTATTATCTTCAGTACATTTTTTGCAAAACAAGTTCATAAATCTTAAAACACATTTCATTATTTGTGTTACTAACAAATTGATTAGGGAAGACAACTTTTTTACTAATAACGAACCTACTGCTGAATTTTAGCACATGCAGAATAATTATATGGTTATTAAGGAGACTAAAATTAGTGGACCTAAGTGTGAATATTTGTCTTCGATATCCTCTGCTAAGGTTCAGCCCACTGAGGTTGGGGTTCCATACTGACTACTGAGCCCGGAGCCAGAATTCACATCTGCAGGTTATTTTTCCTGTCTTTTTTATGTTCTTGCCATATTTCAATATCCTTCTTGTTTCCCCTATTTAAATTATTTTATTAGCCTGGAGGAATGAATACCTATTGGATTTAGTCAGTTTTTTTTCTTGAAGCTGAGGTAAACAAGAAACAACTAGGTCGTCGTGCTTGATTTGTATGTACCCTGTCATCAACCACGGCATTCACCAACTTAATTTGTTCGCTATGTAAACCCACCCTGTTTTTGTTCCCAGATTATTCAAGGTTCCAGCTCAGTGTTCCAACTGATGAAACTGCGTAGCTTCTACACTTGTTTAAGTATGCAGGTTCTAGGTTAGTGTTATCTTTATGCCAACACTTCGTTACAAGGAGCATAAAATCTGGTGCTTTCTGAATATTACCCCTTCTTTTAGGTTGCTTGTGTGACAAAACTAGACTGGTTCAATCCAATGAACTTTCCTAGTCAGATTGGAATGCATCTATTTCTTTTTTCTTTCAGAAGCAAAACTAAAACACCTCTTAAATTTTTTTTCTCGAATATGCATGAGACCTCTTCAAATAATCTGAAGCAGCACTATTGTAGCAAATTTAACACAAGTCCTAGTTGATTGAGGAGTATTTATGTCTTGCTGAGGTGTCATTTGAGTGAAATTGGCCAATAATATATTCCATTGCTGTACAGCTGGACCATTGCTCAAACAAATTGTGGGTGGGTGTTTGATATATTTGTAAAATAAACTTCCCACAGATACAAAATTGTTAAAATTAGATTCAATTATGAGGAAACCAAAGAGCAGGGAATTAAAAAAAACAAATCACTGTTGATGTGTAAACTTCTCTTCTTTGTTTTCCTAAATGAATTCAGGTTTTATCATGAAATGTTATCGATTATATAGTTTTGTTCTGTGATCAACACTTTTACCAGCATTTACGGATTCTGAAGTCTAGAACTTGTACACTTAGGTGATTTTATTGATCATGAAAGAGAATAAGAGGTAACAGTGCTTTGTTTCCATTTATTATTATTTTATAAGTGGTGCCCGCTTGTGCTTTGTTGTCTCTCATAGAAGTTCAATGTCTAAGTGACTACTCAAGACAAAGGATGGAATTTTAAAAACTAATATGACTTGACCAAACAGGTTTTGGGACCATTGATGCACTTTGCCATAACAAAATTTAACATAAACTTCCATGAGCTGAGAGTGGAGTTAGTTTAAAGGGACAGCATATTTATTTAGAACTGAGATATCACTGAAAGAGACATCACTTAATATCGTATTTCATTGCTGAAGTAATATAGTTCCAACCATCTTACCACTTGATGTTTTTATTTGATTATGAATTTCACTAACCGATAACAATTTCTCTTTCAAATACTACGAACAATATTCCCCTACTGCAATTTGTTTATCCTAACATTTTCCTTCATCACTTGACCACATAACACTATCACCCCAATAAAGAATCAATACACCACTCACCATTAATCATTTTTTCATTCCCATCTAACTCCGAGATATCAAGCAACTGCATGCAACCAGCATGACGGAGGGCATTGTGGGGCTGCTGATCACCAAGCTGGGTGTTGTGTTGGCTAGAGATGGAGCAAGATTGGGTGCATCACAGCTCTTGAAGGAAGTGTCTTCCTTCAAAGTCTTTTCTCTGAGATTCAGGATGTCAAAGAAGAGCTTGAGAGCATGCAGGCCTTTCTGCAGGGAGCTGAGCAGTTCAAGGACATCGATAAGATCACTGGCAAATTTGTCAAGAAGATCAGAGGCCTTGCTTGTGAGATCGATGATGTTGTTGATGAGTTCACCTACAAGTTGGAGGACAAACATGGAAGATTTGTTGACTGGATGAAGAAGAGGACCAAGCATGTGTAGACCTGGCACTGTTTGACTCACATGCTACAGGAGATTAAGAGAAGGCTTGAAGTTGCAGACAAGATTAAGGTAAGGTATGACATGAGATGGATTCAAATGAAGGATGGATACAATAATGCACACTCAAAACCTGCAGGCCAAACTTTCTATTTTTCGAAAGAAGAGGATCTTGTGGGAATTAAGGAAAACAAAGAAAAGTCGATACAGTGGCTCACAAGTGACGTGAAGCAAGGGAGTAAAATTGTGATAATTTGGGGGATGGGATCATGGGAGGCATGGGTAAGACCACTTTGGTGAACCATGTCTACAACACTATTAAAATGGATTTGATGCTGCTGCATGGATAGCTGTATCAAAAAGTTAAGATGTTGAAGACCTGATGAAGAAGATGCCAAGGATTTTGGTCTCCGAAATGACATTGCAACATGGAAAATAGTAGCATTACTGGCAATTAGAAATTATGTAATTCAGTTGGAACCTCTTCATAAACATCATTCATGGGAGTTATTTTGCAAGGAGGCATTCTGGAACAGTGACAGCAAAACATGCCCATTGGAGCTAATTTGTTTAGCAGAAAAGTTTGTGAAGTGTAATGGCTTGCCTATTGCTATTGCATGCATTGGTCGCTTACTGCCATGCCAACAGCTAACATACTCTGAATGGGAAAATATGTACACGCAATTGGAGCTTCAACTTACTAACAATGCAATCTTTGATGTCAATAATATTTTGACCCATATGATTTAAAGAAGTGTTTGATGTACTGTACAATATTCTCGGAAGACTATTTGATACGTAGGAGAAATATATGCAACACTGGATAACAGCTGGTTTTATCAAAGAAAGAGAACAAAACATTGGAGGAAGTGGCAGAGGGCTACCTTAATGAACTTGTTAACAGAAGCCTACTACAAGTAGTGGAGAGGAATGAACAAGGACGGCTGCGCAGATGCCAAATGCATAACATTGTCCACCTTGCCCTCAACAAATCAAATGAAGAATGCTTCTGTCAAATTTACAATGGCTCTAGGAAAGTTTTAGTAGCAGGCACCAGTCGATTATCAATTCGGAGTGAACGTTGAACAATTGGATCGATCTGGTAGAATACTGACATTGAAACTCTACCAGAGTCATTAGGAAGAACGCAAAACTTAGAAGTCCTGGATGCTTTTGAGACAAACTTATCATATTTACCAAAGCATGTAGTAAAGCTTAAGAAGCTGAGATATTTATATGCAGGAACTCTTTTAGAGATCATCCAATCATTGGTGCTTTTAGAGGAATCAAGATTACAAATGGTTTGCAGCACTTGCAGGATTGTACGCTCTTCAATCTGTTAAAGCAAGCTCAGAAATTCTACATGAAGATGGAGCATTGACACAGCTAAGAACGTTGGGTGTCATGAGATGGAGGTGCTGCATCTAGGACTTCATTTACCTATGACCTTTTCTTGGCTTGGCATAGAAGGGGAGCTAGAAAAAACATCTATGCCTCATGTTCTATCATCTTGGTCCCACCTGAACCAACTCACTCAGTTGAGGCTGGTATTCTACAGGCTTGATTGTCAAGATTACCGAGACCTAGGATAGCTGGATCATGACTACAGAGTTCATAGTTATGATCCGTGGTTGAGACAAGGTTTTACCCCTCAGCACTCCTGTTGGGGTTGGAGAAAGAGGAGGAGATTTAGTAAATAATTTTTGCTTACCCCTTCTAGTGTTCAATTACATAAATATATAACCAAGGGCCTCAACCTAATCAGAGTCGATTGCTTCTAGAATTATGGACTAAAAATAGAAAACTAAACTAACCTTACAAACTTAGCCAATTGCTCCTAAAATTATGGACTAAAAATAAGAAACTAAATTAACCTTCCAAACTTAGCCAATTGCTCCTAGAATTATGGACTAAAAATAGGAAACTAAACTCATCATTCCAAACTTAGCCACTGGTGGTTGCCTTGCTGTGCGCATCCCTCGCGCATGCTGCTCCTTCAGCGGCTTTGGGCACGTCGCGGGCTCGCTGTTGTCTGTTGTACATGCGCCCCCACATGACATCTCCCCCCGTCGAGGAGCAGCTCGTCCTCGAGCTGGAACGTAGGGTACTTGGCGTGGAATGGCTCGACGTCTTCCCATGTCGCCGACGCCGTGGACTCTCCTTTCCACTGGATCAGGACCTGGAGCACACCGCGAGCCAAGCGTGTCCGCACTGCGCGATCTGGCTTTGGAGCAATGGCTCCATGATGAATAGGAGGCAGAGTTGGCAGAGCATCCCGGGGCGGCCCCTGGAACTTCTTGAGGAGGTCGATGTGGAACACGTCATGAAGTCTAGCCCATGAAGGCAGAGTGAGACGAACGGCAACGTCGATTATCAACTCGATGACATGGTAGGGCCCATAGAATCATGGCTTGAGCTTGCCGTTGACTGCCTAGGGCGGGGACGATGCCGCGCGCTGCCGGAGACGAAGGAGCGCCTAGTCGCCCACCTAATACAAGACGTGGTGATGAGCTTTGTCGTAGTGAAGCTTTTGGACTGCCTGCGCCTGCGACAGCCTGTAGCGGATGTCGGCGAGGAACTCTTCGTGTTCTTCCATGCTCTTGGCTACGGCGGCCACTCTCGTGTCCCTCGGTTCATACGACCAGATGGATGGCGGATCGCGCCCATAGACGACGCGGAACGGTGTGTCCCGCAACGAAGTCTGGTAGACGGTGTTGAAGACGAACTCTGCCCATGGTAGCCACCGCATCCATTGTCGCGGCTGGTCTCCCGTGAGGCAGCGTAGGTATATGATGATGACGCGATTGGTGGCCCCCGATTGCCTATCCGACTGGGGGTGGAAAGCAGTGGTCATATGTAACTTGGTGCCTACCAAGCGTATGAGCTCGTGCCAAAACTTTGAGGTGAAGACCGGATCATGGTCGGACACCGTAGACTACGGTACGCCGTGTAAACGGATGATGTCGGCAAAGAACGCTTGAGCGACTGTCTCGGTGGAGTACGGATGTGCCAAGGGGATGAAGTGGTAGTACTTGCTGAACCTGTTGATCACCGTCAATATGACTGACTTGCCCTGAACATGTGGCAGTGCTTCGACGAAATCAAGGGTGATGTTTGTCCAGACACCCTGCGGCACGAGCAGTGGGAGTAGGAGCCCAGCCAGGTGTAAATGCTCTGACCTATAACGTTGACAAGTATCACACGCGCGCATGAAATCCTGCACGAGCTGTTTCATGTTAGGGAAGTGGAAATCACGCCGCAGCCGGTGCAACGTGCGCTGGACCCCTTCGTGCCCGTCCTTGTGGATGGCTGCCATGATTTTCTGCACGAGGGAGGACGCCGGAGGGATGTAGAGGCGCCCATCGAGCTGCACCATGTCATCAATGATCGCCCATGGTGCTCCTCTGGATCCTACGCGTACTTGGTCCTGGAGCGCAACGAGAGCCGGGTTGGAGAGTTGCGCTTGGCGGAGACGCGTGACAAAGTCAAAGCGAGGAACCAAGAGGACCAGGATGGCCCTGTCGTCCGCCGTGTCACACCGCGAGAGGGCATCCGCCACCGCGTTTGCCTTTCCGGCCTTGTATTTGACGAAGAAATCAAAGCCCAAAAGCTTCACCACCCAATGGTGTTGGGGAATTATTGCGAGCCACTGATCCAATAAGTATTTGAGGTTGTAATGATCCGTCTTGACGAGGAATCGGTGGCCCCACAGATACGGACGCCAGTGCTGAATGGCGTGGACGAGTCCGATGAGCTCCCGCTCATAAGCGGTGAGGACGCGATGCCGAGGCATGACTGACCGACTGAAGAAGGCAATCGAATGGCCATCCTAGACGAGCACCATGCCGAACCCATGGGATGAGGCGTCGCATTCGATGACGAACATCTTGGCGAAGTCTGGCATGGCGAGGATCAGGGCTGAGGTGACCGCCACCTTGAGCACATCGAACGCCGCGGCTGCTGCCTTGTTCCCGAAAAAGCCATCCTTCTTGAGGAGAGCCATCAGCGGCACGGCGATGGTACCGTATTTGTGGACGAATTTGCGGTAGTATCCTACCAAGCCGAGGAAACCATGCACCGCCCGCGCCGAGTGAGGAACCGGCCAGTCATGGATGGCCTGCACCTTTGCTGGGGCCATGGCAATGCCCACTGCTGAAATGACGTGGCCGAGGTACACGATGGAAGCGACACCGAAGGCGCACTTGGCGCGCTTGACGAAGAGCTAGTGCCGCCGGAGCTCGGTTAGGATGACACGGAGGTGGCGAAGGTGATCCGCCCATGTCGTGCTATAGAGCAAAATATCGTCAAAGACAAGGACAAAGCGACAAAGGAACGACCGGAGGACATCGTTCATGAGGACTTGGAATGTCGCCGGGGCGTTGCACAGCCTGAACGGCATTACCAAGAACTCATAGAGGCCGTCGTGGGTACGGAACACTGTCTTGTGGATATCTTCTGGCCGCATCCGCACCTGATAGTACCCCGACCGCAAGTCCAGCTTGGTGAAGAACCGCACGCCATGGAGCTAGTGGAGAAGTTCGTCGATGATGGAGATAGGGAACGCATCCTTGATGGTGAGCGCGTTCAGGGCACGGTAGTCGACACAGAACCACTACAAGTCGTCCGCTTTCTTGACGAGGATGACCGGCAAAGAGAACGCCGAGTTGCTGCGGCGAACGATGCCCTGCTCGGTCATGGCGGTGCACTGCCGCTGGAGTTCATCCTTGTGAGCCACCGGATACCTGTACGGTCGGACTACCACCGGTGGTGCGCCCGGTTTGAGGACAATACTATGGACGCAGGCACGCTTAGGTGGTAGCCCCTTGGGCTCGGCGAAGACGTCCCCAAAAGAAGCCAACAGCTTGTCAAGGAGAGAGTCGCTAGCCGTTGTAGCGGAGAGGACCCACGTACACGCCGTCACCACGCCCGTCCAGCGGACTGCACGGCCGTGTCAGTAGAACGACATGGCGCGCGCGGTGAAATCCCAGACAATTGGTCTGAGGGTGGCCATCCACTGTGTCCCCAGGACCAGGTCATACCCTACAAGTGGCATGACAAAGAGGTCAACGCGGAACTTGTTGTCGTCGATAGAGATCGAAGCTTGCCAGAGAACGCCGGCACAGGTGACCCTTTCTCCGTTGGCCACGGTTGCCGTGAGGCGCGGTCAGGGTTGGATGGGTAGCCCAGTACGGAGAGCGGTGGCCTTAGCGATGAAATTGTGGGTCGACCTGGTGTCGAGGAGCGCGACGAGAGTGGTGGCGCCCAGAGACACGCTGATCTGCATTGTGTCGCAGATCGACACACCAGCGACTGCATGCAAGGAGAAGACCAGTGTCTCGGTCGTCGAGGTCGGCGATCTCTACGCCGCCGATGTAGAAGAGCCTCCTGCAGACGCGGTTATGTCCACGTGTATACTTTTCATTGCAGTTGTAGCAGAGGCCGAGTCTGTGAAGCTCCTCCTGTTTCGCCTGGGACAGACACTTCACCGGATGGCCCGCCACCGTGACCGTGGGCGGTGCGGCTTTGTGGACCGGAGGAGCTAGCAGGGTGAGGCGTGGGGCTGGGGTAGGCAGCAGGCCGCGGGTCGCGGGCTTAGTCGGCGCCAACGTGTACTGCTCCCACAATTCTAGCTGTCACGCCAGGCTCATGGCGACCGCCAGTGACTGGGGGTTCTGGATGCACACATCGATGCTGAGCGGTGACAGGAGACCCCCCATGAAGAGCAATTGGTCCTGGTACTCGGTGACCGTGCTCGTGCGGCGGCAATCAGCCAACTCGAACAGCGGCACAGATCATAGCGGAGGTTCGTAGCACAGGTTGAGCAGATCGGTGAAACGGTGCCAGGAAGGAGTACCCTCGTCCTACTGGACCTAGATATACCACATTTGGGCGCCCTCCTCCAAATTGTATGATGCCATCCACACCTTCTCCTCCTCCATTATCCTCTGCTGATGAAAATACGACTCGTAGCGGTTTATAAAGATGAGCGGGTCGGACTTGCCGTCGAACCGCGGGAAATCCATCTTCTGGAACCTCAGCGGTCGATCATTATGGTGCTAGCTAGAGGCCTGCTTGCCGCTTAAGAAAGAGGAACGGCCGACGGATAAGGCTTGAATTGCTTTGGCGTTAGCCTTCGCGGTGGCTTGCAGTGTGTTGACGGCGGTAGCCAGCGTCTCCACGGCGGTCTTGAGGTCGGTTTGGTCACCCATGGCGGTGGCGCAGGACGACGCGGTGGAGGGGATCGCGGGAAAGGGCGGCGCGGCGACTGGCGATGGGGATGGAGAGGTGGAATGGAAGGACAAGGATCGCCGGGATCGTGATACCAGGTTATCAAGATCACCGAGACCTAGGGTAGCTAGACCACGGTTACGGAGTTCGTAGTTACCCCTCAGCTCTCCTGTTGAGGTTAGAGAAAGAGAAGGAGATTTAGGAAATAATTCTTGCTTACCTCTTCTAGGGTTCAATTACATAAATATATAGCCAAGTGTCTCAACCTAATCAGAGCCAATTGCTTCTAGAATTATGGACTAAAAATAGAAAACTAAACTAACCTTTTAAACTTAGCCAATTGTTTCTAGAATTATGGGCTAAAAATAGGAAACTAAACTAACCTTTCAAACCTAGCCAATTGCTCCTAGAATTATGGACTAAAAATAGAAAACTAAACTAATTCTTCCAAACTTAGCCACTGGTGGTTGCCTTACTGTGTGCGTCTCCGTGCACGTCCCTCGCACGTGCTGCTCCTTCAGCAGCTCTACATATGTCACGGGCTCGCTGTCGTCTGTTGTACGTGTGTCCCCACATGACATTGATGAAGACTTCTTTGCTAGCCTCCTCGTATTACATGGTTTATGCTGTCTGGAGATATCATCGAAGGCTTATGTACAGCATAGGCTGCACTTTTATGCAGGGTCGTTTCCAAATCTACGATAGGAGGCGCTCCAATGCTCAACTAAGTTGATTTAGAAAAAGGTGCAATGCAAAGCCTAGCTGATCTAATGTTTGACAGTCCTTGAGAAATTATGTCTGCTTGAAGCATCAGAAGAGCTCATAGAAAGGCTCCAGCAAATGAAAGAATCAAGTGAATGCAATGAAGATCGTATGAGGATAAGCCACATAAGAAATGTCACTATTGGGCAAATCCAGAAACAAATATGGGAAAAGATTATGTGATCACTACTTGCGAGAAGTAGCTCCTTCAAAGGTAGAATTCAATCCACTTTAAATATATAATGCTCTGCTTTCGTGAGTTTCAACTAAAACTGTTATCCTTCCTTTTTATGAATGATTTTTCATTTTCCATGTATATGTTTAACTTGAAATGTACAGGATAGTGTCCTGTAGAGTACAAATCTGGTAAGATAGTATAGACAACAAACAAACAGGCAAATGTCCACTTAAGAAGAACTAGCTAGTAAAATTCTAGTTTTGTGATAGATACACAAGTTTTGTCACCCAACGAGTTGCTTTCATGTACTCTACACCATATTCGATTACATGCATAAATGGATTTTTGACCGCTGCTTTTTTCCTTCAAAACATATACTGTTTGGTTTCCCCAAGCAATCAAGCATGTTTGTATCAATGATGAGAATACAAGGGCTCACTTCCTTGACTGTATTTTGAGCTGCTTATTGCAAAAGTCCTACATGTGTTCCTAACAGGCCTTAAGAGCATATTTCAACATTAAGTATATTATATCACAATTAGTATTCCGAGATTGGGTGCTAGAGGGATGATAACCCTTTCTTGGTCTGTACTGTAGCTACCAGCCAATATGAAGACATCTGAGATGCTGGATGGATTGTTTTAGCTTTCTATCTACTTAGTTTATTGATTCTCGACTATCTATAATCATGCCTATGCTGCCCATGTTTGTTTTTACTGACTGTGCAGATGAAACCTGTTATCCTTTGGCATGCAGATCATATTTATATTTCAGTAAAACATTGAACAAATGTGGTAAAAGTATGGTGATTTCCAAGATAAGAACTTATGAAAAAATGTACTACTTCCATCCTTCAATATTTGACGCTGGTAGGAGGGAGTACTATGTATATAAGCTGAAAACAGAGCATCCACATATTAAACGATGTTAAAATATGGAATGCAATTACGGACCTATGATAGGTTCTAAATCCTAATGTATGTTGACTCTAAAAAAAACAAATATCCTGATGTGTGTTGTGCTTCCAGAGACAACGTCTGTGGTTATTACAGTGTTGAAGCGGCAGCGTATTAGGAAGAATCTGCTCTACCGGCTGGCTGGCTGGTATGATGATCTATTATTCCTCTTTGTCTAAGAGATAAATCGAGCAAAGCCAAAGTCTCTATTTCTTCACCAACGTTTCAGAGAAAATTTGAATTTCTTTTCCCAAAAAAATCTGGAAATATGTTCTGATTACCTTAGTTTGCTCATGAATTTTCAAAACGTAATTGATTTTACCTTAGTTTGCTCATGAATTTTCAAAACGTAATTGATTTTTCACACAGTGATGCTCTCACCTGAATCGAAGTGACTTGGTTTTTTATATTTGATGTCGTTGATTTTTTGATATTTTTTGGCCATTCGTCTTATTTAATTTTTTATACAAATATATAAAAATATAAGTTATGATTAAAGTCTCTTAGATAATAAAACAAATCACAAAATGATAATTATTTTTTTTAATATGACAAGTGGTCAAACAAAGATATTCAAAACTCAATAACGTCAAATATAAAAAACCGGGGGGACTACAAGTTGTTAGTTGTTACTACATGCTAAGGTTTTATTGGTTATTTCAGCTCTGTTAACTGCTGCTGTAGTAGTTATGTGCTTTGCTCTGTTATCCAACCATTCAATCATTCAACTGCTGGTAGTCAATGTACCAATTTTTAGAGATATAAAAGCTTGAAGGGTTTGGTAACTGGTTAGCTGCGATACACACAAAGAAAACCATCTATGTAGTTTTTCATGAGATGTACTTATATTGATTATATTTCAATTGTAACATGATTTACTAGACCAAGAAAAATAGGGGGAAAATGCAAACTAATCTGTTTCCCCTAATGGAAATAGGCGGGCCTGCTCTCTTTCTCAAAAAAAAAAAAACTAGACCAAGAAAAATATATTAACTACCTATCACTGGCAAATAACACGGCAGTTTCAAGGGGCCTGTGGAACAAATTGGTAAACCCCAAAAACTAAGGTAAATACCGAAAGAAATCATGTAAGAACCCGATATGAACAAGTTTTTACAAGATTGATTTATTGACACTTTTAAACATTTTAGGTGCTTTCGGCCAAATATCTCACAATTACATCATCTAGGTTTTACATGTACATCAAATTGACCGCTCTTAACCCATGAACACCTTCCAATCTCATCTCTGTTTTGTGACTTGAATAACAGGCAGACAACATTCAGTTAGAGCTATTGTTGATCCCACTGAAGCTCTGGCTTTCAGATACTGTGGCATGTCTTGATTGGTTTACTATGCTTCACAGGTTTTGGTTGGTTTGCTATGCTTCATTTCATACATATTGGCCTGGCTAGACCAAATATGATCAAAACTGAAGTAGAGCTAGAAAAACCTTGATAGGACAATCTGATCATATAACGCCCCTAGACCAAAGAATGCGCCAAAGGAAATCATAAAGACAATCATGCCGGTAGTATGTTTTGTGGAGACAAATGGTGTTTCTGCTGAATCACAATGCCGTGTAAGTATAGGACCGCACAATCTTGTATTCTCATCAAAGCTAGTACTCGGGAAAGTGCTAAGCTGGCCTACATTTGGAATTGGCCCTTCAAGGTCATTGTTAGAAATGTTGAATACTGAAAGGAAGTGCAGTTTGTTCAGCGCATCAGGTATTGTACCATTGAGATTATTGCTTGACAAGTCAAGCACCTGCAGGTTTGTGAGGTTGTAGATTGATTCTGGTATCTTTCCAGATAATCTGTTGGAACTCAAATTGAGTAGAAGAAGCGCCTTCGAGTGACCAATCTTGTTGGGGATCATGCCAGTGAAGTTATTGACGCCTAGATTCAGCACTTTAGGGAAAGAACTAGTTATTCTGTACTGAAGTGAATTACCTTTAGAGATAGGCAGCTCAAAGGCCTTTGGTGCAACATGGACTATTTGTAGCATTGGCATATCCAGTAATGCTGATGGAATTTCCCCTGAAAGGCTGTTGTTTGACATGTCTATATGGAATAAGTTTAGACTGCTGATCCAGTAAGGTACTGGACCATTTAGTTGATTGTTATATAAAAATAGCATCTCCAAATTTGTGAGCTTTGATAAAAAGTGAGGTATTTTTCCAGATAATGAACAATCATTCAGGGAAAAAACCTGAAGATTCTCAAAACCATAAATCTCATCATCCTTTGGCATGGTATCATGCATGAAGTTGTATCCAATAAACAAGGTGGTTATGGTCCTGCAGTTCTGATGAATCTGAAGTGCACTTGTGATATTTCTTAGAGAGATCCCAACAAGTGATACAAATAAGAGGTGCTTCAGATTGCCTATTTTCTCTGAGAGCTGGCCATGGAAACTATTGTAAGACAGCCGCAATGCAGTTAGATATCTGCATGAGTAGATGCTTTCTGGAACTGTTCCAGATAAGATCCAAGGACCTTAGGTTGGCTAGGCGTGGAGAAGTTGACATTGCCAAGATCTCCTGATAAGTTGTTGCCACCGAGGTTGATGGTCATGAGATTTGTGCAATTTCCTAGAGTTGATGGCAACTCTCCAAACATGTTGTGTTCCAATTGGAGCTTCTCCAGCATCTTTAGCTGACCTATGGAATTTGGGATACTCCCACTGAACCTGTTTTCCCCAAGATCAATGGTCACCAGATTTTTTAGCTTGGTGATGCCAATGATTGATCCTTGTAACTGATTATCACGAAAAGAGAGGTGCTTCAGAGAGGTATTATCGAAGAGCTCATCTGGAAGAGCCCCAATGTGGTTGTTGTGGCCAGCACTCAGCAATGTCAGCATGGAGCAATTACCAAGCCCTAGAGGGATTCTTCCACTTAATTGGTTATAGCTGAGTTCAAGCACAGCAAAAGATGGCGCTGTGGCACAGAATGAGGTTGGCATCTGCCCAGAAAAACTGTTGTTGCTGGCATTGAGCACGATCAGATTGTTCATCTTCTCCCATGTGCTGGATGTGAACTGTCCTGCAAACAAGTTGCTTGAGATGTTCAACACCTGCAGAGGCCGGTGAGGGGTTGAAGACGGCAGCTCACTAAATCCTCCTGTAAGGTGGTTAAAACTGACGTCAAGGACCATGATGCTGCAGGATGACACAAATTCCAGTGGTAAGTCACCGGACAGCAAGTTGTGGGACAAGTTAAGCCACAGCAAGCCGGTGAGGTCACCAAGGGATTGTGAGATGCGCCCTTGAAGGCCTCTTGAGGCCAGAGAAACCTCGACCACTGTCCCTGTTCTGCTGCAGATGATGCCTTCCCAGGAACAGCAGTCTGTATTATTATGCCATGACGCTGTGAGGCCTGCGCCCTGGGATAGCCCGGCGAGGAACCGGAGTAGGGAGCGCCTCTCCTGCTCGGTGCATGAGCTGGCCGGAGAGACGAAGGAGAGCAGGAGCAGCAGAAGAACATACCCAAAGGAAGGCATCCTGCTGCTTGAGGAATGCGGTCTCAGATGCACTTGCACTTGAGAAACTATGCTACTTGAAGAGATTATTTAAAACCTATTTCTTAAGTGTTAATGTAGAGTTAGTGGTCCAACTCACTATTTTTGTTTGTCTTCTTTTGTACAGGGACGTATCATGTACCCTGTGCTAATAAACTATCTTCAGCAGTTGCACTTGGAAAGTCTTCAGAAGTTGCAATGGTTCTGTGCGAAATATTGTACCTGCATCAGGGGATCTCCCAACAGCAATAATGGATATGATATAGAGACCGGATTTGTATCCATTATCAAAAAAAAAAGGCAATAATAGAGATGCCAGTGCTGCAATCTGAGAAAGTTGCAACTTGCCACCCATTTGGATCCAAGGGTAGTTGAACTGCTGTTTGTCAACTGAAAACTCTCTTCCTTTTTTGAATAATTTTCCATTTTTCATGCCTATCTTCACCTTGAAATGTCCAGAACAGTAAACTGTAAAGTACAGATCTGATAGGATCACATGGAAAACAAACAAGCAGGCAAATGTCCACTTAAAAGAACTAGCTAATAAATCTCTAGTCTGGTGGATACACGAGTATCATCCAACTAATTGCTTTCTGTACTCTACACCATTTTCAACTACATGCATAAATGGATGCTTGACAGCCTTAGTTTACTTCAAAGCATATGTTGCACCCTTTTTTGTAAGTATTGCATCCTTTTGTGTTAGCATAGATACTAATTAAGCTTCCTAAGCATCTCTGTATCATTGATGAAAATACTACTCACTTCCTAGACTATATTGGCAGGGCCTTGTGATGCTCAGAAGTAACATCGAAACGGGATGGTGCCATTTCCAAGAACTCTACTATCATGGGCTGCACAAAAGTGGGCCAGGCTTTGATTGGAACATTAAGGTTGTTGAGCTGCCTCCTGTGAACGTCCCACATGTGCTCCTAACAGGCATTAAGATCATATTTCAACATTTAAGTATAGAGAAAACCTACCATGTTACTGAGTCTCAGTACAACAATTTACCCGTAGCGGAGCAGGACGATGACGACGGGGGAGGAGAGAAGCATCCTCAGAGGTGGTCGCAGACGAGGTATCGAAAGCCAGAAAATGCCACCGCCGCTTCTCCTCTCTTCTCCACAGACGACTGCCAGATCCAGTCTCCCTTGGCCCTCTCCTTCCCGAGCGATGGCACATGCCTCCCCGAGGTCGTGGGTCATCGAGCAACGGCGGAGTAGAAAAATCGGTGTGTCGGCGGCGGCTCCATGGATCGGCCACCGATTTTTTTTCTCTCCTTTTGCTCGATTTCTCCTATCAGTGACTGTTTGTCTTTCCGAGTCATTGAGCATGGTCAGATGGACCAATTTGATAAGCCCCTGTACTTATAAATCGATTTATACACATCCGACGGATTGAAAACGGATTCGAAGATTAAAAGTTAAACAGGAGCTAAAATATTTATTTCTATAAAATATATATTGTAATGTAAGATAGATAAATCTAATTAATTTTATTAAGATATGTGATGAATACACACAAAAAGTCTTAGATAAGTTTGAGCCGTTCATAGGCATAATACCGTATTTGCTCTTTGTGTACTATAGTGGTTGATTCCTTGAAGTTTTTTCCATTCTCAATCACATACTTTCCTTTATATATTCTTTAGGGATAATACATAGACGAAGTAAAGAAAGGGTTACAAAGATGCGACTCATTGGCCTTAGCAAAGAAAGGTTAGGTATGGTTAGTAAAATTATTACGGGAGCCCTCTCGCTCGTCATGCATGATGCGTGTCCTCAGGCCATCGCCAACAGTAGCTGGTTGACCTGTCAACTCATCCATATTGATAGTTGAAAAGCTAGGCTTCAGTGGGTGTGTTAGCTATAGTCTGGTCACCTAAGTAATCATGAAGAGTGATATACATCTTGTCCCACACCATCCACTAATGAAGTAGATAACCATCTTTTTGCTCTGATCTAAGTAGACACATAGGCATTGGATCGAGCAAAGTGCCCCCACATACCACATTGAACGCGGTAGTAGGGGTTGTTGGATACATGCGACCCTTGGGCTCTCACACCCCTATGTGTCGGGGGAGCGCATGATCCTAGGGTCGCCATACCAAGGCCACCATTTTGGAACAGTTAATTGTCTTGAGGATTGTGATCCTAGGGTCATCAGCTCGTGGCTGGCCAACTCAATTAGTCAGGTCAAGTAGGCCAACTTGGTCTGTCCAATGTGCATCAAGTGTCTTGCTACAAGCAGCCTAGGGCCTCAGCTTGAGGTAACTAGTGCCACACTATAGATGGTTGCATGCCTCAATTCCCAAGGATGGTACTGTTGCTCAGGTGCCACCTGTCTGCTTCCTAGCCACTTGAGTAGGACCCCTGGTTCTTACTTCACCAACAATATGTCTATTTGCACCAAAATTTGGTAAGCCACACAAACATAATTGGAGAGTTGATCGGCTTATGAAAAGAGTTCGATTGATACAGTAAGAAAGCCGATTGAACAGATTAAGGATGGATTCGATCTAGTCAAAGATGAAAAGTCATCCAGATAAGACCGAGTCTGAGGAGGAGCTATGGAAACCATATCAAGATACTTTATATCTATAGAATATATCTTGTAAGATTAGTAAATTTAATTAGTTTTATTAACTTCTTAGAAATAGTTTCATTTTATGTTTAGGAAATAACGTTCGGAGGTTGTTTGTAACCGCATCAGACTCTCATCGGACTCTTGTAACTTCAAGATATAAATATAGACCCACTGAAAACCTTGTAATGATACATCACAGATCAATTCAATCTCAGCGCATTGCCATCCTAATTATCTAGGTTTTTACTAGCAAGTTCTGGCTCTCAACACGGGACTGCATCAATTAAGTCCGATCTCTAGTGAATAGGTAAGTCCCACTACTATCTTGATACATTTGTTCTATCTAAGGAAATCCCACCACTATCCTATTATGTTCGTTTCATCTAAAACTATATCGGATAGGTCTAACCTCTTAGTCCAATCGGACATACTACATCATGTTCGCATGAGGCCTATTGGTTTATCGGCTTTCCTCCGCCATCTTTAGCCTCGTGCTGCATCAGCTGGGTCCAACCTACGAGATTGGTGGTGGTAGATCGAGCCGTTGGACCAGTAGGTCCTCGCACGATGTTTCATCGGAGCGGCCAACCGATGAGTTATCCACACATTGAGCCTCACGCCTAGTGTATCTTTAGAGAATTTCTCTCATTGGTTCAGCTACCCGATAGGTTTGCCTATTCCTTCCATCCACTCGTCCGATCTAATCTCCATCGTCTCTATATCGTTAACCTTAGTCTCATACTATATTGGTTTTGTCTAATCTATTGAGGCTTGCTCTAACGATACTGTCATAGTGATCGCTGGGTATCGTACTTTCAAGTGATCAGGTCTTGCTCCTTACTATTCATCGCACATTCTATTTGAAGCGCCATCAGCTTTACAATCAATGATCATTTATCTTATTCGGAGTGCCGCTGCATATTCTATTCAGGGTGCCATCAGTTTAGTTTTGCAGCTGATGAGTCCTTTATCTTATTTAGAGCACCATCGACTTTATAGATGATAGGTCCGTTATCTTATTCTTTGCTATTGGTATATGCCTTCATTAACTTTTCTAGCCAATGAACAAGCGCTTAAGCCTCTATCGGCAACCAATCGATAGGAAGATTCTACATACTGCTCATCGACTACTCTATTCTAGAGCACTATCGGCTCTGCAACCGATGTATCTTTTATCCTATTCCTTGCTATCTAACTATGCCTTCATCGACTTTTCAACTGATGAACAAGTATTACACATTTTATTGCAACCAACTGATAGAAGGAATCCATATACATGTTTATTGACTATTTTATTCCAGAACGCCATCTGCTCTACAGCCGATGTATTTTTTATTTCCTTTGTCCTCATCTACCTACGTCTTCATTGGCTTTCTAGCCAATGGATGAGTGCTTCAACCCCTATCAGCAACTAGCTGATAGTAGGAGTACATTAGATGTAGCCAATGTTTTTCTCAACCCTATTGATGACCAGCCGATAGCAGGAGTTCATATCGGCCTATCGGCTGATTGACTTATCGGTTTATCTGCTTATCAATTGTAGGGTCAAATTCACTAGTATGCCCGCAACTCTAGCAACCCTGACGAAGGGATCTCGAAGTCAAAGGACCTGCACTGGAGTAAAGTAGATCTCCCAGGCCTCGGCGTGTTCGGGCGCCATTGTATTAGACCTCCATTAGCGAACATAGAGACTGATTCGGCTCAAACATATTTTTAGCATGCTCAGTGTGACCATCGGGAGTACACTCTAATGAGCTGAAATACCTACACTAGAGCAAAGCAGACCTTCTAGGTCTCGGTATATTCAAGTGATCGCATTACACCTCCATCAACAAACATAAAGTACCGATTCGGCTCGAATATATTTTTGGCATGCCCGGTGGAACCATCAGGAGTGCACTCTAATGAGCCAAAGGATCTGCACTGGAGTGAAGCAGATCTCCCAAGCCTCGACGTGTTCAAGCGATGGCATCAGACCTTTATTAATGAACACGAAGGACCGATTCAGCTCGAACAATGTCTCCATCTACTTTTCGATAAGTCACCTCTACCCTGGTGATTATCTCCCAAATCATATTATCATTCCATATGATAAGCAACTATAAGCATGCTAAGCATATATCAATAATTTGACTAAGGACTCTAAAGGTAGAGGTAATCAACATCAAGGTGGGCTTATCGACATTTAGATGTGCAATTTATAGATAGCATGCAATTTATTTGAAAGCATAACAATTTGCTATATAGGTTCAACATGGTCGAAAGAGATGGTGACTTGCCTTAATTTACTCATATACTTGTTCTAGCCTTCTCTTCCTTAGATGGCACCACCAGGATCCTCACGAAAATGGCACAACACAAGAAACAAATGCAACAACAATCAACACATAAAATCAAAAATCTAGCTCTAGGGCAGAACTAAGTGGTTGTGATCTCTATTTTCTTCTCCTAAACCTAGCAGATTTTGCTAACTAACTGCTGAAACTAGAGGTTTCCTGAAGAGCTTAGCATAACTTAGGGTGTAAGCCTGTTATAACGTTGTCAATACATCACAACATCTTATTTTTATGGTTTATAGTTAGAGTTATTTAACCAGTTCTCATGATTTACACATTTTGTTAACTTAGCCATTGATTAACTTCTTTTAGTGAATTCATGCATTATTATCATCTTTTTATACATCTTGAGTTGATATAGGTGGGTGCGTACATGTTGTCGAGGTTTTATTTGACTTTTACAAGTTACGTCTTCTGAATAACGGTTAAGTTTTTCATGTAAGGTCATTTAATCGATTGGATCATTTTTTTGGCATTTCCTTTGCCATTTTACTTATCTGTACAACTTGATGTGTGTGATTGTATTAGCCACATATGACTTGTTAGGAACTTGCATTTTATTCGGTTTCCATGACCAAAAATTATATAGAAAATTTTATTTGTAAATTTTTAGGATTTTAATGGTATATTATCTAGCCTTATGCTCGATTAAAGGCTAGTGGCAAATTACATTTGTCTTTACATAATTTGAATCTTGAAGTTCATCGATGCCTCATGTTTTAGGGTTACAACATATTTTAACAGGTTTAGGGGCCATGAAAGCCATTACCTTAGTTGGAACTTTGCTAAAGGCGATTTTTAGTATGGTAATTAATTGGCTAATTTGGTTTATTTTGCCTGGTGTGTAAAAAAATATTTATGACGATTTTTATTCATGTTCCAGCATGTATATATTGAATTTAAAAAATTTTAGAGACAAGTTTCACTCACTTTGGAGTTGTTTTGAATTAGATATGATTTTTCAAAGGTTGGAATCAGATTTTTGTTCCTGATTTATTTTTCTAAGGAGAAAGGCCTGGCCTACTGACTGGTGGGGCCCTGGTCGTCAACTTGACCGGTCAAGCTGACCTCCACCAAGGCCTGGGGCCCACATGCGAGTCCCACCCGTCCCCTCCCTCTCTTTCCTCTTTTCCCCTCCTCTCTTCTCGTTCTTTCCCTCGCGCGCCAGAACGAGGCCGAGAGCGTACTCGAGCCAGCGCGCGGCGGTGGTCGACTCAGGAGGTCGGCGGCTGCCCGGAGGGGGTTCGCTGAGCTCTTTGGTGCGGTAAAACGGCGGCGGCAATGCTCGACGCGGCGCGCGCGCGGCATGGGACGGCTCGACGCGGCAACCAAGGCCTCTGGCGGCGCGGTGGCTCGGGTCAGCGGTGTCGGCGGAGGCAGCAGCGTCGGGTGACCGGAGATGGCCCAGGGGAGGTCTCCAAGTTCCTCTGGGTTGCTATGGAGGGCGTTTCGGTGGCGGGTGGTGGCTGGCTGCGGCTGCGGCTGCGGTGGTGGGGGCTCGAGGCGGCCATGGCTGCGGCGGGGTGGAGCTCGGGTTTCCGGCGAAATCTGCTTGAAGTTCTCTACGGATTATTATCGATTAGTGGAGGATTTTCCCCACTTGGTTCGGCTGGGAAGTTTCTCCAACGGTGCAGCCTGCGGTGGTTTCTCCTCTGGCGCGGCGGCGTGAGTACGGCGCTGGCATCGGGGCACAATCGGTAGCGCGGGGTTCGGGGCCACCTACGGCGCATCCAGGGATATAGGCTGATGAAGTTCTAGGGCTCAGGATCGCACAGGGGCGGTGGAGCGCCGTGTGCGGTCGCAGCGGAGCCGGGCAGAGCACGGCTCACGCGTGCTGTCGTGCGCAGGTGTTAGCGCGTGGCGGCGCGCCGATTGCAGCAGACTCCGGCGGCTATCGGCTTGGCGCAGCACAGAAAAAGGGCCGAGGGGGAGGAGACGGGATGGCGGCTCGAGTTCTCACCGTGCGCAGCCCTGGAGCGGCACATCGAGCGGACGAACGAAGAACGACGGGCGGCGAGGTACAGGTCGGTGGAGCGTGAGCGCGCGGTTCGTCCTTGGCTCGCCGTTCGTCTTCACGGCACCGGCTCCTCCCCGTTCCTGCCCCGGCGCCGCCTTGGGAGAGGCAGCACGAGGCGGCTGGCGAAGCGGCGAGGTGGTGCGAGCGAACGGCTCGGCGCGGCCGCGTCAACGGTGAGGCAGAGCCGGGGCGGTGCGCCCACCGGGTGTTCGACGGGTGGTGCAGGGCTTGGCATGGGAGTGGAGAAGCTCGTTGGGCGCAGCATTGAGAGCTCGGCCTCCATTTATAGGCAATAGAAGCTTTGAGGATAAGCCTCCATTTTATAGTTCACGGCTGCGGTTCCCATCATTGTTGCCCATTTTGTGTTTATATTTCTTTGTATAATTATTTAAAAAGCTTAATTTTTGATGGCTACTTTGGTATAATAAAATGAAATTTGTGCGTTGAGGAGGGAAAATGTTTCCTCAAACGTAGTTTCGTAGAAACACACCGGCATGCAACTAGTTAATAAAAAGATCGGTTAAATCCATGCTTTCTATTCGATTCCCACATAATGCATGCTTTCTATTTAATTCCCATTTCTACGCATTTCCGGTCCTAGGTCCATGAAAAATTTCAATCCCCATAAAATTTATGGATTCTCTATCTATTAGTTGGCTAAAAAGATTTTCGTTTTCAACAAATCTGATCATCCTCAGTTGAGTAAAAAGGAATTTTGTTTTTAATCAAATTTCCATCGTCTGATATATTCCAAGATGCGTGCTGGTTGGGATTTAACCCCTGCATCAAACCCACGTTCCATACACACTCGTTTTTATCTCTTAAAAAGCTCAAGCTCCATCAATAGCAATCAAGATGTAACACCACACCATTTATAGCTTATAGCAGTGATGTGATTTAGATCTAATGGTTCAGACATGAAGTAGTAGTTAGTAAGTTAGTACCACTTTAAAAAATTTTAGGTGGGTAAGAATTAGTCCTAGCACTCCAATCATAATATCCCGTTAATCCTAATGATAAAATTTATATAAGATGTAAGGGGTGGAAGCGACAATAATGATTTTACTATCAGTTGAATCCGAGAGAAGAGAGAAATATAGCCAAATTGTTTTTTCAATAGTTAAGGCCACAAGCTTAGTGGTTACTGCATCCGCTGTAACTTTCCCACAATAATTGGATTGTTTATAGCTTGACATCCAGGATATAAAAAAGACAATACTTTAAACATTGTGGAAGCATATAATAAGCTTTAAGGAGCAAAACCGAGCATTTAGGTCAGGTCAACTGAACCAGCACAAGGCCCGTTACTATGAACCCGGGACAGCTCATGTCTAGATGGGCCGAATCATACCTAGACCAACGGTGCGGCACGCACGATCCGTTTAGCAATATAATGTTTATTATTTTGATATATATTTTATATTATTTTTAAATTTTTATTGATTTATGTGGTTTATTAATATATGTTAAATATTTTTTTGCAGTACCATAGTTATGGATTATCAACATTGATTGGACCCAATATTTATTGATTATGACTTCAGTGATATAGCCAGTGATGCTATAAAGTTTCTTTTTTGATAATGTTGTAGGAATTACGTAAAGAAGAAGGTCATAAAGCTAACGTAAATATATCATCAATACCCATAAGTACACATGTGACTTCAAATTACGTTGCACAAAGATCAAGAAGCAATACAGATTTTGAGAAGATCTTTATTCAAGAAAATTGTATTAAGATAAGATATGTTAAACACATTATAACATATAAGAGAGATATTATATTGCTATAGATTAATAGGATAAGTGGGCTAAACGGGTTAAATGGGCCAACGAGTTAGCCTAACCTATTCATCTCCTTCACGGGTCATGGCTAGGTTGTCACTTTGACCCATGGGCCGGCTTGATATGATCTGTTTAAGCATTGGGCCTTAACGGGCTATGCTCTATGGGCCAGTGCTTGACCATCTAGAAATAAAATAGTTTTACTGTTTGTATTAATAAAAATATATATAAGTTTTTCTCGTAGCTTTATGGCATGGATGTGAAAATGATTTTTTTAAGACTCAGTGGGACCCAATGGACCCATCTTAGTTTCTTCTGCTCTGTAGCACTGTAGAGTTTGCTATAGTGCTATCTACACCGGATCCATCCTTATTTTAAATTGTTGTAGACATATTGAGCTTGACCATAAGGACCCCCTCCAATTTCCTACATTGCAATGCCAGACAGAAATTTTCTTGCCGAGAAAAAACATGCGTGGACGTATATCGTGATGGACATTTTCAGAAACAGATAACAAAGTTCATGAGATTGCTGCAGCTCACAAGCATGCCATAGAAGTTGCTTACGGTTGCCCTTAATTAAGGGTTTAAGTCTCGTTCTCTTGTCATTATGACCACCAAATTATCTTGGGAAGAAAGCTATTTTGAACCCGTCAGCGATTTATATATGTTTCATATTCAGTTCCTATTTTATTTGTTGATGGTATTATCTAACTGTCTAATAAGATGGCCCTAAGCCATATTTTATTCCTAGAGTTGAAATCTATTACTGTACAATTATCTTCCACTAAGATACATTAAATATTTTATATCTATATAGAGCCTTCAACATCATTACCAAGATAAGAGCAATTGGATTTACTTCAAAGCACAACCATTCGATTTTATACTCCTTCAAACATCTAGCATGGTCTTGCCTACATATGAGCATGGGTCAGGTCAGCCCACGTCAATTTGGCTAGTTCAGTTTAACTTAATAAATTTTGCATGTCCAAATTCAAACCGGGCATTAATGAAGCCCGTAAATGTTTCTGCCTTTGTCCCATCCTTTTCTCTTTTCTCCAACGTAGTTCACTATACGGGACTCAGCCAAAACTGACCTTTTGACTTCTAATTTTGACAAGATAAAATTGCATTTAATTGAAAAAGTAGTTTAAATTACTATTAAAGTATTCTATTTTTTCTAGACTTATAAAAAATGGTTTTAATTTAAATAGACACTAAACACCATTAAAATTATCGGATATTAATATCTAAAAGTATTAGACATTTGATATTTTTAGTCGATAGACTAGGCCTTTGATTATATAACATACTTATAAAAGAGTCAGTATAATCTAAATGGCACCAAACAAAGATATCTCCAAATTATCAATTTTTATGTCTGTTTTATGTAAAAAATGAAATTATAATTTTCCCTAGGAAAAAGAACAGCTTGTGCCCGTGCCGCCAGAAATGCCCCAAATGGTTCCCACTCCCATCCACGCGTCCAACGGCGGAGGCCAGGACCGCACGCCGGAGGCCGGCGGGGTGCGCGGAGGAGGAGCAGTGCTGGCCAGAAGGGTATGATGCTGATTCCCCACACCCTAGGGTTACCGATTCCGGTTCTTTCTTGGCGATTCTGCTAATGTAATTCCAATTTATATAAGTTTCTGCGGCGAACGACTGTGCTAAATGCTAGCCCAACCCACCCTGTTAATTTGCTGATATGATTTTTTTTAGCTTGGCGGATTTTGTTACCAAATTGCTGGGCTGTTCCGTGATTTTGTACCATGTGCTTAGTGATGCTTCCAGGTTCCAGCTCAGTGTTTCAACGGATGAAGCTGCGTAGCTCCTGCACTTTGTTTAACTGTGTCACTTAGGCTGCGAGCAAGGTTAGTGTTATCTTTATGCTGGCATTGTGTTACAAGGGGTATAAACCTGGTGCTTTCTGAAATCTACACCTTTTTTTATTTTGCTGCTTATGTGACGAAACTAGACAGGCTCAATCCAATGAATTTTTCTTTGTTAGAATTGGGATGCATCTATTTTTCTACTGTTTTCAGAACCAAAACTAAAACACAACTATGCCTTCTCTTAAAATAACCTGAAGCAGCTTTATTGCATCAAATTGAACTCAAGTCCTAGTGGATTGAGGAGTTTAGGTCTAGGGAGACGTATTTATTTCCTATCGAGGCATCATTGAGAGACTTTCATCCATAATGTATTGCATTGTTGTATAGTTGGACACTTGGACCATTGAGTTGAAAGGGTGCATATTGTATTGAGAATACCACTGACAGCCCACAGCTTCTCTTAAACGAAAGTCTACAAAATGCCGGTCAGCAATCATTTAGCTAGCTTTCTGTTTAGTTTGTGGAATCACCCTTAATACTGATCTGAAATTCTCAATTCCCAATTCTACCTAGGTACATATCTTCCCAAATCTCAAAATATAGGACCAGTGTGCCAACTGAGATGGTGGATTAGTAGGCTCATAAACCTTCCCCCAAGTAACCAAACAACTTGCGACAATGGAAACAATGCACTGGTGCATGCACAATGTCCCATTGAAAATTTCAATCTTTTTTTATTAGAAAACTTTACTTATTTCTGTGAAGTTCTAAGTTCTAACCGAACAGTGTGTATAAATATATTGATGAGAACCTAATGGGAACTAAACGTAATAAATCTTTGAAAGTTGTATACAGTATTTGTAAAATTACTTCTCACACCTATAATTTTTTTCAAATTATATTGAATTTTGAAGAAATCTAGAGGAGAAAATGATCAGAATAGCAAGTCATTGTTTCTGTGTAAACTTCTCTCCTTTGTTTACCCCAATGAATTCAGGTTGATTATGAAATGTTACAGTTTATATTATTTCATTCTCGATATATTTATGAGTACCTATTAATCCTTTAATGTTTAAAACTTGTGCACCTAAGTGATTTATTGATCATGAAAAAGAATAAGAGGAACTGCCCACTTGGCCTTTGCTTCCTTCTATTATTATTTCTAGAATGGCACCTACCTGTGTTTTGTTGTCTCTCATATAAGTTCAATAACTTCTCAAGACAAAGAATTGACATTTATAAAAGCTTAACATGACTCAACCAAACAGGTTTAGGGACCTTTGATGCACTTTTCTGTAACAAAATTTTAATATAAACCCTCATGGGCTGAGACTGAATTTAGTTTACTGGGACATCATATTTATTTACAACTCAGATATCACTGAAAGAGAAATCACAACATTGTATTTTGATTGTTGTAGACTTGTAGTAATATAGTTCTAACCATCTTACAACTTGATGTTTTTCACGATAACTATCACTTATATTTGATTATAAATTACAGTAACAGACAACAGCTTCTCTTTAAAATAGTATCAATGATTAGGATTCTCCTTCTAGAATTTGTTTATCCCAGAATTTTCCTTCATTAATTGACCACATGAACACCCAAAAGAACATAATCGCCCAAAACAGTCAATACACCACTCATCAGTAATCATTTTCACATCGCATCGAACTGTGAGATATCAAGCAGCCGCATGCAACCAGCATGGCAGAGGGCATTGTGGGACTGCTGATCACCAAGCTCGGTGTTGTGTTGGCAAGAGATGTGGCAAGGTTTGGTGCATCACAACTCCTGAAGGAAGTGTCCGCCCTCGAGGGTTTCTTCTCTGAGATCCACGATGTCAAAGAAGAGCTGGAGAGCATGCAGGCCTTTCTGCAGGGAGCTGAGCGGTTCAAAGACATTGACAAGACCACCGGCATATTTGTCAAGAAGATCAGGGGACTAGCCTTTGAGATTGAGGATGTTGTTGATGAGTTCACCTACAAGTTGGAGGATAAGCATGGAGGATTTGCTGACCGGATGAAGAAGAGGATCAAGCATGTCAAGACCTGGTACCGTCTCACACACAAACTAAAGGATATTAAGAAAAGGCTTGAAGTTGCTGACAGGAGGAAGGTACGGTATGACATGATCAGGATTGAAAATAAAAGTGGAAGTAAGGATGCACACTCCAAATCTTCTGGTCAAACTTTCAATTTTGTGAGAGAAGAGGATCTTGTGGGAATCAAGGAGAACAGAGAGAAATTGACACAGTGGCTCATAGGGGATTTAGATCAAGGGAACAAAATTGCGACAGTTTGGGGGATGGGAGGTGTAGGAAAAACCACTTTGGCTGCCCATGTCTTCAACACAATAAAGGTGGACTTTGACGCTGCTTCATGGATTGCTGTATCAAACAGTTATAATCTTGAAGACCTGTTGAAGAAGATGGCGAAAGATTTTGGTGTCACAGTTGATGTTGCCAACATGGAAAGGAGAAGCCCAGTTGAGGCCATGCACATGTATCTGGAAGGTAAAAGGTATATCATTGTTATGGATGATGTTTGGGGTGTGGATGTGTGGTTCAAGGTAAGGAGTGCCTTTCCTACTAATTGTATCGGTCGATTTATTATCACATCAAGAATACAGGAGGTAGCATTACTAGCGACTAGGAATTGTGCAATTCAGTTGGAACCACTCCAAGAACACCATTCATGGGAATTATTTTGCAAGGAAGCATTCTGGAAAAATGACCACAAAGGATGCCCATTGGAGCTGGAGTATTTGGCACGAAAGTTTGTGGAAAAGTGTAAGGGCTTGCCTATTGCTATTGCATGCATTGGTCGCTTACTGTCCTGCAAACAGCCAACTTTCTCTGAATGGGAAAATATGTACCAGGAGTTAGAATTCCATCTTACCAATAATGCAGTTCTTGATGTTAATAGTATTTTAAAAGTCAGTTTGGAGAACCTCCCATACGATTTAAAGAACTGTTTGTTGCACTGTACAATATTCCCGGAAGATTATTTAATAAAGAGGAGAAGGGTGATGAGGCACTGGATAGCAACTGGGTTCATCAAAGAAAAAGAGAACAAAACACTGGAGGAAGTGGCAGAGGGATACCTTAATGAACTTGTTAATAGAAGCCTACTACAAGTAGTGGAGAAGAATGAACTAGGACGACTTCGCAGCTGCAGGATGCATGACATTATTCGGCTTCTTGCCCTCAATAAATCAAACGAGGAATGCTTCTGTAAAGTTTACGATGGCTCTCGGAAATTTCCAGTAGAAGGCATACGTCGCTTATCAATACAGAGTGAAAACATTGAACCACTTGGTCAATCTGGAGCTACATATGTACGAGCAATCCATGTTTTCAAGAGTGATATCAATATTTATTTGCTCATTCCAATCCTAAAATCTTCGAACTTGCTATCAACTTTGGATCTTCATGGTGCTCGCATCAAAGTACTGCCTGATGAGGTCTTTAACTTGTTTAACTTGCGTTATCTGGGACTAGATAATACTGATATTGAAAATCTACCAGAAGCATTAGGAAGATTGAAAAACTTAGAAGTCCTGGATGTTCTGGAAACAAAGGTATCGTCTTTACCAAAGGATGTGGTAAAGCTTAAGAAGCTAAGATATCTTTATGCTGGTACATTTTTTAGAGATAGTGACAGAAATGCTGCTTTCAGAGGAATCAAGGTGCCAAATGGCTTACAGAACTTGACAGGATTGCAGGCTCTGCAATGTGTCAAAGCAAGTACAGAAACTCTTTGTGAAGTTGCAGCGTTGGCAGAGCTGCGGACATTCGGTGTCTGCAATGTGACAAGGGAATATTCTATGGACTTGTGCAATGCTATAACCAAAATGGGCCATCTTGTTCATTTAGAGATTACAGCTTTAGGTGAGAAAGAGGTGCTGCAGTTGGAAGGACTCCACTTGCCTCAAACCCTTTCTTGGCTTGGTTTAGAAGGGCAGCAAGAGAAATCATCTATGCCTCGTGTTCTCTCATCTTGGTCTCACCTGAACAAGCTCACTAGGTTGAGGCTGGCATTCTGTGAGCTTCATGAGGACTCATTTTCCAGCCTTCTTGTACTACGTGGTTTGTGCAGTCTTGACATAGTGAAGGCTTATCTGGGCAAGAAGTTGCAGTTTTGTGCAGGATCATTTCCAAAATTGCGATGCATCTCAATACAGGATGCTCCCAATCTCAACCAAGTTGAAATAGAAGAAGGCTCAATGCAAAACCTTGCTGATCTATTGCTCAGAGACTGTCCAGATTTGAGAGATCTCCCTTGTGGCATTGAGCACCTGACAGCTCTTGAGAAACTACGTCTGCTAGAAACATCAGAAGAGCTCACAGATATGCTCCAGCATAAGAGAGATAATGATGATTTTATGAAGATTAGCCACATAAGAAATGTCACTGTCCGGCTAAGTAAGAAAAACATATGGGAAAGGATTAGGTGATTCAGAAAGGCATAATCATTGGATGAATAATCTTATGACTATTAGCGACACAAGACGTATTACTGTTTGGCTAGCCCATAAGAAATATGGGAAATGATCATTTCTCATCACAACAGGCAAGAATAGGTACTCCCGCGGTAAGACTTTGCTATTCTATACACAAGTAGAATCAAATGAAATTTGAATATTGTGCTACGCTTGTACTTTGTCAATTAAAATCAATGCAATTCAGTGTCTGCTCTTGTATTTATACACTTGTATGTATAAGTAGAAGTTAAGTTGTTTAGGACGTGCTTCTGTACTTACCAACGATATACACTAAAATAATCTACAGCATATTAATGTACATCCAAATGGACCCTTGATCAGCACTCGAATTCTCTTCAAAGCATATGCGGCATTTTTTTTATTCATGAGAGCAGAAATGAATTATGTACTACTAATCGTAATCGTAAATATATATAAAGTTTTCAAGGACTCTCACTAAAATGAAGATCTAGTGGCGGCCTTTATTTCTGTAGCTTAACCTAGGTAGCTACACTACGTTGTGTACTACGAAGTTGTGCTATTTTTAATTCTGTAAACATTTTCATGTAAACTACTCTGTTTCTTTTTCTTCTTAACTAGAATATTGCCCACACGTGGCAACGAGATTTTAATTAAAAAATTATAATTAACTTATTATTAACATCACTTTATATGTATATATTATCTGTTAATCTTTATAAATATCTATTGACATATGAGATTTCTAGCCTGTTCTTTTTTCTTAACACAAAAACTAGGAAGTTGGTGATTTAACATATGGGTTTTTTATCTCACAAAATATTTTTTCCTTCTAAAAAATAAAGGGTTGGTGATGCTGATTCACCACTCATCATTATCACTAAAATTTTTAAAAGTACAGATAAAATGGCAGAGTTACCTTTCGCTTAAAAAAGCAGGGCCGGGGAGGTCACCCGAGCAACCAGCTAGGCCGGGCCGTGGCACCCACGCCAATATCTTTTTTTGTTGTTCTTTATTTGGTTGCATCCGTTTTATTTCTTTATCACTTGAACATTATGGATTCTTTTTAAAGCTAACGCTTGTGATATAAGCTGTCTGAAAAAAAACCTAAATATCATCGTACGGTCAAATAATGGAATGGGAAAAAACAAAACTCAATGGTGGTAGAAAAATGCGGTAGAACATAGGGGGAAAAGGATTGAGGAAAATATTAGGAAAAACATCTATTTTTCTGCCTCAAACTATTTTATCGAAGCACTTAAGCCTTTAATTTTTTTTAACTTCTTTCATACCCCAAACTATTAAAAACAATCCATTTTACTCCCTAACAGTATTTTAATTTTTTATTTATCACTATATAAACCATATTCTGCTTTAAACGCTAGGATGATAGATGTGTTACAACTTATGTCTTAGAATTTGTTATCACTATTTTCATAGTGGAAGCATCTAAAGCTTATTTAAATATCCAGATTTTAAAGTTAAAGTAAATAGTCATGAAAAAGTTTGAAAAAATTTTGAATATCGATAATGGTGTCATCTATGTCTCTATAAAATTGTAGCTTAAAATATATCTTAAATAAAGAGAATAAAGAAAAAAACATTATAGAGAGTAAAGTGAACTATTAAAATAAAATAGTTTAAGTGTAAAATGAGAAAAAATAGTTTAGAATTTACAACAAAATAGTTTAATGGAGTAAATTTTTAAATAGAGATTCAAGAAATTCAAAGGTGAGAACACAGTTTGTGCAACCAAATCATGAATTTTTCATTGCTTTTGTCTAGAATTGAGCCGTTTCATCTAAAATTTGTGCAAAATGTAAATTATTGATGGAGTGCCGGCTCTGCGATCAAGAGCCGAAAATCATCGGCCACCTTTCTGGTCCAGTGCCCAGAGACGCACCATCTGTGGTGGGCTATCTTCAGCACGCTCCAGCTGCCGCAATGCCTCCTGATGAATGAGCCGTGCTTTGGCTCTCGGTGCTTCTGTGCGCGGAAGAACTACACAAACGCAGCTTCCACACCGTTGTCATTAGGAGTAGACGTTCGGTTTTTGGTTTGGTTGGTTCGGTTTGTTCGGTTCTGTGGAATTTTGTTTTCTTAAAATGCAAATCAAAGAAAGTTGTAGAAAAATACTAACCGAGCAAAACAAACCGAAAAAATAGTTTTCGTTTTTTACCGTGAAGACGATAGGCCGTATACTGCAACGGACGCTTTGCGCTGGACTAGATCACACGTATGTATGCAAGTGGGATAGTGTGAGTGTGATGTATGTTTGTGTACGTCGTCATATTTACCTTGAAAAAAAAAATCATGTGAGAACAATAGTCTTTAATATGGAGTGTTGCTCGTGGACACAACTACTTGATGCTATTTCAAATCAAACTAGCCTGCTGTCTCTCGTCAGGGTAAAGTTGTCTCTGGTCACCGCTTAGTCATGGTTGTAAGCAATACTGCTAATTATAGATATGGCATATAGCATAAATCGATTTTAATAAGTTTGACTATTCTATTAAATATTTTTTATCTTAATACAAAATAAAAGTGTGTAGGGGTTTTACGTATTGTGTTTGATTACGTAAAGACATGCGTATATAAATAACATTACACAATTAAAAAAGCACCACCGCACACACAAATATGCTACCCCTTTTATCAAAAACCAGCAATTAACCATGATTCTAAAAATTGTAAACCTACGTGTTCTAACTACCAACGCAAACATTTAAACCCTTAGGTGATTTACTGTAAATTATTGTGGTTAGAGCTGAACAATAATGCATTATCCAAAACATAGGAATTTCAAAGCTGATTTATAGGAATTTTGCTGAGAATATTTAATTATCACATGAATAAGAAAACTCCACTGGCATAGGCAACTCAGAATACATGAATCCCGTTGAAATTTAAATTTATAGGGGCATAGTTCTTGCAGCCCTTGTGAAAGGTTCCCCATTTGCGTGGAAACTGCTTCTTCCCCATCGAGCAGAGCCAATCGGCAAACGCGGCGGGGGAACCCGCTCGCTCTGCGCGCCCGCGCCGATTCCTTTGATATCCTCCATGGCTCAGCCGCTGTGCTGAGGTTGGGGTTCCGTGATGAGCCGGAATCCACATCTGCAGGTTACCTTTTTTCAGCTTATTTATGTTCTTGCTTGCCATATTTTTTATTTCCTTTCTTTCCCCCTATTTAATCATTTTATTAGTGCGGAGGAACGAGTAGTTTATGGATTTCACCATTTTTTCTCGATTGCTGAAGTAAGCAAGAACCAACTACTAGGTCATAGTGATTAATTTTGTCTGTATCCCCATCATCAACCACGACATGAATATTTGATTACTTTCTGCTGCTTCGGCTGCATCTTCAAGATTCATGGCATCCCTATCATCAACCACGACATGAATCTTTGATTACTTTCTGCTGCTTCGGCTGCATCTTCAAGATTACATGGCATCCACATCAGCTAGAAAACGATGCTCCGGTTGTAAATTGCAGCTCCCAGACAGACACCAGGAGTGAGTTCTGACAAGTGAGCTAATGCTGCTGTTCTTGTGGTTTATCTTCTTGGAGATGGATAAGATTCCATTGCTGGGTCATTGACTTGAACATGAAGGAAACTTCCTGGATATGCTTGCTGAATAGGATTCAGGCTTTGAATGTGATTGAATCTTTGGTAATATCCACTGGCCAGAGAAAGTATTGGTCTCTGCTTGGGCAATGTCCACCGACCATTAAGAATTTCTTTGGTTATCCTTATTGGCACACGCAACACCCGTCAGATTAAGAGTTTCCCTCTCTTTTCATTCAAGACTTTTTTTTGTGCAGTGACCGACAAATAGTACAGTCATAGTGCTTATTGTTGGCACACTCATTAGCTCACAATTCATACAAATCTACACTTGAAATGAGGAAAATCTTGTAGCTCTGGCTAGGCAAACTATGGTTGAGGGCGTCGTCGGCTCGTTAATCCTGAAGCTCGGGGATGCCCTGGGAAATGAATCTGGCCAGCTGGGGTCGTCATTGCTCATTTATGAGGCATCTGCTCTGAAAGGCCTGTTTGGCGAAATACGGATGATCAAGGAGGAGCTGGAGAGCATGCAAGCATTCTTCTGTACTGCTGAACGGTTCAAGGATACTGATGAGACAACTGTTGCATTTGTGAAGCAAATCAGGGCTATCGCGTTCAACATCGAGGATGTTATTGATGAGTTCACCTACAACTTGGGAGAAGACCGCGAAGGTATGTTTCTACTGAAAGCAATCAGGAGGATCAGACAAATCAAGACATGGTATCGCTTGGCCAACAGTCTGCAAGAGATCAAGGTTAACCTCAAGAGTGCTGCAGAGAGAAGGTGCAGATATGACCTGAAGGGTGTTCGAAGGGACAAAAAAATGATGCGGTTAGGGAGCTTAAATCAGAGATCTACAGAATCAGTACATTTTATGAGGGAAGCTGATCTGGTGGGGATTGCTGAGAATAAACAACTGTTGGTGGATTGGTTGAAAGATGAGGAGCAGCGACACATGATAATTACTGTATGGGGCATGGGTGGTGTTGGTAAGACAACACTTGTTGCTCATGTTTACAGTGCTATCAAGACTGACTTTGATACTTGTGCTTGGATCACTGTGTCTAATAGCTATGAAGCTGATGAATTGCTGAAACAAATTGTTGTGAAGTTCCGCAAGAATGACCACGAGAAGGAGCTCCCAAAGGATGTTGATGCCACGGATTATAGGAGTCTGGTGGAGTCAATCCGATGCTATCTGGAGAAGAAAAGGTACGTTCTTGTTTTAGATGATGTGTGGAGTGTGAATGTTTGGTTTGACATCAAAGATGCATTTTCTTGTGGGAAACATGGGAGGATAATTTTTACATCAAGGATATATGAGGTTGCGCTACTCGCCCCTGAAAACCAAAAGATTAACCTGCAACCCTTGCAAAATCACTATGCATGGGACCTTTTTTGTAAAGAGGCATTTTGGAAGAATGAAAATAGGAGTTGTCCAGTAGAATTGCACAGCTGGGCCCAAAAGTTTGCTGAAAAGTGCAAGGGCTTGCCAATTGCTATTGTGTGCATAGGGCGCCTCCTGTCATTCAAGAGTGCAAATTATTTGGAGTGGGAGAATGTGTACAGAAATCTTGAGATGCAGTTTACCAACAATTACATCCTAGACATGAATATAATCCTGAAGGTTAGTTTGGAAGATTTGCCACACAATATGAAGAGCTGCTTCCTTTATTGCTCCATGTTCCCAGAAAATTATGTGATGCAAAGGAAGTGGTTAGTACGGCTTTGGATTGCAGAAGGATTTATTGAAGAGAGTGAGCATAAGACACTGGAGGAGGTAGCAGAGGATTACTTGACCGAACTCATTAACCGATGTCTGTTAGTGGAGGTCAAGAGGAATGAATCTGGATATGTTGATGATTTCCAAATGCATGATATCTTTCGTGTTTTAGCTCTTAACAAGGCACGAGAAGAAAATTTTTGCTTTGTCCTCGATTACTCAAAGACTCATCTTATGGGCAAAGCACGCCGTTTGTCAATTCAAAGGGGTGATATTTCACAGATATCAGAAAATATGCCACATCTGCGCTCATTGCTTGTTTTCCACAATTCACTTAGTTTCAGTTCACTTCGTTCATTCTCAAGGTCGGTTAAGTTACTGTCTGTCCTGAATTTGCAAGATAGCTCAATTGAGAGTTTACCCAATGATGTGTTTGATTTGTTTAATTTACGTTTTCTGGGTCTTAGAAAAACTAACATTACATATATCTCAAGATTGATTGGAAGACTTCAAAATTTACTCGTGTTGGATGCTTGGAAAAGCAAAATTATGAATCTGCCAGGGGAAATTATAAGGCTGTCTAAGTTGACACATCTTATTGTGACTGTGAAACCAGTGATTACTTCTATGAATTTTGTTCCTTCTGTTGGCATACCCGCACCTACTGGTTTGTGGTCTTTGGCATGTTTGCAGACATTATTACTGATGGAAGCTAGTTCTGAAATGGTGTTTTACCTTGGTGCCCTGGTGAGCTTGAGATCATTTCGCATCAGCAAAGTACAAGGCCATCATTGCACCAAGCTGCTTTTTGCTATAACCAATATGGTTCATCTTATCCGCCTCGGGATACATGCAAATGACAAGCAGGAAGTCCTGGAACTCGAAGCACTTAAACCACCTCCGTTGCTGCAGAAGCTTATCTTGCAGGGGACATTAGATAAGGAATCATTGCCTCTGTTCTTCATGTCAATTAGTAAACTGAAAAGCCTCACCATTCTACGGCTTGTCTGGTCAAAACTTGATGAAGAAGACTTCTGTTATCTTGAGGAATTACAGCAGCTAGTAAAGCTTCAACTTTATGATGCATATGATGGCAAGAGGCTGTCTTTCCAGGCAACATCATTTCCGAAACTCCGAATACTGAAGATTTGGGGAGCTCCTCACCTCAGTCTGATCAAGATAGAAAGAGGGGCGATGTCCAGCCTGGTTGATTTGAAGCTCCTGCTCTGTCCGGAATTGAAGTTGCTACCTCGCGGCATTGAGCATGTGACCACTCTCGAAGAGATGACTTTGGATTCTACAGCAGAAGAACTTGTGGGCAGGGTTAAGAAGAAGAATGAGGCGAAGATTTCTCACGTCAAGAGAGTTTATGTTGGGTTCATCAGAAATGGTGAGCTAGCTGCAGAAAGGATACAATAAACCGTTCTCTCTTCATCCAATGCCATTTCTCTTTTCCGTTATAGCTGTACGTCTATTGGTCTTATGATGTAATCCAGTTAATGTCTGTAAATATCTGTACATATTTGTAACATACAACCCTTCTTATGTTTTATTATTAATGTATAAATATATACAGTGCAATTATTTCCTACAGTTTTCATTTATTATTTTGCACATTAGTCAATTATCTTTTCAATTATAATTCTGTACTTTTTTTGTTTTTATCCAACCTGTGTACTTGTCTTGTACAGTTTTAATCCTTACCGTCTTCATACTTCTGTTCTTAGTTACATTCTAAATAATAGAGCTCAGTTTCATTTTTTTCGGGGACTAAATAATTTTTGTAAGTGCTATTGACCCATTCATGGTGGAAATTTTTTTCTTGGAGGAGCTACTATGTTTACATTTTTCATTGTTGGAATTAAACACTAGTGATCTTTAAGGTGTACTTTAATTTAGTATATTGTACATTTTCAGCAAGTTAATTTTAAGTTTTTCCTAAAATAGTTTCCTAATGTTCTTTAACATTTATTAATAAAAACTACATAGTTAAACAAACAATTATGTGGTGTCATTGCAAGCAACTGATGAACCTACTATTGCACTCTGGACACCACATCCCCCTGGTGACGGTACTTCTCATCCATAAATATCAAAGGATCTGGAATAACAAGCGATAATTTGAACTTTGCATCGTATAGCTTCCTACCGTCTTTCAGCTTATAAATTGTTTCAAAATTTTAAAATTTAAATTTAAATTTTAAAGTTGATTTGGTTTTTTTCTCACTGTACTATATTGGTTTCTCACTGTTATATTGGTTTTTAACCGTAAATAACATAGATATAAAAGTTTTATCTATAAATTATTATTTGATTATTTATATACTGTTTTATTGCTTATTAACTGTAGGCCAAACTATCATAAGTGTGAACTTTTACCAAAATATATCATGAAAGTCAGTTGAGAAGGTTCAAACATAAATTTTAAATTTTTTGTCCTTGTGAGAATTCAGAATTTTCTTTTAAAAATACAAATAAACTTTCAACTCAGAGTAATCCACTGTCTCATGTGCTTGTGGGCTCCCAATTTTTAGGCAGAAACATCCTGTGTTTTAGCCGTATCAATCTCTAAATTAATAGTTAGAGTACATACTTGATTAGTATAATACAATACCAAGATACTATAGTATAGGTAATTGGTAGAGTAGCCGAAGCGAGCAGCGGTGGTCTTATGTTAACCCACAAGAAACGACTAGGACTCCTTAACTTCATAAGCATCACCTCCTGTTTCAATGTAAAAAAAGGCGTGACATGAGTAAAAAAAATATTCAGCAAGACACCACAAGGCACGGGGAAATAAACAATATATAAATGAAGTGATTATTTAAACAAGGGCTATTTATATAAAGCCAATTTTTATAAATCTTTTCACAAACCTATATTCTAGCCATTTTGATAAAAGTTATGTTATATTTAAGTTGTTAACCATTTACTGGTTCATTTTAACATCGACATGCTAATCCAACAACCACTTTATTAAGTAACTCCATATCCCAATATCATCTACGACCATTACTTGTGTTGTTTTAAAAATTAAAGAGTTTAGCTAAGAGTAGTACAAATCCTGACACTTATATAGTTGTGAACACTGCTATTTGAATATATTAAAATACTTACACTGTAGTGGATGTAAGCTTTAGCCATACTCAATGGCATTGCTCAACACATGAGGCTAGTTCTAACACATGAGACATGTCATCCCCTAGTTTTTTAGGTCCTTTCCAGTGGTGGTATCCACACCATGTACTATGTGTCCCCATCAATATCACTTAGCTCCGCGAGCTAGCAATGTGGACGAGTTCTGGCATTTTTGGCGTATCAAAGGTATTCAGTAGAATTGATCAAGTTTTAGTTTACTAAACCACACCATGTGTAGTTATCATGTTGCACATGACATATCTCACTATGGTTTGAACCTCAGCACGACAAAGGTATCGTTCTCATCTGATAACCCTAGTCCTCTAGGTATATACCCATTCAAAAGTGACGATCATACTCATATTATTTCCAACAACGTAGCTTCTCTTAATTAACAAGTGTCGGCACTAGCTTTTTCCGACAACCACCCAAATCTTCTTACCTCCCTTATCTAAAAAGGGTTTTATTGTATTAATTTTGGGTTTTCGCAAATGCTTTTTCCATATGATCAGCAGGATGCCATACATGTCTCCTTCTGTATTGACAACTACCTCTACCTGGATTATTTTGGACTCCTTACTTATCTACTTAGGACTTTATCTATATGTATGAGTTTTCTTTCCGTATATGATATGGTATACGGTACTTTTACCAAAGTAGATATATGTTTATAGGGTATCACATATCTATTATACTAACAGTAGCCCTTGAACTCTACTTAAATAGAGATATCGGCTAATTCAACAATCTCGAGGAGTCAACCTATTAGAGTAGGGTTATATCAATATCGTTGATCCTTTCATCCGAGCATATTTTTATTGTAGCCGATTAATAATATTTGACTTAGAGTTCAAAACTTTGTTCATTTAAGTATGTGTATAAAATCTTACCAAATTACCCACTTATTATGTTTATTCTTTCTTTTATCTAAAATGTTTGAATATAAAATCGTGGTAGATTACCCACTAATTATGTCTATTCTTTCTTTCATCTAAAATATTCGAATAAACTTATCAGCAAACATTAAAACCTATTAAGTAGTGTCATAGGTATTCAAACATAAGTAAATAAATGCATTTGTAAAACATCTAATAAATTTTGTGTTTTGAGATATATTTTGCCTATAATTATAAACTTTTATGTGCTCTTGCTCTAATCAGTATTAGGTTGGCTTCCTTGTATATCTCATTTCAATAACAAACACTTCAAGTACTCTAGACAATACCGGGTTTTTTTCTTATGGCTGCCTTTAGTTAAAACAAGATATTCGAGACCTTGCCTTTTGTCATTCTAAGAACAAGAAATTTCAAGTTTGTACATATGCCATAATTTGATAATATAAAAACCTCTCTGTCTGTCTCTACTACTCGATGATTTAAAGCAATATCTACTATACAAGTTGTCAAAAGTCATAAGTATAGAGATGACATCTGCCACTATTGGGAGTATCAAGGTATATAGTATATATATATATATATACACATAAAAACATACAAATATGTTGCCCTTCTTGGTCTGCTATCCTATATACTTGAGGTACTCAGATCACCTTATCAGAATTCTCTTACTCGGATGAGAAATTTGTACCTTATAACTTGTGTCTGTATCCTTTTGAGAACATATCACCTTTTGTGAGTGCATGGGCCCAAATTGGCTTTTTGTGATAGAGACGAAGAGTTTTGATGATATCATGTGATGCGAAATACCACACATAGTCACCGTATGCAGTTTATCAAACCTATATAAGATATGCGATCATTTTTCAGAGTTATTGATCTAAGGCTCATCTAGTTGGCATAAAATTGTGACTAATGAACAACTTTCAATTTCACACTAGCTTTTTTTATTTCTAACCTGGCACATGTCTACTCAAAGTAGTTTTTTTGACTAGTAGGCACCTTTCGACCAGCATATATCTTGAAGTTGAGTGGTGAAGTTATCAATCTTAGCTTCACTTTATACATATTCCATGCTGACTAATATAGAGGCTCTAATTGAAACTTTGTCTTACTCAATATCAGACCAATTGTTGTGTTATTTAATTTTTTTATGAACAAATTGTTAAATAAAAAGTTCCCGAGCAAATGCTCAAGAAAGAATATAAACTAAAATTTAAAATATATTTTCAGTCTATAAGTAAATAATATGTGTTTTCTAGCCCCTAATTGTCTTGTTATAAATAGTTAATGAGTAGACAGTCTGAGTAGAAAAGTGATGTAAATAGTATTGATCTATTTGATGATTTGATGTCTTCAAACATAATCTTGGTGGTATTAACTATTGCTTAGGCGAAGTTGCTTTTTGTGGTGAATAAATAGTCAATATGGTATGTAGTATATGCATGTGATAGGACAACTACGACTCTCGTAGTCTTGCCAAGATCAACGGCATAGATCCTAACAATATGTATTAGTGGTAAGACCGCTACGACTTGACTAATTTTATAAAAACCAATGGTGTAATCATGACTTGACCATAATTTTTTAGTAGTAGAACCACTACGACCCTATTGGTTCCGTGAAAACAAGTAGTGTAGTCGGTTCTAAGCCATTTCCTAAGTGGGAGGCCATTTTCGCTCGATTGGTTCCTCAAAGACTAGGGACATAATCAGGTCTTGACCACTATATTGGTGGGAGGCCCTTTCTGCCTAACCTGGTCCTGCAAAGACCAACTGCATAATTAGATCTCGATCATTATCTAGGTAGGAGGCCCTTTTCGCTCAACTTGGTCCCGCAAAGACCGTTGGTGCTACCAGATCTTGACCACTTGTACAGGTGATTATGTTTGTTACTTGATGCGTATCTCATGTGGCCAACATTATTAACATTTATTTAACCAACTCGTAAGCTTATAATAAGGCAATGGTGTACTTCAAACTTCTGGTTGGAAATGTCTTTTTGATTATATCGCTTGTTTTTCATGTATGCCTTCTGTATTCGGGCAACGACACATTATGTGATGTCACCATTTGAGCCCTCCGTTTTGCTAGTGTTGTCGTTCTAGATGATATGGGCAGTGCCTCAGGTCCTCTGCCTACTAATGGAGCATCTTCTGCATCCTTGTTTCAACGAGTCCTTATTCTGACTAGTTGAAATCATTGGTGTAAATAGTGTCTCAGCAAACATGACGGTTGATCAGGCTGTTTACTTTTACGAGGTATTATCCAATAATATAGCAATGGCGTCCTAAGCGTCATCACCATTCAAGGTTTATAACTTATTTATCATGATAGATGATGTAAGTAGAGCTTCAAGCCCTTTGTCTATGAGCGGAGTGCCTTCATTGTTGATGTACCAAGTACTTAGGGTAGACAACGTGGATAGTACTAATATTTTGTGAGAAATCTTCTTAGCATGAATTTTTTCATAAATATTCTGGGCAATATCGACAACTGTTGTGAAATATGTTGTTATTGATCCTAAAAAGTAATTTCTAGAAGGCACAAAAGATAATAAAATATCGAGAATATACTCAGAAATTTATATAGATCTTCTAGTCATATCAGGATATATCTAGTATATTCAGATTATATATTTGTTACCATATTTACCATAATTGAATAAAATTTATATATACATTAAAAAGTGTAAGCCCCCATATATGAGAACATAGTTGGTTTGATATGACATGAGACTGTAAAATAAATATTATGTATAAAAAATGTTCTAGGTAAACATAGTAAATTTCTGATCCAAAAGGAGTTACAATAAATTGAATAAAATATTACACACTCTGTAGATACAAAGTAGTTATAGCATACTTTAGTTGGGTCATATCTCCTGATCCAAAGTAGCCATATCATCTCTCATTAGAGACTCCACCCCTTGATGTCATGTGCTTATTTACATGATGTTGAGTTATCAGATCAATGCATATAGTCATCTTTCTGGTAGCTATATGTTGGCACATAGACATCGTTCTCGGACGTACTCCTTTCTATGCAAGACCGATTTGTCCACATGCTCATGTATGGGTGTGTGCGGGGAGCTTCTCTGATCTGGCATATGCAATTTTGTTGCCCACGAGTGTCGATTAGAGACCACTAATTTGTACTATTGTTTTTGACATAGTGTATCTGAATAGGAGTCAGGTCAATAGGCAATTGGTTAAAGGTATGGCCAAATGACACCCGAACTCGGATGAACAATATGCATCTAAAATAGAAAAAAGCCACAATCTAATATATGATTAGTAGTAAAAGTAAAATTGATCTAAAAATAAGAGATTAGAATGATAAAACTGTTATTGATGAAGCCATTTACGATAGAGTTGGTGTAGATCCCGATAGTCATGATTTCAATCCGAAGGCAAACTTACTCTATTTGTATCATATCTCTCAATTCAAAGTCATCATAGCATTCCTAATTAGAAAATCCACCTTTGAAAACCATGTCTTCGTGAATCTTCTTAATACTAGTTTCCCCTACTTGGCGCACAAACTATCAAGAAATAATAATTCGACTGTAGTATAATGTATTTGAAGTTCATAGGGATCAACTAATATGAGAATGTAAATGAATTTATAGCAAGGAGACATTAGGATTTTTATACAAGTTTGGTCCTGAGAAGGATAATAGCTCTACTCTTGTTTGGTTAGAGGCCGATGTCTTAATTATCTTGGTCTTTTCTCTCTTTTTCTGTATTCATATCCTTAGATATCGCTTCTTTAAGTATAGATATTTTTTAAATAGTTTTAGTAAGAGCCAAGTAGAACTCTATATTTATTTTTTAAGTTAAATTAGAGAGACTGGTATATATACTTTGTAAATCTATATATTTATTTATGAGGTTTCTTTTTTATAGGACTTAGTATATGATATTGTTTGGTCTATGATATCTAATATTTATTACATAGATACTTTTAGGGTTTAAATCTTATTTTATATTATAGGCATTTTTTTATCACTGTTCACAGTAATCAATCAGTTTTTATTGGAAAATTTCTTCAATAACACGGAAAGTTCATGAATTTGGATATATAGCACTAAAAAATTTTCAGTTTACTTTAATCGTCAATTTGTCTATTTAGCATTCCATCTTTACCACTGTTACTCTTCCCAATATACCCCTCTTTCCTTTCTTCCTCCTGTCCCCTCTAAACTCATGGTCACGCACACGCAGCAGCATGGCAGCAAGCAGCGACCTTGGAGGTGACGGTCACGAGGTTGTTCGACGGCGGCGACCGTGGAGGAGCTCAATTTCAGTGGCCGGAGGTGAGCAGCCATGTGGGAGCTCGACTGCCGAGTCCTAGGCCGAGCTTGGCGGCAAGCTTGATGCTCCTGTGAGCTCGGGGAGAGAGAGAGTGATGCACCATGGCCGAACTTCATTGCCAGGAATATGACAGACGTAAGAGCAATACAGGTATCTTCTCTTGTGTTTTTAAAAGAAAATATAGAAGTAAAATAATCTTATCAGAAATTTGAACCGAAAGCTATACCGAGTAATAGAGAAAAATTTTAATTGATAATATTAAAGTGACCGAAAACTTTTAATAAGTTATATTAAAAGTTATATATTTTTAGTGCTATAAAATCAATTTTCTCTTTATTTAAATTTGTTCTCCTCCTACCATTATCTTGTTTAATAAGATGCATCATACATTTATATTTTTTTCTCCTCAACCGTAGATTTATTCTTTTGCTCCATTTGCTGACACGAACAGTATATTATTTCCATCCAACGGATCCAGTTCCTGCAGGTAGCGCTAGCGCCGCCGTTGCAGCGAGTCAGCGACCCTGCGCTCGCCGTCGTCTGCGGCCATGATGCGTGTCGTCCTAAGCTCCTCGTCGGCGAGGTCGCCGCCGCCGCAGGTGATGTATTTAACCCCTTGAAAACGCATCTCATCAGAGAAGCACGGCGTGTATCAACTGAAAAGGGGGGTATTTCAGAGCTGGCAGACAATACACCACATCTCCGTTCCTTGCTTGTCTTCCAGAATTCTTTTAGCATAAGTTCTCTTCGTTCATTGTTGAAGACCAATAAGCTCTTATCAGTTTTGAACTTCAAGATAGTTCAATTGTGATGCTACCAGAAGAGCTGTTTGACTTGTTTAATCTGCGTTGTCTTGGTCTGAGGCGAACTTAAGTTGCATGTCTTCATAGATCTACCAGAAAGCTAAAATACTTGCTGGTGTTGGATGTCTGGAAGTGTCAACTTAGGAAGTTGCCACAAGAAGTTACAAAGCTTCGTAAGCTCACATATCTTATTGTTACTATTAAAGTTGTCATGGCATCTTTGCAATTTTTTCCTTCTGTTGGTGTACCAGCTCCTACAGGTATCTGTTCTTTAACAAGCTTGCAGACATACTACTGATGGAAGTTAGTGCTGAAATGGTCCGCTGTATAGGTGGTTTTGTGGAGTTGAGAACATTTCGTATCAACAAAGTGCAAAGGTTGCCATTGTGATGCTCTGTTTACGGCTATCAGTAAGATGGCTCATCTTACCCATCTTGGAATCCAAGCAAATGATGACAAGGAAATGCTGCATCTTAAAGCACTTGAGCCACCTCCGTTACTTCAGAAGCTTTTCTTGCTAGGGACATTATCTAAGGAATCATCGCCTGATTTCTTCTCGTCACTTAGTAATCTGAAGAACCTCACATTTCTGAGGTTTGTCGACTCAACTTGACAGAAACACATTTTCTCATCTTGATGGGTTGAAACAATTGGTAAGGCTTCAGATTTATGATGCATGATGGTGATAAGATGTGCTTCCCTGTAGGATCATTTCCAATGCTCAGGGTACTAAAAATACGGGGTGGTCCACATCTGAAAGAAATAAAAATAGAAAGAGGAGTTATGCCATGCTTGTGTCCAGAGTTGAAGATATTGCCTGATGGTATAAAACATGTCAGCACTCTTCAAGAACTGACTTTGGATGATACAGCAGCAAAACTTGCCAGCAGGGTTTGGCAAATGAAAGAGCGGAGAATTTCTCATGTCCAGCGAGTTTATATTGGGTTCATCAGAAATGACGAGTTGGCTTTTGACCACATAATCTACAATCCATTGTGGGAATAACAATTATATGCAATAATTTCTATTCTATGGAATTTGCTGACCATGTCCTGTAGAAATGAGCATTCAGTGCTCCAATTTTCTGTGGCTTACTTTTGTGCTTGGCTTTCTCTTGTATTCATTATCTCAACTATTTTCTGGACGATTCCATTCAGCTTCAGTTTTTATACTATTTTTCTCTGAATAGTCAAAAATTGCATTGTTGTAAGTTGTGACAGTTCTTTTGATTTATGCCATGTTTTCCCAGTCAGCAGTTTTTTTTAATTATTGATGTTGATGTGATTAAATATGTTCCTTTAAGTGAAAAATATTGCATTCCAGTAAGAAAAAAAAGTTTGTATGTCAGGTAGGGCTCCTGTTCTCAGCCCAAAATTACAGCCTTATTTGCATAGCTAAGGTGGACCAAAGCCCTTGTTTCCTCACTACTGCACCAATCTTGCAAGCTAAGCATATCTGGATGCAAGTTGAATTTATCCATGATTACAACATGAGGGAAGCAGTTGTTGTTTTGGCTTTCACTTTATGTAATCCATCTTTTTGTAATCCGATGTTTATTGGGAAATACCTGGGGGTGGAATATCATTCTGAAGCTTGGAAATGTCTAGTACGAGTTGTCCTGAAGAACAGATTTTGTGCCGGACAGCTAGAACATCAGGACACATGACCGTGGACTGAATTTATACTTTGACGGCTGCATTGTTTGATTTGCTAATTTTGACACGAGTTTTACTGGGGTGTTGTTTTGTTATGTGTGATGTTGTTCAAGCAGAGTCAGACGCGAGGTGTTTTCAGTTCGGTTCGTCGGGATGAATGCTAAAAGCTGCGGAAAATGATGCTTAGAATTATGCTCCCTCACATTACAACCGTAACATTTTAATAAGAGTAAATTTCATAAACTATGGCCATTTAGTTAAAACTGCCACTTTGCTGCAATTTTAGAGTTTAGATAGACATTCACACGACAACAGTAGACATTCACCTTTATTTCCTACGCATGTTAAACACGTGAGCTCAATTTGCAACAGTGCGAGTATTATCGTCGTTCCATTGACAACAATTTTTTCAAATACTAATCATCTCAGAATTCACAGCTTTGTTAGCATCTGACGGCAACAAACAAGCAATAAAACGACTGATTTGCGCACTTCAACTACGCTATAAATTAAAGAATGTTTCCCTTTCCCCCAAATAGGCAATGAAGAGCCTATTAGGTACGTAATTCATCTTTACAAAAAGAATTGGTCGGCCTTTGCCAAACACAATAAACTAACTAATGCATATTTTTCTTCTACTATAATATATCTCAGAACACGCAAAATGCTCCTTCACAAGTATTACTAGTATTTTTTCGTGTGTTTACCTACCTAAACTGGGTCACCGCTTCTAGGTATGATCCGTACAGGAAGGCTGGCTGGTGTAGAGCTGTAAATATCGGCTACACCATGTCCATTTCCTTCACTTCCACCATCTTTATGAGGGGAATCGGTGAAATGGAAACTTATGCCTTGTTCTATGTCAGGGTCATCATCACCCATGTACCTTGTCTTGGACAGGGCATGAGGGCTTCGCCAACTGTTGTTGCTTTGATCTACTTCTGACTCTTCTGAGTTTCCATCTGACATGCCATCACCGTGTTGGCTGGAACTATGACAAGACACGTAATTGTTACCAAAATCAGGAGGCTCAACGAAACTGTCTTCTGGATCAATTGACCATCCAGAGGTCAGCCTCCAATCATTTTGATGGCTGGAATCACGGTTAGCTTCCAAACGATTTCTGAAGTCTGGAGGCTCAAGAAAACTGTCTTGAGGAGGCCCAACAAAACTGTTTTGCGGATCAGTCTGCTGCCTCAAGGTCTGAGCCCACCATTGACGGCTGGTAGAGTTTTGTTCCCTGCCCTGGAGCCTGAAGGTGGTGGCCTGCTGAAAGAATGCACTTGATGTTGACGCCTCCATGTTGCTTCGGGCTCTTCTATACAAATCAGAATCCCAAATTAGCTCATCTTCAATTTCTGTTAATGGTTTGCTCAGGGGTGGCCATATATCCTCCCGTTGCTCATGTGATGCTTCATCAAGGTGGGAAGATGAGTCTGCTTCTCTATCCGAGTGTGGCAGGTGATATGTGTAATACCAATCCAGGATATATGGACAAGCTCTTTGATCGGTGTCAATTAGTCCTAATGGGTCAAAGTTAAAAATGACCCCATTGCCAGGATAGATATTCCTGGGGAGCAGTCGATGGAAAATATCAGCAGTTTGACCTCTACTACTGAATCCAAGTTGTGATGCTTCCGTTGTTTGAAAGGTATGTTGACAGATTTGCTTTTCCTTGAATTTCTGGAGGTTGCAGATAAATTTCCTGCCATCTGCATTTGGCTCCCAAGTTGTATAGGTGCTTTGAAAACTGTAAAAAATGAAACAGTGTAGTTAAGCCAAGGCAATCTTCATTCAAACCTACTATTTTCCTTGGACTTTTTGGTTGAATACTTAAAATTCAATATTGGTTTGGTGTTGTCATATCAATGAGATTAATGTTTGGTGTTGTCATATCAATGAGATTAATAAGACTGGAACTGGATTCATCTTCCTATGTTTTCAACATGGCATTTGGAGAGATGGAATTTGTGACACAATATACAGACAAGCTCCCAGGAAGGGGAGATGAATGGATACAAAAAGTTCTCTGGACAAGGAATAAACCGACTAACACCAAAGATCTACAAACATGGAAGAATGCACTCAATTTCAAAAGGCAAAGCTAGAAAAGTGGCATATGACAGGATGTGTACAAGCGCCATAAACCAAGGTAAGGTGCACATAGTCTTATACAGCTCACAGGCCATATCTACAACAATAAAGATAACATGCTTCAGATAAATAAAAGGTAAGAGGTGTATTTAGTTTTATGGGTACCTCAATAGCGATTTCTCCACTTTTCCTTGGGAGCTTCTCATGCTTTTAACTGCATTATGTGGTGAACCGTAGTTTCTATTTCCATGTCTTCTGAAGTCAAACAAACTTAAGCTGTTACGATGTAAAACAGCAATCCCGTTAGATGCAGCAGAGGTAGCAGACTGATAGCCTATGGAGTAATCAATTGTAGAAGACACAAACCTGCACACATCTCCCACTCCATCAACGTAAACCGTGAAGTCCGATATGAAGTGTAGAATATCATTGACACGCTGCAGATGGGTAAAAACTCAGCACTGTAGAATATAGTTTAGAAATATATATATATTTTTGGTAAATCTAACTTCAAACATTACCTTTGGAACCACAAATATTAACAGATAAGGAGTGAAGAAAATTGAGGCCATCTCTTCTAGTAGCATTGTTATGGTATACTGCAATTGCAATTTATAGGGCATCAGTTAAAAACAAAATTTTACAACAATAGAAAAGCTACACAATCAATATCAGGTAGCATGTAAATGCACCGGTACAGATTACAGTGAGGCAACATTCTGATTTCTATCATCCAACTGTTCTATCTTATATCTTAAGAGCTTAGTACTTAAAACAATAAATATCTATAACATGTGTTGAGTTGACTAAAACAGAACGAGCAAGAATCTTGAAAGCAACAGCTTTCTGAAAGTGCCATCTAAGGGGGGCAAAAGTGCAATATAATTTAGTTTTAGTTTTTACATCGAACATACAATTAATTGAGCAGAACTTCATTTCCAAATAATTACCAATTATGCTCCCAAAACTTTAAAAATGTTCAAGAAAACCTAAAGACTTCAAAAGGAATTTATCAGCGGCAACTCAGAAAAGAAAAGGACGCACATACACTAGTTCAGTGCCTTACTGGCTGCTGCCTACTTTTGTGAACAACAATTACTTTGACATAATCGAATTACCCATTTTAACAAGAGACAGAATTGAGGGGTAAATTACCTGAAACAGAGATTCAAATTCCCTTCGCACAAGTTCACTGCTCTCTTTACCACGCCACCTTTTAGGCATGTAGTGTGTCTGCTGCACAACAAAGGACATAGCTCCTTTTGGATCAATCACTTGAAGTTCATCAACCACAACTTTCCGACTAACAGTTGCTATTGTTCCCAAAACAATAGTGTACCAGAGAAGATTTCGGCCAAAAACCTTCACAAATAATGAATTATATGAGTTTGCAAAAGGTAAATTGCATTCATGTGCCACTAAAAGAAGGTGAATTCAGAATAAACAACTTACATGACCCTCAAGGATGGATTCATCTAGAAATCCAAGGATAAGAAGAATACCAGCCAAACCACCAGATACAAACGATATGAATTTTGCAATAATAGATACTAGTGGAGTTGGAAACTGCTTGAAATAATTTAGCGAGTCAACAGTACTGTTATTCAACCTATGTTTGAAGAAATGATCAACCTGAAAATTGTTATAAGCAGTTGCATCAGTAAAAAGGGAAGATTAACTACACATGATCTATAGAACTAGAAAGGGTACAACCGTCAAAACAGGAAAAATGGAAAAGGTTGCCACTTTATTATTCAGATTTCGGAATAATCAATGCAACAAAGTTTACAACACAAGAAACATGGTTTGAGAAGTCAGTAGTCACCTCATTGTATTCCCTCAAAATCCACTTTGAAAGATTCGACCATCTTCGAGATGATGCTGTACTGGGGTGATTGTAGAATTCTTCTGCATATCTCAGAAATAGGTATACCAAAGGGAAGATCACAAGACAGGGAGACAGAAGAAGCATGGCAATACCCATAAATACAAGCCGTTTCTTCAACAAAGACGGGCTGGTTAGAAAGTCTTTTCTAACACAAAATTTGCTGCAGCAGAACAAGATGTAAATTTTGAACAGAGAAGAATAGTATGTACCTCGAAAAGGTAGAAACTATTTACTAATAAGCACACATTTCGAAGAAATAATATATAGGTAAAATGATCAAGGATATGAGTTGGATTCTCAACAATAAACTTTCAAACACAACTACAACAAGCAATACATTCTTCATAAACTGTAAAATTATTGGCTATACATCCAGTAGATCTGTTTTGGCATAAAATTCAATGCTATCTGACTAAATGTCCATTTAATATGACATATTATGCCCATTTATGGTCATAGCACTTCCTTGAACTGTGGATTGTATTAATTGATTCAAATACTTGAACAACTTTGCTGAACAAAATTTGAAATACCAACAGTAATAAAGCAATATGCTACTTATGGCTACCAGAAGCAGACATAAGGCTCATACCTATCAAACATGGTTTGGAAGATGCACCAATTCAATATCCACTCCAGGGTCTTTGGAAGCATCAGATAGCTTTTCTTTCCATGCATACGTGAGTTGACAGTTGGGCCAACTCCAGGAAGCCAAGAGGGGACTGGCAATGCGACGATACCTTTATTAACCATCCCAATCAAGTAGTTTTCTTTACGCATAATTCGCATGATTATATCATGCTCTGTGAGATCCTTAACGACACAAAGTCGTTGTGACTTCTGTAGAAGTACGACCTTCTCAACTACTCTGGGCCATGATATAGTATGAATCTCGAGATCTGTAACCTTGAGACTACAGAAAAAAATAAAACAGATGCATATAGATAAATCACCTGTTCTAATCAGCAAAAGTTATTAACATGTGCAATGCATGAGGCTGGAATATTACCTGTTATGGTAGAAGTCACGGACCTTGAGTGTGCTTCTCAGTTTTACAAAAAACTTCATAAAGTTGATTATTCCATAAGCTGACAGTATAACCATTGATCCAATAGTGATCAACTTTGAAAATGTGAAAGGAACTAGTGGATGATCCTTAATAAGTTTCATTAGGTCACAAGGTTTCTCCCCTGACTCAAGCGCTTCCACTCCACATTTCAAATCGCGAAGGGCAGCCCAATCAACAAACAAGAAGAAAAAACCAATGCAGCAAACCATAAACGTCACATTGAGGATCTCAATTATCCACTTGGTGATGATACACCTTAGACCTTTCGCGCAGAAATATTCATAGAGCCTCTCAAAGAAAATATCCAAGTCAGGAATCACCTCCGCCTTAAAGTCTTCTCCATGAAGTAGCCCTGATGGGCTCTCATTACCAGGACTCGGCAATCTTCGGTAGTCCGACAATTCGATTTCAGGTGGAATATCAATAAGATGTGCTGAAAGCTGCGATTCACCTCTCCATGGCCACTTAAATGCTGATTGTGTAGTTTTGCCCTTCGAAAGGAAGGACATCATTTATGAAAACAACGAACGAAAAGAGCTGAAGGCTTCCCTCCCATGCCACAGCACACGACCTGCAAGTGCAAGATCAGATTTTTATTAAAGGAAACTAGCATTCCTCCTTTAAAAGGAAGGCTGGTTTCAGAAGCAAGATGACCTTTTGTGGCTCGATAAATCATAAACGGAATTAAAAAAGATACTAAATCATAAGCAGAAGGTATTATCTCGATGCATCAATTCGTCTTAAACCCTAGAGAGAGCGCATCGTAGAACCACCGCTCAAAGAGGCAAAGAGTAATTTAAAAAAGAAACACCAACCACGTGTCGGCTAGCTGAGCGGGGGGCGTCCTCCAGCCCAGCAGCGCGATTCCTGGACACTGGAGCCGAGCCCACAGCGGCGGAGTGCGCGGACTCAAGCGGGCAAGGCGGCGGCTAGGGCAGCACTAGCTTCGCGTATATGATAAGTAAAGGGGAGTAAGGCGGGGGGCGAATCCGTGTAGCTTAAAGGGATGTGGGGGAGCGGCGTCCGGACGGGGCGGGGAGGGACTCGGGTGGGGTCGCCGCAATCGGCGTCGGAGGCGGGCGGTGGAGTCGGCGGCAGCAGGAGAAGGGAAGGGAAGCAGCAGAGAGAGGAATCGATGGAGACGCCGATCGATCGATCGATCCATGGATTGGTTCATCATCGTACGCCACAGCTGGTGATGGGCTGGGCTTACTTGTCCGTACGGATTTGGGCCTTGGGCTTCGCGAGCCTTAGCCTAGGCTCAAGCCAGGCTCAAACCAGCCGAGTTTGGTTAGCCCGTGGCGATGAACCTTTTTTTTTTCTTTTTTTACTGAACTTTGGATGCATTACTCCTGCTCCCTATGCCCCAAAATAAAAACAGAAAGGCTACATAATAGGAGCCCGTTCTACAACGGGATAATGAATGCCACATGAGTTAGGAACAAAAACCAAGCCGACGAGTTCTATGCATAATCATGCCTGACCAATCAACCATTCAACATGGGCCCACACTTGTGTACTGCTGCATGGAGTTGCGGCTCAGCCTGCTACATGGAGAGTCTAGAGCCTATCCCATGAGTGGGGCTCACGCGTGTGGCTATCCCCTACTATAAGTGAATTGGTCTGCCTATGTCACCGGTATGATTAGGTCTATTTTTCTTAATCTTAAATATGGATCTATTTATGTATCTAAGAGTTATTAATGTTTTACGTATATACTGATCTAAGCATCGGTATAATGCCTAAATATTTATAAATTGAACGTCAAAGATGTTACCATACTTCTATAGATACTATGATGATATATTTTAGATATCGGCAATAATACATATAGGTATTGATGATAATACCTGATACGTACAAGTATAGGTACCATATATCAAATAATAATACCTATAGAAACTAGTGATGATATCTAACACTCATAGGTATTGATGATGATACCTGATACGTACAAGTACTGCTAATGATACCTATAAATATTAGATACCGATGATGATACATATAGATATCAGATACTGACGATGGTAGCTAATAAATGATATGTACATGTTTTGTTGATGACACCTATAGATTTTAGGTACCGAGAATGATACCTATAGGAATTCTGTTTAGAAATTGCAATACTATTATCAATTAAAGAGAAGTTGAAAGAAATTAATCGAGTAGAAGTTGGAAGAAGAATTCAACTCATAGGTTGAAATTCAACTTGAAGTTGAAAATCTCAAGAATAGAATTAATGGATTTTTAGGATGTTAGATCAGATATTTGCATAACGGTATATGAAAAGGTACTATGCCTTGAACTAAGATAGAATGAATAAAATAATAGTAAAGTAAGATGAAGAAAGAATTGAGGAAGCAAATTTGATCTTTGAATTTGAATTTGAGTTTAAAGTAGAAAATTGAGACCAAATTATGCTTATTCTGGTAGCCAAAGCATGTAACCATTGGGAATCTAGTACATCAATCAATCTAGCTACACTCAGAAAGTATTAAAAATTATTGGCTTCAAGATAATCATTTATTGTCAACACCCTATGGTTGGGAGGTAATTGGAAGCAGGTCAGTTTTCCATCGACCAAGAAAAAATAAGGAGAAAAATTTGGGACGGAATTCCCACATAGTGTCAAGTAATTGTGTTTTAAATACTGTCTAAATCCCCTACTATAAATGTAATGCAGTATATATCGCACAAACGTAAATATTTACATGAAAAGCAACCTCACTTAGCATATGGACCCCAAGTTCCTCAATGCTTATGCATTGTATAACATAAAGGAAAGCAAAATTTTGTATCTAAGTCATTTGGGAATCTAATAGGTTTGTTCATTAAATCATCACTGACATCTTCTTTCGAATAGATATGTATAAGGAATCGAAATAATGAGACTTAGAGAAATGTAAAATTTAGGGGTAGAATTTTGCTAATTCATTCTAAAATCTTGATGAAAATATCAAGACTTAAAATTAATCTAGAAGGTTGATCTTAAGAATTGGGTAAGTTATTCTTCTTTTCTCTTGAATAAATTTTCTCTACAACTCCTTATAAGGTTTTTAATAAGGCAACCCTGTGACGATATTACAAACATATGCTATGTAGTCTTTTTTTTTCAAATTTTTCTTGATAAGATATAAGAGCAGTGAGAGCCAAAACGAGAGTGTTAGGAAACCGGTGGCTTTTAGAGTTCTAGCCTATGCGTATAAATAGAGGGGAGGACGAGAGAAATTAAACACAAGCGGATGGAATGAATAAGAAATAAAATGCTCCTCCCTCATATGTATGTCTCTCCTTATTTTTATCGTATGTAACCTTGCATAATACAAAGTTACAACTGTCATGGGCCCGGCATTCGCGTGCACTGCGTGTTGTGCCTGTAACGCTGCGTTTGCGACATGGACATAGGCGCTTAGCATTCTGCTTGCCTGCCACGGCACGAACCCACAAGTAGCAACTGTTTTCTATTTTTCTCCAAATATGTGCTCTCCTGAGAGCGTCATGTATCTTATTTTCTGCATCGCTCGCATGCTGTTTTATTTACTTGAGCATGGTCAAAGTGATCGGCGCAACATGATTAGTTCCAATGTATTACATTATCTGACAATGATAGAATTTCAGTATTGTTACAATCTGTAGGGTTTAGTCACGCGACCTTCGTCGTGCTCAGACAAACTCCTCGCGGAGAATCTCGCTAACAACACGCTCTAAGGCGAAACCATCGGAGATAACGCCGGCGTGAGACGTGCCGGCGATCTTTTCGGACTTGTAGTACTCCTGCCTCGGATCGTTGCCGATCACCGTGTCAAGGGCCAGTATGCTCGCCGAATTGACAGCCCATCGCCGTCGCCGTACACGATGTCCGGGTCCTGGCTGAAGTCGCCGTCCCAGTACACCAGCTTCTCCACCGTCGACACGCCGACGCCGTTGATGCACGTCGTCGGCACCACCGGCGCTCTGAAGCCCATCGCCACCGGCAGGGCCCTTGTCTTGTATAGCGTTGCCTCGTACTCCGGTAGCCCGACCGCCGTGATGAACTCTGCCATGTCGTGCGCTGTGTAGTTCTTGTCCCGCGTGATCACCAGGGGCGTGTCGCGGTCGAACACCTTGGGCGACGGCAGCGACGTGAACTTGCTGGCGGCGCTCCTCTTGGCACGGCCCAGCGAGGAGGCATCGCTTGCGCTGGAGGCCATGGACTTCATTAACAGCACGAAGCCGCCGCCGCCGGTGGACGTCATGACGAAGTCCTTGACGTGCCGCCGCCGCCACGCCATGGGGCTCCGGTTGAGGAACTCGAGAGCGAAGTAGCCACCCTGGCTGTGCGACAGAAGGGCAACCGGTTTGTCCCCGTTCGTCCTGCTCGCGTTCTCGACGAGAGCCCGGAGCCGCCGGCGGAACCGCGTGAACGCCCTGCACGGTTGCCCCGGCGCCGCTCGTGCCTGCTGGAAGTCGTACGACGCGCCGAACATGGTCTCGCCGTCGCGGTAGCCGGCTCGCTCCAACGCCTCGACGAGCCTTCCCATGCAGAGGTCTCTGCACGTGTGTAGCCCTTTCACAATGAGTATATGTTCGTGCAGTTCATGGAAGACGGTGGCCGGCTGACCTGTTGGCGGGCACGTCGGCGAGGAAGCCACGGGTGGAGCCAAACTGTAGGACGCGCGTCTTCACGCCGGGCACGCTGCGGTAGTCGCCGGCGACGTGGTCGAAGACGAGGCGGAGCTGATCAGCGACGCAGGGCTTGACTGTGTGGTCCTCCAGCTCCGTGGTGTTCTTCCACAGGCGGAACCACTGGCCGTCGACGACCATCCGCGCGGCGCATTACGGCAACGGCGGCACGTAGGCCTCCGTAAGCCGCGCCTCGAGCTGGCCGCAGGTGTTGCCCGGCAGAAACACCGCCGGGTGGAGACCGGTGGGCACGTCGCGTTGGCGCGGCCGTGAGGTGGCGTGATGTCCGGCGTGGTGGAAGAAGGGGAGGAAGAGGAGCAGCAGCGGTAGCAGCGGATGGAGCTGTGTCGTGGCCATGGATCGACGTGAAGATACGGTTAGCAACAAGAAAGGAGATTACGAGAGGTAGTCGCTGATGGCCCCTCTACCACCACGTAAGTGGCTCTGTTATGTTGGTGTGTGGATAGGGATGAGTACCGAATCTTTTTATGTTCTGAACCTTTTTTTTTAACTAAAAAGTTAACCCACACACATGCGCGGCATCATCGGTAATGTCGTATAAAATAATATAACCATACCTTTTGATGTTCAACATGCATGCTTGATATTTTCAAATTTAAATACTTTTCAATATTATTTTCATCACAGTCAACAAGATGACTGGGCCAGCATACATCATGTTGTCTTTTTCTGCCATTGTGCATTATTACTCTATTTACACTTAAAAATAGAATATATATATATTTTTTGAAATGATTATTTGTAAGAAATTTTGTTCTACTCTCATATAAAAATACAATGTGTGTGGGAAACACATTGAGTAAAGTAGTCTTTTATATGGAAAGGATGGAATAGAAAAAAAAGATAAAAACTTATTCTTTAAACATTTACGGCTATGAAAAAAATTATATTTAATTTCACTCAAATTATTGTAAATATTAATTTTGTAGTAACTCAAGAGCCCGCCCATATCATTGGCACTACCCTCGAGACTGTCCACACCCATGTTCCCGAGCTTGCCCTATGCCATCATCATGCTAACCTCGAGCTCACTTTCCAATGCTGCCTCTCTGAGCTCACCCAACATTGCTTCCCTTAAAAGCTTGCTAGATACCATTGCAATTGTTATCCTCATGCTTACTTGCTTAATCTCATATGTGGCGTCACTGTAGAGCAAAGCTTGCTTATTGCTACTACCATGAAGTTTGTGCGTTCAATATTATTATATGTTCCTTCGTTGCATAAAGATTTTATTTCTAGTTATTCTTATATATAAATTAGTATAGTAGGATAAATAACTATGGTGACTCTCATTAATATTCTTATTCTTGGTTTTATCTTGTAGGCTCCAATTAAAATAGCTGTAACCCTTAGAAAGTCTATGGGACATTTTAATATCAAGTGTTTGTGTGAAGTTTTGAAAGTTAGAAACCAAAGTGTTTGTGGCACAGAGAGAGTACGACGTAAAGACAAAATATTTCTTTTATATTTTACCCAGTAATTCAAGACTAAGTTGTCATAAAATCTTTGGTTGGTACAAATCTGGTCTAGCAAGCTATATTTTATTTTCCTTGGTAAATTATTGAATATAATGAAGCAAAGTCTTACCAGATTACTTTAGCTTATTTTTGTACGGAGCAAAACCTTCTTTTCCAACCGCATAGCTACTTACTAACGGAACTGGATTCTTTTAAAGTCCATGCAGTACACACATCATTCCTAGCCAGGTGGTCAGACTCTTATGAAAAGATTGCCATCCAACGAAAACAGGTGGACATAATAAGGGCTGTAAAATTGAGGATCAAATGTTTTTTTTTCTTGAAATTTCTAGAACAATATCTAATTTATTAGATGCCTGTATAGAAGTCGACACTCTAGCTAGGAGCTCTTTAAAGGATGTTTTTTTATATTGAATTGTTCTTTTTTACTTAAATGTTGTATATCTAATTTATAAATGTTCACCAAATAATGTAAGATGATGCAATCTATAGGTTGTTAGATTATTTCAAAAATTCTTGGTAATTTAGATGGCATGCAAATTGTAGAAGTATGGTCCTCAGTAAAATATTATTTTACACCGTAATATTATTCACAATTGAATCATTGAATTATTTTTAGGTAACATAGATCTCTAATTTATATGCATATTTGTACCATGATGTATGATATGACATAATATGCATTGTCAATTTTTTTAAAATGTATCATCTTTATTTTGATTCATGAAATGGTACGGATATGTGCATGAAGATCATATTTCTTAGTACAAACGTGGGCAATATGGATCCCAAATTATTGGTTTAATTTTAAATAAAACAACGGCTTAGATAGACTGAAAATCAGATATATGGTTTAGAAATTATAGTAATTTAAATATCTCACTATTGATCTTGAATTGCTAGCTTAAAAACAGGGAGACAAGGGGAGAGAGGAGAGAGATGGGAGGGGGTGAATTGGGCTTTGATTTTTTTAAAGATAAATCTAATTGCTAAAATAATGAAAAGATAAATATAATGGTAAAATAATGAGTGCACCAGTTTTGAAAAATGATGACTAGATATTTTCTTTTTTATCATAATTTCTAGAATTTTTCTTAATTTAGAGAGTTAACATGTTATGGCATAGAGAACTCTAAAGATGTTTAATGGGCCTTTATATTTATATTTAGTATATAATATAATAGATAGATTATAGATTTTACAACAAAACTCCTCCATCGGGAGGACCAGGAATCTGATATTAGAGATGGTTTCAAAATGATGAAAAGGATATGGCGCTGAGCGCTTATGGTATTCTAATCAAAGTATAAAAATATCTTAAGAATATATTAGTATGTATAACCAAGTTGTTGAATAATATTTTTCAATCGAACACAATACTAAAAGTAGAGAAGTATATTGATAACTATCTATAAAAATAAAAGAGATATCTAAAGTTATACATGAAACTAAATTGATGAGTCACACTATAAAGTTATGAAAAGTTATGAGAGAGAATTATCAAATATCATTTGAAAGTAACAATACAGATCTCTATGAACCAATTTAGTTTAATGCTTGAAAGATCAATTATAGAAGCAATTTTTTTAATAAGACAACTTACGAAGCGATTTAGAAAGCACAAAAAGAAACTACATATGGTTTTATTGAGTTAAAAAAGACTTATGATAGATACCAAGAAATATTATATGGTAGGCTTCGACAAACACAAAGTTTCAACAAAATGTCTCTCTTCTCAAGGATATCTATAATAATATCATTACTAGTGTTTAAATAAATAATGGTAACACAGGTTATTTTTTGATTAAAATAGGACTACATCAGGAATTAGCCTTTAGCACATAACTCTTTGTATTAGTAATGAAGGAGGTTAAACATACAAAGAAATATCCTTTAGTGTATACTCTTTGCAAATAATATAGTATTAATTGATAAAAGTCGTGCAGGAGTAAATAAGATACTAGAGTTGTGACGACGGACTATTTGAGTCTAAAGGTTTTAGAGTAATTATAACTAAGACTAAATATTGAGATATGACTTTAGCACTATTGCACACGAGGAGGGAGATATGAGTTTAGAAGGCAAGTAGTATTTAAAAAGAACATTTTTCGATATATATGATTGATGCTATAGATGGATAGAAATATTGATGCAGATGTTAGCCATATAATCAAATCGGGTTAATTAAAGTGGCGTCAAGCATCTGACATTCTCTATCGTAGAAACTAAAAAAAGTTTTATATAATGACGATTAGACCTACTATGTTATATAGAGCAGAATGTTAGCCTAAAAAAATATCATATTTAACAGCTGAGTGTATGTATGCTATGTTGGATTTATAGTTATACAAGAATATATGGAGTTTGGAATGAGAATATATATAATCGATTAGGGTAGCACCAATTGAAAAAAAACTATATCAGTTAAGATGGTTTGGTCATGTGACCTCAAAGACGTATGAAATAAGTCAAGATAATAATGTAAAGAAAACTAGAGAAAAACTAAAATTAAATGGAGAGAGACAATAAGAACGGATTTGAAAGAGTGATATATATTTGAACATCTGTACTGTATTTAAATAGAAATGCTTAGAAAACAGTTATTGATATTATTGAACTAGGTTCTTGTTGATTTTATCTCTAGTCTATCCTCAACTTGCTTAAAATCGAAAAGCTGTGTTGAGTTGAATTGAGAAATTAAAACCTATTGACCACACCATCCTAATGTGATAGCGTTGTTTCACCAGGCCAAAAGATTTGCAACTGAAAGTAAATTATGGTAGAGTTTAGTTTTAAAATTTTAAAAATAAGAAGTTAATTTTTTTTAAAAAAAAATCGATGAATACCACAGTAGGATAATGAGTGTTCCTTTATCGGGAAAAAAAATTCAATTTTCGTATTTATCAGTCACCGGATTATTTCTTACTCATCATATCAATCAGTCATCTACGCTGCGTGGCCTGTCAATGTAGATGATCCCCCGAGGTCGCCGGCCACAAACACCACGACGATGGAAACCATGGGACAGACGTCATCGGCGACGGCGTATGCATCGACGTCCATCGAACTGAAAATTTATTTAAAGAAGAAATTAATAGTAAACATTAATCCAAATGAGTTGAGACCATAGAAGATGAATTAAGATGTATGGGCACTAATAATATCTAAGATTTAGTAGAAATTCCTAAAAGGTGAAAACAGCAAGCTATAAATGGATCTACAAAACTAAATTTGACTATAGAGGAACATAGAACGTATCTAATAGGTTTTTATAGAGATAAGGTATACATTATAATGGAACATTCTCTCTGGTATTTAAGAAAGGCTAATTTAGAATTTTCATGGCACTAAAAATTTATTATGATTTTGAGTTATATTAGGTGGATGTTATGACTGAATTTCTTAACGGACACTTGCATGAGCAAGGTTTCATGGCATAGCCAAAAGTTTTTACTGTGAAAGGCAAGAAATATATAGGATGTAGACTTGAAAAATTAATTTATGGTCTTAAGTAGGTGTCAAGACATTGTACCTTAAAATTGATGACATAATTAGAAATGTTATGAAGTGGATTATATTAATATGAAGCATAAGGGCAAAAATTTTATAGCAAATGATATTTTATTAGCTAGTTGTGATTAGTACCTATTGCATGAGACTAAGGCCTTTTTTATCTTCTAAGTTTGAAATTAAGGATCTTGGTGAGGCCTCTTCTGTCTTAGGCACTAAGAAACATCACATCGAGACAGGTTTGCTAGAATTATCTTAGAGATTATTGATAGAGTGCTTGAAAGATATAACATAAGTGATATGTTACGCCTGCTCAATAGTAAAGGACGATAAATTTGTTTTATTCCAAAGCCGGAGAATCAATTATAAAGAGATCAAATGAAGTCAATTCCGTATGCTTCAGCTGTTGAAAGATTGATGTATGTTCAAGTCTGTATGCGATTGGACTTTGCTTTTGGTACCAAAATACTTGGCAGGTATTAGTCTAAACTAGAACTAGACCACTGGATGGCTATTAAGAAAGTCTTATGTTATTTACAAGACACTAAGCACTATATGCTAACTTATAGAAAATCTCATTACCTTGAGGTTACTGGTTATTCAGATGCTAATTTTGGAGGGTACCTAGACACTAAAAAATCTACATCAGGTTATGTTACTCTTGCAGGAGGAGTTATTTCATAAAAAAAAGTTTCAAATAGACTATCACTATATCGTCAACAATGCAGGCTGAGTTTACATCATGTGATGAGGCAACCAGGCATGCGGTATGGCTAAAGAATTTTATTTCAAGATTAAGAGTGGTCGATAGTGCTAATGAACAACTCACATATATTGTGATAATAAGGTTACGGTATTCTATTCGAGTTACAACACGTCAAGTGCTGCTATCAAACATATTGACATAAAAGTACTATGTTCTAAAAAATAAAATCTAGCATCAAACACTTAATGTTGAGCACATAAGCAGTAATTCAATGCTTATGGATCCACTCACTAAACTTCTACCACCCAATTTATTTAAAGGGTATATTATCAGCATGGGATTAGTAGGTAGACTATGAGTATGATTCTGGAATAGGGCATAGGAATCAATCTACAATAAGTTGATTCCTATTGAGATATTATGGCAATTATAGGTATTGTTATCATAGTGGTGTTTTGTTTACCATTATAACATATTGCTTTGATTTGCTATTTTACTTAGATTAGACTCGTTATTCTTAAGATCAAGTCAAACAATATCAGTTGATCTCCTAGCACTATGCTAGAGAGACACGTTGTGGGCAAGGCCCATCCAAGCCCACGCACTTGTAACAATGAGTAGCGAGTCACACGCAACTCTAATACACGCTTCTCATCTATGCATAACGATCGGATGTGCGTAGTTCTTCAAAACGGACTCTTCTCTCATCTCCTCTAGCACAACAATAAAAGGGAAAGGCTGCATAGGTGAAGATGTACATACACTAAGTCACTCCTAATAAACTCTAACATTCAATCCTCACATGTGTTGAAAGAAGATCAAAGAGCGATTTCCATTGCTACTCCCGGTCAGTGCAGGTGGCAGGCTGAAGGACGACATTACCTGCACCATGAACTGCTACACCGACACCGGCATCATGCTACTATAATGAATACTGTAGCAGTTCAGATGGTCTCATAGCTCGACCGATCAGTTTAATTAATTGAATTCCGTATAATGTTTAGGTGATAGATTAAGGTTAAGATAATGTATTAACTCCAACATCATAAACTTCTATATAGAGCATTTTAGGCTCATGAAATTATATAAATATTTTAATCTCAATCAGATTATATGATATAAAATCATTTATTTATGCTAATTCATATTATATGTTTAACCACGTCAAATAATTAGCAATGCTAAAAAAATTTGTCACCTATTTGGTTTACAACAAAAAGAAATTGGCACTACCAAATTATTTGTCATCTATTTGATAGCTTTGCAAATTAAGCCTAGTTGATCTTCTTAAAAATGTTGGTAACATACCAAATACGACAAAATTTTGGTAATGGAGAAATTTTACCATTGCCAAAAAAAAAATCATAATGGTAACAATTGCCATAGAAGCAAACATGCCCTATGTGTTGTTTCGCCCTTGCCGTCGTTGGATGTACGCATTTACTACATTGCATTGTCTTTATTTCTTCCATGTTGTAAGATCAAACTGGACGAATAAAAAACTGTATTACATTGCTTATAACCCCGTATTGGCCGTTTGGGTTTGGGACCGTTCTTTTAGTTTATGGATTACGGTTACATATTATCCTGGGGTACGCTTTTTAAACTACTAGATCGTATGATTTTTGAAAAAAAAAAGTTCATCAGCATTTAGAAAACTTTTTAAAATATTTTTTTGATTTTATAGTATTTAATTTATTTGTTTATGTTCTCGAATAATTGTTACAATCAGCTATAAAGAACAGACCCTTCAAAAACGTGTTTGGTTTGAAGAAAGGTAACGCAAACATAGCAAACAACAGCAGTATTTGCTACGTAATGCATGATTACTTTTTTTTTATTAGGAGTCGTGCTCCTCGATGTCCAGGACAACAGGAGAACAAGGTGCACCTAAATTTTAATTAAGCCTTCAAAGCTTCATTGACTTAGACTTAGACTTAGGGTGCGTTTGTTTGACTGAGTTGGCAACTCATTTTCACACGTGGAAAATTAACGTATTAATAATTAAATATTATATTAAAAAACTTTAAAAAATAGATCAATATAATTTTTAAAGCAGCTTTTCTATAATTTTTTTTTAAAAAAACAGAAGCCTGTGCATAAAAATAAGGAAAAATAAGAGAGTTTTAGTTGGTAGCCATGTATGCCGAACACAGGAACACACCTTAGAGTTGCCCACACGATTAAAGCTTCATTGAATTAGAGTAACTCTGGGGTAAGGAGTACAGAACAAAGCCGAAGTAGGAAGTGACGTTAATTTCATTCAACAAATTAAATCACCCATCACAAGGCAAATTAGAGAGTTACAAGAATAACTGATAAAAACAAAAATTCCAGGCTGCTGATATTCAGCAAATGTTTTACATAAAAACAAGGTCCCAGATGATCAATAACCACGGATATATTGCACTGTAGATATCACAACCACATCAAGCAATGGCTGCAGAATGCCCAGCACCGGAGGCAGATCAGTACTTGTAGTCCTTGACGTGAAGGCTCTCGGAGGCGCCCTCGCCAAGGACAGCATCACCGTTGTATGTACCGAGGGTAGCCTCGGAGTTGGCCTTGCACCTGACAAGGAAGGCCTTCCTGGCCGTCTCTATGTTCTCTGTCTTGCCAGCCCAGGCCTTGAGCGTGCTCTGCTGGAGTGCACGGCCAAAGGAGAAGGACAGAGACCATGGCTTCTTGGTGCTGAGCTTGTTCATGGCGTTCAGGTTCACGGTCGCCTCCTCCTCGCTCTGTCCACCGGAGAGGAAGACGATGGCGGGCACGGCAGCAGGGACGGTCCTCTGGAGGGTGCGGACGGTGTACTCAGCGATTACCTCCGGCGCCACCTTCTTGGCGTCAGAACCTGGGGTGACCATGTTGGGCTTCAGGAGGGTACCCTCGAGGAGGACATGGTGCTCGTTGAGCGCCTTGTAGCACGCAGCAAGGACCACCTCCGAGACGTAGGCGCAGCGATCAATGTCATGAGGGCCATCGGCAAGGATCTCAGGCTCGACGATCGGAACGAGACCATTCTCCTGGCAGATGATGGCATAGCGAGCAAGGCCCTGGGCATTCAGATCAATGGCGAGCTGTGACGGTTCGTTGGGGCCAATCTTGAGGACGGCGCGCCACTTGGCGAAGCGGGCACCAGCCTCGTAGTACTTGGCACATTGCTTGCCAAGGTCATCATGGCCTTGGGTGGTGGTCTCCTTGTCGGTGCCGGCAACCTCAATGGTGCCCTTGTCCACCTTGATGCCGGGGAGGGCACCACCCTCCTTGAGGACGTCGACGAAGGGCTTGCCATCCTTGGTCTTCTGGTAGAGTGTCTCCTCGTAGAGGATCACACCGCTGATGTACTGAAGGGCACCAGGGGTGCAGAAGAGGAGCTCACGGAGGGCGCGGCGGTTATCCTCAACGTTCTCGACATTGATGCTGCCAAATCGCTTGCCAATTGTGCCAGTGGACTCATCCGCAGCGAGGATACCCTTGCCAGGGGTGCCAATGTAGGCAGCGTTCTTGATGAGCTCGTCTGTAATTAAGATAGCGAACACATATAATTTTAGCAAAAACAATTGCAGCATCTCCTCAACTATATATGCCTGATGCTTAATTAATCCACCCAGTGCTACACTTGAACAGATCAATATAAAATATAGAATTTCTGCTCACAGAAGAGAACATTCATGCATGCCATCCAAATCAACTTAGTTCTGTCACAAAATATTGAATAATTTGTGCGTCACTAAAGAATGCCATCTGTATAAGATGAAACAATAAATAAGACAAGCATCTAATCAACCTTTACCTACAATAAAAGTATTCTCCATTAGGTAAATAAACACGACATATTATATAACGAGACAAAGCATACAACACCGATTTATAGATCCCAAAAGGAAAATTCCTCCCAAATCCTGTCACCAAATCCAGACCTAACAACACCCAAATGCATGCGCGCCACAACAGAGGCATGAACAGATGTCTGTACAGATGAGAACAAGATGATGAGAGGAGGACAAATGCAGTGGATCATACCTTTGTACTTGCCACAGTAGGCCGACATGGCTGCGGACTAACGGAGATTGGAGAAGAGTTTTGGTTACGCACCGAACTGTAGGGGAGGAGAGGAGGCAGCTATGAGGAATGGGGTGAGAAGGGAGGCAACAAAATTTTGGGCCAAGAGAGATTTGCGGAGGCATGTGTGTGCACCACGAAATATTTAGTCCAGGAAGAAGGATAGGATGGTACTATCTGTACAGACAATAATAGGATGTCCATCATGCTATCTACAGTACCTTTCTTTAAAAATAGATCCAAGAGCTTGTAATAAATATTTGGGACACTGAACAATCCCAAATGAAAAAAAATTGAACTGCAAAGTTGTATATCATGTCTTATGACTAATTTTCATACAAGTATCTGACTTCATATGTAAAAATTTATTATTTTTTATGTTGTTTCTATTTTTATCAGTGTTCTAAAAGTCGATACTAGACGCTTAGGTATTAGATGATAGATTAGGCTGCTGAACTTGAGTAGCCTTTTGTTGCTATAGCATAGTAATTTTTTGGATAGGCGCAGGACCTAGGCGCCACCCAACGACCCGACCAACATCTAGCCCTACTATGATTTTTATTTGCATCTGCCGAAACATTTTTTTCTTTATTCTTTGAAAATATTTAATTTTGAAAAATTATAGGAAATTTATTTTAACTCTAATTGAGGTGAACCAGAGTTTTCTGCGATCCTTAAAATATTTCTTTTACTATGGTCAAGTCAATATTTGCATAGAACAATTATGTCAAGTTGGCATGTTACGCAACTTCCATATTAATACTAGTGAATGACCGTAACAAACGAAATATTCTAAGAAATATCATATAGTGATATTAGATAAATTTGGTTCACCTCACAGATAAAATAAATTTTCTACTAATCTTTAAAGTTTGAGCATTATCAAAGAATAAGTAAAAAAGGTTCCTAAGGAACCGCGTGCACTAATCTATTTTTACACAGCGGCTCAAGAGAACCAACGAATATTTGTGCCACTAAATGAGCTCAAATGGAAAAAGACATTCATATACAACTTTGTAGATCTCATCAGAGGGCTATACTTTTCCTATAAAGTTTTTCATATAAAGTTTGTGCTTGTCCGATTTCTATAACGCTAGTGTTTTCGCCATAGAGAAAAACTATTTTAAATAAAACATATTTTTTAAAATTTAGATCTTATTTTAATCCTCAAAGTTTGTGCCAAGTGTGAATCTCTAAATTTCCTCCAAATCACCCCTAGGATCCTCTCCAATTTTTTCCATATTCTCATGTTTTCAAATATCCAATTTAAATTCAAATTTAAATTCCTTATATTTCTTTTTAAAATCTTCTCTAAAAAATATCAAGCACCACAGTTTGTTTGGCCCTCATCCATTCTCATTCTCTTTTTCCCAACCAACTTCCCCTCTTCCTTCCTCTATGATCGGCCCAGTGCAAGCCTAACAAGCCGCCACGCCCTAGCCCAAAATTTCTTGGCCCAGCTCACTTTCTTCCTCCTCTCATCGCCTTCCTCCCTCTGTCCTCTTCTTTTTCTCTCTCTCACTCTCTCCCCGCTTCCTCCTAGCAAGGCCATACGCTCGTCCATACCACGGTGTCACAGGTAGTGAGATATTTCCTACTGGCTCACCGCAGAAATTAAAGCCACACATGCGCATCTCTTGACCATCACCTCACTGTCACTCCCACCTCCTCTCTCCTCTCTGTCTCCACCGCAGACGTCACCAAGCTCACGAGCCTTCCTTAACTCATCCTATCACCTTCCCACCTGCCTTCTTTCTCCCTCTACGCTGGTGCATGACACCATCCATAGTGTACACCATGGCCACCTGAGCTCCTCGTCACTTTACGTCTGAAAATGCATCTAAACTCTCTAGTAGGTTTTGAGTGATAAATGACAAGAAATTAGGAAGCTAACATGTTATGATTGAGAATCTCGTAACAATTTGTCTAGTGAGACATCGTTTTGTTTAAAAAAAAGACCCCATGAAGATTCAAAAGGAAGAAAGGACTAGAAGTGATGAAAATATAATTTTATTATTTCTTGAGTTCTTAGGATAAGTCAAAAGAGATTCAAGTTTAACCGGTTGAAAAAACAAGTGTTCAATCAAACTTTTAAATTCAGATAAGCGAACACTTGCACAACATACATATGGGGTTTTGGTTTTTCTGTGCTAGTGTTTCGGATGTTTTTATCTAGACTTTTATAAAAACTTGTGGATAAGTTTCTCTATCAAACAGATAAATCATTTTGGAGTCTCTAGACCCTTTAGCTAGAGTCTTCGAACTGAGCTCTCTGTCTAGCATAGAGGCATGTTCAGAATCTCTAAAAGTTTAGACCAGATACTTCAAACCTCCATCCTCTCTTGAAACTAAGTGATGTCCAAAGTCTTTGGACTCTTTGGTCAGAATCTTCAGACTGAGCTCTCTGTTTAGGCCAAAAGATCTGTCTAGAGTCTTCAGACTTTTGAAGCAGATACTACAGAATTTGAAATTTTGTAAGTAATGACTAGTTTAGAGAGCAGTGCATATTTAACCCCCACCAACCATCTTTTGAGGAGGTGGCTGCTCACTATTTCTAAACCACTCCTAAAAGATTTCTAGAGGTTCTCCACAATACTCTCTTGGATCTTGAGTTTAATCCATCATCTAAGTATGCTTTTTAAGTGATTTACGAGAGAGTAAATCTTAGAAATTTAGGTGAGCACTTGTGGATCAATACCAGTGAAGACTCAAGGTTGTTACTCTTGAAGAACCACTTCCTAAATGACTAGCTATTGTCCATGAGGATTGAACGTGTGAATCGCTTATGACGTTTGTGAAGGTATTCCTTACCTCTATAAGGAAAGAGGTATATTAGTGAGTTTTTGAATTCTTATTTTGAAATTTGTTTGGTAGAGCAAGCTCCATAGAGTTGGGAGAACAGTGTTCGGTGGTTGTCTTAACTATGTTTTGTACTTTGATGAGAGCTTGGAGACTAAATTAGTCTCTAAGATTGAACTTGGTGAGGTTAGTGATTAAACGCAATCCGGCTCTTTAGAGCTCTTTAATGGAGACGTAGGATCGATTTATCCGAACTTTAGTAAAAAATCGCTTATCTTTTAACATCCTGTTACCTATTTTATTCTCTGTGATTTTGTTTCCTTTTATCCTCCTCAACCCTTAGGGTTCATCTCCTTTGAGTGTTGCTGTTCCTGCCAGATCTCACGCGCCCGGCGTGAACATGCCGACGTCTAGGAGGTCTGCTTAACTCTAGTGCAAGCCGGTCGGCTTCTCTCCATGGCTCGAGGTACGCGCTCCGAGGCCTGTGAGTTTCACTCGGCTCCGGCGCGATGGTGCGGGTGCGGGTGTGCCAATCAATTTGACCCTGCAATTGATAAGGAGATGAGGCGAACAGGTTAGTCGGACGATGGGCCGATACGAGTCTTCGCTATCGGCTGGTCATCGATAGGATCGAGATGGTCATCGGCCGCATCCGAATGATTCCTGCTATCGGTTGGTCACCGATAAGGATTAGGATGCTCTTCCATTGGCTAGAGAGCCGATGAAGGCATGGACAAATGTCAATAAAGGATATGATGGCTCCAGGTGTGGTGAAAGTGAGATCATGATTCATCGATCGCAGAGCCGATGGACGCATCAAAAGGTACTAAAATCAAAGAGCGTAGGATCTCTCCAGATAGTCAATGGAAGTTGTAGTGGTCGTTCATCAGTTGAAAAGCCGATGAAGGCATATGCGAAGTGGCAAGGAATCATATAAAAGACACCGGTTGCAAAGCCGATACCACTCTAGATATAGCAAGGGTGAAGCGAACCCATCGGCTAGCTAAGCCGATGAGAAGACGTCTCTCTGAAGATAGGCGCGTATCGGCTAGAAGGCCGATGCGCTTGGCGTGATGCTTGAGGAGAATCTCTAAAGACTGGTGCGTATCAGCCGAGGAGCCGATACACTGGGCATGGTGCTCAATGTATAGATAACTCATCGGCTAACACTCAGATGAAATGCCGTACAGAGACCTATAGGCCTAAAGCTCAATCTACTATCGACAGCCTCATAGGTCGAACCTAACCGATGTAGTACGAGACCGATGATAGCGAAGAGAGCTTGATAGGCCGATAGACACTACAAGAACGTGATGCGATACATCCGATCAGTCTAAAAGATTGAATCTAAATGATACAACCTTAGATAGAGCAAGACATATTGGGATAGTGGCGGGACTTACCCCTTCACCGGAGATCGAAGTTAATCGATACAGCCCTGCGTCGAGAGCTAGGCCCCGCCGGTAGAAAACTAAATGAATTAGGATGGCAATGCACCGAAGTAGTTTTGATTAAAAGATATGTTGATTCCTTTATAGGTTTTTAGGGGTTCTATATTTATACCCTGATATTATAGAGTCCGACACAGTTATAACAACCATCGGACGTTATCTTCTAAAAATATAAAAGAAAATATCTCTAAGGAAGTTAACTAAACTAACTAAACATTTCTATATAAGATATGATTTATATAGATAAAATACCCTACCATGAGTGCCATGGTTCCTTCTCAAACTCGGTTTCATCTAGATAATCTTCTATTCTTGGACTGAATCTCTCCTTGCTTTATCCGATCGGCTTCCTCCCTGTAGCAACCGGACTCTTCTTTTACTTCAGCCGATCTTTTTCAACCTTTCCCTAGGCTTTTTAAATTTTGGTGTTAACAGTTGCTTAGACATTTTGAAGGTCGACAAACTACTCAATGTTGGCTTCATCCGAGAAGTCATTCACCCGTAATGGCTCATGAACCCTATCGTTGTTTCCAAGTCGAATGGCAAGTTAAGAATGTGCGTTGATTATACTAACTTCAATAAAGACATGCCTAAAAGATCCCTTCCTCTTGCCTCGTATATGTTAGATCATTGACTTTGCCACGAGGTGCGGCATTTAGTATTTTTTGAATGCATACTCTAGTTACTAGATCCACATGGCTAAGGAGGATGAGAAAAAGACTTTTTTTATTACATCTGCATGACTTATTGCTATATTTACATGTCTTTAGGGTTGAAAAAAAGGTCCCTTGTACCATCATGCGATGCACATCACTTTAAAATTACAGATAAGTTGCAACATTGAGGCTTACGTCGATGATTTGGTTGTCAAGACCAATGACCGAGCCACACTACTCAAGGATTTTGCCGAGACATTTGACGATCTCTGCAACACACGCATGAAGCTCAACCCTGAAATGCATGTTTGAGGTCCCAGTGGGCAAGCAACTGGGCTTCTTGATCTCCAACGTGGGATCTATGCTATCCTCAAAAAGATCTGGTCCATCGAGCAGATGCATTCCCCAATACGTCTCAAGGACATGCAATGCCTCACTAGCGGCATGACGACCTTGGGACATTTTATCTTCAAGCTCACAGAGTGAGGGCTCCCACTATTCAAGCTACTCAAGAGGGTTGATTGCTTTAAATGGACAATGGAGGTCGAGTAAGCTCTCCAACACCTGAAGAAGTACCTCAACTAACCGCTAGTCTTGGTACCTCAACTCAGCAAGCTCTCCAAGCTGACAAGCCTTGTCTAATGCTTGAAAGTCTGAGGTTATGTTGTTGACTGCTAAAATTGAGCAGAAGGCTAGCAGTGGCTGAGTTGAGGTCATATGTATAGAAGTCAATAAGATGGAAGCAGTTTGAGCAGCATATACTCTTGCACTTGCTGAAATCAAATCTCCATTGAGAAGTGAAGTTTTTTTCTGAAGGTGGCTGCTTTGTTTCCAATGGACTGATCCTTTCTTTGGAAGAGTACTTTATCCTGCATTTACAACCTCAAGAGATGAACACTTGACGAAGAATGTAAAAGGGCAAAGTAGAGCTTCATATGAATCTTTCTCAGATGTCATCACTTTTGATACAACATATCTAACAAATAAATATGATATGCCTCTTGCCCCATTTGTTGGTGTAAATCATCATGGAGAATAAATTATTTTGGGATGTGCCCTACTATCAAATGAGACCACAGAGACTTTTTTATGGCTGTCCAAATCTTGGTTGGCATGTACGTCAAATAGACCACCAAAAGCTATAATTACTGATCAGCGTAAAACTATGTAGAATACTATTGAGCAAGTTTTTTTCTCAAGCAGGACACAGATGGTGTTTATGACATCATGAATAAGATTCCTAAGAAGCTCAGTGGATACTCAGACTATGAAAATATCCTAGTCACATTGTCAAATGTGGTGTATGATTCATTGAAAAAATCTGATTGTGAAAAAGATTGGGAAGAGATAATTAGTCATTTTGGTCTTCAGGACAATGAGTGGTTGAAAAGGTTATACGATAATAGGCATAAATGAGTGTCAGCTTATGTGAAAGATATATTTTGGGTTGGAATATCTAGCACAGAGAGAAGTGAAAGTGTGGATGCATTCTTTGATGGATATATCAATTCGAGAACAACACTAAAGCAATTTGCAGACAAATATGACAGTGCATTAAGAGACAAGGTTGAAAAAGAAAATAAGGCTGATGCGAAGTCTTTCCATGCGTTGATTCCATGCATCACTCGTTATGATATTGAGCAACGGTTTCAATCAATATATACTAATGGAAGTTCAGAGAATTTCAGGAGCAACTCAGAGATAAAATCTATTGTCACCCAGTTGTTATGAAAGAAGATGGTCCAAATTACATGCTCAAGGTGTCACAAGATGTTAAAGTCAGAGAGAAAGATATATGTTTAGATTTTAGTGTAAACTTTAATGGAGATCAATGTGATGTGAAGTGCACATGTCATCATTTTGAATTCCGTGGAATATTGTGTAGTCACATCCTTTCTACACTTGCAATAATGAAGATCCAAGAAGTGCCTCCAAATATATATTTCAATGATGGAGAAAAGACTTAAAGAGGAACACACTTTTATCAAAAGTTTATATGATTATATGGAAGATACACCAATTGCAAGACGTTTCGATGAGTTATGCAAGTTCTTATACGAGGTAGCTAAAGATGGAGCAGAATCAGATCCAACGTTTGCATTCGTGATGGATGAGCTTCCAGAACTAAAAATTAGTTCTTCCGATGCAAAACACAATATCAATCAAATTCAGATATCTTTACTTTTCTATACATAGGCTGCCTCTATCCAAATTCCAAATAAAAGGCTTGTGGATTAACACATGTAAATCGTGTTCAAAGCACAGATCTTGACAGATTGAAAATTTTCAAGCGCTTGACAAATAGCAAATGCGTATAATTATTTTGTGTAGGTGGCACGATTCGCTTCAAGAATCTCGCTAATCACACGCTTTAAAGCGAACTCCTCCGTAATTATTCCTCCGTGCGTCGCGTTGACGATCTTTACGGACTTGAAGAAAGCTTGCTCCGGATCTTCTTCGACCACCTTGTCCAGCGCCAGTACGCTGGCCAAGTTGACAACTCCATCTCCGTCGCCGTTCACCACCTCAGGGTCCTTGCTATAGTCGCAGTCCCAGTACACCAGCTGCTGGGGCGTCGGCACACCGACGCCGTTGATGGCGGTCATCGGCACCCTCGGCGCCCTGAAGCCCAGCGTCACCGGCAGCGCCCTCGTACGGTACAGGCTGGTCTCCTCGTCGGAGAAGCCGAGCGCCGCGAGGAACTCCGGGATGTCGTGCGCGGAGTAGTTCCTGCATCGCGTCACCACCAGCGGCGCGTCGCCGAACACCTTAGGGGACGGCAGTGGCGAGAACACGGTCCCGTAGCTCCGCGCCGTTCTTGCGAGCGACGCCGGCGGAGCGTAGGCGGAGGCGGCGAGGGTCCGCAGCGGCGCCACGATGCCGCCGCCGCCGGTGGAGATCATGACTAGGTGCTTGACAAACGTCCTGCGCCAAGGCGTCGCTCTCGACATGAGGAACTCGACGGCCATCGAACCGCCGAAGCTGTGTGTCACCAGGATGACCGGCTTGCCGCAGTTCTTGCTGCTCGCATGCTCGACGAGCCACCTCAGGTCAGCCACGAAGAAGGAGAACACCATGGCATCCTTGCCTGGTGGCGCCGGCGCGTAGCGGAAGTCGTACGGGGCACCGAAGAGATTCTCTGATTCCTTGTAGCCGATTCCTTCCAGGGCCTTCACCACCTTCGCCATACAACCGTCTCTGTGATATTTGGCAGATTGAGGTTTAGGCGAAGAAAAACAGTAGCACATATTTAGCAGCTAGTTCAATTTAGATCACTAATTGTATTTCAACGTATTTATGAAGCCAGACATTTGGTACTGCCTAAGTTTTAATGTTGAGGAATGCCGTACCACTATTTACCGAGAAACCTCCACTCAAAAAAAAAATTACCGAGCAACCTAAGTAATCAAATTTGACAAAATAGCTATTTTAAGAAACAATGATTTTGTAATCTTTATTTGTGATAACTCCTGTTACCTCTCAAGTTTGGAAGTTTGGACGTACCAACAACTGAAATATTTGCAAAGATACGCTCACTATCAGAATTCATTTCTCAATACCTCCCCAGAAAAAAACTCAGCTCCTGGCTCGGATCGGTTCGTAAGAAGCTCGATTCGGATTAGCTCCAACTCATAGTCTTAATGAGTTAAGCTGAGTTTGCATTTCAGCTTACGAGCTTAATGAGCCGAGTTTGCCTTTTAGCTCCTTACTACAAAAGATCACTGTACTTCATATACTTATGCCTTTTTAACTAGCTTAGTATTATAATAATATCTAAATTGTTTTTAGTGAGTTATTTATCAGTTAATATCTATTATTATTATGTTAATATATAATAAAAGTGATAAATTTAAAATTATAGAGATGATTTAAATAAAATATAGCTCGTTAACGAGTATAAAGAACTTAACAAGCCAACTTATAAGCTGAGCTGAGCTAGACTTTTAGCTAATTAAGATTAACGAGCCAAACCAAGCTTGCTTGTTAAGATAACGAATCAAAAGGAACGAGCCATGCTATCCACCCCTAGTGTTATACATCCTCTGTACATTTTCTAGATGTTACTCAAATTGATGGATGGAAATTTATATCATGCTATGAATCTGTGTGGTGTGATGCATCCCTTGTTTTGGTACATATCTGTTATTTTTCTCAAAAATGTACCTAACATCTTTGAATTATAGGTCAAAAGCTAGGTTGGATTGTCTCAGCAAGGAGCAGCACTAGGGCTATTAACACCAATGACTCGATGGAGGCAGGAGACTCAAAGTGCTGTTGCCTCCCATGCAAGAATTGGAGTGAACTCTAGAAGCTGATTTCAAAGTTCGTGAGGTAGTCTCCTACAAACTTATAATCATAGTGCTATGCAAATTGTGTAATATTATGTTTTGTGTGTTCTATTGGAACACTAAACTTGAAACTTGGGACATGCTGATGTGCCTGTGATCTATGTACAACTACTACTTTGTGACACATTATGAGTAGCTATTGGTGCTTGTATTGTAATGAAATATTGATTCTTAAGATGAGAGTATATGTATGTGTATGTATATGTGAGTGTTGTGTACGATAAGCATCGGTGCCCTGTTGGGTACGGTTGCCAGAGCAGCTCTGATTTTATCCGGGAGGTAACCGTCAGTAAAATACAATTTAGTATTTATGACAGGACTTACTTGTCAGAATAAAAACATGCTTTTGCTGATGGTTTGGACCACAGTTGGTGGACTTTGAATAAATCCGATGATCTAGACAACGTCAGGAAAATTCATTGTGATGGTTAAACCCGTCATGATTATTTATCCTGACGGAGCCCTGTCAAGCAAATTTTAATTTTCCTGAAAAGGTAGTATCGACGGAATTTGCCTGACAGTTCGACATCAGGATATATTTTCCTGACGTGAATATATAGTTTCCTGACAGCTTATGGTTGTCAGGAGTAATTGAGTTTTTGGTAGTGAGATCTCTAACGGGAACGGTAAAAATTCTGTTTAACCAAATGAAGTGCACGTCCAGTTCTCATTTAAATCTGGTACATAAACAATATCATCACAGGTTCACCTAAAATCTAGTAGTGAAAAAGTGATCAAGTTTAGCCAGACTGTAAAACTATAGTTTTATGCGCACACACACATGGTTGTCTTGTCTCCTTACCCTTCTCTCTCTTCTCTACTTTTACTCTCCAGATATATCTCTCTTCTTCGTCTGCTGTGGAACATTAATGTTGGGGAGAAGGGTAGGTAGGCGTGAGGGTTGATGCACCAGATCCACCCATGAGGGCATGTGGGGAGGACAAACCAAGTGACGAAGGTGAGCAAAAGCAATGGATTGGGTGGTAGCAAAGTCATCATGGGCCTACGCAGAGCTTACGTGTCTAAACCGAAGTAGTTTTTGCCAACATGGAGCTTACATTATACATGACAATTCAGTTGGAAAAAAATTGATATGACCTTATAGTCTAGCTTGTCCCTAAGAGATGTATTGAGGGCTAGGTGTAGATCACTTTTTTGTGTGGGTGTGTGGGAGGGGTTGGAGAAGGGGGCATTAGGTGGCCACGTTGATATAGTGGCAATGGGCGTAGGGTAGTTTGCAGCATCGATCTGGTGGTGAAGAGTGTTGCATTGATTTGGTATGATGTAGGAGAGTGCAAATAGGGGTGATCATCAATTTGACACACACCACCCATGGACCCTAGCACAAATGTTGCTAATGGTGGAGTTGTCGAAGTAAAGATTTGGTATGTATGTTTAGGGTTGACTTTTGTTTTTAGGGAAGAGAACTAGCCCATGTGTGAGGTTAGGTAAGTATAAAGTTAGCTTGACGATATATAGTTAAAGTTTGGAAGACATCAAAGGACTTAAATGTAAGATTGTAGAACTTGAAAGGGTATATCTGAAAGAATAAAGGTAGCTGGACAATAAATGCAATTTGATGGAAATACAGGGGTTTATTTACAAAATTTTCTAAAACTTGGGAGCTGTCTTCTTCGCCCTTTTGGCCCGTTCACACCTGTGGGGACTATGTGAGCCAGGCTATTTAACCGGTGAATAAAAGGCCGCCTTGACTAGATGCACATCTCCGTACGATTTCATCGATGATTGATCTTTATCAAACAAAACTCTTAGGCCAACCTTTTTATATATAGCATATGTTTTTCATATTGCTCGAAAGGATGAACAATATATTTCTATTGATACGATTTAATTGTGATTTTTATGTCTTAAAAGTTTTTTTATGGATTATTGATTATAGATGATAAGTTTCTGAAAATTAATTAATTTAATTGTATATATGAAAGTTGATGAGTTAATTCTAAAATATTTTGTACAAATTGTTGAGGAAAAAGATTTGGAAAAAAATCATAAATTTAAATGAAATATAAGTACCTCTGTAGTCCACAACTATATTTTTTAATTGGAAGCATTATATCCTTTTATACTCTATTATTCTAAGGGAAAAATCTAGAAATTTCGTAACATTTGAATATTTCTGTTTTCCAAAAGAGTATTTCGTAATTTTCTGGAAATTTAAGGGCTCATTTAGAAAAATTGCTAAAACCTGTGGTCAGGCCTGCTTGGCCTTTTGGCCCACTTGATTCGGGCGGGGCAAGACCACCAATAGGCCGGCTCATTTAACCCAGGGATTAAATGCCGGCCGGTGAAGAATGCGGTGGGCTACGATCTGACAGGGGCCTTTGTGCAAAATGGCTGGTGACCACCTGCCATTCTTACAAAAGAAACACAGGACGCCACGTCACCGATCCGCGCAGCCGTCACTCCGTCCACTGTGCACCGTCCATTCCCATCCAACGGCTCGAGGTCGGTATCACATGGATCATTGTCGGAGGCGGGGCAGCGTCGTCGTGTCTCGCAGAAAGTAAAGCCTCTGTTTCTTGTTTCTACGGGAGAGCGCGCAGGTGGCACCGCTCGACGCGGTGCCCGCGGTGAGGCTGCTTGCGCTGTTCCCCTTGGTGGCGGATGGCGGGACGGCGGCCTGTGGCATACGAGCGGCGGCGGCGGGGCAGGGGACTGGGGTGGCGCCCGGCGATGGCGAGCCGCGTCGGCGACGACTGCAGGCTGCAGGCGGTCAAGATTTGCCGGTCGCGCCGGATCTGGCGGCGGCAGCAGGGACGGCCAGGGGCGGGGCCAAGGAGCTCCCGGTGGTACATCGAGCTCAAGGTGATCGTGGCCGTCATTGTCAGCTGGGCGATGGCACGGTGATTAGGAGAGGGGAATCCAATGTTCTAGCCCGATATTTTTTTCTAGGATTGTTTTTGTCTTGTGGGATTTTTTTTTCATCTACTCGTGACTGTTATTTGATAGAAATTAATGTTAAAGTATTTTTAGTTTATTTGATAGAAATTAATGTTAAAGTAGAAAAAACTTCTTAATAAATAAGAAATAAATATTGTAGGAGGGCAAATGATGATAAGATAAAAAAATTAAATGAAAATTGATTAATGAGATAAGTAATATTGACAAAAAAATTTATATTATATGATAAAATTTAAATTTAAAGAACCGAGGTAGCCTAAGCTAGCAAACAGCACAGTAATTATAAACAACGCGTGGGGACATAGCGGATGGCGCCTTACTTTTCGGCGTGGGTGCCAAAGCAGCGGGTGGTGCCGAACGATGCAACCCGGGTCCGTACGCCGGCGACGTTCCGGTAGTCGCCGCGGTCGCCGTCGTACACCAGCCGCAGCTGATCCGCGTAGCACGGCGCCTCTTGGGGATCCCGAAGCGCGGTGCTGTTCTCCCATAGCCGGAACCAGCTCTCCTTCCCCTTCACCTTCCGCGCGACGCAGCTTGCCGGCGCCGCCGTCTCGTAATACTCCTCGCTGAGCTTCGCGTCGATCTGGCTACAGGTGTAGCCCGGCAGCAGGACGACGGGGTGGAGTTCGTCGTAGGCCTCGTCCGCGCGACGGCGGTGCCGCAGCAGCGGCGGCAGGGTGCTGCCCCCTTCACAGAGGAGGAAGAAAGGCCAGCTGGAGACGAGCAGGAGCGGTAGAAGGCGGCGGCGTGGTTGTGCCTCCATTGTACCGGTTTCTCTGTGTGAAGTAGCTAGCTACCTACGTTATGCATTATTGTGGTATGCGGCGTGGTCACTTAATCACGTTTGCTGGTTAGCGTAATAAATTCGAAAGATTTTGGCTGATAGAGGCATGTGATGTCGTAAATAAGCATCGATTATGCTGTGCCCATAAAACGACGAGGACTTTTTTTTGTTGATGGTTGGTAGCGGAAGGAGAAAATATAGGCTGCAGACTCGTTGATTGGATTAATTAGAAAGACAGCTCTACATCTGTTCGATCATTGACTCAACTTAATAATTTCATTAGCATCGAAGAAGCAACAAAAGATATATACCATGAATTAAAAAAAACTAATCACGAAAACTAATATGGAACCTACCTAGCTATGTACGGGCGCTTACTGTTATTGTATGATCTATAAATGATATTGATACTAGATAGGAATAGAGACATTTAAACTGAATCAAAATTCTATAAAAACAAAGGATAGTAAGACCTTAGTGAAGATGTCGGCAACTGTGAGATAGTAGGCACATAAAAAGCCTGATCTTCTCTGTAGAGATTTTGTCTCGAACAAAGTATAGATCTATTTCAATATGTTTGGTGTGCTAATATTGTACTGTGTTTGTTGAGAGATAGATAACATCGGTGTTATCACAAAACACTACAGTGAAATGCCTAAGACAGAAATAGAGCTCATAAAGTAATTGTTATAGACAAGAAACCTTAACAACAACATTAGCAACCACCCGATATTCTGCCTCGGCATTAGAATGAGACATCATCTGCTGACGCTTTAAGGACCAAGAGAGCAAATTATCACCTAAAAACACAACATATCCTGAGATAGAACGATAGGTATCCAGACAACCAGCCCCGTCAGCATTAAAGTATGTAACTAGATCACGATTAAAAAAACAGAGTAGATGTAAACCATAATCCATGGTGTGCTTAACGTAGTGTAGAATGCGTTTGATCAAGCCCAAATGTGACTTACGAGGATCATGCATATAAAGGAGATGTCCAGACGAGTGAAGGTGAGGAACTGAAGAGCGCCAGTAAGAGCATGATAATCAATAGCGTCAGTAACAAGAGGCCCATAAGCCGAGAGCTTAGTATTTGTGTCAACCATAGTAGAACAAGGTTTGCAATCAGTCATGCCAGCATAATTCAAAATCTCAAGCATATAATGGTGTTGTGACAAGAACATACCATCAGTGTTTTGAGAAATAGTCATCCCAAGAAAGTGATGCAGGCTGCCAAGATCCTTCTTAGAGAAGTCCACTCTGAGAGAGATTATAATATTGTGTAACAGATCTCCAAAAGAGGCAGTCAGAACAATATCATCAACATAGACCATGTTCGATCTACGCAGAAGAACGAAGAGAGATGTATCGAATTTTGCTTCAATGAAACTAATAGACTGAAGAAAGGAGACAAACGTACTGTACCAGGCTCGAGGTGCCTGTTTCAAGCCATAGATAGACTTATTGAGGCGACACACATGATCTGGCCTGGAGGAATCAACAAAACTAGACGGTTGTGCACAACAGATCGTTTCACTCAAAATGTCATGGAGAAAATCATTCTTCACATCCAACTGATTAATAGGCTGATTGTGAGATAATGCCAGAGACATAATTGTCCGAATGGTGACTGGCTTCACAACAGGACTAAAGGTCTCACCAAAATCAATATCTGGGCGCTATGTAAAACCTTAAAGTACCCAACGAGCTTTATAGCAATCTAGTGTACCATCAGGACGTAGCTTATGATTATAGACCCGCTTCTAGTAACAATGTTAATACCACGTGGGAGAGGTATGAGATCCCAGGTATTGTTTGCTTGGAGGGCGGTGAATTCCTTGTTCATAGCATCCTGCCAATTTGGGTCGACCAAAGCACTGCAATAGGTTTTCGGAAGAGGAGACAATATAGTTGCATATAGATCCAAGATTGCTTTAGGCTAACGAAAACCATGCTTCCCCCGAGTAATTATAACATGATCATTAACAACCGTCGAGACTGAAATTGCACCAAATGTAAATGATGTGCTAGAATTAGATGTGTTGTTATACTGCAGCGAAGAGGGGGTGTCCTATAAGGGAACAACACTAGCTAAAAGTCTCCCATCATTAGAGACTGAGGGCGAGCAAGAACTGGTGTCTAGAATGACCTAGCGGATGTAGAGTAAAGAGGTTCCACTGTGGTTGGCCCATGAAGTGAAGCTGCTATAGACGAGCTGATTGAGTCCGGATTGTAAAGTACTCTGTTGTCATCGGAGGCAGTGGAAGACTGGCGATGACTGGCAACACCAGAACTTGCACGACCTATACCTACAATAGCTGTTGGACAATTAGGGCTAGGCACATAGTCAAACTCCAAAAGAAAATCAAGATTGGAGGAAGGGAGAGGTGTAGGAAGCTCGGCAAAAGGAAAGGAAGACTCATCAAAAGTAACTTGACGAGAAATAATTAGACGGTTGGAAGTAATATCAAGATAATGATACCCCTTGTGTTTTGAGGTTTATCCTAGGAAGACACATGAGGTGGATCGAGGAGCAAGCTTATGTGGAGTGATGGTAGATAGGTTAGGATAATAGTTACAACTAAAGATACGAAGATGATCATAAGAGGAATGAATGTTGTATAGTGCAAAATATGGAGTTTGGAAGTGAAGAGTTTTGGTTGGGTGGTAATTTAGGATATAGGTGTCCGTGTGAAGGGCTTCCACCTAGTAGGGCGTTGAAATGCTAGCTTGAAACATGAGAGAACGCATGATGTTGTTGGTGAAGCGAATGATACATTCAGCACGACCGTTTTGGGAGGAAGTGTGTGGCCATGACATGCAAATGGTGACACCATGAGTAAGGAAAAAGGAACGGGTAGTAGAGTTATCAAACTTCCGACCATTGTCACACTGTATGATCTTAATCATGGTGTCAAACTATTAATGCCAAAATTTGATTTAGCCTGTAAATAGGATCGGCCGATGGAAAATACTAATCGGCTCGTGGGATAAAACCGATTGATACTATAGATAAGCAGTTCAAACTAGTGGAAGATTGGACCATTTTGTTTGAGGATAGGAAACTATCCAGATGGAGTCGGGTCCAAAGAGGAGTGTTAACACCAAGACTTTCAAAAGCCCAGGAAAAGGTTTGAAAAGGATTGGCTTAAGTGAAGGGGAGTCCGATTGCTATAGGGAGGAAGCCAATCGGGTGGAACAAGGAGAGATTTGGTCTAAGACTAGAAGATTATCTAAATAAGACCGAGTTTGTGGAGGAACCGTGAAACTCACGGCAGGGTATTATATTTAGGTAAATCGTAAGGAAGGTTAGTTAGTTTAGCTAACTGTTTTAGAGATATTTTCTATTATCTTTGTTAGGAAATAACGTCTGATGGTTGTTCAAATTGCGTCGGACTTTGTAAACCTAGGGTATAAATATAGACCCCTGGAGACATGTAAAGGAATCTTTTGATCAATACAACCTCGACACATCGCCACCCTAGTTTACCTAGGTTTCTACCGGCGGGGTCTGGCTCTCGATGCGGGGCTGCATCGGTTAGGTCCGATCTCCGGTGAAGGGGTAAGTCCCGCCACTATCTCGATATGTCTCATTCTATCTAAGGCTACATCTAGTTAGGTTTGACCTCTTAGGCCAATAGGATGTATCACATCACGTCCGTGGAAGGTTTATCGGCCTATAAAGCTCTCTCCGCCATCATCGGTCCCGTGCTGCATCGGTTAGGTTCGACCTACGAGGCAGCCGACGGTGGAATGAGCTTTAGGCCTATAGGTCTCTGTACGGCGTTTCATCGGAGTGCTAGCCAATGAGTTATCTATACGTGGAGCATCATGCCTAGCGTATCTGCTCCTCAGTCGATACGCACCAGGTCTTCAGAGACTTTCCCTTGAGCGCCACGCCAAGCGTGTCGGCCTTCCAGCCAATGCGTGTCTGTCTTCATAGAGACGTACTCTCATCGGCTCAGCTAGCCGATAGGTTCGCTTCGCCCTTGCTTCAGCACGTCCGATCCAGCGTCCACCGTCCCGTCGTCTTTGGCCCATTCTCATACTATCTCGGTTAGGTTCAATCTTCAAGATTCGGTGCCAGTGGCATCGTCACAGCAGGCAACGGGTTTCGTGCTGCCATCTCCATCCTGTGCCTTCGTCGGCTCTGTGGCCGATGGATCAGGGCCTCGCTTTCACTACGCCCGGAGCCATCGTATCCCTCGTCGACACCTGCCCACGCCCTCATCGGCTACCCTAGCCGATAGAAGGACGTCCTGTTTCCTATCGGCTATCGGCCGATAGCGAGAGTCATCCGGACGTGGCCAATGACCAACCCGATCCTATCGGCAGCCGGCCGATAATGAGTGCTCTTATCGGCTCATCGTTCGACTGACTCGTTTGCCTCACCTCCTTATCAATTGCAGAGTCAAATTCACTAGCACGCCCGCACCCGTACCGTCGCGCTGAACCCGACCGAACCCCATGTCCCTCGGCGCGCGTACCTCGAGCTACAGAGAGAAGTCGACCGACCTGCATTGGAGCTAAGCAGACCTTCCAGGCGTCGGCTTCTCTCACCAGGATCTGGCGCGAACACAAACTAAGTGGTGACATAAGAAAAGAAATGAGAGAAAGTAGAGAATGTGTCAGACTTGAGACGTAAAGGAAAAGTCCATGAGTAATGTGAGCAATCATCAAGAATTATAAAATAGTATTTGTAACCAGTGACACTAGTAATTGGAGAGGTCCACAAATCACAATGAATTAAATCAAAATTATTAAGAGCACGAGAATTAGACTGAGGAAAAGAAAGATACACATGGTGACCTAATTAACAAGCATAAACACAATGTTTCAAATTCACTTTTATTATAGGTGGAATTTAAAGAAGGTGCTAAACAAGATAAAGGTTTATGACCAAGGTGACCCAGCTGGCGGTGCCAATGCATGGTTGGGGACGTGATTGCAGCGAAGACGTGAGGATGGGTTGGCGGTCGAAAGGAGTAGAGCTCTCTAGAGCTATTGCACCTGATGATCACGTTTTATGTTACTATATCATTCACAGAGCGGCCAAAAGGGTCAAATTCAACAGAGCAATGATTTTCAATGATGAAACGATAAACTGATATGAGATTCTTAATGATGTGTGGAGAGATAAGAATATTATGTAAATATGAAGAATAATCAGTTGTAGAAAAAGAAGTAGACTCAACAGTAGCAATAGGTAATAAGGAACCATTGCCGACAACAATGTTACAAGGGGTAAAGGAACTTGGTGACTAAACATGAGATAGAGAATCAGAGCTTAAAGCCATGTGAGAGGAAGCACTTGAGTCTATATACCAATTGTCGCTCGGTAGAGGAGTGAGGGTCATGGTGTTGAAGTTTTGTGCCAAGGCCTATTGATCCTATGACCAGGATTGCTACGGAGGTGGTGCAATAGAATAAGTACCATAATAGGACATAAGAGGGAACTATTACTGTTGTAGTTGGAGATTCGTGCTGAACGGTTGTTGCTGATGGCACCGAAAGACGAATTGTTGCTGTTGTATAGTCTGGGCAATGGATGACAACGCACTAGCGACAAGAGCCTAGGGGTGAGGAGGAAGTGACGCTAGAGGCGGGTGTGGGGGCGCGCCGGGCTAGTTCGGTTAGATGGCGAAAGTTCCATTGAGCTGATTGCAGCGTAGCAGCCAGGTTCCAATCAGGCGCGGTGGTTCGTGCTGTCTGCCCCTACTCCAGTTAGGGCGCCAACTTCAATGACCTCTACTGTTGCTGCCCGCGTTCTTGGAGCCACCCGGTCCGCCATATCTGCCAATGCTAATGGTGCCATCGTGACCTAGGACACCGCTGCTGACAGTGCTCAGGTGGGAAATACTAGGACGTGGCATCGACGGGCACACGGATGTAGAGGCCCTGAGCACTGTCGGAGTGGATGATTTACTAGCGATGGTCACCTCCTCGATGAGCAAGTTTGCACGGACATTAGAGAAGGCCAAAAATAGACGGGTGCGCTCGATCAACGCTGCCATGTGAGAGTATTGCTCGTTGAGGCCACAAAGAATGTTGAGCACCAAGGTGCGATCCAAGACCATCTCTCCCAAAGTCACCAAGATGTCCACCATATGCTTCATCTTGTTGCATTAGTCAGTGACGGAGAGGTCACCCTAAACAAGAGTCTAGAATTCGGTGTCAAGGATGATGGCGTAGGTCTCCTTGTTGCCGATGAACTGTTCTTCCAGGCCAAGCCAGATAGAGCGCGAGGTTGGGGACGTGGTTGGCACTGTTTTGAGGAGCTCTGGTGACACTGTGCCGAACAGCCATGACTTGACAATGCAATCCATGTAATGCCAATGAGGATCCGCAAAGAGGTCATTGTTGGAGAGCACTAGGCAGTCGAGGGTGTATTTGGTTGCGGTGTTGAGGAAGAGCGTGCGCCAGCAACTGTAGTTTATGGATGTCTGCTTGAGGACGAGGGGAATTATTGTCGTGATGTTGGACACTGCGATGGCCTAGGCATGAAGTTGAGATTGCTCTAGGTTCTCATATTCGGTGAGACGATAGATGGCCTCATTTGCTCTGGTAGAAGCCACCTTGGCCTTGGTAGCGGTTGCTTTGGCTGTGGTGACGACATCGGTTGCAATGTATTTGAGTGCAGCATCTTGTGCTACCTGGGTTGCGACGATGTTAGATGACATTGGTGAGAACGCCAGTAAGAGGGGTGACAACATGGAGGGATGCTATGGCGAGAGGCCAGCGTCAATTGTTTTGGGGAAGAATGCCACGAGACAACAGCGTGGGATGGAAGAAGATGCCACGGGCTAGGAAAAGACACCGTGGGAAGGCGGCACGCGAGGTTGACGCCGTGGGATGCCGCGAAACTAGAGAGGACGCCGTGGGAGGACTGTGCGAGAGAAAACCACGGGAGGTCGGCGTAGAAGGGTGACGTGTGCAGGAGGGCGACAAGCGCAGGAGGGTGGCGAGAGGCCGACGGTGAGAGAGTTAGAGAGAAAGGGATGGCGATGCACGTAGGATGGAGACGTGTGCAGGAGGGCAGCGAGAGGCCGGCGATGGGAGAGTTAGAGAGAAGGGGATCGATCCCGCTTTGATACCATGAAAACGGATTGACTCAACATAATAATTCTATTAGCCTCATACGGCAAATAAATAGAGCACATGAAGGTTCAAAGAAGGAAACAAAAGATACACACCATGATTTAGGAAAGCTAATCATAAAAACTAATCTGAACCTTCCTAGTGTATGGGGTCCTGCTGCCATTGCGTGGTCCTATAGATGGTATGTGATTTGAAACTTTACATGTTAAGACATGTTAACAATCTCACCACCCATACATGGATTCAAGATACGTACAATGCTAAATACTCTCTTGCCAATGCCATCATGCTCCTCGGGTGCAGGTTGTTTGTTCCTTTGCCATTAGAGACAGTTTTTGCTGCTGTGGTTTATATTTTGTCACTAAAAAGTCCACATTTGATTCTTTGGCTGTGCCCTTAGTTTGATTCAGTCTCTTAACTATAAAACTATTCACTTTTGCACGCTCAACTCTTAAAATCATCCACTCATCAAAGACTAGCCAACCCCTTCTGCTTTCCCCACAAAGCCACCACTGCTTGCCTAGCCTAGATAGTGGAGAAGTCGCTGCTGTTGTCTTAAACCGAGCAGCTGCTAACCCTCGATGAAGGAGCCACCACCGCTCCTTGTAATAACAGTCTCTGTTACCTCCTTGCCGGTACCTACTACCTTTTATCACCGGAGTTGGCCTACATCGAGCCCCACCAATACCTGCATGTGACCGCACCAATACCATGCTCCCGTCGCTTGGAGTTCATCGCCTCAAATCACCTCTACCACTACAAAATCAAGGCTATACTTTGTTTGTCACTTTGGTGATTTGATTTGATTGCGTTGTTGCAATCATGTGGATTCTTACTAATTTTATTAGGTTGGAATGAGTCTAATTTGTCCACAAATCAGAGTCGTTTTCCTTTTTCCCTTTTGTCTCTGGCTCTACTACCTTCTAGATTCCTCACCACATGCATCCCCATGACCAAAATGGAGTCATCCTTGTGTCCACATCCATCTCCAACACCATGGCTCTGTCTTGACTCAAGTCCAATGCGACAACAGGTCCACTAGAGCCTTGCCATCACTGACACCGCCCCTAGTCACCACAAACTCGACCTCGATGCGAATCGCGCACACTGCTATGACATGTGACCACCTAAGCCTCCGCATATCGCTAATGACATTGTTGAACCAGGCCTCTTCCACAATTGGGCCACCCTAGTATGGTAGTCTAACTATCATCGCCCTAATTCAGCCATCCTCCACCTATATGCCACCATCTTTACAATCTTGACACACAACACCATGTCAAACACCTCTGTCAAAACAACCTCCAAAGTCACCAGTCGCTTTTGTTACTATTGTTGCTCATCACAAGCCTATATCTCGTTGCTACCTCCGATTGATTGTCCATTAATCTAGCTATGAGCCAAAAAAGACAAATAACTATGCCACCTTCACAGCAGCCAAATGACTCAAGTGTTGCATCTAACCATCTTCCTGTCACACGCAGCTCATCGAAAAGCCTAGACTACTCACCTGAATTGTTCGACTCCACCAATCGAGTTGTCGATCGCCTTCAGTTTTAGTCAACCCTGAGTGCCATGTATAACCATCTTTCCGTTAAAAGTAGCTTACCAATTGGTTCGGGCCACTTGCCTAAAGTGCCTGAATCCACCAATCAAGATCTGTTAATTGCCACTGTGCTCCACCTTATGTTATCTCTCTCAATTACTAATCACAGATACCACTTGCTAAAGTGCGCAATCTAGGCCACCAACCATGAGCCACCTCGGTTACATTGGGCCTGATATACCCACAGGTCCAACCGAAGCCACAACTTTAGATCCTATACAATCCAAAAGACTTATTTATAGATGATGACTGATACCACTTTTAAGTTTGTGCTCCCCTATTATCAAATATTGATGTGGGACTAAACCAATACAGCGTGATTTTTAATAGGTACCATCTAATATATTTGTCGATAAATTTTCACCCAAAAAGTTGTCTAATATAAATATAGAATAATTGTAGTATAATTACGTTGTAACTTTTGAAAAACCCATGTTAGCACAGCGGTAGCACATAGGTTGATACAATTTTTCTGTTCACTGCTTGCACAAATATGTATGTTATAGTAAATCTAATCGTTTGAAAGGTCATAGAATTTATATTATAGTTATATATAAGTTATAATATAATTATACTTGAACTTCTTTTTATAGTTGTATAGCAAAATTGCTCTTAATATTTTGTTTTACTACCGTGGAGACATAAGCATGCTTAAATGATAACGATAATACAGTATCATCCTTTGTTCGTGTCGTAAGACTGACACGCTACGACTCATTTCCGAATTGCACAAATAGGCGTATGCAATGTAGATGCATGGGGTGCTGTTGCATCCCCAGAATTTTTGGAGAAAAAACGTTACATTATATATAGTATATACTTGTTATACGTACACAGCATGCTCAGTATGAGGCCCAATTACGGCCCATTTGCTGTCCGTCCATTGATCACCACAGTTGATCTACTCCCTAGCTTAGCAGCACCACAACAGTTCACTAGTTTTCCAAGAGATAAGGGCGCAAGGCCCGAGAAAATGAGGGGAGACGAGGCGACTGGTGAGTGATGACAGGTGGAATGCCAATATTTAATTCTTTTCTAATCTGTACTGTAGCTTAAATTTTAAATTCATGATCTAATTATTGTAAATGTGAACATGTAGAATTACAAAGCACGAGTCACTGAAGCATGAAGAATAATTATATAGCGTCAATGTGAAGCGCATATTCTCAGAAATCATAAAAGTGTCCTCTTCATCATCACCGTGCACAGTTAGAGAAACTAAGAAAATTATTACTTTACCTTCCATTCGATTAGAAATAGTGCTGAAGAAAGTGATTGAGCCAGAGCTAGAGCTAGAGGCAAACCTTGAGGTGAACAATGATAATAGGACAATGTCTTTTAACTTTATGTTCACTAGACATTGATAGTGAGATAGAACAATGGTACCTAGAAGGTTAAGGAGGCAGTTTATGATGTTGATCTTCTACCACAGGATCCTATACAGAGACAACCCATCCTTCTATATTTTGCGAATGATTAACATGCAGTGAGGAGAGGTTATATTGCAAAAGGACCATGCAAAACAAGCTCACATGAATTTTCATGAAGAAAAATTGAAAAATAAATACTCGCCACTTTCGTAAAGCCTGGTTTGATTGGCTAGAAAATGATGCTGATTGTTCTTTGTTCATAAAACACTGGTGATGCCCATGGAGGTTATAGGAATTGGAGCAAACATGTTGGTGGCATTAAGAGTACTCATAATGAAACTCAAGAGAAGTTTAATTTCTTTGTCAAACAAAAAAACATCAAAATAGTTTTTATGGCACAATTAGTAACGGCTATATTTGGATATACTGATGAGTTATGCAAGGCTTTGTAAAAAAGGATGTTAATATTATTGAACTTATTTACACAACTAAATTTCAGTTGCAATAGGACAATGGATGGGAAGATTTTCTTGAGGAATTAACCTCCTTTTGTGTTAAATATCATATCAAAGTTCTTAATATGGATGGTGCCTATGGAGACCAAAGCGTTTTTTTGGAAAAGAAGAATTTCCCTCGCTTCCATACAGAAATGTTCTTAAGGTTCTTGACTTGCAGCTACAAGAGCAGGTTTGTATATCACATATGCATTTTTATCTTTGTTTTCTTATTTGGCTATTTCCTAATTTTTTTCGTTTGCTTATTACAGGTTTGATGAAGTTAATACAGAGCTGCTTCTTTGCACGTCATATTTCAATCATGCTAATTCATTTGCTTCCTATGAGAACAACTTAATAAACTGCTAAGTTTTATCTTAAAGATTTCTCAAACACTAATCTGCTTTTACTTTTTGTGCAACTAAATATGTTTATTGTTGATATGTGACATGATTCAAGGTTTCGAGATGTGAAAAATTTTGGTGAGCTATCTATTAAACTTGTTGAGACAAATAAACATGAACATCATAAGCTTGTTTATTTGTTGCTCAATTTAGTGTTGATCCTTCCTGTGGCTACTGCAAGTGTTGAGAGGGTATTTTCAGCAATGAACCATGTGAAGACCAAGCTAAGAAATACCAGGGTGATCAGTACTGAAATGACTGTTTAGTTACATTAATTGAGCGTGACTTTTTTTATCATGTCAACGATGATGCTACCATTGAACACTTTCAAGGCATGACGGTTCCGTCATGTTAAGCTCTAGAAACTTTTTTTTATGCCGGTTGTAAACCTTTAATCGGAACATATAACCTATTCCATTTGAATTTTAGCACTATTTACATCATTATATTAGGTATTTGAGTATTTGATTGGTATATTTTATCGCTTGATTTTTTATTTGAATCGTGGCTCTAAAGTTCGCACCCCGATGGATGAAATCATGTATCCGTCACTGCACAAATCTCTGAGAGTTTGTTGCTCCCATGCGCAATGTCCTTCGTATACAACTCATGCTGGTCAGCACCCTGACATTTATATAGCAGCATCCCTTCTAGAATACACATACCCATGGGTGAATTGCTGAGCATGAGCGTGCTAGTAACCATACACCCTATCCATGTGGCCTGACTCGTTGTGTCTCCTCACCTTCAAGAAACGGCACCGACATCTGTTACATCTGCAATGGCCAATTACAGTTTGCTCTCAACGTTTCTTTTCCACTCACCTCAACAGACAACATTCAATCGAGCTGGAGCATATTGGAGTGTTTTTCACGTAGCCGAATGCGATCCACTTTGCTGGGCGAACTTCGTCGTGTTCTAACTTGGTTTCGGCCTTAGCTTCCTAGGCCTATTTAACAGGCCAATGCAAACACAAAAGCCTTCACGCCCCGGATTGGCCCAAAGGCTCCAAACAAGAAGAATGTCTTCTGTACACGTGGGTCGGCCACAATCAGCTTACTACCGTGGATGGGCCAAAAAAAGATCAAACTAAAATCTTTGCTTTAAAGTCCTCAATTATGCAAACAAAGGATAAAGGAACGAGGGGACGTCACGTAATTATCGAGCTGTTGATACCGGGGGATCAAACCTTTAGAGAACATGACATTGTAGATAATGACACTGTCACCAAAAAAAAGAGAAGAAAAATTACACTGTCACGAGATGTATACATGACTCAACATATCAGATACTGAGAACTGGACGCATCCAAAGAATATTGAATTATTGACTCTGTCTAGAACTTGACGCATGCAGTACAATGTTGCCCAGCTCGATCATAATTAATTATTTTTCATAGGAGGCACGATTCGCTTCAACAATCTCGCCAATCACACGCTTTAGGGCAAACTCATCTTCAATAATTCCTGTGTGTGTCGCATTGACGATCTTGACAGCCTCGAAGAAACCTTGCACCGGATCTTCTCCGACCACCGTGCCAAGGTGACAGCTCCGTCTCCATCGCCGTACACCACCCGCGGGTCCTTGCTGAAGTCGCCGTCCCAGTACACCCGCTGCTTCGGCGTGGGCACGCCGACGCCGTAGACGGCGGTCATCGGCACCCGCAGCGCCCTCGTCTGGTACCAGTCGATGTCCTCGCCGGAGAAGCCGACCGCCGCGAGGAAATCTGGGATGTCGTAAGCGGAGTAGTTCGTGCACCGCGTAACCACCAGCGGCGTGTCGCCGAACACCTTAGGGGACGGCAGCGCAGCGAATACGGTCCCGTAGCTCCGCTCCGTCCTTGCGAGAGAAGCCGGCGGCGCGTAGGCGGAGACGTCGTGGCTCCGCAGCGGCACCACAATGCCGCCGGTGCCGGTGGAGACCATGACCAGGTGCTTGACGTACTTTTTCCGCCAGGGCATCGCGCTTCGTGAGAGGAACTCCACGGCCATCAAGCCGCCTTTGCGGTGCGTGACCAGGATGACCGGCTTGCCGCTGTTCTTCCTGCTCGCGTGCTCGACGAGCAGCCTCAGGTCGGCCGTGAAGGAGAACGCCATGGCGTGCATGCCCGGTGGCGCAGCCACTTACCGGGAGTCGTACGGGGCGCCGAAGAGATTCTCCCCTTGTTTGTAGCCCATACCTTCCAGTGCCTCTGTCATCTTCTTGAAGCATTGGTGGCCCTGCCAGGATTTGCAGTTAAGGAATAAAACCAAATGAACAAATGCATATAAGCACCTAATTAAATAGGTACTCTCTAGTGTATACTTGACATAAACATGTCAAATATATTGCGAATTTTGTACTGTTAAATTGCTTAAGCACCCTTGACCCAAACCCTTCTTCCTCTCTCCTCACTCATACTGCCCCCACTACCATTTCCACCCAACCATCTTTCCGGTCTACGCCAACTCACCACTACACCACCTCCTAACCACTCTGTTGTCACTTAAAATTAGCACTAGTTTGAATTTATAGTAAGTGCAAGCCAAATTTAGAACTGTGCTTTCTCATAAAGGTTGGTCTGGCTGTCATTGTATGGTTGGTCAAACCAGACAATAAACTATGTTCTAACCATAGTTGTCTAGGTGGTCAGACTTTTGCCCCGAGTTTAAGTCCAAATTGACTCTTCTAGTGTTTACATGTTGAGGGACTGATAGTAAACGCAAGACCACCTCTCCTATAAATATAGGCCCCAAGGTCGATTGAATCAATTGCCAATCAATCGATAAAATCAATCTATTACTCTGATCCTTTGTATTCTACATCTGCCTCCTTCTTGCTACATGTATACCACATCTATTGACCCTCCAATCCCTCTAATTGTTTGTTGTCTTTTCTCTACGGTGTTAGAGGATGTCCTAGATGGCCTACCAAACCTAAGACAAGTCGATGCACCTTCACTCTAATAGTGCCCATCTTGGGTGATCATTCTATGGCATCTATCCCACCACGATAACATGTCTCTAGGTGTCAATGCGGGTTGCACACAACGTGCTTAGTTGTAGCATGATGCGATTCGTGGCCAACACACTTTTTGGTGATTTCGCCGGAGAATGATTTCAGTTACTATAGTCAAAACCCTACTTATCAACCATGGGATCATGCACTAATCTTAATCAAGGAAACATTACGCTGGTGGATTATCAAGAGTTGCAATAAGATTTTCATATAATAGTGATCTGTATTCCATCAAATTTTCATATTGCTGTGTAATAAGATTGGCTAATAAAAAATACCTACAATTCCCTCGGTGTGATAGATCCTAGATTCACTCCTATGACACCGTACGCTGGTTAGATTGGAGCAACACAGTTGGTTAGACCGAAGGCAGCGGCTGATCAGACTGGCATGACACCACTAGTCAGATTGGAGGTAGGGGCTAGTCCGACTAGGGGAACCTTTGGTTAGACCATAGCGAACTATTTTTTTGATACTGGCTTTTACCTCGGCCATTCGTAATTGTCATATGGCTAGTGGCTATGTTTTAGAAAGCTTCAACACCTTATGTTGTTGTTGCCCCTAATTGTCCTATTAATACACTCTAGAATTTGGCTATCTAACATATAATTTTGCTGAATCCTATAATCAACAATACATAACCAAAGCCCAAAGCCTTTAAGATGAGATTGCCAAATCTTTCAAAAATGCTTTAGGTATAGATACTAGGGTTAAAAAGTGCATATATCATAAACCCTATCTTGATTCCTATGACAATGCTCCATATCCTCAAGGGTTTTAAGTGTTTGATTTTGTCAAGTTTACTAGATAAGATGGCAGTCTACTTTAGAGCATATCGGGCAATTCATTATATAATGTGGAGAAGCTAATGCTAGTAGTTTTTTTTTAAAAAAAACTTAGGCTTTTTTTCATCATCTTTATCTAGTGTTGCATTTACCTAGTTTATTTCACTTGCACCAAATTCTATTCATGATTGGTTTTAGTTAGAACAAATGTTTTATGATTAGTTCTTTGCTGGTGAGACCAAATTAAATCTGTTGCATTTAACATCGGTTACAAAAATATAAGGAGTCTACTTTTGAATACATTAGAAGATTTATTGACAAGAAACCGATGTTATAGTTTGACACTTTGTGATAATGGCTTGGCTAATTTGGCTATTCTGGTTTGCTTGAGTACTTAAAAGAAAAACTAGATGGTCATTGTTTATAAAAAGTTATGTAAAGACTATATCTAAAGAAAGCCAAGCTATAGAAGTTATAATCTCACAAAAAGTTATGTTTGATCGTCCCCATATTAGTATAGTTGATCATGAGATTGAATCTTTAGACAATGAGATGTTCGATGAATATAAAGTTGAATAAGTTTGGACTTCTAAATATAAACCATTCGTTTGGACTGCTCTTAAGCCGATTAGTCATAAGAATTGGCATGAAGAGATAAAATTTATATTTTATGTGGCCAAACATGACAAGATCTTTGACTATTTATTATAAAACAAATAAATAAAATTATCACAAAGCTATGTCATACCGTCACTAGAAGAATTAAAGTAGCGAGCTGGCTCAACTCATATTCTCATGTCACCAACGATTGAAATGTATTACGTAGACAAGTTCATTCAGCCATTTATGAAGTACTATTGACATTTTCAGAGATGCAAGTAGATGAGCTTACTTTTCATATACACATCATTGAGATACAACACGAGAAAACTCCATAGACGATGAGAAAATCAATATTACATTGAAGACATCGATGCTCAAGTGCAAGATGACAAGTTGAAGGCCCTAAAGGATGACATGCGATCAAGGAGATTGAACTAGCCTACCAAGCAAGGTGGAAGACAAGAAAAAAAGATCGAGTTGACAGCTGGTGCTAGTGATGGAGCTCGAGGCGGAGGCATGTGAGCTCGATGGATCCACCTTCACCCCTTGCCACTGCTTGAAGTGAAGCCATAGCCGTTGCCAACATAGAAGAAGAGAGTCATGGAGCAATAGCACTAAATCAAGGGGATGGGAGTCGGTGCTGGCGTCTCCTTCTCCTACAGTGGGCTTCACCATGGCCAGTGGGACAACAAGTTTGGCCGCCAGCCTAGTCCGTCAAGCTCCCCTCCCTCCCCCTATCTCTCTTTTTCTTCTACATCTACCTGGCTCCATTTAGCTTAAACACCCCGTCATGGTAGCAACCTCATCACTATTTCTGCTGCTACTGCCGTCGAGCCCAATCCGCCGCTACAGTTGCCTCTACGTCGATTCCATCTCCGCCGCCACTGCATCCACCGCGTAACACATCCTGAGGAATAAAGCTCAGGTGAAGAGAGGAATAGAGGATCAGGGGAGGAACTGACGTGTGGGTCTCGTTGCCTTTTATTTTCCTATGCGGACTAAAACTTCGTTGGAACGAGTAGAGGGTAATTCGTCCGGTATGAAAAAGTTGAATGTGAAGGGTTTTTGGTTTTTAAATTGAGGTGAGTAATTCGTTCTTTTGTAATAGTTTAGAGGTAATTCAGACGTTTTCCATTAAAAAAAAGAGAAATCCTTATACTGAAAAGTTACATAAGAATAAGTAAATTCCTATTTTGATGTTGCATATAAAGAAAACATGCTGCTTATAAAAATTGATTGCTCGTTGAGGTGCACGGGTTGATGGCTAGTTACAAAAATTGATGGTGTTTGTAGCAGGGTATTTGGTAAGTCTTCCGATTGGTATCCGTCATCGTGTCGGCGTCGGTTTACTCCCCGGATGAAGCCAGCAGCGCATCGAGCGGCACACGCATGCGCTCGCTCGGTCGCTCTTGATCTCCTCTCTGGGCCCCATCTTGGCTACATCTGTAAATACCATACATCCACCATCCATTCAAATCGAACGGTCAGTTCTTTTACCCGCGTGTGTATGCAGAAGGATATATAGCTTGTTCACACCAGAAGTAAGGCGCCTCCGCGGCTTCACCTGAGGAAGTACTGCCGCAAGTCGGCGACATGATCAGTGGCGGAATGGAGGAGACGGCCAGGCAACCGGCCATATACATCTGCGTAAAAGCAATCAAAGCTCCTAATATTCTCATCTTCATGCATTGGCAACGAATTTAGCCTTTGCATCTGAAGCACTTTTAGCTATTTATTACTGATTTTTTCACTGTTTCACAGTTGCACATGTAATATATTTTATTAAAATTTAGCAGGTGAAATACTACACATCTTTTTCTCAATTGACGTGGACGGGTCTGATTCTACTCCTTGCTGGCCATCCCATGGGGTTATTTTAGCCAAATAAGTATTCTTATGGTCAATAACAACCATCAAAACTAAGCACTAATGGGTAAATTCTTTACCTCCGTACCGATTATTGGTCCAAATGCCATTCCTACGAGGTTCATATCTTATCATTTCTAACATCCATCACGCGGATAAGACCCACCCGTATGAAAAATAGCCCCCAAATCCCATGCCCGTCATTTTCCTTTATTTATACCGTTATACATACAAAAAAACAAAATACACAATATATAAGAATAGAGGCTGCTATTATTTAACATAATATGAATATTCCGTTACAACGCACGAGTATTTTTTCTAGTTTAATAAAGTAATAGAAAAGGAAGCCTTTTATAGGGTATGTGGATTTGAAGACTAAAGTGTTACACTATTAATTTAATTAATTACTTAAAAAGAAACCTTCTTCATCTTTGCTCTTATGGTGTAGAAGTTTTTAGTTAATCAAAAAAATAGAGAGGATTGGCTGAAAAAGATCTATACCGTAGATCGTGTTTTGGTTCACTTATATGGTGTAGACTTTCGATTGTGCATTAGGATTCTGTGGAAACAGACCAGGATTCTTTATCACCAATGATGGAAACCACGTGAAGCTCCGCTGCCGCCTCGCGGTCCACGGCGTCGGCCACCGCCTACGGATCTGAAGCTGCAAAGTGGAAGACCACGGAGGAGAAACGGAACACGGTAGAGAAGAGGAAAGGCAACTGTGGAAACTCCCTTAACGGATCGAACATCTATATGTATATTTATACTAATTTTACATTAATTAGAAAGATTCAGTCATTGATTATTTCGCACATATACAGTTGTTAAACATTGTATGGCCCAAAATCTTCAAAACATTTACAGTATCTTCTCCTACACACTGACATTACACCATATTATCCATATTCTAGGTGTGATCCATGTGTTTCTACCACCGCGCTTACCCTCGTAACCTTGCTTTGTATAAAGTTCAACGTGAACTTACTATGTCTAAACATGCATGCTAAATAACATTAACAATATAGAATACACAGCCTCATAGACCATGAGTGACTAATAAGCCAGACAATAACAAGGTGACCGAGTTATGTTATGGGTTATGCAGGCATGAAATAAAAAGTCAAAGGGTGCAAAGTATCACGAGTTTAGTTAAGCAACTATCATAAGAGGATGAATAGTGGTATAGACAGATGAAGTACATAAAGTCCTTTCACGTCACACATACTCTTTTCTTCCTAAAATTCTAAAATATAAATATTTTTAAATTATTTAAGTAGAAATTAAGATTAAAAAGGAAAAATATTGCTACTTCTGAATGAATAATGAACGAATAAGATGAGAGTGTAGGTGAGAGTAAGTTAGAAAAAAATTTAAATAGAAAGTAATTGATATAATAAGTATAGTTGTAGGACAAGATTTTAAGCATATAAGTTCTTATTTAGAATATACAGTATATAAATAACTTAGACCATAGCTTGTCTGTTTAGGTGTGTATAATATACACATGGCATGCATAATAATTGCACGGCATTAAGCTGTCCGGTAGACATTTGGTTAATCATTAAACAGCATCCTTCTCTCTCCTCTTTATCTTCTTCCAAAAAAATCATGGCGGCGTGACACCATTAGTTTTGATTCGTTCGTTACAACGAACGTAGATGGAAGTGGCCCTATGATGATGTATAGTGAATCTAAGAAAATAATTCTTACAATGATGACGTTGATTATAGGGAGGTGAATGGTTACATGTTCTTTCCAAAACGAAAGAAAGCATACATCAATAATAATAAAAAATATTAAACTTATTATAATGTTACTAAAAGATTAAATCAACCACTCTAATGTATAATAAACAAAAAATACTACTGGAAGCGCATCAGTATCTCCACAGGAAACTAGCCTATGAACAGTACATGAATAGAAAAAACAGCAAGCTACCTGAGAGGAAAAGCATTAGAACCTCACCAATTCAAATATGTTTAACATAAAACTTGGAATAATATAAGTTCTAACATTGGTTAGGTTCAATTTGTACCAAAAAACACACAAGAATAGATCAAATTGGTGAAATTTAAGAAAACTCTAATGTAGAGGACTAATTAGCTCTAGTATAGGTCGGTCGGTTTCTCTCAGTGGCACAAGGTACGCGCGTCGGGGGCCATGGGTTTCGCTTGGCTCTAGTGCGACGGTGCAGGTACGGACGTGCCAGTCAATTTGACCCTACAATTGATAAGAAGGTAAGGCAAATGGGTCGGTTGGACGACAGACTGATATGAGCCCTCGCTATCGGCTAGCTACCGATAGAATCTAGTTGGTCGTCGGTCGCGTTCGGATGGCTCCTGCTATCGGCTGATCGCCGATAGGAATCAGGACGCTCTTTCATCGGCTAGGGAGCCGATGAAGGCATAGGTGGATGTCGACGAAAGATATGATGGCTCCGGGTGTAGCGAAAGCGAGATACTGACCCATCGGTCGTAGAGTCGATAGGGATACCAAAGGGTTTTCAAGAAATAGCAAAGCAAGCAGGATATCTCCTGGTTGCCGACGGAAGCTGCAACACATGAGCAACGGCTGAACAACTAATGGAGGCGTGAGAGAGGCGCGTGGAATATACTAGAGGGCATATCGGCCAAAGAGCCGATGACACTCCACGGCGTCCGAAGCACAAAGTGGGGCCCGATCTCCCGCAAAGTGACATGGGCCAACAACCGAGGTAATGGCACCGTTAGGACCATCCTCGATAGATCAGACTGAACCGAGACAGTATAAGACCGGGGACTAACGACATGGTAACGACGGAGGTTTAGACCGAACGTGACGATGAGAAAGGAAAGAGGTAAGGTCATCGGCTACCTACCTGTCGAACGTCTAACGCAGGCCTACACCTAAACCCATCGGCTGCTCGAGCCGATGAGAAACGAGACCCGCTAGATCTCTATGCCAACCATGTCAAACGCAAGCCTTGGAAGATTGGATCAAGCCGAGACAATACCAGGAAGCGTCCGACGTGTCCAGATCAATCGTTAGACGATAAATGTGATGGATGTGGGGCCTAACCGATGTAGCCTTAGACAGAGTAGAATGTACGATAAGAAGACATCTCTGAAGGTATGCATGCATCAACCAGAAGGCCGATGCACTAGGCATGACGGTTGATGGAAGTCTTCTAAAGATAGGTGCATATCGGCTGAGGAGGTGATAAGCGGGGCGTGTTGCTTAAGGTAAAGATAACTCATCGGCTAACCACTCCGATAAAACACCAGTCAGAGACCTATAGGCCTATGGCTCAATCTACTATCGACAGCCTCGTAGGTCGAACCTAACCGATGCAGCACCAGGCCGATGACGGTGAAGGGAGCTTGGTAAATCAATAGATTTCGCTTGGACGTGATGCGGTACACTCGATCTGACTAAAAGATTGAACCTAACTGATATAGCCTTAGACAGAGCAAGATATACCAGGATAGCGGCGAGACTTACCCCTTTATCGGAGATTAGACTGAACCGATGTAGCCCCGCATCAAGAGCCAGAACTCACCGGTAAAAACCTAAATGAGCTAGGGTGGCGATGCGCCGAAGGTTTATTGGAATTATCTGATGATGATGATACATGTTTCTAAGGGGTCTATATCTATACCCTAACATTACAGAGTTCGACGTGGTTACAACAACCATTAGACGTTATTTCCTAAAAAATATAATAGGAAAATATCTCTAAAGAAGTTAATTGAACTAACTAAAACTTTCTATTAATATAAGATACGATTTATATAGATAAATTACCCTGCCATAAGTTCTACAGCTCCTCCACAAACTTGGCCTCATTTGGATAGTCTTTTATAATTGGACCGAATACTTCCTCATTTCATTCGATCAGCTTCTTCCCTATAACAATCGGACTCTTCTTATCATATCGATCGTCTTCCCAAGCTATCCATGGGCTTACCAAATTTTAGCATTAACTACATCATAACGGCTACAAACCTAGTAGATCCCTTTATGAAGGGACTATCATAGATTGTGATAGACCGTGCATGGAGAGAGATAGGAATGAGACCCATGTGAGTAATACTATGGTGGTAACCTAACTTATGTGATCAAAGATCCTGTGAATTAGGACTTAAAAAAACAAGCCATTAGTTAACTGAAGGATAGTACACTTTTAGAACCCCTCTATGTGAAAATACAAATACTCTCAAAGTGTATGGTAGGTTGGCAATGTCTTAATGTGTTCTGTTGGCTTTAAATAGTAAAAATACTGTCCTAGAAAGTATCCTTGAAAGAACATACATTTATGTACCCAACTGTTAGTCGCAGTCTATAGACTTTTTGAGTGAATAGACTTTTTGAGTGAATCTCTAAGTAAGCTCATTCAAAGATCAAATAGTATGACTTATAGGCTCCAACTGAGGTGTTGGCTACTAATAGTCTAACATCAGAAATTTGTAAGTCTAGCATAATGACCTATATGAATGTTCAACCTTAAACGGTCTCCATTGAAACACTGATATATAAACAATACATTAGAGAATAGCAAATCTCTTCAGAACTTTGATATTTAGTGATGAATTATTGGAATTTGCAAATGGGCTAAGCCCCATATGAAGAATTCAACCTTAAACGGTCTCCATCGAAACACTGATATATAAACAATACATTAGAGAATAGCAAATCTCTTCAAAACTTTGAGATTTAGTGATGGATTATCGGAATTTGCAAATGGGCTAAGCCCCATATGAAGAATAATTCTTACAAAAATCTTAAAGGCACACCACATGGGAAGGGTTGTATATAAATTTTTAGTACTACTAGTTCTTGGAGAGGGAGACCTTCTTATAAGGGTGGGTGCTCTTCTAGTTACTTAAATTATGCATGATAGAGAGAACTAGAGGAACACACGTGCACTTGCTCACCTCGCTAGGCTACGCCAGGTGGTGCACATACATGACATGTCTGTGAATGATCCACCAAAATTGAGCCTTCATGCTTGTGCAGACGCAACTTATTTTTTTAGTTTTGTTTTGCTGCTTCCAATGGTTGATCCATTTTCTTACGTTAAAGTGGCATGGAGTTTGGATATGTTACATGTGACTTATCTAGTTTAGTTACACATTTTGAAAATTGTGCAGTTGTTCTGATCATGTTTGTTGATATCTATATAAGTATTGAGCTATCACCTCAACTTGATACACACGAAAACAATATAGAGCTTGCCACCTTCTCTGTGTTGCACCGTCACATGCCACCTATACCGTTCGACTCACTAGCGTGTACCAGTGAATCGGAAGCGCAATTCTCTAGAACCACATCTTCATGAAGCCCTACATCGGGAGAGAGCAAATAAGTTTTTTGGGAAGTGTTGCATGCGACTGCTCGCTGGTCATCCACCATGGCTCATCTTTGGTTGGCTGTGGTGCGTCCTTGTAATCATCCTATATCACGTGTCATTCTCACGATACTGCTTCTGCTCTAAAACAAGACCATTGGTATTATACATCATATCTTTCGTATTTGATTTATTCTGATTGATTATTATTGAATACTAGATAAGATGATAGGTTGTATTAGTTCGTGATTTATTTATAAAATAAAATAAAATAAAATAAATATTTATTTATAAAATAAACTAAATTAATATCATAATTTATTTATAAAATAAATTAAATTTACGATTATATTTTCAACGTAACTTTCTCTTCCAATTAACGCAAGGAATAAGCCGAGCATGCACGTCGATCTGTCACCTAGGTAGCCCTAACCGAAGCCCATGAGCTTGGGCGCCAACCGGAGCAGCGGCTGCAGCGTCTCCGGCGCGAACTTGCGCGCGAACAGGTTGCAGATCCCGCCGCCCCTGGCGCCATTGTAGGAGCACCGCTTGTCCGCTCTGATCTTGCCGATGACCATCTCCGTCACCTCCTCCGCCGTGTACGTGTGCGGGTGCCGGTTCACCGGCCGCGACCAGTCGGCGTAGGTCAGCGTGCGGTTGGCGTTACGTCGGCCCCAGCCGAGCAGGGTCACCAGCGTCGCCAGGTAGTGCTCGTCGATGAGGCACTCGTGGCGGCCGACGCAGAAGTCTCGGAACGCCGGGTAGCAGAGGTCGTCGTCGGCGGCGACCTCCAGCGCCAGGGCGCGGTCCATCTCGAACCACTGCGCGCCCTTGCGCCACTTGGCGAGGGTGATGTTGCGGCCGGCGAAGAAGTCCCTGTACCGCGACCGGCTACCGCCGTTCTCGTAGCTGTCGACGAAGCTGGTGTTGGCGCCGGTGAGGTAGGCGTGCACGGTGGGGAAGTCGTACACCGGGATGCACGCCTCCGACAGAAGAACGAACCGCTCGTTGCCGGCGTCGAGCAGCGCGTTCGCCAGCAGCCGCCGCTCCGCCTCCACCAACGTCGCGTCGCCCCACTTGGCCACCTTGCTCGGGATGTACCGGCCGTAGAAGACGGAGTCCGGCGAGCTGGTGAAGTTGTAGGACGGGTGGGCGTGGACGTAGATGGAGTAGAGATCAGCTCGTTGCCCCTCGAAAAACTTCTCCCACAGAGGCCTCAGCGGCAGTTCACCCCTCACCAGGAACATGAACGCGACCTTCTTCGTCACCACATCGTCCGGTGGGCGGAGCCGACTCTTCGGCGCCATGGACGCTCTCCAGAACAGCTCCTCGTCGGCCATGTTGTGCATTGGTGCAGGCCGCAGCCATTGTTGCTGTGGGTCTTGATGAGGTACTGAAGACGAAGGTTGCTGCTGCTGCGGCGGCGGCGGCGGCGAAGTAGAAGAACTGCTACTACTGGTGGTAGATGACAGCACTAGTAATGGCATCGATGGCATGAAAGAGGAGGGGTAGAAGGATTTGAGGAACATAGCGTTGGAGGAGGTGAGGCCGAGGACGAAACCCAAGGAGAGGAGGAGAAGAACTAGCGCGACATTGCCACCCACTTTCCCGCCAAAGCGAAACGACGACGACGACGCCCTCATGGGCAGCAGCTTCTTTTTGGTGTCCTTCTCCTTCATGGCTACTAGCTGCCAAGCTAGCTAGGGCGACGCCTGCTGCAACGTAGCAGCTGCCTTCTTTACCTAAGCTAGTGTAACTAAGCTAGCTGCATGGATGCATGCATGCCTCGTTATCGTTGTCGAGAGAGGCAACAGCAAGCACAGGCAGTACGAGTACTACTACTACTACATGTACTGCTCAACCTGCGTTAATTGCTTTCGATGTCTGCAAATTAACATGTGCTAGCTAGCAGACTAAGGTGAGGTTGCTTGTTACTGCAAAAGTGGCTACTAGAACGTCGTATGCTCTATTTCAATTACGTCGTAAACTATTAGCTAGTAGGTGTATTCAATCCGGTCGTAGCTAGCTAGTCTCATATCCTTTTCTTCCTTTGCGAATTACCGTTATGAAAATAAAAGACTCCATCCTGCCATCAAAATTATTTAACCAATATGTAATAGTTAAATCTGTTTGCTTTAAAGTTGGTTAAAAATAGTGTCAAATAATTTCATCTACTACCCATCAAAACCGACAATTCTTCACAAACAGAGAGTGTACTATCTTAATTCTTTGTCATTTATAGCTAGGACTTCGATATAGTCCTCAAATGACTACGTTTGATCATTGTATTTTCTGACCATATATTCATAAAAATGAGTAAAGTATACGGCTGGTTTTAAAACTTGACCAATATGTCTCTTAGGGTCCATAATCTGATTTGTAATCATGGATTAATATATTACAACAGCTCTAAAGAATCTTTGATTGTATACAACTGCCAACATGGGCTATCCACGGTGGCTTTTCTACCACACAGTCGGAGGGTGATGATTAGGATGGCGCCGACGATTGTCTACAACCCAGGTTTTCTCCTCTGGCAAATTAAAGGCGACAAGCTGCTTGGATGCCACACTTTTCCTTGTCTCTAGAACACCCTTCTTTCACCGAACTTCGTCACCTCCCTCCCCTTTATGATAAGCTTCTCACGCCACTCTAGTCGCCTCCTTATTTCAATAAAGTAGAACGGAAAAGACATAGATGACTTTCTAAAAAGATATAGATGACTTTTTCATAGCGATGACTTTTTCAGAGCAAAATTGCTAAATACAAATTTATTATTGAGGTGGGTTTCGAAGGAGACTGAATATAAAATTTTGGTCACCATGGACAGCCACCTCGGTAGTCGTTCCAAGGGAAAGGCTTTTGGATTTGCTATGATAAATTCAGGCCAAACTGTGCGGTTTACAAAATTATATATCTACATCGGTTTAAGTTTAAGTTTAAGGACCGGCCGTGTAGTTAAGAATCTTTAAAGTTATTTTTTATAAACAATCTACTAATATCACTTTCATGTAATATTGGTGATTAACATTTTTTAGTTCTAGTTTTGACTGCATGTTTAATATTGGAGAGTGTATTTACAAATCTATTGGCACTTTAGAGATAATACAAGCTATGTCGATCTCGTTGGACAACATAGGGGTATTTAACTGCACTCCACAATGTACAGATGTGCATGGATAACTTACTAAAGCTAACATATTAGAGTCATCGTGTGCACGTGAACCAGTGCGTGCTATGAACTTTCGCCTTAGTGCTAGATGCGATGTACTCCTTCTATCCCATTATATAAGGGTTTATGTCAGAAATTAAATGCCCCACCTATTTTAAATTAATTATTGTTGGTATTTTAGTTTTGTCATAAGTCAAATATTTCTATTTTTAATGTCAATTTCTAAAAATTTGTATGATTTGACAACACACAAAATATATATTATGAAAATACTTCTCCTAATGAATTAAAAAATATAAATGTTACGATGTTTGACTATATGAATTTGTAGAAATAGATTGTCAAAGATACGAATAGTTCACCCTATATAAAACTAGAATAGAAAGTAATATGAAATGGAGTGAGTATAAAGAGAAAGGCTAGCAATTAAATCAGAGGTGATTAGGGGTATGGTTGGAAAATTTTGAATTATAATTAATTGATGCAATTACTAATATACCAAATTTTCTAAACTAGAAGAGACAAAATTATCTTATATTATGTGACAGAGGGAGTATATTACACTTAGCTTGCATGGGTTCGACCGAGACTTGTGTTTGTCCTGGAAGAAGGGAAGCATAGGGGACTAACTTCCCATGGTAGAACAAAGACACAAGCGAAGCTAAATAGCTAGGCCTGAACTCGTTTCAAAAAAGCTGATATTCCTACACCTATATGCACTAATGCTTCCTATAGAATAACAGTTTAAGATTAGCTGAACGTATGGTCATATGAACACTACGTTGGAGATCTGGCCTTTAACCGTTAGCGGTGTTCACTGTTTCAAATGCAAAAACCTGCCGATAGAATGAAAATTTCAGAATTTCAAAAAAGTGATTTGTTTTGCTAACTGAAAGAAAAATTGAAAATTTTGGCCAGAAGAACATCCTACCAGTAAACACGAAATTTTTGGAAATACACATCTGAAATGGTTAATAATCTCAAATTTATAACGACAAGCTCTGCCGCTCCTCAACAATGGCAACGAGCATCATAGGGGCAACTATGGCGATAACAATGAAGAGCGGCCACTACACCATCCCTCTACGACACAGCTCCAGCGAACAGCATGAAATTTTGCTTATTTTTTTATTAGGTTATTTTTTATTATTGCTAAACCAGTAGATTCACCAATATATCAAAAATGGTTCAATAACCATTACAGACTGGACCAAATGTCTCGAACTGTTTGTAATTTTGTTTCATATTTGTGGCAGTGACTCATAGATTTGTCATCTGTTAGAGAAATATTCAGATAAGCAAGAAAATCTGAATAATAAACAAATGTTCAGATTTTGAAGCCATTGATTATTAATTTCTAACGCTAATTTAAATGTTTAAGAATATGTAGCAAGGATTGGACCACGATGTAGAAAGCATGCGTGCATGTTATCCTAATAGTCTCTTCTAGGACAAGAAAGGAAGCTTAGAAGTGACAACTGAGAGGTACACATGCAAGTAAACGAGAATGCATAACTTAATCGAGTGAAACATATCTTCTCTGTGTTTTTATAGTCCAGGGTCAACATACTAGATGGAGTATCATGATCGCGAATCCGTGTATGAAGTACGAAGCCTAGAGCGGAACGTTGACTTGACATCCAGTGGGCTATCCTTAATCCTTTACGTAACTGTGCAATTAATCATGATTTAAGAGCTAAGACAGCATGTTTTGACTCCATACTTACATTTGTACAGCAAAAGACTTGAAGTAGAGGCATATTCTCTAGAGACAATTTTTAAGTAGGTAAGAATTCGAGATCCTAAAGACACTGTGAAACCACCCTATATGTCGCACATTACATATATGTATATACAGGGAGAAAATCAACAGTAAATATATCACATATTTCTACAGCGCTATTTACCCTAATATAATGCTGAAAAAGAACTTGATTCTCAGTTTGCCTTCTACGTGACCACTAGATATAGCAGCGAACCCTAAGACCATTGCAACCTCCTTCTATTGTTGCCGCCCTTAGGGCCACGATGGCAATGAGAATTTCTCTGTATGGGTGTCGATGTTTTATATCGGCAATAAAAATAGGGCTATGCATGAGACCTGATGCAGAAGATTTAGATTTAGATAAGTTCGGAGCCTGATTTGAGGTATAACCTATTCCTATTTTGATAGATTGTATACCTCTCATTGTTTGTGTAGTCCCCACATCGCACCCTTTCATCTTCCTCTCTAAAATCACTTTGCGCTCTACTTAGCTGCCCAAATCGCCTCCACTGTTTAAAAGCTAGGGTTAGGGATTCCTCTCATTTCTTCCTCTTCGATCCTGCATCTCTCATTCCACACCACAACCTAGATCTAGGGTTAGGGTTCTCCATCAGCTTCGTCTTGCATATCCCTGCTTAAGCTTTATATTCTCGACCATAATGGCCACCGCCTGTGACGTAACCCAAGAAATTCCGTCGAAGGAGTTGTATTCATCTGTCACCTCAAAAAAGGTGTTGAAGACCATGGTGGCTGCTGACATGCTTCTAGTGATAGAGCTCATCGTTGATTCATTGATGAAATTGACCAGCGTCTAGGTAGCCTGACACTTTGTCCATCACTACCTTCAACCCCTCATGGACCAGATCCATCTAGCCTTTGAATACTCTAGCCTAAGTGATCCTACTTGGGAATCCCCTTAGCCTCTAAAATAAACCAAGATCTATGATTGGGTTTATATGATTTTTTCCTCATAAACTAACATCAACTCTAGAGGCAATGAATTCTTGAGGCCTTTCAACATTTACTCCATTCCTTCTGCTGTAATTATCAAACATCAAATGCTCTTATTGCTTCTTCTTCTATTCTCATTATTTATGTGCAATTTGATTCTTCCTAGATGTAGGATCGCTATGCTTTAAATTCACATCCCCTAGTCAGGCAAACCAGCTATCCCGCAAACTAGCAGCATTGCCTTCTAGTGATGAGCCCAGTATGAAGAGGGCTAGAAAATATCCAGATTTTGATCTAGATGTAGAGAATGTGTGACCAAAAAGCTGGCCATCTTCTCCAGCTCCAAAAGTACTACCCTTGACCCACTCTGATTAGCCCCCAACTTCACCACCCAAGCAAGGGACTTGGGGTTTCCACTTCAAGACATCTTCGAGGTAATCATTAAGCTTTTGCATTTTTTTCTTTTTACCCTTGGAATTTCTATTTCATCTTCATGTAAAAACAAGAGACCATGTGAAATCAACCTAACTAGGTCAACCAATGATACAAGCTTTAACCCCATGACTAGCAGTCAGCAAGGAGACCAGTCGGAGTTAGCTGCCTACCAAAACCCCAAGTACCAACTCTTTCTCCCTCTCCTCTCATGCCCACTCCTCTGCCTTCTCCTCGAGCACCTTCTCCCCCACCTTCTAATCGTGTGCCAACACCCCCTCAATCTTTCACTGCCGAGGCCGTTGCTGAGGATGAAAAAATAAAAAAAATCCCCTCCAACGTCCTGCATCAGGGCACTTGACTAGACGCAAGCCCTATCGATTAGGATAACCTAGTAGAATGTAGATGGCTGAGCAGAGGGGATTGTTGTACATAATGCAGCTGAGGAGGAGGACCATGAAAGAATGTTTTTCCATGCCACATAGTCTGCTAAATTTCCAAAGGCATGAAAAAAAATCTTTAACTTTATATTTCAGTGCTGAGTTTTTGTCTTATATGTCTCCTTCATCTTGCAGAAAATCACTCCACGCTCTAAAGCTAAATCCAAAGCTTTGTGCCATCTTAGTCTACAAATTGCAAATCAGAATGAATTAAGAAAGTATCAAGACAAGATCCTGAGCTATGCAAAAGCTCGTGAGATATAGCTTTCAACTGAACATAGAGAGCTGTGTGAAGCCGGATTTGAAACATTGGATCTATTAGGGGTAAGTATCCTTTCTATTATTTATTTTTCTTATTCTTGAAATCCTCTTCATCCGATAGCTATCATTCTTTCACATAGCTCAGGATCATAAAATCAGCACCTTGATTGAGTCCAACACCAAGTTTGAGCAAGAAATCAAGGTACTCAAGGCAGCCCAGGCAGCCCTTGAGGTCCAATTTGAAGCTAAAAGTACTCAGGGCATTTCCTTTTTAACTTTGTCACATGATATTCATGATATAACTTTTGTGTTGCAGAGTATAAGGTCAAAATGCAAGATCATCTCTAAGAATCCACTCAGCAGGCTCAACAAGCCGAGGCTAGTCATGATGCCATCTTGGAGGGTGTTAAACCCATGATAAACATCTTGTACTCGGACGAGGATGGATCAAGTTCAAGCAACATAGGACAACACCTTAGGTAGCTACCTACTACTCTAGAGGACTTGAAGCAGCTAGTGAAGGAGAAGGCATCCTTGAGTTCTAGTCAGTCCTTCGCAATAGTGAAGTCATTGTTTCCCGGGTGAACCTCAAAGCAGTCAGTGAGGGGTTCGCAACCACCTGTATAGAAGAGCAAGCACTAGCCTTGATGAATGAAGCCCAAGATGTTTCCTCCACCATAGTTGACACCCTAGACCTATAGAGAATTTAAAAATACTAAGTAGGATCCAACTAATATGTAACATGACATTTTAAGTATGTTATATAAATTTATGTTTGTTGCCTATCTTATCTTTTGACTAACTCGATTAGTACTTAGCACTTTGTGTTATACACTCTATTCGACTAGTGGTGAGTGGTATGAGTTGGCGTAGAGCACAAGCCCTACAAACAGTAGGCATTAGTAAATAGTACTTCACTATTCGGTACTTTTCCCTCTAAGATTTTGTTGCAAACTAGATAGATATTTGAAAAAAATTCTCAAAAGACATATGATATATTATATGTATCACTGATTTACTACCTCAATAGGGAACCAATTGATGTAGTAAGTCCAGGCTAAAAGAAATTACAATATGACAATACGCAATGCTTAAGTATAAAAAAGATGTAGCTATTCTCTATTCCATGAATTGTCCACTGCGGTGTCATCCTCATGTATAAGTTGATAAGCTCTTGGACGTATTACCTCAGCTATTACGTATGGCCCTTCCGATATAGGGGACCATTTATATATGTCGTTTGTACTCTAGATTTTCCTCAAAACGAGGCCACCAACCAAAAAAGCTTGGTCACAGACATTACAATTATGATAATGATGGAACCTTGGAGGTATCTTGCAGATTGGATTATTGCCTCATCTTGAGCTTATTTTAGTCAATCTAATTCTTCAAGTCAATCCTTGTTAGATTTGTCTTCATCATATTTATGCACCTGTAATGATTCAAACTCCATCTCCATTGGTAGGACCGCTTTTGACCAATAATCCAAAAGGAAAGGGGATTGTCCCATAGCCCGACTAGGTATTGTGCACAAAGACTAGAGTAAAAACAGTAATTCTTAACCCATCATCCTGCATATGGATGAAGTTGATAGAATACTCTAGTTTTGTTATCCTAAAGCACCATGCCATTAGCCTACTCAATTTGTGTATTGCCACGTGGGTGAACCACTAAAGCAAAAAAAATCTTGATGCCAAAGTCTTCACAAAATTATCAAAAAATTCTACTCATGAATTGAGTACCACTATCCATAATAATTTTATTTAGAACTCCAAATCGGTTTATAATACCATGAATGAAATCTTTCACCCTATCAACAGTAATTGTTGCCATAAGCTTAGCTTTGATCCACTTGGTAAACTTGTCCATAGCCACAAAGAGATGCGTAAATCCCCTTGGAGCCTTCTTAGAAGGAACCACCATGTCAAGCCTCCAAATAGTAAAACACTAAGAGATAGGTATAGTTTGTAATTCCTAGGCAGGAACATGAATCTAGCACAAGAAAAACTAACATCCTTTGCATGCCATGATGATCTCTTCTGCATCAGTGACAGCAATCGGGTAGTAGAAACCCTATCGATAAGCCTTCCCAACTAGTGTTCATAAAGCCACATGATTTTCGCAAAATTCCCAAGTAGATTAAATGCAATATTTGATTGTCCTCTTCTGCTGCAACATATCTCATCAATATTCTAGTGGCACTTTTTCTAAATAGCTCCCCTTCAGAGACCATGTAATTCCGATTGTGACGTTTGATACGCTTAGTCTCACTATGGTCCATTAGAAGCTCTTCTTCTATTAAATAATTCAAGAATAGAGTCTACCAGTCTTGATAAACCATAGCTCACATCCAGCAGTCGAGTTGACTACTTGATCAATGTGAGGTAAACCAAATGAATCCTTAGGGTAGGCCTTGATAAGATTTGTATAATCCACACACATGCACCATTGATTGTTGTCTTTTCAAACAAGGATTGGATTTGCTAGCCAATCTGGATGATATACTTCCTTGATAAATCATACCGCCAGAAGTTTGGTCAACTCTTCCTTAATAGCATCTCACCGATCTTGAGCAGAATGCCAAAGTCGTTGTTTGACTGGATTGACATTAGACCTAACAATGAGTGAATGCTCAATCACCTTCCATGGTACTCTAGGGATGTCAAACAACTTTCTAGTAAAGATGTTCTTGTTTGCCTGGAGAAAGGTGATGAGCACACTTTCCTATTTAGGATCGAGCCTGGTGCCAATCTGTGTCATTTTAGTCGGATCAGCCAGGTTGAGTGGAATCTTCTTCTTGTCTCCATTGCCTGACTTAGCTATCTTTATTGCTAGGACATCTCCTTCATCTTGAACCGAGGCTGATGCTAGTTAGATTTCTTGTTGCCTAACTTCACTCACTATCATCGGATTGAGCCAACTTGCAACTTTCCTTGTCACAATAAAGGCTTGTTTAACTGCCTTGTGAAAAGTAATCACTTCATGAGGCACTAGAATCTTCATCATCAAATAAGTGCAGGACCGCCAAGAATTTTTCTAACATAGGCCTTCCCAAGATTGCATGGTATACCATTTCAAAATTAGCTACTTCAAAACAAATATTATCTGCCTTAACGTTTTCCCTAGTTCCAAAGGTGATAGGTAGAGTGATTTTCCCGAGTGGTGTTGAAGAAAGCCTAGGGATTTGTTCACGCTAAATCGGTCCTCCGTGTTCGCCAATGGAGGCCCGATGCGATGGCACGCGAACACATCGAGACCTGAGAGGTCTGCTTAGTTCTAGTGCAGATCCTTCGGCTCGTTGGGGTGCACTCTCGATTAGCCCACCGGGTGTACCAAAAGAATGTTCACATCGAACTGGTCAACCGTATTCGCCGATGAAGGTCCAATGCGATGGTGCGCGAACACGTCAAGGCCTAGGAGGTCTACTTAGCTCTAGTGTTGGTCCTTCGGCTTCAAGGTCCGTTCATCAAGGTTGCTGGTGTTGTGGGCGTACAAGTCAATTTGACCCTACAATTGACAAGGAGATAAACCGATGAGTCAATCAGCCGATAAGATGATACGAACTCCTACTATTGGCTGGTCATCGATATGGTTGAGATAAACATCGACTGCATCTAATGTACTCCTACTATCGGCTAGTTGCCGATAGGGGATGAAGCACTCTTCCATCAACTGAAAAACCAATAAAGGCATAGGCAGATGGCGATGAAGGGACTAAAAGACACATCAATTGTAGAGCCGATGGTGTTCTCAAATAAGATAGATAATAAGCATTTATGTAGACTCCTCCAATTGGCTGGTTACCGATAGAGGGTGTAACACTCATTCATCGGCTCGAAAGTTGATGAGGGCATATACGGATAGCAAGGAATAGGATAATGGACACATCAGTTGTAGAACCAATGGTGCTCTGGAATAGAGTAGTCAATGAGCAGTACGTGTAATCCTCCTATCGGCTGGTTGCCGATAGAGGCTGTAATGCTCATTTATCGAGTGGAAAGCTGATGAAGGCATATGCGGATAGAAAGCAATAACATAAAGGACCTATCAGTTGTAAAGCCGATGGCGTTCCAAATAGAATATATGATGGCGCTCTGAATAAGGTAAAGGATCCATCGGTTGCAAAGCCAATGACGCTCTGAATAGAGTATGCGATGAATAGCAAGGAGCAAGACTCGATCTCCCGAAAGTATGAGATCGAGTAACCACTATGACGGTACCATTAGAGCTAGCATCGATAGATCGGACTGAACCGAGATAGTATGAGGCCGAGGCTAACGGCAATCTGATGGCGGACGCTAGATCGAACGCACGGATAAAGAGAACGGGTGAACACACCGACTAGCTAAGCCAATGAGAGAAAATCACTGAAGATATATGTATGTTGGTTGAGAAGCCGATACACTAGGCGTGAGCCTCAATGTGTGGACAACTCATCGGTTGGCTGCTTCGATGAAACGTTCGCGTAAAGTCCTATCAGCAATCTAGTAAATTGGACCTAACTGATGTAGCACAAGATCGATGACACTAGAGGAAGCTCAATAAGTCGATAGAACCATGCGAGTATGATGTGATGCACTCGATCAGACTAAGAGATTAGACCTAACCGATGGAGCCATAGACAGAACTGATACACCAAGATAGAGGTGGGACATACCCTTCGCTAGATATCGGACTATACGGATGTAGCCTCGCGTCAAAAGCCAGAACCAGTAAGTAAAATCCTAGATGAATTAGAGTGGCAATACACTGAAGTTTTATTGATCGAGAGATAATTTACATGGTCATAGGAGTTTATATTTATACCCTAGAGTTACAAGTGTCCAACGCGGTTACAAACAACATTTGCACGTTATTTCCTAAACATAAAAGAAAACTATCTCTAATAAGCTAACAAAACTAATTCAACTTATCTAATCTTACAAGATATATTTTAAAGAGATAAAGAACACCATCGTGGTTTCCATGGATACTCCTCAGACTTGGTTCCATCTAGATAACTTTTCATTTTTTGACTGAACTGAATCCATCCTCAATCGGCCCAATTGGCTCTTTCTCTGTACCAATCGAACTCATTCCATAAGCCGATTGTCTCCCTAATACTATCTACGGGGCTTACCAAATTTTGGTGTAAACATGGTCGCGCCGGATCTCGTGCGCGGTGTGACAACGCCGACGCCTGTGCGGTCTGCTAGCTCTAGTGCAGGTCAGCCGGCTTCTCTCTGTGTCTCAAGGTACGCACGTCAAGGCCTGCGAAGTCCACTTAGCTCCAGCGCGAGTCCTTCAGCTCACTCTCTAGTCCCTTGGTCGTGACGGTGTAGGTGCGGGTGTGCAAGTCAATTTGACCCTGTAATTAACAACGAGGTGAGGTGAACGAGTTAGTTGGATGATGGGCCGATACGAGCTCTCGCCGTCAGCTTTGGTCATCAGCAACGTCTAGATGGCTCCTACTATCGGCTAGTCGCCGATACGGATTGGGACACTCTTCCATCAGCTAGTGAGTTGATGAAGGCGTAGACAAATATCGACGAAGGATGTGATGGCTCCGGGTATAGCAAAAGCGAGATCCTGATCCATCGTCGCAGAACTGATTGAGGCACCAAAGGGTATTCAAGGAATAGCAAAGCACGATGGATCTTTCCTGGTTGCCGATGGAAGATGTAGCACTCGTTCATCGGCTGAAAAGCCAATAAAGGCATATGTAAACTGGCAAGGAATCGTATAAAAGACACACTAGCTGCAAAGCCGATGCCGCTCCAAATATGGTGGGCAATGAATAAGGAGCGGGGCCCGATCCTCCCACAGCATGAGACCTGTCACCCACCGTGACGACGCTGCTAGCACCAATCTCGAAAGATCGGACCTAACCGAGACAGTAAGAGACCGAGGCCAATGGCAATGGGACAGTGGATGCCAGACCGATCATGCTAAAGGAAGGGCAGAGCGAATCCATTGGCTAGCTGAGCCGATGAGAGGACATCTCTGAAGATATACGTGCATCGACCGAAAGGCCGATGCACTAGGCGTGACGTTCGATGAAAGTCTGTGAAGATGAGTGCGTATCAGCTAAGTAGCCGATAAGCTAGGCATGTTGCTCAAGGTATGGATAACTCATTAACTAACAACTCCGATGAAACACCGAGCAGAAACCTACAGGCCTATGGCTCAATCTACTATTGGCAGCCTTGTAGATCGAACCTAACCAATGCTGCATGAGACCGACAATGGCAGAGAGAGCTTGGTAAATCGATAGATCTCGCACGGACATCATGTGGTACACTCGATTTGACTAAGAGGTCAAACCTAATCGATGCAGCCTTAGACAGAGCAAGATATACTGGGATAGTGGTAGGACTTACCCCTTTGCCAAAGATCAAACTTAACTGATACAGCCCTGCGTCGAGAGCCTGAACTCGTAGGTAAAACCTAGATATACTAGAGTGGTAATGCGCCGAAGTTGTATTGATCGAAGGATGTCTTACAGGCTTCCAAAGAGGTCTATATTTATACCCTGCCATTACAGAGTCCAACACGGTTGCCACAACCGTCTGACATTATTTCCTAAAAGTATAAAAGGAAAATATCTCTAAGAAAGTTAATAGAACTAACTAAACTTTTCTATCAATATAAGATATGATTTATATAGATAAATTACCTTGCCGTGAGTTCCACGGCTCCTCCTCAGACTCTGCCTCATTTGGATAGTCTTCTGTAATTGGATCGAATATTTCCTCGCTTCACTCGATCGGCTTCTTCACTATAGCAATCAAACTCTTCTTTACTAGACCGATCATCTTTCCAATCTATCCATGGGCTTACCAAATTTTAGCGTTAACACATACCCCCAATTTCAAGGTTTGAAGACTTATGCTTTGAAATTTTCTTCCTCAGGCTTCCATGGCTCTAAAATCACCTCCCTTTCTGGTAATCAGCCTTCGTAAGCTAAAACCACATTCATCAGATGTGCTAAACTATTGAACTCTTGGGAGAAAAACTTTCTTCTGATGCGACTCGACAACCCTTGAAAGGCCAGCTCTGCTAATTGTTCCTCACTCACATGCAAGTTATAGCATCGGCTTCTTATATTATGAAATCTTCGAATATATTCTGAAACTGATTCCTCCGCCTTCTACTATACCGATACATAATTGATTAATGTTTGGGCTTGATACCAAATTGCTCTTTCACCACATCCACAATTCTAGCTAACCATTCCTTTTCCCTTAGGATGTCTCTCTGATACTGTGGAGGCAGATATGGTACCTGATTCTGTCTGACATATTCTCCATGATAAGCATATAAGTCAGGATTGCCACCTAGATAGTCACATCGATATCTTCCACAATAATTATCTTGATAGTATTCTGGAAGTACATCATGTCACTGCCCCCTGAATCGGTTTTGTGTTGGTGGATATACATTTGCCAATAGGTTCCTCTTTGTTTTACAAGTTTTGTAAGGTAGCTCTGTCTCTATCAACAAAAATACATGATCTTGATCGGGCCCTTGAGCTCATAATTCTTCTATCGTCTTCTTGATCAGATTTTGTAGTGTATCCACCCATACTCCTGATGGATCGATGAATGCTTGATGAAATGCTTCGTTGATCATCTCTTGCAATGGCTTCTGAGGATTCACAAGTGGTGAATGGACTAATTCTCTCATCAAAACAAGTTTTGGCAACTATGACTTTTAAATCGGCCCTTGTCTAATCGTACTAAAGGACTCCAAACAGAGCTTCTGAAAGTTATCCACATTCTAATCTATCTACAGCCTTTGGTCTTTATTTAGATCACTCATGGTTACTAATATTGGCAAAAAAGATGCCCCCGGGTTAATGAGTAAAAATTCTGACTGCTAATCGGGCGATTGTACAGTCCAGCAAGTCGATGAATGGAATTATATCACACCAGCCAATGAAAGATCTTCAGCCGATGAAAGATCTTCATGTTTCATCAGCAAATGAATGATCTTCAAGTTTCACTAGCCGATGAGTGAAATTTCATCCTATCGGCCAATGAATGAAGACTTCTATCTCATCAATCGATGAATGAAGCATGAGTCCTTTCGGCCGATGAATGAAATCTTCGGTCTCATCGAGCATGCCAAAAACATATGGTTACGCCGGATCTCGCACGTGTGGCGCAACCACGCCGATGCCTGTGAGGTCTGCTTAGCTCCAGTGCAGGTCATTCGGCTTCTCTCCGTGGCTCGAGGTACGTGCGCCGAGGCCTAGAAGGTCTACTGAGCTCCGGTGTGGTTCCCTCGGCTCACTCTCTGGTCCCTCAGTCATGACGGTGTAAGTGTGGGTGTGCCAGTCAATTTGACCTTGCAATTGACAACGAAGTGAGGCGAACGGGTCAGTCGAACGATGGGCCGATACGAGCTCTCACTATCGGCTGGCCGTTGAGAGGATCGAGTTGATCATCGGCCACGTTCGGATGGCTCCTGCTATTGGCTGATCGCCAATAGAGATTGGAAGGCGTAGACGGATGAAGGATGTGATAGCTCCGAGTGTAACGAAAGCGAGATCCTGATCCATCAGCCATAGAGCCGATGGAGGCACCAGAGGGTATTGCGAACACAAGGTTGATATGTTCCCTTGTGCTTCTTTGTAGTAATTAGTGATTGTCAACGTGTTGACACTTCGGGTTGAGTGTGTTTCGGAAACATGTTTTGTGGCCAAGTAGAGACGGGCAAGGTGGTGGTAGATGGTGAGGTAAAGGTCAAGTAGAGACGGACCATGCCGATGGACCAAAAGCGGTGAAGGACGGATGTGACGCTTGGACTAAGGAACCGGAGCGCCGGAGGATCAGCCGCAATGGGTGACACCTAGGGACATTGATAAGCGCAAGTATACATCGGTGATGAGGACAGCGTCGAGCTTGACAGAGGTCGAACACGTGTCGGCTTTCGTGGATTTGGCCTCGAAATACAGGTTCCGAGGAGGAACAGGGCAGCACGTGGTAAAATCACAAAGGTTGCTCCAAGTCAAAGCAAATTTGTGTAGGAAGCGTGGCCGTCCAATCGCCTAAAAAAGAGTTGGACCATTATGTCCTCCGGGTCCTGTTTTGACCTGTTATACTGAAAAGGCATAATCAAAATTTCCCATGAAGCGCTGGTATATAAAGGAAGATTGTCGCGTTAGCGGGTGCCGAAGGGTCACGAGGGCATGCGAGGGTTTTCATTTTTCACGTTTTTCATTTCTCTTTCTCTCTCGTTCATTGATTACTAATTAAATCGAGAGAAACATGAGGGAGTGAAGTGCCAAATCCTAATATTTGGTATCAGAGCTAGAAATCCCTCAAAGTTTAATCAGAGATGTCATTGATCCCAACAACAAGAAGAGGCAGTGGCCACGGCGGCGGTAGGAGTGGCACCGAAGGTGGTATGAGCTAGTACCAATATCTGTAGTTGACAGTGACAAATTATGCCAGCTGGAGCATCCGCGTCCAGGCAATTATGGAGGATCAAGGCATTTGGGAGGCAGTCCAGCCCGATGACGATGATGATGATGTCGATATCAAACTCGTCAGAAAAGCGAGGGCGCATCTGCTCCAGGTGCTACCCGAAGACATCCTGATGCAAGTCACGAAGAAGACATCCTCAAAGGAGATTTGGGAAGCACTAAAGACAAGGTTTGTCGACGAAGAAGACGTCCTCAAAGGACATTTGGGAAGCGCTAAGGACAAGGTTTGTCGGGGCAGATCGTGTCAAGAATGCATTGAAGAGCGATTTCGACGCTATGAAGATGATTGAAGGAGAATCACTCGATGATTATGCGGGAAGGTTGACGATGATGTCAGTCAGATACACCAGTGTTGGTGGATCACTCGATGATGCGAGCATGGTGAAAAGTTGTTTGACACCATGTCAGATCGGTACTTGCCCATCATCGTGGGTATCGAACAATTATGTGACATTGAGACGATGTTGTTCGAAGAAGCGCTGTCGCTGCTAAAGGTGTTCGACGAGCAAAGGCACCATCACAAACCCGGTGGTGGCATCACTGTCAATGGTCAGGTGCTTCTAACTCAGGCTGAGTGGGAGGCATGACAGAAGAAAGGCGGTGGTGAATCATCATCATTTTAGAAAGGGAGGACTCCCACAAGTGGTGGACATCATGGAAGAGGTGGTCGGGTTCGTGGACGAGGTTGAGGCGAGCAGCAGAATGCTAACAGAGCGAGAGGCTCCAACGAGGGAGGACACCATAAGAGTCACATCCGTTGCTTTAATTGTTACGAATTGGGACACTAAGCATCATAGTGTAAGGTGTTGAAGAGAAGATATGAAGCCCATCTCACATAGGCCGATAATTTGGAGTCGGCATTGCTTCTTGCACTTTCTAAGGAGCAACCACGAAAGTAGATTGAATTGTCATGTGAAGAAAGTGTGCTGCTCTAACAAGAAGTCACTATACTGAATGAAGAGAAGGTATGGCTGGAACAGCTCCAAGCCAGTCTGAGCACCGTTTGGTTCCTCGACAATGGCGCAAGCAATCACATGACTAGTGATAAGAATAAATTCTAGGAATTGGATGAGAATGACACCGGGAGAGTGAGATTTGGTGATGGGAGATATGTGGAAATCAGAGAAAAGGGATCAATTCTTTCAGCTTGCAAGAATGACGAGCAATGGCTTCTCGAGGATGTGTATTATATACCCAATTTGCTCGGCAACATGGTCAGTCTAGGCCAACTCACATAGAATAGCTACAAGGTGATCATAGATGAAGATGTGTTGGAGCTATTCGCCAAGAGTCCTATGTGATTGATCACGAGAGTGAGGCGGTCACAAAATTGTCTCTACAAAATCGAGCTCAGGCAGGCGCATCCCATCTGCCTCCTAACGAAAATTGAAGACTCGGCTTGGCTATGGCACACGCGACTAGGACATGCGAACTTCTAGGCGCTGAAGATGCTAACCGACAAGGAGATGGCAAGCGGGATACCATCAATCTCACATCCACACCAAGTACGTCGCGACTGTCTTGTGGGAAAGCAAACAAGACATTCTTTCCCAAGAACAGCAAGCTTTAGTGCGGAGAAACCACTTGAGTTGATTCATGCAGACTTATGTGGCTCGATCACACCTGTAACAATTGGGGACAATTAGTACTTTATGTTCCTCGTTGATGATTAATCTCGTTGGATGTGGATATATGCTCTCAAGTCAAAGGGTCAAGCACTCCTAGTGTTCACCAAGTTCAGGGTGATGGTAGAAAACTCCCAGGAGGGAAGAATCAAAACACTCCGAATAGATCGGGGGGAGAATTTCTCTCTACAGAATTCGTTCAGTTCTATGACGACACCAAAATTGTTTGGCACCTGACTACCCCACCACAACATAATGGAGTGGTGGAGCAGTAAAATCGTACTGTGATGGACATGGCTCGGTCATTACTGAGGAGCACTTCCTTGCCTGGAAGTTTTTGGGGGGAGACGGTGAGACACGCTGTTTATCTCCTCAATCGACTACCGACGAAAGAGATGGGTAACCAAACCCCATTCGAAGCATGGAACGGAAGAAAGGATCTTCGGGTGTTCAGCTATACAACACACGTGAAGATCACCAGCCCGCAGAAGCTTGATGATCGCAGTGGTGTACCTAGTAGAAGGGTGCAGGGCTTATCGTCTGTTGGATCCACGACGCAACAGAATTCATGTTAGTCGGGATATAAAGTTTGAAGAAAATATGGAGGGCTTAGGATTTCATCATCGAGAAGGAGCCAAATCGATCTCGCTCTCGCTGCCCTGTTTCTCCGTTCTCTGCTCTGTTTCAGGTGTCGCAATTTTGTAGATTTTGCTACAGTATTGTTGATACAGAGTAAATCCGTGCGTTGTTTGCTGATTAAATTGAGAGAAACGTGAGGTATTGAAGTGCCAAATCCTAGCATCCTCGTCATTGCCGGATTTCAGACCGGCACTGATGAGGTTCACGAGCACAAAAAAATCAAGCCGACTCAATTCGAGCCGGCTCTTCGAACTAGAGGATTCAAGAATCACAAAATCATTTACATCCTAGACAGGAACTGAATAGAAAAGAATCAGAAATCCTAACATGCATCGTCCATGTCCAAAGAGAAAGAAGCGAATTTCTCAAATCAAACGAACTAAGAACATAATCGCATGACACAGCCTCTGCTTGCCGAAAGGCCGAGGTGGCGCTGCTCGCCAAGGAGGGTGAGGCCGCTGGCACCGCCGCAGCTCCTGCTCGTGAGGCCGCCGCCGCTGCTGCTCGAGGGGCTCCTCACATAACCAATGGACAGAAGGGAGGAGTAAGGCGATGAGGGGAAATGAGACGACACCTGAAGAGATAAGGGAGAGAGAAGGCTACCAGCGGAATGAGTGGCTGCGGCTCAGGAAAATGCATGGCTCGGCGCGCTCCACTTATCAGTAACGGTTGGTTGTTTACACCGGTATCTATTTTATGTTATTGTTTGATTTTTCTAATAAATTGATATTAATATAGTGTTATTAGTGTTGGTTCTTGTTACGCGGGTCAGGCAAGTGGACGGGAACCCCAAGTTTATTTTAACTAGTACTCAGAGGGTGGTACAAATGGCCTATTCTATGCTAGTTTAATTTACAGTAGGATTGGCCCGGCTTCTTTGCTCACACCGCATTGTTTGTCACGCACACTGAACACGTAGCGATGGCAGCTTTGCTTCTTTGGCTGTCATGGCTTCTGCTCTCTCTCCTCTCCGTCTACCTCCTCGACCTCCTTGCACACTCCCGCCGCCGCCTCCCGCCGGGACCCCGCCCACTGCCGCTCATCGGTAGCCTCCACCTGCTCGGTGACCAGCCACACCGCTCTCTCGCTGGCCTCGCCAAGAAATATGGTCCTCTCATGTCGCTCCGCCTGGGCGCGGTCACCACAGTGGTCGTATCCTCTCCCGAGGTTGCCCGCGAGTTCATGCAGAAGCACGACGCCGTCTTCGCCACCCGGTCCGTCCCATGCGCCACCGGTGACCACGCCAGGAACTCCGTCCCCTGGCTTCCCCCCGGGCCGCGGTGGCGACAACTCCGCAAGATCATGGTGATGGAGCTGTTCGCGACGCACCGGCTCGACGCGCTCCACCAGCTCCGGCAGGAGAAGGTGGCGGAGCTCGTCGACCACGTGGCGCGGCTGGCGCGCGAGGACGCGAAGGTGGACGTCGGCCGCGTGGCGTTCACCACGAGCCTGAACCTCTTGTCCCGCACCATCTTCTCGCGCGACTTGACGAGCCTCGACGACCGTGGCACGTCCAAGGAGCTCCAACAAGTGATCACAGACATCATGGAGGCAGCCGGAAGCCCCAACCTGTCGACCGTGGACAAAAGTAATTGATCTATAGCAACCAGAGTCGTACCTAAGAATTTAAGGCTCTAGTGTTAAAATCAAAGGAGACCCCGTACGTATATGGGAAAAGCAATAACCAAATACTATATAGTTTTGCTTCATTATATAGCTGAAACGGAGTACAATTTTTACTGTACATACATTAGGCATTCATGATAAAAGAGTAGGGTAATATAGTAGCATTCTGTTTTATCTTCTCCAGTTTAGTTGACCACCGAGAACATACCAAGATAGAGATAGGTTGGTTAATATTTATTGAAGCAAGCTCAGCGTATAATTAAATGGTTTGTATTTGGGAGAGGTTGCTTTCAAGCGGCTCTGTATTATAATCAACCGTGGAAGACATCGTTCTTTTTTTATAACATAAATCACACATACTTACGTATCCATGCTACTAGGGAAAAAATTTATAGGCAGGTAGAATGACATTTGCATATGCACCTAACAAATTGTTTTGGGTTAAACGTTTGTATTTTTATGGGCATGAACCTACCAACCTCCAAAAATAAATTTATAAAAACAGTCTCTTAAGTCAAATAAGACTATTTATATAGATGATAAACTTAAACGACTAGTCCTAAAAATTTTTTACAGAGATATCATGGCACTGCTTGCTGTACTAGTATTAGACACACCTATGCAATAAAATAGTGCTCGTAAAAAAGTAGTTTTTTTAAAAAAAATAAGTGTCATGCACACACTTTATACTTACATCACACAAGTTTATATACTACTTTGCATGATTTACTCCCAATAAATTAAGTCACCTACGTCAGTATGTGACATAAAAAAATATATTATACCCACTCCTTATGGAATGGCATATGCATGAACTTATGCGTGGGTAGGAGTTAATTGCTCTTCTTTAACCAAATGATTCATAAATTTTATTCATTTTTTTCTTTTGCAGACAAGTCATAATTGTAAGCAAAAGTAGTCAGCGCTACCATGGAAAAGATTATCAAAGATGGTTTTCACCAAACCTCCATATCTAATGATAGTATTAAAGAAGGTTTTAAAACGCTTAGATCTAAAAATTACTGAGATGGGCAGACAGCCTGGAATATTTGATAGAGTCATATCTGATAATCCAATATTATAGAATTATAGATAGCTCAAAGCTTAAACAAATATCCTTTATGCAAATGTATATAATATCAATAGTATGCGAGAATACAAGGATTAATCACTAATTAGTGCTGAGTAATTCATGAAGTGGATGATCTTCTACAATTAATGGTGTGCTATTAATTATCATTACTATTTTATAGTTTTTTTTTTTGTATTTTAGGACTTATTTGCTGCCGGAAGTGACACGAGCTCTAGCACTATAGAATGGGCAATGGCAGAACTGCTCCAAAGCCCATTACGAATGGCTAAAGTATGTAATGAGCTGAGACAAGTTGTCGGATCAAGAAGAAGAATTGAAGAATCTGAAATTGGTCAGTTGCCCTATTTGCAAGCTGTCATAAAAGAAACATTGCGATTACATCCACCTGTTCCATTTCTATTACCACGTCAAGCTACAACAACGATCCAAATAATGGGTTATACAATACCTAGAGGTTCAAAAGTGTTGATAAATGTATGGGCTACGGGTCGAGATGAAGATGTATGGCCAGAAGCAGAGAAGTTTATGCCAGAGAGATTCCTAGAAAGATCAATTGATTTCGAAGGTAGAGATTTTGAGCTCATTCCATTCGGTGCAGGAAGACGAATCTGTCCTGGATTGCCATTAGCTATAAGGATGGTGTATGTGGTTCTTGCATCACTATTACTTAATTTCAAATGGGGACTCCCAGTTGAGATAGAAAGAAATGGAATTGATATGGCAGAGAAATTTGGTGTGACTCTTGCAAAAGCCATTCCTCTTTGTGTTATGGCCACACCAAATTGAGTAAAAAAAAAAAGCCATCAAGCCACTCCATTGGTAAAAATGGTGGGCTGCTTTTGCTAATGGAAACATTGTATTAGGCAGGATGAATGTGAAAATTTGTAATAAATTGTCACGTCAATTTTTGGGATATGTTAATACAAGTGGGATAGGATAAGTAAGTAAGGATTTGGATGTCTACTTTTTCTTCCACTAGTTTATTGTCTTATTGGAGAGAAAAACATATCAGAAATTTTTCAAATGAGCAATTTCATTATAATCTTTTAATTTCTTATTTATTATGTTCAATGTTATATATTCATCAATCCATACAGTACATGGAAGGCATAGAAGCATCTTGTATAAGTCTCATGGATAAACAATAGTTAAGTATATGGGAGTAATACTTTATTAGTAAGCCATGACTCATATTCATACTTTAACATTAAAGTTTATAACGTTGGAAGTGTCAGAGCTCGTACTTTTCTCTCAACTCTCAAATCTCTCCTCCTCTTGACCTCTCTTCCCCTTCGATTCTAGCAGTTAGCCACTGACGAGAGTCAAAGGCGGAGTTCGGCCAACTCTTCTTACTAGTATAGTGTAGTTAGGTTGGTTTCTTTCATCATCAAGTTCTTCCCAAGTTGGTGTTTTGCCGACAAGGTTACATAGATGCTAGAGCAGATGATGGTGATGCTAGTTGGTGATGGTGGAACTATGGGGACCGAAGATTTCTAGAATCAAGCGATGGAGGTGTCTCCTTAAGGCGGCACCAACTTACTCTTCCTTTGGTTGTCCTTGGAGGCGACAATGGCTTCTTATGGCGTTGGCTTAGCGTCTGATGTGGTAGCACAATGTTCCAGTTGGTAGCCTAAATTGTGCCTATTCTAGAGGTTCAAACGGCGATGGCAATGGTCAATGACACCTACTGTGGTTGCCCCTAACATGATCAAAGACCTTAATTTTCTAACCAGTGGAGTTGTCAACTCAAGATGTCCTCAACTACTACAACTGATTTCTAATTTGTGCCATAAACATCTCTTACTAAGTCTGGTAAAATTCACATCAAAATCTACTGCTCAATAACAAATCTTCAATTTATGTCGTTTCCGTAGAGACAACCGAAAGAGATACTGATTTGTCAAACAGCATAAATTAACACCGTAGTTCCATGTTATTTAGCACCTTTACTGCTGTTTAATTTCAATAGTAAGTTTATGACCTTGTGTAATTAACCCTTTGTTGAAAGGATGGTTCAATACTTTTATCTAATCTGTCTGACGATATGCTAGGGCTTATTCCCCTGAACTGTCTTTATATTAATGAATGTTAGTATGTCAAAAAATAGTTCACAATGTTTCACAGTCGGACCATGGCTTACGACATTTTGTTTACCCTTTCTTACACTGAAGAGGTAGTCACCTGTGTCCTTAAACCCATAATTGTCTTTTGCCTCCTAAGAGTCTTGAGATAGAATCAAATATGACCTCCATTTTTTAAATATAGGACGCTTTAACTTTTAGAAACTATATGTAACGACCCGTCAAGCAGGCTAACATCTGAAGCTCTGAAACATCAATACACGTCTTAAGTTACCAAACTTGATATAAATCCCTAGTCCCTTGACCACAAGCAAATGACACACTTAATTAACAGTGTAGTAAACACGACAAATTCCCATTGCTACCATGTCACCGACCAGTCCTAGACGAATCGTCGTTGCAAGATACCGCCGTCGCAGGCTCGCGGCCACGCGTCAGCAGTGATAATGTAGCTGCAATGCCGACGAGACTTTACTTAGAATAACTGAAACGCTGGACTACAAGAAGGCATCACAAAGACAACAGCAACAATAACAAAAGCCATGCTGTCTTAAAGATCCAACAGGTTACATCCAACAGGTTTCAGAGAAGATCACGCAACCTCACAACTATACATCACCAAAATTGGAGCAAATTTGGGGGTGCATGTCCGCTCAGTCACATACAATGGATGATTTATTTCTCGATTCTTCGAACTTTTAACTAAGAGTTCAACCGGGAAGTAAAGTACGGATAAAAGTGGGCAACCTGTCTTCACAAAACCCATGCACACGATAACAGTGGGCATGATATTCACCATCCAATTTAGTAGGGCTCCACCGGTGCACGGAACTTGGTGCCAGCATAGACAGCAGCCACACCGAGCTCCTCCTCAATCCTAAGCAGCTGTCGAACAAGAAAGAAAATATTTAGTACAATTTGACATGTTTTCTTTAATGCCACTATGTTAACAGAACTATGCATGAATTCGTGAAAACCAGAACTGAAGTATGCATGAACTGAGATACACCAGTATGTAAACTTACTACACATGAAGGAATCTCAGAACAAAAAAAGTCATGTCAAATGTAATCACCAAAGTCTATTTGCATTAGAAATGCAGTGAGGGGTTGGCTGGATCAGCAGATTGGTTTTACAGTACTAGACATGAAAACTACTTGCCTGGTTGTATTTGGCAAGGCGCTCTGAACGGCAGGGTGCCCCAGTCTTGATCTGGCCCTGTTTCAGAAAAAACAAAGGATTAACCATCATATTCAGTACAAAGGTAACTACTAAAACTGGATGTCGTAAAGTTTCGTACAGTAAATGCGTACAGAGTCTTACCGTGGCCAAACCAACAGCCAAATCAGCAATGAAGGTATCCTCAGTCTCACCACTGTGGCAAGGAAACACAAGTTAACATAAAAATGGTAGCAAGGCAGATCAGGTCCACCAGGAGCAAAGGCAGGTATGCATATCAGTATACCTCCTGTGGCTGGTCATCACACCCCAGCCAGCATGCTTTGACATCTTCACGGCCTCAATACTCTCAGTGACCGATCCTATTTGGTTAACCTGTTTAAAGGTAAGGGTGATTTATCCAAACATGCAAAGATAAACTATTAAACATGAAGAATCAATAGAATAATACCTTCAGCAGAAGAGCATTGCATGACTTCTCCTGGATTGCCTTTGCAACCCTCTGCATAACATATTGATATTAATTATCGACCACACTGAAAGAGAGATTATATTTAGAAAAGAAGAAAAAACACTATGCACTCACAGTTGGGTTGGTAACAAGGAGGTCATCACCAACAATTTGCACTTGTTCTCCAATTTCCAGAGTCATCTTAGCATAATGTTCCCAGTCATCCTGGTCAAATGGATCCTCAATCGAGACAATGGGGTATTCACTAACAAATGACTTGTATACATTCTTCAGGCTTTCACCAGAAATCTTTTGTGAACCATCATTGTTCTACCAAACAAATCACAAATGATCATAAGGTTAAAAAAATTATATACATCTACAGGAAATTAACAGTGGGTCAATCCCTAATGATCTATCAAATAAAAAACATTGTCACCTACCTCCTCCTTGAAGTTAAGGTCATAGGTTTTGTCCTTGTCATTGTAGAATTCTGAAGCAGCAACATCCATTCCAATGACAACCTAGTATGTCAGGTATGAAACAAGGCACAATGCCTCAGTCAATCAGAAACGTTAACTTATGCAGACAGGTAATCAATAAATTAATCAAGGCAGACAAACCTTGCCAGTGTATCCAGCCTTTTCAATTGCAGTCTTCAGGAGCTCAAGACCCTCCTTGTTTTCCTGCAATATAAGAACACAAATGATTCAAACCACGTGCTAAGTATATTCATATAGATTTGTTATTACGGATTAGCTTCATACATCAAAGCAGAAGTTATCTCAGGATCCAACACCAATCAAATACAAAGCAAAGCAAAGAAACATAATTGAAGTGAAGCACATCACATGGGCCAATGGCATAGTATAGCGAAGAAAGAGAATTGAATTCACTACTACAGGCTGTACCTGAATGTTAGGAGCAAAACCACCTTCATCACCAACATTGGTGGCATCCTGGCCATACTTCTTCTTGATAACAGACTGTACATATAAAATAAATTTTCAGTGAGGTAAGATGGAAAAAAGTTCAAAATGAAGATGAAAGAATTACCTTCAGGTGGTGGTACACTTCAACACCCATCTTCATGGCCTCCTTGAATGAAGCAGCTCCAGTAGGAAGGATCATGAACTCCTGCAATATAGAGCACATTATTAAAAATAATGTGCAACAAGTAGAATGAGCATATCTTAGTTCAGATAATTGCCTGCATGGCAAGCTTGTTTCCAGCATGTGATCCACCATTAATAACGTTGAATGCAGGTACAGGCAGAACCAGCTGCTTGTTTCCAGCAAGGTTGGCAATGTGCTGCAAAAAATAACATATTAAGAAGATAGCTCCATCCAATTACAAATAGATGAATGAATAGCCAAAAGAACAATAAATTGCACATGTTCAGTTGCTCAAAAACATGTTAACATGCAGCAAACCTGGTACAGAGGAATCTTCTTGATGATAGCTCCGGCCTTACAAACAGCTAGTGACACAGCCAGGATTGCATTAGCACCAAGCTGAACATATTGAAAAAAAAGACTAGTTAGAAACCATTTACAAATGATACATCTAAAATTTTCATGATTCTTAAAGCTGAAGGTACATAACTATATGGATTTGACAATACCTTCTGCTTGCACCATCCCCACTCATTTTTGGTTCCATCAAGCTGCTGAACCATGAAGTTATCAATCTCAGCCTGTGCTGTAGGGTCCTGCAGAAGAAATGGAGAATACAATGAATGTTATATTTAGTCTCAAATATAACAGAAAAGGTGAGAACTGCCTAAGACAAACCTTGCCAATCAGAGCTGGAGCAATAACCGAGTTCACATTGTTAACAGCCTGAAACAACAGAAAGAAAATGTTAACAAAACAAAAACAAAGAATTAACAGGTACTAAAAACAACTTGAAATTTTATAATCCATGAAACAAGTATACCTGATTAATGAGGACCAGTATGGCAAGTTGACTTATTATTTAAACAGTTAAAGGTGAACAAATCATAATTGAGTTGACTTCTTTTTTTTAGTTTAGCCAAGACAATATGACTTTCTCATCTGCCACTGATTATTTGCCTTCTCATCTGCCACTGATTATTTGCTAGAGGAAACATAGAATCTGAACTCTGAAGTACATTAAATTATAGCACAAGAAGGAAATGCAACTACGAACATGTTCCACTGCTATAAGGAATTTAACCAAAAATAGCACATTGTTTAGATTCTCAAATCGTAAAGTAGATGTTGTCGATACAAGAAACTTTAAATGCTAGTTGAGCATGTAGCTGGTGAAGCAAGAACATTGACTACGGGCATAATGTATAATGTCACAAAATCAACCCATCTCTTACATAGTTACACATCCCTGACAAATTGCATGTAACATGGAAAAGTTTTAAAGGCAAACCTTGAAAACACCCTTTCCCAAGTAATCAGATCCACCATCCCTCAGTTCGAGAGCTTCATAGACACCTGTCGAATAGGAAGTAAAGATGTGATTAGCTTCTAGCCAGACCATAATTAGATTTTTTTTCAGATAATGTAAAACCATAGTAATGCAGAAACAGCGCTTATGCTGTCTGATAATAAGGCAAAATGATAGCTAAATAACCCACCAGTTGATGCACCACTGGGAACAGCAGCCCTTGCAAAGGTTCCATCTGAGCAGCACACATCGACCTGATGCACATATATCACAAATTAGACGACCGATCCAAACACAGCTTGCTACGATAATATCAAAGAAGAATTGACAGGTCAAACAACAAAATCTCTAAAATATCAACTACCCAGGTGCATCGTGAGCGTTGAAATTAAAACTATTGAACATCAAGATTACTGAACCCACGATCAAATCCGATTTATTCTCTGGACGCAACTTCAACGGTCTTTGGACAGAGACAGCGAAAATGCATATTCTTAAGCAAGGCATCGACAATAATGAAGCAACGAGCAACAATAATAACGAATGACCCACAGATCTGTACCATGCATACTTCCAAATTGGGAATACTGTGCACACCGCAGCACCGGACCAACCAAGCTAGGCATATCCTAACATTCGCATTAAATCCAAGACAAAAGTTGTTTGATATCTCTAGATCCCAACGGCTCACCCAAAAGCCCCCAAAATCAGGATAAACCCTGCATCCATTCCCAGATACATCCCCGAAAATCACCCTAGCCAAAAAAACGAATCCACAAACATCGCAACGGCCTCGGTACCTCGCAGAGCGAGATCGATCGAACGAGCACACAATAGCGACCCCACCTGGCCAGATCGGAGCAGGGAGCACGCAAGGGATCAGATCAGCAGCAGAGAGTTGGTCGGCGGCCGCGGCGTACGTACCTCGACGGTGGGGTTGCCGCGGCTGTCGAAGATCTGGCGTGCCTTCACGGACACGATCGTCGCCGACATGGGAGAAGGGGAGGAGGAGGGATGGAAGAAGAACTTCCAGAAAGGTCTAGCGTCGGACGGAGGAGGTTGCTGGTAAAGTTGGGGTTTCGGTGGAGGCGAGAGATTTAGTTCAGGCCGCTCATTTATAGAGAAGTGGTGACCTGGTGGGTTGGCAAGCACGGGGAGGGGGACGGAGGTCGACGTGGCATTCCGCTGACAATGGGCCCAGGAGGACGTGCTCGGGGTATGGTCCCACGTTGCGGTGGGGTTCTCGATATTCTGGATGTGGCAACTTGTGGGCGTGATGAGATGGGGCGCCGCCTGTCGCCAACCGTCAGATTTTGAAAAGTAAGGAGAGAGGATTTCTAGCGATGACTGTTGGGTGTGGCCACGGTTTTTCTTCTCGCCGCCGTGGGGCGTGATTGTTCGGTGTGTCTAGCCAGGTGGACGCGATGGACCCCAAGGCATTGGGGCTTTTGCTACCAGCCACATCCAGTTTGAGATTTGAACGATACTGTTTACGTGTTCGTTCAAGTTTAGGATTTACTCTTGGATTCGTGAAAATAATTAGATTGCCATTTTTCCCATTTTCATGTTTTAAAACATTAAGTGCAATTGTGAATTTGATCCTCTTGCCTCTTTCCTTCTTCATTTTTGCCATGTACTCCTACATATTTCTATTGTTGAACCGAGGTTGCTAGCAGCTACTTCATCTCCATCAACCGAGGGTCCTAGCAAATATAAGAAAAAAATAGTCTTGTTTTTATTCATGTTGTTACCTAGCACACACCAATAGCGAACTTTACTCTCCTCACCATTTTCTTCCTCCTTCACCTATTATAGATCATGTTAAATCATCCTTACTCCATATGCTTTGGCCATATGAAAAGCCCACAAGAAAATAATATAACATTTATGTATACTTCCTGTTGCGTAGTGTCTTAAGCTAAGGAGGCTCACCACCTTTCAATGATATGGTATTTAAGGCCTAAGCAAAGGTAATGCCTTATGCACATCTAATGTATATAATGTCATAAAAGTTTATAGTATAAGCTACTAATTTTCATGAGTCCATGTGCCACCCATTCCATCTTTCCATATCACTAGAGCAAAAGAAGAGCAAAGAAGAAGAGAGAAGATATCCTCTTACCAAAGGGGCACATCAAATCACAAGAAGAGCAAAGAAGAGAGAAGAGGTCCTCTTACCAAAGGGGCACATCAAATCATAAGAAGTGTAAAGATGAGGATATTGTAAAGCCACTTGATAGACATGAAATGAGAAACAAAGCAAAGAAAAGGGAAGTACCTAGGCGATGAATGAGCGATGGGAGAGAATTGCAGCCTAATGAATGCCTTTACTAATTAAGTGTACTAGTGGAGAACAAATGAGGTGCAGATAGATCAGATAAAAAGGGAGCATAAGTAAGGGGTTATATAGTTGTTTTAGAAAATACTACTAGGTTTTGATAAGTAATACTACTAGGTTTTATAAAAAAATATTGTAATATAAATTAGTGGCCAATGTAGCTTAAATTTAGAAATTGTATATATCAATATCAAACACAACATGTTTTTATATTGAACAAAGCAATTATTTTCTAAGTGAGTGAAAACACTTTTGAAGAAATAGAAAGTTTGACCCTTAATCTTTAATGGTTTTGAACTATTTTAGAAAATCTATTTGAGATTTGGTTGGACAAAAAAATTCATAGGTATTGATGCTAGTTTCAGACTAAGAACTACCAAGTTTGCACGGTGAAATTTTGGAAACTTAAAAGATATCTCACTACACGTATTTCTCTTCCCAAGCTACATTTCTGATGGCTAGATCTAAATTGAACTATCCATACATCTCTACTTTTCCGTTCTTATCCCTTCTTCGTCCCACTTGACATGGGTAGGGCAACCAAGGCCCCAACGCCAAACGTAGCATCACACTGCCTCTGCCACCCCACCACCATGATGCCCTCCATCTCGGTGTCACCTCTGGCATTGGTGAGGCCCATCAAACCATGCCATCCTCCTCTTGCTCGCCCTCTTCTCCTTGCAAACCTGTGCTATTGTTCTCTAACATTTTGTTTGGATTTAGTGACCCTATGTCATGTCAGCCTCCTTCAGTGGGTCGCTAGACCTCTTTCTTGGCATCGTGGCCCACCAACCTTGAGGCTATCGTTTCTCGCCGTCCTCTTTTTTTGCTTCGTCGGCCATTGGACCTTTGGTAAGGCTCGAGAGGCAGGGCATCTTAGACCCATCCACCGATGAGAGGGACCACAATTCCATTCACCTCGTCAACTCCTCCGGCGATACTGGACGCTATTCTCATGCCAAATCTAATGCGGTAGATTGTGGTGGATTAGTATCGACGATATGTAGCAGATCTAGTACGAAGGAAGAGGTATGGGCAAAGGAGATGGTGGCACACCTGAAGAGGAGGATGATAGAAGGTCTTCAAAGGCACCATCACAAGGACCCCTTTCACCTCTCACATCATTACTACTAGAGATAGTAGACGGCACCATGATTCACTTTGATGACCCTCCCTCCCTGACCACTACACGCCATTGATCTTTCCCTCTCCCTAACCGCTATGTGCTTGCTAGATTGATTCCACTGCCCATCACCACCACATCAATACCATCGGTAGGTGTTGTGAAATACGTGTGCTAGATGGGTTATTCACTTATGGTGGTAGTGACTCACGGTGCTTGTGTGTCGGCCTAGTTTGTCACTCATGTCAATGGATGAAGGAATGAATGAATGAGAAAAGGAAGAAGAGAATGGTAATTTGGTTAGAAATGGTTTATAATGACATAGATATCATTCTAAAAAAAAGGATGGGCATGATTCCAAATACATGAATTTAATATAGATTTCAATACCAGGAAATCTACAATGACATATTTCTAATTAAACTTTTATATAAATAGTGTACTATAGGTTTTTAACATATTAGGAATATTTTTCAAGCTAGGGTCATACGTTTACTCCCTTACCCAAAAAGTTTATTCGCCAAATATGTGAATATAATTAGGATGGCTGAAATGATGAATTTAACCCAAAAGTATTTGATTAGAATTAGGGTAAATTTTACCAAACATATTGCCAAAAAAATTTATAGGGGTTTTGGTACGTGACACATAACCCCATATATTATGGTCCTATTCATGCACGTGGGGAACATTAGACCAGGTGGAGAGGTGCACCGAGATGGCAAGCGAGTGTGAGCCGATAAAGCTCTGATGTGATGTGCACGAACATGCCGAGGGCCTAGAAGGTTTGCTTCACTCCAGAGCAGGTCCTTTGGTTTGTTGGTTCATTGGTTCATTGGAGCGCACTCCAGATTGTGTCCACTAGGTGTGACAAAAAATATGTCATGGCTTGGGAGGAGAGTGACGGGGGTTAGGAGAGGTGAAGGATCGCAACGAGGTGGTCCCTGAGGAGGCCACGGTGGCGAAGCTGGATGCGGCGGAGGAGCTTGAGAAAGATCCCATTGAGAAAGATCCTGAGGAAGCGGAGGAGGGCGTAGTGAATAGAGAGGGAGCCGAGGAGGCATGGGTGGCGGGCCTTGGAGAACACGCGACCGCCGCGGTTGAGTCGAGGGTCATCACGAAGGGGGCCAGTGATGGGGAGACGGCAGTGGAGGAGGCCATTACAGATGGAGGTGACCAGGAGACAAGGGTTGAGCCGGTGGAAGTAGAGGCCAAGGAGGTAGTAGTGGCAATGACCATTTCAGATGGGGGTTATCGGGAGGAAAGGGTATAGCCGATGGAAGAGGAGCCAAAGGATGTAATGGAGGCAGATGAGGAGCTAATAAAACCAGAGGTTGAGGAACCAGAAGAGCAGGATGATGATGAGGAGGAACCTAAAGAGGCAGAGAAGGAGCCAGAAGAGTTGGAGTTGGAGGTAGAGGAGTTGGAGGTAGAGAAGGAGGCTGAACAAGATGAGTGGATGGATGAGGAGGCATCAAAGGTCTCAGTAGCTATGGTGGATGGTATGTAGAATCTATGCATTTTGATTATGTACTTTCTTGATTTGTTTGTGCAATGGTAACGATTCATTTATTTGGCTAGATGCTTGTTAGATGGTACTAAGTAGTATCGCTTGTTGGAGCCGATAAGGTTGAGGGGCTGTGTACTGCATGAAAATTCGACAACTAGTTTAGCTTTTATTTTTAAAATCGCGCATTTATTTGTTTATTCAGTGGGAACTATTGTGAAAACAGTAGCTTGATAATTTATCTATGCCTAAATTTCACATTTTAAAGGTAGGTTGCCAGCCGAAATCTCTAGTGTTATCTGAAATCATATCTCATGATGGCTAACTCTTTCTATTTTATTTGCTCATTAAGACTGTATATGAGATTCTATTTTGTTAACGCCAAAATTTGAAAAGCCCACGGAAAGATTGGAAAAAAGATCGGCTTAAGTAAATAAGAGTCTGGTTACTACAGGGAGGAAGCCGATCGAACGAAGCAGGGAAAGATTCGGTCCAAGATTAGAAAGTTATCCAAATAAGACCGAGTTTGAGTAGAAACCGTGGAATTACAGCAGGATATTCTATCTATATAAATCATCTCTTATATAGATAAGAAGATGTAGTTAGTTTAATTAACTTACTTAGAGATATTTTCCTTTATCTTTATTAGGAAATAATGTCCGATGGTTGTTGTAAACGCGTCGGACTTTGTAAACCCAGGGTATAAATATAGACCCCTGGAAACATGTAGAGGGATATCCTTCGATCAATACAACTTCGGCGCATCACCACCCTAGTCTATCTAGGTTTTTACTGGTGGGGTCTGGCTCTCGACGCGGGGCTGTATTGGTTAACTTCGATCTTTGGCGAATGGGTAAGTCCTATCACTATCTCGATATGTCTTGCTCTGTGTAAGGCTTCATTTGTTAGGTTCGACATCTTAAGCTGATCGGATGTATCGTATCACATCCGTGCAGAATTTATCGGTCTATCAAACTCTTTCTGCCATTGTCGGTCTTATGCTGTATCGGTTAGGTTCGACCTACGAGACTACCAACGATAGATTGAGCTTTAGGCCTATAGGTCCCTGTACGATGTTTCATCGAAGTGTTAGCCGATGAGTTATCTATACGTTAAGCAACATGCCCAACGTATCGGCTCCTTGGCCGATACGTACCAGTCTTCAGAGACTTTCCTTAAGCATCACGCCAAGCACATCAGGCTTCCAGCCGATACGCACCTATCTTCAGAGAAACGTCTTCTCATCGGTTCAGCTAGCCGATGGGTTCGTTTCGCCCTTACTTCAGCACAACCAATCCGACGTCCACTGTCCCGTTGTTGTTTGTCTCGGTCTCATACTATCTCGGTTAGGTCCGATTTTCAAGATTCGGTGTTAGCAGCGTCGTCACGGTGGTGACAGGTCTCGTGCTGCCATCTTCGAAGCGGCATCTGCTTTGCAGCCGGTGCCTTTTATACGATTCCTTGCCAGTTCGTCTATGTCTTCATCGGTTTTACAGCTGATGAACGACCGCTATAGCTTCCGTCGACTATTAGGAGGGATCCCGCATGCTTTGCTATTCTCTGAATACACTCCGATGCCTCTATCGGCTCTGCGGCCGATGGATCAGGATTTCGCTTTCATTACACACGAAGTTATCATATCCTTCGTTGACATCCACCTACGCTTTCATCGACTCCCCAGCCGATGGAAGTTTGTCTTGATTCCTGTCGGCGATCAGCCGATAGCAGGAGCCGTTCGGACGCAGTCGATGACCAACTCGATCCTATCAACAGCTAGCCGATAATGAGGGCTCGTATCGGCCCATCGTCCGACTAACCTTTTCGTTTCATCTCCTTGTCAATTGTAGGATCAAATTGACTGGTACGCCCGCACCCGCACCGTCACGTCGAAGCCGAGCGAAACCCACGGCCCCTGGCGTGCATACCTCGAGCAACGGAGAGAAGCCGACCGACCTGCACTGGAGCTAAGCAGATCTTCCAGGCATCAGCGTGTTCACACCGGGCGCGCGAGATCTGGCATGAACATATTTTGAGGAGCAAAGAGTAGCGGGGCTCTCTTGTGTACTTCTTTTGTCCCAAAATATAAGTAATTATAGAGTTTTTCACGTTGATTAAAGATATAGGTGAAATTAAATGAGGGGATGGTCATGATTAGTTGAGATGAGCAAAATTAAATGAGATTGTTATGATTAGTTGAAATGAGTGAGTATAGAGGGAGTATATGTTCTTTTATAAATATTAAAATCTTATTATGCTGAGAATTGAGCATTATATATGAGTATATTTTTATTTTATGTTTCTTGTGCCCTACCTTCTAAGTCCAACTAGAGTTATAGTCTTATAGATGGGTCATCTTTTTCCTTTTAATACTCCAGACATGAATGAAATAGCTGACAAGGAATCTTAAGAAGCACAAGATGAAGATAAACATGAGTATAACAATAAGGATGAAGTTGCTGACCGGTTGAGCAATGACGAGGATGCTGGTGGACTTGAAAATAACGAACCACCAAATGATGAATTTGAGGATTCAGTTCCAGATGGGAATGATAAAACCCTTAAATTATGTCGGTGGTTTGCCTAAGGACTATGTTGAAGAAGACATTAGAGTGGTGTTTTCTCAATGAGGGGAAATTGAATCTATTAGAATAGTTAAAACCTCAGCAGAGAAAGGGCATTGCATTCGTTCGTTATGCAGATATCGATGCTGCAAAGAAGGCTCTTACTGAATTTAAGGATGGAATTGAGGTTTTGATTTTATGAAGCTTTCAGTCCTTTAAATGGTTTTTCTTTGAATCAATCGTTGCTTATGGAGTAATGATCATGTTCCCTCTTGGATGTTTTCGTTAGGTAAAAGGCAAGAATCGTATGTTCTTTCTGTCAATTCTCATTTTATAAGTTGCTTGATTAATGGAATCTATTCCTTATACTTGATAATGTGCAGGAAATATGAAGCATCATGCAGGTTCTCGATATGCAACTAACAACCAAGCTTACCTTAGTGTGGGTGCAACTTCCAGATCTAAACCACATGTCCATGATTTGGTAGTATAGCACTTCAAATTTATTGATATTGAGTTCTAGACATTCTTAATTCTATTGAATACATTTCATGTGTTCATGTTTTCAAGGAACTTCATGCTGGATTCATCCCTCCATAAAATCGTGTTCAAAGAACTTCTGCACATGATCACCGAAGGTTTTCATTTTTTTTTCAGCTTGTTACTTATTTGGTACTGATGAGATCTTAGCTTCTTACTAATCCGATTATTTTAATGTTTTGGTAGAATTGCACCGCACAATATCCATCAGATCAGTGGTTTTCCTTATGCTAGAGGTACATTGTTGAAATTGATTCAGTCAGTTTACATATGCAGTTTTAGTTTATCCTACACAGTATGCATTATCACTGCGATGAGGTACATCCATTTAATTATCTTCTCAATAATCTTTGTTGTAGTTTTGTCTGGCGTTATTTTCATCTTTTATTTGTTCTGACACAACTTATCATGGGTCTATCTGGCATTTGGTATAGACTGTTTGACAACTGCAAATTTGTATTTGTGTTACCCTTAATCTGAGTAATGAACATTATGGAGTACCTGTATTTTTGTACCATGCTCTCTAATCTTCCTTTGATGCTATTATTCTAAACCTGCCTTCCATGGTCCTGTTGTGGCCATTTTGCTTAGGCTGGTACCAGATATTTGTCAGTCACACATTTATCACAATTGAAATCTTACAACTGTAGATATTCAGTATACAATATACATAAAGCAGATGTTCAGAGTCTGTAGAAGTTTGCAATTCACAAAATAATTTTAGAGGCTAGCACAGCATGTGGCATCAGCTAAGTTTGTGAGCCCTCAAGTTACCCTTCTATACAATGGGTCCTTTTGATTTATACTCTAGTTTTCTACTCTATTTTCACTGCAAGGGTAATATGGGTCATATCATGGAATTTTTCAGCTGAACCTAACATCAAAAGAAAGGAATAAGTACCCCACCGTTTCTCTGAATCAATAGTTCACCCTTAACTACATAAGCAGTCAAACCTCCATCCCGTAACTATAAATTCTGGTTCCTAATCAACGCTGAGCTTTGTTTGTTTGTGGTTCTTGAGTTTTGCATTTCAACAGCTACACTACTAAGTTTTGCTGTCAAGACGGCTATATGATCCCTTTATGTCCAATCTGTCTCCTATCAAGTGTCTGCCACTGCTTCAAGCAGGGAGGAGCCATCAATGATTGATCCATTTGGACTTCCAAACTGGGGCTCAGGACTGGTGCTGGTTGGTTCAGTGGCATGCCTGCAAGGCAGGGGTTAAAGCAAGCCCATGCTTGCGACCATTGATTTTATTTTTAAAAAATTATATTAATCTAATTTTTAATTTTAAAATAATTAATATTTAATTAATTATACTTTAATAGCTCACATCATTTTACTTTTTTTTATCCCAAACTCATTGAAAACACGTAGAAATGCAGGGAACTCAAGCTATGCTTCACCGCCCATAGGTTCAGGATACTCCGACTTGGCCCATCTTATTCATCATGACTGCACTTTGGCATGGGACTTTAGACAATCGTTCGGCCCAAGAGGGTCCATGATAGAAGGAAGGAAGAAGAACCCATACAGAGCCCAAATTGTTTCATTAAGAGCTAAAACATATTTTTTTACCTTCATGTATGTCCCTATCAGGAGGTAAATTTTGAAAAATAACACATATAACCTAGCTAACTCTAAATCCTTAGATTTATAAATATGTTCTAAGATAGCTGTAATAGAGGAAATTTTCTATAAGATCATTGAGTTGGATAAACTTTATTTCGTACTACAATTTATTGTCTTATTTCGACAACAGTTGGTGCCAACCGTGGGAAGCCCAATCACGTGTGGCGAAGCTACATACCACTGAAGCAAAAATCTACTAGGAAGAGAACCATCCCATGACACTATGGAAGCAGTGAGGAGTTCGGGAGCATGTGGGGCTCTAAAGCTGAGTCCGAAGCCGTGTCAAGTTTGGGTGAAGTTGAGACCGAAGTTGAAGGCATTCTAGGGCAAGTCAAAGCTACTTCAGATCTAGAGGGTGAGGCAAGAGAATCGGATAGCCAAGAGAGCCGAAGAAGAGGTTCAGGAGGTTGAAGAGGTTGTCGAGCCAACTTTGATGGTAGTGACAAACTGCCAATGGGTGTAGCTAGTGTGAACACCACCACTCCTGGTGGTGAAGAGGTTGTTGGTGCTTCAATACAGAAGGCGACAAATTTTAGGAGAAACTATGATTGTGTGAAGGGCATAGTATGAGGTGATGAAGCAATATGTGGTGAAGCTTAAAGACCTTCTTCAGCAAATGCGGTAGCAGAAATAAGCTATGCAAAAAAAGCTGCTGCTGCGCAGGTACAGAGCCAAGTCATGCCTCATTGCCTATAGGATCAAGATATTTTGGCAAGAGTGACGCAACCACAGCCACAGCCATAGGCCAACTTTGTAGCGCCAACTCCGCTCCAAAGATAAGCCGTCGCTACTGCATCGTCACTTGTCCACCGACACTATCGGTCAAGTATCCCAATAAGGTCAGATGACAGTGGGACAAGCACACCTTGAAGCCCCTAGATGCCACCTAATCAAGCATCCCCTAAAATGCAACTAGTGTGGCCACACCAAGCAGCAAACACCGTACAACCTTAGCAAGTGCAAAGCACTTTTCTATTCGTTTGAACTCCAGTGCAGTTGTCTCCCTAGCCCTAGCCCTAGCCCTTTAAGCTCCCACAAGGGAACGTGGGTTTCAGACTGCCACCCCTACCATACCTGAATCTACAAGGTTTTCCTTTGAGCAATACAAGTGACAAGAAATTGCCACTAAGCTTCGGCCTGCGAAGCCATCCAATCCCCCCATAGTTAAAGAATCCGTCCATTGCCTAGTACATGGGCAACTCGGATTCTAGTGAGTTCCTTTTCATCTATGAGTCGACGATTGAAGCAGTGCATGGGAATGAAAATACTAAGGCGAAAGTTATTCACCTAGCTCTAGAGGGATACACCAAGTCTTGGTACTTTAACCTCTTCCCGAGCAGTATATACTCATGGGAGCAGCTACGATATGTCTTCATCACAAGTTTTAGAGGGGGCCTATCAAGAGTCAAAGACACAACAAGAATGCTTCGGCCTGCATCAAAAGCCGAATGAGTCAATCCGCTAGTTGGCTTGGCAGTTCTCTCAAGCAAGATGCCAAGTGCATGACATAATAGAGATCTCCATGATCAACACGGCTTCGGTAGGTCTTCAAACGGGCCCTTTAACTAAAAAGATAACAAGATGCTAGTCAAAGATCATGGATGAGTTAGTTTGTATCATTGACGACTATGCATGTGGTGAAGAAGATACCAAGAGGAGAAATAAAATCCAAGCTAATTTCCAAACACCGAGCGAGCAAAGTTTCGCTTTGGTAGCTACGTCAAAAGCCGAAGACGTGATGTAAGACATATAGCTGCTAATGCAGTAATGGAAACAACAATCTTGGAAGAAATACATGAGTGATAAGGGCAATGAAGTGATGACGGTTGATGAAGTTCATGTGCTATCTTGAAAGTTTCATTCAAGCCAAAAAGCCCAAGCACCAAAGAAAAGGCCGACAAGGGGCAAAGACATGTTTTGCGTGCTTCACGGCAAATGTGCACACACAATTGAGCGGTGCCAAAACATTCAACAATCAATGCCATAGCAACCAAATGTTGCATCGCCCTAGGCGAATGATGAAGATGTAAACTAATAAGAAGTCAACAAATAGTTATAGGTCAAAGTAGGGCAGATGGCACTTAAAGGGTGATTGTGATTATCACAGGTTGATCTACCCAAGGCTTGATGTCGAAGCGCTAGAAAAAAGCACATGATAGGTCGGTGAATCACATTGCCATATCTTCATAGAGTTGCCATATCTTCATAGACACAACCATCGTCTTTTTCAACCATATCAATCTCCTTCAGTGAAGAGGATGTAGCAAGGATCTTTTTCTCACATCAAGACCCACATGTTATTCATGCTAACATCACCGATTGTGAAGTGCACCGTGTTTTGGTGGATGCGAGCAACTTGGTAGATATAATCTTCGCAAGCGCTTTTTGGCAGATGGGCATCTTGTCAAATGCACTACAACCGACGATAATGCCATTGCAAGGCTTTGATGGGGGGGTTGGTACGTGCTCTAGGTTAGCTATGATTACAAGTGATGTTTGGTGAAGATAGTAACATATGACACGAGTTGATCAACTTCAACTATAATGCTATCTTTGGCCATGAAATGCTAAACAAGTTTGAAGCGGTTGCCTATCACAACTACCTATGCAAGAAAATGCTCGGTTCTCAAGGGGTAATTATAGTAAGGGGAAGTCAAACTTTGGTAAGACAAGACCTTTGGATAGCTAGAGCACCCCACGAAATCCATAATGTCCAAGTAAGGTGTTGCGGGGAGTCGAAGGAGAATTTCAAGATAAAACCAACCCACAAGAGGGTGTAAAAAATTACCAAGTTGATCCGAAGAACCCGTCAAGAATGGTATCCATTGGAGGTGAAGTGACAGAGGATTTAGCCACATATATCTCGCACATTATTAAGAACAACCTAGATGTTTTTGCCTATAGGCCCTAAGAGCTAGAAGATGTAAGCCTATCTTTAATCAAACAACACCTGGCAGTGAGGCCCACAACTAGGCCACGTAAGCAAAAACTTCACATGATGTCAATAGACTACTAAAAAGCACCCAGGATAGAGCTAAAAAAGCTGCTTCATGCTCATGTTATAAGAGAGGTTAAACACCCAGAGTGGCTAATGAACCTAGTGCTTTTTAAGAAGGCAAATGGGAAATGGAGAATGTGTGTTGACTTTATTAACTTAAACAAGGTGTATCTAGAGAATGATTTTGAAAATTCAAGTGCCATTAATTTTGTTTTGATAATTAGTGATAATTCAAATCATATCAGACTAATATTTTTATGAGGATTTCTTTGTCTAGTCTCATATGGATATGAAAATAAAAATGGTGGGAGGTTTATGATAAACTCCTTATATTACAAATATCTCTCCAATAGGTACAAAATATAGAATGAATTATTTTATTGCCCTTCATTAAATATGTGTATATGTTTTTCCTCTAATTTCATATACATGCACATCTTTAGGGGACCATCATTCTATATTATTTAGTCAACTCTACATTTTTTACATAGGGTTGTCATACATCACCAAAAAGGAATAGATTAAGAGATCTATGATCAACAATATTTGTGATTTATGACAAATTGATTTTGTGGGATTAATCTTTTTTATGAGTTGGCAAATAGATTGTTCCTAAACTTCATATGATTTGGGATACAAATATATTTATTGATGACATACCTTAATAACAACAAAAATGAAAAGCTCGAATATCAAACTACACGTATCACTTTTTTCTCCATCTACATATTTTTGTATTCATATATATTATTTCCATGTGGTTGACATATATATGTGAGACTAATATTTTGTTTAAGCTTATTTAGTCTTTTTACATTGAGAATATGGAGATGATGAAAGTATGCATTTATGGTTGTATATATTTTTGATAATTGCCTTCTATTCTTATATAGGATAACTCTTATTGGTTCATCTCTAAATGTGTATATGCTTTGTTTCAAGTGAATATTTTGTATGTATATATTTAGGAGGACCAAATGTTATATATGCATGTAATTGATCCAAACTATTCACTTACATATAATTGTATCATTACATTTGAGCATACATGTGAGTATATGACACTAGTGGTGTTGATTAATACTCATCAATTCATTCATATCCTTTTATATATGTGATTAGTTGGTTAATTGAATTATTGGGACTAACAATTTCATTAAGTTAAATGAGAGAAATATGTTCCAAGAATTGGTAAAGGTGTTGATACTTAAGTAAGAACATGACATCTAAAAATATCAAGGATGACAAAGTAAAGATATTGAAGATGTGGGGTATGAAATGGCTACTATAGCAAGACAACGAAGGGAAAGTGATGCTCGGTCATGATGGACCATGCGATGGTGAAGGAAAAGCAAGGGGCTTGATGTCGAAGGACCAAATCTAGTGGTGAAGGATGAGTAAAGGCTTTATCTTGATGGATCATGAGAGGCCATTTGAAGCTACAAGTAACCCACATCGACCATTTGAAGAATATATGGTGAAATGGTTTTGGCTTTGACGTCTCTCAAGACAAAGAAAGAAATGTGGCATGAATACATTCCTATTAGTATACTTCTCTTTCTTTTTATATTTGAGTATTGGAATGATGTACTATTAAAAGTGATGCAACGTCGATGTGTTTGTGTATGTATTGATGCTCAAAATAAGCTATCTGAGTGCTTCCTTGAGAGAAACATAAGTTTTGGTATATACTTTGAGTGGTTTTAGAGCTTGGTTTTGGTTTGGTTGGGTAACCCTCTAAGTGAGCTTTCTATAGATTCTAAGATCATCAAAAACAGACTTCCAAGTAAAGAGTTATGGATGTTTTAGTGAGTGACATCGGAAGTTTCGATATGGTTGGAAATTATGATGTGAGTGTTAGAATTTTCGATATGGCCCTATTTGCTTCTATTGGAAAATATATCAGAAGTTCCAATGTGAATCTCGAAGGTTTTGATGAAGATCAGAATTTTTGATATGAGTGTTGGAATTTCTAATATGGTCGTATGTGCTTCTATTGAGAAAAATATCATAAATTCCGATATGATCTTAGAATTTCCAATCTGTGCATAACGGCTAGTTTTGTGGGACTTAGGTATTTAAACCCCTCCACTCCTCCATCATTTAGGGGTTATGATTTTGAAGAGAAAACCCCATCCAAAGTGAAAGAGCCCTTCCTCATTCCCCTACCTTGGTAGTTTCTCTTTGTGAGAGGGATTTAAGAAGAGAAGAGACTTGGATTGAGAGATTGAGAAGTTGAGAGCTAGTGAGCTTTGTGACCCCTCAACGGAGATGAAGGATCGGTGAATCCAAACCTCAGGAAATAAATTATGTGTCTCCTCTCTTGGTTTGCCTATTCTTGCCTTTATTCATATTGTGCTTGAGCTTATTTTTACCTAATTACATGGTTAGTTGATCTACTTGGTGACCATATATTTTTCTTAGATTCCTTGTTTGTCACCTTTTAGTTCATATATATTTTGTTTGTTCAAGCTCAAGTTCTACTTAGTGTTTTTACTCCTATCACTATCAGATATTCTGATCTCCATTTCAGAAATTCTAATATATCAGAAGTTCTGATAGGTGTTCTGGAAATTCCAATTCTTTTAATCTGCTATGAAGTTGTATAATTTTTACAAACGCCTATTCACCCCCTCTAAACGACATCATGGTCCTTTCAAATTTCCCCTTCCAGGAATAGACTAGCTAGTTGATTTGACCATTGGGTGTGAAGTCATGAGCTTTCTAGATACGTACTTGGGATACCACCAAGTTTTCATGACAGAAAGCGGTGAAGAAAAAATAGCTTCCATCACACCCTTCAGCACGTTCTATTTCATCATAATGCCTTTCGGGCTGAAGAATGTAGGTGCTACCTTCACTAGGTTGGTGTACAAGGTTCTCGAGAAGCAAATAGGTTAAAATGTCAAAGCCTATATTGATGACATCGTAGTCAAGAGTCGTTGTCAAGTCTCAAGTCTTGGTGCACTTCATCACTGAGTAGACTTCACTTGGCAAAGAAAAAATGGAATCACAAGAAGACTTTATGACTGTGAACTCTGATGAAACTTGGTCACACAAGGGGGCAGGGGTTGCAACCATCCTATGTTCACCAAATGGCATGGTGGTGTGGTACATAGCTAGACTACAATTCCCACCCACGAACAACACGGTGGAGTACAAAGCAGTCCTACTGAGGATGAGAAAGGCAAAAGCCCTAGGGGCTAAAAGGTTGTTGGTCAAGATAGATTCCAAGCTGATTGCTGGTCAATTGATAAAAGTTTTGGAAGCCAAGGATGAAGGCATGGTAGAGTACTTGAAAGAGATTTGGAGGATAGAAAAAGCCTTCATTAGCATCACAATGCAGCACCACTCAAGAGAAGAAAATGCCAAAGCTGATGCGCTGATGAGGGCAACCGTCATTGGGGGCCCACTTCATCCAGTAGTTTTCTATCAAGTCCTATGTGTCCCCAGTGTGAAGCAAGACCAAGATCGACCTGAAGTGATGAAAATCGATTAACCAGAAGAGCCTGGCAAATATTGGAGAACCCCTTTTCTAAAATTCCTTTTGGAGCGAACATTGCTAGGGGACGAAGCCAAAGCGTAGATGCTCCAAGCAAGAGCATGGCTATACACATTTGATGACAAGCAGTTGTACAAGACATGTGTCTTGCAATTGCTACTTCGATGTGTGTCCGAGGCTGAAGGCAAGGAGATGCTAAAGGAAGTACATGAATGCCAATGTGGAGTACACTAGGCACCAAGGGCATTGGCTGCCAAAGTGCTCCACCAGGGGATCTATTGGCCCTCCATTGTGCGAAGCTATGAAGAGCGCACATCAAGAAATACCTAGGTTGCCAACTCCATGGCAAGTCTCGAAATACACCAACATATGATGTGCAGCCACTGTAGCCCATTTGACCCTTTGCCGGATGGGGACTGGACATCATTAGCCCTATTCCCCAAACAAGAAACAACTATAAGTTCACCATCGTAGCGATTGAGTATTTCTTTATATGGGTGGAAGCCAAACCATTGGCAAGCATTACTTCGGTGGTCATACAATGCTTTGTATGGAAGAACATTATTGCAGGTTTGAAATACCAAAGGTGTTGGTCTCGGATAATGGTAAGCAGTTTGACTTCACCAAGTTTTAGCATATGTGCGATGACCTAAATATATGTCCCACACACAGTCCAGTTGAGCGATAGAATGGGCGAACAGCAAAATCCTTGAAGCACTCAAAAAGAGGCTAGATGAGGTGTGGAAGAGCAAGTGGTTGAACAAAATATTGTCAGTATTGTAGACACTTCGAACCACACCAATAAGACCAACAATGTTTGACCTGTTCATGCTAATCTATGTTGAAGACACTACGACATCAAGCAAGTTAGGAGCAAACTCCCCAAGGATGGTGTTATCAGGTGATGAGGAAAGTGTCCAAAAGATAAATCTAGAGTTGATTGAAAGCCTAAGAGTCAAAGCGATAGAATCAATGGCGAAGTATGCCAACTCCACTATAGCAACATACACCAAAAAGGTGCAAGGGCATTTAGTCTTGATAAATAAAGCCAATTCGCTTGCAGTTGGAAAGCTAGAGTCAAAGTGGAAAGAACCATACTTAGTGACGCATAGGGCCCGCCAAGGGTTGTACAAGCTAGAACACTGATGGAATGTGGCCTCACTTAAGTGTTTTTAAATGTAAAACAATAAAGTGTGAGTTATAAAATATGTGAAGTGTAAGCCTTCGGCACCATTCAAAAAAAACTGGAGTTGGGATATTATCCATATTGGAGGCCTGAACCAGTATAAAAATCTTTGTTCTAGCTGTGTTCATTTTGCAAATGACTTGTAAAACAATGCCTGATCATTGATCTGTCAAAAGGAGGAAGTGAATTGGTCAAAGCATCATTTGATCGGATGCCAAAATTGCATTTTGACATTGCACATTCTTGCACCATAGGCATATTATTTATGATGCAGGCTAGTACAACTTAAAAACTCTTGTGCTTTAGACAATACAAAAGAATAAAAGATCGAAGTAGAACTGACTACCTACAAATGGTGAACTAGGCTAGTACAACTTAAAAACTCTTGTGCTTTAGACAATACAAAAGAATAAAAGATCGAAGTAGAACCGACTACCTACAAATGGTGAACTAGTGAAATTGTAATTCCTAAAGTAAAGGGCAAGCCTTATTTCAGAAACACAATATAGCTTTATTATTATTAAGCGAAGACTTACAGGGTGAAGTACAAGTATGACATCGATCAAATCAATAATACAAAGTACAAAGTGCACCAAATGTTACATACAATACTTATAATAAGTTCTCACAAATATACAACCTCTAGGGGCTAGTCCTCCCTTTGCCACTATGGCCTTCGGCTTCCCCGGAGTCTGAACCATCAGTCAAACTAGAGTCTAAGAAATTAATGTAATTCTAAGAGCTACTGGGAGTACCAATGCTATAGTTGAAAACATCTTCATCTTCATTGTCTTAAGTATCACTACACACGAAGAAGGATATCTGACTCCACAATGCAGGTTAAATCTTGTCGTTTGTTCGCTAACTTGATTTGCCATGAAGAGCCTTGAATGTTTCACCAAAATACACACATCTCCTCTTGGCAATTGTGATAATTATTGTCAAAATGATCTAAACCATAGTCAGGATTTTTATAAAGCCACTTGGCAACTGAGTGGCCAAGATATGAATGCCCATTAACACAAACCTAGGAGGGATGTCTCGCTGAATTTGGATGAAACACTTTGCTGAATGGATGATAAGCCAAGCTCTTGAAGGTCAAAGGGGTTCGAAGATAGTCGATCCATGTTGGGCAAAAATTAATCGGCATAGCTTGATAACAAAAAATAGACAAAACTCCCTTTTAATTCCTTAAAAGGATGGCAAAAATGCCTTATAAAATTTCTTACAAGGACAAAGGACAAAGAATGCCAAAAACCTAAAATAAAAAGATATTCTAATAGCTAAAAGAGGCTTCACACCTTGGATTCGGCTTCGGCTTTAGGGGCTTTGACATTATTAGTGATTGTGGCTTCTATAGCCTTGGTGGCTTCTTGGCGAGCCATCGACTTGAGCAGATGCCTAACCACGAGTTGTCAACCCTCTTTTGACTACCACCCTCGGCAAGAAGCATGAACGTGTGGCTAGACTTCACTAGCGGTAGTAAGTGGACCATCGATGAGAACAACGGTAGCAACACAAGACAATTGCATCTGCTTTTCTTGAGAGCGGACAATAGCCCAAACCCTATCATTCGAGCACAGTAGTCGCTCAAGGCTTTGTCGATGTTCACCACCATGCTGCTAGCCTTGGCCACCTAGTCCGAGAACTCCTTTGCTGGAGAGTCTTCAGATGGGAGAGGAGCAGTTTTTGCCCCCATGCTAGTCAGAGCTAGTCGAACTGCCCATCTCGCCTGCTTGGCTGATTTGCAAGTATGAAGGCCCACGTCCAAAGCATCGTCAACGGCTTCCCCACCCTCACCTTAAGCGGTGAGTCGGTTCTCACCGAATGGTGGCCACGCATGCGCAAGAGGCTCCCCAAGTCGTGGCCACGTGTTTTCGACTCATGGGTGATCTTGGTCTCATGGCATTTTTGGAAGGAGCGAAATGGCTGTGTCTTCAATGGAGTTCTTATCTCGGGAGCGACACTACTCAACTCCATTCAGCATGAAGGTCATCTCTAGATTGAGGCAGTCGCGCATCATCTGGGCATCGTTTTGCCGACCAACGCACTAGCGTGATTCTTAGCTTCCTCTGGAGTCTTTGTTTGCTTAGCTAGCTGTTTGTGCCGGAACACGATGCCTCCTGCTATCAGCTGGTCACCGATATGAATCAGGACGCTCTTCCATCGGCTGGAAAGACGATGTAGGCAGATGTTGACGAAGGATATGATGACTCTAGGTATAGTGAATACGAGACTCTAATCTATTAGCGGCAGAACCGATGGAGGCATAGGATTATACTCAGAGAGTAACAAGGCGTATGGGATCCCTCCTAGTAGTCGACAGAACCTGTCATGGCCGTTCATCGGCTGAAAAGCCGATAAAATCATATACGAGCTGGCAAGGAATCGTATAAAAGGAACTGGCTGTAAAACTGATGCCGCTCTAAAGATAGCAGCACGAGACCTATCGCCCGCTGTGATGACGCCACTAGCACTGAATCTCGAAGATCGGACTGTTAACGCCAAAATTTGGAAAGTCCAGCGATATATTGGAAAGACGATCGGCTAAAGTGTTCAATTGCTATAGGAAAGAAGTCGATTGGATTGAAGCAAGAAAAGACTTGGTCATAGAATAGAAGATTATCCGGATGAGACAGAGTTCGAGGAGGAACCGTGGTTCACGGCAGGGTAGTCTATCCTATCTTATATGGATATGAAGATTTAGTTAGTTAGTTAACTTTTTTAGAGATATTTTCCTTTATCTTTGTTAGAAAATAACGTTCGATAGTTGTTATAAACACGTCAAACTCTGTAAACTCAGGGTATAAATATAGACTCCTAAAAATATGTAATGATCAATCTTTCGATCAATACAACCACGGCGCATCGCCACCCTAGTTCATCTAGGTTTCTACCAGTGGGGTCTGGCTCTCGACGTGGGGCTGCATCGGTTAGGTCCGATCTTCGGTGAAGGGGTAAGTCTCGCCACTATCTCGATATGTCTTGCTTTGTTTAAGACTGCATCGGTTAGGTTCGACCTCTTAAGCCGATCGGATGTATCGCATCACGTCCGTGCAGGGTCTATCGGCCTATCAAGCTCTTTTTGCCATCGTCGATCTCGTGCTGCATCGGTTAGGTTCGACCTATGAGGCAGCCGATGGCGGAATGAGCTTTAGGCCTATAGGTCTCTGTACGGCGTTTCATCGGAGTGTTAGCCGATGAGTTATCCATATGTTGAGCGTCACACCCAGTGTATCGGCTCCTCAGCCAATATGCACTAGGTCTACAGAGACTTTCCCTTGAGTGCCACACCAAGCGCGTTGGCCTTCTAGCCGAGGCGCACCTGTCTTCAGAAAGATGTCTACTCATCAGCTCAGCTAGCCGATGGGTTTGCTTCGCCCTTGCTTCAGCACGTCCGATCCGGCGTCCACCGTCCCGTCGCCTTTGGCCCTATTCTCGTACTATCTCAGTTAGGTCCGATCTTCGAGATTCGGTGCCAGTGGCGTCGTCACGGCGGGCGATAGGTCTCATGCTGCCATCTCCATCCTGTGCCACCATCGGCTCTACGATCGATGGATTAAGGCCTCGCGTTCGCTACACTCGGAGGCGTCGTATCCTTGTCGACATCCGCCTACACCTGTATCAACTCTCCAGCCGATAGAAGGGCGTCCTGATTCCTATCGGCGACCAACCAATAGCAGGAGCTATCCAGATGCGACCGATGACTAACTTGATCCTATCGGCAGCCAACCGATAGCGAGCGCTCATATCGGCCTATCATCCGACTGACCCGTTCGCCTCACCTCCTTATCAATTGTAGGGTCAAATTGACTGGAATGCCCGCACTCGCACCGTCGCGCCGGAGCCGATGTGAACCCACGGCCCTGGTGCGCGTACGTCGAGTCACAGAGAGAAACCGACAGGCCTACACTAGAAGCAAGCAGACCTCCCAAGCGTCGGCGTGCTCGCGCCGGGTTTCGGTGTGACCATATTTTTTGGCATGTCCAGTGGGACAGGAGATTTCATTCATCGGCCGATAAGAACCGTACTTCGTTCATCGGCCGGTGGTATAGAAATCTTCATTCATCAGCCGATTGGACGGGATTTCATTCATCGGCTGGAGAAACCTAAAGATCGTTCATTGGCTGAAAATCCTTTATTGGCTGGTGTGATATAATTTCATTTATCAACCAGCGGGTCTGTACAATTGCCTGATTAGAAGTTAGAATTTTTTACTCATCAACCCGGGGGTATCTTGTTATCAATATGTCTAAAGAAAAGGTTGATTCCAAGGTATATTCATCCAAAGAAGAAGCCGATGAGGATATTATAATTTCAGTTACCATAGAGGATCTGAATGAAGACCAGATGCATCATATAGAGCAGAATATGGACAACTTTTAGAAGCTCTGTTTGAAATCCTTCCGTATGACTAATCAAGGGCCGATTCAAAAGGCATAGTTACCAAAATATATTTTGATGAAGGAATCAGGCCATTCATCACTAGTGAATTCTCCTAAGCCATTGCAAGAGATGTTCAACGAAGCATTTTATCAAACATTCACTAATCCATCGGGAGTATGGATGGATACACTACAGGATCTAATCAAGAAGACGATACAAGAATTATCAGCTCAAGAGCCTGATCAAGATTATGTACCTTTGCCGATAGAGACGAAGTTATCTTAAGAAACTTGGCAAAACAAGAGGGACCTATCGGTAAACATGTATCCACCAACACAAGATCGATTCAAGGGGCAACGGTAGGAGGTACCACTAGAATTCTTTCAGAGTAATTATTATAGAGAGTATCGCAGGCAGAATCGGGTACCATATCCACCTCCACATGATTAGGGAGATATTCTAAGGGAGAAGGATTGGTTAACTTGAATTGTAGACACGGTAAATGAATAATTTGGTATCAAGCCCAAAGATACAACAGTTATGTATCGGCACCCGTATCTAGAATGGTTTAATAGAGTTCCATTGCCTCGCCGATACATGATACCAGATTTCTCTAAGTTCTCAGAGCAAGATAATATATCTATAATGGAGCACATCAGCCGATTATTAGCACAGTGTGGAGAAGCATCAGCTAAGAAAGCTCTCAGAGTTCGTTTCTTTCTATTATCCCTCTCTCGATTGGCCTTTGCATGGTTTTCTTCGTTATCACCGGACTCGATTAAAGGATGGACCGATCTAGAGCAATAATTCTATAGATATTTCTTTACTGGGATTCAAGAAATGAGACTGTCAGATTTGACATCGGTTAGACAGAGGCCCAATGAGTCAGTTCTGGAGTACATCCAACGTTTCTAGGACATCAGAGGCTGACGTTATAGTCTTGTTCTGAGCGAGGAACAGTTAGCTGATATGGTCTTCCAAGGATTGTCGAGTCACATCAGGTGGAAATTTTATTTCCAAAAGTTCGACAGTTTAGCACATCTAATACATGTGGTATCGGTTTATGAGAGCCGATTATCAGGAAAAGAGGAAATGTCAAAGCATTGGAGGCCTGAGGAAGAGAATTTCGAAGCATGAACTTTCATACTTCGAAATTGGGGGGCATGTGTTAACGCCAAAATTTAGAAAGCCTAGCGATAGATTGAAAAGACGATTGGCTGAAGTGTTCGATTGTTACAGAAAAAAAGACAATCGGATTGAAGCAAGGAAAAACTCGGTTCCAGAATAGAATTATCCGGATGAGACCGAGTTCGAGGAGTCGTGGTTCATGGCAGGGTAGTATATCCTATCTTATATGGATAGGAAGATTTAGTTAGTTAGTTAACTTTCTTAGAGATATTTTTCTTTATCTTTGTTAGAAAATAATGTCCGATGGTTGTTGTAAATATGTCGGACTCTGTAAATCCAGGGTATAAATATAGACCTTCTAGAAATATATTTATACCTTAGGTTTATAGTGTCCGACGCGTTTACAACAATTATCGAACGTTATTTTGATAAAGAAAAATATCTCTAAAGAAGTTAAACAAACTAACTAAATCTTTAAATCCATATATGATACGATAGAATACCTGTCGTAAACCACGGTTTCTGCTCAAACTCGATCTCATTTAGATAACCTTCTAATCCTAGATCGAATCTTTGCTTGCTTCAATCCGATCGGCTCCTTCCCTATAGCAATCGGACACTTCTTCACTTAATCCAATCGTCTTTTCAATCTATCGCTAGGCTTTTCAAATTTTAACGTTAATACTAGCACGACGGTCTAGGTTTTTCCTGTAAATTCTAAACTCTCTGGGCGCCTGCTGCTACCATGAGGCCGGGGTGTAAATTTGCTTGCTTTGGTCTAATACACCGACGCGCAGGGCTCTTGTGTATTCGCAAAAGAAAAAATCTAGAAGAGAAAGAGAAGGCGCGGTCAAGGGCAAAAAGAAAAGGTGCAAGTAGAGAGGGGTGACAAGGAGGATGCGCATGCCAGTGCTCACCGTCGAGGATGTGGCGGAAGCAGCATGCCGGCGAAGCTGATCGCGGGACAGATCGGCGGGTGCACTTGGCACAGGCGGCAGGAGAAGTCAGAGAGTCGCGACGAGACGGGAGTAGTCGAGACCGAGTGGACGGAGAGATAGATGAGTCCGAGGCCCATGTAAGCTGGGCCGCTCCTGTATGGGCTTTGCTATATACACTCGAATGAAGCGTAGAGAGCGACATCGACGGACGATCGGGAGCGGAACTGAATAGGATTGCATGACGGACAAACGGACGACGAAAGCAAGTAAGATTATTTAAGTAGAGACAGAGATAGACATAGAGATATAGTAGAGATATATAAGGTTGAACAATATATTTAAACATGCAAAAATACAAAATTACAATAAGTAAACGTACAATTCATAAAATTTACAAAAATACAAAACATTCAGACTTAATAAAAATAAAGTAATACCCGACCAATAGTCCAAATAAATAATATAGACAACTGGTGGAACATATCTATCTAAGTTCAAATCCTACATTTTAACACGAATGCTCGTATTTATGATTAATTATTTTTTCAAACGTTTATGGTGACTTATGCGTTCAAAGAAATAAGAGCGCACATGTTATGTTATGAGTGTTATAATGTTTTGAAAAAAAATACACATTACATATTACTATAATTTTAGAGGCTTCAAAATGTTATACTAAAAATTTATAAAATGTTAGACACATGATATCTAACAATACTCTTTGTCTTAATAACCACCTAGGACACTTGCTTACTTAGTTTGGAGGGCTTGCTGCTAGCCCTTGTCCAAAGGGCAGGGAATCATACCAGAATAGGCATTGCTTTGGTTTTTTTTTTTTTTGTTGGATCGCCGGTTCGGCTACCCAGTTTTTTCCGTCGGTTCTACAAAACATCATGGTCTAATCGGTTTTCTTCAATTTAGTTGCGCACATCTTCTTTCAGTTAAATCAAACCGGAATAGGTAGTAGTTTTGGTTTTTTTCATTTGGACTGCCATCTGATCCGGTCTTAATAATATGAAGTATTGAGTACGGGTGAGATATTTTACTACTCCTTTCCTGCTCCCTCCCTCTTTACCATGTACCCACAAGCTGCCTGAAGACTCAACCATGGTGGCCAGGTGGAGACAAGGGAAGGAGATGAGGATGAGGGGCAGGGTGAAGACAACACAAACGAGCATCGACATGTGGATCCCTAAATTCTCCATGCTTTGATATAGCTACTCCTTTTCTTTTTTGCAACGTTTGATATAGGTATGGGAGTCATGATGCTGATGTGCTAGGCTAGGAGCAAGAACACTGCTGTACAACAGCCGCTTGCATATAGGGAGCCGAGCAGCAACGAGAAGTCGCCGAGGAGAGGTTTTGTGTTTAGGTGCGTTTAGGCACCGTTGGACTTGGGGCCTCTCCATTGTGGGCCTTGTGGGCTTCGCATTGTGGCCTCTCAATAGCAATGCAATCTAGTGCACTCACGAGTATTTCCAGCAACACGCATCATGATTCTGACAGAATTGATGTCAATATAGGAAATTAGTATATATGATGATTGGGCTGATGACACGAGCTTGCACTCCTATCAAGTAATGCTGCCTTTTTTGCCAGAAAAAAATGTGGTGTTTATTCTGTAGGAGAAGATCGAGTTCCCACGTTCAGTCTCAATTGTTCTCATGGTTTTTGTTTGAACAACTAAATGCCGTGGATAAGCTGTGGCATGGTAATAACACGAATATTTTGTTAAAAATATTTTTTACTGATAAGGATAAAATATTTTTAAATGGCGGGTCGCCATACCCGGGCTCAGAAAACATATAGGACGTCTAAAAAAAATTTTTTTTTCAGGTTGCTTATACCATCTGTCACTAAAAGTTTAAAAAATGCTCTGCTATATAACTTATTTCTCCTCGAGTATTCCTTAGGGAAAAAAGAAAAAATATTATCTTTCTATTATATTTGGTGAGTTTATTTTCTAATTCTAAGTATTTGTTTGAAAGAAATAAAAAAGAAAAGGGTGTTTTCAACAGTTTTATGAATTTAGATTATAATTCTAGGTTAACTTAGGGCAATTTGTTTGTGCAAATATTTTTTAGTTGTGTTTTCTCACCCAATGATTATAAATTTTATTGTAATTAGTGCCTCTAATGGTAGATCAAGATGGGTGGATCTCTCTAAATATAGTTTAGAGAAAAAAACCTAATTTAGTCTTCTAGTTTTTAAAAAATAATATCACTCTAATTTTTTTCCTCTAGATTGGTTTTCAATTTCCTTCTTTTAAATATTTAGTATGTGAAGGAAATAAAAAAAGTTGATTATTTAGAAAATGTTATATTTACAAGTTAAAAAAGTATTTAATAATTAAAATAAAGGGAAAATGCTATTTAAATTATTTACAAATTGCATATTATATTATGTTTTATATTTATAGATGGATAGGTAGAAATAGATGTACAAGATGCAAAGAATTTTTATTTCTCAACGAGTTATGTAAATTCATCGAAGCTGAGAAGAAGATCAAGATGACAAAGAAAACATGTTGTTTATGCTTGAAATGCAAAAACAAAAAGCCATGAAAAAAATAGAAGTTATTAAGTCTCACTTGTTCAACACAAATTTGATGTAGGCTATATAGTTTGGTCTGCAAGAAAATCGAAGGCAAACGTAGCGTCGTGGAAGAACCTGATATATGTCTAGAGAGTGGTATTCATAATTTTATTCATGATGTTTTCGTTGTTGTGATGGATAACAACAATGGCCAAACAGTGGTGGATGATACTGGTATCGAACTAGAGGAGATATTGCGGCATGCTAAACCAGAAGTCATAGTGGGGTCAACGAGTGGCTTAGAAAATTTCAAGGTATTGTAGAAGGTACTGAAACAATTATTGTATGATGAATAAGGAGTTCTTGATACTTTGTTATGTACTGGAACTTCTTAGGTTGAAGTTCAGTAGTTATTGGTCTGACAGCAGCTTTGATGAATTGTTAGTTCTCTTGAAAAAATCATATCGAATCCAAATTTATTGTTAATAAATACATACCAAGCAAAAAACTCATCAGTCCTTTTTTATTAGGTGTACAAAAGATTCACACATGTGTCAATCACTATATCATGTATCACAAAGAGAATGAGAATCTGAACAAATGACCTTCTTGTACAAGATAGATACCAAGCCTTTGAATAAGCAATGCGGTTCATCTGATTTGAAGAGAAAAATACCTACCATGATGATATGGAACCTTCCAGTGAAAGATCAGTTAAAATGTTTGTTCTTAAATCCTAGGAATACCGAACTAATCCTATGGCATAAAGAAAAATGCAAGAAGGATGGAAAGCTTAGGCACCCTGTGAATGCATAGCAATAGAAAAAGTTTGATGAGAAGTACATATTAAATTTCAATAAAATAAACCTTTTGGTGACCCGAACAACACACATAGCATTTGGCCGGTACTTATAAACATGTACAACCTATCCTACGTACCTCTGTCAGAAGCAAAATTACCTGTTGTTGTCCATACTTAGAAAGTCCAAGACAACTGGATAGTGATATATATGTCTTTCTCGTACCTTGGATGGAAGACACGGTAGATCTATAGAACAACAATTTACGAATGTGGGATGAATAGATGTATGAGTAACTCATGCGAAGATCCATTATTTTCATTACATCAGCGACCTTTCTATACGATGTTTTCTCTATCAGGACAGATGAAAGAGACGAACAGATATTAGGTCTACATCAATAAATCTATGTACCAGTAACTCATATCATATAAAAAGTTAGTATAGATATGTCACTAAAGGTTCTTAACCAGATATCATAAATATCACTCCAACATGAGTCATTTCAATAATATAGTGGATAGAGAGGGTATGCAAATAAAAATCGGAAAAATTTGTGTTTAAAATGATGAAAAAAGTGATGTAAAACTAAGCGTTACGGAGAACATGGATGGAAAATATTTCTTTCCAACCATATCTCACCAGAGTTAGCCCTGCATACAAGGAACTCAAATAATGATCACTGAAATGCGTGGGGCTCAACAGTTAAACGTGGCTCCACGTTTCCTTGGTTTGGGGACCAGCAGCTGACCACATAACGCGGAAATGGGGGGAGTACTACACGAGTACCTCGTTCTGACGCTTGAGATCTGCCGCTGTATGTGATACTGAGGTGGTCACTGGTCACTACCCCTTGAGGTCCTTGTGCTGGCTGGGTACAATGAATCGATGCATGAATGTACGTTCAGCGAAGCTGCCGGACACATCAGAGGCATGCATTTGCAGGACAGCAAGCTCAGGGGGCGGTCGCATCCAAGGCCAGTTAATCCGATTCGTTCTACTAATCTAATAACGAATTGGCACTAATCTAATCAGACAGAGCAACTGGCACGAGCAACTAATCACATGCACGATCGCCACTATCCCCGACCGAGGCCACGTGCAGCTTCCCGTTGTGAACTAACACATGCAGTACGTACGCGCGCTACGCTACGTACACGAGTGGCGATATTGTTCTGATCAGCCTGACACCTCCGAATAAACAACGCGCGGAGGATGACAACGCTTGGAACATGGGTCTTCTGTATCTCTTGTGCATAATTTAGCCGGTCTCGATCCGGTCTCTCTCCAAGCAGATCATAGCGCCTAGCTATAAAACGAGGTGCCTCGATGAATCGGTGAGCACTTCACTCCAAGCTCTATAAGCTACAGCTGAATCTTCATCTTGATCCAGATCGATTGATCTGTACATATCTAGCTAAGCTCGATCCATGGCGTCCGTGAAGCTGGTCGTGGCGGTGCTGTGCACCGTGGCGGTGGTGGCGGCGGCGGCGGCGGTGTACACGGAGCCGGTGGAGGACTGCCCGACGCAGACGAAGTACCTCACCAACTGCCTGGGGCGGGGGATCAAGGAAGGGTGCTGCGGCGTGGTGAAGGACCACCGGTGCCTGTGCCAGCTGAAGCGGGAGGCGGAGGTGCACTGCATCCCCGGCCGCCGCTGCGTGGTGCCCAAGGCCCTCAAGATCGCCGACATGGACCTCCCCTGCATGAGAAACCTCAGATGCAGCAAGCACGCCTAAGTAAGCTAGATGCTGCATGCCTACAAGTTATGAACTTTGCTTGTTAATTGATTACTACTGTATCCTATGTTCTTTTCTCCATAATATGAAGCAATCCTCCCAAGACCCAACCCTGATCTATACTATTGTATCCTATGCATGTATTATTATATATGCTTTGTTCTCTGGGCAGAATGTATGTTTGTATTAAGGTGCGGAGCCTCTTTAAAAACAGGAAAAACATCTTTCTTATTTTTATTGAAACTCTATATTTTTATACAAAGAAGATTTTATTAAGCAAATGAAAACAGTTTTCTTCTGCATAAACTTGCATACAGCAAAATACACACTCACACACATGAAGAAAAACACAAAGTAGCACGGAGTCTTGCCCCAATCACATATTGGCAATATGTGAAGCTCTACGTATGTGGTCTACTTGAATTGAATACGATCGAAGGCATGGGGTATCATATCTATATATATATATATATATATATATATATAACTACAATAAGCCCAACTCATCCATGACCTAGCCCATTTGTGACTTTACAAAAGACAGCAGGGGGCCAAGCCCTCTGTAGCTAGCTGTCTGGGCTCGCCGGCTGTAGGTAGCTAGATGCTCCATGTTGCTACCATCTCATAACAGCAGGGTACGTTCTAAAAAAATCGAGATATAAAAAATTTGCAAATGAACCTTTTATTATAAACAAAAGTTTTCAAAAAGTGTCGCACATACGCCAATTAACAATACCCATATTAAAAATATGTATAGATCACTCTTGCAAATTATATATATATATATATATATATATATATATATATATATATATATATAACTCCAAATATATGTCGCAACCATCACGATAAATCAATTCCAAATTTATAGTACTGACTGTATCTTTACATCTCTTATAAATATAATAGAGGTGTGGACCCTTAGTTTCTTTGTAAAAAAAATTATCTTCTACCAAAACATCCTAATGCTAAACGAAACAGCAGCATATAAGAAAAAAATAATTTATGAATTAAACTTTTATATCTGTGTTTCAAAGCAGATATAAAAAATAAACTACAATTAAAAAAACCAAAATCAACTCTAAAATTAAAGTTTAAAGTTTAAATTTTGGCAACGGGCAAATAATATGAGTCTATGACATTAATCAAACCCTCGTAATCCTGTCGCCGCCGCCATCCGGCCACGTACAGCACAGCCATGGCCATCCGGCCCGCACCAACCCCAGCGGCCATGGGCACTTATGAGTCCAGCCAGCTAGATATGCTGCTGGAGTCGGTGATCTCAACTTCTCAAGTCCTGCATGCAGTTTCCGTTGCTGTATTAATTTTCCATTGAGTTTATTTTAGTTTAACAATTTGTTATTAGTATTATCATTTTCTATAATATATCAATATTAGTGAGTTTCTCAATATGTCATTTGACCGGTAATTTTTAAAAAAATACTCAAAAATGTTCTTATAGACATACAATATTAAAAATTGATTTATACTATTAGAAGTTTCAAAAAAATATGAAAATATGTGTAGTCTCTTTGTATGATGTGGAAATTTATGTATAAGTTTTAATATTTTTATATTTCTATTTTTTGTAAAATATAATTTATGTGTTATCTACTACATAAAATATGTTTTTGTTGTTTTTAATATAAATCATCTTTGTGTTTTTAATATAAATCATCTTTTATATGCTACACAAAATATTTTTGTGCTATTATCTTTTGTGTAAACGATTACCCACTTATATACCACACAAACTAACTTTTCCAAAAACAAAAATACAAAAAATTCTTGAAGCATATACGTAAACTTCCATGTTATGCAATAAGGCTATATAAAAATTTTCATATATTTTTAAAAAATTTCTATTGGATCAATAAATTATCAATATAAGGGCATCTTAGGTACAATTGAAAAAAAATCTGGCAATAGTTTATTATAAAATAATTTATAAACTCACTGATACTATTAAAATATTAATAGCAAATTGTTAAACTAGGACAAATTTAAATAGGAGATTCTCTCTTAATTTTTCCAACGCTCTTGGGACCCTTGCAGTGAAGAAACCAATCATGGCCATGTGACCTAAAGGCCACATATGTAATATTTATCTTTCTCTATAATGAACCTTGTGCGCAATGAATTGAAATGAGAAAAGAATTGAAGAACCAAATGCAAAACGAATTGAAATGCCCGCTACTTTGATTCCGACATGGTTGTTGGACGATGCCATGTTTACGATCTCGGGGCAAAATGACGGTGGCTAGACAAGGAGCTTAGCGAGCAACATCGATAGTGGATGGGATGGGGTGACGAGTTAGGATGTTCCACTAGCGAACCAGAGTGATGAGCTTGGTGATGTGACCGAAACAACGAACAAATCAAGCTAGGTCATCGACGGTAAGAGAGTAGCTTAGAGTCAACTGCTCTCGGATGAAATCTGAGCAAGGAGGAGGATGCTAGGGTCGAAGTCATCACCAGCTTGTCTTGAGAGCATAAGAGGATGATGTGGGGATGCAAGCTATCATCAGTGGTCTTACTATGGAGGAGGAGCTATGAGGGTTAGCATATGCATGTCCTTGAATGGAGGACTATTTATTGCATATGCACGAGTCTTGTGCATGGAGGAGAATGAGATGGGCGCAATGAGGATTGTGCCATTATTAGCACTTTCCAAGGTAGATGAAGTGGTGGCTATATAGGGGATGCAGTGTGGTAGGAGCCTAGGAGATGCTGTCCACGAGCCATGGCAGGATCCACATGGGATTTCCATATGTCAATGACCCATGTCAGGGGAGATAAGATAGTAGAAAAAATTAGATAAAGAGGTGGGTCCCACTAATATATAAAATATATTTTCTGAAATTTGAGGCCAGAATCGAGATGGCCACGGGCTGCAAAATGACAGGAAGATGCCATGTAGACTACTGTAGCCAATAATTAGCTTCAATTACTCTTAACCTCAACCACAACCCCCCCTCCCATCCTTAACGTACCAACTACGGTGGACTAGGACATGTGTAGATTTTCACGTACGCATTCACATGTTATACTACTTGCCACAAGTAAAATAAATGAATAGTACATTAAATTACTACAGTGACCACTTTTTATGTAGTTATAATGGGTTGTTTTGGTTTGGAATCAAAACTTGTCCTACCAAATATGGCAAACTTCAGTATTGTTACTGATTATTACTCCGTGTTAAAATAACTTTAAAGTGAAGTGTTTTTAAAGAACAGATGGAGTAAGTCTTTACCAACTTATCTAACCAAATCAATACAATTTATACTTACTCTACCTTAATATTTATAACATTAATAGTGTCAAAAAGATTTCGTAGAGAATAAAATGGTACTATATCCTTTTACTATATGTCTATATACACACTAAGGATATGTATCCACAAATGGCATGACATAGACACAATTCACTCTACTTACGGTATTCTGGGAATTGTTTTGGAGACTATGTAGGTTTAGCAACAAGGTATTCCACGGAACAATAAATCTAGTTGCGGCATTTTTTTTAGATTTAGGGATGTTCAATTCAATCTGTTCGTTTTTTATGGCCTAAGTTAGCATGTGACGTCAACGAAATCCACACCAAAGAAAAGTGTAAACTGTAAAAAATAATGGTGCATGATATTCCATGCCTCGATCCGCACATGAAGCGAAAACTTGTTAAGGTATACTACTCCATACCTCTAACAGGTGGGCTTTATTTCTTTTTTGGAAAGCAACATGACCAGCATAAAAAAATTCCTTAATCATATATCGTGGTCTTATTGCACCATAGATAAAGCCACGTGGTCATGCACATGTGCATTGCTGGGGTCATTGGTAGAGATGTGGCAACTTTTGAGGTCCTTGATTATTGTTGTTGGCGTTAATTAAATCGTAGGGCTATTAGAACATGTCGACAACGAGATACATATAGATCTAGGGAGATCGATGTTGCTGTGACAATGGTGACTTGTTGATTGTACTTCGTATGACAAGAGGAATAAGTCTTTGAAAACCAATGAATGTTCCTAGTGTTTCTTTTTTTATATTATATGTAGACGTACACTCACGCACATCACTATATATATCTAACATCACGCTCACACATCTATAGATACACCACTGATGAAAACTAGCAACATATTTATAAAGATATGAAAGTGCAAAGCTTCATTAGTTTGGTGTTAATCTGACATTTTTATTTGAGAATTACTTCCTCTTCGTCGCCCTCAATAACCCCTCAAAAATAACCCTGATGACCTGGTTGTAATATAAATTTAATGTTAATATATAAATAGAATTTTTCTAATAAATACTTAATGTAATTTGATTTGCCAGCAGGGCTTTCAAAGTTTTCAAGCTCCTCCACATTTTCTTCTAATGAGATTTTCCCTCAACCTCTCTCTCTCTAGTGAGTTCGTGTTCTACTCGACTCATATGAGAGCAATGCAACAATGATAATTTTATATTTTAAAATATAATAACATAATAAACAGTTATTTAGGATAGAGCGAGCATTATTCTACTTCACACCGCCTATTTATTAGTTTGTCACCAGCCTCGTTGTTTTCCATTATCTTGTAATATATCACACTAGCCAGCCACCCTGTCAACCTTATCACCTCTGCTACTCTTCTATTGCTACTCCCCTTACTCTAATTGCCATTGATCACCTCGAAGAATGATGGGCGGATTGCCTTTTTCCAGAATCCTGTGGTGCAACAGCATCTAGATCTGAGAGATCGCCGGTGCTTCCATCCAGAAGACGAACAAGCGTGGTTGTCCAGATCCTCATGGCCTAAGTACCCGTGGGGCCCACCTGTCCGATCTCTTCGTCAATCTGGATCGCTGGGTCTCACGCCTCCTCCACGCAGCCCCCTCTTCGTAAAGCCAACCGACGCCTACCTCGTCTCTATGAATACCGGGCCCCACCACTCCTTCCCGCGTGCTGGACCCACACGTCAGTTAGACGGAACTAGGCACAGCCTCGGGGTCTCGTTATTATTCCCATTCCCCCACGTCCAGGATGGATGATGGGTCCCACTCGCAGGCCTGCCATTCTATTACAGCCCGTCACGTGGGGCCACGAGACATCCGGGCCTACTGTCAGTGACTCCCCTCCGTGTCGTCCTCTTTAACACGGAGGAGAAGATCCCGGCTCGCCTCCACGATTCCACTTCTTCCACCGCCTCCCGTCTCGTCGCCGACCTGTTTCGGCGGCCGCGGGGGAAGAGGCAGAGGGAGGGAGAGATGAAAGGCGGGGGCGCGGCGCCGGGGGACTACGTCTACTTCAAGTCCGTCGTCCCGCTCCACAAGATCTCGGTAAGCGTCGCGCGCTGCTCCCCGTCCCGGACAGAGGAATTCCCTTCTCCCTCCCGTGCATGGTGCATCCCGCTGGGCGCTGCTGGCGGCATGAATTTTGGTCGTCTTCGGTGGATTTGGTGCGGTTTGGCATGGGGATTGGGGTTGGGGAGAGTTCCCCTGCTGGTTTTGGGTTGATGTGGGGGCGGATTTGTCATGCGGGATCTACGGGATCACAATGGCTGGGTTTGGCTAATTGGCTGTGACTTGGTTGGGTGGATTAATGGGGATCAAATATGTGTTTCATTCAATTTTAGTTTTAGGGAGGGAGGAAACGGGTTTTGGTTTATTGTCATTCCCATTCTAAATGATGGCATTTTGTTTGCTTTTGGCTAGATCATCAGCTCACCACGATCCTGGTTAATTCAGGCAGTACCATTAGCTTATTTGGGATGGGATGCTGATAATGATTCCAACCTCTATAATTTTGTACCCATGAATTTCGTGTCTGCACTTCTCTTCTGTGCTTGTGGTTCTTGTCTTGTTATGATCTAGTCATTTTTATAGCTTGTGTTCGCAACTAAGGGAAGGAAATTTAACTGTAAGCACACTTAATAAACTGCTAAACGATGTATTTTTTGCAAAAATTTTCTATCTAAACGTTGTTTTAAAAAAAATCATATTAATCTATTTCAAGCTACAACAACATCAAACCCTTTCAATCATACGGAAATTAGGGTAGGCTAGATATAAAACCAACATAAGCCACAAAGTTTGCAATAGATAATACTTAATTAATCATTTATTAATGAGTCTTCTTGTTTTATATGATCATCTTTATATTCTTCTTCCCTCACTTTCAAAGACACCTTAAGAAGGCTAAGCTTTAATAGTAGTTCTTAGTGTCTTGAAGGACTCTGGTATACTATACCTTAAATTTCTTAAAATCTTATTTACTCCACATGTGTCTGTGCTCTGTATTGAATCTGCCTAGCAAGTGACCAAAGTTATGTAGCGATTAGGGTTGGTTTGGCTAGCTGATAGGAGCTGCTGGCCAATTTGGTCCCCATTTGAGTTATTTCTACATATTTTTATCTTTTCCTTCTTGACTTGCATTTGCAGAGTGCGTCTTGGTGGTTGTGTGCTAATTTGACTTTAGAGATGTGATCTGAATTTGAAATGAATGGGATCATCCTTTGATGCCCCAAGGCCTCAGTTGTTTTGATAATTTTACATGTGTGCTTGCCTTTGTTAATGCTTAATAGAATATCTTAGATTAATTTATTTCGCTTTGGCTACTTTTTCGTTGATAAACATATTGCACCATTTTCTGCTTACGATAATACGAGTTTTCTAAATCTGTATGAATTGAACTGTAGACTATACAGTTGTCAAATCTGATTTGGATCTCTAATGTGTGTTACATGCCAACTTCTTGTCAACTTGGTACACACTCACCCTTCTGATGAAAACAAAGCTGCCTTCAATTTTTTTATCAAGATTTTTCAATAATTTCATATGGTTGACTAGTTTCTATGTTCTTTTCTTAAAATTCTAATTTGAGATGCATGCATTTTTGAGAAAACAAAGTCGTCTCCATTTTTTTAGATTTACTTCTCAAATTATTGCATATAGTTGGCTAGCTTCTAATCTCTTCCCTTGTTTGCATGTTTTGTAGATTGGGCCAAAACTGTGGAGGTACTATGATTTTGGACCCAAGGCTGTTCCACCTCTTGTCTGCATCCCAGGAATTGCAGGGACAGCTGATGTGTACTACAAACAGATCATGTCACTCTCTATGAAGGTGCCTACTTTGAGAGATGAATATGCTCCATTTATTTCTCAATACCTATATGTTTATTAGTTATTATTCACATTGTAGTCTTGTAGCATTAGATTTTAATTAATGCAGTTTTTTTATATTGCTACAGAAAAGACGTATATCTCACTCAAGTCCTACGCTTGGTCCTTGGACCTTGCTCAACCAATCTGCCAAACAACAAATTCGCTCTTTGCAAAAACAGTTTTTTTTATCTTGAATTACTAAAATTTGAAGTTAAATGAAGATCTGAAGTAATTTGGGAATATTAATACACAATGCAATTATGACTTTCGAGGGAACTTCTGTTATACCTTTAGGTTTTTTCAATATTAGAATGTTAATATGATCAAGAATCGTTGAATTCTTGGCACAGCTTTGGTAGCTTAGGATATATTCATCTTTGTAAGGCATCCAAAATATTTTACATCTTTCGGTTTGTATTCAGTAGCTTTAGCTTGTCAGATTTGAATTTGAGCATCTCCATCAACTTGGTACCACTTCAAATATTGCTGAAACCTTGTTGATCTCTGTTTATTGTGGGCATTAGGTTTACAAATGTACCTGAAGATTCATTTCTCACTTCTCTTTCAGGGTTATCGAATGATTTCAATCGATGTTCCTCAAGTTTGGAATCACCATGAATGGATTCATTCATTTGAAAAATTTTTGGATTCCATGAATATCCATCATGTAAGTAAGTCTGATCCTTTTTCCTTCTTCATTTATTTTCGATGCCTTGCAGTCTTACTTAAAATAGCCCTATTGCTTCTTTAAAAATTCCATGTATTCCACTCTAATTGTGCCTTTTGCAACCTATAAGGATGTGCACAGGATTGACATAGCATTGAAAATATAAATGTGCTATAATCAGCTGTGAACAATGTGAAATCAATTTGATTTTACCTGCTACTTCATCGTCAAAGACTGCCTTTTCTTATTCTTTCTGAAATTTCCAGTTTTGCAATATTCTCCTCTTTATTAAGGAGTCTTTAGTAGAGTTAGTTTATTTGTTCCTTATATATGTATAGCAGAAGTTTTGGTTTCGTTTAATTGAGTTCTGAATAATTTAAATGAATTGGTACTAATTTAAATTTTATCATCTGAGAGATCAGGTTCATATTTATGGTACATCTCTTGGTGGATTTCTTGCACAAATATTTGCTCAACACCGCCCAAGGAGAGTAAAGTCTTTGGTCCTATCAAATACTTTTCTTGAGACACACAAGTTTGCTGCTGCTACGCCATGGTCTCCTGTGTATGTATTCTTTCACAGATTATGTTATAGTAGCATTACAATCTGTTCAATGCCATGATCCTGCAAACTTTCTTTTATCTGATTTCTGTCCTGTGGCCAAAGGTTTTTTTTAAAAGTAAAAGTACATCTCTATCATAAAAAGTTGCAGTGCGTTAGCTGACATTGCATATTCATATGATCAGATTTTTCCATGTTATTACTGCTTGTAAATAATAGAGAATAATTCTGTCAAACAACTTTTTTGATATTGCAGTGTTAATTGGACCCCTTCTTTTTTGCTGAAGCGGTACCTATTGACAGGAATCCGAGATGGGCCCCATGAACCATTCATTGCAGACTCAGTAGATTTTGTTGTGAGCCAGGTTGGAATCAACTTTAAACACTTTATTTGGTGTTTTGGCATTAATACTTAAATGTTTAAAGTAATTTCATACATGCTGTAAATATGAGCATCCAAACTTCATCTGAAATTGTATAGTTCGGTATTTCTAGTTACTGGGTGACTACTCTGAGCTTGACAAGGTAATGTTGCTCTTGTATTTTGCTGTGCACTTTTTTTTGTTAACAAATTGGCATCTCAAATTTTGCATCCCAGGTTGAGACACTGTCAAGAGATGATCTCTCATCAAGGTTGATGTTAAATGTTAATGTTGCATCAGTTGGATCATTAATGCTACCTGATTCACTCATCACTATAATGGATGTAAGTTATCTCGACTCAATTAATAGAAGGGAATCCTCATGTATTTCTGTGTATATAGGATGTAAGTTATCTTTATTATTATTCTCTATTCTATTGATTGGCAGCAATGGTTAAGAGATGTAGTCTAAGGTTAGCATGATATTAAGAAAAGAATTCTTAATCAGTATATGTAGGTATGCTGTGAGATAAGCATGTTATTTTTTTGTACATTAGAAGTTACAGCCAAGCATGAATTTGAAACCATGAACAAGGGTGGCGACGGGTAGCCATAATCAGAGACCTTAAGCATTCCACTGTCCCTTGAATGGTAACATTGCACGTTGAACATATTTGCACAGACAAACGACTACTCTGCTGTTCCTCAGCAGTTAAAGGACCAAGTGAATGAAAGGTACCCAGGTGCAAGGCGTGCAGTACTAAAGACGGGTGGCGATTTTCCCTTCCTATCACGTCCAGATGAGGTTAATTTGTACCTTCAGGTATTGTAAACGCATCTTCTGCAATCTTTCATTATTGAAGAATTTATGAATGACAACTCTGAAAGCACTGACAGCTACATCTGAGGCGAGTTGGAGTAGAACCTAGGCCAGATCTTGTCCAAGGCTTCACACATAATGGCTGTTCTGGGAGCTCAAAGGATAAAAAAGATGGAGGAAACAACTTTGATGATCAACCCAGAGACAATGGAGACCCTGGTTCAGGGGGTCATGATCATGAGACACAGAATTCTGGATCAGAATCACATGATTCTGATGAATCAATACCAACGAGCACAATGCTTGCCAATACCATTCTAGGTACGGTCAGCTCAACCATGCAAGCTTCACTATGCGTGCTCTCGATACATCATTACTATGTGTCTGCTTTGTATGTTTGATCGAGGCAATTGTTGGATGTATGAAGTAGGGAATCACCTCTTTTGCCCCTATGTAGAACTCGCTTTGTAGAATATCATCGTGGCACGAGTGTCATAGCTGCTTTGGAGTGGGTTCTTGCTTCGTAGCTGCCAACAGGAAAGGCACATCAACAACCAGAAAAAACAGCTACTGTATGTTTGTATATTAGCTCTTGCTTCGTCGCTGCCAACGGGAAAGGCCTGTAAATTGAATTTGATCTGCCTGAGACATGATTGCAATTGCTCAATTTTTTTGAAGTTGCACCATAAAACGTCGCGTACAGTTTCATCCAATTTGCCCCATTTATTTTTCATCTATTCATGTTTGTTATGCCTATCGTTTTATTTGATTAATGTCGGCCTTCCTATCGGGAACAGATCATGCGTATCTTGTGGCAATTTCTGGGCATCCTATTAAGCGTGTGCGCTAAACCCTATCTTCGAAACCTCCACGACCACAAGTGCCCTCATCCCTCGCGCCGTCGCTCTCACTCTCTCCTATCTCGCTCTCTTCTCAGCTCTCTCACTCACATATATCTCACACTCACGACGAGTGCCTTTAAACCTTTTTCTTTGGTGAGTTTGTGATTTGTTTTTTTTAATAATGGTTCTTGGTTTCTTGCGACTAGATCTAAGTCTTAACTTCTTGGATTTCTTTCTTCTTGTCTAGAGAATAGAATTTGGTAGTGCTAGTGCTTCTGTACCTAAAGATAATAGCATTATTAACTATGGGAAGAGTCAATTATGAAATCACGTTGAGATTTTAAAGAAGGGTGCAGCAACTGGAGGGAATGTGAGGTGGAGGTGTAAATATTGCAGCTATGTGGGTAATAGTAGCTACTCTAAGAGTGAAGGCATACTTGCTAAAAATCAAGAAACGTGGAATCCACATATGTTGCAAGATAACAGTACCTATTCTTGCTTAGCTTAATAGTGAAGTTATAAAAGCAAATGAAGAGTATGAAAGAACAAGACCAAGAGAAGTGCCCCAGCCAGTGTCAGCCACAGCCATTCCTGGTGGTAGTGCTAGTGCATGTGCCTCATCAAGCATGAACTCATCTAAAAAGAGGAAGGGATCTCTTTCACCATTGGAGAAAGCTTGGGCTAATGATCTGCACAATTAACTTGATGCTATAATTGCAAGAATGTTCTACTCTGCAGGTTTGCAAATTGCAATCAATTTTAAATCTTGATGCGATGTTTCAGTTTTATGCCTTTTCCTAGCTGATCAAACTTTTGTTATGAAATTTGTAGTCTTGTCTTTGAATCTTGCAAGAAATCCACACTATCGAGATGCATTTAAATTTGCTGCAGAGCATGCCATGGCTGGATATGTCCCTTTTGGATATGACAGGTTGAGGACTACACTACTTCAACAAGAAAGAACTTGTGTTGAGATGTTATTAAACAGGACACGAAGCTCGTGGCATAAAAAGGGAGTGACCATTTGTTTAGATGGATGGTCAAATGCACAGAGGCGTCCACTCATCAATTTTCTTGCAATTTTTGGGAGTGCACCAATTTTCTTGAGAGCTAGCAATGCTGAAGGTAAGGTGAAGATAAAGGAGTACATTGCTGAGAAGTTGATTGTTGTTATTGAAGAAGTAGGCCAAATTGCAAATTGCAAAGGTGCAGGTTTAATTGTTCAGCGGAAGTATAGCAAACTGAAGTTACTTATTATTGCTGAAATTAAATTTGCCTCAGTTGTGGTTATGTTGAAGCGTTTTTGCATGGTCAAGAGGGCACTCCAAAGCATGGTCATTAGTGAGGAATGGGATGCATACAGAGATGATAATTTAGTACAAGCATAATTTATGAAAGAGACAGTACTCAATGATGCGTGATGGGAGAAGGTGAACTACGTTGCTGAATTCACTGACCCTATTTATGAAATGCTGCATGTTGTGAACACCGACACACATTGTCTTCATTTAATTTACGAGATGTGGAATACAATGATTGAGAACGTGAATAAAATCATATATAAGCATGAATTTAAGGAAGAGAATAAGTAGTCTAGTTTTTATTCAGTTGTGCAAATCATATTGGTTGATCGTTGGGCAAAAGGAAACACTCCACTCTACTGTTTGGCTCATTCACTTAATCCAAGGTAAATATTTGGTTTCTTTAGCAGTTTAGTTACAAGCTTTAATCTCTCTACTTCTAACAAAGTCTAATGCATCGTTTCCTATTGTAGATATTATAGTGAAAAATGGATAAGTGAATTATCTGGTCATGTGCCACCACATAGGGATCTTGAGATCTCACAAATGAGAATGAAGTGCTTCAAGAAGTTCTTCCCTGTCCTTGAAGATCTAAAACAAGTGAAAGAAGAGTACGCTAAATTTTCAACTTGTTCTGAAGAATTTAGTATCTTTGATTCGATTTATCACAGAACGATTCTTCATCCAAAAGATTGGTGGGAAAATAATGGACAATCTGTTCCTGTGCTGCAACGTTTGGCTCTCAAATTAGTTAACCAACCAGCCTCATTTTCTTGTCATGCAAGGAACTAGAGCACATATAGCTTTATCCGTAGCATGGCAAGAAACCAATTAACTCCTTAGCGGGTTGAAGATTTGGTCTTTATGCATACTAATTTGAGACTTCTATCAAGGAGAACTGAGGCATATAAAACATGGGTGACAAGAATCTTTGACCGGTATTGGCATTCTTGAAATTGCAAATCTCTCTCTTGAAGAACCAGATTTGGAGGGAGAGTCTTTTGGAGATGGACTCTCTTCTATAGCAGAGGACCTAGAACATGAAAATAACTTGGATGAGGAAGAAAAGATCTAGGAATCTCATGCAGTCCTTTTTACTTAATTTTGAGTTTGTTATGTAACATAACAACTTAAGTTGATCCAGATTCACTTCTGCATTACCTGTTTGCTTATAGATGTTGTCTTTAAGTGTCATTAGTTTGTTTTTGTGATTAATAATAAATCTAATTGTATGAGACTAATATAACTATTAAGCATATTTTTTATAGTCTCTTTGGGATATAAAAAAAATAAAAATAAGATATATACTAAACTCTCCTTATGTTCTCTTATGATGTAAACTTCTCCGTTGTTCTTTATTAAATATGTGCATGAGCTTTTCACCATATTCATATACATACACATCTTTAGAGAAGCTCATTCTATATATTTTATGGTTTATTAGTATTGATATACCATTTTCTTATATTTACATACTTTATATTATCTAATTCATGCATTAAAAAAGAAAAAATGTTGAGAGATTTATGATCAAACAGTAATTATTATTTTGGTAGTTTGTGACAAACCGGTTTTATGAGACTAATCTCTCTCCATGAGTTAGTGAATAGATTTCTCCTAAACTTAATATGAGTGATAATAAATCTTAATCACAATGATGAAATATAAGGATATCACCATTCTTTCTCTCCATCTATGTACTGATATATATGTGATTTTCATGTTATTGATATATTCTTGTGATACTAATGTTTTATTTGAGCCACATCCTTTTAGTCTTAATTAATTTAAAAATATACAGATCATAAAGATATGTATCTATGTTTATCTATATCAATGCCACGTGATTTCTATATGTGTATGGGATAAAATCCCATTGGTGCACCCTTAGTTATGTCTGCACTTTCTTCTCATATATATATTTTTTGTATGCATGTATTTAGGGGAGCAAATCATATATATATTTGTTAGGCATGTTCTATATCTACGTTGTTTACCTTCTTTTTAATATTGGATCTTTGAAATTGAACATATATGTGAGTACATGATATTTGGTGTTAATGGATACTCAACGAATTAATTTACATCCTTCATATGCAACTCTGGATAAAGGTTAATCAAGACCCAACATAAAGATGGTTCAATCGGATTGTCTTAAGTCTTAGCTTAAACATAGACCCCAATGTGGATAGCACAAGACAAAGGTATAATATAACTAATAATATTTTTGCTAGTCTTTTGCCGATCTTAGTATTCGGTGAAAAGATCGGACTGCTAGATAGGCACCGTATTATCAAGATGGGTCTATGAAATAAGCATATGGATGATCTCATGCCATGTTAGTTCACTTGCACATAGTAAGATTGTCTAGCCAAGTGTGGTGATCCTTGTCTCAAGTCGTATGCAAAAAGAGATATGGCATATCTAATAGAAATGAGTAGTCTCTTATAACTATGTCCACTCAAGTGTCTTACTTGTCTTTTAGAATTTGAATCATTTCTCTTAACAAAAGTTATGATTCTTGAATGGATTGTTTATGGGTTGTATAGCTCTTTGAATAAGCTTTCCATAGAATTCAAGAACGTCAAATTCTGACACCCGAGTCATGAGATATTGCTATTTTTGTGTCGATCGGTCGTGCTGAAAAAATAGACTGCAGTCGGACTGCCTGGTAAACTGCGGTTGGACCATCCCCCAGTCCGACCAAGGTCTTCTAGAGACGTTTTGACCTCACCAAGGAGGGTGCCGATCTGACTAGGACTAAAGGCCTATCGGATCGGGAATTTACAGGAAGATTTTTGAAGGGGCCAATCGAACCAGGACCTCAATGTCAGACGGACTGAGATGTGCATTAAATGCACTGTAATGGCTCTTTTTTTAACCGCTGCATGGGTTAGATGGTCGGACCGGTGCTCTCATGACGGTTGAACCAGCAATGTCCAGAAGTTAGAGGATCTCATCTCCAACGACTAGTTTGGCTTTGTGGGTGTATAAATACACCCTTTCCAGCAGCAAGGGTAAGGCTTTGGCACTTTATTGCATTATTCTAAGCCCTTGCAAAAACTCTCATACCCTTAAGGACTTAGATATCTAATGAGGTGTTGGAGAGTAAGTTGAGCCAAGCCAAGTGCATTGTTTTATTGTTAGAGTTAGTATATCATTCTTAGCAAACATGTTAGACTTGTTACTCTTAGAGTTTGTCACCTCTTAGACAGCTTAGAGGAGTTTACTCGGTGACCTTTCTAAAGGAGTTTGTGGAGTAGGCCCGGTGGTTGATTGTGAGTGACTCGGTGTTCACCATCTCTAGAGGTGGGGAAGAACAACCCCTAGTAATTGAGTCTTATGTAGACCATTTCTTGATGAGGAGATTCGGAGGCTCAGTGGTTTGAGCAGTGAAGTTGGTCTAGCCTTAACATAGATTAGGAAACTAGCAAGTTTATAAACTTCGGGTGAAAAATAGTTTGTCACTTGTCTTATTTAATTTGTTGTATTTACTTTGAGCAAGTTTATATATTAGAGATTATTTGTGCTAATATCTGCTTAGACTTGAAAACCTCCATATAGGCTAAGCTTCTTTGTGCATATAGTTAAGACTAGTTGATTTAGTTCTTGAATTGTAAAAAATCATTTTGGTTCTCTCCCACATGTAAAGCCTAGTTTTAACCAAAAGTTTTTTAACCTCCTATTCAACCCCATCTAGTTGGCCTCCTTAATCCTACTACCCAAGAACCTTGATCTTAATGAGTATTATTTAGGTTTCTATTTCTATGTTTAAACCTGGATGCTTGATTGAATGTTGATTGAATATTTGCTGCTTGAGTGCTTGTTTTTTTTCTCTAACCTATCAGTTATCACCTATCAATTTATCTATTTGCTGCCTTTTTAGCATTTGATAATTTGTTGATATTTAATCATGCTATGTCTTTTTCAGGTTAAAGGATTTCTAGAATATATGGGCATCTATTGACTGAATTTTAGGAGCTATGTAAGTAAGAATTATCATTGATTAAGCTACATATTTCTTGCTTGCAATACATTATTTATTTTAGTGACAATCAATTTAGATTTTGAAAAATATATACATATATATAATAATATTATTATTAAAATATGTAGCCATGTCTCCGTATCAATATTTTTTTAGAAATTGGTGAATCCCCGTATCTGTGTTGGAATGTATCGTGTCAATGTGTCTGTGTCTGTGTATCACAGAGTGTTGAAATTAAATAAGAAATGGTTATGATTGATTGAGATAAGAAAGTTGGTGAAGAAATAGCTTTATTTTGGGATAAACTTTGAGTTTTAGAAATAGCTACATTTTAAAATGGATGGAGTAGCATAGTAGCAAATATTTTAAAAGATATCTGAATGTGATTTATCACATGTAATCTTTTTGTTATCTTGATATAGTTGGCGCATAATGTTTCAACTCAAAGTGATCCATGTTTTATATGCCATATGTGTCCTGTATGCTAGAGTTGGATGTGGGTTGCTGCGTGAGTAGCTGTTGTTCAACCAAATCATATAAATTTTATTTTTCCTAGCACAAATTATGTATTTAACTCATTTAGCTAAATTAGAGTGGGTCTGCAGTACCTGTAGAATGTCCTGCACCCATTCCTAATTTCCTACCATATGTTGGTTGCATATTTGATGATGAGTTTTGTTTAGATTCCTTTTAGCTGCTAAATTCTGATTTCTGAGAAGTGATTTTGATAAATTTAGTGAATTTGGCATGTCGCAATTGATACGTCTTCATATGTAGTAAAATACTTTTATTATTTGATTCTAACATTTGTTATTCCCTTTGTTGAATTTTCAAAGATTGAGACAGCAGATGGCTCTGATGAGGAGTCTGATGAATTGGCCTCCAAAGCAAATGGAAAAATAGATCTAACAGAAGTCACTAAGATGCTACCATCTGATCCTTGCCAGTGTATCCTTTTTACAAAGATTTATTTATTTATTTCCTTGTATGAATTATATCTCTGGTGTTGAAATGAGTGTAGATTTACTTGCAAATAACTATCATTTCTAATGCTCTATTTTAAATGCTCTGTTTCATTAGCTTTTTGTTTTTTATTTGATAGAAATGATATTTTATTCTCATGACTGTAATGACTAATAGGGTTTATTTTTCTTGAACAGAGTAGGTCTTTACTCTTGAAGGTTCATTTAGTTTTAAAATGTTATACTTACGAACTTGGGATCAATGGCTGACCAAAAATGAGCTATGGATAATTAGGAAGATTGTTAATATAGAATATGCATGGCAATTTTCTCCTTGGTGTGTTTAAGAATAGTAATAAAAAAGGGCTGATAGTAAGATGAAGTACTTTCAGTTAAGTGCCATTCATTTAATGTTGAACTTTTTTCTTCTAGTATGTGACCAGGCTTTAAACACTTCCATGTTGCTCCATATAACTGGGTCATACTGAAGATCATTACGATCATTATGGCAGAATTGTATTTCCAACAGCTTGAAATGCTATATTTGTGAGCAATTGACTTCTATTTCTTGAAAAATTGTATTCTCTATTATTATATTCCCATTTTATCTTGGATCCTTGACAGAAGTTTCAGTGGATGGGCTCTGACGCATTCTCACATTGCGCTGAATTGAACCCTGATCTTGTATAGTTAATAAACTATTAAAAAATGTTCTTTGTTTGATGTATGTCTTTTTAATTGCCAGAGTGTGATGAAGAGAATGGCTGAGCTCATGGAGTGAAGGTGACGAAGAAATGACCGATGGTAAGCATTCTCCCTGTACATTGTTGTTGCACGTTCTGCCAAATGTTATGCAGAATTTTTTATATATTTTCTTGCATTCAGGAAGTGACGTTGAGTGCGAATTTTCAGATGTCAACCCAATAGGTCAAACTGATGATCATGATATTACTCATGCTGTAGTTGAGGATGCTGTGGATTTTTCTGTTGCTAAGTTTTCTGCTTTAAATGACTATGTGAAGCAAGTGAATTGAAAGAGCCCCTTCTGTTAAAGTTTTTCTTATTATTATCATTGGGCTAGATAATCTCTTTTTTATTTTTTATTTTTTTGAGGTTCACCTTCATTCCCATGAATTATCTTAAGACATCACAAAATGTATCTGCATGTACATGCATACAGAGTTGGCAGGTAACCTTTTTCCAGCATCATGCTATATGAATCTGTAATCGGCTAATGGCATCCTCTCCAATCATCGTCACAAAATATTTTAAGATATAGTTCATCCATATACTTATTCATAGTGGTAGTCGATTAACCTTAAAAGTTCTTATAGCCTATAGGCATCAAAGTTTTTACTCTCCGAACAGCTCGATCTGTTAATTCAGATAAAACTCTGTTCATTTCCCCGGTCAAACTCATGAGCAAACTCAAACAAAAATCCCATAGTGTGTTTATGTAGCTTCAGATTAATGATCAACGTTTTTAGGATGCAGAGGAAGCAGAACATGAGACGCATGGAAATTGACACTAGTGCAGGTGCTCTGTTATTTTCTTCTTTGAAGGGAAGTTTGTTGTACATCGCCAATGATGTAGATTGTTTGCAGTGAAGACATAATTTTATTTTCTTTTGCTTTTGAGACATCACAGATTAACTCCTTTGGACCGCCTTGTAAACTTGCACTAATGGCAACGTATGCGAGAAAAAGGTCTTGCTATTGGTCCAGAAAATGTTAGTTGAAAGCATGCTGGAGGTCTTTGTATGCGCTGTCTTTTGTAAAAATACATGTACGATCATGTAACTTCATATTGAAATATATTTTCACATGGAAGACATGCATACCTTTTATTTGTTTAAGCTTAATTATCTGATACTTTTATACATCTCTAGTCGACCAAAGATGTATGCTGATAGCTGAGCAATGAACATTGCCTTGTCCGTAGTATTTGCTGGTGCTAATTGTTCCTGTTTTCAATGCCATATTCCCTTATCTCCTGTAGTTGTTGTGTGTATTGTTTAGTAGACTTCGTGTTATGTTAATGTTAGTGCAACAGTACATTAGAAAATTTGGTAGTTATATTAGGCTTAACGAGTTAATATAAAAACTTAACTACTTTATGAACCCAATAGAATTTTATTTGTACATAACTCTTTTAGTGATGCGTTGTATCAGAACCTAGGTGTGATGTTAAATGAACAATGACCAAGTCGTCATCCCTGTTAATACCAAAATTTAATAAGGCTATGGATAGATTGGAAAGTCGATCGGTTTAGTAAAAAAGAGTCCGATTGTTACAAGGAAGAAACCGATCAAATGAAGCGAGAAAGATTCTGTCCAATTATAGAAAATTATCCAAATAAGACCGAGTCTGAAGAGGAGCCATAGAAATCATGGCAGGATAATTTATCTATATAAACTGTATCTTATATTGATAGGAATGTTTAGTTAGTTCAGTTTACTTTCGTAGAGATATTTTCCTTTTATATTTTTAGAAAATAACGTCTGATGGTTGTTGTAACCGCGTCGGACTCTATAATGCCAGGGTATAAATATAGACCTCCTAGACACCTGTAAATCATCTCTCGATAAATACAATTTCGACGTATCGCTACCCTAACTTGTCTAGGTTTTACCGGCGGGGTCTGGCTCTTGACGTGGGGCTGCATCGGTTAAGTTCGATCTCCGGTGAAGAGTAAGTCCCGCCATTATCCCAGTATATCTTGCTCTGTCTAAGGCTATATCGGTTAGGTTCGACCTCTTAGTTAGATCGAGTGTACCGCATCACGTTCGTGTGAGGTCTATCGGTTTATCAAGCTCTCTCTGCCGTCATTCGTTTCATGTTGCATCTATTAGGTTTGGCCTACGAGGCTACCGACAGTAGATTGAGCCATAGGCCTATATGTCTCTGCCCGACGTTTCATCAAAATGCTTACCCGATGAGTTATCCATACCTTAAGCAACACGTCCAGCGTATCGTCTCCTCAGCCGATACGCACATGTCTTCAGAAGACTTCCATCAACCATCACACCTAGTGCATCGGCCTTTCAGTTGACACACACATACTTTTAGAGATGAATTCTTACCGTACGCTCTACTCCGTCTAAGACTGCATCAGTTAGGTTTGACCTCTTAGTCAGATCGAACGTACCTCATCATGTCCGTGCGAGGCACATCGGCGTGTTGGTCTCCCTCCTCCATCCACGGTCTCATGCTGCATTAGTTAGGTTCGACCTACAAGATCGGTGGCGGTGCTTCGAGCCAGCGCCCCGGCGGGTCTTCGCACGACGTCTCGTTAGAGTGAGTAGCCGATGAGTTATCCTCAACGCAGGCCCCACATCCATCTCGCGTATCGTCTAACGATCAATCCTCTAGAGGTTGATTTGGACACATCAGGCACTTTCTGATACTGCCTCAGTTTGGTTCGATCTTCTAGGGCTCACATATGACGTGGCCGACGTCGAGATCTAGCGGGTCTCATTCCCTATCGACCGAGTGGCCAATAGGCTTAGAAGTAGGCCTGCGTTGGATGTTTGGCCTATAGGTAGCCGATGACCACTTCTCTTTCCTCCCTTGTTATCACGTTCGGTCTAAGGCTCCGTCGTCTCTGTGTCGTTTGTCTCCGGCCTCATACTATCTTGATTCGATCTGATCTATCGAGGCTAGTCCTAATGGCGCCATTACCACGATTGCTGGCCCTCGTGGCTTCGCGGGGGATCGAGCCCCACTCCATGAATCGGATGCTGCGGAGTGTCATCGGCTCTTTGGTCGATAGGTCCTCAAATCCGTTCCACGTGTCTATCTCACACCTCCATCGACTGTTCAGCCAATGCTATAGTACTACAGCTTCCATCGGCAACCAGGAGAGATCCTGCATGCTTTGCTATCCTTTGAATACCCTTTTGTGTCCGTATTAGCTCTACGGCGGATGGATCAGGATCTCTCTGTGTCCCCATCACATCCATCGACATCTATCTACGCCTTTATCGGTGACCAGCCGATAGTAGAAGCTATCCGAATGCGGTCGATGACCAACTCTATCCTATTGGCGGTTAGCCGATGACGAGAGCTCATATCGGCCCATCGTCTGATTGACCCGTTTGCCTCACCTTGTCAATTGCAGGGTTAAATTGACTGGTACGCCCTCGAATCTCGAAGCTTAAGGACCTGCACTAGACATAAGCAGATCTTTCAGGCCTTCGCGTGACAAAGCCGCCATCTCTCCCTGGTCGGACCTCCGCTCGGCCCGGTCGAACCTTTCCCCGCAAGGTTTGGCGGCGAGCACCATGACATGCTATGTTGTGATATGGGCATGGTGTCAAGTAAACAAGGATAGGATCGTTGCATCCTTAGTGGTGTGCCATATCAGCGCCTCGGTGTGGTGAAAAATCAGCTAAGAGTTTTACACTTGACTCGACGGGTGCGAAGGGTAAGGAAGCTAGTCGAGTTAAGTAGGATCTGTTTAGTTAGCTAGAATATAGTGTTCCTTATAGGTTAATTAAGAGAACTAGTTGAGACAATTGTTAGCAGGAGTGTAAATATCTTATGCATTTAAAAGACTAAATAGAAGGATTAGAAGGCGAAGGAGGTGGACAAGACCAATTTAAGTTCTGGTACACTGGGATAACTTTAAATAGAAATAAAATAGAAATTATGATTGATAAGAGCCTCAAGATTGTATGGTAGAGGTGATAAGGCAAGGGGATAGGATAATCTTAGTTAAATTTGTTATTAGTGATATAGTCTTATACGTAATTAGTGCGTGTGCTCCTCAAATAGGCAAGATGAGAGTGCTAAGAGACATTTCTAGAAAGACTTAGATAGCTTGATTAGAACTATATCTAGTAGCGGGAAGCTTTTATAGGAGGGGATCTTAATGGACATATAGATTCAATAGGTACTGGTTTTGAGCCGACATATGGAGGTTTCGGATATGGTGGTAGGAATCAGGAGGGAGAGAAAATATTGGATTTTGCTATAGTTTTTGATTTGATGATAGCCAACACTTTCTTTAGTAAGAGACAATCTCACTTAGTGACTTTTAGTAGTGGCCAACACTCTAGCCAGATTGACTTTTAAGATGGGACAAAATGAGCATACGTGAATTGTAAGGTGATACCTAGAAAATGTATGGTTTCTTAATATAGGTTGGTGGTAGCCGACTTCTGTTTTCTAGTGCATGCTCGTAGGAATAAACAAGACAACATTGTAATAACCAAGTGGTGGAAGTTGTAAGGGGAGACATCAGATGTCTTTAAGGAAATGGTTATCGAAGACGACTCTTGAAAAGAAGAAAACGATACAAATAATATGTATGAGAAAATGGTAACATGTATTTGGAAGATTGTTTCAGAGGTATTTAGAGTGATCAAAGAAATTAGATATGAAACTAAAGACACTTAGTAGTGGAACGAAGAAATGCAAAGAGCTATTAAGGAGAAAAAAGAATGTTATAAGCGCTTGTACCATGATAAGAGTGTGAACAACATGGAGAAATACAAGATAGTAAAGAAGACCGCAAAACAAGTTGTGAGTAAGAAAAATGGGCGGGATTTCGAGGATCTTTATCAATGTTTGAGTATGAAGGAAGGAGAGAAGATATCTATAGAATGATTAGGGCTCATGATAGAAAGACGAGGAACTTCAACTAAGTTAAGTGTATTAAGGATGAGATGGAGCAGCTCTTAGTGAAGAAGGATAAGATTAGACACAAATGGTAAAAGTATTTTGACAATTTGTTTAATGATGAGAATGAGAACACCACTGTCTAGTTGGATGACTCGTCGGATGACATAAATAGACGCTTTGTACAGATGATACAAGAATCTAAGGTTATAAAAGCTTTGAAAATAATGAAAGAGGTAAGACAATAGACCTTGATGGTATTCCAATCAAGATGTGAAGATATCTCAGGATATATCTATAATTTGACTAACCAAGTTATTCAACAATATTTTTCAATCAAACATAATATCTAAGTAGTGGAGATGTATGTTGGTAACAATCTATAAGAATAAGGAAGATATCTAAAGTTGTACTAATTATTAGGGAATTAAGTTGATGAGTTGTACTATAAAGCTATAAGAGAGAGTAATTGAGCACCATTTGAGAGGAACGACGCTGATCTTTATGATCCAATTTAGTTTTATATCCGAAAGTTCAATCATAAAAACAATTTTTTAATAAGATAAGTTATGAAGCGGTTTATAGAGCAGAAGAAAGACCTACACATGATTTTATTGATTTGAAGAAGGCTTATGATAAGATACCAAAAAATATTATGTGGTGGGATTTGAATAAACATAAAGTTTCAACAAAGTATGTTAACCTTAACAACAATGCTATGATTAGTGTTTAAATAAATAATGATAATACACATTATTTTTTGATTAAAATATGACTACATCAGGATCAATTTTAAGCTCATATATCTTTGTCTTGATAATAGATGGGGTTACAAGGATATAAAAGAGGATATCCTTTGGTGTATGCTTTTCGCAGATAATATAGTGTTAGTTGATGAGAGCTAAGTGAAAGTAAATAGGAAAATAGAGTTATAACAGTAGACTGTTGAGTTCAAAGGTTTTAAAGTAAGCAGAATTAAGACTAAATACCTTAGATGTGATTTTAGCTTCATTGCACATAAGGAAGTGTGAGTTTAGAAGGTGAAGTAGTAGTTAAGAAGAATATCTTTTGATCGATGTTATAAATAGATGAAGATATTGATATAGATGTTAGCTATAGAATTAAGGCAGAATGAATGAAGTGACGTGAAACATCTAGCATTCTCTATGATAAGATAGTATCATAGAAACTAAAAGGCAAATTTTATAAAATAGAGATTAAATTTGCTATATTGTATGGCAGAATGTTGATTTAAAAAGGATGACATATTCTGTTATAGAAATATATATATTACGCTGAATTTATAGTCATACAAGAATAGATCAAGCCTAAAATAATGATATACGTGATCGGTTAAGAATAACACCAATTGAAGAAAATCTTGTGCAACATCGGTTAAGTGGTTTGGCTATGTATAAAGGAGACCCCAAAGATGTTAGTGTATTGTTGAATCCTTAAGTTAAAGATAATAATGTAAAGAGAGACAGAGAAAATTAAAATTAACATAAAGACGATAAAAAAATATTTAAAAGAGTAGAATATAGCTAAAAATCTATGTTTTAATAGGATTGCTTGGAAAACAACTGAACCATGAGTTGAAGATTCTCGTTGAGTTTTAACTCTACGCTATATTAACTTGCTTAAAACAGTATAAAACGATTTTAGATAAGACCATACGCATTAATCAGAATGCAGTAAAAATTGAATTCTATTCAGTACATGGCCATTTCCACAAATCAAAGTACGATATCACAAGTGATTGATGAATACAACTGGCATTGACCGTACGAATGTGTGTTCATTATTTTACAAGTATCTATAGTTAGATCTATTACAAAAATCCATGCCACTCGACATACCCCAAACAGGGCTTGAATCCTTGAACCTATGTGCTTCAATATGCAGTCTATATGCATAAAGTGCTGAAACATTCCTCAAATTTACTGAAACCTACAAGATAAGGTAATAAAAATTGAACTGATCCACTCCTTATTCCTTACATGATTTTGACAAGTATTTACTTAAAGTCCATACTTCATACATCTAAACCACTGTTTAGATCAAATGAAGATAATTAGGTTACACTATATCATGCAGATGGGTATGAATGACCAAATAATACACTCGGGATTTGACAAGCTGATTATCAGGTTTGCCACTTTGTGTTGGTTCCACTTGATGCCTCCCTCCAGAGAATGGTTTCTTCAATAATCCTGTAGAGCTTCCAACCAATGGCTGCATAAGTAAAGAACTAATGAATTAACCAGAACAACCACATAAGAGTTTGCAACAATTCAGTGCAACATCAGTTGTACCTGTGTCAAACATGAACTTTGGGTAAGATGATCCATCCTACTAGTTGCAACATAGGTTCCACTTTGACCATTAGGTTCTTCTGCAACCCCTCTATTAAGCTCAGCAATTTGCCGTTGCACAACTGGCTTCAGAGCCCCAAGCTCATTAACAACATTCAAGAGTTTCTACAACAAAACATCAACAGATTTTGAGTGATTCATCAAAATAAATTTTGCTACATGCATTATAAATTCAAAATGGCATACTAAGATCCTCATATGCCACATGACACTTTTATCCTGAAAAACTTGTGCATTCTAGCAATAATTTGTTCACATATACATCCAACCAAAGAATGCTGAAAATCGTAAGCAGGGTGCATCAAAAGCTTAGAAGCAATACATCAGAATTGTGCGGGCCTTTCTACAAGAATTCCTTTTCTCTTAACTTGAAAGCATGATAATCACGATGTTTTGGGATAGTCTCACACAGCAAACTGAAAATTGCCAATGATCACTAGATTTAGTAATTAGTCTCCAAACGATAGTCGCATGCTAAAAAACAAGATAAACCAACATAGAGCACCCCACCTCGAGCATCTCAAGAGGATGATGTAAAGGTCAAGGAGATTCTTCTCCTCCCGATATATGTTGGCCTGAAAGCATACAAAATAACCCAAATGTAACCCAAATCGAGCGTAAATCGTGTGGCAAATATGGACCCCAATTCACGAAACCGTATCATTGAACTCTTAAACATGCCCCTTCTACACACAAATCTAACAAGCACTAGATGGTGAGATCTGAGAGGCAGTGGAGTGATTCTAGATGGAATTCCAGCTTAGGGTTTGACCTGGCGGAGGAGGTTGTTGGCGATGCGGAAATAGTAGGCTATACTGATGCGGTGGTCGACAGCGATCGGGCGTGCAGTCGCCTCGATGTTGATGTCTCTCATAGCTTGGCGAGGCGATGACATGGACTTCTCGTGATGCCTTGTTATCCGGCGAGCTTTTACAGAGATATCCAGGCCACTCCGGTCGAGCCACAGAAGGCGAAGATTGGGTCGAGGGCGCGGACCACTCCGGTAGAGCGGATGTTGCGACGGGAGGGCACAGAGGTGAAGGGGGCAAGGGCACGGAGGCTACGAAGCGAGAACGGCAGGCAGGCACGCGGACGGGCATAACGACGCGGCGCGGAGGCTATAAACCCGGGGAAAGGGATGGAGCGGCAGCGAGGGAGGTCGGCAGGAGCAAGAGCAGCGGCGGCTGGTCGCTGGTCAGCACGGCGTATAGGAGGGGATGCGCCGGGCAAGACCAGGAGAGCGAGGAGAGGTGCCGCAGTGCGACGCGACATGCGACTGCTTAAGGAGGTCGAGGAGGAAGATGACAACAGAATAGGTGTCTGTCGTCTGTGGGCGTTTGGAGATGGGCTTTACGTTTTAGCAGAGGAAAGGAAAAGGTACCAGTACACCATATAATCGTAAGTAAATATTAAAATTGATATAAAAATAATAATAATAAGACTTAAAAGATTAGTCAATACTTAAATAAAAGAGTTTTTTGAAACGTGATTTAAAATCATTTATTGAAAGTCTTATACATACGTTGAATTATAAACGGATACGTATTATGTTTTTTAATAATGGAATAAACATCAGGGGCTCCTTTATTTGTCACTACTCCTTCCTCTTTCACTCCCTACCTCCTCGATCTCTTAACTCTACGTGGGAACCATTGACGCATGCCATGGAGCTTAAGATCGGAGGGTATGGGAGAGCTTGACAACCATGGTTACTAGAGGGCTAGAGGATAAAGGCCACAGCCTACCGTGGGAGAGCTCAAGATGACCAAGCCCTTGCTGATCTTCTCACCATCGAATTTAGTAGCCTAGAGCATCTTAACCGCTGAATCTAGAGGCCTAGAGAGTGGTGATGATGGTTCAGGACCTCAATGGCTTTGTCGGCCCTCAAGATTTGTCCTAATGTCAACAATGGTGGGTGTGGTGGTGAGGTAGTAGTGGATGGGGGAGCAGCAGCGGAGGTAGTGGGAGACATAAGGAAAGAAAGCAGAGGGACTAGTGGAGGAGCTCCATGGTCACCTTCCTAGATGGAATCCATCCATTACTCATGCGTCATATGTAGCTGTCGAGAAAGAGGACAACAGTAATGGGAAGATGCTTTCTCATAGGCGTTGATGTTGGCCATCAACGGTGCAAAGAGTTGATTGTGTGGCTAAGCCCATTATCTTTTGAATCTAGGTTAGTGAGAAGGATGAGGTCACCAGTGATTGGATCTAGACTGGTGTTGAAGGTAGAAGAAGATTGGAGGGGCAAACTCATCTTCTCTCCTTTGATGCTACACTGGAAGAGTGACGTGGTGTCTCATGAGTTGAAATATGGCATATGAACAACAATTCTTCTCTTTTTAGTGACAAAAAATCATGGTATTTGAAAGTGTGGCATTGACAAAGACGGCATAAAATTTAAAAACCCACACACAAGAGTAAAGTCAACAAAAGGGGAGAGCGAGAGACAAATGGAAAGCTGGGATGGGCAGCCCATTAACAGGCTAGTTAAAGTTGGGCCGAGCCCATACTATCTCCTATAAAAGCGCTTGAGAGCACCCTCTACTACCATCCGAAACCCTAACGCCACCCGCGCCGCCATTCGCGAGCGCCCGCACCACCACGAAACCATCCCCGAGCGAGCGAGGCGAGGCGAAGCAACATGGCGGCGGCTGCGGTTTACGGCGCCGGCGGCGCGATGAAGGGCGGGAAGCTCGGCATGGAGGAGGCGCGGGAGCTGCAGCTCAACCGCATCCGTATCACCCTCTCCTCCAAGAACGTCAAGAACCTCGAGAAGGGTAAATCCAATCTTTCTATTTTTTGTTCTCCAGCTTCTTCTGTTCGGTTGCTATTCGGAACGCGAAGCTGATTCTGGCGTTTGCGGTTGCAGTTTGCGCCGATCTGGTGAAGGGCGCCAAGGACAAGCAGCTGCGCGTCAAGGGCCCCGTCAGGATCCCCACCAAGGTGCTCCACATCACCACCCGCAAGTCGCCGTGTGGAGAAGGTATTGATCTGTTGCATTTCAGCCACCTCTAATTGCTTTGCTTTGCTCCTAGATGACTGTACCTAGGCTGACCTGATGGTTGCGTATGCGTTGATTAAATTGGCATGCATTTGTTCTTGCGGTTATTGTATATGTTGTTGGGAAATGGCTTGGTGGAGACCGATGCCAGTGTATAGATAAGTAATATAACTCCTTGGTTAAGCTAGATCCTGGGCTAAATTAGTGCTCCTGGTGACTAGTGTGGATTGTGTGTGACCATTGGAATCATTTAGTCAGAGTACTTAACTAGGAGTAAGTGTTATTGGTGTATGGCCATGTTGTAATTGTAACTTTCTGCTATCTAGAAATGTACTCTTCAATCTGCAAATTTAAAGATAATCTTATTGGTGCCAACTGTCAAGCTCTATCAATAACATGTTGCCACCAAAGTACATGGTAGACTAAATTGTTCAGTAAAGGTTACTGTTGGAGGGTTGGGGTGAATAATTTTTTTTACGTTTGTGTTTTCAATCCAACCATTTCTTGTGTGGAGATGGGTGGGCAGCACGATAACATCAATGCACACTGTTAGACTATAAAATACTAGGACAGTGCATATATTAAGTTGAGGGAATGATCTAAAGCTCAGAAAAACCTACACCTTGACCCTTTCAAACACATGTTAAGAGGGCAGAATATCCAGTGTTTCATCAATTATAGTGTGATTCTTCACATGCCGTAAAGGTCTCAAGTTAAAGAAGGTTTAATACCACCTTTGTCCCAAAATATAAGGGATTTTGCCAAAATCCCTTATATTTTAGGGGCAGAGGTAGTAAGATACTGTTGAAGATTCTTCCTTTTCCCCACAGTTAAAAAATATTCTCTTGGATTAGCAGGTTGAAAGGTTGAAAAGATGCTTGGATTGGTATTGATTGATAGCCCCATAGTAACTTGTGTATTGGAATGCAAGTGTGCCGGCTTGTGAACCCAGTTATGGGTTATTTAAGTGGGTAAACCGTGGGTTGGTCAATTTAAATGTCCTATAAGTGGGTTTGCGAGCTGACCCACTTGCATCCTGATAGTTAGAGTATGGTTGATAATCTAGCAATTGTACTTCATTTGAAGTTAGGTTTGTTATGGACTAGTTATATGGGATCACGTACCAGTGACGCAAGAAGCAATTGGCTGGTCTCATAACTGGCCTAGGTATCTTAGTTAGTTACTCCCTCCAGTCTAAAATATATGGTGTTTGACTTTTTTTAGGTCTTCAAGGTGTGACTAAGTATCTTAGTTTGTAAAATCTGCACATAGCATTTTTATGTTTTCTAACATTAGTTTCAAAATTTTGATTGAAAAAAATCAAATGCTATATGTTTGACTGGATGGAGTACAATTTTCAATTTGTTTAGGGTCTATCATCTATCCTCAGTTTTCTAGTTTCAATTTATCATTTTGGTTCCTTACCTACAAAGGCCGCATAGTATTTGTTAGGAAAGGAATCCATCGATAGACAAGATAAGAGCTCTGCCCACCAATATAGCAATCAGAGGCTCAAGCCACATCAGAAGTCCACATGGCACAAGAGGACTTGTTTGCAAAGAGCATAACTAACTTAAGGATTAAACTTTACGCTCATTTGAGTGGACTTGCGAAATATGTTTCATGGAATTTAATTGTGTGAATTCATTGAATTGTGAATTGTACAATCTACATGACGTGTAACTTGTTATTGATATCCTTTTTGTGTGAATTCATTTGTTTCTGTGCACCTATGCTTATTTAGTTGTAGCATCTTGTTTTGATGATTGCCAATTTTTACTTTCATGATTTTCTTTCATAAATATCATCAGATCAGTTCATTCTCACAATATTTAATTTCGATGCTCTTTTTTTGATGAGCCCAGAGAATTAACTTTGGATGCTAGGGAAATTTGCTGACATCTGTTGATGGAACTTCACATGAGTCGAGTTTTCTTATGCTACTTAACAACAATTTTGCTTTCTTTTCTGACCAGGAACAAACACTTGGGACCGTTTTGAGTTCCGTATCCACAAGCGGGTGATTGATCTCATCAGCTCCCCAGATGTTGTGAAGCAGATCACCTCCATCACCATCGAACCTGGTGTCGAGGTCGAGGTGACGATCGCCGATGTGTAATGCTGCCAAATTAGCACTACTTTAGACCTACCTGTCTTGTTTCTGCTTAGAATCTCAGTTCCGATTGCCATGAGTGTAACGGATACGGATATCCAACTGGTTTAGTGTTTCTGGTCTTTATATATGCGCGGATGTTATGGATCTATTCATGTGAGAGGTGTGTAACTCGCCAGTTTTGCTTCAACCACAAAAATTTGTTTGATTGAAATTTTGTTCGGCACCTTTGTACGTCGCGCCGCGCGTGATGCACCCGGTATTTCATTGAATCTGGGGAGCGCTGCCAGAGCGGCCATGTAATCTTACTGTTTGGCTGATGGGCGTGGTTGGTCTGTGGGTAATTTAGATTTGGATTTAGTTTAACTTAATGAATTAAGTTGATATTAAAAATAAAATTTAGTTTATTTAAGTTACACTAGAGTCGATTTTAAATTATCCGAGGACCGCCCATCCCTATTTCTCATGATGTTAGAAGCTTAGGCAGACAGTGAGGTTAGGTACTTTTGTGATGATAGATGCAAGATGGATAAGGGATTAAGAGGATGGAGTAGAGTGTTGAGCACGATATGAGATGCCAATTACGTGAGAACTACACTATAATCCATTGAAGAATGAAGAATCCCGAGCTAGCGAACTAGATTCTGCGATTTCGAGAAGAAACTGATGGATTCAACACTAACGCTTTCCTCCTGTGCGCTATACAAAGGGTTTAGGTTTTATTGAGAGTGGAGGGGGTTTTACTATACGTTATACAAAGGGTTTTATTGAGAGAGGAGGGGGTTTTACTATACGTTATATAAAGTTTATTGGGACTACGCTAGACAAAGGGTTTTACTGATAGAGAAGGGGTTACCGCACCTAGTGATAAGTCCAGTTAGTGGGAGAGGTTAGCAGGAAGAAAATTCAAGGAGAACAAGCGGTCTCTCCCACTTCCTAAGGTCCTACTCTAGATCTTAGCACCTAGCGCTGTCACTGATCTCAAAGCATCCTTTCTTTCCCAATGGTCCCTCACTATCACCTAACAACGTTTTTTATAAACACGTTTAACAAGTTGTTAAATGGTATGTTTTTTAAATTTTCTATAAAGTTTTTTTAAGAAGTTAAAATTTTCAAATTTATAATAGTAAGTACTTAATAAAAATTTAGAGACTTGCCAACTGGATGGCTAGGTCATCTGGCTTACCAAACCTCTCTATTCGCTGGCCAAACTTGACAACTTGAGACGGCTTGCCAAGCATGGTCCCTACCACCTCCCTCCCCTCAATCATCCCTACTAAGGCGCGGATGCTCGATAGAGAAGGTAGGTTCTAGGTGGTAGCAACTGGAGGAGGTGCTCAAGTCATTAGCTAGCGGCATCGATAAGGAGGTGTCCTAGCGTGTAAGGCGGCAACTCTGATAAGGAGGTGCCTCAGAGTTTGATGAGGGAGGCCAACATCGACGAAGGGGTTGTTGGGATGGGTGGAGTTCGATGAGGAAGGCTGGTGGTGTCGAAAGGGTCGTTAGGGTTAGCGAGTTTGACAAGGGAGGCTGACGGCGACAGAGGGGGTCATTGGGGAAGGCATCAGTGTTGCTGTTGCCTCCACGTCCGCCTGAGCTTCTTCTCGGCCTTGTGACAAATGGCGCCGGATGCATCCTCTAGATCTCGACCATCTCATCTTTCTCTTATTAGGCACGACCATAGAGACCTCCAGCTCTAGTCATTGACCTCCTTTCCCTCTTTGTCGTTGGACGACTCGTCTTTAGCGCCGTCCTCAACTGCCAGGGAGCACTCCCTCATCCTCCCTCTTTCTCAAGGCGGATGTCATCGCTGTCACTGTAACCGTCGAGCTGAGGAGCACCATTGCCTCTCATCTTGCTGCTTCTCCTCTCCTCACCTAGTTGCAGTGGCTTGCCCCATCGGGCGTGGTGCTGAATGGTCGTCATCCCTCCACAATGCCTATTTGCCGTAGTCAGATGGAGAGGGAAGATTGTGGGGGAAAGGAGAAAGATCAAGGGAGAAAGAAGAAGTAAAAGAGTTACTAAAAAATAGAGCTCACTGTAGAGTCTAATATAGAAGCTGTTAGAGTAAAAGATAAATTTAACTCTCTAATTTTTTGACAAGCTAGCTAAATGGATATTTGAAGAGCAAAAAAATAAGAAAAATGCTCTAACTCGGTTTCTCTGTTTCTGCTTCCCACACGACGGAGCTCACCAACGATGGAGCTCCTGCTGTTCTCCTCCGCTGCGTCCGGATCTGCTGCTCTCCTCTGCCAACGACTATAAAAATATAAAATGCTAGCCAATACATGGTTGCACAGCTAAAGCATAGCGTTATGTGCAAAGCACTACTTAGATTGAAAATTCAAGAAGATTTTGAGAGGAAGGTGAATAGAATCGGACATAAGAACTGTCAATTTGAAATAGGTTTTATAATAGCGATCTAGGCCAATGCCATTGATTTAGCATCAATCTACCAACAAGTACGAGTTATTCTTCCCATTAATTGCCTGAGGGCTTGCTATTAGTATAATGTAATTATAATAGGTTTTTCTGATGAAACTTATTATAACTATCTTTTTATACCAATATAATATAATTATTGTAGGTTTTCTAGACATAATAGGTTCCTTTAATTATGTGGAACCTAAACTGCGTGATTCGCTTTCATGCCACACTAGTGCCTACATATACATATGCACATGATATGGAGTATAATCAATCATTCCAATCATCTCATATGGTACCAGAGCGGTTACAATCTGTTAAAATTTTCCTACACCACACCGCAGTTAGCCGTCCACCACGCCCCACTGAAACTACCATGCCCCGCCGACTCCATCGCCACTCCATCATCCCTTGTCGCCATGCGTGTCGCCGACTCAGTCATCGGGTATGTCGCTGACACCGACTCCGTTGCCGGGCACGTCGCCGACTCCGTCACTGCCCCGTCGTTGACTCCGCTCCGATCCAGTCGCCGTGTGCGTTGCTAACTCCGTTGCCGGGCGCATTGCCAACTCCATCGATAGGCGCATTGCTGACTGACTCGCCACTCCGTTGTGTCGCCGAATCCGTCGCCGGGCGCGTCGCTGTCTTCGCCATCAGGAATCGCTGCCTCGTCGCATCGCCGAATCCATTGACACCGATGGCAGATTCTGCCGAAGACCGCCGTGCGGAGAAAACTGTGACTGACGCTGCCCGCCATGCTAAGAAGACCGTGGCCAATGCCGTCAATGACAAGGCCACCCACCGCACCGACGACACCGCCGAGACCGCCGACCGTACCACCGCTGAGACCGCCCACTGCATCGCCACTTTGGACGAGTACGAAGCCGCCTATGAATCTCTCTAGGCATAGGGTACCGCTATCATCAACGTCTATGCCCTCATCCCCATCGTGCTCAACCAGACCGCCAACAACTATAACAAGTGGCGTGGCTTGTTTCTCATTGTCCTCGGCAAATATGGTCTCACTCGTCATGTCCTTGAGGACGAGTCCTTTCCCTCGTGCCCGGCATGGGTGTAGACGGATTGCACCATCCTAACGTGGATCTACGGCACTATCTTCAACAACATGCAACAATCACTAATGTTGCGACAGTTCTCTGCTCGTGGTGCCTAGTGCTTTCTCATGGATGAGTTCCTTGACCAGAAAGAGTTCTGTGTGTTCCTTCTGGAGACACAATTTCGCAACTTCTGCCAAGGCTTCCTGAGCATCATCGACTATTGTCGCCGCCTTGAGTCGATGGCCACCTCTCTCACCGAGTTCGGTGACCTAATCGGCGACTGGCAATGCTCCTTCGTGGCTTGGACGACCAGTTCCTCTACATGGTGTCTATCCTTAAGATGCATCGCTCGTTCTTGACCTTTGTGGTGGCTCGGACGCATCTCTTGCTAGAGGAGATAGAGATCAAGGCCCTAGCCACCATCGACGCCCTCTGCTCTCGTTGCCACAGCATCCCGATGGTGGCGAACGGGACTGCAGCACCTTCACGTCCGAGGACGCTTCCATCTTCCCTGGGCAACTTTCTAGTGTCTCATCTACGATCAACCCTAGCACTAATCGACAGCACAACGGCCGCTGGCACGGCCGTGGTGGCCCCCCTGTACCCACTCGTGGCACGCTACCAGGTATGCACTTATTCTTCACGCATATATGGGCGGGTACCGTCCAGATGTGGCCGTATGACCAGTCTGGCCGCCCTTCGATAACTCTTCCGGCTTTCACCGCCGTGCCCCATTACGGCGGCAACCTCGGCAGCGTCCCCGACAGCGGCGTCTATGGTGGCACCTACGGCCCTCCTTAGTATGGTCGTACTACGGGGGAGCCTCGCCTTCATCACCTGTGCTACCTCTCTCGACCTACTAGGGGCCTTCGCCAGCCTCTCAGGAACCCTCGCCGGCCTTTTAGGCCCTCTCGGTGGTGCCTTGGTCCACACCACCCACGCCCTAGAACCCTATCCACGGTGGTTCGTGGAATCAGGACTCCCTGGCGAACTCGTTCAACACTATGACACTCAATTCACCGGCACCCTCTCTGAATGGTATGCCAATTCAGGTGCTGGTTTTCATATGACCGCACATATTGGTAAATTCTCCACCATTTCCCTATTATCCTCATCTACTCCTTCATCTATCATTGTAGGTAATAGGGCATCACTTCCTGTCACTGCTACTGGATCACGTACCTTTTTTTACCATATCATAATCTTGTTCTTAACAATGTCTTGGTCTCTTCCAACATTATTAAGAATCTGATTTCTATTCGTTGTTTTACCACCGATAATAATTGTTCTATTGAGCTTGATCCTTTTGGCCTTTCTATAAAGAATTTGCCTATCAGGAACGTGATTGCTAGGTGCAATAGCTCTGGAGATCTCTATCCATTCTATCCACTCTCCACTAGCACCTCCGCATTCATTACTGCATCCACCTCTCTTTGGCATTGTTGTTTTGGGCACCTTAGGCGTGAAGTCCTGTCCAAACTTATTAGTTCAAGTGTCATTTCTATCATAAAAATGATCTTGATCATATTTGTCATACGTGTTAACTTGGTCATCATGTTCGTCTTCCGTTCAGATCATCTAACTCTAGAGTTCTTTTAATACGTTATGATCTTTGACCATGTCCTATTGTTAGTGTGTTTGAATATAAGTACTACCTTTTTGTTCTTAATGATTGCTCACACTGTATTTTAATATTTTCTCTTTGCCTCAAATCTGAGACTTTTTCTACTCTTTCTTATTATTTTTTCTTATATTCACACGTAATTTGACACCAATATCAAGAGCGTCCAGTACGATAATGACTATGAATTTGATAATTCTCAGGCCCGCACATTCTTCCTTTCCCACGGTGTTACACTCCATATGTCGTGTCCATATACCTCCCAATAAAACGGGACAACAGAATGTTCACTTCGTACCATTAATAACATTCTACGTCGCTTTTGTTTCACATGAGTCTCTCTTTATTTTATTGGGTTGAGTCCCTTCACACTATGATATACCTTGTGAACCGGCTCCATACTAAAACCTCGCTTTTTCGACATCATACATCTTACTCTATTCCACCCAGCCCTTGGTACGCTTTCAATCATCTCACACAAATTAGTGAATGCTTCTGCTTTTGTGCTCCTAAAACGGACGAGTCCATCCATGATCTTCATGCTTGTGTGGTTAAATTTCATTCCCTCGTGTTAACTGTTTGAGAATATTGTGCGGCAAAAATAAGGAAAACTTCCATGTGAAATTTTCATTGCTGTTTTTGAGAGATTTTTTTTTCAATTGCCGTCTTTTGCATGTTGGGCTGTTTGAGATGGGCTGCTGAATTTATTGGCCCCTACTGCAGAATTCATCCATAGGCCTCATTCAATCTGTGATTGTGATCCATTCACACAAAATCAGGACGGCTCCATTCGTCGTCAAATGCATAATAATAATAGATATCTGAAACCGCCAAACTTTGCCGCAACCAGGGCGATTTGAGCTCTGGCTAACCAACCGGCTCGTGCCATTTCTAACAAGGATTGTTTATGGCTGCATTTATGTGGGTTCGCTGGCATCCGTTAGATGCTCTGATGGGCCTGCCCTTACCGAGCTGGTTTTGCTGCCCGTCGAGCTGGTCATGTCGCCCCTTCGGCTTCTAAGCACCTCTCGCTCGTCGTCCTCGTCCTCTCCATCTCTCTCCAAGTTTTCCCATTCAACTTTCTACTCTCATCCACTGTGGCTGTGCATGCCGTAAGCTTGAACGGCGGCACTCCCTGTCCCCGTCCTCAGCATTGGCTTCTCACATGGCCTTGCGGCTTCGCCTTTCTCCTTGGCTGCAAGGTTGTAGCACACGGGCATTTTGATGTTGTATTTAACATTTGTGAAAACTTGACAATGCGGCATAACTATTTGTGCACATAATCTTCCTAAGAATAAATTTTCTAAAACTAGACATTTTCATCAAACTATCACAAAACTAAATATTTAACACAAATTTATCATGACACTATATATTTGAGGTTTGAAAGTGTATCTAGGCATTTTTAATGATAGATGACAAAATAAATTAAGTGGCTAATAATTTTATTGAGAATGAGTAGATGTTTCGTTCATTTGATTATTTCATAGATGTCTGGTGACCACAAAAGGATAAAAAGGAGGCATATGTGCGTAGTGCAATATAATTTAATTTTGCTTATCTTTAAGTCCTATGAAAACGGTAGTATCAAAAGGGACACATGCTAAGGCCGGTGTTTGTCTCCTTGTTCTCTAGAGAGATACAACGTACCGCACTCACATCAAAAAATGGTTTCTACTTTCAAGTGTTGTTCAGAAGTTTCGATTATGATGACCAGAAGTTTTGATTAGCTCTCTTTGTCGAGTCGTGCGGTTTTATCGGAAGTTTCAATTGTCAACATTGAAAGTTTCGATCACAGCTCATTATTCAGTAGAGAGGGTTGATCGGAAGTTCTAATCGTGGCGATTGGAAGTTACGATCTAGGTGCTCTGCCCCATCAAGAGGGCAGACTGGACGTTCTGGTCCCTAAGACCATAAGTTCTGGTATTTAAATCTAAAAGTAACGGCTAGTTTTTGCAAGGGACGAATATTTAACTCCCCTACCCCTATTTGAGGGGTTGGATGTCACATCTTTTAGACATACTCCTAGGGTTTCTTCTCATCTTCCTCCTTGGTTCTAGAGCTTTACTTGAGAGATTTTTTTTGGGATTTGGGATTTAGAGAGCTTGTGAGAATATGATTGCTTGAAAACTTAGAGATCGGTTTTGGTGTTTCATCATCGAGCTTATTACTCTTAAAGGTTCTTCTTTTAGATAGCTAGACATCGCCTGAAAGCATCTAGTGGATTGTGGATAGTTCGAGAAAGTTTGTGAATATTTTTCTTCACCTTTGCAATGAAAGAGGTAGTTGAGTGAGAACCAAACTTTATTTTAGAGATTGCTTTGATAGTGCATGAGTCACTAAAGATTGTGGCTCGTTGCTTGAGTAGAGAACCTTAGTGGTCTCTTAGAAATGGAGTCTTGTCTTAGTGGTTGCTTTATGGCTAAAATTTAATTTTTGGTGGTTGTTTGGTGAGGCTTGGAATCAAGTGATCTCTAGCTCTTTAGAGTTTCTTAATGGAAATATAGAATTGTTGGGATCCAAACTTCAAGAAAAAATGGTGTCTCCTATCTCTTGCTTTGCAGTTATGATTTACTTTGAGTTGTGGACATTATTCTTGGTTGGATTTCCTTCCTGAGATTAAACTCAGGGATCAAAAGTTCCAACATGTAGGATCGGAAGTTCCGATCAGTCTTTTCTGCAGCATTGAAGGCCGATCGTAAATTCTAACCTTCGAATTTGATTCCGCTACTAGTTTTTTACAAACTTCTATCCACTCCGCTCTAGAAGATATCAAGATTCTTTCAAGTATCAGTATCGCAAAATCTTAAATTTAGTGGTGAAGTTTTCACAAAACCACATATTTAGCTCCAATTTAATCACAAAATTATAACGTTATAACGCCAACACAAACCCCTTCAATCGGACCTTTGCAATATATTTTATTGCTTTATATATATACCATTGAATTTATCAATTCTTTTTATAATATATAATTGGGCTGAATACTTTTCTAAAAGTCCACAAAATGTCCTTATATAAATATAAGAGTTGACAGCTGATTGACCCACTAAAAGTTTTACAATTATAAATATTTTGTGTAGTCTCTTTACATGATATAGAAATTTGTGTGCATGTTTCAAGATTTTTTGATGTTCATATATTTTTTTTTGAAAATTTATTGTTGTGTGGCATATGAGAGAGGAATTGCTTATACAAAAGATAATAACAAAAATAATATTTTGTGTGGTATATGAAAAATGATTTATATTAAAAAAAACAACAAGGCCAAAAAATTCTATGTCGCATATAATATATAAATTATGTTTTATAAAAGAATATAATGCCAAAATCTTGTAACTTATAAACAAAACTTCTATGTTGTGTAAAGATGCTACATAAAAGTTTTCATATAATTTTTTGAATAAATCTATGATCAATCTTGTTTGTCTACATGGGCATTTTAGGCATTTTTGAGAAAATATATGACATATAGTTCGAAAGAATTGATAAACTCAATGGTATATTATATAATGGGACAATGCCAATAGTAAATCACTGAACCAATATAAACAGTGTAGATTTTCTCTCACAGGTATAGTACATGATATAGGATTTCTTTGTTATTGTATTTTATGAACAATACTAAGGCAATCCGGACCGCTATCTTTTGGTCCACCGGTGGTTAAATTGCTGGTTATCTCACTTGTTGTTCCAACAATTGGATAATTAGGCCCATCCATTGTCAGTGCGCGCAGACTGGCACATGGCCCTCAAACGGGGACCGAAAATTATACGTTTTAATTCAATCTGATGTGCTCTATACTTGTTTTGTTTTTTCTCGAATTGTTCTTTTCCATCACCACCTATTTGACTAGAACGGGCTTATGGCTTTTTTTTATCTGACAAGTGTTTAATGATAATCACGATAATGTGAACACGCATGACATACACTAAAAATTCTATTTTTTCCTTAGTAGGTAAAACTAAATCACTACATCATAACATAACTCTTTCTACTTAATCTTGGTGAGCTTTCTCGGTACAACTGTAACTATCATTTGTCACGTATAATTCCTACTTGTTCTAAAACGGACATAACTAAAATGAGGAGCACGTTAGATTGATTGAACGGTGCATGACTTGGATAGAGAAAAGAGCGGTCGTGGGGATTCCTCCTTACAGATTGCAAAGTACTACTTGTGAAAAAGTGGGTATATCTCTGGTCTATTGGTGCAAATTTGGTTAATATATACAACCAAATTAAAACTTACTCTCTTATTCATTTACATGCATTATCTTAATTATCTTAATAAAATAATAGAAAACAAGTCACCACATTCGCTCTCATGGTTTTAGAAATTCATGCAATAATAAAAAAAAGAGTCCAAATGAAAATACAATTTAAACTATATGAAATTCAGAATACAAGATAAAGAAAATTAAAAGAAGAATCATATAGAAATACAATTTTGTAAATCAAAAATTCGAATTAAAAAGTAAAATAATAATTAATATTGATATAAGAGTCAACATAGAAATAAAATTTAGAAAAATAAAAAATTAGATTAAAATAAATAATATTAGGAGAATGAGTCCATGTACAAAATATATAAAATTTGGATAAAAAATTTAATATTTTGGAGAAAAGAATTCATGTAGGAGTAAAATTTATAAAAATAAATTAGGATTAAAAATAAAGAATATTAAGAGAATGAGTGCATGTAGAAATATAATTTAGAAATACCTTAAATGTAGGTTAAAGCAGATATTATTTAGAAATACTTTAAGTATGGATTGAAAATAAATAATAATAAGAGAATAATCCACATCTTTACTTTTCGAAAATAGCTAAAAATTCTTATGTTAATTAAAACTCTTAGAATTCATATGTTAATAAAAAAAAACTTGTTTATGTAATGTACATTTGAAAATACAACTAGCAGATGATATTTTGTTATTAAACCAATGCCAATGTGATAGTAGAGTTTCTAGAGTTGAAACTGTAAGCAACAATAATGTAATAAAATATAAGAAACCTAATAATAATTTGATAACTATAGATATTTTTTTATTTAAATAGGTTATTAACTATCATGAATATATATAATATGACATCTTTAGTAGGTAAAAAAATATTTTAAAGATAGTGAAAAGATGCCATTACTAATATAAAGATAAATAAAAGGGTTAAGAGAAACAATTTATATATTTTTGATTTATTATATTATCAAGATAATACTAAAGAAATTATTATATTAATCAAAATATTAGACTAGAGTTTAAAATTATATTAATATTTTTAATTTTTTATAATAAAAATATAAAAGTATTATACGAGAAAATTTTATAACAATACGACCACCGTACTAGTTTCATAAATGAAAGCATCATTGTGTGTTTAACACCGTAGTCTTAAAAGTTCGGTACGGTTGCACGTGATCTTCTCCACGGCGTCACATCGCACATGGTACACAATGACACCCTTTCCTCGTCAATTTATAGTGGCATTTTTCTCTGCTTGTTCCTCGCACTGTATTTTTTTCTAAACACGGAGACACACGTTTAATGGCAGCTTTGCTTCTTTGGCTGCCATGGCTTCTCGTCTCTCTTCTCTCCGTCTACCTCGTCGAACTCTTTGCACACTCTCGCAGCCGCTTCCCACGTGGACCCCGCCTGCTGCAGCTCATCGGCAGCCTCCACCTGCTCGGCGACCAGCCACACCGCTCGCTGGCTGGCCTCGCTAAGACCTACGGCCCTCTCATGTCTCTCAGCCTGGGCGCGGTCACGACTGTGGTCGTATCCTCGCCGGAGGTAGCCCGCGAGTTCCTGCAGACCATGGCTGACTCCATGGGTGACCGCTATAGGAACTCCGCCATCTGGCTGAGCCAAGGACCGCGGTGGCGCGTGCTCCGCAAGATCATGGTGATGGAGCTGTTCGCGCCGCACCGGCTCGCCGCGCTCCATCAGTTCCGGCAGGAGAAGGTGGCGGAGCTCGTGGACCACGTCGCGCGGCTGGCGCAGGAGGGCGCGGCGGTGGACATCGGCCGCGTCTGTTGAATATAATCCCGTGCACGATCATTAGCATGATGTAACTAACTTTAGATGCATTTACATGTTTGCTTATCATCCACTAGTTGAACTCCTAAGTTTAGTAGTTGTATGAACTTCGTTGTAAACACTAGAGCCGTGGTGCGTTCACGGTGCGGTGGAGTAGCTAACTGCCACGCACGTATGTAAAACGTCCCCACGCTTTAGGCGGGCACGACGTAGCGTGAGCGGGTGTGGCAGGGAGATCGTGGACTGCAGAGTCCTGTAACCTCCGAATGAATAAGAAGCAAGAACGATCCGAAAAGAGCTGCGACATTGTGCGGCGGAAACATTCTCTCTTGTGCGTTCTGTGTGTATGCGCGTGTTCTGAGAGAACCGAGAGCTCGCCGGCGTTGCCGATCGCCATCGTGACAGCCATTCCGGCACACGGCGCCAACATTTGGTATCAGAGCGTTGCATGTTCTATAGTAGCTCGATGAGCCCACCGCGCGAGCCAGCCCGGAAGAAATTCGTCATCCTCGGAGGAGCCTGGCGGCGGAGGAGATGGGCGACACGGGAACGTCCGGCGGCACGGGAGAGCGGGTTCGCGAGAGCTCGCTCATGTGGCCGATGCTCACCCGCTCGAATTATGCGGAGTGGGTGATGTTGCTTCAATGCAACTTCGAGACCCTTGAGATCTGGGACACCATTGATCCTAGCAGCGAAGGTGTGAAGAGATCGCGGGACCGGCAGGCCATGGCCGGCATCCTGCGTTCCGTGCCACAGGAGATGTGGCAGCTGCTCGGCGCAAAGAAAACCGTCAAGGAGGCATGGGAGGCGGTGAAGAGCATGAGGGTCGGCGCTGATCGCATGAAGGAGGCCAATGCTTAACGCCTGTTGAAGGAATTCGAGAACATAAAGTTTAAGGATTTTGAGACGGTGGACGAGTTCGCCCTGCGCATCGGCGCACTGGTGGCGGACCTACGCACATCTGGCGAGAGCACCGACGACACCCGAGTGGTGAAGAAGATGCTACGCGTTCTACCCCAACGTTACGCACAGATCGCAATCTCGATCGAGACTCTACTCGATCTCAAGACCCTGACCATTGAGGAACTGGTCAAGCGGCTCAAGATGGCAGAAGATCGCCTTGGGATCGGGGCCATCACCAAGAAGGTTAGCAATCTGCTGCTCTCAGGGGAGGAGTGGGTGGACAAGTACCAGCACCGCCTCATGCTGGAGTCCTCTTCTTCATTTGGGGGAGCTGGGAAGAAGTCCTGGAAGCCAAAGACCGGTGGTGGCGGCGGGCGTGGAGAACACGGTGATCGCAGCGACAAGAAGGAGCCCGTCATCAAGTTGACGTCCATGGGCACGCCGAGACGCAAAGGGCGTTGCAAAAACTACGGCATCTACGGTCATTGGGCCGAGGATTGTAAGAAGCCTAAGAAGGAGCGCAAGGAAGAGGCACATCACGCCCAAGCTGATGTCGATAACCCATCGATCCTGCTAGCCACGGTGAACATCGTGCCCGTCAACACACACGACGTCGAGCCGGAACCGAGGGGCATGACGCGCCATGTCGTGCATCTCAATGAAAAGAAGGTGCATCCAGGAGACGGGGAGCAAGACCATGATGTAGAGAAGGATGTGTGGGTCCTCAACACGGGAGCCAGCAACCACATGATGGGGCGGCGCGAGGCGCTCACGTCGTTGGACACGTCGGTGGGCAGAATGGTGCGGTTCGGCGATGGATCGCTCGTCAACATCAAAGGCATCGGATCGATGCTACTCCAAACCAAGCAGAATGGGCACAAGGTACTTTCTGAAGTATATTACATTCTGAAACTGAAAAGCAATATTGTCAGTCTAGAACAGCTAGAGGAAGGGGTTGCAAAATTGTCATTGAGGACGGTTACTGTGATGTGTTTGACACTGAACGCTCACTGTTGGCATGAGCACCTCGTGTCAAGAATCGTCTATATTTGCTGAAGATGAAGCTTGCAGCTCCAGTGTGCCTCATGGCAAAGGCAGATGACAGTGCTTGGCTCTGGCATGGGCGCTACGGCCACCTGAATTTCAGACCGCTCCGAGAGCTAGGAACAAAAGTTATGGTGGAAGGCCTACCTCAGCTGGATCAAGTAGAACAATTTTGTGACGGCTGTGCACTTGGCAAACAGCACAGATTTCCATTTCCACAAGTTGCAAGTTACAGGGCAGAGAAACCTTTGGACCTTGTTCATGCGGATCTTTGTGGGAAGATAGGGCCAAGTACAGCTGGTGGTAAGAATTATTTTCTCTTGATAGTTGATGATCATACTCGATGCATGTGGGTTGAGCTCCTAACAACCAAAGATGAAGCATTCAAATGTTTCAAGAAGGTGCAGTCCTTAGCTGAAAATGAATGAGGCTACAAACTCCAGGCTTTCAGAAGTGACCGAGGGGGGGAGTTCAACTCAATTGAGTTCAAGCAATATTGTGATGAGCGAGGAGTAAAGCACTTCACAACAGTACCATATACACTGCAACAAAACGGCGTTGTTGAGCATCGGAATCGCACGGTGGTGGAAATGGCTAGGTGTCTGCTCAAGAGCAAGGGAGTTCCGGGTGAGCTCTGGGGAGAAGCAGTATCAACAGTAGTTTATCTGCTGAATCGAGCCCCGACCAAGAGCTTGAAGGGTAGAACCCCATTTGAAGCAGGGCACAATCGCAAGCCCAAGGTCCATCATCTTCGCACATTTGGGTGTATTGCAAATGTGAAGGTTGCAGGCCCTGGTGTGTCCAAATTGTCTGACAGATCGATCAAGATGGTATTTGTCGGATATGAAATAGGGACAAAGGGATATAGGGTCTATGATCCAATCTCAAGGAGGTTGCACATTTCTCGCGATGTTATATTCGAGGAGAGCAAGGGCTGGGATTGGAAGCCACATGCTCAAGTAGATCCGATGACATCAGTGTTTGATGTGGAGTTCTACACTGTTGCTGGACAAGAAACAGTAACTGACCAACAGAATGCAGCAGCAGCTGAAGATTTACTGGAACCTGAAAATGAACATCAAGGCTCACCTGCCCAGAGTCAGTGGTCAATCAACACTGAGTGTAGTGCTGGTGCAGATCAGTCCACACCACCAGGGTGTCCTTTTGGACAGGGAGTTGAGTTTGCAACACCACCTACTGGAGATTCAGTGGATTTAGATGGAGTGCCAATGAGGTTCAGAACTATTGACAATTTGAATGACACTACAGATGAGATCTATGGCTTTGAATATAGTGGGCCGTGTTACTTTGCTGTAGAAGAACCTAGGAGTGTGGAGCAGGCACTAGCAGATGAGTGTTGGAGGGATGCTATGATGACTGAGATGAATTCCATCTAGGCCAACAAGACTTGGGAGTTGTCAACCTTGCCATCAGACCACCAGGTCATTGGGCTAAAGTGGGTGTATAAAGTGAAGAAAGATCTTGAGGGAAACATCACAAAGTACAAAGCTAGACTGGTGGCTAAGGGATATGCTCAGTGTGAGGGGGTAGACTTTGATGAGGTATTTGTCCCAGTGGCAAGGATTGAGACTGTCAGACTACTAATTGCATTGGCTGCTCAGAATGGTTGGCAGGTGCATCACATGGATGTAAAATCGTCATTCCTAAATGGTGATCTGAAAGAGAAGGTGTATGTTCAACAACCTTCAGGATTTGTTGTCAAGGGAAGCAGTGGAAAGGTACTAAAGTTGAGAAAGGCACTGTATGGACTTCGACAAGCTCCAAGAGCTTGGAATGCAAAGTTGGACAATGAGTTACTTAAACTTGGTTTTGTGAGAAATCCTTTGGAACATGCTGTCTAGAAAAGAGCAGATAAACATGGCTATTTGCTGGTAGGTGTGTATGTAGATGATCTGATAATCACAGGATCAAGTGAAGTGACAATTGAAGAATTTAAGAAGGAAATGAAGAAGAGTTTTAGTACGAGTGAATTGGGACTGCTTACCTATTATCTAGGTATTCAGGTTGATCAGAAACCAGGAGTGACAACATTGTGTCAGAGCTCATATGCCCTGAAGATTCTTGAAAATGCAGGTATTAAAGGATGCAATCCTTCTCATGTGCCAATGGAGAATAGGCTGAGGTTGAGCAAGAATGACAAATCATTGCCTGTTGACAAGACAAAGTACAGAAGCGTCATAGGCAGCCTGAGATACATAGTTAACACAAGGCCAAATATAGCTTATGCTGTGGGGATTGTTAGCAGGTTCATGGAGGACCCAAGAGGGAGTCACTGGTCAGCAGTTAAACATATTCTAAGGTACATTGCAGGTACTGTGAATTATGGCTGCACTTACAAAAAGCAGGGAACCACTGAACCAAATCTGACAGAGTTTAGTGACAGTGATCTAGCTGGAGATGTCGATGACAGAAAAAGCACCAGTGGATCAATGTTCATGCTTGGATCAAGCCTAGTGACTTGGGCATCCCAGAAGCAAAGAGTGGTGGCTTTATCATCTTGTGAGGCCGAATACATAGCAAGTGCAAATGCAGCATATCAGGGCATATGGCTTAGCAGGCTGTTGGGAGAACTGCTTGGTATTCAGCACCAAAAGTGAAATAGTTAGTTGACAACAAATCTGCAATTGCTTTGAGCAAGAATCCAGTTCACCATGAGAGGAGCAAACATATAGATACACGATATCATTTCATCCGTGACTGCGTGGACAGAGGTGAGGTTGATATTGATCATGTCAGTACAAATGAGCAGCTTGCTGATATCCTAACAAGGGCGCTTGGGCGTATCAGATTTGTGGAGCTTCGTCAGCAGTTGGGAGTAGTTTCAGTGCAGCGGGATTAGAGGGTGAAATGTTGAATATAATCCTGTGCACGATCATGAGCATGATGTAACTAAGTTTAGATGCATTTGCATGTTTGCTTATCATCCACTAGTTGAACTAAGTTTAGTAGTTGCATGAACTTTGGTGTAAACACAAAAGCCGTGCTGCGTTCATGGTGCGGTAGAGTAGCTAACTGCCACGCACGTATGTAAAACGTCCCCGTGCTTTAGGCGGGCACGACGCAGCATGCATGGGCGTGGCAGGGAGATCGTGGACCGCAGAGTCTTGTAACCACCGAATGAATAAGAAGCAAGAACGATCCGAAAAAAGTTGCGACATTGTGCTGCAGAAACATTCTCTTGTGCGTTCTGTGTGTGTGTGCGTTCTGAGAGAACCGAGAGCTTGCCGCGTTGCCGATCGCCGTCGTGACAGCCATTCCGGCACACGGCGCCAACATTCGCGTTCACCACGATCCTGAACCTCCTATCGCGCACCATCTTCTCGCGCGACCTGACGAGCCTCGACGACCGTGGCGCGACCAAGGGGTTCTAGCGAGTGGTCACAAACATCATGGAGGCAGTCGGAAGCCCCAACTTGTCAGACTTCTTCCCGGCGCTCGCCGCCGCCGACCTGCCGGGCTGGCGCCAGCTTCTGGCAGTGCTGTCCTCGCGGTTGCACCGGGTGTTCGACGCTGAGGTGGAACTTCGCAGGACGCAGGGACGCTGCTGTGCCGGAGAGCATGGAAAGGAGAAGGACGACCTCCTCGACGTGCTCCTGAGGCTCGCCGCGCGTGACGACGACACGGCCGGACTCGTCCTTTTCAATTGCAGAATTGTCTGGCTAATGTATGAGTATACAGCTAGTGTAAACAGTAAAAAATAAATCGGTGGATACGGTCTCCAAAACCCGTCCTGTGCAGCCCCAACGCAGATCGATGACGCGTGGCATACAAATGGATCGGACGGCACTTCCTCTCGGCTCCGGGCAGCTGGCTCGCGTCGTAGAACGGCTCCCAGAACTAGGAGCGGAAGCGCCGAGCGGGACGGCTCGCCTTCCGCCGGGCGCGCGGCTCCGCGTCCTCCTCCCCCACCGCCGCGGCGATCTCCTTCCCTCATCTCACCTCCATCGGATCGAGATTGCTGCTCCTCCACGTCGTCAGCTAGCCACAATCTTGACATATATGCGAGCTATCTTTGCACAACGAGAAGGCCAGAAGAGGAACATAGCCGTCGGGCTTCTGGTGCGCTCATCTCATCTGGTGCCGTCTTTGTATGGCGGCCTAGCACACGACATGACAGGGCGGCTGGACTCACCTGCGCATGAAGCCGACGTAGATCTTGGGCATGAAAGCAAAATTGATTGGAGTTCATGACCTGGAATGCGTTGGTGTATCATTATATTGAAGTTAATCAACATTCAACCGAGTAGTGTGAAAATTTGATTATGAATGCATAGATTTTGCCTGGTAGACATGTATTATTTTCATGTGTATTCTGTACTTTTCAGTTGCACAACTCACTATACTGGGATAAGTTAGTGCCTCTCCTGTAAGACTTGAATCAGAATCAGCAATGAGTGCTGTAAATGTGACAATCAATTTGGTAGTATTTTCGTATGCTTATGAATTGGCAAGTAAAGTCTCTTTATTTACTCCTGCTAATACTCTTTGTTAACACCTCAATTTGGCTGGACAAATTTATAGCAAGTTTGATCAATTTTAGAAAGTACTTGAGCCTTTCATATGAGGCCAGTTCGACTAACGACATGAGGTTGGACCAATCGGTGGCATAGGGTGGGTGGTCAGACCGGCGGTCGGACCGGTGGCTCCAAGTCCCAGTCCAATTAGGACAATTCTTGTGTTTTCTTGTTTTGTGTCAACGTCAAAATCTGATAAGCCTGTAAACGGGATCGGCCCATGGAGAATGAGCCAATCGACTTATAGAAGAAAGCCGATTAATATAGTGAGAAAGTCGATCGGATGGATTAAGAATGGATTCGATTTAGTCAAATACGGAAGGTTATCCAAATGAGATTAGTTCTGAGGAGGAGTCGTAGAAACCATGGCAGGGTATTTGTATCTTTGTAAAATATGTCTTATAAGATAGGTAAGTATAATTAGTATTGTTAACTTGTTAGAGAAAGTTTCTTTTTGTGTTTAAAAAATAACGTTCGAATGCTATTTGTAACTATATCGGACTCTTATAATTCTAGTGTATAAATATAGACCCTTTAGGACCTTCTAAGATATCAATCACAGATCAATATAAAACTTCGGTGCATCACCACTCTAGCTCGTCTAGGCTTATTTCGGTGGGTTCTGGCTTTTGACACTAGGTTGCATCAGTCAGGTCTGATCTTTGGCGAAGGTGTAAGTCTTGCTACTATCCTAGTGTGTTTGTTCTGCCTAAGGCTACATCAGTTGGGTCTAACCTCTTAGTCTGATCAGACATACCACATTACGCTTGCAAGAGGCCTATTAGCTCATCGCCCTCCTTCTATCGTTATGGGTCTCGTGCAGCATCGGTTAGGTCCGACCTTCTAGACTAGTGGCGGTAGATCGAGCCGTAGGTCAGCAGATCTTTGCGTGATGTTTTATTAGAGTGGCTAGTCGATGAGTTATCCTTAACTTATGCTTCATGCCTAACGTATCAGTTGTTCAGCCAATACACATATATATCCTCAGCGATTAATCTGCTAGCAATTGAACTAGTCCCGTTGGATTTGGCCTGATACTATCTTAGTTAGATCTGATCTATTAGGCCTGTGTCCAATAGGGCTGGTGTTGGAATCTAGTGAATTTTATTTCCCCCATTGGCTCAGATAGCCTATGCGCTTAGTTATAGGCTTGCATCAGAAACTCGGTTGATAGTAGCCGATGGTCTCGCTTGTCTCTTCTGTCATTACGTCTAATCTAGCCCTCACCATCTTGGTGCCGTTAGTCTCAGCCTCATACTGTCTTGATTTGGTTCGTTCTATCGAGACTAGCTCTAATGGTACCATCACGGTGGTCACTAGGTCTCGTGCCTTCGAGAAATTGAGTCATGCTCCCTACTTTTTATCGTGTACTCTGTTCAGAGTGTCATCATCATCGACTCTTCAACCGAGTCCTTTATTTTATTCCATGCCTTCTTACTTACGCCTTCATCAACTTTTCAATCGATGCACGAGTGTTACTGTGCTATTAGCAACCAACCGATAGCATGAGCCGTATCGGCCCATCGACGAATTGACTCACAGATCTAATTCTCTTTATCTTCTTGTCAATTGCATGGTCAAATTAACTGGCACGCCCTCGAACCTCGAAGATAAGGACCTACACTAGAGCTAAGCAGAACTCATAGGCCTCCGCGTGACCAAGGCCCCTTCGATTGGACCTTCGTCAGCTCACGCCCAACTCTGCCCAGTCCGATTGGCTTCCTCGCTCTTTGGCACCAACGTGCTCTTTGGCATGCCCAGTGGGACACTCAATTTTAACACGTTGGTAGGAAAAGAAAACAACGGAGTAACATAATTCCAGTGACAATGGAATATCTAAATGAGGAGCAGAGACAACAAATAGAGCAAAATATGGCGAACTTTTAGAAACTCTGTTTAGAGTCCTTTGGTATGAAAGACAAGAGTTGATTCAAAAATCATTGTTGCCAAAGCCTGTTTTGATAGGAGAATCAAGCTAATCACCACTTGTGAGTCCTCCAAAGCCATTGCAAGAGATGATCAATAAAGCAGTTCACCATGTACTCATCAATTAGTCAGGAGTGTTGGTGAATACACTGATAAAAAAGATGGTGGATAGATCCATTGCTCGAGAGCCTGATCAAGGTCTTGTGTATTTGCTGATAAAAATAGAGCTACCGCAAGCGAATTATGGTACCAGAAGGGATGTATTAGCAAATTTATTTTCATCAACATAGGGTCGGATTGGGGGGCAACAGGATGATGTTCTTTCAGGATGTCACCGGACTACTTATTATGGAGGATATCAGCAGGACTACCTAGGTGTTAATCCCAATTCAAGCAATTACCATGGAGGATATCCTTGGCAGAATCGAGTACCAACTCTACCTCTGCAATATCAGAGGGAGATTCCAAGAGAGGAGGATTGGTCGGCAAGAGTTGTAGAGGTAGTAAGAGAGTAATTTGGTATCAAGCCAAAGGAGCAGACCTTTATGTATCGGTACTCATATTCGGAGTGGTTCAATAGAGTTCCACTACTGTACCAATATAGGATAGCAGATTTATCTAAGTTCTCAGGATAGGACAATGTATCTATGGTGGAGCACATCAAATGATTCTTAGACTAGTGTGGGAAAGCATCGGCTGAAGAAGCCATGAGAGTTAGGTTCTTTCTGCTGTCCTTATCTGGATCGACCTTCACATAGTTTTTCTCATTAACACTTAATTCAATTCGAGGATGGGCCAATCTAGAGAAGCAATTCCATAAGTACTTCTTTGCTGAAATTCATGAGATGAGACTAACGGATTTGACATTAGTTAGATAGAGACCTGATGAATCAGTCCCAAAATACATCCAACGGTTTTGAGACATCAGATGCCGATGTTATAGTCTGATCTTGAGCGATGAGCAGTTAGCTGAGTTAGCCTTCTAAGGTTTGCTGGCTCCAATCAGAGATATGCTATAGTAAAAAAATTAAGCCCGTGCTTATATTTCTTATGCACAAAGTTAAAACATTATCTCCTAGCGGCTGAATGCATAGTGATCTGTAAAGCAAATGTGGTCAAATATATGTTATCAGCTCCAGTCTTAAAAGGGCAAATTGGTAAATAGATATTTGCTTTGATGGAGTTCAATTTGAGGTATGAATTGGCTAAAGCTTTCAAAGGACAAGCTGTGGCTAATTTCATTGTACAACATAGTAGAATCCATGAAAACTTTGTGGAGTCAATTCCATAGACTTTATTCATTGATGGATTAGTTTATAAGCATGGATCTAGTATCGGCTTAGTGATTATATCACCTCAAGGGGTAATCTTTGAGTTTGCTTTTACAATCAAGCCTTATCAGACCAACAATCAAACTTTGTATGAAGCAGTGCTAGAGCACTTCAACTATTGAAGCAAATCGGAGCCGATATGATAGAGATCATTAGGGATTCTTTATTGGTGGTCAAGCAACTATTTGGTAAATATGAGTGCAAAAATGATGTCTTGAGATTATATAATGTAGAATGTCAATAATTATTGAAAGATTTCAAGATAGTATTATTAGATCATATTCCTATGGAGCAAAATTTAGAAGGCAATGATCTTGCTCAGATTGCTTTTGGGTATCAGTTGGACAGAAATACGGAAGTTGAAATAGTAGATATTGATAGTTCTATTAAAGCCGATGATTGGAGATGGGAGATTATTCAATATTTGCAAAATTCATCACAATCGGCTTCTAGGAAACTTTATAAATCTAACAAGTACATATTGCTTGATGAAGAGTTATATTATAGGACCATTGATGGTGTTATATTAAAATGCCTAGGTTTAGAAGAAGCTACAATGATTATGTGCGAGGTACATGAAGGCATTTGTGGGGCTCATCAATTGGCTCGCTAGATGAAATGGTCATTAAGACTGTCAAAGGTGCAGCAAGCACCAACATCTACTATGAATCTGATCATTAAGCTATGTCCATTCAGAGGTTGGGTAATCGATATGATCAGCCAAATTTATCCTTCATCAAGCGAAGGACATAAGTTCGTATTAGCGGCAATAGATTATTTTATAAAGTGGGTGGAAGCTATCCCTTTGAAGAAAGTTACCTCTAAGGATGCGATTGAGTTTGTCAAAGAACATATTATCTATCGGTTTTAGATTCCCCAAAGAATAATCACCAATTAGGGTTCTATTTTTGTGTCCGATGAGTTTCAGCAGCATACTGCTAGTATGGGGATTTAATTGCTAAATTCATCATTATATTATACTCAAGCCAATGGATAAGATGAAGCTTCTAAAAAGAGTTTACCAAAGCGTTAAATGGGAAATATCTAAAGAAGTATTATCCTATCCTTTGGGTTGATGCCTAAATCGGCTAAGTGTAGCCAATTTCTGATTCTCTTCAAGAAAAGAGCCGGTAGTGTTATATCGGCTAAGAATGGATAAATCGGTTGGTATCGCTTAACTAAATTGGCCAAGTGCGGCCAATTTATAATACTCTTTAAGACAAGAGCTAATATTGTTATGTTGGCTAACGATAGTCGATATTATTTGATATCTACTTTAGGACAATAAATAAGACTCAACGAAGCTAATCAAATTATATTGTAGACACCTAGTGTTTTGAAGAAGTGAAATCACAAATTTTCATCATTGAAGTATTATAGGAATTTCTTAATCGCTTTAATTGCGCGCAAGTGAATTTTAGCTATCTCGTCAATGGCACATATGTCTTCTTCATTAGATACGGGGATAGTCTTCAAAGTCTTGTGCTAACAAGCTACCTGACGAACTGTTGGTACCACTCTGGTCTCCTGATCATGTATCGATTGTGGTAAGCCGATAAGGTGGGATTCTCTGACTTCAATATTTTTATGCACCTTATCGAGCTCTGCCATCAAATTGGCTTCTCGCTTCTTCAGTTGATCTAGTTTGGATTGGGATTTCTATGAGTCAACTATCATGTGATCGTGTTTCTTCTTGTGGGATTGGGCGATAGCTGATCATTTTGAGCCAAGTTTTTCTGTTTGGCACGATCGGCTATACATTGCCTGGTCATGATAACATGGATCTTGTGTAATTTTAAGTAGGCAGTAGGCATCAATGCATCAATGAGTTCCTTAGGTAGAAGATGCTCAGTTTCAGCGAGTTTCGTTTGGATCGGTTTGTGGTCATCTACCAGTGAGTCGATTGGGATTTCCAGTCAATGGATAATGTCCAATAGTTATTCGTGTACATCGACTGGTAGAGATGGCTTGATTGCCACAATGGTGATTGTGTCTTCATCTGTCTCCAGGTATTTGCTGATGTCAAAAGAGAACAAATTGGTTAAAGTCTATAGATTGACAATGGTAAATAAGAGAATAATGGGTTAGAGTAGATGTGAGATGAAGTTACCTTAGACGGGACGGTGGTGGCATGATGAGAGACATTGGCATTGGCTTGGTGAGGGGTCTCTTTAGGAAGATGGTTGATGTTCGATGCAGAGGTAGTACTGACTATCTGGTTGTCTCTGATTTGGGGATCGGCTGCTGAAGACATTAGGATTTCTAGAGGGACCATCGGCTTGATTTCAAATGATTATTGAACTGTGGGAGCCGATGGTTCGAGCGAGAAAAGAGAAGATTATCAGGAAAAGTATGAAAGTAAGACAAAGATGGGAATCAACGTTGTAAAATGACAAAGATGGACAAACTAGGGTACTAGGTTGAGGATTAAGTAACATGGCTAAAAAGTAAAGGTAAAAGAACGATTTGATTGATTGTTGTGTGTAGGGGTTGGGGGGTTAGAATAGAATCGGCCATAGCCATTATAAAGGAGTTGGTCATACCTCCATAGGGCCTTCTCCATATCTTATTAGGCTTAGAGACCAATTAGGACTCAAGAAACCTCGAGCCAAAGCAAGGAAGCATGAGAATTATCTAAATTGGACTAGGACTAGGGGCCATTGGTCTGATTGCCTAGACAACAGCGGTTCCTAGCAAGATGCTACTGGTCGAACCTGTCTCATGCTGTTGGTTGGATCGGCCCCATATAGAAGGCACCCACTTTGGCTTTGGTTGGTGTTAACGCCAAAATTTGGTAAGCCTAAAAACAAATTTGGTTATAGATGGAGAGCCAATCGACTTATGAAAAGAGGCCGATCGATGGATGGAAAGAGCCGATCGGGCAGAGGACGGATTCGGATCAATCGATAGGTGGAAGATTATTCGGATAAGACCGAATCTAGGAAGAAATTATGGAAACCACGGCATAGTAGTTTTGTATGTGTAAGATGTCTCTTGTAATTAGGCAGGAGTAGTTAATTTTCTTAATTTCTTAGAGGGAATTTCCTTTTCTATTGTGGAAATAATGTTCGGAGGTTGTTTGTAACCATGTCAAACTTGTGTAATCCCAAGGTATAAATACAAACCCATAGGGACCTTGTAATCTATCTCCATAGATCAATACAATTTTGGTGCATTTTCACCCTAGTTTATCTAGGTTTTTCCCAATGGGTTCTGGCTCTCGACGCGAGACTGCATCGGTTAGGTCTGATCTCCAGCAAAGGGATATATCCCACCATTATCCTAGTGTATCTGTTCTGTCTAAGACTATATTGGTTAGGTCTGACCTCTTAGTCTGATAGAATATATCACATCATGTTCGCGTGGGATCTATCGGTTTATCGAGCTCCTCTTACCATCATCGGTCTCATATTGCATCGGTTAGGTCCAACCTTATAGACTGATAGTAGATTGAGCCTTAAGTCGGTGGGTCTTTACACGACATTTCATCAGAGTAGCCAGTCGATGAGTTACCTTTACATTGAGCTTCATGCTTAATGTATCGGCATATCAACCAATATACATATATCATCAAAAATTAATCTGCTTGCAATTGGTCTGGTTTTATTAGATCCAACCTTATACTGTCTTGGTTCGGTCTGATCTATCAAGGTTGTGTTTAATGGGGCTAATATCATGATTTAGCGAGTTTCGTTCCTCCCATCGACTCAGTTAGCCGATGAGTTTAGCTATTTATACTGTAGCTAGCCGATGAGTTTACCTATTTGTTCTGTTAGCACGACCGATCTAGCTTCAGCCATTTTAGTGCCGTTAGCTTTAATCTTATACTATCTCGGTTCAGTCTGATCAATTAAGGCTGGCTCTAACGGTACAATCATCGGTGGTGGCTAGATCTCATCCCTTCAGAAGACTGGACATTTCTCTTTATTGCTTGTTGTCTATTTTATTCAAAGTGTCATCGAGCCTATAGCCAATGCATCTTTTATTTTATTATTTGCTATTTGTCTATGTTGTCATTGGCTTTCTAGCTGATGTATAAGTGTTATAACCCCTATTGACAACTAGCTGATAGCAGGAGTCCGTATGGACCTATTGGCCAATTGGCTAGTCGACCTAATTCTTTCTATCTCCTTGTTAATTGTAGGGTTAAATTTACTGGCATGCCCGTGAACCTAGAGTTTAGAACCTGTACTAAAGCTAAATAGATCTCTTAGACCTTCGCATGTGTAGACGCATTAAATCAACCTCCATCGATGAACACGCCTCCCGACACACCTTTCTCCTAGACCGATCTCCACGTGAATAGTTGGCTTTGGCTTTGGTTGATCTCCAGTCCGGTGATTCTTGATATTTTTATTCAAATAGGAAGCTCCTATGCTAACCTCAGGTTGTCGGATTGATTCTGGTTCCCCCCGATTGGACTGGCCTTAGGGCCCATTCGGACCAGACCGATGCCATACCACATTAGCTCAGGCCGTTCTAGACACCCCCAGTTGGACTAGCTAGAAGTTGCCTGCCAGACTGGCTTTGATGGGCAGTCGGACTGGTAGTACACTGATTGGTCCTATTTGCTTCTGAATGACCCTGGTTGGACTGGCCTTAGGGTCCAATTGAACTGGCGATATGCTGCTTGGCTTTCTTTGGTTCTAGATGACACCGGTTGGACCAGACTTAGAAAGCGGACAGACCAGCGGTGGGCTGTTGGTCGGACTGGCATGGTGGCTCGGTCAGACCACTAGAACTGGTGGTTGAATCACTGGCTTTAGTCTTCTTTGCTTATGTGATTTCCATTGTATCTCTAGTAGGTATTGGGATCTCACATGGCTCTGCCTCAGCAACAATGTTGTCTAAAGCTTTGGTTTCTTTCCTCACTCATACCTTCTTCATATTTTTCACCTTTGATCCACTGGACCGATTCTTTTGTGGGAAACGGTCTTGACTAGAATTAGATGGACAACTTGCTACTCAACTTGATGGACGGCATAGATGATGATACAGAAACAACATTGGCAATTGAGGCATTGAAGGCATGTAATATATAAAAGGATAACCGAGTGATGAGAATGGATATGAGTACTATGGTGTCACAATTGGAGGTTTGCATGGAGTTGGTATTATTGGTGGCTTTAATTGCTTTGATTTTTGACCAAATCTCTTTCTAGGAGATGATCTTGGTCTTCTCGCATTACTAGGTCCACTATTTAATTGTTGACCGGCCAATCCCTTCTTCTACTTAGCCATACGCATCTCAAAAGTAAGCTTTGGATTTTTAGTATTATCAGAGCTAGATAGTTCATCTTTATTTATCATATGATCTTTAGCCTTAACATTCTTAAGCTTAACTGTCTCGGGCTGAGGATCACCAACAATAACATTTTCCCCTCTTGTAGACTAGGCTTGACTTGGCCAAATCAACCCTTTCCTATATTATTAAAGTCCATATGCACAATAGGGAGAGGATCACAAACAATTTCCGTCTTATCCATATGTGTAACTGAAATAGTTTTACGGGTGACTGATAGATTGACAATCGGTCTTTGCTCTGTTGAGCTCGCATCTCTAAAATAATCATGAAACTCATGCTTTATCTGTGACCATGTAGAAATTGAATTAGGAGCAAATAAACTAAACAATGTATATGCAAAGCTTACAAAGAAAAATGAAATAATTTTAATTTCAATGTATCTTTGCTACTGGCCTATTCACATTTATCAATAAATTAACAGATATTGTTATTCTATTATCCTCACCTATGAATTTTATGAACTCAAGATCTCAAATCTGACTGAATCTATTATCCCTCATGCCACTAGTCAGACTGGCCTGTCAGGTCCTTTTTCAAATTTGGCCAAACTTGCTACAAATTTGTCCTAATGCTAAATTTGGGTGTGAACACTCTTACAATAGTTTAACAGCAAAAGAGAGAAATAAAACAGAGAAAAAAAAAGAACAGATGCACTTGTATGCAAGAGATGTCATTCCATCTCTGCTAAGATGTCCGAAATCAACATGTTTTCACTCCATTTTTTTAATTGATTCTTCTGTGGAATTGCTTCAATAACCATTTGTTTTGTAATTGATCCTTCTGTGGCATTTCTTCAACAGCCTCTTGTTTGTTACCAGAACAGCTTCAGGTCTTCAGCTCGCAATTCAGAAGATGTGCCATCCCACTCTGCAGCCAGTAACAACAAATAGTTTGTATCCCAAGACCTACCACGACCTGACAACTGAAGACCGTGAAAATCAAACACATAACATAGCTAGACATGCCATGAATGGGAACTTTTCAACAAGATATCAGTTCTTCCAGAGACTAACAAGGCTTCAAGATGACTTTCCATCAGTATCAGCACAGACTTTCAGCATAACACCTGGCATCTTCCATCAGCAATACATCTGCCATCTTCCATCTTCATCACCCTATGCTATTCATGTTGACCTTATGGAAGACGGTGGCGGTTGCCCCGCCATTCAAGATGAGGTTAAAGGATGCGACCCATCACATGTAAGGGGTCATTTATGATGGGTCACTATATGGATCTAGCATAGAATACCTTTATCGATTTCACATAGGGTCCATCATTGATGAGTTCTGTAATGGGTGTAGAGTTTGTGGCAGGTTTTTAATAACACCCAATGCACACCCTTATTATTTTTACTTTACCATTTTATCATATATTAATATAAAAATATACACTAATAACTTAATAGTTTGGATATAATTATAAGGCTAAGCATTACTTCAAGAGCCGAATATATAATAATCTTTTGAGCTAACGAGCTAAATAAGTAGCTCATGAGCTAACCCGTTAAGCTCATGAGCTAAAAGCCTAGTTCAGTTCGACTCATTAAGAATATAGGTTCGAGTCAATCTGAGTTGAGCTTGATCCGAGCAGATCCGAGCCATCAGCTTCTAGGTTTTTATTCTCCCTTATAGTAGAGCCATTTATTGATGGTGTTGAATGATGTATATAAGTTATTTACATAATTGTATATGGAAAACCAAAAGTAAGAGTTGTACAACAAATCTAAAATCTAATTTTGAAATATATTGTATGGAAAATACAATTACATATACATAAACAAAATCTAAGTTTTGTTTATCAAATCCAATTCTATTAAAAACCTGCTCCAGGCAAAATTACACCAGAAAATCCACTGGTTTAATGTTGAAGTTTGCACAAATTTAGTCAGTGTGAGCCATCTGTCTCTCAAGATCACCTGAAAATAAGAAAAATATAATGTTTAAGGCATTTTCCCCTAATTCATGAAAATGAATTTAGAAACAAATATGAACGTTAGATGAATAAAGTACATTTCAGTAGCTCAAACTGCTTCATATGTGCACTGTAACCCTCTAAACTAATTTTTCCTCATTTTAGCACAGAACTGTTTATGACCCACTTCACTTGCTAATGTCATTTTTCCTCTGCTCTTTATATAATTTGTATGATATTTTGAAATATTATACAGCCGTCGATAAAACCATAACCTATGTTGCAAAATACTCTCAATTTTTCACCATGTTTTTCATGCAGTGGTGTTCAAACCGGTCTTAGATGCTTTCAACCAACACAAATAGTGACTAAAAATTCCAAGAAATAAGTAACGACACAATATACAATTCCAAAAATTAAATTTGAACTTAAATTATTCATAAAATTTAACTTTAAATACTAGTACTACATCTTGTGTAAGCCAAGTAGCATGGCTCACAGTTCCCAATCAATCCCTTCACGTACCTCCCAACTCTCACACCAGGTGCCACTTCCATTCCTAACCCACGGTAATTCTTTTACCACTTGATGGCACCCCCACCTATATATATCACATTATCATTCCATCCTCATCCCTTCCTATTTTTATGGATATAGTAACAAGACCATCATCGTTATGAATAACAATGGTATTGCTCTCATTCTAGGATGGAGGTGTGATAGGTGGTGTTAACATTTCTTTGAGGAGGTTTCAATCACCAACCTTGCACACCGCCAATCATTCACTATCACCACATATCACCAGAAGACGCACCGACCATTGAGCCTATTGCGTGGTTAGGGGATCTAGCAATGTAGGCTGCAGACCATAGCAGCAGAAGGTTGATGAGGTGGTGGCCGGAAGATCTAGCATGAGCAGTGGCTGCTGGCGGCAAAGGTATAAAGTAGATCTAGAGGACGCGTTGCCAGCTCGTTCCTTTATCATTGGATGAGCCCTTCAATTGTTGCCTCTACCCCTAGAGCCCATTGTCAACACCTCCAGATCTAGCCCAAGCCACCACGTCTGGAGATGAGCGTGCTGCAGTTGTCTCCAGACATACCCCCTCTTAGCTAGGGATTCAGTAGCCACATCTAGGGATGATGTGATCCAAGATAAGGATCGTGGTGCCATTGCCATCGTTGGCAGAGAGGGTATTGATAGAAGTGACCAGTGGTGGGGTGAATTTAGGTAGAGGTGGTGAGGTGAAGCAAGAAATGGCGAGTTGAAAAGAGGTAACTAGGGCCAAATCTAGAGTATCGCCGGTGCTAGCCCTCCCCAATGGCCTCCTTGCCAGGCCATCACTATCTTTGTCCTGTATCTGCGTTGCCTTCTTTTTACTGTTACACTGAGAACCACCGCCCAACAGGTTTAAGGCCGTGGTGGCATTTATGGTACTGATGAACTATGCAACTACTATACAATTCCTTGGAATTACATGGCTTGTCTGATAATATTATGTGGTTGGATAGTGATTCACATGTTGGAATCATAAATAGATGGAAGCAAATGCAGCACTGTTAGGGCAATATGAATTGGAAGGAACCAAACTCGATTGATCCCTAAATCCTCCAAGTGATCGCTGAGCAATTACAGTAAAGATTAGTTGTTCGGGGTCTTATATGACTTTTTCTCACCATGTACTAATTACTTCCACGAGCCCATTATGAGGTATGGTCTTCATCGACATAACACAGTATAAGGAGCATGTCTTTCATCGTCTACTTATTAAGTTATTAGCCTGTCAATTATAACTAAAATTTAAATTTTAAAACTTAATTTGAGAATTAATTTTAGAGTTCTAGTTTTTATTGGCTTTTAAAATGCAAACAACATAAATATATTATCTGTAAATTATTTTTAGTTCCATGTTTATTTTTTCATGGGTTACTACCCTTAGGTCAAACGGTCAGGATTGGCATGTTATTGATGGGTGACAAACATTTATTATTACAAGCAAAGTTTCAAGGAGATTGGTTGACAGTTGCTACTTAGTTCTCAGACGATGATCGTAAATCCCGCTGGTGATATAATCCATATATAGTACTCGTAGATACATTGAAATCTTGGATGCATATTCCTATCCAATCCATTCATTACAGGCCCCTAATATCGTCATGATTGGTGCCTACCCAGGTGCATTAAGCACTCCTGCTTCACAGCAGCTGAAGAGGAAAATGTCCTATATCTCTCCTGATGCCACAGCACACGGTGGTGCACAGCCTTGGCCGGCTCACCATCACCGTGCAAGTGCACCTTCGCTTGGCCGGAGTGACTTTAGCAGTCAGCTCATCATTGGAATGACAGCGCATCCAAAGAAGGACCCAATCAGTGAAAAGCTATCTGATCCAACGAAGCAAAAATAAAAATATACCGACAGGTAGAATAATCAGAACTAAAGGCTCGTTGTTACAACCAATGAGATGAGGCTGATGGTGAGGAGTTTGTCCTTGTCACCAAGGATGAGTCAGAGATGAGGTGGTTTAAGGTCCTATGATTCAATTTGATGCACAACGGATGAGGCTGATGGTGAGGAAATTGTCTTGCTGGCACCCAACAACCTATCCATCAACCACAAGCTGGGAAACATGAAGCTGCTACATGCTCGTGTCAACATGGTACACATAAACCTCTATACTGGTGCAGTGTCGCGCACCGTGCTCCCATTAGAGTACCTCGAGTTTTGGTGTGATTCATTAGGGCTATGTTGACCGACGCAACCGCTATGGGTATTTTGGTGTAAGCAGTCCATGCCCAAGATTTCCGGGATAAGAAAGCTTGATTTTGACCGTATTGGCACTGTGACTGCACGGTTGCAAGCCGTGACCGTATTGGTGCTTTGTCATGGAGCCATTTTTCGTGCCTGATAACATCAATGGAGATGGCAACGAGGACTGTGGTTACGTGGTGTGCTACATCTATGAAGAAGCCACTACAGAGAATTGATTTGTCATGATGGATGCAAGGTCTCCGAAGCTAGACATTGTCGCAGAGGTGAAGTTGCTCGGTCGTGTCCCTATGGCTTCCATGGCCTCTTTGTGACGCAGACCGAACTATTTGCACTAAAAAATAATCATATTCATATATACCGTAAATACTGCAGCAAATATTCTTTTATGTGTCCACGCTCTAAAACACAACAATTATTGTGAAAGGAAGAGGAAGTATGGAAGATTTCGTAGAAATCACTACTTAAAAAAATTATTTTTACAAGAGGTTAAAATGAGTTTTTATAGGTGGGACGTGTGAAAATCATAATTTTTTTACAAGCATCTCTACAACAACACGTAAAAATCAAAACTTCACATTCAGCCCATTAAGAGATCCGTCTTTTAAAATTGATTTTCACATGCCATTCGGTTAAGACTCCCGCATGTAAAAATGTATTTCTCACTTTCTAACTTTTGAATTTTATAAGTGTAAAAAAGGTAAAAATTATAAAATTTACTAAGTCATCTATACATGTTCACGCAACCCATGGTCCCAATTCATTGGCGGACCATGGATGGCTTAAATGCCCATATATAAAAATGAGGATATTTTTATAGGTGATTGACTCAAAGTCATCACATGTAAAAAATTGATTGTAACGGAAGATATGTGACTGAGGACCAGATCAATTTTGAAAGATAGGTTTCTTTTATACAACCTATAAAAATAAATAGGTTGTTGCAAAAATGATTTTTTTTATAGTGAATTCTTCAATGGTCTAGGTCCAATTATTTTATCCTCATGGATAACCATTTTTTTATATCAAACCTTATGGATAACCATTCGTGTTAGAATGCATTAATGGTACAATCTTGAACGGATTGATATAAAATTTCAAGAAAGAATGGTGCATTTGCGTATATATTAATTGTATTGTTTCTTTGGTTCAGTTCACACCCGCTGTTTCCTAATTTTGGCGTGTTTCTTGTTCGGGAACCTCCACTGTCGGGTGTAGTTCAAGGGTTCTCATTTATTCTATTCTTCTCACTAGTGTATACAATGAAGCTTCTCCTTCTCTATTTACAGCCATGACCATATGCACTTTCCATATTTACTGATGGCTCATTTAGTGGGTAACTTTTTTTGACCCAGCATTGAGTGGGTAACTTGGGCCAGTCTTTCATGGGATACCCAGTTTCCCAACACTTATCATCGTGTAACATTCCATTTTGCAAGTTGGTTTAGTTGGTTAATGGAAAACCTCAGTTTGGTTTCTTTTTTACGGTACTCCAAATTTAGTTTGGGTCATTCATTTTGAGGTTAATCCAATGGATATCATTTATCTTACCACATTGGAGGTAATACTTCATGGAAAATGAAAGAAATCAATTCTTGAATTTGATATAAAACTTATTGGTGCAAATAAAGTAGGTAATAAATTCATGATCTTTCTTGCCTTTTTTTTACAAATTCAAACTTGTTTTTCAAATCTTCAACACCATATGTTTGTATAACTAGAATAAAAAAAAATTAAAATCTATGTCAAATATGCAAAATTAACTCAGCACTAGAATAGTATAAATACTTAGACTATATGCATTTAGATACATATGGACAATTCATATATTCAAAATTAAACATATTTCTATTTTATTTTATATATCTGGAATTTGAAATTTTAGACAGTACGAAATTTTGAAGTCCTGAACATATTTTTTGGGTAAAGTATGAAATCTCTTATGCACATTTCTTGCATGTGTGATTATAGGCATTAATAATTTTATTTATTGCCATGATTTATTAATTAAGAGGTGCAAATATATTTATCAATGAATAAAGAAAAATAAAATAAATCAATGGTTAGGATTCACCATTAAGCCTTGCCACCCTAAAAGTGAGCACCTTAAAAGGGCTTGCAACTTATATATGAATATTCTAAAGGTTTGCCTTCTGCTAGGTTTAATCGTTTTTGTTGTGTAGGTTTTGTTGGAATATTTCTTAGTTTCTCATGACTTGATTATTTTCTACGAGAAATAGGAGTTTCATCCAATACTGTATAAAATCCAGAAAAACTGGCCCATCCATTGGTTGATGGTCGTAAGCGTTTCGGATTTTTTTTTTCATCTGAGCTACAAATCCCTTCTCATTTTCTTCTCAATTTCTTTTCTCATCACAGAACCTAGGATGTTTTGGTCCCTGGCGCGATATATAGATCGATCAATCTAGTCAGGCTTGGCCCAGTCGGCGGTGAGACATCGCGAGCGTGCGAGACGGAGTAAGAGACGGCGCTCTCGGCGGCGCTGCCCCAGCGCCCCTCCGTCCGCTCCACCGGTCTTGCACGTCAAGAAAGGGCCTCGCCGCCGCTCCGAAAGAGGCCACCACTCCGCCTGTGCCGTCGAGTCGCCTCCATCGTCATGGTCCGAGCCGAGCTGCTGTCGTAGGGACGGACATGGCTAAATGAACTAGATTTTTATTTTTAGAGTTTTCTAGATTTTATTTGTCTGAAATCAAATCTTCAGTCCAATTTGTGGGCTGTTTTTTTGTCTTCATTATTCGTGCAGTTTGGTTGATTAATCGGGTTGTTTGCCGTAGTGGTATTCCGGATTCCCGTATTATGTGCCTTTGTCTTACTGATTTGCAGAGTAGGGCTCCGGAGGGACAAAGCTCTCCAAGGCTGACAGGGCAGTCTCTGCAATCTTTGTTCTCTGTCCTTTTGACTTCTGCACGGCTGACTGTTCGAAAAAATTGGCTCGGCTCAGGAACAATAAAACCAATTTGTTCTCTAATAAAACAACCAATTTGTGTGCTCATTTGTGCTTTACAGGAAATAGATGCCATTGATTTTCTCTACTGGTTTTGCCTCCAAAGCTCCAATTTCACTTTAACGCCTTCTGGATATTTTTAATGGATGCTTCATATAATTTTAGTCAAATTACAGTTGTTAATTCAATAAATTGCAGTTCACATGCTTCTGTAAATTTTAAACAAAGCAACTGTAATTATTGAAAAAAATAGCTGTAAATTTTTAATCACCTAAAATTACATATTGCTAAGACTAAAATTGCAGTTGTATGCAATGTGCAATTTTAGTTTATTTTTTCTGTAATTTTAGTTCTATATTTTTTTTGAATTCTTTTAGCATGTATTTTGATTTTTTTCTATGAATTGTAAGTTTGTTTCATTATTATTCTAATTTATTTAGAATAATTTATTATTCAACATTTTATCTATGAAAGGAATGACTTTGTTTAGATAAATAATAGGGAGTGATGAAAACCATTGAATTATCATTCAAGGAGTGCAAAACGTGATTAAAATTTCAGTCACCTCAATTGTAGACACTACTATACAAATTTTTTTGCAATGTACATTTAGCGCAATTTGCATGGGTGAGGTTAACACGCGTGTGCGCGCGGGGGTGCTATAACGCGCGCACCGCGACGCACTTAGCCGACGCGCTTAGCGCCCCCGCGAGACACAATTAACTTCTTTTTCTATCTTAACTAGTCATTAATAAGTTGCTATATAGCATAATGAATAAAATAGTTGAGTTGAAATTTTTAAATTTTGAGTTGAATGTTTCAAAATCTAAGTTGAAAGTTCAAAAATTTGGGTGGAGTTTTTCAATTCTCACTAGAAAGTTTAAAAATTTAAGTTGAAAGTTTCAAACTTCCAATAAAAATTTTACTCGTTTTTTTTTCAAATTTGAGCTAAACTTTATATTCAAATATTCCATATATGTCATCTAAAAAAAGAATCATATATGCTATATGGCCGTAAAGTCCATCAAGGCGAACACCAGCACACGGGCCAAACTTTCTATTCAAGCATGCACTTGCATAGCCGGGCCCAAAAACCACAGTAGTTTATGGTCACACGTGCAGTCCGTTCAGACGATAGCCACGCATGTGAAGTCCGTTTTGGACGACGACACACGCGCGAATTTGCATATTGTGTTACTATATGAAATTTTGATTTGGTATTGAGCGGTGATTACACCTGAAATATCCCCCCATCTTTTTATGTAAACCGTTTGTTTGCAAAATTTTTGACAAGGCATACATGTTGGAGAAGTTTTAAATTGCCTGCTTTTTGTTGTTTTAAATTGGGCATGTCTTCAAACTACAAGTAGTACCATTTTTTAAGCTATATCAATCTCGATCGGACAACACAACCCAAATGTCATAGGAGGTCCACAGAAAAGCCTACAAAGACTTTAATGGCCGGGGAAGGCACAACAAATAAAAGCTCAAACTACAGTTCAAACCGGGCCTTTTAGATGTAATGGGCGGATCCATTTTTGAACGCTAGCAACTACAGTTGTTGTGTTTGTTTAAGGGAAATTAGGTATCTGCACCATTGGTTGTAAATCCAATGGATGCAAAATATGACTGAGGTCACCGATAGGCCCTTATTTTTAATATTAACTCTAGATTATCTGCAAGCTGACCCACATCCATCCATCCGATGCTGCCAAGCCTTGTTGCAAATCCTCCGCTTCAGAGTACTGGCCCCTGATGCAACTGGGTCAGGCTGAGACAGGGATCGATCTATCTATCCTTGAGACAGGGGCAAAACCATCTATTACCATAGGAGTGAAAAAGAAAATGGGAAGAAAATGCGGATAACAAGAAGAGAGTCGCATTAAAAAGAAGAACTCACAGTTCTGGTGACAAGAACTTAATCTAAAAGGCTTATAAATAAAGTTCTAATTTATAATATTAAGCCATACAAATTGGTTGGTAAATAGTGAAATTTCTACGGTGACGTTCATGGTAGTTGCGCGAAGGGTTCCGGCCGGACTTGCTAGTAGCGATGGTGAAAGGTATGGATCCCTACGGCCAGCAAGATGGCAACGGCACGGCAATGGCGTGGTACAGTAGGTCTGCTGGTCATCATCGGCAAAGAGAGACAAGATAATGGAGGACGATGGTGATCGCCTTTGGATATACTGTATCTCTGTTGTCGTCGGCAAATGAAACTCATCAGCAGCAACGTTGGACTCTGTGAATCAAGGATGGCAGGGGCCGCACAACCTGATCTCGACTGACGGCTACTCGTGGACGATTTTGGGCCCAGGAACTGAATCCGTAAACTGACTTCAGAAATTTTAGGTAGGACAAGAACTGAACAGTTGCAGTACGATATATGCACAAACAATTGTGTGTCATCTACTCCTGTAGTACTACTTTCTTGGGTACAGCACGTAGTGGCACAGCCATCGACAATACCAACCCAAACTTTTCAGACATATCGATACCATTTATCTCAACATCTTCAGGCAATGTCCAATCAAACTGATGTAGTAGTGAGCCAAGCATTAGAGGAACCAATTTGCTTGAAAGGTTTAGCCCAGGGCATATACGTCTCCCTGTGCTGAAGGGAATGAATTCGAAGTCTGTGCCTGAGAAGTCGATCTTGCTTTGCAGGAATCTCTCAGGCATGAACTTCGTTTCTGCAAATTGCCCAAATATTCACAAACGTAGCTGTTCCTTCAGGTATGTTGTAGCCATGCATTTCTACGGATTCTTCAGCTAGACCGGAGGCAAATGGCAGTGGAGGATGGAGTCTAAGGGTTTCCTTTACAACAGCTTGAAGATAAGGGAGTTGTGTAATGTCAGATTCCTCCATGTTTGGCTTATTAGCAAGAACAGTCCGAAGCTCCTCTTCTACTTTCTTCATTGTTTGGGGATTCTGCAGCAATTCAGCCATTGCCCACTCGACTGCAGTTGGGACCGAGGATCCACCAAGGACTAACTCCTAAAAAGACATAAATATAAAAGTAAATAAAGTGTATTCAGAAAAAACAGCGGCAAGGGATTCTATATCCTTGTCAGATATTAAGAAACAAAAACATTGTCATAAAATAATCTGGTGCTAATTTATACCACAGAAAATGTAGTTTTCACCCCTCAACTTCTAAATAATTGTTCATTTACTGAATCATAAAAGATGGTTTTATGTATTCTTTTAGAAAGGTTCAATTGTATTTTATTTTCTTCAAAAGAAAAGGTTATACTCCCTAGGGAAAAAGAGAATTATCTTTTTTGATTATTAAGTGATTAATACTTAAAAAATCTAAACATTTTTCTGGCTTGGGCAATATCACGCTATGACCTCACCCAACACCACTCTTAATATGGGAAATTAAATAATAGCTTGATTTTGTTGAGAACAAGAACTTTTAAAAGAAAGACTCAATATGATATTTGTGAGACATATGAACTATAATGCACACTATTCTGTTTAAAGGCTTATAATTGTGTTGTTGTGTGTTGCATAGTGGTTAAGGTTTTAACATGTTCAATAATGTTCAAATTTAAATAAAATCTCAATAAATTAGGCTTTATTGGAGTGGAATAAAATTACAGGTGGTCAAATAGGCCGGACAACTAGAGCAGTACGAGAACCACTATAATTAATATGACATAGACACAGCATGACACAGCTCAAGCCCATACCTAGATAGGCTAGACTGGTCTGGCACGGTTAGGTGTGTCGTACCTGGCCTAGGGGTGTGATATGATGAGCTAGCTCAACACAACCTAGGCACGGCATAGCCTGATCGGTTTGACGATCATTGGTGCGGGTAAATGGGCTAGCATGGCTCATTTAGCCCGTAAAGCTTGGGCATTTAACCCATGGTCATTTAACCCATTTAGCTCATTTTTCTATTTTCATAGGGTTGATGGGTTGGTCCGATCTGTTTATCTCCTTCCCGTGTCGTGTTGGACTATCATCCCGACATGGCCCTCTTAAGCACCATGTCGTGTCTGGCCGGCCTATCCGTTTGGTCATCTTTAAATAAAATAAAAAAACAAATGAACATTTTCAAAACCTTTAGATTTCATTCAATAGTTTTGGAAGCAACCATGTAGATTACGTCTAGCATGTGGCAGGTTGTGGAAATGGCCAACTCTCGTATTACCTATTTTCTTTAGAAAAAAGTCCATATCTAAATTTGAACAAAATTATGCATAAATACGTATTTTAAACTTCAAAACTGGCCACCTAGCTGTGCAAACTTTGCAATGCCATTGATATAAACTGCTAAAGTGGCTTTAGAAGGTAGCAGCAATCTGTACGATGCAAAATAGCGCCATGCCAATCTCAAACAAATAGCGTCACTGCTTATCTTAGAACCAGATGATACCCCACGGGCTGACGTGGGAATGTGGATGCAGAATAATGAATTTGAGTAAATGCCTACAAATGGTAGGCAGGAATGAACAAGAAACTGTATATATCAAAATCATTTGGCTCAGCATATCTTGATGACACAATCTCATTTATGAACTCCTTTATAAAGTTATTATAGTTAGTGGTTGATATTTATATTGATGTATAGGATACGGAAAACTGAAAGGAGATAGAAATACAAAGATATTCCCCTGCCATGTCAAAATTTCTAATCAAAAGAAAAAATATCAAGATGTCCTCGAGTCTTGGGAGTCAGGTTGCATGTTTTTATTAGAAGAGCTTCTACATGGAAATCCTAGTGTTGTGATACTCGTTCTGATTGTAAATAAATATTTGATATTTATAACAAAATTTTCTAAAAACTTTATATTAGAACAACTTTATGAATTCTAATAAGATTATCATACTATGACAATACTTTTCAAAGCAAATCTAGACGTACACCTTTTGTGTTTTTATAAAATAAATCTTTGAGGAATTATATGGTCAAACCTTTTAGAAAATGCATGTATGGTAATACTATCATATTGTTATTTGGGTAACGCTTGTTTTTTGCTCTTGAACTTTGCTCTTGGATTCCATTCTTGAAATTTAACTACAAACCGGCCAATTTTTCACATTGAATATTTAGTACATCGAGAATAACATCCTAAAACACTTTTCATGGTGGTTTTGATCAACATAATAATGATTTTTTTTCTAACATGAACTTCAATTATGTAAGTTCTATTATTGTATACCTAATTAAGTGATATACACATTAGCAAAACATGCATAATAAAGGTCTGAACTATGAAAAACCACCTCAATTTTAAACAAGACCACTAAAAATCATGATCCGAGTTATTCTTTGTCCAAATTTAAAAATTGGAGACAAAAACAAATGGTTTTATAGTTTTTAAGTAGACTTTGGGTAACCTTTTTTGTTATATATATCTCAAATATACAGTTACATAACCCGTACCTCCGTCTCCACCAGTACAGAGAACCTAACCGACACCAGTAAAGGAGAACTGATGAGTGATGACCTATGGTCATGAGTGCAGTTCAAGAACCAGCATATTTGTACACCGCACCTGTTTTCCAAGCGCTAAAAACCACGAAATAATTATTTCGCATTTTACTTAGACATATATTCACATAAAATGTGAAATACGCTCACATGTGGCTTGTAGGAGTCAAACCTAGGGCCTTTCCTTCCATGCAAAACTTCGTACCATCTCACCTAGCAAAGCACTTCTTATGCAACCAAGCTCTTTTTTTTACCATTCTTGTCCAAAACTTTTAGTACATATTTGGCACCATAGATGAGCTTAAGTAAAAATATTACCAAGTATAAAGCTGTAAATCTACAACTTTTGTTTAGATTTTGTCTTCATTTAATGTTTTTTAAAATTTAGCTTATTCAAATAGATCTAAAATTTTTAACGTCTTATTAGTCATCTAAATGACCACCATCTATATAATGGTTCACATATATAAAATATGTGCCGGTTTTTCTTAACATCTAACACATTTGAGAGCTTATATACGCTGGTTTTCAACTTTGACACCATACATGGCTAGAAATGTCTCACACATTAAGTGACTTACATATATATATATATATATATATATATATAAAAGGTGTTACGAACTTGCCATTATATACTATTATTTTTTAAAGGTACTATGTACTATTGTTCACACATTCCCTTTCTTTTTACTACTCCCCCATTATAAAATAAATGATCATTTTGGCTTGAAAATCTGTCTCAAAATAAGTGACTATTTTGTAGTACTCCTCCCACCTCCTACCTCTTCTTTAAATTTCTTTCCATTCTACTCCAACCATTATTCCACGAATAAACACCTCTTATTAAAATAATTGACAATTTGATCATTTATATCATCTCATAATTTATCATTTATGTTCTAAAGTGGTCACTTATTTTAGAATGGAGGAAATATTCAATTAGGACAAAAACACAATCTATCATGCACATGTTTATCATTCGTTTTCTAATATTATATTTATAGAAAATTTTTGAAATAAAAATATATGAAAATAAACCATTTTCATTATAAATATATAATACAATCATTTTTATATATTTTCAAATCTATTTGTGAAAATAGGGAACGTATTGAGAAACGGGAGAGATCACCTGGCGTATGTCCAGTTAAAAAAAAAGTAATCAACGAAGTTCCGAGGGAGCTTGGTTACTATTGGCGTCATGCACATGCTTACCATGAACAATCCTCTAATGGTGTCCTGGTTCATTACCCACCCTTCCTGTTGCACCTCACCCTCCCTGTCAAGGAACACATCCAGCAGGTCATTCTTGCGCACCTCGCCGGCCGCCCAGCTGCGTCTCCGCCGTGCAATCTGCTCGTCGACGATACTGTACAGCCACGCGACAAGTTTCTCCGCCCGTCGCCGAATGCCCTGGAGGTCAGTGGGAAGAAGTCGGACACGTTTGGCGCGCCAGACAGCACCGCCGCCTCGTCCGTCACGTCCGTGATCTCGCTCACTACCGCCGGGTCGAGCTGCTCGGAGAACATCCCGTGGCAGAGCACGTCGATCATTGTGGCGGACGCCTCCCGCGCCACGGCGACGGCCGGGCCGGTTCCGTCGTTGGCCTCGTCCACGCCAGCCACGCGGCGCACCATGTCACGCACCTCCTTCTCCCGCGCGGCGCGCTGCTCGGCAAGCCGCCTCGGCCCGAGCATCGCCGCCGCGGTGTGCTGCCTCAGGGCACGCCACTTGCCGCGCGGCGGGAGCGCGATCATGGAGTTGGCCGGGTGGTCCTTGACGCGCCACGCGTCCAGGCTGCGCCGGGAAGCCATCTCGTTGTTCCTCTTCTGCAGTATCTCCCGCGCGGTCTCCGGCGAGCTGGCCACGACGGCGTAGACGGCGCCGAGCCGGACGGACATGAGTGGGCCATGGCTGTCAGCGAGGCGAGCGAAGGAGCGGTGAGGGTTTTCACCAATGTCGAGGAGGTTGCCAATCACAGGAAGTGGTCGCGGTCCTGGCGGGAGGCGCCGCCGTGCGTCGGCGAGCGGTTGTATGGCGTAGGACGTGAGCACGACGAGTGGAAGTGAGGCCGCGCAGAGCTGGAAGATAGCCATTATTTTGTGTGTCTTTAATTGATCGGGTTTGCTATACAAGTGTACGCACGAACTTAATTACATACTCCCCACATCGCAAAATGTAGTATTTATAAGGGCATGTACAATAAGACTAAATCAGCATTACTGTAGACAAAGCGTGCATGCAAACAACCACGTAGCGTCAGTAAGAAGTAAGAACAAGTATACAGAAATTAATTAGTTGAACAGTAGGTATGACTAACTACTACAGTGATTTTGTACCTGATTGGTCAAATATATGCAAATGTGATTCAGAAGACTTTGCGTAGTCCTTTAATTAGCTCGTTTTTTGTTTGCATAAAATGTGGTGCGGGTTCGTGTCGATGTTTGTTACGTGCATGCTAGCTTCGGTGACCTTGTGTCGGGATGATCTACCACGTGCATGGAAATTTCGTATTTTTTGCTTTGTAGTGCGACATTTGATTTGAGATTGTGTATAGAAAAAATATTTTCTTCAGCATCGGTGACCTTGTGCACTTTTTCTGAGAAAAATATGAAGTGGTGTTCAGTATTAACAAACGGGTCCCGAACTTTTTACATAGAAAGATTGCTTTTTACTGTTTCTTACTATACCTCTGTTCCATATGAAATGTATTTCTAGAATTGAAAATATAAATTGGTAGGAAGAAAGAATTGATCTAAATGCCCCTTATTTAATATGAAGGATTGAGAGGGGCCAGAGGGTATTTGATGGCTAGGAAGAAATTTAAAAGAGAGGTTATTGATGATGGGATAATTAGTACTCCGCAAATATACTTATTGCGAGACAAATTTTAAATTTAGAATAATACAGCGGAGATACTACTTAAATGTTTTCCTAGCTACCAATGAGTACATTCCAAAGCAAGCTACCTATATTCTTTCCCATCCACACTTTCTCTCTCCCCCTCTCTGTGGAAGTTGAATTTTCCTAGATTGCACACACAGAGCTATTAAAATTAGATTGTCTATTTTTATTTTCCATGTAGTTTTGAATAGATCTAGATTAATGTTTTTCTAAACTATAATTGTATATATCTGATATAAATCTTGCTTATATTTCTATATAACTATATTAACGAAATTTACACTGTTACAATCAATAGTGTCCATATTTCAGTTTTTATCCTATCAATATGATAACTCTCGGGTCTTAGGAGGTAATGTGGTGGCTACTTAATTTCAGCCTTAAATAAGAAATATGGAGAGTGTGTGTGTGTGTGTGTATATATATATATATATATATATATATATATACAGAGAGAGACACGTCCAGATTAGTGGCAACTATCTATCTTCTGATAAGTACGGCACGGCACGGTGAAAGGATAGGGGCCGTTTACGTAGACGGATGCACGCATTCAGCGGCCAGTCAATAGAGGTAGTTAATTACGTAGGGGAAACGAACTACGAAATTAAGGTACAAAAACAGTGCTTACAGGACTGGTTAATTAGGCAGGCAACTAGAGCTACACCGTGTTAATTACCACCAAGCTAGACACACGATCTCAGATCCAGTTACAGCGCTCACTACCGGTGACGGTCAACACGGCAGCTAGATGGCAAAAAAAGGGGTAACCATGTCTCCTGGCGCTGCTGTTTTCCATGGCAGAAAACGGCGTGCATACACGCTCCTGCATGCTTCCGTCCACTTTCCTTCTGCATGCTTGTGCCTCATGAATTATCAGCCGTACGTAAGTGCTTGAGCCATCGCTCGAGGGCCGCTCGTTTGTTGGTCCCCAGCACGTACGTAGGCATACACGTATGTGCATAATGATAGCCAGCTAACTATAGTTGTTGTTGTTGGAGCTTACTCTCGTAATCATTAACTTACGTCATGCATAATCATTTAATTTAATTTTGTTTATGTGTAATTTGAGAGTGGTACTGACCGGTGTCCCCCTGAGTGTTACTTTGTCGTGTTGATATTGTAGATGTAGAGCTTAGATAGGTAGCCAAATGCCAATGAGCTTGATGCAAAGAACTACACGGTGGTGGAGCAGTGGAGCTCGTCCTTTGGTCCCTTTTAACATGTGTTAGAATCAGTGTTTTTGGAGTTTTGGATTGGCTAAGCCGTATTATCAATGACAAAACGAGTAGTGTTTTCTTTATATACACATTGATTGATTGATTCTTATAGCCCTATATCCAGGCCCCAAAGCATTACTTTTTCACATGTACTGTCCAACAACATAAATCTTAATTAAACTAAGTATAAGCCATTGTGATGTGGATTCATTAGCATCATCTTAACACTAAGATGCCCACTTAATAGTTTTGATCATGAGACCTATCTTTCACATCATGATTGTGTTGGCAGTAACACATGGCATCATTACTCAAATAACAAATTATGGTTTAATTTTATACAATCTCATTATCGCAATACAATGAGTGGTTTAAAGAACTATCCACCACTCTTAATTTCAAGAAAATAATCTTGAGTAATATGTATGATTGATCACTTTATTATATGTTTACATTATTGACTATGCAATGATATAATATTTGGAGGCCTTAATCATGGACCTTGAGTATGAGAACAAGACTTAGTGTGAATATTATCTACATACTCTTAAGAAATAGATATCTTAATAACTTAATGAAATCGTCACAATTCGTTATATATGAACTTGCCATCATTAGCATCATACAATCTCATAAACTATCAATGATTCTAATTCTGGACTTAACTAAATCTACCATAGTCCCGATATATATATAATGCTAAACCTATACAAATCTAGACTTAGCTTTTGTCAAGCTTCTAACAGCTAAAGCATTACTTTATTTGATCAACTAATTCCTTTTGATTAACAGAGAAGGTGTGATAGGGCAAACTTATATCTTATTCTCTATCAATGTATAAATTCTAAGATAAATCTAGCAGTCCTTTAGACTTAAATTTAGAGATCAAAATTTCTTCATCTAATGCACCACGCGCTTATTAATAGGACATTAGACAGAGTTCAATTATGGTTAGTTTTCATCCTTATATAACTACCACCTCATTTTTATTAAAGCCAAATTTATCAATAACTTTATATTAGGCTTAATTAATTATAGCCTAAATGCTTGGTTGAATCTACGGATGAATTTCATAAGTTTCCAATATTTATGTATTATCTTTCACAACCAATTTCTTAGGTTCTACCATGTAGACATATTAACTTATGCAAGTCAATATTTAAATATTCGTCTATTGAAACAAGTAGCATCATAGCTAAAATAAATTAGTCTAGATATACTTTTTATAGATATATCTATGTATTATTTTACTCTCTTACGAATCTCTAATTAATTCCAGATGTTGCTAATGCTCATAGATAAATACTTACTTCGTTTCATATTAGGAGGTGTTTTGATTTTTTTCAAAGTTTAATTAATAGTTTGGAAAGCATGCCTATTATCAATTCCATAATGTTCCTTTAAAAAGAGCAGGTAGCTAGGCAGCGTTGTTGTTTGAGTTGGATCATTTCCAGTAGCATGTGGCTATTGCTATATTAACCTGTATTTGGTCCGTACGTTTTGGGCCATTCCATTGAAATGGACGTTCCAGATCAACTAGTGCTCACTACCGCTGTACTGTCTGTTTGTAGCATGAAGTCGCTATGCCGCTCATAGCTACAGTAATCACCAACAGTAGTATAGATGATCTGGATACTCCACCATAGGAGTGGAGGACGATGATGACGCTCCTTATGCACAACTGGAAGCCATAGAGAACTCTGGTACCACTGCCGGCTGAGCTACACAGTTTATATGTAGAATGTAGAAAGAGTTACAAAGCTGTAAAAAGAGCATATACAAGCATATATAAGAATGTAACTAGAAACATCATTATATAAGCATATGAAAATGTTAAGAGATATAGAGTCTTAGTCTCGACCAGAACTACTTTGATTGTATCTATATTTATCTCTCTAGTTCTATTTAGACAAAAGTGTACTTGAGGATATAAATAGAAGACCTCGAGGAGGGTAGAACATGAGAACAAGATATCTCAACCTAAAACCAGACAACACAAGCAACATGCCCACTATCTGTGCAATCTTTTTGAGTCTAGATTAGAGGAACCTAATAGCGACTAGCCACTTACCACTATCCCTGACATTTATGCCGATGTTATGGCAGCCTAGATTAGGGTTTCTTATCTATACTTTATACTCATAAGATTGATATATAGTGGAAGCACCAGCCACCCTATCAAACAAAAGCATGGTTATTACCTCTAAGAAGTCTGAAACATGTATAAAAATCTCTCTCCTTACATATTCATCTGTATGCTTATATCAGTCTTATCCTCTACATACAAATACACTATAAATACATAGATCCTACGGTCGGTTACCAATTCATTGTTAGTGGTGTGCAAGTAGGGAATGCTGGTATTCAGAGAATTAACAAAGACATAGTGTTAAGGAGTGGTTTTTTTGACGAGAGATGGCACAGTGACTTTAGATCGGGAGATATGACCTAATCAAAGTTTGTTCTCCTCTAAATCAGAAATGTCATCATCCTAATCTTGATCAACTCTGTCCAAGATGATCAACATAGATCCAAGACATCATTGCCATGTAAGATTTGAGTATATCAAATCAGTTGACCACATGGTGATGAATCAACATGCTAGATTAACTACATCTGACAAAATCTACATGTTTCAACATGCTACTACCACAGAAAACATCAATTGAAAATGGTTAGCCACGAGGCCCTTAGGGTGCTCAGGCCGACTACACTCAAACTGATGTCTGTCGCCAAATATCCAACTAGATCAAATTGATCAATCATAATATTATGCCCAATCAAGTTATTCTACATCAACGATACATGTTGGCATCAAGAATCTCTGTACAACTTGTCATGATGTTGAAGCAAAGTCATCGAGGTCTAACATTACATGCATCAAGTAGTCTACACTATATCCAATACATATGTATGAAGTACAAGTATAGGTCTACTTTGACCATACATACATCTGCATGTAAATGTATATCCATATATGTGTGAATTGAATGTGTACATTTGTCAATCAAGAACATCACGGTATATCTGGAGCTCCAAGCAGACAAGATGGGTTGGCTTATGCTAATCAAGTCTTGAAGAAGCCATCATCATCTTCTAGGACACTAGTAAGCTAAGAAGTTCAAATCAAGAGTCATTGGCCTAAACAAGACCAATCGGCCAAGATGACTACCATATAGAGGAAAATCATTGAGTTAGTCTATCGATCAAAGCATCACTATACTTACGTGGTCAACGCTAGGAGAGGAGTATATGTGGTGGTAAAGATTAAAGCATAAAGCTAGTGATTCAGATAATTAGTAAGGTTAATTTCGTAGATACAACTAGTGTCTATCCACAAGCTACGCATTGTGATGTATAGAATATTAATAAAAAAAACTAAAGGTTGCACTTATCTTTTTGGTACCTGCTTGAGTTCGATGGGGCTGAATCACACCCTCCTAATTGTGTGAAAAACAAGATGGACATTGTAGCATAGCTTGTGGAAACCGAGCTAGCAGACCACAGTAATCAATATGAAGGCAAACTAGATAGTGCTAATTTGTAAGACATCTAATTTGAAGTATGGATGAGATTAAAGAGAAAGTAGTTGTCTTTTTATTTAAAGAGACATCTCTTGCATAAGTTAGAAGAAAAAAGTTCTAAAAAATTTGATATTCGTATCTAATGGTATGTTATATGCATGTTCTTGTTGTCACCTTTTTTTGGCAACACTAGAGAGTCATGTAAAGTTTTACAGTGTTACAGAATAGCCGACTACCTTGATCTATATCAAGCTTGGCTTTGAAACACTGTCCCAATTGGTATAATCCAATAACAGACCAAAATAACACTATACACTATATTTATCTTGCACATGGATGATGAACAAAGGGGTTGGCAACATCTTGTCCCACACAGTCCATAGAGAATAATCCCTTTGCCTTAGTTAATTCACCATTGAAGCCATTGAGCATCATGTTTGTTCTCTTTAACTCATTATCTTCACACCCCAACTTCTTAGATAGTGAATATAATATCAAGTTTATGATGTCACCTCTATCTATCAACATTCTAGAGATCACTCTTTCATCAATGTGACCGTTGAGGTAGAGAGGCCACATGTGATGATTGATTCATTGGACATCTCAAAGACCACATCCTTTGAACCTAGTGAGAGTTGTGCAACTCCAACCTCATTCATGGCACGAAATTCCATAGGTAGAGTGAAAACCATATTGATGTCCATGTTTTTCCTTGGTGGTAAATCATTGCTAACAACTGGTGATTCCTCCTCTAGAGCATTTTCTTCATCATCACTTGAAATATTCTCTAGCTTCTCAATAGGCCTCTACTCTGGTTTAAACATCAGTGGAGATCTCATCTCATTAAATGGTCTATCTCTAACATCTTCAGCCATTTTCTCCATCAATACTTGGGCCTAAAAACAATGTAATCATTTATTTTAAGAAGAGGTACGTGAATCACTTGGGCTTTGGTTGAGTTCCATGAACTAAATAATAACTTTTGTTGCTTTTGTATATGTTGGAAGCTCTCGTGCTATTCTCTGGTCGACTATCGCCTTTAGTGTCCCCCAGTCAAACCGGCCTCAACCCAAGCTAGGTCATGCCACTCTAGACACCTTCGGTCGAGCCAACCTTGGAGTACAGTTGGATCGGGCTTAAGCTGATCTGGCTTGTGCCATTCTGGTTGCCTTTGATTAGACAGGCCTAGGGCCAATCAGATTGACATTAAGCCGAGCCGTCGAAGATGGTTCTGGTCTTCAATGGTTGGACCGACAGTGCCAGCAGCAGTCGTGTTGGCTTCGATCTCCTCGACTTGTGAAGTCTCCGCCGCATCTCTAATGGGTATCCTAACGACATGGGACCCTACTTTGATAGTAATTACCTTTGGAGTCTTTATCTCTTCAAACATATATTTTTATTGAAACCAGCTTTTGTTTGAAATGGACAAACGATCAGGTACAAACCATAGTAACTCCATTCATTGTTGTAGTTGCATTGTTGACATAAACGATAAGGCTTTCCCAAGGCATGAAATAGGGAAATGACAATCTGGTAGTGGCATTGGACTTACATGGCATGATTTGAGGATTGTACGAGAACGATTGCTCCAATTGCATTTGTTGCTAGCCAATTCTCTCTCTCAGATGATCTTGATATTTTTTAGACCAACCATTAGGTCATTGATCATCCTTTTCTCTCATATTTATTTAAGAGCACATCAAACATAACCTTCGACTTCTTAGATGTCCTAGAGCTTGAAGATTTGCTCTTGATCACTTTTCACACTCTAACTAGCAGATCCTTTGGCTTATCATTTTAGGCCATGGTTCTCTAAGAATTGACCAAACCCATACCTAAATCTACCATGTTCATCGAGAAATGGTCATGATAAACTTCATTTTTGAGCCTTCAATAACTTCAATTGTTTCTCATCTATGGCTGAACTTGACCATTTCTCATCTACGGCCAATGGAACTTGGCGATGAAAAACATAGGAATCGATAGTAACATGAGAATAATAAGAATTATGCCATTTTAAGCATGATGTTTTGACCCTTTTAAAGACGGTATGATATGGCCTTAAGGTGCTAATGCTAATATACGCGCGCGTGTTGGGAACGATCAGTGTCACTTGTTTTCCGTATTTCAGTTAAGACGAGTTTTGTTTTCGGTTACTCCGATTGGAATCGGAGATCCCCATGTCCGCATACGCACATCCCACATGGGCCGTGAACTGCGTCAGGGGCCTTATGGGCTGATATATGAATTGGACTTTTTTACATGTTTTTCTGTTATAAGTAATTTAGAATAGATTGACAGTTATCCAAATTTTTGATTTGAATGATTTTTTATCCGTTTTGATTTTTAGTATATAATTTTTTTGCCATTTTTTATACATTTTAAAATTTTGTAAAAGAGCCTTTGTTTTTTTTGGAGGGTAATAGACCTTTCAATAGAAAGTTTCAACTCAAATTTGAAAATGTCGCGTAAACTTTCAACTTACAACAGAAAATTTTCACCTCAAATTTTGAAACATTCATTTCAACGTATGAAAAATTCAACTCAATTTTGTAACTTTCAACACCAAATTTGAAAATTTCAACTCACATTTTTTTCAAAAAAAAACTTCACCCACATTTAAAACTTTCTACTTAAATTTTGAAACTTTCCACTCAAAATTTAAATTTTGCAACTCAATTAAAATTTTCAACTCATATTTGAAACATTCAGCTCAGATATTTTTTATTATTTTATTATAAAAGTTTAATGCTAAGCGCTATAATTAGGGCTAATCACTATAATTAAGCTAATCTAATCGCACGGAATGGGAATATTCGTGTGGGGCATGAAGGAAAAAGAAAAGGAGAAAAGGAAAGCTACGCGGGGTAGGGGAAGGGGTACTCACGTGAATGAAGTATGATCGTGCGCGACTTCTCCTCACGTGGATGCGCGTAATAGCTGCCCGCGCCTTTTCATAAACTAATTTGTTTTTCCTACAAAAGAAAATCAAAGATATAACATTTGGCCATATAAAAAAATACTTAATTTTTCTAGAACAAACAAATGATTTGTTTTTATTACTCCATGACCGCTTAACTGTGTAAATATCTTGTTTCTCATCGGTTTTTGATGAATCATCATCAAAGACAACTAAGAATGTTTATACTACGCCTTTTATCATTAGACTTAAAAGAAGTTTTTTAGTTGTTAAGTCAGAGCTTTTTTAAAAAATATGGCTAATATTAAGAAATTGGTTACCTTCTAATCCTTTTATAATAGGAGCAAGTAAACCTCAGCCAAATCTCTTTCCAAATCCGTTTCTCTAAATCTTTCATATAATCAATAATAGATTCATTGTATTTTTGCCTAACCAATGTAAGTCAATTAAGTTAAGCTCAGTTTCTCTTGTATAAAAAGTACTTATGAATTTTATTTTAATTTAGACAAGTATAAATAGAATTTGCCGGTAAAAGAGTAAACCATATAAAAGAAGTAGATGATAAAGATAATGAAAATAAATGTAATTTCAAAGCATCCTAATTGTTTGCTTTCCCACGTTATGCAAAGAATTAGTTCCCCCATATAGTTATACTATTGTCACCATTGAATTTTGTAAACTCAAAAGCCTAAAAACCACTAGCATATAGGATATTATCAAAATAATCAAGCTTGTAATAAATCTTAGCTCGATTCTTTAGCTCAATTCTAAAAGTGTAATGAAGCCTTTGTAGATTATTATGTAGTACAAAATCTATCTTTCATGTTCTCTGGCATTTGTGGATTATTTTGTGGCCTAAGAGATGGTGATGGCGGTGCAACATAATCATGTTAGCTGTAGTGTGCATCTTGGGGATATTTGTCTAACGCCTTGTTAGGATTTGGCTCATTATAAGCATTATGTATAGGTGGTGGTAACGGTGGAGTAATAGGATTAACGGTAGGAGCAGGGAGTGGATAATGATATAAAACAAAGTTTTCGGTGATTGGATCAATTCCTTGCATCAGGATGACAAGCCCAGTCTAACCAACCTAGGTGCCAGTAGGATCAATGGCCAGAAGTTTTGTTAGACTAGGCTTGGTGTCAGATCTAACCATTAGGTACAGTTTCGGTCCGACTGGATATGGAGAGCACGGTCTAACCGATGGGAGGGTTTTGGGCTAGTTCCTCTTTCATGTTTTCCTGTAGCTCAATCGGTTTTTCTATAAATTTGTTACACTAGGGTTTCACTAGGATTTAAATCTTAGGATATTATGTTGGCCATTGAAGAGTCAATTTGTACAATAATTTTTTCCATCTTACTATCAAAGAAATGAATCATAGCGGCATCTCATCAATTTATAAATGTCACAGATTGATGCATCTACAGTATGAGCGACAAGTTGTTGGATAGTAGGAAATATATCATCAACGTTAGAAGTTACCTCTTCCGATATGATGAGTCGAGGAAGCGGGATGTCATCTGCCGCCATCTACTTCTCAACCTCTTGTTGCTCATCCTTAGTCAAGTCCTATATAATCAATAGGATGATGTTACTTGGATCACACTCTGTATGCTTCAACATGTTTGTTGATGAAGATTTCTCTAGGGGAATCACCAAAATTGTGTTGGCACCTTTTTTCCAACACGAGTCACCTAAAGTTTTATGGTATTATGGAGTCGTCAACCACCTTGACCTATATCAAGAAGGGTTTTGAAACTAAACCGTCTAGCTGAGTCGATTATGATAGATTGAGGGTGAACACCAGTCTCATGGATGGAGTGGAAGGTGTTTGGGACAATTCTACAAAGGGATAAATACTTATCTCATGGGTGGAACTGAAGATTTATGGGAGAAATCAATAAAAGGATCTGCACTCTCGTGGTGAGGATGGACAACTTATGGCGTAAACCAACAAAGATGGATGAACTAGAGCTAAAATTACAGAAAAAAGTAGAGATAAATTGAAAAGAACAATTCAATCGGCTAATTGGATGTTGTGTTGATTGTGTGTTAGTTGTTCTAATTGAACCCGCCTTAACACCTTATAAACGGGTTAGGTCTCAAGATCAATTAACACTTTGGAAACAATGCGCATACCGAAGAAAACATGAAAAAGACCATAATTGGACTCGATCTCAGACTCTACCGGTTTGACTATCAGGCTAACTGGTCAAATCGCCCCTATTTTGTTGGTCTCACTAGTCCCCTATGAGCAGTCAGACCGGCCTCTTAGAAACATAAGGTCTGTTCCAAAATTTCTAAATATTGCAATGTTTCGACCATTGTACCAAATTCTGAGTGTCAATTGTTTGCTTTAATAGTTTGGAGAACAACTTCTCTACCTTTTCTTATAGGCCACATGCGGCATCCCATGCATACAATGAAAACTCTGTTTTATAAAAAAATGGACTTTGCCCTCTCTGTATTTACCGACACCTAAAAGTCAACTATAAACTCTAACAACATGATAATATTCAAAAAATTATGAAAAAAAGATGTTTGGTTGGATGGATATCATGGATGAGAGATGATGGTCCCATTTTCATGTGTGTTTGGTTGGTGGACAAAGGTGGATGGAGTCCATTGCACAGAATATTTCCTCAAGATGCTGGATGAGGCTATCCGGCAAATTTCGTCGGATGAGGCCATTCACCTTCCCTAATCATTAGTAAGTAATTAGACTATTTTGATGTTATTAGTATTTATTATATCAAGATTAGTGTTAATTAAGGATAATTAATCTATTTTGGTGGTAATTAGCATTGATAAAAGTAAGATTAATAATAAGTTACATATTATTTTATTAATTAATAGTTAACTATGATCATCCCATCCATCTCGTCCATCCAATTAAATAAAAAAACTGTCTCATTTTATCCACCAACCAAACATTTAACTTGGATCGTTCTATTCTTAAAACACATGGATGGCTATATCCCATCCAACCATACTCGCGAAACAAGTGCACCCTAACTTGTTTTGTCGTCGCATCATTTTTCCTCGTTCTATCGCTCCTGTGCTTCTCCATCATTCGTTCAGCACATAATGCCCCAACGAATGGGAGAAACAGAACCGTTATTGATATAGAATCCAGCACAAGATACACAAGGTATATAAAATCCAGCATTAGATACACAATAGAAATGAAGAGTTTTTTTTTCTGCTATGTCCCACTACAGCTGTACACATCATATAAAGTTAAGCCTTACAATAATATACCAGACTTGTTGTCATTATTCATGGCTCAATATTGTTACTCTCCATTTTCTATACAGCTTTTTTAAAGTGGGAAGAGCCATCATGTTTTACCGCCATCTTATTTTTTTCTTACAGGAATTCTGATCTGTGCCCAGAACGATCCCCATTTCCTGTTGCGTGTCCCAGCCTCTGCCAATGCTTCACCCCTCCTCTATCTTCTTCCCCTATCCTCTCTCCACTCTCCTGCCACTAACAAGGAGAATAGGGTTGGCAGATTCTCTCCGCTGTCCCACTGCTGATGATGATGTGGAGATCACCCCGATAGTCCAAACTGGAGAAGTGGGGTTGGCGATAGGCTTGACACGGAGCCCACCCTTTGTCCGAGCTTGGGAGAAGACAAGGTTAGTAGTGAGCTCAACGCGGAGCCCAACCTCTTGGCCGAGGTTAAAGAAGATGGAGGGGGGTGGGGGGTGGGAGGTGTCAACAATTAGCTTGCCCTCCTTAGTAGAGCTTGAAGAAGAGGAATCTATAGACGTGACAAAAGAGTCAAAAGCATACGGTGGCATAGAGCTCCAACGATGACAGATGGACGTATTGCGGATCGACCCTCATCCGTGGCTTCTGGTTGCAGCTGGTTGAGATATGAGAGTCTCATCCATGACATCGATTAGCCTGAGATGTAGTTGTTCAAGTCTCTTCTTAATGAGGCCTCTGTAGTCACATCTACTCATGCTCTACTGCCACTACTCTTTTCGTCAAAATTAGAGAGCTCGTCGGTGAGCTCCTACCCAAGCTCTACCGCCTCTCTCTTATCTAAGCTCTACGATGGTATCAACACCATGAATATCACGTAAGGAAAAATTATTGTTACATAAGTGAAAATCAGGGTAAAAATCATTCGTGAGGAATGTCAAGTGAACATAATTAAAAGTTTGGGGATGTAAAATATTTGGTTTTAAAGATGGATGGTGTATTTTAGATGAAGGTAAGAGTTGAGGAGAGTCCATTGGACTTATCCCTTAATTGATTGGAGTGGTCTGCTGGCTCAGTTCACACAAGCTTGACCATAATGTCCACTGCTTCATGCTCACGCCTCAACAGGTAACAGTAAAAATGAAGCAGGCTTGAGCAGCCAGCCCGTACAGAGGTCATTATAGTCGTCACCCAGGGGGACCCACCTTCACAGTTTCTCTGTTTCAATGCAGTCTTCATGGTAGGTGTTGTAATCGAATAATATGTATGCAACGCTGCACGCATGTACATTGGTTTGACCGTTTAGCACTATTGTTCAATCGTATATGCATGATATGAGGGATGCTCAAATTTTTTTTCGAGAGATTAGGGTTAAAAGAAAAAAAAGATAAGGTGGGAAGAATAAATAGTACACATTTTAATTGTTAGGAGCTACAACAGGATAGTATCCATGAATATATCATTATTATAAAAATTAGTGAATCTCCTTATTCACAGTCTAAGCATAAGAACAATGTTGGGATGTTTTTTAACCTTTTAAGAACAAACCTTCTAGTGGGAGGCCCCATAAGATTACATCAAACAAGAAAAAAAGGAAAGAAAGGTACAAATATAGAAGTGGTTCGGTAGAGAGAGTACATGTAAAGTCTTCCAAACGCAAATCAGAGGGTTTTGGTTGGATGAGAGGACTTTGGATTGGCCTTGCTACATGGGACGACTACTGATCACGCTATGGCTCAGCTGGACTTATGCCATGTTCTCTCTAAACAAAACCTTACCAGCACCACCTACCCTACCCGCCTCACAGGTGTTCCTCCATCCTCTGATTTTGGCGTCTCGTGCTGCCACACCCTGCTGTACAATTCGCTAAGCCATCCTCACCCCCACTTTGCCAGTCCATCCTCTAGCGTCTCTGCTCGGGCACTTACTGTCATATCAGCCTCCCTCCTTGCTAATACAATTCGGGACATTCAGCAGAGAAAAGAGTAGAAAAACCCAACAGGACAAAATATATAATCAAGGAAAAGTACACAGATTTCCATGTATTGTAATAGCAGAGAAAAGAGTAGAAAAGCCTAATAGGGAAAAATATATAATGGCAGAAAAGTACACAGATTCTCATCACTGGTAACTATGCATGGTGATGGTTAGTCATGGCACATTGTTTTCAATATCTTATCTTATCATCCATCTATCTATATCTATATTTATATTTAATTGAACTATTCTTATGTTAACTTAAAAAATCTAACCGTTGATCAATTGTATTATACAATAACAAACGTTAATTATTAAATAAATTATATTGGGCCTCCCATCCAACTAAACGTATGTATGGATAGCGATCGTACCAATCTCAGACTTTCCATCAATCGCTAAAGTAACTAGGCCTAGCGTTGCAGGTCTAGGAACCAGCTGCCTGCCATCAATAAATCAAATTATTGAAGTAACGTCCCAATGGAGTTAAATCGAAGATACTAACTTTTGCTTGGATTCACGTCCGAAGGATGAGGCACAAGTATGCTAATTATCTTCTTTTCCCTTTCATTTATAATGCTTCATTGAATCTTATGAATTCTTTTGTTGATTTGCCTCATTAAATTCTATTCACAATTATCGTATACCAGATTAGCTATGTATGCGCCTTATGTTTTAACTGGAACAACTGTGCACCATAGCATTCTTTAGCTGTATTGTGAAAACAAGATTAAAGATTTTTTTTAATACTACGTGGTAGGTACGGTGTAGAGTTACCAAGACTAAACTATCACTTTGGATAAATAAGGTACGCTGTAGGGTTACCAAGACTAATTTATCTATTTGTACTACTAACCAGGTTCTCTAAAAATTAGGGGAAATGGTATACGCTGTAGGGTTACCAAGACTAAACTAACTATTTTCAGTACTAACTAGGTTAATGGTATAGCCTTCTGGTGACCATGGAGTTCAGTTATAAAGATTTACAGTAAAAGTAAGGGGAACCCGTGTACGACATATAATAACTAATTTCTAAATCCATAATTATTGAATTTAAAAAATAAAATTGTACTCAACAACAAGTACAACATAACACTTATTAATTCTAATTCGGAATGTTACAATTATTATATAATGGAAATACTCTAATTTAGGCTACATATTTTACAATACCTTATTTCAAATTTAGAGCTATTAATCTAACCAATTGTTTAGTTCTTAAATACTTACGAAGTACCATACAGTTACCATGGACTCTTTAATTTTTATTTTTTAAAAAAATTATTTCTAAATTCAAAATTAGTAAATATGTAGTTCTTTCTACCTTATATTTTTAATTTAATTCCAAAATTTGAAATTAACAGTAGCAAGTAGCAATTGACGCGAAGCATCCTCATTCAATATAAATTGTTATAATTTGCAAAATAGCCAATATATAGTTAAATTTTAATATTTATAGTGTATTAATAAATAGCCCGTGCCACATAGGTTAATTGCTAGTTACTCTAATTATTGAGGTTGACTGTTTGTAAGTATTTTGTAAAAAGATCAGCTAGTTTATCAGTAACCATTAACGTATTTTGTTTTTTCTCTTTATGGAAATAAACACGTCAAAAATATATATGCGATTTTATCTTGATATAGGGTTTGTGCAACACAGAGAAATAACTCTGATATTCCTCATCAATAGCGATATAACTCTGAATATGATGGATGGGTTATTTCACACAGTGCAAACCCTGGAATAGTCTTGATGACTTAGGTCATAGGATCACGAGGACGAAGGTGTTGATGTTAGCGACGGCATGCTCCAATCAAATGGTTATTGATTGGCAGATCACACATGGTATCGCTGCTAAGAAGCAAATTAAAATTAAACACGGCTCACAGTAATTTCAGGGTACTGTAGAAAAATCCCCAATCTGAATAGGAGTAATTTAGTACCAACGTACATTAGTTTAGACATGCACAAAACACGTTTCATGTACATACCATCTAATCCCGTGCACAATGTTTTTATTAATGTTGTTGGAGACCCATTGTTTGGGAACAAACTAATCCTGTTCCTTGGGCCCGGAGATGAACGGTGCTTGTCTGATATAACATAAAATTGAATGTCATTCACGTTTTGACGGAATCAAAACTCGATGTATAATAATATAATATAATGTGAGTCTCCATCAACTTGCCACAGTATTAGACAAGTGAGTTATAATATACTTCTTTTATAAAAAAACCTTCGTCTTTACCATCTCATTTGTTTAAATAATCAATGCATTGGGTTTGCTAAAGTTTAGGATAAATGTATGGGGATTTGCTAAATGTGACGATAAATGCATTGTAATTTAACAAAGTAAATAATAATATACTCTTTTTAATTTTGTATTAGTTCATGTGAGATGGGCAAAAATAATGTTTTTTTTACTTAGTGGTAGTAATAAGGTGAGAAATGCACGCATCTTTTTATGGCCACGTCTGCAAGCAATGGGTTGTAGCAACATTTAGGAATAGCAAGCAAAATGACGAAGAGTAAAATGTCCTATATCCCTCCTGCTGCCACGGCTCATGGTAGTCCGCGGCCTCACCTGGCACACCACCACCACCGTGCCGCTGCAGCTTCGTTGCCCGTGACGATATGCAGCACGCTCGACAAGGTGATCGACAGGTTCATAGGCCCGCCGGAGAAGCGGCCGTAGGTGGATCCGCAGCGCGTGCTCTCCGGCAACTTTGCGCCCGTTGAAGAGCTGCCACCGACGCGCTGCCCTGACGTCCGTGGCTCCATCCCAAGCTGCCTCGCCGGAGGGGCATACATCAGCAATGGCCCAAACCCACAGCACCAGCTCCCGGGGCGCACACAGCACCGCTTCGACGGTGGCGGCATGCTCCACTGCCTCCTCCTCCCATCACCCTCATCAACATTGCTGTAAGAGCCTGTGCTCTGTTCACGCTGTGTGCACACATCCAAGTACCTCCTAGAGTGCGACGCCGGAGCTCCGGTCTTACTAAACTTCTTCGCTGGTTTCCATGGAGTGGCCGGGTTGGCTCAACACTCGGCCGGTGTGAGTTTAATGGGAACCTCTCCATTGGGATGACGGTGCCCCCCAAGAAGGATCCGGTCACTCAACAGCTATTTGCTACAGTGTGCTCCAACCACTCGAAACGTACTTATGGTTCGACAAGGCTGGCAACGTGGCCGTCTTCTCCTTCCAGAAACCATCACTTCTACATGACTTCCCAATCACGGAGAGGTATGCCATCTTCCCGGAGTCACAGCTCATCATTAATCCTATGGACATGGCAGTACGTGGTGGATCATTGATTGGATTGGACCATGGCATGGTACCTCCGATCGGTGTGCTTCCAAGGTATGCCAAGGATGAGTCAGAGATGAGGTGGTTTGAGGTCCTTGGATTTAATATGTTGCGCACATCGAATAACTGGGAGGAGGCAGATGGGGAGGAGATTGTGCTGGTGGCACCCAACAACCTAGCCATCGAACGCATGCTAGCCAACATGGAGCTCCTGAGAGCTCGCGTCGACATGGTACGCATCAACCTCCGCACTAGTGTTGTATCATGCACTGCGCTCTCACCAGAGAGCCTTGAATTCCGTGTGTCCGAGATGGATGCGAGGTCTCTAGAATTAGACATTTGCTGCAGAGGTGCAGCTACTAGTCGTGTCCCGTATGGCATCTGTCATGAAGGCTAAATGTGAGAATATGAAAATGATTGATTCTATTATAATTATACTTTCTATAATTACACTAGACTAACTTTTTCGCAGTCTAATCGAGAGCATCGCTAACATTCAGGCTGGATCGGATCTTTTAAAATAGTGAGGTAGGAAGGCCTTTGGTAAAGACGTCGGTGTACTGCGATTTCACAGGAATATATAGGACCCGAACGTGACCAAGAGCAACCTTCTCTCGAGCAAAATAGAGATCAATCTCAACATGCTTCGTTTGCTGATGCTACACTGGGTTGCTGGAGAGATATACAGTTCTGATATTGTCACAATAGACCAAGGTGGCACGTCGAGGGGAGTGACGAAGCTCAAGAAACAACTGTCGTAGCCAGGTAGCTTCAGCAACACCATTTGCCACAATACGATATTCAGCTTCAGCACTTGATCTGGAGACCATATGCTGACGCTTAGAAGACTAGGACACCAAGTTATCCCCGAGAAATACGGTATAGCCAGAGGTCAACCAACGAGTGTCAGGACAGCCAGCCCAGTCGGCATCTATGTAAACAACAAGATTTGCAAGCGAAGATCGGCGCATGGTCAGCTCAAGAGATAGGGTGTCCTATAAGTAGCGCAAGATTTGTTTAAGAGCAGTCAGGTGTGACTCTCCAGGATCATGCATATAGAGACAGATCTGTTGAACTACAAAGGTAATATCGGGTCAGGTGAAGGTCAGATACTGTAGGGCGCCAGCTAAACTGCAGTACTATGTAGCGTCAGCGATAGGTGGTCTATCAGCAGATAATTTGGAGTGGAGATCAACAGCCGTGCTGCACGGATTGCATACACTCATCCCGACATGCTCTAAAATATCCTAACTATACTGTCGCTGGGAAAGAAACAGGCCATCTATGGAGTGTGTCACAGAATTGCCCAGAAAATGATAGAGCTGACCCATATCCGTCATAGTAAACTCATGTCGGAGAGCCTCAAAGATATGCTTGAGTAATCCTGTAGAGGAAGCAGTGAGGACAATGTCATCCACATATAATATAATAGTAAGTAGGCCATATCTGGACCGCGGTGATATATGAAGAACGAAGTATCTGATTTTGTTTCAATAAATCCAAGTGACACGAGGTGAGAGAACCTATGATGCCAAGCACAATGAGCCTGCTTCAAACCATATAGGGACTTATTGAGTCGATAGACAAAATCTGAGCGAGAAGAATCCATAAATCCAGAGGGCTGCACGCAGTACACTGTCTCAGTGAGAGTACCTTAGAGAAACGCATTCTTCACATCTAGTTGATGAATAGGCTAGTTCTGAGATAATGCCAGAGAGAGAATAACTCGAACTGTTGCAGGCTTAACAACTGGACTGAAAGTCTCACATAATCAACACCGGGCTATTGTGTGAAACCTCGTAGGACCCAGTGAGCCTTTTAACGATCAAGAGACCTATCGACGAGTAATTTGTGACAATAAATCCACTTGCCAGTCACAACATTGACGCCAGGAGGGCGAGGCACAAGACTCCAGGTGTCCTTGGCAATCAAAGTGTCATACTCAGCCTGCATAGCAAATTGCCAATTAGGGTCTGAGAGGGCATCACGAATAGAGCGAGGAAGAGGTGACATAGACACAGCATGGAGGTTGAGGCGATCCACGGGTTGCGCGATGCTAGCTTTACCACGCGCGCACATAGAGTGCGCGTTGGTCACCAAAGAGATGACAATCGGCCGAGTGGCAGCTGTGCAGCTGGTACCACTGGCAACAGCCTGTGTGGGAGCAGCAGTGGTAGCAAGACCGGCAACACTCGTAGTCGGTGTGGCACCATTGGCAGCGACCTGTGCGGGGTGCACAGGGGCAGCGGCACTGGACGACGTGGACTCGGGAGACCACGGCCCTGTACCAGGGCTCGATGGCGCAAGTGAGGCCACGCGCACGGGGTGTGCCGCTGAGGAGGCTGTTGTACCTGCACGCAAAAAAGAAGCTCCAGGAACTAAAGCGGTGTGATCATGATCATCGATAAGAAAGTCCAAGGCGGAAGGTGCCATGGGTGTGGTAGACATGTCGGAGAAACGGAAAAAAGATTCATCGAAAACGACATGTCAAGAAATGAGAATGTGGTTCGACTGAAGCTCGAGGCATCGATAGCCTTTGTGCTCCGAAGAGTAGCCGAGGAACACGCATAGAGAAGAGCGAGGGGCAAGTTTGTGGGGCGTTGTAGATGACAGATTGGGATAACAGGTGCAATCAAAAACTTTGAGATGATCATAGGAGGACGGGACAGAGAAGAGTGTGGAGTATGGTGTGGAGGAGGCGAGCATTGTGGTGGGGAAGCGGTTCACAAGATAGGTGGTGGTGTGGAGGGCCTCAACCGCCTGAAATAAAAGGGAACGCAGAGTGTTATTAATGGTACGAATAGAACGCTCTGCTTTACCATTTTGTTGGGAAGTACAAGGGCACGACATACGGAGAGCAACAACGTGGGAGAGAAAAAACGTGCACACCTGGGAATTATCGAATTCATGGCCATTATCGCACTAGATGTTCTTGATGGTGGGTGCCAAATTGTGTGCGAACATATGCAAAAAAAGTGGAAATAATAGAAAATGTCTTGGCTTTGAGATGAAGGGGAAAAATCCAAATATAGTGAGAGCAGTCATCAAGAATAACAAGATAATATTTATATCCTGAATTACAATGAATTAAATCAAAACTGTGAGTAGCACGAGAAGTAGATGGATCGAAAGGGAGACGTACATGGCAACCGAGATGGCACACATGATATCAATGATCGATATCATCTTTATTGCAGGAAATAACATTAGACCTAATAAGTTTGGACAGGATGTCGCACCCAAGATGATCGAGACGGCGATGCCAAAGAGAGGTGGGGGCGGCGAGGAACACGGAGGTGCTGGTAGATGGTGCAAAAAATAGGTAAAGGTCACCAGAACTATTGCACCTGGTAATCACGTTCCTGGTTTATAGATCCTTCATAGAAAGACCAAAAGGATCAAACTCAATGGAACAATTATTGTCGGTGTTAAACCGATGAATGGAAATTAAATTCTTAATAATATTGGGTGATACCAGAATATTATTAAGAGCAAGATCACGGTGCGTTAATGAAAAACGGTGTGTTCCAGTGGCTGTGACCGGAAGTAAAGCGCCATTGCCCACAATAATAGATGAAGGAGTAGATGAAGAGGGTGGGGAAATGGTGGAGAGTATACCAGCGTTCGATGCCATATGGGAGTCGGCACCCGTATCGGCATACCACTCAGAGGCCGGTTGGTTAAGTGTTATAGTGTTGAAAGATTGCGCCAAGCAGTCTTGGTGCCAAGCCCCTTCGGGAGTGGGCGGCCAAGGCGCTGCCTGGTACACTGGTGAGGGCGCCTGGAAACCCGGCGTCGTAGCTCCCCCATAGTACGTGCCGTATGGGGACCATGGGGCACTATATACGTCTCCATAGGTGCTAGGAAGAGCACCGAAACCACCATAGTGCGGGGCTGCGTGAAACGCAGCTTGGGGCGACGGAGGTCGGTCGGACAGGTCGTATGGCCACATGCGCATGGTTCCAGCCCAAGGTTGGACGAACGGTGGGTACATGGACGTTCTAGCAGAAGGCGTCGGAGAGTTGGTACCTGCAGAGCCGTCGGGGCCACAGCGGTAGCCGTTACGCTGGCCTTCGGTTTGGGCAGCGGGGCGCGAAGGAGGAGGCGCTCCCGAACGAGGAGCAACGGTGGCACCCAGAGCGGCTAGACGCGGCGTCGTAGCAACGAGAGTGGCCGGTAGGGACGGAGAACGAGCGTCGATCTCCATCTCTTCCAACAGGAGGTGAGTATGTGCTTTAGTAAATGTTGGGAATGGGCGGTGCATCTTGAGGATGGACACCATGTGGCGGAACATGCCACTAAGGCCACGGAGAAGCGTGAGCACCATTTGCCTATCGCCGATGGGGTCGCCAAATTCGGCAAGAGAGGCAGCCATGGATTCATGGCGGCGGCAGTAGTCGGTGATGCTAGGGACTCCTGACGGAAGGTACGGAACTACGTGTCGAGGAGAAGGGCACGGGACTCCTTCTAGCAGAGGAATTCCTCCTCGAGATAGCACCACGTGTTGCGGGCACGTCCCTGTCGCATCATCAGCGACTGCTGTAGGTCGCTGGAGATGGTGCCGTACACCCAAGTGAGGACGTAGCAAAACGCCTGAAGCCATACCGGTCATGTGTGGAATGCTTCATCCTCAAGAACGTGGCGTGTGAGGGTATATTTGCCGAGGACGGTGAGGAACATACCGCGCAACTTGGTGTAGGCGTCCATGGTCTTGTCGAGAACGATAAGGATAAGCGCCTTGACGTTGACGACGGCAGTGGCTTGCGCCCAAGGAGCCGCATGAGCGCTCTCGTACACATCCAGGGTGTCGTTGCGAAGGCAAGCCTCCTCAGCCCGACGCGCTTCGTTAGGGCGAGCAGCATCGGCCGTGAGACAGCCGTCGTCGGAAGCAATGACGCCGTTGCCTTCTCCGGCCATGAGAGGATCGACAGCCGATGGAAAATAGATCAGGAGCCGATCAGATCAGATGGGCAGCCAATTGGAAGGATCAGTAGCTGATCAGATTGAAGGGATCGACAGATCGGAGTCCGAGCTGATCGGAGGGATCAGATCGGTAGTGGAGCCGATCGGATCGAAGGGCAATCAGATTGGCAATAGGTAGCCGATCAGATCGGAGTGATCGGATCGGTGGCCGATCTGATCGGAGGGATCGGATCGACAGTAGAGCCGATCAGATCGGAGGGCAATCGGATCGACAGTAGAGCCGATCAGATCGAAGGGCAATCGGATCGGCACTAGGTAGGATCCGATCGGACCGATCAGTAGGGCGCTTAGAAAACATCAGTAGAGCCGATCGGATCAGAGGACGATTGGATTGACAGTAGATAGGATCTGATCGGACCGATCGGCAAGTGATCGGGTCAACAGTCAGATCGAATCGATAGTAGATCCGATGGGATCCTCGATCCGATCGGACCAATCGGCGGGGGATGAGACCGGTGACAAGCCGATCAGATCGAGAAACAGATTAGACCGGTCGGCGGGCGATCAGACCGGCGACACTCCTGGTGATAGTAGATCCAATCAGATCGGGGATCCGATTGGATCGACAGCGAGGGCGATGAGACCGGCAAGATCAGTAGGCGTTGAGACTGGTGACACTCCCGGTGATAGTAGATCCGATCAGATCGGGAATCCAAAAGGATCGACAGGGCAGACGATGAGACCAGCGACACTCCCGGTGACGTGCAGTCAGTACCGGTGGTGGCGATCGTATCGGCGATGAGCGCTGGTGCGGAAACGGTGGCAAGATTAGATTCGGCAGCCACACCTGGTGATAAGGATAGCTACGGGGTGGACGATCAGATCAGTAGTGCGGGCGATGAGACCATCGACACTCCCGGTGACGTGTAGCCGTCACTGGTGGTGGCGATCGGATCGGTGACGGGCGCTGTTCGAGAATGGTGCCATTGAGGACGTCGGACGTCGATAATCTCTCGCAGCACAGTAGTGGCGAAGGAGGAGGCCAGCGACGGCAGCGACAACAGTGCCTTTGGTTGCGAAAAACAGTGGATTGGAACCGCTCTGATAACATGAAAATGTGATAATGATTGATTCTATTTCCTATCAATATATTCATTAATTCAATATGCAGTTTCAGAAATCCTTTAATATTTCTGTGAATTGTTTTAGGTTTCATTAAGGTGTTTCTATTTCCCGTCCCGGTATGGAAGTTGTCAAATAAATATAAGACATTACAACTTTGTGCGGTTCATTATTATCCGTGGTATTACAACAACTATAATGATTAGTTGAGGACTAATGTTACAATCAGTGACCAAACACTGATCAATAACAATCGAATATTATATTGCCATAAAGGTTTAGACTTTAAACCACATAAAGAAATATGAAAACCTGGAATAAAAATTAAGCACATGAAGAAGAAAAATTGGCCCACCACTTTCTGATTGATCGCCAAACTATTTCTCCTTTGTTAAATACACTTTCTTCCCTATTCAGGCAAGTGCATGATTGGCGATGGCCTAGGGACTCAAAAATTAGGGGGCCTAAATATTTTGTTTTAATCCATGTCAGTGTGTTGAAATATGTTTTAGGACCTCGTCATTTCATCCTCTCAAGTGTTCCTCTTCGTCCACTAGTTCGGATGGAACGATACTTGTTTTCCCTGGTTTCGAACATTGGCTGACAGTGGGGATTTCAATTTTTCTGTTTAATAAAGAAAACAAAATCAGAATGCAATTCTTTTTCTCGAACATAACCACAGCGCCACCACCGTTATCGGTTAGTGAGCTTCCTCAGTATAGCTCAGGCCATTCTTAGTCATTCACAATTCTTACTCATACAGTAGCAGTGCATAGCTAGAGACAGGAGCACGTTGGATGGTCCACTAGATCAAAAGTGCAACTCAGCTGAGTCCCTTCCAGACGAATTGCAAAATACCTACGGTCAAGTTCAGTGGCAGAGAGGCAGGATTTATCCAAGCCTTGGGGCTCAAACTGAAGACTGAAAATACCCATCCCAAAGGAGTATGGCAGATATGCACAAATCTGGAGCAAGATTTCTCGTAATAATTAATTTGATCGTGTTTCCTCATAAAAAGATAGTATTTTATGATCTGCTGGTCTTTTGATTAGATTGTTCTTCACCAGAATCGGCAAAAGAATTTCTTGCGCTTTGTGAACTACGATTCCTGAAAGCTCCTCTTCTCACCTCCTATTTTTCCCTGCAACACTTATGATCATTTCATTCGTTAGCATGGACCCAACGAAGAACAATACTTCCTTAGTCCCGTGTAGCAAGTGAAACTATAACAATAAGAGATGGTCTAAACTGTGATTCACTTTAAAAAACAATAGGAGAAAGTCTACAGTATCAAAGTGAAAAACTGACCAATTAAGGAATCGGAGGGCGTGAGGCAGTTGCCATGAGCTTGACCTAAACTTAGGTCTGTGCGCCCGAGTCGCTGAGGCTGCCACTCGCGGTGCACTAGCATGAAGCAAGGTCACCGGGCGTGAGAGAGGGGACAGTGCTTCGTACAGCAAATTTGGCAGGGTATAATGTAAATTTAGATGACTGAAACATTAAATTAAAAACCCTGCAAAAATTAAGCCAACTAATTCTTCGTTAAACAAAGTTAGCAAAACTGAATGACAATGTGACAGTGATTAATTTTACCAGGAACATTCCCCTCGTGGTCTGCTGGCTCATTAGCCATCCTTCACCTTCCACTTCGCCTTCCATGGCAAGCGCCATATCCAGCAAATCATTCTTTCACGACTCGCCGGCCATGCGGCCACACCGCCACCGCGCGATCTGCACATCAATGACGCCGTACACCCACACGACGAGCTTCTCCATCCTGCGCCGCACGCCCAGGACGTCGGCGGAGGCGATCGCTGGAAAGTAGTCGGACAGGTTTGGTGCCTCGGCGACCACCACCGCCTCCACGACGACGTTCCTCGGCTGCCGCGCCGTCGCCGCGTCCATGTCTTCGGAGAACATGATCCGCCACAGCACGCCCGCCACCGACGTAAACACCTCTCGCGCCACGGTAACCGGCGCGCCGCCGGCATCGGACACGCGGCGCGCGAGCTCCCGCGCCTTCACTTCCCGCACGGCGCGCAGCTCGCCGAGCCGCCTCGGCGTGAACAGCTCCTCCGTGCACAGCTTCCTCAGCGAGCGCCACTTGCGCCGCGGCGGCAGCGTGATGATGGAGTTGGGGTGGTGGCCGCAGGCGTGCCACGAGTCCATCCCGCCATAGCCGGCCAGGTCGGTGTTGTGCCGGTACAGGATCTCCCTGGCGGCATTGGCCGAGACGGATGGAGACGAGAGGACCGTAGCGGTCGGCGAGGCGGGCGAACGCACGGTGCGGGTTCTTGCCAATGTTGTGGAGGTTGCCGATGACCGGTAGCCGGCGAGGGCCCGGCGGGAGACGGCGGCGGGCATCGACCAGAGGTTGGAACACGTAGGAGGTGATGAAGACGAGGAGAAGTGACGAAATCCATAGGAGGAAGAAGGCCATTCTTGCTGGCAACACAGCAACATACAAGAGTTCAGTTTTTCGGTTAATCGGTCTCCATTTTTGTCATGTATCAGTATATATCTCTACTACTAATCCCGCCTCCGACCCATGTCACGCGGTACATAGCGAGCGCTTTCGAGAAAACCAGAAAATAAAAACCATGCCTCTCGAGATAAAACGAAAAAAAAACCAACCATTACTTTATACTTGAAATCCCAATCCAACTATCATAATTAAATACCAGTTGCAAAGCACATAATCTTTATTAGTAAAACTAAAATAAAGTTTTTGCGTCTTGTATAAATTTTTGAATTTTGGTAGAGAATAAAATCCAAACCGGAAGGCAATATTATGTTGATACCACTTTATTAGGAATAGTATTCAGTGTCCTAAGTACTACTAACTATTTTCAGATTAGATTTTCAGGGAACTTGAGGTAAATCATGTTTTCTGACTCCTGGTACAGGGTACATCACGTTTTCTAACTCCTGGTATAGATCGTAAGAACAGAAAAATCACACTTTTTAAGACCACTGAAGAGTGTACGATACTTATGTCCTTTGCATCAAATAGACAGTAATGGTAGGTGATTGTGCTGTCATATGCGTTATACAGGAATTTGGGAGGAAAAATGAGAAACGAACGATGCAAATAAGTCAGGGTATGTTTCAATGCTCCAGACTTTGCATGATGAGGTACAGTACCACGGATCAAAGTGGAGCTTTGAGATCTCAGATTTGGTCAGTCGATTAATTTCAGACTTTGCATGACGAAGCTAGCTACCTCGTTAATGCGATGTGGCCATCACAACCTTCACATTCCAGATTTTAGCCTCGTGGCATGAAGCCCTTTTATGGATGATACTGATATGGCCATATCTGAACTTTCGTAAACAAGATGCACGGTTCTTCTTTAATGTTAATTGATATCAGATCATATCTCTGCAAGCCACATTGAACCGTAGCACGTACGAGTTGGAAAACCAGAGCTAAGATAATATATTCATCACTTATTCTGTGCAAGAATATGTAGTTTTCAAACGATTGATATGGTCATTCTAATAGTTTCATGTCCAGTATCATGGCATTATTTCACCTCAGTTACTAAGGTTGGACAAGCCTAATCATATACTACTAACAATGTTTCGCACAACCCAGTGATACGTTTTTTGTTAAGATAATCCGTAGTCCTGCCGTTGCGTCAAAGACGTACAAAGCCCGAGTCACATTATTACAATAGTTCCACATCAAACAGAAGTAGAGAAAATAAATAATAGCAACATGTTCTGAACAAAGAAACGAAGCACCAAATTTTAGTGATATGTAGTTCGAATTACTTGGCTTTCTATGATTGACGATCGCAGGGCTCAACCAAACAAACTGTTCCGGACTAATAATAGTATAGCCGTGATTGATCTGCCCATCGACAGGGATGTCTCAAAAACACTGTTTAAAAACAAAATTAAGACGACGTGTCCTTCATTCCATCTATATGATGATGCATTTGCTTATTTATTATTTCAGTGTGGACGATCAGATAGCTTGATTCAGTTGTGCGAATGCCTTGATCACCCAATTTTTATACTAGAGTTTTGTTTTACTAGTTAGAAAGGACAATGCATGTGCTAGATATTTGTTTACAGAAGCATTTATTTCCGATGTAGGACAAACTAGAGGAAATGTATTACTGAACAAGTTAGTTAAATTTTTTAAAACAAGAAGTTATACTGGGAAAAAAACAAGCATAATATTTGACGTTTGGGGCATAATTCGGTCTAGCTTTTATTTCATCATCAATTTTATATTAGAATAGCATTATTCAAGACAATCCTACGCACGCATGCTATTTTTAACTAAATAAAACTATTGATTATTAAAAGTTTGCCTAAATCTGGTCACAGCATTGTATATTTGTGACAAGAGGATAGAACAAAAGGAAGGAGTTGGGTGTAAAAGTGAGCCAAAAAGAAAGTTTATGATGTTAAGTGCTGGAAAAAGTGGTGTAAGGGGCAGCCTCTGCATGCAGAAAGTATACGACGTTATATATTTATAACTGAAGAAAGTTTATGAACCTTCCTATGCATGCAGCGGCGCTGACCCAGCCAATATTCTATTGCTCTCGCTCTCTTCTCTGCTATGAATGGGGAGAGCGAGGAGATTGAGTGCAGAGGAAGGCCCTCTTTATTTACAAAAACAATGGAACTTTGGAGGATTTTAATCTGGTAGAAAAAATTCCTAAAAAGATCTTTAAAACAATGATTGTATTATATCGTTCTATTTAAATTTTCTATTAATTGGATAATTCTATAGGAAAATAACCAAACAATCATAGCTAATGCTTTCAATCCTTCATCTATCGTAATCCTATGTTACAATCAAACATTTTTTTGAAGTATGAACTTCTTTCTCGCCTGCGCTAGCACCCTCTCTGCACTACTACTTAGATCACGACAACACCATTCTCGGCAATATCGACATAGGCATCAAGGATAATCTTTAGCGTTGAGTATTCTATTCCAGTCTAAACATCTCTAGTTGGTTTCTACTCCAGTCTAAAGATCCACTTCGCTCACATAAGGGGCATATCAAGTGGGGATCTCAGGTATTCACATGAATACCTAAAATTTTCCCAAAAGAATCAATATATGTTGTATTATATTGTAGACAACTAGACATCTTGTTCAACCTAATACTGTATTCTTGGCCTATTTTTCTCAACAAATCTACTCTCTCCGGACATCTAGTTAGACCTAATGATCAGCCAGTAGCCAACTACTTCAAACGCCCCTAACACAGCCCACCAAACATCGGGCACAAACGTTTGTAACTGTTGAGTGAATACCTAGCATTGAAATCGTGTGTTCGGCTGTCCGCCACTTGCTCACACTAGGACTGTGGGGTATGGCTGAGTGTGTAGACAGGATCATATAAGATCCGGTTGTATAGTCTTATTTTCCATTTTATATCTAGGGCTATATAAGATTTAACCTATTCTACTTGTCTATATGTATCAGCCCCTGAGTCTCATAAGGACTAACACATTACATCTTTCTATACATGCTTTGATAAATATCAAATATTTACGATGAAAGATTCATAGCTAACCGAAGGCCAATAAATATAAAAACAAAACTATAGACTTTAATTTTTTTTAGTGGAAAATGCAAACCCTATGTACTTGCGACCATCTATCAAATTAAAACCATAGACTTTAACTTTTATTGGAAAAAATACGGAACCTCTGTACCGGTGATCATCTCGTGACGGTCGGCTCTGTAAATGGTCTCCAGGATGTTTACTCTGTCGTCTTCTTAGCGACCAGTTGCCTGAAGCTGAGCGGAGGGGTGAAGCGGGACGGGCCGTCATAGAAGGCGGCCGCGGCGAGCTGCGCTGCCCTCCGGGAGGGGTGCACGCGGTCCCAGAAGACGAAACCGTCTCGGTCGGTGCAGAGCGTGGAGTTGGGCAGGCAGTCGCCGTCCGCGCCCAGCATCCCACTTCCACAGCACGCGCTGTCGATGCTCACGTACCCTGCGATCCATACCCAAGCTACAGATGCATCACACACGCCATGCGCAGTGGAAATCGTGGTTCACAAAACAGGACCCTTTGTATACTGACATGCAGGTCAAACTACCAAAAGCACAACATATGTATCTAGATACGTAACCCAGGGAAAACAATGGAATGGGTCCCACACTAAATGACGTTTTTCGTGAATTTACTCTTCATCAAGTGGTCATTAATTGGCTGGATAATAATTCATTGAAAGAAATTTTTTTTATTACATGGCAGGAGCAAACCAAATGATTACGTTGAAAGGATCACAAATTTCAAAGTAGAAAACAAACCTATCAATTTGTTTAAAATTTTTCATTTTTTATCTTACAAATAATGTAGAATTTAGAGAACACAGCTGTTCATCATCATCTTGTTTATGTGTGGAAATTTTTGTGTATTTTAGACTTTTGTTTATCATAGTTTACACAAGTTTTTATTCAAGTTGGAGTTTTCTTTGTATAATTTCCAACTAATCTAGGCCTAGGTTTTGTTCCTCCTACAGTATAATAGTAGTTTAACTTTTGAGCAAGCTGGAAGTTTTTCCTGTCACCTGCTCCTTTGGGCAGCGGTTATTGCAGGAATTCTAGAATGAGCATTAGAGATCCGCACAACGATATTTAGAGAGAAAATAGTAGTGTCATTGATAACACGATGAAATTTTGTTAATGAAAATGATTAAGGGTGTGTTTGAAAATGAGTGAAGAAGATGAAGATGATTATGCAAAATGAGTAGATGAATGACTAATTAATTATTAGCTCTTGTAAATTTGAAAAATAAATTAATATAATTTTTAAGTAATTTTTATATAGAAAATTTTAGAGAAAACGTGCTGCTTAACCTTTCGAGAAATATGCGAATAGAAATGAGGGGAGTTTTTACCACTTCATTTATGATTGAATGTAGCCTAAGTAAGATGAAGAACAAATACAGTCACAAATTTGAGCACTTGTGTTGCTCCCCACAATTAATAAACTTGTGTGGTTGTCCTATGATGTTTTAGAAATAAAGGATGTGTATTTGTTAAAAAATATTGTTAGTTACTAAAGAAGAAAATCGATATTAACTCAATTATTTCTTATTGTTTGGGCCATCAGCATAGTCTACAATGCGTATGTTTTATTATTATGTCTTAGAATAGAGCTATATAAAAATATTTTTATAACATCTAATAATATCATTTTCGCTGTCAAATGTTAAAATTTCTATTTATTATTTAATCCGTTAAATTTTTTATTTATTATTTAATATATTAATGATTTAGTATTTTGAGGTTTTACTGCCGCATTGAGAACGGAGGTAGTAGTATAATGGTGCAACTACTCAAATACAAACAATTGGACAATATAGTGAATAAGTAGAAGAAAAAGGAATGACAATAAGTGAAAGTTGAGGGGGAAAATGTACATTAGACTAACCAACATCTGTTGCCAAATATTTATAAGGTAGAGGTCGGAGATGTAGTACTTGTTGATTTCTAATAAAATCTCGTCCTTGTATTTAAAAAACAGACTACTTGTGAATACTGAAATCGAAAAGGGACTTACCAAAGGAGGTGATACTGGAATCGAACAGGGACTCACCGAAGGCCTTGGGATGTGCGAAGGTGGCCATTGTTTAGTCGTAGAAGTTGCCAAGGGAGTACACCAGTCCATGCAGTTTGGAGGTGAGTCCAGTCAGCATCGGCTTGATGGCTTCGTCGAAGCCTATGACCAGCTGGTTCAGATCGTCATTACAGCCGCCGGTGCCACTAAGGTATCGCACCACCGGCACGCATCCTAGTGGCCCCACATTGATTATTGCAAACTTCCTCGCCCCCATCTTGTACAGATCCTAATATGATTGTGCACATAGATACAATCGCGTGAGCATAATATTTATAATTTTTAGGTATATATTGTGAAATGTAATATTATTGTACTTATTATCAATCGCATTCAAACTACTTAATAATTATTAAGTCGGCATCCATGACAAGCTACCTAGAGCGTGCATATCAAAGATGAAAATGACTCTTCAGCCAGCATTCTTTACTCACTAGGATATGAAAAGAATTAATATCTGATTTTTAAAAATTATGCGAGTAGATTTATCATAAAAAAATCTTTTGTGTGGTCGTTTTTTTATAATATTTATCAATATGTGATTACAAAATCATTGATAAAACAAGTGTGTTGAGAATGGTGTGAAAAAGAACTAAATAAATAATATGTTTATATTATAAGACATTTTAACTTTTTCAAAATTAAAATTCTCAGAGTTTAGATAAGTTCACAGAAAAATATAGCAAAAATTAGTTTCATTTTGATATTTTATTTATTTTATGTTAAAAATATTGTTACGTTTTAGTTATACACAAGGTTAAATAAAAAGAAGTTTAATATTAAAAAAATTAAAATATCTTCAAACATAAAATGTAGCTAGGAGTTAGCTGCTATGGCACCGTGATGGCAGCCGAGTAGTTGGAGATGAGTCTGGCGTAGAGCGCGGCCACGTCGTCGTCTCTCTGGGATTGGCTCTCGGCGAACACGAGCAGGTCGTTGCTGCCGATTCCGAAGAGGAATAGGGACCTGGAGAGAAACTCACTGGTCGCTTGTGTCCCAAGCCTGGCCTCAACTTGAACCCTGGTGCTCTCGAAGTACCGCACCTGCTTCGACAACGGAATATTTTCTCCCTCATGCTGTATATAGATAATACATTGCGTTAATCAGTGAAATATGATTTCTTAGCAGCAGTTAGGAGCTCATAGATATGTTTGCATTGATTAAAAAGCATTTTTAATGATTAATTGGATAAAACAGTGGACTTACTGTGGAGTCCAGGATGCCAGCTCCAGCAGAAGCGTAGCTCACTCCTCTACTGACAGCGGCCACGTGAGCGTTGCTACGAGGCGCCAGCGACAGGTAAGCTGGTGGGCTCTCATTGAAATCCAGAGCCTTTGCTGAAGAAATTCATATCAAAGAAACCACAACCGATGATAAGAAATAACCCTGTCACAGCTATAAAATAGTTCAAACATATCTTTGGTTGAAAAAAACATAGATGTTTCCCACCCATCTATTCACCATAAGTAAGAATCGATATGATAAACTAATTCATTACATAATCTCATACTAATAAGACAAACAAATCGATTGAACCGAGCCAATCCTCAAGCCATCCTTAAAATAAATAGCCGACTCTTCCCTTGATCTCTCTATCCCCTTCTCTCGATCTTGCACAAGCGATGGCGACAACATGCCTAAGGGTGATAGCAGCCAGCCTAGGACGAGGCATGATGGTGACCAACCTAATACACAATGGTAGTGAGGCCTCTAAGTCCATAGGTCGTGGTGGCAGCAGCGATCACCTCTATTTTTCCCTAGAGGCCATGGCACTAGATCTAACAACCTAGATATCAGGGGCCAACCAGATACGGTGACATACATCTCTTTTATCGCTGATATCTTCCTTAACATCCACATCGATGAGACGCTCTCCATGAGCTCCTCATCCATTAATCTAACTACCTTGAGCTCAAGGGTCGCCACGAGCTCAGGCTCGGTTGGTGCGGCTCAAGGGAGATGATAGTGTCTATGGTGACTCAAGAAAGATAGCAACAACGAGGAGATCAATGATGGTATTGGCAGCTTTAATAGGACAACAGTGGTGAGTCCTATCTGGTTAATTGTATATGAATTGGTTATGGTGGAATGGTTTGGAGCTATGATGTTGTTGTTGTGATGTTGTTTTGAATAATTGAATTATGTGACTAGCTTGTTCTTAATCTATGATGTGCTTAGCCTAATTCTCAATATGTGGATGTTCTTGTTGTATCGGTACGTGGATGGGGATTATGGGGGCACGGATGTGGATGTAAATCTTGTCCAAGGATGGTGGCTGAAAACATCAGTTTGATTCATTAGTATCTAACTTTTTCTTCTACCTGGGGGAAGACATTAGTGCCGTTTTCAAAACTGGACATTGATGAGGCACTATTGATGTGTTAGTAGTTTCTGGAGTACCTTTGTGATGTACAGATGCAAATATACAATCCCTCTAATTATGAAAACTTAACATATCGTTCTATACTTGTTTCATGTGAGATACAAAACTTAGTATATGTATAGTTCACCTCAAAAAATACTTCATATTATAACTTTTTCGCGTTTTAAAATGTTGTGAGGTTTTTCTCCCATCTTTAGAAAGGTATATACTTTCCCCCTATTATTTAAGAGGTTGAAAATTTAAACGGTTTGAACTGATTCAAAAATAAGTTTATGAGTGTTAATGTGCAATAGCGAGACTTTTGTTATTCCTGAGAGGTATATAAAGGTGTATACTTGTAGTATTTGTCAGGATGTATACATCTCCATCAATAGATGGCATATGCCTCCCAACTAACACAACTACGTACGTAACCTCCAAAATACAAAATAAAAAGCCAAGAACATATAAAAAGATGATTTTCAGATCCTGCTCTAACACGTAAGATTAGTTTTTTTTTACCTCCCTTCATGCCTCTCTAAAAATAGAACAAAACCTTAAATTTTGTATATTTAAAGAACGTGTTGACGTTCACAACGACGTGATTCTTTTTCCTTCATCCGAGGGAGGGTGTATTACTTACCGACGAAGTCGGCGACGTTGTAGCCATTGCTGAAACGTCCTGTTGGCCTGGAGGTTGGCTAGTCGATACCGTAGTATGGCTTGTTAGCTCTGGGGATGCTTTCACCGGCCAAGTAGTTGTTGTTGCCGACGTCCATCGTCGAGTCGCCGAACACGAACACAGCCGGCACCTGCCGCGTAATCTTGCTCGGCCGGACGGTGGCACCGGCGACGGAGACGGCGACGAGCACTTGCATGAACACCATGAGAAGGCTGAGATAAACGACCCACAATGCTACCTCGCGCCCCATGATATGCTGTGTGCGTCGTAGTAGATACGTACGGCTTGAAAAAATATAGAGTAACTATAGTTGACTCATCTAGACTCATCATAGGTTGTATGTTTATATATATAGGACTCCTAACTTAAGTTCTATTTTATCTATAGCAAATTATAGGAGTCCATCTATCCTTGAGACATGCTCGGTTACAATACTAGTGTAACACGTTTACAATCTCTAACACCCCTGCTCAATCTAAACTTTTCTAACCACCTTGAAGTTTGAGATTGCGAATAAATGTATTCATCTTTGCAATTAATAAGGCTTTTGTAAATCCATCCGCCAACTGATCTTCAGAAGCGATGAACCGAACGTGTAGCTGTTTTCTTATAACTCTTTCACGCACAAAGTGAAAATCAATTTCAATATGCTTTGCTCTAACATGAAACACAGGATTAGCTGATAAGTATGTTGCACCAAGATTATCACACCAAAGAACTGAGGTGTGATGCACTTTAACCCCAAGTTCGGTCAACAGTTGCTCAAGCCATATTATTTCTGCAGTAGCATTAGCCATCGCTTTATATTCTGCTTCTGTACTAAATCTTGAAACAGTTGGTTGTTTTCTAGCACTCCATAATATAAGATTACTTCTATAAAATATTGCGAAGCCTCCAGTAGAACGCCTATCATCTGTATCACCTGCCCAATCTGCATCAGAGAAGGCACTGATGAATGACGACAATACCTTTTGAATATGCATCCTGAGTCCAATGGTGTGTTGTACATATCTAAGTATTCTTTTAACTGCAGTCCAATGAACTGAGGTCGGTGTATGAAGAAATTGGCAAACTATATTGACAGCAAAGGATAAATCTGGTCGTGTATTTGTTATATACTGAAGAGCACCAACTATGCTTCTGTAGCGAGTAGCATCTTCTGGACTGAGAGGAACACCATCATAGCTCGACAGCTTCTCAGATGCAGATAAAGGAGTCGTGCAAGGTTTGCAGCCGAGCATTCTAACACGATTCAACAAGTCTTGTGCATACTTAGCTTGAGATAGAGTTATGCCATCTAACTCTTCTTTAACTTCTATACCGAAGAAGTAATGTAAATTGCCAAGATCCTTTAGTGCAAAGTCTTCTTTTAAATCAGCAAGAAGAGTTATCACCGCTTCAGGTAATGAGCTTGTAACGATAATATCATCAACATAGATAAGCATATAAATAGTTGTACCACCCCTATGATATATAAAAAGAGACATGTCTGATTTTGACGGCACAAAACCTAAAGTGATTAATTTGGAGCTTAACCTGGAGTACCACGCCCTGGGCGCCTGCTTCAGTCCATAGATAGCCTTGTCCAACTTACATATATATCCCGGTGTTTTAGTGTCCTCAAAACCCGGAGGCTGCTTCATATAAACTTCCTCTTCCAGAACACCATGCAAGAACGCATTCTGCACATCAAGTTGTCTGAGGCACCATCCCCTTGACACTGCAATAGAGAGTACCAATCTAATTGTAGCTATCTTGACAACTGGACTGAAAGTGTCTTCATAGTCGATGCCATAGCGTTGCTTGAATCCCTTGGCAACTAATCAAGCTTTGTATCTATCAATACTCCCATCGGCTTTTCGTTTGATTTTGAAAACCCATTTGCAATCAATAATATTATGTCCAGTTTTTCTTGGAACGAGATGCTAAGTTTTATTCTTAGCTAGAGCTTGAAATTCCACTTCCATTGCATCACGCCACTTTGGATCTGAAATAGCTTCATCAACGGAATTAGGTTTACCAGTAGCACTAAACATGCCATATCGAATCATACCATCATATAGCTTCTTTGGTTTGATAATACCGCTTTGCAACCGTATTTGGTGACACGGGGGATCAGGTGTGGCTGCTGGAGAACCAGATATTGTAGAAGATCCAGATGTTGTAGAAGATCCGGGTGGCACAAATTCATGTGCACCTGATGCTGTAGCATGCAGCGGTGGTGGAGACTCCTTAGACGCATGCAACGTCCCAGGTGGAGACTCAGGCACCACCGCATTACCCCTACCTGTCGCCGCACTGTTGTCCTCTAGCACAGCAATAGCGGTCGGCAGCGGTATTGATGTTCCCCCAGGCGGTGTAGCAGGCAAAACAGCACCGTTCGACGAGCTGGAAGGAGACAGCATTTCCACCTGGGAGCTGCTGCCTGGGCTATGTGCGCAACGTTATGCCGGTAGCGCTGGGAGCATAGGCATGAGACCTGCAATTTTCTCAGATGATTCACTAGAAACAGCAAGTACGTCAGTAGTATTAGTAATATCAGATGCAGTACAGTCATCATCCCCTGGATTTCGAAGGGAAGAAGGCAGTAGGACAATTTCTTTTCTAAGAGAGGCACCGGCGTTAGGATGGAGCTTTGAAAAGAGAAACACAGCTTCATCAAAAACGACATCACGGGAGATGTAAATGCGTCCGGTGGAGATGTCAAGGCACTTGAAACCTTTGTGCATGGAACTATAGCCAAGGAAAGCACATTGGGTGGATCGAAAAGATAACTTTCTGGAATTATATGGCCTTAGATTGGGCCAACAAGCACAACCAAAAACACGAAGATTGCTATAATCGGGTGCATCATGAAAAAGGCGAGTACTAGGAATTTCAAAATCAATAACCTTGCTGGGAAGAATATTAATGAGATAGGTAGCTATAAGGAAAGCTTGATCCCAAAATTTTAAAGGCATGGAAGCATGAGCAAGAAGAGCTAAACCAACTTCAACAATATGTCTATGTTTGCATTTAGTAGCACCATTTTGTTGATGAGCATGAGGACAGGACACACGGTGTGTGATCCCAATTTGCTTGAAGAAAGAATTTAATTTTTCATACTCGCCTCCCCAATCTGATTGAACACAAAGGATCTTCTTAGAGAACTGTCTTTCTACTAAGTTTTGAAAATCTTGGAAAACTCGAAAGACATCAGATTTATGCTTCAACAAATATATCCAGGTGTATTTGCTATAGTCGTCAATGAAGCTAACATAATAGCTATAACTCCCAACAGAGATGGATGCAGGCCACCACACATCAGAATAAATCAGATCAAGAGGAGCACTAGAGATTTTATTACAAACAGAATAAGGCAGTTGATGGCTCTTGGCCCTTTGACACGAATCACAAATTGACTCAACATTCTTGGAACTAGCACACGGCAACTTATTTGAGCTAAGGATCTTCTGAACTTTGGGAGTAGCAGGATGACCTAGACGACTATGCCATAACGATGTAGAAGGGACATGGACTCCAAAAACTTCATGCTTTGACTCTATTTTCTCTTCCGATGGAATGAGAGGATACAGGCCACCTTTGCATCTACCGTGATGTAAAATCCTCTTCGTTTCCTGATCCTTAACGAGAAAGGAATCAGGGTGAAATTCAAGGAAAGCATTGTTCTCTTTGGCAAGTTTATGAACTGAAACAAGGCTTTTGGCAGAAGAGGGCATATGAAGAATATTGTTCAAATGAAGTTTACTGAAAGGGGTATGAAAAACTGTATGCCCAATATTACTAATACTCATACCTTTGCCGCTGACGTTATGAACTTGTTCATTGCCACTATATTTATCATGGACGGTCATCTTGTCAAGTTCGCTGGTGATATGGTTAGTGGCCCCGCTGTCCGCATACCAATTTGTATCAACACCATAAGCTCCTGCTGGTCGCCCACGATACTGATTGTCTTCCTCATAGCGAAAATAGCATTGATTGGCTTTATGATTTGTCTTCTTGCAGATTTGACAGGGCGCCTTTTTTGTGACTTGCGAGCTATTGCCTTGATTATTGTTGGTATAACTCTGATTGTTGTTGCTGTTCTGTCCATTGCGCGATGAATTGAACCGGCCTCCACCACGTCGACCACTAGAACGACCACGGTTTCCACGATCGCGAGATGCCATGTTAGCTGAAGACTGGAACTGATCGGTCCCTTGATACATCTCCAGCCGAAGATCATACTCCATAAGTAGAGAATATAATTCAGAGAGTGAAAGATCTCCTGATCGGCCCATCATAGAAGAAACAAAGGGGTGATAATCAAAGTCTAAACCATTAAGTAGATGAGCAACCACCTCATCATCCCCGACGGTGACGCCGGCTGACGCGAGCTCATCCTTGATGTTCTGCATCTTGTTGAAATAGACTGTCGTAGTGAGGCTGCCCTTCTTAGTGGTGGCCAATTGCATGCGCAGATTTGTAACCCGCGCTCTTGATTGTGCTACAAACATAGCCCCTAGCGCCTTCCATGCCTACGCAGAGGTTGTTGCAGTCGTGATCCCGGCGAGGACCTCCTTGGAGACCGAATTCACCAGGTAGCTGAGTAGCTGCTGATCTTTTTTTTACCCATGAGTCATGCTCTGGGTTGGGAATCTCCTTCTTCTTGCCGTCGACTTCAGCTTCAAGGACTTGTCGCGGCTCGGGGATGGTTCCATCCAGAAAACCAAGCGCCTTGGCGCCACGGACAGCGGGCAGGAACTGCGTCTTCCATAGGACGAAGTTATCCCATGTCAGCTTGTCGGACACCGGATGTCCAAAAGGAGAGGACGGGTATCCTTCGCCATGAGCAGAGGACGAAGACATCTTGTCGCGGGAGGAGCGTCACGAGCAGGGGTCGCGGCCCTCTTATCGCGGGATGTTCAGATCGCGGGGAGGAGCGTCACGAGTAGGTCGCAGCCCCCTTGTCGCAAGAATTTGACGAGATTTTTGTAGATCTATTCTAGGAAGAGGCAGCTCTGATACCATGAAAAAATATGGAGTAACTATGATTGCCTCACCTAGGCTCACCATAGGTTGCATGTTTATATATAGAACAAGAATTACAGATATAGATAGTTTTAAACTAGGACTCCTAACTTAAGTTCTATTCTATCTATAGCAAATTACAGGAGTCCATCTATCCTTGAGATATGCTCAGTTACAATCTTAGTGTAACACGTTTACAATCTCTAACACGGCTAGGCTATGGATATCGATAAGGTTTTGATAGGATATTAAAGGAGCTACATGCTTATATATGTATAACCATTAGTCCTGCTGTACCGTACTTCACAGTATAAGCAAGTTCCGACTGAGAGTACTTTAATTAGAGTCTGTCTGCTCAAATTGGAAAAGAAAAGAATTATTGATATTGACACATGCAATTTTGATCGAACTTGAGAATGCACCTGGAGATACTATAGTTTTAGGTTTTAGTGTAACATTTGTTGTGTATCTCGAGAACTTCGATAAAACATCACAAATTAACCCTAAATCTGTGATAAATGTCATTACAGAATGACACTGCATGTACGTAAGAAGCCTCAAGCCTGAACAAGTTTTTATGGCAGTGATTGTGCAATGTCTGTATTTGACGTGTACACGTGTCCACGTAAACACATGCTTTTGTCATATGTATATGTCCACAGCAATCGGCCGTTAGCGTGTTTGCTGTCACGTCTTCAACTGGCACCACCCTTATCTGTATATAGTAGTTTCTGTTTAATATGTCTATATGTGCGTGCTCGAGACAATTCTGAGGTATTAATTTCATTATGACTTCCATGTTAATTATTTGATATTTCAAAGAAAAGATTACTAGTCGTGGTCTTTAATTTTCGTGTGCAAAAAGAGTATTGCAAGCGACTGCAAGGGAAAGACAAAACATGGGATTTACTTGAGAGCATTATACAACACAGAAAACTGTAGGAATTACTTTTTGGACAAGTACACCGTGGAGCAAGAAGAACACAATAATTTAACAAAAAAACAAAATCAAAGTACTGAGCCCACGCTTAGATTTTTGGGGCGGCAAATTTACATATATAGGGCGTACTATTTAGGACAGCAAAAATATCAGGCTGATAGTTGGTGGATGGATTTAGTAGTTTCAGGATGGAGCACGAGTGGTTGGTATACAGGAAAATATGGCATATTCTAATTTATATCCCTTCAGTGTTCGCATTTTTAAAAATGAACAGTATCTCCGTGTTTGTGGCATAAATTTATAATAGAGAAGACGACAGAGATGTGGTTTTCCTAACCCCTTTTTCTTTGCTCATAATTTCGTATTTATTGTTGGTGTTCATGTAAAGACTCTGCTTCTCTATTAGGAGAACTATGTCAATCATACTTATGCATCACTGTGGGAAGGCACACTACAAATCATTTAACAAGGCAAGCAAGTGGAATAAGATACTATTTGTGTGAGGATATTTTCGGGTGTTTGTCTCTTGGGGACATCAAGAGATGGGCATTATTGTAGGATATTGGAGCCCCTTAGAGGAAAACCGGGAGTATGATATGTTACTGCTCTATTGAAGTGCAACAAGCCTTCAGTTGGATCGTAAGGTTCCAAGACGGCTCAATCTCATCTCGATTTTCACTGCAGCCAAGCTCAAAACAAAGTTCATGCCATGCTGATCTCAAGTAGCTTCTGAGCGCCGTGTTTGGACGGGCCGCGATTGAGGCCTGCCAAATAAGGCTTAAATGAGTATACATACCTTTCATACAATCTTAGTTACGTTATGAGCTAGACTAGAGTAGCGGCAGTGTATGCTTGTTATGGTGTTCCAGAGTTTCTAGATGAGAGACGGAAAAATTCAAGCCAGCTTGATAAACTGCACAAATTTTGTATTCGTCTCGCGCTTCAAACAAGGCATTTATTAACAGAGAATCATCTGGCACACCACGCAAATTTGAGATAGCTGATTTTAAAGGATGGAGGGGTTATCTAAAATTTATAATAGCTATTTGATGATATAAATGAATGATTTAATTATTATAAGTTATAATTTTTTTCAGATAAAGAACTTTCGTATAAATTATTTTTACATGAAATGCATTGTTTAGAAGCTGTATCTGTAAAAATCCATAATCCAAACGAGATCTCAAATGGGGCCTGGAGAAAGATGGAGACAAAGAGCAACATGTATAAGAAACTCTTGAGCTTTATTTTTCTCATGGGTCGCGCCAGATGCTATACAACATAGATGAGTTCTCAGTTTTTCGCTAGATACTTCACTCGATTTTGGCCCTAATTAACTCATACCCCCTGAAATTTCGAACCAATGATGTACACAACTAATGCTGGTACGTTTTGTTCAATGCAACATTTCATATCTCAGCCTCTCAGGAAGTCTTAAACGGCCGGTCCACTAAACATGGTCCAGATGGTCTCTTCGTAGGCAACCAGGGTACCATTTTTTTGGTTGCCTTCACCTAATAAGCATAAGCAAATATTTAAATTTTAAAACAATTTTAGAGTTCATTTTAAAATTTTAATCATATTTTATCTTCTAGCATTTGTTTTTAAAACATTAACAATACATATATAGAAGTTTTAACTATAAATTATTATTTTTAATATGAGGGTGTCACTTGTATACAAACAACAATAGCAACCAGTTAGAATCGGCAGCAATAAGTGGTTTGGACAAAAAAAACCTATAGATGTGAAATGGCAGCGATGCTAGTATCAGCTGGTTCAATTTTCTCAACTGATTCATAATTATCTCTACTGGTTCACCTCTTGAACCGACAATAATAGCTAATCAAAACATATACGAGCTCTCAACACTTAATCCCCTGTCCTCTTCCTCTCCTTCCCCTCAGTATAGCTTACGATCGTCGAAGGAGCCAGCATTGGCACCGTCGTCCTCTCTACCTCATCCTCCACCCCTTCTTATCCGCCTACTGTCACCGTCTCTACCTCCTCCATCTACTCCCCTAATGACAACGGAGGAGTTTGTGGTGACCACATAGTTATTAATGGTGACATGTATGGATTTTTTGTGAACATATGCAATCAATTTTCTATGCAAAATTGTAATATGGATCACACAAAACATGCTGTGTATTTGTCTAAATATATCAGATGTCAAAAGATTGTATTTTGTGGATTACTGGATGTAGATTTGATATTTATGTAATCTGGATGCAGTTATTAGATTTTTTTTTGAAAAGAAAAAACCTGAACCATATTTAAGGGCTAGATGTCTTTTGGTCAAACAAATCCAAGGGCAGATTGACTGCCGGCTAATGGAATATCTGTCTGGATAGCTAGAAAGTATATAGGGAAGTTAACTGCCTGGAATTAACTCTCTGCCGGGAATGTGATTTGACTTCTAGAGCAGATGACTGCCGGGAATGCCCTTTCCCAACAGGACTATACAAGGCAGTTGAGTGCTGGGAATACTTTTTCCCAGAAGATGAATTTGCGCTAGATTCTAGTTCATGGTGTAGTTGCCCCCTCTCCTCCACATAGGGATGACTGCGGCTGCATGTCTCCTCCACTAACCAAGAACGACTGCTCGAGCTCCTCTGTAGATCAGATAGACGGCGGAGCTCGTGAAGGTATATTATATGATCTGGTCAACAAATCTGTATGATCCCCTCCTAACTTCTCTCGTGATGGATTTATTGATTATTGTGGAACTGGAGTTATTGATGTATGATGTATTATGTATGATGATGATTATTGTGGATTTGTTCGTTATTGAGTTGATGCAAGTAGAAGCTATTCTTGAATCTGTTGATTTGTTCATGATTATTGAGGATCTGAGTGACTGCTGATGCAAGCTGTATGTATTCTTGAATCATGGAATTAGCAAATATTTAATGATGCAAATCAAATAGCTATTTTATTTTTCTGGCCGAAATGAGTATCACTACCGGTTCATCTCTTGAACCGGTAGTGACTTCTATCGCTGCCCGTTTAGCAACCATCAATGTTATTCACCGGGTGTCCTTGCGGATTGCCTCGTCAGTTGAAACTGGCAGTGATGGCTATGTTGAACCAGCAGGATAGCAATTTCTGTACTAGTGTGTGACCCCGACTAAAAACAATTTAGCCAAACCTAATTGGAGGTGAAATAAAAAATGGTTGTTTCTGCTATTGGTGAGAGACAGATTCAACATCTCAAGTTGGAATGTGCCATTGCATGCTTCGCATAGCATTATATACATGCTGATGCTTTTTTAATCTAACTCCACCAAAAAATGTCACTAGTATATCTTGCAACCGGCTAAACATGACACATCTGAATTATAGTGATCTTATTCTCTCGGTTTCATGCGCCTTAATTAATTTATTCGGGTTTTTGTTCCTTATTGAAACTTTTTTTTTAAATCACAAAATTATGAGTGTTGCATACTACATGCAGAGGTACGGGACAAAGCAACCTTTCTTATTAAAAAAATACACGTCATAGCCTATAGAGACATACAAATTAATGCAAATATATGTACGCTCAGTTTGGAAATAAAAATTTATGATCGAGGTCTATAAATTTTGTATCAATAACGAAATGACATATTTTTTTACGAACGGAGGGAGAGTACCGAGGAAGTCGGCAATGTTGTAGCCATTGCTAAAGCGCCCCGTTGTCCTCGACGTCGGGTAGTCGATGCCGTTGTGGGGCTTGTCGGCCCTGGGGACTTTTTCCCCGGCCAACTGGTTGTCGATTGCCGACGTCCATCAGCGAGTCACCCAACACGAATACCGCCGGCGCCTGCTGTATAGTCTTCCTCGGCCGGCAGCGACAGCACCGAGCACCAGCATGGATACCATGAGAAGGCTAAGAGAAATAGCATTCGTTGCCATCTCGCGCCCCATGATATCTGCACGGCGAGTCTGTGACGTCGCAGCTACGTACGTCCTTGCTCCTAACAGCAAGCGGAATATCGCTAATGATTTGTCACATGGTAATGAAACTTCAAATTTAGTTTATAAATGCAAAAGTGATTAGATCTCCAACATATATAGTGTGATTGTCGTCAGATAAATGACATGTCAAAATAGTACTACTATAGCGAACCATATAGGTGCCAATTGAAAATACCTTAGATGCTGAATTTTTAACTGGCACCTGCAGGATGCACCATTGGTACCAGTTCAACAACTAGTATCTATACGTGATGTTTATTTAACTAGTACCAGCATATATAATTATTAAGGGGCTTGTCGTGCGTTGTTTCTATATATCGAATCGCCACCTTTTTAAACTATTGGTGCCGGTTACATATGCATAAATGAAATTAAAAAAATACGAATTCTTTTAAATTTTTTCGGAACCTGTAGCAAATATATATATATTTCCCCATAAACCTAGAAATCACCTCAGAATACTAGCATCCACATTGATATTCACATTCAAATACATATCCACATTCATATACATGCAAATTCACATCCATGTTCACATCCATATACATCCAAATTTATAACTATATTCACATCCACATCCATATACATAAACATGTGGGGTTGCCGTGTTAGATTTTTAAGTTAATTATGTAAAGAGATGCAGTTTTTAGACATAAACGTTAACTCTAGTACTATTTAAATTATTAGGAGTAAACCAAGAGTTATAATCTGAATGTTTTTCTTTGCTTCCTCTTCCTGCAATTGGCAACATAAATAAAGCATCAGGGCATGTAGATAAATTAGGACATCATAAGGTTATCGTATGAAAAGTAAATGAAGGAGCCTTGCCTATTTTTTTCTTCATCCCATTAAGCGGTCATTTGTAGCTAGTTTGGCCAAGACCTAATTCCCCACATCCTTTTCAGTTTCTTTTGCCTATTATCATATCCTTCTTTTCTTTGTCAGTCTCATTGGCACTAGATTTGACTTTGGACTGTCCCCACCAACTTTTGATCTTGAGCTTCATATATCTCCAAGATGTTCTCCTTGGAAGTGTACCCATCACCCAAGGTGAATCAACATATGGCCAATATGACTTGTCACCCAATAGCTCTATCACTCCCCTAAATGCATTCCTATACATCTCCAAAAAAAAAAGTATGGACGAAACAAAATCTTGAAGCAGGACATCTTGCATTGTTATGATGTAATCAAAGCCAATGTATATTGGCAAGGATTCCCATTGTGTTGCCACTCCATACAATCACACAGTACTACGAGTATGCCTTAACAACGTGACTTCCATTACTGTTGCTATTGTCATATATCTCTTCAAGTAAACTATCATACTGACCTAATCTCCTAGTAGTTATTGCGTGACTGCAGTTATGATCTTCTCAGTAAGCTTATCTCCAATACAGGCAGGGTGACACAGTGGGGCACCATCCGTCCTCCTCATGTGTGGCGGCAAAAGTGGGTGGCAGCAGTACTGGCAGGGTGGTGCGCTGCACAGTCTCATGCTTTCTCCACCCTCCACCAGCGTTGCGGTGCAAGCGGGTGGCAGCAGTACTGGTGGGGTGGTGTGTTGGTATGTCACGTGGTCTCCTGCTCGCTCTCCCCTCCACTAGTGCTGTGGCGTGATGGCAAGGCAGTGGGATGGTGTGCCGATGCAGTGGTGTGGGGGCATGGCACTGAGGCTAGGGTTAGGGTTTCACATGGTATGGCAGCTGGCTTGATTGAATCAAACCAGATAGCTCAGTTTAATCGATTGGCCAAAGGCAATTTCGTCATCTCACCAACAAGATAAAATTGTTTTAATTGAGAAGAAGCGGGAGAAATGACATTACAGCGAGTTGGACCTGTTTGAGACAGGCATTTTAGCAAAGCCCAAACTCGAAATGGCATTTTAGTGAAGCTGCATTTTGAGGATGGCCGAATAGCCATTTTCTTGTAGTATACTCTACACTTAAAGGATAGACTTTCTGTTTTTTCGTCTTTTCTGCCATCTGACCTATTTGTACACGCAAGAATTGTCATTGTTTTCATATGACTCATTCATTACTAAATACCACGAATGTTGCATATCCTAAAAGTATCGTTTATAGGCTCGACAATTGGTTGCCTGCAAACTCATACTTTGAAATTTTCATAAACAAAACGTAATTATTACCTAGGTGTGCATTTCTATATTTGCTCACCGAATGGAATATGTAGGGTCCTAATTAGATTGGATTGAAGTCCACAGATGCTCACATGGTAGTAGAAAGATGCTGTTTGCCAGGACGCACACTAGAGTTGTTGACATGTCTTATTGCTAGCATACATCTGAAGTTTTTATTTATCGTAATACATAAATACGATTGTTAGGCATTAGAATAGAACATTTGTTTGTCGTACTGGAATATGCTGTATGTCAAGTGGCTGACACGTCATATTGTTTTGTGAAAAGAAATTTTGAACAGCTAGTTCGCAAGCAGTTTGTTGTCAATATGTATCTAAAGTACGTACTTCTACGTCCTAATGTTAGAAAATAAAATATGGAATACAGATATGCACACGCTATCTTGCAGTAGGCTTTTTTATATATATATATATATATATATATATATATATATGTGGATGAGGTTAAGGAAGAATAATATAGTGGTAGACTTTTGGGGTGTACGACTCCATCGACACAGGATGGGTTCAAATTTCCACCGGCCAAAAAATCTATGCATCCATCAGGTTTCAAATTTTACTGCCCACAAAAATTATGCATACGGCTTCCAATTAGTAGAAACTTATTATACTTACATGTGCATGCACATTATGTGTATGCACGTGCATCTTCTTTATAATTAAAAAAAGATTGATGACGTTAATCAATTGGGCATTGGAGCCATTAATTGGATCCATATCTATAAGATGTTAATGAAAATCATATTGCCCTTGAGATAGGTTGTCGGCGAGCCAAGGTTGACACCCTTCGTATTTGGCCCGAGAGATGATCTAGCATGTGATAAGCTCAACGAGGTGGATATGAAGGATTTTAGAGAGGTTCAAAGTGCTATGAAGAGTAATACTGCTCGCCGCCAAATCTTGCGGGGAAAGGTCCGATCGGGGAGAGACGGCGAATCAATCACGCGAAGACCTAAGAGATCTGCTTAGCTCTAATGTAGGTCCTTAAGCTTCAAGGTTTGAGGGCGTGTCAGTCAATTTGACCCTGCAATTGACAAGGAGAAAATATGAGACCCATAAGCCGGTCGGCTGGTAGGCCTATCTGTCTCTCCCTATCGGCTGGGCGCTGATAGAGAAGATAGCGCTCGAGCATCGGCTGAATAGTCAATGGATGCGTGAGAGATAGACACGTGTAATATACTAGGGTTCTATCGGCCAAAGAGTCGATGACGCTGCCTGGCATCTGGAGCGCGGAGCGGGAGCCGACGCCAACCACGTTAGCCACGAGCCTTAGAAGATCGGACCGAACCGTGATGGTACCAAGGAGCGCCCGACATGTCCAGATCGACCTCTAGAGGATCGATCGTTAGACAATACGTGAGATGAATATAGAAACCTATGTTGAGGATAACTCGTCGGCTACTCACTCCGACGAAACGCCAGGCAAAGACATAGGCCTATGGTTTAATCTACTGTCAGCTACCTGGTAGGTCAAAACTAACCAATGCAGCATGAGACAGATGACGGCAGAGAGAGCATGGTAAACCAATAGATCCCGTGCGAATGTGATGAGGTACACTCGATCTGACTAAGAGTTCGGACCTAAACGATGCAGCCTTGGACAGAGCGAGATATACCAGTATAATGGTGGGACTTACACCTTCGTCAGAGATCAAACTTGACCGATGCAGCCCCACGTCGAGAGCTAGAACCCGTCGGTAAAAACCTAGACAAGCTAGGGTGGTAATGCACCGAAGTTGTATTGGATAGATCTGTTGTTCTCTTATAGGCTTTCAGGGGGTCTATATTTATACCCTGTCATTACAGAATATGACGAGATTACAACAACCATCGGACGTTATCTCCTAAAAATATAAACAAAAAATATTTCCAAGCAATTATAAAACTAATCAAACTTGCTTAGCTTACGTAATACATTCTATACAAACACCTGACCCTTTCATCGATAGTAGCCCTCGGGCACAACGCCAGGCAACGACTCTATAGCAGGGGATAGGGTCTATCTCACCAGTGGCCTGCATGCAATGGGAATGGAATGGTCCATCTTAAGTCTGCCATTTAGGCCACTACTTCATTTCTTCATGGGCTAGGTAGTGGGGGCATGCCCCCTATTTTGCGACCACATTGGTGATGTGGGAGGCAGAATGATGGGCATCGTTCCACTTGCCCCCCTTTCCTCACTCGCCCATGCGCACGCCTCACGTGCCAAGGAGTAATCATCCCTATGGAAGAGGATGAGACACCATCTTGATTCTCTTGCTAGGAGCAAACTCCCATGGGCTTTCCCCATAAATAGGTAACCACGGTGCGGCCCTGTTTCCTTTCTGCTTCACTATTCCCCTTTCATCTTCCCTCACATTCTCACCACTGCTAGCGTAACTCCATTTTTCGCTCCTCACTCACCACTGCCTGTCCCCATAGGTGGACATAGCTAGCATGGTGCAGTTCAGGGAAGTTCAGTGCTACTGTCATCCTACCTCAAGAATGAGGCCTAGGCGGTTAATGTGAGGGTGATGATGGTTCTAGCTAGAAAATAGAGGCATTGTCGGTGAGGCCAACAACCTTCTCACCCCTACTGGTGGAGACCACGGAAGTCGTGGTCTTCTCATCCTTTGTTGCAGCGGGTGTAGTGCTGCCATTCTCCTTCTTCATTATTTAGGTGTTGGAGGTCTTCAAGATCTACCTGATACATTTTGCCCCCAACTCCACAGTGACAATGGCCATCTTTGCCCACCTGTAAAATATTTGTCGATGTCATACCATTAGTCAACCTCTTTCTGCACTTCTACGTATTAAGGATGGCCAGAACGAAGAAACCAGGCACTGATGAGCACGAGGTCTCTAGGTGCTATGGCTTTTGGCCATGGGAGGGTACTAGAGACATCTAAATACCCTAATCGCTACTCAACAAGTGGGAGAGGAGTGATGCATAGACTGGGTCTACATTGGTCTCATGCTCAACGACCTCCTGTTCCTAACATTGGCCACACAGCCATAGAAGGACATCTAGGAGGAGACCCCCAAGCCTAACATCTCGATGGACCCTGTGTTGGCATGCATCATCAGCCTATGAGTGGTAGGGCTGACGTCGATGATAGTCATCACTGATTTCTTGAGCTGCTAGATATCTCTACTATAGGAGCGATCTTGAGTGGCATGATGTACACCAACTCGATGGATATCACAAGAACCTATTTTGGGACCCTAGGCAACCTTGAGGATGACGTGACATAAAGCTTTCCTAGGACAAGTGATGATCCAAGTCCAACTTTCGGTGTTTGTCTTATAGAGGAACAACGAATGGCAAGTGGCCCATGCTCCTAGGGGAATCCACATCCATGATGATCATGACAAGGTGCCACATGGGTCTAGAACTACCACTGAAGATAATGCACCACAAGGCGTGGTGTCTCAAGGCATGGCACTGCAAGATATAGATGCCCAACGGGGCAATGAGGCGTCGTCCAGCACTAGGGCCGGCTATGCTAGTACCAAAGTTTGTGGAGATTTGAGCTTCAATGCTAGGAAGAGGAAGGGAAAGGGGAAATGGATGGCCTCCCTAGACCTGCTGTCAGGCTCACCCCTACCTTTACTCTATCCCTGCCATCCCAAGCTAGTGCAGGAATTGACACTTGAGGCAGTTCTTAGGAAGCCCCTAGCTAATCTTTAGGGGCACGACCAAGCATGGGAGTACTCGCTTGCCAAGCTCAAATGGTAGATGAATCCTCTCGCTAAAGAAAAAGGCCAAGCCCAAACTACGAGGACCCAAGAAACTGAGCTCCAAGTGGCATTTAAAATGCCAACTGCCTTGTATGTGTCGATTCTCCTTGATCACTTTTTTCTTTCCTTTCTCTTTGCTCCATCATTGTTGTTATTATTATTTTTTAACATCATTTTCTTTATGCCTTTTCAACTTGTCCAAGCATGTTGAGGTGTCTCCAAAAATGCTAGAAGCGATGACTAGGTGTGTTGGGGTAGAAGTAGGCTGGGCATGTACTAGCCGATGAGGAGCAAGTTAGGCAGGAGCCTATAGTGGATGAGAACATTAATGCAGCGATGGAAGAAAACATCATTGCTACCATGGTTGATGACACGGCAGTGGGCACAACAACAGATATGGGGTATGCCAAGCCCAGGAGCATGGAGTTCAATTCATACCAGGCTACCTCTGCATTGAGCGGCCCCAAGGGCCTTATCACACCATGGTCGAGATGGAAGAGGTAGTCTTGGCCTAGCTGAAGGAGGCTCCCATGAAGCATAAGGCTGACCTCGAGCACTAGCGGTAGGTGCTCATAGTGGAGCGCACACTGCTGGAGGATGCCCAAAAGGTTTTCATGGCCAGGGTGGACAAAGCGTAGGCGACCAATGAGATGGCCCTCTAGAGGATCAAGGAAGAGAAGAAGGCCCTCTAAGAGATTATTCTTGAGCCCATCGCCACATAGGAGAAGTCCAAGGTTGCTAAGGAGTCAGCCAAGGAGGTTGCTCGGTTGTCCGCTACCCACGAGCACCGTGTCGATACCCGAGAGGACCAAGTGGTGAAGCTCGAGCATGACCTGGCACTGTAGGATGCCCAGATTGTTAGCTGTGAAGAGGTGCCGAAGTATATGGAGGCCATAATGGCATAGCATATCACTGAACTAAAGGGTAGGGAGGAGTAGCTCGAGCTCCGCTGCAATGAGTTTTGAGGGCGCAAGGGCATTTTGGATGCTAAGGAACTCTACGTGCTCTAGGGGAGGCTGATCTCGTCCAGTGAGGTAGTGTCCTTAGGCGCAAGGAAGAGGAGTTGAAGGCATGAGAGGAGAGGCTCACTGCATAGACCTAGGCAGTTGCTTTGTCGATCGGCCAAGTGGCTCCTGAGCCCAAGGTAGACATGACCCCATCTACCGCATGCTACAACAAGGGGACGACACTCAACAAGCTCTTGAAGAGCTCCTTCGAGCATATGCAATATGCGGTGGACAAGGTCAGGCTCAGCTTCGTCGTCCATAGGGCCCAACACCGCGAGTCCCCATGTTACTTTGCACTTGGGTTCTCGGAGCTCACGGACGGGCTTGCAGTGCTACATAGGATTATCTAAGGCATGGTGGCCCATGAATGTTGCTATTTAGCATGGGGTGTGGCAGAGTACATCCTTGTTATCTACCATGCCTAGCACCCATCTTTCAGTCTAGACCTGCCATTCTAGGGGCTGCCCTCGAACGGCCCTAAAGAAGCCTAGGCTATAGTTCGTGATGTCGCTGTAGAGATTGTGGGTACATCAAGGGCAACCTTGAAGCCTCTGATGAGAGCAACACCGTTAAAGAGGACAACACTGCCGACAATGCCAACGCCAAGAAGGGCTTCGATGATGGCATGCACCCTGCTGCTTGGGTTGGACCACTAATTTCCACTTCAGTAACATAGGTGGAGCTTGGTGTGATATGCTCCTACACATAAGCCAATGCCAAAATTTGAATTTTAAAGCTTTATTTTATATTTGATTTTGTGATTTTCCTGTCATAGTGTATTTCCCACCATTTTCTTTTAAACGACTAATATCTATCAAAATTTTACACACAAATTATATTTTTTGTTGCTTATATGTCATTTTATTGCTTATTATAGCTGTAGGCCAAACAATTAGGTAGCCAACTCAGCGCCATTGGGACATTAATTTTTGTTTGTGGATTTTGGAGTAAAACTGTACAGTGTGGTGGGATTCCACGTGTTGCCACGGGAAATTGAATGAAAGAATTAATGTGGAAGTGTTATAAAATTTCTAGAAATTTGTTAAATATTGGAACATTGAGAAATTTTTGAGAATGGCAATGAGCGAAACTGTCTGTAGTGAGATGGGTTGTGAGGTCCTAACCTTGAACCGAAACCGTTGGGTAGGACCTGTCATCAGCTTGGTGTGGTCAACTCTAGTGGCTTTTTTAAATACAAATTGTGGAAAATGTTTTGACTACAACAATATTCTCTCGGTCTTGTCCGCTAATTTCATGGTTGACTGCTAATGTTCGTCGTGACATGAAGTTCGTCAATCCTCTGTTCTTATCGAAAATGTTGTGAACTTGTACAGTTGTACTGTAATGAAAAAAAAGGCAAAGCAGAGCACATTGACATGCTGGTGAAAATAAATCTACTTCTGTTTTTGACAACTAAGGCTGCGTTAGATAGTGAGAAATAAAGTAAAAACTATCGTTGTTTTATAAGCACATTTCTCAAACTTTTAAATGATATCTTTTTTATAAAAAAATTTTATTTAAAAGTTGTTTTAAAAAATCATATTAATATTTTTTAAAAGTTTAGCTAGTACTTAATTAATCATTCACTAATTAAATATCTTGTTTTACATTATTATTTTTATATTTTTCTTCACTCACCTCCAAAGGATTGAGCTTATACAGTAGGGAAATATAAGCCAGTTATAAGCATATATGGAGGAGACAGAAAATAAAAAATGAGTATTAGCTATTATAGAAGAGCTAGTTCTATAGGTGCTACAAAATAGATGCATTAAATTCTAAAGGAGAGAAAGAGAGAGTAGAAAAATAGTGGAACAATCTTTTAACTAATCTATTATACATATTAAATATGTTATGTCCGTAACTCAAACCAGTAATAGTTGTTCGAATGATAAAAAGTGCAAAGAAGCTCCGCAATAAATTAGGCCTACGAAATGACATTCCAGAAAGTTGAAGTGAGGTCCACCATACGGTGAAAAGAAAAATGATAAGAATGGCCCAATCCTACAAAAGATGGAATCATGGAATAAAAATGAACATTCAACTTCATATAAAAATAGCTGCAACAAAGGTTTCAACAATACAATCATGTCCACGTATATTCAGTTTGTGGAGGACAAATTAACCAAGAAGGCAAACTGTTCACGGTCTACAGATCAACTTCAGATCTTGTTTTTTTTCTCAGTGTTACTTTGTGAATATACCGTGCAACTCGATGAACTAGATAAATAACATGCTATCTGTGTAATACACCATTCAGCGTGTGTTTGCAAAACCACATGCAACAGATGATGTACTCAATCATGTAAAAGTGGATCTATTGCTCTCTCAATTCATATCTATAACAGAAATTCTCAATTGGACATTGGCACAAACCCTGTGAGAAAAACAAGAGAATATTTACTATAAACTATCTTTAGAGTAAACATTGTCTTCCTATTTAGGTCAAGTGCATGTCCCCTAATAGACAACACTAATACTTGCAAACAAACTGAAACTGCAGATTACATGCGTCAGATTGATTCAATCATTGTGGCGTGAACACATCCAATTTTGAGGCCCATAAGTATAATTTAGATTGGGTTCGAAGTACTCATACACCCCAAACAAAGTCTATATGCGAAACTTCGAGTCATATTAGTTCTACCTATTCTGACTGTTGTGTCCTTTGCTTCTTATTTTCAACATCTATGACTAGCAATTCTCCTTTGTTGTTGATGTTGCCATGTTCTATCTTATCGCTAATATCCTCCTTTCACACCTCTCTTGGTTCCAATAGCATGGATAGAAGTCACTAAACATTAGACCAATAAGTTTCTTTTGTCTTCTGATCTCCAATAATACAATTCTTTTAAAACTAAGCACAAGCAAAGTACAAATTATTCTCACCAATATCATAATTCAATTTACTTAGGAACAGATTTATCTTATTTTAAATTTTTCGTATATGCGCTTGTGTGATCGGTCCTTTGTATATATTGGAGATAGTTGGATCTTGAGCAAAGAAGAATGTGTGAAGCTAAGTAGATCCTCATCAAGGAAGGAGGGATAATGCATCCTAGTACCGATAAGGGTAAATCAGACTAAAGCGATGTTGATTAGGCTAATTAGATCTTATCCTTTTAATTTTAGAACCACACTATAAGACGGAAGTTTTTTAAAATTTTTGAAATTATTAGATTACTTCAGATAGTCCCAACAATATATCCTTAGTTGCACATTAGTATATTTAAAATAATCTTTTTTTCTCTCTCTAAAACTTTTTTAAGATAATTTTTTAAAATAAAACTATTCAAACCTTATTTTTTATATCTAAACCATTTGGCCATGCTACCTGTTATTGGAGCTTTCCTAATTGATTGCAAGCATAAACAGTAGATGAAGAGAGCACATGCATTTACCGCGCCAAGCAAGAATGCAAAGCTAGGACCAACTCATTGGAGGATAAAGGGAAGAAATCTGATGTTATGGTAAAGTGGGAGATCCTTTTCGAGTTCACGTCATGGTCAAGTGGACCCAAATTTGGAGATTAATGATACGGAAAGTTTAAATAAATTTAGATTTGACCCAACACCTCTAGCTAGCCCTTGAGTAAAATTGACACGACTCTTTCATACGGAATCTGTTTTGGCTCCGTGAGTGCTCGTTGGAATGATAGGCTTTCCAATGGATACGCCTCCCATCGGCAAATTTAATGTCTATTAGTAAGATGAAGTGTGTAATTAAGAGATCATTTTAGACTATGTTTTTGATTACAGTTAGTTATATTTGTAAACCTTTAACCTTCCATATATGCGATCCTCTAGTGGTCATAATCCATAGAGGTTATCCAGCGTTAATTATATTAACATAGTATCAGATTCAGTATTTTTTCTCTAAATTAATATCAACATTATCTTCTACCTCCACCACCTCCGCCTCCACTTCCAGCCTCTCCTCTACTACTATCTTTGCCCCTATATCAATTCATCATACCGTCACCATTCGACTTAACAAAACAAACTATATATTATGGCGCGCCCAGCTTCTCCCGTATCTATTGAGTGCAAAGCTTATGGACTTCATCGATGGATCTATGACCGCACCTCCCTAGCAAATTCCTTCATCGACTGCTGATGGTGCCGAGCTCATGTCTAATCCAGAATATTGTCTATGGTATGATAAAGATCAATAACTACTAAGTGGTCTTCTCTCGTCAATAACTGAAGACATACTTCAGGACATGGTGTCTACCGCCACATCTAAAGAAGTTTAGGACACTCTTTGGCGCATGTTGTCCTCCGCCACGCATGTGCGCGCTGTCTAAGTGCGTGTCGACCTTGCTACAAACAAGAAACACGACCTCTTTGCTACCGATTACTTCTGCAAGATCAAGAGTCTGGCCTTCGAGCTGGCTGTGGCTGATGCTCCTCTTCGTGATGACAAGATCATTGCCTATCTCCTAGCGGGTTTTCCCCTAGATTACGATCCGTTCATCACATCTATGACGACAAAGAATGAGCCCCTCACGCTCGACGATGTCTACTCACATCTACTAGTATTTGAGGCACGCCAACTACAGTACCATGCGGAGACTCGCCTCAACATCGGCGCGTCAGCCAACTTTGCTGGCCGAGGTGGGCCGCAGCGGGGCCGTGGCCGTGGCAGTCCCCCTAGCCACGCCCGAGGTCGTGGTCGTGGCGGTCCTCCACCCTAGGGACGTGGACGCGGTGCCCCTCCCCATTAGATCTGCAGTCGTACATGTCAGACTGCCATCAAATGTTGGTATCGTATGGATGAGTCTTACCAGGAGGAACAACCTTATACTGCGGTAGCTGCTACTTCATCCTACAAGGTCGACACCAACTAGTACACTGACACGGGGGCTACTGATCACATAACCAGTGATTTGGATCACCTAGCCTTGCATGAACAATACCATGGTGGAGAAATAGTTCAAGTTGGCAACGGGGCAAGTTTGCAAATTATGCATATTGGTTCTTATTCTCTTAATACTGCTACACGTCCTCTTGACTTACATAATGTTCTCCACATACCTGATATCTCTAAACACCTCCTTTCAGTTCATAAACTATCAAGTGACAATAATGTATTTTTTGAATTTCATCCCTATCATTTTCTTATAAAAGACCGAGCAACGAAACAAGTGTTCCTGGAAGGAAAGTGTGAACCCAGCCTCTATCCCATAAAGCCGTCCGATGTTGAATTATTCAAACAAGCACTTGCCAGTGTCAAGGCATCCCCAGATCAATGGCATGCTCATTTTGGCCACCTCTCTACCCCAGTCGTGTGGTCTATTTTGAGTTTGAATAATCTCCCATATATCAAGGAGTCGAGTTCATTAGTTTGTCTTGCATGACAATTAGGCAAGAGTCATCAACTCCCCTATACTCATGCCATTCATCGTTCTACATCGTCTCTTAAACTTGTTTTTTCAAATGTGTGGGGCCCTACCCCCAAGTCTATTGGTGGATACAAATACTACATAAGCTTTATCGATGATTTTAGTAAATTTACGTGGATATATTTGATGCATGACCGCACTGAGGGTCAACGTATTTTCTTGGAATTTCTAGCACATCTAGAACGTATCCTTGATACTAAAATTAAATGCGTCCAATTCGATTGGGGTGAGGAGTACCAAAAACTTTATACTCAATTTTTTTAATCCCTTGGCATAGCCCATCGTGTTTCCTGCTCACATACTCACCAACAAAATGGATCGGCTAAATGCAAGCATCATCATAAAGTTGAAACTAATCTTACTCTACTAGCTCATGCCTCCATACTGATTAAATTTTGAGACGAGGCCTTCCTCACAGCCACTTATATCATCAATAGATTGCCCACTCGAGTCCTTGATAATTTGTGCCCTCTAGAATGCCTCCTCAAAACTCCACCGAATTATTCCACGCTCCGTATATTTGGTTGTGCATGTTAGCCCAATTTGCGACCCTATAACCAACACAAACTTTCTTTTCGATCCAAAGTCTGCGTGTTTTTGGGATATAGTGGTCTTCACAAGGGATACAAATAAATCAAAATGGATTCCGGACGCGTGTATGTGTCCCGTGATGTTATATTTGATGAAGTAATATTTCCTTTCTTCACTTATCCTTCATCCAACGTTGCACCTAATCAGGATAGTGGCAGTTTTAATTTGAACAATTACGATATGTATATGTTTCCTACTAACCCTATGAATGCAGCCTGTCAGTATGCAGCAGATACCGAGATGGCTAAAACCTCATCAGGATTGGCACTGACATTCCCTGTGTCCACTTCTTCACCCGAGGCAGGCGCTCCGCATGCAGCATCTGACGCTGACCTGCCTGCATCGAAGTCTCCGCTTGCCTCTCCCATGTCCCCTACGGGAAGCACAGAGGTTGCGGCTAGGCTGTCATCTGTCAGCCCATCATCACCAGCATCTCGGCAAACTTTATCACCAAGCGTCCAGCCTAAGGCCGTGCACCACTTAGAGGTTCCGGCACCAGATCCTCCTGCCCACAAGTACGGGACGCGCTTAAACTACAACATCAAGAAGCCCAAGGTTCGTACCGACGGCACGGATACTTATTCTGCCATATGGACTTCAGATGCAGGGCATACATCGTATATTACTGCTATGGCACACCTCCTTTGGAGGTCAGCAATAAATGATGAATTTTAAGCCCTTGTCAAGAACAAGACTTGGCATCTGGTTCCTCCATGTGCTGGCCTTAATGTTATTGATTGCATGTGAATTTTTAAACTGAAGCACAAAGCTGATGGCTTTGTTGATCGCTATAAAGCACGATTGGTTGCCAAGGGCTTCAAGCAGCAATATGTAGTTGATTATGATGATACATTCAGCCCGGTAGTGAAACCTACCTCTATTCGAGTCTTATTGTCTCTTGCAGTCTCTTGTGGTTGGTTTCTTCGACATATTAATATTCAAAATGCATTCTTACATGGCCATCCTCAAGAGGACATCTATATAAAACAACTACCTGGTTTTGTTGACTCGGCTCATCCTACTTATCTTTGCAAGTTGGACAAGTCATTATATTGCCTCAAACAGGCCCCATGTGCCTGGTTTTCTCATCTTAGTAACAAACTATTACAACTGGGGTTTCAGACTTCTAAAGCTGATGTTTCTCTTTTCATGTTCAACAGAGGTGGCATTCAGATGTATATTCACATCTATATGGATGATATTATTATGATGAGCACTTCATCATCAGCTACTGATCGTCTACTCATTTAACTTGAAGCTGAGTTTACCGTGAAAGATCTTGGCACTCTGCTCACCAACAAAAATCCCGCGACCGGGGAGGGATGGCGGCTCGGTCACGCGAAGGCCTGGGAGGTCTGTTTAGCTCCAGTGCAGGTCCTTAAGCCTCGAGGTTTGTGAGTATGCCAGTCAATTTGACCCTGCAATTGACAAGGAAGTGAGACAAGCGGGTCCGATACAGGCGCTCGTTATCGGCTAGCTACTGATAGGATCGGGATGCTCTTCGATCGGCTAGGGAGCCAATGTGAATAGGTGTCGACAAGGGATCGACCGTAGAGCCGATGAAGAAACCAGGGTGCGTTTAGAGGATATCGAGGCGCACGGGATCCCTCTGGACAGCCGAACAGTGATTCATCGGCTGGAAAACCGATGAAGGCGGGTGCGGCCTGGACAAGGAATAGTATAAGAAGGCACGGACTGCAAAGCTGATACCGCTACGGATATGACAGCATGAGACCCGTCGTCCGCCGTGACAGCGCCATTAACACGAAACCTCAAAGATCGGACCTAACCAAGATAGTACGAGGCCGGGGCCAGCGGCGATGATACAGAGGACGCCGGATCGGCTATGCCATAGCAAAGATAGGAACGAACCCATTGGGTAGCTGAGCTGATGAGGGGACACCTCTCTGAAGGCGGGTGCGTATCGGCTGGGAGACCAATACGCTCGGCGTTACGTGTCAAGGGACACCTCTAAAGGCTGATGCGTATTGGTCGAGGGGCCGATGCACTGGGCGTGAAGCTCAGAGCATGAATAACTCATTGGCTAGCACTTCGATGATACGCTATGCAGAAGACTATAGGCCTGAAGCTCGATCTACCGTCAACAGACCCGTAGGTCGGACCTAACCGATGCAGCACGACACTGACGACGGCAGAGGGAGGTTAACGGGCTGATAGGTTCAGCACGGATGTGATGTCATACGTCTGATCGGCCTAAGAGGTTGGACCTAACCGATGCAGCCTTAGACAGAGCGGGACATATCGGGATGATGGCAGGACTTACCCCTTCGCCGGAGATTGGACTTAACCGACGCAGCCCCGCGTCGATAGCCAGAACCCGCCGGTAAAACCTAGATGAACTAGGGTGGCGATGCACCGAATTTGTATATTGATCGAGGGATATTTTAAATGTTTCCAAGGGGTCTATATTTATACCCTGGATTTACAGACAGAGTCCGACGCGTCTACGACCATCGGACATTATTTCCTAGTAAGAACAAAGGAAAATATTCCTAAAGAAGTTAACTAACCAGCTAAAACTTCCTAATTAAGTAAGGTTACAATTCACAAAAACAAACATCCTGCCATGGAGTCGACGGCTCTTCCGCAAACCTGGTTTCATCTGAATAATCTTGTAATTTGTAACCGAGTCTTCCTTCGCTGCAACCTGATCAGCTTCTCTACTGTAGCTATCGGACCTTCTTTTAGTCAAGCCGATCCTTTTCTTTTTTTTCCTCGGGCATCTCGGACCTGATCCTAATTGGACAATCCCCTGTCTTCAAGCCGATCTAATCTTCTACTAATCTGATCGACTTTTCTATAGTTTCGATCGGCTTTGTCTTAGTATCTCCATCGGCCGATGATTGCATTAAACTCTCCATCGAACCTCTCAGCCGATCGGCTTTAGCACCATCGAATCGTCTAGATTTTGGCGTTAACACACTCTTGGATATTTTCCTGGCATTGAAGTACATCATACTTCTACTGGCCTCATCTTGACACAACACAAATACATCCAAGACCTGCTGCAACATATAAATATGGCCTACTCTAATAGTGTTCTGACACCTATGCTTCCCAACAATAAGTTACTCTTTAAGAGTGGCGACCCTCTCTCTGCTGAAGATACTAGACGCTATCGCAGTGTTATTTGGTCTCTTCAATATTTGTCTTTCACTCGCCATGATATCTCCTTCTCTGTCAACCGGGTATGCCAATTTCTATCAACACCAACGACGACTCATTAGGCGGCAGTAAAACACATATTGCGTTATCTTCATTCCATGTCTGATATGGGGCTATGTATCACTAAATCTGGGTCTTTATTGTTAAGTGCGTTCTCTGATGCCTATTGGGCCGGGAACCCAGATGATCGGCGAAGTATAGATAGCTATGCCATTTTTTTGTGGCAATCTTGTTTCTTAGAGCTCTCGCAAACAACCAACTATTTCTCGCTCGAGCACAGGGGCTGAATACAGGGTCGTAGCTAATGCTACCGCTAAAGTAATATGGATACAAGTGTTGCAAGGGAATTTGGGATCTCTTAGCTTTAGCCACCATTCCTATGGTGTGACAATATTGGTGCCACTTATCTCTCTGCCAATCCTATATTTCATCGTTACACGAAACATATCAAAGTTGATTACCATTTTGTTCGTGAGCATGTTACCTCTCGCCAACTTGATGTTCGCTTCATCTCATTCAAGAACCAGGTGGCCGACATCATGACTAAGCCGCTTTCGGTTACTCAATTTATGATATAATCTGACCTAATCTACCTCCGTCTAAATTGAGAGGGGTGTTAAATATAGAAGTATGTAATTTATATTTAGTAAGAGATCATCTATATTTAGAGCTATGTCTTCTGATTGTAGTTGATCACACTTATAACCTTTCATATATACATAACCTTCAATGTATGCGATCCTGTCATAATTATAGATATCATTCAGCGCCAATTATATTAACAGACGAAACAAGTGATGGGTTTTGTTAAGTCTGACTGTTTCAATTCTGTTTGATTTGGAGTTAGATTTATGGCTAGCCTGCATGCCATCAAGTCTTTGGGCAGCACCCCTTGTAGGAGAGGAAGTAAGTTTTTCATGAGTTTTTGTCTAGGGTTTACCCCAAAATAAACGAGACCGCCCCTCTCTCGTCTACCTCAGCGATCCATGATTGTGTGATGCGTGACCAGGGATCGATTTTCATGTATGTGTATTGAGTTCCTGCTGGGATTCTCCTCTCTAGGTCTTTGGTGCACGGATTGGAGGATTTTCTATCGGCCGGTTTGCCTCTACTTTTGTTCTCGTGAACCAATATATCATCTATCTAGTTGTTGCCAGTGTTATATGTGGAAAGTATAAATTATTAGGTTGTTGCTAGTGATAGTAATTGATACTGAATAGTCAGAATTAAGAGTGCTATTATTATTGTTTTACTGACCAGGTTTCAAGTAAATATTAGTTGTTGATAACTACCGTGAAAGATCGCGACAGATTCCAAGTTTAGTGGCAAATGGTTGTCATGCTAGCTAAAAAAATAGCTTGTAAACCATTATACCACGCCACATGACAAATTACCATTGTGGCACCATGCACAGTGGAGCTAAAGCAACAACGCATTAAGTTATTGGAGGGGTTTTATAATTTTAATATGAAAGTTTAAATAAATAATAAAAATTCTTTTTAGAAACTAAACATTTTTTCCTATTGTGAAATAACAACTTATTTATCGTTGGTTATATTTTCTAGTGCAAATGAGACTATTTTCAAAAACTATTGAAGGCGTGACATAGCTTTCAGTATTACAAAAATTTGACAATTGGACTATATTTCAGATTAGTGCCACCTCATTGTAACTCTCAAGTTTATTCCAAAGTTGAAAAGTGAATAGATTTTTAGTTTGTAGTTGAATAGTGTGAAGATTTAAAGTGTAAAATTCATGTTTGGACCTCCAAAAAAAATTAGAATTGTAAAATAGGCATTCCGCATGATGATTGTAGCATATGTGCAGGTACGACTAGCTAGCCGAAGTGATCATGAAAAGTTAGGATTATAAAATAGACATTCCGCATGGCAATTGTAGCATTTGTGTAGGTACTACTTAGCTAGTCTAATTGGTTATGGTCATAGATACCTCAGTGCATTGGGGAAGTAGGATTTGGTTTGAACCTTATCAACAACTATTCTAATTCGATATTGTCATCAAGTTTGCATCTCTTGTGGTGTTTTTCTATGTTCAGCTCAGTTAGAAATGTTATATCCTTACTAGTTTTTATAACATGAAAATGTGTTTCTATACGGTCGAAAGATATCGACTTTATCATAAACAATTAATGTTCTAAGAAAGTGGTAGTTCACAAATCCAATAATAATCCTTCATCTTATATATACTTCCTTGCACTACTGCTAAAATAACATAGCCCACCATATGTGTGGCCAGAACAATCAAACATGAATAAAGTACCAAAATACAAGACTGGTCCTTAATCTTATACCGGGTATCATCTTAGGTCGCTTGTAAAATGTAGATATGGCCCAATTTTGCAAACTAGAGCCCCACTTGGCCCATTTCTTGTCCATTACATGGGCACTTGGCCTAATAGCTCCTTTGGCATATGGCTTATAACCAAGTAGTAGGCAACTTTTGATTTCAAGTTTTATTAGGTCAGTACATTTAAGCCCATCCTCTATTTTTATCCTAGGTTGCCACTGGGCATCAGTGCAGTGGTGATGCTAAAAGAGAGTGGGGAGAGGGAGAAGGGGGCTTCGCTTGGAGACAGTGACAGTAGGTAAGGCAACTGCTTGTTTCGCCTGATCAGTAGCTTCAACCTTTGTTTACATACTGACAATTTTTTAGGTTTGAAAGAGAATATTTGTAATTACATAAAAGAGTATTTAGGTTTTTTATGTCATACACTTAAAAATTTCAAGCTTTCTTAAGTGTAAATTAATGTGTGGGAGCTGAGTTTATTAGAATTCAAGACAAGACGTAGGATTAACCAAAGCAAGCCAGTACTATATTAAAATGGCTAACGTCTTTATCATATTCCCATTAGTTCTTTCTTATGATCTAAGGGAGATTATCAATCTTTCCGCATCCATGAGACTAGAAAAACACTGGAATTGAGCAGGACAACGCAAAAATTTAAGGTAAACATGACAGTTGAGTTGTTAACATACTCAATAGGGAAACATGTCAGTTCCCCAAATCCCACTCAACCAAAACACTGCTCCGACGGCAATGGACCCGGGAGCGACGCCTGCTCGAAGAACTGCAAACCGAAGACGACGACAATGGCAGCGGCAACTAGATAAGACACGCCCTCGGCCGCGCCGAGGAGTCCGAACGGACCGGCCGGGAGGCCTGAGCCAGTGCGCACCTTCGTTGTCAGCGACCACCCAATCAGCGCCGCCACAACAAGGTAGCTCACACCCTCCGCTGCGCCGAGCGCGCCGCCAGGACCCGGTGGGAGGCCGCAGCCCGTCGTCTTGAGAGTGAAGAGGGACCAGGCAACGATCGCGCTAGATCCCAGCCCGGCCGCACCGGCGGCAAGCTCGAGGGTGCTGTCGTTGCCACCGCTAGGCTCGGCCTTGCACGTGGTCGTGAGCCGTCTGGTGCCGCGTCCAAGAACGACCACACCGCCGCGGCGGGAGCGGTTGGGAGTCGAGGTCGTGGAGGTGGCTGGGACAGTTGGTGGGAAGAGGTGGTGGAGACATACGGATGCCATGGTCGCCGGAATGGTTGCGAGTAGACTGGGTGGATGGGGTTATCCTTTCTGGCTTTCTCTGGTTGCTGGACTGTTGCTACTGGACTGGGACCTTAGAGAAGCGAATCACGAACGCATGAACTGTCAAGCATCCACATTATGTTTGCTGGCCAGCACTGGAAGGAATGATGCCTGATGGACCTGCAAAAATTCATCAGATAAAATATTTTCAATAGCACACATCAATTTCACGCACAAATAATATTTATTAAACAGTGAGGCGCGGCTCAATGACGTGTGGGCCCGAAAAACTATGTATGCGATATTAGACTCTTTCTGCTCTATATTTTGAAGAGATGCAAGCTTTTAAAAGAGGTATATACGTTCGTTGGTTTGCTATCATTTAAGTTCGTTGGCTGGTCATTCTCTCTAATATCTCCGTACAGCCCGTCAAAGTTACATGAGGATTGGGGGGCACCGTCATTTAGCCATGCTAACCTGGGATTATCTCCATCATGACGGGCGCAGATTGTCTTTTATCTGCAGCAGGCGGTGGAGAGATTAACGCATAAATTGCTAACTTGTGCTGAAAGCTCCGAGGGATAAGCACACCTGGGCGTCGTTGCCTCTGCCATAGCGAAGGGCTATTCGGCAAACGCTAAGCCTAGGCCCGGCCCTGCTGGTGGGGCAGAGGGGCGCCCGCACTGGGCCCCACTTAGCCTCTGGGATTATGCGATTAGGCATAGTGTAGTCGAGAATTTGAGATTAGTGGTGCACGCATCACGAGACAGGCAGTAGCATTACTGCCTAATGTCCTGATTACTGAACCATCGTACGACTACGCCATCTTATGCGAGAGTCGAGACCGCCAATATGCCACGCTGCTAGCCCGCGACCACGACGACCCGACGAGTGCCGATCTGCCAGCATCTCTGTTTCAATTAATTCCGTTTTTAAGCCTTGTAATCTATGTGAGTTCGACCACTTTATGCAATTTATCAATTACTAGCCCGTTCTCAATATCATGTTGTCGCGAAAGTAAACAGTTTAACAACTTTATGCACCGAAAAGAAATTGCTAGATGAGATTGATATTAATGCTATTATCAGTGATTTGTATCAAGAAATGACCAAAGAGTTTTTTTTATGGTAATATGTTTGAAGTTTTTCATATAAATATGGTTTTTATGCACTTTAAATGTTTATCGTGTAATATTTCATACATGTATATATATATATATATATTAATTTTTATTTAGTTGTTATACTTAGCGCCCTGTTTTTAGTTTCGCCCTTGAGGTCTCAAGGCTGATTAAATCAAGTCAAATTAAAGTCTGCCGGCTGCACCAGCGGCCTCGCTTCTTCGCATTCCATCGGTGCCATCTGCACCGGTGTTCACCGCCAAGCCAACTCCTTCGAAATCAACATGCCGCTGACAAAGATGTTTATGTTGGATGGTGACCCTAGTGGATGATTCCTATTTTAAATTGCATCTCTTAGATCAAAGACACTATACTTTGATCTGGCCCTCATTGGTGGGCAGAGCGCTTATGTGTTTTTGATCTGTTTGATGTTAAAAGATCGAGAGTTAAAGCATGGCTGTCAATTTACACATCTTGATCGGCGGCACTAGGCAGATCCGGCCCCCGTTGGCGATCGGATTAACAATTTCTATGTGATGCATCTCATGATTGAAACATATACGTCTAATCCTTATTAGCAAGTAAACTTTCAATCCCTATCTATTAGTTCTATAAATAATTTAATTAAAAAAATTGGTTTAGAAATATTTATTATTTTAGTGTGGAGGTGTGTGACTAGGTCAGGTTATAATATTTGTGCCAAAAATCGATAATTTATTTATAGATATTTTAAGATAAACTTTGTTTAATGGTAAGAACCACAACTATGATAAAGATATAAGATAGTTGCAACACCATATGACAAGATTAGAGTAAGTTAGAATTCTTAAAATTAATATTGGTCAATAATGTGATTGAGAATATGTTCAAGGGAGATTTAGAATGATCGAGCACCTATTTGCAATGGGCTTCGAAGAATATTAGATAGAGCTTGAAAGACAAATTGATAAAAAGTCGGAGAAAATAAGTTGCTACAATACTCCGGGGTACTGTAGCTTATAGCCATGCACAAAGTGGGACACCAGTGGTGGCTAGCTATTAGAGTCTAGATTTTGAAAAAAAATTAATTTTAAAACATATAATAGATTTATAATATAAGAAGTTGAGTTATAGTAAAACTAGAATCTATTGTTAGTTAGTATTAGAGATTTTATGTATAAATAGATAAGAGTTAATACCTTAGAGATATAACTTTGAGAAGAGAAAATATAGGCTTTAGTTTAGGAGAGATGGATATTTTATATGCTCTTTTATAGATATATCTTGATAAAATAAAGTTATTCTACTTTCAATTTATAAGTTGTGTTCTTTGTTTATAAATGGTCAGACCGACGGTGGCAAGGTGGTCAGACTGGCGACTTGGAAGTGGTTGGATCAGTGATATCCAAGAAGTGCGCTACAACTTCATATAGGTCAAGGTATCTTTTTATTTTGAAAAAAATATGTTTTTAGTAATCCTACTATTCACCCTTTTATGATATGTTTTATTCGTATGTTTCGATCCATAATTAATATCGGAGCCTTGTTTTTCTTCTCTGTTGATTTTATTTGATCTTAAGATACAATAGTGGATAAATATATGATCGCCACTTGTTTTCTGTAGAGTTGATTTTTCATATTAGTGTAAAAAGATGTAATCTTATGTCCCAAGGCTTTGACATCTCGCAAAAGACTTCAAAACCCTATGTTATTATGGATGAGATCACTATAGCTAATAAAACTGATTTTGAAAACAATTGTAAAGCTCGCCATTATATTTTGAATGTGGTTTCTCATTCTGATTTCAATCAAATTTTTTGTCTTGAAATTGCACATAAGATGTGAAAGGCTCGATATAATTTTTATCAATGTCCTTTAACATCAATGAACGTGCAAAGATGTATTTAAAAAGGAGTATATGAAATTTAAGATGAAATCTGAAGAATCTCTTGATGATTAATATACTTGTTTTAATAAAATTTTAAATGATGATCATTCCATTAATAATTCTTATGATACTAATTATACTCAATCGATATGTTTTAAATGTTCTTCTTGGAAGATGAAAATCACTTCAAGAATCTGTCAACATGAATACATTAGCTTTGGAAAATTTATATGCCAAACTAAACACACATAAGATGAATATTCTTTCACATAAAGTTGATTCTAAATCTTCTGCTTTAGTGTTATCTTCTGGTTCTTTAATTGTTGCTACTTCCTCACTTTCTTTAACCATTTTTAATGTTATGTCCAATGACCAATTGGAGCAAATCTTTAAGGATGACTTGGTTTCGTCAACTAATAGATTTTGTCGAGCCTTGAATAGTGTTGGGAAACTAACCATATTCAATTCAATTGCCATAATCTCAAGAGAGGAATGAAGTAAGGTGAAGAGGAAAAGAACAAAGGCAAGAAGAAGACGGCATTTAAAGGCAAGAGAAACCAAGAGAGTCATAAGAAGATATTAAAAAAGTATATGCAGCCTTTGATCAAGCTAGCGACATCAACATCAGGAGCGAGGATGAAGATGATGACAAAGATAAAAATATCTCTAGAGTATGTCTCATAGCTGGTAGAGGAACATCTAGAGAGTTTGATTTTGATAACAAACATATTGAGATAACTTCTTTTCAAAATATTATTGTTTCTCTTAACTTAAAGTTGGCAAAACCAGGCAACACTCAGCGACAGCATGAGCGATGGCATGTTACTTAGCTTCAGCACTGGAGCAAGAGACTGTGGTCTGACGTTTGGAAGACCATGATACCAAGTTGTCATCGAGATAGATGCAGTAGCCTGATGTAGAGCGATGAGAGTTAGGGCACCTTGCCTAGTCTGCATTGGAGTATGCGCTGAGAGACTAGGCAGGACCAGTGTTAATGTGTAGACCAACAGAAAGAGTGCCCTTGATGTAGCGGAGAATGCTTTTGACAAAGGCAAGGCACGGCTCCCAAGGGCATGCATGAAAAGGTACACCTGTTGAACCGTATATGCTAGGTTGGGTCAAGTAAGAGTAAGGTACTATAATGCCCTGGTGAGGCTATGTTACTCAGATAGGTTGGCATCTAGGACACCATCTATAGCAGAGAGTTTGGACTAGGAGTCCACAAGCGTTGAGGTAGGGTAACACTTGGACATGCTAGCACGCTGGAGAAGCTCAATAGTATATTGGCGCTATGAGAGGAACAATTAGTTGGAGGAGTGCGTGACGAAGATGCCGAGGAAGTGGAGGAGCATGCCGAGATCAGTCATTGCAAACTCCAAGATAAGGCGAGAGGTGATGCGACATAGGAGGTCTGGTGAGGAGGCTGTCACGATAATGTCGTCGATGTAGAGCAACAAGTAGGCAATGTTGTCTCAATCTTTATAAATGAAGAGAGATGCATCACTAGCGGAGGGCGTGAAGTCGAGTTAGTGAAGATATGTGGCAAATCGCTGGTGCCACATATGGGGAGCTTGCTTTAGGCCATAGGTGGACTTTTGCAATAAATAGACATAATTAAGTATAGAGGAGTCGATGAAACCAAGAGGCTGCTGTCAGTGGACAGCCTCCTCAAGAGTGTCATGAAGAAAGGCATTCTTGATGTCAAGCTGGTGAATTGGCCACGATCATAAGGTGGCAATGCTAAGGACGATGCGTATTGTGGCTGATTTGATGACTAGGCTAAAAGTCTCATTGTAGTTCACACTGTGCTGCTGGGAAAAATTGCAAACAACCCAGCGAGCCTTGTGATGGGCGAGCGACCCATTGGCATGGTACTTATGCTTGATGATCCACTTGCTAGTGATGACATTGACAAGAGGAGGCCGCAGAATGAAGCACCAGGTCCTGTTATCAATGAGGGCCAGATACTCATCAGCCATGATCGCATACCACTACGGGTTAGCTAGAGCATTGCGGTAGTTGGCTAGCAGGGGCGAGGCGACGATGGTGGAGATGAAGGCATTGTTGTAGTCGATCAGCTAGATGGCCCCTGTCTGTAGCCTTGTCGTAGCCCGTCCAGCTACCGAAGCAGTAGGAGGTACAAGTGGTGGTGGAGGCATCTCCATTGGCGCCTGAGGTATCAGGGGCGTCGGAGATGTCGAAGGTGCCGAAGGCATGATAGTGGTATCTTGTGACAGCAGGCCACCACGTCGCAAGTATACATGGCCGAAATGACCCTGAGATGGTGGTGTAGGTGGATCATAGGTGATCACCACGGGGTTGTCTAGGAGAGACATGCCAGACTAGGGCACGATCCACACCCGATGGTCAAAGTAGGCGCTACACTCATGAAAAGTGGGGAGACCACATCGCTATCATCGATAAGAAAGTCGAACGAAGTTGGAGAAGAAGGACCTGTAGAGTTTGTGGAAAAGGGAAACGACATCTCATCAAACACAACATGGTGAGAGATGATGATGCGATGGGATGAGAGATCTAGATAGCGATAGCCTTTATGGGAAGAAGGGTAGCTGAGAAAGATGTAGGCAGCGGATCGTGGAGTGAGCTTATGTGCAAAAGTAGCACTAAGGTTCAGGTAGCAAAGACACCCGAAGACTCAAAGATGAGAAGGTTAGGTTGCTGACCGTAGAGGTGAGCATTGTTGGTGATTAAAAAGATAAGTAGCTATGGCGAGGGCTTCGGCCCAGTAGGCGAAAGGCATGGAAGAATGGAGAAGAAGAGTGTGTACTATATTGTTGATAGTGCGTAGACTATGCTTGGCTTTGCCGTTCTGAGCTGAGGTGTAGGGACAGGAAAGCCGCAACAGAATGTCGTTGGCTACGAGGAAGCTAGTAGTGGCGTTGTTTACAAACTCAGGGCCACTGTCTTCTTGGAGACACTTGACGGGAAGTCCGAACTATGTGTGGACAAAGGTGACATTGGATTTGTGCTCAAGTGGAAAGGTCCAACAGTAATGAGTGTAGTCATCGAGGATAACCAAATAGTAAGATTTGCCAGAAATATATAGAACGGGGGATGTTCATACATCACAATGTAGAAGTTCGAACGAAGCAGAAGTACATAAAGATGAACTAGAGAATGATAGACGAACATGCTTGCGAAGTTGGTAGGTATGATAGACACGGGTAATAATTTTAGTACATAGAGATAACTGCTAGAGACTGGCTTGAACGGTAGGGCTAGGATGACCAAGGCAAGCATGCGATAAAATAGCGAGGTTGAAGGCAGTGATATAGGCGTGGTTGGTGTGGATAGTAGGTGGGAAAGTATAGAGATCACCAAAGCTATTTGCAGCGAAGCATCACCTGATTGATCCGCGGATCCTTAATGGAAAAACCAAGAGCGTCAATTTCAATAGCACAGTGATTGTCACGAGTGATTTGACGTATGAAAAGAATATTGTGAATGAGAGAAGGAACTATAAGGACATTATTCAAAATAAAGGTAGATGAAGGAGCCACGAGGAGGGAGTCACCCTAGCAAGTAACGACGAGAGAGTTGTCATCACCGACCACGATGGTGGAGGAAGAGGAGGGGTGACGAGAGAGAAGGATACCGTCATTACTGCTCATGTGGTTTGTTGCACCGGTATCTATGACCCTGGGGGCACCACCTTGGTTCATAGTTATCTGATTGATGGTGACCACCTGACCAGAGTGATCCTACTGCGGGGAAGAGTGCTGCTAGGCCAGTGGAAAATACTAAATCGGCATGAAGATGGTGTGGGCTTGAGGCAACTGACCGAGGATTTCCAGGGCGTTGGGACACCATAGAAGGCACTGCTGACCGACGGCCGGGCTAAAACAGAGCCAGGAGCCAGAGGGCGATGGTGGGGGCTGTCTCCTGCCATCGGAGTGCTGCTGTCTACTGCCGCGACACCCACTGTGGCGATTATTTCCAGCGCACCCGCCATGACTGCTGTGCCCGCTTGTGCCACTATGCAACGGGAGAGAGGCAGCGGCGGTGTTGCAAGTGCTATTTGAGCAACTGCAGCCGCCTGGACTGTAGGAAGATGGCGTGGAGGAGCCGGTGACCAGTAGCGCACTAGCTACCTGCAGCTTTTCTTCGTTGGCAAGGCGAAGCTCTTTGAGGATAAGCATACTATGGGCGACGACGACGGACGGAAGTACTGTTTTGTTGGCGATGTCATCAGCGGTGCTAGAGAAGTGAGGATTAAGGCCACGCAGGAGATTGAGGATGAGTTGTGAGTCTAAAATAGGGTGCCAACATCACGGAGGGTATCGGCAGTCTTCTTCATGCGCTGGCATTATTGGTCCATTATAAAGTCTCCCTGAGACATTGTGTGCAACTGCTCAGTGAGGAAGATAGTGCGAGGAGCCTTGTTAGCTTGGAACAGAGTGCTAATCGCAACCTAGAGATCACAAGCGTTCTAGCCATCTTCCGTGGCAAGGTCAAGAACCTCGTCAGAGACCGAACCAAAAATCCAGCCACAGATAGTGCAATCCACTGAATCACAGTGAGGATCAGTAGGATTGCGGTCGAGGGAGCCATCAGCATGGCCGCGGAGGAGAAATCGGCCACAGATAGCAAGGAAGAAGACGGACCACTTGTTATAATTAGGAGATCACAACTCCCCCATGATTGTCACATGAGTTTTTACATTAATGATAGCATAGGCTGGGGAAACTAGGGGTGGCACAATGTGGGAGGAGGAGCTCTATAGCTGGTGGCCGAGGCATTGGGGTCTGACGAGGAGAGGATTGATGGTTCAGTGGACATGGTGATGAGAAGTAGAGGGCGCAGAAGAAGATGAGTAGGTGTGGCGAACGCGCGAGGTAGCGGATAGAGGGCGCATGCGAGAGCCGCGCATAGAAGACAAGTAGTTGCAGTGTGTGCTTGACGGAGATGAGGAGGTGCTCAAAAGAAGGAGAGTAGCCCGTATGGACCACACCGTTTGATAGAGAAAAAGAGGCCCGAGCACAAAAAATGAGTAGGTGCCACAGACGCGCGAGGAACACGAGGAGGCAGACAGAAAACGCATGTAGGAGCTACGCGTAGAAGACGAAAGATCGCGGCTTACGTGAGGAAGACGAGGAGGCGGACAGGAAACTCATGTGGGAGCCGCGCGCAGAAGACAGGCGGTCATGGCTTACATAAGGAAGACAAGGAGACAGGTCGTGCGAGGATGCGTGCATGTGGAGACCAGCGAAGGAGGAGAGGACGGTGTAGCGGCATGGAAGCCTGAGCGTCAGCACGAGCTACGAGCGAGGGAAGGAGCGCGAGTGCGCAAGAGAGATACGATGGTGTGGGAGAAAGAGGAGAAGAGGAGCGTTGGCACGAAGAGAGCACAGAGGGAAATACGGTGGCGGCGCGTCAGGGTGGAAGGAAAAAGGCAGGTGTGGAGAAGACGGAGCAGTGCGTAGGGGAAGGAGGAGGGAAAAGAGAGAGAGGCATCGGAGCACAAGCACGCTAGCCAGCTGCGAGTGGGAGAAGAACCGCAAGCGCGCAGGTGAGCTGCACGGAGGTGTGGGAGAGGGGAAGAGTGGCATGGCGGTGCAGAAAGAAGTGGCGGTGTAGCTAATGTAGTGGCGAATGGCGCGACAGGCGTGAGCAGGAGTGAGAGAATGAAGCGGTGAGAGCGAGAGAAGGGGAACCCGGAACTCTGATACCATGTAGAAAGATAGATGGACTATAGTAGGGGAATTTAAAGCTCTGATACTATGTAGAAAGATAGAGGGACTGTTGAGAGATAGCAGAAACACCACATCCTCTTAGGTTGGATGGTCTTTATATATATAGCCATAGAGACTATAATACAATTACAAAAGACCCTAGATTTATGCATATCTAACACATACATCATTGCCGTTGCCATTAATTGCAATGGGGCTTGTTGTCACTTGACTAGCAATCCTTAAGATTTTGGTTTTAATTCACAAGCACATGATACTAATATAGCTTTTTCTCGTAGAATTTCTAAGATATCAAATTCGCAGGGAATGTGATATTATCGTACAATGGATATGACTAAAGGATATATTAAGCATCTATAAAGTGATCTACATGGTTAAAGCCATACAAGACAGAGCTGTCACTCGTTATGCATAGAGAGATAGATAGAGATCAAGTCCATCTCATTCTAGAATCTAGTTTGGCCTCCCAAGATAACGTTGATTTGAAACAGACGCTAAATTTACATACGAGCTCTACTTTGGACCCACGAATACTTGATAGAAGCTTTAAAAATCCTCTTTAGGCTTGATCTCCAAATTCCATCTGTGTCAAACATTACTGAGGAAACAAGGTGATACACCACATATCTTGGACCATTAGGTTTGTAACTTCGTTTGAGACCCTGCCCCATATGAAGCCAATGTTATGTGGGTGCTAACACGGTCCTAAGGCCTCCTTAGTATCCTCTCATCTAATTAAATAGTTAGGTACGTCTTTAGGGTATTTTGGGTTTTGTTAGATTAGCTACTACTACCTCATTTATAGTTATGTGTCATCTAGACCACCTAGTTACTTATCTTCGAAACCCCACTTTCTTTAGTAATCAGATTTGCTTGTTTAAACTTGTTGTTGCTAGTTCTCAACTAGTTGTAGGAATAGATATCCTTGTGGTTTGGTTAATCATGCTTCATCAAGATCACAAATAACTTTTGAAGTTGGTGTATCGCTAGCTATGGTGTAACATCTTAGACGGTATAGACGATTTATCAACTTTATCTCCTTTTAATTGAAGCTATCCACCTTCTAATTCAAATATTAGGACACCTGAGAGCACATTAGAATGACTAGAATTTTGTCTAAATTGAGAAAATATCAGTGTACTAAAAATTCGTAGGATCCGTAAGAATGATAAAGAGAGATGGGAAAAGAGAGAAGAGCCTTTGGCCAGGCTAAGAAGTAACAAGCACTCTACGTTTTCTAACTATCTAGTGGGTTTATCATAGTCCTTAACCATACGGGTATGGATTAGGGCCTTCTAAGGAGAAGCTTCTCTTGCCTTTGTCACCTATTAACACAAATGCGATCACATCTTGCAATCACTATGGCGTTACTAGAATTCCATGCAGAGATTAGTTTAGGCACCATGCCCACCTTAATTTAGGCACTAAGGAAGTACTTAATTTACATGTATGTATGAAGATAAAAATATTTATATATTATTAAACACCGGTCCACGCCTGGCCTCTCCTCTTCTCCTGTTGAGGTAGCATCTAGTTTGCTTGGGAGGGAGTTATAGAGACCGATGCTGGTGGACTCTTTTTCAAGGAGGAGAGGGGTTGAAGCAGTGTCTGGCTTGTGCAGGCATTTTGAGTATTCATGCTATCTATAATGGTTCTTAAATGGGTTAAATCTCTAATCGTTTTCAAACAAGAGTCATCAGAGATTAGGTTTAGATTTGTAAAGTTTCTTAGTTAAATTGTGTTAATAATTAATTGTGGGCTATATCAAACCTGATTGGAAAGGAGGAATCCGAGATAAGGCAAATATGGGACACAAAGCTTAAATATGAATATCTATATGAATTTTGATGATATGGAGGCACAAGAGGGTAGAAAATTGGTAATAACTGAACTAACCGGAGAACACTTTTATAGGTTGTTTACAGGATAAGTGAATTATCTAACTAGTTGATATGTGCAACTTAATATATTATTCGAGATATAGGTCATAGGTCAAACCCTCGATGCCATGCAATTCAATGCTCACGACGTATTACAAATTAACATAAATCGTTATTCCTTATTTATCATAAGTTTAATTGCTAGTGGGGGTTAATTCGAAGAGCGAATGACGCCCTGGATTAGATTAGCCCACAGCAAGCCACTCTAAAAACTTTTTTCAACTACACGAAGGGCACGTACACACCGGTGAATGCACCACTTAAAACATGCTCACAAATGGAGACTATCGGCACATTTATAGCCCTACTAAAATTTTATTAAAAATACACCCATGTGTATAATATTGTGAGTACTATGATTTGAATAATGATGGATAAAGTCGTACAGACTTCACCACCACATCACTGATGTTTCTTCTAGTTCGGCATAAGAAATATTATTGTTTCATTTTTTAATATGAACGAAAGGAAAAAGTTGTGGCAAGAACTAATAACAACTCTTTTTGATTTTCTGTGTGTTACAATGAAGTTCTAGGACGCTGGTACTATATATTATCAGGCAAAAATATATACAGTCAATTATGGCTTAGGTAAAGTTGTTGGCAGGGATATTATGCATTATTTTTGGGAAAATAAAGGGCTGCTACAAACCAAACCAGTTATTTTACCCTTAACTTTTAGAAAGGATAAACAAAGCCCTAAACCATGCTTCAAGTGGTTTTTCTAATATGATGGTGAGTTTTTAACCTTATTTAGATAAAATTTATAGGTGAAATTAAGCGGTTTCTACATCAATAGAATATACAGTAGTCCACCATGCGATTGCCGTGGTGGATTGCTTCACTCCCTCCTTGGCATGAATCTTAGCACAATCCGACAGTCTATAAATTGAAATATTTTGAAAAAATACTTTCCATAGTTATAGAAAAAATAAACGGATTCGCTATTCTTACAATAGGTTTGCTTGCTACGTCAAACTGTTGGGAGTTCCTACCGTAGAAGGCTGGGTGTCATACTGCAGTTCGGCCGGCTTGCCGTGCGTACATGGGATAGAGAAGGGAGAGAAGACAAGATTGATAAAGAGACAAGATGAGAATTTTAGGTGGTAGCTATGTCTAACAGCCGAATGCATGTCATACTTTTGGACTTTAATGTTATATATATTCCCTTCATATTTTAGCTCTTAAAATATTTTGTTTGAAAACATATAAATTAATATAAGTGTATTTCTTTACAAGTATTTGTATGGTGTTATAATTTTGTTAGGTGTTATCGTTATATGCTAATTAGAAAAAAGTGGTATAAGTTGTAAGTAAAAACCAAAGTCAATATATTTAAATCCGGAGGTTATATTTCATAATTTTTTTAAGACAAACCCATAACTGATTATATATTTGTACTTAGGTCCTAGAAGAAGTGCAAAGTAGAAAGCTGAGAAACAAGGACAGCATGTGCGCAGGCAACATATGCTCACAAGGAGTCTGCAACGCATATGGTCTGCAGTTCACGAACGACCTCACATTGTTTCTTGAGTCACGAGCCAAAGTGATCATCCCGGGAGGATGGCTGCTGATATCCATCAAAGGGAGGAAATGCAGAGACTACCTAAGAAGTGCTGATACGCGTTTGGGGGATCACAAGTCCATCGAGCTCAACAAAATGTCAGCCAAGGCACAGTTTTGCTGAAAAACTGACGCCATCTTTTTTACATGATTTCAGCAACTCTTTTGCTTGATGTGATTGCTAACTCTCCCTGGTATATATGAAAGTAGATTTGCATATGACATTTTCCTTATTATTTTTTGGTTGTGCTATTTTTTAGTTCAACTACTAGTTTTTAAGCATTCAAGTAGGTAATCAATTCTTTTGATCTATACCATTTAAAAATCGACAGTGCAAGAATTAAAAATTACACTGTAAATATATAAATTTTACAGTGCAAATACTTGCTAAAAATTTGACTGGTCTTTTCATCAAATGTGGCGTCATAATATATACCATTGAATTTTTATTGGCGCCATGATCCTGAGTTGTTGATGTCGAACGGGACGCGCGACGTTTCCGCCGATTCCAAGCGTGGGTCCCACTCACATGCGAAATTTTGAGGAGTACGCAGAATTGAGATTTCCTTCTGGAGATGCAACGCCGATTCTGATTTCCTTTCGATTTAATTTTCAAGTTTCGACTAGACTTTGAACTCAAAATTTTATTTAAAAATCGACTCAAATTGTTAAAATGTCAACTAAAATTTGAAAGCTTTCAAATTCGAATTTCAAAACTTTCAACTTAAATATTTTTTTTATTATATGGGCTGACTCAACTTAAATTTCGTGCCCTCTCTTTCGTTAGGCTGGACTTGCTTCCCCTTAATAGGCTGATAAATGGTACACGGAAACGAAGACTAGGGAAAAAAAACGCGTGGCTGCAGATGTCGAGTCGTGCCATCTTTTTTTTCGGACGGAGAATCGAGCACGACTTGATTAAGTCACGTGCGCGGCGAGCGTGCAAAACGACAAAATTACAAGTAGTTGTGAAACTTTTAACTCCAATTCGAAGTTCAAAAATTTTAACCTCAAATTTAAAAATTTCAGCCTCAAATTCGAAACTTTTAAATAAATTTAAATTTTAAAACATTCAATTAAAATTTGGAATACTCAGAATTAAAACTTTCAACAGCAATTATTTGAAACTTTAACCTCGAATTTTGAAACTTTGAACTCAATTTATTATTTATTATTTTAGAATTAAAAATCATTAAACGCTAATGGCGATGGTTAGCACTAATGGTGCGGCTCCCGGTGCGCACGACTTGTTTAACTCGTAACCACGCGCGTAGCAGGCGGCCACTACTTAGAGATATCATACTATCAATTTGTATAGCATAAGGTTTAATATTAGGTTCGTTGTAATCTAACTATTTTAAAACTATAGCTGTCCAAGTTAGAACAATAACGATGACAAATAATAGTAGCAAGTATTTGCAGGCTCGGCTCTGGTACTTAGGTGAGAGGTGCAACCATCTAGGGCCCACAGCTAGGGGCCAGCCAAACATGATGTGGTAGCGGAGTGGTCAAGTTGCTGGCGCCGTCGTCCCCAATTCCCATCCCGATCGACTCATTGTATTCTCTCCTCTCTGTGGTAGACCAGGGAGAAAGCACGGCAGTCGGCAGCCGACGGCGGCGCCCGGCGGTCGGCCAAACGTGTACAGCACTCCGTCCCCTACCTAATGCTGATGACTGAAGTCTGAATTAGTGTTGATTTTTTTATCTATTACTTTAGTAGGTTGTTCTTCTCCAACTTGTAAGGACTTCTAGACGATGAATCCATAACAATGCATTAGTTAGCAGGCTAGATTATTTTCATTTGAGTTGTTTATTCTCCTCGGTAGTTTTAGGTATAGGAATGCTACCTTAAAAAACATGTGATTTTCTTTTCCAAAGATAGAGTCGTTGGTTCTTAGAATATGTATTTATTTATAGTACTTTTATTTTACTGTTATTTTAGTATTTTTTTATTGTAGTATCAACATTATTTTATCAAAAATTATGACTTAAATTAAACACAGTATATTACTACAAATCTAAAACTGGGGTGAAACTCCTATCGGAAATACTAACCAATCCCTCACACGTACTAATATAATATAAAAAGGACTAGAATGCATGAAATGAAAACAACGTTTCCCTACATCGGTTGGAACACGATGACACGAGGAATACCGTAAATTAGCGCCTGATGTGTCATGCATGGAATTAATCACCGATATGTCTTTGTCCTTGATTGCCCCGTAGATCGAACTTGTTGCCACTCTGTCTAGGCGTCCGATCTCAATGTCAGCACATCAATCCCAGCGTAAATTTTGATATCGTTACTTGTAAATTAGATGTATAACATCATCAAGGTTAAGTTTTTTTGAAAAAAAATTAAAAATTAGATATTTACTTAATGGGCGTTGTATCCAATTTCGGATTAGTTAGGAGGTAAAAATTTAAAAATATCCTTAGACCAAACGTAGTAATCTATCTCTCTTTCTTTTTCTCACTATCTCTTAAGCAAGTCGATTTCAGTTGCTCACAGTGGTGTGGATGAGAGAGGAGCACAGCCATAGCCCCAAGCTACATTGACACATCATCAATAGCATGATGCATGGGTATGGCTATCGATGGAGGATGACGGCGAAGAGGACAGTGATAGGCTTCATCGACCCATAATTGTAGATTTATAGGTTGGAGACCATCTTCTCACTCAACAAATCAAGGAGATTCTTGAGGGGTTCTACTCATCATAGTAGGGTGAAGGTGGTGATGCGATTTTATAGCTGGAAATGGGTCGTAAAGGTCATATAGCGAGCACGATGCGGCAGTGGTGTCCATTGGCCATAGCTGGTGCATGCTCTAAAGCTCCTATGGTCTTGGAGTTCCTAGAGATATGCTTTGAAATCAAATTGGGTTTGCTGGAATGGGTTCAGCATAAGAGGAAGATTGAGAACGCAAAAGAGTTAAAGAATATATAGAGTGCTCCCAAGTTGGTGCCTTACTCTTCCTTACAATCAAGAGTGAGGGAGATAAGGGCACTGTCAGCTCTATCTCTACTTGTGTCTAGCTTAGGGAGGGAGGGAAGGCATGGACAAATCTCCGTAGTAAGGAGATAGGTGAGAAGGGCAATGACTTGAGCGGTGTCAGTGGGCATGGCACCATGGCCAGCGCAGTACACGATAGGGAGTAATAGCGGTGGGCACCGTTGCTTAAGAGATAGAAGGAATACAAGGAAATCTAAATTACTTAAACCACTAAAATTAAGAACAAAGCAAAGCAATAATAAAAAAGAATGCACTAAAAAATACTATATTACTTTATTTATTAATAAAATAAAAGGAAATTAGAAAATTGATACTAATGTGAATTCAAAACTCAAATACCTAAATTCTATCGTATTACAACCATAGAGATGGTATATCTGAAAACAAGTCCAAGTTCAATTCAATTAGAAAAAAGAAAAGAACGTCTCTCGGTATAATATGAGAATTGCGTTTAAGCATTCCCTATCCGAAGCATGCCTCTGACTATGAAATGAACAGTACAACAGCGATGAAAGCCTGAATCCAGACGGTATGATTGCAATAGTTCAATTCAACCCCCTCAACTATTGCAATATTTTGATTTACCCCCCTCGACTGTGAATCTTAAGGGTATGATTGCAATTGTACAATAGTGATAAAAAAAACGTAAATCCTTAGCATTATTGGTCCGGATCCATCCAGTTTAAAAAATTCAGAGGTGTAAAATGTCTTGTATCAGAGTTGAGAGATAAAATTAAACTATCACAATAGTTAAGAGGGATTATTCAAACGCTACACTACGGTTGTCCAAGGGTATACAATCTTTATATAGCAAGTGGAAGTCATTACTAAGGTAACTTCTAAAAATACTAACCAACACAGTACATTGAATAGCTGTGTTTTTATTTTTCTAATCCAAGGTAACTATGTATTTTTCTCCACAAGGTTTGTTTGTATGAACGGAAATATTTACTTTATATCAATTAGATAAATTTTATGAATTTTGAGGAAGCTAACTACACAATGATATCTTATTGCCTAATTAAAATTTATTGTTAACTAATAGCAAGAAAAATTAGCAACATGATACATGACCTTTTTCTATATGGCCAAAATATGTAATTTCAAAATGTTATAATATAATACTGTTATTAGAGAAATCTAAAAGAAGCTACTACAATCACTCCAAAAGCTAAAAAGAGCTACCATGTTCACTCCAAGGGTTTAAAAAATTAACACATTAATCAAAACTATGTACCATTTGATCATTAAACTTTTAGATTATAATGATATCTATTTTTAAGGAAATAATAGAGTCAAAACTCTATGTTTATCTATGCGCCTAAATTTGTTTGTACTTTGTCTTTACCACATACAATTCTCTCTACCACTGCACTAGCATAAAGAAGGAATATAGACGCTATAGAAAAAAGTTGACTTGGAATTAGACGTTGGACAAAGCTCTACGTCAACCCTATTTCTCAGGCCCATTCTACAGATGATACTAGGACGAGCCAAAGTAGCCAGTCAAGTATCCAAGTATCGTACGTGTAAGAGATTTGCTTAGAGTATACCCATGATGAGTAAATACACGATAGCCCGATCCTGTGTGAAGTCGTAATGTTGCCCGTTGAGTAATGTGATCCTGTAATCTGGTTGCGAGAAAAACATAACAATAGAACACAACTGGAATGCTCTCTACAAGTTTAATACATTGACAACACAAAATCTAAATAAAGTTAGCCGTGCAAATACGCTGACCTTTTTGCTAGTTCTCTACAAGCCTCAAATACTGCAATCTGCAATATGTACATCCCCGTCGTTAAGCCGAGGAAATTCTTTATTTTCCTGGACCATCCACGCAGGATCGACTGATATCGTAGAATTTTTTATTTATATATAATTTTTTAAACAAAATACAAAAACATATTTTTTTTATTTTTAAAATTTGTAGGAATATATTCCTCCTTCCCACTAGAAGGGTGTATTTTTAAAAACCATAAATATGACATGATAAATGAAAAATTTCTATTTAGGCTCTTCTCGCCCTCAGCTCTAAATATAAATATTCATGTATGAATTGATAATATCAAGTTAGATGAAGTCAAATTTTATGTTAAAATTGTAGAGCTCGATGAGATCTATGTTAATAAAATTTTCATTTAAAATCATTTAGAGGTGCAAATATTTGTTACAAAATCTCATATCTACAATTTAAATAAAATCCAATGGAGACAGGATCTATATCAAAATTGTATATTTTGACATGTCATAGTTAATCAATTTTTCATTTAAAATAATTTATAGTATCAAATAATTGTTTTACACCCTAAATAATTTTAAATGAAAATGTGATTAACTAAAAAATATAAACCTATAGATCTTGTCTCCATTAAAATCTTTTCAAATGTAGATATGAGATTTTATAGAAATATATATTTGAGATTTTGTATTAATAGTTGTAAATGATTTTAAATATCAACTACAAAGTTGTATATCTTGTCAAAATCTATAATTTTAATATAAATTTTGACTTCATCGGACCATATTTATAAATTATGAAAACATTGTATACCGAGGGAAAGGAAAAAAAATTATATTTAGGCCTTACCATGCCACGATAAAAAAAAAGACCCTATTAAAAGGTTGCATTTTTGTTAACACCAAAATTTGTTAAGAAGAAGGAAATATTGAAAAAATGATTGGTTTAGTAAAGAAGAGTCCGACTCCTACAGGAAAAAAGCCGATTGTAGGAAGCGCGGAAAGATTTGGCCCAATTATAGAATAGAAATATTTAGTTTGTTTAGTTAGCTTTCTTAGAAATATTTTTCCTTCTATATTTTTTAAGAAAATAACGTCCGATGCTTATTGTAACCACATCGGTCTCTGTAATCTCAGGGTATAAATATAAACCACTTGAAAGCTCATAAGATCAATATAATTTTAATGCATCGCCATCCTTGCTTATCTAGGTTTTTACCGACGGGTACTGTCTCTCGATACAGAGCTGCATTGGTTAAGTTCGATCTTCGGCAAAAGGGTATGTCCCACCACAATCCCGGCATATCTTACTTTGACTAAGGCTGCATCTGTTAGGTTCAATCTCTTAGTCAGATCGAGTGTACCGTATCATGTTCGTACGAGATCTATCGGTTTACCAAGCTCTCTGTATAGTCGTCGGTCCTATACTGCATCGGTTAGGTTTGACCTTCTGGTCGATGCATGCATATCTTCAAAGAGGTCTTCTCATCGGCTCAGCCAGCCAATAGGTTCCCTCCACCCTTCCTTCAGTATGACCGATTTGTCATCCGCCTTCCCATTGTCATTGATCTCAGTCTCTTACTATCTCGGTTAGGTTTGATCTTCGAGATTGATGCTAGCGGCGTCCTCACGAAGGGCGACGAGTCTCATGCTGTAGGAGGATCGGGCACTGCTCCTTATTCATCGCCCACCATATCTAGAGCGACATCGGCTTTGCAGCTGGTGTGTCTTTTATATGATTCCTTAGAGCTCGATCAGGCGTAACGCATCACGTCCGCGCGAGGCTCACCTGCACGTCGGGCTCCCTCCTTCATCAACGGTCTCGTGCTGTATCGGTTATGTTTGACCTACGAGATTAGCGATGGTGGTTTGAGCCGGTGCCCCAGTGGATATTCACGCAGCGTCTCATCGGAGTGAGTAGCCGATTAGTTATCCTCACCACAGGCCTCGCATCTATCTCACGTATCGTCTAACGATCGATCGGCTAGAGATCGATCCGAACATGTCGGATGCTTCCTGATACTATCTCGGTTCGGTTCGATCTTCCAAGGCTCATGTCTGACGTGACCGGTGTCGAGATCTAGCGAGTCTCATTCCCCATTGGATCGAGCAGCTGATGGGTTTAGGTATAGGCCTGCATCGGACGTTCAGCTCTTAGGTAGCCGATGACCTCGACTTTTCCTCCCTCATCGTCACGTTTGGTCTAGGCCTCTGTCGTCTCCGTATCGTTAGTCCCCGGCCTTATACTGTCTTGGTTTGGTCCGATCTATCGAGGTTGGTCCTAATGGTGCCGTTATCGCGATCGCTAGCCCATGTGGCTTTGTAGGGGATCAGGCCCCGCTTCGTGCTTCGGATGCCACAGAGCATCATCAGTACTTTGGCCGATAGATTCTCTAGTATATTACACCCGTCTATCTCTCGCATCTCCATCGGCTTTTCAACCGATACTCGAGCGTTGACCTTTCTACCGGCACCTAGCCGATAGGGAGAGCCGAACAGGCCCACCGGCTAACCAGCATACGAGTCTCATCATCTCTCCTTATTAATTATAGGTCAAATTAACTGGTATGCTCTCGAACCTCGAAGATTAATGAACTATAACAGAGTTAAGCAGATTTTCTAACCATTCGTGTGACCGAGCCACCATCTCTCCCCGGTCAGACCTCCGTTTGGCCCAGTCAGACCTTCTCCCACGAAGTTTGGCAGCAATCAGTTTTTATGTATTTTGAAATTATATATACTTTTGTAAATTTTTAAATAATAAAAAAATATATATAAATAAAAAATTATCGATGTCTATATATGCATGTCAGTGGGGATCAAAAACATTCAGGTGTATTACTTGGATACTGAAATTTAAATCCGCGTATTTCCAATAATATCTTGCAGTTAGATGTTGAATATACATATAGAGAAATATGAAAAGAAAATATCAACGTGTATTATCTTACTACGTGGAGTAGTATTAACAGTACATACCCGTGAGTCTTCTCCAAAACAAAAGGGGAAAAATCCTAAATTTTAGGGACTACGAATACATATGCAAGATAAGATGAACTGTTTGCACGTACGTGTATTCTCTTATGTGGTAGCCTTCTCCAAAACAAAAACAAGAGAGCCTAAATCCACGCAGTTTACTCCTATTCTGTACAGAAAGTAATAGAGCAGCGATCGAGGTGAAGCTGATTTGTAGTGCCACGGCGGCCGGAACATATGAAACGACGACTTGTGCGAGGCGAGCAGCAGCAGCAGCAGCGTCACCACCGCCGTGACGGCCCACGGCGACGTGCCGCCCTCCTCGCTACTACCATCATCCTGGCCCCATCCCCACCTCCACGACACCGGTACGGCGACCCTCCCTCCACCGGCGTCTACCAGCGCGTGGCTCCCGAGCAGGACAAGACCTACTGCCCCGAGCACCAGCAGCACCCACAGCCCGGCCAGCGTGCGCAGCTGGAGCTGCTCCATCTGCCACGTCAGGTAGAGAAAGAACCCGACGATGGCGGAGACTGCCAGCACCGGGGCCGGTGGCAGGCCGACGGCGAGGCACCCCTGCCGCCACTGGAGGTCACTCGATTCATCCGTGCTTCTTGCTGTGTGTTTCTCTTGTGTCCATCAGTCGACGTCTCGGCCTCGCTGGCCTTATTTGGAGAAGAGAAAGATCGAAGCGAGGTGAGGTTTGGTCTTGTGGCTGCTGATGAGTGGAAAGTGGTAGATGCTCGTACAAGATGACGAGGCGACGCGTGTCGTGGGTAGGCGTGAATGAGCGATGGCGTTGGAGTGGCCGGCGCTTTCAGGATCACTACGGATGCTACTCGGCAGTCGGCGATCGGTTGCTGTATGCATTTGCTACTTTTAAGGATTTTTGTAATCTTTTCTTTGGCTAGGAATTGGACTTTTTAATGGAGTACGTGGCCAAAAAATCCCAAAAATCGATAACGATTTTTTTGATCGTACCATAAAACAGTTGCAGCTGCCGGGGCCGTATAGGGAAGCTGGACGGCACGTGGAAATGAGCCTGTAGCGGCCTGGGATAAAAGAAGAGATGAGAAGGGGCCGAGAGGGACGGAATAGAGAGGCATGGGCTCACAAGAAAAGGCTTTTGCCCCATCGCGTGCAGTACCGCTTCAGAATTTAAGAGGATGATTTGCCCTTTTTTTTTCCTTTGGCCATACACAGTATAAACACAGAATTTGGGACGGCGCGTAACTTAACCAGCTAAAGCTATGCTGAGAGGGTGATTTTTGTATAGGACTTGATCTCAACAACTCAAAGGGAAGATTTCAAAACTTTTCGCAGACATTTTCCTTAAGTTTGAGGATGGCACACTTGTCTAGATTAAATTTTGTTGTTTCATACTCTCTCTCACACAATATAAGATTAGTTTTCTACATGGTCTTAGATACTTTACTTTGAGCATTAATTTTCTTCAAAATTTTGGAGTTAACATTATATAAAAATACTTTCAAACATGAACCTAGTGATATCACAAACATGTATTTTGTAAATTTAATTATTAGTTAAAAGTTATGATACTATTTGTTTCCAAAAATATGGGCGCCTTGTTTTGGGCTGGACGGACTATAGTTAGAATCTTGCACTAAACTACAATTTTCTTAAAACAGGTGACTGGCACATAAGAAAAAATTGGTCACATGGCGGGAGTGTCTATTTATCAGCTGATTGATTTTTCATCAAATGTCAATCATTTTTTTCTGTATGCATATAATGGTGTGTGTTGTTTGTTCACACCTATCTTTTTTTTTTGCATTGAGTAAAAAAATTTATAGCTTAAAGTTGAATAAACTATATTTTGGACCATTTTATTACGAAACAAAAAAAATATGATTAGATAAGCATGGGAATTAATACATTTTGAACTCAAAGTTACTCTAAGAGAAAAAACAACGTAAACTGAAAGTTGCTTCTCTTTTACACTAAAGTTGGACTTTTATAGTATAGAAGCTTAGCATATATGTATTGTGATTAACAAATAAAAAAATCATGAAATTGATAAATAGAAAAGCTGTTAATTTTTAAAAAACTTTGCAGAACTAGAATTTTACACTCTTAAAAAAACTATTAGATAATAGGTCCTAGTCTAATACTAGTTCTAGTATAATTTGTACGTCACCTTATTAATTATATTTTATATTTTTTTGTGAGGTTTTATTTATGTCTCTTTTTGTCTTTTTCCCCTAACACTAGTGTTTAGTGGGTTGTTTTTAGGTCTGTTTCCAAGATTATTAACCCTCATTAGAGTGGATGTCACGCGCCATATTTATTCTGAATCATTCATAATTTTTCACACAAAACAATTTTGATTCATAATTTATCACACAAAACAATTTTGATTCATAATTTATCACACAAAACAATTTACACTTTTGTGAAGCATTCTCTTACCTCGGTAATGCCTGGTCCTACCACTAAAGTGTGAATTTCATATGGGTAAACACTCATTAATTAGAATCAACGCATAACCACAATGATAGATAACCATTTTAGTCAACGATACCGTGAAAACATAAGGTTCAGTAGACAAAAAGGGGGTACTTTTCTACCATCTGTAAAGCATGTAAGAAGGCATAAGATAGCTTCTAGATTAATTGTCGGTCCTTCCTTTCATAACGATGTATTGGCACTGATCAAGCGTCAGGTTGTTTTCCATGTGATCACTTCAGGACTTCGGTTGAATCACCCTCATTATTAATATTCAATGTTGAACAATTGGTTTTACAAATAATTTAATTAATAAAAATTAGTTTAAAAATATTTATGAGGTTATGTGAGTGTGTGTGACTAATGTGGGTCTGTGTTTAAAAATGATTTGTTTTGTCAATATATATATATATATGTGATTTGAGGTCAATTTTATTTAAAATTAATGGCTGAGACTACGCTTAGAAAGAAATAGAGATCTAGGTATGATTAGGATATTACATGATAAAGTAGCTTTAAGATCAATATTTATCAATGATAAAATCGAGACTTCGATTTAATAGGAGTTAAACTAGACTGGTTTAGGGGAGTTAAGTTCAAAACAGTTACTTCGATTTAATAGGAGTTAAACTAGGACTGGTTTAGGGGATGTTAAGTTCAAAACAGTTAAGATTGTCATGTTTGATATCACCATGCAAAATACTGGTCGAAGTTTTCAAATACATATAAGCCAACCCTTCTGCTCCTGCAGCAATGTTTAATCGTTTGTCTAAATTAAGGTTCATTTTATCACTTCCATGTAGAATGTCATGAAGGCTTCCCTGTGGAACAAACTCGTAGACCAATAGTGGAACATCAACTTCTAGACAACAACCAATGAGCTTGACAATATTCTTGTGGATGAGTAGTGACTGGATTATGATTTCATTTGCAAACTACTTCTCCTGAGATTTGTTCGCGCTGATGGATTTCTTTATTGCAACTACTTAATTGCCAAGCAGGCCTTTATAAACCTCTCCAAATCCTCCTTTTTCAATTACATTACACTTCTGTATTAATGACTTAAGTTCCTCTTTTATAATAATTTAATATTGTTAACATGTTCCAGTATGGGACCACCATTCTTTAGGAAAAATTATCTTGCCTTTCTTTCCTTTACCAATGGAGGATTAAACAAAACTATAATAACCGTGATGGACGTCAGCCCAATTACATCTACAATATATGTTACCAAATCGGGGCTTGTCATTTACAGACTTAAAAAAACATAAATAAAGAATTTTTGAGCCATTTAAATTATAATCTTATGATAAATTTGATGCTAAATGTATAATTTAAAATCTGAGTTTTGTGATAGTTTAATCAAAATATATGTACCGTTTTGCAAAATTTACTCATAATATTTCTAACTATTTTTTATGAGAAATAAACAAAAGTAGTTCTAATTTATAGGCACTATATATGTCAACATAAAGTAAGTACAGCTCATCCCAGTTAATTAATGATTGTAGTATTTAATCATTTATTCATATAAAGCACTGTAAACTTACTTCTAATGGTTTATATAGTTACTGTTATGCACGTCTAAACAACATTCCTCAAACTATATATGCATTCAGACTTTCAGACGCTGAAAATGTGAACTTTTCCATTATATAAACAAACCATACATGTTCAGTTTTCAACTATGACAATGTTTAAATATAATTTTGACGGACTACTAACACTTGTACGAACCTGACCTCTATTACTTCCTAGAGAAGTTAAAATTTATGTTCACTTTGTTTACTGATTTATATTTATTTTGGGTCTTAACAAATGCTCCTTTTATTGTTTTTCGCTGACACGATATGAATTACAAAGGCATTGAAAATGAACACAGAGAATACAAAACTGCTACATGACATTTGGTTAATGTGCAAAGCATCAGATTCTTGCTAATAAAATAAGCTGCTTACCAACTGTAGAGACAACTGCCGGAAGGGGAAACTGCTGCGTGCAACTTCCATTTTTCCCATCAACTCTGTTCCAAATTTGCAGTGTCAATCATAGCCCCCTATCTTACTCTTGCATTTCCCATGGCAAGGATATATATCTTGTAGTTCTGGTTGGTTATCTAAAAAAAAACACGTTCGTCGATGTCTGTATGTGCAACCTAATTAGTTTTTTTAAGATAAAGAAAAAATTATTGATCTTAAACAATTACAACAACATGATATAGTTAATTTAAGATCACTCCCACCTCTTGCATAGCTAGGATGATACAATTATATCAACATGATATAATTAGAATAATCCATTCTTATATAGCTGTTGATATGTTACTGGTTAAAAAAAAATACATATGACACAAAAGTTGTAGGATGAAGATGAGTAGAAATACAAAAGTACATGATTTATATTAGATATTCTGGTGTTTGACAGACCAAAACAGATAAAAGACAAGAATGCTTAGGGCACTGCAATATGTACTGGTAACACCAACCAATACTAATATTATTTTTCTTTAGGTTATAACAATAAGCATCTTTAGTGGCTATTTATGATCTTTAGCATTAGTTGGTGATATAAATTGGTACTAAATATCAACGCGCATTAGTATACGGTTGTCAAACACATTAACACTAGCTGAACACACCAACCATACTATATGTAGTTATTAGTATCAATTATTATTTTTAATCGTTACTAAAGATACTTGAAAAGAAAACGTATAACAGAGGTGTTGTCAAAATTTTGTGGAAGTTTTATTCGGTGATTTCACTCATTTATGGCTCTAAAAGTTTAGGTAATATGTATACTTTATCCTCTTAAAAATATATAAAATAGATGAGAAATAATAGTTTTTTAAAGAAAAATAAAGTATGTATTAATTATAAAAATAGTGGTAATATAGTAATAATACGAGAATTTCATAATAGCAAAAATACAAGAAACATATGAAAAAAGATTTTAAAACATATGAAAAAAGATTTAAAAAGAGAAAACAAAGGAGAAAATTATAGAAAAATAGTGGAAAAAGAATAAGATGGTTTTTACCCTTAAAGTTTTTCAAATTAATTATCCTTGTTCTCTTTTTTTCTTAAATTTATTTATCCTATAATTTTTTGTTTTTTAAATTATTTTTCACACTTTTCCTATTTTCTAAATTTTATATCATATTTAGAACCAGTGCTGAAGATATTTTAACTGAGCGAAAAAACTCTTTATAACCGGTTGTTAAAAACAACCGATACTAAATACTAAACAATAAATCTTATCCCCGTTGTCAATATCAACTAGAACTAAAAATATTTCAACTAGAAAAACTCTTTAATAACGATGATTATTATATATAACTGTACATATATCATTTCCTCGTCTTCACTTATATAAGTCCTCAGATTATATTCTTTTTATCTCTTCACATCGTCCTAACACCATCCACATCAACATCGTTATACGCTCGCCTTCACACCGATGATGTCATCCTTCATGCTACGTGTCCGCCTTCCCACCAATAACACCGTCCTCCACGCCGCGCACCCGCTTTCCTCTAACGACGCCACCCTTAACGTTGCCGTTGTCTCCATCTCTACTATCAACGCCGTATCATCCCTAAAACAAGAACCGCTCCGGGTGGATTACATAAGAATTATTTAAAAATAACTCATTATATTTATTATAGACGAAATCATTAATCATATACATATATATACATATTTATATATATACCAATTACTACATCAATAAAGAGTACTGTAGTAAAATAATCTGCAAAAAGCAATTAAAAAAATATCGTCCTAACGTCAATTGTACTACTATTTTTATTCCCGAATTACTCGTACCGTTATTATGAATCGATATGGTCTAATGATATCTCACACTGACTTGTCAGACATGTTTGTACGTACCTTGGCATCGATCAGGAGGTATTGGTTGCCGTCGAAACCATCCTTGCACTTGTAGAGATATCCTGGGCCATAGGTCGCGTTGACACAACGGCTGTTTTTGCTCCGGCAAGCCGTCGGCAACGTCTTCCCATCCGCAGGACATGAATCGTTCCTGATGGCGAAGTCGAGCACGATCGGTACGCCGCGTGGAAACTTGTGGAAATCACGTTGGCCGTAGACGTCCTTCAACGAGAAATTGTACATGACCTGGAAGGTCTCCCACATGGTTTTCTTCTGACGCTTCATGCCGACGGCGAGTTCGCCGAGCCCCGGCGGGAAGTCTGCCTCGCAGCAGCCGAGCCCCGAGCACGAGGCGTTCTGCACCGCCGATGGCGCGTCGAAGAGCGAGGTGCAGGACGGCGAGTAGTTGCTGCTGGTGAAGCCGCTGGCAACCCAGGCCTGGACGCTCTGGCCGACGCCGATGAGCACGTGTCGTCAACGAGAAGAGGAACGTGTCGGCGAAGTTCACCTTCATGGTGAAGATGCTGAGCGCGTGGTGTTGCCGCACTTGTCTGGGCATCCAGGGAGAGTGATCAGCCTCTGAGCAGGCTGTTGATCGGCGGCCATGGTCAGAGCGGCAACGATGGCGGCGAGCTGGAGTAGCATTGTTGGCAACAAACGCCTTGTTGACAATTGACAGTATGGCCTAGCTGACATGCTTCTGTACATATCGCCAATGACCAAGGCTTTGGCTATGGAAAATAAAGCTCCTAATGTAATTGAAAAATGGTTCCTCCAAGACAGATTGAAGAACATGCGAACACAGCTTGATTGGCAATGGAACCATAATTTAATAACAAAATAATTAAGAATACCAACAGTTACGTAGCAAGAACAACGTAAAAAGTTGATTTGAAAATATTACTGCGAATTAAAAATTTTTACATATGTATGCCCCTGACAACTTCATGATATTAAAAGATCCCATTCTTATACGAGATTAGCGCAAATGATGAATAAAATGCGCCCCGACATTTTAGCACTTAGTTGTCAGTATGTATATATTTTATAACGTGTCCTTGGAAAGCTTGCACTTCAGTTCAGCCTCCGCATTTAATGGAAGGTACATGTACCTCTGATATGTTTTATAAAATGCACAAGTCCGCTTGTTACTATTATCTTTTTGTGAGGTATAAACTTAATTCTCTGTTGACCTCCTCTGTGCAAATGTCTTCCTTCTTCCATTCTTAATTTACATCGAATATTCTCCATTATTTTCCCCAGGTCGCCACTACCACCTGAGTTTTTCTGACCATGGTCATGGAGACAGATTAGAGCTTGCAGAGACAACCGACGCCTGAGAAAAATCATCCCAACGATATAAATCTCTACTGTTGTTAGGAACTTGGGTCGGCGGCACATTGGGCCAAGCCCCGGTCCAAGCAAGCGTAATACAAATACACCCACTAGTGCACTTTCAGCGGGGCATCGAACAGTAACACACGAGCCAGAACGGCGATGGCAGCGGCGGTCTCTCATTCCTCCCACTCCCAGCTATCTGCCATAGCTTCTGGAACCTTCTACAGCTTGTTCCTCCCCTCCCCCTTTCGTCCATTCTGCATCCTTGTGCTCTGAAACCGTTGCTGCTTTGTACCGCATCTCGTTGTTGAGTTTGGTTAAGGAGGTTGCTAACAATTGTTTAGGTGAGTTAGATTTCCTCAACCCTTAGCTGCTTTGCCCTTTCAATGGGTAGAAACCACGGAGGAGTGAAGGATACTTGTGTTGCAACCCAGCCATTCTTGGCTCACATGGGCCTTCGTGAACGCCGAGGCGAGGGTCTAGCTTTGATGAATCATCAGTCTGTTAAAATGTCTTGTGCCTATGACCGGAATGTGAGGCTACTGTTTTGATCAATCCTAGACTTTAAAACTGCTTTGGATACATTTTTTTTCTATGGGATCTTTCCGTGGGGAAAGTTTTTATATAGAAATTTTCATGTTTTTAATGAAGGATTTTATATATAAACTTTCCATGTAAAAATTTTAACGTGCAAGTTAAAATTTCGAAATTAAAAAGAACATCCTAGGCTAATCGTGGAACGTTTCCAAATAGTTCCCAGGCTAATATGTGTTTGGTACATCGATATGAACATGTAAATTTTAATAAAACGTCAAAATAGTGTCCTGGTCGAAAAGGGTTTTGCTATTACCTGGGAGTGCACGACTAGCACAAGCCATGCACGCGTCAGCCCTCCACGAATCGTTTTGTTATTGACCTAAGCAAATTAAGAGAAGCTTTTTTTTTTTCTTTCCGGTTCCGCATGTCCTAGCATGTGGATTTAGTGTGCTCCGTTTTGTAAAGCCCTTGATGTGTCGAAAGATAAATGAAAATTTTGAGTAGAAAGAGGATTCAAAAGTTCATACTTGTTTGTTGCGCTGCAAATTTTGAAAAAACAAGAGTAGAATTTAATCCACTATTATCCGTGTGTAGGGAAGGATGGCGAGGCTGGGAAGGAGTATGTCTGCGTCGAGCGACCGAAGGCTGCAGCAAGGTGATCTATTTGCCATGCAGGTGGTGAGGAAGGAAAGGGTGCTGTCGTACCGCAGCTCATCCGCACCAGCTACACCATCTGGGCGATGAAGCTGTGTGTTGCACTTCAGTTGCAGCGCGTATGGGAAGTGGTTGAGCCAGGCACAGCTGACTACGACAAGGATCGTGAGGCGTTCAAGACATTAATCTTGTCTTATACATGTTTTAGTAATTTTGCATTAGTTAATTGTGCATGTGTGTCATGCATGTACTGGAGTAATGCATATATGTTGCATGCATGAGTTAGCTCAGTTGGCAGCCGTGCGCTCGGTGATTAGTTAACTGAGCAATTTGAGTAGTTAAGTGTGTATGGCAAGTTAGCAAGTAGTTAGCTACATATATTGTTAGTTGGGCGAATGGGTCTTGTCGTGCATGGAGTCTGTGGCTCATGCATTCAGTGTAGTGCGTGCGAGCGCATGAAACTTGGAAACAGTTTGTGCCAGTAAGCAAGGCTATTTAAGCCGTGTACATGCCTGTTTCAACTTTTGGGTGAAAAGCTTGTGTTGATGTGTGTTCATTCCAAAGTGCCATTTGTGAGTTTGATTAACAACACTGACTTAGGTTGTATATATATATATAGACCCGACCCCTCTTTATACAGACCCGATCCCTCTTTATACACTTGGGGTCTTAGTCACTATACATATTTCTACATGGTATCAGAGCGAGTCTAAACATCTTCGGCGCGCTAGCTTTCTCCTTCGGCGAGCCGACTTTTTCCTCCTCGTTGTCGACGTCTTCTTCCTATCGCCAACCCTCTTCCCGGCACTCTCCTCGCTCTCTTGTCTCCGTTTCTTCCTCTCCCCGTCTCTCCCGCAGTAACCTTCTTTTCTCCATTCCACCTACGCGCGATAAGGCAACAGTCTCCATCCGCCTCCTTGTCTTGTTTCGCACCCGTCTCTGTTCTTCTTCTTGCTTCGTGTATCTTTCCTTCTTTGACGCCAGCGCACCTCTGCGCTCGTCATCTCCATCGGCTGAACTCGTCCACCCTCCCATCGGCTAGACTTGTTCATCCCTCCATCGGCTGGAACCCTCCCTCGGTTCTTGCCTTTTCCGACATACTCAACGGCTCTCGAACGCGAACTTTCTCCCCTCACGTCCAAGCCAATCAAACGTGTCCACGTGTCCACGGACACGAATCTCTGCCTCCTGGACGCGAACATATTTTCTTCGTGTCCGGCCACTCTCTGCCTTTTTCGCGTCCACCCTACTCCTTGGCCTCCACGAGTCCACGGACGTGAATCTTCTCTTCACGGACGTGAATCTTCCCACGTCCGTGACCCAACTACTCTCTGACCCACCCACTCTGCCACCACCTTTTTCCTCACCTACTCCGCTGCCTACTCCCCATCTGTCAACCACTCCTCATCGGCTGGCCGGCCCACTCTCCATCGGCTTCTCATATCCTTGATCGACCGATCCGTCCTCCCATCGGCTATTTATCCCCGTTCTCCTCTCGTCATAGCCACCGAGTCCACCCTCAGCTCCAGCACTCTCCCAGTCGCCGAGTCTATTTCGGCCCTCGGTGCCTCAGACCACACTTCGGGCACCACCTCACCGATCTTCTCCCCTCCCTACGCTGCTGTGAACGTGAAATCTCACATTCCTATCTCTCTTGACCTTAACGCCAACTATTCTAAATGGGTTTTCTTCTTCAAATCTCTCTGTGGAAAATTCGGCCTCCGGTCCCATATCGATGGCTCCGCTCCATCTCGTCTCGATGACCCTTAGTGGGACATCACCGAGTGCTGCGTGTGCAACTGGCTGCTCAGCTCGGTCGATGACTCTGTCCTCGACCTCGCCATGGACGATACCAACCCCACAGCCCGGGATATCTGGGTGGCCATCGAGTGAATCTTCCTCGCAAACAAGCAGTCTCGTGCCATCTTACTCCTCAACAAGTTCCACTCCATGGTACAAGGAGACTCCTTTGTCTCTTCATACTGTCAGCGCCTCAAGGTCAAGGCTGTTGCTCTCCGGGACATCGGCCACCCTGTGGCCGACTCTCAACTCATCCTCGCTCTTCTGCGAGGCCTCAACCCCTGCTTCTCCAATACCGCCGATGACATCGCCAACGCTACATCTCTTCCATCGTTTGCCCGGGCCCATGACATGTTAGTTCTTAAAGAACTCCGTCTGGCCAACGATGAGAAGATAGTGGCCCACACCGCTCTCCTTGCCGCAGCCGATAATAGTTGCCGAGCATCCTGCGCTGCCACTTCCTCCCGCGGCTCTGGTGGCCATGGCTCCAGCCATGGCAACACAGCCAGCACCGGGAAAGGCAAGGGCAAAGGCAAAGGCAGGAACTAGCAGGGTCCGATGCAATCACGACCTGCCCCGGTCCCTGCCCAACCTGCCGGTCCCACGGGTCCGTGGCTCTGCTACAACCCCTGGGCACCCCAGCCCCAGCCAGCAGCCCCATCGGCTGGCAACCAGGGGTTCCCGACGCCCATTCCCAGGCTCACCTGGCATCGGCTCCCATTCTACCGCCTCAGCCGATGCTACCGACACTACCCACCCGGTCGGTTTCCTCCTAGAACCAGGCTGGCCTCGTCGCTGCCCTCAACCAGATGACGCTCTAACCATAGCCCCCTTAGGTGCTGGACTTTGGGGCGTCCTCATACATGGCGTCATCGGCCGGTATACTTCGTTCTTGTCACCCCTCTTTCTCCCATTTTGTCACCATCAGTAATGGCTACTCTCTTCCTATCTAATACCGAGGTGACTCCTCTCTGTCTACATCCACTACTAACCTCCCCCTTCACAATGTTCTTATCGTACCTTCTCTTATTCACAATCTTATATCTATTCACCAATTCACAAGAGACAACAACTGCTCCATCAAATTTGACGCGTCTGGTTTCTCTGTGAAGGATATCTCAACCCGGCGACAGATCCTTGGCTATAATAGTGACGGAGACTTCTACACCATTCTCGTTGTGCCGTCCACTCCACACGCCAGCGTCACCCTCTCTACCAACCTTTGGCATCTTCGCCTCGACCACCCCAGCCCCGACGCTGTCATCACCCTCCGTCGCAGTGCCTCCATCCGATATACCCACAGCAGCTCTATAGTTTGCTAGTCGTGTCAACTTAGCAAACATATGCATCTGCCTTTTTCTAGTTCTCTCTTGTACCTCGTGCCCGTTTGAACTTATACATTATGATGTATGAACATCTCCAGTTAAAAGTGTCTCCGGTAATCAGTATTACCTCGCTATACTTGACAATTACACACACTATTGCTGGACCTTTCCGCTCATCAGCAAATCCGAGGTCGCCTCTCACTTCACTAACTTCGTTACATATGTGTCCACTCAGTTCAGCCTCCCCATCAAGGCTCTACAAGCCGATAATGGTACGGAATTCGTTAACCTCGTAGGGCATCCATCTACGGCTCTCCTTCCCTTACACCTCTCCTCATAATGGCAAAGCTGAGCACCTCCTTCGCACCCTCAACAACATCAGTCGCACTATGCTACTTCACGCCCACTTACCTGCCACTTATTGGGTAGAAGCTCTGGCTACTGTGATATATCTCCTCAATCGGCGCCCGTGCTCCTCCGTTCAAAACAACATTCCCTTTGCCCTTCTCTACCGCATGGCGCCCGACTACTCCCCTCTTCGCGTCTTCTGGTGCCTCTACTACTCAAACCTCACTGCCACTGCTTCCCACAAACTCGTTCCCTGCTCCACCGCCTGCATTCTCCTCAGCTATCTCTCCTCTCACAAGGGATACCGATGTCTCGACCTTTCCACCCAACGGGTCATCGTCTCTCATCATGTCATTTTTGACGAGACATGCCTTCCCTTTGGTCTACTTCATCCGAGATCCTCCTCTAGTGATCTTGACTTCCTCCTCACCAACACCGTGCCGACCTGGTCTCCTCCATTGTCCCTTCCATCGGCCCCCTCATCGGTCGCTGCTGAGGACTTACCTTTCACCTATCCCACCACTATTCGATCCGATGTCCTACCCATCGGACCCCCATTGGCCCCATCTCTCTCATCGGCTTCAGCCGATACCGTTCCTTTTCCATCGGACACCCCACTTCTATCGGCTCCCCCCATCCCATCGGCTACTCCATCTCTATCGGACCGATCGGACCACTTGGCCCACCCGACTCAATCGGCTCAGGCCGATCTAGTTCTCTCTTTTCCTCTCACCTATAGTCACTCATCCAGAGCCGATGACTCCCCCACCCGATTAGTTCTTCCCATTTCTCTCACACCCCCATCGGCTCTAGTTCCCTCCACCTCTCATATGGTCACCTGCTCACAGACCGGGTTTCTCCACCCCACCAAGCGCTACGGGCTCCCTGCCGTCCATTACTCTATCTCGCCCATCCCGGTGACATCTCGCTTCGCCCTGGCGGACCCTCAGTGGCGCGTCGCTATGGCTGACGAGTACAAGGCCCTAATAGACAACGAGACCTGGCGCCTTGTCCCTTGTCCTCCCGGTGCCAACTTTGTGACCGATAAGTGGATTTTTAAAAACAAATTCCACGCCGATGGCTCCCTTGCCCGTCACAAGGCTCGCTGGGTAGTTCGGGGTTTCTCCCAATGACCCGGTATCGATTACGACGAGACCTTCAGTCCCGTAGGATTCGCCACCATCTGGGTCGTCCTCACTTTGGCTGCCTCGCATTCCTGGCCGATCCATTAGCTTGACGTGAAGAACGCCTTTCTTCACGGTCATCTGACGGAAACGGTCTACTATTAGTAGCCCCTAGGTTTCGTCGACCCTTCTCGTCCCGACGACGTCTACCTTTTTCAACATTCCCTCTATGGCCTCAAATAAGCCCCTCATGCCTGGTACCAGCGCTTTGCTACCTATCTTCGGTACATCGGCTTCGTGGCCTCTATGTCCGATAGTTCCCTGTTCACCTTTTATATCGCCTCCGCTACTGCCTATCTACTTCTATATGTCGACGATATTGTCCTTACAGCGTCTTCGACATCTCTCCTCGACCAGATCATGGCTCGACTCCACTCTGAGTTCACCATGATCAATCTTGGTCCTCTCCACCATTTTCTTGGCATCTCCGTCACCCATTCCTCTCACGGACTCTTTCTTTCCCAGCGCCAGTAGCCATCGACCTCCTCCAGCATGTGGGCATGGTCGATTGTCACCCCACGGCCACCTCGGTCGACACTCGAGCCAAACTCTCCGCTGCCGATGGCACACTCGTTGCCGATCCCTCTCACTATCAGAGTCTTGCCGGGGCTCTCCAATACCTCACCCTTACCCAGCCCGACCTCACGTACGCTGTCCAGCAAATGTGCCTCTTCATGCACGCTCCGCGTGAACCTTACCTCGCGCTGCTCAAGCGCATCCTACGCTATGTGATGGGCACCCTCTCCAGCAGGCTGCATCTTAGCTCCAGCCCCATCGACTCTCTCACCGCGTACTCCGACGCGGACTGGACAGGCTGCCCTGACTCTCGACGCTCTATGTCTGGCTACTGCGTCTTCCTCGGTGACACTCTCGTATCCTGGTCCTCAAAATGTCAGACTACAGTGTCTCGGTTTAGCGCCGAAGCCGAGTACCGCGCCGTCACTCAAGCTGTCGCCGAGTGCTGCTGGCTACGCCAGCTTCTCAGGAGCTCCGTGCACCCCTCTCCACCGCGACCATCGTCTACTACGACAATGTCAGTGCCGTCTACATAACCGCCAACCCGGTTCATCATCGACGCACCAAACACATCGAGATCGATATCCATTTTGTCCATGACAAGATCATATTAGGATAGGTTCGGGTGCTCCATGTGCCATCGGTGCACCATTTTGTTTTTGTCTAGTCTCTGCGTCCGTTCTCCTTCCGCTGCGACTGTGGGGGTATTAGACCACTGGCCTGGGTTATATATATATAGACCCAACCCTCCATTTATACACTTGAGTCACTGTATACATTTCTACAGTTACCCAATGCCAACAATCTCGTGGTGCTTCGTCCTAGTTATCGTGCGTTGATTGCTTAGATCGATCCTGGTGAAATCCCAACAATGCTCACGTTCATGGCGATCAGAGTGACGGAATACCCAAAAAGTACGGTGTAGCTATGTACCTGAGCTGCCATTTTGTTGAGGATGATGGAGATGTGATCCCGCATTCGCGTCTTCACTCCTGAGGTAGTCTCTGCATTTCCTCCCTTTGGTGGATATCACCAGCCATCCTCCCGGGATGATCTCTTTGGCTCGTGACTCGAGGAACAATGTGAAGTCGTTCATGAACTGTCGAGCGTATGCATCATGGACTTCTTGTGAGCATAATTTGCCGGCGCATATGCTCTCCTTTTTTTCAGCTTCTCGTTCTGCACTTCTTCAGGGACCTAAGCACATTCAACTCGAAGATTAATTTTATGTGAAGTTTTTTTTCTCATTGAGGTAATAAAGTTTCTCTTTTTTTTCTTTGATGGTAAGTTTTTCTGAACCCTGAACACAGCAAACAGCACGTTAATATACAATTGCCAACATAATAGTATTACTTGCTGTGAAGTGTCAAATCAAATGATAATACTCTTTGACTACAACAGCCCCCATAATTAACAAACCTTGCAGAGCGAGTGCAGGCTGAAAGAGGAGCAGACGAGAAGCATTGTTCACGGAGCAACCTACACTGTCCAAAAACTAGTAGAAACTTATTTTTACATAATGTCAGAGGAGTCGATTGTGATTGAACTTATATGATATTTATTTTCAAGCAATTCTTAGCCCAGATGAAAAATACATTTTTATAGGTGATGCATAGAGATTGTCATGAAAATGATCAGATGATGCATAGGGATTGTCGACAATAAAAATGATTTTCTTCAAACGAGGTAAAGGGTTAGTCACCTGTAAAAATATATTTATCAACTAAAATTCACATATAAAATTTATCCTAATTTTCATATAAAATTCAATCTAAATTATTCATCATAATAGCGGGCTAAATTATATATATATTATATCAAAAGACTTAATTTAATTAATATATATAAGTAAATTATTATACATAAATATATGCAAATACTTAAATTATGAGTTAGTTTTTATAATAGCTAAATTATAATTCCTATTGACTTTATAACTCTAGGCGCCCTTCTTTGTTAAAAAAGTCTACATAAATGTAGCAAATATCAAAGTGAATAAAATAACAGTGGTCTTATATCATGTTTTTAATTTTTTTTTATCATAAGTCTCTCTACACATATGTCATATTAAAAAATATAGTTAAGTATTTAATATATACAGATATAGAATCTTTAAATGTGTATATTAGCTTATATTTTTAGGGTTGTTGTAGTACCGTCCGTTAACTTTAGACTTTAGGTAGTGGCAAACGTAATAACCACGTAATACGCTATATGACGGTTGCTTATTGATTTGTTATATACATACATAGACTCATATTTATGAAAAATATACATCGTATCGTACTAGCCAATTGTTTATCAATATGAACTTTTTTCTGTAAGTCTCGACTACTCCGCCGTTCGAACGATAGTGTTAGAAAGCACTAATAGAGAGAAAATTCAAAGTTAGTTCATAATCTATAGACTATAAGGACTAGGGTTGAATGATATCGAATGAATTAGTTAATGATTTACTAATCTAAAACATAGATAAAAGGCTGATATCATTCATGTGGGATATCCATTGGGTTTAACACAATGACTTTGCAGTCCTAAGGATACATCATGAAACATATATAATGGTCTCGGAATAAAGATTAATATTAGTAATTATTGTTTATATATAATGACTATACTAAATATTAAACTTACCCATTGTTATACAACGCCATTATGCTTGTTTTGTCCGTCATGATTACAATCGCACGACTGATGTAGACACCTACATCCATCTTCTTGTAGTTTTTAAATGTATTTTAATATCTCCTTTTGAGAATTATGCTTCAACACATTAGAATCTTATATGTCAACGATGCGTACTGGTCTTGAGATTCATAGTAGGTTAAGGTAGGCAACCGGTTTATACAACTTCATTGCCTCCTAAAAAATTAGAGCAGCTCCAATTAGTTACTAAATTTGGAATAATTTAATAACAGTAAGATCAATATATGTTAATTTACATGCACCACATGACAATGAGATTAACGTCAAGATTTTTTTGGTAGTACATTGTATGCATGTGTCTAAAATTAATTAAAACTATGCTTTTTCCATCCATAAAGAGTTTCTTCGATGCTCAAGTTGTAATATAGGAGATGCTAAGTCTATTGGCATTCATGTACTATTAGTGCCATTTGCTCATCTCAAATAGACCATCCTCAAGCATCTAAGACTAGAGGAACATTTTTCTATTCTCGAATTGCTTCGACACATCTTCGTTAGTGGCAATGAATCCTAGATCAGTACTTATCAATCCTGATAGAACATAGGTTTTCCACTCTATGTATGTATTGGGCTTCGTGGTTAAATTATCTCTTTTTGAAAATGATTTTACCATCCAATACTCCTTGTTCTTGTCTTTTGCCTTTTAGGGATGGAGTTTGATTTTGTGTGGCACCAGATGTTTCAGGGAGGCTTATCGTGGAACAATCACTTCCTGGCCTTGAGAGAAACTTGTTTCAATGGGAGCTAGCGCAGGATTTGCTAAGAAAGACGAAGGTGTTGTTATCCTTGTAGAAGGTTGTTGTGGCAGTGTACAAGAGTGCTAGCCTACAGAGAACATGTCTTCCACCTCTAGGAGAGGATTTGCTAGTGAAGATTAGCATGGAGTCTAATTTGGTAGCCTCTACGAGGGTTTCACTGATATTGTTAGGATTATATCTCTTCTATGCAAAAGAATAATCTGATCAACTATATCTCTGAGGTATTTGATGCCCTCGCTCATTGCAATGTCAGTCCCACACATGGCTTGATCTTTGTTGACATTTATCATTGCAATCTTGGTATAATCCTCTGGAATTGGCTGGTAGTGAAAAACACGGACTAGCATTGCCTTGCCACTTGTAACCTCTATTGTTTGACCTACCCTTCCAACGGGGACATGAAGCGTGCATGGAGTGTCTACCCATATGTCATTAATGGGAAACTTCCAGGTAGGAGTAGATTCGATGCTTGTCAGTAGTATAACCGGATCTGTTTGAGGTAACTATAGTAAAACTTGGCCACCGCCTACCTTTATCTAGGGTTGTAGTTGGGAAACTAGATCTTGAACGGCACTTGCTACTAACCTCATCATTTCTCAGGCCACCATTAGTCGTATTGTCTCTTGTAGTGTCTCCTTTAAATGGTCATGATTCTTGTAGCTGGATGTGTCTCATACAAACCCTTATCTTTAGTTTAGCTTGGTTGATATACCACGGATGTGACCACCATGCTTGGGGTTTGCCCAACGTGGTTGTCAGCTGGTCCTTCTCCTTGATAGACTTGAAAGATGTAGATTTCTTTCTCTCTACAATATCCTACATCTTGTCTGCAACTTCTTAGAAGCCAGAGTTTGGAAATACAATCTCGCTAGAGTCAGTGATCTCTGGGTCCGTACATGCTCCTAGTTCCTGCTATGTTCGTCATAGTTCTCTATTGGCATGGTTTTTCCATGTGCTATGAAGTCATCATCGGCCTTTTTTCACTTCTTGGCCTTTTCAGCATAGCCACCTAAGTATAGATCATGGTGAAACTTATTTTTGTTCATGAGTTCCACCATCTTCTTACTCAGCTTTATCTTTTCTGGTGTGGTCATCTTCACAATAAACTGGTCCCATTGGACGGGTGTGATGATCTTCCAAAATATTGGGGTCAATCTCCTATGCACATACTTTGTGTTGAGGTTTGACTTACAATCACGCCACGATATGGCCATGTTCTGAAGGGTGGATACCTGTGCCTCTTTCTTGGTTTCTTTGGAGAATACAGTTCTTTTATTTAGTTCATCCCATAGGTAATTTTTGGTTTCCGCTACAACTAGCTCCTAATTGTTAATTAATATTGAAACATGGTCCTTGACAATGGCCTCTTATTGGTTTTTCCACCTAATAACCACTTCACAAGGGGGCGTTGGACATCCCATAGCATTGAAGTGGGTCATGACATATGTCTCTTTAGGATCGATCACCTTAGTCCTGCCTTGTTCTCTCCTTCTACGTTTAGTCTATGTTTAAGCATCAGTTATTTCTATCTTCAGGATAAACAAAGTTTCTAATACTTCCTTGACTTGTTGTTGTTGCTTTGATGAAACTCTACAACATGTGGACCTTTGTGGAGCAATCTTCATCATGCATGAAATAGAATAATATGTGCTATATAAAAATAGGTGCGTACAATGAACTCAATGAAGTTAAGTGTACAAAGAACTTACCGCCTCTGAAACATAGTCAATGTTGTCCACCACATTCTTTCTATGCTATGGGCTAGGATGTGGATCATTAAGGGAGTGATACGACCCTTTTCTTTGAGGCTATCTTCAAATGATGTGGGCTAGGTAGGCAATGTGTCCTCCTATCACGAAGTTTTTTGTGGTCTGGTTGGGTCTATCGTCGGTGTCTATCTTGTCTATGTGAATTATTGAAATATATAAATTTTTAACTAGGTCTCACCTTTTGTACGTAATATTTAACAATAAGACATCCATTAAAATTCACATGTAAAATTGAATCGAAATTCACGAGTACAATTCACATATAACATTTACCCTAAAAATGAATCAACATTCATAAATTGACAACTAAAATTCACATAATATATAATATTAATGCATCCATCAAAATTTATATGTCTAAAATACTTCTAAACTCACATCAAAAACTAATCCCAAATTTAGATTAATTACAAAGTAAAATTCACATAAAAAATTCAACCTAAATTTCATATCAAATCAAATTCATTGTATATTTGCATCAAAATTATTTCTAAATTCATGTCAAAAATATCCTAAGTTTCACATTAAAATACATTTAACATTTCTATATAAAATTAATACAAATTTCACACAATAAAAAATTCTAAAAAAATAAAAATTAACTCAAGGAGGCTGAGAGTGACGGTGGAGAGGAGGCCAATAGCATCGATGGAGGGGAGGCTGAGGGCAACGGGGCTAAGGAGGTGGTGGGTGGCGGAGGAGATGCCAACGACAGCGGTGGAGAGGAGGCCGATCAAGGGCAGTGAGGCTAAGGAGGCCAAGGACGGTGGGCACGACGAGGCCAATGTCGGTGGAGGGGAGGTTAAGGGTGGCGGAGGGGAGACCGAGGGCGGCTAAGGTTTGAAATTTGCCAGTCTAGCGGTGCAATACTAGGGTTTGATGCTTGGGACTTGAAAATTTTTTCGCTCCTATATGCCTTATAGGGGTGAGGAATTTCACGAGCGGGGGATGCTGTGTCCCTGTGAAAAGGTTTTTAACATGCGACAAAAAGCACAAGCAACTTGCGAAAAGGTATGTATTTGTTGGTAATGGATTTGGATTCAGTAATATTTTTTAATGGAATGAACAAATTATCGAAGCTGTTGTCGAACCAATCATTGCTAGCATTCAACCTAAGAAGTTTCAGTATAGAATAAAGTATGGAGAAGTTTTTATCACAACCCTTTGACTCATTGTACAACAATTGCTTCACTATCTTCTATAATGCCTTAAAATTATATAAGTCTCTCACCGACCCTATTATGATTTCCAGTTTAGTGTGTCATAGTATCTCCTCTAGTTTGATACCAGTATCATTCACCATTGTATGGTCATTATTATTCATTATAACAATAGAACCATAATGACATGAATGAAATCATAAATATCACCCTTGAGATAGTCATCAGGTTCTTCTACGATGTTACTTTTGCCTTCGAATTTCTCTCCATATTTAGACCAAACTGTAAAGCCCACATCAAAACTGCACCGAATAAAGTGTGACTTCACAACTTATATTTTTATCCATGCTTTCTTCTTTTTATAGTCCAAGCATGGATAATATATTTCTTTTGTCGTCTTGCTTATAGCATGTCTTTCCACAGTTTTGATGAATTTGGATAACTCGTTAAGAAACGACTATAAAAATTTGGTGTCTTAGTATAATATGCAATTTTCAAATAATTTAAATAATATTTTTTTGTTTATTCTAATTCTAAATTATTTTTTAAATTTGTAAATATAACATTTTCCAAATAATCAACTTTTTTTATTTCCTTTACATATTAAAGATTCTAAAAAAAGGAAATTGCAAAGGAATCTTGAGGAAAAAATAAGAGCAATTTTATTTTTAAAAAATAGAGAGATTAAATTAGTGTTTCCCTCTTCAAACTATATCACTAATTACAATAAAATTTATAATCATTAGATGCAAAAACACTACTAAATCAGAATTTGGATAAAAAAACTTGCCCTAAGTAAACCTAGAATTACAATCTAAATTCATGAAGCTAATAAAAACCATTTTCTTTTTATTTCATTCAAACAAATGCTTAAAATGGGAAAAGAAACTCATTATTTTAAAAGATGATAAGAGTAAAATCTATCACTTGACCAACACCTTCTCCTTATTTTTCCTTTTTTTCTCCCGAGTATGAGGAGGCCTTAGGGAGGTTCGGCGAGAAATAATAGATCTTTGTAAAATTTTGACCGTTTTCATAGGTGACAGATGGCATAGGCCGTCTACAAATATCTATTTTAGGTGGTGTGTTCGACCGTTTGTAAAAATATATATTTTTATACGGTGTTCTCCAAAAGTCTTATTAAGTATACTTCTGCCGGAACAACGGCAGGCCAGACATCGCGGTTATGAAGTCGTTGGTTGCAAGGTCGTTCAGTAACACGGTGAGCTCCTCGCTCGCACCGGTTTGCAGCCGCTGCCGGCACCAGAAAGCTTGTGGTGCACGGCGTCGACGGTGGTCGAGACGAGGGCAAGGGCGTTTGGTCCCGACGCACAGCCCTGGTCGGCCACCCCGAATCTTGCCGGGACGCCCGTCTGGAATATGTCCACCACCGCCGCTCGTACGAGCGGTTTTACCTTTTCTATCACATATTTGTTCCGGTCATAAGCTGTTTTTTAGAGATCGAATACTGCGTCCAGTTAATAAGTGACATTTCTGAAACGGTTACCGCCAACTAGTTTAGACTTTACTACCAATTTCTCTTTGATTATTTTGATTCAACTTTTAAACTTCAAAAATAGTTTCAAAAAATTATTATTTTGCTACACTTTTTTATAAGTTTTATATAAATAAATTAAGTAATCAAACAAGTGCATTGTTGACCATGTCACTATGCAAAACATCACATTTAAATTTTGTGACTGCAGGGAGTAATAATTAAAAACCTATGACGTCTTCCACTTTTAACACTGGAAATAAAAGTGCAAAACTATATTAGTATTTAATAAAATATTATTTTACCAAATAATAACCAATCATCATAGATAGCAACAGTAAAATAGTTAGGACTACCGTTAATTCGTCACTTAATGCCATCTTTACTCATCTTAAACTTGTAATGTATAGCACCTGTTACACAGGGGTTATATTGCAAGAGTGAGCACTTTCATACTCTCAATAATAATAAAATATAAATGTATGAATAATATTTTAATAATGTATATATATTTCTTTCATTGTATATCATCATCATCAATAGTAATTTACTGTAAAGTCTAAGTTTATTTTATAAAAGAGGTTTTTTCAAGAAAGAAATTATAAAACTAAATTACACTTGTAATTGTAACAACTCCTTATAGCATCCAATCTACGAGATAAGCATGAATGACAATTTAATTTAGCAGCCTTGTATCACTTTATCCATATTTATTTTAAACATGTTTAACTATTGTACTTCACGATATACTGTATCATGCTTAAGCACAAGAATTTTTCTCTATTTTTATTTACTATACTCTGTGATTGTGTTACTAACGGGTTGACGCGGGGCTGCATTGGTTAAGTTTAAACTCTAACGAAGAGATAAGTCCTGTTATTATTTTGGTGTGTCCATTCAGTTTAAGGTTGCATTAGTTAGATTCAAACTTTTAGTTCGATCGGATATATCACATCACGTTCGTATATGATCTATTGACTTATCAAGCTCTTTTTACTATCATCAATCTCGTGCTGCATCGGTTAGGTCCAATGTATTAGAATGCTGATAATGGATTGAGCCTTAAGCCCATAGTTCTTTACTCGATGTTTTATTGGAGCAACCAACCGATGAGTTATCTCTACATGGAGCATCATAACTAGTGTATTGGCCTTTTAGCCAATATATAAATCATTAATGATTAATCCACTAGTAATCGATCTGGTTCTATTAAATTCGGCCTTATACTGTTTTAGTTAGGTTTGATCTATCAAGATTATGTCGAATAGGCTGGTATTGAGATCTAGTAGGTTTTGTTCCTTCTATTGACTTAGATAGCCGATGAGTTTATTTATCTGCCTACATCGAACCCACACCCGATAACAGCTGATAAGTTTACCCGTTCCTTCCATCGGAACGTCTAATCTACCTTATGTCATTTCGGTGCCGTTAACCTCAGCTTTATACTGTCCCAGTTCGGTCCGATGTATCAGGTTGGCTCTAACAGTACCGTTATCGGTGGTCACTAGGTCTTATCCTTTCGAAAGATCGAACCTTGCTCTTTACTGTTCATCCTATATTTTATTTAGAGCGTCATTGGCTCTATAGTCGATGAGTATTTTATTTTATTTCTCGCTATTTACTTATAGCTTTATTGGCTTTTCTAGCCAATGTATAAGTGCTAAAGCCCCTATCGGCAACTAGCTGATAATAATAGTGCGTTGGACTTATAGCCGATGGTTATTTTAACCCTATTAGCCATATCCAACCAATAGCAGGAGTCCCTATCGACCTATCGACTCTATTTGTCTTCTTTTATTAATTAGTGCTCAAATTGATTGGCATGACTACAACTCTAACAACCCGAAGACTCCAAAGAGCCGAATAACCTACACTGGAGCTAAGAAAATCTCCTAATCCTTCACATGTTTGGACGCATTGCATCGGACCTTCATTAGTTAACTCACACGCCATCTAGGCACATCTTTCCGCCTAGTCTGATCTCCTCATGTGGGAAAAGTATCCCCATCATCTACCTAGCTTCACAAAGCAACAGTGAGGATAGTTCTAGTGTTTTCAAGTTATCAAGGAGAGATTTCTTCAATAGCAATTAACCAAGTTTTAGTTATATTGGCCACGCCACGCATGGATCAATTTGTCATATGGCACATGACCTATATCACTATTGTTTAGAACCACATATGACAAAAGTATCACCCCTTCTGGTGGCCCTAGTTCCTTAGATCTATACCAATTTGATAAGATATGATCGTACTCAGACTCGGTCTTTAATTGACCAAGGTCGACATAAGGCTTTACTAGTATCCACCCAAATCAACTCAGTCCTTAATTATGTTTGGGGTTTTCGCAAACCTTTTCCATGAGTCTAGTAAAATGGTACTGAATGTCTCCATTTGCTTTCAAATAATCACCACTACCCTGTTTACTATCCCCTGAATAAATATTCCATGTGACTATCATCTAATAAGCATCGCTAAGTATGTACACATAATCAATTATTATGATTGGCATAAGATTAATTTATGTACACAATTTAAATATAGCATGTAATAATATTTAAATAAACATTTCTACAACATGATCAAAGAGATATTGTGATAACTTGTCTTGCTCCGCTATAGTGTACTTGACGCCACAATTGTGTTGATCTTTCTCACAAATATAACCTAATGTAAAGCACTGTATAAATATAAGTTCTAATGCAAAATAAAACAATGCATAAATCCATCTAAATTGTACAAATAGCAAAATCAATGCCAATACATAGATCGAATTTAGATTAATTTTGATAAAGGTTTAATTGGATTCCGTCTCAAAAGATTAAAATTTGAATTAGATTAAATAAAGGTGAAAAGCTACCGTTTAGAAGTACATTTGAATTTATCTAGAGTTATTCCTTCATTTTCAAATATAGAGGGTGACAGGTGGTTCCTAAGTTATTTTCCAAGCATTTTCATATTTATTTTTCTTAAGAAAGAAAGCGCAAACATAGATAGGCGAGGGCGAGGTCAAACCTGGTAATCTTGACCAAACAGTATTTGGACCCACATGTTGGTTACGGGGGCTTATCTCCTCCCCTCTCTTTTCTCTATTCTCTCCCTTGCTCTGTCCTTACGGCGGAGCGCACGGCGGCGGAGAGTGCTTGCGCGCGCGAGCACCCGGCGCGGCCGGCCGATGCAGCCCCGGAGGGGTCGCCAGGGTCTGGCGACATGGAAACAGCGGTGGCTGGGCAAAAAAAAGGGGGAGAGGGGGAAGGCCGGGAGCTCACCGGGGTGGCGGGCGGGGAGCGGCCGAACCGGGTGTGGGGAGGCCAGCGAGGTAGGGGCGGCGGCTGCGGTTGCGGGCGTCGTCGGGCTCCTGGCTTGTCCGTCTCCTCTTCCTCTCTTCTGTCCGGCTGTGAGGCGGCGGAGATGGCCCTGCAGTGGGCGAGGCGAGGGAGCGAGGATGGTGGGCGAGCGGTGGGGACGGCAAGATTGGAGAGGCGGAGATGATATGGGGAGCTTGGGTGGCCTCCGATTTATAGGCGCGGCCGGCTTCGCAGGACGCGGCCGGGGCCGGTCGATGCGACGGCGGTGGGGTCGGAGCGGGGCCGACGACGTGAAGGCGCGGCAAGGTATGGCTGGCGCGGGTGGCGGCATAGGTGGCAGCAGATGGCGGGTGCAAGCGGCGTCGGAGTGGCAGAGGGGAGCGAGCCACTCCGTCCTATTCCTCTGCGACGTGGCTGACGTGGAAGTCTCCGCTGCGGGTCCATCGCATGGCGTGGTGACAGGGGGTCGACGATGTGGTGGCGTGGCGGGTCCGACTGGGGCAGGAGGTGGCAGCGGCTGGCAGGGCGGCCGCGTAAGTCGCCGGACATGACGAGGTCGGGGCGGAAGTCGTCGTCATGGGCTCCGCCTCTTCGGCACGATCCACGGCCGAAGTGGGGAAGCGCTGCGTCGGGTTCTGTGTGCTGGGCGGGTGAAAGTGCGTCGCGCGTGCGGTGCGGCCTGGGCCAGATGGGCCGAGGCAGGAGGAGACGCCTGCCTGGCCCAAGCAGCACTGAGGCTGCTGGGCTCTCTGTGTTGTGCCGGGAGGCAAGGCCGGAGGCAGTCTGGCCTTCTCGGCTCATCCTGCTGGGCTGCTTGATCTAATGGGCCGTTGCTTGGCTTGGGCTAGATGGGAAGAAAGTTGAGGCCCAACTGCAGTCGTCTAGGATCAGGGCCTAACTATCAGGTTTTGTAATAAGCTTTATAGCATTTGAAAATATTCCTCTTAATAAAAGGTAAGTGAATATATTTGATTTGCTAATTTAATCGAAGGTTTGAGTTATTTTTGAATTTATACACTGGCACAAAATAAAATAAAAGAAACCATAAGGACCAGCATGATGCTAAACTTTAGAAAAAAGGATTTTTAACGGTTCGAAATTTTAGGTTTCTATTTTTTTTTCAAATTTCCAGGAATTTTGTTAGAATTTTTTTCATTACTATTTAGAGAACACGCAAATGATTTGGATGTGGGCCCCACATGACATATTATTTTACACGTGAAACCATAGTTAATATTGATATTTGAGTTATTATAGTGATGGTCGTTTAAAGATCACTTTTTTGGTAAATACTATCCTCCAAAGTTTACTGTAATCGGTGTGCATGCAAATTGTGCTAGCAGTGTATGGGCGCATGACATGGAGTCCGATCGAGGAAAAGCAGAGCCAAGTGGCTTAGGTAGATTAATTAGTACACCCTCCGATCGGCAAGTGTATACTACTGACATCCAACAGTACAAGTTTGTTTTAAATGCGGATCTATCGATTTAAATAGAAATATTAAGAGTTCGATGTTTTCGTGTATCAGATTTATCTGCTGAGGATGTCGTTTTTTTTTACTTGTATTTTTTACTATGGAATTCCTAAAAATCCCACATAACAACTTTTTTTTTTGTTAGCCAGTCTCAGGCTATCTAGCTTATTTCTTCAATATCATGTTTGTATGTTTTTCATAATTAAGACAGCTAAATTAATTTAACAGCTAATTGTATTAGCGGTAGACGAACATATCAGGTGGTGCAATCTAATACATTAACTTCTCGTTTAATACATTAACTTCTCTTTAAGTGCATGAACTTATTACTGTCTGCGAACCAAGATAAATATAACACACCATGGCTAATCATATTGAGTTAGATGTTGATTAGTATGATATTATAACACACGTGTTAACACCAAAATTAAGGATTGGAAAAAAGATCGAAGAGTCTGGTTCTTACAGAAAGGAGGCCGATCAAACGAAACAGAGAAATATTCGGTTCAGTTATCCAAATGAGACCGAGTTTGAAGATTAACCGTAAAATTCACGACAGGGTATTCCATCGTATCTTATATGGATAGAAAGATTTAGTTAGTTTGGTTAACTTATTTAGAGATATTTTTTTATTTTTATTAGGAAATAACGTCCGATGGTTGTTGTAAACGCATCGGACTTTATAAACCCAGGGCATAAATATAGACCTGTAAACATGTAAATAATTCTTCGATCAATACAACTTCGGCGCATCGCCGCTCTAGTCTATCGAGGTTTTTACCGACGGGGTCTGACTTTCGACGCGGGGCTGTATCGGTTAACTTTGATCTCCGGCGAAGGGGTAAGTCCTGCTACTATCTCGATATGTCTCGCTCTATCTAAGACTACATTGGTTAGGTTCAACCTCTTAGACTGATCGAATATATCGCATCACGTCCATGCAGGATCTATCGGTCTATCAAGCTCTCTCCGTCGTCGTCGGTCTCGTGATGCATCGGTTAGGTTCGACCTACGAGGCTGCTGACGGTAGAATGAGCTTTAGACCTATAGATCTCTGTATGGCGTTTCATCGGAGTATTAGCTGATGAGTTATCTAAACTTTAAGCAACACGCCCATGTATCGGCTTCTCGGCCAATACGCACCAGTCTTCAGAGACTTCTCTGATTGCACGCCAAGCGCATCGACCTTCCAGCCAATGCGCGCTTGTCGTCAAAGAGACGTTCTCTCATCGACTCAACGAGCCGATGGGTTCGCTTCGCCCTTACTTCAGCACATCCGATCCGGCGTCCACTGTCCCATTGCCGTTGGCCTCGGTCTCATACTATCTCGGTTAGGTCCGATCTTTGAGATTCGGTGCTAGCGGCGTCGTCACGATGGATGATAGGTCTCGTGCTGCCATATCCGGAGGGGCATCGGCTTTGCAACCGGTGCCTTTTATACGATTCCTTACCAATTCCTATATGCCTTCATTAGCTTTCCAACCGATGAACGACCGCTACAGCTTTCATCGACTACCAGGAGGGATTCTACGTGCTTTTCTCTAAATACACTCCGGTGCCTCCATCGGCTCTGTGGTCGATGGATCAGGATTTCGCTTTCTTTACACCCAGAGCCATCATATCCTTCATTGACATCCGCCTATACCTTCATCGGCTCCCCAGCCGATGGAAGAGTGTCCTGAATCCTATCGGCGATCAGCTGCTGATAGCAGGAGCCATCCAGACGCGGCCGATGACCAACTCGATCCTATCGGCAGCTAGCCGATAGTGAGGGCTTATATCGGTCCGTCGTTTGACTGACCTATTCATCTCACCTCTTTGTCAATTGTAGGGTCAAATTGACTGGCACGCTCGCACCTGCACCGTCGTATCAGAGCCGAGCAAACCTCACGGGCCCTGGCGCATGTACCTCGAGCCATAGAGAGAAGCCGACCGGTCTGCACTAGAGTAGAAGTAGACCTCCTAGGTGTCGGCGTGTTTGCACTGGACGCCCGAGACATTTTTGGCGCAAACATACTTTTTGGCACACCCGGTGGGACCGAAGATTTAATTCATTGGCTGATAGGACTCGTACTGCATTCATTGGCTGGTGAGATAGAAATCTTCATTCATTAGCCGATAAGATGAGATTTCATTCATCGGCACGAGAAACCTGAAGACCATTCATCGACCAGCGGAACTGTACAATGGCCTAATTAGAAGTCAGAATTTTTACTCATCAACTCGAGGGGCATCTTGTTGCCAATATATCTAAAGAAGAAGTTGATGCCAAGGTATATTCGTCCAAATAAGAAGCCGATGAGGATATTATAATTCCAGTAACCATGGAGGATCTGAGTAAAGATCAAAGGCAGCAGATAGAGCATAACGTGAACAATTTTTGGAAGCTTTGTTTGAAGTCCTTCGGTATGACTAAACAAGGGCCGATTTAAAACGTACAATTACCAGAATGTGTTCTGTTGAAAGAATCAGGCCATTTATCACCTGTGAATTCTCCCAAGCCGTTGAAAGAAATATTCAATAAAGCATTTTATCAAGCATTCAGTAACCCATCGGGAATATGGATGGATACACTGCAAGATCTAATCAAGAAGACGATACAAGAATTATCAGCTCAAGAGCCTGATCAAGTTCATGTACCTTTGCCGATAGAGACGAAGTTATCTTAGAAAACTTGTAAAAACAAGAGGGACCTATCGACAAATATATATCCACCAACACAAGATCGATTCGGGGGGCAACGGCAGAAGGTACCTCTAGAATTCTTTCAGGGTAATTATTGTGAAGGATATCAACGTGTTTACCTAGATGGCGATCTCGATTTACACAATTATTATGGAAAGTACCGCAAGCAGAATCGGGTACCCTATCCACCTCCACATTATCTGAGAGATATTCTAAAAGAGAAGGATTGGTTAACCAGAATTGTGGATACGGTGAAAGAGCAATTTGATATTAAGCCCAAAGATCAAACAGTTATGTATCGGCACCCGTATCCAGAATGGTTTGATAGAGTTCCATTGACTCATCGATACATGATACCATATTTCTCTAAGTTCTCAGGGCAAGACAACATATCTACAATGGAGCACATCAGCTGATTCTTAGCATAGTGTGGAGAAGCATCGGCTGAGGAAGCCCTCAGAGTCCGTTTCTTTCCATTGTCCCTCTCTAGATCGGCTTTCACCTAGTTTTCTTCGTTACCGCCAAACTCGATTAAAGGATGGGCTAATCTAGAGCAGTAATTCCATAAATATTTATTTGCTGGGTTTAAGAAATGAGATTGTTAGATTTGACATCGGTTAGACAGAGGCCTAATGATTCAGTTCTAGAGTACATCCAACATTTCCGGGACATCAGAATCTGGTGTTATAGTCTTGTTCTAAACGATGAACAGTTAGCTGATTTGGCCTTCCAAGAGTTATCAAGTCGCATCAGGTGGAAATTTTCTTCCCAATAGTTCAACAGTTTAGCACATCTGATGTATATAGTATTGGCTTATGAGAGTCAATTATCAGAAAAAAGAGGAGATTTCAAAGCATTGGAGGCCTGAGAAAGAGAATTTCGAAGCATGAGCCTTCATGCTTCGAAATTAGGGGCATGTGTTAACGCCAAAATTTGGAAAGCCTACGGAAGGATTGAAAAAAAGATCGGCTTAAGTAAATAAGAGTCTGGTTGTTACAGGGGGAAAGCCGATCGAACAAAATAGGGAAGGATTCGGTCAAAGATTAGAAGGTTATCCAAATGAGACCGAGTTTGAGAAGGAACCGTAGAATTCACGGCAGGGTATTCTATTATATCTTATATGGATAGGAAGATTTAGTTAGTTTGGTTAACTTCCTTAGAGATATTTTCCTTTATCTTTTTTAGAAAATAACGTCTGATGGTTGTTGTAAACACGTCGGACTTTGTAAACCCAAGGTATAAATATAGACCCCCTAGAAACATGTAAATAATCATTCGATCAATATAATTTCGGCGCATCGCCACCCTAGTCTATCTTGGTTTTTACAGGCGGGGTCTGGCTCTCGACGCGGGGCTGCATTGATTAACTTCGATCTTTGGTGAATGGGTAAGTCCCACAACTATCTACATCTGTCTCACTCTGTTTAAGGCTGCAGCGGTTAGGTTTGACCTCTTAGGCCGATCGGATGTATCGCATCACGTCTGTGCAAGATCTATCGGTCTATCAAGCTCTCTCCGCCATTGTCGGTCTCCTGCTGCATCGGTTAGGTTCGACCTACGAGGCTGCTGATGGTAGAATGAGCTTTAGGCCTATAGGTCTATGTACGGTGTTTCATCGGAGTGTTAGCCGATGAGTTATCTAAACATTGAGCAACACGCCCAGCGTATCGGCTACTCGGCCGATACGCACTAGTCTTCAGAGACTTCCCTTGAGCGCCACGCCAATCGCATCGACCCTCCAGCCGATGCGCGCCTGTCTTTAGAGAGACGTCCTCTCATCGGCTCAGCTAGCCGATAGGTTCGCTTCGCCCTTACTTCAGCACATTCTATCCGACGTCCACTATCTCGTTGCCGTTGGCCTTGGTCTCGTACTGTCTTGGTTATGTCTGATCTTTGAGATTTAGTGCTAGCAGCATCGTCACGACAGGCAACAGATCTTGTGCTACCATATCCGGAGCGGCATCGGCTTTGCAGCCGGTTCCTTTTATACGATTCCTTGCCAGTTCGTATATGGCTTCATCGGCTTTCTAACCGATGAACGACCGCTACATCTTCCATCCACTACCAGGAGGGATTCTGCGCGCTTTTCTCTGAATACACTTTTGGTGCCTCTATCGGTTCTGCGGCCGATGGATCAGGATTTCGCTTTCATTACACCCAGAGCCATCAAATCCTTCGTCGACATCCGACTATGCCTTCATTGGCTCCCTAGCCGATGGAAGAGTGTCCTGATTCCTATCGGCGATCAGCTGATAGTAGGAGCCATCCGGACGCGGCCGATGATCAACTCGATCCTATCGGTAGCCAGCCGATAGCGAGGGCTCATATCGGCCCATCATCCGATTGACCTGTTCATCTCAACTTTTTGTCAATTACAGGGTCAAATTGATTGGCATGCCCGCACCTGCACCGTCGCGCCGGAGCCGAGCGAACCCCACAGGCCCTGGCGCGTATCTCGAGCTATGGAGAGAAGCCGACCGACCTGCACTAGAGCTAAAGTAGACCTCTCAGGCGTCGGCGTGTGAGACATTTTCAGCGCGAACCAACATGTTAGTAGGATACATATAGACATATGCATGTGCTTACTATAGAGGACCAAACAGAAAACCATATTTATTAAATATATATAATATATATGGCATATGAAAATAAAATAAATATGAAACATAGAGGATATTTGCACATATAGCAGGCATCATGCCCCATGTCATGTGCGTGTGCAAGTTAATTAGCTTCCAATGCCATTTTGGCTTTAGTTTGCACATTCCAAATAAGTTGACACTCTTAAACGAACATTTTATAAATTCATGTATTAGATTACACACATGTCATGTTCGTGTACTACTAATACAATTTACTAAGTTAACATAAAACTCCTACAGATTTATATGAAAATTTTTGTGTTGCTAGTATGAAAAGAAGTGGGAATGATGTTCTTTTATTTGTATATATTGATATGTCAATGTAATAATTTAGGTCATGTTCCGAATGCTAAAATTTGTTTAATACCAATATATAGAAAATTTGGATTAGTTAAGTTCATGAACATTGTCTGAAAAAGTGTAAGTTCATGAAGATCATGAGTTGACTCTAGCATGTGGTCTGTGATTTCATTAGGATTTAGTTTTGTGTTGTTTGCTCAAGGTCTTGTACACTACAAGGTTTTTTTTCTTTTTTGTGTTGCATGGGTTCATGATATTAAGCACCTAAAGAAATATTCATGTTTGTTTTGTGAAAATCATTTGAATAAATGTGTGGATGCCAAATTTATGAAATGAGTGCATATCAAATGTTTTATAAGTTAATCGAGTATTGTATTTGATTGGGGATATTAATTAATAAATAGAGCTTACGTGCTAGCTCTACCATTTTGATCCTATATAGATTTTACCAGCCAGATATCCCATATAAAAATGTATCATTATATTTTGATTGTATAATTAGACCTACAACGTCAATGGTATGAATTTTTTCTTCTTGAAATAATTTTTTTACCTCATTTTTCTAGCTGGCATCAAAAGTCATTAATCAATCACCTTTGTTTATATAGTGTATGATATGTTAGTATTAGATGGAATTCTTAAATCAACTAAGATTGGTTCTTTATGTAAAATATAACAATTATAGTGATGAATAAATTGTAAAATACAACATGCTCCCATATGCTTTGTTATGACATAACCTACTAAAATAAAAGCTATAAGCTTCATGATAGCTTTCCCTTTGTGCAGTTAGCAATATTGGCACAATTTTACAACACTACTGAAACAAGCATGGCGTTGTGCATTCGTAGGTTGCGGCGTGAAGATTTGCATCATTGCAATGACATGAAAATCGATTTATCAAGCCTTGTATTGAGAATGCTATTTATTGCTTCTTTGTTTTTTTTCTATATGTGTACATCTAATTTAAAATTATTGTTTGTAAAGTGATATATAATAATCCACATTCTCAAATCGTGTTAGAGGTTTTATGATTGTTTTCATTTCGTGGATAGTATGAGCATATAGGCCCTACATGGTTTATCGTTTTGTGAAAATATAGTTAAATTATGTTGACCAGGCATAGAAAAATTGATGGCTGAGGGTGGCTTTCCTTCTGAAATTCATTTGATATAACAATGAGGTCGTCCCATGAGTTTTTTCATTACCATGATTCCTTGGTACGACGATCCGTGCTACGTTAGGCTAATCTGTGGTCGCTATGGTCTAATGTGATATTCTAACAACCACTTTTTTCAAAATGTTACCATGAAGAAAGGACCCCTTGGATGGGGAACGCATTGACATGGGTAAAAATTATATTGTTTTAGCTCTAATTTATTAGAGAGTTTACAGTTGGGATTTGTAGTTTATAAAGTATGATCGTTTACTTATAACAACACTAAGATCAATGCCTACATGCTATAGGTCCAAAATGCATGTATGCTACAGAGGCATTGGATGTCTAACAGGTCGTAATAGGTTCACAGATTTAAGAAAAACAGAATGGGTAGGACATTTTCGGTTAAGTTAAACTAATGGCTCAAAACAATGGTCTACCGACTTAAGTCAATTGGAATATTAATAATCAAGTATTTTATTTTATGATATTGTAAATCTAATTTAATTATGCATATTTCTGAAGTGATTTATGTTGATACGATCTATACAATCAATTTTTTCATAGTTTTTTGTTTTGCGTGGCTGCATGACAATAAAAGAAAAGCGTTCGGCTTTCAGTATATATAGTAGATAGATGGGCAAACCAGCGGTTCTGTTTTAACATAGGACCAGGACTGCCTCCAAATGTCAGTCCTGTGTACTTATGTTCAGGCCAGTAGCTAATTTGTCACAACGCACAGGCAACATAAGCAGTTATTTAATTACGCCTGTTTCGGAGAGATGCGGACTATAATTTAAAATTTAAAGATGACCGAAATTTTGACAAATTGAGCATTTTAAAAATAAACAGTGTAAAAAACTAATTAAAAAAATACTGTTTTCTAGCGCCAATCTCAATAGTATTGAGCTAACATTTGAGCGCTCGGTGCGAGGTGTACGATTTTGACATATTATGTAATAAATAAAAAGGTATAATTTTACAATTTAGATAAGATTATAGTGCTAACCTAATGGTGGATGTAATAAATAAAAAGGTATACTTTTACCATTTAGATAAGATTATAGTGCTAGCCTAGTGGTGGGTGTTTTGCCTCTAAACATGAGGTGTTAGGTTCAAATCACTCATTTTTAAATTATTCAAATAAGATTATTTGTTGTACGGTTCTAAAAATATATTTATTTTAAAAACTTTCTTTTATCATATTGCACTTTTTTATCACTTGTTGAATTTATTTATCAAATATTTAATTTATTCTATAATTAAGTAGATAATCTAAACAATAATCTTCTCAATAATCTAAATTAAATGAAAGCCTCTCATTAATCTAAATCAAATGAAATCCTGTTGTTTTCAGCTACTATCTAATTATTGCATTCATGCTTTTTAAAGTAGTAATTGGAAAGATTTTTTTAAATAATCTATAGCAAATCTACGGCTGATATCGTACTGTGTGATACATGCCCTGATGCAAAACGAACTGACCAAGTAGCTGCATTACACACATGCAGAAGGTACGGTGAGTGGGGAAACCGTCACGGCGACAGAACCTGCATACACGGATACACGGGCGGCGCCTGGGCACCACCTTGCAGAAACTTACTGTGCCTAGCTAGGGCGACAAGGTCTCTCGCAAGATCACCGGCCGCCTCGATCCTGAGCAAATTAATCTTCAAAGCTGATAAACTCTGAACCACATGTGTAACTTATTCAAACAATAATGAACGAGTTTTGTGGTCACGAGGGGTGGGTTTAACTGTCTAAAATTTTACTTGCTGGTCGGTGCATTTGATTAGAGATATCTCACTGCATTTGATATGGAGTACTGGCAGTAAACTGATCGAAGACGATTAATTACGATGTGGCACATGCACTAAGTTACATACGTGCATGGGTTACTTTCAGTGTATTTGTACTGCCAAGTCCTAGTGGTATGCTTGACTCAATGCTGACAAGAATGTTCATTAGCTCACAGTTTAGGGCATCGGGCTTGGTTATTATGCTAACCGGATCATGGCTAGCATTGCTAGGAAGAAGGGCATTTTCCTTTCATGGTCATGTAGTTTATAATCAAGAAGATAAGGCTGGACTGATCATTTATACTCCCCTGAAATCTGGAATTTTCAATATTTTGTAACAAAAGGATAGTCCCCTAAATTCTGGAATATAGCCAAGGATCTAATTAATTCAGTACTTCTCTTTATATTTTTTTCTGCATGTTCAATAATTAATCCAGCATCTTGGTACATCAAGACAGGATAAGAGATTACTCTTTTTGCTGAATTGCAAGCCAAGCTATCAGATGCGCATATAAAAATATGTAAATTTATATAACCATGTCCTAGGTCAGGCCAGAGGTTGGTTGTCTACCTGTATGGCCTTAACCCGGCACAAAGCTGCTGAATGATACATGCCTCGTGTACCTGCCCACAATATTGGATAATACTTTGAGATTACCTCTCTACAGTACGTGTACAGTAGCAACTCGCACTTGATCTAGCTAGATCTGCTGCATTCCCATCTTAACCATGACCAGATATGCTAGTTAATCTGGACACTTTGTCCAGTTCTATCAAGACGTACGACAAATGCAGTTTTTTTTTTCTTTTGATGAAAGAGAAATGCAAGGTCTTGCTGAGTTGATGGTGATAACGGACAGAAACCTTGGAACTTGCACTTTGTCTTGTACAATTAGGTGTAGATTATATATGTTGGAAGCATCCTGGCTAGTTTCCCAGTAGATGATGAAGAGAAGACCCCGGGGACAGGTGAGTCTGCCTAAATTTTGTAATGGACGGTTTGATCATTTCTGGTTCTCAATCTCTTCATGCATGAGTAGTAGGAGCCAGTTATGCTTACTGAAATTGTTTGCATACTTTAAACATGATGCGTATCTACGATGATACACGCGTGGATTCTATGGTGTTTTGTGTATGGGTGCCATAGTTTTAATTTTCATTAATGGACGGTCGATTTGCATCATCATAGAGCCATGGTACGGAGTACATCAGTGCGCTTTTGATTAATTCAACCGGAACTCTAAATTGATGGATGCCAGGATAAGCTACTCTCTCCAGTAATAAAAGAAAACCCTTTTGGCTTTTCAAACTTCAAGAACATATAACTTTCATACTTAATTCTTTTGTATAAGTAAACAATAGACACAATTATTATAATATAAAAAAAATCATAAATTAAACTTACTATGTCATTTTTCTTATGTCCAAAATTAATATCTTAAACCAAAATTAAACTAATAATTATTATAAAATTAACTTGGATTAATTGCACAAATTCTAAAATGACTTATGTTTGCTAAAGGGAGCATATTATATACGCTAGTACATATTTTTATTGGTTGGTGGGAAACTTTTCTTGTATTTGTGCGGACTGATTTTATACATAAATCGAAGGAATTAAACTACTTAGTATTTTTCATGAACGCTAGGACAGGTAAAAACTAGTTCATGTTTCTAGTTTTTTAAAAATTATAATTGTGAACTTTTATCAAATTTAGGAATCAAATTGTCTATACCTTCAATATATTATCTTAATATAGTAATAGAAAAAAGTCATGTTTGCTTCCATGGTTTAGAAATTCTCATATTAATCGAAAAAAATTAGAGATAAAGTAGAAATACAATTTAAAACATATGAAATTCAAAAGACAAAATAAAGGAAATTAAAATAAGAGTCATAGAAATACAATTTAGGGAAAATCTAAAACTCAGATTAAAAATTAAAAATAATTAATATTGAGAGAAAACTCAATGTAGAAATACAATTTAGAAACATGCAAAATTCAAATTAAAAATATTAATTTAAGAGAAAGAGTCCATATATAAATATAATTTATAAATATCTAAAATACGGATTAAAAATAAATAATATGGAGAAAAGACTAGATGTAAGTGTACAATTTAGAACTACTTTAATTTCAAATTAAAAAAAATATTAAGAGAAAGAGTACACAAAGAAATACAATCTAGAAATATTTTAAATTCTGTTTAAAACAAATATTATCGACAAAATATTTAACATAGACAATTTAGAAATATTTATGTCTAGATTAAAAATAAATAATATTGAGAGAATAGTGCAAATCTTTACTTTTAGTAATGGAAGGCTCTCCCAAGGGGCTCACATTAATCCTTCAAGCTAAAAATAACTTAGACATTCTCACGTTAATTAAAAATTCTAAGAATTCACATGTTAAAAAAAAAGTTGATCGTCCAACCAACATTATAAAAAATATAATTAATAGATGAGATTATATCATTAAACCTATACCAACTATACCAACATGTTAACAGAGTTTCTATGGTCTAAACATGGGGAAAATATAATATAATAATCTCAATAATTAAGAAGTGTTAATAACAATTAGCATTTTTCTTATTTAAAATGAGTTATATACTTCATACGATACGTCGTTTCTAATAGGTAGAAGAATATCGTTAGAGATAATAAGAAATGTCACTAACAGCCAGTAAAGTTTACATATCTTTTGATTTATTGCATTATCAAGAGAATACTAAAGTTTCCATTATGTTGTGTTATGGATATAAGAGTTACTACATTTAATCAGCAGATCAGATAAGTTAGTCTAAAGTTTAAAATTATATTGTCACTTTTAACATTTTTACACAACAATATCAACGCTACCCGTACAATCTGCGCAGGGCACCAAACTGTTTTAACTAAAAAATCAATTCGCCGTTTCAATGCTAAGCTGTATTTAGAACAGTTTTGGGTAACATAGCACTGGTGCAGCAATGTGGATCAACATCGAAATGTTCTCTAAATTTTAAAATTATCAAATGCATTTAAAAATTTTGGAAATTTTGTCATTTTTTAAATATTTATTTGGACTCGTGTAAGTTTTTTAGAGTGAAATAAAGTATAATGGGCAAAAGATATATGGAGTATTTTTTAACAATTTTGTGCTTGTTTAATATTTTTTAAAAAATAAAAAAATATTGTTTCTCGTTGAGAATTCGACTTTTAACCAAGAGTGCTTAAGTTTGGTTGAAAACTAAAATTTCTGGGTACCCATTTCGTCCAAAAGGCACAACACTACATGCAAACCCAACTTTATAGGGTCCCACCCATGTTGCACATAACAACAGAAACCGACAAGTCAGCAGTCTAATCCACCATCTCAACCCCAAAATTCTCTAACACACAATGCTTAAGGTAAACCAAGCAATCACCACGTAATTCGAGCCTAAACCACCATCAAAGAAATACTCCTATGATTTTAAAAAAGCCAGAAACGACACTAAACTCTACTACTAACTAAACGACCCTAAATATAATCATGCACCGCCCTATATCGCGGTGCACTCACACACTAATCAGTAATCAATCACTCACCCAGACTATCTAGCAAGAAGTTAGCAATGCGAAACAACAACACAAAGACGGCGACCACGGCGTGCATGCCGCGGCTGATGCGCGGCAGCTGCCGCGCGTCGACGGCGCGGCCGGCGGCGTCGGTGTCGCTGCTGGAGCGCATCCGCGACGTCGTGCTCCGGCTCATCATGCTCTCCGCCGTGTCCAAGGCGTCGGTCAAGCGCAGCGATAGCGGCAGCGGCAAGTCGTCGGCCTCGCCGATCGCCGGCTGGCGACGGGGACGAGTACCAGCCGTGCCGCCGCCGTTGACGTGCCGCCGTGACGACTCCATAAGGAACGAGGCCGTTGAGGACTGCATCGAGTTCCTGAAGCGGTCGTCGGCCGAGGGCGACACAGCGAAGCTGTCGAGCGTGACCGCCGCCGACACGGTATCCGTAGCGCGCGATCTAGCCACCAAGCCGTCGAGCGTGGCCGCCACCGACGCGGCGACCGCGCACGGCGAGCCGGCGACGCAGCTGAGTACTGGCCAACACCTCGCCGCATCGGTGCCTGCCTCGCCTGTCACCTCCGCCGCCGTCGAGGTTGGCCTGCACCTGCACCGTTCGCCCTCACCGGCAACCTCATCTACTCCCAGGTTGGTGTAGAGAATCAATCAACCTAGGACAGGAACAGTTCTCTGGAATTGTTTAAGTAATTAAACCTTTTGATAATTTCTTCCATCTTTCGTCGCTTTTTGTGAATGCTTTCACTTTGATTGGTTGCAAATTAAAAAATCAGCAAGTACTCGACAAACACTCAGAGCAAAGTGGAGTGGTTAATGAGTGTACACGACGACGTGTCACTCCTTTAATTAATTTCCTTTTGATTTTCGCCTATGTTTTTTGGGTTTGGGCTGGAAAGATGGGGAGCAAAGGGACGGTGAAACGAATTAACAAGTGCACATGGACGGTGTAAAGATACTAAACTGCGGTTGCTTGCTTAATTGTCATCTAGCATTGGTTGCTCGTATGCTGTTGTCGGGAATATTCAAGTGCACCCTGCACCTGCTGCTTGCTAGTACACCTTGTATCGAGTGTGTAGTGGACTTTAGTGATAGATACTCACAGTTCTGTTTCAGGATGCTGAGAAGCTATATAATCTGTCCATTCCCAAATACATGTTTTAGAATGCTGCAGTCGAATAAAATTTAAATTTTGTTGCGAAACAAACTTAAATTTTAATATATTAATAGATGTGAAAGATATAAAGATTTGGGGTGTCTACACCTCAGACACCTGAAATTTTCAAAAATTTCGGTCTCTTTCTTGATCCCTTGGACGATAATCCAAGGACTCACTCCCTATTACTTATTATTTTATCACTCCCCAAAGATTAAACAATAAATTATTCTAACATAAAAAATTATAAAATTATATGAAACAAACTTATAACTCATCAAAATTTAAATAACTACATGCAAAAAAATTCAAACTTAAATAAAAGTAAAATAAACCGTATGTCGTGTAATTCTATCAATTATGTTTGCAGAATTTAAAAGAATTATAAGTCGGATCACGCATAGTCAAACTCCTATATACACTGTATTTTACATAACTATACAAAGTGGCGTAATGACAAATGGTAGAAAAGGGTTTTGGGTTTTGGGTTACCGGTTATTGCATCCGTGGGAACAATGTGGCTGCCAACTTATGTGATAAGAGGTTTTCTCATTTTTAACGTTAAAATCTGAAAAGACCAGTGATAGATTGGAAAGACAATCGGCTTCAATGTAGAAGTGTCAATTACTATAGGGAAGAAGCCGATTGGATTGAAGCAAGCAAAGACTTGATATTAGAATGGAAGATTATCCAGATAAGATCGAATTTGGGGAGTATCCATGATTCACGGCAGGTATCTATCCTATCTTATATGGATAGAAAAGATTTAGTTAGTTATTTAATTTTCTTAAAGATATTTTCTTTTATCTTTCTTAGGAAATAATGTCCGATGGTTGTTGTAAACGCGTCGGCTTCTATAAACCCAGGGTATAAATATAGACCCCTGGAAATATATAATCATCAATCCTTTAATTAATACAACCTCGACGCATCACCACCCTAGTTCATCTAGTTTTTACCAGTGGGGTCTAGCTCTCGATGCGAGACTGTATCGGTTAAGTCCAATCTCCGACGAAGGGGTAAGTCCCATTACTATCTCGATATGTCTTATTCTGTCTAAGGCTGCATCGGTTAGGTTCGACCTCTTAGACCAATAGGATGTATCGCATCACGTCTGTGCAGTATCTATCGGTCTATCAAGCTCTCTTTGTCGTCATCGGTCTCGTGCTACATCGGTTAGGTTCGACCTACGAGGTTGCCGACGGTAGAATGAGTTTTAGTTCTATAGGTCTCAGTACGGCGTTTCATCGGAGTGTTAGCCAATGAGTTATCTATACGTTGAGCATTACGCCTAGCGTATCGGCTCCTCGGCTGACATGCACCAGATCGTCAGAGACTTTTCTTTGAGCGCAACACCAAGTGCGTCAGCCTTCTAGCCGATGCGTGCCTGTCTCTAGAGAGACGTGCACTTATCGGCTCAGGTAGCCGATAGGTTCGCTTCGTCCTTGTTTCAGGACGTCCGATCCGACGTCTATCGTCCCGCCCACACGACAGGTTTTGTATTGTCATATTCGGAGCGACATCGGTTTTACAGCCCATGCCTTTTATATGATTCCTCGCTACTTCACATATGCCTTTATCGTCTTTTCAACCGATGAAGGACCACCAGGAGGAATCCTGCATGCCTTGCTATCTTCTGTGGCCGATGGATCAGGGTTTCGCTTTCGCTACACCTGAAGACATCGTATCCTCGTCGATACCTGTCCACGCCTTTATCGGCTCCCCAGCCGATTAAAGTGCATCCCGATTCCTATCAGCAACTAGCCAGTAGCGAGAGTGTTTTAGACGCGGCCGGTGACCAACCCAATCCTATCGGTAACCAGCGGATAGAGAGCGCTTGTATCGGCCCATCATCTAACTGACCAGTTTGTCTCACCTACTTATCAATTGCAGAATCAAATTGACTGGTATGCTCGCACCTGCACTGCCATGTCGGAGCCGACCAAACCCACGAACCCTAACGCATGTACCTCGATACAGAGAGAAGTTGACTGACTTGTACTGGAACTAAGCAGACCTCCTAAACGTTGGTGTACTCGTACCGGAAACCGGCACAACCACTCATATACTTTCAAAACAGCTGTTGCTAGATCTTTACAGACTTACATTGCAGGGAACAACTACGAAAAAGATTAAAGAAACGAAACGAAACGAAAATTTGCTACATTAGAAAGATTAATGTTGTGGCAGCCATCAGCATGAAGTTCGCCGATTCATCCTATGCAAACGCCGACCTCGTCTGTAGAGAAGCTGCCCGCCGCCGATGCTCCGCTCCATGGTTCCGGCATGTCTCGCGGTGGTGTCGCCGCCGGGTGGTTCCCCGCCTTCGTTACCGCGCGTGCAGCACCGGCCGATGGACTCCTGGACGACGCTGACTTCGGCGGCGTCCAACTTGCCGGCAGCTGTGGACGTCTCCGGCTGCTTCTCCTTCCAGTCGTCAGCGTCTGAGTTGCCGGCGGCGAGGCTGAAGCAGTTGCAGACGTTGAATCCTCTCATGGTGGAAAACGTACAGCGACGGCAGCGTGCGTGCGATTGATTACGTCCGTTCTTCATCATTCATCGGGCATCGAGCTCCTCTTTGAATAGGCCTAAATATTACTCGGGACCATGAAGCTGGCCTGTTGCAACTACTCACTGACCACTTCGCTATGGTCCCCTGTATCTGTCCGGAATATTTGGTGAGGTCACTAGCTTTTCGAGCTTGACCATCTTTTCCTCTCGAATATCTGAGTCTCTTACATGCTTCCCCAGTTCCTTAGCTTCTTGGGGGCATTTTGCTTCCCTAAGTTGCTATTCGGGGTCTTCAAAGCCTCTAAGGTGCATTCGGAAATTTAGGATAGGGTGAAAAAAATTATTATTTTTTAATAAGCTGCTTATCAAACAGCTAACCAGAGTGTTTTAAAAAAATTAATTAAAATGTTACTTTAAAAAAATATATTAATCTATTTTTTAAGTTACAATGCTTAATACTTATTTATCACTAATAAAATATCTTATTTTACATTATCATATTTATCTTCTTTTTCGTACACCTTCAAACTTACTCTTACCTCTTCAAAGATTTCCCTTTGAAACAACCTATCACTAAAGACAGAAGGCGCATACTGTAGGATGGGTCACCTGCCCAAGTCAGCCCTGAACACCCCCACCGCTTGATGTGCAGGTTAAGTCAATGAGTTTGTGGATTTTTTATTTATATTTTTTATTAAAATAGTTAAAAAATTTATATTTTTTTTGCAAAATTTACATATATATACTTAATTGAGAGGCTTTTTTTTAATCATCCTCCTATAGGATGTGAAATTAGGTGTAGCAAATGTCCGTTAGCATATGTTAACGGTGGGTTGGTGGGGCTATTAAATTTATAGACGCCTCCTTGCCGTACTAGCTAAATATGTTTTTCTCATGATAGCATGCATGAAAGAGAAGAAGTACTACCATTTTTTATAGACGGTCCTTTTGTCACCTTCTACTAGAACATTTTTTTTTCTACAAAACCGCTTGCAAAATTATTAGGCCTTGTTTATGAGAGTGAAGGAGGCCTAGTAATCTGTTAGAGCATTTTTTCCCTACCGTATAGATATAAAAAAAGAAATTTTAAATAAATATATTTTAATTTAGAGATTTAATTATAAAGAAAATTTAGGAGTAACATGAATTATCATATGGAGATTTATTTAGAAAGAAATAATACGAGAACTCAATGTTAATAATAGACTATCATTATATTATTAATTAGATGATCTCATAGGTGGATATTATTTAGATAATAGTGGTAAAGATATTTTACAGTTACTGAGAGATTTACATGTTATAAACAAAACATATACATAATACAAATAATATAATATTGGTATGGATGCCTATTTGAAACTTGTGGAGGTCATCATCTATCCTCTAGCCTTAGGCACCCGTTGCGAAAGGAGCCAACTCTTCACTTACACTGCACTTTATTCTACATGTATTGTTGAATTATTTCAGACTATATGATCTATGTAAAGTTATATGTTGATTTGTTAATTTCTATCCATTATATAAATCCGCATCTTCCTGACACTTCCTATGGAAAAAAATGCATACATAGCTATTGTAATCAAGGTGATAATAAAATTGAATCAAAGTAGATAGATGCATATTGAACCTATAATAAAATTATCATCAAGAATGTTTGGACAAATAAAATACCTTCTACCAAAAGTATTGTCTCTTATTGATCTCACCACGTAGCCATGATCACCACAAGTATACTTAAGATGCTCTCATCATGCAGGTAGTACAAGAAGTTGCAGCCTTCAGTCGAACCATTCAGTTTACCGATGTTATTTGTACTCCTCTTTCCTCCTCCTATACTATTCGTTTGATTTTGAGGGGAAAACAAATGGCCATTGGAGAATGAACGGTTATGGTCAAATACAGAATTATCTGTAACAACTCACTAAATGAAGAAACAAATTCTTTCGTAGATTTTGCAAAAACAGTATTAGTTTGAAAAAAATATTATGATAAGGAACAATTGAACAATAGGGGCATGTAATCCCTATCTCATGAGAATAGTTTAGGCATTAGAAGAATCTTTTCCTGTAAGTGTTAGAGTCTTGAGATGTCATAAGCTTGCTTCGATCATCGTATTTACAGAATGGATGGTCATACTAAGATAAAATTATTTAAGCCAAATGATTCCTTCTCTAGTCTAGATTCTTAATGAAAGTAGGTTTAGCAGCCACTTTGATGCTATAGTTGATAGAGCAACTAAGTGGTGTGGGATTTGTAAGGGTATCAATAAGTGAAAAACTTAAGGATCATCATGTGTACTAAAAGCATTGAAAACGACGTGACATTTACACTTGTAAAGTGCCCTGGCCTAAACAAATCTTTTAAATGTGATGTGACATTAAGTTCATACAATATTACAATACATATAGTTCATATAACTTAGAAAAAAAAGATTTACGACTCTCTAAACTATCATAACTTAAAAGTTATATATCCATTCTTACAATAATACATAAACTTGTATTACACGACTAAACCATCATATGCACGAGAATGTCTAGGCCGGGTTGGTCTTGAAATGATGCCTTCCCCCATGGGACATCTTCCATCAGCCCCTACTCCTGATGGAGGGACTTTCACTTCACTTAGAACATTTGCATCTTTTGAATACTTCTTATAAGTATGTTCCTTCTGATTGCACTTGCTATAACATTTGAACCTTTACCTGCTTTGAATTCATTCATGTTATTGCAAATCCGTCTAATCTTATGGCTAATTGACTTGTCCTTCATTTTTGTTGGGTTCAGAATGTAAAAAAATCTGAGTTTGTTGAGTTGTGAAAGATCTCTCAATAACGAAGCTAAATACCTTGTCTCTCTAGGTATGTAAGATAGCTTTCTTCCTAACATAAGGCGATATAAAATAGTGGTCCATTATTTCACACTTTGAGCTAATACAATAATATGAAAACATGGCTAATGGTAAAGGCTTAGCTTTTAGCATGAGCACGAGCAAGTCTTGTCGTCCTTCAGGATACACTCCTGTATAATTCTCTTGCTGTAGATTCCACGTTTGGCCTTGTAAGCACGCAAAATTTCAAATTTATGCTGTTGTGTATCTTGAGGTATAACTCGATACTCTTGGGCCCTTTTACATTTTTTTAAAGTGTTTTATCATCACTATGCCAAAGAAAATACCATTATTAGCTATAGATGGCCCAACTGCTTTGTACCAATCTCTAAAATACTTGTATATGCTATGCATGATAAACTCAACAATGGTAATAAGCGATAACTCTCTTATATCATGCATCATCCAACTATAAACCTCAGCCAAATTGACAGTCATTATGGCTAACACAACACCACCATTATCATAGAATAAGATTCATTTCTCCTTCGATTTATTTTAATCCAGTGCGAAAAATTTCTAACTTAGGATGCCAACCTCTTTCTCACAATATGATCATCACTAGCAAGTGGTCCTAGAACTTCCATAGCCTTGTCACCTATATGTGTTTGCCTTTTAGACTGCTCATATAGTTGTTTCATTGTAAGCTTGTTTAACATGCTCTAAAGCTCATTGAATTTCTTCTGTTAATTCTAGGCATACAATCTTTTAAAAGATCCATAAGATGTTTATTCCTAAATTGCTTATAAAAATTAACACCCATGTGACACATGCACCATTTGCTACGAATATCTGGCCACTTTTATGAAAACCTCTTCTACATGTTGTCATCTCTTAAATACTCAATAGCCCACAGAAGACTGACATGACTGTTATGTGTAAGGCATAAACCTAGCCTCATAGACATAACTGCATTCTTCACCTGCTTAAGAAACTAGTATCTGCTTTCAGTGTTCTGGCTCTTAATAAAAGCAAAAGCCATAGGTAATACTAGATTGTTCTTATCAACTCTAATTGCTATCGAATTTCTATCCTTTGTACTTTTCAGTCATGAATATTCTGTCCATACAGAGTATGGAATGACAATGCACAAATAAGTAAATGTGCACACTTAATATGAAGAAAGCCCGTTGAAGCACAATCTACTAAGGATAGTCAAGCGATGGAATGATTTGAGATCATATTAGCTCTTTAGATTTCTCTAAATAATGCAAGTTAGAAGATGAGATAAATTATCATATGAAGCATTGAATATATCAAACCTCATCTCTACTGCATTCTGTTTTAATCTCCATGCCTTCGTATAGGTAATTATATACTTGAATTTGTCCTCAATATGCCTGATAATTTACCTTTGTTTATACCCTAGGTTGTGCGCAACATTGGAGTACATCTCTATTACAACAAATGCAGATGTCATGTTTCTGTAATATTTATTGACCCCTCATAAGTGACAATTATGCTTGGTAATGATTGACATCTTTTAGTAATTCTTCAATTTACTCTTAAATACATACACTCTCTATATACACCCATAACTTGAGTTCACGCACTTCACTACGTACATTGACTTGCTTGAATTCGCAATCCAAAACTTTCTCCAAAGTGATACCGCCCAATTCTTAACTGCCTTTATCAATTCCTCTTTATATACATACTTAGTCCCCTGAATGACCTTGTTCTCCTTGTGCTCCTATAGTACGTGATGCACCTCAGAGATAATAAGTTTAGAGAAGTTCTCATTTGACCATTGTGAGTGATTTATATTATTGTCCTCTTTGTTTGAAGATTCATCATTCTCTACATGCTTGTTATCAAAATATTTTCTATCCATTATCTCAACGATGACACTATTTCTCACTTCCTCATCAGCCAATCCTCTTGGCTCCCTATCTCTAACTCCTCCTCCTTCTTTTTATTATTCTTCTTGATGCTTTGACTCATTTCTCTCTATTGTTTTAGTATCATCTCCTGTCATACTTGGACTCTCTTCATCTTGTCCGACCATTGAAAGTGTTATTTTTCTAGTACATTGACAAAAAATGCTAGATGGCCAACCTCGTTATAATGTATTCTCCATGTACCATCTTCAAATAATAGAGGAATTCATTGGCATCAATTCTTAGAAAAAAAAATCTTCAATTTGTGGCTCACTATGACATATATAGTTATTGTGTTGACCGAGAGGCTGACTTAAAAGTCTCGCATTAACAAGTTATACACCTCTAGAAAGTTTCTCTTACTGACCTTTCAATACTTTAAGGGTTGAGTCGAGTCTTGACATATCTATACTATATGAAACATACTTAACATTCTCTTGATTATGATATAACCAAAATATCACTTTATTTGACATACCTGTTTACGTAAAAATAGGGTTGAACTAAGTAAGAAATTAATTGTCATACCGTGCATTCGATATTTCAACACCGATATGCCTACAATCATTATAAATAAAACTATTTATTAATATAAAAATAAAACTATTTATTAATATAAAAATAAAACTATTTATGAATCTAGAATAATACTACACATACTATTTTATTTCATCACTAAAAATAAATATCGCAAAGCATATAAATCTTTTAACTTCAGATGAATCTAATAGCAGTAGTGCTTTACCATTTACTTTCACCTCCCCTCAAGTCTCTTTCTCTTTTTTCTGTTTTTTTAATTAAAATAAATTTTTAGACGGCTAAGAGAAGTCCTTATAATTAGCCATCTAAAAAATACCCTAACAGATGATTGCAAGGAAAACGCTTGTAAAATTACCAGACCCCCTCCTCTTCTATAGATAGACCTGATAATTTTATAGACAGCTTATTGAGGAGAAAAACGTTCTAGCAGTGGTGGCAAAGAGACTGCTTATAAAAACAGCATGCTCCCTCCTCACTCGCATATCCTGCCACCCTGTTTTGTGAACGGCTCTTAGCCACTAGAAAAAAATATTCTTAGCTAGAGTATCAAGAGAGGCATATTTTAGCCCCCATCGGTATACCGTTAATGGAGACTAATAGATGTTTATCATGTTGGACTCCACTTCGTCTGAAGAGTGTTTGAGTATAGACCTGTAAATTTTCAAAAATATATAAAAAAATTCTGAGTTTGTGAAGATGAATTTCTTGCTAACAGCCCAACTGCTAGGAATTTGTGAATGCTGAATTCCTTGCCAGCAAACCCAGTAATGATCTCCAAGATTGCACGCAGCGGCCGAGACAAAGCCATATGCACGTTTCAAGTTTTCAACCCTAGTGCCGCTGTACGCCTCGCCTGCTGTCGTGACCCCATCACCCGTTGTCTTGTTCACCGCCTGCCTGCCCATGGCCCCTATGGCAGGTGCCTCATGTGTTCCAAGTATGACCCACCTATTTTTTTGTAGCGTGCTCCGCCACTGCCTGCGACTTGGTTCGAAGGCATGCATCATGGTTTGAAGCCTAGCCAAGTTGCAGCGCAGACAGCAACCAGTGTGCTGCAAAATTACTTTATACTTGCCATCTAAAATAAATAACTACTTCATACATGCAAAAAAACTTCAAACAAATAATTCTGGGGGAACAATAGTTATATGTTAATCGAGTATCCTCATGGAAAGCATATTAGCATATTGACGCGCAATCTTCACGACAAGTGCAACAGCACACCAGGCGTGAATTAAGAGCACTTCAGTTCTATACAGTTAACTAATTAAAACAGCAGGTCACAGGCTCAAAAGTGCATCGGACATCAATTGCCAACACACATAAATCACATACAACATATAGGAGATAGATGTCGACATGGCACCCGAAAATGCTGCTATTGAAGGTAAATCGACATACACCATCTGCTTGGAGTAACATCAAACTCATAGTAACTGTCAGGATTAACATTCCGCTGAGCTCCATGGTAAAAGACTAGGTAATCTTCTATCATTGGTCTGAACATCTTGTAAATTGTGTAGGACTCATGATCTTCGTGTCCACCAACGAGCTTCCATTGGCGAATGAAAAAGATAAACAAACAATCAGTCAGTGAAATTTGCAAAATGTCCAAAACTATTACACAATCCTCCAATGTAGTGAACTGATAAACATGTCAAATGCTAAACCAATATCAGGTCAAGTTCCTCAAAACATCATATAACCATTTACCTAACTTTAAATGGAGGTCATGCATGCTTCAACGTGTCACTTAAATACAGGTTAGTGTGGAATGAAATCATTCGTAATTATATAGCAAGGAAAGAAACAAGGTTAACAGAATTATACAAGTGTTATTCTTAGAAACCGAACAGTGTTACAATAATACTATCTTTGTTCTTCCATTAGAATAAGACAATGAATAATCAAGCCAATATACAACACAATTAACCATCCAACACCATCTAGAAAATTAGGAATACAATGAAGGAATTGACAAATTGCCTATACTAATAGTTCAGAGATCATTGAAATGCCAGCCAGATATGTACATTTAGCACGGTTTGCATATGATTTGCTATTTCTCAGTTATAGATTGTAATTTAATAAAGCCATAAACAAAAAGGTGATAACTCCATGATCTTGAATGTTTCCTCTTTACAATTAAATTGATCAGTGCACATCATAGGCATAATTGCTTTCAGTATAACAAAACATTGGAGTTACTGACATTAAAACAAGGAAGTACTTCTGTAGAACCACCAACCAAATAAATCTCACATCAAAACAGAGCTATAGATGCAGGGTAATGCTACAACTAACGAACATTTTGGCCTTTACGTGGGTTAGTGAGCAAACCACTTGCAGCCCTAAAGCAGGGGATCTGATCTTTTGCACAAAGTTCTGTCAAACCTTCATAAAATGGAGTCTGCTTGGAAAAACAAACTTAGTATCCATGCCATCTAATGACACGTAGCTAAGGTTATTAATGCACTGTCTTTCGTTCTGTAAGATTTTGAAAACTATCAACACTTGCATGAATATAATATGTTTCCTTGATATTAGTCATTTGATTGTTCCTTATCTGGCCTAAAAGAAAGAAATAGCTACTTGTTTTCATTAAGACTCCAATCAAAAGTAATTTGTTAGTATGTACTCCATCCAAGTAAGATCACCATGGTTTATTGTTATGTTCATATGAAGTCAATGGAGAGATAATACTATAGGCATTTAAGTAGGTAAAGGATAACTGTAATCCTTGAAATGTTCTAATATAAGGCAATTAGCAGTTGGCAGATTCAATCTTTGGATGTTACATATCTCAAAAGAAATTTAAATATTTCACAAACAGCTAACAGGACAGTGTGTTATAGTCAACATAGAATGTTCGTTTCTAAGTAACTGTACGAGTCTACTCCATTCTGGTAAGAACAAATATGCCAACATCTAATTCTACTACTATTTAGATTAGCATTCATTGAATGGATGAGCTAAACCAGTAGCTATTTCATGAGAGAAAGAGAGAACCAAATGTGTAGTCATCGTCGCACAATTTGTCAATTTCATAGGTTGATCTATTCTGAATATGTTAGAACAATTTCATAGGTTGATCTGTTCTGTAAAAACAGAAACAGTAATAAGAGATCCTATTATTGAAAATAACATGGACACGCTAAAGGCAATATAAGAATATAAGACCTGTAGTTCAGAAGCTTGAATAAGGGTAATAGTTGTCAGTGAGGATTGCTCCAGTGATTTTCCTAAACTGCATTGAATTGAGGTGGACAATAAAGAGAGCAACACGCGTCAAAAGAAATATTGAGTTGCTCTCCTCAGTGATGAAAGCAATTATGCCTGGGGAAGAAAGTCCAGTTGGACAGTTCTACTCAACACCCATGTCACATCACTGCCATCTCCTATCTTCCTTTCCCAGAATTGCATTTGCATGTTATTCAACTAAAACCGCAAGACCAAACCGATCATCGCCTGCCCGTACAATCTGGTGCCGACTCAGGGAACCCTTGGCATCCAGTGGCACCTCACTGAAGCCTAGCCTGTCTCCAAATCAAACATAAGGATCCTGTTGCCTTCAAGAATCCAGTGAATGGCATTGCCGGCAAGGATGCCCGTCCGCATCAAAGGGACCTTCAATGGGAGAGACGGAATCACCCCAAACACCCGGCTCTGATGAGTAAACGGCGGCGGCCACACTTGTGAGGGTGTCTACATCGGCGAATACAGCAACCAGGCGGAACAAACGGCGGTCATCGGCAGAAGGGACCACCGTCGCGCAGATGAACTTGCCGTCCACCAACACGGGGAAGGGTATGCGGCGGCGGTCGCCGAAGATAGGGTCAAGCACCAGGAATTCCTTGCATCTATCTCTTATGCAGTAAACCATAACCTTGAAGAGGACAAGCCCTTGACGGAAGCTGAGGATCTTCCACCTCCAGCCCAAGCCCTTCCCCATGTCGGAGACGAAGCGCTCGGGCCTGGCAGCTGCTGGGTGGATCGGAACCTAGAATTGACGGTGAATCGGAGATCCACATTGTCGTGGTGGTAGAAGAAGCCGAGCAAGGGAGGGTCGCCGTGGTGGGCACGGAAGGGGCGGCGGAATCCGGGGTCGTCCAGCTTGGACGGCGGCGGAGCATTTCCTCGCCCATTTTGGGGGTAGGGGCAGAAAGGCTGTACAGTATAGACACGAGCACTTGTAGTCGTTTGGTTCCAAACAATGCGACAAGGGATGAAAATGGCCATAAAAAAAAATCCTTAAATCGTTTTCACTATGTTCGCAAAACTATCTCACCAAACTATTATAAAACTAAAACTACTTATTAAGTTTTCAAAAATCTATAGATTTAAATTAAATCGTTAAAAGAGGAAGAGAGATGTGCTTCTACTATTGAAAAATAGTAATAAGGCTCATGATATATATATATATATATATTATGTATCTTTAATCTTAACAATTTTAAAAATATAGAGATCAAAACTAATACTATCTATCAACAGGATCCTTCGTAATTCAAGCATAAACGGTACAAAGCATCAAAAATACCCAACCTATAATAGCCTTCTATGTTGTAGTCAAGATAGCCAAAGTAAAGGCTATAATGTAGCTGTGATCGATGAAGTCATGCATAGAGTAACCAGCGTCGATGTAGTTAATGTTAGGTGTCAGTGACAAAGCAGTTGAGGTATAGGGCACACAAAGAGAGGTGGCATGGGGTGGCAGTGGACATGCAGGATAGCGTCATGGACTAAGTGCGTGAGGACGCACTAAAAACGAATACAGTGACATGATCATGGAAGTTGTGGAGGAAGAAAATGTTGAAGAATTGATGTTGTCAAACCATGGAGAACAAGACATCAGATTAGTTTGCCAAGCCCGGGGACAAATCGAAACGAACTAGTGCAGTAGTGTTTCCACTACCGCCTAGATGAGGTAGGAGACCACCATTAACCTTGCACCAATGCCAAAGATACCAATAGAGAAGACTTCCAAATGGTCGTGGCACATGGAGCAGCATAGAGGAAGAAGTGCCAGTGTTGCCCACTGTTGTAGAAACAGAATGAATGTAGTCATAGAAGACAGTGCTGGCGATGAGGCGGCATAGTGGACAACGATGAACACAAACAATACGTAAGTAGTTGGGCCACTAGCCTAGAGTGGCAATAGTGGTAACTTGAAGAAGATGAGGTAACGGTGCTTGAAGTAGGCAAAGAAGAACCTAATGGCTGATGATGACCTGTGTAGAAGACGAAAGTGTCATCATGAAGATGGCAATGGAGACTAAATGGCCTTAGAAGTAGCCTAGGGGGGTGAATATGTGTTCTTTGAAATTATAAAAACTTGTGGTGACATTAGGAGCTACTGGATATTTTGTGATTGCTACAGATAGTCCGACTATAGAAGAGTCAAATAGTCTATTAGCTATCGGACAATCTGGTGAACGGAGAGAAAATAGTTATTCAGAATGTCTTGCTTTGACTGGGCAATCTGACAAACAAAGAGAAAATGACTTAAGCAAAATACATGATGTAAACTAGGGGAGCTACTCAAGCATATATTCAAAAAGAGTAAGCGATGATATACATAGATATTAAGCTAGCACAAGAACACTGCAAGCTTAAGATAGAAAACGGTACATGCAAGATAAAGTGAGTAGAGGAGACACCGATTTGTTTATCAAAATTTAGAACCAACCATTCCTACTTTGCATTAAGGAAGCTCCTATCAGAGCTGAGTCACCACTTTCCTCTACAAGCAACCACCTCCAGTGAAACTTTTGTCTCCAAGTTACCACCAAGGGCAAGTCCGCGCTCCAAGCGACATCAAGGCCCAAGTTGAGACGCCGCACGACTTCCTTAGATCGGTCAAGCTTGCTCTATCAAGCAACCACCAAGATGAATATCAACTTATACTCAATTCATTACTTCCATTTCGGAGGTGAGGTTGAACCTTTGCATGGGTTTTCGAGATCATAATTTTTCTCTTCCACACACTCACAATTCAACTCACTAATTGCACATAGGCTTTAGATCATATAGAGAGATAATTGGAAGGGAGTTTAGCATTTTAAATAAGAGCACAAGAACACTTTGTGGCTAAACCGTATCATAAAAGATCTTTAATTTGCTCTTCAAGACTTTTAAACACTTGCTTAGCTTCTTAGGGTGAAAGGGATCCAAAAGCCTTCAAACAACTCTATATCACCTCTCATTTATAGTCACAACTCCTTGAACTAGCCATTGCAAAAGTTTACCAGAAATATACTAGACGAGATAGTCCGATACCACACTAGATTGCCTAAACCTATACCAATTTTACCTTGGTCACTAACAACTAACCATTGGACCATAAAGAGCCAGATAGTTTGATTCCTCTATCGGACTGTCTGACTGTGCCTTTGCCAGATTGTCCGATCTCCACCAGATTGTCCAGTCTATACTTCTCCAATGTCTAGCTGTGTAATCGTTTGGCATGTGTCCAGAGCATGTTGGACAACGCGATACCACACCAGTTGTTTGACAAGGTTTTGCGATGCCTCTTGGACAAATTCATCAACTTGTGCTGCTTGAATCCGTCTTCTCCCGGATTATGCAACACCTCTTAGATTGTCTAGCCACCTATCCAATACAACATAGGCAATCCAACTCCTTGTAATTTTAGAGCAACTTGATCTTCTATCTTTCAAACTTTATGCAAATTGTTTTCACTTCAACTCTTTTGCTTTGATGGTTGCCTTTGCTCACTTTGTAACTTCAATGAACCTAATACTTACTCATCACTCATCAAACATATTAGTCACTTAATAGTTTGTCATCAGTTAGCTAAAGCCACTTAGAGGGCTAGATACACTTTCAATCTTTCCATTTTTGTTGATTGCTGACAACCCAAGTAATGCTTACAAACTATTGATAATAGTTGGTTTTAAATACAAAGGGATAGTTTAGTCTCCCCCTAAACGTGTGCGTACAAATGTGTGAAGTGAACTCATATGCACATATTTTTGAGAATGTGAGAGCTCCCCTATCTCTTTGCTTTCATGGGGTGCATATCAAATGAAAATTTCCAAACACTTTCAAAGACACCAATTTTAGAAAAAAATAAAGACATGGATTGAAATTTGGAGCAAATCTTAAAATTTTGCTCTCTCACCCCATCCCATATGCTCATTTAGTCTTTTCTAATCCCTTCAAATTTATCCCTCCATTTTTTATATTCTCTCATTCTTTGGCATTAAAGCACCAAAAAGATAATAAATAGTGTAGATAATCAAAGAGGATCATTGAGGATACAAAATGAACCAAGTTTCTCTCCCCTTTGTATTTAGCTTATTCTTCCTTTTGGGATTACTGAGATTTGAAACCAAAAGCATGAAAACAAGCCAATATTTTCTTAGAGACTAAGGAATGTTGGAGCCCCATTCTTGTTGTTAAGACCATTTTATACACAAGATGTAGAAAAACACAAAGGCTCACTTTTATATACATATTTAGGACTAATACTTAACTATTTATTAGTCAAGCACTTCATCTAGCAAGGTTCTAAGAATCTAGAACATTTATTCTACTCCTTAACTTGAAATAACTTTTCTTATCCAATGGCCTAGTAAAGATATCAATAGATTGTTATTCAGTTCTTACATGGGTAAGGGTGATGTAACTGTTGGTTTTATGATCTCTTAAAAAGTTATGTCAGATATCAATGTGGTTGATTCTTAAGTATTGAACGGGATTGTTGACACTCTCATTGTCACATAAGAGTGGGATTTTTGTCATGGAATAACTAACATCTTGTATGGTTTGTTTCATCTAAATAAGTTGAGCACAACATGCGATGGTGGCTATGTATTCTGCTTTGGCATTGCATAATGCATTGAAGTTTTATTTCTTGGAGGACCAAAAGACTAAAGACCTACCAAGGAATTGACAAGTCCCGGTTGTTCTCTTTTGATCAACCTTACACCTGGCATAATCGGAGTCAAAATATCCGATGAGATCAAAGGAGCACCCTTCGGGATATCACAAGTCAAGATTAGGAGTGTGAACCAAATATCGAAAGATTCTTTTCATGGAAAAAAATGGCATTCTTTTGGTGTCACTTGAAACCGAGCACAATTGCACACACTAAATATGATATTGACTCTAGATGCACAAAGGTAAAGAAAAGATCCAATCATGAAGTGATAATCTTTTTGGTCCATGAACCTACCATTTTTTATCAAGATTGAGGTGTCCATTGGTTGGCATAGGTGTCTTGATGGGATTGGCTCCTTCCATCCTAAACTTCTTGAGAATATCTTTAAGATACTTAATTTGAGAGATAAAGGTCACTTCTTTTAGTTGTTTGACTTGAATCCCAAGGAAGAAGTTGAGCTCTCCCATCATGAACATCTCAAAACTTTTGGTCATAATTTGACTATCACTCATCACTAAATGAAGGTTTAGTTTAACCAAAGATTATGTCATCGACATAAAGGTAGCATACAATAAATCATCCCTAATTTTCTTAGTGAAAAGAGTAGTATCAGCTTTCCTTATCTCAAAGCCATTTTTAAAGAGAAAATGGCAAATATATTAATACCAACTTCTAGGAGTTTGTTTAAGCCCATAGAACACCTTGTGAAGCTGGTAGATGTAGTTTGGCTACTTTAGGTCTTCAAATCCAGGTGATTGCTACATATACACTAATTCAGGATTAGTCCATTCAAGAAAGTGCTCTTAACATCCATTTGATATGGCTTGAAATCATGATTAGCAACATAGGCTAAAAAAATACAAATAGACTCAAGGCTAGCAACCGGCACAAATGTTTCATCAAAGTCAAGTCCATTGACTTGAGTGAACCCTTGTGTCATAGTGCTTTGTTGCAAGTCATTACTCTATTCTAATCTTAGTTGTTTTAGAAGATCCACTTGGTAACGATGACATTTTGCTTACATCTTTCAACTAATGATCATACTTCATTCTAGATAAAGTTGTTCAACTCCTCTTGCATGGCCATTACCTAATCTAGATCATCAAGTGCATCTTCCATCCAAATAGTTTCTAAAGATGAAACAAAAAAGTAATGTTGATAAACAATTGCAAATCAAGACCGAGTAGTTATCCTCCTTTCAATATCTCTAAGGATGTCAATGAGGTAATCCCTAGCGCCCTAAAAATTACCCTAATTTTAAATCATTCTTTAATAAATTCAAGAAATTATAAAGCTACATAGTGCCTCCAATAACTAAAAATCACCAAGATTAAGCTCAAATTGTTTCTGTGTATTTTTTAGTAAACTTCCTATGCCTCAAAATGCTTAAGCAATTTTTACTAGAGTTTTCGAAGCATAGGAAATAATTTTAATCCAACAATAACTTTTATCATTGTTTTCATAAAAAGGAAAGCTAATATAAAAATCATCTCTTCCTTGGGCCTTTTTCGGCCCATTTCATCCTCTTCCTCCCTTCCATCCCGCTTGACCTCCCTTGCCTTTCCTTCCCGCAATCCACTTCTCCCTAGGCCACCTCCTCCCCTCTTAGGCTGCCTAAGCCAGTTGGCCTACTACCTATGTGCGCCCTGCGAGGATGCCTCCCGGCTTGCCTTGCCCATCTATGAGCGCTTGGCCTAGCACGACTCAGTCACTCCCATTAGACTGGGCACCGACAAGCGGGGCTTGCTTTTCATCACTAATCTCTAGTTGGCCGACTAGCTAAGCCATCACATCATCGACCTGGCCCTCCCCCTTGCTCGTCATTTCCTTCAGTTGATTGAGGGGTTTAACTCCCTATTGTCCCTTCATCAATTCCCCTATACATTTGGAGCCGATTTTGATTTCATTTGAAGTAGAGAAGCTTGAGTTCCCTTCAATGCCAAGCTTCACATCACCAGTGTCGATCTCTCTCCCCTATGCCTCTCCCTCTCCCCAGTTGCCTATAAATGGAGCCTATGGCCTACTCTATCTCATTTGTTAGCAGCTTGAATGCCAAGTTTGCCTCACCACTGTCGCGCTAGTCCTCTCCAAGTGTCACCGCTATTATCACCTTCGTCCACCTGTTGCCAGCAACTGGAACCCACGCGAAGCCTCCGCCAGCTTCGCTATCTCCTTTTGCACCTCAATTTTGTCCTCTTTGAGTCCAACAAATCTAGAGCACCATACCAAGCACCCGAAGACCGTTGCTTTGCCCTCCTTGACGCTGACCGCCTCCACTGTGCCCTCATCATTGTGCCTCCGTGGTGAGCAGTGCCACTAGTCCCTCTTCCTTTGTGCCATCCCTTCCTAGCCATGCCCGCATGGCCTCTACATCAACGTGCGTGCCCGTGTGGTCGGCGTATGGCAGCCATGTAGCTAGAGCATGATGAGCCACCTCCATTAGCTCGGCTCATAGTGGACTAGCCTTTGACATGCGGGTCCTAACCCATGGACTCAGTCCATGAGGCTCCACCCTATGCTGACCTAATGATTTAGTTTTTCTTAAGGAAAATAATTCAACAATTTGAAAAATGGAATTTAAACAACACCTAAACTTTGGATGCCCATATCTTGGGCATCCAAACTCCAAATAGATTCATTCAAGTCTCTATTTTTTTCTAAAATTGTCAAGAACCCATTTATTTACTATTTGTCTTTTCCTTTTGTTGTTTTCTTATCCTATTTTGCTTTCTTTTGCATTGGCCATGTAGTTTCTGTAGTTCTAGTGGACAAGCTTTTCATCGTAGTGGAAGTAGAAGATTTGGGGAGAGATCAAGGCAAGTCAAACAATACCTTGAACATTTTGAATCTTATGATGCCAAAAATTATATTGTTTTACTCTTATATGCATTGCTTTATAAAATTATACTACATTCACTGATATTTATTTAGTTATGTTCCTACTTATCCTTGCTATGTCCATGTTGTTGATTCATTATCAATTCCTTTGTGAACCCTTGTAAAATTATAAAATTTACTAGTATGATACCCTATATGATGGTCTTACAGGTTGCTTTGGGTTGGGCTTATCCATGCTTAGGTTCAAGATAGAATCCTTTTTATAAATTAGATAGTGGTTAAAAACTAAAATATGTGGAATTAATGATTGAATGGCTAGTAGAGCTAGGACATGTAGGAATCTCATTCAAAATCCTCTAAACATGTTTTCGGTGGGGTGGGGGGTACGTGGTTTTGCTAGAAATACCTTGGCCACTATAAGGATCGGTCTTCGGTCCTATGTTGTGAAGCATAATAATACAACTTGATGTCTAATGGGTAAGGCCTAATTGGAAGTGTAGATTATCTCAAAACAAAGGCCATTGGTATGATAGGTCTAGGGCTAGGGGTGGTCGACTTTGATCTGATGTAAGGAGAAGACTGTCTCATCCTTAGGAATCTAGCAACCTTTACTTTGTTGGGGACCGATGGGCAGTGAAACCTCAATGAACCCTTTTGTTTTGAATTGATTTGTATGGAAAGTGTTGTCATGATTTCTATCCTAGCAGCATGGTGGTGTGCAGTGCATGGTAACATGTTGATGTTGTGTCTTATGGATAAATATGTCACATCTGATTAGAGTAAAACTATTCAAATAGCCACACCTTTAATTATAGGCAAGCCTAGCAATGCACTATTTTATCTCTTGTGACTAACTGGATGGAATTCTATGTGCCCTAATTCGGTGGTTAACCTGGATCAGGTTGTTAACCTAGGGTTAAGGCTGCTATGCATAGGTTCGCAGCCTTGATAAACTAACTTAGACATAGGACTATGTTTAAACACCTGCTTTAAAATATTAAAGTATTGCAACTCTGGCTTTATGCAAGAATGAACCCTATTACGCCAATTCCTTGTTCCCTGTGCATTATAATTTATTTTTGATTGACTTATTGAGTATTGTGGACCATACTCATTTTTGCTTCTAATAATCTTTAGAAGATGAATCAGATGGAGGTGAAGGCTTGGATGTCTACTTTGCTCCACCGTCGAGTGCCTGTGGCTACCAATAGTAGTCTTCCATTATTTATTTGTTTACCTTTGTACGTAATGGGCTATGGCTGTCCCCTTTAAATACTCTATTTACATTCCTAAAAAGTGTGGCTTGTAATAAGATTAATGCACTACTTGTCTGGAAATGGTGGTATTTTTCTAAGTGTGACAAGTTGGTATCAAAGCTACCTTGACTGTAGGATGAGCTAGATGGTCTAAGCCTTCGGATTATCTTTTCTAAGAAATTGTTTCTTATTTGCAAAAAAAGTAATCTTTCTTTACCTACCCATTCTTTATAAAATTACTTCTAACACTCTCTTAAAAAAATTGAAGATGGTTGAGCCTATCAACCGCAGGGGTTTGTAGTTGGAAGTATTTGTCTAGGTGTTGCACTACCTGCTTGTGAGTCTAGGCTACTTATAGGAGGTGGAGTACAGTGAGGTCCCTACATCCCTAGTTGATGAGGAGAGCTCACCCAATTCCACATGGGAGGTCACTGCCATCCTCCTTTCTAACACCCCTAACCGAACCTCGCTAACTACGAAAGCAAGAGGAGACAAGTTGAGTCTAAAGCCTAGAATTCTACCCTCCTGGCCATCGGCATGCTCGACCACCATTACTTGATCTACCTAACAAACACCTCTTTTTGTTTCCATCCAAGCCAGGGTGGACCAGAGGAGTATGCTAGCTTCTGGTGAGCTTGCTAAGAGAATGACACCACTATCGCAAACCTGGCATGGATGGTGGTGGCATATGATAAGGCTCATATCGACTTCTAGAAGCTCATGCTTTGTGGATTGGTGCACAACAACAAGAAGATCCTAAAGCTAAGGAAGGATAATTTGAAGCTCAAGTAGGAGCTAGACCAAGTTGAGGAGGAGTTGTGCTAGCTCAAGATTGCTCAACGGGATGTTGAATTATCCAATGCACCCAAGAGCCACTACGCCCACCCTAGCATGAAGATTAATGCACCGTGTGTCTAGAAATGGTGGTATGTTTTTAGGCATGACATCCCTTTGCATGGTATGGTGTATTCTTGGATAGGGGGAGGCAAAAATGACCAAGACCAAGGAACCAAACAAAACTAACTGAAACTAAAATCAAACTAGCTGAGATCAAAAAATTCAGTCATAAAATCGGTCATCAATTTATACTAACTGAATTTAATATGGTCATTATGGTCATTTGTCTTGATTAACCAAAATGACCAAAGAAACCAAAAATTCATTGAAGCCCAGTAGAAGCCCATAAGCCTACTTGGCAATAACCCTAATTGCCACTCAATTCCCTCACCCACCCTAACCACCCACGACTCAGCCACCACTGCCAGCAGGCAAGCAACTGCGTCACTGACCGCATACCCCTTCCCACCTGCCCTTCGTTGGACGCTAGTGCTAGCAATCTAGCACTATCTAGCTACCGACACATCCTCGAGCCAGCCTCTTATCCTCCATATCGACAGCCAAGTAACCTCCTCTTGTACTCCACTCCAACCAGTGACCACGATGGCACTTTCGGCGACGTCAATGTCGCATGCAACTTATAAGGCCGAGTACTGTTGCTAAAAATATAACACTTACAACTGAAAACTCAAAAGTAAGAGACATTAGGTTTTTCATCGATTAGAAGTTCATATGAGGTTTTCTTCAAAATCTTGTGAAGGTAAAGCAGGTTGATAGCATGACATAGAAGGTTCATAGCCATCACCCAAAACATGTCTAGCGTCTTGTACTAGTCAAGCATTGTCCTTGCCGCTTCAAGGAATGTATGGTTCTTTCTCGCGATGATGCCTTTTTAAGGTTGATCATATCAAGTAGTGAACTTATGCTTGATGCCTTCTTCATCAAGAAATTTTTCAACTTAAGTACTCTTGAATTCTCCTGCATTGTCACTTTTCTCCATAATCTCAACTTCATATTTATTTTGTGCACATCTTACAAACTGCTTGAAGGTGTCTTGTGCTTTACTTTTATCATAAAGAAAGAACAACCAAGTGAACTGAGAATAGTCATTAACAATAATAAAATCATAATTGTTACCTCCGATACTAAAGTAGGCAACAAGTCCAAAGAGATACATATGAAGAGGTTGAAGTGATCTTTAGGATGTTACGATATTCTTCAAGGGATGGGGTTGCCAACTTGCTTTCCCATTTGACAAAGCACTATTGTTCACGCCGGATCTCAGCGTGAGCACGCCGACGCCTGGGAGGTCTGCTTAGCTCTAGTGCAGGCCGGTCAGCTTCTCTCCGTGGCTCGAGGTACGTGCACCGGGGCTGTGGGGTTTGATCGACTCCAGCGCGACGGTACGGGTGCGGGCGTGTCAGTCAATTTGACCCTGCAATTGACAAGGAGGTGAGACGAATAGGTCAGTCAGACGATGAGTCTCGCTATCGGCCGGCTGCCGATAGGATCGGGTTAGTCATCGGCCACATTCGGAAGGCCCTTCGCTATTGGCTATTTGCCGATAGGAATCGGGACACTCTTCAATCGGCTAGGGAGCCGATGAAGGCCTGGACAGGTGTTGACGAGGGATCGGCCACAGAGCCGATGGAGGAACCAGGGTGTATTTAGAGGATAGCAAAGCACACAAGATCCCTCTTGATAGTCGATGGAAGCCGTAACGGTTGTTCAACGGCTGGAAAACCGATGAAGGCATATGCGGAATGGCAAGGAATCGTATAAAAGGCACGGGCTGCAAAGTCGATGCCGCTCTGGATATGACAACATGAGACCCGTCGTCCACCGTGACAGCACCATTAACACCAAACCTCAAAGATTAGACTTAATCGAGACAGTACGAGGCCGAGGCCAACAGCGACGATACGGAGGACGCCGGATCGGTTGTGCTGAAATAAAGACAGGAACGAACCCATCGGCTAGCTGAGCCGATGAGGGGATGCCTCTCTGAAGGTGGGTGCGCATCAACTGGGAGACCGATGCACTCGGTGTAGCGTGTCAAGGGAAACCTCTAAAGGCCTAGCGCGTATTCGCCGAGGAGTCGATACGTTGGGCGTAAAGCTCAGAGCATGGATAATTTATCGGCTAGCACTTCGATGATACACCGTGTAGAAAACTATAAGCCTAAAGCTCAATCTACCGTTGGCTGCCCTGTAGGTCGAACCTAACCAATGCAGCATGAAATTGATGATGGCAGAGGGAGCTTAATAGGCCGATAGGCCCTACACGGACGTGATGCAATACATATGATCAGCCTAAGAGGTCGAACCTAACCGATGCAGCCTTAGACAGAGTAGAACATATCGAGATAGTGCTGGGACTTACCCCTTCGTCGGAGATCGGACCTAACAGATGCAGCCCATGTTAAGAGCGAGATCCCACCAGTAGAAACCTAGATGAACTAGGGTGGCGATGCGCCGAGATTATATTGATCGAGATTTTGTAGGCATCATTAGAACTCTTAAGAGTAGCAATAAATTTATTGACCGAATCAAGTTATTCTATTAATGTCTCTACCCTCTCCTCTTTAAACAAGGATTTCTCAAGAACAAGTTTTCTCTTCTTTTGAAAGATGAGCATGTACCATTGTCTTTTGAGCATCTTGTCCTTTTCCTCTTATGCATTCATATGCTTAGCCACTTGGCTCAAGGTAGCCTTGCTACAATCCTTAAGTACATCATTATTAAAATCTCTTGCATCACTATCATTATCACTATCAAGAGGTTTGGAAGTGTGAGTTACCTTTTGCCCTTTCACCATAAGACAAGCATAGAAGTTATTGTCATCATCACTTAAGTTAGAGAACAGAGACTCCTTTGACGAAGATGACTTATAGGCAAAGGTGGCAACTCCTTCTTTTCATCTTCTTCGATTCCGGATTCACCACCGGATACCCATTATTGTCAAATGTGTGCATGCCCACTTCGTCTCTTGCAATGCTTGGAGTTGTCATGGTTGTCCTTGAACTTGTTAGGGAAATTGATGATAAAGTGTCTATGCTCACCACATTAATAGCATAGTCTATTGCTTGGTTGACTCTTACTCTTGTCATCATGCTTCTTCTTGCTAAAGCCTGCTTTACCTCTTTAAGAACTTCTTGAAAATGAGAGCGATGTCCTTATCTTCAATTTCCTCATCACTTGAAGTTTTTTTCTTAGCTTTGAGAGTTATCTACTTGTTCCTGGTGAGAGTGCATTATTGGCGAGTCTTTTAATGTACTTGGCATCTTCTTGATAAAGCTAATAAGTGATGAATCTTGATAGCACATCACTTGGAGTGAGTCTGCTGGAGTTCTTCATCTCACATATGAGAGTCACCAACATGTTGTTTCTTGGCGCAACAACTCAGATAATTTTCTCGATGATGGTGTGGTCGGTCATGTCTTCATCTTTGAGGCCTCAAATCTTATTGATGATGATCATCATGCGATTGTACATCTCTTGAGGTGTCTCATCATCCTCCATAACAAACTGACTATGTTGCCCTTAAAACAACTCGATCATTTACTCCATCATGCTTGGAGATTCTTCTTCGGCAAGTTAAAAAGTGTCCCATATCTCTTTGCCCCCTCGAGTTGATCTACCTTATTGAATTCTTTTAGGTTCGAGGCACTAAGTATGACACTAGTAGCTCGGCTGTTCTGATGGATCATTTACTCTTGATTCAGCATGGGGTTTTTGGTGCCCTCTGTCACATCACAGTGTGTGCATACAATCTTCAAAAAACTAGGTTGCAAGGATATTAGATGCAATTTTATCTTGTGCTTTCAAACAGCATAGAATGTCCCATCAAACTGAGGAGCCTGCTTGGAAGGCATGGAGATGAATTGGGTATGAGGGCAAACTGAGCTTGTCATAATCCAGAGGTAGAGTTACTCCCTTAACTCCACTTTTGTTGTTGGAGCTACTGGCAAGAGAAGGATCCTCATTGAAAAGTACCAGTGTGGCCCTATCCCTTGACATCTTTTCTTCTAGCGCTTAAGCCAATCCAAAGAGACCTACTTTGGTACTAATATGAAGGCCTTAGGAGTAGCCTAGAGGGCGTTGGGGTGAATAGGTATTTCCTAGAATTACAGGAACTTGCACTAGAATTAGAACCAACTAAATAGTCTAGTACTGCTACTAACAGTCTAGTAGCTATCAGATAATTTGGTCAATAGAGAGAAAACTAGTTACTTGGATTGTCCAACTTTGATAGGACAATCCATCCAACATAGAGAAAATGACTTAAGTAAAAGACAGGTTATTAACTAGAGTAGCTACCCAACAACACTTTCAAAAAGATCAAGCAATGATAGAGATAGATAACAAGCTAGCAAAAGAACACTACAAGGTCAAGATAGAAAGCAAAAAATACAAGATAAAGCGAGTAGAGAAGACATCGATTTGTTTATTAAAGTTTGGAAGCAACTATTCCTACTCTCCTTTGAAGAAGCTACAATCAGAGCCAGGTCTCTTTCGATCGTTTTCCACTCTAAGGAATCACCTCTAGTGAAGATTTTGTCTCCAAGCTACCACTAATAGTAAGCCCACGCTCCGAGTGACCCCCAAGGAAGCAAGACCCAAGCTCGAATGCCACAATACTTCCCTTGATCTATCAAGCTTGTCCTGCCACGCAACCACTAAGATGAAGCTTGGCTAGCACTCAATTCACCTCTTCCCTTTCAGAGGTAAGGTTCAACCTTGACAAGGGTTTTTAGAATACCACACCCTTTGGTTGCTTCGAGATTGTAATTTTTATTTTTCCCATACTCTCAACTCAACCCACTAATACCACACAAGTTTTAGATCACAAAGTGAGTGAATTAGGATGGAGTTTAGCCTTCTAAATAACAACACAAGAAGACTAAAGACTAAACCCTATTGCCAAAGATCTTCAATTTGCTTTTTAAAGCTCTTGAACACTTACTTAGCTTCTTAGAGTGAAAGGAGGTCTAAAATCCTCCAAAAAACTCCATATCACCATCCATTTATAGTCCCAACTCCTCCATCTAGCCGTTTATAGCCATTGCAAAAGTCTAACAGAAATGTACTGGCCGAATAGTTCCATATTGCACTAGATTGTCTAACCATATACAACTTGTGCCATGATCACTGACAACTAGTCGTTGGGCCATAAAGAGTTGGATAGTCCATTACAATTGTCGGACTGTCTGACCATGCCTCTACCAGACTATCCGATCTCCACCAGATTGTTCGATCTGTACTTCTCTAGTGTTCGACTGCGTAATTGTCCGACGTGCGTTTAGAGCATGTCGAATAGTTTGGTACCACGTTGGATTGTTCAACAATATTCTTTTTGGCACCTCTCTAACAAATTCATCCACTTGTGCTTCTCGCATACATCTTCTCTCAAATTGCCCAACACCTCTCGGACTGTCCCGCCACCTCTTGACCTAAATTGTGCAGTATCGGGCAAGATAATTCAACTCCTTGTAATTTTAGGGCAACTTGATCTTCTATCTTCTTAACTTTACCCAAATTGCTTCCACTTCAACTCTTTTGCTTTGAGGGTTATCTTTGCCTTTACAACTTCAAAGAACCAAGTGCTTGCTCATTACTTGTCAAACATATTAGTCTCTTAATCATTTGTCATTAATTAGCCAAAAACCACTTAGGGGCCTAGATGTACTTTCAAAGATGATGAGAGCGATGACCTACAACCTAAGGGGGTGACGCAGTGGCAGCTCCAAGTCGATGCAGCAGGTGATGACCATGAGTAGCGACACTGTGGTCTGAGTAGACAACATAAGGGCAACCCGAAGCTTTAGCTATAGTAGACATGATTGAAGATAATCTGTTCCATGAAAGTGTGATGCAAACAAGCACTCAATCAGGTGATCAATCTAGTTGTAGTGATGACTACATGATTGACAAATGACGATGGGTGATACAAACTCAATCATTTATTGGAATAAAAAACACAAGCAACAACAACATAGTAGAAGAACCAGCAACAATACAACAACCCCAATCCTCGTGTTCTCGATGTGCCCATAGCTATGACTGAGTTAACAACTCAAGAGCTTTGCTCACCCATGTCAACTCTATCGTTGATAGTAAACCAATAGTTGAGACGAGGTAGAGACAGAGCAGAGGAGGGATGGCATCCAATAGCAAGGGCCCCAATAGAGGAATGAAGGCTTTGATAGTACAAAGTGTTTGGGAGGCTAGCGAATGGGGGCATAGAGGTAGCGAATGGAGTTGGAGAAGTGAAGCGACTAGAGGGGAGATTTATCATAGCTATGCTATGGCAAGAATGGAGCAGAGGTCAGTGAGCAGTGACATGGTGGCCACACTAGGACATCTTTAGCCATGGCAGAGATGAGTCTACCCAAAGCAGCATCGGTGGCCTCAATCACATACACCAGTAGGGGATAGGAATTGTTGGTGGAGAGCAAAGATGTCGAGGGGAGCAAGGAAGCTTGAAGGTGGCCATTGCAACAGTGCTCTAAGGTAGTTTTGTCACAAAGGAGTTGGCTTAGAGGAAGTCAGGGCCAAGGAAGCGAAGTTAGAGGCAGCGGCGGTGATTGGGACATAGGGAAGCAGGGGGAGAAGGGTGATGCCTATGGCCCCCAAGTGCAATAGTTGGATCTAGAATTAGGGCCCCTAGATAGCTAATCTGAATAGGAGCTAGGGGAGGATGTGGTAAGGATGGCCAAGCTCCCGGTGGCGATAGGTGGTTTAGCTAAGTGCCTCGCTAGTCTATTGTAGCACCAGAGGTTGGACACGAATAGGAGGCCTTGCCACTAGGCGGGTGTGATGTGGTGGGTCTACAGTGGTGGTGATCCGAACAAAAATCGGGGAGGTCCTAGATTCCAAACCGAATATGACCGATGAGGGCACTAGCTTCCTTTGGATGAAGATGTGAATGGCAGTACCAACTGTGCCCTCCATGGGTGACAGTAGGGAAGAACATCTGCTAGCTGCTACATGTTGACACGGCGATGAACGATGACAACACAAAGGCGAGCAACTATAAATGAATGCGAGAAAAGGGTGGTCACTCCTAAGAGATCGATCCCTCCTAGGGGCGATGGCATAGAAGTGTGACTGACAGCACTAGATCATTTGTCTTGATACTATGTTGAAGAATAGAGAAAGATAGATGTACTATATTAGACATTTGTATTGAGCCCTAGGGGTTCGATATATACAGATGTTTGTGCCGAATCATTTCTCTATTTTCATCGATGGAGATCCGATGCCATCATGCGAACATGCCAAGGCCTAGGAGGTATGTTTTGATCTAGTACAAGTCCTTCGGCTTTGAGGTCCCTTTGTCGAGGTGGTGGAGTTGTAGGTGTGCCGATCAATTTAACCCTATAATTGATAAGGAGATAAACCGATGAGTCAATCGGCCAATATGAACTACTGCTATCGGTTGGTTGCTGATAGATGCTGAAGCACTCGTTCATCGGCTAAAAAGACGATGAAGGCGTAGGCAGATGACGACGAAGGGAATAAAAGACACATCGGTTATAGAGCCAATTGTGTTTTTAAATAGAGTGGCACTTTGAATAAGATAAAGGATCCATTAGCTATAAAGTCGATGGCGCTCCGAATAGAATATGTGATGGTGCTTCATATAAGATAAATGACACATTAGCTGTAAAGCCGATGACACTCTGAATAGAATATGTGATGAGTAGCAAGGAGTGAGACATAATCTCTCAAAAGAATGAGACCTAGTGACCACCATGACGGTATCATTAGAGCTAGCCTTGATCTATCAGAACGAACCAAAATAGTATGAGACTAGGACTAACGACATAGAAATGGCTAAGACTAGATCAAATATGCGGACGGATGGAACGAGTTAAACCATCGACTAGCTGAGCTAATGAGAGGAATTCTCCGAAGATATATATATATATATATATCGGCTGAGAAGCCGATACACTAGCTATGAGGCTATGTGTATGGATAACTCATCGGCTAGCTACTCTAATGTAACGTCGAGTAAATACCTATCAGCTTATGGCAAATCTACTATTAGCAGTCTAGTAGGTCAGACCTAACGCTGCAGCACGAGGTTGATGATGGTTAAAGGAGCTTAATAAGTTGATAGATCCCACATCAATGTGATGTAATATATCTGATCGAATTAAGAGGTTGGACCTAACTGATGCAGGCTTAGACAAAATAAATACACTAAGATAATGACGGGACAAACCCCTTCGATAGAGTTAAGACCTAACTGATTTAGCCCTGCATCGAGAGCCAGAACCCACCAGGAATAATCTAGATTAGGTAGGGTGGCAATACGCCAAAATTGTATTGATTGCGAGATAATTTAAAAGGTCCTTCTGGGTCTATATTTATACTATAGAGTTATAAAAGTCCAACGTGGTTATAAACAAACTCTGGATGTTATTTCCTAAGCATAAAAAGAAACTATCTCTAATAAGTTAACAAAACAAATTAGACTTTGCTATCTTACAAGATATATTCTATAGAAATAAAAGTACGCTGCTGTAGTTTCCATGGCTCCTCCTCGAATCAGTCCCATCTAGATAACTTTCTATCTTTTGATTACCGAATCTATCCTCAATCTGTCCGATCGGCTCTTTCCTTGTATCAATCGAACTCATTCCATAAGCCTGTCAGCTCTCTAATTCTTTCTATAGGGAACACTAAATTTTGGTGTAAACATATGCCCTCCAATTTTGAAGTATGAGAACTCATGCTTTGAAATTATCTTCTTTAAGCTCCCACAACTTTGAAATCTCCTCCCCTGCTTCTTGCAATTGGTTTTAAGGAGCTGATACAATCTGCATCAAATGTGCTAAATTATCAAACTCTAGGGAGAAAATCTTTCTTCTGATGCGCTTCAATAATCCTTGGAAGCCTAGCTCTACTAACTGTTCATCGTTTAAGTCCAAACTGTATCATCAACTTCATGTATTACGGAATCTTTAAATATATTCTAAAATCGATTCTTCCTTTTTCTACTTCACCGATATCAAATCTGTGAACCATATCTTGTGAATTACTACAAAGAAGTGTCTATAAAACTGTTGGTCTAAATTGGCCCATCCTCTGATTGAATTTGGTGGCAACAATACAAACAAATTAAAAGCCAATCTGGATAGTGACAATGAAAACAACCTAACTCTTATAGCTTCTGCTACCAATGCTTGTCCGCACTGAGCCAAGAATCAACAAACATGTGCAACTGACATGCTGTCTTGCCCTAAGAACTTTGAGAAGTTTAGCATCTTGTATTGGCATGGTAACGGTACTCCATCAAACCACTTAGGATATGGAGGCTGATATATAAAATTTTCCCCCTTCAGTTTCAAGGTAAACTATTCCTTCATCGCTTTGGATATTTTGATAGCCCACTCATCGTCTTCATTGTGTTTTCCCCCAAGCTAAATATATATATTGGACCAATTCAACATCAGCCTCTGTGGACTAATATCCACCAATGTATGAACTGGTAGCTTTTGAGTATATAATCCATCCACTCTTTTCCTTATCAAGTCCTAAAACATACTTATCAACCCTTCAGATTGATCATTCAGCAGGTGACGGGTTTCAACAACTAGTTCTAGGATGGATTTTTGTGGACTTGAAGCTATAGATTGAGTTGGTTCATCGACCAGAGTGGGTTTTGGGAACGAATTCTTCTAGATCGGACCGTTTTGCGTCATACAAAAGGATTAGAAGCATAACCTCTCAAAATCTTTCACATACTGCTCCACCTACTATTTCTACTCTTCATTTAGATCTTTCAACGCAACTAGAATAATAATATCTTCATTGGCTTCTGCATCGGACAAGCATGCCTTGACAACAACCACTTCTTTAGACATATTGATTAAAACTACGTCCATGTTGAATGAAATTCTGACTTCTAATCAGGTGATTGAATCGCCCCAGCAGTTGATGAATAGACTGACTGGCAAATGATGTCTTTGGTCCTACCGGGCATGCCAAAAACATGTTCATGCTAAATCGGTCCTCTGTGTTCACCGATGGAGGTCCTATGTGATAGTGCAAAGACACCAAGGTCTCGAAGGTCTGCTTTCCTCTAGTGCAAGTCCTTGGGCTTCGAAGTCCCTTCGTTGGGGTGTTGGAGTTGCAAGCGTGCTAATCAACTTGATTGTGTAATTGAAAAGTAGATAAATCGATGAGACAATCAGACGATAGGACGATACGAACTCTTGCTATGGATAGTTGCCAATAGGGACTGAAGCACTCATCCATCGGCTGAAAAGCCGATAAAGGCATAGCCAGATGGTGACTAAGGGAATAGAAGACACCTCGACTGTAGAGTCGATGGCGTTCTAGATTAGAGTGACGTTCTAAATAGAATATGCGATGGTGCTCTCTATAAGATAAAGAACCCATTGGCTATAAAACCGATGACGCTCCGAATAGAATGTGTAATGAGTAGTAAGGTGCGAGACCCAATCTCTTGAAAGTATGAGACCTAGTGACCACTGTGACAGTACCATTAGAGCCAGTCTTGATAGATTGGACTAAATCAAGATAGTATGAGACTAAAACTAACGGCATACAGACGACGGAGACTAGATCGGAAGCATGGAAGGAAGGAAACATGGTTTTTACGACTACTTCTTAAACTCGGTCTTATCTAGATAACTTTTCATCTTTTGATTAAACCGAATCTATGTTCAATCTATTCGATTGGCTCTTTTTCTGTATCAATCGAACTCTTTTTAGAAGTCAATTAGCTCTTCTATGGATTTGATGTAAAGAGCATATTAGGCTTGTATTTTAAGCAATCCTGAATACATAAAGATGAATACAAATCTTATCTATCATGTGTCCTATTCACATACTCTAACACAAACTAAGTTTTTAATATTCCAAATTTTAGAGTTCAAATGCCTATTACTATCGTTATATTTTCTTTAAGAAACACATACTTATATACACTCAACTACATATTTAAACAAAGTTATCACAATGAGTTTGATTTCCTGAAAGTTATATTATGTTGGAGTCATAAGAGTGGTAGCTTTGAGATTAAATTAGCATTAAACCTATAGTTTTATGATAACTTTGCTATCATGATATTACGTGTTAAATTTGTAGATGTATAATAAATTACTGTTAAATTTATAGTTTTGTGATACACAATTTAAATATATATTTTCTGGAAAATATTAGAAACGGGACCATGGAGATCAAACCTTTGAAATAAAAACTAAATCACAGGATGTTTACGTTATAAATTCACATCATACCCAAAGTGCACGAAATACCTGATTTAAATTCGCCTCAATAATTTTCAAAGTAGAGGGAAAGTATTAATTGTTTTAATCTCACATACCTTCATTTCGCACAAAAGATGAATTTCATGTTCCCCTGAAATAGACAATGTTCCATCTCTTTGTTTGCCGACAGGCTCTCTCGCTCATCCTTGAGGCGTTGCGTTCTTGGCTTCTTGCGTCCAGCTACGCAGGCGGCAGCACCTCCGCCTTCTCTGATTGCAACGGCGACCACCAACTCCGCTGCCCATGACTGCCACCACCACCGTGGTCTCGATCTGTGTCGTCACCGCTAGGCAAGCCTCGATCTACGCCATCGTGACAGCAGGCCCCACCTTACTCCAAGCCGCCGTCGTCTCGACTCTCTCGACTTCCGCAGGGGCGTCCTCTTCCCTCAGCCCTATCGGCCCTTGACCTGCCGTGCGCCTTCTGTCTTTGGCCATGGATTGGGACTGCGCTGAGGAAAACCATGAATGACGTTGCCAGCTCGTGCGTGTGTCTATCATCTGTTCTCAGCTCTGATTTTTGGATACTTGAGCTTGTTTTGGGATGAATTTCAGATCTGAGCTGCTAACGGTAGCATCATTTTGTTTCATATTCGCTGCTTCCCATTTGTTCTACAAGTACTTCAGTTATTCAGCATCACTAGCTTGTTTCGTTGTTTCAGTTTTGCACAATAATTTCTGTACAATATATTCAGAACTTGTACTTGTATTTACACGGGTTTTCTTGGTGCACAGGAAAACACAGGTGTTAAGTTTTTACAACCGCATACATTTCCATTGTTTAGGCAAGGTGACTACTAAAAGAAAGTAAAAGTGAAATACGGTGAGGACAGGTAGACTCAAAACAAGACGCAGAGACAATACAAACCTTGTTTTAAAGGAATTGCTAAATCACAGTCGATCCAAATTTTGAGAGGATTTTTTATAAATTTTTTTATCGTATGTTTGCTTTTCCAGCTTCGACGACCTCTTCTCCTGAAGCTCCGGTGACCCCAACAACGGTAGTGTAGTCAATATCTAGTATGAGGACAACTGTGTCCATTTGTGCATGGAGGAGAGGATAAGGTGGTCCTTTAATTGCACAAATTTTAAACTTGGTTCAGAATTTATAAGATTTATGGGTGTTTTCTATCAAATATGAAATAAACTGTATCTATTCTAAAATGTCGCTGCACTATTCCTTTTCTTATCGTAAAGGTATAATATATTCATTTTCCAATTATCAGACACTTCAAATTACCCTTGGTTTAAAATGCTAGACCCTATGACCTGTAATAGTAAATCAAGGACAAAACGAGACAGAAACGGTAAATTAGCAAGCTCACATAAATGATATATAAGCACGCGTAGCAGTAGATATTTTTGACACAAAGGAGAATCTAAGGGAAAATCACTGCTGATTTATTTGTTTAGATAGCGCTACGAACACACTGAAAATAATAGCAGAGTACGGTAGCAAAAAGATTAGTAGCAGTAGTTGCTACTTCAGCACTCTAACAACCGTCAGCTAGACTTCGTCCCCAGATGCTGCACAACAGAGCCAACCGTTGGCGTTGCGCTCTCTTCTCTACACGGCTGTTGGAACCCATCTTGGAAGATGAACGAGCCCGGATTACTTCCCTCTTGTTCTCCTGAATTGTCCCAAACACCATTACCATGATTTGGTAAGCTACCGCTATAGTTATCATCAAAAGAACGTGTCCCTTCAACATCTCCCATGGAATGTCCAGAAACAGCATTTTGAATTCCCATGGATTGACTAAATGTATCTTCACAACCTGACTTGGCAAGGGATGTGTTGTCATAGAGCACGAAGTCTGTGCTATTATTTATTTCTTCAATCAATACACCACCACTAAACTGATCTTGATCACAATCAATCATGTTGTCATCTAGAAATGTATTGTCCCAAGAGATGTCAGCATTTTCCAATGTCAAGTCGGTGTTATCAGCATTTTCCTGTGTCGAGTAGGTGTTATAATATTGTTCGAGAAACTCTTCAGATGAAATATTGCCATTATCTGCTTGCTGGTAAAATTGATGTTGGTAGTTATCGAGATCTTCACTGCAGCCTGGTGTGATCATCGTTTGATCAATAAAGCACAATGGCTGTTGCTCCTCATTGCACCATAAGTACGGGTATTCTGTTTGCTGGACTGCTTGCACCATGCTATTGTTGCCCTGACAAAAGAATGGTATGGGTGCATCTTCTTCTGCTCTACACATCATTTGCACGGAAGAAACATCAATGAACTTATAAGGATCTTCAGAAGTTTCTCCAGGTAGTGCTGATGTTTCGTGCTGCTCTTCTCGCACCTGGCGAGTAATTTGCATGTTTTTGCTCCCTTTCCCTATTGCCCTTCTCTTTCGTTTGATGCCTCCCTTCCTTTCCTCTTGGGCCTTCTTTTCAGCCTCGTATGTCTGCTTCAACTGTATTGCGCACAGAACATATTGATCCATCTGCAATCATGGCATGCCATTAATGTATTAAGAGCTAATTAATTACTATAAGCTACTAGGCTGGTTTCAATGAATATGGTTTAAATCCTCAGTTCCGCATAAACAATGTTCCATGGTCGTAGCCGATTAATGCACATTTACTTTTTTTTTGAAGGAAGTCAAATTGATTGCTATGAACAAATGAATGAGAAATAAAGTTTATGTATAGAAGAGGGTCAACAGATCCTAAATGGTTTTCATGAGTCAAATTCTACTGATTGATTTAGATTGATATTTAAATATAGAGTAATATATATCAATGTTGATTTAAACTAGATATATAGCGGGTTTAATCCCAACCATTTATTATTTCATTATCAATATATAACTATGCCCTTTTACGGTACTCTAACTTACCTCTAGGCTACTCCAATTGGTCATAGTTATTGATTATTTATATACTTTTATTAATAAAAATATATTTAAACGTTATCATTAATGATATAACTTGGGAATTATAAATTTGGCAGGCTACCTGTATTGATAAGAAGATAAGCATGCCAATTTATTCTTAAAACTGTATGTGTGAAATCAAGCTTAAACATATTTTAAACATTGGTACAACACAAAATTTTTACGGTAGATCTAAATTAAAGATTGCATTATTTTCCTGAGGTGTCTATATATATTTTTGTTCTCAAATCGGATTTTAACTTTTGCATTTACGGTTTGATCTTGATTGTAAATATGATTAAAAAAATATGCATACAGGGTACTAAGTATAATTGGCCCGCTATATTTTTAATTAGTATAGCATAATATGTGATATGAGTTTACAAATTACTCCACTTACCTTATTAATAGTGTTAATTTTAATGGCACATTGAAGAATATTATTTCTTTTCTTATTATTGAGCTCTTATCTCCAACAAGGTAATGGAGTGTAGCCACCATTGGATTCTAGTATAATTGATGCTGGAAATACTACTTGAGCACTTGAAAATATTCCTATACAATCTGGTGGTGAAGATGCATTTTCCTCATATTAATCTGCAAGTTTCTAAGTAGAACATTCTAATTATGTTTTTGTCCGCACAATTGAAGGGACGGCCTCTAGGGAAGCCTCCAGCTAGTATGTAAAAATGCACATATCGACACAACTATATATGGTATGCAAGTTCAGTGTGGTACCTGCGATTTATCTGCCATAGTATACTCATGCATGCTCCACTTGTCATCATCCGGAGAGTGAACAGACTTATATGTGAGAACCCTCTTGGTGCCGATGATAGTCTCCTGACCCATCGTCTTCCTACGAATATATGCCAAGCTCCCCGTCGCACTCCAGCTGCCCTTCTCCTCCCCGTTCACCACCACCTTCCTGTTCGGCTCGTTCTGCTTCTTCGTCTTCGATGGCTTCCTCTTTGTGAAAAAGAACCACCTGTTCTCCCCGTAACGCTGATATTGCTCTACACGCACGCAATGTACACACACGTGCGCAAGTAGTTGATCAACAGAGTTAATTAATCCATAGATTTGTAACTAAAAGTAGTTGACCAATAATGTATGCGACCAATTAAGAAAATAAGACTAATTACCAATCAATTTCACAGGATCCCAGCTCATTATATCAACCTCGTTGATGACGTCGAGCGGCGGCCTCCGTCCCTCGATCTTGCAGCGGAGATAGAAGTCGACGAGCTCCTCGTCGGTCGGTATGAAGTGAAAGCCTGGATCAAACTGCAGCTGCGGCACAAGCTCATGTTTCCGGCCTCCACTGCTCGCCGGCGCCGCCGAAGCATCGCCGCCGTTGCTCTGCATTGTCGTCGAACCTAGTGTCTGTGTAGCACACCAAATAAGGAAAGAAGACAAAACGAAGGTAGGTAGGTAGGTAGGTATTGATAGACTATTTATACGGTACAGTGATAGTTAATACCCAATCTAGTTGATTAACAGAGTTGTAATACACTTACACTCTTTTCAGGAAAATACACGAATACTGGTTACATACTAGTCGTTATAATTACGTTCTTTCTTTACAAGTAAATTTGATGTCTGATGGGCCACGTTGAGCCTGGTTTGATCTGAGCGGCGTAAGATGCAACTCTGCTGGCCTCGGTGAAAAACAGCCCATTAAATTTTCCTCCCAGAGAAGGCCCAATCATAAGGCCACCCAAAGCTTGGGATATTAGCTAGTGGATTGATCCGAATTATCCCTATTTTTAGTTCATTCTAACAGTTTAGCCCGCCAAAGTGATCGGTGGAACACGTTGGAATTCCCCTGTAGCTAATGTGTACTATTTGTAATCAATATGATATGAACTTCAGTGGATGGAGCTGTTCTGTTACAACTTCACCACCTCATCAAAAGAAGTCCCAAATTCAAAGTTCAATATTAGCGTAGAAGCAAAGTCATCCTCCTTCCGTCCTCTCCTCCTACCATCGGTGCGCAACGTATTTTGTTCGCTCCTTCCCACATCCCGTCTCAATCATATGGGCTTCACCCGTTAGAGCGAAAGTTAGGACATGAAAATCCTCTCCTTTAGGGGGGAAAAAGTGCAAACTTGAATCCAATGAATTATTCAAAATTCAATCCTTGCTACTTTAGCCAAATATTCCTATAGGCATATTTTACATAACAAAAATGTCTCATGAAAAAACACACAAACTACATTATACGCTTTCGAACTGCATAGTTTGCCACGTATTAAAACATGATCAATCACCCAGGACAGTACGGTGAATTATACCTCGTTGCCCGGCAAAAATTATTGAAACCACAAAAAGCGAGGAAAATAAAGAAATTTGCTACATCAAAAATACATCATCGCTGATCCTTGGCCTTAACGCTTTGAAGGCGTTTGCAAAACCATCAGATATTCCCAACGACGACGCCAGTCGAGAAGCCGTCGCCGTTCCGTCTCATAGCATTCCACCACGTCCACGGCGGAAGCGCCGCCTTCGGAAGTGGCCTCCACCCGCTGCTTCCTCGCCGTCGCCGCTGGACGCGTCGTGGAATTTTGGTTTGGAACTTTGATCTTCTTGGCCTTGTCGGAATTCTCCTTCCTGTCGCTGCCGGAGTCTGACTTGTCACCGGCAGCAACGCCCAAGCCGTGTTCGAATCCTACCATGTTGCAAAAGCGGCCGGGGATCGATCGACTGGCTGTACGAGTTAAGCTCGTTCTCAATTCTTAAATGATATTGTCAATTGTGAAGTTGTGGCTCTAGATTTGTTGGCGAAACAAAATCAAGATTGTCGTTCGGAGTCGGAGTCCGATCGAACCGACGGCCGAACGTTGGCGCGCGCGCGAGCAGCGCTTGTGCAACCCAATCCAATTGTTAAAGAGGCTTGGAGTAGAGCAACGGGACCAGCCCGATTTTGTTCTCTTGACCCACAAACTCAATCAACCTTCGTGGGCAGATTCCAGTAACACGATTTGGATTAATATGTTGTTTTCTTTACCATTTTTTATTGTCGTCTACGTGAAATGCAATTTTTTAACCCTCCGGATTCAACTGCCCCCTTCTATTGCTAATAGTTGGCTTAATGGTTTACAACCTAGGCTAAAATATTAATTTTTTAGGGTGCCGTAGTTCTGTATTAGATGGTATGTAGAATTAACTCCTTTTTACCCTTAATTTTTAAGGAGAAACAAGAGATACGCGTCGCTGTTACTTAAGAAAGTAGTAATGTGGTAAAGTATGGTTACAAGTTGAGCTTAAAGTTCTTGGATGGAATTGGAGGAAGAGGTTGAAAGCTTAGTCTCTTTTGATGTTTTTTTTAGGGTTTGGAGCCTATGTGTTTTTTTAATGTTTTATTGATGATGAAAACTTTGCATAAGATGTGAGTATTCTTGTGACTCATATGGTTTGACTATACATTCATTTTGAATGTAGAGGCTAGGTTTCTAATCCATTTTCTTTTTAAAAAATCGAGCTTCTGGTTTAGTCGAGGGATCACGCAAGTGTTTGTAATTTGATCGAAATTTCAAATGTTGGATTGAATTTGACTAAAATAGATTAGAAAATCAGAAAATATTAGAGGAGAAAATGTAAAAAAGGTTAAATTTCTTAGTGTGTGAAATTTAGAGATCACAATGCATGGCTTACTAGGTGTGAACTGGGTTCGAGAGGCGGCTCAGATAAAGTGAGCCTTACTTGAGTTGTCGCGTGCCTTAGGATTTGATATCCCCTATATTTGCCTATATTCTAGAGATGTAATTTTAATTCTATCGGTGTGTAATTAAGGCTTTGATTTGGAGTCTATTACTGATACTAGTTATTTTGTCAGGATGTCCCAGTAAGCATTTTTTTCCTCTAAAGAAACAAAAAATAGTATGTAATGATAGCTATCATCCACTATAGTAATTATATTGTTGCTTCTATTTAAATTCAATGGTTAGGTTGCTCTCCGGTGCTTTGGATTAACACATTATTAATTAAATATTATTTATTAAAAGCTTAAAAAATAGATTGATACAATTTTAATCAAATTTACTATATATATTTTTTAAAAATATAACATTTAGTTAGAAAGCATGTTAACGGAAAACGAGAAAACTGGAACGCAGCCTTAGTCCTATTTTGCCTATTTTTTAACCAAAGCTCTTTTTTCCCCTTATTTGATGTCCGTTAGGTAGGCACAGAATTAGCTAGTGAGTTAAAGAAAATAAAAAGAAAAGAGAAAATGAATTACAAAATAGAAAAAGACCGTTTTACCCTCGGTCACTATATCAGTTAGCCATCCCTACCTGTGCTACCTGTTCGCCGTCCCAAATACCTACACTAGTTGAGGAGCTCCGGGCCAGGCGGCGGACGGACTTGGACGGGGAGCGGGCGCCGTGCGGGGTGGTGGGGCGGCGGCATGGCACGCAGGGGAGGGGTGGCCTCGCGCCTGAACGCAGAGGACGCTCCTGCGGCTGCGGCTACCGCTCCGAGAGATCACTCGCTGACATCGAAGCCATTGAGAGGTACAAGGTTATTGTGCTGCCCCTATGCTTGCACTCGTCCACCCCAAGAGCACTGCCGTGGCGTACTTTTTTCCTGGAGGCCTAGGTCTTGGGCATGGACATTTTGAGGTTTTTGCCGATGTGAGATGAACTTGCTGATGCCTGTTACTGCTTCCGATTCCTTGTTGATATCGGTAGCTGTACGCAAACTACTCCTTTCTCTGCTGTAAACAACTATGTACAATGTATTGATATAAGGAGTTGGTTTCCTTCCTTGAATCATGCGAGCTGCACTTTTGCTGGAGTCAATGATTTGGAATTTGGAAGCTGTTAGTGGCAGGCACGAATCATGTGCTGTGGCTGGTAAAACCGTGCATGTAGTGCGTGCACGCCTCTATTTTTGACGGCTGCAAGGGTATAATTGTACTTTTTATATAGGCTTAACAGATGACTTAACAGAGTAAGGATTAAAACTAAGTGTCGATTAAAAAATTAAGGGAAAAATCATACCACCTCATGGTTTCTCTTATACTTATTATAAGCAAAACGGCTTATTTATAATTAAAAACAAATTTATGAATGAAACTTTTATATACATGTTATTTCTGATTTAAAAGCAAATACTGAAAATTACACTACAATTAAAACCCCTAAAATCAACTCTAAAATTAATATTTAAAAGCAAAGGGAGGATAAAATTGCAATTACAGCTAAAACAAGGGTAATGACACAATTGCCTGATCTACACACCAACAATAAAGTATGGTGTACATGTACGATTTATCCCCTTAACTATTACAGAATTTTAATTAATTTTCCTCAACTCTAATACTAGCCATTTAACATCTCTCAGCTTTTTAAAACGAACAAAATAACCATAAGCTAAATGTAAGTGTTTTGCTTCTACATGGCACACACATGTCAATCTAATTAGTAGATTAATAAAAAATCATTAAGTTGATCCCATATGCCACTATCTTATTTATCTTCATAGCTCCCTCTCTCTCTACCCATTGGAGGCCCGTAGTAACGTTCTAAGAATTCATACCTCATACCTCAGAGGAGGCTTGTCGTAGTGTCTTGGCTTAGAATGAAAGCCTACAATATTGTACAACAGCGACGATGTCACATAGATCCGACTAGAAGGCCAGCCATCAATGGTGGAGTAGAAGGCAACATAGTTGCAAATGAGTTCTCCTAGTAGCATCGAAAACTAGTAGTCTCCCCGATCGATGACAAAGAGGTGTATGCCAACTGTAGGAATGGAGTAGATAGGTGATGTCCTCAAAGCAAAGTCTAGTGGAGGAAGGCAATAGCATCATGGAGGAGGGTCGCAAATCATTGTAGTAGGAAGGGAGGGTTGTTGGTGATGCGTAGGAATCGTCGTGGCTAGCAGGGATTTCAAGGAGTTGTTTGGGGTTAAAAACCTGATAGGCAACGTGTCAAGGTGGATGTGAGAGCCGAGGAGGCACTTTAGGGGCTTGGCCACGATTGAGGAGTCTAATGGGGTTGAGGACGGTCGCAGCCCACATGGCATTGACCACTGTGTAGGGGTAGATCTTGAGGCGAAGGGTAAGTCTAGGTGGCGAAAAAGTCAACACTGAGAGGGGCCATCAAAGCTCCTAGATTGTGAATGATGACATGCGTCTGGCCTCTCTCCACCGCCACCAAGCCTATCACCTTGCTCAACTTGAGGACAATAGGTGTGCTTGACAATAGTGGTGAGGTGAGCCCAGAGAACATTCCGCTGCCGCTGCCTTCTCCTCATGCCCCCTCTTTACTAAGCTCTACCTCCACCTCACTTCCTATCTCTCCCCACTCTCCAGTCCTCCTCATTGCCACCAAACCTTGCTCCCCTCCCTGCTCGATGTCCAAATTTGGTTACGGAGGATGAGAGAGAGAGGAGATGGAGGAGAAAGAAGATGATGACAAGCTGACATGTGGGTGTATCTACATTTTAGAATATATTGATGGCCATTTCACTAACCTTAATCTGTTTTGAGCAGGATAAGTTTAGTCGATGAGGCAGTTTCTGTTAGTATATTGTAATTATAGAAAATATAATTATAGTAGGTTAACTGTGACATAGCTGTGTGGTTGTCTTATGAGACATCCCGATCGCCTATATATACTGATACATTAATAAGAATTCTTTCATCCATTGAGGGATTGGGAGAGAGAAAGATAAGTAGACAGGAAGATGAATAGAAATTTGGGGCCATTCCTAATAATATCAGCTGTTGATGACTTGATGGTGATAAAATGGCAATCAGAATGGGTTCACGTGAACAGGGAAAGCGGCATCCATGGGAGGGATTGATGGGCATCTCCGCGAGTTGAGCCACCATGAGGGATGGACTGTGGAACCAGGTGCGCTAGGCGTAGATAACAGGAAGATACGGTAGGAAAAGAAACAATTGTATTTGGGCTAAATTATGCTCATGGTTTTGGTGGGTAATTTTTTAAATTATCACGTTATTTAAAAAATATCCATATTAACAAACGGTTAGATTTCGCTTATACCACTACCTCACTATCACTAGTATAGAGTAGCTAGAGTACCAAAGTAACTCATTTGTTAACCTGAGAGTTGTAACCTGCTACCATCCATCATCATTTCTCTGAGTGACCATACTAATATTATGATAATCTCTTACATTATCGGCCTCTTATCATCAAAAGTGCAAACCAGAATTCTTTGAATTATTCAAAATTCAATCCTTGCTATCTAGCCAAATGGTGAATAACATATATTTTACATAACCAAAAAATGTCGTGAAAAAAAATGCAAAGTACATACATTCATACGTGTGCCAACTGCATAGTTTGCCCCGTTTTAAAACATAAGCAAACACCTGGGACACTACGGTGAACTATACCGCATCGCCCGGCACAAAATTTTCAAACCACAAAAAGAAGAGAGAAAAAGAATGGCTCTACATCAAAAATACATCATCGCGGATCCTTCGCCTAACGCTTTGAAGGCGTTTGCAAAACCATCGGATATTCCCAACGCCGACACTAGTCGAGAAGCCGGCCGCCGCCGCTGTTCCGTCTCATAGTATTCCACTACATCCACGGCGGAAGCGCCGCCTTTGCAAGCGGCCTCTGCCGTCTGCTTCCTCGCCGTGGCCGCCATCTCCATTGGACCCATCGTGGAATTTTGGTTTATTACTTTGGTAGCCTGTTCACACTAAAATTTGGACAACCTAATGGTGCTAAAGCCAATCAGTTAAGAGGTGTTCGATGACAATAGTGAAAAAGCCGATCGAATTATAGCGAAGGAAGACTTGGTTCCAGATTAAAAGACTATTCAGATAAGACTGAGTTTATGGAGAAGCCATGGAATCTACGGTAGGGTATTTTATCTTTGTTAATTATAGTCTTATCTAATTAGAAAGGTTTTGTTAGTTAAGTTAACTTCTTTAGAGATATTTTCTTTTGTTTTAGTAAATAACGTTGGATGATTGTAAACGCGTCAGACTCTCTAAACCCAAGATATAAATATAGACCCCTGGAGATATGTAATATATCTCTCGATCAATATACAATCTCGGCGCATTGTCACCCTAGTTCACCTAGGTGTTTACCGGTGGGTTCTGACTTTCGACGTGGGGCTACATCGGTTAAGTCCGATCTCTGATGAAGGGGTAAGTCCCGCCACTATCCTGGTATACTTTGTTCTGTCTAAAGTTGTATCATTTAGGTTCGAACTCTTAGTCCGATTAGATGTACCATATTACGCCTGTGCAAGATCTATCGGCCTATCAAACTCCCTCCGCTGTCGTTGGTCTCGTGCTGCATCGGTTAGGTCTAACCTACGGGTTTACCGACGGAGGATTGAGTTTTAGTTCTATACGTTTTTCTACGGCGTCTCATTGGAGTGAGTAGAGAGACGTATAGACCTAAAACTTAATCCTCCGTTGGTAGACCTGTAGGTTGGACCAAACCGATGCAGCACGAGACCGACAACGGCAGAAGGAGTTTGATAGGCCGATAGATCCTGCATGGATGTGATACGGTACAATTGATCTGACTAGGAGTTCGAACCTAAACGATGCAGTCTTAGACAATACAAAATATATCAGGATAGTGACGGGACTTACCCCTTCGTTGGAGATCGGACTTAACCGATGTAGCCCCGCGTCGAGAGCCAGAACCCACCGGTAAACACCTAGATGAACTAGGGTAGCGATGCACCGAGATTGTATATGATTGAGAGATATTTTACATATTCCCAGGGGGTCTACATTTATACCCTGGATTTACAGACAGAGTCCGATACGTTTACGACCATCGGACATTATTTCCTAACAAAAACAGAGGAAAATATTTCTAAAGAAGTTAACTAACCAGCTAAACTTTTCTAATTAAATAAGATTACAATTTACAAAGACAAACATCCTGCCGTGGAGTCCATGGCTCTTTCGCAAACTCGGTTTCATCTAAATAATCTTCTAATTTAGAACCGATTCTTCCTTCGCTACAACCCGATTGGCTTCTCTACTACAGCAATCGGACCTTCTTTTTACTCAAACCGATCCTTTTCCATTCTTTTCTTGGGCTTCTCGGATCTGACCTCGATCGGATAATAACGTATCTTCAAATTGATCCAATCTTCTACTAATTTGATCGGCTTCTCTACAGTTCCGTTCGGCTTTTGGCTCACGAGCCGACCAGTATCTTCATCGGCCGATCCTGCTTATAGGCTGAATCAAATTCTGGTGTTAACACATGCCCCCAAATTTTAGAGTTTGCCAGCAGACTTCAAAATTTTGAGCCAGTGGAAGTCTCCACAAACCAGGATGACCCGTTAAAACCCATAGATTAATCGGCTCAGATTTCGGCCTTGGTCACTCCGCCTCTATAAAATATCTTTTCGCCCCAGCCTTCTTCCACACACTTCTTTCCATCAGAACTGCCAAACCTCGACGAGCTCCAAAGGCAAACTTCCACAAATCCCCTCGTTGGCCACTACTCCTTCTTCCTCCTTGCGATGGCTTCTACGCCCGTAATCCCTAAGGTAACTATCATCTGCTCTTCCATCCTATATTTCGCATGAATCTTCCCCATCCCGACTTCTCATCAGTAGTCGGGTTCTTGTTTTCTATAGGATCTCAAGAGTCAGATTGCCATCCCAGTTTTCGACCGCCCTGGTCACTTCTATCTTGGTCCTATAGGTAGCGAGGATCCGACTGATTTCATAAACTCTGAAACAGAAAGGATCCCATTCAAACACTCATCTATGGCCATCACCGATTAGGCTAACAGCTTTAGATCCTGGCTTAGCAAAGTCCCAGAATGGAGGAACTAGTATTTTAGGGCTTCCGCCTTCAAAAAGTCTTTCTGGGAGGATTTAGAGATAGACCATTGCATCAACCTTTCCTTAGCCGATATAGAAAAGAATGAACCTCTACTTACATCAGCTTCTTACTTTTAGTCGGATATCCTAAATGCCTTCATGTTCGGGCATGGACCGATGACCCCCACTTTGATGGACGTTACCATATTGACATGCCTCAACACCACCCACTACATAAACCCGTTTAGCCTCAGATTCAAACCTACTCATCGGCTGAACACCAAGAACGTCGGAGGTTAGACTAAGTATATTTCTATGCATAAAAAATCCTCCAACCAAGTCGATGGGCGTGAACACGTAGCGTTCTTGAATCTCTGGTTGGAACGGTTCGTCTTTGGTGGTTCGACTCTTTGTCCAACAACCAATATGCAATGTCTGGTAGAGCTCCTGGCCGATCACCACCAGATTCCCCTGGGGCAATATCTTCTTGGAGCAACTTATCAATTGCTCCATCAAGTGGCGACCAAGCTATTGGCAGGCCAACCGGTCGGACATATCGGCGACCCCTAGTGATTTATACAACTCTGGTTGAATGTCTACACCTCTAGAGTTATCGCCAGATGTCCTTTCCCTTTCATGACATACCCGACTGACTACCCAGAGAAAAATAAGGCCAGCCGACACCGATGTATATCTCTGGGTGAAGCTTCATCGGCTCTTCCTGGAAGCAAAATAACCCCCTTCAGACTCAGCCAGTGGTTCAAGTGTTTCTACTACGGCTTCACTAAAGAGGTTACCATTTGGTTCACGTACAAGGATGACTCGTCCTTTAAAATGTCTTCCAGGTTTCATTCGATGAACGTCTTAGCCGATGAAGAATCGAAGACAATCTTTTTATCCTCCATAACTCCTTGTCTTCTATCGATCGGATTTTCATTGGGCCGATCCCAACATCCATCATACAAATTCTATCATCCTTCGGTTGGTGCTCATCAGTTGGGCTTCGGCCAACAACCTATCGGCTTTTTCTTCATCGGCAAACTCCAAGCCCGCAGAGAAGTAAAAAGTGGCTTGGAGTACGACCGACTTAGGTTGATAGCATCAACCTTGTCTTTAGGGACTATCTCCACCTTTGAGCCCTGTATATCCAACACCAAAGTCTTTGCTCGATGGTGGTCAGAGGAGGGAAGGCACCTATTCAGTCTATCGGCTAAAAATTACTGCCTTCGTCTCAACCCCAACTATGTGGAATCCGATGAAGAGGTAATCCTTCTCCTTTCACTATCTTTTCTTCATCGTATTGAATTTCAACTGTGTCTTGATTCCCATGATTCAGGCTGGCGACAAAGATGCACCTTCGACCAGCGCAAGTGGTCGGCCGATTATTTATCAACCTCCATCAGCCAGATCCCTCCTTGGGCAAGGTGGTCCACCTCCATTGGCTTTCCTCCGAGTGTCGCGATTACTAGGGCTAAAGCGTAAGAAACCGGCTACTCGGACGGTTTCTAAGAAACAAAAATCCGACGCCGATATTGCCATCATCACATCGGCCTTGTGAAGCCCTTCTCCCACGGCAATCCTAACTACTTCTGCATCTCCATTGATATGTGTCAGCATCGATTCTTCATTGCCTTCGCCTTTATCCTGACACCTTCGCTTCGCAACCTGAACCATCGGCTCCTAAAGTCCAAACGCCAGACACTGTTACTGGGGCTAAGCCGATGGTATCCTTAGAAGTCATGGCATCTACTCTCCAAACTCAAATTGCCCCACATCAAGCTGATACCCGCATAATCGCTCAAACTGCTCCCGCTGCATCCTAGGTACATCCATCCTATATGTTATTTCTCTTGACTCATGATCCCCATATTTACTAATTTTGTCATGCAGTCATTAGCCAATCTATTTTCCTTCGACATTAGTAAATACTTGGAAGCAGAGAAAGACTTAGCCACCTGCGCAACAATTGAACCATTTTTACCAGCCGATGCACGCAAGCAGTTGTTAGATATTATGCATCGGCTGGAAGTTCCGATTGACTCGCTGGTGGAAAATTACGGGCCAATCCAGGGAAGACATGCTGAAATTGAACATCTTATGCCTGAGGAATTAACGGACGTACTCACGCCTGCTGCCTACTTGAAATTTCAAAGGATCCAGCTGATCGCATCATGACGACGCATAGCCGATTGCACTGAGCAAAGCAATCTAGCTCACAACGATCGGCTAACTGCCCAAATCGAAAAGAAAAAGCTTCATAAAATGACAGCTGACCTTCAACACACTAACACCAAGCTTGGTCTCTTGAAGAAACGAGAAGCCGATTTGATGGCGGAACTCGACAAGGTTCGTAAAGATATCAACTCCACTGAGTCCCACCTTATCGGCCTACCAAAATCAATCCAAGATCAAGAGGCCAAGGTAGCAGATCAAGTGTGACTTGCAGTTTGTCGGCACAGGAACTTGAAGACTATCTCCGGATCAGATGAGGATGACATCCTTGCCATTAATGAAATAGATCAAATCCGTCTACGTACGATCGAGGCCATCAAGAGATTCTTGTAAAGTTTTATCCTTAGAAAAACCCCAGATATCATATTGAACATTAACCATTTACAATAGAATTCAACCAGCTTGATCAACAAAAGTTATGTATATATATTTTCTAAAGGCGATATCTCAACGATATCGGTTGTCTATAACCGATACAAATCATATCGGCTTCTATACATTATTAATCGGCTATGCCTCAACCGATTACATGAACGGTATCGTCAGCTGATACCACCCTAAAAACCTCATCTGTCTTGAAAAGAAAAAATCGGCTATGCTCAGCCGATTTAGGCGCCTACCCACACGCTAGGATAATACTTCTTCAAATATTTTCCATTAAACGCTTTAGCAAACTTCTCCCCTTCAAGACTCTCTAATATATAAGCATTGCCAGCACACACCAATTGATCCGATAGGGTCCTTCCTAATTAGGTGACTATTTTCCAAACTTATTATCCCTAGATCCAATCGGTAAAATTAACTTCCAAACGAGATCTCCTTCAGAAAAAGATTTGATCATCACTCTTTTGTTATAATGCCTAGCAACCTTAGCCTTGTTTTTCTTGATCCTCTCAAAAGCTTCTAACCGACTCTGAGTCAAATCATCGAGCTCATCGGTCATCAATGTGTAATAATCATCGGCTGTCAACTGATCCTGTAAAGACACCCTCCTAGAACCGATGTTAACTTCCCACGGAAGAACTGCTTCATGACCGTATACCAACTGATATGGCGGCACCTGAGTAGATCCATGACATGCCATCCGATAAGCCCACAACAAATCAGTCAATGTAACATACCATCATCACGGCTGTTCGTCAATCTTACGGTTGATCAACTTTATTAAACTCTTGTTAGAAGCTTCGGCCTGCCTATTAGCTTGAGCATAATATGGTGATGAATTCAGCAACTTAATCCCCATACTAGTAGCAAACCTTTGAAACTCCTCAGACACGAAGATAGAACCTTGATTAGTGGTAATCGTCTGTGGAATTCTAAACCGATGTATGATATGTTTCTTGATGAACTCAATTGCATCCCTAGAAGTAACTTTCTTCAAAGGAATAGCTTCTACCCAATTTGTAAAATAGTCTGTTGCCGCCAATATGAACTTATGCCCTTTACTTGATGAAGGATAAATCTGGCCGATCATATTGATTCCCCAACCTCTAAACGGCCATGGCTTAACTATCGGATTCATGACTGATGTTGGAGCTCACTGCATGTTCCCAAACCTCTGACAACTTTGGCAGCCTTTGTAGTATTTAAAACAATCCTCCAACATACATGGCCAAAAGTATCCAGCTCTCCTCATCATCCATCTCTTGTTATGAGCCGATTGATGGGCTCCACAAATGCCTTCGTGCACCTCGCTCATCACCAACGCAGCTTCCTCGGCACCCAAGCATCTGAAAAGCACCCCATCAACGGACTGATAATATAATTCTTCATCAAGTAGTATGTACTTAATAGCCTTGTACCGAAGCTTCTTGGAAACTGATTTTGATGGATTTTGCAAATATTGAATAATTTCCCATCTCCAATCATCGGCTTCCATACGGCTCTCAATATCGGCTATCTCAACTTCCACTCTACTGTTCAGCCAATATCCCGAAGCAGTCTGAGCAAGATCATTGGCCTTCGCGTTTTGCTCTCTAGGAATATGATCCAACGTCACTATCTTAAAATCCTTTAAGAATTATTGACATTTTTCACAATATAACTTTAAAACTTCATCCTTGCATTCATATTCCCCAGATAGTTGTTCAATCACCAACAAGGAATCCCCAATGACCTCTACAGTATCGGCTCCAATTTCCCTCAGCAGTTGAAGTCCCTTGAGTACCGCTTCATACTCTGCTTAATTATTTGTACTATAAGGCTTGATTGTGAAAGCGAACTCAAAAGTTGCCCTCCGAGGCGATATGATCACCAAGCCAATACCAGATCCATGTTTGCAAACTGATCCATCAAAGAATAACGTCCACGGGATTGGCTCCACATAATTCTATTGGATTCCTCTATGCTGTACAATAAAATTGGCTACCTCTTATCCCTTGATTGCCTTAGCCGACTCATACCTCAGATCGAACTCCATCAGAGCGAATATCCATTTACCAACCCGCCCCTCAGGACTGGAGCCTATAGCATGTATTTAATTACATCAGTTTTGCAAAGCACTGTACACTCAGCCGATAGAAGATAATGCCTTAACTTTGTACATGAGAAATACAAACATAGGCACAACTTTTCCATAGTAGGATACCTAGTCTCAGCATCCAGAAGTCGTCGGCTCAAATAGAATAGCACTCGTTCTTTTGATTCAAACTCTTGTACAAGCACCGATCCGATTGACTTCTCATCGGCTGACAAATATAATTTAAACGGTACCCCTTGTTGCGGCAGAATCAATACTGGTGGAGAATTTAGGTATTCCTTGATAAGATCAAAGGCTTTTTGCTGCTCAACATCCCATACAAATTCTTGATCAGCTCGTAACCTTAATAGATGAGTGAACGACTCAATTCTTCCCGATATGATTGAGATAAACCTCCTTATAAAATTGAGTTTGCCGATCAAGGACTGTAATTGGTTTGTTGCTTGGTGGCTCGATGGTCTGGATAACTCTAATGGTTCGTTGACTAACTTCAACCCCTCTCATGCACCATGAAACCCAAAAATTGCCCAGTCGATACGCCAAAAGCACATTTGTGAGGATTCATTTTGAGTCCATATTTCTTCGTCCTCTCTAGCCCTTTTCGCAGATCGGCTATATGGTCTTCAATACCTTTGGATTTCACCACCACGTCATCAATATATATCTCCACCAACTGTCCAATAAGATCATGAAACATGTAGTTCATGGTTCTCTGATAGATAGCATCGGCATTCTTCAATCCGAAAGTCATGACTATCCACTTGTACAAACCAATAGCTCCAGGACATCTAAATGCAGTCTTGTGGATATCTTCTTCCACCATAAAAAAATGATTGTAGCCAACATTTCCATCCATAAAACTAATGATCTTATGACCTGATGCAGCATCAATTAATAAATCTGCCATCGGCATCAGATACTCATCTTTAGGGGTTTCTCTGTTCAAATCCTGGAAGTGGATGCATATCCTTAACTTTCCGTTTTTCTTCTTCACCGGGACAATATTGGACACTCATTCAGCATATTGGCATGGTCTGATGAAATTTGCATCGTATAACTTTAAGATCTCTGCCTTGATTTCATCATGTCACTCTGCTTTGAATCTTCTCTGTGGTTGTTTAAATGGCCGATATCCTGATCTAATAGGAAGCCGATGTTCAACAATCGATTGACTTAATCCTGGCATCTCATGGTAATCCCAAGCAAAACATTTCCAAAATTTCTTTAATAATTTTATCAACTTTTCTTGGGATTCAACACATAGATTTTTACTAATGTACGTCAGCCTTGGCTTATCTCCTGAACCTATATCTATTTGCTCTAACTCATCGGCCGACATAAAACCTTGTCCTAACTTTCCTTCAGAGTCCTCTATAGTTCCCATAGGAACAATGGATCCGAGCCAACTTGCTGAATCGACTTTATCCCCTTATCAGTCACTTCAAGGAAATTGCCCACCCATGTTTGTCCAGACAGGCAATTGAACCCATCAGCTTCTCAGAATGGCATATCGGTTGTTACAACGCTGGTCGACTAATTGGCCGCGATCACCTCAACTCTATCTCCCTGCCACTGTATAAGGCTTTGATGTATTGTTGAAGGAACACAATAGTTGGTGTGAATCCAATCCCTGCCAAGGAGTAGACTATATGACCCCTTACTATCGATAACAAAAAATGTGGTTGGTAATGCCTTGCTTCCAACTGTTAACTCCACATTCAGCACCCCCTTAGCTTCCGATGGATTCCCTCCAAAGTCTTAAAAAAACATATTTATTTTGACTAAGTCTTTAACCGTCTTACCCAATTTGCGGTATGTAGCATACGGCATCAAATTGACGGCTACGCCTCCATCAACTAACATCTTCGCCATCGGCTTCCCATCAATATACCCCTTGATATACAATGGTTTTAGGTGCCGATGCTTGGATTCTTCTGGCTTGTCAAATATGGCTTGACTTGGTTCCAATATCAATTGGGCAAAATCTTCTTCTCGACCTTCTTCATCGGATACATATGCTTTATATTCCATAGGTAAGAAGAATGTTAGCCTGAGCCGATGTGCCAGCATCATCCTCTTTTTGCTTTACTTTCCATACTTTTGTAATTTTCTGGCTCCGATCGGCTTCCTCATGGTCCTGACGTTGTCTTTGATGCTGCTCTCTATGTCACAACCTTTGTGCCCTCCTCTTCTATTTTTTTGTAAAAATCCCAGACGGACACCACTGTCTTTCATGTGGTACGATCCTTTGTGTAACTCCTTTTTCTTAGATGACCTTTGACCATACTCTTCGTTGATCGGCCCTAATCAGCTATGCACCGATGCCCACGTGAGGAAAGGCCGATCATACGACGTCCTGCTCTAGTCAATGTACCGAGATCCTAGTTTGTTACACTTAGGACAATCTTCGATTGATGGCAACCTCATATTTTGATCCCAACAATACTAAAAAAACGGACAACCCTAATGTGGGTTATACCTTTCTTGTTGCGTTGCGGCTCGTCTTTCTTCGTCTTGTATTCTAGAATATTTTTTGATTAGGTTCGATGAGGTAACCTTTGACCTCTTCCAGCGCCTTTTCTCATCGGACCGATCTCCTGAGGTCCCTGCAAACACCATATTCACAGGGAAAGGATGCCCGTCAACCTTCATCGGCTTTTTGTCCTTGAACTTGATTCTCCCCTATTCAACAGCCGATTGTAACTGTTGCCGAAAAACCTTGCACTTGTTGGTATGGTGAGATATTGAATTGTGCCACTTGTAATACTTCTTCTTTTTGAGTTCTTCGGTAGATGGGTTTACATGGTTCGATGGTAACTGAATCTACTTTTCTTGGAGGAAAAGATCAAATATCTTATCGGCTTTGTTGATATCAAAATCATATATTTCCCCTTTATTGGCATTCTTAATCCATGGACATGATATAGGTTTCTTATTCCTAGTCCATTCCGCTAAACCCACTTCTACATCGGATTCCTCATCATGTGAGTCCGATGCGTACACCTGTAGCTGAGTGGCTTTTCGATGGAACCTCTCTTTCTTGGTATCAGCAAATCGGCTTTCGTGAGCCGATACCCTCTAGAGTAGGTGAGACAAGCTTTCAAACTCTTGTGAAGAGAAACGTTCCCTAATTGGAGCCAGCAACCCTTGGAAAGCCAAGTTGGCTAGTTATCCATCACTTAAAATGGGACCGTAACATCGGCTTCTGACATCCCGGAAATGCTGAATGAATTTCAGAACTGATTCATCATGCTTCTGTCTAACCAATGTCAAGTCTGACAACCTCAACTCTTGAATTCCAGCAAATAAATATTTATGGAATTGTTTCTCCAAATCAGCCCATCCCTTGATTGAGTTTGGAGGCAACGAGGAAAACCAAGAGAAGGTCGATCCAGATAAAGACAATAGAAACAAACGGACCCTCAGAGCTTCATCAGCCGAAGCTTCCCCACATTGAGCCAAGAATCGGCTAATATATTCCATTGTAGATACGCTATCTTACCCTAAGAACCTGAAGAAATTCGAAATCTTGTATCGGTGTGGCAGCGAAACTTTGTTGAATCACTTCCGGTAAGGGTGCCGATACATAAAAGTTTGTTCTTTAGGCTTAATGCCGAATTGCTCCCTGACAACTTCCATAATTTTGGCAGACCAATCTTCTTCCTTTGGATTCTCTTTCTAGTACTGTGGAATTGAAGTTGGTACTTGACATGATACATAATGATCTCCTTGATAATTATTACCAGGATATTCTTGCCTATATCCCTTGTAATAGGCTGTCCGATAATATCCTGGCATCATGTCCTCATGTTGCCCCCAATCCGCTCTTGTGCTGGCAGAAACATATTTGTCGATATATCCCTTTTGGACCCATAAGTAACTTGTGGTTGTTCTATTCTCATCGGCAAATATATCGGCCCTTGATCAGGTTCTTTAACAATAGATCAGTCCACATTTTTCTTAATCAAGTTATGCAAAGTATTCACTAATACATCCGATTGATTAATGAGTGCATGGTGAATAGCTTCGTCAACTATCTCTTGTAAAGGCTTTTGAGGACTAATGGACGGCGATTGGCTTGATTTTCCTTCCAAAAATAGCTTTGGCAGCTGGGACTTTTAAATCGGCCCTTTCGGGTCATGCTGAAGGACTCCAGACAGAGCTTCTAAAAATTAGCTGTATTCTGCTCAACCTGGTATCTCTGCTCTTCTGTCAAATCCTTTATCGTCACTGGGATTATGTTGTTTGTGTTGATTTCTTTACCCGCCATTAGATCACAGTTCATGAAGGGCCTTCAACTGATGAAAAAGGTCTTCCTGTCCTACCGGGCGTGCCAAAAAGCATGCTCACCGCCGAAAATCCCGCGACGGTGCCTTGGTCACGCGAAGGCCTGGGAGATCTGCTTAGCTCCAGTGTAGGTCCTTAAGCCTTGAGGTTTGCGAGCGTGCCAGTCAATTTGACCAAACAATTGACAAGGAAAAGGGGATAAGACATGTTCGTCGGTCGGTCGAAAGGCCTGCCCGACTCTCCCTATCGACTGATGGCCGATAGAGACGAGAATGCTAGCGCATCGGCTGAAAAGCCGATGGAGGTATGGGAGATAGACACGTGTAACGCGCTAAAAAGTCTATCAACCAAAGAGTTGATGGCGCTACCCGTATCTGATACGCGGAGCGGGAGCCGATCCCCCGTGAGGCCATGCAGGCGAGCGACAGCAGTAACGGCGCCGTTAGGGCCAGCCTCAATAGATCGGATCTAACCGAGACAGTATGAGGCTAGAGGCTAACGACACTGAAATGGCGAGAGCTCGGACCGAACATGACGACGAGGAAGGAGGGATGCATCGGCTTCCTACAGGCCGAACGCCTGAACCCATTGGCCGTATGACAATAGGGACCTATGTTTAGGATAACTCATCGGCTACGCATTCCGATGAGACACCGTAGAGAGACGTATAGACCTAAAACTCAATCCTCCGTCGGCAGACCCATAGATCGGACCTAACCAATGCAGCACGAGACCGATGATGGCGGAAGGAGTTTGTTAGGTTGATAGATCCTGCACAGATGTGATGTGGTACACCTGATCTGACTAAGAGTTTGAGCCTAAACGATGCAGCCTTACACAGTACAAAGTATACCAAGATAGTGCCTGCGTCGAGAGCCAGAACCCGCTGGTAAACACCTAGATGAACTAGGGTAGCGATGCGCCAAGATTGTATATGATCGAGAGATATCTTACATGTTCCTAGGAGGTCTACATTTATACCCTGGATTTATAGACAGAGTCCGACACGTTTACGACCATTGGACATTATTTCCTAACAAAAAACAGAGGAAAATATTTCTGAAGAAGTTAACTAACGAGCTAAACCTTCCTAATTAAATAAGGTTACAATTTACAAAGACAAACATCCTGCCGTGGAGTCCACGGCTCTTCCGTAAACTCGGTTTCATCTGAATAATCTTCCAATTTAGAACCAAGTCTTCCTTCGCTACAACCTGATCGGCTTCTCCACTGTAGCAATCGGGCCTTCTTTTTACTCAAGCCGATCCTTTTCCATCCTTTCCTTGGGCTTCTCGGACCTAACCTCGATTGGATAATTCCCTATCTTCAAACCGATCGAATCTTCTACTAATTTGATCGGCTTCTCTATAGTTCCGTTCGGCTTTTGGCTCATGAGCCGACCAGTATCTTCATCGGCCGATCCTGCTTACAGGCTGAATCAAATTCTGGCGTTAACAACTATGTTTCTAACCAGTTCAACCTCCCCATAAAGGCTCTACAAGCCGATAACGGTACGGAGTTTATTAACCGTACTGATCAAACCTTCCTCATCTCGAAAGGCATCCATCTACGCCTCTTCTTCCCCTACACCTCTCCCTAGAACGGCAAGGCCGAACGCCTCCTTGGCACCCTCAACAACATAAGTCGCACAATGCTGCTTCATGCCCACCTACCTGCAACTTACTGGGCAGAAGCACTAACCAGTGTGACTTACCTCCTCAATTGGCGCCCGTGCTCCTCTGTTCGCCACAACGTTCCATACACTCTTCTTTACCGCATGGCACCCGACTACTCCCACCTTCATGTTTTCGGGTGCCTCTGCTACCCAAACCTCACTGCTACTGCTCCTCACAAACTCGCTTCCCGCTCCACCGCCTGTATTCTCCTCGGCTATCCCTCATCTCACAAAGAATACCGATGTCTCGATCTTTACACCCATCAGGTCATCATCTCTCGTCATGTCATTTTTGACGAGACATGCTTCCCCTTTGGTCTGCTTAATCTGAGATTCTCATTTAGCAATCTCGACTTCCTTCTCACCAACATCGTGTCGTCCTGGTCAACTCCACCGTTCTCCCCACCGGCCCCCTCATCGGCCGCTGCTGAGGACTTACTGTTCAGCTATCCCACTACTCTTTGGTCCGATGTCACTCCTATCGGACCCCCATCGGCCCCACCACTCTCATTGGCTTCGGCCAATCCTATCCCCTTTCCATCGAACATCTTACCCTCATCGGCTCCTTAGCCCTCATCGGCTCATCTGCCTCCATCGGCTCCTCAGCCTCCATCGGCTCCCCCCTCCCTATCGACTGCTGCATCTCCATCGGACTGACCAAACTGATCAGCCCGTCCAACTCCATCGACTTAGGCCAAACTACTTCCGTCCTTTCCTCTCATATACAGCCACCGATCCCGAGCCGATGATGCCCTCCCCAACCAGTTCTCTCCACACCTACTACACTCCCATCTGCTCCCGTCCCTTCCACCTCTCACATGATTACTCACTCACAGACCGAGTCTCTTCACCCCACCAAGCCTACGGGCTCTCCGCCATGCATTGCTCTATCTTGCCCATCCCGACAACTTCTTGTTCTGCCCTGGCCGATCCTTAGTGGCGTACGGCCATGGCCGACGAGTACAAGGCCCTCATGGACAATGAGATCTAGCGCCTCGTCTCTCGCCCTCCCGGCACCAATATTGTGACCGGTAAGTGGATCTTTACGCACAAGTTTCACGCCGATGGCTCTCTTGCCCGTCACAAGGCACGCTGGGTAGTTTAGGGTTTCTCCCAATGCCCCGGTGTCGATTACGATGGGACTTTCAGTCCCGTCGTCAAACCCGCCACCATCCAAGTCGTTCTCACCTTGGCTGCCTCGCAGTCCTGGCCGATCCATCAGCTTGGCATGAAGAACGCCTTTCTTCATGATCATCTAATGGAAACGGTCTACTGCCAACAGCTCTCTCTACGGCCTAAAACAAGCCTCTTGGGCTTGGTACCAACGTTTTGCTACCTACCTTCGGCACATCGGCTTTGTGGCCTCTGCGTCCGATAGCTTCCTCTTTACTCTTCACATCGGCAACGTCACCGCCTATCTCCTCCTATATGTCAACGACATTGTTCTTACAGCTTCTTCGACGTCCCTCCTACACCAGATCATGGCTCGACTCCACTTCGAGTTCACCATGACCGATCTTGGTCCCCTCCACCACTTCCTTAGCATCTCCGTCACCCGTTCTTCTCATGGGCTCTTCCTTTCCCAACGCTAGTACGCCATCGATCTTCTCCAGCGTGTGGGCATGGCCGAATGTCACCCCATGGCCACCCCGGTCGATACTCGAGCCAAACTCTACGCTGCTGATGGCTCACTCATCGCCGATCCCTCTTAGTATCGGAGTCTTGCCGGTGGTCTTGAATATCTCACCCTTACATGGCCCGACCTCAACTACACCGTCCAGCAAGTGTGCCTTTCCATGCACACTCCGCGCGAACCTCATCTCGCGCTGCTCAAGCGCATCCTGTGCTACATGAAGGGCACACTCTCCAGTGGACTGTACCTCAGCTCCAGCCCCATTGACTCCCTCACCGCATACTCCGACGTGGACTGGGCAGGCTGCCCTGACTCTCGACGCTCCACGTCCAACTATTGCGTCTTCTTCGGTGACACTCTAGTCTTCTGGTCCTCAAAACGCCAGACTACAGTGTCACGGTCCAGTGCTAAAGCCAAGTACTACGCCGTCGCCCACGCCGTCGCCGAGTGTTGCTGGCTTCACTAGCATCTCGAGAAGCTCTGCGCACATCTCTCCTCTGTGACCGTCGTCTACTGCAACAACGTCAGTGCTGTCTACATAACCACTAGCCCAGTTCATCATCGACGCACAAAGCATATAGAGATCGATATCTATTTTGTCCGTGACAAGGTCGCACTAGGATAGGTTCGGGTGCTCCATGTACCATTAGTGCACCAGTTCGTCGATATTATGACCAAAGGCCTCTCCCCGCCTTTATTCACTACGAGGGTGTTAGACCACTGGACCATTAAACTGTATATATAAACCCAACCCTCCTGTATAGAGTTAGGGTCTTAGTCTCACTGTACACATTCTTACAATTTTACTTATTTGCACATGTAGGTATGAGTTTGGATGCGGTAGAAGAATGGTACTATATTTGGTGTAGGTCTCCTATACCAACATTTTCATAGTAGTGCTGTGTAGCCACATAAAATCGCGCTACTGGTTTATTTACTAATCTAGAAATCAACACAAAAAATGAATAACAAAATTGGGCACATATAAATTCCAATTGAAACAATATAGTATATGAAACATCAAATTGTAACTATAAAAGCATCCAAAGATTAAACATTAATTATTGAAATATCCAAATAACCATTCAAATTCTATTTGAAACATTCATTTCTTACACGTGAAACATCGAAGTTCATAAGCTGAAACATATTTTTTTTCTTTAGAATATAATCATGCATCATATTTTTTTAAAGATTTAATTATAATGAATTTAACGGTGTAATCAGATCGTTCATCTATAAGATTCGTTAATAAAGTGGTTATAGAAGAGAGAGAGTGGAGTATGCATGCTGCAGCATACAGCCGTGCGGAGAAACGGCACATACATGGTACAAGGTGCAACGAGTATTATGTAGAAAATTATAATAACAAATGATTTAGGGTGAGTCGTTGAGTACCTACAGGTCGACCCAAATTATGCTCCAAGTGGACCACTGGTACATCTATTTTCATGTGACGGTCCCTACCACAGAAAACGTCACTACTAAAGAAGCGTAAATCGGCACTGACGAGACCTTGTAAGTGTCGGGAGAACTGCCACTAATAATTGCAATCCAAATTCAAAATTTGGGCTAGGAAAAAAATACTTTTTTATACTACTATCGCGCTTAACTGGATATATACGGTCTCAACACCTGTGCCATTTTCATGGTGGTATTCAAACTATAGACCTCTCCCTCACGTGATCCTATCCTTACCAACTCACGTACAAATAAGATTTTATCTATTTGGCCGTGGACATCTTTTCCTATTGACCATTCATACCCAAGATTTGATTGTACATCTAATTGACTTCCAATGAATAAGCTGCCAACTATAAAATTGTAAATCTCATTACGAGCTATAATTTTCATACAAAGTTTATATCTATCCAAAATTGTATGGAAAAGTTAAATTAATATCTTAAAACGGTAGTAATATGGTCAGGGACGTCATTGCCGGTTATTGCCTGCAGAGGGCATGGCACTGGTAGGTGGCTAGAAATCTCCTATGGGTGCTTGATTTTCTCCAACTAGCACAAATATGGTGGTAAGAATGTGTTTCCATCCAACACGTCAAAATTAAACCATTCTTTTGCGAGCACTCCGGGTAGTGCAATACCCTGGCTGACCCATATCTAACCACGTCCCCTGAAGGTTAAATCATCCCATGCCTTATCGTCAGTGCAACATCGGTTGGATTGCTTGGGTCTCTTCAATCTTTGATCATCTCTCAGGTCAAATTCTCAGCCAATTGTTCATCATACACAAAATCTTACAATTTCTTCCTTATGCCTGGTGGATTTAACAGTGGTGCACAAGGGTGACAACTCGCTAGTGGATCCATTACCATAAAACTCCTCTTCCATTACGCCCTATTAGTAAAAACTAATAAGAACTTTCCCACAGTATGGATCTATCCATGTACTATAAGGGAAAAACCAACATCCATAATAATACATCAGTGCTGGTTTTTTAAGCTGAGGTGGGTTGAGCTGAGCCATGCACACAATGGAAAAATCCTGGAAGTGTCACCACATCTCTCTCCGCATCTCTTATTCTCAACTCTCACTGTCTCCTACCTCGACTGACGCCCTTCTTCCTATCAAGCGGTGGCATCCTCTTTCTCTCCTCGATGATTGGTGACATTCTTCCCCTACCAAATGCAGCTCTCTCTCGCTCTTGCTATAAGATGGTGGCGCCATCTAGATTAGGGGGTCGCCAGATCTGACCACCCCAAGCTCAGGGGCAGCCAGATCTAACTTGTGTAAAACTCGGTTCGATTTGACAGCAGTTAACAAGTTATGTTCAAATTTTTGCACATTTGCTTAACAAGCTAGCTAGATTTTGCTAGCCCGTGAGTTACTCGTTTAGCTCATATACTAAATTACAAAGCTATTGTCCTTATTCTATGAGCATGTTGGTCACAACCACAATTGCTCATCATATCATGAACTTATATGCTATGATGCATAGCACGTTAGTCATGGCTCTAAGTACATGGGTCAACAAATCATACCATATATAGATTTAAAACCATGTATTGTGTTGTAACAAGTTTAATGAGCTAACTTGAATTTCTTAACGATTTGAGTCGAGTTTCTTTTTTAACTCATTATGCTAACAAGTAGAGCTGAGCTGAGCCATCTATTTAACGAGTTTTTATGAGTTGGGTTGAGTAGATTAGTTATATATAAAGACCTATAGGATTTGAGAATACCTATATATACCTGTATTTAGAAATGTAATATCTAATAACATAATTCTAGGTTAATTCCAACGTAGTGTGTGATATGTGTTTTTTGCGTCTGTGTGGATGTAATCACTCAAAGGGATGGGATGTGGTAATGAAGAAGACGAGATTGGGATTTGTGGTGAATCTCAGATGATGAAGATGTGGAAGGTGGACCAACAACAATGTCAGCTGAAACAAAGATAGCATTGCACTTGATAGTTGTGCATTGAAGAGAAAAACAAACAGTGTCGCCTCCATAAACACTAGTCTTGAAACAGATCAACATGGAATATTCATTCTTTTTCAAGACAACGATGGCAACATGATTCTACTTTTACATCGATGGCAGAATGATCCTACTTTTACATGGATGTCAATTTGCTTATACCGGACATGTTGGTGAACTGAAACATAGATATCATCGTTATGGGGAGCCATAATCCTGCTGCTGCTGCTGCTGTTTGGGCAGCGCGTAGCGGCAGAGAGACTTTGATGTTAGGCTTGTCTTGTAGGTTGGCGAGGCAACAGACTTACTGTTATTAGGGTTGATTCCTATCTCTCGGAGCAGGTCGTCCAAGCTCGTTGTCCCGATTTGATTAGGGACGACCGCCGCCGCTGTATCTATCAATCTGCGACAGCCTGCCCCTGTTCTTGCCTACTGCAGCAGCCTTTGGCTAGGGAGGGGATAGATGGGCAACTAAACAAGGAGGAAGAGCAGATGATGCAACGACCCAACAACTTGATCTTACTGGATTCATGGACGACCATGTGAGGCAGAACCAGACAGATTAGGAATCGGATTCGGAATCCGACTCTACAAGCAAATCCATCAAGATCTCGGAGGATTGACATGAGGCTTGAGCGGAGAGGCTTCGTCTCATCAGTAGGAGGAAAGGGGAAATTTGGTTGGACCCAAGGCCGCGTACATACATTTTTCTTGTTTTATAGAATAATATGTAAATAAAATAATGGACAATGGTTCATATGTATGCGACACGTCGAGAAATTTGATAATATACGAAGAAAAACACAGCCTTGGTTAGGCAGAAATGCCTCAATGATGGCTCTATGACAGGAGGGCCTGGAACTTCCAAATAAAGCTACACCCGAATATATTCAATAATGGACTCGTTTTATCGTATATTTCATATAGAAAATAACGGTTCGAATGGATTTTGAACCTGATTCATGATTCAAAAGATTCAAGTTGTTAAATGGACAAAATCGATTAGTTCTACATGGAGGTAAGTCTTGGAAACACGTTCAATGCATAGGCCCACTGTCTCACTACGCATTTTCCCCCAAAGTACAAATAGCACGTAATGACAACCATCATCCACCATAATTTATGTTTAAACATGATGTACACACTAAGAAAGCAATAGAGCAAATTCTGGTGTAAATAGTACACGTATTTTTCATACGCTTGATAATTCGTTTGTACTTTTTATACGGTGCAAGTAAAATTTAACCTTTTCTATAAACATACTCCATTTTCAACTAGTTGACACTATTACTTTTTTCCATCTTAGTTCAATGAAAAATTACGTTTAAATGATTGAATTTTGATGAATAAATATATTTGTGATGCTACACACTTTGATTTCTAAAGTATTTATATCATGCATGAAATTGCTTAGTACCATCGTCAATTATTCTAGAACGGAATGGAGGAAACACCTCTTTAAGGGGGCTTTCTCTAAAAGTAAATGCTATTAATATGCATAAGAATTTTTCACAACTAGTTGTATGATTATCTCTTAGGAAAGTTGCATGGCATTTGGAGAAACGAGCAAACATCCCGCTCTCCACCGTGTTCGACTCGGTCCGCGAGGTCTGGCATGTACATAACGGTTGTGTGCACCAATAATTAGTGCAAGATACATGAAGTTATGATTACCTTACGTACAAAATTATGGTACGTCCGTACATGTCATGTACGAATAACATGGGCATATTCTAAAAAAAAAGGTAGTATAAACATTGAGATCTAGAAAAGCATCAGTACGAATCAGCTACGCTGCCACGGTACTTAATTTGGTACAAATAATTTCTAAGCAATGAAGAAAGTGATAGTTAGAAAATACGAGCCGTTGCCATGGTGAGACTTAATGCAGCTTGAACGCCCGCCATCCCGTCTTCTCTTCTCCGCTGCGGCTGCGCCGCTGCTTGGTGACAACCGCCGCGCTCCTGCTGGTGGATGCAGCCGGCAGCCGCTGCCCTGCGGTGCTGGTCGTCGTCATCGTCGGCGACGCTGCTTCCGCCTCTGGATTGCACTTGGCTTTTTGTTTCTCAGCTTTCTTGCACTTGGAGTTGCATCCTCCCATGTTGACGGTGGCCGGATGCGCAATCGGTTAGATTCGACCTCCGATCCGCGGCCTCTAAACTAGCCGGCTGGTTGTTGCTGTACCACCCTTTGTTGATGATAACTACTTGTGTATCTGGGGTATATTGGTATAAAGTGAGAGATTTATATAGGCAGGTCCCGAGATCGACAAGGACGCGGACTTGATGAGAGCGAGCTCTCCAAATTTAAATAAGTCAACTGGTGAAACATATATCTAAAATTTAACGGCCTTAACTATAAAAAAGCCAAAAGTAGTAGTTAATTTTAAGCCAAAGCTTAATTAGTCAATTAAGCGTTGGTCTGTTGTCTTGAGTTAGAACACTCAGATGTGGTGTTGGACTCCTCCTATAACTATACCTTTGCCAACCATCTGTCTTGTTTTGCAGTGGGAAATCCTGAGGAAGCCTGACGAGCTCCCCTCTCCGTCGGGTGGACAGCAACCTCTCCACCTCAGACCCCGTTGCCGCGTAACCGCGTCTCGTCGTCGGCCTGCGCGGCATCGCCACATCCGCGGCCGCTGAGAGCTGGACCTCGCGGCACCTCTACCGGCCAAGGCAACAGCGGTTGCCCCCTCACGGAGCTCGGCGGGGCGCGTTGAATGCCCAGGGAACGTGGCGCCGAGTGTGCCGGAGCGAGGGCGAGGCCGTGCAGCCCGCCACCGATGTGTTTCTCTGGCATCAGGCTGCTTTTCTGGTGCACGTAATATTTACGCAGGGAGCATCGCTTCTGTTCCTCGAGATGGTGCTGTGAATGCAAACCGCCTTGGCCTATGGAAGAAGATTCGCAAGAACAGAAGCAGCCCATGATTCGAGAAGTGCTCCTGAGAGAATGCTGAAACTTGATTGCATTGATTTAATTTAGCACTCAATCCCCCGTGGTAAGACCTACTTAACTCTGCATGCCAATCTGTTTATTGCTGGTAGCTGCGGATGTGAGTGTGTTGTTTGCAACTGTCTTTTATCAAGTTTGCATGTAGGGAATAACAGCGGCCCACGTGTTCCTGGTGATGTTCACTGTTGTGGGAATTTTCCTGCTGGTCCTAACATGTTGCTGCTCACCAGAGGCCAACCAGTTCAGGTTAGTCACAGACCACACTCCATTTAAACAGAAATTTATCTCATTGTTCAGAGACAAATTTGAGGCAGTAGAAAGTACTAACTGCTGCCTATTTTAGCCAGAAGGGTGCAGAGCTGGTCTAACTCAATGTCACTGCAATAGAATGCTTAGATGATTTAGATAGTTGTGTATATTCTAATAATGAACCAGCTTGCTATAGGTATGTATTCTATACTATAATCCCACTCTTTGGGAGACGCAGCCGCCAGCTCGTGCGCCGACGGGCAGATCGGAAGGCGGGCAACGGATGAAACTCTTGGCCTCAACCACCTGTTGTGTGCTGCCCGCTTCTCAGCGACATCCACAGGTGACTAAGATTTCTGTTGAGTGACTAGGCTTGTTGTTGATGAAAGATGTGTTAAGCTGGCTGTTCTTACATTAAAAAAATTGGAAGTTATGCCTTTGGAAATTGGACTTTCTACTGCTTTGTCTTCGCTCTGATCTCTCTGTTTGCTAATGATCAACGGACAAATTCTAAATTATGCTCCTTGCTGGTGATAAAATATTATGTTCTTTTCATCCAGCATCTTATCGTGGTTAGATCAATTTGTTAGCTCTGTCTGATGATGCACGGAACAAAGTCAAATTCGTGGGAGTGTTTTCTTTTCTCAAGCATAAGTGACAATTTTTGTTCACATTCAGAGTAGGGGCAAATCCAACACCCACAACAATAAAATTTCTTAGTTTTAGGAAAATATGAGGCTTCGTATTTTTCAGTACGTTGCTTTAAGTATATATTATCAATCATTCGCATATGGAAAACTACCAACTAAGGATTTCACATATTTTGATCTAATGTAAGTGTTATTGACTTAGTGGCCGCCAATGCGCAGCAAAGGACTGCATGATGGTTGTGGTACGCACGGAGGCATAGAGAATGCGGACAATATAGTGTCACAATGTGGCTTTATACTCTTTTTAAAACTTCACCTCATTGTCGCTTGTTCAGTCCTTCAGGTTTCTGCTCCCCTCATATAGTGTTCTACCAAGCACTTGATTTTTTCTTTCCACAGAAAGGCTTATCAAAGCATTTAGACGTGGAAAGCTTTTATTCTTCAATCTTCTTATAAACTACCTTCTTTGCTTCTTTATATAAGTTTAAATACATGGTTCCCTTCAAACTTTCAGTGTGTCCTAGGTTTATCAGGGTTATTAAGCCACTTTAACAAATCTAATGTTCATCATAATGCTTCCTTGGACTCTGAACTTAAGATGCCGATCAAAGGAATTGCGGATGAAGATAATAATCCTTTGCTGCGAAGAAAAGTAGTGGAAAACATAACTGCAGTACTGATGATAATTGTGACTTTGGGGAGAGTGCACTAGATCATATTTGGAGAGTCAAGACCCTCGACTCCAAAACGGTGCCATGCATGATTTTGGTAATGTTAAACAGAATGTTCTTGTATCTATTTCTTTTTGTCTTATTCTCAATCTATAGGCCTGTTGGGTCCTTCCATGCATATTTGACATGATTTTAATTTGTTTTAGAGACAATTACATTAATAGATAAGTACATGTTGGGTTGCATGTTAGGCCTATTGTTTCAGTTCATCCTATTCATGTACAACAATATTTGAGATTATTTTGGGTCTTGAATTTTGGTACAAGGAAGATAAACAAATTAAGATCTTTGCACACCCATGATGCATCACTCTAAGAACGAAATTTTCACAGACAAATTTTCATCAAATTAGTTTCTAATGCTTTACCAAATTCTGGGCGTTAAAATTATCAAAATGTAAGTCACTAACTTTCTACTGCGGCATTGGAGATTAGTGGCAAAACAAATGGGAAGCTATTCTTATTGGATTAATCTGCTTATGCATTAACTGTTGGAAAAGAGGACCGTATCCTAACTTTTGACGGTTTTGGATGACAAGGAAGACGTGCAAGAAGAAATTACTCTCTTCTGCTTAATCATAAGTATGGATTGCTGATAGAAATAAAGGTTATCGAGTCTTCTTAACCATGCTTCATCTTTTTATTGTTTGATTTACATTACTAAATATCAGCACGGGTGTGTTACTAATATATAAGAGATATAAAATCTAAAACTTCTCACGTTAATTAAATTAAAAAAGAGAAATAGGGTTGCTTTATTATTCTATATATAAGAGATAAAAAATATAGAAAATTTCATGTTAATTACATTAAAAAAAGAGAAATAGGGAAGATATAAGTAATATAACGAGGTGGGAGTAGCACTGAAGGTCAGCGACCTTGGCTGGATGTATGGCGGTTTGTGGTGTCTTTGTCACAGGCAGTGGATAGCCATGACATCAGCAAGGGCGGTGTCGCTGTCATGGCTGTGGATGACAATACGTAGGGGTGGGTAAAATAAACCAAAACCGAATTAATTGAGTCGAGACCAAGAACAGAACTAATTCAGCCGATACCAATAAATCCGGTCTCTGGATTTGACAAATAGAATTTTATTGGTCAATGGACTTTGTTAACCGAAGAAAGCCTAATAACAGTTTAGAAGCCAAGAAGCAAAATCCTAAATCCCTCTTACCTTAGACCACGTATAGTTACAATTAACTATAAACACCTAACACACTACCCCATAAACATCATGTAGTTGCTACTGCCACGGTATCTCTATGTACTATGCCACTATATTATCTTTCCTCTCGTCTACTCTATCTTTTTCTTGTATGATATAGATCTTAAAGAAGTGACAAGTCGTTTAAGAGTATCCTTCGTTCTCTCTCCTCTATCATTCCAATGCTCACCGCTCACTTTCTTAGCAAAGTGATGAGTCGCTTAAGGGTGTCCTCCGTCCTCTCTCCTCTATCATCTCAATGCTCACCGCTCACTTTCTACCACTGTAGATTTGTCCAAGTGTTCACAACAAATCCGGCCATCTAAAAAACCAAAAGACCATGGTATTTTTGGACGATAGTAGGAATCAATTAGCCATTATTTTACAAATAAGCATAATTGAATGTCTATAAATAAAAACTTTAAGTTTTATATGTAATAAATCAAAACGTTTTTTAATATCTATAATTAAAAGAACTAAAACCCCACAACCCACCCCTTCCGTCCATCTCTATCCATGAAATCATCAATTCTTCTTCTTAGCCTATTAAAATAAAAGAAATCCATCCTTCTAGTGTGACTAGCGACAACGTTAGCAGTGGCACTCCCCTATCCTCCCTTAGCGTGATGGCGGTGGAAGCGCTCTTGTGTCCTTCCTCAACGTGACGACAAGACAACATTCATATATTCTTCCTCAATGTCGGTGGCAGTGCTTCTCATCCTTCCTCCATACGACAATGGTGTCACCACCTCTGCTCGCCATCCCTCTAGGCATGCGCAACAACAGTGATGCTCTCATCCTCAATACTGACAGTGCTCATCCTCCGCACGATGGTGGAAAGCAGCGATGGAGAAGCCCCGGTGCATTCACCATCCCAACCCTACTCCTCAACTCTACTCGTTTATCCATCTTACAGCGTATTAGGATGATGACCCGAAGTTCCGTATCGTTCTGAGACCAAGTTCCTGGCGAACACACCTACGTTCCACGTGACATATAGCTGCACTGTAGTATATCATCGTCGGATCTTCTTTCAAAGTGATAGATGCACTGCAGTGTAATTGCACAAGCATGTTTAGAAAAAATACATGTGCAAGTTTCAGACTAATAAGTTGAAAAGATAGGCCTGTACAACCCCCAGTTTTAGCTCCAAATTATCGAACTGCAAAATCAGAACATAATGCAGTCCACTAAAAATCAGGGGTATTTGTTAGGAGGAAAGTCCGGTTTATAAGTGTTAGGAACTCTAATTAGCTGGTTTTATTTGTTGAATGTTGCATCACAAATGTTAAGTGCACATATACATGTAATTAAAGACCTATTGTTTTCGGCTGAAGTTGTGCTGAAGGTTTTTTATTTAGTATTTCCAGATTTCTTGATTATTCATCTGGTTAAGATAGTTCTATTTTGACAAGCAACATCTGGGATTTTTCTGGATGATCGGACGGCTGGGATTGATTCGGAGGCAGAGGTGACACCGGCGCACGACATCGCGACGCGGCCGCGGGAAGCGGCGGGAAGGCGCGGGGGCGGGTCGGGCGACGGGGACCGGCGGCGACAACAGATGGCGGCGTCGAATTGCAGAGGAAGAGGCGTGGCCAGAGGGGCGGCGCGGGCTTCGGGATGGCGGCGCCGACAACCGGAACATGGCCTTGATGGCGCGACACAGGAGGGTTGGGCCAGAGCATGGAAGATGAGGGGCGGCGAGGGGATTGCTCCGGCCTTAATGCACACCGGTGGCAGTCGGATCTCGTGAAGGTGGCGGCGACGGCGTAGGATGGACTTGCTTCCCGGGAGCGGCGGTGGCGGCTCTTCTCGCAAGTGCAGGCGGCGGCGATTGGGCAGGGGAGGAGATGGTGGCAGCGGCTAGTGCTTGGAAACAGGGAGAGGGCGGCGGAGTTGGGGTACTTATAGGGCGCAAAGGGGATGCCGATGGCGGCTGATTCGGGCGGAGGTGGCGCTATCCGGCGAAAATCGCGGCGGTAGTTGTGCGGGAGTCCGGCGGCGGCACGGACGAGGTCGGCAGCTACGCAGGTTGGGATGGGCCAAGGCAGTGTTGCGCGGCGGAGTAGAGGAGCAGGCCGAGGCGCAGCTTCTCGAACTTGGGCTCCTCGGCCGCGGAGCAGAGGAGGATCGCCCTCCTCCGGCCTGAGGAAGACGAAGGGTGGAATAAGAAAAGAAATGAAGGTAGAGGGTCAGAGTAGAAAGAAAGCAAGGAAGAAATAGAGGGAAGGAAAAAAGGAAGAAGAACATGGGGTTTTATGGAAATGTTGCTAACGTGCGATATTTGGGAATTTATGTACTTTAGTACAACAAATTGCAAAGGAAATAGGATATCAGGAGTCTGGAAACATTAAGGAAATTTAGGAGATCATTGGAATGTGGGAAATTTGATACAACAAAATGAATCAATGGAATTAGAGGGGATGAGCTAAACTCCAAAGATAACCAAATAAAACCAAATAGAACTCCACATAATATGTGACCAAATAAAATAGCAGCATTATTTTTTATTCAATCAATTTAAATCCTTTTGATTGCAAAAATTTTATCAAGCAAATTTAGGTCAATAAACTCAAGGTGAATTTCACAATTAAGCCTACTTAAAGAAAGTACAAAAATCGGGATGTGACATTAACTGAGAATAATTCTAGTGCTCCAAGACTCCATCATCACTGAAGTACTGTATAATACCCTAATCCATCTGTAGCCTAGTCAAGCCTTGTGTATATCCTAATTTTGATTTCGGTCCATTAAATCTAAGTGTTTATTTGGTGTGATTAATCATAAATGATGAGTTTAGATAAATTTAAACTAGTTTGTATACCTAATTCACTCCTAGTAACTCCAGATTAACCTATGAAAAATATGAAAGTATAAGTAAAATACTAGCCCACCCAATATATAGTATGGGTTATGCGGATTTAGGGCTAGAGTGTTAGACACTCATCTAGTGTTGGTTACTTAACAAGTCACACACTGAAATGTAGATATGCACGGTATATATTAGGGATGATATAATAGGGTTTATATGCAGTAAATAATGTTTAACAAATAGTTCAGATGTATAAAACAGTAGAGTTATAGCAATATTAAATAACACTTGAAACTTCGTCTATGCCTAATCATCCAGGCGAGAATCAAACATATTAACCATATATTCAATTATTGTTATATAGTGGACTAATCATGAAATTGAAGCCATAGTTATTTAAATAGTTAAGTCATGGTTATTCCAATAATTATGTATTAGTATAAGGAAGAAAATCGTGACAAAATCCTTCATATAACACAAAGCATCTACTCCAGATCTGTTCAGACTCACTCGTTGTCCCACCTTGCGCTTTGCTATACTATATATCCAACGCGCATGTTGAATTGTGGTTTATATGGTTAATGTTTTGTAGCGGTAGTTCATAAAACCGGTCCTTAATTTTTATTTTTACGAGCACAACCAATAAAACCATGTTGACAATCTATCATTAGACAAGTTATTAAATTAGTCAACCAAGGCCAACCATCACGAGCTATCATCAATTGATCAGAAATAAACATGTGTGAATCATATGCCATCTTAGAATTATACTATAGTTTGGAGTCATGGTTAAGTAAAACTAATTTATCTGGCTTGATCATTATATAAAATTCTATTTAAATTATATCTCAAGGTTAACAAGGTAAGATAATTCAAACAAGGGTCCATGACAACGGAATTAGGTGCAAATTTCCCATTATAGTTGGGAAAATAGAATGCAATAGTTAAATGTAAATAAAGAATTTAAAGTGCGGAATGAATATGATCGATGTGCTTAGGATCTATATGACTTCGGCATGCCACTCAGCAAACTTTCATGAGCCCTGTTAAAGTAAGCGGAATGGTCCAACATGTCATTAGCTAAAGGCAGTAAGAAAAAAAGGTAAAAAACAGCACAAAAGAACAGATAAACACAGCATCAAAAGACTGCCATTAGATAGATCCATTTTACACTCGTAGACTATTTCAGTATAACACTTAATCCAATTTTTTCTATATCATACTTGGTTTTGAATTTTAGTGCAAAATGCGCACGTGTGTTGATACAATTTTGTGACTAATTAATGAAGAAAAGGTTAGTGAATAATATAATCATCTGCATTTTATTGGCACCGCCAAACATTAAACCGAGAATTCACAAGCATATTAGAAAAATTGGATCTGCTTGTGAAAGGTGACCCACAGCTCATCACGTGACAAGCGCAACACAAATGCATTCTTTTTGACCATTTTGACACGATCTACCAGTACTCTCCGTTCTAGTATAGTTTATGAAAACTCATTAAAATTACACTATATCAAAAGATGATTGAAAAAAAAAGCTAAAACATTTTATCACATTCTATAATCTCTACACTCCTTTTGGCCGTGTTCAGTTAATTACTCCCAGAAGATGATCGAAGGGGATTTTAAGATTTATTTCACACCAATTTCCTCATAATACCCTCTAATCTCTCCTTAGGGGTTAGCTGAATAAGACCTTAAAAATAATTAAAAACATTAATGAACTGTCTTTTTTAAGGAAATAAATCCATTGTACTCTCATATACTATTTTCTGTCATGTGGGGGATTCAGTACGTTCGGAGACGTGCCAAGCCGGAGCAGGACGAGCAAGCTTGCGCGACAGAGGAGGCGCGCGGCGGCTAGGCTCGGAGCGCGCGCAACACGGCTGGCTTGACCGAGGTTGCAGGAGCCAAGTAGCGAAGGACTGGAAGATTATCGCTTTGTCATATTACTTTCCTTTATCTTAGCTAAGTTTGTTAGGAAGTTTATCATCTATTTTAAGTGAGGTGTAATCGTACTATTGGGAGTGAAAAATGGAGATTAATCTCTAATGTCCATCTGCCACTCTACGTTCCTACTGCCTCCGTGCGCCCGTTCTCCCCTGCGCACTTCCTTCTTCCGATTACCAACCACCCGTCGTGCCTCGCCAGCCACGGCCAGGGATGCCTCGGCCTCCCACGTATCACCTGTACCGTTTGCGGCCATTGCCTGGCCGTGACAACTTCAGTATAGCAGTTAATCCTTTTTTTTCTATATCTTAGATGGTTTGAAATTTTAGCGCAAAATAGGCATGCTTGTTGGTATAATTTTTTCATAAATTAATGAAGAAAAGGGGTGTGGATAATCTCATCATCAACATTTTATTTGTATTGCCAGACATTGAACGGTGTGTTCGTAATATCTGTACTTGTTGGGTGATGAGCTGTGGGTCACATTTTTTTATACCAATAGCTCGGACATTATGCAACTTGTCACATACAATAGAGGCTCTCAAACAACATCAGCGTTGTTGTATGATGGTTGTAGGAAATCCATACTTATCGGTAAACACATGGATTGTTCTGTTTACTGGTAATAGTCGACAATACTATTATGAGTACAAGCCTCCTCAGCTGATTAAATATGATGCTTGCAATGGCCATAGTGTATCTCTATAGTGTAGCACTTACTAGCAGATATGTAGCATATCTTGGTCAGGATGAAGATCTCATGGTACCTATTTGGCATCATTCATATTGACTACGTTGCTTCTTCCGTTCTCGATTTGCTCCCAGTGCAATCCATAATTTGACTTAAAACTAAAAACAATTTATAACAAAAATAAAAAAACATAAAAAACCGAATGTAATGCATCGGTATTTAAAGATGAAGATCTACAGAGAAAACAAAATGAAATATGGAATATACGTTTTCTTAGTACATCATGACTACTGAGATCAATTAAGTAGTTATTAAATAAAAAAACATTGGAATTTCTCATGGGTATGAATATTAGTTAGTAATTTACCATATACACGTGAGCGAATTGCAAAACAACCTATAATAACCAAGGATAGCACCAAAAGTCTCTGTTTATATGCTTGCCTATCTGCTTGTTTTTTATGAAGCTGTGGGTTGTGTATCTTTTTTCTTTTCTCTATTGTCACATAAATATATATAGCATGATTGAAACAAATAGATGAATACAGTCAAATGATAAATAGTATCCAAAGATGCAAAAGGCTTATCTTAAACATCTTGTTATTTTTGTCATAAATTAATGAAGTCATGGTGGGTGGACAATCCTATCTAATCCTACTAACATCTTCTAGAAGATTAATGCAATATCAAAATAATAATATTTTCCTCATCGGTGTCTCTAGTTTTTCTAACTACACTAAGCTAGTCTCACATAACAAATTCATGCTCTTTTGGAGCTTGACACAATCTCTCAGACTCAAATTTACCACTACTCTCTATTGTAATATACTTTATTAAATGTCATTATAATTACAATATTATCAAAATATGATTAAACAAAAAAACTAAAACATTTGATGAGGTTCTATAGTATCTACATCTCCTTTAAAAACATTTGGTAACGATAGCTTGTAATAATATTGCAAGTCAAAGAAAGAATTGGTTGAGAGAATGGGCTTAAAACAACAACGCCATCCTTCTTCATATAAAATGCAATGGCTTAATAATTGCGGTGCACTATGTGTAACCAACATTACAACTTCTTTTTTTATTGGAAGATACCATGATCAAGTAGAGTGTGATGTGGTGCCAATACAAGCCTGCCAACTGCTGTTAGGAAGACCTTGGTTGTATGATCATGATATTTAGATTTGTGGTTGATCCAATAAGGTTGTTCTATGTACAAAAGAGAGTGAGTCACTTTGCTTCTTTTATCGTGGGATAAGATTTTAAAGGATGATCTGAAAAGAAAATAGTGAGATAGTGAGAAATAATTGCGAGTGACCCGCAAACATAATGAGGGAGTGTCTCCAAGACCAAATAAAACTCTAAAGCTGCAAAGAACAAAGCCAACGGGAAAAGAGAGTTTAGTTATGATGGCTAGGAAAAGGGATTTAAAAGAATTGAGTGAACCCTGTACAATGGTAATTTTCTTTCCACTAACAACTTACCCTCTACTTCGCCTAGTGATGTTTTTTATGTGTTACATGAATATGAAGACGTATTTCTGGAGGAAGTACCACCAGGGCTGCCACCAAAGAGAGGAATTGAGCATCAAATCGATGTTGTTCTTGGTGCTCCACTTCCTAATTGTGCACCATACCAGACCAACCTAGAGGAGACAAAAGAAATTCAAAGCCAAATACAAGAGCTTATCGACAAAGGTTATGTAAAGAAAAATCTCTCACCATATGTTGTTCCTATTCTTTTAGTTCCAAAGAAAGATTTCTCATAGAAAATGTATGTTGATTGTCAAGTCATTAATAACATCACCATAAGGTATAGACATCTCATACCTCGACTTGATGACATGCTTGATGAGCATAGTGGTGCTATCATTTTCACATAAATTGATTTAAGAAGTGGCTATCACCAAATCTTCTTGATAGAAGGAGATGAATGGAAAACAACCTTCAAAACCATGTTTGAGCTATACGAATGGTTGGTGATGTCATTTGGTTTAACCAATGCACCTAGCACCTTTATGAGATTGTCAAGTTTGTTGTAGTTTACTTTGATGATATCTTGATTTACAATAAGTCTCTTGATGAACATATTAAACATATAAAATGTGTGCTTGCTATTTTAAGAAAGGAATGCTTGTATGCTAACCTTGCCAAGTGCACCTTTTACACCGACAAGGTTGTTTTTCTTAGCTTTGTTGTTTCAACTCATGGCGTGGAGGTGGATGAGGAAAATATCAAAGTTGTTCGAGAAAGGCTACCCCTATAAAATGTGAGCCAAGTACAAAGCTTTCTTGGACTTGCCAGTTTCTATTGTCAGTTTATGAAAGATTTTAGTTCCATTGTTGCCCCAATCAATAGGTTGACCAAGAAGGAAGTACCATTCCACTGGGGTGAAGCACAATATAAGGCATTTGAAGAGTTGAAAAACAAGTTTGGACAACAACCCCACTCCTTGTACTTCCAGATTTTGATAAGACCTTAGAAATTGAATGTGATGCAAGTGGTGTAGGGATTGGTGGCATGCTCTTGCAAGAAGGAAGGCCTATTGCATACTTCAGTAAAAAGCTAAGTGGTCCAACTCTAAATTACTCCATTTATAATAAGGAACTATGTGTTCTTGTGAGGAGTTTGGAGACTTGGCAACACTATCTTCTATCTAAAGAATTTGTGATCCATTCAGACTATGAATCATTAAAACATCTTAAATGTGAACTAAAACTGAACAAAAGACATGCTAAATGGAATAAATTCATTGAGACTTTTCCTAACATTGTAAAGTACAAGAAAGGAAATGATAATGTTGTTGCTGATGCTTTGTCTAGACAACATGCTTTACTATCACAACCTAATTCTAAAATTCCTGGATTGGAAAGTATTAAAAATTTGTATGCAACTACCACATATTTTGCTGAACCATTTACTAAATGTTGTGATGGCAAAGGCTGTGAAAAATTCTATTTGCATGATGGGTTGTTTCATGCTAACAAACTTTGCATTTTAGATTGTTCTATTCGCCTCATGTTTTGCATGAAGCTCATGCTGGTGGACTTATGTGCCACTTTGATGTCAAGAAAATAGAGAAAGTGCTGGCTAATCATTTCTTTTGGCCAAAAGAATACAGCGAGATATGAAGAGACATGTTCTTCGCTACGTAACATGCCATAAAGCTAAGTCACGTCTGAACCCTCATGGTTTATATACCCCTTTGCCTATTCCTAGTACCCTTTGGGAAGACATTTCTATAGACTTTGTTCTTAGTTTATCTCGAACCAAGATGGGGAGGGATTCAATCTTTGTTGTGGTTAATCGTTTTAGCAAAATGGCACACTTTATTCCCTGCCATAAGAGCAATGATGCTTCACATATTGATGAATTATTTTTTAGGGAAATTGTGTATTTACATGGAGTGCCACGGGCTATTATTTCTGATCATGACACAAAGTTTTTGTGCTAATTTTAGAAGACCTTGTGGAGAAAACATGGGACAAGGTGGGAAGAAAGCTTGCCACATGTGGAGTTTGCATACAACATGGCGGTACACTCGACCACAAAATTTTATCCATTTGAGATTGTATATGGTTTCAAATCTACTTCTCCCATCGATCTTTTGTCTTTCCCTATGCAGGAATGTGTGAAAGCTGAATTTGTCAAGAACCTTCATGACAGAGTTAGAGCAAACATTAAGAAGATGACCAAGATGTATGAGAAGCGCACCAACAAGGGGTGCAAGAAGATGTTATTTGAACTAGGAGACTTGGTTTGGATGCATTTACATAAGCATCGCTTTCTTGAACAATGCAAGAGCAAGTTGCAGCCCCGAGCAGATGGTCCATTCAAAGTGCTTCACAAGATCAATGACAACACATATGAAATTGATCTTCCAAGTACTTATGGTGTGAGTAGAGGTTTCAATGTCATCGATCTATCTCCATTCTTTGGATTTTAAGAGTCAAGGATAACTCCTTTTCAAGAGGGGGTGGATGATGAGGACATACCACCGGTTACTTAAGTTACGTATAAGCAAGTGTATGAAGGGCCAATTAAGCGTAACCATGCAAAATTACTCCAAAAAGAGAACTCACTCCTAACTGAAATTAAATTCAATATACATGAGAATATTATGCTATATAAGTATTCTACTTTGGTTGTACTTAGGTATACACATAAAGATGAGGATGATACTCTAGGTGGGGACGGATTATAACAATTGGACCATGAGGATTGGACAATCAGTTTGGACCATCAAAAGAAGCATCCATGACACCTTATTCTCGTAACCTTTCAAGGTGAATAAGTACTTGATGGAAATCTTATCAAGTCCACTTTCCAACCCAACAAATGACACAACATTTGGACTTCCAAGCAGAGAGTAATGATCATTTTATTAAAGGCTATGTAGAAGCCTAGGAGACACGTGGGGATTGAAGACTACTTCATAAATGCCTCAACCAGTTAGCTTTCCACCTCCACAATTCATATCCAACTAGGAGGGTTGTTCCTAGTATAAATATGACCTATATGTTACTAGAAAAGATACTTTTGATCATTTGATAACATGATATGGTATTACAACCGAGTTGCTGAGTGTCTTATACACCTTTATTCATGCGAGTTCTTCTTGGGCTTGTGAAAGATCTCTATGAAGTCCCCTACTTTATGCTCTACGGTTTCCAGTTAGGCTATATCATTTTATATGGATTAGTCTCGGTTTATGGATCTACGATCACTTGAAGATCGAGTCAAAGTCCTCAAGATTTTGGTGCCTCTCTCACTGTCGCTTGGTCGCATCCAATCTTGGTCAGATATAAAGCTAGTTACCCGCTATTTCTACAACAAGATATACTTTGTTCTTAATACTACTATCGTGAAGATCTAGCCATCCCCTTGCCGATTCATATCATAACCAATCATTTTGTCACATTCTATAATATCTAAATCCCCTTCAAAAATTTCAAGAATGATTACAAACTTTTTATTGAAATAAATACATTTCAACATATTTTTTCTATCCTATTATTTCTCTATCTAACATGGTTTCGAATTTGTTGCAATATATGTTCTTGATAAAAAATTGAAGGAAAGTTTAGTGGATAATCTCATTATGTACATTTTATTAGCATTGCTAGACATTAAACAGAGGTTGATAGTCTTTGTGCACTTGTCTAGTGATGAGCGACGAGTCATCTTTCATGCACAGTTGTTTTATACCAATAGCTTAGACTTTTTTGAAACAAATTAACAAAAAGAAAGTTTAGGTGAGGACCACTGATGAAACTTGTCACACACAGAATAGAGAGTCTCAAAAACAACATCGGTGTTGCTACATGATGGGTAGACAATCTTATCAAATCGTACGGTCTTTTTTTTTGCTAGCACAACTAAACATGGATAGTGGTCTATCATAACGTCTTCAAGATGACTAATGCATAACCAAAATAAGGACATTATCCTCATCGGTGTCAGCCTTTGCTAACTACACTGAGCTAGTATCGCACGTAACAAATACACGCTCTTTTGGAGCTTGACGCGGTCTCTCAAACTGAACTTTTCCACTACTCTCTGTTGTAATACACTTTATTAAATGTCGTTAAATCTACAATACTATCTAAACATTATGGAAAAAATAAAACACTTTTTGACACGTTCGGTAATATCTAAATCCCCTTCACAAATTTTCCAAAAGTTTTATGAATTTTTGTCTGAAATAAATCCTTTTTATCCTTTTTTCTATCCTATTTTTTCTATATCTAATATGGTTTCGAATTTTAAAGCACAATACGCATGTCTTCTTGTAAGTTTTCGATAAATTGTTGGAGAAAACCGTAGTGGATAATCTCATTATCTACATTTTATTAGAATTACTGGACATTAAAAGGAGGTTGTTGATCTTTGTGCACGGGTCTGGTGATGAGCTGTGCGTCATCCTTCAGAGGCCGTTGTTTAATACAAATAGCTTGGACTTTTTGGAAGCAGATTTATGGAAACAAAGCTTAGGTGAGGATCACAACTGCAACATGTCACATACAGAATAGAGACTCTCCGAAACAATATCGGCGTCGTTGCATGATGGTTGCAGGAAATTCATATTCCTTGCTAAACACAAGGATTATTCTCACGACTTTGTAACAGTCGATAAGACTATTACGAGTACACGCCTACTCAGCCGATCAAACATGAGGCTTGCAATGGTCCCAGCAGTCGGTCTCCCTAGTGTAGCATTTATTAGAAGGTATGCAGCAAATCTTGGTTGGGCTAAAGATCTCACATGGTACCGGTTTGGCTTTATTGATATTGACTCCGTTGCAAGATTCGCTGCCAGTGCGATCCATATTTCCACCTAAAAATAAAAACAATTCACAACAAAAACATGAAAACATAAAAAACCGAATGCAATGCATGGGTATCTGAAGAAGAAGATCAATAGGGAAAGCAAAACAAAATATGGAATATATGGTTTTTTTTTACATCATGACTGCTGAGATCGATTAAGTAATTACTAAATCGAAATGAACGTTCGAATTTCACTTGACAATGAACATCAGTTAGTATGTTACCAAATACACACGAGGGAATTGCAAAACAACCAAGAAGAACCAAAGACAGCACCAAAAGGCCTTGGTTGTAGTTCTTCATCACCTTGCCAAAATGCTAGTTTTCTATGATGCTTCGGGTTGTGTATCTTTTTTCCTTTGTGCGTTGCCAGATATATATGTAGCACAATTGAAACAAATATGTGAATATTAGCTGATAATTATTAGTATCCAAAGATGCACGAGGCTTATCCAAAACATCTTGTTACTTTTATCCTAAATTAATGCAGTCATGGTGGGTGAACAATCTTATCTAATACTACTGTCTTTATTTTTCTTGCACTACTAAACATGGATGGCGGTCTATCATAACGTCTTTTAGATGATTAATGCATAACCAAAATAAGGACATTACCCTCATCGGTGTCAGCCTTTGCTAACTACACTGAGATAGTCTCGCACCTAACAAATACACGCTCTTTTGGAGCTTGACGCGGTTTCAAACTGAACTTTTCCACTACTCTCTGTTGTAATACACGTTATTAAATGTCCTTAAATCTACAATACTATCTAAACATTATTTAAAAAATTAAAACACTTTTTGTCACGTTCTGTATTGCTAAATCCCCTTCAAAATTCTTCAAAAGTTGTATGAATTTTTGTCTAAAATAGATCCATTTTATCCTTTTTTCAATCCTGTTTTTTCTTTATCTAATATGGTTTCAAATTCTAAAGCACAACACGCATGTCTTTTCCGTAAGTTTTTGATTAATTGTTGGAGAAAAGCGTAGAGGATAATCTCATTATTTACATTTTATTAGAATTTCATGACATTAAACGGAGGTTGTTGATCTTTGTGCACTTGTGTGCTGATGAGCTGTGAGTCATCATTCAGAGGCCGTTGTTTAATACAAATAGCTTGGACTTTTTGGAAGCAGATTTATGGAAACAAAGCTTAGGTGAGGATCACAACTGCAACTTGTCACATATAGAATAGAGACTCTCAGAAACAACATCGGCGTCATTGCATGATGGTTGCAGGAAATTCATATTCCTTGCTAAACACAAGGATTATTCTCACGAATTTGTAATAGTCGATAAGACTATTAGGAGTACACGCCTACTCAGCCGATCAAACATGAGGTTTGCAATGGTCCCAGCAGTCTGTCTCCCTAGTGTAGCATTTATTAGAAGGTATGCAGCAAATCTTGGTCGGGCCAAAGATCTCACATGGTACCGGTTTGGCTTTATTGATATTTTGACTCCGTTGCTTCCTCCGTTGCAAGATTCGCTCCCAGTACGATCCATATTTTCACCTAAAAATAAAAACAATTTACAATGAAAACATGAAAACATAAAAAACCAAATGCAATGCATGGGTATCTGAAGAAGAAGATCAATAGGGAAAGCAAAACGGAATATGGAATATATGGTTTTTTTTTTACATTATGACTGCTGAGATCGACTAAGTAGTTACTAAATCGAAATAAACATTAGAATTTCTGTTGAGATTGAACATTAGTTAGTAAGTTACCAAATACACACGAGGGAATGGCAAAACAACCCAGAAGAACAAAAGATTGCACCAAAAGGGCTTGGTTATAGTTCTTCATCTACTTGCCAAATTGTTAGCTTTCTAAGAAGCTTCGGTTTGTGTATCTTTTTCCTTTTCTGCGTTGCCGGATATATATGTAGCACAATTGAAACAATTGTATGAATATAATCCGATGATTAGTAGTATCCAAAGATGCACAAGGCTTATCCTATACATCTGGTTACTTTTATTCTAAATTAATGCAGTTATGGTGGGTGAACAATCTTATCTAACGTTACTGTCTTTCTTGCACTAGGGTGGCGGTTTATCATAACGTCTTTTAGATAATTAATGCATAACCAAAATAATGACATTGTTCTCATCGGTGTCTTCAGTTTTTGCCAACTACCAAACGCTCGTCTCTCACGTAACAAATAAACTCTCTTTTGGAGGTTGACACAATCTCTCATAGTCAATGTCTCAACTACTCTATGTTGTAATACACTTTATTAAATGTCATCAAAATTACACTTTTATCTAAAGAAGATTGAACAGAAAACCTAAAACTTTTTATTAGGTTCTATAAGGTCTACATATCCTTTAAAAATATTCAAAAACATCTATGAACATTTTTTCAAATAAATCCATTTTAAACTATTTTTTCTATCATATTTTTTCTATGTCTAACTTGGTTTCAAATTTTATTGCCAAATACACATGTGTTTTGGTATACGTTTTTCTGCTAACTACACAAAGCTAGTCTCTCACGTAACAAATACACGCACATTTAGACCTTGACACAATCTCTAATACTTAAATTTGCCACAACTCTCTATTGTAATATACTTTATTAAATGTCATTAAAACTATAATATTATCAAAAGATGAGTGAACAAAAAAACTAAAACTTTTTATCAGGTTCTATAATATCTACATCCCCTTGAAAAATATTCAATAAGGTTGCTAATTTTTTTTAAAATAAATCCATTTTATCCTCTTTTTTTCAATGCAATTTGTTCTATATCTAACATGGTTTTGAATTTTATTGCAAAATATGCATGTGTGTTGGCATAAGTTTTTGATAAATTCTTGATGAAATGATTAGTGGATAATCTCATCATCTTCATTTTATTAGCATTTCTAAACAATAAATGGAGGTTGATAATCTTTGTGCACTTGTGTGGTGACGAGCTGTGCATCATCTTTCACAACCTGTTGTTTTATACCAATAACTTGGACTTTTCCCCGACAAATTTACGAAAAGAAAGTTTAGGTTAGGATCCTAATGCCACTTGTCACATACAGAATAGGTACTCTCAGAAACAAGTTCGGCATTGTTGCATGATGGTTGCACGAAATCCATATTCATCGGTAGAGACATGGATTATTCTCATCACATGTTAATAATTGATAAGACTGCTATGAGTACAGGCCTACTTAGCCGATCAAACATGTGGCTTGCAATGGTCTTAGCAATCTATCTCCCTAGTGTAGCATTCATTAGAAGGCACACAACATATATCTTGGTCGGGCTGAAGATCTCACATGGTACCAGTTTGCAGTTTGGTATCATTGATGTTGACTCCGTTGCTTCCTCGGTTGCGAGCAAATATTTGCTTGCAGTGGGATCCATATTTTGTCCTAAAAATAAAAACAATTATAAGAAAAACATAAAAACCTAAATAACCGAATGCAATGCAAGGGTATCAAAATAAAATGAAATATGGAATACTATCTTTATTTTAGTAGCACTACTAAACTTGGATCATGGTCTATCACAATGGCTTTTAGATGATCAAAGCAATACCAAAATATTGATATTATCCTCATCGGTGTCTTTAGTTTTTGCTAACTGCACTAAGCTAGTCTCTCATGTCACAAATACTTTTGGAGCTTGACACAATCTCTCAGACTCAAGTCTACCACTACTCCCAATTGTAATATACTTTATTAAAAGCCATTAAAATTACAATACTATCAAAACATGATTGAACAAAGGAACTAAAACATTTTATCAGGTTCTACAATCTCTGCAACCCCTTCAGAAATTTTCAAAAACATTTATGAATTTTTTTAAACAAATCCATTTTATCGTATTTTTTATCCAATTTTTTCTATATCTAACATGGTTTCGAATTTTATTACAAAATTCACTTGTGTATTTGTATAATTTTTTGATAAATTAATGAAGAACAGCTTAGTGGATAATCTTGTTATCTACATTTTATTATCACTGTTAAACATTAAACGGAGGCTGATAATCTTTTTGCACTTGTCTGGTGATGAGCTGTAGGCGGTCACCCTTCAATAGGTGGGATTTTTAAGTCCCAAACAAATAGAGACTCTCAGAAACAACATCGGTGTTGTTGCATGATGGTTGCAGGAAATCCATATTCATTGGTAAACACATGGATTATTCTCAACTCAGCCGATCAAACAGGAGGCTTGCAATGGTCACAACAATCTATCTCCCCATTCTAGCACTCGTTAGAAGGTATGCAACATATCTTTGTCGGGCTGAAAATCTCACATTGTGCATCGATGATATTGACTCTGTTACTTTCCTCGGTTGCTGATTAGCTCCCAATACAATCCATATCTTTTCCTAAAAATAAAAACAATTTATAAGAAAAACATAAAAACCTAAAAAACCGAGTACAATGCATGGGTATCTAAAAATGAAGATCTACACAAAAAACAAAATGGAATATGCAATATATGTTTTCTTAGAACATCGTGGCTGCTGAGATCAATTATGTAATTGTTAAATAGAAATAAACATTGCAATTTCTCTTGAAAATGAATATTAGTTAGTACATTACCATACACACGCGAGGGAATGGCAAAATAACCGAGAAGAACCAAGGACAACACCAAAAGTCCTTGGTTACAGTTCTTCATTTGGTTGCTATTTGATTGTATGAAGTTGTGGGTTGTGTATCTATTTTCTTTTCTCTGTTGTCACATATATGTGTAGCCCAATTGAAAGAAATAGATGAATACAATCCAACGATAAATAGTATCCAAAGATGCGCAAGGCTTATCCTAACCGTCTAGTTATTTTTGTCGTAAATTAATGAAGTCATGGTGGGTGGACAATTTTATCTAATCCTACTATCTTTATTTTGCTAGCACTTCTAAACATAGATGGTGGTCTATCATAACATCTTCTGGATGATTATGTCGTCGGTGTCTTTAGTTTTTGCTAACTACCCTAAGCTAGTCTCTCACGTAACAAATCCACACTCTTTTGGAGCTTAACGCAATCTCTCGGACTAAAATTTACCACTACTCTTTATTAAATGTCATTAAAACTACAATAATATCAAAAGATGATTGAAAAAAACAAAAACATTTTATTAGGTCCTATAATATCTACATCCCCTGTAAAAATATTCAAAAACATTGATGAACTTTTTTTTAAATAAATCCTTTTTATCCTATTTTTTCTCTCCTATTTTTTCTATACCTAACATGGTTTCAAATTTTAGTGCAAAATACACATGTATGTTGGTATAATTTTCTGATAAATTAATGTTCAAAAGTTTAGTGGATAATCTTGTAATCTACATTTTATTACCATTGCTAAACATTAAACGGAGCATGATAATCTTTGTGAACTTGTGTGGTGATGAGCTGTGGGTCGCCTTCCACAAGCAGTTGTTTTATACCAATAGCTCAGACTTTTTCCAAGCAATCATAGAAATAGAAAGTTTTGGTGAGGATACATAATGCAACTTGTCACTTAAAAAACTAAAGTCTCTCAAAAACAACATCGGCTTTGTTGCATGATGGTAATACAAATTCATTGGTAAACACATGGTTTATTCTCTTGACATGGTAATACTCAATAATACTATTATTATGAGTACAAGCCTCCTCAGCCGATCCAACATGAGGCTTGTAATGGTCCCAACAGTCAATCACCCTAGTGTAGCATTTATTAGCAAGTATGCAGCATATCTTGGTCAGGATGAAGATCTATGGTACCGGTTTGGCATCATTGAAATTGACTTTGTTGCTTCCTCGGTTGCTCCATTCGCTACTAGTGCGATCCATATTTTGACCTCAAAATAAAAACAATTATAAGAAAAATGTAAAAACCTAAAAAACCAAACAAAATGTATGGGTATCTAAAGAGGAAGATCTACATTGAAAACAAAATAGAATATGGAATATATGTTTTCTTAGTACATCATGACTGTTGAGATCAATTAAGTAATTATTAAATCAAAATAAATATTGGAATTTCTCTTGAGAATGGATATCTGTTAGTAGACTACTAGATACACACGAGGGCATGGCAAAACAGCCAAGAAGAAACAAAGATTACACAAAAAGCGCTTGGTTATAGTTCTTCACCTGCTGCCCAATTGCTTGCTTTGTATCAAGAACTGGGTTGTGTATCTTTTTTTCTTTTCTCCGTTGTTAGATATATATGTAGCACAATTGAAACAAATAGATGATTATAACCCAATGATAAATAGTATCCAACGATGAACCAGGCTTATGCTAAGTATCTGGTTATTTTGTAATAAATTAATGAACACAAGGTGGGTGGATAATCCTATCTAATCCTACCATATTTATTTTACTAGCACTACTAAATTTGGATGGCGGTCTATCATAACGACTTCTACATGATTAATACAACACCAAAATAGTGATATCTTCCTCATCGGTGTCTTCAGTTTTTGCTAACTATCAAAGCTGGTCTCTCAAGTAACAAATAAACGCACTTTTTGAGCTACTAATATACTTTATTGAATGTCATTAAGATTACAAAATTATCAAAAGATCATTGAATAAAAAAATAAAACATTTTATCTAGTTCTATAAAATCTACATCCCCATAAAAATATTCAAAAACATTGATGAACTTTTTTTTGAAATATATCCATTTTATCCTATTTTTCTATCCTATTTTTTTCTATATCAAATATGGTTTCGAATTTTAGTGCAACATACGCATGTGTGTTGGTAAATTTTTTTGACAAATTACTGAAGAAACATTTAGTGCATATTATCATGATCTCCTTTTTATTGGCATTGCAAAACGTTAAACAGAGGTTTATAATCTTTGTGCACTTGTGGGGTGATGAGCTATGGGTCACCTTTCACAAGCAGTTGTTTTATACCAATAGCTGGAACTTTTTTATAGTAAATTTAGGGAGAAAATTTAGGTGAGGATCCTTTCAAAAACAACATCGGCATTTTTGCATGATTGTCGTAGGAAATCCATATTTATTAGTAGACATATGTATTATTTTCTTAGCTTGGTAATAATCAATAACACCATTTAGAGTACAAGTCTACTCAGCCGATCAAACATGAGGCTTTCAAAGGTCCCAGCTGTCTATCTAGTGTAGCATTGATTAGCAGGTATTGAGATCTCACATGGTACCAGTTTGGCATCATTGATATTGACTCTGTTGCTAGATTCGCTCCTAGCGTAATCCATATTTTGACCTAAAAATAAAAACAATTTACAACAAAATCATAAAGACTAAAAAAACCGAATACAATACATAGTTCTCTGAAGACGAAGATCTAAAGGGAAAACAAAATGGAATATGGAATATATGTTTTCTTAGAACAATATGACTCCTGAGATCAATTAAGTAATTATTAAATCGAAATAAACATTAGAATTCCTCTTAATAATGAATATTTGTTAGTAAATTACCATATATGTAGCACAATTACAATCCAACGATAAATTGTATCCAAAGATGCACGGGGCATATACTAAACATCTGTTTATGTTTGTCATAAATTAATGAAGTCAAGGTGGGTGGACAATCTTATCTAATCCTACTATCTTTATTTTACTAACACTATTAAACTTGGATGGCGGTCTATCATAATGTCTTCTAGATGATTAATGCAAAATCAAAATAATGATATTATCCTTATCGGTGTCTAACTACCAAAACTAGTCTCTCACCATACATGTCTTTTGGAGCTCTATTAGACTTAAATTTACCACTACATTGAAATATACTTTATCAAAAGTCGATAAAATTACATTATTTTCAAAAGATGATTGAATAAAAAAACTAAAACATTTTATCAGTTTCTATGATATCTATATCCCCTTTAAAAATATTCAAAAACATTTATGAACTTTTTTAAATAAATCCATTTTATTCTATTTTTTCTATCTTTTTTTTCTGTAACTAACATGGTTTCAAATATTAGTGCAAAATACGCATGTGTTGTTAGAAGTTTTTGATAAATTAAGGAAGAAAGTTTAGTGGATAATCTCATTATGTACATTTTATTAGCATTGCTAAAGTTGCTAATCTTTGTGCACTTGTTGGGTGATGAGCCTTGGTCACCATTCACAATCAATTGTTTTGTACCAATAGCTAGGGTTTTTCCTAATAAAACTACGAACAGAATGTTTATGTAAGGATCCTTAATGCAAACTTGTCACATTATGTTAGAGACTCTCAGACAAAAAAAAAACTGCGTTGTTGTATGATGGTTGCAGAAGTAATTATTCATTGCTAATCCATTCTTTGGTAATAGTGGATAATATTATTGTGAATACAAGCCCGCTCAGCGCAGGGAGCACACAGCCGGCGGTTGTGGACGGCATGTCTGTCTGTAAATCTCCTCCTCTGGCTAGCTTGCCCAGCCTCACACTCCACCACAGAGCTGAGAAACCAAGGAAGGAGAGCTTCTCTTACTCTCTTTCCCATCGTCCTCGCTGACAGCCGTTGGGAAGGAGGATGCGGCTGCTGCTGACGAGTCGGCATGGTCATCTTCCTCGTGTTCTCTACTGTCTATTGGATGCCTTGGCTCATCCCTCTTACCCCACTCCATTTCTTCCGCAGCCCTGAGAAGGTGGCCACACCGCGAAGTATAGTAAAAAAAACCGGATCTGTCCACTTGGTGGCTCTTCCATGTGCCCACCAAGCCATGCGACTAGATGTGAACAGACATCGAAATAAAGAGCCCGGTTCTGCGATTGACCCGCCGCTGGACCGGCGAACCAGGAGCTGCAACGGTTCAACCTTTGGTTTGCTTTTTCTAGTATGCCGCGAAGGCCCCTTGTGCATGCACCGCTAGAGTCTCCTCAGCCCCAGGGGTCTGACGCCCGACGAACCACCCAAATCGGTGCAGCGAGGTGGGAGATCGGCACCCGCCTTCGTCGTCTCCTGGCGAGCTCCGCCGTGCCATTCCCGTCAACCCAATGAGCCTCTTGTCGTTTCCTCGCATGTACAGCAACGTTGGATCACCCCTGACCTCATGCATGTAGCGGACAGAGCTGCCTGCTGAGCCACCGACCTCGCCGGCCTTGAAGACGAGCACGGTGAGGCTCACCATGCTCCCTAGCCATGTGAGTCGCGGGAAGCGGGAGTGCCAACGGCGAACTCCGGCGAGTGACGACAGGAGCCAAATCGCGAGAACACAACTCAAAATCTGGATCGAGAGTTTTTGGTGCTGCAAGAACACGTAGCTTTTTCTGATACTTGGATTGCCATTTATTAAAAACAGAGTGAGATCATGCCGCTCATAGCACGCACGACGCACGGAGTGTGCGCGTCCATCCCTACGCACAGCGTCGCCCGGCCATGGCGGCATGTTCCAGTTCGTAGCCACAAACTAAGGCGCGCGGTCACCACAAGTTGATGCCTACGCGCATGCTCAACTGAAAGAACGGAAAACACGCAGTGAAAACGAAGTAGGCGTATAGGAGAATCTAACAATTCTCATCCTACTCCTAGTGTGCCTTGCCTTGGTGCAGATGTCTGCCAGCTACTCCCAATGGACTAGAGATGAACCCTGTTCTTCTCGACACATTCACGTATATAATGAAACCTCACATCTATGTGCTTACTTCAGCCGTGGAACACTGGATTCCGGCTCAGCGTGATGGCAGATTCATTGTCGATCTTCAGTGTAATAGCGCCAGCTTCCTCTCCCTTGAGCTCGGCTAGGAGACGAGCAAACCAAACGCCTTGACAAGGAGCAATGGTTGCAGCTATGTACTTTGCCTCACAGGATGACAGGGACATAACGCGCTGCTTCTGTGATTGCCAGGTGATCATGTTGTCCCGAGGAAAAAGATCACTACGGTTGTGCTCTTGTGGGTGTCGATGTCACCAGCCAAGTCACTATCGCTGTAGCCGACGAGCTGAGCTTCTTTCTTCCTCTAGTAACAATAACCAAACTACAGAGTGACTGCTACGCACCTGAGCACTCTCTTGGCAGCAGCCAGGTGCTCAGTGGTGGGAGCCTCCATGAAGCAACTGATGTAGCCTACCGAGTATGCGAGATCGGGCTTGGAGTTCACCAGGTATCGGAGAGAGCCGACGATGCTGCGGTAACTGGTTAGATCCACCGATGGGGCTGAACTCTACTTGCTAAGCTTCAGACGAGGCTCCATAGGGGTGTGACTAGGATTGCACCCAGCCAACCCTACCGACTCTAGGATATTGGCAGCGTACGCGCTTTGGCAGACGGTGATCCCGGCCTTGCTCTAGGTTACCTCCAACCCCAAGTAGTAGCAAAGGAGGCCGAGATCACTCATTTTGAACTTCGCCTTCATCTCCTCCTTGAACAAGCTGATGTCGTGGTTGTGACCACCTGTGATCACTAGGTCGTCCACGTAGACTCCGACGACAAGCCGGCATGCGCCCGCACCACGCAGATACACGGTGTGCTCGGAGGTGCTCCGCTGGAAGCCTAAGTCGATCAAAGAGGAGTCGAGCATGGCATACCAGGCGCGGGGAGCTTGACGTAGATCGTACAGTGCCTTCATCAAGTGCAGGACCTTGTTCTCATGACCGCGGAGTACAAAACCAGGTGGCTGCTCAAGTAGACTTGTTCTTGGAGTACGCCATTGAGGAACGCAAACTTAACATCCATGTGGTGCATTGCCCAGCCTTGTGAGGCGGCATGGGCGAGCAGCAACCTCACGGATTCAAGTCTAGCCACCGGCGCAAAGACTTCATCAAAATCGATGATGTTGAACATATCCCTTTGCAACGAGTCATGCCTTGTACTTGGTGATCACTTCCGTGGAATCCTTCTTGGTCTTGTAGACCCATTTCAACCCGATCGGCTTCACACGGGGGGAGCCTCGACGAGCTCCTAGGTGCTGCTGGCTTCAATGGAGGTCATTTCATCCAGCATAGCGTGGTGCTAGTGTTCGTGATGCAGTGCTTCGTCCAATGTCGCAGGCTCGGCGTCGTTGGCCAGCAGAAGATGCTCCTCAAGGTCCCGATCGATGAAACTGGGTGGAGTGGATTGGCCGAGGATGTTGTTGACGCGCCTGAAGCGTAGGGGCGCCTCATCGTCATGGTCGAAATCCAGCTGTTCGCTGAAACTGGACCCGGGCGGCGTGGCAAACTCGACGTTGTCATGCAGCTGCGCACTGGATGAGCCTGGTGTAGGGCTTGTGGTAGGTGTGTGTGCTGGTGTGAACGGAGACATGGGCGCGTCTGGCGATGATGGCAAGGTGGAGCCCGATGCAGCGGGTTCAATAGAGGCGCTAGTCACTCTCGCACTGGTGGTGGTGATCACGATGGGCTCCTCCGCAGTGGACTCGGCGATGGTGAAGTCGGTGTCGCCCCTGTCATGATCAACAGGCCATGCCCACTGAGCGCTCTCGTCGAAGATGACATCCCGGCTAATGTGCACACAGCGGGTAGAGGGGTCGTATACACGGTATGCCTTGGACCCAGCCTCATACCCGACGAAAATCATGCCCCTACTGCGATCGTCATGTTTCTTGGTGTTTGGTGAGGTTACCTTGGCGTGGGCAATGCTACCGAATGTGCGGAGGTGATGAACGCTCGGCGCACTTCCTGTCCAGAGCTCGTAGGGCGTCTTGCCTCCTATGCTCTTTGACGAAGACCGGTTCAGCAGGTACACGGCCATTGAGACCGCTTCGCCCCAGAACACGGCAGGGAGTCCTTTTCCCTTCAGCATGCACCGCGCCGTGCCCATGACGGACTGGTTGCAACGCTCCACAACACCATTCTGATAGGTGTATACGATGCTGTGAGCTCGTGACGCAGTCCGAGCTGAGCGCAGTACTCGGTGAAGTCCGCCGTAGTGAACTCGCCACCCCGATCAGTACGGAGCGTGGGTAGCTGCTTTCCAGTCTTCCTCTTCGCGGTTGCTTGAACACGCTTGATGGCCGCCGCTGCTTCACCCTTGGACAGCAGCACCACCACCGACATGTATTGCGAGGTAACCGCTGGGCGTTGGCGGTGAGATTGGGCCGCAGAGATCGGCGTGGAGGAGCTGCAGGACCTCGGTGGAGCGCCCCAGTGTCTTGTGTGGGAACGGCATTCGGTGTTGCTTGCTGGCGAGGCACCCCTCACAGACTTGCTCCACCTGGTTGAGCAGGGGCAGGCCGCACATGAGCTCTTCTCGATCCATCTTGCGGAGCACGGTGAAGTTGACGTGCCTGAATCGGGCATGCCAAACCCACGCATCCTCAACGCCCTGCATCACCAGGCACACCAGCCGTGCGATGGTGGCATTGAGTACGTACAGGCGCCCTGGGCTGCGGGGAATCTTCGCGAGCAGCCGCATCTCCTCGTCGCAAACGGCCATGACTCTGCCCTTCACCAGGACTTCGTAACCGCCATCATCCAGCTAGCCAACGGAGATGATGTTCGTCGTTAGTCGGGGCAGATAGTAGACCTTTGATAGCGATCGGTGCTCCCCATTCTTGCAGGAGAGAAGCATGACGCCGCTACCTTCGATGCGGGCGGTGGAGCCATCTCTAAACCGCACGGATCTAGAGATGCCGGTGTCGAGGCTGGCGAAGGCCGAACGGGCACCCGTGATGTGGTTGGAGGCGCCTGTGTCCAGAATCTATCGGCTCGGATCCCGGTTGGCGGTGGAGTCGAGGGAGGGGAACACCTTCTTCTCAGTGAGGTGGATCTAGGCGACCGACAAGGACGACGGTGGAGATTCGATGGGAGGCACTGGCGGCGGAGAGGATTCAATCCCTATTCGCTGGGCAGTGACGATGACCAGCATAAGTGTGGCCTCCTCCTAGGCCACGTGGGTCTCTTGGGCCGGCTCCTCATCTTCTTGCTGTGGCAATCACGGCCCATTGGCCCTTTTTGCCACAGCGGGGACAAGGGTCATTCGGCGGCGGACGCGCGGAGCTTGAGCCGCTTCTAGAGTCGCTACTATCGCCGGCGTCACGTCCACGACCTCTGCCGCAACCCTTGCCACGACCACCGGAGCCAGAGCCTCCACGCCTAGACTCCGAGGCCTTCTTCTTGTACTTCTCCACCCATTGCTCCTCAGTGAGCAGCAATTTGCCGCTCGCGGTGTGTGCCGGAGCGGGCTCGATGTCGTCAGCGGCTTTGAGACAGCCGGTCACCTCTTTGATGGAGAGCTGAGAGATGTCAAGCGGAGTTTCGATGGAGATGACGAGTTGCTTATACCGTGGGCAAACGACGCGTAGCTACTTGGTGACGACTTTCTCGTCGGGCTCCGGATCACCGAGTGTGGCCAGACGCTGCACCATGCCAGTGAGGCGCAGTGCGAAGTCCTCGATGGGCTCGCCTTCCCGGAGCATGATCGACTCGTATTCGGCGCGGAGGTTCTGCACCATTGCCTTCTGTACCCGGTCGTCGCCGATGCGGAGAGTACGGATAGCCTCCCAGGCCTCCTTGGCGCTCTTCTTGCCGACAAGGACCGGCACCATCTCCTTCGGGACCACGCTGCAGATGGCGTCGAGCGCATTCCAGTCGTCGGTGTAGTCGACGTTGTCGTACTCCACGGCCTCCCAAAGCTCATGCGCCTCCATCTTGAGCTTCATGCGGAGAGACCACTCGTTATAGTTAGTCTTTGTGAGTTGTGGCTAGTTACCCGAGCTGCGGCCCTCCTTGATGATGCGCTCGACGACGACCTCCCGCGGATGGCGTGTGTCGCGGGTGCGTGAACGACGTGTGTGCCGCGTGCGTGATCGGCGGGGCGGAGATCAATCCGGCGAAGGTGTGCGTTGCGGGGTCTTGACGCCTGAGACGCCGGAGCCATCGTCACCCTTTTCGGTCATTGAACGGCCGTGGGGTTTCATCGGTGACACCATGGCGACAGCAACAGCCCTTGAACTCTTGCTCTGATACCACTTGTGAGTCGCGGGAAGCGGGAGTGCCAACGGCGAACTCCGGTGAGTGACGACAGGAGCCGAATCGTGAGAACACAACTCAAAATCTGGATCGAGAGTTTTTGGTGCTGCAAGAACGCGTAGCTTTTTCTGATACTTGGATTGCCATTTATTGAAAACAGAGTAAGATCATGTCGCTCATAGCGCGCACGACGTACGGAGTGTGCGCGTCCATCCCCACATAGCGGCATGTTCCAGTTCGTGGCCACTAACTAAGGCGCGCGGTCACCGCAAGCCGATGCCTGCGCGTGCTCAACTGAAAGAACGGAAAACACCCAGTGAAAACGAAGTAGCACATGGGAGTATCTAACAAGCCACGCCTTCCTGGATCGCTGCGCTCGATCGACGGTCTGCCACCGTTGAGCTACCGTGTACCTACTTGCGACAGGAGAGGCTGCGCTCATGGCGGGAAGGGCTGCGGCTTCTCTGTGCTCCTTGTGGCGGGTAATTAAGGCAGCGGCGCTCTTGAGGTGTACACGATGGGAAGGGCGGCGGCGCTCCTATTGTTGTACGGTGAGAGAGAGGGATGCATTATACGTAATTCGAATTTCAATATTAATATAATGAAACATAGTCTTATCCCTAATTGGAATACACTAATTAACATTACTAGGCTCTAAACGTTAATAAGTGGCATCTTACCACCTAAGGGTAAGAGGAATTGTTGGCCGTTAGATCAATCTCCAATGAATGGTTAGCAATAATTTAGCTGCACCTTAAAAATCTCGCTCATTAAAATCAAATATGAAATATATATTGTATAAATTCAGTGGTGGTTTTAGAGGATAGATTTTGGCCCAGAAGGACCGCCTCCGGTCCAAATCCACTTCATAGACATGGTTTATGGAATGTTGTATTTTTTAGCTTTTAGATTCAAATATTGGTTTTAGTGGATTTTTAGTATTAGATATTAGTACTATGTTTGTGCTATATTTTAAGTAAATTTTGCATATGTATATTTACTTCCCACTGTTACGGATTTTCAAAGTGTGGAGTAGGACCACTTAACAAAAAATTTCTAAAGCCACCACAGTATTTTTTTCGAAACACATCGACTTTTAACTCATGCCCATTGACCTTTAAAAGCACATATACACATCTTATGCCTATAAATACCTTTTAATACTATACTAGCCATATATCTTAGTATTAACGATGTCATCATAAATACTTCATTACTTTATCTACTAAAAAATAATTAGCAGTAAATGTGAGCATTCATATTTACCATATTTAAATCTAGGATTTGAATTCAGGTAGACAGATTTCACCCTAAAGAAACATAAATAATTAAGCTACATCCACTTTGTCATCATTGTATTTATTTGGTATTATACATTTTAATAACTTAGTCACATTCAGAAGAATTTGACTTAGAGCAAAACAAAAACTGAAACAGATTACAATATAAAACGATCTAATGTATCGGCAGTCAGTAATTAGAACGGAGTCCGTTACTCCAGCTATAACTCGCCGTCCTAATTCTCAGGCTCTCCTGTACAGATGGACCCAACAACCCAATTAAGCATTTCCCAGTATTTGAGTTCTAGGATTTGGATTATTGAGGTTTTGTTTACAATTATACTGGTTGAACCATCAAATAAGGAGTAGAACCTCACATAGACATGAGTTATATATGTTTTCAATTCATGTACGAGCAATTGGACGGGTACTAAATACTAACATCGTGCTTATCATTATTGGCCCCAAAAACTTGCCATTTCGAAGCATCTAGCTTCTGCACCCAAACTAAAGTTAGAAATAAGACATTTCCAACATTGTTCAACCACTGGCTAAACTAAAAGCCTTATTCCAACACAAAACACTTAGAAGATAGTGTTACAAACACCAACAGGAACATAAATGCATCTCCTCCAGTTACATGGCGACCATCAAGTTACTGCAGTTTGATATATTGATCAGAAGAAAACCAGCATCATATTGCAGTTACTGCTCCCAGTGGAAACTCCTTTTCCACTGTGTTCTATCAACTTCAATCTTGCTTCTATTCACTTGGTGATGACACAATTGGCGACGGCGGCGAAAGCAGCGTGGAAGAAGTGGACATTGGCTCATGGAGGACACTGTTTGTCGAAACTGATATAGGGTTGCCATCTAACTGCAGCATCACTACACCAAGGATCTCAGTGAGCAATTTCTTGAACTCTGTCTCATCCACGGCATTCCCGTCGTCAGCTGTCGCCATCTTGAACGCCTCATTCACCACAACATCCACCTGCAGTTGTCTTTACTGTTAGATTTGAGCTCATAATGTATTTGGGCTGGTTTTTCAGAAAGTATTTTGGCTGGCAATACTGAATATTTCTGATGAAATGAATGGTATTGTACCTGTTCAACAGCTCCATATGGTGGTAGATTTATGGAGTCAGACATCCTATCAAACGCAACCCGAATGTACTGCTTCGTTGTTTTGTCCTTTACTTTTGGTACACCTCTCCAAACAGAATCCAACAGCTTCAACACATGGATAGTATGGGTAGATCAGTATGAAGTTGCATTTGAAATTATAGTTTCTATCGAATGATGAACATCGCAGATAGAAATAGTACTACCATACCTTGTCTAATTCGAACTTGTTTGAGAGTAGCTTCTTGATACCACTCCCATCAAAGGTGTTCTCAGTGTGTGCTACAATTACAGGGTGTCCTTGGAGTCGCTGCGTGATGACTGCCAAAAACTTCTTGAATTCTTGGATGAAGACCTCTTGCGACACAGGTTGCTCCAGGTTATCACCATGGAGTTCTTGCAATGCAGGTTCTATGATATTCTCCATTACCTATCAAAAACAGCCAACCTTATTAATTTATCTCCTTTTCTACAAAACTAAGCTAGTCTTCAGTCTGTTTTGTCAGTCTCGGTAACAGAAAAACTGTTACTCTGTATGACATGGCTTAATTTATTTTCTGTTCTGAATTACATGTATATATAAATAGCACATTCATTGTAGTTACCCATGAATCTGAAGCTGGTGGCATGCCGTGGTCGACCGTCAGTTGTCGAAGAGCAGCTAGCAAACACTGACGCAAAGTTGAATTTCCTGACTCTACTTGTGACAATATGGCTGCCACCTCCGGTTCATATCTTGGGCTTTCAACAAATTCATTCAGATCTTCACCGTTTATCCTCAGGATCACGATTGGGTCCTTCTTCAGGCCAGCCGCCATGCCAAGAAGTATGTCAGACAGGACGCGCTGGAACTCCGACTTGCTCACTGATTCTTTCTTCCCTTGTGTGAACTCGTTAAGAACCTGCATGTTAATTACATGAACCATAAGGTGCATTAGACAACAGTAATTATCGGATGTTTTAGTCAAAGATTATCCAGCAAATGTGATTAGAAGCTTGCTGGAAACTGACAATGTCTAATGAATCTAGAAGAAAATCTAGTAAACCTTTATTTTTTTTCATTGTCAAGAGTAGGCAACAACAGAACACGACTCTGGAGATAATGTGTCAAAAGGAAATCAGTTACAGCGATGTCGGAATGTTCAGGAGGTAGACACCTAGAACATGCTAGACAAATTGGATGGGAATTTGAAAAGGATCATGATGTTTGGCAGCACAAGACAAGTCACTTTCACTAAGATTATCTTGTTCTATCAGTTGATAAGTCTTGGGGTTAGATCAGTAGAATGTGACGTCTATCTGTTTAGGTGAGGCATATTCTGCTTCCATTTGGCAGGTAAAAGCATGCCTGTAGTTGAATTGTTGGGAAATCCCAAAGTACTGCGACATTCACATTGAGTGTTCTTTATTACCAAAAGAATTTGTTTGATAATTTCGAAAAAGGAACATTGTCCAAAAAGCTTCTTGTCTGCAATGTACTGAGTACTGCAACGAAACCCACATCATTTTTTGGGGCTCCTTTCACGTTACAATTTATTTTGTATGAATAATTGCTTAATTTGTTTCCCACAACCACAAAAACTACACATCCTTTTCTGTCATTCATAGATGAGTTAAATCATTTCATTAAGCTGAAAAAAAGTAATCCTAAAGTAGGTGTAATGATTTTCTAATGCATTCTTTGTGTCCTTGAATATAAATAATGTTATAATTAAAACTACAGCGAAAAAGTTTGCTATGCGTTCTTCCTTCAATTATGAACAGTTATTTTTCGATTTTTTGACAAATATAATTCTGAAAATTTTTAATAAATCAAACCATTAATATATAGCTCTAAATGTAGAACACCAGTAAATTACTTTTGTTTATAAATCTAACAATACCACTTGATGTAATATAACTATATAATATCAAAATTATAGTAGTTAGTCAAGGCATGATCAGTTAAAATAAAAAATTCACCGATATTTATGAACAGGTGACGTATTAAATTAGCCTAGATGTAAAATATACTACCACATTTTCAAAAATTAAAGCTCTCTCGTCCATTCTGCTCAGCTAACTTTCCATGTCGTGAAAAATAAACTTTAACAGTCATAAACTATATTATTATTGACAAGAAAACATATTTAACTATCTTCTAAAAGATTTTGAAATACGAAATATATATATTTAATTAAATTAATTTTAAAATACGTTCGTGCCACTTGAAATTGAACGCAACAAAAATCGACCAAATCAGTGGAGGCACTACACCGATAAATTCATAATTGTAAGGCAGTGAAAGGATCAGGATGTTGTATTTCCCTCAAAAAATAAATTAACATCATAATACGTATAGATACCTCCGAGTAGATATGGTCAGCCTGCGCCGACGACCCCCACGCCGGCAACCCGACGGCGGCGCCGATGTCGGCGACGGCCGGCCGGAGCTCCCTCACCGACAGCCTTCCGTCGCCGTCAGCATCCAGCAACCTGAATTTCTGCTCGACGAACTTACCGAACGCCTCCTTGTTCTTCACAAGCTCCCGTATCTCCGACCCGTCCACCACCACCTCGCCGTTCCTCCTCACCAGCTGCTCCTGCTGCTGCTGCTGGCCGTTCTCCATGTTCTCCGACGCCATCAGCTTCTTTTATAGCACCACAAAAAGTTCCCCAAGTTGCAGCAATGGCGCCAAGCTCCCCGTGACGACACAACCTAGACGAACAGGCACACACCGATCGATCGATCGATCGATCAGTCTCACGCAAAAGGAGGCAAAAGTGTGTGAGCTATCCACAAGATGTTCAAGCTGAAAAACCCGTAGCTTTCTTGCTTATGTTCAGGAAGGCTGTGTTCGGCAGCACAAGTTAGAAGTTTCTTTTCGCATACGACAACGGAGCAATAAATTAGCACAAAATTAATAAGTTAGCAAATAATTAATAAGAGATTAACTTCAAAAATTTAAAAATATATTAATATATATTTTTAAAGCAACTTTTAAATAGAATTTTTTTAAAAAAAATACTTTAAAAACCACACGCAGCATGCACTCCCGAACGCACCTTATAGATTCGTCGTTGCCCTGTGATTGCTTCTAGTTGTGTGTAGAAGAGAGGCTGATGCTGCTGCTGCAACCTGCAAACGGATAGGTTTTGCATGGGACACGTGTTGTGTTACTCGTGTTTATATAATTGACGCTAGATAATCTCTATGGGTCTAAACCCTAAACCACTCATATATATAGAGAGAGAATAGTATATATGTATATATGAAAGGTTACAAGCGTAACCAGCGACAATAAGAAGATACAATTCTAAATATAAATGATCTCTTACTTACACATTACTATATTTAATACCCTCTCAATTTGGACGGAGATAGACTAGGTTCAGATTATGCCATAAATTACATTAGAGTAACCGGGAGCGGCTTAGTCATGATATCGGCTATCTGGTCCTTAGATGAGATGAAGCGAACGTCGAGTTGGCGAGAGGCAACACGTTTACGAACAAAATGGTAATCAATCTCAACATGTTTCGTGCGACGATAAAATATGGGATTAGTTGAGAGATAAGTGGTACCAATGTTATCACACCATAGAGATGGTGGTCGAAGCTGAGAGATCCTAAGTTCCCTTAGCAACACTTTTATCCATATTACTTCAGCGGTAACATTGGCGATGGCCTTATATTCAGCCTCTGTGCTCGAGCGAGAAACAGTTGGTTGTTTGCGAGAGCTCTAAGAAATAAGATTGCAACAAAAAAAATGGCATAGCCACCTGTACTGTGCCGATCATCTGGGTTCTCGGTCCAATCGGCATCAGAGAACGCACTTAGCAATGAAGACCCAGATTTAGTGATGCATAGCCCCATATCAGACGTGGAATGAATATAACGCAGTATACGTTTTACTGTTGCCCAATGAGCTATCGTTGGTGCTGACAGAAATTAGCATACCCGGTTGACAGAGAAGGAGATATCGGGGCAAGTAAAAGATAAATATTGGAGAGCTCCAACAACACTGCAATAGCATGTAGTATCCTCAGCTGAGAGAGGGTCATCACACTTTAAGAGTAACTTATTGTTGGGAAGTATAGGTGTCGGAACACTATTAGAGGATGCCATATTTCTGCGCTGCAAGAGGTCTCGAATGTACTTGTGTTGTGTCAAGATGAGGCCAATAGAAGTATGATGTACTACAGTATAAAGAAAATATCCAAGGGTGCCAAGATCTTTCACCGCAAACTCAGCTTTAAGTTAAATGAGTAGACGATCCATAGCTGATGACGAAGAGCTCATAATAATAATATCATCCACATAGATGAGAATATGCATCTAAATGCCACCTTTGTTAAATATGAAAAGAGAAACATCAGCCTTAGAAGCCTCAAACCCCAGTTGTAATAGTTTGTTACTAAAAAAAGAAAACCAAGCACATGGAGCCTGTTTGAGGCCATATAATGGCTTGTCCAACTTGCAAAGATAAGTAGGATGAGCCGAGTCAATAAAACCAGGTGGCTGTTTCATATAGATGTCCTCTTAAAGATGGGCATGTAAGAATACATTTTGAATATCAATCTGTCGAAGAAACCAACCACAAGAGACTGCAAGAGACAATAAGACTCGAATAGTGGTAAGTTTCACTACCGGGCTGAATATATCATCATAATCAACTTCATACTGTTGCTTGAAACCCTTAGTGACCAATCGTGCTTTATAGCGATCAACGGAGCTATCAGCTTTGTGCTTTAGTTTAAAAATCCACTTGCAATCAATGACATTAAGGCCAGCACGTGGAGGAACCAGATGCCAAGTCTTGTTCTTGACAAGGGCTTGAAATTCATCATTCATTGCTGACCTCCAAATGGGGTGTGCCATAGTAGGAACATGCGATGTAGGCTCTACATCTGAAGTCCATACGGCAGAATAAGTAACCATGCTGTCGATACGAATCTTGAGCTTCCTGATGTTGTGGCTTAAGCGCATCACATGCTTGTGGGCAGGAGGATCCAGTGTAGGAACCTCTGAGTGGTGCACGGCCTTAGGCCGAACGCTCAGTGACGAAGTTTGTCGCGATGCTAGTGATGATGGGCCAGTAGATGATAGCCCAGTCGCAGCCTCTGTGCTTGCCGTAGGGGACATGGGAGAGCAGGTGGAGACTTCAATGCAGGCAGGTTAGCGTCAAGCGCTATATGCGGAGCGCCTGCCTTGGGTGAAGAAGCGAGCGCAGGGAATGTCGACGCCAATTCTAATGAGGTTTTAGACATCCCAGGATCTGCTGCATGCTGAGGGGCTGCATTCACAGGGTTAGCAGGAAACATATGCATATTGTAATTGTTCAAATTAAAACTGCCACTGTCTTGATTAGGAGCAACGTTGGATGAAGGATAAGTGAAGAAAGAAAAAATTGTTTCATCAAATATAACGTCATGGGACACATAAATGCATCCGAAATCCATATCGAGACATTTGTATCCCTTGTGAAGACCACTATATCCCAAAAACACACAGACTTTGGATCAAAAGGAAAGTTTGTGCTAGTTATAGGGTTATAAATTGGGCCAACATGCGCAACCAAATATACGGAGCAGGGAATAATTCAGTAGAGTTTTGAGGAGGTGTTCTAGAGGTCATAGATTATCAAGGACTCGAGTGGGCAATCTATTGATGAGATAAGTGGCTGTGAGGAAGGGCTCGTCCCAAAATTTAATTGGTATAGTGGTATGGGCTAGTAGAGCAAGACCAGTTTCAACTATATGATGATGCTTACGTTCAGCCGATCCATTTTGTTGGTGAGTATGTGGGCAGGAAACATGATGGGCTATGCCAAAGGATCAAAAAAATTGAGTATAAAGTTTTTGGTACTTCCCGCCCTAACCGGATTTGACGCATTTAATTTTAGTATCAAGGAGATGTTATACATGTGCAAGAAAATGCGTTAAGCCTCAGGTCATGCATCAAATATATCCACGTAAATTTACTAAAATCATCAATAAATCTTATGTAGTATTTATATCCACCAACAGACTTGGTGGTAGGGCCCCACACATTTGAAAAAACAAGTTGAAGAGATGATGTAGAACAATGAATGGCATGAGTATAGAGGAGTTGATGACTCTTGCCTAATTGACATGCATGACAAACTGAGAGACTTGACTCATTGATATATGGGAGATTATTTAAACTCAAAATAGAGCGCACGACTAGGGTAGAGGGGTGGCCAAGACGAGCATGCCACTGATCTGTGGATGCCTTGACACTGACATGTGCTTGTTTAAATAATTCAACATCAGATGGCTTTATGGGATAGAGGTCGGATTCACACTTTCCTTCTAAGAGCACTTATTTCATTGCTTGGTCCTTTACAAAAAAATGATAGAGATGAAATTTAAAAAATACATTATTGTCATGTTATAGTTTATGAACTGAAAGGAGGTATTTAGAAATATCAAGTACATGGAGAACATTATGTAATTTAAGAGGACGTGTAGCAGTATTAAGAGAATAAGAACCAATATGCATAATTTACAAATATGTCCCGTTGTCAACTTAAACCGTTTCTCCATCATGGTATTATTCACGCAAGACTAGGCGATCCAGATCACTAGTTTATGTGATCGGTAGCCCTCGTATTAGTGTATTAGATGGTGTTGACCTTGTAGGATGAAGCAATAGCCACGCAGCATAGGGTTGTTCCTCCTGGTAAGACTCATCCATACGATGCCAATATTTATTGGCAGTATGACCTATACGACCATAGATCTGACAAGGAGGGGTGTCGCGTCCACATCCCTAGGACGGAGGACCGCCACGGCCACGGCCTCCGATGCGACCAAGGGGACTACCATGGCCATGGCCCCGCTGCCCACCTCGGCCGGTGAAGTTGGCTGACGCACCGATGTTGAGGCGAGTCTCCACCTGGTATTGCAGTTGGCGCACCTCAAATGCTAGACTCTTGATCTTACAGAAGTAATCAGTAGCAAAGAGGTCGCTAGCAAGGTCGACACGCACTTGGACAATGCGTGCACGCGTAGCGGAGGAGAACATGCACCGAAGAGTGTCCTAGGCTTGTTTGGATGTGGCGGCAGACACCACGTCCTGAAGGATGTCTTTAGTCATTGACGAGAGAAGACTACTTAGTAGTTGTTGATCTTTATCATACCACAGGTAATATTCTAGGTTAAACACGAGCTCGGCACCATCAGCAGTAGAAGAAGGAATCTGCTGGGGAAGCACGGTCGTGGATCCAATGATGAAGCCTATAAGCTTTGCACTCCATAGATACGGGAGAAGCTAGGCGCGCCATAATGTATAGTTTATTTTGTTGAGTCGGATGGTGATGGCATGATGAATTGGTATAGGGGCAAAGATAGTAGCAGAGGAGAGGCTAGAAGTGGAGGCGGAGGTGGTGGAGGAGGAGGTAGAAGATGCTATCGACATTGATTTAGAGAAAGTATTGGCTCTGATACCATGTTAATATAATTGACGCTAGATGATCTCTATAAATCATAACCACTCATATATATAGAGGATCGCATACTGTTAATGCTAAAATCTACACAGCCCGATGGTGCTAAAGACGATCGGCTGAGAGGTGTTCGATGACTACAGTGAAGAAGCCGATCGGATTATAGCGAAGGAAGACTCGGTTTTAGATTGGAAGACTATCCAGATAAGATCGAGTTTGTGGAGGAGCCGTAGAATCCACGGCTGGGTATTTTATCTACAGGGCTGCCGACAATAGATCGAGCTTCAGGCTTATAGTTTTCTGCACGGCATATCATCGGAGTGCTAGCCGATGAGTTATCCATGCTCTGAGCTTCACGCCCAGCGCATCGGCCCCTCGGCCAATACGCAGAAGCTTTTAGAGGTGTCCCTTAATGCATAACGCTAAGCGCATTGGTCTTCCAGCCAATACGCATCCGCTTTCAGAGAGGCGTCCCCTCATCGGCTCATCTAGCCAATGGGTTCGTTCCTATCTTTGATTCAGTACAGCCGATCCGGCGTCCTCCGTATCATCGCTGTTGGCCTCGGCCTCGCACTATCTCGGTAAGGTCCGATCTTTGAGATTTGGTGTTAATGGCGCTATCACGGCGGGCGACGGGTCTCATGCTATCATATCTGGAGCGGCATCGGCTTTGCAGCTCGTGGCTTTTAATACTATTCCTTGCTAGTCCGAATGTGCCTTCATCGGTTTTTCCAGCCGATGAACGGCTGTTATGGCTTCCATCGGCTATCTGAAGGGATCCTATGCACCTTGCTATCCTCTGAGTACACCCTGGTTCCTCCATCGGCACTGTGGCCAATCCCTCGTCGACACCTGTCCACATCGGCTCCTCAGCCGATCGAAGAGCTTCCTGATTCCTATCGACAAATAGCCGATAGCGAAGAGCCTTCCAGGCGCTGTCGATGGCCATCTCGATCCTATCGGCAGCCAGCCAATAGCGAGCGCCTATATCGGCCCACCGTCCGATGGACCTGCTCGTCTCACTTCCTTGTCAATTGTATGGTCAAATTGACTGGCACGCCGCACCCGTATCATCGCGCCGGAGCCGATCGAACACCATGGCCCCCGGCACACGTATCTCGAGCCACGGAGAGAAGCCGACCGTTTGTACTGGAGCTAAGCAGACCTCCTAGGCGTCGACGTGTTCGCGCCGTGGCGCGCGAGGGATCTCGACGCGAACATATATTTTTTGGCACGCCCGGTAGGACCGAAGGTTTCATTCATTGGCCGATAAGAACTATACTATATTCATTGGCCTATAGGGTAGAAATCTTCATTCATTAGCCGATTAGACTGTATTTCATTCCTCGGCTGAAAATCCTTCATCGGCTGGTGGTATAATTCCATTCATCAACCAGCAGGACTCTACAAGTGCCTGATTAGAAGTCATATTTTACTCATCAACCCGGGGGGCATCTTGTTGTCAATATGTCTAAAGAAAAGGTTGATTCCAAGATATATTCGTCTGAAGATGAAGCCGATGAGAAGATTATAGTTCCAGTTACCATGGAGGATCTGAATGAAGACCAGAGGCGGCATATAGATTAAAACATGGATAACTTTCAGAAGCTCTGTTTGGAATCCTTCAGTATGAGTAAACAAAGGCTGATTCAAAAAGCATAGTTATCAAAATATGTTTTGATGGAGGAATCAGACTATTCAGCACCTGTGAATTCTTCCAAGCTGTTGCAAGAGATGTTCAACGAATCATTTTATCAAGCATTCAATAATCCATCAAGAGTATAGATGGATACATAGAAGATCTAATCAAGAAGATGATACATAAATCATCGGCTCAAGAGCCTGATGAGGATCATGTGCCTTTGCCGATAGAGATGGAGGAAACATGGCAAAACAAGGACCTATCGGCAAATATGTATCCACCAATACAAGATCGATTCGGGGGCAACGGCAGGAGCTACCTCCAAAATTCTTTCAGAGGAATTATTATGGAGAATATCACAGGCAGAATTGGGTATCATATCATATCCACCTCCACATAATCAGAAAGATACTCTAAGAGAGAAGGATTGGTTAACCAGGATTATGGACATGGTGGAAGAGCAATTTGGTATTAAGCCCAAAGATCAAACAGTTATGTATCGGCACCCATATCCAGAATGGTTTGACAGAGTTCCATTATCTTGTCGATACATGATACCAAATTTCTCAAAATTTTTAGTGCAAGACAACATATCTACAATAGAGCACATCAGCCGATTCATAGCACAGTGTGGAGAAGCATTGGCTAAGAAAGCTCTCAAAGTCCGTTTCTTTCTCTTATCCCACTCTGAATTGGCCTTTGCATGGTTTTCTTCATTACCGCCGAGCTCGATTAAAGGATGGGCCGATCTAGAGCAGCAATTCCATAGACATTTCTGTACTGGGATTCAGAAAATGAGACTGTCAGATTTGACATCGGTTAAATAGAGGCCTAATGAGTCAGTTTTAGAATACATCCAACATTTCCAGGACATCAGAAGTCGATGTTATAGTCTTGTTCTGAGTGATTAACAATTAGCTGATTTGGCCTTTCAGGGGTTGTCAAATTGTGTCAGGTGGAAATTTTCTTCGCAAGAGTTCAACAGTTTAACACATCTGATGCATGTGGTATCGGCTTACAAGAGCCGATTATCAGGGAAAGAAGAGATGTCAAAGCATTGGAGGCCTGAGGAAGAAAATTTTGAAGCATGAGTCTTCATACTTTAAAATTGGGGGGCATGTATTAACGCCAAAATCTGGATAGCCCGATGGTGCTAAAGCCGATCGGTTGAGAGGTGTTCGATGACTACAGTGAAGAAACCGATCAGATTGTAGCGAAGGAAGACTCGATTCTAAATTGAAAGACTATCCAGATAAGATCGAGTTTGTGGAGGAGCCGTGGAATTCATGGTAGGGTATTTTATCTTTGTAAATTGTAACCTTATCTAATTAGGAAGGTTTAGTTAGTTAGTTAACTTTTTTTAGAGATATTTTCCTTTGTTTTTATTAGGAAATAATGTCCGTTGTTGTAAATGCGTCGGACTCTGTAAATCTAGGGTATAAATATAGACCCCCTGGAGACATGTAATCTATCTCTCAATCAATATACAACTTCGGCACATTGCCACTCTAGTTCATCTAGGTGTTTACCGACGGGTTCTGGCTCTCGACGTGGGGCTGCATCGGTTAAGTCCGATCTCCGACGAAGGGGTAAGTCTCGCCACTATCTCGATATGTTCTGCTCCGTCTAAGGCGTCTAAGGCTATATCGGTTAGGTTCGACCTCTTAGGCCGGTCAGATGTATCGCATCACATCCGTGCAGGACCTATCGGCTTGTTAAGCTCCCTCTGCCGTCATCAATTTCATGCTACATCGGTTAGGTTCGACCTATAGGGCTGCCAACGGTAGATCGAGCTTCATGCTTATAGTTTTCTGCACGGCGTATCATCGAAGTGCTAGCTAGCAAAGGGGTAAGTCCCGCCACTATCTCGATATGTTCTGCTCCGTCTAAGGCTGCATCGATTAGGTTCGACCTCTTAGGGCGGTCAGATATATCACATCACATCCGTGCAAGGCCTATCGGCCTGTTAAGCTCCCTCTGCCGTTATCAATTTTATGCTGCATCGGTTACGTTCGAGCTCTTAGACTGGTCAGATGTATCAAATCACGTCCATGCAGGGCCTATCAGCCTATTAAGCTCCCTCTGCCATCGTCAATTTCGTGCTATATCAGTTAGGTTTGACCTACAGGGCTGCCGACAATAGATCGAGCTTCAGGCTTATAGTTTTCTGCACGGCGTATCATCGGAGTGCTAGCCGATGAGTTATCTATGCTCTGAGCTTCACGCCCAGCGCATCGGCCCCTCGGCCAATACGCAGAAGCTTTTAGAGGTGTCCCTTAACGCATAACGCTAAGCGCATTAGTCTCCCAGCCGATACGCACCCGCTTTCAGATAGACGTCCCCTTATCGGCTCATCTAGCCGATGGGTTCGTTCCTATCTTTGCTTCAGCACAGCCGGTCCGGCGTCCTCCGTATCATCGCTATTGGCCTCAGCCTCGCACTGTCTCGGTTAGGTCCGATCTTCGAGATTCGGTGTTAATGACGCTGTCACGGCGGGCGACGGGTTTCATGTTGTCATACCCAGAGCGGCATCGGCTTTGCAGCTCGTGTCTTTTAATACTATTCATTGCTAGTCCGAACGTGTCTTCATCGGTTTTTCCAGCCGATCAACGACTAAACTCGAGCTGGGTGATGGGCTGAGATGGGCTTGGCTGACTGTGAATATGTTCCTTGATGTTGGAGCATGGACACGTACGTTGTCCTTGATGGAATGGCCGGGCATATGCAGACTTCACGAGGGAGGTTTTGCACAAAAGGTATTTAACCTAATCTAATCTGACGAAGCACGTAGTAAAGGTGATGTGTAATCTCTAGGTGAACACGTGCTGTCACGGAGGTCTGCGCAGATACTTTTTGACATTTGAGTGAGGAAACCGTATAAAATTTCCAGAATTACAGTATGCAACTTCAACTTCTAATCCTCAATCTCAATATATATGAAATGCTCTTATCAGTTCGTCGGTGCGGAGAGAGAAAAAAAGCAAGAAGTCGTACTTCGTCCTGTGAATTTTTTAATATTGATATGAGGCTTATTTATATCTCTTAATCAATTGGCAAACATAAATGTTTTAAACATAGCGGTAAAAAACTAGATTAACAAAACTTTGTTTTCCTCATCACAGTTATAGGTTGTTTTTTAATATATATGCCGAAGCTCAAACTTTTATAACTTAATCATGTGCAGATTTTCTCGGAAAAAAACTCTCATAATATAATATCAATTCGGTTCACAACAAACTAGTGGTTAAAAAGGTCGTGTTTATTGGACAAACTAGTGTTTCAAAACTCTCATTAGCTTAAACTTTTACATGAGCTGATTGATGTATGCAAGTCAAGCTTATGGAGCATCTCTTTAACATGTAACTAATTTTAAATTCACATTTAATTCTTTTTGAGGTGAAGAAGCAAAATAGTTTCTAACTTCAAAAAATATGCTTTGTGTGGATCCTTACGAATGAAGCAAAAAAAACAAAAATATACTGTTTAGCATCTTTTTCTTATTATGCAATTTCAGGCTACGAGTTGTGTAAGTGAAGATGACTCAAAACGCAAAAAAAAATCAATTGAATGACAGATAGGAAAAATGAATTACTAAAATGGTAAGGAAAATCGGTAAAATCAGTATAGAAGTAAAGATTGGACACAGACACTTGGTTTGACTTTTACGTTAATTTATGTTATATTGAGCACAACAAAGCATTAACTATTTTATTTTATTTTATATGTATTGACATTTGTAAATTGTAGATGTAGGACAACATACCCTTTGTATGTATAAGTTATTTTTTAATGCGCTATAATTTCTACAAATTAAGTTCGTACGCACGAAAATTCCTGAATCTGAAATTTTGCAAAAAAGGTGTCTGCAACTGCTATGCTACTGCCGTGCAACTTTGGTCACTCTAAACTACTGTACGTAGAAGTCTTTAAGCTTCCTTTTCAAAGGGAGGTCAGTGTTCTGTGCTTACCTTTTTACATACTTCTTCCATTTTATAATAACTAATATAAGGTATTTTACCTATTAAATTTATCTTAAAATATAAGGGAATTTGTTATCCTAAAACAGTATTTTACTATTCACCTATCAACTTTTGTACTATTTTATTTTCATCTACAAATTTTTGCACTACTTTTTTTCCATCTAGTCTACTTTATTTCCTTAACTACCATATTTTTGTGATATGACTTGTACTTTTACTAATTTCTTAATTTTTGTAAAAAATGGTATAATCCCATAATATATATTATGGATGGATGGAATAGTACGGTTCTACAAAAATTCAAAATGTACTCTTTTTGGAATGGATAAGATACAAATAATGTGACAGAACAGTGAGATCACAAGAGGTGAAAGGCATGGACACTAGTACAATAGCTATCTACAGATCATAGTACACATCACAGTCTACATCGTCCTCACGTTTAAGAATGCAGATGGACGGGTCTACCAGCCCAGTTAATCATTTTTGCGAATCAATCCACTAGCTGTCTCAAAAAATTGGTGTATAAGTGAGTTCGTGGACGACCTTAATTTTTGTCCCTGGTTAGGCTTTACCCCTGTAACAACGGTTTAAATTGGTTCAGAGAGAGTATAGGAGTATGTATAGCAACTTTAGCATTAAGCTATTATTACTCCCTGTATTTCATACTGTGTTTCATATTATAAGTCAACAAGCTTGATAAAATTTATAGAAAAACATCAGTAAGATTTTAAACATAAATAAACATATTATCAAAATATATTTAATATTAGATTTAATAAAACTAATTTGATTTTATATATTGCTATATTTTTTTATAAATTTGATCAAACTAAAAAATTTTGACTAAAAAATCACAATAATTTATAATATGAAACGAAAGAAGTAAAATTTACAGCTGATGACATATAGTGATTGAACTTGCTACTTTACATATTACGTTGGGATGCCTCTTTTTTATGTGAGCTGCTCCACATTACCTCATGGTGGTAAGAGCTAGGATAGATCTTGACCATATTACGTATTTTTCCTATAAGAAATATATTTTTCTTCTACCAACTAATAAATTGGAGTAAAAAAGTAAAATCAATAATGTTCTTAATTAGCCCTTCTATACTTAACCGTGCATGTAAGAATTGAGGGTTTGCTAAATTGGGAATGATCTCGCGTACTAAAGTTGATTGCAAGTGAAAGTCAAAGTGATTTTGAATTTCAAATTCAAAATTATGAAACATAAAGAAAAAATGTTCATGTACGTTATAGTAAAATTTCCAAACTGAAAATAAAAGACATCTATTGTGGTATAGATGCAAATTCGCCATTTCAAAAAATATATCACATTGGAAGTATTTGGGTGGGATTTGATCGCACAATTTAAATTTCACATTGTGCTATAAATATAAACAGTATTGGGACTGTACATGTTACTTCGAATTTTAAGATATGGCAGGTGGCATCATTCCATCAATTAGGCGTTATAAATAGCAAGTCCAAAAACAGTTCAATTCCTTCTATAATTAAGACTCTTACCTCCATTGGGGTAAGAATAATAGCCATTTGATCAAAATGGAATGAATGGCTAAAAAACAGTTGGAGCACAGTAAAAAACTTCTGTAAAATTTAAAATCACATAGTACAACTTATTATAAAGCCCTATTCGGGTCACCTGACAATTCTCATTTTACTCTAGATGAGAGTAAAAGGGATTACATTGATTTCTGTTGGAAAATAAGGCTTTTAACAGTTGTTTTTACTAATAAAGAGGTAAAAAAACAACATATCAATAAATGCAGTCTAGCATCACACAGGAAAGAATGTTCGAAGCAGTGCCTATTAGGCCGGAGTTGAGGGGGCTGAGTAGGTGCTGAAAGATCGGTCAATTCATTCAATTCACATACTGGTGCTCCCAATCCATTCACTTCACAGATTGCTGCCGAACTTGGAGATGCACTTCTACACTGGGATTCAATTCTTCAATCCCTTTCATTGCCTGCCAACTCCGACTAGCCATTCTTGAGAACATGTTGTTGATAGCACTCTGAGCTAGCATCACAGTGTGCCTGGTCCTTCAGGACATTGATATCCTTCTTGGCCTTAGATTGATAGGCCTCGTTTTACCGTGGTCATACTCACTATCAGGTTTGGTTAGATCCCTTCTCTAGATCAAATCCTGGTGATTCTCTCCCAAATCTTTATCTTTTCTAATTGGACACTTTCCTAAAAGCCCCTCACATTATTCCAAAAATAAAAAGAAAGATATTCCTACATTAATCCAAAAGGATAGAAATTCTAACGTTAATCATAAAAAGAATAAAATCTTAGGTGTCCATCTAACAAATCTACTGCCGAGATCTTTCACAACAAAATATAAAGATTTATTAAATTTAGAATTAATAATAACCCATGGAATTCTCCCTGGACATTTAATTATAGACTTTTCATGTTTTCACATATAATTTAAGGTACCAAAATAAATAAATGTAGAGTTGTACTCAAATTGGAGTGTCAATTATAGTTTTTTTATAGTAACTAAATACACATACCTTGCTATAGATAAAGGGAAATATATTATAATATTACTAAAATAAATAAAAATATTTTCTTTTCATGAAATGTATTACCCATATTTTTTTCTATAGAAAATAATCACATATATTTAATTTTGTATTTGGCTGTCTATTTAGATTTGATTGTTTTCAATATTAAGAAGTTTAAGGATAATTTAAAAAAATTATAAAGGTAGTTGATGGCGTGATAGATTTACTAACACCACTACTACCTCTCTTTTTTTAAGGAGTATTGATAATAACTCTAAAGTTTAAAATTAATGAATACCATCTTGTACCTTGGACCAAATTTTCTTAATTCTATAAACCCAAAATTCATCGTAATTTTAAATGATCAATTAATCCCTATTTAGTTATATTTGGTCAGGAGTCTCAATTAGTTTCTTTTATTTAATAATTCAAAATTTTGATATGTCTGGGAGTCTCAATTTACATTTTTTAAGGAGTATACATAATAAATTTAAATTTTGAAATTAATGAATACCAACTAGTATTTTGGAGTCTCAATGACCACATTTTCTTAATTCTATAAACCCAAAATTCATCGTAATTCTAAATGATCAATTAATCCCTATTTGGTTATACTTGGTCACAAGTCTGAATTAGTTTTTTTATTTAATAATTCAAAATTAATAAAATTTGATATGTCTGGAGTCTCAATTTAATATTCTAAATCTGAATAGAACGTAGCACGCTATTTAGCTTATGTATCGTCCCTCCCATGCCCTCTATACCTGAGCAAACCACACGATAATTTGTTTGCCTATCTCACCGCCAAGCCTATGTGTCTGTAAGGCAACATATCTTGTGCACAGACATCGTGACGCACTCTTGCGCTTGTTACTACTAGCCATAGGATCTGAATCGGAAGGACTGGATCCAAGCTAGGCGATTTTTCAGAAAACCTCTTGCTTCTACATTAGTAGTTTTACAAATACCCTCTAAGCTTCCTTTCTTCTCATGCATCTAGGTCCTGCCGCTTCTTCCCCGGCCCAAATCATCCAAGAAACCTCGTCCCCATCCCTGTGCGGCAGGTCAACCACGGCGGCACAAATCACTGAGGCAACCATGCTAACCGGAGATGGTCTCTAGAAGATGAATCAAGATGCCTCCCTCAGTCAAATCCATGTCTTGCGCTTCTCATTTCAGTTGATTGTAAGGGATGTTAGTTGTAGATGTGCTTGAACAAGAACATGTTATGGGATTGCCATGCCAAGAATGAAGTGGCCATGTGCAAGGAAAAACAAGAACCGAACAAAGGCCATTTTTTGTTGGTAAGATCGGTAAATGAGAATAGAACAAATAGAGACAGGACATAGATGCACGAGAAGAAAGGAAGCTCAGTGGGGTATTTGTAAAATAACTGGTTAGAAGCGGGCTGTTTTCTGAAAAATCGCCTAGCTTGGATCCAGTCCTTCCGATTGAGATCCTATGGCCAGTATTAACTGAGTGCATGAGGGCATAATGATATGTATGTAGATTTTCCGACAGCATAGACATGGTGCAGTGCATTAGCACTAGGCTGGACTGTCTGAGCTAGTAGGGTTAAGGGTCATTTAAGCCTAGGCCTATGCCGTGGCTCTCTCTCTCTTACTTCTCTTTTCAAACCATCGCCATCACCATCACCATGTCATCACTCCCTTGTAGCAGTGCCGAGGGCCACCGCTTGTTGCCCTCTGTCATTGTTGTTCTCTTTACTTCCTTTCTCAAATGTTTTTCTCTCTCCTAGGATTTTGGGGTGGAAGCTCTCCTTCGGCTTCCACTTGCTATCAACGCCACCAGCTTCATCAACCTCTCCACTGAGCTCTCTCCCTCTCTTCCAATTGGTTATCCACAGTGAGAGCTTCATGTTCTTGATCTGTTTCACCCACATACACCACCTATTTGACGAATTGCTTCTAAGGCATTCTCTCATGTTCCAATGCATTCCATGTGCAAAGATGAGCAAGGATTCTAAGAAAGGCAAGGAGAAAGCCACTGATGCCTCCAAGAGGTCAGGAACATGATTCGTTCGTCAATGCACTATTTCTTCTCCTACCCAATGCCATTCCCACTCTCCCTCTCCTCCTACGACTCACAAGACTCATGGTGTTTGTGTTGATTACCCTAAGTGCAACATAGGAAAACCCTTGGATTATTCATGTGCCTCTCCCACTTCCTCACCATGTGGTCACTACCGTGGCCATGCACATTCCTAACCCACTCAAGAGGAGTTTGACTATTCCGGCTCTTCTCATCCCTCCAAGGGTTCTCCCGTTCATTTGGAGGATCTTTTTTTATCTTGCTTCTAGCAACGACCATCCTTCCTATGTGAGCCAACCTTCTGGCTCCACTGATCTTCCTGTTCACCGCTTGCCTAACTATATGGTTGAGCTAGCGTCCTAGGGTCCTCGCCCTGCTACTATGGACTATACCACTTATCTAACCAGTGCCACATGCAATGTTCGCTAGGTCCACAAGGAGAAGTGGTTTCCTAAACAACCACAGTCCCATAGAACTCTACCTGGTGGTTCAGTTTGCTTTTGGACAATTGTCCAAAAGGACATCTACTTGGCCATGAAGAAAAAGGCAAAGTCTAGATGCTCTCTACTTCTTGACCACCAGAGCTTGAACTCATCCTCTCTCACTGCTTCCTTTCAAGGTTTCAGCTTCTATCCCTTTTAGCCTAAACTCCTTCCTTCTGTTCAGTATACTCTTTAGTTTGATGAGGAGTTCATTCATTTGATTGCAACTCTTTCAATCACCCCTGATTGCTCCTAAATCACTTTCTTGTTCTAGGGGGTAGATCGTTCACTTTACCAGACCTCACTGGTCCATTGTCTTTGGTTTCTCTCTTTTTGATCTTCAAGTCCACTCCTTGTTTTCGAAGGCTAGGCCCAGCACTACTCGCAAGGGTGCTAGGATTATGCCCTCTGATCAGCAGACTAGCCTTTTCCTTCAACATCAACAGCGTGCGACTCACGAGGGCTCTGATCTAACTCTTTTTAGGAGTATCCTCAACTCCAACCTCCATTGCACTTTGCTCCCTAGTCTTAGTACCCATGAGCTTGTCTCTGGCGTATCTTAGGGGTAGATGTACTTTATTCTCTCTTAGCAAGTCTTTGATATCACTGATCTCATGTTTGCTGAGTTGGCGAGTGCGATCCACTCCGCCATTAGGCATCTGCTACCTTAGGCCCCTTACTTTTATACTTCTATTCTTTCCCTGAGGTTGATTTCTACAATGTTGTACCATCACCTTCCAAGCCACACTTCAGAGTACACTCCAGTGCTTCCTGCTGATCGTCTCCATGGTGACCATGCCTTGCCTATGGTGGTCTCCAATTTAGAGGAGTCTAAGAGTTGTGCAATTGAGGGGAGGCTGCTGCTGAGCAAACCCCACACACACCTCATCCTAGGAAGGCCTCTATTGAGGATGTAGAAGACTTCTCAAGGTGTTTTGACTTTGGCTAATGCCATTTCCTCTTACTCTAAGGATGACGACTTTGTTCCTAGAGTTCTCTGATATGGGTGTTTCACTTCTACTCATTTCGCTTTTGGCCATGATTAGGGTGAGTCTAGCTCTTTCAGCCACCCTCCACCTCTTTTGAGACCGTCGTGGTTGCTTCTCTATAGTAGCTCCAGACCCAACAGGCTCAAGCTCTATCTCAGATTATTGCTCAGAGTAGACTACTTGGAGCCTTCAACATCTTGGTTGATGAGTTGTTGGATGATCTTTAGGGAGTCAAGAGATAATTAAGGTAGTCAACTTGAATCCTTCCTAGGGCCGCTGAGTGTTAGGCTCTTGTTGAGGAGCTACTTCCACTCCCAGCCACTGCTGCTCCTTCTACTTCCCCACAGGTGGGCTCTATTAGCACTCTTGTCCCTCCTATTGTACTACCTACTAGCTACACTACAGTTCCTTTGAGTGTTGCCTTGGCAGCACCTCCTCCTCCTCTAGTGGGTTCTCTCTAGCTTGGTCCTGATCTCTCTTCAACTACTCCTATTAGGATCCAGCACACTCCTCTTGAGATGACCCTGAAGATGTTGTTCTCTAACTCACCTATTGTTTCTATCTCTTTGGTGGTTGCTCCATCTCCCTTCTCCGCTCCATTGCTTGTGATACCGTCTGTCATTGATCCCACGCCGTCTACTACAACATCACCTCCTGAGGACGATGGCGTGCCTCTAGTAGTTGACCAGGCCACCGCTGAGTCACCCGAGGAGACCCCTGCTTCACCACTACCTCCACCACCTCTTGCTTCAGCTGTCTGACTTCCTATTTGTTCTTGATGCCAAAGAGGGAGAGCTTAGAGATAGAGGCTTAGTCACCTGAGGAGACCCTGCTTCACCACTGCCTCCACCACCTCTTGCTTCAGCTGTCTAACTTCCTGTTTGTTCTTGATGCCAAAGGGGGAGAGCTTAGAGATAGAGGCTTAGTGGTTTTGGTAGTCTTTTGGAGTATATGGTTTGTGAGGTTGGGTATAGCTTAAGGAGAAGCATTATATTTTTGTTGGTGTACTACTTTTATCGCATGTGATGTATGCATGGACCTATCGATGTTATCTTTGAGATGAAATGAAATGCTTCCCCAATGCTTTAATTGATTGTCTTTTATCTCTTGTTGAATAGTCTTGCAATTCAATTTCAATTATTTCTTTCTATACCTATGGTCGTATTGTCATCAATTACCAAAAAGGAATAGATTGAAAACATCTTGCCACCTATGTGTTGTGGTTTTGATGCTTAACGACAATATAATCATCAAACTAATTAATTTCTCTAAGTGCGTTTGAAAAAGGATTAAGGTTCTGACGATGATCCCTCGAATATACTATAGTCAAATATAAGTTGAAATGGAATGATGGATTCATAAGGAACCTCGATTTATCAAAAGATATGTGTTGGGTGAATGCGATAGAAGTATGGTTTTTTTATGTTCTAAAGACCAAGAAATTTGTTTTAGTAGTTTGATGTTCTAATTGATAGAGTTTAGGTGTGGTACACACTAGATCTCTAGTCTTTCTAAAACAATTGCTAAAATCTCTAAAAGTTTCGAGTAAAAAGTCCTTGTTGTTGTATCCTTGTTTGATCTGAAACAAGTGTGGGTCAGATAATCTGGGTGGTACCCGACAGTCCGACCTAGTTGTGTCTAGTTGACAATCATAGCTAGACTGGACAGTCTAGGTCGATGTTAGACTATTCGACTGAACAATAATCACATGATCATATGTTGACAAGTGGAAGCAAGTGTTGAGTTGAACAATTCAGAGTTGATCAAAATATTCGGCCAGTTCAATATCCGAAGTGGTCATCTATTGACCAGACAAACAAATTAAAGCAAAGGGATAATCCTACATCAATAGGACAATCCAGACAGTCTAGATCATTGCCAAACAATTCGACCCATGCTTTGTCTAGATCATTGCTAGACAGTATGACGGTTGGTTTATCCAATAGCGGTGTCGGATAATGTGCAATAGAACATCGAGCTTGAGTCGGATTATCCGACTCTTTATAGGATAACAACAAATTTGTTAGTGACCATTTGAAAAGTTTAAATTTGTTATCAACATGGTACCAGTGTGTCCGACTCTATATAGTTTTAGTTGGTTCTATACAACGGTCATAAATAGCTAGTTAGCTCTATTTTGGCTATAAATACCTATCCTCTTGAGCCCACTGTTATCTTTTGAAACCTATTCTAGTTGATGCAACCTTGTGCAAATCCAAGAGTCTATTTGTGCTAACTTGTTTCATTATTTCTCGAGCTTTGAGCTTATTTCCTAAGTCTTTAGTAGTTAAGTGTGAGCCCACCAAGAATCTTATGCTTAGTGCTTTAAGTAAAGAGCATCTCAGCATGCCTAAATGGCTTTAAAGGTGTTCCCGATGGCCTCTCAGAAAATTATGGAAAACTTGATAGTGTTGTGAAAGGTTTTAGGATTAACCTTTCCGATTGAAAAAAAATATCAACCATATAAGAGTACTTTTGGACTTCGTAACCAAATGAGGATTAGTAGAGATAGCCGATCTCCGAAACCTCAAAAAACCTGCTGGTGTCTTCTCTTATTTACTTTAATTTTGTTGCAATTTATTTTGAACTTGTGTTTTCTTTATTAGAGATAGGAGAATTGTTAGAAAATACTATAGGCTATAAAACTTGATTTCACGCACACCCTAGATACTTGAGCTAAATTAAGTTTCGTAAGATTTTAATTTATCCTTTACAGGACATCTTTATGCGTCGAGCAAGCACAGCTGAATGTTGTCCTTGATTCGCGTTGGCACCTGGACGGAGACATGGAAATCTGTGCCGCTGCTCTTGGCCTGCATGCCCGAGTATGTGGCCGGTTCCTGGTACCATAGTCTGCGAGGCAGCAACCATCTCGAGCAGCGGGCGCTCGCCGTCGGCCAATTTGCCAGTACCAACGATCATTGCACCAGCGCCGTCTCCGAAAAGTCCATGGCCGACGATTTTGCTTTCGTCAAGGGTCAGCTCGGACAAGGGAACGAGGATGCACACGTGGCGGCTGGTCTCGGCGACCTCCTTGGCAAGCAGGAGCACCTTGCCACCGCCTGAGCAGCCGTGGAGGCTGAGGAATGTTGAATTATATCTCCTGGATGGCCCAAAGCAATCTGGTCACGATTTGGTTGGAGCGTGACGGAGAGCGCGGTTACCGCGTTCTTTCCCCCAAAACCTTTCAGCAAACAGCGCCCCAGATGGCGCACAAGATTCCTTCCCATTTCCTCCCCAAAATGAGCGGTGTGTGTGAGTTTTCCTTTCATGTATTAGGCTAAGATTAGCCCAAATTGTTACCTATAAATTCAATCGAAAGGAAGAGGAATTAGAGCCAAAAATTATCTCGCACTTGCCTGCTCTGTTTTTTCGTGCTGTTGCTGCTCTGTTTTCTGGTTGCCGCAGATTTGCCGTATTCGCTACAGTACCACAAAATCGTGAGTGAGAGCACGTGAAGAATCGATTGCCAATCATCGATTAAACTGAGAGAAAAGTGAGTGAGTGAATTACCAATTGCTAGCATTTGGTATCAAAGCCAAAAATTTCTTGAAGTTTAGTCAAAGATGTTGTTGATCCCTGCGGTAGTAGGAGACGGTGGCAACGACGGTGGTAGCAGCGGCACCGATGGTCGTATGAGTTCATACCAATATCCACAATTGCCAGTGATAAATTACACCATCTAGTGCATCCATGTCCAAGCAATAATGGAGGATCAAGGCATCTGGCAGGCAGTCTAGCCAGCCAACGACGACGCAGTTGTTCACGCTGGATCCCGGCGCGATCACGCCAACGCCTAGGAGGTCTGCTTAGCTCCAGTGCAAGTCAGTCGGTTTTTCTCCGTGGCTCGAGGTACGCGCACCAGGGGCCGTGGGTTCGGTCAGGTCCAACGCGACGGTACGGGTGCGGGCGTGCCAGCCAATTTGACCCTACAATTGACAAGGAGGTGAGGCAAACGGGTCAGTCGGACGACGAGCCGATATAAGTGCTCGCTATCGGCTGGCTGCCGATAGGATCGGGTTGGTCATCGGTCGCATCCGGATGGCTCTCACTATCGGCTGATAGCCGATAGGAATCAGGGCGTCCTTCCATCAACTGGGGTAGCCGATGAGGGCATGGGCAGGTGTCGACGAGGGATACGATGGCTCCGGCCGTAATGCAAGCGAGGCCCTGACCATCGGCCGTAGAGCCGATGGAAGCACAGGATGGAGATAGCAGCATGAGACCCATCACTCGCTGTGACGACGCCGCTGGCACCGAATCTCAAAGATTGGACCTAACCGAGACAATACGAGAACGGGGCCAAAGGTGACTAGACAGTGGACGTCAGATCAGACGTGCTGAAGCAAGGGCGAAGCGAACCCATCGGTTAGCTGAGCCGATGAGAGGACGTCTCTCTGAAGACAGGCGCGCTTCGGCTAGAAGGCCGACGTGCTTGGCATGGCGCTTAAGGGAAAGTCTCTGAAGACCTGGCGCGTATCAGCGATACGCTAGGCATGACGCTCCACGTATAGATAACTCATCGGCTAGCACTCCGATGAAACACCGTATAGAGACCTATAGGCATAAAGCTCATTCTACCGTCGACAGCTTCGTAGGTCGAACCTAACTGATGCAGCATGGGACCGATGATGGCATAGAGAGCTTGATAGACCGATAGATACTGCACGGACGTGATGCGATACATCCTATCAGCCTAAGAGGTCAAACCTAACTGATGCAGCCTTAGACAGAACGAGACATATCGAGATAGTGACGTGACTTACCGCTTCACCGGAGATCGGACCTATCTAACCGATGTTAAAACTGACAGTCTCATTTTTTGAATCCCAATAAAGAAATATCTATGGAATTGCTGCTCTAGATCGGCCCATCTTTTAATCGAGTTCGGTGGTAACGAAGAAAACCATACAAAGGCCAATCCAGAAAGGGACAATGAAAAGAAATAGACTCTAAGAGCTTCCTCAGCCGATGCTTCTCCACACTGTGCTAAGAATCGGCTGATGTACTTTATTGTAGATATATTATCTTGCCCTGAGAATCTAGAGAAATCTAGTATCATATACCGACAAGGCAATGGAACTCTATCAAACTATTCTAGATACGGATGCCAATACATAACTGTTTGATCTTTGAGCTTGATACCAAATTGCTCTTTCATCGTGTCCACAATTCTGGTTAACCAATCCTTCTCCCTTAGAATATCTTCCTGATTATGTGAAGGTGGATACGGTACCCGATTCTGCCTGCGATACTCTCTATAATAATTACTCTGAAAGGATTCTAGAGGTATCTCCTGCCGTTGCCCCTCGAATCGATCTTGTGTTGGTGGATACATGTTTGCCGATAGGTCCTTCTTGTTTTGCCAAGTTTCCTTCGTCTCTATTTATAAAGGCACATGATCTTGATCAGACTCTTGAGTTAATAATTCTTGTGTCGTCTTTTTGATCAGATCTTGTAATGTATCTATCCATACTTCCGATAGATTACTGAATGCTTGATAAAATGCTTCATTGAACATCTCTTGCAATGGCTTGAAAGAATTCACAGGTGATGAATGGCCTGATTCCTTCATCAAAACACATTTTGGTAACTTCACCTTTTGAATCGGCCCTTGTTTAGTCATACTGAAGGATTACAAACAGATCTTCTGAAAGTTGTCCATATTTTGTTCTATATGCTGCCTCTGGTCTTCATTCAGATCCTCTATAGTAACTGGAACTATAATACCCTCATCGGCTTCTTCTTCGGATGAAAATGCCTTGGAATCAACCTTTTCTTTAGACATATTGACAACAAGATGTCCCCTGGGTTGATGAGTAAAAATCTGACATCAGGCACTTGTAGAGTCCCGCTGGTTGATAAATAAAATTATATCACACCAGCCGATAAAAGATCTTCGGCCAATGAATGGTCTTCAGGTTTCTCCAGCCAATGAATGAAACCTTCGGTCCCACCAGTCATGCTAAAAAATATGGCCTGCTTAGCTCCAGTACAGGCCGATCGGCTTCTATTCGTGACTCGAGGTACGCGTGCCGGGGGCCGTGAATTCGGTCAGGTTTGACGCGATGGTACGGGTGCGGACATGCTAGTCAATTTGACCCTGCAATTGATAAGGAGGTGAGATAAATGGGTCAGTCAGACAACAAGCCAATACGAGCACTCGCTATCGGCTGGCTGCCGATAGGATAGAGTTGGTTATCGGCCACATCCGAATGGTTCTCGCTAACGGCTGATAACCGATAGGAATCAGGGCGCCCTTTCATCGGCTGGAGTAGCCGATGAGGGCGTGGGTAGATGTCGACGAGGGATACGACGGCTCCGGGCGTAGTGAAAGTGAGGCCCTGATCCATCGGATGCAGAGCCGATGGAGGCATAGGATGGAGATAGCAACATGAGACCCATCACCTGCCGTGACAATGCCGCTAGCACTGAATCTTGAAGATCAAGCCTAACCGAGACAGTACGAGAATGGGGTCAAAGGCGACGGGACAATGGGCGGCGGATCGGACGTGCTAAAGCAAGGGCGAAGCGAACCCATCGGTTAGCTGACCCAATGAGAGGACGTCCCTCTAAAGAAAGGTGTGCTTCGGCTGGAAGGCCGACGTGCTTGGCATGGTGCTTAAGGGAAAGTCTCTAAAGATCTGGCGCATATTAGCCGACGAGCCAATACGCTGGGCGTGACACTCCACATATAGATAACTCATTGGCTAGTACTCCGATGAAATGTCGTACAGAGACCTATAGGCCTAAAGCTCATTCCACCGTCAGCAACTTCGTAGGTCGAATCTAACCGATGCAGCACGGGATCGACGACGACGGAGAGCTTGATAGACCGATAGATACTGCACGAACGTGATGCGACACATCCTATCAGCCTAAGAGGTAGAACCTAACCGATGCATTGGACGTTATTTCCTAACAAAAATAAAGGAAAATATCTCTAAAAAAGTTAACTAACTAACTAAATCTTCCTATCCATATAAGATAAAATTTACAAAAGATAAAATACCCTGCCGTGGGTTTCACGGCTCCTCCACAAACTCGGTCTTATCTGGATAGTCTTCTACTATGGGACCAAGTCTTCCATTGCTTTAATCCCATCAGCTTCTTCCCTATAGCGATCGGACACCTTTTAGCCGATCGGCTTTTTTCAATCCATCATCGAGCTGTCCAAATTTTGGCGTTAACAGCTGTCGACATGAAGCTCGACCGGAAGGCCAAGGCGCATCTACTCTAGGCACTACCCGAGGATATTCTAATGCAAGTCGCGAAGAAGACGTCCTCAAAGAAGATATAGGAAGCCCTAAAGACAAGGTTTGTTGAGGCTGATTGTGTCAAGAATGCACAGCTCTAAGCGTTCAAGAGAGACTTTGACGCCATGAGGATGATTGAAGGTGAATCTCAATGATTGTGCAAGAAGACTGATGATGAAGCCAATAAGATACACCAGCGTTGGTGGATCTTTGGATGATGCAGCCATGGTGAAAAAATTGTTTAACACCATGCCAGGTTGATACAGGCCCGTCATCATAGGTGTCGAACAATTTTGTGACATCAAGAAGATGCTATTCGAGGAGGTGTTGTCACGGCCAAAGGTGTTCGACGAGCAAACATGCCATCATCAACCCATAGGTGGCATCACTGTCGATGGTTAGTTGCTCGTCACTTAGGCTGAGTAGGAGACACGGCAAAAGAAGGGTGGCAGTGAATCATCATCAAATCAGAAAGGGAAAACTCCCACAGGTAGCAGATATCATGACTGAGGTGGTCGTGGATGCGGGCACGGTCGTGACAAGGGTGGTCGTGGCAAACAGCAGAATACCGACGGAGCGAGAGGCTCCGGCGGATACGGGCATGATAGGAGTCACATAAGTTGTTTCAATTGCTAAGAATTGAGACACTACACCTCACAATGCAAAGTGCCCATAAAGAAAGAGAAGGCATATCCTATGCAAGATGGTGACATCGAACCGATACTACTTCTTGCTATTTCGGAAGAACTCCCGGGGAAGCGACTACGCCATCCAGGGTGGAGATTCAGCAACCGAAGCGGAATCAACATGAAGTTGTACTGCTAAACTAAGATCATATGAAGCCTAAATTATACTGAATTGATTGCAACACATTGTTGGCTCCCATCTAGTTCCTCGACAATGGTGCAAGCAACCATATGACTAGTGACAACGGAAAATTCAAGGAATTAAACGAGATCATATGCAGGGTGCGATTCGGGGATGGTAGATTGATGGAGATCAAAGGAAAGGGCTAGATTCTCTTCACCTGTAGAACTGGAGAGTACTAGTTACTCGAGGAGGTATACTACATCCCTAGCTTGCGCAGCAACATGATTAGTCTCGGACAACTCACCGAGACCGAACACAAGGTGATCATGGATGAACGCAAGCTTGAGGTATTCGTGAAGAATCCCTTGTGGTTGACATGAATGTAAGGCGTACTCCAAACCACCTCTATAGAATTGAGCTCACTCTGGCGCACCCGGTGTCGTTGTTGGCAAGCTTGGATGATTCGTTGTGGTTATGCCACGTGCGCCTAGGTCATGTCAACTTCCAAGCACTGAAGCAGCTCACCAACAACTCGATGGCCAGAGGGGTTCCATCGATTGAACACCCAAGATGATTGTGTCAAGGATGCCTGGTTACTAAGCATGCAAGACATTCATTCTTGGTGGAGGCAAACTTCTAAGCAGAGGAGTCGCTCAGGTTGATTCATGGTGATCTCTGCGACCCAATCCCACCGGCGACAAATGGTGGAAACCAATACTTCATGCTTCTCATGGATGATTACACTCGCTGGATGTGGGTGTATTTGCTCAAGACAAAGGATCAAACATTGCCAGCATTTGCAAAATTCAAAGCGCTAGTGAATAACGCATGCGGCCGCAAGATCAAAATGCTTCGCACTAATCAGGGGGAGAATTTCTCTTGGCCGAGTTCTCTCGGTTGTGCGAGGATGCTAGGATTGATCGGTAGAACACTACGGCAAACTCTCCATAGCAAAATGGTATGGTGGAAAGGAGAAATCATACTGTAATGGAGATGGCACGATCCCTCTTGAAGAGCATGTCAATGCCGAAAAGATTTTGGGGGAGGCAATAACACACGCCATCTATCGCCTCAATCAGCTGCCGATGAAGGCAATGGGCAATCGAACACCATTTGATGCATGGAACGGGAGGAAGCCACACCTAGGACACCTCAGTGTGTTTGGATGTATAGCACATGCAAAGGTCACCACTCCGTACCTAAAGAAACTTGATGATTGTAGTTAGCCGATGGTGTGTCTTGGTGTTGAAGATGGAAGCAAGGCACATTGGTTGTTCGATCCTCGTTGCAACAAAATTCATGTCAGCCGTGATGTACACTTTGAGAAGAATGTGGAGTGGTGTTGGAATGAAGGTGTGGAATCTAGGAAATCATCTGGTTTTAGCCTCGTAGAGTCGTTAGCCGTGACAAACATTGACACTGTTGCGATAGGTGATTGAGTCACCATGGTTGGGTACGGTGGAGGTAGTGCCACAGCAGCGAGCGATGAGGCTGCTAAAACAAAGCTTTCTGATCCTATTCTAGAAGAGATACATGACGGCACCACGCCAAGGACACATACGAAGACATGTGCGGATAAGGCGCACACTCCAGTACTAATGATACCAGCAATCTCACCAATATTGGCACTGGCACGAGACACGCCGGGGATCAATGGCGCCGATTTGGCAGAGGGTGATGAGTCACATGATGGTCCTAATCGATATAGGCTTATGAAGGACATCATGAAAGAGGCTCGCTGTGTTAAACTAATAGAGGTGGGAGCTGAAGAAGATCTATTGCTGACAGAGCTTGAGGAGCCAATGTGCTATTTAGAAGTGATCAGCAAACCTGATTGGGAAGAAGCAATGGACAAGGAGATCAAGTCAATTGAAAAGAAATCGACCTGGTCTCTTGCAAAACTCCCACCTAGACACAAAGCAATTGGGCTCAAATGGGTATTCAAGATCAAGAAAAACTCTGATAGGAAGTAATCAAACATAAGGTGAGATTGGTTGCTAAGGGCTATGTGTAGCGTCAAGGTATCGACTTTGAAGAAGTGTTTGTGCCAGTCACTCGCCTCGACATAGTACGTATCATCCTTGCTGTGGTAGCAAATCGTGGATGGCAGGAACACCACCTAGATGTTAAGTCGAGATTCCTCAACGGAGAGTTATAGGAGGAAGTGTTTGTTGAGCAGCTAGAGGGATACAAGGTGAAAGGGAAGGAGAATCTTGTGTACAAGTTACACAAGGCTTTGTATGGTCTACGGCAGGCACCGTGCGCATGGAACACGCGCCTTAATCGAAGTCTAAAGGAACTCGGGTTCATGAGGTGTAGCCAAGAACAGGCAATGTACATCCGAGGTAGATCAACCACTGAAGTAATCATCGGTGTATGTGGATGATTTGATTGTACCTAGCCAAGATTCTTCTATGATCACAGAGTTCAAGAGGCAAATGATGACTCAATTTGAGATGAGTGATCTTGGATTGCTGCATTATTACCTCGGTATTGAAGTGGCGCAAGGTGATGGTGGTATTTTCATTAAGCAGACAGCATATGCGAAGAGAGTGTTGGAACAATTCGGTATGAGTGATAATCCAACCAAAATTCTAGTGGAACAAAGGACACGGCTACACAAGGATGGCGATGGACACCTGGTGGATGCTTCGGAGTATCGGCACATCATCAGTTGTCTTAGGTACTTACTCTACACATGGCCAAACATGTCATTTTCAGTTGGTGTGGCGAGCAGATTCATGGAGCAGCCTACCATCATGCATCATAAGGCGATCAAGCAAATTCTAAGGTATCTGAAGGGAACAATTCATTATGGTCTTGTGTATGGCAAAGGAGAAGGTGCAGAAGTGATCACCGGCTACATTGACAGTGATTTGGCTAGATCAAAAGAGTACCAATAGCATGGCATTCTATGTCAACAAGTCTTTGGTTTCATGGAGATCGCAGAAATAGAGAACGATAGCACTATCATCGTGTGAAGCAAAATTCATGGCAGCAATAGCGGAGGCATGTCAAGCATTGTGGCTGAGGAGTTTGTTGGCTAAATTGAGCAAGGAGCAGCTGAGTCCTGTGAAAGTGTATGTTAATAACAAATCGGCGATCGCATTGGTGAAGAACCCGGTGTTTCATGGACACAGTGAACATATCGACACCAGATTCCATTTTATTCAAGAGTGTGCTGAAAGAGGACAGGTCATTGTCGAATTCGTGCAAACAGAAGAACAGCGAGCTAATCCATTGACAAAAGCATTGCTGGCAGCAAAGCTGACCACAATGCGAGATCTACTTGGTGTTCGCAATCTTGGATCTCTCTAGGATTAAGAGTTTAGAGGGAGGATGTTGAATTATGTCTCCTGGATGGCCCGAATCAATCTGATCACAATTTGGCTGGAGCGCGACGGAGAGCGCGGTTATCGCATTCTTTCCCCAAAACCTTTCAGCAAACAGCGCCCTGGATGGCACTTGAGATTCCTTCCCATTTCCTCTCTAAAATAAGCGGTGTGCATGAGTTTTCCTTTTATGTATTAGGCTAATATTAGCTCAGATTGTTACCTATAAATTCAATCAAAAGGAAGAAAGGAATTAGAGTCGAAAATTATCTCGCCCTCACCTGCTCTGTTTTTTTGCGCTGTCGCTGCTCTGTTTTCCGGTTGCCGCCGATTTGCCGTATTTGTTACAGTGCCACGAAATCGTGAGTGAGAGCACGTGAAGAATCGATTGCCGAGTCGATTAAACTGATGGAAAAGTGAGAGAGTGAACTGCCAATTGCTGACAAGGATGGTGCGGGAGACGGAAGGGTGGAGGCCAAGAAGCGACGCCATCTGGAGGCCGGCGCTAGGGGCAAGATAGCCAGAGTAGGTTCTGAAGATGAGGTGGGTGATGTCGGTGGCCTTCCGTGCGGCGGACTCGGCAAGCTTTGGGATCACCACTGGCAAGCTTGGGGACCTCGGTGGTGATGACGTCTACGCGAGCATCAAGGGAGGGCATGTCTTTGTTTATGATCTCTGGATGGGTATGGAGGAGCTTGTCGTCAAGGTTGATGTAAAGCTTCTCTATGCCAAATTTGTTACCTGGATTTTTACAAACCCTAATTTGAAAACCCCCGAACCAGAACCCTAAGAAAGTCCCAAAATCCCCAAATCGGACGGAGCTCTAGTAGATTGGATTGACTTCTTACCGAATTGGAGCTTTTCGTCACCGTTAGGCCGCTCCAGCTCGAGTTCTCACCGTTGTCGCCGCACATGGCATCAGTTCCACCCGCGTGCCTCGGTGTGCTCCACTCCTTGCATCGTCTTATTCGTCCTCGACCGCGCCAGCATCAGCTTCGCTGCGTGGGCGCCGTCGCGGCATCAGACCGGGGATCGAGCAGCATGAGTTCGTGGCCCGAGCACCGGACGGCTTGGCTCCTCTATGCGCCGCCGCCGCTGGCTCCTCCAGAGCTGTGCGCAGCATCAGCCCACCGCGCACGGGCGTCTCGCCGCTGCTCCACCGGATCGCCATCACCGCCACCGCCACACTTGGTTCGCCAAAGAAATAGCACGGGAGAGGAGAGAAATGGGAAGAAATCAAGACTGTCCGATTAGATCAACGGACGGGGTTGACTCTGCATCGTGCCACCGCCACCTTATGGGCCCTCGTCGTCAATGGCTGACAGGCCAACTGCAACCTCTACTTCCACCCCGGTCCTAGCAGAACTTCCACTCCACTCCTAGAAGAGGAGATCACAAGAATTGCAATGGCTTGAAGCAACAGTCAGAGCCCCTAAGCTTCCGCATTTTGGGTGATCTTTAGACTAATCATCTTAGATTAAGTAGATTAGATAATCTACACATGGAAGCAAGAAGCAGCAGCTGGTAGACATCATTAATGGCAGCATGTTCAAGCTTGCTTCGTATTGCCTCATGGTGCCAAGTAATTTTCGCACGATGCCTGTTTATGTGGAACAAGTCTGTATAAATCAAAATTTATGACTGAATAAGAATTTCATGAAATTTTGTGTTGTGTGTATTTAGAAATTCGATGAATGTGTGTCTTGAGGTCATAATATATCTGTGCAATCTGAATTTGTGTATTCTGTTGATTTGAGAACATGTAAGTGTCTGAAGCAATCAAAATTTTTCTGAAGCTTTTGAGATTAACTGCGGAACTAGCAATGAACATTTGGAATCGTTCTATAAAACGGCATACATGCATACACAACAGAACTGCTTCTAGTGAGTGCACACAAAAAAAAAATCCAAGACCACTTTGGATTGTAGATGGCCAGAACTATGGACTGATAGAAGACCAGAAATAAGAGCATCAAAGTCTATTTTTCGGATTGGTAGCACCAAATCCAGAAGGCACCCACAGCCACAGGCCTACATAAGCAAAATGCAATATTCCATTTGTCAAGATCATTACAAGCCATTAATTCACTCGACGCATAATTCAGTGCATACGTAAATTAAACCACAAACCATTCAACCAAGTTCACGTGTCAGTACTAACAAGTCATGGCATAAGTTGAAGTAAAAAATATCTGATTTCCTACGCATAAAAATTCATAGTGTTTCCACTCCGTTTCGATCCCTGTCCATCGCCCCTATGCTGATGGCCAGCATGCTTTCCACGCAAAACCGTCTCGCGTCGACCCGTCCTTTTTCTCGGGTAAATCGCCCGGCCCGTAGGCTCACGTCCTCTTCCATTCGCATTGGTCATCCTCGGCAGCCCAATGCAAGCTCCTATGCTCCCGTCCGAAGCCTCGATATAGTTTGCCTGCTTCTTCGTTTCTTCTGTTTTGGGGGGGGGGGGGGGGGGGGGGGGTTCCATGTTAGCAGCTAATATTTTGGAATATATTTGGCCATTTGGGGCTGCCATTGCTAACAAGAGCGGATTGCCTGATTCTTTGGCCTTGGCTCTATCCTCTATATTTATCCCAATCTCAAACCTAAATCATATACTACTATTCTATTTATATTTATATTTTTTTCTTCTACAGTCTGAAATAGTTTCTGCCGGGGAATTTTTGAACAGGATAAAAAACATTCCCTTGTGAAGAACTGAACATATTTTGTGGAAAATTTCTCAAAAAGACATAAAATCATTTTCTTGAATCGCCTTTTATAGATGGTTGGACAAATACTGATGTTTTTGAAACATGACCTGAAATGCCTAATTATAACCATTTATTATATGGCCAAGTTATTCAAGTGGTAAAAAGTTTATACTAGCATTTTCGAAACTATGTTTTTTTGTGAATTAGAATATAAAACAAAACATAGATGTGTGAGCAATAGATAAAAACAAATCAACATGGATATATGTGAATTATAATCATATATGTAAAAAATGGTTGGATAATGGGAATGATATTATTTGCCTTCTGAGAATTACACGGTAGGATATGTTCTCCTTTTAAAATTCTGAGAATTACACGGTAGGATTTTTTTTCATAACGAGTTGCAAGGAGTACATAATCTCACCATGAGAAATAGGACTTTGACAACAATTTATTAATTATCAGCAAAATCTCATGCAATGCCGCCTACATATAATTGTAATACACGCATCCCCTCTCGCTCTCTCCAGCTAAAGTTACGTGTATTGTCGTCTCCCTGTATCGTTAGACAACCATCCTCCCTCTCTTTTTATGTTGCAGCCTCACTCAAGCTTCTCCCCACTATGCTCTCTCTTTTCTCAACGTTCTCATCTTTTTTTTTCTCATCTTTTTTCTGTTATAACGTACGGGTATTTTTTAGTGGAAGTAAACATATATAACTAGTGTATGTTGATTTGTAGGATAACTTGAAGAGGCAAATGTTAGGGACCTCTTCTTCTAATTCAAATAAGCAAACTTCAGTACAAATCTCAAGAGTTTGTGAGCGTAAGAAAAGAGGCTAGGAGGAAGTAGAGATCCAAAAAAAAAAGAACTAGAGGTAGAGGTGGGGATTGAATGAGAAGTACACATACAGGATATTAGAAAATTCTAAAATAGGAAAGGAAATCGACAAGGTTCAGCTTGAACTAGGTCGCCGCCATCACCGTTGCCATTCTAGGTTGGTCTAACGTGCAGATGTTCATGTGTCTCACCCTACCCGCAAAAGCAACACAACAAATAAAGTCCACGTGTGGCCCACTAGTGTTTCGATAGCTCAATCCAAACCGCTCTCTTATTTTCCTCTCCTCTTCTCTGTCTTCATATATTGAGATCGAGACGAGGTAAAAGCATGACGATAAGTGATGTCACGGCAAGAAGCATTGATCCCTTTCTTTGGTGGGTTTCCTCTGCCCTTTCTTTGGCGATGCTCATATCATGGTTAGTTCTAATTCTCTACCTCCTCTCCCATTGTGCCGCCACCCAGCCTCACCATCACCAAAAGGCATCAACGTGCCGACGAGACGTACTCGGGCAACCTTTTTCTCCCCCCCCCCCTTATTTCACTCTGTTTTACTCTCGCTGCCAACACTAGCCCATATCACCTATTGCCAACCCGATAGCTCCAGTGGTGTCGCTACTGTCTCACTGCCCATCGCTGGTCAGTCGTCTCCCTAACCATTCCTCTAAGCTTGGAGATTCCCACTGCTTTGCTTTTCCCCTCCTCTCTATCCCTGTAGCCAAACCCTTACCTAAACTAGCGGCTTTGTCGTGACATAGTCGGAATGCGTTCACGCGCACGTTCGGCATTAGCCTTTTCAGCCGTTCTCTTCGATTGATGCCTCCCGAAGGTGCTTTTGTATTACTCTCCATTGGCTTGCTTGGGCCGAGGCTTGGCCCAAGGTGAATCTAACCCAACTCCCTAGGAGCAAATCAGGTCTTTATTTTCTTAGGTGTCATTCTTTCTTTTCTTAGGGATAGAAGAACTACTGCTTGCTCACAAAGTGTGTCCTGCTCCTCAAGTAGTGCCAGATCTGCCTACTAGCAGCGTTGCAAGGAGCGTAACACATAAGCACAGACGCTAACCTAGTCACATACAACAATATCGATTTGATACATGTGCACATAAATAATTCGATCACTTCCCCGACGGCGACCTCTCACGGGGACGGCGGCAACCTATATGTGCACAGCGACATGAAGCGAGAGAGAGGAGAGAGCGACGAAACGAGGGGAAAAAGACTGGGTCGATCGATCTGATCCATCGGCTTGAACTCCTTCACGGGGTTTTTCAGCCTGCAAATTTGTGAAGAAAAGGAGAAAAGTGTGGCACATACTAGACTTTCTCGCTAACAACTACATGTGTATATTGCACCCGGAGCTGGAGGACCAATGACGGTTGCGTTGGTGCTGCCAAAGAAAAAGCAACGGGGGCTTGTGCGACAGTCAACGTGTGCTCTGCACACCGCGTGGTTGGCGTGGCCGCTGCCTGCGATGGCCACCTGGCCACACTTGGATGGTCATCGTGATTTGCTTTTCTGTCTATAAGAATACATATATAAAAAAAGTTTTATCTACAAATTATTTTTTAATTACTAATAAGACATGTGAATTATTCTTTCAATAAACCAAACAATGGTAGCTGCTGTCTTTCTAGCTGACACCATCATCGCTAGAATTGCGACAGCCATTGTTAGAGTTTCAGTTGTCATGACGGCGACAGCGGCCATGACAGGTGAGTTCGACTCTACCTGTAGATAATGTCTTACTCTAGGTATCCTATAGTTACTCTGCACTAGATTACGTCCACGTCGCATGTTTGTTTGTGTATTGCTAGCGCAATTTACTTCAAAAACACAAACGAATACAATGTAACTGAACTAAATTTCCTTTATTTTCCCACTAGAATCTAACTGAATTCACTATAGTTTCAAATCTCAATTGGTGATACACCATTATACCAAGATAAACCAAGGTTTTTCCAGTTTTCAGACCTCAACTAAATAGTATATACCAAATTAACGCAAACTCTGAAGCAGCAATAAAATAGTAATATGCTTAAATGATACTAAACTTCTCCCAGTAGCAGGCATAACCCAGCAATATGCTCCAATCAGCACTGATTTGTCGAGCAAATAAGGAGACATGTAGTTCAATGCCCAACAGACAAGGATTCTCTTGCCCAAAGTCACCAACATATATACAGATGCTCGGGAATATTTACAGCTTCTACGTCTAGGCATATCAGAAAATTAGCAAAACAGGTGGGAGAAAAACTATAACGAAGCAGTTCCAAAGCAATAAATCAACCAAGACATCTGCTGCAACCAAACAGCAGACCACCCTAAAGCTCTGAAGAACATTGCGTGGAAACAGATGGTAGTTGGCATCAGTTAACCTGCTGCACGGCCATCAGCAATACGTTGCCTTAGCCTCCCACGGGTCTCTCGAATTGCCTCCTCTGGAGTGGCAACGGGCTCCTCCATGTCCTCTATAGGAATGTCAACCTCATCGATAGACATGTCATCTTCTTCAGCCTTTGAGAGTGGCGACACACTAGGCTCAGGGCTTGGCATGTCAGCATTACTGGCTGGAGATGGGGCTTCCTCCGCTGCAAGCTTAGTAACACTGCTCTTCAGGTCCTCGACAGGCTTTGCTGCTGCAACTATGGACCTTGTGGAAGACGTTGAAGCAGACTTTGTTGGTAGTAGACGCCTGGTCTTGGGGTTAGAGGGAGCAATCTTTGTCTCCTCAGGCTGCTGCATAATTGCAGCTGTTGGAGCAGCAGCAGATGCTGCTCTGCGAAGTGTTGTTTGTTTATGGGGCATCTGCTGCTGTTGTTGTTGAGGCAGATATTGCTTCTGTTGCTGTTGCGGCTGTGAATGCTGTTGTTTTTCTGGATGTGATTGCTGCTGTTTATGTGGATATGATTGCTGATATAACATATCAAAAGAAGAATTTAATAAGAAAAACTTTAGTGAAAACAGGAAAACAAAATAAGCATTAATTACAAACAAAACCTAAGTGAGAAATAACAGAGAATACCGCATGTGGCTGCTTAAGGCAAGGTATGAGGGTGAAAGCAAGCGAAGCTTACTGTTAGAGGATGTGTTAAGGCTACTAATGTACCATTACCTTAGAAGGTTTCATGTCAGTTAAGAGAATGAATTTTTTTCTATAATTTGTCTTCAACTGAAACAAGCCTTTGCCAACAACAATAAAATATTATTTTTCTCCTTGATTTTCTAAAACCAACTATACTTCTGTAGTTTTACTAATTTGACACTTTCTATGAGCTCCCTCGTTAACCAGAAACATCTGGCCGTTGATTAGATAGATCAAGATATAATAACCATACATAAATATTAGAGCTGTACATGAAGCCCAAATTAACAACACTATTTGGGCCACATCTAATCTGTACGTACTGATGCATCATCTCGGAAGATGATTAGGACTCTGTCTACGTGTCCTAGCGACAAGTGCCAGGCAGCCAGCATGCCCGTGCGCACCCACAAAGAAGAAATCATGAGAACGTACAATCTACCACCTAGGTGCATGCATGTACATGCATTCTGTATGTGACGTGAGCTAGATCAGTAGATCGATTGGTTTCAAATAATAAAAAAATCAGTAGATCATTGATGACAAGATGATCTGGATTGAGTTGAAATAAAATCAATTAATATATCTAAGCGTTATCTGTTATTATTTTCACAATCAATATATTCAGAGATGAAAAGGTTTGAATCAGATTATGAAGTGGCAAAGCAGAACTAGCTAATTCATGATGATTCATTGGCAGATGTCATTATAGTAACATCTGCAATAGTTAAAACATCCAAAGGTTTTTTTAGGTGGAACCAAGTTATTTGTCCAACTTTTGCATCTATCTAGGTGGAACCAAGTTATAGTAACTTATTAAAATTTTATATTATATAGCCCATGCAACGTGGGTTGGTGAGTAGTAAAGTACAAATCAAAATGGGGCAAATTTCTGGGCAAGCAGAGCATATTATTTTCTGAAAGAAGAAAGCGACCATCCTACAGATTAGGAAATTGGAAGAAACAATACAATCTGTTTTACTCAAAAACAGTACAATCTCTTTGGTAGGAACCAATCTGGTTCAATTTGTAAAATTTTGGCAGTCATTGAGTTAAGGAGGTGCTATTTTCACAACATTAAGCAATTTGTTCATGCATTTGATAAATTAGAAGTTGGAGCAATTGCATCCAACAAATTAAGATAAAAAACTACTTCACATGTCATACAGATATGGCAAATTTTAATGATTGTTGATCTTGCAGATTATTACTGTGGTAACAACATCAGATGGTTTCAATATCACAGATGACCTTCAGAGAAGCCAACAGCTGCATTATTACTATAATAACTAATAGTGTAATAGTCAACAAAGTGTAAACATTTCTTGTTGTAATACGCATAAAATATATTTGGCCTACTATGTTACAATGCAGCATTGAGTCGCATTTGTGCTACTGGCAGAGCCAGAAAATTTTTAGAGCTTGGGCAAACCTAACTATGTTGAGGATTTGCTATGAAAATTCTATTTTCAATTTCTATAATACATAAAAAATCTAATGCGCATTTGTCGACGAGCCCAGCCCACCACCACCCAGGGTTGCTAGGCAGTGGCTAAGCAACTGATAATAATATAGATGTTAGCAAGTTATGTTTGTTTTCTAGACTCTTGTACAACAAGTTATATTTGTCTTCTAGACTCTTGTGCCTACGCTTTATCTCCTAAACTCTTATACAACAAGTTATGTTTGTCTCTTAGACTCTTATGCCTACGTCTTGGGCTCTGGCTATAACCAAGCGCCGGCCTAGGCACTTATGCTGCTTAGTGTGTATTAATTAGATCTGAGACTTCCTAGTTTAGTATTCACACTTTGAACCCTTAAACTCCACTGCCTATATATATTTGTAATCTTCTATAATATATGATTATCCAATATACAATATAGAGTCTTTCTCACTTACAAGGTATCAGAGCAAGGTGTAAAGGATTGAAGAGTTTTGGTGGGTAGGATGTTGAGAACATGTGTGACGACGTGTAAGGCCTCAACCTAGTACGAATAGGGCATGCAAGCTTGAAAGAAAAGAGAGCGAACCGCATTGTTGATGGTGTGGATCATGCGCTCAGCCCGGTCATTCTAAGATGAGGTATATGGGTAGGACATACGGAGGTGTATGCCGTGGGTAAGGAAGGAGCGGGAGGTAGAGTTATCAAACTCCTGACCATTGTCGCACTAGGCTTTTACAGCGACGCTATACTGAGTGCGAACATAGGCAAAGAAATGAGTCAAAATGGCAAACGTGTCAGATTTGAATCAAAAAGAGAACATCCAAGCATAGTGTGAGTAATCATCAAGTATAATTTAGTATTTGAAGCCAGAAACACTGGCGACTGGAGAGGTCCACAAATCACAGTGAATAAGCTCAAATAAACTAGATACCCGAGATGAAGATGACTGAAAAGGAAGGCGAGTATGATGTCCTAACTGACACGCATGACAGAAAGAATCAATTTCTTTAGTATAACTAGGGATAATAGAGGCGACTTTGGACAAGGCGTTGCGACCAAGGTGGCCGAGCCGACGATGCCAGAGTGAAGGCAAAGAATCAGCGGCGAGAACGGTGGCGCTGGGAAGGTGCAATGGGTAGAGGGGCCCGGAGCTATTGCACCTAATGATCACCTTCTTATACTCCAGATCCTTCACAGAACAGCTAGCAGGATCAAATTCAACAGTACAATTGTTGTCAGTAGTGAACTGGCGCACAGAAATGAGATTCTTAATAAGTCATGAGGAAACAAGATCATTATTAAGTAACAGAGAGTTGGTGAGAGTAGTGGCTCCAATGGCGGTGACAGCGAGTAAGGAGCCATCACCGACAACAATAGAGGAAGGAGAAGGATACCGTGAAGAGGTAGGGTGTGAAAGAGTACGAGAATCAGAGGTCATGTGAGAGGTGGCACCTGAGTCGAAGTACCATTTGTTGTTCGGCGGCTGCTGAAAGGTCATGGTGCTAAAAGTTGAGGCGAGGGAATGCTGATCCCAGGCCGTCGGAAGACCGGTCTGCGGGTTGTAGAAGCCAGGAGAAGATGAGGCGCCGAGAGAAGGCGGAGGGACACTCTGCTGACGGTAGTAGGCAGCAGGAGAGGGGTGGAGAGAGCCAGCCATGGAGGGAAGAGAGGGGCGGCGCAGGGGCAGCAGGCCGGAGGGGGTGGCGCTAGAAGCAGCACAATAAAGATGTGGAAGAAGAAGAAGAATCGGGTGGTGCAGGGGTCAAAGCACTCTTTTGGCCAACAGGACCTAGGGCGTTTGGTGTGCTACGTTGATTCAGGGTCTCAGAGAGGAGCACCATAATCAGTGTTCCAAAGATGGTTCTGTCTGAATTTTGTTACCAAATATTGCGTTTTTGGTCTTGTCATCATGCTTTGCGTGTTACTAGACCTATATAACCTAAAAGACTAGCCACATGGATGAGGACTGCCTACTTTTTTAAGTTAGGCTCCCCCACAATCAACATGTCCAATAAGGCATCCAGTAACACTGACGGAGCAGATTTGCCCTCCAGACATCAGAACACTGGCTTCTAATATAATTAGTTTTGCCTTTTGTTAATTTGATGTCTTTTTCGCAAACAGAGCTGAAGGAGTTGTTAAATAGTCTTTCCTGACATTACCTATTAGGAGTTTAGGACTGAACCAAGTTATTATGGAACATCTTTGGTTCATTCTATTTCAGAGTACCATTATCATTTCAAACATACAACCATGAAAACAATGTGAGCTTCTATTTCTGATGCTTAAACACAAAGTTGGAGTGGTTGGACAGAAATTTAGGAGTACGACAACATGACTCTCGTCTATGAAACTATGAGAACAGTGGGATTAACAGATAGCAGGCCACCTGCAACTCAGCTATTAGCAGGTAAAAGAAATAGCATGCATAAATATGAATTGTGAACCAAATGTAGGAGTATTCAACATGCAATTGATTGATGAATGATCTTCAGTTCTCATTCAAAGAACAACAAGATGAAACATTCTAATTGCAAACCTGAGTTGAGGGCGGCCTTGATGAGTGAGCTAGTGATTGTGCAGAAGCATACTTCAAAATGTTCAAGAATGTAGCCTGGCCAACAAATGCAACCTTCTGCCAGTAAACCACAAGCATGTCACCAGCTCTTGCTCTCAAATCAAGAATACTGCAGTCGATATCATTCTCATACTGTGAAATATATGGCCTAAAGAAGGTCTCATAGACATAGGTGGTTCCCTATCATAAAGAACACACATCAGCCTTGCAGAGAGGCATATATTCAGTACAAGAAAAGCATCCTTATAAAAGTCAAGTACCTTTGTCCTTGGGCACCATAAGTATATAAAGAACAATAGCTTTGCTTCTGAGTACAGTGGTAGCCTTCAATAAAATCAGAATCAAGTAAACATTAAAAACAGTTGGCAATCAGCCCCCTTAAGAACAAGATCTCAGAAAAACTAACCATGATATTGCAAAATCACCAAATCGTTCCAAAACCGTCAGTAGCGCAACTAAAATCCTGGACACCAACAAAATTTTAAGTGGCAATCAAAGAGTATATATCCACGCAAACCTTGAATCCACAAGATTGAAAATAGCCCCTTACCAATATTGACACCAGAAAATAAGCATCTCAATCTCAGGCTTGTTCAGCTCTACGGTTTTATAGCATTCATAAGCAGGATAAGCATAGCCAAGGGCCAACCTGCATCATAATCAGCCCATCACAACCAGAGTAAATCATTGTTTTCTACATTATGCAGTTCCAACCAAAGAAACTAAGTAATGTCCTCATGTTACTCCATTCAATACAACATTTCGTAAACAGGTGTAGCCGACCGTTGTGAAGATGCATTGAATATATTTTCCTCCATGCTATTAAAGACTCCACCTTTTTCTTTTGTTGCATAAACCAAAGATAGGCACGGATTTTAAGGCCGTGTTTGAACAACTGAATTGAATGCTCATTGACCTTTTTTTTAGTTGCAAAAACTAATCAAAACAGTAGCAATGGCCAGCGCAAATCACAGGAAATTAAAACCATGGGAAAACAATAGATTCCTTCAGTATATCATTTTAAAGAGATTATTTCAGAATGACAGAGAAAGAAAATCACTATACATATTTTATTTTATAAGTAATCTTCAGCAGAATAACCATTGATCTTGAACACACAAACAACAATGACTTTGCCGTGCTGCCAATCTGCCTCCCAAGCTCCTCGAAAGAACGAACAAATGTTTTGATTTTCCCAATGTTTTCGAGTGTGGTTGATGCCATTCCAAGGAAGAAGATGCCAAACAAATCGACACACACGCATTCCGAAAAGGTGAAAAATATAAACACAAAAAGGAATAATATAAATCGGTTTCTGAATCCATATCCCCCACGGTCAAACCCAACAAGACCGTGAAGAAACATCGGGAGATTCACCAGATTGGGGGGAACTTACAGTAGGGCCCTGGAGAGGAAATCGCCCATCATCTTGCTCCGATCTTTCTGCACACGAAACAGATCCAGTGAGATGGTGCTCATCCGAAACAAACCAAGAAACGTGTACGGCGGGAGAGGGAGAAGAGCAGGAAGATGCAGAGTTGGAATGGTGGAAAGAACCTTGGTGAGGACTGAGGAGAGATCCGGAGCAGATGCAAGGAATGGGGAGGAACTGAAGAGTGAAGATCCCCCCTCGCTCTCTCTCCCTCCCTGCACGCTGTTCAAACTCCACCAAACCCAACGGCCAACACTCCACTGTCTCTTTCTCCCTTTCTCCCCTCTTTTTCTTCTCTCCCGTACGGAGTACCCAAGTGAAGATAAAACTCTGTTTTTATCCTTTAACTTTGCTTAAAGTTTTGTCCCCACGAATTACAAAACCAGTTAATTTTATTTTTTCACCTCCAGCTTTTAAAATTCGACTTAACACCCTAAACCATATGGTCTATAGTAGTTGATCAAAATGATATTGTGTTTTTCTTTTTTAAGGAAAAATGATAGGGTTTTTTCACTACCATATGAGAAATAGGCTATGAGTAAGTTTTTAAGGGTTTGGTATGAGTTTTTCAACACCTGTTTATTTGAGCTATGATTTATAAGTCGCAACCAAAACATAATTCTAAAACTATTTTTGGGTTTTTTACTTGTTTATTACATGGTATTTTCTTTTGACTATTAACGCTGAAATTATAGAAGTACTTAAATTATATTTTAGTTTATATCAATAATGTGCCTTCGGTTTTGGTTTATAAGCCGCAGCTAATAAGTATCTTCCATCACCATCCTATGTTTTGCATTTCTTCCTGTTACTTTCATCTCTTTGAGTTTTACCAAATTCTTTGCATAAATGTCCATTATGTTAGTTGGCCACTAGCTAATTGTTATTGAACAGTTAATTTTTCTCAAATAATCATACTGCTCTTAATTTATAACATCAGAAGATAACCCTCCTCACTAAGGAATAATTCACAACTAGAAAAAAATACTATAGTGACCAAAATATACAAATTCACTAAAATTTGAATTTCCTCTGAATTTAAAAAAATAAATTGAGCAAATTTCATAAAAACAAACTATCAGAATACTAAATATCTAAGATGTAGATTTATAATCAAATATATTATAAAACTATATTTTTAACATGGATTATTAAAAACTATATATTTAGTAATAAAGTTATCACATAACTATAAACTTAGCGCCAATTTAATCACAAAATTACAATATTTATAACTTAGCAGAATGTTAGGTCTAAAATCTATAGTTATGTGATATATATATGTGGATTAAGCTTTTGTCAACTAGATTTACTAGTTTTGAATTTTTATACACATTGCAACTGTCAATGTCTCACACAGTACCGTACGGGGTGTCATCTATAGTTAAACGATGATTGTTGGGCACTAGAAGCTTTTGGCCTAGAAATGAAACCTCATATTATTTACCTATGACATAACACTAGCTCACTGGATAAGATTCTTGAGTACATATACTAAAGCATAACATCCCATTGTTAAAGAAGGAAAGCACAAAGTAATTACCTTATCACCTTACCATGAACTTACCAGATATAGGCCAGGGAAGTGAAATCCCTAATCTTTGGATCCCTAGATCTTCTTTTTGGCGGCGCACATGCGTTGCCCTTTTGTTGATCACTTTTGGCTCATGCCAGGGCTTTAGGCTTGTTTGGTCTAAAGATTCCAACTCACACGGTCACATGCCATAAACTATAATCATGAGAGTTATGCATAGATTAGAGGTAGATTATCCTAGTTGATGAAAGATTTTGTAATTTACATACTACAATGTGCGCTACGTGGCCAATGCAGGAGATAGCAAACTTATCATATCATATCACGTAAAACCAAATTCTTCCATCGCTACTATTCACTATTCCTCATGAGGCCACGTCATCAGTTAATGAGTACAGTTGGATTAGCATCTTTTTTTCATCTGGCCGTTTGCCTTCCAGAGACTTAGTCATCCTTTAGACCTCCGCTACCTTTGGGAATCTGGATGCGGGAGAGAGCCAACCTCCCTTCTCTTTCCTCGATGCCTTTGCTCTCACCTCATCTAGCTCTAGTCACACAAACAGCGGAAGCAGAACCTTCAGCTAGGACTTAATCATGCATCCTTCCTCGCCATCATCCCTATAGCCTAGTGCCCTCCTCACCGTCTCTGTCTGCAGTGTCACCATATCTAGGGGATCGATCGATCTAGCAAGCCGGGGCTCTAGGTTGACAGCAGGTTAGTCAATCTGATACTGTTGTGCTCGACCTCATTGATCTGGTGGCACTACAGTTGATTCAGTAGGCTAAAGCTCAATGTTGATGGTGTGTGATGGTCAATCTGGTGGCCAATGTTGCATCTAATCTAGAGCCATCACCTTGTATCTAGTTTTTTTCTTTGTATTTAGAGTGAGCGTGGAATGTGCCACACACGTCTCGGTCTGAAGCATGCCAGTTCATGCGGAGGCCTAATTGGAGACCATGTTGCATCGTGGGATGGCACAGTACTATGTGATCATAGGCTACAAGTTAGTTGCATCATGCGCGGTGTGTTTATGGTTGTGAGATGCCATGGCTATGCATGCATACGTCACAATTAGGAGTAGGTTGTTTTTTATATTTCCCTGATCAATGAAACCTGAAAAAGCTATCACTTTATGGCACCAAAACCTCAAAGTCCCTCTATTGAAAATTGCATGCATGTAAGCTCATCGTCAGTGGAGTCAAAGCCCTATGAGTTTCAGGGTGATGTTGGCTAACTCTGCGCCAATGCAGTACGATGATCCCTCACTCTCACCTTTGTGCCACCTCATTGCTACATCGCATTCGCTGGCCCCGTCGTGGGCGGAACAACACCGAGATCATCATCAAGCGTGTCATCAAGGAGGTTGGTGGCTCTGTGTAATACCCTACAGTCACTCGTACCAACTACTAGGAGTGGTCATTGTTGATGTAGATGAACCTGTAGGTATGGGGTCTCTCGCATGCCTTTGAACCTAAAGACAACGATGAGATCGGCTACCACGAAGATCATCTCTCCCTCACAGCCATCCTATGAGCTGTTCCATCCGAGATGCTCGGTTCCCTAGGCCAGAAGCGCACGACATGCTCAGCCTAGGAGGTGGTGAAGATTGTTCGTGTTGGGGTGCAACGAGTTCACGAGGCAAATGCCTAGCAACTGCGCAAGGAATTTGGTGACATCTAGTTCTAGAAGGGGAGAACATTGACGACTTCTTCCTCTACATAGTTGGGCTAGTGAACAACATCCGCATTCTTGGTGGTGACATCACGGATATGATCATCATTAAGAAAATGCTTGGAGTTGTCCCTGAGCATCTCTCATAGGTGGCCATTGCCATCGAGACATTACTTGACATGGACACCTTGTTCATTGAGGAGTGACCTACCACTTGTGCTCAGTTAAGGAACGACGCAAGAAGTCGGTCGCGGGTGGCACCATCAACAAGTAGGGTTGCTTGCTAATCACAGAGTAGCAGTGGCTCACATGCCTCAAGCTACGTGAACATGATGGAGAATCTAGCAGCTCTAGCACCGCTAGGCATGGCAAGAATCAACGCAAGCACAACGGTGAGAAGAAGGAGATGAAATCCTCATCATCGACTGGGTTGGGCTAGGATCGAATGACTAACAAGTTCTGCAACTACAGCAAGCTAGGGCACTGGGCTAAGGACTACCGTAGCAAACCCACATGGCCTAGGAAGATGATGAGGGTGATTCCACTATCCTCTTAGCCATTGCAGCCCTTGAAGTCTAGGTACCGTGTCCCGCCGCACTAGCCTAGGTTCCGTCGAATCTATGGGAGGCCACGCTGCTCCTTGCAATAGCGTCCCAGCCCATCGATTCAAATCTTCGCTCCACGCCCATGATTCTTCCAATTCCCCTGTCACCACTATCACCGTCGCATCACTCCATCGAGTTGCAGGATGAGAAGCGGGTTGCACAAGTCAGCTCAGCAAGTGATTGCAATGATCAGTGTTGGGTGCTCGATACAGACACTACAAACCACATGATGGGGGCTTGCTCTACCTTCACCAAGCATGACTTTGGCATCTATAGTGGCGTGCACTTCACTAAATGGCTCCTGCATCGAGATTGAAAGTTGAGGTACCATAGTCTTCACCTACAGGAATGGTGAGCATCAGGTGCTGATAGGGTACATTCCTCGCCTAACCACTAATATCATTAGCCTCGATCAGCTTGACGAGACCGACTACAAGGTGGACATCGAGAATAGCATATGCCACGTGTTCAGTCAACAACAAAAGCTGCTCACCAAGGTGCATCACTCCCCATGATGCCTCTACATCCTCGAGTTGGTTGTCGGCACCCTTTGTGCTTGGTGGCGTGTAGCGAAGAAGAAGCATGGTGGTGGCATGCACGCTTTAGACACCTTAGCTTCCGGTCCCTATGCAAGCTAGCTTAGGAGAACATGATGCTTAGGTTGCCACTGCTTGATTAAGTCAATTAGGTGTGTGATAGCTATCTAGATGGCAAGCAACAACGGATATCGTTTCACAACTAGTCTCACTTCTAAGCGGTGCACGCACTGGATCTTGTCCATGGTGATCTATGTGACCAATTGCGCCTACCGCACCGTTCGATAACGAGTATTTCCTCCTTCTAGTTAATGACATGGGCCACTTCATGTGGTTCCATTTGCTATCATAAAAGACGCAGGTTCCAGCCACCATCAAGAACTTCTAGAAAGCTGCTGAGGTCGAGATAGGCAGGTAGCTGAAGGTTCTGCGCATCAATCGTGCGAGGAGTTTACCTCAGTTGAGTTTAGTGAGCACTGTGTCAGCTGCGACATCCACCGGTGGCTCATCACCCCATACTCACCATAGCAAAATGGGGTGGGGGAGCACCGCACCCAAAGCATCATGCAAATGATTCAGTGCATGCTCAAAGTGAAGGTGCTCCCGGGTTACTTCTAAGTCAAGGCCATGACCACGGTGTTCCCTGACAAGAGTACTCGATAGTGAGACACCATATGAGGAATGGCACAGTGAACTCCCAATAGACCACACTTCTACATGTTCGGTTGCATGGCTCATGTGAAGAACACGTGCCCAAACCTAAAGAAGTTGGATGATCTGAGCTCGCTGACAATCTTCATTACCTATGAGACTAGCTCCAAGGTGTACCACTACTATGACTCCATCACCAAGCGAGTCCAGGTATTGCGTGATGTTGTGTTTAATAAAGTAGCACAGTGGGACTAGGGAAAGGATGCTATTGTAGGCAATGCTCACGTTAAGCCATTCACTGTGGAGTATATTGTTGACCCAAGCGACATCGACCTCGCACCAAGATCGTCCTCAAGCCCTACGCTCGTGATGTCGCCACCACCCTCACCACCAACGTTCGTATCCCTACCACCAACCTTTGAACTAGAGGTAGACACGGATCACAACGACAATGCACCCCTTAGTTTTCAAGCAATTGACACCATCCTTAGTCCGACCTTGTTGCCAGGTGAAGCTATTCTGGTGTTTGATGAAGAGCTGCACATCATAGCCGTGAACGAATGGACCTCCTTTGCTGAGGCAAAACGAGAGGAATGCTAGCGCCAAGCAAAGCACGACAAGATGAAAGACATCGACAACAAAAACACCTGGGCGCTCACCTTGCTCTCGTCAAACCACTGAGCCATTAGCCTCAAGTGGGTCTTCATGGTGAAGCACAATGCTGGCATAAACGTGGTTTGACATAAGGCCCAACCGGTGGCGAAGGACTATGTTCAATGCGTTGGCATCAACTTCGATGAAGTTTTTGCTCTAGTTGCACTCATGGAGTCAGTTCACGTGCTGCTCGCGCTGGCAGCACACGATCGCTAGCCTATCCATCACATGGATGTCAAGAGTGCATTCCTAAACAATGATCTCAGGGAGAAGGTATTCGTCTCCTAATCACCAAGCTTTGTCGTTGAGGGAGGTGATCACAAGGTTTTGCATCTTCGTAAGGCCTTCTACATGCTTTGTCAAGCCTCGGGTGCCTAGAATGCCAAGCTGGATGCCTCAATGGCGTCGCATGGTTTTCAGATGAGCAATTCTGAATATGGGATCTACACGTGGGGCCATGAACAGGTTGTGACTTGTCATCGACGTTTACATCGATGATCTAGTGATCATCAACAACAGCAATGAGGAAGTCACGACATTCAAACTTGAGGTGAAGCAAGTTTTCTAGATGAGTAACCTCGGCTCTATCCTACTATCTGGGCATATAAGTGACACAAGACACGGCTAGGATCAAGCTCTGTCAGTCTGCCTATACTGGCAAGCTCTTGGACCACAGCAGTATGGTAGACTATAACCCATGCGAGGTGCCAATGGAACAATGGCTCAAGCTAAGCAAGATCAACAACTTGAAATTGGTGGATGTTATGTTTTACCATCAAATCATTGGCGGACTTTGCTACTTGCTACACACACGGCCGGACCTCGCATATGGGATGGTGTACTTGAGCCGATTCATAGAGTCATTGGGCAAAGATTATCTCACCACAGTGAAGCGCGTACTTCGGTGCATGGCTGGTATGTGTGGGCATGGGCTATGCTTAGGCCACACTTGCTCGAGTTTAGTTACACGAACATGGAGGGTGACATAGACACACAAGAGTATTAGTGGAGTCATCTTTTTCCTTGGCGGCAATCTTGTCATGTGGTTGTCATCGAAGCAAAAGGCCATTGCTCTCTCCTCATACGAGGCAGAGTACATTGTAGCGTCGACGGCAGCATGCCAAGCCATCTGGCTCACTTGTCTCATAACTAGCATTCTCGATGTCAAGATTGAGGTGCCAGAGTTGCTGGTGGACAACCAGTCCACCATTACTTTGAACAAGAACCCTGTCCCTCACAACAGGGCAAACATATAGACACATGTTATCACTACATCTGGTAGTGCATTGACAGTAACCAACTTGTTCTCTAGTATACCGTGATGGTGGAACAATTGGCTAACATTCTTACCAAAGCGAACGGGCGCATGCGGTTCCAGGAGCTACGGGCGAAGATTGGCATTGAGTTGATCAGCGATCGCATCTAAGAGGGAGAAATGTTACATCTAATCTATAGCAATCACCTTGTATCTAGTTTATTTCTTTTTTGCTTTGTATTCAAAGTGTTGAATATGCCACGTGCGTCTCTTGGTCTGGCTCATGCCAGTTTATACGGAGGCCTGATCGGAATCCATGACGTGTCGTGGGATGGCATGGCACTATGCGATCGTGGGCTGTGAGATAGTTGTATCATGGACGGTGTAATTAGGTTGTGGGATGGCATGACTGTGCGTGCGTGCCACGTAATTAGGAGTAGTTTGATCAATGTAACCCCAAAAAGCTATCACTTGGTGGCACCGAAACCTCTTCATCGCCGGCGGAGGATCGCCGGTTTACCTTCGACAGCCAACTCCATCGCATCCTCCTGTTCCTACCTCCAGCTGCATTTGTGCGGTTGATTTGATTGGATGGAATTGGGGATTTATTAGGGCTGATTGGTTCGTGTTGTTTGGGCATGTGCAGATGACCATGGAGGCAACCACGGCAAGTACATATTGGAAGAGAAGTGCGACACCTAGCTGCCGGCCAACTACAAGAAGATGCTCTCCATCCAGCAGCCAACGGCTCTAGGTATGGTTCTATTACTCTCTGATCTTCCCATCACCTTCATCATATTAGGCCTAGGCTTGATTTAGATCTGTGTCGGTGAGTGCGTCCATCCACCTGCGCTCCTTCAATTGCTGCCGGATGATGCAGCCGTCTCCAGTTTGGTCTCTTCTGTGCTGAAAAAAAAACATAATATACTAAGTCCTGCTATCATATCTAGCATTTGCTTCCTTTCCTTTCAGATCTGCATTTTAATCCACACGAATGCTTGATTTGGTCTGGTGTATTTCATTATTTTGTTCGATTGATTGGTTTCACCATCCTTTACTCTACAATTCATGATTTATATGGTCATTGTTCCATCCGCAAGAAATGCATGGGCAGTTTTACAAGGCAAACTTATTGAGAGTGGTGTCCTTTCTTGACCAAAGCTTCTCAGATTCTTTTGCCTGCTGCTGCGTAGTATTGCTCACAAGCTATTTTCCCATCATCAAATCCCCATCCGAATACACAGCTGTGTTTTGGTGTGTATTGTCCAGTGACTGTGAGCAACCCAGTTATATTAGAACCAAGCCGAAGGTTTTGCTATTCTTTCATTACTGCAGATTTCAGGATTCTTCAGAAGCTTCCATTTCCTTTATAATAATCTTACAGGCAAGTGCATGACCTTGATCATGGTTTACCATCAGTGGTTTGGAACTCTTTGAATTAGCTAGAAGCTAAATTGACCGGATACTCATGTCCTGTATAAGCTAATTTATGTTACATGATCGATGTTATAAGCAAATATATAAGCTAAATTTACAGCATTTTTCATGTAATTATTTGATCATATTTTCTTCTTTCCATACATGATACTAAACAAATGATTTGCCATGCTTCCAGTTCATGCTACAATTGTATTTACCATGCTTATTTGCCTTTGATCTCTCTCTCCCCTCTGCGCGCGCGCGCACAGATAGAAATGCCAAACATTAAATTGCACCGTCTCGAGATGCATTAGTGACCAAACTGCAAGTTACCTTGATCTAATCATGTATAGATTAATTTCCATTTCATGGTGTTACTTTCACTCAATGTTATCAGGATGATGCCATCATGTGGGTCTATAGATATTAGTTTTACTTGCTTCAATGCGAATAACTTCTATAATTTTTTTTTGTTCTAGATGTTCTTCTGCAAGGTTGTATCAAAAGTTTATTGGTATATGTGATACACAACTTATGGACCAAAATGCCTAAATTAGTACCATTGTGATTTGTAGATTAAGATAATTAATGGTTCATCACATCTCATTACTTCTTATGTGACCATCAGCCTCTGCAATTTCAAGTTATGATGCTATTGTATACTAATGCTACATTACCTATCATGCTTTTGGAAATTATAAATCCTTTTGTTACCTAGATTCTCTTCTATCCATATCATTCATCGTTATATTAATGCTCTTCATTATATTATACAAGTACTAAAAATATATTGGTTCTCTTTCTCAGGGCTAATACTGATGGTCAGGAAACATATATCATTTTTCAGTTCAATTTAATTTCTGTCTTCTGGGTTAATACTGATGGTCAGGAAAGATATATCATTTTTTCAGTTCAATTTAATTTCTGTTCTCTGGGTTAATACTGATGGTCAGGAAAGCTATATCATTTTTCAGTTCAATTTAATTTCTGGTGGCTAAAATTGATTGATACTAATAAATGACAAACTAGCAATAACTCAGTGCTAAGGTATTGAACTCGATCTCAATGGTCAGCACTGGACAGAGAATCATCAGTTCTAATTTCTAAATCATTCATCAGTCAACCTTGCTGTTGTATTTGTTTTGATTAATGGCCAGTTTAGTATAGATTAACATATGTACCATATGAGGTTCATTTGCCACACCTATAATGTGCTGCGTATATATTTGACTTATAGTGTATATTGTGATTTTGGGTAACTATCCTTCCAAAATAACCATGGTGCTTCTGTAATGCGGTATTCACTGACTGGTATTCTCTGGTCTGCGTTATTTACAATGGGATTTTTGCCTATTTTACTTTGTCCATGTAATTGTATTATAGCTGATGTGCCTATGATTAATGTAAGATTGCATATAAACACTATTCAGTTCTTCATTCACATTATTCAAAATTGAGAACAATGTGATTTGCCTCATCAGATCTTCAGTTATTATTGTTGAACATTGTCTTTAAAACATGCTTTATGACGTTTTCATGTTCTCATTTTGATTTTCCATTTCTAATTATGGTGGTTCTCATATGCCCAGCAACACGTGGGGTCCCTGATGGTTATTAGAGTGTGCCAATCAGCACACCTGGAAAGTGGCCAATATATATGTGGCAATGAATGCATCAGATATGTCAATAATTCCACTTTATGGTGTGATGGCTTCGTTTTTCTTTGTTTTTGCAAGCAATGGCTTCTTTAATTGAAACACAACAATCAACAGGAGAAATTTTGTGATGTGCCATCAACAGGCTTCGTTATACAAAATGCCATTGATGAACAAGAGTTTTGCAATATGCCTTCATACAAACGTTTTCCTTTACTTTTGTATTGCTGTTAGCAAACAGTTAAATTTCCTTGGTTTGCCACATCTGTTCTCCAGAAACTAATGGCATGTCAAAACCAACTTACCCTCTGTAACATCAGTTCTCCAAAACCTACTGGCATTTTACAGATGGGTCTAAGTTGGTTTTTACATACCATTAGCTTTACTATAATATACTAATGCCGAATTTTATATAACATATGGTTCGCATATAAGAGCGAGTAGCTCGGCCAGATAAGACCACGAGCAGACGCGAGTGAAGGAGCAGAGCTCGAAGTGCGAGCGGAACCCCGCGGATGGAGGGGGCCGCCAACACGGCAACCACACCTAAGTTATCCATCGGATATATAGAAGGCACTATAGCTTTCTAACACCTGAGTTCTGATAACATGATAACATTTTCTTCAATTTCATAACCATATGTTTTTCTCGAAAAATATAAGATACAACCTAAAACTTCCTAGTGGCATCTATATGAGCCGTTCAGGTAAAAGTACATAAAAATACTTCCTTCGTCTAGTGCATTTATAATAACTTGTTACACTTTAATCTTAATGAATTATAATAATTTTTTATTTAATTTTTCTATCTAGTTTTTTATCTTAATTAATTATAATAATTTATAGTTTAATTTCACATCTTATCTTAGTGCTAAAAAAACTCGGTGCTTATCTTTAGGGACCAGGGAGTAGTTATCAAGCAGCAGCAGCGCAATAATTCGCAACCAGAGCAGAAAGCAGGAGCAGCACGGCCGCAGCCAGCTGCAAGCAGTGCGTGACAGCAGCATACAGTAGCCCTGGGCCGGTGGGGGTGAATAACGACGGTTTGCTCAGCTAATAAGGTGTACTCCCTCCATCCTAGTAAGGTGTATTTCATCCATTTAAATATAAGAACATCTTTAAATTTCAACTCATCAATTACTTTCTATTCAAATTTTATCTCATCAATCACTTATTCAAATTTCTTCCAATTAACTCTTCTCTTAGCGTAATTTCGATCATTACTATTAATATTTGGATATCGTAACTGACTCATATTATTTACACTACTTACACCAACATTTACATCTGTTGTTCTCTGAGCTAATAATGATAGATAGAAAAAAAACTTTCTACACCTCGGTTTCTATGAGCCAGTCAAAGAAACGGGCTCCCCCAACCACAACGCATATGCGAGTCCAAAAGATCGAATCGATCGAACTGCGAGATAGAGTGCCTTCTGCGTTTGCACGCGTCTCTGGTACCTGCAAATCCAGTGGTTTTGTTACATGTGCTAAGCAACGACATAATCTACTTGTCGGCCTCACCCCACGTGGTAGACATCTACGGTTGCTTTTATAAAGTTGAAGATCTTCACTGCCCTTAGCTCTACGACTTCCGTTTTGAACAGGTGTTAATAGAAAATTTAGAATCTAATGACATTAGAAAATTACAGTGACGTAACAAATTTTTTAATCAGAGGTGTATCACTACAAAACTAATCTCGGCGACTAGCAATGTATTTCTCCTGCATGTAGTCTCGATGTAGCACAGATTCCCCAGACAATCGGTAGATATATAGGGAGTACACATTTGGATGAGCTGGAAGAAATAGTGGTGTTTCGCTGTGAGTAGTCATCATCTACGGTTGCTTTTATAGAGTTGAAGATCTTCACTGCCCTTACCTCTACTACTTCCGTTTTGAACGGGTGTTATTAGAAAACGTAGACATCTAATGACATAATCCACGTGGTAAATATACCCAAGAGAGAAAGTACTGACTTTCTTGCTTTTCCATTTGGTCTGTTTCATTTTCTTCCTAGTTGTCTTTCCAGTTTGGTTTATTTTTGGTATATTTTATTAGGGAACTCTAGATGAGGGCAGAAGAAGAAGAAGAAATTTAGCCAAGTTATGTTGATTGGAATAGGCATAATGAAAAGCATAAATTTATTTAGAGCAGACGAAAAAGTAAAATAAAATAGAGTAAATTTCACAAAATTTAGAATAAATTATTGCAAAACTATAGATTTAAACCAATTAATCATGAAACTATAAATTTAATATTTAGGATAGAGTATGACAAAACTATATATCTAGTACCAAACTATTACAAAACTATATGTTTAGCACCAATTCTAATCAATAAACTGTAATGTTTATAGCTCAAACATATCAGTAATGTTAGGGATTTAAACTGTGAAATATGTAATTTATGATACCTAGTGTTAAATCTATATTTTTTTGATAAATTTAATTCTAACATTTATTTAATGAAAAGAATGGAGTAAAGTGTACAGCCGTTCACCTACTTTTTAAATACATACTAGATCTTAAAACTAGTTAAACTATGCCATTTCGATCTCTAACATATGATGCAGACATAGTATAAGATACGGACGTTGATGTGTCATTATCCTCACAAATTTATTTTTTCCTTTATTCTCCTCTTCTTTTTCTTTTTCCTTATATTTTTCTTCCTTTGCATGGCCCATGTACGCTGGGGAGAAATTCTGTGAGGATGATGCCACGCTAGGTCCATGTGATATGCTACGTCAATGCTAGTAGGTTTTAGGAGGTGTTATGTCAGTTTGGAACTAAAATAATGCAATTTAACAAGTTTTGAAATCTAGATCTTTATTTTATTTTAAGGGTATATTACCTACATGATACTAGACGAGCAAGTTTAGAATTAGCCGTGCACTCTGCTCAAAAGAATAAAATAAAAAACTTAGAGCAGCTGACCAAATAGAAAAATGAACAAAACCTGGCTTTGGTGAAACGGGCTAAACCCTTCTTTTATGGTGTAGTAGCCTAGCAGAAAAAGGCAGCCCAGATGGGCTTAGATGGCTTTGGAGGTTAGCCCAACACATAATATTAATTATCAGATTATCCTAAAAAGTATCTTTTTAGATAAAGTAACGTCTTAGATAATTATATTAAAGATGAGATGAATTGCTATAAGTTTACTTCCAGCCTCCACACAACTATAATACACATAACCCAAGAAGAAAAACATAATAACAAATATCATGTCACAGCAATCTATAGCAAGTGATCTTTATCCTTAGACTTGGGCTGCGAAAAGAAGCTCTCTATTGAAACAATGCCTCAAAATAATGCGAGCACATGCTGATGTTACCATGATCCAATTAGAAAAAAAATCAAATCATAGGTTTTCACTCTAGAGAGAAATCTTCCAGATATAAGAAACCAAACTCATTGCCCCATACAATCATCTAAGAGCAGACGATTTAACCCTAGAGTTAAGTAATCAATGCTTAAAAGATCACCACCTAATCGACATTCTCAATACTATTGCCTCCTCATTTTAAGCTAGAACCTCCACCCTTTTAGTATTAGTTCAAATATAATCGGTCATAACTATAAGAACTGGTACCATAGCTAATAGACACATGTCCACAATCTATAGGATCAATGCGAAGATTATATGAGTTGTAAGTTAAAATGACTCTAGTTCAGAGGTTAGTGTGAAAAGCCATAACTAACAATAATGATACCATTGTGAGGTGTACTTGCTAGTTGACAGCGGTTAGACCATGAGGGTGAGTGAAACACCACCATAACATTGATGCCACCGGTAGCCGCCAGTCCATCTTACCACGGCCATAGCCAAACACGTCCTAAGCATAGTAGCCATAGACTATCATCTCAGGTTGTCTTGTAATGCCACCACCTGAGGCGAGAGGGGACGGTCTGAGATCTAGCTTCAATACCGTGCACAACACTCTATCTTGGTTGGAACATGTACAAGAGTAGAGCTTGCACTTATGTTGTTATCCCATCCATGCCACCCCGGTCATAGACAAGTACACTATGTCGCATCCACCATAGATAGTGTCACCAGATTTACTGTTGCCAGGACTTATTCAATGCATTGGTGCATCACTTTGTTGAACAAGGGAGCGGGTGATGACTGCACGATAGAGACTACAGCGTCCTACCATCGGCAAACACTGGTAGATGGCACCATGTTGTGCTGTGGTATCCACCTCTCTAGGCTAATGAACACATGCCGCATCCCTCATACCCATCCACCAGTACTCCGGTGAGACCCACAAAGGAAGGGTCGGCCCTCTGCATGCACCGCCATGCACCACCAAGGATGTGTTCCACACCTAAAGGCCATGTGTGGTGGCGGAGTCACCTAAAGGGCACGTGCAGTAGGGAGGAGCCTTCGTGAACACACAAAACACTAGTAGCTCATTGATTTGTTGCATTTGCAGTTCAGCATCTCTTCTACAGGCTTGCTAGCAACAACGATTTGGTCAGCCACCTCCTACAGTGACATCGGGGCACCAATTTGAGAGCAAGTAACGAAAATGGTAGTGGCAGTGGACGACTTCTATCACAAGAGGGACCGTCACCGTCTTCCATGTGGTAATCACTTTTCGATGGTGGTGAGGATGAGAGGTTGTGGTGAGGGGGTTAGATTTTCTCTAAGGCATTTGCAAGAGAATTTCTTTGGATAGGTCGGTTATCTTGTATGTTGACTTTTTGAGTAACGTATTTGTATCTGAATTTTCTTGCCATTTTCTCATGCCAATAGTATAGGATGCATTTACTTGCCTGCAACAAGGGTGGTTTGCACCACATGTGCAGCGAACACCATGTTTGGAAGCCCGGGCATGCGCATGAGCCTACATCTAGGAGCATGGCTGAGGGGTAACACCGGATTCATTCGTAGCTCCTCAGCTAGGCCTAGCTCATTCAAGCATGGGGATGAGAGGCTGCAGGCGGGGGATGAGTGGTTGCAGGTGAGGCGGAGGGGTCAGTACACCCCCATCACCCCACTCTCATTTGTGTTCTCTACTCACCTGAGTTCATCATGGCTGCTTGTTGCCCTTGTCTTTACCATCGGTTGGTCGTCATTATCTCCACCACTGGTTAGTCGCCGTCACCTCCAGCCTTGAGCTTTAATATCTTTACCGCCTCACCATCTTCATCAATGACAAGATCAAACACCAACAACACACCACCGCTATTGCCAGATTTGGTGGCCACAATTTCACTATCACCAAATCCAGTAGAGAAAGGTTCAAGGAGGGTGGGTGAAGCCACAAGCTCGATCAAGGACCATTGATTTAGATACTGAGGGGTGATGAGCTCGAGGGAGGTCTCAACGACCACCTCCATCCTCTCTAGTCACCAATTCCATCCATGCAGCCACTGCCTCCCTTCTCACCTCTACTGCCCTCCCCCTTTGATAGCCTTGGGCTCACGGCCACCAGATTCCATCACATTGACAGCGTATGTCACAGCGAGAGACAAGGTCAGGAGTCAAATGGATGAAGGCAAAGCTCTTGATCTCTACTTTGTTTCCTCTTTTTTTGAATTTTTCTCCTAGTTGAACCATCATTGCATATTATAATTAAGCTCAATGTGAGCATTAGTCCTGCTTTTTAAACAATCGATCTATCTATCTATACTTATACTAATTCTAATTGAATATTTTTTAGAAAGTCTCAAATTAACTAGAGATTTAGCCATTAATTAGATATATAATAAAATTACAACCATAGATCTTAAAACTTTTTAAAGTTGTGGGCTAAACTGCCTCTTTTAATTCTGCAGGCTGATTTCAAAGCCTAATACCCTATTGGCTCTTTTCAAAACCTCACTGTTCGCACCGAATTGATCCTTCGTGTTCGCCAATAGAGGTCCAATGGAATCGTGCAAACACGCCGATGCCTGAAAGGTCTGCTTCGCTACAGTGTAAATCCTTCAGCTTTGAGGTCTCTTCATCGGGGTTGTTAGGGTTATGGGCGTGCTAGTCAAATTGACCCTGCTATTTACGAGGAGATAAACAGATGGGTCAGTCAGACGATGAGCCGACACAAACTCTTACTATCGGCTAGCTACCGATAGGGTTGAGATAGTTATCTGCTGTGTTTAACGCATTCCTGCTATCAGCTAGTTGCTAATAGAGACTGAAGCACTCTTCCATCGGCTGGGAAGCCAATGAAGACGCAGGCGGATGGTGGCAAAGAAAATAAAAGACACATCAGCTATAGAGCTGATGATGCTCCAAATATAATAGTCGATAAGTATATGGACTTCTGCTATTGGCTGGTTACTGATAGAGGCTATAGCACTCTTTTATTGGCTAGAAAACTGATGAAGATATAAACAGATAATCTAGGAATAAGAACCCATTGGTTGCAGAGCCGATGATGCTCTAAATAGAATGTGCGATGTTACTCCAAGTAAGATAAAGGATCCATTGGCTGCAAAGCGGATGACACTCCGAATAGAGTGTGCGATGAATAGCAAGGAGCAAGACTTGATCTCCCAAAAGTACGAGACCCAATGACTACTATGACGATACCATTAAAGCTAGTCTCAATAGATCTGACCAAACCGAGATAATATGAGACTGAGACTAACGGCACAAAAATGATGAGGACTAGATCGAACACACAGACAGAAGGAACGGGTGAACCCATCAGTTAGCTAAGCTGATGAGAGAAATTCTCTATAGATATATGTATATCGGCTGAGGCTGATATAGTAGGCGTGAGGCTCAAAGGAAATCACCTAAGACGTATGTGTATCAGCTGAGGAGCCGATACATTAGGCGTGATGCTCAATGTGTGAATAACTCATCGGCTGGCTACTTCGATGAAATGTCAAGTAAAGACCCATCATCTTATAGCTCAATCTACCATCAGCAGTCTAGTAGGTTAGACCTAACCGATGCAGCTCAGACTGATTCTTCATATGAACATGATCTTTATTGGAGTTAGACAATTTGGTACTAACCTTGGTGGTTCATCCCATTCTTGATGAACTGGCATATGGGGCAAGTATGGAAATGACATTGGCAATGGAGGCAACCATGGCATGTAATATTGACAAGGATAACTAGGTGGTGGCATTAGACATGGATACCATGGTGTCAAAATCGGAGGTATATATAGACATGGTATTGTGGGTGTATCCGATTGCTTTACTATTTGACCAAATCTCTCCCTAATAGGTGGTTTTAGCCTTTTTAGTTTTCATTCAATCTCTCCCTAGGAGATGATTTTGATCCTTTTGCATTACTAGACCAATCATTGAATTGTTGATCGGCCAATCCCTTCTTTTACTTTGCCACAAGCATATCAAACGTGAGCTTTAGCTTTTTTGTCTTATTGTAGATGATTTATCACTTTTGATTTTACAATCTTCGTCCTTGCCACTCTTGAGCCTAACCATCTCAGGTCGAGATTCTCCAATAATGACATTTTTACCACTCGTGGATTTGGCTTGACTTGGCCAAATTAACACTTTCTTGTTGTCAACGTTTACAAGAACAATAAGGAGAGGATCATGAGAAATTTCAGTTTTAGGTATAGGTGTAACTGACATACTCATGTAAGTGACAAAGAAATCAATTACCGGTCTTTGTTCTCCAAAACAATCATGAAACTTATGCCCCATTTGTGATCAAGTAGAAATTGAATTTGGAGCAAGTAAATGAAACCATGTAGATGCAATGTCCGATAAAGAAAGTGAGAACAACTTTAATTTAAATATATCATTACAAACAGCCTGTCCACATTGACCAATCAAACATGCATCTCATCACGTTGTAGGTATATAAATACGACAAAAGAATAAAAATGCATCTCATCATTACATTGCATACAAAAATAATAGTTATCACATATCTGTAGGAATTGAAAGTTTGCTACAAGAAATCAAAGGAACTAAAGGTTTGAAGTTTGAAATTTGAGCCCGTACTACTCTCCCTTTGTCATCAAGATATAAAAATGCAAAATACCACAGGTGGAAGAAGGAAGAAGATGAATTGTCAGCTTCTTCATTATCCTACCTTTTGATGCTTGAGCTAGAATGAACATTCATGCTTATGTTGGAGGTCATGACGAAGGATTGAGTTTGAGCACCTTAGGCCACCTCTGGTTCTTCCATAGTAAAAGGATCGACAATAATTGTTGCCTCAAGATTGGGAGAGACCTCAAAGTTTTGAGAGCGAAGGTAATCTTTTTGGAGTTGCTACATATGATGAACACTCACTACGTTGTAGGAGCAAAGGGAGAACATAGACTTCATGGCTCTCTTGGGAGAGGAGTCGGGCTTTAGAGGAGCATGAGCACAACAAAAGGATGCACCTATGGTGGAAGGAGTGACCGGTGGAGCATGAGGGCAATATGGATGATGCTTCACATTCTTGATGAAGCGAAAACCTGAGACGGCTTCTACTAGCATCATGATGTATGGTGTATATGTTGGTGAGAGAAGGGGATCAATGTCTATGGCATACATCTCTTCCCAAATGAACTTCATCACATTAAACTTGATCTTGTTGGAGCGAGAGTAGCTCAAGATATCAATTGCAATGGCTTGAATTGTTGAAGCATCGCCACCTTTTGTATTGATGGTGAGGTAGAAGAACTTGTGGAGGATGTCATAGTGAGGGAGCAAGCCATGGGTAGTCTTGACCTTTTCATTAGGGTCGTACATGAAAGTGGAATCATAAGGTTGAGTATGGTGCTAAGAATGGTGGCTAGGAAGATCAACATCATAAGGACCAAACTCTAGAACTTGAGCAAAGCGATGTATGATAGCCTTGAAAAGTTGGCTATTTGACTTCCACTTTATGTCTAGCTCTCCTGCCTCTAAAGCATAGAAGAAAAGTGTATCCCAAAACTGATCAACTATCTACTCACACCAATTATATTCAAGTGCCATGAGATTGTAAAGGCCCTTGGCTCAGTAGATATAGATGACATCGTTGAATACCGGTTTGTCCTTCTCTTCTATCGCCACCTAGCGAATCCACTGCATATCTACAAAGGGCTTTGGACACCCCATAACCACACTATTGTAGTAGTCATGATGGAAATATATGGTGTAGCAAGGATCCTAGACATCTAGGCATACTATACTTTCAAGGTCCTCCAGCTTGTCTTTCCTGCACTGAGCAATATTCTTCTTATAATCAAAAACAATCCTTGCACCAACATACATCCAATCTTGGTTGGAAATAATGGGAGACTTCTGGTGAAAAAGGCAGATGCCGGTGATAGTGTTTGATCAGGGATGGGGATGAGGTGCAAGATGGGTGCCAAGCAAGTCAATAAAAATACATGATTGAGGAATCTCTCTTACCTCAAATAATGTCTACTTCTTTGTAGCTTTTTTGGTATGAGGAACCTTGCCCTTGCCCTTGTCGACTTTGGGGAGGATTGCGGTGAGACAAGACACCTTGGGAAGTACCACCTTGGGGAGCTTCCCCCTTGATTCTCATCACTTGAGGAGACACTCAGAACACGAGTGCGCTTGACGTACACCATAATGAAAAAGCCTGAGAAAGAACACAAGAATTAAGGTATTTAGGTAGAATCATGAAGTAAATGGCTAGAGTAGACTAGAGACTAGAGTATCTGGACCTCGTGTCCAAAGTCTCTAGTTAGCACCCCCTGTCAGGTAGGAAGGTGGGTTCGAAGAGTCTGGTCTCTTTGGACGGAGACTCTGATCCTACAAAGAGGATTGCACGGGCAACAAAAAATCTATCCATAGAAACACAATATAGATTATAGATTGTGTTCCTAGGAGAGTATTAGGACTATCCTAGCATAAGATTTCTAAACCTAGATCGAAGAATTCAAAGATCAACTAAAGAAGTCAAAAAAAACCAACAATTTAGAGAATTCCTTGAACCCAAAGCGATGATCAGTGGATGGATTTGGAGTCTTTGCTCACCAAGGAGTGACTGGAGATGAAGAACACAAAAAACCATCGGTGGAAAACAAAACTCGCTAGAGAGGATGTCGTGTGCCACCGTAGAGGATCGAGAAGAGGGGAAGGAACATGGGCGGTGATGACGGTTGCAAGGTATTTATACTCTAGAGATCTGGAGACACTGGATACAAAGGGCAGAGAGTCCGGATGGAAGTAAACCGAGGCAATAGAGGCTGAGCAAAGACTCCATCCTTAAGGGCCGGAGACTCTAGATCAAGGTAACTGTCGACAGTGAGGATGGAGCAGAGAATTCAGGAATAGAGTTTGGAAACTTTGGTCCATAGAGTAAAAGGAATGCTAGACATGTAATATATGAGAACCTTAATGTGATCGGCCAATATCCAACATTATAAATCAATGACAACATTAGGTTTCCGTAGGTTAAGATGAAAATATTTGAAAAACAAACTACACAAAAAGATTTTGAAATATTTGAGTTCAAATTTGTGTCAAGACCAATACTTAGTAAAGTGGGATCTCTTAACACTAGAACTCATAATTTACATATGTTTTTGAGATTAGTACTAGCTTATTGATTAAACAAACACATTATTCCAAAATATGATTATCTCAAGAGATGTTCTGAGAATCATGAATATTTAGCTCATTTGTCTACTACACAAACAACCACTCATCTAAATGCTAGGTAAAAATATTAGCAAGTTGTTTATTGGTTGACACATGTCTTAGGCAAATATCCATTTTGGCTTCATGGTCTCTGAAGAAATGGTGACGGATGTCAATATATTTGGTTCTTAATTGTTGGATGGAATTATTAATGATTTTAATGACACTCTCATTGTCACATTGTTTGCGCCGAGATCCCTCGCGCGCCCCGGCACGAACACGCCGATCGCCTAGGAGGTCTGCTTAACTCCAGTGCAGGCCGATCGGCTTCTCTGCGTCAAGGGCCGTGGGGTTCGATCGGCTCTAACGCGACGGTGTGGGTGCAGGCGTGCCAGTCAATTTGACCGTGCAATTGACAAGGAAGTGAGACGAGCAGGTCCATCAGATGGTGGGCTGATACAGGCGCTCGCTATCGGCTAGGTGCCGATAGGATCGGGATGGCCATCAGCCGCGCCCGGAAGGCCCTTCGCTATCGGTTGGCTACCGATAGAATCAGTATGCTCTTCGATCGGCTGAGGAGTCGATGTGGATAGGTGTCGATGAGGGATCGGCCTTAGAGCCGATGAGAAACCAGGATATACTTAGAGGATAGCAAGGCGCACAGGATCCCTCCGGATAGCTGAACAGTAGTTCATCGACTAGAAAAACCGATGAAGGCACATGCGGACTGGCAAGGAATACTATTAAAAGGTATGGGTTGTAAAGCCGATGCCGCTCCGGATATGACAGCACGAGACCCGTCGCCAGCCGTAATAGCGCCAATAACACCAAACCTCGAAGATCGGACCTAACCGAGACAGTACGAGGCCGAGGCCAGCAGCGATGATACGGAGGGCGCTGGATCGGCTATGTTGAAGCAAAGATAGGAACAAACCCATCGACGAGCTGAGCCGATGAGGGGATGCCTCTCTGAAGGTGGGTGCGTATCAATTGGGAGACCGATACGCTCGGCGTTGCGCGCCAAGGGACACCTTTAAAGGCTGATGCGTATCAGCCAATGGGCCGATGCGCTTGGCGTGAAGCTCAGAGCATGGATAACTCATCGGCTAGTACTCCGATGATACGCCGTGTAGAAAACTATAAGCCTGAAGCTCGATCTACCATTGGCAGCCCCGTAGATCGAACCTAACCGATGCAGCATGAAATTGACGATGGCAGAGGGAGTTTAATAGGCTGATAGCCCCTGCACGGACGTGATGCGATACGTCTGATCGCCCTAAGAGGTCAAACCTAACCGATGTAGCCTTAGACAGAATAGAACATATCGAGATGGTGGCGGGACTTACCCCTTCGCCAGAGATCGGACTTAACCGATACAGCCCCGTACCGAGAGTCAGAACCCACCAGTAAAACCTAGATAAACTAGGGTGGTGATGCGCCGAGATTGTATTAATCGAGAGATATCTTACATGTTTCCAGGGGATCTATATTTATACCCTGGGTTTACAGACAGAGTCTGACGCGTTTATAACCATCGGACGTTATTTCCTAACAAGAACAAAGGAAAATACCTCTAAATAAGTTAACTAACTAACTAAACATTCCTAATAAGGTTACAATTTATAAATATAAAACATCTTGCCGTGGTGTCCACGGCTCTACCGCAAACTTGGTTTTATCGAAATAATCTTCCAATTTGGAACCGAGTTTTACTTCGCTACAACCCGATCAGCTTTTTCACCGTAGCAATCGGACCTCTTTTTACTCAAGCCGATCCTTTTCCTACCTCTCCTCGGGCTTCTCAGACCTGACCCCAATCAGATAATTCTCTGTCTTCATACCAATCCAATCTTCTACTAATTTGATTGGCTTCTCTACAGTTCCGATCGGCTATCTCACGAGCTGACCAGTATCTCCATCGGACACCTCTCAGCCGATCGGCTTTAGCACCATTGGATCGTCCAGATTTTGACGTTAACACATGCCCTCAATTTCAGAGTTTGCCAATAGACTATGAAATTTCAAGCCGTTGGAGGTCTCCGCAAATCAGGATGACCCGTTAAAACCTGTATTAATCGGCTCAGATTTCTACCTAGGTCACTCCGCCTCTATAAAATATCTCTCCGCCTCAGCCTTCTTCCACACACTTCTTCCCATCAGAACCCCCAAACCTCGATGAGCTCCAAAGACTAAAGGTGAACTCTCGCAAATTACTTCATTGGCCGCTACTCCTTCTTCCTCCGTGTGATGGCTTCTGCACACGTAATCCCTGATGTAACTATCATCTGCTCTTTCATCCTATATCTCACACAAATCTTCCCCATCCCGTCTTAGTAGTCAAGTTCTTGTTTTCTGTAGGATCTCAAGAGTCAGATTGCCATCCTGGTTTCTGACCGCCCTGGTCACTTTTATCTTGGCCCTATGGGTAGCGAAGATCCGACTGATTTCATAAACTCTGAAACAGAAAGGATCCCGTTCAAAAACTCATCTATGGCCATCACCGATTGGGCTAACAGCTTTAGATCTTGGCCTAGCAAACTCCTAGGATGGAGAAACTGGTATCTTAGAGTTTTCGTGCCTAAAAAGTCTTTCTAGGAGGATTTGGAGATAGACCATTGTATCAACCTCTCCTTAGCCGATATGGAAAAGAATGAACCTTTACTTGCATCGGCTTCTTACTTTTGGTCGGATATCCTGAATGCCTTCATGTTTGGGCATGGACCGATGACCCCCACTCTGATGGATGTTACCATGTTGACTTGCCTCAACACCACCTACTATATAAACCTGTTCATCCTCAGATTCAAACCCACTCATCGGCTAAACACCAAGAACGTCGGAGGTTGGACTAAATATATTTCTCTGCACAAAAAGTCCTCTGGCCAATTCGATGAGCATGAACACGTAGCATTCTTAAATCTCTGGTTGGAGTGGTTTGTCTTTGGTGGTTCAACTTTTGGTCCAACAACCATCATACAGTGCTTGGCAGAGCTCCTGGCAATATCTTCTTGGAGCTACTTATCAACTGCTCCATCAAGTGGCGACCAAGCTGTCGGCAGGCCAACCAGTTGGACATATTTGGTCCCTAGTGATTCATACAACTTTGGTTGAACGTCTACACCTCTAGAGTCATCGCCAGGTCCCTTTTCCCTTACATGACATATCCGACTAACTACCTAGAGGAAAATGAGGTTAACTGATGCCAATGTATATCTTTGGGTGAAGCTTCATCGGCTTTTCCTGGAAGCAAAATGACCCCCCTCGGACTCAGCCAGTGGTTCAAATGTTTCTACTATGGCTTCACTAAAGAGGTCACCATCTGGTTTGCGTACAAGGACGACTCGTCTTTCGAAATGCCTTCCAAGTTTCATTCGATGAACGCCTTAGCCGACGAAGAATCGAAGACAATCTTCTTATCCTCCATAACTCCTAATCTTCTGCCAATTGGATTTTCATTGGGCCGATCCCAACATCCATCATATGAGTTATACCATCCTTTGGTTGGTGCTCGTCAATTGGGCTTTGGCCAACTCCCTATCGGCTTGTTCTTCATCGGCAAACTCTAAGCCCAAGGAGAAGTAAAAATTTGCTTGGAGTACGATCGGCTTAGGTTGATGGCATCAACCTTGTCCTTAGGGACTATCTCCACCTTTGAGCCCTATATATCCAACACCAAACTCTTTGCTTGATGGTGATCAGAATGGGGAAGGCACCTGTTCAGTCTATCGGCTAAAAATTACTGACTGCGCCTCAATCCTGACTATGTGGAATCCGATGAAGAGGTAATCTCTCTCCTTGTACTATCTTTTCTTTATCGTATTGAATTTCAACTGTGTCTTGATTCTCATGTTTCCACAGGCTGGCGACAAAGATGCTCCTACGACCAACGCAAGTGGTTGGTCGATTATTTATCAACCTCCATCGGCCAGATCCCTCCTTGGACAGGGTGCTCTGCCTCCATCGGCTCTCCTCCGAGTGTCACGAACACCAGGGCTGAAGCGCAAGAAGCCGGCTACTCGGATGGTTTCTAAGAAACAAAAATCCGACGCCGATGTCGCCATTATTACATCGGCTTCGCGAAGCTCTTCTCCTATGGCCATCCTGATATCTGCATCTCCATTGGTATGTGTCAGCATCAATTCTTCTCCGTTGCTTTTGCCTTTATCCTGATACCTTTACTTTACAGCCTAAACCATCGGCTCCTGAAGTCCAAACGCTAGACACTATTACTGGGGCTAAGCCAACAGTATCCTCAGAAGTCATGGCATCCACTCCTCAAACTGCCCTACATCAAGCTGATACCCGCATAATCGCTCAAACTGCTCTCGCTGTATCCTAGGTACATCCATCCTACATGTTATTTTCTTGACTGATGATCCCCATATTTACTAATGTTATCGTGCAGTCATTAGCCGATCTGTTTTCCTTTGACATCGGTAAATACTTGGAAGCAGAGGAAGATTTAGCCACTAGTGCCGCAATTAAACCATCTTTACCAGCCGATGCACGCAAGCAGTTGTCAGATATTATGCATCGGCTGGAAGTTCCAATTGACTCGCTAGTGAAAGATTGCAGGCCGATCTAGGGCAGACTTGCTGAAATTGAACATCTTCTGCATGAGGAATTGACGGACACACTCACACCTGCTGCCTACTTGGAATTCTAAAGGACCCAGCTGATTGCATCAAGACAACACATAGCCGATCACGTTGAGAAAGCAATCTAGCTCACAACGATTGGCTAACTGCCTAAAATAAAAAGAAAATGCTTGATGAAATGACAGCTGACCTTCAACGCAACAACACCAAGCTTGGCCTCTTGAAGAAATGAGAAGCCAATTTGATGACAGAACTCGACAAGGTTCGTGACGACATCAACTCCACCGAGTCCCACCTCATCGGCCTACCAAAATCAATCCAACATCAAGAAGCCAAAGTAGAAGACCAAGTGCGGCTTGCAGTTCGTCGGCACCGGAACTTAAAGACTATCTCTGGATCAAATGAGGATGACATCCGTGCCATCAATAAAATAGATCAAATCCGTTTGCACGCAATCGAGGCCATTAAGAAATTCTTGTAAAATTTTAGGCTCGGAAAAACCCCAGATGTCACCCTGAACATTAACTATTTGCAATAGAGTTCAATCAGCTTGATCAACAAAAGTTGTATATATATATTTCCTAATGGCGATGTCTAAACGATATTGGCCATCCGTAACCGATATAATCATATCGGCTTCCGTATATTAGAAATCAGCTATGCCTCAGCCGACTTACGCAAACAGTATTATTAGCCGATACAGATGTCTTGTATTCATCAACCATCGTTCTTGACGCCTCGATAAGTGTTCAGTTCCTTCTCTCCACAATCTCATGTTTAGGTGGGACGTATGGAGCAGAGAACTCATGGTTGATTCTCTCTTTAGCCAAGAACTCCTCCACTTGTGTGTTCTTGAACTCACCACCATTGGCACTTCTCACTCTCTTGATCTCGAGCTCAAACTCGTTTTGGGCTTGATGTGAAATTTTTTTCAAGGTAGCTTGTGCTTCACTTTTGTCATGGAGAAAAATACCCAAGAGTAATGTGAATAGTCATCAACAATGATAAAGCCATACTTGTTATCTCCAATGCTTATGTAAGCTACTAATTCAAAGATGTCCATATGAAGTAGCTCCAAGGGATGAGATATTGTCATGATGTTCTTAGCTGGATGTGGAGCTCTAACTTGCTTTCCCACCTGGCTAGCCCTAAACACATGATCCTTCTCGAAGATCACATTAGATAGACCAAGAATGTGTTCTCCTTTCAGAAGTTTTAACAAATTATGCATTCCAACATAAGCTAGCCGACAATGCCAAAGCCAACCATTTCTAGATTTTGCAATTAAGCATACTTCATAACTCACCCTATCTCATGAAAAATCAACAAGATAAAGATTGCTCTTTAACTTACCAACAAAAGCTACAGACTCATCATCACATCTAAAAATTGTTATATCCTTATCAGTAAAGAGACAATTTTAACTAATTTTGTATAATTGAGAAACAGAAAGCATGTTGTAAATAAAAGATCAAATATATAGTATATTAGTGATTGAGAGATCATTTGAGATGATGATTTTACTGAGACCCATCACCTTGCCTTTACCATTATCTCCCAACACAATGTCATCATGTTGCCCTCCATCATCTCCAATAGAAGTGAACATACTCCTCTCACTAGTCATATGATTACTGCATCCACTATGCACAACCCAACTCGATCTATTGAAGGTGTACGCCTACAAAATAACTTATGCTTGGGATTTATGTACTTAAAAAGGCTTAGGAATTCACTAGTGTCTCTCATATTTTTTGCCACAAGACCCCCACAAATTTAGCTGCCACATTACCATGATGTCTCTTAAGAACATAAGAAGCATAAAATAGATATTAAGGCATATGCTTCTTTTTCTCTTGGACTTGGGGATCTTCATCTTCATAAACTTTATGGGCTTGTTGTACTCCATCACCTGGTTTAGTAACTTGTTCTCACATGGGTAAAAACCAAGCCCAAAGTCATGCTTGTTATTGTGCGTGATGAGAGTCTTATAGAGGTCATCTTTGGATTGATGCGTCTTCATACAACCATATTTTACCAAGGCACCAAGTTTCTCGTTCTCCTTCTTAAGCTTATCTAGAGCTAGTATGTTAGTAACATTGGCATTCATGTCAAGATTATAGCATCTAACAAGCCAATTGCTTGTAGAGGCATTAGAGAGATTACTGGCTTGATTTAAAGGAGAGGTGCTAGACCAAAGAGCATCAAATTACACTTTGAGAGATTTGTAAGTCTTGTACAATCAATCAAACCTCTTAACAAGTGTTTCATTCGAGCTCTTTGGAGTACCAATTGATGCATTGACTACATCTATCTTATTGGTCAAATCATCAACCTTCTCCTGCTCCTTAGCCAAAGACTTCTTAAGGGCAAGATTTCTCTCCTGCAAGTCCTCTTGACTCTCAAGAGTATTCTCCTTGCTCTCTAATGCTTTCATGAGCTTTGCCACTTTGCTAAGTGTGATTTTGTTGATGCCTTTGACATCAAAATCATCCTCATCATCATAGTTATCACTTTCATCATCACTAGTCACAATTACAATGTAGAATTACCTTGCACCCCTTCGCCATGAGGTAAGTGGGAGTATAGTAGTAATTGTCACATTGGAAGTTGAAGTGTGTTTTCCTTGGCAACGATAACTTGATGGCAATTGTTGTGACGCCTTTCTGTCCTTTGGAGCAAGATTCACTGTAGCAATTAACTTGACGGAGTCTTCCATTGCTTTAATCCGATCGGCTTCTTCCCTGTAGCAATTGGACCTCCCTTCACTCAAGCCGATCCTTTTCCAACCTCTCCCTAGGCTTGTCTAGGTCTTATCGTTAAAACTCCTCCTTGGAACTGACTCCATTTCTCTGTCCTCAAACCAATCCAATCTTCCACTAGTTTGATTGGCTCCTCTACAGTACCGATCAGCTTTCTCCCACGAGCTGATTAGTATTTTCATCAGTCGATCCTATTTACAGGCTGAATCAAATTCTGATGTTAACACATTGGACGGCGGCTCAATCACGCGAAGGCCTGGGAGGTCTGCTTGTCTCCAGTGCAGGTCCTTAGGTCTCGAGGTTCACGGACGTGCCAGTCAATTTGACCCTGCAATTGACAAGGAGGTGAGACGAGCAGGTTCGATACAGACGCTCGCTATCGGCTGGCTGCTGATAGGTTCGGGATGCTGTTTGATCGGCTGGGGAGCCGATGTGGACAGGTGTCGACGAGCGGTCGACCGTAGAGCTGATGGAGGAACCAGGGTGTGCTCAGAGGATATCGAGGCGCATGGGATCCCTCCAGACTGCCGAACAGTAATCCATTGGCTAGAAAACCGATGAAAGCGGATGCGGCCTAGGCGATGATTAGCGCAAGAAGGCATGGGCTGCAAAGCCGATGCCGCTCTGGATATGACAGCAAGAGACCCGTCGCCCACTGTGGCAGCACCATCAACACCAAACCTCGAAGATCGGACCTAACCGAGACAGCTCGAGGCCGGGGCCAGCGGCGATGATACGGAGGATGCCGGATTGGCTATGCCATAGCAAGGATAGGAACGAACCCATTGGCTAGCTGAGCCGATGAGGGGACGCCTCTCTAAAGGCGGGTGCGTATCAGCTGGAGGTCCGATACGTTTGGTGTTACGCGTCGTGGGACGCTTCTAAAGGCTGATGCGTATCGGCCGATGGGTCGATGCACTGGGCGTGAAGCATAGAGCATGGATAACTCATCGGCTAGCACTCCAATGATACGCCGTGCAGGAGACTATAGGCCTGAAGCTCGATCTACCATCGGTATCCCTATAGGTCAGACCTAACCAATGCAGCACGTGACCAACGATGGCAGAGGGAGCTTAACAGGCCGATAGGTCCAGTACGGACGTGATGCGATATATCCGATCGGCCTAAGAGGTTGGACCTAACCGATGCAGCCTTAGACAGAGCAGGACATATCGGGATGGTGGCGGGACTTACCCCTTCGCCGAAGATCGGACTTAACCGATGCAGCCTCGCGTCGAGAGCCAGAACCCGCCAGTAGAACCTAGATAAACTAGGGTGGCGATGCGCCGAGTTTGAATATGATCGAGAGATATTTTACATGTTTTCAGGGGGTCTATATTTATATCCTGGAGTTACAGACAGAGTCCGATGTGTCTACGACCACCGGACATTATTTCCTAGTAAGAACAAAGGAAAATATTCCTAAAGGAGTTAACTAACCAGCTAGACCTCCCTAATTGAGTAAGGTTATAATTTACAAAAATAAGCACACTGCCGTGGAGTCCACGGCTCCTCCGCAAACCCGGTTTCATCTGAATAATCTTCCAATTTGTAACCGAGTCTTCCTTTGCTGCAACCTGATCGGCTTCTCCACTATAGCTATCGAACCTTCTTTACGTCAAGCCGATCCTTCTCCTTCCTTCCCTCGGGCATCTCGGACCTAATCCCGATTGGACAATCCCCTGTCTTCAAGCCGATCCAATCTTCTACTAATCTGATCGGCTTTTCTATAGTTCTCCATCGGCTTTGTCTTAGTATCTCCATCGGCCGATGGCTGCATCAAACCCTCCAACGGACCTCTCAGCCGATCAGCTTTAGCCCTATCGGATCTCCCAGCCGATCGGCTTTAGCGCCATCGGATCCGCCAGATTTTGGCGTTAACACATGCCCCGCAAATCAGGATGACCCGTTAAAACCCCATTAATCGGCTTGGATCTTTGCCTAGGTCGTTCCGCCTCTATAAAATATATCCTCTCCTCAGCCTTCTTCCACACACTTCTTCTCATCAAAAACCCCAAACCTCAACGAGCTCCACAGGCATCCGCAAATTTCTGCGAATCTCGACGGGCTCAGAAGACTGAAGGCGAGCTCTCATAGATTTCTTCATCGGCCGCTACTCCTTCATTTGCGCAATGGCTTCCACACACATAATCCCTGAGGTAACCATTATCTGCTCTTTCATCCTATGTTTTGCACGATTCTTCCCCATCCCAATTTCTCATCAGTAGTCGGGTTCTGGTTTCTGTAGGATTTTAAGAGTCATATCACTATTCCAATCTCTGACCGCCCCGGTCACTTCTTTCTTGGCCCTATGGGTAACAAGGATCCGACTGATTTTATCAACTCCGAAACAGAAAGGATCCCGTTCAAGCACTCATCCATGGACATCACCGATTGGGCTCATAGCTTCAGATCTTGGCCTAGCAAACTCCCTAAATGGAGGAACTGGTACCTTAGGGTTTCTGCCTCCAAAAAGACTTTGTGGGAGGATCTGAAAATAGACCATTGCATTAACCTTTTCTTAGCCGATATGGAAAGGAACGAACCTCTGCTTGCATCGGCTTCTTACTTCTGGTCGGACATCTTGAATGCCTTCATGTTCAGGCATGCGCCGATGACTCCCACCTTGATGAATGTTACTATGTTGACCTGCCTCAACACCACCCACTACATGAACCTTTTTAGCCTCAGATTCAAACCTAAGCATCGACTAAACACCAAGAATGTCAGAGGTTGGACTAAGTACATTTCCTTGCATAACAAATCCTCCGACCTAGTCGATGGACGTGAACATGTAGCGTTCTTGAATCTTTGGCTGGAACGATTCTTCTTTGGCAGTTCGACTCTCGGTCCAACAACGAACATGCAATGTTTGGCAGAGCTCCTGGCCGATCACCGCCAAATTCCCCTGGGGCATTATCTTCTCGGAGCAACTTATCATCTGCTCCATCAAGTTGCGACCAAGCTGTCAACAGGCCATCCAGTCGGACATATCAGCGGACCCTGGTGGTTTATACAACTTTGGTTGAACGTCTACACCTCCAAAGTCATTGCCAGGCCCTCTTTCTCTTCCATGACATTCCCGACTGAGTGCCCAGAAGAAAACGAAGCCAGCCGACGCCGATGCATTTCACTGGGTGAAGCTTCATCGGCTCTTCCTGGAAGCAAAATGACCCTCCTCGGACTCAGCCAATGGTTTAAGTGTTTCTACTATGGCTTTACCAAAGAGGTCACCATCTGGTTTGCGTACAAGGATGACTCGTCCTTTGAAATGCCTTCCAGGTTTCATCCGATGAATGCCTTAGCCGATGAAGAATCGAAGACCATCTTTTTATCCTTCATAACTCCTTGTCTTTTGCCGATCAGATTTTCAATGGGCCGATCCCAACATCCATCATACGAGTTCTACCATCCTTCGATTAGTGCTCGTCAGTTAGACTTCGGCCAACTCCCCATCGGCAAACTCCGAGCCCGTGGAAAAGTGAAAAGCGGCTTGGAGTATGACCGACTTAGTTCGATGACATCGAACTTGTTCTTAGGGACTATCTCCACCTTCGAGCCCTGTACATCCAATACCAAAATCTTCGCTCGATGGTGGTCAGAATGGGGAAGGCACTTGTATAGTCTATCGGCTGAACATTATTGCCTTCGCCTCAATCCCGACTACGTGGAATCCGATGAAGAGGTAATCCTTCTTTCACTATCATGTCTTCATCGTATTGAATTTCAACTGTATCTTAATTCCCATGATTCCACAGGCTGGCGACAAAGACGCACCTTCGACCAGCCCAAGTGGTCGGGCGATTATCTATCAACCTCCATTGGCCAGATCCCTCCTTGGGCAAAGTGGTCCACCTCCATCGGCTCTCCTCCGAGTATCGCAGGTGTCAGGGTCAAAGCGCAAGAAACCTGCTGCTTGATCGGTTTCTAAGAGAAGGAAACCCGATGCCGATGTTGTCATCGTTGCATCGGCTTCGCGAAGCCCTTCTCCTGTGGCAATTCTAACTCCTCCCGCATCTCCGCTGGTAGGTGTCAGCGTCAATTCTCTATTGCCTTTGTTTTATCCTGACACCTTCGCTTTGCAGCCTGAACCATCGGCTCCCGAGGTCCAAACGTCAGACCCTGTTACTGGGGCTGAGCCGATGATATCCTCTGAAGTTTTAGCATCTACTCACACTGCCCCACATCAAGCTGATACCCGCACAAGAACTGCTCCCACTGTCTCTCAGGTACGTCCATCATACATGTTATTTTTCTTGACTTATGATCTCCAAGTTTACTAATGTTGTTATGCAGTCATTAGCCGATCTGTTCTCCTTCGACATCGGCAAATACCTGGAAGCAGAGGAAGACTCAGCCACCAGCACAGCGATTGAAACATTTTTGCCAGCCGATGCACGTGAGCAGTTGTTAGATATTATGCATCGGCTGGAGGTTCCGATTGACTCGCTGGTGGAAGACTGCGGGTCGATCCGGGGAAGACTTGCAGAAATTCAACACCTGCTTGCGGAACTATCGGATGCACTCACGCCTACTGCTTACTTGGAATTCCAAAGACCCAGCTGACTGCATCAAGACGACGCATAGCCGATCGCGCTGAGCAAATCCACCTAGCTCACAACAATCGGTTGACTGCCCATGATGAAAAAAAGAAACTTGATGAAATGTGAGCTGACCTTCAACACGCCAACACCAAGCTTGGCCTCTTGAAGAAACGAGAAGCCGATTTGATGGCAGAACTCGACAAGGTTCGTGAAGACATCAATTCCACCGAGTCCCATCTCATTGGCCTACCAAAGTCGATCCAAAACCAAGAGGCCAAGGTAGCAGACAAAGTGCAGCTAGCAGTTCGCAGGCACAAGAACTTGAAAACTATCCCCGGATCAGACGAGGATGGCATCCGCACTATCAATGATATAGATCAAATCCGTCTGCGCGCGATCGAGGCCATTAATAAATTCTTGTAAAACTTTAGTCTCGGAGAAATACAGATGTCATCTTGAACATTAACTTTTTACAGTAAACTTCAATCAGCTTGATCAACAAAAGTTGTGTATATATATTTTCTGATGACGACGTCTTAAACTGTATCGGCCATCTGTAATCGATATAATCATATCGGCTTTCGTATATTAGGAATCGGCTACGCCTCAGCCGATTTAAACAGTATCACTAGCCGATACCAATTCTGAGAACCCATCCATCTTGAAAAGGAGAAATTGGCTATGCTCAGCCGATCAAGATGTCTTCCCGATTGGGTGGCCGTTCTCCAAACTTATCATCCCAAGACCCAATCAGTAACTTCTGATGTATCGGCATCTCCTCTTTTCTTGATAATCGTCTCTCGTAAGCCGATACCACATGCATCAGATGTGTTAAACCGTTGAACTCCTGGGCAGAAAATTTCTACCTGATGCGACTTGATAACCCCTAGAAGGCCAAATCGGCTAATTGTTCATCGCTCAGAACAAGACTATAACATCGGCTTCTGATGTCCTGGAAATGTTGGATGTATTCCAAAACTGACTCATTATGCCTCTGTTTAATCGATGTCAAATCTGATAGTCTCGTTTCTTGAATCCCAGTATAGAAATGTCCATGGAACCATTGTTCCAAATCGGCCCATCCTTCAATCGAGTTCGATGGTAACGAAGAAAACCATGCGAAGGCCGATCCAGAGAGGGATAAAGGAAAGAAACAGACTCTGAGAGCTTCCTCAGCCGATGCTTCTCCACTCTGTATTAAGAATCGGCTGATGTGTTCTAATGTAGATATGCTGTCTTGTCCTGAGAATATTGAGAAATCTGTTATCGTGTATCGGCGAGGTTGTGGAACTCTGTTAAACCATTCTGGATATGGGTGCCGATACATTAATGTTTGATCTTTGGGTTTGATATCAAATTGCTCTTCCACCATATCCACAATTCTGGTTAACCAATTATTCTTTCTTAAAGTGTCTTCCTGATCATGTTGAGGTGGATATGATACCCGATTCTGCTTATGATATCTCCATAATGATTTATCTGACAAAATTCTGGAGGTTCCTCCTGTCGTTGCCCCCCGAGTCGATCTTGTATTGGTGGATACATATTTGCCGATAGGTCCTTGTTTTCCTCCGTCTCTATCGGCAAAGGCACATGATCCTGATCGGTTTCTTGAGCCGATGACTCTTGTATCACCTTCCCGATCAGATCCTGTAGTGTATCCATCCATACTCCTGATGGATTACTGAATGCTTGATAAAATCAGTTGTTGAACATCTCTTGCAACGGCTTGGAAGAATTCACGGGTGCTGAATGGCCTGATTCTTTCATCAAAACACACTTTGGTAATTGTGTTTTTTGAATCGGCCTTTCTTTAGTCATACTGAAAGATTCCAAACAGAGTTTCTGAAAGTTGTCCATATTTTGCTCTATATGCCACCTCTGGTCTTCATTCAAATCCTCCATGGTAACTGGAATTGTTATCTCCTCATCGGCTTCATCTTCGGATGAATATGTCTTGGGATCCACCTTTTCTTTAGACATATTGACAACAAGATGCCCCCCGGGTTGATGAGAAAAATCTGACTTCCAATCAGGCACATGTAGAGTCCCGCTGGTTGATGAATGGAATTATATCACCAGCCGATGAAGGATCTTTAGCCGATAAACGGTCTTCAGGTTTCTCCAGCCGATTAATACGGTCCAATCGCCTAATTAATGAAGATTTCTACCCGATCGGCCGATGAATAAAGTACAATTCTTATCGGCTGATGAATGAAACCTTCGGTCCCACCGGACGTGCCAAGAGGCGTGCTCGCCGCCAAAAAATCCTGCGACCAGGGAGGGACGGCGGCTCGGTCACGTGAAGGCCTGGGAGGTTTGCTTGTCTCCAATGCAGGTCCTTAGGTCTCGAGGTTCGCGGACGTGCCAGTCAATTTGACCCTGCAATTGACAAGGAGGTGAGACGAGCGGGTCCGATACAGACGCTCGCTATCAGCTGGCTGCCGATAGGTTCGGGATGCTGTTTGATCGGCTGGGGAGCCGATGTGGACAGGTGCTGACGAGTGGTCGACCATAGAGCCGATGGAGGAACCAGGGTGTGCTCAGAGGATATCGAGGCGCACGAGATCCCTCCGGACAGCCGAACATTGATCCATCGGCTGGAAAACCAATGAAAGCGGATGCGGCCTAGGCGATGATTAGCGCAAGAAGGCACGGGCTGCAAAGCCAATGCCACTCCGGATATGACAGCAAGAGACCCGTCGCCCGCCGTGGCAGCGCCATCAACACCGAACCTCGAAGATCGGACCTAACCGAGACAATACGAGGCCGGGGCCAGCGGCGATGATACGGAGTACGCCGGATCGGCTATGCCGTAGCAAGGATAGGAATGAACCCATCGGCTAGATGAGCCGATGAGGGGACGCCTCTCTGAAGGCGGGTACGTATCGGCTGGAGGTCCGATACGTTTGGCATTACGCGTCGTGGGACGCCTCTAAAGGCTGATGCGTATAGGCCGATGGGCCGATGCGCTGGACGTGAAGCACAAAGCATGGATAACTCATCGGCTAGCACTCCGATGATACGCCGTGCAGGAGACTATAGGCCTGAAGCTCGATCTACCATCGGCAGCCCTGTAGGTCGGACCTAACCGATGCAGCACGTGACCGACGACGGCAGAGGGAGCTTAACAGGCCGATAGGTCCAGCACGGACATGATGCGATACATCCGATCGACCTAAGAGGTCGGATCTAACCGATGCAACCTTAGACAGAGCAGGACATATCGGGATGGTGGCAGGACTTACCCCTTCGCCGGAGATCGGACTTAACCGATGCAGCACCGCGTCGAGAGCCAGAACCCACCGGTAGAACCTAGATAAACTAGGGTGGCGATGCACCGAGTTTGAATATGATCGAGAGATATTTTACATGTTTCCAGGGGTCTATATTTATACCCTGGATTTACAGACAGAGTCTGACGCGTCTACAATTACTGGACATTATTTCCTAGTAAGAACAAAGGAAAATATTACTAAAGGAGTTAACTAACCAGCTAGACCTCCCTAATTGAGTAAGGTTATAATTTACAAAAGTAAGCACCCTGCCGTGGAGTCCACGGCTCCTCCGCAAACCCGGTTTCATCTGAATAATCTTCCAATTTGTAACCGAGTCTTTCTTTGCTGCAACCTGATCGGCTTCTCTACTGTAGCTATCGAACCTTCTTTAAGTCAAGCCGATCTTTCTCCTTCCTTCCCTCGGGCTTCTCGGACCTGATCCCAATTGGACAATCCCCTGTCTTCAAGCCGATCCAATCTTCTACTAATCTGATCGGCTTTTCTATAGTTCTCTATCGGCTTTGTCTCAGTATCTCCATCGGCCGATGGCTGCATCAAACCCTCTAACAGACCTCTCAGCCGATCGGCTTTAGCCCCATCGGATCACCCAGCCGATCGGCTTTAGCGCCATCGGATCCGTCAGATTTTGGCGTTAACACACATGCCCCTAATATCGGAGTTTGCCAATAGACTACAAAATTTCGAGTCGCTGGAAGTCTCCGCAAACCAGGATGGCTCGTTAAAACCCGTAAATAATAATTAATCGGCCTAGATTCCTACCTAGGTCACTCTGCCTCTATAAAGTATACCATCGCTTCATCCTTCTTCCACACACTTCATCTCTATCAGAGCTTCTATCCTCAACGAGCTCCAACGACTGAAGGCGAACCTCCGCAGATCACTTCATCGGCCGCTAAACTTCTCTCCTCCTTCCTCCGCGCGATGGCGTCAACACACGTAGTCCCTGAGGTAACTATCATCTACTCTTCCATTCAAACAAATCTTCCCCATCCCGTCTTCTCATCGGTATTCAGGTTCTTGTTTACTGTAGGATCTCAAGAGTTAGATTGTCATCCTAGTTTCCGATCACCCCGGTTACTTTTACCTTGGCCCTATGGGTAACGAAGATCCAACGGATTTCATAAATTTCAAAACAGAAAGGATCACATATAAACATTCATCTATGGCCATCACCGATTGGACCAATAGTTTCAGATCTTGGCCTGGTAAACTCCCGGGATGGAGAAACTAGTACCTCAGGGTTTTTCCTCCAAAAAGTCATTCTAGGAAGACTTAGAAATAGACCACTGCATCAACCTTTCTTTAGCCGATATGGAAAAAAAATGAACATTTGCTCGCATCGGCTTCTTATTTCTAGTCGGATATTCTGAACACCTTCATGTTTAGGCATGGACCAATGACCCCCACCCTAATAGATGTCACCATATTGACCTACCTTAACACTACCCATTACGTAAATCCGTTTATCCTCAGATTCAAATACACTCATCGGCTAAACACCAAAAATGTCAGAGGTTGGACTACATACATCTCCCTGCACAAAAAAACCTCCGGCCAAGTCGATGAGCGAGAACATGTGGCATTCTGGAATCTTTAGTTGGAATGGTTTGTCTTCGGTGGTTCAACTCTTGGTTAAAACCACTAACATGCAATGCCTGGCGGAGCTCTTGGCCAATCAACACCGCATTTCGGTGGGGCAATATCTTCTTGGAGCTACCTATCAACTACTTCATTACGTGGTGAACAAGCTATCGGCAGGCCAACCAGTCGGTCATATTGATAGTCCCTGCTGGTTCATACAACTTTGGTTGAACGTCTACACCTCCAAAGTTGTCGCTAGGACCCCTTTCCCTTCTCTGACATATCCGACTAATTACCCGGAAGAAGATGAGGCCAGCCAACGCCGATGTATATCTCTGGGTGAAGCCGCATCAACTCTTCCTAGAAGCAAAATGACCCCCCTCGGACTCAGCTTGTGGTTCAAATGCTTTTACTACGGCTTTACTAAAGAAGTTACCATCTGGTTTGTGTACGAGGACGATTCGTCTTTTGAAATGTCTTCCAGGTTTCATCCAATGAATGCACTAGTCGATGAAGAATCAAAGATTATATTCCTATCATCCATAACTCTCATTGTTCTGCAAACTGGATTTTCATCGGGCCGATCCCAACACCCGTCATACGAGTTCTACCATCCTTCGATCGGTGCTTGTTAGTTGGGTTTCGGCCAACTCCCAATCGACTTATTCTTCACCGGCAAACTCCAAGCCCGAGGAGAAGTAAAAAGCGGCTTGGAGTATGATCAGCTTAGGATGATGGCAACATCTTTGTCCTTAGGGACCATCTCCACCTTTGAGCCCTGCATATCCAACACCAAACTTTTTGCTCGATAGTGGTCAGAATGGAGAAGGCATCTGTTCAGTCTATCGGCTGAACATTATTGTCTACGCCTCAACCCCGACTACGTCGAATCCGATAAAAAGGTAATCTTTCTCCTTGTACTATCTTTTCTACATCGTATTGAATTTTGACTTCGTTTTGATTCCCATGATTCCACAGGCTGGTGACAAAGATGCACCTACAACCAGCGCAAGTGGTTAGCCGATTGTTTATCAACCTCCATCGGCCAGATCCATCCTTGGACAAAGTGCTCCACCTCCATCAGCTCTTCTTCGAGTATCGTGAACATCAAGGTTGAAACGCAAGAAACTAGCTACTCGGATGGTTTCTAAGAAGCAAAAACCTGGTGCTGATGTCACAATCATCACACAAGCTTCACGAAGCCCTTCTCCCATGACGATCTTGACTTCTTTATCCCCATTGGTATGTGTCACAATTAATTCTTCTCTGTTGCCTTCGCATTTATCTTGACACCTTTACTTCGCAGCTTGAACCATCGGCTCCTGAAATCCAACCGATGGACACCGTTACCAGGACTGAGCCGATGGTCTCCTCAGAAGTCATGGCATCTGATCCTCAAGCCACTTCACATCAAGCTGATACCCACATAATAACTCAAGCTGCTCCTGCAGCATCCCAGGTACATCCATCCTACATGTTATTTTTGTCCTGGCTCATGATTCTCCTATTTACCGATGTTAACGTGCAGTCATTAGCCGACCTGTTCTCCTTCGACATCGGCAAATACTTGGATATAGAGGAAGATTCAGCCACCAATACAGCAATTGAACCATTTCTACCAGCCGATGCATGCGAGAAACTATCAGATATTATGCATTGGCTGGAAATTCCGATTGACTCGCTGGTGGAAGATTGCGGGCCGATCTGGGGAAGACTCACTGAAATTGAACATCTCCTGCCTGAAGAGCTGACCGACGTACTCACGCCTGCTGCCTACTTAGAATTTCAAAGGACCCAGCTGATCGCATCAAGACGATGCATAGCCGATCGCGTTAAGCAAAGCAGTCTAGCTCAGAACGATCGGCTATCCGCCCAAAGCGAAAAGAAGAAGCTTGATGAAATGGCAGCTGACCTTCAATGCACCAGCACCAAGCTTGGCCTCCTGAAGAAACGAGAATCTGATTTGATGGCTAAACTCGACAAAGTGCGTGACGACATCAAATCCACCGAGTCCCATCTCATCGGCCTACCACAATTAATCCAAGATCAAGAGGCCAAGGTAGCAGACAGAGTACGACTTGCAGTTCGTCGGCATAAGAATTTGAAGACCATCCTCAGATCCGATGAGGATGACATCCGCGCCATCAATGAAATAGACCAAGTCCACCTGCGCGCGATCGAGGCCATTAAGAAATACCTGTAAAATTTTACCCTTAGAGAAAAACCCAAGATGTCATCCTAAACATTGACTGCTTGCAATAGAATTCAATCAGCTTGATCAATAAAAAAAAAATATATATATATATATATTCCCTAACGGCGATATCTTAACAATATCGGCCATCCGTAACCAATATAATCATATCGGCTTCTGTATATTAGAAATCGGCTATGCCTCAGCCGATTTACGTAAACAATACCATTAGCTGATACCACTTCTAAGAGCTCGTCCGTCTTGAAAAGAATTTAAAAATCGGCTATGCTCAGCCGATTTAGGTGCCTACCCAAATGCTAGGATAATACCTCTTCAAATATTTTCCGTTAAGCGCTTTGGCAAATTTCTCCCCTTCAAGACATCCCTAGTATATAAGCATTGCCAGGCACACCGATTGATCTAATAGGGCCCTTCCCAATTGGGTGACCATTTTCCGAACTTATTATCCCTAGATCTAATCGGTAAAATCAATTTCCACATGAGATCTAATTAAATCCTTTTTTGAGGGAGATGTCATTTGTGGAATACTGTTGGTGGATACATGTTTGTCAATAGGTCCTTGTTTTACCAAGTTTCCTTTGTCTCTATTGACAAAGGCACATGATCTTGATCAAGCTCTTAAGCTGATGATTCTTATATCATCTTCTTGATAAGATCTTATAGTGTATCCATCCATACCCCCGATGGATTACTAAATGCTTGATAAAATGCTTCGTTGAACATCTCTTACAACGGCTTGGGAGAATTCACCGACGATGAATGGCCTGATTTCATCAAAACACATTTTGGTAACTGTGCTTTTTGAATCGACCCTTATTTAGTCATACTAAAGGATTCTAAACAGAGCTTCTAAAAGTTGTCCATATTCTACTCTATATGCTGCCTCTGGTCTTCATTCAGATCCTTCATGGCAACTGGAACTATAATATCCTCATCAGCTTCATCTTCGAACGAATATGCCTTGGAATCAACCTTTTCTTTAGACATATTGACAACAAGATGCCCTCGAGTTGATGAGTAAAAATCTGACTTCTAATCAGGCACATGTAGAGTCCTGCTGGTTGACAAATGAAATTATATCACATCAGCTGATAAAGGATCTTCAACCGACGAACGGTCTTTAAGTTTCTCCAGCCGATGAATGAAATCTCATCCAATCGGCTGATGAATGAAGATTTCTACCCTACCGGTCGATGAATGAAGAATGGTTCTTACCGGCTAATGAATGAAACCTCTGGTCCCACTGGGCGCGCCAAAAAAAATATTCGCGACGGATGCCGGCGTGAGCACGCCGACGCCTAGGAGGTCTGCTTAGCTCCAGTGCAAGCCAGTCGACTTCTCTCCGTGGCTTGAGGTACGCGCGCCGGGGGCAATGGGGTTCGATCGGCTCTAGCGCGACGGTACGGGTGTGGGCGTGCCAGTCAATTTGACCCTATAATTGACAAGGAGGTGAGGCAAACAAGTCAGTCGGATGATGGGTCGATACGAGCGCTCCCTATCGGCTGGCTGTCGATAGGATTGGGTTGGTCATCGGCCGCGTCCGGATGGCTCTCGCTATCGATCGCTAGCCGATAGGAATCAGGGCGCTCTTCCATTGGCTAAGATGCCGATGAGGGCGAGCATAGGTGTCGACGGCTCCGAGTGTAGTGAAAGCGAAGTCCAGATCCATCGGTCGCAGAGCTAATGGAGGCGCCGGATAGCGCCCAGGATAGCAGAGTGGACGAGATCCCTCCTGGTAGCCGGCAGAGGTCGTAGCGATCATCCATCGGCTGAAAAGCCGATGAAGGCATATATCGAGCAGCAAGGAAAAGCATATAGACACATCGGTTATGGAGCCGATGCTGCTCCGAAGATGGCATCACGATGACCCGTCGCCCGCCGTGATAGCACCATTAATACCAAATCTCGAAGATCGGACCTAACCAAGACAGTATGAGGTTGAGACCAACAGCGACAAACCAAGACAGGAGCGAACCCATCAGCTAGCTGAGCTAATGAGGGAACACCTCTCTAAAGGCGGGCGCGCATCGGCTGGGAGACTAATAAGCTTGGCGTGGCACGTCAAGGGAAACCTCTAAAGGCCTAGCACGTATCGGCTTAACTCATCGGCTAGCACTCCGATGAGACGCCGTGTAGAAAACTATAAGCCTAAAGCTCAATCTACCGTCGGCAGCCCCGTAGGTAGAACCTAACCGATGTAGCACAAAATTGACGACGGCGGAGGGAGCTTAATAGGCCGATAGGCCCTGCACAGACATGATGCGATACATCTGATCGGCCTAAAAGGTTGAACCTAACCGATGCAGCCTTAGATAGAGTAGAATATATCAGATAGTGGCGGGACTTACCCCTTCGCCGGAGATTAGACCTAACCGATGCAGCACCGTATCGAGAGCCAGACCCCGCCGGTAGAAACCTAGATGAACTAGGGTGGCGATGTGCCGAGATTGTATTGATCGAGAGATTCCTCCTCTATATGTCTCCAGGGGTCTATATTTATACCCTGGGTTTACAGAGTCTGACGCATTTTCAACCATCGGACGTCATTTTCTAACAAAAATAAAGGAAAATACCTCTAAAGAAGTTAATTAACTAACTAAATCTTTCTATCCATATAAGATAAGGTTTATAAAAGATAAAATACCCTGTCGTGGGTTCCATGGCTCCTCCGCAAACTCGGTCTTATCTCGATAATCTTCTATTCCGGGACAGAGTCTTCCATTACTTTAATCTGATCGGCTTCTTCCCTATAGCAATCGGACCTCCCTTCACTCAAGACGATCCTTTTTCAACCTCTCCCGGGGCTTGTCTAGGTCTTGTCGTTAAGACTCTTCCTTGGACCCGACTCCATCTAGATAGTTCTCTATCCTCAAACCAATCCAATCTTCCACTAGTTTGATCTGCTTCTCTACAGTACCGATCGGTTTTATCCCACGAGCCGATCAGTATTTCCATCGGCCGATCCTGTTTACAGGCTGAATCAAATTCCGGTGTTAACACACACTCGGAAGGCATGGAGATGAAGTGCGTAGAAAATCATGTGAATTGAGCTTGTTGTAATCAAGAGGGATGGTTTCTCCCTTCTTCGGCCACTTTATGAAGTAGAGCTACCCTCATTCTCTTCATTCTCCTTGCTTGGATCAATAGGTTCCTCTCCCAATTATGCCATCTCTTTAAGCGGTTAAGCCTATCCGAAGATGAGACTCTGATACCAATTGAAAGGACCTTGAATCTCACAGAGGAGGAGTGAATGTACTCACCTAAAACATGTAAGAAACTCACACCAGAAATTAAAACTCCCTCTGGTGTATTCGATCCTAACTACCAGAAACTCTAATCAAGGTTCACTGATGGGTAACGAAGCTCAACCTAACACTCTAGCCCTAGGATCTGGATATTTTTGTTCCCCTTCACTGCTTTCAAAAATAATGCGTGGAGGGAACAATCTCCAAAGAGAAGCGGGTATGGTATGTGATCCAAAGATAGCAAATAAATGCAAGAAGCACTACACAAGAAGATTTAAGATTTTTCTCTAAAGTTCAGATCAAAAGATTCTATGTCTTTGTTGAGAGATGATAAGGAGCCGGATTGCACTTGATCCCTAGCCTCACCAAGCTCAATCCTAGGAGGAGGTCCAATCTCCAAACTCTCACCAAGGCTAGCATAAAGTCGAATGCAACCATCAAGGTCTCTAACAGGACATGATGCTACAAACTTCGGTGAGGCTTACTCCATAAAATCCAATGGAGGTGAGGAAGACCTTCACAAACTTTTCCTTACAATTCACAACCTTGAATCCTCACAGGCGATGCATAGTTGTTTGGGAGTAGAACATCTAGGAGTAACAAGGGCAAATCCACACCGAGTGTTGATCCATAAATGCTCAATCAAATCCCTATTCCTCTCACTCAGTAGATCCAAAAGATCACTTATAAATAGATGGATTTGTTGTAGAAGCCAAGTAAGAGAGGTGTGAAACCCTAGGAAGGCTATGGCAAATAGGAATGAAATGAATAAATAGTCTTTTTCTCTAAGTGGGGGTTGGTGGTGTTAAATACAAAATCCCTAGGAAACTGGCCATTACTAACAGATTTAGACTCCAGAATATCCATCCAAAGGGATCGGAGACTCTAGACACACTTGAATCCGAAGGATCACAACTAGCTCGGAGTATCCCATTTAAACATTAGGACACTCCACCCAACCTTCACTACCAGATAGAAAATTTTCTAGAGACTCCACCATTTAAGGCTGAAGACTCTAGTCCAATTTCACTATTAGACACAGGGAAACTTGCCCAAAAATATATAGTGACTTAGAAAAAATATACAGAGGCTTCTCTAGAGAAAAACCAAAACCCAGAGGTGCATGTAGTGCAAGTGTTCACTCAAGAAAAACAAAGGGACCTAATTTAGCACTTGCTTCGTAACTTGGGCTAATATTTGTACCCCTTAATAGTACGGTAATTCTAGGACTTAAGAAAAATGAAATACATCAAAGCACAACACCGAGTCCTCTTTGATGCCTTTCTTTTGTAGTAAAGGTTTCTTTTCATCAATTCAAATTTCCCCCGGGATTAACTCATGTACTTTTTTTTCATTTAACATATTTGTCCTCTAATTTATCTATCATTTATCATCCAAAACGCACTAGGGGGCCTAAATGTGCTTTCAAGTTATAGTTCTACTATCCTCGGATGTACTTTCAAGTTGTAGTACTACTATCCTTGCCTATGAATTTTGTGAAGTTGGGCACCTCAAATCCTTATGGGTATGGAAACAAATCCATATGCTCAGGTTACAGCCTTTTATGTGTATGCAATGAAGTTTTGATCTCTGTCTTATGATTACCATGCAAGACACTATCAATCTCTTCATTAAAACATGCATGAATGATCTATAGTTCGGGCTTAGATGAAAAATATACTCCATCCTTACTTTTAGGATAATTCGCACCGTCGATTGGTTCGGCTAAACTTACTATTATATCATTACCCAAATTAGTATTTGAAGTATTATCATGAACTCAATTTTCTTGAGCTAGAGTCTTCCGTAAAATATCTACTAAATTCTTGGCTATTTAAATTTTCTTTAATAGAGCCAAATAACCCATCAAAAGAAAAATTAGCTAAAGATTTATTGGTAAGATCTAAATTAAAACATCCATTTTTAATGTCCACAAACCTTTTAATGTAATCAGCCATAGATTCATCATATTGTTGTTTAACTGATGTTAAGTGAGATAGCCAAAGTTCAATTTGTCTAATAGAAAAATAGTCAATGAACTTCTACTCTAATTGCGCCCAACCATGTATAGAATTTATAGGTAATGAACTAAACCAATTAAAAGCAGTTCATGATGAGGACATCACTTCTTTCGATTTGTACACAAAACCTTTTTAACAAGATGAATCAACTAATGAGGAACTGCAGTCCCAATCTTTTGAAAGGTATGTATAAGTCGATTATGGACAATTCGACGTTGATGATGCAATGCCTCCAACCAAAACGAACCTCTCGCAATCACTACACCATAGATCCATTGGTTATCAATTGTGCCAAAATGTAGTGAACCTCACCATGAAAGTTATCTCCTACAAGAGAATCAAGAACACAAGAAAGAGGGTGGAAGAAGCGATATGAATATATTGTGAATATAGATGAATCTCACAAGTTGGTGTTCTACAAACCAATCTAGCGATAAAACTACAAATGGCAAAATAATCTAAGCAAAACCCAACTCTAAATTGTGTCAGCTATTGAATATATATGACTAGGGATGTCCTAGGGTTATTCCTTGTGGTGCACATCTCCTAAGCTTAGCCCATGACACAATTATAGGGCCCAAGACCCAAAACAATCTTGGACTGTATAAGGTACATGGCTTGTTTTGGTGATTCCGAAAACCTCAAGATGAATTTTGATATTCGACCAAAATTATCTGAAAGTAGACTCCATAAGCTTTCAAACAAATACAAATGGATCCCAAGCAACCTCTTGGATCAGTGGCTATGCCCGCTTGAAGTTGCGATTATTAGGAGACTTAACCCACCAACAGGAATTGACTTGTACTTTATAGCTCCTCTTCTACACTTGCCCTCATATGCTCTTCTTTTTTGTCTTCTCCTTGGTTCCTAAGGACAATTAAATCACAATAACAAGTATTAAATAGAATGTCATTCTTTCAAACATTCATATGCAAACTTAGGAACGCATTCACCTGATGGTTAAGTTGATGTGCACGTGTATGAGTTATCGGACCTTGTATCATTGGTTCATCTTGTTGAAAAGGTTGTGTGTGCATATCCAAAGGAGCGATGTCCTCATCAGTTCCAATTAATGATAAAGAAAATCAACGTACTTTAAGAGATTTGGAACTACTTGCTTCTCCACATTGTGCTATATATTAGTCTATGTGTTCCATGGGTTTCTATCATATCACTGCTTAAATTTATAAATTCATGCACTTTCAAATCACAAGGATATAGGATTATATAGAAAGAATTAGGATAAGACTTTTGATTAGCCTTATTCTTCGACTGAACTCTAAATGCTTCTCTAACTATAGCACACAATTGTTCATGTGAATTCTCAGAAGCTTTAGGCTTTAGGCCTTAGTTGATTAATCTATTGTACTCGTAGCCTAAAGGATGAAGGCACAATATGGTCATGAGAATAAGCCTCCTGCTAGCCATAGTGAGTCTTATGTCAATCCATAAAAACTATGATTTGGGATTGGTGCCTATTTGAATGTGTGGATGAAATAATAAGGCTAACATTACTAACATAAGATGAATAACTGCTAAAACCACTACAATCTGTCTTGGCATACAAATTTTGAGAAGGCACCATATCACTAGTCTAACTGGCTACATATAGCCCGGTCTGACCAACCTGATACCCCATGTGATAGGCCAAGGCATGATCTAACTAGTGGTCAATGATGCCCGCTCTAACTGGCTATTGTGGGCACAGTTTGATGATGGGCATGCCTAGCCTAACTAGCCATAGAGAACATGATTTGACCATAGAGATTCTTAATTGGACCACCATAAAGAAATTGGTCTGACCAGCCATCAAAGTTTTTAGAATTGATTACTACGTAATCCTATGAAACAGACGCCAAGAGCCTAGTATTTAAGATTAAGCACCAAATTGATTGAGTTGGGTTTTCAACCATCAAAGTAGATACCTCTCTTTTCTACCTAAATAAAGGAGGTGTTATTATGTTTATTTTGGTTTATGTTGACAATATTATTATTGCTAGCTCTATAGAAGAAGGAACTGTATCCTCACTAAATGATTTATAGGTTGATTTCTAAGGGCAGGTATGATGAAGTGTAAACCTTCAAATACTCCTTTGTCTACCAGTGAGAAACTAGATGCTTATGAAGGGTACTAGTGACTCTACTTAGTATGAGAGTATTGTTAGAGTTTTGTAGTATTTAACATTGACTAGACCAGATATTGCCTTTTTAGTTAGTACGGTATGTCAATTTCTTCATCCCAACATCGGTACACTTACAGCAGAAAATAGAATACTTCAATATCTGAAACGATGTACTAGAATTGGTCTTCATATTCACAAGTCTTCATCAACCTTAGTGGTTTCTCTATTGCAAACTGGACAGAAAGCAGGCAATCAACTGGAGGTTTTACTGTCTTTTTAGGTTCTAATATTTTATCTTGAAGTGATAGGATAAAAGCTATAGTATCAATATCAAGTACAGAAGCTGAATACAAAGTTGTTGCGAATACAGAGATTATATGTGTAAACATTATTGAATGAGTTAGGAGTTAAAACTGTTGTAACAAGCAAGATCTGGTGTGATAATATAGGTGCTAAGTATATGATAACTAATCTAGTTTTCAATGCTAGAACAAAATATATTGAAATAGATTTTTATTTTGTTAGAAAAAGAGCAGCACAAAAATTACTAGAAGTAGAATTTATATCATCAACAGATTAGGTAGCAAATAGATTCACAAAACCACTTTACATGTATCTAAAGAAAGAAATTTAGAAATAATCTCAACCTGATAATGTTATGATTGAAGGGGTTGTTAGGAAAAGAGATAAGTTTCTAAATCTGTTATTATGAAATATAGAATCCGGTATATCTTAGGAAAGTTCTATTGTTTTTTTAATATATCCGCATGTTGATCACCAGATTTTCTTATCATATATAAATACAATTACGACGCAAGATAAAGGGTTGAAAGCTTCTGAACGAATCACATTCCGATCTACCTGCCGTTCGTAGCAACGTGTGGGAGGCTGCTGCTCAACTCCTGCCAGACGCACGTACCTGTGTGCTGACGCAGTCTGTGGCGCCTGATGCCGTGATTAGATGGCGTCACCGAGTTAGCAACCGGCCCAGTCACCGACTTAGCAACCGGCCCAGCAAACGTGACGAAGGCCGACAGCAGCAATCGAAACAGTAAATAGGAACAAATACAATGATAGAAGCCTCTTGTGGTGGATGGGAATTGTATGGCGGCAGTCGGTATGTAGATTGATTTCGGCCGTATTGCAAGGCCGAAAATTTTGATTCCCTGACAGAGTCGTCAATTCGTGTAGGTGTGTTTTTGGGATAATACAGTGATCACCTAAAGATTTAGAAAATAAGATAGATTTAGAAAATAAAACCCAGTTAGTAGAGCCGATTTAGATATAAAAATGCGATTTGAATAGAAGGGTTTAAGAGATAAACCTATTCTTCTCTCACAATAAAACGGATGATTTACGATGCAAATTAATAAAGATATATAAAATAGAGTACTAGATAAAAAGTATAAATTAGAAGGCAAAAAAGTATAATAATTCAACTAGAAGTTGAGAGTTTGATTGCCCTTGTGTCAATTCCTTAGCCCATAGAGGGGTTGCCCTTATCTCCATAGGGCTGTTTTCATGTCCTAGTATCAACACTTAGAAAATTCTATACACACTAAAATAAACATAAAAATATCTCAATGGGACCTGATAGTTTGGTCATCCATCTATCTAGTCAAACTGCCCTATGATACCGGCTCCCTATGAACAGTCAAAAACCGGCCTAGTAAAAAAGATTGGATTTATTTCAAATTTAGCCAAATATGCCATATATTTTAACCTACTGCTAAATCTAGGTATCAACAATAACCTTATTTGTAGATCGCATCTTTCGACAAGATATACCCTGACAACACTTTATTTGAGCTCATTTACATACCTAAATATTCATTAAAACTTTTGGAGAAAAAGAATAAAAAAAGGGAGCACCTAAATGCTATCTAGAACCATCTAGATGTGAGAGGGTAAGAAGGCTTCACAAAGAGGCAGTGGTCGCTGATTTGAAACAAACTGACCATTCTTGAGAAAACTTAATTATTATAGATCAAGAATTTGTTTTGGCAAAAGAATAACCATAGCAAAAAGTATAGATTAATAAGGTGGAGTATCATTTGCCAACCCAAAGATAGTGTTTGGCAAATTCTTATTGGGAGTAAATATCTTAACGATAAAATTATTACTTAAGTGGTAAAAAAACCTATGTGATTTATAAAAGAGCGATACCCTTCTCTACGTTACATTGTGCGTAGGAAAAATTGTATCAATAGCCCTATCATGAGTTCTGTAAATGTATTATTGATTAGAAATTTGGCAGGTCAAAATTTAAGACAAATGGCACGATTTCTTTGTAAAAATTGTTCATATTCAGATAAACAGTGCTGAAGACTTGTTTAAGTGGAGTTTACATCAGAGTGGATAAATTTTCATATATGGCTATGATTAACAATGGTTTATATAGGGCGGAATATAATGTTATTAAAACTGAAAATACTTCTTAAGATCAAAATATCTACGTTGTATTTGTGTAAAGATGTGGTTCTAACTTAAAAATAACTTAGCTAGATGAAATTGGCATGGTGGAACAAAATGTTGTTTTTTAATGTATAATGAAACAATTCAACATTTTTTGTTTGGTGTCGTTTTACTAAGTTTCATTGAAGAACGATATATGTGTCTTTTGGTTTAGTGTCGCCCACTACTACTCGTCATATGTTTGGGTATTGGCATATAGGCATGGATTCCAACATAAAAAAAAACAAGTACTCCCTCCATCCAAAGAAAGATGGTAAGTAGTACTTTAAAGTGAATCTTTTTTAAGGCAAATTTTATATCATAGAGTAACAAGCTTTTTGGATGAAATGAGTACTAGTAGGAGCATTTTAGTTTTTTCGCCCTACGAATTTTAGAAATGATGTTTTTGACAAAACTTCATCTAAGTATTATATGCATGTATTGTAGGCAATCTACCCCTTCTAGAAACGTCTGATGATGGAGTTTATGCAACAAGTATGGTGGATAAAGGTTTAATAGGAGGATTTTGTAATGTAATATCTTCGTTTTAATATATATTCATTTTTAGGATTTAAATTATGTTTTACAATGCAAACATTTTTAACACTATTTATAATACTATTTATCACATCAATCACTTTTCATATATTTTTTTCATCTTGCCCCCTCTATTTATTCTATATTTATTAAGGGTGCTAAAGTTTTTTTTCCTTAGGCTTAATCCCTGCCAGATATTCTATTTTAGAACAAAGAGAATATCTTTGTATTGTGGTATTTCCTTTTCCTATCTTGTCACTTGTTTGATACGAACTGGAGTTATGGATTGAGACATTGTAATACATGGTAATATGTGGGTGTAGCTTCTTTGAAACAACGGTTCGATTGTTATCTACTATTAATATATATATATATATATATATACACACACAAACACTGGAGTAGCGTGATAAAGGACTTGAGATAGTATCAGAAGAAGATTTTGGTGCCTTGATGATTTAGGGCCTTCAGCCAAATTAGGCAATCATCGATAATAAATGCAAGCAACTGTTAAACTTATCTACTCCGTAGCCATTGACTTTGAACTTGATATCCTGAACAAGTTTTATTCTAATCATCTCTATTTACTGTCCTGCAGTTATTTGCGCATTTTTCTCTATATTTTTATTTTTATAAATATATTTAGATATATCTCATATCAGTGTTTTTGACAAAATGCCATATCCTTAAATGTTGACGCACGCATGGGGCAGATCAAACCGGGCAGATGTGCGTACTGAGAGGGAGCACGAGTGTGAGCCGATGAAGGTCCGATATGACGATGCATGAACACGCCGAAACCTAGGAGGTTTGCTTAGCTCTAGTACAGAAACTTCTGCTCGTTAGAGTATACTCTCGATAGTCCCACCAAGGGTGCCAACTGACTAACAAATGAAGTCTTTTGGTCCCACTGAGCATGCAAAAAATATGTTGATGTGCTCACGGGGTAGATCGGACCGGGCAAAGCTGCACACCAAGAGTGAGCATGAGCGTGAGCCAATGGAGGTCCAATACGATGACGTGCGAACATACCAAGACTTGGGAGGTCTGCTTAACTTCAGTGCAGGTCCTTTGGCTCATTGAATTGCACTCCCAATGGTCTTACTGATCGTGCTAACTAATCGACGAATAAAGTCTTCTAGTCTCACCGAGCATGCCAAAAAATATGTTGATGCATGAGTGGGGCAGATCAGACTGGGTGGAGATGTGCGCCAAGAGGGAACGTGAGCGTGAGCCGATGAAGGTTTGATACGATGGTGTATGAACATACCGAGATCTAGGAGGTCTGCTTAACTCCAATGCAGGTCCTTTGACTTTAAAGTCCCTTTGTTAGGGTTGCTGGAGTTACGGGCATGCCAGTCAATTTAATCCTGCAATTGACGAGGAGATAAACTAATGAGTCAGTCGACCGATGGACCGATATGAACTCTTACTATCGATTGGTTGCTGATAGGGTTGAGATAGTCATCTGCTATGTCTAATGCACTCTATCTATCGGCTGGTTGCCAATAGGAGCTAAAGCAGTTGTCCATCGGCTAGAAAGCTAATGAAGGCGTAGACAGATAGCGATGAAGAGAATAAAAAAATACATCGGTTGTAGAGCCAATGGCACTCTAGAATAAAATAGTTGATAGGCACTACGTGGACTCCTGCTATCGGTTGGTTGTTGATAGAGGCTATAGTACTCTCTTATCGGCTAGAAAGCTGATGAAGACATAAATAGATAACGAGGAATAAGATAATAGACCCATCGGCTGCAGAGCCAATGGCGCTCTAGAATACGGTGATTGATAAACAGTATATATAATCCTCCTATTGGCTGGTACCGATAGAGACTAAAGCGCTCGTTCATCGGGTCAAAAGGTAATAAAGGCATATGCAGATAGCAAGGCATATCATAAAAGACCTATCGGCTATAAACCCTGTAGCACTCCAAATAAAATATGCGATGAATAGTAAGGAGGGAGCCCGATCTTCCAAAGATACGAGAAGTTAGATTGGACACGCGGACAGAAGGAATAGGCGAACCCATCAGCTAGCTAAGTCGATGAGAGGAGTTCTCTGAAAATATATGTATATCAGCTGAGAAACCGATACACTAGGCGTGAGGCTCAATGTATAGATAACTCATCGGCTGGCCACTCATATGAAAGGTTCGCATAAAGACCTATCGATCTAAGACTCAATCTACTATCAATGGTGTAGTAGGTCAGACTTTACCGATGTAGCACAAGACCAATGATAGTAAAGAGAGTTCGATAAGCCAATAGAATCACGCGAATATGATGTAATACAACCGACTGGACTAAGAGATCGGACTTAACCAATACAGGCTTAGACAAAACGGATACACCAAGATAGTAGCGGGACTTACTCCTTCATTGGAGATCGGACTTAATCGATGTAGCTCCACGTCCAGAGTCAGAACCCACTGGTAAAAATCTAGATGAACTACGGTGGTGATACGCCGAGATTTTATTTAATCTGTGTTGGATGATTTACAAGATTTCATATGTCTATATTTATATCCAAGAGTTCAACGTGATTATAAAAACCTCCGGACGTTATTTCGTAAATTTTCTTTTATATGTAAGATGTTTATAAAACTAATTAAATTTACTTATATTACAAGATATATTTTATAAAGATAAAGTAACCTATAATGATATAATAATTTTACGGTTATTTTTCAGACTCATTCTATTTGGATAACCTTCTGATCAACTTTCTTAATTCCTTTCATAAGCCGTCTGCTCCCTAGTTCTAAGGCTTACTAAATTTTCATACAAACAGATACTTCAAGTCTAATAGTGTGCTCGGTTTTGTGGGAGACATATGGTAAGATATGTGTAATTTTAGCAACCAGCGTAGATTGTAAACTCAAAACTCAAAGTTATTACTTACTCTATTTAAAATTATTAGATTATGTGACTATTATTTTTTATAATATAATATAAACAACTATAAAATTAGCATCATAAGAAAATATTTTTAAACATAAATATAATGGTATTATATGCTTACCACAAAACAAATATATTGTTGGCTCAAATTTTTGTTGACACGAACAGAAGGAGTGTGATATTATTTTAAACATTAAATTTCACAACACTACACATTTTAACCAAGCTATTGCGAAACCACATATTTAGATGGTGTAGCACACAACTACAGATTTAGCACAAACTTTATTTTAGAAAACATATTTAAGGAACAATATCGCAAAGCTATGGAATTAGAATCGATTTTATGACAAAACTAAAGTTTTATAAATTCAACATAATTTTATTACTAAATCTACCGTTTTGCTAATGTCTTGCTTTAATCTATATTTACAAGATAGTTTTGGTGTTAAATATATAATTTTATAATATTTCTGTTTTTTAATTTTGCGATAGTTTAAATAAATTATAAGGAAGTTTACTCTATTTGAAAATCATAAAAATACAAAAAATAAATAATATTTGATATGTAAAAATAAAATTAGTACTTCAAAAAATTTTGTAAAGTTATACTTATATTTCAGAAATATTTGATGAATAAAAGATAAAATCAAATGAGAACACCTACAGAACGGTACCTAGGTATCAGCTTATACCGTTCGAATGGTATAGCGTTATTTAGTGTTTCTAAAATGAAATATATGAATTGGTTAATGTCTAATGAAAAATATAAGAAAAAAGAAGGCAAATGGAGAGAGGCAGAATTTTTATTTTTTATTGAACCATTTTATCTATTACTTTTAAAACGAAACCATTTTAAAACTTAATTCCAAATCTAAATTTTTCTACTACGCCATCTCATCTGTCTGTGGCCATTCACATTATAAATAGTTAATATGATAGTGTTATTATATCACATCAATATAATTGTTCTAGCAAAATGTTTACATCTATAAATGAGTTTTTGGGAGGATCTGTTTTTAAAATTAAAGAAAATAAAAAGATTTAAAAAATAAAAACAATTAGAGGGAGTATCGGGAAAAGCTAATTTATTCCCGTGAAGATGGTCGGAGCTGGGCATCGGCACTCGCCAGCAGACTTTAGACTGTCCCCCTATCTTCTTTTCCCCAAACTTCGATCTCGGCTTTCCCAACCAGCAAGGCAAGCCTCTGTAGAACATCAAGTCTCTCTCCAACCCAATCCCCTCCACGCATCAACGCCATGGATGAGTATGTCATTTCTCCCCCCTTCTCCTGTTGGTCCAATCCAAATGTGCTCTGTTCGAGCGTGAGTGCAGATCAGACAACCACAAGTTTGCATTGTTCGATTCGGCCAAGAACTGCATTTCTTGAAAGCAAAATGCGCCAAGAACTGGATTCAGTGCTGATCCAATGTTATTTTTTGCGGACCAGATCTGACGAGCCCAGCAACGGCAGCGGCGGCGGAGACCACCACGGGTACGAGTGGAAGCTGCCGGCGGCGCTGTCGGCGAACACGACGAGCGTGCACGTGACGGCGCTGGACGGGGTGGTGAACGTGAACTCGCTCTTCACGGTGGCCGTCTTCGTGGGCCTCTCCCTGGCGACCCCCGACGAGCTCCACAGCCTCGCCGGCGACTCGTCCTGCGACGCCGGCCCAGGTATGGCCCGCTCCCTCCTGGTGCTGGAGGTGGTCGCCTTCTCCTCCTTTCTCTTCTCCAGCCTCGTCGCGCAGGGGCTCAAGCTGGCGCTCAACCTCATCAACTCCAAGGACCCCCACGACACACTGCACGCCCACATCGACGCCCGCGTGCTCCGCCTCGGGATGCTCGCCTCCGCCGTCGGCTCCGTCGTCGGCTGCGTCTTCCTCATGGTGTCCATGGTCATGGTCGTCCAGATCCGCCTCGGCACTCTCGGCTGCGCCACCAACCGCGCCGCCGCCAAGGCCGCGGCCGGGCTCGTCGGCCTCGTCACCACCGCGCTGGCCGTCTACGTCGGCACCGTCTTCTACACCTTCACCCACTGAACAAACAACTGATCTGTGAGTGCCATGCATCTTTCTTGGAATTGCCTGCACAATCTGCATCTGCTGTGTGTGAGTGTGTCTGAGTGACTATTATCTACTTGGAAATGTTGCTGGGATGTGGAAGTGAAAGATCTTGATGATACAGTATTATGGATTAATCTGTAATATTGTTAGCGAATTTCATCTCGCATCGTTTTGAATTCCTTTGCCTTGAACTGGATTTTGTGTTCAAGAAAGAGGAACTGGATAATACTATGTTGCAAGATGAGAAACACATAGATATTGATGAGCTAGCTTCTTGAAATGAATCTGTAGTACTTTTAATGATTTTCATCTCGGATCATTCAGAATTTCTTGAAATTGAACTGGACTTAGTGGTGTTGGTAAAAAAAGAGGATAATGAAAGAATTCTAATGTATACTCAATATCTAGACTATAGATATCAAAATATAATGGGCAGGCATTATGTACTTTTGGAAGTAAGAACTTTAGGTAAAACCGTAAGAAAAAGGCAAAAAAATGTTCCTTCGTAAAAAAGAAAAAGCGTTATGAACGTGGACAGGTAGCTTTTGCTCAATCAATCAAAGGAGATAGTAGGTATGGCACCAACATGAAGCTAAACATGTAACATCAAGTGGAACATGGAATATGCCATTAATTTTTAGAAATTGCTAGAAATGATTTTGCGAATTGACTTGAAATGTATTGAGTTGTTCTTTTTAAAAGATTTTCTAATTAGTTGTTAACTTTATGCTTTCGTTTTTCCATTCTCCTATTCGGTTTTAATACCCTTGTATCTGGATTTGCTCCTTCTTTTCAACGGAATACTCGTAATTCTCGTGTTGAAGGTGAAATTGAGATGTCTGGAATTTGTAATCCCAATTCTTGTGTAAAAGAGGATGGTAAGCAAAACCGGACAAGAGCACATCAAGGACAATCGATTGCTCTGTTCAGGATGACACGTATGCCACGGGTGATGTAGATGGAATAAAATGATTAATCAAACGTGTCGCGGCCAGCATATGGATCAGATGCTCCCAAGGGCCTTGGCCGGTGGGTGCACGTGCACCACTACCTGTACGGGGGCATTCGTTTCTAACACCCCTGGTTTTGACCACACTTTTTTAACTTTATATATAAACATTATTTTAAAAAATTATATTAATATATTCTTAATTTTATAATAACTAATGTTTAATTAATCATTCATTGTTTTACGTAATAATTAATTTTTTTTCTTTTTACTCACCTTTAAACAGAGCTTAAGATATGAATAGAAAAGAATCTTTGACTTGAGCCCCGATGCATGCATAATAATTAATCTTTTTTTTTCTCTTCACTCACCTTTAAACAGAGAGCTCAACAGTTTAGAGAGCTTAACAGTTTATCGGTCCTTTCTCCCATTTGCACATACTTATATACACGTCTACCCTCTCTGTATGTATGTATTTGATCTACAATCCAATTAAACCATTATATTCATTATAATTGATTCTTTAAAATAAGATCTCATATAATAATATACTGATAAAATAAATATATATTTTTTAACAGTTAAAATTCAATGTAAGATCTTACAATTATATATATATATGTTTTAACTGTAAAAATTTGATGTCTTATATGTAAGAGCTAACTATTTCAATAAGTATTTTACTGTGTTTGGCATATCATCTAAATGCTTCACTGAATAAATTTTTGTTTCACAATATTTCTCTAAAGGTTAACAAAATATAATTTTGTTTAAAAAATTTACGAGGTTTTTTTTTAAAAAATGACATGTGTTTAATCCAATATGGTAAACATATGTTCCATTAACGATAGACCATGAGAAGTTACAAAATTTACAGATGGTTCTCTAGCGTTTTTTTTGTTGCGGTAAGGTGCACAAGGGCTCCTCCCACGGAGAGGGCTTGACAATTTTGTGGGTCGCCTATGCCACCATCTGTGATTTTTTGGTTGCCTATAAGATTTCTCCCGCCCATTCAAAAATCCATTTTAATAAAAAAAATTAAAAACAAAAGAGATGATTAAGGGGAGGTAAAGAGAAGTGGCGAAGCCTACGAAAGTAAAAGATTTATACTCTTTATAATATTTATTACTAGTGATAAAATAAATTAGTATGTATTGTGTTGTTCTATTTAGTTTGTTGCTAAATTTGTGTTCAGTTAGTTTTGTTTTTAAATATATTGGTGTTAAAATATCAAATGCATAGTACTGATGTGATGATTAATTTTTTAATTAGTTTACCTCTATTTTTCTGTGAACATATATATCATATAAAATAGTTTTTCAATTATATTATGGTCGAAATAATGTTATATATGTTTTATATAATATCAGAGCTCAACTCAAGCTCTTAAGAGCATTAAAAGACAAGTTTTATAGCAATACAATACAAGGTTTTTGAATCAACCTCTACGTCAACATAATAACTATGCTTATTATAGTGAGCTAGATAACTAAATTTTTTTCCTACGAATTAATATCAGTAGATTTCATTACCACTTAAAGAAGCTATGTAACGAAGTTGATTATCTAGTTCATGTAAAGAAAAGACAATATTAATATTATTTTAATAGCCGTGCACCAAAAAAGTTGATGGAAGGCGGTGCTGAAATTAAAGTAAAATGAGTTGTAGGAGAGGAAGAGGACGATCACCACTGCTTCTATCGCCCATGGACTCTCGAGCCTCATTGCCAGTTCCTTTGAGGGCTACCACCATTGATGTCACTGTATCAGGTTGAACTGATACTGATATTTGTCTTAGTGCTAGTTTTTTAAAAAGATCTAGCACTGATTCGTAGCATGTGCAATATGAGGGACGAAAAACTACTACCAATATCGGATTTAATTGAGCTGACACTGATAAGGATTGTTCTGTAGTTGTATGACAACTTGTATCCGATGAAACAGCTGCTCACTTCATCATTGCCATCATCTTGGTTGTGTTTGCAGTAGTACTCGCCGATCGCGTCATCGTCCAGGCCCAGGCATGGCATCATCATCCCGAGGAGTGTCATCCTTTCTCCTGCGGACATCTCCGAAACATATCGCATCCGTTCCGCCGGCGAGCTGGTCCACAAAGTTGCGGCGTCTCATCATGTGAGCTAGACTGTAGCAGTAGAAGGCCAGCATCCAGATCAACACTAGGACGTGATATGTCACTAGCATCAACTACACTGGTTCTATCTTTTGGGTCGTCGACGCCGACTTGCACGACACAAACAGCAGCTGCCCTGTTCCTCGCTCGGATCACCTACCTTACAACAGTACCCTGTACACGGACCAGCTGGTTGATGTGTCAATTTATTCTGGTGGCCTCGATTTTTTTGGACCGAATGATGGCTTCAAAAATTTGCTCAGAGATTGGGCATGCTTTGTTAATTATTCTCGAGCAACCAATAACAGCAACTACAAGGCTGTTCCTTGCTCGAGTACTATCAATTCATTTGTTTTTTGACATCATCGTCGTCCTTAGTTAACCATTAGTCAAGCTCCGTTAGAGGAAATGTCTATTTTTCTCCATTACGAAAATTTCATTGTCATGGTCTGCGTTTTTAAAAAAAATAGAATTGTTCTTTTTATCATCTAAGATTATTTCATGCAACATGGCATTGTGTAAAATCTCAATTTTATTATAGGGGTAAAACGGTCATTTTCTTTCTTAATGGTATTTGACCAACAGTTGATTAACGGCAATAATATGTAAGGAGGAAAATGAGTTGTTTGATATTGTAGAATTTAGTTTTGTCAGTGACATATCGTAAAGCCGGTGCTTTGTCAATATAATAGAATGAGTTGACTCAGTTAATTAAGAAGGGATTTGCTGTTGGATTTTTCATTTCGCAAGCCCCCATGGGTTCATAGAACTGTCAGAAGATGCCTGAACAATTCAATTCGGTGAGTCTACGCTCTGGACATATTACCTTGTGTTTCCATTGCCACCCCTCCCCTTGTTTCCACTAATATGTATATTCTATATCAGTATCAAACGCGTGATTTTAAAATTAGGTCACTAGCTAATTGCTGATACAAAGTATCATGACATTATCGATCATATTGAGAAATAAGCTTGGATCATTATTCAATAATTACTCCTTTAACATTAATATATAATGAACATACATATCCTTTTATTAACATATGTGGGATTAATTAATAGTGGGTACCAATCTTTGGTCATCAATAATATCTCTTAGCGATGACAACAGATCATATTGTATAACTGCAACCGCACCACACACAAGAACCCATTAAGCCTGAGATTTATTAAAAATAAATTCGACAATTGTATCCATAGAGATAGACAACCGACAGATTATAAGAATACTAAACATCCATCATCCATGAACATGACACTTGAAAAAGTTCCAGGAAATAATATGAACAATCATGGCAATCCAAACATCAACTATACTATTAACGCTTAGGTCAGGCCCAACGGTTTGTAAATTGCAGTTCAAGCCTGGTCCATAAAAGGCATCGTGCCAATTTCATAGGCTAGAGTTCGTCCCATTAAAATCGGGCTGGGCCATCTAGGAAGGCTACTCTTGAACAGGTCTATTTTCTATGTATGATGTTTTTGCAATTTTTTTGGATTTTTTTAAAGAGTCAATAAAAAAGTACGTGCGTGTGTATAAATATACTGGGCAGTAAATTCGCAAATATACATATTTGAACTGACGATGCGGAACACTGAAATGAACCACATAGCAAGCCCATCTCATTTATTTTTATCTTGCATATTAATTTTCTATATTTTTATAATGTTACACTTTTGGAATTGCTAAATCTTATTTATAAACCCTTTTCTCATATCTATATATAAATATTCTCCTTTTTTTTATATATTTGATGCTATTGATTTTTATATCTACATTTAACCATTTGTCTAGTTAAAAAATACGTAATTATTATTTATATTTTTTGATTTATTTTATCACTAAAGATACTTTAAGTATGTATTGTATTTTTTCGATTTTTGCAAAAAAAAAACAAATAATATGAGTAGTCAAACATATGATATCAAATATAAATATACCACTGACGACACATAATTAAATGGTTTTCAGTCGTTATTTATCCTCCTGCGATCAAACGTATTGATGGTCTGACGCTAGTGGTATATATAAATGTGGAATATCTATCTGGCAAAAACACCATCATCTGCCTGAAGTCCTAACAACAGCACTTCAAATTTCCTAACTACTCACCATATGACTGAAATATTGCAATGCAAGATTCAGAACCACAGTAAAGTTCATTCGGCTGAACTATAGACGAAAATGTGTCGCGATATTTATTGCGAAATGGTTTGAAAGATTCGAGCAATTCCAATATTTGACAGAGGAGCAGAGAAGAGAGGTAGTCTAGGGACCACGAGACAGAAGCAGGCTAGCAGCAGCCAGCAGCGCAGGGGCATACATGTGCGGTGAGTGAAGGCATGCGCACCATGGCAAGGCGAACACGTCACCCGTCGCCGGCCGGATCTGTCATTCCGAGGCCTCTGCTAGCTTCAACCTTCTAGAAGCCCTTGGGCGTGTGCACCGGGTCAAGTGTGTATCTCCGGCATCCACATCCCCGCGGTCTGCTGCCGCCGCGCCACGCGACAACGCAGCCGTTGACGTCATCGAAAACGTCTATAACACATACTCCTCACTCTCGTCACCGTTATCCTCTTCCTGTGCGCGCCATTGCCATCGTCTCCGCACAAGCTAGAGCCCTAGAGCTCAAGAGAGACGGAGAGGAGATGGCGGCGGCGGGGCTCCACTTCTTGTTGGTGCCGCTGGTGGCGCAGGGCCACATCATCCCGATGGTGGACCTGGCGCGCCTCCTCGCGGACGGCGGCGCGCGCGTCACCGTCGTCACGACTCCGGTCAACGCCGCGCGCAACAGGGCGGTCGTGGAGGGAGCGCGGCGGGAAGGGCTCGCCGTCGAGCTCGCCGAGATCGCGTTCCCCGGCGCGGAATTCGGCCTGCCGGAGGGGGTGGAGAACATGGACCAGATGGTGGACGCGACCATGTACCTGGGGCTCTTCAAGGCCGTGTGGAAGATGGAGGCGGCGCTCGAGGCGTACGTCCGGGCGCTGCCTCGCCGGCCGGACTGCCTCGTCGCCGACGCCTCCAACCCGTGGACGGCGCCCGTCTGCGACCGCCTCGGCATCCCGCGCCTCGTGCTGCACTGCCCGTCAGCCTACTTCCTCCTCGCCGTCCACTGCCTCGCCAAGCACGGCGTGTACGACCGCGTCGCCGACCAGCTGGAGCCATTCGCGGTGCCGGGCTTCCCGGTGCGCGCCGTCGGCAACAAGGCCACGTTCCGCGGCTTCTTCCAGTGGCCCGGCGTGGAGAAGGAGGAGCGCGACGTGTTCAACGCCGAGGCCACCGCTGACGGCCTGCTCGTCAACACGTTCCGCGACATCGAGGGCGTCTTCGTGGACGCCTACGCGGCGGCGCTCAGCCGGAGGACGTGGGCCATCGGGCCGACGTGCGCCGTCAGGATGGACGCCGACGCCACGGCAGGAAGGGGAAACCGCGCCGACGTTGACGCCGGCCGGATCGTCTCCTGGCTCGACTCCCGGGCGCCGGCGTCCGTGCTGTACGTCAGCTTCGGCAGCCTCGCGCACCTCCCGGCGAAGCAGGTCATCGAGCTCGCCCGCGGCCTCGAGGCGTCGGGGCGGCCATTCGTTTGGGCGATCAAGGAGGGGAAGGACGCCACCGTCAGCGAGTGGCTCGACGGCGAGGGGTACGAGGAGCGCGTCAGGGACAGGGGCCTCCTAGTGCGCGGGTGGGCGCCGCAGGTGACCATCCTCTCCCACCCGTCGGCGGGCGGTTTCCTCACCCACTGCGGGTGGAACGCGTCGCTGGAGGCCATCTCCCATGGCGTGCCGGCGCTGACGTGGCCCAACTTCTCCGACCAGTTCAGCAGCGAAAAGCTGCTCGTTGACGTGCTTGACGTCGGCGTCAGGTCCGGCGTCAGGGTGCCCACCCAGTTCCTCCCCGTGGAGGCCGAGGGCGTGCAGGTCACCAGCGCCGACGTCGCCAAGGCTGTGACCGAGCTAATGGGCGGCGGAGAGGAAGGGACGGCGAGGAGGGCGCGGGCGAAGAAGCTCGCCGCGAAGGCGAGGGCGTCGGTGGAGGAAGGCGGGTCGTCGCACGCCGACCTGACGGACATGATCCGATACGTCTCGGAGCTGTCGAAGAAGAAGCGGCACGAGAGGGATGCCGGCGCGACCGCCCAGCTGCAGCCATCTCCGGTGGTGCCCGGAGACATTGGCGGGTGTTTGTAAACCTCGTGCATGGATCATGACGAGAATAGCCAGCACGTTCCCATTTTTTTTCAGCCTGCATACGCACGAGCGCTGAGTTGTGGTCGCCGTGCGCATAGGAGATCATGACGAGAATAGCTCGCGCATGACCCCGAAGTAGTTGGTAGTGGGCGCCGCGACGTGAACGTGGGGATGGACATGTTTGGTCGCAATGTGCGGCCGCCCACCCGATTGCGTTGATTCATCTGCATCCCAGTCAATAAATGGAGGAGAAAAACATTAGAAAAGCTGCAAGATCGTTTGCAACGTAAAATCAGTGTGTTCCAAGTGTTCCACGCAAATCTGCACTATGTTTGAGTTTGCGGCAGTGATTGGAAGCTCACCAGGAGTCGAGAACGGCAGCCGATAGCCCACAACTGGTATGAGAGCCAGTGATAAAGGGAAGTGCAGCGCAATGGTGTCTTTGAAGGATCGAGGCTGATCGCCGTTGTCAGCGGGCGTGAAGGAAAATGGCAGTGGCTCCAATAGCAGGCCCCACCGTGCACGCAGTCTCCAAGTCGCTCTCCGCCACGCCGTTCATGGACCGCGCCGCTCGCCGTTGAGGTACACACTATCCCCGAGAGGTTGTGGTCGATTGCATGGTTCGAGAGACGAGCAGCTCAGGCAACTAGCCGCAACTCATGAAGACAAACTACGAGTTGTGATCGTTGCTAATGAATTGAAGCTGCAAGGCCACCACCTGTGGATGCCGTTGAGCACGACGACATCGACTTTCATGGCCACACCGTGCTAGAGGCAATCTGCTGTGGTGTTTCCCCTAAAATAGTTCCCACCCTAGCGACCAAGCAGTTAGCCAAGGAAGCGTGGGAAACAATTAGATCGATGCGCATCGGGGACGACCAGATGCAAAAGTTGACGGCGCAAAGCCTTCACACCGAATACGAGCAGATCATGTTCTGCGATGGGGAATCGGTCAAGGATTTCACCCTGTGGCTATCAAACATTGTGCAGCTCCTGGCGATCCTCGACGACCCGAAGCCGAAGCCAAAGGTGGTGGCCAACTACCTCCGTATCGCTCAACCAAGATACAAGCAGCTTGTTGTCACCATAGAGACTCTCCTTGACATCGACATACTCTCAATCGAGGAGGTCATCAGGCGGCTTAAGGTGGTGACCGACGATGAACCGACGCTGGCGCAGACCGTCAGCGACAAACTACTCCTCATGGAGTACCAGTGGTTGGAACGCTACAAGAAGTAGGTCCAAGAGTCCAGCTACGGTAGGTCGAACTTCGGCGGCCGGGGCAAACGTCGAGGCAGAGGTCATAGGCGCGATGCCGGTGACAGCAATGACTCATGGACTAGGATGAGCTCGGTCCTGCCGAACACTAAGGATGTCTGTAGGAGTTGTGGCAAGAAAGGTCACTGGACCAGAGATTGCCGAGGTAAGAAGAGGCAGGAGTAGGCCCATATGGCCCAAGACGATAAGCCCACACTCCTTCATACCATTGGCACTGTGGAGGAGAAAGGGTTCCATCCCCAATCTGATGCGCCGCCACCAACCCCAACATAGGTGATTTCGCTGTGGATCTCCGCAGATGGCCACCTCCACCTCAACAAGAACAAGATTTATGCTACCTTCGATGAGCCCGGCAACCAGGACCCGAGTCAATGGGTCCTAGACACGAGGGTGTCGAACCACATGTTCGGGGCATAGGCAGCGTTCTCTAACCTTGACGTCATCGTCACCGGCTCCGCTCGGTTCATGGATGGCTTCGTCGCCCGCATCGAGGGGATCGGCACCGTCCTACTTTCTTGCAAGAACGACGAGCACCAGGCCATCGCCAACATCTACTACCTGCCCTACCTCACCGCCAATATCATCTCCGTCGGCCAACTCGATGAAATCAGATACCAAGTGTTAATTGAAGATAGGGTGATGTGGGTTCGTGACAAGGAGTGGTGTCTCCTTGTCAAGATACACCGCAACCCAGCCTGGCTATACGTGCTCAACGCCAACATTACACGGCCGGTCTGCCTGGCGGCGCGAGGTGATGAAAAAGCTTGGGTATGGCACGCTCGATTTGGTCACCTCCACTTCGGCGCTGCGCCAGATGGGTAAGGATGGCCTCATCTATGGCATGCCCCCCCTCACCTAGGTGGTGCAGGTGTGCGAATCCTGTCTCACTGGCAAGCACCGGCGGGCGCCATTCGCTCAGCGCGCTCTAGGACGCTCGTCTGAGGTGCTGTAGCTACTCCACGGCGATCTCTACAATCCCTTCATGCCGTTGACAATGAGTGGAAAACTGGTACTTTCTACTTCTTGTTGATGATTACTCCCAGCACATGTGGCTGGCTCTGCTTCCCAGCAAAGACGCCACACCCACGGCGATCGAGCGCATCCAAGTTGCAGCAGAGCGGAGGTCCGGCAAGAAAGTTCATGCACTCTGCACAAATCGAGTAGGAGAGTTCCCGATGAAGGACTTCAACCAGTACTGCATCGAGCAGGGACTCCATCGCGAGCTGACAGCACCCTACTCCCCTAAACAAAATAGCGTCGTCGAGCATCACAACTAGTCCAATGTCGAGACCGCCTAGAGCATGCTCAAGATGAAAGCGCTCATGGGCGAATTCTAGGGCAAGGCGGTCATCATGGCTATCTACCTGCTCAACCGCTCCTCATCCAAGAGCGTGGGTGGCAAGACCCTCTACGAGCTCTGGACCAGTAGACCCCATGGCATTCAACACCTATGCACCTTCGGCTGCATTGTGTACATGAAGGTGACAACGTCAAGCCTAAAGAAACTCGACGATAGGAGCCGGCACACCATCTTCGTCGGCTATGAACCAGGGTCCAAGGCATATCGGGTGTACGACTTGGTGACGCGGCGCATGCACGTTAGCCGCGACGTGGTGTTCAAAGAAATGGTGCAGTGGTTTTGGATCGAGGGACAACGTGGTGAGGCAGGAGATTTCATCGTTGAGTACCTGTTGCCACCTGGTTCGATCACCACGACAACAACGATGAGCACAGTTACGCTGGTCGGAGCTCCCGTTACAACTTCGGGCTTACCAGCATCAACTCACGCCATAGCGGTGCTCGGCACTAGGAGTGCAACGCTGGGAGCACTGTCAGCCCATGCCTTGCCAGTGCGTGGCATGGCGAACATAACATCGAGAACGCACACACAATAGGACAAGGACCCAGTCGAGTTCGTGGCGCCTCCTAGTGCCAGTTCGTCATAGTAGCTGGACGTGGACCACGACGACGACACCCTACTCTGGTACCGCAGCATCGATAGCGTGCTCGAGCTAGCCACTCCTCTGAGTCTCGCCACATAGGAGCTAAAGGAGTGGCTACCATTGGCAAGTGAAGCCGAGCCAACGTCATTCGAGGAAGCCCTAGAGCACAAAAATTGGCACCACGCCATGCCCAATGAGTTCACCTCCATTGAGGCGAACGACACTTGGAGGCTCGTCGATCCACCACAAGGAGTGCAACCGATTGGCCTCAAGTGAGTCTACAAGATCAAGCGTGACAAAGCTACACTCGTTAGCAAGTTCAAGGCTAGGCTCGTCGCCAAGGGGTATGTCTAGCAATAGGTATTGACTTCGACAAAGTGTTTGCCCCAGTAGCGCGCCTGGAGTCCGTGATGCTCCTATTGGCACTCGCAACAAGCGAAGGGTGGGCAGTCCACTGGACGTCAAGTCCGCTTTCCTGAATAGGGAACTCCTAGAAGACAACTACATCGAGCAGCCGTTGGTGTTCATGATGAAGGGACAAGAGACCAAGGTGCTCCACCTAATTAAAGCTCTCTACAAACTCTGTCAAACCCCGCAAATATGGTACTCCAAGCTTGATGAGTCCTTAATAAAGCTCAGATTTTGACGTAGTAGGTCGAAGCACATTGTCTACCTCCGTGGTGTGGGCAAGCACCGACTCATCGTGGGTGTCTATGTAGACGACCTAGTGATTACCGAAGGGGATTCAAGCGGCTTCAACGCCTTCAAGGAGGAGATGAAGGAGACCTTCAAGATGAGTGACCTCAGACTCTTACGCTATTACCTTGGCCTAGAGGTAACATAGATGGGGAGTAGGATCACCATTTGCCAGAGTGCTTATGCTGCAAAGATTCTTAAAGGAGTTGGTCTGACTAGATGAAATCCAAGCCAAACCCCATAGAGTCCTGACTCATGCTCAGTTAAGTCTAGCTTTGCTCCTACTGTTGATGCCACAAAATACAGGAGCATTGTGGGTTCCCTTCGATACCTGGTGAATGAATTCAAGACTGGACCTAGCATTATTGGTAGGGTACATCAGTCGATTCATGGAGCATCCGACTACAAAGCACATGGTGGGCGTAAAGAGAGTGCTAAGGTACATTGCTAGAACCTTACACTATGACTGCCACTACCAGAGAAAGAAGGAGGCACGGCTCACTGGCTACAACGACAATGATTTAGCCAGTGATGTTGATACAAGGAAGAGCACCATGGGCGTTCTCTTCTTTCTCGGTTCCAGCATCATCACTTGGCAGTCTCAAAAAAAAGGTGGTGGCCTTATCCTCCTGCGAAGCCAAGTACAATGCTGCCGTTACTGTAGTCTGCTAGGGTGTGTGGCTGGCCCGACTCTTTACTGAATTCAAAGGGGAAAAAGGCAGTGTTGTCACAGTGAAGATTGATACCTAGTTTTCCATGACCGCAGTAAACATATAGATGTGAGATATCACTATATACGAAAATACATCGAGGAGAACAAGATGAAATTTGAGTCCGTCGAGATGATTGAAGAACTGGCAGAAGGCTTTGGGATGGGATCGCTTTTGTGAGCTGCACTCCAAGATCGGTGTTATTGATGTACAGACTATACGCAAGGCTTAGGAGCAGATTTGTTAGAAAATCTCGCGCATGGATTAGGTTAGTTAGCACGTTACCCTTTTTTCCAGCTTGCATACGCACGAGCGTCGAGTTGTGGTCGCCGTGCCCATAGGAGATCATGGCGAGAATAGCTTGCGCATAACCCCGGAGTGGTCGGTAGTGGGCGCCGCATCGTGAGCATGGGGATGGACACGTTCGAGCGTGATGCGGGGCCGCCCACCCAATTGCGCCCGATTCATCTGCAGAGAAGAAGAAAACCAGAAAAGCTACAAGATCATTCGTAGCGTAAAATCAGTGTGTTCCAAGTGTTCCGTACGAATGTTTGAGGTTGTGACAGTGATTGGAAGCTCACGGGGCGTCGACAACGGCGGCCCTTAGCCCACGGCGGGAAGAAGATCGAAGCAGATGCCGCCTTGTCAGAAGATTTGATAATTTAGTCTAATGATGTCATTAACGTTTACGTGTTTACTATATTATTAGAATGATGTCATTAGCATTTTGGATGATGCATTTGTAATTTCGTAAATGACGCCCACCAACTTTGACCAGATTTGCCGAAAATCGATGCGTACGGACCTATGTATACTCTATTTCCTATCGGCGCTGTCGCGGAAACTCACGGACACGACTCATATTTGAGTTAGTTCGTAGTCGATATCAGCATTACCACCACGTTTCTGCAACGGGAGATGGCGACAAAAGTAATAATCAACTGGGGTCGGGGTTCCAGTTCCAGCTGAGAAAACAGTTCCAAACAGTTTGACATGGCATGGGGTGCCTCTCGCTTCCACACCTTCCTAACTGCCAGCCGATCGAGTTCCGTTCAGGACTTCTCGAGACACATTAAATTTCACACGATTTTATTGTTGTTACTCTCTTTAATTATTTTATTTATTTTATGTTTGATGTGTTGATTTTACATCATTCATCTTATTTAAAATTTTTATACAAATATAAAAAATATAAGTTGGATTTAAAATTTATTTAATAATAAAACAAATCACAACAAAATAAATAATAATTATATAATTTTTTAATAAAATAAATGGTCGCTATATGTCGCCAGAGGGTACTTTATTTTTCTGTGTAATGCTTTGGACGTGATTGATAAGTCCCGGCTACCCTATTGATAGGACAGATTTTTTTGGAAGCTAAATATATATTATATTATCACCTAGATTAGAAATAAAATTACATGCGTGATGGAAGTTCTTAAATGTAAGGACATGACAAAGAAGGTTGGTATAGGCTAGGTGAGCTATGTTGACAGCTAAAATCACCCAGATCTTAAGTCGAATTCAGTGCATTTCCATTCTTGATTGGTGTGCAAATTTCCTTCCAAGCTTTTAAGAAAAGAGATTTCTTCCGTTTGTTGTCTTGAAAACCTCTGTCCACCAAAAGGATCTAATAATGGAAGTGAGCTTTAAGTTAGTTTTTTTTAAGAAGAGTAGTGGCCATATAATAAATAAGTAAATATTAGAAAATGGATTTGATGAGAGCCATGAGATAGTTTATTAGCTTAGGATGTGTTTGAAGATGAAAAAAGAAGATAACGATGATGATCACGTAAAATAAGAAGATTTATTAAGTAAATGATTAATTATGTAGTAGCTATTACAACCTAGAATGATTTTTTAAAACAATTTTTTTTAAAAAACACCATTTGAACGTACTCATAAAAAAAATGAGTCTTTACTCTAACTTGTACTACTAAACCAACCTAGCCTTAAATTTATCCATAATAAAGTTATAAAAAATAGACTTGTTTCTATTAGCAATAAAAGGATGAGGCAGATGTTTAGTAGTACCGTCAATGATAGGCACAGGGAAAATATGAGTGATCAAGTTCTGCATATGAATAGTAGTAGACTTACTGAAGAGTTGAAGATTTATCCCAAATTGGAATCTGTCCTGATTTGCCGGAAAATTGTCAGATAATTTGTTTGATTTTCATTGCTTGCTTCTGTAACAATACCAGTTATAACTACTAACATACCCATACTAACTCTACGACACCATAATATTTTTTAATAAATTATTTCCCACACGACGTCAGCAGCTCAAGTTATATCAACCGTTGAACCAATCCGGCAGCTCTTATTTGGGTTTCTTTGTTGATCACTGAAGCAGGCTAGTTAAACCGGCCCATCCACCAACATGGTCGCCATGCGCCCATGGCACATGAAGGGGGCAGGCAGTGCTTAGTTTTGGTGCATCCAGTTCTTCATTTTTTTCCCGTTCTGGTTTCAGTTCCAAAAAAAGGGCCAATGCTGATGGAGCGCCAGATGCAACAAGAGAAAAAAAAAGCAATCATCTAAATATCCAATTTCATCATCGATCACTTCCTGTGTTGAAGAAATGGAAGAAATATTCTACTTATGCACATTGTATTCCAGTGTACATCAGTAAAACAAATCCTTCCCTTGGTTTTCAGCACATGACAAAAAGCCTCAACCGATTTCGTCACACCGTGCCAGTAATCAAAGCACGAAAATCTAAATTGGTTCACACATCACATTAATATATTAGCACATGACAAAAAACATAACCGATTTCATTACACATCCAATCAATACCTTCAAAATCATAGTTATGGCCTTTAAACTTCCGGTGCATGTCGTGGCAAACCACGAAGCCTGCCTCAATCACGCATATCCCTTGCAAGATCTTGCAGCCTACGCTTTGGCCAGGTGCGACCATCTTTTTTCACGATATCTGCCAACGAAGCTAAGATTCATATCTCCATTGTCCACGGACTGCTGTAAGTCTGTATTTTTGAATGTAGAAATGTCTTAGTTAAACTTAATCTGAAATGTCTTAGAAATGTGTGGGTGAATAACAGTGATTGCAGTTCGTTAATATAATAGTGATGCTTACTGTTCAGTTTATTTGTTGCCCAGTAAATTGTATTGAAATAAAATCTGGTGTAGTCTGATGATTCCAAGCAAACTGATTTAGTTATTTCTTTTTGCATCGAACTGATTTAGTTATGTCTGTGGTATGAGGAAATTTAAGGCTACAAAATTCTGGATATGAATTTACGGCAGAAAAATCGATCCTAATCAATCACAGGTAATATGTAGCAAGGGATGAATTTTGGTTCCTCTAGTGACTCAGAGATGTAGTTCAGAAATTCAGGATAATATTAAAGTGCAATTAGTTCTAGAAAAACTTCACCTGAAGGCTATGAACACATCTATTACTAAAGAACTCATCTCCACCGGCTACATCATGCATCGCACTGAACCTAGCATTGCTTCTGGACTCCTGCACATAACAAAATGTCAAGAAATAATGTTAGTTTAGAAAACATCAGTACAAGTTGCCATAACTATAACTTAAACATAGGCTGGTTAAAAATAATCTGTAGTAGTAACAGAAAAAAAGAAAAATTCTGTAGCAAATAAAAAGGATCATAAACAAAAATGGCCAGTTCATAAAATTTAGAAATTTGGAATCTTGTGCAATAAAGTTGATCAAATACCCAGAATCATTGCTCGACATATATAAGTTGAGCATTTTTTTCAAATAATTTCCCTTTCTAGATCAAGCAAATTAGGAAAGCAGTGGGATATGCAAATGACTTGTATGGCATAAGCAGTTTCGTACTTTTGTGGGATCCCAAAAACCTGAGACAATTTCTGAATCAATAGAACTTGTCATTTGTACAGCTAACCAATTAATACAGGGGGAAGAACTCACAATAGTGCTTACATGAAAAAAATATTGACAGCATAGAAACTATGCTCGTACAAATAGCTATGTATGTCTAATAATTACCCCATCTCTCTTTATCACCTCGAGTTTCTACTCTCTATTCACCTAAAAGGCACAGAACCAACACAAGATTAGGGCACCAAGAAGTGCCCCTGCCTCAAAAGCAGGTCAAAGATCCCATAACTCTTAACTGGCAAAAGTTTAGCATGGAGTTGACGATACACAATTCGTTTGAAATGTTCAGTAGTACTTTAATTTTCTCTCCACTGCCAATTTATTTGTTCAATGTTCCTCTGCAACTATGAGGTCATATCTAGCTTTTCTTTGGTTCGTGCACACTGCCAGCTGCTAGAATAATCAGAAACAACCCTACTTATTACCAAATTTTCAGAAAAGATTACAACCTTCATGTGCAAGATTCACTAATAACACTGAAAAAGAAGCTAGATATTCAAAACTTAAAGATAAACTACTGCTATAAGTAAGGGAGTCACTTGCATGACTAATAAATGAATCCACCTAGCTAGGATGGGGACATGGCACAGACAGATAATTTTTCTAGAGCAGCAGGTTAGGGTAAAGCCTTACTTGAAGAAGGGAATAGAGTTGAGAGAGAGGTCGATACACTGGATCTCAACGGAGGTGGCCTTGCAGGGGTTGTCAGAGGGGAAGTGGTAGGGGGTAGTGAAGGCCAGGTACATGCTCTCCACTGGCGCCGACAGCAGCGGGAATAGCACCGATGGCGACAAGGTTTCCATGCTTCCACTCCCTGATCACCCCTCGTGATCCTCTTGTTTCTCGGCAGCGGTGGCTAGGATTAGCTTGGATTTGTCAGGCAGTTAGCTAACCACCAAAATTTTGCTCCCCTTAAGATCGGCATTGAATTGGTTACACACTTGGCGCTATGGCAGTTTACGAATTTGTGAAGTTTCTGAACATACGAAGCAAAGGAAGGTCAATTCAGCCAAGACTTGAAACACAAGGGAAATAGGAAGAATAAATACTGCATAATGAATAGTGAAAAAGGAAAGTAAAGACACTATCAGAGCATAATGGTTTTGACATTTTTGCTGAATCAAGATTATACGAAATCAAATTTTGATTATCAGGTAATCAGTAAGAAGCTAAGGGCTTATTCGACTTGGAGGAATTTTAACTCATAGGAATAGGAAAAGTGAAGGAATAGGAATGTATGCACACATCAATTCATAAGAATTTTTTCAAGAGGTTTGAGTGGATGCAAAATTTCCTATGTTTTCTCTCTACAACTCGTAAGAAAGGCAAATTTTATTTGGTTTTCCTATATTTTATTCCTACAAACCGAATGACACTCGTAGGAATTAATCCTAAGGAATCAAAATAATTTGTTTTTCCTCTAAAACGAAGCCCTAAGAAGGCACTCTTATGTTCCATTTACGGCCATCAAATAAAACAAGTATATGCAAAAAAAAGTTAAACATTGAAGCAGAAATATTTAAATTTCCATTTTGCAGTGAACAAAGATGTACTAATTATTGGATGGGGCATGACCATCTGTCCTGCACACACGTAAAGAACAAAAGAAAAAACAAACAGAGAGATGAGGATTGGAGTCAAGAAGCAGAGATCAGGAAAGACCAAAAAGCCAGATCAGTGAATAGATCACAACCGATGGAGATATGCACATTCCAAGCAGGAAGAGCAGCACGAGCAGCACGCGGTGTTGTCTCCGATGTCTGCTGCTGGATCCAGGCAGCGGGAGCGGCAACGGCAAGCGGCTGAGGTGCAGGGCGACGGGTCCATCGGTGATGAGGCCATGGCCTCCTGATTCACGCCGGCAATGGCCCTGGCTCGCGCGAGGATAAAGGCAGACAACCGGCAAGGCGGCAACGCGTGAGGACAACGGTGGGGGCACCAACTCTAGGTCTCCTCCTCTCCACTGTTGGCTTGGCCGCCGACACCGTCTGGAGCTGGAGGTCACCGCCTTCCCGAGCTCGTCGTCTCGGCCGCTGCTGCTAGGGCTCTGCCCTCCATTGCGGCGGCATTCTAGGGTTCGAAGGTGAGAGGAGGGGGAGGCATAGGGGAAGCGGGAGGGAGGGGGATCCCGCAAGGCACGGAGGGGGAGGGGGGAAGGTGTGGCGAGGGCGAGACTGCGCGAGGAAGACCGGATCCATGGCGACGCGATGGCGGTGCGACCGGACGACGGGCGATCGGCGGCGATGGGTGATCGACGAGAGGGAGAGAGGGCGACTTGGGTGGAGCACGAGCGATCGACGACAAGACGGCGACGGGGGCGGCGCAGTTTGGTGGAGCGTAGGTGCAGCCGTGCAGGACGAGGAGGCGAGGGAGAATGGGGCTGGGGTCGTGGCAGTGGGGTCGGGGGTTCGGGCCGAGGGATAGATGGGGGAGGGGGAAATCTGGGACGTCGGATGGATGCCACGCAAACGATTTAGATCACTGGATGTGTTACATGGTTATGACAACTTGATGCTGATACACTATACGATAGGTCAGATCATTAGCGTATAATAGAGAGTGAATAACAGGCCCTCCTTCACCTAACTTGATTCCATGATGATTATTTAGAGCTTTATTTAGTTGTTCAAAGAGTTTATTTAAAGCTAGGACAATAAGTAGAGACGGGATAACCCTTAGACTAGAGTTTACAATTTGATACTTGTTAATACCAAAATTTGGTAAGCCGATAAATAGATTGAAAAGACGATCGGTTTAGTAAAAAAGAGTATAAGTAAGAAGCCGATCGAATGAAGCGTGGAAGAAATCGGTCCAATTATAGAAGACTATCCAAATAAGGTCGAGTTTGAGAAGGAGCCATGGAATGTAATTTATCTATGTAAATCATATCTTATATTGATAAAAATATTTAGTTAGTTTAGCTAACTTCCTTAGAGATATTTTTCTTTTATATTTTTTAGGAAATAGCGTCCAATGGTTATTGTAACCGCGTTGGACTCTGTAATATCAGGGTATAAATATAAACCCTCTAGAAGCCTGTAATATATTCTTTGATCAATACAACTTTGGCGTATCGCTACCCTAGTTTATCTAGGTTTTTATCGACAGATTCTAGCTCTCGATGCGGGGTTGCATCGGTTAAGTTCGATTTCTGGCGAAGTGGTAAGTTCTGTCACTATCCCGGTATGTCTTGCTCTGTCTAAGGATACATCGGTTAGGTTCGATCTCTTAGTCAGATCGAGTGTACTGCATCACGTTCATGCAGGATCTATCGATTTACTAAGTTCTCTTTGCCATTGTCGGTCTTGTGCTGTATCGGTTATGTTTGACCTATGAGGCGGCCGATAGTAGATTAAACCATAGGCCTGTAGGTCTCTACCCGGCATTTCATCGGAGTGGTTAGCCGATGAGTTATCTAAACCTTAAGCAACACGCCTAGTGTATTGGCTTCTTAGGCGATACACACCTGTCTTTAGAAACTTCCATCGAATATCATGCCTAGTGCATTGTCCTTCCGGTCGATGAACACATATCTTTAGAGATGTCTTCTCATCGGCTCAGCTAGCCGATGGGTCCGCTCCGCCTTTCCTCCAGCATGACTGATCTGGCATCTACTGTCCCGTTGCCGTTGGCCTCAGTCTCTTACTATCTCGGTTAGGTCAGATCTTCGAGATCGGTGCTAGCAGCGTTGTCACGGTGGGCGATGGGTCTCATGCTATGGGATGAGCAGGCCCCACTCCTAGTTCGTCGTCCATCATATCCGAAGTGGCACCGGTTTTGTAGCCGGTGTGTCTTTTATACGATTCCTTGCCAGTGCACATATGGCTTCATCGGATTTTCAGTTGATGAATGAGCCCTATAGCTTCCATTGATAACTAGGAGAGATCACGCGTGCTTTGCTATTTTTTTAATACCCTTTGGTGCCCCTATCGGCTTTGTGGCTGTTAGATCAGGATCTTGCTTTCGCTATACTCGGAGCCATCACATCCTTCATCGACATCTGTCTACGCCTTCATCGGCTTCCTAGCCGATAGAAGAGCGTCTTAATCCCTATCGGCAACCAACCGATAGCAGGAGCCATCTGGACGCGGTCGATGACCAACTCGATTCTATTGGCGGTCAGCTGACAGCGAGAGCTCGTATCGGCCCATCGTCCAACTAACTCGTTCGCTTCACCTCCTTATCAATTATAGGGTCAAATTGACTGATACGCCCTCAGATCTTGAAGCTTAAGGACCTACACTGGAGCTAAGCAGATCTCCCAGTCCTTCGCGTGACCGAGCCACCATCTCTCCCTAGTCGGACCTCCACTCGGCTTGGTTGAACATCCCTCCCACAAGGTTTGGTGGTGAGCACGCTCTTTGGCACGCCCAGTAGGACCAAAGATTTCATTCATCGACAGATAGGATTCGTACTTCATTCATCGGCCGGTGAGATAGAAGTCTTTATTCAACGGTCCATAGGACGGGATTTCATTCATCGGCTGATGAAACTTGAAGATCATTCATTGGCTAGTGAAACTTGAAGATCATTCTTTGCCTGAAGATCTTTCATCGGCTAGTATGGTATAATTCTATTCATCGACCAGTGAGAATATATAATCGCCTGATTAGAAGTCAATTTTTACTCATCAACCTAGGGGCATCTGTTTTGCCAATATGTCTAGAGAAGAGGTTAATGCCAAGGCACAATTGTCGGAAGAAGGAGCCGATGAGGATAGTATAATTCCAGTAACCATGAGTGATCTGAATGAAGACCAAAGACTGTAGATACAACAGAAGCTCTGTTTGGAGTCCTTTAGTTTGACTGAGACAAAAACTTGTTTTGATGAGAGAATCAGGCCATTCACCACCTGTGAATCCTCCAAAGCCATTACAAGAGATGATCAACAAAGCATTTCATCAAGCATTCATCGATCCATCGGGAGTATGGATGGATATACTATAAAATCTGATCAAGAAGATGATAGAAGAATTATCAGCTCAAGGGCCCAATCAAGATCATGTATTTTTGCTCATAGAGACAGTGCTATCTCAAGAAACTTATAAAATCGAGAGGAACCTATCGGCAAATGTATATCCACTAACACAAAACCGATTTAGGAGGCAACGACATGAGGTACTTCCAGAATACTATCAAGATAATTATTGTGGAAGATATCGACGTGACTATACATGTGGCAATCCTGACTTATATGCTTATCATGGAGAGTATCTTAGACAAAATCGGGTACTATATCCACCTCCATAGTGTCAGAGAGACATCCTAAGGAAAAATGATTAGCTAGCCAGAATTGTGGACGTAGTGAAAAAGCAATTTGGTATCAAGCCCAAAGATCAAACATTTATGTATCGGTACCCATATCCAGAATGGTTTGACAAAGTTCCGTTGCCTCACTGATACAAGATACTAGATTTCTCCAAGTTCTCGAGGCAAGACAATATATCTACAATGGACCACATCAGTCGATTCTTACCACAGTATGAAGAAGCATTGGCTGAGGAAGCTCTAAGGGTCCATTTCTTTCCATTGACCCTCTCTGGATCGGCCTTCACCTGGTTCTCTTCGTTGCCTTCCAACTCAATTAGGGGATGGGCCGATCTAGAGAAGCAAGTTCATAAATATTTTTTCGCTAGGATTTATGAGATGAGATTTTCAGATTTGATATCGGTTATACAGAGGCCTGATGAGTTAGTTTCGGAGTACATCCAACATTTTTGGATATCAGAAGCCCATGTTATAGTCTTATTCTGAGTGATGGATAATTAGCTGATTTAGCCTTTGAAGGGTTGTCGAGTTGCATCAGGCGAAAGTTTTGCTTCCACGAGTTCAACAGTTTAGCTATGTGGTTTTGGCTTACGAAAGCCGATTACTATAAAGAGAGAAGATTTCAGAGTCATGGAGGCCTGAGGAAGAGAATTTGAAAGCATGAGTTTTCATATTTTGAAATTGGGGGGCATGTGTTAACACCAAAAATTTGATAAGTCCATGGATGGATTGGAAAGACGATCGGTTTAGTATAGAAGAGTCTGATTGCTACAGAGAAGAAGTCGATCGAACGAAGCGAGGAAAGATTCAGTCCAATTATAGAAAACTATCCGAGGTCGAGTTTGAGGAGGAGTCGTAGAACTTATGATAGAATAATTTATTTATGTAAATCGTATCTTAATTACTCATATCAATCTAGCATTTCTTTTCTATAGTGGTGGTGAGTATTGAATCTATCGCCCACCATCTCTCCAAACTCTGATACGTAGGACCACTGTCTAGTCACTCTCTAAACTTTAAATTTGATTCTCTTTGTAATGTCTTGATATGATTTTTTAATTCTGAAATAACAACGGGGAATTTTGGCTAGCAAAATAAAATTATTTAATTTTTGAAGAAAGCACAATAAAAAAGCTAATCAAACCTCCCCTAATCTAAAATGGAAAAAACATTAAGAGTATATTTTGCATTTTATCCTCTCACGGCTCTTTTTGACTTGTCATCATTATTCTGTTTCTATAAATAAGTCCTATATATATATGTGTAAGGATGAGTCGCATATATGTAATCGCTCAGATCAATACACAATGCGTTGAGTCTAATATCCTAACCAAAAAAAACCACATTTTACATTGTAAAGGTGCCCTCCATGTGTTTTTTTCTTGGATGGCAGGCTCTCTCAATTTCCCTCTAACCACCTCTGGAAGACTCCTCACAGAAAATGGACAATTTTTTAACGAAATTTTTTATTACGAGGAATATAAGTTACAATTGAAAAATTTTAGGTTGGTGTTAGTGGACCATGTTCCGAGAGAACAAAATATAGAGGCAAATGAGCTCACCCAAATTATGTCAAGGTATCGGATGACAGAGAGGCCGATAGAAGTAAAGATCTCTAATATCGATGTCGATGACTAGAGACAAGGGATTGTCGATTATGCACAAAATCCAACACAGTTGGTCTAAAGAAAGTACATATTGCTTGATGGGGGAGTCAAATTATTGAATGATTGAGAAGGTTTTGCTGAGATGTTTAAGTTTGGAAGAAGCCAAAGTGGTTATGTTTGAAGTACACAAAGGGATCTATGGGACCCATCAATTGGCTTATAAGATGAAGTAGTTGTTGAGGAGAGTAGAGTATTTTTGGCCAACAATGCTAGAAAATTGTTACACATTTTACAATAGATGTCAAGATTGTTAGAGGCTTGGGAGCATCCAACGAGCATCAGCATCGGCCATGAACCCAATTGTTAAGCGTTGGCTACCAGATAAACCCACCATCAAGCAAAGGGCATAAATTTATATTGGCGATAAAAGATTACTTTAGTAAGTGGGTAGAAGCAATACCCTTGAAATAAGTTACATTTAAGGATGCGATTGATTTTGTTAGGGAACATATCATGTATTGATTTGGGATTCCTCAGATAATTCCAATCGATTGAGGATCTATATTCGTATTCGACGAGTTTCAACAATTTGCTGCTGGTAAGGGAATTAAGTTGTGAAATTCATCGCCTTATGCACAAGCCAATGGTCAAGCCGACACTTCGAATAAAAGTTTGATAAAATTGATCAAGCATAAGATAGACGAACAGCCACAAAGATGGCATACAACGTTGGCCAATTCATTATGGATGTATCAGATAGCGTGTCATGGGTCAACTCATGTGCCGCCCTATCAAATGGTCTATGGGCATGAAGCAAAGCTGCCGTGGGAAGCTAATATCAGCTCAAGAAGGATATTGTTGCAAAATCAGTTGACCGCCGATGATTATCATAGTTTGATGATGGATGAGCTTGAGGACTTAGCCTAAAATCGCTTGCATGTACTTGAGCAGATTGAAGAAAACAAAGCTAAGGTGGTTCAACACTATAATAAGAAAGTGGTTTAGAAGATGGTTACCTAACTGGAAAGGACATATAAGATTAGTCATTGTGTGCGTAGTAATGCATATATACTTAAAAAATTTTGAAGGTGAAGAATTTGCTAGGGCACTTAATGGAAAGTACTTGAAAAAATATTTTCCTAGCATGTGGGTTGATTCTTGAATCGTCTAGAACATGGTTGATGTCTAAATAAAGCCAACGATGATGCGTCGCCTCAAGATAGCTGATGCCAATGAGCATCGCCTTTAGAAAATATTGAAGTAAAAATAAAATCACATGGATGGTCAAATTTCCCAAGAGTGATAGAGACAATGGAGTTATGTTACATGCATTAGTTCGAAATTGTTAAATTGCATTTAAAATGTTACATCAACTCAAGAAGTCCTTGATTGCCTTAATCGTGTGCAAATAGATTTGGTCAGCCTCGTCGATGATTTTTGCTTCGTGTGCGTTAGATCTTGGGATGGTTTTGATATGTTTAGATCAGTTGATAGTCTAGCATACTATCTGTTTAAGTTTTGCCTCTTGTTCTTGAATGGCTTCAGGAAGAGTGGCGTGGGAAAGTTTCGTTGCTTCGATGTCCTTGCCCATCCGCCCCATCTCTAACAACAGGTTGGCCTTTTTTTTCATCAAGTTGGCGATGGTGATCGCTGTGGTAGCTGGGATGGCAGATAGCTTGTCAAGCCAATTCTTGATGGATTGTGCAGGCAATCGGTCATCCTGATGGTGCTAGGCCAAGAGTTGTTGGATGATGCGATTGACTGTACGCTGTCTAGCCTTCAAGACTTTGAGCCGATGTGACTCTAAAAAGGCTGTTGGAGTAAAGGCTTCAACCAAATCTTTTGATAGTTGATCTTGCACTTTGTGTAACCTTGCCCTGATTAGCCTCGAGTCATTTACCAACGTATCAACTGGTACATCAAGGGAGAGATATATGTAATAGGGAGAGCTAATGGTGTGCTGGTGACTACTCTATCATCTTCCTCAAGATATTTGCTGACATCAAAGGAGTAGAGGGAGCCGAGAGGCTGCATGATAGAGAATTCATAAGCATGGGAATCGGGGTTAGTTATGATCAAGATAAAATTTTACCTAGGGTGCATTATGTGAGTAGAGGCGTCAGTGTCAGTTAAGAGGGTGGTAGTCTCCTGGTGTTGGTCGATGCTGGATTGTGGTGCTGTAGCTAAAAGGATAAATTCGGTATCGCTACTATGGGTAAAGGTACCTAGGGTGCATTAGGTTGAGCAAAGGCATCAGCGTCGATTGAGGAGATGGTGGTCTCTTAGTGTTGGCCAATGCTGGATTGTGGTGCTGTAGCTAAAAGGGTAATTTTGGTATCTCTACTATGAGTAAAGGCTTGCGGGTATTTGGTGCCTAGATCTCTGGGTCATCTTGGAGAGACGATGACTCAGACCTCTGTGTCTCTGGTGGCATTGATGGATCGGAGATTGATGTCTCATGTTAAAACAATCTACTAGAAGATCGGTATTATCAGTTGTGGCAATTAGTAGGGGTAAGAAGATTGATGCTTACCACTAGCGAATGAGGTTTTGATGTGGCTTCAGTGTTGGAGATGACATGAACAGTGTCATTGGCAGTGGTCTTGGCAACATCGGCAGTGATTCTAGCACTAGTATGCCTTGGGTGGATTTCAATCTTTTTGCGCTTTTGTTTCGGTGTAGATTGACTTGTTGTGTTTCCTCGAAGGAGTGTCAATGTAGGAGGGGCACTAGATCCCAAGTGTGGAATGGCCAATGGAGGAAGGTAAGTGATCGGCTGATTACTTTGGCTCATTACAAGGGCATCCGCATCAGTGGCCTGTAAGGATTGATGAGAATAAGTGTGGTGAGTAAAGAAGAGACGATGCAAAGAATTTTACCTCACTATCAGAAACTTTGTAATCAGAGTTGATGGCTTTATAGTAAGGTGTTACTGATAAATTGAACAGATGATGCTTCCATTCTTTTCACCATTGGGCAAACATCCTCGAGTTATTGATGTAGACTTCTCTGTTTGCAAAGTTGTCTAGTGGTAGTGATTCAAAGAGAAGCCTGAGCCATTCGTATTCTAATATGCTTGATACATTATCTTGGGCCTTGACTTTGTCAATGAGATAAAGACCGATCGGGATTTGGCCACACCCAAGCTAATGAGCGTAGACTGACAGGTCTTAAAACTCATATGATGGTTGATTGGATTGACCCTGAGCAATACCAGTGGAGAGAATACAAAGGGCGATAGCCAATATGAAGTTGTTCCTGGGTTCTTCATTGGCTGAAATCAATAGGGGATCAAAATTATAAGGGACTTCAAAAGAAGATACATCAGTGTAAGCAAACCATATGATGGCTTCTCGGATAAAGCAGTAGTGGAAAGCTTTAGACTAATGGCTTGCTTCATTAGGGGCCATCCTACTTCCTAGAAGAGATGATGCCACTTCTCTAAATGATTTGCATTGGCGTGAGATGGGGTCTTCATCCTCCGCGTAATTCATCAAGTAGGATAGGGTATCAAGAAGAGGAGTGTTTGCTACGGTGGTAGTGTAGAGACTTAACCACAATTAGATGAACCACCATGGTCCTCCGATGTGACCAATAGATTTACAAGCATATAGCTTGAAAGTTGCTTGATGTAGTAGCAAAGCTAGCCCCTAGGAGATACTTGTCTAGTGTGATGTGGTCTCCTACTTCCAATCTCCCTACGATGCATTGCATATTGGTTGAGGATGTGGTTTCCTGCTGCCAATCTCCCCTAGGAGATAGCTTGGCAGTTGCTTGATGCATTGCATATTGTTGCCAATGTACTAGTGGGTTTGATCCATAGAAAATGAAGCATTCCAGCCACAAGTTGAGGAAAGCCACGTGCTCCCTGTTGGTAACTTGACCTATCTTCTTGTTGTAGGTTGATATATACCCAGTCTAGCCACCAACTTTTTTGGTCTCTAGCCAATGGGGAGTCTTGAACTTGAGATTGCTAGGGATGATGGAGAGGTGTTCCTAATGGGAAGCCGACGGGTTTTGGCATTCATGAAGTCTATGGGTTCATGATGTGGATGAGGATTTGATTCTTGAGGTGTTGTAGGGATGAACAAGAAAGGCAAGAGTAGTGAGGAAGGAGTGAGAAGCAGGAACGAGACAAGGTAGGTTAAACTGAGATGGGAGAAATAGTAAAGTTTAAGAAAGGGGGGGGGGGAAGAACATACATCAGGGATAGTGTTTGGAGTGGCCATCATGGTGAGCAGTATTGTAGAAAATGCCAACGAGTGTGTGCTGTTGATCACTGGAAAGTAGAGATTACGAGTCACTAGAAATGGAGAGGGCTCAAGCAAAATCATCGAAAGAGTCAAGTGGAGACGAATAGCAGAGCGATTGATGGAGAGAGTGTAAAGTGGTGGTAGGATAATGATTTTATAGGGGATGCCACTATATAGGGGATTCGAATCGGTTTCAATGCATTTAATGCATGATAACCAGTCTACAACGGGCGGTAAAGGTAGGAGTAGGACAAGGAAACTAAATGGAAGTGAACGGAATTTCAAACTTTGAGGTATTAGGGGGGCATGTGTTAACAGAAAAAATTAGCACAGACCAGCGTATCGACATGATAGCTTTGGTGGGTTTGATGAAAGCCGATGGTTCTTGATAAAGGCCGATGGTGATGGGTCGGCTAGAGCCGATGGTTGATGAATCAGTTAAAGCCGATTGTTGATGGATCGGTTAGTATGTTTGAGTTTGGGTCTAGGTGGATCAACTGGCCTACAAATGATTGAGCCCAAGCTAGTTCGTGGAAGGCCAAGAGAGTTATCTTTGGGGATATCTATTATAATTAGGTAAGATTATGTCATAATTTGGAAAGTTTGTTAATTTCTGTTTTATCCATAAGTGTTTGTTTCGTGGTTATTGTGGATGTTGTAGCTTGGGGTATAAATATAAACCCTATGTTACTGCAAAAAGGACACAATTTGACATAGTTCAATACAACAATATTCTTGGCACATCACCAACCCTAGTTCTCTAGGTTTTTCGGTGGGTTCGGGCTCTCGACGTAGGGCTACATCATTTCGATCTTTGATGAAGGGGTAAGTCCCGCAATCCGGTAGTTGTATCAGCTAGACTGGTCTTGTCTAATGTTATATCATTTTGATCTTTTAGATTGTTCTAGTTCGGTTGATATAGTTGCCAGTTTACTTTGATATATTGGTACTGTCTAAGGCTACATCATTTTAATCTCTTAGAATGATCTAGTGTATCCATCATACTTACGTAGGATCTATCGGCTAAGTGGTTTTTTTATTATCTTCAATCTGATGTTGTATCAGTTAGGTCTGATCTATTAAGTTGCTGGTAATAATTTAAGTCCTACTAAGTTGATAGGTTTTATTCGATGTTTTATTGAAGTTCTAGCCGGTGAGGTATCTTTATAATTAAGCTAAAAGTTTAATACATATTGGCCCTCTAGCCGATATACTGTCTTTATCGTAATCTATCTTACATGCGTATATGTATTTCTAGGTATTTATATGCCAGCATTAGTCTTGTCGCTAGAGGAAGTAGCAATACCTTTTGTTCGCTAGAGGAAGTACTATCATTTCCATCGGGCATCAGCTGATGGAAGTAGCTTGTATCGGCCATTAGGCTGATTAACTAAAGGTTCTAAGTTTTATTTTCCATGTTTCTTATCAATTGCAAGATGAAATTAACTAGCACACTTTCAATGAACCAGGCTGGAACCTACATTAGAGTTAAGCAGATCTCCTAGGCCTCCGTGTGTGATGCAAGGGTCTTGACTAGTTTTGCACTAACACAAGGCTATTGGAGCATATCACATCCACCACCATGAGTCACTTCCACCATGCCAAATTAGAGTACCTCATTGAGGAGGAGCTCAAGAGTGATCAAGTGCCACTGCCACGCCAAGAATCAACTACTCATGGCAACATGGATCAAGGGTGGCGAGAGAGGTGGTGGTGCCAAGAACCAATGACTCGCGTGCCCCTAAGCCACTACCATTGCTCACCTGGATCTTCTCAGCCTTGAGTACCACCGCCTTGAGTCCCTCCGCCTCGATCATCACCGAGCTACCCGTGACTGTCCTCTTGGCTGTACACGAGGACACGGCTGCGACGCTCCTTTGACTCTGTGACCAGCTCTTCTATCCACCATTGTTGTATTCTCACTAGCCGCGATCATCGTGCGAGGAGGGAACCACTCAACAACTATCTGCACTATAGCTCGCACGATCTAACCAAGGGATGTGGTAGTTTGCGGTGGCTTGCTTTGAGGACGAGACTGCATGAATTGTGAACACCTTGTTGCCGATCTAGAAGGGGCCACCTGCTTGAGCTTTGGTTATGGGCATGGTGGAAGTAGCTTGACCCCTAGCTCAAAGACGGTGGTGATAGGATTGGGGCCATGCACAGGCCTCTGCCATAGCTACCTCCCTCTTTGACATGCCTCCAAGTCTGGCAAGGGGATTGTCGATAGCCACAACTTATCTTCCCTCTCTCCTATCAACATGCACATAGGTAGGGACATTGTCGTGCTGGCTGTGGTCTTAGCGACCCCACCAACCTCGCCAAGGTGCCTTTTGGCTCAGCGGCACTGCCGATGGCACCGTGGTCATCATCTCTGGGACTTAGATGAACATCACAACTATGGTTATTTTTATTTATTTTTTCTTTTTCATGTGACTCACAAACACATGGGTCTCATGTTTTGTTTTTGTTAGATTTGCCACTTGAGCGCCATGTCTACACGACCAAGGCAATGTGCTACATTTGCTAAAAATGCGGATTGCTTTGTCACACAAGCATCACATAGGATAAAACCATTATCAAACGCTGATCGTCAGTACTAAAGTTGTCACACTAAACTTGTCATATTATGTCACTTAGATGTCTGATTTTTGAAAATACAAATTTACATCTAAAACTTATTAAAATGTGTCATCGTTTAAAATTGCCATGACCTATGTGGTTCAAAAACTAAAGATTTAAATCTATGTTTTCAATGTTTATGGACCTAATTAGCACAACATTATAAGTTTAGAGAACGCTAATATACTATACTCAAAACTAAAATTAGATTAATAGAATATTGATTAGGTTTCAATTTCCGTGAACTTGGTTCCTTTGAGCCGTTGTCTAACTCCCTATGGCTGTGTTCGAAACTTCGCAAGCACTTTCTTTAGGGCAAAGAAACTTGATAAATGTGAATCGATCAATTCAAGTCTCCAAGGGATTCTGCTGAGCATGCACACATCGCTACCAACAGAGACAGCGGCTGGACTGGACGAGTCGGTTGGGCCATGCGGGCACCATCGAGAGGTAGTTTTTCTCGGCTTTTCAGCCTTTTCTGTAGCGGGCCGGCACAATGGAGAATAGTATAAATACCGAAATACGTACGGTACCTCAGTACGTGACCAGATCGGACAGACAGAACGACGGACAATACAATTTCATTTTTTTTATAATGACTCATTGACCCGTGCATTTGCACGGACTCATTTTTAATATAGTTCAATAATAATGAATTGTGAATATTTCCAGTTAGAGTACGCATGTTTGGACCATCAACTTTTTCACATGCCTAATTTTGATGTGTTTTTTGTTTTGTTAATTACTAGTAATATGCCTATGCTAATCGTTATGGCGATATTTGGTAATGTAAATTAAACAACCAAAAAGTGGAACATATGTTTCGCCAATCAAGCATGTAAAATTAGTAAAAAAATAAGCAAGCCTCTTATATAAAAGAAGGAATGCATTGCATAGCAGTTGAAAATTTTAAGGCAGACGACAATAAAGGAGAGTCCGATCAGGACAACCAATGTATATTGCAATACATAGAGCTGCGCATGGCAATAGTTTACGATGCGTTCTATTAACGAAACCCAGCTAATATATGTTTATTATGTTCATAAAACACAGATTATATGCTCGCACTTGAACTTCATGTTCCGCTCCGGTATCTTGCTCAAGATACCTTAATCAACTTTCTGATACTTATCTCGCTGCAAGCCAATGATTATTGTAGAGAAAAAAAATCATCAAATTGGTCTTCGACTTCTCATAGAGCACAGGCAGTGTGTGAGTGCAAACAAATCATGTTCCAGGTAATCAAATATGAAATATCAGTCTGCTTTGTCAATAATACAGTGGACTGCATACTTTAGAAAAGAGGAGCAACACGATACTTATGAGTTTCAGAGAGAGAAAGAGCCTCTTACCAATGTAAATAACAGTTAGGAAATTGCGCCAGGCCCCAATAACAACTGGAGCCAACAGTCCATTGATTGCCTAAAAGGAAACATAGTGTGACACAGGCACAAGTGTCGGTGATGAACAAATAGAGTAGTTTTGTTTGAATATTCAGGGTTTAGTTATTTTTCTATTGTGACAACAGTCCTGTGGATGATGTTTATGTAGTACATATATCCCCAAAGGAAGGTCCACATACCAGTATAGAATGCTTCAAGTTTCTTTCAAAGGACACGCCCAGAAGAAAACTCAAGTACTTCATACACATGAATATGTCTATGCTGCATATATAAGAAGAAAGACCTGTGAAATACCAACATATATTCATGTCTAAATAAAATTAGGGCCAATGTGCTTATTGATCGAATTCATTGAAACTACATATTCAGCATTTTAGGCTGAAGACTCAATTTTGTTATAATTTGCTAGGATATATACCCACAACGCGGTTTCAGGAGGGGGAAACGAACAGGGAAGGGGGAGACAATATAGAACTTTGGACATCCAGAGATAATATGGTCCGTTGGATTTGTCCCATGATAAAAATAGATAGAATGAGTTAGTAAACATGCACATACAAAGCATGACTTTTTTTATATTTATTGTACAATAATCGTATTATAAATATGTAATTATATATATACACACGTATACATGTAACTGATCCTTTAAAAAAATATTGTAAGTCTGTTAATAAAGTTTTGCATGCTGCTTAATTCTAGAAAGAATACAGGCTAAAGCCAAATTTCGATTTCTCATTCTCTTCAAGCAGTTCTATATATCAAGGTAAAACTAATCATGTCTTATAAAAAAAGAGGTTTGTCAGGAAACAGCTATGATTCTTACCTTATTAACTACCACAGGAACCTCTGCTCGTGGCCACCATAGCTTGAACTGCATGCGTTATAATTCGATATAGATTTCTGAGTTCCAAAGGATAAGTAGCAAGACTGCACGATTTTGCACCTTGCAACAGCTGAAACCCCCTTTGTGCGCAAGTCATGGGAGATTGTTTTTGCTTTGCATGCAAGAAGAAAGGAGTGTAGTACTACCTCCGTCCTTATTTTTGGAAAACTTAAGAATAGAAAAAAAGATTATAGTACCTAATTTAGGGAGTAGAGAGTAGTTGAAGATATAATAGAGAGAAATTTAAATGAGAGGTGATTGATGGGACAGTGTAGAGTCCCTTACATCGATGGATAAAATTTAAACTCTAGAAACCCTACATAGAAGACGGGGGGAGTAAATAAATGGAAGGCAGAGCAATGAAAAAAAGACCAGTCCACAGGACCAACATTTTAATGCTCAGACATCAAAATGAACAAAAAAAAAACTTCAATTCAAATGGACATTGACTGCACACGCAGCCTTTGACATAGTTGGCTAATGGCACTCTCATAGAGATTCAAGGCTTTGACATCATAATTTAGTTTCAGAGCGAGTATAGTAGTAAAAAGAAATTTCACTATTGTTTTTACTGCATAGGAATGTATATTGTGTATGTGTTCATGGCGAATCGGTTCTCCGTATTTAACGATAAAGATCCGATGTGATGACACGATCATGCTAAGACTTAGGAGGTTGTTTCGCTCTAATGTAGATTATTTAACTTCGAGGTTCCTTCGTTAGGGTTGTTAGGGTTACAGCTGTATCAGTTAATTTGATTTTATAATTAACAAGGAAATAAATAGATAGGTTAATTAGACGATAGATCAATACGAACTCTTACTGTCGGCTGGCGTAAATAAGGAAACATGGTTTTGAGAGGGAACACGGTTTCAAAAGTGAGGAGGAATCCAATGGGATAGGAAGGTGGAGGCAATAAGAGACATTGGATTCACATACATGATATGGTCCATTGGTTGTCACAGGATCATGGTCATGAGAACTTCATGTTGCTATATTATTGAGTCCATTTTAGTACTTCATAACGCAAACTAAAATATTTCTCAAATATGGACTACATCCATATATATGCTAGATTATTGTAACACACTGATACTTTAAGAATTAACTCTAGATTTATATTATCAAGATTTAAAAAGTAATTCCCTAACTCCACTCGAGCCACCATATACTTCAAGCAGTGTTAAGTATCGTCTCAACTAATATTCATACACCACTGGCCAGAACTCGTTTTTACATGTGTCTGGATGCCTTGCCTGTGAGCAAAGGCCTCTGAACAGGTGGGCAGGCTAGCCACATGCGAAGACCAATTTTCAAGGACGGTAGCTTAACTGGGCTGCCTCTAAAGACACCATTGTTATACATATGGTTCATGCGATTAGATGGCCCTTGTTTACATAAGAAGGGAAAATTCCTTAATATTTAGAAAATAGCTGGCAAGAAATTATATTTAGAATCTAATATATCGATTCACCTATATTCACTTGGAACTTGGCCAGAAGCATGGATACAATGGTCAATCCTGTTCATCATGATGAACTTGTTTTTTCCGTGTGTCGCACTCTAGCTTACATTATTTTTCTATCTCGGATTGGCTCATGTACTTGTCCGATCAACATTGGACTCTAGCAATTTCTTTAATCTTTTTTTCAATCTTGACGGTTGTAGGAATCGAATTTATGGTTACTTGTGTCATTGCTTAAGACTTATCTAAATTATTGATTTGTAACAATATAAAGTTTGGATGGTCAAGATCTTCCCTATTTTTTGGATTAACTTGAGAATTTCTATATTTTCCGATTTACATGGGATTTATCAAGGATTAATGTGTGGGCTCCTATGAGAGCCTAGTATATATAAAGATAATTATGATAACTCTAATAAATTTTCGAGCTGGATGTTATTTTGGTGTTGAGATTGTGACCTTACGAGCATACTGAATTATTTCCTTGACATCCTGTGTATATTTGTAGACTTAATTAGAGGCTCAAACCAACCAAACGGTGTGAACAGAATTATTATTTTCTTTAGAGTAGGACTATTATATTCACTATCCTTACCCAAATAAGTCAATCGATATTTCAATATCATCATCGAAGAATACTTTTCACAGTATATCCAAAATTCATCATACGACATAAAAATTAAACCATCCTTGAAGACTTCCAAGTATGGTATTTTCTCCTACTACAGCATTGTTCTGTTGTTTATTTCTTAGGTTTGTAGAAATCCTTTTCGATGATGAAATAAGGGAATTAACCATTTTATTGAAGTGTCTAACCCACTCAATATATGTAGTTATTTTTCCTTAATTTTTCTATAAATTCTTCCGTTGGATTGGTATGAAGTACCATTTTTATATTGTTCCATCTGCAAAACGTTTTTATATGGCCATTCCACCAAGAATGCCCCATGAGAAACAAAAAAAATACCTAAATTTGTTAAAAGTATGCAGATAGACCCCACACATAACAGTCTTTAATTAATGTGGTTTTATGAAACTCTCATATCATTGTTGTTGAGATTAAGTGCCAAGTACCAAGATATTTATGGTTTTCTACAACTTAGACTAACATGTGGTTTGATGAAATTTATATATTGAGAGGTATATGCACCTCAGGTTCTGTTTGGGAGGGCTTCAATATTCCTGGATTTTTGCAGAAAAAAGAGTTTCTAAGCTAAAATTGAATTTTAGAACAGTTTTGGATGAAATGGCTCTAAGAAAAAGATGTTAATTGGAATAATTGGTTGTATTTATATGTGTATATACAGCCAGCCGAGATAGCATGGAAGTCAACCGCCTAGGCACGAAATTATAGTCACAAGTAGGTTGCATACAATTAATGACCTACTATAATTTGGGAAAACTACTATAACTACATCATACTAATACTTCCCAGTGGTTTAATCGAGAACTCGGCAAACGTTCAAGCAAACTCCTAGAATACAGAGGTGAAAGAAACTTGGTAAAGACATCAGCGTACTGGGATGTCGTGAAAACATGAAGTACCCGAATGTGACCGAGGGCGACACGCTCCCGAACAAAATAAAGATCAATTTTAACATGCTTCGTGCGCTGATACTGGACTGAATTGCTAGAGAGATAAACAACACTAATGTTGTCACAGTAGACCAAGGTGGCACGGTGAGGTGGGTAGTGAAGCTCCATGAGTAGCTGATATAGCCAAGTAGCTTCAGCGACATCATTGGCTACAGCTCGATAATCAGCCTATGCACTCAATCAAGAGACTGTATACTGACGCTTGGAGGACTAGGACACCAAATTATCCCCGAGAAACACTGCATAACTAGAGGTCGATCGACGAGTGTCGGGATAGCCGAGAAAAAGAGTACCCTGTAAGTAGTATAGTATCCACTTGAGAGCAGCAAGGTGTGGTTCGTGAGGATCATGCATATAGAGGTAAATCTGCTAGACGGCATAAGCAATGTCCGGACAGGTGAATGTTAGGTACTACAGTGTATCAGCCAAGTTGCGGTACTATGTAGAATCGGCAACTAGAGGTCCATCCATAGATAATTTGGAGCGTAGGTTGACATGTGTGCTACAATGCTTGCAAGCACTCATCTCGACGTGCTCCAAAATGTCTAGAGTATACTGCCACTGAGAGAGGAATAAGGTATCATCGCAATGCGTGATGGAGATGCCTAGAAAATGAAGCTGGCTCATGTCTATCATAGCAAACTCACGCTGGAGAGCGGCAATAATATGTTGAAGAAACCTAGTTGATGAGGCGATGAGAACGATGACATCCACATACAGCAGCAGATAGGTAGTGGCGGATCCCCGATGATTTGTAAATAACAAAGTACCTGACTGGGCATCAACAAAACCGAGAGATGGAAAGTAAGTGGTGAACCTATTGTGCCAAGCATGTGGAGCTTGCTTCAAGCCATAGAGGGACTTATTGAGTCGACAGATAAAATCTGGACATGACGAGTCGACAAAACCAGAGGTCTATACACAGTAGACCATCTCTGTCAGAATGCTATGTAAAAACACATTCTTAACATCCAGCTGATAAATAGGCCAATTTTGAGATAGAGCCAAAGACAAAAGCACCTGAACTATTGCTGGCTTGACCACTAGACTTAAAGTCTCATCATAATTAACACTCGACCACTGTGTAAAACCTCACAGAACCCAACGAGCCTTGTAGTGATTAAGCGTGCCATCTACGAGCAGCTTGTGATGATAAATCCACTTGCCGGTCACCAGATTGACACCAAGAGGCCGAGGAACAAGGCTCCAGCTTGTATAGAAGATCGCTAATTAGGGTCTAACATAGCATCATGAACAGAGCGCGGCAGGGGCGACATGAGCACAGTGTGGAGATTGAGATGATCCATGGGCTATGCGATACCAACTTTGCCGCGCATGCCCATGGAATATGCATTGGTGACTGGGATGATGTAGACTGGTCTAGTAGTAATGGTACGGCTGGTGCCGCTGGCAATAGCCTGTGCGCGAGCAACAGGGGCAGTGGTACCGATAGTATGGGCGGGCGCCATGGAGGACGAGGTGGCAACACTACTGACAGCGGCCTATGCTAGATGCACAAGGGTAGCAACGTCGGGCAACACAAAGGGCCTGGGCGACGGTGGCTCTGGCGACCACGGCCCTAGGGAGGGTGGTACAAGGGCATGCTCAGGTGCAGCAATAGGCCCATGGATGGGCACAGGGCTGTACACAGCATACGGGGGCGTTGACCCCAGAGCAGAAGGGGCGATCGGTGGAGGACCTGCCCGCACAAGATGGGCTCTAGGGGGTGGAGTGGTAAGATTATGTTCATCAGTCAAAAAATCTGAGGCAGAAGGTGCCATGGGCATGGTGGACATGTGAGAGAAATGGAAAAAGGATTCATCAAAAACGACGTGGTGAAAGATGAGAATGCGATTCGACTGGAGCTCAAGACACTGATAACCCTTGTTTTTCGAGGAGTAACCAAAGAAAACATACAAGGAGGAGCGGGGGGTGAGTTTGTGGGGCATCGTGGAGGACATGTTGGGATAGCAGATACACCCAAAAACTCGAAGGTGGACGTAGGAGTGCTGGGTGGAATAGAGGGAGGTGTACGGTGTTGAGAAGGTGAGGGTTTTAGTAGGGAGCCGGTTCACAAGGTAGGTCGTAATTTGAATGGCCTCAACCCAGTAAACCGGAGAGAGACTTGCCTGAAACAAAAGGAATGCAAAGTGTTATAAATGGTGCGAAGGAAACGTTCTGCTTTCCTATTTTGTTGAGAAACATATTGACACGGCATGTGAAATGCAATACCGTGGGAGAGGAAGAACGTGTGAACTTGAGAATTGTCAAATTCACGGCCGTTATCGCACTGAACGCTCTTGATGGTGGTGCCAAATTGCATGCGAATATGAGCAAAAAAGTGGGAAAGAGCAGAAAAAGCCTCGAATTTGAGGCGAAGAGGAAATGTCATAATGTAGTGTGAGCAATCATCAAGAATAACAAGTTATTACTTGTATCCAAACACACTAACAATAGGATATATCCAAAGATCATAGTGTATTAAATCAAAATTATGAAGAGCTTTAGAGCTAGATGATCTGAATGGGAGATGGATATATTGACCAAGTTGGCACACATGACAAATATGGTCCATATCATCCTTATGACAAGAAATGACACTAGAACTAAAGAGTTTGGACAGAGCTTCACGGCTAAGATGCCCGACAAGACAATGCCAAAGTGAGGTGGGTGCGGCGATGAATATGGAGGTGCTAGTGGAGAGTGGATAGAATGGGTAGAGGTCCCCAGAGCTATTGCACCTGGTGATCACGTTTCTGGTGTGCAAATCGTTCATAGAAAGGCCAAAAGGATCAAACTCGATGTAACAATTATTATCGATAGTAAAATGATGAATGGAAATTAGATTCTTAATAATGTTGGGAGAGACCAAGACATTGTTGAGAACAAGATTACGATGTTGGAAAGAAAAAGTGTGTGATCCAGTGGCAGAGACCAAGACATTGTTGAGAACAAGATTACGATGTTGGAAAGAAAAAGTGTGTGATCCAGTGGCAGTGACAAGAAGTGATGCCCCATTACCCACAATGATAGATGAAGGAGTAAATGATGACAGTGGAGAAATGATGGAGAGTTTATCAGCATCCACGGTCATATGAGAACTGACGCTTGAATCAGTATACCATTCAGAGGAATGCGCTGGATGGTTGAGCGTCATGGTGTTGAACGAGTGCGCTAGGGAGTCCTGATTCCACGAACCACCGTGGATAAGGTTCTAGGGTGGTGTGGACCAGGGTACCACCGAGGGGACTTGGAAGGTAGGCAAGGGGCCCTAGAGAGCCAGCGAAGTTCCTCGGAAGTTCGAGGGAGGCAGAACTAGTGGTGAGGGCGAGGCTCCCCCGTAGTACGAGCTATACTGGAGAGGGCAGTAGGTGTCGCCATAGACGTCGTTGTGGGGGACGCTGTCGAAGTGGCCGTCGTAAGTGGGCACGATGGTGAAAGCCGATGGTGCCATTAGAGGACAGGTAGACCAGTCATATGGCCACATATTTGATGGTGCCTGCCAATGGATACGCAAAGGATAGGTGCAGAGCTCACGGCACGCCACCAGTGGGTGCAGGGGGGCCACCACAACCACCACGGCCACACCGGTGGCCGTTGCGTTGTCGACCAGAGCCAAGGTTTGGCGCGGATGAGACGTTAGAAGGTCGCACGGGGAAGGTGGAAGTGTCCTCAGGCATGGAGGTGTTGCAGTACCGTGCACCACCAGTTGGGGTGTTGCGGCAATGAGAGCAGAGGGTGGTGATGGTAGCCAGGTCTCGATCTCTACCTCTTCTAGTAGGATATGCGTTCGAGCCTCCGTAAAGGTCAGAACGGGCGATGCATCTTGAGCATAGATAGGAACTGGTCATTTAGGCCACGAAGGAGCATGAGGACCATCTGTCAGTCACTGATCCGGTCACCAAACTCAGAGAGGGAGGTGGCCATCGACTCAAGGCAGCTATAGAAGTTGGTGATGTTCAGGGAGTCTGGGTAGAAGTTGTGAAATTGTGTCTCTAGGAGAAGCGCACGGAACTCTTTTTGGCCGAGAAACTCATCCGCGAGATAGCACTAGGCACCACGAGTGGAGAACTCTTGCAGCATTAGCGATTACTACAAATCATTGGAGATAGTGTCGTAGATCATTGTCAAGACGGTGTAGTCCATCTGCACCCACACTGGGCTCGAGGGAAAGAACTCGTCCTCAAGGACATGGTAAGGAAGGGCATATTTGCCGAGGACAATGAGGAACAGACCACACCACTTGTTGTAGTTGTTTGCGACTTGATCGAGCACAACGGAGATGAGGGCATGGATGTTGATGATGACAGTGGCCTGTGCCTAGAGAGATTCGTGGGTGGCTTTGTACTTGTCCAAGGTGGTGGCATGAAGGTGAGCCTCCTTAGCGCAGTGGGCAGCCTTGGCCTCTGCGGTGTCGGCCGTGGCCTTCTCAGCGCTACGGATGGCCTCAGTAGCAGTCTTCTCAGCATGACGGATGGTCTCGACAATGCTTGCGCGAGCCTCCTCAGCATGGCGGGTAGCGTCGGCCTTTGTGGCGTCGGTCGCTGCCTTCTCCGCGCAGCGGTCTTCGGCAGTGTCTGCCATCAGTGTCAGCGGGACGCCTGGTGATGGAGTCAGAGTCGGTGATGGGGTGGCAATTTAGTCGGCGATGCGCCCGTCGATGAAGTCGGTGACACGTACGGCAATAGAATCGGAGCGGAGTCAGCGATGGGGCGGCAACAGAGTCAAAGTCAGCGACGTGCCTGGGATGGAGTCGAAATTAGCGATGTGCCCGGCGATTGAGTCGGTAACGCGCATGGTGATGGAATCGGACAAATTCTCACAGGAGTTCTTATAGCGTAATTAAATTTGGTACGGTTTGACTAACATCTAATATTCTCATTTAAATTAAGTTAGCATTTGGCTTTGCCTTATTTGTCCAAGGGAACATGACTACATTAGGTCCAACTTTTAATAATAGTGTACTATGCATATTGCCTGAAATTTAATTTTTGAAAGAATTTCCTATCTTCACATTATATTTTACTACAATGATAAATGTGGCTTCTGAACTAACAAAAATGCTTTTTGCTTGTGATGCTGGGCAAAATGTTTTTGTTGAAGTCATATTGGTCCTACGTGCCTTGCACGTGCACTATTACTAGTCATCTATAACAGGCTAACACTACACAAAGGTCAAAACAAACATTGCCATGTGGGCAAGAGACAGACACATCACCTCAGAAAGAGGCAAGGTATATATATAGCTAGCAGGAGGAAGGGAAGAAGGAGCTTTACATTTAATGGTATGGTTCACTCGTCAACTTCATGGTCATTGATCAGCTTCTCCTCTGGTTGTGTCATTTACACATACACAAAAACACCAGCCATGGTCAATCGTGATGGTCCCACGGCATGGCACTATAGTACCTATCTACCATGGCTTGAGGTCATCAGGGGTGCCCTCGGTCCAGTTGAGCACCTTGTGCCCGGGCTTCAAGAACACATCCCTGCCATGGGGCAGCTTCCGCGCCAGCGCGTTCAGGATCTGGTGGAAGGCGTCCCCTGGCTCCGCGGGCTGCGGGAACAGCATGGTCTTCTTCATCGTCGGGTTCTCGAGCAGCTCCTGCTTCCGAAGGATCACCTCCAATGGTATGGAGGTCAGGATGGTGTCCAGCTTCGGCACGTCGTCCTCGGCCACAAAGACGGCGATCTCCTCCCATGGGATGGCATCGGCGAAGGGGAGAACGATGTCGTCGGCGATGATCACCGGGATGCAGCCGAACACCACGGCCTCCACCAAACGGGGACTCCATGGTGCCCAGCCCAGTGGGCACAAGCAGAAGACGGCGCGCTGCATGTCCTCATAGTAGGTTGGTGGGTGGTCTGTCGAGATGTCGAAAAACGGGTTGTTCTTGAAGTTCTCCCATACCGACGCACGGGCGCCCCTACATTGCATATAGTTCGAAGGGTTCAATGTTTCGGTTTGAAATTTCATGATCTTTATCCCCCTAGCAGGAAACTATTTCACCCAAAAGATCCCTGTTTTGTGAATTTGACAAATTTTATTCAAAATCAGGCAAATTGTATTTAAATTTCAAATTTTTGGACCAAAATATTTCCACGATTTCTGATCTATCAGTCCCCACGCAAATGTTTTGGCTTCTGCAATACTACAGAAACCCTGGTGGTAGGTGCATCAAGACTTTCGAACCAACGATTGATTAAGACTGCTTGTCAGGTGCATAATTTAATTAGGTGCGTACCTTGCGTAGTAACCACCCACAGGATCATTTGAAGTATCATAGAACAAACCACGGAAATAGACAAAGATAGACCGAGGGGTCTCTGCAGGAACACGGCGAGCTCTCATCTTGTGAGCAGGAGTATATGGCGGAATGGTGATGGAGCCTTCCTTGAGGCATGCATGATTCTTCTGCCCAAATGTCTGGACCAGCGTAGCACGGCGCAGCACCGGAAGGATACCTCGCTCGATCGCTTTCGCTTCCTGAAAAGTAGGAACATATTCTGAATGCAGCTTAGATGACGGAAAATGAGTTTCTGTTCTACGATGCAGCGTCATGAAAACCAAGATCGTTAATTTATGGCTCTACCACTTATTCGTATGACTTATTAATAATCATAAAAATTTTATATTTGTACACTTAACGAATTAAAAACAAATGCTATAAAATAAATTATAATAAAAAAAGGATAAAATCTACTCAAAAATTAACTTTTAAAACCTATAAACATAAACATAAGTGAAATGATGGGAGTATTTACCTGGAAATAAAAACATGCGGCAAAGTCATGTGGCACGACGAAGAAATGATCTGCTCCCTCAGTCCTGTTCCAGTAGGGCAAACTCTTGGAGATGAACTTAATCGCGCTCCTCATCATACGTGGAGACTTGGTGGTCAAGGGATGGCCCCATGGTGTAAGGTCGCATGTTGTGTACACCGGAGTGTAGAACCAATCAGCTTCTTCCGGATTTAGAGTCCGGATCGCACTCGACAGCAGGAAGCGATGGATGAAGATCTCTGTAGCAAACATGTGGCTGAGGCATCTGGAATCTTTTGCCAGTATGTTCTTGTTGTACTTGGGAGGCAGCTCGTAGACGTATACCTTGAGCTTTCCAGCAGGATCGTCTTCTCTAGCACATCACCAGCATTTCGTGAGTTTTAATCATATCCACAGAAGTAAATATATATATGAGGATTATGCGCTGTAATACATATACCATGCATGATCCTAATACAATGGAGTTAAAACAGTTTTTCCAAAAAAAAACTTTTTTTCCTCCAGTCAAAGCATAATTATTGAAACTATACTAGCAAGCAGGCATATTTTTTCTTCAATCAAAGCATAATTATTGAAACTATACTAGCAAGTAGGCAGACAACCATGTTATGAAACAGCTCGGATAGCATAAAAGGTCTTGCTACGTGACAGTGTAACGAGTTTGGCCATACATGGAAAAGAATCAAGCTCCATTTATGCTCAGCTGCTCAGCATAGGCAAGGCAGGATCATATACAATCCATTGCAGATGCATCACATATATAGAAGTAGTAAATGGGTTTGATATATCAGAAGATTTTGGAGCACTGACAATCCAATTCTGTTCCTTGCCAGGATGGAAATCTAATTCAGGCTCACGCGCGCTGAGCACTCAAATGAATCCAATTCCGCCCAACAAAAACGGGACGAGGGGCACAGATTCCGCCAGATCAATGCAGAATCGGAGCATGGCAGCGTACATACCTTGGATCCGGCCGATGGCCTCCGCCGCGACGACCTCAGCGACATCGGAGCAGGCGAGAAACAACGCGAGCGCCATGGCCAGCGCCCGCGCCCTCCTCGACCCCATTAGTCGTCTTCACCCGCACCACTGCGCTGCCTTCCCTCCCTCCCGTCCACGACCGGTGGCTCGATCTGGAGGAACACACACGGCGAGAGATCGACGGAGGTTGGAGTGGAGACGAGATGGGGTGGAAGGAGGTAGTAGTTGGATTCTTGGCAGGCAGAGGCATGGAAGGGAGATTAAAATACATAGTTGGTGGTGGTGATGGTGGCCGCTGATGCTTCCTTGCGGGCTCTCGCTGTCGGCGGAAGAGGGGAGGTTGCCGGGTGGGTGCCACGTTAAAATTCCCCCGTGTTTGCAACATTGAATTTGCATTTCCATTCCCATCTTACTTTCTCCATTTTTAAATATTACATTTAACCCTTCATCACAAATCTGAAAAAAATATAAATCGTATTTAAAGTACATTAATAATAAAATAAATAGTATTTAAAATAATTACAGATATAATATCTAAAAGCATTACATATTTAAAAAGCGGACTAGTACCGGTCGTTTCCGTTTGGTCCTGCATAAATAATTCCAGTAAAGTAGTAATAATCTCTCTACTGGTACTTTATTCCTACCAGCATATATACTCCACTCCATTAATTAGCACTCTATTAACCACTGCATCCGTACGTATCAACGTGATACGAGCATGTATGGCGTCTAAATAATTACTTCCTCCATCTTATTTTATTTTGATCATTATATAAGGTCTGAAAATCAAAATCAACAAAAACAAAAAATCTCCCTTATAGTCTATTTAATCCACATTAAAAGAGTTGAAGTGTCATACATCGTAACCTACATATATATACATAGATGCAAAATAAAAATTTGCAACATAAAAGCCGATTGAATGGATACATACAAGCATTCAATCTAAGTGTGAACCAAAGAGTTGTGCACAACAAGCTTTATTTTCTTATACAATGATTATATTAGAATTTCTTTTTTTCTCTTGATGATCATTATGGAACGAAGGAAATAGTAAGCTGCAAAAAGTAAGCAGGAGGCAGTGAGGCACCCAACAAACTAGGTTTGGAAGCTGTACGGCTTCCTTTCTTCCGATATTGCTTTGTTTGGGTCACTATTCATTCATGCCATCTTTTTATTTTTTTTCTCCTCGTTGCCAACTGTACTTTGACTGACCATCTCATCTGCCAGCTAGTTAGGTGGTCATTTTTCGTCGTCTTCGCCAGCTAGTTAGGTCAGGCCAGAAGACGTCGTTGACCTTATTAGGCCAGGTCAGAGTACTAACCATTCACACCTTACCGAAAATTTTTACAAACAGGATCGAATTTGAACTTTAAATTTTGCATGGAGGTGGAGCGCATTCTCATCTATAGCTGCGCAAGATTTCAGGAAAAGAAAATCTTGGAATTATGATTTTTGACAGACTCCCAGTATCTCCAATGTTTGTGGCATTTAGGAACACGGCATTAAACTCAACAAGGAACCTTGTTTCCAAATAGTTTATTTTTTTCTTATTTTATCATTAAAAATATTTTTAGAATAACTAATATTTTTATATATTTATACTAAATTTTTTAATAATATGTGGTTAAGCGTCGTATTAAAAAAATAAAAAATTATATATTTAAAAATAGAAATATAGAGATAGTATACTTGGAACAACGATTATTTCTGATCGTCCAGTTCGTGACATACTGCCATCCCAACCAATTAAGTGCAGGTGCAGCGCGCAATAGCTCAGTAATACCAGTTGATGGACTCATACTCACACAACAAGGCGCTGATGTTGACCTCGTTTTTCCTAACCTAACTACTAGCACGCTATTTACACCAACAACCGACAATCCAGTGGACATGGGAATTTGCTCCAACATTCCTTGCGAACTCAGCAAACATTATCGGATACAAACCTGAAGCGACATGCTGCCTGATAAATAAACAAATAATTCAGAAAGGTTCCTCTATGATCTTGCTTCAGATGGCGGTTTCACCTTTGTCACCGAACTGTTTGGAGCAACAAATCTAAGGGAACCAAGCTTAGCCAGCTCGAGCACCACAAACACAACGGATTATTGACAAGGTTCTGTTCAGGAGGAGTTGCTCCAGTTGGTGTTTTTGTGGAAAGAAGATGCTCAACTATTGCTCAAGGGACGGCCGGTCGTCATCAATTTGGTCGCATCGCGTCCGTCACGTTCGTGGTGGTTGTCGGTCATCTTCCGGTGAGCGGAGGACTGGTGGACTTCCAAGACATGTGAGATACTTTATATGTCGTGTTCATCGCCTTCATTTTTTTGCAAAAGGATGGAATCTATGACCTTCATACTTTATTATTAATTAAGTTTCCTTCATCTAAAACATATCTCTGTAATGCAAGAGGATAATGAAATGAGATCCGACAATCAGCACGAGTAAAATCTTGTAAATTTCGATTATGATAAATACACATATGATGGACAAGGCCTGGCATTCTCACATTCTAATGAATGAGATAAAGAGGGGAAAAAAAGAAACGAAGATATATATAACAGCTATAGAAGAAAGAACAATTTGGCTTCTGGTCAGCACATGGTAATTAAAACACCCAAAGTATATCTAAAAGATAATCAGAGTGCTTAAAACGTGCACTTAACCACGTGTCGCCTATATATTATATTATATATAGTCAGAAAGAATCCCTATAGAAGAGACGTCATATGAAGCTTCCTAATTATATAAGATTTATATATTAGAAGAGGCGTCATATGTAAAGTTCTTAATAACATTCTGGATGCATGTGTTACAGATTCATCTCATACTCCTCCTTAATCACAATTTTCCTAAGTTAAAATGGTACTTGAAATTCTCCAACTTTTATACACTTAATGCTTTGGTGAAATCATCTGCCACTTGATCTTTAGAAGGAATAAAATTAATCTAAAGTAATTTGTTGTTTACTCGTTCTCTGACAAAGTGAAAATCAAGCTTTGTACATGACTTGAGATATCTCAATATTCTTTTAACAACCACCCAAAATTGATAAATCTTATTTATTGAGAAAACAATATCAGATCTTGTCAATGTAAAATACTCCTATATCTTGATGCATCTATAGCATCAAGCGGATCTCCTTGAGTTTATCACTAGTGGATAGAGCTGTGCTTACTTGCTTACAATCCACCATATTTGCTCTTTTCAACAGATCATGTACATATTTTTCTTGTGTCAAAATAATTCCATATTTAGTCTTGACAACTTCGATACCGAGAAAATAATATAAGTCACCTAAATCTTTTAATGGAAAATCATTGTGGAGATCCTAAAGTAATGCGGTCAACTTCGATACGTATCAGCCTTTAGAGGCGTCCCACGACACGTAACGCCAAACGTATCGGTCCCCCAGCCGATACGCACCCGCCTTCAGAGAGGCGTCCCCTTATCGGCTCAGCTAGCCGATGGGTTCGTTCCTATCCTTGCTACGGCATAGCCGATCCGGCGTCCTCCGTATCATCGCCATTGGCCCCGGCCTCATACTATCTCGGTTAGGTCCGATCTTCGAGGTTCGGTGTTGATGGCGCTGCCACGGCGGGCGACAGGTCTTGTGCTGTCATATCCGGAGCGGCATCGGCTTTGCAACCCATGCCTCCTTATCCTACTCCTTGCCTAGGCCACATGCGCCTTCATCGGTTTTTCCAGCCGATAAATCACTGTTCGGTTGTCCGGAGGGATCCCGTGCGCCTCGATATCATCTGAGCACACCCTGGTTCCTCCATCGGCTCTATGGTCAACCCCTCGTCGACACCTGTCCACATCGGCTCTCCAGCCGATCAAACAACATCCCGAACCTATCGGCAGCCAGCCGATAACGAGCGTCTGTATCGGACCCGCTCGTCTTACTTCCTTGTCAATTGCAGGGTCAAATTGACTGGCACGCCCACGAACCTCAATGCTTAAGGACCTGCACTGGAGATAAGCAGACCTCCCAGGCCTTCATGTGACCGAGCCGCCGTCCCTCTCCGATCGCGGGATTTTTTGGCGGCGAACACAGCTTATTGGCACGCCCGGTGGGACCGAAGGTTTCATTCATCGGCCGATAAGAACTGTACTTTATTCATCGGCCGATCGGGTAGAAATCATCATTCATTAGCCGATTGGATTGGATTCATCGGCTGGAGAAACCTGAAGACCGTTTATCGGCTGAAGATCCTTCATCGGCTGGTGATATAATTCCATTCATCAACCAGTGGGACTCTGCAAGTGCCTGATTGGAAATCAGATTTTTCTCATCAGCCCGGGGGGCACTTTGTTGTCAATATGTCTAAAGAAAATATGGATTCTAAGACATATTCATCTGAAGATGAAGCCGATGAGGAGATATCAATTCCAGTTACCATGGAGGATTTGAATGAAGACCAGAGGCGGCATATAGAGCAAAATATGGACAACTTTCAGAAGCTCTGTTTGGAATCCTTCAGTATAACTAAACAAGGGCCGATTTAAAAAACACAATTACCAAAATGTGTTTTGATGAAAGAATCAGGCCATTCAGCACCCGTGAATTCTTCCAAGCCATTGCAAGAGATATTCAACAAATCATTTTATCAAGCATTCAGTAATCCATCAGGAGTATGGATGGATACACTATAGGATTTGATCGGGAAGACGATACAAGAGTCATCGGCTCAAGAGACTGATCAAGATCATGTGCCTTTGCCGATAGAGACGGAGGAAAATAAGGACCTATCGGCAAATACGTATCCACCAATACAAGATCGACTCGGGGGGCAATGGCAGGAGGAACCTCTAGAATTTTTTTGGAGAAATCATTATGGAGAATATCACAAGCAGAATCGGGTACCATATCCACTTCCACATGATCAGGAAGATACTTTAAGAGAGAAGAATTGGTTAACCAGGAGGATACAATGGAAGAGTAATTTGGTATCAAACCCAAAGATCAAACAGTAATGTATTGGCACTCATATCCAGAATGGTTTAACAGAGTTCCACTACCTCGCCAATACATGATGCCAGATTTCTCAATATTCTCAGAATAAGACAGCATATCTACATTAGAACACATCAGCCGATTCTTAACACAGTGTGGAGAAGCATCGGCTGAGAAAGCTCTCAGAGTCCGTTTCTTTCCTTTATCCCTCTCTGGATCGGCCTTCGCATGGTTTTCTTCGTTACCGTCGAACTCGATTGAAGGATGGCCGATCTGGAACAACGGTTCCATAGACATTTCTATACTGGGATTTAAGAAACGAGACTGTCAGATTTGACATTGGTTAAACAGAGGCATAATGAGTCAGTTCTGGAATACATCCAACGTTTTCAGGACATCAGAAGCCGATGTTATAGTCTTGTTTTGAACGATGAACAATTAACCAATTTGGCCTTCCAGGGGTTATCAAGTCGCATCAGGTGAAAATTTTCTGCCCAGGAGTTCAACGGTTTAACACATCTTATGCATGTGGTATCGGCTTACGAGAGACGATTATCAAGAAAAGAGGAGATGCCGACACATTAAAAGTTACCGATTGGGTCTTGAGATGATAAGTCTGGAGAACGGTCACCCAATCGGGAAGACATCTAAATCGGCTGAATATAGCCGATTTCTCCTTTTCAAGACGGACAGGTTCTCAGAATTGGTATCGGCTAGTGATACTGTTTAAATCGGCTGAGGCATAGCCGATTCCTAATGTACGAAAGCCGATATGTTTATATCGGTTATAGATGGCCGATATCGTTTAAGACGTCGTCATTAGGAAATATATACAACCATTGTTGATCAAGCTGATTGAAGTTTACTGCAAAAAGTTAATGTTCAAGATGACATCTGGATTTCTCCGAGGCTAAAGTTTTACAAGAATTTCTTAATGGCCTCAATCGCGCGCTGACGGATTTGATCTATATCATTGATAGCACGGATGTCATCCTCGTCTGATCCGGGGATAGTTTTCAAATTCTTGTGCTGGCGAACTGCTAGCCGCACTTTGTCTGCTACCTTGGCCTCTTGGTTTTGGATCGACTTTGGTAGGCCGATGAGATGGGACCCGGTGAAGTTGATGTCTTCACAAACCTTGTCGAGTTCCGCCATCAAATCGGCTTCTCGTTTCTTCAAAAGGCCAAGCTTGGTGTTGGCATGTTGGAGGTCAGCTGACATTTCATCAAGTTTCTTCTTTTCATCAAGGGCAGTCAGCCGATCGTTGTGAGCTAAGTGGCTTTGCTCAGCGCGATTGGCTATGCGTCGTCTTGATGCAGTCAGTTGGGTCCTTTGGAATTCCATGTAAGCGGCAGGCGTGAGTACGTCCGATAGTTCCGCAGGCAGGAGGTGTTGAATTTCTGTAAGTCTTCCCCGGATCGACCCACAATCTTCCACTAGCAAGTCAATTGAAACCTCCAGTCGATGCATAATATCTAACAACTGCTCACGAGCATCGGCTGGCAAAAATGGTTTGATCCCTATGCTGGTGGCTGAGTCTTCCTCTGCTTCCTGGTATTTGCCGATGTCGAAGGAGAACAGATCAGCTAATAACTGCATAACAACATTAGCAAACATGGAGATCATAAGTCAAGAAAAATGACATGTATGATAGACGTATCTGAGAGACAGTGGGAGCAGTTATTGTGCGAGAATTAGCTTGATGTGGGGCGGTTTGAGTGGATACCAAAACTTTGGAGAATACCATCGGCTCAGCCCCAGTAATAGGATTTTACGTTTGGACCTCAGGAGCCGATGGTTCAAGCTACAAAGCGAAGGTGTTAGGATAAAACAAAGGCAATAGAGAATTGACGCTGACACCTACTAGCAGAGATACGGAAGGAGTTAGAATTGCCGCAGGAGAAGGGCTTCGCGAAGCCGATGCAACGATGACAACATCGGCGTCGGTTTTTTGTTTCTTAGAAACTGATCGAGCAGCCAGTTTCTTGCGCTTTGGCCCTGACACTTGCGACACTCGGAGGAGAGCCAATGGAGGTGGACCGCTTTGCCCAAGGATGGATCTGGCCGATGGAGGTTGATAGATAATCGGCCGACCACTTGCGCTGGTCAAAGGTGCATCTTTGTCGCTAGCCTGTGGAATGGCGGAAATCAAGATACAGTTGAAATTCAATACGATGAAGACATGATAGTGAAAGGAGAAGGATTACCTCTTTATCAGATTCCACGTAGTCGGGATTAAGGCAAAGGCAATAATGTTCAGCCGATAGACTATATAAGTGTCTTCCCCATTCTGACCACCATCAAGCGAAGATTTTGGTATTGGATATGCAGGACTCAAAGGTGGAGATAGTCCCTAAGGACAAGTTCGATGTCATCGAACTAAGTCGGTCATACTCCAAGCCGCTTTTCACTTCTCCGCGCGCTTGTAGCTTGCCGATGAAGAACAAGGCGATGGGGAGTTGGCCAAAGCCCAACTGACGATCACTAACCGAAGGATGGTAGAACTTGTATGATGGATGTTGGGATCGGCCCATTGAAAATCCGATCGGCAGAAGACAAGGAGTTATGGAGGATAAAAAGATGGTCTTCGATTCTTCATCGGCTAAGGCATTCATCGGATGAAACCTGAAAGGCATTTCAAAGGACGAGTCATCCTCGTACACGAACCAGATGGTGACCTCTTTGGTAAAGCCGTAGTAGAAATACTTAAACCATCGGTTGAGTCCGAGGGGGTCATTTTACTTCCAGGAAGAGCCGATGAAGCTTTACCCAGTGAAATGCATCGGCGTCGGCTGGCCTTGTTTTCTTCTGGGTAATCAGTCGGGAATGTCATGAAAGAGAAAGGGGGCCTGGCAATGACTTTGGAGGTGTAGACGTTCAGCCAAAGTTGTATAAACCAGCAGGGTCCGCCGATATGTCCAACTAGATGGCCTATTGATAGCTTGGTTGCAACTTGATGGAGCAGATGATAAGTTGCTCCGAGAAGATAATGCCCCAGGGGAATTTGGCGGTGATCGGCCAAGAGCTCTGCCAGACTTTGCATGTTCGTTGTTGGACCGAGAGTCGAGCCACCAAATAAGAATCGTTCCAGCCAAAGATTCAAGAACACTACATGTTCACATCCATCGACGGGGCCGGAGGATTTGTTATGCAAGGAAATGTATTTAGTCTAATCTCCAACATTCTTGGTGTTTAGTCGATGCTTAGGTTTGAATCTGAGGCTGAAAAGGTTTATGTAGTGGGTGGTGTTGAGGCAGGTCAACATAGTAACATCTATCAAGGTGGGGGTCATCGGCCCATGCCCGAACATGAAGGCATTCAAGATGTCCAACCAGAAGTAAGAAGCCGATGCAAGCAGAGATTCTTTCCTTTCCATATCGGCTAAAGAAAGGTTAATGCAATGGTCTATTTCCAGATCCTCCCATAAAGTCTTTTTGGAGGCAGAAACCCTAAGGTACCAGTTCCTCCATTCAGGGAGTTTGCTAGGCCTGGATCTAAAGCTGTGAGCCCAATCGGTGATGGCCATGGATGAGTTCTTGAGCGGGATCCTTTCTATTTCGCAGTTGATGAAATCAGTCGAATCCTTGCTACCCATAGGGCCAAGAAAGAAGTGACCAAGGCGGTCGGAGATTGGAATAGCAATCTGGCTCTTAAGATCCTACAGAAAACAGAACCTGACTACTGATAAGAAATCGGGATGGGTAAGAATCATGCAAAACATAGGATGAAAGAGCAGATAATGGTTACATCAGGGATTACATGTGTGGAAGCCATTGCGCAAATGAAGGAGTAGCAGCTGATGAAGAAATCTATGAGAGCTCGCCTTCAGTCTTCTAAGCCCGTCGAGATTCGTGGAAATTTGCAGATGCCTATGGAGCTCGTCGAGGTTTGGGGTTTCTGATGAGAAGAAGTGTGTGGAAGAAGGCTGAGGAGATATATTTTATAGAGGTGGAACGACCTAGGCAGAGATTTGAGCCGATTAATGCGGGTTTTAACGGGTCATCCTGGTTTGCGGAGGTTTCTAACGGCTCGAATTTTCATAGTCTGTTGGCAAACTCTGAAATTGGGGGGCATGTGTTAACGCCAAAATCTGGACGATCCGATGGCGCTCAAGCCGATCGGCTGGGAGATCCAATGGGGCTAAAGCCAATCAGCTGAGAGGTCTGATGAAGGGTTTAATGCAGTCATCGGCCAATGGAGATACTGAGACAAAGCCAATGGAGAACTGTAGAAAAGCCGATCAGATTAGTAGAAGATTGGATCGGCTTGAAGATATGGGATTGTCCAATCGAGATTAGGTCTGAGAAGCCCGAGGGAAGGAAGGAGAAGGATCGGCTTGACTAAAAAAGGTCCGATAGCTACAGTGGAGAAGCCGATCAGGTTGCAGCAAAGGAAGACTCGGTTACAAATTTGAAGATTATTCAGATAAAACCGGGTTTACGGAAGAGCCGTGGACTCCATGGCAGGGTGCTTATTTTTGTAAATTATAACCTTACTCAATTAGGGAGGTTTAGCTAGTTAGTCTTACTAGGAAATAATGTCCGATGGTCGTAGACGCGTTGGACTCTGTCTGTAAATCCAGGGCATAAATATAGACCCCCTGTAACATGTAAGATATCTCTCGATCATATACAAATTCGGCACATTGCCACCCTAGTTCATCTAGTTTTTACCGACGGGTTCTGGCTCTCGACACGGGGCTTCATCGGTTAAGTCCGATCTCCGGCGAAGGGGTAAGTCCCGCCACCATCCCGATATGTCCTGCTCTGTCTGAGACTGCATCGGTTAGGTCCAACCTCTTAAACCGATCGGATGTATCGCATCACGTCCGTGCTAAATCTATCGGCCCGTTAAGCTCCCTCTGTCGTCGTCAGTTTCGTGCGGCATCGGTTAGGTCCGACCTACGGGGCTGCCAACGGAAGATCGAGCTTCAGGCCTATAGCCTTCTGCACGGCGTATCATCGGAGTGCTAGCCGATGAGTTATCCATGCTCTGTGCTCCACGCCCAGCGCATCGACCCCTCAGCCGATACACATCAGCATTTAGAGGCGTCCCATGACGCGTAACGCCAAACATATCGGTCCCCCACCCGATACGCACCTGCCTTTAGAGTGACGTCCCCTCATCGGCTCAGCTAGCCGATGGGTTCATTCCTATCCTTGCTACGGTATAGCCAATCCGGCGTCCTCCGTATCATCGCCGCTGGCCCCGGCCTCATACTGTCTCGATTAGATCCGATCTTCGAGGTTTCGGTGTTGATGGCGCTGCCACGGCGAGCGACAGGTCTCGTGCTATCATATCCGGAGCGGCATCGGCTTTGCAGCCCGTACCTCCTTATCCTACTCCTTGCCTAGGCCGCATGTGCCTTCATTGGTTTTTTCAGCCGATGAATCACTGTTTGGCTGTCCGAAGGGATCTCGTGCGCCTCGATATCCTCTAAGCACACTCTGATTCCTCCATCGGCTCTACGGTCGACCCCTCGTCGACACCTATCCACATCGGCTTTCTAGCCAATCAAACAGCATTTCGAACCTATCGGCAGCCAGCCGATAGCAAGCGTCTGTATCGGAGCCGCTCGTCTCACTTCCTTGTCAATTGTAGGGTCAAATTGACTGGCACACCCACGAACCTCGATGCTTAAGGACCTTCACTGAAGATAAGCAGACCTCCTAGGCCTTCGCGTGATCGAGCCGCCATCCCTCCCCGGTCGCGGGAGTTTTTGGCGGCGAATAGACCGGCACATGACTAATGGTCGAATCAGCAGAGTCTAAGACCCAGTCTAATTATGGTATTTTTTCGTATTTTCTTAGGCATGCACAAGATTTTCTAAGTGTTAATTGATCCTAAGACCTAATAGAACGTGGAGAAGCCTATAGGGAGACAAGCCCAAAACCTATAGGGATTTCCCCCCTCTTTTCGTGGGACTTGTTGGTCCCGATAAGGTAAAGTCTATATACACACAAGAAATCAGTGGGATTGTCTGTTACCCATAAACTGGAGAATTTAGATCCTCCAAGTCTATAGATAAAAGCTTGGGTGGCAATCACTTATGTGATTTTAAAGTCACACCACTATCTAAATCATCTTCTCTTAAGAAAGGAAAAAATAGGTAGGAAGAGTGTTGATTCTAGAAAATGTAGTTTATGATGAAAGGAATTTTCTAGAATAGTAATGGGTTTAAAGACCCCAAAAACATAAGTTTATCTCTCACCTTTCCAAAGTACAAGATTTAGATTTTATTGCGGTGTTGGAAACCATTTGAAAAGAGCTTCCACCAAACCTATGTGTAGGGAAAGATTTTTTTATGACATTCTAAGGCAGCTCCTAAAGACAGGTCTGGTGGTATTCTACTAGGTAATTTGCAAACCTATGATGTTGTTAAATCGGATTTCATGGATTAATTTAGAGAGTTCCATAATGATATTTTTTTCCTCTATTTTTTTTAAATTTTGGTACTATCATTTTGTTGCCAAAGAGGCTACCAAGATTCAACAATATATGCCTATTTATTTACTTAATGTAAGCTTCAAGATTTTCACTAAGGTCGTCACTAATAGAATAGTATGAATTGCTCAAAAAGTAATAAGTCCAACTCAAACGGTGTTCATACCTAGAAGGCATTGTAATCTTGCATGAAACTATTTGTGAGATCGATAGAAAGAAACAAAATGGGTGATATTTAATATTGACTTTTAGAAAGCTTGTGACAATATCATGTGGTTTTTTGTACAACAAACTCTAAGGATGAAAGGCTTTTCACCTAAGTAGTGTCAATTGATTGCCTCTTTCATCCAAGGAGGTCATATTGGTATCAAAGTTAATGACCAAGTTGGCCTAACTTTCAGATGAAAAAAGGTTTAAGGCAAGGTGATCCTATATCTCCAATCCTTTTTAATATATTAGTTGACATGATAACTATCTTAATCAAGCGTGCAAAGAAAGAAGGCTAAATTTCTAGAGTAGTGCCACATCTTGTTGATAATGATTTATCTATTTTGCAAAATGTAGATGGTACAATACTTTTTATGGATTATGATTTTGAGAAAGCTAAACACTCAAAGTTGTTATTTTCTGAATGTGAGAATCTTTTAGGACTTGAAATCAATTTTCATAAAAGTGAGATATTTTGTTTCGGTCAAGCTAAGGAAAATGAAAAACAATATTCTCGTATATTTGGGTGTCGAGTGGGGACTTTCCTATCATATACCTTGATATTCCAATGCATTTTAGTAAGCTAATTTATAAGTACCAGGAATCGATTGAGGAAGGAATTGAGAAAAAAAACTAAGCAGTTAGAAAGGTAAACATATATCTATGGGGGAAGATTAGTTTTGATTAATTCTGTGTTAACTAGTTTATCCATGTTCATAATTTCATTTTTAGAGATTCCTAGAGCAGTACTTCAAAAAATTGATTATTATAGATCTAGATTTTTGTGGAAAAGTGATGATCATTAGAAAAAATATAGGCTAATGAGGTGGAATATCATTTGTCAACCAATGGAACAAGGTGGACTTGGCATTCATTACACAGATGTTCGAAACCAATGTCTTTAACTAAATGGCTGTTCAAGTTGATTAATGAGGATGGTGATTGGCAGGAATTACTTAGGAGAAAATATCTCAATAATTAGACAATAACTCAATTTGTTAGAAAATTGGATGATTTTTATTTTTGGTCAGGTTTAATGAAAGTTAAAGATAAGTTTTTAAATGACGGTAAACAACTTGGATTCTAGGAAGATAAGTGAATTGGAAAATTAGATTTTGGAAAAATAAGTGAATTGAACTCTTTTTTTAAGTAGTAGTATCCATCTTTGTATATAGCATTGTCGCTTGAATAATACATCACTTTCAATTGTTATGAGTTCTATCCCATTGAATGTATCATTTCAAAGGGTATTAGTGGGTCATAATCTTGTTAATTAGCATAATTTATTTGTTAGAATTGTGCATATTCATCTAAATGATGATAGATATATGTTTAGGTGGAATCTTCATCAAAATAATATTTTTTTTCTATTCATTCTATCTATGATTAATAATGGATACATACCGAGAAATCAATTGTTGTGGAAATTGAAGATGCCTATTAAAATAAAGATCTTTATGTGGTATTTGCTAAAATGGGTAGTTCTAACCATGGATTCTTTAGCAAGAAGGAATTAGAATGGTAGTACCAAATGCTCTTTTTTATGCATGATGAAACTATCCAACTTCTTTTTTTTATTGCCATGATGCTAAATTTCTCTCGAGAACTGTATTTATCTCTTTTGGACTGCAAACACCAAACAAATTTACATAGATATTTAGAAGTTGGCGTGGGTATTGACTCAAAAACTAAAAAACATATCTTAGAAGAAGCATCTACTTTATATTGGTCTCTATGGCTTAATAAGAACGACATGGTTTTTGATTAAACTCCAACTAAATCTTATATGCAGTACTCTTTAAGGCAACATATTGGTTTTACTTTTGAGCCCAACTACAAAGGTGTCAAGAGGACAATGATTCCATTCATATTAGATGACAAAACATAGATACAATGGTCATGAAATTATTCACCAACTTTGGATGGAGATTTACTAATAGAATTGTCTTTGAATAAGTATATCCTTTCTTATTGTTTATGGTTCTTTAATGTGTCTTCTCTTCAACCTTTGTTAGAATTTATTATGGTTATATTTGAGACAAAACTGTGTAATAAGTGGTTGTAGCTTCTATTGAAGCAACGGCTAGATTTTATCCATTATCTAAAAAAATATGACATCTATTTAAAATGTAAACTTTTTTAGCAAAAAGTGTAAAATCTATAGTACAACGTCAATAAGAAAATATTTATAACATATCACTGGAAACATTAAAGATTCATGTTAGTCCTTAAAAAAGCAAATAATCCATTGTACGTCCTCACAAAATGAAGAAAAGGAAGGCTCTTACAAGGAATCAAACCTTGATTCTTAGAGATGAGACCTCCACTAGCTAACCAACGTATCAAAGCAGCGACGCAGCTAGCTAGTTCAGGTTACTATCTACTCCCTCCATCTCAAATTACTTGTCGTTCTAGCATTTAAATTTTTTTGTCAAATTAATTGTCGTTGTTACATTCCATGATACTTTTAGAGATGTCTTTCCCTTATTATCCCTCATCATGCAACTATACTAGTACTTAGCACTCCTCACAATAATTTAATGCTTGCTTTGGAAATATTGATTAAGATGTATTTAATAGGGTAACAACAATTTGCCATACCTAATATGAGATTTACTAGAACGACAAGTAAATTAAAATAGGACACATCAACATTCAAAACACTAGAGGGGCTAACCTCCACTAAGCTCTGCCTTATCCACTAGCCCATCTAGCCAGCCACCCAGCTAGCCAATCAGTCGGCTCCGCCCATGCAACCTAGCAATACGGTGTGTGTAACAGCCATTTTTTTTACCATATCACACATCCCTGCACATGCGAACACTAGGCAAGCTATGCACCTACATTATTGTAGCCTCCCTCCTTCCGCGCTGCACCAAATGTGAATCAACCCATGCATACATACGTGCGGTGAGCATGCAGGAATAGGTGGGAGATGGAAGAAGTTCCCATTGTTTACCATTTACCTTATAAGCCATAGATTTATAAGTAAAGTGAGTGTAGGTCAATTGGTTATATTCCTTATGGTGAAACCTGTCCATCTAGGTTTAAGTGCTAGAATTGGCATAGCGAGGCGTCCATAGTAACTTTATCAATCTTAAGACATGATGGCCTAGTTTTCCAAGGGTCGAGTGCTCATGGGAGTATATGCATTCATTGGGGTGAGTGTGTATGTATTTTTGAGCACTTGCAGTTGTACTTTGTTTCAACAAATATATAATTTTGGAGTTGATTTTGAGGTTTTTTATCATAGTTTATTTTTTAGCATTTGTTTATAAATTGCTAAGGGCACATGTATAAAAGTTTGTCCCATGAATTAATTTTTGGTCACTAATAAACCGTTATGACTTATAATCAGCATAAAAAAACATCACAAGGCATGTAAATCATGGCCATTATTTGAGCATACAATCCTAACTATCCAAGTATAAGCAACAGCTAGGATTTGTAAATGCATACTTATGCCTTTATAGCTATAGTGATAGATGATATGCTTCCATTTTAAACTATTTATATAAGCAACAGCTAGGATTTGTAAATGCATACTTAAGCCTTTATAGCTATAGTGATAGACGATATGCTTCCATTTTAAACTATTTATATCAAGTTTAAGATTATGTGTTCACTTATAGCACACTGAGAGAATGAATAGTGTGGTTTAGATGGCTAGCATCTATATAATCTTTCCAACTCATATCTAGACAATATATAGACAACCCTTATAATAAGTCATATGTTTCACTATTTGATATATATTTGAATAATTAACAATTTGATGATACATATACACTGTTAAGATGATATTAAGCTGTTTGATAGACTTTGTTATGAAATGACCTTAATGTCGTCTAGAAGAGATGAATAGGTGTTTCCAAAAATTAGAAAACTTCAAAGTGGATTAAAATGACCATAACATCCAACTTGAATCCAAAACTTCTGATGCGAGTGCGAAAGTTCTACTCTCAACACGGAATGTCCAGTGGCAGTGGGGATAAGCCATGAACTAGCAACTTATAGCCCAAACTAGCAACATCTGTATCAATCGAAAGGTAAAAAACAAGCTATCTAAACAATATATAGGGTTACAAACATATCAATTAGGTACATAAGTAGAGCAAGCAATATAAAGCACAATAATAGTAAGAACACAAAAGAGAGTTCCCAAAGTTCAGATCTATGACATCCTACATCTTCATTTGGAGGCCCAAAGTTGGGTCTCTTTCAAGCATTTTTCCTCATCAAGGCAACACTGTGACACTTCTTAGATTCACTCTTGATTTCTTTTCTTGCAAAGGCGTAATCGATGCCTTCATAAACTTTTAATGGCACATCATAAGTCCGTAGGCTTGGGTGCTAATCGGTGACTCCTTGTTATGTGGGAGACCTTGACCTCTAAAAATAACAAAGAATTACTTGCTATAAGCTCAAGTGCTCCAAAAATTGAGTGAAGCTCACTAGATCTCAACCTCTCAATCTCTCAACCCAAATCTTTTTGTCTTCTCAAATCTCACTCACAATGACCTACCAATAACATAGGAGATTTAGAGTGGCTATTTGGCTGTGGATAGCTCGTCTCCTACCTAAAGATAGTAGGCAAGGACGGAGGGTATGGAGGGGTTTATATATCCGAGTCCCTAAAAACTAGCTATTAGGCTCAGATCTAGAAGAATGAGAACTTTTGGTTAGCCTCCTCAACCAAAACAGAGAACCATGACTTGGACTTCTGGTCGCAATACCAAAACTTTTGGACCCAACTTTTAGGCCATACCTGAGAACCTTGGCCTAAACCTTTGGTCCTAGGACCGGAATCTCTGCTTCTTCCTGATAGCACTATAGAGAAATAGTCGTAACTTCTTGCTTTGGGATCTATTTTCAATGATCTTAAGTTCTATGGAAAGCTTATACAAAGTGATACCCAAACAAAGTAAAAAAACCACTTAGATAATAGGTTAAATCTTGGTCTTCTCTCAAGATAGCACATGGATTTGTCAATTGAGCACCGAGATATAAATAGACACATCAATGTTCATCTCTCTTAAATATGGCATTCCTATACTTAAATATAAATAAAAAATATACACCTATAGACGTACCTTCATGTCATCTTCTTTCTTTGCCTTAATGAGGTTAGCTAACTTTGCTTCTTTTCTTCTTCTTGACCTTCGCCATTTCAACTTGTGCTCTTTAAATAGTTGACACAGACATATCTTTAAATGGCCTTGCATAGTCCATCAGATAAAGCATTCACTCGCCCTTTACCATCATAATTTGTCCATTGGCACCAAGACCTTTGCGTGCACTTCACCACCATATGGTTCATCATGGCTAAGCATTTCTTCTACTTTATCAACTTGTCATATAAAACCACAATACCCGGTATCTTCAATATCTTCAATTGGTTATTTCCTTCATCATTTTCTTATTGATCGACATTAATGAAATTCATCATCTAACTTCTCTTCTTCATTACCATATCTATTCATATACTTATCTTGATGTCAAAACTTAATATAGTCAAACTAACTCATAGGAATAGTTTGTTTCAACATGTATTATCATTAATCACCAAAACTTCTCATAATATAAGGCTAAGGGACTACATCATTCATATTAATCAATAGACAACAATCTTCTCTCTCCTCTTTCTCTCCGTTCCATGTCATAATAAATCATGTATGGCATCTTCATCTGGACACTCACATCACACCATCATTCAATCCCTAAGCTATATGCTAATTAATTGTTAATAAAGCTTCCTTCATCTAGAAAGTTATCTTTGCAATATGGCAATTGTAGTGCAATATGATAATGACATGAGATCAGACAATCAGCATGAGTCAAATCTTGTAAATTTGGATTATGTTATATACACATATAATTGATAAGGTGAGTCATTCTAATCATATAATGAATGAACTAAAGGGAAAATAAGAAATTAAGATATATATATATATATAGTAGCTAAGAAGGAGAGAACATGTCATATGCACACAAGTTTTGGGTGCACTCATCATGCACACTAACTAACAAATGTCACTTAAACATCTAAAAAAATTGTACATGTACTTCCAATAGTATAACACCTATATGTAAACTCTCAACTTCATAGCATCATATGTAGATAACAGCAAAAGGACAAAATTTTGATAAATTTACCCTCTTAAAACTACCTTATTTTTTATGGCTAAAATATAATGTTTGGAGTTGAGACTTTATAGATGTATAATACAATTAGATTAGAAGTACATGTATAGTTTTCTAATCTTTCATGACATCTCTTACTCCTTTGGTCCAAAATGTAGCTATTTCTAGGTTGTTTTGGAGGAATTCAACAACAACAACAACAAAGTTTTTTAGTTCTGAGCATGTTGGAGTAGTCTAAAGTTAAAACTTAACAAAAGGCTTAAATCATAGTTTAGACATATTAATAGTTGTTTTCCAAGCACTCCTATTTAATACAGATCTTTAGGTATATCATAATTTTTAAGTCCATTTTTATTGTCTCTCTATATTAATTTCAGTCTTTCTCTATCTCTCCTTATATTATTATCTTGACTTAAAATTCTATAATATACTGATGTTCTCTAGGGTCTTCTTTGGACATGGCCAAACTATCTTAACCGATATTAGATAAGTTTTTGTTTAATTAATTATACCCTTAACTGATCACATATATCATCGTCATGTATATCATTGTTTTGGAGGGATTAAGGAATAGAATAAAAAGACTAAAATGTCCTTCATTAATACAAGGACTTGTGGGAGCAAAGGTGGTTGGTAGGGGTATAATGGGCACAATAGCACAAAAATAGCTACAAATAGCTACAATTTGGAACAAAGCTTATGGGTTAGAAATAACTTTATTTTGGGATGGGGGGAATAGTTGGTATGCACAATGAGAGCATATAAAGATTGTGTACATAGATCGTGTCAAAGAAGAAGAAAAACATTAAAAAAAGGTACATTTGTCTTGTGGTCAACATTATGCGTCTATGATAATCCATGGTAATTAAAAGGAACACATTTATAAATTTGGTCTTTTAAGTATGATGTAGTCATGGACATTGCATCTTCGGACCGAAGTGTGTGACTAGACTCAAGGAGGCCACCCTTTTCAACCAAGTTTGTATGTGGTGTGCCAAGGATGCCTGGTTGCTATGTATGTATAGAAGGAGTTCTAGAGCTTCTTTGGATTGAAGGAATTTTACAGAAAATTTAAAGGAATTGAATCCAATGGAAAAATTCCTATAAGAGCATTTGGATGGTAGGATTACTTCATAGGAGTTTCACATAATAGGAAATGTTCCTCCACATTTGATGTGACCATGACATGTATGGATACAATCATTGCTCATATCATATGTCAATAGGAAGACATAGAAATCAAGAGCACCAAGTTCTAGAATCTAGTTTGGTTTCTTCTGTTTTCTTTTTTACTCATAAGCATGACAACATGTGGATCCTTGAATTGTACTAAGCCATTACCGTCAGGCTTAGTCTTCTCTTTCTTTTTGGCCTTTCCTAAGCTAGCTTCGCCTCACTCCCCCTTCCTTCGACTTGAAATTCTTGATATGCTGCTCTTTGAACATCTTCAGCATGTAGTAGTCCTTTGCAGCATGATGACCATTTAGGTAACAAGGGCACAAACTATTCATGACTCGATCATAATCCTCAGCGTGTGACTATTTAGGATGGCCACGGTCCATAGCAACCATGAGTTTGCGATCTTAGGATCTTGGATAATCTTCAGTTTTCTTTTTCCTACTTTGATCGTGATGTACCTGGCTTGTCATCATGTATTGTTGTGAGAGCATTAGTGGAAGAGGCATATGAATAAGCCATCTCAAAAAGTCTTTGGACTCTAATTGGCATCTTGCATGTGAATTTTGCAATGAAGGGATCATTCTTGACTCTTTTGCAGAGGGCATCAATAATAACGTCATCCTTGATTTTTGTAATTTTGTTCCTTGCTTCAGAAAGCATCTGATATACTCTCATAGTGGATCATTTTTCCTCTGTTTGATTTGATATAAGTCATACTTCATTTCAAAATGCTCAAAAGTACCCTAAAAGTTAGCAATGAAGTGCTCATGAAGCTCATCCCAAGAACTAATAGATTCTCAAGGAAGCCCCAAGAGCCAACTCCTAACTAAATCTGCCAAAGCAACAGGAAGACAGTTAGCCATGGCCTTGATATCTCCCTAGCTGCTCTGATAACTAGCGTGTAAACTATGAGCCAATATTGTGGGTCTGTTTTGCCATTGTATTTCTCTATTCTAGTTAGTTTGAAGCCAGCTGGCCAATTTAGCTAGTGTAAACTTGGTGTGAATGCTAGAACCCCATCATCAAAATCATCAACATAATTTGGATATCCTACCCCTCTTGGAGATGGACTCTCCCTGTTGAAATGCCCGTGATGCAAGGCAACGTGATTATGTTCGTCCTCCATTCGTTGTCGATCTGATTCCTTATGATCATAATGTTGGGCTTCAATTATTCGATGAAGATCATAATCCATATTTCTATGACCATCTTCATGGTGATGGTGTCACAGTTCTTCTTCATTGTCATTGTGACACTACTTGTCCTCTAATCAATGACGGTTTTCTTGGTCAACTTCTAGTTGGTGCCTTTCTTCTTCCAGTCGATGCTATTCTATATCCCATTGTTGTTGCTCATCATGCAGTCGGTGATGGTTTTCTTCATGCCGTTCAAGATTGCTACGACTGTTATGTGAAGGATGAACCAAGTGGATGCCGCTCAAGGCTTTGTCCCCAACAAGGCATCTTCTAGTAGGTGATCTTAATGAAAGTGCTTCTGATCAAGCCTGGAGATTCCCACTTTTATCATTCATTGTACAGCTACCGTGGTAACCATGGCCTTGATCTTGGTAATAGTCAGTGATACCACATGATCGGATAATGTCTCAAGAACAAAATTAAGGAGAGTTACATTAGCCTCAACATTCTATTAGGGAGTTATGAAAATGTCATGATCTTCAACCCCGGTATGTAATAATTCTTATTATATCCTACATAAACTCATGCGTAGCTCATTATTGTGTGCCTCCTGCTCTACTCTATGACTAGCTCTTCCTTCTATTGCGCTTTCTCTTCATCTAAACGTTGTTTGTGTCGTCGGCAAGCTTCCTCCTCTTGATATCTGCGTGCTTTTGCATCTTGATCTAGGGGAGTATTGGATGCCAAAAATATTTCTCGAGGGGGAGTATAACTACTAGTACTATTGTTCAAATCATCGAAGTGCATTGATGGATTAAGAATAGGAAACAAAGTTGAATCTGACTTGGAACCATATCTGAGCCAAAACCTAGGAGACAAAGTTGAATCCGACTTGGACTTGTTCATCTTATCTAAAGCTTGTTGCTTGAGGCATGAAGGAAGAACTACTGCTACAAGACCAAGCGGGATTTGGTGGTTGATAATCCTCTTTGACTAGTTTGAATCCAAGTCAAAGAAGGAAAGCTTGCCAAAGTCGTCGGTGAGAAACTCAAGACCCTCAAAGCGAAAAACTTGTCCAAGCATGAAGCTGATACTGGCAGTTTTGAAAGTTGGATCCATCACACATGTGAACGAAAGTCTCAACACAACCCCTACCTGACTCACCAACTGTCGATGTTTTGTATCAGCAATAATAAAAGGGGGCTATGCATAAGTCCTAAAATTGGATGGATATGAAAGACAAAGAATTAGACAGGTTCAAGCCCTCGATGTGAGGTCATACTCTACTCCTATTTTGGTGTATTATATTCTGTCGATTGTACTGTAGATATTGTGTTTCGATGATCTAGTGCCCTTAAGGGGGCTCCCTGCCCATCTTATGTACAGCGAGGGTTAGAATTATAAGGTAAAAAAACTAGCCAAAAACGGCTTCAATCTCCTTATCTACTACATAAAAGTATTCGGATATGATTACATACCCTATCCTAAAGTACAAGAAATCTTAATAGCAAAGTTATACTCTATCTCCTATTCTATGAGTCGGGCCCACCTCCTATTCATAGTCAGTTATGCCTTTCTTTTAGGTACTTAAAACCCATGTTCTCCACACTATGGTAATTTATTTATTTGCTCTTTGTCTTTATAAATTATGTTGCAATGTACTATTGTTTACTATTGCGAAATAAATGTTTCTTTTATGCTAAAAACAAGTACACATTAATAGCCATCCTTGATCTCAGGTTGCATATACTTTAGGTTTCAAAAGGTATGAGTGTGTGCTTGCCAATACATTATGTATTGAACCACTCTTTGTTATTGTTTTTATACTTAATTGTAGGAAGTGAGTGCTTGCGCCAGGTGTCGAAGTTTTAGGATACTTTTCGGTTGCCTATGTGGTTTTGGTAGATGTGCACACTAAAAACATATATATTGCTTCTTTATTCTGCATGTTTAAACTCTTCTTTTTGGCCGGTCGGCTCTTATATGTGTTCCATTTGCGCTAAGCTATGTAAACCATGCTATCTTTTTTTTTGTGTGTACATATTGTATGTGATGATAATGTTGTGAATGTGTGTACTCACCACTAATTATGGAACTAGTACGATTTATGCATGAAAGGAAACCAAAATTAGTCCCTAGGTGGCACTTCTCACACTATAATTTATACTGATGTTTGGAAGTATAAATATACAAGGTGACAAGGATGTGAAAAACCCTAATCAGAGCCAGTCGAATAACTCATATTCTTATATGAAAGTATATGTATACGAGGTGACAAGGACATGAAAACCCTAATCTAGGCCTAGTTAACTAGCTTATAGGGAATCTCAACAAAAGAGCCTAACGCAAACTGTTCGGTGCATTGATCTTATACCATCTCCTTAGCTTGCATAACTCATACTTCCCTAGGTCCCTTTATACTTCATGGGCTCAAGGGGTAATTGTGGGTTGTAGCATATTGATGTCAAGTTTAGGTAGGCCTTTGCAGATGCATCTTTCTTATCTTCTCTCAAAGATATCCTTAGCTTCTAGGAGTTGGTATGCTTTTCTCTACTGGCATATCCTATAGGGATTATATATTTACTACACCGACACCAACACCAACCAAATATGATAAATTAGAAATAATCATAAAAAATGACCTATGATAAATAGCTCATCATAGTTAATTCGTATGAAAACCCACTTAGACATTGTTCGGTTAATTTCCAAGAGGAAGGGATTGATGGAGATTGAGAGGGAGGGATTGATGGAGATTGAGGAATAATTTCACACCATAATAAGTTATGGAATAAATCTTCTCCAACCTCGTTGAGGGAGGAAATAACTGGACAAGGCCCCAAAAGAGAGTTGTTTTCTCATCTCTATTTGCATCTCTCATCCTCCCCTCCCCTCCCCTCCCCTTTCCACTACAGCCGATAAATGACAAACCGAAGTACCATTGGCAAGTCAGTGTTGCTAGCAATAAAAAACAAAAGTAACATTTTCAATACATCTCATATTCTTATAAACTTTTCAGCGGGACCATGGCACCTTGCGATAAAATTAAAGACAAATTAATCTCCAAAGCAGATGAATACTCTAAATCCTGAAATTCATTTCTGCAGTCTGATGCACATAACTGTCCACGTATGGTATTATTTCCTTTGAACAAAACTCTTTACAGATTTATTCATGCCGAACTTTTTTCCTGTTTACGAGATTTTCTGATGAAGGATAGGTCTTCCCCTTGCCCTGTTGGTACGCAAAATTGAGTCACAATAAAGGTCAATCATGTATTACTCAAGAGAAAGGTTTCTGATGTTGCGCTGCTGGTCAGCAATCCCTTTGGCTAATCGTGACGGCAAAGGAAGCAAGTCAGCTGGTGTTCCGGTGGAGGATTTGCTCGTGAATTTTGGATTGAACCACCTTCTTAGAGTAAGCCCGTTGATCCTCATTTTTCCGTGAGACTCCTCGCCGTGATATTTGATTCCTAATCTCCGCAAAAGGGCACCAACTGCTTGGCCGACTCTGTATTTCATAATGAAAATCAGTCTCTTGTAAAATTTCACAAATTAGCTCAAATGTATAAAACATAATTTTTATAAGGGAAATTTATGCATGCATTGCTCCCAAAAATAAGTTGTCCTACAGTGGATTTTATTCAGGACTAACAAAAATATATCTAAATCAAAAAGAAACAGAAATGCAGACAATGAACGAAAACCAAATTTTAAGCATTAGTAAATGACTACAAACGACAAGCACTGAGATCAACAATGCGTGATGTTTCACCTTCCAGCAAGTTTGAGTGTTTTCTCCCTTTCATCAAGGTCGACTTGTTTCTTTTCTGTGGGTAATAATATTGTCATGTTGGGTAACCTTGCACCTGCATGCAACAATAAATCATTAGGACTTAATAGACAAGATGTAAATTAGTTTCCCCCTGTACCTATATTAGCGTTATCTGAAAAGCGAATTACTACCCTGTTACTTCAAGGAGTCCTAGAATTCAAACCAGGCAGCCAACTTATGTTTTGTTGGTATCCTGTCAACTTATTGTAATCAACCAAAATTGACTAGATCCCGCAAAAAAGAGCTAAAGCTATAATTATCCAGAATGGTTCAAACATTCGGAATAAGTTGGACTAGAATAAATTGACCTAGACCTGTAAAAAGTGTTCGTAAAAGTAAAAGCTTATCCATGAAATGGGCACCAACTACTCAACCTTAGCTAATTCACTAATCAGAAGGTAAAGTAAAAAATTTGAGGCATAAAACACTGAATGATTCACCTGCAGCTAGTCGATGCTTTAAAGACCTCAATGTTGTAAGAACTGAAACCTGGCAAAAAAAGAAAGTATATGCACATGAAATATGCTATAAGGAAATGTTAATCATCATCATCAAAGCCTTTCAGTTCCAAGCTATAAGGAAATATTTGACAAAAACAACAACCAAGAAGAAACAAGTCTGCAAAACTTATACAGAAGGAAAATACTAATTATTTAGCTTTCATATTCCTTTCATGCATAGTAAAATGAGAAACAAAAAAGTGCATATTTTATAATACAATCATCTTTCTATGACAAGTACACCACTATGAATAAAGTTTTAGGTTCTAAAACGATGATCATGTAAAGTAATTGTGCTGATCGGAGAGGGCAGCATTAGTTGGAAAACATGGAAAATATGCAGTATTCAGAATCTAATAACAAGTATTAAGTGCTGTAGTAACCCAACCATGCTCCATGCGGCACACCAGGCTTATATAACAGAAGGAGGACAACATAGAACTGGTTTTAACTACAAACAATGTGGTTAGATACATAAGTACATGCACACTAATGACATGACTTATTTATTGAGAGAAAAACATATCTATGAAAGCAAACAAAATGCAATAAACAAAATACCTCGGCAGTGTATATCTTTGACTTCCGGGCATCAATAAGAATACGGGCATCTTTCATGGAAATACTTTCAGCTGCTCCTAATGAAGCAGCTTCCTGTGACAAGAAGGCATGGTGCTTTGATTAATACCAGAATACTGAAATGGAGCCATTGTTTAGTTCAATTTAGTATCAGTACCTCTAGTATTGAAAAAGCATGAATATCGTATTCACCAAAACCTTCCAACAGTGAATTCACGTTGGGATGATGTGGAATATCACAACTTATTCCCATATTTTCGATGAAAGTATTTGTTAATGAACTATCATGAGGAAACCTCAAACATCCCAAGACTTGAGACAAAACATCACTTGAGGGTAATCGGCCTGTGGAAATTGCCTCACGGTAGACCTTAATTACTGAGGAAGTCCTACAGAAAAATCAGAATATTCTCAAATCTTCATGTCTGGTCCATAGAGATATCTGAAGAAATAGATTCTGCGTAAAGTTGAAATGGCATGTGCTACAGAATCTAGCACACTTACAAGGTAATTTGTTTGAGGAACCACCAAGTCCTAGTATGATAACCGCCCCCCCCCCCCCCCCCCAACACACACACACTTTTCAGCTAGCCACGTGCTTATGAGGAATGAAGTGGTGATGAACCAATTCATTCCATTTTCTCAAATGAAAAAACAACAAATATAAGAAATGTGTGTTGGCACTATGACTAACATATTCCTCAAACAAAACACCCCATAGGAGGCTAGACCTTAAGATCTTCATTGTCTACTCTTGTTTCTACAACAATTTTGATAAAACAAAAGAAAATATCCTAGGTTTGCCAGCTGTCATGTGGCAATTTTGAGTACACATTTCAGAAAGGTCATATTGTAACACTCCAAAGTCCAAAATTCCCTATGCCTAGCCCTTGCTTTGCATAAAAAGGGTTAATTAACCCAACCGTGCTACAATTACACACGTTGGATTTATTTGTCAGCCTCAACATATGGGACTATTCCCACAAAAGTACTTTACTTGTCTAGTTGGACTACACAGGTAAAACTCCCTCGTTCCCCCCTTCTAATGCTTGTTGGCTTCCAGGTTATAATTAGGGATGGAATGCGCCCTGTTCGGTGCTCTCCATCAGGGAATTCTATTAGGGGGGGGGGGGGGGGGGGGGGGTTGGGGGAGGTATGAGGGAGATTTTGTCCCCATGGAGATATTTAGCATAAGGGGTAATCTTAAATTTCATTTATGAATATTGAAGCTTTCCATACATAAGTTAATCTAGCAAGAAGCATACCATTTGTTCTCAATTTGTGGCTTCCCTAAGTTGAACGTGACAACGATATTGCCAAGTGAAAGATCATTGTCATACATTTGCAGACACAAACCTAAAGACAAAATTCATTCATTAAGAAAGACTGTTACCAAAGAAAATTGTGTAACAAATAACAAAGGAGAAACTGCTAGCAGGTGTAGGCAAAAAAAAAAGTGACATGAAGAAACAAAGAAAATGCAGGTTCTTCCAGAATGTATCAACACAGCTGGAGAAAAAACTTACCAGTAAGACAACCAACGATAGTGGGATTGAGGTCAATACCATCTATTTTTAATTGTTCAAATAGATCCAAACCTAGTTTTGCTTCAGCATTTCTGTGGGAGAACTATTAGTACCTGAAGAGTACCATAAGATTAGTTTGAAGAGTGCAGTTCTTACTCAGAGTTATTACCTTTCACAAGCCACAAATAAGACCGAATAGGTTATCTGATTTGGACAGACTCCTAATCTCTTCATCTCATTAAGGACCTCAACAGACTTCAAAACTTGATCACCATCACCTGTATTGTCGAGAAATGGTAATTGTTTAAAGAAAATGATTATGAACCATTATGAGCACTTACAAAAAGAAAATTGCATGAAGGTTCTATATTTGACTGTAATAGCACTAAGGCCATTCAACTTTTTAAAAGTAATTTGGCAGGTCTCTAAAACCCATAACGAATTTCTACTTGAATCCTTTGATTCAGAAAGTTAAGTTACTGTGTCTTTTTCACTAGCTAAAAGCATGATGTAAGCGTCATGCCTCACTATTGGCTAACTGAAATGACAAACAAAAACAATTTACTGTTCAAATGTTTGGCCACCTATAAATTGATACAAGTATAACGCCATCTGGTGTAATTCTATTTCAGAAAATGTGTGTGGCAAATGGGCATAGTTTTTTAATTTCCTTCTAAAAGTATAGACATACACAATGAGGTGATCAAAGCATTCATCATTGAAACGGTTGGCATTAATTTGATCAACTTGATCTCCTCAAATAGCTGCAGTGCCTTTTTCCAGTCCTTGGCCTGAAACATGAGTTTAAAATGGAATGCAATGACACTGAATTGAAAAATTGCAAAAGTAAATAAATTGTTAGATTGACTTTCATCCAACAATTTATGTCAGAACTTACATTGCAGCAAGCACCCATTAACGAACTGTATGCAATCGTTCCAACTTGATATCCCTTCGCTCTTGCATCTTTCATTATCTCAAAGGCAGCATCAGCCCTCTTAGCATGACCAGTTACATCAACTAGAGCACTAAAAAACATCTGTAGTTGATGGAATCAAACAAACATAACAGTCAAAAAAGTTGTGTGGGGTAAGCACATATCCTTTAATGTTCGCTCAAGAAATAACACCTCATCAGGTGGTACTCCAATCTTGTTCATATCTTCATAGATCTTCAGCGCAAATCCTAAATCACCAGTCAAGCTACAGCTTCTCAATGCAATTGTGTAAACTTCTGGGGTACCCTTTATATTGTACTCCTGAAGCATTTTGTATACCTCACGAGCTCGATCAGCCTACACAAACAAATGATTTCAGAGTTAAAAACTATATATCCAGTTTTCTGTTTATAACAAAGGATCTGCAGAACACCTGGCCGGCCTGAATACATGTCTTCATCAGAGCTCCAACCGTGACATGATCAGGAAGAATGGGTTTGGATCCTTTAGATTCAGAGGCTTCTGCTGTCATTTCTGATAGAACATCAAAAGCTCGAGCGACTGCTCCAGATTCACCGCATGCACTGATCAATGCATTGAAGACAACTCGATCTGGCTTCACCTTCTACTGCAAGTATGACCAAGTAAGTTCAACAAACATGGAAAGTGCAAAGAGGTGATTGATCAGTAGCATTTAGACTACAAGTGAATGGAATACATGTAACATAAAAAGAAAAAATGTATACCACTTTACCTTTGAACTCATGATACCATAAGCACCAAATGCTTTTGCCACCTGACCAGCTTTAGCACAGCCATCAATTAGCGCGCTATATGTGTTAACATTTGGCTCTATTCCAGCATTGACCATCTCATGGAAGACCTAAAGTAGAAGTACATAATAAGCAATATAAAGCTATCATATTTTAAGTCGAACCCATAAGTGTGAATATGTCAATTAGTTACCTCAAACATAGCATCAACTTTTCCACACTTGGCACAAGTTGATATAAGTGTTGTGTAAAGTTTACAATCAGGTTTTAGCCCAGCTTCCTTTAGGAGCACCATAACTTGGAGAGCCCCTAAAAAGGTAAAGAAAAAGTCGGTAACAGTTAATGTAAAAAATGGGTAACAGTTAATGTCTCAGATCAGACTCTTAACAAATCAGACAAGAAAAGCAATACTTGTAAGTTAAAGCAAGTTACCATCAAAATCTTGCGAATTAGCACACACAGATAAAAGCATATTGAAGGTGCTCATTTTTGGGTTAACAATCAACCTACAAAAGCGAACAGCTTCCATAACAGTCCTTTGCTTCTTACAGGCGTTCAGAAAGCTGGCATGGTGGATCTGAAAATAGATGGAAATAAGAAATGAAAGAAAGATATAGACTGCAAAAAAAAAGATTATTAGAACAGGTAATAACCTTATTCATATCAAGCAATCCCTTCAGTTCCATGCTTTCCAATAGATCCACAGCGTCTTTTAATCTGACCATACCAAATTGAAGTATCAAGCAAAAGAATTTATAGCACAAAGGTGCAGAATATTTGATATGAAAATTACATGTATAAATTTAAGGGGTGTTCTGGGAACAGATTTATAGCAATTATTATGTCCAACATTATACCTTCCATCAATTAACAAACTACTGTATCTCCTCAAGTAATCTGACACATCCTTTGTTCCCCTCAATCCAACTCTATTTTCTGAAGTAGAGTTTTCTGGATTCTCCTTGTTCAATAAATTAGAAATACTCCAGCCAATTAATTTTGCATCATCATGGTCATTCATTGCTTTCTTTCGTTTACTCACAGGACCATCCCTTAAGCATGCAACTGGAACCAATCGCCCTGAATATAGAGCACGCTTCTGAGGAAATGGGAAAAATCATGCAAGAGGTGATATTAAAAAATAAAAAAATATTAGTAGACTAAATATCAAGAAGAATACATGAATTCCAAAGTTAAACCTGCTGTCAAATATGAGCCCCCTGCATAAGAATTTGTGAGCTCAGATGCTTTTCTTGGTTCAAACAGATTGCTGGCATGGACTTTAGGAATAAAATTCAGAGGATGTTCTTTGATTCTTTTGAAGGATGAAAGAGACGTAAAATCAACATATTCTCCTTGATCACTTTGATGGCATCCAAGTAAATTAGCATCCTCACTCTCTGCTTTATTATCAGAAGGACCTTGGCCATTTTGAGACTGCTCTGTCCGTTTTGAAAGTGACAAAAACTGATGAGGAAGTCCACCTAGCTGAGCCCTTCTGTTAGCAAAATGCCTTCTATGTTGTCCTTCAGACACAGAACGTGATTTTGGGAGAATATGCTGGACTTTTTCTATAGAACTCGTGTTTGCTGGTCCATAAACACCTTCAAATGTGTCTAACGACCTGTAAGTACTAATTACAGAACCAAACTGTGTTGCATTATTTACAGTATCTACACCAGAATAAACACCAGCCTGACAATCCATTCTATCCAGAGTCATTCTTCCAGAAACAGATGACTCTGAAAACACATTTCCATGAGTTCTTCGATATGAATAATTACTGTCATCTACCAAGTCTGTTGGTGTGCCAAGGGCCTTATTTGCAATGCTTTTGTCATGTTCATGTAAAACCTGCATAATTTTGATATCTCCATGAGTTATATAGAGATTATTTTTTATAGAAAGAAATTATTATTTTATTAAATCATGCTCCATTTTTCCAGTATATTTCATCATCTGTTACTTTTCATGTCCAACTGACAAACAAGATTTTGTTTCTCCTTGAGAGAAATGAAAAAGGTTATGCTTGATATTGGATACAAAAAGTGATTATGATAATAGTATAAACAACACAGTGATAATTTTGAACCTTACAAGTATTCTCACAGAGGATACCAATTTACTTGACCCTACCAAAAGATGTCAATTAACTGCCTAGTGACTGACAGCATAACTAACACAGAAGTGACAGAACCCAACTCATATATAGACAAAACCAGAATCAGCTTTGTCCATCCTAGAGTTGTTTTTGCATTGGACAAATGATGTACAATTCTTGACAAAGCAGGGGTTGTCACTAATGACATCTAACCTGTCCTGCTTTTCAAGGATAACTATGCAATATGAAAGCTGATCACAACATTTGCGGTGTTGTACTTTACTAGCCCAAACGAGTAGGCATGATTTTTATTAACCGTTTACCATTTTGTGCATCCATAACTATATTCCTCGGTTAGTACAGAATTTATTTTATTACATTCACAGATGTTTATCATTTATTTAGAACAATAGCAGCATCCCTTCATTCTCCAAACAAGACTTTGGAGCTCCAACCTAAACAGGTATACTAATTTTAGTCTAACGCAAACGGAATTTATAGTGAAAATTTTCAATTTTAATTTAATAAAAAATGAGTATATGTTTTGTTTTCTAAGAGAAAAGCTGCGAATTAAGTAGCACGGAGTCAGATATGGAACAGTCTGACCTCAGTAGAATCCCCGAACGAGCCGCGCCACCTCAGCCAGACCAGCTGCAAGGCGACGGCGAGGAGCGCAGCCGCCGCGGCGACGACCACCGAGCCACCCAGCACGCCTGCCGCCGCGACGGCTTCCGCCGAACGTCCATCGCCACCACCACCGCCGAGGAAGCAGCTCGGCGTGCGGCGAGCCTGGTGTCCCCCCTGCTCGCCCCTCCGGCGATGCGGCGGGCGCAGGAGGAGCGCCCCGCCGCCGCCGCCGCTGTGGCGTCGGGCGGGGGAGCAGAGGGGAAGGTGGAGGAAGCGGGGCGAGGAGGTGAGGAGGAGGGTGAGGGCGTGGAGCGGCGTGGCGGAGGAGGAAGCGTCCATGGCGGACGAAGCGGAAGGGGAAGGCGGAGAGGAGAAGCGGAGGAGGCGGAGTGATTAAGGTGGGAAGATTGTTGATGAGGTTTATCCGGAGTTTGCGAGGGTGTGTGGAGGTCGCTGTTTTGCGCGCTAAATTATATTTTCGGTTGAGGCACACCGTTATGGTGGTGGACCCGCCACCCCCTCTCTCTCCCTGCCTTCAGCGGCAATTTCATAGTCGTAATTTTTTTTTTTTGATTTTTTAGAGGTTGGCCCAAATCGGATCCGTATTCTGTGTTTGGGCCGAGCCCAGATGGAAATTGCCTGCTCATGCAATTTAGTCTAATTTGCAGTAGGATGATTTTAACTACGACGCATCAGACGTAAACGTTAAATCTCTACCCAAGTTACTCATTTTCGATCCTTTTTTCCTATTTTTCACGGACAAGCAAATAATATTTATAAATTTTCCGTAATCAAAGATTGAATATGTCAATTATTCGTGTAACGAGGGATGGTGTCAACTCAATGTCAAAACTAAAGGTTGTTTTTTTAGTGGAGGGAGTAAAAACCATGTACCACAGGCATTCGCTGACATCGACCTGTATAGAACTACAATTGCTAAATAAAATGTCTTGCAACTTGGGCACTTGACTGAAAACAGGGGGAAAAAACAGAAACAAAAATCGAACTGCAAAAAAAAAAGTATATCCACACGTCAGAACATCATTGGTTGCTCCATTTCCCTCCAGATAGCAACACAATCCCAAGAACCAATCAGATCGAGCAGAAAGCTACACCCATCGCCAATCCAGCTCAACCTCAGTGTCAAGCTCAAGAGACCACCGCGCCAGCTACCAAGAACGGTGAATCCCAGGAGCACAGACCAAGAAAGCGACCGGGATTGGCAATGGCAGCCATCCTCGCGCGCGCCGGCGCCGGCGCCACCGCGGCCGGCAGCCTCCATTCCAGGTGCGGCGACGTCCGGCGGCGGCGCAACTCGGTGATCGTCGTCGCGGCGGCCACCGGCACAAGGCCGGCTGTGCCGCAGGAAGGGTCGCTGGAGCGGCCGGCGTGGTCGGGCGAGACGCCGCTGTCCCGGCTCGTCGGCGCGCTCATCTCGTTCAAGCCGCTCTACTCCCTCATGAAGCTCGCCTCACGTGAGGTCATCATCAGGTGCGCGCAAGAACAAACAGATAAAATCTTTCGTAATTAGAATGCATTCGTGTTCGTCGTGTTCTTGGAGATGATTCGAATTCGCGGCGGCGGTGCAGGACGGCGGAGAAGTCGAACATCCCGTGGAGGGAGATGACGAAGCAGGTGCTGGAGTCGGACGTGTACGAGGTGTTCGACAGGATACGCGACCTCAACCTCGTCTACCCTGATTGTCAGTCACTCGCTCCGTTCATCTCATTTCACTTGGTTAATTAACTTAAGCAGTTAATCGAGTTTACTTGGTCTGTACTGAAAATAATTCTGTTTGCAAGTAATTCATTTATTTAAGGCTCAACTCGGTGATTAAATTGATCTGATGTGTTACTGAATTTGCTTGAACACTGACGACTTGCTTCTCTTGGGCAGATTATCTGAACCCATTCCACGCGTACGATGAAGGCAACCTGTCATGGCTGGTAATTTAAATTCAGTTCTCTATGAATGGTTATAGGATAAATGCAATCAAGAGGCAAATGAAAGGGGGGAAATAGAGTGTGAGGATCTGACATTTGTCTCTTGAACGAGCTAGGCTGCAGCTGAGGCTGAACCTGCGACGATGTCTATTGCGAAGAGGGCCATACCTGATGCTGGTTCAATTGAAGAAGCCAACCAAATTGTTCGTGGAAACTGGCTGAATGCAATTGAGGAGCATCACCTGAAATACTCAGGGAATTGTCAGATCAATGACATTCTGGATGTTGGATGCTCTGTTGGAGTAAGCACCAGATACCTGGCTGAGAAATTCCCTTCGGCAAAAGCTGTTGTAAGTGATCAAACTTTGAGCATTTCTTGCAAGGGTTAACAATTTCAGTCCCAAATTTTGAGTCTACCAGTGGGTCCCGATAAGGATGTTCCTTCGGCCAAAACTTTGGAATTTCTTTTAATTTAGCAATAATGTTCAAATTCAACAAAAATATGTTCAATTTTTTTATTCATTCGTTTCAGAAATTTTCTGTCCCCATTTTTTGCCCTGGGAGATTGTGAACCCTGAAATGAAATGCTTGTAGTTACTAAAATATACTAATCTTAATCTTGGCACTTCTGTTTGTCTAATATTGGATATGATTCTCTAAATGCTCCCAAATGACGTTAGAATAGCAAAGATTATTGGTTTATGTTGCAATATTTTCTTTTATGTATTGCTTTGGTTTTAAACTAATGTGCACATTTGTTTTCATGGTATAGGGTTTAGATCTTTCCCCCTACTTCCTTGCGGTTGCGGCACATAAGGAAGAAAAATTGTCCCGGAAAAATCCTATCCGTTGGGTTCATGCAAATGGAGAAGCGACAGGGCTGCCCTCAAATTCATTCGACCTAGTCTCCCTTGCTTATGTGGTAAATTTCTACCAGATTTGAATTCTTACATGGTCGAAAAAAGAAAAAAAATTAGCCGATTTAAATTCTTACATAGTTGAGAATCTTTCTGCAGTGCCACGAGTGTCCAGTACGAGCAATAACCGGGCTAGTGAACGAAGCATTTCGTCTGCTCCGACCAGGAGGAACCATCGCCCTGACCGACAATTCAGTATGAAAATTTTCATTCATTTCCACCACTGATAATAAGCTTGAAAATGCTAGAAATCGACTAATCTCGCTGCACCTGTTCTTATAATCTGTGACAGCCTAAGTCCAAAGTACTTCAGGTAAGCTTCAGCAACATGCTCGATCACCTTTGTAGCTTCATGCTCATGATGGCTCATGAACATGCTCGTTATGTTTCAGGAACTATCTCCAGTGTTGTTCACCCTGATGAAGAGCACTGAACCGTTTCTGGATGAATACTACATGCTGGATTTGGAGGAGACGTTGAGTCAAGCCGGCTTTGTTAATGTTCATTCCATACTGACAGATCCCAGGCATAGGACAGTCACTGCTACTGTGCCGTTGTGATTGGACGATCTGCCATGCAGATTAAGTCCAAATCTAGACGTCTATTGAACTGAAATTTTGCTCCATATCAATTGTTGATGTGCCGTTAAACAAGTGTTCTATTGGCCGACATGAGCAGCAAAAGCGAAGACAAATGGCATGATATTTCAGCTTCTGGGTCATCCAGATATCTCATCTTACCTGTTTATTTAGGTTCCCTTGACACCGTTACAGGTTGAACCATTACTCAAAAGCAACTTCGCTCATACTCCTAAGTGGAAAGGGGCAGTACGCAAAATTGCAATGGATAGTTGAGTATAGATAATTACAGTTGATGCACAGAACTTTAAATCACAGATATCACTTCATTTACATACCGTGGCGTTGGTGGACACTATTTTAATTTACTTCCTACAATTCCTTGACGTGATTGAACTACTGGGTCAACTATGAGCTAACCTACTGTACTACTACTGGCAAAAGTACTAGCAAGGTCAGCACTTCACACCTTTGGTCGTTTGTTAGCTACTGGTCACACCTCTGTGGTCCACCGATATACTAACCTGGAAAAAATACATTTGTGTTAGCCAGTGCATTTTTTGACCTAACAGATACTGATCAAGAATAGCATTCTACCCATGCCTTGAACTGCTGCGATTGCAAAATAAATCAAGTTAACGTAGTACTTACAAACAGAATAACCAACAATTTGGGTTGACCAGTCAAGAGCAGGGTCATCATTTTTTTTTTACCATGACAGGGTCACTATTTCAAACAATCAAAACATAGAGTCCTAGAGTTCAGTCTGTCTTAAACCAAAATGGATTGCAAAGAGTAGGTAAGGCAGACCTTTATTTTGCATTCAAGGATTCTATGTTGAAAACTACAGGTACAAAGGTTTTCAGATGCAAGCTTCCTCAATAGATATGGGAGGAATTGATCCTTGGGAATCTATCTCCAAATTTAAGTAGCTAACAAATTCAATTTAATATTATCTCTTAACGACCACCATGAACAGCACCCACGCATGTATTGTTTCACGTTAATAGTACCACATGCAAACGGCATTACCAGCCTAGTAAGTATGGCAGTGCTGCTTCTAGGTGGTCCCTTATGTGTTGCACATGACACCTACTGCAGCAACAAGCCAACAAGTAGACAATATGTCGCAGATGCTTCAATTGTGATGCATCCAAAATGGAAATAAATCAATGAAGCCCAAAAGCACAATCAAGTTATTAACCACCGCATCTAGTTACCAACATACTCCTAAAATTCAGTGCAGGCTATCGCTTCCTACAAATTCCAGGCAACCATAATTTATTATGTTTTCTTTTACATTTTTCTGCTTCCCCTTCATGAAATATCAGCAATTGTGGCAAAAATAATCCTAATTACGGTTGGTATTTCATAAAATTAGAGAATGCGATTACAGGTACTTCCAAATAAACTAACCAGGTATCACCAGTTTTAGGGACTTTGATGCACAACAACTATAATAAGCAAGAAACTATAAGAAAGTTATGTGCACGTATCCTTGTAAATTTCAAACTCATTAATCCAACTCAAGGCATTAACAGGTTTCAATGATATAAAGATGCCACTAAGAAGATACCAAGAAAAGCTATGAAAATAATAGCTGTTTAAGCTTAATCTACAAAAATTAATTCCTTGAATGCTATATTATTGTACAGATCTTTGAGAGATTAAAGAACTATTATATAGCGAAATAAGAAACCCAGCACATAGATAAAATAAGATGTTATTAGTAACTAAACCAACCTTTATATGTAAGGGGACTGCTGCTGTTGCTGGCTTTTCCGTACCTGCAGATCATCAGAAAGCTGAGAGCACTTCCTTTTTGTATCCTCTAGTTGTTGTTCTAGCTCCTCGATCTAGAAAAAATCATTCAACTGTGATCAGGAGAAATAATATGATCTCTGCTACTAGATAATTACTCTGATGTTATGCATACCGTCTGTCTCAACTGTGTATCTCGTTGGCGAAGCTCTTCACGCCTGTACCATACATTTTCAGGTTCAGAATGTAAAGAAAAAGGTGGTAACAAGGATTTCACACAAAACACACTACTGCCTATTTTATGAATTGAACTAAATGTTAGGACAAATTATAAGGACAAGAAAATTGTGCTAGCAAGAAAATATATATTCCATACAAGGGCATTCCAGAAGCCATGCATAAGTATTGCCACAACATATCTTTGCCTAAATGGAGGAGAAATCAGCAGAGAGAAGCTATATCTTCTTGAAGATTCTGTATCTCCTTGGAGATATGGTTTCTTTATGTGGACCAAGACAGGTGAAAAGTGATCGAGACCATAGTCACAAAATTCTCGGGTCGATGGGATCGAGGGGTCAAAGAATGTGGTATGCTACTTGCAAGAGTTTTTTATAAGGTGGGAACAAAAATGTCTCTTCATTCCTGGGACGGGGACGACGTTCCCAGGTTGATGAACGTTGCCATTGACCACATTTCATGTAATATATGAGGTAATATGGCTGATTAATTGATACAGGGCCTAATCAGCCAACTCTAGAAAAACAACTGTTGATCCACTCAACAGGTGGGGCCATAAGGCACACAGTTCAGTGATTCATCTATCACACGAAACTGATGGCACAATTTGGCACAATTAATGGTCTGTGCAAAATGGGCAGAGAACTTAAAATAGATGTACAAAAGGTACGATGGAATTCAATAGTAATCTGAACAATAGTATAATTTCATGATCTATGCAGAAAGTTCTATAGTTATTAAACATATGTATGATAGTATATTTCTAAAATTTCACCATATATTGACTCATCAAGGATCAATATTACCTTGCGAACAGAGCAATGTTTTCTTCACTCAGCTTTTCCATGAAACTGGGATCAAGTACACCATCCGAACCAATGTCTACTAAATCCTGAATACCACAAGTTCAAAGCAAACTAAAGATCAGTGTGTTTCATATGTACTCAGGGGGGTGGGGTAATTCATCAGCAAAACATATATCATGGCTAAAAAAGTCAACATACATTGGCATCATATGAACAGTACACAAAGACCTACAGCCAAAAGAAATACCAGATTTGTTGTTTATGTTTGATAGCTTTTTGTTTAAGAAAAATGAGCAGTTGATTTTATAGATGTTATCACAAAGGCTATAGGCCCAGCATTCATTAGTGAAACTGAGAAAGAAAGGAGTGGAAGCAGAATTCGCTCAACTCTTCACCAAGTGCTATGATGGGTTCCAAAGAAACCAAAAGAACTAACACCAACAAGGGCAACATTACTTAATTGAAAGCCTACAAGATGCAAGCTGCAAACCTCATCTAAGCCTGCTGGCTCCATATGTTTTCCGTGAGCTTGGCCAAATGGTTGTACACCAGAACCTGGTCAAATTAAAATTATAAAAACATGAATTATATAACAAGAAAATTTACTACTATAAACTATCAGTGATCTCAATCTAAGAAAACAGAAAAGGAACAAAAAAAACTACAGAAAAGATAAGGAACTCAAATAACCAATGTTAAAAGGTGAGCAGTTACTACTCACAAATCCTTAAACTAAATACCCCATAAAATAACTAGTATGCATTTCCCACATGGAATTTACTTTTGATAGGCAGGAATCACTTGCACAGAAGTCTAAGGCATATTCCAGATAGCAAGACACTCATAATTTACATGGGATTAGCAAATCATTTTACTGAAAATCAGCTAAGTTGAAATCATTAGCTAAGTCACGAATTAACCAATGAATAAGCTTGACATGTTAAGAATAAGAAGCACAAGAAAACGCTGGACTTAATCTCATTGACAATCCTCAGGGGTCAGGATAAAACAGCAATAAGGGATAACTCTGCCCTCCACAGGAGAATTGCAATAACGTAAAGTGACACAAAATGAGAAACTTGCGCTTAAAGTGCATGCACTGTGGGCCTGTGGCTGTTACTGCAGTGCACTACCCTTAGTGCCATCATTCGTGATAAAGAACATCTATTAGATTTGCCATATGATCAAAATATAATAATTATAGAGATTAAAATAACAGATTTATGTATCTTTGTCATCATTTTCATTTCATTCCTTTTTGAATATGCTCTCCAATCTCCCTAGAGGTGCTTGTGGCCAAAATAGTATCCACTTACAAACATTGACCAGATGAAGCTAGCTAGGGTGTTTTGTAGTTTTGTTTATTAGTAGCTATGCTGTCTAATTGCAAGGCCTAAGCCTGGGTTCTGCTTTAGTCCTGGGTCCATTCAGGAACTGATTCCATTCCACCAAGCACCTTCTGAAGGGATTTAGGAAAGGTTTTTTTCCCATTCACTACTTTTGGTATATTTTAATCTGATATTGGTGATAGAGGAGCAAAGTGCCATGCTCTTGATCATGTTTCTTTTGACAGGCATTACTAGCTTTGCCCTGAGTAGGGTACAAGGGTAGTACAGCATCACAGCATTTGCATGTTTAATATCTTTAGATGGACGATGACGTTCAGTTGAACATAAGCTAGATGGCCACAACAGCATTTCAGGTAAGCATCATTTCTCAGTTCCAAACAAGACTCAATTGCATATATTAAAGTAAAACTAGGAGAGAATTGCATAGCTCATGCCTATTTAGCACAGAGTTGAATGGCTTTTGTTGTATGCATTATATGATTACTCCACCATGTGTATACATCAAAAGAGGAACAATCGAATGAAGCCGGGTATGTTACCTGCACCGTTGGCTGTCAGTCCAACATCTTCAATATCATCATATGTCTCCGGTAGCAAATTTGACGTATGCCCTCCAGTCCTCCTATTAGTGGAAGCTCTCTGCTGAGACTTAGGTCCAGGATTCCCTGAATCTTTGAGAGCAGCCTTATACTGGGATCTTAATTGTGGATCTACTGGCTGGTAACCTATTAAGTGGCACTTTTCTTTCCTGCAAATACACCATTTGTTACAAAAAGAAAGCACATACAGAATAAGAAAATGGTTGCATGCAGAATCCAAGGCATGAACTATTTGCAATTAACAGACGATAAAGGATGGTAACATCTAATGTGGTCCAAGGCACTGTTGCAAACAGTCTATTGTTTAAACCAAAGAAACAAGTAGCAGGGTTGTTCCTTAGTATGAAGCTGGGGCAGGAATTTGAAATGTGGTATAATATAACAATAGTAACAACTATATTATAGTCACGAAAGCACCAATTCTTCCAAATGTGCATTTCATGTCACAAGAGAAAGGATGCTGAACCAAATTACTTGTGGCACTTACCAATAATCAATGATAATTTGTCTAAGCTTAGTTTCTAGTCGAATGAATAGTGGGGTTCTCTCAAAATCTTGTTTGTCATGTGCTGGCTCAATGAAATTTGCCTCCAGTACACCTAAATCATTTAAGTTGTCATCTAGAGAGAAACAAAATAAAATACGAATAACAACGGCATTAAATATAAAACTCACCAACAACACTCCTCCCTCTACTAGATCCCTCTTGAAGGACCTTCCAGAAGGGCTGCAAAATAACAAAAAATAGAAAATTAGTTCCATGACCTCAACCTGAAACTTCATCACACAAAACACACACAGACACACAGCGAGCGAGCGTGAGAGAGAGAGAGCATTGAAAATTGGAACTTCAAATAAATTTGTAATTCCAGTGTGTATAGAAATTTTCCTATCCTATGATATATTCCTTTAAAGTGACCGTACAATTCAAAGGTTACCAATAGACATTTTTCCTTTGCAATGAATTCCTCCAGTTTTCATCTACAGTTGCTTTGTTCCAAATAGACCCTCAATGCTTCAGTGAGGACAAAAGAAGCATAGCTTATCTGATTCAACATTAGCTTACCTAGATTGCATTTTGAATCCTCAAAAGCAGAAATGGTGATGAATTGAACTGACTTCTGCTCTCTACCCAAGAACAGACGACAACAACAACAACAAAATATTTTAGTTCTAAGCAAGTTAGAATAGGTTAAAGTTGAAACCTAACAATAATCTTAAATCACGATTTAGACATATCAATAGCTACTTTTCAAGAAATTCTATTTAAGTATAGATCTTTAGATATACTCTAATCTTTCAAGTCCCTTCTTATTGCTCTCTCCATATTAATTTCGGTCTTTCTCTATCTGTTCTCATATTATTATCTTGATTTAAGATTCTATAATATACTAAGTATCTCTGAAGGTCTCATTTAAACATGGCCAAACTACTTCAATCAATGTTGAACAAATTTTTCTTCAATTTGTTCAATCCCTAGCCGATCATGTATATCATCGTTCCGAACTCGATCCATTGTTATATGACTATAAATCTAGCGTAACATGTGTAATTCTGTAACACTCAACTGTTGAACATATCGTCTTTTTGTAGGCTAACAATCTACCCCACACAGTATAGCAGGTCTAATCGCCGTTCTATAAAATGTCTTTTAACTTTTGAGGTGCTCTTATCATAGAGAATGCCAAATACTTGACACCACTTCATCCAGCTCGCTTAGATTCTATGGTTAACGTCTGCATCAATATCCTCATCCATCTATAGCATTAATACCAGATATCGAAAGGTGTCGGATACTACTTGACCTCCTAAACTCACATCTCACTCCTCGTGTGCGATGGTGCCAAAATCACACCCAAGTATTCAATCTTAGTTCTACTTACTCTAAAATTTTTGGACTCAAGAGTCTGCCACCACAATTTTAATTTCCTATTTACTCCCATCTAGCTCTCATCAACTAACACTACATTATTGTAAGTGAGAAAGACTCCGTATTGTATATTGGATTGATCATAGATTACAGAAAGTTACAAGTATATATAGGCAGGAGACTTTAAGGGTTCAAGGTATGAACACTAAACTAGGAAGTCCTATGCCTAATTAATACACATTAAGCAGCATAAGTGCCTTGGCCAGCGCATGGTTGCAACCAGAACCCAAGGCGTAGACACAAGAGTCTAGGAGACAAACATAACTTGCTAACATCCCCCCGCAGTCTGAGCATCGGTGCAGCGGACGTTCAAACTGGTTCTAAACTCAGTGAAGAGCGAAGATGGCAGTCCTTTGGTGAAGATATCGGCATACTAAGAGGTTGTTGGAACATGGAGAACATGAACAACACTAAGAGCAACACGCTCTCGGACAAAGTGGAGGTCAATCTCGATGTGTTTGGTGCGTTGATGCTGGACCGGGTTGACGGACATGTAGACGGCGCTGATGTTGTCGCAATAGACCAATGTAGCGCGCTGCAAGGGAGACTATAACTCACTAAGAAGTTGACGCAGCCAGGAAGCCTCAGCAACGGCGTTGGCAACGGCTCAATATTCAACTTTGGCACTGGATCGGGACACGGTGTTCTGGCGCTTGGAGGACCAAGAGATGAGGTTGTCACTAAGGAAGACCACATAGCCAGAAATGAAGTTGCGAGTGTCTGGGCAACCAGCCTAGTCGGCATCAGAGTAGGCAACCAATTCATACTGTGCTATGGGACGGAGCACCAGACCCAAATGAAGAATACCGCGAACATACTGAAAGATTAGCTTGAGGGCAGCCAAGTGAGGTTCCCGTGGATCATGCATGTGGAGACAAACTTGCTGAACGGCGTAAGCAATATCCGGACGAGTGAAAGTGAGGCACCGAAGGGCACCAGCTAGGCTACGAAAATCAGAGGGATCCTGAACTAGGTCACCAGTGACTACAGAGAGCTTCGGATTGGTGTCGACTAGAGTAGAGAAGGGTTTGCAGTCAGCCATACTAGCCCGATCAAGAATCTCCATCATGTATTGTTGCTAAGACAAGAAAAGACATCCATCACGGTGCTGAACTTGCATTCCAAGAAAATGGTGCAACTGGCCGAGGTCCTTCATGTTGAACTCATGCTGTAGAGCAGAGATGATGCAACGTAGGACAGCCGTGGATGAGGCAGTGAGCACGATGTCGTCCACAGAGTAGTATGTTATGTCGGCACCATGATGATAGACAAATAGGGAGGTGTAAGCCTTCGCATTCACAAAACCAAGTGAGAGAATAAAGGTGGCGAAGCGACTGCACCATGCCTGAGGAGCCTGTTTGAGGCCATAGAGAGACTTGTTGAGGCGACAGACATATCCGGGATGAGTGGGATCCTCAAAACCAGTAGGCTGTGCAACAAAAACAATCTCAAATAGTCTCGTGAAGAAAGGTATTCTTCACGTCGAGCTAGTGAGCTGGAGAGCGAGTGAGAGCACTGTCCGAACTGTGGCAGGCTTGGCAACAGGACTGAATGTCTCGTCAAAGTCAATGCCAGGATGCTGAGTGAAACCACGAAGGACCTATCGAACCTTGTATCGCTCAAGAGACCCGTCAACCCTGAATTTGTGCTTGAAAATCCATTTGTCAATGACAATGTTGACTTGAGATGATCGAGGGACAAGCTCCCATGTGTTGTTCTGAAGGAAGGCAAAGAACTCTTCTTCCATGGCGGCCCACCAATTGGGATTGGCAAGGGCGCCATGGAAGGTGTGGGGCACCGGTGATAGTGTTGTGTTGTTGTAGACACTGGGAAACCGGTGACCAGCTTTGGCGCACGTCGTCATGCCGTGGTTGTTGGTGATGGGCTGCACGGACACGGCGCCCTTGGGCAGAGCCGGTGTGCTGGGGGCAGCCGGTTGCTGAGGAGCTACTGCCTAGCGCCGCGAGAGACCAGCAGCAGTCGGGGCCTACCCGAGGCTGTTGCAGTAGCAAGGGAAGCCAGGGCGCCGAGGGCTGCAGCAGCAGTAGTGGCAGGTGGAGTGCCTGGAGCTATAGCAGCAGCAGGCGCAAAGGGAGTGTCCTACCGGGCACCTGGTCGGACCGGAGAGATCGTCGTAGGGGCCATGCCAGGCACCGAAGTGGTAGCCTCTGTCGATGGCCACGCCCGTGCTAGATGCCACACAAGGACAGCCCGCGCTGGGTGCTAGTGGCGTGCCGACAGTCAGGGCCGCACATGGCTGTGCAGAAACACCAATGGGAGCACCTGTAGGAAATAAAGGTAGAGGTGCACTAATAGAATTAGGCACGGGATTAGCATCATCAGTTAAAAAATCAAGGGCTGCCGGGTCGGTAGGAGATGACTGTTGTGAGAAAGGGAAAAAGTGTTCATCAAGCACGACGTGTCGAGAGATGAGAACACAATTGAACTGGAGGTTAAGGCAGCGGTATCCTTTATGATGGGAGGAGTAGCCAAGAAAAATTCACAAAGAGGAGCGTGGTGCAAGTTTGTGAGTGGCTATGGTAGAGAGATTAGGATAACAGGCGCAGCTGAAAACACGAATATGGTCATTTGGGCTAGACACCAAACAGGACAGAGTGAGGTGTGGAGGATTGAAGAGTTTTGGTGGATAGGATGTTGAGAACATGTGTGGCGACGTGTAAAGCCTCAACCCAATACGAAGGGGGCATGCAAGCCTGAAAGAGAAGAAAGCGAACCGTATTGTTGATGGTGCGGATCATGCGCTCAGCCCGCCCATTCTGAGATAAGGTATATGGGCAGGACATGCGGAGGTGTATACCATGGGTGAGGAAGGAGCGGGAGGTAGAGTTATCAAACTCCTAACCATTGTCGCACTGGATGACTTTTACAGCGACGCTATACTGAGTGCAAACATAGACAAAGAAATGAGTCAGAATGGCAAACGTGTCAATTTTGAGACGAAGAGGGAACGTCCAAACATAGTGTGAGTAATCATCAAGTATAATTAAGTAGTATTTAAAGCCGGAAACACTGGCGACTGGAGAGGTCCACAAATCACAGTGAATAAGCTCAAATAAGCTAGATGCCAGAGATGAAGATGACTGAAAAGGAAGGCGAGTATGGCGTCCTAACTGACACGCATGACAAGAAAGAATCAATTTCTTTAGTGCAACCAGGGATAACAGAGGCGACTTTAAACAAGGCGTCATGACCAGGGTGGTCGAACCGGCGATGCTAGAGTGAAGGCGAAGAATCAGTAGCGAGAACGGTGGCGCTAGGAAGGTGCAATGAGTAGAGGAGCCCGGAGCTATTGCACCTGATGATCACCTTCTGAGACTCCAGATCCTTCACAGAACAGCCAGCACGGTCAAATTCAACAGCACAATTGTTGTCAGTAGTGAACTGGTACACAGAAATGAGATTCATGGGGAAACAAGAATATTATTAAGGAACAGAGAGTTGGTGAGAGTGGTGGCACCAGTGGCGGTGACAGGGAGTAAGGAGCCATCGCCGACAACAATAGAAGAAGGATACCGCGAAGAGATAGCGTGTGAAAGAGTGCGAGAGTCAGAGGTCATGTGGGAGGTGGCACCTGAGTCGAAGTACCATTCGTTGTTCGACGATTGCTGAAGGGTGCTGAAAGTTGAAGCGAGCGAGTGCTAATCCCAGGTCGTCGGAAGACCGGTCTATGAGTTGTAGAAGCCGAGAGGAGCGAGGCGTTGAGGGAAGGCAGAGGAGCACCCTACTGACCGTAGTAGGCAACAGGAGTGGCCTACTGTAGCTACTGCCGAAACGGCGCCGGTGGGAGATACTGCGAGGCCGGGAAGGCCCCCTGTTGGGCCAGCAGCGCCTGCTAGTGTAGTGGCTGGGTGAGCAAAGTGTGAGCCGGGGGGCGCGGCCCGAGGATGATGAGCCACGGGTTGTAGGACGTGGGCCAAGGCCTACTCACCCCCTGGTTGGGTAGAGCAGGCGTGCCCGAGCCGCCGCCTTTGCCGCCCCTGTGGCCACCTTTGCCGCCTCTGCCACGGCCGCTGCCTTTGCCACCAAGACTGCTCCCTTTACCACCCTCGGGTTGGTGGTGGGATGCCTAAAGAGCTGCTGGGAGGCGGGATGGGAGGACAAGGAGCTACTACCTGTACCGGCGATGAGAGCTGTAGGGGGAGACGGGGTTGGGGGCCCATGGTAAGCTCCTCGAGTATGAGCTTATCGCAGGCCTCCAAGAAGAAAGGGAAGGGACGGCCATGTCGGAGATGGTGGCCAATGGAGACAAACCTCTCGGAGATGAGGTTGAGGACGAGGGAGCGGTCGCTGACTGGTTCACCAAGATCGGCGAGGTTGTTGGCGGTGGTCTTGAGGAGCTTACAGTAGTCAGTGACACATAAGTCCCCCTGGATGGGCGTACAGAGTTTGGCGTCGAGGATGAGGGCCCACGCCTCCCGGTTGCCAAGAAATTGGCTCTCGATGGCAAGCCAGGTAGTACGAGCAATGACGCCTTGGTCGCCGTGGCTCCTGACAATGTCGAGGAGGTTGTCGGAGAGGGTGTCGTAGAGCCAAGAACGGACGACACAATTCATGCGCTCCCAATCAGGCGAGTTCAGGGGACGATCGTCGTGAAGGACATGGCCTTGAAGAGAATACTTGCCCAGGGTGAGCAGGAATTGCTCGTGCCACCGAGCAAAGCTGCCAGAGTTGACGTCGAGAACGACGTGGACAAGGCTGCGAATGTTTTGAACGGCTACAGCTTGGACGTGAGGTTCAAAACCGCAACGGCCTCCTGAAGAACCATGGTGGCGCGAACTGAGGGACGAGAGCCATCGGAGAGGGAAGACGCGACCTCGTCAGCATCTTCCGACGGGTCTTCAGGGGGAGGTGCGGCGGCGGCACGCTCCTGGGCGGCGTGCTCTAGGGTGGTGAGGACGCGCGCGACGGCAACGGCGTGCTCGATGGCTAAGGCAGCGGCCTCGGCCTCAGCCTCAGCCTCCTCCGCGCAAGCGAGGGCGGCACGGCAGGCCTTAGCCATAGCAGCACAGGCATCCTCTAGCCGCTTGCGCTCGACATCATCGCCAGCAGCAGAGGAGTGAAGAGAGCCGGCCATGGAGGAAAGAGAGGGGCGGCGTAGGGGCAGCAAGCCGGAGGGGGTGGCGCTAGAAGTAGCATACCATTGATGCGAAAGAAGGAAAATAGGGTAGAACCCAGACTCGTGATATCATGTAAGTGAGAAAGACTCCATGTTGTATATTGGATTAATCATAGATTACAGAAGGTTACAAGTATATATAGGCAGGGGACTTTAAGGGTTCAAAGTGTGAACACTAAACTAAAAAGTCCCAAGCCTAATTAATACACATTAAGCAGCACAAGTGTCTAGGCTGGTGCATGGCCACAACTAGAACCTAAGACGCAGACACAAAAGTCTAGGAAACAAACATGCTAACAATTATCTGCAAAAAGTATACACCAAAAAATATCTACTTAAATGTTTCTTATAATCTCATCCATTATCAAGGGATACCCCTACCCAAGAACAAAATAAAAGAATTTCTTTCTTGTAGAACTAGACTTTGTGCATGTAAAGCAACATCAACCAGAATTAAGGAAAAGGTGTATTTATCAAAACGAATGACACAAACAGCTGGCATTAACACCCTTCTATCATTTCAGAAATCTATTAGTTGGGTCATGGGAGACTGAAATGAGCAAATTGTCACAAGGTAATATGCAAAAAGAATCAATGCTACCTGCTGAGAGTTGACAATGAACCTTTCTACAAAGTAGTACATGCCTATCTAGTCAGTCTGACAAAACTGTCCCTTATACTTTCTGGCATCCCACATACAGCTGGTATATTAGATTACTAGATAAACCTGAGTTCTCAGTAGAAGTGCAAGGGCATCCTTCACTGATAGGAGAAACCCAGCTCCTACATGCTGAGATCAAAGCAAAATGATGCATAACAGAAACAATGACAATGACGAAAGAATGCATGGAAAAAACACTCATTTATGGAGAGAATGGTTACCATTATTAGTCGATTTTTATGGTAAACATTCATCCCAAAAATCCCCAGAACAGGTGCCTCCTTTGCAAAGCCAACATCTACTTTCACTGAGACCTGCGGTTTAATTTCAATGTGGTTCCGAACCAAGTAAACAAATAATATCATAAAGGAAACAAAATGTTGTTAACGAAAACAGAAGGAGATGTTCATGATGAAATATTGGAGAATGCAAGGCATTGACTACTTCTGTAACTCCAATCATCACATATAGCCAAAAAGAACAATCAGATAAACTCAGATCACAAACATGATTATCCACTGCAGATAACTTGCATATGTAAATGTATTGCAGGCACTACATGCAGACTACACTAACAAGAGAAGCAAATAAAAGGGATGATTTAACAAATTTACTTACCACTTGAGAATCATGTGCGACTTGAGGTTTGTAAGTAACTAGTTTCTTAAATTTCAGTTCATCAATGATCCTTATCTGTTCAATGGGTTTTCCTCTTAATATAATTTGGAAATTTTCAAACTTCTTAAGGTAAAGGATGGAAGTATACACCTGCATATTGACAAACACAAATTATAATTCAACTCTACAGGACTAAATTCAGAGTATAAAAAGAAACAAAACCTACTCGCAATGAAAATCTGAGTCTGTGGGATATATGTTGCTGAACAATTTCTTTTTGGGCCTTTGATACTCCGCCACTGACTTTATCTTGATCTCTGAGTAATATGTCCTGAAAATGAACAACAGAACATGAACTAAAACAGGTACAGCAATAGGAGAATGGAAGGTAGCCATGGTCTGCAAGAACTTAAGAACCACATTAATCCCAGTTCAATTATCAGCTTTGCATAGGTTTGAGCACATTTACAGATACCCTGTTCTGCAAGAATACAAAAGGCAGTACATGTGCATCTAAGAGCACATCAGATTTCCAATAATAAACTAATCCCTAAGATATCATGGATGTCATTATTTCAGCCAGTATAGCATTAGCTCCCTGAGATATCATACATGTCATTATTCATATTAACCCCAGAACAACTATCTTTCCTTTCTGCCTTGAAAGAATTGTAAGATAGCATATATCAGTCAATATTCAAATGATTTTCAGAAGTATGACAAGGAAAATCATATGCACCATTTGTCTTTTTTTATGCCTAGACCCTATATATTAGCAAGACCAGGCATTGTAATGGCAATGAAAATTATATGAAAACTTGCCTCATCATCATCCTCGAAGTCAAGTTCTAAAAGGCCATCGTCATTCATCCATAAATTGTATATTGCCACCTTAGTTCCATGACTAACAATATCCTCAAACTGAATGCACAAGAAAATTATCGATACATATGTAAAAAAAAACTAGTTACTAATAAAAAGAAGGTGATCACTGTACAGTTGGTTATGGTATCACTACACAAAAAATGATGTATAAATTTAGCTTGTCAACAAAGAAACAAGTGTACGTAATGCATGTGCGCCAAGATATGTAGCAGTGGAAAAAAACATTCTGGACAACATTTTGGAAGAAATAAGAATAGATGGTAAAATGTGTACGGAATATAACAACACTATCAATATATTAATTATTCACTTACCCATGCCGTAGTGTATTTGTAAAACCAGATGTATTGTTCAGTATACTGTGTTAATTAGTGCTACATTGGTTCTACCACTGAATGTACCACCATATAATTAGGTTGCCTATAAGGAGGGAAAGAATTTTTATCTGGTAAAGCTTAATTCCAAGCATTCGATTGGTTATTGAGTTTATTTAGGTAATTATTTTGAGTAGGTTATTGCCTGAAGAAGACCATGCCGCTCAAGGGACAGCTCCAAGTGTGCCGGCTTGATTGATTGGCAAGTGTTAGGACCATCTCCAATTTGCCAATTTGGCTTACATATTTACATTTCAAGATCATCAACAGATCTAATCCAGGATCAAGAGCGTGATCAGAAATTCAGTTGTTTTATGGAAATACAAAGAACAATAATCACCCTTCAAAGTCAGAAGGGAAGAAACGTATACTGGATAAAGGTTCTAAGCAAGAAAAAAGTGTTATGAACAATCAGTACATTGTTAACCAACTAGCTGACAGAAGCACCAATGGTTATACTAATGAATTGGAAACAGAAAAGTAATAATTATCTTAATGACAGCATGCATGTCCCCAATTAACTGTTGTTTCCATGCATACACTTTCATAGCAAAGTTATCGTGAACTAAAATTCAATGGGCCTATTGTACTACTAGACATTATCATTGTCCATACATTACCTAAATGCAAACCACTTAGATTAAAAGTGCAAAACAATATCAGATTGTAATGTGTCCATCTGAGCAGTGTATCTGCCTATTAGTTCATCTCAAGATATGGGTGCACATTTGGTTTTGACTTTTGACCCAAAATCAATAAATCTGTGAACTATCAAACAAATAGAGGAGCATTATCCCAATGCAGTGTTCACTATCCATTGCAAATACTCATTAATTGATTCCGAAATCTATCTTTATAATGAACTTAAAAAGTCTGGGACAAATGTTACCTGTTGTAGCAGTTCTTCCTTTGAAGAAAAAGGGGACCAATCCAGTATTATCTTCAAGCTGCTATCCCAATCACCCTGTGAACCATACACCAAAGGTACAATGTGGCCATCTTGAATTTTAAAATCAAGCTGTAAAAGAGATGGAAGATGTCAGCTCCAGACAGAAGACATTGCAAGGAAGATGTATACTGTATCAGTGACATACCATGGGGACAACTATGTCATCCTTCATAGTTCTCCTCAAAAAAGTGTAAGAGAGCAAACCAATACTCAAGGTAACATTACTGCAGAAGAAAGAACTGTGTGATTATCACTGATAGTTGTGGAAGCTAAAGTGCCATGAATTCTTTAGAAATAAATAAAATAAACAAAGACTGAAATGAAAAATATTTGCCTTCCACGATTTGCACGAGTAAACACTATTGCATCAGCACCAAGTCTCATCGTGCTTGTCTTAAAGCCATTTCCATCTGTGTTGTGGAGAAAGGTGCAAAATGAACAACCAAAAGTCATTGATTAAAGACTGTTTTTGAAAAAGCATAAAGTGCCTCCATACAAGAAAACAATTGCTACAAGTATTTGAACTAAAACAACTCTCAGCACAGTTTCAGATTATAATATCACGAACAATGCACATATGGAATTGCATATATATTATCTGCAAAATTGGTGATAAAAGTAAAGGACATTGCCATGTTCTGAGGAATAGAACCTATAAACAGTACACAGATTAACATTTGAAGATCTCCAAAATTTTTGTACTGGTTAGGAATCAATCCATCTTTCAACTCAAGAATTATATAACTATCTTTTAGACATCTTCCAGCTGCAGACTAGATGTATCTTTTGTATTGCTTAAACATGCTAATAAAAAAAACAGAAGTGCTTATAATAACATGATTCAAGCCTCATCCTCGTGCACTCCATCAAATGAAAACAGAACAGTACCATATCATAAACAACACAGGGTGTGTTAATTGGAAATAATTCAATATACTATTGGGAAGGTAACAAAATTATTCATTATTATTGCGTCCTCTTTTTGTAGTCTGTTTTTCTTCATTTAGCAGACCCTCATTGAAGTTGAGAGCACAATTCTCAAAATAAAATCTAGAATTTAGGATACAATAAATAAGCTCCTATGTGAAAGCCTTCACAAATTAGTCAAGGTCCTCAAATCTTCCCATGAAAACAAGATGAGACTTACACTGGCCAATGGTTTTCTTTGATTTCTTGGTTGAGAATCCTAGACTCATGCATCGTCGAACCCCTTCAGGATCCATTCCTCCTCCATCGTCTACAACAGCGACTCCAACTTAATAATTATTAATATAGGAACATTATAGACCCCACAGTCTACTTAACTAATTGTATCCACTTTCATGTTTTGTAATGAATCTGATTACCTTGAAAAACCAGCATTGTGCTATTGTCTTTCAAGTTGATGCTTTTATCCACTTTTACAAATGTAGCACCATTGCAAATCTGCGACACCGTATCAGAAGAAAGTTATATTTAATGCTATAAGCAATACTGTACCCCAACAATTAGCTAAGACAACTATAGGTGATTAGCAGTCTTGAAGATAAGAAGATAAATGTATGAAACTATGAAGTCTACAGAAGGTGCTACAAACCTCATCTACTGCATTGTCAAGAAGTTCAGCTATAGCTGCAATAGAACATAACAAGAAGCAAAATGTAAGCAAAATATTGGCATGGCAACACATAACTTGAACACTGAAGATAAAAAACAGCTAGCCCATTCCTATGTTTCTTATCAATATGCTAAATGGTCAAAGAGGTTTTTTTTTCAAAAATCCACTGTAACCACCACAGGTCAAGCAGAATGAATGATCAATGCATCTCAGGATCATGTGTTCCAGACTTTCAGTTAACTGAAAATGCCAACTTCAAATCCAGCCAGCATTTTAAAAGGACAAGGCACTAGAACATTATTGATATTCTTATGTCAGAGACACTTCAACAGATGGAGTGGAAGTGATGTTCTCTTATCTCTTCACAGATTGACAAATGGGGAAAAATCATGTAGCCTGCGATATAAAGAGCAAGGCTATTATAACACATCATTGATGCAAATAGAAAGGCATGCACCAATGATGCACGTTGAACAATGAATTTGTATATCCATCTAAGATAATCCCATAAAAGTTTCTTCAATCAGAAAACACATCAAACAAAATTAATGGTAACAATTGTGCCGTACCCATTCAAACTGAATAATCTCAGGTACCCAGTTTTTTCCCCTTTTGCCCTAACAGCCTTAGGTCTATCCATTTAGACCAACAAACTCATCCCTAACATGTAAAACTGGAACCGCGACCTGATTTCACCACCACACAGAGAAGGCAAAACAAATTACAGAACAGAAGTGGTACGGAAGGCAGATTGGCTCAAACCTCCGAATGCCCACTTGTGAGAGGTCGCGTTGGTGTGGAGGAACTTGGGGTGAACGCGGGCGCGATCGAAGTCCCCTGCCTCGAGCGCATCTGCAACCACGGGCCAACCGTATCAGCAACGCAATTCGCACCGAAATTTGGCGGAAACTAGAGGGAAGGAAGGGAGCACTCGAGGAGTTGGGGGGGGGGGGGGGGGGGGTCGGGAATACCGTGGAACTCGCGAGAGGCGGCGGAGGCGGCCTCGAACGCGCCGGCCTTCCAGAAGCTGCGGCAATCGAGGGCCCGGCCGCCGCCGCCAACGCCGCCTGTGCCGCCGGCCATCGCCGCCGGCATTGGGGGGATAGGGCAGTTGGGGTTTGGCAGACTTCGCCGGAGAGATTTTCCCAACGAGCTCGCGAGAGTGGTTGCAACTTGCCACTTGCGAGGTGCGACCGACTCAATACCCTAAACACACGGTTTTCTTTTTTCCTTTCGTACGTACTTGAAAAAGAAAAAGATCAAGCAGAGCAGGTACCGGCTAGGGAGACGGGTTTTTGGCCCCAAAAGCCAAAACAAAAGTAATCAGGCCCACAAGCCGAAACAAGTGTAATAGTAGATGGTATCTCGCCTTGCTACGGGCATCTAAAATAAAATCATCAGTCGCTATGCCAACGAAGCTAGAGTGTTAAAGAATTGGCCTGGTTGACTAACTTACGATGTTTTGGGTTTGATATTGAGTTAACGACTGGTATTTTAAATATTTTAGAGATGTGTTGTTCCAATGGCTAAAACAATTCGGTTGTATATGGCTAAGTACAGTACTAGTGGATAACTATTAACGTGGTCAGCCTGTAAATATCATCATGACATAGAAGAAAGCGAGAAAGACGATTGGATGGGTTAGGAATAAATTCAGTATGTTATATAGGTTATGTAAGTTTAATTAGTTTCATAAGTTTTCTTAGAGATAGTTTTCTTATATATTTAGGAAATAATATTTGAGAGTTGTCTGTAACCACGTTAATTTCGGAATATAAATATAGTCCCATTAAAATCTATCAAGGAATCAATCAGATCATATATCAACATGACTCTCAGCGCATCACCACCTTATCTCATCTAGGTTTATTTCAATAAGTTCTGGCTCTCAACGCTGGACTGCATCAATTAAGTCTGATATTCTATAAAGGTTAAGTCCCGTCACTATCATGATCCGTTCGTTCTGTTTAATATTGTATCGGTTAAATCCAACCACTTAGTCTGATCAGACGTTGTTGGTCACTAAATCTTGTGGAGGCCGATCGGACCAGCCGAAGTAGTGAACAAGCTGATGAAAGTCTGATTAGGGAGGACGGTGCCTAGGTCATGTGAAAGCCTAAGAAATCTACTTAGCTTCCAGTGCAATTCCTTAGTCTTCGAGGTTTAAGGGCGTGCTAGTCAATTTGACCCTGCAATTAACAATGAGATAGAGAATAAGATCTATGAGCCAATTGGTCGATGGATCAATCCGGCTCACCCTATTGGCTGGGTGCCAATAAGAAGGTAACGCTCGAGCATCGACTGAAAAGTCAATGAAAACGTAGCTGATAGATGCGTGAATAAAATAAATGACTTATCAGCCAATGAACCAATAACGCTCTACATATGGTAGGTTACGAAAGAGCGGAGCAAGACTCAATCCCCTAAGAAGTCATTATAACTAGCGATCATCATACCAGCACTGTTAGAACCAATCTTGATAGATCAAACTAAACTAAGACGGTATGAGGCTAGGCTAATGACACAAAGATGACGGAGACTAGATTAGATGTAACCATAAAAAAGGAAAGAGCAAGTCATCGGCTGTTTATCAGTCAAATGTCCGACACAAGCCTATATCTAACCTCATCGGCTCAAATAGCCGATGAGGAATAAAACCCTCTATATATCGATGCTAGCCCCCGTTAGACATGAACCTGATAGATCTAACCTAACTAAAATAGTATTAAGTCAAATCGACGCGACCGGATCGATCACTAATAGATTAATCGCTAAACGATATGTCAAAACAGATATGAGACATGCAATAATGATAACTTATTAGCTACTCACTTCGATGAAATGTCGCACGAAAACCCATCGAGCCAACAACTCGATCCACCGCCACTGATCTCGTAGGTTAAACCTAATCGATGCAGCATGATACGGGGGACGACGAAGGGAGATCGATGTATTAGCGAGCCTCACATGAACGTGATACAGTGTGCCTGATCAGACTCACAGGTCAGACCTAACTAATGCAACCTTAGACAAAGTAAAACGAACCATAATAATGACGAGATTTACCACTTTGCTAGAGATCGAACTTAACTGATGTAGCCCCACGTAAAGGCCAAAATCTGTTAGAGTAAAATCTAGACGAGTTAGCGTGGCGATCCGCCAAAGTTATATTGTATATGATCTTGTTGATATCTCAATAAGTTCTAGGAGGTTTATATTTATGCCCCGAATTTATAAGACTCCAATGTGGTTACAAATAATCCCTGGACCAAATTTCCTAAATATATAAGGAAACTAATATATAAGTTATAAAGCTAACTAAACTTACTTAGCTTACATAATATATTATATACAGATAAAGCATCCTGTCGTGATTCTCATGACTCCTTTTCAGACTCGATCCTGTCTAGATAATCTTCTATTTTCAACCAGACCAAATCTATACTCAACCCGTCCGATCAGCTTTCTCACTGTGTCAATCGGGTTCCCTCTACAAGCCGATCAGTCTTTCCTTGTCAACCGATCTGTTTGTAGCCTAATCAAATCCTAGCATTAACAAATGTACCGCATCACGTTTGTGTGAGGCCTATCGGTTCATTTGTCTCCATTCACCATCCTCGGCTTCATGTTGCATCGGTTAGGCCTGACCTATGAGACCAGAGATAGTGGATCGAGCTGTTGGCTCGGTAGGTTTTCGCATGACGTTTCGTCAGAGTGAGTAGCCAATGAGTTATCATTATCTTATGCTTCACGCCTAGCCTATCGGCTATTCAGCCAATACACACATATATGTCTTATATCCCCGACGATTAATCTCCTAGCGATCTAGTCCTGTCAAATTTGGCCTAATATTGTATCGGTTAGGATCTATCTATTAGGTTTGTGTCTGATAGGGCTGATGTTGGGATCTAGTGGGTTTCGTTCCCCATTAACTCAGACAGCTGATGAGGTTAGACATAGGCATGCGTCGAACATTTGGTCAATAAGCAGCCGATGGCCTCGCCCTATCCTTTCCTATCATTACGTTTGATCTAGCCTCCATCATCTCTATGTCATTAGCCTCGGCCTTATATTGTCTCAGTTTGGTCTGATCTACCGAGGCTGACTCTAATGGTGACGTCACGGTAGTTACTGGTCCTCATGACTTTAGGGGAGAATGGGTCCTGCTCCTTTCTTTCATCGCTTACCCTATCTGAAGCCTCATCGACTCTTTAGCCGATAAGTCATTTATATTATTCCACGTCTTTATTACCTACGCCTTCATCAGCTTTTCAACTGATGCTCGAGTGCTACCTTCTTATCGGCACTCAGCCGATAGGATGAACCGTATCGATCCATCGGCCGATTGGCTCGCGGATCTCATCCTCTCTATCTCCTTATTAATTGTAGGGTCAAATTACGTGGTATACCCTCAAACTTCAAAGACTAAGGAGTTGCACTAGAGTTAAGTAGAATCCCAGGCCTTCACATGACCAAGACGCCAACTTTTCCAATCAGACCTCCGTCGGCTCGCTCGCGTCTTCGCCCGGTCCGATCGGCCCCCATGAGACTTGGCACACAACACGCTCTTTGGTATGCTCGGTGGGACAATTCAACTTCAACACAATGGCAGGAAAAGAGATCAGCATGGACAATATAATTTCAGTAACAATGGAGGATTTGATTGAGGAACAAAGGCAACAGATATAGCAAAATATGGCTAACTTTTAGAAACTCTATTTGGAATCTTTCAACATGACTAGACAAGGACCGGTTTATAAGTCCTAGATACCGAAGCCCATTTTGGTAGGAGAATCGAGTCATTCATCACCTATAAGTCCTCCTAGGCCATTGTACGAGATGGTTAATGAAATCATTCACTATGCACTCATCAACTAGTTAGCAGTGTTGGTGAATACCTTGTACAATATGATCAAGAAGACAGTGGATAGATCCATTGTTCGAGAACTTGATCAATATCCAATATATTTGCCAATGAATAGAGATCAATCTCAGATCACTTATGGAACTAGGAGAGATGTATTGGCAAATCTGTTTCCACCAACACAAGTTTGGATTGGAAGTCAACACAATGATGTTCTTCCAGAATATCATTGGACTACTTATTACAGAGAATATTAGCAAGAATACCTAGGTGGCAATCCCGATGCAAGTAATCACCTTGGAGAATATCCTAGACAATATCGGGTACTAACCCCACCCCCACAACATAATCGTTTTCTACCACATCCCAAATCTTGTCATTTATTGAACCCAAATGTGTCTTCATCTTTCTTTTCCAATAATCAAATTGAGTGCCATCAAAGAAAGGTGGTTTGCCAACATGGTTGATCACAAGTTGAGCCATTTTTTTTATACCAAAGGTTGTTAAGCCTCAATTAAACAATAACCTAGCTCTAATACCAATTCAAAGGTCCTAAAAGGCTAAAGGGGGTGAATAGCCTAGTAAAAAATTCTGCAAAAACAACTAGAGAACTTGTGAAACAATCAGATGGCAAAAAAGTAATTTTCTCTAGCATCGTTTATCACTAACAAGCCATCTATGTAAGATAATGAGTTCTCAATTTCTATAGAATTAAACTAGGAATTGAAATACAAGAGATAGATCGATATATCAATCCGGGCAAGTGTCAATATGGATATCCAATGGGACAGAGTGACACAAGAATTTTTTTCCTGTGGTTCAGTTGCTTGCCGGTAACCTACTCCACATTGTGGCGATACACTCACTTGGTGGTCCACACGCTAATAGGCATCACATGCATAGCCCTTTACAAGGATGCTGTAAGAACCAATCACAAGAGAGGATTCGCATGCCACGAGCAATTCACTAGAGTTACCTTTTGTGATCTCCTGCGGGGATTAGGCAAAAAACACCTCACAAGCACCTTGATTTGGGGGCAAACATAATCACCAAGTCTCCTCACCAATCAACAAATCATCAATCGTCTACGTGACGGTAATCACCAAGAGTAATAAGAAATCCAATACAGCAATCACCACCTAATGCCACAAATATGATCTCAAATGCTCACTAGGTTTCCTTAACTCTCATGAGAAGAAAGAAAGAAAAAAGACACTAAACTTCAATGGCAAAAGGAATGAAAGGGGAAGATCTTAAAGCTCTCAAGATTAACACTCACTTCTTTCAGATCTCTCACTAAGGAACTGCGCAAATTTTGAGCGAGTGAGAGAGCCGAGAGCAAGAGCTTGTTCTACCCTTTCTATGTCTTGCAAGAGCCAGCCAGAGAAGACCAGAAGAATCTCGAACCCTAGAAGAGAAAAGACAGGCAAAAAAAATCCAGCGCACAGCAGCCTAGCCGTAGACCGCACTACCTCCAACGGCAACAAAGGATAACGACAGAGCGGACCCCCTGAAGCGTCCAAACGGTAATAGCAGTCGTTCCCTTTCTTATTGCATAGGCCCCACTATCACGGAGACTGTGGCAGCGAGCAATGGCAGAGACGACATCAGGCAACAGCTCCTCCAAGTGGCAGACACACGCTACTCTAGTCTGAGACCAAAAAAACAAAGAAAGCTGATGAGCCAACCGACAGTCGACAGCACCTCCCTGAGGCCCACACAAGTAATTATGCAGCCCTGGAACCTGCGCTGGCACTCTCATCTTTCACACGGTAAAAAGAGAAACAAAAAAACTACAACAAGCTCAGTTTTTCATCTGCGCTAGTTCCATGGGCACGGGCAAACGCCATTGAGACTGCGTTTTGTGCACGCGTGGCACCACAAGACGCGCGCACCTTCACGCTCACTGACTTCTCCTACACCACAGTGACAGCGCGCAAGGTGGTGGCCCAGACACCCAACAGAAGGCTAGGAACAGAACCAAAAAAACAACCGGGCCTACACTGACTCAACAACTCAAAACACCAAAAAAAAATAAATGAGACACACATTTAGTGGCACTAGATAACCATTGCAAATAAAGATTTCCACTCTTTATAGTATGATTATTTATCCTAAAAAAATGATCACACTCTTTATAGTGTCTTGATCACCAAAAGCAAAAATAGCTCCTTTGCTTTATACATTTGCCTTGAGCCCATTTTTGTTTTTCTCTTCATTTTTTTTGAGTGGATCACTCGATCATGTCTTGGTTAATTTCTTCACTATGAGTGTCATCTATGCTCCATACTTGGTATGAACCAACCTATCTCATATATCACTTAAAGCCAAAAGTTAGTACAAAAAGTTTCATCAATTGTCCAAAAACAAACTAAGTCTTTCACCAGTGTGGGAAAGCATCGGCTAAGAAAGCCTTGAGAGTTCGTTTTTTTCCATTGTCTCTATCTAGATCGGACTTCACATGGTTTTTTTGTTACCACCGAACTCAATTCAGGGATGGGGCGATCTGGAAAAGTAATTCTATAAATATTTCTTTACTGAAATTCATGATATGAGATTGGTTAGTCCTATAATATATCAAACGATTTTAGGACATTAGAAACCGATATTACAATCTAATCTTAAGCGATGTACAACTAGCTAAGTTAGCCTTCTAAGGTTTGCTGGCTCCGATCAAAGAACGTTTTTCATCCCAAGAGTTCGAGAGCTTAGCACATCTTCTACAAAAGTATCGGCTCACGAAAGCCGATTCATTAAAACCAAGAAAGAGAGATTCCATCAAAAGGCTCCTCAACTATAAGTTTACGCATCAGACTCAGACAATGAGGAATCCGATGTGGAAGTTTGTTTCGAATAGTGGACGAGGAACATGAAGTCCATATCAAGTTCCTGGGTGAAGAGTATGGGGAAGGAGGAAAGATATGACTTTGACATCAATAAAACCAATAAAATCTTCAACCTACTACTTCAAGATAAGCATATTTAGCTACCACCAAATCATGTAATATCATCTACCGAAGAACTAAAAAAAAGAAATACTGCAAGTGGCATAACTTAACCTCACATCATATTAATGAGTGCAAGGTTTTTTGGCAACAATTACAATCGGCTGTCAAACAAAGGAGAATCAAGTTTGAAGACAAAAAGCCATTGAAGATCGATGATCATCCTTTTTCTGTGAATATGTTGTTTATGGGATCTTCAAGATATCGGACCAATGAAGGCAGACGTCGAGAAAAATCAAAAGTCACTTTATCAGACTTGGTTGAAAAGTATTCTAGATATTAAGATGAAGAATGGTAGGCCATGGTGCATAAGGAGAAGTATAATCCACATTGGGGCTATCTGTTTTTTCAATATTACTGAGATCAAGATATGAGGTTGCCATCAATTGAAGATTGTCCTAAGTACAATAAGTCAAGGTCGTAGCGTGTTGAACAGGAGAGGTCTTCACATAATTAGCCACCTGTAAAGCGAGTATCGGTATAGTCGATTAATAAAGACCGTAATCAAGAAGTAGCTGACGACAGGGAATTGCATGAAGAATAGCACAATTCTAATACCCAGTGGTGTCCATCTGGAATTTTCACAAGGAAACAGAAGAGGAGGGCTTAACAATTGTGGCATGTAGAGCAACACAAGAAGCAATGGCAAGAACATGAGGAAGTCGATTGAGGCCAAAAGACTAAACATGTCTGGCATGTCAAGCATAAAGACGATGGTGTTGACATATTGGCTTTGACCAACATGGTGTTCATCTTGCTTCTAGAGTACAAAGCCTTTTCATCTGATGAGGAAGATCAAAAAGAAATTTTTGCTCATTTGAAATTGTAGCCTGATCAAACCATATTTGATAAACCTAAAGAATCCAAGCATCTAAAGGCATTAGATATCAAGGGGTATGTAGATGGGAAGCTAATGACGAAGATGCTGGTTGATGGGAGTGCAACCATTAATCTTATGTTGTACACGACATACTGTAAGTTGGGGAAGACTGCCGAAGATTCGATCAAAACAAATATGTTGTTGAAAAACTTTGGCAGAAATCATTCGGAAACGAAGGGCATGCTGAACGTGAAATTAACAGTGGGAAGCAAAACATTGCCCACCACTTTCTTCATTATCAATGGCAAGATATCGTACAATCTACTCCTTAGCAAGGATTATATTCGTGCCAACTGTTGTGTTCTTTACGCAATGCATCAAAGTCTTATACAGTGACAAGGAGATTAAATTGAGGTGATTCTAACAGATCAATCAACCAATATTGCGATAATCGATCGACCAATCTAGGAAGCTGATAAGGTCAATTGCCTATTTGAGAAGATATGGAAAGGTGATTTTCTTGATGTCACCAACCAAGTAATAAAACCGATCTAACAAATCGGCTTAGAATTTTTGCTCTAATGGGCACCATTGAAGATTTTGAATGGAAATTAGGGCAAGGATTTACGTCAACTGATAATTTGGAAGAAGTCGATATAGATCTAAGAGATAGGCTAAGGCTGACATATATGAGTACAAAATTATGTACCGAGTTTCGAGAAGAGTTAATAAAATTGTTAAAGGAATTTAAGAAATGTTTCACCTGATATTACCATAAAATGCTAGGTTTAAGCTGATCGATTATTGAACATTGGTTTCCTATAAAACCAAGATATCGGTCGTTCAAGCAACCTCCCAGAAGATCCAAAGCTGAGTTATATGATACAATCAAGGCAGAGATTACAAGATTGTATGATGTAAATTTTATTAAACCATGTTGATATGCTGAGTGGATATTCAACATTGTCTCGGTGAAGAAGAAAAACGGAAAGCTAAGGATATGCATCAACTTCCGAGATTTGATCAAGGCTACTCCTAAAGATGAGTATTCGATGTCGATGACAGATTTGTTAATTGATGCGGCATCAGGTCATAAAATCATGAGCTTCATGGACAATAATGCAGGTTATAATCAAATTTTTATAGCAGAGAAATATATTCCCAAGACTGTGTTTAAATGTCCTAGAGCTATTGACTTGTTCAAGTGGGTAGTCATGACGCTTGGATTAAAAAGTATTGGTGCAACTTATCAGAGAGACATAAACAATATATTTCATGATCTCATCAGCCCACTGGTGGAGATATATATTGTTGATGTGGTAGTCCAATTCAAGACTATTGAAAACCATATAGCCGATATGTGAAAAGTACTAGAGAGGGACTTAGGATCAATCACTCATAAATGCGTTTTTGGCATATCGACTAGACAATTCTTAGGCTTTATGGTGCATAAAAGAGAAATCAAAGTTAGCTAGCAAAGCATAAACGTTATTCAGAGCATCGAGCCACTAGTCAACAAGACATAGCTACAATCTTTAATGAGCAAGCTTAACTTTGTGAGGATGTTTATTTCAATTCTATTAGGAAGGATTGAGTCTTTCACTCACTTACTGAAGTTACGAGCCGATTAAGAGTTCATGTGAGGTGTTGAATCGTAGAAAGTTTTTTTATCAAATTAAAGATTATCATAATTCTTCTCTAGTATTAATTCTGCCACAGATGGGGATACCATTTAGGTTATATCTATCAGCCGATGAGAAATCCATCGGATTGGTGCTGATACAAAAGTTTGAAGGAGAAGAACAAGTAGTATTCTATTTGAGCAGGCGACTTCTGGATGCTGAAACAAGATATCATGCGGTGAAAAAATTATGCCTGTGCTTATATTTTTTATGTACAAAGTTAAGACATTATCTCCTCTCGAATAAGTGCATAGTGGTATGTAAAGTCGATGTGATCAAATATATGTTATCGACTCTAGTCTCAAAAGGGTGAATTGGTAAATAGATATTTACTTTGATAGAGTTTGATTTGAAATATGAATCGGCTAAGGCAATCAAAGGGCAAGCTATGACCGATTTCATAGTACAACATAGAGAGATTCATGAAGATTTTGTGTAGTCAATTTCATGAACTTTATTTTTTAACGGATCAACTTGCAAGCATAGATTTGGTATCAGCTTAGTGATTATATCCCCTCGGGAGGCAAGCATTGAGTTCGCTTTTATAATCTAGCATTATCGAATCAATAATCAAGTAAAGTATGAAGTGGTGCTCAAAAGACTTCAACTATTAAGGGAAATCAGAGTTGATACGATAGAGATGTTTAGGAATTCTTTGTTGGTGATCAAGCAGTTGGTCCAGGGAATATAAGTGCAAAGATGATATTTTGAGATTATATTATCAAGAATGTAAATATTTATTGAAGGATTTCAAGATGGTGTCGTTGGATTATATTCTTAGGGAGCAAAACTTAGAAGACAATGATCTTGCTCCAATTGCTTCAAGATATTGATAATCATATTAGGGCCAATGATTGTAGATGGGAAATTTTCCAATACTTGAAAAATCCGTCACAATCGACTTCTAGGAAACTTCGGTATTAGTCTACTAAATATGTGTTGTTTGGTGAAGAGTTATATTATCGGACCATTGATGGAATTCTGTTAAAGTGCCTAGGTATAGAAGAAGCTACAATGATTATGAGTGACATACATGAAGGCGTTTGTGAAGCTCATCAATCGGTTCACAAGATGAAATGGCTGATGAGAAGAGCTAGACATTTTGGGCCGACAATGCTGGAGGATTGCTTCAAGTACTACAAATGATGTCAAGATTGTTAAAGGTTTAGAAATGTGCAGCGAGCACCAACATCGGCTGTGAATCCAATCATCAAGTCATGATCATTCAGAGGTTGAAGAATTGACATGATCGGTCAGATTTATCCTTCATCAAATAAGAGGCATAAGTTCATATTGATGGCAAAAAATTATTTTAAAAAATTGGTAGAGTCTATCCCCTTGAAGAAAGTTACCTCTAATGATGCGATTGAGTTCATCAAGAAACATATTATCTATTAGTTTGGTATTCCATTTGTAATTACCATCGATTAGGGTTCTATTTTCATGTTTGATTAGTTTCAACTGTTTGCTGCCAATATGGGGATTAAGTTATTAAATTCGTCACTATATTATGCTTAAGCCAATGGACAAGCTGAAACTTCCAATGAGAGTTTCATAAGGATGATCAAGCATAAGATTGATGAACAGACGTGGAGGTGGCATGCTACATTAGTCGATTCATTGTAGACTTATCAGATGACATGCCATGGATCTACTCGAGTACCACCGTATTGGCTGGTATATGGGCATGAAGAGGTTCTACCATGAGAAATTAACATCGGCGCTTGGAGGATGTCTCTTTAGAACCAATTGATAGCCGATGATTATTATAACCTAATGACAGATGAACTTGATGATTTAGCTTAGAATTGACTAAAGGTGCTTGAGAGGATCAAGGGGAACAAAGCCGAGGTAGCCAAGCATTACAACAAAAAGGTGATGACTAAATCTTTTTCTAAAGGAGATCTCGTTTGAAAATTGATTTTACCGATCAAGTCTAGAGATAATAAGTTTGAAAAATGGTCATCTAACTAGAAAGGACTCTATCAGATCAATCATTGTGTGCTTGATAATGCTTATATACTGTAAAGTTTTGAAGGAGAAAATTTTAAAAAGTGTTCAATGAAAAATATCTGAAGAAGAATTATCCTAGCGTTTGGGTCGATACCTAAATCAGCTAAGTATAGTCGATTTCTGATTCTCTTCAAGACAAGAGACGATAGTGTTCTATCGGCTGATGGTAGCCGATATCAGTTGGTATCGTTTACCTAAATTAGCTAGGTGCAACCGATTTCTAATATTCTGCAAGACAAAATCCGATCTAGTTATATTGGCTACAGATAGCCGATATCATAGCACCTTTAGGATGACAAGAAAAAAATCAACAAAGCCGATCAAGTTATATTACAGGCACCACTGTTTCGAAGAAATGACATCACATATATTCAGCATTGAAGTTTTACATTAATTTCTTAATTGCTTCAATCACACACAGACGGATTTTATCTATTTCGTTGGTGACGCAGATGTCTTCTTCGTCTGATCCAGGGATGGTCTTTAAATTCTTGTGTCGATGAGCTGCTTGACACACTATTGTTGCTACTTTGGCCTCCTAATCTTGGACTGATTGCAATAAGCCAATAAGGTGGGATTATGTGACTTCAATATCTTAGCGCACCTTATCAAGCTCCTCCATCAAATTGTCTTCTCGTTTCTTCAGTTGATCCAACTTGTATTGGGTATCCTGTAAGTCAGCTATCATGTCATCGAGTTTTTTCTTCTCGGTTTGGGTGAATAGCCAATCATTTTGAACTAAGTTTCTCTGTTCAACACGATTGGCTATACGTCGTCTGGTCATTATTAGCTAGATCTTGTGGGATTGCAAATAGGCAACAGGCATCAATGCATCAATAAGCTCTTTGGGCAGAAGGTGTTCAATTTCAACATGTCTTCCTCGGATCGGTCCATAGTCTTCCACCAGTGAGTTGATTGGGATTTCCAGCAGATGCAAGATATCCAATAATTGTTCGTGTACATCAGCTAGTAAAGATGGTTCAATCGTTGCACTGGTGGCTGTGTTTTCATTCGTCTCTAGGTATTTGCCTATGTCAAAAGAGAACAAATTGGTCAAAAACTGCACATTGACATTGGTAAATAGGAGAACCATGATTTAAGACAGAAGTGCAAATGTGGGATAAAGGTACCTATGACGGAGCGGGAGTGGCATGATGACCAACATCAATATCGGCTTGATGAGAAGTCTTTTTGGGGAGGTGGCCAATGTCTGATGTGGAGGTGATGCGAACTACATGGGTGTCTCTTGTTTGGGGAGCGACCAATTCTATCTCTGGTAATTAAACTTTAGGAGCTGACAGTTCAAGCTACAAAAAAGAAAAATTATCAAAGGAAGTATGAAAGGAAAAGACAGAGATGGAATCAACATGTATCAGTAAGAGTGAAGAAGCCGATGTCAATGTGGGAGGAGGTCCTTGGGAGATTGACACCACGACCATGGCATCAGTGTTGGGTTTTTATTTCTTGGAGATAGGGCAAGATGCCAGCTTTTTACATTGTGTCCCTAGTGGTCGCGGCGCCCAAAGGAGAGCCAATGGAGAAGGAGCACTGTGTCTAAGATGGGGCTTGGCTGATAGTGGTTGATACATAATCAGTTAGCCACTTGCACTAGTTGTCGGCACTTCTTTATTACCAACTTGTAAGATTGTCAATGCATAGTAATGCGATCAGAGGAAAACAAAGTATAGAAAAGGATTATCTCTTCATCAAACTCGACATAGTTAGGATTGAGGAGCAAGCAATAGTGTTCAACCGATGAACTAAACATATGTCTTCTCCACTCTGATCACCATTGAGCAAATAGTCTGTTGTTGAATATACATAGCTCAAAGGTGGTGATCATACCCAAGGACAAGGATTCAGCTATCATCCTTAGCCATTCGTACTCCAAGCTACTATTCACATCTCCTCGTTCTTGGAGCTTGCTGATGGAGAATAAGCCAATTAGGAGCTGGCCGAAACCCAACTGACGAGCGTTGACAGATGGATGATAGAATTCATATAATGGGTGCTAGGATTAGCCCAATGAGAATCTAGTCGGTAGAAGATTGGAAGTTATAGCTGATAGAAGTATGATCTTTGATTCTTCATCGGCTAGGACGTTAAGAGTATAGAATCTTGAAAGCATCTCAAGTGATAAGAAATCCTCATATGCAAACCAGAGGGTAACTTCCTTGGTAAAGCCGTACTAAAAGCTTTTAAACCACTGGCTGAGTTCGAGGAGAGTCATCTTGCTTCTAGAAAGAGCTGATGTGGCTTCACCCATCAAGATGCATCGGCGTCGACTGGCTTCACTTTCCTTTGGGTGATCGGCTAGGAAAGTTAGAGTGGAAAATGGGATCCTGGGGATGGCTCTAGAGATGTAAATGTTCAGCCACAGTTGTATGAACCACCAAGGACCACCAATATAACCAACTGGTTGGCTAGCCAATAGCTTATTCACTACTTGGTGGAGTAATTGATAGTTGGCTCCAAGAAGGTATTGCCCCAAGGGGATTTGGCGTTGATCGGCCAAGTACTCTGCCAAGCATTGTTTGTTGGTCATCAGACCGAGGGTCGCACCATTGAAGACAAACCGCTTCGACCACAAATTCAGAAACACAACGTGCTCCCAGTTGTCGACTATTCCAGAAGTCTTGCTGCGTAGGGATATACACTTAGTCCAACCTCCGATGTTCTTGGTGTTTAGCTGATGAACGGGTTTGAATCGGATGATGGACATGTTTAAGTAATTTGTGGTGTTGAGGTAGCTTAGCATGACGACATCCATCAAGGTGGAGGTCATCAGCCTATGATCAAACATGAAGGCATTGAGGGCATCTGCCTAGAAGTAAGAGACCGATGCAAGCAGATGCTTATTTTTCTCCATATTGGCTAAGGAGATATTGATGCAATGATCAATTTCCATTCCTCCAAGAACGTTCTTTTGAAGGTCGATACTCCAAGGTACCAATTCCTCCATTCGAAAAGCCTATTGGGCCAAGATCTAAAGCTATTATTCTAGTTGTTGATTGACATAGATGAGGTTTTGTAGGGGATTCATTATGTTTCAAAGTTAATAAAATCTGTTGGATCCTTACTACCCATGGGATCGAGATTAAAGAAACCTGGGTGATTGGCAACTGGGATGACGATTTGACTCCTAAGGCTCTATAGCGAATAGGAACCCGACAAAGAATAGGTAAAAAGATGGGATGAATTAAACCTATATAGATTATGGAGCAGAGGAGATAATAGAATGTTACTTTAGGGAGTGCGGTTGTCGACGCCATCACGCAAGGAAGAAATGGAAGAAGGTCAGTGATTAGTGGAGCAACTCGTGGTGATTCACTTGCGTTCATCGGAGCACATCGAGATTTTGGGGCTTTGGTGATGAGAAGGCGTAAAGAAGAAGAACGAAATGGCAGAATGCTTTATAGGGGTATGATGACCTAGCGGGAATCTAAGCTGATTAGATATTGTTTTTGGGCTATAGTAGGCCGCCTTAGTTTGCAGAGAATTCCAATGGCTCAGAATTTTAAAGTCCGTTAACAAACTTTGAAATTGGGTGCCAGAATTTGATTATCTTGCAAACAGGATCGGTCAATTAAGGAGGGAATATCGACTCATGGAAGAAAGTCGATTGATACAATAAGAGAGCTGATCGAACAGGTTGAGGATGGATTCAGTCCAGTCAAATACAGAAAGTTATCTAGATAAGACCGAGTCTAAAGAGAGTTCATAGGAATCTCAACAGGGTATTTTATCTATATAGAATATGTTATGTAAGCTAGACAAGTTTAATTTGTTTTGTAAACTTCTTAGAGATAGTTTCCTTATGTATTTAAAAAATAATATCCAAAGATTATGTGTAACCATGTCGAATTCTTGTAATTTAAAAGTATAAATATAGACCCCCTGAAATCTATCAAAGAATCAATCAGATCATACATTAACACAACTCTCAGCGCATCGCTACCCTAGCTCGTCTAGATTTACTCTGGTAGATTCTAGCTCTCGACGTGGAGCTGCATCAGTTAAGTCCAATCTTTGGTAAAGGGGTAAATCCTACCATTATCCTGATCCGTTCGTTCTATTTAAGGCTGTATCGGTTAGGTCTGACCTCTTAATATAATTAGATGTACCGCATCACATTCGTGTGAGGCCTATCGGTTCATTGGTCTCCTCCGCTGTCCTTAGCCTCGTGCTCTATCGGTTAGGTCTAACCTATGAAAGCGGTGGTAGGTGAATTGAGCTGTTGGCCCGATGGGTTCTCACACGATATTTTATTGGAGTGAGTAGCCGATGAGTTATTCTTATCTTGCGATTCACACCTAGCATATTAGCCCATTGGATTTGGCTTGATATTGTCTCAGTTAGGTCCGATATATCATGTTCGTGTCCGATAGGGCTAGCGTTGAGATTTGACATGTTTCGTTCTTCATCAGCTTAGATAGCCGATGAGGCTAGATATAGACATGCATTGGACATTCGCCTGATAAGCAACCGATGACCTCGCCCCGTTCTTTTTCATTGTTACGATCGATCTAGCCTATGTCGTCTTTGTACTATTAGTCTTGGTCTCATACTGTTTTGGTTTAGTCTGCTCTATCAAGGTTGGCTCTAATAGTGCCGTCATGGTGGTCGTTGGTTGTCGTGACTTCGGGGGGATTGGGGTTCTGCTCCTTGCTTTGCTTTCTTACTCTATCCAGAGCGTCATCGGCTCTTTGGTCGATAAATATTTAAATTTATTCTATGCATTTATTACTTATGTTTTTATCGGCTTTTTAACCAATACTCAAGTGTTACCTTTCTATCGGCAATCAGCTGATATGGTGAGTCATATCGACCCATTGACTGATTGACTCGTGGATCTCATTCTCTCTATCTTCTCATCAGTTGTAGCTTAAATTGACTGACATGACCTTAAACCTAAAAACTAAAGACCTGCATTGAACATAAACAGAACTCCCAAGCCTTCGCATTATCAAGATACCATCTTTCTCAATTGGACCTCCATCGGTTTGCTCATGTCTTCACCTTGTTCAATCAGCCCCCGTGAGATTTAGTGCATGATAGTAACGCTCGTTTCGTATAGTATATAATATATGTGTAGAAATTTTACCTACTGTTCTTAAAAAGATATGCTTGATGGATCTATATCTTGGTAATTTTCAGGGCCTATCACCAAAATAAAATTAGTAGTTCAACATTTTTTTAAAACATGTTCACGGTAAACTAGCTCCCTACAAAAGCCCAAGAGAAGAGTACCTAAACCATTTTGTTTCACACGGTATTGTCACGGCTCTTGCAACTTTGTCTGACGTAGCTTTAACCTACTTCATCAGTATTGTTTTGCTTCAATCTATAATGCTAACTTGATCTTGAACTCAATCTGATGGTGTTGTCCCACTCTCGATTTATATTGCTAGCATCCGTTTGGTCACCATCTACATGAGTTTGCTAATTTATTGTGCATTTGATTTTCCTTTCCCAAGGTCTATTTGGTAGAGCTTTAACTCTAGATCCTAGCTCCAAACTCTAACTTCAGTGGGAGCTAGTTTGTGTGAGAACTAGAGGTGGCCTTTGGTTAGCCTAAATATAGGGAAATGGACAATACTACCCTTGTGGTTTTTATTGTATAGTTGATGCAAGATTAATAATTGTTATTTTTCCTTGGTAATTTCAACCGGAAAGGGTGAAAGAATGAATCGGTACTACACAAAGTATTATGCATAAACATCCATCTAGAATTTTGTAATTAATGCTGAAGCCTAAAGCTAAAGTGGTTCAATTCGTTCTCATGATTGATCAACTAAGTTTTTTAGATCTGGTTAATATTTTAAGGTGTAAGAAGGGGATTATGTAGGGCGCTAGAGGCTGTGAGCTGCAGCTATAGCCTGCTACCATTGTGTGCCTCATCAACCGCTGCCCTAGCCACCCTAACGCCCCTAAAACTGATGCGCGTCACTGTCGTGCCATAGTGCCACCTAGGATTTGGGATTGTGGGAGGGGCGCGAGGTGACGTGGAGAGGGGTGTAGCCTAGGGAGAGAGAATAGGTGGATAGTATTTTGTGAGTAATTTCTGTGTAAATCAGTAGATACTTTTGAAACGAAGTTGTACTTAGAGTTGTGGAGTGGGTGGAATGTTACTTCACCACCAGTTGTACAAATGAAACCGTACATTCATGATAAAAATAGAACTATTACCTTGTTCTTTTATTCTCCCTTTCTCTTCCAACACTTATTCTATAATTTTTTTTATTGCTCAGCCATTAACTAACAATATCATTTCCATTAAGTTATGGACATCATTCCATCGTACCGTCACCTAAAATATTAATTTTAATATTGTGTAATTGAATCCATACTATTATATATAATAAAAATTATAAAAATCAATGGTGTTTCTGTCTTGGTACGTCGTGCTCTTCGTCTGTCTTCTGTGCGTACTAGTACGAGTCTCTTTCGTACACCACATCACAGTACGCGTGCGGCTCGGACGGTTCGACCTGCCAAACACGTACGTAGTTTTGTATTTTGCAGTCATTTATTCTTCTTTTTTAAAGAAAAAGATTGAAATGAATTTTATTATTAAAAAATATTTTTGATAAGTACTCGTACTATATAATTTTTGAAACATTATTTTTACCAAGGCCAACATGCTGGACTGGATGCTGCGCATCAGTTTCTCCAGACTTTTGGTTCGTTTCGTTGGCTGCCAAGCTGCCATTATCTTGACCAGAAAATAACGCATGCACCAGAAAGCTCTCGCCAAAATCAGCGTTAAATTATCCCGTGCCCAATCCGTCCCCAAAATCACATGCTCGTGGTAAGCCGCGCGTGCCGCCTCCTCCGGCTCTCCTCCCATCCGGCCGCGACTAGGGTTTGGCCCGCTGCCATCTACCTCACCTCCTCCTCCTCCGCCGCCGCATTCGGCTCCGCCCCCGCCCCTGCGCGACTGGCGATGGCGGCGTCGACGGAGTGGCCGGCGAGCCGGGTGCGGGAGACCTTCATCTCCTACTTCGAGTCCAAGTTGCACACGCGGTGGCCGTCGAGCCCCGTTGTCCCCGTCGACGACCCCACGCTGCTGTTCGCCAATGCCGGGATGAACCAGTTCAAGCCGGTGTTCCTCGGCACCGCGGCCCCGGACTCGCGGCTCGGGCGACTCCGCCGCGCCTGCAACACCCAGAAGTGCATCCGCGCCGGGGGGAAGCACAACGACCTCGACGACGTGGGGAAGGACACCTACCACCACACCTTCTTCGAGATGCTTGGGAACTGGTCCTTCGGGGACTACTTCAAGAAGGAGGCCATCGGATTTGCCTGGGAGCTCCTCACCCAAGTATCGGATACTACTCTCTCATAGATTCCCTGTTTGTTGTCGTTGCAGATGCTAATGTGCTGTGCGAATCTGATGTCGCTTCTATTTGGAACCGTGAGTTGGTTGGGTTGGCATGAAACTGTTTCGAGCTGCATATTTTGGTCTCACTGAAGAAAATTGGGGGTATATGCGCTGATTTGGGGGTTTAACTCTGTAGCCCTGTGTTTTTGGGACGGCATGGCAGAAATTAAGCACTGCTATTTGATAGGGTTTGGAAAATTAGATGGTAGGGACAGATTGGATTTAAGAAGGGTACCAATTCAGTATGTTTCATGATGAAATTTGGGATTGTTACTTTGTTAGATAGATCTGCGTGGATAACTGCAATTTAGGCAGAAACAGCAGTTTTTGTTGTGTTTGATAGATCAGTTTCTTGGGTCAGCTTCTTCTGGGAAACTTCTGTCTGACAAATAGAACTAATAGAACTGTTACCCTTTTTTGGATTTGTGCAAAGTATATGCCCGATTTCGCTCCAAGTTTCTCTTGATGGAATCTGCCTGTGCTCCTGTAAAGCTTAACTATTTACTGGTGTTTTGGATTCTAGATGAATGGTCTGGTAGAATAAATCTTTTTGCAGTGTTGTTCCTATATTATCAGACCCTAGTCTAGTGACCCTGCGATTTAAACTTGAAAAAGCAAATGCAAAGGATCGAGGAAGATAAATTGAATCATATGTTTTGGTTATGCTGTTTGATTGTTGGTTGTGCATATAAAATTGTGTAGCAGTAGGCTAATGTACTTTCTAGTCAGTAAAAATCCATTTGATTGGAATTATTTTCTTGTCTGAGTACTGCATGTCATTTTGTTTTTTATGATATAGGGCTTTGGACTAAGAACACCTGAATAAACAAAATTTAAAAAATGTTATGAAAATAATTGGATATGTATGTAAATATTAGCGGCCTTATTATTATCAACTGATTGCTAAATGCAGGTGTACAAATTGCCCACTGATAGAGTTTATGCGACTTACTTTGGTGGTGATGAGAAATCTGGACTTGCTCCTGATACTGAGTCAAAGGACATATGGTTGAAATACCTACCAAAAGAAAAGGTTCTACCTTTCGGTTGCAAGGTTAGTTCTGATAGTTGGTTAAAGCTCTTAGCAAGGAAAATATGTTATATTAGCTTTACTTATATATGTGTTAATTTCTGTTGGGCCATATTGTCTTTCAATTGGATTGTTGCCATCATCTTAATGTCATATTTGCTTATTTTCGAACAATTTTAACTTGAACAGGATAATTTCTGGGAGATGGGTGATACTGGTCCTTGTGGGCCATGTACTGAAATTCATTTTGATCGTGTTGGCAACCGAGATGCTGCTTCATTAGTGAACAATGACGACCCCACTTGTATTGAGATATGGAATCTTGTGTTCATTCAGGTTAGCATGCTACTTTTTAATGTTGCCCTTTTTGTGGATGAGTAAGCTTCTAATACATGGTCAGCAATTAGTCTTTTGTATTTATACACTGTCTTTTTTTTTCTCTTTTCATATACTGACACATACTTTTTATAAAAAAATTTAGTTCAATAGGGAAGCAGATGGTACTTTGAGACCTTTACCAGCAAAACATGTTGACACAGGAATGGGATTTGAGCGTTTAACTTCTATCCTTCAGAATAAAATGAGCAATTATGACACAGATGTATTCATGCCAATATTTGATGCCATCCACCAAGTATGCATGTGCTCATCTAAATAGTAGTTGATTTACTTATCAATTACTTTTAAGTACACGATAATTGATAATGGTTTGATGTGCATATATGAATGCAGTTGGCTGGCAATGGAATTCAATCATACTTGGGTAAAGTAGGTCCTGAAGATGTTGACAAAGTTGATATGGCTTACAGAGTAGTTGCTGATCACATAAGAACCCTTTCGTTTGCTATTGCTGATGGTTCTCAACCTGGTAAGTGTGTACTGCTTAGGTTTCTACATGTAAACGTCTTATTGAGGAATAAGCATTGTGCTGCCTTGCATTCTACATTAGGATTTTCCTGAAAATTTCTACCTGTTATCAATACACCATTTAGGTCAACCTTTGTGCTAACGATGGTGAAGAACTAAAAAGAACGTCTGTTCCAAATTGCCAAACCTATAACTTCTATATTTTTCTATATATTTGCTACAGTTTCATCTTGTTGCACAATTTTATTTCATTTTCTAATATGATTACATTTTTAGGAAATGAGGGCAGAGAATATGTTCTGAGGCGTATTCTTAGGCGGGCTGTTCACTTTGGTCATCAAAAGTTGAAGGCAAAGCAAGGGTTTTTTAGCTCGTAAGAACAATGACTTATCTGTGTTATATGCCATGCCTTTATGCTGAACATATGCTTGCATAACTTTTATTTGAACATGGAATTCTAGTAACATTATATAGGAGGGGTCATGATAGATCTGTTGTTGGTAAGGCAAAATTATGTTTCCATCATGTTTTTTTTTTGCTAAAATTAGCTACTCCTTCTTCCACAAATATAAGGGATTTTGACCCTTTTATTTGTGCACAAATATAAGGGATTTTAAGATTCCTAGGATAATAAAGTACAACAAACATCACCTCAGTTGTCCATTCAATCCCTCAATCTATCACTTTCTGTACTTTATGCCTGTTAAATATGTCAAAAGTACAATAGAAATCACCTCAGTTATACTTTTTTGTTGCTACCTTAATTTTTGCTAAAAGTGGCATAATCCCTTGTATTTGTGGACAGAGGTAGTAGTTGGCATTCAAGTTGTTGAGATAACTGTTGAGACTTCCTTTTTGGTTCGGTCTTAGGGCTTTACTTGCAACTCAATCCACTTATTTTTTTGTGGTCATACTAGTATTGTACATAATGGAAGTACATGTGTATGATTGGAGTAGGTTAAAAGGTTATAGTGGATCAATAACCCTGTTTAGTTTTTAGAAACAAATGTACATGATCATATTTGATTTATCAGTTAAACTACAATTTTCTCATTTGTACAGTCTTGTACATGTATTCGTCCAACTGATGGGTGATGTATTCCCTGAGCTGAAGGACAATGAAATGAAGATCAAAGATATAATTAAAGACGAAGAGGAAAGCTTCGAAAACACTCTAGCAAAGGTAGTTTGGTTTTCAAAAAGATTTACTGAACTATAAAGTCAATTGGGTCTGACGTTGTTGAAGCGTTTAGTACCCACACTAAAGAATGCTTGCTTGGTCCCTGTTAACATGAATAATCAAAGTATTAAGCTATTTTTTTTGAGGTAATTTTTACATTCTCATTGACTGGGGCAATTAATATTCTTGTGTTAATTATGTTTTTACTTGTGAAAGTGCTGGAAGAGTTAAATATGTGCTCAGCTAATACCTTGTTCCAGTGGAACACGTTGATTAGAAACTTGTCTAGGATAATTGTTGCAATCGTGAGCAATAGGTTGGATAAAATCAACTTCAACAAACAATTGTTACACCTTTTTATGCTATTGTTACTGGCAATTCAATTTGCTTCGGTTTGCACCATGCAAATTCCATTGGGCAGCCATGTCTCCAGTTTTTGTTGTCATTATTTTAAGGGTAGTTCCTACAGGGTCTGTTACAATTGATGCTACTTGTGCTCTTGGTATAACTTTTCAGGGTTTTGAAAAATTTAAGAAAGTGGCTGATGCTGTTAAGGAGAGTGGAGGAACAGTGCTTAGTGGACAGGCAAGTTTTTTTCTCTTAATTGCATGACATTGCATATTTTTGTTTTCACCGGAAGATATTTATTCCGTGCTCCATAGTCCAAGTCATTTAAATGAGCATCATCTTTAGATGTTGTAATGCGTGCTTATCAAGCTCACTCTAGTTTCACTGGAAGATGTTTGTTCCTTTTCCCTAAGCTTGCTTTAGTTTGCACTGGTTCAATAAAACTGCATTTATGCGTTGAATAGATGCCGTTAAGAGTGGTCTAAAAGGCTTTTGTTGGCATTTCTTGGTTCCTTTACTGCTCAGAACAGGTCAACTAGAGAATATTTCTAACTAGCCTTCCTAATATATTTGGGAAGTGTGGGAAACCATGGGGTTCCTTTCTAACCTAGGCTCAGTTTGTGGTTGCTGTGTTGTGCATATTTTTTAATTTGCTGTGGAAATTTAAAATTTTCATTGTTATAGTTTGTTTTGCAAATCAAATTAAGGTTAGACACAGTTTGTTATCCAGCTGTCATGTCTCTCCCAGTTACATATTTTTAAAATGCTACTATGCTAATATTTGCAGCTACAACCAAACTAGGATTAAAATAAAAGTTTTTTCCCAAACATTAAAACATGTAAAAGCAGTTACACCAAGCGAGGATTGATCCACCACAATGCCAAACAGAGACCTACTCAAATATGGTAATGAAAATAAGAATGGAAGGGAGGCATTATCTACCTGGTTCCTGTTTGTTGTAAAATACAGAATTGATATATTTTCTCATTTTCTATGCCCTTTGGAGAATTTGCTTTCAGTTCCATGGTGCCAAATAATCTTGTTGGAATTTGCAAATCATACTACCACATAGCAAACTTAATCATATATTTTGCACATTCATAAATTGTTCTTTTCCACTAGACCATATTTTCAGAATAAACACGCACTTGTGTATAGATTTTCATACATTGCCTTTTGCCTGTTGAACTTTGCAAGCTTATTTATGATGTTTTTCTTTCATATGTTGCAACCACTATTTCTTTCAGGACGCGTTTGTTCTGTGGGACACCTATGGCTATCCAGTTGACCTGACTGAGGTTAGTCGTCCATTTTCTGACCTGAAAAATTAATAAATCTTCGATGTTCTGTTTATGTTGTTATCTTATTATTTCATATCCCATAGGTCATGGCAGTTGACTATGGCTTGACTGTTGATCGGGAGGGTTTTGATACTGCAATGGAAGAAGCGAGGCAGAAGGCTAGGAATGCACGCTTCAAGGTTGCTTTTTATTCCTACTAAGTGTAGAAGTTAATCCTGAATATTGTTTTATTCACATGGTATTTCTGATATGCTGCTGGTATTTCAATATATTAACCTCGCTTTCTTCTTAATTTATAAGATATAATTTAGATCTACATTTTTTCCTTTTTTATAATGTATATATGTTTTGTCTTTTTGCAGGCAGGTGGGAATTCCATTGTTATGGATGCTAATGCTACATCACAGCTGCTAAATCAAGGGCTTTCAAGTACAGATGATAGCCCGAAGTATGATGATAAGGTTGATATGTCGGATTCTTTTTTGTACTGGTTTAGTTACATTACACTTCTGTTAGGTGCAGTTGCTTACAATATTTAATGTAGTAATTTTACCTGGTTGTCACTCTGACTGTTCTTGCGTTGCTCATAGTATACATTTATATACTGATTATTATCAACTTAAAAACTATTTTACAGAATCATGATAGTCTGGTGAAGGCTATCTATACTGGCTCAGAGTATGTAAGTGCCGCATCTGGTGATGAGGACTTTGGCCTTGTGTTGGAAAGTACGAGCTTCTATGCTGAACAGGGTGGTCAGGTATAACATCCTTGCTGTGGACTACTAATGCTCATGTGGTTGAAATATGGTATCTGGGTTGTTTATTTTACTTTATTTGCTGTAATCTTCTTGTGGATCTTCATTTGTATGTCATGCCAATTAGCTGCAGTAGTCCTCTTGTAGTTAATCACCCACTTGTTTATTCTACTACGTCCATTTATTCTGAAACAGTTGTTCACCTGTGCTTCATCCTAACAGTCTGCTGTAGTCCCTCACTTGTACATAACAACAGCAGTCTGTTGTAGTCTGTCCCAATTCTGCTGTATTTTTTTCTTGTATTTGATCACAACCCGTTATACTTGATATTTCATCCTAGTACATCTTCCAATGATTTTTTCAGCAATTGTTATTGATATCATTTCACCACTAGGTTGTCAATTGGTGTTGTTAGCATCCTCTAATGTTAGAAGCATAATATGGAATATGGGATGATGAGGATGTCTGTAGCCTGCCTCTATGTAACACTGTTGCTCATGCAAATATACAATATAGTGGAACCTTTGATTTTCCCAAATAAATTTCTACATGAATTTTAGTAGTAATAAACAATATAGTGTACGTTAGAAGATCTTGAAAACAGATCTGTTTTTTTGATAACCATTGCTCCATACATTATATGAACTTTTCATCTGACAAGATTTTTCTTGCATCAGATATATGACACCGGGAGCATTAAAGGGTCTTTTGGATCTTTCACTGTAACTAATGTTCAAGTGTTTGCCGGGTATGTGCTACATATGGGCTCATTTACAAAAGGTTCCAAGGCATTGTCCATTGGTGATAAAGTGACATGCGAGGTGACACTTCTTTGTAATACAATCTTTGTATCAAATTAGTTGATCTCTTGTTTTTGATTAGTCAGATTTCAATGTTCATGTTGCCATTGGTAGGTTGATTACAGTCGCCGTACTCGCATTGCTCCAAACCATACATGTACCCATATGTTGAACTTTGCCCTAAGGGTATGTTGAATTTAACCTTATTGAAAATTTGCACGGTTATCTTCCAACCTCATGCTGACTCCACAATTGCAAGTGCAGGAAATACTTGGTGATCATGTTGACCAGAAAGGTTCAATTGTTCTCCCAGAGAAGCTACGGTTTGATTTCTCTCATGGTATTATATGGTTCTTCCCGTATCTTCACATGTATTCCCTCAGCTGCATGACACAAACTGCTTGTTTGTAACAGGGAAACCTGTTCAGCCAGAAGATTTGCGAAAAATTGAATCTATAGTAAATCAACAAATAAAAGACAAATTGGAAGTATTTGCACGTGAAATAAAATTAATGGATGCGAAGCGCATAAATGGTCTGCGAGCTGTGTTTGGTGAAGTAAGTTTTATTATTTGGCTTGATATACCATATTCACTCATCATGTTTGCCTGTTGATTATTTCCTCTAATGTATTTCAATTGTTGAATTTGCAGATCTATCCTGATCCAGTAAGAGTTATATCAATTGGTCGCAAAGTGGAAGATCTGCTTGCCAATCCTGAAAGCAAAGAATGGCTAGCCATTTCAACAGAGCTGTGCGGTGGTATGTTTACTTCCGTTTGGATTGTACTTGATTTCGTGGTTATGTTATCTAAAATTAACTGTATCAGGTACACATATTAAAAACACTAGTGAGGCCGAAGCATTTGCTCTCTTGTCTGAGGAGGGTATTGCTAAAGGTGTTAGGAGGATCACAGCTGTTACTGCAAAATGTGCCTCTGATGCTATGATGTTGGCATCATCTATTGATTCTGATATCAATGAAGCATCAAAATTGGAGGGAACTCTATTGGAAAAGGTATTATATGCCTTTGTCTTGTGTGTTTGTATCTTTCAAATATCAATTGTATTGTTGGTATACACTGGATATTCATTGAATGTGCTCTGGTACCATTTCCAGTAGAACTATTATTTTCTACCCTTTATATGGGTAGTTGAAATGTATTGCACTGGAGTTATTTCTGTTGATTTATTTTATATTGGATCACCATCTAAAGTGACATTTCTACCAGAACATTGCTTCCATCAAGAGCAAACTTGATACAGCTCCGATCCCAGCTGCAAGAAAAGCTGATCTTAAAGCCAGGGTGTCAAAGTTGGAGGTCCGTATATGTTTTTTATCAGCCATCACCTTGAAATAACAGAACGATACTTGGCTATTTGATATTCCTTTATTGGTTGATTTTGGAGCTTATTGCAGCTGTTGCATTTGCATGTGTCAGGATGAACTTAGGAAGGCCAAGAAGAAAATGGGAGAGGAAAACATCCAGAAGGCTGTGAAGTTTGCAAATGATGCTGCACAAACAGCTCTTTCTGAAGGAAAGCGCTTCTGTGTTGCTCATGTAGATGTGGGTCTTGACACAAGTGCTATTCGGGAAGCAGTTGTCAAAGTCAAGGACCAGAAGGTCAGGACTTACGTAGTTCCTGTTTTTCATTTCACTGATGCAAGAACATGCTTATGAATTGATATGCCATCTATAGACAACTATATACACATTTCCATCCTATTATATTTATTGGTCTACAATATTGGCCCACATGCTATTCCTGAAAATGCCTAGCAGAGGTACAGCTTGGACTTCAAGGCATTTTTATTTTTCTTGTCTTGTTTTATAGGATAATTATTTTTCTATGCAAGATATTGTTTCCTTCATTCATGTCTCCGCATCCAAAATCCATATCTAGTTAGCCAAGGTGCCGATAGACCACAAATTGCTGCTCATGTTAGCAATATAGTTGTGAAGTTTAGCCTTATTAACTCTGAAGTGGGAAAATGTGCAACTTTAACCGTTTGAATTTCTAAGATTCTTTATTTCCGTTGTCAAAGTCTAGGATGTGCTGTTGAACTTTTGGGTTTCTTTTGTCCAGGATTTGCCAATCATGCTATTCAGCACAGATGAAGCCACAAATAAGGCAATCATTTATGCTGGTGTACCTCCCAGGGCTGCTAACAGCTTGAAGGTGTTGGATTGGTTAACACCGTCGATTGCGCCCCTGAAGGGAAAGGGAGGTGGTGGCAAGAATGGCGTTGCCCAGGGCCAGGTGAGGAATCATACCCCCTTCAAATCTTACATGTTCCATATAATTCCTATGTGAAAGCCTTGTGATTATATCACAATAATAAAATCTATAAATTTATGCAATGCAGGGAAGTGATGCTTATCGACTAAAGGAAGCTATGGAGCTTGCTTCTCAGATAGCTTCAATGAAGCTAGTCTAACTTTTGGATACCTCGACCAACACCCTCCCCCCCCCCCCCCCCCCTCTCACTATTTGCTCTTTACAGAAGTTCTATACTTTGTTGAATGTTGATACATGAAATCAAAGTTAATTGAAGATTCTCACGGATATGATATTACCAATACACTTCCGTACGGATTGTGTACGGGCTACATTCAAAATGGCAAATTTAACTCATTAATAGATTTCGTGTGCTTTGCGTAACTTTCTGTTAATTTATTTGTCCCTAGTGGCTTAATTTTCTTTTGAGTGTATGGTTACTGCCTGATTGGTGGACGTATGCTGCAGTTGTATGACGGAAAATTAAAATTAAAACAGTGGTGCGGTATTTACATGCGCCTCCGCGATTTTCATCTGCGATTTGATCTACTAGAAGGGGACGCGAGGCGTCACGCCGCGCACAAGCATGGCTTAATCTAAACACGTTAGCCATTGTTGATCAAATGCATCTCCGTAGCTTCATTTAGCCTAAAAAATACTCCTATATCATAATGACAATGGCTTACACACTAAAAATAGAATCATGCATATTAATACCTGATCACAAATAGTTTGTACATAAGGTGTAGTTTATTAACAAAGCAGCTTTGTAATTAAATTGCAAACTTTATGGACCAAAAATCTGGACAACCAACCTTGGCTGGTTTAACATTAGCCTAACAAAAAAACACTAACTTTTTTTTTTTTTGCTCTTGTGATCAATCCCCAAACATACATGAATTACATAACAACCCTACCTCTAACATTCATCGTGCCATGATTGCTCTTAGAGAAGGAAATCCTAAATTCTAAAATTTGAAAGTAAAGATGGTACAATGGAAAAGAGCTCTATTGAACTACAATTAAGAAATGCAGAGGCATGAACAACCAGCACAAAATCATGAAGTTTAAGAACTAGTATAAAACCCAAAGAACACAATTGCTTGCACTTAGGAAAGCACAGATTCATTCAAATATCTAAACCCTAAGACATGACAACACACCCAAAGTCTTTACATGGAGCACCTTCTTTCCTGCAAGCAAAAAAGGCACACCACTGAATTAGTGGTATGGGAATAATCCGCAGAAGTAAATAAGCTATACTATGTAGTATAGATTACTAATTAAAGTAAGATGTCGACCACATGACAATTTCATATTCTATTAGTTTGTCAAAGAAAACAACTTGAAAGATATAACATTACAACTCCTTTTCTTTTGGGTACCTTAGAGCAATAAGCATAATATTCATGATCAGCTCTTTTGGATGACAGTTTTTGGCAGTGTCCAATGTAAACAATTTCTGCATCTGGTAAGCCTATGGCAATCACAACAACATTTGCAGGGGCTCACTAGCTAAATAAACATTTAGTGATGTTACATGTGCAGCGGATTAGCAAACATTCCCATAATTCTTTACAATACTAATATGTGTTTGTATCAGATCATATGCATAGTTTGGAAGATAGTGTACCGACTGAGCCTGATCATGCAGCTTCCATGTTATATTCACTTTTAAAGCACTGCTCGCTGCACTATTAATTTTTTTAGTATATGTATACTGCCTTCTTCATGCAAGAAGGTTATCACATCTATATCGTTGGTCACAATTTGTGCATACAGTGAATTGCCCTATTGGCAGGGACATTAATGAATTAAGTAACACGTTCTAAGAAGGTTGAAATGAAATGAACTAAAAAACAGATGCTATACCTTATTCCTGTTCATCTAGCAAAACCATGTTCACATGTTTAATTGGACCATTATCTATCTGTAGTGCATTTGCAATCCCACATTCCACTTGAACACAATTTGGCCAATTAGTTGCTTTGTCCAACGCTATATATAGTCCTGCCCATCCCTTTGTGCAAAAGTACAAGGATGAACAACACACCAGTTTATTTTAAAAGGGCAGAGCTAACCACAGAGATAATCCAATAATCCTAACCAGCTAGTTAGCAACTGAACCAAAGGACAGAGCTTGCTCTAGATGGTAAGTTAGTCAGAAATGTGAACATATACTAAGGCCAATTTGAGCAAAGGTCTTCTGATATTTAAATCTAGCATTTTAGCAGAAATCCAAATGATCAAATCAAGAAATTAGGAAGATGTGCACCACCTTGAAAGGTGGATCGCTATCAGGATGTGCATCGGATCAAGAACAGCGCAGTTTGAGGTCGTCGCCTCTAGGTTGAGCTCACCACAGCCGAGCTCCCCGTCTCTACCGAGCATGTATTCACAAGAAAGGGAATAGAAGGCTGATTTGCAGGTGGGAAAAGGACTCAAGACAGCCATGGAATTCCACGAACTATCCAACACCGCTATGAACCCTCGTATTCTACCCAACCCAAAACGCGGCCCCCAGACCACGGCGAGATGAGATACAGCAGCGGCGTCATACAATGGAGGTGGGAGCTGATTAGCTGAACGGAGGGGAGGAGGTGGCGCCAATCGGCATGGTGATGGAATCGGCAGCGATGGCGCCGGTAAAGAAAGGGGACCCTCCTCTCCTTACCCGGTCAGATTAAGGATGCCACCATAGACGCCATCGGAAGGACACCTCCGCTTCCCCCATGGAGACAGTGGGGAGGGGACGGGATGGGACTGGTCTCCACCTTGTGACCACAGATCCGGTGACGGTTGCCGCGGTCTTGCGGGGGACGCCGCCGGCGGCGGCAGCGGTAAGCACGGGGAGGGAGAGCGAGAGAGGGACGAGGGGACGAGGGCCTGGCGGCGTGGGCAGTGGGCAAGCTCAGCGTCGAGCTGGCGGCGACGATGGCGGTCTGGATTTGACGTGACGAGGGCTCCAACTGTTGGTAAAGACTATATCATTTGACGTGACGAGGGCTCCAACTGTTGGTAAGGAATTGTTAAAGACTATATCATTTTCATTTTCAACTGTTGGTAATGTGGCAGCATTGAATTTGATTAATTTATTTGGTGATGGATCATAGCAAATGTATTTACGTATATGTAATGGAGTTTGAACGTGTGCCGTGGTAGCAAGATCTATACGTATGTGTATATGCATGCGAAAAAAAATGATTGAATACCATTCACAATCTTAGTCCTGCCATGACTTGATAGAGGCATGTATTAATGACTAAATTAATTTAGCAACAACAAATGAAATATAATTAACTACCAAAAGTACACATATGATAGCACTATCTCATTGATCCTTCGCTGCTAGTTTTAGCACAACTAGGAAATAAAGAGGAAACTCATTAAAAAAACAAAGGAAAAAGGCAAAAAAAAGAGAAGGGAATCAGACCAGAGAAGCACGAATAGAAAAGCAGAGGGGCCGAACATGGCAACCGTTTCAAATCATCATACTTGTTTCCCTGCTTATTTTGGCTAGGCCAGAGGTTGCCATGCGAGGCAGGTAGTGAGAACGCGTCCGTTTGCTCAACTCCTCCTTGTAACGGCTCGCCGGTGACCACCGGCTACAAAAACAGTCCTCAGCTAGCCCATTGGGCACTCCATCCTGAGCTATAGCCAGCAGCCTAACACACAGCACAAGAAGTTAGCTAGGTCTCGGAGCAGGAAGACGACGTCGATCATGGCTGGCCGAGTGTTCACCGTCCGCGATGTGCTGTACATGTACAGCGATGCCCGCACCGCCTACGGCCGCTTCATCGGCATCGGCAGCAACCGGGAGCAGGCGCGCAACGCGGTGGCGCTGCTGCTGTGGCTGGACCAGTGCAACGTCCCCGCCATCCAGCACCTCCCTCGGCTGAGCCCCGCCGCCGTCAGCCTCGTCGCGGCGGAGGCCAACTCGGTGCTGGACTGCCTCCGGTGGCCGGAGACCGTGGTGCGGCCATTCTGCTCATCGCCGCGCTCTGCCAGGACGTCGACGTGGACCCGCGCTTCTTCGCGTTCCACAAGAACCTGGTGGTGCGCGGAGCCGCCGACATCCTCGACGGCGTCGGCTCTCTCATCTTCGATGACAACCTGAACAAGATGCTGCGCCGCTATCAGACCGGCCTGGTCGGCAATCCACCGGAGCTGATGGCGACCTACAGCTGCCTCCTCGTGGCCGTGCCAGAGGACTGCCGCTCCATGTTCATCACCTTCTCCAGGGGTGTGCCCATCGATCGTGAGGAGATCTTCGACTACTTCAGGCAGCGAGTCTTTAATCCCCCATAGCAAAGCTAGCTCCCATGCGCCATAGCAAAGCAAGCTAGCAAGCATCATGGCATCATGCATGGATTGCATGGACATACATTGACATTGACGACGACGTATACGTGCAGGCAATGGGGCGACTGCGTGGTGCGTGTCTTGATGGAGAAGACGACGGGGGGACTCGCAGCCGGTGTACGGGCGGATCATCTTCAGGCGCGAGGCGTTTGTGCAGCTGGTGCTCAACGGCGAGCGCCTCGTCAAGATCACCATCCGCCACCGCCAGATCTGGCTCCGCAAGTACGTCCCGAGGCCCGCAGCAACCCAGGACCAGAATTGACAATCATCGATCACGGCCGTCCATCCATCGATCAAGGGCACGCATCAAGCTAATAGCTAGTAGCTTCATTGGGTCCTTTCAATGCACCAATGTGCCAACCAACATTTGGCCCTCTAGTCTGGTCTGACACTGCGGTACTCCATGTATTTGCATTGTTTTATCAATCGATGGAATTCTCCCTACGCAAGGGTACAACTTCATCAGTTTCGGCATACAATTATTTTTTAGGGACTGTCTATATGCCAGTCAGCTCTTTTTTTTTTATTTCAACCGAATTCCTGACCATAGGATTCACACGTGTCGTACCTCGCCTCCCGCGTGATGCCCGCGCGTCACTCACGTTGCACGTGCCTAAGTCCAGCTTAATGGTTCGGGTCTAGGCTGAAAACCCTCTATGTTTTGTGAAATTTGTTAAAAAAATCCCAGCACAACAAACCGGCTTGCTGTAAAAAAAAATTCAGCCGACCAGTAATGAAGTTCTGTTGTGCCACTTGCTGGCTGACTGCAAGGGATATGCTTTGTGACTTGGAACTTGCCTGCAAGTAAGTCCCCAAGAATATTGTCAGTGCAACTAGATGCTAGAGGAGTGCATAAAAGACTGTGACCAAAAATTGGCCAGAGACCGAGGATTTGAATTTCCTTGTTATAATAACAGTGATAGAAAAAGTAGAATGGAGAGAAAAGAACAACATAACTTTTTTTCTTAGCCATCCAACTATTAGCAACAAAAACCCAACTAGAAATTTTCTAACAAAACTAATTACTCGGTGCTAACAAAAACCCAACTAGAAATGTTCTAACAAAACTAATTACTCAGTGCTTACAAAGCTACAGAAGTAATCATTCGATGCTAACCAAACTAATCATTTTGTGTAAACAAAACTAACAAAGCTAATCCAGGTCAATTAATTAAGGTTCTATTTTTTTAATTAAGGATCTGGGCTTAATTAATAAAAGTAGTCATTTTCAGTGAACAAAACAATTTCTCTAGTAGCTTAATTAAAAAAACAGACCATTAATTAATTTCATGCATACAACTGATGGCTGACAAGAGTAACGGCAGACATTAGCATCTAATCAAACAAACAAAACATAAAACACATTGTCTGTACTTCAGAACTAACAAAACAAAATTCAGAGAAACTGAAATTGCATGAGGTACATGTATCATATTCTGCAAACTATGAAGTACAAAATGACAAAATGAAACTAGTCATAGCTAGTTTTCAGACAAATCTAAGAATTGATCGCATTTAACCAAAATGGAAAAATTAGTACAACAGAACCTAGAAATTGTAGTGCCTAACCTAATACCTGCTAGCTGAAATTTAAACAAAACAAGAACTTGAAGTACCTAACCTAAAAAACTGCTAGCTGATTTTTTTAATCAAAACTAACAGAACTAGTGAAACATTGAAATATGTAGTAGACAAACTGATACATCTAGGGTCAAACAAAACAGGGCAAACAGCACTAACGAACTCTATCTGAAAATCTAAATTTCACCATCTAAAAGTACAAATTAACAAAACAATTATTTTAATTTTCTTCTCGTTAGTGAACGTTTGAGATAACTCTTCTCACTAACGAACATCAAACAAAAATAACAAATCCATTATGAACCTTAGCTGTAACTAATTATACAAAACCGGGCTATATTAAGCTTTAATTAGTAGAAGAAAAATGTCAAGGGAAAAATATCTCTATTAAGATAGGCATAAACTTACATAGCAATGGAACATCTCCACAGCCTTCTCGGGCGCCTCAAACTGTGCTCAGTAGGACAGAATAAAAATCCACAGCTCAAATCAGTTTCTCTGTCGTAAATGACATGAACACGCACAAATAAAAGGTACATTAATGAACAGCAGGCAAAAGTTTATCGCGAAAAGCACCATATCATATAGCATACAAAATCAACATCGTGACATACAAATAGCATTCCACGGCGGGAGATCGGCTAGCTCACGGTTTGGATCGGTGTGGCTTTCGAGTTGCTTGCTGGCCCAGAAATTTCGGGATTCATGCCGAGATATAGCTGGAGGGCTGGGCCGCCCCTTCCGCTGTCTCCGGCGGCGGGCTCCATAGAAGCCTCGCCGAGGACCATCACAACCGCCGCGATTACATTTCCGACCGACCTGGGGGCAGCCATCCTTGCCTCACCGACAAAACCCGCGGGCTGCACGTCCGTTGCAGCCGGCGCCAAGCTCGCGAGCTCCGCCTGCCGGAGAAGACGTCGCCGCTTATGCGATCCACCCTCTCTACGTCTTTGCGTGAGCATCAGTGGAGGAGAAAAAAAAAAAGAGGGTTTTGAACAGTCACTACGCGTGTGTGACTAGGACGTTGACATGTAGCGTTCGGAGGCCTCTATTGGATTTGGATTTTACTAACAAAACGGGTTTCCTCCCCATTAGTATGGGCGGGCCCAGAAACTCCAGCACGAATCTTGGAACAAATCCAACGTCATCTAATTTGGCTGATAAGCCAAAATATTTTATCAGGCTGATGTATAGCAATTTCCTATTTTTTTTTATCATTTACAAAACACTGTATGGTCCATGCAAGCTAGCAACGGATTACTTCTTGAACAGGCAGCGCTCCCTCAGCCACTCAGATGTAGTTTTGGATAATCCTGAAGTGGGATGAGTAAACCTTTTTTTAATACATTCACACACCATTATGTGAACACACCATACACATATCTATAAAAGTTCCTCCTACCATACACTCAAGATATCGAAACCAACATCGGTGAGTAATATTTATGGTTAACAGGCTTTGAACCCTTGTGCAAGGTGCCACCATCAATACATTTTTGGTATTTTCTGGTAGATGAGTATGCTTAAAAGTATTAATGTATTAACCGATCCATTTTGTGGTGGAGAGAAGAGATTTAACAATCTTGCTTAAATATGCATTTTCCCAGTACTATTTTGTGTTCGATGTATTAATTTCTAGTGTTAATCCTAGCCTCTGAGATATCGATCTCCCTTCCTGTATTTTTTTTTGCATGGTTTTACGTAAGATTATTCCTGAAACTGATATTTTGATTTACAGAAAATTGTGAAATTCACATAGCCATGAAACATTCGTGTACAAAAAAACATAGCCATAAAACGTACCTTAAAATCAACTAGTTGCCTTCTGTAAAAAATAGGAAGAAGGTGACTTTAATTTTAATCTCTTAACTATATAATACTGGTTACCATTAGCTCGTTAACTCTTTGAAACCGTGCATATTTCATTCTTGTCTAAACTGGTATGGTTTTTGATGATGTTACATCCTATTAGCAATTTAAAATAAAAATAAATCGTATATAGCATATGGGAGAGTAAGAGAAAAAGGAAATGAGGTTGATTTCTGTTAATTTATTTATCCCTAGTGGCTTAATTTTGTCGTTATTGTAAGGAAAAATATTCTGCAAACATGTGGGCATAGAGTGGACAGACCAAATACAAAAAACTAGAGGAGCTCTGGTTTTAATTCAGAGATGGCAATCCTAATGTATATATGTTATTGATGTGTGACCATTGACCACAAAACAAGGGACATGTAAAAATCTGTTGCGAATTTTTAGGTGGAAAACTTTCAAATGTAAGTTACAGCGTAATTACAATGGACTAAATATTACATAAATATCTAAAAACATGCGCTGCACAATTTATTTCTCTTACCGCGTAAATTCCAATGCGATCTACGTTTATCATTCGTCCTGCACAAATTTCAAATTTTGATGCGATATAATGGTTTAGAAATCGAAGGATGTATTGTAACTATAGTTGTAATAATGTAATTGCCCTGCAATTATACATTACAGTTATAAAATGTTTTCATGTAGAAAACTCAATTCCTTAAAACAAAAGCAAATGCTTCGTAACTAAGCCACCCAGAACTACACGACACTACTGCTCGTGAAGCTTCACTACACTCGATCCCACGACGGTGGCGACGGGGCATCGAACCTGTTTCCTCGGCGCACCGATCGTCTGAACTCTGGACCATGCTCTACTTCTTCACGGACACATCCTCTTCTTCAGCTCCGGCTTGTAAGCAGCTGCCGTGTTTGCTTGGCATGATTAGCGGTGAGTGCAGAGAAAGTCTTGGTCGTCGCCGGCCGACCGCTGCTGCTCCTGGTCACGTTCTCGTTGGCTAGAGCCTTTTCCGGCCCCTATTAGAATTTTCAGAAGCCACAGTTTCATAAGATAAGCACAACTGAGTAATCTTTTTCTCGAAAGGAGGCAAAAGCTTTGCCTTTTGTATTAATAGACCAGGAGAGTTTTACAGGATAAAATATGTACAAGCCGGCCCAGAACCAGGCCTAAGCGCCAGGGTATTACTCTCCCAAACGTGTTATCTCCTGTAATTTCTTTGCTCCCACCATTACCCATGCAGCCACCTCCTCGATTTTGGTATTGATCATGTTCGGCGTTCTTGTCACTTGTCTAAAAATCCTCGCATTTCTCTCGTTCCACTTTTTTGACGGGTTTCTTTGGTATCTGTGGCGTGGAGAGAGCTTTTCGCCACCATTCTTGGACCGTGTCTCAGTCTGTCCAGTCTTGTTGCCTCATGTCAAGCTGCGCCCAGAGTAGCATGTTTGCCCATGTGCGTTTGGAGACTCTGCATTGGACGATTAGGTGGATAGCCGTTTCTTGTTCTGTCCTGCAAGAGGGGGCATATGTTTACCCATTTTTCCAACATGATTGATCAATTTATCCTATCAAAACATCATATTATTTATAAAAACATATTATAAATTATTAATGATAAAAATACGGAAGGTCTCAACACTAACACTAGTAGTAGGAGTCATACTTAATAAAACATAAAGTTAGAGCAATTAATTTTTAAAGGAACAAATGATCGCCCAAAACAGATCCATTGTGATTAGCGGTCTGTATTTTATAAACATTTACTTTATAAACTAAAATCAATATGATCAAGAGTGCTCTTGATCGATATGAAACTTTTTAAATTCCGTGTCTGAGAAATTTTCAACAGCGAACTACACGTGAAACTTAAGAAATCTAAATAAAACCCTAAAAATAAATTATTATTAATAATAAATAATAGTGCCATGGGATATCGAAAAAAATAAAAATTGAATGGAGTCAACCGGACTTAGATATATCAATTTTAGAAAATTAAACTATTTTTTGAAATAGAAAAATGACTTGTTATATTCAACATGAATATTCTCTAAAATTGATGCATGGGCCATACTATTAGTGAGATAGAGATACTCATGTGCGTATAATCCTTGATAGACCACCAAAAATCTCGAGGGGTGGTTAGGTGGACTCAGTGCATTGGTTCACGGGTAGGTGTATGGGACCCAACGGTCAGTGACATGGCACGAGTGGACTGGGTGCTTGGGATTGGCCGGATATGTGAGTCCTACTGGTAGGTCCTACCACCTATTTTTCTTGTTCTTTTTCTCTTTTCTTTTTTTCCTTCTCTTTCTTTCTCCTCATTCTCTCCTCTTCTTCATTGGTTCTACCTCGCATCGAGCAATGCTCGGTGCAATGAGGCGATGGTGATGGTGGCACTCTGAGGGTCCTCACCCCGAAGAGGTTGTCCTCATGATAGTGGCAGGGAAAAGGCCCACACACAAGTCCACTTGATCTGGTTAGGGAGGTAGGTAGCGATGGGACTCTGGTAAGCAGCTTGAGTGGCTGAGGGCGGTGAGAGCTTGGATGATGGTGTCATGTCCCAAAACAATCGGTAGATAGACGGCTATGGAGGTGGAGTTCGCACAGTGTCCGACTCGGCTGAGTGTAGCAGCAGGCTTGCCTAGGTTGTCGAAGACGGTAGTGCTACAGTAGAGAGATCGTCGGAATCGGTTACAACCAGCGTCTGGGCGGCCAAAGAGGCAGTAGCATGTCTCTCGCGCGAGGCCGACTTGGGTAGGCACGATAGTGTCCTACTTGAGGAAGGGGGAGGTGGCGTTGTCTCGGTGGTTGGCTATGCTCAGGAAGGTAGGCAATAGACCTAGGGAAACATTGCTGTGTTAGCTGTGCACTTGGCTTGGCCTTTGGCATGGTGGATGGCAAGGTAGAGGGGGAGGTGGAGGGAGCTCGGGGCACAACAATGGCGGTTAGAGTTCTTGCTTTGGTTTGCTGAACGAGAGAAGGTCGAGGAAGGATGGTGGAGATGGATGTAGGGTTTGGTGCTAGGTTTTATAGTTGTTTTTGGCATTTTGCGACAAGTTGAGAGACGACAAATATCCGCACGGTGCTACGAATCTCATGAAGCCTTCATTTATATCTTTTTGTGTTCATCATGATGGGATAGAGCTTGACTAAGCTTTATAGCTTCCTAGGACAATGAGAAGAGGAGAGTTGGTTTGTTGCTTTATTCCTTGTCTTGTCCTAGAGTTTGATAGTATAGGGAAAGAGCAATTTCATGTGCATGCATGTATAGCATAGCTTTGCATAGGAGAAATGAAAGAGACATGAACTTGTATGCCATGCTGTTTGTATACAAGAAAGATGGGAGTCAAAGAAAGATGGGACAAGATGCATGCATATTTTGTAAGTTGTATGGAGAAGAAATAAGAGAAAGAGTTGACAAAACTTTGTTTGGCTTGACTTGCTTGAATGATTGGCAGGACAAAAGGAATACTTTGCTCTCACTACCTTTTCTTATCATTTGGGTTTTTTTTAAGATAACGATTAAATGTAAGTTAGGAATGATGGGGAGTAAAAAGATGGGTGAGGAAAAGAAAGCAGCTAATCTTGGTTTTACAGGTTCTACACATGATTTAATTTAAGGAGAGAAAACATGAGAGCTAGTCTGCAGGTGCGCAAAAGAGAAGACTGAATTACGGTGTGAGAGGATATGAATGAAAATATTCATATAGGAAATTTAATTTTTTTAACGAGAAGAAATTATTTATCGGTATGGTCGGAATTTTCGAAATCATAATTTTAACCTCAAAAATTTTTTAGCTAGTCAAAACCAATGAAATTGGATTTAATGACGCTGCTACCAAAGATAAACTTTATTTTAATAAAAGCGGGCGTTACAGTTCGGCCAACTACGTCGCTGCAGGCGATCAGCAGTCCAGACCCTGTTTTGTATTAGCAGCCACGAGTAGAATTTACATTTTGGTGGGGCCCACGCCTTCCATATTGCTTCGGAGAAGAATGTCCTCGTTGCTCCTATGAATTGCATTTGATATGCCGCTTTTGCAGAATATTCACCAGTGGCTGCTAAGCTCCAAGTTACTGTGTCTTGTACATCTGGTTGCAGCTGTACTTGCTGTAGAGTTGACCATAGCGAGACGAATTCCTGAAAAGTGTAGTGCTGACGTGAATCTTTGCATTTGTAGGTCGCGCATCCAGTTGTCTGTGAAGGGACTCTTGGACCGTCCTGCTCTTTCGTTTGGATGCCGCGAAGACATTTAGGTGAGTATGCTTGACGATTTTGCTGTCGTGCCAGTGAGAATTCCAGAAGTTCGCTATTGTGCCGTCTCCTAGCGTGATCATGGTGGCTGCCTTGAACAGATCTTTGTCAGTTTGATCGCGTGGCACTAGGGTTCCGATCCACGGCTTGTCTCTTACCCTCCGTTCATACCAGAGTCATTGTAGTCACAAAGCCCTTGCAAATTTGTTCAGATGGAGCACTCCTCCCTAATTCTTTTGGTCGGCGTACTCGCTCCCAATTGACTTTACACTTTTGGTTGCGTTGGAAAACGTCTCAGGCGACCACGCCGACGTCTGGAAGATTTGCTTAGCTCCAGTGTAGGTCGGTCGGTTTCTCTCCGTGGCTTGAGGTACGCGCAACGGGGCCTGTACGTTTCGCTCGGCTCCGGCGCGACGGTGCAGGCGTGCTAGTCAATTCGACCCTGCAATTGATAAGGAGGTGAGGTGAACGGGTTAGTCGGACGATGGGCCGATACGAGCTCTCGCTATCGGCTGGCTACCGAAAGGATCGAGTTGGTCATTAGCCGCGTACAAATGGATCCTGCTATTGGCTAGTCGCCGATAGGGATTGTGATGCTATTCCATTGGCTGGGGAGCCGATGAAGGCGTGGACGGATGTCGATAAAGGATATGATGGCTCCGGGTGTAGCAAAAGTGACATTCTGATCCATCGGCCACAGAGCTGATGGAGGCACCGAAGGGTATTTAGAGAACAGCAAAACACGCGGGATCTCTTCTGGTAGTCGACGGAAGTTGTCGCGGTCGTTCATCGGCTGAATAGCCAATGAAGGCATATGTAAAGTGGTAAGGAATTGTATAAAAGACACACCGGCCACAAAACTGATGCCGCTCCGAATATGACAAGGGCGAAGTGAACCCATCGGCTAGCTGAGCCGATGAGAGGACGTTTCTATGAAGATAAGCACGCATCGGCTGGAAGGTCGATGCACTTGGAGTGGCGCTCGAGGGGAGTCTCTAAAGACTGGTGCATATCGGCCGAGGAGCCGATACATTGGGCGTGGTGCTCAATGTATAGATAACTCATCGGGTAACACTCCGATGAAACACCGTATAGAGACCTATAGGCTTAAAGCTCAATCTACCGTCGGTAATCTCATAGGTCAAATCTAACCGATGTAGCATGAGACTGACGACGGCGGAGAAAGCTTGATAGGCCGATGGACCCCACACAGACATAATGCGGTACATCCAATCGGTCTAAGAGGTTGAACCTAACCGATGCAGCCTTAGATATAGTGAGACATATCAGGATAGTAATAGGACTTACCCCTTCACTAGAAATCGAAGTTAACCGATGTAGCCTCATGTCGAGAGTCAGACCCCGCCGGTAAAAACCTAGATAAACTAGGGTGGCGATGCGTCGAAATTGTATTGATTGAATGATATGTTGATTCTTTTACAAGTATTCAGGGGTCTATATTTATATCTTGGTATTACAGAATTCGACACGGTTACAACAACCATCGGACGCTATCTTCTAAAAATATAAAAGAAAATATCTCTAAAAAAAGTTAGCTAAACTAACTAAACCTTTCTATATAAGATACGATTTACATAGATAAAATACCCTGTCATAAGTGCCACGGCTTTCCCTCAAACTCGGTCTCATCTGAATAATCATCTATTTTTAAACCGAATCTCTCCTTGCTTCATCTAATCGGCTTCCTCCCTGTAGCAACCGGACTCTTTTTTTACTTCAGCCGATTTTTTTTCCAACCCTTTCTTGGGCTTTCCAAATTTTGGCGTTAACAACTTTTCACCAAATAATTCCTCACCATCTACCCATAGAAATTTTCTTCTTGTCCATGGAGCGAATTACGCTGATAGGTACCTTCAGAGCCATGAGATGGTAGATTGGCTATGATGTTAGCACTGCTTTTGTGAGTGTGGCAAGTTCTGCTGGGTTCATCATTTTCCCTTGCTATTGTGGAAGTCGGCCTACAGCCTAGCCCACCAGTGCCTGTAAGTGTTTCTTGAGTCTGTTGGGAGAGAGGGGTAGGCTGAGGTACTTGATTGGGAAAGTTGTGATTGTCGCCACAAAGTTTGGTAGGACACTCGTCTAAATCAGTGTTGTCACAGCAGATTGGAGCAAACTGGGTCTTATGCATGTTCCTTACAAGGCCTAATGCTTCTCCAAAGCATTGTAGAATCTGGCTGAAGTTGTTTATGTCATGAGCTGTGGGATTCAAAAAGACGGCCTCATCATCTATGTAGAGGGATTGTTGATTTTTTGAATCTTGAAGGTCTTGAGACAAATCCGGTTGTGAATCGGCCGGGATCGCGGTTACCGCGCTCTTTCCCTAAAGAGCTCTTCCATGGATAGCGTCCTGAGCGGTGCACGGGATTTCATTTCAATCTTCACGCAAATTACTAGATGTGTATGTGGGGTTTTCATTCGTGTAAGAGGCTAGAATTAACCCAAGCAGTTGTTATGAGTTTTGCCGAATTTGCTACAGTGCTGTTCAATTGAGAGTTAATTCGCACAAGAAACATTCGTCATTCGCTGATTAAATCAAGAGAAAAGTGAGGGAGTGAAGTGCCAAATCCTAACATTTGGTATCAGAGCCAAAAAGTCCTCAAAGTTTAATCAAAGATGTTGTTGATCCCTATAGCGAGAGGAGGCGGTGGCAACGGCGGCGGTAGCAGCGGCGCCGACGGTGGTACGAGCTCGTACCAATATCCACAGTTGATAGCAACAAACTACACCAGCTAGAGCATCCACGTCCAAGCAATTATGGAGGATCAAGACATCTAGGAGGTAGTCCAAACGATGATGACGCTGTCGATATCAAGCTCGATAGAAAAGCGAGGGTGCATCTGCTTCAGGAGCTACCCGAGGACATTCTGATGCAAGTCGTGAAGAAGATGTCCTCAAAGGTTATTTGGGAAGCTGTGAAGACAAGGTTTGTTGGGTCAGATCGTGTCAAGAATGCACAACTCCGAGCATTGAAGAGCGATTTCAACACTATGAAGATGATTAAAGAAGAATCACTCGATGAGTATGCAGGAAGGCTGAGGATGATGTCAGTCAGATACACCAGCATTGGTGGATCACTGGATGATGCGTCCATGGTGAAAAACTTGTTTCACACCATGCCAGATCAGTACCTGCCTATTATCATGGGTATCGAGCAATTCTATGACATCGAGATGATGTTGTTCGAAGAAGCCCTGTCATGGCTAAAAGTGGTCGACGAGTGAACGCTCCATTGCAAACTTGGTGGTGGCATCACTGTCGATGGCCAAGTGCTTCTAACTTAGGTTGAGTGGGAGGCACGACAGAAGAAAGGTGGTGGTGAATCATCATCAATTCAGAAAGGTAGGACTCCCACGAGTGGTGGACATCGTGGTAGATGTGGTTGGGCTCACGGACGAGGTTGCGACAGAGGTAGTCAAGGTGAGTAGCATAATACCAACGGAGTGAGAGGCTTTGGTGAGGGTGGACGTGACAAGAGTCATATTTGTTATTTTAATTGTCACGAATTGGGACACTACGCATCACAGTGTAAGGTGCCGAAGAGAAGAGATAGAAGCCCATCTCACACAGGCCGATGACTTGGAGTCGGCACTGCTTCTCGTAGTATCTGAGGAGCAACCGCGGCAGCAAATTGAATTGCCATGTGAAGAAAGTGTGCTACTCCAACAAGGAGTCACTATACTGAACAAAGAGAAGGTATGGACAGAATAGCTTCAAGCCAATCCTAGCGCCGTTTGGTTCCTCGACAATGGCGCAAGCAATCACATGACCGGTGACAAGAACAAATTCCAGGAATTGGATGAGAATGTCATCGGCAGGGTGAGATTTGGTGATGGGAGATCTGTGGAAATCAAAGGAAAGGGATCAATTCTTTTTGCTTACAAGAATGGCGAGCAATGGCTTCTTGAGGATGTGTATTATATACCCAATTTAGTCAACAACATGGTCAGTCTAGGCCAACTCATAGAGAATGGCCACAAGGTGATCATGGACGAAGATGTGCAGGAGCTATTTGCCAAGAGTCCGATGCGATTGATCATGAGAGTGAGACGGTCGCAAAATTGTCCCATCTGCCTCTTAACAAAAATTGAAGACTCGGCTTGGCTGTGGCACGCACGGCTAGGACATGCAAACTTCTAGGCGCTGAAGATGTTGACCGACAAGGAGATGGAAAGCGAGATACCATCAATCTCGCATCCACACCAAGTATGTCGCGACTATCTAGTGGGAAAGTAGACGAGACATCCATTCCCGAGCATAGCAAGCTTTCATGCGGAGAAACCACTTGAGTTGATTCATGCAGACTTATGTGGGCCGATCACACTTGCAACAATTAGGGGCAATCAGTACTTCATGCTTCTTGTTGATGACTACTCTCGTTGGATGTGGATGTATGCTCTCAAATCGAAGGATGAAGAACTCTTGGTGTTCACCAAATTTAGGGCGATGGTAGAAAACTCACAAGAGAGAAGAATCAAGACATTGTGAATAGATTGGGGGAGAATTTCTCTCTATGAAATTCATTCAGTTTTGTGAAGACGCCGGAATTGTTCGGCACCTAACTGCCCCATACACTCCACAACAGAATGGAGTGGTGGAGTGATGAAATCGTACTGTGATGGACATGGCTTGGTCATTGCTGAGGAGCACATCCATGCTAGGAAGCTTTTGGGGGGAGACGGTGAGGCACACTGTTTATCTCCTCAATTGACTACCGATGAAAGCGATGGGCAACCAGAGCCCATTCGAAGCATGGAACAAAAGAAAGCCACACCTTGGTCATCTTCAGGTGTTCGACTACATAGCACACGTGAAGACCACCAGCCCGCACTAGAAGAACCTTGATGATTGTAGTCAATTGATGGTGTATCTCGGTGTGGAGGAAGGGAGCAAGGCTCATCGTCTGTTCAATCCACGAGCAACAAAATTCATGTTAGTCGGGATGTAAAGTTCGAAGAAAATGTGGAATGGTGTTGGATTGAAGGTATAGAGGACTTACAATCATCAGATTTCATCATCGAGAAGGAGCCAACCACAGGGAACAACAATGCTACTACAATAGTCAATCAAACTGCAGCAATAGGGACTTCTGCTGCTGTGGCAGAGGAGACATATGATGGTGAAACATCTGAGTCACTAACCAAAGCTCAATCATCAGCAGTCACCACCACAGCTACCCACAGTTCAATGACAACACCACCAAGAACTTCATCGGTGCGGGCTCCCCTATAACCAGAGGTTGCGGATTTGGTAGATGGTGATGAATCTCGTGAAGGCCCTGTTCGGTATAGACAGATGCAAGACATTCTGAAAGAAGCCTACCATGTCAATATAGTAGATGAAGATATTGAGGAAGATTTGCTGTTGTTAGAGGTAGAGGAGCCAATGAGCTACCGTGAAGCAACAGGCAATCCAGAATGGGAAGATGTGATGAGGAAGGAGATCGAGTCGATTGAGAAGAACACAACCTAGTCTCTAGAAAAACACTCAAATGGACAGAAAGCAATTGGCCTTAAGTGGGTGTTTAAGCTCAAAAGAAACTCTGTAGGTTAGGTGATCAAACAAAAAGATTAGTTGCAAAAGGGTATGTTTAACATCAGGGAGTTGATTTTGAGGAAGTATTCGCGCCGATTGCTAGGTTAGACACAGTATGTGTTATCCTCACTGTCATTGCAAATTGTGGTTGGCAGGTACACCATTTGGATGTTAAGTCAACATTTCTGAATGGAGAGCTACACGAGCAAGCTGTGTACACTCGAGGCAAAGATCACACAGGAATCATTGTGGCAATATATGTTGATGATCTGATTGTAATAGGTGAAGATCCATTTGCTATCAACGAGTTCAAGAAGTAGATGATGGCTGAATTCGAGATGATTGATCTTGGATTGTTGCGTTACTACCTTTGAATTGAGGTGTCTCAAGGCGAAGATGGGATTACAATCAAACAATCAGCATATGTAAAGAGAGTGTGAGAACAATCTGAGATGCAAGAATGTAATTCCACGAAGTACCCAATGGTACCGAGATTGTAGTTGCACAAAACACTGAAGGACACCCTGTGGACGCCATTGAATATCATCAGATCATCGGATGTCTTAGGTACCTTCTCCATACTAGGCCAGACTTGTCTTTCGTAGTAGGTTTGGCGAGTCATTTCATGGAACAGCCTACGGTCATGCATCACAAAGCTCTCAAACAAAGCTCTCAAGGGATCGATGCAGTATGGATTGATGTATGGTATAGAAGGGGAAAGAGAGGTGATCATCAGTTACACAGACAATGATTTAGCCAATGATCTTGATGATCTGAGCACAGGAGGAATGGTTGTCTATGTTAATAAGAATCTTGTTGCATGGAACTCTCTAAAGAAGAAAACAGTGGCACTATCATCTTATGAGGCTGAATTTATGGCTGCAACAGCGGTAGCGTGTCAAGCATTGTGCTTCGAAGTCTGCTAGTGGAATTGACTGATGAACAGCCGAAGCCTATGAAGATGTTCGTTGACAACAAATAAGCAATAGCATTGATAAAGAATCCAGTATTTCATAGACGTAGTAAACACATTGACACTCGGTTCCGTTTTATCTGTGAATGCGTCGAGAAGGGATAGATCGTTGTTGAATTCGTGCGAACGGAAGAATAGAGAGCTGATCCACTAACAAAAGCACTGCTGGCAGCAAAATTGGCCACGATGCGACATCTACTATGTGATGGTAATCTTGAGCCTCTCAGGATTAAGGGGGAGAATGTTGATTTTTTTGAATCCTAAAGGTCTGGAGACAAATCCGGTAGCGAATCAGCCGGGATCGTGTTTACCACGCTCTTTCACTAAAAAGCTCTTCCACAGAAAACGTCCTGAGCGGTGCATGGGATTTCATTTCAATCTTCATGCAAATTACTAGATGTGTATATGGGGTTTCCATTCGTGTAAGAGGCTAGAATTAGCCCAAGCTATAAGATATAAATATAATCGAAGGAATGAGGTGAATTTTGAGCCGAATCATCTTGCGCTCTCACTGCCTTGTTTCTGCGTTCGCTACTCTGTTTCAGTTGTCGCGAGTTTTTGCTGAATCGCTACAGTGTTGTTCAATCGAGAGTGAATTCGCATCAGAAACATTCATTGTTCACTGATTAAGTCGAGAGAAAAGTGAGGGAGTGAAGTGCCAAATCCTAACAGGGATGTGCGTAGTCTCCTTGTTCTTCCCTGTAGACCAGTGAGCAATCGTCGTGTCGTTGCTTTGCCCAGAATGTGGTGAAGCGGGTCGATTGCAAGTATGAACAAGAGTGGCGATAGTGGGTCCCCTTGCCGCAGCCCACGGCCATGTTGTAGTGCTTCGCCTGTTGTGCCATTCAGAAGGATCCAAGACGTCACGCTGTTAAGTATGTTTGTTATCCAGTTCCTCCAGCGGCTTGGGAATCAAAGATCTCTAATAGATAGTCCTATCTGATTGTATCAAAAGCCTTTGCTATGTCTAGCTCGACAAGAAGCATCGGTGTATTGTTTTGGTGAAAACGCCTTATCATGTTCCGAACATACATGAAATTGTTGTGAATGCTTCTTGTCTTTCTAAACGCACTTTGCGAGTGTGAGATCAGCTGGGCCATTAATGGCCGCGGCCTTAGTGCAGGGACTTTTGAGACGATCTTCGCTACCCCGTGCAGAAGGCTTATCGATATGTAGTCTGCTATACTCTCTGCTCCTTCCTTTTGGGCAGGAGCAGCGCATTAGCCAAGTTGAGAAGCCCGAAGCTGTTGCATCTTTGGTCTGTGAATGCGTGTATAGCTGCCGTGAGGTCGTGCTTGATTGTGTCCCAGCAAGATTTGTAAAAAGTTGCCGTGAAACCATCAGGTCCCGACGCCCTGTCTGTGGGCATCTGTTGAATGGCTTGTTGGACTTCCGCTTCGGTTATCAGAGTTGCTAGATCCAAGGAAGGTATCTGCAAGGAGGCCCAGTTTAGGCTGCTTTGTCGAGTTGCCGGCGTTGCCATGATGCCTGAGAGGTTGTTGTTAATGATTCTCTCCTTGTCTTCATGGTGTATTGCCCAGACCGTTCCTTCTTTTAATCGCTGTATGAATTTTTTTTCCGGCGCGTCCATTGACTCTGAGATGAAGAAACTTTGTGTTTGCCCTCTCCATGACGGATAGGCCGATTATGCGTGTTTTTAACCCTTTCTGAAGCTCATGTTCTGGTGCGGCTCATGGTGCGGGGGATTACTGCTCCATGCTTTTTGAACAGCCTCTTGGAAGCCTTCCAACCTGATCCAGTGATCCTCGAAGAGGAAGCATTTTTGTCTCTATTTTTTTAGTTCATGTGTACATGCTCGGGCCGTGTCGAAAGACCAATACATGCTCAGGTTGTGGCCTAATAACCAACTGTAGACATGACCTGCTTCTGAAACAGGTTGTGACTTGTGACATGTTTCGTAGTTATATTCCCGCATCCTTCGCCACCTGACCATTTTATGAAACCACATACAATGCTCATTACATCATCATTGCTATTAATTCATATAGTCTCATTTAGTACATACAACTGAGTTTTGTTCAATACATCAACATTACTCTGAAATTTCCAGACAACTGACGGATTGTCCATCTAAAAAAAAAATCCAATCTTGCAAACGAAATTAACCATTTACAGAAAACTGAGTAGCAAGTTCATTCCCACCACACCACCGTGGCACCATCCGCCGTGTGTTATATACAACAAATCAGGAGGCCAATGCTTCGTGCAAAAACAAGAGAAACCGAGGAGATTACAAAGCCAGCAAGAATCACTGCGCACACGACACTCTACGCATCCGTAGTGGTCGTGTGTGTGATCCGCTTCGCCTTGTCCAGGTCGAAGTGTGGGCAACGACAGCCATAGACAAGCTCTGGTTCTGAGTTCTGACTTTTACTATGTATTTTCATGCTCAGGTTGTGGCCAACATTTCAGCAATACATGCTCAGGTTGTGGCCAAATAACCCGTTGTAGTATACATGCCCAGGTTTCGGCAAAAAATTCTAGGATACATTATCTGATCAAGGCATATATACATTCTCTGAATTTCTGAAAACACACAGCATGAGCTGCTTCTGAAAAAGGATGCTACAAGTTCCGTTCTTATTCTCGCATGCATAGCCACCTGAGCATTTTCTGAAACCACATACAACTGAACTTTGTTCATTACATCAGCACTGCTATTAATTCACATATAACCTAACTTCGTACATACAACTGAATTTCGTTCATTACATCAACATTACTCTGCATTCCAGATGACTGAACATGCAAAAGAAACTATCCTACGTTCGGAGAGAAGAACGCACGGGAGCGCAACTCGCCACTCCGACCACCGTGTCCCGGACCACGCGCCGCCGCTCGATGGCGACGGGGCACTGCTTCGCCTTCCCCGACTCGTTGATCATCTGTATCTTCCTCTGCTTCTTGGTGGTCTCTTCCTCTCTGTAACGCTCCCTGAGCTTCTTCCTCGACGCCTCGAGCTTCGCCTCGTCCATGTCCGGCAGCGCCGGCCCTTCCGTGCGCTTGTTGCATGCTGTCGTCTTTGGAGCCGCCTTTAGCGCAGGCTTTGTAGGAGCCGCTGTGTTTCCCTTGGCGTGATCAGCCGCGGGAGCAGAGGCGGTCTTGGTCGGCGCCGGCGGTTTGCTCCTGCTCCTGGTAAACTGGTCGTTGACCAGAGCCTTCCAGTTCTTGTAGAGCGCGGCCGCGAGGTCGCCCACCTGCTCCGACGAGTGCTTCCTCAGGCCGCTGATGGTCTTGCCGATCATGGTGGCCTCCAGCGTCTGGAACGTCATCGGCACGGACTGCAGCGCTCGGAGCAACTCGACCACGGCCTCCTCCGACGGATCGGAGCTCGGCTTGCCGACGCCGCCGTCTTCCCTGACCTCGAGCTTGATCTTGATCCTGTCAACCTCCTCCACGCCGGCGGAAGAGCCGGAGCCCGATCCATCGATTACGAAAGGATTCTTGTAGGCTGCACGGCGGTCGTCGATTTGGCGCCAAAGCTCGGGCGGGATCGTGTCGCGATCGCGCGCCTTGAAGTCGTCCATGGCGACGTAGATGGCGTCGACGAGCTGCTCGGTTCCCAGGGAGCGAACCATCTCCTTCCACCCCTCCGGGATCGCATCACCGCCGCCTGCCATGACAGCAATGCAATGCGAGATGGAATGATCGATCCCTGGAAAAACCTCTGATTGCGCTCTTGGCTCTGTTTCTTGGATGAGCAGGATCGAATTGGCGTCATGAATTTATAGGGGAGGAGGACTAGGGGAGCTCCTTCTCCGATTCGAACTCATGGCGGCGACTCCGCGTTTTCCCGCGTAATTAGAGTCGGATTCGGAGTCCGCGCGCCACCATGAATACGAGTGGGAGAAGGCCTCCTCCGCTATAAACTTGGCGCCAACCATTCCCAATTCCACCAAAGCTGAATTACTGCGACTCCCAACACTACGAGCGAAATCTGAGCTGAGCGATCTCGCGCGCGTTGCCATGGTCGGCGGTGTGGCAGAGGCGGTGAGGGAGATGGTTCGCTCGATGAGTGCCGAGCACCACCTACGAGCTCGTAGGGCGCGACACTCCATTCGAGGACATGTTCCGGCTCTGCGACGAGCAAGACCACCGACGCGTCAAGAAACCTGCCATGGGCGAGGTCTCCGGCTCCAGCGAGGAGGTTGAGAGGATCAGGAGCAAGCTCGTGGGAGGGGAAGATGGCCAACCGAGCACCGACTCGTCGGAAGAGGCCGTGGTCGAGTTGCTCGGGGCTCTGAAGGCCGTGCCGATGACGTTCGAGATGCTGGAGGCGACCAAGATCGGCAAGACCATCGGTGGCCTGAGGTGCACGACCTCGCCGTCGCGCTGTACGAGGACTGGAAGGCTCTGGTCGACGAGCACTTGACCAGGAGCAGCAGCAAGCCGCCAGCTTCGACCAAGATCACATCTGCGACTGAGCCCGCGGCTGATCACGCCAAGAAGGCAAAGACGGCGGTTGCGCACAAGCCGGGGCCAGCGGCGGCGCCGGAGAACAAGCGCAAAGAAGCGGTGGTGCTCGTGGACGAGGCGAAGCTTGCGGCGGCGAAGCGGAAGCTCCAGGATGGTTAGAAGGAGGCCGCCTCCGCCAAGAAGCAGTGGAAGATCCAGGTGATCGACGAGCCAAGGAAAATGAATTGGCATCCCGTCGCCGTCGTCGAGCGGCGGCGCATCGCCACGAAGGCCGCCACCGTGCCTCTACTACGGATGTGTACAGCTGCATGAGCAGTAGTGTGCTCCTGCGCATGAATGTTCAATAGTTGATTCTTTGATGTATTAATTGTCGTACAACTGCATTGCTACTTGTATGCATGCATTATGGTCTATGGAAGCGACTAACTGCAAAATTTTAAGATTAAAGATGATAATCCATATGTTTATGTATAATCTTGATGTGTTTATTTAGACACCTTTAAAATTGCAGCTTTTCCCAGTTTAATTTTGCTCCACATAGGCGTGTTTAGTGATAAAGCATGCACCCGCGCTTCGTGAGGTTAGGTCTCCAATCTCTTTTGTCACGTGCTAGACGCACTCATGTGGGTGTGTGTAGGCATGAATGCATCTGTGCGTCTAACTCGTACTCGAAAATAAAATTCGCATCACATCAGAAAATTAATTAGCAAACAGGCTGTGCGGGAAATGGCGTTCTTGAGTACTATGCGAAAATTTATTTAATTTGATTGTCATTGTCATGAATATTTTTTGAAACTTATTTTATTTCGCATCACATCAGAAAATTAATTAGCAAACAGGCTGTTCTGGAAATGGCGTTCTTGAGTACTATGCGGAAATTTATTTAATTTGATTGTCATTGTCATGAATATTTTTTGAACAAGAAAATAATGGAGAAAGTATATCATTTTGCAGTATATATATGGAACATCACAGTGCAACATTAAAATTTTCGTATGATACCTTCTTAGAGAAACATAACTAAATTATCAACAGAGTAAATGTAACTGAGATTTGAAGGTACAAAGGGTACAAATGTGCCATAAAATCCATAGGTTCATGAATAATTCTGGTCGTTGTAAAATTTGTCATCTGGTCATGCTAACATACATTATACCCAGGTTATGGAAAAAAAAAGTTCAGCCATGAACATACTCATGTTATAATGTTATATATGATCAAAAAAATAGCCAAACACATGGCAGACATAAGTTCTGGCTCTGGACTATATTAGTTAATGTATTTTACTGGCTCAGAACGTGGCCAACCAGTTCCAGTAGACATGCACAGGTTTTGGCAAAAAAAATAAAATAAAATCAAGGTTACATTCTCTGATCAAGGAATATTTACATTATCTGGATGGGAATCAAAGCATATTTCAGTGGTTAATTTTTGAGTTTTTAATTGGTTAGATTCCTTTTCTAAGCACATGATTGGCTTAGCAATTATTAAAATAATGAGAATCATGAGAAAACTTACATTATGTATAAAATTTACATCCTAGAAATGTTATATTTTGGAACGGACAATACAACTGAATTTTGTTCATTACACAACCACATTACTCTGCCTTCCAGATGATTGAACCAGTACATATTGGTGACTCACTAAGCAAATATGTTTACTGTGTACACCCAGAGGCCAGGATTTTTTAATCCATTTTCTAAAAAAACTAAGCAAATATATGCTAATCTTTAACGGTTCTTAATATTGGACCGTTATAATTACACATAAAGCTCAAATGTGTTACAAGTAAGAATCGTTAAAAATATGAATATAATCTTTAAAGTTTCATTATCAAAAACCAATAAAGACTACTTATAGATTAGGCATGTCACTCTAACCACTCCACTTATATTACTGCACTCAAGTCCTAGCTCTGCCATCTCTTACACTATTTGCCCCTCATCCACCGCCTCTTGTCCACTTGCTAGATCTAGGCTCACATCGGCGTCTCATCCATCTCTAGGCTCTCTCCTTTGGTGATGTGAGTGAGTCCAAACCAGACAGGCAACATTGCCCTCTTGTCCTCTTGTCTACTAAGAGATCCAAAATCCACTTCTGTCTTGTTGCTTAGGAGTGATTGGTGAGTGCAACTAGATACAACACGGTACAAGGTAACATCTTCGAAGGGTCAATGATGGCAACAACATAATGCCACTTAAGGCCTCCTCCCCTCCTCCTTACGTTTGTTGGTGTGATAGGCAAGACAAATCCTATTAGATCAAGTCACTCTTGGGACCTAGATCTGGCACAATGATGAGATGGCAACGATAGTACATCGTCGAAGAAGTCCTTGCTCAATGTCCTTGGTTTTGATCTCCTCCAACATGACGATGATGGGATCAACCACCTAGGCATGGCAAACGACAATAAACAAATCTTACCGGTGCGTAATTTTTGCATTTTTTGAATTATCATAATGTTAAATGTAATTGTTCATAGTTTGTGAACAGTTAGAGATCATTGATTCAGTATTAATTAAGAACAATTAGAGATTAGCCATCCCAGTTGGTAACCAAATGTCTATGGCGGTTCAAGAAACTGTCAGAGACTTATCATTTTCAACTATTAGTAATGTTGCTTTCTCTACTAGTGTGTGGCAACATTTGACAGCTTTATTTTTAACTGGAATTTGATTAATTTATTTGGTGATGGGTCATATAGCATATGAATTTACATATATGCATTGGAGTTTGAACGTGTGCCGTGCTAGCTAGATCTATATATGTATTTGTATGTGTATATGCACACAAACAAAAAATGATTGAATACCATTTTCAATATTAGTCCTGCCATGAATCTTTTTTATTTTGGAAAATCCTGCCATGACTTGATAAAGGTAAGTAGTAATGATTAAATAAACTGTAGCCAAAGATACACAGTATATGAACTGATAGACAAATATGGGGTAGAGGATATATTTAGCAAGAATATAATTAACCACCAAAGTATATACATATGATGCGTTATCTCATTGATCCATTCATCGCTGCTAGTTTTAGCACAAACTAGGAAATGAAAAGGAAACTCATCTAAAAATGAAAGGAAAAAAGAGGAAAGAAATGGGATCAGGCCAGAGGAGGACGAATCACAAAGCAGAGGTAACCAACGTTGGCAACCGTTTCAAACCATTATACCTGTTTCCCTCCTTATTTTGGCAAGGACAGAGGTTGCCATGCGAGGCAGGCAGTGAGAACGCGTATGTTTGCTCAACTCCTTGTAGCAGCTCGCCGGCGACCACAGGCTACAAATACAGGCCTCAGCGTAACACACATCACAAGCTAACTTGCTCGGTCGCAGAGAAGGAAAAGGATCGATCATGGCCGGCCAGGCCAGTTCACCGTCCGCGACGTGCTGTACATGTACAGCAACGCCCGCACCGCCTACGACCGCTTCATCGGCATCGGCAGCAACCCGGGGCAGGCGCGCAACGCCGTGGCGCTGCTGATGTGGCTGGACCAGTGCAACGTCCCTGCCATCCAGCACCTGCCTGGGCTGAGCCCTGCTGCCGTCAGCCTCGTCGCGGCGGAGGCCAACTCGGTGCTGGACTGCCTGCGTGGGCCAGAACCCGTGGTGCCGGCCATCCCCCGCTCATCTCCGCGCTCTGCCAGGACGGCGACGTGGACCCGCGCTTCTTCGCGTTCCACCAGGACCTGGTGGTGCGCGGTGTGGCCGACATCCTCGACGGCGTGGGTTCGCTCATCTTCGACGACCACCTCAACAAGACGTTTCGCCGCTACCAGACCGGCCTGGTTGGCAACCCGCCGGCGTTGATGGCGACCTACAGCTGCCTCCCGGTGGCCGTGCCAGAAGACTGCCGCTCCATGTTCATCACCTTCTCCAGGGGCGCGCCCATCGACCGCGAGGAGATCTTCGACTACTTTAGGCAGTGAGTCTTCAATACCCCATAGCAAAGCAAGCTAGCAAGCCCCATGCATGGATTTGCATGGATGCATTGACATTGACGACGTACATGTGCGGGAAGTGGGGCGACTGCGTGGTGCGCGTGCTGATGGAGAAGACGAGGGGGGGCTCGCAGCCGATGTACGGGCGGATCATCTTCAGGAGCGAAGCATTTGTGCAGCTGGTGCTCAACGGCGAGCGCCTTGTCAAGATCACTATCCGTTACCGCCAGATCTGGCTCCGCAAGTATGTTCCGAGGCCGGCAGCAGCCCAGTACCAGAATTAATCCATCCATCCATCCATCATCCCAGCCGTCCATCCATCAATCAAGGGCATGCAACAAGGTAGCTAGCTAGTAGCTTCCATGGGTCCTTCCTTTCAATGTATCATTATGCCAGCCTCAACAGTTGGTCCATCCTGCATTGTACACCCCCAGTCCAGTCTCACATTTTTTTTCAAGATCATAGCCCACACATACTCCATGTATTTGCAATGTTTTATCAATGGATGGCTTGAGAAACTCTTGACAAGATGACAAAAGAACATCAAAACCGACTAACAAAACCAATTTAGATCAATTTAGGTGTATACGCCAGTTAGAACGAAAGGTTTATAGCACAAAATTACAAAGATGACACACTGTTGTAGCAATGAGGATGATTTATGACGTAAATTAATAAATATGGACAAACTAGATTACTAGATAAAGGATAAAATAGAAGATATTGTTAAAAAGTAGAAAAGTAGAATGATTCAATTATATGTCGTGGGTTTCTAGGGTGGTTCAATTAAATTATTCATATAAGAGGTTAATCTTGTGTAAACAGAACATTATCTATGTTCTATTAGGCTTAGTGTCACACCCCACCCTCACGTCACTGTATCTATGGCGTCGAGGGGGTATGTCGTAGAAAAACAGTAACTAATTTTCCTACAGAACTGTAAAACATGTACCAATCTCAGGATCTCTATATTGGTATCAACGGTAACAAGATGAATCAATGTAAGATTTCTACATTATAAATATAATAAACCTTCACGTTATAGCTTCGGGTAATCTTTGAGTTGCAATATTTAATGAACGATAGCAGCAACGAAACTCAACAAAGCTAGGACATCATTCTACAAGCAGTAGTTTGGGTTTAGGGATGAAACTCCAACCTTTATCTTCTACCTGAACTTAAACCAAAGGAATAATAATAATAATAATAGGGGGTGAGTGCTTTCGTACTTCACATACCATAGGAAATGTGTAAGTGCAAGCTATAAAAAAGGCTTGGGTTCATTTTCCAAACCAGTTATTTAAAATATTTACCAAAACCATAAATGTGGGTTTCAAAAATTCCTTCGGATGGAGGAATCTCACCTCGATCCTTTTACGAGTAACTTTACAACAACTCGAGTGGAAAAGGCCAAATTTTACCAATTAAAAATATCTTTTCATTCACCAAGTTCTTTTCTCCTTTAAAAATATAAGCCAACATTTTTTCAAAACCAAACGTTAATCAAGTCTCATGGTTAACCATCCTTCTCGTCTCCGCGTTCGGTCTTCTCAATTTGCCAACCCAAACTCGGCCTTTTCGGCCTTAAAATCGGCCTTTTTGCCCCACATCCTAACTTGGTCATCTTGACCCTACGGTGCTATCTGACACCTTAGGTCATACAAACTTATTTCCAACCACAAAAACTGTCCATCCATCACAAAGAAGGACTCTAGTAACGACTCAAATCCTAGGAATCAATTTATCAAACATGTTTTTAAAATAAATCTATATTATGAGAAACACCTTATATCTGCCCATAACAGTGGGCATAGCTATTTAAACAGGTTAACTAAATTCTGTAGAGTTTGCACACTTTACCTGTATGTCATGAGCATCTCACTTTCTCTAGCACATATGGGCTAATACATGGCTGACAAAAGAGAGTGCACTATAAGGCTTTTCTATAACCAACCCATAGACATCCCACTAGCTACAGAGGAAATTACAATATTGTTCTTATAAAAAAGGTAAAGAGCAAGTTGGTACATTCATATTCCCCATGGGAGATCAAAACTCTTAGCTGTCTCCATTAGCGACTATCACAGCAAGTTGTACTAGACTATTGCACCAACCCATTTGTTGTCTCAAAAGTGTTTTCGGGGATACACCACCGAGAGGAGTGGCTTCTCCTTAATGGGTTCGAATATTACTTTATTGTCTCAATCTTTCTTGGTACTCCGTATAATCGAACCCCATGCTTATTCAAGTAACGACCGAGCTAAGGCCTGGCCTCCTCGAGCATATTCAAATTCATGCACATATCGAATTCGAGTTACCCTCATTGATTGGCTTGGGCTATGGAAGTTGGAGGAGACCTTAATCCCCTGCTTTGACAAACAATAAGGCCACATGACATAAATGGTTGCCAGAATAAAGTAGTGTGCAATTTTTTATCCAGTAGGAATTAGACGTATTAGGAAATTAAAGTATCCTAATTTATTTTGTTTATTTGGAAATGATGAAAGTTGCTGATACGTACAGGATATATATCAGACTATATCCTTATATGTGTTTGATACAGATATAGGCATTTTGGACATATCCAAGTATCGTAGATGTGAACAAAGGATTGTCTTGAGAAGTATGATGGTAGCAACATCTCAAAAAATGAGGTGGCAAATTAATTAGTAGATTATACATAAACATATTGAAGTACAAACAAATAACCGGATGGGTAATAGACAAAACCCATGTAAGCATGAATCCAAACACACATCTAATGGTATAGATTCGATTGTTTTCTCCTAAAACAACTGTTGACACAAATATAACAAATTCGTTTTTTTTAACTATGTGACTAGTGCTCGGACATCCAATCTGAGCGTTATCATTGGACACTGATGTCATACGAGAAATTTTGACTAGCACAATAGTAACACCCCTCTGCTCAGCCTTTCTCCTCGTTCTAACTTATCACCTCTCGAGAGCTTCATTCCAGATCAAAATTGCCGTGGAAACAAACAAGAAATTAGAGTAGCAAGAAATTCAATTGATAAAAGAAAAGGCACATTAAGCCAAGTGTTCTCTGGTGACACATCAACGATTGAGTATAACTTATATTGCTAATGCAACATTATGAATCCACGTGTGAAACATAACTTTATAGCTAATGCAACATTATTATTTCACATGTGAAATATTCAGCCACACCTGTTGCAACATTGGTTGAAACTCGTTCTCGAGAAAAAATAAATTGTGACAACAAAAGTTAACAGCATAAATATTTTTTAAACAAACTACAACATTTTGTAGCACTGGCTACGACAAAAAGACTATTTTAGTGCAACAGCAGATCAATGGATTCATTTGCTTATCCATTAATAGCAATGCGTTTCCCAATCGGCCATGCATGGCGAGGGCCAATCAACAGATTCATTCACTTGATCCATTGCTAGCATTGTTGCTCCCAACCGGCCATGCATGGTGATGGTTAAAATTGGTGTCAAATATCCTGATCCTAGTAGGTTACAATTGGACCTAAAGTTAGGGGTGGTGGAGTTAGCCTCCTAGTGGTGTCATGGGTCATCAAGCTGGACATGGAGATAAGAGCATGCAAATAGATTTCATTGGGCTACTAGGAGTCTAGGATGTAGTGGTTGGCGCAAGGTGACGATTCTGTAGAGTGGTGAACAGGCACAAGGTGGTTGGTGCAGTGCTGCCATAAGGATCAAGATGACAATTCTATGGTCTACTAAGATGACTTGGGAGAAGCTACACCATGTGATGTTTGGTCTAGCATAGACCAAGATTGATCGGACCAAGTTGGCAAGGTGGTCATACTGATGGATTGAATGAAACATGGAGCTAGGATAGTCGAATCAGAGCAGTGGGTGACCAATTCATTACAGTAACTTATGAACAAATCCTAAAGAAGAATAAGAAGGCTCTAAAGATGGATAGTTCATAGGTGTGAAGGGTGAGAAGGTCGGTGGCAATAGGCTAGTCAGGTCACAAATGGAATTGTCTGATATGGAGTTAGTGTAGAACTAAAGGGAAAAGCTAAGGCTAATATGGTGACTTCTTCAAGTGACTTGTTAACAATGGTGAATTTCTCATAATGTCATGCGTATAGTCAAAAGAACCTTGTATGAAGAAGGTTAATATTCCAAGCCAAGTAGAATAGTAAAATCATGGAGATGATAAAGAGCAAGATGATTGTGATGACTATAGATAAGGTAGAGTCACAGTTTTACAAGTTACAAGGGTGCACTATTGTAGGTAGAGTCCAAGAGAAAACGGTTACTGAGATAGCTATTACTTTTGATGGTGATGAGTCTAGGGGTAGGCTCATAAGGTGATTCATGATGAAACTGCAAAGAAGATAACCCAAATCTAAAGGACTAATGAATCAGCATGATGATTCTACTACTTTGAGGTGGCATATATTTGCTAAAGTAGATATTGTTAGAATAAGTATCGAATATATTAGTCCTAAATGGTTAAAATTGGACTTGGAGTTGTAATAGATGGTAGGAGGTGGTGGAGTTAACGTTAGACTCTATAACTTGACAATCCTTTAAATATAGAGGGGGTGCCATGATGTAACCATAGTAACGATAGCACAAGCACGTAGGGATAGGATGGTGACAAGGTCATGGACTTGTAGTGGCTAGTACGCCGTGTTCATTAGGGAGGAGTGCCCATGGATCAAAACACTGGGATCAAACTTTAGCTGAACCTCGTTAACAAATATTTTTTTATCCCTATGTCGTCATTTGGTGTGTCTGAATTGGTCAATCACTAACAAGATATAGAAGTTAGTTATCGTTCCGCTATATAGGATAACTTTTATAAGTGAGAGACATGCATGGTAAGCCTAGGAACCTTCATTGCTAGAAAGGGGATTAACTTAATGCTTGATTGGACCACAAATCCATCCAATCCCATTGCTTGTAGCCTGACTGCTAGCTTGGCTAGAGTTCCTACTAGTGTAGGTGCCTTAATCGGAAAATGAAGGAGGAAGCATAGATCAAGTAGAATCGCAAGTCTTGATTCCAAGATTTGCTAGAAAGGCAACAACAAAGCTATGTACCATATAGAAGATTAGGAGATGTATACAAGGTGGATAGAGCAAGAGATGGAAGACTAAACATGTGGTTCTAGTGTTGCAAACGGTCTCCATGGAGTGAAAAAAAACGATTGGATGGCTAGGAGTTAGTCCCATAGTAGGTCTATCATTCCTTCTTTCTTGTATAGATCGAAGGGGATATCAGTGTCCACCTCCTTCATCCTAGATGTTCTAGGCCATGGATGGATTTGCCATACTTGATTCTAGCATATACCATCTAATCAACGACTGCTAGGCTTGCCACTAATGCCTAGCCCTCCAAAGTCTACAACTTGGAGTTCTTCATATCCACAAGCGATGAGGTTGCGCGACCATTCTTCACTTCTCCTGCAAACAGATCCACAAGGTTGGCATTCTTCTCTTCGGACTTTAGTGATGGATCTTAAAGCGGTGGCTATGGTTTGCTTGTTTGGACATGGGAGCTTCAATATCAAATGCAGAGGTCGTATTTGGTTTCACTTTTTGGCTCTACCCTTTGCAGTCTACCATGGTTTCATCATACCCATTGCCATCAACTCTAGATGGGGCACTAGCTCGGTGGAAGAAGCGGATAAAGGATATGAACATGTTTTCCTTTTCTTTGGAAGTCCTTTTCTATAAATTTCATGCTCCTTTGTCTATTTGCCTAACTTTGAGGGGCCTTTATGTAAACTAGATATATTCTCAGTTGCTGGTTAATAAATTCCCCCTGAGATGTTGCCTTAGTTTGTTAAGAAAATGGATGCCTAATCCTTAACAATTTTAGGCTTGTTTCCTTTACTTGACTTTAAAAAAGAAATGAGTAAACTTGTAAGGAGGTCTCATCTAGGTCCACAACCTTGTAAACCTTATATTTATACCACTAAACTTGCTAAATGTATCATCTTGGTCCATAATCCGATGTATCAATGCCACAGGGATACTAACATGGCACCTTACCAATCCTACACAGGCTGACAAGTGGAGCTTACTCACATTTTTTTCTTTTTTTCTCCTTTTTCTTTTTCTTAACAAGCACTAGGAAAATCAAAAGAAAAATGAAGAGAGAGAGGGGCAATTAGGTCAAGCTTTGGTAGCCTCACCAGCTTTTGAGATGGAGGGTGTTTGTCAGCGACCTCATCAATATCTGAGGTAGAGGGAGCTTGCAAGCTAGGATGAGGACAAGGAGAGAAGGGAGTGCAAGGGAGAGCTCGTCGACACACAAGGAGTAGCTCGCCGGTGTGCAAGGACGTGCAACAGGCAACTCATTGTTGGTGAGCGAACAAGAGGATCTTGTCACCACCTAGATTTGGATGCTTAGATTCGCTACCAATGCCACCTAATACTGTTCATGTCCACCACCGCCCTAATTCGGTCTTCCTTCGATGCCACTCCCAATTGGTATCGGCCATGGGGACGGGCAGGGCACATGCCAGATCCACTCGCCTCTCTCATCATCACCATTGATCCGCTATGCTTGAACTCACTGTCAGGGTGAAAGGTGGAGGAAGAGAGAGGAAGAGAAGGAAGAAGAGAGTAGAGGAAAAAGAGGACATTGGGGTGCTAGTGGCTGATGGCGATGGGGAGAGAGCAATAGTGGAAGGTGGGAGGCACTATCGCCGAAACTACTAATCCACTAGAGCCTAGAGGGGACAAAGGAGCAGTAGTAGAGGGAGGGAGGCACTGTTTCTGAAGAGAGGAGAGAGGTGAGAGGAAAAAAAGAAGAAAAATAGAAAAAAGATGGTAGTCCGTGTCAACATCCCATGTCACACCACATACATAATATTTGATGACATCAGCATCTGTGGTATTATCACGTTAGATTATAGATAAAAGTAATTTATAAGTTTACGATATGGATGAGACCTTACAAGTTTTAAGTGTCGCAGGTGCAGATTACTTAAAAAACATATCTCTTGTGTACATTGTTATGGACATCACAATGATCAAAGAAATGTATACGAGTGCCCTGAGATAAATTAAGGGCATTGTCTATATATTTCTTGAGGTAAAGTCATTGAGTTCGCTCGCTGCCAAACCTCGCAGGGGATTCGACCGGGCTAAGCGGAGGTCCGATCGGGGAGAGACGGCCGCTTGGTCATGCAAAGGCTTGTGAGATCTGTTTAGCTCTAGTGCAGATCCTTAAGTTTCGAGATTCGAGGGTGTACCAGTCAATTTGACCTTATAATTGACAAGGAGGTGAGGCGAACAGGTCAATCGAACGATGGGTCGATACAAGCTCTCGCTGTTGACTGGCTGCCGATAGGATCGAGTTGTTCATCGGTCGCGTCCGGATGGCTCCTACTATCGACTGGTTACCGATAGCGATTGGAACGCTCTTTCATCAGCTGAGGAGCCGATGAAGGTGTCGACAGATATCAATGAAGGATGTGATGGCTCTGGGTGTAGCAAAAGCGAGATCCTAATCCAATGGTCGCAATGCTAATAGGGGCACCAAAGAGTATTTAAAGAATAGCAAAGCACGTAGGATCTCTCCTAGTTGTCGACAGAAGCTGTAGTGCTTGTCCATCGGCTGAAAAACCGATGGAGGCATATGTGAACTGGCAAGAAATCATATAAAAGATACACCGGCTGCAAAGTCAATGCTGCTCCGGATATGGTGGGTGATGAAAAAGGAGCAGGGCCTAATCCTCCCACAACACGAGACCCGTCGCCCACCGTGATGACACCGCTAGCATCGATCTCGAAAATCGGACCTAACCGAGACAGTAAAAGACCGAGGCCAACGGCAATAGGACAGTGAATGCCAGATCGATCGTGCTGAAGAAAGGACGAAGTGAACCTATCAGCTAGCTAAGCCGATAAGAAGACATCTCTAAAGATATGTGTGCATCGACTAGAAGATCGATGCACTAGGCATAACGTTCGATGGAGGTCTCTAAAGACAAGTGCGTATCGGCTGAGGAGCTGATAAACTGGGCGTGTTGCTCAAGGTTTAGATAACTCATCGGCTAACCACTCCGATGAAACGCTAGGCAGAGACCTACAGGCCTACGACTCAATCTACTATCGGTAACCTCATAGGTTGAACCTAACCGATACAGTACGAGACCGACGACGGCAAAGAGAGCTTAGTAAACCGATAGATCTCGCACGAATGTGATATGGTACACTTGATCTAACTAAGAGGTTGAACCTAACCGATACATCCTTAGACAGAGCAAGACATATCGGGATAGTGGTAGGACTTACCCCTTCGTCGGATATCGAACTTAACCGATATAGCCCCATGTCGAGAGCCCGAACCACCGGTAAAAACCTAAATAAACTAGGGTAGCAATGAGCCAAAATTGTATTAATCAAAGGATGTCATATAGACTTCTAAGAGTTCTATATTTATAACGTGTCATTACAGAGTCCGATGTGGTTACAACAACCATCGAATATTATTTTCTAAAAAATATAAAAAGAAAATATCTTTAAAAACCTTCCTATCAATATAAGACACGATTTATATAGATAAATTATCCTACCGTAACTCTTTAGACCCGGCCTCATTTAGATATTCTTTCGTAATATCGGCTTCTTCCCTGTAGCAATCGAACTCTTCTTTATTAAACTAATCGTATTTTTAATCTACCAAAGACTTACCAGGTTTTGACGTTAATAGAGTTTCACTCAAGTTTGATTTTATCTAGCCAAGACTTCCAAGTTTCATTTAAACCATTTAGACAAAATTTGCCGTATGACATCGTTGTTTATGGTATGGCATTTGCCATAGAACGCCATAAAATGTATATCTTTGTCATATGAGTATAGGATGCTTCGGTTTTGTACTAATTTGCTAAAATATATTATATCCATTATTGTAACATTTTTAACTCAACTAGATTAATAAAATTTTAGGAAGGATGCTTTTATCTCGTTTCCATGCCAAGTTGAATGGTCAAGCCGGTTATATTTGATCCCAATTTACGAAAACTAATAATATTTTGGGGATAGATGGAAATTTCCAAGTTCTCAAAAGAAAATCTGGACAGAAAAATCAAATATGAACAGGTTTGGCTAAATTTTAAAAATTCAAAATCCAAAATTCATCCCGTATTTCTGAAATAAAATATTTTTTTGTGGGTGGGTGGGGGCAACAAATAGAATAAAAATATCTGAAATTTCAAAAAAATGAACAAACATATTAATATTTGAAAAAAAAAATTGGCTGAATGTCATTTTGTAATTTTTCATGGAAGGATTCCTAGGGGGCGGGAAGACCCAAATTTAGAGATTTCATTCTAAAATATACTCACTCTGTTTATAGATCATAAGATGTTTTGATTTTTTTAAAAAAATCAAACTTTCTTATTTTTAATCAAATTTATAAAAAATATAGCAACATTTTTAACATAAATATCAAAACATATTTAATATTATATTTAAAAAACTAATTTAGAATTATAAATATTACTATATTTTTTAAAAAACTTAATAAAAATAAAACGTCTATATGAAATAGAAGTAGAGGGAAATAGAGGGATTAGAACCTAAGCCAACTAGATTTGTGTGCTTCACGGCTGTCTCCAAACCATTACTAATCATCATTCACATTTTTGTTCTCCTTTCAGCAAAAATTGATCAGAAATCTAACCAATAACAGATCTGGGTGTAGAGACCAGGATATATTGCTGGAGTAGCTTGATAGTTTATTTCCATCAAGAGTTCTCTATGGCTCTATGCACTCTAATTTTTACTGTTACTGACTATAAATCATTTAATCTCCCAATGGTCTGGACCTGTTGCACAATCTTTCCATAAAGTTCTTTTCTTTGAAACTTTCTCCTACCTTGCTCTGACACATTGCTCGTTTTGCGTTGCATGCGCTTCTATACGTGTAGACCAGAACTTCCCTGGAAAGCTTGCAGTTAGCATACCGTGATGTCAATAAACAAGCATAATACCGATCTTAAGCACACAAGCAATCATTTATTTTGCCACATATTCAATTTAATTAAAATATGCAATTGGGAGACCATCTAGTATATATAAAACTGATAAAATGGGTCAGTTCACCTTAAGTAAAAGACTAGTTGTTTGTGAACAATGCACGGGACAATATATTTTTGATATCCCTCATGATGTCTGAGAAATTATGTTCACTACAAACAGTTGGAGTGTATCCAATTGTTTCTTGCAAACATTGAACTTTTTTTACATCACGGATATCAATCCGGCCTCTACATCCCAACTGAACTAATATTCACCACTGTAAAATTTACTGGACAATTGGCACGCCAACTGGAGCACCCTTCCATTTTATTTGCTAAGCAATTTTCATGTCAGCAAAGGTTTAATCTATTGCTCAACAGATCAGATAGTGCTGGAGTTATATATATCTTCTGTTGGTAAATGTAAAGAAATAACAGCGACTAATAGAAATATCACAACGATAGGTATATGCATTCTTTCACTTCCTAGTAACGAACGGACAATTACCATGAGATCATTCAGCAGGATGCTACTCCTTGGTTTAAGAAATTAATGAATTGAAGGCAAAGCGAGGATGAACTAAAATTATAGGTAAAATGATAAGCAACAAATTTGATTGGCAAAGAACACACGAAGAAACATAAGTAGCTTGGAGCTAATCCGAAGTCTAAACTTGAGCTAGTTTATTAGAAATATATCAATGACCTCCGGCTGTCACTCCGGCATCGAACTGTCGCCTGCGACACAGCCTAGGAGTCCATTGAAGCCAGTTGAGCAAAATACATCGAACTGTATAATCACAAATGAAACTAGGTGATATGTAGTGAGTTTTTTGTAATAGTTTTTTGTGCTATGAATATTCTGAACATATTGCAGAAGCATCGTACTCAACTTCGCTTGATGATATTGCTAACCATCAACTGCTCTTACGTTTAGAAACTTTAAAAATACCCTTAATTTACACTATACAAACCTGACAAATTCTTATGTGATTTCTGTTGAGAAATAGCTTTGGTTGAAGTTCCACCCAAATATGGCATCTTCTGTTGTTTGTATTTTTTAAGGGACGTCTTCTATGCATAAAAAGGCTTTTGATAAAAAATTAAAAGACTACATAAAATTAACTTACACACATCCTATTACCAACTAACTATTATGCTTTTTATAAAAAGCTAGACCGCTTGGCCCCTGGTCTAAAAAACCAACCTATAACACACTTATCGAAAATGGAATTTCGCTGCTTACTTGAGGAAGAAATAAAACCCATGATGCCAGGTTTCCGCATTGCTGTTTTCCTCCCACTGGCAAGGCTGCTGCAGTTCTACCAGTGCCAATGATGCTGCTGTTGCCAGGCTAAGAGGGGATTGTGGACACCAATTCTGCTGGAGTTCTACCTCGTCATCTTGGACAGTGTCGAAGAGGTGGGAATGGTAATGCAATGTTGGAGAGTGAGTTTTTGCTGTTGGGATGTGGCAAGATGCTTCCTGGAGAACAGGAGGTGATATTGGAGGGATGGGCAGTTCAAGTGTGGAGATGAAAGGAGTGGGAGATACATCAGGACAGAGAGACCTGGTTGCAAATGTAAGTAAACGGAAAGAATAGAAGTTTCATGAAGGCCCCTGAATATATTTTCCATATATGAGTGATCAAACAGCCTATATGGCCAGACTGAAAGATTGGAGGGCCCTTGTTTTCAGACAACGTGGCATGCTATTTTGCAGGGAAACCCTCCGATTTAATATGTCAGACGATAGATCAGATATGTTGTCAATTACAATGCATCCTCAGCAATAACAAAAATGTTCAGTAGACCTGCGCCATGAGACAAAGTCAAATATATAAAAGTAATTTATCCAATGGGAAAAGAATATAAGCTTCCATGTTGAAAATGGAGAAGCATGGAAATGAATTTAGTTGGAGTATCAGGCCACTTACAAAGTCAGTTAGCGGATGTTTGTTCCTCATCAACTGAGATCACGACACGGCATCTCCTCCCCCTGGCTGCCTCATGATCATCAACAGAGAGCTGAGGCATGCAAATCAAGTAAAGCTCTACCAAATCATCCAATCGGTCAAGCACATTAGAAATGCTACTCAGCTTGGTACACTTATTGAGAGTCAAATGGGCAAGAAATGCCATAGATCCCTGCTGCAAATTCCACTCCACCAAATCGAGACCCTCGAGTACCAAACTGCGTAATGCAAGGAATCCCTCAGAAGAACAGGTTATGCTCTTTCCTGTGTATGATGAGTTAATAATTTCAAGCACCTCAAGACGTGGAAGTTTCTCCAGAATTGGCATTGGATCATCATTTAGGACATTGGAACAAGATATCTTGAGCTGCAAGAGAAAATCTGGGAATAGATTCTGATGCGGAAGCACATCATTCAGAACGTGAAGCCTTCTAAAACATCCAGACAATTCTAAACCTTCAACTTTAGATTCTAAAGCATCTACCCTAACATCTAAACTGTATTCTTCATGTTGTTTAGTGTCGTTGTCCTTCACACGTTTAGTAGAGGCTATCCCTAAGCACCAGGAAACATGTTGGCTCATTTTTTGCAGAGATCTGATTGTTCTTTTCCAAATTGGAGCATCACACTGCATTATGGAAAATACATAGATAGTCTGCAAGCTTCGTTTTGTTCTAATCTCCATGGTTTTCCAATGCAGCACTCTGTAAACATGAACATGCTTTAGTGCTGGGATGCTCCAGAGGGAACTTGGAAGTGCCTTGACAGTAGCTGTACTAGCCTCTAAAATTTGCAAGTTTCTAAGACCTTTCATATAAGAAGGGAACATGAAAACAGTAGTACCTTCCAAACCCAGATATCTTAAATGTACCAATTTGTTTATTTCTTCAGGCAAGGTGCATTTCTTTACCGAACTGTAAAAATGAAGCACCCTCAACAAATGCAGCCCATTGAAAGATAACAGACCTTTGCCATCAGGGTTGAAGGCCAGCACGGAACGGAGATTCAGAAGAAATTTTCCCATTTCATCATCAAAGTAACCATGAAACGCTACACGGTAACACTTCTGCTCATCTGCATAAGAAGTCTCCACATCTGTGCCGCATGAGCAAACTTTCAAGAAGCCTTCTTTCCTTGCTTGTCCAATTCCCCACTCACGCAACACATCATGAACTTTTATTTTCTTGATCCATCCAATGTTCTTACTTCTTTCTTCAATTTGGATCATACATCTCTGTGCCAACTCTTCTATATATCTGTAGGCAACTTCTTCTTGCGTATATCCTCTTATATTTGGGACAAATCCCTCTGCAATCCACATCTTTTTAAGAACATGAACTGTGATAGCGTAGTCCTCAGGAAAGGATGCAGTATAAAGAAAGCAAGCCTTTAGGTTATTTGACATATTGTGATAACTTAGAGCTAATATACGTTCAACATCGCCCTCCTTTTTCATGATTTCCCAGTCTACACTCGCAACCATTTGCTCCCATGTATGAATATTGTGGTTTCGTGAGAGGAAGGAACCTAAAACCACTAGAGCAAGTGGCAAGCCATTGCATTTCTTGGCAAGTTTTTTCCCCACTACTTCAAGTTCTGTGATACTATTCACTTGCGCGTCAACTGAAAATGCCTTCTTCTGGAAAAGCTCCCAGCTCTTGTCTTCATCTAATAGCTCAGGCGTGTGAATTTGCAGTTTTGTTTTAGGATGTTTTCCAACTTCCCTGACGCGAGTAGTCAGAATTATTCTGCTTCCATTACTTTTGTCTGGAAATACTGATTTGATCTTGTCCCAGGTGTCTGTTGTCCAGATGTCATCTAAAACAATAAGGTAACGGTCTTGCTTCAGAAAATCACATAGAACTTCCGAAACCTTCGTCTCACCAGAGATGTTTAAATGCAAAGTCTTTCCCTCGCTTTCCTTCCCAGTGCCCTTGATCTGTCGCACAAGTTCTCTTAAAAGTTCGATGACAGAATACTTTGGAGAGATGGATATCCAACCATATTTGTGAAAATAACCTTCAGTTATGACTGAAGTATAAGCTATTTTTGCAAGTGTGGACTTCCCAGACCCTGCCTGACCAACAATTGATATAACAGTTAGATTTATGTTATTTTGGTCAAGTAAGTAACCCTTAATCTGTTTGACTTCATGATCAAATCCAACTATATCCATTCCTTGATCCAAAACGGGCGACACAATCCTTCGTGCATAGAAATCCTCATCCTCCCTAAACAAGGGTTGTGCTTCCATCAAAGTGTTAGAATTAACAGTGTTGTATCTGTTGTACCGCTCAAAAATCTCACTAATTTCCTTTCTTATAACTTCTATGTTTTTGCCAACCTCACGGAGATCAATGGAATCACCAATGATGTGAGCATATTTTGATACAGAAGTTTTTCTCCTCCTAAAAATGAAATGAGCATTGTCAATAACCTCTTCCACCCGGTATGCCACATCTCGAATATCACTGGCCAGATTTCTCATCATGCTGTTTCCTTCCAAACATTTTGCATCCACAACATTTAAGAAGCATTCCATCTGGCTCAATTCTGCTTTCATGGATGATACTTGCCGAGGAACATCACTTAAAAAGGCAGCTTCTTGGATCACAAGGTCACCAAGTCTCTGCAACACTGAGGAAACTACTGATGCTGTCATGCTTAATTAGCTAAATGGATCCACCATGCATCCATGACAGCAGATGGAGAAAGTTGCATAGCCAGTAAAATCATCAGTTCCCTCCTTATTGTTTAGCAATATACTTGATGAGACCCCAGTATACTATTAACATCCATAATTGAGAGGGCAATAGATATTCCCTAGGGCAAAGTCAAATAATTTTAGTTAAAGCTATGGAGAAAAATTTAATAGAAAATTTTAGAAAGAAGCTGCTGCTCTGCTCGCTGGACATAAGTAGCATTCCAGCAGAAATATTTTTTCTTCGAACGGGGCCATGAAAAATCATCAAGGAAACAAAGCAAGGGTAGTGAATAGTGGTTATACAAAGTAGGACAAAAGCTTATGAAATATAGAAACGACCCGACAGAAAAAGAAAAAAAGGCAAACACGGAAAATGTCTCCTTTACCTTCAGCATTATGGAAAGAAATTATACCTCCTCCAATAGTGAATCCTTTTTGGAGCTTGTTTTCACAATCGAATCATGACATTTCTTCCGTTATTACCTCTAGATATGAAGAAATATTAGAGATAACCAGCTTAATCCTACCGAGAAAGCAGTTCTTTAAACGCAAACCTCGAAACTACACATCTAACAAAGCATTGGTAGAGTAAAGAAACTGAATCTTGAAAATTGGGAGAAGGAATTACCACATCGATGGATGCATGAGAGGGAATTGCAGCTGGGAGAAGAGACATCGGACCGATTTGGAGAAAGGAGCCGTAAGCCCCTAATCGACTTGTTCTGGTCTTCTGGACCTGGTCTGCGGCAGTCGTCGACTTTCAGGCTTCAAGAAGAAATTCGGAGACAGATAATGCGGACATTTTTCCTTCTGAAGAGTACCCGTCATATCATACTATAAACCTAATTACTAAATTAAATCGTAATATAAATCTAGAATTAATACTAGGTTAGGTTAGGTTACATCTAATTCAGTAATATATATATCTCAGATTTATAGTATTAGTTTGATTCTTTTTTTTTCCACGGTTATAAAATTGATCTTCGTGTAGAAAAATCCAATGAAGTATCCAATTTTCTTGTTTTCTTATTTATTTAGAGAATAAAATAGGGATAATAGAAGTTAGGAGAGATGGGACACCCTGTTTGGAATATTAAAAAAAGTTTTAGGAATCGGAGACGTGCAAAAGGGCGACGGTGTCGCTCTCAACAATTATTCCCTCTTCTTACTTAAATCCTCGAACAAAATATCACGGAGAGAAAGCGGCCAAGATGCAGCGGCGGATCAAGAGAAGTTTTAGAGCATAGGCAAACTTTATTATATCAAGTATTTACTTTAAAAACTTTATCTTAAACTAATAAAAAATTAAATTATATCGCAAATATGCCTGACGGCCGTGCGGCCCTCTCCTAGGGTCATCGGATGGTAGATCCGTCCCAGTCAGGATGCTTTGGTTCCTCGCATCATTCACAGCTTTCAAAGCTACCAAAGTGACCTTTGAAATACTAAAAAATGTAAATCTTATGTCAGTGTGCATCAATTAATAAATATTAAAAACATTATATAATATTTCTACTCTTATTATAGCCAAGATCTAACTCCATATTCATCATACATAAAAAGTAGAAAAAGAGAAACTTTCGACAAAATTATACTATTAGAACTGATTTTTCTTTTTTTAGCTAAAATCTTTATATTTGTCGAGCACTATTCATATTTAAATTTTGATCATTCGTATTTTTGCAAAAAGAATTCTAAATATTTAAATAGATGTCATACTAAATGTAAACATAAATATTAAACTTTATTTATTATAATCTAATCATTTAAAAATTATTAGTGGACAAAGTGAGTTAATGATGACAAAGAACAAAGAGAATAATGAATTTAAAGTTAAAACGTTTAGTAAGATTAGAAGTACATCTAAAATAATTTTAAATATTTTTATGGTTGTTGGTTGAGGTGTAAGGTGAATGCACACCCGAGGCGTGTGTTTCTATATACATACATATGGCTGTTGCCATGACTAATTTAAGAAAATTTGTTACACCATGCTGCTTTTCCTTTAACATATTCGAAAAAGAAACTTTGTTTTGCTCAGGGCTGGTCTTTTGTTTTTCAAAAACGAAACCGCAACCGAACTAAACCGAAGCGTCAGTTTGAATCGCCAAACTCCAGGCTTCAGTTATAGTTCGGTTTCTGCCTTTGAAAAGCCGATCCTACTAAAAAAAACCGAACACTTCTATCATAGTTTGTTAGTCCATTAACATGTGCACCTCACTTATGGGCCAAGTCTATAATTGATTAATTACCTCCTCTTCCCATGGACCGAGCCCATAACCTATGCAGAAGCCATCAGTGGATGGGCTCACTCGAACGTGGGAGGTTTGGTAGAGCAGTGCAAGTGCATGGGATCTGCGCTTGGTGCTCAGCCTTTGACGCATCTCGGAGAGATTCGGCAAAAACAAAAAACCGAGAAAATCAAACCGGTCTACATGTTTTTTTATCCCCTCGGGTTTCATTTTTCCTAGAAATATGTCAGTTGGCATTTTACAAAAACCGAATTTTGAGTACACCAAATAAACCGACCCAATTAGCATAACACAGCAGGACATGCCCTTCGTTTCACTAACTAGTCATGCATTGAAAAGGCCCCGAGTAAAATAAAAATTTAAACAATCAAATTGTTCTGCTGGTACCATGCAACACGAGTTCAGCGCCCTGCTATACTTAGAACATGGAACAAATGCAAAAAAACACACTGATATCTTGACCCAACTAAGGTTTGTGTGCTTCAAGACTCTGCCTGCAACCATTCTTAGCCACCACCATTCTAGCCTTCTAGTTCTCCTTTGGGTAGGATAGACCAGAAACCTACCCAATAACAGACATTAAAAATCAACGTGCTTGGATGGACTGACAACTTATTTCAGAAACACAACGTATATCGAATCTTCAACAGTTCTAATTGCTGAAGAACCTGTTAAAACTAAATCATTCCAGCAGGCGATTTGCTATATGTTGCAGGGTATGTTACAATGTTCCTTATATAGCGAGTAATTGTTTCATTACTACCACAAAATAGACGCTACGCCGCTCTCATGTGTCTTTGTCCAAACTCCAAAAGGGGTTTCACCGCATAAAAGATTCATTAATCGTTTAGAGACCCCAATTATCAACCATGGCACATTGACGGTTGTTGTAAATGTAGCCTAAGAAGATGCTCAGCCTATGTAAGATCTCTTATCTGATTATCTTACCAAAACCTTGTATTTCCAGCAAAAACCGTAACAGGTATTTTTAACACTCATAATACGCAGCACAATTTGAGAGAACTTGATCTGATGACTATAAATATTTGGTTTGAAAACACACTCATTCTCTAAAAGCCAGAGCCACTTGGCTGAACTTAATTCATCGCATCAAGCTTAAACCATAGGCTGACAAGTTGCTAAGTGCACAATTACTCTTTGGGCAACAGATTTCCCATCCGTACGGAAGATGAGGTCTGAGAGTCAAAGGGAAATGAAAAATGTTTGAAGGGTTGGTAGTTCAAACTACAAAGGCAACGAGCAAGAATTCTTAAAAATTAAGTTAAAAAATAATTCTCATACCAACAGTTCCTTTAAAATTATGTTAAAAAACAATTCTTTATAAATAAAATCAAGTTAAATGGACTTAAATAAGTATTCATGAAACTTTCAACACTTCACTCCGATAAACAGTTGTAGTACTAAACAAGCAAACAGTAAGCCCATTGCACATAGGAAAGAGAACTATCATGGCATCACTGCACAGCTATTCTGGTGCATTACTGCAAAATCAAGTGTTGTGAATTGGCTTTCGCATGTATATGTTATTTAGGTGCCACATAATGTAGAGCGTACTAGGCAATTTTTGTTCATGGGTACATTACTCTTGAATTTACTGTCCATAGAAATACAGTAAGAAAAAGATGGCAATGCAGCTTTTGAAATCTGTATCTATCTATAACAAAAGTATTTTGGACTTAGGTGGTATTCATTTCTCATGAGATTTTCATATTTTCTAGATTATCGAATATATTTTGTGATAACTATTTAAGAGTATAAACAATTAAATTACCTATTATAAAGTTTAAAATTTGCTTTAGAAATATGAGAGGAATATATTACATATGCACAAAACGTATCGTTTAGAAAGTTGGAAAGCGTATCAGCGATAATCCATAATCGATAATGAAAAATTAATATAGACTTAGTGTATAATTCTATTAGACTACAAATCAGAATTTGTATAATCTTGCTACCACAATGTGAAATGTAGCAAAGCATTGCAATAGAAATGAGGATAAAATGGCAGACAGTTTCATGGTAAATGGCAGAGAAATATATACCTTGACTTTGATGGTTGCTGTGTTGTTGATCAATCAGCAAGGGTCGGCAATGGCGACTGCAGCACCATCTTGTAGGGAAGTGCCGGCTCAGAGTAGAACTTGTTGTGAGGCAGCTCGATGAACACCATGGTCTGGTGGCTGAGCGCAAACACCCCACGCAGAGCCGTAGTGCTTGAGGAAGACGAAGCCCTCGCCGGCATCCATGATCCTCGTCGGGTAGTCATCGACGCCCACAAAGAACTCCCGCGCGCCGTGGACTCCTGCACCCACCGGCCTCTGCCGCGACTCCTGCACCCACCGGCCTCTGCCGCTCCTGCTCCTATCAAGGTGCCAGAAGTCGAGCCCCGCCGCCGCGAACTCCACGAATGCGGAGCTCGCCGTCGTCCGACCTCATGACGCACATGTTCCCGTCGTAGCACTTCCGCGTGCCGCGCAGCAGTTTGATGTCGGAGAAGTGCTTGGTGCGGGCGTCGAGCGCCAGGAGGAACGGGTTGTCGTCGTCCTCGTCGTCGATTACCCAGTAGAAGCTCCCGTTGGGGTGCATGTCGTCCCTCAAGGCGCCGAGCATGGGCATGATGGAGGTAAAATTTATACCTTGCGGTTTTGGTTAAAAAAAAGAAAAAAACCTAGTCAGTGCAACCACGGAGAGAATAAATCAAACCTATTAAACTTATATGTAATTTAGTAAGAGATTTATATTTGAAGGTATATCTTCTTATTATCATTAGTCACATTTGTAACCTTTTATCTATACGATCTTTTACATATATAAGTGATTATGATTCATAGAGGTCATCCAGCATCAATTACATTAACATAGTATTAAAGTCAATATTTTTTCTCTAAATCAATATCGACATCATCTTCTATCTTTTCCTCCACCACCTCCGCCTCTACTTCCAGCCTCTCCTCTGCTACTACATTTGCTCTTATACCAATTCATCATGCCATCACCATCTGACTCAACAAAATAAATTGTATATTATAGCACACCCAGCTTCTCCCGTATCTGCGGAGTGCAAAGCTTATGAGCTTCATCGATGGATTCACGACCACGCCTCCCCAACAGATTCCTTCATCGACTGCTGATGATGCCAAGCTCGTGTCTAACCCAAAATATTGCATGTGGTATGATAAAGATCAACAACTACTAAGTGGTCTTCTCTTGTCGATGACTAAAGACATTCTTTGGGACGTGTTGTCTGTCGCCACATCCAAAGAAGCCTAGGACACTCTTCGGCGCATGTTCTCCTCCGCCACGCGTGCTCACACTGTCCAAGTGCATGTCGACCTTGCTACAACTAAGAAGTACGATCTCTCTGCTACCAATTACTTCTACAAAATCAAGAGTCTGGCCTCCAAACTGGCTACGGCTGATGCTTCTTTTCGTGATGTCGAGATCATTGCCTATCTCCTAACGGGTCTTCCCTTAGATTACGATCTGTTTGTCACATCTATGATGACAAAGAGTGAGCCCCTCATGCTCGACGATGTCTACTCACATTTGCTAGCATTTGAGACATGCCAACTACAGTACCTGGCTTAGACTCACCTCAACATCGGCGTGTTGGCCAACTTCGCCGGCCGAGGTGGGCAACAACGGGGTTGTGGCCGTGGCGGTCCCTTGGTCGCGCTCGAGGCCGTGGTCGTGGTGGTCCTCAGCCCCAGGGACGTGGACATGGTGTCTCTCCCTATCAGGTCTGTGGTCGTTCAGGTCACACTACCATCAAATGTTAGCATCGTATAAATGAGTCTTACCAAGAGGAACAACCCTATACTGTGGTGGCTACTACTTCATCCTACAATGTCAACACCAATTGGTACACTGACACGAGGCCTACCGATCATATAACCAGTGATCTGGATCGCCTAGCCTTGCGTGAATAATACCATAGTGGAGAAACGGTTTAAGTTGGCAACAGGATAGGTTTGCAAATTATGCATATTGGTTATTGTTCTCTTAATACTGCTATACGTCCTCTTGACTTACATAATGTTCTCTATGTACTAGATATCTCTAAACACCTCCTTTCGGTTCATAAACTATCACGTGACAATAATGTATTTTTTTAATTTCATCCCTATCATTTTCTTGTAAAGGACCAAGCAACGAAACAAGTGCTTAAAGGAAAGTGTGAATCTGGCCTCTATCCCATAAAGGTCCGATGTTGAATTCTTCACACAAGCACTTGTCAGTATCAAGGCATCCTCAGATCAGTGACATGCTCATCTTGGCCACACCTTTACCCCAGTCGTACGGTCTATTTTGAGTTTAAATAATCTTCCATATATCAAGAAGTCGAGTCCCTCAGTTTGTCATGCATGCCAATTAGGCAAGAGTCATCAACTCCCCCTATACTCATGCTATTCATCGTTTTACATCGACTCTTGAACTTGTCTTTTCAGATATGTGGGCCCTGCTCCCAAGTCTATTGGTAGATACAAATACTACATAAGCTTTATCGATGATTTTAGTAATTTTACGTGGATATATTTGATGCATGACCACACTGAGGCTCAACGCATTTTCTTGTAATTTCAAGCATATGTAGAACGTCTCCTTGATACTAAAATTAAATGTGTCCAATCCGATTGGAGCGGGGAGTAACAAAAACTTCATACTCAATTTTTCCGATCTCTTGGCATAGTCGATCGTGTTTATTGCTCACATACTCACCAACAAAATGGATCGGCTGAACGCAAGCATCGTCATATAGTTGAAACCGGTCTTGCTCTACTAGCTTATGCCTCTATACCGATTAAATTTTAGGACGAGGCCTTGTTTACAGTCACTTATCTCATCAATAGATTGCCCACTCGAGTTATTGATAATCTGTGCCCTCTAGAATGCCACCTCAAAATTCTACGCACGTAAGAAAAAAACATATATAGTTGCTTGGAACATGACATGCTAATCCTAAATGCAGCGAGGCACCATAATAAGTTTCTCAATTGTTATAGTTTATTTAGTAACTTGAATGGCACAATCAACTCGATTGACAATTTGAATTTAAAAACCTAAAATCTAACTAGGGATCCATCTTATCTTTTTCTAGCCAAACCATATATGGTAACAAAGTGGAGACTTTAAAAAATACTTGATATGTCCCAATGATTCTAAAATGAAAGTTTCTTGCCAAATCAATTGAGTTAGTAAGTCACAAAAATTCGTTCGACTCCATGGTAAATTATTTCAGGCTGACTTTCAATTCACTATTGGTGTAATGAACAGGAAACCGAACCTTACATATCTCAAAGTGATGGGATGAATAATGTATGCATGGCCTTGTGTGCTTTTAGTTATTTTGGGTATGTTTTTGGATTTTTCTTGCACTTAACAATATGTTTCATATGCATTAGTTGGATAACTAACATTTACATAATTAATCTGTATAGCCAAAAATTCTAGAAACATGCTAAAAAATAATGCACATCACACATAGATTACTATAGTTTTGTTTTAATTTTATCACTTCATTTAAGACCCCACTTAAATCAACAAAATCCGCTAAAAACTGAATTTTAGCCATAATGTTTAACTCTGCTAAAAATGTCTGCTGTGCGCTAGTCGTTAGAGACATGCGTGCCTAATGTGTTCGTCGCCCTGTACCTGCTCTCTCGCTCTCATCTACGTTGCCTCTACTCTTCACCTCTAAGGATAGAAAACAGAGAGAGGACCTCTTCCCTTATCTCTGTCTGTCATGATGGCTGGCCATCGATAATGACATGGCCTTGACGACTTTCCTTTACTTCTTCCTGTTCCATACTCTTCTCTCCTTACCATTCCCAATTATGCTAACCATGGCGCATTTATTGCATCATTCAGTTGCTCCACCACCGCTCTGGAGTGCACACAGAGGAAGCTGTCATGGCGTTCCGACCAACATAGTTGACCGGCAGCCACACTAGGTCAAATAGCAAAAATTCTTTCACCTAAACTCATCTAAAATCAGTAGCAACCTATTATATATATTGCATGAATGTTGGATCATTTTGATTTTTGGCATTATTTTGTATTTACTCGTATTCACGTTAAATTTGAATAAAGAATGAGTTCAAGAGGGAATGACTTTATTCACGAGTACGCTAAGTGCTTTGAGAAGGCAAGTGCCTATCTCCGTTTGATCGTATTGAATCCTATGTTTTGGGCAAATGATTTTATTTTATGATTTGTATGTGTATTTGTCATCTCTATGTTTAAAGTTGGGACATCAGTAGTTTTTTTATAATAGAATTAAATCTGGCTTTTAAGAAGCTATAGCTAATTATTACATAGATTATATGATAAATGATTACGAATATAAAATCATAGCTTGACTAAAAACAAGAAAAGTATTTTAGAATACCACCTTAAGTGGTAGTCCTTGTCTTCTTCAAACTAGAATATAGATTCTTTGAAATCAATGATCAATCATTGTGTCAATAAAATTTCGCTCGCATTACTGTCGGTGACTAAAGTTGAACCAAAATAGAAGATGCATTTGAGAGTAACTGAACTATAAATTAACCATTTGCCTAGATATTGCCACCGCCATAGCCAATCCAATGAGGACAACACCACGCTAAAAGGGAAATCTCTAATACAATGCCTCCAAGAAGATCGTGACATCAAGAATATCACTATGGCTATTCTAGACATTCAGAACTAGCTTTTCACCCAGAGAATCCACCCCAAAGCACGAAGGTAAGGAATAAGGCATCACAACATCACCTCTAGGAAGTTGTGTGATGCTATAGACATCACCTATGTCAGTACTATGTCATAGTGGTGGTCCCAGCCTCAAATCTAGATCGTAGAACTAAGCTTGACCAACACCAATGGTGACAAACAGACCACCGTCATGCCCGCCACAACGATGAGCCACCCAACACCTCCTCTTGGAACCCGTAGGCCCTGTCAACATCAGTTGTGGCCTATGCAAGCCACCATCAAGCGCCTACCGAATTCCCTCCTTGGCATGAATCCACCCGTCGCGCCACTATCCTCACCACCGGTGGCTTGAGTGCCTCCAACCATGGCCGTACAAACGCTCCTAATCATGGTCATACATATGCCCCTGCTGGTGGCTCCTATACCACTGAACCACCAATGTCTCTAGATCAAAGATCTCGAGGGAGAAGTATAGAAGGCTCCCTATTGCCATCCTTGTCGCTGCGTGGCACCTAGCTTCGGTGGCAGTGAGAGAAGTAGGGAGGTGTAGGGTAAAGGTGTGGCGGCTGGTTCACCACCCGTGTCATCTTATACAAGCAACATGAGGGGTGGTACCTTGAAAAATAAATAATATATATATAGTTATATCCTAGTCGATGCAATATCCACCTTAGATATTGATTTGCCTGTTGTTTGTAGCCTTAGGTATAGTTAGAACGCTAATTTAGGTACATTTAAGCTTATGTAGTTTTTGTATGCTTAACCATGCTTAGAAACTATTATATAAACACAATGGTAACTTATACTTAAAACTTTAGGCAATTTGTAACCTCTATAGAAAGGAGGAGTAACTTCCGTGTGATTGCAAAAAGGAAAGATGATGAAATTTTGTCTTAATACTTGTAGCCCAAAGATTGCTAATTGGGGATGCTGAATTCAAACATTTAACATACTTTCCACATGCCCTACTCATGGGCTTGATTTGGCTTAGAAACTTTCTTATGCCTTGCTTATAGAAATGAAACTCGGGTGTATGTGAAATTTTTTTTATAGTGTAATCTTCCAAATTGTAAGGTTGTGGTTTGTTGATTTAAAGCAAAATTTATTCAATTTGAACATTATTGTATTGTACATCTCTTCTCATTCAATTTTTAACCACACATGGCTACAAATTAAAGATAAAATCATGGATAAAATTTGTAGAACAAAAGGTTGAAAGCACCATATGACACTAATTGTACAAGGAGCAGCAGTTTATATATCTATATGTAGATGGTATCAATTGGAAGAGGAGGTCGAATATGATCTAGGTTAAACAAAGTGATTCATTCTTGCCACTCTAATCAAAGAGATGGGGTAATACTCCATCTATATTTACTATATGATATGGTTGACTTTATTCAATCAAATGTTTAAAACTTTAACAATCAATTATTTTAATATATCTAGTTTCTATTGGTGCCTTTTTCTATCCAACATGATGGACTCACATAAAGCTTTGTGGTGCTATTGAGTCGTAGCGACCTCGACATACATCAAGATGGGGTTTTCAAGATCAAAACTGGCTAGCAAAGCCAACTCCAATAGATTGAGATAAACACTTATCTCGTGAGCAGAACGGAAGGTTTACAAAACAAACCTATAAGGAGATAAACACTCGTCTCGTGGATGGAACAAAAGATTTTCAAGACAAACCTATAAAGGGATTCACACTCTTGAAACGAGGACGGGTGGCTTACCTTGCAAACCAACAAAAAATAGATGAACTAGAGCAAAAACTAGGGCAAAAAGTAGAGGTAAACTAAAAGAGCGAGTCAATTGGATGTTTGTATTGATTATGTGCTAGTTTTTTTTTCAATTGAACCAGCCTTAGCCCCTGACCACCCCTAAGCCGCCAGTCAAACCTACCTTGCACAGAAGGCTTGGACTTGTTTCCAAATTTGGTTAAATATTGCTATATTTCTACCTATGTGCCAAATGTCAACAGACTTGCCCCCTAACTTTTTGGCAATCTTAAGATCCCCGATGCACAGGCCTAAGGATGATAAACCGTTATCAGACATATAGACCTTATGAGCATCTTTCCAAACGCTTGGTAAGTACTTCTTGAGATATTTCCCATTAATTACTCTTTGAAATTATTCTCCTTGTAATGTCCCAACAAAATATGTGTTCCCACAAATGGTTTTAAGTACTCGGTATAGTCCTTCCAACTAGATGACCATTTACCAAATTCTTTGCTTTTAGAACCCAATGGCAAAATCATTTTCCACAATAAATCTCCAATTTGAAATGATATTTTACCTTTAACTTTCTTGTTATAGGCTTTGCTACTTTCCTCTTATCCTTCTCAATTGTTTCCAAGGCTAAACATTTGTCGGTCACTTTATCGAGATTGTCCATCATTAAACTTTTGTAGTCATTAACCGATAAATTGTCTTACTTTGATCAATATAAAAGTGCCAAGCTTTAACTCAATCGGCAAAACAGTTTCTTGTTCATGTACTAATTCAAAAGAAGTCATCTTAGTAGCACTATGTCTAGATATTCTATGAGCCCATAATCCTTTAGAAAGTACTTCATGCCACTTTCTAGGTTGTTCCTTGATCTTTTTCTTAACTAATTTTAATAAAATCTTATTACTCGACTTGGCTTGTGCTTTAGCCTGAATGTAGTAAGTAGATGAATTCAATAGTTTAATGCCATAAGATTTAGCAAAATCCTTCACCTCTTTAGAAATAAAAGAAGTAGCTTGATCTGTAGTTAGAGTTTGGGTAAATACCAAACTATGAATAATTAATGTGCTTCAAAATGCAATAGGTTACCTCCTTATGTGTCATGTTCTTGCAGCCTCGACCCACTTGGTGAAGTAATATGTCACTACTAACATGAACCAATGCCCTTTTGACAAACGAGAATGTATTTGTCCAATAAATTCCAAAGCCCACCCTCGAAACGATAATAGTTTGATAATTGGATTTAACATGGGGGCGGGCACAAATTGAACATTGCCAAATCTTTAACTCACTTTATATCCTCTGTACTATTTGAAATAATCAAAATATGATGGCCGCCACGTCGAGAAAAGGGAGAGGAAGGCGTTGTCACACTAGGAAGAGGTGGAGGGGACCATCACCGCACAAAAAGAGTGGATCTAGTGGACACCGTGCCAAGGAGAAAGGGAGAGAAGTTAAGTAGAGCAAGATGTTGAGGGGATAGGATGGTGGGATGCATCCCCAAACTGACCCCTAGCTTGCCATCCAAAGTGACGCCAAGCAGATGTCATGCGTAACTTTCATTTTAGGTTTTAAAAAAGACTCTATCCTCGAGATAAAAAAGCAATGGTCACTAAGGTCACATAGTTTACCAAAGTTAAACCATGCCTACTAGCGTGAATAAGCTATATATGTTGGTACTCTTTTGCATGTTAAAGAAGCAAGGTAGGCTACCTTATCTATCTCATATCCGATGAAGTTATGCCAAGAGCCACAATCATTACCATCGACATCAGCCACCTTTTAATGCTCCTTGCATGGTCATAAGGTTGAGTGTATAGGCACCAGGAGTGCTGCTCCCTTTGCCATCAATGGTGAAGAAGAGCATACCACTCTTCTCGCAAAAACCATGGTGCCAAGACGATGCATGTTTAGCTCCAACTCGAGGTGCCATATGCTCATCTTTTTATAGGTGCAACTGCCATTGCTACTAAATACAAGGCGTTGGATTATCGATAACCTAAGACAACCTTAAAAGTTAATTTATCGGTTAATGAAGCTTAGCTTGCCTTATAGGATGATGACGAGCAATTGGTCATGGAACGGCTTATTCAGAACGGTAGATAGCATAGGTATTCTCTTTAGGCTTTAATATTTCGATGCACATGCTGATAGGGGTTATGCAACGTCGTTATAGACGACACTCTGGTTGAGCTTATGGAGCGTGTTGTTTCTAATCTTTGGACCTGATCATCTAGCCTCGGCGCTCCAACGGCTGGTGTCCAATGACTGAGTAGGAGTGGAGCACCATGAACGCTCGTTGGTTGTAAATGATGAGGAATTTGGATTTTCTAGTTTAATTTACGCAAGATGGAAGCGCACATGCGGCATATTAATGGCCCACGAGAACACAATGGTTGATTCAAGATCTGTGCGTGTACACGTGTCGTGATCTCGTGTAGGGCACGGGAAGGAGAAGCTAAACCTCCCCCATTCTACCCAAACCCTAGCCGCCGCCGCTTCTCTCTCCCCGCCTCCTGCCTCTCCCCACGAGACCCCCACTTCCGGCTGCGGGACGCGCGAGCCCATCGCCATGGCGGGCGGGAAGATCCAGAAGAAGCGGCACGGAGGGGGAGGCGGGGGAGGGGGCGCGCGTCTGCAGGGAGGGATTCCGTTCGAGAAGTCCAAGGGGCAGCACATCCTGCGGAACCCGGCGCTGGTGGACTCCATCGTCGAGAAGGCCGGCCTCAAGCCCACCGACACTGTCCTCGAGATCGGTCCCGGCACGGGGAACCTCACCAAGCGACTCCTCCAGGCCGGCGTCAAGGCCGTCGTCGCCGTCGAGCTCGACCCCCGCATGGTGCTCGAACTCAATCGCCGCTTCCAGGGTGACCCGCTCTCCTCACGCCTCAAGGTAAATGCGTGGCCTCGTCTCTTCATTTTTAGTCCAGTTTTGTGTGATTGGTGGAAACTGAAAAAATTGTATTCTGGTAACTTGCTAAGCACCAATGCTACTTTCTGTTATAATACGGCTCCTTAGGTATCTTGAACTCGCTTGTAGGCTGGTTCGGTGATTACAATTGCAGGGAATTGGGTGGCGGGTTGTACTATAATTTGATCTAGGGTATTCGGAGTGGAAATGTTGAATTTCTGGGGCTGTCGAGGAATTCAGCGTGGTGTGATGTTCGTGCTTAGATGTGTTAGTGAAGTTGCCTCTGCTGAGTTCTTTATGCAATGTGCCTTGCAGTATTTAGTTCTTGTATTTGGTAACAATTTTAGGCATTGAATTGCTAAATTGCTGCATGGTATTTGCTGTGAGTTTAGCCTTTTCAATGATCTGAATCGGTAAATGCTGGAAGACTAGGAGTGTTCCCTGTGCCATGGTGCTGCCTTTGTTTTCCATTCATCATTGAGGTTCTGTTTTTCCAGATGCATTCCAGGATTCTAGGTAGTAGAATATGCCGAGACTGAGTGTACAGTCAAGTGACTGGCAAGTGGCTTCAAGAAGCTTGTACCATAGACATTGTTAGTAGTTCCCTCTCGTGGACAATTTGGGTCCAAGGTTTTCATAACCTAGGTAGAAATTCTTTAGGGCCTTGTGGGGTGGGTGTGGCTCTGGTTGAATTGTTTGCAGTGAAACTCTTGGAGATCTCTAGATTGGCAAAGAATTTGGTAAGAATATACTGAACTGTTACCAAGCCCCTCTAGAATGATATTCTAGAGATCTTGGATATCTCTAGATTGTAGATTTAGTGAAGTTTTAGGACTTGATTGCAGTGAGACTCTTGGAGATCTCTAGATTGACAGAAAATATGAAATGAAATTCCTTGCAGTAGGGTTAGGTTTGAGGGTTGAGGGCGTAAAAGGAATTTCATTTCATATTTCCTGTCTTATCATGCATTTTTAAGGAGGGGGGTCATAAAAAAATCAGTCATAGGAGGTGTGGGATGGGAAATTTACAATCAGCACCACCACTATCTTCTTTTAAAGGAGTAATGGAATAACATGTAGGAGAAAATGAAGAACCCTTGGTCAAGCATCTATTGTACAACTAGATGATGGAACTGTCTATGCAACGTTGAAAAGCGGTAGTACTGTTGTTGTTCTTATAGAATACAATTAAAGAACTAAGTAGGTGTTTTGGTTCTTTTACCGTTTCTATAATGGTATTGTTTGGAGAGACACAACAATGCTACTACCGCTTTTCAATCTTCATTAACTTGTATATACATATAATTTCTTGTTAAGAGGAAAGATAATAGAAATAATAATCAGCAAACATTGATATATTTACTCCTTTAAAAGAAGTTACTGGTGGTGGTGGTTGTGAATCTGCCAACTCACATATTCCACAGTGCATATTTATGAGCTGCCCCTTCTAGTTCTTCAATGTAAAAATAGTCCTTCTGCATGATGTTCTCTTATTTCACTATAAAATAATTCAAATTTAGTACCAAAAGGTTCAAGATGATCAGATAGCCACGTTTATATGTAAGTGTATGAACTGATTTTATTAGTATGCTCTGCAAACACTGTCAAATGTTCCCTGTATTCCTGTAACACTGAAAAAATGAAGGACAAGTTCAATGCAAAAGTAGCAACCATTTTGTTTTGGACAATATTAAATCAAAGGCATTACCATTTAGCTAGTAATCATAAAAGTAGCCATCTTCCTTTTTTGATGGATGGCTTAGTTTTGGATGTTTTAATAAATATCCATAGTAAGACGAGAAAGCTTGATCCTTGGAAATCAAATGTGAGGCTAATTTGCATGATGTTTCTGTTGATACATCTCCTGTCATGATTGAAATCCATGATGGTTAAACACCGCTGGAGGATAGCAGGGTGGCTGCAGCTGCTAGGGATGATAAGAGACTTAGGTTGGGGTGAATAATATTGATGGAGGGATTAAACTAATTCTGATTCATTTTCTGACGAAAATAGATCATCCTCATGTAGATGGTATGAACTGACCACTGAGTAAGACTCAATTTAATTTTATCCCTAACTTGTGCTGCAGTACTGAGAGGGCACTGTTCACCCCTCACCCGCCAGGTATTGGCCTACCTGTGGGCCTCAGCCCAATGCCCATGACATCTCCTTGGTTCGACCTGTCAGCAACTCAGCATGCTAGCCTTTGCATCACATACCCCCCCCCCCCCCCCGTGTGTTCAATGACTGATGTAGTGATTGATGCTATTTGCCAATTAAAAATCCCATTATTGTTACCATCAATAAAATTTTTTGAACAGTGATGTGTGTGCATGCACATCGTCCAACATGAATGGGCCAAAAAGAACAATCAGAGGATTGGGATGGAATTTGTGGAGTGCCTTGTTACAATGAGATCATTTATTTTTACATGATAAATGCAGCACTGATACTCTTTCAGTGCAATGGAGTTTGTCATGTGCCTTAGTAAATTGTGGTGGTTTTCTTTTGTATGGTAAATGAAGCACTTCTAGTGTAAGTGGTTATTAGAACGAGGTAGTGTTGGTGTGTTATGGGAGCTGAGCTTTCTTGACGTAGTGATGTTATGGTGGCTAAATGTAATGACAGCATTTGAGTGCAGCAATGACTAAATCAGTTAGGGCTAACAGTTTTGGAAGGCAAATATAGCAAGAAAAAGCCAGTTGAGCATATATCCAGTGCACTAACTGCATTTCTCACTACATTTATGTTTTCCCTATTATCAGCAATTTCACCATTACAAAAGAATTCCTTAACAATATATCTTTTCATTGTGAACCATTCTGTAGGTCATCCAAGGAGATGTTCTTAAATGTGATCTTCCATACTTTGATATATGTGTAGCAAACATCCCATATCAGATTTCATCTCCCCTCACATTCAAGCTTCTGTCACACCGCCCAATCTTTAGGTGTGCGGTGATTATGTTTCAACGTGAATTTGCCATGAGACTTGTAGCACAGACTGGAGATAGTCTCTACTGCCGTCTCTCTGTGAATGTACAGCTCTTGTCACGTGTGTCACATCTCCTGAAGGTTGGGAGGAACAACTTCAGACCTCCTCCAAAGGTTGATTCATCTGTTGTTCGTATCGAGCCCAGAAAACCCCTACCTCCGGTCAGCTTTAAAGAATGGGATGGACTTGTGAGACTTTGTTTCAATCGGAAGAACAAGACATTGGGCGCCATCTTTAAGCAGAAGCGTGTCCTTGAATTGTTAGAGAAGAACTACAAAACAATGCAGTCTCTACAGCTCACTTCAGATACAGAAACGGTTGTGGAGAAGATGTCAGCAGATGATGTTGCATTGCTATCAAATATGGTTGATGACCTGAACTTGGAAATTGGCAATGAGAATGATGACGATGATGAGATGGAAATGGATGATGCTGACATGGTAACAGAGGGCCGTGCAAGTTTCAAAGAAAAGATTATGGGGATACTGCAGCAAGGAGATTTTTCAGAGAAGAGAGCATCGAAGCTCAGCCAAGTTGACTTCTTGTACCTCCTGTCGCTCTTTAACAAAGCTGGTATACATTTTTCTTGAAGGAATTCCGTGATGGTATAGCTAGAACTCCTGTCCCTCTTTAACAACGCTGGTATACATTTCTCTTGAAGGAATTCCGTGATGGTCTAGGTAGAAATGAGTTTTTTTCTTTCTTGTTTATGTAGTAATGCAGGAAAAGACTACTCTGTGGCAGAATATTTTCACTGCAAGAATTTTGTTCTATCTATAGATAATTTTCGGATTTATGGCAATTAATTTGCATTATGTGATATCTATCTCTCTGTAATGTTTTATTTAACTTTTCATGGTTGATTTATGAATAGTCGGGTGGATGTTGAAACAGGTTGATTGTTTGCTTCGGCCACCTACTGCAAACCCCCAGATCTGCAAACTTTATTTGATTTTCTTGGTTTTTGCTTCTGTTGATCAACAGGCAATGAAAGAAAGATGACTAAAAAAAGATGACTCTTTTTTTAAGTAGTGGCCATTAGTGCAATTTACTTTAAAAGAATTATATATAGACGTTGAGCTCATCTAGAAAAACATGCAATCTAAACTTGGTAATGCAGAAGCACTTTGACCAATTGACCGAACAAGTAAACTAACAGATGACATAGTTAAGACACATAAAGTTGAGAAGTTGTCATTGAAAGAAAATAAAATTTGACAAGTAGTAGAACCTGTCCCTCATCGATCATTTGGAAAGAAATAAGCAGTTTGACAGAGGGTAGAGAAAAATAATAATAATTTGGCCGGTAATAACTGTTCAAGCTCTCTTCTCCTGTTAGAGTCATCCGCAAAATTCGAAAAAAAAGAAAAGTGAGAAAAAAGAAGTCCTGACTCAAGCAAGGCAAGATCAATTTCACAAGAAGAAAACATAATATATATACATATTCAAAGGACTAGTTTTTTTCCATTAATTTGAGATGTTTATCATTGGCCACATGTTTAGCCAAATGGACTTACATAGTTATTTGGTTATAGCATATCCTCCAAGCAACTTATATGCTAGTGCAAACACTACCTCAACTCTCAAAATGGGTTGATTTCCATCCATCCTACTTGTTTGATTGTGGTTTTCTTGTTGCATTTGAACTAACTCATATAAATTTAGGTGATATCCATTTATTTCTAGCACTTAAATTTTGCTTGATTTTCATTTTTCATCAACTCATCCCCAGTTTTCAAAACCGGCTAATAAAATTAATATCTATTGTATTTAATGGAGATAGTTTTACTTAGTTCATAGTCATATTATGCATATTTTGTTGATATAGATGCCACAAGTTGCTACCAGAAAACATACCTAATTAAAGTTCACATTAACAAAAAATCACTATCATATCAATTAAACTGTTATAAAATATGTTTTAAGGTGTCATGTGGTTTTAAAAGCTAATTAACTTTGCAAATTATGAGTTTTGTATGGTATGCATACATTTTACTAATTTTTGAGTGTAAAGCCAAATTTTAAACCTGGAACTTTGCTCAAAATTCATTTTATAATCATAAACTACAAAACAAGTTATTTTTACCCTAAATTTGAAAACTAGACATATAATGTTGTAAAACATACTCTCTCCATTACATATTATTAGACATTTTGAGTTTGTTCTAAGTTATTTTTTTTCAAATTTAACTAACCTTGTAGAAAAACGTAGCAATATTGATAAACCAAACTGGATTATATTTTGTGTTGGAAATATTGCTAACTCTTCTATGAATTTAGTTAAATTTGAGGACATTTGACTTATGACAAATAAAAATGTCTTGTAATAACATGAAATAGGGGGAGTATTTCACTATGTTTTTTTTAAGGAAGCAAGCTAGGATGCAGGGCATAGCCAGCAGGTGGGAGGGAGTGAAAGAGGGAAAACAAAGAATATTTAACTTTTTGCACTGTAGAAGGATGAGTGGCAAAGGATTTGCCACTTTATGAGATGATGTTATAAGAGTGATTAAACTAATTTGGTGTAGAGTAGCAAAAAGTAAAATGTCCTGAAAAAAATTGTTATATGGGGCTAGCTTGATGATTGGGTGACTCCCAAATTTGGTTATATGATTGCTACATCATCAAATGAACTTGAAAGCTCACTTTAGTTTAGTTTTGAACTTAAGATATAAAAGTTAGACAGAATTAGACAGAAAAAAACCTTTTTTTTAAAAGAAAAACATACATAATGTAGTGGAAGAGGGGAAGCGCTAGAGAGATGATAGAGGGAGAGAGAAGGGGAGAGAAGAGGGAGGTAGAGAAAAGTAGAAGTGAGAGAGAAGATCTCTGTAATTTTTAATTTTTCGGTTGAGATGGATCTAACTTATTTAAAATTTTTTTAAGTACAATGTCACGTAGGTCAAAAATTAAGTCACCGTAATGTGTGTTATGTAGTGTTCGTACCGATTTTAAGATTGACCGATTTAGATCAGACTCAAGAAATAGTTAAGTGCTAAAAGTAAACCCTTTCCTTTATAAAAAAGAAATGGAGAAATTCGGCCCACAGTAAGTGCCCGACGATGGGCTTTCTTTCTTTCCTTTCAGGCTGGTAAGCATCCCAAACGTTGGTTCCACTACTGAGTCACCCACAGTCCCTGAATTGTGGACCCCACCCCCCGACGAAGCTTTTGGGTCCACCATGTCAGTGAAGAATACAACATTCCCAGCGGAAAATCCCTCGCACGCGGATCGCTTCCGGCGGAGAGAACTAGTTGCTTCCTTCCACCTCTCAATCCCCATCTTCTGAACCCGTCGCCCTCGCCTCCCCGTGGACCGCCCCCCGAGACGCCCTTCCGCCGCGCCGCCCACCGGAGCGAGCGCGCATCGAACCCTAGCCCGCGGAGGTCACCGTCAGGCGGGCCATCGCGATGTCGCGCGGCGGCGGCGGCGGGTGCTGCCCGTCGATGGATCTGATGCGGTCGGAGGCGATGCAGCTGGTGCAAGTCATCATCCCCGCCGAGTCCGCGCACCTCGCCGTCTCCTACCTCGGTGACCTCGGCTTCCTCCAGTTCAAAGACGTACGCACGCTATCTTCGGTTTCGATCCATTTCTGCGCTCCCATCCTACGGCTCTGTTTCTCGATCTAGTGGTAGGGGATTTGTTAGGGCTTGCTTGTGTGGTGTTCCTCCTCTCTATCGTAGCTCCCGTGCGGATCTGGCGAGGATCCTCTAGGGTTTTGGGGCTCCGGTACCGTGACAGCCTAACCATGATGAGTAGGAGGGTATTTAAGCTCGGTGATGTGCCGATTCGAGTCTAGAAGGTGAATGGATTGGATGTATGGATGCTATTTGTGAAACACGGTCGGAGTTCGGCAATTGGTAGTGGTTGTCGCATGGTAGTGGGTTACATGTGGTGACCTTAAGTGGTAGATTAACGTGTGCGATGCTGTTGCTAATTATAGGATGATTTTTGATGAGCTAAAAATATCAGGTAGGATGCTTCAAACTAGAGTTTGTTGAATTGGTTAAAACAGTTTCGTGACAGTTGCATGAATTATTTTACTGCTGAAAGCAATGTCTTGACAAAAATAAAAATGGAAACATTTAACATTTCTCTGCTGGTGATCACAAATAGAAATGCAGAAGATTAATAATAAGAACACCAATAGTTACCTTCTATTACGTTTTTGAAATTCCAGACTGATGTAAAGCTTGTTAACTGATCTTTTATATTGTTTTCTCCTAATTGATTAAATGTTTTACATGAAGCAAGATGTATACAATGGCATGATGCTATGAATGAGTATAAATGTCCTTTCCAAAAGATCAATGGAAACACTAATGATTTTCAAGTAATAGTTGCCTAGTGGATGTCCTAAACTCCTCATGATGAATTCTACAAAACATTTGACATGTGAGCTAATGATTTGAGACAAATTTTCTAGAAGTCCTTTCACATAACTTTAGGATGCTGTCATATCATGAGAATAAGGAATCTAAGGCAAACTTAGTTTATCGTTGCTAGCAATAATACCTGAAACCTGTGGTCACACGTCACTAGAATTTGCTATTGGTTCATTTGATTCCTTTCTAGTTCTGGTGTATGTTGGTTTAGTCTAGATCAATCTGACATTTGTTTATTGCTTCAGCTTAATGCCGACAAGAGCCCATTCCAACGGACTTATGCATCCCAGGTACTCTATATTCTGTTTTGGTTTTCTCTTCTTCTGATATCATGCTGTGTTGTATGATTTTATATCTAGCTGGTTTATCAATAGAAACAATTGTTTGAATCCTCAAAAGAACTTGTAGTCTGCTCTATTTCATGCAGTCATGAAAACATGTAGGTTTGGACATCACCATGGTCTAAAAGTGCAACTTTGACCCCTATTTTCCATTATAACATATTTATAGAACTTAATTAAACTGCATTATTATGAAAGCACTTTTTTAGACAAATCTACACATGGTTTTCATACATCCAACCTAAATGAGTTTGGACAAATATGCTCAGAGTTTGAAAAGTATGGTTGGATGCCCAAAGTTTGGAAACTGCATGTCAAAGGGACATGTTTTTATGAATGGAGGGAGTATTCTTCTGTGAAAGTACTAATGTTGGAAAGAGTACCTATTGAGAAAAGACTATGTCTAGCATTTTTTTGCTATCAATTTCTCTCATCAATTCAATTTTTGGAACAAACTGTAAGGTTTGACCCCTGAATATATTCCGCTATTTGCAATCAATTATGCACACAGGGAATATGTGCACTTGAGGCACCCTATTGTTTTACTGGTCTTGTGCTGGTTGACATTTTTTAGATTATTCTCTTGGGAGTGAACTAACTCTTGTACTTGATGTTGTGTTGCAAGTCATAAATTGTTTTACTAAAGCATGCTGTACTATGAATATTTACCATATTACTCTTTTGTTTATACTTTACACCCTGTGAAGATCAAGAGATGCGGTGAAATGGCTCGCAAGCTGCGGTTTTTTAGGGAACAAATGTCAAAAGCTTCCATATCAACCTCATCTACACAATTTTCAGAAACTTTGGAAATTGATGATTTAGAGGTATTTAGCACAAGAAACATAGAATATTATCTGTGCAAATGCCTATAAAGAGTTTTGTTCTAACACTATGAAATAAATAGGTTAAACTTGGAGAATTAGAAGTTGAGCTGACTGAAGTTAATGCAAATAATGAAAAGTTACGGAGGACATACAATGAGCTGGTGGAGTACAATGTTGTTCTGCAGAAGGTATGATTCTAGCTAATAACATCATGCTTGATTGAACTTTGAAACACTGGATGTGTCTGCTAACATCTTGTGGTGAAAAATGGAAAGAGCTAGGTTCTTAAAATTACTATTTGGTGGAACCCTGGAAGGCACAAAAAGGAAAAAAATGTTTTCCAGTAAAATCTTAGGTCCATAAATAAAAGAGAATTACTCAACTAACACCACTAGTGGATTCCCATATTTATTTAAACATGACAGTATAGTAGTATACATTTTCATGCAATTTGTTTTTGCACATGACTATGTTTGGCAGTCAATCTTCAGATTCTTAGGTTCGCATTTTCTAAATCTCTAAATCTATTCTTCTAAAAACTCCCTCAACACTGAGGCTAGTCCCAAATTGCTTTTGTGACTTGCTGCTAAAGGCACTTGGGCACTTCACCATGTGTGGTCCAAGACTTTTTCGCTTAATTGCATTTTTCTCAGGCCAGCCAGATTGTTGATGTCTTCTTTGCCTCTATGAGTTTCCAGGCAGTCCTTGTCTCTTTTCTCTTCCTTATGTCTGGCCTTTCACCTATGTATGTATCTTGTGATTTTTTACTACACTGGATATGATCTCAGTTATGATAGATCAAACCTGATTCTCCCTTTTGTGCTGCATTTTTGTACTTGCACATGGCCATGGTGAAGGACATTTTTCAACATTCCTATAAGTTCCTCCTTATCTTTTATTGTACAATATACATAGTTAAAGAATACTTTGATTCAATTCATCCACTTAATATCCACGTACCAGAGTATGCTCAAGTAAATTATATGATTCTTGGACCACTTAGTACTCATTTTGTACTGCCTCATATAGTTGAAAGGGCATATTATGGAATACACATTGTTTTTGACTGTTGATATTTGCTTTTAGGCTGGTGAATTTTTCTATTCAGCTCAACGAAGTGCAACAGAACAGCAGAGGGAAATATCAGCAGATCAGTCTGGTGATTCTTCTCTGGAGAGTCCTTTATTGCAGCAGGCATGAACTATAATTATAGAAAGCAATATCTTGGATTTATTTCCCTGTTACCCTGGAGAGCCATTGATGTTTTTTTTCCTTATTTCAGGAAATGGTGTCAGATCCATCAAAACAAGTGAAACTTGGTTCCCTGAGTGGTCTTGTGCCAAAGGAAAAGGCTATGGCCTTTGAACGTATACTTTTCCGTGCTACTAGGGGTAACATGTTCCTTAGACAAGAACCTGTTGATGAAACTGTCACTGATCCACTATCTGGAGAAAAGGTTACTATCTTCGATATCCTTTCACAGGAAATTTATGGAATACTTCTAATTTTTTAAAGTTATTCTGCCTCCCTTTTTCATTTCTGCATTAAAAACAGCTATAATAATTTCGATGAGTGAAAGATGCACCTCATGAGCATACTGTAGGATGCATCATACTAAGCTTAACTGACATATATCCTGTAAAACTCTGGTTTATAAATTTTTATTATCTGCTATTTTTGTGATTCTGAAGTTCAGGTATTCTTCTCTGGTTTGAATACTTGTACTGTATTGACAGATCATTAAAAATGCATTTGTTATATTCTACTCTGGGGAGAGAGCAAAATCCAAGATCGTTAAAATCTGTGATGCTTTTGGTGCCAACCGTTACCCATTTCCAGAAGATCTAGGCAAACAACTCCAGACCATTCAGGAGGTATGGCATGCCATGCTTTTTGTCTTCATTCTGACCTTGTTGCAGTTGTTCTATGATATGTTAATCTTTTTATTTCTCCAAAATGCAAGCTGTTTTATTCTCATCTGAATAACAGTTGGTTGTTTTCTGTAGCTTGAAACTTGAAAGAATTTCGTGCCAGATGATTCTTGATTTTGGAATTTCTTTTTGTTTTAATCTTTCATGTTGGATGAGATAGTTGTTCTTTTTTTATTCACATTATTACTACTTAAATAGTTTCTTTGCGTCTCCAACTGTGCATTTTCAAAAACAATGTTTAAAGTTACTAAATTATACAATTTATGTTGCAGAGATATTGTTTGTTCTGAAATATTTCCAACTCTACTTCTGTAGGTATCTGGAAAAATATCAGAGTTGAAGGCAACTATTGAATTAGGTTTAGCTCACCGTGACAGCATACTTAAAAGTATTTCCTCTGAGTTTGAGCATTGGAACACCCTGGTAAGCTTGTATTATTAAGGATGTTTTCTGTAAATTCCATACCCTACAAATTGTAAACCTATACTATTTGAATAGCTTTACTTTGTAGCTTTTCTTTGCTTGATTTTAAGTTCTTTTGTGATTTTTATTCGAATGTTCCAGGTAAAGAAAGAAAAATCTATTTACCACACGTTAAACATGTTGAGTCTTGATGTGACAAAGAAATGCTTGGTTGCTGAGGGATGGAGTCCAGTGTTTGCAACAAGTCAGGTAACCAGATGCAGTCTCATCCTTCTGCACTTTGTTTTGTCGCTAGATGCTTTTCTAGTTTACTGTCTGTTTTTCTGGCTTTCATTCTCTTTTTTTATTTCAGATCCAAGATGCACTTCAGCGTGCCACTATTGATAGCAAATCCCAAGTTGGTTCAATTTTTCAAGTTCTCAACACACAAGAATCTCCTCCAACATTTTTCCAGACAAATAAATTTACTTCTGCTTTCCAGGATATTGTGGATGCCTATGGGTAAGCTCAAGAAGTATAGTGCTGAGAAATCTACACTTATCTATTCCATGATTTGGACTCTTTATTTTAATTTTTATCTTCCCAACTTTCTTAAAAACATGTTTTAGCTTTTCATAATACATTGCTTGATTGCTTAGAGCTATTGCTTATTATTTCTGTTCATATCAGGGGTGTACTTCCGACACCTAAACCAATCCTACTATGTTGTATTTCATAACATGTTCATAGTAAACATTTCGAAACCATTGTAGTTAGCTTTTTCCTTTTTCGCTTGTCCTTTTTGCAATTTTTGCTTTGCTCGTTTCAAAAATATTTCATGGATCATGTCTGATGTTTCTCTTAATAGCTTATATGCTATGTGCAGTATGCAAGTATATACAGATACAAGCTAATTGTAAACATGTGTTTTGAGTTGTGACTTTAGGTTAAATAATCTGAGTATGACAATACAAATTCTGCTAAAAATGTAAATTATTCTGATGTGGTATTATTATTGTCAAGGAGATAGCTAGTTTCAAGCAAAGTGAGATTTTTGTTAGTATTGTTTCAGTCATCAAAGGAAGTTATTCAGGGTTTATTTGCCTCCACTAATAAAAGAAAATCAATTAGTAGTACTTGTTACAATACTACCCCTATAACTCTTCCTCGATTGGGATCATAGCTTCGGTGACTCATCATTCAAATTTCTGCCATATCAACTTTCGATGTTAGGATAGGGGCCTACCATGGTGGTGACAGTTTATGGAGAATTAGGGTTTGATTCTGGAGAGGGAGCCTGAGAAACGGCTACCACATTCAAGGAAGGCAGCAGGTGTGCAAATTATCCAATTCTGAGATGGGGAGGTAGTGACAATAAATAACAATACTGGGTGCTTTAGTGTCTGGTAATCGGAATGAGTACAATCTAAATCCCTTAACGAGGATCCATAGGAGGGCAAGCTGTATTGAATGCCCTTTTACACTAGCACCAAATTGGTGTTGTTTAGTCATTAAGAAGTGAATGCATACAATTGTTTAATAGAGGTATAAGTGGCCAAATCCAAAAAACATTGTTTTGTTTCTTGACAGGAGGGATTATATGATAACATTTAGAACTCAAATCATGTACTCTTCATTGTCATTATACTAATGTTATATTAAACATTGGCTGCAGGATTGCCAAGTATCAAGAAGCAAATCCTGGTGTCTTTACCATTGTAACATTTCCCTTCTTATTTGCTGTCATGTTTGGAGATTGGGGCCATGGAATTTGCTTGCTACTTGCAACACTGTACCTCATAATCAGAGAGAAGAAGCTAGCCTCACAGGTTTTCTTGACACCCTTCATTACAATTTTATTACTGTGGATGTCAGTGTTACTTTACCTTGTTGAAATTATGTTAGGGGATTTTATATAATCAATTAATCCTAAAGATTAAGTACTAGCATTGACATTCCATTGCCCATTGATTTTAACCAAATTGTGTTTGCATACTTTTCCTGGAACCTAGTTTCTGATAACTTTGCTTTTGTCTTTTCAGAAACTTGATGATATAATGGATATGATGTTTGGTGGTCGCTATGTGATTTTGATGATGTCACTCTTCTCAATTTACACTGGATTGATATACAACGAATTTTTCTCAGTCCCATTTGAACTCTTTGGTAAATCTGCTTATGCGTGCCATGATCCTTCTTGTGGGTAAGGAACTTTTAATCTGCTAATTTGCAATCCTGATTTGATGCCTTTTTAAAATTTAATGTTCTGCCATTGTTTTATAGAGATGCTACCACAGAAGGATTAATTAAGGTGAGGCCAGCATATCCATTTGGCGTCGATCCTGTATGGCATGGTAGCCGCAGTGAGCTGCCTTTTCTTAACTCATTGAAGATGAAGTTGTCTATTCTTCTTGGAGTTGCACAAATGAACCTTGGAATTGTGATGAGTTACTTCAACGCAAAGTTTTTTAGAAATGCCCTTAATGTTTGGTAAGTCAAAATCTTCTCAGGAATATCCCATTATTGAGTTGAAATGACAATAAATTATGAATGGTATATGATCTCCACTACTATTCTATTGTTTTACTTAAAATAATAGGTCATGCTTATTCAGTTCTTGTATGACTATGTTACAGGTACCAGTTCATTCCTCAGCTGATATTCTTGAACAGCTTATTTGGTTACCTTTCACTTCTCATTATTATTAAGTGGTGCACAGGCTCAAAAGCTGACCTTTACCATGTAATGATATACATGTTCCTAAGTCCAACCAATGATCTTGGGGAGAACCAGCTATTTCCTGGGCAGAAACTAGTGCAGGTTTGGCCTTGCTGCTATATGTTGATTCTGTGTTGTATGTGTACATCGTATTCCTAACATTTTCTTATTTTCTTATAGCTTGTTCTACTTCTGCTTGCTCTGGTTTCTGTGCCTTGGATGCTGATTCCCAAGCCATTTCTCTTGAAGAGGCAACATGAGCAGGTATGTGTTTACTCGTCTTGATTGCTCTTAGCTGACTTCCCACCAAAGTTTATATATACCTACATGTTTAATTTCTGTTTTGGGCTCTCTATCAGAGGCACCAAGGCCAGCAGTACACCATGCTTCAGGCCACAGATGAATCAGTGACAGAGCTGGAAGAAAACCATGAAGACTCACATCACCATGAGGAGTTTGAGTTCAGTGAAGTCTTTGTTCACCAGCTGATCCACACAATTGAGTTTGTGCTCGGTGCAGTCTCAAATACTGCCTCATACCTTCGTCTTTGGGCTCTCAGGTACTTCTGAACTTATGTGATTAATACCTCCTGTGCCACCTCTTAATATCACTTGGAAGAAACTGACAATTGAGTAATATTATTGTTCGTGCAGTCTTGCACACTCCGAGTTGTCCAGTGTCTTCTATGAGAAAGTTCTTGTTCTGTCATGGGGGTAGGCTGTTCTCTTTCTCTCACACGTGACTCGTGCGCACACACATTGTTAACTTGCTTTTTCTGCAGGTACAATAACATTTTCATCCTGATCATTGGAGCAGTCATCTTTCTCTTTGCCACTATCGGTGTCTTGCTTGTGATGGAGACCCTAAGTGCATTCTTGCATGCTTTGAGGCTCCACTGGGTGGAATTCCAGAATAAGTTTTATGAGGGTGATGGATACAAGTTTGCACCCTTTGCTTTCGCATCAATCATCGAGGAAGATTGAGTCTGAATTGTTGTATGTAATGTAGAATGTAAAATCGTAAGAGTCTTTCCCTTGAATAATAATTGTTTATCACCATTGGTGAAGATTCAGAAAGCCTCAGTTCGTTGTGTCGGAGCAAGGGACGCCAAATCATTCTTTTTTGCCTACACTATTTAGCCATGCTAGGTTATTCTGTATATTATGATCTGTTATTACTTTGAGCGGTGACAGGAGCGGCTGGGAGGAAGTTGCAAATAAGTCTAGTGCATAGCATAACTGCCTTTTACGTGGTGCTATGCTAATAAAAAGAAGTTTTTTGTACTCATGGATGTGGCACGAGTGAAGTGTATTTTGAATTACACTTATGGAAATAAATAAGTTACATTCTTATGATTACTATTTCATTGTAGTGGTTTATCATCCACTGGCAGTGAAGCTGAAGTCCTGGAACTGTATTTTCATTCGCTGCTGATGAACCTTATGTGCTAGAACCGTCTGTCGACATTAGACTAGGACGAGATTAGACTGAAAGGTAATTGCGTTGGCATGAGCCAGGCTAACAGCCGGAGCCACCCGCTAGTTCAGGCAATCCACTAGGGAATTTAGGTCACCAACCAAACAAATCCTCCGTCGCTTTCTGGCCAAGGGATGGCCCTATGTTTTTTTTTGTTGTTTGCGAGGAACAGGATGCTTTATTAATTAGTTAGGGGTTTACAATTGTTTACCACTAGGGATTGAATACAAGTTAGAGTTTGCAATCTCTAAACCGCACTATGCCTAGCTCTTATAGCAAATTGTTCTAACTCATGAATTACTTAAATTACACCCTCTACTAATTCGTCTGTTTCAACCCTCGAATTTCTAAAATTGTGGAGCACCACCTAGATCAATCATCACCCTGTGCTCCTAGAATACGAGCAGCAGCCAAACAACTTATTTCTAAAATACGGGACATTCTCACCCACTCGGCCGTTAGCGTCAAGCCTTCGCGAGATGCTAATAACTCCACTCCTTCAAGAGAAGCTCCATATGAGATAGTGCGCCACGGTTACATGAATAATAACGTGGATGCTTGCTTCACCTCCTTTCCTGAAAATACTGTTTGTGATTTCCATAACCTGCTTTCCTCTACTATCACCTTTTGGATGTTGGACCATGAGCCGAGATTCAAAGTAGCTCCACAAGAAACATACTGATCATTGCGCTGGCGCAAAGCACTCAAAAGAATTAGCAGTAGTTTATCTCTGTCATCTGCATTTGCCATGGCCAGGAGCACCAAAAACCAGTCTTCACCAGTATAATAAATAGCTGTTCTTCGCATTAGGTCAAAATCGTGGCCGTTCAAACAAAAGTGAACAGATGGGATTGATCGACCGGCAGCCGAGCTGGTGCAAAGGGCAGCTGGTGCAAAGAGCTGCATCTAGCACACGCCGTGCATGAGACGCTGCAAGTCTAGTGGTGCAGCGCTGACGACTGCAATTTCGTGAATCGGCGACGAAAGAAAAGAACTGAAAAAGAGAGTGATGAGAATGCATGCGGGCCTGTTTGTCAAATTCTTGAGGTTTTGAATGTGAATTCAGATAGACAAAACATGGAAAAGTTGATATTTTGGAAGCTTATGGAGTTGTAGAACATGGGTTTATTTATATATTTATAATAAAAAATTAACAAATGAATTATGATTTGGTTTGAAGATGTGATGATTACTGATACGAGTGTATACGACTAATGTTGGTTAGTTTGTGATATATATTCTCTACAAGTTGTTTGATCTGCATGTGTATAGGTCCTTGAACAAGATTGATTATAAGATAGTACAAAGTAAATGAATACCATATGAAGAAGTCTTCACAATAGGCTTCATGAGCTCAAGTGTGTAAGCACAAAAAATTTGTAAAGAAAATCAGAGGAAAAAATAAATAAATAAAAGAAAATTCGAATTAGATTAGCAGTGAATCAGCCTATGTGGGCGTGGCAGTTCATGAGTAGAGGCGGCCTAGCAGGGTGACTGCAGCGTGGCCCGACTCACCGGCTACAGGCAAGTATGTGCGCATAGGCCAACTGCCTAGGAGCAAGTGGTGATGCAGTAGCCTAGGCGTGAGGGAGCAGTGCAGGCGTGCCTCACAAGGGCATGTGCGTGTGCACGAGAGCCCGCACCACACAAGATCTACTCGTGGGACATGTGTCACCTCTTGATTGGTGTGAGCAACGTGGAGGCGGTGGTGGCATGATTTTTTGTGGCTAAGCGCTAGAATATGTGGTCCTCTGTATGGTAGATGATGTTGCATAATTAGAGTTCTCAATTTTAAATATGATGGTAGAAATTTGTAGAGGGTTAGGGTTTTGTCCTAAATACAATTAGAATATTATCTTAGGGTAACCAGCTATTCTTGATCTATATAAAAAAAAAGACATAGGCAAGGTGAGGCTCTACACCATTGAGAAACTTTTGTAAGATTTGAGAAGAGTGGTAGAGAGAGTTGGAGCCAAAAAAATGAGAGTAAATTAGGAGAGTTTTGTAGACCTCTTTTAGAATTCTTGAAATTTTGTAAGTTCTAGTTGGAATTAATTTTATCGTTCTAGTTTACATTTTATAATTTAAATTCTATAATTTAAATTATGTATTTAAATTTCATAATTTAAATTTTTCTTACTGCAATTTAAATTTTGGGTATTGCTCCCTTCTTCTACATATTTATGATGTGAGTTTTTTTCTCCAACTCTTTTAAATTTTATTTTGCTTTGTGATAAAAGGAGTGCCATCTACTATATTTACTTGAATTTTTAAGAGCCTTTAGTTCTTATGATAAACATTCATAACTTATGATATAGTATAAAAATCTTAAACATAGAAAACAATCTAAAGATTTAGCTTCCTCATATCGACGTCTTCAATCTAACTTTTCAATAGCTAAAATTTTGATAAATTAAATATATCAACATCTTATAGGTATTTTAGGAGCAGAGTGAATTGCTCTATATTCACCCCTGCCTCCTGGTCTTATATGTGTGTACTTTCTAATAGATTAAATGCTACATGATTTGGATGTTTTTATCAAAAGTAATGGAAATTTCACTAGATGTTATACAGTTGTCAAAGCGATGCATAAGAATTGCTAAGTTTGAACAGTTTATGGGTTGTATGGTATGATTAGATAGTTCTCATCAAGACTCTTCATAATTTAGCAAATATCTCATATATATAGATTCAATTGGTTCTAAAGGATAAATTTGAACATACATTCTAAAGGATAAATTTGAACATACGAAGGTTTGAAGTCTAACAGAGTGCCTTTGATGACGACGCCTTTACATATTTACATATTGCTTGTCCCGGTCAATAAATTTATCCAATTTGATGGCGAGGTGGTTGTCCTTCTTGTTGATTTGCTGCGTCCAACAACTTCAATGAAAGAATTAATTAAGAATTGAGATGAGTCATCCAAATCACCTGTGTTCTATTAAGCTATTGCAAATATTGCTGTCTTGTCATGTTGCATTAATATATTCAGAACATATAGCCTTTTAGATCCAACATTGAATAAAACTAAACTTGATGTTGCATGTGTAATATACATGTTTTATTCCATGAAATTTTACCTTCTAGACATCCAACCCCATAAAAATGATAGCTCATGTTTCACAGAGTTGGACTTTATGTTGCAGTTGTTCAAGATAATTGTTTAAAAAGCTAAAATATAACTGTTTCGCAAATTTGAACATGAGCATATGACCTGGTTATGGTATTTCTCTTGTAGTGCATGCCCATAATTGCAATAGCAACAGCTGAAAAGAGTAATTGAACTTGCAGCAGCTTAAAAGTAGTGGCATACAACTACAACCTCCGTGCTGTCAATGAACGCAATTATCACTAGATAAGCTCCAAAATAACATATCTAAAGCCCAACAATCAAGCTTTGCTAAAAGGGATGATCATGCTAGCTATTCCTCCATCCTGTGGGTCCATGCGCCATCGTGGCGGCTCTAAGGTCACCATACGGCTAGGTTGCAATTGCTGCAAATGAGCAGACATGACTCATGTATACGATAAAACCTCTGCTTCTTCTGTTTTAGCCATCTCCATGTTCTATTACTTTGATTGATTGATGACAGCGGCTGCTGGCCTGCAAATGTGCCTGCATCTTCGGACAGATGTGATTGGCAGGTGCCACACAGCAGCATATAATATTTTATTTCTATAATTAATGTTTTTAAGGTACCTATGATATTGGCTTATTATAATATATGTGTATGTTTGGTCGAATAAAAAACCTAGAAATAATAACTAACTTTATTTACAGACAAACCGATCATTTATACTGATAATATATTGTACCGTAAAGGTTCACTATGGTTACCGGGCCAGCGATGATTGGATCTATCGTTGCCGCAGTCGTGGTTGTGGTCCTCATTTCAGTAGCTGTTTGGCTTTGGGCGAAGCGTAAATCTACCAAGAAGCTTGCATCCGGTATGTATATATGTTATCGATCATTCCAATGAATTAGCTATATGTATATCAAAACTTTGTACTCCTTACGTTAACTATACATATAATAAAATAACAAATGGTCACACGATATGATGTGTTGCACAGTTGCTGGTCCAAGATCGTACTCCTACGAGGAATTGCACACTGCAAAAAATGGTTTTTTCCGATGAACTGAAGCTAGGCCAGGGTGCGTTTGTTGCTGTATACCGAGGAGTTGTGGCAGATCCATCTCAGACTTTTGTGGCGGTCAAGAAAATGCGGAGAATGTCTGAAGCAGCATGGAAAGAGTTCGTGGCAGAGATAACAATTGTAACCCAGCTTAAGCATCGGAATATCGTGGACCTCATGGGCTGGTGCGACGACCGTAACAATCCTTTGCTTGTCTACGGGCTAACGGACCGTGGCCTTGATTACCACCTTTACCCCCCACAACGCATGGGGGAAATACAAGTTGTGAAGAAAAAGTAATTAAGCTCATGCTCTGTCTCAAGTCCCAACTGCATGCTATGATATTGGTGTTAATTACTCCTGCAATTAGAGAAGTTTTATTATTTTTTCCATCGACAAGAACTTGGGAACATTCTATAATATTGTCAGTTGAGCTCTGTTAACCCCTACGAAAAGACCATTTTGCCCCATAAATGTAACAAGCACTAATCAGGCCGAGAATAGTTCCATTCTGTTGCGTTGACATTGAAATTGTAGTAGTTTCATTAGTAGATATCACAAAACTCTCAAAAGTATTTAGAGCATTTAAAAAATCAATGAGCCAACGGAGGTTAACTGACGGTGATTGCAAAAATGAAAAAAAAAAACACTTGACATATTATTGTTCGTGTGCTCGTTAATGGCAGCGCTGGTAAATTATAGAATTTCTCTTCCATGTAGGATACTGTAGAACTTTCCAGATGGCAAACCAAGCCAGTTGTAATTCCAGGGTGTTGAGTAGTGGGTGTCCTTAGTTGGATTAGCGCGAATGGATATTATTTTTTAAGTATAGGGGTGAAATGGGAAACAGAGAAATAGAGTAATATGAACAATCAAACCATTGTCAATGTAACTCCTAGCTAGTAATATTTGACACATCATCATGAAACCAAGAATCTTAGGGGCTGTTACCTTACATGCTTCCCCTCTTCAAATGTAATGCTAAGGATTACAAGAAGTTTTAGGAAATAATTGGCAACATCGATATAATATACACCTAATGTTTGTTTCTCAAATGGCAAAAAAAAACAATGTATGATTTGTTTTATATTGAGTTGCATGCGTAATTTAAATCAAAACATTTTCAGTGTATGACAGGTACAATATATACACGAGTCTTCTGTAACTAACAACCATTTGAATAAAGAGGGCTACCATCGTGGCGCTAACAAAATATAGTGTAGGTGTGTAGAGGGAGAATGGGAACTTGACCATGAACCCGTAACAGACAGTGCGCTATGTTGTCCACAGAGAATCATCCATAATTGCCATTTGATTTTGTATGGATGTCAGATCAATTATGTTTAATTGGAAGATGGCTAGGCGATTTTTATAGTAAGTGGTAGTAGACACAAAGGTCTAAAACAAATGGAGAATTTCTAGTGACTCTCATGAAGAAGTGGGTCCGGTTATGGATGAGCCACCCGATGAGGGAGTTTTTTAATTTTCATCTGGTAGAGCATAACATAAAAGTGAGGTAGTCCACACATATTGGGATAGTCTTTTGTTTTTATAGGCCATGGACTAAGCTGTGGTTCTGGTTCCTGTTGGATATGAGTCTAGAACAATCTCCTAATTGCATGGGTGTGTGAGGCGCACATCCGATACGTAATTAGGTGGATTTCATTGTCTCATTGGCTCTTAACATATTTTTATGAACATGTTGATGCATTGCAATGGGCTAGCCCGTATAATTGGATGTGTTATGGTTGTGGGTTGGCTTCAACCAATTGTTTTTTTTTGTTTTATTAGGTGAGGCGGCACTTCACTACGTGGGAAAGAGCGGACGAATAACTTCTCTTTTTAGGAGTATAGAAATGTGGCTTAAAATGATATATGTATATAGTCCTCATCAATTGATGAGGTTTCATCAACATCCTGGTTTTTTAATGGAACTACTGGCATGGTTTCTTAATTCTTATCATTTGTGTGCTTCACCACTTCCCATGGCTCGTTAGATAGGGTGCATTCAGATTTGATGAAAATAGCATTGGCCTAATTACTGCTAATTTAATTTCAGTATTAAATAGCTAAATCGAGGAAACATTTGGTTAAAGAAAGTCATTTATCTTCTAAGTATATATTTAAAGGTGAGGGAAAAAGAGGATGATTATGAAAAACTAGAAGACTTATTAGTAAATAATTAATTAAGTATTAGTTATTATAAATTTAAAAAATAGAATAATATAACTTTTCAAGCAAACATTTTAAATATAAAATATTTTAAAAACATATTATTTAGCAGTTTAGAAAATATACTCACGAAAAATATATAATCTTCTTTCCTGCAGCTTGGAATGATGCCTGAAATAACAACAAAGTTGTTTCAACCACCAATTCCAACCAGTTAAAATAATATTCAATTCTAGTTTATTTGATTGGTAGAATAAGCAAACTATCGTTAATTGGTCGGTCACGAATTATGATCGTTACCGTTTTTGCTCCTACATGGAGTAAGCAATATGAATCGTCAGGCTAGTTAAAGAGGACATGTTTCAAATACTTGTATTTGCAACAGTGCAACACAATGTCATCGGCCCAGTATTGGGCCGAGCTGTCATGGACTGGTTTGGTTGAGGTTGATGTTGCTGGTGGCTTGGAGTGCTATGAAGGAAACATTCAGTCTCATATAGCATAAGGGACACGAACTGAATATTGAACTGAAACATCTTCCTCTGGTCGTACTCCTTTGTGGTTCTTCTTGTTCCAATCCCAATGTCTTCTGCTTCTCCTGCCCTAGCTGCTGGCTCAAGTTCTCTATTCTACCTCTTTGGGTCTTCCTCCTCCTCTATCTCAACCCCCTCTCTATTCTTCCTCTTCTGAATCAAGATTTGCAACTGTATTGGACGGAGATATAGCTCGGAGGGCTTTTTGAGGAATCAAAAGAACCTCAAAGTTTTTTTTTCAGGTTTGGTGAGCATCTTAAATAACTAGTGAATTACAACGTACTTTATTGTACGGCAATCGGTCCACTGTTTTTGGTAAGAGGCCATCACCACGGGTTCGTAACTGGCTAACAGTAATGGTAGTGGACAAGCAGTAGATATTCACTGCCATTGTAAGCAATGGGGAATAGAACTGCCGGTTAAACCCTAATTTAGAATCCAAAAAAGATAAAAATACATTCGCTTGTGCTTCTATCCTCTTCGCTACAGTGCATTGCACGAATGGCAAAACCCAACTTCAACAAATTAAATCCCTTCATAATACATTGCTTTACTTCAAGCTTCGAAAGCACACCAACTCTTTTTTAACTTGTCACAATTTTTCCAAGCGGCTAAGGTGGCCCAAAATTTCATGCCACCTATAAAATGTGTGAGGTCGCCTTAGGGTCAAAGACCACATGTGAAAACATATTTGAAGAATGTTTTCTTAAGAAAGGATGGTATTTACAAGCGGTTCTCTTGTAGCACCCAAAAATTGATTTTTTATTGTCTTAACAAATCACTCGTATAAATAGAAATGACCCTATTTGTCTAAAAAATCATGAAGTCGAATAATGGCAAACGTTATATAAAAAAATATAGCTCTAAACAAGATCCTCGTAGTTGAATGTATTTTCATTTGAGATCATATAGGGCACCAAATATTTGTTACAAGATCTCAGATTTATTTTGAAAATAAATTTCTATATGATCGATGAGATATATAACTTTGTAGTTGGTTACAAGTTGTATTTTCATTCAAGATCATATAGGGCCCAACATGATACTTGACCAAGATGGTAATTGACCAATATGTAAAGTTTTTCATTTAAGATCATTTACATACCCAAATATTGGTTACAAGCTCTCATATATTTCTTTTCTCATTCTTTGAAAATGCCCAAACTTTAAAAATTTATTAAAAAAATAATTTTAAGTCCAATCGAGGGGAACCAAAGTTCCCTAAGATTCCTATAATATTCTATTTAATATGACAAGGTGAATATTTTCTTTCAATATTTTCTTTAATATGGTTATTCACTAATGTCAAGTTTCATAACATGTCATATAGAAGTAACTTGACATAAGTGAACTATCATAATAATTATGCCTAGATATTTTTTTGGACGATGAATAATATAATTAAAGACAATTTATTGCATGTTGGTCAAGTATCATATCGGAGAAGTGAGTTCTGGAGAAGTAAACCTGTCGATTTACAAAATAAATAACCGACCACATGAAATAATAAATTTTATACTTCATATTGAAAATTTAAGACAAGTAACCACATATATAATAGGGGAAGTATCGGTGGTGTAGTGGTGCAATGGTGGATACATGGTGCTCATAAATATTATACATATGTGTATATGTTTTTCATATGAATTTAGTGAGATCAGAACATACTTTCATCTCTACGTGTGGACATCTTCAGTATAATAAAAAACTCAATGTATAACCAAACTAAAATAGGAAAAAATTGGGGAACTGGGATATCGATTTAGCAAAACCAAATTCAACTTTACCAAGCTTTCACAATGAGACAGTAATTCATGAAAGAAAACTTTTATGATAAAATATACTAGCAGTATATACTACCAGTATAAACAATCCAAGGGTGAAGATTGATTTGATTTTTCACTTAATTAAGTTACAACATAAAATTTGAAAGGGTAAAATTATCTTTTTATGCCATTCCCTGGGGCATTTTCATAAACTCACATAATATAGAACAGTATTGGATGTGTTGCTACCATGTATGTGGTCAGCTCTCACATTAGGCATCGTGAAGTCGGATTAATTTTACTATTAGATTAAAGACGAATCATGAAATTATTAAAATACTTTTTTTTAATTTTATGGTAAATTCTAAACATATCCTTGTCTATACTGACAATAATAGCTCCGTAAAAGTTCTGAAGGCACTCCCGAGGTTATAGATCCTCTTAAGATTTTTTAATAAAAAAAATACAGATTTACAAATCCTCGATCAATCTCTTTCCATCCGGGACCCTTCATACGCAGCTCCCCAAAGTACATTTGTTTAACTGAGTACTATGCGGGAGAAATAATTTTTGTGATAAAAGTTAGTTAATTAATTGAGACTATTTTAGTCTAATCACCATACTCAAGCCCAGTCATTTACATTTAAACAATTATGCAGGCCATACTGATCGTTAAGATTTCTAATACACACCAATGGGAGGAGCATGTGTACATGTAGCTGGCCTTCTTTAGAAAATAATGAATAACGCAGAGACAGCCAGATCAATATTCCAACATGGAAGCAGCAAACCTAGGCATCTAAAGAATTGCTAGTTAACTGGTAGCAGCCAGAATATGATCTGCTAGTACAATATATGCTCAGTACTGGGCAGATCAGATTCTAATAGAATAATCTCTTGGATATGCAAGTATGTGGTAGCAGAATATGTTTCTCTGTTGTAAGCATTTCACCTTAATTTATGGTCTACCAGTGTTTGTAAGTTCAAGCAGCTAAACTATCCCCGCGCACTAACAACTTATTTAGACAAGCGATTCTTATTTCAAAATATACTTCTCATAAATCTTTCGAGATCGATACCACACTTTCTCTGGTTAATTGTTACACTCTTAAGGAAAAGAAAAAAAAACTGAACCTTCTGCAGATTGCGGCAAATTTAGTGTTCTTTTTAAATTTGCGAGGGGACGAATTTAGTGTGACGTATACCGCCGATTGAAATTTTCTCAGATTGAAATTGAGATTTTTTGTACCACTACCACATACATCTGAACCTTCATACTGTACAAGTGTACAACATACGTAGTGAATCTTCGGATCATAGGAGTTCAGTCCATCGCATTCACAACGGGATGCCATTGACGAGCGCGATAGCGTTTCTGGTGTGCTCCGTCACCCTCGCCACGCCGGCGGCGACCTCCTTCCCGGCAGGCGACGCCGTGGCGGCTGCCCCGGCGTCCTCGAACCCGTCGGGCATGTTCCTTCGTTCGTCATCGCCGCGCTGAGCCACGTCTTCGCGTTCGAGACCTGCCACCTCGCTGCCTGCTCCCGCCGGTGGCGGCAGCGGACGTCGAGGACTCAGTCGAGGCTGTGGCCGCATCCAGCCTGGTGAGCTTCACCGACAACCGCTTTGCCAGGTTGGCCGCGGCCGAGATGGTGCTCGCGCAGTTGTGCCGCGCGGCGTCCACGCGAGCGCCACCACCGCCGGTGGGCGCCGCTTCCTCCGAGCCGCCGCCGCGGTGGAGGAGCAGGTCCTTGATGCGGACCGAGAACGCGCGAAGGTGGGCGGCGGCGACGGCGAGCTCGACGTGGCTGGTCTGGAATGTGGCAGACGTCCGGGAACAGCGTGGTCGCGCAGCGGGAGAGGAGGAACGCCGTCCTCGCCGACGACGAGGTTGACTCGGTGGTGGAGCACGGCGCGGCCGCCTCTGCGGCAGCGGCATGTGTGGCTGAGGCGGCCATGGCGAAAAGGAAGAGGAGGCGGAGGGAAATGGCGCGAGGTGGAAGTGGAAGAGCCATGAGTGGAATTGGTTTGCGAGCTGTGTGTCTGTCGGGGACTCGGAGAACGATTTGACGTGGAAATAATAGGGGTCTTAGAGGCTTAAACAGGGATGAGTGAGACTAACTGATAAGCTCAAGTGTACAGCTTTTTTTCAGTGGCTAGCTTAGTATTAGCTAGTCCAGTTTATTATTAACTCAACCTCATGTAGTGATCAGTCATGATTTATGCAGGTTTAGGGTCTGTTTTTCTTATCTAAATAGCTTAATGACTGAATAGCTTCATAATTTTGTGATAACTATTTGATGTTACAACAATGAGATAACTATTATAAATTTCAGATTTAAAACATATATATAAATATAAATAAATATATATATATAAAGTTTAAAAAATCATAGTTCGGACAGAAATCGTACGGATGAATGGAAAATGAACCCACCTAGTGCAAGCACAATAAAATCTCGTAGTGCTGGTGCTGGGCATGTTTATTTACACAGGTTTAGTTCAAGTCCAATAAAATCTCTGGTGCTAGTTTTATTAAGAGTGCCACACGCAGGTTTCGATGATAAGGTATATTACCTACGTCTCAAGATAAGATATAAACCTATCTAAATTATTTAATAGAGATTAATGTTGAGAAAAAAAGACCTCTAAGTAAATGAGGAATAAATGATGATAGAATGTTAGAGTAGGGTAAGATAGTAAAATGTTTAAACGTGATTGATGGGATAAATAGTATTATAAATAATATTAAAAAAATTATAATTTAATATAAGATTTAAATGCTCTTCTAGGTTGGAATGGATGTTGGGACGGAGAGTGTATATGAGAAAGAAAGAAAGATGGTAATATAAACTCTGTCCAGTGAAGAATTATTGGATGGGGCTAGGAGCACCCAGATTATTTTTCAGCTCACCAGGGATACAATGATGTACTACCTAATTTCTAAAAACTTTATTTTTTCCATCTCATTCATACTGACAATAAAAGACTAAAATACATTTTATTTTTTTTAGACTTCAATACATTTGTCTTCTATCTTTTCAAATTTTAATAAATTTATTCTATACTTTCTTAAACTTCAATACAATAATTAAAGTCTTTGTAGATAAATAAAAATAAAAAAATAATAAAGATAGAGTCTTTTGACGGCGGGAGTACTAGTGTAGTACGAGTCCCTACGTGACCTGCCTGAACATGAACCATTTATTTCCAGCCCCAGGATCTTTAATGGACAACTCAGATATTTGTTTGCTGCGGCAAGCAAGCAACAAATCCCATTGAAAAACAAAAGAAAAAAAGCAGAAAAGAGCGATACCACGTGACTCCTAATCTCAAGGACATTATATATGGTGCCGCGATATGTATGATTCGTGAGCATTGTTTAAATAATCCGTATATATCCATCTGATTAGCTGTCTAAATCGATAATGCGTGCAAGAGAATTATACACTATTGGTACCAAACGCATGGATCAATATAAAGTTTTAAAAGAAACAAGAAACAACCATTTGCTGGGAACGGTTTTGTTTCTCAAATCTTTTGCTAAAGATTTGTTTGCTCCATGAAACAATAAGAAATGTGGTTAATCCAATCATGCGGGTCATATGGTTATTTGTCAGACTCATCGGCAATTCAGACAAAATCATTTCTAAGTACAATTTTCAGTACGCACGTCCAATTTCCCTGCCAAAAAAGGTACGTATGTCCTCACCTTTTTAACTAATACCATATATTAAAGAAACGATAATTATGTATATTCTCTTCAAAGTTTAACCTATATGTATTAATAAGTATTGTAGTCTGTCAACTTGTATGAAACCGAGTATTCCCTAAAATACAAAACAAAGTTCAAACTATTTATGTTGCACAGTTTTGGAGGTGGTTTTGCTACCATGGAGAATTTTACATGCAACGTGTATGACAAAATTAAAGCTATAAAGGCTTCTAGTTTGTTTACCGCATAAAGTAAAATTTTGGTTACAATAATTTAAAATAGTTTCACTAATGTTCAAACATGCTATCGAAGAATACACGAATATATTAACAAAACATCAAACTTGCAGCTTTCTATAGACATAACCTATAACACTCATACATTGCATGAAAAGAACAAGCTTTCAATACATTATTTATTTATTTTTACAAAATTCTGCAACTCAGCAAGGTGTATTCTATGTCCCTTCACTACCCACTGCTACAGAACTGAACATCGGTGATGGATCATCTGTGACATGTCAAAAAAGTGTTGTCTCAGATGTCGGCTCTTATAGGTTTAAAAAAATAGACCGTTTGAGATATGGCCGTAGAGAACGACCCATCACAGATATGCTGTCATCTATGTCTGGTTAGAGTTATAACCTATCAAAGATAGTATGTCACAGTACCACCCATCATAGGTAAACCTATATGGTGTGGACACATGGGTGTCACATATGATAAATATATCAATATTAGTTTGTTTAGTAACACCCATAAAAATCAGCTATCATCTCTAATGGTTTTAATCTTGTAACAATCCTAGGTGACCTACAATGCAAGGCACAACACCTACTATTCTACCATGGCCACCCGCCACCTCCTTATATTTTTATATTTCTCCACAGATCAACACATATCAGCTTTCCATCTCTATCTCTCTCACATGCTCCTAAGCGCCGGCCACCACCTTCTTCACCCTTGAGCACTGACGGCTGTCTCCTTTGTCCTCGAGCGTCAGCCGCCACCTCCTTCGCCCCCAAGAGTTAGACGCCGTCTCCTCTATCCTCTGTCCCCAAGCACTGGTGCCGGTGGTCATCTCCTCCACCCTAAAGCATTAGTTGTTGTCTCCCTCGTCCCAAGCATAGGCAGCTGCCTCCTTTGCTCTCAAGCACTAGCCCGCGTCAAAGACGCTAGATCCAGCCTCCCTAAGGTCGAGGGACGCTATCCCCAAGGTCGGGGACGCTATATCTAACTGTTCTTGATCTTGTGCCAGCTAGATCCTATGCTAGCCACAGTCTCCTCCACCCTCAAGTATTGGCTACCACCTCCTCAGCTGAGGGAAGATGGTAGTGGCAACCTCAACCAATAGCTATGCACTGTGACAGCGATGAGCATTGCAACGATACATGTGACAATTGTGCCTCCTCGCCCATGTCGATTGCTCCTCCCCTTCTTAGTTCCGATATCGTCAGCTCTCCTCTCTCCATGGCTGCCATGACCTGGAGGTGGTAGATCTCTGTTTGTGGGTACCGATATGTGTTTGTATGCTTATGACTTGATTTCAATTTTTGGAAGTGTTAGATGCCTAATATCTAATTGAGATGTGCCCTTGTTGCTTGTGTGGATGTGTAGGTTGTTACGGTAGAGAGGGATATAATAAATGTTCTTAGGTTTGAAATGTTTTGTGTTAATCACTATGGATCTATTGCCAAAATATTTTAATTTATGTATATTCCATATATATTTTGTTTAGGATGTTCATCAGATCTACCAACAAAATGGGAAAGTTGTACTTCCCGTGTACATCATGTTCGCCTATTGCCATCAGTTGTCAGCTGTGGTTCTATTTTGCTTTTTTGGGTGATTTTCCACATGTGTGATGGGTGACATCTGAAACCCGTTAGATGTGAGTGCCATATGTGGCAGTTGGTAGTAATAGCTTTTCACATATGACTATCTCTAACGCACTCATATGTGATGCGTGTTAACTATCATCCGTCATAGATATCAGTCGTCACTAGTGGACTTTGACTCGATATTCTCATCTCTGACCAATGATTTTTGATGAGATCAATACCCGTCTAAATGTGAATTCTTGGTTCTCCCACGCATATCTGTGAGCATATATGGCAAATAAGTTAGATTTGTACTAGCTAGAGGTTGTGCACACGTTTCATATATGATAGAGTAAAAACAAAATTTTGTTTGTGCCACTAATGAATGTCCACTTCATTCATAATTTAGTAGAGATTAAGACTAAGATGAATATACTTTGAGGTCTTTATTATTAAATGAGGGGATGATTCGAGTGGGAGGAAGATTGGGGTAAGATAAAAAGATATTTGAATGAAGATTGATTGTGGACGAATTTATTTTAAACGTTTGCAATGTTTATATTTGCTGATAGAAGTACATTAGAATAATTTTTGCTAGCTGTCACTTATGTCACTACTGTGTATATGTGCTTCAAATACGCCGCTATGGAGCATGTTGTATCCAAGCTATCCATTAAACTCGGGGAAAAACGTCGGCTCTACTCCTGGCTGTTGCGTTGGTGGGACAACTAAATAATTAATGGCGTGTTCGGTGCAAGGGAAAAGATTCACCCTGGGGAACACAACCCAGACGGAGATAGGGTTGATCCCTGCTCCACCACCCAATCCCCCACCATCTCCCTCCTTTTAATCCTGGTTGCCTTGCTGGTTTGTTTGGATCGCTCACACAAATCAGGGTCTCTTTTAATTAAAAAACAAAATTTAGCCGTTGTAACACTTCTTAGCTAAGCAACATACATAACATGCAAAATAATACAAAATTCTGGATAAAATAGAAATTTTCAAATTTTTTTTAAAAAACAACATATGTGACAAGGTATCCACGTTATGTAAAATAATAATTAATGCTCAAGAAAATGACAATAGACGGCTAATCCAAAAGCAAATAAATTGGACCTAATGAGGACATCCACAATGCTTGACCAGCTCATTTAGCAGTATGTAATCACATAATATAAACAAGTAGGAATGCCACTAGATCAAGTTAATCATAGACACAGGCAGTGCAAGATAGTGCATATGGAATCTCACATGCCAACCTCTCAAATGTAGGCTTTGTTGAATCTCTGGAAGCCGATGATACATGATACACACATGATGTTGTTAAAGATAGTCGCATACGGCTACTGATCTCAGCTCTCCAAATTTGCATTAACTGTTAACAGAACTTCACTGTCAATAAAAGGATTTTTGTGCATCAGTAAATTGGTGAAAATAACAACTACATTCATAAATAATGGAAAAAATAGATCAAACCCTATGAGGAAGGGAGGAGTAGAACTGTGATATGCGTTCACCTCTAACAACACCTCTATGACCTGTTAGAGGTGAGGCTTGCTCTGTGACGTGCATTCACCTCTATAGCCTAACTACACCTCTGACGGTTAATATGTTAGTAACCGATAGAGATTATCTACCTTCTATATATACATCTATAGATATATTTGTTGGCCAACCCATCTTGTATACTGTTTACATTTTAGATGAAAGGATAAGAAGAGTGAATCATGATACATCTCATTGTTCATCTGGTCAAGTAAACAAAAATATATGGTCCTATGTTCATGAGACAGATATAGCCATTTGAAACGTATATGGAAATTTTGAAGTATTACGTGTATAACTGGTTCAATCCTAAGGAAAACATGATTGAACGGTATATGATCAAGGAGGTTATAGAATTCTATGACTGTATGTTAAAGAACGGGGCAACTAGAGTTCTAGTGTCGAGACATGAAGGCATGCTTGAAGGGGTTGGCACCGTGGAAAGAAAAACTATTATGCTAGATCACGCCCAATATGATAAAGCCCATATCATCGTCCTTTAACATATGATCGAGGTTGTACCATATTTATAGAAACACAAAGTGAAGATCTAACGAGATAATATTAACCAATCAGCTAGTTGGGTCCGAAAAAAGCACAATGCAAATAACACTAGATGGGATGTTGAAACGTGGCAAGTATATTATATCAATGGATATACTTTCTACACAACCAAACAGGACGAAAAAAGCATAGTACAAAATAGTGCAATACGTATAGAGACAGTTAATGAACAACTCGGCTGTCGTGATCAGTGGCGTTGAGTTATGGGAGTTATGGGAGTTGAGTTGTATGAAATTCAAAGTGGCGTTGTTTCGGTGTATATGGATCGTTCTAAAGCATGCCAAGTTTGACAAAGATAGTTTCATGATTATAAATTTGCAGTCTAATGGATACTGGGATGAATCGTCTATTCTCGCAAAATAAGTTGTTCAAGTTATGCAGATATTTCTTCCCCTTCCGTAATTTGCATTGATTCGGGGCAATGCTGTTTGGCGGCATGTCATTGATAAGAATGAACATGTGGATCAATTTAGCTTGTCACTCGGAAAAAAGTGAGCCTAAATTTATGTTGTCCTTGATAAGAACGAACATATTGATGGTGTTTGTGTTCTTTTGTACTATTTTTTCAATCTATTATTATATGATTCCGTATTTGCTAGCTGTATAGTTGTTAGATATATTTGTCCACAAGTTATGTTTCCCGTAAATTATAATTTATAGAGATATCTACATTTATGTCCACTGAAAACAGTAATCAGATTTTAGTTCAGGACAAAAATATATAGCTTTATAAATACATAGTGGTTTCTTTTTTAGGTGAATCGCAAAAGAACTTAATAATATTATTATTCAACATTTGGCATTATGTTCTAAAACACATTTTAATGCATTGTTGGTTCACTTCAATTTTTAGTACAAATTCAAGTATGCAGAAGATTCAATTCTACATGAGGGTTGAAATAGTTGGAGTTAACAAAGATAAATACTCGTTGAGTTGGAATTCTTATTCAATCCAACATACCCGAGTTTTAATTATTAAAGGATCTATCTTTAACTTGTCATGCTCAACTTCATCTTTGGTTTCAACTTACATAGTTTCTTTTCTCGTGCCCAAAGTGATTAAAGATTTACATAGTTTCTTTTCTCGTGCCCAAAGTGATTAAAGATTTAGAGGTGGCTCAAAAATTGTAAATTATCAATTATGTTGCAGAGTGCTTATTTTTGTGTTACATGTATGTGTTACAGCATTAAGTTCAGCCCATACATGTTAATGATGTGTTACAGCGTGCCTCTGTAACTCATAGCGTTGTGTTACTAGTCATTTCTCTGTAACATGTATCTTCTGGTGTTGCAGGTTTGTGATACAAGAGGTAGGTTCCGCCAGGAGCTCAGCCAGCAGGACGCGGCGAGGTGGAATGTCTCGAACGTGAAGACGTGGCTCAGTGCGGCGATCACCAACGAGGGGACGTGCGCCGATGGGTTCGACGAAGCCGGGGAAGCTGCGGCGGCGTCGCCCTCGCGCTCGTCAATGGTATCCCGTTGTGAACAATAACAGCCTCAAGTTTAAGCTATATATGTTGTTGCGTACTTCATGCTTGTATCACTTTCGTTCATTATCTAAAAGTAATATTATGCACGTGTGCATGGCTGTCAGCTGGTTAGTGTATCCATCAAAATATGTAGAGAAGTAAATTTGCGTCCATATGATGAAAGGGAGGCTAGCAGGAGGAACTCGAGCCAAATCATTTTAATGTCCAATTAGTGAGAAATAAGCCACAACTCGGTTAGTCAATGCACTATTCCCCACGTATAAGCCATAAAACTACGTATACCCAACATAAAAAAAATTATCCGTACGTTTTCTCAAGAAAAACAGTAAAACTATTCTATTTGTGGTATTCAAGCTTTAAAAACTAATATAAAAAATATAATATAATAAAAAAAATCAAAAATTAAGTTTTAAAATTTAAATTATAAATACGGCTAATAAGCTAAAAGAAAAAAAATGATGGTAGGCATACATGGCATTGTAGAGTATGGAGTACATGGTAGCTAGATATCATTATGATGCGCTTTCTATCTAAGCCAATATGTGATGGGCTAAGAGCGGGTATTGAGTCATCGATAGATAATGCTAACGTGAGACCCAAGGTAGGGTAGGATTCGATATAAGATATACATCTCTATATTTCGGTTATCCGAAGAAAATAGATAATGTGTGATCCAGCTTAGTTTATTAAGTTGGATCCCTTGGAGCCCGCTCACTAGATCTATGTAAAAGGAACCACAACCAGGAGAGGACTACTTATGCATACACATGCAAAGTTGTAAACCCTAGGAGTAATGTATTGTGTTATTTAGAGGGTCTAGCTTTTAGGTATTTGAGTATACTCTAGAAGTTTATTGCCAATTTTAGGGATTAACATAGAGCATATTCTATACAAGTTGATCGAAACAGCTGAAAGGGCGTCGGTTTCTAAAGCTTAGGAGGAACGTTGAATCCATTTTTTTTATTTTATAGAAATCATGTATAAATTTAAAGTCCTCAAACAAATTTGGATTTCAAATTTGCATTATGAGACCACTATGCTGGATCCGTTCATCTGTGACGGGCTTGGCCCTAGTTATAGATGAGTGGTCAGTGATGACTCCACGTCACATGTGATAGGTTAAGGCCCGTTAGAGCTAAGACTACCTATGACGCGCTACAAGAAAAATCTATCATAGATGATATAGCATTACAAGCTGATTGTGATAACATAATTCTATCGGTCGCTTTAATAACCCATCACAAATAAGGTATCTTAGACATGTTATTATGCTTACGACCCGTGAAAGGTAATCTACCTCTAACAGGCATGTTTCATAATCCATCAAAGATGACTTAGTCACCTGTGATGGTATAGATTAGTACCCGTCATAGGTAGTCACATGTGATCAGTCTTGATTAAAACTCGTCACAGTTAATGCTCAACTGTGACGGGTTTTGCTTAAAACCCAACAGTGGCGTGATTATTCTAAGAAAATAAATTTGCTTCTTTGGCTGCCTCAAAAACTGCTAGCCATACCCGATGAAAAACAGATAGCATATATATTCATAGGCCCTTCTAGTTTCTAACAGTAACATTATCATAATTAAGCATCTAAAATTTTACCAAAGTTATATATTAACATTGACATATCAATAAGCTCACACACACACATAAATAGATTTCTCATAGTCAGATATTTATCAATATACACATACATTAATTTCTAGGAATGACATATATCTACAATTTTTATTTGGATCCACAAACTTATCCATAGCCATATATGTACCGCCAGTGCATTTTTGAAGAAGAACCACAATGACATATGAAGTTGAAAACTATAAAAAAGAAATAAATAATATATTATGGATTTTTTTTAAGTTAGACAGAACCTTTTCTTAATATAACTTATCCATTTTTTTATAATTTAGTAACCTACTCTGAATTATGAATAAATGATAGAATATGAGGACATGTCTAAGTTGGTTAGTATATACAATAATCTGACCAAACCACCATAGAACCCGTAGAACATCACAATATGTAATCATTTGACTCCTACTTGCTCGACACGAGGATTATTTGATATATTAAACCATGTTATATGTCATCATTAAAATCTGTTACATTTGATATATGTCAGAAATTTATAGTGCTCTCAAGTGTCGGGCTAATGAAGTTTAAAACTCCTACCTTCTCGGTACGAGAATTATTTGATAGATTAACTTAGACAATATATTATAAATCATGGTCTTGATAGTAACTATATCTCACTCTTAATTCAGAGAACATAACATATAATCAGTCATTTAAATACCTAAAAAATTATTAGTTATTATAAGTTGACTAAGTGACAGGAAAAAATATAAAGTTAAATCACATAGAATGTTGTGTGCTAACATTCAATCGTGGCGGTGCTCGAAAATGGCATAAATGGCAGTGTAGTGGCGAGCTTGTGGAGCTCGGGAACGATGAGAGGGCATGGCGGTGATGGCGACGATATAGTGGTGGGCTTGGGGAGCTCAGGGATGATGAGAGGGCTTAGGGTAGGCGACAACAACGGCATAGTTGCTTGCAGGCTATAGGGGCTCCCGATGACAGAAATGCTTAGGGTCAGTGGCGATGGTGGCACAGTGGCAGGCTTGGGGAGCTCAATGTCAACGAGAGGGCACGGTAGTGACGGCGACAATAAGGTGGGCTTGGGGATTGAGCTCTAGGACAAAGGCATCGGTGGCTTAGATTTACATGTGAGTGATTTTGCTTGAATCTAGATACTTTTAAAAAAAACATTTGGATTACATGTGATGGGCCATGAAATAAAATATATCACAAATAAATTATCTATTATGGTCCGTGCAATAAAATTCATCATAGGTAACTTATCTATAATGAGCTATACACTAAAATACGTCACATGTAACTTACCTATGATGACTATCCATAACAAACCATCGTAGCCCTTTACTAAAACCATCATAGGTAAGTTTGACCAAAAATTCACAAAATTTATTTATTATTTGTAGATATAATTGTTAATAGCTTTGATCAGACATTGACCACCGTGTATTTATAATTCCAATAATCTCGTTGGAATTTAAATTTATTTTAAATCACACAAAAAATCATATATTTCACATTATATTAAAATGTCTGTAAAGCACATAAACTTTACATTACATACATTGTTACGTAAGAATTCCTTAGTTATGGTCCATACGTACATACATGGTTACATCTTTTCGTTAAACATTTTCAAGAGGAGCTTCTTGGTCAGCAACGTAGATGTACTTGTTGTAATCGTTCTCATCGATAATGTTGCTAACCCCGATAATTCTTTATTTTCCTTCATAAACAACATAAAGCCGGGCACGGACCAACTATGTTGGAATGCAACGAGTGCACAAGCCTAATTAGCACAAGAGGAAGGGGATTCAATATTTCAGGCTTTCGGTGACTTCACGTATGGACTGGAGAATGGGGATTCGTTGATTACATTCACTCACCAAGTCTACACTCCGGTCCACTGCACAGTGTACAGGGTGTGAATCAGCGAAGCATCCTCCGCTGCAGAATAGCTTGCTGGCTCCTCTCGCCCCAACGCCGGGTTCCTAGGGAAAAAATTAGAGCCCATGAAAACATAACTACAGCTATAGCTAGTATTTGCTATAAAAATTTTAGTTGGATATTACTAATTACATAGAATTTCAACACACCATCCGTCGATGAGCCTGGGGTGGTACATCCTGGGCCCAACACAGAGGCAGTACAAGTGTGGATATATAGGTGTCCTGCAGTATATATTTTATGCTGATGCTTACAGGATTAAGAAAGTTTGTGGACTTGTGAGATCTACTGGGCTCACATAGAAAGGGATTGGTGCTCAGTTAAGACCGACAATTCAGTCCGGTCTTTTTGGTCTTTGAAGTTAGGAGGTCCAAGTTGTCAGCATAAATAAGTGAACCGGCTGTTCAGTTCCATGAAAGCTCGGTCTCGGTCTGCGATCAAACCGACCTGACCGAACAACCGTACTGTGTCATGCGGCATACAAGTAAAATCAGTTGGACAGACAAAGTAGAACGAAGAGTAAAACATGAGCAAAATCAGAATTATTCAACAGACAAAATCGAATAAAGGTTATAACAGATGGATTAGCACGTCAAACAAATTAAAGTGCAAGAAGAAATGAACACCACAGATCAACATTGTCCCCAACAGCCAACGCAGCGTTGAGGAGCTGGGCGAGGTCCCGCGCCGGGAGGATGGAGAGCCACGCGCCGTCGTGTGCCCCTCCTATCCCTCGCCGTTGATCTCTAATACCACCACACTGCCCGTCAAAACATTCACCTCTTCGAAATCGCCATCGGCTGGTAAGTTTTTCAATCGGATCTGATGTGATGCTTATTAATACAGCAGCTGTTTTATTTTGCATGGAGCACACCAAACCAATTACAAATGATGACGCTATGTATCCCATATCGATATACTAGTATTTTCAATTGTGATGGTTTCAGACATATTTTACAGAAATTTCAAGCTTGGACACCCATTTGGGCGGTCACCTTAAAATTTTTGGAGCTACAGCGTGGGCTCACGCAAAGTAGCCGAAAGTCAGAAACACAATCGACTCGTCTCCTCCACCGATGTATAGGGTTAGCACCCATAGGATCTCCTACCCGCAGTCATCCCCCACCCACCACACGCTAGGGCAACATTCGTAGCAGGTGGCAATGGCCGTTTGCGCGGCCTATCTCGGATGGCGGAGATCGAGCTGCACTCCCATGCCTCTGCCCTCTACCCTAGGTGCACGGATGGCCGTTGCGCCGGCTTGGTTAGAAGAGGGTGAGCTCCGGTGCGGCCATTGCTCGAGCTGGGACACCCAACAGCGCCGCCGCCACCTCTTCACCTTCAGATTTGTGGTGAGAGCTTGAGTGGGCAGTAGGAGATCCCGATTCAGCGGACACAGCAGGAGGGCAAGGGGGCTCACGTATCGCCTATGGCCACGCGTACAATAGGTTTTCCCTTTGCCTCCATCGATCCTATAGGAATGTGGTGTGAGACTAAGACCTCAACTCTATACAGGGAGTTGGGTATATATATATATATATACAGTTCAGTGGTTCAGTGGTCTAACATCTCTTTGTAATAGCAGCGGGAGGGGAACAGACGTAGAGACTGGAGCGAAAACTGGTGAACAAAGGCACGGAGAGGCCTTTGGTCATAATATCGGCGAACTGGTGCGCCGATGGTATATGAAGCATCCAAACCTATCCTAGTGCAACCTTGTCACGTACGAAAGAAATATCTATCTTTATATGTTTCGTGCGTCGATGATGGATTGGGTTGACGGTCATGTAGACGATACTGGTGTTGTTGCAGTAGACGATGGTCGCAGAGGAGATATGTGTACGGAGCTCCTGGAGAAACCGACGAAGCCAGCAACACTCGAAGAAAACGTGTTACCAGGTTCCTGTAACACATTTTGCAATGTGCTAGTATGGTGTGGTTGTAACGCATGTCAGTTTATACAGGAGCACTTATTTTGAGTTACAAAGACACTGCAGCAGTAACTTAGGCTTCAAGATCACTTAAAATATTTTTACAGCATGTCTCAGTAACACGTTCTTCGGTCTCTTGTAGCACAAGACCGTGTTACTTCAAACCTTTCCTCAGCGGACTTTTTTCGTTAACTATCACTAGTCACTACGACTATCACTATGCTACAAGAAGCCTAGGTTGTTATCACCAGTCACTATGACTCGACTCTCATCTCATGACTTGTCGCTATCACTAGTTTAGTTATTCATGCACGTTTATAAATCTACAATCCAAAAAATTATCCAAAAACAAATAAAAGATTGGTTGGGGTGGAGACTACTCCTGCAAGTTTATGTCAAGATAGATGACCTGAGCAAATCAGTATTGCCAAAATAATGATTGGAATTTGACCCAATAAAAGCCTTTCTACTACATTATCGCTTAGGGATTAGTGAGCACATCAAGAAATATGCGCCCTACTAAATGATATATATGTTACAATACAAAAGTCCATTTCACTGTATTATATCATGTTATATATATGGAGGGAATTATTCGAAAACTAAACTATATTGAACCTTTGGTTCAACCAAAACTTATGTGATAAGAATATCTCCACCACGGATACACTACACCAAGTTGACTTGAGCTAGTGTGTATCAACTTAATTATTATTAGGTGAATTCGCTCTTACAGTGATATAAGCATGATTTATATAATATGTTACTACTAAATAAATACTTGTGATGATATCGTACTTAAGAAAAAGACATGTACAAGACAAAAGATAATACAAGCCAGAAGAGTTCACAGCCATAAATTAAAATATAGATATCAAATCACCGGAGGCCAAATCAAATTTTAAGTGGAGGTTGGTGGCGGCACCCGCGACCGATGGCCAGAGAAAATACATGTTTTTCGCTGGTGGCATCCTAGGCTTGTGTGAGACCATCTTCGCTGACGAGTGACTTAACGTAGCTGCCTGTGAAAGTGGCTTCACAGACAGCCTCGTCACAACGCTCATTGAAGATGGTTTTATAGGAGTCCAATTATGCATTGCTAGTTGCCTGTGATGATTTTGCGCCAATTTTTGCATTTGGATTTCCTGTTAATTTTGAATTTATTTTGGGTTTGCGTATTATGCATATAGAATGATGTTGTCTCAATTGAAACCAAAATCAATGGTATATATATACATTATTAATTAATCAATACAATCTATCAATTAATATACTTATACCGGAAGTGTATTTGGAGCCCAAGAGTATTTGATGGAAAGGCAAGAATTAGTCAAATTCAATCACTACAGTAAGAAAAGAAATCCTAAGCATTTTTTAGGGTGAGGTGACATCGGAATCCTCTTTCCAATACATCCGGTCTTCATTTCATATTTCATCCAGTTGACCACAGTTTCTAAAAGAGTGCCAGCCTATTATTGACTCACGATCTTGCATCACTTCCACTTGCCCTATGAGCCTGGTACAACATAGGACGGCATGTCATGTCTTAGACACACGGCATGTCATGTCTTCTTAGCCTTGTACCTTAGGTTTAATTTGGATTTGTTTAGATTAAATTTTAGCATCTCTGCTTTGTCGGGTAAAGCCGTATTTGGTTAGATTTTTATTTTTTCTTATTATGAAACCCCACCTTTTTGAAAACCTTCATCTTTTTATTTGCAATTAAGTAACAAGTTCTTGCTAGTTTTTATTACTTGTAGAAACAAATGCCCTCATGGTTGAGTCCATCATGCTTTATTAAGATTCTAAACAGCCTAGTGTAGCGATTGCTAAGACATTGTATTTGGGTTATTAACATTGTCTTCTTCCAATCAAAGTAATCTCTATTATCTCCGTCATAAAAGATCAGCCCATTTGAGAGCATGTTATACAGCCATACATCCTGGTCGTAATATGCTACAACCTATATAAACTAGCTAAATACCCATGTACTAAAATAAATTATGTGTGCTAATATTGCTTGGAACAAATAAATTATAAGATTTTTGGGATAATTCTATCCTAATAGGTGTCTTTGCATAATAAAACTGTATTTAGAAATTAAATAAGACGGAGTAGGAGGCACGTGCAAGAGTAAGTGGTAAAAAAAAGAACTATATGCAATATAGTTGATGGGATAGCAAATTTACCTTCTCGAAAGAGTATAGATGAGTTTACATACTTATATTTAAACAAAGAGAGTATCAGACAATTAATTGAATCCACAGATGGCCTTTGCCTGATTAATGTTGTCGTCATGCTTTGTTTCCCCTCAATATACTATCTTTTATACAGTGAAATATATAGCGCCATCAATATATCTAAAGTCAAGGGAACATCAATCCAATCCATGCTCACTACAACCAATTGCAGTGTTTGAGCGGAATACAGACAATCAATCAAACAAAAGTCTGTCTGGTCGCCATTTATGAAGATCAGATATTGATCTGCTGCAGCAAGCAACTGTTTGTTGCGCTAGAAACTAAGCGACTTAATTATATAAAAAAGAGTTCTAGATAAATTCTACCACAGGACTCACAATCTCTAGTAGATTACGATGCCACAATTCGTACCGTTGTTAAATAATCAGTACATATGTCCAACTGATTAGTTGTCTGAGGCAGCGTTCGGAGGGAGGAAATATATTTTATGGTACTAAAAACTATTAAACGGTATATTTTTTAAAAAAATAATAAAAAAATATATTAGTATATTTTTTAAGTTTAAAATAATTAATACTTAATTAATTATGTATTATATAAGTAACGGCTAATTTCGTTTTGTATATCTTCTTATTCTTCTTCTCCTTCTTAAACTCACCCTATGGATTGTCTTACTGGCAACTTGTATATGAAATAGAACCAATATGCATTTTCCTGGATTGGATTAAGAGGTAAATTATTGGCAACTTATATATGAAATAGAACCAACAATGCATTTTCTGGATTGGATTAAAAGTTGCACTATCTTCTAAGGAAAAATATAAACTTGATATCCTATAATACAAGTACTAGTTAATACTTACTAAAGGCAATTCTTGGGCAATTTCATCCAAGAATCACATCGATGGGTACCTCCAACACACATATTTTCTTTCACTCTGCAATAAAAGTTTCTGCAAATTTTAAGAAACCTCATGTTTTATTATCAAAATCACACAAAACCACAGGTAACTGATGGCACATACCTTAGCTATTATGGTTTTAAAGTATAAAAAACCCACCCCTACACATGTGGAACATACATTTACTAAAATTTTTCAAATATAGGTGTATATGAGATTTTTAATTGTTGATTTTTTTAAAGATTGTTGGTTTAACTCTTTACTACTTTAAAAAATATTGTTTCAGATATGCTAAAATTAATTGAGATTTTAATGAAGGTGGTGTTTTATGAAACACTTATACCATACACATAGTCATAATATCTATAGTTTTATATTTTCTATTTTAATTATGAATATAGGGTTATCTAAAATTTATTCTAAATGAATTTAGGTTGCTTACAACTAAGTATACGTCGGGAATAAAGATTGTCGGTAATTTATTCTAAAATTTATTTCTAGGAATTTTAAAAACTTTTTTAACTTCAAGGCGTTGATCTTCATTTGTCAACTCTAGAGCCCATCTTCATTCACTCTCTATCTCCGATTCACAAACTCGAATTCCAACAAAAACAGCCGGAATCATTGTAACCATCTCAGCTATCTAACCCAGCCAGCTACTTGCATCAGCCCAGCCCGGCCATGTGTGGACCCAAGCACATTCATCACACCTGTACTTGTGAGCTTGTTTCAGAATTTTATTGATAAGACCTTTGAATTTCCGGGCATGTGGCAAAAAGTAGGATCGCTAAACTGAATAATTTGTATCCATATCATGGCCTAATTAATCAATCAATGAATTAATTAATTACCTGACTATAAAAAATTGCTACATCATATATAACAAACCTAATAAACCGCTCATATAATAATTAACTATAAAACCTTACCCCATCCCATTATCTATCAGAGGAACAAATAGTACATTTGGTTATAGATTTATAACCTGTTTCTCTTCTTCCCCATCTCTTTTTTTCTTCAACTCATCGATGGTTTATATTATCTCTAACGCATACACTTCCCATTTTCTGTCCATTATTCATGTGCCGTGGGTCCATTGGACGCTAGTTTGCAAATTATTATATCTACAAAAAGTAATGTCACTTCTTAGTGTGGATTATGGATATGTTTTGCCCATTCTAAAGTCTTTACATGGTAATGTCCCCTAAAAGGCAAATCCTCTTTGATTAAAATAAAACAAGGTTTTGGTCGCACTAATTTTACAAACCAGTGGAAACACGTCCACAATTACACGGTCTATTGAACACGCTGAAGATATTTATGCCCACACGAGCAATGTTTCTTCCAAATCAGCTGCAAGGAAGAGTTACTTATTCATGTCCAATAAAAAAAAAGAATTACTTATGAATGCAGACATTCTGCCGTGGTGCATTCTGTTAAAGACACAGGAGGATCCCGCATTAATTGAGATGCAATCCAGGAACCTGATGACATGGTGTGTAACCAACAATTAGTAGAATCTTTCGCCTAGATGCCTGATTTTAGCGTAGTGAGTTGTGACTGAACTGGTTGTTCGCAGGTTGCAGGCCACTGGGAATTCTTATTTTCATATTGGTGGCTTTTGATTTCTCTGTCTCGTATTTTGGTTGTTCCCAGTGTGCACTAAGCGGCATCACCGGTTACAATCGAATACTGCCGTGCTGACAACGATATGCCGTCGACGAGGGCAAGGGCGTTGCTGGCGTACTTGCTGACGTTCGCCGCCTCGGCGGCCACCTCCTCGATGCCCGCCGTCGAAGCCACGGCGGCGGCATTGCCCGCGTCGGCGAACCCGTCGGCACAGGTCGCCTCGTTCGCCATGGCGGCGCTCAGCCACGTCTGCGCGTTGGACACCTCCCACCTGGCCTGCCTGCTCCCTCCCGCCGCGCCGCTCGATCCGCCGGGCGCCATGGCCGCGTCGAGGCGGCCCAGCGCGACCGACGACCGCTTGGCCAGGCCGGCGGCGGACGATATCGTGCCGGCGCAGTCCCGCAGAGCCGCCGCCACGCACGGCGGCGTCACCACCCCCACGTCCTCAGTTCCGGGGCTTCCGGCGCCACGGTGGAAGAGGCCGTCGAGGCTGGCCGAGAAGGACCGGAGTCGAGCCGCAGTGACGTTCGCCAGCCTGACACGGCTGGTCTGGAACGCGCCGGCGTACGGGAGGAGGGAGTCGTAGCAGACGGCAGGGTACAGCGTGGTGGCGCAGCGCGAGCGGAGGAACGACGCCGACGCCGCCACCGCAGCCGCGTTGCCCGACGACGATGCTCCTCGTGCAGCAACGGCGGTGAAGAGCAGGACGAGTACAACGTGGTGAGCTCCCGTGCGAGACGCCATTGCAGTGGTTTGGTTGTTGCCCAAGTACTCGAGTGGAAGGGAGAGGAGGCGACTTAAGATGTGAAGTATTGGAGGTGGCGCCATTACTAAGTACCGGATTACGTACTTGTAATGCACGGAAGCTGGCCAAGAAAGTTTTCAAGGACAAAATGGAGAAAACAGATTGTCCTGGTCAGAAACGGCGAAAAGGTTGGATTTGATTTCTAGTGCTATTGGACCTGCTTGGTTCTTGTTTTTCTACGTCTTCTTTTCTAGTTTCCTTCGTAACACATAGATGGCATTGTTCACACCCGTACAACTAGTTCTCTTTTTGTTGAATTGTATGTATCAAACACTTTAACCAATAACTTAAACTGATAAGAAGGAACGAACATGATTGCTGTACCTTGGTGGGGTACTGGCCTTGATAGTATTGATAGAAGGTTCGAATTACTGGGCCAACCAGGAAGGAGATCGCATTGAGAATTCATCCCAGCAGGATATTTAAAGACGGATAGACAAAACGTTGGTATTAGTGGTAAATTGGGTGCTGGGCCTTTTTCCCTTGTGCTTCTACACAGCCCAATGGACAAACAATGATGGCGGTAGAGTTTCGTGGTTTGGAATATTGCGTTATTGACGTTAACACTGTTTATGCCGTGCACAAAAACTTCGGCATGCATAATTAGGTCTAGCAACTAGTGACCGCTCCCAAGGCTGGTGCTTGGCCGCTCTCCGCTCGTGCTTGTCGGATTGGCGCGACGGCTCGAACGGCGAGCTAGGCATGTCGCTACACGATCCAGGCTTATTTAAAGTCCACTTTCTCTCCCTCAATTATCGGCACTATGTCTCTTAGCCGTAATGTCTTTATGTGGCATCTACGCGCATATCTTAGCCCAAAATTCGCACAGCCTACTCTCCATGTTAAATATGCTTACCTCAACAGTAACATCCTACGTGACATTTTTTTAATGTGCAGCCCAAAATCCACATAACCTAGAGTGGACGTATATTGGTATAACAGTTCACTTCCACTTTCGTTTTCGCTTTAAGTTAACTTGAAGATAATATAGTTGAAGTCAACTGGGTATATAAAATAATCTAAATTTACCTAAACTTTGTATGTAGAACTATTTCCAGCAAACAAACACTTAGACCTAATGGGTTAAAACCAAAACTAGGACACCTGAACCACTACTAATGGACTAATGTATTACAGGTTTCACCATCTTTTTGTGTGACATGGTATCTATATAGCGCTTACATAGAGACCTGGTTCAGAAAAGAAAAAAATATGTAGGACTCATGTGTAAGTATTAGAAAAAAAGTAGGTCCACATGTCATCCTCCCTATCACCTTAGAGGCCATTATCGCAGAGGGCGTAGCACTTCCCCCAAAATCATTGTCGTACCATATCCCTACACATGGTTTATCTTAATCGCCACTACTGTCCTGTCCATAGCCAACCATATGTGGAAGCATGGCAGGCTACCTGTAAGCCATGACTGTCCCTATCCTTGTGTTGCTATTGTCTTCATAGCCTTTGCCCTGGCTCTTCGCCTTCCTCCTCTCTAGATCCCTCACCGCTCGTGCCATGCCGTCACGCTGCCCCTCTCCTTTGCTGTTTCTCCTCTTTTTCCTCGCACTCGCGGCTGCCTTCCCCTTCTTCTTTCTCTCCTGTTCTGTGCCATCTTCTCTCTCCTCTCTCCTCTCTTTTGTCCTTGCCTCTTCTCTATCCTCTCTCCCTATCTTTTCTTATTCTAATTGCCATGGGTAGCACGAGGAGCCTGAGTCTGATGTTGGCTGGTCTCCTACTCTCTAGCGGCCATGATAGCTTCTCCTCGCCATCCTTCACCTACACCCTCACTGCCACTCACAAGCCACTACGAACCCCTTGGAGTTGTAGGTGGCAACCAAGTGCCCAACCCGCTGCTACCATAAGGGTCTAGAAGAGAGTGATCTTTGACTACTGGATCCAAAAGCTACTGAGATAGAGCACCGATGTGGTCCCTATTGTTGGCCACCACTAGATCCTCTCCCATCGTGCCTTCTCTAGCTGCCGTTGGATCCCCTCCCATCCATCCACCGGCGGTCCACTCTCATATCTATCCAAATTGTCCACTCCCTAATGCCCAAGGAGGAGGTCAAGCATCACTAGTGACCATGTTGCTCGCGTCCCTTGGTGAGGCCGGCTATCACTATCGGTGAGAGCTCAAGCTCGACGGGAGCCCTCCCCTCCTTTCCTTCCCATGAGCTGCATGGTGTCTGGTAGCTCGAGGAGGTGTAGGATGCTAACGGACCTAATGCTGTTGGGTAGCTCAAGAAGGTGTGTAAAGGAAGTGGGCCTGACACCTCTGCCATATTTGGTTGTCTTGTGCGGTGACAAGAGATGATAGAGCCAAAGAGAAAAAGAGGAGAGATGGAGGAAAAGGAAGAGAAAGGTCACTAGCATGTGGGTCCTTAGCTATTTGTTTGTTTTTTCTAAATGTAGGTGCCACCTAGACATTAGTAAGACAAAAAATAGGTCAAAATGAAACACAGACGCCACATAGGACAAAACCATCATCCAACCCACTTAGGGAGGCAAAATGAGCCAGTTTTGATAGATGGAGAGGTCGATATACCGGTTTTGCAATTGAGGGAGGTAAATCGGACTGGAGTTATAGTTGAGGGAGCTAAATGGATTTTTTCCCCAAAATAATTGCTCAATGCTTATCTCCCAATTCTGCTGCACCCTGCTCCACCACTCGTCGCTCAGTCAGTCTCATGCGCGCTAATGACCTAAGTGATGAATCACGCTCTGTCGTTGGCCAAAATTTTTATTTATATATTTTTAGTAAAATATTTACAAAAATATATTGTTGTTTGCAAAATTTACAAATATATATCCTAATGCCATCTATGAGTTTATTTTAAAAAAAACACCTTCCCAAAGTGCGTTAAATCTGACGTGGTAAATAACCATTGTTTTTTATTAATGGAGGACCGATGAGGCTAGAAAATTTACAACCAACCCCTTGCCATGGTAGGATGCATGAGGGTGGAGGGAGGCGTGCTATTTTTAGGCAGCCCCCTTGCCCCGTCCTTTGCTTAGGCATTTTTCCCGTATGGGCCGCTTGTAAAATTGATAGGCTCATCCATGGGAGGAAAGGAGGTATGATAATTTTACAAGCAACACTCTTGCCACTCTCTGTTTGGTCATTTTTTCCTTATCATTTAGATGTCCAAAAGAAAAAAAAGAGATTTTTTTAAAACATATTTTTATTTTGAGATTTAATTGTAATGAAAATTTGTGAGTATAGAAAAGATAATTGAGATGCCTGAATTATCACGTAGAGATTTATTTAGAAAAGGAATTATGTGAGAATTCAACATTAATACTAGAAAATCATTAAATAATTAATTGGAGGGACAAATGATTAATAGGTTTATACATGGATATTATTTAGATAATACTGAAAAAAACATACAAATAATGCAATTAGTAACATGGTATAGATGCCTATTTGAAACTTGTGGAGATCATCATCTATTCTCCACTTGTAGTTACCAAATACTATTGGAGTTGACTCTTCGCTTATACTCAACTTTAGACTTCATATATTGTTTAATTGTTTAAGGCTACATAATCCTCATAGGGTTCAACGATGATTTGTTCATGTCTATCCATTATTTGAATTTGCACATTCTTTGTGGTTCTTGTGGGAAAAAAAATATACATAGCCATTGTAGTCAAAGTGATAACAAATTTGAAGCAAATTAGAGAGATGTGTAGTGAACTTACAACAAAATTGTTATAAAAAATGTTTAGACAAATGAAGTATCATCTATAAAAACTATCGATGCTTATTGACCTCACCATCTAGCAATGATCGTCGGAAGCGCACTTAGGATACTCTCGCTATGAAGGTAGTATTAGAGGTTGCAGCCTCTAGTCTAACCATTCGGTTCGTCGATATTATTCGTACTCCTCTTTCCTCCTCACGTACTGTTCTTTTGATTTTGATGGGAAAAACCAATAGCCCTTGGAGAACCAATGGTTGAGGTTAAATACTATATTTTCTGTATCAACCCACTAAATGAAGCTACAAGCCTTTCGTGGATCTAACAAAGAAAGTATTAGTTTAAAGAAAATATCATGATAAAAAACCATTGAAAAAAAATATGGGCATACAATCCATACCTAAAAAATAGTTTGGGCATTGGAAAAATCTTCTCCCCCATGTATTGGGGTCCCAAGATGTGATAAGCTAGCATCGATAACCATTTATGCAGAATGGATGGTCAAACCAAGGTGGAATTAGCCAAGTTAAAAGATCCTTTCTCAAGTCTGGATCCTCAATGAAAGCGTGTTTAGCAGTTATTATTCTTTGATGTCATAGGAGATAGAGGAAACAATGGTGTGGGATTTGTAATGGTATCAGTGTGTGAAAAACTTAAGGTCCATCATATATATGTATGTCTTATATAGCATGGGTTATGTTATGTGTGGAAGACATGACTGAAATAATTGAAAATGGCGTGAGATTCACGTATGGAAAGTGCTCTGCCTATAAAAATCTTTTGAACATGACATGACATTAACGTGCCAAAAGTTGGTTGTCAGGTTGTATTGAAAGCTACGTAATGGTCATGCACCAAAAGTTGGCTATCATCTTGTATTGAAAGTGACGTGACAGTTATGCACTGAAAGTTGGCTAGTATCACTGAATGTTGATTGTGACTCGCTAGTCATGTGTACAGTAAGAAGTGAAGGTACCGAAAGTTAGTTGTCGTATACTACCGACAGTCATGTGCGCACAATAAAGAGTGAAAGCAGCGTGGTATTAATGCATAGTAAATGATGTAGGTACATAGAGCTAAAACAATAAATACTAAGTAGTATAAACAGTAAGTTTAAATGGTACAATATACTAATAGCCTGGCGCCTACTGTCTACCTCTCTTCATTCTCCTTCCATGCGCTCACAAGTGACCTTATGAGTAGGGGAGATGGTCAGCTAGGACGCCACAACTAATTCGAATCTGCTGCACAAGAGTCGAAGCATGTAGTCATATGTGTGCAGTGGCAGACCTCTTACAAGCTGGGCAAAGTTAAGCACGTCTTAATATGTCATGTCGTGAGGTTATCATAGTCGAAGGAGTTGTGCAGCCATCCAGAGATGGCATCCCTAGATCTACCTACGACTGTGGAGATCTACGGTGGTGCAGTCTAAAACCCGATAACAAAAATAGTCAAGAAATACAAAATGTAATATCGTGGACCGAATGGAAATAACATGCGACAAACATGAAAACACTTATGTTGATGTTTGCGTTCCCTATGTTGACGTCCCTTCTATGAGGAAAGTTTGATATGGCGTAGCGAAAGCTAGAAAGAGTATACTTCAATAATAGCAGTGTTGCATGTCAAAAAGGAAGCAATATATTTAGCTATGAATAGCCAAAGTTACATATGGGCTGCATTTCTATAGGACAGACTCCTGTTGTTGCCACCGCTATGGGACAAACCACATCGCTAGCATGATAGGTGATAACACGGATGATAGTGCGCATCGTGTTGCACATCTTACCGAAGGAAATCCTCTACTCGTCCTCTGTCAACAAAAACCTGACTTCTAGCCATTGGAACACAGCCTCAAGTTCACCGTCAACCTGCCGTGTAGCATCAACCTATCTGATATGCATGTCATACGTAAGAGGAGTACACATTTAACAGAGAAATGGAAGATCAATTGACTCGCAACATGGAAAAAGTTCTGCTCACGATGTCTACGGTACGCGTCTCGTACACGGGCTACATGTGGTTGTAAAGCAATAGGAGTGAATGTCATGTGCGTGTAGGTACGAGGCTGGTACCAACTAAGGTACACTAGGTACAATGCCTCTGTGTGTGGGCACTGATCCTTGATGACTTCCTCAATCGCTAGAAACTAGTCATCGATGTACTTCTTGAGACGTGGAACCCACAAAGAGCCGGCAACCTACCTTGCCAATTATACCTAGTTATAAACATACAATTGTATGTTTGATTTTATATCAATACTTACTGGTCAACATCAGCCGACACAATTAGGACAATTGGTATAGGATACAGATGATGTATACTAAACTGTCACAACATGCGCTATGGATAGTACGGCTCGACAAAGAAGTTGAATACCAACTGGGTCTTAAACCAATAGGGCTTGTCATATGTGTACAGAGTAAAAAGTCCAAGTGGTGCATGAGGCTAAAAGGATGTAGGGCCATATGGCTCCAAGACGACGTCATTTGGCTGCAACCGATTGATCTCTAGCATGAAGTTCGAGTAGGACCTAGTGACCTGCAAGTGGGCCCATCATCACTGCAGAGCACGATAGAGCCACAATAGGTACGCTATGGCCCATTGTGCAAGTGAGCATCACCTAGCCAAAGGGTCTATTCAGGCCAAAATCGGACCACCGTGTTCGCCAATGGTGGTCTGATGCGATGCACCTAAACACGCGAAGGCCTAGAAGATTTGTTTAACTCTAGTGCAGGTCTTTAAACTCTTTGGCGTCTTCAAGTTATTGGGGTTTAGGGTGTGCCAGTCAATTTTGACCTCTAATTGACAAGGAAGACATATATGGTTAGATTGTTGAGCCAATTGGCCAATAGGCCGATACGAATTCCTGCTATTGGCTAGATGTGGTGATAGAGTTGAGACAATCATCTACTGTGTGTTCGATCCATTCCTACTATCGGTTGGTTGCTGATAGGGGTTGTAGCACTTATACATCGGCTTTCTAGCCGATGACAACATAGATAAATAGTAAGGAATAAAATAATAGACACATTGGCTATAAAGCCTAAGGCACTCTAAATAAAATAGACGACAAGCAGTAAAAAGTGAAGTCCGGTCTTCTAAAGAGACGAGACCTAGTGACTACCGATGACCGTACTGTTAGAGCCAGTGTCGATAGATCGGACCAAACCGAGATAGTATAAAGTTGAGACTAATGATACCGAAATGACAAAACCTATATTGGTCGTGCCAACACAAGGAACGGTAAACTCATCGGCTATGAGTCCGATGCAAGTATATAAATAAACTCATTGGCTAGTTGAGTCGATGGGAGGAACAAAATCCGCTAGATCGCGATGGCAACCCTACTAGATACAATCTTGATAGATTGGACCTAACCGAAACAGTATAAGGCAAGATCTAATAGAATCAGATCAATTACTAGTGGAGTAATTATTGAAGATATATGTATATCGGCTAAAAAGCCGATACGTTAGGTGTGAAGCTCAGTGTAAAGATAACTCATTAGCTGGTTGCTCCAATGAAACATCGCGTAAAGACCCACCGACTTAAGGCTCAATCTACTATTAGCAGTCTAGAAGGTCAGACCTAACCGATGCAGCTCGAGACTAATGATAGTAAAAGGAGCTCGATAAGCCGATAGATCCCATGCGAACGTGATGTAATATATCCAATCGAACTAAGAGGTTAGACTTAACCTATGCAGCATTAGACAGAGCGGATACACCAAGATAATAGCATGACTTACCCGTTCATCGGAGATCGGACCTAACCAATGCAGCCCCACGTTAAGAGGCAGAACCCACTTGGAAAAAGTAAGATGATCTAGGGTGCAATACACCGAGATTATATTGATATGTGAAGATGATTTACAAGGCTATAGAGGGTCTATATTTATACCCTGGGTTACATAAATCCTACACGAATATGAAATATTTTTTCCTAATGATAAAATAAAATCTATCTTATAAAAGGAGTACGAATTAACTAGCCTATCTATAAGATATATTTTACAAAGATAAAAGGCACCTTGCCATGGCTTCCATGACATCTCCTCATATTCGGTCTCATTTGGGTAAGTTTCTATCTTCAATTGTCCGATCAGCTCTTTCCATCTATCAATCGACATCTTTCCATAAGCCGATCGGCTCTCCGAACCTTAACCAAATATGTTTGCGGGCTTACCAAATTTTGGTGTGAACAAAGTCACAGTAGGTATGCCTTGAAGCTCATTTGCATCAAGTAGTCATTGGCCTTAGGATGGAGCTGATTAGTCTTCAAAGGGAGAAGATTATTTTCATAAGTAATTAATTAGGATTTAGTATGCAAATAACACATCAACTGCTTTACTTATTGTGAATTTAAGTAGCCACACTTGGGGGTCTACCAGTGGTGTAGTGAAGGATTGCGGTTGGAGCAACAAGACCAACAAGGCGCTGAACATGAGTGAAACACATGGATTTTGTCGCACCATCCTTGATGTCTATCAACCATACCTACTTGCATCTTCCACGAGGGGAAGACCAAGAAGATACGAGATGTCTTGAAGTGCAAGGGTCATCTCCCTACATGATAGGTGGAATATGTACATCTCCAGCCTCTAGTGGTCTAGAAGTGCTATGAGAAAAGACCGGTCTATGAACCACTACTTCACCGGAACCTTCTCGTGTGTTGCGGCCTTGACTAACTTGCACAACAGAAGGAGGCCAGTCTCATGTAACCTACAAAAAAATGGCAAATTATTTGTATTATTGGCCAGGAATCATATTGAACAGTTTAGCAAACAACGAGGATATCTCTTACCTGGCATAAAAGTAGGGGTTCATAGGTAGTAGGTGTCATGAAGAGTGTGGCTGGAGGGTGGTTAGCATGGCGTTCTCAACCATTGAGATGTAGGAGTGGTGTGACCGATCGAGATCATAGTCTTGTAGCTTCGGTGTTTGGTACGCCATACTTACATTGAAAGAGAAAATTAGTACAATTATCAAAAATAAAAAAAAACATGATATACAATTCATAAAACTAACAACAATTTGTCAGAGAAAACGAATAATAGTTATCATTACTACAAGGCAAAAAGTAAACAACATTACGATACATATAGTTTATACAACATGGATAAAAATGTTTACAACTCTCTAAACTATGACAATTTAAATTACACATCCATTCTTAAAATAATACATAAACTTATACTATAAGACTTGAACCACCAGGTGCATGAGAATGCCTCATCCAGGTTGGTCTTGAAATAGTGACTTCCCTTGTGAGGCGTCTTCCATCGGGCCTTGCTGCTGATGGAGGAGCTTCTGCTTTACTCGGAACCTCTATATCTTTTGCACACTTAAACATAAGTATGCCCCTTCTTGTCGTACTTGCTACAATATCTGAACCTTTCACCTATTTTGGACTTATTCTTGTCGTTGTGAATTTGTCTATTCTTGCGGCGACTTGTCTTATCCCTCATTTTTGTTAGGTTTGGAAATAAAAAACCTGAGTTTGTTGAGTTGTGAAAGACCCTGCAATACCGAAACAAAATAGCTTACCACTCTAGATATGCAAGATAACTTTTTTCCAAAAATAAGGCGACACAAAATGATGGTTGAGTATTCTACTCTTATGCATACTCTTTTTCCATGTTACCATTCCTCAAATACTCAATAGTCCACAGAAGGCAGGCATGACCGTCATGTATTAGGCACACACTTGTCCTGATACACCCAACTACATCATTCACCCCTTTTAGAAACAAATATCAACTTTTAGTGTTTTCGCTCTCAACGAAAGCGAAAGCCATAGGTAACATCTGATTGTTTCTCTAAACTCTAATTACAGTCAATATTTAGCCCTTATACTTTCTAGTTAAGAACGTCTCATCGATGCAGAGTGTAGGATAATAATACACAAATGTGTCAATGCACACACTTAATGTAATGAAAGCCCATTGAAGCATACTTTGCTAAGGATGGTCAAGTGATGAGAGTGATTTAAGCTCGTAGTAGTTTCCTAGATTCCTTTGAAGAATGCAAGTAGAAGATGAGACAAATTATCGTATGAAGTTTTGAATGCGTCAAATCTTATATTCACAATCTTCTGGTTTGCCCTCTATGGCTTCGTAAAGATAATCGTGTATTTGAATTTATTCTTAATATGCCTAATAATTGACATTGGTTTGTACCCCCACCTTATGCACAACATTGGAGTATATCTCTATTGCAACAAATGCAGATACCATATTTATATAGTATTTCTTAACCCCTTGTAAATGATAATTATGCTCCATGATGATTGATACCTTCAAATAATCATTCCAGTTACCCTTGAATGCATGCACCCTCTATGGACACCCATAACTTGAGTTTATACACTTCACTTTGTACACCGACTTGCTTGACTTCACGATCTAGAACTCTATCTAAAGTAATACCACTCAGTGCTTAACTACCGCTGTCTATTCCTCTTTGTATGTATACTTAGCCCCATAAATAACATCATTCTCCTTGTACTCCTATGGCACATGATGTCCCTCATAGATAATAAGTCTAGAGAAGTTCCCATTCAACCATTGTGAGGGATTTACATTACCGTCCTTCTCATCTGACGATTCATCATCCTTTATATGCTTGTTATCAGAATCTTCACTATCTATTACCTTAACAATGGTGTTATTTCTCTCTCTCTCATCTGTGAATCCTCTTGGCTCACTGCCTCCTCCTCCTCATCCTTCCCCTCCTCCTTCTTCTTGGTGTTCTAACTTATTTCTCCCTATTGTTTTAGCATCACCTTATGTCATAAACTCTATTCATTTTGCACGGTCATTGAAACAATGTTATCTTTCTTATACATTAACATCAGAATGATAAGTGACAATCTTATTGCAATGCATTCTCCACGTATCATCTTTAAGTGGCAGTGAAATCCACTTGCATCAATTATTAGAAAAAAGCTTTGGTTGCTCGGCTCACTAAAACATACACGGTTATTGTGTTAACTTGAGGGTTGATTCGAAATCCTCGTATTAACTAGTTGCACACTACTGAAAAACTCCTCTTAGCAGGTCTTTCAATGTCCTTAAGATTTCAGCTGAGATCTAAAAGATCTATATTATATATACCATATCTAACATTTTTTTGACTGTGATATAACCGAAATATTACTTTTTTTTATATATCTATTGAACCAAGTAACAAAATTAATCGTCACATTTAGTATTGTGCATTTAATATTTTAACACCGATATACGTTCAAACATTACGAACGAAACTATAGATTTAAAAACGAAACTAACAACCTATAGATTTATGAACAAACTATTCATGAATCTATAACAATAATAGACATACTACTCTATTTCATCACTAGAAATAAATATTATAAATGGTATAAATTTTTTATCTCTTTACGAATACACAAATTGTAGTGTTTTGCTGCTTTCCTTCACCTCTTCTAAACCATCTCTTCTCTTTTTTCTCTGTTTTTTTTGTTGAAATGGATTTTTTGGCTGTTAGGAGGGATTATATAGGCAGCCACCAAAAACGCACCAAAAACACTGTAACAGAGGGCATCAAGAGAACCACCTATAAAATTGTGTTCTCTCTCTTCTCACAGGCCGATATAATAATTTTATAGGCAGTCTCTTGGTGTGAAAAAATACCCAATCAAACGGCGGCAAGAGGGCTACTAAAAAACGGCAGATCCCCTCCTCACTGGCACGCCCTACGTGGCATTTTTCAGGTGGCTGCTGAAAAAAAAGCTAGGCAAGCTAGTCTGTAAAATTTCTTACTCTCTGGTCCGTCGGTCTATCACATCAAATATCGTACATTTGTAAATTTTCTTTAAAAATATATTTTTATATTTTTTTAAAGATATATATAAATAAAAATTCCTAGCAATGTGTTCCTAATTCGAGAGTTGTCACGAGTAGCGATCCGCGCTTGATCCCGTCCGCCCGTCCCTGGCGCCCATGCGATTCCCCGCCGGCCGCCGCTCCGCACGCCTCCTCCTCTCTTTTACGCCGTGCACACCGGCCGTCGTGTCCCTCACCTCTCCTCTTAACGTCACGCTGAGTTACTCTAATTTAGCTAAGTTATGCTAACTCAAAACACTCCCAATGAAGACACATTTACCAGGGCTCACAATCTCATAATTCAACAAAATTTCAAAACAAATTGTTTTTTTTAAATTGGTTAGACCTTTTTTTGAATTTAAAGAATTGCTTTTTTGGCAAAATTCAAACAAAGTCGGATCTGCATCCAACAGGAGTCCAAGACCCACTAAATTCAAAATTATCACTACTACACAAATGCCCTTTGGAGCCTCCGTCCCACTTTATAATAAAAACTGACCGTGATGCCCAAGTATATATTACTTTGAAAAAATACAAAATATTTTTTAGCCTCTTTTTTTATGAAAAATGCTTAAAATCTAGATCCCACTTCGGTTCTAGTGGGCCTTAGTGCTGGTACGAAAACCGATAGTGATAGCATTTACCATCACTACCGAATGACTTTTGTCAGGTTCAAAGAACTAACAGTGATGTTTGGATTTGAACCGCCAGAGACGCCATGTCTAGTAGTAGTGTATGGAAATTATAGAAAGAAATTGCGCACTCTGGGGCTCACTGTGACTTAAGCCTTCACCTTACTAAGATATACTCCCTCCGTCTAAAAAAAATAATTATAGCATCCATTTCCCTCAAATGAGTTATATATATACACACCCTTAGGGCACTTTAATTATAGCATCCCTCTTACTAACTTTAATTGGAGTATAGGAGTTACAATCGTGATCTGAGTATTAACGAAGGTCACCTTGGTCATTTCATCATACTATAAATTTATCTTAGAATTGCTAGAAATAAAGCGTTTACGTGACAGAATGATTAGCTCAAGTCTTTGTTTTATCAACTTAATTAATGCACTATCGCCATCGTCATTAGTTCATGCAGCACACATTATTTTCTATCTCATTTAGCAGCCATTTATTTCAATGGACACCAGGTATAATGGATTAAGGTACCAATATATGCACAATTGCGGAGCTAGCTAGCTGATATATTTGGAATTCCATATCATGATATCATCCTCTAACAATACAATTATATACCAGAAGCAACTCTCCCAAAAGAAGTTAATATAGCAGTAGGGATAAAAACTGTGATCCTTTTAGTTTAGCCCACAAGCACTTGATTTAGTTTATCCCATACATACAAGTTCTGATCCTTTTGCCTTCTCTATTTATAGTAGATCAGCAAAACTTAATGCATGCCGTAACTAATTAAGAATGTCAGCTCACGATAGCAACGATAAAAACGGCCTACCAAGAAAACCTCAAGCTTCTGTCCACCATTTCCACCAATTAATGACCAACCTCCATAATCTTAGGCATGCGACTCACTGCTAAATCTGTCCATGAAACCATTATGTATATCCACCACAAGCGGCTATGGCGTACTCGCAATAATGGCGCGCCCTTGCACGTCCTCCGTTTTCCTCTTCATGGTGGCAACCGCGTTCGTCGCCTCAGCATCGTTAGCCGGCGTGGCCGTGGCGGCCTCTCCGGCGTCACCCAAGGCAACACCGCCGCCGCCGCCGCGGCCGTGCTCGGCGCCACTGTCGGTTGTGGCGTTCCTCCGCGCGCGCTGCGCCAGCACACTGTATCGGCTGACCTGCTACGACGCGCTCATCCCCTACGGGTGCACGTTCCAGACCAGCCAGGTCAAGCTCGCCCGCGTCGCCGCCGACGTCAACGCGGCGTGCCTCAAGAACCTGACGGCGCGCACCAAGGAGCTCGTCTCCCGCGGCATCCCTGGCGAGGCCGCTGGGGTAGTTTCAGAGATCCGCGACTGCGCGAGCACGGCGTCGTCGGCGTCAAGCCTCGCCAAGCAGACGGCGGCCGAGCTCGCTAGGCTCGACGCGATGGGAGACGCCCCATCGGGGAGCCAGGCGAGGTGGGCGCTCTCCAACGCGAAGACGTGGCTCAGCGCAGCGATGACGAACGAGGCCCATTGCGCCGAGGGGCTTGGGTCCACGGGTGCCGCCGTGTCGCCGGCGGCGAGGGAGGTGATCGCCGGGGTGGTGACCGCCAGGCAGTACACCAGCATCGCCATCTCGCTTGTCAATGCCATACCGCTGTACTGAGGAGTAACATCGTGCTGTGTACCTCCTTATGTTTCACATTGCGCTTTCTTTCTTTTTGGGACGGTGCCGGACATCAACATGTGTCCACACGGGGCTAGCAAGTTTAAACATATCTTTCAATTTACAGTTTTAGATAACTTTTTTTCAGGTAAATCTCCAGAGGACAATGGGACTCTACTTTATATTAAGGAGAAAAAAACAAGTTAACTCAGTTTGTGAGAAAAACCAAGTAAAAAACCATACACCATGGGTTAATTAAAAAAAGGGTAAAATACTAGTACAGAAAACTGGTAAAACCCATTTGCATAGATGTTTAGTGACTACCTACAGCTCTAGACCTATGGAAATTGGTTTTTAATAGACGGCTCTTTCAAATTTTACTAGGTAACTCTTTTGTAGTCACACGTGGCACGGAATATTCGCACATGTAAGTATATACTACTTGAATCCTAGACCTTTCTCTCGGCATGTAGCCTCTTTACCATCTCACATATAAAAACTTTGTGATTATAGGGTGGATACTATTATTTTCACTTCACATCTCTAAAACTTGTAATACATCTAACACTCCAAATGTTTAAAATGAACAAACTTTGAGAATTCAGAAAAAAAAATCTTTTTAAATCCGATTGAGGTGAATGAAATTTCTATGCTATTCTTACAATACTCCCTTTAATTTGCTTAATTGAGGTCAATATTTGCTTACCATAATTCTTTTAATATGGTTTTTTTTACTTAATGTGAGTTGACATGTTATGTAATTTGATATTGGTGAATGACTATATTAAAAAATTTCTAAGAAATTATTGGTCTCATGGTATTAAATTGAATATTGTAAGAATCTCAGATAATTTTGGTTCAACTCTGTTGGACTTAAAAAAAATTTCTATAAAATTTTAAAGTATGGTTATTTTCAAAGAATAAGTTAAAAAAGACATGAGAGTTTGTAATGAATACTTAGGTACATAAACAATCCTAAATTAAAAAAAAACTTTCCAATACAAACTGTATATCTTATTGAGCTCTACAATTTTCATATATAGCATATCCCCATCCATGGTAGTTTAAAAAACTCAAAAATTCATTATTTCAAAATTTTGATCTGAGATATTGTAATAAATATTTGGGTACCTAAATGATCTCAAACAAAAAAAAAATTAATCACAAAGTTGTAGATCTTTTTGAGTGCTCTAATTTTCATATAAAGTTTATCAACATCCATCTTCGTATGAAAAGAGTTTGATTTTCTTAGTGAAATAGAATGGTTTCTATTTTTACAGGTGTTTCTTAATACAACAGTCTATAAAAATTAATTTTGTACCACTAGGTCTTTAACAGATCCACTCATAAAAATCATTTTACTTTTATATAGACTGTTTTTGTGAAAATTAATTTTTAGAGACGATCTTAAACTTATGCCCTCTTAGTGTTATCATGAGTGATTTTTTTTATAGTCCGCTTGTAGAAGAAAAGGGGAGCTCATGAAAATAGTTTTTATAGCAGTGAATCTTACAAAGAAGGCAAAAACAACAAAAAGCCTGTGGCACCACCACTACTAAGACCCCCTCATAAGGCATCTTTGGGAAGCTCATCACTTTTTAATGGGCTAGTTAGATTCATGCCATTATGAAAGTAGCCATTTGAAAATCTACCACCACAAAGGCTCAGCTGGTACCACTAAGACTTTTTTAAATTTGAGCTATGCCATTATGTATGTCATAGATGTTTTGCACATGTGATATTTTTATATGGACCATATTGTCCACATTCCAATGGAAGACAACATAAAGAAGTCTTGGATGACACATCCCTCTGCCCACTGGTGGTGCCCCATCAGCTGTCACATTTCTCTCAGCTCTAACATGAATGTGGTTTGTGGTGCCGGGAGGGGAGAGATGGGGGCTAAGCTTGTGGTGCAAGATGACACCGATGAGGAAGTGGGCAGACACCACACTGCGAATGGAGTGAGGCCAAGCAAAGATACATCCTCTATGGTGGAGTATTATGGAGGCACCATCTAAAAGTGTATATAGGACTTTAGTAGATTTTGGATGATATATAATTAAACAATTAACAAACTAATAATCTTATTGACACTAAGTGCAGTTTTTGTCCCTATGATGGTTACATAGATGCATGGTGACCCTTACAAATGAAAGTGTGAAAGATATGGACCCTAGGTGTCATTATAAAAAGCTTATTTGACTACGGGATGGATCAACCCATGTAGCTATAGATAGGGTATGACTCAGATAGAGTGTTCTTATATGCTAAGAATAAAGCGTGCCCATATACTACCTAGAACATATTAGTTAGCTAAAGCCATATCCGGCTAGGTATCTTTGTAACCCAATTGTATTCAGTTAGGGAGTTGCCATGTAATCCTACCTCGACCTATATAAGTTGGGTAGGGAGCCCGCGACAAGGCCATCGAGACAACAATTCAAGAGACACTATAATCAACAAGCAAACATAGCCAATAAAATAGAAGTAGGGTGTTACCATATCAAGTGCCAGAACCTATATAAATCTTGTGTATTTGTTAGCTACCATCAAGATCTAGGTCCAATGCATAGTCCCCAATTATTATTGCTGATAGCCAATATCAATAGTTGGCGTGTCTTGTAGGGGAAGTGTCAAGATCTATGTCAACAAGTTCGATGGTCTTGAATGCTGAAATCACCAGCTTTACTTCACTCCTAGGCAAGCCTTCCACCTCAAGAGTCTTGACTTCCTCATAGGCGATTTCAGCCAATTCTCTCTATCTAACTTCTATTTGATCCGATTAGATGGGGATCGCTCCATCATGAATTCTAAGTTTCCATTCAAATTGAAGAATACCTCGTTAGCTTTCCAATATGTGACATGTGAAGATCGGGATCTACTACAATTAAGAAAGACTATGACGGATCAGCCATCTAGAATTCGACTAGGATATAGGCCAGAACAAACCAAAATTGAGTCCGAGGTGGTTATCATCACCAACTTCAACTTAGTTTCACTTTTTGGATCAACTTCCAAGAAGCCCAATGCTTCATAAACACAACAACAAGACCTAGCTTTCTCTTAGCAAGTCGGATGTTACTATCCCTTCCATCAGCGAGCGAAAACTACCTAGCCTCCTAAGATTCGACTTAGACATGGGCATAACCTAGTCGAGATGGGGTCTAGGACTGCCAGTGTCATCAACTTGTTGATATGCTTTTCTAACTTAGTATCCCAATTGAAGAGAGGCATGGGAAGTTTTTCTCCACTGCGTGAAATCTTCATGGTGTCAAACTCCATCATAGATGTCGAGGAAACCACTCAGTGAGTGCAACAATGGTAAGAGGAAGAGGCCTAAGTATAGTAGGAGCAAGAAGCTCAGCGACAGCTAGAGGAGGAACGACATTGGAAAGAGGAACAGTGAAAACTTATGTCGACATGGTAAAGAGGAGTAGAAAGACATTTTTTAGACCATGATGGGAGATTATGACATATTAGTCATGCCCTAGATAAACATCATCGCAACAGCTAACCCTCCTAGACTCTCTACCACTTACAACTGGTCACACAGTGATCCCGACTATCCTTAAGATCAAGGCAATAACCACCTCGGCAGTTGTACAATTGCATGAGGATGACACATCGGTGGACAACTCGTGGAATAGAGAATAGCTAGTCACTCTATATTTAAGATTTATATTTCCAATATTAATAAATTCGAGTGGTCTTTCATGCTTTTGACTCCCTACTTAGTCGATGATTAATTTAGTAGTGAGTTGGGGGCTACACTTAATATGTCTATTACATTTGTTTTTTCTCTTAAAATTACAAAAGTATCCGATTAGAACAAGTTTTGAGTAGTGGAGCTTTACACCAGATGAAGCACCGCCACCTGAAAACATGTACACTAGATAGAGTCATAAGCCAACATCCTACACTAGGTCTGAGACTAGTCGAGTGGAGTATATAACACAAGGCACCAACTACTCGAAGAAATCAAAAATCAATAAGAGAAATTACAAGTTAATTATAGGAAAAAGTTTGAATTACTAGCTCAACTATTGCGAGAGTATGAATTACCCCCCTGAACTACAATACCAGACATTTAGCACCCTGACTCTTTAATCCAAACAAATTACCCTCTTGAGTACTACTTGGAGCAGTTTTGGCATGGGATTGCACATGTGGCACCAACGTAGCAATCCAATCAGCACTAAAAATAAAAAAAACATAGGGCCTCACATGTCATCCCTCGGCTCTGTCTCCCTAGTTGCTTGTGTTCCCCTTTCTCTCGGTCAAGGCGATTGTGAAGATGGAGGCAAAACTCAGTCAAAAGCAGCGGATGAGCGTGGTGAGCAGGCGGTGTGGCTGGTGTTGCCTAAGATGATCCATGGCGAAGAGAGGGACAACTTAAGGTGGACTTAGGCATCGGCACTAGCTATGCTCTGAGCGGAATCTAGTAGACGAGGAGGATGTAATGATGCCAATGATGGTGGAGCCAAGGTTAAGGTGGGGGAGATGTAGCGGTCCAGCATAGATCTGCTCCTAGAGGGGAACCACAACGATGAACTCCACCACAAGGAGGGTGGCGGGAAGGCTAGCATGCCAATGCCAAAATACATTGACATTAGGGCAATTTTGGCACCAGCCATGGTGGGAGAGGAGTAGGACGATAGATGATAAAAGGCCAAGGGAGAGGATACGACAAAGGTTTATGAACCTACCCTACTCACCTAGTCAATGTAGGTGAGCTATGGAGATAGGGTGCCCGTTGTCTCATGGAGGGCACCACTGTTTTCCTTCGCTGGCTCATGGATGCTCGTGGTTGCATAGATCTAAGAAAAAAGAAGGGGAGCTAGAGAGGTTGAGCTCGAAGAAGATGATAACGATGTGGGGCGGAGGTGCGAGCTCACCAATGACAATTCATAGACTGCTCGTCCCTGCCACCTCAACCTAGCTTCTCTTCCTCCATCTAGCCCACCACTGCTCTATCGCCTGCACGAGCGACCTATTGAAGGCGCTACATTCCCCTTCCTCCCTGCCACCCCACCTGGCTACTCCTCCATCTCTACGTCTTCCCCTTCACATCTTGGTCGCGTAGCTCCACGTCTTCCTTACTAACTGTGGCATCAAAGCCGCCACCCACATCTTGGTGAAGATTGTCGGGATGGTACTATCAGGCGCACCGTGCTTCTCTACTGCCACACTAACGCAGCTTCCATCACCTTCATTGCTAACCACCGCTACCATGGACCTTTCTTCCTCTCCCCCATGTGGCTGCCACCGCCAAGTAGAGATAGATAAAGAGAGGGGTGAGAGATATGACATGTGGGAGCACCTAATTTTTTTTATTTTTATTGTTGACTGGATTGCCACGTTGCCGTCACATGTGTAATCCCATGCCAAAACTGCTCCAAACAGTTCCCAGGGGGCAATTTGTCGAGATTGAATATTAGGAGGGGGGTTGGTCTAAATATCTAGTACTGTAGTTCAAGGGGGTAATTCATACTCACGCAATAGTTTAGAGGGTAATTTGTACTTTTTCCTTATTTATATACAAAAGAACTCAAATGTTTTACAGGGTGAATGTTTTTTTACATCAAATATTACTCATCCTACATATTTATAATGTGGGGACTACATTCGGATATGGGTAAGAGGAACTCAAGGCCATGAGTTTATCTCCTACGCACAAGGGCTAGACCAGTTAGCCAAGTGGCTCAACCGCAAGAACTAGACTATTCAGATTCCTCCAGAGTTGTGACACTTTAAAAATTACTCAGTATGCTCCATGAGGGCCACAAGTCAAGTACTAGTGATAGTCGAGACTCAGATACGACCTTACTTCGGTATGCTTCATGAGGGCCGAGAGCTAAGCACTGATATTAGTTGGGGTTTAGATACCACAGTGTTGAGTAGGGTATGCCCCATGAGAGCCAACACCCAAATCCTACTCCAGAGTAGGGTTTGGGTACCTTATTTAGCCAAAACCACTTGGCATGCTTCATGAGGGCTGCTAGCTGATACTCACACTAATCTGGACTCAGATACTACCTCTATTTTGGTACACCCTATGAGGACCAAGAATCAACCATCGGCACCAATTTGGGCTTGGGTATCACTTTGCTAGATAGGGTACACCCCATGAGGATTGCGAGCTGAATCCTATGTTAATGCAAGGTTTAGGTACCTTATTTGGTCAAACCTCTGCTAGGTTGATTTTGCCCCATGAGGGTCAACAGTCAAATTCTATACTGGCGCTAGACGGGACATGGATATCACAATCCACCGGATATTTTTGCTTTTGACTCTCACATTAGTTGGTATTCCAATTAATCTAACACTCATGGGCTACACCAATTAAGTGCAGCTATGTGGACTGTGAATTTTTTTCATCTTAGGATGCTACAATGTTCTTGACTATTCACTAAATTGATATCCAACTTACCAAAAAGTTAGGGGCTACACTAAAAGGTGCACTTATGTGGACCTTCAACTTGGAGACTTGGAAGATGAGTCCTCTGCAATTTCACTTCCATGAGCATATCCTTGATCAAATTAGATAGGAGTTAAACCATTTGGATGAGAAGTACTCGGGTGAAGCACCACTCAGGCTTAGGCTATAACTAGTCAGGCAAGAAGAAGAAAAGGAGGAAAATCAAGTGCGCAAGACTTAGAGCTACTATGAAAAATATGGACCCCAAGTGTCATTATGGGAGACTTATCTAACTACCCTAAGGGAATGGATAAAACCATGTTACTATAGAAATGGTATGACTTTAATAGAGTTTCCTTGTATGCCAGGAATACAAAAAGAAACATGTCTGGGTACTACCATGAATAGATTAGGTATCCAAAGTTGTATCTGGCTAGGTATTCTATCTTGTAACCCTACTGTATTTGGATAGGGAGTTTCCATGTAACCCTACCCCTCGACCTATATAAGTTGGGCAGGGAGCCCTCATGAAGGGCACTAAGACAATAAGTCAAGAAACACCGCAATCAACAAGCGAATACAGCTACCAAAACAGGAGTAGAGTATTAATTCATCGAGTGTCTGAACCTATATAAACCTTATATCTTTGTTCGCAACCATTGAGCTTTATGTCTGACACATAGCCCCTAATTATTACTACTAATAACCAATATCAATTGAAAGAAAAAACACATATAGGTTCAAGGCAGATTAATTCAATTTTTTTTAACTTGAGTCTTACTATAAAGAGGGACTCATGCAAAGGCTCGATGTTTGTGTCCAAGTGCTCTAGTGCAACCTTTCATTCTTAGAAAGAGACGCAAAGCACCACTCTCACATAGGAAAAGGGTTTCTACTTCCATGTGTTAGTCAGATGTTGCAGCGGTGGTGACCAAAAGTTTTGATCAAATATTAGAAGTTTTGATCAAGGCTCTTTGCGTGGCAAAGAAGGCTAACCAGCAGTTACAATGTTGGAGATCGGATGTTCTGATCTGCCTAACTAAGATGGCCTATCTATGATTAATGCCTAGTTTGTGGAGGTTAATGGATCTGAGTGTCAGATGGAGGGGGTGAATGTTCATTCCTGAAAAACTCGCAGTGGAATTAAAAGTCCCATTGGGTATCTAGTCCTATCTTCCAAAGACTTAGGTCAAAATGCTCTATCTAGTAGAGTAGTTCGATCGAATAATCTAGTCTAAATGTATGGATATTCTGGTCCCTTGGCGGCGTGTCTAAAGAGACGTGTGCTAGGGAAAATCTTAGTCAATAAGGCGGATAGAGAGGTGAAAGGCAATTGCAATAAGGTAATCAATGGAAAACATAAAGAGACACTATTTTCAATCAAATTCAGATGCAAAGAGCCTACTCTCTAATGAGGGACTCCAAGGAGCTAGATCTCACTCAATCCCAAACCTCTCTAAGCTAATATCCAGGAGGAAGCTTTAGTCTCCAAGCAACATCTAAGATCCAAACATGGACGATGTGCTTCTAACTTCGGTAAAGCTTGCTTTACCAAGCAACCTTCTAGAAATGAACCTAGTCTACACTAGATAATCATTTTCCTTACAAAGGTCAGGAAAACCATCACAAATTTTCTCGAGCAATTCACACTGTTTGAATCCTTGTAGGTGACACCTAGCTGGCTATGAGGAGCACCTCCAAGAGTAATGAGGTCAATTTCAAGGTTGGATGTCCATCCCCAAGTGTCAAGCAACAACCTTAACTCACACACTCACTATATCCAAATCCCCTCATTATCAATAAATTTGGCACAAAGATCAAGATGGGAGTGAATGGAAAACCTAGAGGCGCTATCACAGTCTCCAATCTAGTTTCTCTGCCAGACCGAACAAACTGACCTAGAAAAATTTGATAGTATCAATAAAATATTCCGAGAGATCTCTCACACTAAGCACATAAACACAAGTGTGTGTGGTGTTTTATTTCTCTATTTAAAGATCAATGAATGGGAAAAAGAGCACTTGGACACCATTAGGCCTTCAACTTGAACTCCTCTAAATAGTACGGTGTACCTAGGACTAAAGAAAAAAAATAAATAGTAAAAATAAAATCCCTTCTAGTATTTTCTGTGGGTTCCTATTCATTGATCAATGCAACACAAGGACTACATCCTACACTTTTCCTTAATAGAAGCATTAGTCCCCAAATTACCTTTTCATGTATGGTCCAAAATCCATTAGGGGGCCTAGATGCACTTTCAGGATGGTGCGAGTATTTAACTCCCTCCACCCCAATTTTGAGGGGTTGGCTATCACATCTTTCAAACTTTCTCTCAAAGGCTTTCTAGGGTTTCTACACATCTCCACGAGAGATCTAGTGCACTTTTTGAATTTGGGTTAGAAATTTGTGATTTTGAGAGCTTGTGAGGTTATGGTTCTTGGGAGCACTTAAAGATCGACATTAGGGCTTCATCATCGAGCTTATTACTCTTGGAGGTCTTACTTCTAGCTGTCTAGGTGTTACCCATGAGTATCCAATTAATTATGGATAGCCCAAAAAAGTTTATGAAGGTTTTCCCTCAACTCTGTAAGGAAAGAGGTAATTGAGTGAAAACCAAGCTTTAACTTTAAGGTTGCTTTGTAGAGCAAGCTTCATCGGAGGTAGTAACTCGTTGCCTAAGTGTGAGGACCTTGGTGGTCACTGGGAAATGGAGTTTTTCCTTAGTGGTTGCCTAGAGGCCAAAGCTTCATCCTTGATGATTGCTTAGTAATAATAGAGATCAAGAAAGATCTGGCTAATTGGAGTCCCTCAAAGGAGACGTAGGATCATTGGAATCCAAACTATGATGAAGAATTGTGTCTCCTACTCCCTCTTGAATTCATCTATTTGATCTTGTCTATCTACTGTTGGTTTCATACTTTTGTGTTGTGGGTGTTGCCCTTAGATGCATCTCCTCCACATATTCAAGATGACATCAAGATCCATTCACCATCAACAACCATCATGGAAGTGAAAGGGCGGTGGTTGATGGCAGGCTCTTCACATCATTGGTGGATGGATCTGCTTGGCATGAGCATCAATCTAGCCCTTATCAAACTAGATATATGCACCGATGACGCCATCGATAGTTGAAGACTTCTGCTAGTTGACACCATCAGACCAATGGTCAACCACTAAAGGAGGCAGCGACATGAGCAGCTGAGCAGGAAAAGACTGCCCCAAGTATTGTTTCAAAAAGCAACGGTACTCGGAAGAGGAAAATATTGGTGCCATCTAGCGGCATAGCCAAAATGGCCTTTAGATAACAGAAAGTCTTCACTACTCTACCAATCTTATTCGACTAGGGATTTCATTTTAGCATAATAGTAGTTAACTTTGTTTATTTGTTAGTGAGCCATTGTGAGGTTAGGATGGGGATAGTCATCATCTTCGTCGGATTACTTGGCGATAGAATTTTCCTTCTCGATAACAAACTATTTGGTTGGGCTGCATAGCTAGTTGTTGAGTCATCTCCTTTTGGAAGACATGGAAACCAGCCAAAGAGTAAGAGTTCATTTTATGGATTTGGCACCACTTCTGACCTGGTGCTTCACCCTAGGACTCGTAGCACCATTGCTAGTGGGGTACCCGTTCTGCAACAAGTACTACTTCCTCAGCCTTAAGCTTCTTGTTTGACTTTTTCCTATTGGGTCGGTCCAAGTCTTTAGCAGTGCGTATATAATTTTTCTTTGCTGACTTCTTGTCATCCACAACCTTTCTTTCTCCTTTGCTTGGCCAAAGAGCTTCATCGGCAAGAGCACATTATTCGATGATCTTAAATAATTTCATCGTTGTAGTTACTTTTCTTGTCGCCAACTCCCATATCGTCCACTGATATCAAATGGCATACTTGAACACTATAGTGAAAGATGCATCGATGATCTATAGGATTGTATTACGGCACTCTAAGCGTTGTATAAAGTCCCGTAAAGTCTCCCCATCTTTCTATCTCATAGCATGTAAATCACCCTTGACAGCATGCCTCTTGTATATGATTTGAAAGCTCATCACAAATTACTTGCATAGTTCATCCCAAGACTCAATTGAGGATTTAGGCAAGTGGATGAGCCATGACCTTGCAAAGCCTTTAAGTGTAGTGGGTAGATAGTTTGTCATTGCGTTCTTGTTCGCCCCAACCACATTCAAGACCATAGAATATACCTAGAGAAATTCTTTAGGATCTGTGTTTTTGTTGTACTTCTCTATTGGGCTAGAATGGAACTTCGATGGCCACCTCACTTCTTTGAGAAATTGGGTAAACACTACACACCCTCTACCTAGTGGAAAAGATGAATGGCAATTGTCCTATCAAGAATGTCTTCGAGGATCTAATTTTGATGAAGATGATGATGAGGATGATGATGATGAAGCACTAGGCGAGTTGTCCAATTCTCGATAAGGTCAACATCGACCATTACAATCTTCTTGTTGAAGAAGTGTTCGACAATCTTGACAACTACATCCACCACCTCACCGATCATCCTCCCCTTGGCAGCCATTTGGAGAACGGTCATGATCTTCACCTCGATCTCTAAGATTATTGTGGCCATGCCTTTCATTTGTGATCCCTTATGTGTCTCTCCATGTCTTCATGCAAGTCATGATCCTAGGGAGGGTGGTGTCGCTATGAAGAATCCCGTCATCAAGAGGAACGCCGCGTGTTTTTTCAAGCATGATGATTATTTCCATTGGTCTAAGGATCAGTGATGTTGTCATCATTGTTTGAATTATGTGGATGTAGAGATTTATCACTGGTTGATGGTGCTTTTTTCAGTACTTATCCTATAGCTTCAACAAAGGCAGTATCAAGATTGGTGATAGAAAGTTTAATCCTCTCAAACCACTCTATAAACTGTGGGTTAGCGGTGAGCTGTGTTGAAGGGTAGTCCAGCAGAGAACATGCTGTCACCATGTGCTACATCAGAGTGACCCATTTATTCTCAGGGGAGTTTACGTAGACGATGATATCGATCTATGGTCCTTCGTACCAAGATCTTGGATCGGCATTCAAGATCCTAGTGATCTTTTCTTAATCGCCCTGACATCATGGATGGATATTGAATCTAAGGAATATCCCAAGGATCCATATTCTTCAAGGACATGAAGTACAGAGGGTTCATCAGGGTTGAGACCAACAAACCCTACTACATGATTGGTGTTATAGTCGGTGGTCAACTGATACTTCTTTGTATCACCAGATCAAATCTGATGAAAATAAAAAGGACAAGTGTTGGCGTAGGATTGTCATCAGAAGTGGCTTGTCGAGTGACCTACATCTAAAATACCCTACACCTTGCCAATGAGTGAGAACTCATCTTGTGGATAGGACACCATGGATGCTTTGTTGAAACCCTCTTGCTTGAACGAATCTAAGTTCTCCTTACAATCAGCTTTGAGATGTAGATTAGTAGTTCCAATGATTTATTGTCACCAGGATGGTGATGGTTCTGATATGATGATAGGTAACTGCTGGTTGGGTTGAATCTCCTAGACCCAAGCTATCGCCACAACTTTCACCAAAACTGTCACTTCTCGAAGTCATCTTCGAAAAAAACCTTTAGAACACTAGGTCCTGTACCTTGCTTGTCAACTATCGATAGGTAATACCCAACTACAATATTTATAGGCGTATAGTTCGACTGGTGACAATGTATTCACAAGATAGTATCAAAAATAGAGACATGAGGATATTTATGTAGGTTAAGCCTATTAGGATGAATAATAACCCTACTCATATTTATATGTATTCAATGAGAACCACACATAGAGTATAAGGCTAGAGTAATTTACTCTTCAGCCTATCCAACTAATATGGAGCAATCCTAAGCAGTGAGCAGCGACTAGCAATAAGGCGCCTGCTTAAATCTTGGCTAAATGTGGCCTATGTTTTTCTTCTAATTCGATATCCTCCCCTCTTAGAGGGTTATTGTATTTAAACCAATAGATATCTCTTCTCTAGGAAAACTCTATAGCTAATACGATCAGGTAGATTGATTTATACCTGCATTGGACTTTACAATCTTGTCTTAACTGAATACACGGTTTTCTTACTTAACCATATGTGTTTCTATCCGTAAGTACACATGTACGTATGTGTTTAGTTATATGGTGTTCTTATGGATATCTTAATCAAGGTCTACAAGGTATGTTATGCCTAAGGACACTCACAAAATAAAACAAAATAGACCTATATTTTAAAACAAGAGGAGTAGAAAAGTAGTATTAGTTGATAGGTATGTAAGGGATATTAAACTGGTAAAACTTCTCCAATTTGCAAAGTTACGAATAGAAATAAACTTATTTTGTGATAAATATTCAAGCTTAGAACTAAACTTATTTTAGGATATAGGTAGTACTGACATATACCTTAGCTATATCAAATTAGTCAATATTGGGCAGATAGTATAATCGTAACAGTTGATTTGCATATGCATCTAGATTTCCTCGTGCAAGGCATGAATGATATTATTTACTTTTTGTTTGATTTAGATACGATCTACATCATTTGAAGTTTGAACGCATCTGTGCACGCATGGCCGATCTGATTTTTGACGTTTGGTTATGTTTAATTTGCTGTTTTGCATTCAAGCTACAAATGGTTTCAGAGTCAACCATATATTCAACCTAGATACTAATAATCCGTATAGCAACATGTAATAATCTTGCTAGGAATTGATCTTACTAGAAGATATGGTAACATGGTGCATAGTAATATATATTAGTACACTGGATTGCTGTTTGTTAACGCTTTATACTCACTCTATTTTAAAACATAGGATATATTTTATTTCGTTAGGATATATTTTATTTCATTAGGATAATTGTTTAACTACTAATTAGTATATGATTATACATTTGAGACACAAAAGTGTAATCGTTAGTCAATATATTATCCTAATAAAATAAAATATATCTTATATTCATATATTTTGAAATTGAGGGGGTATATCTTAGCGCTATATGCTACACGTAATGAAGACTTTGATCCACAGATTAACTATTTTTATTTAGTAAGGTTCCATCTCCAGCAAACAGATTATGCATTTTCCTTAATGGCAAGGCCAGTTCCAGGAGGTTTCATTCTTATTAAATAAGATGACACGTAAGTAAATATAATAGCATGTTACTGTAGATACGAAGAAAGAGACAGAAGAGGTTTTATCTAGATAACTTGGTATACGCTTTTTCTAAAACTTGAAAACCGTTCCAGCATTGATGGTAAAAAGTTTTATTTTATCCAACTATCCTCCTATCCCGAGGTTGTACAATAAATACTATAACCAGCCTATCAAACAATAAAATGACAATATTCATTAGAGAGTGTTGTTTTTATTCATCAAACAACACATTGTAGATGACGTGACTCTCGAAACAACAACGGGAGTGGCCTATGGTTACACAATACATGATTAATGAAGACTAAGTGATTTAAGTTGTAGAAATGGCATACTAAACGTATTACATGGTGTTAATTTTTTGCCTACATTAGACCGGCCGGCAAATTCCAATGGATATGCTACAGTAACCACTAACCAGTGCGCCACATAGGATCGAGGCACTCGCGGTTTGTTAGGAACATAGGATATTCTTCTGTCAACATGGAACGACGTATAAAGTAAAAGTACATATCAGTAAACTTTAGATGAAATTGTGTGATGATTAAAATAATTGGTTATATTTCATATCATATATATATATATATATAGTCACCGAGATAGTATGGAAGCAAAACTATAATAGCTTTCATACTGTATCTATATATAATTAAGAAAACCTATTATATCTAATAAACCTATTATATTATGCTAACACTCTCTCACAGTCTAATTAAGAGATTAGTGAATATTTAGCCTGATCAAAACTCCTGAAATACAAAGGTAGGAAGATTCTTGGTAAAGATATTGGCGTACTAGGATGTCGTGGGAATATAAAGTACCTGAAGTAATCAAGGACGACCTGCTATCGAACAAAATAGATCAATCGTAACATGTTTCATGCGCTGATGCTAGACTGGGTTGTTGGAGAGATAAACAACACTAATATTGTCACAATAGACGAAGGTGGCACGGTGAGGAGAGTGGCAAAGCTCCATGAGTAGTTTGCGTAGCCAAGTAGCTTCAGTGACATTATTGGCCACAACGTGATATTCAACCTCTGCACTCGATCAGGAGACTGTATGCTAACGCTTGGAGGACCAGGACATCAAATTATGCCCGAGGAAAACTGCATAACCAGATATTGATCGATGAGTGTCAAGACAGCCGACCAGTCGGCAATGGTGTAAACAATAGCTCAGCAGGTGGAGAACAACATAGAATCAAGCCTAGAGAAAGAGTACCCTGTAAGTAGTATAGTATCTGTTTGAGAGCAGCAAGGTGTGACTCACGAGGATCATGTATGTAAAGGCAAATCTGTTGAATAGCATAGGTAATGTCTGGATGAGTGAATGTCAGGTACTGTAATGCACCAGCCAAGCTGAGGTACTGTGTGCAGTTGGCAACTAGAGGACCGTCCACAAATAATTGGAGTGTCGATCGACAGGGGTGTTGTAAGGCTTACAAGCACACATCCCAGCACGCTCTAAAATGTCCAAAGTATACTGCCGCTGAGAGAGAAATAAGGTATCATCGTAATGCATGACGGAGATGTCCAAAAACTGATGAAGCTAGCCTATGTCTGTCATAGCAAACTCTTGCTGGAGAGCGGCAATAATGTGTTGAAAAATCCTAACTAACGAGGCGGTGAGAACAATGTCATCCACATACAACAGCAGATAAGTAGTGTCGGATCCCCGATGATATGTAAATAACGAAGTATTTAACTTAACCTCAACAAAACCGAGAGACAGGAGGTGAGTGGCAAACCTATTGTGCCAAGCACGGGGAGCCTGCAGTCCATAGAGAGACTTCTTGAGTCAACGGATAAAATCTGGTCATGACAAGTGAACAAAACCAGAGGGTTGTACACAGTAGATCATCTCTATCAGAGTGCCATGTAAGAACAAATTCTTAATATCCAGCTGATGAATAGGCCAGTTGTGAGATAGAGCCAAAGACAGAACCACCCGAATTGTCGCTGGCTTGACCACTAAACTGAAAGTCTTATCATAATCAACACCCGGTCGCTATCTAAAACCCCGCAGAACCTAGCAAGCCTTGTAGTGATCAAGCGAACCATCTGCAAGTAGCTTGTGACGATAAATCCACTTGCTGGTCACCAAATTGATGCCAGGAGACCACGACCCTAGGGAGGGTGGTGCGAAGGCATGCTCAGGTGCAGCGGGCCCATGGACAGGAACAAGGCTGTGCACAGCATGTGAGGGCCCTGACCTCGGAGTAATCGGGGCAATCTGCGGAGGACCTGCACGCATAAGACGGCTCTAGGAGGTGGAGTGGTAAGATCATGTTCATCAGTCAAAAAATCTAGGGTGCCATGGGCGTGGTGGATATGTCAGAGAAAGGGAAAAATGATTCATCAAAAATGACATGGGCGAGAGATGAGAATACAGTTTGGCTGGAGCTCAAGACACCGATAGCCCTTATGTTTTAAGGAGTAACCAAGGAAAATGCACAAGGTGGAGCGAGGAGCGAGTTTGTAGGGTGCTATGGAGGACATCTTAGGATAGCAGGCACACCCAAAAACTCGAAGGTGGGCGTAGGAGGGCTAGGTGGAATAGAGGGAGGTGTATGGTGTCGAGAAAGCGAGAGTTTTAGTGGGGAGCCGGTTCACAAGGTAGGTTGTAGTGTGAAGGGGCTCAACTCAGTAAACCAAAGGGAGACTCGCCTGAAACAAAAGGGAATGCAGAATGTTATTAATAGTGTGAAGGGACGTTCTGCTATCCCATTTTGTTGGGAGGTATATAGAAACGACATTCAGAGTGCAGCACCATGGGAGAGGAAGAACGTGCGGGCCTAAAAATTGTCAAATTCACGGCCGTTATCGCACTGAATGCTCTTGATGGTAGTACCAAATTGCATGCAAATATGAGAAAAAAATAAGATGCAAAGAGGAAATGTCCAAATATAGTGTGAGCAATTATCAAGAATAACAAGATAGTACTTATATCTAGACACACTAACAATAAGAGATTTACAAAGATTACAATGTATTAAATCAAAATTATGAAGAGCTATGGAGTTGGATGATCTGAACAGGAGATGGACATAACGACCAAGTTGGCACGTATGATAAATATTGTTAAGATCATCCTTATGACAGGAAATGACACTGGAATTGATAAGTTTGGATAGAGCTTCACACCCAAGGTGCCCAAGATGACGATACCAAAGAGAGGTTGATGCAGCGATGAATGCGGAGATGCTGGTGGAGAGTGGAAAGAATGGTTATAGGTTCCCAAAGCTATTGCACTTGGTGATCACGTTCCTGGTGTGCAAATCCTTCATAGAAAAGCCAAAATGATCAAACTCAATGAAACAATTATTATTGGTGGTAAATGACAAATGGAAATTAGATTCTTAATAATATTAGGAGAGACCAAGACATTGTTAAGAACAAGATTATGATGTGGTAAAGAAAAGATATGTGATCTAGTGGCAGTGATAGGAAGTGACGCCCTATTACCCACAATGATAGATGAAGGAGTAGATGAGGATGGTGGAGAAATGCTGGAGAGTTTACCAGCATCCATGGTCATATGAGAACCGACACCTGAATCGACATACCATTCAGAGGAGGGTGCTAGTATGTTGAGTGTCATGGTGTTGAATGAGTATGCTAGGGAGTCCTAATTCCATGAACCACTATGGATAGGGTTCTAGGGCATGGGTGGTGTGGACCAGGGCACTGCCGAGGGGGCTTGGAAGGCGAAGGTCCCTGGTAGCTCGAGGGAGTCAGCGTAGGTGATAAAGACAAGGCTCCCCCGTAGTACGAGTCATACTGGGAAGGGCCATAGGTGCCACCATAGATGCTGCCGCCATAGACGCTGCTGCCGAGGACGCTATCGAGGTTGCCGCCATAATGGGGTATGGAGGTGAAAGCCAGAGGAGCTGTCAGAGGGTGGATAGACCGGTCATACGGCCACATCTAGATGGTACCCACCCATGAATGCGTGAAGGATGGGTGCAAACCTAGTGGCGTGCCACCAGTGGGTGTAGGGGAGCCATAGCGACCACCACGGCCACACCGGCGGCCATTACACTGTTGACTAGCACTAAGGTTGGGCATGGATGAGACACCAGAAGGTAGCCAGGGGGAGGTGGAAGCATCCCTCAGCGTGGAGGTGCTATAGTCCCATAAGTCATCGGTCAGGGTGCTGCGGTAACGAGAGTAGAGGGTGGCGATGGTGGCCGGTCCTCGATCTCTACCTCCTCTAGCAGGAGAGGCGCCCGAGCCTCTGCAAAGGTCAGAAATGGGTGATGCATCTTGAGGATATACACCATGTCGTGGAACTGGTCATTCATGCCACAAAGAAGCGTGAGAACTGTCGGTTGCCGATCATGTCACCGAACTCGGGGAGGGAGGTGGCCATCAACTCAAGGTGGCAACAGTAGTCGGTGATGCTCAGAGAGCCTTGGCAGCGGTCTTGAAATTGTGTCTCCAGGAAGAGCACGTGAAACTCTTTCTAGCCGAGGAACTCATCTGTGAGAAAGCACTAGGCACCGCGAGCAGAACTATCGCAACATTAGTGATTGCTGTAGGTCATTGGAGATAGTGTCATAGATCCACGTCAGAATAATGCAGTCCGTCTGAACCCATGCTAGATGCGAGAGAAAGGACTCGTCCTCAAGTACGTGGCGAGTGAGACCATATTTACCGAGGACGATTAGAAATAGGCCACGCGACTTACTGTAGTTGTTAGCGGTCTGATCGAGCAAGACGGGGATAAGGGCAAGGACGTTGATAATGGCGGTGGCCTATACCTAGAGAGATTTGTGGGCGGCTTCATACTCGTCCAAAGCGGTAGCGTGGTAGATGACCTCGGCATCAGCGGCGTCAATTGCGCGGCGGTTGGCGTCGACCATAGCCTTCTCGGCTTGGTGGACGTCGTGGCGTCGACCGTGGTCTTTTCAGCATGGCGGGCAACATCGGCCTCCACAGCGTTGGCCGCCATTTTCTCCACACAGCGGGCTTTGGCAGCGCCTGCTATTGGTGTCAACGGATTCAACGACGTGATGGAGCGGCGATCCCTGATGGCAGAGTCAGCGACGCGGGCGGTGACACACCCAGCAACAGATGCAGCGAAGCTGACAGGACGGCAATTCAGTCGGCATTGTTCTCAGCGACGAAGTCGATGACACCGACAGCGATTCGGTTGGCGATGCGCCTGTTGATGGAGTCGGTGACACGTCCGGTGATGGAGTCAATAACATGCACGGTGACTGGATCAGAGTGGAGTTCGCGACGAGATGGTGACGGAGTCAGCGATGCGCCATGCAACGGAGTCAGAGTCAGTGACGTGCCCGGCGACTAAGTCAGCGACGCACACCGCGACAGGGGTGATGGGGTGGTGACGGAGTTGGTGGGGCGCGGTGGACGGCGTCGGTAGCATTACGCGCGGGCGTCTCTAGTGGTGTGGTGTAGCAGAATTTTAGTGGATTGTAACCGCTCTGATAGCATATGAGATAATTGAAATGATTGGTTATATTTCATATCGCTGGGATGACATGTAAACCAACTATAAAGTTATAGTAAGTTCCACACAATTAGGGATATAGATAAATCTATTATAATTACATTATTGTATCATTGAAGCTAGTCACCAGTTGTACTTGGTTCCATATAATTAGGGAACCTGCTATATCTAGAAAAAAACAATTATAATTATATTATGCTAACAGAAATGATAAGATGAATAATCCTCATAAAAAATTTACCATTTTTCGAGCATTATACACTTAATTACGTGTGTAATTGATAGGTTTTGAAACAAGACCTTACTCTACACAAGGTGCACCATTACCAACGAGCTCATACTAACTTCTCTTTCAATGTTATTCTTTAAACCATTCATATCTGAATCACATAACATATATTTAATATTTTAGACAACTTCAAAAAAAAATTTCATGACCTACAAAGTTTTAGATTTTATCGCGTGCCACACTTTCATAAGGAATATATCTATCCGTGGTAATTTAAATTTGTATTTTTTAAAATAGGTTGCACCGGATATCGGGTATATAAACAATCTAAAATGAAAATATTATCAATTATATAGTTGCAAATCTAGTTTAGCTTGATATATTGCAAGTCTCGATCTATGGTCTTTTGAGAAATTCAAAATTTTGTTTTTTAAAATAAATCTTATCACTTATGATGCATGTTCGGTTAAGTAACTGATATCAAATAAAATGTTATCATTTGTAAGTTATAGATATTAATATGATGTATCTTCTTCTGAGATTGTTTGTAAAATATAAAAATTTAAATTTTTACTAATGTATAACGAGTCATAACTACAGCTTCATGTTATATATGATAGATGATAGCTATTACCTATCATAAATGACTGGTCTTATATCCTTACCCTATAGTTGTAACCTCTATTATAGATCACCTATAATATATTACAAACTATAAGATGCCCTATTTCCAATAGTCGTATCTTAAATGAAAATATAGGATTTGAGTTTGAATCTTATATGTTACACGTGTATATTTCACATGAAAATGTGACATATGAGTAGACTTAGTATGCAAAATATTATTTTGGGTTCATAAAGTTTGAATCTAGAACTTAGTATAGTTTCACTGCCTTACTTAGATCTGTCAAAAAAAACCAAAATGAAGTTCTTACAATGGAGTAGTTTCTGTCCCAAGATAAACCAATCCCGAGGTGGTTTTAGCGGTGAGAAAAAAAGACTATGTTATAATAAAAATATAGTATTGATAGATTAGTTGGTAATGGGTATTGAATGAATAAAATTTTTGGATTAATGAATCTATGATAGATAAAAAGGTAGAAATTAATATATTTTAGGAAAAATTAAAATTAAAATTGTTTAGAGACGAAAGGAGTATGTCGTTGACTCGTTCCTCGTTTAAATAGCAGCAACTGATACCGTGGTACGTCGGCTCTGAAATCGGGAGCGATCCGGTTTGAGCTGCAATGCTGCAACTAATCATAACCAATAACACGAATACCAACGATGTTATATTAATCGCGTAAGTATACTTGTCTACATTGTAGGCTGCCTGAGACTCTGGCAACACGTTGAGTCGCTGGGCAATAGTGTGGAGGGAAGCTGATATATATTACTCCAGGAAAAGAGCTGCGGAATAGTTAATTATCGGAGCACCTGGCTGCTATATACTCTAATTTTTTAACTAAACTAAACAAAAACCACGTTCTAAAGATGTATTACTCCTATATCTGAATTATCGTTCGACGATCGTTGGAAAGAAAAGTACTCCTAGCTACTTGCACGTAATAATTACACTTAAACCTCTGATTATTATTTTAGTCCTGCATCATACATGTGATGCCATGAATAACCCCTGGTCAATGAATGACTTGCTTGATTAAAGTATTAAATAATTCAAGCACGAATCGGTATACACAATATTTATTTTTTTGCTGGGGATAATACACAATATTTATTTAGCTTAAATCAAAAGTGACCTGGAAAGAGCTACGCAGGAAAAAAAAACAATTCGATTACATATGGATAATTTTCGTATACATCTGCCGCCAACAGTGAGAGAAGCACGTGGACGGTAGAGAGCCAGCCGACAATCTCGTTGGACAAGCGAGAACGCGTAGAGCAGCGTTTGATGGAACGTTCCTGCTTAAAAAAATGTTCCCTTCAAAACATTCGAATTTACAACCGTTAGATCCCTGAGATTCGTCTCTCATAACTTTTAAATTTATAACCGTTGGATCATCTTGAGATTAGTGCTGCACGGAAAAAAAATTCCGCAGACACCCGTTGGGGGCAGAGTCAAACAAGCGACATGCGCGTGGTGCGTAAATTATATGAAAGTTAGCTATAAGTTACATTTTAAAAAAAAATTATCTAAAAATTTATGGAATGCCGTATAGCCACTCTCTTGATAGAGCCAACACATGGCAATTTCCTCCAAATACTTAATTACCAGTAATTAGTTATAGATACAGATAAATCATATGTACTTAGTTAACTAGAAAGATACGTAGGTAGAGAGAAAAACATATAGATAGATAGGTAGATAAATAGAACCAGAGAGATGGGTATATTTAGTAAGCTGGTAGAAGATATGGTGTTCTAATTGTACAATTGGAGACATGATTGATAAATTAGATATTATAAAGCCTAATAGAAATTTTATAAATAATGCTAATATAGAAAGTTTTTTGAGAAATCATTTTTTAAAGTGTGACAGAAATAATTAGATCATATAACCTTGTTAGAAAAGCTCCGAACATCATTAACAATTAGCATAGCGGCCATACAGATTAAGCTATAAAATTTTCTCGTATAATAGCATCTATATATACACTTACATTTTATTATTAAAAATATTTAAAGTGATAATAAAATGAAATGTGTATAAATTTTATGCTATATTTATTTATGTTTTTTCCTCGATCTTTCTGTTCTATCAATAGCACCTTCTCCCTATCTCTAATGATATTTTTGCAACTATTAAAAATTTTATATTGCATCGGATATTTGTAATAGTTTATAATATGTTTGAAATAATAAAATGTCTAAAATTATCAACAGTTATTTATTATCTTGGAATAAAAAAGACACTTCTGATTTCTCATATTTTATTTCGTTGTTGCTGCTAGTGATTTGGAATTTAGGATTTCCGTAATTACATTGATAGGTCTGAGGATCTAATCTTTTTTGTATTTTTTTATACGGATTGGATAATTAACCTTTTTTATTCTTATATTAACATGTGAATTATTTTAATTAACGTGAGAATTTATTCTATAATTAATAATTAATGTGGGCTCCTTGGAGAGCCTTTAATTAATATAAGTAAAGATATAGAATATTCTCTTAATATTATTTATTTATTATTTAAATCTAACATATTTTTAATTGTATTCCTATATGAACTCTTTGCTTAATAATATTTATTTTAACCTGAATTTAATTTGTTTATATATTACATTTTTATGTGAATTCTTTCTCTTAATATAATTTATTTTTAATGTGAGATTAAATATTTTTAACTTGTACTTCTACATGAACACTATTCTCCATAATATTTATTTTTTTAATCTAATTTTTTTTATATATCTAAATTGTATTTGTACGTGAATTCTTTATCTTAATGTTATTTATTTTTCATCCAAATTTTAAATGTTTCTAAATTATATTTCTACATGACTCTTCTTTAATATTAATTATTTTTTATCCTATTTTTAGATCCTTCTATATTGTATTTTTACAAGGAGTCTATCTCAGTATTAATTAATTTTAAATTTTAATCCATATTGCAGATCTCTCTATATTATATATCTACATGGACTTTTCCTTTTTTTTCTTTAATTTTTATTCCGAATTTCAAATATTTTAAATTGTATTTCTATTTAAACTTTTTTTTCAATTAATGTGAGAATATATATGTTGTTGGAGAGATGGTGATTTTTTTATTACTTTGTTAAAATAATATATTTCTAGCAGTTACCTGTAGCTAGCGAGTACAGTTGCCCGAGTTGTTTACTACGTCACTGGTCTGCTAACCACAAATTAAACAAAAGAAAATGAACCTTATGTTTGTCGTTTCCATTCTTTTTTTAATTATTATTGATAGGATTGGCACGCTAACGGTGTGCTGTTCAACCACGCACATAACTAACCAGGACCTGTCTTTGCCTATAAATACATGAGACCATTTCGCTTGCTGTCATCGCCTCATTGGAAATGACTTTCTTGCTTGTAAGCCATGCTCTCACTTCTGCTCGTGCTCTCCTCCTACCTCCTCCAGCTTGTCAGTGCCGCTCGTTTCCGTCATGCCCACTTCCACTCATCGGCAGCCTCCTCCACATTGGCGATCTCCCCCACCGATCATTCGCCCGCTCATGACCGTCCGGCTTGGCACGGCGACATGCATCGTGGTCTCCTCGCCGGCGAAGGCGCACAACGCCAGCCTCGCCGGCCGGAGCCAGCAGGACGCGTGCCACGCCGGGGGCCACGCGGAGAACTCCCTCTTCGTCCTCCCGCCGTGCCGCAAATGGCGCCTGCTGCGCAAGCTCGGCACGGTGCACCTGTTCTCGCAGCGGAAGCTTTGACGAGCTGACGCCTCTCCGGGACGAGATCGTCGGCAGCCTCCTCCAGCGCGTCGCGGAGCACGCGGACCGCGGCGAACCGGTCGATGTGGGGCGCCTGGTGCTCGCGGCGAACGTAGAACTACTGTGGCGCTCCATGTTCTCCACTTGCCTCGACGCGGCGATGTCCAACGAGCTCTGCGGCGTTGCGCGCGAGGGCACGGCGCTGCTCGGGACGCCAAACGTATCGGACTTCTTCCCAGCTGTTGCCGCACTCGACCTCCAGGGTCTGCGTCGCCGGACGGCCCGGCTGATGAAGAACACGTACCAGTTGGTCGAGAGGCAGATCGACGATCGGATACGCAGCAGGAAATTGACCGGCGGCAGCGGCAAGGCCAAAGACTAGCTTGACGTGCTTCTTGACATGTCTGAGCAAGAGCAGGAAGAAGGCAAAAAAAGTGGTAAACCGTGATTTGATGAGAGCGTTGCTCACGGTAAGGAAAATCTCGGAAACTCTAACCACAGAGAAATCACGTGTTTTGCATTGCTGAATAAAAAAACTAATCTGTTTGTTTCAGCTTTAAATGCCGACAAAATTTAAATTTTTAATTTTAGAACTTTTTCATCATAGTTTAATTTACATCATTCGCTTTTAAATGTCTAAAAACATATACATAAAAGTTTTACTGATAATTTTTTTCACCGACAAGCCATTGTTACGACTTATAATTAGCTATAACCCAAACAATGGCACAAATAGCACCATGCAGGAATTCTTGGTTTTCCACCTAAATGGAGTGAACACTATAGTTCCAAACATGTTGTTTGTAAATTCATTCATAAGTGTAGAACAATGGACATATATTACCTTTATTGTTTCAACTGATTTCCATTTACTATCTTCGTCCTAAAGACTTTATTTTTAGCCCATCTGTCATTTACTTTTTTTAAACTCTAGTATAATATATTTGTCTCCTATTTTTTAAAACTCTAGCAAATTTATTCTCCACTTTCTCAAACTCCAATACAATGATTATTTTAAAAATAAAGTTGTTATGAGATAAATAAAGATAATAAAAATAAAATCTTTACGAGATAGAAACAGTGTATATATATATATATATGTGTCTGTATGATCGGAACCTCAACACTCTATTTGCAATTTAAGATATATATAATGATTCCTAAGTTAAATAAACTACAATAATCACTATTGAAAGCGAATTTCAGGATTTATTTGTTGGGGAAGTGAGGCGACCACGACAACTGTGGAGTGGGCAATGGCAGAGTTAGTACAAAACCCTGAAATCATGTAAACGTTACAAAAAGAAATAAAAAAGGTTCAAGGCTCAAAAACAAGTGTTGAAGAATCTTACATTGGCCAACTTCCCTATCTCCAAGCAATTATCAAGGAAACACTAAGGGTACATCCAATTGTGCCTCTGCGACTATACGAGGCAGAGGGGATAGTAGAAATAGAAGGTACTTCTAAAGTTAACTCCTTTCCACGAACCTTCCTAGACTCAACCATTAGCACGTTAATCAATCCATCTAGATCTAAATTTAAACCTGTTAACTGATCTATTAATCATCAACTCTAGCCGATTTATCACCATTGGTCTTTATTAAAAATCATCGGATTCCATCAAACCCACCAAATCTATCATGTCCTAATTTTTAATGTTAAGAGTTTAAGATAGTTTAAACAAAGTAACCGTATATTTGTAAAATTTACTCATAAAATTTTAAAATATGGGCCATGTATTTTTTGGAATATGAGCAACGAGACAACTGTCCGTTTGCTTCTGCATGTCGCAGCTCCGTTAGTTTAGCCAAGTATGGCCAAGGCCCAAGGCTGCATTTGGTCAATTTTTGATGTTCAACTCTGGGTAGGCAAAATAAGTTGGGCTGGGCCGATCGTTCTCAGTGCAATACGGTTTATGGGAGACAGAACACGCTTGCTAGTGTAAATACTATGACGGTAATTAAATATTGACAGCCAGTGTAGAAGATTATTTCTGTCTTCTACCAACCTGTTTTATCTGTGGTACCGGAAATGTCAGAATAGGAACTTAGATTGGAAAAAAGAATGAATAATCAAAGGCGGAAATAATTTCATTTCCGGCTGACCGTCTCCAAAGCACGGAACCATGATATTTCTTGAGTGGCATGGCACTAGATAAGTATTTAGCATTAATTGTGTAGGGTACCATGTATAGAGGGATATTGAGAGAAACCTCATCAGCTTCATGTTCTACGAGGTTAGCATGTTATATTTTATGACACCATGATAGTATATGTCACGGGCCGTGTTAAGAAGGATCCATTTATGTAACAATTTTCGCGAGGGGTCCGTTTGTTAGAAAAGAATAAAGTACTGTAAAACATTAAATAGGGAGTACAGGCCAATGCATCGCCATAGCTTATGTCATACCCGTACGAATCGGACACCTGTTCCGGAACAGGCCGACATGGCCATTTCCAAGTACATTATAACATGGACGGGGCCGATAAAAAACCATGCCGGATTGCCGGTGCATGCCGGCCCATGACCTATCTCAACAAACGTCTCAGCAACATGAATCTCCACGGTTCTGAAAAAAAAAAAAAAAGAATCTCCACGGTGAACAAAAAAATGAATCTCCTTGCATTGCCTCCGTCTTGGGTCTAGCTCAACGAACGTTGCAGTGAAGGGAGAAAGACATATTATTACTTCATTCTTTTGTAGGTTTCATATTATACACTGGAACGTTGCAGTCAACCGATCGAGTCGAACTTTCAGTTGGCATCACTCGGTTGGATTTTACGCGATTCATGCTGTCATGCCCCGATTTGTGGATAGCTAGTCAAGAAACTCAGGAATCGAACGCTTGTTCTCTCACGTTCTGATATGGTCATTTTCGTACTGTGCATACCATGCCGAGGCAGTGACGGCGGATCAAGAAAAAAATTGGAAAAAAATGGTTCGATGACATAAAGAAAACACGGGTTTAGAAGTATACTATTGAAAGTCGTCGGTGTACTTCAATACTAGCGAAAGTTTTCTGAGTTTAGATATATATGTCATTCTTTTGCCATCTGTTACCTGTATTTTTCTGTTTTTGATCTTTTTTATTCCAACTAATCAAATGAAAAAGACACGTTTGCATATCAATAGAGGCTTGGACGAATACTGATCACATGAATGGTTGGGTCGCGTGAAAGAGCATGCGACCACAAAGGCGCGTGCGAGCGGCGGCGAACAAGCTTGAGTCGGCAGCGAAGCTTGTGTGAGTGCTCAACGAGTGTGCGTCCACAGAGGTTCGAGCGAGCGCTGGGGAACGATCTTGAGTAGCTGGCGGTGAGGATCGATGCGATTTTTGCTTGGTGGCTGCTATTCTGTTCTTCGCTTGGAGAACTCTCGAATCATAGAGGTGAGGAAGGAAATAAGGGTGTATTTGGTTTGAAGATGAATAGAATGTGTTAGACACATTTCTATTTATTTTATAGGATAGTCCTATCTACTTGTTTAGCACAGAGGATGAAATAATTCTTTTTTTTAGAATGGGAGGGTGTGGTCCACATGTTGGTGAGAGAAAGGAAATGTATTAGATTAGTCTGCTAGTTTTTTATGATAAAGCTAATTTTTTTTTCAAGGATCATCCCATCCTATTAGTTCCCAAACCAAACATCCAAAAAATTGGACCGATTCCATCCTTTTAACTAAACACATGCTAAAGTAATACTTATGAAAATGGTAAAAGGTTGAACTGAGTAAACTTTTGATGGTAGTATTAAAGTGCACTAGTAACTAACTTTAAGTGGTATATTTCTAAATTCTTATGTTCTGTATGTGTCACAAAACCAATTTCCCCAAAATCTATAGTTCGTGTTAAAAAATCAGCTCCAAAATTGATATCGATAGCTAAACACGGAATCACGTGATAGAAGATGTAAACTTGATGATACCAAGACATGATATTTGTTAGCGAGATTTAGCTATAGTCTAATCCCCAGATACTGATTACGAGCACTGCTCCTCGATCCAATATAATTATAGTATATCAAGGTATCCACAACTCTCGACAAGCTAGACATTGACTAGTCATTTTCCCACTTATGCTAAATCACCAAGTGGTTACAACAGGTCAGACTGAATTTAACTCTAACTCCACCCTAGTAACTATTATATCTCTAAGTCCTAAATTGTAACCAACTTTATGTATATATTCAACATAAACTCTAACAAACTTCATCTTGATAAATATACCGCACCAGCATGAATTTGTTCTTTGCATGAACCTTCGTGTACATAGACTTGACTTTTCTCCTTTACTGCTCATGACGAGACACCCGATGAGCCTATGCCAAGCTCGCCACATTGAGCAATCTACACTACAACACCAGCATACCCGTCTTCGATGACTCCACCTATAACAACGCTCTCTTGTAACTTGTACAAACATGAGCATGTTCTCTCACCACTGATAACTGTCTTATCATCCTTAATGATATTTATGTTCCTATCAAGATCATGCTGATACAACCATCTTTGCTCATGTAGGCTTCCAAGTGAAATTAGACTCCTCCTTAGCCTGACACATGTTTCACATCCTAAGTAATGCCTCATTGCCACCGTACATCTTGAATTTGACATCATCCACTCCAATAACACAATAACTTATGTTATTGCCTAAGTGAACAACACTAAAATCACTAGATTTATATGAAAAAACCACTCCCACTTCAATGTCACATGATAGGATCTAGCCAAGTCTAACATTCACACTTCACCAGACTTATCGTTAGACATTGTGAGAATTTCATGGCTACTGCTATCTGAGTCATCACGGGCTACAGCTAAAGTTGCATCTGCACTTCTACTCTTCATTAGTAACGGACAATCCCGTATTATATGCTCAACATAATGACACTTCAATGTACCTCCTCCTTCTCTTAGCCCTTTGATATCCCTATGTCTATGGTATGCTTTGCCTTGACTAGTAAGCTTTCACCCTAAGAAGTCTCTATTGTATTATTATTTTTTAATCTTCTCAAATCTCATGCTAGCAATGCTAAAACTATGTCATCGGTCTTCATGGTATCCTTACCATACATCAGAGTAGTCACCACATACTCATAAGACAATCAAAGTGAGCACAAAAAAATAATGTCTTTATGTTTATCCTCTAGTTTTACATCTAACTTACTTAGATCCATGACCAATTGATTACTGACATCCATGTGCCTCGTAAAATCGAACTTCTCTTGCATCTAAAAACCATATAACTGGTGTTTGATATACAACTTATTTGTCGGCAACTTTGACATATACTAGGTTGTCAATTTGTCTCACATTTTCTTTGGTGAGTCTTCCTCCATGACATGGTACATGATCAAATTCGAAAGACGCGAATGAATCATCGCAACTGCTGCACCTTCATCTTCTCCCACTTCTCATTACCATTTATGTGGTTTCATCTGAGTAAAAGCCTTGAATATCTCCTATTGCACCAACAGATCCTTCATCCTTAATTGCCAGAGAACAAAATTTGCGATGCCATCGAACTTCACCACAAACAGACTGTCGCCTTGGCTACATTGATATTTCTAGGTTTAATAGACCCATTGACAAAATCAAGCCAGACCCAATTGATTTTTTTCCTAATAAAACCTAGAACACTTTATTTTAATAGTCAACAAACCAGTCAACATGGCTAGTCAAAAGAGATGACTTATGTGTTTTCCTTCCACCAAGCCATCCCCTTCCTCCTCATCTCGCTCCTTTTGCCCACACATTGAGTCGGTCCCCCCATCGCATCTCATTCCATTAAGACTTCACTAGTGAGGGAGTCACCACCGCCACTACCATTGGCTTCCTACTGGTGAGGATCTAGTGTCACCCACTGGAACTACTTCTTCCCTAACCCAAGAGCCATTGATCGCCCCACACTCTATCGATTCCTCGCTGCCTGCTTTCCATCGAAAGCAGCGCCCGCCAACCCATCACCAGAATCGACCACTGCTGGCCACACACCGCCTACAGTACTGCTCACCGACGTAGTGCACCACCACCCATGAGCTCACTACTACAAATCACCCCAGCCCTAAGAAGAATCAGGTTTGATCTCTCCTATGCTTTGGTGTTTTGCTCTTATTGCTTTGTTGATGCAATCCTCATGGACCTGTGCTGAATTTAATGGGTTGATCTCATCCCATTTGGGTCCAAATCAAATTTGTGTCCACCCATTTGTGTTGAATTCGGTCTTCTTCTCAATCTCTTCTTTGTTTGTGCAATGCAATCAAATCAAAGACATAGCCAAATCCAACTCCTATTGTAACCACCACCAAAAGATTGAATCATACGCAACAGCGACTCCTCCAAGCCTGCTACACATGGCTTCACTTCTCTTTGATTATCTCCACCACAACACGGCCTCGACGTGCATAGCATGCACACCACCGCGACACCTGACTTCCCAAGCCTCCTATACATCCATGACCTCCCGCACAATTGCCTTGCACCTTCGGCCAACACCACAACAACGATCACCATCAATCTGTAGCCAATGCTTGTTGTTGTGCTAAACCTAGCAATTAAACCGAAACATCCATGATTTAGCTTGCTATGAAAGGTAGCCTAACTGTCCTCGGCCCAATCCACAAGCATGTCATCCATACACTACCTTTGTAGCAATCCGTCATGCAATACTATGTTGACACCTCCTAAAACAACCTTAGCATCCACAAGTTCCAACTTTTGATTGACTACTATAAATGTTGGAATTTGATTCAGCCTGTAAATAGGATCGGCCGATGGAAAATACTGATCGGCTCATGGGGTGAAGCCAATTGATACTGTAGAATAGCCGATCAAACTGGTGAAAGATTGAATCGGTTTGTTTGAAGATGGAAAGTTATCCAAATGGAGTCGGGTCCAAAGAAGAGTAAATAAGGATAATGGCAGGTCAGGTGTTTGTGTAGAATGTATTACATAAGCTAAGCAAGTTGGAGTAGCCTTACAATTGTTTTGAGATATTTTTCTTTTATATTTTTAGGAAATAACGTCCGATGGTTGTTGTAACCGCGTCGGACTCTGTAATGCCAGGGTATAAATATAGACCCCCTGGAAGACTGTAATAGATATCAATAGATCTATCCAATAAACCATCAGCGCATCGCCCCCTAGCCAGTCTAGGTTTTTACCGACGAGTTCTGGCTCTCGACGCGGGGCTGCATCGATCAAGTTCGATCTCCGGTGAAGGGGTAAGTCCCGCCACTATCCTAGTATATCTTGCTCTGTCCATGGCTGCATCGGTTAGTTTTGACCTCTTAGTTAGATCGAGTGTACCGCATAACGTCCGCATGGGGTCTATTGGTTTGCCTAGCTCTCTCTGCCATCGTCCGTCTCGTGCTGCATCGGTTAGTTTTGACCTACTAGGCAGCCGACGGTAGATTGAGCCATAGGACTATATATCTCTTCCCGGTGTCTCATTAGAGTGAGTAGCCGATGAGTTATCCTCAACGCAGATTCCCACATACGTCTTGCGTATCGTCTAACGATTGATCCTCATAGGCTTGAGCGGCTAATGGATTTAGGTGTAGGCCTACGTTGGACGTTCAGCCGGTAGGTAGCCAATAACCTCTTCTCTTTCCTCCCTCATCGTCACATTCGGTCTAAGCCTCCATCGTCTCCTTGACGTTAGTCCCTAGCCTCATACTGTCTCGATTCGGTCCGATCTATCGAGGCTAGTCCTAACGGTGCCGTTACTACGGTCGCTGGCCCATGTGGCTTCGTGGGGGATCACCTCTCGCTCCATGCTCTGGATGCTGAGTAGCGTCATCGGCTCTTTAGCCGATAGGTCCTTCAGTATATTATACGTGTTTATCTCTCACGCCTCCATTGGCTATTCAGCCGAAGCTTGAGCGTTGCCTTCTCTATCGGCACACAGTCGATAGGGAGAGCCGGACAGGCCCACCGGCCGACTGGTTCAATGATCTCATCCTCTCTCCTGGTCAATTACAAGGTCAAATTGACTGGCACACCCTCGAACCTCAAAACTTAAGGACCTACACTGGATCTAAGTAGATCTCCTAGGCCTTCGCGTGATCGAGCCGCCGTCTCTCCCCGGTTGGACCTTTCCCCGCGAGATTTGGCAGCGAACACGCTTTTTGGCACGCCCAATAGGACTTGAAGATTTCATTCATCGGCTGGTATGACATAATTTCATTCATATGCTGTGGGACTATACAATCGCCTGATTAGAAGTCAGAATGTTTGAAATATTGGGACCAAACAACTACAACACAGACAACATGATTCCAGTGACAATGAAAGATTTGACTAAAGATCAAAAGTACCAGGTGGAGCAAAATACGGATAATTTTCAAAAACTTTGTCTAGAATCTTTTAGTATGACCAGACAAGGGTTGATTCAGAAATTCCAAATGCCAAAGCCAGTTTTTCTAGGAGAATCGAGCCATTCACCACCTGTTAGTCCTCAGAAGCCGTTGCAAGAGATGGTTGACAAAGATATTTACCATGCACTCATCAACCAATTAGGTGTGCCAGTGAATACTTTGCATAATTTGATCAAAAAAAATGGTGGATGGATCAATTGTTCGGGAACTTGATCAAGGGTTGGTATATTTTCGAATGAAAACAGAGCAAACCACAAGTTACTTATGGAACCAAAAGGAATGTATTAGCAAATATATTTCTGCTAGTACAAAATCGGATTGGGGGGCAACACGATATTATGATGCTAGGATATCATCGGACGGCTTACTACGGGGGATATCGGCAGGAATATCTAGGTGGCAATAATGACATGACCAATTATCAAGAAGATCATTTTAGACCATATCAAGTGCCAACTTCACTTCCACATTACCAAAGAGATAACCCAAGGGCGGAGGACTGGTCTGCCAGAGTTGCAGAAGTGGTTAGAGAACAATTTAGCATCAAGCCTAAGGAACAAGCTTTTATGTATCGGTACCCTTATCCGAAATGTTTCGATAGAGTTCTACTGCTGCACTGATGTAGGATTCTGGATTTTTCTAAATTCTTGAGGCAAGATAGCATTTCTATAGTGGAACACATCAGCCGATTCTTGGCCCAATGTAGGGAAGCATCGGCTGAGGAAGCCCTAAGAATTTGTTTATTTCCGTTGTCCCTCTCTAGATCGGGCTTCACCTAGTTCTATTCATTGCCTCTAAACTCAATTAGGGGATGGGCCTATCTGGAAAAGCAATTTCATAAATATTTCTTTGCTAGGATTTAGGAGATGAGACTGTCACATTTGACATCTGTTAGACAGAGGCCTGATGAGTCAGTTTCGGAGTTCATCCAACATTTCTAGGATATTATAAGCCAATGTTACAGTCTTATTCTAAGTGATGGGCAATTAGTTGACTTGGCCTTCCAAGGGTTGCTGGCTCCAATCAGGGAACGCTTCTCTTCTCAAGAATTCGAGAGCCTGTCACATCTTCTCTAGAGGGTATCGGCTCATTAAAGCCGATTCGCTGAAACCAAGAAAGAGAGATTCCATCGAAAGGCTGCTCAGCTATAGGTTTATGCATTGGACTCAGATGATACGAAATCCGATATAGAAGTGGGTTTGGCACAATGGACCAGAAATAAGAAACCTATATCATGTCCCTAGATAAAGAGTACAGGTAAGGAGGAAAGATACGATTTTGATATCAATAGATCTATCTAATAAACCTTCGGCGCATCACCACCCTGCCTGTCTAGGATTTTATCGATGGGTTCTAGCTCTCGATGTGGGGCTGCATCGGTCAAGTTCGATCTCCAGTGAAGGGGTAAGTCCTGCCACTATCCTGATATATCTTGCTCTATCCAAGGCCGTATCGGTTAGGTTCGACCTCTTAGTTAGATTGAGTGTACCACATCACGTTCGCGTGGGGTCTATCAGTTTGCCAAGCTCTCTTTGCCATCGTCCGTCTCATGCTGCATCGGTTAGTTTCGACCTACCAGGCCGCCGACGGTAGATTGATCCGTAGGCCTATATGTCTCTTCCCGGTGTCTCGTCGGAGTGAGTATCTGACAAGTTATCCTCAACGCAGGTTTCCACATCCGTCTCACATATCGTCTAATGATCGATCCTCTAGGGGTCGATCTAGACACATCGGGCGCTTCCTGGTACTGTCTCAGTTAGGTCCGATCTTTGAGATACGGTGCTGGTGGCGGCGTCACGGCGGGCGACGAGTCTCATGCTGCCATATCCAGAATGGCATCGGCTTTGTAGTCGGTGTCTTTTATACGATTACTTGCCAGTTTGCATATGACTTTATCGGCTTTACAGCCGATGAACGAGCAGTATAGCTTCCATTGGCAGCCAGGAGAGATCCCGCGTGCTTTGCTAAAAAGCATGCTCGCTGCCAAATCTCGTGAGGAAAAGTCCGACCGGGGAGAGGCGGCGGCTCAGTCACGCGAAGCCTTAGGAGATCTACTTAGCTCCAGTGCATGTCTTTAAGCTTTGAGGTTTGAGGGCGTGCCAGTCAATTTAACCCTGCAATTAACAACGAGAGAGGATAAGACCCCTAAATCGGTTGGCCGGTGGGCTTGTCCGGCTCTCAATATTAACTAGGTGCCGATAGAGAAGGCAGTGCTTAAGCATTGGCTGAGTAGCCAATGGAGACATGAGAGATAGACGCTTGTAATGTACTAGAGGACCTATCGGCCAAAGAGCTGATGACGCTACTCGGCATCCAAAGCACGGAGCGAGAGCCAATCCCCCGCAAAGCCATGTAGGCCAGCGACCACAGAAATGACACCGTTAGGACTAGCCTCAATAGATTAGATCGAACCGAGATAGTATGAGGTCGAGAACCAACGATACGGAGATGATGGAGGCTTAGACCGAACGTGACGATGAGGAAGAAAAGAGAAGAGGTCATTGGCTACCTACCGACCGAATGTCCGATGTAGGCCTACACCTAAACCCATCGGCCGCTCGAGCCGATGGGGAACAAGACCCGCTAGATCACGATGCCAGCCACGTCAGCCGTGAGCCCTGGAAGATCGGACCAAACCGAGATAGTACCAGAAAGCGCCTGATGTGTCTGAATCGACCTGAAGAGGATCGATCGTTAGACGATACGCGAGACGGACGTGGGAACCTGTGTTAAGAATAACTCATCAGCTACTCACTTTGATGAGATGCCGAACAGAGACATATAGGCTTACAGCTCAATCTACCGTCGACCGCCTGGTAGGTCGAAACTAACCGATGCAGCACAAGACAAACAACGGCAGAAAGAGCTTGGCAAACCGATAGACCCCGCTCAGACATGATGCGGTACACTTGATCTGACTAAGAGGTCGAACCTAATCGATGCAGCCTTGGACAAAGCAAGATATACCAGGATATTGGCGAGACTTATCCCTTCGCTGGAGATCGAACTTGACCGATGCAGCCCCACGTCGAGAGCCAGAACCCATCGATAAAAATCTAGACAGGCTAGGGTGGCAATGCATAAAAGCTCGTTCATTAGGCTTGATACCAAATTGCTCTCTGATCACTTCTGCAACTCTTGCAGACCAATCCTCCTTCCTTAGGTTCTTTCTTTGGTAATGTGGAAGCGAAGTTGGCACTTGATATGGTCTAAAATGATCTCCTTGATAATTGGTCGTGTCATTATTGTCACCTAGATATTCTTGCCGATATCCCCCGTAGTAAGCCGTCGATGATATCCTAGCATCATATCATCATGTTGCCCCCCAATCCGATCTTGTACTAGCAAAAATATATTTGCTAATACGTCCCTTCTGGTTCCATAAGTAACCTGCGGTTGCTCTGTTTTCATTGGAAAATATACTGGCCCTTGATCGGGTTCCCGAATAATTGATCCATCCACCATTTTCTTGATCAAATTATGCAAAGTATTCACTGGCACACCTGATTAGTTCATGAGTGCATGGTGAATAGCTTTGTCAACCATCTCTTGCAACGGCTTCTGAGGACTAACAGGTGGTGAATGGCTCAATTCTCCTACAAAAACTGGCTTTGGCATTTGGGATTTCTGAATCAGCCCTTGTCTGATCATACTAACAGATTCTAGACAGAATTTTTGAAAATTAACCGTATTTTGCTCCACCTGGTACCTTTGATCTTCAGTCAAATCTTTCATTGTCACTGGAACCGTGTTGTCTGTGTTGATCTCTTTACCCGCCAATATGTTGTAGTTGTCTGGTCCCAATATTTCAAAAATTCTGACTTCTAATCAGGCGATTGTACAGTCCCGCAGCTGATGACTGAAATTATGTCACACCAGCCGATGAAAGATCTTCATCCGATGAATGAAATCTTCAATGACCAGCCAATAAATGAAATCATGTCTTATCGGCCAATGAATGAAGACTTCTATCTCACCAGCCGATGAATGAAGTACGAGTCCTATCGACTAATGAAAGAAATCTTCAATCCCACCGGCCGATGAATGAAGATTTCTATCTCACTAGCCGATGAATGAAGTACGAGTCCTATCAGCCGATGAATGAAATCTTCAGTCCTACTAGGCGTGCCAAAAAGTATGTTCACGCCGAAAATGTCTTAGGTGACCACGCTGACGCCTAGGAGGTCTGCTTAGCTCCAGTACAGGCTGGTCGGCCTCTTTTCATGGCTCGAGGCACGTAGTCGATAGGGAGAGCCGGATAGGCCCACCGGCTCAAGGGTCTCATCCTCTCTCCTTGTCAATTGTAGGGTGAAATTGACTAGCACGCTCTCAAACCTCGAAGCTTAAGGATCTGTACTGAACCTAAGTAGATCTCCCAGGCCTTCACGTGACGGAGCTGCCGTCTCTCCCTGGTCAGACCTTTCCCTGCGAGATTTGGCGGCGAGCACGCTTGTTGGCACACCCGGTGGGACTTGAAGATTTCATTCATTGGTTGAAGATCTTTCATCGGCTAGTGTGACATAATTTCATTCATTGGCTGCGAGACTGTACAATCGCCTAATTAGAAGTTAGAATTTTTGAAATATTGGGACCAGACAATTGCAACATAATGGCGGGTAAAGAGATCAATATACATAACATGATTCCAATGATAATGAAATATTTGACTGAAGATCAAAGGCACCAGGTGGAGCAAAATACGGCTAATTTTCAAAAAACTCTATCTTGAGTCTTTCAATATGACCAGACAAGGGCCGATTCAGAAATCCCAAATGCCAAAGCCTATTTTTGTAGGAGAATCGAGCCATTCACCACCTGTTAGTCCTCAGAAGCCGTTGCAAGAGATGGTTGGCGAAGCTATTCACCATGCACTCATCAACCAATTAGGTGTGCTAGTGAATACTTTGCACAATTTGATCAAAAAAACGGTGGATAGATCAATTGTTTGGGAATCTGATCAAGAGCCAGTATATTTGCCAATGAAAATAGAGCAACCATAAGTTACTTATAGAACCAAAATAGACGTATCATCAAATATATTTCCGACAGTATAAGATCAGATTGGGGGGTAACACGATGATATAATGCCAGGATATCATCGAACGGCTTACTATGGAAGATATCAATAGATCTATCCAATAAACCTTCGGCGCATCGCCACCAATCTAGGCCGAGTCGAAGCTGACGAATCGTCATGCCATCTTACTAGCTACTGAATGCCTCTTGAGTGTGTCTAGCCATCTCCATATTGAATGCAACTCACTGAAAGGCCTTGGCCACCCCGCTAAGTTTGAATCAACTGATCGAGAACACCAATCACCTCCAGCTATAATCAACCATAAGCGTCACATCTAACTATCTCCCCGTTGAAAGTGGCTCATCAAACGGTTCGGGTTGCCCATCCAAAGTGTTCAAATCCACCGATGAATTCATTGATCGCCGTTGTGCTCCACCATGTGCCACTGCCCCTTCTTAGACATTACATACAGGTTGTGCAGTGTGGTGCACCTCTATCGTAGCTCTATCCATAGATCTCCCTCTGTCGCCTAGCTCTGATACTATTTGTTAAAAAAAACTGGCCTAAAATCGACATCGACTACCAAACCATGAAGCACACGATAGATGATCTAAATTTCATGACAACACCAAGACTTGATATTTATTAACGAGGCTCAGTCGTAGCGATCCAGCATAATTATAACGTATCATGATATCCATAGCCCCCGATCGATTGGGCACCAGCTAATCGTTTTCTCACCTATGTTATGTCATCATATGGTTATAACATGTTCGTCTCTTTATTTGAGAGAACTTAGAATAGAGTTTGCTTCTAACTCCAAATTAACACATATTACAACTCCTAGTACTAAACTGTAACCAACTTTATACGTATATTCGATACAAACTCTAAACTCTAATAGTTCAGCAGCCTACTTCCTCTGTTTCATTTTCGTGTCATTCCAGCGTTCAAACCTTTTTTTTTTGTCAAAATACTTGTTCTCATATTTCAAAGCATTTTTAGCAATGTATTTGTATTCCTAACCTTCATCAATGTTACCACACTAGTACTAATCATTCTTGCAAGGAATTTTAATGTTTGCTTTGGAAAATAGGATTAGGATGTAATTAATAAGAGTAACAATGTGTGTGAGATTTACTAAAACCACAAGTAAATTAAAATAGAGGGAACTTCAGTATTTGCTGTAGTAATTCCATCTTTGATCTTTTCAATTACATAGAATTTTAGCAGAGCAACTATGCAGGGCCGGCCCCAGGGGACGGGAGGGGGAGCAGTGCAGCCACTCCGGGCCCCAAATTGTATGGGCCCCACATAACCACCCCCACCCCCGGCCTACCTACAGCAGGGACGGACCAATTGCAACCGGCAGAAGGAAGGCCAAAACCGAAGCGTCGACTGCGTCGTTCCCTATTCCAAGCGGAAGCGATGCGCGACTCGCGCGATTGCCGCTGGCCGGTGCCGGCATTTCCGCAGGTGATCTCGACGACGCCAAGGGCCTCGCCTCGCCGTTCCACTGCAACGGTCGCGTCGTGTCCTCGCCGCTGCCGTCAGTCTGTGACTGCAACTGCAAGACGGCTAGACGAGTTCGGCAATTGGCGATCGATCTGCTTTGATCATCTGCACATGTGTTGGGAAAATTGAAAAAGGAGGTCGGGAATCGTCAATCGTGATCTGGTGAAAAGGAGCAGCAAGCCAGACAACCAAATCGCAATGCCTTGCCATCGTATCTTACTTGCTTAGTTGCATGCCATTGCCCATTGCCAATCTATATATATCATGATATATATATATATATAGTTGTGACCAAAAAAAGCTCATACACGAAGCCACGTTATCAGCAATTTTAAATCATTTGACCATGTTATATGCAAATATCAATAGTTGAATCAAGAATTATTTATCCCAGTAGTATCTTCCTCTCCTATTCTCCTTTAATTACTACCATAATTATGTACATATGTACCATTAGTACTTTCTCACGAGAAAAAACTAACTAAGCATGAGAGGAGCATACAACCTAACTATGTTACCAAGGTTGTATAATACTTAGATTTCATAATGGTACACATTTATTTTCTACAAAATTTTCTATGAAATGATGTTTTGCCAAAACAAATCAAGAAGCAAAATTATCAATTTGATATAACCATTTTTACTTATAATTTTAAACTTCATTATTACAATGATAAATTTAATGAATCCCACAACATTTTCTATTGTACTAACCATTTGTGACACATATACACCTCTGCCTTTGGCTAATTAACTAAGTGTGCATTAGTTTGTACTAGTGTTAACCTTTTTATTCTCGTTTTTTTATGTACGCATGTTAACTTTTAAATGTATTTTTTAAAATATATATATAAGTTGCTTTCAAAATTATATCAATTTATTTTTAAAGCTTTTTAGCTAATATAATTATGTGTGAATCGGTCGTTTTTTGGCGAAGGGACAAGGTTTCAACCTCAACACAGAACGCAGCCTAATTGGTTTTGTCAAGTTAGCCTGGAAGTTGGTGCCTGAAGAATCGGACAAGCAACGCCGGCGCCTAGCGCGTGTTGCCGAGTGCCGAAAGCCGACTAAACTAATTGGTTAGATTTAGATTAGTTCCAATTAACCTGATCTTTTATAGTTTTGTAACTTTTGAATTTATATGAGTTCAACCACTAGCTTGTTAACTTTTAAATTCATGTTGATAAGAAAAGTATGCTTTGGGTAGAGAAAAAAGAAAGAAAAGAAAACAGGTGGATGAGTTAATAGAATCATTGAGGGGGCAATGGACAAACTTTTAAGGAGTAATACGGGCAGGCAGTTCAAGAAACGATTTTTCATATAAATATTGTTTTTGATGTAATTTAATTGTTTATTGGTAACATTATATATATATATAGATAGATTATTATTTTAATGTTATATCAAGGGACATATTTGTAGTTTCGCTCCAGGCCACTGAAAGGTTAAGGACCGGACCTGCAACTATGTATTTGGGAGTATTAATCTCCCAGGTGAGATCATACGACAGCGGCAACGTGGAGGTTGACAAACGGAAGGACACAAAGTAGTAGTCCATCAATAACAAAATACGGTCTCTTCTGCTATGATGGCACGCGCCATTGACTTTGTGTAAAGCCCAGGGAAACGAATCGGCGACATGGCATGTGCACGATCCTGCTGTGAAATTGAGCACAGGTCTTCGCGCTCGATCCTCGCGTCCTTTTTGGCTGCTTGCACGTTCAAGGGTTTGGCAATTGGCATGCACACTCAGTGTACCCAACAAAATGGACCATAACCTCCGTAGATGTGGATCAGTAGATCCAATGTCTGTCTCGGTGTCCTGACGGATGGACAGATGTGAAAATTGTGATTTAATTTCTCCAGCCTAGAAATTCATCTGCATATTAGGTACTGTGGCAAACGAGTAAACAGGCGGACCGGGGAATAATCGATTGTGTTCATCAGTTTTACAGACTTCCTTATTTTTCAAAACCACGTTTGTCATCTAAAATTTTCACATTTTTTTAAAATGTGATTTTAATTTCGCCACATTATTAATTCACCAGTGAGGGATGGACACATGTGAAAAATGTGTTCTTGTTAGTTATTTCTTTCCAAAAGTTTTACTTTTGTGTTTTACCATCTTTCGGCTCTACCACACAATGCTAGCGCGGGAGTGAAAAACTGTATTGTGGCAACTCACTGTAGCCACGCCATAAACAACTGTGCTGGTATAGCTAAAAGGTTCGAATCTAGACATATGTTTTGAAAAAGGCTTATTTTTGAAATTATATAGATAAGGAAAATCAAATACTCCCTCTCGAAAGTGTAGACTATCAAACTCGTTGCACTCCTCATATTTTTAATCTACTCTTTTGTTTTCAATGAGGAAAAAAATAACATAAAGGAACAAACTAGCCTTTTCATGATGCGAACTTAACATAATACAATCAAGCCACAAATTTGTTTTTTAGCAACTAATGAGGACTATAATATTTGAAAAATCAGATAGTGAAAATCCATAATAAATTATCAAGTTTTTGTTTAGGACTAACCATTAAGATTTAGTCTACTGTAATTATAATTATAGTAGGTTAACCCGCGTGTATAGATATGCGGTTGCGTGTTCTCGACAACATCAAAAACTATCAAGGCGCTCATCCCTATCGTCCTCGACAAGGCCACGGACTCGTACATTAAGTGGCGCTGCATGTTTTTCACTGTCCTTGGAAAATATGCCCTCACCTGCCATGTCCTCGAGGATGACGTGTTCCCCGCGCGCCCGGCGTGGCTCCAGGCGGGCCGCTGCATCCTCACGTGGGTGTACGGCACCGTCTCCAGCGACCTGCAGCAATCGCTGATGATGCGGCCCGAACGTGCCCGTAATGCGTGGTACTATCTCAAGGATGAATTCCTCGGTCAGAAGGAGTCTCGTGCCCTTCTCCTTGAGACGCAGTTTCACACATTTCGCCAGAACTCCCTAAGCGTCACCGACTACTGCCGTCGTTTTGAATCCATGGTTGCCTCCCTCGCCGAATTCGACAACCCTATCGGCGACCGGTAGGTGGTCCTCACTTTTCTTCGCGGCCTCAATGGCAAGTTTCGCCATATGGTGTCCACTCTCAAGATGCACCGGCCATTTCCAACATTTACAGAAGCACACACTCATCTGTTGTTGGAGGAGCTAGAGATCGACGCTCGTCCTCCATCCCCGCCGACCGCTCTTGTCGCTGTGACACCGCGTCCAGCGGCCCCAGGTACCACAGCTGCTCCTCGTCCGGGGGCGCCTCCTCCTCCACGCCTAGCTGCACCAACCGGAGGCCAGCGCAACGGCCGCCGCCGCGACCACGGTGGACGCGGCAATTCTACTAGTGGCAGTTCTCTAGCGCCCTCTGCTGGAGCGGCCCTAGGTGGACAGGGTGGTGTCCCTCCTAGAATGACTGTGTACCCGTCGTTTGCCCACCCTTGAGCTGGCACCGTGCGCATGTGGCCATACGACCAGTCCGGCCGTCCTCCGCCACCACAGCCTGCGTTCCACGCAGCCCCGCACTATGGCAGTTTTGGTGCTCTTCCCAGCACCTATGCTAGCACATACGGTGCCCCATCGTCCCCGTATGGCACGTACTATAGGGGAGCTACACCGCCGAGCTTCCAAGCGCTCTCACCGACGGGCATGCAAGCACCCTCACCGGCGTACCAAAAAGCACCTTGGCCGCCTAGTCATGGATGTTGGCACCAGGACTCCCTGGCGCACTCTTTCAATACCATGACGCTCAACCAACCGGCCTCTGAATGGTATGCTGATATGGGTGCCGATTCTCACATGACCTCGGACGCTGGTATACTCTCCACCATTTCCCCATCCTCTTCATCTACTCCTTCATCTACGGTTGTGGGCAATGGTGCTTTACTTCCTATCACCGCCACTGGATCCCATCATTTTTCCTTGCCACACCGTGATCTTACTCTTAATAATGTTCTAGTATCCCCTAACATTATTAAGAATTTAATTTCTATTCGTCAGTTTACCACCGATAATAATTGTTCTATTGAGTTTGATCCATTTGGTCTTTCTGTGAAGGATGTGCAAACCAGGAACGTGATCGTTAGGTGCAATAGTTTCGGTGACCTCTACCCATTTTTTGCACCATCTACCAGCACCTCCGCGTTCGTCGCTGCACCCACCTCCCTTTGGCATCGCCATCTCGGTCATCTTGGGTGTGACGTTCAAATTTCTTAGGTCCAATGTCATTTTCTACAATAAAGATGATATCGATCATTTATGTCATGCATGCCAACTCGGTCGTCATGTACGTCTATCTTTCAGTTCATCTACCTCTCGTGCTATTCACAACTTTGATTTAATCTATTGTGATCTATGGACCTCTCCAATTGTTAGTGTGTCAGGATACAAATATTATCTTATTATTCTTGATGATTGCTCTCACTACATTTGGACTTTTCCCCATCGTCTCAAATCTTAGACATTTTCCACTATTTCTACCTTTTTTGCATATGTTCGCACATAGTTTGACACCACCATCAAGAGCATCCAGTGCGACAATAGCCGTGAATTCGATAATTCCCAGGCCCGCACGTTTTTTCTCTCCCACGGTGTTGCCCTCCGCATGTCGTGCCCATACACTTCTCAACAAAATGGTAAAGCAGAGCGTTCTGTTCGTACCATCAATAACTCTATGCATTCCCTTTTGTTTCAGGCAAGTCTCTCTCTAGCTTACTGGGTTAAGGCCCTTCATACTACCACATATCTTGTGAACCGCCTCCTCCATATCATACTCCGTTCTCTTCTCTGTCCCGCCCTCCTATGATTATCTCAAAGTTTTTGGTTGCGCCTGTTACCCCAATATGTCCTCTACAGCGCCCTACAAACTTGCTCCTCGTTCTTCTCTATACGTGTTTCTCGGCTACTCCTCGGAGCACAAAGGCTATCGATGCCTCGAGCTTCAGTCGAACTGCATTCTCAATTCTAGACATGTTATTTTTCATGAATCTTTCTTCCCTTTCTCTGACATGTCAACCACACCCATGGCACCCTCTGCCCTGGACTTTCTTATCGATGATCATGATCTCACTGCTTCAATTCCTAGAGCCTCTTTTTTGCGTGTAGGTACAGCAGCTTCCTCAGCAGCACACCCCGTGCCCGAGGCCCCACTTGCGTCGTCGAGCCTTGGTGCAGTGCCGTGGTCACTCGAGTCCGTGTCATCTGGTGCCGCCGCCCCTCTACACCCCGCACAGGTCGCTGCCAGTGATGCCCCATCGACCACGAGTGTTGCCGGTCATGTTGCCCCTATTGCTCGCGCTCAGGATGTTGCCAGCGGTACCGGCCGCACAGCTGCCACTCGACCGACTGCCATCCCTCTAGTGACCAATGCGCACTCTATGCGCACACGTGGCAAAGATGGCATTGCGCAGTCCGTGGATCGTCTCAATCCCCACGCTGTACCCATGTCGCTTCTTCCTCGCTCCGTTCGTGATGCCTTGTCAGACTCTAATTGGCGATCTGCTATGCAGGCTTAGTATGATGCTTTGATTGTCAACGGCACATGGAGTCTTGTGCCTCGCCTTCCTGGTGTCAATGTTGTGACTAGGAAGTGGATTTATCGTCACAAGTTGCTCGCCAATGGGTCTCTAGATCACTACAAGGCTCACTGGGTTCTGCGGGGTTTCATACAACGGCCTAGTGTTGATTATAATGAGACTTTCAGTTGTCAAGCTTTTCTTGCGATTTACCTTTGTTAGAAAGCAAGATCTTGCAAGAACTAGATGACAAACACTATGAGGAAAAATGCCATGCCTTTAGACTTCACAATATCGCTTTCAAATGGAATAATAAATTAACGAGGTCATCGGTCGGCGTTGTCTATACCCAACACACGAATCTGAGAATTAAATTATGGTTACATACGTTAACACCTCCGTGTCATTGACGTTGTTTTCTTTCCATGCGTTTAAAAATATTTTTTTTAAAAAAAGTTAAGAGGTAGATTAATACGCACTAACACCAACCAAACCTCTCTCTTGAAAGACACACCAACAGAAGGATATCACCACTAAACAACAGAGAGAGACACACAAGACTAATGCAGAGTTAGATTGCAAGGAGCTATCACGTGACGTCCTTTGTTGGACTTTGATTACCATGTTGATGTTGGATTGTGTGGCGTTGGATGACCTCATAAGATAATACATGGAATGCTATATATGTGATTATTAATACACGGCAAGTGAGGAGATACAGTTCTGAAAATTTATAGATATAACCTCCTATATTTTACATATATATTTAAGAATAGAAAATTTCCTATCTATAGCCTTCTATATTTAACACCCCTTCAATATAGAAGATGTAACATTAAGTTCAGATTATACTGAAAATTACTGAATGAAGAGGTCGGTAATAGCTTTATCATAATATCTGCAAGTCGATCGTTAGAAGATATGAATCGTACATCAAGCTAACGAGTTGATACTCATTCACGAACAAAGTATTAATCAACCTCAACATGCTTCGTCCGGTGATAAAAAATTGGATTGGCGAACAAATAAGTGGCACCAATATTATTACACTATAAACTAGGTGCTCGTGCCTGTGAAATCCCAAGCTCTCGCAATAATAGCACTTGAATCCAAAATAATTCTATAGTAACATCAGCAACTGTCTTATATTTAGCCTCCATGAGAGACCATTGGTTGTTTGTGTAAAGTCAAGAAGATAAGATTGCCATCGAAAAAGATGGCATAGCCGCCTATGCTACAACGATCATTAGGATTCTCAGCCCAATTAACATCTAAGAAGGCACTAAGCAATGAAGAGCCCGACTTGATGAAGCATAACCCCATGTTAGCAGTGTCATGAAGATACCGAAGAATTCGTTTGACCGCCGCCCAATGTATAGTAGTTGGAGCTGATAAAAATTGGCAAACTCTATTGACATAGAAAGAAATATCAGGTCGTGTCAAGATAGGCATTGGAGAGCACCAATAACACGCCGATATCGTGTAGTATCTTCAAGCAAGAGTTTGTCATCACTGTCGAGCAACAGCTTCTCACTAGGAACCATAGGAGTAGACACACCTTTGGAGGTGAGCATATTAGTTCGGGATAGTAAATCTTATATGTATTTGTGTTGTGTCAGAATAAGCCCATGAGGAGTATGCTATACTTCAATCCCAAGAAAATAACTGAGGGTACCAAGATCTTTGACTACAAAATTAGCCTAGAGTTATGTAAGGAGTCGCTTAGTAGCCATAGAAGATGAGCTGGCTATAAGAATATCATCAATATGGATGAGAATATACATTTGAATACCCGCCTTATTAAAGATGAAAAGAGAGACATCAGCTTTTAAAGCTGTAAATCCTAGCTGCAAGAGTTTGGAGCTAAGGCAAGAAAACCAAGCACGTGGTGCTTGTTTGAGACCATAAAGAGACTTGTCCAACTTACAAAGATAATCAGGATGTTGAGAATCGACAAACTCAAGGGGTTGTTTCATATAAACATCCTTGCAAAGAAGACCATGTAAAAAAGCATTCTAAATATCAATCTGTCGAATAGCATAACCACAAGAAACAATAAGCAACAATAAGAGACAAATAGTAGTAGGCTTAACAACTAAACTGAAGGTATTATCATAATCAATCTCATATTATTGTTTGAAACATTTAGCAACCAGACATGCTTTGTAGTGATCAATGGACCCATCTGGTTTTTGCTTGAGTTTAAAAACCCATTTGCAATCAATAACATTAAAACCAATACAAGGAGGGACTAAGTGCCATGTTTTATTGTTGAGAAGTACCTAAAATTTATCATCCATAGCTTAACGCCAGAGAGGATGCTCCATAGCAACAGCATAAGAAGTAGGTTCAGGGGCAGAAGACCGAACCACAGAATATGTGACTGTTTCATCGATATGTACTTTGGGACACCTAATATTATGCCGTAGTCATGTACTATATGGATGGATGGGAGGTGCATCATCCATGGTGCTTGATTGAGCAGCAGTACTAGAGGGAGCAGAAGAATCTACGGCATTAAGTCTTAGTTGATTAGTAGCCGAGGGCTTGAGCGATGCAGGTGCACGATCGCCGAGTGGGGCACCCAAGTTAGTAGGTATAGCAGGTGCTCCCGAGACCAACTCACGTGACAATGATGCGGTGGACAACAGCAACATTCCTTGGGATGGAGGTGCCTGATTTTCTGCATCCAAAAAATTAGCAGGGACACATGCATGCATATGATCACAATCTAAATTAATATTGTTGTTACCCAAATGTGAGGTGCACAAATAAGGATGGAAAGGCTATGGTTGCAATAATTGGGAAGTGCTAGGGGGAGTCCTAGTGAAAAGAAAAATACTCTCGTCAAAAATAATGTCTCTAGAAATATAAACACAACCAGAATCAGTATCAAGTCACTTGTACCCCTTATGCAAAGAACTATAGCCTAGGAAAACACATTCCATGTATTGAAAAGAGAGCTTTTTGTTTGTGATAGAGATGAAGATGGGGCAAACAGGCACACCCAAAAATTTTTAGTAATAAATAATTAGGTGGTGTATGAAAGAGACATTCCAAAAGACTTTTGTTGTTAATGACACGAGTAGGAAGTCTATTGATGAGGTATGTGGCTATAAGAAACGCTTCATCTTAGAATTTAAGGGGCATGGCGGTATGAGCTAGAAGAGCAAGGCCAGTCTCAACAATATGATAATGCTTGCATTTAGCAGACCCGTTTTGTTGATGCATGTAAGGACACAAAACATGATGAGTGATGCCAAGAGAACAAAAAAATATGTTATGAATTTTCTAGTATTCCCACCCCAATCGGATTGTACATACTTAATTTTAGTATCTAGGAGGCGCTCAACATGCGCCTAGAACTGCAAAAATATACGAGGGGCTTCTGTACGATCATGCATCAAATAGATCCAAGAAAATTTACTGAAATCATCGATGAAGCTAATATAATATTTAAAAGCCCCAACAAATTGAGGTGCAAGACCCATACATCAAAGAAAATTAGTTTTAAAGGTGAGGAAGACCGATGAATAGAACTAGTGTATGGCAATTGATGACTCTTGGATAACTGGCATGCATTACAAACCAGTAAAGGTGACTCTCTAGCACACAAAATATTATTGAGATACAAAATTGATTGAACTACTTGGGATGAAGGATGGCCTAGCCATACATGCCATTGGGCATGACTAGTAGAGCTGCTCACTAAGGCGTACTTGAGAGCAACGATATCAGAAGGTTTGATAGGGTAGAGGCCAAACTCACACCGTCCTTCTAGAATGCTTTTCCTCAACATTCAATGCTTAATAGAAAAATGCCATGGATGAAATTCAAAGAAAATGTTATTATCACGAGAAAAATTATGAATGGAAAGGAGATGTTTAGAAATATCAGGCACATGTAAAATATTGCGCAATACAAGAGGACTTGCAGCAGTATTAATTGAAGAATTATTAACATGTAGAATCTGCAAACCGCGTTGTTGCCAACTTGGATTTGTTCTCCATGATAGCGTTCACGAATAGCAAGATGATCGAGATCACTTGTGATATGGTCATGTCACTGTACCAATTGGGATCAATCTTGTAGGAGGAGGTAGTTGCCATAGCTACAGAGGGAGGCTCATCATGATAGGACTCATCCATCCTATACCAACACTTGATGGCGGTATGACCCATCTTGCTGCATATCTAGCATGGAGGACAAGAAGAATTACCACAGTGACTACCACGGCCATCAGAACGGCAAGGGGGCGCATTACCCCGGGTATACGTAGGATGACCACGACTACGATCCCCGCGCCCATGGTTCCTCTACTAGCCACCACGACCAGCATAATTGTCCGAGGATCCATGATGCAGCTACAGTTCAGCCTGATGTTGCAATTGATGGGCTTCATACGCCATCATATGTGCAAACACATCATCAAGTGTGAAGGGTTAACTTTTGATTGTCATCGAGGTGATGAAGGGGTCATAATCAAGGCCGACACCAGCGAGGACATACGCGATCACCTCATTGTCACATAGGGCATAACCAGGGGCAACCAGCTCGGAGGCCAGCCCTTTGATCTTGAGAAAATAATCTACAGCAGAGAGGTCTCATTTCTTGGTTGTGGCAAGCTCCACACGAATTTGAACAGTATGGGCGCGAGTGACAGAGGAGAACATCCACTGCAGCGTGTCCCATGCCTCCTTGGATGTGGTAGCATCAACCACATCTTAAAGAACGTTCTCAGAGATAGAGGAGAGAAGGCCACTAAGGACCTATTGATCCTGATCATACCATCGGTCATAAGCCGGGTTTAGGACCTTATCAGCACCGGCAACAGTCGAAGAGACGATGAACTTGGTAGGTGTAGTGATGGATCCATCAAGATAGTCCATAAACTTTGTACTCCATAGATAGGAGAGGAGCTAGGCGTGCCATATGATGAAACTATTCTTGGTGAGACGAATTGCAGCAACGTGGTGGAGGGGAATTGGCGCAAAGGCTATCACCATAGTAGATGAGATTGTGTTAGAGACGGTGAAGGAGGAGGAGGTGGAGGAGGAAGAAGATGGAGTAGACATTTTTAATGAAAAATGTTTGACTCTGATACTATTGTGTGGAGCTAGATGACCTTTATAGGTCATGATTTCTCATATATATAGAAGATGGATACATAGAATATTATATACATGATCATTGGTACACGGCAAGTTAGGAGATACAGCTTAAAAAATAGATAATTTTCATATATGTATAGATATAGCCTTCTATATTTAACATATAGCTATAAGAATAAATAATTTCTATAGATATAGGCTTTTATATTTACCATGAAAAACCTAAAGTCAAGTGGGACACATTACAAATAGAAGCTCCGGATTTTTTTTTTATTTTCTGGTTTTTATATAATTTTTATAATAAACCTTGTCAGTACTTCGCATAAAAAGATAAAGTTAATGCCGGGGTTAAAAAATGTGACATGGCAGTGTAGGATTTAACCATGCCTATGACAGTGGTGTTATGGTTGCTAGCTTGTCATGCCACTGGTGACAATATTTGCTAGACTAAAAATCTTATTTAAAAAATAAGATATTGGAATTTTTTATATTTTAAAACATGCTTTTAAATATAATAAAATTTTTCTACTGTGCCTCCTTTGCCACTCATTACCATATATCCCTTAATTACAGTCGTTGATGAGTGTACAACGTTGCTCCCAAAAGTTTCACTCGAGATTGGACATTCATAAACTAATAATCCTCCAGCCCATGATAGCACCATAATTAACTTCAACACTGCACCAGGCCTACCAGATTTCACGACCACCAGCTATGCTCTGGTATGTACAGCTAATTCAATTCATCAACATAATAAAAAATTCATTTTTGAAGAGTACAAAATAAATGAAACTACACATATATAATTTTACAGTGGTGTGTAATGTTGTTATAACAACATTAATACTGGAAGTACATCCTTTCTTTAATGCTATATAAATGGGGGCATTTTATTAGCTAGATTTCTCTGGTCCAATGCCACTATCTGACTATCTATTTCTTAGATTATAGCTCCTTACATTTGTTTGTGCACATGGTAGGCCTGAAAACTTGATTGTGTAGTTTTTGATAACGTGTCCAACGCATATAGGATCGTGTCTACTCACAAAAGGTTAGTCGTCAAAACACAAAGGTGTTTCACATCGACCTACAAGGCTACAAATGTTTATGTTTACAGCAAAGGTTTACTTTTGGTTGCGGGGTGAATATTTATAAGTGTAGGATTAATTAAATCAATTCTTACTTGAGAGAGGTATATATTATCAACGGTAAATACGTAGAGCCACTTCAAAGTAGCAAGGTAGAACGGAATAGAGTCAAATCTAGAATAATATTGGCAATCTTGTTTAATTTTGGGTTGAAACACGAGCCCAGCAAGATGACAAATTTTACAAAAATTCTCAAAATCAGATAAATTTCATTCAAAATTTGACACAAATCGAGCAGTTTGGAGGAGCTCCAAATTTTGGACAAAATAAGTTCAAACCTTTTACACTTCTTGTCTTAAGAATCCTACCAAATTACGTGAGAAAATTAAAGAATAATCTCCTAAGCTAATTCTAAAATCAAATTCTCACGCGCATCCCAGAATTGTGTAGTGCATTCAGGGTTAACAATTTTAGAAAGGAAAGAAGATTTTAGAGGGGACCAATAAATCCAAATTTGCAGAAATTTTGAAACACTTTGGTCTGAAATGATTTGTATTTTGCCGAAAAATTAGCCAAAATTAAATAAATCAATTATCCTAATAAAGTAATAAAAAAGCCAAAACATTCGCTCTCATTTCTTCGAAATTACCACACTAATCGAAAAAAAGAAAAATTTAGAATCCAACCAGAAATACAATTTAAAATATTTGAAATTTGAAATAAAAAATTAGAAATTAAAAGAACAGTCACAAAGAAATACAATTTAGAATAACCAAAAGTCAATTTAAAAATTAAAAAATAATTAATATTAAGATAAGAGTCTATGGAGAAATAACTTTTAGGGAAAAACAAATTTTGGACTAAATTTTTTTAAAAAAAAAACTAATATTAAGAGAAGAGTCCATGTAATGAAAATAGAAATACAATATAAAATATATGAATTTCAGAAGAAATTAAAAAAGAATCAACGTAGAAATACAATTTAGAAAATCCAAAAAATTTGAATAAAAATTAAAAATAATTAATATTAAGAAAAAAGTATATGTAGAAATACAATTTTGAAAAAAATATTAAATTAACATTAAAAACTAAATAAATAATTAATATTGAGATAAGATACTATATAGAAGTATAATTTAGAAACATCTAAAATTGTGATTAAAAATTAACAATACTAAGAGAAACAATACATGTAGAAATAGAATTTAAGAATATCTAAAATCCGTATTAGAAATAAATATTATGGAGAAAACAGTTTATCTAGGTGTACAATTTAAAAATATTTTAAATTTAGATTAAAATAATAAAACTAAGAGAAAGAGTCCACATATTAAACATACAGTTTAGAAATACGTTAAATTTGGGTAAGTTAATATTATTGAGAAAAGAGTTCATGCTATATGCAATGAGCGCGAGGGTACTACTCACAGTATCTAACTTCTACTTACAAGGACCATGGGTTCCACCTCACCTTTGTATAACTAGTTATCTTGGAATGTAACTTACAGGATGCAAGTTAGAAAGTAACCACTTTAGGACACAAAAACAGAAATAGGATATTACACTTCTCAGACATCTGAGTCTGTCTAAAATCCCTTTGTGTCCACTTCTTTTGAATTCATCATGTACTAAATCATCCCTAGTTGAACACAGTAGGGCTTGCCCGAGTCCTCGTTCTCGACGCATGTTTGCCGATAGAATCCATGTACAATTTAGAAATATATTAAATTCAGTTTTAAAATAAATATTATTGAGAAAAGATATAATTTAAAAAATTTAAATCTAGATTAAAAATAAATAATATTAAGAGAAAAGTCTATATTAAATGGATGCTCTCTATGGAGCCCCACATTATATCCTAGAGCAGCTCAATCCTCTACCAAATAGAGTTCGTAGATTCCAAAATGTAAGCTACAACAACGAAATAAGCGACAACAAATGAAATAAACGAAATGAATATAAGAAACCTAATAATAAATAAGTTGTTATTACGATGTATATTTTTTTATTTGAAATAGATTATAAACTTTGACGAATATATGATAGCATTTAGTAGGTGAAAAATATTATTAGACATAATGAGAAGATGCTATTAATAATCTAAAGATAAAAATTGAGAAAAGAAGAGATACAAATATACCATAATATGTATATATATATATGATTTATTGTAATATTAACATAATATTCAAAAATTCATCACGTTTCCTTCATGTAAATAGAAATTATGGTATCAATCAGAATATCAAATTAGTTAAGTTAGATTAGAGTTTGAAATTATATTATTATTTTAAATATTTTTTCACAATAAATATGAACGTATATATACTATATACGCTATTATGTAAGAAAAAATATAATGGTGTGCAGGCCAGCGCGCTAGTTATGCTAAATTCAAAAAATTGAAAAAAAAAGTTAAAAATTTGGGGCGAAATAGTTTGGCGCCAGGGAGTCAGAATCTCGGAAATCTCAAAACGAAATTGCAAACCGGTGAGTGTGTTACGGAAGACTAGCGTGCAAAAACACCTGCCCGGCCCCGTATCCCGTGGCGGCATCCTGCCTATGGACCAGGCCTACATTGACTCTCCCCTCTCCTCCCGCCCACCACAACCGCTTTCCTTTCCAATCACTTCTCCTCCCCACTTAATTAATCGCTGCCCTGCCTGATTACGATCCTCCCTCATTTCCTCCCCCCGCGTCCGTCCGCTGATTCAACACATCCGCGCACCCCAGCCTTAAACTGACAGTGGGTCCATTCCTCACGTGGCCCCACCATTCAGTGATGGCGCACTGGATATTAAACCCGTAAAAGCACACGCGAACGCTACACGGAAATGCGACTCCTCTGAATTCCATAGAGGAGGTAGAGGGGGAAACGTGGCTTCCTCCTCATCTGGAAGACTCGTCGCGCTCGAAGAGTCGGAGGTAAGCTAATGGTGGTGGAAAGTCAGCCCGCTTTACAGCGTCTCCTCTCGCGCATCCGATGCCCTCGCGCCAGCCTCTCCCCGCGCCTCCGCCCGCCTTCCACCACCGGGGCGCCCCCTCCCGCCGCCACTCCGTAGCCGTCGTCGCCGCGGCGGCGGCGGGGGTGGGGGCCGTGGCGGTGCTCGTGGTGGTCGCGCTGCTGTGGTTTTGGCGGAGGAGGAGGGGGAGCAAGGGGAGGAGGCGGGATGCGGCGGCAGGGGAGGCCAGTGAGTTGGCCGCCGAGAGGCTGCAGCGGCTGTCGTACCGGAAGCTGCGGCGGGCCACGGGGGGATTCGCGGCGGGGAGCAAGCTCGGGCAGGGCGGGTTCGGCCCCGTATTCCGCGGCGCTCTCCCGCTGGCCACCCGTGCAGGCGGGGCGGGGAGGCCCGTCGCCGTGAAGGTTATGGATGCTGCGGGGTCGCTGCAGGGGGAGCGGGAGTTCAACAACGAGATCGCCATCGCGTCCCACCTCCTCGCGTCGTCCTCCGCGCCGGGATCCCCTCCTGGCCCCGACACGGCCGCCGCCAAGCCCTGTGGTGTGAATGGACGGGACTCCATACTGCTGCCGTTCGCGTACTCGATGTCCGCGGCGCGGGGGGAGGGGCGGCCGCGGCGGATGATGCTGGTGTACGACCTCATGCCGAACGGGTCGCTGCAGGACGCGCTGCTGGGGCGGCGCTGCCCGGAGCTTGTGGCGGAGTGGCCCCGCCGGCTGGCCGTCGCCCGCGACGTGGCCACGGCTCTCCATTACCTCCACTCCGTCGTCAAGCCGCCGGTCGTACACGGGGACGTCAAGCCCAGCAACGTCCTGCTCGACACGGATCTCCGCGCCCGCCTCGCCGACTTTGGTCTCTCCCGCGTCAATTCCGAGGCAGATGCGGATGGCAAGCCGGAGAGCGGCGTGATTGCGGAAGGATGTGACGTCAATGGGAATGTCGATGGGGGATGTGATGATGATGCCTCTGTCGCAGCGGAGAGCACGGTCACCACGACGGTGAATGGGGACGGGAACGGTTGCCCCAAATCCCCGGAGGATGACAGTGGCTTCACATCGGCATCACCAGCGGAGGCTGCGTCCAATTCCGGGTTTGACCGGACCAGTGTTGAGAGTGGTATGAATAGCCGCAGCTGCAATGGTGGCGGGTCACGCACCGGAGGTGCCATAGGATCAGGTACTGGGAGTGACTGGTGGTGGAAGCAGGACAACGGTGTGGGTAGCAATGGTGTAAAAGACTATGTGATGGAGTGGATTAGATCAGAGATCAAGAAGGAGCGCCCCAAGAGTGACTGGATTGCAGGGGCAGCTATTACCAACCCAGCTGCGGAGAGGAAGAAGCCAAAGAGGAGGGCACGAGAATGGTGGCGAGAGGAGTATGCTGACGAACTTGCGAAAAAGCAGAAACGACGGGCACTTGCTAAATCAAGGAGCGAGCAGGCATGGTTGCAATGGTGGGAGCGGGATATTGACGATGACTTGGATGCAAAGGGGCGATCCAAGTGGAGTATGGTGAAGAGCTGGGGTCGGAGGAGCAATGGCAGCAGTGGCAATGGCAGTGTCAACTGGTGGGCCAATGGTGCAAGAAGCAGCCGTGATTGGGCAAGCGGGGATTTCGTTCCCAAGAGTAGTGGCGCAGTGAACAGCACACCGAGCATGCGCGGCACGGTGTGCTATGTGGCTCCTGAATACGGTGGTGGTGGTCCTTTGTCAGAGAGATGCGATATCTATAGTTATGGTGTCCTGCTACTGGTTCTTATCTCAGGACGCCGGCCGTTGCAAGTGATGGCCTCACCCATGTCTGAGTATGAGAAGGCAAGCCTAATATCCTGGGCGAAGCATCTTGCACGCGTGAGCCGTCTGATTGATCTTGTTGACCCTGCCCTACAGGATGTGAACCGTGATGAGGTTTTGCTATGCATTACGGTCGCACTCCTTTGCATCCAGAGATCTCCAGCTCGTCGGCCATCAGGTGAGGAGGTACTCCAGATGCTGTCTGGGGAGGGAGAACCTCCACTCCTCCCATTGGAGTTCTCTTCGTCTCCACCTGCTGGGTTCGCTTTCAAGTCCCGCAAGAAAGTTCGTTGAGTTTATTTAGATCTTACCTAGATGAAAAAAGGTAGCTTATCACTCAATGTATCTTTCCTCTTGTTAAGTTCCTATTATGTCTTCTTTTACTCACCGCTGTATAAAGGTCTCTAGTGTATCATCTCAACAACCAATGCTAGAATGCTACTAACAATCATACGTATATATCAAAATAATAAATTTTGGTAACATTTCTCTAAAACGAGGCATCAATGAAAATAATCATAACATATATATCACATAAGCTAACACCATACTATCAAGCAAAGCAATTTAAAAATATTTTAAATGAAGCCTTATAGCATGAATATTCATTAACCTAATTACTCAAGCAAACAATAAACTGTTTAAAACAATAACATAACATCTAAAAGTTATCATATGAATAAGTGTCGCTACTCCTATTCTTAAAAGCCAAGCGAGACATCAAGTACCTGAAAAGTCTATAGGGGTGTGAGAATAAATCTAACCAAGCAAACAATTTTAGCATGCTAATTAATCTATATAATTAGAAAATAAAGAATTAAGTGTAAAGAATATAAGTACAATATAACAAATAGATGGGCATCGTGTATAAACTTTATATACACGAACAAAAGAACAATTTTTAACTTATCTATCAAATTTACGAGTGCATATGCAATGCAATGTATGTCTACTACCTTCACACCCAATAAGGTGTGAAGTTACATCATATTACAACAATATATGATGCTAAATCGCGACATCACTTCGAATGCCATGCAAATGATGCAAATACAAAATGATATCAGTATATAAAAATCACAACTTCTTCCTTCATACGAGGTCATATAGCATGATGTGAAATCAAAGTGACGTTAGAAAACAACAGATTAAAATGATTAGCAACCACCGCTACGTTTACTTGCCTCCAACCAAGAAGAGATAAAAGTCTCGAGTATGATCCGAAGCACCACCACCTAATTACAAGAGATTTCTCAGCACGAACATTCAACCATTGATATAATATGATAGATAACACACTCCTATGGTCCAAACCCAACAACACTCAAAGCTACACACAGATCTCTCGACTAACGATGATACTAGTGCTTTAATTTTTTATATCCTTAAAACTACAAAAGCTACAACTATAAATAAGTACATTCTCAAAATCTACATAAGAAGATCCACAACTTTCGTATTGAAACCATAATTTAATTATGTCCTTTACGTACTCTAATTCGTACTTAAAAACATCCTTCAGAATTTGCCCAGAAATTCGGACAGTAAAAAGTAAAACGGTGACATCCAAAGTTCTAGCCATAAAAAAATTACTAAATTTTACTAGCTGAAAAGTGACGACAATATCTACAACTTCTAGTTATACGTTTTTGCAATAAATATCATTTTGATCACCAAATAGATGAAATATAGAAACCCTAAGAATCTATCTACACATTGCGCGACCAATTCAAAAATTAACGTCTAAACCCCTCCTCAAATCCTTCTTAACCATGACTTAGGGCATCCAAAACATCCTTAAATATGCACTATAGAGGGCAATCAAGCATTACCTAGGGTTTCCTTGAGAACTGCAAGGGGAATGGTGGGGAACACCGATCTAGCATCTCTTCTTGCTCCTTTCCTTCGATTTATTCTATGTTTCTACTTTGATTCTTGATCCAAGCCTTGGTGTAAGAGATCTATGGAGGGGAAATTATGGGGGAGAAGAGGGAACGCACGTAGAGGGAGAAGGGGTGATAGGGAGGCGATGGATGGAGAGGTAGCTACCTCCCTAGGTTAATGTGGGGCACCAACTAATGGGCTCTTTGGGCCCAAACACACCTAGCCCTTAATTTTTTTAAAATTTTTGGGTGTTACATTCTCCCCACCTTCAAAGAATCTGTCCTCAAATTTTGCTATCGCATGACAACTACTGAGCAACCGCATACAACTTAAACCATGGCATAAAACTTACTAGCTTTTTGGATACTTCTTTTGAATTTGATCCTCTCCCATGTTGCTTCTCGCTCTGATTGATTAGTCCATAGGACTTTCACATTCTTCTCCTCATAACTCTCTCTGATGAGTCTAGGATACACTCTAGGAGGCACTCAACAGCCAAGTCCTACTCTACTATAATAGGCTCTAGATCAATCTTGTGTTCAGGATCCCATAGATAATTCCTCAACATGGACACATGAAAAACATCATGTACCCCTCTCATGGATTTCGATGGCTAAAGCCGGTTAGCCAAACTACCCACTTGAACAATAATATCAAATGGACCAATGTATCTTGGGCTAAGCTTTCCTATAGTTCCAAACCACACAACACCCTAGGTTGGTGATACTAACTAAGAGAAGAACCTGAACACCCATTGCAGACTCCAAGTCTTGCCTTCTCACATCAGCATAACTCTTTAGCCGACTTTATGCAGCCAAAAGATTCTGCCGTATCTCCTACACCTTCTCAGACATCCACTGAACAATTTTAGGTTCAAGTAGTGCTCTTTCACCTAAGGATTCTCAACACAACGGGGAAACACACCTCCGACCATACAAAGCCTCAAACGAAGCCATCTTTGTGCTAGCCTAGAAACTGTTATTATAAGCTAACTCCACCAAAGCAAAATGATCCTCCCAATTGCCCTTCCATAAAAGGACACAAGCACAAAGCATATCCTCCAAGGTCTAAATCGTCCACTCTAACTGTCCATCTGTTTGAGGTCAAAAGTTGTGCTTAGTGAAAGTTTATTGCCCATAGAACGCTATAAGATCTGCCATAACATAGACACAAATTTAGAGTCCCAATTAGATACAATTGAACTAGGCACACCATGCAACCTCAGCACTTCCTTGATATACAAGGGGGCCAAATCCTCAACTGAACTAATCGTCTTTATTGGAATAAAATGTGTAGACTTTGTGAACCCATCCACAACAACCCATATAGCATCTTTCCCTCAAGGAGAATGAGGTAACCCAACCAAAAATCCATAGTAATGTTCTCCCATTTCTACATTGGAATCTCCAATGGTTGTAGCAAACCTGTAGGTCTCTTATGCTCGACCTTAACTTGCTAGCACACACCACAAGTTGCCACATACTTGGCAATATGAACTTTCATCCTTTTCCACCAAAGCTTTACTTGAGATCTTTGTACATTTTGGTCTCTCTAGGATGAACGGTGTAAGGAGTTTGACAAGCCTCACTCATGATTTCCATTTTCACCTTTGACTTTTGTGGCACACAAAGACGTCCTGTGAAGTGAAACAAATCTTGACTATCTATGCTAAACTCTTGTGGCCTACCATCCAAAATCCTCTTTTGAACCTCCTGAAGCAAATGATCATGTTGCTGGGCTTCACGCAATCAGACAAGACTAAATGTACATCTAAGTCTCCTCATGTACAATGCCTGCATAGCAGAAAGAGACACCCATGTGGTCCAAATCTACAATCAAGGGCATCACCATCTTTGGAACACTCGTTCTACTAAGGGCATCTACCACCACATTTGCTTTTCCATGATGATATTGAATTATCAAATCATAGTCATTAATCAACTCTAACCATCTCTATTGCCTCAAATTTAGATCTCTCTACATGCAGATATACTTAAGACTCTTATAATCTATAAAGATATCACATGACTCCCCATACAGATAATGCCTCTAAATCTTCAAAGCAAAAACCACTGCCACTAGCTCTAAGTCATGGGTGGGGTAATTCCACTCATGTTTCTTTAATTACCTAGAAGCATACGCAATTACCTTGCCATCCTGCATTAGCACACACCTCAAACCAATACGAAAAGTATCGGTATAGACTGTAAATCTTTTACCACTATCAAGCAAAACTAGGATCTGAGCATTCATCAATTTATTCTTCAATGCCTGGAAACTAGCCTTACAAGCATCATCCCATACAAAAGGAACGTCTTCTCTGTAAGCCTAGTCATTAGCTTTGCAATTATAGAAAAACTTTCCACAAAACACCGATAATAACCATCAAGTCCAAGAAAACTCCTGACCTCCATCACACTAGTTGGTCTTTACCATTCCATAACTAAAGCAACATTCTTTAGATCCACTATAATCCCATACTGATTAATCACATGACCAAGGAAACCCACTTCTAAAAGAACCTATTCTTTTAAAGAGCATCTAGAACAAGACCAAGATGAACTTCATGTTCTTTTCTATTCTTGGAGTAGATCAAGATATCATCAATAAATACCACAATGAATTCATCCAAATATTCATGCAACATTATGTTCATGTCATCCATAAAAATAGCAGGAGCATTTATTAATCCAAAAGACATGACAACATACTCATAGTGCCCATACCTTGTGTTAAAAGTTGTCTTATCAATATCCTCATCCTTGATCCTCAATTAATAATAACCATGAGTGCAAGTCAATCTTTGAGAACACCTTGGAGCCTCTCAACATATCAAATAAGGCATCAATGAGGGGCAAAGGGTACTTGTTCTTAATTGTGACTTGATTAAGAGCCTAATAATCCACACAAAGCCTCTTGGTTCCATTCTTCTTCTCCACAAATAACATAGGCATGGCCCAAGGTGATGTACTCAATCTGATAAACCCCTTGGCAAGAAGCTCAATCCAACTGCTTTTTCAACTCCACCTGCTCCACAGTGCCATCATGTATAGAGTCTTATAGATAGGTTGAGTACTAGGGACCAGTTTAATATTAAAAACTAGCTCCCATTCACGAGGCAACTACAACTCTTTAGGGAAGACATCAGGGTAGCGGCATACCACACGAATATTTTCCAAACGCAAGGCAACCTTTGGTACCTCAACCAATGCCAAAAGAATTCCAGACTTTCGTATCGAATAATATAGAAAAGAGTACTTCATAGCACTCCTTTGATAGATCACTTCTTGATCAGATGGTGCATGCAATGAGACGGTCTTCTAGAAACAAGAGATAATAGCTCGATACTGAGAAAGCCAGTCCATGCCAAGGAGAACATCAAAAGACTCCAAAAGAATTACTATGAGGTTAGCTATAAAATCCTCGCCCGCAATTGAGACAACATAGCCAGGACAAACAAAATAACTAGATATTAGCCCACTAGCAGAATTAACCACGACCACCTGACTAATACTCTACATTGAAAGACCAACACTCCCAACAAAAGCCTCCGAGACAAATGAGAAGATAGTGCCAGAATCAAAAAGAGCATGAGCAAGGAATGCATCAACTAGGATAGTACCTATCACCATGTCTCCACAGTCTCTACCATCAAAAGAAGGCATGGCATACCCTCCTTGAGCACCTGATGAAGAAAAAGATCAGGTACCAAAACCGATCAATGAAGAAACTCGAGGAGCAGTAGGTAGGGAAGGAGTAGTAGCCTGGGTCAGTAGAATAGCCCTAGACTGAGGTGTAGAAGAAGCTGTCTAAGGGGGTGCCATCAGTTACTGCTATGGAGGCGACATAGGTAAGTATTGTGGTGGAGTAGGCATCACCAAATACCGTGTGTGGGGCTCATGCAGGTGCAATGTTGGAGGTGTGACCATCACCTGCATGGTGCCACTAGAAGCTAAAGAAGAAGCCAATACCTCTCATCGAAGCTTCCCATTGAGATTCCTTGCGCAGACCATGTCCTTGTGATCCTGACTACAAATGGAGCACATGCTAGTTCAATTGCACTCACTGTGGCAATGTGCATCACCACATTTGAAGCACACCATTCCCATGCTAGGCTTAGGAACTAGACGGTACTTTGGAGTACTCACTCCTGCAACTAAACCACCATGGTAGGGCTTGTAGCGTTGATAATTGCTCTTCTTGTTAATAGGGCCGCCTGTCTTATCTGCCAGACCTTAGGACTGATCATCACCAGAAGACTTATGCATATCATAAGTGTACACATGCTGCATCTCAACTCCTAAAGCCCGCTCTATCATGGTGCGAAAATCCACCACCAGGAAAGCACCCAACACATGTCAAATCGAAGGCTTGATGCCTTGTCAGAACTAGCTCACCTTCTCTACCTCATCAGGAGCTATATGAGGAACAAAGTGAACAATCTGGTTGAAACCCACCTCATACTCCATCATTGTCTTCTTGTCATGAGTATAATTGTTGAGATCAATCTTCATCTTATCCAAGAAGGTCACTATGTAGAACCTCCTTTCATACTACTTGACAAACAAAGTCCAAGTTAAAGGTTCATGTGCAGCAGTATGAGCTGACTGCACATCCTTCTGCTAGACCAATGCCTCAACCTTCAAGAGCTATGTCTCATAGCAAATGCAATCCTGAGCCAATACCTCAAAGACATCCATCTTGTCCTCCACATAAGACCTGAATTGGAGTACCACTACCATCAAAGCTATCTAGCTTCATCTCAATCCACTAAATCGAAAAAATTCCACTAGCAGGGCTATCTGCAGCTTGAGCACCTTGACCTCTAGTAGGAGCATTCTAAGCGGCTCCATCTTGAGGTGTTGCACGCCACAACATCCTGAACTCACTTTGCATTTCCCACAACATGGCTAGCAACAATATGTCATTATCGCATGCCACTTGCTACGCATGACTTTGCTTAGGTGGCATGGTTGCAGCCACCATGACAAAACAAGAAAAAGCCCACAAGTCAACTTCAAATAATTTAAATAAAATATATAATAAAACAAGTTGAACAGTATAAAACTTAGCTACACTACCCATAACTATGCTACATGTGTAAGTGTGTCAAATTAATCAATAAATCTATGCTTCGATACCAACTATAACACCCTAGCAACTAGATCAATGCTAGGATGCTACTAAATAATCATACACACATGGCAAAATTATAAATTTCGGTAGCATCTTCTCCAAAACAAGGCATTGGCAGAGGCAATCATAACATATATATCACACAAGTCAACACCACACTATCAAGCAAAGCAATTCAAGATGTTTTAAACAAAGTCTTACAGCATAAATGTTCATTAACCTAATTACTCAAGTAAACAACTAACTATTTAAAACAATAGCATAACATCTAAGTTATCATAAAAGTTGGTGTAAAAAAATACTGCTACTCCTATTCCTGAAAGCAGTGAGCCACCAAGCACCTGAAAAGTCTATAGGGGTATGAGAATAAATATCAGCAAGCAAACTATTTTAACATGCTAGTTAATCTACAAAATTAGAAAATGAAGAATTAAGTACAAAGGGTAGAAGTCTAGTATAACAATAGATGGACATCCAAGTGCATAAACTTTATATACACATCTTCAGAAGAAACGATCAATCTTCAGCTTGTATATCAAATCTACAAGTACATCTGTAATGCTATGTAGGTCCACTGCCTTCACACCCAATAAGGTGTGAATCTACATCGTATTATGACAACATACAACGATTTACTGATATGGTCACAACCATAGATTCGCAACATCACTTAGAATACCATACAAATGATGCAAATGCAAGATGATACCAGCATATAAAAATCACAACTTCTTCATTCATATGGGACCATAGCATAAACTATAACCAAATAAGTAGATTAACGAATGTAATAATGCTTTGAGTATTCAACATATAACATTGACTAGATTTTAGATGTGAAATCAAAATAGAGGTAGACAACAGGTTAAAATAAGTAGCAACCACCGTTACGTTTACTTGCCCCCAACCAAGAAGAGACAGAAGGCTCAAGTATGGTCTAGAGCACCACCACCTAATCATAAGAGATTTCTCAGTACAAACACTTCATTCATATAATATGATAGATAATACATTACTACAGTCCAAACCTAACAACACTCCAAGCTACAGATGTCTCTCTCAACTAAAGACAGCACTGCTGTTTTACTTTTTTATATCTTTAAAACTACATAAGCTACAATTATTTACAACTTTATAATATACATTTTTGCAATAAATATCGTTTTGATCACCAAATATACAAAATACATGAACCCTAAGAATCTGTCTACACACTACACGACCAATCTGAAAATGAACGCCCAAACCCTCCTCAAATCCTTCGTAACCACAACTTTGGGCATCAAAAACATCCTTGAACATGTGATACAAAATCAAGCCTTAACTAGAGTTTCCTTAGAAAACCTGCAAGGGAACAGTGGGGAACACCAATCTAACACATCTTCTTGCTCATCTCCTCCTTGTTTTATTTTTCTACTTTAATTCTTGATCCAAACATTGGTGTAGGAGATCTATGAAGAAGAAATTATCAGGGAGAAGAGAAAGAAGGAATGTACGTAGAGGGAGAAAGGGGATGACAGGGGAGCAATGGATGGGGAGGCAGAGGTGGCTGCCTCCCTAGGTTATGGTGGGGCACCAGCTAATGAGCTTGGGTCCAAACACACTCAGCTCTCAATTAATTTTTTACACCTAGGGGAAAAGGTAATGTCAATCTCAATTCAAAATTGACAACAACAGTGCCTCATTGATCACATGCGCAATCACAGGTCCACATTTTCTTTTATATTTTTCTAAAACCTTAATCACAGATCAGTAGTCATGCGGATTTAGTACTATGGAGAGGACTTCAGTGACCCTGAGGAGGGGGGTGTTCACCTTGTGAAATGGTGCATCGTGAAGCATCTTGTTTTTGGATGAGCATAGAAGGTAGTGCTTTTCTTGACCCCTGGAATCTGGTATTTCCTCTTCCTCTAGCATACCCCTTGTGTTGAACGAGTCTGCCCGCAGCTCACTGCTGTTGGCTTTAATCTTTTCATGTCCGGATATGCTTTTTCTCCTTTTGCTTTGACACTGTTACTTTTTCATGCGTAGTGTAGGGTTGCTATTGCTGATCTAAAGTTTGAGGGTCAACCAAGTCATTATGTCTTCTGGAAAGGCTTTATTGAGGTGATACTAACATGGTTTGACACTGTCTAGATACATGTTGATGTAGAGGATGGATTGATTTCCACTATCGCAAAAAAAAAGGCATGGTTTGACACAATATACTAATAGGTTTGCATATATTGCTTTCGAACTGGTTATTTTGAAGTTGATGTTGATAATGTTGGTTATGGAATCCATCCCCCGTTTGATGTGAATGGTTAGGAATCCCATCAACATCAGGGCATATAAAGTTCCAGGACTTGTCAACACTTCTGCAATCCTTTTTTTTTTGTGCTTAAGAACTTGACAGTCAGATTATTCATCTTGTAAAATTCTGCCGTTGTAAATAATGAACTCTGTAGAAAATTTCTGCTGGCAAGGCAAGAAAAAAAGGTTTGTTTGGATTCAAAGGAATATGCCCAATGCCCCAATCCCTTCGGATTGTGGTGGCAAATTGAAGGAAAATCTCCTCATCAAAGTGATGGGTGCAATTCCCACTGATGACTGATCCAAACAAGCATTTTAAGATATTTCCTTGTGTTCTTGATTTATTTGCCTATCTGTGCTAGTCTGCGTTCCATAAATTTGAGAATTGCTATAATTGCTAGTTGCATTTATAAGGTTATTGCCAATTCACCAATAATATTTGGATGTCTACCATATGTGGTAGAGAGTGATCCAAGAACTACTAGCAAGACGACAGCTCAACAGAAAAGAAGCCTTGTGTAATCCGCCTTTGGCTAACCATGGTGGTGTACAGTTTTGTGAATGTAGAATTCATTAACATTCTCCAGCTCGTTGTACATGCTGTCGAGATTTCTCTGGTAATTATACAGTTATAATATGGATTAACATCATTTATGAGTTTGTGAGTGCACAATTAACCGTAGAGATTGATGGTTTGGCGGTGGCTTATACAGTTATACTGCAATATGGTTCAACATCGATTATGAGAGTGTGTAATAGAATGCACCATTTACAGTAGACATGGATATCAAGTTCTTCAAAAAGGGTACAACACCAGAAGACAATACTACCAGTTTTTTTTTCATGAAAGACAGCAATTGCCTGTTATGTTTTGATACTTTTCATTTGGCAAAATTCTACTGTAAGTGTAGCTTCCCAGCTTTATCTGCACTAAAGAAACTATAGGAGTTGAACACATAGAATGGTAGTGAATTAGAGAGAGATTCTTCTAGTTTTGTTATTCCTAAAAATATTCTTGTACTCATAATTGGATAGCTGTGGACGGAGAGACAACAATTTCTATTAGAATTTATGTAAAAACGTTTTGTCGACACAATTTTGAAATCAGGCCAAACTTCTTAAAACATATGCAAAGAAATCATTGTTAGCCCATGATTGATTATGAATTGTCTTTACCAAGCACTGTTGGTTTAATACGAATAATGACATTGTTCTAGTATAAGGTAATGATTGTTCTTTTTTACAATATATTTTTGACCGACGCGTGGAGCTAAAAGTCCTAGATACAGTTGGTTACACCAATTCCAAGTCTGCTCTCTTGCCCATGGTTTCGGTCTTTTGGATGTCCAAAATTTTGTTTAAGCAAATAGAATATGATATGGTTAGGATGTTCAATTTATGCTAATGTGTTGGAATTTAGTAAATTATGGATGCCTCGAATTATTAAGCGCTAGAATATGATATTTTACTATACCATGTATTTTGCTACGACATGGATACATAATAAATTGGGTAAGTCATAGTTTTGTTATATGATGGAAGCAAGTATTTCTACCGTAAGTCCTATATTTTGAGGGGATCCAAAGTATGGTAAACGAGCAGAAATATACAGGGTTAAAATTTCTTACAGACCTCTTAAGCAAAGTTTGATTTAATTAGTTTGGAGTTCCAGAAAATTAAGATTTAATCACACTTTGCCATATCACAAACTATCTAACATTTTGTTAGACTTCTTACGCTAGTACTTACCCACCCAAAATTAAGTCCTTGACTTAGCACATATGTTCACATATTTGTACGATTTGATCTCATGAAGTTAGTACATACACATGTGGGTATGTTTAGTTATAAAACCGTGTACTCACGCTACCTCCAATCTTTTTAGAAGTATGATAGGATGCACCCACATGGTGTGTGTGGTGTGTTTGCATGGGTATGTGTCCGTGTCTAACTTGTACTTTTTATGATAAGTCCTAATTTTTAGGGGATTGAATTTTATCAAGTCTTGAACCACCAAGGGATCTAAATTGTTGAAATATGCCCTGGATTCCTGTTTAGACTGAAAAACTCAGCTTCTTTCAGACATTACTAGATACTCTTTTATTTCCCTTTGGATCCCCTCGTCTTTATGTATTCACTCTACTTCCTGTATACACTCTCACCACTCTTGTTTCTTAAAAAAAATTACATATCATGGGCCTGCCATCCTCGGTTAAAAAAAGTTCTTGAATTTTGAGGGGATCCAAAGTGCAATAAAATATGGAATATTGTAAAATTTAAGATAGTAAAATTGATTGATTAAGACATAAAGCAAAACTATAAGATGAAAGCATTTTTTTGGGGAGCAGATCTATTAAAATGGAAATGTCTTTTATGGGCTTTCTTTTATCTGAATATCTGATGACCCATTATCAGTTATGGCTCAAAATTAAGCCATCGTTGTCGAAAGCCCATTATCAAAAAGTACGTCTCTAAGCCATGTTAGCTCTTCATGACTGATCTCTTGTGCAGCGTCTCTGTCGCTGCTACCCCCCAAGCAACCTCTCTTTGGCATCCTCACCAGGGCAAGGGGAAAGTTAACAGCTTCTTATCCTCTTTGGCTAGTATCTTTTTTTATTTCTCCTAATGAAATTCTTAGAGTTAATAGTTTAGAGTATGGCTTCTTATCCTCTTAATTAAGATAGTTTCTATGTATGTATGTATGTATGTATGTATAGTCTAGGGTATGTCTTCCCTAGCATCATGGAATTAAGATTGTTTAGAGTATTTTGCTTTATTTATCTCTTGTGGATATTGCATTGATGAGATCCTCCTCAACAAAGACTTAGGAAGACTTGTTTGTTACATTGCTGATGATTCAATAGGTGGTGTTAAATAAAACTGACTTGTTGCTATGCTTGAGAAATAAAGAAAGTGATGGATGCTCATTTATTTTATCATAATAGTTGTGGTCTTTCGTTTGCATCTCTTATGGTATTTTAAGATGTAGAGCTATTTTCATGTGGTCCAATCCCTAGCAAAAGTTGGATGGTGTTTCATCAAATAGTGAAAATGTTTCATCACTTAAAAAAAATATTTCAAGCAAATTCAACATTTAAAATGTTGATTGCAACACCAAGAACCCACTATATGCAGCATCGAAAAAAATCAACTGCAGCATGAAGAAAACATTGTCTACAACATTACAATTACAATGTATGCAAACCAAAAAATATCAATTGTAACATCAAGAAACAATGACATGGCACACAATACACATTATGTCCAACATCTGATCAAACAAGGTAAAACACTTGAATACAGAAGGTGCAGCAAGATAAAACAATGGTTATAACAAAAAAAACATCAAATTCCAACAAGAGCCTATCATCCACTTATTACTCTACTTTAGTGGTTGGATTTGCCTTTTCCTTCTACTCCGATGGCTGAATCTAGTTTCTTACTTACTCCGATGGTCAAATATGTGCTCCCTATACTCTCTATTTTGTGTCTCTTATTCTTCTCACGACAACAAAATTGTTGTAAGGCCTTGAACATTCTCACCTTGACTTGGAAGATCGTAGCCATCACCTCAATCTAGAATGACATAACTGCCACCACTACTACCTTGATCTAGTAGGAGGAATCATGCTTGCCTTGAATAGCACTGAGAAAAAGATGCGAGGTTGCATGCCTTGTTAAGGTCAGGAGGAGCCACTCACCATCAAGAGAAGCAAGACTAGATGAGTAGTAACCATCATCAAATGGGCAATAGCATTGAATCTCATGAGACCGAAGTCAAAGTGAGAGAAGAGAATGGAGTAACCAGGGTATATAGATAAGGCAAAGAATATGATAGAAAGCCAAGCAAAGTATGTCAAGTGGAGCATCTGGATGGAAGCATGCCATCAAACCCTCGAATGGGAGCAATTCCCTTTTTATGTTGGTAGGTATTATGCTCCTTTTTCTCATAATAACTACCCCTCCAATTTATATTATAAGATATTTTAGCTTTTGTAATAATTCAATGATATGCACATCGGACCAACAACTTTTTATGTGAAGCTTTACAAGGTTACACCAAAGTGGAAACAAATTACTATGGATTACACTCACGAGAAGATGGATTATGTAGCCGCTGGTCCAACTTCTAAGGGATGTGTATTTTAGTATATATATTCCATATGTTTGGAAATCTCATCAAATCTACTTTAAAACCCAACAAACTGCACCTCACTTTAACTTTCAAATTAAGAGTAATGGTTGTTTGATTAGAGGCTATAAAACCTCAAGTATCCTCATATCTAGAGTGCTACACAAAACACACAAACACCGCTACATCTAAAATTTAGCAGTGCCACATCCATGGCAAGCAAGTTATAAAAACAAGATACTATGAATGACTTTTAAAGAATAATACAAATAAAGACAATAATCTAATTATAAAGTAATTTAGTATAATAACATGAAACTAGGTTCAAGTTAGATATGTGCATAACTATGGAAGTAAAAGTGTGATACTTAGCGCTCATACATGTCGATATCTCATTGTACCTAAGAATCAAATAAAATATAATATAATATAAAGGTGACTATACAATACTCATCAAGTACAAATGTCACTAGGAAAACACATTTTGTTTCTTTGAAAAAACTATAGATTCAATATATAGTAATTCTCATTTCAAGTAGACATGAATAAATACTAAATTCAATAAAATAATAGGCTTCCTTATGAGCAAACATGGACATCATTTTAGTCAAGTGGTGATAGCATTACTAAAGAATCATGAATGAAGAACCAAATAGCACTCCATAACTACACGTTGAATTATTTAACCAGTAGAGCCAGACTTATGAATAAATAGAACCATAAAACTTGCACATTGAAACACGAATACATAGAAACACTTGAAACATGAATACACATTATAGGAACAATGCTATGAAACGAATCAATAATATATATAAAATCACATGAATAATGCTACAATGAAATAATATAAACAAAGCAATAAATTCCATTCACCACCCATTGATCACCTGTATACTTACTTTAAATTTGATGATAATCTGACATCACATCGACAGCACTGAAACACTCCAAACCTAATAAATAAAATAATACTCAAAAGTTGTTCTAGAACAATCAAGGACCTTTGAGGTACATTTAGCCACTAATTTATCAATATAAACTCTAAAAACCCAAAACCCAGAGTTTTCGATAAACCGGCTAAAAACATGTCGATACCGTTTAATTCTTAACAGTTGAACCACTAAACAAAACTTAGAAAATAGAGCATCTAAACAAAATTATGTTCAGCTTTCATATAATGCAAAAGATCTAATTCTATTTGTATGAATCTCAGGTTTCAATAAGAAAACCACTGCACTGACGTTCGTACCTGTCAGCAGCACTGTTTTATTAATTTCTCCTAAACCGTACATCCGAACGGAACGAAACTGAAACTGAAACCGTTAGAAAGATATTTAAAGGACCTACAACTTTATATCATAAAACCTAATTTCTTACGGATTAATCCCAGAATTCGAATTACTGTCTCAGACTGTAGGTGTACAAATCTAAATTGAAGTATAGTCATTCTACTAGAATTAGATTTAACTAGGGAGGATTTCGAGGTTACCCTTGCAGCGTGAACCACAATTTCATAACCAATCCGATGAATTTTGGGATCCCACCAAAAGTCCCCAAAACTCCTTCCTCTCTCCTTACTCTTCTTCCTTTCCTTCGTTTCTCCTGTGCTCTTCTCTGGTCTATAGCAGCAGCAGTGCACGGCAGGAGCAGCAGCAGTACGGGCACATGCACTTGCGGCAGAGCAGCGGCAACAGCAAGAGCATGTACCAGGCGCAGCACGACAGCAGCATGCAGCAGCTCTTCAGGGGTGGCAGCGGCTAGAGGTGGGGGCTGGCAATGGCCGGGGAGGACGAAGGTGGCGGCTAGGGCTTGAGACGGGGTGACTAGTGCAAAGCTCAAACAGAGATCGATCTCTATTCTCTCTTTCCTTTTCCTTGCCGTGAGTTTTCTATTTAAAGATAGACAAGCAAATCCAAGGGCCCACGTTAACCTGATCATCACACCTTGTGTGAACTCCGATTATATCAAATATATGATCTATTTTGCTTATATCAACAAGCTCTATGTATCTACGGTCTCCAATCGTTTATCTAAGTAATTGTTGAAAAGTCGAATTTTTAGGTCTCTCATAATTATTTTTCATACAAACTAAATTGAGGTGCAGGATTTTACGGAGGCTGTACTGGCCGTCAACAAGCTGCACGAGAATAAAAAAGACTCCATAAATGCTCCACTGCGATGATCTTTCCACTTGCTACATGTGTGCTTGTTTTCACATCTTATTAGAAGGGTTGTTTCTAGTATAAACATCTTCATGTCAGGGCCAGTCCTAGGGTAAGACGGTTAGAGCATCCGTGCTGAGGCGCCACCTCTCCAGGGCTCCACCCCATGTATCAAGCATGTATACATCCCTATGGTACACTGATACTTGCCTCAACAAGAAGGAAAATAAGGCCACCAGATTGCCAAGAAGTCATTGGTTTCTCTAGTCGCACGCCTACATGCAATTGATTCTGGTGCAATCTTGGTTCTCTGCTGATCTCTTTCCTCTTGTCTCTTCCTCATCACTAATCGTCATGCACCCGAGACAAATGGGGCCGTCCCTGTTAGCCTGCCTCTTCACGTCACTTGCCAACGATCAGAGGTGGAGAGACTAGTTTCAGTGATTTCCAATTACTGAACTTTCAGTTGCTTTGTTCTATTTGAAGTAGCCCTCATATAGCTGTTGAATCCAAGGTAGTTTTTTGGATTTATTGTAATGAACAATTAATTTATGTTTGTATGGTGCAATGAAGATTTGATTTGCAGTTGTAATAAAAAGTAAATCTATGTACTTAGAGCCTCTATTTTTATTTCGTCGGGCCTAGGAAATGTCAGGACCAGCCCTATCCTCCATTATAAGCTAAGCATTTTTTAGATGAGATCCAGTAGACCTAGTGTCTTCTCCCTACCCAGAGTAATATTTGGGTGTTGATCGCTATGGCAATAGGTAGCATGGTGTGTTGCTATTACTATCTGTGCTTCTTTGGAGCCCTTTAGTTTGTGCTTTTAGCTTTAGGACCTATTGTGTGTATTAGTGTTCGGTGATGATTCCTAGTTTGTTTTGATAGTGGGTTGTCAATCCCTAGCATGTGAGTCATCTTCAACATTGACCGGTATAAAGCTAAGAATCGAATTCTCTGGTTTACATTGTGTGTGCAATTTTTGCTGTTTTGTGTAGATTAGTCCCAGATCGTGTATCTATGTCATTCGGAGATCAAGTCATTTGAAAATCGAGTCGAAATTCTCAATATTTCAGTGCCTCTCTCACCGTCGCTACATTTATCCAACCATGGCTGGTACAAAGCTATTAATAGTAGCTAATAAAATCATTTCAATCCTTTGGTTGTTCAGGGTTGCATGGTTTACACCATGTGACTAGTTATCTCCTCACTATTTGTATTTACCGATGGTTCTCTCTGACTGCCAGCAAGATCAAACCACTCACGGTTTACGTTAGCATGTCTGTATTCCTTATCAACCAAGCGTCTATAACTATGACCAAGAAAAATATATCAACATCTATAATATCAAATTAGCTTTATTAACTTTTTTTTATTATAGATGTTGGTGCATTTCTCAATAAAATTGGTAACGTTAGAAAATTTTAACATACTAAAAAAACTAACACAAGGTCAATATAATCTACCTTGTTTAACAAGATATATAGGAAGAGAGAAGATATATAGAAAGAGAGACGTCATCTGTAATGGCCAGTGAAAAACTACGATTCTATCTTTAGCTATCCCTAATAATGGTTTTATATATAGTTAAAGAGTAAATTTCATAATGGTTAAAGTTAGATAAAACTACAGAACATGTTACACATATCAGTATAGTTTTATAAAACCACACCGTTAATTAATTTTTGTTTGATCAAAAATTATATATGAGATTTTTGAATTCTTAATCCATCGTTGTACTCCTTACTTTTCATATTAGAAGATTTTTTTTGAAGTCAAATTTTATTAAGTTTAGCTAAGTTTATAGAAAAACATAAAACAAATATACTATCACAATATATTAAGTGTCCTATTTAATAAAACTAACTATTTTGTTATAGATATTGCTATATTTTCCTATAAATTATTACCCTTCAAAAGTTTAACTTTAAAAAAATCAAAACACCTTATAATATAAAAACAGAGGGGATAGCCATCTATGTTTATTATTTGTGTTGTTATAGTATAAAGTTAGATTGATTAGTGGTGTAACTTTGTAAAACCTAAGAGCCATAATATCGACGATTATATGTAACATACTGAATCCCTATAGTTTTATGTAATTTAAACCTTAATACATAGCAAATAGCAATCTTTCATGATCCCAAACTACCAGAAACGTATACACCGAGGTAGTTCGTATAACCACGTTTGATGATGTTTTTAACCATCTTTGATGGCTCTGTGCCTGGTGGTGTTGGTTGATTTTCTTATCCAACCTTAGTTCTCATTTCAGAAGTATGGAAGTATGAGTTTACCTGGCGCATTACACCTAGTCACGATAAGGCCCATTTAATTTTACATATTTTTTCATTTCAATCAAGTATAACATAATTTCACCTATTTTCTTAACTTAATCCATCATAACAAACCCGTGTTTAATTCTACCTACTACTTATCTCAACCAATTATAATTCATTTCACCTATTTTCTTAATCGCTATAAAAAATCCAAAGTCTTTATAATATGAAAAGAGCATATAGATATCCAATGGTTTATTACTTGCCGATGAGATTTGGACAGTTATTTTTTGAGGATTTTCAGTCTGGTTTTCTATTGAGTTATGGTATTCCAGGTGGACAATGATTAAACTTTTATAGTATCATCCTCAACCCATGATATAATTAATATTTGCGAACTTTCATACAAAGAAAACTGATAATCTCTAGAGGTCAAAAATAACTTGATGTTTTGGATAAGATTAATAAACATTTTGAAGCTTTATTTATCGTTCTCACGTTTACATTTCCCTTTCTACCTTTCTACCCATTATTAGTACAATCATACTAGTACTAAAATTTTAATGCTTTAGAAATATTGATTAAGATGTATTCAATAAGGATAACAATATAATTTGCTATAACTCCTAGTTTTATATAGTTTAGTGTGAGATTTGTTAGAACAAGTATTTTGAAAGAAAGGAAGTACTTAGTTTGAAAACATAACAAGTACCTTCACAATCAAACCTTATTAAACTTAAAATTTTGGTTAAAATTACACTTTGAAGATTATAAAAAAGCCAAACATCATGTAGCTTTTACTGGGCAGAGTAAATGTGAGCGGGTACCGATTAAACTTTAGTCTAAAGATTACACATGCCGCGTAGCAAGTTGCGTGCCACAGGACATTAATCAACACTAGACATACCTCCATCTCAAATATAAATTATATATACAGACTACAGACTCAAGGCTCATGTGAATACTAAACTAGAAAGTTGTAGGCCTAATTAACACACACTAAACAGCACACAAGTGCTTAGGCCAGTATATGGCTACAGCCAGAGCCTAAGACGCAGACACAAAAATTTATGAGATAAACATAACTTAATGTACTAAGAGTCTATGAGACAAACATAACTTACTAACACCCCCGCAGTCTAAGCATCGGTGCAGCGGACATTCAGACTGGTTCTAAACTCAGTGAAGATTGAAAATGGCAATCCTTTAGTGAAGATGTCGGCATACTGAAATATTGTTGGGACATGGAGAACGCGAACAACACCAAGAGCAATACGCTTCCAGACAAAGTAGAGGTCAATCTCGATGTATTTGATGCGTTGATGCTGGACCGGGTTGGTGAACATGTAGATGGTGCTGATGTTGTCGTAGTAGACCAATGTAGTGCACTGCAAGGGGGACTATAACTCACTTAGAAGTTGACACAACCAGGAAGCCTCAGCAACGACATTGGCAACGGCTTGATATTCAGCTTTGGCACTAGACCGAGACACAGTGTGCTGGCACTTGGAGGACCAGGAGATGAGGTTGTCACCAAGGAAGACCGCATAGCCAGAAGTGGACTTGCGAGTGTCTGGGCAACCGGGGCAACCGGCCCAGTCGGCATCAGAGTAGGTGACCAGTTCATGCCGCGTTGTGGGACGGAGCACCAAACCCAAATAAAGAGTACCGCGAACATACCGAAATATCCGCTTGAGGGCAACCAAGTGAGGTCCCGTGGGTCATGCATGTGAAGACAAACTTGTTGAACGGCGTAAGCAATATCCGAACGAGTGAAAGTAAGGTACCGAAGGGCACCAGCCAAGCTACAAAAATCAAGAGATCCTGAACTAGGTCACCAATGACTGTAGAGAACTTCGGATTGGTGTCAACTAGAGTAGAGTAGGGTTTACAGTTAGCCATACCAACCCGATCAAGAATCTCCATGTATTGTTGCTGAGACAAGAAAAGGCATCCATCATGGTGCTAAACATTCCAAGAAAATGGTGCAACTGGCTGAGGTCCTTCACGTTGAACTCATGCTATAGAGCAGAGATGATGTGACGAAGGATAGCCGTGGATGAGACAGTAAGCACGATGTTGTCCACATAGAGTAGTAAGTATGTTGTGTCGGCGCCATGATGGTAGACAAATAGGGAGGTGTCTGCCTTCTCATTCACAAAGCAAAGTGAGAGAATAAAGGTGGCAAAGTGACTGTACCATGCTCGAGGAGCCTGTTCGAGGCTATAGAGAGACTTGTTGAGGCGATAGACATATCCGAGATGAGTGGGATCCTCAATACCAGCAGGTTGTGCAACAAAAACAATCTCAGATAGAGTCCCGTGAAGAAAGGCATTCTTCACGTCGAGCTGGTGAACTAGCCATCCGTGAGAGAAGGCAAGTGAGAGCACTGTCCAAACTGTGGCGGGCTTGACAACAGGACTGAATGTCTCATCAAAGTCAATGCCAAGACGTTGAGTGAAACCACGAAGGACCCATTGAGCCTTGTATCGCTCGAGAGACCCGTCAGCCCTGAACTTGTGCTTGAAAATCCATTTGCTGGTGACAATGTTGACTTGAGGTGGTCGAGGAAAAAGCTCCCATGTGTTGTTCTGAAGGAGGGTAGAGAACTCTTCTTCCATGGCAACCCGCCAATTGGGATCGGCAAGGATGCCACGGAAGGTGCGGAACACCGGTGACAGTGTTGTGCTGTTATAGACACTAAGAAACCGGTGACCAGCTTTGGTCCACGTCATCATGCTGTGGTTGTTGGCGATGGGCTGCACGGACAAGGCACCCTTGGGCACAGCCAGCGTGCTGGGGGCAACCGGTTGCTAAGGAGTTGCTGCCTGGCGCCGCGAGTAGACTAGCAACGGTCGGGGCCTGCCTGGGGCTGTTACAGCAGCAGAGGAAGCCGGGGCGCCAGGGGCTATAGTAGCAGTAGTGGCAGGCAAAGTGCTAAAGCTGCAGCAGCAGCAGACGCAGAGTGAGTGTCCTGCCAGGTGCCTGGTCGGACCAGAGAGATCGGCGCAGGGGCCGTGCCAGGCACCGGAGTGGCAGCCTCTGTCTCGATGGCCATGCTCGTGCTGGATGCCACACGAGGACAGCCCGCGCTAGGTGCTGGTGGCGTGCCGATAGTCAGAGCCACACATGGATGTGCATGAACACCAACGGGAGCACATGTAGGAAATAAAGGTAGAGGTGCACTGATAGAACTGGACACAGGATTTGCATCATCAGTTAAAAAATCAAGATTGTTCATCAAACACGACGTGTCGAGAGATGAGAACATGATTGGACTCTAGGTCAAGGCAGTGGTATCCTTTATGATGGGAGAAGTAGCCAAGAAAAATGCACAAGGAGGATCGTAGTGCAAGTTTGTGAATAGCTGTGGCGAAGAGGTTAGGGTAACAGGCAGCCAAAAACACGAAGAGGGTCATATTTGAGCTGGACACCAAACAGTACAAAGTGAGGTGTGGAGGATTGAAGAGTTTTGGTGGGTAGGATGTTGAGAACATGTGTGATGACGTGTAAGGCCTCAACTTAGTACGAAGGGGGCATGTAGGCCTGAAAGAGAAGAGAGCGAACCGCATTGTTGATGGTGTGGATCATGCGCTCAACCTTCCTATTCTGAGATGAGGTATATAGGCAGGACATGCGGAGGTGTATACCGTGAGTGAGAAAAAAGGAGCGGGAGGTAGAGTTATCAAACTTTCGACCATTATCACACTGGATGGCTTTTACAGCGATGCTATACTGAGTGCGAACATAGACAAAGAAATAAATCAGAATGGCAAACGTGTCAGATTTGAGATGAAGAGAAAACGTCCAAACATAGTGTGAGTAATCATCTGACTACGAATTCCCCTTTTTATTTGCGAATAAGTATAATTAAGTAGTATTTGAAGCCGAAAACACTGGTGATCGGAGAGGTCCATAAATCACAATGAATAAGCTCAAATAAACTAGATGCCCGAGATAAAGATAACTAAAAAGGAAGGCAAGTATGGCGTCCTAACTGACACGCATGATAGAAAGAATCAATTTCTTTAGTATAACCAGGGATAACAGAGGCGACTTTGGATAAGACGTCGCAACCAGGATGGCCGAACCGGCGATGCAAGAGTGAAGACGAAGAATCAGCGACGAGAACGGTGGAGCTAGGAAGGTGCAATGGGTAGAGGAGCCCGGAGCTATTGCACCTGATGATCACCTTCTGAGACTCTAGATCCTTCACAGAACAGCCAGCAAGGTCAAATTCAACATCACAATTGTTGTCAGTAGTAAACTGGCGCACAGAAATGATATTCTTAATAAGTCGTGGGGAAACAAGAACATTATTAAGGAACAGAGTTGGTAAGAGTGTTGGTGCTAGTGGCGGTGACAAGAAGTAAGGAGCCATCGCTGACAACAATAGAGGAAGGAGAAGGATACCGCGAAGAGGTAGAGTGTGAAAGAGTGCAAGAATCAGAGGTCATGTGGGAGGTGACACCTGAGTCGAAGTACCATTTATTGTTCAACGGCTGCTAAAGGGTCATGGTGCTAAAAGTTGAGGCGAGGGAGTGTTGATCCTAGGCCGTCAAAAGATCGGTCTACAGGTTGTAGAAGCTGAGAGGAGCCAAGGCGCCAAGGGAAGGCAGAGGAGCACCTTGCTGACCGTAGTAGGCAGCAAGAGTGACCTGCTGTAGGTATTGCTGAAACGGCGCCGGTGAGAGTTGCTGCGAGGCCAAGAAGGCCCCCTGTTGGGCCAGCAGCGCCTACTGATATGGTAGTTAGGTGGGCAAAGCGCAAGGCGGGGGGCACAGCCCGAGAATGATGAGCCACGGGTTGTAAGACGTGGGCCAAAGCCCACTCGCCTCCTAGTTGGGTAGAGCAGGCATGCCCAAGCTTCCGCCTTTGCCGTCCCTGTGGCCGCCTTTGCCACCCCTGTCGCGGGCGCCACGGCCGCGGCCGTTGCCTTTGCCACCAAGACCACCCCTTTTACCATCCCTAGGCTGGTGGTGAGATGCCTAGAGAGCTGCTAAGAGGCGGGACGGGAGGACAAGGAGCACCTATGCCGGCGACGAGAGCTGTAGGAGGAGACGGGGTCGAGAGCCCATGGTAAGCTCAAGGATTAGCTCATTGCAGGCCTCCAAGAAGGAAAGAAAGGGACGGCCACGTCGAAGATGGCGGCCAACGGAGGCAAACCGCTCGTTCAAACCTCGAATGAGGTTGAGGACGAGGGAGCGGTCGCTAACTGGTTCACCAAGATCTGCGAGGTTGTTGGTAGTGGTCTTGAGGAGCTTGTAGTAGTTGGTGACAGAGAGATCTCCTAGACGAGCGTACGGAGTTTAGCGTCGAGGATGAGGGCCCGCGCCTCCCGGTTGTCGAGAAATTGGCTCTCGATGGCAAGCCAGGTGGTACGAGCAGTGACGCCTTGGTCGCCGCGGCTCCTGACAATGTCGAGGAGGTTGTCGGAGAGGGTGCCGTAGAGCCAAGAACGGACGACACAATCCATGCGCTCCCGGTCAGGCAAGTTCAGGGGACGATCGTCGTGAAGGACATGGTCTTAAAGAGAATACTTGCCCAGGGTGAGCAGGAATTGCTCATGCCACCGAGCAAAGCTACCGAAGTTCACGTCAAGAACGACGTGGACAAGGCTGCGGATGTTCTAAACGGCCACAGCTTGGGCGTGGAGGTTCAGAACCGCGACGGCCTCCTGAAGAACCATGGTGGCGTGAACTAAGGGACGAGGGCCATCGGAGAAGGAAGACGCAACCTCGTCAGCGTCTTCCGACGGGTCTTTAGGGGAGGTACGGTGACGGCGCGCTCCTGGGCAGCGCGGACGCGCGCGGCGACGGCGTCGCGCCCGATGGCTACGGCAACGGCCTCAACCTCGGCCTCCTCCGCGCGAGCGAGGACGACACGACGAGCCTTGGCCGCGACGACACTGGCATCCTCCAGCCGCTTGTGCTCGACGTTGTCGCCAGTGGCAGAGGGATGGAGAGAGCCAGCTATGAAGGGAAGAGGGGTGACGCAGGGGCAGCAGGCCGAAGGGGGTGGCGCTAGAAGCAGCACACCAGATATGCCAAAGAAGAAGAAGAATCGGATAGAACCCATACTCTGATATCATGTAAGAAAGACTCTATATTCTATATTAGATAATCATATATTACATGAGGTTACAAATATGAGTTCAAGGGTTCAAGATGTGAACACTAATCTAGAAAGGCCTAAGCCTAATCAACACACACTAAACAGCACAAGTACCTAGACCGACATATGGCTACAGCCAGAGCCCAAGACATAGACACAAGAGTCTAAAAGAAAAACATAACTTATTGTATGAGAGTTTAGAAGACAAACATACTACATGCTAAAATATAAATATTTCTAAATTATTTAATAAATATTAAAATTAGATCAAAAGATTCACCTTAGTGATCAATTTTTAAATTGCTTAGATTATCTTTCAAGCACCTAACTGGTTTAGAATAATTGAGATGATGGGAATTATAAAAATCACTATAAAAATACTTATATTGTGGTATAAAGTTGAAATTGTAAAAATATTTATATTTTGAAATGGATGGAGTATATGTTTGTATAGCCATATAGCCCAGAAGTTAATATATTTCAGGAGAGAGGTAATATCTACTCACCAACCACCGTGCTGCAGCGACTATTGTGTCACAAATTTCCTATAGTTTTAGGAACATGTTACCACTTACCAACCGGTTCAGGTTAAGTACACGGTTTGCCGTAACGCACCTGACCAGACATAATCTAACATATATGTCTTAATCCAATGATAAACTACAAATATATGCTGCCAAATAAACTACATACAGTAGGTTAAATCACTATATTTTATTATGTCTACAAGAACGGCAGCAGCAGTGATAAGTCATTAATGACCTTTAAATAAAAAACTAAATACATTAGGTTGAACCACCAAATTCTTCCAGTATATTTACCTTACAAACATTTTATGCCAAAGGACAGAGCAAAGCAAAAGTTGCATTTTAAGAAAGCAACCACTTAAGTTTTGCTCTTCACTTCTTGTCATCTCTAAGTACGACATAATTATGGCCATTAGTCTTCTGAATCTTCGAGATTTTCTTCAGAATTTCAGCAAAAGCATTCTTGTCCTGTAGTGAGAGAAGAATCAACATCAAAGCATTCACTTGCTGAAAGACAAATCATGATGACTATAGATAGCTGCATGTGTGGCTGTGGCCTCCAAGATGCAATCTTTTTATCGTTGGTTGTTACAATCTTAAGTTAATATATATCCTCAGTGTTATTTTCAATAACAAATCTATTAATATGGCTTTCATCTACCAAGATAGTTCTAAACATATTAACGGGCAAACTTTGGCAGCATGGATTCTAAGAAGTTAAAGTAATAAGGGAAGGAATATATTGTAGAAATAGGACAGCCTACTGAAATATATAAGGCAACACTATTATGAGATTTATAGGCTCTCTCGTTTTAAGATTGAAGGATACGGCAGCAAATATGGCTACATCAAAGTGACAAGCTTCCTTTCAGATAGACCTATCCCACAGTTCCTCAAAAAACTAAATTACGACATGGGGCACAAAGCCAAAAGAAATATTCCATAGTTACAGCAATGAACCGGAACAACTATCTAACAAACCCTAGTGTTGTTCAGGTTAGACGTTGCGACCAACAGACCAATGCCCCAATGCCCCATTAGTTCCATGGGGAGTCACAAGGGCTTTTGAAATTGGAACTGGAGTACAGGACTCAAATCAGAGAGGATTCTGGTTATCTGGAAACCAGTAGCACTTCCGTTTTTTTAACATTTTTCAAGATAGATAACTGCATGCCATTCTGTTATAAAAGATGAGTTTGAAAAAGGCAATTTTAGATTGCACCAAACAAATACAGATTGTGCTACCAAAAATCTGACCTACTTGGTTCAAAGGCGATAAATGAACAACCCAGAGAAAAGTAAACAAAGAAACTGAACAAACCTACCTCTTGACCCATAGTCCAGAGGGGGTTTGGCTTGTCAGCCAAAGCAGTCAAGAAAAACTGGATTTTCTTTCTTCTCTACATTATTCAATAAGATTGATAACTATGTGTCTTTTGGTTGATTAGTTGAATTGTAAGTATCTAATATAAATAAATATGGAAACTGATGAAACCTACCTCTGGACCTCGTAGTCTAGACTTAAATCTAGATACCAAATCTTGTGTAGTGACAGGAGCAACAGAAAGAAGAACGGTCCTGATTTCATCCTCTGTGACAGGAGATACATTTGCGCTAGTTTTAGATACAGCAGTGGCCTTTGATGCAGGTTTTGAGGAAGATGGTGCCTCATCTTTGGCACCTGATGTTTTTGTATCCTAAAAATGAAAGAAAGAATTTATAATACTAAATGAAAAGAAGAGCATTCTAGATACTAGTGTGTAAGAACTTACAGATTCCACCTTTGCTTTTTTGGAAGCTGCACCGCCAGATGCTTTTGTATCATCACCACCCGATTTCCTCTTTTGCTTAGATTTGGATGCAGGAGGTGTGCCACGAGTATGTCCCAATGGTGTTGGTTTAGCTGGGCTGTTATCTACAGGTTCATCTTTGGGTTGATCTTTCTGTTTTGGAGCAAGCACTGGAGATGACTCATCCTCCTGCTAGAAGAAGAAATACAACCTTAAAATCAGCAGAAAAAATGTAACATCCTTTCTGGCCAAAGTGTACCCTCCAAACACAATAAAAAATACAATATGAAGTTAAGCGAATGAATTAATACGTCATCATCTTCGTCATCCTCATCGGCATCTGACTCATTCAGTCCAGCAGCTTTCCCAAGCAGCTTTTTCAACTCCTTGCCAGACTTGCTCAGACCACCTTCCTCTTCAGTTTCTTCATCGTCCTGAAAGTATCAATTGTCAGAGAGTATTGTCATTCTCATAGGCAGTGGTACCAATGAGAAAGAAAAAGTAACAAATACCAAAGCAATAGCCCAAAAGGGGGAGGAAAAAGCATATTTGCTTTCAAATAGGTTCACACTACATTCATACATAGGGCCTGTTTGAAACAGATTGTTCATTGGACTATTGTCATGGATTATCTACTTTGATTATAGTGATAAATTAACTTAAGAAATAAACTTAACAAATATCTTACAATAAGTGGTCTAAGCAATATAGTAATAGAAAAAAATTTTCAGAAAACCTATTTTTAGAGACATGGAGCAAATAATCCACAGCAATAATCCGGTGAACTAAAAAGAACAGGCCATATGTAGGTAGTCTTCTTGTTCTAGCAGCATGTTTGCTAGAGGTGAGTTCCCAGCATAACGAGCTGCAAGTAATACAAATCCTCTCTAGAATAGCAATCGGATACTTCTCTTAGCATTGAATAAGAACCTTATAAGAATGAATAGAAATTTAGCACAACTCCTACTACTCATGACCATGATAACAAGGTATCCCACTTGTACCAGGTCAGTTTATTTTGTTGACTGTTTTGTTATATTAAATTCAACATAAAAGGTCACATGTGGATTGAAACTATTACATCAGACGTGCATTATCAGGATGCTTGGTAACAGACAGAAATAACTAGGATGAAAACAAGTATGTGAAAAATCTAACCATATGGATATTAACATATTAGATACTTGTCACATTGCAATTACAGATGAGATGTCAATTTTCATGTGATCATTCAAGGTATTCCATGAGAAACAAAAACTGTGATAACAGAACTCATAAATATTTTGAAATGAATAATCCTGTCTACCTGCTTAATTTCAGGAGGAGCAGGAATCTCAGGAGCTAAATCTGCCCGCTCCTCTGGGTCTATATCCACAGCCTCATCGTCGTCAGTGAATGTTTCTTCGTGTTCCCAGTCATCACCTGATAAGGCAATTCCCAACAAGGATGTCAATCTGAGACTTCAAAAAAATGCCAAAAAATATATACGTATGTTACTGTTTTATTGGCATTGCATAGGTTTCAGAGTTGCTCTTCTGCAAAAGAGCAATGAAACCCAATGTGATGGTGATGTTAGGCATTGTAACTAAGAAAGAATATTTAAACACAAGTAACATGTGGCATATTTGGTCAAGGACTCAAGGTCATCCAATGTAAAGAAGGTTACAGAGAAGGAATTACCACAAGCTTATGCTTCATGGTATCTAAAATAAATTTGATGAAAATGGTTTATAAAAAAAGCATTTTACTTTAAAAGTGTAACAAAATAAGTTCTCAGAATCCCCAACTGTAATACATATCTCATGAAATCTCACTTCAGGTACCAATGCATTCCAATTTTTCTCATGAAATCTCACTGGCAGTACCAAAAGCATTTTCAAGTTGAAATATATTAGACATTAATCACCTCAAACAACAAATCACAGAATATGCCAATAACAAATATATATACCTTAAAAACTAAACATACGTAGGTAAAAACATCAGGGTACTATGCAATGGTAAGAGTATAAAATACAAGAATTAGTTGTGAGGTCAACTGCAAAGGTATTATTTTAACACAAGATTGAGAAGCACACCTTTTTCAATTTCGTCATCCAAATCAAAATCTAGATCCTTTCCACCTTCCTCATCGTCATCCATACTCTTTTTGTTGAGCCCAAGCCTATTTTTGCGTGCAGCTTCCTCTTCTTCATCCTCCTGGCCTTTATCAGAATTGTTACCCTCCTCATTGTTTTTCCCTTTCTTCGGACGAGCATTTTCTTTTTCTGTGCCATCTGTAGGCTCAAGTTTCTTCGTGTCTGAACCAAAGGCAGCCGGCCCATTTGTAGCCGCTTTCATCATCCAACGTTCATAACCAGTTGCACTGGTTTTTCTCTTATTCATCTTCTCTTCAGCCTCTTCCAAGGTAAGTTGTTTGTACTGTGCAATTTTACTGAAGTTATACCTAAAAGGGCATAACCAAAAACAGAAAATTAACCAAGACAATTTTATCTGGCTTTCAATCTCCATTACAGAACTAGTAGTATTATGACCATTGCTAAGACTATCATTGAAATTTCTACAATGGTGTGCTTGGCACTCCTTTGGATTATAATCCAAAGCAGATTTTGAATTTTAGACTTTGACTTTAGGATTAGTTTTGGGGATTTTCTTCCACACTTTTATTGCCTGACCCTTTTTCATGGTTGCTCAGAAGGCAAGTAAAATAAAATCTACCTACAATTATTCTTAAAACAACAAACTTTAAAATTCAAAATTGATTTGGATTATAATATAAAGGAGGGCCAAGCACACAGATGAACAACTTTGTGAAACCTACCACCTGTTGCTAACCTGGAATGAAAACTACCAAATCATATGGAAATGGTTGAGTAAAATTTTAATAAAATATTCTTATAACATTATACTTCTGTAGTTTTTTCAGTATATCCAAAAATAACTTCAAATTTGTGTCCATGAGATTTTGACAACTTTTATTAAAAGTGAGCAGCTAAAATATGGAATAAGTCTATTACCAAGAACCAGCAGGATATGCATGAAATTCCTTGCCATGCATCATCAACAAATAGTATGTAGCTGTTGCTGACTGTGATCCCTCCATTTGACCTTGATACTGATATTGCCCAGTTTCATCTTCCAAAATCCATGGCTTCCTATTGTATTTCTCCTAATTTTGCCAAATATATCACAAAGTTAACAGATCTGACCAAACAAACTTCATACAGATGTTCAGAATTTCTATAGCTCAAAATCCATGTACAGAACTTGGCAACATTTGGTACAAGCAAATTAAACTAAATTGTGGAAAGTATTTAATGTAGAACCAATAGATATGTGCTATCATGCAAGTTTGCATGTGACCCACTGGATGACTATCAGATGCATGACTTAAGGAAATTAGAAACCATAGAATCCCTCTTTTATTAGTTTCCAAATGCGGTTATGCATAATTCTCATTCATGTGGTCATATAGTGGAATTAAAACTGAGAACATCCAAATCAATCATGGTAGAGGTTCACCATAATGCCTAAATTTTCCCCATTAACTATTTGAATCTGAAAGCATGACTCCACAAGAAAGGCAGAGTAATAAAATGGAAGAGAGTAGCATATCTTGATCAATCTATTTTGGGTCGTACAAGGTTGACTAAAAATATCAAAGATCCTTTTTTTTTGTTCATTGATATTTAGTCCAGCTTCTCTTTTGAATATCTTCTGTTAGCAAAAGCCCTAGCCCAATATGTCAACCACACTAAAACATGTATTTGTTTAAATTTTTACACAATGACTAAAATGAAGCCTAGCCTGAAATTTGATGGACCAAGACAGCACCTTTTCCCCCCAAATGAAAGTGCATGGCCTCATCAGCTTTTTCGCATACTATTGAGTAAATTATTGCCTTATTGGGAGATTTACATGGAGTATAGTTCTGAAGAAATGGACAATGTAATGCTACATTGGTACATCTGATAATTAAAACACTTTATAGGACATACAGTGAAGAATTGAAGATTCAAAATTCATTTGTTTTCCAAAACAGAAAGCACATGATAAAACAATGATGTTCCATGAATGCATACCCGCATATTATCAGTAAGCTGGCGACCTTGTAAGCCTTCCTTATGAAGAGACCATTTGTTTTCAGCACTCTTCTTCTTTGAGAAAGGGGGTAAACCAGTCACAAACCTTCCAATAGAGAAGCTCTTATCCGTGGTAGCATTGGCTCGTACATTATATTCCTGCAACAGAAAGATCAACACAGAAGAGGATGTCAGTGTAACCAGATGAACCAAATAGCAAACCACCTGAACAACAGGAACTGACAGCTCACATTGTTTGCGCTCTAGACAAAACAATGATACTGTAACTGAATAAAATCCGAGAGAGTTACCACAACATTAATTCCTTGGCAATACATTCATGTGAACAGCCTACATTAAATTGTGACACTAGCATAATGTGTAATCTAACTTGCATTCAAACTACCTACTGTAAACATGCTCATCTGTGCCACAGAGGTGGATGACCAGCTTGTCCCCATTACTTGTCAACACAAAACTCTTATCAATTTCTCAGCATCCACGTTGGTGTGATTTCAAAGAACCAGGGCAGAACTGGCAACTGGCAATTGATATATTGCTCTAAGTAAAGTATCTTCAACTCTCTAATATATTAGCTACCAATATACAGCTTGTAATTTACAAGTATGGATAGTTAGAGATCTACTTTAACAAGCTTACATGATCACTGTGCACAATTAAATATTGCAGATGATCGTAAGTACCGCTTCCAATAAAAGTTGAAATAGACACATTGTTTCCTTATTGTAGCGTAATGGCTCACATCACCATGGTGATGGTCACATGGAAATTCCACTATACCTTATTATAACACACTTTGAAATGTTTGCAATCAACTTCCACATTACTCCCTCTATTCCACAGTGTTTGTACATGGCCACTGTGTGCATTAACTAGAAGAAAAACTTCGTACAGACTAGCATACATATTCCTATTGCAATAACATGCTACAACCAATGATCCCTCTTTTGCTATGTGGGCAGAATTGTTAGTCACTACACTCAATTTCCTACATGGACAAACAGTGTAAACCGATCATCATGAGTAAGTAAGATGTAGAACTTAAGCAGCACCCAACATATCTACTAGTAAAAACCAACACCATAGTCAGGGGAAAATGAGCTGTAACAAAATCCTGACAGCAAATCTCTTAATATCTATTCATTTCATATGTTCTAAATGAATTGTTTTGGAACAGAAACATCAGCACACACCCTTTGTGTTCATTACTATTTCCCTAAGATCATGACAATATGGGTTAATAGCATATTGAAGAGAATTCAGCTCGTGGGGGACGTCGTGTTAGAACCCTAAATTACACCATCGACCATCACAATTCCCAAATTATCCCCCACCCACCCAAAGGACACACATAAAGCACCGCACGCAGCTCTGGAGCAGCTGGAAACCCTAGATCGCGAGACCCCAAACCATTCCCGGCCACAAACCCCACAGGCACGCGCGCGCGCAGAAACAGACGGAGGAATCCATACCCTGATGAGGTTGGTGATGAGGGCCGAGCAGACGAGGCATCGGGCACGGGAGAGCGCCATGGATTTGCCGCAGGAGCTGCAGAGCGTGGTGTGCTTGCAGGACGTGCCATAGAGGTCCGACGGCGAGCCGCAGCCCTCGCACGCCGCCTTCAGCACCAAGTCCGCGCTCCCCATCGCCGGAGAGGTCGTGGGGCCGGCGGGAGGCGGACCAGCTAGGGTTCCGGCGACCGGCCACCGGAGGGGGGTGATTGTGGGGGGATCGCGGCGGTCGGGCCTGGGTCTCGTCGAGTGAGTGTGGTGGTCTGGAAATGGAAATGGGGACTCTATTCTTGGGTTCGGTTCTGTACGGAATTGGGGAAGAGATAAGAGATACGGATTGGACCGGGCCGGTCGTAGGCCGGTCAACGGTTTCAGGAGACCGTTCGGGCTAAATAATTTTTTCGATAATGAGTTGGTTATACCTCGTTTTCAATAAGGTTTTTTTAAAAAAAGTTTATATATATTTTTTAAAATAAAATAAATTTATTTTTTAAATTTATAATAGTTAATGCTTAATTAATCATAAAGCTAATTTGAACTCTATCTCAGCGTAGATACTGCGGGTAATCAGAACCATATTTTTTGGCCGGTAAATTATAATCGGTGCGCACTCACCTATTAATCTTTCCGAGCGAGAAGTCAGTCCAAAGATATGTAGTTTATTTTTTAATGAATGAATACTTATATGTTTTAAACCATGTATTGTTTTTTAAAATACATTTTTACCATTGTAATTTATTCAAAATATATAATAAAATGAGTCCAATGTTAAATATGTTTAAATATTACATACTCTTTGTAGCATTATATTGCTCACACTAAAACTCATGAACATGCTGATATCTAAGAGATCCGATTTGCTCTGGTGCAGCTCTTTTGGTTTTAAGATTCGTTACAGTGTACTCCCGATAGTCCCACTAGGTGTGACAAAAATATGTTTATGCTGAAACTTGCAAACACGTGAAAATTTGCTTTGCTCTAGTGTAGATTCTTCGACTTCAACATTCGTTAGATGCACTCCCGATGGTCCCACCAGGTGTGCCAAAAATATACTCACATCGAAACTTACAAACACGCTGAGAACTGAGAGATTTGCTTTGTTCTAGTGCAGATCCTTCGGCTTTAAACATTCATTGGATGCACTCCCAATGGTCTTACCAGGCGTGCTAAAAATATGCTCACACCAAAACTCGCGAACATGCCGAGGACTAGGAGATCTTCTTCACTCCAGTATAGGTTCTTCGGCTTCGTTGGGTGATGCGCCCTCTCGATTGTCCTTCGCTCTTGTTGGTTGGTTCAAGAATGCACCAAGATACTTCGGATTCGTTGTCCCTTCGTCAGGATGATGAATATGTGGATGTGCTAGTCAATTTGACACTATAATTAACTAGGAGATAAAGAGAATGGATCGGTCGTACAACGAGTCGATACCAATTCTTGCTATCAGCTGGTTATCGATAGGGTTGAAATAGTCATCGACTGCGTCCGACGCGCTTCTACTATCAACTAGTTATTGATAAAGACTAAAACACTTTTTCATCAACTATGAAGCTGATGAAGACGTAAGCAGATGGCGACAAAGAGAAATAAAGATACATCGGTAATTGAGTCGATGTTACTCTGGATATAACAAAGACTTAACATTAGTCCATCGGCTGTAAAGCCTTCGAAATATTCAAAGGATATAATAATGATTTCATTGGTTGTAAATCCAATAGTACTCTAAAATATAATATTTAAAGAATAGCACGTGAGATCCTTCTATCAGCTGGTTACTGATAGAGACTATAACGCTCGTTAATCGGCTAAAAAACCGATGAAAACATATGTAGATTGGCAAGAAATAATATAAAAAATCATCAGCTATAGAACCGATAGCGCTCCGAATATAATATGCGATGAATAAGAAAGAGTAAGACCCGATCCTTCGAAAGAGCCAGTCTCAATAAATCGGAGCGAACCGAGACGGTATGAGATTGAGATTAATGGCATAGAGATAATGGAGACTAGATTGGATATATATATGAAAAGAATGGACGAATTGAGCCGATGAGAAAATATGTGTATCGCATAAATTAAATTATACCTATAACTTATATATGTTCTGAATGTAACCTACACATAAATTAAATTATATATAACCATATGTAACTGTTACTAAAAAAAACCACTCATATTTAGATGCAAGATATGGCCAGCTTGGCATTGCACCCATGAAAACGTGCGGCCACGTGGGGAAAAGTTATTTTCGGTATTTGTTAGAACGGTAGAGTTAAGACTAAAGCAGTAAAAAAAAAAGCTCGGAAGCTCAAGCCCTAGCAAGCTTGTGCCAAAGCTCACGAGCTTTTCGAGCTGAGCTTGAGCGACAAGCCTAACAATATATATTTTTTATTGTTTATTTAATAAAAATATATTATTTGTATTTATTTTTTCTACTTTTTTATTAACGTGCTTAACTTAAATAATAATAATTTTTATTAAGATATTATGTTATATTGTATATAAATATATGTTATATTCTAAAAGCGTGGTTGTTATATAGACTTGACTCAAGCCTAGACAGACGAGTTCATTTGAGCTCAACTAGTTTACAATTCTAAGAATAATGGTTTAATGGTTTATATTATCACGCCTGTGCCATAGATTTTTAGGCATACGTTTAGTTGACTGAGAAAATCATGACTATCCATGTTTTTTATCTATATAGTCCCATATATCAAATGCTCAATTTCATGGCTTAGTTTGTGTCAGCGTGGCCAATGTTTTGTTAGTCACACTTTTGCTGATGAGCCACTACTTTTTTAAGTTGTTTGCAAACTTAACCATCAACCAAACGCTCTTGTACTGTGTAGTCACATCCTTTTTTGCCCTATTTGGATGAACTTCAAATCTGAAACGGAACAGACCGTAGGTGTTCACTGTTAATTCCTTTGAGAGATTGTAATTAAGTACTATTCATATCGGTTTGGAGATTTGCTGCCGGTGTTTGTTCTTAACCACCAGAGTTCTGTGTGGAAGGAATTAATCTGCTACTTTCGTGTGGAGTGGTTCACTGAGGATACAAGAAAGTTATTTTGCTACTATACGTTCTCGCATATACAACATCTGGATAATCAAGGTGCCGTGAAAAATAATTACAGAGAAAAATAATTACGATGGATTGTTTGGTACCGTGAAAGAGTATGACCGAAATCAAGGTGCTCGCTGCTGGGTGCTCTTCATTAACCAAGTTTAGTCCTGTACCAACAATAACATATGTATACATGTCAAAAAATATATATGTAAATAATATACATATATTTTGAAGTAGTATATATATGTAGTCTACTGGCATGGAAGGAAAACGGTTCCTCATGTTCGGGAATTGACAGATCGGGTCCTTGTACATTGACCATGGCTGCCCTGGAGCACGCCTTGCACCGGAGGCACCGCCGGGCGACGCACTCCATGGACGTGTACTGCGCTCCGCACTCCGGACAGTTCGCCGGGCACTGGAACGCCTGGCGCCCCGGCCCGGTCGGAGGCTCCTTTTTCGCCGGGGGCTTCTTCTGCCACGGCGGATTCAGCCACTCGGGGCACCGGGCGCACTTCATGCCGGCGTGCTGCTCCACGCGCCCAATCTTCCCGGCGAACTCGTTCTTGCAGGAGGGGCACTAGATGAGGATGGCCTCGAGCGGCTCGTGCATCGGCGGCGGAGGCGGCGCGGCGGCCCGGGGCACGTACGGGCGGCTCATCCTCGCGTAGTCCGCGTTCCGGTCGGAGGTGAGTCCGAGTCGTAGTCTGGTGGAATGACTTTATTCGGAGTGTTGATAGACAAATTTGGCAGATACGTAAATGAATAAATTTAGATTGCATGAGTTTTAGCTTAATGAAAGGTATAGCTTGAAATGTGTAGTGTGACATTATCTATATTTGTTGATTGCTGTTGGCTTGTAACCTTCTATATATACGTAACATTTTATATATATCATCTATAGTGGTTATGAACCATAGAGATTATCTAGTATCAATTATATTAACATGGCATTAGAGTCATTATTTTTTCTCCAAATCAATGTCGACATCATCTTCTACCTTCTCCACCACCTCCGCCTCTACTTCTAGCCTCTCCTCTGCTACTACCTTTGTCCCTATACCAATTCATCATACTGTCATCATTCGACTCAACAAAATAAACTATACATTATGGAGTGCCCAGCTTCTCCCGTATCTACGGAGTGCAAAGCTTATGAGCTTCATCGATGGAACCACGACTGTATCTTCCTAGCAGATTCCTTCATCGATTGTTGATGGTGTCGAGCTCATGTCTAACTTAGAATATTACATATGATATGATAAAGATCAGTAACTACTAAATGGTCTTCTCTCGTCGATGACTAAAGACATTCTTTAGGACGTGGTGTCTGCCGCCACATCCAAAGAAACCTGGGACACTCTTCGGCGCATGTTCTCCTCCACCACGTGTGCGCGCACTGTGTAAGTGCGTGTCGACCTTGCTACAACCAAGAAGCGTGACCTCTCTGCTACAAATTACTACCGCAAAATTAAGAGTTTGGCCTCCAAACTGGCTGCGGTTGATGCTTCTTTTCGTGATGAAGATATCATTGCCTATCTCCTAGCGGGTCTTCCCCCAAATTACGATCCGTTCGTCACATCTATGACGACAAAGAGTGAGCCTCTCACGCTCGACGACGTCTACTCATATCTGCTAGCATTTGAGGCACGCCAACTATAATACTAGACGGAGACTCGTCTCAACATCGGCGCGTCAGCCAACTTCGCTGGCCGAGGTGGGCAGCAGCGGGGCCGTGGCCGTGGCCGTGGCAGTCTCCCTGGCCACGCCCAAGGCTATGGCCGTGGTGGTCCTCCGCCCCAGGGACGTGGACGTGGCTCCCCTCCCTGTCAGATTTGCGGTCGTATAGGTCACACTGCCATCAAATATTAGTATCGTATGGATGATTCTTACCAAGAGGAACAACCCTATGCTACGGTGGTTGCTACTTCATCCTACAAGGTTGATACCAACTGCTATGCCGACATGGAGGCTACCGATCACATAACTAGTGATCTGGATCACCTAGCCTTACGTGAACAATACCATGGTAGAGAAATGGTTTAAGTTAACAACAGAGTAGGTTTGCAAATTATTCATATTAGTTCTTGTTCTCTTAAAACTGCTACACGTCCTCTTGACTTACATAATGTTCTCCACGTACCTGATATCTCTAAATACCTCCTTTTAGTTCATAAACTATTACATGACAATAATATATTTTTTGAATTTTATCCATATCATTTTCTTGTAAAGAACCAAGCAACGAAACAAATGTTCATAGAAGGAAAGTGTGAATCCGGCCTCTATCCCATAAAGCCATCCGATGTTGAATTCTTCAAATAAGCACTTGTAAGTGTCAAGGCATATATAGATCAGTGGCATGCTCGTCTTGGCCACTCCTCTACCCTAGTCGTACGGTCTATTTTAATTTTAAATAATCTCCCATATATCAAGAAGTTGAGTCTCTTAATTTGTTATGCATGTCAATTAGGCAAGAGTCATCAACTCGCCTATACTCATGTCATTTATCGTCCTACATTGTCTCTTGAACTTGTTTTTTCAGATGTGTGAGGCTCTGCCTCCAAGTCTGTTGGTGGATACAAATACTACATAAGTTTTATCGATGATTTTAATAAATTTACGTGGATATATTTGATGCATGACCGCATTAAGGCTTAACGCATTTTCTTGCAATTTCAAGCACATATAGAACGTCTCTTTGATACTAAAATTAAATGCGTCCAATCCTATTGGGGCGAGAAGTACCAAAAACTTTATACTCAATTTTTTCAATCCCTTGGCATAGCCCATCATATTTCCTGCCCACATACTCACCAATAAAATGGATCAGCTAAACGCAAGCATCGTCTTATAGTTAAAACTGATCTTGCTTTACTAGCTCATGCCTCCATACCGATTCAATTTTGGGCCGAGGCCTTCCTCACAACCACTTATCTCATTAATAGATTGCCCACTTGAGTCCTTGATAATTTGTGCTCTCTAGAATGTCTTCTTAAAACTCCACCGAATTATTCCCTGCTCCGTATATTTGGTTGCGTATGTTGGCTTAATTTACGATCCTATAACCAATACAAACTTTCCTTTCGATCTAAAGTCTATGTGCTTTTGAATATAGTGGTCTTAGATATAAATGTCTTGATATAGATTTCGGACGCGTTTATGTGTCCGTGACGTTATATTTGATGATATTTAATGATGAATTTAACAAAATTGATTTGGTTTTTAGATATTGCTGTGTGTTTTTATAACCTTAATTAAACTTAAAGAAATATGATTTATAATAAAAATCAAAACACTTGCATCATTTTGGTTGTCCGTCTGTTACCATGGTTAGTTACTTCTTGAGTCAGGAACCTACCACGGTGTTCGAGTTGGAAAGAAAATTTCCTAAGAGATAGAATTCGTTCTTTAGTTATATTAAAGAAAAAGGTTTATTTTTTAATATATTTGAGGTGTAAAATAAGTATAAAATAGTTTAGATAGTGAAGTGGTCTGACAAAATAGTTTGAGCAAATAAAATTAACTTTTTCTATATTAAAAACCCGTGATTTGTTGACAGTATGCGCATGCGCATAGTATATCGTAGGGTTCCCTTCCAATATGTTCTGTTTCGGTGCCTTTGCTACCTTTTCATGGTGGGAGTGGAAATCAAGGAAGACCATGCCACTCGCACGAAGCTGCTCTCCCTATTAATTAGCTGTTGGTTCTAACAATTCATGAAATCTATAGCTTTTATCTGAGTAGTTTTCCTGGTCTCCTGGATGTCTTTGTGACAATGGCTGAACTTGATCGATTCATTTAATAAGAATCTTAAGATACTTTTCGAATCGATAATAATAGTAATTTTGAATGGAGGCACCTATTCTACTACGATAGATTTTAACTTACCCTCTATTTATTTTTATGCCTTAATATTTTCAGCACTTGCAATGACTTCTTTATTTCTTTATGTGCAAAAAATAAGATTGTCTACCGAATTTTCTCACAAGAAGATCATAGATCTTTTGTAGTGTAAGTAATAAAACATGCCAAAAAAATTTTCAATGTATTTTCAAAAAGATCATATTTTGTAGTGTAAGTAATATAATATGGTAGGTTATGTGGATGTGGAACGTGATTATCAATTATTTTGGCATGCTATATTTAAGAGCTATGTAGTATATTATGTGGTTGGTGACGAATCATAAATAATTTGTTTTTCATGTTTAAGATAAGAATTCAATCTATTGGAGAAGATGTTATCGTGTCTGAGTATAAATATCATCATATTTAACAGACGTTTAATATAAAGTATATATACACATCTAAATATTTTTTTAACCCGTCGTAACACACGGTTATTTTGCTAGCTTATTATAAAAATAAGAGGTGCTTCTGCCATTTTTTTTGTACGTCCATCCAACTGTTGGTATTGCTTGACTGATTAATCGGACGATCGTGTTCAGGGGCGCTCTGCCTAATCTGACTTCCCTCTCCAACCGGCTCGCCGCCCCCTCTTGGCTCGGTTTCTCGCGAAGCATAACTGCACAACTCGCAACTGGTGCCTTATCTTTTGACATAAAACACGCATTTTTCGTATTTGGCCAACCGATAGGGCCCTAGGGTTCGCCGTGCCGCCGCATCCTTTCGCCGTCGCTCTCCTTCCATAGGTGCAGTGCTGCATCCACCGCCTCTCCTTCGCCAATTCCAGCGATCACAAGGCACATGTCCATGGCATCTCTCTCCAATCTCCATCGCTCACAACGTAGCAACCTCTCAGCGCTCGCCGGCTCCGGGCATCACAAATTTCGTCCCCACATGCACGAACTCGTCCGCGAGTCGAGGATGCAGAGGAGGAGCCCCAGCGCGTTGAACCAGCCGTGGTTCCTGGGCTCACTGATGAAGGCGAAGGACCATCATAGTTGATCTCAGGTGGCGAGGAGCTCACCGTTGTTAGAATGTTTTGGCCGTCGCCGGCCATCTTGCTGCTCGCTTCGTCTTGCCAGCGGTGGAAATGGCCGGGATAGCTTAGCCTCCCCGCTGCCCCGAAGTATTGCTCGTGGTTTATAGGTTTTGCTCTCTGTACGTTATACACACATTTTGTATGCATGATCTATTCATTAACAGAAGCATTAGTTGGGAGATTCAATCAACTTACAAGCATGCATGCCTAATAATTCGGTACGCAGTCCAGATGGGAACCCGGTTCAGCCTCTCTTAATTCAGTTGCCGATGATTTGTTCATTTAAACCATTGCTTTAGTACAGATGTCTGGAGTATCTAGATTTGCATCGCCTTGCTGTTTTGGTTTTTTTCCCCCAGTCTGCAGGATTGCTGTGCGCTATTAGCAGGTTTCTTTTAGTTTAGCATTGTAAGACTGAACTTCCTTTTAGTTTTGCATTGTAAGACTGAACTTCTTGTTCTTCATCTTTGGCAGGAAAATGGTTTAGCACCTCTTCTTCGAGGATATCTTCATTGTGACCAGGCTCGATCCCGATGGGAAGAAGTTCGGCAACAAATGTACTTCTCTCTGCCCGTTTCACATAATCAACTGAGTTTTACTTCTACAACGTTATCCGCTGTGTCCAAACTGTGCCAATTTAATCTCCGAGAGTGCGGTTAACAACGGCTCTGCAAGATCTCAACATTGCCCTTTTCCAGTTCTTTTACACTGTTTACATCTTTTTCGGGAATACGCATAAGACTTGCATATCTTTGTATCAAGATTGTAGGGAACTTTTGTTATCTACAAAAATCAAGGTGCGGCATAGCAGGAGAGATGAGAAAGGAAGGAAAAAGAGAGAAAGGGAACAGGAGAACAAAAGGCGACCACGGTTGCTCAGATGGGCGGTACTGACGGCCGCTTCCTCCGCTGTTTACATCTTGGAATAATTGCGCTTAACCTTGATGTTACAGCAATCTTTTATTGAAATAATGTTGTCATGTTCATGTACAATTTCTCTCATTTAAGCTCGGAGCGAGCATTCTTTTTAAATATACATGTAATTAGATGTTGCTACTGATGTCTATATAAAGTGTGATGTGATAAATTCACCATGCATGCTCTTATGGCGAGTTCAAATGAATTTACTTATACAAGCTAAATTATTATTATAAGATTAATTATGTATTAATAACTTAAAATTTATTTTTAAAGCAACTTTCTATATTTTTTTAAAAACATAATTATTAATATGTTAATGATTTATATTGTTTTACGTGAGTAAATTACTAAGAAAAAACTTGCTAACTCCAGACAGGCTACTACACACAGTTGATTTGCCTTATTCATCTTAGAAGTTACTCTTGAAATAATTTGTCAATTGCGTTTGTCAAAATACACCTCAAAATGTGATTTAGTAGTCTCAAGTCCTGTTCTTGTTTCACTTGGGCTTATATCAGTTTTGGCCGATATTTGCGATACGAAACTACGCATAAAGCCAACAATATATCATTTCTTTCTATAAGGCTAGTAAAAAGCTGACAAGTACAACTATGTCATGCATGAAAAGCTTTACATGATCTCATAAGACAGTTTCAGTGGTCAAGCTGCTCAAGTGTTTGGCTCCTTACAACTTCAGATTAGTTAAACTGCATGGGTCTATCTGAGGCCTTTTTTCAAGAATAATACAATAGGAATTGATTGTGAGATAAATTTTGTATAATATATGTTTAGGCATGAGATTGCTCTCCTAGCCGTATGAACTAATAAATAATTTAATTTGTTCCTTTACAACGTACGGTATATTTATAGTTAAAAAAGTCGAAAACTTCTAAGGAAATAACTTCCTGCTAGGGACAGAAAATACGTGCATCTGACACCCTGTCCCATCGGTATTGACTTAGGTGGATAGCCGCGTGCATGCAAGGAATTGGTCCGAAAATCAACGATCGATAAACAGATAAAAATCAATGGAGCAATGTAATCTTCGCTATGTGCTGCTCCCTCTGTTTATACTTTATTTTATTAGAATACAATTTTGATCAGCAATTATTCTATTAATATATTACTTATGTGATATAAAAGTATAATAATACAAAATACTTTTCAATACGAATCTAATAATTTCAATTTTGTATCATAAAAATTATTCTCATAGTGTAATCATTGGTCAAATCCTAATCTTAATAAAATAAAATATGTTTATATTTTAAAATGGAGGGATTATCATATACCATATAATGCATCAACTCGTTATACTTATTTATCATGGAACAAATCTAATGACATGTATGATCTCCCCTATTATGCACAACACATGTAACTCATTCATTTCATTATAATACAAATCCAATAATGCATATTCATCTACATCAAAACGAATGGCCAGGTCTCCTCACTCATGGACTCACTCTTCCCCCTACTACACCTCACATCAATCTCTCTCCCTCATCCCATGACTATGCCAGACGTCCATAACCCTAGACGTCGTCGCTTCTACTATCAATCGCCTCTGCTACCTCTCACGAATTATAGTCCATCTATCCATTCAACCATGAATCACTGCCCGTCATCCATGAATCGTTGCCTGCTCCTAGCCTCTGCCTAATTCCACTATGTTGTATCACCACTGCATTCCCTCGCCACCAATCACCCATCGTCATGTGTGAACCTACATTCAATGTTGAAATCCCCACCACCTCCCTCTCCCAGACATGATTGCCTCCTTGATCCTCAGTCCTAGCCTCTGCCAAATCCTCCGTTCGTTGTCTATGAGTATTGTGTTTGCCCCTTTATTTTAGGTAGCTTCATTTTCTCTTGAACCCTAGCGCTAGTGCACAAGCGATTAGCAAGCAAGGAGGCAATGGCGCAGGAACTAGGCAAGGTGGCGTGGTGTGGCTGACGATCGTCGGAGGCTGGCAATGCGGGCCATGGGTTAAGGCAGTTGTCAGAGTACTAGATATAGCATACCTTATGAATACGGATATATGGTAGCTAGAAATACTGCATACCTAAGGATATACGGAAAGTGACAATTATATATGTATAATGAAAAGGGTAGGATAGAAGTCTATCCTAGATAAGAAAGGGACTCTATAGTCCAATCCGGATAATGTAAGAACTATCCTACTCGTGCCAGATTACGTTGTCTCAAGTTCTACTTAGAGAAAGGGCTAAGCCTAGTATAAATACAAGGGCTTCCTAGGAGAGAAGGGCACTGAAACATAAGCTAGAGAGTTCAAGTTACATCAAATTCGTTGATAGTAGGTATTAGTCAATAGCCGTCAACTATTGTTGTCGACTATAGATTCCGCCTGGTCCACGGAGATTAGTTAGTAGGCTATGCTAGATACCTCTCTAGATTATACTTGATATACTCTGCTCATCGTCAATACATATAAATTGAAGTAGGGCTATTATCCAAGTCAGGTTCTTAAACCAATATAAATCTATGTGTATGTTTTCTTCTTTGTGCAGCTCTACGAACACTTTGGTAGCAGACGCCCTTATGTCCTTGAATACTATACTTGGGATCTAACCCTTCAACATTAGCGAAGCGCGGCTGAATAAGGCAGGCATTGGAGAGCCTAATCACCACTGGGCAGTCAGCAGCTGATGAAGAGATGTGGTCCACCGTCCGCATGGAGTAGGCTGAAACACCAGGGGTAGGTAGTCCGTGGGTAGCAGCTTGGGAAAAAGTCATTCTTGTTTTTTATTTTTTTAACTATGCAAAAATATATATCAATTCTTAAAAATAACAAAAATAGATATTTAAGTAGCCCCCACTTGGAGTGGGTGAGATATCTTGTACACTAGTTAACATAACTTCGAAGAAATCATAACTTTTACATATGAACTCGGATGATTATAGAATTTATAAAAAAAATTAGCACTTGATAGAATCTACTAGTTCATCACATTATTTGATGTCATTTAGAAACTGAAATAATTAATATAATTTCAGATCTAATACCAATACTTCTCTTGATTGTCTTGTTGTTGCTACATGGAAATACATATGTTTCTAGTTTTCAAAACCAGGGCCTAAAACCCCCACCTTTAGGCTACTCTCGATTTTTCATCTAGAACCGACTAATCTAGCTAAACTTCTCGATACATTGATACATTTTCTCAAACTTATTTATTTTAGTCACCAACATGTCAAGCCTATTCCATGGCCAATCTATTTGCCCCACCCTAAGACTTATTTCATCTCGCCTGATATGGGTGCATGTCATATATTATCTTAAAGTGTTAGAAATTCCAGTATATTTTTAACCGTCTTTGATGAAAATGTACATGCTATTCCATCATTTTCGAGGAAAACCATTCACATTGCATTTATTTGGTAAATACTTTATTAGTGTGTTGATGCTTGTTATGGCTCTTCAACAATGGTGTATCTTGCGCTCATCTTATTGTGGCTTCTACTCTTCTATGAAGCTTTGTGAAACTCTTTGCATGCTCAAAAGCTAGTTTGAAGCTTTAGCATGTTACGTGATGGGAAGGGTTTAGGGAAAGCACGATATGCTATATGGAGAGTGAAGGTCAAGGAGTTGAGATATCAAATTCTTTTGAATATCATTTGTCATCATCATTGGCGTTAAAGATATATCCTCACCATCTTCATTTTGGAGCCTTCTACCGATTTGTCCTAGCAATATGTCACTTTCCAAAGTCCAAATGTAGTCAATCTTGTGCCTATCTTATTGTTGTTTGTGTTCAACTATCTCAAGCTTTGCATAACTACGGTCCTATGCATTATCCTAATGCAAAAATGTCAGCTCTAAGGAAAAGTACCATATTGCCATTACATACCTTTCTGCATAAAGCAACTAGTAAGATTCTAAGCTTTTAAATATTGCAAAGATTTGTACAAGAAAAAAAACATAATATCTTTCCTCTCATATTTGCCTCTACGATATCATTGTCTCTTTGTTATTACCTTGGCAAGGAAGTCCTCAGAGGTTGCACTACTACACTTTAGTAATTTTAGATGGTATTAATGTTGTTATCTCCTCACATCCAAAGCTTATAATTACCTTCTCCACTCATCTCGAGCTAATGAGTCCTTAGAGGTGAATCTGTTAATATCTTTGCCAACATGTATAGCCAAATAGTATGTAGTGCTAGTTGGTAAACAACCCTATGTGCCAAATGAAAATACAAAATGCTTTTGTTTACCATTGTGGATCCATGGCAACTGTCCCTCCTAGACTAGATGCTTACAGCCAGTCCGCCAACAAAAAGGAGAAGGAAAAAAGTCCAAACTTCTTATACTGCCAAATGGAAAAGAACTGCAACAAAATCCAATGTGCTCATTGCAACTCTGAGTCTCTTCCACGCAGCATACTGTTTTATGTTCCGTATGCCATGGAAATGTATAGCACTGCAAAAACCGTAAACACCCAAATCTGGCTCCAAAGAATTGCAACGTGTAAAAATCTATCACGAAAAGAAAAAAATAAAATAAAAAAACCATATGCAAGTGACACACCAACCTCCCTCACCTCCCTCAATGGCCAACGCCTCCTTGGCGATGTAGGCGGCAGCAGTGGTGGGTCCCACCTATTAGCCTTTCTATCTGCACAGGCTAGTATTATGTTGTCGTTGTCACTCAATGGTAGCCTCCTCCTTTGAAACCCTCCTCTGCAGCTGCAACACCAAATCCTCACCCCTGCCATGGCTAGCATATGATACAAGATTGTACTTAGAGTTTTTGCTATTTTTTTTCAACTTGATCGTGGGATTGTCATTTTGTTGTTTCTCAGACTAAACTTAAATACAACCCTAGCAAACTCCTTAGTCTAATCTAATTGTATTATCATTAATCACTAAAAAAAATATAGGGTCTAGATGCACTTACAGTCTACAGTTTAGCTATCAAATTTTTTTCTTTTTTAGGTGCTAGGGTTATATATGCCATTTCTAAACTATGTGCAATAACTGGCACATATAGACCCTATTTTGTACCAATTCCAAAACTAACATATACATACACACATATATATATATCCGGTTCCAAAACCAACACCGATAACCCTCTACTATCATCACCGCTTCCGTAGTGTCTAGTCCAAAATTGATACTTATGCTAGTTATGATTTGACACTTAAAGGTTGTTATCTATAAGTAGCTCTTTAACCATGCCGTATATTGTTGTTCATCTTATTGTTGCTTTTCTTAGGCTTTGTATAGCTTTTTGCATGCTCAAAAGTTAATTTGAAGCTTTGGCATGTTAGATGATGAGAAGGGTTCAATTTTAAGGAAATCACAAGGAGAACCAAGGTCAGAGTTGAGATATCAAATTCTTTTGGATATCATTTGTCGTCATTATCGACATCTGAAGATATATCCTCACCATCTTTTGTTGTAGACCCCTTTGCCAACTTGTGCTAGCAATACATTGCTTGCTACCGCTCTCCAAATATGGTGGATCTTGTGTCCATATTGTTGTTATTGGTTGTCAGCTAATCTCAAGCTTTGCATAACTGTAATCCTTTGCATCATCATAATATAAAAATATCATCTCTAAGAAAAATCTTTTATTGCTATTAAATACCTTTTCCGCATAAACAACTAGTAATATTATGTACTTTTAAATCTCATAAATATTCATATCAAGAAAGAAACATGTAACACATTTCATTTTCTCTTACACCTGTCTCCAAGCTATTACTGTTATTCTTAATACGGCTCAACTATTCATCATCTCTACCTTATTACCCTGGAAATGAAGTCCTCATAGGAGCATATGGTTTTACTAGCATTAATGCTATCCTATTTTTACATCAAAATCCTGTTATCTTAAAGCTATTGAACCGTGTATTTTTGCCAAACTCTACAGCTAAAACCATTTAAGCCAAATAAAAATAGGAAACTCTCATATTTATTGTGGTCATATCAACTGTCCTATAAAACTAGCACACATAGCACACATGACTATTACATGTTTATTATTACAGCCGGCAAACCAAGAGAAGAAAAAGAAAAGTAATCCAACCGCCTTATATTCGCCAGATGGAAAGAACTGCGGCAAAAAAAAAAAATCCAACGTCGTAGGTCTCCCACACGGCATACCGTTGCATGTCCAGCACGCCGTAGAGAGTAAGCCGCCGGTTTAGTTTCGATCCGGACAGCACTGCAGGCAGAAAGCGCGAGAAACCGTAAAGACGTGGAAAAGTCTTTCACGAAAAGGAAAAACAAAATATTATAGAAACCGTACGGGAGCGACGCACCAACCCTCCTTCACCTCCTCCGATGGCCAACGCCTCTGCAGGCGGCGAAGGAGGCGGTGGTGACGGGCCCCACCTGTCAGCCTCCTCGTCAGCGGCGGCTGGTGTTCCTCCGTCGTCGTCGGCGGCGGCGTCGCTCGATGGCGGCCTCCTCCTCCGCCTCCTCCAAAACCCTCCCCCGCAGCCGCGCCACCAAACACCCGTCCCCGCGCCGGCCCCCGCCTCGGCTGGGCCGCAGCAGTTCTTCGTCGACCCCGCGGTCGCCGCGGTGGGGCCTCTGTTTCCCTCTGCCTCGCCCGCGGCGCCGCAGACGCAGCACGGAGGGGGCTTTGCGTGGCCCTCCCCCTCTAATCCGCAGCAGCCGCAGCTCCGGTTTCCCGATCCCCGCTTGGCGCAGCCGCTGGATCCCTACGCGGCGCTTGGATTTGGCAGCTCCAGTGCCGTGGATGGGGTCGCCGGGAGCAGGGCGGAGAAGCCCAGGTCGGGGGCGCCGCCTCCCGGGTTCACCAAGGCATCACATCCGGCTGCTGCTTCCTCCCGTGAGATGTCGAATGCGTTTGGTGGAATGCAGAACAGGGAGCAGAGAAGGGAGCTAAACCACCAACAACCGAGGGGTTTCTGTAGGACGCTGGAGAAAGAACCGCCGATTGTGAGGCCTTCTGCGGGTGGTCATGAAGCATTAGGCAGAATGTTCCCTGGAGTGCAGCATACAATGCGAATCACAGGTGGCCGTGATACAGCTGCTGGAACAATGTACAGGGAGCGGCAGCAGCGGCAGGATCACTTCTTGTCAAGGACGCTGCCCGATGGGAATGACCCTGGACTGTTTGGTAGGATGCCTCGTGGCGAGCAGCATACGCTTTCAACTACAGGTGGTAGGATGCACCATGGAGAGCAGCATGTGGCTCTGGTCACTGGTGGCCGGTTGCCACACAGAGGTCAGCGGCAGCATGGTCACAGCTTGTCAAACATGCCGCAAAGAGAGAAGAGGTGGCAGGGGCATAGAGATGACAAGAGCCATGTGTATTTGAAGAATGCAAATGTGCATGGTATGTTCAGTACGATGTCAGTGAATGAACAGCACCAGGCACCAATGCCCACGAGTGGTTCAGTGACAGTGGATGTAAGGGAGGATAGAGGCAAGAAGATGGTGGCAGAAATGAATGGTTTGGAGGATGGTGTTGTTGGGGAAGTAGGTTTTGAGCACATAGCTGGAATGGTTCTGGAGGCAAGGAAGTTTGAAGTATCGTATAAGAAGAATGAGTTTAGGTCTATTGGGCAGGATGAGGAAGTGGATGATGGCAACAAGGATGATGATGCTACAATTGAGCAGCTGATGGAGACCATGGTGATTGACGATAATGGTGAGACCAAGAGCACGGTGGTGCAAATAAATGGTTCAAGGAGTAAGGTAAATTCGATTGATCTTGCAGAATAATATGAAGTTCTAGCTACTGACATAGTGTGATTGCCCTTTTTTTTGTCTTATTAGTATCTGAAATGAAACTAATTTGTTTGTTTCTTTGTCCCATGTCTATTTTATAGCATGCATTTGGTCTAACATCTGAGAAAGATCACCAGGATTCTTAATTTGGCCTGTGTTATGAGTATTCAATTTAATATAATTTCTAAAAATAATAACTAATAAAAAAATGCTTTATGTTGGGGCAAATAAGGTCTTGCTATTTCTCAAGTTATGGCAGCAACAGAACCTTTTGTTGACATGCTAGTTGAACTTGAACTAAAGCTAAACCATATTTATTCATTCTAGTCTATATGGAATTTTGGGGTATGCTTCAATCTTATTTTAATTTGTTCTTGAGCCTAAGTGAGCTTGTTAATATGAATACACATCTGCATGCACTACTATACTTACCTGAGTTTAGCGTGTTTCCACCCCTCAGATGCAATTGATTTGTATCTTCATGTCAGTAACAGTAGATCACATTAAAGTTATTGTAATTTACTATTTCGGTTGAATTCTTGAGTGTAAACTGTAATATTGTATGCAGAGCAATCGAATAACAAGTTTGGCCTGGCAGTTCTAGCTTCAAGTGTGAGCTAAACTATCTGTAGCTTTTCCCCAGTTCCATTGTTATGAACCCCTGCTGGTTGCCACTGATGCTTAAGCAAAAAAATTCACCTTTTTGAGACAATCCTTACACATATGTTGGATTTGATCATGTAACTTAGTCATCCTTTTTTTTTCGCCTTGCAGAACTTCAGATCTGACTCTAGAGGGTATAATGTATCAAGCCAAAGTGTAAGATATCAGAGGAGAAAAAGGCCATGCCGGTATGACATAGACCAATTTACACCTAGTTTTATGTCAATTTTTGAATCTTTGGTGCCCTCAGACGAAGAAATTTCAAAGCAGAAGCAATTATTGACAACTCTGAGCAGACTAATAAACAAGGAATTGCCTAATTCAAAACTTTATGTCTATGGATCATGTGCTAATTCATTTGGTTTCTCAAATAGTGATATTGATCTTTGTCTGTCTATTGATGACAAGGAAATGAGCAAGGTTGATATTATTTTGAAATTGGCAGATATTCTCCATTCTGGTAATCTCCAGAATATTCAGGTGACCTTTAGTTTCCTTTCATGCTGTGTTATGACATGTTAGATTTTTTAGTTGAATAATAACTTGAGATATGAGATATCTCCTATACAAGGAATAATTGATCATAGACCACCAATTAGATTACCATTGTAAGACTTTCCACTATTTGTTAGCCTAGTTGATAATTTGGTGCCGTTTAGACAATATAGCTCTAGCATTTGCCATTTTGGACTATTTTGAATTTATCTTTTTCTATGTGATTATTTTTGGCAGCCTGGACCATTTTTTCTTCCACTTTTGTCCCTTCATCCTCTCTTGATCATTTCACCATCTTGTGGCAAGATTGATGGGGTTGAACTCAGAGTGGTCCCCAGCTGTTGCTACTTGCTACTGCTGGGCTTGGGGGGTTTTGTGTAGCCGCAGGTCATTGGCGCGGTGTGTGCGCACAGGCAGCGTAGGTAAGTGGCATGCAGTGGGGGCACCCCCATGTCATCGAAGATGCTGTTGTTGCAGTCTGGGCAGGCAGCAATGGAATCCTAATGTGGTGCGGCATGCACAAAAAGGTCACAGCTCTCTGCAGCAGAGGAGGGAAGAGCAGGCAGCTTGGCGGTGGCGGCGGTAGTGGTGGGTGGGCGGTGAGAAGTCAGTGGAAGACAGTGAGCGTGGTGTCATGACAGCCGGTGTGATCATGGGCTGCTCAATTTCAAGAAGAAGAGTAAAAGGGAAAGAGAAATGCAATTTTGGTCAAAGTGGCAGTTTATATATCAGCCACATCTAATAGGTGGCAAAAAAAAAGGAAAATTAATTTTGCTCCAGACTGACATATCCTTGATGGCTTAGCTAATTGATGGGCATGTTATCAATTATCCCAAACAATGTGCTGGTGCAGCCTGCAATATCTTTCTAAAGCATGTGTCATGTGATTTATCAAGAGTTCATCGTTTATAACCTAAAAGTCTATGTTGGTGCATTGACTACATGTTTGTGTTTTCCATTTGGATGAGATAACAAATATAACGTTTGTATTAAACTATTTTCATTTCAGACATATTCTAATATGGTTGGAGTTTGAACATATGTACTAAATTTCTGACAAATTAATGATTGCAGGCATTAACTCGAGCAAGGGTCCCAATAGTGAAGCTTATGGATCCAAATACAGGGCTTTCTTGTGACATATGTGTCAATAACCTTTTAGCAGTTGTTAACACAAAACTTCTAAGAGATTATTCACAAATTGATAAAAGGTTACGGCCATTAGCATTCATTGTGAAGCATTGGGCTAAATCTCGGTGTGTAAATGAAACTTACCAAGGAACACTTTCTAGTTATGCGTAAGTTTCCTGTCGAACTCATTAAATGTTTGTTCACATGATCATGGTCTGAATTTTGTTATTTTCTTCACATTCAGCTATGTGATAATGTGCATCCATTTCTTACAGTCACAGAGAATACTCCCATGTCTACAGGTATCTGGATTATTTATAGTCTGTTGTTGTACAATTACATTCTTCCCACATACTAGTGTTGTCATCTTTTACATCTGTGAAATAATACTTGGGACTTTAGGGCTCACAGTGTATATTGCTATTACAGAACTAAGTTTTTGAATCCATATATTTGATACTTTTCACTTGTCAGTAAGCTAGGCTGGAGGTATGGAGCGATAAACATATGTGGCATTTTGCACCTAATATTTGCTATGAACAATTATCGAAGTAGAAAAGACGTACATTTTACTTATTTGGCAAACAAATCAGTAAAAAAAGTGAGGGGGCCACCAGATTATCCACCTACGCATGCCTTGTTCATCTTCCTCCACATCCTCATTCTATCAAAAATATGGTCGGATACATGGTTTCAAGATGATGTGGCAGCCACCTCACTCAATACGTCCACATAACCAACCTTGGGACATTACTTATATGATTTTAGAAGTTGGGGGACAGATTCTATTTGAAAGTGGAGTTGAGAGACCATATATAGTCTTTCCTTTGCTGTGTCATTCTGTATGTTCTCCACTCAAAAAGTTGCTAGATTACCTTTTTTTTTCTGGATGTGCTAAAAATCTGTTGCATGTTTTTCTCTTCTGGTTTCATTCAGTTTTTGGGCCACCCGATGCCCCACACAGTGATTCGTGCAAGAGAGAGGAAGCATTAGTAATTTTTTACTTGAATCCATTTTCAGCTCATGTTGCCAAGCACAATCCTACCATCTCTGCACCGTACTCCATTGGAGAAGAGAGAAATTGCGGTGAGCTCCCCTTTGGTAGCGATGATGTGGGTTTCCTTTTGGCGGATTCTGGATCGATGTTCTTCCCTGTCTCCATGTCCTTCTGCATGATCTGACCCTCTCCCTTTCCTGTTTCTCATTATTCTTCCTCTTGTTCTTTCTCTTCTTCCTCTTCATTTTCTTTTTCTTCCTCTACCTCTTCTTCCAGATCTTTCTCTATCTCTTCTTCTTCTTCTTCTTATTATTATTATTCTCCTTGCTTTTCCTGTTTTTCTTCTTTCTATTTCTCTTTCTCTCTCTCCCCCTCTTCCTCTTTCTCTTCAACTTTTCTTCTGTCTTCATTTTTTTCAAAAAAAAAAAAGACTTCATCACACTCCCATGTTCACTTCTTCATGTTGCTCTTCCTTTTTTCTCGTCTTATTCTTCTTCGTCTTCTTGATGATAATTCCTATTCTTTTCAGATAAATGGGAGATCTCCCCTGCAAGCTGTTTGACCTGGAACCTTCTTGTTGTAGTTGGGATTTTTTGGGCGCTAGGTCTTTTTACTAGAAAAACAATCAGGTGACACTGCTGGTCTGCTCGTTGGGATACAGAAAGTTTTAGGCCTGTTCTCCCTTTCTTGGCCTGTTTTGGCAGAAAGTAGAAACGGGGTCAAATTGGGGGAAAATTGAAGCAATAATGCCGCCAGTCTAGGTGTTCAATATTTTGACTGATACTGGGTCAAAAAATCATTCGGTTTTTCATCTAGTGTCATGCCAGATGGCAGCCATCCAGCCATTCATATTTTTGACTGAGATTGGGTAAAAAAAAACATTCGAATGATCATTAGACAGTCCCTTTTTTTTGTGAGGGTGTCCCTAGATTATTAATCTTAAGGATATTTTGCTTTCTGTTGGTTTAAATTTGTTCCATTGTTTTGCCTTGTTGATATTGTTGCTTTTATCTAAAAGGGTAAACTTTCAACTAAATTGAGTGCAAGATTATATTATTCCATATGGTGGGAGCATAGTGGGGCATACTTTTGCCTGTAAGAGTTTTTCTATCGTATATTTGTTTCTTACCATCTGTCTTATTTCTTCATTATTAAAATATCATATCAGAACGGTGCTGCCCTAGTATGTAAAAAATATGAACAGCTGGCATATCTTTGTACTATGTTGCTGCATGTTATTTACTGTTTTACAACCATACCATTATTTTTTATGCAACTAACTGTCAATGATATGCCAGGAAATGGAGCCGACCTATTATGCCACTGTTGATAATAATGTTTGTGCTTACTTTGATCACGTGGACAAACTACATGGCTTTGGTGCTCAACGCAAAGACACTGTATCAAGGTTGCTTTGGGCCTTTTTTCGTTACTGGGCATACGAGCATAATTACACAAAAGATGTAATATCAATTCGGACTGGAAGAACCATTAGGTATGCTGTATATCCCACTTGTTAAACCTCCTTTTCATTACCATAAATACTCTCGGTGCGCTGAGCTTTTGTTCCCTGGTTTCTGTTAGAATGGTCCATGTTGTGTAAAACAGCAAGCAGCAGCATTATTATGCAGTGACATTTAGTATAGTAGTTTAAATGGAGGTTTCAATTATCATTCCCAACTAATGCATTATGAACAATTGAGCTTGTGGCTAAGTAGCTTTAAAATTTTCATTGTATGCTGGAAGATGAAGTAGCTTAATGATTGATTTCCTTATCATTTTGATCTTCTTTCAGTAAGGATATGAAGGATTGGACAAGAAGGGTTGGAAATGACAGGCATCTCATTTGCATTGAGGACCCTTTTGAGACCTCCCATGATCTTGGTCGTGTTGTTGACAGTAGAACAATCTGGATACTCCGAGAGGAATTCGAGCGAGCTGCGGAAATATTGCAATATGATCCAATCCCCAATGTCACACTTTTTGAGCCTCATGTGCCCTCTCCTCGTAGTACGAGCCAGGCCCAAGAGAATTTTGATCACCATTGAAGCTGAAACATGATATCACAAAAATCATTGTCTGCTGTGTCAACAAGCCCTGTGGTTCCAAAGGAATTTTGTCAAAGCTTATGTCATACTGTATGTGCATAGCTTAGCTGTACCATGTATATCTTAAGTTGTAAAGTAACTAGGGGCCTCGCAGTAGGCCATGGTATGTTTCTGCTAAGTGGTATGTGGGGGTGCCAGCAATATTTGTCGTCAGACTTCTAGTGCTATAAATTCTCATTTAGAAAGGGAGATGTTTGAACTAGACTGTACTATCCTTTCATGATATTTTAGCGCAGTAGTTTTGCGCTAGTGAGAAGAATAATAAAGCTGCGGTCAGCCGTCAACCTATGCAGGTGTCATTTTTTGGGACTTGGATAAGACATTGAAAGGTAGTTCATCCCAACGTGACCATTCTATTGGTGAAAACGTCTTCTAGTTGGCTGAGATTTTTGAGTAACTTGTCGCGCTATGTCCCGAAAATACATATTTTTTTCATGGTTTGAAAATGCATATCTAAGTTCCAAAATACGTAATGTCATTTAGGTCCAAAGGTGCAAAACTTGCTAGGGTTTACAATTCCGATACTGGATAAAAAACCGCTCATGAGCGGTATCTCCAGATTTCATGAAAACTGCTTATAAACCGGCAAGAACTGATGGAATCTGACAAATTTTATCAAAAATTTAAAATTTTGTTTGAATTTTTTGAACTTAAATGAAAAACCGAGAGGCTTGTGTTATGGATCTAGTTTGGAAAGTCTGGATTTCAAAAAATTCGGGCTGGTTTTTACCGGTTTTATAAACCTAGGCTAAAACTATTGCATACCTAGCGCTGCTGATGTGAAATTAGTACGTACCCATTTGAAGTCCTCTAAGATTTATAGAAAAAAAATAATAAAAATTATAGGATCTGAATCATGTAGACTTTCCTATTTGTCCTTTAAAACAAAAGATTGGGATTCCAACACTCTTATGAAATTCCTATAAAATAGCTCAATATAAAAGAGATTTTAAGGAAAATTAGCATGATGTTTATCCTCATCAAAACATTTCATTTAAGTTTTTATCTCTCCTATAATTTTTGTGTTTTTTTTATGATCTATTCAAAAGGCTATTTCTATATTTTCTTTATGTTTTGCCATCCTCTATTTTAACACTTATAATTTTTTTATTAAAATTCTATGTTTTTTCTATTTCTGTATTTTCGCAATCTTGTGGTTTAAAGGGATTTTGAGTGTTGTTGAGAGAGTGAAGTATTTAGCTATAGAAGTATCTAAACCAGCAGCCAGGCTATTTGGCGCGCGCGCACCAGTTAGCTAGCTAGCGAACACTTTATCTCATCTTATCTATTCTATTCTCACCTTCCCCACCACGTTTCTTATCCACGACTTCACAGATCGCTCGGCGTCGCTCTTCCATCGTTCGACGCATCCCACGCGTGCAGCTCGCAGTGCGCTGCCGCCATCCCGCCACCGCAGCTCCCCCCATACCTCCTCCCAACCTCAACGCAGGCTCCGTCGAGCCCGCTGCATCTCCTATGTCCACCTTCCTCCTCCCTCGACGAGATCGCAACGAGTTTGGGGTCACATTCTTCCTCCTGCTAGCGGCCTTCTTCCGTCTCAGTGCGACGCCATGGCGAGCTTGGGACATCTGCTCCCCCTTCCTCCTCCATGGAACCCAGTGAGATGCTGACGAGCTCAAGACATCGGTTTCCCTCTTCCTCTACCACGATGAAGCTCCTCGACGAGACATTTTTTCCCCCTTTCTTCTGCTTTCCGATGAGCTCCAAGGCTACAAAACTTCACGGGTTTGAATAGAAAGTTTTAAAGTCTCATGTTGAATTTCTTGATTTTTTTTGAAATTAGAAAATTTTGATTTGAAGGTTAGGGTTTGGGATATGAAGTATTTGAGATTTTAATTGAAAATTTTGGATGCTGAATTGAAAGTTTCATGATTGGAGTTAAAACTTTTAGTCCACAAGTTGAATGTTCTAGATCTAGAATTGATTTTTTTGTGCAATTTGTATTTAAAAGTTTTTGAGATTTTAGTTAAAAGTTTCATATATGAATCGAAAGTTTTGACATCCCAATTGAAAGTTTGGTCACGGGGCAGAAACCCCACGTGTTGAGGAAAAGGGCTCCGAATTGGGAGTGCGAATCTTCCGCGCGCGCATTAGCAGCGCTCCTAAACCAGTTTTGGATCTAGATGATATATTTTAATAAGTTTTGAAACCTAAATCTGTATTTTTAAAGTTTTGTGACATAAATGATATATAGCTCGAAAGTTTGACGGCCGTCAGTATATTTTTCTCGTATTTTTTTTTGCAAATAACATTCAGTAATTTTTTTCAGAATGCAAATCACCCATTTAAGTTTCTACGATATAATGTGCGTAGAAAGATAAAGGTGTTTTTGTTCTTCAGATGTCTTTTGAATTATTGAAGTAATCGTTTAATTGACATTGGATTACTCTATATAGGGGTTACATGTACATAATTACACTAAATTCACACGAAATATTCAATTCCTGCATAAATATGAAAATTTTCCATCATATATTAAAATTAGGGCCCTATTAGTAGTTGACTAGTAGAGGAGTTTTCCATGTGCCTAATCAGCCTCGTGACAAGAGTACTCAGGCGGAAGCATTACGATAAAGCAAATTTCAGATCCAGGCCTTTGGCAATTTGTGCTGTTAGGTACCTTTGCAATTTCCCTTATCCTCCCACTTCACACATTAACGCGGCTGACAAAAAAACCAAAAAAGAAAAAAATCGGAAGAAAGACAAAAGAGGAGAGATCCATCGAAATGGCGGCACCGCCCCCACCGGCGCTGGAGCCGGAGATCGGCCCTGACGGCATCACCCGGGAGAACCCCATCATCGCCTACACTGAGAAGGTACGCGGCCATGAAATAGCTGCCTTCTCCACCTCCCCCTCATCCCAGAGGTCTTTCTTGATTCGTTCGCAAGTAGTGCGATGTTCCATTCATGATTCCGGTCTGGTGCTTTCGCCGCAGGTTATTTTGGAGGAGCAGCTGCAGCTGAAGAAGTGAGTTAATTTTCTTCCTCGCCTCCCCAAACCGCTTGTAATGTCGTGCCTGCTGTCTACAATTCTTGGATCTGCGTTGCCTTTCTTTATGTGAATCTGCATTTTGTCCACCACTGGAATCGATGAGAATAGAGGAAGATGATTTGTCATTATTCCTTTTGTGTGTATGCGGCCATAAGAACATAAATGAATTGTACTAATCATGCAATTTTTTTTAAAAAATTTTGCAGGGAAGATCATGCATCTTTCTGGAATCATCTTCTGTCCGTCCCTGTCACCCACAACGAATTAGAGGAATCTCGGATTGAATTTTGTGAGTGCGCACTATGGTATGGACTTATCTACCAAAGGAACAAGATTCTACTTGTTGGACACGGGAAATACTTTAGTTGTGCCTACTTTGCTAGGAGCTTGGCCCAAAATGTGTATGGTGGCATCCAACAAATTAATTTTATGAACGTGGGCGATGCGAAGTAAATCTTGCATCAATGGCATGAGATTCAAGGTCGCGCATTGCTTTTATTAGCTTCTGGCCTTTTACCAAAAACATGATATTGATTCAGGGACATGTCTTTTTTTATTTGAGGGAATTTAGGAACATGTCTTAGTAGCCTCACTGTTAGCAAAATGCAGTTCACCGACAAATCGTGTGAGCGTTCACCTTGTGTTATTCATTAAAGCTAATTTTTCCTTTATCATCAATAATGGAATTAATTAAAGCTATTATTGTGAAAAATGAGTTGTCTTGTTATAATTATGACAAATGTGTTCAACATTGTTACTCTGTTACATGTGAAGCTCATCTTTGATTTGATTTTAGGCTGTTTTTATGACTCTTCGGATGATACTAAAGGAGTTTTGTGTAAATGATCTAATAATTTGATGTTAGAGAAGAATTGAAAAGTATGAAAGGGGTAATGCGATAGGCTCTGATGGTATTTCAATTAAGTGTAGAGATGTTTCGGGGATATAGGTATAGTATGGTTAACCAAGCTGTTCAATAATATTTTTCAATCGAACACGATGCTTGAGAAGCGAAGAAAAAATATCTTGGTACTAATATATAAGAATAAGAGAGATTTAAAGTTATACTAATTACTAGGAAATTAGATTGATGAGACACTCTATAAAGCTATGAGAGAGTTATCAAATACCGTTACTTTTTTTAGGGATCAGCCTTGAGCCGTTACTTTTTTCATTGGTAATGGATGAGATTACGAGAAACATACAAGAGGATATTTTTTGGTGTATTCTCTTTACATATGATATAGTGCTAATTGATGAGAGCTATGTAGAGTAAATAAAAAACTAAAGTTGTGTTGGCACACTCTTGAGTTCAGTAAGCAGAACTAAAACTAAATACTTGAGGTATGATTTTAGTACTATCGTATACGAGGAGAGAGATAGTGAGTTTAGGAGGTCAAGTGATGTCTAAGAAGAACATTTTTTGATATCTGGGATCGATGGTATAGATAGATATGGACATTGATACGAACGTTAGCTATAGAATCAAAACGGACTGGTTAAAGTGGTGTCAAGTATCTGGTATCCTTTATGATAAGAGAATATCTTAAAAGTTAAAATAAAAGTTTTATAGAACAACGATTAGACCTGCATGGAGTAGAATGTGTGTTGTAGAAATATATATGCTACGTTATATTTATAGTCATACAAGAATGGATCGAGTTCGGAATGAGAAAATACGTAATCGACTAGGGGTAGCACTAATTGAAGAAAAACTTATTAAATATCGGTTGAGATTGTTTGGTCATGTTTAAAGTAGACTCTCAGAGTTGCCAATACATTGTGGAATTCTTAGAGTCACCAGTACATTGTGGAATTCTAAGTCAAGATAATAAGATAAAGAGAGATAAAAAAAACTAAAATTAACATGAATTTATACTTGAATATGAATGATTAGAAAACAATTATCGATGTGCCTAAATCATAATTTAAAGATTCTTAGTGGGTTTCAACTCTAGTCTATCCTAACTTATTCAGAACTAAAAGACTGTGTTGAGTTGAATTTTTTTACCTACATAGATACTCCTCAATTTTCTAATTTTCTTTGACAACAATATGTTCCTAGGGAATCCTATGATGTTTGAGCATAGGCAATGTTGTGCATATCAAAAGGATCATAAGCTGATGCCAAGTTCTTTTCCTCCAAATGTGCATAGTGTTGTCTAACATATTCTTTATATTTACCTTGAACCCATTGCTTGAGTCATGGAGTCTTCTTAGATTTTGAGACATTAGAGCTGTATCCATTGTTCAATAGCTGAGTGTTGTAGAAATATGTATGCTACATTAGATTTATGGTCATACAAGAATTGATCGAGTTCGGAACGAGAAAATACGTAATTGACTAGGGGTAGCACCAATTGAAGAAAAACTTATTCAACATCAGTTGAGATTGTTTGGTCATGTCTAAAGGAGACTCTTAGAGTCGCTAGTAAATTGTGAAATTCTAAGTCAAGATAATAAGATAAAGATAGACAGAGAAAAACCAAAACTAATATGAAGAGAGACAATAAAAAAAGATTTAAAAGAGTAAGATATAGCTAAAGATTTATACTTGAATAGAAATGATTAGAAAACAGTTATTGACGTGTCTGAATCATAATTTGGAGATTTTTAGTGGGTTTCAACTCTAGCCTATCCTAACTTGTTTGAGACTGAAAGACTGTGTTAAGTTAATTTTCTTTATACTCCTCAATTTTCTAGTTTTCTTTGACAACAATATGTTCATAGAGAATCCTATGATGTTTGAGCATAGGCAATGTTGTGCATATCAAAAGGATCATAAGCTGATGCCAAGTTCTTTTCCCCCAATTACGCATAGTGTTGTCTTAACATATTCTTCATATTTACCTTAAATCCATTGCTTGAGTCATGGAGTCTTCTTGGATTTTGAGACATTAGAGCTATGTCCATTGTTCAATCAACATTAAGCAGATTTTAGAATCTTGGCAATGTTCTTGAGCTTGCCATTTCTGACGACCTATTTAGCATGGAGACTAGCAGCTATTTAGCATTGGGCTATGTATGTGTAGTCATGCATCATAAGTTACTCTAATTTACACATATCAACTTTGTTGTTATCTTTTATGATTATGTTGTGTCTTGATGAGTTTAACCCATTTATTTCATTACTTCTTACACAAAAAGTTTAAATGTTTATACTGTTTCTCAGATACATTCAGGAGAACTATTCCAAAATTATGATGTTGAAAAGGAGCTAGAGAATCTGACTTTAGAAATGAAACTAACAGCTGGGCCAAAGAAAGCAGGTAGTTAACAATGTTTTCCAAGAGCTTGTATGGTTTCACTTCTGTACATGGGATACTTTAATTGGCTGACTTGTTTCTTCTTTTATCTTTCCAGCCCTTGAGCATTTAAGGAAAAAAATTGAAATATCAACAGAGAGAATAGGGTTGGCTAAAGTGAAAGAGGAACAGGAAAAGAAGGTTGAATCTGCTGACAATTGACTTGAGTACAAAAACTCTTTGTTCACAAATACTTGTTACTTTGGAGTTTGGACCACTTAATTTCGAAACCAGAGTTTCTTATTTTGCCCATATGACATCCACACATCCCACTTGTGGAACGTTATATGGGGTTAGTTAATTGGGGGTAGCTGGTCATACTGGATAAAAACATTAATTTCTTTAGTATCCTTGTGTTGGTAAAAAGGAAGAAAGTATTTGTGAACGGGATTACTTAATTAACCAACTACTGTCTGATATCATTACTTTACTCCAAACATGTATGAGTAGCTGCCTATCTCCTTTGTCGAGGACACAAACAAACTCATGTTTTTCACCAAAAGTGTAGCTCTGTTATCAGTCCATTCCGTTAGAATTAGTACAGCTGTTAAACTCCTAATACACAGAATTTTTTAGGTAAATTGTTCAGTGTTTGTGTTCTAAAATGCTTGAGTACATAGAAGGTAATCTTTAAATTTGTCCTGACCTTTTTGTCTTCCTTTTAGTAAGTTATGGAAACCTGCGTCATGTAATCCTCAAAATGCACCTAGCGCTGCAAATAATGCCGACCCTGCCTCCAGCGGACCAGCCCAACAGCGAAGACCTGCTGATGCAGAAAAGAAGAGAAGACCATCACAAACAGGACGAGGGGGAGGTGGTGTGATGATCCTCTCCATCCAAGGGAAGAAGAAGTTCGGGATCAGGATGGACAGGTGCTGGGTTTGATGTAGATGGCGGTACATGATTCTAGGATTTGTAGTTATGTTTGAATTGTTGACAATTAGATTGCTCATCTGGGACAATAATCTCAGGAGTTCCAGGTCAAGCAACAGTGAGAATGTAATGCATTATTGATTATTTGTTTACCAATGTATATGTTGACATGTCCAGCAAATTATTCGAAGTGTAACATCCAGTGTAACTGCCAATACAGTAATAGGGCCTCTTATTTTGTTATATATCGAATAATGTGACAATAATTCTTTGGAGTTAAGGGTCTTATTTATCGAAAAATTGTGTCAATAATACACTGCAAGATTTAGGTTGGAACTTTTGAGGATTTATAATCCTTCAGGCCTGTTGCTTACATAGTGATATGGTTGGCAGCAATTAGGCCTCATGGTAACTCAAGAATCAATTTAACTAGATAGAACTATTGAGTTGAATGTATCATCCAGTTTAATATAAAAGTTTAATTTATTTTATATTGTAACACTTTTCTCACGCGAGACCCTTGAAGTCCCAAGCGTGAAATAGAAACATGATATATTTTTTTATTTAATTGTGTGTTAGGACCAGTTTAACAAAAACTTAAGTTGACGAGTAAAGACGGACAATTTACTAAGAACCCTAATGTATGGCTACAAACAATGAATCGTCTATAGATTAATGCCATGTTGAAGTAAATATTATTTTTGCATCTATGCATCTAGAGAGAAGCTAGATAGACCAAATATGCAAGTAGGCAGGAGAATAGGAAAAAAATACATCCAAATTTTGATATTGGCAGGAATAGTTGTACATTAGTCAGACTTAACGAATGACATCCATTTGTCACGTATAATCAACATCTCAAATTAAAATATGGATTTCAGAATGATCTTTCATCATGCTTAGTAGCTGTAGGGCCTTACTGCGAGGACAACGTTTTATTTTTACCGTTTGTTCTTTGCACCTCATCTCATCCTAACCCTCCACTCATTTCCTACGAAAATAGAAGGGAATATATGAGTTGATATCTAAGTTTTGCATGGGATCGCACATATAAATATATCATTTTTTTTAAAATGAATTAAAATCCAGCCTCTGTATCTAAAGTGGATGCACGCAGCTAACCTATATGAACAGCAACAGCCGACCACTCTTAATCTGAATAGATATCGTTGCTACTACATATATATATATATAGCTATAACTGTATGCGGTTTGCTTATACGATTCAATGGGAGATGGGAGGTACGCCACGCATGGAAGAGAGAAGAGTAGTGCGGCCCTGGAGATGGAGAATGAACTCATGCTAGAACGCGAGTGGCAGTCAAATTGGCGATGCCTGTGGGCGGCGCTGGCGGAAGCAACAAGCCGACAAGGGTGGACCGCCATTCGAAAAGGGATCGAGAGAGTGTCGAGAGGAAACAAAGGATATTACTAGTCGCGAAGCCGTGCATGGTAAAGTTTTAATTATACGTCGAACATGTAGGTTTTTTTTATAAAAAATATAGCGGTTCAGAATAAAAAAAAGACTTCATGTCAACTCGCTAATAGTAATTTTGAATTCTAAAATTAAACTAATGAGGTACAAAACTAAGAGTAAGATAAGTACAACTGTATTTTATCAACTTCAAAATTTTAAAATAATAAATTGTGGAAAAATTAAAGAGAACCACATTTTTTTTCTTAATATAAATTCTCACTATGATTTATGGTTATGATACTAAGATTTAACTAATTAGTGGTTAGTCTTTCTGACTGGCAGAGGAATTTTTTCAGAGTGCCTAACTATTATAGGTATTAATTAATTTGAATTCTGGAATTTTTTATTCCAACAAAAGAATGCATCTAAATTTATCAAATAACAAACGCAAACACCATGTATCTTTGCCATCGCTACTGCGAAGATTAGCGAATAATTGAAAGCGTTGATACTGATCCCGAGCATAATTAATCTATAATTCTGACGACATATACCCCACATAGAGCTCAAGCTTGCAGCCTTACAATATTACAATACGCGCATGCTTTTATAATTATATGAATAATTCTAATATTTAGGGTCGGCCGTGCAGGTAGTTACGTCAAAAAACCATGCATGTCCCATTGAATTGCTTAAGCCGGATACATAAACATAAAAAGAATCTGAGCAAAGATCCTAGATAGATTTAAATCGGGGGAACAATTTAGAGCATGTATAGTTCAAGAAAAATACTCTAAGCCATATTTGTGCATTTTATTGTTTGAGATTTTCTTTAAGACTTTTAATAAATTCTGTAATTATATTTTTTTGTAATTTTTAATTAGGATGAATTTATCAGTACTTGACAATGGGTTTAAATAGAGTCCCTAGATTTTTGCCTTTTGGACGTCGGAACTTCTTATCAGTTCAAATAGGATTCCAAGTTACACAACTCACATGCCCTTGACCTGGGATTATAGAAAACATTAAAACCTGTTACCTAAACATTCTGACATTTCAAAACTTGCGGTTGCAATTGTGCCGGCCAAACTGAGAGCAAGAACTTTGTTTGGGAAAATCAGACAGTACAAAAAAAATCAAAACTTCCAGACCGATCATCAGAACTTCCGGTTGAAATTGTGCCAAACAAAGCAGAGCAAGAACTTTGTAAAAATTGGACATTCTGACAAATCATAACTTCTGGTCCAACTTTTAGGAATCCTGACAGAGAGCAAAATGTTTGGTAATATCAGACAATCCAACCCATCTGATCTTATCTTTTAATAAGATAAACCCTCCTATCAATAGAATGGGGAACTTCTGACCATAGAAAGGATTGCTGGAGGTAGTTTGTCTTAGGAGCAGATGGGTTGTCAAATAACTACCCTCTAACTTTGAACAAAAGATATGAATGCTAAAATTAGATGAGCTGGGGTGGGGGTAGGGTGGTGGGGCGGGTGATAGCTGATGCACTTAGTTATATGCTTGTATCGGACCCTTGGCCGATAGCAACCGATGGCCTCACCTATCTTTTCCATTGTTACGTCTAATCTAGTTCTCACTGTCTCAGTGCCGTTAACCTCAGGTTCATACTGTCTTGGTTTGATCCGATCTATCGAGGCTAGCTCTAATGGTATTGTCATGGTGGTTGCTGGGCCTTGTGCTTTCAGGAGATCAGGTCTCTCTCCCTACTTTTCGCGCACCCTATTCTGAGTGTCATCAGCTCTTTAGCCGAGGAGTTCTTTATTGTATTCCATGCCTTCTTACTTATGTCTTCATCGGCTTTTCAACTGATGCACGAGCGCTACTGTCCTATCGACAATCGGTCGATAACATGAGCCGTACCGGTTCATTGGTCGATTGACTCGTAGATCTTATCCTCTTTATCTCTTTGTTAATTGGAGAGTTAAATTGACTTGCACGCTCTCAAACCTCGAAGATAAAGACCTACACTGGAACTAAGCAGTACTCCTAGGCCTTTGCGTGACCAAGGCCCCTCTGATCAGACCTCCATCAGCTCACGCCTAACTCTTCCCAGTCTGATCGGCTCCTGTGCTTTTTGGTGCTAACTACTATACAGCAAAAGTAGGGTTGGAGAAGCCGATCTAACCATGCACGTGTCAAGGTAATATATGAAGTAGTTGATCATCGCGATCTTAATGTCGATCAACGCCACAACAAACAACGCCTCCACCAGTATTCACATGTTTAGGGCTGAAACACCAATTACGGGTGTACTAGCACTCACAAGCGGCTAGGGTTTGTCTTGAGATGGGGTGACTAGGGGTTTAGCTCAAGATGAATAGAGGTGTCTCTCGTCGACCTCCTCGGATTCGAATAAACATTCCAACTCGTTAAACATACGACCCTCTATTTTCACGTATATTTGGTCACGACACGGAAACGTCTTTTCGGTCATCCTGTTAATGACGGTCTCTACCAAGTCATATTAACCCCTAAAGTATACATAAAAATCATATCGATTGAACTTGTAATGTTCTCATGTACGGATCTATTTGTCTTACGATATTGATTGATCTCAAGGCAAGACTTGTATCTTAATAGCTCAATCACTCTCTCAATTTTATCACGGATTATAAACTTATGATTAACTCCTCAATCACTTTGTTATGGTCATGCGCTCTCATAATCCATTACATCGAGGGGCTCAAAAATATCTCTCTTATAGTAGGGTCAAATTCTATCTTGATTACTCATATTACACTGCATATTTCATAGTAAATCTAAAGACTACTTTTATGACTATCCTGTTACGGAGTAGTATTTAGTAGTCTCAAAATAAGATACTACCTATGTTGGAAAACATGATGATCTCAAGTCTAATAATTCTACATAAACACTATTTAAGATTAACTGATGACATAAAATCTCTGTAATATCTTATAGTGGGTCTATCAACATATGTTTAGTAACATATATTCATATTATCGATTTGATATCTCCATACTATAATTCATGAGATATGATTATCAATCAATACATATGTTGATCTTACAATTATATTTGTTTCTAATATGATATATGATTAGGGATCATTTAAAAATAATAATATCTAATATTAGGAGTCTTATGAATAAGTTAGATACTCATTGATCAATAATGATAATATTTATTTTAAGAAACAAATCAATATATTATAAACATAGTATGTGATATATACATCTTCATTTTGCCTCTAGGACATATCACTAACAATATCCTCTTATATCGCTTGTTGACTTCAAAACATGCTTGATCACCTTGAGAATATAAGGTTGGGGGTTGTTATTTGAAGAAGTTAAATCATTTTGTGCCAAATTAAATTCCAATTCTAAATTTCTATGAACTAATACTAAGATGAGGTTGATCAAATGTTGCTAGCAACATAATCCTGCTTAAGCATCACTACCACATTGTGTTGATAGGTGTATGTCTTCTCATATATTAACCAAAATTTAAGATATTAACTATGTTTCATAAATTGACTTATAAATGGATAGGTTTACCATTATTTTTTAAGTATGATGAATTATGTGCTGCAAAGATTATTGCTTCATGTTCAAATGAGAGGATGTAGAGCCAAAATTCATTGGTAGACCGAGTCGGTCGCAGGTGCCAGATCCTTAAAGTAAAGTCTCTATCAACCTAGTGTATCAATTGTGTGGTATGCGAGGCACTCAAAGACCTAGCGAATGAGGGCCCACCCTACCCAAGAGCGTTTATGTCATATGGGAACTCTTGGCTTGTAACAATCCTTTTGGTTTTGATATCCGGTTAGAATAATAAGAAAGAATCTAAGTCCAAGTTGGTTGGTGAGCCCAATGATAGGAGGCTATTTAGCTTGGTTTGAAGAGCACTCGTTGGGTTTAAGATTAGTTTTTTTTTCTAAATGTTATGGCTTAAATGCTAAACTATTGACCATACTTGTTTGGATGGGTGTACACCCCCAAAGTGTTCCTAGATTGCATGCATACATCCATAAGTAACTTAGTGAAACATGGCAAATTTCATTGAGAGGAATTAGCAAAGAAAAGAAATCTTCTTTTTGGGTTTGAACCTAGAGAGAAAATAGGCTTCAAGTCTTGAAATAATTCTTATATCAAGTTACCCAAGAATATACGCTTAATACAAATAGAGAATAGTTCATAGGTGAAGGTGTAAGGTGAAAAATCTACTATATTTTCTTTCTTTGCTACTAAATGCCAACAACTTTTCCATTCCATTAGAGAGCCTTCCTTGCTCATCAGGAGGTGCCGCCACCCCCACACACTTCCTTACTCCTCCTCAAAAAAAAATCTATGATTGACATCCGTTGTTAACCCCTTCATCAAGACATACCCCAACAATCTTTAGAAAGCACATCTCATGCACCGCTTTCCATCTATCTCTTCCGCTTTCCATCTATCTCTTCGGTGGCTTCTTCTCTCTCACCTTAGACATTTGCCGATGCTTTTTATTCTGCTTCAGTACTTGATCTTGAAATAGAAATCAATTCGGCTCCTTAAATTTTAAGATAGGATAGTTGGATGTATTTTTCTTCTCAAATCAGTTCCTTATCACTGCATCAGATGCCCTTCATGAGATTGTCCTTACTAATATCTTTATGTGCACCTAGCTTTGGTTACCCCACACCACCAATGCAACTAATTTTTGATCCCAAGTTCATTCCTTTTATTTATCTGCACTATATCGTTTGAGTAATCTTATCTCCACCTTCCTCAGAAGGCTTTGAAGTCGTGTTCTAGATGAACGGACCAACATTCAGATATTGCAAAGTACATGGCAATGCTTAGGGTGGCTACCAATTCAAGGATGATGAGTAGGATATTCACTCCATGCTCTTAGGGAGTTCTTTATGTTGTGCGGTTACCGCCTTGCCACTATAGATCTTGTTCCCAAGATAAAATTCATTGTTATAAGTGTAGACTATGACACTATCCCATAATGACCAAGGGATGAAACTGGCTTTTAGGTAACTCAGCAGTTCCTCTGTGTACTTATAGACGTTGGTGGCGATCTGTTGTTAGTTCTCATGAGCACAGAAATAGATAAAGTAATGATTTAGCGCAGGGATTCTAGGGTTATAAAATAGGTGAAGCCCTCAAGCCTCGGTGGAAGAGGTGAAATCAGTTCTCACTTTGAGACTTGCAGAATGCACCACAAGTAACGATGGAGTGCAAGAAAGAAGACTCAAAAATGAAATCAATCAAACCTCCTACTCATACTACCCCCTCTTCCCGTAAGTCCTGTCTTCTTCGCCATCGACTTTTTAACACATAGTCCTGCCCATGTGAAAGCTGTCAAGCCACTCTGCTCATTATCCACCCCTGCTACTTACGATGGTTCGACAACCCTACTACCATTCCCGTAAGGTGGGTGGCTCTCTTTGGTAGATTTTAAGCACCTAGAAGTAGGAAAGTCACGAAGTCAACAGTAGTAGTGAAAGCAATACGAATCAATGAATTAAGGGCAGTCAAAGCAGACAGTAAATTACTTGAAATAAAGATAAACAAGTGATCGAGCAGTTGATTGTTAAGTAGGCAAGGTAGAAGGGATGGTTCTACTTAAATGAATGGCTAGTTCATAAATCCACACATTTGGCAGCAGTCCATTCCTACCCTACTCCGGCTATTCCATCTGTCTGTGTATCGCCTAGGGCACGTACTATGAATCCAAGTTCTGCCCAAGTCTGTGTTGTTTTGTGATCTCCTCTCGTGCTATGAAGCCCTAGCCATGTGAGTCACCGCGCTCGCCATACTGCTGCTGCCGACACGTCGTCGTCGCCATGGTTGGTCACTGTAGATGCCACCAGTTGTCTCTGTGGTCACAACCGGCTGCCGATCTGCTGCTGCTCAGCCCCACACATTTTTCTTCTGCATGTTGCTGCTTACGTTCCTGTGCTGCCGGCCGGTCTGCCGCTGCTGATGGTGAGAGCATAGGAAGGAGACAAAACAAGGGAACAAAGAGGGAAGAAGAATACGAAATCAGGGATTTTGGTGGAGTTCCCAAATTCTCGTGAATTTTGTTACAAGTTGGTGAACTACACTACAAGGGTAATCCTTTAACAAGTCCCTAGTTGCACCTAATTCTAGTAGAAGTTTTCATCGCCGGTAGTTTGAATTTAATGTTTGGATGGCAGACTGAAACATCCTTTTCACATCTGAGATTAATATGTTAGGAATCAAGTTTTGAGATCTAAATGAAAGTTTTAAATCTTTTTGATATCTTTCTAACGGTTCCAGTTTTGCTCAATCCGGATAAGTCGTTTAGGAGAAATTGCAGGAGCAGTGTTGCTGACCGGGTCTGAAAGAACTGTTTTTATTTCAAAATTTGAGAACAACAGATGCATAAATAGCTATTTTTCATAACACAAAAGTTGAAGATAATTTTATGTAGATGCCCGAGAAGTATTTATTTTCTGTACTTTGGTTAAGTGTTTTTAAGGTTACAATTAAAAAAGTGAAGACAAGTTCTAGCCACTTCATCGATATTCTGGACTAGAATTTTATGCCTTTAAACTACTTAGCCAAAGTGTAGAAACTAGTCGCGACATTTACTTAGTAGCATGGAATTTGTTTTGAAATAGTCTTAATTAAGTATGGTTTTGTTTTATAGGTTTGGAAAATTTCAGTGCCACGATTATGATGTCAGATTATCACCGACAAGTGCATGACAAACTTAATTATTGTGTGATGAGTGGATGGTTTCTCTGTTTAATTCATTCACTATTTTATTATTCATACCCTTGCTTATTAGTATCCTTCACTATGATGTGTGACTTTCTATTATCTATTTCTATTTCAATTTGGTATTTAAGTTCACAATGTTGCTCTTGTTTCATGATTATGATTTCACTATTCATGATTCTTAATCTAGATCAATAATTCAAGTACCATGCATAAATATGAAGTCTTTCATTTGGTTTTTTATTTGGTTTTTTTATTCATGATCCTAAAAGTAAGCATTGCCCCTGTACTCAATTTACCGGTAATACTAAAAGGTTATTTATGTCTGTAAAAAAGAGAACTACTGTGTTTATTCATGTTTGTCTGAAATGAGAACTTCTGTTTTATGAAATTTGGTGTTGCTTTTTAGAGAAAAAGTTTTCCTATTTGGTTATGTATTGCTAATTGTTGCACCTATGATTTTCTAGTTGAATATTATACAATATTATATACTCATATGTTTTACTTCGTTTTAGGTACAAGTGAACATCGGCATGTATGAGTGGATTTGAATCTATATTATTTGACAACGTGCAATTTGAATCTATATAAACCTCTTGTTGTGGATGTTTGTAGGTACAGTGTCAAAATATTTTAAATAAAATTTTGGACTTAGTAAATATTATGCGTGGTGTATAGAACTCTAGTTGTGTGTTATGTGGATACTTAAGATGTTATAATCGCTGTGGAATCCACTCATCCAAAAGGACAAAATTTGCCAGGTGCTGGTTCAAACTCAGTTGAAACATGTCAACATAACACCATCAATTGTGCTGGTGTTTAAAATTAGTGCTGATGTTTGTTATTGATGACGCAAACATCAGCACTAATTTTAATTCAGAATACAGAAGAAAAAACATGCAAATTGCACTAAATATTACAAATTTCGCTGGGCTACAGAACAGTTGGATAGTAACTAGCGTGTAACATCATGATCTCAGCAGTATTCCAAAGTACATTGTTTTATCAGGTAAGAAATGATCAATCTGGAAACAATTAATGAGTACGATGGCGAGAAAACCATAGCCGTCCAAAAACAGAGATGTTCCAAAAGCCATGATTTATACAACTGCATGCAAGTTTAGTGTAGAGATATCCACCAATCACATAAAAAAGTAATAGTATTGTTTTCAAGGACATACCAGTTGCTGTAGGAGTTAATTAGAAAGGATCACATGTGAATGCTTGAAAGAAAAACACTGCAGCATAACAGGGCACGATGATGATCAACCAACAACAGTAGAAAGAGGTATTTACCACAAACAGCACGCATCATGCAAATGCAAATATTCCAACACTTTGATCTTAAGGTCCAAATATTCTAGTTCCTTAGCCATGCGTCCAAAGAGACGTGTGCTAGGGATAATCTTTACTAAGATAAGGATGAAACGTAGATTAAAGCAATTGCAAGAGCAAACAACACAAGAAGATACATACTTTTTTTATCTAAGTTTGGATTAAAAATCTTACTCTCTGTTGAGAGACTCCAATAAGTCAGATCTCACTTGATCCTAAGCCTCTTTAAGCTAATAACCACGAGAAAGATTTGGTCTCCAAGCTATCATCAAGACAATCACCATTTCCACACGACTACTAAGATCTTTACTAAGATAATATACTCCTACCTCCTATAAAACTTGCTTTACCAAAAAATTTTCTAGAAATAAGCCTAGTGTCCACTAGATTACCTCTTTTTTGCGAAGATGAGGGAAACCTTCACAAACTTTCTCAGACGATTGAATCCTTGTGGACGATGCCTAGCCGTATAGGAGGAACATATCCAAGAGTAATAAGCTAAAATTAATGACAAACGTCGATCTACAAGTGCTCAGGCCACTCCACTTGCTCACCCTCTCACATGCTCAAAAACACTCACTAATAAAAAGATTTGGCTCAAGAATCAAGAGGGAAGTGAGGATGAATTTTAGAGAAGCTATGGGAGTAGACTTGAAAGGTGTGACAGTCAACCCATCAAAGCAGGGGTGGATAGAGTTAAATACTCCATCTATCTTGAAACTACATGTTACTTACATATTCAAACATCGAAGACTTCGGTCCTGAGGACTGGACAATCCAATCATACTTGCACTCAGCAGCAAACGCAGTCTAGAGTATTCAGTCAATTCTACCAGTCTCCAGTCAAGATGCTCTACCAGATAGAGAAAATTCTCCGAAAACTTCAGTCCATAGGACTAAAAACTCTAGAGGATTTTGATCTCAGTGACTTGATTCTCTTGTCTATTTTCTTTCTTGGACATAACAAACTGATTTGGAAAGATCCCATAAACTTGACAAAATACTCCGAGGCCTTCCTAACTATAAACCAAAGTGCACATGGTGTAAGTGCCTTTCTCAAAAAAGAAAGGAATGAGTAAATGAGCACCTGCTCACAAAGACGGCCTTTTATCAAACCCTATGCTTGCACCAAAATTTGGTAAGCCCCTCCGACATGATTGTAGAGCCAATCGGCTTATGGAAAAAGTCCGATTGATACAGGGAAAGAGCCGATCAAACAGATTGAGGATGGATTTGGTTCAGTTGAAGACGGAAGATTATTCAGATGGGATAGAATACGAGGAGCCTTGGTTTAAGTGTACTTTTATCTATATACAGAATATATCTTGTAAGATAGACAAGTCTAGTTATAATTTCATTTTATATTTTAAGAAATAACGTCTAAAGGTTACTTGTAATCACGTCAGACTCTTATAATCTCAGGGTATAAATATAAACCACTAGAAGCTTATAATTTATCTCTTGATAAATACATCTTCGGTGCATCACCACCCTAATTCATCTAGATTTTTACTGGCATGTTCTAGCTCTTGACGTAAGGCTGTATCTGTTAAGTTCGATCTCTGACGAAGGGGCAAGTCCCACCATTATCTTATTGTATTTGCTGTACCTAAGGCTGCATGAGTCAGATCCAATATCTTAGTTCGATAGGATGCATCACATCACGTTCACATGGTTCTATCGGTTTATCGAGTTCCCTTTACTACTATCGGTCTTGTGTTGCATCAGTTGGGTCCGACCTACTAGACCATTGGTAGTAGATCAAGCTGTAGGTCGATAGTTACTTATACAAAAGTTTCATCAGAGTGGACAGCCGATGAGTTATCAGACATATCCAGCATCATGCCTAGTGTATCGGCTCCTTAGCCAATACACATATGCCTTCAGTGATTTCCTTTGAGCCTCACACCTAGTATATCGACCTCAACCGATATACATATATCTTCATAGATTCCCTCTTATCGGCTCAACTAGCCAATAGGTTTGCCCGTGCCTTCCGACCGCGTGTTCAATCTAATCTCTCATATCTTCTGAGGATTGAGTCTTGCTACTTACTATTCATAGCATATTATATTCAGAGCGCCATCGACCTTACAGCTGATGAATCCTTTATATTATTCCTTGCCAATCCACATATGTCTTCATCGGTTTTTCAACCAATGAACGAGCGCTATAGCCTCCATCGACAACTGACCGATAGGAGGATTCTACATATATGCTTATTGATCATCCTATTCAGACCACCATCAGCTCTGTAGTTGATGGGTCCTTAGTCCTTGATTATCTATTTATACCTTCATCGGTTTTCTAGCCGATGAAAGAGTGCTACAACCTTTATTGGCAACCAGTCAATAACATGAGTCTATATACTTATTGACTATTGTATCCGGAGCACCATCGGCTCTACAGCTGATGTGTCTTTCATTCCCTTCATCGCCATCTACCTACACCTTCTTTGGCTTCCTAGCCGATGGAAGAGTGATTTAGTCCCTATCGGCAACTAGCCAATAGCAAGAATGCGTCAGATGTAGCTGATGACTATCTCAACCCTATCGGTAGCCAACCGATAGTAAGAGTTCATATTAGCCCATCATCCGACTAACCTATCTGTTTATCTCCTTATCAATTACATGGTCAAATTGACTGGCACGCCTGCAACTCCAGCAACCCTAACGAAGGGACCTCGAAGTTGAAGGACCTGTACTAGAGCTAAGTAGACCTCCTAGGCCTCAGCGTGTTTAGGTGATCATATTGGACCTCCATTGGCAAACACGGAGGATCGATTTGGCACAAACACCCCAACGATCCTAAGACTCAAGAAAAGTAAATAACATGGTAAGCTCATCTTTGAGTCTTTTCGCCGATGCTTTCTTTTATGTGAGGGGTTTGTTTTCATTGATACATGTTCATGGTAACTAAGTCCTACACTTTAAACTCATTGATAGCATTAGCGTCCTAAATGTCTTGTCAACTATCAACTAAAACCCACGAGGGGGCTTAGATGTACTTTCAATTAAGCCCTTTTTGGTGATTGATAACAACACACATAGAGCTCACAAAAGATAGTATTAAAATGGAGGTTTTGATTAAGAGGAGATTAGAATAGCTCCCCTAAATATGTGCATATTGATAAGTAAAGTTATGTCGTATACACATATCAAGGGCAAACAGTGGGAGCTTCCCCTATTTCCTCACAATCATGGGGTGTAATGTATACAAAAATAGATAATTCAAAGAATAAGATGCATGTGACATGGCATATCACTCAAAAGGATAAAAAGGAACATTCATCAATTAAACATGTATCTCAACACATTATGAAAAGGAAATGTGATAAATAAAGGACAAGCTAGCAATCATTACATCACGGCAATAAATATAGTTCTTACATGTCCATAGGAATTAAAAGGAGTCTTAAAGAAAATTAGAGAACCAGAGACTTCGGTCCATGATATCGGGAATCCGGTGAGAGTTCACTGCTTGAGGTAGAAAAGGAATTGACCCCTTTGAGCCTATACTACTCCCCCTTTGACATTAGAACACCAAAAGGAGAGGAAGCACATATGGAATCAAAGGATAGGGATTAATTGGACACAATGTATTTCGCATCTTCACCATCATTGCCGTGAGAGCTACCCCCGAGACTCGAACTGGAGTGAATATCATTGCTGATTCCAGAGTCTTCGACAAAAGGAGGAGCTTAGGCTCCATGAACGGCAATAGGTTCCTTATCAGCAAAAGGATCTTCAAAGGTTGAGGCCTCATGATCTGAGGATACCTCTACGTTTTGAGAGCGAAGATAATCCTTTTGGCACTTTTCCATTCTTTGAATGTTGACGACATTTGAATTGCAAATGGAGAAGAGAGCCTTGATTACCTTCTTGAGTGGAGAATTGGGCTTAGGAGGTAGACGAGCATGAGTGTCAGAAGAAGATGCACCTGAAGTTGGAGTAGTAGCTGATGGAGCACGCGGACAATATAGAAGGTGCCTCACTTCCTTGATGAAGCGGAGTTGAGTGATATTCTCCACAAGCTTTATGATGTACGGAGCATAGGTGGGGGAACAACGAGGGTTAATGGCATTACAGTACATTTCCTCCCAAATAAACTTCATGACACTGAAGCGAGGTTTGCTTAGCTGAGTGTAGTTGAGAAGATCATAGGCCATTGATTGCACGGTCGAAGCATCTCTACTCTTTCGATTAAGGGTAAGACGAAAGAGGTTGTTGAGGATGTCATAGTTAGGTAGCAAGCCATGAGTGGTCTTCAAGCGCCTATCGGGACCACACATGAAGGTTGCCTCATGGGATTGAATGTGATGAAGAGTGTGAAGGCTTGAAAGATCAACATCATGAGGATCAAGTTCCAATACTTGGGTGAAGTGAGCTATGGCAACGTTGTATAGTTGTCCATTTGTCGTCCACTTGATTTCAGGCTTCCCTTCAATGGTGATTTGGAACAAGAAAGTGGCCCAAAACTATCCATTCACCTATTCACACCAATTGTACTCAAGTGACATGAGGTTGTAGAGTCCATTCTCTTTGCACACACAAATCACTTCATTTAAGATGAGGTTATCCTTATCTTAAGTTTGCACCCAATGAGTCCATTGCATGCCAAAAAATAGCTTGGGTCTTCCCATGATCACACTATTGTAATAGTCTTATTGAAACCAAGTGTGAAAACGAGGGTCAGTGACATCATCACAAATAAGAGTAGTCTTCTTCTTGTAGTTGACCATAGTCCTTGCCAATCCATATACGGGATCATTGTTGGTGGTAATAGGAGGCTTTTCACAAAAGAGACGATCCCATGAATCTTTCTAGATCCAACTTGAGGATGAGGATTTGGATGTTTGCTGGATACTCCAATGAAGATCTCATTGTGGGAATCACACTACTTTCAAAAGTCCGAGGAAAGGAGGTCAAACTTGAGATGACATCTTTTGCCTTTAGGTAGCCTTCTTGACTCATTGAGGGGCCACTGCTTTTCCTTTGGTAGGTCGAGAAGCACAAGGAGGGTTTTGATGAGATTGAGAGCATTGATCACCATCATTCTCTGAACCACTAGAAAGATGAGTTCTCTTGGCACGACCCATGGTACCATACTCCTAACAAGATATAAAAGGAACAAGGAGTAAAGATTGAGTCAAAGAAACACTTGTCTAGAGTTTACAGAGATCGGAGTCTCCAATGAAATGGACCAGAGTCTCCAATTGGCAGCCCCTATCAAGCAGGGAGGTTCATCTAGTAGAGTCCAGTCATAGCCACCAGATACTCTGATCTACGATGGATTGAAAACATGAACACATAATTTAGCCAATGTATTGAGGTAAATCCTATAGATTGGGTACCTAGAGAAGTAAAAGGGCAATGCAAGCGTAAGGTTTCTAGTCCATGGTTAAAGGATTGATGGATCAAGATGGAGAGACATAAACCCTAGGATTAGAGATTACCTTGTACCCAAAACTGACGAACAAAGAATGGGAACAGTCTTCGATCTCCGAGGGAGGGGAAGAGACGAAATGTCAAAGATTGTCAGAGGAGACTAAAAGAGAAAAACTGAGAAGAGAAGGTAGCGGGCGATGGTTGGGGGTATTTATACCCTAGGGGGTTTGGAGACTCCAGGCGGGCAAAAGCGAGATAGAGAAGGAAGTCTAGAGACTTTGGTCTTTGGGTCTGAAGACTCTAGTCCAAAGGAATGAATAGGAAGCTGGACATGTAACATATGAATCTCAATGCAACTAGCCAACATTCAACATTACATAACAAGGGTCTCACTAAGATCATCTACATGAAGACACAAATTTTTGAAAAACAAAATAAGCATGCCAAGATTTGAAATTTAATTCAAATTAAATTTTTAGCCCAAGTGGGCATGTTTGAACTCAAAAATTGTGCCAAGACCAACACTCATGAGGAGTGAGATCTCTAAACACTAGAATTCAATTTTTATAAACATTTATAAGATTTGTTCTTACTTATTGATTAAATAGGCATTTCATCTCAAAATGTGATCATCCTCAACAGATGCTTCTAGAATCAAGTACATTTAGCTCATTTCTTAACAAACCGCCGCTCATCTAAAGGCTTGTAAAAATATCGGCAAGTTGCTTTTTAGTTGAGACATGCCTTAGTCAAATATCCCCTTTGGCTTTATGATCTCTTAAGAAGTTGCAGCAGATGTCTACGTTTGATTCTTAAATGCTAGACGGGATTGTTGTCTATCTTGATAGCATTTTCATTGTCATGTGGGAGTGGAATATGTGTCATGTTATTCCCAAGGTCATAGAGGACCTGTTTCATTCAAAAGAGTTGGGCACAACAACTTCCAATGGCTATATATTTAGCTTTGGCAGTAGATATGGCTATCGAGTTTTGTTTCTTAGAGTACCAAGCGACAATGGATCTCATAAGAAATCGGCAAGTTCCAGATGTGCTTTGTTTATACACTTTGCAACCGGTATAATCCGAGTCGAAGTAGCCAATTAGATCAAAGTTTGAGCATTTTAGGTACCACAACCCTAGGTTTAGAGTATTAACCAAATATCTCAAGATTCTTTTGACAGCCACCAAATGACATTATCTTGAAAAGGCTTGAAAACAAGCACACATACAAACACTAACCATGATATTGGGCCTAGATGTACAAAGTTAAAGCAAGGATCCAATCACCGAACGATAAAGCTTTCGGTCCACAGATTTACCTTCCTCACCTAGGTCGAGATACCCGTTTGTTGGCATTGGAGTCTTGATGCTTCTTCCATCTTGAACTTCTTGAGCACATCCTTGAGATACTTTATTTGTGAGATGGAAGTTCATTCCTTCAATTGCTTGATTTGAAGCCTGAGAAAGAATTTGAGCTCACCCATAATAGACATCACGAACCTCTTGTTCATCATTTTACTAAACTCATCACTAAAATATTTGTTAGTAGAGCCAAATATTATGTTATCAACATATATTTGGCAAATAAATAAATCATTGTTAAATTTCTTAGTGAAGATAGTAGTATTCACCTTCACAATCTCAAAGTCATTCTTTAGTATGAAGTCACGGAGGCATTTATACCAAACTCTAGGGGTTTACTTGAGCTCGTAGAGCGCCTTGTGAAGCTTGTAGACACGTTGTGCATGCTTGGGATCTTAGAAACCCGGTAGTTGCTCCATGTACACAAGCTCATTGATGGGCCTATTGAGGAATGCACTATTGACGTTCATTTGATATAGCTTGAAATTATGGTTAGTGGCAAAAGTAAATAGTATGAGAATGGACTCAAAATATGCAATGGGTGCAAATGTTTTACCAAAGTTGAGTCCCTCGACTTGAGTGAAGTCCTTTGCAACCAACCAAGCTTTGTTATAAGTGACGGCCCTATGTTTATCTTGCTTGTTGTGGAATACATATTTTGTTCCAATGACATTGGTGTCAACTCTTTCCACTAGAGTCCATATGCCAATGCATGCAAAGTTGTTGAGCACTTCTTGCATCACAATTACCTAATCGGCATCCTCAAGAGCTTCCTCCACCTTTAATGGTTCCAAAGACGAAACAAACGAGCAACTCTCACAAAAGTTAATGACACAAGAACGAGTAGTTACCCTCTTTTATGTTGCCAGGAATGTTGTCGACAGGATAATCTCATTGTATGCTTTGATGGAACCATGGATGGTGTACCGAGGGAACTTAAGCTTGTATAGTGTGGTATCTCTTTGCTCTTGAGTGCTCTTGGCATCGATCCCATCCACATGTGGTCGATTTTCTTGCAAACTGTCACTATGGGTTGTCTCTAGAACACGTACTTGTGTTGATGGAGGTTGATCAAGTACTCCATCTTGTTCATTTGATACGTCTTGAGGTCTCACATCTCCAGTGGCCTTGTTCACAATGGCTTGGCTTGGTGTCTCTTCATCTACACCATGTTCACTATCTTGCTCTTCTTAGGAATCATTAGATTCATCAAACGTCATGTCTCTCATGACTTTAATAATATCAAAGTTATTATTGAAGAAATGGTATGCGTGAGCATTTAATTCATAGCCAAGCAAAAACCCTCCATCAACCGTTGGGGAGAATTTTGATGATCGAGGCCTCTTGCGTAGAATATAACACTTGCTCCCAAAAACTCAAGAGATATTGGGCTTTTTATCAGCGAGGAGCTCATAGGATGCCATATTTAAGAGCTTGTAGAGGTAGAGACCGTTGATAGCTTGACATGCGATGTTGACGGCAGCCTAAATCACATCGGATGTCTTGTATTCATCAAGTATCGTTCTTACCACTTCTATGAGTGTTCGGTTCTTTCTCTCCACATTTCCATTTTGAAGTGGATCACATGGAGTGAACAACTCATACTTGATCTCTTCCTCATCAAGAAATTTCTCCAGTTGAGTGTTCTTGAACACTCCACCATTGTCATTTCTTACTCTTGATCCTAAGCTCGAATTCATTTTGGTAACTTGTGCTTTACTTTTGTCATGGAGAAAGAATACACAAGAGTAACGTGAATGATTATCAACAATGACAAAGCCGTACTTAATACCTCCAATGCTAATGTAAGCTATGGAATTGAAGAGATCATGTATAGTAGTTCCAATGGACGGGTTGTTATGATGTTATTTGCTAGATGTGGAGCTTCAACTTGTTTTCCTACGTGATAAGGCCTACACATATGATCCTTTTCGAAGACCACATTAGATAGCTTGAGGATGTGTTCCCTCTTTAGAAGTTTTAACAAGTCTCTCATTCCAACATAGGCTAGCTGACGATGCTATAGCTAACCTTTGCTAGATTTAATAATCAAGCAAGTCTCAGGACTCACTCTATCTTGTGAAAAATCAACAAGATAAAGTCACCCTTCAACCTACCCATGAAAGCCACGGACTTGTCATCACGTCTAAAGATGGTAACACCCTCATCCATGAAAAGACAAATTATAACCAAATTTACACAATTGAGATACCGAAAGCAAATTATAGCTCAAAGATTGAATATGAACAACATTTATGATAGATAAATCATTTGAGATAGCGATTTTATCGAGACCCATCATCTTGCCTTTACCATTGTCTCTAAACACAATATTGTTATATTGTCCTCCATCATCTATAATGGAGGTGAATATACTTCTCTCCCCAATCATCTGATTTGCGTATCCACTATCCACAACCTAACTTGTTCTGTCAGAGGAGTATGACTACAACACAAGTTTATCCTTGAGATTTAGATTCCTAATACACGCATTGCTTATGAAGGCATTAGAGAGTTTGTTGATTTCATTTGAGAAAGAGGTACTAGACCAAAGAGCATTAAATTGCACTTTTAGAGATTTGTGAGTTTATCCAAACTCTCAAACCTTTTAAGAAGTGCTTGTTGGTTAAGTCATCAATCTTCTACCCCTCCTTATCTAATGACTTCTCAAGAGCAAGGTTTCTCTCCTTTTAAGGATGAACAAGTCCTCTTATCTCTTAAGATTCTTTTATTTGCTCTCTAATACCTTCATAAGCTTAGCCATTTGGCTTAGTATGCTTTGATAAGCCCTTTAAGATCAAGATCATCATCATCAAAATCATCACTATCGGCATAACTATCCAAGAGCTTTGGAAGAGGTAATACCTTGTGCCCTTTTGCCATAAAACAAGTGGAAGCATAGTAGTTATCATCATCGCTTAAGTTATTGAAGAGTGTTTCCTTTGGTGACGGTGACTTGATGGTGATTGTTGCCACCCTTTTTCTTCCTTAGGGCCTAACTAGCCTTGAGAGACCTATTCCTCTCCCACATATGAGTGTCCCAAGCTCTTCTTATGGTACTTGGGCTTGCCATCTTGTTCATTTTTCCTCTTGGGGTAATCGGCAATGAAGTATCCATATTCGCCACATTCATAACAAGCTCTCTTGGCTTGCTGAGTTTTGGGCTTGTCGTTGCTCTTTTTCTTGTTGTAGCTACTATCTTTCAAGAACTTCTTGATAACGAGTGCGAAGTCTTTGTCTTCACTTTCATCATTGCTTGAGTTTCTTGCATTAGTCTTCAAGGCGATCTTATTGTTCTTGGTAATGGCAGCATTCTTGGCAAGTGCCTTGGCATGCTTGGCATCTTCCTCCAACTCGTGGGAGATGATCCTTGAGAGAACATCGCTTAGGGATAAGTCTCTTAAAGTTCTTGTTCTCATAGATGAGTATGTCTAATGTTGAGTTTCTTAGAGTGAACACGCAAAGGAGCTTCTTGACAACAATGTGGTTAGTCATGTCATCACTCCTGAGGTCGTGAATCTTATTGACGATGACCATCTATGATCGTGCATTTCTTGTGGCATCTTATCATCCTCCATCATGAACCTTCCCAGTTGCCCTTCCAACAAATTGATTTGTGACTCCTTTACTCCTAAGAACTCTTCATGAGCCAATTGAAGATTGTCCCCAATCTCCTAGGCCTCCTTGAGTTGGTCTACTTTGTTAAACTCTGCTAGACTCAATGACCTAAGAATGACGCTTGCGGCTTGAGCATTCCGATATACAAGAGCATCTTGAGTAGGTGTGAGGTCGATGTCCTCTAAAATATCAATACCTATAAGCATAATTTTTCACACACTAAGATGTAAAGACATTATATGCAACTTCATCTTGTGCTTTCAAATAGCATAATGTGTTATATTAAATTGAGGAGTACGCCTGGATGACACAGAGACAAAGTAGGTAAAAGAATTTTGAGAGTTGAGCTTTTCATAGTCAAGTACAATAGTGACTCCCTTCTTGGAAGTGCTCTTTCTGGTGGATTTATTCTCATTCTCTTCATTTTTTTACTTGGATCCATAGGTTCTTTTCCCAATTCCGAAGATTAGGCTCTAATACTAATTGAAAGGACCTATGTCATACAGAGATGGGTGAATGTACATAAAAAATTCATAGCGGGAATAAATCTCTCACTGGAGTATTTGGTCCCAAACACTAGAGACTTCAGTCGAATTTCATTGTCAAGTAAGAAAGCTCGATCGGACACTCCGATCCTAAAGTCTAGATATTCTGATCCCCTAGCCGTGCGTCCAAAGAGACATGTGCTAGGGACAATCTTACCAAGATAAGGATGGAAGGTAGATCAAAGCAATTGCAAAGAGGTAGGGAGCAAACAACACAAGGAGACACAATTTTTTACTGAAGTTCAAATACAAAGATACTACTCTCCATTGAGGAACTTCAAGGAGCCAAATCTCACTCAATCTCAAGCATCTCTAAGCTAATAACCAGGAGGAAGCTTTGATCTCTTCTAAGCTATCACCAAAGAAAGCACCGTTTACATGTGACCACCAAGGTCTTCACTAGGACAACACGTTTCTACCTTCAATGAAGCTTGCTCCGGTTCCCTGGCCGCGCATCCAAAGAGATGTGTGCTAGAGACAATCTTACCAAGATAAGGATGGAAGGTAGATCAAAGCAATTGCAAAGAGGTAGGGAGCAAACAGTACAAGGGGGCACACAATTTTTTATAGAAGTTCAAATACAAAGATATTACTCCCCGTTGAGGGACTCCAAGGAGCCGAATCGCACTTGATCTTAATCCTCTCTAAGCTAATAACGAGGAGGAAGCTTTGATCTCTTCTAAGCTATCACTAAAGAAAGCACAATTTCTATGCGACCACCAAGGTCTTCATTAGGACAACATACTCCTATCTCCGATCAAACTTGCTCTACCAAACAACCTTCTAAAAATGAGTTTAGTGTCCACTAGATTACCTCTTTCCTTATGGAGGCGAAGGAAACCTTCACAAACTTTCTCGGATGATTCACACGATCGAATCTTCGCGGGCAACGCCTAGCCATCTAGGAAGAACACCTCTAAGAGTAATTGATGGACTAAAATCTCCTTGATTTGGACCTAGGGACTAAAAGAGAATGGTTTCAAGAGTTAAGAACTAAATGTGAACAGTTTCGTAGTTAAGGGAGAAAAACCAAACCGAGGGCACAGTTGAGGGACATGGACTTTTCTCATTAAACATTAATGCAACATGATACACACAAGCTCCCCTTCAAATAAATCCCATTCAGTCAAAGTGAAAAGAATCAATGCAAGAAAACAAACACACAAAGCAGAAGTCAAGACAAGCAAACATATGTCACACAAGCCAAATCATTCCAAAACACTCGGGTAGTACATGATAGGATGATCTATTTAAAGCCACTGATAACAGTAGTATCACATTCACGTTCAAGCCAAAATAAATAAATAAGTATACAATGACACTTTAAATTGTAATTAACATTTAAATCCATACATACACAAAGCATAAAGTCCGCCAAATGGCCTGTTGTATCGCTGAAAAGAAATAAAGATACTAGATAGTACTAGAAAGAATCATAATACATTGTGTGTCAATTTTCAACCTTGCTTGCACCAATAGGAATCCAGACTACAATGAGGCAAATAACAAAAAGACTTAGACATATGACGAAGCATAAGAAGAGAGAGAATAAGAACCTAGATACAAAAATATCATACATGCACAGGGAAACATGATGCTCCGGTAATAAGAATATGATGTTTCAGTAATCCCATTTTATTTGCTCAACGATAATCCTGAGACTTCCAACTCGGAGCAAGACTACACAAGTAGTGAGCATGATATCATTATAACATGTTTTTATTGGGCTCTAAAGAGAAGTGTTAAATTTTATTGATTAGGCTATTAACTCCATGATGAGAGATCAACCAAATTTAATGCTAAGTTGCCTAGTGACAAAACAAAGACATAAAAAAAGCATTGACTATTTTAAGACAAGCTTTGCTCCTAGAGGACAGCCAAATCAATATCCGCCGATAGCAAAATTCAACCACACGGTCGCTCTTTCCTAATCACATACCACGTCTCTTCTACCACCAACGCTTGCCAACATCAAAATTGGATAACAAAACAGCGAACAAGACAGCCACAGCAAATGGCACAAATATATTAGCTTGCTCAGCTGAGCTACAGCTCATCTTGAGGAAGCAAAGATACTATAGTCCATAGGAGAGGGCGAGAGGGAGAGATTACAGGAGCATACTGATTCAGCTGAACGGCAATTGCCGCCGATGCAGCGACGAAAAGCTGCTCGTCGCCATCGCCCCGAGGCTGCCGCCGGCCACTCGTCCTCGTACTCGTCGTCTGCAGCCACGTCCTGCTGCTTGCCACCTCTCACCGTCGCCTGGGGGCCGCCGCCGCGCCTCGTTGCCGTCGCTCAACCACCCCAGGGAGTCGCCGTACCCACCGATAGTCGCCGGATTTCCCCCACTGCACCGCTGCTTACCCCTCTCCCCTCCTCCACTGCATCGAGCTCGGGGCTGAATACGATGGCCTGGGTTGGGGGAACCGGGCCGGGGAGATGGAGGCTGTGGTAGAGATAGTGCCGCTCTGCAGAGGATTATAGAGGCAGCGCTAGGCCAGGGATAGGCAGGTGGAGCGGGAGGAGGGAGATCGGGTGGCGGCGGCGCAGTGGAGAGGAGAGGGAGGTGGAGGCGGCGCCGTGGACGCGAGAGGCGAGGGTTCCAACGGTGAGATCCCGAATAAGGAGAGGGCTTCAACGGTAAAATCCAGAATGAGAGGATTCAAACGCTAAAATCCATCGTCTGGGCCCCACATGTCGGTGAAACGTGAAGTAGCGGCTCTAAATATTCAAAGGAAGAGATTATACGAAAGTTCAGACATAAGGGGTGCAGTCGGAAGTGCAAGTAACATTTTGTCGACTTTAGTAACAAAAGGATCCAACGGTAGAGATTTAATGCGATTAGCTATTGAGAAGATCTGTCCATTGAAATCTGTTTAAGTATTTTCTGCCGTTGTAATAAGTTATTATTTTGTTTAACAGAAAATTCCTCCTTTACCATACAGTTGAGAGGCCTCCTCTCATTTACCACCATGTTTTCTTTTCTTCTAAAGATTATCTGATGTGGATGGACTAATATACCGACATGTGAGATCCATAAGAGAAATACATACAACTTTCATGTTCTTATTTTGCTCATCTCTATTGTGCAACCCAATAGCCCTAAACTCTTGCCTTCCATGATATCGACATCCCTAGCCTTTAGGCGACTTTTGTTGATAGCAACCCTGATGAATCGAGCCTTTTCAATAGCGTGCTTCTTCTCCCTCATGTGTCGACACTACCACCACCTACTGGTTGCTGATAAGGGGTCAACGGTGCCATGGTTTGGCGACTGGGATTCAAACCTAGCTTTGGCAACTAGGACTTGAACCTAGCTTCAGTGGACATGGCCTCCACTCCAAGTCACTCCACTAACCATATATACGCAGAACATTGGTTGATTCTTATGCAATTATCATCTCATCTGAGTTATTGCATATTTAGGATGTCCCAGACATGCTAATGTTGGACGCACAGGCATGGGAGGAAAAGAATTCTAGTTTGTAGAGCTCCGCAACACATAGTAGGGTGGCAGTATGGAAGGAAGGAGTGTCATGTTGGGGAAACTTGATTCGCTAGGGTTGCCATCTGTGGAGGTTGTCTAAATGCTGGGGGAAGCAAGAGGCAGAGTCATTTGCTACCTAGTCACACAAGAGAATAATACGAGATAGAATGGGAGAGGGGTATATTAATCAATTCACATGAGAGAAAATTATAAAAGAGTGGAAAAGAAAAAGAAAATAGCAATATAGCGAGAAAAATGGTAAATGTACTAAATACCACTCAACTTTTTGGTAAAAGAGGTCTCTCAATTATGTGGCAAAGGAGTAGATTTTCCTTTCTTTTAAGTGCACATTAGCTAGATATGATCAGAGCTAAGCTCAAATTTATGTTATCATGCTACGACATAAAATAGCCGGTTGACTTTGGGAAATGGATAAGAAATATGAACCTAATATTAAGTATCTTAGGAGTAGAGCAAAGTAGAACCCTAGTTCGTCTTGCTGCTACCCTAAATTGTATATTTCCATATGATAATCAATCAGGGATCTGATAGAGATTAGAGCTCACCTCAATCCTGGACTCTTGAATGGGAAGGCAAAAGTTGGGCTTGATCAACAAATCAGGACCTGTAAAATCCTTGAGCTGCACATATTTGAACCGAAGGTGAAAAATGGTTTCACAAATCTAGATTGGGTTGGTGAGTAACCTCGTAAAATTAGTAGATAATACCCACCGCGTTGTTGCGCCTGGCGGCGGAGTAACTTTGGAGATGTGGACAGCAAAGTAACTATCTAGAGAAATATGATCATATATGTGCGCATCAGTTTTACTTATGGATGTAAAAAATACGAATCATCCAAATGTTTGCAATCAAAAGCAGAGCAATTTTCTATTTACCAATGAGCACCTAAAAGGAATTTAACCAAGCTCGAAGAACAGCAACCATTTATAGTCCTAGTGCAAATAAATTGTTGGACAATAAACTAAGTTCAACACAGATTATGTTAGGAGGGAGAAATAAACCAAGTTTGACACATATTATGTTAGGAGGGAGAGGCAAATATCGAGGAATAGCTGGACCCATCATATCTCAGACAAAGTCGAGTTCTCTTCAAATTTTGCATGTTTACGTGACATCACTTTCCCCTCATGTAAGATTTTTTTATGGTCTTTTAGAACCTTTATATGATAGTTTCTAAGTTTATACCGTAGTATGCGATTTCCACTGTATTTATTTAGCCTATATGACCTTTATCCTAGCCAACAACTGACCAATAGTATTAGGCTTATAATTCAAATAAATATGAAATCCTCAAGATGAATTCGATATATAGAACATCCTAGACGTACCATTATTGCTCTAAAAGCATATTCATTCCTGCATATTTATTTCGATGGAGTCTCCAAGATACAGTTTGCCATAAATTCAGTACAAAACTTGGCCTAAGGTTACATTATTGGTTCATCGGTTGGAAGGGTCCATAAAAACAAAGAAATGAAAGAATACACAGGTGGTAACATCGCTAACGGCATCAGTATGTTTATGTTATGACAGTAGGCTTCTCTCTTCCAGTGAAGTCTTTCAACTTTGAAATAGACAGAGCTAGGTCTGCAGGAATTAAAAATAGTTTATGAGTAGCTTATATACGCATAATTTCAGGAGTAGCTTATATACGCATAATTTCAGGAAATAGATGCAAACAAAAGCATATGAGGGCAGATGATAATTACCTATTAAAGGCTTCAAACCTATTTGTGCATCGAGATCATGTTTTGAGGCATCGGACTCAAATTGCTCAATGTATACACGGATTGTTGCTCCAGCAGATCCGGTTCCCTATAAGAGAAAAATATACTAAATTGTAAAACAAGTGGAACAAAGAGTTTTTGCCTTTAAGGTTGAAAAATCAGTGTTTTTTTTAGCGAATACGCAGAAGATTCATGAATCTTTCCATTAAGAGAAGGCAGTTCGAGCAAAGAAGAGAGCGCCCAGAAGCAGCAATCCAATGACAAGATAAAAGGAGAAAAATCAGTGTACCGAAAGGCGGAAGACAATCCTAGATCCATCAGTGAATACAAATCGAAGCCCTTGTCTAGATACAGTACTACCATCCACCTGTAACATTTAGAAAAAATGTAAATTTCAAATGCATACCATGACCAACATATTCACAAAAACACGCACACGTGCATGCTCTCAGGTAACTAAATTTCAGATAGAGAGGGAGAGAGAGAGCCCACCGGATCAGTGTAACTGAAATCATCAGCAAAGTGAAGGGTATAGTTTCCTACATCACGGGGTCAATAATTCATTAGCCTTTCAGGAAACCATCATACCTATCATCAATACGGAACATGCAAGCACAATTCTATAATAAACCAACCATATTTTTCTCCAGGCTTGCTTTTCGTGATCACATCTCTAAGATGCTCCATCATCTTGTTTGCACTTTCAGATTCACATTCCTATATAGCAGTACAAGATCATTGATTCATTGGAATTATTAGATTGAGTTAATGTACCAGAAATTTTATTGGCGGTGACATGAGATTAATTCTCATAAATATTATTTCAGACATTCATTATGAATGATATAACACACCTCATAATCATATCTGGAGAAGAAATTCCTTCCATAGGTTGCCCAGTGTTCCCTAGCTACATCTTCCACTGACACTAATCTCTCCCCAACCTTCTTATCCTTGTTTCGATGTGCAAGTATGGAGAGCCACGCCAGAACAGCCCTGAAAGTCAATAGTTATCCAGGAGTGTGACTAGTTCCTTGCAGACAATTCTCAAGAAAGAGCACAAACTATGAAGCATGCCATAGAGAGCAATTCTGATGCACTTTTCTCTGTTTTGGCATTTCTAAGCAACAACTGGATACTAGGCCACTCAGGACATCTAATAGAACAAGCATCCATGTATAAGTAAATTATATCTTACCATATGCCATCCTTCTCCCTGATGTGATCAGATCCTGTCCCAAAACTTTCCTCTCCACATATAGACAACTTCCCTGCATCCATTAGGTTCCCAAAAAATTTCCATCCCGTTGGTACCTGCAAAGTGAACATATTGACTTAGATGTTCTTCTAGAAGCTACAACGTATTGGTTATTTTGCAAAATTTTCATGCACATAAAGCTCCTTAACAAATATACCTCAAAGAATGGAACGTTCAATTTATTAGCTACACGATCAAGAGCACCACTTGTTGGCATTGATCTAGCAAGACCCTGAAGAAAGTTATCAAACATAAGAGAACATTCTTGTCTTCGATGGGTCTAATATCCTATTGAGATAAACAAGATAATGTGTAACATCTTATTACTTTTAGACCAGATTGGAAATAAGGAATTGCTGCTTGTGCATTTGCTGCAATTATTGCAACAGAGTCTGATGGTGTAACAAAGAACCTTCTTCCGAGAATCATGTTTCGATCACCATCACCTGCAAGAATTTTTGTTCACACAATATTTCCTTCAGCAATAAACAGAGGAATCCTTGCACAGAAAAAAAGATAAACGAAAAAAAAGAAAGGGCACATAAAGAACCAGTGATAAAGAGACCTTCAATAAAGTTTTGAAGTGCAGAAAGTAAAACTTCTGTACTAAAACGCAATGTTAAGATAGGCACAAAACAAACATCATATCAAAAGGAGATTCAATCTGTAACTACATGCACATAGTAGACTAAAAAAATGAGACTAAAGTAGATACAGTGACATGTCAATTTTCAGAGGAAATGGTAAATGACTATTATGGTATCACTTTGAGGAGAAAGAAATCTAATGATCAACAATCACTTATTAGTCTCAACAATGCTAATAGTATTTCTTATCCAACTGCTATATAATAATTATTTAAATTTTGGCAGCTGCTAAATTGAAGATTTTTTTTAGATAATGAAGAAGTGTTACACCTCTGGCCTCTGCACTACGTGCACACAACCAAGACAATTAAAGATCTGTAAATGCAGATTCAGTTATGGTAATATAAACATACCATCACTTGCTGCACCAAAGTCAGGTGCCCCGCTTCCAAACATGGTAAAAACAAGCTCTTTGGCATAACTGTAGAAAAATAACAGTAAGTATAGTAGTAAGACATATATTCTTCTTTCAAGGACTGATTTACATACGTTAAATTAGGATCAGGATGACCATTGCCAAAATCTTCAAGAGGAACCCCATTTAATATGCAGTCCTGCAAAACCAGGTGTATATTCAGTGTCAAATAATGAAATTCCTCAAAACAGCAGAATATGATTCATCTCAAGTAATTGATACACCACCGGATCAGCCCCAAGTTTCTCAACAAAAATAGGATCTGCATATGCACCAGTCACAGCATGCATGGCATCAAATACAAACCTAGAAAATCAAGGAAAACGGCCATTATAATTTGCAGATATAAATTCATATCCCCAACAATACAGAAACAAATAATATGGTTATCACTTATGACACTACAAAGTTACATAGTTATTTCATCTGCTACTAATCATAAGTTCATCCCCATAGCAAAATGTAATCAGTAGCAGTTAGCAAATATCACATAAGTACTCCCCTTTGAAACTCAAGAATGACTATGCTTAGTTGCAGTCTTGTACATTCCTCATAGGTCACGTGAAGAATAAAAAACAACTTTGCAAACGTATGCTCAAACTGTCAAACAAATGAACTAGTGAAGTACATGTTGACATAGATGTGCAGATTATACACCTTCATCAAAAAATATGTCTAGATTATAAGGCATTAATATTTCCAAAACTCAAGTACTTCTTAATGAATAAAAAACATGTGAAAATCGAATAAATAAACAGAACCTGAAATCTGGCCGAGACAACAAGCCCATGATAAGTTGGAAGTCAAACACATTCTGAAGACAAAAATAGGAAAGAAATAATTTAGATATAAAATAAAATAATTCGGTGGAATTATGTTGTTGTATACCTCCATTAGTTCAATGTAGTCCAAGACAGGATCTATCACTTCAACTGTGAAATCACCGTAGGTTACAACTCCTAGAGAGGACAAATCAACATCAGGAATATCTGCTGTTTTTATTTCAGAAATCTGCAGGAGATTTTGCATTATGAAACAGGAATAATACCATCAGAAATAAGTAAAACATAAGGGCAAGATTACTCTACATCTACAATAATGTCATGAGAGTGCTGTAGCAGTAACATTGCAAAGAGAAATGCAGTATCATAAGACAAAATGTTGTTGATGCCAATATGATACTGAAAACAGGGTTGAGTGAAGAATAGCTATTCTATACATTAATGGGCTAATGTATAATAATATGCTAATAAATAGTAAAGGTGCATACCGAAAGTGTGTTCACATATATTTGGTTAGTAATTGTCTCTGGTGCTGGCTGCCCACTGCTATAATTAAACTGCAACAGAACATCTCATTAAGATACTTGATTATGAAGATTTGACAAGGAAAATCCCATGTTTATAATATATCATTTTGACCATTTGGTTTTCTCGAATACTTGCCAAAGCACAGGAAGCTATATTTGCAACTATTTCATTCATAAGAAGTCCAACACATAGAATAAGATTGGGCACCCAAGAACATTTCTAGACTTGCACTTCAAAAAAAAAAAACTTTCTTTTGTCTAGGTTGAGAGACCAAACATAGGCAAAAAAAAAAACATAAATGTATTAGACATGTATATGTATAGAGTCCAGTATACGTTATATCTGGACATGTATTCCAAACTCATTGGGCTATATATATATATATATGGTCATCCCCCAATCAGGGTGTGTGGTGTCTCCCTATTCCTCTCCCTCTCCACATGGTATCAAAGCATCCCGATCCTACTTTTCCACTTCCACTCGTCCCTCCTCGTGATCATGATCGGGATCGCCCGTGATTCCCTCACGCAGCCGCCACCTCGCGCTCGGCGATCTCTACGCCGCTCGTGATTCCTCTGTCCACGCGCCGCTACCACCACATCTCTCTCCCCCATCACCGGCGAAGCTTCCAGAGGGGAGTGCCATGGGCTCCGCGTCGTCGTCCTTCTCCTCGGGCCCCTCTACTCTGTCCGCGTGCCGCCGCCACCACACCCGCGTGTGATTTCCTCACGCCGCGTCCACCTCTCCCCGGCGGCTCGCCCCTTCCTCCTCAACCCTCTTGCAATGGCCATCGAGCCTGCTCTCGGCTCTGGCACCCTTCCGGTCACCGGCTCTGGCCCTCTGCCTGCCATCGGTGCTGCCTCCATGGGTGCCATGGGCGCTGCCTAGGTCACTCCGATATTTTCCCCTCCCTACGCCGCCGTCGACGTGAAGTCACACGTCCCGATTATGCTAGATCTCAACGCCAACTACTCAAAGTAGGTCTTCTTCTTCAAGTCCCTATGCGACAAGTTCGGCCTCTGCTCCCACATTGATGGCTCCACCCTTCCTCAACCGGATGACCTTCAGTGGGACGTCACCGAGTGTTGTGTTCGCAGCTGGCTCTTCGGCTCCATCGATGACTCCGTCCTCGACCTTGTCATGGATGACGCCGACCCGACAGCCCGCGATCCGTGGGTGGTCTTCGAGGGGATCTTCCATGTCAACAAGGAGCCATGCGCTATCTTTCTCAACGAGCTCCACTTCATGGTGCAAGAGAACTCCTCCGTCTCAGCGTATTGCCAGCACCTAAAAACCAAGGCCGCCACCCTTCATGATGTCGGCCATCCTATAGAAGACTCGTAGCTCGTCCTCGCCCTCTTGCGTAGTCTCAACCATCGCTTCTCCAACACTGCCGATGACATCGCCAACTTCGCCGTTTTTCCCACGTTCGCCAGAGCCCAGGACATGCTAGTTCTCAAGAAACTCTGCCTAGCCAACGACGAGAAGACCGTCGGCCAGACCGCCCTTCTCGCCGCGGCCGGTTCTAGCTGCACCAGCCTAGGCAGCTGCTGCTCCACTACTGCTGCTGTCTCCTCTAGTGGCCACAGCAGCCACTTCGGCGGCTACGGCGGCGGCAACAGCAGTGGGAACCAAAGCGGTGGTGGTAGAAAGGGGAAGGGGAAGGGAAAGAGTAAGGGCTGGAATGGCCCTGCCCAGCCGCGCCATGCCGCTACTGGTCCTCCATGGCAGGCCGGACCCATGGGTCCCTGGCTCTGCTACAATCCGTGGACACCTCAAGGCCCACTGATGCAATGGCAGCCACATGGCTACAGCAGCTGGCGGCTAGGGGTCCTCGGCGCACCTTCCTAGGCCCACACGGTGTTCACACTAGTGTAGCCCCCGACGACCTTCACTCCGCTGCAAGTTTCCCAGCAGGCTCCCATGTGGAACCAGGCTGACCTTGTCACCGTCCTCAACCAGATGACTCCAGGATTAGCATCTCTGGGTACTGGACTCCGGAGCTTCATCTGATATAAGTTCCTCGGATGGTATACTCCTCTCCCGCCATCCTCCCTCTCTTTCATTCATTACCGTTGGCAATAGTCAAACCCTCCCCATTACATGTCGTGGTGAGTTCCTCCTTCCAACACCAGTGTTAAAATTTTCTCTTAACAATATTCTAGTTGTTCCATCTCTAGTGCATAACTTACTTTCCGTTTGTCAGATCACTAGGGACAACAATTGTTCTATCGAATTTGACACTCTTGATTTTTCTGTCAAGAATATCCCAACCCGACGCGTGATGCTTCGTTGCAATAGTGCTGACGACCTTTACACCATTCCCGCTGTATCCTCCACTCAACACACCAGCATCGCCATCTGCACTAACCTTTGGCATCACCGTCTTGGTCATCCCAACCCTACCGCCATCGACATCCTTTGCCATAGTACATCTATCAAATGTAATAAAGTAGAACATACTACATGTCATCATTCGTGTCAGCTTGGTAAACATGTGCGACTTTCTTTTTCAAACTCTAGCTCTTTTACCTCCATGCCGTTTGAGCTTCTTCATTGTGATGTGTGGAAATCCTTAGTTGCAAGTATTTCCAGTTATCAATATTAGCTCATTTTGCTCGATGATTTTACACATTACTGCTAGACTTTTCCTATTATTCGCAAATCCGAGGTCGTAGCCCACATAACCAATTTTTGCAACTATGTTTTCACTCGGTTCAGCTTAGTCATCAAGGCCATCTAGGCCGATAATGGGACAGAGTTTGTCAACAATACTATCCAAGCCTTCATTCTCGTGGTATCCACTTTCGGCTCTCGTGTCCTTACACCTCTTCCCAAAATGGCAAGGCCGAACGCATTCTCCGCACACTAAACAACATTAGCCACACCATGTTTCTTCATGCACACCTACCAGCACCTTATTAGGCTAAGGCACTCGCCACAGCCACATACCTGCTGAACCAGCACCCTTACTCCTCCATCCACAATGCCATTCTCTATACTCTACTTTACAACAAGGCACCTGATTATTTCCACCTTCGTGTTTTTGGATGTCTTTGCTATCCTAACTTGACCGCCACAGCTCGCCACAAGCTCGCCCCCCATTTCACAGGTTGTCTTCCTTGGTTATCTCTCCTCACACAAGAGGTACCGCTATCTCGATCTATCAACTCAATGCATCATCTCGCGTCATGTCGTTTTCGACAAGACCTGCTTTTCATTCGAGCTAACCAACTCCGGGTCCTCGCCTAGCGACCTGGATTACTTACTTGCAAGTACTGTACCAACACGCCTCCCCGTGGCTACTCCGTCGCACGACGACGCTGAGCACCCGTGGCCCACTCAGCTGGCCCTGGAGGAGCTGCTAGACGACCTCTCCATCCTTCTGCGCGGGCCTGTGGTGCCGGTCACTCCTTCACTAGCCACTACACCACCTCTCCATGTCGCTGCGCCGGCGGCCGTCCCGGTTGCCCCAACCCAAGACTTCCACCTGACATATAGCCGGCGGCCACGGGTGCCTGCTGCTGCACCAGCGCCTGAGCAGCCCGCCCTTCAGCAGATGGTATCGTCGGCCCCTACGCCAACACCGCCAGTACAGCCGACCCCTACACTAGCACCGACGCCTCCACCGCCGCTACAGCCGGCCCTTGCACCAGCACCACCACCTGCACCTACTCTGACCGTCTCCCACATGTTCACCCGGTCCCAGACCAGGTCTCTTCGTTAGGTTTAGCGCTACAGCTTTTCCGCCACCCACTTTGTCGTCTCGCTAATACCGACAAACTACCAGAGCGCCTTGGCCAATTCTCAATGGCGCACGGCCATGACCGATGAGTACAAGGCACTTGTTGATAACAGGACATGGCGCCTCGTCTCTCGTGCCCTCCCTCGGCACTAACATTGTGACAGGCAAGTGGATTTTCAAGCACAAATTTCACTCCGACGGTTCTCTTGCCCGTCACAAGGCACATTGAGTGGTTTGCAATTTCTCTCAGCGCCACGGCGTCAACTATGAAGAGGCGTTCAACCCCGTCGTCAAGCCGACCTAGTAAGGTGTGGCCATGGGTGCCTGCTACTACACCAGCACCAGTATGCTATGGATCTTCTACAACAGGCCAGCATGGCCGAGTGTCACTCTACAGCCACGCCGGTTGACACTCGTGCCAAGCTCTCCGCCACTGATGGCGCTCTAGTCGCCGACCTCTCTCAATACCGGAGTCTTGCCGGCGTTCTGCAGTACTTGACGCTCACACAACCTGACATTGCCTACGCCGTCCAACAAGTGTGCCTCTTCATGCATGATCCCCACGAACCTAATCTTGCGTTGATCAAGCGCATTCTCCGCTACTTGAAGGGCACCTTGTCCACTGGCCTCCACCTCAGCTCTAGGTTGGTCGACTCCCTTACCGTGTACTCCGACGTGGACTGGGGAGGCTGTCCCAACTCTAGGCGCTCTACGTTCGGCTACTGTGTCTTTTTCGGTGACAATCTAGTCCCTTGGCCCTCTAAGCGCCAAATGATGGTGTCTCGTTCCAGTGCGGAAGCTGAGTATCGCGCGGTTGCTCATACCATGGCCGAGTGTTGCTGGATCCGTCAACTTTCCTAGGAGCTTCACGCACCCATTGCTTCTGCAACCGTTGTCTACTTGTTAACGCCAAAATTTGGAAAGCCTAGGGAAAGGTTGGAAAAAAGATTAGCTGAAGTAAAAAAAGAGTCCGATTGCTATAGGGAGAAAGCCGATCGGATGAAGCAAGGAGAGATTCGGTCCAAAAATAGAAGATTATCTAGATGAGGCCGAGTTTGAGGAGCCATGGCATTCACGGCAGAGTATTTTATCTATATAAATCGTATCTTATATAGAAAGATTTAGTTACTTTAGTTAACTTTCTAAGAGATATTTTCCTTTTATATTTTTAGGAGATAACGTCCGATGGTTGTTGTAACCGCGTCGGACTCTGTAATATCAAGGTATAAATATAGACCCCTAGAAACCTGTAAATAAATAAACATATCCTTCAATCAATACAACTTCGGCGCATCGCCACCCTAGCTTATCTAAGTTTTTACCGGCGGGGTCTAGCTCTCGACGCGGGGCTGCATCGGTTAACTTTGATCTTCAATGAAGGGGTAAATCCCGCCACTATCCCGATATGTCTTGCCCTGTCTAAGACTGCATCGGTTAGATTCGACCTCTTAGGCCAATCGGATGTATCGCATCATGTCCGTGCAGGATCTATCGGCCTATCAAGCTCTTTTCGCCGTTGTCGGTCTCATGCTGCATCAGTTAGGTTCGACCTACGAGGTTGCCGACGGTAGATTGAGCTTTAGGACTATAAGTCTTTGTACGGCGTTTCATCGGAGTGTTAGCCAATGAGTTATCTATACATTAAGCAACACACCCAACGTATCGGCTCTTCGGTCGATACGCACCAGTCTTCAGAGATTCTCCTCAAGCGCCACTACAAGCACATCGGCCTTCCAGCCGATGCGTGCCTATCTTCAGAGAGATGTCCTCTCATCGGCTTAGCTAGCTGATGAGTTTGCTTTGCCCTTGTCATATCCAGAGCGGCATCGACTTTGCAGCTGGTGTGTTTTTTATATGATTCCTTACCACTTCACATATGCCTTCATCGGCTTATCAGCCGATGAACGATCGCTACAGCTTCCGTCGACTACTAGGAGGGATCTTGCGCGCTTGGCTTTTAATGTCCTTCGGTGCCTCTATCGGCTCTACAGCCGATGGATCAGGATCTTACTTTCACCACACTTGGAGCCATCATATCCTTCGTCGACATCTGTCTATGCCTTCATTGGCTTCCCAGCCGATGGAATAGCGTCCCAATACCTATCGGCAACCAGCCAATAGCAGGAGCCATCCGAACGCGGCCGATGACCACCTCGATCCTATCAGCGGCCAGTCAAAAGTGACAACTCATATCGGCCCATCGTTCGATTGACCCGTTCGCCTCACCTCCTTGTCAATTGTAAGGTCAAATTGACTAGCACGCTCGCACCCGCACCATCACGCTGGAGCCGAGCGGACCTCACGGGCCTCAGCACGCGTACCTCGAGCCACGGAGAGAAACCGACCGGCCTGCACTAGAGCTAAGCAGACCTTCTAGGCGTCGACATGTTTGTGCCACGTGCGCAAGATCCGACGTGAATACTGTGACAATGTTAGTGCCGTCTATATGACCGCTAACCCTGTCCATCATCGCCGCACGAAGCTCATCGAGATCAACATTCACTTCGTCCGTGACAAGGTTGCTTTAGAACAGGTTCGGGTGCTTTATTCCCTTCGACACATCAGTTCGCGGACATCATGACCAAATAACTGTCTGTACCATCAATTCGCGTCCTTGATCCTTCCGCTACGACTAGGAGCGGGTATTAGACATGTATATATATAGAGTCCTGTATACGTTGTATCTAGACATGTATTCTAAGTCCATTAGGCTATATATATATGGTCACCCCCCAATCAGGGTGTGTGGTGTTTCCCTATTCCTCTCTCTCTCTACAAAATGAAAAAAAAATATTTAATGTTCGTTTCTAAGATTCATCATCTAAGAGTCTATGATTGGTAATTTCTTTTCTGGAAATAGCTAAGTATTTATTTGTTGCCATTCTGTCAAATAATTCATGTCATTTTTATCAGAAAACTAATATAAGTATATTATTAATCTAATAAATTACTGCAGTACAAGAGAAAAGAGTCTACAGTTTCTTTAAGTTATGACATACCTTGATACCCCAATCATTGTCTGGCCCACCTGGATTATGACTCGCACTCATGATAAAGCCACCGTTGGCCTAACAAAATTGAAAACTGCAACAGATTAGAAGAATTAATAAATATAGTGATGCACACAACGAATGAAAAAAGGTGATAAAACATACTTGTCTTTTACGAATTACTGCAGACACAGCAGGCGTTGACAGCAGAACATTCCTACAAATATTTCAAAAGTTAAAGGATACAAAGTATATATCAACCACAAGATAAAATAGGAACAATACTGGAAAATTGTGCGTGTTAAAGTAGTGTCCTTTCTATACTCAGAAATAAGTAAACAATAAAAATATATGGTTATTATTTTCAGATGTTTAATTTTCCTGAGTAATACGTGTTTTTCTTCCTTTAATGAGTATGCTAAGGGAATATGTGAATATATCACTTCAAGCTTTCAAACGAAGGGTCCATTAATCTGTTTTGATGTGAGAATGAGAACACCGACTGGTTATAGTATTTTTTCCTAGAAACTGGACCTTTTCCAGTTCCTAAAAACACTTGTTTTGGGGAGTGAAGGTTTTTTTTGGTTGAAAAATCCTCAAATCGAAGTTTTGAATATATTAGGTGCAATTCTAAGAATTTTGGTATATAGGATGATATCACGAATGGAGGATAGAAGAGTAAACTAGGTGTAGTTTAAACAGGTAGTTTCAGGAACACTGATGGTACCCAATGTTTTGGAATTTTAGTTTGATAAATATCCATACTTCCAACAGTTAGTGTTGTATCTCGTGAAGCCAAGAAACATCTTCTAGTAACTCCTCACCTGCCAACTAGGATCTTCCCAACACCATTTCCAGCTGCAATTTTAGTGATAAGCTACATTCCCAAAGGAGTGACTAAGTCATAAATATGCATGCATAAATGTGGATCAAATACGTATTGGTTCATTCTTAGTTCCTAGCAGAACCTGAGCAGCATCCTTGTTAAAGTATCGGCCATCACCACCAAGTACAAGGGTTCCACCAACAAAATCCTCCAGGGGCAATGAATTGAAAAGAGCCTTCAAACAACAGAAATGATAAATGAATGTAGCTGCATCTCAGAGGTGCCATCGCATTTTTTTTAGGCTACTGACGTGCAACATCAAGAAAAATGCAGCACACCTGAATCCAATTGGCGAGGTAATTCTCCTGCTGAAACACTTTCACCTGATAAAAACACCAAAGGTGATGTATGAAGGGAACTGTACAAGATACACTCCCAAACAACAAAAAATGTGCAAGATCGTGGAACAGAAAACAGCCGGTACTTACCTTCTTCCTCAACCCACTGGTCCCAGTCTTCTGCCCCTCAACGGGCTTGGTTGGGATCGATTTGATCTGCATAAAACGTTACAATCATCATCTATTATTTTGTATCTCAATCACATAGTAAGTAGAAAGCGCGTTGATAATCCCATAATTGCACACAAAGAAAGAAAACAAATTAAAGCCTACGGCACCCAAATCACACAAAAAGGGCTCAGCGCACTGGAAGCACATGATGACATGATTCACACCAACCATATCGCTAGAGGCCCACCAAAATGGATGGGCAAGCACATAGATAATCCAAGAGGTGCACAAAGACAGTAGCTGTGCGCATTACAACCTCGAGAAACATGAAAAAACACCCAAAATCTGGATCCCCAACCACCGAAACCCATAGAATCCGTCCCCAGAATGGCACTCATGCCACGCCGACCCTTGATGAACCAACAAAAGTTGGGACTGGGAGCCGCCTTCACATCGCCGGAAGACGGAAGGGACCGCCGATAACACAAATCATCTCAATAAAATCGAGATTAAGACCACAATTCCGCAGAGGAACACGGCCCAGGTTAGATAGAAGCCGGGAGTTCACGAGCAGCACAGACAACCCCACCGACCACGACCAGGCCATAACTCACTGCGAGTCCTACAACGCATGTTGCACATCCATAGCACAGGGCCGAGCGAGCACGCGGAAGGGAGTGTACTGTGGGTGTACGTACGTACCTTGAGCCCCTGGGCTGCGGAGGAGCACCGGACGACGACGAGGGAGGGGCGGCCCCGGCGGGCACCGGCCCGCGCCGTGGGTCCAACCGGCCGCGCCGCGGTGGAGAAGAGATACGGGCGGAGGTGGAGCGCCATCTCGGGCGGCGGCAATGCCAGCGCCGCGGCGAGGAGACGAGGGGAGAGAAGTGGAGAAGAGAGAAGAGGCGAGAAGGGGGAGTGAGGTGTTGCGCTTGCGCCGCGGAAGGAAGAGAGGAGTTCGAGGGGGCGCGAGGGGGGAGACGCTGCTTTTGCGGTGGCATGCGGTTGCGGTGCGGTGCGGAGCGGAGGGAGATGGCAGCAGCAGTGGTCACGCCTCTCCAACATACAAAACAGACGCCGTTTGCACTGACACGTCACGCGTTTCTTTTTTTTTTCCTTCATTCCAAGTTTCCTTTCTTTTGCAGTTGTTTGGAAATTGGAACATGGCTCCGCATGTACAACTGTCTGTACGTAGACAAAACTTCGGATGCATGGTGTGCACGGCTTATAATTTTATAATTGTTTTGAAAGAAATGTATAGCATAATACTATACGTAATAGTGCTATAATTTTAAATAGCTAGAGGGTCTTTTGTTCTGAATGGAGTACCTACAGAATTACTCGCTAAAATATACGTAATTTGTCTTATATTTTAATTCAATATTGGCCTAGCAATTAAGCACAGTTGGCTCTCAAATAAATACTACATCATTCTCGACTACTATATATTATAATGTGTACATGATTATTAGTAGATGTAAAAAAATATTAGTATTTGAAATGTAAAAATTATATTAGTAGATTTGGAAAAAAAACTCTTCCATATAAATATATTTTTTAAATATATAGTTTGATAAAATAATAATAAAACATCATTATTTTAAAAACGGAGGTAGCATCAAAGTAATGTGGCCCTAGACTACTCGTCATCTCAAGCTCCACAGCATATATATGAGTTACAATTGACATGCTAAATTACCAAGGTGATGTATGGTTCGATCGGTTCCGTGCTGAGAGTGACCTGCAATGCAAATTGCGATGTACGACACCTTCCTTTTGGGCTTTGGCTGTCACGAGGCGATCGCCGCAGGACGTGGCCCACACCTTCGTCTCCTCTCCTGCCTGTCCTGTGGGCCGTCAATTAACCGACACCCAGTGACAGACACGTGTACGGCCTAAATTGACAATAGTAATTCTTCTCCAGCTTTTTTCAGATACTCCCTCAGTTACAAAATGCACCTAATTCTGCTACGAGTAAGAAGACAAAATCACTCTAGATCAGGTGGCCTGAAACACCACGCAGCTGATTTTTGGAAGTCCAAGAGTAGGACACGTGAGCAACAGGCGGCTATGTTTCCAACACGTACGATTGCGCTATTGTGGTACGTTCGGTGAAGTGAAATCCCTGTCAGTTCCACGTGTTCCGGCTTAACCATGGCCACGAACATGAAGGAGGATCATGGGCATGACCGGTATAAATTTTACCGATAATTTTCCCGGATTTTAGTAATGTAATGGAAAAAAATCCGAATTTTCTCTCTCAACTTTTGGGTTACTCTGATTTACTTCCTTTTAACTTCAAGAAAATCTACACCCTAAACTTTTAAAACCAAACTAATTACCCTCTTGACAAGTAAAGGTTGTTTTAGTCCAGCGTGACACTCACGTGATAGTATATTAGCTATATAGCAATCCAATCAATAATATTGAATAAAATAAATATTTTAAAATTGGGTGGTCTGTCATGCTCATCCCTTCTTCTTCTTTCTACCTTTCCCCTCCTTTTTCTCTCTACCCTAACATGAGCAAGGAGCCGATGGCTCCCTCCACAAGCTAGTAGAGGAAGGTAGTGGCGACACCAATAGTGCCTGTTAGTATAATTGACGCTAGATGACCTCTATAGGTCATGACCACTCATATATAGAGATAATCACATATATAAAAAGTTACACATATATGAAAGATTATGCATATATGAAAGATTATAAGCATAACTAACGGCAATCAGAAAATACAACTCTAAATATAGATGATCTCTTACTAGATATAGATTACACACTTCTATATTTAACACCCCTTCAATTTGGACAGAGGTAGACTAGGTTCAAATTACGCCGTAAATTACAGTAGGGAGTAACCGGGAGCGGCTTAATCATGATGTTGGTCACCTGATCATTGGATGAGATGAAGCGAACACGTTCATGAACAAAATGTTAATCAACCTCGATATGCTTCGTGCAACGATAAAATATGGGATTGGCAAAGAGATAAGTAGTACCAATGTTGTTACACCATAGGGACGGTGGCGAAAGCTCAGAGATCCTAAGTTCCCTTAGCAATACTTGTATCCATATTACTTCAGCGGTAGTATTGGTGATGGCCTTGTATTCAGCCTCTATGCTCGAGCAAGAAATAGTTGGTTGTTTACGAGAGCTAAAAAAACAAGATTGCCACCAAAGAAAATGGCATAGCCACCTGTACTGCGTCGATCATCTAGGTTCCCGGCCCAATCAGCATCAAAGAACGTACTTAACAATGAAGACCCAGATTTAGTGATGCATAGCCCCATATTAGACGTGGAATGAAGATAACGCAGTATGCGTTTTACTGCCGCCTAATGAGCCATCGTTGATACTGATAGAAATTGGCATATCCGTTTGACAAAGAAGGAGATATCGGGGCGAGTGAAAGATAAATATTGGAGAGCCCCAACAACACTGCGATAGCGTGTAGTATCTTCAGTTGAGAGAGGGTCACCATTCTTTAAGAGTAACTTGTTGTTGGGAAGCATAGGTGTCGGAACACTATTAGAGGATACCATATTTGTGCGCTGCAACAGGTCTTAGATGTATTTATGTTGTGTCAAGATGAGGCTAGTAGAAGTATGATGTACTTCAATGCTAAGAAAATATCCAATAGTGCCAAGATCTTTCACCGCAAACTCAGTTTCAAGTTGAATGAGTAGACGATTCGTAGCTGATGACGAAGAGCTCATAATAATAATATCATCAACATAGATGAGAATATACATCTGAATGCCACCTTTGTTGAACGTGAAAAGAGAAATATCAGCCTTAGAAGCCTAAAACCCCAGTTATAATAGTTTGTTACTAAGACGAGAGACCAGGCATGTGGAGCCTGTTTGAGGCCATATAATGACTTGTCTAACTTGCAAAGATAAGTAGGATGAGCCAAGTCAATAAAATCAGGTGTTGTTTCATATAGACGTCCTCTTGAAGATGGCCATGTAAGAATGCATTTTGAATATCAATCTGTCGAAGAAACCAACCACGAGAGACTACAAGAGACAATAAGACTCGAATAGTAGTAGGTTTCACTATCGGGCTAAATGTATTATCATAAACAACTCCATACTGTTGCTTGAAGCCTTTAGCAACCAATCGTGCTTTATAGCGATCAACGGAGCCATCAGCTTTGTGCTTCAGTTTAAAAAATTACTTGCAATCAATGACATTAAGGCCGGCACGTGAAGAAACCAAATGCCAAGTCTTGTTCTTGACAAGGGCTTGAAATTCATCATTCATTGCTGACCTCTAAAGAGGGTGTGCCATAGCAGTAACATGCGATGTAGGCTCTGCATCTGAAGTCCGTATGACAGAATAAGTAACCGTGCTATCGGTACGAACCTTGAGGCTTCTTGATGTTGTGGCTTAAGCGCATCCCGTACTTGTGGGCAGGAGGATCCAATGCAGGAACCTTTGAGGGGTGCACGGCCTTAGGCCAGACGCTCGGTGACAAAGTTTGTCACGATGCTGGTGATGATGGGTTGGCAGATAATAGCCCAGCCGTAGCCTCTGTGCTTGCCGTAGGGGACACGGGAGAGGCAGGCGGAGACTCCGATGTAGGCAGGTCAGCATCAGGCGCTGCATGCAGAGCGCCTGCCTCAGTTGAAGAAGCAGGCACAAGGAATGTCAGCGCCAATCTTGATGAGATTTTACGCATCCCGGGATTTGCTGCATGCTGAGGGGCTGCATACATAGGGTTAGCAGGAAACATATGCATATCGTAATTGTTCAAATTAAAACTGCCACTGTCCTGATTAGGTGCAACGTTGGATGAAGGATAAGTGGAGAAAGGAAAAATTGTTTCATCAAATATAACGTCACGGGACACATAAACGCGTCCGAAATCCATATCAAGACATTTGTATCCCTTGTGAAGACCACTATATCCCCAAAACACATAGACTTTGGATCGAAAGGAAAGTTTGTGCTGGTTATAGGGTCGCAAATTGGGCCAACATACGCAACCAAATATACGAAGCAGGGAATAATTCGGTGGAGTTTTGAGGAGGCATTCTAGAGGACATAGATTATCAAGGACTCGAGTAGGCAATGTATTGATGAGATAAGTGGCTGTGAGGAAGGCCTCGTCCCAAAATTTAATTGGTATAGAGGCATGAGCTAGTAGAGCAAGACCAGTTTCAACTATATGATGATACTTGCGTTCAGCCAATCCATTTTATTGGTGAGTACATGGGCAGGAAACACGATGGGCTATGCCAAGGGATCAGAAAAATTGAGTATGAAGTTTTTGGTACTCCTCGCCCCAATCGGATTGGATTCATTTAATTTTAGTATCAAGAAGACATTCTACATATGCTTGAAATTGCAAGAAAATGCGTTGAGCCTCATTGCGGTCATGCATCAAATATATCCATGTAAATTTACTAAAATCATCGATAAAGCTTATATAGTATTTGTATCCACCAACAGACTTGAGGACAGGGCCCCACACATCTAAAAAAACAAGTTCAAGAGGCGATGTAGAACGATGAATGGCATGAGTATAGGGGAGTTGATGACTCTTGCCTAATTGACATGCATGACAAACTGAGAGACTCGACTACTTGATATATGGGAGATTATTCAAATTCAAAATAGACCGCATGACTAGGGTAGAGGGGTGACCAAAATGAGCATGCCACTGATATGTGGATGCCTTGACACTGACAAGTGCTTGTCTAAAAAATTCAACATCGGACGACTTTATGGGATAGCGGCCGGATTTACACTTTTCTTCTAGGAGCACTTGTTTCATTGCTTGGTCCTTTACAAGAAAATGATAGGGATGAAATTCAAAAAATACATTATTATCATGTGATAGTTTATAAACTGAAAGGAGGTGTTTAGAGATATCAGGTACGTGGAGAATATTATGTAAGTCAAAAGGACGTGTAGCAGTATTAAGAAAACAAGAACCAATATGCATAATTTGTAAACCTGCCCCATTACCAACTTGAACCGTTTCTCCACCATGGTATTGTTCATGCAAGGCTAGGCGATCCAGATCACTGGTTATGTGATCGGTAGCCCCCGTGTCGGTGTACCAGTTAATGTCGACCTTGTAGGATGAAGTAGTAGCCACCGTAGCATAGGATTATTCCTCCTAGTAAGACTCATCCATACGATGCCAATATTTAATGGCAGAGTGACATGTACGATCGTAGATCTGACAGGGAGGGGCGCCGCGTCCACGTCCCTAGGGCGGAGGACTGCCATGGCCATGGCCTTGGGCATGTCTAGGTGGATCACCACGGCCACGGCCCCGCTGCCCACCTCGGCCGGTGAAGTTGGCTGACGCGTCGATGTTGAGGCGAGTCTCTACCTGGTATTGCAGTTGGTGCACCTCAAATGCTAGCAAATTTGAGTAGACGTCGTCAAGCGTGAGGGGCTCACTCTTTGTCATCATAGATGTGACGAACAGATCATAATCTCGAGAAAGACCCGCTAGGAGATAGGCAATGATCTCGTCATCACGAAAAGGAGTATCAGCCGCAGCCAGCAAGGAGGCCAGACACTTGATCTTGCAGAAGTAATCGATAGCAGAGAGGTTGCACTTCTTGGCTGTAGCAAGGTCGACACGCACTTGGGCAGTGCACGTATGTGTGGCGGAGAAGAACATGCACCGAAGAGTGTCCCAGACTTCTTTGAATGTGGCGGCAGACACCACATCTTGAAGGATGTCTTCAGTCATCGACGAGAGAAGACTACTTAGTAGTTATTGATCTTTATCATACCACAGACAATATTCTGTGTTAGACATGAGCTCGGCACCATCAACAGTCGAAGAAGAAATTTGTTGGGAAGGCACGGTCGTGGATCCATCGATGAAGCCCATAAGTTTTGCACTCTGCAGATACGGGAGAAGCTATGTGCACCATAATGTATAGTTTGTTTTGTTGAGTCTCGGATGGTGACGGCGTGATGAATTGGTATAGGGGCAAAGGTAGTAGCAGAGGAGAGGCTTGAAGTGGAGGCGGAGGTAGTGGAGGAAGAGGTAGAAGATGATGTCCATATTGATTTAGAGAAAAAATGCTGGCTCTGATACCATATTAATATAATTGGCGCTAGATAACCTCTATGAGTCATGACCACTCATATATATAGAGGATTGCATACATGAAAGGTTACGCATATATGAAAGGTTACACATATATGGAAGGTTACAAGTGTAACCAATGATAATCAGAAGACATAGCTCCAAATATAGATGATCTTTTACTAAATATAGATTACACACTTCTATATTTAATAGTGCCCACTAAAGCAAGCAGCGGAAGACAGTGGCAGCCTCCAGAGCAAACTAAGGAAGGCAATGGCGGCACCCTCTAAAGTAGGGAGAGAGGAGGAGATGGCTTTGCAGCTACTCGCATGAGGTGAGGCCGCCTGAGCCAAAGGACGGTGGTAGTGTGGTTGTCGTCATTCTCTTCCTCAACCACTGTGCCTTGCCCACGGAGATGGCTTCCTCCTTCTCTCATTAGCCCATGGTAGATTCCTTTAACGTCTATTTTGTTGGTCCTCTCCTCATTGGCAATGTATATTGATAGGTGGATCCACTATTTTTTATTTTTTTAATGTTAAAAAGCCACTTTAGCCAACCTAGCTAAAATCACTCCAAACAGTGCTTAGAGGTGTTGTTTATCTGATTTAAAGAGATAGGGTGGGGTGTTGTTTATTTGGTTTAAAGATGTGGGATGTTAAATGCCTGATTTTGTAGATTAAGACCGTCATAATAATTTAGGGGTTAATTTAGGGATTAATTTAAACTTTTTTCTTTTTAAGTAATACTAGGCTATTTGTTTTGATGCCCATTGAAGCCATTTCCTCATGGATGCAATGCCAAAGTTTTGATAGCGTTACTTCCAGTATTTGTCACTCTATAGCCATATGGTCTATGACTGAATTTTTAACACTTTAGATCTTTTAAAAAGCTTATTTTACAAATACGTATCTTAAAAAAACTTATTTTAGTTTTAGCCCCCTAGTTTGATGCTGGAGTGGTTAATGGCGAGGTCCAATGCTACCGCGACGAGGCCCCGCACACGTGACGGCCAAGCTGATTTGGCGGTTGCCATGGCTAGGGTTGGCACCATAGCTATTGCAGCCACCACGCTAGGCAGAATGGTAGACTAGGAGGCATGACACGATGGCTATGGAAGGTTGGGCCTAGATGGGAGAGGATAGCATCCAGGTCCATTCAAGGTGATGGAGAATGCAGCGATGAGGAACCTTACCAATGAAGCATGCCGACATGATAGGAAGAATGGTAGACTGGGAGGCGTGACGCTATGGCTACGGAAGGTTGGGCCTCAACGAGAGAGGATAGCGTCTAGGTCCATTCAAGGTGATGGAGAATGCAGCGATAAGGAACCTTGTCGATGAAGCACGCTGACGCAACAGGCGAGGTTGTGGATGTATTACGCGAACGACAAGCTTGATTCTTCAGTCTTTGGGTTGGAGGAAACTAAGATAATCCTGTTTCCCAGTTGTTTTGTTTTGTTCATCGTCAGCATCCAAAACATATAATCATGCACTATCATGAATATGATCGGTACCTGATGAAGGATGATGCAAGTGTGACTAAGAGATATAGTATGCTTCTCTGCAACTAGCATAATTGATCTTGTTTTTTTAATTAACTAGCATGAGACTGCCAATTTCGTTGAATAAAGAGTAGTAAGATTGCAACCCCTAAGAGGCTATACATTCGAGTTGATTAAATATGATAGGTGCTTTGCCCCCGCGAGCACCCAAAGCCTTCTTTGATTTTCGCGAAGAGCCCTATAATTGAGAACTTCTTTGATTTTCCGTTCCCTCCAGATCTCCAACACCACCAAGAGGGCTATCTTGTGATGTTGGGATGCAAGCAAGGGAAAGAGAACACTAGGACTATCTCTTCCTTGGACAGAAGATATGTATCGGGCTGGATGTTCTTGTTGTGCACTACAAAAATGACAACCACATGCCAACTAGATAGAAGTGATAAAATATTTGAACATGGATAATTTACATATTATAACTATACTAGCATCTTTAATATTAGTGTTGTTGACCATCAAGATCAGATCAGTGCTTGGTGATCTGTTGTGCGCAATGTCAAAACTCGCCCTTTTCATCTATAATATCAGTTTTGCCATTTGCTGCATAACAAAAAAAAGTTATAGTTCATACATGGAAAAAAAGATGATTTATATAGAATGTTATGTTGACGAGTGTATAGAACATCGATTGAAAAAAAAACTATAGACAAAAACTTGTCTAGAGTAGGACACAAAATGCTACTTCATTCTTGTACTTAAAAAATACGTAAAGAACCTTGCAAACCTTCAAGACACAAAGACATTGTAACAACAAAAAGATCACATGTACACAAAGTTGAAATGCCATCTAAATTGCATCACAGAGATGGCAACAAGTAAAGACAAAAGATTCGAACCATAAATCATTGACACCTTAAATCGTTGAGATACTGACAAATCTATCTTGTCTATCTAACTTAACCTCATGTACAATATCAACAACACATTGCATCAAAACTTTCTATCTATAAACCAAAATTAACTTTCTATTAAAATACTTTATTTCAATTTTCAAAGCAACTTCAGTATTTAAAAAAATATAAATTCTAATTGAATAACATAACTTTCTACTCAAAAACTTTTTACGGAAATAAAAAATTTGCTACTTAAAAGCTTCTTAAAGTTAAAAACTTTCTAATTGGAAACTTTATACAAGAAAAAAAAAGTTCGAAAACATCACTAAAATCACTCAAATGCTCACTATCTATTAGAATTTTGAGTCCTATATAGGAATACAAATCTTAGCCAAAAACTCCCAAAATTATACAAGAAAAAGGTTATTGTCCCATGTTGGGAAAAAATCCACTCCAAGTAATTTTTTTATAAAAAAATCATTGAAAATTTCCAATGAATTCATACAAAACTTTCTGCTGATACAACCTAAATAAAAATTTCTAATGGGGCTGCATAACTTTGTAAACTTAAAAAAGGATGTACTCCTATTTTCATTTTTGAAAAACAAAACATTATGTTATAAAACTTTCTGCTGGGATAAAAAAATCTTTGTGGTTCAAACCTTTGATAAAAATAGGACAAAAAAGTTTCACTTGAGTTTGTGTAAAGTTTCCACTATGTGACTTTCCATTGAGGTGGGGAAGTTTCCTATTATTATATAACAGAATTTTGAACTCCCATTTTGATTATTTGAGTGAGTGAGTATATTGCAGATAGAAAATATAAATCAATAATTATATTGGAGCACCAAAATAATTGGACACATGCGATCATGTTTCAATGTATGGTCTTTTGTCCCCATTACGAAAGAGTGGGGTGGTAGGGATTGATAAGGACTAATGGTTATACTACAAGGGATATAGTAGTACAATTAGATATGATCATATCAAAGCATACATATATAAAAGACATCACTCAAGCTCTACATGGTAAAAAAATCATATCAAGGCCACAAATAATATCAAATAATAGAACATTTGTTAATTTTACGTTGACAATATTTTTGAAGGAATATTTCTTCCTGATTGCTTTCTAGCCTTCTTGAATACTCCAAAGAGAATGTTCTGCACAGAAAAAATTACAGACATACTGAACTTTCATAAAGCAATGGCAGCTTTGACATGCTTTGCAGATAGTGAGGCTATTGATGGTGGTGACAAAGCCGAGGCCAGGGCAGCTTGGTGATCGAGCTGCAATCCACTGGCACATTCTAAGGGACAAAGCTCAACATGGAGAAAGATACTAAATAACACAACAAATTCAAACCATAATCACTGCCAGAAGAAAATTGGTACCAAATGCAACATCACAAGCATGCAAACATGGTACGGTGAGAGATCTGAAGAGACTCACTACAAGAAAGATGATGACAAATGGTATCGGATATAAGGATGAATTGGAAATCCTTGTGGCCATGACAACCATTATATTGCGAGAATAAACAGCGGTCAGTCCATGGAGCAAAACCATAGACCTGTGCTCACCTCTCCTTTCTCCTCTTCTAGAGATCTTCAACGACCTAGAGGAGGTCGAAGAGATCAAAGATGTCAATGGAACCTCCCCTTTCGTTGACACCCTAGGACCTCTCCCCACCACCGCTTGCATCCTGCACCATCTTCATCCTCCGCTCGTTGGGTGAGCTCTCTCTTTCTCTCTGTTGGCATGTTTTCTAGCTAACACAGTAGTTATCTAGAAATGATTTCCTTGACTGACTCCATGTCGATCAAGCAGGTCGCATTAAATGCAGCTTGGGCAGCCAGTCAGCCACTCTTGAGTCCTAACCAATGAAATTTAAGCATAGAGCACTAGCACAGAACCTAGCTATTTTATCACAAAACTGCAACACAACAAGATGTGTTACAGAGAAATGGTTAGTAACACCATGCCATGTGTAACAGAGGCACGTTGTAACACATCATTAACAGGCGTGGGCTGAACTTTGATGCTGTAACACACGCATGTAACACAAAATAGTCAATCTGCAACATAAATGCCAATTTATAATTTCCAAGCCACCTCTTAATCTTTAATTGCTTTGGACACGTGAAAAGAAACTATGCAAATTCATACTAGAGATGAAGTTGAGCATTACACGTTGGTAGATCCTTGAATCCTTAAAAACCCGGTGTATGTTGTATTGAATAAGAATTCTAACTCAATAAGCATTTATATTTGTTCATTCGGAGTATTTCAACCCTTCATAATGTTGAATTGAATCTTCTACATACTTAAATTTCTACTAAAAATTGAAGCGAACCTACAATGCATTAAAATATGTGTCTTAGAATGTAATGCCAAATTTTGAATAATAATATGTACTTTCTTTTGCGATTCACCTAAAAAAGAAACCACTATGTTTTTTATAAAGCTAAAGCAACCCCAATTTACATTAGCAAGCAATGCTGCACGTTCAAGGTGCCTTGCCACAAATATATGCCCAATACATGCAAACAAAAAATCCTAACCGTTCTAACAAATATTAGTTCAACACTGCTAGTGCAACTATTATATCTAGCTACAAAACAATATCCAATAAAATCCTAAACTAGTATATATCTTTTGTCCTGAACTAAAATTTGGTTACCGATTTCAGTGGACATACTTATAGATATCGCTATACAAATAATTTTTGGGAAATATAACAAAACTTTTGGACAAATATGGCTAACATCTGTAATGCTAGCAATTATATAATAATAGATTAATATACAGAAATAAACACAAACACTGTTGATCCATATGTCCGTTCTTACCAAGAACAACATTTTTTTTTCCAAATGATAAACTAAACCAATCCATATGGTCATTCTTCTGAATGACATGCCGCCAAACTGCATTGCCTCAAATCAATGCAAATTATGGAAAGGAAAGAAATATCTGCATAGTTGAAAAGTATTTAGCACAACTGCACCATCCTTAAGAAAGGAAATACAGTTTTTTTGGCTTATTAGTTAAGGCCCTGGAAAACTAATGTATATCTCATGAACAAATATCACAATTTCCTTCCAACTTCATCACATGGCTTCTCCCACTTTTCTAACTGTGGTAGACTGCATGCTTTACTGCCTATGTACTTCTGATGCCTGCAATCAAAATAAACATATGCTCACCGCCAAAAATCCCGCGACCGGGGGAACGGCGGCTCGGTCACGCAAAGGCCTAGGAGGTCTACTTAGCTCCAGTACAGGTCCTTAAGTCTCGAGGTTCACGAGCGTGCCAGCCAATTTGACCCTGCAATTGACAAGAAAAGTGAGATGAGCGGGTCCAATATAGACGCTCGCTATCGACTGGCTGCCGATAGGATCGGGATGCTCTTCGATCGGCTGAGAAGCCGATGTGGACAGGTGTCGACGAGAGATCGACCGCAGAGCCGATGGAGAAACCAGGGTGTGCTCAGAGGATATCGAGGCGCACGGGATCCCTCCGAACAGCCGAACAGTGATTCATCGGCTGGAAAAACCGATAAAGGCGCATGCAGCCTAGACAAGGAATAGTATAAGAAGGCACGGGCTGCAAAGCCGATGCCGCTCCGGATATAACAGCACAAGACCCGTTGCCCGCTGTGAGAGCGCCATTAACACCGAATCTCGAAGATCGGATCTAACCGAGACAGTACGAGACCGGGGCTAGCGGCGATGATACGAAAGACGCCGGATCAGCTAGGCCGTAGCAAGGATAAGAACGAACCCATCGGCTAGCTGAGCCGATGAGGGGACGTCTCTCTGAAGACGGGTGCGTATCGGCTAGGAGACCGATAAGTTCGGTGTTACACATCGTGGGACACCTCTAAAGGCTGATGCGTATCGGCTGAGGGGCCGATGCACTGGGCGTGAAGCTCAGAGCATGGATAACTCATCGGCTAGCACTCCGATGATACGCCGTGCAGAAGACTATAGGCCTGAAGTTCGATCTACCGTCGGTAGCCTTGTAGGTCGGACCTAACTGATGCAGCATGACACTGACGATGGCAGAGGGAGCTTAACGGGCCGATAGGTCTAGCATGGACGTGATGCGATACGTCTGATCGGCCTAAGAGGTCGGACCTAACCGATGCAGCTTCAGACAGAGTAGGACATATCGAGATGATGGCAGGACTTATCCCTTCCCGAAGATCGGACTTAACCTGTCTAAGTTAGTTATTAGAAAAGTTAATAACCTTTCATACAGTACATCTTTATAAATCTTCTGTAATTAGAAAAACTAACAACACGTTTTTTTTATTCTTAACGCTAAAAGCTTTTCCTAGCTATATATATATATATATAACACGTAGACGATACGAGGTTAACTATACACTTTAAGCCCTCTGATTATCTTTTATAATATAAGAACCATCAAATTAGATCTATCTTTCACCATATCAACCTTCTACGTCGCCGTCATCAATCTCTTGATCGGTCAAACTGTCTCCGAGAAGCTAACCAACAACAACCATGCAACCATACACTGTGAAATATGCAAGTGCTTGCCATCGTGAGAGGAGCATGCCTGAAGGGATTTCTCATAAGCGTCACAAAGACCCCTACGTCTACCATGAAGACGATAGCAGATAACAAAGAAGTGGAGGTGCAGAACCTGCTCTACGTTGAGTAAGGTGCTACGGATCAACAGGTCTTGGGATTCCTGTTCTCTTCTATCACTCTAAATATTTTGTCTCAGTTAACTGCTTGCAAGACTGCTGTTGAAGTATGGAGTGCTGTCGAGGCCATGTTCACCTCGATGTCACAAGCGTGTACCGTCAACACCAGGATCGCGCTCGTCACAATGAAGAAGGGCAATCTCTCCATGGCGAAATACGTCGCCAAGATGCGGTCTCTCATCGATGAGATCACGTCTGCTGGCAAGGCCATCGACGACGACGAGCTAGTCTCCTATGTTCTCGTTGACCTTGATTTTGACTATAATCCCATCGTCTCAGCCCTAGTCGCCAGGCTTGAGCCGATCAGTGTGGGAGAAATGTACTCTCAGCTGCTCTCGTTTGAGCAACGTATGGAACTTCTCCAGCTTGATAGCCGCTCCTCAGTTAATTCCGCCAACCGGGGGCATGATGCATTGCAAGGCACGCGAGGTAGAGGGCACTCGCGTGGGGGCGCTCCATCTCGCAGGTGTAGCCGAAGCAATGGGCAGCGCCAACAGAATCAAGGTCCACAAAATAATCAGTAGCATGAGCATAACAACAGACGTAGGTGTCAGGTTTGCAAGATAAAATGACATACTGCTAACATATGTTGGTATAGATTTGACGAAGATTTTGTACCAAAAGAAAAATATGCAGGTGCAATGTTTATGTCCTACAGAGTAGTCACCAATTGGTACATGGATTCGGGCGCAACAGATAACATCACCAATAACTTAGGAAAACTGTCGATCCATGACAAGTACAAGGGCCACAATCAGATCCACACGGCGAGTGGGGCAGGTATGGAAATCAGTCACATTGGTCATTCTACTGTTACAACCCCTAGTCGTGATCTTCATCTCAATAATGTTCTATATGTTCTCAAGGCCAACAAAAATCTTGTTTCAGTTAATTGTCTCATATCTGATAATTGTACCTTTATAGAATTTCATCCTGATTTTTTCCTGATTAAGGATCAGGCAACGAAAAAAAACTCTGCTTAGGGGACGCTGTGATCGTGGCCTCTATCCTCCTCCTACTAGGCACACAATAAAGCAAGCCTATGGAGCTGCAAAAATTTCTTTTGATAGATGGCATTCTCGTTTAGGTCATCCGGCTGCTTTGATTGTGGAAAAAGTTATCAGCCAATTTAATCTTCCTGTTTTAGCAAATTCAAATAAACATTCAGTATGTGATGCATGTCAAAAAGCCAAGATCCGTCAGTTACCTTTTCCTCATTCTAGCTATGTTTCCCAGCATACTTTAGAAATTATTTATTCTGATGTGTGGGGTCCTACGCTCAAATCAGTTGGTGGACACAAATACTATGTGAGTTTCATTGATAATTATAGTAAGTTCATCTGGATTTACCTCAAATTCAAATCTGAGGTATTTACCAAATTTTGAGAATTTCAATATCTTATTGAGCCCTTATTTAATCATAAGATTATAATAATGCAGACCGACTAGGGGGTGAATATCAAAAACTGTATCTTTTTTTGCCCAGGTTGACATCACACACCATATTTATTTCCCGCATACACATCAGCAGAACGGGACAGCTGAACGCAAGCATCGTCATATCGTCAAAGTTGGTCTAGCTCTTCTTACTCACGCCAACATGCCACTAAAATTTTAGCCTGATACTTTTCTTTCCGCCACATATTTGATAAATAGAACACCTAGTCGGTTACTATCATATGACATGCCCCTCTTTCGGTTGTTCAACCAACAACCAGATTATTCCTCTCTTCGTATCTTCGGATGTGCTTGTTGGCCTAATCTATGACCCTACAATACCCATAAACTCCAATTCCGCTCCAAGCAATGCACTTTCTTAGGATACAGTCCGTTTCATAAAGGGTTTAAGTGGCTGGATCCTGATTCTGCAAGGGTTTACATTTCTTGAGATGAAACTTTTGATGAATCTCTCTTTCCCTTTCAATTTCTTGGTCCTAATGCTGGTTGTAGATTTCAAGATGAAATTAATCTTTTACCTACCTATTTATTAAATCCGACTAGTGGGGTTCGTACCATAAGTGATCATGTGGTTGATTCTCCGATTAATCCTATTAACAATGATTTCCTAGCGCATGAAGTTATGCAGGAATTGCTATCATCGCATATGGGGGTACCCGGAGCTCCTTCTATCGGAGCTGACCCTCAAGGCGATTCATCTGTGCCTCTAACGACTTTCGCAAGTGTATCTGCCTAGGAGTCCGAGCCCGGTGTATTGTCCCATGACACATCGCCTGGGCCAACGACCGCCTCTCCAACACGTGCGAGCGATTCTACATCCGGCGCACCCGACACGATTAGGGCATTGAATCCAAAGCCCCCGGCGGTCATATCCACTTTGGATCCCATGCTGGGATCTTCTATGGCACCTTCGGTTGGGGGTGAGCTACATCAAAGGCCAAAGACCCATTTACAAAGTGGTATTCGCAAGGAGAAGCGCTACACCGATGGTACGGTTAAATATTCTTTCTTAACATCAGTCGGTGAGCCACAAAACTTATCAGAAGCATTAGAGGATAATAATTGGAAACAGGCAATGGATGCTGAATATGATGCGTTAATGAAAAATAAAACATGGCATTTGGTTCCTCCTCAGAAAGAGTGTAATATTATTGATTGCAAGTGGGTATATAAAATCAAACGTAAACAAGATGGTAGCTTAGATAAATACAATGCTCAGTTGGTTGCAAAAGGTTTTAAGCAACGGTATGGTATTGATTATGAAGATACTTTCAGTCCTGTGCTACCACTATTCGAGTTGTTCTCTCTATTGTTATGTCCAGGAGTTAGACTATTAGACAATTGGATGTTTACAATGCTTTCTTGCATGGGCTTCTTGAAGAAGATGTCTATATGAAGCAGCCTCTTGGGTACGAGGACAATTATAGAAGAAATTATGTTTGCAAGTTAGATAAGGCACTTAGAGCATGGTTCTCAAAGGTTAAGTAAGAAACTGTATACCCTTGGTTTTAAAGGATCCAAAGCCGACACTTCCTTATTCTATTATAGTAAGGGTGATATCGTTATGTTTATGTTAATTTATATTGATGATATAATTGTGGTTAGTTCTAAATAAGAGACAGTGGTCGTATTACTTTAGAATCTCTATAATGATTTTCTATTAAAAGATTTAGGTGACTTACACTATTTCCTCGGTATCGAAGCTGCCAAGACTAAGCATGGAATTATTTTGATACAAGAAAGATATGTAAATGATCTGTTGAAAAGAGCAAATATGGTGGATTGCAAGCCAGTAAGCACATATCTATCCACCAGCGATAATCTCTCAGTTTATGAAGGAGATTCGCTTGGTCCTATAGATGTATCAAGATACTGGAGTACTGTAGGAGCCTTGTAGTATCTTACATTGACAAGACCTGACATTATTTTCTCAGGTTGAGCGGCTGTTAAAAGAATATTGAGATATCTCAAGTCATATGCAAAGCTTGGTCTAAAGATAAACAAGTCATTTTTCTTCTTGGTAAGTGCATATTCAGATGCTGATTGGGCTGGCTGTCCTGATGACAGAAGATCAACAGGTGACTTTGTAGTATTTTTGGGAAATAATCTTGTATCATGGCATACAAAGAAATAAGCTACAGTATCAAGGTCAAATACTGAATCTGAGTATAAGGTATTGGCTAATGCAACTGCTGAGATTATTTGGATTCAGACTTTGTTGAAAGAATTAAAAGTATCCAGTCCGCCTGTTGCACGATTGTAGTGTGATAATATAGGAGCCAAATATCTTGCATCAAATCCTATGTTCTGTGCTAGAACTAAACACATTGAAGATGATTTTCACTTTATCAGAGAACGGGTAAACAATAAATTAATTTAGATTAATTTTGTTCCTTCTGAAGATCAAGTGGCAGATAGTTTCACCAAAGGCTTAAGTATACGAAAGTTGGAGAATTTTAAGTACTATCTTAGGAAAGTTGTGATTGAGGGAGAGTATTAGGAAAGTTAAGATCTTCCATATGACACCTCTTCTAATATGTAAATCTTTTATAATTAGAAAATTTAAAGAACCTACGTATCTTCTATTCTTGTAACCTACACCATAGACTTTTTCTGGCTATATATATAATACATAGACGGCATGAGATCAAGTACATGCTTCAAGCACTCTGATTATCTTTTATTAGTAATTGCTTAGTAGAGCTAAAATTAACTCTTCTGATCAATGGTGCATCTAGAAAAAATTTAGAGACTAAAAAAACATAACTATAGCTATAGTTACTATTTGCTATGAAATTTAATTTCAATTTCGTAATTATGTTTAGAGGATTAAGGAAGTTTGTGGGCTTGATAGATGCAGTGGGCTCACATAGAGGGGTGGGTGTTTGGTAAGACTCATCTTTTGTTTATGCTGATTATAAGATGTAATGATTTATTAGCGATTAAAAAATAATTTGAAAATAAAATTTTTATATATATTCTTAATGATTTAAAAGCAAATGATAAATGATATAAAATAAAGTATAATGAAAAAAAATCCAAAACCAACTTTAAGATTTAAATTTTAAATATGTCTTAGAACGCTGGTTCGGTCTTTTTTATCTATGGAATTAGGAAGCTGAACTTGTCAGCACAAATATGTGAATCGGCTGTTCGGTTAAATGATTGTTCGGTCTCCATCTTTGGTCTAACCGACCACTGAACAATTAATCACACTGTGTCATGCAGCATACATACAACAAGTAAACTTAGTTCAACAGACAGAGTAGACCAAACACCAGAACATGAACAAAATCAGAAATATTCAACAGACAAACCGAATAAAGGTCATAACTGATCGACTAGCACAATAAACAAATCAAAGCCAGAAACCAAGAACACCGCATATCAACCTTGTCCCCATCGGCCAATGCAGCGTGGCAAAGCTGGATGACGGGCTGCGTGGGGAGGCTTGAGAGCCACTTGCTGTCGTTTGCCAGCTCCTCTAGTTTTTTTTTATGATTTAATAATTCCCAAATATATAATTAATAAATATCAAGGTGTTTTATTGGTTTAATAATTCTAAAATTAGGAATTAATGGCAATTAATGAACATTGCGTTGTTCATGTTTGAATCTCAATTTGTTTTTTGGTGGTTTAATAATTTTGAATTTTAGAATTAAGAAATGTTGATGTGTGTGCAGTTTGAAATCTCAATTATAATATTTTTAGGATGTAATAATGCTAAAATCTAAATTAATAAATAGTTAGTTAATATCAATTGTTTCCCAATGCATGGCTTGATGTGCTAGTGTTCTAACTTGATTAAATATGCAGTAAATATGTCCGTTTCATGGAACATGTGGATCTAAGATATAAGGAAGACAAAATTTGATTGCTGAGATGAGATACACCGTTATTCTCCGCTTCAATTCTATAACAACTACATGCATTAGGGAAGCAATAGTGGTGCGGTAGTTGAGTCATAGGTGCAGGTTAGGATCCTGGTGCTCATGAATATTTCTCACACAGATGCGCTTTCACAACATCCTTTCTCACATCACTTCTCTAGAGTGGCAAAAAGTTAATTATTCCATAGCATTGCCATATAAATTTGTTGATCTCAAGTATGGCGAACTTTGGATAGAACATGATTGAATCAAACACTCTCTTGACAAATCATATCATGACTAAGGTTTGGTGTAGCAATATTAGCTACCAACCAAACAGTAGACATGTAGGACAGCCCTAAATATAACATAACAGATACATCAATTTAAATCATTTATTGAGCTTTGAATGAGCACTAACCAATTGACGTTCCATTACCTTTCTGGGCCACCATAGAATTCTTGTCACAAAAAAGTGAAGCCTGACCCATGAAATTTATCAGACAGGAGTTTATCAAGGCTGTCAAACATGTCTGGCTTGATGTAGTTTACCAATCTCCAACGACACCCTTCTGAAAGAAGGAATCATTGGGGAACTCAACGTTCATCATTTTCTGAGATCCTTCCATGCTGCCACCCAAAGCGTTCATCTTCTCAAAGCTACATAGCTCTACAATGCTATCAACAATGCCAACTTCTCAGTGTGGGATAATGGTTTCCCAATAAACTCCACAATCTTCTCGACATTTCTGATGGGATCACGCAACATCTCTTCATACCTTAGGAACAACACCCTGTCTGGCGTCGCCTTGCTCATGTTCCAGTAGTTAACGATATGTTCCCAGATCGGGCTTCCATGGTATGTACACCTGTGTACAGACTCCCACACGCTAGATAATGTCACATTACGAGATTTCTCTCAGTTGATGAAATGCCAAAAGGAGATTAGAATGTCCTTTGGTTGCCTACCGGTGAAAAAAACACAATGAAATAGCATAAGGGATTATCTTATATGTCATGTGACATTTGTAAGTCAATATCCGTTAGATTTTTAAATCCCATGCTAGCAACAAATGACTGCATGTAAACGATATCAAGCACGTGAAAAATCATGAGTTGGCTAGCCTGCAAAGTAGGGAAAAAAAGACACTCGATTAGAAAATATAATATACATTATACATTTTTATTAAAAGACTAGAAAACAAAAAAATTATAGTCCAATTTATTGGAGCTGAAACTATCTGTTTTCACTCATAATTCACTTTTTTCTCCTCGCCCGTCTATCATCTCTGACTGTGCATGCCTTGTGACACGTCAGGCTGGAGGACAGGGCAAACCAGAAAGGACTCAAGAATAGAAAGTCAGGAGAATCATTGCTCACGGTGAACAAGGCGGCAAAATTAGAACAAGAAGATAGGCTAACACGATTTGTTGGAAAGCATTTGAGGCACGTGGCTTAAAAAGCCCAAGCCATGTGACCAAAGTAATAAAATATAAATCAGAAATGCTCTAGAGCTGACACCTAATCCCAGCAAAATATTGGATGCTCAACTCCTCGTTCCATTTCCCCGCTACTTGGTTGTACTTCAAGTTATGCAGCTGCTATAATCCAAGAGAGGTGGAAACGAATCACGAGATCTACCTCTCGGCCATCGCTGATCTTGCCCGACCTCAGTCCTCCACTACATTGATGGCTGTGGGAGGTGGGCCAAGTCCCCAAACCCAAAAGGAGGTAAGGGGCCACCTAATGGAACTATGGTGATAAGGTTGAGTTCTGGCACTATCATATTCTTCTCCCCAACCATCAGCCCTAGACTGCCTACCATAGACTACCTAAGTCACTAGATTATGGAGACGATTAAGGCAAAGGGGTAGTAGATGGTGTCATTGGGTTCAGTAGGGAGGGACAAACATCCTCTCTGTCACTGTGCTGAACTTCCTTCGCCGGCACCAGATCTAGGACACCGTTTGTGGTAGACAAGCAAATGAGAGGCGACGTGGGGTCTAAGGCCATCAAGGCCCTTCCTCGACCCATGCACTGGCTACTGCCTATAACCGTAGCCATCATGTCCAACTACCAGAGAGGATGAATAACCATATCTAAACTGGTATGCTCTTGTTTTCTCGATGTTGTAGTTGGTTTTCTTTGATGTCTCAAGTATTGGGTTTTTGGTGTTGCAACAAGTATTGTTGAATATTGCAATTATTTGAAACATTTTTTCACCAATTGATGAAACATTTTTATCAAGTAATAAAACATCTAAAACAATTAGTATTTGTTGAATGTATAGAGTGATGAAACACTTGAAACAATGCTGAAATATTTTTCACCAAGTGATAAAACTTCTGAAGTATTTCTCACTACGTGATAAAACACTATCTAATGTTTTGCTATGGATCGGAACATCCAAACCCTACCCTAGTCGTGACCAAAAAAAATTTTGGGTAAAACTTTATAGTGTTTAGCTACTGAAGCCAAGACCAAGTGTGACTAAAGTTTAAAAAAATCCCTATATTAATTATAAAATTAAGTTTTAAAATTCAAAAATATTTGTGGCTTGACAAAACGCAGCTCAAATTAATAAGAAGGCTTATTACAAAAGGTAGCTGAACTATGTTTGGCAACAAAATTAATTACGAATGTTAATATCAAATTAGTTTTGTGAAGAACTAACTGATTTTGGAAGAAAAACGTATTAACGTTACATTTAGTAAAACTGATGTAACAACTGAGTAACAAAGTATATATACATAGCCGATGTCCTTTTTTTCATCTATGAGGATTCAAGCAGTGTTTGAAATATTGAACAATAGCTAATTTGTTTCAGTTTTTAAAAAATATTATTCAGTGAAAATCTGTTCAAATTTCAAAAATTGTATGAAAAGTTTGTAAGAAAATTCTGGTTTTTTTGTTGTATTCTAAAATGTAAAACCTGAGTTTCAGTTACTTTCAAGCGCCGATGGCATGGGAGAGCGGTAATTTGCGTACCCTTGGGATTTGTCACTTTAACGAGATGATATCTCACACGGTTCTGCGAGGATAGTAGAACAATTTGAAAAATCTATGGATTACTATGAATTATTGAGGTACAGAAATATAGCCATTTGGACACAAAGTCTGGGGTTGCTGCATTGGTTGATTCTATTGGCCTTAAAACACATCGTCCTGTGCTTTAGTGCTTGGGCTGAAAGGATGGGATGGAATTGTTTCAAGAAAATTGAAGCCTTTGAAAGCTCATCTACAGGCTAAAATAAAAAATAATGATGTGTCCGCACAAAAGGATAGGAAATACATCAACTATATATAGTTATATGGAAGTCAGAATAGGTTCTGCTCAGCACTCCTGTATGGTAGTTGGTAGTCTACATCATCTAGAAAGAGATTACCTCTATACCTAAATATATAATAATGTTGACTTTAATCATTCGTTGATATATAATTTTGACCAAATATTTGCAATTAGAATATAATGATAATACCTATACTTTAAAATTACTTGTCAAGAAAAATCTACTCATATTATTTTTATTTTTCCAAACCAAATATTTTGAGAGCTTTTTATAATCAAATATAAAAAAATTAAAATATTAACTGAATAAAATTAGAAGTGTCATATATTTAAATACAGACAACACACTGGCCCCAAATACTCTAAACTCTAAAGTAATTTTATTTTATTTATTACGTAGTCTACGTTTTCTCTCTCTCTTTTTTCTCTTGGAGTGTGTCCTAACTGCCTCTTGCATGAGCTGCAGCTCGTCCTCTCTCTCCTGTCCTGTCTCCTTCATCCAAATCTAATTAGTACTCTTTAGGTTAGCCCTGCTGTTCTATTTGCTCTAATTAGCTTCGTAGTGTAGTTGACGATCCCGACGATGCAACGCTACTATTTGGTTAACTTAATTATCAATGAAAATATACTATTCAAAAAAATTATGCCTATTATTAAAAGGCTTCCAACTCCATATTGTAAAAATTTTGCAGGGAGCCAGTTCTCCGGGATGCCGTTTTCCGGACGGAGGAGTGCGCATCCCTGTAGATGCAGATGATTTTGCAGTGGGGGCTGTCAGTGATGGACGTTGGTAGGCTAGAGTATGGAAGGTGAGTGCTCAGTAGCCGCAGTGACGGCGTTGCATTGAGCTTGGCCTCCTCGTCCTCGTTGAAGTAGATGGACTCCAGGGAAGGTACGCAGCCGGGCGGGTTAAGGCGGAGGAGCGGGGAGCGGGTGGTGGTGGTGGCAGCCACCGTCGCCGCCGGCCGGCGGGTACTTGCCACGAGACATGGTGGCGAAGGCCCAGAGCCTTAAGCCATGTGGTGCCGCACATGGGCAGGCTCGCGAGGACGACGTCGCCGGCGCGAGCCTTGACGCGGCGCTCGAGCGCCATGATACCAGGGGTCCATTTCTCCGGGAACCAAGCACAACGGTACAAGCGCATCATGCTCATGATCGAGGTCGGTATCTTGCTTGGGAGGGTGGCGATGACATCGCTGCACTCCTGCGCGGCTAGCGGCTGGTGCTCCACTGTCACGCCATTGCCGTCCACGACCACCACGTCCTTGAATGCGACAGGGCCTTCTTCACCCGCGCTAATTAGAGGCATCTTCGCCGGCGATGTAGGATCTTCTATTGGTGTTGGTGTCTGATTGTTGTTGGAGATGAGAGGTCGTCCATGCATTCTGATATCATATTTATCGAGACCATCCATATATTGGTAAAGTACGGCTGGATGCAGCGTCAGTTGGCACGCAACATTGACACTGTTGCACTTCTCATTTTCTTGCCAGCCGTCCGATAATATATCATCCTTCGCCAGCCATCCTGTCAATATATAAAAAACAATTATAAAAATCAAGAGAGTTATGATGATTAAAAAATAATTATGTCAAGAATATAGACTAGTAGCCTTTTCTTAAAAAATAACGAAATTACTAGAAAAGCTTTCAACAGATTTTTTAGAGGGAAACCTATTGATTTCTGCACCATCCGATGTGCCCTGAGATTCATATAGGTGGGAAGAAAACATTTTCGCACGTAGGGGGATTAGCGATCCAACCCATGACTTAGAGTGTGTTTTGCTGAGTGGATAAGTGTGGGTGGGAAATTGCTGCCATGTTTTTATTGTTTGGTTCGTAGGCGAGTAATGGATGAGTAGCAACTCAGAATATTTTTCAAAGATACCAGACAAGTGGATCCGGCAGAATTGGCCAGAGGAGGCTATCCACTTTTACTAACATTGATCATTAGAAACTAATTCTAGATAATTAGCATGTTTGTTATTAATTAATGATTACCATTTTAAGATTGGTGTTGATTTCTAATAGTTTCGATGTTTGTTTAGTTAATATTAATTATGGTAAGATTAATGATAATTAATGTATTATGTTATTGATTAATAATGTACTATTCTCATTCTACTCACTCACATCCATAAAAAAAATAGCTTATCACATTCACCTAACTATACAACTAACATAAATCATGCTATCCAACAAAACACAGATGGTCATATCCTATCTAATCTTGCTTGTCAGCCGAATGCACTAGAATCAAGTGTTTACATGTCTCTCACGGAGCAATAGAGAACTTAGTATATTTATATATCATTTACACCTAGTTGTATTAGTTATATTATAATTATATTATAATTGTATTAGAGTTTTTCAAGATTTCGTCAAGACTACAAGCAAACCACTCCCAACTCTGCAGTGTCGACAGAAAATATACCGACCACAGGCTTGCCCTAGTGAACAGTCAAATGACAAATCATCCAGAGTCAAGACGATACCATTAAACACTCGAAGGACAAATCATCACGGGTCAAGTCTCCAAATTAAACTCCCATAGGAAATGTCATCAAGAGTCAATCAATCAAGACTATAATTAAAAGCTCGTAGGACAAATGAATCATCACACCTTTCACGCAAATGCATGCTATTCTAGGGGCATGACGGTAGTCTCTCCAATTCAGGTCATGGTGATACAAAGGCAGCTCCAACACAGCTCGTTTCATAGCAGAATAAAAATAAAATGATTACATATCTTCTCGTTGTTCTGGTGAACAAAACAGATTAGCAAAAATCTCCTTGCACATATGCTCTTCAAACGATGTCTCTAGTCCCTGCTTGAGAAAACATATGGATATGTGATTATAAATTCTAAAATGATTGTTTCGCAAAACAAAAGGAAAAAAAATCTAAAACGACTTTAGTGTAAAAAAGTAAGAAAGTCTTAAATGACTTGCATTTGGAACATGAGGTGCAAGTCGTTTAAGACTCCTTTACTCAGTACTGTCCTCTTCTAAACTTTCTCACCTTTTTCTACACTAAAATCGTTCAATGAATCACGAATATGGCTTGTTGTTTTGTAGAGTTTGATAAACAATGTCCGGCAAGAAGAAGCATCGACGATCTGACTATAATTGAATAGGATGTTATGCCTTAACAATCGTTACACCGTGTTGTGAGTATTATCAACTGTGCTTGGCATGGTTGACTTTACCAAAAAGGTTAACTCTCCAACACGATGAAGAACAATGCAAGAATAAGGATAATGAACAAACTTTTATCTAAAAGTTGCTAGATATAAAGTTACACAATTAATAGTAAAGTTATGTATAACTATCTATCACGGAAACCCAGGCACCAAAGCTATTTAAGATGGAGGAATGGTGGGCAAGGAGAACCCTGTCTGATTGGGGCGAAACATCTTGTCCTATACACGGGATAAATAAAAACGAGGTAAACAATCTAGCTATGTCTGCAAGGATAAAGTAAAGAAGGTAATGAACACCTTTGGATCTTAAATATATAGCAATTGTAGAAATGTATATAGTGACTAAGATCCTCGGGGGTCGGATCTATATATATACAACCCAGCCCAGTGGTCTGTCTAACACTCTCCGCAGTCACAGCGGTAGGGAACGGACGCAGGGACTGGACCGAAAACTGGTGAATAAAGGCGTGGGCAGGCCTTTGGTCATTATATCAGTAAACTGATGTGTCGATAGTACATAGAGCACCCGAACCTATTCTAATACGACCTTGTCACGAACAAAATTGATATCGATCTCAATATGCTTGGTGCGTCGATGATGAACCGGGTTGACGGTCATGTAGATGGTACTAACATTGCCGTAATAGACGACGGTCGCGGTGGAGAGGGGTGCACGGAGCTTCTGGAAAAGTTGGTGAATCCAGTAGCACTCAGCGACAACGTGGGCGACGGCGCGGTACTCAGCTTCGGCGCTAGACCGGGACACTATAGTCCAGCGTTTTGAGGACCAGGATACGAGAGTGTCACCGAGGAAAACGCAGTAGCCGGATGTAGAGCGTCGAGAGTTGGGACAGCTTGCCCAGTCCGCGTCGGAGTACGCGGTGAGGGAGTCGATGGGGCTGGAGCTGAGATGCAGCCCGCTGGAAAGGGTGCCCTTTACATAGCATAGGATTCGCTTGAGCAGCGCGAGGTGAGGCTCGCGCGGAGTGTGCATGAAGAGGCACACTTGCTGGACAACGTATGTGAGGTCGGGCCGGGTGAGGGTGAGGTATTGGAGAGCCCCGATAAGACTCCGATAGTGAGAGGGATTGGCAACGAGTGCACCATCGACAGTGGAGAGTTTGGCTTGAGTGTCGACCGGGGTGGCCGTGGGGTGACAATCGGCCATGCCCGCACGCTGGAAGAGGTCGATGGCGTAGTGGCGCTGGGAAAGAAAGAGCTCGTGAGAGGAACGGCTGACGGAGATGCCAAGGAAATGGTGGAGAGGACCAAGATCGGTCATGACGAACTTAGAGTGGAGTCGGGCCATGATCTGGTCGAGGAGAGATGTCAAAGACGCTGTAAAAACAATGTCGTCGACATATAGAAGTAGATAGGCAGTAGCAGAGCCGATATGAAAGGTGAACAGGGAACTATCGGACGCAGAGGCTATGAAGCCGATGTACCGAAGATAGGCAGCAAAGCGCTGGTACCAGGCACGAGGGGCTTGTTTGAGACCGTAGAGGGAACGTTGAAGAAGGCAGACGTTGTCGGGACGAGAAGGGTTGATGAAGCCTGGGGGCTGCTGGCAGTAGACCGTTTCTGTCAGATAGCCGTGAAGAAAGACGTTCTTCACGTCAAGCTGATGGATCAGCCAGGAATGCAAGGCAGTCAAAGTGAGGACGGCCCGGATGGTGGCGGGTTTGACGATGGGACTGAACGTCCCATCGTAATCGACACCGGGTCGTTAGGAGAAACCGCGGACTATCCAGCGAGCCTTGTGATGGGCAAGGGAGCCATCGGCATGGAATTTATGTTTAAAAATCCAATTACCGGTCACAATGTTGGCGTTGGGAGGACAGGGGACTAGGCGCTAGGTCTCGTTATCCATTAGGGCCTTGTACTCATCGGCCATGGCCGCACGCCACTGAGGGTCGCCCAAGGCGGAGCGAGATGTCGCCGGGATGGGCGAGATAGAGCTATGGACGGCGGAGAGGCCGTAGCGCTTCGTGGAGCGGAGAGAACCGGTCTGGGAGTGGGTGACCATATGATAGGTGGAGGGAACTAGAGCCAACGGAGGTACGGGAGTAATGGGAAGAATTGGTCGGGTGGGGGCGTCATCGGCTCCGGATCGACGACTGTAGATGAGTGGAAAAGAGGGAACTAGATCGGCCTGAGCCGATGGAGTTGGGTGGGCCGAGTGGTCCGATCGGTCGATAGAGATGGATCAACTGATGGAAGCTGAGGAGCCGATGGAAGTGGGGTGTCCGATGGAAAAGGAATGGTATCGGCTGAAGCCGATGAGAGAGGTAGGGCCGATGGGGGTCCGATGGTTGGGACATCAGACCGAATAGTGGTGGGATAAGTGAAAGGTAAGTTCTCAGCAGTGACCGATAAAGGGGCCGATGGAGAGGACAGTGGAGGAGACCTGGTTGGTACGGTGTTGGTGAGGAGGAAGTCGAGATCACTAGAGGAGGACATCGGATGAAGTAGACCGAAGGAAAAGCATGTCTTGTCAAAAATGACATGATGAGAGACGATGGACCGTCGGGTGGAAAGGTCGAGACATCGGTATCCTTTGTGAGAGGAGGGATAGCCGAGGAGTATGCAGGCGGTGGAGCGGGGAGCGAGTTTATGGGAAGCTGTGGTGGTGAGGTTTGGGTAGTAGAGGCACCCAAAAACGCGAAGGTGGGAGTAGTTGGACGCCATGCTGTAGAGAAGGGCATAGGGAACGTTGTTTTGAACGGAGGAGCATGGGGGCCAATTGAGAAGATACGTCAAAGTAGCCAGAGCTTTGGCCCAATAAGTGGCAGGTAAGTAGGCGTGAACTAGCATAGTACGACTGATGTTGTTGAGGGTGCGAAGGAGGCGCTCGGCTTTGCTGTTCTAAGGAGAGGTGTAGGGGCAGGAGAGCCGTAGATGGATGCCCTGTGAGATAAGGAAGATTGTAACGGTACGGTTAACGAATTCCGTACCGTTATCGGCTTATAGAGCCTTGATGGGAAGGTTGAACTGAGTAGACACGTATGTGACGAAGTGAGTGAGGTGAGAGGCGACCTCGGATTTGCTAATGAGCAGAAAGGTCCAGCAGTAGTATGTGTAATCGTCAAGTATAGCGAGGTAATACTGATTACTGGAGACACTTTTAATTGGAGATGTCCATACATCACAATGTATAAGTTCAAATGGACGCGAGGTACAAGAGAGAGAACTAGAAAAGGGCAGACGCACATGTTTGCCAAGTTGACACGAGTGACAAACTATGGAGCTACTATGGGTACATCGGATGGAGGCGCTGCGACAGAGGGTGGCACAGCGTCGGGGCCGAGGTGGCCAAGGCGAAGATGCCAAAGGTTGGTGGAGAGGACGACGTTGGCGTGTGGAGTGGATGGCACAGCGGAAATGGTGTAGAGGTCTTCGCTACTATTGCAACGAAGGATCTATCGCCGAGTTGGGATATCCTTCACAGAGAAACCAGACGCGTCAAATTTGATGGAGTAGTTGTTGTCTCTTGTGAATTGGCAAACAGATATAAGATTGTGAATAAGAGAAGGTACGATAAGAACATTACGAAGGGGAATGTTAGTGGTGGATGTAGATAGAGAGGAGTCACCTCGGCATTGGATAGGAAGAGAATAGCCATTGCCGATGGTGACAAAGGGGGAGGAAGAGGGGTGATAAGAACGAAGTATACCGGCCGATGATGCTATGTGTGAGGACGCCCCAGAGTCCAGCACCCAAGGGTGCTGTGGTTGGAGCGTCATCTGGTTGAGGGCAGCGACGAGGCCAGCCTGGTTCTAGGAGGGAACCGACTAGGTAGGTGGGGTCGGTAGTATCGGCTGAGGCGGCAGAATGGGAGCCGATGCCAGGTGAGCCTGGGGATGGGCGCCGAGAACCTCGGATTGCCAGCCGATGGGGCTGCGTGGCTGGGGCTGGGGTACCTAGGGGTTGTAGTAGAGCCACGGACCTGTGGGACCGACAGGTTGGGCAGGGACTGAGGCAGGTCGTGATTGCATCAGACCCTGACAATTCCTACCTTTGCCTTTGCCGTTGCCTTTCCTGTTGCGGGATGTGTTGCCATGGCTGGAGTCATGGCCACCAGAGCCGTGGGAGGAAGTGGCAGCGTAGGATGCTCGGCAGCTATTATCAGCTGCGACAAGGAGAGCGGTGTGGGCCACTATCTTCTCATCATTGGCCAAACGGAGTTCTTTAAGAACTAACATATCATGGGCCTAGGCAAATGATGGAAGAGGTGTGGCGTTGGCGATGTCATTGGCGGTGTTGGAGAAGCGGGGGTTGAGGCCTCGCAGAAGGGCGAGGACGAGATGAGAGTTGGCCATAGGGTGGTCGACGTCCCGAAAAGCAGCAGCCTTGACCTTGAGGCGTTGACAGTACGAGGAGACAGAGGAGTCTCCTTGTACCATGGAGTGGAACTCGTTGAGGAGGAAGATGGCATGAGGCTACTTGTTGGCGAGGAAGATCCGCTCGATGGCCATCTAGAGATCCCGGGCGATGGGGTCGGTATCGTCCATGGCGAGGTCGAGGGCAGAGTCGTCGACCGAGCCAAGCAGCCAGCTGCGCACGCAGCACTCGGTGATGTCCCACTGAGGATCATCGGGGCGAGGTGGAGCGGAGCTATCGATATGGGACCGGAGGCCGAATTTTTCACAGAGGGAATTGAAGAAGAAAACTCACTTGGAATAGTTGGCGTTAAGGTCAAAAGAGATAGGAACGTGAGATTTCACGTTCACAGCAGCATAGGGAGAGGAGAAGATCGGTGAGGTGGTGCCCGAAGTGTGGTTTAAGGCACCGAGGGCCGGAGCAGACTCGGCGACTGGGAGAGTGCCAGAGCTGAGGGCGGACTCGGTGGCCGTGACGGGAAGAGAACAGGGGCAAATAGCCGATGGGAGGAGGAAGTCGATGGGAAGGAGAAGCCGATGGGAGGACGGATCGACCGATCAAGGATGTGAGAAGCCGATGGGGAGTGGGCCGGCCAGCTGATGAGGAGTGGTTGGCCGATAAGGAGTAGGCAGCGGAGTAGGTGAGAAAAAGGTGGTGACAGAGTGGGTGGGTTAGAGAGTAGTTGGGTCACGGACGTGCGAAGATGCACGCTCGTGAAGAAAAGATTCACGTCCGTGGACTCGTGGAGCCCAAGGAGTGGGGCGGACGCAAAAAAGGCGGAGAGTGGCCGGACGCGAAAAGTTTTCGCGTCTGGGAGATAGGGATTCGTGTCCGTGGACACGTTTGATTGGCTCAGATGTGAGGGGAGAAAGTTCTCGTCCGAGAGCCGTTGAGCGTGTCAAAAAAGGCGAGACCGAGAGAAGGTTCCAGCCGATGGAGGGATGGACAAGTTCAGCCAATGGGAAGGCGGACGAGTGTGGCCGATGGAGACGACGAGCGCGGAGGTGCGCCGGTGTCAGAGAAGGAGAGATGCACGAAGCAAGAAGAAGAATAGAGACGGGTGCAAGGCGAGACGAGAAGGCGGATGGAGACCGTCGCCTTGTTGAGCGGAGGTGGAACGGAGAAAAGAAGGTGACTGCGGGAGAGATGGGGAGAAGAAGAAACGGAGACGAGAGAGCGAGGAGAGTGTCGGGAGGAGAGTACCGAGAAGAGGGTCGGTGACGGGAAGAAAACGTCGACGACGAAGAGGAAAAGGTCAGCTCGCCGAGGGAGAAGTTAGCACGCCGAGGATATCTAGACTCACTCTGATAATATGTACAGTGACTAAGACCCCGGGAGACCAGATATGTATATATATACAACCCGGACCAGTGATCTATCTAACAGCAATGGATCTACATTATTGTTTAGGACCTGTGTATGTATATGCTAAATGATTTAGATTTGAAGCTTGAATTTAAAGAGAAACATAACTACGCCTTACACTGTATGCTTGGAAGTATCAACATATTTCTGAGAAGTTTATTAATACTCTCAGCCATCTCTGGCGTGACGTGGTTCACCCAATCTCCGACAGCACCCTTCGTAAAGAACGAATCATTAGAGAACTCGGCGGCCACTATTTTCTGAGATCCTGCCATGCTAGCGCCTAGAGCCTTCATCTTCTCAAAGCTGCAGAGCTCTATAATGTTGTCGACGATGCCAGCTTCCTTCTCGGCGTTGTTGAATGGCTGACCCATGAACTCCGCGATCTTCTCGACGTTCCTGGTGGGATTGCGCTTCATATCTTCGTACTTCAGGATTAGCGCGTTGTTCGGCTTCACCTTGCCCCCAAAATATGTACACTTGCAGACAGATTACCACACGTATGACAATGACACATCACGCGATTTGTCACGGCTGATGAAATGCCAAAATGAGATTAGCATGTCCTTTGATTGCCTGCAGTGAAAAAAACATAATCTAATATTACATGATAGAGTATCAAACTATATACATATGCTGTCTTCTTCCTCGTCTACCAGCAGTGCTTTTTTCTAGAGAGTTCAAGCAGCGCTTCAGATCTTAAAATTTTTGATTTACGGCTGAGTCCAGATCGGAAGTGCCACCGGCAAAAAAATTTCAAACTCGTAAATGATTTAGAGAAAATGTGTTCAAATTAATATTTTTCCCCAATTTGAACTTTGAAAACGCCCCCCTCCCCCTCTTTTGCATTGCAAATCATAAAAACTGGGTTGCATGCGCAACGTGTAGTGCGTACCTGCAGACAGATGATTTTGCAGTGGGGGCTGTCGGTGATAGACGCTGGTAGGACGGAGCACGGGAGGTGCGTGCTCAGTAGCCGCGGGGACGCCGTCGCGGCGAGTTCGACCTCCTCCTCCACGGTGAAGTAGACCGCCTCCAGGAAAGGTACGCAGTCGTGCGGGTTAAGCCGGAGGGAGGGTGGCGATGGTTGCCGTAGTCATCGACTCTGACGACCGGAGGAGGGTACGCGACACGAGCTATTAAGTAAATAATATTTAGTATCGGCTTTTTAGTCCGATTTAATTCATCATTACTGAAAACCTATCTTATACCAACCGATATTACTTATTTGATATTTTCTTTATTGATATACATATATATATATTTGTATATATATATGATTAACGATATCGTTGATAATAAATACAATGAGTTGTTATTGAATAGCTATTATGTAATCCGTTGGGAGGTATTTTTCCTTTGGGGACAGCAGCAGTGGCGGCGTCGATGGGTAGGCACGTGGCAGCGTCTATCGTGGAGATGGAGCTAGTGGCGGCCTAGAGGGTGACGTTGTCGGTAGGAAGACGGGCACGTGTTGTGGAGGACAGTGTCAGTGGTAGAGATAGGGATGGTGATAGCCTGGATGGCGATGTTGTCGGTAGAAAGGTGGGCACATGACGTAGAGGATGACGTTGTTGGTGGAAAGGTGGCTGCACAGTAGTTTCAGGGTGGATAGCGTCGGTATAGAGGACGGTGACTTGAAGAGATAACAAAAATTCAATCAAGAATTTAGATATGAGATAATAAGGGAATGGCATATATATAGCTGTTGCATAGAATAACCATTACAGTTTTTTGCCAAAATATTTTTTAGTCCGGTTGGTTTTAACAATCATGTATTCTTTAGAAGAACAACTGATAAAATATCTTTAATTCTGGTTGTTTTGTATAACAGGCATAAAAGATTTTTAAGTTAGAAACATAAAAAATAATTTGAAAATAGAAAAGATGGTAGGATAAATATGTTTAAGAAAAAAACTAGGATACTTTGAGGTAACAATTTGCTATTATGAAGTAATTTTATTATTGTTAGATTAACTCTATTTTACAATTAACTCTATTTTACAATTAAGACATACTCTTATTTTCTCAATTTTTTTTATTGTTTTTTACTTATTTTTATATATTTTTAAGAGGATGAGATATATATATAGCTAGAAATATAATATTTTAACTATATGAGAATGGAGGATGAAGTTGCTAATTTTTTAAAGCCGTTGGATGAGTAAAATCACCAAATAAAAATTTCATAAGAAATTTTGGTAGCAACTTATACTTCCTCAAATTCTTTTGTAACGGTTAAAAACAACAACCGATAATAATAACTATATATAATAATATCATTTGATATTTTCAGTTTAGGGTTTAGTATTGATATTAGTTGGTGTCAACCTGTTAAATATTAATTTAAAAAAGATACTACAGTAATTTCATTTAGAGTGACCATTTTTAATATCGAATTTTCTATCGATCGATATATTTTTTGGTCTGATAGAACACCAGAAATATATTTGTGGCCAAGGCCAGAGCCTTAAGCCACGTGATGCCACACTTAGGCAGGCCCGCAATGACGACATCGCCCTGGCGTACCTCAAAGCAGCGCCGGAACGCCATGATGCCGGGGAGCCATTTCTCCGGGAACCAGCCGCCGTGGACCACGTCCTTGAACGGGACAGGGCCTCTTTGGCAACCTGCCGTGGCGCTAACCAGAGGCATCTTCTCCGACGACATAGGAGCGACGTCTGGCACCTACCCGATCATACAATAGGTCGTTCATTAATGGTGCTTGATTGTTTCTAGCAGATAGAGAGGTTAATTCGCAGTGGTCCAATAATTCCTCGACGATATATGATCAATACAAGAAGCAAGGTTGGTCTCATGATCAATGAAATGGACTGGCCGGTTTGTACTGAGAATTATTGATTTCAACGCCGGCTGTAGAGCGCTGGAGAGCACAAGATGACAGTGCAGTGATTCACCGTGTATGACAATGACACTCATCTTACCACTGATTGTTATTGTAAAACCAGAGAGAGCCCACGCGAATGTGCGGTATGCCTCTTAGTGTGCTTACAGAAAGCATGTCTAATAAATTAATTGTAAATTAAATACAAAATGTTTTTCTTTTTTAATTAAACGTTCAGTGGCTTTCTATTTTCTTATTAAATCTCAAAAACTTTTATTATTCATGAATGTATGTTTTGTTTGTACGCTAGGGCTCCTTCTAATTGGTTCATATGAATGTAATTTGTTAGTAAAATAAACTATATTTTTGCACGTAAGTGGTACAGTAATTCAATGTTACCTTTGAAGATAAATTCTATAGAAAAATAGTTATAAGAGTAAGGTGACACGTGCGACTCACAGCACCCCCACCCTCCTTTTTATCATTTTTCAGTTAGAGTTCCCACCCTCACGTCGGCCTCTCCCTTTTTTGTTTTTTCCATTTCCCCTCACCTCTTTTTCATTTTTAGTTCCCTTACTCTTTCCGCAAGATAAAAAATTTACTATTCTAGTTTTCCCTTCCTCTTGCTATTTTCTGGTGTGATAAAAATACTATTATAGTTTTCTAAAGTTAGATAAAAAATTCCATGAGATAGAAAATGTACTATTCAGTTTTGCCTTCCTCTCCCCATTTCCAAATAAGATAAAAAGTTTTGCCTCCCTCTTCCCATTTCCAAGTCAGATAAAAAATTTACTGTTCTAGTTTTCTAAAATCAATAAAAAATTCTTTCTCATTTCCAAGTTAGATAAAAAATTCAATATTCTAGTTTTTTAAAGTTGATCAAAAAATTTCTCATTTCCAGAGTATAAAAAAATACTATTCTATTTTTCTAGAGTCAATTACAAAATTTACTATTCCGGTTTCCCTTCTCTTCCCAATTTCAAGTTAGGTAAAGAATTTGAAGTCAGATCTATTCTAGTTTTCTAATGTTAGCCAAAAAAATTCTTCCCATTTCCTTTCTAATGTCAGATAAAAAATATCTTCCCATTTCAAAGTCAGATAAAATTTTTACTATTCTAGTTCTCTAGAGTAAGATAAAACATTTACTATTCTGGTTTCCCCTTTCTCTTCCCATTTTCAAAGTCAGATAAAGTATTTACTATTCTAATTATATTATAATTCTCTAATTCTCCGTGTCAGACTTAATTTTCTTAGTTTTCTAGGTCAAATAAAGAATTCACTCCCATCTCCTCTTTTCACGTTTCAAGTTGGATAAAAGTTTTCCATGCACCATCCCAAGTCAGATAAAAAATTTACTCTCTTCTCCACACTCCCCTTTTCCTTGTTAACTCTTTCCATAAAAAAAATTACAACGATTGAATCTATTGGAATAGCATTTGATAAATATTTTTTTACTCGTACGCACAAGCACAACACATGCGTATCTGTTTCATTGTGTTACATTGAGTCACACAGCAGGCCGGAGGAGTAAAAGAATTAAAAAAAGAATCAAAGCAGGCAACCGGCGTTGGTCCTCCTCGGCCATCTCTCGTCAGGTCTTCCACGCTGCTGGAACTACCGGTGGGAAGCAGCTGGAGGTGGAATGAGGAGGGCGAGCACCGTGGTGGGTGGGATCCAGTGGCAGTCGGCGACGCCGGGAGAAAGCGCGCGAGGAGCTCGGGGCAGGACCGTTGGCGACAGATGAGGGGCAGATCGGCGGTGACCGACGGCGGAGGTTGGGGACGAGGAGCGGCGGCCGACTCGGATCCGTTGGCGGTCGGCGACGTCGGGAGAAAGGACGTGAGGAGCTCGGGGCGGGACGGTCGGCAACTGGGGAGGAACAGATCAACGGTGACTGACAGCGGAGGTCGGGGACGAGGAGCGGCGAGGTTGTTTCGACAGGGAGGAGCAGATCGATGGCGTAGCTCGGGGATGAGGACACTGACGCTGGATTTGGACCACGCGGTCCCACCACCCGCATCCCTCCGCCCAGGAGGCCACCGCGTAGCCCTCCACAAGTCCCATCGCTTGCCTCCTCTTCACCGCCTCCGCCAGTTCCATCTTCTGCCTCCTCTCCACCGCCCGACAGAGAACAGGAGGGGGTGGCTGCTGCGACATCCGTGGTAGAAGAGGGAGATTCGGCGATGACATCCTCATCTTTGCATGCCTCCGGTGCAACCTCCTTCCTAAGCCGTGAGCCCTGAGCCCACGCCCACGTCTTACTGTCGCCGCGCCACAACGCATGGATCCCGCTGCCCTTCGCCGACGCCTCGCTCCACCAAGAGAGGGTTCCACCATCGCTGTGCGGCCGCTGCTCCTCTCACCGATTTGAACTGGTTTTTGCTGCATCCGTAAAATCAGGATGAGAGATGCTAGGAGGGTATATATATATATATGGACCAGATTAGGCGGTAAAACAATTACGCTTTGGTATCTCTGGTGGGGCAGCCGAGGTTGGGTGGGAGAGGTGGAGGGTGATCGATGTGTGGCGCGTTGTTTAGTTAAACAGCGGCCTTCTGTATTAGATAAAAGCGTGCTCATCCTCAAACCTCACAAGGGTCTTACCTAGCCAAATAGAGGTTTGATTAGGGAATAGAGTAGAGAACCTACAGGTCAAAGAGTTGATGACGCTTCACAGCATCCGAAGCGCAGAGCAGGACCCGATTTCCTATAAAGCCAAGAGGACCAGTAACCGCGTTAACAGCGTCGTTAGACCAGTCTCGATAGATCAAACCGAACTGAGATAGTATGAGACCAGAGCTAATAGTACGAAGACGACAGAGACTTAGACCGAACATAACAACGAGGGAGAAAAAATGCGAGGTCATCGGCTACCTACCGACCGAACGTCCGACGTAGGCCTATACCTAAACCCATCGGCCGTTCGAGCCGATGGGGAATGAAACCCTCTAGATCTCGACGTTGGCCCCGTCAGACGTGAGCTTTGGTAGATCGAACCGAACCGAGATAGTACCAAGCTGCGCCCGACGTGTCCAGATCGATCTCTAGCGGATTGATCGTTAGACGATACGCGAGACGGATGTGAGGCCTACGGTGAGGATAACTCATCGGTTACTCACTCCGATGAGACATTGCGCGAAGACCTGCCGGGGCACCGACTCGAACCACCGCCACCGATCTCATAGGTCAAACCTAACCGATGCAGCATGAGACCGTGGACAGAGAAGGAAGACCAATACGCCGGCGAGCCTCACAGGACATGATGCGGTACGCTCAATCCGACTAAAAGATCAAACACAATCGATGCAGGCTTAGATAGAGCACAGCGTACCAGGATAGTGGAGGGACTTACCCCTTTACCGGAGATCGAACTTAATCGATGGAGCCCCGTGTTGAAAGCTAGAACGCACCAGTAAAAACCTAGACGAGCTAAAGTGGCGATACGCCAAAGGTTTATTGGATTGATGTTCTTTATTTTTATAAGCTTCTAAGGGATATATATTTATATATTGGGATTACAGGGTTCGATGTGATTACAGCAACCAGTGAACGTTATTTTCTAAGAATATAAAAGAAAATTAATCTCTAAGAAATTGTAAATTGTAAAGCTACTCAAACTTAGCCTACATAATACATTCTATATAAACAATCAACTTATCGTTATCGTCACTATTTCTGTTTGGACTAGGTTACATCTGGATAACTTTCTATTTTCAAATAAACCAACCCATTTGATCGGCTCCTCTACATAATCAATCAGTTTCACCCTACGAACCAATCAACAGTTCTCTATAATTAAAACAATTGCTAACATGAATATTCAATGGCTGATTAATTGCAACAAACGTAACTGTACAATTTTAAAAGTTGGATAAGTGGTTTAAAACCATTGTACTAACAGTCCCTATGTGAAATAATGCTATATATATAGAAATCTATATGCCCATTATTTGTTAATTTGTTGGAGTTATACGTGGAGCAATGACTCTGATAATATATATTTTTTGTTAGGTAACAAAATTGGCTGGATGTTTACAACTCATCATGTCCTTTGCTAGGGATGAATCTACTCCTCTTTTTTTGAAAGTAGTGGATTTTCTTGTTGTTTATTAATGTATTATATGTAGTTGGCTGGATTTTATCCCAACTTATCTCCACCACCTCTATTGATATATTAAATTTTAGCTCACCAAGACTGGTCCACTCCCTCCCTCCTCTCTTTCACACGAGCATGCATTTCCATGGGAAAAATGTTATGTTTCAAAGTCCAAACAAAATCATTACAAATGTTTCTTGTGTCTAGCATGAAAACTATTTGGTGGCTACGGTTCTCACGCAACTCACAGTCAATATGTCCCATTGCAATGAAACAAATACCCAAATAAGCCCATTGCACCTTATCCAGCCCATATCCGATTAACTTTATTGATACATTATTCTTAGCTCATGAAGACTACCCCGATCACTCCCATCCCTGTTTTCGCCGCTCACAATTTCATGGGAAAATCATTGGAGGTCCAATGTCCAAACAAATTCATTACAATTTTTTCTATCTAGATATTGATGGGTATTTATGGTTGCTTGTAGCTCCTAGTCACTGTATATGCCCATGGCTGCTTAACTTGACTCAGACTGACTACATGATATAGCATAGTGGTGTCTATGTTCTTGGATTGTTACATCTAGAACACTTATGTGAAAGATCAGTTGACTTGGTTAGATTATTTGAGCACATTTCAAAAAACTTTTAAGTAATAGGATTGTTGCATCTAACAAAAGTTACCATCTTTTTTCTCATAATTGTAATGTTTTTCATACTTGAATTTGTTCATTTTAGTTTAGCTATATATTTGCAAAATAATATATAATGATGCAACCTATGTTATAAACTATATCAAAATTTGTGTCAATTTGGATGACACCCAAGTGTAGCAATGTGGTCCCTGGAAATTTTTTTTATAAATACTATTTATAGTTAATTTTTTTCTAATACTTGCAATCTAATTTTTCAATACTCCCTCCATTTTAAAATATAAGACATATTTTTTTCTAGGATAAGAATTTAGCCAATTATTACTATATTAATTATCATTTATGTGATAAAAGTATAATCATAAGAAAATAATTTTGAATAACAATATAATAACATCAATTTTATGTCACAAAAATTATAAATCGTTGGTGTTCTAACAAAATAAAATATGCACTATATTTTGAAATAGAGGGAGTACATGTTTACAGCATAATTTACGATGATATAACACATGTTGTCAATGTTTTTAATGTTTAATTTGTTGTTTGGTTGCGATATGGGTCTATGTCCAAATGATATATTTATTTGTAACAAAACATGGGGAATATGGATATTGAATTATTGTTTAGTATAAATGAGTACATATATAAACACTGGCCTAGATGTATAAATATAAAGCAATGACCCAATCATTGAGCGATAGAGCTTTTGATCTATTGGTTTACCTTTCTCACCTAGGTCGAGATGCCCCATTTGTTGACATTATTGTCTTAATGGGTTTTATCTCATTCATCATGAACTTTTTGTGCACATCATTGAGGTACTTTGTTTGTGAGATAAAAGTTTCTTCCTTGAATTGCTTAATATGAAACCAAAGAAAGAACTTAAATTCACCCATGATCGATATCTCGATTGAACTCACCCATCATCGATATATCAAATCTCTTAGTCATCATCCTACTAAACTCTCTTTGTTAGTAGAACCAAATATTATGTCATCAACATATATTTGACACAAATAAATTAGCTTTAAATTTCTTAGTACAGAGAGTAGTATCAACTTTTTCTTTCTCAAAGTCATTTTTAAGTAAGAAGTTACAGAGGCATTGATACCAAGCTTTAGGGGCTTGCCTAAGCCTGTAGAATGTCTTGTGGATCTTGTTGACATGTTTTAAATGCTTGGGTCCTTGAAGCGTAGGGGTTATTCCATGTACACAAGCTCGTCGATCGGTCCATTGATGAAAGCGTTCTTGACATCCATTTGATATATTAGTAGCAAAAACTAATAGAATACAAATGGGCTCAAGACATGCAATAGGTGCAAAGGTTTTACCAAAGTCAAGACCTTTGACTTGGATAAAGTTCTTTGCAACTAACCAAGTTTTGTTATGAGTGACGACCCCATGTTTGTCTTGCTTATTGCAAAATATCTATATTGTTCCGATGACGTTGGTGTTGGAAATTTCCACTAGAGTGCACACCCCCTTGCGAGTGAAGTTGTTATGCTCCTTTTACATGACCATCACCCAATTGGCATCGTCGAGAGCCAAACCTTCATAGGCTCCAAAGAAGATACAAAAGAGTAATTTGCACAAAAGATAGCAACTCAAGAGCGAGTAGTTACCCCCTTTCTAATGTTGCCGAGTTTGTTGTTGATGGAGTGATCACATTGAATGTTTTGATGGATTCATAGATGATGCACCAATGGGACATGAGCATGCTCGGAGTCTCTTTTCTCCATTGTGCCCTCAGCATTGACCCATCCACTTGTCCTTTACCGTCTTGCTCAACGTCATCATGGGATGTCTCTGGAACTTGCTCATATGTAGATGGGGGTTGATTAAGCACCCAATCTTGCTCGCTTAGCACATCTTAAGGTAGTTTATCTCCAATTGCTTTGTTCACGATTGCTTGGCTTGGGATTGCTTTGCCAACAAGACAATCACTAACTTGCTTCTTCTGGGAGCCATTAGATTCATCCAACGTCGTTTTGTTCACCATCATCTCCAATGGAGGTAAACATACTGCTCTCACCGGTTATATGATTAGTGCATCCACTATCCATGACTCAACTCAATCTGCGAGAGGAGTATGCCTACAAAATAAGTTATGCTTGGAATTTAGATATCCAAACATGACAAAGATTAGTCCTTGTATATTAGTAACAAGAGACTTAGGAATCCATAAGAATCTCTCATGCTTTTCACCATGAAACCCCACAAATGGAGATACCACTATATCATGGTGTTTTCTCTTAAGAACATTGTGTAACTTAAGTTGTCAGACTTTGTTGTGCCCTAGAACTTTGCTCATAACACGTGGTTGTGTAACTCAAGTTGTTGGACTTTGTTGCATCCTAAAACTTTGCTCATAACTTGTATGAACAATATGTATCCTATTTTCATTTGGTCTTGTCATGTGGTAATTCTATGAACCTTTACTATTTATTTTTTGTTTTATGTCAGTTAACTTTGCAAACTAACTCTTTTTGTTGATTTTATATTTGAAAATATGCAAACTTTCTATTTGCATGTAGATATGGAGTACCAAACACTAGAGTACTAGACCGTGGCCTTGATCAGTGCCATCGTTCTTACTTGTTAGCTGTTGAGGGTGCTGAGCTGAGCACTTTCCATCCATACCCTTCGTGATAGTTCTTGCATATAGACCCTTGGTTCCATGAGAGGTAAGAGAACTACCATCCTTTTTAGCACCCACACTTATCATTGTCTAACATGTACAATATTGAGCATGTGTCCATGTGTTTGCAGGCTATGTAAGGTTAGCCTTCTTCCAATATGTAGGCTAGTGGAGGCACAAGCGAATGAGAAGGACCCAATGAAGTGGTGGGATGCAGACTAGTTACTTCCAATATGCTGGCTGAAGACACATGTTACACCTTCGCTGCAAGGAGATGACACCAACACTTCAGGATGTCTCTTACCTCCTAGGACTACCCCTTGTAGGGGACGTTGTAGGTCTAGTTAATGAGGGGCATCGGGGTGTGCAGAGGGCATCGCGGAGTGGTTTTCTCACATGCAGTGCCTCCTAGGACTTAGTGCACCATGTGCACTCCACCCTTTTACTATGGTTAGCCCCTTGAAACCGTGGCTACTTCACTTCACTAGAAGTGGCGCATTTATTAGATTAAAATTTGCCCTTACTATCATGCAATAGTGAAACTAACAATCTTCTTTATGTGAAGGTCGATCAACAAGACCCTGATGTCGATGTGTACTTCATTAGACAAAGCTTTGAGGTGTATCTCCTCTGGCTCTTCGACTGGGTGATGTTCACTAGCACAACGGGTCACATATGGACAAAGGACTGATCCACTGTGCATGTGCGCTTGTTGATGATGAGGATGGTAGTGTACTGCAATGGAGCTCGAGATCCGCTATGCTTGTGACGATGTATTGTGGTCTTTGTGACGCGTGCGCAAAGACCAATCTAGGAACTCAAATCATTAGTTGCCCCTTCCTTCTATAGCTCTAGGTGGCCAAGCATTTCACGATTGGTCATCCTATGATTGAGCATGCTCCCTACAAGAATGGCTTATACACCCCGGTGGCCGAGGACCATTCCACAATGGGGACAATTTGGTGTCGTTGTGGGGTACGTAACGTTAAAATTTGACAATTCTCACTAAGGAAGTGAACACTGACATGTTGCTCATGTGATAGTTTGTAGCATTATTACATCCACGTGTAGGTTAGGAGGGGGTACTCTAATTTCGTGGAGTTCGATTGCTTGCAGCTTGAGTACGTCGTCTAGGAGCCATATAGTGCATAATCCATTGTGGCTTGTGCACCACACACCCTCTCATCTCTTTGCACATGTGACCAAGAGTACCAGATGTTAGTGATATGCCCTAAAAGCAACATAGAGATGTTGTATATATATCACATACTATGTTTACGATATATTAATTTGTTTCTTGAAATATACATTATCATTATTGATCAATGAGTATGTAACTTATTCGTGAGACTCCTAATGTTAAATGTTGCTATTTCTAAATGATCCTTGATCATATATCATATGAGAAACAAATATGATTGTAAGTATATGTATTGATTGATGATCATGTCTCATGGATCATAGTATAGAGATATCAAATCGATAATATGGATATATGTTAGTGAACATATGTTCGATAGACCCACTATAAGATGCTACAGAGATTTTATGTGTCATCAATTAATCTTAAGTAATATTTCTGTAGAGTCCTTAGACTTGAGATCATCATGGTTCCCAACATATATAGTAACTTATTTTAAAACTACCAAACACTACTCCGTAACAGGGTAGTCATAAAAGTAGTATTTAGGTTTACTATGAAATATATAGTGGAATATGAGTGATCAAGATATAATTTATCCCTCCTATGAGAGACATATCTCTAGGCCCATCGATGTTATAGATTATGAAAATGAATGATCATACTAAGGTGATTGATGAGTCAATCATAAGTTTATAATCCATCATAGGATTGAGAGAGTGATTAAGCTATTAAGAGGATGTCACAAAGTCTTGCCTTGAACTCAATCGATATCGAAAGGCAAAGAGATTCATACATGAGAACATTATAGGTTTAACTAATATGATCTTTACGTATACTTTGTAGTTCATATGCTTTTCTAGAGACCGCTATTAATAAGGTGACCAAAAAAACATTTTTAAGTCATGACCAAATATACATGAACCTATAGGGTTGCTAGATTTAAATGTGATTCGGATAAGGGCTTGATTCGGATTGAGATCTAAGTAGACTTCTATAGAGCCACGATCCCCTAGGCCTAAGTGAGGAAGCCTATATATAGAGAGACAGGGAGGTCAAAGAAAGACACCTTTGTTCACCTCGAGCAAAACCCTAGCCGCCACCTCCCGAGCCAAATTCTAACTGCTTGCGAATGTTAGTACACCCACAATTGGACATGTGGATACCGATAGAGACACTACTTGTTCCGACATTGATCGGCATTAGGATCACGGCGATCGACTACTTTGTCTACTACCTCGACGCACATGTGGTTAGATCAGCTTCTCTAACCCTACTTCCGCTATACTACGCGTCTTTGTGGTAACGGTCCTTGATCCCTCCTTCACATGATGTTCTGGTGTTCCCGATAGAAATTTTTTTTGATTTATTCTATCATAGCCTATGCTTACTTCTACACCGGATGACGACAATGTTGATGGTGTTTGACATCTTTATTGAGCCTTACTTGCCATAGCGCGTAATGTGACAGTTCAACCTACACCAACACATCCTTATGCACTTGCTGTAGGTCATGCCATCCACTGTTCACCAAATAGTATAGCTGCGACCTTAATACCACTATTGACGAACCTACATATGTATTCTAATAAACTTTATGCAAAAGCTATACTCGTAGGGGATAGGCAATCGACACTCTGTGGGTTCCTCGGTTGCAGAAGTATGGCAATGACTAGTTGTTGGTGATAGAGGAAGTCATTGACAAGGTGTGGCCACACACAAAGGTTGCCTTCCTAGGATACCTTAGGTGGTACCAGGCTCACACCCGGACCCATGTGACATTAACTCTTGCAGATCCACATCCATACATTGCCACCATGACAGACCATTACCCTAGACACCATGACCAGGACAATGCCCATGCGACTAGTAATGTTTTCTTTGCACTTTCTTAAACTGGTTGTATGTGAATAGGCCAATGTTGCGCGCCAAGTTGATGCCGATGTGGAGGCATCATTCAAACTGTTAGACATTGGGATAGTCCTTACTATGAAGGAAGGAACAGAGAGTTACTTTCGACAAGATCCATAGGTCGATGCACACAATCATGAGTGTGCTCAGTTGTCATGATGTGGGGGCAGTTCCTCCAGCAGCAGTGCTTTAGCATCCTCCACAATCCGTTAGAGTAGGAGTTTGGTTGCCTTCCTCCACCATTCTGGGCGGAGTCCACCGGATAGCGTTCCAGTCAGATAGCTACTCGTCTTGTAGGTACATTCCTTTATCCACAATTTCATACCATATTATCTTGTACCATTAGTGCATTATTTTACATCAATATGCTTTCATGCAGCTTTCACTACACTATACCTCGATTCATCGGGAATGGGCACGTCCATAGGGAGAGCCTTTAGGTTAGATAATATTACATTCTGCAATGATCATCCAATTTTTTCATAGGGTTCCATGCTATAACGTTGAGGATGTTAAGCTAGTGCTAGTTCCTCTATGTAGGGCTAGCAAGATAATGGTTGGGCAAGTGATTTGTTTGACTTTGAGGACAAGTAGATCTAGGACTTACGAGGAGTTCACTGTCACACCCGTGCATGAGGCTTGCGCTAGCTATGCCATACCACCAGACATGCTTACTTACTCCTAGGACCACGTGCAAGCATGTGGTAGGAATATAAAGAGCGCTAGAGGCCTCGGCTAGGGCCAATAGATGGGGTTTTGGATTAGGTCAGGAGTAGTGGTTGCCCATGTGTATTCACACTATGTGTACTTTGTACCTATTTATGCTCGCCGCCAAAAAATTCCGCGACCGGGGAGGGATGGCGGCTCAGTCACGTGAAGGCCTGGGAGGTCTGCTTGTCTCCAGTGCAGGTCCTTAGGTCTCGAGGTTCGCGGCGTGCCAGTCAATTTGACCCTGCAATTGACAAGGAGGTGAGATGAGCGGGTCCGATACAGACGCTCGCTATCGGCTGGCTGCCGATAGGTTCGGGATGCTATTTGATCGACTGGGGAGCCGATGTGGACAGGTGTCGATGAGCGGTCAACCGTAGAGCCGATGGAGGAACCAGGGTGTGCTCAGAGGATATCGAGGCGCATGGGATCCCTTCGGACAGCCGAACAGTAATCCATCAGCTGGAAAAACCGATGAAAGCGGATGCGGCCTAGGCGATGATTAGCGCAAGAAGGCACGAACTGCAAAGCCGATGCTGCTCCGGATATGACAGCAAGAGACCCATCGCTCGTCGTGGCAGCGCCATCAACACCGAACCTCGAAGATCGGACCTAACCGAGACAGTACGAGGCCGAGGCCAGCAGCGATGATACGGAGGACGTTGGATCAGCTATGCCGTAGCAAGGATAGGAACGAACCCATCGGCTAGCTGAGCCGATGAGGGGACGCCTCTCTGAAGGCGGGTGCGTATCGGCTGGATGTCCGATACGTTTGGCGTTACGCGTCGTGGGACGCCTCTAAAGGCTTATACGTATCGGCCGAGGGGCCAATGCACTGAGCGTGAAGCACAGAGCATGGATAACTAATCGGCTAGCACTCCGATGATACGCCGTGCAGGAGACTATAGGCCTGAAGCTCGATCTACCGTCGGCAGCCCCGTAGGTCGGACCTAACCGATGCAGCACGAGACCGACGACGGTAGCCCCGTAGGTCGGACCTAACCGATGCAGCACGAAACCGACGACGACAGAGGGAGCTTAACAGGCCGATAGGTCCAGCACAGACGTGATGCGATACATCCGATCGGCCTAAGAGGTCGGACCTAACCGTTGCAGCCTCAGACAGAGCAGGACATATCGGGATGGTGACGGGACTTACCCCTTCGCCGGAGATCGGACTTAACCGATGCAGCCCTGCGTCGAGAGCCAGAACCCGCCAGTAGAACATAGATGAACTAGGGTGGCGATGCGCCGAATTTGAATATGATCGAGGGATCTGTTACATGTTTCCAGGGGGTCTATATTTATACCCTGGATTTACAGACAGAGTCCGACGCGTCTACGACCATCGGACATTATTTCCTAGTAAAAACAAAGAAAAATATTCTTAAAGCAGTTAACTAACCAGCTAAACCTCCCTAATTGAGTAAGGTTACAATTTACAAAAATAAACACCCTGCCGTGGAGTCCACGGCTCTTTCGCAAACCCGGTTTCATCTGAATAAACTTCCAATTTGTAACCGAGCCTTCCTTTGCTGCAACCTGATCGACTTCTCCACTGTATCTATCGGACCTTCTTTAAGTCAAGCCAATCCTTCTTCTTCCTTCCCTCGGACTTCTCGGACCTGATCCCGATTGGACAATCCCCTGTCTTCAAGCCGATCCATTATTCTACTAATCTGATCGGCTTTTCTATAGTTCTCCATCGGCTTTGTCTCAATATCTCCATCGACCGATGGTTGTATCAAACCCTCCAACGGACCTCTCAGCCGATCAGCTTTAGCCCCATCGGATCTCCCAGCCGATTGGCTTTAGCGCCATTGGATCCGCCAGATTTTGGCGTTAACAATTTTATTTTGTTGACCTTGTTTAAATCACAATCAACATAGCATAGTAACAACTTTAGATGCATGCACATCAAATTGCTTTCATCAAAATAGTGCACTCCATGAATCTGACAAGTATAGGTAGACACGACGGCCAACTTTTGGCACATGCACATCAAGTCTCTTTCATCACATAGTATCTTCCATGGATATGACAACTAGAGATACAAACGACAACCATCTTTTTGTGCATTAACATTGAGTCTCATTCATCACATAGTGCACTACACAGATCTAACAATTGTAGTTACAAATGACAACCAGCATTTGGTGTGTCGTGTCTCTTTCATCACATAATACACTCCATGGATCTTATTACTATAGGTACAAATTATAACCAAATTTTAGTGCATGCACATCTAGTCTCTTTCATCGTGCAGACCATGGTGCTTAACTCACTAACTCTTAACATTCTCGGCCCATAGCACTACACGCTATATATAGGCACACAATGGTAGAACACTCTTTACAAATAAACACAAACCCCTCGATTCATCTTTCCCGTATAGCAATAGCAAATAACAATGGTTACTAAACTTTCTTTCACTGAGGATCCAAATTAGAGAGGACCCTTTAGCTTAGCCAATTCTATTTTGGTGTGACCGTTCGTTCTACATCATCCAATGCCCAAACTTTCATAACACATATATTCAATGCCACTATTTTTTAATGTTTATTAACAATGTATTATCTTAACATAGTCATACAACTAAAACATTTTTTTACAGACCCACAGATTACTGTGTAGCTTTATTCAATGCAGTAAGTCCAGAGGGCGAAGGGAGACGGTGGTATTCCCCTTTAGAAACAACCAAACAATAATAAGAAGGAATCATGAAGATAAACGACATGTGCAAGCTGAATGGAGACGGAATAGTTTGGTACTACATTTATGACTTTTCTTACCTAAATATTGTTGACGACGATTTTATTGTGAATGCGTAGCAGATCTCTCTACTATCATTTAATTTTTCCATTAGTACATTTTTTACAATAGCTATTTAGAAAGTTTTTATTCTATAGAAAGACGTAAGAACGTGTGAATTCAAATGGTGGATAAATATGGAGAGATCACCATCGAATCGGATAGAGGAATGATGATATAGTTGAAATAATCTAACAATACATGAAAGCAAAGCTGGAGTATAAATATAGCAGATAAAAAATAAAGAGCTTCAAGAGCACAAATGAATAGGTAAGTACCAAATTAAGAGTTATTTGATGCACTTCGTATTTTGACTATGATTCATCATTATTTGTTTCAACCACTATGTAAAATTTGGGTTAAATACAAAACTAAAAAAACCAATAACATTAGAGAAGGCGGCGAATGCCCATTTCACTAACGGCCTCTCTCTCTCTTACGTTCCTTCTATGCCAAGCAATATTATTTTACAAGCGGTCCTAGAATGGGTGAAAGGGCTAACTATAAAATTCTATTAACAAACGGTCAACGCTGTTTTACAAATGGCATCTAAAAAAGCCAAAAGACCACCTACAAAACGTCCCTTTCTTTACTGCTCTAGTCCAACAGTTGTATGTCATGTCACTTAATTACTCTGAGTATAGATACGTAAAACTTAAATATATATATTTTAAATATATAAATAAAAAATATATAAATAGAAAAAGTCGACGAACCTTCCCCAACCTTCCTCCTCCTTCCCCTAATCCGTTGGAAAATGCTCCTCCGCCACAACCCGGCCTCCCTTCGCCAACGCTTTCGTCTCCACCACCTCGCCATGTCCACCGCCGCGTCCGTATCCTCGCCGCGGGCCTCATCCGCGGCCGCCGATTACCACTGCCGCACCAAGCACAGCCTAACCGCCGGCTACGCGCGTGGCCCGGGCCGCCTCGACTGGGCCAACCAGCCCAACCCCTTCCTCCGCTTTTCCCCTCCCTCCCTAATCCCGCTCCCTAACCCGCCGCCGCTGGGCGCCAGCATACCTTACCCGTCGCTGTTCCACTCGCCCCTGCCGCCACCGCAGCCGCAGCCGCTCTCCGTCGATTCGCTCTCCGCGCTGCTGTTCCACTCACTCGCCCTCTCCGCGTGGAAGTCCGCCGGCGTCTCCACCTGGTCCCTCCGCGTCAATCCCAGCAGCGGCAACCTACACCCCACCGAGGCGCACCTCCTCTTCGAGCACCCGCAGGAACCCGGCCGGCTCGTCGTCTCTCACTACGCGCCCCGCGACCACCTCCTCGAGGTTCGCTCCGCGGCGCCCGTCAGTGACTTTTCGGCGCTCCTGCCGCCGCCGGCCACCGCGGTCCTCGCGCTGTCTTCCATCTTCTGGCGGGAGTCCTGGAAGTACGGTGAGCGGGCGTTGCGATACTGCAACCACGATGTGGGCCACGCGCTAGCGGCGGTGGCAGTGGCCGCGGCGGCGCTGGGATGGGATGTCCGGTTGCTTGATGGGTTGTCCGATGAGGACCTCGGGTATATGGTGGCGATGAACAAAGGGGCCCCTGCTTCTTCTGAGGGTTTGCCTGACAAAATGGTTAGGGGCAAGGCACCATGGGTGGAGCGGCAGCACCTGGATTGCGCGGTTCTTCTATTTCCAGCTGGCTCACAACCAAAGGTGGACTATGGAGCAATGAGTGAAGCACTGAAGGGATTTGATGGGTTGGAGTGGGCTGGGAAGGTTAATGCCCTTAGTAAGGATCATGTGGTGTGGGATGTGATATATCGCACGGCAGAGGCAGTCAAGAAGAACAGTCCTGCTCCTGGGGAGATCTTCTCAGTGAGTCCATGGCGGAGGAACGCAGCACTGTCAGATGGGCTTTATAAGGAACTGACAGTGCAGGAGGTGGTGCGGCGACGGAGAAGTGCTGTGGACATGGATGGGGTGCATGTGATGGGGAGGGACTCATTTTATCAGATGCTGTTGCATTGCCTGCCGTCAGGTGAAGTTTCTCCAGAGGAGCAGCAGGGACCTCAGAGTGCTCTGCCATTTCGTGTCTTGCCATGGGATGCAGAAGTGCATGCTGCGTTGTTTGTGCACCGTGTCTCAGGGCTATCCAAGGGACTGTATTTCTTGGTCAGGAATGAGGATCATTTTGATACGTTGCGGCAGGCCATGAGGCAGGACTTTGAGTGGGAAAGACCAGAGGGGTGCCCAGATGGCCTCCCTTTGTACAGGCTGATGAAAGGTGATTGCCAGCGGTTGGCAATGCAGATCTCCTGCTTTCAGGTATGAATCGGAAATGGTTCTATTCTGATCGCAGTAACAAATTTGAATTTTGTGGCTGCATAGTAGCTTTCCCTAATAGTATTATTAGCTTCAAATATGTTTGACTCAGCAAATTCATGCCACCATTTCTTTATCTCTGTCATCTTGCAGTAGTAATTTTATGGAACAAACTTGAGTACTCCAGTTTACCTTTTTGTGATTTTGATCATGAAGAGCAATATGGTTAAGGGTTTTACTATTCGTTGTTGCTGCTTTTTATGCAGGACATTGCCTCACATGGATGTTTTAGCCTAGGGATGATTGCTAGATTTGAGTCGGTGCTGCATGAGAAAGGCGAATGGATGTATCCACGTTTGTTTTGGGAGACTGGAGTTCTTGGTCAAGTTCTTTACCTTGAGGCCCATGCTGTTGGAATATCTGCGACAGGGATTGGTTGCTACTTTGATGATGCTGGTAAGTTGACACAGGAATTTGCAAGCATGTGCATGAATCAAATCATTCAACATGTACAAATTTCAGTTCTATTAATCTATGTATGGATCCTGGTGTTGTGTGCATGGATTGACACTCAACGGGAGGGCGAGGGCTGCAGCCTCGCCGCCCCAGAGCCTGGGTGTGACGATAGAGAAAGGGGGAGACTACAGCTTTGTTTTCACTTCCTTCTTGATTGATCCTTGAGGAAATGCCGTGCTCCCATTTATAGAGGCAGCCACCGGACAAACTCTACTAACAACCTGCTAACAAACGTACCTAATCCAATCTAGACTTCTGCCATATCATCTGGCAAAACCAAAAAAGGGTAAATTCTACATGCTGTGCTTGGTTCAGTAATCTGTGACCATGTCCTTTATTACCATTTAGCTATAGCCTTTGGTAGCTATATTCTTGGCTGAGGATGACAAAATTCTCTCTGTTTGCGTACAAGCGATTTGGAAAGTGATATCATGCATAACTCATATAAGCAATTTGGACACTCTTTCTGTCTGCTTACTTTGTGGGTCACAACCAACCAAAAAAAAAGCAGTTTAGATAAGCATTTAATATATTCCTGTTTGATTAATATTTGGTATGAACTCAAATGTGGCAAATTTTGAGGGCTGTGTGCGCTATTTAAGTCTTCTAGGAAACTTTAGTCGTTTCATTTACTTAAATGGTTTGATGGTGTGATTTTATCTGGAATGATAAAATCTATGCCACATAGTTCATTAGTATGGACATCTGTGCAATTTTGTATGACTTCTTTCAATTTAAATTGTAATAAAGAATGACCGCAAACTTATTGTTTGTGTTTCAAGGTCTTCAAATGGTGATAAACTGTTTATGTGGTACCCTTGTTAAATCTTTCTGTCCACTTATTGAATTCTTGACTTCCTTTTAATTTTGTTCTTTTGTTTATACATTCACTATTGTTCACAGTTATGCTATTTGTTATGCATAACTTAAGTAATGAACTCTTATTTGCTGCCTTACTTTCGTGCAGTTCATGAGGTACTTGGCTTGAAAGACTTAGAGTTCCAAAGCCTTTACCATTTTACAGTGGGTGTGCCTGTACTTGACAAGCGGATCATGAGTCTTCCTGCATACCCGGGACCAGGGTTTGATGCATGACTGATTCTCCTGTAAGAATTTTGTTTGTCCTCCATCAATATAACTAAATGATTCAGTGAGATAGGAGCTCCTGATCTTGTATAGTATGGTATCATGCCATCGCAGTTTCCACGTCACAATATATCCTCTCATTAGCCTAACACACTCATATTTCTGTAGTGGTTAGTCCAGTTGGTCTTATGATAGTTAAAGGATGTTCTGATCTAAAGAACCATGCTAAAATGAAAAAATGTCATAGAAATACTGTTACATTTGTTTATTTGTGCAGAGGAATGTATAGACACTGGTATAGACATTTGCTTAAATCAATGGACGTTCATAGGGATGAAACCTTTTGAGGGGTCGAACTGCTAACATGATTTCTCATACTGCAACTTTGCAGTCGGCTGGTGGGTTTCGTAGCCGGTTGTTCGGCTTCTTTTTTGTTTATAGCTCGTGTGCTCCTCGCTGCATTAGCGCAGTAAACATGGATCATATCATCGTCGATTAATACCGACAGGCTTTGAAGGATAGATATTTGCAACCTTTTAGACCGGGACGAGAGTCACGAAACTGTTGACCTGGTGCTAAAAAGCCTGGTACTACGAACGGAAGTACCTTCGTTTGCATTTATTTGGTATGTTGACTTCTGCATATTTTCAGATTTATATCACTAGATGATATCAAATCGTACCACTAGATTTTTATATTATGACGGAGGTTAGATGTGACCACTAATCATTTTAAATGGTTTGGCACAGTGAAAATCAAACTTTAGTGAAAGTGAAAGAGCCAAAAATAAACTTTACCCTTTTAACAATGTGTGCTGTGTTTCATAGATATTTCATCCATCTTAAGTGATTATTTTAGAAGAGATGATAAATTATGTGCTAAGAAAAATAAATAAGATACCCTAATATACCCTTTAATGAGAGATGCTTGAAGAGTGGTTAGGATAGGATGAAGTTAAATTTAAAGAAGGGGTGGTAGGTAGGAGCAGTACTCCCTTCATTTCCATTTCAAAAGATAGTGCGTATTTTGAATCATTAACACAAAGATTTGGTCAATAATTATTTTATTAAAATATGATTTTAATAACACAAAATTAATGTTATTTGATTTTTAAACAAAAGCGTTCTAGCAGAGCAGAATTTACCCAATTAAGACACATGCACTCAGTCGTATATATATTAGCATACTTCATATATGTTTCATTTAGCCGGTTGCCAACATATTAGTGGCATTCTCTTATTTGATCATTTTCATATTTTGAGGACAATTCCCTGTTACTACATCCGATTTAAAATATAAACATTTTTTTACAGCTTAGTACAGTCATATTAATTATTTATCATTTAAACTTCTTTACATTTGACCTCCATCTATTCTTTCATCTCTATTCATTTCATATTTATCGAAGGACACCAAAACCTTTTTTCTTTAATTTTAATTCTTGCTAAACAATCTAAGAATTACTTCTATCTTAAAATGGATGATGGAGGGTGGTCAAATAGACCCAATACTATATAGTTTGGGGGTTAGGTAGCCCTTTTATGATTTGAAAATGCTCCACCTTTCAAGTAAGGTCTGATCTAGCAGGTACAAATTAATATCATACTGTACAATTACATGGCACCACTAGGCGTGGGCTGAAACAACATTTAATAATCATGTGCTGATCGAGTGCCGTTGCTACTGGGACTGCACAATAGCAGCTGCATACAATCTCAGCCATCCATTTTGTGATCCAGTGGCTCGAGATGAGCGCTAAAGTTCTGTGGACATCTTCATTTTGGACCCTATGGCGTGCATTTGACTACTTTACTTGCAGTTATAATAACAACTTCACATGAACCAGATCCAAGTAAAAGAATACAAAACCATGTTTGTTGACGTGTCACTTCCGTTGTCATAGTCTACTTGGGCAAATTCATTCATAGCATTTTATATTTCACTGGTTTAATATTTTGGGTGTGCAAAATGCCGCTTTCATCTTTCAAGAATCAAGAGGTTACAAATAGACCAACTACAGTACTAGTTCAGAGGGTTAAGTAGACTATTTTCATTTTAAAAGTATAAATATTATAAGATTGAATCTAGCAAGTATAAATATCATAAGATTGGAAAAGATGTCTAAGATATTAGATATGCTATTCTATGTTCTAGGGTGCTTTTGTATTGACTTGTTTTGCGCGGTTCGTTCTGCGCTGGACTACGAAGCATAAGCATATTCAAACATTCTGTTCAGACCTTGGTCAGGACTGACGAAATTGTCTTCTGCATTTGCATTATATTTTCTTTCCGACACGTAGTTATTGTCTGTGTACTCTGTATTTTGTCGTCAACTTCTCTGACGGTTTCAAATTTTACTCCAGTGTACCAATACTGGCCATCAATAATAGAGTTCTTCCATTTCTCTTCACTTCCATACACTGACTGAGCTCGATCAGAACTCAAATCATTCGCAATCAGTGAAATACTGAGGTGTAGTGATCTCCTCCACTGCAGTTTCTCGCATCGAAGCTGCCATGAAGGCAGCGATGGAGGAGCCGCTCCTCACTGCCACCGGCGGCGCTGAGAAGAACAGCGGCGAGGAGGAGAGCTTGGTAGTGAGCGAGGTCAAGAAGCAGCTGTATCTCGCCGGGCCGCTCATCGTCGGCATGCTGCTGCAGAACGTCGTCCAGATGATCTCGGTCATGTTCGTCGGCCACCTCGGGGAGCTCGCCCTGTCCAGCTCCTCCATGGCCACCTCCTTTGCCAGCGTCACCGGCTTCAGCTTACTAGTACAAGAAATTCACTCCACCTCTCTACAAGATTGATACGCTCACCATTAATAGATTCGTGCGAACTCATCTGTGATTCAACGATTTCCTTGGTGTGTGTAAGCTAGGCCGGCATGGCGAGCAGCCTGGACACGCTGTGCAGCCAGGCGTTCGGCGCGAAGCAGCATCACATGCTCGGCGTCTACAAGCAGAGGGCGATGCTAGTGCTCGCGTTGGTGAGCGTGCCGATTGCGGTGGTGTGGGCCTTCACCGGCGACATTCTCCTCCTCGTCGGCCAGGACCCGGAGATCGCGGCGGGGGCGGGGAGCTACATCCGGTGGATGATCCCGACGCTGTTCGTCTACGGGCCGCTGCAGTGCCACGTCCGGTTCCTGCAGACGCAGAACGTCGTCGTGCCGGTGATGCTCAGCTCCGGCGTGACGGCGGCGAACCACGTGCTGGTGTGCTGGCTGCTCGTGCACGGGCTTGGGTTGGGCGCCAAGGGCGCCGCGCTCGCCAACGCCGTCTCGTTCCTAACAAACCTCTCCGTGCTGGCGATCTACGTCAGGCTCTCGCCGTCGTGCAGGCGCACCTGGACAGGATTCTACGGCGAGGCGTTCCGTGGCTTGCTCGGCTTCTTGAGACTCGCCGTGCCGTCTGCACTGATGGTCTGGTGAGTCTTCGGCTTCGTTTCCACTGATTATCGGTGGCACGGTTCACAATTTCGAACCTAAATTTCTAAAATTTTGGGTTTATCTGTGGGTCCTGTAGTATGTTCTTGGAAGAGCATTTTTACAATTCAAGTGCATGTGTATCTACCTACATGCTGAGGCATATACAAAATTTCAATTTTTCCTGAATTTATGAAAAAATCTTAAAGTTTCAAATTGTTTTTCTATAATTTTCGAAATTTCAGTACCTCGAAAGGATTATGCACCGGCCTAAAGTAGTGAAATGTGGTTCTTTGATTGAGCCTAATGTCATCGTTGCTGAAACGCATGCATCTGATCTTGTTGGCTTGCAGCATGGAGTGGTGGTCGTTTGAGCTCCTGGTGCTGCTCTCCGGTGTTCTGCCCAATCCCAAGCTTGAGACGGCCGTCCTGTCCATCTGGTGATCTATTTACATCCTACATTTTGTTTTGGTGAAATTCAGTGCAATTTTCTGTCTCCGCTGATTAATCCATGCTTCTACAACCATGATTATAGCTTGAACACCAACTCCTTCGCGTTCATGGTACCACTCGGACTTGGTGCTGCCATAAGGTCAGCGTCTGAAATCTAAACTCCAAACTATGGAGTAAGCTGATTAGACGATCCAAATCTTCAGAAAACAGTCTGAAGTCTGAGGAACAGATTTAGCTTATTCCATTTCTTCATAAATAAAAACTCTGAAGCCTGAGCAACATATAGACTATGCAAATTCCATATGTTTCAAGAACATGGATCATTTGATTGATGCTATTTACAGTACGCGTGTGTCGAATGAGCTCGGCGGTGGGCGACCGCAGGCGGCACGCTTGGCGACCCGTGTCGTCATGTTCCTTGCGTTCTTGGTAGGCACTTCGGAGGGTCTCGTGATGGTTCTTGTGCGCAATCTCTGGGGGTATGCGTACAGCAATGAGGAGGAAGTGCCAGAGTATATTGCAAAGATGATGCCTATTCTTGCAGTGTCAATCCTGTTCGACGGAATTCAGTGTGTTCTATCAGGTACATACCATTCTGCTTCACATCTTTCAGAGCGATTTTTCATATTTGGATCTGAATACTTGAAGCTTTAGCACTCGTACACTTATTTTTGGAATGCATTTGGTAAAGAGAGCAATGCAGGATTCCACGAGTTCAGAAATAGCAGAAAACCGAGCAACTGAAGCAAGAAGAAATAACTGACAAGACATCGACAGTAAAAACAGTACATAACAGTGATCGATGATATGATTTGTAGGTGTTGTCAGGGGCTGTGGACGACAACAGATTGGTGCTTTCATCAACCTAGGGGCTTATTACCTGGCCGGTATCCCTGTGGCATTCTTTTTTGCCTTTGTCTGTCATCTAGGAGGAATGGTAATTTTCTTTTCTTTTTTTTATCTTTCCACCTTCTGAGTTTAATTTTTTTGAATTGTTTTGACAGTTTAACTGGAGACCTTTTTTGATTTTGAAATCTGAACAGGGGCTATGGTTTGGAATATTGTGCGGACTAGTGGTGCAGTTGCTCTTGCTTCTCACCATCACCATGTGCACCAACTGGGATAAAGAAGTAAGTATAATATTATAGTTTTTTTTTTAACGGAAGTTCGTTAGCACCAGACCAGCCATCCAACCACCCTAAGCTTTATTATAATAAGAGTGTTTCTACCATATCGAAAAGCACCGATGTTTTAACGTTGATTTGTGATACTTTCTAGTACCCGTTGGTAGCTCCTTAAGAACAATAAAATTTCTCTTATCTTTGCTCCTTTGAATGAAGCGAGCGGTGGGGGTGAATGGTGAGTCTGCCACCCCTACCAACTATAATTTTTTGAAGGAAGAAAAGAGAGCATGAGACCAAAAGACACACACCTATCAGCTTAAAATTATATACATAAACTAAGAGATTTCATATGGAAAAAAAGTGACGGCGAAAACAAGTTGATCATAATTTTGGCTAGTGATAATATATTTGCTTTGTTGGGTTCCTAGGCAATGAATGCGAAGGATAGAGTTTTCAGTTCTTCACTTCCTATAGACATGGCAACGTGAGGTTACATCAAGAGAAGTGCAAATGCATGCAGTTTTATTGGATGCGAAGTATTGCAGATAACTTGGATTTGGTACTATCCGGGGCAGAATCAATGAATTCATGAGTTTTGATTGAGCGCTGTAACGAGTAGAGAGAGCACTGGTATACCGATGACTAAAGCGTGTATGTTTTGATGGAATCATGCATTGTCCATTCGAGATGAACCAGGTCTGTTGCACTGTTGTGCTGATGACTGTATTGACAGGATTTTGTAACTTGCAGAAACCTTCCAGATCTTGTATTGCACGTTCTAGATGTACCAAATGTTTCCTCTTGACCATTCATTGTCGGAATGAAAATAAAAGAAATCAGCAATAATATTATGTTGTTCATTTGGCCAGCCACTGTCTGGCAGGGATACATAGTCAGCCATATGGTGATTCTAGCTAAATTGTTAAATACCTGAGTTGAAAATTAATCCTGATGGTGCATATGCATTTCTGCAAGTTGAGTTGTACCATGCCAAGAAAATCTATTTTACTGATATATGAAGATAAGTTTTTTTGGCATTTAGTCTTATTTATGAACCGAAACTAGCGACTCCCTAACTTTAACCAGCCCTTGGGACAACGGTAGAATTACTTATACATATGTGGACATGAATTAATTAACACCATGCATGACTATCTATTGAATACGTCACCACCTAAACACATGATAACCTCGTTTATAATTTATCAACTACATTTAAAAAAGTAACAAGTGAATATCAGTTTGGGATTTGTTTGTCATGAAGTTGAAGAACGTTTCAATGGATTGTTTTTGGGCTCTGTGATGGGCATTCGGTCAAACCGAGAAATTCGGTCATAAAAAATGAAAGACCGATCGTTTCTGAACCAAAGCGAAGACCAAGCACTTCTGTCATCGGTTAATTCGGTTCGGTCTCGGTCATGACCGAACTAAGCAGACAATCGATGAATCAAATCAAAGCAACGCAAGAAATCGAGAAACGACTTTGGATCCTATCAATCACGACAGCGTCTCCAGCCGATGCATCGTGCGTGCGTTACCACCACCGTCGCCCGTTGACATGGCGACAGCAATGCCACCCACCTGTGGCTACTGCACCCTCAAGCTGATGTAGTGTTGCAACCCACCGGAGCTTGTCGCCTGTCTGAGTGGGGAGGAGACGCCGCCCCTGGCTTCCTAGAGTGATAGGATTGGGAGGAGCCGCCGTCCCGCTGGCTAGGGTTTGGATGGGGAATGAACTGAATGGGAGCAGCGTTGGTTGCCTGCGATACGTGGCTGGGTGGGTGAGTTAGGCTAGCTGTTGGTATGTGTTATTGGGTCGGCAGGAGGGAAGGTGCTGCAGTATTGGGCCCGGGCTCCTTCAGTTAGTAGGCCACTTTGACATATTTTGGTTTTCTGTGTTAACTCGGTCACCCGAGACTAATGGCCGAAATAGCCGAGCTAATTATGCCCACCCCTGCTTGTGGTGCGCTGCTCATGAGGACCTGGCGCTGCCTGACTTCTTGGGGGGCCGTGCGTAGGTGCTGCCGGTGAGAGTGTTGCGCCAAACAAATTCCGGATGGACCTTCTTGGGGGGCTGGATGTAGGGGATGATGCACCCATGGGCCTTCTAGGAGACCTCCCTGTCCCTGCTGTTGGGGACACGTCAGCGTGGGGGTCAGCTGCGCCTTGACACGTGGATTCCACGGAACAAAGGTGATGTTATGTGACAAATAAAATGCACGTACCGGCCGAACTAGAGAACCGTCGGTCTCGTGGTCATATATCTATATCTTTTTCACCGGTTCCTTGATGAATGGGGATAGCAAGGCTTCAATTTGACGCTCCGCTGGTGGGAACATGTTATTAAGGTAGAAAAGCTGAGATAAGGCAAACATATATTAGAAGGTAGTGCGAAAACACATACGGAATTGTTTAAACTAAATGGTAACAACATTTGTCCAAACATGAAAAATATAAGTGTTACCACAATCGTCTTGTCATCGCTAATACTAATGAACATCGATATATCTTACACTACTAAAAAATGATTCTCACTATAGATCTAACACCTGACTAGGCCTTGTATGGAGTCAATGCTAGTGGTGGCAATTTCCACATAGAGGATGGGGCTACTTCTATCACAAGTTAGTTACACATCCTAAACATTTGTATTGGAGCACCAGCAATGGTGGAAAGTGACTTACAGGGCCTAAAGAGTGTATGACCACTCTATAGGTAACACATTCAAAATTAAATTGAACCCACGGTGAAGACAACCATTTATAAACTCAACCCTTAACCTAAGTTCTATACTCCCACGGTCTCTCACTTGGTCACCCCTAGCCAAAGTGGCATAGGTGATGCTACACGTAGACAGGAGTGCCACACACTATTGATCTATGCACGTGCATCACCAGAGACCATGCTCCACACCACATCACCACTGACTCTTGTCACTTCTTCTCTTGATGTCATTGCCTAGCCCCCAATGCTCCATCAAGAGCTAGTAAAGGTATCCTTCAAGCACTCAACTACTCAATCCCCAATCACTGCTTATCTAATCTCCTTCGCTGCTTTGCTTTTAGATATGGTAAATCATTTATTTTTCTGCCGTGTAACATGTTTGGTACTCAATTAATGTATATCTGGGGCTTTATAGCATGAGTTAGTATTAGAACAAATTGATTTAATTGATGCCATAGAACATGCTATTGATATGTGTCACATTAAACATAGAAACAGTGAATGCAATGCATATGTGCTTCTTGCCTATATCTACATTTTCAACTATATAATGGTGAATCCGGCAGCAATCGATGAGTCCTAGGCTACATTAATACCAACATCTGCTCAAGGATTTATGTTGGGACAAAAGTAAGACCCCTCGCTGTATAATGTGCTAGTCTAGAATCACATTAGCACATAGTCACAAAGATAATATCATAGCCAACATTATGTAAAATAAACTAAAATTAATTAATAATTAATTGTGAATAGCTTTATGGCTGAATTTACATTTATTCGCTAAACAGAGATAACGTAGCACAACGGAAAGTAGAAACACGTAGAAGCTTCATTCAATATGCCACAAGCAGTCAATTGGGGCACATGACCAGTCATCGTCTTCATTTACAACACCTTAGGAAATAGTTGAAACCTTCCTTCGAAATTGGGGGAATTACAAGATGAGCACATATCGTACTCAACAAGTGAACACAAAAATGCATATGGAGAGCTTACAAAGGAAAGCTATGGTTGTTTTGTATAAACTAGCAGTTGCAATAGTAAACAAGTTATCACATATATTTAAAACATTCATAAACAATGAGGATTACCAACCAAGCAATCCAACCACATAGGTACTGTATCCACACAGAGGTTCTATGTCCACACAAGATCACACAACTATATTCATTATCCTACACATAGCTCATTCCTAGGTTTTTGTAAACTACTCATATGAAATCCCTAAGCATGTCCATGACCGTGGACTTAGCTATTTGATTAGATTAGTTTAACACTCTGCAGAGGTTGTATAGCTTTACACATAAGATACATCGTCCTTTTGATGGCTAATTAGTAATGTCACATGGCACATTGTGTGTGGCAAAGGAATCAAGGCAAAGGAACTAGTAATGCAGCTTTTTGGAAACTTTGTCTCAATACTGCCTTCCACCATGAGACACATTTCCCCTACATAGTAGGAAAGTTCCCATGGCTAACCCTAAAAAACCTATCATCTAACCATCAGGGCTGATAGTGCCAAGACTCGAAATCCTATTAAGGCCAGGTCCTTCCCATTAGAACATGTGGTTGTACATAAGGCTCAGTTCAATGGTGCACCAAAGTGAAGCCCTTAATTGACTACCAAAATCTAAGATCATACATAGCTTTGCACATAGCATAGAGTAGCGCCCAAAGAACATATTATTGGCCCTTTGAACAACTAATAGAGTAGCACACAGCTCAACAGTAAGGGGATACACAGTGCCTTACCTAGTAAGATCCCACAAAGTGTCTTACCACCTAACGAGGTTCACATAGAACCCCCATTATCCTAGTTAAAAATATTTTAACCACCCTACTATAGTGTACAACACATCCTATCGGAAAGATAGGACATAGGCACATTGTTTATATAAAATCAATGACAAGTATAGCATTAGTCAAAATTATATTTTGTATGTAAGACAAGTTTGAGTTGGACTAAGCATTAACTACTCTACCCTTAGCTAATTCACAAGTTCAACACATAATTAACTAGGGTGGCAAGGTATATAGGGTAATCAATAGTAATGATGGTAGGAAATGGTTGCTATTAGGTTATATTACCCAATATGATAATTTGCAAACAAAACATGCATAGTTCAAAACAAAACATTTTATAAACTAGGTTCAATATGTTCAATGAATGTAGAAACTTACCTTCCTTCGAGTATTGCACATGAACGACTTCATCTTCTATAGTGACTTGCTCCTCGACATCGATGTCTACACTGTCACAAAGCGAGAAACAACTAAACAAAAGAAAAATACATTCTAAATAACACCAAATGAAAGAACAAACCATACTATTAGGTAGAGCTCGATTTTAGAAAAAAATAGGAAGAAGAACAAGTCAAATCAGAGTTCGGATGAGCGAGATATGACCTCTGGAAGTTTGAATTTTTGAAAAAAATCCAAGAAGATATTGAAAAGGAATATTATAGGAATATTCCTCAAATATTGATTTAGAAAATAACTATTTGCTTGTCTGACATGTGGGGCCCATGGTTCAAATGGATGGTCCAACATGAACAAGGTTCACGAACGGGGGAGATGAAAATGTGGTAGACTAGTGAGGTGGCATTCTACACGGTGATGCGTCGGCAAAAGGAGATGATGTGGTGATGAGGTGGCATGGTGAGGTGTCATCTAGGGATGATGTGGTGAGATGATGTTGCACCAGGTGAAACATGATGATCCAACTACCCAAATCTGATCGAGGTATTGGGTGGCTAAGATCTATTGATGACTATGCACATGAACCCACCTATCATTTCTTTTAGGGAGTCTACCAATGGGACCCATTGGTTAGAGGCATGGGGCTTAGGAGACACACCCATGGGCGATGGTAGTAGTGTGCCCGTCCATGCAGTAGTGACATGGCTCACAAGATCGACAACGACAACGGTCAACAATGAGGGTGGATGGAGGTGTTGGATCATGGATAAGGAGGCGAAGCCGAAGGGGACACTAGAGCATTGAATACACCTTCGGGATGGTGGGCCCAATGGTGAGACCGGGCGCTTTGCATTGGGCGTCATCAGAGATAGGGAAGATGAGGTCTACTATGGTGTATGCTTGGAGATGTAGTGACAGAGCTCTAGGAAGTGCCGACGATAGCTTGGGATCTAGAGTAGCGGCGTAAGGGAAAATGGTGGTGACAGCTTGGCTCACTAGTTGTGTGGCAGTGGCGATACAAGAAGAGGATAGACAACAGTGCTAAGGCTCTGAAAGAGGAAGAGGGTAATGGAATAGTGAAATTTATAGAGGAGAGTGAGGATAAGGCGGTGGCAGATTTGGTGTGGTGGTGGTGAACTCCACCCAGATTTGGTTATGGCCATTGCGAGCGCTGGTGTGGCATGATTGAGGTCAAGGGCAGTGCAGGTTAGGCTAAGCCGAGGTGGTGTCTTGGTGAAGGGGCTAGGTTGAGGCCAGATGCAGGCATAGCTGACTGGGCCGAGCATGGGAGAGGGAGGCACCATGGGCTTTGGCTTGAAGAAAGGAGGAAGAAGAAGGAAGAAAAAGGAAGGAGGAGTGTGGAACAAGAAGATAAGGAAAGGATGAGGGGGTTTTCTGGAAAGTGTCCCAATTTCAAGGACATTGGGATTTTAGGAAAAGGTTAGCGATTTAGAATTTAGGAGCAGTTAGAAAGCTTGAGATTTTCCACGAAATTTAGAAATCCAAGGATTTTGGGATAAATATTAGGAGTTGAGCTCTACCCCAAAATAATCCAATAAAACTCATAACTCCAAGTGATCAAACAAAGTGGCGACATAATTAATTTATTAGGTCAATTTAAATCCTTATTTGCTAAATTTTTATTAAGCTATTTTAGACAAATAAACCAAAGGGAATTTTCGTAATTAAGAATTGAAAAGAAAGTGAAAAACTATGACATGACAATCGACTACAAACTTTGCCCAAGAACAAGAACTGGATGATTCACAAGGTAACAAAAATAACCTAATAGTACGAGGCTTAAATTTATATTTTCACAAGATTTTGTTAACAAGAACATAAATTATTAATGGAAAACAGAATGCATTTGGTGACAATAACAAGATTAGAATATGTAAAAATAGGACTAAACATTTGCTAGACCATATTAAAACTTGGAAGTCTAGGCTAGAAAACAGTCTAATTTGAGATTTGGGATATATTCAAAAGGGAGAGTTACCCTATTTAAGTATGTCTTTGATGAAGATGTTGATTGGAAAGAGCCTGTGCTAATGATGTGCCTTCATGAGTACCCACTTTTTATTGTTGAACACATTGGTTCTCGGATGTCTCCTGCTGCAGTGAAACTTTGGTTCAAAGTTGTGCCAGAAACACAATAATAAAGGCTATCATTGATTATCTTGGGGATATCACAAATTATTTTCAAAACCTCAAAAACCATGTTGCCATCACTACTAACAGGTGGACGAGTCATCAGAAGAAAGATACATGGCATTCATTGCTCATTTCGTCAATGATGATTGGAACCTAAAAGTTTTCTTTGGAGGTATATTTAATTTGTACAACAGATTTGGATATGTCATGCTTAGTACCACTTTCTAAATCTGTACTAATGTTTTCTTGTGGCATTTCCTGTTTTGTAGGTTCATTTAGGTCCTAACCTGCATATTGATGATAATTTATGTGTTGTTGTACAGATATGATGAATCTGACTGTTAAAGATGGAATGAGTATCCTAAACAAAACCGCTGCGAAAGTTCATGATAGTGTTTGATATTGTTTTGCAACACCATAAAGGAATGATAAATTGAAAAAAAATGCAACCCAAAAGAATACTAATGGCGAGAAAACAATAGCTCTTCATTGCAAACTAGATGAAATTCTATTTGCCTCATGGTTAGCATTGCATTGTTATATCAAGATGTCCTTACAAAACTTTCATCTCATGAGAAGTTGTTTGCTCCTTTTTCTTCATACGAAGAAGATTGAAAGTTTGCTAAGGTGCTTCGTGATTGAAAATATATTTTAATGCAACTAAGGATTGTTTGGATATTAACATTCAACTAAGGATTGTCTGGATATTAACTATGGAAAATCTTTTCTATCCTTGATTTGTGGTATCTATTTGGCTATGAGGAAATAGGCAGCTAGTTTTATTACAATGATAAAAAAATTCCAACTGTGATGATAGACAAATTTGAGAAGTATTGGATACAAATGTTAGGGCTTAGGACAATTGCCACTATTTTGGGCCCTAGAAGTACAACATAACTAACTGCCTATTTCCTTATAGCCAAACAAATACTACAAATTCTAAGACATAAAATATTTGCCATAGCATATTACAACCCGAAAAAGCCTAAGTTGCATAAAAAAATATCTTTAATCTATCATAAGGTTCCTTAAAAACTTCCAATCATCTTGGGATGGATAAAAAGGAGCAAACAAAACAATATGTATGTTTTGCAAAGTCATCTTGATATAAAAATGCAGTCCTAAGTATGATCTAAATAGAATTTCATCCAGTTTTGCAATCTGGAGTGGCAAAACTAATATCCAAAACAATCACGAACCTTCTCAATGGTTTTCACAAGGATAATTATCCTACCTTTCACAATAAGATTTAAGAAATTTTCACAGCAACAAATATACAACAATGTACTATCTAACAAAAGAGTGTTAGGAGGCAACTTATTTGGCACCTTCTATTGGCGTTGCTGCTGCAGTTGTCAGCCAGAACCTCATGAAGATAATATCACCGTTATGTGGGGACTGGCTGATAAGCAAACCTATAAAATAAGAAATATAAAAAAAACATTAATGTAGACTTAAAAAATAGTAACAACATTGAAATATCAGATTATGGAGTACATATTCAATATACCTTAAATGAACACTATCCAAGTTCCAATCATTATCATAAAATGAGTAGTGTCTGCCATGTATCCTTTCTTTTGATAACTTGTCCGCATGTAGTAGTGATGGCAATGTGGCCATTAGGCTTTGGACATAATTTGTGATAGCCACCTTGTTGTCCCCAAGCAAATCAATGAAACCCTTCCTAAATGTGTTTCTCAACAAAACCTTGAACAAAGGTTGCATTGCAACCCAAAACTTCTAAAAAGCAACATGTTCACACAATAGAAAGGGATACTCATGGAGGCATATCATGAGTGTAAGTTATTTTCTAGGAACATCTTCATCAAAGACATATTTCCCTAGGGTAACTTTTCCTTCTGAATCTATCCCCATTCTCAAATTCAACTGTTACAGACCAGTTCTAGCATGCCTAGACTTGTATGTTTTATTATGGCCTACCACATATTTAGTCCCATTTTTTACTTTCTACTCAAAGCTTGTCATGACACAAAATGAATTCATCTTTCCATTGATCATTTATTTTCTTCTTAACAAAATCTTGCCAAACTACAAATTTAAGCCTCTTGTTCTCAGCTTGTATTTTTGTTCCTAGTGAATTAGCGGGTTTCTGCTCTTGGATGGAGTTTGTAGTAGAGTTTTTGTTGCTGTTAATGCAGTCTGGGACTCGCTTGTAGCAACCGGATATGACATTTTGACAAAAAAGGTGTTAAAAAGAGAGATCTAGGTATTAACTACATATGCGCTGAAATTTAGAGACACAATTCAATAGGATATTATATGGCACCCAGCAAAGCAATTTTCTTTTAGTACTAACTCATCCTATGAAGCCCCAGATCCGAATTACTTGAGTACCAAATCATGCTCTACAGCAAATAAATTCTCTACCAAATCTGAATGCAAATAAATGGATGAAATCGGTAAATGAGTTATTGAGAATTTAGTAGTTGAGTGATTGAAGAATACCTTTGCTGACTCTTGGTGGGGATGAGCCGTTGGTGGCTGGGTGGCTATGGCAACAGAAGATGGGCGAGCGAAAATGGTGCACCAGCACAGAGGAGAAGCATCTGGAGCTGCTGTATACCTGCGGCAAGGTCGAGGGGGCTTTGCCATCTGTGTTACTTCGGTTGGGGGTGAATGGGTGAGGATCCAACTAAGCTGCTAGTCTTAGAATTGGCTACTTCTATGGTGATCATAACCGCCCCCCAAGGCCTATGGGTCACTTTTCGCCACTATTTCTGATAATAGTCGAGGCCTTGACCCGACTCACCCGTGGGACAGAAAGTAGCCTTGCTCTGGTCTATAGAGATAGCTCTCTGCAGGGTCCCTACCCTTACTGGTAATTTGCCACCCCTGATTAGTTTCGATGTGTGCTCCCTAACTATGCACATTCTTCAGCTACCAAGCTTGAGTCCATAACCTCAAGCTAGGTGGTTTTCCTTCTTCAATATTACAAACCCTTTCAATTTGTATTAGTTTCACTCATTCTACTCTAGTCAACAAACCAGAGGGGTAAATTTCTTGGTATGGTGATGTTTTTGTCTCAAAGAACTCGATGGATGGGCAAACCTAAGTAGAATTTGGGTGTGATCAAGTAGTTGGGTACTTGGTTGTTCTTTGCTACATAATCTTGTATTGGTAATTTTTTTCTTCGTTGTGTAATTTTGTAGCAATATCCATGTGGTGCGCTATCTCTACATCATGATTTAGTATCGCTGATGGTACCTGACTTCTTAAATCTGATCTTGTGTTCCACTCTTTCACGTTTTCGTCGTTGTCTGAACTCATGTGGATTGATCATCTTATAGTTGGTTTTTCAAAATCACCTCTGCAACCCAGGGGTATTCTTGGTATGGTTCTCTGTGTTTCAATTGCAATAAGTATTGTTGTTGGTCTTCGTCAAAAAATTTTATCGACCAGCCTCTTCAAATTGGGATACCATATGATTTTTTTTAATTTGTAAGGACAAACCACATGATTTATAGCTACTTAATTCATTGTCCAGCGAAAACTTGTGAATTAGAAACCACCTAAAGGTTTGGTATATAGATGATCTTTGACCAACAAGTATCATCAAGCATTCATAAGTATGAAAAAGCAAATAATGCTTCCATGCTCATCAAGCATTCATAAAATGGAGATACAGTTGCAAGTATCAAATAATAGCATCCCTTGGAAAAAAAAGTAATTACAAATAACACTGGAGAAAGGAAACAAAAGTTTCCCAGGAAAAGTATGCACAACGAGACAATGAGCTGTGCAAATCAACATGCATATATAAGAAAGGGGAAATAACGTTTTCTGCTAGTTGGAGTCCAGCAAGAGAAAAAAATGTTATTATTACACCAGAGTGCACATAGCCATAAGGACGACCATGAAACCCGAGTATGGCATCCACTGGGCCGCACGAGGAGCGGCACTGCTGTCTGAATTTGGAGCTGAAATCATTAAAGCAAGAAAGGAAAATTATTTAGAGAGGACAGATCTATTCCTATATGCAGAATAATCTAAAACAAAAAAATCATTTAATCAGAAAATAAATTATTAATTGAATTATTGAGAATCCTACAGTATTGATATTAAGATATGGAAACATGAAAAAAGAAGCAATGTTTGCACTTACACGACGTGGTTGGACTGCTGGCTGGAGCTGCAAGAACAGAAAAGAAAGATGCATTAGCAAGACGGTAATCATGTCTTAGTACCTCGATCAATAATGTTCAGTGCTCGGATTTCAAGTGACTCTGCATTAGTAAAAAAAACAGTGGGCCCATTTTTGCCACATGAGCACACATTTATTTCGTAAAATGCACTAACTTAATTTCGTACTCCTTTTTCAACTGTATTGTTTTAGGTTTGATTGAAATATATTTCATCTCGCATATACTGACTTTTGACGGGTTTTTAAAATGCATGGCTACAACCAGTATAAAATGAAATCTACCGTCCGGTAACCTTTTATTGACTTAAAAAAATAAATTTTACAAAATCACGTATATTATAAACAAGTTTTAAAAAATCATAGGTTTTTAGTATGTGACACATAACTAGTGATAGAGTTTTATAAATTCATACTTTTGACCTATTATTCTTTAATCCAATGTAATTCAATGTAATTTAATGTAATTAAGAATAATAAAACTATATATAAATTATAAGTTCTTTCACATATCATATATAAGTTATAACCACCTAAAATTATGTATTTTTATTTTATTTTAAATTGGTTAATAGTATGATTTTATAAAACTCTTGCACCATAATAATAATTGGAGTTATTTATTACATGCTAAAATCTATATGGTTTTATATAACTTGGTCTACAGTATATCTGGTGTTATGAAATTTAGTTAAAAAATGTAACCTTGTTAATTATTTGATGAGAAAAATTAAGATCAGACGCCATGTAATTTTGTCCTTGTATATTGCTGGCCGCGATATTGTGCTACTCAATTAATTATCGCATTACTGAATCAAGAGAAAATAAAAAAAATTAAACGACTGATAAATAGCAAGACAGAAAATTAAAGGTTACTAGGACTAAAGGAGGGAATGTTCACCACCCAAAATGTAGTTACGAACAATAGATAAAAGAGATGATGTACAGAAAAAATGAACGTTTTGCAACATGTACTACGTGTCTACGTACGTACCTGGAGCAGGCGCATGGCTGTTGCACACGTCGGTGGGAACCTTGACGCCGCAGCGCCCGAACAGACCCAACCCCTTCTTCATGTCGATGCCAACGGCGCCAGCCATCGCCGGGTTCGTCAGCACGGAGCAGAGGCATCCCAGCTCGCCCTCGTACGCCTTCTTCAGCGGCGTGCAGCACGCTTCCGTAGGCTTCACGGTCGCGTTCTGGTAGAACTCGGCGCACGGCGCCAGCTCCGCTACGCACGGCAGGTTAGTCGGCATCGTCCCCGGGCCTTCTGACGGCGGTGGCATCGGCGGCAGAATAGGAGGAAAAATGGCCGGCGGTGGCATCGGCGGCAGAGCAGGAGGAATGATGGCCGGCGGCGGCGTCGTTGGCAGAGGAAGTGGAACAATGGCCGGCGGCGGCGTCATTGGCAAAGGAGAATGAACAATGGCCGGAGGCGGGGTCGTCAGCAGAGCAGGAGGAACAAAGGCCGGCGGCGGCGTCTTCGGCAGAGCTGGAGGAACAATGGCCGGCGGCAACGCCGGCGTTTCTGCCATGGCGGCCTGGACGACGACGGCTGCAAGAACAACGACGACCACCACCGGGACAATGTGCGCCATTGCTCTAACTCTCTCAAAATCTTTCTACACGTGAGCAACACATGATGTTTCTGTCTCTCTTAACATTTATATACGCAGGACATTGTGTCGTGATGGCCACTAATTTCTTCTCCATGCTGTAAACATCAGTACATAGTCGCTTCTTCATTCTCTATAATTTTTCGTAGAATATCAATGCCCATCTCTAATGCGTATATTTTATCCGTATTTTTTCTAATTATATTTTTATAAGAATATGTCCAAATTAAATAATTTTTCAAGAGAAATCAACTCGTATCCTTTTTATGTAACGATTCTTAACATTTTTCACATATATTAATGACTGAATTTTTCAGTGTTTGACCGTATCGCAGATATCCCAAATCGATATCGATTTGGGAACATATGGGGTACATATTTAACTAATCATATTTGAACATCAAACAGCTATAGTTGCATTTGTGTTGGCATGCATTGACTTGCATAAAATACTGTTGCTGTAATTAGACAATTAATGCCATAGACTAATCTAATCGTGACAGCAAAGGCACGCTACGGAGATGAAATCTCATTGTTTGATAAATTTTCTCGTAATCTGATAGCTCCTGCCGGGCCTCGAGATCCCCATAAACGGGGAAAAAAAAGTCCATCAATGTGTACGGGGCCAGGTGTAAATTCAATTCACACGAATAACACATCTATCAAAACCCAAGATTTGAAGATTTTGTTGATTCGAAGATGAACACTTCAACGGTGTCTTTTACTACTCGTAGTAATCCTTTCTATAAAGTTATAATATATTAACTACAGCTATTGGTGCAGTCACGTCATCTATAGTTTCAGCTGTTAGATTAGTATCTAACACCAATCTCGATCGTTACATGACATTTATATTATTTTGCCTAGTCATAAAAAGTAGATGTAATTTTATGGTTCTGTCTGTCAGTCCTTCGTTCCTGCACCACATTACTCTCTCCTCTTCCCCATCTTGCTAAAGTATAGTCCAAGCGTGGCGGAGCTCCCCGCTGCCATTCTGACTAGTATCGAGCTCCTCTTGCTGCTGAAGAGAATGTGGATCTAAGGTGGGGGTGAAGGCGGCGGCACATTGTTGGGGCTAGAGCAGCGATGGTGCGTCCATGAGGAGGATGGACGCAGTGCGGTGGGATACGGCGAGTGATGAGTGACCCTATGCAAGACAAGAGATTGTCGCGGTGTTGATGTAGACCGAGCGGTGGCCCTGTGCATGGTTAGAGGACATGGGAGTTAAGGCCCAAGGGACAACATGCTGGCGTGCCGTCATTCAGCACTTAGCCCAAATCCACCACTGACCCTACCTTCACTCATGGGAGAGCACTGTAATATAGTTTAGATCCACCACTGACCCTATCTTTATTGATGGGACTGTAATACCCTAGTTTTAGTTTAGCCGTTAAAAGCTATCTCTAAAAAGATTATACTTACAAAACTTTTTTTATTTGTGTGTATTATGGGCGAAAGATATTATGTTCCATCATCACTTGAGACAAAAAAAATCCCAAACCAAAGATCTCCATCCAAAATTTGAATATTGAGGTTCAACTTTTAAATCAACCTCTTCTCTAAAAATTCTACTCTAGCAATTAAATTTGAATTTGATTCCGAATATTAACTCCACTTCAAAATACTCTTAAATAAATATCCTTGAGTCCCTCCTACAAATTCTCCAAGAAAATCCCAAGTTTAAATTCTAACTCATTTCAAATCCACCAAAACTTTTCACAAAATTTTAGTACTAGAAATTTCTAGAAAAAGTGAAAAACCTCATGTTCATTTGGACCGCCTTCTCTCAGCCCAACCCATCCTCTCTTTTTCCTTCTCCTTCCTTCCCCTTGGCAAACCCAATCGTGCGGCTGGCCCAACTCCCTCTCCCACTCCTTTCCTCCTTTCTTTCTCTCCTAGGGCGTGCCTGAGCCAGCCCATGGCCCATCTCCTATGCAACCGCAAGTGTTCATGCTGCCAAATCCATGTGCTTGCCTTCCGCGCACCATGCCCCTTGGGCCCCACTTGCTAGCGACACCCATAAGCAATGCGTGCCCGCTCCACCACGCCTGCACACCCATCCCCTTTGCCACGTCGCATTACATGCATGTGCCCCATTCAGCAGAATGCCAAGCCCAGCCACCATGCCGCCACCCATTCTGTGCGGCCCAACCCTATCTCGTGCACTGTGTGCCCCCACCATTCTAGTGCGCCATGAATCCCATTGGCCACGTGTGATTAACACACATCGCTATGCCAAGTGTTGTCCCGCATCTGTGATTCATTCCACACCAAGCTCATCCCTTGACAATGCGAATCTGGCTGCCGTGCCACTCCAAGTTCATTTCTCGCCACCGCAAATCTCATTTGGTGTCTTCCCTACCTTCTCGTATGGTCACATCCATCCTCGGCAGTCCCACACCCCTTTCCCTTTTCTCCTCCGCACTATGCCTGGCCGCCTATAAATGGCACCAGCCAAAACACTCTTCTAAACCATGTGCTACTCCTCATCTCTTTCCCCCTCACCTCCACCTTCTCTCCTCCTCTACCCTAGCGGAGTTGCCTCATGCGACCTCTCTCCCACGCTAGTCACCTTCAGGCTGCACTGCCACCTGCCCTTAAGCATGCTCACGCACAAGACAGAGTAACTAGAAAGAGAACTACAAGGAGAAGGAAGAAAGAAAAAAAAGGAAGAAATTAGAAGAGGAATAGGACCCATGTGGGTTTTATCGCTTTCCAGCTATCTCCATTGACCCAGTCGACCCATCTCCTTCCTCTCACTGATATCTGGGCCCCAAAAGTCAGTCCAAAGAATATTATTAGGAAAATTCTTTTTAGAATTCTTTTTAGAAAATCTTTTATACTTAAAAATTTTAAATCTTTTTATGCATAAATCTGTTTTACCAATTCAAGTCTTCAAATTTGTCTAAAAATGAAATATACATATTGGCACAATCGTACTTTTATTTCTGACATTTTATTTTAGCTTTTTGTCTATTTGTTTACTTTCTACGCGTAGGCCCCTAGTTCATGCAAGATTCGAACACCACATGTAAGGGAGAAGACCCACTTTTGGACCAAGGCAAGCCAATCTTGAACATTTTAAATCTATATTTGTGAATTACTTTGTTTTTGAAATTGCATTGCATAGGTTATACTTTAATCATGCTTGACCGCGGTTTGCATGAAACCGATGGATCTACCAAGTGGTAGCACTTATATAATGTAGGATATTCATGACTCCTATCTTTGTTAACTCCCCCAAATATGCACCGGTACTATCATCTCGTGGATGTGATTACCGTGATAGTTGATTAGCCCACTTACGATCGTGATCTCATATAGGAAATCTGAGACTTCCAAACTTTACATGAAAATCTAATGTGATGATGGTATTTTTATAAACTAAAAATGATTGGTATTACATGGATGGTGCGGAGTCAGTGACTTCATGGCTTGGCTGCGTATTATCATTAAGTACTGATTCCTTTGGGAAATCATCCAAACATATTATAGTGTGACCAAATGGGTGTTATGGGATGCCCTTAGTTATGTAATTAGCTATCACGTGGAAATCTTATATGCCAATAGTTGTGTAATACTGGGGATGAGGAGATGGTGTTGTAGATCATACTACCCAAGATGGATATTGCTCTTACTTTTTTATGGTGATTGGATAGGTATAGGAGACATCCTTGGTATGTCTTGAGTAGATAAGGGCATTGGACTTGCCTAATGCTATGTTTTAAGATATTTGACCCAACCTTGTGATATTAGGTATTTATGGGCTAGTTTTGGAAAATCCTTCTATTGAGCCCTCCTTTGCCAACCGTGTTTGAGTGGCACGTGTTGTGTAAAGAGAGAAATTTATGATGTGTGGGTAAAACATGCAACCTCTGTAGAGTTTAGTTGAACTGTTTAAATAGCCGTGCCTATGGTTTTGGGTGAATGTGAGGTGTTTCTTATAGTGTAGTTTTGTTTTTATCAAAGGTTGGTGACCATGATTGTTGTGATGAAAATCATTTTTAGAGTACACATGTGTGGCAGACAGTCGACCTTCGTGGTTAGGAACAGGTCTATGTGACCTGAGGTGTCTTGTGGCACCATAGTGGTGTAGTACCGAGAAGGCAAACTTGTGCTATAAAAGCCTGTTAACTATGATAAATATTTAAGAAATGATGTTGGATTAATTATTAAGCGTTGAGAAAATGAAAAAAAGCTAATAGAGAAGACGAGAAAATGTTGAGAATTTTGATATCACAAATAAAAACTATGACAATTTATTGCAAAGCAAATTGTGGAATGAATTGAGGTATGAGTCTCTTTTCAATAACTAAAATTTTTACTTAGTAAGATTTTGCAAAATAACTCTTTCTAGGGAAAATGTTGTTTTTGCAAATTAAGAACTTTGCCTCCCTTATTAAGCCAAATATGCCATCTTTCTCTCTAGCTTGCTGAGTATGTAAAGTACTCAACCTTGCTTATATATATGTGTAGAGTATGAAGAAGACAACGTCTACCCGTTCACCGTGGAGTTCCACCAGGAGCAGTCGGAGCATGAAGACTTTTAATGTTTTGGACCTAATTCACATGTCGTGCTTTTGGAATAAATTAGCCGTGTAGGTGCTATGCGTAGTTCTTCACCGCCTAAGTTGCTTTTCGCTATAGCTTCCGCTTAATCATCATTTGTTGTTTTTGCTTTCTGTGTTATGTTGCCCATCTAGAATCTGTCTGTGATCATAACTTATGTAAACACTACTCCTACTGATGTATTAAAAGCTAATTATTTATGAGTTTACTGTTATTCTGTGTGTATTAGCTTGTGTATCTTGACATTAGTAAAATATTCATAGGAAATTAAGTTAACCTATGACCTATATTAGCCTATGCTTTATGGATAACAAAGTCTAGGATGCTGCACTTACCATGGACATCAGGCTCCCTTCACCAGATCCAAGCTAGCAAGTGGTGGGATACCTAGTCATCTACGTCTCTTCCTAGCATTGGCATCCCCTACTTTTCCTCTTGGTTGGTGTTGAAAGAGTCAAGGACAAGCCAAATAGCCTTTGTTTGCTTTGAGCTCTAGCCAGCGACAACGAGGGAGGTAAGAAAGGAAAAGAGAGGTGGGAGGAATGACAAGACATGTTGGCCCCTGGTTTTTGTTTTTCATGTCACTGACATGTGGCCTCATGGTTTTTTATTTTTTTCTAGATAGAATTTCCATATAGGTACCATGTTAGTACATGTGGATAAGTCATCATACCATATTAGACAAAATTGCTTAATGTAATATCACACAAGCACCACATAGGACCAAATCATGATCAGAACCACTCCAATAAGCAAAATGAACTAGTTTTGGCCCATGTGCATGGCTCCTAGCTATAGCTCTACCTAGGCCACCTTGTGGCGCAATTGCCACGGGGCACATTACTTGCCGGTGTAGGGCCAAAGAGATTGACTAGACGATGGTGAATAGGCGGTTTTAAATTTTTTTGGCTAGACCAAGTTTTTTATGTGAAAGAGTAAATCAAAATGGTTTTGTACAATTCAAAGTCTAAATCAACTAGTTCAATTAAGTACACAAAGAAGCTAGTCTCTATTAAGTAGTATAAATAATCTCTAGTATGTAAAGTAGATCAAAGTAATTGGCACAAAATAAAGGAGACAAGAGACAAAGAATTTTTCACCTGATCTTTGGAAGCTTGCCGACTTCCTACGTCACCATTGAGGTGAGCCCAACCTCACCACTCAAACCACCAAACCTCCGAACCTTCTCGTCAAGAGACGGTAAGATGGGAGCCGGTCCTAAAGTTGTCTCCTAAGCCTCTATCACTATGTTTTTTCTTACTTCACACCAGAGATAGTGAACACCGAGTCACTCACAATTAACCACTGGGCCTCCTCCATAATCTCCTTCAGAGAGGTCATCAGGCAAACTACCACTAAGCTGTCTAGGTGTCAGCAAACACCAAGAGTAATAAATAAAGACTCTCTTGACTCTCACCAAGTGGAAAAGCTTAGTATCATGTACTCTACTACTCTCAACTTGCAACTAATGCACTCTAGTTGCAACACAGGCACTAAAGGAGAAGAGAGGCCACACATAAGCTCAAACATGCACAATAGGCTCACAAAGGTTTGCTCTTATGTATATGTCTTCACTAAGACCAGAAAGAGTAGCAAAACCACTTAAACTCATGAACTTATATAGTCCATACCAAAAAACTAGCCATTGGAGGCTAAACCACTTTTTAAGACGTGTCTATCTGTCCGACCACCCTACTAAGCTTAGTCAGATAGGCCCTTAGTCCAACGGTTAAAAAACTAGTCGTTGAGGGCTTCTGGGGCCCTTTGGTGGTCCAACTGGCCTTCTAATGCTGGTCCAACCGTCCTTGGCATGGTCCAACAACCGACCACTTTTTAGCATGATCAATTGTCAGTAAAACTATGAAATCTCATGACTCGGGTGTTAGAATTCGATGTTCTTGGACTCTATGGAAAGCTTATTCAAAAGACTATACAACCCATAAACAATCCTTCTAATAATCTCAACAATTCTCAAGGATAAAGGGCTCAAACTTCAAAGGGTGCTCCACCGGACAAACTCACATGAGATCACTCACTCTTGTTGGACTTGTCCACTTCTATTTGGAACTTGAGAAAACTCACCACACTTGGATAGACACCCCTAGACATGTCCATTTCTCTCTTTGTCCATAAAACCAACTCTAACGAGAATTATGTGTGGAGAAGATATAAAAGCCATGCATAATACATATCTCACCACATGCATGTTAACGGCTCTATTTGAGTCTCAAAAGGATCAAGATCTAACTTGATGTTAACACCAAAATTTGGTAAGCCCGGAAACAAATTTAGTTAAGGATCAAAGAGCTGATTGGCTTATGGAAAGATGTCAATTGATAGATAGAGAAGACGATCGGACAGATAGAAATGTTTATGCTCTCGGATAAGGAAATAGCCGATTTGATAGATGAAGATGGATTTGGTTTAGTTGATAGGTGGAAGATCATTCAAATGAGACTAAATCTAGGAAGTAATCATAGAAACCACGGCAGAGTGGTTTTGAATGTGTAAGATATTTCTTGTAATTAGGTAGGAGTAGTTAATTTTGTTATCTTCTTAGAGGTAATTTTCTTTTCTATTTAGGAAATAATATCTAGAGGTTGTTTGTAACCATCTAGGACTTGTGTAATCCTAAGGTATAAATACAAACCTGCAAGGACCTTGTAAATCATTTCCACAAATCAATACAATTTCAGAGCATCGCTACCCTAGTTCTTCTAGGATTTTTTCGGTGTGATCTAGCAGGTTTCGTTCCTCCCATCGGCTCAGCTAGCCGATGAGTGTTCCTATTTATATCATAGCTAGCTAATGATTTTACCTATTTCTTCCATCAGCATAACTAATATAGTTTCTGCCGTTTTAGTGATGTTAGTTTTAGCCTTATACTATCTTGGTTTGGTTCGATCTATCAAGTCTGATTTTAACAGAACGATCATCAGTGATTACTAGGTCTTGTCTGTTCGGATAACCAGATTTTGCTCTTTATTGCTTATCATCTATTTTACGTAGACCATCATCGTCTTTATAGCCGATGTGTCTGTGATTTTATTCGTTGCTATTTGTCTATACCATCATCATCTTTCTAGCCAATATATAAGTGCTACAACCCCTATCGGCAACCAACCAATACCAAGAATCCATATCGGCCTATGAGTCAATTGGGTCATTGTTCTCATTATTTCTATCTCCTTATCAATTACAGAGTCAAATTGATTGGCACACCCACGAACCTCATGTTTTGGACTTGCACTGAAACTAATCATATCTCCTTGGCCTTTGCGTGTTTAGGCACATTGGAATGAACCTCCACCAGCGAACATGCCTCTTGGCGCACCTTTTGGTGGGACCAATTTCTGCACAAACACACTCTTTGGCATGCCCAGTGGGACATAAAATTTTAACACAATGGCTAGAAAAGAGATCAATGCAGACAACATGATTCTAGTCACAATGGATGATCTGAGTGACAAGCAAAGGTAGCAAGTAGAGCAGAATATTGTTAATTTTTAGAAGCTCTATTTGAAATCTTTTGGTATGACGAGACAAGGGGGCAATTTAGAAATCATAGTTTCCAAAACCTATTTTGATAGCAGAATCAAGCTAGTCACCACCTACAAGTCCTTTGAAGTCATTGCAGGAGATGATTAATGAAGTAGTGCATCACGCACTTATAAACAAATCAGGAGTGTTGGTGAATACATTGCAGAATCTGATCAAGAAGACGGTGGATGGATCAATTGCTTAAGAGCCTGATCAGGGTCCTGTATATTTGCTGGTAAAAATAGGGCCACCTCAAGTAACTTATAGTACTAGAAGGGAGATATTGGTGAATCTATTTCCACAAACACAAAATTTGATTGGGGGGCAATGGGATGATGTACTTCTAGGGTATCATCAAACTTGCTATTATGGGGGAATTATCAGCAGGATTATTCAGGTGCTATTCCTGATTCGAATAATTATTGTAGAGAATATCCTAGGTAGAATCGGTTGCTAAGTCCACCTCCACAATACCAAAGTGAAATCCCAAGGGAGGAGGATTGGTTGGCAAGGGTTGCAGAAGTAGTGAGAGAGCAGTTTGGTATAAAATCAAAGGAGCAAACATTTATGTATCGGCACCTGTATCTTGAGCGATTTGATAGAGTTTCTATGCCACACTGATACAGAGTGCCTAATTTCTCTAAATTCTTAGGGCAAGACAACATATCTACAATGTAGCATATTAGCTGATTTTTAGTCCAGTGTGGAGAAGCATCAGCTGAGGAAGCCTTGAGAATTAGATTTTTCTCACTGTCCTTGTCTAGATTGACTTTTACGTGGTTTTGTTTATTCCCATAGCATTTATTTTAGGTGTGGGCCAATCTGGTGAAACAATTTCATAAGTAATTCCTTGCAGGGATCCATGAGATGTGGCTCATAGATTTGATAGATGAAGCAGAAGGTGGAGGAATCGATTATAGAATATATTCAATGATTGCATAATATACAAAACCGATGCAACAGTTTGGACTTAAGCGATGAACAGTTAATAGAGCTGGCCTTCCAAGAATTGTCAAGTCGCGTTAGAAGAAAGTTTTACTCTTAAGAGTTCTACAGCTTAGCGCATTTGATGCAGACAATATTGGCTCATGAAAGCCAATTGCGAGATGTAAGGGAGGAGATTTCGGAGTCATGTGAGCTTGAAGAAGATAATTTTGAAGCATGAGTCCTCATACTCCGAAATTGGTGGCATGTTTTAACGCCAAAATTTGGTAAGCCCGCTAACAGATTCGGATAAGAATCAGAGAGCCAATCGGTTTATGGAAAAAAGCCGATTGATAGATGGAGAAACTGATCAAATAGATGGAAATGGATTTAATTCAGTCGATAGGTGGAAGTTGGTCCACATGAGAACAAATATAGTAAGGAATCATGGAAACCACTGCAAAGTGGTTTTGTATCTATAAGATATCTCCCTTAATTAGGCATGATTAGTTAATTTTATTATCTTCTTAGTGATAGTTTCCTTTTCTATTTAGTAAATAATATCTAGAGTTTGTTTGTAACCATCTCAGACTTGTGTAATCCTAGGGTATAAATACAAACCCATAGGGATCTTGTAAATCATCTTCACATATCAAAAATATTTTGGCATATCGCCACCCCAGTTCTTCTAGGTTTTTCCTGGCAGATTCTGGCTCTTGACACAGGCGCATTGGTTACTTCCAATCTCCGCCAAAGGGGTAAGTCCCACCATTTTCTTGGTATATCTGTTCTTTATAAGGCTACATTGGTTGGGTCTAACCTCTTAGTGTGATCGGATATATCACATCACATTTGCGTGGGATTTATCGGCTTATCGAGATCCTATTAACATTATCAGTTTTGTGTTGGTCCAACCTTCTAGACTGCTGATAGTAGATTAAACCTTAAGTCGGGTCTTTACGCGACGTTTCATTAAAGTAGCCAGCCGATGATTTATCTTTACACTGAGCTTCTGCCTTAACATATCGGCATATCAGCTGATATGTATAGATTATCCATGATTAAAATGCTAGCAATCAATCTGGTTTTATTAGATACAACCTTATAATGTCTTTGTTTGGTACGATCTATCAAGGTTGTGTTTAATAAGGCTAGCATCATGATCTAGCAGATTTCATTCTTGCCATCGACTCAGCTAGGTGATTAGTTTACCTATTTATATTGTAGCTAGCTGAGGAGTTTACATGTTCCTTCCATCAGCACGAATGATCTAATTTTCACCGTTTTAGTTCTATCATTGCTAGTTTACCTTTCCTTTCATTGGCACGACTGGTTTTGACAGTACGATCATTGGTAGGATACTGGTGTGACTTACCCCTTCGCTAGAGATCAGACCTAATTGATGTAGCCCCACGTCGAGAGCCAGAACCTACCGGAGTAAACCTAGACGAGCTAGGGTAATGATGCGCTAAGAGTTTTTTTTTGTGTATGATCTAATCGATTGATCGATAGGTTCCAATGGGCTCATATTTATACCCTAGAAATACAAGAGTCTGACACAGTTACAGACTGCGAACACAAGGTTGATATGTGCCGTTGTGATTCGTTGTAGTGATGAGTGATTGTCAATATGCTGACACTTCGGGTTGAGTGTGTTTTGGAAACATGTTTTGTGGCTTGTGGTGTACAGGTGTGGAGCTCAAAGGTGGTGGTTGATGGCAAGGCGAAGGTCAAGTAGAGACGGGCTGTGTCGATAGACGGGAAGCGGTGAAGGATGGACATGAGGCTTGGACAGAGGAACCGAAGCGCGGGAGGATTAGCCGTGACGACTGACACCTAGGGACATTGACAAGCGCAAGTATACATGGGTGATGAGGACAGCGTTGAGCTCGGCGGAGGTCAAACACCCGTCAGTTTCGTGGATTTGGCCTCAAAATCCAGGTTCCGTGGAGGAACAGGGCGTCATGTGGTGAAATCACAAAGGTTGCTTTAAGATGAAGCAAATTTGTATAGGAAGCGTGGTTGTCTGATCGCCTAAAAAAGAGTTGGACCATTATGCCCTCCGGATACTATTTTGGCCTGATATACTGAAAGGGCATAATCAAATTTTTGCATGAAGCACTGGTATATAAAGGAACACACTGCCATGTCAGCAGGGGTCAAAGGGTCATGAGTGCGTGCGAGGGTTTTCATTTTTTGCGTTTTTCATTTCTCTTTCTCTCTCGTTCTTCTCGAGTTCGTCGAGTTCCTCAGTTAGGGTTTTCTCCACTTGATCTATTCGCTGCGCTATAATCCATCGCATTTGTGTACATGATCTAAAGATTGTCTGTAGGAATGGTGGCCCTAAACTCTAGGTGTCCTCTGGGATTTGATCTATAAGTTATGTGTTTAGATTTAGTTGGTGTTCTTTTAGTTTCTGCTATTCTTCTTCCAACGTATTGATCTAGATCTTGAGCATTTTTGGGGGTTTTGGTTCAGATTGGTTTATTTGAGCATTTTATTCAAATCTTGATGATGCTTTTTGCATTCTTGGTTTAACTCTTCTAATGTCTATGGTTGAACTTTGAGCTTATAGATTTTTGGCTCAGATCTGTTCTTTCGGATGAACTAGGATGTGAGTTGAGGCATTTCACTGAAGGAAATCGTCTTACTGCTCACAAGTTCATAGATCGACTTAGTTGAGGTGTTTACATAGATCCCTTCTGTGTTCTTCGCATTCTTGGCTTAATGCCTCTAACATTTTGGGTTGAACCCTAAGCTTTTGTTTCTTTTGGCTCCGATCTGTTCATACGGGATGAACTAGGATGTGAGTTGACCCTTGTCACTGAAGGATATCATCTTACTCATCACGAGTTCATAGATTGGTCTAGTTGAGGTGTCTACTCAGATCCTTTCAGTGTTCTTCGAGTTCTTTGCATTCTTGGTACTGAGTGTTAGGGGTTTTTGACTCAGATCTGTTTACTTGAGATGAATTAGGGTGTGAGTTGAGTCTTTGAACCAAAGAAAATAATCTAGCTTCACACGAGTTCATATATCTGGTCAAATCAGACGGATAGGAAGAAGTTTTGTGGTGTTTTTCTTTTTCACTGGTTCAAGTTTTGGGTGATGATCTCTCTGAGGTAGCTCATCTATTAGCTTGAAAAACTATAGATCTAGTTGAGACTACTTTTTAGGGTTGATTTTGCGACAACCTTCAAATAACTATACTGAAAGTTAAGGCTCCCATTCACCCCCCCTCTGGTCACCATTTTTGGTCCTTCAATTTGTATCAGAGCGGGTTAAGGATCATTTCACCTTACTTGGTCTTTATCCGCAAAGGTGACATGGAGCACAGTTCTAGCAAGCCACCATTTTTTGATGGAACCAACCAACCATACTGGAAGATTCGCATGTCTGCGTACCTTCAAAGCTTGGGCTCATGAGAGTGGGAGGTTTGTGAGGATGCTGCTTGCGTTGTGCTTGAACCTCGTGCCCATATCACTTAGGACCAGAAGGATCAGTACAATGCAAATAGAAGAGCAAGGAATGCTCTTTTTGCTACTCTTTCACTTTTAGAATTTGAGTGAGTTTCTGATTGTGCTACGACTCAAGAGATCTGGGTGAGGCTTTAGGGCTATCACGAGGGGACCGCATAGGTCAAGACCAGACTCTTCGAGATGTACCATCGTGAGTATGAGAACTTTTCACAGTTGGCCGGAGAATCTATTAATTCTATGTTTTCTCGTTTTTAGTCCATTGTGAACAAGATGCGGGCAAATAAGCCACAGCTACCCTATGATGATCATGAGAAGGCTCTCAAGTTACTGCACGCCCTAGATCGGAGGGTTTGGGATGTGAAGGCTTTTACTATCATTGAGTCAACCAACTATTAGACCCTCACAATGGATGAGCTTTTTAGCAAGCTCAAGTCCACCAAGATTGACTACCAAACTCAAGCTAAGATCAAGGATCCATCTTCACTGACCATGGCCTTGGTCTCAGGTACAGGAGTCTCAAGTCCCTTGACTAATCCTTCACAACTTTTTGCCTTATCTTCTTTACTGTCCATCACGGAGGAGCAGATGGAGGTTTTTGGAGACGACGAGCTGGCACTTATCATCAGTTGGTTCTCACGATTCCACAACAATCGCATGAAAACACCATCGTGGTGGTTCAAAGGAGGGATGCTTTGGCTATGGAGACCAACAACTTCATTGCCAACTGCCCCAAGAAGAACAAGCACTCCTCCAACAAGTTCAACTCTGGCAAGCGCAATAACAAGCATGAGTACACCTCTAGCAAACACAAGTTCTAGGGATGGTATGACAAGAAGGCGGTCAAGAAGTTCATCAAGAAGGCGAAGGCCTAGCTGCATGCCTTCCTCGCTTCACTCAGCGACCTCGACAATGACTCCGATGACTATCACACTTCTCCTAATTCGAGCGAGGACAAGTTTGAGAGGAAGATTGAGGACAAGCTGAATGGTCTCTGCTTCCTCGCCGACTCTACTCACGGAGGTTTCTGTACTATGGCGATTAGTGACAAAGTGGAGACTGGCAAGGATGAGGGTTTTGGTGATGACAACACTCTCGAGGTGTCATCTTCTATCGATGCTCTTACCACTAAAGTAGAAACATTGAGTGATGTGTTAATCAACTAGGATAAGCTTCTTAGGCTTGTTGCACGTGAGCGGAAAGAGTTTGAGGACAAGCTAGAAGTAGCACTTAAGGAGCTTGAGAGGGCCAAGAGGAATGCTATTGTAGTGTCTAATGAGGGTGAATGCGACTCTTGTGCCATTCACATGTCTAGTCTTGCCTCTCTACAATCCAAGTATGTTGCTTTGCTTAAAGAGAATGAAGAGCTGAAGGCTAGGTCTCACTTATTGGGTGCATGCAATAAGTCCTACTCGGGCTTGCAGTCTGAGCTTGAGCTAGTGGAAAAGAATGCCAAGATTTTTGTTCTTGAGAAGGCTAGCTTAGACAACACAGTTGTTGATAAGTGTAAGCGTTGTGAGAGGTTAGAACTAGAGCTTGAGTCTTGCAGGCATGACAAGATGAGATCTGAGGAAGAAAATACCTATCTTCGGACCATCTTGAGTTGGGTGTTTTGCAGAGAGCTACAGTTGGGTATGGTCAACGAATTAAAAAGGGGAATTGGTGGACCAGTGTAGGCTTTGATCCAGTTGGGAAAGATGAACTTCTCTATGGTAAGGTTGGTGAGTGTAGTGGACGAATCCAAGTGAAAAATCTTCCACCACTCCAAAGCTACTTAAAATCACCCCACCTAAATCCACCTAGCTCACTGTTAAGGATGGAGTGTTTGTTGAACCTCCAAAAGCTCCACCCCAGAAGCGTGTATCCCTATCTCAGGAATCCACTTGACACTCTACCAAACTTCTCTAAGGATTCCCTTCCTAGAACCAAACAACCAATAAGAGTAGAACATGTTCGCAAGAGAGTGAACCAACCACCCAAGAGAGAGGTGAGGTATCACTGTGGCTATTGCAGAAAAAGTGGTCACCTTCCTGAGTTCTGCTTTAGGAGGAAGAGAGATGAGCGACGAGAGCACAAGCTGAACAACCAAAACATGTACTGTCCCCCTCATGGTGTACATGTATGGCTTGTTCAAAAGAACACTACTAGACCTAGATGTACAATGCCTCAAAGTGCTAAGCCTCAAGGTGTGAGATCACAAGGTGATCATGCTTGGCGGGGTTCAGGTCAAGGTAAATAGGCCATGGATCCCATGTCAACGGTTTCCAGTCCCATGACCTTAGCAGACCACGTGCTTCTCCTCGCGGTGATTGTTTTCCTCAAGTGGGACTGGGTATGCTTGGTGCTTTATCTAACACTTTTCCAGGGCAAATGACTCAACACTGGTATCCTTCATAGCTTATTAACCTTAGTGTTGTGTCATTTGCCCATTCCCTTCCTCTGTATTGAGTAGGATGGAGGCCTAGAGAACATGTGGCTCATTGATTCTGGTTGTTCGCACCACATGATTGGAGATTCAAAATGGTTCTCTAGCCTCAACCCCGTGAAATGCAAGGAGTACATCACTTTTGGGGATAATAGCAAAGGTAAAGTGGTATCTCGTGGATCCATTTGGCTCAACGAGAACTTTGTTCTCAAGGATGTTGCTCTGTTTCAAATTTACATTTCAACTTGCTTTCTATCTCATAACTCCTTGAGGATGGTTTTGAAGTGTGCTTTAAGATTGGCTTATCTCAAGTGTTTGATTCACAGGGTAATCTAGTTTGTCGGATTGCCTTGTTTGGCCGTGTCTTTCGAGCAGACTTTTCTCACTCTTTGGGGTCATCTTGTTGCTTGATAGCTGTGTGTTCTTCTGAATTGTGGAAATGGCATAGGAGACTGGGACATTTGAGTTTTGATTTATTAGCTAGGTTGAGCTCACTTGATATGATCCGAGGATTGCCCAAATTGAAATCTAAGAAGGACATGGTTTGTCATCCATGTCCTCATGGGAAAATGGTTGTTGTTTCCCATCCCTCTATGAATTAGGTCATGACCAAGGAACCTGGTGAGTTACTTCACATGGACACAGTTGATCCAGCCCGGGTTTGGTCAGTGGGTGGAAAATGGTATGTTCTTGTGATCGTTAATGATTTTTCTCAATATTCTTGGGTATTTTCCTTGGACAGTAAGGATGAGGCCTTTTCTTATGTTTAGGATTTAATTCTTTAGTTGCAAAATGAGTTCCCTAAGAATACTATGAGAGCAATTCGCAGTGACAATGGTATAGAATTCAAGAATATTCATTTTAAAACCTTTTGTGCTTCCTTGGGCCTAGAGCATTAGTTCTTTTCTCCTTATGTTCCCCAGTGAAACGGTGTTGTTGAGCGCAAGAATCAAACCCTTGTTGAGATGGCTAGGACAATACTTGATGAGCATAGGACTCCTAGGCAATATTGGGTCGAAGCGATCAACACCATGTGCCATGTTTCCAATAGCATTTTTCTTCGGGCCTTCATTAACAAAACTTCTTATGAGTTGTAGTTTGGACGTCCACCCAAGTTGAGTCATTTTAGAGTGTTTGGATGCAAGTGCTCTATCCTGAAACAAGGCATTTTAGACAAGTTTGAGTCCAGATCTTCAGATGGTATCATTCTAGGTTATGCACTTCATTCACATGCCTATCGTGTTCTTAACCTAGAAACTAACCAAGTTGTGGAGACCTGCGAGGTCACCTTCGATGAAACCATGCCATGTTTGATTTCTGTTTTTTAGTGTGCAGGTGAGCAGGAAAATGGTGAAAGCATCTTCGTTGAGGATAAGTAGGAAGATGACGACTAGGGTGATCCTGAGCCAACTCCACCAGTTGCTTCTCACGAGCCTGCCTCAACAATTTCAGCTCATGGCCTTGACCTTTCTTCCTCTACTACTTGGGGACCGGTTGAGTAGCTCTCTTAGCCTGTGTCGGCTATAGAAATTCTAGCTACTATTGAGGAGGAGGCTACATCCTCTAGGGAGGCTCCATGCCATATTCAGCGTCACCATCCACCTCAAACCATGATTGGCAATATCGACCAACGGGCCATGCGGTCCAGGTCCTATCAAATCTCAAATTTTAACCATTCTGCATTTGTTGCATCTTTTGTGCCCTGAGATGTTGGACATGCTCTAGCTGATCCCGATTGGGTTAATGCCATGCATGAGTTAGAAAACTTTGAATGAAACCATATTTGGGTCTTAGTACCACCTCCACTAGATTGTCATCCCATAGGAACCAAGTGGTTTTTCTAAAACAAACAGAGTGAGGATGGGATGGTAGTGAGGAACAAGGCTAGGTTAGTAGCCCAAGGTTTTTGCTAGAAGGAGGGTATTGATTATGAAGAAACTTTTGCTCTTGTTATTTGTTTAGAAGCTATTAGGATTCTTTTGGCTTTTGCTGCTTCAAAGGGTTTAAAGCTTTTTCAAATGGATGTCAAAAGTGCCTTCTTAAATGGCTACATAGAGGAAGAGGTTTATGTCAAGCAACCTCTCGATTTTGAAAATCCCAAGTTCCCAAACCATGTCTTTGAACTTCAAAAAGCTTTGTATGGTTTGAAACAAGCCCCTAGAGCCTGGTATGAGCGGTTGAAAATGTTTTTGATTGCAAAGGGGTTTAAAATGGGTTCAGTTCATAAGACGCTTTTCCTTTTCAAGCAAGACATTGATACTCTCATTGTTTAGATATGCATGGATGATATTATTTTTGGTGGTTCATCTCATGCTTTGGTTGCCAAGTTTGTAGATACAATGAGCAGGGAGTTCGAGATGAGCATGATGGGCAAACTAAATTTCTTCCTCGGGATGCAAATCAAGCAGACTCGGGAGGGGACATTGGTGCATCAAAGCAAGTACATGAAGGACATCCTAAAGAAGTTTGACATGGGAGAGGCTAAGCCTATTTCGACACCCATGTGCACCACGACAGCGTTGGATGCCGATGAGGATGGTGAGCCGGTGGATCAGAAGGAGTATAGGAGCATGATTGGCTCACTCCTGTACTTAACAGTGATGAGGCCAGACATACAGTTCGCCGTGTGGTTGTGCACTCGGTTCCAATCTTCACCGCGCACTTCCCACAAGCACATGGTCAAAAGAATAATGAGATATCTTTGCTTCACACCTGAGTTTGGTTTGTGATACTCTTCTACTTCAACTCTCACACTTTGTGGTTATTTAGATGTAGATTTCGCTGGTTGTCGTCTAGAGCGTAAGTCTACTTCTAGTACGTGTCAATTCCTAGGGTCCTCTCTTTCTTGGTCTTCTCACAAGCAAACTAGCGTAGCCCAGTCAACCACAGAAGCTGAATATGTTGTTGCTGCTAGCTGTTGTTCTCAGTTGCTTTGGATGATTTACACCTTGATAGATTTTGGGTTGAGTTTCTAGAGGGTCACACCATTTTGTGATAGTACTAGTGCTATTAGTGTGGCAAAGAACCCAGTTTTACATTCCAAAACCAAACACATCGATATCCATTTTCATTTCCTTCGTGACCATTATGAGAAAGGTGATATTGATCTTTGCCACATAGATACCTCCAAACAGCTTGCAAATATTTTTCACAAAACCAATAGATCAAGCATCTTTTTCCTGGCTGCGAGGGGAACTAGGGTGTGCTTTTCTTTTTAAGTGGAGGGAAGTTTTGGTTATTGTATAGTAGTTGTTGGTACTTTCTTTACAATATGGCTTTGCTTTTAGTTTTGCATCTCAACTACAGTGCATCGCATCATGTATTATAGAGCATATTGTGAGCTTCATGAGTCTAGCTATTAGAATGAAATTATTCTCTCCTTGGTCTATTATGCGTGTACATGATTGGTGCTCATAGCTTCGACTCCACTTGATTACTTGATACATGTTTTGAGCTAAGCCTGTTCTGCTAATCTGTGAACATGATTAATACTTGATGATTCTTCAAACTATGTTCACCACGGGGATTGGTCACTAGCATGTGTAGGATGTATTGAAATTCCAATTGATATCATGTATATGCTAGGTTGCTACGTCTCTTGTCTTTGAGTCATTCATGTGCTTGGACCTTTATATTTTTCTGTAGAAATTTTGAAATTCATGTTAAGTTAGAGCAAAGATCGAGATGGGTATATACTATCCCACATCAGGATATTGAGACTTCTTGCTATTGCACTTGGGATGAACTTGAACCTTGTAGTGGGTGACCGAAACCGTTGTTTTGAACTCTTGATTGTCTTTGACAGAGGCTCCGCATGGTTGAAAAGTTACGCATGACAGTCCTTACAACCTCTCGCTTGACTAATATTTGCAATTTATTGAAATGTGTAAAATCCTGATAAGTTTGCTCAAACACAAGTGTTAGGTTCGTCTTTGACATGATGTGTGACTGTTGTTTGGCGTAGTTCAGCTTGTGTATACATGTTAGAGTCAGGTTGATTTCCTCCTTATACTTGCTATGTGCTACCTCAGTGGTGAATCATTTCTTGAATTGCTTAAAACTGCTCAAATGTGCTTATTATTCATATCTCGTTTCACCTGATAGCATTTAACAATGTTGCTTATTCACCCAATTGCACCAGTTAGAGCATCTTTTCCCTCTGATTGCTATATTCCTAAAGCTTATGTATTCATATGCATTCATAGCATCTTTTTGAGGATGAGTTGTAGTTTTTAGCCTCTTGTTATGATTTCCACAGAGAAAGGCCAGCTTAATGTGTGCATGTGTCAACATGGGGGAGAATGTTTCACACAACCCACCCAATGGGGTAGAATGTTGAGAGTGCATAAATTTGTGAGATTGCTTTTGTTCAGGGGGAGCTGCATTTGAGTTGCTTTGCTAGCTGTGTTGAGCTGGTGCCTATGTTTTGGGGGACCAAGTTTTGCTTATCTCAAATGACTCTGTGTTAGCCTTTCTATGGCTTTTGGTCATTTGGGTGAGTGTCCTTTTCTTCTTTCTTTTCTCTTGTTTCTATTGTTCAGTTGTTGTGTGGTAGTGTTGACAGCACACTCATCAAGGGGGAGATTGCGAACACAAGGTTGATATGTGCCCTTGTGCTTTGTTGTAGTGATGAGTGACTGTCAATGTGCTGACACTTTGGGTTGAGTGTGTTTTGGAAACATGTTCTGTCGCTTGTGATGTACAGGTGTGGAGCTCGGAGGCGGTGGTCGATGGCGAGGTAAAGGTCAAGTAGAGACGGGCCGTGCCGATGGACCAGAAGTGGTCAAGGACGGTCATGAGGCTTGGACTGGGCAACCAGAGCGCTGAAGGATCAACCGCGATGGTTGACACCTGGGGACATTGACAAGCTCAAGTATACATGGGTGATGAGGACAGTGTCGAGCTCGGCGGAGGTCGAACATGTGTTGGCTTCCTGGATTTGGCCTCAAAATCTAGGTTCTGAGGAGGAACAGGGTGGCATGTGGCGAAATCACAAAGGTTGCTCCAAGACGAAGCAAATTTGTGCAGGAAGAGTGACCGTCTGATCACCTGAAAAAGAGTTGGACCATTATGTTCTTTGGATACTGTTTTAGCCTATTATACAGAAAGGGCATAATTGGAATTTCGCATGAAGCACTGGTATATAAAGGAAGACAGTGCCACGTCAGCGGGGGCCGTAGGGTCGCGAGCGCGTGTGAGGGTTTTCATTTTTCATGTTTTTCATTTCTCTTTCTCTCTTGTTCTTCTATAGTCCGTCGAGTTCCTCAGTTAGGGTTTTCTCCATTTGATTTGTTCACTGCGTTGTAATCCACCTCATTTGTGTACATGATCTAATGATTGTATGCGGGAATGGAGGCCCTAACCTCCAGGTGTCCTTTGGCATTTGATCTTTGAGTTATTGTTTAGATCCAGTCGGTGTTCTTTGGGTTTCTGCTTTTCTACTTCCAACATTTTGATCTAGATCTTGAGCTTTTGGGGGTTTTGTTTTAGATCGGTTTATTTGAGATTTTTACTCAAATTTTGATGATGCACTTTGCGTTTTTGGTTTAACTCTTCTGATATCTAGGGTTAATCTTTGAGCTTTGGGATTTTTGGCTCAGATCCGTTCTTTTGGATGAACTAGGACATGAGTTGAGGCTTTTCAGCGAAGGCAATTGTCTTACTCCTCACGAGTTCATAGTTTGGTTTAGTTGGGGTGTTTACATAGATCCTTTCTGTGTTCTTTGTGTTCTTGGTTTAACCCTTCGGACATTTTGGGCTGAACCCTGAGCTTTTGTTTCTTTTGGCTTTGATCTGTTCATTCAGGATGAACTAGGATGTGAGTTGTGGTTTGTCACTGAAGGATATGATCTTACTCATCACGAGTTCATAGAATAATCTACTTGATGTGTTTTCTCAGATCCTTTCAGTGTTCTTCGAGTTCTTCGCGTTCTTGGTTCTAAGTGTTAGGGGTTTTTGACTTAGATCTGGTTACTTGAGATGAACTAGGGTGTGAGTTGAGTCTTTCATCCAAAGAAAACCATCTAGTGTCACACGAGTTCATAGATCTGGGCAAATCAGACTGACAAGAAGAAGTTCTAGGGTGTTTCTCACTTCTGTGTTTTTCCTTTTCACTGGTTCAAGTTTTGGGTGATGATCTCTCTCAGATAGCTCATCTAGTAGTTAGAAAACCTATAGATCTGGTTGTGACTGCATTTTAGGGTTGATTTTGGGACAACCTTTGAATAACTATACTGAAAGTTAAGCCTCCCATTCACCTCCCCCTCTGGTCGCCATTTTTGGTCCTTCAGATATTATACTACCAAAGTGTTCTTCCTTGATGTAGGTTTACAACATGAAGAGGTGGAAGACACATGGCTTAAAGATCAAGACACGGTGCTACAAGTAGATTGGTGTGAAGGGGACGAACGAGAAGGCCAATCCAATAGAACTACCTGAAAGAAACGGTCATAACTTTTGATTTCCAAAAGCTATGATGGTCAATGAGCATATTTTAGAAAGTTTATCAAGTCTACATTCTAAGTTGGGTGGTCTCAACTGATTTAGACTCTCCATTCTTGAGAATCAGATTGGATAAGTGAAAATTGGTCAGAAGGTCAATAATCTTCCTGATGTTCAACTTCCCATGCAAAACTGTACCATTCTAAAATTTTTCATGGTGTATGCTACACATGGTTTGAAAGCTTATCAAGTTAAATTTCTAACACAACTAACAGCACATCATTTGGACTCCCCAAGATGGAGTTATTTCCAAATTACTAAAGATTGCGCAGAAGACCAATAGTCTTATGAGACCACTTCGGAAATTCATTTCATGGAGTCCTTTTCACATACTCTATCTCTTCATTTCTATTTCATGTTTACACCCATCTAGGAGGGTTGTTCCTAGTATAAATATAACTTTTCTTCCATGCAAAGGCAAACTTTTGATAATCGAATACAAACCCCTTTGTTTAGCTATGTGCTAACAAACTTAGAGAGTGATCTCTATCCTTTGCTCTTGTATTTTCCTTCGTGGAGATTATAGAAGTAGCCACATCATTGGCACCCAATTCGTGCTCCTAGTCCATTGATCCTAGGTTGTATAGGTTGGTTTTTTTGAGAGTGTGGTTAGGCAAATCCTTGGTTCAGGCTACCGTATAAAGACGGTGGTTGGCTCCTTATGTGTACTGTCAAGTTGCACTAGTTGTTGCTACTTGCAGCAAGTTATCGATTGTTCATCAACTAGTTATCAAGATTAGGATCCTACATCGTGAAGATTGGGACCAAGGCTTCATCACTAATGATGTTTATACCATCGGCTCTAATTTCCTTTAATAGCTGAAGTCCCTTGAGCACCACTTGATATTTCGCTAGATTATTGATGCAATAAGGTCTAATCATGAAAGCAAATTCAAAGCTTATCCCCCAAGGTGATATAATGATCATGCTGATGCCACACCCATGTTTACATACTGATCAATCGAAAAATAAAGTCCATGGCACCGACTCCATATATCCTATGGAATAGTCAAGATATTGCATAATGAAAATGGCTATTGTTTGCACTTTTACTACTTTAGCCAATTTATACAGGAAGACAAACTCAAAGGAAACTCCATATTCCAGTTATCCCCTTCAACATGGGGGCCAATAACATTTATTTTACCACATCGGCTTTATATACCACCTTGTACTCAGCCGACAGAAGATAATGTCTGAATTTTGTACATGAGAAATGTAAACAAAGGCAAAGTTCTTTCATTGCAGGGTATCTTGTTTCAGCATCCAAAAGTCTTCTGCCAAGATAAAATATGACTTGCTCATTTCCTTCGAACTCTTGAACCAAAACAGATCGGATAGACTTCTCATTTGCTGATAAATATAACATAAACGGTCTTCCCTTTTGTGTTGGAGTCAAAATTGGTAGAGAACTTAAATAATGCTTAATTCCAGCAAATGTCTTTTGTTGTTCAGATCCCCATACACATTCTTAATCAACTTTTAACTTCAATAATGGAATAAAGGGCTCAATTTTTCCTAACAGATTTGAAATAAACCTCCTTATAAAATTAATTATGTTGATCAAAGAATATTGCTTTGTTTTATCGACTGGTGGTTCTATCTCTTTGATAGCTTTGATGCTTCGTTGACTAATCTCGATGCATCTTTCATACACTATGAATCCTAAAAACTGCCTAGTTGATACATTAAAAACGAACTTGTTGTGATTCATCTTTAGTCCATATTTCCTTTTCCTCTCAAGCACTCTTTGTGGATTAGCCAGATGCCCTTTAATGCTTTTAGATTTAACCACTACGTCATCTATATAAATTTCAACCAATGAACTGATAAGATCATGAAATATATAATTCATACCCCTCTGGTAAGTAGCACCGATACTTTTAAGTCCAAATGTCATGGCCACCCATTTATACAAGCCAATTGCTCCTAGACACCTAAATGCAGCTTTGGAATATCTTGTTTGGCCATAAAAATTTGATTATATCCTACATTGTCATCCACAAAGCTGATAACTTTGTGTCCTGATACTGCATCCAGCAGAAGGTCTCCAATCGGCAATGGATACTCATCTTTGGGTATAGCTTTGTTTAGGTCCCACAAGTTGACACATACCCTTAATATTCCATTTTTCTTCTTCACCGGAACAATATTAGATATCCACTTAGCATATTGTCATGATATAATAAAATTTACATCATAAAACTTTGCAATTTTCACCTTAATTTCTTCATATAATTTATCCTTGAATTGGCTTGGAGGTTGTTTATACGACCGGTATCTTGGTTTGATAGAGAGCCAATGTTCAACAATTGATCGGCTAAGTCTTACAATCTCATGATAGTCCCAAGCAAAATAGTATTGATATTTCTTTAATAATTTTATTAATTATCTTTTAAATTCAGGACATAATTTAGCACTTATAAATGTCGGCCTTAGTCTATCTCTAGGACCTATATCTATTTCATCCAAATCATTAGCCCACATAAACCCTTGTCTTAATTTTCCATCTATACCATCTATGGTGCCATTGAGTAATAATTGTGAACCGATTTCATTGATTGGCTATATGTCGTAGTCTGTGGTCTTTAAGAAATCGCTTTCCCACACTCTTCCAAATGGGTAGTCAATTCGTTCAATTTCCCAAGCTGGTAAATTAGTTGTTGCAATGTTAAATGATCTATTGGCTGGCACAATTTCCAATTGATTTCCCTGCCATCAGATCCAACTTCAATGCATGGTAAAAGGTATGTAGTAATTTGCATGAATCCAATTCTTACCTAGGAGCAAGCTATATGATCCTTTTTCTATAAATCACAAAAAACATCATAGGCAAGGTCTTTGGTTCCTATAGTCAATGCTATATTTAAAACCACTTTTGCCTCTGGCAAATTCCCTTCGAAGTTTTTTAATACCATATTTGTTTTGATGAGATCCTCTACAGTTTTTTCAACCTTGCAGTATGTGGTGGAAGGCATCAAATTTGGTGCTATCCCCCCATCAACCAATATTATTGTCGTCAGCTTGCCATCAACATCTCCTTTGATGTACAATGGTCGCAAATGCCAATGCTTGAATTCTTGAAGCTTATAAAATATAGCTTAATATGAATTGAGCCACAGATGGAAAAATAAATACCACATTGATTGGAATCAATGGTCGTACTTCATCGGCTTTTTGCTCAATATGCCACTCCTTTTTGGTTGACAATTGGCCGCCACATTCATTCATTGTTTTTCTGCTATTTGTTCTTGGTGTCACAATTGTTATACCCTTCTTTTTTTTTCTTCTTGGTTAAAATTCCACCAGGGCACTACTAAGTGTTCTAAATCTATTGTCCTTCACCAAATTCCTCATTAATTTCTTCATCAAGTTCATCATCAACCTTTTTGAAGAAATCTTTATGAATTAGCCCCAAGCGGTCATGAAATGATGCCCATTTCCTTGATGGCCGATCCTAAACAGTTATGGGATTCTATCAGGACCTTCCATGTTGAAATTGTTTTGGCCTCTTGTTGCTGCATTCAAGACAATCATCAATTGATGAAAATGCTAATGTGGATCATATTAAAATACCTCTCTATATGATGAAGCCCAAAGCTCTCTTTCTTGGCTTCTTTGATTCTCCATAATTTCAATTTGCCCGATGTCTCCTCTCATCGGCTTGATCTTTTGTGTACTGGGGAGGGGTGCCCACTGATTTTCATTTGTTTTTTCACATACATCAAACTTAATCTTCTCTTGCTTTATAGCCGATTGGAAACATTTTGCACCCATTGATATCATGACAAATTGAATTATGCCACATGTAGTATTTTTTCTTCTCTAAGTTCATTAGCTGATAGAATCACATGGTTTAGAGGAAGATGTATTTGTTTCTCTTGAAGTATAAAATCAAAAATTTTAACGGCCTTATTTATATCAAAATCATATCTTTCTTCTTTTCTGATATCTTTGATCCATGGACATGCTTCTATTTTCTTATATTTTGTCCACTCTACCATAATCTTCCACCCATTCTAAATCTGATGAGAATTCCTATACTTGTGTAATTTTTCGCTCGAACATTTCTTCGCTTGCCTCTAGGAATACTTTCTGCACCAAATGTACCAAGCTCTCAAACTCTTGGGAAAAAAATTTCTCCTTGATGGGAGTTAATAATCCATGGAAAGCTAGCTCAGCCAATTATTTAGCACTTAGATTTAGATTATAGCATCAGTTGTGCACTTCATGGAATCTTCAGGTATATTCTAGGACTGATTTATTCATCCTTTGGTGCATCAATGTAAGATATATCAACGACATTTCAGCAACTCCAATAAAGAAGTATTTGTAAAATTGTTTTTCTAGATTAGCCCATCCTCTGATTGAATTTGGAAATAAAGACAAAAACCATGTAAAGACCGATTCGGATAATGACAATGGGAAAAATCTAACCCTCAAAGCTTCCTCTACTAATACCTCTCCACATTGACATAAGAATCGCCTGATGTGTGCCACCAAAGATATATCATCTTGTCTTGAGAATTCAGAAAAATATGGCACCTTGTATCAGTGAGGCAACGGAATCCTATCAAACCAATCAGGGTACAGACGCCAATACATGAATGTCAATTTCTTCGGTTTTAAGCTAAACTATTCCATCATTACTTTGACTATCCTTATTGTTCATTCATCATCTCGCACATTGTCAATCGAATACTACTATGAAGGAAATGATATTGGACCTTATGTCTGGTGATGTCTTCGCGCTTGACTCCAATTAAGGATCCTACCATGCTAATTCTAGTGTTCTCCATAATAGGTGGTCTGATTGTATCTAGGACAAGTTCCAATCTTCTTCTTGTTTTGCTTGATTGAAGTAGGGTTTTCATCTTGACCAATATAATCATCCTCCATAGACTGCTTAGTCTTGTACGGACTCACTTTGCATGTTGGGCACCTATCCAACATTGTGAATTCTTTAAGGAATAGGATGTAGTGGTTCACACAAGCATGTATTCTTTCCACACTCAGCAACAACGGATAGATAACCCTCTTCACTTGATATGGTTGGTTGGTAAAGAGTTAGGATTTGGTAACAACCACTTCAAGACACACAACAAATCATTGAAACTATTATTGAATCACTGTTTTTGGCCTTCAATCTCATAAGTTTGGGACTGAGCACATCTCTATTAAACTCCTTGTCACAGCACTTTGACCCATCATACAAAAGTTATTTGGTTGCCTTCTACAACTTCTTGAGACTACCTAATCTTCTCATAGATCCTAATAGCACTTTTAGTACTGCATGTTGTAACATCTCCTCTAAATCAAAATCATTGTCAACAGAGCCATTTGTATCATCCATCATAACATGATCCATCACAACATCATTGAATTCATCTACTATAACACAATCTCCCATCTATGAAATCATCTTCACTACAATCATCATATGGTGTGGCACCACCTTCAATGCCATTTCTCTTAGATACATTTCCATCACCATGATAATACCAAGTTCTTAAAAATCCACATATCGTGCGATTTGATTACATCTAGATGACTCCATATTTCTAGTTTTTCAATCCATACATAGACAATGGATTTTCTTCATCTTCTTAATCACAACATGCGCCTTGGCAACATCAAATAGTTTTGAAACTCCCACAATGTACGACGTATGAAATCATGCCGTATCAAACATCAATGACCTGGCCATATGCAATTTCAATTGGGAGTACAATTTATTTTGTATACAGTACAATTTATTTTCTGCAACAGCCGCTGCTTTGGATGGCAATGTCATAAGGGCAGACAACATAATTATCACTGGCGATAAACAAATAAAGTAGAAGGATTGAAAACAGGTAAGCAAAAACTTCGTTGCTATTTGGAAAAATATGTGCCTTGAAAATCCAATGTATCATATGAATGTATAATCTGGCAGAAGAGGGAAGACTGGCATTCCTCAAGGAACAAAACACTGAACCTAATCGGGGGATAATAGACGAATAACGAGGAAAAAATATAAAAAATAAAATCCGCTAACAGGAGCAAGTGAGACAAGAACGGCAATGTTGTGCAACTCCGGTGCGGATTAACGCGATTCGATGACGTAGCAGTTGAAGCTTTCGAATAAATTTGGCAGTTGTTGAGAGGAGCTGTATATTTCAACCAGTGGATAGTAGAACGGACGACCTCAAAATCCAACATACCACCGGGGAAGAACTGAATCGCTGTGGAGTGGATTAAAGCACCGCTGTCATTGAGTTGGGATTTTCGGTTGCCTTTCCTTGATTGGCGGCACGGCAACTCGCGTGGAGGCTGTGTTATTTCTTGCCGGTCCCAACGGAGCGTGGAACGATCAGCGATGGAAGACCGAGAGGCCGGTGATGCACCACGTTCGATCCATTGCTTGGGCCAGCAGTGGTTGCCCACGTTCAGCATTAGGGTTGGGCTAGCTTACCTGGGGCAGTGAATTGATCTAATCCAATCTTACGGTAGAATTCTAATCAAACGGTGCAAAGTATTTCAGATGACATGGAACAGCCACAACACAGGAAAATAATAATAACTATACTAAGTGGGATTAATTATGTAGGTTTATCGGATGCAGCTTACTCTGTATCCTCTGGTGGGGCTTTTGATGTGCCAAACTATGGTTGGCTAAGAGGTAGCATGGTACTTATGTGCATATATGGGTGAAATAATGTTTGATGTTGTCTTTCTTCTTGTATTTTCTTATACCTAGAGCAAGGTGTGTACTCTCATGCATTTTTTGTTCGGGTCAATTGCGCAAATGCCACAAGGGATTGACAAATTTGTCTTGGGATTGGCGTATTTGTCTTTCTGCCAATAGCTTTTGGATAGTTGGTAGAATGCCACTAGTTTTGCGGTTGAACCCGCCAATATGTTAGGATGCAATGACATTGTTAGTCAGCATGTTTGACTAGGGCAATGATTCATTCGACTGCTATATGTTTCTTTGCCAACCGATGGTAGCTCGATGTAAATGATGCAAGCTTTTGTGGAGAATGGTAGTCTTTCTATAATTTTTTCCCTACTATATTGTTTGAGGTTATGGGAGATTTATTTTAATTTGTTTTTTCATTATTATACTATGGCCTCACATTAGATTTAGTTTTGTATTTTTTGATAGGATGAATCATTTTGTTTTTATTTAATTAATGAATAAGTTTTGTCAACAAATATGGTTCTATTAGCACTAGCTCAAATGTAATCAAGCAATCCATAAACCTACGTGAACCAAACATCATCAACCTTAGTTACACACAGCTAGTGTAGTACTGGTTTACATCAACAAAACACAGCCACCATGGCTAAGTGACTTATACATTACATAACAAAAGCACATTTTGTTTCAGTAGTTAAGAACACACCATGGTTCAAGTGACTTAGACATTATATAATAAAAGCACATTTTATTCCAATGCTTAAAGAACAAAGCACATAGTAGTTTCATAGACTACCATAGAACAACATCATCTACCGTCACTTTTGAGTTCTTTCACACTATAAGACAACATTAGATGGAATCTAGAGTTGGTTTCTTCCTTCCACCCTTTATTGGGCTGGGAATGTTTGGAGTTGACATAGCAGTGTTCAAGGTTTGCAAACAAAAGACTAATTAGCACATAAGATGTAGTTAGTATTTTTAGTTTCAAGGTTTTGAAACTAACCTAGAAGATGCAGTGCTACTACCTTTTTAGCCCTACATGTCTTCTTTGGTGGCATTTGAACGGTGGTAGAAGAGTCATTGCTTCCTTGCTTAAACCAACTTTAGGGGTTGAGCCACTCCTAATTCTACATGTAATAAATCATCAAACTAGAAATAAATATATTTATAATGTAAAAAAAATGGTCAAATCCTTTATTCTTTGTTACAACCTTTTCTCGACATTTTTTAGCTCTATGACCAAATCCTTCACATTGTTTTCATTTGTGATTTGTATTTTATCTAGATTCATTTAAACCTTTGATTATGTTTTTTCCTTGTCCTTTCACGCTTCCTCCTTAGTATAGGTTTTAGAATCCACAAATTCCCATTAGCATTTCCCTATCGTAGGCCTAAACACTATAGAATATGCTAGCTACAACTTCTCCACCTAGAAGTACTTATCCATAGATGTGTGCATGCACATCTGACTAAAGTAATAAACACAATAGCATGTATACAATGTTTGCCACACATTTGCCATGCTCTATAGCTACATGTTTAGTTATCTAAGTCAACTGCATACGTTAGTTCCACACCTTAGCTGTATCACTTCAGCTATAGTTAGTGTGATCCTACTAACTTTATATTTGTTTAGCACTTTGCTCTATTTATTGAGGTCTTTAATCACACATGGTAGAATGACTTCTTTCATCTTGCCTGTAATTTTTGCTAGACCTATGTTTGACATTAGCTGCAGCGTTTAATCACACTGCCGCAACTCCCTACTCATTGGAACCCGCCACCGATGCTCGTTGAGACATCGCCTCCAACCCACAGCTTGATTGATCTATTGTTCATTGAATATAGCTTTTAACTAAACGCTTAATATTATATATTACTAAAAAATTAACAGCTATAGATGAAATAAAACAGTAGTAGCATCTCAAATGAATTTATGCTCATTCTAGTGGCGTTGGAGCAATCAACTCTTTTTGAATGGCATATTTCCAAATAAGGTGCCCTTGAAAAAAAGCAATTGTTTCTTTCTATTATTATAGCCAATTATTGTTTTACTAATACATGTGAAATTGTTGGTACTGAGGATTTATTACCACATATATGTAATTTAGCCACTGGCATTATGTTTCAGTTAAATATAATTTGGAATTTGAATGTTTTAGATTCTAGATATTTAATCAAGTTGTCATTTTCTTTTTGTTACAACAATCACGTGGTGAATTAAGATTAATGATTATTAATTAGGATTTAATTAATTGTGGGTCCTTTCATGTTGCAACGTTGGATACTTTGGAAGGAGCCGATCAGGCTTTAGGTTGGCCAGCCGATCACTCAGCAGCAGGCCATGGGATGTAGGAGGTTGGCTGGTGACGATCCTTGTCTGGCCGGCCCCTCTTCTTTGTTAGAGCAGGACACCTTTTTTGAATGCCGTAACATTTTCATCTGGACTCTAAATCAGACGAACCATATATTTATTTTGATCATTTTGATGAGTGCTTCGATATGGTGAACTATAAAAAAATATGGTTCAAGTGCTCATTTATTACGCAAAAGGAATCGACCCAAAATGTCCATATGGGTCCTCGTTTATGTGTCTGTGCCCTTGTTGATATATATATATAGAAGTAATATGTGGAACTCTGTATTTGCACATTATGCTTTTTTCCAATTTCGACACATATCCTGCAAAACATGTAGAAACAACAAAAATCCATAGAAATGTGAGTTCGAAGCAAAAGGGGCCGGTAACATGTCATATCCATTCTTATTTTATTAAAATTTTGTGAATTGATATAGGGTTTAACGACTGCCAACACCAACATAGATAAGCATGTAGATATCAATCCAAAATATAGTTGAATGCCTACATATCTAAATCATTAAACAAGTCATTACCTACGTATATATAGAACGTGTATTTGTTACACATATAATTAAAGATAGATTTACAAAATGTGCGTCTGGTACACATATAATTACAGATGGGGGTACAGATGAAATGGACACTAGACAAATGATTACATACGGGTATACAGAAAGTGCATACGTTACATATACAATTACAGACGAGTACCGAAAAATTGGGCACTGGAAACATGGTTACATATAGTTGTAGAAAATATTATGACAAAATGTCCCCAAAATTTCCAATTGTTCCTGTTCACAATTGAATGTTTTTTGTTTTAATTACAGACAGGTGTTCATTTGAAACGGACAGCCTTTTAGTCCATATATTAGATGGTTTTCCTGTATCAACAGGCTTTAAATTTTACTTCACAGACAGTTCTGGAACCATATTTAGCTTCCATGGTTTCCTGTGGTACCTTCTTGCCTAAGCCATGGTATTTCAGAGCTCCTTGCCAAATGGGACAGTTTACCCGCTGTTGAGACTTCATTGGAATCATACAATAAGTTCCTGCGTAATGCTCCCCATAGTTAGCTTGACAACGATCTGTTTGGTAACAAAAGGACATTTCACGGCAAACACATCCTGGATGAGCATTAGCTGTTCCAAGGCACTAAAGCCACTGCCCTGGAGGGCCGGTAGTCATCCTTTTAAATTAGTTGCATTTATTTTGGCAATTTTTTATTAGATTCTCTACTGCAATTTCATTTGTTAGTGGTTGGATATTTATGGCTTGGAAAGAGTGTAATGGAAATGCAAGTTAACAATATTTTCGTCTTCTCTATGTTCTGCATCCTCTCCCTCCTTCCTTCCCCATATCTAATACCCTAACAACTACCTATAGTGCTACTAGTTTATAACACCTGTAACCTTCAAACCATGGTTCTCGCCATGGACAAGAACCACAAACAATAATATTTTCACCATCAGGTCATGTAATACATTAGCATTAATAAGGGTAGTCCCATCATCCCTTAGCCCCTTTCACTGAATATATGGACTTTCCTAACTAGACCTCATAACACTAAGTACTATACCCATATCAAAATGCAAAACAAGTCATATTAGTTTCTTATCCAATTACAAATCCATGTGTTCTTGGATACTGAATGATAACCTAAAACCGCCAATAAAGTATGACATATTAACCTCCCTGTATATATAAATATTAGATTGGTTAAATCTATAGTATACATTTGATGTATTTAACCCTTTGTCTCACAACATCAAATGAACTAAGGCAGGATTTATGCCATTCCATAGTTCAAGAGATCTTATATTAGATTACCCAAGTTATGATTGAATCCTCAATTACTTCAATATGTATGTGCCTTTTATAATCTATTACATCAAGTGTCTAAAGATATATCTCTTAGATGTGTAAATTAATTTTTGTCATTGAAATCTGATAACATATTTCATGCCAAATCAAAATAAGCCACTACATATCTTGAGAGCTATGATGAGGTCTTATAATTCATACCAACACTATAATTCTTGAGATACCTTGCATTGGGTTGAATTTTTTTTTTAACATATGTTTACATTATTAATTGGGTATACCCACACCGTGATGCTTCAAACATGATTATTAATCAACATAGATGTTAATGTCAGGTTGGTATACATTTGTCTGATAAATGATATACAATCAGGATTTACATATCACATCTTACAAATAAGTTCATACAGTAATAATAAGTTATTGAAATAGAACAATTTAGTTATAGTAAACTCAGAAACATTATATCTAATCATCTCTATGCAATGCCTACAAGTCATATAACTAACATATAGAACTGGGACCATTGCGGGACCATAAGAAACTCAATGGTCTCAGTTAGACAAAACGTCGAGTTATCATAAAATGAATTTTGCTTGACACATCTTCTCTCTCTAGAAAAAAAAAGTACACACTACCGGATATTATTGTCGTGTACCACTGGTAAGAATTATGTCTAGACGTCCATAGTACGTCCATAGGATGACTAGATTAGCATAATTTGGTGGTCTGGTCACATAACACATGCTCAACTACAATTATCGATTTGTCATCGTAGCGTCCAACAGCTTTGTTCAATGCATGTGAAGAGAGTAGGTCGCTTGGCTTGGCATTGTCAGAATAAAATAACATTAACACGGTGGCTGCTAACGTTAGGTTGTTGATTGGCTCTTCCAATTTTAATTAAGAATGTATAGTGAGAGAAAGCGAAGTGTATGGGATGTTTTAGCAAAATATGCATCCATATTGTAGGTGCTGAAACGAAAACTTAAGCACAATCTTAGGAACTAATATATTAAACAATCTATACATAGAAAGAGTAATCGATAATAGAAGGATTAATTAGAAAATCTAAACATTGCAGAACGGACTATAGAAATTTTTTTATTAGAATAGCTATGTTTATGACATCACATTTTTTAAAAAATACTATGAAATCATTTTTACACTATAATTTACCTACATTTACATTGCAATTAAATTGTAAATTCCAATACTTACATTAGAAATTTTACTAATTACATCGTAATTTTCTAATACGCACAATATAAAAGAATAAGGATTCAACGCAATTGATTACTAACTTGAAAGAGAAGATAGGCAAGATATAAACAGACTTAACAGATAGCAATCAAGCAGTGACGGAAATCAACTGAAAAATGTGGCACCACTTTCTAGCTAAACCGAAAAAATATATAATAAATTATAAGCAATACTAGATGTATTTCATTGAATGAAAGTTTATTTTAGGTCCAAGACCATTTGCCCGAGAAAAATGATGCTACACACGACGGGACAACTCTTAATTATTTATTAGTGCTGAAACTCAAAAGGTATATACTTGAGATATCCTTCACGTTGTCCCGGCGGCTAAACCAGCTAACAAACAGGATTATCTTGGAGTATCTGGCTGATGTGTCAGTACCGAACTATTAATTATAGGTGTTGTTGAAGCTTTATTTATGTCGAATCATGCATGCGCTGAGTTCTCAAGTCAGCATGATTTATAATATATAAAAATATATTATAGTTAGTTTGACGAAAAAATGGTATGTTTCTGCGTGATAGTGAAATCGAGGGTCGAGAGAACTTAACGAAAATATCCATGGAGAGAGTACATATAGTACAAAAGGAGATGGATATATACTTGGCGACTAGGTAGACTATTAGTTCAAATTTCACAAACTATCTGTAGCTTGTTAAACTCTTTATTGTAGTATACTGTGAATTGTTTCATTCTGACATACGAAGTATTGGCCGTGAATAGCATGCTACACAAATTGGTCATGAAGTGTGACGTTTGTATCACGTCTATAACCAACAAATGGAATAAACAGAAGGTCACCGAAAATTTACGGAGTGACAATTAATTACAAGCTTTTGAATAGTTTTCATACTACCCCCTTTTTAAATGTATGGTGTTTTACTTTTTTTTATACAACATTTGACTATTCATGCTATGAAAAAAATTGGTATAACGTGCAAAAATATAAGTATGTTTAAAGTACTTTTAAAATAAAAGAAGTCGCAACAAATAAAATAATATCTTTTTCAAAAAAAGAATGGTCAAACATCATGGCTAAAAGTCAAAGCATAATACATTTAAAAATTGAATGATAATTAGAAACATAAATTCCAGAAATTTTTTTCGGAGAGCACACATCAACACTCAACACATACACACCACACCAGCCTAAACTTGTAGATACCACACATGCATACTAGATGGAAACGTATGCATAAATGTTTATGTGAACTAGTAAGCTGGATCGGTGTAGTTCGACAATTTATCTGGTGATCTATAATTCTAGGTGGACACATAATTATAGCATCGATTTGAAGCTATGTGGCCCGATGACAGGTTCCTAGCTAGTTTTGTCAATTATAATGTTATCTGAGAAGCATATATACTGTCCGATGACAGGCCCGATGAAGCATATATACTGTTATCTGAGAGAGAGAAGAGAAGCTAGCTTGGTGCTATGCTTCCCGTGGAATACACATAGTGCAACACCAAATACAAGCGAGATAATATTGTTAAAACAAAATTGAATGTTCCCGGAACAACAATTTAATTACCATAAACACCATAAAGATAAAATATTATGTTTTAATGGAAGTAATTTCTGGTTTGTGCATATACTTTAGATGCATATAGCCAAAACCAACGTAAATATTACTTACGAAATTACGATCACCACATTCGCTTACGACATTCACACCATACTTAGACATACGTGCATGCTCGTACACATTACACACGTACTTCTGCTCCACGTTCACAGGCAAGTCTCCGTGCAAACCTGCAACACGTTGTTACCACGATCGATTGACCGACTATTTCGCCGCGGCGTCCAGGGTGAGGAACGGCCGCTCGCCGTTGAAGTTGCCCGGAGGGTCGTAGTTGCAGGTGATGAACACGCCGCGGTTTGCCGCGCAGACGACGCGGGCGCAGCCGATGCGGATCGACTTGCGCCACACAACCTGGGTGTAGTGCCCGCACACCTTGCCGGGGTCGCACGTGTTGGTGTTGTAGTGGTAGTTCTTCTTCTCGTCCACCCACGACCCGACCGCGTCGGCGGCGCTCCACGCTCGCCCCGCCGAGCCCCAGAAGATGTTCTCCCCGTATGGCCCGCCGGAGTGCTGCAGCCGGCAGTCGCCGGCGCGGATCGCCGCATACTTTTGAGCGTACCTAGCCACCGTGGGGTCCCAGGTGACCGGGCCGACGCCGTCCGCGGCGCGCGCGCGGTTGTGCAGGTCGACGAAGTCCTGCGGCGTGTTCTGCGCGGAGCTGGCCGCCGCCACCATGGAAATGGCCACCGCGAACACGGCGAAACTGATATTGAAAGATGCCATGACTTGCTCGTGGCTAGGATATTAGGAATATGGATGCATATTTATAATCAGTTAGTGTAGAAAGAGTCTATGGTTAGTGATGGCAAGGAAGCTAGAAAAAATAATGCGAAAATCTGCTAGCTGCTTGCTACTATTGGGTGCTTACCTTCATTTTCTGGTCCACGTGTATAGTTTTCAAGCTGCCGATTATCCAAGTTCCACAAATTTAATTATTATACGTTGGTGAAGTTGGAAGCAACTGACTTGAATTTTACAATGCCTGTTGATTATCGTAACGTGATTACGTGGCATAGTTGAAAACCCAAACTGCATCGAAAGGTTATCAAAGCAAATACGTAACGAGAGACCACTGACAGAATTTGACACGCTGCCAAATCTGTCAGCATGCAGGTCGAAAGTAGACTTGACGCTGCTGTAGACCTATAATGATCATATCACGTTTCTCCCGTCACTACTATACACTGTTCTTTGCTTTCACCACCCACGTCCTAACCCATCCAATCTGATGATCTGACGAGAAAAAAGAAAGAGAGAGAATCTATGCCATTAAATTTGTCATTTAGTACTGATATTATCATTTTAATAATAAGCGTTAAGTTTATCAATTCTTATAAAATATGTTACTAGATAGGATATTTTCTCAAAAATACATAGAATACACTCGTAGATATACAAGATCAACAATTGATTTATTTTATTAGAAGTTCAAAAAACTAATAAATTTTCTGTGTAGCCCTCTTAGATAGAAGTTTTGTGTATAAGTTTTATGATTTTTTCAATAATATTTTTTTATAAAATAAAATTTCTTTGTTACATGCTTCATAGAATACTTTTTTGCGCTGCTATTATTAATGTAAATCATTTTCCATAAGCTACTTTTTTAAAAAATATAAGTCATTCTCTACCAGTAATTGATCTCTGTTTCGCCACAAATAATAACTTTTCAAAAATAATATTGAAACACATAAAAACATTTATATTGTATAATGACGCTGAAAAAATTATAATTTTCTAAGGATAATTAATTGTAACCTCTTACATGCATAAGGGCATTTTAAGTAATTTTAAAAATATCTAAAATAATTGATAAACTCAACGGTATAGGTATATTATAAAGAGAATATTACGTTGACATATACTAAAAGAAAAGAAAAGAACAGCGTCCACTAGCACAGCACTCCCGATTCCCTACCTCTTGTGTCCGGATCGTCAAAATCTTGGCTGCCTCAAAATCCTCAAAAGATCCAATTTACTAGATCTAGCCGGCATCATCACCTCCCCGCCCATCCAGTGCCCAGCACCGCCATCTTCATGTCGACCACTCGACCTTGCCGAGCCAGCTAATGCCACCGCCTCCCCGTGAAGCCAGTGGCCACCCGGCGCTGTTGCCACCATGACAAGCCAGCGCCAGCGCTACAGTCATGCCGTCAAGCTCGTGGAGCTAGCTGGGGCCACTGTCTCCTGGTAAAGTCAGCGAGAAGCGCCAGCGCCATCACCTTTCCCTCGAGTTCATGGGTCCAACCGGCACCACAACCTCCCAAGGAGCCAACCGCGGCCATCCCGTCGAGCTCATGGAGCCATCTGGCACTGCCGCCTCCCCGTCATCTATGGACAAGTTCAAGGCCAACAATGTGGATCCCATCTCGATAGCTCCTAGTCTCTCAATTTTTTCTAGATTTGGACATGCCTACATAGTGGGTGCTAATTTTGTGCAGCTAGTGGTGGACAAATTACGTGAGGAAGAAACTCAATCTAGAAGACTTAGAACCTCACCATCATCCACTTCAAGATGCAGTCACTGAGGTGCGCCATTTTTCTGTTGAGCCCATTACACTCTTTCACAAGGATGTCTGGAATATAGAGAGAAACTGATTGACACAGTAAGAGATCTGATCACACAGGTTAAAGATGAAAGGTTATTTAGATGTGATTAAGTTTTGAAGAGAAGTCATGAGAATCACAACAGTATGCTTTATTTACAAAGAATATATAATGTAAGTTAAACAAGTTTAAGTTAGCTTTATAACTTTTTATAGATTAGCTTCCTTACATATTTAGAAAATATTGTCTAAGAGTTATCTGTAACCATGTTGGACTCTTATAGGGATATAAATATAGACCCCTAAAAGCTATCAAGATATCAACACAGATGATACACAATACAACATCGGCGCATTGCCACCCTAGCTCATCTAGATTTTACTCTGTTAGGTTCTGGTTCTCAATACAAGACTGTATTAGTTAAGTTCGATCTTTGCCAAAGTACCATTATCATAATTTATTTTGTTATGTCTAAGGTTAGATCGGTTAGGTCTGACCTCTTAGTCTAATCAGGCATACCGCATCACGTTCGTGTGAGGCTCATTGGTACATCGGTCTCCTTTTACTGTCCCAAGTATCGTGCTGCATTGGATAGGTTTGACCTACGAGATTGGTGGTGGTGGATTGAGCCGTTTGCCTGATGGGTTCTTGTGCAGCATTTTGTCAGAGTAGCTGACAAATTATCATTACCGCACGCCTCATATATGTTTTGCATACTACCTAACAATTAATCCGCTAGTGATTGATCTAGTTAGGTTGGATTCGGCCTAATATTGTCTCAGTTATGTCCGATCTATCAGGATCTTGTCTGATAGAGATGGCGTTGAGATCTAGAAGGTTTTGTTCCCCATCGGCTCAGATAGCTGATGATGTTAGATATTGGCCTGCGTCGGACATTCAATCGATAAGTAGCTGATAACCTCGTCCTTTCCTTTTTTCATCATTACATTCGATTTAGCCTCCCTCGTCTCTATGTCATTAGCCTTAGCCTCATACTATCTCGGTTCGGTCAGATCTATCGAGACTAGTTCTAATGGTGCCGTTACAGTGGTCGCTAGTGTTCATGACTTCTTAGGTGATCGGGTCCTGCTCCACTCTTTCTTAGCATACCATATGCAGAGCGTCTTCGGCTCTTCGACCGATAAATCTTTTATTTTATTCCATCCATCTATCACATACGCCTTGATTGGCTTTTCAGCTAATGCTCTAGCGCTACCTTCCTAATGACATCCAGCCAATAGGGTGAGCCATATCGGCCCATCGGCCGATTGGCGTGTAGATCTCATTCTCTATTATCCTTGTTAATTGTAGGGTTAGTTTGGCTGACATGTCCTCGAATCTCGAATACTAAGGACCTGCACTAGAGCTAAGCAAATCTTCTAGGCCTTCGCATGACCAAGGCGCCACCCTCCCCGATCGGACCTTCACTGCCTCGTTCACAACTTCGCCTAATCTGATTAGCCTTCGCTAGATTTAGTGACCAACACGCTCTTTGGCACATTTGGTGGGACTAGACAACTTGAACACAATGGCGGGGAAAGAAATCAACTCTGAGAACATAATTCCAATGACAACAGAGGATTTGACTGAGTATAAAGGCAACAGATAGAGTAGAACATTGCTAATTTTTAAAGGCTCTATCTGGAGTCTTTCAGAATGACTAGACAAGGGCTGATTAGATGTCCTAGAAGCCGAAGCCCATTTTAATTGGAGAATAGAGCCATTCACTGCTCGTGAGTCCTCAAAAGCCATTGCAGAAGATAGTCAATGAAGTCGTTCACCATGCACTCATGAATCAGTCGGGAGTGTTGGTAAACACTTTGCATAATCTGATCAAGAAGACGGTGGATGGATCAATTGTTCGAGAACCTGATCAAGGTCTAGTGTATTTGCCAATAAAGACAGTGCAACCACATGTTACTTATGGAACCAGGAGAGATATATTGGTAAATCTATTTCCACCAACACAAGATCGGATTGGGGGGCAACGCGATGTTATGCTACTATGGTATCATCAGATGGCAATCCCGATACAAGCAACTATGTAGGAGATTATCTCAGATAGTATCCAGTACCAACTCTGCTTTCACAATACCAATGAGAGAACCGAAGAGAGGGGGATCGGTCTGCTAGGGTTACAGAGGTAGTCAGAGAGCAGTTCAGTATAAAGCCAATAGAGCAGACCTTTATGTATCGGCAGCCTTACCTAGAGTGGTTCGACAAAGCCGCTTCTGCATCGATACAAGATACCAGACTACTCTAAATTCTAAGGGCAAGATAACATATCTACGGTGAAATACATCAGTCGATTCATAGCCGAATGTGGGGAGGCATCGGCTGAGGAAGCCCTAAGAATCCGTTTCTTTCCGCTATCACTCTCTAGATTGCCCTTCACATGGTTTTCTTCATTACCTCCCAACTTAATTTGGGGATGGGCCAATCTAGAGAAGCAATTTTACAAATATTTCTTTGCTGGAATTCATGAGATGAGACTGATAGATTTGACATTGTTAGATAGAGACCTGATGAGTTAGTCTCGAAATACGTCTAATGATTCTAAGACATCAGAAGCCGATATTACAGTCTTATCCTAAGCGACGAACAACTAGCTGAGTTGGCCTTCTAAGGGTTGCTGGCTCTGATCAAAGAATGTTTTTCATCTCAAGAGTTTGAGTGCCTTGCATATGTTCTCAAAAGGTATCAGCTCATGAAAGCCGATTCATTGAAAGAGAGATTCCACTAGAAGGGTGCTTAGTTTTAAGTTTATGCATAGGACCCTGACATTGAGGAATCCGATGTAGAAGTTGGTTTGGTAGAGTGCACTAGGAATAAGAAAACCATATCATGTCCCTGGGTTAAAAGTATCGGCAAGGAGGAAAGATATGACTTTGATGTCAGTAAAGCTGATAAGATCTTTGATCTACTAGTTCAAAAGAAGCAGATTCAACTTCCACCAAACCATGTATTACCGTTAGCTGAGAAACTAAAAAAAAGAAATACTAAAAGTGGCATAATTCAATCTCTCATCATACTAATGAGTGCAGAGTTTTTCAGTAATAATTACAACAAGCTATTGAAAAGTAAGAATCAAATTTGAAGATAAAAAGTTGATGAAGATCGATGGACATCCTTTTTCTGTGAACATGGTGTTTATGGGGTCTTCTAGAGATCGGGCCGATGGGGAAAATCAAAAGTCACTTCATCAGACCTAGTTGAGAAATATTCCAAACAACAAGATGAAGAACGGTAGACCTTGCAACATTAGGAGAGATATAATCTACATTGAGGCTATCCATTTTTTCAATTCTGCTATGATCAAGATATGAGGATGCCATCGATTGAAGACTATCTAGAGTGCAATTAGCCAAGGTCACAACATATTGAATTAGGGAGGTCTTCACATTATTAGCCACCTGTTAAATGGTACATAGCTGATTGGGGCCAATTAATTAAGATCACAATCAAAAAATAGCTTACAACAAGGAATTGCATGAGGAATAGGACAATTCTAATCCCCAGTGGTGTCCATCTAGAATCTTTACTAAGAATCAGAAGAGGAGGGCACAAAAGATTACGACATAAAGAGCAGCACAAAAAACAATGGTGCGATTATGAGGAAGCCTATCAGAGCCAAAAGACTAAACGTGTCTGGCACATCAAGCATAAGGACAGTGATGTTGACACATCGGTTGCAACTAATATGGTGTTTTTCTTGCCTCTAGAATACAAAGATTTTTGGTCCAATGAGAAAGATCAAGAAGAAGTTTTTGCTCAGTTGATACTATAGCCTGATCAAGTTATATTTGACAAGCCTAAAGAGTATAAGCATCGTCACCTATAGTCATTGTACATCAAAGGGTATGTAGATGGGAAGCCAATAATGAAGATGCTAGTTGATGGAGGTGCAGCCATTAATATTATATCATATGCCACATATCGCAAGCTAGGAAAGACTACTAAAGATCTAATCAAAACAAATATGGTGTTAAAAGACTTCGATGGGAATCCTTCAGAAACGAAGGGTGTGCTAAACATGGAATTAACAGTTGGAAGCAAAACATTGTCCACCACGTTCTTCATTATCGATGGCAAGGGATCATATAGTATACTCCTTGATAAGTACTGGATTCATGCCAACTATTGTATTCCTTTGATAATGCATATAAATCTCATACAGTGGCAAGGAAATCAAGTTGAGATGATTCTAGTTGATCAATCGACCAACATTACTATGATTGATATGCTAATATGGGAAGCTGATGGGGTTGATTGCCTATCGAGAAAATATGGGATGGAGATTTCCTTGATGTAACCAGCAAGGGAATAAAGTCGATCCAGTAAGTTGGCCTAGAGCTATTTCTCTAATGGGCACCATTGAAGATTTAAAAGGAAAGTTAGGGCAAGGATTTACATTAGCCGATGATTTGGAAGAAGTTGATATAGGTCTAGGAGATAGGCCAAGGCTGACGTATATCAGTAAATATGTAATGAGTTCCGAGAAGACTTAATAAAATTGCTTAAGGAATTTTGGGAATGTTTTGCATGGTATTACAACGAGATGATAGGTACAAGCCGATTGATTGTCGAACATTGGCTTTCTATCAATCTAGGATATTGGCCATTCAAGCAGCCTCCAAGAATATTCAAGGAGGAATTGTATGATGCAATTAAGTTGAAGATCACAAGAATGTATGATGCAAATTTCATTAAACCATGCCGATATGCTGAGTGGATATCCAACATCGTCCCGGTAGAGAAGAAGAATGGAAAGCTAAGGATACGTATTGACTTCTGGGATTTGAACAAGGCTTTCCTTAAAGATAAGTATACGATGCCGATGGCAGATCTATTAATTGATGCGGCACTAGGTCATAAGATCATTAGTTTCATGGATGGTAATGCATGTTATAGTCAAATTTTCAAGGTAGAGGAAGATAGTATTAAGACTAAGTTCAGATGTCCTCGAGTTATTGGTTTGTACGAGTGGTTAGTCAAGACCTTTGGATTAAAGAGTGCTAGTGTGACTTATCAATGAGTCGTGAATTATATATTTCATGGTGTCATTGGGCTACTGGTGGAGATATACATTGATGACGTGGTGGTTAAATCCAAGAGTGTTGAAGATCATATAGCTGATTTGTGAAGAGTACTAGAGAGGGCATAGAAAGATGGATGTAAAATGAATACTCATAAATATGCTTTTGGCGTGTTAGCTAGACAATTCATGGGTTTTATGGTGCATGAGAGGGGAATCAAAGTTAGTCAGCAAAGCATCAAGACTATCCAGAGCACCAAGACACTAGTCAACAACACATAGTTACAATCCTTAATCGAAAAGCTTAACATTGTGAGGAGATTTATTTTGAATCTATCCAGAAGGATTGAGTACTGCACTCCATTGCTAAACTTACGAGCTAATCAAGAATCTGTGTGGGGTGTCAAGCAGCAAAAAACGTTTGATCAAATCAAAGATTATTTGAATTCTTCGCTAGTATTGATTCTACCACAGAAGGGGGTACCGTTCAAGTTATATCTATCAGCTGATAAGAAGTCCATCGTGTTAGTGCTGATACAAGAATTTGAAGGAACAATTTCTGTATGTTGAGACAAGATATCATGTGGTGGAACAGTTATGCCTGTGCTTATATTTTTCATGTACCAAGTTGATACATTTTCTCCTATCGACTGAGTGCACAATGGTTTGTAAAGCCAATGTGGTTAAGTATGTGTTATCGACTCTAGTCTTAAAAGGGCAAATTGGTAAATAGATATTTACTTTAATGGAGTTCGATTTGAAGTATAAATCAACTAAGGCAGTTAAAGGGTAAGCTGTAGCCAATTTTATCGTACAACATAGAGGGATCCATGAAGATTTGTGGAGCTGATTCTATGGATTTTATTCTTTGATGGATCAGTTTGCAACCATGGATCTGGTATCGGCTTGGTAATTATATCACCTTGGAGAGCAAGATTTGAGTTTGCTTTTACAATCAAACCTTACCAGACTAATAATTAAGCAGAATATGAAGCAGTACTCAAAGGTCTCTAACTGCTGAGGGAAATCAGAGCCGATACGATAGAGATCATTAGTAATCAAGCAACTATCAGGGGAGTACGAGTGCAAGGATGATGTTTTGAGATTATATTATGAAGAATGTCAATATTTATTGAAGGATTTCAAGACGGTGTCGTTGGATCATATTGCTAAAGAGCAGAATTTAGAAGCCAATGATCTTGCTAAAATTATTTTTGTATATCGGCTAGATAGAAATATATAAATTGAAATAGCTGATATTGATAATCATATTGAGGTGGATTATTGGAGACAAGAGATTATCCAATATGTATGATATCCGTCACAATCGGTTTCTAGAAAAGTTCGGCATAAGTCTACTAAATACATATTGCTTGATGAAGACTTGTATTATCGGACCATTGAAGATGCTTGGGTAGAAAAGAGGCTACAATAGTTATGAGCGAAGTACACAAAGGCGTTTGTGGAGCCCATCAATCGGCTCATAAGAAAAGGTGGCTGATGAGAAGAGGTAGGTATTTTTGGCTAACAATACTGAAGTATTGCTTTAAGTACTACAAAGGATGCCAAGATTGTCAAAGGCTTGGAAATGTGTAGCATGCCCCATCATCGGCTATGAACCCAATCATCAAGCTGTGGCTATTCAAAGGTCGAGGAATTGATATGATCAACCATATTTATTCTTTATCGAGCAAAGGGCATAAGTTTATATTGGTGGCGATAGATTATTTTACAAAGTGAGTAGAGGCTATCCCTTTGAAGATAGTTATATCTAAGGACACGATTGAGTTCATCAAGGAACACATTATCTATCGGTTTGGTATTCCACCAATCAGGGTTCTATTTTCATGTCTGATGAGTTTTAACAGTTTGCTACCAATATGGGGATTAAGTTATTGAAATCGTCGCCATATTGTGCTCAAGCTAATGGTCAAGCCAAAGCTTCCAACAAAAGTTTAATCAAGTTGATCAATATGCAAGATTGATGAATAGCTACAGAGATGGCATGTTACATTAGCTGATTCATTATGGGACTATCGGATGACATGCCATAGATCTACTAGAGTACCACCATATCAGTTGGTACATGGGCATGAAGCAATTCTACCATAGGAAGTTAACATCGGCTTTAGGACAGTGTCTTATAGGATCAACTGATAGTAGATGACTAGTACAACTTAATAGCGGATGAATTTGATGATTTGGCTCAGAATCAGCTAAGGGCTCTTTAGAAGATTAATGAAAACAAAGCCAAGATAGCCAAGCATTACAACAAAAAGGTGATGACTAAATCATTTTCTAAAGATCTCGTTAGAAAATTGATTTTGCCGATTGGGTCTAGAGACAATAAGTTTGGGAAATGGTCACCTAATTGGGAGGGGCCTTATCAGATCAATCACTATGTACTTAGTAATGCTTATGTACTTTAAAGTCTTGAAGGGGAGAAGTTTGCCAAAGGACTGAATGGAAAGTATTTGAAGAAGTATTATCATAGCGTTTGGGTTGACACTTAAATCGGCTAAGTGCGACCAATTTTTGGTACTTTTCAAGACAAAAGCCAATAGTGTTTTATCACCTGATGGTAGTCAATGCCAGATGGTATTGCTTAGATAAATTGGCTAAGTGCGGCCAATTTTCAATATTTCTTCAAGACAAAAGCTGATATGGTTATATCGGGTGCAGCTAGTCGATATTATTGGATATCACCTTTGGGAATACAAGTGAAAAATCAATAGAGCCGATCAAATTGTATTACAGACAATGTTTTGAAGTGACACCATGGATTTTTAGCATTAAAGTTTTACAAATATTTCTTGATTGCCCCAATCGCACGCAAGAGGATTCTATCTATTTTGTTGATGGCGCAGATGTCTTCTTCATTTGATCCGAGGATGGTTATCGCACGCAAGAGGATTCTATCTATTTTGTTGATGGCGCAGATGTCTTCTTCATTTGATCCGAGGATGGTTATCGCACGCAAGAGGATTCTATCTATTTTGTTGATGGCGCAGATGTCTTCTTCATTTGATCCGAGGATGGTTTTCATACTCTTGTGCCGATGAGCTACTTGATGTACTTTTTCTACTACTTTGGCCTCTTGATCTTGGATTGATTGCGGTAAACTGATATGAAAGATCCTGTGACTTCAATGTCGTGGCGCAACTTATCGAGCTCCATCATCAAATCAGCTTCTCGTTTTTTCAGTTGGCCTAGCTTGGTTTGGGTATCCTACGTGTCAGCTGTCATTTCATCAAGTTTCTTCTTTTCAGTCTAGGCAGATAGCCAATCATTTTGAGCTAAGTCTCTTTGTTCAGCGCGATCGGCTATACGTCTCCTGGTCATGATCAGCTAGGTCTTATGGAATTCCGAATAAGCAGCAGGTGTTAGTACATCAATGAGTTCTTTGGGTAGAAGGTGTTCAATCTCAACAAGTTTTCCTCGTATCGGTCCATAGTCTTCTAGTAATGAACCGATCAGAATGTCTAGGCGATGCATGATATCAAATAATTGCTCGTGTACATGGGCTGGTAGAAATATTTCAATCATTGCTCTGGTAGTTGTGTCATTATCTGTCTCCAAGTATTTACTAATGTCGAACGAAAACAAATCAGCTAGTGACTGCACATTAATATCAGTAAATAGGAGAACCATGAGCTAAGGCAAAAGTGAAAATATGGGGTGAACGTACCTGAGTCATAGCGGGAGTAGTGTGAACAGTAACATTGGTGTTGTTTTGATGAGAGGTAATTTTGGGAGTATGGTCAATGACCGATGTGGAAGCGACATAGACTACTTGAGTATTTTCTATTTGGGGATCGACTGTTGTTGAAGATGTTATAACTTCTTGAGCAACTATCGGCTCAGTACTTGTAGCGGTCTTTGGCAGCTAGATTTTAGGAGCCAATGGTTCAAGATGCAAAGCAAAAATATCACAAGAAGTGTGAAGACGACAGAGAAGAAATTGAATTGACACATACCAACAAAGGTGAAGAGGCCAATGTTGAAGTGGGAGGAGGTCCTTGGGAGATCGGTATGTGACTATGACATTGGCGCTGCATTTTTGTTTCTTGGAAACTATCCAATTAGCTAGCTCCTTGCATTTGGTCCCCAATGGTTGTGGTACCTAGAGTAGAGCCGATGGAGGTTGATACATAATCGGCCGACTGCTTGCGCTGGTTATAGGTGCTTCCTTATCACCATCCTGCAGGGTCATGGAGGTTGAATAATGCATTCAAGATGAAATGAAGTATGGAAAATAGAATATGGAGAAGAATTAACTCTTCATCAGATTCGACATAGTCAGGATTAAGGTGTGAGCAATAGTGTTTAGCCGATGAACTAAACAAATTTCTTCTTCACTCCAACCAACATCTAGCAAAGAGTCTAGTGTTGGATATACATGGCTTGAAGATGGTGATGGTGCCCAAGGACAGAGATTTGGCTGTCATCCTAGGTGATCATACACGAAGCTACTATTTACATCTCCTCGGACTTGGAGCTTGCCAATGAAGAATAAGCCGATTGGGACCTAGCTAAAACCCAACTGAGAAGCATTGATAGATGGATGACAAAACTCGTATGATGGATGTTGGGATTGGTCCAATGAGAATCCAGTCGGCAGAAGATTGGGAGTTACGACTGATAGAAATATGATCTTCGATTCTTCATCGGCTAGGGCATTGAGAGAGTGAAATCTAGAAGGCATCTCAATTGATGAAGTGTCCTCATACGCAAACTAGAGAGTGGCTTCTTTGGTAAAGCCATTGTAAAAACATTTGAACCATTGGCTAAGTTCGAGGGGAGTCATTTTTGCTTCTAGAAAGAGCCGATGCGGCTTCACCCAGTGGAATACATTGGCATCGGCTGGCTTCACTTTTCTCTAAATGATCTGTTGGAAAAGTCAGTGAGAAGGGGGTTCTAGGGATGACTTTGGAGGTGTAGATGTTTAACAATAGTTGTATGAACCACCAAGGACCGCTAATGTGATCAATTGATTGGCCAGCTGATAGTTTGTTCTCCACTTGATCCAATAGTTGATTGGTGGCTTCAAGGAGATATTGCCCTAATGGGATTTGTTATCGATCGGCCAAGCACTATGCTAAGCATTGCATGTTGGTAGTAAGCCAAGAGCCGAACCACCAAAAACAAACCGCTCCAACCATAGATTCAGGAATGCAACATGCTCCCAGTCATTAATTGGTCTGGAAGTCTTACTGTGTAGAGATATAAATTTAGTCCACCCTACAATGTTTTTGGTGTTCAGCCGATGAGTAGGTTCGACTCGAAGGATGGATGGATTTAAGTAATGTGTGGTGTTGAGGCAAGTCAACATGATGACATCCATCAAGGTGGGAGTCATCGGCCCATGCCCAAACGTAAAAGCGTTGATGGCACTTGACCAAAAGTAAGAGGTCAATGCGAGCAAACACTCATTATTTTCCATATTGTAAGGAGAGGTTGATACAATGACCGATTTCTAAGTCATTCTAAATTGATTTTCATGAAGCCGATACTATAAGGTACTAATTCCTCCATCCCAAGAGTCTACTGGGCCAAGATTTAAAAGTTATTGGTCCAACCACCGATTGTCATGGGCAAGTTTTTATAGGGGATCCGTTCTGCTTCAGAATTGATAACGTATGTTGGATCCTCACTACCCATGGGGCCTAAATAGAAGAAACCTAGGTGGATAGCACTGGAATCATGATTTGACCATTGAGAAAAAAGAACTCGACAAAGAACAGATAAAAAGACAGGATGGACCAAATCTATCTATAATATAGAGCATAGGAGCAGATAGAAGATTGCCTTAGAGACTGCGTTTGTTGACGCCATCGTATGAGGGAAAAGGAGATTCACCTTTGGTCGTTGGAGCTAGCCGAGATTTTGGAGGCTCTGTTGAAGAGGAGGCATGAAGAAGAAGGATGAAGAGGTAGAGTGCTTCATAGAGGCATGATGACTTAGCAGAAATCTAGGCTCATTAGGTGATATATCTGTACACGTTTGGATCAGGATTTTTATAGACGGCTCTTATGATGGCCCGCCTGTGATCTGGATGGGTGTTTGTCTCCAAAAATCGAATATGTCGTACTGAGTTTTGAGCGAATCTGGCCAGTGTGGGGTCCCAGGACACTGGGCCGACGCGGTCCGTCGCGCGCGCGCGGTTGTGTAGGTTGACGAAGTCCTGTGGCGTGTCTGGGCGGAGATGGCCGCCACCGGCAAGGAAATGGCAACGGCGAACACGGCGACACTGATCGTGGAAGTCGCCATGACTCGGTTGTGTCGTGAGATGAACGGTGTTGGGAACCTTTTTATAATGTCTTAGTGTGGATTGAGTCCGTGGTTAGGTGGCAAGGAAACTCGGAAGATAATGCGAAAATCTGCGAGTTGCTTGCTACATATGGGTATCTTAGCCTGATTTTCTAGTCCATGTGTTTAAGTTTCGAATATGCAGATTGAATTATCCAAGTTCCACAAATTTAATTTTGTGAAGTTGAGTGAAGTTGGAAGCAATTGACTTGAATTTTACACCATGCATGTGGATCATCGTGACTTGATTGGATGGCATAGTTGAAAACCCATCCACTTCCACAGGGAAGGAAGCAACTACGTAACTATAGAAGCTAATGAATAACTCCACTATGTGGGAATTATTTATACCATGCTCGCAAGATTATTGCACGCTTGTCTCTTAATTGTGGGCTTCAGTTGATAAGGACTTCCGAGGGTATATACATCATTTCCAAACCTGTAACAAAATGCCTCAGTTGATTTGCATTGCTTGAACTCAATTAGGTAGGGATAGTTTTAATTTTGGATTGGACAACTAATATTCATTCTCCAGTGCCTCGCAGCCACATGCATGCCTTGTATTATCACACGGCTTAACATGACCACACCACTATTAATACGGTTAAAATTAATCACCACTACATCAAAATGAATATTCCTAACAGGTGATACTACTATGAACTGACAGTGTTTACAAAGTATAATCGCTGGTTCTTGTTACGAACCAGTACATAATTATTGCGGCAGTGATACTTTGTCCGCTGATTATTGACGCAGCAGTGATAAGGTATATTTTCGTATGAAATCAGACCGACGCAAACTTTGTAGATCAAAGTTGTAAAGTTGTAAAGCTGGATGATATCTACAACAACGTAACAGTTCCGACTTACATTTGAAATCAGTTAAAAAACCAAATACTCGTTGGAAATGTCGTGATTTATTATTATAAAATAACAAGGCTAGTTTTTTTCCTAAACTATTTGGTCGGTCTAATTTTCATCACTCAACTTTAATATCGGAATGAGCTGATCCCCAAACATTCAAAAACAGATACAGATAGAAGAGGTCTCTAAGCTTAAGCTTGTATTTAGTGTGGTTTTGGGTACCGTGGCATCGAAATCACCAATTTTCCTGAGTCAACCCACATTAGGCTCAGGCTTGGTGAGGACAACATGCAGTTCTGCAGCTCCATCCATCAGGGGCGGCAGCCCCAACTTAGTAAAGGGTATTTTTCACATTAAAAACTAGATAATGAGATATGGAACTCTTCTAGTTATACATTAGATCCCATCCCTTTCTACAATCAATGTGTAACTATTCGATAATTTGTCTCATCACACATTGGTGTTCCTTTAGCCATTCAACATCCCTTCACCATATATCAATGGTCTCTCAGGTATATGAGCCTCAAGACATCCATGATCTATCTGGTGTTCATACTTCGGTGTCCATCAGAACTAAAATATTGAATTAGTCAAACTTTTATACCACTTATAAGATTGTAAATGGTTTTTCCACCTCAAAAGCTAGCGAATGAAGCGAGGAACTCTTCCACTTATATACTAGATTTCTTATTCTTCCATAACCAATAAGAAACTATTTAACAATATTGTGAAATTAAAAGTGATGAAAAATTGGTCTGTATTAAAATTGGCATAATTGGTCTATATCAAAATTAGTATTGCATAATTGATTATATTAAATTTGTTTATGGCAAATTGTGACAAGCATGTGTGTACATTGATATGGGCCACGTTGTGAGAATCTATGCTTAAAAAATATTATTTATTTATATATGTGTAGGTATTAAATGCTAAAAATAGGTGAAAAGTCGCTAGAAAAAAGAATTTTGGATAAAAATTGATAAATTCAATGTTTGCTACAGTAACATGCCGAAATGGTTGGCAAGTCAGTTGCACAGTGTGGGCAGGGCTCAACCAAGAGTGGGCTGGTGATGTTGAGCGAGCAGGCTAGTGAGTTAGGCTAGTGATAATGCCAAAATCTGGACGACCTGATGGTGCTAAAGCCAATCGGCTGAGAGGTGTTCGATGACTACAGTGAAGAAACCGATCGAGTTGTAGCGAAGGAAGACTCAGTTTCAAATTGGAAGATTATTTAGATAAAACCAAGTTTGTGAAGGAGCCGTCGAATCCACGATAGGGTGTTTTATCTTTGTAAATTGTAACCTTATTTAATTAGGAAGGTTTAGTTAGTTAACTTCTTTAGAAATATTTTCCTTTGTTCTTATTGGGAAATAACGTCCGATGTTGTAAACGACTCGGACTCTGTCTGTAAAGCCAGGGTATAAATGTAGACCCCCTAGGGACATGTAATCTATCTCTCAATCAATACAATCTCGGCACATCGCCACCCTAGTTCATCTAGGTGTTTACCGGCTGGTTCTGGCTCTCGACACGGGGCTGCATTGGTTAGGTCCGATCTCCGACGAAGGGGTAAGTCCCGCCACTATCTCGATATGTTCTGATCTGTCTAAGGCTGCATCGATTAGGTTTGACCTCTTAGGTCGATCAGATGTATCACATCACGTCCGTGCAGGGCCTATCGGCCTGTTAAGCTCCCTCTGCCGTCGTCAATTTCATGCTGCATTGGTTAGGTTCGACCTATGGGGCTACCGACTGTAGATTGAGCTTCAGGCTTATAGCTTTCTGCATGGCTTATCATTAGAGTGCTAGCCAATGAGTTATCTATGCTCTGAGCTTCACGCCTAGCGCATCAGCCCCTCGGCCGATACGCATCAGCCTTTTGTGGTGTCCCTTGACGCATAACGCTAAGCGAATCGGTCTCCCAGCCGATACGCACCTGCCTTTAGAGAGGCGTCCCCTTATCGGCTCAGCTAGCCGATGGGTTCGTTACTATCTTTCCTTCAGCAGAGCCGATTCGGCGTCCTCCATGTCATCGCTGTTGGCCTCGGCCTCGTACTGTCTCGGTTAGGTCCGATCTTCGAGGTTCGGTGTTAATGACGCTGTCACGATGGGCAACGGATCTCGTGCTGTCATATCCGGAGCGGCATTGGCATTTCAGCCCATGCCTTTTAAAACTATTCCTTGCCAGTTCGCATATGCTTTCATCGGTTTTTCCAGCTGATGAACTACTGTTATGGCTTCCGTTGGTTATTCGGACGGATCCTGTGCGCTTTGCTATCCTTTGAGTACACCCCGGTTACTCCATCGGCTCTGCGGTCGATCGCTCATCGACACCTATCCATATTGGTTCCTTAGTCAATTGAAGATCTTCCTGATTTCTATCGGCAAATAGCCGATCGCGAAGGGCCTTCCGGGCGTGGCCAATGGCCATCCCGATCCTATCGGCAGCCAGCCGATAGCGAGCGCTTGTATCGGCCTACCGTCCAACGGACTTGCTCATCTCACTTCCTTGTCAATTGCAGGGTCAAATTGACTGGCACGCCCGCACCCATAACATCGAGCCAGAGCCGATCAAACCCCACGGCCCCTGGCGCGCGTATCTCAAGCCACAGATAGAAGCTGATCAACCTGCACTAGAGCTAAGCAGATCTCCCAAGCGTCGGTGTATTCACGCCGGGGCGCGTGAGGGATCTTGGCACGAACAGCTGACGTGGATTGACATAGCATGTAGGCCGTGTTAACACCAATATTTGGTAAGCCCCACAAACAGATTCAGTTAAGGATCGAAGAATCGATCGGCTAATGGAAAGAGGCTAATTGATAGATGGAAAGAGCCGATCACATAGCTGAAGATGAAAACTTGTCCAAATGAAACCGAAGAAATCATAGAAGCCATGACGGGGTGGCTTTTATCCTTGTAAAATATGTCTTATACATAGCCAAGTTAATTAGTTTTCCTTTTATCTCTAAGATAGATTCTGTTTATCACTAGAAAAGTTTATCCTGTATTCGTGTGGGATTTGTGTAACCCTAGGGTATAAATATAGACCTCCTAGAACCTTATAATCATCTCGAAATATCAATATAATCTTGGCGTATCACCACTCTAGTTTATCTAGGTTTTTGCTAGCGGATTCTGGCTCTCGACGTGGGACTGCATTGGTTAGGTTTGAAATCTAGCGAAGGGATAAGTCCTGCCATTATGTTGGTGTATCCGCTTTGTGTAGAGCTACATTAGTTATGTCTGACCTCTTAGTCCGATCGGATATATCACATTACATTCGCACGGGATCTATCGACTTATTGATTTACTTTTACCGTTATCAGTCTCGTGCTGTATCGGATAGGTACGACCTTCTAGACTACTAATAGTAGATTGAATTCTAAGTTGGTCGGTCTTTACACGACGTTTCATTAGAGCAACCAGCCAATGAGTTATCTTTACATTAAGCTTCACGCCTAACGTATCAGCTTTTTAGCTGATATAGATATATTTTTAATAATTAATTTACTAGCGATCGATCTAATTCTATTAGTTGTAGCCTTATACTATCTCAATTAGGTCTGATATATCAAGATTGTGTCTAATAGGGCTAGCGTCGAATCTAGTGTGTCTCGTTCCTCCCATCGGCTCAGCTAGCTAATGAGTTTATTGATGCCTATATTGGACTCATAGCCGATAGCAGCCGATGGGTTTACTCATTTTCAACGTCATCACATCTGATCTAGCTTTCGCCATTTTGGTGCCATTAGGTTCAGCCTTACACTGTCTCAGTTTGATTCGATCTATCAATACTAACTCTAATGATATGGTCATGGGTGGTCGCTAGGTCTCGTCTCTTCAGAAGATTGGACCTCGCTCTCTTCTGCTTATTGTTTATTTTATTCAAAGTGTCATCGGCTCTATAGCCGATGTGTTCTTTATTTTATTCCTCGCTATTTGCATATGCTGTCATTAGGTTTCTAGCCAATGTATGAGTGTTATAGCTCATATCGGCATCCAACCAATAGAAGGAGTGCATCGGACTTACAACCGATGACTATCTCAACACTATCGGTATATCTAGCCGATAGCAGGTGTCTATATCAACCTATCGATCGATTGGCTTAATGATATAATTCTATTTGTCTTGTTAATTAAAGGTCAAATTGACTAACATGTCCTGAACCCCAAAAACCTAAAGACGCCAAAGAGCTTAGAATCTACATTGGAGCTAAGCAGATCTCCTACTCATTCGCGTGTTCAAACACATCACATAGGACCTCTCCATCAGCAAAGACGCCTCTCGACGCTCCTTTTGCCTAGACCAATCTCCACGTTAACAAGCCGAAAGTGAGTAGGCCAGTCTAATGTGCCAATGACATGGAAGTGGCCTAGCAGGCACGGACGTGAGCGAGCGCGGGCATGTACGAGGGCACTATGGTTGACAGGTGGGCCTACCGTGGTAGTGGTTGGTGTGTGAGAGAGCGGGAGATGCTGAGACTGATAGGAAGTCCTAGTGTGGCAGTGGCTGGCGAGAGCATGTGTAAGCACATTAGCGCATTCAATCTGGCAGATAGGTCTCAACGCGCGATTGGTGCAATTAAGTCAAACAGTAGTAGGAGCAGGATTTTCTACGGAAGCACGTTAAACTCCGTGGGCCTCCATGTGTGTAATGACATGGCACAATCTAAGATGTTTATTTTGAATTTGATAGCTTAAAATGGGCTGAGTAGTAGCTATGGCTTTGAGGTATTTTCTTTTGAGATTTTTTTAATTATTTAGGCTATAAAACAAGGGTAAAATATTAGGATTATTGACAGATTTTAGTACAATTTTTATAAGAACAATCTTGGTAATAAATGTGAAGTTTATGCAAGATAAATTTATGGTTTGTTTGCAAATTTTGTCTAGTTTACAATAAAATTCTAGGTCGATAGGAGTTACGGATCTATGACCCTGTTTAGTGATGAAACAATCTTCTGTCGAAATTTTAAAAATATGGTTTTTAGTTTTTATGATTTGGGAGATTTGTTAAGTTTTATTTTTTACTTCCACAATCATTCACCCCCTTCTAATTACCTAATCTTAGTGTTAGTCAATCCTACAGGTGTTATCAAAGCAAGGTTATTTATTTTATTATTTTTTATAATCGATCTTAATCGATAATTAGAAAATATGTCAACGGATAGGTATTCCACAAAACCTTGTGTTTTTGATAGTGTTGACTTTTAGTGTTTGAAGGCTAAGATAGAGACATACATTCAACCTCAAGGGTTTGTTATATAGGAAAGGATCTACAAGCCATATGATGTTCTCAAAAATGATGCTGTGATAGCAGCAAACATGTCACATGTGGAGGCTAACAGTAAGGTGAGGAATTTGATTATTCAAGTGGTAGAAAAAGATGACTTCGACCATGTGGCACATCTCAACTCAACATATGAGGTATGAAGAGTAATTTATGATTATCACGAAGGGTCAAACAGAGTAAAAGAGATATGTTATGACATGTATAAAAATGAGTATGTACATTTTGAGATGAAACTTGGTAAATCTCTTGATGATTTCTTTGCTTGCTTTAATAAGATTCTTAGCAACTTACGGTCTTTTAATATTATATATTCTGAGGCTAAAATTTTTTGTTATTTGGTAGGAGTTTTAGATATGTCTATATAGGAGATGAATGTAACATGAATTAGATAATCTAGTACCATGAGTATATTAGATTTGCTTTATTCTAAATTGAAAAAATTATGAGCTAGATGTTTTTGTTAGAAAAAATGTGACTAAAAAATCAATGGTTTTCGCTTTACAAACTAGTAACTCTATTGGTTATAACTCTTCATCTAGCTATGCTTTGTCTTTTTTATCTTCACTCACTGATGAACTATTGGAACAACTTCCTAAAGATGATTTGGCACATCTCTCCACTCACCTCACAAGATATTTGCAAAATGTTTGATCTAGAAAGAGAGCAAATGGTAGAAAAACTCGGAGATGTTTTGAAATGCGGCTTGCTTGATTACTTTCATCTTAAATGTCCAAAATTTCTAGCAAGAATTTCAAGGGATGAATATGAGGACAAAGAGGTCACCATCTGGTTCACGTACGAGGATGACTTGTCCTTTGAAATGCCTTCCAGGTTTCATCCGATGAACGCCTTAGCCAACGAAGAATCGAAGATGATCTTTTTATCCTTTATAACTCCTTGTCTTCTGCCGATCGGATTTTCATTGGGCCGATCCCAACATCCATCATACGAGTCCTATCATACTTTGGTTGGTGCTCGTCAGTCGGGCTTCGGCCAACTCCCCATCGACTTGTTCTTCATCGGCAAGCTCCAAGTCCGCGGAGAAGTAAAAACTGGCTTGGAGTATGACTGACTTAGGTTGATAGCATCAACCTTGTCCTTAGGGACTATCTCCACCTTCGAGCCCTGTCTATCCAACATCAAAGTCTTTACTCGATGGTGGTCAGAATGGGGAAGGCACCTATTCAGTCTATCGGCTGAAAATTACTGCCTTCAGCTCAACCCCGACTATGTGGAATCCGATGAAGAGGTAATCCTTCTCCTTTCACTATCTCTTCTTTATCGTATTGAATTTCAACTGTGTCTTGATTCCCATGATTCCACAGGCTGGCGACAAAGATGCACCTTCGACCAGCGCAAGTGGTCGACCGATTATTTATCAACCTCCATCAACCAGATCCCTCCTTGGGCAAGGTGGTCTACCTCTATCGGTTCTCCTCCGAGTGTCACGAATACCAGGGCTGAAACGCAAGAAACCGGCTACTCGAACGGTTTCTAAGAAATAGAAATCCGATGCCGATGTTGCCATCATCACATCGGCCTCACGAAGCTCTTCTCCCACGACAATCCTGACTTTTTCCGCATCTCCATTGGTATGTGTTAGTATCAATTCTTCATTGCCTTCGCTTTTATCCTGACACCTTCGCTTTGTAGCCTAAACCATCGGCTCCTAGAGTCCAAACACCGGACACTGTTACTAGGGCTGAGCCGATGGCATCCTCAGAAGTTATGGTATCCACTCCTCAAACTCAAACCGCCCCACATCAAGCTGATACCCGCATAATCGCTCAAACTGCTCCCGCTGTATCCCATGTATATCCATCCTATATGTTATTTCTCTTGAATCATGATCCCCATATTTACTAATTTTATCATGCAGTCATTAGCTGATCTATTTTCCTTCGACATCGGCAAATACTTGGAAGCAGAGGAAGACTTAGCCACCAGCGCAGCGATCAAACCATTTTTACTAGCCGATGCACGCGAGCAGTTGTCAGATATTATGCATTGGCTAGAAGTTTTGATTGACTCGCAGGTGGAAAATTACGGGCCGATCCGTGGAAGACTTGCTGAAATTGAACATCTTTTGCCTAAGGAACTGACGGATGCACTCACGCCTGCTGCCTACTTGGAATTTCAAAGGACCTAGCTGTTCGCATCAAGAGGACCCATAGCCAATCATGTTGAGCAAAGGAACCTGGCTCACAATGTTCGGCTAACTGCCCAAATTGAAAAGAAAAGGCTTGATGAAATGACCATTGACCTTCAACGCACCAACACCAAGCTTGGCCTCTTGAAGAAACAAGAAGCCGATTTGATGGCAAAACTCGACAAGGTTCATGAAGACATCAACTCCACTGAGTCCTACCTAATCGGCCTACCAAAATCAATCCAAGATCAAGAGGCCAAAGTAGCAGATCAAGTGTGGCTTGCAGTTTGTCGGCACAGAAACTTGAAGGCTATCTCCAGATCAGATGAGGATGACATCCGCGCCATTAATGAAATAGATCAAATTCGTCTACGCGCGATCGAGGCCATCAAGAGATTCTTGTAAAGTTTTATCCTCAGAAAAACCCCAGATGTCATCTTGAACATTAACCATTTGCAATAGAATTCAACCAGCTTGATCAACAAAAGTTGTGTATATATATTTTCTAAAGGCGATATCTCAATGATATTGGCTGTCTATAACCGATACAAATCATATCGGCTTCAATACATTATCAATCGGCTATGCCTCAACCGATTACACCAACGGTATCGTCAACTGATACCACCCTTAAAACCTCATCTATCTTGAAAAGAAAAAATCGGTTATGCTCAGCTGATTTAGATGCCTACCCACTCGCTAGGATAATACTTCTTCAAATATTTTTCATTAAACGCTTTGGCAAACTTCTCCCTTTCAAGACTCTGTAACATATAAGCGGCACACACCGATAGATCCGATAGGGTCCTTCCCAATTAGGTGACCATTTTCCAAACTTATTATCCCTAGATCCAATTGGTAAAATTAACTTCCAAACGAGATCTCATTTAGAAAAAGATTTGATCATCACTCTTTTGTTATAATGCCTAGCAACCTTAGCCTTGTTTTTCTTGATCCTCTCAAATGGTTCTAACCGACTCTAATTCAAATCATCGAGCTCATCGGTCATCAACGTGTAATAATCATCGGCTGTCAACTAATCTTGTAAAGACACCCTCTTGGAGCCGGTGTTAACTTCCCACGGAAGAACTGCTTCATGATCATATACCAACTAATATGGCGGCACATGAGTAGATCCATGACATGCCATCCGATAAGCCCACAATGAATCATTCAAAGTAACATTCTATCTCCGCTATTGTCCATCGATCTTACGCTTGATCAACTTTATTAAACTCTTGTTCGAAGCTTCAGCCTGTCCATTAGCTTGAGCATAATATGGTGATAAATTCAGCAACTTAATCCCCATACTGGCAGCAAACCTTTGAAACTCCTTAGACACGAAGATAGAACCTTGATCGGTGGTAATCGTCTGTGGAATTCCAAAATGATGTATGATATGTTCCTTGATGAACTCAATTGCATCCCTAGAAGTAACTTTCTTCAAAGGAATAGCTTCTACCCACTTTGTAAAATAGTCTGTTGCCGCCAATATGAACTTATGCCCTTTACTTGATGAAGGATAAATCTGGCCGATCATGTCGATTCATGACTGACGCTGAAGCTCGCTGCACGTTCCCAAACCTCTAACAATCTTGGCAGCCTTTGTAGTATTTAAAACAATACTCTAACATACTCAGCCAAATGTATACAGCTTTCCTCATCATCCATCTCATGTTATGAGCCGATTGATGGGCTCTACAAATGTCTTCATGCACCTCGCTCATCACTAACACAGCTTCCTCGGCACCCAAGCATCTTAAAAGCACCCCATCAACGGACCGATAATATAATTCTTCATCAAGTAGTATGTACTTAATAGCCTTATACCGAAGGTTCTTGAAAACCGATTTTGATGGATTTTGCAAATACAGAATAATTTCCCATCTCCAATCATTGGCTTCCATACGGATCTCAATATCGGCTATCTTGACTTCCACTCTACTGTTCAGCCAATATCCCAAAGCAGTCTGAGCAAGATCATTGGCCTCCGCGTTTTGCTCGCTAGGAATATGATCCAATGTCACTATCTTAAAATCCTTTAATAATTGTTGACATTTTTTATAATATGACTTCAAAACTTCATCCTTACATTCATATTCCCTAGATAGTGTTTGATCACCAACAAAGAATCCCCAATAACCTCTACCGTATCGGCTCCAATTTCCCTCAGCAGCTGAAGTCCCTTGAGTACCGCTTCATATTCTACTTGATTATTTGTACTATAAGGCTTGATAGTGAAAGCGAACTCAAAACTTGCCCCCCGAGGCGATATAATCACAAAGCCGATACCAGATCCATGTTTGCAAACCGATCCATCAAAGAATAACGTCCACGGGATCGGCTCCACATAATTCTCTTGGACTCCTCTATGTTGTACAATAAAATCGGCTACTGCTTGTCCCTTGATTGCCTTAGCCGACTCATACCTCAGATCAAACTACATCAGAGCGAATATCTATTTACCAACCCGCCCCCTCAGGACTGGAGCCGATAGCATGTATTTAATCACATCGGCTTTGCAAAGCACTGTACACTCAGCCGATAGAAGATAATGCCTTAACTTTGTACACGAGAAATACAAACATAGACATAACTTTTCCACAGCAAGATACCTAGTCTTAGCATCCAGAAATCGTCGGCTCAAATAGAATACCACTCATTCTTTTGATTCAAACTCTTGTACAAGCACCGATCCAATTGACTTCTCATCGGCTGACAAATATAATTTAAACGGTACCTCTTTTTGCGGTGGAATCAATACTGGTGGAGAATTCAAGTATTCCTTGATATGATCAAAGGCTTTTTGCTGCTCAACACCCCACACAAATTCTTGATCGTCTCGTAACCTTAATAAAGGAGTGAACGACTCAATTCTTCCTAATAAGTTTGAGATAAACCTACTTGTAAAATTGAGTTTGCTGATCAAGGACTGCAACTATAGTTTGTTGCTTGGTGTGGCTTGGTGGTCTGGATAGCTCTAATGCTTCGTTGACTAACTTCAATTCCTCTCTCATGCACCATGAAACCCAAAAATTTCCCAGCCGATACGCCAAAAGCACACTTGTAAGGATTCATTTTGAGTCCATATTTCTTCGTCCTCTCTAGCACTTTTCGCAAATCGGCTATAGGCTATATGGTCTTCAATACCTTTGGATTTCACCACCACGTCATCAATATATATCTCCACCAGCTACCAATAAGATCATGAAACATGTAGTTCATGGCTCTCTGATAGGTAGCACCGGCATTCTTCAATCCGAAAGTTATGACTACCCACTTGTACAAACCAATAGCTCCAGGACATCTAAATGCAGTCTTGTGGATATCTTCTTCCACCATAAAAATTTGATTGTAGCTTGCATTTCTATCTATAAAGCTAATGATCTTGTGACCCGATGCAGTGTCAATTAATAAATCTGCCATTAGTATCGAATACTTGTCTTTAGGAGTTGCCCTGTTCAAATCGCGGAAGTCGATGCATATCCTTAACTTTCTATTTTTCTTCTTCACTGGGACAATATTGGACACCCATTCAGCATATCAGCATGGCCTGATGAAATTTGTATCGTATAACTTTGTGATCTCTGCCTTGATTTCATCATGCCACTCTGCTTTGAATCTTCTCTATGGTTGCTTAAATGGCCGATATCCCGGTCTAATAGGAAGCCGATGTTCAAAAATCGATTGGCTTAATCCCGGCATCTCATGGTAATCCCAAGCAAAACATTTTCAAAATTCCTTTAATAATTTTATTAACTTTTCTCAAGATTCAACAAATAGATTTTTACTAATGTACGTTGGCCTTGGCTTATCTCCTGAACCTATATCTATCTGCTCTAACTCATCGGCCGATGTAAAACCTTGCCCTAACTTTCCTTCGGAGTCCTCTATAGTTCCCATGGGAACAATGGATCCGAGCCGACTTGCTGAATCGGCTTTATCCCCTTATCAGTCACCTCAAGAAAATTACCCACCCATGTTTGTCCAGATAGGCAATTGAACCCATCAGCTTCCTAGAATGGCTTATCGGTTGTTGCAACACTGGTCGACTGATCGGCCGCGATCACCTCAACTCTATCTCCCTGCCACTGTATGAGGCTTTGATGCATTGTTCAAGGAACACAACAGTTGGCGTGAATCCAATCCTTGCCAAGGAGTAGACTATATGACCCCTTACTATCGATGACAAAAAATATGGTAGGCAATGTCTTGCTTCCAACTGTTAACTCCACATTCAACACACCCTTAGTTTCCGATGGATTCCCTCCGAAGTCTTTCAAAACCATATTTGTTTTAACTAAGTCTTCAACCGTCTTACCCAATTTACGGTATGTAGCATACGGCATCAAATTGACGGCTGTGCCTTCGTCAATTAACATCTTTGCCATCGGCTTCCCATCAACATACCCCTTGATATACAATGGTTTTAGGTGCCGATGCTTGGATTCTTTTGGCTTGTCAAATATGGCTTGACTTGGTTCCAATATTAATTGGGCAAACCCTTCTTCTTGACCTTCTTCATCGGATACATATGCTTTTTATTCCATAGGCAAGAAGAATACCATGTTAGCCTGAGCTGATGTGCCAGCATCATCCTCCTTTTGCTTTACTTTCCATACCATTTTAATTTTCTGGCTCTGATCGGCTTCCTCATGATCCTGACGTTGCCTTTTATGCTGCTCTCTATGCCGCAGCCTTTGCGCCCTCCTCTTCTGATTTTTTGTAAAAATCCCAGATGAACACCACTGATCTTTCATGTGGTACAATCCTTTGTGTAACTCCCTATCCTTAGATGACCTTTGACCATACTCTTCGTTGATCGGCCCTAATCGGCTATGCACCGATGCCCGCGTGAGGGAAGGCCGATCATACGATGTCCTACTCTAGTCAATATACCGAGATCCTAGTTTGTTACACTCAGGACAATCTTCGATTGATGGCAACCTCATATTTTGATTCCAACAGTACTAAAAAAAAGGACAACCCCAATGTGGGTTATACCTTTCTTGTGGCATTGCGACTCATCTTTCTTCGTCTTGTATTCTAGAATATTTTTTGATTAGGTCCGATGAGTTAACCTTCGACCTCTTCTAGCGCCTTTTCTCATCGGACCGATCTCCTGAGGTCCCTACAAACACCATATTCACAAGAAAAGGATGCCCGTCAACCTTTTTTGGTTTTTGTCCTCAAACTTGATCCTCTCCTGTTCAACAGCCGATTGTAACTGTTGCCAAAAAACCTTGCACTCATTGGTATGGTGAGATATTGAATTGTACCACTTGCAATACTTCTTCTTTTTGAGTTCTTCGGTAGATGGGATTAGATGGTTTGGTGGTAACTAAATCTGCTTTTCTTGGAGAAGAAGATCAAATATCTTGTCGGCTTTGTTGATATCGAAATCATATCTTTCCCCTTTATTGGCTTTATTAATCCATGGACATGATACAGGTTTCTTATTCCTAGTCCATTCTGCCAAACCCACTTTTGCATCGGATTTCTCATCATCTGAGTCCGATGCATACACCTGTAGCTGAGCAGCTTTCCAATGAAACCTCTCTTTCTTGGTATCAGCAAATCAGCTTTCATGAGTCGATATCCTCTGGAGTAGGTGAGACAAGCTTTCGAACTCTTGTGAAGAGAAACGTTTCCTAATCGGAGCCAGCAACTCTTGGAAAGCCAAGTCGGCTAGTTGTCCATCGCTTAAAATGAGACGGTAACATCGGCTTCTGACATCCCAAAAATGCTGGATGAATTCTAAAACTGATTCATCGTGCTTCTATTTAACCGGTGTCAAGTCTGTCAACCTCAACTGTTGAATTTCAGCAAAGAAATATTTATGGAATTGTTTCTCCAAATCGGCCCATCCCCTAATTAAGTTTGGAGGCAATCTAGAAAACCAAGAGAAGGCCGATCCATATAAAGACAATGGAAACAAGTTGACCCTCAGAGCTTCATCAGCCAATGTTTCCCCATATTGAGCCAAGAACCGGCTAATATGTTCCATTGTAGATACGCTATCTTGCCCTAAGAACCTGGAGAAATCCAAAATCTTGTATCGGTGCGGCAGTGGAACTCTGTCGAACCACTCCGGATAAGGGTGCCAATACATAAAAGTTTGTTCTTTAGGCTTAATGCTGAATTGCTCTCTGACAACTTCCACAATTCTAGCAGACCAATCTTCTTCCTTTGGATTCTCTTTCTAATACCGTGGAATTGAAGTTGGTACTTGACATGATCCATAATGATTTCCTAGATAATTATTACCAGGATATTTTTGCCTATATCCCCTGTAATAGGTTGTCCGATGATATCCTGTCATCATGTCCTCATGTTGCCCCCCAATCCACTCTTGTGCTGGCAGAAACATATTTGCCGATACATCCCTTCTGGACCCGTAAGTAACTTGTGGTTGTCCTGTTCTCATCAGCAAATATATTGGCCCTTGATTTGGTTCTTTAACAATAGATCCATCCACAGTTTTCTTAATCAAGTTGTGCAAAGTATTCACCAGTACAATCGATTGATTAATGAGTGCATGGTGAATAGCTTCGTCAACCATCTCTTGTAACAGCTTTTGAGGACTAATGGGCGGCAATCGGCTCGATTCTCCATCCAAAAATGACTTTGGCAGCTGGGATTTTTGAATTGGCCCTTGTCGGGTCATGCTGAAGGACTCCAGATAGAGCTTCTGAAAATTAGCTGTGTTCTGCTCCACATGGTATCTCTGCTCTTCAGTCAAATCCTTCATCGTCACTGGGATTATGTTGTCTGTGTTGATTTCTTTACCTGCCATTAGATCACAGTTGATGAAGGACCTTCAACTGATGAAAAAGGTCTTCCTGTCCCACTGGGCATGCCAAAAAGCATGCTCATTGCCAAAAATCCTGCGACGTCGGCTTGGTCACGCGAAGGCCTAGGAGGTCTGCTTTGCTAAAGTGTAGGTCCTTAAGCCTCAAGGTTCGTGAGCGTGTCAGTAAATTTGACACTACAATTGACAAAGAAAAGGGGATAAGACGTGTTCGTCGGTCGGCTGGAAGGCCTGCCCGACTCTTCCTATCGGCTGATGGCCGATAGAGACGAGAATGCTAGCGTATTGGCTAAAAAGCCGATGAAGGTATGGGGGATAGACACGTGTAACGTGCTAAAAGGTCTATCAACCAAAGAGCCGATGGCGCTACCCGCATCCGATACGCGGAGTGGGAGCCGATCCCCCGCGAGACCATGCAGGCGAGCGACAGCAGTAACGGTGCCGTTAGGGCCAGTTTCGATAGATCAGACCTAACCGAGACAGTATGAGGCCAGTGGCTAACGACACCGAGACGACGGAGGCTCGGACCGAACATGACAACGAGGAAGAAGGGATGCCATTGGCTTCCTATAGGCCTAACGCCTGAACCCATCGGACCGCACGACGATGGGGACCTACGTTTAGGATAACTTATCGGCTACTTATTCCGATGAGACACCATAAAGAGATGTATTGACCTAAAACTCAATCCTCCGTCAGCGGACCCGTAGGTTGGACCTAACAGATGCAGCACGAGACCGACAACGGCGGAAGGAGTTTGGTAGGTCGATAGATCCTGCACGGACATGATGCGGTACACCTGATCTGACTAATAGTTCAAACCTAAATGATGCAGCCTTAGATAGTACAAAGTATACCAGGATAGTGGTGGGACTTACCCCTTCGCCGGAGATCGGACTTAACCGATGCAGCCCCACGTCGAGAGCCAAAACCCACCGGTAAACACCTAGATGAACTAGGGTGGCGATGTGCCGAGTTTGTATATGATCGAGAGATATCTTACATGTTCCTAAGGGGTCTATATTTATACCCTGGATTTACATACTCAGTCCGACACGTTTACGACCATCGGACATTATTTCCTAACAAAAATAGAGGAAAATATTTCTAAAGAAGTTAACTACTAGCTAAACCTTCCTAATTAAATAAGGTTACAATTTACAAAGACAAACATCCTGCCGTGAAGTCCACGGCTCTTCCGCAAACCCGGTTTCATCTGAATAATCTTCCAATTTGGAACCGAGTCTTTCTTCGCTACAACCCGATCGGCTTCTCCTCTGTAGCAATCAGACCTTCTTTTACTCAAGCCAATCTTTTCCATCCTTTCCTCAGGCTTCTCGGACCTGACCCCGACCGGATTTTTCCCTGTCTTCAAACCGATCCAATCTTCTACTACTTTGATCGGTTTCTCTATAGTCCCGATCGGCTTTGTCTCCCAAGCTAACCAGTATCTCCATCGGCCGATCCTGCTTATAGGCTGAATCAAATTCTAGTGTTAACAAACATCAACAACATTAATGATAAATGAGATAGAACCATGTTATGATGATTTACATTGTGTTGTTGAAATACAAGGTACTTTATTAAAGAAGAGATATACAAAGATTAAGAAATAGGATGTTTTAGTTGAATAATTAAATGCTAAAATTACAACACTTATATCTTTGACTCCTATAGATGATTCTTGCAAATCATGTGCCTTAATATGTGCTGAATTTATTTCTTTAAGAGATTGTTAATGCCAAAATTTAGAAAGCCCAGCAATAGATTGGAAAGACGATTGGCTTGAGCGCAGAAGTGTCCGATTGCTACAGGGAAGAAGCCGATCGGATTGAAGCAAGGAAAGATTTGGTCCCAGAATAGAAGATTATCCGGATAAGACCAAGTTTGAGGAGGAGCCATGGTTCACGGTAGGGTAGTCTATCCTATCTTATATGGATAGAAAGATTTAGTTAGTTAGTTAACTTCCTTAGAGATATTTTTCTTTATCTTTGTTAGGAAATAACGTCCGATGGTTGTTGTAAACGCGTTAGACTCTATAAACCCTAGGTATAAATATAGACCCCATGGAAATATGTAAGCATCAATCCTTTAATAAATACAACCTCGGCATATCGCCACCCTAGTTTATCTAGGCTTCTATCGGTGGGGTCTGGCTCTTGACGCGGGGCTACATCGGTTAGGTCCGATCTCCGGCGAAGGGGTAAGTCCCACCACTATCTTGATATGCCTTGTTCTGTCTAAGGCTACATCGGTTAGGTTCAACCTCTTAGGCCCATAAGATGTATCGCATCATGTCTATGCAGTATCTATCGGTCTATCAAGCTCTCTCTGCCATCATCGGTCTCATGCTGCATCGGTTAGGTCTGTCCTATGAGGCGGCCGACGGTGGGATGAGCTTTAGGCCAATAGATCTCTGTACGGCATTTCATGGGAGCATTAGCTGATGAGTTATCTATATGTCGAGTGTCATGCCTAGTGTATCGACTCCTCGGCCAATACGCACCAGGTCTTTAGAGACTTTCCTTTGAGCGCCACGCCAAGCACGTCGGCCTTGCAGCCGATACATGCCTTTCTTTAGAGAGACGTCCTCTCATCGGCTCAGCTAGCCGATGGGTTTGCTTCGTCCTTACTTCAGCACGTCCAATCCGGCGTCCACCGTCCTGTTGTCATTGGCCTCATTCCCATACTGTCTCAATTAGGTCCGATCTTCGAGATTTGGTGCCAGCGGCGTCGTCATGGTGGGCGACGGGTCTCATGTTGCCATCCGGTGCCTCCATCGGCTCTGCGGCCGATGGATTAGGGCCTAGCGTCCGCTATACCCCAAGGCGTCGTATCCTTTGTCGACATCCGCCTACCTCTGCATTGGCTCCCTAGCCGATGGAAGTGCGCCCTGATTCCTATCAGCGATCAACCGATAGTAGAGACCATCTAGACGTGGCCGATGACTGATTCGATCCTATCGGCAGCTAGCTGATAGTGAGGGCTCGTATCGGCCCATCGTCCGACTGACTCGTTTGCCTCACCTCCTTGTCAATTTCAGGCTCAAATTGACTGGCACGACCTCACCCACACCGTCACCCCAGAGCTGACTGAACCCCATGGGCCTCGGCACGCGTACCTCAAGCCACGGAGCTAAGCAGACCTCCTAGTTGTCAGTGTGCTCGCGTTGGGTTCGACGCGAACAGAGATATATATGCTTCTACTTTAAAGACCTTATGCTTGAAAATAGAAAAATGATAAAGTTAATAAATATGCTTGTTATAATAATTATAATTTTGTGAAGTTATAGTTAAGGATGTTGATATTAAAATTATTCAATTAAAAGATGATCTTGTTACTCATAGGATTCTTTCATGCTCTAATTGTGGTAAAAAGATAAATTTCAGTGTATCTCTGGTAAAAATTATGTCAGTAAGTATTGATTATTTGAGGAACGATGGTAACTAAAACCGGAATCAAATTTTGAATAAAACACTAGTTCTCAAAAGTTTAAAACAAGTTTGGGTTATTATCCTTATGATTATTCTAAAACTTATGTTCCAAATATTGTTAAATCTCTTGGTAGTGGCATAATTGAGATAATTAATGAACCTAAAAAGACAATTTATAGATCTAGTAGTACCATATCATCTACTGGTACAACTAGTATAAATGTTGCTTCTATTCTTAAAAGAAAATATAAATTTAAGTACACTTGCACTCATTGGTAGGGATGAACATAAAGTAGAATTTTGTTTTAGACTTGTTAAGGAACAAATGAGAGAAAAATCTAAGGCTTTGTCTAATATGAGAAATGCACATTCTTTTTATTCTACTTATATGAGTAATGATAGATCTAAACCATTGTATAAAAATACTTGTGTTATGTCAACTGGTGTACGTCGTGTATCTCAGTATTGGATTACTAAATGTTATATTACTAACTCTAGTACTAAGATATCGACATTATTTTCTTCTATATATGCACTTCGTACGAGGAAGGAGAACATTTGGCTAGCGGATTCCAGGGTTTCATGCGAGATGTCCGATGACTAGAATTTCTTCTCCTATCTCATAGGAGCATTGTATATTGAAAAGATAACCTTTGAAGATACTTCTACTTCTATGGTTATACATAATGGTAAGTGATAAGTTTATGTTCAAGGATGTGGCTCTTGATGAGAACTTAAAATATAACTTGCTTTACATTTTAGAAATAATTGATGAAGATCTTGATGTGTTACATACTTCAAGAGATCTTTTCTTTAATATTACACTTTTTGGGAGAGTGTTTAAATTTGATTTTAATGAGTTATCTTCTATTAAGTATAGGTGTCTAGTTGCTATTGACTTTAAAGACTTATTCTTTTAGCACAGTAGACTTGACCACGTTGGTTTTGATCATCTAATGCATGTTAGTGGTTTGAATCCTATACGTGGTCCAACTAAGCTAAAGGGTGATAGTGATATACTATGCTCTTATTGTAGACATGGTAAATTGCATGCATGTTTACATCTAACTCTTACTATGGTGATGATAAAAGCACCACAACAACTTCCACACCTTGATATCGTTGGACTATCATGAGTTAAATCTTTTGGAGCCCAAGTACTAGTATAAGTGTTACAAGAACAAGTGCATACATTTAGAGGAAGAACAACTTTGTTGATGAAGATGAAAAGTAGCATTGGTGAATTGATATACTTTTTTGAATTGCAAATCAATCAAACAAAAGAAGGCATATTTGTGTATCAAAGTATGTATATGAAGGAACTTCTACATTGTTTTGAAATGAAGAATTGCAAACCCATTTTGACACTCATGGGAGCAACATCCACACTTGATCTTGATGAAGATGGTGAGCCAGTTGACCAAAAGCAGTATAGCCATATGATTGGTTTACTTTTGTATCTTACTGCTTTAAGACCAGATATACAATTTGTGGTATGTTTATGTACATGATTTCAAGTTTCCCCATGTACTTCTCATCTTCAAGCAATTAAGCAGATTCTTAGATATGTTCATGGCACTAAACATTTTATTATATGGTTATCTGCATCCTTATGTATTAGTTTAAGAGTTTTTTCTAATGCTGATTTTAGAAGGTGTAAAATCGATATGAAAAATATTTTTGATGCTTGTTTCTTGTTAGATAATTCACTTATTACTTGGTCATCTAGAAAACAATGTTGTATAACACAATCAACTACTAAATCTGAGTATATGTTTGATACTAGCTGTTGTTCTCAAATGCTTTGGATAATGGATACACATAAGGATTATGGTGTTACTTCCAAAATTTCTGCTTTTCTAGGATAACATAAATCTCATTTGTATTGCTAAGAACCCAATACAATACTGTAGAATAAAATATATTGATATTAGATTTTATTTTCTTAGAGATCATGTCAAAAAAGAAAATATGTCACTTTATCATATGAATACTGAATATTAATTGACAGATATTTTAAAAAAATCTTCGGATTTTTCTTGTTTTATTCATTTTCGGTGAGAACTTGGGTTATTTATCATCAACCTTTTGTAATATATTTTTTCTTTATTTGAAAAGAAAAAATATATTAAAAATAATGAGCACTACATATGATTCATATGTATTATTTGTGGCCATGTTTAAGTCATAATGTATGGGTGTTTTTATGTTTTTATATGTGTAGTGTTGTTCTTTGCATGATTAGCCAAATGGAATGACATGATTAAAATTTCTTATTTATTTTGATCTTGTTTTAAATATGCTAATATGATATAAAAAAGAAATATGAGAAAGATGAAAATTATGTGCAATGAAAAATATGAGAAAGATCAAGGAAATATGCATCATTGCATCTCTTTTTAACAAGATTGCTTATTATTGCACTTTGTTATGACCTTGAGAGAAATTGTGTAGGAACGAAACCTGATTTTTAGGCTTAAAATTGTTAAAATATATAGTCATAAATGGATTAAAACGTAAGGTTGATGGTGCATATAATTCCTTACCATTTATATCATATGAAAATTAGTTATTAATCTTTCAAAGCACAAATGATGTCCATCATCTTAATGTTTGCAAGTTTTGAAATAGTTGGGCAAAAAATATTCTGTCTTATAATAAATTTTTAATTACACTTGATTTTTAGCTATGTTGGATTTACATTGCATGTATATGGATGTAAGAGTGTAAATTACTTTTAGCATGACATGTGCAAGCTTGCTTACTTTATGTCTTCTTGATGAATTTATTGTCCAAAAGGAGAGAGAGTTCACACACAAATTTAAATTGTTTTTGGGAAGGTAAATGCCAATGTTTAATATTCATGTGTTGTTGCCAATGTTTTCAACAAGGGGGAGATTCTGAAATCAAAAGTGATAAAAAATTAGTCAGTATTAAAATTAAAAAAATTGATCTATATTAATATTGGTATTGCATAACCGAGTTATGTGTAGCGAGCGTCTATGTACAGTGACATAAGTGAGGTTGTGAGAATTTGTGCCTACAACATATTTTTCTATATGTGTGCATGTATTAAACACAGGAAATAGATAGAAAAACTCTAAAAAAATTTGAGGATTTTGGAGAAAAATTGATAATTTTTTACTACATTCATGGAGATACAAAATCGATAATGTGGAGATATGTTAGTGAATATAGATTGAATAAACCTGCCATGAGATATTGTAGAGATTTTATGTGTTAATTAATCTCAAGTAGTGTTTATGTCGAGTCTTTAGACTTGAGATCTTCATAGTTCTTAACATATGTAGTAGCTTATTTTGGAATTACCAAAGACTACTCTGTAACAGGGTAGTCATAAAAGTAGTCTTTGGGTTTGTTATGAAATACGTAGTGGGATGTGAGTGATCAAAATATAATTTTTCTCTCCTATGGGAGAGATATCTTTAGGCTTCATGATGAAATGGATTATGGAAGTGCTTGACCACTCCAAGATGATTGAGAAGTCAATCACAAGTTTATAATCCATTACAAAATTAAGAGAGTGCTTGAACTATTAAGAGGATAACACAAGTCTCGCCTTGAGCTCAATCAGTACTGTAAGACAAAGTGATTCATGCATAAGAACATTACAGGTTTAGCCAATATGATCTTTATGTATACTTTAGAGTTAATATGCCTTGCTAGAGACCACTATTAACGGGGTGACTAAAAAGACGTTTTTGGGTTGCGACCAAATATACGTAAACCTATAGGGTTGCACACTTAAAAGGGTTGGAATACTTATTCAAATGTGATTCAGATAAGGGTTCTATTCAAATAAAGATCTGAGTAGACTCCTATTGGGCCATGGTGCCCTAGGCACAAGTAAGGAAGCTTATATATAGCGAGGAAGGGAGGTCAAGGAAGGAGACCTATATTCACCTTAAGAAAAACCCTAGCCGCCACCTTCTAAGCCAAGCCCTAGCCGCTTGCAAGGGCTAGTATACCCATAATCGGCGTTCCATCCCAAGACGTGTGGATACCAATGGAGGCACTGCTCATCGCAGAGTTGATCGGCATCAGGATCATAGCAATCCACAATTTTGTCTACAACCTTGACGTGCGTGTGGTTGGATTGGCTTCTCCATCCCTACTTCCGCTACACTGCGCGTCTCGTGGTAATGGTCCATAATCCTTACTTCACATGATGACCTAGTGTGTGCGGTAAAAAATATTTATTTTATGCTATCGTAGCCTATGCCTACTTCTTTAGTGATATCAGAGCCATCTTGTGTAGTTTATGATCTGGATCATCATAAATGTTTATATGTGGTAGTAGTATATTAGATCTATTACAGTCTAGATTAGTCGATTCCTATGATGGATCGATGGTATTGTGGGTTGATGACATCAATCAGTGAATAAGAATTAGATGAGGTATGGATCATATCATTGCTAGCGTCCTTGAGAGTGTCTCGGACTAACATAAGGTTGTTGTGCTGAGTACTAGTTTGTCATGGATCTATAGACTCGGATCATTGGAACTACTAATTTCCTTGAGAGTGTCTCGGACCAGCATAAGATTGTTATGCCAAGTACTAGTAGGTTATGGATAGGATCAATGGAACTACTAGTATCTATGAGATTGTCTCAGATTGGCATAAGTTTGTTATGTTGAATAGTAGTATATTATGGATCTAATTGCTTTGGGCCAGTGGAAAAACTAATATCCTTAAGAGTGTCTTGGATCGGTATAAGGTGGTTGTGCCATATTGTTTTTCCATAGAGATTTCATTGATTGGACCTATGAATTTCATAGGGTGTACCTCCTTGTATGGCATCTTAGGTTTACATCGTTAGGTAAAATATGATTCTCTGCCTAACTTGTTTTTGCAAAGAATGATGTGAATAGTATGGCCCTATAGCTCATTTGGAATGTATGAGATATATGTGATGCATGTGACATTCGTTCATGACCTGCGTGTCATGATTATTTTAGCTACTACTAGCTATCTCTATTGTATTTAAAAACTTGCGTCTTGACCATCGTGTGTGCCACCCTTTATAACATGTAGGCTTATAGAAGGAAATCCCGTCAGCCCTGATGTGATTAAGATGATTGGTTACATTGAAAGTCTAGAAAAACTTGGTTTTCCTCTTAGCCAAGAGTTGGTTACTGATGTGATTCTCTAGTCACTCCCTTTGTGCTATGAGCTATTCATATTGAACTATCACATGAATAATTTGTTCAAGACCTTGGTTAAGTTGCATGGGATGCTAAAATTTGTCGAGCACAGCATTAAGAAAAGCACCAATCATTTGATGATGATGTAGAAAGGCAAGGCAAGCCGATGTCAAGAAATTCACGGTCAAGAGAAAGTTGACTCCCGATCAGATTACAAGCAACTCTTAGGCCGACAAGCGAGACTAGAAGGGTGTTGCTCCTGATGCAACTTGCTTTTCCTACAAGGGATTAGGGCACTAGAAGAGGAACTGTCCAAAGTACTTGGAGGATCTCAAGATGAAGGGAAGTGCGACTTTTGCTTCAAGTATAAAAGTTATAGAGATCAATCTTGCTATTTTATCTACTAATTTTTGGATATTTGATTCCGGATCGGTTGCTCACAATGCAAATCATTGCAAGGGCTAACAAGAAGTAGAAGTTTGAGAAGGAGCGAAGTGGATCTTTGCATTGGCAATGGAGCAAGAGTTGCTGCAATGGCTGTTGTCACCATGCCATTGTCTTTACCTTCAGGATTAGTTTTGAATCTAAATAATTGCTATTATGTTTCCATCTCTTTCTAGAAATGTTATTTCTACTTCTTATTTGCAAGAAGAACGCTACGACTTTAGATCGGTGGATAATGATTGTTTTCTTTATTTTAATGATATATACTATTGTCATACTCTATTGGTGAGTGGGTTATACATTCTAAATTTTGAAGGGACACTGGTCTATAATATTAATACAAAGAGGAAATGTTCTAATGATTTGAATCCCATGTTTATATGACATTATCGCTTGGGCCACATAAATGAGAAACCCATGGAGAGGTTCCATAGAGATGGTCTTCTACACTCATTCAATTTTGAATCATTTGAGACAGATGAATCTTGTTTACTTGGCAACATGACAAGGGCACCTTTCACCGGTCAAGGTGAAAGGGCAAGTGACCTCTTGGTACTCGTACATAATGATGTATATGGACCATTGAGCTCAACAGTCAGAAGTGGTTTTCAATACTTTATAACTTTTAGTAGATATGGGTAAATCTACCTAATGAAGCATAAGTTTGAATCCTTTGAAAAGTTCAAGAAATTCCAAAATGAAGTACAAAATCATTTAGGTGAAACAATCAAGTTTCTATGATCTTATCGTGGAGGCGAGTATTTGAGCCATGAGTTTGGCAATCATCTAAAGGATTGTTGAATTGTTCCATAGTTGACTCCACTAGATATACCTCAATGGAATGGGGTATCTAAATGGAGAAATCACACCTTATTAGATATAGTGTGATCCATAATGTGCCAAAATGATCTTCCATTATCCTTCTGGGGATACACTCTTGAAATAGTCACGTTTGCATTAATCATGGTTCCATCTAAGTCAGTAGAAAAGACACCATATGAGATGTGGACAGGACAACATCCTAGCTTATTTTTTCTTAAGATTTGGGGATGTGAGGTTTATGTAAAATATTTACAATCTGATAAGCTCGCTCTTAAGTATGACAAATGCTTTTTGTTGGGTATGCTAAGGAGATAAAAGGATATTACTTTTATAATCAAGGAGAAGGCAAAGTGTTTATTGCCCAACATGGTATTTTCTTGGAGAAAAAGTTTTTCTCAAGAAAGGATACTAGGAGAATGGTGTAACTCGACGAAATTCGAGAAATACCTAAAAAAGTTTCAGCTCATACAGAACCACAATAGGTTGAACAAAGTGTTGAAGAATCTGTTATAGACACACCGATACCATGTAGGTTAGAGAGGTCACGTCGTGCACCTGAGAGGTATTTGTTCTTGACTACTCAACAAAGAGACATATTGTTGTTAGACAACAATGAGCCTAAGACCTATGAAGAAGCGATGGTAGGACCAGACTCTAAGAAATGGCTTCAAGCTATGAGATCCGAAATTGAATCCATGCATGGTAATTAAGTTTGGAACTTGGTTGATCTCCCTAATGGCATTAAGCCATTGAGTGCAAATGGTTTTTCAAGAAAAAGATAGACATGAATAGAAATATTCACATCTATATGGCATCATTGGTGGCCAAAGATTTCAAATAGATTCAAGGTATTGATTATGATGAAACTTTTTCGCCTGTCGCAATGCTGAAGTTTATTCGCATCATTCTAATGATTGTTACATATTTTGACTATGAGATATGGAAAATTCATATCAAAACAACTTACCTTAATGGAAATCTAAGTAAGGATGTGTACATGGGTTTTGTCGATCCGCAATCAGCTAGAATGATATGCAAGTTGCAAAGAACCATTTATGGATTAAAGCAGGCATCTCAGAGTTGATGGTTTTGATGAAGTGACTGAAGGGTTTGGTTTCATCAAGAATGAATAAGAGCTTTATGTTTATAGGAAGGCTAGTGGGAGCGTACTTGTATTTCTGGTCTTATATGTGGATGACAGATTATTGATAGGAAATGACATTCCAATGCTCAAATCTGTTAAGTTTTCATTAAAAAGTAGTTTCTTTATGGCACACTAAGGAGATGTGACATACATTTTGAGCATCAAGATCTATAGAGATAGATTAAGAAGTCTAATTGGATTATGGCAAGATATATACATTGACAAGGTGTAGAAAACATTCAACATGCAAGACTCCAAGAAAGGTTTACTGTCTATGTCACATGGTATAAATCATAGCAAGAGTCAGTGTCCTAGTACACCTGATGAGCAGGATAAGATGAATGTGATTCCATATGCTTTGACTATTGGGTTGATTATGTATGCTATGCATTGAACATGGCCAAGGAGCCTAGATCACACCAGAAGACCAAGCACATTTGATGGCATTTTCACCTCATCTGCAAGATATTGGATAGAGGCGATATGAAGATAAGCAAAGTAGAAATGGATTTGAACATTGTAGATCCATTGACAAAGCATGAGGACCACGTTACGGCAATGTATATTAGATATCTACATGATTGACTCTAGTGTAAGTGGGAGATTAGTAATGATATGCCGTAGAGACAACATAAAGATATTGTATATATCACATACTATATTTATGATATATTGATTTGTTTCTTAAAATAGACATTATCATTATTGACCAACGAATATGTGACTTATTCATAAGACTCCTAATGTTAAATGTTGCTATATCTAAATGGTCCTTGATCATATATCTGTTTGAGCTAAATCGGTCCTCTGTGTTCACCGACGGAGTTTCGATGTGATCACGCTTGAACACATTGAGGTCTAGGAGATCTTCTTGGCTCCAGTGCAAGACCTTTGGCTCGTCAGAGTGCACTCCCGATGGTCCCACCCAGCGAGCCAAAATTATGTTCGAGCTGAATTGGTCCTCTATGTGTGCCGATAGATGTCCGATGTGATTACACCCCAACATGTTGAGGCTTCGGAGGTCTACTTTGCTTTAGTGCAAGTCATTCGGTTTCGAGGTCCCTTCGTTGGGGTTGCTAAAGTTCCGGGCATGTCAATCAATTTGATCTTACAATTGATAAGGAGATAAACCGATAAGTCAGTTAGTTGATGGGCCGATGAGAACTCCTGCTATCAGCTGGTCGCCAATAGGGTTGAGATAAACATCGGTTGTGTTTGATGCACTCCTGTTATCTGTGAGATGCCAATCAGAGTTGAAGCACTCATCCATTAGCTAAAAGCCTATGATGGCGTAGGCAGATGGAAACGAAGGGCATGAAAAATCATATCGGCCATACAGTCAATGGCGCTCTAAATAAAGTAGACGATAGGCACTGTGTGCAGACTCCTGCTATCTGCTAGTTACTGATAGAAGCTGTAGCACTCTTTTATTGGCTGAAGAGCTAATGAAGGCATAAATGGATAACGCAGAAAAGGAAAAAGGACTAATCGACTGTAGAAACGATAGCTCTCTAGAATATAGTGGTCGATGAGCTGTATATGTAATCTTCCTATTGGCTGGCTGTCGATAGAGGCTATACTACTCATTTATTGGCTAGAAAGCCGATGAAGGTATATGAGGATAGTAAGGAATAAGATAGAGGACCCATCAAGTATAAAGCCGATGGCACTCCGAATAGAACATGCAATATATAGTAAGAAGCAACAGTCGATCCTTCGAAGATACAAAGGCTAGATCGGGTGCGTGAACGAAATGAATGGGCAAACCCATCGGCTAGCAAAATTGATGTGATCAATTTTCTAAAGATATATATATATCGGCTGAGAAGTCAATACACTAGGCATGTGGCTCAATATGTGGATTATTCATCGGCTAGCCTCTCCGATGAAACGTTCGCGTAAAGACCTATCAATCTACGACTTAATCTCCTATCAACGGCCTAGCAGGTTGGACCTAACTGATGTAGCACGAGATTGATGGTAGTAGAGGGAGCTCGATAAGCTGTTAAAACCATGCAAACATGATGTGGCGAACCTGATCGAATTAAGGGATCGGACCTCACCGATGCAGCCTCAGGTAGAGCGGATTCACCAAGATAGTGACGAGACTTACCCCTTCGTAAAAGATCGGACTTACCCGCTTGTAAAAATGTAGATGAACTAGGGTGGCGATGTGTTGATATTGAATTGATTTGTGATGAGTGATTTACAATTTTCCAAGGGTCTATATTTATACTCTGGAGTTACAAGAGTCTGATGCGGTTACAAACAACCTCCGGACATTATTATTTCCTAAACATAAAAGGAAATTATATCTAAGGAGTTAATAAAACTAATTAGACTTGCGAATCTTACAAGGTATCTTCTATAGAGATAAAGTACTCTACTATGGTTTTCACGGATCCTCCTTATACTTGGTCCCATATGGAAAACCTTACGTCCTTGACTGGACCGAATCCATCATCAAACCATCTGATAGGCTTTCACACTCTATCAATCGGCTTCCTTCTATAAGCCAATCGGCATTCCAATCCTGTTTACGAGGCTTACCAAATTTTGGTATAAATAATATTATATAAGAAATAAATATGATTGTAAGATCAACATATGTATTGATTGATGATCATGTCTCATGTCTCATGGTTTGGAGATACCAAATTGATAATATGCACATATGTTAGTGGACATATGTTGGATAAACCGTCATAAAATATTAGAGAGATTTTATGTGTCATTAATTAATCTTAAGTAGTTTTTATATTGAGTCTTTAAATTTAGCATCATCATGGTTCCTAATATATGTAGTAGTTTATTTTGAGAATACCAAACACTCCTCCATAACAGGGTAGTCATAAAAGTAGTCTTCGGGTTTGTTGTGAAATATGTAGTGCAATGTGAGTGATCAAGATAGAATTGTTTTCTCCTATGTGAGAGATATCTTTAGGACCCTCAATGTAATAGATTATAGAAGTGTATGGCCATACCAAGATGATTAAGAGTCAATCATAAGTTTATAGTCCATCACATGATTGAGAGTGTGATTGAGCTATTAAAAGGATGACACAAGTCTTGCATTGAGCTCGATCGATATTATAAGGAAAAAGGATTTGTACATAACAACATTATAGGTTCAGTCGATATGATTTTTACATATACTTTTGGGTTAATATGCCTTACTAGAGATCACTATTAACAAGGTGATCGGAAAGGCATTTCTAGGTCATAACCAAATAAACGTGAAACTATAGGGTCACACAGTGAATGAGTTAGAATAATTATTCAAATGTGATTCAGATAAGGACTCGATTCGGATAGAAATTCGAGTAGACTCCTATTAGGTCATGATCCCTTAGGCCTAAGTGAGAAAGCTTATATATAGAGCGGTATGGAGGTCGAGAAAAGAGACCTCAATTCACCTCAAGCAAAACACTAGCTGCCACTTCATGAGCAAATTGTAGGAGCTTGTAGGTGCTAGTACACCCACAATCGGCATTTCAGCCTCGGACGTGTGGATACCGATGGAGGCGCTACTCGTTACAGCGTTGTTCGGCATCAGTATCGCAGCGATCGACTACTTCATCTACTATCTCATTGCGCGTGTGGTTGGATCGACTTCTCCGACCCTACTTCCACTGCACTGTGTGTCTCATGGTAATGGCCCATGCTCTCTACTTCATATGATGTCGTAGTGTGCATGGTAGAAATTTTTTGTTTTATGCTATCGTAGCCCACGCCTACTCCTTTGGGCTAAAAGTCAGGGGTCCAGCATAACAAGCCAACGACATGGTAGTGACCCAACAGTCGTGGCCATGAGTGAGCGCGGGTGCACATGATGGCACTGTGGTTGACAGGTGAGCTCGATATGGCAGTGGCTAGCACGAGCGCGGGGCGCGCGATAGAGCGAGAGACACTACGGCTGATAGGAGGGCATGACATGGTGGTGGCTAGCACGAGTGCACATGGGTGCATTCGATCCGGCAAACAGGTGTTAACGCGTGATTGGTACAATTGAGTTGAACTCTATTGGCCTCCGTGTGTCTGATGACGTGGCTCAATCTAGGACATTGATTTTAAATCTGATGGCTGAAAATAGGCTGAATAGTGGCTATAAAATCTAAAGGGCTTTGAGATCTTTTCCTTTGGGATTTTCTAATCATTTTTTAATATAAAAAAAATAAAGTGCTACGATTTTTCAGAGATTTTAGTAGAATTTTTTAAGCATAATAAAACTAAGTTTATAGAAGATTAGTGTGTTATTTAGTCTCTTTTTCTCGTTCATCTTTACATATGCATAGTGATCAATTTAAGATTTTTTTTTATTATTTGGGTTGGTTTCTTTGATATAAAATCATGTTTTTCTCATGTGATGTTGTATTACTAATTAATTAGGGTTTAATTAATTTCTAATTTTATTTTATTGTTTTAAGATTTAGAACAATTTATTTGTAAATTTTATCTTGTTTATTAATATTGATCAGAATTATGGATGTACGGTTACAATCAAAGCAGTGTTGCGTCGATATTTTAAAAGCTTGGGTTTTTTGGTTTTGTAATTAGAAAAATTTGTTAAATTTACTTTTGACTTCCACCATCGTATTTCATTGTCTATCTACAGTTTACTGTGCCGTTACACGAATTAGCGTTTATTCCGCCCAGAATTTTAAAAGGGAAAAGACTACTTTTCATCCATGAACTCATGAACTCTTTACTCAGTTCAATTTTCATCCCACAACATTAAAGCTAGATAAAACATGTGCTTAAACTATGAAAACCAAATATTTCTTGTCCCCAGCTCTGGTTTGAGATGGTTTTGTCTTATGTGGATAGCTGAGCTGGTACGGTAGATAACGTGGACGGACGGCCATGCTGGCCATTTACCTCTTTAGTCCCCTGTTCTTTCTCCCTCCTTACTAAAATTCCCCACTGACTCACTCTTGCAGTTAATCACTCCTGTAGTGCTTTTGCTAATCAACTTAGTGACCCGGTGGGCAGGAAGCTAGTGGTTTTGGGTAACATACAATGCACACTGTCATCTTGAGTTATACTGTATCCCAGAAATATAATTATGAATCGCTCATTAGCAAGACGGCGTCGATGGTAATAGGGTTGACCGCTGGATGCAAATACAGAGCAAAGAGGGGGAGAAGAGATAAGGATATCATCTTCTTATATATGACGGCGCTTATGTTACACACCAATAAAATAAAATATGTTTTATATTAAATTTACATTCCATATATTTCAACATATCAATAGATCTATTACACCATAAAGTAAATATGCTGTCGTTTACATAGTTGTGGGCAAAAGAAAGGGAATTGGGCTCACATAATAAATGGATTATCAATGAAGCTAATAAGGACCAATCTATGGCCTTTCCTAAGTCTTCTTTCATTCCGCCATGTCAATATTGAGCTGTACAAGGTAAAAGATAAACTTTTATACATTTTGGATTCGGATTCAATCTATCGTATTAACTTTAAACAGATCTATCCGCTAATACAAAAGGTTACGTGTGCCATAATTACTTGTTGGAACAGTCTTAAAGTCTACTTTTGATCCCATAAAAAAATTCTGCCGGAACTTCTTATAATCATCAAAACAAGTTATATGGTCTAAATCTATTTTGGTTTTTAGGCTTTGTAATTATATCATCAAATAAACCTAAGAGGAGTGCACCCTTCCTATGGCGAACCCCAATCCTAGTACGTCCAACATCATATGTCTATTTATTACTTGGTTTCTATGTTTTTGGAACTCTAATATGTGCGATTTATCTTATATTCATATTATATTTAGATTATTTGTTATACTCTTTGTTCTTGATTCACTTGCAAGAGATAGCTTTCTCAGGAGGTCAATCACATTTTGGTATGGTTGATAACTAACAATTGTAATGTAATGATATCAAGGCCAATCATTTTGGTCCGAACCTTTAGATTCTCATTGTTGAATTCTCCGTACCTATTTAAGAGTAGTTCATCATTATTAGAAGAGGGAGGCTGGAGGAAGCAGACGACAATGAGCGCTCCTCCAACTCCCATATAGACCCGCCACTGCTCATTAGCTCTTGGAAATTTGCTGCCAAAAGAAATATTGAAGTTGCAAGAAGTGTGTTAAGTTGAACCGTTGGTCAATTTAATCTGGAGCCTGACTATTTTTTCCCCTCAACTCTTATCTGAATTTAATTTTTGTCCATCAACTAGAAAACCAGGTAAAATCAATTAACTTCTAAAACCGGGCAAACATAATCCCTAGGCTCTATCACACATGGTTTTGGTATAAGTGGATGTCTGAATGAGTGCTGAACGCTGACTAGCCCCCAATTAAAGCCAACATGTGCCCATGCAAGCAGTGTGTCAACATGCTCGCGAGTCGCAAGCTGGAGGATGATGTGCATACATGTGTGGATTGTTGTCTGCAATTCTGCTGGTTCCTAAATCCACATCAACGGTGAGCTGCATCGGAGGTACAGGTGAGAATCAAGCCGGAGCACCGGGAGCGCCCACCGGTAAGCTGCAAAAAGAAGGGCAAGCGCCCACCGGGGAGTGCTGGGCGTCCTGGCTCTGGCGGGCCTAGTTGGACAATGCTCGAAGCCTATGTATCTCGCGGTCCACGTTGATCGACATGCGGTGCGGCTGGCCACTAATCGTCTGTTTGATTGCGGACGAGGTGGGATGGTGATGAACACCCGGTTACGAGCGTCCTGTTTTTCCCTCTCCTTCACAGTACCAACAATAATACTTTCCGGTTAATAAAATAAAAACCAATTGTTTCTTTTGCCTCCACTGAACCATGCAGAACCAATAGCTATTCTAGGAAAAATCTCGTTGCCGTATTGATCTGGCAATCTTCAACGTAATCTCTGGATGTCAGGGTGAGCACGAAACTGACTCACGGAAACACTACATATTCAGTAGCATTGAATATAACTTTGGCCTGCCACTCCACCCGTGCAGCAAAGACACACGATCAGAGATGCTGGAAACCAACACGGCTCCAAGCAACACACCTCAAAGAAATCTCCAAACCTCACGGCGGCGGCGGCGGTAGATCAACTGGACAGAATCACTGCCCTCCCGGCTGGGTAGTAAACCTTAAACCAATTCTCAACACAACAAAAAGAAAACCCACATTACAAGGACCAGGAGGCCTAATATACGTGCACGCAGGCACTTGACGCAATCCCAACCGACTCTGACACTGGGTACTGTTCGATACATAACAATGCAGAAAAGGAAAACTACTTAATGCTTAAACAAGCTGGACTCTAATTACAAGGGTAACGACGCCGATAATGACCCCTGCACCTAAAAAAATTGATCTAACCACCTCACGAACATACTCTTCCTTGTAAAACAATAGAATATTGCGCCTGCAGTGCAAATCACCCTTGCTAATGATCCTCACTAACTAGCCCAACTCCAAGTGCATTAACCAATATACGTCTATTCATTTGGTTTCTTTCTCCCTGGTCGCATCAAACCACCAATATTGATCGGTTTGTTCTCTCCCTTTGTCACAAGAACAGGCAGCGCACCAACTAAAAATTGTAAATCCTTGGACAAATCAAATGGGTTAGGTTCATCCTTATTTTTTTTGAATGGTTCCAGTTTATATTTGGTTTGAGCAATCGGATGAACCCTGTTTTTTACCTGGTTGGATGTATGGATTGAATGGTCATCATTTATTGTGAAAGCTCAATTTTTATGACATATCAAGTAAATTTGAGTAAAAACGCTTAATTCAATTTGCTTAGGGTATTTTATTCAACTTTCATACTAATTAGAAGCATTATAATGTATTGAAATCATGAATTTTTAATATTGATTTAATCTTGATTTTAATATGATTGATTTATGTTTGAACATTAGCTCATACTTATTTGCTAGTTGAACAACGCATATCTCTTATCTTGCAAAACATGCCACTAGATTGCTTTTGGTATATTTCAAAGATTTTTAAAAATAAAAATTTGTTCATTACAAATGATAATGGTGAAATCATAGCATTTAGACATTAAATTGGTTCTTTTACAACCTTGATAAAATTATTGTCAAAGGAAGAGAAATATATATAAAATGCATAGTTAAAAAAAGGGATAAATTTGACAGAGTGAGAAATTTGGAGAAATTTGATTTTTTTGTTCTTATGATTAATTGACAAAAGTTTTGACAATTTTGATTGATTCTTGAAAATAGTCGATTTTGTGATCTTATTTAAATTTTGAAAAATTTGGAAGAATTCTTTCGTTTTAAAAAATGGGAGAGTTTTTATTTTCACTTTGTTCATTTTTGAGCCATTTGTGCTTTTTGACATCTATTCGGTTTTTATTTTTTATAAACACCTATTTACATTTTAGGGATGTTATTGATGTGTTTATCAAGGGGGAGATTAATAAATCATTGTTATTTATGGTGTTGTTATGATGAACAATTGGATTTGAAATTGATTTAATTAATAAAAATTGGTTTGGAAATATTTATGGTGTTGTGTGAGTGTGTGTGACAATAGGTCAGGTTGCAATATCTATGTCTAAAAACGGTTGCTTTATCTATTTATATATAGATGACTTGAGATCAACCTTTTTAAATGGTGATGATCAAGACTATGATTAGGGAGGAACAGAGGTTTAGTACAACCAGTATGCCATGTGATAAAAGATGAACTAGAGTCAGGTGGCTAACATATATCAATGGTAGAGGTTCAGAGAAAGCTGAGGTCCAAAATAGCAAAGAATTCCAAGTGATGAAGTTGAGCAGAAGGTGACATATATTAGATGGACACCGTGTGGGGGATTTCATAACGGGCTTCATAAGTTGTGTTTATAAGCATTAGAGAAATCACGAATAAATTTAAAGTGGGACTGAGAACAAAAAGAAAAATTAAATTAGAAAATTGTAAAAGTTTGGAATATGAGAGGTTGAGTCCAATTAGAAATAGGAGTTTCATATCTAGTTAATCTTAAAATTTGAGTTTAACTCCAAGTTGGAGTAGGAGTTTCACTCCTACATGGAGATAGAGATTTTTCAATAGATAAGAGGTTGAGACCCTATGGAAATAACTTTTGTAAGAAAAAAAGCTAGAGTTCAGTTTAAGAGAGAGATGTGCTTTATATGTAATTTACAGATGCATCTTGATCCAATAAAGTTAATCTAATTTTAATTATTTTGTCAAATTGTGTTCTTAATTTATAAGCAGTTAGATTGACTGCAAGGCAGCATACGGACCAATGGCATCAAGTCTGTCGAAGTACACATAACATGGCGATCGGATAGTGACAAGTAGACAATCAGACCTACGGTATTTAGCAATGCATCGTAACTTCATCTAGGTCGAGTTTTCTTTTTTTTCGTAAAAAGATTTGATTTTTGATAATCTTACCGTTCACTCCTATCTGGTAGCCCTGGTTTTTATGTTTTGATCCTACCGGTGGTATTAGAGTCTTGTTTTCTCTATTTTATCTTTACCGATATCAAGATTTTATATGGCTAATGTATGAGAGTTCTGATATTTGGTAAAAAATTTCTAAATCTTATGATACACCAAATGAGATTACTACTACCAATAAAATTAAATTTAAAAATAATTATAATGCTCGTAATTTTATTCTTAATGGAGTTTCTCGTTCTAATTTTGATCGAATTTTTCATTTTAAAACTGCATATTAGATGTGAAAGGCTATATATGATTTTTATCAAGGATCTACTAATATCAAGGAACTGCGCAAAGATGTTTTCAATAAGAAGTATATGAAATTTGAGATAAAATCTAGAGAAGCTCTTGATGATTATTATGGCCGTTTTAATTAAGTTGCTCAATGTCTTTTTAATGGTCTTGATATGTCTATTTAGGAGATGAAAGTTACATCTATACAAGAATCTTTTAATATGATTACTTTAACTTTGAAATCTTTATACACCAAACTTAAGACACATGAGATGAATATTCTTTTACAAAAAGTTGATTCTAGATTTTTTTGCTTTAGTGTCTTCTTCTAGTGCTTTAGTTAATTCTTTTTCATCGCTTTCTTTGACTGCTTTTAATACCATGTCAGATGACCAACTTGAGAAAAATCTATGCGGAGGAATTGGTTTTGCCTTCTAACGGAATTTCTCGAGCTTTGTACAATATGAGAAACATGAAACAAGGTGGCCTTATTCTATGCTTTGGGTGTAGTGAGTTGAATCACATTTGTTTCAATTGTCCTAACTTCGATAAGGTAATCAAAATAGAGGAGAAAGACAAGAAGGATAAGAAGCAAGATAAAAGGAAGAAGTGAAAGCAAAAGCTTATAGGTCAGTTGCAAGAAGCTTACCTATAAGCTTTTGAAAGCGATGAAGAGTTGGAAATTGAAGAAGGAGAGAGAATTGGTAAAGTTAAACATTTAACTGTTTATCTCTCATGGCTTATAGTAGATCTAGCTCTGATATGGATGAATTTAACAGTGATATTAAAAAAACTAATCTTAGTTATGATGAAAGGGAGGTTGATTTTAGGGGGAGGTTATGCTTTTCATGGTATCTATATTTATTTTTATGCATTACTCTTAATCAAAAAATAAATAAATAAAGAGATTTGATTTTTACCTCTGATATATTCTTATGCTTATTAGTAATATAAGTGAGGTTTTTTGATACCTAATATAGCATGTATGTGTTTTAGTCTTTATATGAGACTTTGCTATTACTTTTGAGGGATATAATGGATGATACACAATTCTTTTATTTGAATTAAATAAATATGCAATGTTGAAACTAATTCTAGTTTGAATAATTTATGGCTTCATATATGTTTGCTTGAGTTTTTCATTCCTCAAATGCTCTACAAATGCCTCAAGTGCTAAGAAAGTTAATTTCCTTGTTTTTACTTACGAGAGGTAAAAATGGATACCGAATGCTTAGAAACAATATTCGCAACAAAGATGTATCCACGGTGAGGAAAATAATGGCTACCGAATCCTTGGGAACAATAATCACGATAAGAATATACTCGATGTAATTGAGAGTTTTCTTTTATATGCATAATGTCATGAGCAAAGCTCATTGTTTATTAAAAGCTCTCAATTTTTGCGAAATAGCATGTAAAAGAGTGTTTAATTCAACTTGCTTGTATATAGGGGTATTTTGTTCAATCTTTGTACAAGCAGAACTGTTGCTTTATAAATTGTTAAAATGATGAATTTTTAATGTTGTTTTGATCTTCATTTTAATATCATTGATTTATGTTTGGACTTTAGCCCATGCTTCTTTGCTATTTGACCAATATTTCTAGCTTATCTTGCAAAACATGCCATTGGATTGTTTTTGGTATACTTTAAAACTCCTCAAAAATAAAAAGTTCTTTAGTACAAGTGATAATTATGAAATCATAATATTTGGACTTTAAATTAGTTCTTTATTATCTCTTTTACATCCTTGTAGAAATCATTGTCAAAGAGAGAGAAATATATACAAAATGCATGCTTAAAGAAAGGGAAAGAAATTTGACAAAGGGAGAAATTTAGAGAAATTTTAGTTTTTTTTTGTTTTTTGATTAATTGACAAAAGTTTTGACAATTTTGACCGATTCATAAAAATACTTGATTTTTTTGTGATCTTACTGAAATTTTGAAAAAATTGGAAGAATTATTTCTTAAAAAAAAGAGAGTTTTTTTTTCTTTTATGATTTTTGAGCCATTTGGACATCTCTTCGGTTTTTATTTTTGACAAACACCGATTTACATTTTGGACATGTTGCCAATTTGTTCATAAGGGGGAGATTGTTCAATCATTGTTATGATTAGTATTTTATGTTGAACAATTGTCATTTAAAATAATTTAATCAATGAAAATTAGTTTCGAAATATTTATGGTGTTGTGTGAGTGCGTGTGACTAATTTGGGTTAGGTTGTAATTCTATTTGTGTGTAGATGACTTGAAGTCAACCTGGTTTAATAGTGATGACTGAGACAACGCACAGGGAGGAGCAGAGGGCTAGCATGGTCAAGGCGCCATGTGATAAAATTAAACTAGAGTTAGGAGATCTTGGTGCCAACATGTATCAACAGTAGGACCAGGACTAGGTTTATGGGAAGCTGAGGTCTACAAGGGTGAAGAATACCAGCTAACAAAGTTTAGCATAGGGTGACATATGGTAGATGTACACCGTGTGGGAGAATTTCGTAATGGGATTTATAAGTTCTGTGTATAAGCATCAGAGAAATTATAAATAAATTTAAAATGGAAATGAGAAGAAAGAGAAAAATTAAATTAGGAAATTGTAAATGATTTAGAATATGAGAGTTGAGTCATTTTAGGAATAAGAGTTCTACTTGAAATTTGAGTATTGAATTCCAAGTTGGAGTAGAAGTTCTACTCCTACTTAGAGATAGACATTTTGGGTATAAATAGGTGAGGAGTTGAGGCCCTATGGACATAACTTTTATAAGAAAAAAAAGCAAGGGTTTTGTTTAAGAGAGAGTGGAGTGCTTTGTATGCAATTTATAGACACATGTTTATGTAATAAACTTGATCTAATTTCAACAGTTTCATTAAGTTGTGTTCTTTATTTGTGAGCAATTAGATTGGTGACAAGGTGGCATATGGACTGGCAGCATCAAGGCGGTCGATGTACCAACAACACAATGATCGGACTAGCGATAGGTAGGCAATCAAACTGTCAGTATACGGCAGTGCATCGTAACTTCATTCAAATTAGAGATTTATTTTTATTCCACAAAAATGATTTGGTTTTTTGCTAATCCTACCATTGACCCCTATCTAGTAGGCCTGGTTCTTGTATTTCGATTCTATAGAGCGATGGAGATGAGATAGTTGGATAGAGATATCTCCTCACATAGAGTTGGTGAGGTTACCCTTGCCTGCCATTAAGAAGCAACACACATTACACTTTACATGGATATTATTTCATCTTAGCTCATTATGTGCCAAGCAATCTTTTTTGTTTGGTTAATGGGATGCTGTTAGCGCCAAAATCTAGCGGATCCGATGGCACTAAAGCCGATTGGATCGGCTTGAAGACAGGGGATTGTCCAATCGCGATCAGGTCCGAGAAGCCCGAGGGAAGGAAGAAGAAGGATCGGCTTGACTAAAAAAGGTCCGATAGCTACAGTGGAGAAGCCGATCAAGTTACAGCAAAGAAAGACTCGGTTACAAATTAGAAGATTATTTAGATGAAACCGGGTTTGCGGAGGAGCCGTGGACTCTACGGCAGGGTGCTTATTTTTGTAAATTATAACCTTACTCAATTAGGGAATATTTTCCTTTGTTCTTACTAGAAAATAATGTTCGATGGTCGTAGACGCGTCGGACTCTGTCTATAAATCCAGGGTATAAATATAGACCCCTGGAAACATGTAATCTATCTATCGATCATATTCAAATTCGGTGCATCGCCACCCTAGTTCATCTAGGTTCTACTGGCGGGTTCTGGCTCTCGACGCGGGGCTGCATCGGTTAAGTCCGATCTCCGGCGAAGGGGTAAGTCCCGCCACCATCCAGTTATGTCTTGCTCTGTCTAAGGCTACATCGGTTAGATCCGACCACTTAGGCCAATCGGATGTATCGCATCATGTCCGTGCTGGACCTATCGGCCCGTTAAGCTTCCTCTGCCGTCGTTAGTCTCGTGCTGCATCGGTTAGGTCCGACCTACAGGGCTGCCGACGGTAGATCGAGCTTCAGGCCTTTAGGCTTCTGCACGGCATATCATCGGAGTGCTAGCCGATGAGTTATCCATGCTCTGTGCTTCATGCCCAGTGCATCGGCCTCTCGGCCGATATGCATCAGCCTTTAGAGGCGTCCCACGATGCGTCACGCCAAACGTATCGGACCTCCAGCCGATAAGCACCCGCCTTCAGAGAGGCGTCCCCTCATCGACTCAGCTAGCCGATGGGTTCGATCCTATCCTTACTACGGCATAGCCGATCCGGTGTCCTCCGTATCATCGCCGCTGGCCCTGGCCTCGTACTGTCTCGGTTAGGTCTGATCTTCGAGGTTCGGTGTTGATGGCGCTGCCACGGCGGGCGACGGGTCTCTTGCTGTCACATCCGGAGCGGCATCGGCCTTGCAGCCCATGCCTTCTTGCGCTAATCATCGCCTAGGCCGCATCCGCTTTCATCAGTTTTTCCAGCCGATGAATCACTGTTCGGTTGTCCGGAGGGATCTCGTGTGCCTCAATATCCTTTGAGCACACCCTAGTTCCTCCATCGGCTCTACGATCAACCGCTCATCGACACCTGTCCACGTCGGCTCCCCAGCCGATCAAACAGCATCCCGAACCTATCGGCAGCCAGCCGATAGTGAGCGTCTGTATCGGACCCGCTCATCTCACCTCCTTGTCAATTACAGGGTCAAATTGACAGGCACGCCCGTGAACCTCGAGATCTAAGGACCTGCACTAGAGACAAGCAGACCTCCCAGGCCTTCGCGTGACCGAGCCGCCGTCCCTCCCCGGTCGTCGGATTTTTTGGCGGTGAGCACGCCTCTTGGCACGCCCAGTGGGACCAAAGGTTTCATTCATCGGCCGATAAGAACTGTACTTTATTCATCGGCCGATCGGGTAGAAATCTTCATTCATTAGCCGATTGGACTGGATTCATCAGCTAGAGAAACTTGAAGACCGTTTATCGGCTGAAGATCCTTCATCGGCTGGTGATATAATTGCATTCATCAATCAGCGGGACTCTACAAGTGCCTGATTGGAAGGCAGATTTTTCTCATCAACCCGGGGGGCACCTTGTTGTCAATATGTCTAAGGAAAAGGTGGATTCCAAGACATATTCATCTAAAGATGAAGCCGATGAGGAGATAACAATTCCAGTTACCATGGAGGATTTGAATGAAGACCAGAGGCGGCATATAGAGCAAAATATGGACAACTTTCAGAAGCTCTGTTTGGAATCTTTCAGTATGACTAAACAAGGGCCGATTCAAAAAACACAATTACCAAAATGTGTTTTGATGAAAGAATCAGGCCATTCAGCACCCGTGAATTCTTCCAAGCCGTTGTAAGAGATGTTCAACAACTCATTTTATCAAGCATTCCGTAATCCATCAGTAGTATGGATGGATACACTACAGGATCTGATCGGGAAGGCGATACAAGAGTCATCGGCTCAAGAAACCGATCAGGATCATGTGCCTTTGCCGATAGAGACGGAAGAAAACAAGGACCTATCGGCAAATATGTATCCACCAATACAAGATCGACTTGGGTGGTAACCGCAGGAGAAACCTCTAGAATTTTGTCAGAGAAATCATTATGGAGAATATCATAAGCAGAATCGGGTACTATATCCACCTCCACATGATCAGGAAGACACTTTAAGAAAGAAGAATTGGTTAACCAGAATTGTGGATACGGTGGAAGAGCAATTTGGTATCAAACCCAAAGATCAAATAGTAATGTATCGGCACCCATATCCAGAATGGTTTAAACAAGTTCCACTACCTCGTCGACACACGATACCAGATTTCTCAATATTCTCAGGACAAGACAGCATATCTACATTGGAACACATCAGCCGATTTTTAATACAGTGTGGAAAAACATCGAATGAGGAAGCTCTCAAAGTCCGTTTCTTTCCTTTATCCTTCTCTGGATCGGCCTTCGCATGGTTTTCTTCGTTACCATCGAACTCGATTAAAGGATGGGCCAATCTGGAATAACGGTTCCATGGACATTTCTGTACTGGGATTCAAGAAACGAGACTGTCAGATTTGACATCGGTTAAACAGAGGCATAATGAGTCAGTTCTGGAATACATCCAACGTTTCTAGGACATTAGAAGCCGATGTTATAGTCTTATTCTGAGCGATGAACAATTAGCCGATTTGGCCTTCCAGGGGTTATCAAGTCGCATCAGGTGGAAATTTTCTGCCCAGGAGTTTAACGGTTTAACACATCTGATGCATGTGGTATCGGCTTACGAGAGACGATTATCAAGAAAAGAGGAGATGCCGACACATCAGAAGTTACCGATTGGGTCTTGGGACGATAAGTCTGGAGAACGGCTACCCAATCGGGAAGACATCTAAATCGGCTGAGCATAGCCGATTTCTCCTTTTCAAGACGGACGGGTTCTCAGAATTGGTATCGGCTAGTGATACTGTTTAAATCGGCTGAGGCATAGCCGATTCCTAATATACGAAAGCCGATATGATTATATTGGTTACAGATGGCCAATACAGTTTAAGACGCCGTCATCAGAAAATATATATACACAACTTTTGTTGATCAAGCCGATTGAAGTTTACTGCAAAAAGTTAATGTTCAAGATGACATCTGGATTTCTTCGAGGCTAAAGTTTTACAAGAATTTCTTAATGGCCTCGATCGCGTGCAGACGGATTTGATCTATATCATTGATAGCGTGGATATCATCCTCGTCTGATCCGGGGATAGTTTTCAAGTTCTTGTGCCGGCGAATTGCTAGCCGCACTTTGTCTGGTACCTTGGCCTCTTGATTTTGGATCGACTATGGTAGGCTGATGAGATGGGACTCGGTGGAATTGATGTCTTCACGAAACTTGTCGAGTTTCGCCATCAAATCGGCTTCTCATTTCTTCAAGAGGCCAAGCTTGGTGTTGGCCTATTGAAGGTCAGCTGACATTTCATCAAATTTTTTCTTTTCATCAAGGGCAGTCAGCCGATCGTTGTGAGCCAGGTGGCTTTGCTCAATGTGATCGGCTATGCGTCGTCTTGATGCAGTCAGCTGGGTCCTTTGGAATTCCAAGTAAGCAGCAGGTGTGAGTGCATCTGACAGTTCCGCAGGCAGGAGGTGTTGAATTTCTGCAAGTCTTCCCCAGATTGACCCGCAATCTTCCACCAGTGAGTCAATCGGAACCTCTAGCCAATGCATAATATCTGACAACTGGTCAATTGCATCGGCTGGCAAAAATGTTTCGATCGCTGTGCTGGTGGCTGAGTCTTCCTCTGCTTCCAGGTATTTGCCGATGTTGAAGGAGAACAGATCGGCTAATGACTGCATAACAACATTAGTAAACTTGGAGATCATAAGTCAAAAAAATTGACATGTATGATGGACGTACCTGAGAGATAGTGGGAGCAGTTTTTGTGCAGGTATCAGCTTGATGTGGGGCAGTGTGAGTAGATGCTAAAACTTCAGAGGATACCATCGGATCAGCCCCAATAACAGGGTCCGATGTTTGGACCTCGGGAGCCGATGGTTTAGGCTGCAAAGCGAAGGTGTCAGGATAAAACAAAGGCAACAGAGAATTGATGCTGACACCTACCAGCGGAGATGCGGGAGGAGTTAGAATTGCCGCAGGAGAAGGGCTTCGTGAAGCCGATGCAATGATGACAACATCGACGTCGGGTTTCCGTCTCTTAGAAACCGATCGAGCAGCCGGTTTCTTGCGATTTGGCCCTGACACTTGTGACACTTGAAGGAGAGCCGATGGAGGTGGACCGCTTTGCCCAAGGAGGGATCTGGCCGATGGCGGTTGATAGATAATCGACCGACCACTTGCGCTGGTCGAAGGTGCATCTTTGTCGCCAGCCTGTGGAATCACGGGAATTAAGATACAGTTGAAATTCAATACGATGAAGACATGATAGTCGGGGTTGCATCGGTTAAGTCCAATCTCCGGCGAAGGGGTAAGTCTCTTGCTGTCACATCCAGAGCGGCATCGGCCTTGCAGCCTGTGCCTTCTTGCGCTAATCATCGCCTAGGCCGCATCCGCTTTCATCGGTTTTTCCAGCCGATGAATCACTGTTCGGTTATCCAGAGGGATCCCGTGCACCTCGATATCCTCTGAGCACACCCTGGTTCCTCCATCGGCTCTACGGTTGACCGCTCGTCGACACCTGTCCATGTCGGCTCCCTAGCCGATCAAACAGCATCCCGAACCTATCGGCAGCCAGCCGATAGCGAGCGTTTGTATCAGACCTGCTTGTCTCACCTCCTTGTCAATTGCAGGGTCAAATTGACTGGCACAACCACGAACCTCAAGACCTAAGGACCTGCCCTGGAGACAAGCAGACCTCCCAGGCCTTTGCGTGACCGAGCCGCCGTCCCTCCCCGGTCGCGGGATTTTTTGGCAGTGAGCAGATGCGGAATGGGGTGAGGTGTTGTGTGCTGCCTTTGCTTCCTACCACCACCGCTAGACGTGCTGCTGCTGGTCGTGCGACACTCTATTTCTGGCTTAGGTGTAGGATGTCTGGATGAGAGGGGGCACGAGGGAGAGGATGGGAGGAGGCCATGGTGCTGCTAGCTTGCCCGTGCATAGGTAGCTTTGGATCTAGAGCATGCGGTCGCTGCTGCCTTGCGCATCTATGTGCTCCAATCTATTGGAGAGAAGGAGTTTACCACATGAGGGGAAAATCAAGATGGGTTCACCGCTTGAGGGGCACTTGTGGCTCACATGACCCGCGCAAAAGGAAGTGTGTTGGTGTGATCCATTAATTTTTTGTGGACCAGCCCATGCTGAACATTGGTGAAATACTTCCTCTTGGATTCAATCCATCCCACATAGTGCTCAAACGAAACACCTTTAAAAATAGAATGGCCCTATCCCAACCTAGAATATCCCTTGAACCAAACACATGCTTAGAGCTTGTCTTGTCTATGTAGGTTGGCCGTAGAACTTTTGATGGGCACTAAGCCTTGGACTAGCCGGTTGAAAGTTTAAGTCTTAATTTGGTTTTATTGATTAATGATAAATCTAATTATATATGACTAATGTATCAACTCACTCGTTGATCTTAATTGTGCATATATGTTTCTTTATATTCATATGTATGCACATCTAGAGAGAGAGCTCATTCTTTGGTTTATTTGTTATGCATTCTTTGATGATGGACCTTAATCATGTTAAATATGAAATGCATGGAGATTCTTAACGCTAGAATTCAGCCTGAAAAACAGGATTAGCCGATGAAGGGAGGATTGATCGGCTTATAGAAGAAAGTTGATTGACATAGTGAGAGAGCCGATCAGATGGGTTGAGGATGGATTCAGTTTAGTCAAATATAGAAGGTTTATCCAAATAGAACCGAATCTAAGGAGGAGCCGTGGAAACCACAGTAGGGTATTTTATTTATGTAGAATTTGTCACGTAATCTAGGCAAGTTTAATTAGTTTTGTAACTTCTTAGAGATTAGTTTCCTTATGTATTTAGGAAATATTGTCCGGGGGTTGTTTGTGAAGGACCGAAAAAGGTGACAGAGGGGGGTGAATGGGAGCCTTAACTTTCAGTATAGTTATTTGAAGGCTGTCCCAAAATCAACCCTAAAAAGCAGTCACAACCAGGTTTCTAACTAATAGATGAGCTATCTCAGAGAGATCATCACCCAAAAGTTGAACCGGTGAAAAAGAAAAACACAAAAGAGAGAAACACCCTAGAACTTCATCCTATCAGTCTGATTTGCCTAGATTTATGAACTCCTATGAAGCTAGATGATTTTCTTTGGTTGAAAGACTCAACTCACACACTAGTTTATCTCAAGCAACCATATCTAAGTCAAAAACCCATAACACTCAAAACTAAGAACGTAAAGAACTCGAAGAACACTGAAGGGATTTGAGTACACACCTCAACTAGACCAATCTATGAACTCGTGATGAGTAAGATGATATCCTTCAGTGACAAGCCTTAACTCACGTTCTAGTTCATCCCGAATGAATAGATCAGAGCCAAAAGAAACAAAATCTCAGGGTTCAACCCGAAATGTCAGAGGCGTTAAGCCAAGAACACGAAGAACACAGAAGGGATCTGTGTAAACACCTCAACTAAACCGATCTATGAACTAATGATGAGTAAAACAATTTCCTTCAGTGAAAAGCCTCAACTCACATCCTAGTTCATCCGAAAGAATAGATCTGAGCCAAAAATCCCTAAGCTCAAAGTTCAACCCTAGACATCAGAAGAGTTATACCAAGAACACAAAGAGCATCGTCAAGATTCGAGTAAAAGGCTCAAATAAACCGATCTGAACCAAAAACCCCCAAAATGCTCAAGATCCAGATCAAAACGTCATAAGAAGAATAGCAGAAACCAAAAGAACACCGACTGGATCTGTACACATAACTCACAGATCAAATCCCAGTGGACACCTGGAGGTTAGGGCCTCCATTCCCGCATACAATCTTTTCATCATGTACACAAATGCAGTGGATTACAGCACAGGGAACAGATCAAACAGAGAAAACCCTAACTGAGATACCACTTTACCTTTGTTATTATCCCCAAAAGTGATGTAATTCTTGCATTTCATGGGGTTGAGGTTGGAGAACCATTTTGAATTTTCGGTCATGTTGCGCGAAAAGCCAGAATCAATGAGCCACATGTTCTCCAGGCCTCTATCCTACTCAATAGAGAGGAAGGGAATGAGCAAATGGCACAACACTGGGGTTAATAAGCCATGAAGGATACCAGTGTTGAGTCATTTGCCCTGGAAAAGTGTTAGATAAAGCATCAAGCATACCCGGTCCCATTTGAGGAAAACAATCACAACGAGGAGAAGCACGTGGGCTGCTAAAGTCGTGGGACTAGAAACCGTTGACATGGGATCCATGGTCATATTTACCATGACCTGAACCTTGCTGGGCATGATCACCTCGTGATCTCACACCTTGAGGCTTAGCACTTTGAGGAATTGTACCTCTAGGACTAGTAGTGTTCTTCTGAACAGGCCGTACATGTACACCATGAGGGGGACAGTACATGTTCTGGTTGTTCAGCTTGTGCTCTCGCCGCTCATCTATCATCCTTCTAAAGCAAAACTCAGCAAGGTGACCATTCTTTTTGCAGTACCCACAGTAAAACCTCACCTCTCTCTTAGGTGGTTGGTTCACTCTCTTGCGGGCATGTTCTACTCTTATTGGCTGTTCGGCTCTAGGAAGGGAATCCTTAGAGAAGTTTGGCAGAGTGTCAAGTGGATTCCTAAGATAGTTAGGTTTTGGAATCCACACTTGCTTCTGGGGTGGAGCTATTGGAGGTTCAACAAACTCTCCAACCTTAACAGTGAGCTAGGTGGGTTTAGATGAAGAACTTTAGTTCTAACCTCTCATAATGCTTACACTTATCAACAGCTATGTTGTCTGAGTTGGCCTTCTCAAGAATACAAATCTTGGTATTTTTTTCCGCCAGCTTACACTACAAGCCCGAGCAGGACTTGCATGCACCCAACAAGTGAGACCTAGCCTTCAGCTCTTCATTCTCTTCAAGCAAAGCAACATACATGGATTATAGACAGGAAATACTAGACATGTGAATGGCACAAGAGTTGCATTCACCCTCATCAGACACTACAATAGCATTCCTCTTGGGCACCACAAGCCCCTTAAGTGCTACTTCAAGCTTGTCCTTAAACTCTTTCCGCTCACGTGCAGCAAGCCTAAGAAGCTTATCCTGGTTGATTATCGCATCACTCAATGTTGGCGACGAAGTGGTCGGTGTCTCCAAAGCCAAAGCATCCCTCCTTGGAATCACGAGAACCGACTAATGATAAGTGCTAGCTCATTGTCTCCAAGCACCTCTATCTACTCCTCTATGACAGACAACAAAAGAAGACAATGCAAAAAAAATGACTGTGAAGGATTTAGTCAAGGGACTTGAAACTCCTATACCTGAGACCAAAGCCATGGTTGGTGTAGAAGGATCCTTGATCTTAGCTTGAGTTTGGTAGTCAATCTCGGTGGACTTGAGCTTGCTAAAAAGCTCATCCACTATGAGGGTCTCAGAGTTGGTTGACTCAATGATAGCAGAAACCTTCACATCCCAAACCCTCCGATCTAGGGCGTGTAGTAACTTGAGAGCCCTCTCATGATCATCGTAGGGTAGCCGTGGCTTATTTGCCTACATCTTGTTCACAATGTACTAGAGACGAGAAAACATAGAATCAACAGATTCTCCAGCCAACTGTGAAAAGTTCTCATACTCATGATAGCTCTGAAGCCTCACCCAGATCTATCGAGCCGTAGAACAGTCAGAAACTCGCTCAAACTCTGGAAGTGAAAGAGCAGCAAAAAGAGCATTTCTTGCTCGGCTATTTGCATTCTATTGATCCTTTTACTCTTGAGTGATATGAGCATGAGGTTCAAGCACAACGCAAGCAGCATCCTCGCAAACCTCCCACTCTCGTGAGCCCAAGCTTTGAAGGTACGTAGACATGCGAATCTTCCAGTATGGTTAGTTGGTTCCATCGATGGTGGCTTGCCAGAACTGCGTTCAATGTTGCCTTCGTAGATCAAGACTGAGTAAGGTGAAATGATCCTTAACCTGCTCTAAAAAAATTGAAGGACCGAAAATGGCGACTAGAGGGGGTTGAATGGGAGCCTTAACTTTCGGTATAGTTATTCGAAGGTTGTCCCAAAATCAACCCTAAAAAGCATTCACAACTAGATCTATAGGTTTTCTAACTAATAGATGAGTTATCTCAAAGAGAACATCACCCAAAACTTGAACCAGTGATAAGGAAAAACAAAGAAGTGAGAAACACCCTGAACTTCTTCCTGTTAGTCTGATTTGCCTAGATCTATGAACTTGTGTGAGGCAAGATGATTTTCTTTGGTTGAAAGACTCAACTCACACCCTAGTTCATCTCAAGTAACTAGATTTGAGTCAAAAACCCCTAACACTTAGAACCAAGAATGTGAAGAACTCAAAGAACACTGAATGGATCTAAGTAAACTCCTCAACTAGATTAATCTTTGAACTCATGATGAGTAAGATGATATCCTTTAGTGACAAGCCTCAGCTCATGTCCTACTTCGTTTTGAATGAATAGATCAAAGCCAAAAGAAACAAAAGCTCAGGGTTCAATCCAAAATGTTAGAAGGTTTAAACCAAGAACACGAAGAACATAGAAGGGATCTGTGTAAACACCCCAACTAAACTGATCTACGAACTCATGTGGAGTAAGATGATTGCCTTTAGTGAAAAGCCTCAACTCATGTCCTAGTTCATCTAAAAGAATTGATCTGAGCCAAAAATCCCAAAGCTCAAAGATCAACCCAAGATATCAGAAGAGTTAAACCAAAAACACAAAGAGCATCATCAATATTTGAGTAAAAAACTCAAATAAACCAATCTAAACCAAAACCACCAAAAGCTCAACATCCAGATCAAAACGTCGGAAGTAGAAAAGCAGAAACCTGAAGAACTCTGACTGGATCTGAACAATAACTCATAGATCAAATCCCAGAGGACACCTAGAGGTTAGTGCCTCCATTCCCAGATACAATCTTTAGATCACGTACTCAAATGTAGTGGATTACATGGCAGCAAACGGATCAAATGGAGAAAACCCTAACTGAGGAACTCAACGGACTTGAGAAGAATGAGAGAGAAAGAGAAATGAAAAAAGCAAAAAATAAAAACCCTCACATGCACTCGAGGCCCTATGGCCACCGCTGATGCGACACTGTCTTCCTTCATGGAAAATTTTGATTATGCCCTTTCAGTATAACAGGCTGAAATAGTATCCAGAGGGCATAATGGTCCAACCCTTTTTCCGGCGATCGGACAACCATGCTTCCTGCATAAATTTGCTTCATGTTGGAGCAACCTTTGTGATTTCACCATGTGCCTCCCTGTTCCTCCTCGAAACCTAGATTTCGAGGCCAAATCCACGAAGCCGACGCGTGCTCGACCTTCGCCGAGCTCGACGCTATCCCATCACCCATGTATACTTGCGTTTGTCAATGTCCCTTGGTGTTAGCCATTGCGGCTGATCCAGTTCCTCGGTCCAAGCCTCACGTCCGTCCTTCACCGCTTTCGGTCCATCGGCACGGCCCGTCTCTACTTGACCTTCACCTCGCCATCGACCATTTCCTCCGAGCACCACACCTACACATCACAAGCCACAAAACATGTTTCTGAAACACACTCAACCCGAGGTGTCTGGACATTGACAATCACTCATCAGTACAACGAAGCAAAAGGGGCTCATATCAACCTTGTGTTCGCAATATCCTTAGAAGTGTTGAAACTAAAAGTAGTTAGGAATGAATTCACTTGCTCTTGTAGTTTCTTGGCACAACTTCATGTAAGTCATCCTTGATTTGTATCCTTTATGTTGGATGGTGAATTGTTGATGCTTGAAGGAGCATGCATGGTTGGGATGTCCTCTTAATATAACAAACTTTCTATTATGGATCTATAAAGCTTTAAATCTACCTGTTTACCTTGTCAAGGTCGAGATGGTCATTTGTTGCCATAAGAGTCTTAATAGGCTTTGCTTTCTCTATGCCAGACCTCTTGAGTAAATCCTTGATATACTTGGTTTGGCTGACAAAGGTACCATCCTTAAGTTGCTTTATTTCAAGTCCAACAAACAAACTTTATTCTCCAATCATGGACATCTCAAAGTCTCTAGACATCATATCACCAAATTCCTTGTAAAAACCAAAAATAATATCATCCAAATAAATTTGACATACAAAGAAATCATCACCAATTATTTTTCTAAAAAGAGTGATGTCAACTTTGCCGATTTTGAAACCCTTTGAAAAAGAAAATTTTCTCAATCATTCATACGAAGCTCTAGGAAAAGAAACAAAAAAGTAGTGCTCACAAATAGAAGTGACACGTGATCGAATTTGAACACCCTTACTAATATCACCGAGCACTAATCAATGGGGTGATCTTTGGAGAGTGCATTGTGTATCCTTGGTGTTATTGGTGGGTTATGTTCCTTGTCTTCCTCCAAATCAATTTGTGCTTGACTTGGTGTAGCAAAAAATAGAAGGCTCAACTTGAGTAGAGAAGGAGGGCTTGTCTTGCACTTCAATAGGCTTGATGTCACAAATAGACATATTCTTTATAGCTCTCATCAAGCCTATGTTGCCTACATCATCCAAGTTCTCATGCCCCTCTCGGATGCCATTAGTTTTATCAAATTGAACATCAAAAGTTTCTTCCACAATACTTTGGTTTTTGTTGTAAATGCAATATACCTTGTTATTTGAATCATATTCTAGACAAAACCCTTCATCACGTCATCTTTTTAACTTTGTTAGTCCCACACCCTTTCGATATATGTAGCACATGCAATCAAAAACACGAAAGCAGGAGACATTTAGCTTCCTTTCCACAGGAAGATCATGGGAAGTCTTTTTCAAAAGACAATATGAATAATGATGATTTATGGCATGGAAAGGGGTATTGATGACTTCCGCCCAAAAGGAATTAGAAACACCATATTCATCAAGCATAGTTCTTGTCATCTTAATTAATGTGTGATTTTTCCTTTCTATGACACCATTTTGTTGAAATGAGTAGGTGGCAAAAGCTCTTGTTTAATACCAACATCATCATAATAATCCTCAATGTTTGTGTTTTTAAACTTGGAACCATTGTCACTTCTTATTATCACAATAGAAAAATTAAATTCATTTTGAGTCCTTTTCACAAACTTTTTCAAAATTTTGAAGGTCTTAGCCTTGTCATTCAAAAAGAAGACCCAAATAAATCTCAAATAATTATCAACAATAATAAGACAATGGCTATTACCCCTAATGATCATATAAGCTGTAGGGCCAAATAAATCCATATGCAAAAGCTCCAAAGATCTTGAAGTGAACATGATACTCTTAAAAGGATGAGAACAAGCAACTTGCTTGCTGGCTTGACAAGCGCTACAAAGTTTATCTTTCTCAAACTTCACGTCTTTCAAGCTCTCTACTACATAACATTTTGAAAGTTTGCTTTGTTGATGCATACCAACATGGGGTAGATTCCTATGCCAAATCCAACCCAAGGAAGTTTGAGCAACCAAATCAGTTTTTAAATTTGCGTCATTTGAGGAAAAATCAATCAAATAATGATTTCCATAACAAAAGCCCTTAAACACACAATAACTATCATGAAGACTAGCTACAACATCTTGAGGATTAAAGGTACATGATAAACTAAGATCACAAATTTGAGCAAGAGAGAGCAAGATAAAATTTAACAATTCAACAAGAGAGGCATTTGAAATTGAAAGGTCATTTGTGATAGCAATTTTACCTAACCCAATTACCTTCCCTTTACTTTTGTTACCAAATATCACTCTCTTTCTCTCTTGATCTTTGTTGCCCACATCAAATAAGGTGAATATTTTCTTATCACAGGTCATGTGTTGAGTGCATCCACTATCAATAACCCAATGGTTTCCACTAGTGTGGTAGTTCAACTACAAATAAAGATCAAACCTTTTTAGATACCCAAACATATTTGGGTCCTTGGAGGTTAGTGACCAAGACTTTGGACATGCAAATGACATTCTTTTTACCACCTAGTATAGGAGTGTCAATGTATCTAGCAATAATAGCACCATCATGAGCCTTCCTAAGCAAATACTGAGAGTCAAACACACAATTCTTAGAAGGCTTACCACTGAGGCACTCATCTCCATTTGCATAACTTCACAACACTTGGTACAATACTTACTATTTTTCTTTACAAATGTAGGAGCACGGTATGAGGGCTTCTTACCCTTCCTATTAAAGAAGCATCGTTGCTCACTCATGATTTTGTCTAGAGTGCTCTTCACATTGAAACACATCTCCAAGCTTTTATTGAGCTTGGCCATTTACTTCTTAAGCTCATTGTTCTCCACTATGAGTAAGGGATCACCCAAAGAAGCACAAAAGCCAGAGCTAGGAATATCCATAAGATTATCAAAGTAAGTAGAGATGCTAGATGATGTAACATAAATATTATGACTAAGAGCACTATCCACAAGCAAATCACAAGCTATGCCAATATCAACTTGAGTTACATGTTTAGTAGCTGAGAGAAGAGTGTTATGAACCAACTTAAGTTCCTAATGAGATACGGCTCACCCTATCAACTTGGTGTTGATAGAAAGGTAGAGCTCAAGCATCAATTGAAAAATCGATGAAGGCATAGTTGATAGATGCGTGGAATAAAATAAAGGACTTATCAGCCAAAGAGCCGATGATGCTACGGATAGCGTTGGTGACCAAAGTACGAAGCAAGATCCCAATCCCCCACGAAGTCATGAAGACCAGTGACCACCGTAACGACACCGTTAGAGCCAGCCTCGATATATCAGATCAAACTGAGACAGTATAAGACCAAAGCTAACGACACAGAGATGGTAGAGACTAGATCAAACATAACAATGAAAAAGGCGGGGCAAGGTCATCGATTGCTTATCGGCCGAATATCTGACTAGGCCTATATCTAACCTCATTGGTTGTTAAACCGATGGGGAACAAAACCCTCTAGATCCCGACGCTACCCCTATCGAACACGAATTTGATAGATTAGACCTAATTGAGACAGTATCAAGACAAACCCAATGGGACCAGATCGATCGCTAGCGGATTAATCGTTGGGCGAGATATAAGACGGATACAGGCGTGAGGAACATAGTAATGATAACTCATCGGATACTCACTCCAATGAAACACCATCGAGAACCCACCGGGCCAATGTGTTGGTCCACCACCACTGATCTCGTAAGTCAGACTTAACTGATGCCGCATTAGCCTAGGGACGACGAAGGGACACCGATGTATCGACATGCCACACATGAATGTGATATGATACATCTAATTGGATTATGAGGTCGGACCTAACCGATATAGCATTAGACAGAGCAAACGAACCATGATAATGGCAGGACTTACCCCTTCGCTAGAGATCGAACTTAACCAATGCAGCCTCGTGTCGAGAGCCAAAACCTACTGGTGTAAAACTTATACGAGCTAGGGTAGCAATGCACCAAAGTTGTGTTTGTAGATGATCTTGTTGATATTTTGATAGGTTTCAGAGGTCCATATTTATACCCCAAAATTACAAGAGTCCAACATGGTTACAGACAACCCCTGGACAATATTTCCTAAATACATAAGGAAACTAATCTCTAAGAAGTAACAAAGCTAATTAAACTTGACTAGATTACATGACATATTCTATAAAAATAAAATACCCTAGCATGGTTTCCACAGCTCCTCCTCAGACTTAGTCCCATCTGGATAACCTTTCATCTTTGACCGGGCCTAATCTGTCCTCAACCCATTCGATCGGCTCTCTCACTACGTCAATCAGTTTCCTCCTCTGAGCTGATCAGTCTTTCCTTCATTAACCGATCCTGTTTGAAGGTTGACCAAATTCTGGCATTAACACATGCCCCCTAATTTTGGAGTTTGTTAATGAACTTTGAAATTCTAAGCCATTGGAATTCTTCCTCAACCGAGATAGCCCACTATAGCCCGCAAATAACTCATAGTCAGCCTAGATTCCCGCTAGGTCATCATGCCTCTATAAAGATTTCTGCCCTTTCATCCTTCTTCTTCGTGCCTCCCCATCACTAGAGCTCCCAAAACCACAACGAGCTCCAATGATGGAAGGCGAATCCCCGCGGGTTGCTCCACTAATCATCAATCTTCTTCCCTTTCTTCCTTGCGTGATGGCATCAATAACCTGAGGTAACCTTCTATTCGCTCCTCTGCTCTACAATCTAGATAGATTTGATCCATCCCATCTCTTCACCTATTCTTCATCGGGTTCTTATTTATTGTAGAGCCTCAGGAGTCAAATCGCAATCCCAGTTGCCGACCACCTAGGTTTCTTTTATCTAGGCCCCATGAGTAGTAAGTATCCAACAGATTTTATTAGCTTTGAAATAGAATGAATCCCCTATAAAACCATGCCTATGTCAATCAGCGATAGGACTAATAGCTCTAAATCTTGGCCCAGTAGACTCTCCGGATGGAGGAATTGTTACCTCAGAGTATGAACCTCGAAAAGAACGGTCTGGGAGGAGATGGAAATCGACCATTGCATTAAACTCTCCTTAGCCAATATGGAGAAGAATGAGTCTCTGTCGTATCAGCCTCTTACTTTTGGTTGGATACCCTCAATGCTTTCATGTTTGGTTATGGGCTGATGACTCCCACCTTGATGGATGTCATCATGCTAACTTGTCTTAACACCACACATTACTTAAATCCATCCATCCTCCGATTCAAACCCACTCATCAACTGAACACCAAAAAGATCGAAGGGTGGAGTAAGTACATATCCCTCCATAGCAAGACTTCTAGACCAGTTGTTGACCGGGAGCATGTTGCATTCTTGAATTTGTATTTGGAGCGGTTTGTCTTTGGTGGTTCGACCTTTGGCGCGACAACTAACATGTAGTGCTTAGCGGAGTGCTTGGGAAACCGGTGTCAGATCCTTTTGGGGCAATATGTTCTTGCAGCCACCTATCAATTGCTCCATCAATTGGTGAAGAAGCTATCGGCTGACCAACAAGTTGGTCACATTGGTGGTCCTTGGTGGTTCACACAATTATGGTTGAACATTTACACCTCCAGAGCAATCCCCAAGACCCCTTTCTCTCCTCTAACTTTCCCGGCTAATTATCCAGAGGAAAGTGAAGCCTGTCGACACCGATATATCTCAATAGCTGAAGCTAGATCGGCTCTTTTTGGAAGCAAGATGATTCCTCTAGAACTCAGCCAGTGGTTCAAAAGCTTTTACTATGACTTTACCAAGGGAGCCACCCTTCGGTTTGCATATGAGGTGCCTCATTATTTGAAATGCCTTCCAGATTTCACCCTCTCAGCGCTCTAGCCAATGATGAATCGAAAACCATATTTCTATCGGCAGTTACTCTTAATCTTCTACTGATTGGATTATCGTTGGACCAATCCCAATACCCATCATACGAGTTCTATCATCCATCTATTAGCACTTGTTAGTTGGTTTTTGCTAGCTCCCAATTGGCTTATTCATCATCTGCAAGCTCCAAGTCAGAGCATGTGTGCTAGTCACTGAATGTCGCGGGAAGTCCAATTGGGCTGGACGGAGGTACGATCAAGAACGACACCATGGTCATGCGAAGGCCTGGGAGATCTGCTTAGCTCCAGTTTAGGTCCTCAATCTTTGAGATTCGAGGGCATGCTAGTCAATTTGACCCTACAATTGACAAGGAGACAGGATGAGATCCGCAAACCAATCGGCCAGTGGGCTAATCCGGCTCAACCGATCGGTTAAATGCCAATAGGAAAGGAAGCACTCGTGCATCGGCTAAAAAGCCAATGAAGGTGTAGGCAATAGAGACGTGTAGTAAAATAGAGGGCTTATTGACCAAAGAACCTATGACGCTTCGTATGATGAAAGCAGCTAAAGCACGGAGCGGTGCCTGATCCCCCATGAAGTCACGATAACCAGCAACCACCGTAACGGCACCATTAGGACCAGCCTCGATAGATCAGACCAAACCGAGATAGTATGAGACCAAGACTAACGACATAGAGGTGACGGAGGCTAGATCGAACATAGCGACGAGGGAGAAAAGGGTGAGGTCATTGGCTAGCTATCGGTCGAACATATAACGCAAGCTTACACCTAAACTCATTGGCTATCTGACCCAATGGGGAACGAAACCCTCCAAATCTCGACGCCAGCCCCGTCAGACGCGACCTGAGAGATCAGATCTAACCAAGATAGTATTAGACCGAATTCGACGTGACTGAATCAATCGCTAGCGGATTAATCATTGAGCGATATGTGAACAAGATATGAGACTAGCGTTAAGGATAACTCGTTGGCTACTCACTCCGATGAAACACCATGCAAACACTAGCCAGGCCAATGGCTCCAACCATCGCCATAGATCTTGTAGTTTGTAGCTAATCGATACAGCACGATACCAGAGATAGAGGAGGGAAACCAATGTACCAAAAAGCCTCTTGCAGACATGAAGCGATATGCCTAATCAGACTAAGAGGTTGGACCTAACCGATGCAGCCTTAGATAGAGCAAAATGAACCATGATAGTGGTAGGACTTATACTTTCGTCAGAGATCAAACTCAATTGATGCAGCCCCATGTCAAGAGCTAGATCTTGCCAAAGAAAATCTAGATGAACTAAGGTGGTGATACGCCAAGATTGTATTATGTTGATCTACTCATATATTTACAAACCTTCAGGGGGTCTGTACTTATACCTTGGGATTACAAGATTCTAACGAGGTTACAACAACTGTTGGATGTGATTACCTAAAAATATACAAGGAAACTAATCTCTAAGAATTTGTAATGTGAACCAAACTTGCTTAGCTTACATAATATATTCTATATAAATAAACTCTCTGCTGTAGTTCTCATGACTCCTCAAGAGACTCAGTTCCATTTGGATAACCCTCTGTCTTCAAACAGACTAAATCCGCCTTTAACCTATCTGATCAGCTCTTTTATAGTGTCAATCGGCTTCTCCCTATAAGCCGATCAGTCTTTTCTCCATTGACCGATCCAGTTTGCAAGCTAAGCAAATTCTGGCATTAACACATTCTCCCCAATTTTGGAGTTTGGTAATGAACATCAAAATTCCGAGCCGTAGGAATTCTCCACAAATGAATATTTCTCATTATAGCTCGCAAATGGAGAATAGCTAGCCTAGAATCTTGCATAGGTCATCCTACCCCTATGAAGCATTCCACCTCATTATCATTCTTCCACACACCTCTTTATCACCAGAGCCCCCAAAATCTCGATGAACTCTAATGACTGAAGGTGAACTTCTATAGATTGCTTCATTGAACATTGATCTTCTCTTCCTTCTTCCTCACGTGATGGCATCAACGCACATAGTTTCTAATGTAACTTTTCATCCATTCCTCTATTCTACATTCTAGACAAATTTAGCCCATCCCGTTTGTTCATTTGTTTTTCGTCATGTTCTTGTTTACTGTAGAATCTCAAAGGTTATATTGCCATTCCAATTGCTGATCATCCGGGTTTCTTCTATCTAGGCCCCATAGTTAGTGAGGATCCAACAAACTTTATAAATTCTAAAACAGAACGAATCCCTTACAAAAACTCAGCCATGACTATTAAGGATTGGACCAACAGCTTTAGATCATGGCCTAGTAGACTCCTAGGATGGAGAGATTGGTACCTTAGGGTTTTGGCTTCCAAAAAGTCACTTAGGAAAGACTTGGAAATCATCCACTGTATTAACCTTTCTCTAGCCGATATGGAGAATAACAAGCTTTTGCTTGCATTGGCTCCTATTATTGGTCAGAAACCCTCGACGCAATTATGTTTGAACCCAGGTCAATGATCCCCACCTTGATGGATGTCATCATGTTGACCTACCTCAACACCACTCACTATGTAAATCCATCCATACTCTAATTCAAACCCACCCATCGGCTGAATACCAAAAACCTCAGAGGATATACTAAATATATATCATTGCATAGTAAGACTTCTAGAGTAGTTGATGACCGAGAGCATGTTGTATTCCTAGACTGTGGTTGGAGCATTTTGCCATTTGTGGTTCAACCCTTGGTCCAACTACTAGTATGCAATGCTTGGTGAAGTGCTTGGCTGATCGGCGTCAAATTCCACTACGGCAATATCTCCTCAAAGCCACCTATCAGCTACTTCATCAAGTGGCAAACAAGTTATTGGCTGTTCAACCAGTCGGTCACATTGGTGGTCCCTAATGGTTCATACAACTTTAGTTGAACATCTACACTTCCAAAGTTAGCCCTAGGACCCCTTTTCCCTCTGTGCCTTTTTCGGCTGGTCATTCAGAAGAAAGTGAAGTCGGCCAACGCCGATGTACTTCTCTGGTTGAAGCCACATTGGCCCTTCCTGGGTGCTTAATTAATGGTTCAAATGTTTCTATTATGGCTTTACCAAGGAGGTGACCCCCTGGTTTGCGTACAAGTACACTTCATTGTTCAAGACGCCTTCGAGGTTTCACCCACTGAATGCATTAGCCAATAAAGAATCAAAGACAATATTCTTGTCAGCCATAATTCCCAATCTTCTATCGATTGGATTTTTATTGGGTCGATCCCAGCATCCATCGTACGAGTTCTATCATCCCTCCGTTAGCGCTCGTTAGTTGGGCTTCGACTAGCTCCCAATCGGCATATTCTTCATGGGTAAACTCCAAGCCCAAGGAGAAGTAAACAATGGCTAGGAATATGATCGACTAAGGATGATAGACATATCTCTTTCCCTAGGGACCATCACAGCCTTTGAGCCCTGTATATCCAACACCAGACTCTTCGCTGGATGGTGGTCGGAGTGGAGAAGGCACTTGTTCAGTTCATTGGCTGAGTATTACTGTGGATGGCTTAATCCCAACTACGTCGAATCCAATGAAGAGGTAATCCTCCCCCTTATTCTATCTTCCATACTGCATTTAATCCTGAATATGTTACTTAATTTCCATGATTTTGCATGCTAGTGACAAATAAGCACATACAGCAAGCATAAGCGACCACCCGATTGTCTAACAACCTCCATCGCCCGATTCCCACAACACAGTGCCCCTTCTCCATTGGCTCTACTCCGAGTGCTATGAACGTCAGGTACTAAATGCAAGAAGCTTGCCACTCGGATAGTTTCCAATAACAAAAAATCCAGCACTAACGCCACCATCACGATACTAATTCCCTAGGGATCTTCTCTAGCTCTGACATCGCCTCCTTCACCCTCGCTGGTATGTGCCGATCTTACTTCTTTGTCATACTGGCACTTCCCCTGATACCTTCATTCTGTAGCTTGAACTAGCGGCTATGGAAACATAGCCTCTTGAGACCACTTCAAGCATTAAGCCGATGGTTGACCCAAAAGTTCCAACATCCTCAACAGTAGTCGATCCCCAGCCAAGAAACACTTAAGTGGTCTGTGCTGCTCCTACCTCATTTATCAGTCGTACTTCCACAACTCATCAAGCCGATACCAACATCACTGCTCCTACCAGTCCCGCTATGTCTCAAGTATGTACAATTCACATATTCACTTTTGTTTTGCTCATAATTCTTTTCACCAATGCCAATTGTAGTCATTAGCTGATCTGTCCTCCTTTGACATCAGTAAATACTTGGAGGTGGACGAAGACAACTACCAATGCAGTGATCACTCCTTTTCTACCAGCCGATGCACGCAATCAATTATGAAACATCATGCATTGGTTGGATATCCCGATCAGCTCACTGGTGGATGATTACTGACCGATCCAGAGAAGACTCACTGAGATTGAACACCTCCTACCTGAAGAACTTACAAACGTACTCACGCCTGTTGCTTACTTGGAGTTCCACAAGACCCAACTAATCACGAGCAGGTGATGCATAGCCGATCATGCTGAACAAAACAGTTTGGCTCAAAATGATCAGCTATCTGCCTAGAATGAGAAGAAGACAATTGATGAAATGATAGCCGACTCATCGAAAACCAACTCCAAGCTAGGCCAACTGAAGAAACAAGAAGCTGATTTGATAGCGCAACTCGATAAGTTGCGTCACTATATTGAAGTCACCAAATCCCATCTTATCGGATTACCGCAATCAATTCAAGATAAAGAGGCCAAAGTAACAGAAAGAGTACGCCAGGAAGCCCATCGGCACAGTAACTTGAAAAACTATCCCTAGATCCGATGAGGAAGGCATCTACGCCATCAATGAAACTGGCCAAATCCATCTGCACGCGATTGAGGCAATCAAGAAATATCTGTAGAACTTTGTTGTTTAAAGCTCATAATGTCATCCTAAATATCAATTGCCTGAAACAAAGTTTAATCGGCTCTGTTAAAAAACTTTCTTTTTATACATATGGCCTGAAGGCAATATCTTAGCGAAATCGGCTATTTGTAGACAATATAAACATATTGGCTTTTGTCTTGAAGAATCATTCGACACCAGCCACACTTACCCGATTAAAGTAAAGAACACCATTAGCCATAGGATAATACTTCTTCAAATACTTTCCGCTAAGCACTTTGGCAAACCTTTCCCCTTCAAGACTTTCCAGAATATTAGCATTACCAGATGCACAATAATTGATCCGGTAGGGCCTTTCCTAGTTAGATGACCATTTTTTGAACTTATTATATTTAGACCCAATCGGTAAAATCAATTTCCAAACGAGATCTTCCTCAGAAAAAGATTTAATCATCACCTTTTTGTTGTAATGCCTGGCTCTGTTAAGTTTGTTCTCCTCGATCCTCTCAAGCACCCTCAGTTGATTTTGAACCAAATCATCAAGTTTGTCCCTCATTAGCTTATAATAATCATGGACTGTCAATTGATCTTACAAAGACATCCTCCTAGAGTTGATGTTAATTTCCCATGGCAAAACTGGTTCATACCCATATATGAGGTGATATGGTGGTACTCGAGTAGATCCATGGCATGTCATTCGATAGACCCATACGGAATCGGCTAATGTAACATGCCACCTCCGTGACTATTCATCAATCTTGAGCTTGATCAACTTGATTAAACTTTTGTTGGAAGCTTCGGCTTGTCCATTGGCTTGAGCATAATATGGTAAAAAATTTAATAAATTAATACCCATACTAGTAGCAAATTGTTGAAACTCTTTAGACACGAAGATAGAGCCCTGATCGGTGGTAATTATCTGCGGAATACCAAACCGATATATAATATGTTTCTTGATAAACTTAATCACATCATTAGAGGTAGCCTTCTTCAAAAGGATAGCCTCTACCCACTTTATAAAATAATCTGTTGCTGCCAATATGAACTTATGCCCCTTGCTTGATGAAGGATAAATCTGGTCGATCATGTTAATTCCCCAACCTTTGGACGTCCATGGCTTGATTAATGGGTTCATAGCCGATGCTGGTGCTCCCTGCACATTCCCAAACTTTTGAAAACCTTGCATCTTTTATAGTACTTGAAGCAATCCTCCAACATTGTCAACCAAAAATACCCAGCTCTTTTCATCGACCATCTCATCTTGTGAACCGATTGATGAGTCCCACAAATGCCTTCATGTACTTCGCTCATAATTGTTATAGCTTCTTCTACATCTAGGCACTTTAACAGAACTCCATCAATGGTCCGATAATATATAGGTCTTCATCAAGAAACACATATTTAGTAGACTTATATCGAAGTTTCCTAAAAATCGGTTGTGATGGATTTTGCAAATATTGGATAATCTTTTGTCTCCAATCATCGGCCTCCATATGATTATTGATATTGACTATTTCAGCTTCCACCTTCCTATCCAGCTGATAGCCTAAAGCAATTTGAGTAAGATCATTGACTTATAAGTTTGCTCTCTCTAGGAAAATAATCCAACGGCACCATCTTGAAATCCTTCAATAAATACTGACATTCTTTGTAATATAATCTCAAGACATCATCCTTACACTCATACTCCTCGGACAGCTGGTTGATCACCAATAAAGAATCCCCAATAATCTCTATCGTATCGGCTCTGATTTCCCTCAACAATTGAACACCTTTGAGTACCACTTCATACTCTTCTTGATTATTGGTCTGATATGGTTTGATTGTAAAAGCGAACTCAAAGCTTGACCCCTAAGGCAATATAATCACTAAGTTAATACTAGATCCATGCTTGAAAATTGATCTGTCAAAGAATAATGTCCACGGAATCGCCTCTACAAAGTCTTCATTGATCCCTCTATGTTGTACGATGCAATCAGCCACATCTTGCTCTTTGACTGCCTTACCCAATTCATACCTCAGATCAAACTCCATCAAAGGAAATATTCATTTACCAATTCACCCTTTTAAGATTGGAGTTGATAGCATATAATTGACCACATTGGCTCTACAGAATACTGTGCACTCAGTTGATAGAAGATAATTCCTTAACTTTGTATATGAAAAATATAAGAATAGCCATACTTTTTTCACTGTATGATATCTTGTTTCAACATTCAGAAGTTGCTTGCTCAGATAGACTACCACTTGTTTTTTCCTTCAAACTCTTGTATTAGTACCGATCCGATGGACTTCACATCGGCTGACAGATATAACTTGAATGATATCTCCTTCTATGGTGGAATCAATACTAGTGGAGAATTCAAATAATCTTTGATTTGATCAAAAGCTTTCTACTGCTCAACACCCCACATGAACTCATGATAAGCTCATAACTTCAGCAAGGGAGTGAAGTACTCAATCCTTCCCGATAGATTTGAAATAAACCTCCTCACAAAGTAAAGCTTGCCAATCAAAGACTATAGCTATCTCTTGTTTACTTGAGGCTTAGTGCTCTGGATAGCTCTGATACTTCATTGACTTACTTTGATTCCCCTCTCATGCACCATAAAGTCTAAGAATATCTAAGCCAATATGCTAAAAGCACATTTATAAGAATTCATTCTAAGTCCATATTTCTTTGCCCTCTCTAGTACTTTTCACAGATTGGCCATATGGTCTTCAACACTCCTCAATTTGACCACCACGTCATCAATATATATCTCCACTAGTAGGCCGATGAGATCATGAAATATATAGTTCATGACTCTCTGATAAGTCGCACCAGCACTTTTAAATCCAAACGTTATGACTACCCACTTGTACAAGCTAATAGCTCCAAGACATCTGAACACAGTCTTGTGAATATCTTTCTCTATCATGAAAATATGATTGTAACCTGCGTTACTGTCCATGAAGCTAATGATCTTATGACCCAATGTTGTATCAATTAATAGATATGCCATTGGTATTGGATACTTATCTTTAGGGGTAGCCTTGTTCAAATCCCGAAAAACGATGCATATTCTTAGCTTTTCGTTCTTCTTCTCCACTCATAAGATGTTGGATATCCACTTAGCATATCGACATGGTCTAATCAAATTTGCATCATACAGCCTCATGATCTCCACCTTGATTTCATCATGTAACACTACTTTGAATCTTCTCGAAGGATGCTTGAACTGCCGATATCCTAGTTTGATGAGAAGCCGATGTTCAATAATCAATCGACTTAAAATGGCATTTCATGGTAGTCCTAGGCAAAACATTACCAAAATTCCTTCAATAATTTTATTAACTCCTCTCAGAACTCAGTGATCGATGAAGCAATATGTAGAAGTTCACCTTCAGTTGATGGAGTTCGTCATGATTTTGGGGGCTCTGGTGATGAGGAGGTATGAAGAAGAAGGATGAAGAGGCAGAATGCTTTATTAGGGCAGGATGACCTAGCAAGAATCTAGGCTGGTTAGTTGCTGTTTTCGAGCTATAATGGGTCGTCTTAGTTTGCCTAGAATTCCAATGGCTTGGAATTTTGAAGTTCGTTAACAAACTACAAAATTAGGGGGCATGCGTTAACGCAAGAATTTGGTCAGCCTGCAAATGGGATCGGCCGATAGAGGAAAGATTGATCGGCTCATAGGGAGAATTCGATTGACATAGCAAAAAAGCCGATCGGATGGGTTGAGGATGGATTCGGTCTATTTAAAGACTAAGGGTTATCAAGATAGGGCCATGTCTAATGAGGAGTCATGAGAACCACGGTAGGGTGTTTATCTATATAGAATATATTACGTAAGCTAGGCAAGTTTAGTTAGCTTTACAATTTCTTATAGATTAGTTTCCTTATATGTTTAGGAAATATGGTGTGATGGTTGTTGTAACTGCGTCGGACTCTTGTAATCCTAGGGAATAAATATAGACCCCCTAGAAGCTTGTAAGATATCTACAGATCAATCAAATACATCTTTGATGCATCATCACCCTAACTCATCTAGGTTTTTCCTGGTCGGTTCTGGTTCTCGACATGAGGTTGCATCGGTTAAGTTCGATCTCCGGCGAAGGGGTAAATCTCGTCATTATCATGGTTCATTTTGCTCTAAGGCTACATCGGTTAGGTTTGACCTCTTAGTCTGATCAGGCGTATCATATCACATCTGCATGAGGCTTGTAAATATATCGGTCTCCCTCCTCTGTTCCCGATATGGTGCTGCAGTGGTTAGGTTCATCCTACAAGATTAGTAGCGATGGTTCGAGCCATTGGCCCGATGTGTGTTTGTGCATCATTTTGTCAGAGTGAGTAGCTGACGAGTTATCCTTACTGCTAGCCTCATATCTGGTTCGCATATCGCTTGACAATTAATTTGCTGGCGATCGATCAGGTCACGTTAGATTCGGCCTGATACTATCTCAATTAGGTATGATCTTTTAGGTTCGTGTCCGATGAGGCTGGTGTTCATACCTAGAGGGTTTTGTTCCCTATTGCCTCAGATTGTTGATAAGGTTATATATAGGCCTACGTTGAACATTAAATCGATAAGTAGCCGATGACCTCACTCTTTTCTCCCTCGTCACTACATTCGATCTAGCCTCCGTCACCTCTGTGTCGTTAGTCCTGGTCTTATATTGTCTAGGTTCAGTCCGATCTATCGAGGCTAGTCCTAACGGTGTTATTATAGTAGTCGTTGGTCCTCATGACTTCATAGGGGATCGAACCCCGCTCAGCGCTTTCGTTGCTTTCATCCTACGGAGTGTCATCGACTCTTTGGCCAATAAGCCCTCTATTTTATTCCACATGTCTATCACCTATGGCATTTATCGACTTTTCAATCCATGCTCGAGCAATACCTTTCCCATTGGCACCCAACCGATGGGGTGAGCCATATTGGCCCGCTGGTCGATTGGCTCGTGGATCTCATTCTTAGTCTACTTGTTAATTACATGGTCAAATTAACTGGCACACCCTTGAACCTCAAAGATTAAGGATCTCCTAGGCCTTTACGTGAGCAGAGCGTCGTCTTCCCCGATCGAACCTCTATCCAGCCCAATCGGACTCCCACGAGATTCGGAGACCAACACCTTCCCACTGTTCTTCTTAGAAGGCTTGTCATCTTATTGCTCTTTGGTAGGACACTTTGAAGCAAAATACCCCTTCTCACCACACTCAAAGCATCTCAAGATGGATATGCTCTTCCGTGATCCTCTTCTACCCGTTTATCTATGAGAGCTAAAGTCCTTTCCTCTTCCCTTTCTTCTTCCCAAAAGATCATTGAATCTTCTTACAATAAGTGCAATTTCTTCTTCCAAATCTTCCTTGCCTTCATCTACCTTAGCCTTTTCATTGTCTTCAACTTTGGCCTTGAGAGCAATACATTTCTTCTTTGATAAAGAGGTTTCTTTGATCTCTTGCAGCTTCAACTTGTACATGTCATTTGTGTTGATCTTGCCCAAATGACTTGCAAGGGCCATTCTTGACATGTCAGAGTTAGTGAGAAAGGTGACTAGAGTCTCATACTTATCGGATAGAGCCCTAAGCATCTTTCAAGTGACCTCAAGATCGATGTAAGTTGCCCATGTTCTTTGAGGTCATTGACAATCACATTTAGCCTCCCATACATGTCATTCACACTTTCATTAGGTAATAAGACAAAGGTTTCATATTGTATCTTGAGAAAGTGAAGCATGGCTTCCTTGTACTCACTTGTGCTTTCATGAATCTCACCTAACTTGATCCAAATCTCATTGTGGTCTCAAGATTGCTTATCCTATCAAACTCCTCTCAATTCAAGGAGCTAAACAACACATTCATGGCTTGTGCATTGAATTGAGTGTTTTGTTTCTCAAGCTAAGTTGGAACCTCAGGATTAAGTGCCATGACACAACCTTCATCAACAACTTTTCAAACACCAAAGCTCATGCCTTGAGATAAGTAGACATTTTAATTTTCCAAATAGAATAGTTTGAGCCATTAAATATGGAAATCCTACCTACATGGTGAACCTTCTCCGATATCTTTTCTCACTAGGTAGTGAAGCCCAACCAAGAGAGACAAAGCTTTGATACACTTGTAAGATCAAGATATCGACTAGTGGGGGTGAATAGGTGATTTTAAAAATAAATAGCACTTAATCAAATCTAACCTAAGTTGCTAGGCTGGGTGAGGGAAAAGTCTAACTAAGCAACTCGGTTATGTTTTGTAAACCTAGGTTGATCTGGGCTCAAATAATCTCTATGAATGTAAATTACACAAAAGAAAATGCAATAAGTAAATTAGACAAGTGACAAGAAATTTTTCACCTGAGGTTTGAAAACTCATAGGTTTCCTACTCCTCGTTGAGGCAAGTTTAACTTCTCTGCTCAAACTACCAAGAGTTCGAATCCCCTTGTCAAGGGATGAGCTAGATAGGAGCCAATCTCGAAGTGGTCTACCTAAGTCTTGATGACTAAGGTAATTCTTCCTTCACTCCGAAGGTAGTAAACTCTAAACCACTCACAAACACCACTGAGTCCCCTCCACAACCTTTGAAGAGATCACTGGGAATCAACTCCTCCAAGCCATTTAGAAGATAGCAACCTCCAAGAGTAACAAGTAACAACCATGCCTTGGAAAAAATCAAGTGCCACACTAACTCAACAAGGATGCAATGCACTTGGCTTGTCTAAAACAACCCTCAAAAACCCACATAAGAAGAGAAAGATAAAGAGGCATGAGAGAGAAAGAAGGGCTCAAGTGAAATGAATGGAGTGTAAAGATAGACTCCTTGCAGCTTGTGGAGGATAAATATACACCCACCCACTAAAACTGCCTTAGGAGGCAAAATCCCAGCTCACAGGTGCATGCTGGTCAAACCACCATGGGACGGCTAGTTATACCAGCCACTTGAGCAACAACAAAAAAACTAGCTATTGGGATGCATTAAATGCACCCCTCGTCTGACCACCAAAGAGGCCATGGTCATACTGGTGCCCTACCCTATTAGACCACTGATGGCTCAGTCTAAACGGAGTTGGCTATGTTGAGGCTAGGTTGACTCTATTGTGGGCTGGTCTGACTAGGAAAAATTATGGTCTAACCACTGAGATCAGCCCAGTCTGATTGTCCTTCAACACTTGGCCACAAATAACGTCGGATAAAACCACACTCTATAGTTTGCCCGGCCTTAATATCTCACCTACCGATCATACCAGCTAGGGACTATGAGCTGGAGTAGAAAGACCACAATGAAGCACCCTGATGCATATAATTTAATATGGCATTTTAATAATCTCTTATTCATGATTACCACTCCACAAAGCAAAAAGAAACCTATCAATTTTGATCACCTGACACCTAGATCATTAAAGAATAAAATAGTATATCAACTGCTTCCATCTTATTGCTTTGTGATATTAAGATTTTAATCTATGGTCATCCATCCTTGTTAATTCATCATGTTGACCTAACTTATGTGGAATAACTCAAGCAAATGGTTAGTCCAACAACTAGTGCTTATCATTAATTATCAAAGCTTATATTAAGGCCTAGATGCTTTAGCCTTGCCCATGTTAGCGCCTGCCAGCCTGCCAAGCAAGCTTTATTCTACCTCTATGATAAACTGACAATCATCTTTGCTTGGTCAGTGTTGCTCCAACCTCCACCTACACCTCTATCTATGGTGAGTCTGCCACACTAAAGGTTCTCATCAGTTGTCAGCTACCTCCACTCCATCTCTTGCCCCAGTGAAATGGACCTGAGGAGAAGAGACTAGGATGGCTATCGAAGTCGTTGAGCCAATAGCCACATGCATAGGAGCTTGCCTGGAATTGAGATTCAAGACGAAGTTGCCGATGGCGACATGCAGGGAGGAAGTCTTCAGTGGGCAGTGCACAGGGGGAGGTGACCACAGGTGGGCTGCATGTCGGTTGGAGGTCACTGGCTGCCTAGCGATGTATTGTGGAGAGAGACAGTTCTATTGTTTTTTTCCTTTTCTTTCTTTTCTTTCTTTTTTTTCAATCGAAAATATCCGTTTCTTTTTACTTTTTTCAAATGGTTAAACTTGGAGGGCATTTTCATCCTGAAAAGAGTGAAACCATTTTAGCCAACACAGGTAGTCCACTTTAATAGTTCAATGGTATTTGAGCAACATTTGAACAAAAGCAATGCCTGAGCAATTAAACGAAAAGCAGTGGCAATTCCACGAATGAAAAAAAAAGGTGCATATATGCCATTGGCCCAAAAAGTTATAATGGCATGTATCTAAATTACATACTTAAGTGACACATATCTTATCTTTCAAAAATAAAAACTACTCAATTTCTACCGTACATTTTAGCACATATTTTAGTTTGCTCATGCTAATGCAACTTAAGTTAACACCACATTTTGTATCATGTCACTGCATCTCGCCTCATGTTTAAGCACCACACCTCCATTAACTATTATTGGTGCTCTGAAAAAAATTACTTTTCTCCATTCTCATTTTGAAAGTCAAAGTTTTTAAGTTCAACTAATTTTATAAAAAAAATATAGCAATATTTATAATACAAATAAGTTTTATTAAATCTAACATTAATATATTTTCATACAATAGTTGTTTGGTGTTTAAAATATTACTATATTTTTTTCTATAAACTAAATCAAATATAAAAAAAATTGACATTAAAAAAAATCAAAACATCATAGAGGAAGTAAGCAGCATTATCGAGGAAACACCAAAATGTGGTATAAGTGTGATAGTGGATGAGTGTGCCATACCTTAGAGTTCAAATCTCGCCTATAATATTATATATATGGGTGCACTTTTCATACAAATTTGGTCATGTTTGTAAATTGTTGCTAGCTTATGTCTCTTTGAGCATTCTAAAAGGGGGCCCACTTGCATGTTTGTGGTATGCATGCATGTGCATTTTTCATGTAGTTAAAAAAAGCAACCATGTCATCATCAGATATTTTTGAAAAGAGAAATCATAAGAAATGGTATCGGCAAGCGTCTTCTTCTATTTTGCCACTGACGAACACGGTTCTAGAAAATGCTATCTCACAAACTAATTTATCTGAGAAATACCATCGCCATTGGTTTGCACAATCTAATATTTTTTCAAAATACCCAAAGTGCCCTCACATGACAAACATATGGAATTTGTATGCTTGAGTACCCAAATGTGATTAGGTTGTATTGTTAATCAAATGTTGATGGGAAGATAATCATTACACCATTGCATCGCTAGCATCTTTAACAGAGTAGTGGCAATTTTGAGCTCTCCAAATATTTGTTTGGTCAGCTAGCCAAAAAATTGAAGAGTCATATTTGCCTTTCACTCCAATAGCCACTCTATGGCACTATCCAATCTGATCGTGCTCTCTCTGTTGACGTCAAAATTTTGTATGCCTAAAAATAAATTCGGTTATATATGAAGAGCCAAAGAGGCCGACTGTTAAATAAAAAGAGCCGATTAGATAGAAGACACATTCGTAGTAACTAATTTTGTTAACTTCATATAGAGAGTTTTCTTTTTTATTTTGGAAGTAACATCTGAAGGTTATTGGTAACGATATCGAACTCGTGTAACCCTAGAGTATAAATATAGACCCCTAGAGCCTTGTAAATTATCTACACAAATCAATACAATCTTGACGTATCGCCACCCTAGTTCATCTAGGTTTCTCCCAACAGATTTTGGCTCTCGACACGGAGTTGCATCGGTTAAGTCCAATCTCCAACGAAGTGGTAGATCCCGCTATTATCCTAATGTATCCACTCTACATAAGGATATATCGGTTAGTGGAAGCTATTCCTTTAAATACTTACATATAAGGACATGATTGAATTTGTTAGAGAACATATTATCTATCGGTTCAAAATTCCTCAAACAATAACTACCGATTAAGTATCTATTTTCATGTCTAGTGAGTTTCAACAGTTTATTGCCAGTATAGGGATTAAATTATTAAATTCATCAACTTTTTATACTCAAGCCAATGGAAAAACCGAAGCTTTCAATAAAAGTTTAATCAAGTTGATCAAGCATAAGATTAAAGAACAATCAAAGATGGCATACTACATTAGCCAATTCATTACGGACCTATCAAATAACTTGCCATGAATCTACTTGAGTACCACCATATTAGTTGGTGTATGGGCATAAAACGGTTTTGCTATTTGAAACTAACATCAACTCAAGTAGAATATCTTTGTAGGATCAGTTTACAACCGATGATTATTATAACTTCATGGCAGATAAACTTGATGATTTGGCTCAGAATCGACTAAGGGCGCTTGAAGAGATTAAATAACATAAAGCTATACTAGCCTAGCATTACAACAGATGAATCAATTATTTTCTAAAGAAGATCTGTTTGAAAATTAATTTTACCTATCGGGTCTAGGGATAATAAATTTGGAAAATGGTTACCTAATTATAATAACTTCATGGTAGATGAACTTGATGATTTGACTCAGAATCGACTAAGAGCGCTTAAAAGATTAAATAACATAAAGCTATAGTAGCCAGGCATTACAACAAAATGGTGATGACTCAATCATTTTCTAAAGAAGATCTTGTTTGTAAATTAATTTTATCAATCGGGTCTAGGGATAATAAGTTTAGAAAATGGTTGCCTAATTAGGAAGGCCCTATCGGATCAATCATTGCGTGCATGATAATGTTTATATATTGGAGAATATTGACGGAGAAGAATTTGACAAAGCGCTCAATGGAAAATATCTAAATAAGTATTATCCTAGTGTTTAGATTGATGCCTAAATCAGCTAAGTGCAACTGATTTCTAATACTATTCAAGACAAGAGTTGATATTGTTATATCGCCTGAAGATAGGTGATATTAGTTGATATCTCTTGCCTAAATTGACTAAATGCAGCCAATTTCTAATACTCTTTAAGACAGGAGACACAAGAGACGATATAGTTATATCGTCTGAAGAGAGCTGATATTAGTTGATATCACTTGCCTAAATCAGCTAAGTGCAACTAATTTCTAATATAATTTAAGACAAGGGCTGATATTGTGATATCGCCTAAAGATAGCTAATATTATTTGATATTGCCTTTAGAACAAAATAAATAAGTATAAGTGAGGCCGATAAAGTTATATTGTAGATACCATGTGTTTTGAAGAAGTGACATCACAGTTTCAGCATTAAAATGTTACAAGAACTTTTTAATTGCTTCAATCACATGTAGGCAAATGTTGTAAATCTCATTGATAGCGCTGATGTCTTCTTCATCAGAATCGATAATAGCCTTCAAGGTCTTATGCTGACAAACCACTTGACACATTGTTGCTGGAACTCTAGCCACTTGATCTTGTATTACTTGTGGTAGGCCAATAAGATGAGATTTTATGGCTTCAATGTTTTTGCACACCTTATCTACCTCTACCATTAGATCGGCTTCTTATTTCCTCAGTTGGCCCAGATTGGATTGGGTTTCTTGTGAGATAGCTATCATGTCATTATTAGTGATATGTCCTAGAGACAACATGGAGATGTTATAAATATCACATTCTATATTAATGATATATATTTTTTTGAAATAGATATTATTATTATTGATCAATGAGTTTATGACTTATTCATTAGACTTGTAATATAGATGTTGCTATTTCTAAATAATCCCTCATCATATATCATATGAGTTACAAATATGATTGTAAGATTAGTATATGTATTGATTGATGATCATGTCTCATGAATCATGGTATGGAGATACCACCTCGATAATATGGATATATGTTAGTGAAGATATATTGGATAGACCCGCTATGAGATATTGTAGAGATTCATCAATTAATCTCAAGTAGTGTTTATGTAGAGTTAGACTTGTCATTATGGTTCTCAACATATGTAGTAGCTCATTTTGAGACAACTAAATGCTGCTCCGTAACAAGGTAGTTAAAAAAGTTGTCTTTGAATTTGCTATGAAATATATAGTGGGATGTAAATGATCAAGATATAATTTATCTCTTATGGGAGAGATATCTCTAGCCCCTTAATATAATGAAATATGAAAGTGCATGGCCATCCCAAGGTGATTGAGGAGTCAATCACAAGTTTGTAATCCATCACAAGATCGAGAAAGTAATTGAGCTTGATTGATATCGTATGGCAAAGCGATTCATATATGAGAACATTAAATGTTCAGCCGATATGATCTTTGTGTATACTTTGAGATTAAGATGCCTTGCTAGGGATGCTATTAATAGGGTGACTAGAAAGACATTTTTGGGTTACGACCAAATATATGTGAACCTATAGGGTCACACACTTAATGGGTTGGAATGCTTATTTGAATGTGATTTGGATAAAGGCTCAGTTTGGTTAAAGATCCGAGTAAACTCATAATTGGCCATGGTTCCTAGGCCCAAGTGGGGAAGCCTATATATATGGAGGCAGGGAGGTCGAGGACATATATTCACTTCGAGCAAAAAGCCTAGTCTCCACCTCCCAAGCCAAACCCTAGCTACTTGTAAGTGCTAGTACACCCGCAATCGGCATTCTAGCCCTAGACGTGTGGATACTGGTAGGGACACTACTCGTTGTGGCATTGATCGGCATCAGGATCACGGTGATCAACAGCTACATCTACCACCTCAACACACACGTGGTTAGATAGGCTTCTCCAACCCTACTTCCGCTGTACTACGCGTCTCATGGTAACAGTCCATAATCCCTTCATCGCATGATGTCCTGATGTGCATGGTAGAAAAATTTTATTTTATTCTATCATAGCCTATGCCTACTCCTACAATCATCAAACCTTTTCTTCTTAGATTAGGCATATAGCCGATTGTTTTGAGCCAAATCTTTTTGTTCGGTATGATCAACTATGTGCCACCTGGTCATGATCAGCTACAACGTATGTGATTCCAAATAGGCGGCTGGGTTTAGTGTGTCAATAAGTTTCATACGCAAAAGCTGTTCAATTTCATCAAGTCTTGCCCGGATTGGTCCATAGTCTTCAACCAGTGTGTTGATTGGGATTTCTAGCCGATGGATGATGTCCGGTAGTTATTCGCATACATCAGCTGGTAAGGATGGCTTAATCACCACACTGGTAGCTATGTCTTTAAACATCTCTAGATATTTGCCGATGTCAAAGAAGAATAAATTGGATAAAGACTGCAGATCAACATCGATAAATGGAAGAATAGTAGGTTAAGGCGAAGATGCAAATATGAGATTAAGTTACTTGGGACAGGACATCAGTGGTGGCATGATGAGCGATATTGGCATTGGCTAGGCGAGTAATCTCTTCAAGGAGGGGGCCTATGTCTGATACGAAAGTAATAGGTACAATCTTGGTGTTTCTAGCTTGGGCATCGACCACCGAAGATAGTAGGATTGTTGGTGGGACCATCGGCTCGATGCTCACAAGAATATTGGATGATGGTTGAACTTTGACAGCCGATGGTTCAAGCTAAAAAAAGGGGGGCAAGATTATTAGAGAAGATATGAAAAGAAGATGAGGATAAGAATTGGCACGTACCAATGGGGGTGAAGGAACCGATGTTTCTTCAATGGTAAGTGCTTCGAAAATTGGCACTGCAACTGTGACATTGGCGCTAGACTTCTATTTCTTTGAAATGGGGCGAGATACCAGTTTCTTGCACTTTGGTCCTATTGGCCATGTCACCTGCAGGAGAGCCGATGAAGGAGCACCATGACCTAGATGGGGTTCATCCGATGGTGCTTTATATATGATCGGCCGGTCCCTAACGCTGGTTGTTGGTGCTTCTTTGTCGCCAACCTGCAAGATGGTAAGAGTCCAAGTAATATGATCAAAAAAATAGAACATAAAGAAGTATTACCTCTTCATTAAACTTGACTTAATTAGGGTTGAGGCCTAAGCGATACTGTTCTACTGATGAACTATACAAGTGCCTTCTCCATTCTAACCACCACTGCGCAAAAAGTCTGGAATTGGTAGTACATGGCTCAAAGATGGTGATATTGCCCTAGGCACTATTCACGTTGCCCCAAACTTAGAGTTTGTCGATGAAGAATAAGCTAATAGAAAGATGGCCGAATCCCAACATATGAGAGCCAACCGATGGGTGATAAAATACATACGATGGTTGTTGTGATCGGCCCAACGATAACCCAGTCAGTACAAGATTAGGAGTGATGCCAGATAGGAGTATAATCTTGGACTCTGCATCGACTAGAGCATTGAAAGGATTGAATTTGGAGGGCATTTCAAATGATGCTACATGCTCATACGCAAACTAGAGAGTGTCTTCCTTGGTGAAACCATAATAGAAGCTCTTGAACCACTAGCCTAGTCCGATGGGAGTCATCTTACTGCTAGGAAGGGCTGATGTAGCTTGTCCCATGGAGATGCATTGGCGTTGGTTGATTTTATTTTCCTCTTAATAATCGGCTAGGAAGGTCAAATTAATAAAGGAAGTCCTTGTGATGGATTTGGAAGTATAGACATTTTGCCACAATTATAAAAACCACCAGGGGCCACCAATATAACTGACTGGTTCGCTAGCCGAAACTTGTTTGCCACTTCATGAAAGAGTTGGTAAGTAGCTCCAAGTAGATATTTCTCTAGAGGGATTTGACGATGATTGACCAAGCATTACATGTTGGTCGTTAGGTCAAGGGTTGCACCACCAAACATGAACCGTTCCATCCACAGATTCAGAAACACAACATGTTCTCGATCATCGACTGGTCCGGAAATCTTGTTGTGAAGAGATATTTACTTAGTCCAACCACCAATGTTTTTGTTGTTCAGCCGATGTGTGGGTTTGAATCAGAGATTGAATGGATTGACGTAGTTTGTGGTGTTGAGGTAGGTGAATATGACTATGTCTATTAGAGTTGGGGGTCATCGGCCCGTGACCAAACAAAACGGCATTGAGGGCGTCCGACCAAAAATAAGAAACCGATGCGAGTAAAGGTTCATTTTTCTCCATCTCAGCTAAGAAGAGATTGATGCGGTGGCTGATTTCCATCTCATCCCAAAGTGTTCTCTTGGCGACCGATGCTCTGAGGTACTAGTTCTTCCATCCAGAGAGTTTGTTAGACCAAGATCTAAAATTGTTGGTCTAGTTGCCGATTAGCATGGACGAGATCTTAAAGGGGATAAGCTTTGTGTTAGCGTTGATAAAATCTATTTAGATTCTCGCTACCCATTGGACAAAGGTAAATGAAATATGGATGGTCTGCAGCTGGGATTAGGATTTGGCTCCTAAGGCTCTATAGTAAACAAGAACCTGACGAAGAACAAGTGAAGAACGGGACAAATTGAATCTATCTAGATTGTGTAGCAGGAGAATGAATAGATGAAAGGGTTACCTCAGGGAGTATGGTTGTCGATGCCACTACACAAGAAGACGATGAATGAAGATTAGCGATCAATGGAAAAGCTCGTAGTGGTTCGCTTGAGTTTGGCAGAGCTCATCAAGGTTTTGAAGGCTCTAGTGATGTGAAGGCGTAAACAAACAGGCTAGGAAGGTAAAATGATTTATAGGGGAATGATGACCAAATAGGAATCTATGCCGATTTGTGGGCTGTAGTTGACCACCTCAATTTGAGGAGAATTCTAACAGCTCAGAATTTGGAAGTTTGATAACAAACCTCAAAATTCGAGGGCATGTGTTAACGCCAAAATTTGGTAAGCTCACAAATAAATTTTGTTATAGATAGAGAACCAATCGACATATGGCAAGAGGCCGACTGTTGGATGGAAAGAGCCAATCAAGCAGAAGACTAATTCGGTTCAATCGGTAGGTGGAGGATTATCCAAATGAGACAAAATCAAGGAAGGAATCTTGAAAACCATGACAAGGTGGTTTTGTGGTTTTGTATCTGTAAGGTATCTTTTGTAAATAGACAAGAGTAGCTAATTTTGTTAACTTCTTAGAAATAGTGTCATTTTCTGTTAAATAGTGTCATTTTCTATTTAAGAAGTAATTTCCAAAGGTTGTTTGTAACCATATCGGACTCATGTAACCCTGGGTATAAAAATATACCCTCTAGAGCCTTATAAATTATCCACACGGATCAATACAATCTCGGTGCATCGTCACCCTAGTTCATCTAGGTTTCTCCCGGTGGGTTCTGGCTCTCGACGTGGGGTAACATCGGTTAGGTCTAATCTCCAGCGAAGAGATAAGTTCTGCTATTATCCTGGTGTATCTGCTCTACCTAAGGATATATCGATTAAGTCCGACCTCTTAGTCCGATCGAATATATCACATCACATTTACATGGGATCTATTGGCTTATCGAGCTCCTTTTACCGTTATTAGTCTTCTGTTGCATCAGTAAGATCCGACCTTTTAGACTGTTGATAGTACATTGACCCTTAAGTCGATAGGTCTATACGCAACATTTTATTGGAGGAGCCAGCCGATGAGTTATCCTTACACTTAGCTTCACGTCTAACGTATTAGCTTTTCAGCCAATATACATATATCATCAATGATTAATCTGCTAACAATCGATCTAGTTCTGTTAGATCTGGTCTTATACTATCTTAGTTAGATCCGATCTATCAAGGCTATGCCTAATAGGGCTGGCATCATAATTTAGTGGGTTTCATTCCTCCCATTGGCTTAGCTAGCCGATGAGTTTATCTATTCCTTCTATCAGCATGACCGATCAAGCTTTCATTATTTCATATCATTAGCCTAAGCCTTATACTGTCTCGGTTCGGTCCGATCTATCAAGCCTGGTTCTAACGATACTGTCATCAGTGGTCGCTGGGTCTCGTCCCTTTAGAAGATCGGGCTTCATTCTTTACTACTTATCGTATATTTTATCCAGAGCGTCATCGACTCTATAGTCGATGTGTCCTTTATTTTATTTATCACTATTTGCCTATGTCATCATTGTCTTTTAACCCGATGTATAAGTGTTATAGCCCCTATCGGCAACCAGCCAATAGCACGAGTCCTTATTGGCCTATCGGCCAATTGACTCATTGATCTCATCCTCTCTATCTTCTTGTCAATTACAGTATCAAATTGACTAGCACGCCCGCAAACCTCGAAGTGAAGAACATGCACTGGACTAAGCAGATCTCTTAGGCCTTCGTATATGTAGGTGCATCGCATTGGACCTCCATCGGTAAACACATGCTCGCTCTCTCGACATGCCTCTCTCGCTTGGACTGATCTCCCCACGCGTCAACAGTCTCACATATCAATCTCTTTTTCACTTCTTTCTCCCTCCCTCTAGTTCTTTCCCCTCCCAACCATTTTCTCTCTCCACACAACCTACCCATCGCCTTACCAATGAAAGAACAGGCCAAAGCCGACGGCGGTGGTGCTAGAGGTCGACAGAGCTCGACAGTAATGCTTGTGGTTGAGGCGAGCACAAAAGGGCAAGAGGCGATGGCAACGAGGATGAGGCGATGCATGAGGGCACAAAAGGCAGCGTAAGAGATGACAACAACACTAGGAAGCTGTCCATGGGGAAGAAGCCAGTGATGCTGCTAGATTCGATGGAGGTGGGGTAGGTGGGGTAGAGATGGTGAAGCACTGGATTTGATGGAGGCAAGAGAGGTCATGCGGTGAAGATAGAGACAACAACATTGCTAGCCTTGGGAGCAGATCAAACCAAGTAGTGTCCAAGGTGCTAACTGCAACGAGGGAGGGTAGGTGACAGAGATAGAGACAGTGGCACTACTGGCTTTCAGCGGGCAAGTCAGCAGCAGATCAAGCTGGGTGTGCTACTACTACCAACAATGACTGTAAGCAAAGGCACCGCCCATGACGATGGTAGAGGCAATGACGATGAGGATGAGTGGTGCAGGAGTAGGCCCTCTGTGCAATGTTGTCCTCTACCTCGATCTCCTTCTTTAGCCTCCCGCTTGTTCCTTAGTGATGCCATCGTGAGCACCGTGTACTACTGCCCGCTGCTTTCCTCCTCTGCCTCAATGGTGTCCCATAGCCACCTCCATCACTAGGATCTCATCCCTACAGCCACTGTTGGCTTCTCATATCTAGCTCATTCTCACCGGTGACTAGCTTCTTAGAACACACCTCTACCACCTACCTCATCACTAGGGTGAAATTGCAAGTGTGCTGGCATTGGGTGGAGGGAAGAGAGAGCAGAGAAGGGAGGGAGTGGGACCCACGCATACTTGGGGTAATGAGCCTCATCTGATTGGCCGACTTTAGCCACCCAACGTAGGAATTTGGTCAGTCAGATGACATTCTTTTGGAGGTCTTTTTTTTCTGAGTGGGCTATATTTTTCTTGAGGACGAATACACATAACTCCAAATCTCCTAGCAGCTAGCTTGCTTTAATTGACAACCTCTACAGAAAGAGGCGAGAAGTGTGGAGAGAGAGATTAGAGCTGCGAGATGGGCATGAAAGGAGTAAGTCCGTGTTAGAGCTGCAAGCTGCAGAACGTGGCAGCGTGGCTACTGTTTTAGGTGTGGGCGAAGGAGGTGCTGTGCTTTCACGCCGCGACGACTCTAAGGTCGCCAGTTCCGTGCTCAAAGCTTCAGTGGTAGCCAGCATCTATGCGGTCAAGCACAACTGGTGGCAGCTGCTAGCGTGCTCCACGAGCTTTGGATCGTTCTGTAGCCTCCTCCATCGCAGACCACATTATATTACTGGACGTGCACGTCTCCTCAACTACTAATAGGTTTTTAAAAAAATTTACCTCATCTTATTTTTTATTAATAGATATTCTATCGATATCATAGAATCAAATAATATTTTATCCTCTATCATTAATCACTTACAAACACAGCACCCCCACTTTTGCTCTATGGATGATATGGGCAAAATAGTTGTATGTGTGGACGTGCGCCGCCACGCCGTGAGCAACTGTGCATGCAAGGATGCTTCAGCAAAGCAGCCGTTAAACACATATGCCAGCTATTGTTTGTTGACCAAATATTCCTCTGTAGTTTTATTTAGCCGAAAAACTATATCTATTTATATCATAGTGCCATTGGCTTATATACTAAAAATAGAATCATGCATTTTCATACCACCATAATCCCAAAGTCTGTACATAATTGCAATATAATCACAAAGCCTGTACAGAATTTGTAGTTCATTAACGAAGAAGCTCTGTTATTAAATTAACAAACTTTATGGACCAAAAATTTCAGCAACTAACCGTGGCTGGTTGAACAACATGAGCCTAAAAAAAACTCGATGGAGTAACTTCTTTTTTGTTTGATGTGATCCATCTCCAGACATTTTTTTTTTTTTTGCTCATAGAAAGGAAGTATAGATTCTAAAATTTTGAAGCAAAAATGCTACAGCGGTAAAGAGATCTATTGAACTACAGTTAGCAAATACAGAGTCAATAGAGCTCTATTGAAAAGAGCTCTAAATCATGAGGTTGGAGAATTAGTAAAAAAAACCCAAAGAACACAGTTGCTTGCACTTTGGAAAACTGAGATTCATTCAAATCTCTGAACTGTCATGTGAAGGCGCACGTACAACAGACGACAGCGAGCCCGCAACGTGCACAGAGCCGCTGAAGGAGCAGCACGCGCGAGGGACGCGCACGACAAGGCAACCACCAGTGGTTAAATTTGAAAAGATTAGTTTAGTTTCCTATTTTTAGTCCATAATTGTAAGAGCAATTGGCTAAGTTTGGAAGGTTAGTTTAGTTTCCTGTTTTTGTCCATAATTATAGGAGCAATTGGCTAAGTTTGGAAGTTTGGAAGTTTGGAAGTTTGGAAGGTTAGTTTAGTTTCCTATATTTAGTCCATAACTCTAGGAGCAATCGGATCTAATTAGTTTGAGACCCTTGGCTATATATTCATGTAATTGAACACTAGAAGGGTAAGCAAGAATTATTTCCTGAATATCCTCCTTCTCTTTCTCCAACCCCAATAGGAGTGCTGAGGGGTAAAACCTCGCCATCGTGACTACGAACTCCGTAGCCGTGGTCCAGCTACCCTAGGTCTCGGTGATCTTGACAACCTGGTATCCTCGTCCTTCCGTTCCACCTCTCCATCCCCATCGCTAGCCATCGCGCCACCCTTTCCCGTGATCCCCTCCACCGCATTGTCCTGCGCCGCCGCCATGGGTGACCAAACCGACCTCAAGACTGCCATGGAGACGCTAGCCGCTACCGTCAACACGCTGCAAGCCACCACGGAGGCCAACGCCAAAGCAATCCAAGCCTTGTCCGCTGGCCATTCCTCTTTCTCGAGCGGCAAGCAGGCCTCCGGCGAGCACCACAAAGATCAGCCGCCGAGGTTCCAGAAGATCGATTTCCCACAATTCGACGGCAAGTCTGACCCGCTCATCTTTATAAACCGCTACGAGTCGTATTTTCATCAGCAGAGGATCATGGACAAGGAGAAGGTGTGGATGGCATCGTACAATTTGGAGGAGGGTGCCCAAATGTGGTATATCCAGGTCCAGCAAGATGAGGGTACTCCTTCCTAGCGTCGCTTCACCGATCTGCTCAATCTACGCTACGGACCTCCGCTGCGATCTGCGCCGCTGTTCGAGTTGGCTGATTGCCGCTGCACGAGCACGGTCGCCGAGTGCCAGGACTAATTCTAAGCGCTCCTAGCACGCGCTGGTCCTCTAGAGGAATCACATAAGGTGTAGCTCTTCATGGGGGTCTCCTGCCACCGCTCAGCATCGACGTGCGCATCCAGAACCCCCAGTTGCTGGCAGCCGCCATGAGCATGGCGCGACAGCTAGAATTACAGGAGCAGTACACGTTGGCGCCGACTAAGCCCGCGACCCGTGGCCTGCTGCCTGCCCCAGCCCCACGCCTCATCCTGCCGACTCCTTCGGTCGACAAAGCCGTACCACCCGCAGTCACGGTGGCGAGCCATCCAGTGAAGCGTCTGTCCCAAGCGGAACAGGAGGAGCGCCGCACACTCAGCCTCTACTACAACTACAACAAAAAGTAAACACGTGGACACAACCGCGTCTGCAGAGGCTCTTCTACATCGACGGCGTAGAGATCGCCAACCTCAACGACGCCGCGACGACCGAGCCACCAGACACCGAGACACCGGTCTTCTCCTTGCACGCAGTCGCCAGTGTGCCGATCTATGACACAATGCAGATCAACGTGTCTCTGGGCACTACCACTCTCGTCGCGCTCCTCGACACCGAGTCGACCCACAATTTCATCGCCGAGGCCGCCACTCTCCGTACTGGGCTACCCGTCCAACCGCGACCGCGCCTCAAGGCAACCGTGGCCAACGGAGAAAGGGTCACCTGCCCTGGCGTTCTCCGGCAAGCTCCGATCTACATCGACGATAACGAGTTCCACGTCGACCTCTTTGTCATGCCACTTGCAGGGTATGACCTAGTCCTGGGGACGCAGTGGATGGCCATCCTTGGACCAATCGTCTGGGATTTCACTGTGCACCATGTCGTTCTATCGACACGACCGTGCAGTCTACTGGACGGGCGTGGCGACGACGTGTATGCGGGTCCTCTCCGCTACAGCGGCCAACGACTCTCTCCTCGACGAGTTGTTGGCTTCTTTTAGGGACGTCTCCGGCAGCGCGCGGCATCGTCCCTGCCCCATGCAGTCACCAGCAAGCTCAAGCCATGATTCTACAGGCCTTCCGCATCATCGAGTTGATCAACAACGTCACCGTCCGTCTCGCTCTGCCTTCCCGGGCTCGACTTCACGACGTGTTCCACGTCGGCCTCCTCAAGAAGTTCCAGGGGCCGCCCCTGGATGCTCCGCCACCTCTGCCTCCTATTCATCATGGAGCCATTGCTTCGGAGCCAGATCGTGCAGTGCGGACATGCTTGGCTCGCGGTGTGCGCCAGGTCGTGATCCAGTGGAAAGGAGAGTCCGCGGCGTCAGCGACATGGGAAGACGTCGAGCCGTTCTGTGCCAAGTACCCTGCGTTCCAACTCGAGGACGAGCTTCTCCTCAACGGGGCAAGACATGTCATGTGGGGGCGCACGTACAACAGACGACAGCGAGCCCGCGACGTCCGTAGAGCCACTGAAGGAGCAACACGCACACGGAGACGTGCACGACAAGGCAACCCCCGGTGGCTAAGTTTGAAAGGATTACTTTAGTTTCCTATTTTTAGTCCATAATTGTAGGAGCAATTGGCTAAGTTTGGAAGGTTAGTTTAGTTTCCTGTTTTTGTCCATAATTATAGGAGCAATTGGCTAAGTTTGGAAGTTTGGAAGGTTAGTTTAATTTCCTATATTTAGTCCATAATTCTAGGAGCAATCGGCTCTGATTAGGTTGAGGCCCTTGGCTATATATCCATGTAATTGAACACTAGAAGGGGTAAGCAAGAATTATTTCCTGTCCTTCTCTTTCTCCAACCCCAATAGGAGTGCTGAGGGGTAAAACCTCGCCTCAACCACAGATCATGGCTACGAACTCCGTAGACGTGGTCCAGCTACCCTAGGTCTCGGTGATCTTGACATAAACCCTATGCCATAACAGCACACCATAGTCTTTACATGGATCACCTTCTTTCGTGCAAGCAAAAAGGCACACCACTAAATTAGTTTGGTATGGCAATAATATGCATGAGGAAATAAGCTAAATAATTAAAGGTAAACAAACGATGAAAGATATAGGCTGGGTAATTCCATACTACAACGGAGGTATATGTTCTCAGCAACACTTCTAGGACGCTATACACAAATAACGAGACAAATGACGCATAAAACAACTTGGGATCAATCTAGTGAATTCATGACCTGGAGCATGTGGTCAAGCAAAAGGATTGCAACAAACCATTTGACTGTACGCTACCTTTTGGAATTTGGCCTACCAATCAAAAGTAGGCATGTTGCAAGCTTATATTTGTGATATTATAATGAGAAAATTGATTACCTGTTGTGCTACTTCGTACTGGCTTTTTCTTGCTTCGTCCTACCCCTGCAAAAGAGGAGAGGTAATCAACTGTCAACCATAAGCCATAAATCAACTTCATATTAGTTCAAGGTCTGCATCATCCAATATGGATGCTGGATGGTGAATGGTATTAGGTCCTCAACTCCAAATGAGCTTAAACTGGCATGGTAAGTACCAAATCGTTGTAGGCTTCAACAGGGTCTCAAAAGGGATGGCCTTAACTGTGTTATCATTTTATTTCTAGTCCCATAATGTTTCAGTTGAGCGGTCCACATAGTACGACTAAATAAATATTAGGCCTTTCAATTTTGTTATCAGGTTCATGTACCGCACTATGATAGCATCAGAAGAATGCTTGATAGTTCTGCTCTGTATATGAAAATTTTAATTAAAATGATCACTATTGACCGATAGGAATGTCAAACCAGTTCATCTTCCAATTTTCCAAGACAGGAATTCTGCATGTATGTCATCCTTTTGAATACAAGCTTGTTAGGACTGAATAGCATCCAGAAGGAAGAACAACCTCTACAGCTGGTCTCACATAGATAACCTGTTAAAAGTAGATGCAATTGTCACATTTTATGTTGAGTAAACAATACATGAATTTTTTTAGTTTTGTTTTTCTCTTTAGCTGAAAGTAGGAAGCCAATAGATGTACCGACAGATTGCTGTCTCCAATATCATGCATCCCACTATGTAGCATTGAGGATTTCATAGGTGTGATCGTCGAGGGACCCTAAGATCTGGAAACAATCCACTGGAATTGTGACCTGAGTAGGTTACTTGACAGAGCATCAGGCAGCCGTAACATCACTTTGGTCACACAAGATAATGTAGATAGATATTTTGCAAACCACCCTGCATAACCAATTGCATGCAGAATTTTTTAGATAGTAGAATCAGCAGCACAATCAATAGTAGTTAATACTTAATACTCCAGTACAGCTCGTGTAGCTTTGCTTGCGATAGTAGCAATTAATAGTAATATTATTGTTTGCTCCTGTTTGTGTAGCTTTGCTACAATTTGACAAACAGTATGCATCAGAGGAAAATGAAGGAGATAACTGAATTACCAACAGTATCAAACATTCGTACCATGGGGATGAATTTTTTTGTCAAAACCAACCCATGGGAACGCCGAAGGCCAAGGATGCCGCAGTAAGCAGCAGGCACCCTGACTCTCCCACTGGTGTTGGTGCCCTGGGAGAAGTCGACGACGTTTCGCTGCTCTGAAATCCACTCGGCGAAGGTCACCTAGAGCTCCACAGCGCCGGGGTCACGGGGTACACCATCGGCGCAGCTGCGCGCGCGTCGAATGGCCCGCCAGCGACGAGGGCAGACAAGAAGATGACGGGTTGGAGGCAGCGGGGTTGCGCCAGTCTCGCCGTCGAAGGGGATCCTCGAGCAAGGCCTTGGCGAGAGGGGCGCAAAGCCAACCGAGGCGACGGTGTGGTCAGGGTATGTGGGGAAGAGCTTGGGCTGCTGGAGGAGAGCGCCGAAGGAGATCGAGGAGCAGGAAGGCCGTTACGGGCTTCAGGTGGCAGCAGAGGAGGCGCGAGTTGTTGGTGGTGGCCGCTGTCGCCACCGCCGCCATGGCGCCACCCCCTTCCTCCCACCAGAGCCTCCTACCACCGTCCCTGCCCCCTTCCGTATTTCCTCCACCCGGCCGCCGCCAACCCGTTATACCACTAGGGCATAGATGCCGGATCCTGGCATCCGGTAAGCCAGGAGCCATCGGAGAGAGGAGGGGCTCCGGCTGCTGACGTTGCTCGGGAGGAGTCAGGCCACGGAGCACGGGGCGCCGGCGTCGGCTCGGGAAGGAGGGAGGAGGGAGCGTGCGGCACCGCCAGGAGGAGGAGGGCTGGAGCAGCGTTGCCCGGAGGAGGCGCGAGCGGAGGGCGACGCCGGCGCCGATGGGAGGGAGGTTTTGGGTGTTGGGGACGATGTAAGCGGCGGAGGAGATAGGATTAGGATGTCTTTTGCAAAAATGCGCTCAAACTATTTAGTATGGCAACGCTGTTCCCTTAAAAAGGGAATTTCTACACTTTGTATTGTATTTCACGCAATGATAAAGGTCTTTCGGTAAAAAAAAAATTAGTAACATGTAAGTGGTGAGAAAACTGATTCATTATTTTGCAGAATATAAGTACTTTTGTGAAAAAACGCTAAGAGGTTTGCGTGGCATCAATGCACGCCCTCAAACGGTTACACCGGACACGAGTATATACGGTTAAATAGGCTGTGCTGTTATGGGTTTGTTTGGCACGTATTATATACGGTTGGTGATCGATACGGCCTGAAAGTGGGTCGTGCCGATATAGATCATATCGTGGTACGGCCTTGGTCGATTTAAGCAGGTCCACCAATTTATTTATTAATTTATTCTTTTTTATATTTTTATTAAACTACCTTGCACGGTCAGAATTTTAATGGGTTGCACTTGAGTCATAGTATGGGCACATATACTGAATATGGTTTACTACAGTAATTATATCTTATAATATTATAATACTGTGCCGGCACGTTTAGACATGAGATCGCAGGGAAGCATCTGGTGATAGTGAAATTTCCGTGGAATCGCACGTCGCCAATCGATCTCTAATTAAGGACCACTATTGCAAAAAAAAACAACATGGCAGCCATTTCGACGAATAAAAATCTGTATTTATAGATGATAAAATATAAAATATAGATTAAGTATGTCAACAGCAAAATTTACATACTCTTTTCAAAAGTAAAAAACCATTAAGCTGGATATGGGCCGAATTCACATATTTTGGCCTACTTAAACAAACTTGTCTGCCGAGAAATGAATCTAGGCAAAAGGCACGCCAAAGAGAAGTATTCACCGATATAGGCTCATGCGATAAGCCAAGGTTTGTAAGATCTGTTTAGCTTCAGTGTAAATGTTAAATTCGAGATTTATAAGCGTACAAGTCAATTGAACCCTATAATTGATAAGAAGATAAAAAGAATTAGGTTGACGAGCCAATGGGTCGATACGGACTCTTACTATCCGTTGGTTGTTGATAGGATTGTAATACTTATATATCGGCTAAAAAACTAATGACGGTATAATCAAATAGCGAGAAATAAAATAAAAAAACACATTGACTATAGAGTCGATAATACTCTAAATAAAACAGACGATAAGCAGTAAAGAGCAAAATCCGGTTTTTCAAAAAGACGAGACCTAACGAACATCGATGATCGTACTGTTAAAATCAGACTTGATAGATCAAACTGAATCGAGACAGTATAAGACTGAAACTAACAGCACCAAAGCGGTAGAAGCTAGATCAGTAAACTTATCAGCTAGCTAAGCCGATATGAGGAATAAAACCTGCTAGATCACAATACTAGCATTATTCAACGCAATCATAATAGATTGGACCTAATCTAAATAGCATACAGTTGTATCTAATAAAATCAGATCGATAGCTAGCAGATTAATCATGGGCAACCCTTGTATCTCAGTTGAAAAGTCGATACGTTAGCCATGAAACTCAATACAAAGGTAAGTCATCGATGGCTACTCCAATGAAACGTTTCGTAAAGACCCATCGACTTAAGATTCAATCTACTATTAGTAGTCTAGAAGGTCAGACCTAACCGATATAACGTAAGACTGATGACGGTAAAAGAAACTTAAAAAACCAATAGATCCCATGTAAACGTGATGTGATACATCTGATCAAAACCAACGAATGAAGCCTTATACAGAGTAGATTATACTAGCATAATGGTGAGACTTACCCCATCACCGAAGATCAGATCTAACCGATGTAGCCTCGCTTCGAAAGCTAAAACCTATCAGAAAAAACCTAGATAAACTAGGGTGGCAATGCATTGAAATTGTATTGATATGTGGAGATGGATTATAAGGTCCTTGCGGATTTCTATTTATATCTCAGGATTACATAAGTCCGACATAGTTACAAACAACCTCCAAACATTATTTCCCAAAAGAAAAGGAAATTCTCTCTGTGAAATTAACGAAATTAACTACTACTGCCTAATTACAAGAGACATCTCACAAATACAAAACCACTCTATCGTGGTTTCTATGATTTCTACCTAGATTTGGTCTCTTCTAGATAATCCCCCACCGATTGATTGAACCAACTCCATCTTCTACCCGATCGACTCTTTCCATCCATCAATCAGCATCTTTCCATATGCCGATCAGCTCTCCATCTATAACCGATTATGTTTATGGGCATACCTACCAAATTTTGGCATCACCACATGCCCTCAATTTCAGAGTTTATTATCAGACTTCAAAATTCTAAGATGTTAGAATTCTTCTCAAATAGAGACGACCCATTATGGTCTACAAATAGTACCAATCGGCCATGATTCCCATCTAGTCATCATTTCTCTGTAAATCATTTTGCCTTTCTAGCCCCTTTCTTTATGCTTTCACATCACTAGAGCAACCAAAACCTCGACGAGCTTCGGTGAACCCAGGCGAACTGCTACGAACCTCTCCATTGATCGCTGATCTTTATTCATCTTCTTCTTGTGAAATGGCGTCAACAACCACAATATATGAGGTAACCCTTTTATCCATTAATCACCCTGCTCCACAATCTATATAGATTGAATATGCCATGTTCTTCACCTGTTCTTCGTTGTTTCTTATTTATTGTAGAGCCTTAGAAGACAAATCCTCATCCCAGCTGCTAATCATCCAGATTTCTTTTATCCCAGTCCCATGGGTAGCGAAGATCCAACAGATTTTATCAACGCTAAAATAGAGTCTCCCCTTCAAGAACTCATCCATGTTAATCAGTTACTAGACCAATAGTTTCAAATCTTAGCATAGCAAACTCTCTGGATGGAGGAACTAGTATTAGAGTATCGGTCGCCAAGAGAACAATTTAGGATGAGATGGAAATTGGCCATTGCATCAATCTCTCCTTAGCCGAGATGGAGAAAAACAAACCGTAACTCGCATTTTCTTCTTACTTCTAGTCGAACACCCTCAACGCCTTCTTGTTTGCTCATGGGCCGATGATCCCAACTCTAATGGATATAGTCATGCTCACCTGCCTCAACACCAAAAATTACATGAATCCATCCAACCTCCAATTCAAACCCACACATTGGCTGAACACTAAGAACATTGGTGGTTGGACTACATACATAGCTCTTCACAACAAGATTTTCGGACCAATCGATGATCGAGAACATGTCGTGTTTCTGAATTTGTGGCCAGAATGGTTTGTTTTCAGCGGTGCAACCCTCAGCCCAATGACCAACATGTAGTGCTTGGCAGAATCTTAGTTGATCATCGATAGAACCCTTTAGGCCAATATCTGCTCGGAGCCACTTACCAACTGCTTCATCAAGTGGAAAACAAACTATCAGCTGCTAACCAGTCGGTCATATTGGCGGTCCCTAGGGGTTCATACAATTTTGACTCAATGTTTATACTTCCAAAGCTATCACCGGGACCTTCTTCATCAATTTGACCTTCTAGCCGATTACTCAAAGGAAGATAAAATCAGCCGACGCCGATGCATTTCAATGGGTGAAGCTACATCAGCCCTTTTTGGTAGCAAAAAGACTCCCATCGGATTGGGCCAGTGATTCAGGAGCTTCTATTATGGTTTTACCAAGGAAGCCACCCTCTGATTTGCATATGAAGATGCAGCATCATTCAAGATGCACTTCAAATTCAATCCTCTCAATGTCTAGCCGATGAGGAGTCCAAGAGCATACTTCTATCGGCCATCACTCCTTGTCTTCTACTGACTAGCTTATCATTGGGCCAATCACACCAGCCATCATATGAATTTTACCATTCGTGGGTTGGCTCTCGCTAGTTGGGTTTTAGCCGTCTTCTTATTGGCTTGTTCTTTATCGATAAACTCCAAGTCTAGGGAAATGTAAATACTACCTTAGAATATGATTAGCTGAGAAAGCTAACGAAGTCACTGCTCCTATGTGATATCACCACTGTTGAGCCGTGCACTGCCAATTCTAGACTTTTTGCCTGAAGGTGGTTGGAATAGAGAAGACACCTGTTCCGTTCAGTAGCTAAATAGTATTGCTCACGCCTCAACCTCGATTTCATTATGCTCTATTATCTTTGATCACATTAGTTACATTTCCACCATCTTGTAGGCCGACAACAAAGAAGCGCAAACAACCAATGTTAGTGGTTGGCCGATCATTTATAAACCATCATCAATCGAACCTCATTTAGGTAATGGTGCTCCTTTTCCATTGCCTCTCCTCCCAGTGCTACGGCCCATAGGACTAAAGCACACGAAGCTGGCATCTCGCCCTACTTCAAAGAAATAAAAGTTGAGTGCCATCATGGTCGTGGTGCCAACCACCCAAACACCCGCCATCAAAGCAATATCGGCTCCTTCACCCTCACTAGTATGTGCCGACTCTTGTTCTCATTTGCTTTTCATATCTTCTATTACATCGACAATCTCACCTGCTTTTTAGCTCGAACCATCAACTCTGAAAGTTCAACCATCATCTGATATTCTTGTGAGCATTGAGCCCATGGTCCCACCAGTAATCCCACTACCTTCGACGACCAATCCCTAAGTTAGAGACATAGAGATTGTCCCTATCACTTCCGTATTGGACATCAACTACCTCCGTAAAGAGATTACTCACCAAACTAATGTCAATATCACTCATCACACCACACCCGATGTCCTATCCTGGGTAATTTATATCTGTACTTTCGCCTTAACCCATTATTCTTCCATTTACCGATGCCAATCTAGAGTATTTAGCAGATTTATTATCCTTTGTCATCGGCAAATATCTAGAGATGGATGAAGATACATCTACCAGAGCAGTGATCAAACCATCTTTACCAGCTGATGTACTCGAACAACTATTGGACATCATTCATCAAGATAGAAATCCCAATCAGCGCACTAGTGGAAGATTGTGGACCAATCCGAGCAAGACTCATGGAAATTCAACACCATTTGCCTTAGGAACTCATCGACGCACTGACCCACACTGCCTATTTGGAATCACATAGTTTCTAGCTGATCATGACCAGGTGGCATATAGCCAATAGCGCTAAACAGAAAGATTTGGCTCAAAATGATTGGCTGCCCGCCCAATCAGAGAAGAAAAGGCTTGATTACATGATAACTATCTGACAAGAAACCTAATCCAAATTGACCAACTGAGGAAACAAGAAGTCGATCTAATGGTAGACCATGATAAGATACACAAAAACATTGAAGCCACAGAATCTGATCTTACCAACCTATCACAAGCGATGCAAGATCAGGAGGCCAGAGTTGCAGCAATAGTGCGTCAAGTTGTTCGCTGGCACAAGACCTTAAAGACTATTTCCAACTCCAATGAAGAAGACATTCATGCTATCAATGAGATTGACAAAATTTTTGTAATATTTTAACGTTGAAACTATGATGTCATTTCTCCAAAACAATTGGTGTCTGCAATATAACTCGATCGACCTCACTTGATCCCTATTGTTTTTGTTTGTTTTATTCTAAAGGCGATATCTACTAATATCGGCTATCTTTAGGCGATATGACAAATATCGGCTTTTGTCTTCAATTATATTAGAAATCAGCTACACTTAGCCAATTTAGGCATGCGATATCAACCAACATTGGCTATCTTCAGGTGATATAACAATATTGGCTCTTGTGTTGAATTGTATTAGAAATTGGCTACACTCAGCCAATTTAGGCATCGATCCCAACGCTAGGACAACATTTCTTAAGATATTTCCCATTGAGCACTTTTGCAAATTTTTGTCCTTTAAGATTCTCTAATATATAAGCATTACTAGGCACACAATGATTGATCTAATAAGGCCCTTCCTAATTAGGCGACCATTTTCCAAACTTATTATTCTAGACCCGATCAGTAAAATTAACTTCCAAACAAGATCTCCTTTAAAAAATGATTTAGACATCACCTTTTTATTATAATGCCTGGCTACCCTAGGTTTATTTTCTTTAATCTTCTCAAGCGCTCTAAGCCGATTCTCAACCAAATCATTAAGTTCATCTATCATTAAGTTATAATAATCATCGGTTATTAGTTGATCCTTCAAAGATATTCTCCTAGAATCGATGTTACTTTCCTATAGCAAAATTGCTTCAGGCCCATACACCAACTGATATAATATTACTTGAGTAGATCTATGGCATGTCATTCGATAGGCTCATAATGAATCGGCTAATATAGTATGCCATCTCTATGGTTGTTTATCAATCTTGCACTTAATTAACTTGATTAAACTTTTATTTGAAATTTTGGATTGTCCATTTGCTTGAGCATAAAAAGGTGACAAATTTAACAATTTAATCCACATACTGGTACCGAACTGTTGAAACTTATCGGACACAAAAATAGATCCTTGATCGATAGTTATTGTCTAAGGAATTTCAAACCGATAGATAATATGCTTTTTAAAAAATTCAATCACGTCCTTATATGTAACTTTCTTCAAAATAATAGCTTCTACCCACATTGTAAAATAATTTGTTGCTGCTAATATGAATTTATGCCCTTTACTTGTAAGGGATAAATCTAGTCGATCATGTCAATTCTCCAACCTCTGAACAGCTATGGCATGATAATTGGATTCATAGCTGATGTTGGTGGTCGCTGTGCGTTTCCAAATTTCTAACAATCTTGACAACCTTTATAATATCTGAAGCAATCTTCAAGCATTGTCGGCCAAAAATGTCTAGCTCTTCTCAATAACCATTTCATCTTGTGAGTTGATTGATGAGCCCCACAAACACCTTCATGTACCTCGCATATAATCATTGTGGCTTCTTGTAAACCGAGGCATGTTAATAGAACTCCATCAATGGTCTGATAATATAATTCCTCATCAAGCAACACATACTTGGCAGATCTATAGCGAAGTTTGCTAGAAATTAATTGTGATGGATTTTTAAAATATTAGATAATCTCTTGTCTAAAATCACCAGCTTCAACATGATAATTAATATCGACTATTTCAACTTCTATCCTTCTATCTAGCCGATATCCAGAAGCAATATGAGTAAGATCATTAGCTTCTAATTTCTGATCTCTAGGAATATGATATAATGACACTATCATGAAATCTTGCAATAAATAGTGACATTATTCATAATATAACCTCAAGACATAATCTTTGCACACATATTCCTCGGATAGCTGCTTGATCACTAATAGTGAATCCCCAATAATCTCTATAGTATCAGCTCCAATATCTTTCAAAAGTTGAACTCCTTTAAGAACAACCTCATATTTTTCTTGACTGTTGCTACGATAGGGTTTAATTGTAAAAGTGAATTGAAACCTTGCCTCCTAAGGCAATATAATTACTAAGCTGATACCAGATCCAAGTTTGCAAACCGATCAATCAATGAATAACGTCTAAGGAATCTGCTCCATATAATTTCCTCTATGTTTCATAATGAAATCGGCCACAGCTTGTCCTTTAACTGCTTTAGCCGATTCATATCTTAGATCGAACTCCTTTAAAGCAAAAATCCATTTAACAACTCACCCATTCAAGCCTAGAGCCGATAACATATATTTCACCACATCAGCCTTACAAACCACTATGCATTCAACCGATAGAAGATAATGTCTTTAACTTTATGTGTGAGAAATATAAACGAAGTCATAGTTTCTGCACCATAGGATATCTTGTTTCATCATCCAGACGCCTTCTACTTAGATAAAATACAACTCATTCCTTTCCTTCAAACTTTTGTATCAACACTGATTTGATGGATTTCTTATCGACCGATAGATATAATTTGAATGGCATCCCCCTCTGCAGTGGAATGAAAGCTGGAGGAGAATTTAGATAATTTTTAACCTCATCGAATGCCTTTCGCTGTTCCACCACCACACAAACTCTTGACCGGCTTTCAACTTTAGCAAGGGAGTAAAAGGCTTAACTTTCTTGATAAATTTGACATAAATCTCCTTATAAAATTAAGCTTCCTTATCAAGGATTGTAGCTCTATCTTGTTGACTGGTGGTTCTATATTTTGGATGGCTCTAATGTTTCGTTGACTCTCATGCACTATTAAGCCTAAAAACTATCCAGCTGATATGCCAAAAACACATTTATGAGGATCGATGCTTAGTCTATATTTCTTTGCCCTTTTTAATACTTTCTAGTACTCTTGGATTTAACCACTACTTCATCTATATATATCTCCACTAAGAAGCCGATGAGATCATAAAATATATAATTTATCACTCTCTAGTAAGTTGCACCGGTACTTTTTAATCTAAATATCATTACTATCCACTCATATAAGCCAATAGCTCTAGGATATCAGAATGCAGTCTTTGGTATATATCTTCTTTTGCTATAAAAATATGATTTTACCCTACATTGCCATCCATGAAGTTAATAATCATGTGGCCTGATGCTACATCAATTAGCAAATCTGCCATTGATATTGGATATTCATCTTTAGGGGTTGCTTTACTTAAATCCCAAAAATCGATACATATTCTCAATTTTCCATTTTTTTCCACCGGGACGATATTAGATATCCACTTTAGTATATTGGCATGGTTTAATAAAATTTATATCGTACAACCTCGCAATCTCTGCCTTGATTGCATCATATAACTCTGTTTTAAATCCCCTCGGAGGCTGCTTGAATGGCCGATACCCATGTTTGATAGGAAGCTGATGTTCAACAATCGATTAGCTTAGACCTGACATTTTATGATATTCCCAAGCAAAACATTCCTGATACTCCTTTAATAACTTTATTAATTTTTGATAGAATTCAGTACTTATGTACATCGGTCTTGGCCTATCTATAGGACATATATCAACTTCTTCTAAATGATCGGTCAATGTGAACCCTTACACTAATTTTTCTTCAAAACCCATGCCCATCAGAGCAATAACATCAAGTCGATTTTTTGGATTGGCTATATTCCCTAACCGTTGACCTCAAGGTAATCACCTTCCCATGTTTTTCTAGCCAAAAATCGACTTCATCGGCTTTCTAGATCAACAAATCAGTCATCGCAACATTGGTCAATTGATCGACTAGAATTATCTTAACTTGATCTCCTTGCCACTGTATCTAACTTTGATGCATTCTAGATGGCACACAACAATTTGCATGAATCCAATCCTAGCCAAGGAGTAAACTATATAGTCCTTTTCCATCAAAAACGATGAACGTGGTAGCTAATGTCTCACTCCCCACTATTAACTCGACATTCAACACACCCTTCGTCTCCAATGGATTTCCACCGAAGTCTTTCAACACTATATTTGTCTTTATTAGATGCATACAACATCAAATTGATAGTTGCACCCCCATCAACAAACATTGTCATCATTGGCTTCCCATCTATATATCCCTTGATGTATAATGGTTTCAAATGCCAATGCTTAGACTCCTTTGGTTTATCAAATACATATTGATTAGGTGGCAGCGTTAATTCAACAAAAACTTTTTCATCGTCCTCTTCACCACATGAAAGTATTTTATATTCCTAGGACAATGTTAACACCGGAATTTGATTCAGCTGTAAACAGGATCGGCCGATGGAAAAATACTGATTAGCTCGTGGGGTGAAGTTGATTGATACTATAAAAGAGCCGATCAAATGGTAGAAGACGGATTTGGTTTGAAGATGGAAAGTTATTCAGATGGAATTGAGTCCAAAGAGGAATAACGGTAGGTTGGGTGTCAGTATAGAATGTATTATGTAGGCTAAGCAAGTTTGGGTAGCTTTACAATTTCTTTGAGATTAGTTTTCTTTTATATTCTTAGGAAATAACATTTGGTGGTTGCTGTAACCGCGTTGGACTTTGTAACCCCAGGATATAAATATAGACCCCCTAGAAGCTTGTAAAAAAGAAGAATAGATCAATTCAATAAACTTTTGGCGCATCGCCACCCTATTTTTACCGATGGGTTATGGCTCTCGACGTGTGGCTGTATCGGTTAAGTTCATTCTCTGGCGAAGGGGTAAGTCTCGTCACTATCCTGGTATGCTTTGCTGTGTCTAAGGCTGCATCGGTTAGCTTCGATCTCTTAGTTAGATTGAGCATACCGCATCACGTCTGCGTGAGGCTCACCAGCGCGTTGGTCTGTTTCCTCTGTCCATGGTCTCGTGCTACATCAGTTAGGTTCAACCTACGAGATCGGCGGCAGTTGTTCAAGCCAGCGCCCTGGCGGGTCTTCGCGTGGCATCTTGTCAGAGTGAGTAGCCAACGAGTTATCCTCGCCGCTAGCCTCATATCCGCCATGCGTATCGTCTAACAATTAATCCGCTAGAGATCGATCTGGTCGCGTCGGATGCAGCTTGGTATTGTCTCAATTCATTCTGATGTACCAGGACTCATGTCTGATAGGGCCAGCATCGAGATCTAGAGGATTTCGCTCCCTATCAGCTCAAACAGCCGATGGGTTTAGATGTGGGCCTGCATCAGACGTTCGATCAGTAGGCAGCCAATGGCCTCGCCTTTTTCCTCCCTCATCGTTACGTTTGATCTATGCCTCTGTTGTCTCTGCGCTATTAGCCTTGGTCTCATACTGTCATTGTTTGGTCTGACCTATCGAGGTTGGTCCTAACGGCGCCATTACCATGGTAGCTGGTCCTCGTGGTTTTGTGTGGGACTAAGCCCCGCTCCGTGCTTCAGATGCTGCAGAGCTTCATCGGCTCTTTAGCCGATAAGTCCTCTACTCTATTCCACGTGTGTATTACTAGTGCCCTCATCGGTTGTGCAGCCGATGCTCAAGCACTGCCTTCCCTACCTGCACCTAGTTGATAGGGTGAGTTGGATAGGCCCATTGGCCGATCGGCTCGCAGATCTCATGCTCTCTCCTTGTCAATTACAGAATCAAATTGACTGGCACGCCCTCGGACCTCGAAGATTAAGGACTTGCACTAGAGCTAAGCAGATCTCCTAGGCCTTCGCATGACCAAGCCACCGTCTTTCTCCGATCAAACCTCTATTTGGCTCGGTCGGTCTTCCCAGTGAGGTTTGACAGCAAGAAGACAAGAAGAATACCTTGTTTGTTGGAGTCGATGCGTTAACCCCATCATCTTTTTGCTTGATGCGCCATTCTCATTTAGTCCTTTTAGGACAATGATCGGCTTCCTCATGGTCTTGTCGTTGCTTCTTTTGTTCCTCTTTGTGCCATAATTGTTGGTGGAAATAGATTCACCGACATATCCCTTCGTCTTCTTGATCGGATTTTGCAATGTATTCACCAACACTCTTGATTGGTTGATAAGTGTGTGGTGCACTACTTCATTTATCATGTCCTACAAGGACTTCAGAGGACTTACTGGTGGTGGCTGGCTTGATTCTCCTATCAAAATAGGTTTTCAAAACTATGATTTTTGAATTGACCCTTGTCTCTTCATACCAAAAGATTTCAAACGAAGTTTCTAAAAGTTGGCAATATTCTGCACTACTTCTTGTCTTTGCTCTTCAATCAAATCATCCATTGTGACTAGAATCATGTTGTCTACATTAATCACTTTCTAGCCATCGTGTTGAAATTTTGTCCCACTAGGCATGCCAAAGGAGCGTGTCCGCGTAGAAATTGGTCGAGGCAAAAGGTGCACCGGAAGGCATGTTCGCTAAAAGAGGTCTAATGTGATGTGCCTACACATGTGAAGACCTAGGAGATCTGCTTAGCTCTGGTATAGGTCCTAATCTCGAGGTTCATGATTGTACTAGTCAATTTGACCTTATAATTGACAAGGAAATAGAAAGAATTAGGTCGGCGAGTTAATCAACCGATAGGCCAATATAGACTTCTACTTTAGCTGGTTGCCGATAAGGATTGTAGCACTTATACATCGGTTAGAAAATTGATGACGGCATAAGCAAATACCGAGAAATAAAATAAAAGACACATCGGCTATAGCGGCCAATGATGCTTTGAATAAAACAAATGATAAGCAGTAAAGAGTAAAGTTTGGTCTTCCGAAGAGACAATACCTAACAACCACCGATAACCATATTGTTAAAACAAGCCTTGATAGATTGGACCAAACCAAGACAATATAAGGCTAAAGCTAATGACACTGGAGCAGTAGAAACTAAATCAGTAAACTCATCAGCTAGTTGAGTCAATGGGAGGAATTAAACCTGCTAGATCATGATACTAGCCTTATTAAATGTAGCCTTAATAGATTGGACATAACCGAGACAGTATAAGACTGGATCTAATAAAACCAGATTGATTGCTAGAAGATTAATCGTGGACAATCCCTGTATATTGACTAAAAAGCCGATACGTTAGGCATAAATCTTAGTATGAAGGTAACTCAACGGCTGACTACTTTGATGAAATGTTATGTAAAGACTCACCTACTTAAGTTTCAATCTACTATCAGCAGTCTAGAATGTTGAACCTAACAGAGACAGTATGAGACTGATGACGGTAGAAGGAGGTCAATAAGCCAATAGATCCCACAAGAAAGTGATTTGATAAATTCGATTGTACTAAGAGGTCGGACCTAACCGATACAACCTTAGATAGAGCAGATATACTAGGATAATAGTTGGACTTATCCCTTTACTAGAGATTGAACCTAACCGATGTAGCCCACGTCGAGAGTCAAAACCTGCTAGGAAAATCCTAGATGAACTAGGGTGGCAATATACCGAAATTATATTGATCTCTAGAGATAAATTATAAGGTCCCTACAGGTTTGTATTTATACCCCGGGATTACATGAGTCCGATATAGTTACAAACAACCTCTGGACATTGTTTTCTAAACATAAAAAGAAATTCTCTCTTAGAAATTAATAAAATTAACTACTCATGCCTAATTACAAATTAACTACTCATGCCTAATTACAAGAGACATCTTAAAGATACAAAACCTCTCTGTTGTTGTTTCTATGATTTCTTTCTAGATTCGATTTTATTTAGAAAATGATCTATTTATCGATTGAACCAAATCCATCTTCTACCCAATCGGCTCTTTTCATCCATCAATCGGCCACTTTACATAAGCCGATCGACTCTCTATCTATAACAAAATCTGTTTGTGGGCTTACTAAATTTTTGCGTTAACAAAAGTCAACACAAAACTAGTATCTTCTATAAGAATGGCAAAGAGAAGAAACCAAGGAAAATTACATTGTACTTCTTTTTATGCTTTTGACAGATAGAAAAATAGTTGAAAATAGTTCATGTTCCCGTTTGTGCATTGGTTTGTCCAAGTAGTGTCTGTTGTAAGGTATCGTTGTTTGGCCATTCTCCAGGCCGCTAGACCTTCTTTTGTGTGAGGCAATGCTAACTTCTTTTTATGCTTTTGACACGTAGAAAAATAGTTGAAAATAGTTCATGTTCCCGTTTGTGCATGGGTTTGTCCAAGTACTGTCTGTTCTAAGGTATCGTTGTTTGGCCATTCTCCAGGCCGCTAGACCATCTTTTGTGTGAGGCAACGCTATATAGAAAGCTGGTGTCCCCAGCAGTTGTAAAACACTCTTAGATGTGGGTCAACAATACCCTTGTGGTACTATAGCACGGGCTTTTTTTCTTTCTTAGAGGTTAAGTCTTGCCATCTATATAAGTATGAGAGTGTATTTACTTTCATCAAGCAATAGTTGTAATTAGTTAAGTTCCCTTATGTTTTTCTTCCTAATCTATAATATCCTCTCATCTCAATCAAGCTGACACCATCACACTATCATCTTGGCAGTATTTATCTCTGATGATTTTTTGTGCATAACAATTTGGTATCAGAGCCAACTATTATTCCACTTGTAATAGGGTTCTATTCATGTGAATACATGAGTCTCCCAATATGACTATCTCAGTCTTCCGATGCTTGATGGAATAGAGGATCTTCAACTATGGTTGGATCCCTTTGAGTGGCTCTTCGAGTAGGAGCGTGCCATGGAGGAGTATGTGGCTTCGGTTCACCTATTGGGCAGGGCTACTTTGTAGTACAGGCGTTGGAAAAGAACACATCCTACGACAACCTAACTGTTCGCATTGTTGGCTTGACCTTGCTTTGCTACAAAGATCAAAGGCTCAGTTCACTATGCCTCTCACCATGTAAGATAAGAGCCTTTGTCCACTGCTACCACACTGATGTCCTCACTTGTAGATTATATAGTTATCTCCTCCAAGTTGGACGTGATTCTTGATCTACTAACCTCCATGAACCATAGGTGAGAGAGCCAGGATCTTTGCTAGGTGCATATGGAGAAGTAGATGGCAAAAGACGCAATGCCAATGACAGACAAGTGGGAGGATGGAATTTGATAACAGTTGCATAGGCTGCCATGTCGTCACCACTACCTAGGAAAGCTCTATCTCTAGAACCGCAAAGGGGACCTCCGTTGTTGACTTTGCCGACTAGCAACATTGCCACTATAGGGATAGTTATGGAACGGAGGGCGAACCTAACCAATATCGAGGCCTCACTAATAGCATTAGTTAGTTTATCTAGTGTACATAGTTTGAATGTTTTTTAGTTTTTACTGTTCATCATCTTTTTCATTTTTAGTGCATGACCGGGTTTGTTGGCTCAATGTCTTTAGTCTTAGCGTCATGTGTGGCGTTGTCTTGGTGAATGAGATGGCATGCATAGGGTAGGATCGCATTGTGTGTTACTTGAGTCATGTGTGGCATGATCTAGTGCATGTGATGGCATGCATAGATTGGGTCACGATGTCCCGTATCATGTATTGGTAGCACAAAATCTTCTATTTTAAGCTGCTACCTTGCGTGAGTTTCTATCAAGTTCCTTTGTGGGAATTGGGTGATTGAGTTTAGCGCTATCAAGTGGTATCAGAGCCATGTTGGCTCCGATGTCACATGTCTCAAGGAGTCCTTCACACCTACTGTGTCAAAACTCACCATCTCCCTCTCATTGTGGTTGCCACCAGGGTGGCGGTGATCAAGAGCCCCTAGTCTGGTGAGTGGTGAGGAAGGTGGGGGGTCAGCAAACTATCCCATGCTAGCAAGGTCCAACTATAGTGAGTGTTCACTTATGATGAAGGTTATGTTGTAGGCCAGAGGCTTCTAGGATACCATCGACATCAATGAGGTTGATTACTAGAAGGATCATATGGCTTTTGAGGTCATACTCCAAGCAGTCCCCTTGGAGAAGCTCACCACTCTCGATGTGAAAGACACTACCAAGGAAGACTAGGATACAATAAAGATCATGAGGGTTGGTGTTGATCAGGTGAAGAAGGTGAAGGCTCAAACTCTCTAATCGCAATATGAGGGAATCTAGTTCCTCGATGGCGACACCACGGAGGAATTCTCCTTGTGCCTAACTAGCATAGTATTAATGCTAGAATTTGGTTAGCATGCAAACGGGATCGACCAATGAAGGGAAGACTGATCGGCTCGTAGAGAGAAGCCGATTGACACAGTGAGAGAGCTGATCGAATGGGTTGAGTTTGGATTTGGTCCAGTTGAAGATAGAAGGTTATCTAGATGGACCGAGTCTAAGGAGGAGTCGTGAGAACCACAGTAGGGTGCCTTATCTATATAGAATATATTATATAAGTTATACAAGTTTAGTTAGCTTTATAACTACTTATAGATAGATTAGTTCCCTTATATGTTTAGGAAATATTGTCTAGGGGTTGTTTGTAACCGCATTATACTCTTGTAACCGATTAGACCAACAATAGAATGAATCCCCTATAAATACTCACCCATGACAATCGGTGATTATTCTAATAGCTTTAAATCTTGGCCCATTAGACTCCTGGGATGGAGGAATCGGTACCTCAGAGTATCGGTTTCTAAAAAATTAATTTGGGCGGACTTGGAAATCGGTCATTGCATCAACCTCTTCCTAGTCGATATGGAAAAGAATGAGCCTTTTCTCGCATTAGCCTCTTACTTTTGGTTAGACGCCCTTAATGTTTTATATTTGGACAAGGGCCGATGACTCCCACCTTGATGAATGTCATCATGTTGACTTGCCTCAACACCATACATTACTTAAAAGCATCCATCCTTCGATTCAAATCCACTCATCGGCTGAACACCAAAAGCATCGAAGGATGGACTAAATATATATCTGTTCGCGCTTAAACCCGGCGTGAGCATGCCGATGACTGGTAGGTCTGCTTAGCTCCAGTGCAGGCCAGTCAACTTCTCTCTGTGGCTCAAGGTACATGCATCGGGGCCTATGGATTCGGTCGGCTACGACACGACAGTGCGGGTGCGAGCGTGCCAGTCAATTTGACCCTGCAATTTACAAGGAGGTGAGGCAAATGGGTCAGTCGGACGACGGGCCGAAACGGGCCCTCACTATCGGCTGGCTGCCAATAGGATCGAGTTAGTCATCGGCCGTGTCCGGATGGCTCCTGCTATCGGCTGGTCACTGATAGGAATCAGGACGCCCTTCCATCGGCCGGGGATCCGATGTAGGCGTATGTGGACAAAGGATATGATGGTTCTAGGTGTAGCGAACGTGAGGCCCTAATCCATCAGCTGTAGAGCCGATGAAGGTACAGGATTGTTAGCAGGGCACGAAGTGGCAAGGATTCGCATAAAAGGGACCGGCTGCAAAGCTGATGCCGCTTCGGAGATTGCAGCACAAGACCTGTCGCCCACCGTGATGATGTCGCTGGCACCAAATCTCGAAGATTGGACCTAACTAAGATAGTACAAGAACGAAGACAAAGGTAATAGGACGGTGGACGTTGGATCGGTTGTGCTAAAGGAAGGACAAAGTGAACCCATCGGCTAGCTGAGCTGATAAGAGGACGTATCTCTGAAGACAGGCGCACATCGACTAGAAAGCCGATGTGCTTGGCGTGGCACTCAAAGGAAAGTCTCTGAAGACTAGTGCGTATCGGCCGAGGAGCCGATGCACTGGGCGTGTTGCTCAACGTATAGATAACTCATCGGCTAACACTCCGATGAAACACCGTAGTGAGACCTATAGGCCTAAATCTCATTCTACCATCGATAGCCTCGTAGGTCGAAACTAACCGATGCAGCATGAGACCGACGACGGCGGAGAGAGCTTGATAGACTGATAGATACTGCATGGACGTGATGCGATACTTTCTATCTTCCTATGAGGTCGAACCTAACCGATGCAGCCTTAGACAGAGTGAGACATATTGAGATAGTGGCGGGACTTACCCCTTCACCGGAGATCAGACTTAACCGATGTAGCCCCACGTCGAGAGCCAGATTTCGCTAGTAAAATCCTAGATGAACTAGGGTGGTGATGCGCCGAGGTTGTATTGATCGAAGGATTGAAGATATCTTACATATTTCCAAGGGGTCTATATTTATACCCTGGGTTGACAGAGTCCAACGCGTTTACAACAACCATCGAACGTTATTTCCTAACAAACATAAAGGAAAATATCTTTAAGGAAGTTAACTAACTAACTAAATCTTCCTATCCATATAAGATAGGATAGAATACCCCTATCGTGAACCACGGATCCTCCTCAAACTCGGTCTTATCTGGATAATCTTCTATTCTAGGACTGAGTCTTTCCTTGCCTCAATCCGATTGACTTCTTCCCTGTAGCAATTGGACACTTCTGTGCTTAAGCCGATCATCTTTCCAATCTATCGTTGGGCTTTCCAAATTTAAGACTTCTAGACCAGTTGATGACCGAGAGCGTGTTGTATTCTTTAATCTGGGGTTGGAGCGATTCGTCTTTGGTGGTTCAACCCTTGGCCCAACTACCAACATGCAATGCTCAGCGGAGTACTTGGCCGATCGACTCTAGACCCTATGAAAGTAGTATCTCCTTAGAGCCACCTATCAACTGCTCGATCAAGTGGCAAACAAGCTATTGGCTGGCCAAATAATTGGTCACATTGGCAGTCCCTGGTGGTTCATACAACTATGGTTGAATATCTACACCTTCTAAGTCATCCCTAGGACCCCCTTCTTCTCTTTGACTTTCCCGCCCGATTATTTAGAGGAAAGTGAAGCCATTCGACACCGATGTATCTCATTGAGTGAAGCTGCATCGGCTATTTATGGAAGCAAAATGACCTCTCTCAGACTCAGCCAATGGTTCAAATGCTTTTACTATGGCTTTACCAAGGAGGCCACCCTCTAGTTCACATACGAGGACACTTCATCATTTAAGATACCTTTTAGATTTCATCCACTCAACATTCTAGCCGATGAAGAATCGACAATGATATTTCTGTCAGCCATAACTCCCAATCTTCTACCAACTAGATTCTTGTTGGGCCGATCCCAACATCCATCATATGAGTTTTATCATCCATCTATCAGCGCTCGTTAGTTGGGTTTTGGTCAACTCTCAATTGGCTTATTGTTCATCGAAAAGCTCCAAGTCTGAGGAGATATAAATAGCGGCTTGGAATATGATCTGCTAAGGATGATAGACGAATCTCTGTCCTTGGCCACAATCACCACCTTCGAGCCATGTATATCCAACACCAGACTCTTTGCTCGATGGTGATCAGAGTGGAAAATACATTTGTTCAGTTCATCAGCTAAACACTATTGCTCATGCTTTAATCCCAACTACGTCAAATCTGTTGAAGAGGTAACTCTTCTCCATACTCGATTTTCCATACTCAGTTTTATCTTGAATTTATTATTTAACTTCCATGACCATGCAGGCTAGTGATAAAGAAGCTCCTACAACAAGTGCAAGCATCCATACAATTATGTCTCAACCTTTATCGACTGAGCCCCACCTTGGACATGGTGCTTCCTCTCCATCAGCTCTACTCTGTGTATCGTGACCATCCAGGACAAAACATAAGAAGCTGGCTACTCAGATGGTTTCCAAGAAACAAAATCCAGTGCCGATGTCATAGTCACAGTACCGATCTCTCAAGGACCTCCTCCCACTTCAACATCAGCTCCTTCACCGTCACTGGTATGTGCCGATTTAATTTCTCCTCCATTGTCTTCATAATTTTCCTAATATGCTCACTTTGTAGCTTGAACAATCAGCTCCTGAAATCCAACTGCCAGAGACTGCTACAAGTACCGAGCCAATGGTTACTCCAGAAGTTATAACATCTTCAGCGGGAGCCGATCGCCAAATAGAAAATACTCAAGTAGTTTGTGTTAAATCTACATCTATCATTGGCCATGCTCCCGAAACTACCTCTCATCAAGCCGATACTGATGTTACTATTCATGCTACTCCCGCTATGTCTTAGGTACGTTCACCCCATATTTTAATTACTGCCTTGGATCATGCATCTCCTATTTACCGATGTTAATGTGTAGTCCTTGATTTATTTGTTCTCCTTCGACATTGGCAAATACTTAGAGACGGATGAAGACATAACTACAAGTGCAGCGATCAAATCATTTCTACTAGCTAATGTACACGAGCAATTCTTAGATATCATACATCAACTGGACATTCTAATCAGCTCACTAGTGGAAGAGTACAGACCAATCTGAGAAGACTTGTTGAGATTGAACATCTTCTGCCTAACGAACTCACTGATGTACTATTACCTGCTGCTTATTTGGAATTTCACAAGGCCCAACTAATCACTAACAGGCGACATATAGCCGATAGCCCCGAACAAAGAGACTTAGCTCAAAATGATCAGCTATCCGCTCAGATTGAGAGGAAAACACTTGATCAAATGACAGTTGACTCACAGGATTCCAAAACCAAGCTAAGCCAACTAAACAAACGAGAAGCCAATTTGATGGCAGTGCTCAAGAAGGTGCGCCACAATATTTAAATCACAGAATCCTACCATACCGCAATCAATCCAAGATCAGGAGTCCAAAGTAGTAGCAAATGTATGTCAAGTAGCTCATCAACACAAGAGTTTGAAAACCATCCATGGATCCGATGAAGAAAACATTTGCGCCATCAACAAAATAGATAGAATCCGCCCGAGCTATTGAAGCAATCAAGAAATTCCTATAAAACTTCAATGCTGAAAATCAATGATGTCACTTCAAAACATTGATTGTCTATAATACAATTTGATCATCTCTATTGATTTTTACTTGTATTTCCTAAAGGCGATATCCAATGATATCGGCTATCTATAGCTGATATAACCATATCGGATTTTATCTTGAAGAAATATTAGAAATTGGCCACACTTAGCCTATTTAGGTAAATAATACCAACTCACATTGGCTACCATCAGCCGATAGAACACTATCGGCCTTTTGTCTTCAAGAGAATTAGAAATTGGCCACCCTTAGCTGACTTAGGTGTTAACCCAAACACTAGGATAATACTTCTTCAGATATTTTACGTTGAATGCTTTAGCAAACTTCTTTCCTTCAGGACTTTGTAGTATGTAAACATTAATAGGCACACAGTGATGGATCCAATAGGGCCCTTCCCAGTTAGGTGACCATTTTCCAAACTTATTATCTGTATACCCGATCGGTAAAATCAATTTCCAAATGAGATCTCCTTCAGAAAAAGATTTAGTCATCACCTTTTTGTTGTAATGCCTAGTGACCTTGGTTTTATTTTCCTTGATCCTCACAAGTGCCCTCAGCCGATTCTGAGCCAAGCCATGAAGTTTGTCTGCCATCAGGATATACTAGTCATCGGCTATCAATTGATCTTATAGAGATATCCTTTTGGATCCAATGTTAATTTACCATGGCAGAACTACTTAATGCCCATATAATAGCCAATATGGCAGTACTTGAGTATATCCATGTCATGTTATCCGATAAACCCATAATGAATTAGCTAATGTAACGTGCCACCTCCATGGCTATTCATTAATCTTGCACTTGATCAACTTAGTTAAACTCTTGTTAGAAGCTTTGGCTTATCTATTGGCTTGAGCATAATATGGTGATGAATTTAATAACTTAATTCCCATGTTGGCAGCAAACTATTAAAACTCATCACACATGAAGAAAGAACCCAGATCAGTGGTAATTGTCTATGAAATACCAAACCGATAGATAATATGGTCCTTAATGAACTCAATCACGTCCTTAAAGGTAACTTTCTTCGCCTTTACCCACTTTATAAAATAATCTGTTGCTGCCAATATGAATTTATGCCCTTTGCTTGATAAAGGATAAACCTGACCAATCATGTCAATTCCCCAACCTCTAAACGGCCACGGCTTAATGATTGGGTTCATAGCCGATGCTAGGGTTTACTACACATTTTCAAACTTCTGACAGTCTTCGCATTCTTTGTAATACTTGACGCAATCTTCTAGCATTGTTAGCCAAAAATACTTAGCTTTTCTCATCAGCCATCTCATCTTTTGAGTCGATTGATGGGCTTTGCAAATGCCTTCGTGCACTTCACTGATGACTATCGTAGCCTCTTCTACACCTAGGTACCTTAACAGAACTCCATCAACGGATTGATAATACAAGTCTTCATTAAGCAATACATATTTAGTAGACTTATACCGAAGTTTCATAGAAACTGATTGTCACAGATTCTACAAATATTGGATAATCTCTCATCTTTAATCATTATTAGCTATTTCAGCTTCCATCTTCCCATCCAGTCAATATCCCGAAGCAATTTGAGGGAAATCATTGGCTTTTAAATTCTTCTCTCTAGGAAGATAATCCAACAACACCATCTGGAAATCCTTCAATAAGTGTTGACATTCTTCATCATATAATCTCAAGACATCATCATTGCACTCATACTCTCCAGACAACTGCTCGATCACCAATAAATAATCCCTCCCTAATGATCTCAATCGCATCGGCTCTGATTTCCCTCAGTAGTAGAAGACCTCTTGATACGCCTCGATGTCTCGATCTTCACGACGTAGGATCAATCACCAGATAACTAGCTTCGAAGAAGCCGAGATAACTTGCTGCAAGCAGCGATAACTAGTGCAACTTGACGAATAAAACTCGAAGCCAACCACCGTCTCAATACGACAACCTAAATCGAGGATTCGCCCAACCACACTCTCAAAGAAACCAACCAACACAGCCTACAATCAATCGAGGAGACCTCGAAGGGAGTAGGAGCACCAATTAGGAGCCGCCGCTTCTGTAATTCCTGCGAAGGAAGTCACAAGAACAAAGGGGTAGAGATCAACTCTCAGGGGTTTGCTAGCGCACAGCTGAACAAACTGGTCTATATTTTCAATATCATAATCTGTGATTACAATGAGTATAGGAGGTATTTATACTAGCAAAAGTCCTGCTAGATAGGTGTAAACTCGAAAAGAAAATAACTAGTTCGACTATGTAAAAAGACCTTTTCAGAATGAGCTCCTGGAGAGTTTCCGCGTGGCTGTTAGTCATGTGCGCAATCTTCATTGTTTTGGCAATAACTCCACCTAAGAAAGTCTAAATGATGCACGGTTTGTTGCGTTGGATTCTTGACTTTACACCCTTTCCAACCATGTATGCCATGCACCATGTAATATTATAGAATGGTATAGTTTAATACATGAACTTTAGCATCAGGCTGGCTGTTGACCTTCCGAGCAGTATACACTAAACGGTGGTCTGTGCCCAAATGGTAGCTCCAAACTGGTCAAGGCTAGACTCATTGGAAACTAGACTTGAAGAGCTTTCCAAAACGTGCTCATAGACCACCATAGCTTATGGGAATCAAAATATATGATTGTTTTCTTCTAGACAGTTTTGTAGAGCTGAACTGGTTCGAGTGTAGTTCGTGGTCAGCAACTGATCTGAAGTGGTCTGCAGCTGGTTGGAAGTCATCTCCTTGTTTGTTCATGTCTTTCTCCTTAGTGAACCTAACCATTAATAATGTACATGACTTAGGTATTATATAATTCTCATTAATATTAAAATAAATCTCACAAAGTAGCGCATGCACCTCTTGTTGTAGCTTCTTTGCTCGACTACATGTAATCGGTCCATCAATTACTTGGATTGGTGTTAATGTAGGTGAGACCTGAGTTGGTGTAGCTTGAGTTGAGGGTTGTGACATCTTGCTTGATGGCGTGGTCGTATCACCTCTAACTACCGCTTTATACTCTACTTGATTATTGGTCCGGTAAGGCTTGATTGTAAAAACGAACACAAAACTTGCCCCAGGAGGTGATATAATCACCACTGATACTAGATCCATGCTTGCAAACTGATTTGTCAATGAACAAAGTCTATGGAATTGGCCCTACAAAATCTTCATGGATTCCTCTATATTGTACGATGAAATCAACCACAGCTTGCCCTTTGACTGCCTTACCCAATTCATACCACAAATCAAACTCAATCAAAGCAAATATCCATTTACCAATTAGCCCTTTTAATACTAGAGTCGATAGCATATACTTAACCACATCGGCTTTTTAAACCACTGTGTACTCAGCCGATAGAAGATAATGGCTTAACTTTATACACGAAAAATATAAACATAGGCATAGCTTTTCCACCGCAGGATGTCTTGTGTCAGCATCTAGAAGTCGTTGGCTCAGATAGAATACCACTCATTCTTGTCCTTCAAATTATTGTATCAACACCGACTTGATGGACTTCTCATCGGCTGATAGATATAACTTGAACGACACCCCTTTCTATGATGGAATTAATACTTGTGGAGAATTAAAATAATCTATAATTTGATCAAACGCTTTCTACTGCTCGACACACCACACAAACTCTTGATCGGCTTGTAACTTCTATAAGGGAGTGAAAGACTCAATCCATCCCGATAAATTTAAAATAAATCTCCTCCCAAAGTTAAGAACGCCGATCAAAGATTGTAGGTGTGTCTTGTTGACTGGTGGCTCGATGCTCTGGATAGTCTTGATGCTTCGCTGACTAACATCAATTCCCCTCTCATGCACCATAAAGCCTAAGAATTGCCCAGTTGATATGCCAAAAACACATTTATTAGGATTCAAACTAAGTCCATATTTCTTCACCCTGTCCAATACTTTTCATAGATCAGCTATATAGTTTTCAGTGCTCTTGGATTTGAATACCATGTCATCAATATATATCTCCACTAGTAGGCCGCTGAGATTAGGAAATATATAGTTCATGATTCTTTGATAAGTCACAACGACACTTTTTAATCCGAATGTGTTGACTACCCACTCGTACAAGTCGATAGCTCTAGATCATCTGAATGCAGTCTTGTGAATATCTTACTCTACCATAAAAATCCAATTGTAACCCATTACCATCCATGAAGCTGATGATCTTATGACTCGATGCTGCATCAATTAACAGATTTGCAATCGGCATCGGATATTCATCTTTAGAGGTAGCCTTGTTCAAATCCTGAAAGTTGATGCATATCCTTAGCTTTTCATTTTTCTTCTCCACCGGTACGATGTTGGAAATCCACTTTGCATATCCGCATGGTCTAATAAAATTTGCATCATACAGCGTCGTGATCTTTGCCTTGATTGCATCATATAATTCTGCCTTGAATCCTCTCGAAGGCTACTTGAACGGCCGATATCCTGGTTTGATTGGAAGCCAATGTGCAACAATCGATCAGCTTAAACTTGTTATTTCATCGTAATCATAGGCAAAACATTCATGAAATTCCTGAAACATCCATAACTTGGTAAATAAATTTTTACTAATATACGTCAGCCTTGGCCTATCTCCTAGACCTATATCGACTCTTCCAAATCATTGTCTGATGTAAATTCTTGCCATAACTTTCCTTTGAAATCTTCAATGGTGCCCATTAGAGCAACAATTCAGAGCTAATTTGCTAGATCGGCTTTATTCCCTTGCTGGATATATCAAGGAAATCCCCATCCCATATCTTCCCAGATATGCAATCGACCCCATCAGCTTACTAGATTAGCAAATCGGTGACCGCAATTTTGGTTGATTGATTGACTGGAATCACCTCAACTTGGTCTCCTTGCCACTATATGAGGCTTTGATGCATTGTGAAAGGAATACAACGGTCGACGTGAATCCAGTCCCTACCAAGGAGTAAACTATATAATCTCTTGGCATTGATAACAAAGAATATGGTAGGCAATGTCTTACTTCCAATTGTTAATTCCACATTCAACACATCCTTTATTTCCAATGGATTTCTACCGAAGTCTTTTAACACCATATTTTTTCAATCAGATCTTCAGCAGTCTTCCCTGGCTTGTGATATGTGGCATACAACATAAGGTTGATAGCTGCACCTCCATCAATTAGCATCTTTGTCATTGGCTTTCCATCTACATACCCTTTGATGTATAATGGCTTCAAGTGTTGATGCTTAGACTCTTTAGGCTTGTCAAATATGGCTTGATCAAGCTACATCATCAATTAGGCAAAGACCTCTTCTTGATCTTCTTCATCAGATGAAAAATCTTTGTGCTCTAGAGGTAAGAAGAAACCTTCTTGGTTAGAGCCAATGTGTCAACATCATCGTCTTTATGCTTGACGCGCTAGACGCGTCTAATCTTTTGACTACTATCGGCTTCGTCATGGTCCTGTCATTGCTTTTTGTGCTACTCCATATGCCACAATCTTTATGCCCTCCTCTTCTAATTCTTCATTAAGATACCGAATGGACACCATTGGAAATTGGAATTGTTTTGTTCTTCATGCAACTTCCTATCATCAGCTACCTTTTTACTGTGGTCTTCATTAATCGGCCCTAATCAACTATGTACTGATGCCCACATAAAAGGTGGCTGATTATATGAAGTCCTCTTCTGCTCAGCACGCTGCAATCTTAGCTTGATGGACTCAGGACAATCTTCAATCGATGGTAATCTCCAATAATACTAAAAGAACGAATAGCCCCAATGCGGATTACACTTCTCTTTATGCGCCATGGCCCACCGTTCTTCGTCCTGACATCTAGAATATTTTTTGACCAATTCCGATGAGGTGACTTTTGATTTTCCCCAACATCTCCCTTCATCGACCTGATCTCTTGAAAACCCTACAAACATTATGTTCATAGAAAAAGGATGCCCATCGATCTTCATTAACATTTTATCATCAAATTTGATTGTCCCTTATTCAACATTTGATTGCAATTGTTGCTGAAAAACTCTATACTCATTAGTATGATGAGATATTGAATTATGCCACTTGTAGTATTTCTTCTTTTTGAGTTCCTCGGCTGACGGTAGTACATAGTTTGGCAAAAGCTAAATTTGCTTCTTTTGAAGTAGTAGATCGAAGGTCTTATCGGCTTTATTGATATCAAAGTCATATCTTTTCTCCTTGCTAATACTCTTCACCCAGGGACACAATATGGATTTCCTATTTCTGGTCCACTTTGCCAAACCAACTTCTACATCATATTCTTCATTGTGAGTCTAATGCATAAACTTATAGCTGACAAGCCTTCCATTAGAACCTCTCTTTCTTGGCTTCAATGAATCGGCTTTCATGAGCCGATACCTTATGTAGAAGAAGTGCCAAGCTCTCAAACACTTGAGATGAAAAACATTTTCTGATTGGAGCTAGCAACCCTTAGAAGGCCAACTCAGCGAGTTGTCCTTCACTCAAGACAAGACTATAACACCGACTTCTGATGTCCTGAAATCATTGGATGTATTCTAGGCCTGACTCATTAGGTCTCTGTCTAACCGATGTCAGATTTGTTAGCCTCATCTCGTGAATTCTAGCGAAGAAATATTTGTTGAATTGTTTCTCCAGATTGGCCCATCCCCAAGATGAAGAGAACCATGTGAAAGCCAATCCAGAGAGGGATAGCAGAAAGAAACGGACTATCAGGGCTTGCTTAGCCGATGCCTCCTTACATTAGGCTAAGAATCGGCTAATATGTTCCACTGTAGATATGTTATCCTATCTTGAGAATTTGGAGACGTCTGGTATCCTGTATCAGTGAGGTTGCAAAACTCTATCAAACCACTTCAAGTAAGGGTGCTGATACATAAAGGTTTGCTCCTTAGACTTAAAACTGTACTGCTCTCTGACCACCTCTACAATCCTACCGACCAATCCTCCTCTCTTGGGTTCTCTCTTTGGTATTGTGGAGGCAGAGGTGCTCGATACTATCTAGGATAATTTCCTAGATGATTGCTTGTATCGGGATTACCACCTAGGTATTCTTACCGATATCCTTCGTAGTAGGGCATTTGATGATACCCTAGCAGCATATCATCGCGTTGTTCCCCAATCCAATCTTGTGCTGGTGCAAACAAATTTGCCGATACATCTCTCCTAGTCCCATAAGAAATCTCTGGTTGCTTCGTCTTCATTGACAAATACACTAGACCTTGATTAGGCTCTCAAAAAATTAATCCGTCCACCGTCTTTTTTATTAGATTGTGCAAGGTGTTCATCAACACTCTCGACTGCTTGATGAGTGCTTGGTGAATAGCTTCATTGACCATCTCATGCAATGGCTTAGGAGGACTCATGGGAAATGAATGGCTCGATTCTCCCACCAAAATGGGCTTTGGCATCTCGGACTTTTGAATCAGCCCTTATCTGGTCATACTAAAAGACTCCACATATAACTTTTGAAAATTTGCCATATTCTTCTCTATCTGTTACCTTTGATCCTTAGTTAAATCCTCCATTGTCACTGGAATTATGTTCTCTGAGTTGATCTCTTTCCTCACTATTGTGTTGAAGTTGTATTGTACCACCGAGCATGCCAAAGAGAGTGTCGGTCGCCGAATCTCGTGGAGGCCGATCGAACCGAGCGAAGTCGTGAGGCCGATGAAGGTCCGATCATGGAATACGATACCCTGGTCATGCGAAATCCTAGGAGATCTAATTAGCTCTAGTACAAGTCCTTAGTCTTCAAGGTTTGAGGGCGTGCCAGTCAATTTAACCCTGCAATTAACAAGGAGATTGATGATGAGATTCATGAACCAATTGGCCGTTGGGCTGATACGGCTCACCCTATTAGTTGGGTACCGATAGGAAGGTAGAGCTTGAGCATCGGCTGAAGAGCCAATGAAGACATATGTGGTAGAGACGTGGAATAAAATAAAAGGAATTATCGACCTAAGAATCGATGATGCTCCGCATATGACTTATCGGCCCGTGAGGCCATGAGGTCTAGTGACCACTGTAATGGCACAGTTAGAACTAGCCTCAATAGATTGGACTGAACTAAAATAGTATGAGGCCAAGGCTAATGACACAGAGACGACGGAGACTAGATTGGACATAATGATGAGAAAGGAAAGAGCGATGTCATCGGTTGCTTATCAGCCAAACATCCGACGCAGGCCTATATTTAACCTCATCGGCTATTTGAGCCGATGAGGAATAAAACCCTCTAGATCCCGACACCAGTCCTATCAGAAATGAACCTGATAGATCGAACCTAACCAAAATAGTATCAGGTCAAATATGACATGACCGGATCAATCGCTAGCGGATTAATCGTTGAGCGATATATAAATCAGATATGAGGCGAGTAGGAAATATAACTCATTGGCTACTCACTTCGACGAAATGTTGCACTAATACCCGTCGGGCCAACAGCTCGATCCATTGCCGCCGACCTCGTAGGTCAAATCTAACCGATGCGACACGATACCAAGGACAGTGAAAGGAGACCGATGTACCGACAAGCCTCACATGGACATGATGCAGTATGTCTTAGCAGACTAAGAGGTCAGACCTAACCGATGTAGCCTTAGATAGAGCAAAACAGACCATGATAATGACGAGACTTACCCCTTCGCTAGATATCAAACTTAACCGATGTAGCCCCACGTCGAGAGCTAGAACCCGCTGAGAAAAATCCTAGATGAATTAGGGTGGCAATGCGCCAAAGTTGTATTGTATGATCTATTGATGATTCTTTGATAGGTTCGAGGGGGTCCATATTTATACCCTAAATTTACAAGAGTCCAACGTGGTTACAGATAACCCCCAGACAATATTTCTTAAACATATAAGGAAACTAATCTATAAGAAGGTGTAAAGCTAACTAAACTTGACTAGATTACATAATATATTCTATATAGATAAAGCACCATGTCGTGGTTCTCACAACTCGTCCTCAAACTCGGTCCTATCTAGATAACATTCTATCTTCAATCGGATTGAATCCATCCTCAACCCGTCTGATTTGCTCTCTCACCGTGTCAATCGGCTTCCCTCTGCGAGCCGATCAATCTTCCCTTCATCAGCTAATCCCGTTTGCAGGCTAACCAAATTCAGGCGTTAACACATAGTTAGCTAGATCACGACACTGGGTGACCACATTGACGACATGAGCATCATTGGGAAGTTCCTATGTGTGCTGCTACCAAGGTACAAGCAAATTGATGTTGCCATTTAGACTTTGCTTGATCTTAATCCACATCGTCGAGGAGCAGTAAAAACATCGGTCCAAAGGCACTCACAGTGTTGGTCGATTTGTCCTCACAGAGGAGTAGTGGACTAAGCATATAAAGCAACAGTTAGGCATAGAGGGGTCACCTTTAGGCAATTCCTATAGCAATCGTAGACACCAACATGGACATTAAAAGAACTCAAAGAGGGCCAACTCCCAAGATGGACCACACAACGCAAGGCGAGAGGGTTGTGAGATATTTCCCGTGACAAATGCCACTAGTGTGGCAAAATAGGCCATTAGGCCAAAGATTGTCATAGCAAGGCCAAGAAGCAGTAGCTAGTAAATTAGGTCTAGGTGGAGGACAACGAGCACATTTTTCTAATGGCCTTTGTCTACTCTCCAACCATCTCCACTGTGAGCGAGATGTAGGCACCCCTCATTCTCAATGAGGTATGATTTTAGGTCCATATTAGACTATAGGATGATGACTATGATCTTACCTGGTTCCTTGAGTCAAGGGCTAGCAACCACATGACGGGTCAGAAGGATGTGTTTTCTGAGCTTGACACTAGCATCACCAATTTTGTCAAGTTTGGGGATAGTTTGCACATTGAGATCAAGGGATGCAACATGGTTGTCTTCACCTGCTATGGCATGGAGCACCAAGCGCTCATGATGTCTACTACATCCCACGTCTCGAGAGCAATGCCATCAACATTAGTCAACTCGACAAGTGTAGCTACAAGTCCATGATCGACAACGGTGTCATTTAGGTGTGGGATCGCCAGCGCTGCATACTCACCAAGGTTTCTAGAGGCAAAATCTGTTTGTATGTTCTCAATTTAGAAATTGCATAGCTAGTGTGTTTAATAGCCAACATCAAGGACATGGCATTGAAGTGGCATGCCCACTATGGACACTTGAACTTTGATGCACTATAGATGTTAAGCAGTGCCAAGATGGTATGTAGCCTCCTAGCTATGTGTCATGTCAACCAGATGTGTGATCGCTAATAGGCAGCAAAACAGTGCCCTCCCTATTCCCACTAGCGTCAACGTATCATGTGCCCAACCTACTCGACCTGGTGCATGGTGATTTGTGCAGACTCATCACCCTAGCCATGCATAGAGAGAAGCTCTACTTCCTTCTTTTGGTCAATGATTTCAGTTGATTTATGTGGCTAACACTCATCTCCCCAAGGACCAAGCGACAGCTATAATCATGTAGTTCTAGGCACAAGTCGAGCTCAAGGCTAGAAGCTAGCTACACGTCGTCCATACTGATTGTGGTGGTGAGTTTAACTCGATTGAGTTTAACTCGGTTGTCAAGGAAAGGTTAATCATATGACTCTAATTTAATGGTAGTATATCGACCCACATGGCCCATATAAAGCCCATAATGAGACTATACTAGGGTTTTGTTTCTTTTTTGCTGACTCCTTCCTTTCTCCTACTCTCTACAACAGATGACATGGCAGCGATAGTGGGGGCACAATGCATAGCAACAAGAACATTGGCCTACTACCTTTTTCCTTTCTCTCTTGGCAATTCCTCTTCCTCCCTTTCAATCTTCCCTAGTTCCCGTCTCATTCTCTTTCTCCATGTCTCTCACCCTCTTACCTTCTCTTCTTCCTCATCTTCCCCTACATATACCTCTGTTTCAAATGGTTGCCTAAGCGGCGTTGAATCGGGCTAGGCGCTAGTCAGCACCTAGCCGCTCGATTAGTGCTTACCACCTTCTTAAACCATGATGTTGTGTACTCTATTCTAGTCCCCCTTACTCTAGGAGATCGAAGTATGGTGGTTGAGTCTAATGTGGAGAGTACACCATTGACGCTCACAAGGAGTGTGGCACCAACATCCGCTCCCTATTACGCCCACTCTAGGAGTAGAGTTTGTGTAACCATTGAGCTCTCCTTTAGGTAGGAGTGACGCAAACGATCACGAGGGGTGATAGGTAACACAAGTTTTATGCCACCACTAAACTAGTGGACCTAACTTGTTGAGAAGGAGCTACACCTGGCAGAGGAGCCTGCCTTCTTTGTAGCCGCTAAGCAGGAAGATTGCTAGCTGCTAGGTGATGCATTAGGAGATGGACTCCATAGTCAAGAATGGCATGTGGTGTCTGATAGATCTCCCACCTAGACACAAGGCAATTGGCCTTAAATGAGTGTATAAGGTGAAAAGATTTGAGCATAATGCTATTGCCAAGGAAAAAACATGCCTTATTGCAAAGGGGTATGTGCAACATCATAGCATCAATTTTGACAAAGTGTTTGCACTAGTGGTGTGGTTGGAATCCATGAGGCTACTTCTTATTGTGGCTACATAAGAGGCATGGACTATCCATCGCATTGGTGTAAAGTCTTCATTCCTGAATGATAATCTAACAGAGGAGGTGTATGTTGCTCAACCTCCAAGATTCATCAACAAGGAGTACCTCAACAAGGTGCTACATTTGAAGAAGGCCCTGTATAGGCTATAGCAGGCATTGAGGGCATGGAATGCCAAGTTGGACTTATTCCTCGCTAGGCTGAAGTTTGACCAAAGCACCTCTGGGCATTCCATTTACATTTGTGGCAACGTGTGACGTGCCTTGTCGCTAGAGTAAATGTGGATGATTTGATCATTAAGGGGACCAGTGACGATGCAATATGCACCTTCAAGAAGGAGATGTAGAAGATTTTTTACATAAGCGATCTTGGTTTACTCATGTACTATCTATGGATTGAGATTTGGCAAAGCAGCAATGGACTTCAGATCAGTCAAATGTCATATGCTTGCACGATCATGGAGCTCAACAGAATGACAAGTTGTAATGCTTGTTAGACGCCTACGGAAGCATGACTCAAGCTATTCAAGAAGAGCAACAGCAATAGTAAATATGTTGATGTCACTAAATGCTGGAGCACTATGGGAAGTCTTCGATACCTTACCCACACTTAGCCTAACATCATGTTAGTAGTTGTCTACTTCATGGAGGTACCATTAGAGGAGCACCTTGTGGCAGTGAAGCACCTGCTAAGGTATGTTGCCAGAACTCTAAACATTGGTTACTTTTGTGCTTAGAAGGAACATGGGGAGAACAATTTGATCAAGTATAGTAGCAGTGACATGGTGTTTGCGCTAGAATCCCACGCGCTCGGCGCAAACACGCCGACGCCTAGGAGGTCTACTTAGCTCTAGTGTAGGCCAGTCAGCTTCTCTCTGTGGCTTGACATACGTGCGCCAGGGGCCGTGGGTTTCAGTCGGCTTCGGCGCGATGGTGCGGGTGCAAGCGTGCCAGTTAATTTGACCCTATAATTAACAAAGAGGTGAGACAAATGGGTCAGTCGGACGACGGGCCGATACGAGCCCACGCTATCGGCTGGCTACCGATAGGATCGAGTTAGTCATCGGCCACATCCGAATGTCTCTTGCTATCGGCTGATCGCTGATAGGAATCAGGACACTCTTTCATCGGCTGGGGAGCCGATGAAGGCGTAGGCGGATGTCAACGAAGGATATGATGTCTTCGGGTGTAGCGAAAGTGAGATCCTGATCCATCCGCCACAGAGCCAATGGAGGCACAGGAGTGTTCAGAGAATAGCAAAGCACGCGGGATCCCTCCTGGTAGTTGACGGAAGCTGTAGCGGTCATTCATCGGCTGAAAAGCTAATGAAAGCATATGCGAGCTGGCAAGGAATCGTATAAAAGGCACCGGCTGTAAAGCCGATGCCACTCTGAATATGGCAGCAAGAGACTCGTCGCCCACCGTGACGACGCCACTAGCGCCAAATCTTGAAGATCGAACCTAACCGAGACAGTACGAGACCGAGGAAAACGACAACGGGATGGTGGACGCTGGATCGGTTGTGCTAGAGTAAGGACGAAGCGAACCCATCGGCTAGCTGAGCCGATGAGAGGATGTCTCTCTGAGGACAGGCGCGTATTGGCCTTCTAGCCGATGCGCTTGGTGTGGCACTCAAGGGAAGTCTCTAAAGACTGGTATACATAACTCATCAGCTAACACTCGGATAAAACGCCGTACAGAGACCTATAGGCCTAAAGCTCAATCTACCGTCAGTAGTCTCGTAGGTCAAACCTAACCGATGCAGCACGAGACCGATGACGGCGGAGAGAGCTTGATAGACTGATAGATCCTGCACGGACGTGATACGATACATCCAATTGGCCTAAGATGTCGAACCTAACTGATGCAGCCTTAGACAGAGTGAGACATATTGAAATAGTGCCGGGACTTACCCCTTCGCCGGAGATCGAAGTTAACCGATGCAGCCTTACGTCGAGAGCTAGACCCCGCTAGTAAAAACCTAGATAGACTAGGGTGGCGATGCGCCGAAGTTGTATTGATCAAAGAATGTCTGTACATGTTTTCAGGGGTCTATATTTATATCCTGGGTTTATAAAGTTCGATGCGTTTATAACAACCATTGGACATTATTTCCTAACAAAGATAAAGGAAAATATCTCTAAGAAAGTTAACTAAACTAACTAAATCTTCCTATCCATATAAGACACGATTTAGATAAATAGAATACCATATTGTGAATCCTACACTCGGTCTTATTTAGATAACCTTCTAATCTTAGACCGAATCTCTCCCTGTTTTGTTCGATCGGCTTCCTCCCTGTAGCAAACAGACTCTTATTTACTTAAACTGATTTTTTTTTCAATCCTTCCGTGGGCTTTTCAAATTTTAGCATTAACACATGGCATGTGACATTGATGATCGTAAGAATACCTCTAGGATCTTGTTCTTCCTTGGTGAAAACCCATTGGCATGGCAATCTCAGAAACAAAAGGTTGTAGCTCTTTCTTGTGAGGCATAGTATATTTCTGCATCAACAGGTGCCTATGAGGGTATCTGGTTAGCTCGGCTTTATTGCAACATGGCCGATACTTGGAGCATCACGTCTCTTGGTTGATAACAAGTTGGCAATCCCCTTCTATTTCATGATAGAAGTAAGCATATTGATATCAAATATCACAAAGATTGCATTGATGTTCATTTCATCAGTTCAGAGAACTAGCTTATAGATATTCTCACGAAGCCTCTTGGCCACATCAAGTTCATGAACTTTGCACGGGGATTGGAGACAGTGAGATGGTGTGAGTGCATTTGGATTATGGGGAGTTTGACACCATTAGTTAGTTAGTTTGTTTGTTTTCAGTTTTTACTGTTGATCATGTTTTTTGTTTTTCAGCGCATGATCAGGTCTGTCAGCTCAGCGTTTTGAGTCTCAGTGTCGTGCACAGCGTGGTCTTGGTGCATGGGATGGCTGCACAAAGTTGGATCGTATCGTGTGCAGTGTGATTCGGTGCATGAGATGGCATGCACAGATTGGGTGACGATGTGCCCTGTCTTTCCTCTATTTTGTTACCATATAAGAGCAATGAGAAAAACCTAGAAAAGCCATTAAGTATTGGTGGCACAAAATCTTTCTGCTGTGATCTTCTACCTCACATGAGTTTTTGTCATGTTCCTTTGTAGAAAGTGAGTGATCGAGTTTGAGGTTGTCACACGCTGCTGAAGAAACACGTGGTGGAATGCACAATAACAACACTAGCAGCGGTGCCACCAATCCACTTGCCACCACACCAATCATCGCCAAAGGGCATCAGGACAGCGACACCTGTTTGACATCCTCTGGTTGGCCCCTTTGCCATGACACCTTTCTTCATGGCAAGACGATGGGCCAATCTATGCTAGCAGGAGCCACCTCTAGCAGACGTGTGTTTGCACAATGCAACGGCTGTTTTCCTCCTTGTTGGAGGCATTGGTAGGCTAGATGACGAAAAAGCAAGGGCATCGTGATTTATGTGGTATGTTGCTACAGCTAGCAAATCGCGATCGCTTTCAGGGGGAGGAGGTGTGGTATTCGGATGCAGCAGTAATTGGGCAACGCGAGAAGGTATGAGAAACAATGTGGATTCTACGAGTGCCAGGTTTGGTGCGATCTCACTTGGACAAGAGGATGCGGTGATTGGGAATTTCCTTTGTCCACGGTTGAGAAGGCTAATGGACCGGCCAACCAGACCAAGCACACCGCAAATGGACACAGACCATCTATCTACAGGGCCATTTCTTAATTTATCCATCGATTTGATTTTGGGCTACAGCTATTAGATTCTAATTTGGGATGGGCCTAACCTGTCACTATGAAATACTAGCTTCACATTAATCCTAGAATTATTTTTCATTCTAAATAACAAGCCTAAAATGGTTTATTCATAGAGTCGTTTTATTCATCGTGCTCAAAATAAAAGGGTATAGTGTTATCGGTTTTGGGCTAAAGGCCGAGGCGCAGCCCAAGGTGGGTGAACAGTATTTGCATGGTACTCTAGCACTATTTTTCCTAACCATAAGATTAAGTCTTACCATACATATATATATATATGGAAATAGATTTAATATCATCAATCACAATTAGTCAAGCTACCTTAAATTTCTCTTTCTATCCTACAATCTTCTCATGGTGACCAGCTATTATTTCGATGGTGTTTATCCTAATGAATTTTTCCACATAACAGTCATAATGCGCAGAAGAACAACAGTGCACAACTTTATTAGCTATGTTATTAAAAAAATGACACAAGCAATCTCGATACATGACCATTTATACTGTTTGTTTAGAATGCAGTCCTAGACATATCCTTAGGCAACAAAAAAATGTCATGATCGATTTTATTATTGTGAGAATAATAATTCGATGCATATATATATATGTGGGGTGTACTACAAGAATAAAAAATATTAGTATCTCTCTCATCCTATCTTGTCTGCTTGTTACTGTCCACACTCATGTGCCAAATCATCACACATTGATTTACAGCAACAGAATCCACTGTAGTGCACCCTAACTTAAAGAATAGAATTTACAATTTCCTTGCCCTAATCATATATTAAAAAAAGCAATAAGGAAGAAGTCCGGATGATATATGATGTAAAGTCGTGGTTACATAATGCTCAAATTCTAGGGCTTACAGGTATTATTACGCATATACAAGTAGGATTTTAAAGGGATTTTAGTGAGATTATAGAGGTGTAGTTGGTTTATTTAAGCGTTTGTTAATAAATGTATTTATGAATATATAAGAGTAATGTATGCATGTATGTCTGTTATAATACAATAGAGCTTTTGTTGGCCGAGAGGAAAAAGATAGGCGACAGGATCCGTGATGTCTAACTGATCGGTGATCTAGTCATTGTTCCCAATACACATTTGATGGGCGACTCTCGTCCGTTCAACCGGGAACAGTGCTCATGTCGCCTGCTCCGCAGGGTATATTTTTTACAATTTTTTATTAAACAGGTTAATTCTATAAAATCAAAGAAAATAACTATATGCTCTATAAAAAAAATCTTGGATGCGAAGCTCGTCTTGTACAAGAGCTTCTGTAACCGTATCCTAAATGCAAAAATGCAACCTGAATTTCGAATGACTTTAACAAATCCGCCTGGCAGTACCAAACACCGACTGATTTTCGACTGTATACGGGCTGATTTGGGCCTAACCAAACACGTCCCTATCTCCTGCGGGCCGCGGCCTTACTCGATCTCCCCGTCGCCTTGCCCTCCCTCGACATCACACCACACCCCGTCACGCCGATCTCCGTCGCCACCGGGAGCAGCGGTGCCGCCGTCCTGGTGCTTCCGCCGCATACTCTCGCGCTCTGACTCACTTGCGCGCAGGTCAGTCTCTTCCACCGCTGGCATCCATGCCGTCGGCGCCCGACGAAGCCCAGGCGGGCGGCGCCACTGGCACCGCCGCCGATCATACCGCCGGCTGCAAGGGGTTTTGGTTCATCCTATCGCAGGACATTGGGCTGCCGCTGTCGTTCCGCGTCAACCGCCTCGTGCCAGGTTCTACCTCCCTCCCTCCCTCCCTCCGCCGACCTCTAGGGTTAGGGTGAGCGGTAGAGTTTTTTCAGCGCGTCATGGTTTGGGGTTGTGCGATTGTCCAAGAATCGTGGAAGGGTTTAATTTTTTTTCTTCCCCTTCGTTTTCAAGAATTAGAAATTATTTCAACGTTCATTTGAGTTCTATGGTCGAATTGGCGGCCAATCTGGTTGATTCGTTTGCTTGTTGATGTTTAATTGTTCAATTTACAGCGAATTGCCAATTAGTTATGTCGTTTAGGTTTGTCTAGGCGTGTATGGCATGTATGGCAGCTACATAGTGTATTTTTGGTGTTGGGTTAAAGTAGAAGCGGCCAATTATTTCTCATTGCAAAAAGGATCTTTTCAATCAAAATTTATCTCGTGCATAATTCATCTGATTTGGTGGCATAGTCCATTTTTAATGCGCTCCTCTGCCCAAGGCTGTAAAAATCAGGAAACAAGTGGTACCTTGGGTGGTAAATAGTAGATTTAAGGTTCAATATTACAGATAATGAATGAAGTTTTGATATTTTGGTTAGAAGAGGTACCATGATTTTGTAAGTGTACTCATTAATTATAGAACGTGGATTGTATACTTTTTCCTTGCTTCAAATGGAGAGCTCACTGAATCGTTTCAGTGAATGAAATGATTAATATCTTCTCCTATAATCTTTAGGGAGTTTGTTTTAGTTGACTTGATCTTGAGATACACTAAATCAATTGAGTTTTGCTATGTATGGGCTTTACCTTTTCGGGTATTTAAGTTCTCTTGTTAATTCAGGACATTCATGTAATGAAGTAACTATATGCAATAATGTCTGTCTGCATAGTTGTACCTTTTCTTTACAATGCTTGTTTTCGTAGGTCGCACCCTGTTGATTGAAAGAAGTGATCCAGTGCTCTTTGTTGAGTGTGCACTATACATTGATGGAGTACAGTTTGGATTGTCTACAAGTACAAGGTCAATCTTATAATATGTTTACAAGACAAAAAAATAAATTACTCTTCAGTAGTATTTTATTGTGTTACCATGACCACTTATATTTATTTGAGTTAAATTTGCATTCTCCTCCAGGCTGAAATCTTCAGGATCACCGTACTGCTGGGATGAACTTGTAACATTAAATGCCAAATACAGAGACTTAACGCCCTTTTCACACCTTGCATTCACGGTGCGTTTTGTAGACTGGAATATGAATAAGTATGATCACTTTAATTTCCATGTTTTGTGTGACAATTGTCATTTTTTTAAAGATGTCTGGATGAAATAAATTGCATTGTTAACAGTCAACTTAATTTAAGGACTGTTCATCTTTATTTTCCTGTAAAAGGGCACACAGTATATTCATTAGATCTTATTTGACTTTGCATGGTTGGTTAATAGACTGTTTTAAATTTTGCAATTAGATCAAAACATTTCCACCATCAATCTATTACCTTGCCATAATCTGAATGGTTCAATGGTTCTGGACAAAAGATATCTAGTATTCTTTAAATAAATAATAAATTTAGGTTTTGTGTGACTTAAGACTTATACTAGAAGCAGCTGTGAAGATTGGATGCGCATGAAGTTTGGATGTACTATGGTCTGGTAGTAGCAGATGTGGTTCAGTAGCGTGTTAAGTTCTGAAGTACCATGGAGTGGCAGTAATAATGGTATGCTGCCATCACTGTTAACTGGACTAGCACTGCGTTGTGCATTGTTGTACTCATTGGAGTCAAATTAGTTGTAGAGAATCTATAAGGAAGAGATTGCTGATTAGTTAATGTAGCAAAACAGGGGAATCTAGGATTTGCTACTCCAAAAATATATTATCTCTAGGATTTCCTATTAGATGTTTCAATGACTTGTGGGGTTGGCATGTCAGTGAAGCATTAAGTTGTAATACCCTATAATGCTCTGATTGGGAGTTGCAAATCATAGGTTTTCCCTAGTTGTGCATGGTGTACATTACATCTGTCGTAGGAGATCAAGCTTCTCTAAACTTCATTGCAGGCTCTTAAGTAGTGGGATCTTTTAGGGTGTCATAGTATCACTTAGCATAATATGGTCAATACACACATCAAAGCTGCAAGTGTGAAACAAAAGAATTTGACATCAAATGCTGTTGCAAGTAGACCTTGGAAGCTAGAGAGAACTAATGCTGATTTGCTGTCATAGTTGATTGCTGATTATTTGTGCCTAAACAACTACTCCAACTTAAGCTTTGTAACTTGAAGCTAAATGATTGCCTGACTGACATAAATGATGAATAGAAACAGAACACTCACAACTCACAAATTTAAGGACCTCACAACTCACAAATTTAAGGACCTAGGATATCTTGTTTCTGGAAAAACAAAAGAAAACTCACAATTCACAAATTTAAGGACCTAGGATAGCATTTACTTTTGAAAAGAAAAGCAACTATGCAGACAAACAAAAAAGCAAGCTATAAAAAAACCTTTAGAGCAAATGGTCATCTATGACATGACATCAATTATTTTTAGTGGGTAAAATATGTTGGGTTGCTAGTTTATCTACTAGGGTGTTATTAGAGGTTTCCTCATGTGGATAACATTAAATCATACCCATATCTTGATTCCCTGGATAGTCTGTCAGAGATGATCATGTTAATATCAATCTCTGCTACTTAAAATGAAGATTAAGGTAGTGATGATCTGTCCCTTCACTGCAAAAGATCATTCTCTGCAGATGTGTAAGTGCAGATGAAGTTGCTGGTTGATCTTATGTGAAATATCTATGCAATTTGTAAATTTGAGGACAATTAACATTTGTTTTTGCATCTTTTAAGCTTAGACCTTGTAGGTTCTAAATTTGTTTAGGTGTTCTAGATTGTTAGGTTTATACCATGTCCTTCTGCCATTTAGTTTATTTATGGGCCCAAATGGTGGGACTTAAACAGCTTTTTTTTAGTTCTGCAAAGCTTGAAGTGAAGCTTAGTTATGTGAACCTATTTGACAACCTGTATTGAGGAAAGTCGATGAATTCAGATAGAAAGTATAAATGTGTGAGGAAAGTCGATGAATTCAGATAGAAAATATAAATTCATGCCTTTATTAATCACCAGGGTAACTCATGTTCCTTTAGGGGGGACCAGATGACCACAACTCAAACAATACACGGACTCTTTTTCTAGTTTCTGGGTAGGAAACTGACCCAACTCCTGTGAAGTGTGAACTAAGCTGACTTATGGATGGACACATCTTATTCTTCCTGGAATTCTTGCCAGCCGACTGCTAGTATGGATTTCGTCCTGCTCCCTCACATCTATGATGCCAATGCTTCCTACCTCATGTCCACAATAGAACACATAATTGAGAAAATTGGACATGTTTGAGGGACTCTGATGCAATCTTACTTGAGGCCACCATGAATTAGTAACTGAAATTCCAAGTCTGAAAACAAAATGCAATGATAGGTACTAAAAGTATTTCCTTACAAGTGAACACCAACTACTGGATCGAGCTTGAAGTTTAATTAACCATGCAATGCTGATTAACACAAACAAATATTTTTGCCATGTCCAATGTACTCTGGTACACTGATGTATTTAAATAGAGAATTCTATCCTCAATATTTTTTCTTTGAACATTTCAACCATTTTTTCTCGTACATTGTAGTGATTTTTATTTTTGTCTTGTAGGTTTGGGATGTGTCATCTGGTGAAGATAGGAATGTTGTTGGTGGAACCACTATATCTCTTTTCAATAGCAAAAATCAGCTTAAGACTGGGAGGCTGAGGCTAAGACTATGGCCCAATAAAATAGCAGATGGAAGTCTCTCCACCTCAACCCCTGGCAAGGTATATAACAGGATTTATTGGCTCTTTATACATTTCAGAATGATAAATGTTTACCTTTGTTTACTAATGTCAGGCTCTGTAGTTTTTTTTATTTACCATGAAATGCACTTAACTCTTTTTTATCAACTTAAAAGGTTCCCAAGACCAAGAGGGAGGAGATAGAGAGGTTGGAAAGGGTTGCTAACAAGTACATCAGAGGGCAGATACCACATATAGGTTGGCTAGACAATCTCATCGTCAAAGCTGCTGATAAACTTGACAAAGAGAGTGAGAGAACTGAAAATTTTCACTCTAGTCTTATTGTTGAACTATGCAGTTTTGAACACAGAGTTGTCTTCCAGGTTGCACTATATCACCACTCAGTTCTTTTTTATTTCAAAACTTTCTGGAGGTTGCTCTGATAAATTATATTCCTGTCTGTTATATTTTGACACTGCAGTTCAGTATATAAATTATATTATAACACATATTTTGATGGAATATATTTTCACAACATGTATTTTTTGGCTGAAGCTTTTCAGAAGTTTTTTTTTTGCGCTTAATGATGCAGTATGTTTGGTTTACTTTTCAACCATACCCTATTGCTCTTCCTGGATTTTGTCATTGAACTATTGTATGTGTGAGTACTGTATCAATAATTCTCTTCCTATTGTTGATGCTTGTTTAAAGTCAAGATTTTTTCCCTATCTTGCATGTAATCTTGTTATAAAATTTTCTAGAGAATTTTACTGTCATATTTTTTCATGCAGGAATATGGAGCAAACGTGCATACATCAGCCCCTTTATCCTTAGTGGATCCATCTAAGCATAAGCTTGTTATTGCATGCGATCCTGAGATTGGGCGAATCAATCCATCTGAACATAAAAACTCTGTGCTTGCTTGGAGCTTGGCTCGTGGAGTAAATGATAGAGAGATGAAGCCAAGCTCAGTTGACAGAAAGTGAGCTTGAGTTGCATTCTTATTTGAGCAAATGTTATAAAACTATGTTGCATTGCAAAAACTATCAAAGAACCAAACTTATAAAAAATAGTTTCGCAAAAGTAAACTTTTAATTTCAAATGGTTTCAGTAGTGGCAGAGCCTGGATTGCATTCACTTAAGTGACAAAATTCTGCCCCACTCAAACAATTTAATCCAACAAAATATTGAAATAATTTCACTCCTTCCTTTTAGGTAAATAGTTGTTTTCAATTCCTTTTTTCTTAATTGTTTCACTCCTTCCTTTTAGGCTAATACAAACCATCCTCAAGTATCCACCCACACGTGCATTAAGTGTGGATGAGAAGCAATTGTTGTGGAAATTTCGTTTCTATTTGACATCTGAGAAGAAGGCTCTTGTAAAGTTCCTCCTTGCGGTGGAATGGAGTGACATCCAAGTTAGTAAAAGCATCCACATGATTCAAGATTGCTTTTATTTTACATTTGTAATTTTCCACATACACTGCAGGAAACTACTCAAGTTTTGTTGATTATGTTAATCTTGTTGATGATTCTTGCCATTTGAGTTATTTACTGCAATGCTGCATTCTTTTCTCCTAGCAAGAAACATATCCATTCCACCCTACCTGTTCTGCAATAAACATTGTTTATATTATGGATAGGATTCTAGGATGCTTGTATTGGATTACTATGCATTTAACTGTTCTGAAGTCACTTTCTCTTCATATTTAGTAGTTTAGGAGCAGAAACGGGTGAGTCAGACGTCCATGTTTCTTTTTAAAGATCAGTCAGTGTTTTTCTATATAGGAGATTGCATAAATTCTTGCAGTAGCACATTTTTGTACTACCACCCTTTAACTAACTATTGTAGCATTCTATTATAACTATTCCATGTGAACTTTTGTTCAGTAATGATGCCACATCCTATTCAGTTCATGGTTTCACCACAAGCACAAATTTAAGTACTGTAGCATCTCATCTAAAAAGTTTCAGCAAGGGGTCCCCATGTGTTTAAAACTGGCTGTTCAGACTGTAGATTTCTTTTACTAGTACGTGAATTGAATTATTCTAAAGTAAATGCTGGATATGTAAAACTGAGATATCTTCCTATTGCTTGCAGGAAGCCAAACAAGCTGTTGCCTTGATTCAAAGGTGGGAAACCATTGATGTGGCTGATGCACTGGGGCTTCTTTCACCAGTTTTTCAAAATGAGGAAGTAAATGATTTTTCTTAATCTTGTTTTTTTAGATGCTTATGTCACACAAAGGTTGAAAAGTGAAAAAAAAACCCAGCAGATTTGTGCAGATCTCTTTGTTTTTGTACCATTCATCTGTTATTGACATATTATCTTTGATCTTTTCCAAAGTTCGCTCATTCCATCATACAATAGGCTAAAGTATCTATCTTATCAGTGTGGCACGTTCAATTTTTGCTTTTTGGCATGCAATTGCCTTCCTGATAATGTAATTGCTTCTAAATGTTGTGCTGATAACATAACTACCACTTTTGTGCAAAGGTTCGTGCTTATGCTGTCAGTGTGCTTGAAAGGGCCAACGACGAAGAACTGCAATGCTATTTGCTCCAACTTGTACAAGGCCTGCGGTTTGAAAGATCAGATAAATCTCGTTTAGCACACTTCCTTGTGAATCGCTGTATGTCCTTTATTCTTGTTATTTAAATCTTTTAGTGGTCATTTGGATGATAATTGAGGACAAACTTATATAGATTAATTCCTGACAAACTTATATAGATTAATTCCTGTGTAAGTTTGAAGTAGTTTGATTTTAGTAATTTATTTTGTGAAATGTCAATTTAACTTGTTTTGTTAAGATCTGAATTTTAGATAACCTCCTCCAAATTTCCTGAAAAATAGTTGGGAGTGTTCCTGCATGGTAAAACTATTTTGTTATGCTGGTTTTGTGCTAGCCAACATGATTTGACATTTAGGTTTGGGCGTAACGAAATTGTACCAATTTAGTTGGTTAGATTTCATCACTACAATAAAATCTGGTTTTATGTGAGCTTAAGATTCGAGAAAGTGCAGTTTCTTCCAGATTTGGTACCATGAAGTTGGATGAAAAAATATAAAGCCTAATATTTAACATTGGCCCTGCTTTTGTTACAAGCACACTCATGAAATTGTTTTGCATGATAGGATGCCCTTGGGATTTTTCCATTAAAAAAAGAGAGTTTGTCAAAGTTATGAAAAGGGCCACCTGTTGGTGTAACTTGATCCTGATGTGCTACTGTAGTCCACTATGTTAATTTTATCTTATTCGGCTTGTGATGGCATATTGTTTCAGCAGTAAAAGGCATACTCTGATTTGGCAAAGGTCAAACCTTGTAGATTTTGACCACTAATTATTCAAATTATAAATACAATTTGTACAACAATTATACCATAGTTGTCACAGATATTGCAAAACGCTTTCATTGGTTTTATAACTATAAAGAATATAATTTTTGAGAAATCAATGGTCAAAGGTGTCTGTCAAATTAACATATGCCTTATAAAATTGAATGGAGGGAGTACTATGTAATTTCTTGTGTAGGTATTGCATTGTATTGCATTGCATGCTGAATCAAGTGATACTAGTGTATGCACTTGCATTTACTCAACTCAACGCAATCTTTCAGTTCCAAATAAGTTAGAGTTGAAACCCAACAAGAATTTTCAAAAGGCACGTTAATAGCTGCTCTTTAAGCATTTTTATTTAAGTACAAATTTTCAGCTATATCGCACTCCTTCAAATCTCTTTTTATTGTCTCTTTCTATGTTAGTTGTTATACTTCTCTACCTCTCTTCATCTTATTATCTTGACTTAAGATTCTACAATGTACTGACATCTTTACGGGTCTCTTCTATACATGATCAAACCATTTCAATCGATGTTGGATAAATTTTTCTTTAATTAGTGTTATCCCTAACCGATCACATATTTTTTCATTTCGGACTCGATCCATTCTTGTATGACCACAAATTCAATATAACATACATATTTTTGCAACACTCAACTATTGAATATAACGTCTTTTTGTAGAGCAACATTCTACTCTATATAGCATAGTAGATTTAATCGTTGTTCTATAAATCTTGATTTTTAACTTCTGGGTTATTCTCTTATCACAAAGGATGCCAGATACTTAACGCCACTTCAATCAGTCCGTTTTGACTCTATGGCTAACGTCTGTATTAATTCCATCTATAGTATTGATTCACCATCCATCTATAGTATTGATTTCAGATTCGAAAAGTATTCTTCTTAGGCACTACTTGACCTCCTAACCTAAACTCACATCTTTCTCCTCGTGTACGATACTGTCAAAGTCACACCTCAAGTATTTAGTCTTAGGTCTGCTTACTTTAAAACCTTTGGACTAAGAGTCTGCTGCCACAATTCTATTTTTCTATTTACTCCTATGCGGTTCTCATCAATTAACACTATATCATCTGCAGAGAGCATACATCAAAAGATATCCTCTTGTAAGTTTCTCGTAATCTTATCTATAACCAATATAAAGAGGTAAGGGCTTAATTTTAAATGCACTTATATTTACGTGTAGAATTTATGCATTTTGAAAATGTTTTAAGCGTCTCCAGACCTTGCAAACCTTGTGACATCTAGAAATTATGCTACTAGCAGACAATTTTTCCACCTTGTTATCTGATATTTGATGGGCTTTGTACCTTTATTTTCTATCAGAATGTTGTGTCCATAATTAACCGTAGTTGAAATACAGTCTTTCAATACTAAAATCAATACTAATATCACTCTTTTCTGTTTTCAGCTTTGGGAAATTATGAACTCGCTAGCTTTCTTTGCTGGTATTTAGTTGTTGAGCTTCATGATCCTTCTCATGCAAGAAGGTATCTATGTACATATGAGATGCTTGAAGATGCTATAATGAGAGTATGTATCACTTTCCCTTTTCAGTTTTGTACACATTCTCTTCACCCTGCTCAGTTCTCAGGCGTGAACTTGGTTGCTAATGATCTATAGTATGGTTTATGTTCTCAACAGTCGGTACATAGGGAGGAAGATGGATTTCAATTGTGGCAGAGTTTGACAGAGCAGGCAGAGCTCACTACTCAGTTAAGTTCTATTGTGAAGGAAATATCGAATGTCAAACATGATGCACAAACTAAAGGCAAGATATTAGAACAGTTATTCGCTGGAATTTTCAGTGAGCTTACTAACTTCAGTGAGGTGAGATTGTTCTCCTAACTTATGTTCTTCTATTGTTTTTTATGCAAAGCTATGAGCTAGCAACATGATCACTTAGTCAAGGTGCTATTTTTAGTAATTCTAGACCTACTACCAGATTTATCTTGTTATTCATTTAACTGACATGTTTTGTTAAATTTCTTGCAGCCAATTCCATCACCATTAGCACCAAGTGTCCTCCTTGAAGGAATTCTGACTGAAGAGTCGTTTGTACTGAAAAGTGCTAATTATCCATTGTGTCTATCATTTAGGACTGTAAATGGGGGTACGTCTAAAATGATTTTCAAGAAGGGAGATAATCTGCGCAAAGATCAGTTGGTAACTATTCAATTGTACTTATTACATTTCTATGAAAAATATGATAAGTTTTTTATGGAACTAATTCTTATCTCTATGCTTTGATAGGTTATTCAAATAATCTCTTTGATGGATCGGTTGCTCAAATCAGATAATCTAGACTTACATCTTACTCCATATCACGTTCTTGCAACTGGTCTAGAAGAAGGGTTGGTTGAGTTTATTCCTTCAATTTCTGTTGCAAAGGTAACCTGATTATTCAGCGATTCATGACAATGTCTCTACAAAATCTAGCTTCTTCATGAGTAATTTCATCTTTATAAATCACTGTAATTACAGAGCATTTCTTGTTCTGAAGCTCAAATTTTATGTAAAAAGCATGGGTTTTTTTATTACAAAATTGAAGTAAATATTCTCCGTTTATGATCAATATACACAAAATAAATTCATAGGAGGGATAAACTTAAACTTGCATATATGACACTACTATTTGTCTGGGAGTTTTTGCATGCTACTGAAAACTTTGTAAATTTTTATTTTTCCATCTTCAACACTGTGCCCTGAATCTCCCATGTGCATACTCACTAAACATGCACTCATCCTGAAATTTGGATGGACATATATGTTAGTCTAGGACTTGAACCTCGATGGGCTAAGTGTGCAACTGCACTGTTAGCCATCCAAGCTTTTGGCCACATCCAACTTCCACACCGTCTAAATCTTTTGAAATCACTTGGTTTTTCATTCATTCATGACCTCCTATTATTGTTTTTTCATTCATGAACTTTCCTAGAATGTTTATTAAAATTGTCAACTACAATGTTTTATATATGCTGCCAATTTTTAATTGTATGAACAGTCAATTTTCATTAATGTTTAGGTTGAAACATATCCAGCAAGGTAGCTACGTTAATAATAAAGTACTGTTTGTTTGCAGATTACACAAAAACCAGGTAGTATAAAAGGTTACCTACAAAAGTGTAATCCGGATGAAGATGGCCCTCTTGGTATGACGCCACAATGTTTGGAAATGTTCATAAAAAGTTGTGCTGGTTACAGTGTCATTACATACATACTTGGGATTGGAGACAGGTTAGCATTGTTACTACCTAGTAATAGTTAAGTTACATATTTCTAGTATATCCTAAGGATATCACACAATGAAACATCTTTTTGGTTGGGAACATTTCTGAAGCAAGCTTCCTCTGAATCATATTGTCCTGAATGTCATTTGGTTCTGTGGCACCTTGAGGGATGGCTATAGTATGTTTTGTTTTGTCCTATTTTTCTATCCTTTGTAACGACGTATGTCTAGTTTGCTCGATTTTTGGTCATATAAGAATATATTGAACCTAGAACAATGATATACGTGATTGGCTAGGGATAGCATCAATTTAAGAAAAGTTTGTTTAATATCGGTTAAAATGGTTTAGCCATATCCAAAAGAGACTCCAGAAGTATTAGTATATTGTAGAATTCTAAATTAAGATAATAATGTGAGGAGAGATAAGAAATACCGAAATTGACATGTACAAAGAATAAAAAGAAATTTAAAATATTGAGATATATGTAGAAGTTTATACTTAAATAGAAGTGCTTGATATTGATGTACCTAAAACATGATTTAAGACTTATGTTTAGTTACTCTAGACTGCCTTAACTTTCTTGGGGTTAAATGGTTTTATTGTTGTTGCTGCATTCGACCTTTAGCCCCATGTATATATATTGGATTTTGCCATAAAATGCAGTTAATGCACACAGGTCAGATTACTGGTATAAGACGTCATGGCACTCTGTCCGGTGTCTATGTGCCATTTTTTCTCCCATTCTCTCTCTCTCAATCACTCAGTTATCAATCACCTGGACATCTCCCAGTTCAATCCTGTCAGATCTTGTATAACAATCTAGAGTATACAAATGGCAAAATATCAAACTGCGTGCAGTTTTTCCCTCTTTTCTGGAGATCAAAGTATTATGCAGTTTGTAAGAAATAATGACTGCTTTTCTAATTTAGGCATCTTGATAACCTTCTCCTACAAGATGATGGAAGGCTTTTCCATGTTGACTTCTCTTATATGCTGGGGGAACAACCACATCGATTTGCACCACCATCACCACCAATGAAATTATGCAAAGAAATGGTTGAGGCTATGGGTGGTACTGAAAGGTATACGCTGCATTTTGTTTTGTATATATTTTGCACTTTTGCGCATTTCGCATATGGTTTTCTTGTGTTTCACTTCCATTCGCTGAATACTATGTAAGATAGTAACTTCCATTTCAGCAAATACTATGTAAGATTCAAGTCCTACTGTTGCGAGGCATACAACATATTACGGAAGTCGAGCAGCCTCATACTGAATCTTTTTGATCTGATGACTGGATCAAATATTGAGAGTATCACAGACAAAGGGATTTCTAAGGTAAGTGGCTGTTAAACACCCAAAGCACACAATAAATGGTCTAAATGACATCATCCTTCCATTTTTCCTGTGTGGACATTAATCAGCTACAGCAAAATTTCCGGTTGGATCTAGACGACGAGGATGCTATACATTTCTTCCAGGGTCTTATCAACGAAAGTATCAGTGCTTTCTTCCCTCAAGTGGTTGAGACCATCCATCAATGGGCACAGTCTAGGCGTTAAAAAAAATGGTCTAAGACATTTATAGCATTTGATCTGTACATGGTAAGTTTGGGAAAATTTTGCTTTTATGGCGACATCATATTTTTTTCAGTAACTACTGACAATCCTCTATAATGGATGCAGCTGACTACGTACAACAGAATGTATATTTTTATGGTGATGCTGTTAATCTTATCATCAGCTGGATACGAGGGAAACTGACATCTCACATATGTTTGAGATGGAGTTGAAGAGAACTTTGGGGCTTTGGGTACACAGCTTGTGAGATCTATTTAAGGGCATGTACAGTGATGTGATGTCACTCGTTTGAGAGATTTGCCATGTTGGATTTGGAGTGACGTGGAGAGAGCAGAAGAGAGAAGTATGCCATGTGTTAATTAGCAGATGATCTTATAGACAGCTTTGTAAAATTATCACTTATGATTAGCAGTCAGTTTTGTACAGTAGAATGTCTATAGTCATATGAACTTACTACAGATGGGCAAATCGATAATATATTGTCAAGCTGTCTACACTACTATATAAAGGAAAAGAAAACGATTTGAGAACTAGCCTTTGTCGATTCACCCCGCCTAAACAACACATTTTCAATCCTATTCTTTTCAATCCGAAATAATTATCCTCTCCTGTGTGTTTTGGGCACTTCTAGTACTGCATGGTGTTTCTAACCTTTTGCATTTTTTTCTGTTCAGTTTATCTTAATGAAATTGAAAATAACAAAGGGCAAAATGTCCACATGTCATCCCCTTTTTCTATTCGTCGTACTCATTCTTAATCATTCTCCTATCTGTTTCTTCCTATTTTGGCTGCCTCCACAGCTGCTTTGGCATTCCTTCACCCCCTCTTCCTATTTCGATTGCACATTCAAGCATAGTCGTTGTCTAACTTTGTCGACGTTGAGGAACAAATTTGAACTCAAGCTCAAGTCTATGGCTACGCCAATCCATCCTCTACCACATCACTTGTTGCTTCTTACAAGATTAGCTCCTGCAACGTCTCCATTCAAAGGTGCTGAAAGTCATTGAGATCTCCGGATGTTGCCAGACAGGGAGTGATGGCGTTTGTTAGCCAGATGTAGGCAGGGCCTGTCGGGCCGAGCGTAAAAATAATAGTTTTTATTGCAGTATTAAAGACAACATTTAATCACTATGAAACATGTCGATGCAAAAGATCGGCTGGCAATGCTGTAATGGCGTAGGCTCATCATATAAACGACATAAGGAAACGATTTATACAGGTTCAGATACTTAATGATTGTCTTATGTCTAAAGCTTATAATATGACATATGTCTTTTTTCTATTAGAGTCATAGCCTCCATAGAGGTAGAAAACCAGATGTTAGGTATCTGGTTTAACAAACTCAATCAGATATTCTTCTATCTTATCCCTCTAAGTTGTTTGAGATTAAGGTTTTATTTTTTTTTTCTTATCATTTTTTTAATTATAAATTAGGGTTATCCAATGTTGACGGCACCATCCTTACTCGACCCATCTCATAATGGACAGATCCAAGCTCAAGGTTGAGGTATCAATTCCTATAACCTCTACGATAGCCATCACTTTTACATAAGTATGACCCAACTACCTTCAAGTCTCATCCAACTACCTTCAACCGAGAGACACAACATGGAGTACTATAGAGTGGTGTTGTTTATCCTAAGTGTCACCAAGTGCCTTTGTGCATTATATTCCCTACAGGAAAATATGATCATGCCACTATGAAAGCTGCAAAAATGTGAAGGACTAAATCCTTTCACTCTTTCTAGCACACGCCTGTAACCCAAAAGACTGTAGACGCCAAGCGAATAAAAATGTGTCAATATCCTAAACACACTAGTACTACAACTAAGTTATAGCCTACGGTTGGCCCCACGAGGCATACATGGATTTACCGGAGACAAATCGGCTCGTACCGATTAGCATTGACGCCACACTAATGTGTGGCCTACTGTTCATGCCGAGGTCCACTCACGCGCCCCGGCGTGAACACGCCGGATCGCCTGAGAGGTCTGCTTAGATCTAGTACAGGCTGATCGGTTTTTTCTACGTGGCTTGAGGTACGTGTATCAGAGGCCGTAGAGTTCGATCGGCTCCGGCACGTTGATACGGGTGCGAGCGTGTCAGTCAATTTGACCCTGCAATTGATAAAGAAGTGAGACGAGTAGGTCCGTTGAACGCTAGGCAGGTGCTCGCTATCTGCTGGCTGCCGATAGGATCGGGAAGCTCTTCGATCGGCTGAGGAGCCAATGTGGACAGGTGTCGACGAGGGATCGACCGTAGAGCCGATGGAGGAACCAGGGTGATCTCAGGAGATAGCTAAGCGCACAGGATCCCTCCAGATAGCCAAACAGTGATTCATCGGCTGGAAAAACCGATGAAGGTACATGCGGACTAGGCAAGTAATAGTATAAGAAGGTATAGGCTGCAAAGCCGATGCCGCTCCGGATATGACAGCACGAGACCCGTCGCCCACCGTGACAGCGCCATTAACACCGAACCTTAAAGATCGGACCTAATCGAGACAGTACGAGACCGGGGCCAGCGGCGATGATACGGAGGATGCTGGATAGGCTATACCGTAGCAAGGATAGGAACGAACCCATCGACTAGTTGAGCCGATGAGGTGACGCCTCTCTGAATGCGGGTGCGTATCGGCTGGGAGATCGATACGCTCGATGTTACGTGTCAAGAGACACCTCTGAAGGCTAATACGTATCGGCCGAGGGATCGATGCGCTAGGTGTGAAGCTCAGAGCATGGATAACTCATCGGCTAGCCCTCCGATGATACACCGTGCAGAAGACTATAGGCCTGAAGCTCAATCTTCCGTCGGCAGCCCCGTAGGTCGAACCTAACTAATGCAGCATGAAATTGACGACGGTAGAGGGAGCCTAACAGGCCGATAGGTCCTGAACGGATGTGATGCGATACGTTTGACCGGCCTAAGAGGTCAAACCTAACCGATGCAGCCTCAGATAGAGTAGAACATACCGAGATGGTGGCGGGACTTACCCCTTCGCCAAAGATCGGACTTAACCGATGCAGCCCCGTGTCGAAAGCCAGAACCCACCGGTAAGACCTAGAAAAACTAGGGTGGCGATGCACCGAGATTGTATATTGATCGAGCGATATGTTACATGTTCCCAAGGGGTCTATATTTATATCCTGGATTTACAGACATAGTCCGATCGGCTTTGTCTCACGAGCTGACCAGTATCTCCATTGGCCGATGACTGAATCAAACTATCCATCGGACCTCTCAGCCGATCGGCTTTAGCACCATCGGATCGTCCAGATTTTGGTATTAAAACATGCCCCCCAATTTTGGAGTTTGCCAACAGACTACGAAATTTTGAGCCGTTAGAAATCTTCGCAAACCAAGATGACCCGTTAAAACCCGCATTAATCGGCTCAGATTTCTGCCTAGATAGCTCCATCTCTATACAATATATCTCTGCTTTAGCCTTCTTCCACACACTTCTTCTCATCAAAAACCCCCAAACCTCGACGAGCTCCAAAGGCGTCCGCAAATCTCCAAAGACGAACTTCCGCAAACCTCAACAGGCTCTGAAGACTGAAGGTGAACTCTCGCAGATTTCTTCATCGGCCGCCACTCCTTCTTCATTTGTGCAATGGCTTCTACACACGTAATCTCTGAGGTAACTATTATCTGCTCTTTCATCCTATGTTTTGCACGAATATTCCCTATCCCGATTTCTCATCAGTAGTCGGGTTCTAGTTTCTGTAGGATCTCAAGAGTCAGATTGTTATTCCAATTTCTGACCGTCCGGTCACTTCTTTCTTGGCCCTATGGGTAGCGAGGATCCGACTGATTTCATCAACTCTGAAACAAAAAGGATCCTGTTCAAACACTCATCTATGGCCATCACCGATTGGGCTAACTACTTCAGATCCTGGCCTAGCAAACTCCCGGAATAGAGGAACTGGTACCATAGGGGTTCTGCTTCCAAAAAGTCTTTCTAGGAGGATTTGGAAATAGACCATTGCATCAACCTTTCCTTAGCCGATATAAAAAGGAATGAACCTCTGCTTGCATCGGCTTCTTACTTTTGGTCAGACATCTTAAATGCCTTCATGTTCGGGTATGGGCCGATGACCCCCACCTTGATGGACGTTACTATGTTGACCTATGTCAACATCACCCACTATATAAATCTGTTCAACCTTAGATTCAAGCCCACGCATCGGCTAAACACCAAGAACGTCGGAGGTTGGACTAAGTATATTTTCCTGCATAAAAAATCCTCCGGCCAAGTCGATGGGCGTGAACACGTAGCGTTCTTGAACCTCTGATTGGAACGGTTTGACTTTAGGTGGTTCGACTTTAGGTCCAACAACGAATATGCAATGTTTGACAGAGCTCCTGGCCGATCACCACCAGATTCCCCTAGGGCAATATCTTCTCGGAGCTACTTATCAACTGCTCCATCAAGTGGCAACCAAGCTATCGGCAGGCTAACCAGTTGGACATATCAGCGGACCCTGGTGGTTTATGCAACTCTGGTTGAACGTCTATACCTCCAAAGTCATCACCAGGCCCCCTTTCTCTTCCATGAGATACCCGACTGACTGCCTAGAAGAAAATGAGGCCAACTGATGTCGATGCATATCTCTGGGTGAAGCTTCATCGGCTCTTCCTAGAAGCAAAATAACCCCCATCGGACTCAGCCAGTGGTTCAACTGTTTCTATTACGGCTTCACTAAAGAGGTCACCATTTGGTTTGTGTATGAGGATGACTTGTTCTTTGAAATGCCTTCTAGGTTTCATCCAATGAACGCCTTAGCCGATGAAGAATCAAAGACAATCTTTTTATCCTCCATAACTCCTTATCTTCTGCCGATCGGATTTTCAATGGGCCGATCCCAACATCCATCATACGAGTTCTACCATCCTTCGGTTGGTACTCGTCAGTTGGGCTTCGGCCAACTCCCCATCGACTTGTTCTTCATCGGCAAGCTCCGAGCCTGCGAAGAAGTAAAAAGTGGCTTGGAGTACGACCGACTAAGTTCAATGGCATCAACCTTATCCTTAGGGACTATCTCCACCTTCGAGCCTTGTATATCCAATACCAAAATTTTTGCTCGATGGTGGTCAGAATGGAGAAGGCACCTGTTCAGTCTATCAGCTAAAAATTACTGCCTTCGCCTCAACCTCGACTATGTGGAATCCGATGAAGAGGTAATCCTTCTCCATTTACTATCTTTTCTTCATCATATTGAATTTCAACTGTGTCTTGATTCCCATAATTCCACAGGCTGGCGACAAATATGCACCTTCGACCAGCGCAAGTGGTCGGCCAATTATTTATCAACCTCCATCGGCCAGATCCCTCGTTGGGCAAAGCGGTCCATCTCCATTGGCTCTCCTTCGAGTGTCGCAAGTATTAGGGCTGAAGCGCAAGAAACCAGCTACTCGGACGGTTTCTAAGAAACGGAAACCCGACGCCGATGTTGTCATCATTACATCAGCCTCACAAAGCCCTTCTCCTACGGCAATCCTGACTTCTTCCGCATCTCCGTTGGTATGTGTCAGCATCAATTCTTTGTTGCCTTCGCTTTTATCCTAACACCTTCGCTTTGCAGCCTGAACCATCGGCTCCTGAAGTCCAAACGCCAGACACTATTACTGGGGTTGAGCCGATGGTATCCTTAGAAGTTATGGTATCCACTCCTTAAACTCAAATTGCCCCACATCAAGCTAATACCCGCATAATTGCTCAAACTGCTCCCACTGTATCTTAGGTACGTCCATCCTACATGTCATTTCTCTTGACTCATGATCTCCATATTTACTAATGTTGTCATGCAGTCATTAGCCGATCTATTTTCCTTTGATATCGGCAAATACTTGGAAGCAGAGAAAGACTCAGCCACCAGCACAGTGATCAAACCATTTTTACCAGCCGATGCATGCAAGCAGTTGTCAGATATTATGCATCGGCTGGAAGTTCCGATTGACTCGCTGGTGGAAGATTGCGGGCCGATCCGAGGAAGACTTGCGGAAATTAAACATCTTCTGCCTGCAAAACTGACGGACGCACTCACGCCTGCTGCCTACTTGGAATTCCAAAGGACTCAGCTGATCGCATCAAGACGACGCATAGCCAATCATGTTGAGCAAAGCCATCTAGCTCACAATGATCGGCTGACTAACCAAAGTGAAAAGAAGAAGCTTGATGACATGTCAGCTGACCTTCAACGCACCAACACCAAGCTTGGCCTCTTGAAGAAACGAGAAGCCGATTTGATGGCGGAACTCGACATGGTTCGTGAAGACATCAACTCCACCGAGTCCCACCTCATTGGCCTACCAAAATCAATCTAAGACCAAGAGGCCAAGGTAGCAGACCAAGTGCGGATCGCAGTTCGTTAGCACAGGAACTTGAAGACTATCTCCAGATCAGATGAGGATGACATCCGCACCATCAATGAAATAGATCAAATCCGTCTGCACGTGATCGAGGCCATCAAGAAATTTTTGTAAGACTTTAGCCTCGAAAAAATCCTGATATCATTCTGAACATTAACTATTGGCAATAGATTTCAATCAGCTTGATCAACCAAAGTTGTATATATATTTTTCCTAACGACGACGTCTAAATGATATTGGCCATTCGTAACCGATATAATCATATCGGCTTTCGTACATTAGACATTGGCTACACCTCAGCCGATTTACGCAAACAATATCATTAACCGATACCAGTTCTGAGAACTCGTCCATCTTGAAAAGGAGAAATCTGCTATGCTCAGACGATTTAGATGTTTCTTCGATTGGGTGACCATTCTCTAGACTTATCATCCCAAGACCCAATCAATAACTTCCAATGTGTCGGCATTTCCTCCTTTCTTGATAATCGTCTCTCGTAAGCCGATACCACATGCATCAGATGTGTTAAACTATTGAACTTTTGGGTAGAAAATTTCCACCTGATATGACTTGATAACCCCTGGAAGGCCAAATCGGCTAATTGTTTATTGCTCAGAACAAGACTATAACATCGGCTTCTGATGTCCTAGAAACATTGGATGTATTCCAGAACTGACTCATTAGGCCTCTGTTTAATCGATGTCAAATCTGACAGTCTCGTTTCTTGAATCCCAGTACAGAAATATCTATGGAACTATTGCTCCAAATTGGCCCATCCTTCAATCGAGTTCGGTGGTAACAAAGAAAACCATGCTAAGGCTGATCCAGAGAGGGATAATGGAAATAGATAGACTCTGAGAGTTTCCTCAGCCGATGCTTCTCCACACTATGCTAAGAATCGGCTAATGTATTCTATTGTTGATATGTCGTCTTGTCCTAAGAATATTGAGAAATCTGGTATCATGTATTGACGAGGTAGTAGAACTCTGTTAAACCATTCTGGATATGGGCGCCGATACATAACTATTTGACCTTTAGGCTTGATACCAAATTGTTCTTCCACCGTATCCACAATCCTGGTTAACCAATTTCTCTCTCTTAAAGTATCTTCCTGATTATGTGGAGGTGGTTATAGTACCCGATTCTGCCTATGATATTCTCCATAATGATTTCTCTGAAAGAATTCTAGAGGTACCCCCTACCGTTGCCCCTTGAGTTGATCTTGTATTGGTGGATACGTATTTGCCATTAGGTCCTTGTTTTCCTCTGTCTCTATCGGCAAAGGCACATGATCCTGATCAGGCTCTTGAGCCGATGACTCTTGTATCGTCTTCTTGATCAGATCTTGTAGTGTATCCATCCATACTCCTGATGGATTACTGAATGCTTGATAAAATGATTTGTTGAACAGGTCTTGCAACGGCTTGGAAGAATTCACAGGTGCTGAATGGCCTGATTCCTTCATCAAAACACATTTTGGTAATTGTGCTTTTTGAATCGGCCCTTGTTTAGTCATATTTAAGGATTGCAAACAGAGCTTCTGAAAGTTGTCCATGTTTTGCTCTATATGTTGCCTCTGGTCTTCATTCAAATCCTCCATGATAACTGGAATTGTAATCTCCTCATCGGCTTCATCTTCAGATGAGTATGTCTTGGAATCCACCTTTTCTTTAGACATATTGACAACAAGATGCCCCTCGGGTTGATGAGAAAAATCTAACTTCAAATCAGACACTTGTAGAGTCCCGCTAGTTGATGAATGGAATTATATCACCAGCCGATGAACGGTCTTCAGGTTTCTATAGCCGATGAATCCAGTCCAATCGGCTAATGAATGAAGATTTCTACCCGATCGGTCGATGAATATAGTATGGTTCTTATCGGCCAATGAATGAAACCTTCGGTCCCACCGGGTGTGCCAAAAGAGTATGTTCGCGCTAAGGTCCACTCACGCGCCTCGGCGCGAACACGCCGGATCGCCAAGGAGGTCTGCTTAGCTCCAGTGCAGGCCGATCGGCTTTTTCTACGTGGCTTGAGGTACGCGCGCCAGGGGCCGTGGAGTTCGATCGGCTCTAGCGCATCGATACGGGTGCGGGCATGCTAGTCAATTTGACCCTGCAATTGACAAGGGAGTGAGACAAGCAGGTCCGTCGGACGCTAGGCAGGCGTCTCTGAAGGCAGGTGCGTATCGGCTAGGAGACCGATACGCTCGGCGTTACGCATCAAGGGACACCTCTGAAGGCTGATGCGTATCAGCTGAGGGGCCAATACGCTGGGCATGAAGCTCAGAGTATAGATAACTCATCGGCAAGCCCTCCGATGATATGCTGTGTAGAAGACTATAGGCCTGAAGTTTGATCTATCGTTGGTAGCCCCATAGGTCAAACCTAACCGATGAAGCACGAAATTGACGACGGCAGAGAGAGCTTAATAGGCCGATAGGTCCCGCACAGACGTGATGCGATACTTCTGACCGGCCTAAGAGGTCGAACCTAACCGATGCAGCCTCAGACAGAGCAAAACATACCGAGATGGTGGCGGGACTTACCCCTTCGCCAAAGATCGGACTTAACGGATGCAGCCCCACGTCGAGAACCAGAACCCACCGGTAAGACCTAGATAAACTAGGGTGGCGATGCGCCGAGATTTTATATTGATCGAGCGATATGTTACATGTTCCTAGGGGGTCTATATTTATACCTTGGATTTACAGACAGAGTCCAACACGTCTACGACCATCGGACATTATTTCTTAATAAGAACAAAGGAAAATATTCCTAAGAAAGTTAACTAACTAGCTAAACCTTCCTAATTAAGTAAGGTTACAATTTACAAAGACAAACATTCTGCCGTGGAGTCCACGGCTCTTCCACAAACCTAGTTTCATCTCAATAATCTTCCAATTTGGAACCGAGTCTTCCTTCGCTGCAACCCAATCGGCTTCTCCACTGTAGCAATCGGACCTTCTTTTACTCAAGCGGATCCTTTTCCTTTCTTTCCTCGGGCTTCTCGGACTTGACCCCGATCGGATAATTCCCTATTTTCAAGCCGATCCAATCTTCTACTAATTTGATCGGCTTTTCTACAGCTCCGATCGGCTTTGTCTCACGAGCTGACTAGTATCTCCATCGACCGATGACTGAATCAAACTCTCCATCGGACCTCTCAGCCGATCGGCTTTAGCACCATCGGATCGTCTAGATTTTGGCATTAACACCTACTTGTTGCCCATTAAGGCATGCGTTGGCTAGTAACCCTAGGCCTAGCTAACATTCTTTTCAAGACCGAAGCCCAAAAGCCTACCAACCTAGTATATAAGGAAACGAATGGGCTAGGATATTTTTTCCCAAACCATTTGGTTGTCGCTTCCTCTCCTTTGTCCTCAAGCTCATCACTTCATCTCATTTAGTCTGCTGCTCCTTGCTGCCACTAGCCAAGCTAGGTCCAGCACAATGTAGATTCAAAATCCCCATAGCTTTTGCCATAGTTTAGATCTGGATTCCCCAAAACCTAGCTGCCATGTGACGTTTAGCTAGTAAGCGCCGATGATCTCGCCCTTCCTTTCCTTGTCGTTACGCCTGATCTAGTCTCTATTGTCTCTACGTCGTTAGTCCTAGTCTTATACTGTCTCGATTCGGTTTGATCTATCGAGGCTGGTTCTAACGGTGCTGTTACGGTGGTCGCTGGTCCTTGTGACTTTGTGAGGGATCAGGTCCTGCTCCACGCTTTCATCGTCTTCATTCTATGGAGCCTTTTATTTTATTCCATGTGTCTATCATCTGTACCTTCATCAGCTTTTCAACCGATACTCCAACGCTACCTTTCCTATCGGCATCCAGCCTTTAGAGTGAGCCATATCCGCTCATCCGGTTGATTGGCTCGCGAATCTCATTCTCTGTCTCCTTGTCAATTACAGTGTCAAATTGACTAGCACGTCCTCGAACCTCGAATACTAAGGACCTGCACTAGAGATACAGATCTCCTAGGCCTTCGTATAACCAGGACGTCGTCTTCCCCGATCAGACCTCCGTCAGCCCATTCATAGCCTTTGTGAGATTTGGCGACCAATAGAAGGAAAGTTCAAGTGGCGGTCACAGGCTAGAAATGGGTATGATGAACAAGAATGGTCAATGCCCCATGGAAACGTGATGGGTCAAGCCGCATGTTACCATTCCTAGTAGGCATCCAAATACGTAGCTATTTTTTTCACGGGATACCTCCAAAAAGGGCATGGACAATTCATTATGGAAAAAAAGGGTTGATCTAGTTTATGGGAAAACTAGACAAAAAAAACTTTACAAAGACATAGTTAATTAAAGAAAACTAATGAAAACCCTAGAATTATCAATGTGAACTTACCACACGGACCTAGACACACTGAACCTATGACTAGCAACCCAGTAAGGGAAAACTTCTAAAACGAGGCCTTCAAGAAGGACACACCGATAGAATAGTGACATCGCTCGATCAAAAATGAATCAAAGGCTTTCACCCAAAGAGATCCCTTTAGGTGGTGGAGAAGTATAAGAACCTATATGCGTGCTTGGTTTGTAAGGAATTATGATACAAGATCAAACGAGATGATCTCAGTAATGTAGAGGGACATCCTTTAAAAAGACACCTTGCTAAAGTCATGTGGTATTGCCCTTTAATACCACATCTAAAACAATTGTTTAGGAACAAAGCACATACTAAAATGATACGCTGGCACACAGAAGAACATAAACAGGACTCAATGTTGAAACACCATGCCGATGGGTCCTAGTGGTGAAAACTTGATAGAACATTCTTAGACGCCAAAAATAACACATGAAATATAAGGTTTAGTTTAATTACGGATAGCATGAATCATTTCGGGTAGATGAGCAGTGATTATAGCACTTGACCTGTGACCCTATGTATCTTCAACCTTCCTCCTTGGTTGTGCATGAAGTAAAAGTATTTCATGATGTCGATGCTTATTCAAGTCCTAAAGTAACCTGGTAACGACATTGATGTGTAACAAAGACCATTGGTTGAAAAATTGCTACTGTTGTAGAACAAAAAGGTGTCTCTATGTGGGATGAGGACAAACAGGAGCAATTTAACCTTAGAGCATTGCTGTTCGTAACTATAAACAATTAGCCTACACTAGGCAACCTATAAGGAATACACACTATTTAGATGAAACTGATAGTACATATATGAAACACTGTAGGAACGTTGTGTAGATGGGTCATCGTCGATTTCTTGTTGCCAACCACCCTATACGAAAGAAAGTCAAGCATTTTGAAGGAAAGGCACACCACCGTACTAAGTCTATGCACTGTAACGAGAAAATTGTATTTGCTATGCTGAAAGATCTAAAAGTAGTGTTTGAAAAGTGACCTTGCAGCCAACATGTCCTTAGTGAAGACGGTCACGCGACAATATAAAAGAATAAGTCTATTATTTTGAAATTATCTTATTGAAAAGTCTTACAGGGTTGCTATGCAATTGACGTGATGCACCTCACTAAGAACCTTTGCATACACCTATTAGGCTTCCTAGATATGTATGAAAAGTCCAAAGATATACTTGAAGCATGGCAGAATCAGAAACATATGAAACAACATGAAGATCTTCATTCAGAAAAGAGGCAGAAAGGAAGCCGTTACTTATGTCCTGCTACCTACACTCTCAGAAAGGAAGAGAAGGAAAATATATTTGAATGCCTAGACAGCATCCAGGTCCCGTCTAGATACTCATTGAATATAAAGGGAATAATAAACATTAAAGAAAAAAATTTCACAAACCAAAAGTCTCATGACTATCACATGTTGATGACACAATTGCTTCCTATTGTATTTAGGGGTATTCTTCATGTTAATGTCTGGACAACAAAAATAAAGCACTGTGCATTCCTCAACTCAATTTCACAGCAGTTCATTGATCCAGACAATTTAACAAGGCTATATACTACCATGGTCAAATGTCTTGTCAGTTTCAAGATGATATTTCCACCACCCTTCTTCAATATCATGACACATCTTTCGGTTTACCTTGTCAAAGAAATTAGTATTCTTCTTCATGTGTACTTATATAGTGTGTTCCCTTTTGAGAGGTATATGGGCATCCTAAAGAAGTACTTTCATAATCATTCTCGTCTGAAAGAATGCATCGCACAGGGTTATAGAACAAAGGAAATCATTTAGTTTTATGTAAACTTTATTAATTACCTTAGTCCAATAGGGTCCCCCAATCAAAACACGAGGGGAGACTAAGGGAAAGAGAACAATTGGAAGAAAACCAGTAATAACCGTAGACAATGATTTATTCCGTAGTGCACATATCACGGTTTTGCAACAATCTTCATTGGTGGCTCCATATATCGAAGAGCACATGATGATTGTATGCTCCAAAAACTAGGAGAAGTCAGCAGCCTGGATTACATGTCATCACATTGATACTTTCACCACTTGATTGTGAGAACATCTCATGGGTAACGGGTCGACTGATGAACAACTAATCTAGTTGGTGATGGTACTATCTTGCTCAATCTTGACATTCCAAGAATATGAGATAAATGGATATAATTTTTACACAAGAGACCAAGACAAAAGGAGCACCAACTAAAACAATGCTATCCATATAGATGCCATAGACAATAATGGGACAAACAACAATACTATGGTGTCATTGAGGAGATATGAGAACTCAAGTATAGTCCTTTGAAGGGCCCTCTCTTTCAGTGTTAATGGGTGAGGCTGACTAATGGAAGCGTAATGGTTGATGAGTGCATGATGACACCTATTGACCTTAACAAGATTGGTTACTCAGATAAACCATTCGTTCTAGCCAACGATGTGACTCAAGTTTTCTATATGAAGGATATATCTAGCAAAGCAAATAAGGGGACATCTAAGCAAATGAGTAAAGTACTTGATGAGCCAAAGTGCCATATGGTTCTCCTAAGAAAAAGGAAAATCGTTAGAGCTAAGGACAACACAGATGAAGATTATGATCAGTTTGACAGACAACCTCCGTTTATAGTGGCTATTGACCTGAGCCTCCTACTAGCAAATGAGGACACTCCATACTTACATAAGGATCAGAGCCAAGGGAGATTCGTAAAAAAAAGTTTGTTGCCTCTGCAATCACGTCATAAAAATGAATGTACACCGACTATATGTATTGTGTTTTTTTAATATTTACAACCACACATTTTTACTAGATGGAGTACACAATTACACAAATTATATCAACCGGCTTTGCTAACAATGACAAATCCTATAATATCAGCATTGATACAAGTCCCTAGATCTCAACACACTATATTTATCATATATTTGCTATTTTTAAAATTAATTATCCTAATTTTCTTGTTTATAATATTATTTTCTACAATTTTTATGATTTTATAAATTATTTTACATACTTCTCCTATTTTCTAAATTTTTTACCGCATTTTAACTCCTTAAAAATATTTTGTATCTTTTGTACAAAATAAAAGAAAAAAAATTTGGCTAAGAAGGAAAATTCTTTAAAGACTTCATCTTTAGTTACTAAAAAAAATTTTGACCAAGCGGAAAAACTCTATAATATCGTTTGTATGTTAAGAATAACCGGTAATAAAGAATTCATCTTTAGTCCCGATTGTTAACACCATCCTAGACTAAAGACTAGTATATAGAGACTATCTCCTCATATTATTTGCTCTATGTCTCTAGATTATGAAATTATTCTCGTTCTTCTTGTAGCGTCCATACTGACCACACCGCCTTTGTCCTCCATGTCGACACCATCTGCCACACCCACCTTCTTACCTATGACATATCCCTCCACGTTGTCACCGTCCCAATCTGCACCATCAACGTTACCACGTGCCTGCCCACCGATGATGCCACCACGCGCCGACTACACCATTGGTCATTCCCATCCGTATCAACATCGTGGCCTATTATATGTTTATTTTATGTTTTTATATATGCATATCACACTGTATTTATATACATGAATTGTATGAATTGTTTTTATAGTTCTCTAGTGGCATACAAAATATTTTTATATATTTGTATATTACATTTTTTATACATTAACTAGTATTATATATTCGTATTATTTATATTTGTATGCCTAAATTGTTCCTACAGTTCTCAAAGTGTCTGGCATATTAATTGTTTTTTATACATAAACTATTTTTACATAATCCTATAATTTGTATTTATATAAATAGTATTCTACTGCCTGTCTATCAAACCTATAGTGTATGCTAGAATTGAATTACTCATGCTTATGGAGTATATGCATATTCGTCAAACTATTTTTTCATCAGGAAGGAGAAGAAAGAAAAAAATAGTGCAATAAAAATATAAATAAAAAATATGTGTGTTAACGTATATAGCACGTATATATATTAATTTATATTTGTTGTATTATACTATTTGGTAAGATGGGAGAGTCAAATGACAAAATGTTTCTCTTGGCCCAGATTGTATAGGGTAGTAGCCATTACTACTAGGACAACAAGGATGAGGATTGTAGTCAATATTTTAATGAGAAAGCCACCAGAGGTGAGGATGGACCCAATAATGAGTCAGGGTATGAGGAGGATAATGATGAGAAGGGACAAAAGAAGACTGGGACGAGAAAGGAACGAGGGCAACGAGGTGCCACGAAAAAGTTGGAAGGGAGGTATAATATAACTAAAGTGAAAGAAGATGGCAAACTAGTTGCTCCTGTCTTCGTTGCAGGGAAGTTCGTGCCTCACTGTAGTTATATCATGAGGGATCATGTGCTAATCAACATACAGAAATGGCAGTCCACAAGGATGGGTGATCAAAACATGCTCCCATAGTCATAGAAGAACATGCTGTGGATAACACTTCTACAAAACTTCACTCTCGATGTCCCTAAGGCAAAACAACCTAAAGTGAAGGATTGAGCTCTAAAGAAGATGGCCACATCATTTGAAACCTTTAAGAAGAATCTGCACAAGAACTATATCCTGAAGGCTCGAACTCTGAATTTCAATGCGTAACCGAAGCTAAGGGACCACTGGGACACATTTGTCAAATACAAGTCATTAGAGGAAAGTGGAAAGAAGGTGGCACAAAACAAAGCCAATGTCATCCAAAATAAATATTTTCATAAGTTAGGGCCAGATGGTTATAAGAAGGGGATTGCTAAATGGCAGAAGATGAAAGATGCTCAGGAGGCAAGGAGTATCGTTTCGGCCATAGCTAACTAGCCCAAACGATCGAAGCACTAGTACTATGCTCATGATGCCATGCTTAGCATAGAGGATGGCTCCCTCATGTTTAGCCTAGAAATATGAGACATAGTACAATGTCTCGTGGATGTCCTAGAATCATCTTCACAAGGTATATTCAAGCATGACAGAGAGAATGACGAGCTTAAAATGGCCCTACAGAATCGTGAGCACCTAGCACTAACACGCGGAAAAGGCATGGTACTGTGGAAGTATGGGTTCCACGAGGACTCATACAGAAGTCGCAAGAAAAGCATGTACAAGCAAGATGCCATGATTTGGATGTTGAAGCAGCAGATCCTAGAGACCAATCAAAGAACAACCGAAGAGGTCAAAAGGTAGGTCACGCTAGCACTTAGCGAGACCCAGTTACAAATCGGGACTAATACTAACATCCTACTTAGCCCCTCATGCCATCGAAGTAGCTATGCTTCTACAGAGCAAGTAGCCTATTAGACCAACAAAACTATAGCACTGCCACTGGTTGATGAACCATGCTACCTAGTGGACGAAATCATGCAGCGAACACAATGTGAGCTGCATATTCCCTTCAATAACCTATCCATCAATGTATGATTGTAGTTTGTACATCACATTTTGTAATTTCTTATATGTTGTGAATATGTACTAATTAACTTTGTTTCTCATGAAGGTAGTGTATGGCATGGTCATACAAGTGGAGCAAAGCCAGGACAATCCACTACATGTCGATTCCAGTTGGCCACTCGAAGATGAAAGCGGAGCAAGTCTACGAGGGCTTTGAGGATCTTGAGCTCGACTTCCTCAAAGGTAATAGGGAGAGGACACTTAAGGAGGCCTCCTACTACATCATCTTATGGTGGAAGGACTACATCGTGCTTTCTGGCCAGGTGGCAGCATTGATTCCTACCAGTTGTTCCCCACCGTCTCCTCCCTCATATTGGTCTTCACCATCTCCTCCCCAACAATGGGCTCCACAACCTATGTTTCCACAGCCATAGTCTACTGGTATGGGCAAGAAACCGACCCCATCTCCACCACATCAAAAAGGTCGCTCTCATCTCCTCTCACACCATCAAGGTATCAATAAAAGACAAAATAGTTGTTGGAGGAGCCGAAGAAATCTGTAAAAAAAGATTGTATGATATGGCTGATGAGGAGACTAAATTAGAAGTAGAAAGGCATGTAAAGGAGCACATCAAGCTTCGAAGTCTAGAGAAAAGGACTCCCATAGACCCAGCAACAAGGGTAATTTTTTAGAAGATGAGCAAACTGAAAAAGATCTTATCAGACTATGAACGCTGACTCGTCAAGTCCTATCACAATAAAAAAATGAGTGTAGTTCAGTGCATTTCTCTAGCTCGGACAACAAGCAAGATAAATAGTTGACCCAATGTCATCTGATTAGGAAATCAATCTACAATAGCTTATGGAATATACAAGTCTTGTCAAAGATCAACTACTAGGGGTGACCCCTATCGAGATGATATCACAAGCTACTATCAAGCATTGATTTAAACCCAGCAACACTTTTTAGGCTAGAGCTCATTAAGACACTACCAACACAAATGTATCGATTCCATTGTTGATACATGAAACAGTAGAGAAAAGATAGGGTCATGTTCGCTACTTGGATTAAAGATAGTGAATACTTCTATAGAGAGTCCAAGATATGGGTGAACTTTAAGGACATCTACGAAGTATACAATCAAAATGCTCTTGGCCCCTCTCTTGTCAGTTGCTAAATTCTATAATTGTCGTTTTATTCCTAACCTTAGTCCATTTATATGTACCATCACTTCATTTACTATATGCAGACTATCTCACTTCTTTTTTCTGTGTTATAGAATGGATATTCAAAGATGCCATAGAGAAGGGTACATTAAATTTGGTTTCATGGACCTCATGGTTATTAACAAGAAGATTGTATAGGAATTTTCATAGGAAACAAAGATAAACATTCACAAATTCTTAGTGTAACAACATTACAAGACATTCATACTTTTAACTTATAACTTTAAGTTAGTTTTTACCACCTTTTGTACCCTTTTGTTCTCATAGACAAACAATATTATGTCTATTAATTAATACAATTTGCAGATTCCATTGGTCCTTGTGATAGATATCGCTGAAAGTAGGATCCATGTTGAGGACTCCTTGCGGAAACCAATGGAGGATTTCAAACAAATCATAGAATTGCTTAATAAGTAATATCATATATTACATTGTAATTAGGAGTACTTATATCACAATTATGTGTACCAAACAACATTATTGTCTTTAATTTCAGGGCATGAGCATGGTTCGTAAAGATATGTATAGTCCATTCAAGAAAATACTTAATGTAAGGATGACATTCAGATACGTACATGGAAAAAATGTGTTTTGGATTTGGATTGGACACTCTTGATAGCATCAAATTCAAATGGGACTAGATGTTGATCCACCATGTTACTCAGGACTCATGAGCACTTTCGGAAACTTTGATATAGTTTTAGTCTCACATTAAAATTCCTTCTAAAATTCTTGGAACCTGCAAAATAAGCCACATACTTGTTTCAATCCAAATTTGCTTTGGGCCTTAGGCCTTATGATTGATTCCTACTTGGCTGGCCATTGTTATGAACGATCTCCTACCTCATGTAACTCATAAATAGACAACCATTATCAATTGTTAGGGTTTTGGATTTTGTTTAGATTATTCTATCATTATGCTGTTTGCCACTAAATTAGTTTATAGAACCCAAATTTCATATGCTTCATATTCATTTACAATTCAAAATGTGTTTTCCTTATTCTTGTGTATGTTTGATTTTTTGCAAGAGCAAAAACCTTCATGGTGAGGTCGATTGCACATGGTCAATAATGATGAGATGCATGGGTGTAGCAGTTGCGATGTGATGATTAGCTGATTGAAGCCTCAAAATATCAACATCCACACATCAACAAATGAACCTATCAAAAGAATGGGCACCTTTTTCGCATCGCCCACTCATCCACACTGCACTGCTGTCTCTCACCGCTGTACGACAATTCTAGCAATTAGCGGTGGCCTTCATGCCACCCTCTCTCTCACATATAACCATCCTTGCCATCACTTGTAACCTTTGTTGCACCATGTAACCCTAATCATAGGGTTTCACCACCATTGAGCTTGTCCGGTAGGTCTCAACCAGCGAATCCGCCCATCAGTGGCCTACAGTAGGCCTCACCACCATCTCCCTCTTTGTATTTTGTTGTGGTGAGACCTCTATTTTGATTTGCCCAAGATATTCATACAAAATCTAAGGAAATTTTGTTACAATTATATGTTATTTCATTCATCGAAGTATTGGACGCAATGTGCCTTTTGCTTAACTGAGCCTCCAATTCATTCAAAAATGAGTAAAATTCTTGACATTCTACCATATATCTTGCAGATGGGTAATCTATGAAAGAGAAAGGGCAAGGTGATTGAGGCACCTAATATGAATAAAACAGAGGCAGTGTTCCCTCAATCTAAGTTTAGGAAGCAACAAAGTGAAAGCAGATGGATGGGAGCGGAAGTGAGAATTCATAGAAATCTGGTATGATGAAAGGATTACTCTAAATTGATTGCAAAGCGTAAGTACATGTAGGCACAACACCTTTCGTATCTTCTCAACCATCTTGTAGAAACAGAATCGCGATAGAATTGGGAGGGGGAATTTTTGGGGTTGTCCATGCTGCAGCGATAGATATCTAGGCATAAAAAACAGTATATGTAACAAACTATTGAAGCAGGCTTGAGCCAGGGTACTGGGTGGGCATTAGCATATCTAAAAAAATCAAAATTCTTTTAGTACTACCTCAATTTCAAAATATAAGCACTTCCTTGTGTTAAAGATTAAGGTTAGATGAGAAGACTATGATGTCTATCATTAAATTAGTGATGGTTAGATTAGAGGTAAGATGCAATGAAAATTGAACATGGAATGGTTGATGCAACAATTCAAAAGTGTTTATATTTTGGACCAAATTTCAAATGCTATAAATAATTATATTTTGGAATGAAGTAAGTATGTAGGGCATGTTTGGTTCATTGCCACATTTTGTTATGTCAAATTTTAGATATGACATACTTCATTCGGCAAGCGTATGGTTGGTTGCTTGCTATAATTATGGGAAATTACACTATATCAATTCGCTACTCCACACGTCATTTGCTTGTTTTTTAGCTAAACCTTGCCATGCTTTATATGGCTTGCCACAACTTGACCAGTTCAAAATTAACCTCGAAGCAAAACATATATGGTCGTATTATGCATCAGCAGGCCAAAAGTTTGGATGGATGCCTCCATAGACCACAAAACAAAAGCCAATAGAACGAGCAAGGCATCCTACAACATATAGTTGGCAATGGGGTGGGACAGAGCTGGGTTGGGAAAAAACAACCCTATCCCCAAACCGATTCCCTACCCTGCCCCTGGCCCTAGAGCAAAGAACAAGCCAAACAACCCCCGGCCCTAACCCTATCGGGCTCATGAAACCCAATTAGGGCCCCGTTGAGGGAGGTGGCCGACATAGTGGTGGCGTGGTGCACTAGTACGAGAAGATACGACAGATCAAGGTAGTAGTGAGGGATGGAAAAAAACCAGTGGCAAGGTGCAGAATGGAAGCTAGCGCTTGGTGATAATCTATTCTAGCACTCGGCAAACTCTTGCAGGAAAGAGGTAGGCTTTTGGCGGTGATGACGTAAGGTGCAAGAGGAGCAAAACCACAATGATGATGCGGAGCAGACGTGTGATGTGGAGTGAATATAGTTAGGGTCCCAATGAACAAGATGAGTGGTGGCGACTAGAACGCTTGATGAATGGATGAGGATTGAGTATAAGGTTAGGGTTTCTCTGAATATGTATACCTTCACAAAACCAGGCCTAATAGCCTTTTTTTATGGGCTATAGTTATTGATATAGATCTTTGGGCTCTATAGGGTCCCCGCAGGTTGAGATGTTGCCTATCCCCAACCTAGCTTGAAGTCAAGCCCCACCCCACATCACCCACGATGAGATTTTGCCCTTTACTCCGGCCTCAATAGTGAAATTGCCACTCATACCGGCTACTGTAGTGTGAGTTGAGTTCCGCTGCCTACTCGGATGTAGCTCAATCTATGTCAGAGGGACTCCTCTACAATGGCTTAATAGACATGTGCTTGGCCCACGTCAACAAGCTGCCATCGGTGAGAGAAAGAGAAGCTGAGCGTCGCTCATGGGGAGAGGCAAACCTCCCCTGAAGGTTGAGGCCTTGAGCTCCGGCATTGCAGGTGTCACAGCTGTTAGAGAAATCGCTATAGTACGGCAAGCGCTTAAGCTGCTCAAAAAACTCTGACGCCGTTCCTCAAGTCCGCGAGATGCTCAGCCACTATGACCATCGAGTTTGAGCTCTGCACTCTCGGCAACCTTGGCTTCAGAGACGGGAAACAGGGCTCATGGTTTGTCCGATATTAAATCGTCCTTCAGTTTCGTTGTGTATGATCTATAGGAACAGTGTAATGAGTTCATGAAGACCTTGATGTTGAGTTAATATCCGTACCTTTTGGAAAGGAAAGAAAAGGGAGGTGAATTGGAGTATAGATTCATGTGATCGCTACTTCATATGTGCTACTCCTGGCATGTTCTATTTGGCACGAGATCTCACAGATTTCAGTAAGAGATTAGACGATTTTTTCGGTCAGCATGTGTATGCACTGTTTCATGCTTTGATGGTGTTCTTTATTACGAGAGACCTTGATGCCTGCTCCCTAGTGCAGAAGCTATACATTGGGCCGTGCCTTTCGCAGCTATACATTGGGCTTGGGCTTGACAACAGAAACATCACGCTATGAAATGAAGCTGAACCTAGAGAGGCGTTCAATGTTTGAGCGACGGTGGATCCACGCACTACCGCCCTCTGACGTAGTTTACCCAACGCCAGACGGTAAGAGGATCTGGCAGCATTTGTAGCCGTCATAGGTTCAGGCGTTCAGCGATATCAATCCGAATTTTTTTTATTTTTTGAACTTTTATTTTTTTAATGTTGAAGATATACTATCTTAAAACTTATCTACGAATCTAAATCTTTATATCACGTCAGCCATACTGATCTTATAACATCGGATGGACCGACCTGACAAACTGACAATATTATTTTATCACACCGGATGGATTGGCGTGATAATAGAACTTCTATCCTAAGCTTATAGAAAACCAACCGAGGATATATAAACATGAAAACAAAAGAAACTTACATTTCTCTGAAACATTATTGTCATGATTTCTGTACATCTAGGCTTGGATTATATAAATGATGCTTCATCAATTGCAATGGATGTCATTGATAACACCACTGATGCCAATCAAATAAATTGTACCGAGTATGTCCTGGAATTAGGGAAATCACTTGTAATGGCTCCAATGAAGATGACACAAATTTTGGAGAATTTCAATCCTGATTTTTTTTCTTTTAATTTGTGCGCCTTGTTTAGGTAAAGCTAAAACCATACTATAGATACTCTACGAGAGAATGCTCAGTATGGTACTCTAAAAGAAAATACTCAGTACTCAACTATGGAAGTTGAAACAAACTTCAATAACTCTAAGTAAAAGAAAATGATGAAACGCACATACTCATCCTGGAATTGTCGAATGACCGTTGTAGGTATAAGCGCTAATCAACAAGGACGCATAAAGCACAATGAAGCCGAACCACTACTTTGCATACAGATGATAATTTTAAGTGAATGTCATCGTGGAAAAAAACAAAACTGGAAAACACCACCTAATGTTTTGCTACAGTATTCCACGGACGTATCAAGCACGAAATTAACGTCACCATGAGCTACTAACCATGGGACTGCCCTTGATAATCATGAAACACAGGAAAGACCACGGCTTATAATGTTAACGTTGTGGTGGGCTGAAGGGATGGTGAGTGCAATGAAGACAGGATTCAGAGTGGACAGATAATTTGGAATTCAACATGGAAAAGGACTATGTAGACAGTTCGTCTGGAGGCGCAGCATGTTGCCCAGCAGTTGAGTGCATTAGCGGTCGACCTCAATCACCTTGAGCGTGACGCCATCCGCTGGCGATGGGAGGCTTCAGGCTCCTACAGTCCTATTCATCCTGCACCTAATGCTGATCGATCTCTTAACCATCGAGTCAGAGAAACATGGTGGGCTCCCACCTCTCATGCACACGCTTAACGCCTAGGAGCCAGTCTCCCGGACAAATTCGCACGTTCCTTTACTACGCACGATGATCAGACGCGCCGTTTTCCAATATTGGACATGCCCCTGACTCCCTCGATGTAAAATATAAAAGGGGAACTCAGCCTCGTGATTTGGTGGCAATCATTTTACGGCCTCAATTCTTAAAACCCTAACTCCACTGATCCTACGTGTACTGGAGGGAGATCAATGGGTGTCTCCCATAAGGACGATTTCATCGCCACTAGCTGCAGGTGACGACTCTAGGAACATAGCCGTCACACGGAGATCCTCATCATCAATCCCTGCAGCTATTACATCTACAATGCCAACGTGAGTTTAAACGGCCCTTTCACTTCATCAAGCACCGGTCAGTACACCATCATAATTCCATATAACATCATAATTCCATACAAATCGGTGATGATGCATAGCCTAAGTTAATGAATTTAAGAATCAGCTCCAACGCCTACATGTAATTCCGCATCAAGTTAGAAGGTGCCAGTCCGGGCTGGAAATCGCTCGCCATGCCACGCTGCAAGTACTTCGCTTGGCTCATCCTCATCGGCGCTGTTGGACAGCTGACAGACTTTACCAGCATGGTGTCACGAGCTCCTGGAACAAGACCATGGTGTCAGCTACCAGGAGACCGAGACCATAGACCACATCCTTGTGCAAAGGGCTGAACAAGACCCAACAAAGGCTTCAATTCTGTAGTGATCTTGGTCGCTTGGGTAATCTGGAAGTAACGCAATTACAAGGTATTCAACTGTAAACAAAAGGATTGGGTACAGCTAATCCACTTGATCGCTGAAGAAGAGCAACTCTGGATTGCCACAGTGGTTGTCCTGCCATGGCTGGCAGTTTGAGCAGCAATCGGTTACCACTTCTTAGGTCGTAAATGTTGTGGCAAGGAGTCCGTGTAATGTGTCTCGTCTGCTTTATATAGCATGGCTAATTGTTAAATTTCTTCTCTTAATACAGAAATGCACAAGTATTTTATGTGTTCCCTAAAAATAAACATGACTAATAGGCAATAAACATGACTAATAGGCAAAATATTGAAACAAAATGAAAGGACTAGAGCAATGGAGGACAATTTGACAAGGAAAAAGAATTGCTATTCCTAGTCCTAGTCCTATTTTGCTCAGTTTGCATCACTCACCACATATGCTAATGACTTTCTTTATAATCTAAAGCAACAATCACATCCCAAATAAATAGGAAATTTTGCTTTTATATTGCAGAGAATCTTCATTCTAATTCAAAGATAGTAAGTGAAAGTCATCGCTTTGTTGGCTGGAAGCTAATATCAAGATACTAAAAATGGCCAATGAATAAGCTTACCAGTGTTTCTTGCAATATCTGTTTAAAAACTGTTAATATCACAGGCTATTCACATGCTCTGGACCACTGGTAACTGATAATTCCCCAATTTAGGATTAGATGTTGTTTCGGGCCAACCACACAGGCTAAACAACATCAAAGCCTTTTAGTCCAAACAAATTGAGGTAGAGAAGACCAAACACGCAGACTTCCTTACCCTAATTAATATTATTTATCTCTAACTACTGCAGCCAGTCCTTTCCAATCCCATCACCGGGGCTCACGAAGCAAAAAAGGCACATTGCTGCATGGCCAAGCAGGATTATTCAAGCAACCAAAGGCCCTTGAAAACTTGCTAGCATGGTTAGAGATAAATGAGTTAATTAGAGCGATATCATCAATAGTCAGGTTCTTTTAATAGGGGTAAATTGCGAACATACTACCTACAAGCAAAACCAACATCGTAAAACAACAGCTAGAGAAGAGGGAGTACTTAAACACAAAATAAAGAGTAAACAAAGTATGTCTTAAACTGCACACAGACTATTGCAATTAACTTACTTGATCACTATAACAACATTAAACTTAAATGAATAGAAAGTATTGCTATGGCACTTAAGCATAAACATACCGAATTTCAACAATTAGCAAATATTGTGTCAAAGATCATTCATTCAGAACAAAACAAACTCATTAATAAACCAAAAATTCACAGTTAGTAAGCAAACTTTCAGATAACATAGTAAATCAGAACCACCGAACTGTTCATCCCAAATAATGTGACAAGTTTATATTGTAACTGTGAGACAACCAATGTAAAGTCTCTTAATCTATCCTGCCATCCAACAGTATAGTCTGTATGCGTAGAAGCCAAAAGCAAACAATTCTAAAACATACCAGTGCCGGAGTGGATTTTGCTTGTCTAGTTTGCAACAAGCTAGAACCCCAACGCAAAAAAAAAATTTGAGTTGGATGGCATGAAATCAAATATAAGTTGGTTTGGATTCTGCCAAAGTGAATTCAAGAATCAGATAGCAATACATACCTGTGTCAAATTGATGTCAATAGAAGTTAAATCCATTCCTGCCACCTGCCACCAGTTGCACCACCATGATCTTCAGCTAGTCTGAGTAGACAGAAACAACAGCACAGACAGTTCTAGCCAGAAGAGCAGGAGGTCTGGATGGCCACCATGCACAGCAGCACCATGACGGAAAGGAGAAAAGCACATGACAGAAAGGGGATCCACAGCGATGCATGAGTACATCGGAAGTGTGAAACAGGAAGGACGAAGCTGTGATATCTCCAGTGTCCACAATATGGGTCATAGAAGGCTCTACGGCAGCTTCCAGCTCTAACTATGACATCTCCAGTGGGGCAGGAGAGCACGGAAAAGGTGAGCATGGACCAAGGCTTACATATACCAGAACATGCATGGACTAAAGGTTGACAAGCTGACAAGGAAATCAACGAAAATCGCAAGAATTGAGCCAAATATAATGATAATGTTGCACTAAGAAATTGAATCTGCACCAAATATATGTAGTACCTTAAGAAGTCCAATGCTACTGTGGATAGAACACCTTACAGAAAATTCAACTAATTATAACTCAAAACCCAATGGAAAGCAAGTAACTCCAAAGTCCAAATACAGTTATTTCCATTTTTAATAAAACAAGTATATGTAGTCAGATAATGAACATTATTGGCTTTGGCTTTTAGGGCCTGGAAATAATCTCTTTAGTCTAACCAATCTCCCCAGAATGGAAAAAACAAAAATTTAGTTTGCATTCTAATTCTGTGCATAGCGTTGGCAAATTGATACTTACCTTATATTGCACCATAGCTGTAAAATGACTTGCGAGTGTTGAAAGCAACAAAAATAGGTGCAAAGTATTTGACAGATGGTTAGGCAAATTTTAGAAGTAGTATTTTCTGAAAAATATGAGGTCCATATTCCACTAAACCTGCTTGATGAAAGCAAAACTTACAAGAAAGCTCTACAATCCACATCCGGAAGGAGCAATCAATAGCTCCACGGTCAAAGGTTTCAATGGTTCATTTTCAATGCAGCCACTTCATCCTTCACTGCCTGACAATATTTTTCAGCAGCTTCAACTTCCTTTTCTAAACTGAATATAGATGAAATAGAAGCTTGATTGTTTTCATCCAAATGTGACTCCATTGTTTGTATATTGTGTTTCAGTTTACTCAGATGGCTTGACAGTGATTGTAACCTGTTTGTTTCCTGCTCTTTTTTCCGAGCACCCTCAAGCCTTGTAATACAATCTTGAAGCATCCTAAGACGGCTTTGTGGCTCCTTCAAGCGGGCAATGGGCTGTTTCACATTGAACCCTAGTTGCTCCAATTCCTGAGCCTTTTCATCAAACAAACAATGTCAGGAGCTTCTGTCTCACAGGATGTATTGAGTAGCTCCATAGCTAAAACAACTAGCAAAAACCATAGTCCACTGTAGGCTAGATCTCGTAGAGCTTCATCGTTGTTCAGCAACCCTCGGTAATGTGGTTTCTGAGGGATGAACTCAAAGAATAGAGGGTACTCCCTCCTGGCTGCTTTAGAAAAAGGGTCATCTTTTTTATCCTTCAGTATCTTTCAGTTTCTTCCATCTTCCTCATCTTCATCAGAGCATTCCTCCCATTGTGACAGAAGCCCAGAGCACAGAAACTCTTCTAGCTCAAGCACAAGTTGCCTATCATGACATTTGGGATTAAGGACACTATGTTCCTCCTCATCGTCAAGCTTTATTACTTCATAATTCTTAGGAGGTGGTTCAAGAACAATACATTCATCATTATCAAGTTGGGCCAGTTCATCACATCTCTTACTGGAAGAGTAAGAATCTTCTTGTCGTCCAGAGTGCTCCCAGACTTCAAGCAGCAATGAATTATTTTCAGTGTCACTCACAGTTAATGGCACCAAATCATAGAATTGGGGACAAAGACGGCACTCATTGGCAAACACCTTATTTTTGTTCTTCTTCCTATTCACATTGGCTGATTTATCTCGCAATTTTTTCATGTCATCTTTTCTTTTCACTGCATTTTGACTGCAGTCAAAATCAAATGTACTAAGGCCTAGGACGACTACCTTTGATTTGTTGTCAGGAGCAACATTATCCAGTTGTGCTAATTGCCTTTTAGCGATGCATTTGCTGTCCTCTTGCTTGGTACCTTTCCTGAATTGATCAACAGCCATCTGCACCACACTTATCAGATCTGCATTCAGATGCAATGTACTCGCATTATTTTCCTTGTTTGCAATCATCCTGCAGTCATATTGATTGGCTTCCTGATGCCTCTCGAATCGTGCATTCCACCATGCAACATAATCCTTGCTAGCAACCCCATGTCTACCAATACTGGGTATCAAAACCTCAATTCCATTGGAATCAGAATCATGGATAATATACATCGGAGAATCCTGATCATAACCAAACTGCCTAGAAACAAGGTGTGCAACGCGGAGGAGCGGCGCGAACGCGCGGTCGCGGAGCGCGGCGGCGACCCAAGCGGACCATCGCAGGCAGGTGGAGAGGTGGCGGAAGGAGAGCGGCGGGACGTGGTGGGGCGGCGAGGAGGGGGCCGGCGGAGGGAGGGGCGTTGCGCTGGAGAGGATGGGGATGGGGATGGGGAGGATGGATGGGTATTCTCCATCGGAAGTTGGCATCATCGGGGGTGCCTTGCCTTGCCGCCGCAGCCAGCGCGACGGCCGACGGGGAGCCGGGGAGGTGGTGGGGGATTGGAGAGAGACGGCGAATTTTGGGGCGCAAGTTTTGGGGGCGCGGGTTCGCGGCGGTTTCACGTTGGCCGCTGACAGATAGGACGCGACTTGATGCAATGCAGTAGATGATAAGTTGGTCCGAGAGATTTGATCGGCTGAGATGTCCGATGAAGAGTTTAATATAGTAATCTGTTGATGGAGATACTGAGACAAAATCGATTGGAACTATAGAAAAGTCGATCAGATTAGTAGAAGATTGGATTAGCTGAAAGATAGGAGATTATTCAATCGGAATCAGGTTCGAGAAGCCCGAGAAAAGAAAAGAAAAGTATCGGTTTAATTAAAAGAAGTTTCGATAGCTACAGTGTAGAAGCCGATCAGTAAAAAAGCTAGCGCGATGGTCGACAGGGAGCCGGGAAGGTGGTAGGGGATTGGAGAGAGACGGCGAAATTTGGGGCGGTAGTTTTGGGGGCACGGGTTCGTGGCGGTTTTGCGTTGGAAAATGGTGCGGGTGCTCGAACTTTGGGTTGAAGGGAAAGTCAAGCTGCAGGGAACTTTCAGCTGGGCCGTGGCCGCCTAGAATGGAGTTTAGTATTAGTTTTTTCTACATTTTGTTTTTTCAATTATTTCATTTTGTTTTGTTCATAAATGTTGTTTGTGTTGAAAATATTATTATATTTTGCATGTTCCGAGAAGGCATAGCAGCCGAAAAATATCGTGCAAAAGACCGACCGACTTAACCATTAGTTGCATCAGAAGCCTACTGTTTTTAGGAAATAAAATGACAAACAAGATTTTTTTTCCATCTTGCTGCAACATTGCATGATGTAACCCTTGAAGAATAGACAGTACTCCACAGCATGGGGGATCCTAATAGGCAGACATGCGCGTGTGCATCCCCACTAAGGCCCTGTTATTTTTAAAGAAATGGGAGAATGGATTAATGCACATGTTTCAAGCTTCTAAACCATTTATAAAAAAAATGTTATATGTGAAATTCTTATCAAACTGTTTAAAATCTATTTTTTAGCTTCGTAATAGTTAAATTATTTGTTGGTACTCAGATAGTTATCACAAAATTACTTAGCTATCCAGCATAAAAAAATAGATCATAACTATAATAAAACTATTTTTCTCTTTTCTTATTGTACCACATCACCTTAATAAGTTTCATCCATCATATATTGCTCGTATCAAACTGTAGCGCCCCAACTGCCTCGAAGTACCTCATTATTAGTCATTGGATTCAACTTAGTTAGCTTAGATTATTTTTAATGCTACATATTATACACAGCTGTTGTTTACCCCTAGCCACGTCATGACATTTGCATCATCTCCCCACTTCTCTTCCATTACTAGCCAGCATCATTTATGTTCTATTGCTTCCCCACAGTACCATAGAAGCACATGTTTTTACAATTACATCGTGGCCAGCAACTTAGGGAGGGGAAGAATGAGTGGATAGGCTCAGGCTGAAAGTTTGTGATATGCTTGTGTATGTAATTATTTCTGCTACCGTGTTCTTCGAATTATCAATACTTGATGCAACAATTGTAGCAGTGAGGACTTGAACTGCCATCTTGTAAACAATGCAGCTGCTGCAAATCAGTTCGGTGCGGACATATTTTCATATAACCATGTTGTAGTAAAGCATAATGGCACAAACGCTTGCTGGCAAAGTTTCTTAATCAGATCAATCTGTAAATAAGTTCAACATCAGCGAAACCGAGAAAAAGAGTTTGTGACAATCTGTAGTGGCTACAGGTGGCCATGGCGCCGGTCATTCACCGTCATCACTCCAGGGGACGCGAACTACCTCACCATGTTGGAGCAGGAGCGTCTCTGCAAGGGGATCGCCAAGCCGCCTCTCTAACCAGCACAGTAAGCCCATACCAGGTGAGCCACGACGGAGGTCACCACGACGATGGGTTTCCATGACTCCGATAGTCTAGGGCCGCCGCATTGGAACGTGTGGATGCATGACGTGGAGGTGACGTAGAACGCGGTGGGTGGTTGCGGTGAAGCGGAAGGGGCCAGGCAAAGGAATGAGTGGCAATGCTGCTCGCCGGAGGAAGGGGGCAGTGTTGCTCTGCTGCGAAAGCAGATGATGCTAGAAAGGAAGGGAATGATGCTGCTCACTGGAGCTAGCGCACGTCATGTTGCGATTGAACTGCCACCGCGACCTCTCCCAAATCAAGTGATCCATCGAATAAGTGTGCTTGCGAATGGACGATATTGGATATTGAAACTGCCCCTCCCTAACGATGATTAATTTGATACTCACTCTGTCTACAAATATCATATATTTTGTTCTTTTTAGGGAGATTAAGGACAAGTATAAAAGACTAGGATCTCCATATTAAATTAGGGGTGGTTGAGGGTGAGAAAGAAAGAAATTTAAATTAGAGTAGATTGAGGGACAAGTAAATTGGCCACTGACGAGTTCTAGTATATGTGACTTTTTTTAAGAACACAGGAGCAAGAATCTTTCTATTGAAAAAATTGTATAGAATAAACTTTCAAGAGGAGTTGAAATAACTTTCATATCAAAACTAAAACATTCAAATTATATCAAAACTAAAACATTCCAATCTTTTGAAGATCTTTCTATTAAAAAAATCGGGTTTGCTAGAATTATGTGGATAGATTTCTGTTGTTTTTTGGGCCACTTGATCCTCTCCAAGATTCGTACGGTTTCAGCGTGGGATACGAACAATTTAACCAATACGGGCAGTTACTCGTTAACCAAGCAATTATCCAAAGCTCTGACACTATTCCTAGCCCAAGGAGGCAATAGTTTCACTCATTCTCACTGTCCAATACAGCGAATCCAGTTTATTCTTTTTTTAACAGGAAGTGAGAGGAGAATATAATTTAATTATAGTGTAATTATGTTCTAGTTGCACTATAATTATATACTAGTTGCATTGTAATTATATGTAAGTTATATTATATTTTTATGTAATAGTACTGTATCTTGTAACTTGTAGTGATTAGTAGTGTACAAGAATCGTAACAAAGTCGACTGATTTTTACTAACAAAACTGACGACAAATATACAGATACTCCTTTTAATCCATTTTCTAAAAATATTGATGCCCACCTGGTTTCTACTTTCAACTCGTATAGATGGTGACATGTAAATGAGATATGAGATGGGTGCCTAAGTAAACAATATAGTAGTGTTTATAAAAGGACGTTCTATTTAACGGTAATGTACGTGTTGTCCAATTTCCGTGGCCCATATGCACAGAATTATCATTCAATGTATTCTGTTGGGCAGATGAACTCCAACTTATTACCATTTCTCTGATAATCTTAGCTCATAAAATCACCAGATCCACCAGTCATCCTACGATTTTTTTTGAAATTATCTGCTAATGTCTCTGCTAGCTAAGACAACCATTTTCCAACAAACTCAACAAACGTAGCAGTGGTAAAGGTGACCATGGAGGGGCAGGGGCTTGTGAGCCGGAGCTGGGAGGAGTTGAAGCTGCTGTGGCGGGTCGCCTTCCCGGCGGTGCTCGTCGAGGTGCTCCAGTTCTCCATCGGCTTCGTCACAGCTGGCTTCGTCGGCCACCTCGGTGTGGTCGAGCTCGCCGCCGTCACCGTCGTCGAGAGCATCTTGGAGGGCTTCGCCTACGGCGTCCTGGTACGTACGTGCGTACCCCAGCTTTTGCCTTTCTTCCCGGCCGCCGCTCGCCGTCGTCACAGCTCGCTGATGTGAAATGCCCATGTAGTTCGGCATGGGCTGTGCGCTGGACACGCTGTGCGGCCAGGCGGTGGGAGCCGGCCGGCTGGACGCGCTGGGCGTCTACGTCCAGCAGTCGTGGATCGTGTGCGGCGCCACCGCGCTGGCGCTCACGCCGGCGTACGCCCTCGCCGCGCCGATCCTGCGCTCGCTCCTCCGGCAGCCGGGCGACGTCGCCGCCGCCGCCGGGCCGTACGCGCTGTGGGCGGTGCCGCGGCTGTTCGCGCACGCGGCCAACTTCCCGCTCCAGAAGTTCTTCCAGACGCAGAGCAAGGTCTGGGCGCTCGCCGCCATCTCCGCCGCGGCGCTCGCCGTCCACGCCGCGCTCACCTACGTTGCGGTGGTGAGGCTCCGGTACGGCCTGCGCGGTGCGGCCGTCGCCGGGAACATCTCCTACGGGCTCATCGACGCCGCGCAGTTCGTCTACCTGGTCTCCGGCCGCTTCCCGGACGCGTGGAAGGGGTTCACCATGGCGGCGTTCAACAACCTCGCCGCGTTCGTCAAGTTGTCACTCGTGTCGGCCGTCATGGTCTGGTCGGTAACAATTAATACCAATCACCCCTGATTTATTTTTGTATTCTATTACCTGAATAATAATTTTCCAGCTGTCAATATTATTATTATTAAATGATTTTTTGATTTTTTTAATTTATCAAAAGCCTGGAGTTTTGGTACTACGCTGCACTGCTCATTCTCGTGGGTCTCCTTAAGAATGCCAAACTCCAGCTTGATATCATGTCAATTTGGTAAGTAGCAATTTACAGCACGTCCTGCAAACACAGATGCATGCTTTGCAGGTATAACTGAAAGTTTTTTTTATTAAAAAAACAAGTGTGATATTTTTATTTACAGCATCAACTACCAGTTTTGGACCATGATGGTTGCACTAGGCTTCAGCGAAGCAATCAGGTAAAAGAGAAGAATTAAAAGTACATATAATTGTCGTTAACCCCTACAATTGCACTTGTACCTATTTTATATACATATGTATGGCGGATATTTATAGAAAGGAATAATTTTCTTTTTCGTATGTATTACTTAATTAGATGAATTACATAACTATTCATACCATAATTACCTAACTATTATTTTTTATTAAATTTAATTTTATTAACAGTTCCATACTTTAGAGTTAGTAATTATAAATGCATACACAATTCATTTAGATGATTTTTATTTAATCTATATTTTCTTGATTTAATATTTTAGAATTCACAAGTACAGAGTTGTATTTGGTATGAAATAATGAATTAACTTTTATAATTAATAAATGCAAAGTTTTTATACTTGTCTTAGAGTATCAATTTTATTATGTACAATTTAGTAATTCAGAAAATTGGAATTAATAAATATAATTTTGTGGTCTTCTTAGGATCTCATTTGTTGTATTGTTCTAATTTAATGATTACCAAGTTGTAACTCATTTGGAACCTTCATTTCTTAGCAGTTATAATTCAGTCTGTAGAGATATGGCCAAATTTATTCTTTGGTTGTCTAATTAATATGGAAAATTTTAGAGAAAATTTCTTACTTCCCATGAATTTCACTTCATCTCTTGCATGCCCCTAAGTTTTGCTTCATAGCTTGATTGTTGCAAATTTCTATTTTGTTCTCCTTTAAGCCATCTGTTAGTTAATTTGAGTTGGCCATTAGGTTTTCCCAAAAGGATTATATTGGCCCTGTCTGATACTTATGTGCTAGCTAAAAAAAATTCAATGTGAAAAAATAATTTATAAAGGAATCAAACGGGTTAGAATTATTTGAACCCAAATTTGAAAACCAACATTTAAATTTTCAAACAAACTTATTAAAATTTGATAAAATATTTCACCAAGAATTTGAAAAGCAAAAATTATTTTTTAGTTGAGTTTAAATGTCCGTGAAATTGTCAAATTTGAGTTGAAATTCATTAAAAAATTAAATATTGATTTTCAAATTTATATGTACCCTTTGTTTTTCAGAAATGAAAACCTTTCACCTTGATAATTATGTTTCTTAAAACTAACAGATTAGTATGCTAGAATGATAATAGTCATTTTGGAAAAATTTAAGTCCGAGAAGATTAGAATGAAAACTGAAAAATTAAAGGTAAAAATGGATATATAAGAGATCAGAATGAAAACCAAAAGATATACAATGGTATGAAGCAACCAATGAAGGGATTGAGCGAAAGGGCACATCAGGAATGTTGCCAAAATTTGATGGAGTGGCTAAGTAGTATAGGTGTGAACATGATAATTTAAAATTGCATTGGCACGGTCAAAATGGAGCTACATGCTTATTTTTCTTTGCCAAAAGCAAAATTAATGTCACATAGATAGTTCTTTAAACACCACACTTACTTGATCAGTGTGAGAGTATCGAATGAGCTCGGTGCGAGAAGACCAAAGGAGGCGAAGTTCTCAGTGGCAGTGGCGTCCTTGACATCGGCCATGATTGGCGCCATTTTCATGTCCATCTTCTTCCTTTGGAGAACAAGCTTGCCAAAGCTCTTCAGCGAGGACAAGGAGGTGGTAGAGGGAGCTGCAAGATTGGGATGTCTTCTCGCTGTCACCGTCTTCTTTGGCAACATCGGGCCCGTGCTTTCAGGTATTTGACCAAAAGAAAAAGAAAATGTTGAAGGATCGAACACCTGTGTTCCTGCACCAGAACGCGCATATATGAAGACCGAAAATTTTGAGTAACTCTGCAACTTTGCAGGTGTGGCGGTAGGAGCAGGTTGGCAAATGCAGGTGGCATTTGTGAACATCGGTTGCTACTATTTGATGGGCATCCCATTTGGGGTTCTCTTTGGCTTCAAGCTAAATCTTGGTGCACTGGTGTGACGTTTCTACCTATACTCGTGTACTCCTTTAGCTTCATTGATCAGCACTTACATATGTTCTTCAACTTTGCAGGGGATATGGATGGGCATGTTGACAGGGACGTTACTCCAGATGGCCATACTTATTTTCATTATCACGAGAACAAAGTGGGAGGCACAGGTACCACACTTGTTAAAAGAAATTATCTTTGTTCAAACAGAAATTAGCTATATTATGGATTGATGAAGGAAGATTATTGCAGGCAATATTGGCGGAAAAAAGGATCGGTGAGTTAGGTGGACGACGACCAGCCATTGCGAATACATAATTGCATAGATTACCACAGAACTCCTAATTATATGGAAATTTGCAAATAGACAAACTACAAAAATATAGAATTTACATGTCTCAGGATCATGCGTAGGACTTCATATATATTTTTTAGAAGTTAGGACAATATTTTTCCTTAATTGTTTGCTTGGATATCAATAATCAGCATAGCATTAATATTAGATCAAGCTTTTCACAACCTTATTTTTTTAAATAAAAATCTCACAATTGTGAATTTTTGTTTGTACTCATGAAGGCTCGACTGAACATTAAATGTAAAAGTAATGACTGGATAGTGTGTATAGAATTAAATAAATTGTTATATAGAATAAAATATGATGTGATAAGTAAATAAAAAAAACCATGTGTTGAATGAGACATGATTTCTACACAAATATGAATTAGTAGTGTTTATATTAAAACAATAATATTTTTTAAGATGTGGATCATATAAAAATTATGACTAATATATTGCATCATGATTATCCTATTTCCATGGCTTAGGGCCCCGTCATTTACTTTTTTGAGGGCCATACTATTAACTGTTACATAGATGAACACGTTTGTTGTTGCAAGAGGTATTTACTAGTACTTTGCATTAACAAATTAACAGGAGAGCTGTTACCCTGTTTGAAAATGATGTGAGCTGTCATTAGTTCAAATCTGACGCTCCACAGTCAAAAGTACCAAGTAAATGGTACTAGATGGAGAAGGTATAGACACAGCAAGTACTTGAGTAGAAAAAAAGGTAAAAAGATAATTTTATGTGGTAACATAACTAGATGGAGAAGGGAAAAAACATCTTCGTACGAGGAGTTCTATAGTGTTTCCATTTAAAAAGGATAAAAATCCGACACTAGTCAATGAAAGATATCATGTAAAAGGTTGGTATTGATATAGACAGTCAGATAGGAAGGGTAAAAATATAAATTTGTTATTAGATAGAAAATGGCAGAATTATTATCGAAAATTAAATAGATACCCATCGGTACCGAGAAATTAGATAGGTACTGTATTGGTAATGTCTATCTCAGTATATGGTATGTCAACGCCGGTAAAGCCCGTCCTTTAATTCACCATTATGTTATTTGTATTATTATTTTGTGATTTATATTTTATTTTCAAGAACATGATTGGTTAAAATGTCACCAAATGTTTTCGTTAATTTTAAGATTTACTTGATCACAGTGACTATCATTACACACACCCAGATCACATCCACTTGATTATATCAACACTACTTGACGAAATATATCGCTACCACCGTATTACATAAACTAAACAGTGACCATGATCACACACACCCATAACAAATCCACTTATTCATATGAACACTAATTGACAAAATATATCGCTACCACTATATTACATAAACTAAAGTAATATGCTAGGTCAAACTTCATCAACATTCTAATCCAATACTTGACCACATAATTAACATACGAGTAGGTTCTAACATGCAACCTATTTTCTACGAAAGGCATGACAGGTTAAAATCAACCTAACCCACTACTTCAGTACCTAACATGGTCTACCGTTAGCCTATTTACTACACAACCAAAGAACCTCTTCAACATTTTAGCATAGACATGAAACTTGCTTCCTTGCTTTCTTCTTTGTGATATGGGTGTCCGCACAATTCTACACAACAAGACAAGGGGGTCAGATTGCAACCTATATATAATAAATTAAGGAGTTTGATTTATGACCTACCACAGTAATCTGAGGATCCGTGAACTCTTTAAATATTAAATCAATTGATAAAATAAGCATAGAAGATCTTACCTATACACTTCTGTGTACGTGTCAATTAGATCTTACTTTGTGTTCTGGGCCATGCCAGGCATTATCCCTCAACCGTGTCTCCTTGCAAGTGCACCTATTCAAATCATAGAAGAAGATCAGAGGAGGAGATCCCATTTTAGACCGTTATCAAAAGAAATTTGTGAACTACAATTTGGTGTGGAAATCGATCCAAGCAAAAGGCATACTGAGAGGCGTGTTCGTTGATAAAGTTCCGATACGATGTGCCTATAGATACGATCTGGTTAACTCCAGTGTAGATCCTTAAACTCTTTAGCATATTTGGGTTATTAGGGTTCAGAACGTACGAGTCAATTTGATATCTAATTGATAAGAAAAACATATAGAATTAGATCATCGAGCCAATCACATGATAGCCTGATACAGACTTTTCCTATCTTCTAGTTGCCGATAAGAATTATAGCACTTATACATCGGCTAGAAAGCCGATGATAGTATAGGCAGATAGTGAGAAATAAAATAAAAAATACATCGGCTATAGAGTCGATGATGATTTGAATAAAATAGACAATAAGCAGTAAAGAGAAAAGTCCAGTCTTCTGAAGAAACAAGACCTAGCAATCATTGATAATCGTACCAATACAACCAGACTTAGATAGATTGGACCGAATAAAGATAATATAAGCCTAAAGCTAACAGCACTAAAACGTTAAAAACTAGATCTATCATACTAACGGAACAAACAAATAAATTCATCAGCTAGCTACGATATAAACAGATAAACTTATTGGCTAGCTTAGCCAATTGATGGAACGAAACCTACTACATCACGATGCTAACCCTATTAAACACGATCTTGATAGATCAAACTTAACCGGGATCATATAAGGCCGGATCTAATAAAACCAGATCGATTGATAGCAGATTAATCATTGACGATATATGTATATTGACAAAAAAGCTAATAAATTAAGCATGAAGTTCAGTGTAAAGGTAACACATCAGGTGGTTATTCTGATAAAATGTTGTGTAAAAGGCCACGGACTTAAGACTCAATCTACTATTAATAGTCTAAAAGATTGTACCTAACCATTGCAACATGTGACTAATGACAATAAAATCAGCTCGATAAGCCGATAAATTCCATGTAAATGTGATGTGATATAATATATTGGACTGAGAGGTCGGACCCAACCGATGCAACATTAGAAAGAGCCAATATACTAGGATAATAGCAAGACTTTCTCCTTCACTAGAGATTGGACCTAAATGATACAACCCCTTATCGAGAGCCATAATCCACTGGTAAAAACCTATAACAACTAAGGTGGTGATACGTCGAAGTTGTATTGATATGTGAAGATTATTTACATGGTCCCTGCGGGTTTGCATTTATACCCTAGGATTACACAAGTCCGAGATGATTACAAACAATCTTCGTATATTATTTCATAAAAAAAAGAAAACTATCTCTAAGAAAATAACAAAATTAACTACTCCTACCTAATTCCTATCTAATTACAAGAGATATTTTATAGATACAAAACCACTATGCCATAGTTTTCACGTTTCTTTCGTAGATTTGGTCTCATATGAATAATCTTGTATCTTCAACTAAACTAAATTTATCTTCATCTGATTCGATTAGCTTTTTTCTTATCCGAGACTATCAACACTTTCATCTATCTAATTAGCTTCTTCATCTATCAATCGGTCTATTTCAATACTTATGTTGTTTGTTTCCGACGAATTTGATCTCTCGTCCTGCTAAGATCTAGAACCCATAGATTATGTTCTTTTTAAATATATACTTTCTGTTTGTTCCCAATAATCTTGACTTGTCCTCATGCTAAGATCTAGAACTAAACTCATCTACGTTTTTTTTAGATTTTTCACTCTCATTTTGAAACTTCACCTCCTCTCGTCTTTCCGAAATCAAGAATTTCATTCTTTTTTCTTTGAATCTTGGTTCTGCACACTCAATCCAAGCTCCTTTCGATCCTGTCCCTCTAGATCCACATTAATCTGAATGAAACATGAACCGTGTACAAAAATAATCAACAAAGTAAAGAAGAACAAGAGATCTATCACTCTGCGCTAGTGCCCAACCGTCAATAGGATCTTCTCGATCTAGCTTAGGCAATTATCTCAAGCCCATCTTGCTCCTAGATCCCTTTATGACCATGCCTCCTTTTGCCGATCTTGCCTTTTTTTTTTCTTTTCTTTCTATGCTGATGAAGACCACCAATTTTCTACCGATTAGATCCAGCAAAGTAATTCACATACGATAAAATAATCACTATTTAAAAGTTAACTACTTATGACAACTTTATTTCTGTCCCTCTGTTGATCACTATTACCTCTACATACCTCACAAACAGAGTAAAAGATTTATATTTGTAAATCATTTAATATTATTATTTGCACACCAATCTTGATTAATTTTCTTGTTAGTTTTAAAGTTTATTTTCTTTATTCTAAAACAAAATTCCAGTTTCTTTCCCCAAAATTCAAATAGGTTTATATTCTTCCTAGCCATTTCCACTCCTTGTTTCTTATGCCCATCTTATCTCTTATGTGAGCTCAGTGTGCCCTTTGTCGCTCCATACTCTTTCTCAAAGACCAACAGGGATAGGGACACGTTTTGCTGGTCTAAGGCCGTGCTTTGCTATCTCAGTCCTGATAGACTAGGACTCTCATGTTACAACTAGTTAATTGCCCATATGTAGCAATAGAAATCCAATTTGTACACACAATTTATGCAAAATAACAGAAATATCCCTTGTTGACATGTGTAAAAGTATAATAATTTTTCTCCTATCGCCAACCCAGTTAGGTGAGAATGCGGTGGGTCTGTTTTCATGGAGGGACATCGGTATTTTCTAAGGGCGGGTTTTATCTGGGGTGGATTAATTATCTGCTGTGAGTGATGCGATGCGAGGGGAGCTTTGGATGATATCATATCCATTGATTTTCATGTTGTACCTCTCATCCTAATGCTTAATTAATTGTCTTTCTTTTTTTACGTGGCTTTTGGTGTATGTTAAATTTTTATTGCACCATTCATTACTGGAATTTGCAATATTTGCACTTAATACTATACACCCTCTAGTAAAAAAAATGTATGTTTTAGACTTTTTAAAGGCAACCATGTACTACTCTGACTATATATTAGTTCTTTTGTTTAAATATGAACAGAAGAGGTAGGCAAGTGTGATATAATGTGAAAGTATTCGTAATGACAATCTTGGCTATATCATTTTTTTATGTTCAACACACATATATATACACTAAACAATAAGTCAAAATCAACATGCGTTGACTGGATCACTATAAAGTCTTTTGTGACCGGAGGTAATATGTAAAAAAAAGTGGAGTTTAATGGACCATTTATATTTTAAAATCTAATTTTAGAATTGTTTTTATGTTTTTTTATCATTGTCGTTTAAGATGCTAAGAGTTTTAATCATAATTTTTTTCTGCTAATATACCGTTTGGTGTATTTTTCGTATTTGGTGATGGGACTCTAATTCTGGATACTAACAAGGCATGCTGGCACTAGAGAACGTGTGTGACTAGCAGAACAGAACGTACAGCTGACCAGTGCCGGTGTTGAGTCAGTGATGATTTATATGCAGTGCCCATGAGCCTGTTCGGCTAGAGAGGTGGAGAGGGAGGTCGGCTCAAGTGGAAGACAAAATTAGTATCAATAAGTACAAGTCCTGCAATTTTCTCCATGAAATCCACACAGATTTTGGAGATTCCTGTAAAAAGTTATCATGAATTTGTCGTTATTTATTTGTTTTCTTACTTTTGTTTCGCGTAGACGTACTGATTAGCTAGTGATCAGGAGCTTTTCAGAGGGGACGAAGATCAAAATAAAGGGCTTGAGAAATTGGTGTTTAATTATGAAATGTTACATCACCTTTTGAAACTATTTGTGTTAAAGGCTATTGCATTTTTGTCAAGTTAGTTAGATGCATGATCGTTAGATCCCACAATATATTGGATTACATCCTAAGTTGTTGTCAGCCTCGGAATAGATTGACAAACAATGAATGATTTTGGTTGGTGATTGTGGTCTGCAATGCAGCCAGTACACTTAGCTTAACGAGATATTAATGAGCTGTCTAATCTTTCTGACGGTGTGATATATTATCTTTCGGATGGTGTGATATATTATCTTTCGGATGGTTTGATATATAGTAGTTGTGGTTGTACCAATAATAATCATGGGTGGACTTTTCTGATCAGGATGGAGGTGGACACTTTATGATAGGATGGCCTACACGTAGGAAAAATATGCGCTACATGGGCCTTAATTTGAATTTCACTCTGTGAGACATTGAGCTAAACTTTCCGTAGGCATGGCATAATTTAACAAAAAGGAAAAAAAATGAAACAATTAATGCCATCAAATGCATGTAACCTGCAAACATAACGCGGTGGTTGTAGTGTTCATGCATGTCATCCATGCAGATCTGATGTCTGGTCGGGGGCTATTGATCTCTCGTTCGTGAGCTAGAGCTAGCTAGCCCATCCGTCATGGGCCATCAAAATATAATAACTTAGATTAGTATAATACTATAAATCTAAGGTATATAGACCTCTATTATAATTTAGATTTATAGTTTAGTAATAGATTTTTAATTTAGTATTAGGTCGTTATATTTTATTTTAAGATAAAAAATATGTTTTTATGAATAAGTGTACGGATCGGAGATCTCATAGAGAAACAGTTAGGGGAGATAAGCTGGCACATGCACATGACATGTCAATTGGGCCGCGGACTCGTTCGATTGGCATTCATATCTACATCTTTTACAGCTGGCATTCTCATACCGGTAGTTATAATGCGTTGTGTCCATTGGACAAGGTGATAAGTTCGAACACTGAACCAACACCAAGAATTGCAGACGGTGTAGGACAAATGGAACAGAAAATAGTAGGCCCTCACAAGGGTGAATTATGTATCGATTAAATATGTTGAAAAATTCTAAGTTCATAAGGTTTTAAAGCACGTGTTGTAATTAGTTCTGCTCAAAGTAAATACCCCTTCTCGGGCATGTAAGTAGGTATTCATGGAAGCTATAAATTTTGCTACATGCACTCTCACTTTTTTTTATATAAATTAGTTTGGTTGTTAATTTATACCAAAATTAGTAAGCCGCACATATAGAATTAAAAAGTTGATCGGTTTATAAAAATAATCCGATTAATACAACAAAAAAGCCAGTCGAACGGATTAAAAATTGATTCCATTCACTCAAAAAAGTTATCTAGATATAACCGATTATTAGGAGTAGCCGTATAAATTTATCTCTATAGAATATATAAGTTTAATTAGTTTTGTTAACTTATTAGAGATAGTTTACTTTTATATTTAAGAAATAACGCCTTATATTTAGAAAATAACGTCTAAAGGTTGTCTACAACTATGTTAGACTCACTCTATAATATAAATATAGATTCTCTGAGACTTTATAAATTATCTATCAATCAATATAACTTCGACGCATCGTCACCTAGGTTTTTAGCGATAGGTTTTGGCTCTCGACACGGAGTTGCATCGGTTAAGTCCGATCTCCGGTGATGGGGTAACTCCCACCGCTATATTAGTGTATTCGCTCTGTCTAAATCTGTATCGGTTATGTCTAATTTCTTAGTCTGACTGGATATACCACATCTCACTCGGATAGGTTTTATCAGCTTATCATGCTCTTCTACTATTATTAGTCTTGTGTTACATCGATTAGGTCTGACCTACTAGATTGCTGGTAATAAATTGAGTCATAGGCCAATAGGTCTTTACGTGATATTTTATTAGAGTGGGTAGCTGATGAGTTATCCATACATAGAGCCATATGCCTAGTGTATTGACTTCTCAGCTGATATACATATATCTTCACATAATTTTTCTCATTGACTCAGCTACCTAATGGGTTTGCCTATTCCTTCTACCCACGCGTTCGATCTAGCCTCTTGTACTTTCGTAAGATCGGGTCTTGCTCCTTACTATTCATCATATATTCTATTCGGAGCGCCATCGGCTCTACAGCTGATAGATCATTTATCTTATTCCTCGTTATCCGTTTATGTTTTCATTAGCTTTTTAGCCGATAAGAGAGTACTATAGCCTCTATCGACAACCAATCAATAGTAAGAGTCCACATAGTGTTTATTGACTACTTTATTCTAGAGCACCATTGGTTGTACAACCAGTGTGTTTTTTCATTCCCTTCGTTGCCATATGCTTACGCCTTCATCGGCTTTCAGATAATTAACAAGTGCTTCAACCCCTATTGGTAACTAGCCAATAGCAGGAGAGCATGAGATGCAGTCGATGACTATTTCAATCTTATCGACAACCAGCCAATAGCATGAGTTCGTATTGGCCCATCGCCCGATTGACTCATTAATTTATATCCTTGTCAATTATAGGGTCAAATTGACTAACACGCTCGTAACTCTAGCAACCTCGACAAATGGACCTCGAAGCTAAAGGACCTACACTGAAGTGAAGTAGATCTCCTAAGCCTTGGCGTGTTTGTGCGATCGCATCGGACCTCCATTGGTGAATACGGATGACTGATTCAACACATTCATTCTTTTAGCAAGCCCGGGTGGGATAGAAGACTTTGTTTGGCGATTAGTTGGACCATTTATCGACTAAAGATTTCACTCATCGACCGACAGTATGACACAATCACCTTATTAGAAGTCATAATTTCATTCATCGACTAGAGGGGTGCGGTTTTAATCAATATATCTAAAGAATAGGTTGATGCCAAGGCACGCTTATCCCATGCAGAAGGTGATAAAAATATTATTATTCTGGTTGCATTAGAAGACTCAACAGATATACACAGGCAGCAGGTAGAGCAATCTGTGAAAGATTTTGAGAAGTTGTGCTTGCAATCCATTTATATGACGCAAGACGATTCGATCCAAAAGAATTCATTCCCAAGACCAACTCTGATCGATGAACCAACTCAACCTGCAGCTTCAAGTCTATAGAAATCCATCCAAGAACTAATTGATGAAGCTATTTATCACATGCTGAATGATCAATCTGAAGGGTTGACAAGTATGATTCAGGACTTGATAAGGAAAAAAGTGGATGAATTATATACTCAAGAGCCACCAATACATAGATCAGTAGATATTGGTCCAGAGATGCTGATGTTCAACTAGTCCAATGGTTATATTCAGCTTGGGGGCCAACATGATGAAGACAACAAATGAATTGCCAAAATATCCAAAGTGATGAAGCAATAATTTGGCTTAAAATTGAAGAGGGAGACTTTTATGTATCGGCCTCTATATCCTAAGTGGTTTGATAAAGTACCATTATAATGTTAATATAAGATTTCAGACTTCTTCAAGTTCTCAAGGCAATATAACCTGTCAACCATTGAACACGTTTGCCGATTCATAGCTCTATGCGGATAAGCATTGTTAGAAGAAGCTTTGAGAGTTAGGTTATTTCTATTATCACTATCCAGATTGACTTTCAATTGGTTTTCATCATTGCCATCAAGTTCAATTAGAGGATGGGCTGATCTAAAAGAATAATTTCACAAACACTTTTTTTGCAGGGATTCATGAGATGCAGCTCACAAATTTGATATCAGTGAAGCACAGGAAGGAGGAATCGATTTTAGAATATATTCAAAGGTTCCGTAATGTACGAAGCCGATGCTATAGCTTGGACTTAAGCGAGAAACAGTTAGCTGAGCTAGCCTTCCATGGACTATCAAGACGTATCAGAAAGAAGTTTTTCTCCTGAGAGTATAACAGCTTAGCATATTTGATGCAAACTATACCGGCTCATGAAAGCCAATTGCAAGAAGCAGGGGAGGAGATTTTAGAGTTGTGGGAGCCTGAGGAAGATAATTTCAAAGCATGAGTCATCATACTTCAAAATTGAGGGGCATGTGTTTGCATCAAAATTTGGTAAGTCTTACAGACAAGATTGGAGAGCCGATGGTTTTATAGAAAGAGTTCGATTGTCACAGGGAAAGAACTAATCGAATGAATTGAGGATAGATTCGATTTAATCAAAAATAAAAAGTTATCCATATGGGACCGAGTCTAAGGAAGAGCCATGGAAATCATGGCAGGATATTTTTCTCTATAGAATATATCTTGTAAGATATACAAGTTTAATTAATTTTGTTAACTTCTTGGAGATAGTTTTTTTTTGTTTAGGAAAAAATGTCTGGAGATTGTCTGTAACCACGTTGGACTGTTGTAACTCTAGGGTATAAATATAGAGCCCTTGGGACCTTATAAATTATCTCTCGATTAATACAATTTCGGCACATCGCCACTCTAGTTCATCTAGGTTTTTACTGGTAGGTTCTTGCTCTCGATGCGGGGATGCATTGGTTAAGTCTAATATTCGATAAAGGGGTAAGTCATGTCACTATCCTGGTGTATCCACTCTATCTAAGGTTGCATCTGTTAGATCCAATCTCTTAGTCCAATCGGATATATCACATCATGCTCACGTGTGTTCTATCGACTTTTTGTTCTTCTGCTGTTATCGGTATTGTGCTACATCGGTTAAGCCTGACTTGCTAAATTGCTAGTAGTAGATTGAGTCATAAGTTGATATGTCTTTACACAACATTTTATTAGAGTGGCCAACTGATGAGTTATCTATACATAGAGCCTCATGTCTAGTGTATTGGCTTCTTAGTCAATATACATATATCTTCAGATAATTTCTCTTATCGGCTCAGCTAGCCAATAGGTTCACATGTTTTTTCTGTCCGCGCGTCTGATCTAGCTTCTCGTATCTTCGAAAGACTAGGTCTCTCTTCTTACGATTCATCACATATTCTATTTAGAGCACCATCGGCTCTACAGCCGATGAATTATTTATCTTATTCCTCATCATCTATTTATGACTTCATTGGCTTTCTAGCCAATGAGAGAGTACCATAGCCTCTATCAGCAACTAGCCGATAGCATAAGTGCGCATAGTACTTATCGACTACTTTATTTCATAGCGCTATTGGTTCTATAGTCAATGTGTTTTTTTATTCCCTTCATTGCTATCTATCTACACCTTCATTAGCTTTTTAGCCGATGGACAAGTGTTTTAGCCCCTATCGGCAATCAGCTAAAAGCAAGAGCGCATCAGATGTAATCGATGACTATTTCAATTCTATAGAAGACCAGCCGATAGCATGAGTTCGTATTGATCCATCGGCCGAGTAATTTATCAGTTTATCTCTTTGTCAATTGTAGAGTCAAATTGACTAATACACCTGTAACTCCACCAATCTTGATGAAGGGATCTCCTCTTCTATGATCATCAATTCCAAAAATCCATACAAATACGAAAGGGTATTTTATCCTTACCAACTAGATCTTGTTGCACCCGGTAACAAACATGCATAAACCATTTCTCGAAGTATGTGGCCGGATAGCCCAAAGTCTCGATAGTTAGCTCTAGGTCTTCCGGTCAAAAAACAACGTTGATGAAGGCGTGTCGGTGCAGAAACTGAAGTAGATTTCTTAGGTCTTGTTATGTTCGCGTGATCGCATCGGATATCTATTGGTGAACATAGAGGATTGTTTTGGCACAAACATTATTTCAATCTGTTTTTTTAATGGAGGGAATAAAATTTGTAGTTGGAGAGGAACGCCATCATTCGTACAATCCAGCCGTTTGTCTGTGTAAAGTTTACTAATTATATGAAATAGTTAGTGACAAACAAGATATGGACAGTCTATTTTGCCTTGGTTATTGATCCAATGAGCAAAACACAGCTATCAGCCACATATTACTGAATGGCTAGATAATATATGTAATGATATGGAATCTGTACAATTATTCTTTTTTAATTATAATTTATCTATAATACATACACTATAGCAGCCTCTCGTACAGCATTTTTCTCAAAAAAAAAAGATGAACAATCTATACAGTATAGGTTGTCTGTATATAGATAAGCACAAATCAATCCATGACCATCTATTGAACCCACTTTATTTTAGCCGAATCTACTATTCTATTCCATCTGTTGTCCAAAAAGCTTTTTATCATTCAAAATTTACTCTTGGAGTTGATTTCTAACCTCTTAGCTACTCCTAGGTCACAAATCAATAAGCATTTATCCTTTGAATGTTACATGCTTGTCCACCTGATAATACTACCACTTTTTTCTGTTCATAAAAGATACTTTGTTTTTTCTCCTCGCTACTAGAAATCAAGCCTTTTTGATAAATAGATTAATTTGTATTGCGTATTTACTTCATTTAATTTATGCAAGTGAGTCGACGGGTACCCACTGTTTATCAGACAGCAGCAGTACACGCCCTTAAGGCCCTGTCTGACTGTTTAATTTGGGAGTCCTACTCCTACATGGCTGCACGGGTTATAGTAACATCTTCCAAGTCTGAAATCGCATGCATGTCCTACTTCACTAGCGGATGCTGCGGTCCCTCTACGTCCAATGGAACACGATTAAAGCTGTTAAAAAGCTGAAATCTGACGATTCATTCCTCGCAGTAGAGAAGAGTTTGTTAAAGTGGGCGCTTTATACGGATTCAATCATTTAACTTCACAGCTCAGCTGGTCAGTATGCTGTACGCATGTAGTGTTTGGTGGACGTCATATTAGTCAATTCTTTCGACGGAGAGATGTATGTCCTTTTTGGCAAGCTCTGGCTCTCAGTTCTTGTTTCGGTAGAGCTGGAGGCTAATAAAATTGTCGAGATCGAATAAAAAAATAGAGTAAAGTAAGCTAGAGCACTTTTAAAAAATTGAACTACGGGGTGGAGTGACCTTTGATAGCTCTACAACTCTAGCTCTAACAGACCTGAATCTAACCGCTAGAACTTTACCGAATATTTCTAGTTATTTGTTCTTTTAGATTGCTAGGCTATTTTTCATTCACTTAAATTACTAGGGCATGTTCAAACATGATATAGTGCATTAGAGATGTCCCCCACATCATTAAGAGACATACCTCAAAATCAATTATATATAACTTTTCTCTACTTTCTGTTCGAGGCATCTCCTGGCTAAAAAGAGAGCTTCTGGTATCTCTATGGTCATTTTGAAATTTACTATTAAAATTTTATGACTTAATATAATACATAGTACTTACAAGTTATTAAATTTTATTCTAGAAAAATGTAATACCTCTCGGGCTTTCTCAAAGATAATAAAATTGTCTATTTTAAGAGATAAATTTTACTATCCTTGAGAATGTATTAATAGATATCAAATTTTACACTAAAAATTTTAATGCTACATTATATTTGAATGTTAACGTTAGAATTTAGTCAGTCTCGATGAAGGAATGACTGATTGGTTTATAGAAGAAAACTGATTGACATAGAGAGATGATCGGATGGGTTAAGTATGGATTTGGTTCGGTCAAAGATATAAGATTATCTAGATGAGATCGAGTTTAAAGAAGAGTCATGGTCATAAAAGAGTATTTTATTTATATAAAATATGTTATATAAGTTAGGTAAGTTCAATTAACTTTATAATTTCTTATAGATTAGTTTCCTTATGTATTTATAAAATATTATCGAGAGGTTGTTCGTAACCACGTCAGACTCTTATAATTCTAGGGTATAAATATAGAACCCCTAAAACCTATCAAGATATCAATAGATCATACATTAACACAACCTTCGGCATATCACCGCCCTAGCTTGTCTATGTTTATTCTAGATGGTTCTAGCTCTCGACATGGGACTGTATCGGTTAAGTATGATCTTCGATGAAGGGGTAAGTCCCACCACTATTCTAGTCCGTTCGTTCTATCTAAGGATGTAACAGTTAGGTTCAAACACTTAGTTCAATCAGATGTACCGCATCACGTTCGCATGAGGCCTATCAGTTTATCGGCTTCCCTGTACCGTCCTTGACCTCGAGCTATATAGGTTAGGTATGACCTATAAGATCGGTGGTGGTAGATCGAGCAATTGGCCCAGTGGGTCCTCGCGTGACATTTCATCGGAATAAGTAGCCGATGAGTTATCTTTATCTCGTGTTTCACGTCTAGCATATCGTCTGTTTGGCCAATACATATATGTATATCTGTCTTATATCCTCGACGGTTAATTAGCTAGCAACCAATCTAGTTCTGTTGGATCCGACTCGGTTATTTCCGATCTATCCCATTCATGTCCGATAAGGCTAGTATTGGGAACTAGTGGGTTTTGTTTCCTATCGGCTCAGATAGCCGATGAGGTTAGATATAGGCATGCGTTAGACATTCGGCCGATAAGTAGTTGATGGCATCGCCCTATCTTTTCCTTCGTTACGTTTGATCTAGCTTCTGCTGTCTCGTTTGGTTCGATCTATCGAGGCTGGTTCTAACGGTGCCATCACGGTGGTCGCTATTCCTCGTGACTTTGGGGGGATTGGGGTCCTACTCCGTGCTTTCTTTGCTTATCTTGTTCGGAGCATCATCAGTTCTTTGACCAATAAGTCTTTTAATTTATTGTATGCCTTCTTGCTTATACCTTTATCGGCTTTTCAACCCATGCTGAGCACTACCTTCGTATCGGCACTCAGCTAATAGGGTGAGTCGTATTGGCCCATCGGTCAATTGGTTTACGGATTTCACCCTTTATATCTTCTTATTAATTATAGGATCAAATTACCTGTTATGTACTTAATCTCAAGGACTAAGGATATGCACTGAAGCTAATTATAATTCCTTGATTGAACCTCTGCTAGCTCACTCACGTCTCTGTCCGGACCAATTGGCCCTGTGAGATTTGGTGCATGACACTGAGGTATTGAATTTTACACTAAAAAATATGATAGCTCCTGATACTTAGTCTCAAGGACTAAAAAAACCTTTTCAAGAACTTCTCTCTATTTTCCTTAATCCATGACATTAAACAAGTTGATATGAGACTCCTCAATATTTGGCGTTGTACATAGATATAGATATAAGGACAAGTTGCAAGTGGGTTATGTGGGCCCCGTTGTCAGGCAGTAAGAAGCTGTGAACAAACGCCATAGTGTATATTCATGTGGAGAAGAAATAAGGTGGGACCCACAATTAAAAAAATTGTGCCAACTGATACAAAGCATCGGCTGGATTGGAAACAACGGTCACTTTCTATCTTTCTTTTATTCCTTGTGAGTATTTAATAGATGACGTCGATTCTAAGCATATATGACCTATACCTAGTAGTTCTTATCAGCAACCACATTGTATATTACCAGGATGGAAGACAACATTTATTGCCTGTTACGTGCTTTTCTCATACGTTGTGATTGCGTAAGATAGAGTTGACATCCATCGACTATTTTCAGTTTTAATAGACGATTTTATTGACTTTTTAACTATTTATTTTATTTAAAATTTTTATATAAACATAGAAATATAAGTTATATTTAAAGGATATTAATAATAAATCAATTAAAAAGAATAAATGATAATTAATAAGATGAATAATCACTAAAAGTTAATGACACCATCTATTTAAAACCTTAATCATATGTATTTCATATTTTAATATTATAAAATTCAAAATCCTTTTGTGAATATACAGTAAATTGTGATAACCGTTAATTGTAGTTTTTTTTAACCATATGCTAAAGCATATTAAAAATTGTATATAAAACCCTAGAAAAGACTACGTACCACACAATAAAAGATATAAATACACACCTTTCTGGTTAATGGTTGAAAGCATTTAATATTTTCCGTATGCAAACATATAGGGGAAAACCGAAATTTGCCAGATGGATATAAAACCCATATGCATGTTTCCTTATCCACCATGGTTTCATTGAGGCTCACGAGCCAGCAAAGACCATAGGCTCGCTCAAGCTCACTCCATTCGCATTACACCCAGTAGGCGAGTACAACACCATGGTGACCTTCACTGCACGCCGGAGTGAGCCCGTTCTGCTTCGGCCGGCGAGGCCGACGCCACGTGAGACGAAGGTGCTCTCCGACCTCGACGACCAGCGGACGCTGCGATACTACGAGACGGTGGTTGGGTTCTTTCGCCGCTTCGGCGGCCGCGACGTCAGGAGGCCGGCTGACCCGGCGAAAGCCATCAAGGAGGCGCTCGCGGAGGCGCTGGTGTACTACTACCCCGTCGCCGGTCGGCTCAGGGAAGTGGCCGACGGCGGTGCGGGGAGGATGGTGGTGGACTGCACGGCCGAAGGGGTGGTGTTCGTGGAGGCCGACGCCGACGTACGGCTGGAGGAGTTCGGCCAGCCGCTGCTGCCGCCGTACCCGTGCGTCGGTGAGCTCCTCTGCGACGCCGGCGACACCAGAGCTGTCGTTGGCAAGCCATTGCTCCTCATGCAGGTACGTACTACTACGACGTATGTTTGTTTCTTTGAATTCTGTTAGAATTCATCTAAAAAACTCTTTTAGGATGCACTACGCAGTGAATATTCACTACTTAAGTAGTTAGCTAACTAGTTTACATGGGTTGGTTATTGGCAGATGTTGATGTGCAGTCACACGGTTTTCAATCGATGGAATTTTAACCTTTGGACGGGAGGTAGACATGCATTTAGAGTCGTGCAATCGACAGCAGGATTAATTTGGTTTGGTGATCAGGTTCACTAGGGATCGTGATCTTAATTAGGTATAGGTATCGTAAGGATGACACATTGTGTACGAGAACAGCGTGGTATTAGCTTCGTGCAGGGCTGGTAGGGATTCAAGTGAGCTGAGTACCTATTACGGCAACCCACTGATCTGATCTACTTCATTATTTAATTTACTTAAGATATAATTCAATATTAAATTTGTAAATTGGATTACAAATTAATTGGGTAGTTCACCATTAAGGGTGGGGTAGTACGTACGTAGGTGCAGTTTGGCATTGAGATGGATATGAATACAATTAAACTTTAGAGTTGGCATTTGCCTGGCTACTAGCTACCACGTTTAATTGACTTGCTAATTTACAATGTGGCGGTTTCATTAGGTCACGCGACTTAAATGCGGAGGATTCGTTCTCGGCTTCCACATCTGCCACAACATTGCTGACGGTTTCGGCATGGCACAGCTGACCATGGCCATAGCCGACCTCGCACGTGGTGCACCAGCCCCGACCATTCCGCCCGTATGGAGGAGGGACCTACTCACGGCACACAGCTTAGCTGGCTCGGTGACACGCACGCCGTCGTCGGCGTCGGCGAGTTCGGAGCAAGAGCTGGTACTGAGAGGTGACGGCGCCGTCGGCCGTCCTCGCCGCCCCGCCGCTGTGTCGGTGGACGCGATGCTGTCAACCCCGCCGGACTGCATGGTGGTCGAGTACTTCCTGTTCGGGCCACGGGAGGTTTCCACCCTGCGTTGCCAGCTGCCGGCGCTCTTGGCCGAGTCCACTACGGCGTTCGAGCTGCTCACCGCCGTCATGTGGCGATGCCGCACGGCGGCGCTCGGGTACGGTACCGACCAGCTGGTCCGGCTCATGATCACCATGAACGCGCGCGGTAGGTGGAACACCCACACCCCGCTCCCGCTCGGCTACTACGGCAACGCTCACGTCTCCCCCGTCGCCGAGGCCACCGCCGGGGACCTCCTCGGGCGGCCGCTCGCCTACACGGTGGAGCTCGTGCGGAGGACGAAGCGCGGGATGACGAAGGAGCGGATGAGCGCGATGGTCGAGACAGTGTCGCGACTGCGGGAGTGGCCACCGTCGACCATGGACAGGGTGTACGAGGTCTCCGACATCAAGTGGACTGCGGTGAATGTGCTTAAGTTCGGGTGGGCTGAGCTGGCCGGCGGCGGCATTCCGCTCGCCGGTGATCTCAAGTCGAAGCTCGGAAGCGACCACATGAGGTGCAGGAACGCGGCCGGCGAGGTGTCCACCGTGGTGTCGATGCTGCTGCCGAGGGTGGCCATGGCGAGGTTCAAGAAGGAGATGGCCGTTTGGTTGAACAAAGATGATGAGAAGAGCTTAACTATTATGAGTTCCCTGTAGCTGCCAGAGCATTTCATGCAGGGTTCTTAATTAGCTAATGGTCCACATGGCATCAAAGCATATTTTATCATTGTCACTTCATTATTAATTCCTGATCGATCTGGTTCTGCAAATTTTGTGGTAAATTTAGTAGAAAATTCGATTTAAATAGTACAATATATGCAATTATATTCAGTTGTGTGAACCTGTTCATCTGCACATGCTGTTGTTTTCAATCGATTTTTTAATTGTAAGATATACCTTTTATGCATGTGGACATACCTTTCACTTGTAAAGCTATCTTTCTCATTATAGTTTGTAATGTGAACTTTCTATAGATTTGTTGATGAAAATAAATAAAAAATCTAACGTCCCTTATGTCAATATATGTAGATTACAAATGTTAGTGTTGTTAGAATATATGTAACTTTGTCAGGCTTTGTTATCTTATATTAACAAAGGTACGCATTCTCACAGGTGCGAGAATGCTTCCTCAGTCTAAGGTCACATAAATATGCACACATGTAGGAGGCCGTTTGGCCAATACTTTTGTTTGCTATTAGAATATTATTTTGTATTTCAATCTATGAGAGAAATAGAGGCCATAATTGCAACACAAAACTTGCACCTTTCTCATGTTCATGTGAGTGGTATGAAAGCCCAAGATTTGAACCCTTTGGTTTGTGATGTTGTTGGTATTGATAATTAGAGGGTCATGTAACCCACCGCATCGTTGCCTATACTCCTCATCTCTAGGTTGTTGTCAAGTGCATCCTGAAGGAGGCAACTATTGTCTATCCGATGCCTACCAGTATAAACTATAGTAATACGGGTGAATCTCTAGGCATAAGGCCTATGGAAGGCAGTGGAGCCGATGATGATGATCTCGTCAACTACCTAGTAGACTGTTAGGCGTTTGCATCAATTATCTGTGTGGTGCTAGTTCAAATACTTGCTTTTCTTAGCGGTGAAGAAGACAACACAAGTGGTGTGGGAAGCTATCAAGACCAGGCACATCAGCATGCAGTGTGTTCGTGATCAACTAGTTGCTTTCGGTGTTTGCCTCTCAAACATGCTACAAGTACAAGGCCTATGGGAGTCAATAAAGCCTAAGGAGGATGACATCGTCGACTACCAAGTAGACCATTAGGTGTTTGTACCAATTCTCTGCATTGTACTAGCCCAAACGCTCACTTTCTTGGTGGCGAAGGAGACAGGGTAAGTGGCGTGGGAAGCAATCAAGACCAAGCGCATCGACGTGCAGCATATTCACAATCGACCAACTACTCAATTACTTTGGGTATTTGCCTCATAGATGTATTGCATGTCAACACGCTTGGTCATAGTGATTTCGCACACTGCTTGCATAGGCTCATTCACTACCAAGAGAGTGAGAATTTTTGGATGTGCACTGTGTAGGATTTTTTTAGCCTCTATGGGTCTACTCAGTGATGAATGTCAGGGTCCACCGACTCAACATGCCTTGAGTTGTAGATTCACTCTTATTATGAGGCTAGTTCTAGTAGTTTGTGTAGATGAGCATTAGCTAGATATCACATCTTGTGGTGGCCTCCTTTCTTATGCCCCTGACGACGACCTAGCATTTGACTTTAGTGCAACTTCGACATGGAAATGAGCACTACAAAAGTGCGCTAGAGTATGAGACCCTCCGATGGTCAGCGACAACAACATCACAAACTTAGAGCATAACCTCTATGTCCGATACTAAATTTTAGGAAAACTCAAGTTTAGTATTCACAGACACGAGAACAAATGCATGTTCTCTGCTGCAATGGCCGCGTTGCCTGTCTTGGATTGAACTATAAATGCAGATGGTATTAGTAAACAAAAGTAGTGGTCAAATGACTTCCTACATGTGTGCAATACGACCGGCCCTCACAAAAAAGAAAAGCCCACAGCGTGGCGAGAAAGACACCACGATCTCTCCCGTCAACGATGTGCACGTCAAACCGACTCTTGCGCACGACCGGGAGATCAAGTTATGCACCAAACTGACTACAGACTAAAGCAAATGCACACACTAAATTTAGACAGCACGACCAAGACTAATTCTAAGAAATACATCGGGTATTCAATAATAATCATTGGAATACAAGTCCCAACTATTATGCTAATATGGTAAATTTCAGAAAAACCATATGTGTTATGACTTGTGGCCCATAATCATACCTTTCATGGTCTAACTGTTTTATAAAATCCTATCTTTATTCAAATCTCAATTAATTTCAGTATATTGAAACATATTTTTCTAGGTAGTGAAGAGTTAAACCAACATGCTTAATTAAGAAATCAACAATGAAAAATTTCATATGCCCTCTGTACTTTAAGTTTTTGCGTAAATACATGCTTAATATATATATATGGGTTGGTTTTCATAAAACTTTAGAATCATAATAATATTAAGGTTATAATACATCTACGTGAGGTTTATGCAACTTTGACCATAAAATATAGCGCTTTTAAAAATTTACTCATTTAAATACAACTCTAAGGGAAGTTGAAAATTTGTTTCCAAGATGATAATTACCATCCATGTACAAAAGTAGAAAACTCCATTTAGCCTAAAAACCAAATAATGCATGTTGTGTTTGGAATTTTCCTTTTATGGAAATTTGGATGTTCGAATTGAATAAAAGGTCTGAATTTTACAAATTTCCACATTGGTGGGAATTTAACAATTAAATTCCAATTTGACTCAAACTTAATACAGCCAAAGCTGAGAAATTTAGCAAACTGCTCCTAGCCTTCCCTTCCTAATTCATTCTCGGAAATAAAATTCCAGGTGACACTGTTCATCAACTGACTGGTCACAGCTTCAATCGAACTGGGCCTACGTCGACCAGCAGCAGCAGGCCTTCGTTTTCTACCACAGCCAGATCAACCCAATAGATGCCTTTAACTGAAGCAGCCTGTTGCCTAAAGCCAGCCAGCTGTTAAACTATGAAAATTTTGGAATAAAAATGTGGAAACCAAAACCCGAGCCACAAAAAATCTTTATAAAAATGCATCATGGTTGTCCACGCCGTTCTTTTCTTCTGAGTGCTGCCAGTGCCATTCAAAGATAAATCTCTCCCTGATCGGAGTGTGAAAAACATATCATGTATAATATATAATATTGCAGATGTATTTATAAAATTAATATATTAATTTAAGATGTATGTATAAAATTAATATATTAATTTAAGAATAAACCTTAGCGATATTTGAATTTTTACCACCGAATAGATGCAGCAATGCTACCATTAGACCAGCTGGTTGATTTTCCTCGAATTGGCTGGCAGAGAATGAATTTTGGCCGAGACGTATTTTCTAATATAAAGTTGTCGTAACATTAATCGTCTGAAAATCTACTAAAACATGAATCCTCTTAGCGTCCCCTAGTTGATGTGCCAATGTTGATGTATTGGTAACAGATCACATTATCTATGTATATGTTATTTATATATATGGGATAGAATGATATCAGTATGCACATAATGATTTTTTTTACAGGTTCAGGTCCCTTAGAGGTAATAGCCATACTCCTATTTGGACAGTGCGTGGTGCTTCCACTATGTTAATCTCATGAGTACAAACCATGGAGAAAAAAACCCTAATCTACTTTGCCATTATATTGGTGGCTAGTCGTCTTCGGTCTTCTTCAGTGCCGACTAGATAATATTAGGCATGTGGCTTATGATGGCTTGTTTAGGGTTGAGCTCTCTTAGTGGCCTATCCTCCTCTCCTAGGCCCTTATATTCATACTCTCGGTTGCTCATTTATCCAAGTAGAAATAGAAGGATAAGTATGAATATGATCCGAGTAGTTCTGGCTGTACCCAAATAGAACTTTTCATCTTTCCTTATTAGAGACATCTCCCTTATCTGCTCTAAACTCTATATATACATAGGGTTTTTTGGGTATATAATATGTTACAAAACACTGGGATTTGAAAGATGACCTGTTTACATAGATCACCGAAAAAAACACATCAATTTGGATGGATTCTTGAGAGAGAAGATCATTGGACTTCTCAAGGAAAAATTAAAATGGGGTTGAAGCTCGTGTGCTAAATTCTAATGAAATTGGGGTATAGGATTGCAATCCAAAGAAATTTAGCTCAAGCCTATGTTCCAATTTCTACACAACCTATTTAGGAAAATTTTCTTGGGATTTGAATCCTTTGAAATTCCTATGAATATATTCTAATCCAAAGGAGCAGAAGCCGACTGCTTGCACTCACCCATCCTTTTTCATACAGCACCATCTACTACAAGGGATTCGCTTATTTGGAGAAACTAACAAGGAAGAAAAAAAAATGATACATGTTATTAAATAAGATGTGTGAAGAGAAATTTAATTGATAGCTGATTGATAGAACAAGTGGTACTCTAGAATTCCAGACAAAATTTGAATCTTTGAATCCTTTATATTGGGGATGGAGATAATATCTACAGAATTTATATTAATGAGTAAACTAATCAATAAGTGAAGTAAATTAATTGCTGGATATAAATTTAATCAATTCTTCTTGTCTTAAGTACTCTCTGATTTTTTTCTGAAAATTTGAAAACTCAAGAATTAATTTTAATAATACAAAGACTATTTTTAAAAAATTAAAAAAAAACTCTACTCTCTTTTGGTATTAATATTTGAGAGAGACTTTATAGCTAGTTTTGCTAGTAAGGAGCACAATCAAATTTGGCATATAGTTGAGTGAGATAGTACGGACTTTTTCTTATTTCTTTCTTTCTCCTCTCTCCACTGCATTGGTGCACCTTCCGCCTAGCTCTTCTCGTCCCGTCTCTCCCTCAGCGCCCGCGCGCGCCCGTGGTCCATCCCACGGTCAGTCACCACGGGAAGCAGCCGAGCTGGTAGTTGGTCCAGCCATACGCCATAGCTGATAGGTAGGCCTGTCATGATCTCGCACTTTCTTTGTGCAATTTTGTCACCTCGTCCTCAATCTCTCCACATATGGTGGGCTGGGTTAAGAGTTAAGACCCTCCCATCACGAGCTCAGATTGGTTAAGAGTTAACACCCTCTTGTCACGAGCTCGTATTCCATGAATCAACCCCACGATACTACTGCAAAGCTGTTAACGTCGAAATTCGATTCAGCCTGATGGGAATACTGATCGGCTTATGAAAAGCCGATCAAATTAGTAGAAGATTGAATCGGTTTGAGGATATAGAATTATCCGATAGGTTAGGTCCAAGAAGCCCAAGAAGAGATTGGAAAAGGATCGGCTTGAAGTGAAGGGAGGTCCGATTGCTACAGGAAGGAATCCGATCGGATGGAGCAAGAAAAGATTCGGTCTAAAGATAGAAGATTATCTAAGTAAGACCGAGTTTGTGGAGGAGCCGTGGGGTTCACGGTAGGATATTATCTTTAGTTACATTGTATCCTATATGATTAGGAAGTCTTAGTTTAGTAAACTGGTTTAGGCATATTTTCTGTTATTTTTGTTAAGAGATAACACCCGATAGTGGATGTAAAAGTGTCGGACTCTGTAAAATTAGGATATAAATATAGACCCTCTAGAGACATGTAAAGATATCTATCGATCAATACAAATTTGGCACATCGCCACCGTAATTCATCTACGTATTTACTGGTGGGTTCTAGCTCTCGACGCGGGGCTGCATTGGTTAAGTTCGATCTCCGGCGAAGGGGTAAGTCTCGCCACTATCCTGGTATATTTTGTTCTGTCTAAGTTTGCATCGTTTAGGGTCAAACTCTTAGTCAGATCAGGTGTACCGCATCACGTCCGTGTAAGATCTATCGGCCTATCAAACACCCTCAACCGTCGATAGTCTCGTGCTGCATCGGTTAGGTCCAACCTACAGGTTTGCCGATAGAGAATTAAGTTTTAGGTCTATAGGTCTCTCTACGGCGTTTCATCGGAGTGAGTAGCCGATGAGTTATCTTAGACGTAGGTCCCCATCGTCGTGCGACCGATGGGTTTAGATGTAGGATCGCGTCAGGCGTTAGGCCTGTAGGTAGCCGATGACATCTTATCTTTCCTAACTTGTCGTTATATTCGATCGGAACCCCCGCCGTCTTGGTGTCGTTAGCCTCCGGCCTTATACTGTCTCGGTTAGGTCCGATCTATCGAGGCTGGTCCTAACAGTGCCGTTACTGTGGTCGCTCGCCCGCATGGCCTCGTGGGGGATCGGCTCCCGCTCCGCGCATCGGATGTGGGTAGCGCCATCAGCTCTTTGGCTGATAAGCTCTCTAGTACATTACACATGTCTATCTCTCGCACTTCCATTAGCTTTTTAGTCGATGCGCTAGCATTCTCATCTCTATCGGCATCCAGCCGATAGGGAGGGTTGGGCAGGCCTTTCGGCCGACTAGCTTACACGTTTTTTCCCTTCTCCTTGTCAATTGTAAGGTCAAATTAACTGGTACGCTTGCGATCCTCGAGGCTTAAGTATCTACACTGGAGTTAAACAGACCTCCCAGGCCTTCGCGTGACCAAGCCACCGTCTTTCCCTGGTCGTGGGTTTTTTGGCGGTAAGCATGCTTTTTGGCACACTCGGTGGGACAAGAAGAACTTTCATCTGCTGAAGATCCGGTAAGACCAGAAGACCTTTTCATCCATTGAAGACCTTTCGTCAGCTGTGATCCAATGGTGGGTAAAGAGATCAACACAGATAACCTGATCCTAGTGACGATAGAGGATTTGACTGAAGAGCAAAGATACCAGGTGGAGCAAGACACAGGTAATTTCTAGAAGCTCTGTCTGGAGTCCTTTAGTATGACCCGACAAGAGCCGATTCAAAAATCCCAGCTGCCAAAGCTAGTTTTGGAAGGAGAATCGAGCCGGTTGACGCCCGTTAGCCCTTGGAAGCCGTTGCAAGAGATGGTTGACGAAGCCGTTCACCATGCACTCATACCCCAATCGGGTATGCTGGTGAATACTTTGCACAATCTGATTAAGAAAACTGTGGATGGGTCTATCATTAAGGAACCTGATCAAGGGCTGGTATATTTGCCAATGAGAACAGGGCAACCACAATTTACTTATGGGTCCAGAAGAGACATATCGACAAGTATGTTTCCACCAGTACAAGAGCGGATTGGGGGACAACACGATGCCATGATGCCAGGATATCATCGGACAGCTTATTACGGGGGATGTAGACAAGAATATCCTGGTAATAATTATCAAGGAGATTATTACGGATCATATCAAGTGCCAACTTCGCTTCCACAGTACCAGAGAGAGAATCCAAAGGAGGAGGATTGGTCTGCTAGAATTGTAGAAGTCGTCAGGGAGCAATTCGGCATTAGGCCTAAAGAACAAACCTTTATGTATCGGCACCTTTACCCGGAGTGGTTCGACAGAGTTCCGCTGCCGCACCGATACAAGATTCTGGATTTCTCCAGATTCTCAGGGCAAGATAGCATATCTACGATGGAACATATTAGCCAATTCTGGGCCAATGTGGGGAAGCATCGGCTGATGAAGCTCTGAGAGTCCGTTTATTTCCATTATCCTTATCTGGATCGGCCTTCTCCTGGTTTTCTTCGTTGCCTCCAAACTCGATCAGGGGATAGGCCGATTTGGAGAAACAATTCCATAAATACTTCTTTGCTGGGATTCAAGAGATGAGGTTGTCAGACTTGACATCGGTTAGGCAGAAGCCTGATAAATCAGTTCTGGAATTCATCCAGCGTTTTCGGGATGTCAGAAGTTGATGTTACAGCCTCATTCTAAGTGATGGACAACTAGCTGACTTGGCCTTCCAAGGGTTGCTGGCTCCGATCAGGGAACGCTTCTCTTCACAAGAGTTTGAGAGCTTGTCACAACTACTCCAGAGGGCATCGGCTCATGAAAGTTGGTTTGCTGAGACCAAAAAAGAGAGGTTCCATCGAAAAGCAGCTTAGCTACAGGTTTACGCATCGGACTCAGATGATGAGGAATCCGATGCAGAAGTGGGATTGGCGAAATGGACTAGGAATAAAAAACATGTATCGTGTCCGTGGATTAAGAATGCCAATAAGGGGGAAAGATATGATTTTGATATCAACAAAGCCAATAAGATATTTGATCTTCTCTTCCAAGAAAAGCAGATTCAACTACCGCCAAACCATGTAATCCCATCTACCGAAGAACTCAAAAAGAAAAAAGTATTGCAAGTGGCATAATTCAATATCTCACCATACCAACGAGTGCAAGGTTTTTTGGCAACAGTTACAATTGGCTGTTGAACAGGGAAGAATTAAGTTCAAGGACAAAAAGCCGATGAAGGTTGACGGGCATCCTTTTCGTGTGAACATAGTGTTTACAGGGTCATCAAGAGATTGATCCGATAAGAAAAGGCGCTGGAAGAGGTCAAAGGTTACCTTATCGGACCTAATCAAAAAATATTCTAGAATACAAGACAAAGAGCGACGAGACGCAACACAACAAGAAAGGTACAATCCACATTGGGGTTGTCCCTTTTTTCAGTATTGCTGGGATCAAAATATAAGGTTACCGTCAATAGAAGATTGTCCTGAATGTAACAAACCAGGATCTCAGTACATTGACCAGAGTAGGACGTCGTATGATTGGTCTCCCATCAAGCGAGCATCGGTACATAGCCGATTAGGACCGTTCAATGAAGAATATGGTCAAAGGTCAACTGAGGATAGGGAGTTACATAAAAGATCATAGCACACAAAAGATCAGTGGTGTCCGTCCGGGATTTTCACAAAAAATCAGAAGAGGAGGGCACAAAGGCTACGGCATAGAGAGCAGCACAAAAGGCGGCGTCAGGACCATGAGGAAGCCGATCGGAGCTAGAAAGTTAAAAAAATATGGCGAGTAAAGCAAAAAAAGGATGATGCTGATACATCGGCTCCGGCTAATATGATATTCTTCTTACCTTTGGAGTATAAAGCATGTGCATCCAATGAAGAAGATCAAGAAGAAGATTTTGCCCAATTGACATTAGAACCAAGTCAAGCCATATTTGATAGGAAGCCTCCAAGCATCGGCACCTAAAACTACTGTATATCAAGGGGTATGTTGATAGGAAGCCGATGACAAAGATGTTAGTTGATGGAGGTGCAGCCGTCAATTTAATGCCATATGCTACATACCGCAAGCTAGGCAAGACGGTTGAAGACTTAGTCAAAACAAATATGGTTTTGAAAAACTTAGGAGGAAATCCATTGGAAACAAAGGGGTGCTGAACGTGGAGCTGATAGTTGGAAGTAAGACGTTGCCTACCATATTCTTTGTCATTGATAGTAAGGGGACATATAGTCTACTTCTCAGCAGGAATTGGATTCACGCCAACTATTGTGTTCCTTCCACAATGCATCAAAGTCTCATACAGTGGCAAGAGGACAGAGTTGAGGTGATCACGGCCGATCAGTCGACTAGTTTTGCAACAACCGATATGCCAATCTCGGAAGCTGATAGGTTCAATTGCCTGTCTGGGAAAGCACGGGAGGAAGATTTCCTTGAGGTGACCGATAAGGGGATGAAGCCGATTCAGCAAGTCGGCTCAGATCCATTGTTCCCATGGGAACTATAGAAGACTCCAAAGGAAAGTTAGGGTAAGGATTTATGTCGGCCGATGAGTTAGAAGAAATAGATATAGGTTTAGGTGATAAGCCAAGGCCGACGTATATTAGTAAAAATCTATGTATTGAATCCCAAGAAAAGTTGATAAAATTATTTAAGGAATTTTGAGAATGTTTTGCTTGGGATTACCATGAGATGCTGGGATTGAGCCGATCGATTGTTGAGCATTGGCTTCCTATTAGACCAGGATATCGACCATTTAAACAACCACAGAGAAGGTTCAAAGTAGAGTTACATGATGAAATCAAGGCAGAGATCACGAGATTATATGATACAAATTTCATCAGACCGTGCCGATATGCTGAATGGGTGTCCAATATTGTTTCAGTGAAGAAAAAAACCGAAAAGTTAAGGATATGCATCGACTTCTGGGATTTGAACAGGGCAATCCCTAAAGACGAGTATCCGATGCCGATGGCAGATTTATTAATTGACGCTGCATCGGGTCACAAGATCATTAGCTTTATGGACGAAAATATAGGCTACAATCATATTTTTATGGCGGAAGAAGATATCCACAAGACTGCATTTAGATGTCCTAGAGCTATTGGCTTGTAGGAGTGGGTAGTCATAACTTTCGGATTGAAGAATTCTAGTGAAACCTATTAAAGAGCTATGAACTACATATTTCATGATCTTATTGGACAGCTGGTGGAGATATACATTGATGATGTGGTGGGTATTGAAGACCATATAGCCGATTTGTGAAAAGTACTAGAGAGGACAAAGAAATATGGACTCAAGATGAATCCTTACAAATGTGCTTCTAGCGTATCGCTGGGCAATTTTTAGGTTTCATGGTGCATGAGAGAGGGATTGAAGTTAGTTAATGAAACATTAGAGCGATCCAGACCACCGAGCCACCAAATAACAAACTACAGTTGCAGTCCTTGATCGACAAGCTCAACTTTATAAGGAGGTTTATCTCAAATTTATCAGGAAGAATTGAGTCATTCACCCCTTTATTGAGGTTACAGTTGCAGTTCTTGATTGGCAAACTCAACTTTATAAGGAGGTTTATCTCAAATTTATCAGGGAGAATTGAGTCATTCACTCCTTTATTGAGGTTGCGAGCCGATCAAGAGTTTGTGTGTGGCGTTGAGCAGCAGAAAGCCTTTGATCTATTAAGGAATACTTGAATTCTCCACCAGTATTGATTCCACTGCAGAAAGAGGTACCGTTTGAGTTATATTTGTTAGCCGATGAGAAGTCAATCGGATCAGTGCCTATAGAGGAGTTTGAATCAAAAGAACGAGTGATATTCTATTTGAGCCGACGACTTTTGGATGCTGAGACTAGGTATCCTGTGGTGAAAAAGTTATGCCTATGTTTATATTTCTCGTATACAAAGTTAAGGAATTATCTTCTATCGGCTGAGTGTACAGTGCTTTGCAAAGCCAATGTGATTAAATATATGCTACGGCTCCAGTCCTGAGAGGGTGGATTGGTAAATGAATATTTGCTCTGATGGAGTTCGATCTAAGGTATGAATCGGCTAAGGCGGTCAAGGGACAAGCGGTAGCCTATTTTATGGTACAGCATAGAGGAGTCCAAGAGGATTTTGTGGAGCTGATCCCGTGGACATTATTCTTTGATGGATCGGTTTGCAGGCACGGATCTGGTATCGGTTTGGTGATCATATCGCCTCAGGGAGCAAGCTTTGAGTTCGCTTTCACAATCAAGTCTTGTAGTACAAATAATCAAGCAAAGTATGAAGCGGTACTCAAGGGACTTCAGCTACTAAGAGAAATCAGAGCCGATACGGTAGAGGTCATTGGATATTCCTTGTTGGCGATCAGACAGCTATCTGGGGAATATAAATGCAAAGATGAAGTTTTGAGGTCATATTATGAAGAGTGTCAATAGTTATTAAAGGATTTCAAGATGGTGTTGTTAGATCATATTCCTAGGGAGCAGAACGCGGAGGCCAATGATCTTGCTCAGACTACTTTGGGGTATCGGCTGAACAGTAAAGTGGAAGTCAAGATAGCCGATATTGAAAGTCATATGGAAGCTGATGATTGGAAATGGGAAATTATTCAGTATTTACAAAATCCTTCAAAATCGGTTTCCAAGAAGCTTCGGTATAAGGCTATTAAGTACATATTACTTGATGAGAAATTATATTATCGGTCCATTGATGGGGTGCTGTTAAGATGCTTGGGTGCCGAAGAAGCTGCATTGGTAATGAGTGCGAAAGCATTTACGGAGCCCATCAATCGACTCATAACATGAGATGGCTAATGAGGAGAGCTGGAAACTTTGGGCCAAGGATGTTGGAGGATTGTTTCAAATATTACAAAGGCTACCGAGATTGTTAGAGGTTCGGAAACGTGCAGCGAGCTCCAGCGTCAGTTATGAATCCAATAATCAAGCCATGGCTGTTCAGAGGTTGGGAAATCGACATGATCGGCCAGATTTATCCTTCATCAAGTAAAGGGCATAAGTTCATATTGGTGGCAACGGACAATTTCACAAAATGGGTAGAAGCTATTTCTTTGAAGAAAGTTACTTCTAGAGACGCAATTGAGTTCATCAAGGAACATATTATATATCGGTTTGGTATTCCGCAGACAATTACTACCGATCAAGGTTCTATCTTCATGTCTGAGGAGTTTCAAAAGTTTGCTGCCAATATGGGGATTAAGTTTCTGAATTCATCACCATATTATGCTCAAGCTAATGGGCAGGCCGATGCTTCCAACAAGAGTTTAAAAAAGTTGATCAAGTGCAAGATTGACGAGTAACCACGGAGATGACATGCTACATTAAATGATTCATTATGGGCCTATCGGATGGTATGATATGGATCTACTCAAGTACCGCCATATCAATTGGTATACGGTCATGAAGCAGCTCTTCCGTGGGAGGTTAACATCGGCTGCAGGAGGGTGTCTCTATAGGATCAATTGACAGCCGATGATTACTACACCTTGATGACTGATGAGCTCGATGATTTAACTCAGAGTCGGTTAGAAGCATTTGAAAGGATCAAGAAAAACAAGGCTAAGGTTGCTAGGCATATAATAAGAGGGTGTTGGTCAAATCTTTTTCTGAAGGAGATCTTGTTTGGAAGCTGATTTTGCCGATTGGATCTAGGGATAATAAGTTTGGAAAATGGTCACCCAATTGGGAAGGACCCTATTGGATCAATCGGTGTGTGCCTAGTAATGCTTATATTTTAGAGAGTCTTGAAGGGAAGAAATTTGCCAAAGCGTTTAAGAAAAAATATTTAACAAGGTATTATCCTACCGTTTGGGTAGGCACCTAAATCGGCTGAGCGTACCCGATTTTTAAATTTCTTTTCAAGACGGACGAGATCTTAAGGGTGGTATCAGTAGATGGTACTATTCGTGTAAATCGGCTGAGGCATAACCGATTGGGTAAATCGGCCGACCACTTACGCTGGTTGTAGCCTCTTCATCGTGTAAAGACAGTTGAAATGCAATACGATCAAGAAAAGATAGTAGAAGGAGAAATATTACCTCTTCATCGGATTCCACATAGTCGGGGTTGAGGTATAGGTAATAGTTTTTAGCCGATAGACTAAACAGGTGCCTTCCCTATTCTAACCACCATCGAGTAAAAAGTTTGGTGTTGGATATGCAGGGCTCGAAGGTTGTGATGGTCCTTAAGGACAAGGATGATACCATCATCCTAAGCCGATCATATTCTAAGTCACTGTTTACTTCTCGGGCTTAGAGTTTGCCGATGAAGAACAAGCCGATGGGGAGTTGGCCGAAGCCTAACTGACGAGCACCAACCGAAGGATGGTAGAACTCGTATGATGGGTGTTAAGATCGGCCCAATAAAAATCCAATCGGTAGAAGAATATAAGTTATGGATGATAAGAAGATTGTCTTCGACTCTTTATCAACTAAGGCGTTCATCGGGTGAAACCTAGAAAGCATTTCGAAAGACGAGTTGTTCTCGTATGCAAACCAGATGGTGACCTCTTTAGTAAAGCCGTAGTAAAAATATTTGAACAACTGGATGAGTCCGAGGAGGGTCATTTTGCTTCCAGGAAGAGCCGATGCGGCTTCACCCAGAGAAGTACATTAGAGTCGACCGGCCTTATCTTCTTCTGGGTAGTCAGTCGGATATGTCAGAGAAGGGAAAGGGGACTTGGCGATAACTCTGGAGGTGTAGACGTTCAATCAGAGTTGTATGAACCACCAAGGACCACCAATATGATCGATTGGTTGGCTTGCAGACAGCTTGTTCGCCACTTGATGAAGCAGTTGATAAGTAGCTCCAAGAAGATATTGCCCCAATGGAATACGGCAATGATTGGCCAGGAGCTCTATCAGACACTACATGTTGGTTGTTGGACCAAGAGTTGAACCACCGAAGACAAACTGTTTCAACCAAAGATTCAAGAATGCTACATGTTCCCTCTTGTCGACTTGGCCGGAGTTCTTTTTGTGCGGGGAGATGTATTTAGTCCAACCTCTGACGTTCTTGGTGTTTAGTAGATGAGTGGATTTGAATTTTGAGGGTGAACGGATTTGCGTAGTGGGTGGTGTTGAGGCAAGTCAACATGGTAACATCTATCAGGCTGGGGGTCATTGGTCCATGCCCAAACATGAAGGCATTCAGGATATTAGACCAAAAATAAGAAGCCGGTGTAAGTAAAGGTTCATTCTTTTCCATATCGGCTAAAGAGAGGTTGATACGGTGGTCTATCTCCAAGTTTTCCCAGAAAGACTTTTTGGAGGCGGAAACCCTAAGATACCAGTTTCTCCATCCCGGGAGTTTACCAAGCCAAGATCTAAAGCTGTTAGTCTAATCTGTTTTAGAGTTGATGAAATCAGTTGGATCTTCGTTACCCATTGGGCCAAGATAAAAGTGATCGGGACGATCGAAAACTGGGATAGCAATCTGACTCTTGAGATCCTACAGTGAACAAGAACCCTACTACCGATGAGAAGACAGGATGGGGGAGATTTGTTTGAAATATACGATGAAAGAGCAGATGATAGATACCTTAGGGACTGCGTGTGTTGAAGCCATCACATGAAGGAAGAAGGAATAGTGGCCGATGAAGTGATTTGCGGAAGTTCGCCTTCAGTTGTCGGAGCTCGTCGAGGCTTTGGGGTTCTGATGGGGAAGTGTGTGGAAGAAAGATGAAGCGACGGGATATTTTATAGAGGAAGAGTGACCTAGGAAGAAATTTGGGCCGATTAATCTGAGGGTTTTAAAGGGTCATCTTGGTTTACGGAGAATTCCAACGGTTCAAAATTTCATAGTTTGTGGGCAAACTCCGAAATTAGGGGGCATGTGTTAACGTCGGAATTTGATTTAGCCTATAAACAGGATCGGCAGATGGGAATACTGATCGACTCATGGAACAAAACCGATCGGTACTGTAAAGAAGCTGATCAAATTAGTAGAAGATTGGATTGGTTTAAGAACAGAGAATTATTCGATGGGGTTAGGTTCGAGAAGCCCAAGAAGAGGTTGGAAAAGGATCGGCTTGAAGTGAAGAGAGGTCTGATTGCTATAGGAAGGAAGCCGATCGGGTGGAACAAGGAAAGATTCTATTATTTTAGTTAGTTTAGTTAACTGCTTTAGGCATATTTTCTATTATTTTTGTTAAGAGATAACGCCTGATGGTGGTTGTAAATGTGTCGGACTCTGTAAAACCAGGGTATAAATATAGACCCACTGGAGACATGTAAAGATATCTATCGATCAATACAACTTCAGCGTATCGCCACTCTAGTTCATCTATGTATTTACTGGCGGGTTCTGCTCTCGACATAGGGCTACATCGGTTAAGTTCGATCTCCGGCGTAGGGGTAAGTCCCGCCACTATCCTGGTATATTTTGTTCTGTCCAAGGCTGCATCATTTAGGTTTAAACTCTTAGTCAGATCAGGTGTACCGCATCACGTCCGTGCAAGATCTATTGGCCTATCAAACTCCCTCCACCGTTGACAGTCTCGTGCTGTATCGGTTAGGTCCGACCTATGGGTTTACCGACGGAGTATTGAGTTTTAGGTCTATAGGTCTCTCTATGACGTTTCATCGGAGTGAGTAGCCGATGAGTTATCCTAGAGGTAGGTCCCTATCGTCGTGCGGCCGATGGGTTTAGATGTAGGATCGCGTCAGGCATTAGGCCTATAGATAGCCGATGGCATCTTATCTTTCCTACCTCGTTGTCATATTTGGTTCGAACCCCCGCCGTCTCAGTGTTGTTAGCCTTCGGGCTCATACTGTCTCGGTTAGATCTGATTTATCGAGGCTGGTTCTAACGGCGCTGTTACTGCGGTCGCTCGCCCGTATGGCCTCGTGAGGGATCGGCTTCCGCTTCGCGCTTCGGATGCGGGTATCATCATCGGCTCTTTTGCTGATAGGCCCTCTAGTGCGTTACACATATCTATCTCTCGCACTTTCATCGGCTTTTCAGCCCATGCACTAGCATTCTCATCTCTATCGGCATCTAGCCGATAGGAAGGGTTGGGCAGGCCTTCCGGCCGACCGGCTTACACGTCTTATCCCTTCTCCTTATCAATTATATGGTCAATTGACTAGCACACTCGCGAATCTCTCGAGGCTTAAGGACCTGCGCTGGAGTTAAGCAGACCTCTCAGACCTTCGCGTGACCAAGCCGTCGTCTTTTCCCGGTCACGGGATTTTTGGCGGTGAGCAAAAGCTCAGGATCTATCCGCTGTCGCCACCTTTGTCTGGTGCTTTTCCCTCGTCATGGGCCATTCCTGCTGCCTTCATCTACCGCGTGAGCTTTGGTGAGAATTGCTCCGCTATCCTCTCTCATTTGCTTCACTAGCTGAGTCTTTGTTCTTGTTATTTGGTGGCTGCTGGCGACCCTACGATTCCATGTCACCGCCAGCCGTTAATTGAGGTGGCTTGATCTTAAATTGGTTGTAGTTTTCACCTAAAACTGCTACAATCTATCCTATCACTTCATTAGCAAGTTGCAAACAATCCTCTCGAGTACCTTGGCCTGCCCCCTAACTGTCCATAAACTGCGTAAGGTCTTCTTCCAGCCAAACCCAAACAAATCAACGTGACATCTAGCACATCAAGGGAACCTCATAAATGTGGTGGGCAGGACGGCCACGGTCTAAGTTAGTCCTCACTTATGGGCCAATCTATCACCTCATGGTGATGAAGATCCCTATAGGGATAGTAGAAAAGATCGACCAGATGAGAAGGACGCTTTTATGATCTGACGGAATCGAGGGTAAATTGCGAAGGCAATTAGGATCGCTACTATAGAACCAAAGAACTAGCAGGTTTGGGAATTATCCTTCTTAAACGCATGGTGTGAGCCCTAAGACTAAGATGGCTCTAGTATGACGAAGATGGAAATTCCTTGTGAGGAAGATAGACAACACTTATATGACTATAAATACATACAGCACCTGAAGGAAGCACGTCAGAGTGTGAGAGGCCCAGACAATGGATGATGGATGACATCCATTGATATTTCAAAGCTTACATCGCTAGAACATTTTGATGAGTTCGTCACCATATGGACGCGGCTGCAAGATGTCGCGATAATTGAATAATGAGAAGATACCATTGAATGGATGGCTTCCCCAACCAGCATGTATACAATCAAGTCAGCATACCGCTTTCAATTCAACGGTTCTCAAGAACATTCCTATGCGCCATGATTTGGAAACTATGGGGACTCCTCAAATGAAAACTCTTTGCATAGCTAGCAACACAGAACAAGCTAGGGATGAGTGACAGACTGCAACAAAGAGGTTGGCCCAACCAAAAGAATTTACACGCCATGCAGATCGCATGACAAGACAACACTTCACCTGTTTGCCCATGGCAGGGTCTCAGAGAGTATGAGGGCAATAGCAAGATGGGCGTCAATCGATCTGAGAATGAGCTAATGGGATGACGCGAGCACAATACGGGAATGGTGGATGATCATTGCCCAAACGCCGGGAACCCCGAAGCAGTCCTACTGGTCAACTAGGAATAATGGAAGGAAAGGAACGTCCACGTCTTCTATTATGTCACCACAAGCCCAAGGTAATAATAGGAAAAGTAATGAGGAGGCCAGAACCTGGTAGCTTAGAGAATTTTTATTTCCGTGAGAATAGGCATTCCATGAAAAGAGGCAGTCCTGGTGCCCTCTTTTTCAAAAAAAAAAAGTTAGTAAAATTGGCAATCTTCCCTTTGTTTCATCTAAACAACTAGCATAGGGCCGTGCAAATTATTCTGCTATATGCTTTCACATTTTATTGTGAAAAAATATTAAAAAATCAATATATTTTTAAACTCTAACCTAACTTAACAATACTTATATGCCTAATATTTCGATTAATATATTAATTTTTAAGTCTATAAAACAAATATGATGAATTCTTTAATATTATCTTAATATTACAATAAATCAAAGTTATATAAACATAAATATTTGTTTGTCTTCTTCCATTTATCTTTATCATTAGATATTTTCTCACTATCTCTAATGAAATTATTCTACCTTCTAAATATGACATATTGTATCATATATTCATCTTAGTTTTAATCAAAATTTGAGATATTTTTAAATTTTATTTCTACATGGACACTTCTCTCAATATTAGTTATTTTTAATTCAAACTTTATTGTCTCTGTATTCATCTCAATATTAATTGTTTTTGTTTTAAATCCAAATTTCATTTTTTTCTAAATTGTATTCTTACAAGTCTCCTTTTAATTTTATTTATTTATTATTCTAAAGTTTAGATATTTTCAATTTTATTTCTATGTGGACTATTTATCTTGATATTATTTTTTAAAATTTGAATTTAAAATATTTTAAAATTATCCTCCTACCTTAACTCTTTTTTCCATAATATTTATTTTTTATTTTAAATTTTACATATTTCTAAATTATATTTCTACAGGGGACTATTTCTCTTAATATTATTTATTTTTAATCCCACTCTAAATGTTTTTAAATCATATTTCTACATAGACTCTTCTATCAATATTAATTATTTTTAATTTTTAATTCAATTGTTAGATATTTCTTAAAATTGTATTTCTACATGCGCTCTTATCACACCATTAATTATTTTTACATTTTTATTCCGAAATTTAGGTTTTTTAATTATATTTCTACATGAACTATTCTTTAATTTTTCTTTAATTCTATTGCAAATTTCAAATATTATAAATTGTATTTGTACTCGGTCACTAACTTTTTCTTTTTTATATTAATGTGGCTACGTTTTCTTTTACTTTATTAATATAAGTAGGCACAATTTTGTACAATTAATGTGATAATTTCTAGTCTCTAGAGTAAATCCAATCTTTTATCTCCTCAAAATCTTATCTACATCCTATTACCATGTTTAAAAGATCCATACTGAAAAAAATTTGATCTTTTACTCTCATTAAACCAACTCAAAATTGAGAGTTCCCTGGTTTATGTGACATGTCTGATAGAGGTTTACCTTTAAGTACTTGTTTGGTAAAATGTCTTGCCATAGTCCATCACCATTGAGAAGATTGAATAGCCATTTACTTAACAAGCATCTATTCTTGATATCAAGATTTTGGGCACTTAGTCCACCTTGATCTTTTGGCTGGCATATATAGTCCCATTTTATTAGCCTATACTTCTTGTTTTTTGGTTATCACTGCTCCAGTAAAAACGAATCCAACAGTAATGTAACCTTGGAAGGATACCCCAAGGTATGTCAAAGAATAACATAAACATGGGAAGGCTCAAAAGACCTGAGTTTATCCTGGACCAATCCCCCACCATTGGAGACGTTTTTGCCCTTCCATGTGCTAAGTTTTCTCTAAAACCTATCCTTCACTCCTTTCCATTCAGAATTTCTGAGTTTTCGATAGTGATTGGGGATATCTATGTATATAAATGGAAAGGATCTAGCATTACAGCCAAACAGCTGTTTATATTGGTCCTCCATTTCTTTAGCTCTCAAGCAGAAAATTTCATTTTTGTGAAAGTTTATTTTCAAAACCGAGAGTTGTTCAAACAAACACGTAATGGCCTTCATGTTTTTGCCTATTCAAAATCATGTTGATGATAGACAAACCATCATTCACTAAATGTGGAATTACCTATAATTTGACCATCTGCTTTGGCTCTCTAACATATTTGCCACTATGCTTAAATGAATATGGGACATTGGATCCCCTTGTCTCAAGCCTTTGCATGTCTAAAAACTGTTACCCACATCTTTATTGACTTTAACGCTAATAATTCATCCTTTTAACCCAATTGGAAATCTAATTACACCACTATCATGAAAACCATTTAATTCGTAAAGTTAGTTGAAGCAACTGAAACTTAAATTTGTGATTAGCCTTTTCGAAGTCGATTTTGAATATCGTCCCATCCATATATTTTTGGTGTAACTCATGGGTGATCTCATGTAAAATCCCACCCCTACTATGATATCCGCGAGGCAAAAATGCCATTTGGGTTGAGCGAATTACTTTACAAGAAACAGTTGTAATCCTATTAGTGCAATCTTTTGTAAAGATTTTAAAGCTAAACATTCAATAGACAAATGGGCATATATTCAATGTTAGACAAATAGGATTTTAAAGTAACATGATGATACCAAAATTTAGTCTATCAAGGGCTAAAGTCCCTTTATGGAATTCCATGAACAGAGCCATGAGATCATTTTTTATGATTTCCTAGAAAACCTGATAGAACTCTGTAGGAAATCCATATGGACCTGAGGCTGAGTTATGATCCATTTGAAAAATTGCCTTTGACTTCCTTTTCTGAAAATTCAGCAGTGAGGATGTAATTTTCTAAGACCAAAATTTGTGCAGTATCATTATTCTATCCCTCTAGCATGGACACATAATTATGTTCTGCAGGCCCAAATAAAACCTTTATAGTAACCGGTGACATACTCTTTGAGATTTGAATCACTGGTTTATTATTGTGTCCTCTTATTCCAAGTAGAAAATCATTTACTTACATGTTACCATTGGCTATTAAGTGATAGTATTTACTATTACTATCCCCTTTGAGTAATCACTTTGTCTTGGATCGGTGGTACCAATACAACTCTTCCCCTCTCAAAAGTTTTACAAAATCATTTTTGGCTTGCTTCAATGAAGATAAGTCTGTGTTGGATAGAATTATCTGTTTGGCTTTTTTGTCCTAGCATATCAATTAAAGCTAAAAGCTTTAATTTTTTTTTATATGTGCCACTAGTATTTCTCACCCATCCTCTTAAATGTTGTTGCCTAAGGTGAACGATCTTTTATTTCCAAAGTTCCGTAGGGTTCATTCCCTTGTTTGTTGGTTACACTCTTTAGCTACAATCTCATAGAATTCATCCCGTTCTAGCCAACCTAATTCAAAACGATATCACGGTTGATTACCAAAATGGGCACGTGATATGTATTTGACTATGATAGGAGAGTGGTCTAAAATAGCAAGTGGTACAGCTTGACACGTCACCGAAGGATATTTCTGCAACCGGTCATAGTTTATTAACATTCTGTCCAAATTCTCATAAGTCATATTTTTGAGGTTATTAGCCAATATGAATTGTCTCCCTGAAAGATCAATCTCTTTTAAATTGAGACTATTGATGATTGCATTAAAAAATAAAGACCAATGGGGATCAAAGGAGTTATTGTTTTTTCATCATGTGACCTGATGATATTAAAGTCCGCCCCCCACCAATAGGGTGTGTGACTCATTACCACAAGTCTGAACTTTTTCCATCAAGAACAGTTCTTTTAAATCAAGTTGGGTAGCACCGACTCTTAATGCCATGTGACATGGATAGGAATCTTTCTAGGAATCTTGCTCTGCAACACCTTATTAATATATATACATTGCCTTAATTCAATTAGCCTCAACATCTTAATACCTAGAATATATACTTCACCCAAGTTATTGAAAAACTATTTTTTAATGATGCCTTTAACAGATTAAGCATTGGAATATCATTTTCAATTAATAATATGTCTTATGCATATAAGATTAGAAATACAAGTATGTTTCAACTTAGTCTTCTTATAAAAAGATTCTTCTTTATTTTTGACAAATCCAAATCCTTTGACTACTTCATAAAAATAAATATTTCAATTTCAAGATGTTTGTTTTAACCTATAAATGGATTTATGTAATTTGCATATTTTTTTAAGTTAATTGTGGATTGACAAAACCTTTTGGTTGTGTAATGTACATATCCATGAGATACAATTATCAATTAATATATACAATAATCTTATAATTATATTGGTTTCATGTATGATACAATCAGTATCATTTAAAAGTTGTTTTATGGATAGCTTACGTATAATAACTTATCTATTAAAGGAAATAGAATAACATTTTATTTCATAATATCATAAACACTTTATATAATACCATTATTTCTATAATTGTGTGTAAGTCATATCACTAACTTCAGCTTTGGCCGTTGATCCATCCAGGTGTGAAGCAACTTTGGCTGTCAAGGGGACCACCAACGAACTGGCTGACTCGCCGCAAGCGGCGCCCTCTGTCCCCTGGCCCAATTGGCTGATGGGCGTCTCTATCACCACAGAGGAATCTGATACAAACACCTCCATCTCTGTTGCTGGAGCAGTAGTATCCGAGCATGGTGAGGATGAAACCGCTTCGATGCCTACAACAGAAGTGAAGTGATGTAGTAAACTTTGGCCGAGAGCTGTTGAGCTAAATGAATTTCCGTTATTAAAGTCATGAGGTCTAATCTGCGATTTGTTTGGTTCCTGTGGCTTACAAGACAGTCAAAAGTTCTGACTAGTGCTGGTATGTGTATTCATAATTAGGAAATTATCGTACAATATATAATCAAATGTTCTTTTTCGAAAAACAATAACCAAATGTTCTGTTTGCGCCAATTGTTTAAGTCATCTGATCTCTTCGGATTGTTTTTTTTTCCGCCGGAACGGCGGAAGGACGCCGATCAATTTTATTAGGTAAAAGGGAAAAGAGGGTACATCCTGTGCTGGGAGCAGAATACATCGCACCTCTCCAGACTCTGACGGCACACCAACCAATATCTCCAGAGTTAATTCGCCCTGCTCATAATCCTGCAATCTCCGTTTAATGAAGGTAAATTCATGAGCCTGGCAAATGGCCACATTGCTCACCCCGGTCCCCTGGCGGATCTCAAAGGTAGGGGCACTAGAGACCACAAATTTGCTGCTTTATCTTTCTGCTGTGATGCTGATCATGCTGCCAATGAAGCAGAAAAAAAGATTGGCATTAGAACTGAAGATTCCACCTTTCTACCTGCCTAAGTGCCTATCCTCGTTCTCACAGAGCTTCATGCAGCAATGCAGCGTGCAATCTTTGCTCCTTCCCCGGAATCATTCATTGCTCAACGGTGAACTCGATCGATCTCCATTTAAAAAAAAAACCTGAACCTCAATCTTGAAAGAAATACTAGTATTGATGAATCCATTGAATGTCTTCCTGTTTAGGCGAGGAAAGGCACACCCAAAATACAAGCATTACACGCAGGCACGCAGTTTCGTAGAGATTCTACACACCAACACACGAATCTTCGAACATCATGCAGCAGGTTCGGCACCCATTCATGAATGGTTCGAATTGGCGCCACTTCCATGTGACCTTGGAGATATTTAGGGATCGGCAGGTCGATCAGGACATGTCGACCGGCACCCTCTTATACAGCTCCTCTTTGTCGAGGCGTGGCGTGGCGACGACCTGCAGCGGCGTGGCCATGAAGGTGACGAGCCCGGGGGACTCCATCATGTCCACGTCCTCCGCCCGGGTCCCGTCGGGCAGCGCCCATTTGAACTGGTGCAGCAAGTGGCCGATCATGGACGCCACGAGGCTGATCCCGAGCTGCGCGCCGGGGCACACCCGCCGGCCGGCGCCGAAGGGGAGGACGCGGTAGTCGCTTCCCTTGATGTCGATGCTCTCCTCGAGGAACCGCTCCGGTCGGTACTCGAGCGGGCTGTCCCAGACGTTGGGGTCTCGCGCCACCGCCCACACGTTGACGACGACGCTGGCGCCCTTGGGGATGTCGTAGCCGGCGATCTTGACGCCGGTGCTGGCCTTGTGCGGGAGCATCAGCGGTGTCGGAGGGTGCAGCCGGAATGACTCCTTCACGAGGGCCTGCAGATAGGGCAGGTTCGGGATGTCCGCCTCCGACATGATCCGGTTGCGGCCGACGACGCTGTCCAGCTCCTCCTGTGCCTTCGCCTGCACCCCGGGGTTCCTTGCCAGCTCCGCCATCGCCCATTCCACCGCTATCACCGTCGTGTCCGTGCCGGCCGTGATCATGTCCTATTCGATCGAGTTCGTACATTCCATTAATTAACAACGTACAAAGCGGTACCGAATTAGCCAATGGTTATACAGAAATAATTTGATTTTTGATAGAAAAGTTATTTCGTTTCCTTTGCAGGTTATCTACTCAATTATTCATTGGTTGCATACTTGGGCTATACTGTAGAAGTTGGGTTCACAGGTTTTGGTTGTTACGATATGTCTAGGATTGAAGCTGGTGGTTAACGGTTGTTTTAATTGGAGACGTAGTAGCGATCTAGTCTTGTACTCTTGTTTTACAAAAAGTGAGAGTGTATGTGTGTTTGACTGTGTACATCTTAGGTATGCTGATGTCAGAAGTATTCTCAATATGATTATATTATCTTGATGTAATTTTTTGAGTTTAAGAAAGTTTTCATTATCATAAGAAAAACAAAGCGGTACCCAAAAGTTGTAATTAGGAAATGTTGTGTCCGCAACGGTGTACGTACCCAGAGGAGGCCGATGACGGTGTCGTCGCTGAGGTCGTACTGCTCCCTGAGGGTGAAAAGCGCGTCGACGAAGTGCTGCTTGGCGCCGTGCAGCTTGAGCTCATGGGCGTGCTCGTCCATGATCCGCCGGGTGAGGCGGTCTCGCCTGGCGCTGTGGGCGTTGTAGAGCTCCTCGTCCACCGGATTCAGCCACCGCATCAGCCGGATGTGCTCCGCGATGGTCAGAGATGCGCCGATCTTGATCCCGTTGTTCACGATCGTCCTCAGCTCGCGCCCTTGCTCGTCCAGCTCGCCGGCCGCGTCCAGGAACCGCTTCCCGAAGGTCAACCGCGTGATGTTGTTAAAGGCCACCATGGACAGGTGCTTGCGCACCACCATGGGCTTCCCTTCTTCGCCTTTGGGTGGAAAAACAGTTAAAACTCAAATTATCTAAAATCCATTAAATTGAAATTTAAAAGTTAAACTAAAATTCAATGGATTTAAATGTGAAATTGAAAACCAAATGAAGTTGAAACCCAATAACGTTAAAACAAAAAAAGAAATGGAGTGAAAAGAACAAAAAGAGATCTATTACATAAAAATAATATCCATTAAATTGAAATCTAAAGTTAAATTGAAAAAGAACTGGTGCTCAAAGAATAAAAAAGAGATCTATTACATCTAAATAATATCCATTAAATTAAAATCTAATGTACCTAAAATTTAAGTTGAAAAACAAAGGGAGTTAACAGAAGAAAAAAGAGAGATAGCTGTTAAAAGAAAACAGAAAGAAGGGGCTGGCAAGAATTGATCCTATGACCTGTTTGACACAACAGAGGAGGGTTATGGTAGATTAATCTATATTATTTTTAATCAAGAAGAGAGGGAGTGGGGTTGCGTTAGCCGATGGTGGGTGGCAGGCCCACCCTGACACCCCCGTGGCTTTGCCACTGCCATGTAACCCATCCCAGTGACCAAATTCGGCCTAATTGTTAATATTGGGATGGGGGGAAGGCTCGTTGGCACAGATCATTTCTTCAATGATTGATTTCATTTTGGCTAACTGTTTTTAAATAAATATTAGCTCTATATAAAAATTTTAAGGATTCAAATTTTGTACTAAAATATAAGTGTTACTAGGTTGATTCTAATGATTCTCATCATTTCAATTATTTCAAAGTCAATCAGGTGCTTAGAAAGGAAATCTTATTAGCAATTTGAAATTCAGAATTTCAAATTTAAAATTCAAAAATGTTAGTATTTACTAAACAACCTAGAAATATTTGTATTTTCGAATGGAGAGAGTAATAAGTAAAAAGTAGTAGGAACTAGAATAAACAATGCATCAGCAATAAATGTGAGAACATTGAATTCCATAACCTCTTTTTTTTGCATCAACTTGGTATGCAATGCCATGGAGGGGAAAAAAAGTATATCCTATAAATTCAAGGGACTTGCATTCTGATAATGTGGAATCAATTCACAATATGGAATCAATTCAATATTATGAACATTGGATCTTTCAAATCCTAACATGGTTTGCAGGTGGGAGAAAACAGGATGGCCCTAGGATTCCAATCCAATGACACGTACCAATCAACCAAGGCTTTTGAAATCTTGGAAATTGTATATTTCATGTTCGAAATTTGAAGTTAATTTTTGATAAACTAAGTATAATCTGGCAAAACAATCACAAAATTATAGATTTAGGCCATGGTAAGACAAAAGCCATATTTGGCACTACGTTTTATCATAAATTTAAGAGGTTTTATCAAAAGACTTATTTGTGGTAGTGTTCCAAAGTATCTATTGTATTATGAAATTTACTCTTAAATTTCCAATTCAAATTTACTCTTAAATTTAAATCTCTAGGACAGCGACTTCGTCGTGCTTCATCACGTTTCTCAACGGTTTCGTGTACCATTGATTAGCGAGAATATTTATCCCTCTCTCTATATGTTATTATATTTGAGACTTTCTAATTGCTAGTAGTAAATTTATTGTTGCTAGTTGTTAGCTTGCTATTGTGGAGTAAATTTAGAGCCATAGCTTGACGTGTTTGACGTTACCATGTCAAATTACGTTGCATCTTTTGTGATCATGCTAGTGGGATACATTTCCATATGGGAGTATTTAATTCCTGTTTCCAGCCTTCCATTTAGTCTGGGAATTAATCTCATGGTTAAAATAAGCCTTATAGCTTTATACTTCCATTCACATTTGATCCCCTCATTTCTCTTTTTATCCTCTAGTTCTGCCGCGTGCAAAGAGCTCGGTATGTTCTGTGGTCTATGCTTGTCATCTTTTTCTTTAGCGAAGCTTCTCAACTTGGGGTTACGGTTTATATGAGTTTTCACTTATGTCAATATTTCCACCATGTATTTTTCTACATCAAGTTACAGATCGTCAAGCTATTGAGACCGACTCCACTCTCAAGGAGCCATAGGTAATGGTCTTCTAGATCAGTGGCTTTCTCCCATGGCCCCGCTTCCCTACTTCATTGGTCAATGTGTCTTTCATATAGGCTAGATGTGGTGACTGGAAGGGAGGAATAATCCTCATTTGCACTGATATGCTTATAAATTCTTTTTATCTTTTAACAGTTAATACTCGATATTTGATGTTTGACAGCTAACTGTTTTAACTAGGATTTAACTGCTTCATATTTTTGATCTTTGATTTTACAAAATTTCTTCGATATTTCTGTAGTTGTAACTTGTATCATACATGGGAGAAAAATGTTTCCACTTGATACTGCTCCACTGTTCTTATCTATTTTTAATATTGCACTCCACTTCTCAAAACGTTATATGTGTATTCCTATTGTTTCTTTGTTACATGCTTGTTTCTCCTATATTTGTTGTTCAAAAGTAGAACCTTTTGTTTCACAATGTATCAATGACAACTGAATCAATTGTCATACTGCTTCACTGTTCTTATCTATTTTTAATGTTGCACTCCACTTCTCATAAAGTTTTATATGTGCATCCTAATGTTTACTTGTTGCGTGCTTTTTTTCTCATATATTTATTGTTCAAATGTAGAACTTTTTGTTTCACAATGTATCAATCACTATAATCAATTGTCTGATTTTTGTGCGCCGCGCAGATCAGACGTCCGACTTATATTCATGTGAAAAAAAAACATGTGCAGACCACATATCATACGTCGACTTATATTCATGTAGAAAAAAAAACTATCACAAGTACATAGGAAAAAGTAACAAGAGTGAATTTATGCCCCATATTGTTTATCAACTTAACACTTTGGACCTAAGTATACTTAATGTTTTTAGTTTAGACTACATAATTCATTTGTTGCTATTTATAACGTCCATTAGCTCCTATATAGCACGCACGGAGATGGCAAGATGCCTCGCCTCCGTTCGCCCCAGAAGTTCAGCCGTTTCTAGTCCACTAAGGTGGAGCAGCCTTCCCGCGCACACAGGTGAGCTAAAGTTTAATAAATGGTAAGATTGCTTAATCTAAATTGAGTACATTATTAACTAAATACATGGTCTAAATTAATAATTCGCTTAAAAACAGCAAACCTTTTTTAAACTAAACTTAAAAATTGAGCGGTCAAATGTTTCAGTTGACCGATAGTACTGAAACATGAAGTTATATTACAAAACAAAATGTTTAGTCATTCAAATATTTGAAAGCAAATATATAACAAACTAAATGGCAATGAAGCAACATTGAATACTCCGACCAAACATCATAAATAGTTAATTGCAAGTTAAAATTGATCAAAAGAAAGAAAAGAACGGTTAAATTCAAGTTGAAACGTTTTTCTCCAATGGATGAAACAATGAGTTCCAATTACTGATATTTCAAAAAATTCATAAAAGCAAAATTTTAAAATATAAAACATAGTCAAATCCTCCTAGTTAAAACATTTCAGTTTCATGTATGAAATTTTAAATTTTAATATTTGAAAATTAAAAAAATATTATTTGATTAGAGTACCATAACGACTCTGCTTTTTGTTATATATATTTCTATCATCAAAATATAATCGTCTGAGATTTTACATTAAAGATTTAATTATAATAAATACAAAAATGTAGTCAAATCGCATATATGATAAATGGTTTAGCAGAAAAAAATATTTAAAGCTGGTAAGAAAACTGAACCCACCCAACCAATCAGAATAGACCACGTGTGAAGATGCCTGTGAGATTACAGGCTTTTTAAAGAATGGTAGTTAGGCTTTGATGTTGGCTTTTGATCGAACATCCAGGCTAAAACATTTCTGATTATTTTATTGGCATACAAATTTATAGTCTATAATTATAATTTCATGATGCTACAGTAACTCTATAGAGTAGAGTAAGAACCTATCTACTCCTATTAAAAAGTGTTATTTTAGGTTGTAAAGTTTATTCTACACTAGTTTTCTCTCTAATCATCCATAATTCAAATTTCTCGTCATATTATCCCTAGCAACATAGGGATATTTAAATCAATTTTTTTCTACTATCTTATCCTTTGCAACCTAGAAATAAGATGCACTATATACCTTTGCCTTTCCTCGATCATAGGAAAAAATCGAAGGTGAAATTAAATAAAGACAAACCATCTATTATTTTGCGTCGTTGTCAGTACGTATCGATGTTAGAGGACCGCTTTCATAAATTGCAGTGCAAATAACGCCAAGTGGTCGTTGAATTAGGGAGACAATGAAGCAAGGGCGCTATCAAATTACTATCTAATAATGGCGTTTGTTAGACGCATGATGGTGCGTGCGGAAACCAAAACTGTAAACGATGATGCAGTAATAAATATTTCTCTATTCATACTTACAGGGAGCAGTGGCGTCTCTGTAAACGGACTCGACCATGGCGGTGACCTCGTCCTCGCGGACGGGCCGGAGCGCCTCCATCCGCCTTGGCGTGAAGAGCTCCAGGTTGCACAGCTTCCGCACCTTTATGTAGTGCGGGCCGTAGTCGGCCCAGATGAGGTCCGCGCCGCCGCGGCTGAACCGTTCCGACGACCGGTTCCGCGGGCGGTCGGCGAGCTGCTGGTCGTGGTTCTTGAGCACCTCCCTTGCCAGCTCCGACGTCGAAACCACCACCGTCGGCGACGTGCCCAGCCACACCGTCATGATGGGCCCGTACTTGCCCGCCCACTCCAGGAAGCACCGGCACCGCACGGGCTTGATGTCGAACAGGTTGCCCACCACCGGCCTCGGCCGCGGCCCGGGGGGCAGCCTTCCGAGGCGGAGCCGGTTGAAGAGGAGGATCGTGACCAGGATGGCGACGAGGGCCAGTGCTACGGGAAGCAAGGCGCCGGTGTCCATGGCCGTCGGCGTCGGCGTCCGCACGTGCACAGTGGTTCTTCAACTCGTCGGCCGGAGACTAACTTCGGGGCGAGAGCGTGCTGTTTGTATGGAGCCAGCGCTTGGCGGAGAATGATTACCAGGTGGTAGGTAGGACTACTGGTTTCTGAGCTGCGACGGTGTGTGGTTGAACGAGGCGCGTGGTTGGTTTAACAATATATTACTCCCTCCGGTCATCAGTCCTAAATTTTAACTTTTTACACAATTTAGGTGCATTTGAAGCTGAGTATCGGCTAAGATTTTTCTCGTTTAGTGCAAAAGCTTAAGTTTTCTTAAAATTCAAATAACTCTATCTTCAGCTTTTAATATTTGACGTCGTTAGCTTAGACACATATTTGACTATTAATCTTATTTAAATTTTTTTTTAAAGTATGGAAACATTTAAATTATGCTTAAAATACATTTAATAATAAATCATAATTATGTAATTTTTTTAAATAATATAAATGATGATAAAAACCAGTATTAAAATCCGTAAAAGTATTTAATAAATCATGTGTGCAATGATATACTATGTTTGCACGACTCATGCTCGGCTCAAACATCTCACTTGAAGGCATCTTAGTTAATCTTTTGTAACTTTTATTATCAATTTTATATGTAAAATTTGATACATAAAATCTGATAAGTTTATTATATTATAGTAGCACAAATCTACGCATATTATTTTTTTCTTTTTTAAAAAAATTATTGATGACAAAGGTTTCAAAATAGGTCTTAGATGTTGAATATTTGTAAACCGAAAGGAGTAGCAGCTGTTTCATTCCCCACATCCTTTTTCTCACTATGACGTATACTCCCACCTATATGCCAGAACAAATCTTGTTTCATTTGCTTAATTAAATACTCTATTATCTAAAAAATATACCATATATAGAAAACTAAAACTATCTACCAGTTCATGCGTGACAATGGAGAAAGAGATAATGAATCTATTTCGGGCACAACAGCTTACCCCTACATATAAATTAAATATTACAAGCACATAATTTGATTTGAAATGTTTTCTAGAGAAGGTGATGAAGATTTTGCAAAAAAAAACCCATCTAGGTACGTAGAAAATGTTTTCGCAATAATACAAAATCCAGGACCGACAGATATTCATATCCTTTTCCACTGGAAACAAAGGTAAACGTTGTCTTCACTCAATCTCAACGGTCCATTTGAAAAGTAACACATGGATTTGCTTTAAGTAAAAAAGGTCGTCACTATGTCAATCTATTATATTAATAAAGTAATAGAAAATAAGCAAACACGTTTGCTCTAACGGTTTAGAAATTCTCACAATAACTGAGAAAAATAAAAAAAGAATCTAAATGGAAATAAAATTTAAACTATATGAAATTCAGAACACAAAATAAAGAAAACTAAAACAAGAGTGCATGCAGAAATATAATTCAGTAAATCTGAAATTCAGATTAAAAGTAAAATAATAAATAGTATTGATATAATAGTTCATGTGGAAATACAATTTAAGAAAAATCTGAAATTTATATTAAAAATTAATAATAATTAATATTAAGAGAAGATTCCATGTAGAAATATAATTTAAAAATACATAAAACTCAGATTAAAAAATAAATATTATGGATAAAAAGTTGATGTGTGAGTACAAATACCTAACATTTAGGTTAAAAGTACATATTATTGAGAAAAGAGTAGACTAGAATTAAAAAAAATAGTCCAAGTTGAAATAGAATTTTAAATATCTGAAATTGTAGTAGAAAATAAAGAAAATAAAAAGTATGTGTCCATGTAGCAATACAATTTAGAAAAAATAATATTAATATAATAGTCTAGGCATAAATGCAATTTACGAAAAATATGAAATCCGGATTGAAAATATAAAATAATAAATATTGGGAGAAGAGTCACATAGAAATGTAATTTAGAACATCTAAAATTTGGATTAGAAATAAATAGCATTGGAAGAAAGAGTCGACGTGCAAATTACAGTTTACAAAATATATAAAATTTGAACAAATAATTAAATATTATGGAGAAAAGAATTTATGTAGAGTACAATTTAGAAAAAATAATAAATTTGGATTAAAAATAAATAATGTTAAGAGAAGGAGTCAATGTAAAAATACAATTTATAAATATCTTAAATACAAGTTGAAAAGAATATTATTTAGAAATACTTTAAATACGGATTAAAAATACAAAATTATGCGAGAAGAGTGTTATATTAATTCAAGACTCTCCTAGTAGTCACAAATTAATCCTATGACGTAAAAATAACTAAAAGTTCTTACATTAATTGAAAACTTTAAAATCCACACGTTAATTGAAGAAAAAAATAGCGTGATAATAGAGTTCCTATAGTCCAAAACCGTGAGCAACAATAACGTAATAATAGAGTTCCTATAGTCCAAACCATGAGCAACAATAACGCAATAAAATATGAGAAACCTGATAATTGTGAACTATTATTAATCATGAAAAAATTCTTATCTGAAATGGGTTATAAACTATCACAAATATTTGAAACAATATGACATATTTAATAGGTGAAAAGATGTCACTAATAGTTTAAAGATAAAGATGGAGGAATAAGACAAACAATTTATATATCTTTGATTTATTATGTTATCAAGAGAATACTAAAGAATTCCTCATGTTTACTTTATCAACATAGGAATTACTATATCTAAATCAGAGTATCAGACATATAAGTTTGGTGGAAGTTTAAATTATATTTCTTTTTATTAATTTTTTTACAATAAAAAAATGAAAGTATATGTATATATATCATTTATAGGCCTGATAAAGTTAAAGTGAACAAAAGTTTAGAAGGATAATTCATGCGGACTTGTCCGAATTAATCTAAAAGTGCTTTTTAGCTAACGACATATCACACCTAAAACTACTACAGAGAATATAACTTTCGGTAGAAAAGTGATACATACGTATAACATGTCTCAATTTTACTTGAATTAAGGATGCCCATGAGAAAAAAAATTCTAAGTTCATGAAGCACTAGGTTGGTAGAGATAATAACAATGTCCTTGGCAAGTCTTTCCCAGACTTCTATAAAAGGAGTTACCAAGCCATACAGACATACATCCAAGAAGCAAAAACGTATCTAACCAGAGTTCATAATCACTCTCTAATCTTAGTAATAATAACCTGTTAATAAGTCCTTCTCTAGTATATAGAGTAACATAAGCTATATTAGGTGAGCGTTTGTGTCTTTCTTCGGCTTCCCGAAAAGGAAAATCATATGTAAACTTGTTTATTCATAATGAAGTAATTTTCTTTTAGAATCATTGTCTGTTTGTTCTAAACGGGTATTTATGCTAGGACCTATAGGAAAACCTCTTCCATTGTTTTCATATATAGCATGTAACTTGCATAGGCACTAGAAGAACCTACATCGTTAGATAAGTGTTACCTTTGGGTGGACCTATTTGGTGTGAAGATAAACTCTCAACTAGCTAGGGACAATTAAGAAGTTTCTTCTAAAAACAAATAAGCCAGAAATATGATGAGTAATGACTAGGACATTAAATCTTCTAAAACAAACACCTACTATCTAAGTAGCTTTCATAAAGATCGTAAAGAACAGTACTCGAAATAGTGGTGAACAGTGACCGGCATGAAGTGAACAACCAGCACGAGTGAATATAGTGTTCTAAATTATTAAGAAAAGAATTATCAGTAAAATTAACAAGCAAATTATATATCTATTAACCTTCTCTAATCATATTTCAATATATATCTACTAATTTGTCAAAAGTCTAGTATCAGAGCTTTGGTCATCATAAAAAACTAAATCTACAAACTAATATTGACAATGTAATAAGTACGAAGTATAATATTAATATGGGGCAATTGCAAATTTGCATTGCAAAAAATACCACTACAACTGTCTCATTTGAGTGGTATCATTGGAAAATAGAAAAAATTAGTGGCAAATTTACAGAAGCCCCCATTATTAATAATATGCAACTAAACTTAATTATTTATTTTCTATATATTTTTTATATAAATTGGGGTAAGAGACATGATGATTTGCTGCAAAAAATTGAAGAGTTACAAAAAGAACAAAAACAAATTAAAGAACAATGTTCTCTTCTCAATAATAAATTAAATTTTGCATTAAAACTACTAGAAGAATATAAGATAAGGCAAAATAAAATTTCACAAAATAGTAATTATATCAAGGAGTTATTGACAAATTAATTCTAGTCAAGTCCAAGAAATAGTTTTGGCTTCATCAAGCATATTTGCATCCTCACAAGATATAAGCTCAGAAATATATATCTAAGTAGTAGTCTCTTTGGAAGAATAGCGAGAAGAGATGATACATCTTCAAGTAATATTGATAATTAAAAGTGTAATGAAGAAATGAACAATATAAAAGATGTTGCAGAAATGGATAAACAACTCAAAAGATATCAAGAGACGCAATGAAATCTCAACAAATATATTGTATAGAATTTTTTGAGATTAAGAATGTGTTATATAGAATATATAGAGAAGTGGAATTAAGTGTTCTAATAAATAAAAACAATTGAGTTAAATATAGTAGCTAAGGAGTTTGAAAATAGATTAAAATATACATGATATAAGTATATTCACCAAGATATGTATATAGAAGGAATCAAAAGTATGAAAAAAAAGAAATTAGGCTTTCTAGATGGGCATATGAATGTGAATAGGTTGATAACTTATATAATGCCCGATTAAAAGATGACCGTAAGAGAATTTGTAAATAAAATGAGTTTTAGATTTTAAATAAAGGGTTATGAAGAATTTAAGGAGACAAATTTGTTGGTAAGTATAGAATTTGTATTTCTTTCAAATGGGAATTAAATGTAAATGATATGATTGATAATATGCATTCTAAGGGGATAATATTCATGAGCACTTTAAAAATAAGTTTTGACAAAAGAGCAGGACAGGATTGGAAAATTAGTGAATTAATAATAAGTAAAATTTTAAGTCAGCCTACCAAAATTATAATAAAAATACCAACATTAGATTTACAAATTATAAATGTAGAACCACATATGATTTGGAAATAGAAATATCTGATAGAGTTATTATAGATAACATAGAGTTTCTGAAAAAATAGATCAAGAAAGTGAAAGAAAATGTTATGTGGACAAATTAAAAGATATAGCCACAGAATATAATAACTTGATTAGTGCGTGGCCTAAAATAAGAGATAAAATAACAATTGATAACATTACAAGACAACAATACTCCTAAAATAATTTAAATAAAAGATGCCATAACCAATTTTAGAAATAAATATATATAGCATATTTGTCTTTTAAACAAATTTTAGAAATAAGCATTCCGATAAAAATAAATTTCTCATCAAATATATCATGCAAAATATTATCACTAGTGGCACAAAGTATATAAATAATATTATTCATGACAAATACAATGTTCTGTTCATACATGATAGTAAGATGATAGTAAGGAAGATATTTTTCATGACAAATACTTCAAAAAATGTTCTGTTCATACATGATAATAAGGAAGATATTTTTGTAGAGTTCATACATGATAATAAGGAGATATTTTTGTAGACATATCCTGAACATAGAAAATCCATAACAAAATACATTACAATAAGAGACTTAACAACGATGAATGATGAATGATGACATGATAATTGATATAAGATTGTTATAATAATTGGTACAAATCACATAAATATATGGGTATAACATTTATTGTATATCAAGACAATATTTCATATATTTTAGAGATAATAAAGAGTGGTAGAACCAACACCAATCTTAATAATCTTGATATATCTGGCCTCCACCCTAAAGAAAGAAGTGTAGAATACAAGCTTGAGAATATATGGAGTATTACAGCTAGTGCCGTTTGCAACAAATTGGTATAGAGATATTAAGTAGAAGAATTGTCCAAAGACTACAAGATATTTAAATAATAGGAGAAATCCTGATGAAATGCGGAGAGAAAACTTCAATTACCAGTAAAATTAATATAATAAACATGAACTATATAATCAAAACATGCAAGAAAAAGCTACCAAATGATTTAGAAGAATATAAAAAATATATAGGAGCAATAAGAGAAAATAGAAGTCCACATAAATCTAATAAATTTTGATAAATAAAGGATGGTCATCAATATATAAAACGTTAAATGATAATAGATCACTAGTAAGTAAGAATAGATCGCTAAAATACAAAGTAGTAAGTATTTCTCACAATTTTATTTAAAATCTGGATTTTGGCATGTAATGATGACAGAAAAATCTATAGAACTGATTGCATTTTAACTCTCCTTAGGGACAATAGAATTAAAAAATACTTATGCCTTATTATGGAGAAAAATGCAAAATCTATTTAACAAAAATCGACCATTTTTATTAGTCAATATAGATGACTTGCTAGTCTTCATAAAAACAAATAAGGAGCATATTGCTCATTTGAAAATATTTTTTATAAAGGTAGAAAAAATGGGTTAATTTTATGTAATAAAAAAATATAAATTTGTAATGAGAAAATTAATTTTCTTGGTCATTAGATAGGAGAGGGAAAAATATATTTGCAAGAGCATATTGCTAAGAAAATCCTATATTTCCCTAATGTAGTACGAACTACAACAATTCTTAGAAATAGTAAATTATGTTAGAAATCACATAAAAACTAGTGGGACGAGAAATTAAGAAAAAAAAAAGCTGAATGTACTTTAATTCTTCAAACATTAGGTCAGTAAGAATAGTAAAAGAAATGACCAAAGTGTTAAAACCCTTAGAATTACCATTAGATAATAATTACTTTAATATTCAAAATTGATACATCTCAACAAGGTAAGGGTGATATATGAGACAAATACCCATTAAATATTCATCTAAAACAAAATAGAAAATATGTAGATACCTCTTTGGAAGATATATATTAAAAACAAAGCAATACATATGGAGACATTCTTGTAATAATTAATATGATAAACGTTTTATGTAGGTTTTCAAAAAATTTAGGTTACAACATTACCTAGCAATATGTAGATACTATAATTAGCTTAATAGTCAAGAGTTTTACTATTTAGTGAATCTTATTTGAAGCTATTATTACTTAAAATACATATAGAGTTATATTTATGCATATTAAGGGAAAAAATAATCATTTATCTTAACTGCTCTTCTGTTTACCTATTTTACAGGTATAAAGAAATTCATGAATTATAATGGAGTTCAATTTTTTACCTTTGAAAATGACAATAAGCTTAAAATATTTTTACCAAATTCTAATTAATTTAATCAAAAAACCATACAATCTTAGATGAAAAAAATATTTTGGATAATTTTTTTACCAATATAACAATATGAGAGAAGAAAAGAGATAAATTCTATCAAAAATATAAGAAAGCCAAGTTAGAAAGAAGAATCATCTAAAAAATGCACATATAACAAATAGTTAACCAAGGGAGAGTGAATCTCTGAATATATTAATCGGAAGATAAATTAAAATTCTTAAGAAGTTTCCCTCATGGAAGAAATAAACAAATAAAAAAAATCATATGACGAAAATTTGTTGTTTCCTGGAGATATCAATGGTGACGGAAAGTCAGACCAATAATCAAAATAGCTAAAATATAAAATATAAGATAACTTTAATTGAGAAGGTCAATCATTCGGCCTATATATATATATATATATATATTATGTGATAAAATTTTATAGCGATACTTGCCGCCCAATCTGCACGGAACGCCATTCCCAATCTTCCAATATGTAATATCCATTTATTTTTTAGACGATATTAAGATCGAGCAAAAATAGAGGATCGATACAAATGCGCAATGATTGGCTTCGAGGCGTGGTAAAGGCAAAGTACAAAAAGCTCTTTTCTTTTAAAAAAAGATGATCTTAACAGATCGAGAACGGATTGGTTTTTCTACAATAATATAACTCAATGTCAACAATATAATATAATAGAAAATCACAGTAGTTCCATAAAATGCATGCCAAACGACATTTAGTCTCTCTTTTTTAATATATGACATTTACTAGAACAACCTATATTTTTTTAAATGACATTGCTTAGTTAATTTTTAACCAACGGATGTTATATATAGAAAAATAAAGTATAATTTATTAAAAAAGAGGGAGTATAATTTAACTGTAAGATGGCCCAAGCAAAATCATGGATTAGCGCGATAACTATGTGCCAATCCTATCTGCAAGTAAGAGAGTAAAAACATATTATTAATATGCTAATAAAATTATACCATGGGGCCGGCCTGCTGTGCTTTCGTTAAAAAAACATGTTCCCTCCACCACCCCCGTGTGGCGGAGGGCAGTGAGGAAGGAAGGGGTCATGCATTAAGCTGGCTGGCGCCGGCTGCCACAGTGTCTTGCCTAGGGGCAGTTTTGTCTCATAAAATTGCCCTGACTGTTGTTCATCCACTTCTGTCAATTTCTATGGTAATTTTGACAATGGTGTGCTAGCATTGTGGTACTTTTGGAAGGGTGGAAAATTTTGTGGTATTTTTTTTACCGGTGAAAAGTTTGTGCCATAGATGAAATTTTCTCTTTAAAACATGGATGTGTGCATTCTTTTATTAGTAGAGAGGCCTAAAAATATCTTTATTTGAGTAAATTTCATAAAAACTTTTTATGTCAAAACTATTAATACAGGTAACTTTAGTTATACATTTCACAAAGACTAAATTTCACGAATACACAGGTATTAGGAACCAAGTTTGATTTTTGTTATGTGGCACATAAGCAGATGTATTATGGTACTGTAGTTTCGTAAAACCATACTATTTACCAAATTTTCTTTTATCCACCATAAATTACTAGTTATAAAAATATATGTAACATTATGTTGAATTTAGTAGTTTCGTACATTATATATAAGATATAACTATATAAGATTAATTATTTTTGTTTTGCTATAGTATCATGTTAGATCAGTTAATGGTGTGTTTTGTGAAATTCTTTTACCATTATACCTCGGGTATGTGTAATGTACCAAAACCTAGTTTTAGTTTTATGTAACTTAGATCATAATATATGTGGTTTTATAAAATTTGCTTTTTCACAAAACTATAATAATAGCTAATGATTTTGTTTAATTTTATTGGAAAACTAGAAACTTTGCTTGACAAGTTATGTTCACCCATTGAAAACACATGTAGCAATCGCAATGTTGTAAGTTGGGCCCATAAGTATGAAATAAAGTTGTTATTTTCTAATGAAACAATTTGTTATTATTGGAGTTTTATGAAATATCTATCTGATGTTTGCAGCAAAGAGTGATAGCTTGGACAAATTGTTCTCATTAAATTGAGATTGGTACATGTATTGTGTACGTACACCAATTGTTCTCCTTATGTTTATTATTGCCTGCTGGCAAGGTGCGAGGTGGTTGGGCCATCCACGTCGTACGTGCATGTGGAACATGTGGTATACAGTGGTGTGACGTGTCCGGTCACTCCGGTGTCGTTCGTCAAGCCCTGGCCAGGCTCGATCTGGAGTTCCCCATAGAGTATCAGGTGATCAGCTTCGAGGACTTGAGGAACATCCTCGTGCGGCCAGGGCTTGATGAACATGCGGCATACAACTGTCCAACCTTAATTACCAACTTGCGATTGCTTACCTAGCTACATACAGGGTTGTTATATAAGCTTGCCATAACCGTCCATCTTTGTGGCATTTCACGAACATGGTAGGAAACAGTGCTATAAAAGGTTTAACTTAAGAGGACATGTCCCAACATGGTAGGAAACACGTTTGTGGCCTTTCACAAACTTGTTTGATGACATATTTTATTTTATCTTTATTTTAATTTTGAATTTGAGTGTACAAAATCCATGCTATAAAAGGGTTGTGAACAATGCTTTAAATCTATCAATATGCTACAAGACCATATCTTAGATATCTTAGAAGAGAGACATCATAACATAACACTTATACTCTCTATAAGTTTGCTTACTTCTGTGGATTAGAAGTTTTGATCATAGGGACTGGAGATTTTGGTTCACCTATGTCCGTCAATGGCTAAGTGTTGGTCGGAGTTTTCAAGTCCTAGGAACTTAAACTTCCGATGTTCAAATCTGAGTTATGGTCACATGACGTCGTGTGTGAGTATAAAGTTCCTCCACCCCCTCTAGTACTCTATTGCTAATTCTGCTTTTATTTTTCTGTCTTCTAGCTTCTTCTATAGTTTCAAAACTTCTCACACTTAGTTCTTAATTTTTTATGAAGATTTGAGTGAGAATTTTGAGTGGATTTAAGTGCTTTTTGTTAAAAAGAGAGCTAAAAGAATCTTGAGCATTTCAGGATCAACGCGAACGCTATTTGGAGCATATTATTCTTATAAGGCAATGTCTTACACAGTTAGCTATTGCCCGTAATCATACTTATGCTTTAGATTCGTAAGGTAAGTTTGTAAGGTAGACCTCACCTTTAATAAAAAAATAGGTAACACTACAACACATATGACATTTTGTGATAAATTTCTCATGACATTATAGCTATTCATTGTGCCATTTCATTTTATGATGATCAAATAGGTGGTGGAGTGCTTTAGTGACAAAAAATAGGTGTTCATCACTGAGACTAAGTACAAGTTGTTAGAAACTAGTTTTTTTGTCATGATAGGTCTACCACAAACGTTTTTTCTAAAGAAAGAGTGCTTCAATACTCCTGGCTAGCAAGAGTGGCCCACCCATAAGAGCAAGTCCTACTACAACCAGTTATCCCATTTATCTTCCTCCAGTTATTCTTTTCAACCCAACCACCATCTTGTGAAGTGGGCTGTTAGCTTTTTATTTCTTCCCTCATATTTTGAAGTGGGCTATAAGCCCGTTAGCCCGTAATGCTATACCCTGTTGGCACCTTGGGCGGTAGAAACATTGAAAAAAATGAGGATATGCCACATGTAACACACTAAAAATTTTAAATCTAAAATCTAGAACTAAAACTTTGAACCATCCAAAAATCTTTTTCAAACCTTGCATCATGATGGATCTTCTTGGTTTTTCCTTTTTTTCTTCTATGTGCTACTGCCCTCCTTTCATTCGGCCCATCTTGTGGGGTGGTCCACCAAAATTTCCCCTAACCTGTTCTAGCCCAAGCTGACAGGCCTGCCCGCCAAGCTGGATAAGCCAGCCCTCGCGATGGGCACGTGTCGGCCGTGTCCTGAGGGTGGTCTTGAACACTCCTCTTGGGCAGTTTGGACAGGTACCAAGGTGAGCTAGGGTGACTGTCAAGTGGGTCCAGCTTAGGATGATAGGTGGAATTATGGGACATGGGTAGAGACGACGTATATAAGAGATTTGAGTGTTTCTAGTATTTTTCGGGCTAATTTTCCTCCCCTCCTTTTGAAATTTCATGTTGACCAAGCTACAGGGGCTTCATGGCTAGCCAAAATTTGTGGGGATATCTCACATTACCTAGTTTCCATTTTTCAAAGTTGCACTTGAAAATTCAAAATATTTTGTTCTCAGAAATTCACACAAGAAGACCTAGTTGAGTCTATGCATGAATTTTAAGGGATATAAACTAATGCAAAAATCCTATAAAACTAATATTAATTTATGATAAATAAAATAGTATTTGAATAAATTATTTAATATATATACTTCCATATATTTTGATGTATATTTCAAGCGTGGCTTGTTTTATCCGATTTAGGTTTAATTTAATTTTCATCTTTGACTGGTTTTACAGATTTATTTGGGGTATTCAATGGAGTGACGAAATCAAACCAAAACTACTATTGACTAAGTGGGTTATGTAATTATTCTCAGAATGTTTTCCAAGATTCTAAGTGGAACCAATTTATTGTAGAATTTTGTTCTAGCCGTCTGGATGCATATGAAACCTATTATGCAAATGCAATGCAAAGCCAAAACAATAGCATGCTTCCATTGTCTAGGGATTTATCTAATGGTAATATAGCTATTTTCCACACATTCAATCAAACAATCATAACAAACATCGTCAAAGATTCCAAGATTCTATCTTGTTCAAATGGTTTATTTTAGAGAGTGAAAATTTTTTACTTTACCCTACCCCGATTGTGCACTAGCTAGATGGACAGTATTGTAAATTCTCACATAGAGGTACTCATGACATCGGCTTTGAAAGTCATTTTATTATTTTGTTACAGTTGAATTCTAAAAATCTAAATTTGGGTATGTCAATTAAAATATTTACTAATGATGTTAAAATCATGCTTCCATCATCTTAGCAATCGATCAAATGTAAACATAGCTATTTTTCATACCTTCAATCAAGTGATTAAATGTCATGTATCTAAAATGTAGCGTGTATGGATACCGGTTCTGTAAAAAAATTATAAAAATAATATCTTTACCGATTTTTACCATTTCTAAAATTTAGATTTTCTAATTTTTGTTATCGTAATTTTGAAGTCAACACTAAATTACTAAATTTGTAAATATGGAAATTTTCCATTGGTTTCCAACACGTGGAGCATATAGTACATCCAATTTGAAACCCATTTTACCTATTTAACCACATATTTCTTCATTTCATTGAAAATACATTCATATAGGAAAACACTGCTTATTTCATGTAGTAATTATTTTTGGATATTATATGCATTTTTGTATTGCCCACACCACCTTCGCTCCATCCGCTGAACAGGTGGTGCCTCCATCTCCCTCGCTCGCCTACTTCGCTAACTATGCCCAACGCCACAACGAAGTGCAACAACACCAACAGCTGATACTCCCAATCAACTCAGGTGTTCCTCAATTTTCTCCCCAAATTTCAACCTCTCCTCTCACAGGGCTGTTGCAACTCCCTGTGTGCACTTCCCCCTTCTACGCTTCTCTGCTATCTTCAATTCCTCTTTTACCTAAAATATTCCACATTTGAATATCTAGTCAATGGACTGTGTAATGGTCTGTGATTTAGTATGCCTACTAATCTGGCTCTCAATTTGTAACTTCTTGGTCTAGATATTTCTTTTGCCTAAAACATGATTTGAGCCCCAAATTGGTGAAAAGCATTTAACTGGGATTATTAATCTGTAGTGATTATGCAAAAAAAAAATTCTTTTTGTTGTTATATTTTAAGTGGATGAATCCAGTTTCCTAACCAAGATTTCTAAATAAATTGTGGGCAGGTTTGCCCTTCCATGCAGCAAGGTCACTGGCATTGCGGGCAGAGTTGGGCGTGGAGACGGGGCTGCGGCTAGGGGTGTGGTGGCGCCTCTATGCATGGAGGCGGGGCTTTGGATTGTCAAATTTTGTTTGGTCTAGTTAGCTGCACCAATGTAAATATTGTCAAATTGAAGTGCCACTGTTATACCTTTTGTTTTCTATTATCATGCCTAAATGTATGGGAAGTTATACTATTGACTATATCTGGAGTACTTAAAATATTATTTTGACTATAGCCTCCGATAGAAAATGTTTTACTAAAATATTGTTTTCAATGTAGCCACTGATAGAAAATGTTTTATGTCACTGACAAGGAAATTCAGCAATTATTCAAAAAAGAATGGGGGATAAATGAAACAAAATTTATGTTAATAATCTAGCTTGTGAATATACATAACAACGGATCATCACAGAACTGTCTTGCATTATTGTAGCATCTTTGACAACCATCATGTAAGACAGTTTGCCCCACCCATACCTTGAGCTCATTACCAGATATCAAAAATTGCTTTCAGATTATCTTGAGGAATATCCTCATCTTTATTGCATTTTTACCTGAGTCATCAAGAGTTATTTCGTTAGCAGGAATAAGAACCTTGTTAGCCTACTCAATGATTTTAGCCACTAGTATGTAGCCTTATGGAGTTTTAAATATTCTATGACAATGATTCCATATGAGTTTATCCTTTGATGTTCATGAGACATTATCTGTACCCTTACCACATAAGCCACATAGCAATTTTCGCTTTTCTTTTGTGTGTTTTGATTTTTGTTTGCAATTTGAGGAGTAGAGGACAAGATTGGTGAGAGAGTGGTAGCACTGTAGCAATAATTGCCACCATTCTGGGAAGGTACTTATTATACTTTTCTGTATTTCCATGTTTTCCCCTCTCATCTTTTGGTTTTGAACACATCTTAGAAGCTTGAGCTTTCTATTTTTCCAGATCATGGGGAGCATTGTAGGTTTCAGATCAGCGTCCTTAGCACATTGTTACCAGCAATGCTCAGAAAGCCATTCAGGTGATTGAACATTTTTCCTTTTTGGGGATATCACATAACCTTCTTTCTCTTTCTTTTGAAATTTTTATGATGGAAGATTGTCCATTCACTTTATATGAGGTCCTCAATTGGCATCGAGTTTTTATTTTCAGGATAAGACGATATTAGAGACTTCACATGAATCTGTTTCTGATGTGGTAATGGTTTTGATAGGTGTTTGTTCCTAAATGTGCTCCTCTAGATTTGGTCTTCACATGATGTCTTGATTGCAATAAACTTCAGATTTATAGATTTGTGCGCTGAATTACATTATATTTTTGATCATTTTCGAATTAATAGTTTACATTGATGGCCTGATCTAAAAGGACTAAAGTTGGACCATGTGGGTTGAATGGACGATAAGATTAGAGCAATATAGTATAGCAGAAGTATATGGAACCTTTTTCAGAGACAATGGTGTGGAGTTTATCTTACTGATGTAATCAGATTGTGTTTATATGTCCAGATTGAGCCCTACTAGCTTTGGTTATTCCCCGTGCCATACCAATCCTCCTGTTCTGCTTAGACAACATATGTGTATTCATTCAGAAACAGAATGATATTTATTCAGCAGCTTTATTGTCTTCCTCCTATTGTTTAAGCATCTTGCTTGATTAAGTCTCTAGTTAATCACTTTTTTTCCATGCAAGCTGAGTTTATTTCTCATAAAAATTACAGGTGGTTTCTTGTTCTAATGATAAGGGTGTGATGTGAAGCTTGTAGTAATTTGAAAACCGCTTTATTTTTGTTGTCGTTGTACTGAATTTGTATTGCTGTAAGTGAACTTGTGTGTATTTGGACATGGGCTTTGTGATATGTTGGATGTTAACTAGGTATTAGTTGTTATATGGATTGTTATTGGGTATAATGCTTGGGTCTATGGTCATTTGAAATAGGTTTAGCCTACTTATTATTTAATATTAATGCTATAACAACTGGTCTAAAATAGTGTTTAAATTTCTATGCCTTCATACTTAATTCTAACCAGTTTTGTAATTGGGTTTAGAACATTAACAGTCTGCTCGCCGGTCAATATATTTTTTATGACAAATGAAATTATCATAATAAACTGTCATATTAGCTTCATATTACATTCTACTAAAATTTTATATCATTTTTTGTCCTATGTGGTCATTTCATAGTTATCAAAGCCTAAGTAATTTAAGACTTTCTGTAAGCTCGATAATGATGAAAATGAGCATTGTTGAAAGAAAAATCTTCACTAGATCATTAACAAAAAAATATGTTTTCATCATAGAACATGATTAGAGATGTATTATAGATGATAAATGAATTTTTGTCACGTGAACATCACAAATTTGAAAATGTAACATAATTTTTAGTTTTTGTGACGTAAATGAAACGTCACATATCATAAGATTTTTTTGTAGTGTAACTTTGAGTAAGAACCAAGCTGATCTTGGTGGTCACTTGGTGAGGCAAGGGATCAAGAAAACCCAGCTCACTAGAGCTCCACAACAAAGAGTAGGATCTCTATGATCTGAATTTAGAGAAGAAAATCATGTGTCTCATTTTGATCTGTTGTTCTTTACTTGTTCAATTTCACATCTTTTCTATGATATGTTTGTTCTGTGTGTATACCATCTTTACTCTAGCATAGTATTTTCTATTTTATCCTTGATGCTGTTTGTGTTTGTGTAGCTCTTTAGAGCTTCACACAATTGAATAGAAGTTCGAGGTTGCCTAGAACCAAATGTTCTCACCAACACTTTGGTTTACTCCAGTCTGCCGGTTGGATGTTCCAATTAGTTGGACCGAAGGTTCCAGTTAAGATAAATTTGACCACTGCGATTTGTAAAATTAGTAAACATTTTGAAAATAGCACTGGGTAAGAAGAAAAAGTAATTATGCAAACTTATAAAATATGTTCTTAGGGTTTGTCCATTTCGTTTATCCTACAGTTGAGATCGCACTAATACCAACTTGTCATGCCCATAAAATATATTTTCTATAACACTATTGTATCAGTCCCTATCCAAGGAAAGGCTAGGGTACAACCCAACAACGTGATATAAAAGACTCATATTTATTATATCGATAAAATTTACATTATTATAAAGACTCATAAGGCCTAACAAATGAAAAAAACATAGAAGCGGTCTAGCGGGCCTATGGCTCCATTTTCATAGGTGCTCAACTAGGATATAACCTAGGACTTCATCTAAGACTTTATCTCCAAAACTTTTTTTTTGAGGAGGGGAAATTGAACAATAGAACTCAGCAAGATACACAAAGAAAATTTAAGTTTAATGCATAAGGTACAAGAAATTAATTTACATAGCTATTTTGTAGCAAACTACATTCCAAAACATTTAATTATTTAAAGGCATTTTAATTAAAAGTATGAAACTATCTCTAAACCAAGTAATTATCCAAGCAGCGCACCTGTGCCATCTCGCCTTAACCTAGGCCTACCAACAGGTTATGGATACAATCTTCAGTTCCATAGAAGAAACATCTGACTTGGGTATATTACTAAGCTTGTCCATAATCGAGGATGTGGCTATTCGAATAGGTTTACTCTAGGTAGAGGTGTAGATTTTACCCACAAGACACATTTTTTTACCTCGTGTATTACTGTCATAGATCCCGAGATAAAGAATGTAACATAACCTTTCACTTATTCCAAACATAAACAAAACAATAGACCCTTGTCCCCCGCTAGGTGCCCTAAGTCAAGCAGATGGTTTATGCCCCGTTTATCTCGGCGTGACTACCTTCATTTTCTAGGCATGTCTATCCATTAAAGGACTTCATCCACCCTATTTGTGTTCTTTTATTTACATTTCATGTTAGTGAAGTAGGAACCAGGGGTCCACCCATACAGCCAAGACATACAGGTGGTACCTAGGAAATAGTAGCATCCTAGGAAATCATGGTGTATAGGCATCAATGATATGATGTCAGCTTCTATGGGCTAGTGTCCCTAGGATGACGCCACATGTTTCCAGTAGTAAGACACCTGGTGCACACTAGGTAGCCCGAGCAATCTTTTTCGAACTATCTAATTAAGCTAGCTAGCCACAGGTTGATGACCCTAGGCTACCTTGCTCGAGTTCATAAATCTTGGGATGACTAACTATCCTAGGAAGACGGTTCCGATATGGTGACCCTAAGCTCATGCATTCCCTCGGCATATAGGGACACAAGAGCTCAGGGCCACATGCATCCAACTATGCTAGCCACTACATTTAATGTTGTAGGTTGGAGCGCTTGACTTGGTACGGCCGTTAACACTAGAATTTGATTCATCCTGTAAATAGGATCGGCCAATGGAAATACTGATTGGCTCGTAGGACAAAGCCGATCGGTACTATAGAGAAGCTGATCAAACTAGTGGAAGATTGGATCAGTTTGAGGATAGAGAACTATCCGGATGGAGTCGGGTCTAAGGAGGAGTTTTAATGATAAGACCTAGACAAGCCCAGGGAGTGGTTGGAAAAGGATAGGCTTGAGTGAAGGAATGTTCGATTGCTATAGGAAGAAGCTAATCGGATTAAAGCAATGGAAGACTCAGTTCTAGAATATAAGATTATCCAGATAAGACCGAGTTTATGAAGGAGTCGTGGAACCCACGGTAGGGTATTTTATCTTTTGTAAATCTTATCTTATATGGATAGGAAGATTTAGCTAGTTAGTTAACTTCTTTAGAGATATTTTCCTTTATTTTTGTTAGGAAATAACGTCCGATGGTTGAAAACGCGTCAGACTCTGTAAACCCAAGGTATAAATATAGACCCCTAGAGACATGTAAAGAGATCAATCTCTAGATCAATACAACCTCGGCGAATCACCATCCTAGTTTATCTAGGTTTCTACCAGCGGGGTTTGGCTCTCAATGTAGGGCTGCATTGGTTAGGTTCGATCTTCGGTGAAGGGGTAAGTCCCGTCACTATCTCGATATGTTCTGCTCCGCCTAAGGCTGCATCATCAGGTTCAACATCTTAGACCGACCAGATGTATCGCATCACGTCCGTGCAGAGCTTATCGGTGTATTAAGCTCCCTTTGCTGTTGTCAATTTCGTACTGCATCGGTTAGGTTTGACCTACGGGGCTACTGACGATAGATTAAGCTTTAGGCTTATAGTTTTCTGCATGGCACCTCATCGGAGTGCTAGCCGATGAGTTATCCATGCTCTGAGCTTCACACCCAGCGTATCAGCTCCTCGGCCGATACGCGCTAGGCCTTTAGAGGTTTCCCGTGATGCGCCATGCCAAGCGCATTGGTCTTCCAGCCGATGCACGCCCGCCTTCAGAGAGGCGTCCCCTCATCGGCTCAGCTAGCTGATGGGTTCGCTCCTGTCTTTACTTCAACACGGCCGGTTCGGCATCCTCCGTATCGTCACTGTTGGCCTCGGCCTCATACTATCTCGGTTAGGTCCGATCTTTGAGGTTCGGTGTTAATGGCGCTGTCATGGCGGGCGACGGGTCATCTTGATGCCATCTCCGGAGTAGCATCGGCTTTGTAGCTGATCCGTCTATATGCTTTTCCTTGCTACTCAATATATGCCTTCATCGGCTTTCCAGCCGATGGATGACCACTACGACCTCCATCGGCTACCAGGAAGGATCTCGTCCCCTCTGCTATCCTCTGGGCGCGATTCGACTCCTCCATCGGCTCTATGGCCAATGGATCTGGATTTCGCTTTCGCTACACCCAGAGCCATCGACACTATCCGCGCCCTCATTAGCTTCTCAGCCGAAGGAAGAGCTCCCTGATTCCTATCGGCTATCGGCTGATAGCGAGAGCCATTCGGACGTGGCCAATGACCAACCCGATCCTGTCGGTAGCCATCCGATAGGGAGCGTTCGTATCGGCACGTCGTCTGACTAACCCATTTACCATACCTACTTGTCAATTACAGGGTCAAATTAACTAGCATGCCCGCACACGTACCGTCACGCCAAAGCCGACCGACCTGCACTAGAGCTAAGCAGACCTCCAAGGCGTCGGCATGCTCACGCCGGGAAACGGCACGAACATATTTTTTGCACGCCCGGTGGGACCGAAAGTTTCATTCATCGACCGATAAAAACCATACTTCATTCATTGGCCGGTAGGGTAGAAATCTTCATTAATCAGCCGATTGAACAGGATTTCATTCATCGGCTAGAGAAATCTGAAGACCATTCATCGGCTAAAGATCCTTTATCGGCTGGTGTGATATAATTCCATTTATCAACCAGCAGGACTCTACAAGTGCCTGATTAGAAGTCAGATTTTTACTCATCAATCCGGGGGGCATCTTGTTGTCAATATGTCTAAAGAAAATGTTGATTCCAAGGCATATTCGTCCGAAGAAGAAGCTGATGAGGATATTATAGTTTCAGTTACCATGTAGGATCTAAATGATGATCAGAGGCAGCATATAGAGTAGAATATGGACAACTTTCAGAAGCTCTGTTTGGAATCCTTCAGTATGACTAGACAAGGGCCGATTCAAAAAGCATAGTTACCAAAATGTGTTTTGATAAAATCAGGCCATTCATCGCCGGTGAATTCTCCCAAGCCATTGCAAGAGATGTTCAACGAAGCATTTTATCAAGCATTCAGTAATCCATCATCGGGAGTATGGATGGATACACTACAAGATCTGATCAAGAAGACGATACAAGAATCATCAGCTCAAGAGCTTGATCAAGATCATGTGCCTTTGCTAATAGATACGAAGGAAACTTGGCAAAACAAGGACCTATTGGCAAACATGTATCCACCAACAGTATTCCACAAACGAGATCTCTCTCAGAAAAAGATTTAATCAGATCTCGTTTGGAAATTGATTTTACCAATTGGATCTAGTGATAATAAGTTTGGAAAATGGTCACCTAATTGGAAAGGGCCTTATCGGATCAATCGGTGTGTGCCTGGCAATGCTTATATACTAGAGAGTCTTGAAGGGGAGAGGTATTATACTAGCGTTTGGGTAGGCGCCTAAATCGGCTGAGCGTAGCCGACTTTTAAATTCTTTTCAAGACGGATGAGCTGTTAGAAGTGGTATCAGCTAATGGTACTGATACGCCTCGATGTCCCGATCTTGACGACGTAGGATCAATCACCAAATAACTAGCTTCGAAGAAGCCGAGATAACTTGCTGCAAGCAGCGATAACTAGTGCAACCTGACGAATAAAACTTGAAGCCAACCACCATCTCAATACGGCAACCTGAATCGAGGATTCGCCCAACCACACTCTTAAAGAAACTAACCAACACAGCCAACAATCAATCGAGGAGACCTCGAAGGGAGTAGGAGCACCAATTGGGAGCGGATGAAGCTGCCGCTTTTGTAATTCCTACGAAGGAAGTCATAAGAGCAAAGGGGTAGAGGTCAACTCTCAGGGGTTTGCTAGCGCACAACTGAACAAAGTGGTCTATATTCTTAATATCATAATCTGTGATTACAATGAGTCCAGGGGGTATTTATACTAGCAACAATGCTGCTAGTTAGGTGGAAACTCAAAAAGAAAATAACTAGTTCGACTATGTGAAAAGACCTCTTCAGATTGAGCTCCTAGAGAGTTTCCGCGTGGCTGTTAGTCTTCTGCGTAATCTTCATTGTTTTGGCAATAACTCCACCTAGGAAAGTCCAAATGATGCTCGGTTTGTTGTGTTGGATTCTTGACTTGACACCCTTTCAAACCATATATGCCATACACCATGTAATATTATAGAATGGTATATTTTAATATATGAACTTTAGCATTAGGCTGGCTATTGACCTTCCGAGCAGTATTCACTAAACGGTGGTCTGTACCCAAATGGTATCTCCAAACTGGTCGGAGATAGACTCATTAGAAACTAGACTTGAAGAGCTTTCCAAAACGTGCTCATAGACCACCATAGCTTCTGGGAATCAAAATATATGACTGTTTCTTCTAAATGGTTCTGCAGAGCTGAACTGGTTCGAGTGTAGTTCATGGTCGGCAACTGGTCTGAAGTGGTTTGCAGCTGGTCGGAAGTCATCTCCTTATGTGTTCATGTCTTCCTGCTTAGTGAACCTAACCATTAATAATGTACATGACTTAGGTAGTATATAATTCTCATTAATATTAAAATGAATCTCACAAAGTAGCGCGTGCACCTCTTTTTGTGGCTTCTTTGCTCGACTACATGTAATTGGTCCATCAATTACTTGGACTGGTGTTAATGTAGGTGAGACCTGAGTTGGTGTAGCTTGAGTTGAGGGTTGTGACATCTTGCTTGATGGCGTGGTCATATCATCCTCCCTCCCTTGAAAAGGAGTCATCCTCGACTCTAAAGTATGTTCACTTGTGAATGGAGATAGGTCAGCAACATTGAAGGTGTTGCTCACGCCATAACTTGGTGGAAGATCTATCTTGTATGCATTGTCATTGATCTTTGTAAGGACACGAAATGGACCATCCCCTCATGGCATCAACTTGGATTTGCGCTGATCTGGAAAGCGATCCTTGTGCAAGTGAATCCACACCAAGTCCCCTGGTTCAAACAACACTTTCTTCCGATGCTTGTTTATACTTGCAGCCTTGCGTACCGTCTTGAGCTCAATTGCTTCCTTAGTCTTCTCATGTATCTTCTTTATGTATGCAGCACACTTGGAGGCTTCCATGTTGGTTCTTTCCTGCAATGGAAGGGGCAACAAGTCTATCGGGGCAATAGGTTTGAACCCATATACGATTTCAAAAGGACACAAATTAGTGGTAGAGTGTACTACCCTGTTATAAGCAAACTCCACATGAGGTAATCAATCCTCCCAATCCTTCAAGTTCTTTTTTACCATGGTTCGCAGCAACATTGATAAGGTTCGATTTACTACTTTAGTTTGTCCGTCGGTTTGGGGATGACAACTGGTGGAGAACAAGAGCTTGGCCCCAAGCTTTGCCCACAGCGTTTTTCAAAAGTAGCTCACAAACTTGACATCACGATCCAACACTATGGTCCTGGGCATTCCATGTAGCCTCACAATTTCTCTAAAAAACAAATTATCAAGGTGTGAAGCATTGTCGGTCTTATTGCAAGGGATAAAATGAGCCATCTTTGAAAATCTATCAACCACAACAAAAATTGAATCTTTTCCCCTCTAAGTTCTAGGCAATCCCAAAATAAAATCCATGCTTATATCTTCCCAAGGAGTATTTGGAGTAGGTAATGGAGTGTATAAACCATGAGGATTCAGTTTGGACTTAGCTTTGTGGCATGTGACGCATCGCTCCACAAATCTGATGACATCTCTTCTCATCTTGGGCCAATAGAAATGATCACCGAGTAGCTCATATGTCTTCTTTTGTCCAAAATGCCCTATTAATCCTCCTCCATGTGATTCCTGTAACAACAACAATCTAACCGAAGAATTTGGAACACAAAGTTTGTTAGCTCTAAACAAGAATCCATCATTGATGTGATATTTTTCCCAACCTTTTCCATCTTTACAATGGGCATATGGTTCTGAAAATTCAAGATCATTTTTGTACATATCTTTTAAATTTTCAAGACTCAAAACCTTTACCTCGAGTTGGTTCAGCAACACACTCTTCCGAGACAACGCATCGGCAACAATATTGTCCTTAACTTTCTTATACTTCACAATGTATGGAAATGTTTCGATGAACTCAACCCATTTGGCATGACGTCGGTTCAGCTTAGCTTGACCTTTCAAGTAATTCAAAGCTTCATGATCGGAATGAATAACAAAATCCTTTGGCCATAAGTAGTGCTGCCATGTTTCAAGCACACGTATCAAAGCATATAATTCTTTGTCATATACAGAATAATTCAGTTGAGCACCTCCCAATTTTTCACTAAAATATGCTACAGGTTTTCCTTGTTGCATTAAAACTCCTCCTATCTCAATCCCACTAGCATCACATTCCACTTCAAAAGTTTTAGTGAAATCAGGAAGAACATGTAGTGGTGCTTCAGTTAAACGTTTCTTTAATTTTTGAAAAGCATTTTCTTTTGTGTTTCCCCATTTAAATTCAACTCCTTTCTTGGTTAATTCATTTAAGGGAGCAGCGATGGTACTGAAATCTCGCACAAACCTTCTATAGAAACTAGCAAGGCCATGAAAACTTCTCACTTGACTTACATTTGTTGGAGTGGGCCAATCCTTAATGGCTTTCACCTTGCTTTCATCCACTTCTATTCCTTTTCCTGAAACAACAAAGCCAAGAAACACAATATGGTCTGTGCAAAAACTTTGTATCTCCTTCATTTCTTCAGGGTTGGTTCGGTATGGTGGTCGATTAGCTAGTGCAGCCCCTGGAATGAGATCAATTTGATGCTCAATCCAACGAATTGGAGGTAGTCCAGCCGGTGTTTCCTTTGGGAAAACATCTCCATAGTCCTGCAACAGATGAGATACAACACTAGGAAGAGAGGTGATGTCGTTAGCTGAAATTAAAATGTCTTTGCACACAAGTACAAAGAGCACTTGATTTGGGTTGTTCCTTACTCCTCTCATTTCAGATTTTGTGGCTAACATAACTAGATTTTCTCCCTCTCCTTACTTTTTTTCTCTCACATTTGGCTTGTGGCTCTCACTCACCGAATTGTGGATGGCACTCAATTTTTTTTGCTCTTCTCCTCCATTACTTGCTAGACCAATTTCAGATTTCTTTTGTAAGTGCTCAGCCATGATTTGTTGAGGGATCATGGGCTTTAACACAAACTTCTTTCCCTTCAGATCTAATGTATACTGATTTGTTCTCCCACAATGTTGAGTGTAACGGTCATATTGCCATGGTCTTCCATGCAGCAAGTGACATAGAGACATGGGTGCTACATCACACTCTACTGTGTCAACATATTCACTAATCTTGAATGGAATTTTCACACGATGCCCAATCTTAATATCTCCCAAATCATTCAACCATTGGACATAATATGGATGCGGATGTCGCTGTAGTTTCAGACCAAACTTGTCAACCATTTCACGACTTGCAAGATTGTAGCAGCTCCCTCCATCTATGATCACCTTCACTACTTTGTCTTTCACCTTTGCACGTGTTTGAAATAAATTGTGCCGCTGTCCATTTTCAGCTTCTTTCATTTGAACACTCAAGATTTGAGCCACTACAAGAGTAGCCCCGTGCTCAAATTTACACCCTGTATGTTCCTCATCTTCATGGGCTTCTTCAACATACTCTTCTTCATCTTATTCTTCACTAGCTGATTCATACTCTCCATTATCATTCACAATGATCACCCGATTGTTTGGGCACTCTCTACTTATATGCCCACAGCCTCCACACTTGAAACACTGAATTCCACTACTCTTGGCTGTAGAACCTACTGAAGTAGAGGTGGATGCCGCTAGTTTAGAGCTCAGGTTTGGGGTAGCAGTTTTCTTCCCACTAAAAACACTCTGAACATTAGAACGTGAGCCTCCAAACGAGTTTTTTGCTGATGAGGGTGCAGTAGTGAACTTCGAGACTTGCTTGCTTCCCCCGGATATGTTCCTCATACCAAATGACAAGGACTTGCTGCTCTTAGCATCTTGCTGCAATTATCGTTCAACTTTTGTTTCTTGATGTACCAAATCAATTAGATGACGGTACGGTTGAAACTCAACAATGCGCTGAATATTGCGATGCAAACCAGCCATGAAACTTGCAATTGTTTGCTCTTCATCTTCATACACATTGGCTCTAATCATAGCCTTCTCCATCTCTTTATAATATTCCTCAACAGAGAAACTTTCTTGCTTCAGATTTTGTAATTTATCAAAAAGATCACGCTGATAGTGCTTCGACACAAAACGTTTTCTCATTTCTTGCTTCATTTCATCCCAAATTTCAATAGGATGTTCTCCATCTTCCTCAAGATCAGAGAGAAGTTGCTCCCACCAAATCAAAGCATATCCCTCAAACTCTAGAGATGCCATGGCTAATTTCTTCTCTTCGGAATAATTATGCAAGCGAAAGATCTTTTCCACTTTCAACTCCTAAGTGAAATAAGCTTCAGGATCAGATCCTCCATCAAATTTTGGCATGGTAAATTTTAGTTTGCCAAACCTCTCCTCTCGGTTGCCTCCTCTACGAGCTCAGCGACCATATCGATATTGGGACTGATCATCATCATCCTCTTCAGATTCATCATGATCATCATTTCTTTGATTTCGACCTCTTCCTCTACCATGTGTAGCACCTCGGTTCCTCCTTACTTGCTCTCTAGCTCTTCTAGCAGCAGCTCTTCCTTCACTTTCTTCTCCATCTTCACCGTGGTTGCTTGCACCATCACGAGGTGGATGGTGTTCTCTGATTTTAGCCAAGATGGCTTGAAGATCTTGTGTCAACCGGTCTTGTCTATCTAGGCTTTGTTTGAGCTCATTAAATTGTGCAATAGTAACACATTCTTCTACCTCAGATTCACCCATCTTCCTGAAAGGTTAGCAAAATACAAGCAATATATTTGTATATGTCGACTGGAAAGTTTTTGGTGACTCTCTCAACCTCACCTCTTTGACCAACTAAAGCTCTTATGAATTTTGTGCTGTGAATTACAAATAAAATGGGTGGTGGTAACCAAAAGTGATGGCGAGGCGAATACAAGATTAGAGAGTACTGATTGCGATGATTTTTATGTGGAGCTTGGTGGGGAGTTGATACACAAGGAATGCAATCTGAATTCTAATTGTTATTAAGTTAAGTAACAATTCAAACTAGAAGTTCTATGTCTAGTGCTGATCACAAGATATGATAGATATAAATAGATCACACACACGCAAAGAATTTTCAGAGTTGATGCAAACAAAGGAGTATGATTGGGATGCAAGTGTTGCGATCAAACCCAACCAAATTTTGCACCAAACACAAATAGCAAACTGGTTGTACAACTTGATATGATAAACTTCAGTACTTGTGCACTTCAACAAACTGAACTTCAGTTTTTCTTTCTCAACTTTTCTCAACTCTTTCTCTTTTTTTTGTACTTTTCTTCTTTTTTTTTGAGACACTTTTTTTTATAGAACTAAGAACAAATATTAAAAATAACAGAAGCACACTTTATAAAAGAAACAAGACACAACCAGAAGCTATAACTTGATAGGATCAAAGTTTACACAAAGGATGATAAAGGTTTCAGATTTTTTTTTTGTGTGAGGATTTTCAGATATATGAAAGAGGTACAAAGGACACACGAAGGATAATACGATTAGCAACTAAACAAGACTCTAAAGGACTGAAACTTAAGAAATCTCACACGAATAACAGATTGAAACAAAGGGCTATGACAATTTTATGGCTTATAGTGGATAGGACGAACAAAATTATATGTTGCTAAGGGTAAAGATTCCTACCGTGGTAATGAAAGCTCTGATACCAGATGATACGCCTTGATGTCCCGATCTTCATGACGTAGGATCAATCACCAGATAACTAGCTTCGAAAAAGCCAAGATAACTTGCTGCAAGTAGTGATAACTAGTGCAACCTAACGAATAAAACTCGAAGTCAACCACTGTCTCAATACGGCAACCTGAATCGAGGATTCGCCCAACCACACTCTCAAAGAAACCAACCAACACAGCCTACAATCAATTGAGGAGACCTCAAATGGAGTAGGAGCACCAATTGGGAGCGGATGAAGCCGCCACTTCTATAATTCCTGTGAAGGAAGTCACAAGAGCAAAGGGGTAGAGATCAACTCTCAGGGGTTTGCTAGCGCACAGCTGAACAAAGTGGTCTATATTCTCAATATCATAATCTGTGATTACAATGAGTCTAGGGGATATTTATACTAGCAACAACCCTGCTAGGTAGGTGAAAACTCGAAAAGAAAATGACTAGTTCGACTATGTGAAAAGACCTCTTCAGAATGAGCTCCTAGAGAGTTTCCACGTGGCTGTTAGTCTTCTGCGTAATCTTCATTGTTTTAGCAATAACTCCACCTACGAAAGTCCAAAAGATGCACGGTTTGTTACGTTGGATTCTTGACTTGACACCCTTTCCAACCATGTATGCCATGCACCACGTAATATTATAGAATGGTACAATTTAATACATGAACTTTAGCATCAGGCTGGCTGTTGACCTTCCGAGCAGTATTCACTAAACGGTGGTCTGTGCCCAAATGGTAGCTCCAAATTGGTCGGGGCTAGACTCATTGGAAACTAGACTTGAAGATCTTTACAAAACGTGCTCATAGACCACCATAGCTTCTGGGAATCAAAATATATGACTGTTTCTTCTAGACGGTTCTATAGAGCTGAACTGGTTTGAGTGTAATTCGTGGTCGGCAACTGGTCTGAAGTGGTCTGCAGCTGGTCAGAAGTCATCTCTTTGTGTGTTCATGTCTTCCTCCTTAGTGAACCTAACCATTAATAATGTACATGACTTAGGTAGTATATAATTCTCATTAATATTAAAATGAATCTCACAAAGTAGCGCGTGCACCTCTTGTTGTAGCTTCTTTGCTCGACTACGTGTAATCGGTCAATCAATTACTTGGACTAGTGTTAATGTAGGTGAGACCTGAGTTGGTGTAGCTTGAGTTGAGGGTTGTGACATCTTGCTTGATGGCATTGTCATATCAGGTACTGTTTGCATAAATCGGCTAAGGCGTAGCCGATTTCTAATATACGGAAGTCGATATGATTATATCGGTTACAGATAGCTAATATCATTATGATATCACCTTTAGAGAATATATATATATATACAAATTTTATTGATCAAGCTGATTGAATTCTATTGCAAGCAGTCAATGTTCAGGATGATATCTTGAGTTTTTCTCCGAGGCTAAAATTTTACAGGTATTTCTTAATGGCCTCGATCGCGCGTAGACGGACTTGGTCTATTTCGTTGATGGCGCAGATGTCATCCTCAACGGATCCGGGGATGGTCTTCTAATTCTTACGCTAATGAACTACAAGTCATACTCTATTTGCTACCTTGGCCTCTTGATCTTGGATTGATTGTGGTAGGCCGATGAGATGGGACTCGGTGGATTTGATGTCGTCACACATTTTATCGAGTTTTGCCATTAAATCGGCTTCTCGTTTCTAAGAGACCAAGCTTAGTGCTGGTGCATTGAAGGTCAGCTGTCATTTCATCAAGCTTCTTCTTTTCGCTTTGGGTGGATAGCCGATCGTTCTGAGCTAGACTGCTTTGCTCAACGCGATCGGCTATGCGTCGTCTTGATGCGATCAGCTGGGTCCTTTGAAATTCCAAGTAGGCAGTATGCGTGAGTATGTCGGTCAGCTCTTCAGGCAGGAGATGTTCAATTTCAGCGAGTCTTCCCCGGATCGGCCTGCAATCTTCCTCTAGCGAGTCAATCGGAATTTCCAGCCAATGCATAATATCTGACAGTTGCTCACGTGCATCAGCTAGTAGAAATGGTTCAATTGCTACACTGGTGGCCGAGTCTTTCTCTGTATCCAAGTATTTGCTGATGTCGAAGGAGAACAGGTCGGCTAATGACTGCATGTTAACATCGGAAAATAGGAGGATCATGAGCCAGGACAAGAAGAAAATGTAGGATGGATGTACCTGGGATGCAGCGGGAGCAGCTTGAGTTATTATGAGGGTATCAGCTTGATGTGAAGCGGCTTGAGGATCAGATGCCATGACTTCTGAGGAGACCATCGGCTCAGTCCTGGTAACGGTGTCTAGCGGTTGGATTTTAGGAGCCGATGGTTCAGGCTGTGAAGTAAAGGTGTCAAGATAAATGTGAAGGCAACGGAGAAGAATTAATGCTGATACATACTAATGGGGATGAAGAAGTCAAGATCGTCGTGGGAGAAGGGCTTCACGAAGCTGGTGTGATGATTGCGACATCGGCGCCGGGTTTTTACTTCATAGAAACAGGATACTTGGATAGTTTCTTACGTTTCAGCCCTGATGTTCGTGATACTCAGAGAGCCAATGGAGGTGGAGCACTTTGTCCAAGGATGGATCTAGCCGATGGAAGTTGATAAACAATCGGCTGACTACTCGTGCTGGTTGTAGGTGCATCTTTGTCACCAGCCTGTGGAATCATGGGAATGAAGATGGAGTCGAAATTCAATACAATGTAGAAATGGTAGTACAAGGAGAAAGATCTTCATTGGATTCAACGTAGTCGGGGTTGAGGTGCAGACAATAATGTTCAGCCGATAGACTGAACAGATGCCTTCTCCATTCTGACCACCATCGAGCAAAAAGTTTGGTGTTGGATATGCATGGCTCGAAGGTGGAGATGGTCTCTAAGGACAAAGATGTTGCCATCATCCTAAGCTGATCGTACTCCAAGCCGCTGTTTACTTCTCCTCGGGCTTGGAGTTTGCCGATGAAAAATAAGCCGATTGGGAGTTGGCTGAAACCCAACTGATGAGCACCGAACGAAGGATGGTAGAACTTGTATGACGGGTGTTGGGATTGGCCCGATGAAAATCCAGTCGGCAGAAGAATGGGAGTTATGGATAATAAGAATATGGTCTTCGATTCTTCATCGGCTAATGCATTCATTGGATGAAACCTGGAAGGCATTTCAAAAGTTGAATCGTCCTCGTACATAAACCAGATGGTGACTTATTTAGTAAAGCCATAGTAAAAATATTTAAACCACTAGCTGAGTTTGAGGGAGGTCATTTTACTTCTAGGAAGAGCCGATGCGGCTTCACCCAGAGAAGTGCATCGGCGCCAACTGGCTTCATTTTCTTCTGGGTAATCAGTTGGATATGTCAAAGAAGGGAAAGGGGTCCTGGCGACGACTCTGGAGGTGTAGACGTTCAACCAAAGTTGTATGAACAACCAGGGACCACTAATATGACCGACTGGTTGGCCTGATGATAGCTTATTCGCCACCAGATGAAGCAGTTGATAGGTGGCTCCAAGAAGATATTGCCTCATTGGAATGCGGCATTGATTGGCCAGGAGCTTTGCCAGGCATTGCATGTTAATGGTTGGACCAAGAATTGAACCACCGAAGACAAATCGTTCCAACCAAAGATTCATGAATGCCGCATGTTCCCACTCATCGACTTGGCCGGAGGTCTTTTTGTTGATGCGGTGGTCTATTTCCAATTCTTCCCAGAATGGCTTTTTGGAGGCAAAAACCCTAAGGTACCAGTTTCTCCATCCCGGGAGTTTACCAAGCCAAGATCTAAAGCTATTGGTCCAATCGGTGGTGGCCATAGACGAATGTTTATATGGCATCCTTTCTATTTCAGAATTTATGAAATTTGTTTGATCTTCGTTACCCATAGGGCCAAGGTAAAAGTAATCGGAGTGATCAGAAACTGGGATGGCAATCTGACTCTTGAGATCCTACAGTAAACAAGAACCTAACTACCGATGAGAAGACGGGATGGGGAAGATTTGTTTGAAATATGGGATGGAAGAGCAGATGATAGTTACCTCAGGGACTACGTGTGTTGATGCCATTGCGCGGAGGAAGGAGGAGAGAAGTTTAGCGGCCGATAAAGTGATCAACGGAGGTTTGCCTTCAGTCATTGGAGCTCATCGAGGATGGGGGCTCTGATGGAGAGGAATTGTGTGGAAGAAGGATGAAGCGATGATATACTTTATAGAGACGGAGTGACCTAGGCAGGAATCTAGGCCGATTAATTATCATTTGTAGGTTTTAACGGGCCATCCTGGTTTGTGGATACTTCCAACGGCTCGAAATTTTGTAGTATGTTGGCAAACTCTAAAATTGGGGGGCATGTGTTAACACCGGAATTTGATTCAGCCTGTAAACAGGATCAACCGATGGAAATACTCATCGGTTGGTGGAACAAAGCTGATCGGTACTATGGAGAAGCCGATCAAACTAGTGGAAGATTGGATCGGTTTGAGGACAGAGAACTATCCGAATGGAGTCAGATCCAAGGAGGAGTTTTAACAATAATACCTAGAGAAGCCTAGGGAGAGGTTGGAAAAGGATCGGCTCGAGTGAAGGAAGGTCCGATTGCTATAGGAAGGAAGCTGATAGGGTGTAGCAAAGAGAGATTCAGTCTAAGAATAGAAGATTATCCAAATATGACTGAGTTTGTGGAGGAGCCGTGGAACCCATGGCAGGGTATTTTATCTTTTGTAAATCTTATCTTATATGGATAGGAAGATTTAGGTAGTTAGTTAACTTCTTTAGAGATATTTTCCTTTATTTTTGTTAGAAAATAATGTCCGATGGTTGAAAACGCGTCGGACTCTGTAAACCTAGGATATAAAATAGACCCCTAGAGAGATGTAAAGGGATCAATCTCAAGATCAATACAACCTCGACGCATCGCCACCCTAGATCATCTAGGTTTCTACCAGCGGGGTCTAGCTCTCAACGTGGGGCTATATCGGTTAGGTCCGATCTTCAGCGAAGGGGTAAGTTCCGCCACTATCTCAATATGTTCTGCTCCGTCTAAGGCTGCATCAGTTAGGTTCAACCTCTTAGGCTGATTAGATGTATCGCATCACGTCCGTGCAGGGCCTATCGGCCTATTAAGCTCCCTTCACTGTCGTCAATTTCGTGCTGCATCGGTTAGGTTCAACCTATGAGGTTGCCGATGTTAGATTGAGCATTAGGCTGATAGTTTTTTGTACGGCATCTCATCGGAGTGCTAGCCGATGAGTTATCCATGCTCTGAGCTTCATGCCGAGCGTATCGGTCTCCCAGCCGATGCGCACCCGCCTTCAGAGAGGCGTCCCCTCATCGGCTCAGCTAGTTGCTGGGTTCACTCTTGTCTTTACTTTAGCACGGCCGGTTCGGCGTCCTCTGTATCGTCGCTCTTGGCCTCGGCCTTGTACTGTCTCGGTTAGGTCCAATCTTCGAGGTTCGGTTTAATGGTGCTATCATGGCAGGCAACGAGTCATCGTGATACCATCTTCGGAGCAGCATCGACTTCGCAGCCAATGCGTCTATATGCTTTTCCATGCTACTCGATGGCTTCATCGGCTTTCCAGCTGATGGATGACCGCTACGACGTCCACCGGCTACCAGCAGGGATCTCGTTCGCTCTGCTATCCTCTGGGTGCGATCCGGTGCCTCCATCGGCTCTGCGGCCGATGGATCTAGATTTTGCTTTTGCTACACCTGGAGTCGTCGGCACCTATCCGCGCCCTTATCGGCTTCTCAGCCGATGGAAGAGCGCCTTGATTCCTATCGGCTATCGGCCAATAGCGAGAGCCATCCTGACGTGCCCGATGACCAACCCGATTCTATCGGTAGCCAGCCGATAGGGAGAGTTCGTATCGGCCCATCGTCTGACTGACCCGTTTGCCTCACCTCCTTGTCAATTGTAGGGTTAAATTTGCTGGCACATCCACACCCGTACCATCACGCTAGAGCCGACCGAACCCCACGGCCCCCGGCACACGTACCTCAAGCCATGGAGAGAAGTCGACCGACCTGCATTGGAGCTAAGCAGACCTCCCAGGCATTGGTGTGCTTGTGCCTGGATCCGGCGCGAGCAACGGCGCCGATGCTTATGTTGGTTAGAGTGACAAGATGGTTATCTACTTTATCGATGAACGGTGTGGGACAAAATGTATACTACTCACCATGATTGTCTAGGTGACATGGCTACAATTGACCTACTTACCATAGCCTAGCATTTTACCTATCTACATGGAGAAGCTGGTAGGTGGGCCAACTATTGTTGGCAATGGCAGAAGGATGGTGTGCCATGGGCGATGAGCACTAAGGCTTCTGTAGCGATTGGATTAAGTATACCTAACCTGTGTTTGTTGGAGCCCACAGTCATATCCTTTTATGTCCCTTTCCATTCTAATATGTGAAGTATATGTAAGGGGAAGATTGTAACTAAAAGGGGAGAGTCCCTAGAATCAAGCTAGAAAAGAGCCACTATAGCACACCAAGAACAAGAAAGAACATAGTAGTAGGGTATTATACTTTCTAGTGGCCTGAACCTATCAAAAAATCCCTGGTGTCTACTTTGTTAAATTCATCATGCACTAGATCACCTCATGGGTCAAACACAAAGGGGGCTAGCCCAGGTGTTAACACCAGAATTTGATTCAGCCTGTAAGCAGGATCGGCCGATGGAGATACTGGTCAGCTTGAGAGACAAAGCCGATCGAAACTGTAGAGAAGTCGATCAAATTAGTAGAAGATTGGATTGGTTTGAAGACAGGGAATAATCTGGTCGGGGTCAGGTCCAAGAAGCCCAAGGAAAGGATGGAAAAGATCGACTTGAGTAAAAGAATGCCTGATTGCTACAGTGGAGAAGCCAATCGAGTTATAGCGAAGGAAGACTCGGTTTTGAATTGGAAGATTATTCAGATGAAACTGGATTTGCGGAAGAGCCATGGACTCTACGGCAGGATGTTTGTCTTTGTAAATTGTAACCTTATTTAATTAGGAAGGTTTAGCTAGTTAGTTAACTTCTTTAGAAATATTTTCCTCTCTTTTTGTTAGGAAATATTGTCCGATGGTCGTAAACGTGTCAAACTCTGTCTATAAATTTAGGGTATAAATGTGGACCCCCTGGGAACATGAAAGATATCTCTCGATCAATATACAATCTCGGCGCATCGCCACCCTAGTTTATCTAAGTTTTATCGGTGGGTTCTGGCTCTCGACGCAAGTCTGCATCGGTTAAGTCCGATCTCTGGCGAAGGGGTAAGTCCCGCCACCATCTCGATATCTAAGGCTGCATCGGTTAGGTTCGACCTCTTAGGCCGATCAGATGTATCGCATCACGTCCGTGCAGGACCTATCGGCCTGTTAAGCTTCCTCTGCCATCGTCAATTTCGTGTTGCATCAATTAGGTTTGACCTACGGGGCTGCCGATGGTAGATCGAGCTTCAGGCTTATAGTCTTCTGCACGACGTGTCATCAGAGTGCTAGTTGATGAGTTATCCATGCTCTGAGCTTCACGACCAGCGCATCGGCCCCTCGGCTGATACGCATCAGCCTTTAGAGGTGTCCCTTGATGTGTAATGCCAAGCGTATCGGTCTCCCAGCTGGTACGCACCCGCCTTCAGATAGGCGTCCCCTCATTGGCTCAGCTAGCTGATGGGTTCGTTCCTATCTTTGCTTCAGCATAGCCGATCCGGTGGCCTTTGTATCATCGCCGCTGGCCTCGGCCTCGTACTGTCTCGGTTAGGTCTGATCTTTGAGGTTCGGTGTTAATGGCACTGTCACGGTGGGCGACGGGTCTCGTGCTATCATATCGGGAGCGGCATCGGCTTTGCAGCCCGTGCCTTTTTAATAATATTCCTTGCCAACCCACATGTGTCTTCATCGGTTTTTCCAGCCGATGAACTACTGTTCGGCTATCCGGAGGGATGTTATGTGCCTTGCTATCCTCTGAGTACATCCTGGTTCCTCTATCGGCTCTGTGGCCGATTCCCTGTCGACACCTATCCACATCGGCTCCTTAGCCGATCGAAGAGCATCCCGATCCTATCGGCAACCAGTTGATAGCGAGCACCTGTATTGGCTCACCATCCGATGGACCTGCTCGTCTCACTTTCTTATCAATTGTAGGGTCAAATTGACTGGCACGCATTTACCCGTATCAACGCGCCGGAGCCGATCAAACCCTACGGCCCCTGGCGCGCATACCTCAAGCCATGTAGAAAAACCAATCGGCCTGTACGGGAACTAAGCAGACCTCCTAGGCGATCCGGCGTGTTCGCGCCGGGGCGCGTGAGGGAACTCGGCGCGAACCCCAGGCCCGCGCTCTCAGCGCATGTTTGCCGACAACTGGTCTAAGCTATGAGTTAAGCTTTCCCATTTGGGCATATGGTTGTACATTTTATGCTTTGTAACAAAGGCCGGAAGATCAGTTGTCGAAGTGCTCCTAACACTGCTCCTAACAAAACAACGCACCTCATGCCCCATCTAAAAAAAATTTGAAAATTTTAAAGGAGAGAGCACCATGTAATGGCTAAACCGTCACAATTTTAGAATTACCACAGTTATAAGGTGTCATTCCCAAAGTTTTGATCATTGCAAAATTATGTTGTTTCCAATTAAGCATGGCTTAGTATAAACCTAAAATTTCTAGTAAGCACCACATATAGAGTTTTTACTAGCTGGTTTTGAATATCTAGTGTTGTCAAGGGTAAGCAATATACAAATAATAAGGCTATAACAAGGAGTATTGGAAAGAATAAGCAAAATAGTTATGAGCAAGATAAATTTAATAAAGTAAGGTGCAATAATTTAAATCAAAATGATTTTTACAAACTTGAATTCATTATGCTGAAGGAGAGTATGACTTGCCATGCTCAACAGAAAGGGCTTATGACAATAGCAACTACAAGTTTAAAGCAAAGTAATGCAAAAACACTAAGCAAGAAGCCATAATAGTACATATAAATCACACGAAAGTAGTTTTCATGATTTAACAAAAATTGTCAATTCGGAGTTCGTATGGCTATCCAAAGTATCTATATTTTTTAAATGGAGATTTTTGAATTTTTGAATTATTTTTGTACTATAAAATCATGTTTATTGCGTCAGAACCTAGAAAAATAGGTCAGGTGACTAAAAGTCAGGATCCAGTTCTCGTTCTTAGGATGAGGCTAACTTGTGAGCCCTTCGGGTGCACACCATCTCGACCTGATGCCATCAGCCCCAAGATGGCATGCTAGTGAATGACAAGGACAATGAGAAGGAGAGCTCGATGAGGGGATTCTCACCATGGGCATCGGAGATGGTTGGAGGAGGTGGCTGTGAGCTTGGCATGACAAATCTTTGGGGCAACGTGGATGATGACTCTTCAAGGTCTTCAAGCAACAATGAGGTGAGGCAAGGGGAAGATCTTGATGCTATAGTGCTAGGGAAGAGGTTGGCGGGGTCAGGTAGCAATCTAACGAGATAGGAGAGGTGGTTGGAGGGGAAACGTTGGTGACATTCTTTGGGTCAATGCCATGGATGATGTTCGGATGGGATTCAGATGTAGAAGAGGTGAGGCTAAGGAGGAGCTTGCCATCGAATAGTTGATGGAGGTGACGGTGTAGCTTAGCAGCACCTTGAACAATGGCTAGGGGTGACTGGAGCTCACCGATGGTGGTGGAGAAAGGAGGTGGTGAGGCAAGGCGATTTGGAGGCTAGGAAGCTCGAGCTGGGTGCAAAAACAGGATGAGGAGAATGAGGAGGCCATTTTATTAGACATGGGGGAGGATAAATGTTGACAGGAGACGCTGTGGTTGGCATCCAAAGCGGTGAAAGCATCGTAGTTAAAGGCTCACGTAGTAATGAGATTTAGAGAAAAATAGAAGGAAGAAAAATTATGTGAAATGATAGAGGAGGAATGGGAATTAAATCCACTCAACCAATTTGAAATTATAGTGGTTGATTGGGGAGGAAATGGCTAGGGTCTCAGGGAAAGATCAGAGGTAGTCAGTGGCTAGAGGTTGGGGATAGGCCTAACATGTGGGGCTTGCTTGTTAGTTGCATGTGTGGCAAGAGGCAGGTTGTGGTGGCCATGAAGCAGGGCCGTGAGCTTCAAAGGTGGCCTGCGAGCGTGGGGACAATTGGCTGGGCTAGGGACGGGATTAGGGCTACGCGAGCCGAGCTGTAGCAGTAGTGCGTGTGCGTTAGCGTAATTGCTAGCATAGGTGAAGGAGGTGGCCCAGTGTGGGTGGGGTAGCAGCTAGCAGGGTTGCAAGCCCATGGGAAGGAAGAGGGAAGGAGAGGGTGAAGGAGTGTGTTAGCGCATGAAGAAAGAGAGGGAGGGAAAAAGGAAGCGGGCTGTGAGCTAGAGAGGAGGAAGAGAGAGATGCCTAAGAGGGTGAAGGCTGGAAGGGGTGCTTGGGCCGGAAATGGCACAAATAAAGGAGCTTATTTTTAGGTTTTTTTTATAAAACTCTAATTATTTTCTAAATAATTAGTTATTTTACTTTGAAAATGCAAGTAAAAACAAGGGATTCATTTAGAGCATGGAGAATTTTAAAAATAGTCTAAGAAATTTTCATGGACGTATTTTATTGTTTGAGATTTTCTTTAATATTATAAATAATTTCTAGAATTCTATTTTCTAAATGATTTTTAATTGGGATAAATTTATCATGACATGACATTCCTATGTAGAACCCTTCACTGGCACCAACAAAAGTGGAGTTAAAAGAGTAATTATACCTCTTGATTATGATAAGCACAATTCACACTCTCGTATCCAATTCCTCTCCATGCCTTTTGAGCGGGCATCATAATTTGTTGGGACCTTCTAGGCCGCTTGAAAGCATAAGACAAAATTGCACCTAATCTCTTTGCATCCAAGTGTTTGGAAGATTATGTGCATAGGTTGTAATGTGCTAGAGGACATCGAGAACCCCACGCTATAATAGGAGCAAATGATCTACTAGAATGCCCAAGCTCCTAGATACTAAGCACCTTGAGTTCTAAGGAATTCCATAAGGTGAATCAGCTCGATGAGGCCAAGGAGATATAGGACACTCTTCAACTCACTCATGAAGGGTCTCTAGGCATAAAGAAGTCAAGAATCAAGTTGTTGGAAGAACAACTTGATCGGTTTGTGTTGGAGTGAAGGACCAAAAATGGTGACCAGAGGGGGGTGTGAATGGGAGCATTAACTTTCGCTGCGAGATATTTGGAGGCTGTCCTAAAAATCAACCCTAAAAAGCAGTCACCAGTAGCTCTGTAGGTTTTCTAACTAATAGATGAGCTATCTTAAGGAGATCATTGCCCAAAACTGAATCCAGTCAAAAAGAGAACAAAGAAGAGTGAAAAACCACCAGTATTTCTTCCCAAAAGTCTCATTTGCCTCGATCTATGAGCTGGTGAGAAGCTAGACGATTTCCTTTAGTGCAAAGATTCAACTCACAACCTATTTCATCCCAAATAAACAGATCTGAATCAAAACCCCCAAAACTTAAGATTCAAGCCAAAACGTTGGAAGGGTAAACCAAGAACGTGAAGAACACAGACGAGATTTGAATAAATAACTCAAATAAACCAATCTATGAACTTGTAAGAAGTTAGACGATTTTCTTTGGTGCAAAGATTTAACTCACATCCTAGTTCATCCCAAATAAACATATCTAAACCAAAACCCCCAAAACTCAAGATTAAACCCAAAACGTAGGAAGGGTTAAACCAAAAACGCAAAGAACACCGATGGGATTTGAATAAACACCTCAAATAAATCGATCTAAACCAAAAACTCCCAAAACTCAAGATCCAACTCAAAACGTCGAGAGGGGAAAAGCAAGAACGCGAAGAACACCGATGGGATTTGAACAAACGGCTCACAAATCAAATCCCAGAGGACACATGGAGGTTAGGGCCTCAATTCCCACACACAATCTTTAGTTCTTCTACACAGATGCGGTGGATTATGGAGTAGCGGAGAGATCGAGCAAGAAAAACCCTAACTAGAGATGCGACGAACTTGACAAGAGTGAGAGAGAAAAAGAAAGAGGAAATATGGAAATGAAAAAACCCTCGCACGCACTCGGACAATCCAAAACATGCTGACGTGGCACCCTTACCCTATATATACCTGCGCTTCATGCGAAATTCTGATTCTGCCCCTTTAGTGTAATAGGCTAAAATAGTATCCGGAGGACATAATGGTCCAACTCTTTTTCAGGCGATCAGACGGCCATGCTTCCAGCACATATTTGCTTCAGATTGGAGCAACCTTTGTGATTTCGCCATGTGCCACCCCGTTCCTCCATGAAACCTAGGTTTTGAGGCCAAACCAGCAAAACTGTCACCCGGTGGTTTTGAGGCTCAATCCACCAAACCCCTCCTATGTCGATGCGTGTTCGACCTCCACCAAGCTCGACGCTTTCGCCTTCCTTCTTGACTTGATCGATGTTGTCTTTGTCACCCATGTACACTTGCACTTGTCGATGTCCCCAGGTGTTAGCCATCATGGCTGGTCCTCAGGCATTCTAGTTCATCAGTCCAAACCTCACATCCGTCCTTCACCGCTCCCGGTCCATCGGCACGGCCTATCTCTACTTGACCTTCACGTCACCATCGAACACTGCCTCCAAGCTCCACACCTGCACACCACAAGCCACGAGACATGTTGCAGAAACACACTCAACCCAAAAAGTTAGCACATTGACAATCACTCATCACTACAACGAAGCACAAGTTCACATATCAACCTTGTGTTCGCATATATAAGAATGAGACTCCTGAAGAGATGTACGATCGCATGATGGTTATCATCAACAAGATTTAAGTCCTTAGTAGTGAGGACATGACCTACCACACCATCGTCAAAAACTTCTTTGAGCTTTTGTACTAAAAAATATCACCTTGGTGACCTACCACAGCTTCCCGTCAGGTGTGACACCGAGCAGATGGGATTGCTGTAGCAGGTTGGGAATGCCGTTTGGTAGCATGTGCACCTACATGGGCTCCGGCCTGTCGACACATACTACAAATGCTAATCTTCTCAGTGGCCAAAAGGTGACACCGTCAAGCATGATGCTCTTGCTACAACTATCATTCTTCTCTGTGGCCAATAGGCGACACTGTCAAGCACGATGTCCTTGGCCTCCATGCTCTAGCTTTGATGTCTGATGAGTAGGAACAAAGCACAGTGAAACTGTCACGGTTGTAGATGATAAGCACATGGAAGAAGTTGGAGGGTGGCCAAGGAGGGTCGACATCAGCACTGGTAAGTAATGTGCATGCGTAGATTCTAGGCCTATCTTTGCCGAATTGAGGAAAGAAATGGGTCATGTCCCTTGTCATGGGTTGCAGACACACAAGCTGAGCTTGCTGTCATTGACATGCTCCCCACTCTGGAGCTCGAGGATGAGCCATCCATTGCATGACGCGACTAGGCAGGAGCGCAACAGACAAAGACGCCATGGCCTCCGGCATGGAGGCCTGATCCTAGCATAGTTGTGCAGGAGACATTGAAGCCAAGGAGCCAAGCATCGGATACCGTCGGGGCAAACCACAATGGAGTTGAGTACTCGACGATGGAGCGGTGTTTCCACTTGTGCATGGTTGTTGTTGGCAATCAGCCCTAGACCCCAAAGGTGTTCAATGAATGCAAATCAATAACAGAGAATGTGTTAGAGATAAGATAGAGTTTGTATTAAATATTATATGTGATAAAGAGAGTAAAGATATAGTTGGCTAGTTAGTTTTCATCTTGGATTTGTTATTGTATGTAACTAGGATCTCTTGGCCTACTCTATTCTGCTCACCTATTTATGTAATTGATCGCATGGGTTTATAAGGTAACACAGAAACATGCAATCACCACACTGACGGTGTTCTCACCTATTTACTCTAAAATTATACATTATATTAGAGCCTACCATGGCTAGTTCTTCTACCTCCTCCAATTCGATCTTCGGCGTTCAGATCCATAACGCTAGCCAAATAGAATCATGCGACATGGTCGGCTAAAGTTCTCGCTACTATACATAGCGCACGTCTTGAGGGGCATATCATCGGCAAGGCCATGGCTCTCGACACCTAGATCTAGCAGAAGCAAGAAGACAAGATGGTGAAGATATCCAATCCAGCATATGAAGAGTGTTTTGCTGCAGATCAGTAAGTTCTTGGCCTTCTCTTCTCGTTCCTATCAAGGGATGTGATGGCACAAGTCATTGATACAAGATTGGCAGCCCAGGCATGGTGAGCTGTTGAAGACATGTTTGGCACACAGACTTGCACGCTCACCATCAATGTTCATCTCGCCCTTACAACAATGAGGGTACCAGTACAATCTCAAATTATTTTTTGAAGATGAAGGCATATCATGATGAGATTGCTGCCTCTGGGAAGCCTCTAGATGAGGAAAACATGGCTGCAAGTATCCTTAATGGTCTAGATGATGACTATGATCCTGTTGTATCCGTGGCTGAAAGTGCATCTAGCCTTATAAGTGAGTTTTGGTTGATTAATGACAAGGTGGTCAAAGGACTAATGAGTTTTTTGAGATGTATGTAGAGATTAGTCATGTTGACACTTTGGGTGTTGTATGATGACCCCCCTCCCCCCAAATTCATGATTCAACACAGTGAAAGCACTAGGAGCTTGTTTTAAATTCTTTTGAATTTTAAATTTGAGTATAGGAAAGTCATACTTTGTAAATAGTGCTCTAATTCTATCCAAGTGCTCAAAGATCATTTCCGTAAAAGAGAGATACCATTACACAACACTTATACTGCTATGAGATTGCTCATCTCTGCCAGGGGACTAGACATTCTGGTCCACTCCTATTTGCGTGTGACTAAGTTTTGGCCAGAGGTTTTAGGCCCATGGGCCAGTAGTTCTGGTATTCAAATATGTGACTAATGGCTACATGATGTTGGTGAGTGATTATAAAAACCCTCTTTCCTTTCTAGTTCTTCTTTGCTTTTTCACTTTCACTTTTTTACCTCCTTGGTTCTCCATAGGTTCCAAACACCTCTCCTACCTAGTTCTTGATCTTCCATAGGGATTCAAGTGAGAATCTTATGGGTGTGAGTGCTTTTTTCTATAGGTGAGAGCTAGAAGAATCTTGAGCACTTGGGGATTAATGTAGGATGGTGTTTGGAACTTATTACTCTTGGAGGGTATCTTCCAAGATAGTTAGGCACCGCCTGTAAGCTTCCTCATGTTGTCAATTGACCTAAGCAAGTTTGTGAGAGTAGACCTCACCTTCGAAATTAAAAAAAAAACTTTAAGTGAGAACCAAGCTAATCTACATGGTCACTTGGTAAGGCAAGAGGTCAAGAGAGACCTAGCTTCTAGGAGCTCCTGAATAGAGGACATGATCTTAGAGATCCAAATTTTGAAAAAAAATTCAAGTGTCTTCCTTGCTCTCTTGTTCTCTACTTGTTTAAGTTTGCTCCTTTACTATTCTCTCTGAATTGCTATGCGTGTTCCTACGATTAGACCTGCTTAGCTCCTTTTATATTGTTCGTGGTCTTGCTAGGTGTACCTCTTTGGAGTCTCATTCAATTGATCAGAAGTTCTAGGTCCAAATGATTGGAAGTTCCAACCAGCTCTTTCAATCTTCCCGAGCTAGCCGGTCGGAGGATCTGATGATCTGAACTAGTAGTTCTAGTCAAGATGAATTTGTCCACCGAGATTGAAAGAATTTTCAAGGACACCTATTCACCTGACTCTAGGCTACATCAAGAGCTTTCAATTGGTATTGGAGCTAATCTCTTTGGATTGGCTTCACCGCTAGAAGAGAAGATGTCATTGGATGGGGCTACACAGGTGCTTCTCGTTGAGGATACCTCACATGTCGATAGCTCCACCAACAAAATTGGAGTTAAGGGAGTACCCTCACTTGCTGGTGGCTCCACCAACAAAAGTGGAGTTAAGGGAATAACCATACTTCTTGATTATGAAAAGTTGAATTCGCACTCACATACTCAATTCATCTCCGTGCCTTTTGGGCGGGCTCCTCAATTTCATGGGACCTTCTATATTGCTTGGAAGCATAAGATGAAATTGCATCTAATCAATTTGAATCCTAGTGTTTGGAAGATTGTGTGCACAAGTGGCGATGAGATGAAGGACACCGAGAACCCCACACAAGAGGAAGAGCAAATGATCCATCAATACGCTGTTGATATGAAAATTATCCGATACCCATGCCGATAAGTCACATGCATGAAGGCCTACAAGGTCACTTTACCTCTAGTGCACATGCTTAAATTGTTAAGGTTCTAGGTGTGCTAGTTAATTTGACCTACAATTGACAAGTAGCCAATTGGCAAATAGGCCAATATAGACTTGAGCAATCGACTATCTAGCCAATAGAGATAAGTTAGAAACCAATCGGCCAATGGACCAATTCGGACCCAAGCTATCGACTATCTAGATAACTTTATTAAAGACGATCTTAATATATTAGACTAAACTAAGATAGTATATGATTGTAGCTAATAAGTTTAGGTATGATTGATAGTAGATTAAACCTGGTATAAAAGTATATTAGATAATGATTTGATACAGATAAAAGTGAAAGCACAATATGAAGATAATCCATTGGCTAGAACTTGATGGAATACTGATTAAAACCTATTGACTTATCAAGATTTTTCTTATCAGAAGCAATCTAATATATTGGACGTAACCAAGACAGTATAAAATTAAAAATAACAAGATAAACCAATAAACACTAAACCAACGTGATGGATACACCAGGTTAGACTAAGAGATTGAATCAATCCAGCCTTAGATATAACTGAATTTATCAAGATAACCAACAACTTAAGATATCGGGCCAAATCGAGAAAGTCTTAACTAAGCCGATAGATTTATTATATAATGAGACTTATCTCTCCTTAGAGATCAAACTTAACCAATGCAGCTCAACCTGAAGTAAGATCATGTTGGAAACTACATTACTTCTACTTCTAGAGATGACGATGCACCATATTTATTGTATTGATCTGATTAATTCTTTTTACAAGACCCCCAGCTGTGCACATTTATATTCTTTGGTTTATACAAGTCTAATATGGTTACAGGTAACCATGCCAAAAGAGTGTTTCCTAAAAGGAAATAAAAATACTTAATCTTGCTTATTTACATGAGATATTTACAACCATAGAACCAATTCGTAACAGCTTCAAAGGATAGATTCCTTTCTCTTCTCTTATAAAAATTTCTTTGAATCTGGTCTTCACTAGACAATCCCTATCTACTTCATTGGCTTTCCTCTTCTAACCAAATCCATTAATAGCTCTCCAAAATTTTGGTATTAACACATGCCCCCTAATTTTAAAGTGTGAGGACTCACGCTTCAGAATTATCCTCTCCAGGCTTATCCATCGAACATCGGCCAATGCTAGAAAAATCCATTCCCATGGCCAATATCGATATTCCAGAGCACGTCATCTTGCCCTAGTTAAATTCACTTATTCCAATCCTGTGTCTTCTTTCATTGTCCTAACCTTGAACTTTTTACCGATATGCAGACCTTAGCCAATCTCTTTTCCTTTGACATCTACATGTACTTGGAAGAGGAAGAAGAAGCAGTCACCAATACACTGACAAAACCATCCCTTTGCACCAATTTTCGTAATCAGCTGACATACATTTTTGCATCAGCTAGAGGGGCCCCATTGATGCATTGATGCATTGGTGGTATATACTGAAATCAAAGACCAACTACTAGAAGAACTCATTGATGCCCTGACTCTAGCATCCTTATTGGAGTCTCATCAGTTTCAAGTCATTAGGGCAAGGCAGCGCATGGCTGTTCATGGCACTCAAAGATTGTTAATTCAGGATATGCAAATTGATAGGCTAGCGACTCAAGCAAAGAAAGTCAAGCTCAACAAGATGATGGCCATACCTATCCAATCTCAAGCCTGTATTGAATAACTAAAGAAAAAAGAGGTCGGTTTGCTAGCGGAATTGGAGAAAACACGCAAGGACAATGAGTTTGAAGAACTTCAGCTTAGTGGCCTGCCCTAAGTAATCTAACAGCAGAAGGCCAAGCTTGCAGAGGTAGTGTGTTGGATCCTCCATTGGCGCAAGAGTATCAAATCCATTCTAGGCTCCGATGAAGAAGACAGTCATATCATTAAAGAAGCCGATGACATCCACCTGCGAGCAGCATAACTAATTCAAAAATACTTGGGCTAATATAGAAACTTTTGATGCTTGTCTGATTACATTTTGTAATTTTTGAATAGGTTGGTCTTTGAGTTTGATCTATTAATCTCATCATCCTCAAGACATATTTTCTCTCTTGTGCATGTTTCTAAAGGCAATAGATATAGTATTCATTATCTTTAGACGATGTAGGTAACATTGGCTTTATGAATGTTTGATAACCTCTGAAGACATCGGCTGCACTTAGTCAATTTAGGAGTTGTCCAAATGCTAGGGTGGTATGTTTTCAAGTACTTTCTGTTGAGTGCCTTGGCAAGTTCCTCTCCCTTAAGATTCTTTAATACATACGCATTTCCTAGCATACATCAACCTATTCGATAAGGCCCTTCCCAATTAGTTAACCATTTTCCAAACTTTTTATCTTTGGAATCAATCAATAAAATCAACTTCCACATGAGATACTATTCATCAAATGGCTTTGGTGATACTCTTTTATTATAGTATCTAGCCACCCTAGCTTTATTCTCCTCAATCCTTTCAAGCGCACGTAGCTAATTCTAGGCTAGATCCTCCAACTCATTGGTCATCAAATTATAATAATATCAGTTGTTAATTGATTTTGTAGTGACATACTTCCAGAGCCGACGTTCATTTTCCAAGGTACATAGCCTCATGTCCATACAACAATTGATATGATAACACTTGCAAAAATCCATGGCACACCATCCAATAGGCCCATAATGAATTGACTATGGTGGTATGCCACCTCCGAGGTTGTTCATCTATTTTGTGCTTGATCAACATGATAAAGCTTTTATTTGAAGCTTCAACTTGTCTGTCGGCTTGAGCATAATGAGGAGATGAATTCAAGATCTTGATTCTCATACTAGCAACAAATTGTTAGAACTTTTTAGACAAAAAATAGACCGTTGATCCATTGTAATCGTCCGAGAAATACTAAACAAATAAACTATATGCTCCTTGATAAATTCTATGGCATCCATCAATGTAGGTTTTTCAAAGGAACAACTTCCATCCATTTAGTAAAATAATCCATCATCTAGCTGATCATAACAATTCCCTACCTGCTGAATGGCCATTGCTTGATAATAGGGTTTATAGCTAATGCTGAGGCTTATCGCAAATTTTCATACTTCTGACAATCTTGACATTCTTTCTAATACTTTAAAATATCCTTTAGCATTGTTGGCAAAAAATATCCAACCGTTCTAAATAGCCACTTCATTTTGTACGTTGATTGATGATTTCCACAAATACCCTCATGAATTTCTCACATAACCACTTTGGCTTTTTCTAGATCTAAGCATTTCAACAAAACTCCGTCAATCATTTGATAGTATAGTTTCCTATCAAGCAAAACATATTTGATGTCCTTATACCGAAACTTTCTTGAAACTGATTGTGAAGGATTTTGTAAGTAATCTATTATTTTTTTTCTCTAGCCATCGGCCTCAACAATAGCTACTTCAACTTCTACATCTTCTACAATCGATCAATAACCCGAAGCAATTTGTGCAAGATCATTAGCTTTTGTATTCTACTCTCTAGGAACATGACTCAATGATGCAATCTTAAAATCCTTTAGCAACTATTAGCAATCTTTGTGATAGGATTTTAAAATCACATCCTTGCACTCATATACCCTAGACAATTGTTTGATCACCAGTAGTGAATCTCCCATGATCTCTATTACAACGGCACCAATTTCCTTCAGTAGATGAAGTCTCTTGAGTACTGCTTTATATTCTACTTGATTATTAGAGCAATAAGGTTTAATTGTAAAAGCAAATTCAAAGCTTGCCCCCCGAGGTAATATGATGACCAGGCTGATGCCATACTCGTGTCTACACACTAATCCATTGAAAAATAAAGTATAAGGCACTAGCTTCACATTTCCTATAGAATCATCACGAAGTTGTACAATGAAATCAATTATTGCTTGTCCTTTTATTGCTTTATCCTATTCATACCATAAGTCAAAATCTGTCAAAGTAAAGATCCACTTTCCAATCCTCCCCTTCAATACTAGAGCCAACAACATATACTTCACTACATCGGCTTTGCATACCGCTGTGCACTAAGCTGATAGAAGATAATGCCTCAATTTTGTGCATGAAAAATATAAACATAGGCAAAATTTTTCCGCCATGGAGTATCTTGTTTCACCATCCAAAAGTCTTCTGCTAAGATAAAATATGACTTGCCTCTTTTCCTTTAAATTCATAAACCAAAATAGATCCGATAGATTTCTCATCGGTCCATAAAAATAACTTGAATGGCCTCCCCTATTGCGTTAACACCAAGACTAATGGGGAACTAAAATAATCCTTAATTTCATCAAACATCTTCTACTGTTCAGCTCCCCACACAAACTCTTGATCGGTTTTCAACTTCAATAATGTTGTAAAAGGCTTAATTCTTTCAGATAAATTTGAAATAAATCTCCTCATAAAATTAATCTTGTCAATCTAGGACTATAACTTTGTTGTATCGACTGGTGGTTCTATATATTTGATAGCTTTGATACCTCATTGGCTGACCTTGATGCCTCTTTCATACATTATGAACTCTAAAAACTACCCAGATATGCCAAAAGGGCATTTGTTGGAATTCATCTTTAGTCCATATTTCCTTGTCCTCTCCAGCATCACTCGCAGATCGGCGAGATGCCTTTCAACACTCTAGGATTTGACTAGCATATCATCTATATAAATTTTCACCAATAAGATAATGAGATCATGAAATATATAATTCATAGCCCTTAGTAAGTAGCACCAGCACTTTTAAGTCCAAATGTCATAACCACCTATTCATACAAACCAATTGTTCTTGCACATTTAAATACAGTTTTTGGAATATCTCCCTTAGCCATAAAAATATGATTATAACTTGCTTTGTCATCCATGAAGCTCATAACTTTATGCCCTGATGCTACATCCACCGAAAGATCTGCAATTGACATTAGATACTCATCTTTTGGTGTAGCTTTGTTCAAGTCTCGAAAGTCGACTCGTACCTCCGATTTTCTATTTTTCTTTTTTACCCGGACTATATTAGATATCCACTCAGCATATCGGCACGGTCAAATAAAATTTGCGTTATACAACCTTGTAATTTTCATCATAATTACTTCATATAATCCAGCCTTGAATAGCCTTGGAGTTTGTTTGTATGGCTGATATCCTGACTTGATAGGGAGCTAATGTTCAACAATCGATCAGCTAAGTCCTAGCATCTCATGGTATTACTGAGAGAAACAATCTCAATATTCGTTCAATAATTTTATTAATTCTCTTATATATTCAGGATACAACTTATCACTTATAAATATCGGCCTTAGCCTATCTTTAGGACCTATATCTACTTCTTCCAAATCATCGGCCAACATAAACTCTTGTCTCAATTTTCCTTCTATATCATCTATGGTATCTTAGAGTAATAATTATGAACCGATTTCATTGATCGGCTGTATGTCGTGGTCCGTGATCTTTAGGAAATTCCCTTATCACATGTGTCTAAACTTGTAGTCAATTACTTCAATTTCCCAAACTGGTAAAATGGTTGTTGCAATGCTAAGTAACCTATTGGTCGACACAATTTCTCCTTGATCTCCCTACCACTAGATCAAACTTTGATGTATAGTAGAAAGTATGTAGTAATTTACATGAATCCAATCCCTAAAGAGGAGCATGCTATATGATCCTTTTCCATCAATCATAAAAAATGTCGTAGGCAAGGTCTTACTTTCTACAGTTAACTCCATATTTAAAACCCCTTTTGCCTCCCATAAATTCCCTCTAAAGTCTTCTAGCACCATATTTATCTTGATAAGGTCTTCAGCGATTTTCCCAAGCTTGCAGTACGTAGTCAAAGGCATTATGTTCATGGATGATCCTCCATCAACCATCATTTTTGTCATCAGGTTCCCATCAACATGTCATTTGATGTACAATAGTCACAAATGGTGATGCTTGGATTCTTCAGTTCATCCATAGATTCCTTGCTCTCATCATCATCGAACAAAGAAACTTTGTACTTCACGGGTAAAATAAACAACATATTGACTAGAGCCAATTGTCCTGTTTCATCGGCTTTTTGCTTAACATGCACTCCTTCCTAGTCTTTTTAGATCAACGGTTGGCTTCATTATACCTTCATTGCTGCTCTGCTATTTGTTCTTGGTGCTAAAATTGTTGTACCCTTCTTTTTTTCATTTTTAGTTAAAATTTCACTAGAGAACCACTAAGAGGTCTCAACATATTGTCCTTCATTAAATTCCTCATTAATTTCTTCATCAAGTGCATCATTGAAAACTTTGAAAAAATCTTCATGAATCAGCCCCAAACGGTCATAAACTGATGTTTGTTTCCTTGATGGACTATCCTGAGTAGATACAGGCTTGTGTGAGGATTTCCCATGTTTAAAGCATTGTGGCTTTCTGTTGCTACACTCAAGACAATCATTAATCGATGGTAGCCTCATCCCTTGATCCCAACAGAATTAGAAAAACAGGCAATCCCAATGTACATCGTATTGGAACTCCTCTTTGTATGATGAAGCCTGAAGCTCTCTTTCTTGGCTCCTTTGGTATTCTTCAATCAACTGTGATGAGGTGACCTTTGATTTTCCATAATTTTGATTTGCCCGATGTCCCCTCTAATCGCTTCGATCTTTTAAATACCCTGCATACACATGTTTACTAGGAAAGGGTGCCCATCTATTTTCATCAGCTTTTTTCGCATCATCGAACATAACCCTCCCTTGCTCCATAGACAATTGAATTTGTTGCCGAAATACTTTGCACTCATTTGTATGGTGAGAAATTGAATTGTGCCACTTGTTGTACTTTTTCTTCTTAAGTTCATTAGCTGATAGAATCACGTAGTTTGGAGGAAGATGTATTTGTTTCTTTTCAAATAACACATCAAAAAATTTTTGACCTTATTTATATCAAAATCATACATTTCTTTGTTTCTCATATCTTTGATCCATAGACATGACATTATTTTCTTGTTTTTTGTCCACTTCGCTAAGCCGATTTCAATATTAGAATCGACCTTACTTGTGAAATTTTTTGCTATAACTTTTCCTTCCTTGTCTCATGGAATCCACATGATTCAATACTTTGTACACCAAATGCGCCAAGCTCTCAAACTCTTGGTAGAAAAAATTCTCCTTGATGGGAGCTACTAATCCTTGGAAAGCCAGCTTAGCCAATTGTCCATCACTTAGATTTAAACTATAGCATCAGTTGCCCACATCGCAAAATCTTTAGGTACATTCTAGGACTGATTTGTCCATCCTTTGATGCACTGATGTAACATCTATCAACCGCATTTCATGAATTCTAGCTACGAAGTATTTGTGAAATTGTTTTTCCAAATCAGCCCATCCTTTGATTAAATTTGGTGATAAAGATGAAACCATGTAAAATCCAATCTAGATAATGACAGCAAAAAAATGTCTAACTCTCAAAACTTCCTCCGTCGATGCCTCTCCACATTAAGCTAACAATCGGTTGCTATGTTCCACCAAAGATATATTATCTTGCCATGAGAATTTTAACAAATTTGGCACACTGTATTGGTGAGGCAATGGAACCCTATAAAACTAATCAAGGTACAAACACTAATACATAAAGGTCTTTTCCTTCAATTTTATGTCGAACTATTCTCTCATCACTTCGGCTATCCTTGTTATCCATTCATCGTCTTGCACATTGTCTATTAGATACTATTGTAAAAGCAATGGTATTGGCCTTTCTATCTAGTGATATCTTTGTGCTTGATTCTGATGTCCTCCATAATAGGTGATCTGATGATATTCTTGATGAGTTCCATTACACTACCCTGCCAAACTGCATTTGTCCAAGAGGAATCAAACTAGAAATCACATCTCCCTTTAGTCCATAAGTTACTTGAGGAACCTCTAATGTTATTGGCACTTGTGCACTGGTGACAATGTTTGCCAATGTCCTTTGCGGATGATAAATAGGGACTTGATAAGGTTCCTGCGCAATTGATTCATCCACTATATTTTTAATAAGATTCTGGAGTGTGTTCACTAAAACGCCAGATTGATTTATTAATGCATGGGGCATAACTTCGTTGTCCAATTCTTGGAACAATTTATACGGAACACTAGGTGCTTTTTGAATTGAATCTCCAACTAGAACTAGTTTTGGGAATTGTGTCTTCTAGGTCGGTCCTTATTGCATCATGTTGAACAATTCCAAGCATAGCTTTTCAAAATCCTTCATGGCTTGCACCACCTATTGCCTCTGTGCTTCAGTTTGGTTCTCCAAGGTCACCAAAATTATGTTGTTGGTTTTGACTTCCATCCCAGACATGTTCGTTGGAAAAGGATTGGTCCTACTAGGCGTGGCAAAATAGCGTGTTGACATAAAAATCACATGATATCCGCGCCGATGCATCTCACACCTTAGATAAATCTAAATGCATCAAGATAACTTATAAACATATAAACTTATCTAAGATATCAGACCAAACTGAGAAAGTATTAACCAAGCCGATACGTTTACTATATAATGAGACTTACATTTTGATGGAGATCAAAGTTAACCGATATAGCCTAACCCAAAGCAAGATTTTGTCAGAAACTATGTTACTTCCACTCTTATAGGTGGCAATGCACCGAATTTGATGTATTGATCTAATTGATTTTTGTACAAAACCCCTATGTGTATATATTTATACCCTTTGGTTTATACAAGCTCGATACAGCTATTGGCAACTATGCCAAAAGTGTGTTTCCTAAAAGAAAAGGAAAATACTTAATCTAGTCTATTTACGAGTGATATTTACAAACACAACCGATTCATAATGGCTTCAATGGATAGATTCATTTTTCTCCACTTATCGAAACTTCTTTGAATCCTTTCTTCACTAGGCAGTCCCCACCGGGTTTATTAGCTTTCCTCTTCTGACCGAATCCATGAATGACTCTTTAAAATTTTGTTGTTAACACACGCCCAAGCCGCTAATGTCATACTTAGCACCTAAGTCTAGAAGAATTCAACAAGGAGGATCAACTCGAGAAGTCCAATTAGATTTGGGACACTCTTTAGCTTGCTCAAGAAGGGTCTCCGAGCATGAAGGAGTCAAGGTTTGAGTTGTTGGAAGGACAACTTGGTTAGTTCCTAATTATGGTCAACGAGACACCTCAAGGGAAGTACAATCGCATGAAGATCATTGTGAACAAGATTCAAGGCTTTGATGGTGAAGACATGATCGACCATGTCATTCTTGAGAAACTTCTATGAGTTTTCGCGCCAAGAAACAACACATTGGGTGACTCTCATCCATGAGATGAACAACTACAAGAGGCTCACTCCATGTGATGTGCTATAAAGATTCATCGCCCATGAGCTTCATGAAGAAAATGCCAAGTATGTCAATACTCTCACCAATAATGACACTATTGCCAAGAACAAAGAAATAGCTCTCAAGGACAAAAAAAGAAGTCTCAATTGATGAGGAGAGAGGACAAGGACTCCGCTCTCTTTGTTAAGAAGTTCAAGAAGTTTTTGAGAGTTAAAGGAGGCTTCGACAAAAGGAAGCATGGCAATAAGACCAAGAGCCGACCAAGCAAGAGGCTATGCTACCAATATGGTGAGCATGGGCACTTCATCACCAATTGCCCTTCCAAGAATATAGACAATGGTGACAACTCCAATCATCACAAGTGGTAGAGTGAGCATGCACACATTGGAGAGCAATGGGTCTCTAGAGGTGAATCTAGAGCCGAAGAAGAAGATAAAAATAAGAAAGGAGTTGCCATCTTTGCTTTCAAGTCATCATCGCCAAAGGAGTTACTCCTATCTAGCTTGAGCAATGACAATGACTTCGATGCTCCCACTTGTCTCAATGGCAAGAGAGTGCAACATAACTCTGATGCTCAAGCCTCTTGATAGTGATGATTTTGAGATTGATGCTAGTAATTTTGAAGATGATGTGCTTAAGGGTTGTAGTCATCTTGAGCCAAGTGGCTGGGCTTATGAAGGAATTACAGAAACAAGACAAGACTCTCGAGTGACAAGAAGACTTGCTCATCCTTAATGAGGGAAACATTGTTCTTGAGAAGTCCTTGGCTAAGGAGAAGGAGAGGGTAGAAAAATTAACCGATCAACTTGATTTAGTTAATGAATCTATCGCTACTCTAAAGAGTTGTAATTTGAGACTCTTTGGAGTAACTTCCCTAATTCCCCTCAAGCCACCAGTTCATCTAATGCCTTCATAGGCAATGGATGTGCTAGACATTACAATATTGATGTGAATGTTTTTACCTCCAACCTACAAGATTTAGAGTCTTTAAATAGGGAGAATGAAAGGTTGGGTACCTTGGTGAACTATGGGTGCATGAAGACATATTAATTCAAATATGCACTCTATGAGACCATCACTACTCACTCGAACAATAATGGATATGGGCTTGGCTTTTGTCTTTGTGAGAGCAAGCCATCCAATAGTAGTGTGATGAATGGGAAGCAATGCTTTAAGTTTGTTTAGAAAGGGAGTGCACCATCAGCCTTGGAGACATCTTGACTTCTTGCCAGTCACATAGGCAGAATTTCTGACCATATGGCCAGGGAGTTCTGACCGAGCATCTTAGCTCGGCTGAGAATCCTAGTCAAAGGTTTTGGCCCACATAGCTGTAGGTTCTAGCAACTATCCTGAGCAAGTCAAGAGGGCCTACTAAAGGTTTTGACTCCATGGGTCAGAGGTTCCAAGGGACAGGAATATGTTTACAAGCCTTGACAAGAATGGAGGAGATCACTACAATATCACTTTCGGAGACAATGCCAAAGGAGAGGCAATGGGCATAGGTAAAATGACTATCTCCATTAATATTTCTATCTCCAATATTCTTCTTGTCAAGTAATTAAGTTATAATCTTTTATCGGTGTCTCAATTATATAAAATGGGTTATAATTGTTTTTTCATCAATGAAGACTTAACCACCCTTAAAAGAAGTGATAATTACATTGCTTTCAGGGGGAGGATAAAGGGTGAACTCTATTTAGTTGGATTTGATCTAGATGAAGTAAATCCAAAAGCTTGCTTAATTACTAAGTCCTCCATAGGGTGGCTTTGGCACTGAAGGCTAGCCTATGTGGGGATGAAGAATCTATCAAATCTCTTAAAGGAGAGCACATCCTTATGCTTATGTTACTTTTGAGAAAGACTGTGTGGGTAGTGCTCATCAATAGGGAAAGCAAGTTGGCAATCCATATCCCGTGAAACGTTATGACTACCTCAAGACCACTTGAACACCTTCATATGGATCTCTTCCAACCTGTTGCTTACTTAAGCATTAGAGGTAACAAATATGCCTTTGTCATAGTTGGTGATTTTCTCGATACGTAGGTATTCTTTTTCCATGATAAAAATGAAGCACAAGACCTTCAAACGCTTCGCAAGACATGCACAAAATGAGTATGAAGTCAAGATCAAGGAGGTGTGAAGTGACAATGGATGAAAATTGAAGATTAATCAAGTTGAAAAATTATATGATCAGGAAGGCATCAAGCACAAGTTCTCCATCCCATATGTCACATCAAAACAACGTCATCGAGAGAAGGAATCACGCACTCATTGAAGCAGCAAGGACGATGCTTGATAAGTACAAGACGCTAGACACATTTTGGGCAGAAGCCATGAACACCACATTCCATTCCATCAATCATCTCTACCTTCACAAAATCATGAAGAAAACCTAATGCTAGCCCTTAATCGGTAAAAAAACAAATATCTCCTACTTTTGAGTTTTTGGCTATAAGTGTTACATTCTTGGCAAGAGGCCTCAACCTTCTAAGTTTGCATTAAAAGTAGATGAAGGGTTTTTTTACTAATTATGAGGCAAATGCTTATGCCTATCATATTTTTAACAAATCTACTAGAATTGTTCAAACTACGATAGATGTAGTGTTAGATTAGACTAAGGGCTCACCAGAGAAGCAAGTTGAGCTTGATGTGATAGGTAATGTCATTTGTAGTAAGGACATCAACAAAATGGCTATTGGTGAAGTGAAACACAAGAAGTTGATGAAGATTAAGGAGACACTAAGCAAACTACTTACACTCAAGTTGTGCCTTCAAGTCCAAAGTTGATCAAGAGGATGATATCAAACGAGCATATGGAATTGATGCTAAGGGCACTCAAGAGCAAAGAGACACTGTGCAAGATCAAGTTGCCTCAGTGCACCATCCAAAGATATTCCATACTATGTGAATGGATCATCCTCTTGACAACATTCTTGGAAATATTCAAAAAAGGGGTAACTACTCAATCTCAGATTGTAACTTTTTGTGAACATTACTTTTTTGTCTTAGTGTTTGGAATCTATTACAGTGATGGATGCACTTGATGACCCAAATTGGATAATGGCCATGCAAGAGGATTTGATCAACTTTAACAACAATGAAGTATGGTCATTAGTTGAGAGACCTAACCAAAATGTCATCAAGATCTAGTGGATCTTCCATAACAAGCAAGACGGGAATATAGTGGTGACTCACAACAAAACACAGATAGTGGCATAAGAGTTCACTCAACTTGATGGTCTCGATTTTGTGGAAACCTTTGCATTGGTTACTCGCCTGGAGTCCATTCATATTATTTTGGCCTATGCTGCTAACCATGATTTCAAGCTAAACCAAATGGATGTCAAGAGTGTCTTCTTGAATGGATGAATCTCGGATTGGTGTATGTGGAATAACCACCTATCTTTGAAGACCCCAATATCACAAGGCATTCTATGGGCTTAAGCAAGCACCTAGAGCATGGTATAAATGACTTCATCATTTTCTTTTGAAAAATGGCTTTGAGATAGGAAAAAAGCGATACTATTATCTTCACTAAGATATTCAAGGATAATTTGTTTATATGCCAATTTTTTGTTGATGACATAATCTTTGGCTCAACTAACCATTCATTTAGGATTATGATCAAGAGGATTGCGATTGCCGTGATGGGGACCATCATCTCCCAAACAAATTATCTAAAGGATATTCTCAAGAAGTTCAAGCTAGACGGATCCAAGACCGTCAAGACACCCATGCCAATCAATGGACACATTGATGTCGATGAAAATGGTATATCTATATACTAAAAAGTATATCACTCCATGATTGGATCTCTATTTTATCTTTTGCATCTAGATTTAATAGCATTCTTAGTGTGAGCATGTGTGCTTGCTTTCAAGTAGCACCGAAAGATTGACACCTTGTTTTTGTAAAGAGAATTCTTCGATATTTGGTTCACGCTCCTAATCTTACCATGTGGTTCTGTAAAGGGTGCTCCTTTGATGTTATCGGAATTTTTGACTCTAGTTATGGCAGGTGTAAGGTTGACCACAAGAGCACAATAGGAACTTATTAATTACTTGGATGGTTTCTAGTTTCTTGGTCCTCTAGAAAACAAAACTCCATAGCCTTATCCACCACTAAAGCTGAATACAAAGCCGTCGGCTCATGTTATGCTTAATTTCTTTGGATAAAACAAACCCTCTAAGACTTTGGCTATTCCATGACCAAAATCCCACTACTATGTGATAACGAAAGTGCCATGAAAATACTCAATAATCCAGTTCAATACTCAAGGATCAAACACATTGATATACAACACCACTTCTTGAGAGATCATGAAACAAAAGGAGACATCACTCTCACCTAGGTGAGAACCGAGCACCAACATGCTAATATCTTTACCAAGCCTTTAGCTGAGAAGAGGTTTTTGCAAGCTACGGAGTGAACTAAATATCCTAGATTCTTGGCACCTTGCTTGACAAATTGCATTGTTAATCGATAGTCAAGTATTAGTCATAAAAATATATATCAGTAAGCTTTTGTGTTTTTAGAGATCATTTCTTGTGTAGAAAATGGTCTTAACACAATGGAGCTTCAACATTCCATCTTAGTCTACAAGAAAATCTTTTTTCTAGAAAGCTTTGCAAAAAATAGTGTGTGATGTTTTCATTGTGAAAATTTGGGTTTTGTTGTCTAGAATGGTGGTCATACATTATTGTATGTTTGCTGCCCACATGTAGTACAATTTTATTTTGTCCAATCTTCTCAAAATCCTTTGATTCTACTTCCTTTCAACGCCCGTTGGAAGTTTCGGCCCCCAACCCAAAACCTCCAATCAGCTGCCTCATTTTGTGAATCCATATTCAGTTTCGCTGATTGGAAGTTTCGGTCAATCGACCTGATGCTTTGATGGTCAGGGGGATAAAGTTGTACGGGTAGTCAGTTTCAATTTCTCCTTCCCCACTTCCTCTCGTCATAAACCCTAACTCTCCCCTTCCTCCCTCCGGTGATTTTGTTATTCCACCAATGAAGTTCCTCAGGCTTAATGTTTCCCATCACTTTGGTGATTGGAAACTCCGTCCTATCGTCCTCTTATTCATTCTTTGTTTGGAGGTATTGGCTTTAATCTCAAACCTTTATGTTTGTCCTTTTTTCCCCTATCTATCAATCTGTGGACCTAGGCTTAGTTCCTTTTGGCTAGAACTCTTTGTTAGCACCTATAGAACACCAATCTATAGAGTTTTATGACATGCTTTCACCCACTTTGCTAGCTAGAAGTTCCAATGTTCTTGACCAAAAGTTCATGGCATCACTCTCGGCTTGACAAAAACGGTTGGTCAAAGGTTCTGACCAGGGACCGAATATTTTGACTGTACTCCTCTAGCCATGTTCCTGTGACTTCTCTTTTTGTCCTTTTGACCTCACATCCTATCCCTTGATTCCTATTGTCAGCTAATCATGGTGCATGAAAAGAGGTAGAAGGTGAGGCAAAATGTCACCCCAATGGTGAGTGAGGGTGACTCACCCCATGAGTCTCGACATCACCTTCATCGTTCTCACAAGGTTGTTCCCAAGGGGAAGTAGGTGCCAAGACAAGGAGGGAGTTCCAGGGGCAAAGGTGGCAGCGGTGTTGGTTGTGGTGGGTCCTAGGCCAGAGGTTTAGCTAAGGGGAGTGGTGGAGGTAGCAATGACCCACTCTGTCTCTTCAAGAACATGGCTCATCTCACTATTCCTGCTAGCCATACCGGACGACACATCTTTGACTATCTTCATGATGTGGCCAAAGGGGGAAGAGACCACAAGATTGACCACAACACACTTCCTCGAGAGATTGCTGATCCTCTGTTTCACACTACCTGTTATTGAGATGAGGTGGATAGACTGGAAGTACATGAACAAGTAATAGTCTAAGTCATTCAGAGATGTGGTGAAGGTATGCCTCAACAAGGATCTTGATGATATTATGGGGTTGGAGTATAATTGGTGTGAGGAGGTGATTCTCTAGTTCTATGCCACTGTGTTTTTTGATCAAAATGAGAATGGAGAGTTTCAAATGCATTGGTTGACTCAGGGACAAGAGTATAGAGTGTCTATCTCAGTTCACAAAGATCCTTGAGCTTTACCCTAATTATTTCAACAAGGTTAATGTTCATAATGAGAAGTCTCTCCCTTTGAATCACATTGCATTCATTTACACTTTAGAAGGACCCCAGTACTGCATAAGCACCACCAAGTGTGTGAAGCCACACTACAAGTTGCTTGTGAACATGTTGAAGGTTACTCTTAGTCCCAAAGCTGGTGATGCTACAACTCTTCCAGCCAGACTCTATCATCTCCTCTCATATCTTAGATCCACTCAATCTCATGTCAACATAATGAAGTTCATATGGTTTTAGATCTACAACATCTCCATTGATCCAAAGAGAAGATATGGCTATGCTCACTTTCTTATGAAGATGATTGAGACGGTGAACAGAATCTAGCTTTTCAAGGAGGTCAGTCACAAGCCATTTTGCCCCAATGCTGCCATAGAAATCATTTCTAGAGAGGGCATGTCTCATAGGTCTCGAGGCTTTAAGGAAATCCTATGTCCATTGTGGCCATGTGTTTTCTGCATAGTGAAAATCGGAATAGATGGACAATCCCACCTTGATCTCGGACAATTCGATCTTTCTATGATCAGCTTGAGCTAGACAATCCAACATACTCTTTGTTCGTTGACATTTGGGCATAGTGTGCTAGACAGATCATTCGGCATTGGCGCTAGACAATATGCAATGGGCAATCCAAGTTATGTTGGACTGTCTGGCTCTTTATAGCCCAACGGCTATTTAGAGAGTGACCTATTGTCCAGCCCAATACATGTGGGGCAGTACTACTATTATATTGTCCATTTCCATTGTATCCACCACAAATTATTGGATAAATGGGATCCATACATGCATAATAGCCACTCACCCTTATCGTGTCCATATCTACAAAGGGATGATTTTTGGTATAACACTAATGATGCCAAGTATGGAACCCAAGAGATCCATAACTAGAGAGCACGTCAGTCTCCAATCGAGGCATGTACTACCTATCATGCACTTGAAGGCGATGACCAAAACACATACCCCAGAGAACTTTTCTCATGCTTTCTGGCAAAAATCTCAAGTGTTCCATACCCATACCCATATACAACTAGCTCCTAGGACAGCAGCTAGCATTGTACTTTCATAAAAAACAAGTGATACAATAAGACTACTCAAACATAGATAAACATAATGGGTTTCATAGGCCCATCTAAAATATTTTAAGACACACGAAAGTCTGTAAAAGATCCATAAGCAAAAGAACCCATGGTGTGCAAACACCCCATTAGAGAAAACAACCGAGGCAAGAACTAAGCTGCAACTATTCACTATCCTCGCCACCCTCGGTGGGATAGTGGTAGCACATATCAACATCACCAGCATCCTCACCTAAAAATAGCAACATGAGTGCGAATGGTGCTTCGCAATACTTACACAATATAATAGTACAAAAGAGTATGTAAGCTTCTACATCAACAAAAATAGCTAAATGGTTCAGATTTTGCATAAAGCTAATTTTGTTGAACAAGTGGTAAATTGAAGCTATAAACATTTGCAAAAATATGGCAATCTACAATTTAGAACTGTAAGCATGTAAACCTGAAATTGAACTACAAATGAGCATAGCCAAACCTTAGCTGCATATTTCCCACGATATGCATGACTAATGCTAACAATTTAACCCAAGTATGATGCTAACATAACTGAGGAACACATCAAGCATTGCCTATAATCGTGATACAGCTATTCGAATAGTTTTACGTTGATCAATGGTATATAACTTTACCCACATGAAAAGAATAAGGATCAAATTCTTCACACATTCATAGACTTACAAGTAATGCAAGCTCATAGCATGTCCTTTCCTAAGCTTCGCCGCAACCACCTAAACCACGTCAAGGTACTAATGACTTAGTTATGTGTGTGTGATATAACTAAGGCGGGATCACCATGGGGAGATACCACCTGCCAAAACTTTATAACTAAGGCGGGATCACCAGGGGGAGATACCACCTGCCAAAACTATGTACACCTGGGCACTCCAAAGAGAAACCACCCTCATGACTTCTAACAGGCGTAGATGATCATAGCTTCAAATGGTACTAAGACAAGTTGTCCCATGCCTAGTGAGTGAAAGTAAGAAAGATGCTTAAATAGACGTCAACATGATCGGTCCTTAACAAAACAAATAAAGGTACTTGCATTAGAGAAAATCGACTATTCCATCATCACCCTATCATCCGGCCATTAATATGAGTCAAATATATTCTTAGTTTTAATTACAAGTCATATTCTCAGATTTTTATGCCCATTAATACGAGTAGAACTAGAGTTTAACCGATATCTTCATCCATCCGTTTTTAATTTTTCAGACTTAGGCATGGCTAGCCATTCCATATCAAAATAAAATCATCCCATCCATTCCCAACCAGAGCTAACAAGGGTAAATAGCACAATATGCATGGGAGGATATGCAGCAAGTAGGATATAAACAATTCTACCCAATACCAACATTTGAAGTAAATCGACACATGCATATACATAGGGTTTTGCAATCAAACAAATCGTGGAAATACATAGGTTCAATATGCATAGTCGTTTGTCTTGTTGCCGCAAGAAATCATACTCCAGCTCATGTTCTTGCTCCATGCTCCATGTACTCTGAATTGCCCAAATCTAAAGATAAAACATAATAATACAATAAGAATTAAGTTAAACATGTAAATACAAAATGCTCAATAAATCGTGAGGTAAATCAGTACGTAGATCACATTTTGACATGAATTTAGATGAAAGAATCATCTCATTTGCATTTATGGTTTGGGAGATAAAAAATAGCATGCCATACAAACTGACATTTCTATAAATATTTTAATACTACCCTACATGGTTTTACTAAACAGACACTTTGTATCAAGATTACATGGAGGTGACTATTTTTATCAAAAAGAAGAAAGTATATTGATTCTAAAATAATTGGTTCACTGAAATTGGACTTAAGATGATTTTTTTATGAATTTTAAAATTTTGCAGAATTTTTTATTGCAAAATAAATCACACAAACATTTTCCAGGATTTTCGCTTTTCTTCCCCAAATGCTGGGCCCACCTGTCGGCGGCCAGGAACAGGGGAGGCCGTGGGCTCCAAGGCCGGCAGCGTTTCTCGCCGTCGCCAGCGGTGAACGGGTGGCTCTAAGGAGGAGCCACCAAAACGAAAAGTGTAGAGGAGGTCCGGGGGAACGTGTTGGTGGTCGTCCGGTGGCTGGCAGTGGCCGATTGCTTGCCTGAGACGAACTCGAGCAGCGGCTTCTCGCAGGTACGCGATGCATGTTGGGCTACGGGCTTCGACCGAGTGAAGGGAGGCAGGCAGAAGTGGCTAGGTAGTACGGTGAACATCACCGTGGTGTTTTCCAGCGGCGGCACTAGTGACAGTGGTAAAGGGGCGGTTCAATCTACTGAATGCGTGGTGAAAACAAGACGTGTAGGGGATCAAGTGCTGCCAACTGCGCTACCAGTGCAAGGTGATGGCGGATAGCGGGAACGGGTGTGGCGGAGCTCGGCCGGAGACGAAGAAGATGGATGTCGATCTCCCTCCTCGCTGCACCGATCTGGGTGTCTCTTGGGGCGTTCTACTCCTGCGGCTGAGGCAACTCTAGCAGCGGAGCAGCTCGCCTGGGGAAGCTCCGAGGTTGCCGGAACGCCAGCGCAACGGCGCGGCCGCGCGGTGCATGCTCCAGGGGCCTTCGTGGCGAGGGCGTGTTCTCGGGGCTGCAGAGAAGGAAATGGAGCGGGGTCTGGGATTGAGCTATGGCGTGCAGAGGGGAAATGAGAACGTGGAAGAGATGTCTACGATGTCGACTTGCCGGCAGTGGCGGCGTTCTTCTTCCCGACGGCCGGCAACGAGGCAGAGGGCGAGGAGGGTCAGAAGGAACTTTCCCACTGCGTTTCTTGGCTCTAGTGTGGAATGGAGAGTTGGGCGAGATAGCAGGAGGAATTGGAGGGTGAGTGGAGTTCACACGCCGACACGCCGTGCACACGCGTCGGCTATGACCATAGAGCGGCCAGGGCATGTCCCTGCGCTGCTGGGAGGTGAACCGGAGCCGCCAGCCATTGTGGCTGCCATGTCGTAATGGTCCGTGCAATGGTCAGTGGGATGGGTAGAAACATGGGTGAACACACGTTTGGAGTAATTTCCAAGATTTTTTAGGGTTTTTCTCTCCCTCTCTCTTTGAAAATCAAAAGATAGAGCTAAAGAAGTGATAAAATGTTATGGATTTGTGAGGAGGTAGCCAAGGTCACCTCCATTCCATTTTACTAAGTTGCATTTAAAAATTCAAATTATTTTACTCTCAGAAAAATAAAGAAAGGGCCTAGGCTGAAATTTGCATGAATTTTTAGTAGGTCTAAACTAATGAAATAAATTCTGAAAATTTTCTATTAGTTCGAGATAAAAAAAACTAATATTTGAATACATTATGTCCCATATGTACTTCTGTTCAAATTGATATACTTTTAAGTTAGGCTTTGATTTATTGATTTTTAGGTTGAATTTGATTCAAATTCTTAACTACATGAAATGGTAATACAAAAATTTAAATTATGCACTCTAAAGGCAGAAGTAAAGTTAACTAATTACCTCCTTCTAAACTAGGGCTGTGACAATATATTTTTTGAATGTTTTTAGAACAGTCATAAACGGTTAATTTGCTTGGTTGGGCTATAAGTACCTTATCTACTCTTTGATTGTCTTTTGAAACCCTTACTAACCAATGCAATCTTGTGTAAATCCAAGAGACTAATTGTGCTTCAATCCTTCCACCTTTCTTCAAGCTTACTGCTTGTTTTTAAGTATCTAGTAGATAAGTGTGCACTTAGCAAAATAAGTCATGTGTTTAAAGTATCAAGTGAGAAGTTTTTTTTTACTTTTGGCATCTCGGTGTGACTAGACTGCTTTGGAGGCATTCTGGTGATCTCTCAAAAGCTCGTAAGAGACCTGATGTTATTGTGCAAGATTTAGGATCCACCTTCCGGAGTGAAAAAAAATCACCACTAAGAGAGCGTGTTTGAACTTTATGGCTAAAAGAGGAAACAACAATTTTATATAGATTGTTTTAACGAGAATTAGTGCAGATTATCGATCTCTGATATATTGGAAAAAAATAGCCGCATCCTGTCTTCCTTTCTCCTTATCTCCTTGAAGTGTGTGTTCTTGTTCCTGTTTTTATTTCTTGTCTCCACTTAACAAGAATAGTAGAATTGCTAGAAAAGATTATAGTTTATAAAACTTGGGTTACACACACTTACGCTAGTTTATCTTAAGTTATTAAATTCATCTTTAACTCATATGATTTCTATTCACCCCCTACCCCACCCCGTCTAGACACTTTTTATACCTAGACTTAGGCTAGCATAGTTTTGTGGCGGCCACGCACAATGCTGGCCAAGCATTTAGAAGACAATGCATTGAGTTAAACACGGACTTCCACACACCTCGCTTCCAAGCGGTTGTCCAAATGTTCGTGGAGACTTGCACCGTGTGTCAACGGAACAAAAGTGAGCACCCACATCCAGCCGGTCTAATCCAGGAGCTATTAGTGTCGTCTCCAATTTGGACGGATATCTCGATGGACTTTGTGGAGGGCTTCCCAAAGGTCCATAGCAAATCAGTATTATATCTCGATGGACTTTGTGGAGGGCTTCCCAAAGGTCCATGGCAAATCAGTATTACTGACTGTCGTTTACCGCTTCTCCATATATGCGCATTTCATCGTGCTAGGCCACCCTTACACCACCACGTCGGTCGCCGTGTCCTTCTTCGTGGAGATCATCCATCTGGATAGCATCCCAGCTTCAGTTGTCAGTTACGGCGACCCGGTGTTCACTGCATATTGTAAGCATGAGCTATTCCGATTGGCCAACGTTCAGCTTTAGATGAGTTTCGCGTTTCCATCCGCAGTCCGACGGCCAGACAGAAGCTGTCAACAAAACTTTTGCTATGTATCATTCGTTGCCTCGCTGGTGATAGCCCGTGCAGATGGGTTCACTGGTTACCTTGGGTAGAATATTTCTACTACACTTCCTTTTCAGACATCTCTTTGTGACATGTCTTTCAAGGTGGTGTATGTCATGAACCATGCGCGACTAGTTCGTACGAACCGGGCAACGGGACGAGAGGCCACCGTGGATTGGTGTTACGGGAGATTGGGTGTGGCTGTGACTGTTCCACCAACCGGCGGCGTCCCTGCGCCGCGCTTCTATGGGCCTTACGGAGTGGTGAGCCTTATTGGCGATGTGGCGTATTGTCTGGAGAGCTGCTTCCACGTTCCAGTCTACATGATGAGTTTCACGTCAGTTTGCTCAAGGGGACCTCCAGAGGCAGCCAGCTATTACAAGCTGATGATGAGGATTAACTCTGCCTTCTATAGGATATTAACAGAAACACCTGCCCGTCATCAACGTGACAGATGAAGCACACGGTGACGCCAATGTAACACATAATTAACAACCCACAGGAGCTGTCGGATTTTTACGCGTTTCAGCCGTTGTGACCAATCTCCATGTTTGCGTTTCTCCTTTGTTTCCTGACAAAGAGTAGACTGAGAAAACATGCATAATTCATTTCCTTCTTGGCTTATGTTTGACCAATCAGATTTGTAGATGCAGACAGATATATGAGGATCGAAAATAAAAACTAAGGAGAGAGAGAGGGGTAAACGATAGTATTAAAAAAACTAAAAACTTTTAACATAATTCAAAGTTACCTCTCATAAATAAATTAATCTTATTTTAGTATAAATCCTAGAACTCTCTAGATATTGTCGATCTGACCTCTGGTCTGCTTGTAGTACACATTCTGGTCTAACCGTCACTTTTCTGTCGGCCTGACCGCTACACCCTACCCAGTATTGATGAAAATCTCAAAAATTAACGAAAATCTTAAGTATATCAACTTTACTATATCACAATGTGTATGTAATGTACTTCTCTCTCAACTTTCAACTAAACTTATAACTCATATTTAAACCATAATTTTTCTCTATTTTAAAAGTGATACTTTAAGTCTAAACCACCTCTCTATTCATACATATAGGAAGCTACACAAAAAAACTCTGAATCCTACTAGGACTAGCCCTCTTAGTTTTATATAAAACTCTCTTATACAAGTAAACAACCTATCTGTAAATGAATTTGAACTCCATCTTTGAAAACTGAAAATCTTTCTGAAGTTACCTCTAATTTCCATATGCATATAATTTCTCTATTATACCATATGAAATCTTTACCTCTATGTATATTGATCTCTAAACTTTAGTATCCCACATGATCTCTCGATTATTCGGATATCATCTTCTCCCAAGTCAACTCTCAATCTAGTATCGATAATACTCTTGAAATCTCAAGACTCACATACATATAAGAAACAAACAAATCATATCCGAGCAAAAGTTTAACCTAACATCATGTTAGCACACAAACAACATATCACATGCATATAGAATATAGAAGCCTCATCGGTCAAGTAATCACAAAGAAACATAAAACAACTCAAAACCAACTCTGCTTTGGATTCTGCTAGTCGGACAATTGGGTTGGCTAGTCTGGTCACACCCATACATGCAGTTCTACCAGCCTCTCTAGCCTAGTCCAGTCGCATTCATATAGAACCTTTTTGGACTTTTACACATAAAAGCATTTCATTTAAAATCAATTCAATTAAATTTTAGGCCAATTGTTCAATATAAATTTTTAATTTTAAGACAATATTTTCATAATCTCCCTCCTGATAAACACAATGGCTAAGCTTTCTAAAATATGATTTGGTGTTTAAAAAATAAAAATCTAAAGGATTCAATAAAAAAGTCTCAAAATTGAAAAAGATAAATTCTTTCTCCCCTTTTGAAAGAAAGAAATTCTCGCAAGATTGAAAAATCTCAAAATTTAAAAAGAAATGAAATTTTCTCCCTCTGTTTTAAAGAAAGAAATTCTCTCTTCAACTTAATTTTTTTCCACATTTTGTGTCTTGTCTCCCTTTTGACAATGATTTCATCTATAATTGTATTTTTTCTAAGAGCTTTAAAGCACACCTAGAGCAATTTAAGAACATGTGTTGTAAGACAAGAAAAATATAGCAATCAATTAGATAACAAGCATAAATTGAAGTATAAATATGAACTAAAATATAACAAGTTCAATTCAGCATTAAAATTGTAAGCATTCAAATGATTTATAATACAACATATTTACTAGTATAAAGGTTGAAGAAACCCCTACATATAAAAAATTGCATTAAACATTATTTCTTAAATTTACTTTCTCTTTTAAGCTTTTGTCCTTTAGCCGTTTTTTCTCTTTTCTAATATTACAAAAGAAAATCTAGTATATCTTCTCATGAATACTATTTATAAAAATTTGGCACCCATCTTTTTCCTCACCAGGATAGGTCCTTGTTGTGAAAACTATTTGCAAGGATTTGGCATCCATTTTTACCTCTCATAAAGACAAGAAATTTCTTTGATTACACTTACAGTATTGAGAGCATTTGAGAAATAAAAATTAAATATCAGTACCAGCTAAAATTCGTGTAAAAAATTTAAATATCACGCATTATATTCCTTAAAAGCAATTATCAAAGTTCATATAAATACTAAAATTCTTACCAGCTAAACTAGTGACCAAATGACCTCACTTAAATCGCTAGCAAGCACAAGAATATGATGGAGGTAAAAAATCAAAGGTCTTCTTTTATTAGTTTATTGTTATTCTTTTTAAAATACATGTAAACTAAACATGAACACAGAAGAAAGCAAAATAAGAGAAAAAAACATGTAAGTTCGAGAAGTAGAAAAACTCCCCCTCAAGATATGCCAAAAGGATGAGCAATTTCCAATTCTCCCGACAAAACACAAAGCGGGAAAAATTCAAAAGTTTAGTGAAAATATATGCCAATCGCTTCTTAGTATTAAGAAACTTTAATTCAACAACTCCCTTCTCAACATGATCCCTTAAAAAGGTAAAGTGAATATCAACGTACTTAGTGCATGAGTATTTGTTAACCTTAAAATCTAGTAAGCCCATAAACAGATTCACTTATAAATAGAGAGCCAATCAACTTCTAAAAAGAGGTTAATTGATACATGAAGAGATCCAATAGAATAGACGAGGACGAATTCGATTCAGTCAAAGATGGAAGATTATCTAAATGAAACCAGATCTAAGGAGGAATTGTAGATGCCACATTAAGGTGTTTGTATCTTATAAGATAAATAAGTTTAACTAGTTTTGTTAATTTCTTATAGAGAGTTTTCTTTTTTTATTTAGAAAATAACGTGCAAAGTTTGATTCTAGTCATATCAGACTTGTGTAACCCTAAGATATAAATATAAATCCCCTAGAAACTTACAAAGGATCCACATAGATCAATACAATCTCGGTGCATGCATCGCCACCCTAGTTCATCTAGGTTTTTTTCAGTAGGCTCTAGCTCTCGACACGAGGTTGCATCAGTTAGATCTGATCTTCGACAAAGGGGTAAGTACTGCCACTACCTTGGTGTATCCATTCTGACTAAGGCTACATTAGCTAGGTTTGACCTCTTAGTCCGATTAGATATATCACATTACGTTCACGTGAAGTCTATTGGCTTGTCAAGCTCCTTTTAGCATCATCGATCTTGTGCTGCATCCATTAGGTCCAACCCTCTAGACTTGTAATAGTAGATCGAGCCATACTTCGGTAGGTCTTTATGCGACATTTCATTAGAGCAACCAGCTGTTCGCACACGGAGTAGATCGGACCGGGCGAAGAGGTGTGCCGAGAGCGAGTGTGAGCATTAGCCAATAGAGGTCTGATGTTGCTCGCCGCCAAAAAATCTCGCGACCGGGGAGGGATGGCGGCTTGGTCACGCAAAGGCCTGGGATGTCTGCTTGTCTCCAATGCAAGTCCTTAGGTCTCGAGGTTCGTGGGCGTGCCAGTCAATTTGACCGTGCAATTGACAAGGAGGTGAGACGAGCGGGTCCGATACAGACACTCGCTATCGGCTAGCTGCCGATAGGTTCGGGATGCTGTTTGATCGGCTGGGGAGCCGATGGGGACAGGTGTCGACGAGCGGTCGACTGTAGAGCCGATGGAGGAACCAGGGTGTGCTCAGAGGATATCGAGGCGCACGGGATCCCTCTGGACAGCCGAACAGTGATCCATCAGTTGGAAAAACCGATGAAAGCGGATGCGGTCTAGGCGATGATTAGCGCAAGAAGGCAAGGGCTGCAAAGCCGATGCCGCTTCGGATATGACAGCAAGAGACCTGTCGCCCGCCATGGCAGTGCCATCAACACCGAACCTCGAAGATCGGACCTAACCGAGATAGTACGAGGCCGGGGCCAGCAGCGATGATACGGAGGATGCCAGATCGGCTATGCCATAGCAAGGATAGGAACGAACCCATCGGCTAGCTGAGCCGATGAGAGGACGCCTCTCTGAAGGCGGGTGCGTATCGGCTAGAGGTCCGATACGTTTGGCGTTACGCATCGTGGGACGCCTCTAAAGGCTGATGTGTATCGGCCGATGGGCCGATGCGCTGGGCGTGAAGCACAGAACATGGATAACTCATCGGCTAGCACTCCGATGATACGCCGTGCAGGAGACTATAGGCCTGAAGCTCGATCTACCGTTAGCAGCCCCGTAGGTCGGACCTAACCGACGCAGCCTGAGACTGACGACGGCAGAGGGAGCTTAACGGGCCAATAGGTCCAGCACGGACGTGATGCGATACATCTGATCGGCCTAAGAGGTCGGACCTAACCGATGCAGCCTTAGACAGAGCAAGACATAACGGGATGGTGGCGGGACTTACCCCTTCGCCGGAGATCGAACTTAACCGATGCAGCCCCGCGTCAAGAGCTAGAACCCGCCGGTAGAACCTAGATGAACTAGGGTGGCGATGCGCCGAATTTGAATATGATCCAGAGATATTCTACATGTTTCCAGGGGGTCCATATTTATACCCTGGATTTACAGACAGAGTCTGACGCGTCTACGACCACTATTTCCTAGTAAGAACAAAGGAAAATATTCCTAAAGGAGTTGACTAACCAGCTAGACCTCCCTAATTGAGTAAGGTTATAATTTACAAAAATAAGCATCTTGCCGTGGAGTCCACGGCTCCTCCGCAAACCCGGTTTCATCTGAATAATCTTCCAATTTGTAACCGAGTCTTCTTTTGCTGGAACCTGATTAGCTTCTCCACTGTAGCTATCGGACCTTCTTTAAGTCAAGCCGATCCTTTCCTTTCCTCGGGCTTCTCGGACCTGATCCCGATTGGACAATCCCTTGTCTTCAAGCCGATCCAATCTTCTACTAATCTGATTGGCTTTTCTACAGTTCTCCATCGACTTTGTCTCAGTATCTCCATCAGCCGATGGCTGCATCAAACCCTCCAACGGACCTCTCAGCCGATCGGCTTTAGCCCCATCGGATCTCCCAGCCGATCGGCTTTAGCGCCATCGGATCCGCCAGATTTTGGCGTTAACACATGCCCCCCAATTTCGGAGTTTGCCAACAGACTACGAAATTCTGAGCCGTTAGAAACCTCCGCAAACCAGGATGACCCGTTAAAACTCCATTAATCGGCTCAGATCTCTGCCTAGGTCGTTCCGCTTCTATAAAATATATCCCCTCCTCAGCCTTCTTCCACACACTTCTTCTCATCAAAAACCCCAAACCTCGATGAGCTCCACAGGCATCCGTAAATTTCTACGAATCTCGACGGGCTTAGAAGACTGAAGGCGAGCTCTGGCAGATTTCTTCATCGGCCGCTACTCCTTCGTTTGCGCAATGGCTTCCACACACATAATCCCTAACGTAACCATTATCTGCTCTTTCATCCTATGTTTTGCACGATTCTTCCCTATCCCGATTTCTCATCAGTAGTCAGGTTCTGGTTTCTCTAAGATCTTAAGAGTCAGATCACTATTCCAATCTCTGACCGCCCCGGTCACTTCTTTCTTGGCCCTGTGGGTAATAAGGATCCGACTGATTTCATCAACTCCGAAATAGAAAGGATCCCGTTCAAGAACTCATCCATGGCCATCACCAATTGGACTCACAGCTTCAGATCCTAGCCTAGCAAACTCCCTGAATGGAGGAACTGGTACCTTAGGGTTTTTGCCTCCAAAAAGACTTTATGGGAGGATCTGGAAATAGACCATTGCATTAACCTTTCCTTAGCCGATATGGAAAGGAATGAATCTCTGCTTGCATCGGCTTCTTACTTCTGGTCGGACATCTTGAATGCCTTTATGTTCGGACATGGGCCGATGACTCCCACCTTGATGGATGTTACTATGTTGACCTGCCTCAACACCACCCACTACATGAACCATTTTAGCCTCAGATTCAAACCTAAGCATTGACTAAACACCAAGAATGTCGGAGGTTGGACTAAGTACATTTCCTTGCATAACAAATCCTCCAGCCCAGTCGATGGATGTGAACATGTAGCGTTCTTGAATCTTTGGCTGGAACGATTCTTCTTTGGTGGTTTGACTCTCGGTCCAACAACGAACATGCAATGTTTGGCAGAGCTCTTGGCCGATCACCGCCAAATTCCCCTGGGGCATTGCTTACTTGGAATTCCAAAGGACCCAGCTGACTGCATCAAGACGACACATAGCCGATCGCGCTGAGCAAAGTCACCTGGCTCACAACGATCGGTTGACTGCCCTTAATGAAAAGAAGAAACTTGATGAAATGTCAGCTAACCTTCAACACGTCAACACCAAGCTTGGCCTCTTGAAGAAACGAGAAGCCGATTTGATGGCGGAACTCGACAAGGTTCGTGAAGACAACAATTCCACCGAGTCCCATCTCATCGGCCTACCAAAGTCGATCCAAAACAAAGAGGCCAAGGTAGCAGACAAAGTGCGGCTAGTAGTTCACCGGCACAAGACCTTGAAAACTATCCCCGGATCAGATGAAGATGACATCCGCGCCATCAACGATATAGATCAAATCCGTCTGCGCGCGATTGAGGTCATTAAGAAATTCTTGTAAAATTTAAGCCTCGGAGAAATCCAGATGTCATCTTGAACATTAACTTTTTGCAGTAAAATTCAATCAGCTTGGTCAACAAAAGTTGTGTAAATATATTCTCTAAAGGCGATATCTCCTCGATATCGGCTATGTGTAACCGATACAAACTATATCGGTTTCCGTACATTGTCCATCGGCTATGCTCCAGCCGATCACACGGATGATACCGTCAGCTGGTACTACCTCTGAAACCTTATCCGTCTTGAATCGGCTATACTCAGCCGATTTAGGTGCCTACCCATACGCTAGGATAATATTTTTTCAAATATTTGCCATTAAACGCTTTGGTAAATTTCTCTCCTTCAAGACTTCCCAATATGTAAGCATTGCCAGGCACACACCGATTGATCTGATAAGGTCCTTCCCAATTCGGCGACCATTTTCCAAACTTACTATCCCTAGATTCAATCGGCAAAATTAACTTCCAAATGAGATCTCCTTCAGAAAAGGATTTGGTCATTACTTTTTTGTTATAATGCCTAGCGACCTTAGCCTTATTTTTCTTGATCTTCTTAAATGCTTCTAACCGACTCTGAGTCAAATCATCAAGCTCATTGGTCATCAACGTGTAATAATCATCGACTGTCAACTGATCCTGTAAAGACACCCTCCTGAAACCGATGAAAACTTCCCACGGAAGAACTGCTTCGTGACCGTATACCAACTGATATGGTGGCACCTGGGTAGATCCATGACACGTCATCCAATAGGCCCATAATGCATCGTTCAAAGTGACATGCCACCTCCGTGGTTGTTCATCTGTCTTACGCTTGATCAATTTTATTAAACTCTTGTTAGAAGCTTCCGCCTGTCCATTAGCTTGAGCATAATACGGTGATGAGTTTAGCAACTTAATCTCCACACTGGTAGCAAACCCTTAAAACTCTTCTGACATAACGGTAGAACCCTGATTAGTGATAATTGTCTGTGGAATTCCAAATCGATATATGATATGTCCCTTGATGAATTCAATCGCGTCCCTACAAGTAACCTTCTTCAAGGGAATAGCTTCTACCCACTTTGCAAAGTAGTCCGTTGCCGCCAATATGAACTTATGCCCTTTATTAGACGAAGGATAAATCTGGCCAATCATGTCAATTCCCCAACCTCTAAACGGCCATAGCTTGACTATCGGATTCATAACCGACACTGGAGCTCGTTGCACATTCCCAAACTTCTGACAATCTTGGCAGCCCTTGTAGTATTTAAAACAATCCTCCAGCATACTCGGCCAAAAGTATCCAGCCCTCCTCATCATCCATCTCATGTTATGAGCTAATTGATGGGCTCCGCAGATGCCCTCATGCACCTCGCTCATCACCAACGCGGCTTCTTCAGAACCCAAACACTTCAAGAGCACTCCATCGACTGATCGATAATACAACTCTTTATCAAGTAGAATGTACTTAATAGCCATCTACCGAAGCTTCCTTGAAACCGATCTTGATGGATTCTGCAAATACTGAATGATCTCCCATCTCCAATCATCGGCTTCCATACGGTTTTCGATATCGGCTATCTCAACTTCCACTCTACTGTTCTGCCGATATCCTGAAGCAGTCTGAGCGAGATCATTGGCCTCTGTGTTTTGCACTCTAGGAATATGATCCAATGTCACTATCTTGAAATCCTTTAGCAACTATTGACATTTCTCATAGTATGACTTCAGAATTTTGTCCTTGCATTCATATTTCCCAGATAATTGTTTGATTACCAACAAAGAATCTCCAATGACCTCTATCGTATCGGCTCCAATGTCTTTCAGCAGTTGAAGTCCCTTGAGCACTGCCTCATATTCTGCTTGGTTATTTGTACTATATGGTTTGATTGTGAAGGCAAATTCAAAACTTGCCCCCCGAGGTGAAATAATCACCAAACTGATATCAGATCCATGTTTACAAACCGATCCATCAAAGAATAACGTCCACGGGATCGGCTCCACATAATTCTCTTGGACTCCTCTATGCTGTACAATAAATACGGCTACCGCTTGTCCCTTGACTGCCTTAGCCGATTCATACCTCAGATCAAACTCCATCAGAGCGAATATCCATTTTCCAACCCGCCCCCTCAAGACTGGAGCCGATAGCATGTATTTGATCACATCGGCTTTGCAAAGCACTGTACACTCAGCCGATAGAAGATAATGCCTTAATTTTGTACATGAGAAATACAAACATAGGCATAACTTTTCCACAGCAGGATATCTAGTCTCAGCATCCAGAAGTCATCGGCTTAAGTAGAATACTACTCGTTCTTTTGACTCAAATTCTTGTACAAGCAATGATCCGATTGACTTCTCATCAGCTGACAAATATAATTTGAATGGTATTCCCTTTTGCGGTGGAATCAGCACTGGTGGAGAATTCAAGTATTTCTTGATATGATCAAAGGTTTTTTGCTGGTCATCACCCCACACAAACTCTTGATTGGCTCGTAACCTTAATAAAGGAGTGAACGACTCAATTCTTCCCGATAAGTTCGAAATAAATCTCCTTATGAAATTGAATTTGCTGATCAAGGACTGCAGCTGTAGTTTGTTGCTGGGTGGCTCGGTGGTCTGAATGGCCCTGATGCTTCGTTGACTGACTTCAATTCCTCTCTCATGCACCATGAAACCCCAAAATTGTCCAGCCGATACGCCAAAAGCACACTTGTGAGAATTCATTTTAAGTCCGTATTCTTCGTTCTCTCAAGCACTTTTCGTAGATCGGCTATATGTTCTTCAATACTTTTGGATTTCACCACCACGTCATCAATGTATATCTCCGCCAGCTATCCGATAAGATCATGGAACATGTAGTTCATGGCTCTTTAATAGGTAGCACCAACATTCTTTAATCCGAAAGTCATGACTACCCACTCGTATAAACCAATAGCTCCAGGACACCTAAATGCAGTCTTGTGGATATCTTCTTCGGCCATGAAAATTTGATTGTAGCCTGCATTTCCATCCATGAAGCTAATAATCTTGTGACCAGATGCAGCGTCAATTAATAAATCGACCATCGGCATCGGGTATTCGTCTTTAGGGGTTACCTTGTTCAAATTCTGAAAGTCGATGCATATTCTTAACTTTCCATTTCTCTTTTTCACTGGAACAATATTGGATACCCACTCGGCATATCGTCATGGTCTAATGAAATTTGCATCGTATAACTTCGTGATCTCCGCCTTGATTTCATCATGCCATTCTGCTTTGAACCTCCTCTTTGGCTGCCTAAATGGCCGATATCCTGGTCTGATAGGAAGCCGATGTTCCACAATTGATCGGCTTAATCCAGGCATCTCATGGTAGTCCCAAGCAAAGCATTCCCAGAATTCCTTTAATAAATTTATCAGCTTTTCTCGAAATTCAACACATAGGTTTTTACTAATGTACGTCGGCCTCAACCTGTCTCCTGGTCCTATGTCTATTTGTTCCATCTCATCGGTCGAAGTAAAATCTTGCCCTAATTTCCCTTCGGAGTTTTCTAAAGTTCCCATGGAAACAATGGATCTGAGCCGACTTGCTGAATCGACTTTATTCCTTTATCAGTCACCTCTAGGAAATTTTCCACCCATGTTTGTCCGGATAGGCAGTTGAAACCATCAGCTTCCCAGAATGGCACATCAGTTGTTTGCACGCTAATCGACTGATCGGCCGTGATCACTTCAACTCTGTCTCCTTGCCATTGTATGAGGCTTTGATGCATTGTTGAAGGAATACAACAGTTAGCATGAATCCAATCCCTACCAAGGAGTAGGCTATACGACCTCTTACTATCGATGACAAAAAATGTGGTAGGCAATATCTTACTTCCAACCGTTAGCTCCACATTCAGTACACCTTTGGTTTCTGAAGGATTACCTCCGAAGTCCTTCAACACCATATTTGTCTTCACTAAGTCTCCAGCTGTCTTACCCAATTTGCGGTATGTAGAATACGGCATCAAATTGACGGCTGCGCCTCCGTCAACTAGCATCTTTGCCATCGGCTTACCATCGACATATCCGTTGATATACAATGGCTTTAGGTGCCGATGTTTGGATTCTTCTGGTTTGTCAAATATGGCTTGACTCGGTTCCAATATTAATTGGGCAAAATCCTCTTCTTGACCTTCTTCATCCGACACGTGTGCTTTATATTCCATTGGCAAAAAGAATACCATGTTAGCCTGAACCGATGTACCAGCCTCTTCCTCTTTTTGCTTTACTTTCCATACTTTTTTAATTTTCTGGTTCCGATCGGCTTCTTCATGGTCCTGCCGTTGTCTTTTATGCTGCTCTCTATGTCGCAGCCGTTGTGCCCTCCTCTTCTGATTCTTTGTAAAAATCCCAGATGGACGCCACTGATCCTTCATGGAGTATAACCCTTTGTTTAACTCCTGGTTCTTAACTGCCTTTTGACCATGCCCTTCATTGATCGGCCCCAATCGGCTATATACCGATGCCCTAGTGATGGAAGGCCGATCATACAACGTTCGGCTCTGGTCACAGTACTGAAATCCTGGTTTATTACATTCAGGATAGTCCTCGATTGACGGCAACCTCATGTTTTGATCCCAACAGTACTGAAAAAAGGGACAACCCCAGTGTGGATTATACCTTTCTTGTTGTGTTGTGGCTCATCTTTCTTCGTCCTGTAGTCTGGAATATTTTTTGATTAAATCCGATGAAGTAACCCTTGACCTCTTCCAGTGCTTCTTTTCATCGGACCGATCTCCTAATGTTCCTGCAATCACCATATTCACTAGGAAAGGATGCCCGTCAACCCTCATCGGCCTTTTGTCCTCGAACTTGATCCTCCCCTATTCGACAGCCAATTGTAACTGTTGCCGGAAGACCTTGCATTCATTGGTATGATGAGATATTGAATTGTGCCACTTGCAATACTTCTTTTTTCTGAGTTCTTCAGCAGCTGGGATTATATGATTCGGTGGCAATTGGATCTGCTTCTCTTGGAGGAGAAGATCAAATATCTTGTCAGCTTTGTTAACATCAAAATCATATCTTTCTTCTTTATTTGTTTTCTTGATCCATGGACATGATACGGGTTTTTTATTCCTGGTCCATTCTGCCAGTCCTACCTCCACATCGGATCCCTCATCATCCGAGTCCGATGCGTATACTTGTAGCTGATCGGCTTTCCGATGGAACCTTTCTTTCTTGGCACCTGCAAATCGGCTTTCATGAGCCGATACTCTCTGGAGTAGATGGGACAAACTTTTGAATTCTTGTGAAGAGAAATGCTCCTGAATCGGAGCCAACAATCCTTGGAAAGCCAAATCGGCTAATTGTCCGTCACTTAAAATGAGATCGAACTTAACCGATGCAGCCCCGCGTCAAGAGCCAGAACCCGCCGGTAGAACCTAGATGAACTAGGGTGGCGATGCGCCGAATTTGAATATGATCCAGAGATATTCTACATGTTTCCAGGGGGTCTATATTTATATCCTAGATTTACAGACAGAGTCTGACGCGTCTACGACCACCGGACAATATTTCCTACTAAGAACAAAGGAAAATATTTCTAAAGGAGTTAACTAACCAGCTAGACCTCCCTAATTGAGTAAGGTTATAATTTACAAAAATAAGCACCCTGCCGTGGAGTCCACGGCTCCTCCGCAAATCCGGTTTCATCTGAATAATCTTCCAATTTGTAAGCGAGTCTTCCTTTGCTGCAACGTGATCGGCTTCTCCACTGTAGCTATCGGACCTTCTTTAAGTCAAGCCGATCCTTCTCCTTCCCTCGGGCTTCTCGGACCTGATCCCGATTGGACAATCCCCTGTCTTCAAGCCGATCCAATCTTCTACTAATCTGATCGGCTTTTCTACAGTTCTCCATCGGCTTTGTCTCAGTATCTCCATCGGCCGATGGCTACATCAAACCCTCCAACGGACCTCTCAGCCGATCGGCTTTAGCCCCATCGGATCTCCCAGCCGATCGGCTTTAGCGCCATCGGATCCGCTAGATTTTGGCGTTAACAGATGTGGACATGTGTAGACACTCAAAGGCGTGGGAGATCTGCTTATTTCCATTGTAGGTCCTTCAACTTTGAGGTTTGTTGGAGTACACATCAGATTGTCTCACTGGGTGTGCCAAAAAAATATGTTGATGCGTGAGTGGATCTAATCGAGTGTAAAGGTGCTCAGAGGGCAAATTGAGTGTGAGTGGATGGAGGTCCGATGTGATCGCCCGAACATGTGAAAACTTGTAATATCTACTTAGCTCTAGTGCATGTCTTGTCGAATCTTGTTTGATACTATCTCGGCTATGTCTAATAGGGCTGGCATCGGGATCTAGCATGTTCTGTTCCCTCATTGGCTCAGATAGCCAATGAGTTTACTTATTTGCCTATATCAAACTTACAGTGGATAGCAGCCGATGGGTTCACCCATTCCTTCCATTGGCATGTCCGATCAAGCCTTCACCGTCTCAATGCCGTTAGCCTTAGCCTTATTCTATCTTTGTTTGGCCCGATCTACCAAGGATGGATCTAACTGTATAATCACAGTGGTCACTAGGTCTAGTCGCTTTAGGTGATTGGGCCCTACTCTATACTACCTATCACATATTCTACTCGGAGCGTCATCGGCTCAACAGTCGATGAGTTCTATATTTTATTCCTTGCTTTGCCTATTCCTTCATCTGCAATCTAGCCGATGTATAAGTGATACTATCTATTTGTGCACGCGGGGAAGATAAGACCTATCGAATGGGTATGCGGAGAGGGAGCACGAGCATGAGCTAATGAAGGTCCAATCCAAACACGCACAAACACGCAAAGACCTAGGAGATCTGCTTACCTCCAGTGTAGGTCCTTCGGCTGTGAGGTTCGTTGGTGTCCACTCCCGATTGTCTCACTGGGCGTGCTAAAAAAAATATTTACGTGTGAGGTGATTGGACCGGGCAGCGAGATTGTTGAGAGGGCAAGCCAGCTTGAGTCGATGGAGGTCCGATGCGATCGCACAAGCATCTGAAGACTTGGGAGATCTACATAGCTCCAGTGCAAGTCCTTCGACGCATTGGAATCTTTTGGTTGCTGTAATTACAGGCGCTCTACTCAATCTAACCTCTAATTGATAAGGAAGACAGATAGAGTTAGATCATAGAGTCAATTGGCCGATAGGCCGATACGAACTCCTGCTATCTACTAGATGTGTCGATAGGGTTAGGATAGCCATCGGCTATGAGTCAAATGAATGCATGCTATCAGCTAGTTGCCGATAGAAACTGTAGCGCTCATACATCAGCTAGAAGCCAATGACGGCATTGGCAAATGGCGAGGAGTAAAGTAAAAGTGTTATTAGCTATAGTGCCGATAATGCTCCAAATAGAATATGCGATAGATAACATAGAGCGAGACCCGATTGCCCGAAGATACGAGACCTAGTGACCACAAATGATGGTACCATTAGAGATAGCCTTGATAGATCAGACCAAGCCCTAAGGCTTAGGCTACTAGCACCACAATGGCGGGGGCTAGATCAGTCGTAAGGATAGAGGGGATCGGGTGAATTCATTGGCTACAGGTCCGATGCAGGCATATAGGTAACTCATCAGCTGGCCGTTCTGATGCAACATCACGTAAATACTTATCAAACTATGGCTCAATCTACTATCAGTAGTCTAATAGGTTAGACCTAACCAATGCAGTACAAGACTGATAATAGTAGAAGGAGCTCGATAAGACAATAGAGGCCACATGAACGTGATGTGATGTATCCAATCGGACTAAGAGATCGGACATAACCAATAGAGTCTTATGCAGAGTGAATACATCAAGATAGTGGCAGGACATACCCCTTCACCAAAGATCAAACTTAACCGATATAGCCCCACGTCGTGAGCCAAAACTCGCTATTTGAAATCTAGACGGACTAGGGTAGCAATGCACCAAGATTGTATTGATCTGGGTGGATGATTTACAAGCTTCTAGGGTTCTAGGGGGTCTATATTTATACCATAGTGTTACACGAGTCCAATATGGTAACAAGTAACCTCCGGACATTATTTCCTAAAGAGAAAAGGAAACTCTCTCTAAGAAGTTAACAAAACAAACTAAGCTTCCCTATGTTATAAGTTATATTTTACAAAAATACAACTATCCTGTCGTGGCTTCTACGACTCCTCCTTAGATCCATTCTCATTTGAATAATCTTCCATCTTTGACTGAAAAGAATCTATCCGTATTCATCCGATCGGCTCTTTATCTCTATCAATCGACCTCTTTTCATAAGCCGATCATATTTTCAATCCTGTCTATGGGGCTTACCAAATTTTGATGTTAACACTATCCTATCGACAACCAGCCGATAGCAGGAGTCTGTATCGGCGATTGGCTCTCCAATCCATCCTCTCTATCTCCTTGTTAATTACAAGGCCAAAATTTTTGGTTTGCCCTCTAACCTAAAGTTAAGGGTCTACACTGGAGCTAAGCAGATCTCATAGGCTTTCGCGTGTTCAGGCGTATTGCATTAGACCTCCATCGGCTAATTCTTGCTCACCCTCTTAGCGCGCCTCTCCACCCGGTCCAATCAACTCGCGCACCAACACGCTCTTTGCTATGCCCAGTGGGACATGGAATTTCAACATGATGCTAGACAAGGGCCAATTCAAAAATCATAGTTTGGAATCCTTTGGTATGACTAGACAAGAGCTGATTCAAAAATCATAGTTTTCAAAACCTGTTCTTATGGGAAAAATAAGCCTATCACCACCTGTAAGTCCTCCAAAGCCATTTCAAGAAATGATTAATGAAGTTGTGCACCACGCGCTCATCAACCAATCAAGAGTGTTGGTGAACACATTACATAATCTAATCAAGGATATAGTGGATGGATCCATTGCTCAAGAGCCTAATCAAGGCCTTGTAAACTTGCTGATGAAAATAGAACCACCTTAGGTAAGTTATGGTACCAGAAGAGATGTATCGGCAAATATGTTCCCACCAACACAAAATCGGATTAGGGGGCAATAGGATGATGTACTTGTAGGGTATCATCAGACTGCCTATTATGGAGGGTATTAGTAAGACTATCCAAATCAGGTATCACGAAGAATTTCCCAGGCAGAATCATGTACCAAATCTATCTCTGCAATATCAGAGAGAAATCCCAAGGGAAGAGGATTAGTTGGCAAGAGATGTAGAAGTGGTAAAGGAGCAATTTTGTATAAAAACAAAAGAGTAGACATTTATGCATCGACACCTATATCATGAGTAGATCGATAGAGTTCCGCTACCACACCGATATAGAATACTAGATTTCTGCAAATTCTCAGGTCAAAACAATATATCTACAGTGGAGCATATCACTCGTTTCTTAGCACACTATAGAGAAGTATCGTATAGGGAAGATATAAGAGTTAGAAATTTTCCATTGTCCTTATCTAGATCGGCCTTTATATGGTTTTCTTCATTAGCACCGAATTCAATTCAAAAATAGGCCGATCTAGAGAAACAATTTCATAAGTATATCTTTGTTGGGATTCATGAGATGAGATTAACATATTTAATATTGATTAAACATAAGCTTAATGAATCAGTCTCGAAATACATCCAGCGGTTTCGTAACATCACAAGCCAATGTTATAGTCTAATCTTAAGTGATGGACAACTGGCTGAGTTAGATTTCCGAGGTTTATTGGCTCCAATTAGAGAACACTTTTCATTGCAAGAGTTTGAGAGTTTTAGCCTGCTATAGAAGGTATCAGCTCACAAAAGTCGCTTCCATGAAGCCAAAAAAGAAAAATTCCATCAGAGGGTTGCTCAAGTGCAAGCTTATTCATCGAACTCAAATAATAAGTAATCTGATGTTGAAGTTGGTTTGGCGGAGTGGGCCAGAAACAAGAAATCAATATCATGCCCTTGGGTGAAGAATATCGGCAAGGTGCAACGATATGATCTTGACCTCAATAAGGCTAATAAGATCTTGGATTTTTTACTACAAGAGAACTAGATTCAACTTCTACCAAATCACGTGATTCCATCAGTTGAAGAACTTATGTAGAGGAAGTATTGCAAGTGGCATAATTCAATTGAGTGGAATGTTTTTTGGTAATAGTTAAAATTAGGTGTTGAACAGGGAAGGATTAAATTTAAAGATGAAACACCGATGAAGATTGATGGACATCCGTTTCCTATGAACATGGTGTAGGTGGGATCTTCAAGAGATCGGGCCGATGATGGGAGGCATCGGGGTAAATCTTTGAGTGATTGGGTCAATGAAGGGTGCAAAAGATCTCATAAAGGCAAATATGGTGTTAAAAGACTTCGGTGGAAATCCATTGGAGACGAAGGGTGTGTTAAATGTAGAGTTAATAGTGGGAAGCAAGACATTGCCTACCATATTCTTCGTTATCGATGGTAAAGAATCATATAGTCTACTCCTTGATAGGGATTGGATTCATGCTAGTTGTTGTGTTCCATCCACAATGTATTACAATCTCATATAGTGGCAAAGAGATCAGATCAAGATAATTTTAGCCGATCAATCGACCAAAGTTGTAGTGACCAATCTACCGATCTAGGAAGCCAATGGAGTGGATTGCTTGTCTGGAAAAGCATGGGAGGGTGATTATATTGAGGTCACCAGCTAAGGGAAATAATCGATCCAACAAATCGGCTCAAAGTTGTAGCTCTGAAAGGCATTATCGAAGACTTTGAAGCAAAATTAGGGCAAAGATTTACGTCGGCCGATGATTTAGAAAAAAGTCAATATAGGCCTAGGAGATAGGCCAAGGCCGATGTATATAAGTAAAAACTTATGTATTGAATTCCATAAAGAGCTGACAAAATTATTAAAGGATTTTCGGGAATGTTTTGCCTAGGATTACCATGTAATACTAGGACTAGGCCGATTGATTATTGAACATCAGCTTCCTATCAAACTAGGTAATTGCCCATTCAAGCAGCCTCCGAGGAGATTGAAAGCAGAGTTATAGTATGCAATCAAAGCAGTGATCGTGAGGTTGTACGATGTTAATTTTATTAGACCATACCGATATGCTGAGTGGATATCCAACATCGTCTCAATGGAAAATAAAAATGGAAAATTGAGAATATGTATCAATTTTTGGGATTTGAACAAAGCTACCCCAAAAGATGAGTATCTAATGCCGATGGTAGATCTACTAATTGATGCAACATCGATCCATAAGATTATTAGCTTCATGGATGGCAATATGGGATATAATCAAATTTTCATGGTAGAAGAAGATATAACCAAGACTACATTCCGATGTCCTAGAGCTATCGGCTTAAATGAGTGGATAGTCATGACGTTTGGATTGAAAAGTGCTAGTGCGACTTACCAGAGAGCGCTGAATTATATATTTGATGATCTCATCAGCCTACTGGTGGAGATATATATATATTGATGACTTGGGGGTTAAATCCAAGGGTGTTGAAGGTCATATAGCCGATTTGTGAAAAGTACTAGGGAGGGCAAAGAAATATGGACTTAGGATGAACCCTCATAAATATGCTTTTAGAATATCGGCTGGGCAATTTTTAGGCTTTATGGTGCATCAGAGGGGAATTGAAGTCAACCAATGAAGCATGAGAGCCATCCAGAACACCAAACCACAAGTCAACAAGATAGAGCTATAGTCCTTGATTGGCAAGCTTAATTTTGTAAGCAGATTTATTTCAAATCTTTTAGAAAAAATTGAGTATTTTACTCCCTTGCTAAAGTTGAGAGCTGATCAAGAGTTCGTGTGAGGTGTAGAATAGCAAAAGGCTTTCAATGAAGTTAAAATTATCTAAATTCTCCACTAGTATTGATTCCACCGCAAAAGGGGATGCCTTTCAAATTATCTCTATCGGCCAACGAGAAGTCCATCCGATTGGTGTTGGTACAAGAGTTTGAAGGAAAAGAGTGAGTTGTGTTCTATCTAAGTAGACGTCTTTTGGATGCTGAAACAAGATATCCTGCGAAGGAGAAATTATGCCTTTGCTTATATTTCTCATACACAAAAATAAGGCACTATGTCCTATTGGTTGAATGCATGGTGGTCTGTAAAGTTAATACAGTGCAATGTATGTTTTCGGCTCTAGTCTTGAAAGGGCAAATTGGTAAATAGATGTTTGCTTTAATGGAGTTCGATCTGAGATATAAATCAACTAAAGCAATTAAAGGACAAGCTGTGGCTGATTTCATCGTGCAACATTTATGTGGAGCTGATTCCATGGACTTTATTTTTTCATAGATTGGTTTGTAAGCATGTATCTGATATCGGCTTAGTGATTGTATCGTCTCGGGGACCAAGCTTTGAGTTTGCTTTTATAATTAAGCCCTATTGTACCAACATTCAAGCGTACTATGAGGCATGCTTAAAGGACTTCAAATTTTGAAAAAAATCGAAGCTGATATTATAGAGACCATTGGGGATTTATCATTGGTGCTCAAGAAGCATTTCGGGGAATATGAGTGAAAAGATGATGTCTTGAGGTTATATTATAAAGAATGTCAGTATTTATTTAAAGATTTCAATATAGTGTTATTGGATCATATTCCTAGGGAGCAGAATTTAGAAGCTAATGGTCTTGCTTAGACTACTTCAAGATAATGGTTGGATAGAAAGATAGAAGTTGAAATAGCCAATATCAATAATCGTATTGAAGCTGATAATTTGATACGAGAGATTATTTGATATTTGCAAAATCTGTCACAGTCAGCTTCTAGGAAACTTTAGTATAGATTTACTAAGTATGTGTTGCTTGATGAGGAATTATATTATCAGACCATTGATGGAGTTCTATTAAGATGCCTAGGTTTTGAGGAAGCAACAATGATTATGTGCAAAATACATGAAGATGTTTGTGGGGCTCGTCAATTGGCTCACAAGATGAAATGGCTATTGAGAAGAGTTGGATATCTTTAGCCAACAATGCTAGAAGTTTGCTTTAGGTACTATAAGGGATGTCTAAGATTGTCAAAAAATTACAAACATATAGTGAGGACCAACATTGGCTATGAATCTAATTACCAAGCCATGGCCATTTAGAGGTTGGAGAATTGACATGATCAGCCAGATCTATCCTTCATCAAGTAAAGTACAAAAATTCATATTAGAGGCAATGGATTTTTTTACAAAGTGGATGGAAGTTATTCCTTTGAACAAAGTTACATCTGAGGACACAATTTAATTCATTAAAGAACATATTATCTATTGGTTTGGAATTTCCTTAAATAATAACTACCGATCAAGGATCTATTTTTATGTCCAATGAGTTTCAAAAGTTTGCTACTAGTATGGGGATTAAATTGCTAAATTTGTCTCCTTGTTATGCTCAGGCCAATCGACAAGCTAAACCTTCTAATAAAAGTTTAATCAAGTTGATCAAGTGCAAGATTGATAAACAGCCACAAAGATGGCATACTATATTAGCCGATTCGTTATGGGCCTATCGGATAACATACCATGGATCTACTCAAGTACCTCCATATTAGTTGGTATATGGGCATGAAGTGGTTTTGCCATGGGAAATTAACATTGGATCCAAGACGATATCTTTGTAAGATTAACTAATAGCCGATGATTATTATAACTTAATGGTAGATAAGCTTGATGATTTGACTTAGAATCGGCTAAGAGCACTTATAAGGATTAGGAAAAATAATGCTAGAGTAGCCAGGCATTACAATAAAATGGTGATGACTAAATCATTTTCTAAAAGAGGTCTTGTTTGGAAATTGATTCTACCGATCGAGTCTAGAGATAATAAGTTTGAAAAATGATCACCTAATTGGGAAGGGCCCTATCAAATCAATTATTATGTGTCAGGTAATGCTTATGTGCTGGAGAATCATGAAGGAGAAGAATTTTCCAAAAAATTTCAATGGGAAATATCTAAAGAAGCATTATCCTAGCATTTGGGTTGATGCCTAAATCAACTAAGTGTGGCCAATTTCTAATTCTCTTAAAGACACAAGCCAATATTGTTATATCGGTTGAGGATAGCCAATATTAGTTGATATCGGTTGCCTAAATCGACTAAGTGCAGCCGATTTCTAACACTCTTTGAGACAAGAGCCAATATTGTTATATCGGCTAAAGATAGTCGCTATCATTTGGTATCGCCTTTAGAACAAAATAAACATGAATTAACAAAGCCGATCAAGTTATATTGTAGGTACCAAGTGTTTTGAAGAAGTGACATCACAAAGTTTTCAGTGTGGAAATATTACAAATTTTTTTTGATCACTTCAATCATGCGTAGGCGAATTTTGTCAATCTCATTGATGGTGAGGATGTCTTCTTCATCAGAACCGGGGATAGCCTTCAAGGTCTTGTGCCGATGAACCACTTGACACATTGTTGCTACCACTCTGGCCTCCTAATCTTGTATTGCTTATTGTAGGTCGATAAGATGCTTATTATAGATCTTGTATTGCTTATTGTAGGTCAATATTTTTGCGCTCCTTATCAGATCGTCTTCTCGCTTCCTCAGTTGGTCCAATTTGGATTGGGTTTTCTATGAAGCAGCTATCATGTCATCAAGTCTTTTCTTCTCAGATTGGGCAGATAGCCGATCGTTTTGATCCAAATCTTTTTGTTCAGCACCATCGGCTATGCATCGCTTGGTCATGATCAATTGGAACCTATGTGACTCTAAATAGACAGTGGGGGTCATGGTGTCAAAAAGTTTCTCAAATAGAAAATGTTCAATTTTAGCAAGTCTCACACAGATTGGTCTGTAGTCTTCCACTAGTGAGTTGATTTGGATTACCAGCCAATGGTGGTGTCCGATAGTTGTTCTCATACATTGTAAAGATGGCTTGATCACTGCACTAGTGGTTGTGTCTTCATCCATCTCTAGATAGTTGTCGATATCAAAGGAGAACAAATTGGCTAAAGACTATAGATTAACATTGAGAAATGGGAGAATTATGGGTTAAGGCGGAAATACAGAGATGAGATGAAGTTACCTAGGACGAGACATTGGTGGCGGTGTGATGAGCGGTATCAGCATTGACTCTATGTGTAGTTTCTTTAGGGAGGTGTCCGATGTTTGATGTGGAAGTAATGGGGACCATCTCAGTGTCTCTAACTTGGGTATTGGCTACCAAGGATATCGGGATTTCTAGTAGGACCATTGACTCAATGTCTGCAAGGATTTTAGATGATAGTTGAAATTCGGGAGCCGATGGTTCGAGCTTAAAAAGGGGGAGGTTGTTAGAAAAGATGTGAAAAGCAAACAAAGATAAGAATCAGAAGATACCGATAGGGGTGAAAGAGCTGATGTTGCTTCGATGGGAGGTGCTTGGGAGATTGCCACCATGACTGTGACATTGGCGTTGGACTTATGTTTCTTTGACATGGGACGAGTGACCAACTTTTTGCGCTTTGGTCCTGTTGGCTGCATCACTAAAGGACAACTGATGGAGAAGGAGCACCATAACCTAGATGGGGTTTAGTCAATGGTGGTTTGTACATAATCAGCCAGCCACTAACATTGATTGTTGGCACTTCTTTGTAGCCGGTCAGCAAGATGGTGGAAGTTTGAGTAATATGATCAAAGATAATAGAGAATAGAGAAGTATTACCTCTTCATCAGACTCGATGTAATCAGGGTTGAGGCGTGAGTAGTACTATTCAACCAATGATTTCAATTAGTGTCTTCTCCATTCCGACCACCATTGGGCAAAAAGTCTAGTATTAGTAGTGCATGGCTCGAAGGTGGTGATTTCCAGGACAAGGACTCTATTAGCATCCTCGACCGATCGTATTCCAAGGCACTATTCATATTGCTTCAGACTTAGAGTTTGCTGACGAAGAATAAGCCGATTGGAAGCAAGCCGAATCCCAACTGATGAGAGCTGACTGATGGGTGATAAAAGATGGTTGTTGTGATCAGCCCAATGAAAACCATGTTGGTAGAAGATTAGGAGTAATGGTTGATAGAAGTATAACCTTGGACTCTTCATTGGCCAGAGCATTGAGATGATTGAATCTAGAGGGCATTTTAAATGATGTTGCATCTACATATGCAAACCAAAGAGCGGCTTCCTTGATGAAACCATAGTAGAAGCTTTTGAACCACTTGCCTAGTTCGATGGGAGTCACCTTGCTATCAGGAAGGGCCAATGCAGCTTCACCCATTGAGATGCATCGATGTTGGTTAACTTCATTCTCCTCTGAGTAATCGGCTAGGAAAGTCAAATTGATAAAGGAGGTCCCAGTGATGGCCTTGAAAGTATAAACGTTAAGCCATAGTTGTATAAACCACTAGGGGCTACCGATATGTCCGACTGGTTGGCCAGCTAATAGCTTGTTTGTCACTTGATGAAGTCATTGATAAGTGGCTCCAAGTAGGTACAGCCTCAAAGTGATTTGACAAGGATCGGCTAAACACTCTACTAAGCATTGCATGTTGGTCATTGGGAAGATGGTTGTGCCAGCAAAGACAAACCGTTCCAGCCACACATTCAGAAACGCAACATGCTCCCAATCATCAACTGGTCTAGAAGTCTTACTGTGAAGAGAAATGTACTTAATTCAACCACCAATGTTTTTGGTGTTCAGCCAATGTGTGGGCTTCAATCGGAGGTTGGACGAGTTGATGTAGTTTGTGGTTTTGAAATAGGTGAGCATGACTATGTCCATTAGAGTTGGGGTCATTGGCCCATGACCAAACGAAAAGGCATTTAGGGCGTCCAACCAGAAATAAGAAGCTGATGCAAGTAAAGGCTCATTTTTCTCCATACTGGCTATGGAGTGATTGATGCAGTGGCCAATTTCTATCTCCTCCCAAACTGTTCTCTTTGTGGCCGATACTCTAAGGCACTAGTTCCTCCATCCAGGGAGTTTGCTAGGCCAAGATCTGAAATGGTTGGTCCAATCGCTGATTAGCATGGACGAGGTCTTAAATGGGATTCTCTCTATTTCAGCATCGATAAAATCTATTGGATCCTCGCTACCCATGGCACCAAGGTAAAAGAAATCTGAATGGTCAGCAGCTAGCATAAGGATTTGACTCCTTAGGCTTTACAGTAAACAAGAACTCGATGAAGAAGAGGTGAAGAATGGGATAGATTGAATCTATCAAGATTGTGGAGCAGGGAACAAATAGATAAAAGGATTACCTCAAGGACTACGGTTGTCGACGCCATTATACGAGAAGAAGATGAATGAAGATCAACGATCAATGGAGAAGCTCGCAGTGGTTTGCTGGAGTTTGCCAAAACTCATCGAGGTTTTGGAAGCTCTAGTTATATGAAGGTGTAAACAAAGGGGCTAAGAAGGCGAAATGATTTATTGGGGTATGATGACCTAATAAAAATCTATGCCGATTGGTACTACTTGTGGGTTGTAGTGGGCTGCCTCGGTTTTTGAGGGGAATTCTAATGGTTTGAAATTTCAAAGTCTATTAACAAACTTCGAAATTGGGGGGCATGTGTTATTGCCAAAATTTGGTAAGCCCACAATTAGATTCAATTATAGAAGGAGAGTCGATAAGCCTATAGAATGAGGTCGATAGATACAGGAAAAGAACCAATCAGACGAATGACGATAGATTTGGTTTAGTCAAAGATAGAAGATTATCTAGATGAGATGGATCTGAGGAGGAGTCGTGGAAGCCATGGCCGGGTGTTTGTATCTTCATCAAAGATATCTTATAAGATAGATAAGTTTAGTTAGTTTTGTTATCTTCTTAGAGAGAGTTTTCTTTTCTATTTTGGAAATAACTTCCGAAGGTTGTTTGCAAATAAATCGGACTCGTGTAACCCTAGGGTATAAATATAGACCCCCTAGAACCTCGTACAGGATCCACATAGATTAATACAATCTTAGCGCATCACTACCCTAGTTCGTCTATGTTTTCTTTGGTGGGTTCTGACTCTTGATGCTAAGTTGAATCGGTTAGGTCTGATCTTTGGTGAAGGGATAAGTCCTGCTACCATCCTGGTATATCTATTCTGTCTAAGGCTACATCGTCTAGGTCTGACCTCTTAATCCAATCGGTTACATCACATTGTGTTCACATAGGGTTTATCTGCTTATCGAGCTCCTCCTACCATTGTTGATCTTATGCTTTATTGGTTAGGTTCAACCCTCTAGACTTGTGATAGTAAATCAAACCATAGGTCGGTAGGTCTATATGTGGCATTTCATTAGAGTGGCCAGCCGATGAGTTATCCTTACGTTGTGTTTCACACCTAATGTATCGGCTATTCAGCCGATACTCGTATATCTTGCCTATAATTAATCTACTAGCGATCGATCTGATATTGTCTTGGCTAAGTCCAATCTATCAAGGCTATGTCTAATAGGGCTAGTATCGAGATCTAGCAGGTTTCGTTTTCCCCATTGGATCAGATAGCTGATGAGTTTACTTATTTGCCTACATTGGATTCACGGCCGATAGCAGCCAATGAGTTCACCCATTCTTTCATTGGCAGGATTGATCTAGCCTCCATCGTCTTGGTGCCATTAGCCTTAGCCTTATACTATATCGGTTTGGTCCGATTTATCATGGCTAGATCTAACGGTACGGTCACGATAGTTGCTGCATCTCATCCCTTTGGGAGATCGAGCCTCGCTCTATACTGCCTATCATATATTCTATTCGGAGCATCATTAGCTCAACAATTGATAAGTGCTTTATTTTATTCCTCATTTTTTGCCTCTGTCTTCATTGGCTGCCCAGTCGATGTATAAGTGCTACTGTCCTATCAACAACTAACCGATAGCAGGAGTATGTATCTCCCTATCGGCCGTTTGGCTCACTGATCTCATCTTCTCTATCTCCTTGTCAATTGCAGGGTCAAATTGACTAGCACACCCATGAATCATGATGTTAAGGACTTGCACTGGAGCTAAGTAAATCTCATAGGCCTTCTAGTATGCAGGCGCATCACATCAGACCTTCATCTGCTAATGCTCGCTCACCCTCTCGGTGCAACTCTCCACTTAGTCCGATCCACTCGCATGCTAATAGTATTATACATGTTTTCTAGCAATATTAATAGCACTAGTATTATTGCAATAGAGAGAAGCTTTCTCAAAAGTAGGACCATAATCTTCAAAGTTGAAATGAGCCAAAAAAATCTAAGAACAACAACTAGCAGCAGCAACATATTCACATTTAAGAGTTGATTCAACAACATTTGATTGTTTCTAGAAGACCAAGCAACCGAAGAAGTACAAAGAAAATAACATATTCTACTAATACTTTTCTACTAATATTTTTTCTATCAATTCTACAACCGCCAAAATCAGCATTTGAATAACCACTCAAGCATATTGATGATGATGTAGAATACCAAATTCCAAAATCAAGAGTGTGTTATAAATAGGTCATAATCTATTTGATGGTTTGACGATGCGAAGTGCATGGAGAAGCTTGAAATCGAGTGCACAAACACATGACAAATTGCATATCTGGCCTTGAAGCTGTGAGATAAAGCAAATTCAATCATAGTTCAAAATTCCTTTTAATCAACAGCTTGCCATCTTTAACAGGATATAAAATAGCAGCAGACCCCATTATTGTAGAAATAGGCTTACATTTCTCTATCTCAAAGCATCGTAGAAGATTCTTGATGTGCTTTGTTTGATGAATAAACATACCTTATTGTATCTGCTTGATTTGTGTCCTAAAAAGTACGTCTACTCTCCCATCATATTCATCTCAAATTCTCTATGCATAGTCTCGAAAAAATCCACAATCAAAGCATGAGATGGACAATTAAAAATGATATCATCCACATATATTTGAATAAAAAGTAAATTATCACCATGGTTAAGAACAAAGATAGTTTTATCCACTTTTCCCATTCAAAAACCTTTTGTAAGCAAGAAGTTCTTAAGTCTATCATACCATGCTCTAAGAGCTTGTTAAAGTTTTAGATAAATGAAAAACATGATCAAAAAACTTAGGATTTTCAAAACTAGGTGGTTATTTAACATATACTTCTTCTTGTATGAAACTATTTAAAAAATAATTTTAACATCCATTTGATGTAGTTTAAAATTCTTTAAAGCAACAAAAGCCAATAAAAGCCTAATAGCTTGAAGTCTAGCAATAGGAGCAACAGTTTCATCAAAATCCAACCCTTCCACCTACAAGCCTAGCCTTGTTTCTCATAACTAAACCATCCTTATTTTGTTCATTCTTAAAGATTCATTTAGTTTGAATAATATTATGACCCAGAGGTGATTCAACTAAAGTCCACTTTTATTTTTGATGAGGACACTCCCTTCTTGGATACACACATACAAGCCAGTTCTCACGTTCAACAAGATGAGTCAAGGCTACAAGGACCAATGACTCACGCACGCGCATGTCACCTTAACCATCAAGTGAGTGCATTCTTAAACTTGTATAGAAATATTTCTAAGAATGGAATGCTATTTAATCCTTGTGATAATTTAATTGTTATTAGAAACCATGACATGAACATGCATAATAGTATAGGAATCTAAGTATAGAAGTTGAGGAGACAAGCATAAGAAAATTTTAATCCGTATGTCTGATTCAATTTCGGATGGGAAGAAAGTGTCAACTTCAAACGAATATAACTTTTGATCCAGAAGAAGTCTCAAAGCCTACAAGTACTTGTTCAAAAGCTTACGATGTCTACTTTCAGATGATTTTAGTTTTGTATACAAATTTCTCATGTGATGTCTGCAATTGCCAAAACAAGCTATATAGCTTTTCTAGTCTGAATCGGAGTGGGCCTTTGAGCTTTATAAATGAGTTATGTTCAGCCCGCCCATGTTTTGGCCGACCTCCACACCCCCTAACTCATTAATACTCATTAGCCATCACCTCTAGGGTTTGGATCTTGCTTAGATTAATTTGTCACTTTGCAGTTTTGCCGCTAGATTTGATTTGTAGAACCCCAACATCATGTGCTAAACATTAATCTACAATTCAAATTATGTTCTTCCTTGTTCATGTGACTTTCTTTGATTGATTGCAAGAGCAATAACCTTTGTGGTTAGGTTAGCTATGTGAGAGCGTGGATGATAACGAAAAAACGTGTGGGTGTAGTGATTGCAAAGAGACGATCACATTGAAAAAATGTGAGGGTGTACTCCAACTCTCTGATTTTTGTATGTTTTTTGAAATTGAATGTGATACAAGTGGAATTGGGATTGGGGGTATTCTTATTCAAAAAGGTAAACCGGTTGCATATTTTAGTGATAAGTTGTCAGGACCTAATTTAAACTATTCAACCTATGATAAAGAATTGTATGCTTTTATTTGAATATTAGAGACTTGGAAACATTATTTATGGCGAAAGGAATTTATAATACATTCTGATCATGAGTCTTTGAAACATATTATAAGTCAAGCTAAATTGAATAAATGACATGCTAAATGGGTATAATTTATTGAGTCATTTCCTTATATCATTAAGCATTGAAGGGTAAGGATAATGTGATTGCTAATGCTTTATCTAGATGCTATACCATGATATATCAGCTTGATCATAAAATTTTTGGTTTGGAGAGAATAAAAGATTTATATGATACTAATTTGGACATTAAAGAAGCTTACGATCAATTTCAAGAGAGAAGAATATGGAATAAATATGTGCTGAATAACGGATTGTTGTATCGTGCTAACAAACTATTCATTCCGATAAGTTATGTTCATCTTCTATTTTTGCATGAGGTACATGGAGGGGGCTTAATGGAGTATTTTGGAGTGAAGAAAATGGAAGATATACTGGATACTCACTTCTTTTGCCCCAAGATACGGTGAGATGTCTAACGATACGTTGCTTAATGCAACATTTGTAATAATGAGTCCCGCCTCAATCAACATGGTTTTTATATATCTCTACCTGTTCCATGTGTACCCTAGGATGACATTTCTGTGGATTTTGTTATAGGATTGCCTAGGACAAAGAGGGGGAGGGATAGTATTTCTATTGTTGTTGATAGATTTTCAAATGTGGCACATTTTATTCCTTGTCATAAAAGCGATGATGCTACAATAGTTACTAATTTGTTTTTTAGGAAAGTCATTCATCTACATGGTGTGCCAAATACAATTGGTTCAAATAATGATACCAAGCTCTTGAGTCATTTTTGGATAACGTTACCAAGAAAATTAAGGACTAAGCTACTATTTTCTACAGCATGCCATCTCCAAACTGATGGACAAATTGAAGTGGTGAATTGTACATTGTCAACCATGTTACAGGATGTTTTGAAGAATAATTTGAGTGCCTGCCTCAAGTTGAGTTTGCCTACAACTATCTGTTGCACTCCACTACAAACAGGAGCTCATTCCATGTGGTATATGGCTTTAACCCTTGTTATCCAATTGATTTATTGCCTCTACCATCTTTTCAAAAAGTCAATTTTGATGCTAAGACGTGCTAAATTTGTGCTTAAGTTACATGAGACCACTAAAGAAAAAATTGAGCATATGAATGCAAAGTATAAACTATTGATATTCAAGGTAGAAAGGAACTTATTTTTGAATCAAATAATCTTATTTGGTTACACTTGAGAAAAGATAGGTTTCTTCAGTTCAGCAAGTCTATATTAATGTCATGTGCTGCTGGTCCTATTAAAGTAATTGCAAAGATAAATGATAATGCATACAAGATTGATTTCTCTGCAGGTTATGGTGTGAGTGATGATTTTAATATCATCAATTTGAAACCATACATGGGTGAGAAGGATGAACTTGAGTCATGAACAACTCCAAATCAAGAGGGGGAGGATGATGAGGACACTCTCTTCTTGAATACACACATATAATCTGGCCCACTTGTTCAACAAGATGAGCTAAGGCTACAAGAACGATTGACTCGGGCACGCGTACACCATCCAAACTATCAGGTGAATGCGTTCTTAAACTTCCATAAAAATATTTATAAGAATGGAATGCTAATTAATCCTTATGATGATTTGATTGTTATTAGAAACCTTGGACAAAGAGAATAGCACAAGAATCCACTTATGGAGGTTGAGATGACAAGTGCAAGAAAATTCCAACTTGCAGGTCCAATTCAGTTTCATACTAAAAGACAATGTGAACTTCAAACGAATATAACTTTTGATCCAAAAGAAGTCTCGGAGCCTACATGGAAAGCTTACGAAGTCTACTCTCAAATGGTTCTGTTTTTATATCCAAATTCTCTATGCGCTATCTGCAATCACCAAAACAAGTTGTATCACTTTTCTAGTCAAAGTCAAAATGGGCCTTTGGGTTTGTAAATGAGTCATGTTCGGCCAGCTAATGTTTTGGCTGACCTCTACACCTCTCTAACTCATTAATACTCAGTAGAACCTCTAGCATTTGGGTTTTTCTTAGATTAATATGCCACTATGCAGTTTCGCCGCTAGATCGGTTTGTTCTACCTCAACATCATGTGCTAAACATTCATCTATAATTCTAATTGTGTTCTTGCTTGTTATTGTGAATTTCTTCTATTGTTTGCAAGGTAATCACCTTCATGGTTAGGATAGCTACGTGAGAGCATGGTTGATAATGACAAGACACGTGGGTATAGCAGTTGCGAGGAGATGCTCCAGTAATTGGAAGCCTCAAAATATCAGCATCCACATGTCGACAAATCAAACCTATCGGAAGATCGAGCACCTATTTACATTAGTTTGTATTAAAATTTTCAAGCTATTTATGCATGTCATTAACCCATGATTCATCAATTATTCCATGACTAACATCTTTGGATTCAAAAGAAGCAACAAAAGTTGAATTCACATGATCATGAAATGCCTTGGACCTTGTAGTTCGCTTATCAATGTTAGCTATTATTTGAAATGAAGGATGTCATCATTGAATGTGCAAAGGAGCAATAACATGTAAATTTGTTTCATGTTATGAACCATAAATTGTTAAAGATCTATAGTTTTTTGGTCCAGTCTAGAATGATTGGCTCTCCTCTTCCAATCGCACCAGTTGGTTGCCATTGGTCATACCGGCTTAAATCCCGGTCGGACTAGCCACCACCTTGTCTTCTTCATCATTAGTTTCATCCATAAAAATACATTCATCTACCCCTAAACATGTCACAAAGTACTTACAATTTCTAGTCTAGATCCAAGATTAGCCTCACCAAAAGTAACTTTACAAGTTTCGATAATTTTATTAGTCTCTAAAAGAAGTACACAATATCCACAAGAATGAGCTGGTTAACCAAGAAATATTCTTTTAGTAGAACACGCTTCAAATTTATCCAATTTTCTAGATTTAGGAACAAAGCATTTACATCCAAAAATGCACAAATGAGAAAATTAGGGTTCACATCCAAATTGAAGCTTATAAAAAGATTTTTCAAGTTTAGATCTCGAGAAAATATGATTGGCAATATAAAAAGCAATGTTGATAGCTTCTACCCAAAATTTTCAAAAAAAAAGATTTTTTCATTCAACCACACCATTTTGTTGAGGAACTTGTGTTGATGAAAATTAATATTTAAGAACTTTTTCATTAAAAAATTGTTTAAAAGAAGCATTTTAAATACCATAAAGAAAACATAAGAATACAGAATACGGAGAAAAAGCATTCACAATAACCAGCGCATACCACTTTCCTCCAATAGATTGCACTCTAGCCGGACCAACAATGTCCATATGTAAAAACTGTCTAGGTTCATCTGTCATGATAGAAAGAATTGGAGTATATAAAGATGCTATAATCTTAGCATGACGATAAGATGAACAAGCCAAATCAATATCATTCTTAATTTAAATGATCCCAACCACTTATTATAAATAAATGGTCAAAACCAACACGCCCTAGCCTTCGATGCTAAAATTTTAAATCTTTTGTAAATTTAGCAACATGACATGTGATCTGAGATAAAATACCACTTTCAAAATCAGCCTTAAAAACTCTTCCATAATAATAAATCCCCAAAACAATATCTCTAGAAGAATCAAGAATTTTACTTCTAGTTTTCTTAAATCTAACATCAAAATCCTCTTCAATAATTTAAGAAACTAAAAGCAAATTGTATATCATGTATTTCACCAAAGCTACATCGTTGAAAACAAATTTATCACTCGCCTTGATAGATCCAGTAGTAAGACGACACTTGTAGAAGTGTCTCCAAAGATAATCGATTCTTTTCCCAAATGCTGGTTTGAGTGAGAAGAACCAACTTTCATCTGCAGTCACATGGCGCGAACAACTAGAGTCCATAATCCACATGTTCTCACCCCTTGCTGCAAGAGCGTATACAAAAGCATATGTTGATGCCTCAGTATTAACCTTAGACAAAAGGAATTTAGAAATTCAGTAATGAGACACACAAACAGAAGTACCAACAAACACATTATCACGAGCAAATATGTTTCATTTTGTTTAGAAAAATTCACCCGAGGTCAGTATAACCGCTATTGTACCTACGGTCTAACTGGGCTCTGGTCTGACGACTGGTGAAAAGCTCGTTTGACCTGCAGCCAATCTAACCGACTGGTCATTATCGGTCCGACCGATCTTCTCAGCCCAAAACATATTTTTTTGCCTCTTTAATTTTATAAAAGAAATTTTCCTTTCTTTTCTCTATTTTCTAATAAGTGTAAAACAAAATCCAACCAGATGTCCATCTTTTCCAAAAAAAGAATAAGTATACACTTATGAGAAGATGAATTTGCAATCCAAGGTTTCAAATCAAAAAATCTAGTTTCAATACAGGTCGATTAAAGAGAAGATATTGTCCCAATGAATCTAAATACAGTTTGCTTATTTTTAGATTTTGTAAAATTCTCGCCCTTTCTAGTCATACTCAAAATAACAAGTTAATAATAACTTTTAAAATAATCATATGTATTAAAACCTAGTACTCTTTCGTATATTCACTTTCTTGTTACCATTAGAAAATGTTTGCAAAAAACTTGTTAAATAAGAAACCTCTTTTGTGAAATTGACAAAATTATTATAATCAATCAAAATTCCTTTTTGTTGTGACAATTTGAACAAAATTGCACCTCATGATTTTTCACAAAATCTTCCATATACTCAATGCGACCTAAATCATTTTTCAACTTCATCTTATTAGAAAAACATATTGAGCAATTTATAGAAACCAAAGCACTTTTTTGTTGTTTTAACCTTTTAGCTCTCAAAAGATTAAATATCAAACTTCTATAAAAAGAAACTTGATATTTTTTCAAAAACTTTTTTAGTTAAAAACAACTCATCAACAACTTTAGCAATCATAAAAAGACCATAGTCTTGTACCAATACCAATATTTACATATCTAATAGCAAAAATTTCAAAAAGATAAAACTTCACAAGTTCAATTATCATCATCAGGAATTAGAGATTTTTATCTAGAATTTCAAAATTTAGCAACTCAATAACAAAATTTTGTTTCTTATTTTTTTCACAATTCTAAAGTTTAATACTAAGAGTCAAACCATCTCTTGTCAAATTTTGATGGAAGGATTAATTACCTTATTATTATCGTCATCTAAATTACATCCTCCACAAGATATGAGACAAATCCTAGAGTTGTTATTGCCATTCTTATTGCCTTGATCAGCACCCTCATAATTAACATCTCTTGTAACATCTTGTTTAAAAGCAGCATAGATTTGATTGAATATTCTCCTAACATCATCTCTGCTTCTCCTACCTTTTGAATATTTACATCTTCTTGACGTTGTTGGGCTTCTCCTCCTCTTCTTCCTTCATAGAACTTCATTGAGAGCGAATGTGGTTCAAATCGCCATATCCAAAACATTGGATTTTACTTCCTCTTTCCTAGTCTTGACATTATTCCAAGCTCAAGAAAACTTGTTAATCAACAATGTCAAATCCATCTTGGAGAATTGCTCGAGTTGGTCATCGAAAATGTCATTTAAAGAACATGATGATGAAGAGCTATCTAAAGAAGAATCAGATGAAAAAACTAAAGCAATGTTTTTCAAATCAGGCTTGCGAGAGAGAACACTCAACTCATGAGTTTTCAGATTTGTATATAAAGATTCCAAGGTTAAAGCTGTCATCTTAACATATTCTTGGACTGAAGTAACTTTCATCTCCCAAACCCTTATATCTAAACCAAATGTCTTACAATTTCGTATTAGGGATAGTTAGAATCAAAAGAAACATTACTTAAAACCTTATTAAAATGAACAAAGTAATCATCAATTGCTTCTCTAGGTTTTATCTCATATTTAATATAATATTTTTAAAAAATATCTTTGCAAATTTCCTTGATGTTAGAAGATCCTTCATGGAACTTATGTAGTGACTTCTATATCTCATTTATAGTTTTAAGATGACAAATCCAAACAAAATATTATCGAGAAACACCGCTTAAAATTATATTGAAAGCATTGTAATTATTTTCAAATTCTACTTTACTCATATCAACAATAACATTAGAAATAGTATAAGGGTTTAAAACTTTTCACCAAATATTATAATCTCCATATATAATATAAGCTTTCATCCTTTACAATAGTATTGATAATCAACTCCGTCAAAAACATACTGCTTAGTTGAAAATCGGTTAGCCATGTCTAAATCTTAAGATTAGTGAAGATCAAATAAATAAAACAAGGCTCTGATATAACTTGTTAAATCAAATACAAGAACCAAGCCTATCAAAGAGGGTAAAAGGTAGGATTACTAAAAGCCAAAACTTTTAGCAGAATTAAAAGTTACCTCATATTGATAAAATTAATCTTATTTTAGTCAAAATCCTAGAACTCTTCAAATTTCGCTAGTCCAACCAAGTTCCTGCCTCCGGTCCGACCGTAGTACACCTTTTGATTCAATTATCGCTTTGCCGTCGGTCTGACCGCTACACTCCACCCGGTTTGATAGCCACTAATATACCGATCCGATTGTCTGTCACCAAAGAAAAATGATCTCAGTGAAAATCTTGAAAGTTAACGAAACTCTAAAAGTATATCAACTTTACTATATCAAAATATGTCTATAAAATGTATACAAACCTCTCCTATCTCAACTTGCAACTAAACTTGTAACTTAAGTATAAACACTAATTTTTCTCTATTCTAGAAGCAATACTTTTGAGGCCTAGACTACCTCTATAGGTGGTTGCACAAAAATTCCGAATTCTATTAGAACAAGCACTGCTATTCTCATAGAAAACTTTTTTATAAGTATACAACCTATCTTTACATGACTTCAAACTTCATTTTTTCAAACTTGGACTCTTTCTGAATTTACCTCTAATTTTTATATGTATATGATCTTTTTGTATGCCATATGGAATCTTCACCTCCATGTACATTGATCTTTAACCTTTAATCTCATATGATCTCTCGATCATTTAAACATTAACTTCTCTCAAGTCAACCCTCGATCTATCACCGATAATACTCCTGAGGTGTCAACACTTATCTATACATACAAAAAGTAAAGAAACCATATCCGTACGTAAGTTCTTCTTAACTTAACTTATATTAACATATAGTATATCATATGCATATGAGACATATAGTAGTGTATCTATCAATTATTTACTGAGAAAGATAAAAACAATCCGAAACCGACTCCTCTTTGAAATTTGCCGGTCAGTCCGATCGGCCTTTCTAGCCAATTTGACCACTTTCATATAGCACCGTTTTAGACTTCTACACATACCCACGGTCCGACAGGCGTCCACACCCAGTCTAACCACCTACAAATAAATGCACTCCATTCAAAATCAATTCAATCAATTTGTAAGTCAATTATTTATCTCAAACTTTTAAATCAACACCGACCTTCATATCATATACAGCGACAGGCAATGGCATTGCTGTCTTGTATAATATAGCCGCTAAACACTCTTCCTCACTCGCTCTGTAGTTAGTACACGGCGCGAGGCACAGATAATGGCATCGACGGCGGTGTCCCGGCACGTGGTTGCGCTGCCGTACCCGGGCCGCGGCCACATCAGCCCGATGCTCGCGGTGTGCGGCCTCCTCGTGGCCGTGGACGGCGCCCTCGTCGTCACCGTCGTTGTCACGGAGGAGTGGCGCGAGCTGCTGTCATTCGCCGGCGTGCCCGCGACGCTGCCGGACCGCGTCCGCTTCTCCACCATCCCCAACGTCATCCCCTCCGAGCATGGCCGCGGCGCTGACCACACCGGCTTCATCGTGGCCGTGCACAACAACATGGCGGCGGCCGTCGAGCGGCTGCTCGATCGGCTGGTGCAGGAGCAGAGGCCGGACGCCATCGTGGCCGACACCTACCTGGCATGGGGCGTGCCGGTTGGCGCACGCCGGGGAATCCCGGTGTGCTCGCTGTGGACTATGGCAGCGACGTTCTTCTGGGCGCTCTACCACGTCGACCACTGGCCGCCGGTGGATGGGAGTGAAAACGAACAAGGTAGGAGTATTTGGTATTTTGGTTGCCGCGTCGATGTCACCAATTTAAAACAAAGGGTGACTACCTACCTACAGTGGAAAAATATAGCTTTCCTTTGAAAGGTTTGTCTGGCAAGCCTAAGGTAGGCGCTGCCAGGGCCCAACCAAACACCAGCCACGATTTTATCTTTAATTAGTGTCTGTAGTCACCTGAATCGTCGGTGAATAAACTAGGGGATGAAAATTACAGGATTAGACTTACAACCTCCATTTTATGTTTAGTATACTAGGGTTGGAATTATTTTCTACTATATTGTCCATAAATCAGTAGCACCATCCTACAACACCTATGTGGATAAACTATATTTCCATAAGCTAATGTGCAGTTAGATGTGGTAGAAAGAATCCAAGGAATCTTTGCTCTTACAAGTCGATTACCTTGATGACAAACAATGCACAATTGGCCCTGTATCAAATAAGATTACAAATGCATGTATATGATCTTGTATATAACTCTTCCAAATACTTTCCATTTCATTTCCCGAATAAGTGCTTTGCTTTCAGTGACTAATGTTGTTTCTTAAGAGAAAGTGACTAATGTACTTGTAATTATAAAATATTTTTTTAAGATAATGGATAGAAATATGGTCTCTATATCTACTAATAGATTTACACAACCAAGTTAATTATGAAAAATGAACAAACCAGCTTATTCCACAAGATTATTTCTCCCGGCTTTGATACAGTTGTACAACAAAATATGCAATGCCCTTTAAATTTCCAATGATCAAGCATTCCTGCCAGTCACAGATTTACAGTGCTAGTGTGTTTCCAATTGCATATTAGGTTGCTCCCTTAGTAATATTGTAGGCCATTGATGTGCTTCTTCTATGCGCTGCAGAGCTAAGCTGTAAGTCGTTGGAGCAATATGTCCCAGGTCTCACATCAGTTAGATTGTCCGATATCAAGATCTTCCGTGCGAACTGGCGACAACCAATGAGAATAGCACAAGAAGCGTTCGTCAACGTGCGTAAAGCGCAGTGTGTCCTCTTCACTTCCTTCCACGAGCTCGAACCGGACGCCATCAACAGAATAACAGAAATGGTTCCATGCCCCATATATCCCATCGGCCCCTCGATTCCACACCTGCCACCGAGTGGTGACCCGGGCAAGATTCAGAATGAGGATCACCGTAGTTGGCTGGATGCACAGCAGGAGAACTCCGTCCGGTATGTCTCGTTTGGGAGCTACGTTTCGATGCCACTCTCGCAGTTAGAAGAGATAGCCATGGCACTGCGTGACAGCGGAGTTAAGTTCTTCTGGGTTGGCAAAGACAAGGCCAATAGCCTACAGCAGCAGGTCGCTGGTGACAATATGGGCTTGGTGGTGTCATGGTGTGACCAGCTGAAGGTTCTATGCCATCCCTCTGTTGGTGGCTTCCTCAGCCATTGTGGGTGGAACTCGATGCTCGAGACAGTGTATGCTGGGATGCCTGTGCTCGCTTTCCCTGTTAGCTGGGATCAACTGGTTGATGGACATATTGTGGCCGATGAATGGAAGATTGGCATCAACTTGAGCGAACAGTTAAGTGATGATGGCATTGTCAGGAGGGCTGCCATATGTGCTGCGGTGACGAAGCTGATGGATCCGAATGATGGTGAAAGCCAAGAAATGAGGAGAAGGGCTGTAGAATTGCGTGAGGCCTGTCTTGGTGCGATCTGGGAAGGTGGCTCGTCTTGTCGTTCATTGAATGGCTTCATGAATGATCTCGCCGAAGGAAGGTTAAATGTTGCAGAAACTTGTCAGTGATTTCCTTCCCCGAGAACATTTCAGGAAAGGTACAAGTGCTGCCTATGGGGCAAAAATAAACGCATTGTGACCAACCAGCTGTATCAAGGACCCCAAATTAAGGCTGTCTTACTATTTTGCGTCACCAATTCCGAAGTCCAAAGGCCAAAGCCTTGCTAATCCATCCGTTCTATATTATAACATCGGACTGCCAGTATATATTTGACAAAAAAGCCTCGTCTAATTTCAGTCAAATTTTGGACGATTAGGATTGCATCAATATTTATGTGTGAATAATAACATTATTCCTCTTTCTTCTTCTCCCTAGGTCTTCTCTCCCCATGACACTCAATTGCGTATCGAGGGTGGTCCTGATGGGCCCGAGACCTAAAATGAATTCCAACCCAAACGGCACATATATGTAAAAAAAAGAAAAAACTTTTTGAACTCACTTATTAATATATTATGATATACTTTTAGTTTATGGTATTTAAAAGTTTTATGTAAATTAGACCACCAAAACTCAAAATTTTAGATATGTCACTAGCAACACTCATGGAGACCAAGCTTGCCGGCACGCCCACCTCAACATCACCGCAAGCAGCCGAGGTACTTGCCTCTCGTCATCCTCAAGCGGGGCAAATGTGAGGTGTCCTCACACTACTGTCTTTCCTGTCTCCGACTGCTGCCTGCTACAAGAGATGCCGCCACCTCCCTATCTCCTAATCCTCTTATTTTCCTCGCTGTCACGTTATATTTTTGCTAGTTTCAAATTTGCCTAATTCTAAACAATCACGTTCGTGTTTATTCGTCTAACATAACTTAATAAAAATTTCATAAATTAAATAAGATTTAATTTGATTCAATAACTTAATAATGCCGCCATTTATTTTATCATATGTTAATTGGAGTTATTTGGTGTTTTCCAACACGTCCGTCAAAATGAGACGAAACTGTCTTACTTGGTAGCGCAATATATCGAACTACATAATCTTGCAGCGCGCAGCTAGCTGTGAAAGCTTTCACAAGCTTAGCAAGTTTTTTCTCTGTTTTCCCTGTAATTTTTCTAGCACCGAGCCGCCTTGTCGTCTCTATCTGTAAACTCTGTACTGCCGCCCTAGCAGTCTTTGCACTTCCTCTACCAATATATCTGGCAGAGCTCCTGCCGTTCTTTTCTTTTAAAAAAAAGACAATACTGACACATGTTCATTGCATTCACTTCAAATGCATCTTTAAAGGAAGTTTATATTTTTACTAGAAATTAAATATAATATAAACTTTATGAAACGTGTAAAGCTCCCTAACATGACAGGTAATACATGTCCACAACCATACTGAAAGATTGGCATTGGCGCATAGATAGACTAAAGCCTCGCCAACGAGGCAAGGATGGCAATGTTACAGAAATAAGATTCTTCATTGAAAAGAGCTAACATTAGTTGTGCACAGAAATAGATGGCTAATTAGTTTTGGCAACAAGAAGATAGCTAGCATGACAATCGACACTGAATCTTGCTAAGATTCTGGCAACACATAATACAAGACAAAACGAACAAGACGCTGAAATTTCAAATGGGTCAATGCATATCTGGGCAGCATAACCGAATTTTCACAAAAATGATTCAGCTATCAATGACCTCTTCGAAGCAAAGCAGGTCAAAATAGAACAATCAATTCTCATTACCCAATACCATCACAAATAAACATTGTAGGATATTCTAATACAGTAGACACTTGTTAAATTACACGAGCATAATTCCTTGAGTTTTGGATTTACTCCTTTTTCTCTCAATAGCATATTGAGGAAGAATATGCATTTCCACAGTTTGTATCCAAAGACTAATTGAAATTGATAGACGAGAGAGCTAGTGATTGATTGATTGATAATCAGAGATTAAACATACGTGTGTGTATATATATATGTATATATATCGCTGTCTCTATCTGTAGATTTATAAAAACAACTATCCGACAGAATAGGAAGGAGGCCGCTGATGGAGGTACACAGCAAGAAAGGAAACCTCTATGCGCCGTACACGAAGAAAGAAAGAAAATACTGCCTCTCTAAATATGATATAAAATATTGCCATTAAATATGACAGTTTAACATCCCCGTAGTCTAAACATGACTAACCACAAGGAAGAACGTTCAGACCAGAACGGAACACGATAAAGACTGAAGATGGTAGTCCCCTAGTGAAGATGTCAGTATATAGCGAGGCCGTAGGAATATGTAGCACATGAACAGCTCTAGTAGCAACCCGCTGACGAACAAAATAAAGGTCAATCTTGATGTGTTTGGTACCTTGATGTTGCACCGGGTTCGTCGAGAGATACATTGCACAAATATTATCACAATAAACAATCGTTGCACACTGAAGAGAATTATGCAACTCCTAAAGTAGCTGATGGAGCCAAATTGTTTTAGTAACAGTATTAACATCTGCATGGTACTTAGCCTTAGCACTGGAAAGAGAAACTATACATTGCCTCTTTGATGACCAAGAAATAAGTTGTCAGCAAGCAAGACCACATACCAGAGATGGAGCAGTGAGTGTCAGGACAACCAGTCTAATCTTTATTAGAATATGCAACTAGAATCGATGTAGAGGTGCGCCAAATTAATAAACCATGATCCAATGTCCCATGTAGATAACAGAAAATACGCTTAATCAAAGTATAGTGTGGCTCTCGTGTATCATGCGTATGGAGGTGTTAACGCCAAAATCTAGATGACCCGATGGCACTAAAACCGATCGGCTGAGAGGTGTCCGATGACTACAGTAAAGAAGCCGATCGGGTTGTAGTGAAGGAAGACTCGGTTCTAAATTAGAAGACTATTCAGATAAAACTGAGTTTGCAGAAGAGCAGTGGACTCCACAGCAGGATGTTTATCTTCGTAAATTGTAAGGAAGGTTTAGTTAGTTAGTTAACTTCTTTCGAGATATTTTCCTTTGTTATTGTTAGGAAATAATGTCCGATGATTGTAAATGCATCGGATTCTGTCTGTAAACCCAGGGTATAAATATAGACCCCCTAGAAACATATAATATATCTCTTGATCAATACAATCTCGGCGCATCGCCACCCTAGTTTATCTAGGGTTCTTCCGACGGGTTCTGCCTCTCGACGCAAGACTGCATTGGTTAGGTCTGATCTCCGACGAAGGGATAAGTCCCGCCACTATCTCGATATGTTCTGCTCTAAGGCTGCATCGATTAAGTTCGACCTCTTAGGCCGATCAGACGTATCGCATCATATCCGTGCAGAGCCTATCGGCCTATTAAGCTCCCTATGCCGTAATCAATTTCGTGTTATATCGGTTAGGTTCAACCTACGGGGCTGCCGATGGTAGATCGAGCTTCAGGCTTATAGTTTTCTACACGACGCATCATTAGAGTGTTAGCCGACGAGTTATCCATGTTCTGAGTTTCACGCCCAGCATATCAGCCCCTCGGCCGATACGCATCAGCCTCTAGAGATGTCCCTTGACGCGTAACGCTGAGCGTATCGGTCTCCCAGCCGGTACGCAGCCGCCTTCAGAGAGGCGTCCCCTCATCGGCTTAGCTAGCCGATGGGTTCGTTCCTATCTTTGCTTAAGCATAGCCGATCCAGTGTCCTCTGTATCATCGCTATTGGCCTCGGCCTCGTACTGTCTCGGTTAGGTCCGATTTTGATGTTCGGTGTTAATGGCGCTGTCACGGCGGGCAACGGGTCTCGTGCTGTTATATTCGGAGCGGCATCGGCTTTGCAGCCCGTGCCTTTTTATACGATTCCTTGCCTTGTCCGCATGTGCCTTCATCGGTTTTTCCAGCCGATGAACTCTGTTCGGCTATCCGGAGGAATCCTATGCGCCTTGCTATCCTCTAAGTACACCCTGTTTCATCCATCCGCTCTGTGGCCGATTTCTCGTCGACACCTGTCCACATCGGCTCCCCAGCATATTGAAGAGCGTCCTAATTTCTATCAACAAATAACCGATAGCGAAGGGCCTTCCGAATGCGGCCAATGACTATCCCCATCCTATCGGCAGCCAGCCGATAGCGAGCGCCAGTATCGGCCCACCATTCGATGAACCTACTCGTCTCACTTCCTTGTCAATTGCAAGGTCAAATTGATTGGCACGCCAGCACCCGTACCGACACGCCGGAGCCAATCGAACCCCACGGCCCCTGGCGCATGTACCTCAAGCCACAGAGAGAAGACGATTGGCCTGCACTGGAGCTAAGCAGACCTCCCAGGCATTTGTCATGTTCGCGCCGGGGTGCGTGAGGAATCTCGGCGCGAACAAGAGGCAGACGTACTGAACAACATAAGAAATATCTAGGCGAGTGAAGGTGAGATACTGTAATGCACTAGCCAGACCCCAATAGTGAGTCGGATCAGCAACTAGAGATCCCTCTGAGCTAGAGACCTTTGCTGTCATATCAACAAGCGTTGAACATGATTTGCAGTGGCGCATACCAACACACTCAAGAATTTGATGTAGGAATGCTATGAAAAAAAGAAACAACCATCTTAACGAGTGACTACAAGGACTACAAAATAGTATACAGGACCAAGAACCTTCTGTTAACGCCAAAATTTGGATAGCCCGATAATGGATTGGAAAAGGCTGATCAGCTGAAGAGGTGTTCGATCGCTACAGGGAAGAAGCTATTCGGATTAAAGCAAGGAAAGACTCGGTCCCGGAATAGAAGACTATCTAGATAAGACCGAGTTTGAGGAGGAGCCATGGTTCACGGCAGGGTAGTCTATTCTATCTTATATGGATAGGAAAATTTAGTTAGTTAGTTAACTTTTTTAGAGATATTTTCCTTTATTTTTGTTAGGAAGTACCATCTGATGGTTGTTGTAAACACATTGGACTCTATAAATCCACGGTATAATATATAGACCCCCTGGAAATATGTAAAGGATTAATCCTTCGATCAATACAACCTCAGCGCATCGCCACCCTACTTCATCTAGGTTTCTACCAGCAGGGTCTGGCTCTCGACGCGGGGCTGCATCAGTTAGGTCTGATCTCCGGTGAAGGGGCAAGTCCCGCCACTATCTCGATATGTCTTGTTTTCTCTAAGGCTGCATCGGATAGGTTCAACCTCTTAGACCGATTGGACGTATCGCATCACGTCCGTGCAGGGTCTATCAACCTATCAAGCTCTCTTCGCCGTCGTTGGTTTCGTGCTGCATCGATTAGGTTCGACCTACGAGGCTACCGACGGTAGAATGAGCTTTATGTCTATAGGTCTATGTATGGCGTTTCATCGGAGTGTTAGCTGATGAGTTATCTATATGTTGCGCGTCACACCCAACGTATCGGCTCTTCGACCGATATGCGCCAGTCTTTAGAGACTTTCCTTGAGCGCCATGCTAAGTGCGTCGGCCTTCCAACTGATGCACGCCTGTTTTAGAGAGACGTCCACTCATCGGCTCAGCTAACTGATGGGTTTGCTTCGCTCTTGCTTTAGCACGTCCGATCTGGCATCCACCGTCCCGTTGTCATTGGCCTCGGTCTTGTACTATCTCGGTTAGGTTCGATCTTCGAGATTCGGTGCTAGTAGCGTCATCACGGTGGGCGATGGGTCTCGTGTTGCCATATCCGGATCGGAATTGGTTTTGCAGGCCGTGCCTTTTCTATGATTCCTTGCTAGTTCGCATATGCCTTCATCAGATTTTCAGCCGATAAACGATCGTGACAGGTTCCGTCGACTTCTAGGAGGGATACCGCGTGCCTTGCTATTCTCTGGGTACATTCCTATACCTCCATCGGCTCTGCGGCCGATGGATCAGGGCCTCGCGTCTGCTACACCTAGAGGCATCGTATGCTTTGTGGACATCTGCCTACGCCCTCATCGGCTCCCCAGCCGATGGAATGGCGCCCTGATTTGTATCTGTTATCAGACGATAACAGGAGCCATCAGGATGCGACCGATGACTAACTTGATCCTATTGGCAGCCAGCCGATAGCGAGTGCTCGTATCGGCCAATTGTCTGACTAACCCGTTTATCTCACCTCCTTGTTAATTGCGGGATCAAATTGACTGGCACGCCCGCACCCGTACCATCGCGCCAAACCGGACCGAACCCCACGGCCCCCGGGGCAAATACCTCGAGCCACGTATTCGGAGCCGACCAACCTGCACTATAGCTAAGCAGACCTCCCAGGCGTCGGCGTGCTCGTGTCGGGATCCAGCGCGAACATATTTTTTGGCACGCCCGATGGGACCGAAGGTTTCATTGATCGGTCGATGGGGTAGAAATCTTCATTCATCAGCCAATTGGACGGGATTTCATTCATCGGCTATAGAAACCTGAAGACCGTTTATCGGCTGAAGATCTTTTATCGGCTGGTGTGATATAATTCCATTTATCAACCAGCGGGACTCTACAAGTGCCTGATTAGAAGTCAGATTTTTACTCATCAGCCTAGGGGGCATCTTGTTGTTAATATGTCTAAAGAAAAGGTTGATTCCAAGGCATATTCATCCGAAGAAGAAGCTGATGAGGATATTATAATTCTAGTTACCATGGAGGATCTGAATGAAGACTAGAGGCGGCTTGTAGAGCAGAACATGGATAACTTTTAGAAGCTCTATTTGGAATCCGTCAGTATGACTAAAGAAGGGCCAATTCAAAAAGCACAGTTATTAAAATGTGTTTTGATGAATGAATCAGGCCATTCATCACCTGTGAATTCTCCCAAGCCATTGCAAGAGATGTTCAACAAAGCATTTTACCAATCATTCAGTAATCTATTGGGAGTATGGATGGATACACTATATGGTTTGATCAAGAAAATGATACAAGAATCATCAACTCAAGAGCCTGATCAAGATCATGTACCTTTGCCGATAGAGACGAAGTTATCTCAGGAAACTTGGCGAAATAAGAGGGACCTATCGGCAAACATGTATCCACCAACACAAGATCGATTCAGGGGGCAACGGCAGGAGGTACGTCCATAATTCTTTTAGAGTAATTATTATGGAGAGTATCATAGGCAGAATCGGGTACCATATCCACCTCCACATGATCAGGGAGATATTCTAAGGGAGAAGGGTTGGTTAACTAGAATTATGGACACGGTGAAAAAGCAATTTGGTATCAAGCCCAAAGATCAAACAGTTATGTATTGGCACCCGTATCCAGAATGATTTGATAGAGTTCCATTGCCTCGCCAATACATAATACCATATTTCTCTAAGTTCTTAGGGCAAGATAATATATCTACAATGGAGCACATCAGCCGATTCTTAGCATAGTGTGGAGAAGCATCGGCTGAGGAAGCTCTCAGAGTCCGTTTCTTTCCATTGTCCCTCTTTGGATCGGCTTTCACCTAGTTCTCTTCATTACCACCAAACTCAATTAAAGGATGGACCGATCTAGAGCAGCAATTTCATAAATATTTCTTTGCTAGGATTCAAGAAATGAGACTGTCAGATTTGACATCGGTTAGACAGAGGCCTAATGAGTTAGTTCTGGAGTACATCCAACGTTTCTAGGACAACAGAAGTCAATGTTATAGTCTTGTTCTGAGCGATGAATAGTTAGTTGATTTGGCCTTCCAAGGGTTGTCGAGCCGCATCAGGTGGAAATTTTCTTCCCAAGAGTTCTATAGTTTAGCACATCCGATGGATGTGGTATTGGCTTACGAGAGCCGATTATCAGGAAAAGAGGAGATGTCGAAGCATTGGAGGCCTGAGGAAGAGAATTTCGAAGCATAAGCTTTCATACATCGAAATTGGGGGGAATGTGTTAACGTCAAAATTTGGATAGCCCGATGATGGATTGGAAAAGGCCGATCGGCTGAAGAGGTGTCCGATCGCTATAGGGAAGAAACCGATCAGATTAAACCAAGGGAAGACTCAGTCTCGGAATAGAAGACTATTCAGATAAGACCGAATTTGAGGAGGAGCCATGGTTCACGGTAGGGTAGTCTATCCTATCTTATATGGATAAGAGTTAGTTAACTTCTTTAGAGATATTTTCCTTTATTTTTGATAGGAAGTAACGTCCATGGTTGTTGTAAATGCGTCGGACGCTGTAAACCTAGGGTATAAATATAGACACCTTGGAAATATGTAAAGGATCATTTCTTCGATCAATACAACCTCGGCACATCACCACCCTTGTTCATCTAGGTTTCTATCGGCGGGGTCTGGCTGTTGACGCGGGGTTGTATTGGTTAGTTCCGATCTCTAGCGAAGGGGTAAGTCCCGCCACTATCTCGATATGTCTCGCTTTGTCTAAGGCTGCATCGGTTAGGTTCAACCTCTTAGGTCGATCGGATGTATCGCATCATGTCCATGCAGGGTCTATCGACCTATCAAGCTCTCTCCGTTGTCATCGGTTTCATGCTGCATCAGTTAGGTTCAACCTACGAGGCTGTCGACGGTGGAATGAGCTTTATGCCTATAGGTCTACGTATGGCATTTCATCGAAGTGTTAGCTGATGAGTTATCCATACGTTGAGTGTCACACCCAGCGTATCGGCTCTTCGGCCAATATGCACCAGTCTTCAGAGACTTCCCTTGAGCGCCATGCTAAGCGCGTCAGCCTTCTAGCTGATGCAAGCCTGTTTTAGAGAGACGTCCACTCATCGGCTCAGCTAGCCGATAGGTTTGCTTCGCCCTTGCTTTAGCACGTCCAATCCGGCGTCCACCATCCCATTGTCATTGGCCTCGGTCTCGTACTGTCTCAGTTAGGTTCGATCTTCGAGATTTGGTGCTAGTGGCATTGTCACAGGGGGCGATGGGTCTCGTGCTACCATATCCGGAGCGGAATCGGTTTTGCAGCCCATGCCTTTTCTACAATTCCATGCTAGTTCGCATATGCCTTTATCGGATTTTCAGCCGATAAACAACCGCGATAGGTTCTGTTGACTTCCAGGAGGGATACCGCACGTCTTGCTATTCTCTGAGTACATTCATGTGCCTCCATCGACTCTGTGGCTAATGGATCATGGCCTCGCGTCTACTATACCCAGAGGCATCGTATCCTTCATCGACATCCGCCTACGCCCTCATCGGCTCCCCAACCTATGGAAGGGCGCCCTAATTCCTATCGGCTATCAGCCGATAGCAGGAGCCATCAGGACGCGGCCAATAACTAACTTGATCCTATCAGTAGCCAACCGATAGCGAGCGCTCGTATCGGCCCATCGTCTGACTATCCCGTTTGTCTCACCTCCTTGTTAATTGTAGGGTCAAATTGACTGGCACGCCTACACCCGTACTGTCACGTCGGACCCGACCAAACCCCACGGCCACCGACACGCATACCTCGAGCCACGGATATGGAGCTGACCGGCCTGCACTAGAGCTAAATAGATCTCCAAGATGTCGGCGTGCTCGCACCGGGATCCGACGCGAACACCTTCATACAGAATTCCTACTAGAGTGCTACAATAACCCGACAGAGAAGAAATGCTGAGGAGGCCAGCAAAACAATATCATCAACACAGAGGCATGTAAACTATATCACCGCCATGTTGATAGATGAATAATGACAGGTCGGACTTGGCACTCAAAAGTCGAAGGAGAGAAGGTAAGTGGCAAATTGACTGTACCAAGCATGGGAAGCTTGCTTCATGCCATATAGAGACTTGTTCAGGCGACAAACAAAATCCGAGCAGAAGCTATCAACAAAACCAGTAGCTATACACAATAAACTGCCTCATCAAGGGTGTCGTGCAAGAAAGCATTCTTGACATCAAGTTGATGAACAGGCCAATCATGAGAAAGAGCAACTATGAGCACTGTGCGAATGGTAGCAGGCTTGACCACTGGACTGAAAGTCTCATCAAAATCAACTCCACAACATTGAGTGAAATTTCAAAAGACCCAACGAGCCTTGTATCGCTCAAGAGAACCATCAGTGCGATACTTATGATGATAGACCAACTTGCCGGTCATAATATTGGATCCGGAGGGACGAGGAACTAGCTCCCACCTAATTTTAGCGATCAATGCGAAGTACTCCTCAGTCATTGCATCTCTCTAGTTCAGATCTATCAATGCACTGTGATAGGAACTGGAGATTGGAGACAAGGCGGTGGCATGAAGACCAAACGGAGTCTTCGGTTGACGAAAGTCATGCTTCCTACGCATCATCATACTATGCTCATTTGCCACTGGTGGAATAAGTACATCATTGGGTGGAGGTTGGCATGCATCAACACCAAGGACAACCACGCTGGTGCCAAGCTAAGGTGTGTGGGCCACGCTAGCTGGCGCACTGGACGCTGTTGCACCGGGCGAAAGTGTATGAGTTGTGTTGGTCGTCGCACCAGGCCCAATCGAGTAAGAGGCCACAAGGGCCGCGTCGACACTATCTTGCTACAGCAACCCATCAACACCGCTAGCAACAACCTATGGCAGAATGCCAGCAGAGGCAGCGGTGTTATGGGAATTACGCACTGCTCACCAAGAGTCCCACCATGCGCACCGAGTCAGCCGCCTCAGACTTTCTACGTGGGCCAGTCTTCCCTATGACTTGGGCCTCCACCGACTGCTCCACTGCCTAGGCCACCGCCTCCATTGACTCCTATGCCAAGGCCACTACATCCACCGCCAGGCTTCACCAGCCCATCCACACCTCCTGGATGGATCAACCACCCTGCTGGATTTAGGTGGGATCAGAATGCTCTAGTATCATCCTTCAACACGATGACACTTCAACCACCACCATCGACTGAATGGTATATAGATATACATGACATCAAACTCTGGTAATCTTTGTGTTTCTCAACCTCCTTCATTTTCTACTGCATCGAATATCATTGTTGGTGATGGCTCTCTCCTACCCGTCACTCCGTTAATTTTCCTATTGCTCAGTTTCCTTCACTTAAATAATGTTTTAGTTTCTCCTCAATTAGTTTTGGGCCACTCTATCCGCTCTTGTCATCGATCTTTCGGCCCCTTGCCCTCACAGCCTGCTCCAGCTCCACCCTTTGGCATCGGCGTCATGGTCATATTGGCCTTGAGGCCCTCTCCCATTTAGTATCATTTTCTACCATTCCATGTAATAAAACTAAGCCCGTACATTTGTGTTATGCTTGTTAGTTGGGTCGGCATGTGCACATCCTTTTTCCTAGCTCTAGTTCACGAGCAGCTCATAATTTTGATTTAATTCATTGTGACCTTTGGACTTCATCTGTGGCTAGTATCTCTGGTTATAAATATTATTTAGTCATCCTTGATGATTGTTCGCTCTATCTTTAGACTTTTCATTTACGTCTCAAATTTGACACATTGCCCACTCTAACTTATTTTTTTTGCTTATGTTTCCACTCAGTTCGGCATCTCCATCAAGAACGTTCAGTGCAACAATGGTCGTGAGTTTGATAACACCAGTGCCCGCACGCTCTTTCTCACTCGAGGTACCACCCTCCATATGTCTTGCCCATACACTTCACCCTAAAATGATAGAGCCAAGCGCATTATTCGCACTACCAATAATATTATTCGGTCACTCCTCTTTCAGGCCAGCATGCCAGCTTCCTATTGGTTTGAAGTACTTTACACTGCTACTTACCTCCTCAATCGTCACCCCACCAAGATTCTCTCCCTTGCTACCCCTTTTACCACACTCCATGGAACCCAACCATCTTATACTCACCTTCACATCTTTGGTTGCCTCTGTTATCCAAACCTTTCTACGACAGTTGATCATAAGATGGCTCCCCACTCCACTGCCTATGTTTTCCTTAGGTATCCCTCTGATCACAAGGGGCATCGCTGTCTTAATCTCTCTACCAACAAGATCATCATTTCACGCCTTGTGATCTTTGATGAAACCTCCTTTCCTTTCTCTGAGGTCTCAATTCCTCCTTTCTCTGACTTTGACTTTCTATTAGAGTTCAATGTTGGTGCACCCGTTCTCCCTATTGGCTCGTCTCTTGTTTCAAGTACCTAGTCTACAGTATGCACCCTCGCCCTATTCCCATAACACCGCTGCCCCTACTGGTGTTCTGCCACAGGTTGTTGCTGGTGGTGTTGATAGGTTGCTATAGCAAGATAGTATTGACACAGCCCCTATGGCCTCCCACTTGACTAGGCCTATGGCAACGACCAGCGCAGCTCATACGCATTCACCGAGTGCAACCGCATCTGGTGCGCTAGCTAGCGCGGACCACGCACCTTAGCTTGGTGCTAGCATGCCCGTCCCTAGTGTTGATGCATGCCAACCTCTACCCAATGTTATACTTATTCCACTAGTGGTAAACCAACACAGTATGATGACGCGCAGGAAGCATGACTTTCGTCAACTAAAGACTCCATTTGGTCTTCATGCTGCCGCCTTGTCTCCAAACCCTAGTTACTATTGCAATGCATTGACAGATCCAAACTGGAGAGAGGTAATGACTGAGGAGCACTTTGTGTTAATCGCCAATAAGACGTGGGAGTTGGTTCCTCGTCCCTCTAGAGCCAATATTGTGACCAGCAAGTGGGTCTATCGTCATAAGTATCGTGTTGATCATTCTCTTGAGCGATACAAGGCTCGTTGGGTCCTTCGAGGTTTCACTCAATGTTGTGGAGTTGATTTTGATGAGACATTTAGTCCAGTGGTCAAGCCTGCTACCATTTGCACAGTGCTCACAATTGCTTTCTCTCATGATTGGCCTATTCATCAACTTGATGTCAAGAATTCTTTCTTGCACGGCACCCTTAATGAGACATTTTGTTGTGTGTAGCCTGCTGGTTTTGTTGACAGCTTCTACCCGAATTTTTTTTACCTCCTGAACAAGTTTCTATATGGCTCGAAGTAAGCTCTTCATGCCTGGTACAGTTGATTTGCCACTCACCTTCTCTCCTTGGGCTTTGTGAGTAAGTCTGACTCATCATTATTCCTCTATCAACACGGTGGTAATACAGTTTACTTGCTTCTCTATATTGATGATATTGTTTTAACGGCCTCCTCAGCATCTCTTCTCCACCGGGTTATTGCAGTACTCCAGCAAGAATTCTCTATGAAGGTTCTTAGTCCTCTACACTATTTTCTGGGCCTTACAATCACTCGCTAAGATGGTGGTTTCTTTCTTTCACAGTGTTCCTACATCCTAAAAATTCTTGAGCGTGTAGGTATGTGCCACTACAAGACATGTTCAACGCCTGTTGATATATCAGCAAAGGTCGATCTCTAGTTGCTGATCTGACATACTATCGGGGTCTGGCTGGTGCATTACAGTACCTCACCTTCACTTGCCTAGATATTTCTTATGTTGTTCAGTAGGTCTGCCTCCATACACATGATTCGCGAGAGCCGCACTACGCTTTGATTAAGCGCATTCTCTGTTATCTGCATGGGACATTGGATCATGGTTTACAACTTTGGTGCACCTCTACATCGACTCTAGTTGCATATTCTGATGCAGATTGGACTGGTTGTCCTGATACTCGCCACTTCACCTCTAGGTATACGATCTTTCTTGGTAACAACCTTGTTTCTTGGTCATCAAATATGCAACCTACTGTTTCTCATTATAGTGCTAAGACTGAGTACCTTGCAGTTGCCAATGCTGTTGCTGAAACAACTTGGCTTCATTAGCTACTTCAAGAGTTGCGTATTCCTCTTCAGCGTGCAGTGATAATTTATTGTGATAATATTAGTATAGTGTATCTCTCGACGAACCTGGTGCAAAATTAGCGCACCAAACACATCAAGATTAACCTTCACTTTGTTCATGAACAGATTGCTGCTAGAGCTGTTCGTATGCTACATATTCCTACGACCTCGCAGTATGCTAACATCTTCACCAAGTAACTACCATCTTCAGTCTTCATCGAGTTCCATTTCAGTCTGAATGTTCTTCCTTATGGCTAGCCACACTCGCACTGCAGGGGATGTTAGATTACCATATTTAAATTTAGTATTTTCTTTCATATTTAGAGCCATTATTTTCTTCCTTTCTTCGTGTACGTGTATAAAGATTTCTTTCCTTGTTAAGTATCTCCATCAGCGGCCTGCTTTATATTATGTCAAATAGTTGTTTTCATAAATCCATAGATACGAAATACAAATAGCGATATATATATATATGTATGTTATTATCAATGAATCAATCATCTAACATGATAGTCTAACAGAAATTATTTAGTCTAACAGAAATTGCAGAAAACAAATTGGATTTAAATTTTGGGTGCTCAGTCGTGAAGCATAATTTTTCATTGGAATATAGATTCCAATTTTTAAAATATGAGCAATGGATCCACGGATGATGACACAATAAAGTGTAATTTCAATCGTAATTAAATCTTCTTTTGTAAAAAAACAAAATAGAAGCCAAATAGCTTTAAAAAAAGTAGTTTTGGTTTACTAGAACCATCAGCATATCGTTCTAGCTTGGTGGAAAATCTCAATTTATCATAAGCTTGGTCTGAAATTAAAAAAAAACCTTTCATGATTATATTCATAATAATTCGGTAAAGGGGGGTATTATTTCAAGTAGGCTCAGTAGACAATGGGGATGGAATAGTTGTTGGATGGTTATAACATCCCATCTTTAGAGATAAAATGGCGTGAACTTTTTCTACGTTCGTATACCTATTTTTTTTTAACATTTTCAGTTATTTTGGTAGACGAAGAGGAAAATATGAGAGCGGAAGTTCCTTTTAAACTCAGGCTAAGACTAAGTTCTCGTTTGATATTAACTAGCATAGTCGGCGGACTACATGACGCACAATAGCTTCCAATTCTGTAACACCTTAATAATGGCGACAACGTGAGAATACTTAAGGGTAAGGGATATCATACTCATCAGTCATAGAACACAAATCACTACCGTACTCATAGCTCATAAAAGATAGGCCATCACTATCATATCCACTGTAAAGGTGATGCTCTTCCACCCGACCATTAACCCTGTCCGTCGTAAGGCTGCTGTGCTCAATGATAATCATGTTGGTGTAATATGGCTGCATGGACTCAGTATCGAGATCGTCATTGCAGGGATCTTCTCCACAGATTATCTTCTCAAACTCTAACTTGCGCCCATGCAAGTCTTCCCCAATCGGATGCACGATCTTAATCCCCATGTGATCACAGTAAAGGCACCGTACTCGTTCTGTCAGAGAGAAATTAAGATAATTAATACTCATGAATGGCTGCAGCATAAATTGTAAGGGGTAAAAAAAATAGACGTAAAATGCTCGGCGGCTGCCAAGTTTCATCATGCATAGGGCCATAGAATACTTGTTGCGCCTAATTCTGGCATAGCTAACTAACCCATGCATGTTTATCTTGAAGCAAGATTATGCATATTAGGAGCTCATCCAACTACATGACCACTTTGCTAGGGAGCAATGTCTCTTTTGATCTGAATGTTTGCGTTACCAACTTAAACATTTGAGTAAATGCATTTCTTTATCTTGACACTAGAGAGGAGGCATCGACCAAATTTAACAGATGGTAAATTTATTTACAACCAGATAACCAAAGTAATGGCCATGCCTTTCAGGTGTTTACTTAAATGATAAGATATGAAAACAATTGAGGCAGGTAGCCAGGTTAGAGCATACCGGCGCATGGTAACGGCACTGACACAAGGCAGCAAAAGCATTGTGTTCCAGCTCCGTCTTTGTCGTCATTGCTAACCTCTGCAAAGAAAAGCACCGGGTTTCTGTCTGTAGAAAATTGAATGCCTTTGGGTGTTCGCGCCGGATCTCGCTCGCTCGGTACGAACTCACCAATGTCTGTGATGTCTGCTTAGCTTCAGTGTAGATCAGACGGCTTCTTTTTGTGGCTCGAGGTACGTGTGCCGGGGCCCATAAGGTCTGCTCGGCTCCAGTGCGACGATACAGATGCGGGTGTGCCAATCAATTTGATCCTACAATTGATAAAGAAGTGAGATAAACGGATCAGTCGGATGATAGGCCAATACGAGCTATCGCTATCGGCTGGTCACCGATTGGATTGATGTGGTCATCGGCCGCGTCCGGATAACCCCTGCTATCGGCTGGTCGCTGATAGGTACTGAGATGCTCTTCCATTGGCTAGGAAGTCGATAAAGACGTAGATAGATGTCGATGAAAGACGTGCTGATTCTGGGTGTAGCAAAAGCGAGATCTTGATCTATCGGCCGCAGAACCAATGGAGGCACCAAAGGGTATTCAGATAATAACAAAGCACGCGAAATCTCTTCTGGTTGTCGATGGAAGCTGTACCACTCATTCATCAGCTAGAATGCCGATAAAGGCATATGTGAACTGGCAAGAAATCATATAAAAGACATCAGCTGTAAAACCGATGCCGCTTCAAAAATGACAGCATGAGACCCGTCACCCGCCGTGATGACGCCGCTAGCACCAAATCTCAAAGATCGAACCTAACCGAGATAGTATAAGACCGAGGCCAATGGTAATGGGACGGTGGACGTCAGATTGGTCGTGCTGAAGTAAGGGCGAAGCAAACCCATCAACGATGAAAGGACGTCTTTTTGAAAACAAGTATGTGTGCATTGGCTTGATAACCGATAAACCTTGCACGGACGTGATACGTTACATCCAATCTGTCTAAGAGTTCAAACCTAATTGATGCAGCCTTAGACAAAGCGAGACATGTCGAGATAGTGGCAGGACTTATCCCTTCGCTGAAGATTGAACTTAACCGATACAACCCCATGTCGAGAGCCAGAATCCGTCGGTAAAAACCTAGATAAATTAGGGTAGCGATGCGCCGAAGTTGTATTGATCGAAAGATGTCCTCATACAGGCTCCCAACGGGTCTATATTTATTCCCTGTCATTAGAGAGTCCGACGTGTTTACAACAACCACCGAACGTTATTTCGTAACAAAGATAAAATAAAAATATAACTAAACTAACTAAACATTTCTATGACGATTTACATATATAGAATATCATGTCATGAGTCCTACGGTTTTTTCTTAGATTCGATCTCATTTGAATAACCTTCTATTTTTGTTTCAAATCTTATCCTGCTTCGTTCGATTGGCTCTCTCTCTGTAGCAACCAGATTCTTCTTTAATTTTTTTTTTAATTTTTCTCTAGGCTTTTCAATTTTTGACTTTAGCACGGAGCAGCTAGAAAATTGACATGAGGGCGATAGCACTTAGCATCAGTGCAAACGGGACCCTACACGCAATCGTTCACGCCACAGAAAGTGTGAAGCTCATGTATGAGTTCCTGAAAGTGGGCAGAAGCGGCAAATCAGTTGATCTGCGAACAAACTTTGCATTGCATAGCAACCACACAGCATGTGATAAAATGTTAGCAACAGCAACGAGCTAGCGAAACAAACTTACCCCAATCGGCATCGCAGCATATGTCCTCAATGCAGCATTAATCTCTTTGGACATTCTTGTATGCGCAAAGGACGAGGGAACGGGCGAAGTGGCTGCTTGCTGCAGGTGGCCTCAGGACACAACAGACTGGCAAGCCGCTGAACATCTTGAGAGAAGAGTTGGGCACCACCCTGCAGCAGTGATGAGACATCCTCTAGCATCCGCCCACTCGAACAGATAAGCAAAACCTTCGCTTGAGCATCAGGGCTGGGGTGACAGACAGCGGTAGCGGCAGCCATGAAGGCTTCCTCCAAGCCGGTGAGCTTGGGGGAAACAACAGTTGTGGTGAGCCCAGCAGCCTCATCATCAAGGTAGAGATCAGCAAGGAGTAGGTTGCCATCTGCCTTGAGAAGGTACTTGATAGCTCGATTGAAATCGATATGATGGTAACGTGTGCAGAGGAAGGAGATGAGGACGTACAAAGAGCGATTCTCCATCCGGTGGAGGCCATCGTGCCGGTCACATCCAGCTCAAGTTCACTGGTAGGTGGGAACGCTGTGTCATTCCAGATGGCGTTGACGATGATGTTGGAGACAGGGTCGAATGGGCCATAGCAGTGGCCGGCCTCGAGCACGCTGCGGTGGAAACGGGAGCGCCGCTCGCCGGCCAGCAGCCGGGCAAGGGCCTTGAGATAGAAGCCATGCATCGCGTCCTGGAGCGTCGCCTTCAGAGCAGGGGAGTGCCGGTACGGCACGCTGCGGGGAGGAGGCAAACGAGAATCCATGAATCGCCACAGGCCCCACGGGTCATCGTGGACCGGCGGAGGCGATCCCTCGTAGAGCAGCGGCACACCTCGTCGAGGCTGGATTGTGGGGAGCGGCGGCACACCTCGTCGAGGAGGCGCACGGTGTCGTTTCGTCGGGTGATGGTTTGGGTGCTTGGCGGCCAAGGCGGCGCAGTTGAGGGCCATCTCGAGGGCCTCATTGACGATATCTGGCTCGGAGGACCCAAATCGCCCCATTCCAAGGTCGAACGCGACGATGCGGGTGGCGACGAGCAGGTCAGCTTCGGCGTATAGCAGGAAGCGCACGACCTCGGCGTCGACGAGGTAGGGGAAGAAACGGGTGAGGAAGGTCACCATGCCGTCGAGCGACCAGCGCTCCAGGTCCCTGAGCTTTTCCTCGGGGACGTAGACAAGCTCATCATCATCATCGTCACACTCGCCCAGCGCGCGCCCGCGGCCGTAGGAGATGAGGATGTTGGCGACGATGTTGGAGACCGGGTCGAATAGACCCAAGCAGAAGCCGCCGACGACGACGAGGAAGCGCGCAGCCATGCGGGGCCTCACCCTGAGGCAGAGCCGCTCCAGCGCCTCGCAGTAGGAGATGTGGATGTTGTGCAGCAGACGCGATCACCTGCTGGACCAGCGGGTACTCAGACTTGAAGCTCGGCTGGAAGATCCTCTGTCCCGGGGGACAGTTGGGCACCAGCGCCATCGCCTGCGTCCAACCAGAGAGGGAGTAAGCGAGGTTTCGATTGGATTGGGCATGAATTGAGCGGAGCGGCGGCGTACGGTGGCGCGAGGAAGGGGAAATTTTCCTCCCTCGTCGGGGCCGTCCTTTGTTTTTTTCCCCTTCTTCTCCGATCGGAACTCGACTCCAAGCGAGCTCTGGCCCGACCAGTCATTGCTTCCCTTTCAAAATTGCAACTCCGGCCCATCAGACCAGTTTAGCCGAAGTTGGATCTGTTCTTTGAACATCCAGATACTTAATCCCTTCATACTGTTTAGATTCGTGATACTGTCTAATTCATTACTATATATGAGTATTGATCACGTATCTAAAATCAATGTACCGATAGTGCATATATTAAATAGTTATTAAGTCCTATATCAAATTTGTAAAAGTATGTCTACCGTAGCGTATACGTTCGTGAGAAGAGCGCCCAGTTTTAGACGCTATGCCAAACTGGTGTGGCGCAACCCTGTTGGGACTTGGTGGTGGGTCGTTCCTGTAACAAAAATGAGAAAGTAGAGATAAACAAGAATAAAAAGGAAATCGATGTGTGCGTTCGCAATCTCGTCGCTGCCCTCCCACCGGTGGCCACAGCAATTGTCCGCACGGGGAGGGCGAGGCCACCGTCTACCACGATGCCTGGTGAGACCACCGCCATCCTCCTCCACACGTGGTACGCCACCACCGCTGTCCACCACCACACTAGTTCGTCTACAATTCGGGGAGGATGTCGCCTGCCTCATTAGCTAGGCCATTTGTTGCTTAACTCCCGTTAGCTGCTACCATCTACCTCGACGATGCTATGAGGCTATTGTCGTCCTCATGGAGATCCTAGTTTGACTGGTTACCACATCTCATTCGCTATCACCTCGATTAATTCTTTCCAAAGCTTTTACATATTTTCTAAAATAATACATAGTAGATTAAATCAAATAGAAAAACAAGAACACAATATGTACCTAGCTAGTGCTTAGTGTACGGTCTAGCGCAACTCTATACAACTAGACTGGACGTGGGCAGGGTTGCACTGGCCACCTACGAAAATCTTTTTTGGGCACATGTAATGCCATTTTTTAAGTAGTAGTAGATAACAGGGAGTATTCTCTTTTGTTTTAAAAAAACCATTTTTTAGTCTTCTGTTTTGTTTTAAACAAGGGAATTATCAACGGAATTATTAACAACCTTGAGAAAAGGAAGTTCAACAACAATGCCTGCTCAAAAGGTTTCACGATTTTTCATCGGAAACAAAAAATGAGGATGTCACATAATTAGAAATATGCACAACATTATATAATCATGCACTTACTGGTCCAATCGCACAAACAATCGACTGACGGCAATGGAAGAATCAGTAGACTAAAAATGTAGTGGGTTCCAGTTTTTATGTAAATTTTTGTTATCTCTACCTTAGATAAGAGATATTAAATTATATACTAGAAAAAGAATAAAATATTGTTCTTCTTAAGAGCAGTAAAATCACTTATTATGAACGACCGTGCACCTGGCCTCCTTATTTGACGAGGACGAGGGGAGGAGCTAGGCAACGAGGGAAATAACTTGGGCGTGGCAGAATATAGTAGCTGGTTCCACCGGACCAGCTGCCCGCGTCGTGTGAATCTAGCTAACTGAATCAGTCGCTCCTCTCGTGCCAGTCGATGGGCATTTCTTCCACTGACAGGTGGGGCCGCCCTCGATCCAACGGGAATCTTTCCATCTATCTCGATGCATAATGGATCTCCTCTCCGGTCATCTGTTACGACTCCAATAATTCCGGCCTTCACGCGCTCTGATGAGCGCTCTCTCGCTCGCTCGATTGGCATATATAGTTGCTAGTGTGTAACAGAAGCTCAGTTTGATCGAGAATCATCCAGTCCTGCCGAAGACGACGAGAGACGCAGATCGAGGCCGGCAGACCGGAGATGGGGTCGTCGTCGGTGAAAATGGAGTGGGGGCCGGCCGTGTGCATGGTGCTGATCGAGCTGTTCACGACGGGGCAGATGCTGCTCACCAAGGTGGTCGTCGACGCCGGCCTCTTCGTCTTCGCGCTCCTCACCTACCGCTTCTTCCTCGGCTCCATCCTCGTCCTCCCTTTGGCCATCATCCTCGAAAGGTACTACGGTTCATCAACAGTTGCATCTATATGTTCCTTATCCATTACTATTTTTGAAGGATTTGATTATTTTACGTTACGTGATCAAAATCCCATTGTGCACACAAAAAATTGCATCGCCATTGGCCAATCCTATTTCAATGTTTGCTCTTCTCCGTTTTTTTTTTTTTGGCAATGCCAACATCAGCCATGGGCGTCACTGAATGCATACGACGACATGATCTTCATGAGAAGATAAGAACGGTGGCCTTGGCGGCATGCAGCTTTGGCAGGGAGTGCAACAAAATAAATGTATGTTTAATTCGTGAGCCATATCTATCTATTCTCCTTTTCTGCTGAGCCTAGGATTGAGACACACATTAATGCTAATGAAACTTATAGACAATGTTAATGATTTACAATCATGAGAACAAAATAATTTCAGTCGACAAGAGTATGAGATATATAACAGCTCAGAATGTCTTTTCATTGGTGTGAAAAAAAAACTGTTCATTGAATTATTGAACATGAATATGTTATACATGTTCAATATTTTTATAATAAAAATTCCAAGTAAATTTTATAAAACCCTAGATACTATGATCTAAGTTAAGCCAAGCCATAGAGTTAATTATAAAACCCTGAGTGAAATTTTCTTTTTTTAAGGAAGGCGAAGATTGCCTAATATATTGATAAAACAGAAAATAAGAAAACTACTTATAGGGTTTGGGAGGTCACTCCACATTCGGGGCTGCCTACATGTATTTATTCTCCGCATATAGCTCTGGTAGGTTGACGGCTCCCGCCATCGTCCATCCTCTTGCTTCTTTTTTGATTTTTGCTAGGGTGCTTGTTGGGTGCTCGCTACTTTCCTGAAGATTCTCGCATTACGTCCATTCCATAGCTCCCATGCTTCTTGGGTATATTTGGCATGGAGAGCACACACCACCACCGCTCTTCCATCATCATGCAAGCAGTCCCATCTGTAACGTGGAGATCTATTTGTGCCCATGTGCCATCCACCTCCTATATTCTCCATGACAAGCTGCATTGCACCAAGAGGTGGATCACTATTTCTTGTTCCGATCAGCATAACAGGCAAACCTGCTGATTTGGCCGTCCCCTACTGCAATTTATCCATAGTTCCGAATCACAAGCCATAAGAAGACCTTGCATTTGGAGGTGTCTAGGTCTTCCACAGCATTTCATCGAATTGTGTATTGATCGCACCTTCAAATTGAAGCCGGTAAGCCAATTTCTGTGTATTCACCTCTAGTAAAAGAATTCGATATGATTGTGTCACCGTTGGTAGTAGTAGGTCAACAAATTGCAGCACGCGCCCAGAGTTCATATCAAAATTACCATTTTTCTAGTTCCCAACATACATAGATTACGTTTTTTTTGCTCAAAATCACTTAAGTACTGCATTTGTAGGGTGGCATTATTTTCCCATGGGAAGGCAATAATACATTGGATGTGTTCTTTTATCTTTTATAAGAAATCGGACCCTTTCATTTAGCGGCCTAATAAGAAATGGAACCCTTTTATAAGAAGTTCAAAAAAAAACTCCCTATATGAATTTCTTATAAAACAGTTTTAAATCCATTCTTTAACTTTATAATAATCAATTAATTCATTTATACACTTAAATACTTATTATAAAATCATTCAGCTATTGAGCCATTTGAAAAAAAAAGCTTATTTTTTCTATCGGAAAAGGTAGGTTTTCTGATAGTGTATTGTCTTAAACAACTTTCACAATACCAGAAACGGTACACTGCACACGTTTCAGATAACCAAATCGTTGTTGGAGTAACGTCACTGGATACTAAGCATTCTTCAGGAAGGTATCTAACAGTACACTAACTGAATTTGGAAGGGATCTTAACGGAACGCCTCTTCCTTGCACGCTAGCTTAGTTGCCTTGTTTATGGCCTATTTAGAGGAGCTTCTGGCAGCTGCAACTTTTTATAGAATCTTCAACTATCAAAAGCTCTTTCAAACAGCATTTAGCTTGTGAGAATATATAGTTATAGAATTCAAAAACTGAATTAGAAGCCAGAAGCTATAAAACCTAGCTTTTCTAAATTTTTACTAACTGGCTGCTCACTAGTTTTTCGGAATTTAAGTTCCAAACATGGACTATATCTCCTGAGTGAGTGAGTGACAGCTGGACATTGTATGCCATATCCTACTATCCTAGTGATCACCTACTTATGCACAAGCAAACAGTTGTCGAAAACAATACTCTCTCTATTTTTCCATTTTTTCGAGGAAAATACTGTAGGAGAGTTTCCTAATGTGTATATCTTAAATACAAATAAAAAGGTACGATTGTACAAAGGAGAAACTCAGATTTTGCAGCCATTACATATGGGATTTTAAGTTTTCTTTTGCCCTATGGATAACCAAGGCAAACTTCATTTTAAACTCCCTCCATTTTCTTTTATAGGAGAACTAAACAGCGTCATATAAAAGAAAATGGAGGGAGTATTTCACTAAATGCTTACATATTAGGAAATTCAACACAAATACAAATCACACATTTCTTCATGTTCTTGTTAAGCATGCACTTCAACATGTATTTCGTAGCAAGTTTCAGATGTGCACGCCATTGGTCGCATATACAAATGTCATGCGTGCGCAGAGTACTAGCCCAACTCTCTGAAGAAGAGTTACCAGCAAAGAAGAGAAGTTTGTCCTTCGTGCTTGTTGCATCCGTCATCTTCAGACGTCTTTCTCGAGACATTGGGGGATGAGATCCTCAAGCTTGAAGGAATGGTTGCCGACTATCTTCATGGTGATGCTCCAGATCTTCACCACCGGGAGTTTGATGCTCGTCAAGGTGGTGATGGATGGCGGGTTGTTTGTATGCACCTTACTGACCTACCGCTACTTGCTCGGCGCCGTCTTGGTCGTCCCCTTTGCCGTGTTCTTTGAGAAGTTAGCTCCTGTGTGCCTTGATTAACCCTTAACTTTTTTTCTCATCTATTTTATTGTATATGAACAAGATTTGTGTTATAAGAGTTTTGTATAGCATTTTCATAAGATAGAACAGATATAATTGTAGATAAGCTTGGCACTCAGAGATCAGAACAATCAGTTTGGACATACTCAGGCTGAAATTCTGACCTGTGGCTGTATTCAGAAGCAAAGTACAAGTGTTTATTTTTTTTAACAGTCACTAAGCAGTAAGAATGGTCAAATCTGTAGCTTTTGGAATCAGTGTTTCATCTGTACAGATCAAATTAAAGACTACTACTTGTACTTTGATTTAGTATTTTTCTGTTGATTTATATCTAGTATCTACTACTATTTGAATTCTTTCTGTCATTGATCTGTGTAAACTAAAAGTGAACATGTGTTGTTGCTTCATATGTCCTAATATGTGGTTTTTCATTGTGCTGTTCTAGAGGGAGGCAGAAGGAGCTTAAATTGAAGGCATTCATATGGATTTTTATAAGTGCACTTGTAGGGTGAGTTCATTCAGTGCTGTGCAACTAGTAAAATCACATCATCAATTACTGTTACGCTTGTAAAATCTATAGATAGCTCACTTAGTACTCTTTATTCATGTACAGTTGCTTTCCTTAACCAAATTCAGCTGCTACTTCCCTGCAGATTCACTGTTCCTGGACTGTATTACATTGGCCTGGGAGATACATCACCAGGATACGCAATAAACTTCTACAACATCATCCCAGTCGTAACATTCATCCTTGCAGTTCTTTTCAGGTACATCACACGATAAAAAAAAACATCGATGTCATATATAAACGAAGAGATTAATTCAGTCATATGATGAAATTGAAGCAAAACAAGAACTATATGTGTGTCTGTTTCAGGAAGGAGCCACTGAACATGAGAAGCCTGGTGGGAATCATCAAGGTGGTTGGAACCTTAGTTTGTGTTGGAGGCACACTTGTGATCAGCCTTTACAAAGGCGAAGTGCTGCATCTGTGGCCTACCAACATTATTGGATACCACCCAAACAAGGCAAAAACTGCATTTGGGCACCACCACATCCGTGGAACCATGTTGCTCATCATCAGCTGCTTGAGCCTTGCTGTCTGGTACACTGTGCAGGTCAGCAACTCAGTCACCAGGGAAATAATTTTGACACAATATTATAAATTTTAAAACAAGGACTTTTTGTATTTCTTACGAGCTTGAAATTGCTGTTGCTCACTTGTATGCAATTACTAAAATTTGAACAAAGTAATCTTGTGTTGATCATATAACTTGCATGTTGGTTTTGGTTAACAGGCTCAGATGCTGAAAGTGTTCCCATACAAGTATTGGTCCACGGTTGCTACATGCTTCGTTGGTAGCATCCAGATGGCTATCGTAGGGGTTGCCCTGAACAGAGAGAAGGAGACGTGGCAAATGAAATGGAACATGAGCTTGCTCACTATCGTCTACTCAGTAATTAACCCAGCCTTTTCAGATGTTCTGTACTTAGCTGCTTGTACATCTCAGAAGTCTGAATAATGTGCATCTTCTTTAATTCAGGCGATACTGAACACAGCTGCCAAGTTTGTGATGATTTCATGGGTTGTCACGCAGCGAGGACCAACCTACCCGTCAATGTTTTGTGCTGTGTCAGTGTTGTTCACGACGATACTCGACTCGTTGCTTCTAGGCCATGACCTGTCGGTTGGAAGGTATCAATTTCATTTCTGCAAACCTTCTTTTCTCCTTCGGAAATGATAACAATGGTTCAATGTGAAATGCTTTATGAATAAAACTCTATCCATTTTATATTATAAGATATTTTATATTTTTTAAGTTAAATTTTTAAAAATTTAATTAAGTTTATAGAAAACTTATAGCACGTTCTATTAAATCTAACATTCTATTTTGTTGTTGAAAATATTGCTAAGTTTATCTATAAATTTAGTATATAAAAACTTAAAAACTTAGCAATATTTTTGATAAAAAAGTAGTTAAAATATTATGATATATCTAAATATCTAAATTTTAACTCTAATATAAAAATATTTTGCTATAAATTTTAAAAACGTTTAATTTTAAAAAAATTAAAACATCTTATAATATAAAAATAAAATAAAATGGAGAGAGTATGTGGTCGGTATAGATTTATGCTACATAACATTTCTGTGATGACATGGATGCAGTATTCTTGGCATGTTCCTGATTCTTGCTGGGCTGTATCTTTTCCTCTGGGGGAAGAGGAAAGAAGGGGTGTCTGAGACCAAAGAAAAAAAAGAGGAGCTGCAATTTCAGATCGGTGATAGAACCAACGAGCTACCATCCAACGTATGATCAGTATTTTTCTAGATGTAATATTAATTAATGTCTGTAGAAACTGTTCCAAAGTATTGTGAATGTGAAGAATCTCTGTAATTCTTTATGGGAAAAACTACATGTTCAGGAAGTGTCATTTATCCAACGAAAGCAGCAGACACCGTACAATTTCCGCGTGCATAGATAACGACACGCACGGACGATTCAGATGTGCTTCTAGGCTCTCCCACTAAGAATCTGCACATATTTTAAAGTAGATAAAAGGCCAGGATTAGAAGGTGATTAACCGTGTAAACATGGTGTAGAAAGGGTAGTTGTCTTTTGAGAGAGTTAATCACACATCTAATACCGATTTCACCTCTGTTGCCATCGCGGGCCAAAACGCTACTACTGCTCGCCGCCGGTTCCTCCTCTTCCCCCTGTTCTTCTCCAACTCCGGCACTAACTCGGACACCGGCGGCCGCAGCCTGCTTAGTGCACTAGCGTCTGTCCTCACATCGGGTCCGATCCCACTGCGGCGACCTACGTAGTGCATCGACGTTCTGTCATCGGACCCCGCCGCGGCGACCCTCCTGATACTGGTGCTGCGCCTGCGTCCAATTTCTCAAACTCAACCCATGTGAGAACACGCTGATCAATCAGCAGCAAGATGCAACTATTGACCTTACGGTTGAACGCTCCATTGGATGGAGCAAGCGATCGAGCATCGATGGTTTCACTAGCTGTTCATTTTTTTTTCTCTATTCTCTTCTCCTGATCTGTGTTCCAGCTTCTCGGCGATGACGTTCCAGTTTGGAGACATACCGAGCAACGTAGTCCTCGAGTTTGCCGGACATTGCTGGGCACATCCTAGTACCACTAGTACCCCTTCTTTCCTGCAGCGGAGTACCTCGTCGTCGAGGTACTCGTACTTGAACTCGAGTTGCGGTAGTAGCGTCTCGATCCGCGCCGGAGAAAAAAAAGGGACAGGACTTGAGACTGACCTTTCGAGGTCCTAGCTTAGATTGTCGTCACCTAGCGCATCATGCATCTTAAAGCGCTGTTTACTCCCAAAATACTTCACTAATAGTTTCGCATGTGTCTCTATGCATATGCTCGTCGTATCCCCGAAAACAATGCCGTCTGGTACGCGATGATCACGTGCGCTAACTACGCGGCGTCGCTCATCTTGAATCTCCTAACACACAACACGATGCCTCCGTCGATGGCGCCTGCAGCTGCCACCCAAACGCCCAAGCTGCTCCGCCCCTGCCACCCGTCGTCGTCGACGATCTCGCGCCGTGTGGCCCTTCTCCCGTCAAACATCGCGACGGCACCGTCAAATTTCATCAGTTTGACCGTCTTTCCATCTAGACACATAAGAAACATGACCAATTAAGTTGCTTGCAAGCCAGGTGATTGCATTTTCACAACTAAAAAGCCTTGGTACACAAAACAACTATGAACTAGCCTGCATCGTGAATCACTTTGTAGAAACTTAAAAGGTACAGTTCACTTTATCGGTTCCCTTACACTTGTAGAATAAAACTTTGAATGATGTACTGGCATGGCTGCTCGTATTTCCCAAGCCAGCAGTTGCCGTATATAGAGTTGATGGACGTTGATATAACCGAAACCGAGAGCAAATGAACATCCAAATTAACTGGCGTAGCAGCAGCCAACACGGAAGCAGTCGAAATTGACAATCCTTCCGCCGTTATCGAGGGCGATGAAGCCATGGAAGCTCGTCAAGGTTGTAGAGCTCGCCATTAGCGGACGCAAAAGAGATATCCGTGCCTTCCGGGAATACGGACGTGTACACGCACAGAGATACGAACGAAAACATTAGAATAATACTTTAGAAATGGTCTGTGCTTTAAGATGAGTAAAATATTAGGTGGCAAGAATATAAGAGAGAGGGCCTCAGAGGGTGGGGTTCAAGCCCCGTCGCCAGTCCCATAGAATTTGTTTTCTAATGGCGACGGCAATGAAGAAGGAATCGGTATTAGATATAACTTATTCACCATCCCGTTCGTCACACGGAACATTGTTATCGGCATTATATACATAAAATTTTAATGTTAAATGCTAGGTAATCCTTCTGTCCCACTTCTAACATTTAAATTTTATACTACTTATCTAATCAATCACTTCTCTTTTAAAATTCTTTTCATCTTACCTCAACCTACCATCCCAGACTCATTCACTCCTTATTTATTAAGCAATATTTTCTTCTTAATCTTAATCTGTGCTAAGCAATATAAAAATGTTTATATTGCATGACGGAGGGAGTAGGTTTATTATTTTCCAAATTACAGTGTCTTATATTAAAAACAAGAATTCATATCAATTATAACTTGCTAATTATTAAATTCCAATTATGAAATTAAATTAACAAAATAACACATTGAGAGTACAAGATGAGTATACCTTCATAATTATTAGTTTTAATTTTTTGAATGGTTAAATTTTTTAAGAAAACTAAAACTAAAGAGTATATAATATTTGTGGTGGATATGATAATATGATCTGCTTAATCAATGATGAAGTCTTTTTGTCAACATGGGAGCTCCCTCAAAGCGGATGATTAGTGTTATAAACATCCTAAAACTATAAATTTGGTTGAACGTTTTTATAGAAATATATTTGAAGGATTGTACTATGATTAATAATAAGAACTAATTACATGGTATATCAAGTTTTCTTCTATGCTGCTTTGAGTTTGGGAAACGTCAGCATGTATAAATATTTGTACACTGTAATATTATTTATATGCCAGTAGTATGTTACGGATAAGAGAATCATGGTAAAAGAGTCATTAAGTCTACATGACCACTTAAAAGGATTGGAAATACATACAGAATATTAGAAGGAAACAATTGTTTAGCTACAGATGAGATTTGAATTCAATTATGTACGACTACAGATTTTATTAATTCGGAATATCAGAATTATTTAATTAAGATAAATTTTAATTCTGAGCTTCAAAAATAATAATTACCAGGTTGCTCTTGCCCTTTGTATTGTCTCATTGTAGTATTGATTTTGTATTCCATTATGTAAAAAAAGTATTGATTTTATAGTTTGTTTTTTTTTGTTAATTGTGTTAAGTGGCATTAGTCAAAAAACCTTTTTAAAGGTGAATAAAACTCATTTTTACAGTGATAATGGGCTTTTTTTTTGCATGTGCCCCGAGCCCTCCTGCAAAATGCAGTTTTGTAGATGGCATATAGGGTTCACCGCTTGCAAAAATACGTTTATTGACTAGAATTCATATCTAAAATTAATTCTAAATTTTATATAAAATTAATTATAATTTATTCATCCATGCATCCATTAAAATATCCGGCTAGATTATATATATATTAAATCAAAAAGACTTCATTTAATCAATATATATAAATTACTATACTCAAATATATATACACGTATTACGAACACTTAAATTATCGCTCAATTTTTATAATAGACAAAATATAATTTATAGGAATGATAGAACATCCTATTTTATAAGGCCTTCATAACTCTCCTGTTGTGTGAGGTGCCCTTTTTTGTTGAAAATGTTTCTATGAACATAACAGATCTCACAGTGAATAAAATGACAAAGGTCTCGTATTTTGTAGTTAATTTCTTTGTCGTTGAGTATTTTTACTTTTTAGTTTTCTAATGTATTTCAATATCTCCTTTTTTAGACTTTTTCTTCAACATATTACAATCTCCTTTTATGTCAACGGTGTGTGGTGGCCTTAAGATTGTAGTAGGTTAAGGTAGGTAACTGATTTATTCAACTTCTTTGTCATGATGTGCTCTGAAAAATTTAAAGCGGTTCCAATTAGTTACTAATTAGGAAATGATTTAATAAAAATACGATCAATATATGTTAACTTACATACACTACATGGAAAATAAGATTGATGTCAAGTTTTTCTCAGTGTTACATTGCATGCATGTCCTAAATTCAATTAAAACCATACTTCCGCCATCTATAAAGAATTTTCTCGGTAGCTAAGCTGTAACATGGGAGACGCCAAGTCTACTAGCTCTCATATAACATTGATGCCATATTCTCATCTAAAATAGACCATCCTCGAGCATCTAAGATGGGAGGAATGGATTGCCATTCTTAAATTGCTCCGATATGTCTTTATTGGTGGCAACAGATTCTAGATTTGTACTTATCCATCCTGATAGAACTTGGGTTTTCTGCTCCATGTATGTATTGGGCTCCATGCTTAAATTTTCTCTTTATGAAAATTATTTTACCATCCAATGCTCCTTGTTCTTATCTTTTGCCTTGTAGGGATGGAGTTTGATTTCACATGGCAGGAAGGGTTTTAGAGAGGTTTCTCGTGGAGCAAGCACTTTCTGGTCTCAAGAGATACTGGTTTTAGTAGAAGTTGGCACAAGATTTACCGGGGAAGGCGGAGGTGTTATTATCCTTGGAGAAGGTTGTCGTAGTGGCATACAAGGAAGCTAGCCTAAAGAGAACATGTCTTTGGCCTCTAGGAGAGGATTTGCTAGCAAAGGTTGGTGTGGAGTCGAATCTGATATCAGGACTATATCTCTTCTATGCAAAAAATAAATCTGATAATCTTCGTTGACATTCACCACTATAACTTTGGCATAATCCTCTAGGACTGGCTAGTAATGAAAAATACAGCCCAATATTGTCCTGCCCCTCACAACCTTTATTGTTAAACCTACCCTTTAACAAGGACATGAAGTATGGATAGACTGTCTTCCCATATGTCATCGATAGGAAACTTTAGGACAAGAATAGATCCAACGCTCTTCGACACTATGACCATATCTATTTGCGAAAACTATAGTAAAAGCTATCACTTGACTCTATTTGGGTTTTAGTTAGGAAAATTAATTTTAAATGGTACTTGCTACAAACCTCGCTATTTCTCGAGCCACTGTTACCTATACTGTTTCTTCTAGTGTCTCTTTAAAACAGTCGTACTTCTTGTAGAGGGGTGCATCTTGTACTGGTGTGCATGCATGGGATGACTAAGCTTTCCGTTCTTATTATGTTTTTCTTTATGCCATCAGATTAGTTCGACATCTCTAGAATTGGAGAACATACGTTTTAGCTAATCTTTCACTACAAGGTATCATATCATCATGGCAGGTATTTTTCTCTTTCAATTGGATAAACTGTCTTGCTTATTTAAAGACTTAGTACCCATCTTGTATCAACTTATGTTGCAAGTAGGACAACAATCTAGATTCTTCTCTTTATGATACATGATGCAATGTTTGACACACGCATGAATCTTCTACACACATAATGATAAAGAACAGATGATTTTCTTTACTTGATATGTATTTGTTGGCAATGAGATAAAATTCAGCAACATTTTTTTAAGAGAACTAATAAATCATCGAAGTTGTTGTTGAATGAGCCATCGCTAGCTTTCAACCTAAGAAGTTCTTGTCATAACTCTTTGATACATTGTACAACAATTGTTTCGTTGTCTTCTGCAATGCGTCAAAATTATATAAGCCTCTCACTGGCCCCATTATGACTTTTGGTTCAATGTGTCAAAGCATCTTCTCTAGTTCAACACCAGTATCATCCACCATTGTAAGATTATCATTATCCATCGTAGAACCATTATAAATAAAATAATGAATATCACTCTCCAGATAGATATTAGGTTCTTCTACGATATTACTTTTGTCTTCGACTATCTCGTTATGATTAGACCAAACTATATAGCACATATTAAACCCACGCCAAACCAAATGAGACTTTACAACTTTTATGCTTTCTTGTTTATACAATCGGATAATATATTTTCTTTGTTATCTTGTTTGTAGCATGCAAATAATTTAAATTACAATTTTTCTTTATTTTAATTCTGAATTAATTTTTTAAATTTATAAATACAACATTTTCTAAATAATTAGCTTTTTTATTTGCTTCGTAAAGGAATATATAGGAAAAAATAAGAGTAATGTTATTTTTAGAAAAATAGAGAGACTAAATTATGGTTTCTCTAGAAAGACCCACACACCTTTATCTACCATTAGAGATGCTAATTGAAATAAAATTTATAATCATTGAGTGAGAAAACACCACTAAAAAAGTTTTATAAAAAAAATTATCCTAAGTTGATCTTGAATTACAATCTAAATAAATGAAACTATTAAAAAACACCATTTTATTTTTATTCTTTTTAAACAAATGCTTAATAAACTTGAAAAATAATGAGAAGATATGCAGAGTAAAATCTATCAAAGATTTGAGACCCAAACCTCTATAGAGATCTATTTTTACAGGTGCCCATATTAGCTGAGCTCGGACAAGCATTTTTCAAGTGGCCCGAGATAATTTTTGAGTACCCATAGATGACAAAATTTTAACTCTCCATATGAAAAGTGCGAAACAAATCAAAATATTTAACAAAAGAACCACGTACGTAATATGAAAGTGCTCATGAAAGTGTTCCAACATATAATCCTCTCAGGTGTGAATTGATTTTATTATTATTGTTAAACGTCATCACCGGCATGGTCTCCTGCGATGCGTTTAGCGTTCTCAAGGTTGCAGATCTGTCCCGTCTGCATATTTTTTTCTCTCATTACGATGAATCGGTACGGTAAAATCACAAATGATACTCTTATATGGCGCGCATAATAGCTAGGCTTACCAACGTATATTAGATGAGGTTTGAAATATGCTCATGATATTTAACGCAAATTGTACGGTCTTAATATGGGCTTTAATAACATAGATTACATGGGATTTGAAGGGGGCCCACAATATTTAACGCACATTGTACTGTCTTGATTAGATGATCCATATAATCGACGGTTAAATCTTTTTGTTAACGTGAGAGTTTCTTATCTAGTTAATACAAATATAAATATAGATATGATTAACTCTCTCAAAAGACAAAACTACCCTTCTACACCATGTTTAGACTAATCCTGGCCTTTTATCTACTTTAAAATATATGCAGATTTTTAGTGGGAAAGCATAGAAACATGTCTCGTTAGTTATATGCTTCAGATGACTCGGAAACTCTCCATGCTCTGATGTTGCTGCAAATTGTGAAATTATTTTTGAACCATTAGAAAAAAAGCCTACACAATTTGCAATGATCAGTGACATGCTATGGACTTGAGGTAAGCTACCCCATCCATCTCATATCCTAGGAAGTTTCTCCATGAATCGCAGTCGACACTATCATCTAACTTGTCGACTTTCTTGGTCGCTAGGTTCATGGCATAGGTCCCAGGATTACGGCTGCCTCTGCTGAGCGTGAACAAGAGGAGGCCCACTCTTGTCGTAGAACCACCGCAGGTTAATGTTGATCGCACACAGTATCTTGAACCGTGTGAATCTGACGTTCGAACCGTCCGTCCCTCACCCATTCTCCGGTACTGGTCTCTAGACCGTCCGCGCTACACTGACGCGCCCTGCCCTCAATAAAACCTACAGAACAAAGCATAATCATTCATGCAATACTGACAATAATTCAGCAGTAAGAGAGCAAACAAAGGAAAAACAAAAAAGTGGTAGTTTCTTATTACTCGGCAGTGAATGCAGCAGAAGCTTGAGTGTCCCTTTATGCGGCGCTCGCACTGCATGCAAGATCCTCCGTTGGTTGAGTAGGTGGTATCCACAATGTGTCTCCCATGTTTATCCGTTGGATGCCATTTAGGTTGTAGCCGCATCCAAATATTGGATGCTCTGATCTAATGGCAGCCACACCACACACTGAGCCAACCTACATATCTTTATATATATACACTAATTAGAGACTCCCTTAGAAATGCTCGCTTTAATCCTAGAAGACAAAAATATCTAAAAATTCATACGTTAATTAAAAATTTAAAAAATTCTCATGTTAATCGGAAAAAGAAAATATCTCAACTGTTTTTTTCTATTTTGCATGTATATAAAGGGCTAGGATTAATGGTAGCAATAGTTAATAGTTGGATGTGTATTTAGGTATAATACGAACAACATATAAGAGAAAGTAATTTGATCCGTACGCATATATTCATATTTGCGTCCGATCCAAACCGTGATTATCTCCTACCATCCAATTCAGTTACGAGTACGATTCAACGTGTCCCTAAGGGCCCTGATCTCATATTTGCATGGACTATTAAATATAGTTTTTGCTTGATTTAATACGTTTAAAGTTCAGAATTATTATATAAATATAGAGTTGTACTCAGTCTAGATCTCAATTACAGTTTTTTATGATTTAATAATTCTGAATTTCGTGATTAATAAAATAAGTTGCAGTTGTTATTGTGAGTATTAATTCTAGTTCTTAATGGTTTAATTATTCTGAAATATGAATTAAATACCAAGTTGTACACAGTTTGGAGTCTTAGTTGTAGTATTATTTTTTATTTAATAAATCTAAAATTCAGAATTAATAAGTAGTTAATAATATTGAGCGGAATCTCAATTATTTTTTAAACTCTAGATATTAAAATAGCGAGTTGTGCTTAGTTTGAAATCTTAAATTTAATATCTTCAAGTTTTAATAATTCTAAAATCTAATTTAGTATATACCGAGCTAATATTTATTATTTATACTGTGCAGCACGTGCCAAAGCATGGGTCGATGGCCAGTGAAATTAATGGAATCACGTAATGAACATTAATTTGACGGTGGTTCAGTTTAGTCAATTAGGCTCAGAAAGATCAGACTACTCAATCATTCTCTCCTACATTTTCAGATATTTGCATTCTCAGATATATGCATTCTAGATTTCATACTATTGTTACTAAATAATATATATGAGTTATAGTTTAGAGATCTATGCACTTTTCTATTATACAAATGTCCCATTAATTCATTAATTGGAAGGTATTTTTACAACTGCAGCTTATGAAGACAAAGACATGTGGTACGTGACCGAAGTATTATAAGGACTGTTAAAGCAAATTGTTAAGGTGATCAGCTATATGATTAGCACAATCTACAATACACCATATCTTTATATTCTAACTAATTGAACGCATCAGTATTCTAACTAAATGAAGCAATTTGTCCAAAATATTTGCATATCTCTTTTGATTTTCCAGAACACATATATTATAATGTTTCCAAACATCTACATCGGTATTTGCTTTTTTTTCCTATGTAGAATTGTTGAGGTACATAGGAATTCACTTAAGCTGCACGTGGTGGCGGTCTATATTGATAAATATTTATGCAACAATAAGTTGTAAAAAAAGGGCCTTCCAATAGATTTATGCAACAACCCATAGTAAGAAAATGGACATACTAATACGTTTATCCAATATCCAGTGTACACCCTACTGCATATTTTCTAATTCTTTGCAAATTTCCAATATTTTCCATATTTATTCTAATGCACATGATCTCCAATCCAATTCTCCAAGCTCGCTGTCCGCCTCCGCACCATGATGAGCGGACCAAGAATAGGGAGGCGGAGAAAAGTAGAACAGCCAGCTATAGTGAAATGGAAGAAAATTCGAATAAGATCACTATCTCCCCTGATTTGAGCAATGAAATTCAATTCCGCAAGCATAGCGCAGAGAGCTATACAAGTCTGCACTTTATTAGCCCCCATTGACCAACGCAATGTTGGTATTGTTACGTGTGGACTGCTCACCAGATGCCTCCGTTTCTCCGCACCCACTGAAGAAATCGAAGGAGGGAAGTGATAACCTTTACCTCAAGCCGCTGCATGTTATATAGGATAGAAAAAGCCTCCATCGTGATGGTGAAATCAGATCGGTTTACAAAGATACTCTATCACTTATGATAACAAAATAATAACAAACCCTAGATAGAAAACATAGCCTACTATCTACCATCTTCCCTTAATCACAACTATCTAAGTTGAGATTATGCTTAAAATTCTCTAATTGCCGAACTAAAAGAGCCTTAGTAAAACCATCTTCAAGTTAGTCATCTGTTGGAACTATTTCAAGCAGCTTTTTTTCAACAATTTCTCTAAGAAAGTGATAATCAACATCTATGTGTTTTAGTTCTTCCATAAAAAATAAGATTAAAGGATGAATACTTTGTACCCATGTTATCACACCATATACGAGCTATAACTGGACTTGATATATTGAGCTCATGCAACAAAGTTTGCACCTACATAATATCAGCAATAACATTCCTTAATACCTTATACTCCTTTTGTACTAGACCATGAAATAGTAGGTTTCTTTTTAGCACTCTAAAATATAAGATTATCATCTAGGAAAACTGCAGAACCACCGGTTAATCTTTTTTTATCTAGACAATATGTCCAATCTGTATCTAAATACGCACTGATTTTGACTTACCGATCTTTAAACCAAGCTTGGTGCAGTGCTTTAGATATGTCCATATTCTTTTAACTGTTGTCTAATGCATCATAGTTAGAGCATGCAAAAACCGACAACTACCGCATTCCTATACTAAGTTGAATCATTCGGCCTAGAGGGGATCCCTCTTAACTGTCAACTTCTCACTACTAGACATTAAAACATTCCAAGTCTCTTTAATAAATCTGGAACATTTTTTTTTGTCAAAACAATTCCACTAGTAGTGCAGGTCCCTAAATCTTTCAAAACAAAATCTTTGTTAAGATCCTACAACAAAGCTGAAACAGCTTTCCTGCCTGGCAACAATTACATCATCGATATAAGTATAAACATAGTTAAACCTCCCCTGCTATAAAAGAAAGCTTTGGAACTTTTAAAACAAAGACTCTACGGTTTATAGTCAGCGACACAGGATCCGAGACTAACCCCTATACGCACTCCAGAGAAAATTTTGGCGTGGAAAACGATGCTAACACCGCCTCCTGTATAGTAGCACCGCCAGAACCTGTCATTATTGCATGCACCATTTTCCTCCAAAATTGAACCGCAATCTTTCACAATTTTCATCTATAGGATTAACAGGAAACTGAGTCACATGATCATGCTGTCGATTACCGCCAAAACTACTCATATCAGGATTCAAAAGCGTATTAGAAAGAAGAATAAGTTCTGAGCGTAACTTGACACTGGCATTGGGATGGAGTTTAGTAAAAGGGAAAACCGATTCATTGAAAAGAACACTCCTAGATACATAAACTCAGGCAGTGGCAGAGTCAAGACATCTAAACATTTGTGAAGTGCTATAACCAAGAAAAAGCACATTTTTTTGAGCGGAACTATAACATGTGGGTATTATATGGACATAAATTGGGTCAACTGGCACAACCGAAGGAACAGAGGGATTGATAATCAGGTTTATGGCCAAAAAGACATTCAAAGGGAGAAATATATTGATGAACTCTGCTATGTGTGCGGTTTATCAGATATACAGCAGAAAATAAAAAAGCTTCTTCTCAAAACTTTAATGACATGATACAGGTGCTAACAAAGCAAGGTCAACTTCAACTAGATGACAATGTTTCCTTTCAGCAGACCCATTTTGCTGATTTGTGTGGGGACAAGACACATGGTGCAAGATGCTAGCCTTCTCAAAGAAAGAGTGGAGTTTTTGATATTCCCCACCCCTGTCAGTATGATGGTCACTCTTTTCCTATTAAAGAGATGTACAACAAGCGTTTGAAATTCAAGAAACTTTTGAAAAACTTCAAACTTAAACTTTAGCATGTAAACCTAAGTGAATTTGCTGTAATCAACAATAAAAGATGACATAGAATTTCTTTCCACCAATTGACTGTAGAGCAAGGCCCTAGACATTAGAATTAATAAGTTATATTGGATACTTCGACTCACTACTAGGCTTAGGGAAGGGCAATTGATGACTTTTTGGCCTTTGACAAGCATCATAAACTCATATTTTATTCAATTAGATAAACAAGGTAATGTATGACTTTAATGACCTTCTCAACAATGATAGAGGATGGCTGACCCAAAAAAACTATGCCACCTCTCAAAGGATGGCTTGGTAATTCCATAGGCTTGCTTTATTGAATATTGATGCAAAGATGCAGGAGGAAGAGGATACAACTCCTTTCAACAGTGACCCCTCAACACAATTCTCCTCGTGGCCTGATACTTGATAAAGAAAAATTTATGATACAATTCCAAAAAGGCATAATTGTTATAAACAAGATGATGAGATGAGACAGGACTTTTACTAGCTTTGGGAAGAAAGAGCTTCAAATTGAGGTTCCTAGTCAGGGTTTTAACAAATAATGACCAATGTGACTTATCTCCATACCTGCACATTCACAGTGTGGATCTAATCGATTCTTGTACTTCTCACACATAGCTAGCTTTTTATATTCCGCCATTACATGATTAGTGTCAGTGTAATAAATATAGCATACTCCATCAAGGGACATGAACCTGCTTTGGCCAATAGGAGTAGGGTTATTACCGAACATCAAGGGACATGAACCTGTATAAAAATCTTTACCTCCCTTGCTCTCTTGACAGATTCACTTATGTCCTCATATTAGCTGATCCCTATATCATTCAAATACACCGTATATACTTAGATATTACAGTCGAATTATTATTCATTGATAGTATTATCAATGTGTAGATATGGGTAGTATCTACTACATATGATGACGTTGATCCTGCAAACCATTCATCAAGCATAAAGTTCTCATCATACCTATACCAATAATCCTTAAGCGTGTATCCCCTCTTGTAACACAACTAGCACTTCGGCCTATTATTGGCGTTGTTGCTGCAACCACCGTAGTTTCTACGACTAGCGTGGCTTCCTCCATGGCCATGACCTTCATTGCCACCACCATGCCCATGAGAACTGGTGTTGTTGCCACCACGTTGACCCCCACGACCGCTCTTTGCCAAGCTAACTAAGCCACGGGAATCATCACCTTGTCCGAGTGCTAGCCTGTGCTCAAAGCTAAAGAGCTGAGTGAAGGCTTCACCTACCATGACTAGCTTTGGCCTTGCAACCAGAGTGGACATGGCAGGGTTAAATTCTTCATCCAAGCTGGTAATGATGCATGAGATCAAGTCATCAACATAAATAGTTTTGCTGACAATCTCCATCTTATCGGCAAGTGTACGCATCTTGACAACATTTGAGATGATTCTCATGTCACCTTTGTTCAACGTTGTGAATAAGATCTGAGTGTTGGAGCTTGTGCGGGACATCGAGGTGGCCATGACCTTCATACTAAATGTCACGGCTAAGGTCTTAAACTTTGCTACCTGGACCAATATATCTTTGGACATGGACAAGAGTAGGTATCCTAGTACCTATTGATCTGTGGTCACCTGTTCATCATAAGCAGGATTGCTGACCACCACTTCCTTATTTTAATCCAGTGATGCTACATATTAGAAAATAAAATATAATACTAAAACAAAAGCAACTGCAGGAAATATTCTCTGTATGCAAAATGTTGCAACATTTGAGGGAAATTTCTGCAACATTTAAGTAAAATTGGTGCAACAATGTAGGAAACAATATTATATTACTATATTTTGTGTTCAAATTGTTCTTTATATAGGCCACAATGAAATAATCTAGGTAGTATATCCCCTACAAAATAAGTGACAATTTTTTAAGAATTTTCACAATTCAGATATAAATCTTTAAATTCATTAGATTTTTCAAACTTAAAACACAATTCCATGTCATCCAAAACCGATGAAAAGTAAACGCTAATGAATAGTTGAGGGATGTAAGATGAATTTTCCCTGTATAAAAAGTGAAATGCTATCTTTGCACCCTGTATGTTTTCTCTATGATTGTTTCTAACAACATGGATGATCTAAAATGTTTAGCAACAATACAGCAACAAGGCTTAATTATGCCAAAATCTTTAACGCCATGAACATACCTAAGAATCCACTTAATTGCTTGAAGATGTGAAGCACGTAGAGAAGCTTAAAATCTTGCACATAACATACCGTAAATTGTATATCTTCTTATGGTCTGTTGTTTATGAAGTTGGTGCTAGAACCAGTTCAATTGATTGTGTGTGAGGAACCAAAGCTTCATCTTCATCAATACCTATAATCACAACTCTCCAAAAGTTAGCCTTTTAACATGTGATGCTCTTATAAGATAGGAAAACCAATTCTTGTTACCAGACATGTAGTGTAAACATCCGGAATTCACTAGCCAAAAGTTCTCCTTCCTCTTGCAAGACATTGTCGATGTCTTGGTATTAGGGTTAGTAATATAACATTTAAGAATCGAGCACTGAGACACATGATATACACTAGAAGAAATAACACAAGTATTTCTATATAAAGATTTAGATATATTATTACTCATGTTACTAGAACCAGAAGGGCATGCTTTTCTTAAATTAGATATTGCTCTAGTCGTTTCTCTTCTCTTATTTGTTGTTTATCAAGTCTAAAACAAAATTCTACTTTATGTCAATCTCTATGACAATGAGTGTAAGTGTATTTAACTTTATATTTACTTTTAGAAGTAGAAATAACACTTGTACTTACTAAGCTAGTAGATAACATGACACCACCGGATCTAAAGATTATCTTTTTATGTTCATTAGCAATCTAAATTATATCACTACCAAGAGATTTAACAATAATTCGAGTATGAGTCTTAAAATAATCATAAGAATCATAATCCAAATATATTTTAAAGTTTTGAGAACTAGTATTTTGATTCAAAATTTGATTCAAGCTTTTAGTTCTCATCTTTCCTTATAAGTGATCAATACGATTCAAAGAGTAGCACAATTTTTAGAAGAAACATACTAAAATTTATCTTTATTACCATAATTAGAGCATGAAATAACCTTATGAGTAGCAAGATCACCTTTTAGGTAAATAATTTTAATATCAACATTCTTTAACTTTAACTTAAAAGAATTATAATTATTACAATAAGCAGATTTTTCAACTATACATATATGTTTATCATTTTTCTCTTTTTTAGATTAAATTACTTCAAAGTAGAAGCATGCATATGTCTTAGAGAAGTAAATTCAGTATATACTAAATCACAAGATTTACAAGAATTGTCTATAAATGTCAAAGTTTCAAGTCTTATAATTTTATCATTTAATTATTGAACTAAAATATCTTGTTTCTTAATCTTTATATTTTTCTTTTCTAATAAAGTACCAAGTTTTTCAATAATATAAGCTAAATCACCATAAAAAGATTATACTTCATTGTCCCTGTTGCTATTGATATCACTATTGGTAACACTTCTGCTACTTGCCATCAAACATAGCCCCATCAAGTTTTTCTTGCCTTTGGAAGTAGCGTTATTATCACTCTCAGGATCCACATCACTCATATTCACCTATTCAAGAGCAGAAAGAATATGGTGTACTACCTTCTTGTTTAAATATCTCTTCTTCTTGTTATTCTTGAATGTTCGCTTCTTGTCACTCTCTTCCTCATCTTTCTCTTCATCTTCATACTTAAAAAGTCTTGCTATAAATTTTGGATATTTAAGATAAACATGATCAAGTGAACCACATTCAAAATATCTTTGAGCTTATCCACCATTTGTTCTCTTTCTAGATCAATCATTATGTAAAGATCTTGTAAAGCGTATGGAGAGGAATGTCAAATCATCTTCAGGTAGTTGTTTTAGCTATTCATCAGTTAGTGAAGATAAAGTAGACAAAGCAAAACTAATTGAAGAATTAACACCAATAGAGTTGCTAGTTTATGAAACTAAAGCTATTGATTTATTAAGATTATTTTTTCTAGCAAAAACATCTAGCTCATAACTTTTTAATTTAGAATAAAGCACATCTAAAGTAAGTGTATTCATGGCAGTAAATTCTCTAATTAATTTTACATTCACTCCCATATAGACATATCTAAAGCATCAAACAATTAATGAGAATTTTTAGTCTCAGAATATAGAACATTAACATAACACAAGTTACTAATAATCTTATTAAAGCAAGCAAAAAATCATTAAGAGATTCATGAGATTTCATCTTAAAAAGCATGTATTCATTTTTATTCATATCTTGATATATCTCTTTTGCTGTGTTTGATCTTTTATGATAATCATAAAGTGCTCTTCATACCTCATGTGCAAACATGAAATGTACCAAACGATTAAAGTCACTTCTTTCTAGCATTTGTATAATCAAATTCTTTGCCTTATTGTTAGCCTTCACATGTGGCAGATTCATAGCTGTCACTGCATTGTTTTTGAGAACTTACTATGGCTTGTAGATCTTCTCTCACATTGCAAGGACTTGAGCTTAAACATATGTTTCCATCTTGCCCTTCCAATACTGAAAATCAACACTATAAAAAAATAAGGTTTTGTGGAATACCTATTCGTCGACATATTTTCTAACCACTGGTTAAAATCAATTGGAAAAGATAATAAAATAGAATAGCATTGCTCTGATACTACTTCTAGGATTTACTCACTCTATGATAGTCAAAAAGGTTGAATGATTGCGAAAGTCAAAAATAAAATTTAACAATTCTCTCTAATCATAAAACCTAAAAAATTATGTTTTTTGAATCTAAACATAATACTTTCGTTACTAAATAGATTATAGCCATATATCCATAACTTTGACCAACCTGAAAATTTTGCAGAATAAATTAGATAAAATATGTTAACAAAGCAAACTAAAATTATCTCAACCGGACTTTAATAATATGAGTAAGTTGACCAAAAGGAGATCTAAAAATAATTAATCAATCAAACTTTTCTAGAAAACTAGAAAAACAACCTAGCTAAATTTTAGAAATGAAATTAATTAAAAAGATTAATTACCCCACAAATCTTCTATAACATTTACCTTTATTACCCAAATTGTGCTTACAAAACTTGCACAAAAAACTCTCTATTTTCTGTGTATAAATTCTTAACAAATGTACCTTGTATTTATAGAAAAAAGTTCTAAAGAAAAAATTAAATACCCTTAAGATTTTATAACCACTACTCAGTCGAATCTAAAATGAATGCTCCAGATTGCACCACGTGACCTATTAGAACGAGGAACACAAAGTTCGACACGTTTATGCAAAGAATGGCTTTGTCACTATTCTAATGTGTCCGAATCAATCCTGTTATATCACGTCGCCTTTGGATCTCCTAATATCGTACGTGCACATGAGCATCTATGCGTGCCATGTCACCCATTCCAATGACACCTATCAGCCATAGCATCTCACCGAGCCCACGCCTACGCTCCATGGCAGGCCTGCCTGTGAACCATAGCGCTTCCCCTCGTCCGTGCTCGTGTGCATTGACAGGCCTGACCCACCTGTTAGCCGCAGCGTCTCTCTGCACCTACTCCCATGCCCGTGCCCACTGACAGGCTTAGCCAACCTATTAGCTTCTGTCTCGATGCACGTGCATACCCACACTACTGGGCCGATTTTCGTCGTCAGCTCACTTCACGAGCCTAGTCTCGTCTTGCCTTTCTGCTGGGCAAATATGCACCGTTCATTTGGCCTAGCAGCAATTCAGAAATTTAATTTCTTAATTTTGGCCAGAAATTTCTCTAGAATTTTCAGCAATTTTTCATATATTTTCTGAATTTAATTCTGCACATAAATAAACTAAAAAAATATTCTTCGACGTAGATTTTTACAACTATCACTATATTAATGTACATATTTTTCATAAATAATTTTTAATACAAAACAATTAAATAATTTCAATTCTAATATAAACTAATTTTACCAATTTCAATATAAATCATTTTACCAATTTTACTTAAAATATTTTTTAAACATTATTATTTAACACAAATCAACTGAACCATCCAACGCTGTTACTTTCCATCAGTAGCTCTCCTGACTCTATATATAATTATTTTTATATATGGAAGTATAGCTTTCTATCTCTGCGCCAATAAAAGTACACACGATATTCTTTAAATGTGAACTCCAAAATCATCTCTCTGCAGGACCGTGTATGTAGGAGTATATGAGAAGCGCACCCTGAAGAATACAAGCATGTGTTCTGAGTAACAGCTTTGATTAGACTACCATATAAGGCTTGGAGGTACCACATACTTGTTTTATTTTTAGCGGTGATGGCCATTTTGCTAATTCGTGCACAAGCAAATCCTCCACAGCAGAATGGTCCTCGTAAGTATAGACACTCTTAATTTACCTCAGACTGCTTATCTACCGTATTAATTGTAATTTTTGAGGTCGCTTATCTACCAAGAGATTTTTAGTTTAGTTTTCTATTTCTAATATTTCATAACCATTTTTACTTTCAAAAAATTACCCCTGCCAATTATAACAAATAAAGTGACAGTCCTCATGCTGTTAAGTTAAAAAAAAACTTACCTTTTTTACAAATAATTAACTCCTCTTATTGGTCAAACAATCTCATATATAAGAAAAAGCGACCACTCATTTGAGGGAGGTTGAAACAAAAAAGTTGTTTTCAGCTAGAGAAGAATCGATACATTTTGTGTGCCAGGGTAGAATAGAAAGATAAAAATTATAACCAGGTCAAAATGAAATAAAAGCTATAAGCAAAATTTAAGTGAAATTGAACTAATATTATCTGGGACTGTTATTTTACAGCTTGTTTTTGCAAGTTATGGTGACAAGTAGATAATAATTTCAGATGACTGATATATTAACTTGATTAGCCCTGCTGGAATCTTTTGTATACTTTTGCCGTAAATACACTCTGATGACGGAAATGTTTGCCGATTCATTTTGAATGTGAGATACTTCTTCAATGCTTCCAGTAATTGGTTGATTTAATTCCATGTTACAAAATAGTGTCATTTTTGCAGCTGTAAGTAACGATTGTCAAGCATGTGTCAGCTGCCCGTGCAAGTGTTGATTTATCGTCGAACCTCCCTCGTGCAATCTCAATGGGATGACGATCATCGCAAATACATTGTGTCATATGTTGTAAAAGCAAAGTTCAAGATACATAGCACATGTTCGTTGGCATCTTAATTCATCATCATAGTTGAATGGCCCAAGGGAACATCCAAGGACTTTGTAATTTCCCCTTTTTCTTGTGTATCGTTTCTGGAGAAGGGAGGGATGCTATATTGCACTCCGGAACCATCCCACTATTAAATCATAAACAAGTATTATCTAATAAAGTTTGTTACAGAATAATTTGTTTTGGTGTTTGATTATTGCTGGGACACGACGTAGAGGCATTCATGCTACGATCTATGTCTCTGAGCTTGTAATTCAAATCATAAACTCTCTGGTAAAAAATGGATGATTGCATACCTGAGTCATGATTATGATTATGATTATGATTTAGGTGGCATCTTAGACATTGCTAATTTTTTTTATCACGAAACATATGGACGATTGACACTAGGTTCTTCACTGAGGGAGGGACCTAGACGACATGCTATGGGAGTGAGATGGACAAGATATCATGTTAAACGTGAACAAAATTAGGATGGAAATGCCATCGACGAGAACAAAGTGATGGTTCTATACTACTAAAATGAACTGTGAACGGTGATACAAGACAAATACAAAAACTTAATTACGTTGCTATAGAACAACTTTATCCTAAACTTAATTACATGCCAAGCAAGCCAATCTCAGATCCCATGCCCCTAAACAATCTCTAAGTCTGTAAGTTGTTAGGCCATGTACGATGTATTACCTTAGTATTAATTTTTGAACAGAATTGATCTGCCCGATCGGGAGATAAAAATTGTTTTATCATTAGGTTAAATGTTTCAACACATTTGATCAAATGTTTTAAAGAAATATAATATTTAAGATATACTGATTTGAATGACCGAAAATGACGACCGAAGGACGGGGTGAATGGGAGCCTTAAGTGATATATTTGGAGGTTGTTCAAAATCAATCCTAAAAAGCAGTCGCAAGTAAATCGATACGTTCTCTAACTAATAGATGAGCTATCACAAGGAGATCATCACCCAAAACTGAAGTCAGTTAAAGACAAAACAAAGATGAGTGAAAAAGACACTGGTATTTCTTCTTTAAAGTCTGATTCACCTCGATCTATAAACTCGTAACAAGTTAGATGATTTTTTTAGTACAAGGATTCAACTCACGTCCTAGTTCATCTCAAATAAACAGATCTAAAGCAAAACCCCCAAAACTCAAGATTCAACTCAAAACGTCGGAAGGGAAAAACCAAGAATACGAAGAACACCGATGGGATTTGAACAGACATCTTAAATAAACCGATTTATGAACACGTAAGAAGTTAGATGATTTCCTTTGGTGTAAGGATTCAACTCACATTCTAGTTCATCTCAAATAAACCGATCTGAACCAAAAGCCCCAAAACTCAAGAACCAACCCAAAACACCGAAGGGGAAAACCAAGAACACGAAGAACACCGACGGGATTTCAACAAACAGCTCACAAATCGAATCCTAGAGGACACCAGGGGGTTAGGGCATCCATTCCCACACACAATCTTTAGTTCTTTTACATAGATGCAGTGGATTACAGCGCCATAGAGAGATCGAGCAAGAACCCTAAAAGGAGGGAAAGCGACGAACATGAGACGAATAAGAGAGAAAAAAAAAGAAAAATAAAATTGAAAACTCTCGCACACACTTGGACCTTCTAGGCAGCTGACGCGCCACCCTTACCTATATATATCAGAGCTATTGCAAAATTTTGATTTTGCCCCTTCAATATAATAGGCTGAAAGAGTGATCAGAGGGTATAATGGTCTAACTTTTTTCAGGCGATCGGACTGCTACGCTTCCTGCACATATTTCCTTCATTTTGGAGCAACCTTTGTGATTTTGCCACGTGCTGCCCTGTTCCTCTATGGAACTTGGGTTTTGAGGCCAAACCCACAAAACCGTGACCTGATGGTTTTGAGGCCAATCCACCAAACCCCTTCGATGTCGACACGTGTCCGACCTCCGCCATGTTCGACGCCTTCACCTTCCTTCTTGACTTGATCGACGCTATCTTTATCACCCATGTACACTTGCACTTATCAATGTCCCTAGGTGTCAGCCATCGTGGCTGGTTCTCTGACACTCTGGTTCCTCAGTCCAAGCCTCACGTCCATCCTTTACCGCTCCCAGTCCATCGACATGGCCCATCTCTACTTGACCTTCACCTCGCCATCGACCATCGCCTCCGAGTTCCACACTTGCACACTACAAGCCACGAGACAAGTTGCACAATCACACTCAACCCGAAGTGTCAGCATGTTGACAATCACTCATCACTACAATGAAGCACAAGGGCACATATGAACACAACTAGCAAAGCAACTCAAATGCAACTCCCCCTGAACAAATGCAATCTCACAAATATATGCACTCTCAACATTCTACCCCTTTGGGTGGATTGTGTGAACCATTCTCCCCCTTGTTGACACATTCACACATCAAGATATCCTTTCTCTGTGGAAGTCACAACAAGAGGCTAAAAATTGCAACTCCTCCTCAAAAGATGCTATGAATGCATATGTATACATAAGCTTCAGGAGTATAGTAATCAGAGGGAAAAGATGCACTAACTGGTGCTATTGGGTGAGTAAGCAACACTTTTAAGTGCTATCAAGTGAAACGAAATATGAATAATAAGCACATTTGAGCAGTTTTAAGCAATTCAAAAAATGATTCACCACTCAGGTAGCACATAGCAAGTATAAGCAGGAAATCAACCTGATACTAACATGTATACACAAGATAAACTACCCCAAGCAGTGGTCACACATTATGTCAAGGATGAACCTAACACTTATGTTTAAGCAAACTTATCCGGATTTTACAAGTTTTAATATATCATAAGTATTAGTCAAACACATGTGTGTGAGAGGTTCTAAGTACTATCATGCCTAACTTTTCAACCATGCGGAGCCTATGTCAAAGACAATCAGGAGCTCAAAACAACAATTTTGGTCATCTACTACAAGGTTCAAGTTCATCCCAGGTGCAAGAGGAAGCAGTCTCAATATCTTTATGTGGGACAGTCTATACTCATCTTGAATCAAAAAACAAGAGACATAGCAACCTAGCATATACATGATATCAACAGGAATTTCAATACATCCTACACATGCTAGTTGCCAATCCCATTGGTGAACATATTTTCAAAGTTCATTAAGTATTAATCATGTTCACAAATTGTAAAAATAGGCTTAGCTCAAGTAAGCAAAGAGAGCCTAAGCTATAAGCACCATCATATACACGCATAACATACCAAAGAGAGCATAATTTCGTCATGACAGCTAGATTTATGAAGTTCACAATATACTGTATAATACATGATGCGATGCAATGCAGTTGTGATACAAAAACCGCAAGCAAAACCATACTGCAAAAGCAAAAACCAAAAGCTACTATACAAGAACCAAACCTTCCCTCCACTAAAAAGGGAAGCACACCCCTAGTTCCCCTCGTAGCCAGGAAAAATATGCTTGATCTAGGGGTTTTGTGAAAATATCGGCAAGCTGTTTAGAGGTATCTATGTGGCAAAGATCAATATCCCTTTTCTTATAGTGGTCACGAAGGAAATAAAAATGGATATCGATGTGTTTAGTTTTGGAATGTAGAACTGGGTTCTTGGCCACACTTATAGCACCGGTACTATCACAAAGAAGTGGGACTCTCTGGAAACTCAACCCAAAGTCTCTCAAGGTGTAAATCATCCAAAGCAACTAGGAGCAACAGCTACGGTAGCAACATATTCGGCTTCTGTGGTTGACTGGGTTACGCTAGTTTGCTTGCGAGAGGACCAAGAGACAAGAGAAGACCCTAGAAGTGGACTTGCGCTCTAGACGACAACCAGCGAAATTTGCATCCGAATAACCACAAAGTGAGAGAGTTGAAGAAGAGGAATACCACAAACCAAACTCAGGTGTGAAATGAAGGTATCTCATTATTCTTTTGATCGCCTGCTTGTGGGAAGTACACGGTGAAGATTGGAACCAAGCACATAGACACACGGGGAACTGTATGTCTGGCCTCGTCGCTGTCAAATATAGGAGTGAGCCAATCATGCTCCTGTACTCTTTTTGGTCCAACAGCTCACCATCCTCATCGACATCCAACGCTGTCATGGTGCACATGGGTGTCGAAAGAGGTTTGGCCTTGCCCATGTCATACTTTTTCAAGATGTCCTTTGTGTACTTACCTTGATGCACAAACGTCCCCTCCTGAGTCTGCTTGATTTGCAACCCGAGGAAGAAATTGAGCTCGCCCATCATACTCATCTCAAACTCCCTGCTCATTGTATCTGCAAACTTGGCAACCAAGGCATGAGATGAACCACCAAAAATGATATCATCCACGTATATTTGAACAATGAGAGTGTCAATGCCTTGCTTGAGGAGGAAAAACATTTTATCAACTGATCCCAATTTAAAACCCTTTGCAACCAAAAACATTTTCAAACGCTCATACCAGGCTCTAGGGGCTTGTTTCAAACTATACAACGCTTTTTGAAGTTTAAAGACATGGTATGAAAATATGTCCAACATCTCGGGGCTCAAAGGATGCAACAAATGTAGAATGGGTAAAGTGTGAGATTTGATAGGACTTGGACCGCGTGACTTGCTGGTCGATGTTGCCAATCATGGTCTGAGGTGGATGGTTACACGAAATGTGGCGTGGAGTCTCCCTGGAGGATGTCGCCTCCTCCTCAATAGTAGGTGGTGCTTCCTTAGGTGCAGCCAACACAGACTGAGAAAGCTGCTCGAATGATCCCCAAGTGGTGGAAGAGGAGGGGTCAGGACCGTGAGCTAAAGTGGTCGTCACAGGCTCGTGAGGAGCAGCCGGTGGAGTCAGCTCAAGATCATCCCAATCGTTGTCTTCCTGCTCATCCTCAACAAAAATGCTTTCACCAAGTTCCTGCTCACCTGCACGCTCAAAGGCAGAAATCGAACATGGCATGGTTTCATCAAATGTGACCTCGCAGGTCTTCACAACTTCGTTAGTCTCTAGGTTAAGAACACGATATGCATGAGAATGAAGTGCATAACCTATAAAGATATCATCTAAAGACCTGGACTCAAACTTGTCCAAATACCTTGTTTCAGGATAAAGCACTTGCATCCAAACACCCTAAAATGACTCACCTTAAGTGGATGTCCAAACCACAACTCGTTAGAAGTTTTTTTCATGAAAGCCCGAAGGAAAATATGATTTGAAACATGGCACGTGATGTTGATCACTTCAGCCCAACATCTCCTAGGAGTCCTATGCTCATCGAGCATCATCCTAGCCATCTCAACAATGGTCCGATTCTTGCGCTCAACAACACCATTTTGCTGGGGAACATAAGGAGAGGAGAATTGATGCTCGAGGCCCAAAGAAACACAAAAGGTTTTTAAATTAGTATTCTTGAATTATGTACCATTGTCACTACAAATTGCTCTCATAGCATTCTTAGGGAACTCATTTTGCAACCAAAGAATTAAGTCTCGAACATGAGAAAAGATCTCATCCTTACTTTCCAAGAAAAACACCCAAGAATATCAAGAAAAATCATCAACGATCACAAGAACGTACCATTTTCCACCCACTGACCGAATCCAAGCTAGACCAACTGTGTCCATGTGAAGTAGCTCGTCGGGTTCCCTGGTCTTGACTTGGTTCACAGGGGGGTGAGAAGCAGCAACCATCTTCCCATGATGACATGGGTGACAAACCAAATCCTTCTCAAATTTTAACTTGGGCAATCCTCAGATTACATCAAGTGAGCTTAACCTAGTAAATCAAAACTCAAATGACCCAATCTCCAATGCCACTTCCGCAATTCAGAGGAGGATCCAGCCACCAATCAATGAGATGAACCAAAAGAGTGAGAAAAATCAGCTCAAAATACATGGCCAAACAGGACAATCTGATAGACAAGATTACCCTCAGAATCAAGAACTCGAGACAAGCCGGTCTTAAAATGCACTTCAAATCAGTCTTCAAGGAGTTGCGAAACAGAAAGCAAATCTAAATGTAAATTTGAAACCAAGACAACATCCTTGAGAACAAAATTCTCATTGAGCCGGATGGATCCACGAGATACAACTTTACCTTTGCTATTGCCCCGAATGTGATGTACTCCTTGCATTGCATGGGGTTAAGGCTAGAGAACCATTTTGAATTCCTGGTCATGTGGCACGAACAACTAGAATCAATGAGCCACATGTTCTCGAGGCCTCCATCGTACTCAATAGAAAGGAAGGAAATGAGCAAATGGCACAACACTGGGGTTAATAAATTATGAAGGATACCGGTGTTGAGTCATTTGTCTTGGAAAAGGGTTAGAAAAGGTACCAAGCATACCTTGTCCTATTTGAGGAAAGCAATCACCATGAGGGGGAACACGTGGTCTGCTAGAGTTGTGGGACTGAAAACCACCGTCACGGGATCCATGGTCATATTGACCATGACTTGAACCCCACCGGGCACGACCACCACATGATCTTGTAGCCTAAGGCTTAGCACCTTGAGGCATTGCACCTCTAGGTCTAGCAATGTTCCTCTAAATAGGCGGTATATGTACACCATGAGGAGGACGGTACATGTTCTGGTAGTTTAGCTTGTACTCTCCCGCTCAAATCTCTTCCTCCTAAAGTAGAACTCAGTAAGGTGACCACCCCTTTGGCAGTACTCATAGTGATAACTCACCTCTGTCTTGGGTGGTTAGTTCACTCTTATTGGTTGTTTGGCTCTAGGAAAGGGATCCTTAGAGATGTTTGGCAGAGTGTCAAGTGGGTTCCTGAGATAGTTAGGTTTTAGAATCCACATTTGTTTCTGGGGTGGAGCTTTTTGTGGTTCAACAAACACTCCATCTTTGACAATGGGCTTGGTGGGTTTAGGTGGAGTGATTTTGATTAGGTTTCGAGTGGTGGAAGGTTTCTCACTTAGCTTTAAACCACTACACTCACCAATCTTGCCATAGAGATTTTCATCCTTCCCAACTGTAACAAAGCCTACACCTGGTCCACCAATTCCCCTTTTTAATTGGTTGACCATCATGCCCAACCTAGCTCAATATGGTCTGAAGGTATGTGTTTTCTTCCTCGGATCTCATCTTGTCATGCCTGCAAAACTCAAGCTCTAACTCCAAGCTCTCACAAAGCTCAAACTTAACAATAGCTATGCTATCTGAACTGGCCTTCTCAAGAACAGAGATCTTGGCATTCTTCTCTATCAGCTTAGATTGCAAGCCTAAGCAGGACTTGCATGCACCCAACAAGAGAGACCTAGCCTTTAGCTCTTCATTCTGATCAAGCAAAGTAGCATACTTGGATTACAAAGAGGCAAGACTAGACATGTAAATAGCACAAGAATCACATTCACCCTCATCAGACACTACAATAGCATTTTCCTTGGCAACCTCAAACTCCTTAAGTGCCACTTCTAGCTTGTCCTTAAACTCTTTCCGCTCACAAGCAGCAAACCTAAGAAGCTTATCCTGGTTGATCAAAGCATCACTCAAAGTTTCTACTTTAGTGGAAAGAGCATTAATAGAAGATGATACCTCAAGAGTGTCGTTATCGCCAAGAGCCTCATCCTTGCTAGTCTCCACCTCGTCACCAATCGCCATGGTGCAGAAGCCTCTGTGAGTAGAGTTGGTAAAGAAGCAGAGGTCGTTCAACTTGTCCTCAAGCTTCCTCTCGAACTCGTCGTCACTCGAAGAGGAAGAAGCGTGGTAGTCATCGGAATCGTTGTCGAGGTCACTGAGTGAGGCGAGGAAGGCATGCTGCTGGGCCTTCGCCTTCTTGATGAACTTCTTGACCACCTTCTTGTCAAACCCTCCATTGGACTTGTGCTTGTCGAAGGTGTACTCGCGCTTATCCTTGCATTTGCCAGAGTCATACTTGTTGGAGGAGTGCTTGTTCTTCTTGGGGTGGTTGGCGACAAAGTGGTCGGGGTCTCCACAGCTGAAGCATCCCTCCTTTGGACCACTGCACCGGTGGCTCATCTAGTTGTGGAATCGTGAGAACCGGCTGATAATCAGCGCCAGCTCATCGTCTACTTGCACCTCCATCTACTCCTCTATGACAGACACCAAAGAAGACAAGGCAAAAGATAGCTATGAAGGGTTAGTCAAGAAACTTGAACTTCCAATACCTAAAACCAAGGCCATGGTTAGTGCAGAGGGATCCTTGATCTTAGCTTGAGTCTGGTAGTCGATCTCGGTGGACTTGAGCTTGCTGAAAAGCTCATCCATTTGTGAGGGTCTTGTAGTTGGTTGACTCAATGATAGTGGAAACCTTCACATCCCAAACCCTCCGATCTAGGGTGTGTAGTAACTTGAGAGCCCTCTCATGATCATCATAGGGTAGCTATAGCTTATTTGCCCGCATCTTGTTCACAATCGACTAGAAGCGAGAAAACATAGAATCAAAAGATTCGTCAGCCACGTGAGAAAAGTTCTCATACTACGACGGTATGTCTCAAAGAGTCTGGTCTTGATGTGTGCGGTCCCCATGTGATAGCTCTGAAGTCTCACCCAGAAACTCGCTCAAATTCTAAAAGCAAAAGAGTAGGAAAAAGGGCATTCCTCACTCGGCTATTAGCATTGTGCGAATCCTTCTACTCTTGAGTGATGCAAGCATGAGGTTCAAGCACAATGCAAGTAGTGTCCTCGCAAATCTCTCACTCCCACGAGCCCAAGCTCTGAAGAAACGCAGACATGCGGATCTTCCAGTACGGGTAGTTGGTTCCATTGAAAGATGGTGGCTTGCCGAAGCTGCACTCCATGTCATCTTCACGGATCATAGACCGAGTAAGATGGAATGATCCTTAACCCGCTCTGATACCAATTAAAGGACCAAAAATAGTGACTAGAGGGGGTGAATGGGAGACTTAACTTTCACGCGATATATTTGGAGGTTGTCACAAAATTAACCATAAAAACAGTTGCAAGCAAATCGATATGTTCTCTAACTAATAGATGAGCTATCTCAAGGAGATCATCGCCCAAAACTAAAGCCAGCCAAAGAGAAAACAAAGATGAGTGAAAAAAACCACCGGTATTTCTTCCCAAAAGTCTAATTCACCCCGATCTATGAACTCGTGAGAAGTTACACGATTTCCATTGGTGCAAGGATTCAACTCACATCCTAGTTCATCTCAAATAAATAGATCTAAACCAAAACCCTAAAAACTCAAGATTCAACCCAAAACGTCGAAAGGGAAAAACCAACAATGTGAATAACACCAACGAGATTTGAACAAACAGCTGAAATAAACTGATCTATGAACATGTGAGAAGTTAGATGATTTCCTCTGGTGCAAGGATTCAACTCACATCCCAGTTCATCTCAAATAAACCGATCTGAAACAAAACCCCCAAAACTTAAGATCCAACCCAAACGTCAAAAGACAAAAACCAAGAACGCGAAGAACACCGACAGGATTTGAACAAATAGCTCACAAATCGAATCCTAGAGGACACTAGGGGGTTAGGGCCTCCATTCCTGCACATAATCTTTAGTTCTTTTACACAGATGCAGTGGATTACGGCGTCGCGGAGAGATTGAGCAAGAACACTAAAATGGAGAAAAGCGATGAACTCGAGACAAGCGAGAGAGAAAAAGAAAAAAGAAAAATAAAACTGAAAACTCTCGCACGCGCTCATACCTTCCAGACGCAGCTGACGCGGCACACTCAGCCTATATATATCAAAGCAATTGTGAAATTCCGATTTTGCCCTTTTAGTATAACAGGTTGAAACAGTGATAGGAGAGTATAATGGTCCAACTCTTTTTTAAGCGATTAGACGGCCATGCTTCCTGCACATATTTGCTTCGTCTTGGAGCAACCTTAGTGATTTCGCCACATGCCACCCTGTTCCTCCTCGAAACTTGGGTTTTGAGGCCAAACCCGCGAAACTGTCACCTAGTGGTTTTGAGGCCAATCCACCATGCCCCTCCGATGTCGATGCATGTATGATCTCCGCCAAGCTCAACGCTCTCGCCTTCCTTCTTATTCTCCCATGTACACTTGCGCTTGTCGATGTCCCTAGACGTCAACCATCGCGGCTGGTCCTCCAGCGCTCTGGTTCCTCAGTCCAATCCTCAGTCCGTCCTTCACCGCTCCTGGTCTATCAGCATGGCCCATCTCTATTTGACCTTCACCTCGCTATTGACCACCGCTTCCGAGCTCCACACATACACACCACAAGCCATGAGACATGTTGCATAATCACACTCAACCCAAAGTGTCGGCACGTTAACAATTACTCATCACTACAACGAAGCATAAGGACACATATCAACTTGTGTTTGCATGATTACCAATAATACATTTCATGAAACATTGAGTGTTCGTGAGTGTTCGTGACTGAAACATTGAAAATATTATAAAGCCTTGAATTTTAGTTAAAACATCTGTTGCTTATGAATTAAAATTTAAATTTTAACTGTTAAAATATATATTTCTTTCATCGGAATATAATTAAGTAAGATCCTGTCATAAAGATTTACTTACAATAAATATAATGGTTTAATCAGATCAGATAAGTACTTTAGCAGAAAAATCATTTGATGTTTTCTAATAAAATAGATATACATGCAGAAAACAGAAAAGAGAGAGTAGGCGGCGGAACATGCGCATGCGGGAAAATGTAGCACGGTGACTATATACAATTCTGTCAGTGATCCCTTTAGGCTTAAGTAAGTTGCAGGTGGCCCTAAACTCCTAAAATTACAGCGGCTATAATTTCCATAACCATCACCAAAATGCTAATTGTAATTTGAAGGGGGTCATTGGCTCCTTGCGGGCCAATATAGCTTGACTGAGACCACAAAATTTTGTATATAGAAATTCCTTAAGATTAAGTTTATGTATTATTTAGCTCATTTTCATATTTAGTTAATGTCGTTCCTATTGACAAAACTGCAGATTCAATCAACTGACCATGTTAATCGATCATTGTGCAATATTTTATATCCTCAATCAGGATGTATGATTGGTGATAACTAATTATCTAGCTTCAGTAGTCCCAGTAGAAAGAGTCGGCACTTTACTCAGTACGACTGAAGCTACTGTTTAAATAACTAGATTTATATTATATGGCTATTTGCATGTTATACTTGTATGTGGTCAAGTACTTGTAACAGTATTTTAAAATTGCATTAATTACTGCAAAAGGTACCAAGAGTTCTCCTTTTTTCTGTAATAATTGCTTCGACATTTTACTATTACTATGACTTCCCTACAAATGTGCATCACAAATGTTTGAAAGCTATTTGCACTGGCGTAAAAATATGCATCACAAATGTCCTGCCGTAACGTATGAGGTACTATTTAATACTATGAACGACACCATTGATACGTAAGAGTTGACAATACCACCGGTCAACCCAACAAATTTAAATAAATTTATAAAATAATTTATATTTTTAATAAATTTTATTTGGTTTTTCGTCATCTACCGCGTGCAGAAACTCAACCCCGGTGGTAAGATATACCTAACGTTTGTGGACCTTTAACAATCACAGACTTTTAACGACCGTATTTCTCGTCATTAATGAACATCTCCGTATGCGTTAAGGGAGAGCTCAACAACTTGATCCTCCACCCTGGTTGGTGCAATCCATCGAATGGTGGCAGATCCTGGTTTTCGGCGCTTTAGGTTTTCGTCGTTTAAAAATTCTGTTTATTGATTAGTATTTGCTTAATTCTAGCTTATTGAACATTTTGAAATAATAATGTCTTAAATAACTTAAAGAAAGTTTTCTTTTCCATTTGTTTGCATTTTAATAGGTTTTGTATTTTCTTTCTTGTACTTTCGTCCATCTATGTTTAAAGCTCAAGTTTGAATTTCCAAATTTTGTTCAAATGTAATTTTCCAAAGATCAATCTATTTCAGAAATTTCTAGTGAATATTTCAGTCTCTTTTTCCAATTTTTGCCTTCAGCTTTTCTTTTTAATCTCCACCATCATTTCCTTTCTTCCCTCCTCATTCTTCCAACCCAGAGCTAATTGGTCCGTCTTCTTTCTACTAATAGCCTAAAGCTAGCACATCACTATCTTCCTTCAGTCTATGTCTTACACTATCTAGCCACCATCCCTACACTAGCACCGCACCACTATGACACAGCATGCATGTCATGTCAATCAACTCACCATTGTAGTCATCCCCCTTTATCCTCCTCGATGCAATTTGAAGGCCTAGTGCCTCTCTACTTTTTCTCTCGTCCTCTATTCTCCCTCTTCTCTCCGTTTTGGCTAAAAAGCAAGCCAACCATACATCCTATCATGCTACGTCCTAAGCCTAGCCACCTAGCTAACTGCAGAATGAGAAGGTCTTGATTAAGACTCTTTGGAAGAGTTTTTAGTAGATATAGCTAATCTTATAATTAAATAGTCAAGATTCACACATGGACTATGAGATTCAATAGCTACAAAATTCATAAAATAAACTAATTCATATTCTAACTAGCTACTTTTCAAAGTCTCTAGCACTTGAAACTATGGGAGGGAGGATGAGGATAGTTTTCATATAGTACTCTTGTGCATCTATCCTAGTGCATTATGCTCAACCCTTCATTACAAATGGGTGTTGCCCTCTCAGTGTTTTGTTATGAATATTAGGATTGCTTGAATCATGATAGATGGGGTAGATCTATCAACCTACTATTCATCAGCGCACTAAAAGCCATCGAGATCCCTCAAAGCAAGCTCATGCCTTTAGATTAGCCCTTCTATAGAATCACTTGAGTCATCTTCAAAGCTGCTGGGAAAGATCATACTTTCAGTTACATTTAATGTCTTAGACAACTTTCGAACGAGAAGATCACGTTTGATGCTGGTAACTTTAATATGGCATACAACGACGGACTACATTGGCTAAATTCATGGTAGTATCTCATTACATGTACTAGCTCATCAAAATTTTAGGGCCTAAGGGAGTTATTACTATTTTCAAGAAAATAAATATTGATGTGTAGTGCAATAAAAAGACTTTCAACATGGTTGATCAGACAACACACCCATCCATCATAGAAGAACCTCTTTGAAAGCATAGTAAACCAAACATCTATGCAAAACCTAACAGCGCTATCAAGGTGGCATCACTCTTCGACTTCAACCCTAAGAAGACGGTCAAGATCGAGGGTAGAACATGCAAAGAAATAGGAACTCGAGCTCATCACTTTCCTCTGGGCAAACATGAGCGTCTTTGCTTGGTAACCATTTGACGTGCTTAGGGTCCCTAGGGATGTGATTGAGCACAACATAATGGTTCAATAGGATGCAAAGCCGGTCAAACCTAATATATGAAGATTTGCAGCAAATCAGAAGGAGGCTATTTGGGAGGTGCTCACCGCCATAAATCCCGCGACCGGGGAAAGACGACGGTTCGGTCACGCAAAGGCCTGGGAGGTCTGCTTAACTCTACTATAGGTCCTTAAGTCTCGAGGTTCACGGGCGTGTCAGTCAATTTGACCCTACAAGTGACAAGGAGAGGGGATAAGATACGTAAGTCGGTCGGTCAGAAGGCTTGCCCGGCTCTCCCTATCGGCTGGGTGTCGATAGAGATGAGAATGCTAACGCATCTGCTGAAAAGCCGATGGAAGTACGAGAGATAGACACGTGTAACGTACTAGGGGGCCTATCAGCCAATGAGTCGATGGTGCTACCCGCATCTAATGTGCGGAGCGGGAGCCGATCCCCCACGAGGCCACGCGGGTGAGCGACCGCAATAACAGCTCCATTAGGACTAGCCTCGATAGATCGGACCTATCCGAGACAGTATGAGGCCGGAGGCTAACGACACCAAGACGGCGGGGGCTCAGACCGAACATGACGATGAGGGAGGAGAGATAAAGCATGCCATCGGCTACCTATAGGCCGAACGCCCAACGTAGTCCTACATCTAAACCCATCGGCCGCACGACGATGGGGACCTATGTTTAGGATAACTCATCGGCTACTCACTCCGATGAAATGTCGTAGAGAGACCTATAGACCTAAAACTCAATCGTCTATCAGCAAACCCATAGGTCGGACATAACCGATGCAGCACGAGACGGACGACGGCGGAGAGAGTTTGATAGGCCGATAGATCTTGCATGGACATGATGCGGTACACCTAATCTGACTAAGAGTTCGAACCTAAACGATGCACCCTTGGACAGAACAAAATATACTAGGATAGTGGTGGGACTTACGTCTTCGCCGGCGATCGAAGTTAACCGATGCAGCCCCGCATCGAGAGATAGAACCCGCCATTAAATACCTAGATGAACTAGGGTGGTGATGCGTCGAAGTTATATTGTTTTGATGATTGTTTTTTTCATATATTTCTAGGGAGTCTATATTTATACCCTGAAATTGCAGAGTCCGACGCATTTACAATCACCATCGAACATTATCTCTATAACAGAAAATATCTATAAAATAGTTAACTAAACTAACTAAGACTTCCTAACCATATAGGATACAATTTAACTACAGATAATACCCTGCCGTGAATTCTATGGCTCCTCCACAAACTCGGTCTTATTTGGATAATCTTCTATTCTTAGACCGAATCTTTCCTTGCTCCACCCGATCGGCTTCCTTCATGTAGCAATTGGACCTCCTTTCACTCAAGCCGATCCTTTTCTAACCTCTCCTTGGGCTTGCCGTAGGACTCCTTCTCGGATCTGACCCCATCCGGATAATTCTCTGTCCTCAAACCGATCCAATCTTCCACTAATTTGATTGGCTTCTTTACGGTACTGATCGGCTTTGTCCCACGAGCCTATCAACATTCCTATCGGCCGATCCTATTTACAGGCTGAATCAAATTTTGGCATTAACACATGCCCCGTAATTTCAGAGTTTGCCAACAGACTACGAAATTTTGAGCCGTTGGAAATCTTTGTAATCCAAGATGACCCGTTAAAACCCACAAATGATAATTAATCGGCCTAGCTTCCTGCCTAGGTCACTCCACCTCTATAAAATATTCCATCGCCTCATCCTTCTTCCACACACTTCCTCCCCATCAGAACCCCCAACCTCGACGAGCTCCGACGACTGAAGGTGAACTTCCGCAGATCACTTTATCGGTCGCTAAACTTCTCTCCTTCTTCCTCCGCGCGATGGCTTCGACACATGCAGTCCCTGAGGTAACTATCATTTGCTCTTCCATCCTATATTTTAAAGAAATCTTCCCTATCCCGTCTTCTCATCCGTAGTCGGGTTCTTGTTCACTGTAGGATCTCAAGAGTCAGATTGCTATCCTTGTTTCCGATCGCCCTGGTTACTTTTACCTTGGCCCTATGGGTAACGAAGATCCCACTGATTTCATAAATTCCGAAATAGAAAGGATCCCATATAAACACTCGTCTATGGCCATCACCGGTTGGACCAACAGCTTCAGATCTTGGCTTGGTAAACACCCGAGATGGAGAAACTAGTATCTTAGTGTTTCCGCATCCAAAAAGTCTTTCTGGGAAGACTTAGAAATAGACCACTGCATCAACCTCTCTTTCTGGTTGGATATTCTGAATGCCTTTATGTTTGGGCATGGACCAATGACCCCCACACTAATGGATGTCACCATGTTGACCTGCCTTAACACCACCTACTACATAAATCCATTCATCCTCAGATTCAAACCCACTCATTGGCTGAACACCAAAAACGTCTAAGGTTGGACTAAATACATCTCCCTGCACAAAAAGACCTCCGGCCAAGTCGATGAGCGGGAACATGTAGCATGCCTGAATCTTTGGTTAGAACGGTTTGTCTTCGGTGGTTCAACTCTTGGTCCAACCAACAACATGCAGTGCCTGGCGAAGCTCCTGGCCAATCAACGTCGTATTCCATTGGGACAATATCTTCTTGGAGCCACCTATCAACTGCTTTATTAGGTGGCGAACAAGCTATCGGCAGGCCAACTAGTCGATCACATTGGTGGTCCCTGGTGGTTCATACAACTCTGGTTGAACGTCTACACCTCTAAAGTTATTGCCAGGACCCCTTTCCCTTCTCTGACATATCCGACTAATTACCTAGAAGAAGATGAGGCCAGCCGGCACCGATGTAATTCTCTGGGTGAAGCTACATCAGCTCTTCCTAGAAGCAAAATGACCCCCCTCGGACTCAGCCAGTGGTTTAAATGTTTTTACTATGGCTTTACTAAAGAAGTCACCATCTGGTTTGCGTACGAGGACGATTCGTCTTTTGAAATGCCTTCCAGATTTCATCCAATGAATGCATTAGCCGATGAAGAATCGAAAACAATATTCTTATCATCCATAACTCCCATTCTTCTGCCGACTGGATTTTCATCGGGTTGATCCCAACACCAATCATACGAGTTCTACCATCCTTCGGTTAGTGCTCCTCAGTTAGGCTTCGGCCAACTCCCCATCAGCTTATTCTTTATCGGCACACTCCAAGCCCAAGGAAAAGTAAACAGCAACTTAGAGTATGATCGGCTTAGGATGATGGCAACATCCTTGTCCTTAGGGACCATCTCCACCTTCAAGCCCTACATATTCAACACCACACTTTTTGCTCAATAGTGGTCGGAATGGGGAAGGCACCTATTCAATCTATCGACTGAACATTATTGCCTGGCCCTCAACCCCGACTACGTGGAATCCAATGAAAAGGTAATCTTTCTCCTTGTACTACCTTTTCTACATTGTATGGGATTTTAATTGCGTCTTGATTCCAATGATTCCACAGGCTGGTGACAAAGATGCACCTACAACCAGCGCAAGTGGTTGGCCGATTATTTATCAATCTCAATCGGCCAGATCCATCCTTGGACAATGTGATCCACCTCCATCGGCTCTCCTTCGAGTGTCATGAACACCAGGGCAGAAGCGCAAGAAACCGGCTACTCAGACGGTTTCTAAGAAGCAAAAACCCGGCGCTGATGTCGCCATCATCACATCAGCTTCGCGAAGCCCTTCTTCGGCGACGATCTTGACTTCTGCATCTCCATTGGTATGTGTTAGCATCAATTCTTCTCCGTTGCCTTCGCCTTTATCTTGACACCTTTACTTTGCAGCCTGAACCATCAGCTCCTAAAATCCAACCGCTGGACACTGTTACTAGGACTGAGCCGATGGTCTCTTTAGAAGTCATAGCATCCGAACCTCAAATCACCTCATGTCAAGCTGATACCCATATAATCATTCAAGCTGCTCCTGCTGTATCCTAGGTACATCCATTCTACATGTTATTTTTTCCTGGCTCATGATCCTTATTTTTTACTGATGTTAACGTGCAGTCATTAGCCGACATGTTTTCCTTTGACATCAGCAAATACTTGGATACAGAGGATGATTCAGCCACCAGTGCAGCAATTGAACCATCTTTACCAGCCGATACACACGAGCAATTGTCAGATATTATGCATCGGCTGGAAATTCCAATTGACTCGCTGGTGGAAGATTGTAAGCCAATCCTAGGAAGACTTGCTGAAATTGAACATCTCCTGCCTGAGGAGCTGACCGACGTACTCATGCCTGCTGCCTACTTGGAATTCCAAAGGACCCAGCTGATCGCATCAAGATGACGCATAGCCGATCGCGTTGAGCAAAGCAATCTAGCTCACAACGATCGGCTATCTGTCCAAAGCGAAAAGAAGAAGCTTGATGAAATGACAGCTGACCTTCAATGCACCAGGACCAAGCTTGGCCTCCTGAAGAAACGAGAAGCCAATTTGATGGCAGAACTCGACAAAGTGCGTGATGACATCAACTCCACTAAGTCCCATCTCATCGGCCAATCAAAATCAATACAAGATTAAGAGGCCAAGATAGTAGACGAGGTGCACTTTACAGTTCGTCGGCATAGGAATTTGAAGACCATCCCCGGATCAGATGAGGATGACATCCGCGCCATCAACGAAACAGACCAAATCCACTTGCGCGTGATCAAGGTCATTAAGAAATTCCTGTAAAATTTTAGCCTCAGAAAAAACCCAAGATGTCATCCTAAACATTAACTATTTGTAATAGAGTTCAATCAGCTTGATCAACGAAATTTGTATATATATATTCTAAAGGTGATATCTCAATCATATCAGCTATGTGTAACCGATATAATCATATCAGCTTCCGTACATTAGAAATCGGCTACGCCTCAACCGATTTACACAAACAGTACCATTTGCTGATATCACTTTTAAGAGCTCGTCCGTCTTGAAAAGAAATTTAAAAATTGGCAATGCTCAGCCGATTTAGGTGCCTACCCAAACGCTAGGATAATGCCTCTTCAAATATTTTCCGTTAAGCGCTTTGGCAAATTTCTCCCCTTCAAGACTCTAACATATAAGCATTGCCACGCACACACCGATTGATCCGATGGGGTCCTTCCTAATTGGGTGACCATTTTCCAAACTTATTATCCCTAGATCCAATCTGTAAAATCAACTTACAAACGAGATCTCCTTCAAAAAAAGATTTACCCATGACCCTCTTATTATAATGCCTCGCAACCTTAGCCTTGATTTTCTTGATCCTCTCAAATGCCTCTAGCCGACTCTGAGTTAAATCATCGAGTTCATCGGTCATCAAGGTGTAGTACTCATCGATTGTCAATTGATCCTACAGAGACACCCTCCTAGAGCCGATGTTAACATTCCATGGGAGAACTGCTTCATGACCGTACACCAATTGATATGGCGGTACTCGAGTGGATCCATGGCATGCTATCCGATAGGCCCATAATGAATTGTTTAATGTAATGTGCCATCTCCGTGGTTGCTCATCAATCTTGCGCTTGATCAACTTTATTAAATTCTTGTTGGAAACTTCGGCCTGTCCGTTAGCTTGAGCATAATATGTTGATGAATTCAGCAACTTAATCTCCATACTGGTAGCAAACTTTTGAAACTCCTCAGACACGAAGATAGAACCTTGATCGGTAGTAATCGTTTGCGGAATACCAAACCGATATATAATATCTTTCTTGATGAACTCAATCGCGTCCTTAGAAGTATCTTTCTTCAAAGGAATAACTTCTACCCATTTTGTGAAATAGTCTGTTGCCGCCAATATGAACTTATGCCCTTTACTTGATACAGGATAAATCTGGTCGATCATGTCGATTCCCCAATATCTGAACAGCCATGACTTGTTTATCGGATTTATAACTGACGCTGAAGATAGCTACACATTCCTGAACCTCTGATAATCTTGGCAGCCTTTGTAATATTTGAAACAATCCTCCAACATCCTTGGCCAAAAGTATCCAGCTCTCCTCATCAGCCATCTCATGTTATGAGCTGACTGATGGGCTCCGCAAATGCCTTCGTGTACTTCACTCATTACCAATGCAGCTTCTTTGACACCCAAGCATCTTAACAGCACCCTATCAATGAACCGATAATATAATTCCTCATCAAGTAATATGTACTTAATAGACTTATATCGAAGCTTCTTGGAAACTGATTTTGATGGATTTTGCAAATATTGAATAATTTCCCATCTCCACTCATTGGCTTCCATATGGCTCTCAATATCGGCTATCTCGACTTCCACTTTACTGTTCAGCCGATACCTCGAAGCAGTCTGAGCAAGATCATTGGCCTCCGCATTCTGCTCCCTAGAAATATGATCCAACGACACCATCTTGAAATTTTTTAATAACTGTTGACATTCTTCATAACATGACCTCAAAACTTCCTCTTTGCATTTATATTCCCCAGATAGCTGTCTAATCACCAACAAGGAATCTCCATTGACCTTCATCGTATCGGCTCCGATTTCCCTCAGTAGCTAAAGACCCTTGAGCACCGCTTCGTACTCTGCTTGGTTATTTGTACTATAAGGCTCGATTATAAAAGTGAACTCAAAGCTTTCCCCCCGAGGTGATATGATCACCAAGCCGATACCAGATCCATGCCTGCAAACCGAACCATCAAAGAATAACATCCACGGGATCAGCTCCACAAAATCCTCTTGGACTCCTCTATGTTGTACTATAAAATCGGCTACCGCTTGTCCCTTGACCACCTTAGCTGATTCATATCTCAAATCGAACTCCATCAGAGCAAATATCCATTTACCAATCCGTCCCCTCATGACTGGAGACGATAGCATATATTTAATCACATCGGCTTTGCAAAACACTGTACACTCAGCCGATAGAAGATAATGCCTTAACTTTGTACACGAGAAATATAAACATGGGCATAACTTTTTCACCGCAGGATACCTGGTCTTAGCATCCAAAAGTCATCGGCTCAAATAGAATACCACTCGTTCTTTTGATTCAAACTCCTGTACAAGCACTGATCCGATTGACTTCTCATCGGCTAACAAATATAATTTAAACGGTACCCCTTATTGCAGCGGAATCAATACTGGTGGAGAATTCAGGTATTCCTTGATAAGATCAAAGGCTCTCTGCTCCTCAACACCCCACACAAACTCTTGATCGGCTCGCAACCTCAATAAAGGGGTGAATGACTCAATTCTTCCTGATAAATTTGAGATAAACATTATTATAAAGTTGAGCTTGCCAATCAAGGACTGCAACTATAACCTCAATAAAGGAGTGAATGACTCAATTCTTCCTGACAAATTTGAGATAAACCTCCTTATAAATTTGAGCTTGCCGATCAAGGACTGCAACTGTAGTTTGTTATTTGGTGGCTCGGTGGTCTGGATAGCTCTAATGCTTCATTAACTAACTTCGATCCCTCTCTCATGCACCATGAAACCTAAAAATTGCCCAGCAATACGCCAAAAGCACATTTGTAAGGATTCATCTTAAGTCCATATTTCTTCGTCCTCTCTAGTACTTTTCACAAATCGGCTATATGGTCTTCAATACCCTCCACATCATGAATGTATATCTCCACCAGCTATCCAATAAGATCATGAAATATGTAGTTCATGGCTCTCTGATAGGTTGCACCGGAATTATTCAATCCGAAAGTCATGACTACCCACTCGTACAAGCCAATAGATCTAGGACATCTAAATGTAGTCTTGTGGATATCTTCTTCCGCCATAAAAATATGATTGTAGCCTGCATTTCCATCCATAAAGCTAATGATCTTGTGACCCGATGCAGCGTCAATTAATAAATCCGCCATTGGCATCGGATACTCGTCTTTAGAGGTTGCCCTGTTCAAATCCCAGAAGTCGATGCATATCCTCAACTTTCCGTTTTTCTTCTTCACTGGAACAATATTGGACACCCATTCAGCATATCGGCACGGTCTGATGAGATTTGCATCGTATAATCTCATGATCTTTGCCTTGATTTCATCATGCAACTCTGCTTTGAACCTTCTCTGTGGTTGTTTAAATGGCCGATATCCTAGTCTAATAGGAAGCCGATGCTCAATAATCGATCGGCTCAATCCCGGCATCTCATGGTAATCCCAAGCAAAATATTCCCAAAATTCCTTTAATAATTTTATCAACTTTTCACGGGATTCAATACATAGATTTTTACTAATATACGTCGGCCTTGGCTTATCTCCTAAACCTATATCTATTTCTTCTAACTCATCAGCCAACGTAAATCCTTGCCCTAACTTTCCTTCGGAGTCTTCTATAGTTCCCATGGGAACAATGGATTTGAGCCGACTTGCTGAATCGGCTTTATCCCCTTATCAGTCACCTCAAGAAAATCGCCCGCCCATGCTTTCCCAGACAGGCAATTGAACCTATCAGCTTTCCAAATTGGCATATCGGTTGTTGCAAAACTAGTTGACTGATCGGCCGCGATCACCTCAACTCTATCCTCTTGCCACTGTATGAGACTTTGATGCATTGTGGAAGGAACACAATAGTTGGCATGAATCCAATCCCTGCTGAGAAGTAGACTATATGTCCCCTTACTATCGATGACAAAGAATGTGGTAGGCAACGTCTTGCTTCCAAATATCAGCTCCACGTTCAGCACCCCCTTTGTTTCTGATGGATTTTCTCCTAAGTCTTTCAAAAGCATACTTGTTTAGACTAAGTCTTCAACCGTCTTGCCTAGCTTGCGGTATGTAGCATATGGCATCAAATTCACGGCTGCGCCTCCATCAACTAACATCATTGTCATAGACTTCCCATCAACATACCCCTTGATCTACAGTAGTTTTAGGTGCCGATGCTTGGAGTCTTCTGGCTTGTCAAATATGGCTTGACTTGGTTCCAACGTCAATTGGGCAAAATCTTCTTCTTGATCTTCTTCATCGGATGCACATGCTTTATACTCCAAAGGCAAGAAGAATACCATGTTAGATGGAGCCGATGTGCTAGCATCATCTTTTTTTTGCTTTACTGGCCATATTTTTGTAACTTTCTGGCTCCGATCGGCTTCCTCATGGTCCTGACGCCGCCTTTTGTGATGCTCTCTATGCCGCAGCCTTTGTGCCCTCCTCTTCTGATTTTTTGTGAAAATCCCGGATGGACACCACTGATTTTTTGTGTGCTATGATCCTTTATGTAACTCCCTGTCCTTAGTTGACCTTTGACCATATTCTTCGTTGAACGGTCCTAGTCGGCTATGCATCGATGCTCGCTTGATGGGAGACTAATCATACGATGTCCTGCTCTGGTCAATGTACTGAGATCCTAGTTTGTTACATTCAGGACAATCTTCTATTGACGGTAACCTCATAATTTAATCCCAGCAATACTGAAAAAAGGGACAACCCCAATGTGGATTGTACCTTTCTTGTTGCGTTGCGGCTCGTCGCTCTTCGTCTTGTATTCTAGAATATTTTTTGATTAGGTCTGATGAGGTAACCTTTGACCTCTTCCAGTGCCTTTTCTCATCGGACCAATCTCTTGATGACCCTATAAACACTATGTTCACAGGAAAAGGATGCCCGTCAACCTTCATCGGCTTTTTGTGCTTGAACTTAATTCTTCCCTGTTCGACAGCCAATTGTAACTGTTGCCGAAAAACCTTGCACTCATTGGTATGGTGAGATATTGAATTATGTCACTTGCAATACTTTTTCTTTTTGAGTTCTTCAGTAGATGGGATTACATGGTTTGGCAGTAGTTGAATCTGCTTTTCTTGGAGGAGAAGATCAAATATCTTATCGGCTTTGTTGATATCAAAATCATTATTAATCCACAGACACGATACAGGTTTCTTCTTCCTAGGCCATTCCGACAATCCCACTTCTACATCGGATTCCTCATCATCTGAGTTCAATGCGTAAACCTATAGCTAAGCTGCTTTTCGATGGAACCTCTCTTTTTTGGTCTCAGCAAACTAGCTTTCATGAGCCGATACCCTCTGGAGTAGTTGTGACAAACTCTCGAACTCTTGTGAAGATAAGCGTTCCCTGATCGAAGCCAGCAACCCTTGGAAGGCCAAGCCAGCTAGTTGTCCATCACTTAGAATGAGGCTGTAACATCAGCTTCTGACATCCCGAAAACGCTGGATAAATTCCGGAACTGATTTATTAGGCTTCTGCCTAACCGATGTCAGGTTTGACAACCTCATCTTTTGAATCCCAGCAAAGAAGTATTTATGAAATTATTTCTCCAAATCGGCCCATCCCCTGATCGAGTTTGGAGGCAACGAAAAAAACTAGGAGAAGGCCAATCCAGATAAGGATAATGGAAATAAACGGACTCTCAGAGCTTCATCAGCCGATGATTCCCCACATAGGGCCCAGAATTAGCTAATATGTTCCATCGTAGATATGCTATCTTGCCCTGAGAATCTGGAGAAATCTAGAATCTTGTATCGGTGCGGCAGCGGAACTCTGTCGAACCACTCTTGGTAATGGTGCTGATACATAAAGGTTTGTTCTTTAGGCCTAATACCGAATTGCTCCCTGACGACTTCTGCAATTCTGGCAAACCAATACTCCTCCTTTGGATTCTCTCTTTGGTACTGTGGAAGCGAAGTTGGCACTTGACATGGTCCGTAATGATCTTCTTGATAATTATTATTAGGATATTCTTGTCTACATCCCCCATAATAAGCTGTCCGATGATATCCTGGCATCATGACATCGTGTCGCCCCCCAATCCGCTCTTGTACTGGCGGAAACATATTTGCCGATACGTCCCTTCTGGACCCATAAGTAACTTGTGGTTGCCCTGTTCTCATCGGCAAATATACCAGCCCTTCATCAAGTTCCTCAACGATAGAACCATCCACAATTTTCTTAATCAGATTGTGCAAAGTATTCACCAGCACACCCGATTGGTTGATGAGTGCATGGTGAACAGCTTCGTCAACCATCTCTTGCAATGTCTTCCAAGGGCTAACGGGCAGCGACCGGCTCGATTCTCCTTCCAAAACTGGCTTTGGCAGCTAGGATTTTTGAATCGGCTCTTATCGGGTCATACTAAAGGACTCTAGATAGAGCTTCTGGAAATTAGCTGTGTTTTGCTCCACCTGGTATCTTTGCTCTTCAGTCAAATCCTCTATCGTCACTGGGATCATGTTATCTGTGTTGATCTCTTTACCTGCCATTGGATCACAGCTGACGAATGGTCTTCAATGGATGAAAAGGTCTTCTGGTCCTATCGGATCTTCAGCAGATGAAAGTTCTTCTTGTCCCACCGGACGTGCCAAAAAGCGTGCTTACCGCCAAAAAACCCACGACTGGGGAAAGACGGCGGCTTGGTCACACGAAGGCCTGGGAGGTCTGTTTAACTCTAGTGTAGATACTTAAGTCTCGAGGTTCGTAAGCGTGCCAGTCAATTTGACCCTACAATTGACAAGGAGAAGGAAGAAACGTGTAAGCTGGTCGGCCGGAAGGCCTGCCCGACCCTCCCTATCGATTGGGTGCCGATAGAGATGAGAATGCTAGCGCATCGGCTGAAAAGCCGATGGAAGTGCGAGAGATAGACGTGTGTAATGCACTAGAGGGCCTATCAGCCAAAGAGCCGATGGCGCTACCCACATCCGATGCGCGGAGCGGGAGCCGATCCCCCACGAGGCCATGCGAGCGAGCGACCATAGTAACAGCATGGTTAGGACTAGCCTCGATAGATCGGACCTAACCGAGATAGTATGAGGCCAGAGGCTAACGACACCAAGACGGCGGGGGTTCGGACCGAACATGATGACGAGTTAGGAAAGATAAGATGCCATCGGCTACCTACAGGCCTAACGCCTGACGCGATACTACATCTAAACCCATCGGCCGCACGATGATGGGGACCTACGTCTAGGATAACTCATTGACTACTCACTCTGATGAAACACCGTAGAGAGACCTATAGACCTAAAACTCAATCCTCTATCGGCAAACCCGTAGGTCGAACCTAACCGATACAGCACGAGACTATCGACCATGGAGGGAGTTTGATAGGCCGATAGATCTTACACGGACGTGATACGGTACACCTAATCTGACTAAGAGTTTGAACCTAAATGATGCAGTCTTAGATAGAACAAAATATACTAGGATAGTGGTGGGACTTACACCTTTGCCGGAGATCGAACTTAACCAATGCAACCCCACGTCGAGAGCCAGAACCCACCGGTAAATACCTAGATGAACTATGGTGGCAATGTGCTGAAGTTATATTGATCGATAGATATCTTTATATGTCTCTAGGGGTCTATATTTATATCCTGATTTTACAGAGTCCGACACATTTACAACCACCATCGGACGTTATCTCTTAACAAAAATAATAGAAAATATGCCTAAAGCAGTTAACTAAACTAACTAAGACTTCCTAACCATATAGGATACAATGTAACTAAAGATAATACCCTGCCATGAACCCCACGGCTGCTCCACAAACTCGATGTTACTTGGATAATCTTCTATCTTTAGACCGAATCTTTCCTTGCTCCACCCGATCGGCTTGCTTCCTGTAGCAATCGGACCTCCCTTCACTTCAAGCCGATCCTTTTTCAATCTCTTCTTAGGCTTCTTAGACCTGACCATATCGGATAATTCTCTATCCTCAAACCAATCCAATCTTCTACTAATTTGATTGGCTTCTCTACAGTATCGATCGGCTTTGTCCCACGAGCTGATCAGTATTCCCATCGATCGATCCTGTCTACAAGCTGAATCGAATTCCGACATTAACAGCTTTGCAGTAGTATCGTGGGGTTGATTCATTTCGGGATTCTTCGAATTGGATGAAGGGAATACGAGCTCGTGACAAGAAGGTGTTAACTCTTAACCAATCTGAGCTCGTGATGGGAGGGTCTTAACTCTTAACCCAGCCCACCATATGTGGAGAGATTGAGGACGAGGTGACAAAATTGCACAAAGAAAGTGCGAGATCATGACAGGCCTACCTATCAGCTATGGCGTATGGCTGGACCAACTACCAGCTCGGCTGCTTCCCGTGGTGACTGACCGTGGGATGGACCACGGGCGTGCGCGGGCGCTGAGGGAGAGACGGGACGAGAAGAGCTAGGCGGAAGGTGCACCAATAAAGTGGAGAGAGGAGAAAGAAAGAAATAAGAAAAAGTCCATACTATCTCACTCATCTATACGCAAAATTTGATTGTGCTCCTTACTAGCAAAACTAGCTATAAAGTCCCTCTCAAATATTAATACCAAAAGAGAGTAGAGTTTTTTTTTAATTTTTTAAAAATAATCTTTGTATTATTAAAATTAATTCTTGAGTTTTCAAATTTTCAGAAAAAAATCAGAGAGTACTTAAGACAAGAAGAATTGATTAAATTTATCTCCAGCAATTAATTTACTTCACTTATTGATTAGTTTACTGATTAATATAAATTCTGTAGATATTATCTCCATCCCCAATATAAAGGATTCAAAGATTCAAATTTTGTCTGGAATTCTAGAGTACCACCTGTTCTATCAATCAGCTATCATTTTAATTTCTCTTCACACATCTTATTTAATAACATGTATCATTTTTTTTCCTTCCTTGTTAGTTTCTCCAAATAAGCAAATCCCTTGTAGTGGATGGTGCTGAATGAAAAAGGATGGGTGAGTGCAAGCAGTCGGCTTCTCCCATATAGAGCTCCTTTGGATTAGAATATATTCATAGGAATTTCATAGGATTCAAATCCCAAGAAAAATTTCCTAAAATAGGTTGTGTAGAAATTGGAACATAGGCTTGAGCTAAATTTCTTTGGATTGCAATCCTATACCCCAATTTCATTAGAATTTAGCACACGAGCTTCAACCCCATTTTAATTTTTCCTTGAGAAGTCCAATGATCTTCTCTCTCAAGAATCCATCCAAATTGATGTGTTATTTTTTGGTGATCTATGTAAACAGGTCATCTTTCAAATCCCAGTGTTTTGTATTCCTACATGATTTGCTTGTGCATGAAATCTCAATCCTATGTGTCAGTGTACTAAATATAGGATATCTATAGTGCACATAGCTCAACAAGAATACCATGTAACATATTATATACCCCAAAACCCTATGTATATATAAAGTTTAGAGCAGATAAGGGAGATGTCTCTGATAAGGAAAGATGAAAAGTTCTATTTGGGTACAGCCAGAACTACTCGGATCATATTCATACTTATCCTTCTATTTCTACTTGGATAAATGGGCAACCGAGAGTATAAATATAAGGGTCTAGGAGGGGAGGATAGGCCACTAAGAGAGCTCAACCCTAAACAAGACATCATAAGCCACATGCCTAATATTATCTAGTCGGCACTGAAGAAGACCGAAGATGACTAGCCACCAATATAATGGCAAAGTAGATTAGGGTTTTTTTCTCCATGGTTTGTACTCATGAGATTAATATAGTGGAAGCACCACGCACCTGCCCAAATAGGAGTATGGCTATTACCTCTAAGGAACCTAAAGCTGTAAAAAATCATTATGTGCATCCTGATATCATTCTTATCCCATATATATAAATAACCTATATATACATGGATAATGTGATCCGTTACCAATACATCAACAGTGGCACATCAACTAGGGGACGCTAAGAGGATTCATGAAAACATGGAGTCAAGAGATAGATTTTCAGATGATTAATGTTACGACAACTTTATATTGGAAAATACGACTCGGCCAAAATTCATTCTCCTTTAGATCGAAACCATCACCACTCCACTCTACATCACCTCCGTTAGGATCAACATAAAATGCTTCAAGATGTCACCACCGTGAAATGCCATGATTTGATATTGTTGCATGCAAGGCCACTAAGGGGCGTAGATAGACTATGCCCAAACTAATGTTCATCACCAAATATTTAACCAGATCAAATCAGTCAATCATGATGCAAGATTGCACAACCGACAAGAGCCTCCATACAACACGTCATGATGTTGAAGCAAAGTCGTCGAAGTCTAACATTACATGCACCAAGAAATCCGCACTATATACGTACATATGCAAGCAAATGTATATTAATATATGTGTGGATCTGATATGTGCATTAATCAACAGAAAACATCATGACATATCTAGAGCTCCAAGATAATAAGATGGGTCAGCTTATAAGATGGCTCCACAAAATCCTCTTAGACACCTCTATGCTATACAATAAAATCGGCCACCGCTTGTCCCTTGACCGCCTTAGCCGATTCATACCTCAGATCGAACTTCATCAGAGCAAATATCCATTTACCAATCTGCCCCCTCAGGACTGGAGCCGATAGCATATATTTAATCACATTGGCTTTACAAATCACTGTACACTCAGCCGTTAAAAGATAATGCCTTAACTTTGTGCACAAGAAATTTAGACATAGGCATCACTTTTCCACCGTAGGATACCTGGTCTCAGCATCCAGAAGTTATCGACTCAAATAGAAGACCACTCGTTCTTTTGATTCAAACTCCTGTACAAGCACTAATCCGATTGACTTCTCATTGGCTAACAAATATAACTTGAACGGTACCCCTTTCTGCAGTGGAATCAATACTGGTGGAGAATTCAAGTATTACTTAATAAGATCAAAGGCTTTCTGCTACTCAACGCCATACACAAACTCTTGATCGGCTTGCAACCTCAATAAAGGAGTGAATGACTAAATTCTCCTTGATAAATTTGAGATAAACCTCCATATAAAGCTGAGTTTGCTGATCAAGGACTGCAACTATAATTTGTTGTTTGGTGGCTCAGTGGTCTAGATAACTCTAATACTTCGTTGACTAACTTTGATCCCTCTATCATGCACCATGAAACCCAAAAATTGCCCAGCCGATACGCCAAAAGCACATTTGTGAGGATTTATCTTGAGTCCATATTTCTTCGTCCTCTCTAGTACTTTTCACAGATCGGCTATATGGTCTTCAATACCTTTGGATTTCACCACCACGCCATCAATGTATATATCCACCAGCTGTCTAATAAGATCATGAAATTTATAATTGATGGCTCTCTGATAGGTTGCACCAGCATTCTTCAATCAGAAAGTCATGACTACCTGCTCGTACAAGCCGATAGCTCTAGGACATCTAAATGTAGTCTTGTGGATATCTTCTTCCGCCATAAAAATCTGATTATAGCCTGTATTTTTGTCCATAAAGCTAATGATCTTGTGACCCGATGCAGCATTAATTAATAAATCTACCATCGACATCGAATACTCATCCTTAAGGGTCGCCCTATTCAAATCCTAGAAGTCCATGCATATCCTCCGATTTCCGTTTTTCTTCTTCACCGGGACGATATTGGACACTCATTCAGCATATCGGCACGGTCTGATGAAATTTGCATCGTATAATCTCGTGATCTCTGCCTTGATTCATCATGCAACTCTGCTTTGAACCTTCTCTGTGGTTGTTTAAATGGCCGATATCCTAGTCTAATAGGAAGCCGATGCTCAATAATCGATCGGCTCAATCACAACATCTCATGATAATCCCAAGCAAAACATTCCCAAAATTCCTTTAATAATTTTATCAACTTTTCTCGGGATTTAGTACATAGATTTTTACTAATATACGTCGGCCTTGGTTTATATCCTAAACCTATAACTATTTCTTCTAACTCATCGGCCGACGTAAATCCTTGCCCTATCTTTCCTTCGAAGTCTTCTATGGTTCCCATGGGAACAATGGACCCGAGCTGACTTGCTGAATCAGCTTTATCCTCTTGTTGGTCACCTCAAAAAAATTGCCATCCCATGCTTTCCCAGACAGACAAGCAAACCTATCAGCTTCCCAGATTGGTATATCGGTTGTTGCAATACTGGTCAACTGATCGACCACGATCACCTTAACTTTGTCCCCTTGCTACTGTATGAGGCTTTGATGCATTGTGGAAGGAACACAACAGTTGGCATGAATCCAATCCCTGTCGAGAAGTAGACTATACAAACCCTTACTATTGATAACAAAGAATGTGGTGGGCAACGTCTTGCTTCCGACCATCAGCTCCACATTTAGCACCCTCTTTGTTTCCGATGGATTTCCTCCGAAGTCTTTCAATACCATATTTGTTTTGACTAGGTCTTCAACCGTCTTGCCCAGCTTATGGTACGTAGCATATAGCATCAAATTGACAGCTACACCTCCATCAACTAACATCTTTGTCATCGGCTTCCTGTCAACATACCCTTTGATATACAGTGGTTTTAGGTGCCGATGCATGGAGTCTTCTGGCTTGTCAAATATGGCTTGACTTGGTTCTAGCGTCAATTGGGCAAAATCTTCTTCTTGATCCTCTTCATCGGATGCACATGCTTTATACTCCAAAGGCAAGAAGAATACTATATTGGTTGAAGCCGATGTGCTAGCATCATCCTCTTTTTGCTTTACTCGCCATACTTTTTTAACTTTCTGGCTCTGATCGGCTTCCTCATGGTCCTGACGCTGCCTTTTGTGCTGCTCTCTATGTCGTAGCCTTTGTGCCCTCATCTTTTGATTTTTTATGAAGATCTCGAACGGACACCACTGATCCTCTGTGTGGTATAATCCTTTATGTAACTCCCTGTTCTCAGTTGACCTTTGACCATAGTCTTCGTTGATTAGCCCTAATCGGCTATGCACCGATGCCCGCCTAATAGGAGGCCAATCATACGACATCTTGCTCTGCTCGATGTATTGTGATCCTAGTTTATTACATTTAGGACAATCTTCTATTGACGACAACTTCATATCTTGATCCTAGCAATACTGAAAAAAGGGACAACCCCATGCGGATTGTACCTTTCTTGTTGTGCTGTAGCTCGTCAATCTTCCTCTTGTATTCTGGAATATTTTTTGATTAGGTCCGATGAGGTAACCTTTGACCTCCTTCAGCGCCTTCTCTCATCGGACCGATCTCTTGAGGACTCTACAAACATCATGTTCATAGGAAAAGGATGCCCGTCAACCTTCATCGGCTTTTTGTCCTTGAACTTGATTCTTCCCTGTTCGACAGCCGATTGTAACTGTTGCTGAAAAACTTTGCACTCGTTGGTGTGGTGAGATATTGAATTATACCACTTGGAATACTTCTTCTTTTTGAGTTCTTCAACATTTGGGATTACATGGTTTGAAGGTAGCTGAATCTGCTTTTCTTGGAGGAGAAGATTGAATATTTTATCGGCTTTGTTGATATCAAAATCGTATCTTTCCCCTTTATTGGTATTCTTAATCCACGGGCACGATACAGGCTTCTTACTCCTAGTCCATTCTGCCAAATCCACTTCTGCATTGGATTCCTCATCATCTGAGTCCGATGCGTAAACGTGTAGCTGATCGGCCTTCAGATGGAACCTCTCTTTCTTGGTTTCAGCAAATCGGCTTTCATGAGTCGATACTCTCTAGAGGAGGTGTGACAAGCTCTTGAACTCTTGTGAAGAGAAGTGTTCCCTGATCGGAGCCAGCAACCCCTGGAAGGCCAAGTCAGCTAGTTGTCCATCACTTAGAATGAGGCTGTAGCATCGGCTTCTGACATCCTAAAAATGTTGGATGAATTCTGGAACTGACTTATCGGGCTTCTGCCTAACCGATGTCAAGTTTGACAACCTCAGCTCCTGATCCTAGCAAAGAAGTATTTATGGAATTGCTTTTCCAGATTGGCCCATCCCCTAATTGAGTTTGGAGGCAACGAAGAAAACCAGGAGAAGACTGATCCAGATAAGGATAATGGAAATAAACGGACCCTCTAAGCTTCGTCAGCCAATGCTTCCTCATATTGGGCCAAGAATCGGCTAATATGTTCCATCGTAGATATGCTGTCTTGCCCCAAGAATCTGGAGAAATCCGGAATCTTGTATCGGTGCGGTAGCGAAACTCTGTCGAACCACTCCGGGTAAGGGTGCCGATACATAAAGGTTTGTTCCTTAGGCCTAAAGCCGAATTGCTCCCTGATGACCTCCGTAATTCTGGCAGACCAATCCTCCTCCCTTGGATTCTCTCTCTGGTACTGCGGAAGCGAAGTTAGCACTTGACATGGCCTGTAATGATCTCCTTGATAATTATTACCAGGATAATCTTGCCTATATCCCCCATAATAAGTTGTCCGATGATATCCTGGCATCATGTCATCGTGTTGCCCCCTAATCTGATCTTGTATTGGTTGAAACATATTTGCCGATACGTCTCTTTTGGATCCATAAGTAATCTGTGGTTGCCTTGTTCTCATCGGCAAATATACTGGCCCTTGATCAGGTTCCTTAACCATACACCATCTTCTTGAACAGATTGTGCAAAGTATTCACCAGAGCACCCGATTGGTTGATGAGTGCATTGTGAACAACTTCGTCAACCATCTATTGCAACGGCTTTCGAGGGCTAACAGGCGGTGACCGGCTCGATTCTCCTTCCAAAACAGGATTTGGCAGCTAGAATTTTTGAATCGGCCATTGTCGAGTCATACTGAAGGACTCTAGGCAAAGCTTCTAGAAATTAGCTGTATTTTGCTCCACCTGGTACCTTTGTTCTTTAGTTAAATCCTTCATCGTCACTGGGACCACGTTGTCTGTGTTGATCTCTTTACCTGCCATTGAATTACAGCTGACGAAAGATCTTCAACGAATGAAAAGGTCTTCTGGTCCTACCGGATCTTTAGCAGATGAAAGTTCTTCTGGTCCCACCGGGCGTGCCAAAAAGCGTGCTCACCGCCAAAAATCCCACGATCGGGGAAAGACGACGGTTCGGTCACGCGAAGACCTAGGAGGTCTGCTTAACACCAGTGCAGGTCCTTAAGCCTCAAGGTTTATGAGCGTGCCAGTCAATTTGACCCTATAATTGATAAGGAGAGGGGATAAGATATGTAAGCCGGTCGGCCAGAAGGCCTGCCCGGCTCTCCCTATCGACTAGGTGCCGATAGAGATGAGAATGCTAGCGCACCGGCTGAAAAGCCGATAGAAGTGTGTGATATAGACACGTGTAATGCACTAGGGGGCCTATCAGTCAAAGAGCTGATGGTGCTACCCGCATCCAATGCACGGAGTGGGAGCCGATCCCCCATGAGGCCAGGCGAGCGAGCGACCGTAGTAACGGCGCCATTAGGACCAGCCTTGATAGATCGGACCAAACCGAGACAGTATGAGGCCGGAGGCTAACGACACCAAGACGGTGGGGGCTCGGACCCAACATGACGATGAGGGAGGAGAGATAAAGCGTGCCATCGGCTACCTACAGGCCGAACGTCCGATGCGGTCCTACATCTAAACCCATCGGCCGCACGATAATAGGGACCTAAGTTTAGGATAACTCATCGGCTATTCACTCCGATGAAATGTCGTAGAGAGACCTATAGACCTAAAACTCAATCGTCTATCAGCAAACCTGTAGGTCGGACCTAACCGATGCAGCACAAGACGGACGATGGTGGAGGGAGTTTGATAGGTCAATAGATCTTGCACGGACGTTATGTGGTACACCTAATCTGACTAAGAGTTCGAACCTAAACGATGCAGCCTTGGACAGAACAAAATATAACAGGATAGTGGCGGGATTTACCCTTTGCCAGAGATCGAAGTTAACCGATGTAGCCCTGCATCGAGGGCCAGAAACTATCGGTAAACACCTAGATGAACTAGGGTGGCGATGCGCCGAAGTTATATTGTTTTGATGATTGTTTTTTTTACATATTTCCAAATGGTCTATATTTATACCATGGATTTATAGAGTATGACGTGTTTACAACCACCATAGGACGTTATCTCTTAACAAAGATAACAGAAAATATCTCTAAAGCAGTTAACTAAACTAACTAAGACTTCCTAACCATATAGGATATAATTTAACTACAAATAATACCCTGCCGTGAATTCCACGGCTCCTCCACAAACTCGATCTTATTTGGATAATCTTCTATTTTTAGACCGAATCTTTTCTTGCTCCACCCGATCGGCTTCCTTACTGTAGCAATCAGACCTCCTTTCACTCAAACCGATCCTTTTCCAACCTCTGTTTGGGCTTGTCGTAAGACTCCTTCTCGGACCTAACCCCATCCAGATAATTCTCTGTCCTCAAATCGATCCAATCTTCCACTAATTTGATCGACTTCTCTACAGTACTAATCGGCTTTGTCCCACGAGCCGATTAGTATTTCCATCGGCTGATCCTGTTTACAGGCTAAATCATATTCCGGTGTTAACAAGAGGAGATTGACAAACTTTAGAAGGCAAGCTTCATCAGAGAAGTTTTACACCCTGAGTAGTTAACAAATCCAGTCATGGTGCGAAAGGCAAACGGCAAGTGATGGATGAGTGTAGATTTCACCGAGCTCAACAAGACATGTCCAAAATATAACTTTCTACTCTTTAGGAGAGACCAACTAATTGATTTGGCAGCTAGATGCAAGTTGTTGAGTTTCCTAGACACTTACTCTAGCTATCATTAGAGTAGCATAGGTAGGATGAAGAAAAAACATATTTTGTAACTACATAGAGTGTATTCTGCTACAACAAAATATCGTTTGGATTCAAGAACACTAGGGCTACTTATGAACAAGAAATTCAAAGTGCTTTTCAATCTAAACTCGGATAAAACATTTAAGCATATGTCAATGACATTGTCGTCAAGACCAAGACTCGAGATCACTTGATTAAAAACTTTGAGGAAATGTTATGCAATCTTCAAAAAAAATAGGCTTAAGCTAAACTCGGAGAAGTGCATGTTTGGAGTACTATTAGGGAAACTACTCGGCTTTATCTTCGGTAGGAGAATTGAGGCAAATCATGAGAAGATCAAGGCGATCAAGGAAATGAAATCATCGATAAGACACAAGGAGGTGTAGAAGTTAACATGGTGCATGGCCACTTTTAGCAGATTTGTGGCACAAATGGGAGAAAAAGGATTGCCTTTCTTTAACTTCTTAAAGAATCATGATAAATTTTATAGGACAAGACGTTGACAATACTTTTCTCAACTCAAAAGGTACTTCTCAAACCCTCATGTCCTTTCGCTCCTAACCTCAGGAGGCATTATTCCTTTACATTGTAGCTGCACCCTACTCAGCACCATCCTCGTTGTTGAACAAGATGTTATACAGTGACCAGTCTACTACATCAGTGAAGTACTCCATGATGCTAAGACAAGATACCCTCAAATCTAGAAGTTGTTATGCGCACTCCTCATGATGTCAAGAAAGCTATGCCAGTATTTTCAAGCCCACAAGGTCATGATTATCTCTTCCTTCCCACTCGAAGAAGTGGTTCGAAGCAAGAAAGTGGCAAGAAATAGTGCCAAGTCGATGTCATAGAGCTCAGCTAATTTGACATCAATTTTGTTCCTCGGATAGCTATAAAGTCCTAGGTTTTAGTTGATTATGTCACTGACTAAGCCCCTTTAATAGAAACAAAGTTCGATGATGCACTTAGTGAAACCTAAACTATGACTTACAATGGAGTGATGAAAAGACGAGGCATGGGGGTTGGTGTCACTCTGACATTACCAACTGGAAAAAAGCTCAAATATGCAATACAACTCGACATCCTCAATTTAGAAATGGTAACTTCCAAGGTTACTACATCAACTTAAGAGTCAAGATCTGTTTCACGTTAGTCTCACATCCTCAGAGCAACGGCCAAGTTGAATGCACAAATGGAATAGTACTATAAGGCATACAGATCCGACTCTATGACAAGCTGATGGGTCACATCGTTGCTGGGTTAATGAGCTTCATTCTATACTGTGGGCTATGTGAACAACGCCAACAATGGTACAAGGGCGACTCCTTTCTTTCTCATGTATGGATCCAAGGCTGTGCTCCCAACAGAGTTACGCTAGGTTTTTGCTCAAGTATAAAATTACTCCAATGAGGAATAGGATGAGCAGCATGTAGAAGACATCAACTTACTTGAAGAACACTGAGAACGTGTTATCATCAGGGTGGTATGGTATCAACAAAGCCATCATCAATATCACGAAAAACACATTTAAACTTGTGCTTTTGTTGTAGGCAACTTTGTCCAAGCCAGCAAAAACAAACTCTCACCAAAGTGGGAGGGTTCCTACAAGATAGTATGATTACTTCAACTAAGAGCGTACAAGATCGCAAACGACAAGGGTCACGAATTATCTAGTTTGTGAAACATTGACTAGCCATGTAAATTCTACATTTAGTCAATCATACATAAGGTTTTTATGCTTGTATCTTTTGTTCTATATATAATAAAGTTGTGCAATGTTCCCCAAAACTATGTTTCTTATAGTTACTTCAACTTCAACTATACTATATAGCTCTTGTGCCATATATACGCTCTCTAGCTGATCATAGGTAAAAGATGCTCTATATTTTTTATCAGAAAGGGGATAGAAGGAGTTCGCTCCTAATGATAGTGTATGCACAGACTATAAGTCCAATAAAGTTAGAACTTATAGATAAGGACTAGGGGGCATTTTAGTTTCAGACTACGGTGGAGTGAAGTGTGGTTGCCTTCTCAGAAATATTATTTCTAACAAAATAGCCTGGGACTAGGGGACAACTTAACAATGTTTTGAGTACCTTATCGACATAAATAAATTTGATAAATAAAAACATTCACATTCTTTACTTATACTTGATGTGTCAATTCATAGTAGACTTACGGATTACATATATTACTAATACTAATATTTTCTTGCATAAAGTTCTCTCTGAATACCCTACTAGGCTGGCCACTACCAATGATTTGTCCAAAATATATTCTACACAAGGCCAATAAAAGATTGGGCTAGAGCATCAAAATCAGTGGGTGACATTCGAGAATGTGTAAAGCCTAAGTTCAAAAATTCTAGGTTTATGTTCAGACATTGCCCCTTGAGGCAGCTCTCAGATGTTCGTTGATTTGAGGAGAAAACCTCTTGAAGATGCTGCTAGTCTCCTTGATTCAGTTTAGATACCCTAAAGATTGTCAATTAACTCTAGACGATCGATGTGAACTTCTAGACAGGCAACATGAAGCAGCTTATAAGAGTTCTCTAAGTAAGTCATGGACTAGATATCTCTATTTTTGTAGAGTTCTATCTCATGGGCCTTTGACTTTTCCAGCTTCAGTCTCTTTCTAGCTTTTCATTCTCGCGGTTGCATGCCTCTTTGGAGTGCTTAATATTTACCATGAACAAATAGTTCCTAAGTCAGTCACCTAATATGGCGATAGACAAGGAAATATGTGTGTTGGTAAAAAGTGTATCGATAAGCTCCTTCTCGAGAAACTTGATGCACACTTCTATCTCCTTAATGCGATTAAAAGCGCCAGCATCCTAAGAGAGATTGGCTAGAGGATACTCAGATTCACCTACTTGCATGGCATCTTGACCACGTTGCTACTTAGTCACTACGATCTCTTCTTCCTCGCTACGATGAAGCAAATCAACAATAGTGAGAACCAAGGGAGAAAACATTCCACTCATACAATAAATATTCGACCGAGTATAGCTTGAGATTGTTTAAATACAAAGAGAGCTAGAAAAATGAAGTTACAAATTCAAGTAGAGCTCCACCACCGCTTGGCTTATGGAGTCCACTTGCTCTATTAGCTCCTTCTGCTGGTCCTTGGGAAATCCCTTCTTGATAACCTCGTTGACATCCACCTCAAGGTGAAAAAGCAAGACACAAGCAATGTACATAGCTATTCGAGCTTACTCAGCGTTCTTTGCGGCAAATTTGACAAGGACTTGGTGAAACTTCTCGACAAGGTCCTCAAGCGATATCATCACCGTAAACTCATCATCAAATAGCAGTGGCGAAACTCATCACCCTAGCTTATGGGTCTCATTACTCAAGGACGAGAAATGCGCCTTGAGCCCTTCTCAAAAGTTCTCCCTCTTCTCCTTCTCCTCCTCTAGTGCCTTCACCACTAACTTGTGGATTTTCTTATTGTCTTGCACCATGAGGCAAAGGTACGTATTGTCGCTAGCTATTGTTGCCAGATCTCCTTTAAGCTTGTTGATACGCTTCTACGCATCGACAAGCTCACCTTAAAGCCTAGCTATTTCCTTGTTGATGGCACTATCTTAGACTGCATTTCTTGACATAGGGACATCATGCACCCCTGTAGAAAGACAGCACTGGTCCCAATCATTTGGAGACTAGTGGCAGAGGTGGATGTTAGAGGAAAAGGCGGCTGAGAAGGGGTGGGAGACTTTAGCACAAAGGAGATGGGAGCCTTGGAGCCTATCCCTTCCTCCCTTCTAGACTGCTGGTTGAAGATGGCAAGAGTGGATCAATAAGAGAAAAGATTAATGTCAGAAGACCCAAAGTTAACATGTACTTGAAATTGGTAAAGTCGTATACTTGTTTACCTAGCCTAGATTTGCCCTAGGGAAAGAGCAGTTTGTGGCGTTCTATTTGCACCAAAATTTGGTAAGCCCTATGGATGAATTGGAGAGTCGATCGGCCTATTGGAAAGAGTCCGATTGATATAACAAAAGAGTCGATAAGATGGATAGAGAAAGGATTCGGTTCAGTTAAAAATAGAAGATTATTCAAATGGGACCAAATCTGAGGAGCCATACAAGCCATGACAGGATACTTTGTTTATATAGGAGATATCTTGTAAAGATAGACATGTTTATTTAGTTTTGTTAATTTTCTTAGAAATATTTTTCTTTTATATTTTTAAGAAATAATATCCGATGGTTCTTGTAACCACGTCGGACTCTTGTAATTTTAGGGTATAAATATAGACCCCTTGAAAGCTTGTAATTTATCTTTCTAATCACTACATCTTTGGTGCATCGCCACCTTAGCTTGTCTAGGATTTTTACTAGCGAGTTCTCACTCTCAACGCGGGTCTGTATTGATTAGGTCAAAACTCCAGTGAAAGGATAAGTCATGCTATTATCCTAGTATATTTGTTCTATCTAAGATTGCATTAGTTAGGTTCGACCTCTTAGTCCGATCAAATATACCACATTACATTCACGTGGAATCTATTAGTTTATCAAGCTTCTTTTACTATCATTAGTCTTGTACTACATCGATTAGGTTTTACCTACTAAACTACTGATAGTAGATTGAGCCACAAGTCAATGGGTCTTTACTTGGCATTTCATCAGAGTAGCTAGCTGATGAATTATCCACACATCGAGCATCATGCCTAGTGTATCGGCTCCTCAGCCCATACATATACATCTTCAGTGATTTCTCCTGAATCTCACGCCCAAGGTATCAGCTTCTCAGTCGATATACACATATCTTTAGAAATTTTCTCTCATCGGTTCAGCTAGCCAAAGGATTCGCCCTTTCTTTTCACTCTCATGTCCAATCTAGTGTCCGTTGTCTCGTTGCCATTAGCCTCAGTCTTATACTATCTTGGTTCGGTCCAATCTATCAAGACTAACTCTAACGGTACCGTTACGATGGTCACTAGGTCTCATACTTTTGAAGGATCAGGTTTTGCTCATTCTTATTCATCGCATATTATATTAGGAGCGCCATTGGCTTTGCAGCTGATAAATCTTTTATATTATTTCTTGCCAAACTACATATGCCTTTATCGGCTTTCCAGCCGATGAACGAGTGCTATAGCCTCTATTGGCAACTAGCTGATAGGAGGATCCCTCTTACTATTCCTTGAATACCCTATTCCAAAGTACCATTGGCTTTGTAGATAATGGAATCGTTATCGTATTCTTTAAATATCCTTTTATGTCTTCGTCGGCTTTATAGCCAATGGACCAGTGTTACTTCTTCATTATATTTGAAGCATCATCGGCTATACAGTCAATGTATCTTTCATTCCCTTCATCACCATCTGTTTACGTCTTCATCGGCTTTTTAGCCGATGAAAGAGTGTTCTAGTTCTTATTAACAATCAGTCGATAGCTAAAGCACATCGGATGCAGCCGATGACTATTTCAACCAATCAATAGTAAGAGTTCGTATCAGCCCATCGTCCGACTAATGCATTCTCTTTATCTCCTTGTCTATTACAGGGTCAAATTGATAGGCACGCCCGCATCTCCATCATCGTGATGAATGGACAATAAAGCTGAAGGACCTCGGCGCACTCTCGAACCAATCAACGAAGTCAAAGGATAATCAAGTGTGCACACCATCCAACAAAGCTAAAGGATCTGCACTAGAGCAAAGCAAATCTCCTCAGCCTCTGTGTGTTTATGCGTTCGCATCGGATCGGACCTCATGAGTTTCGGCGCGAACACATCCCTAGGCTGGAGTGGAGGTCTGATGACATCGATAAGTAAGACAAGTCACATCCATTAGTCCGATAAGATAAGAATTCTTACTTGGGATACATTTTATAAAATAGTGGAGATACATACTATTGTTTGGAAAGTGGCTTTACCCACATCGCCGAACGGCGCCAAGTCCTTTCTCTTCTAAGAACTACTACTACCAGCTACAATACATGGGGCAGATTTCGCCAATTTGACCACCTTGGCCGCTGCCTGCTCTGCTACTACCTTGTCGTCGATAGCGAGCTAATGACCCATGAAGAGGCCAACGACGTCAGTCAGTGGAAGTTCCTTATAATATTAGTATCTAAGTTCTATATTGCTGACAACAATAAAAGAAAAAAGGACTTGGAAATTGATAAGTGAGGACTTACATTGATGACCTTATCCTACTCGGAGTCCGGGAGATAACAAATGGGCATGGGGACATTCTCGGCTTAGCTCACCAAGTTCGTCACCACCTTCTTGATGCGGTCCTAGACTTTTGCCACACTAAGTTCTACACCATAGGTACTAGGAAATAAAGAATTATGTCTCCGCGTAAATAAGTGCAGAACTTGGAATAAAAAACTTATACTACAAACCCTGGCATGACATCTGGGATGCATTGTCGTCCTCGAAGTACATGTGTGTAGGGTTAGAACGATGTTGCAAAGGCTGAATGTAACAACGCACAAAATCTTTGACAACTTCATATGTCATCAAGCCCTAAACTCTTAGCTCATGGATCTTACCAATGAAGGTATTGAGGGAAGGGGTTTATGCTATAGGTTAGTTCGAAGAAACTATCTTCACTAGTTTGTTGGTAGGGATGTCAAGGTTATTGGATTTGGCTTCATGTTCTAGATAGAACCAACTCTGATGTCGATCCTTCTTGGATGTATCGAGGTGATTGGAATATAAGATTCCTCAAGTCCATCGTGAATTTGAAAGCCACATTGACCTGCAGTTCTCAATCGCTGCATAAATCGAAGTTTATAGAAAATCCTCCACAAATCCAAGAATAGGATGACACCTATGTATGCTTTGTATAAATGGGTTAAAACACATAGAAAGGCTATGGAGTTGGAGTTCAAATGAAAGAGTTTGATCTTAAAGAAATCGAGGACATTTGATAGAAATTTAGAGAGAGAAGGGATGAATCTGCACTAGCAAAATATGACAAGAGTCAAGATAAAAACCAACAAGAGATTTGGGACGTGTACCATCTTCCTCCTGGCTCATGGTGCCCTATTGGGAATCGACCCCTCCACATGTAGCCTCTTTAGCATTGCTACATATATGTTCGAACGTGGAATTTAGGGTTTGTTGGTTATGAGGCTTGGGTGCTAGAAAGACAAAGGGATGATATTTGGAATGACAAACAGAACTCAAATAGATCTCACCACTAGAATTTATAGATACACAATGGTGGTTCGTATTTCAAGGAAAGTGGCATTATTCTCGGTGGGATAATAGAGCGTGCTTAGATTTTTTTTGACCTTCATCCAAATTTAAATTCTAACAACATTGTCCTCGTACTTGTATGATAGAACAACATTTTTTGATCTTAACTTAGTTGAAAACATTTTTCAACTACGTTCATATTGCCGATAATGTGGCTTCTAAAATATGCAGGATGAAAAATTTTATAAGAGAATTTGCATAGAGGTCAAGGGCTACTATCAGTGTTCTTGATATAGCATATCACCCATACCTTGACTAAGCTTCTCTAGGAATACCGCATACCTATACATATATAGACAAGTGCCTCTAAAGATGGAAGTGTATACGATCAAGCAAGAAAACCGATCTTAGATAAGGTAGAACTATGGAGTCCAATCCAGGAACGAATCAACATACTAGGCGATATTATCTAAGGAGTTTTCCAAGTTCTACTTAGAGAAATGATAATCTTTTAGTATAAATACAATGGTCTCCAGGAGGAAAGGGCATCTAATCTTGAGTAAGAACACACACCACATTGGACTAAGATCTACAGAGTAGTCTCACAGCTAGCCGTTGACCTCATCTTGCTAGTTAGTTGTTGCATAATAGTTGGATAGGCTAGATAGGGTATATTGTTTCAACCCTATACTCTCTATGGTTCGATTCGATAAATACATATAAACGGGAGTAATTCTATTACTCACATCGAGGACCCAAACCTATATAAAAGTCTCTTTGTTATCTTCTCATTAGCAAATTAGATACCTTCATATCAATTAAACCCTACGTCTACAAATACCATAGTCGGTATCACTCGTCGACTCATTTTGTCGTTGACAAATTAAAGGCGTATTTGGTTAGGTGGACAAGGGTAGATGGGATATGGCCGCTAGATTTTTTGCGGTGTTTGGTTCATGAGTGAGGGGGTGAATATTACTCAAATATACTAGATGGATGGATCTGGCCAATTTGGCTAGATGAGGCCTATTGATGGGTGAAATCCCGAATTGAGGGAAATGTGGATCATTTGATACCAAGGTATCTGTAGAGATGTACATACGAGATGTACATACACAAAGCAGACATAGAAATTTATATTGATTTAGACTCTCAAGATGAGTAATCTACTCCAGTTTATATTTATTCACCACTAGGTTACCCAAGTATAAGAATGGAGACATGTCTAATCTAACTTATCAACTAAACATTGGTGAGAAGCTATAGTCGAAGGCTTTCTACCCGTGCTAGTATCTATATTTAATTACGGTATTTTTGGCCTTTATACATGTTTGTTCAGTATGCCATATACAAGGTCATCCACACTCGCTAACAATAATAATTAGCAACTAATTAGTGATAATTAGCATGCTGTGCTATTAATCAATGCTTATCTTTTAATATTTTAGAGATAGGTGGTATATTTTATAATTAATTAGTATTAGTTATGATAATACTAGTAATAATTAATATATTTTGTAATTTTTTAATAATTTATTATTTTCATTCTATCCATTCTCATCCATCCAACCTAATAAAAAAATTTTATTAGCCAAACAACAATTTATATAATCATATCTAAGAAAATAGAGATAGTTATATCACGACCTTATCCGTAAATCAAACACAGCCTAAAACTGTTTTAAATCGATCTAAGTGGACCGGATACGGCCGATCTGAACCACGAGCATCCAGCTCTTTGCTCACGCCTAACTTCAACGGCTCGAGCCTCGAGCCAAACTTGAGCTTATCCTATGCTAAAGTTAGGCTCGGTTCGTTGACAGCGCTATGACACTGAAGAAGGAAGTAGATTGGTTGCTTTGCGATTTGTGCTGGACACGTGGCAGATAACAAGCAAGTCATTCAGATGAGGGAAGAGAGGAGGTAAGTTCTTCCGCAAAGCTCAGAATTCAACCAATTCATTTTAACCAAATTTCAATACCAATTCGTTCAAAAAAAAAAAAAAAAACAACAGCAGCAGCAACAAATTACCGATGCCCCTCGCATTTCGTTTCTCCCGGATCCTCAATCCGCGTCTCATCGATTCCTCGACGAATCTTGTCCTCCGCCTCGTGGTTGCCTGCTCATCCTCCTCCGCCTCGTCCCGCCTGGAGCCGCCGGAGCTGCCCGGTGCTCGTGTGGCGGCGGAGGATTCCCGGCGACCATCAGGGAAGGGAGGGCGGAGATCTTCGTTGACGAGTCCAACTCGGTTTTCTACAACAAGGCCCAGGTCCCGCCTCTTGGCATCTTGTCCCTTCGTGGCTCTGTGCTGTGCGGGTTTGGAGTTGTTAGGGCTGGAGAAGTTTGAGGCTTCACCTGAGGGGCGCATACTTGAATTGAATGCTTTCGGAGACTGGAGCAATAAGCATTTAATAATTACTTTACTTGAAGTTTGTTTTTTGAGACTGGACACCAATCTATCAAAGAAAATGGATTGTGCTGCTTCATTTTGCATATGTTACCTTCGCTGTTAAAACCCTTGTATGCTGTTATTGTCTTCGTACATTTCCTCTGTCCAATTAGAGAGATAATAGTTGCTGCCTAACAATTTCGTGGATGGTTTCAATTTCTTTTAAACACTTCTTTAGACAAATGTTTTTGTACTTCTGTTATTTCCAAGTAAAATTGTCAGGTTAACAACAGAGATCTTTCCGTTGCTGTATTGAGATCATTTATCCAATTAAGAAAAGGTATTTAGTTTGAGAAAAAAAAACATGCACTACTTATTGCTCTACTAGCATCTTTGTTTAATTACTTGGCCAAGCATTTCCCATGATGAACCAGGCAGGCATGCTGAAATACCACCAAAACATTATCCTGAAGAATTAAGAGGGGGATTTGAAGACAAGGCATTGAATGAAGAAACTAGCTATAGAGCACCAAAAGTTCTTGAGGTGCATCACTGAATTCTAGCACTGATACACGCACACCCACGCATATGCGTCCACATGCACATGCATACCCCATGAACCTAGATCTGTACTTAATGGGTAAAACGAAAAAAAAGTGATATTATGATATATAGAGGGAAACATATTCGGTATGGAGTTTAGTTTAATACAGAGATTTATGCTTTGGATAGAGTATATAGTGCTTGCATATTTGCATATACAATCTTGGTTCTTTCTCTTCATTTTCTTCTTGTCATGGGTCTTGCAGGCTTTAGCTGCATCAGGATTAAGAGCTATTAGGTATGCCCTTGAAGTAGATGGGATTGGGCAAGTTATAACTGTTGACAACAATGAAGGTACATATTATATTTCTATGATAATGTTGCCCTTTATATTGTTCAAAGAGCCCTTTGTTTTCCATCCAATGGTTCTAAAATTTTCTTTTATTAATTGCAGTAGCTATAGAGGCCTGTAAAAAAAATCCACTTCAATGGCAGTGTTGCATCTTCAAAGGTGGTACCACATCTTGCTGATGCACGTGTTTACATGCTCACCCACCCAAAAGAATTTGATGTGGCATGGCTTTATTACTTCTAAATGTATAAGTTTTATTGGCAAGAATAATTGAGTGTGAATTAATATGATGTTATGTTGATGATCAGGTAGAACGGTACTTAAATTTGTGTCAATGAAGAAATATATGCTTGCTGCCACACCTTCCGCAGATTAGAAAACCAAAACCAGCAGATATAGGCATGGAAGATTCATAATCCAATGTCTAAATATTCAACATCTTCGCTCAACATTTTGATTTTGGCATGATAGCACATTACTAATGTTCTTCAAATAGACCATAAAAAAGAGGTCTATATGATTAGTCCTGTGAATTTTTTTTTTGATGCTTGCAACCTATGGATGCTAATGTCTTTCTTATAAATCAAAAACTTGGGGCACCCATCTGAAGATTTTTTGATACTTAAATTGTAATCGCTGTATGAATGTTTATACGGCACAGCTAGTCAAATTACAAGTGCATTTATTGTATATAAAATATATCAGAGATTCATACTTCGATTGTTCTCACCAATGATGATTCTATGGAAATTAAGCATTTATTTTTTGAGCAATCAATTGCCAACATTTAATATTGAAGACTTTTTGGAAATAAAATGCACCCTACAAAAATCCACGGAAGTAGTAACTATAATCTATCCACTCACACAATTTATAAACACCAGGCAAGTACATATGCATTGCAATGGATCTTTAACAATCTTCATGTCAAATTCTAAACATACAAAGCAAAGAAACAAAATGTTTCAGGAGCTGTAGCATTACAACTGATGGATAACGATCATACATATATCCATACATGATCACTTTTGGCTGTCTTGCACAAATGATACAAAGGACATGAACTTGCACAAGCATAAATCCACAGAAGGTCCTTGAAAGCAGAGATGCTGTCATCACCAACTGTTTATTACAATCTTATATACTATAGTAAAGATAAAGTGTGGCATTTTAGAAGTTGAGCATTCTTCAGTATTTAACTCTGTATTTTATGTTATATAGTACCCCATCTATTTCAAAATATAAGGCATATTTTTAGTGGGCACAAGGATTAAGGAGAGCGTTAAATCAAGGAAAGACGGTTAAATTATCATGCTACCCATATTTAAATACATTAGAAATAGGAAGAGTAGTTAGTGAGATGTGTAAATAGGGGTGACCAAGGTAAAGAAGTACATTGGCATGCAAACCTTATAAAAAGAAATGGAGGGAGTAATATGTTAGCAAACAATTATCAAAGTGCAACTCAAGGGATGTAATTTTGGCTTCAAATGACCATTCCTGTATCTATTAATGGTTGAAACTAGGTATTTTAACTTTTAAGGGTGACATGTTTATTTACCAAGGGAGTTAATTGCATGTTCTAAATTATTAAAAAACATCTTGTAACATTGTCCTTGTATTTGGCCATCTCATCTTGCACATGACCCAAATTTCCCCAAGTTCCTGGGGAAATATTCATCCATATTATTCTGTATTAATTCCCTATACTTCATGAATCAGGTTGACCTTGACCCTTATGGATCACCAGCTGCATTTCTGGATTCAGCATTTCAGTGTGTTGCAGATAGCGGTATCTTGATGTGCTCGGCTACAGATATGGCTGTGCTTGCTGGCGGCAATGCAGAAGTTTGCTTTTCCAAGTTAGTTTTAAACATGAAAAATCAATTCCTAAACACATGACTGTACCAACTCCTTACTATGTTAATATTTTAAACCTCCAGGTATGGGTCATATCCATTAAAGGGCAAACACTGCCATGAGATGGCCCTGAGGATTCTTATTGCTTGTATTGAAGTAAGACTTGAGTTAGTTTTCTTATACTCTCCCAATGTCACTATAACTGGATTTTTTTTTGTTTGTTTTATGTTGCAGTCACATGCCATCCGCCACAAGCGCTATATAGTTCCTATAATATCTGTGCACATGGATTTCTACATTAGGGTTTTTGTGCGAATCTTCATGTTGTTGCCTGCTGATTCCTTAAAAAATTCTTTTCCTTAGGATTTATGTTATTTGTGCTATTTTGGTTATTTTTTATGGCCCACTATACATTTACAAGTCTGACTTTTCCATGCAGTTCAGCTAGCACAGTAAAAGCTCACCTCTTAAATTAGCACATGTCTATCAATGTGATGCAGTTCATTTCACCTACAAAACATTGGAAGGATTAACTCAAAGGTAGTCTTTCTTATTCTTGTTTCATTGTCATGCATGATGCGCTTATGGATGTGATCCCTTTTTTCAGGCTAAGAGGAATATTGCCCTACCAAATTTTCCCCCAATTGTGCCTCAGGAATGTTTTGAATGTGGCCATAACTTTGTTATGGGTGGACCTATATGGAGTAATCCTATGCATGACAAAGAATGGGCTGTTTCCATTTTGTCAAGTATTCAAGCTATGAGTTGTGCATATTCAGCTTATGCAAAGATTTCAGCTATAATGACAAAAGTATCAGAGGTAATTCCCTTTTCTTTTAGTTCTTTTTTCCTTTGTTTGGTATCAACTATATACGCTAGAGAAAATATGTAAGCTGCAACCAGGGGTTCTCTTTAGTATGTAGAAGGGTATTTATAGGTCTGTAAGATTATGTATGTCCAAGCACTTATTTTGCAGATTCAATTATGAAAGTGATGAGAAAACTGCTTGATATAGTTAGTGTAGATTCCAGTTGCAATAAATTACAACATATCTTTCAAGAAAATCATCAGGAGTGTTAAAGAACCACATATCTTTTTGTGCATCTGCAAAATATTTTCTGCTTTTGTTGATTTTTCTTAAAATAAACACTACTGAGCTACCAAAAGGCATTACTGGCAAAATTCTTGACTTTGTATATCTTATTTAACTAATGCAATGTATGGGTTATATTTAATGATTTTCCATCTTCATCTTTAGGAGACGTCGTTTTTCAATCTGGTATTCAACAGTGTAGTTTGACATCTTGATAAGAGGTTATATGCCATGCTAAGTAAACTCCTATGCAAGTTATGAGAATATAACTCAGAAAGAGTAGAAATTACAGAATATTTGACTTTTTTTTCTCTGGACAATGAACATTTGACTAAACAGAATTACAGAAATGCAAGCAAAGCAGAACATTTGATTCAATCTCAACGACATAAAAAGATTAAAGTGCTGGTTAGCATGATGTTTGTTTCTTTTATTATCTGTTAGAACATTGGCCTGGGTTGTATATATATATAGACCCGAACCCTCTTTATATACACTCGGGGTCTTAGTCACTGTATATATTTCTACATGGTATCAGAGCAAGTCTAGATATCTTCGGCACGTTAGCTTTCTCCCTCCGGGAAGCTGACCTTTTTCCTCCTCGTCGTTGACGTCTTCTTCCCGTCGCTGACCCTCTTCCCGATACTCTTCTCCTGGTACTCTCCTCGCTCTCTCGTCTCCGTTTCTTTCTTCTCCCCATCTCTTCCGCAGTCACCTTCTTTTCTCCGTTCCACCTCCGCGCGACAAGGCGACGGTCTCCATCCGCCTCCTCGTCTCACCTCGCACCCGTCTCCGCCCTTCTTCTTGCTTCGTGCATCCTTTCTTCTCTGACGCCGGCGCACCTCCGCGCTCGTTGGCTGAACTCGTCCGCCCTCCCATCGACTGGACTTGTCCATCCCTCCATCGGCTGGAACCCTCCCTCGGTTCTCGTCTTTTCCAACACGCTCAACGGTTCTCGGACACGAACCTTTTCCCCTCACGTCCGAACCAATCCAACGTGTCCACGTGTCCATGGACACGAATCCCTGTCTCCCGGACGCGAACATATCCTCTTCGCGTCCGCTCCACTCCTTGGCCTCTACGAGTCCACAGACGTGAATCTTCCCTTCACGGACGTGAATCCTCGCACGTCCGTGACCCAACTACTCTCTGACCCACCTACTCTGCCACCACCTTTTCCTCACCTACTCCGCTGCCTACTCCGCATCAGCCAACCACTCCCCATCGGCTAGCCGGCCCACTCTCTATCGGCTTCTCATCTCTCTGATCGGCCGATCTGTCCTCCCATCGGCTTCTCCTTCCCATCGGCTTCTCCCTCCCATCGGCTTCTTCCTCCCATCGGCTATTTGTCCCTATTCTCCTCTCGTCATGGCCACCGAGTCCGCCCTCAGCTCCGGTACTCTCCCAGTTGCCGAGTCTGCTCTAGCTCTCGGTGCCCCAGACCATACTTCGGGCACCACCTCGTCAATCTTCTCCCCTCCTTACGCTGCTGTGAATATGAAATCTCACGTTCCTATCTCTCTTGACCTTAACGCCAACTATTTTAAGTGGGTTTTCTTCTTCAAATCCCTCGATGGAAAATTCGGCCTACGGTCCCATATCGATGACCCCCAGTGGGACATCGCTGAGTGCTGCGTGCGCAGCTGGCTGCTCGGCTCGGTTGACGACTCTGTCCTCGACCTCGCCATGGACGAACCCCACCGCCCGGGATCTCTAGGTGGCCATCGAGCGGATCTTCCTCGCGAACAAGCAACCCTGCGCCATCTTCCTCCTCAACGAGTTCCATTCCATGGTACAAGTAGACTCCTCTGTCTCTTCGTACCGTCAGCGCCTCAAGGTCAAGATTGCTGCTTTCTGGGATGTCGGCCACCCTGTGGTCGACTCTCAACTCGTTCTCGCCCTTCTACGAGGCCTCAACCCCGGCTTCTCAAACACCGCCGATGACATCGCCAACGCCACACACATTCCATCGTTTGCCCAGGCCCATGACATTTTAGTTTTTAAAGAACTCTGTCTGGCTAACGACGAGCATCCTGCGCTGCCGCTTCCTCCCGCGGCTCTGGTGGCCATGGCTCCAGCCATGGCAACACAGCCCGCACCGGGAAAGGCAAGGGCAAAGGCAAAGGCAGGAACTGGTAGGGTCCGATGCAATCGCGACCTGCCTCAGTCCCTGCCCAACCTGCCGGTTCCACGGGTCCGTGGCTCTGTTACAACCCCTGAGCACCCCAGCCCCAGCCATGCAGCCCCATCGGCTGGTAACCAGGGATTCTCAGCGCCCATCCTCAGGCTCACCTGGCATTGGCTCCCATTTTGCCGTCTCAACCGATGCTACCAACACCACCCACCCAGTCGGCTCCATCCTGGAACCAAGCTAGCCTCGTCGCTGCCCTCAACCAGATGACGCTCCAACTACAGTACCCTTGGGTGCTAGACTCTAGAGCGTCCTCACACATGGTGTCATCGGCCGGTATACTTCGCTCTTGTCACCCCTCTTCCTCCCAATTTGTCACTATCGGCAATGGTCACTCTCTTGCTGTCCAATGCTGAGGTGATTCTTCTCTGTCTACATCCACCACTAACCTTCCCCTTCGTAATGTTCTTATTGTATCTTCTCTTATTCACAATTTTATATCTATTCGCCAATTCACAAGAGACAACAACTGCTCCATCAAATTTGACGCGTCTGGTTTCTCTATGAAGGATATCCTAACCCGGCAATAGATCCTTCGCTGCAATAGTGGCGGTGACCTCTACAACATTCCCGCTGCGCCGTCCACTCCACACGCCAGCGTTGCCCTCTCCACCAACCTTTGGCATTTTCGCCTCGGCCACCCTGGCCCCGACACTGTCGTCACCTTCCGTCGCAGCGCCTCCATCCGATGTACCCACAGCAGCTCCACAGTTTGCCACTCATGTCAACTTGGCAAACATATGCGTCTGCCTTTTTCTAGTTCTCTCTCTTGTACCTTGCGCCCGTTTGAACTTATACATTTTGATGTATGTACATCTTCAGTTAAAAGTATCTCCGGTAATCAGTATTACCTTGCCATCCTTGACGATTACACACACTATTACTGGACCTTTCCTCTCATCAGCAAATCCGAGGTCGCCTCTCACCTCACTAACTTCGCCAGATACGTTTCTACTCAGTTCAACCTTTCCATCAAGGCTCTACAAGCCGATAACGGTACGGAATTCGTTAATCGTACCATTACAACCTTCCTCACCTCGCAGGGCATCCATCTACGGCTCTCCTGCCCCTACACCTCTCCTCAGAACAGCAAAGCCGAGCGCCTCCTTCGCACCCTCAACAACATCAGTCGTACTATGCTACTTCACGCTCATTTACCTGCCACTTATTAGGCAGAAGATCTGGCTACTGTGACTTATCTCCTCAATCGGCGCCCGTGCTCCTCCGTTCAAAATAACGTTCTATATGCCCTTCTTTATCGCACGGCGCCCGACTACTCCCACCTTCGCATCTTCGGGTGCCTCGGCTACCCAAACCTTACCGCCACTACTTCTCACAAACTCGCTCCTCGCTCCACTGCCTGTATTCTCCTCGGCTATCCCTCCTCTCACAAGGGATACCGATGTCTTGACCTTTCCACCCGACGGGTCATCGTCTCTCGTCATGTCATTTTTGACGAGACATGCTTTCCCTTCGGTCTGCTTCATCCGAGATCCTCCTCTAGCGATCTCGACTTCCTCCTCACCAACACCATACCGACCCGGTCTCCTCCACTGTCCCTTCCATCGGCCCCCTCATCGGCCGCTGCTGAGGACTTACCTTTCACCTATCCCACTACTATTTGGTCCGATGTCCCACCCATTGGATCCCCATCAGCGCCACCTTTCTCATCGGTTTCAGCCGATCCCGTCCTTTTTCCATCGGACACCCCACTTCCATCGGCTTCTCAGCCTCCATCGGCTCCCCCCACCCCATCGGTTGCTCTATCTCCATCGGACAGACCGGACCAATTAGCCCATCCGACTCTATCGGCTCAAGCCAATCTAGTTCCCTCCTTTCCTCTCGCCTACAGCCGCTGATCCAGAGACGATGACGCCCCACCCGACCAGTTCTTCCCATCTCTCCCGCACTCCCATCGGTTCCAGTTCCCTCCACCTCTCGTATGGTCACTCGCTCACAGACCGGGTCTCTCCGCCCCACCAAGCGCTACGGGCTTTCCGTCGTCCATAGCTCTATCTCGCCCATCCCGGCGATATCTCGCTTCGCCCTTGCCGACCCTCGGTGGCGCGCGGCCATGGCCGACGAGGACAAGGCCCTAATGGACAATGAGACCTGGCGTCTCGTCCCCCGTCCTCCCGGCGCCAACATTGTGACCGGTAAGTGGGTTTTTAAACACAAATTTCACGCCGATGGCTCCCTTGCCCGTCACAAGGCTCGCTGGGTAGTCCTAGGTTTCTCCCAACGACCCGGTGTCGATTACGACGAGATCTTTAGTCCCGTTGTCAAACCCACCACCATCCGGGTCGTCCTCACTTTGGCTGTCTCGCATTCCTGGCTGATCCATCAGCTTGACGTGAAGAACGTCTTTCTTCACAGTCATCTGACGAAAACGGTCTACTGCCAGCAGCCCCGGGCTTCGTCGACCCTTCTCGTCCCGACGATATCTGCCTTCTTCAACATTCCCTCTATGGCCTCAAACAAGCCCCTCGTGCCTGGTACTAACGCTTTGCTACCTATCTTCGGCACATTGGCTTTGTGGCCTCTACGTCCGATAGCTCCCTGTTCACTCTTTATATCGGCTCCGCTACTGTCTATCTACTTCTATATGTCGACGAGATTGTCCTTACAGCGTCTTCGACATCTTTTCTTAACCAGATCATGGCCCGACTCCACTCTGAGTTCGTCATGACCGATCTTGGTCCTCTACACCACTTTCTTGGCATCTCCATCACCCGTTCCTCTCACGGGCTTTTTCTTTCCCAGCGCCAGTACGCCATCGACCTTCTCCAGCATGTGGGCATGGCCGATTGTCACCCCACGGCCACTCCGGTCGACACTCGAGCCAAACTCTCCGCTGTCGATGGCGCACTCGTTACCGATCCCTTTCAGTATCGGAGTCTTGTTGGGACTCTCCAATACCTCACCCTCACACGGCCCGACTTCACGTACGCTGTTCAGCAAGTGTGCCTCTTCATGCACGCTCCACGCGAACCTCACCTCGCGCTGCTCAAGCGTATCCTACGCTACGTGAAGGGCACGCTCTCTAGCGGGCTGCATCTCAGCTTTAGCCCCATCGACTCCCTCACCGCGTACTCCGACGCGGGCTAGGCAGGCTGCCCCAACTCTTGACGCTCTATGTCTGGCTACTGCGTTTTCCTCGGTGATACTTTAGTATCCTGGTCCTCAAAACGCCAGACTACAGTGTCCCAGTGTAGCGCCGAAGCCAAGTACCGCGCCGTCGCCCACGCCGTCACCAAGTGCTACTGGCTTCGCTAGCTTCTCCAGGAGCTCCGTGCACCCCTCTTCTCCGCAACCGTTGTCTACTGCGACAATGTCAGTGCCATCTACATGACCGTCAATCCGGTTCATCATCGACGCACCAAGCACATCGAGATCGATATCCATTTTATCCGTGACAAGGTTGTATTAGGATAGGTTCGGGTGCTCCATGTACCATCAGCGCACCAGTTTGCCGATATAATGACCAAAGGCCTATCCACGCTTTGTTCACCAGTTTTCGGTCCAATCCGTTTCATCATCGACTGCAGGGGTGTTAGACCACTGGACTGCAGGGGTGTTAGACCAATGGACTGGGTTGTATATATATAGATCCGACCCCTCCTTGTATACATTTGAGGTCTTAGTCACTGTACACATTTCTACAGTATCACTTGCCTCAATCTCACTCCAATTGCATTACTTCTAGCATTGTTTTGATCTGATAATGTTACAGATATGTTTAAAAGTTAGCAATGAAATTTTTAGAGAAGATGTAAATTCTGCCTGCAATGCATTCTGATAACTTAGGTACCCCACATTAAGCACGTACTGCTTGCATGATACCACTGTCTCGCCTGATGACAATAGCTCATCCACTCGGAGGTGTATATGGCAGGAAATGAGTCTAAATGAGTCTTAGTGTGGTGCTGCCCAGATTGTCGACTGTTGACACTTTGTTTCTTGACCATCATTGCAATTTGGGCATGATAATCATCAGCCACACTTCCTCGGTCGTATTCTGTAGTTATTTGACTTCTTTCACAACATGTTCTGCTGAAATAAAGTGCTTCAGCTCAGTAATAACAAACACTTTTATACTTACTGCACAAGAAACTCACTTATAGGAATTGAACCTAGCTCAGTTGGTCAAGGGCGTGACTGTATGCCTAGACAACCCAAGTTCAATTCCTCGTCGAGGCGAATTTGGGTGCCTATTTCTTCTTAATTAAAAAGGCCACCTAGTTCCTCCTAGGTTGGTCAAGTTTTTTTAATGAACACTACTTATTACAGCTTTGACATATACATATGATCCGTAAATGATAAATACCATTTTCTTGTGCAGGAATTGCCCAAAGCACCTTTATTTGTTAGTCTTCACAATTTGTGTGCAACACTGAAGTGCACCAATCCAACGATTGGTATGTTTCAATCTGCTGTTGGAAATGCTGGTTATCAAATATCAGGCAGCCATGTGGATCCACTAGCTCTTAAAACGGATGCCCCTATGTCTGTAATTTGGGACATCATGCGATCTTGGGTATAAAATAAATCTTTATTGGTTTTATGTTAGCCAGCCAGAGTTGGCAGTGGACTGATTCATTGGTGATTTCCTCTCTGCAGGTCAAGATTCATGCTGTAAAGTATCGACCTGGAAATCATCCAGGTACTAGGATACTGTCCCAAGAGCCTAAACTATAGGTATGTTCTGTTTCATGTATGCTTTTCCTTGTCGTGGCCATCTGGGCTGGGCTACTTCCCACCTGGCAGTTCAAAGGCATTTTTATGTCACTAACAGTTGCAAGCCAAATTTGACTGTTAGAATTTAAATCTGTATAAGTAGCTTAAAGTTACATTTTTATTGGGTGCTGGCTGGCCTATTAGAAACTGTCATGTTCCCTTTTTAAGTTACGAATGATTGCCACACTAGTGCCTGTCAGAGTCTTCTGCTGGAATTTAAATGAAATTTAGAAAGGTAGATGAAAGTAACCTGTTTTACCTGCTGCTAGTTCTCTCCTGTTAAAAACTGCTAAGTCCTTACTGATTTTTCCTGCTTATTTACTGTGATTGAAATATTCTTTTTCATTATTAACGCTACAATTTGGTCAAAAAAATTATCAACCCCACAAATTTCAGAGCAATCCACAAAACAAGTTACAAACACTTCAAATAATTGTAAAAATAAACACCTAACTGTTGTCTAGTTTAGACAAAGCAATTTAACCATTATTATGTTCTTCAGATACATTTGTGGACATATTACTGTACAAGGTTTTCTCTCTTTTCAATGGCTATACTTAAAAAAAATTCCTTAACATTAAAAATGCAAGAAGATCCTGAAATCTAAAGTTTGCGTATAAGACCATGTGGGTTCAATTAGCCACCTATATCTTAATGTGCAGAGAAATGCTACTCTTTTAAAACAATATTGTGAAGAGCAGAAAAAGATCCTGTAGAGTGGGGATGATTGTGTAACGTATCCTCCAACTTCTTTTATAAGATAAAATAGGGCATTTCAAATTAACTACTATATTTCAAACCTTAATCCTATGTTGCTCTGTCTAGTTTATAGTTGAATTACTTAATTCTTTTTTTCCATATCTTATTGTTTCTTTCTTTTTCTCATTATACAACTGCAGGCAAATTTTTCCCATGTACCTAGTGGTTTAGCAGCATGGAAGAGCCCATGATTTATACCTAATCCTGAAAAACATTCGGGTCCTAAGGCAAAGGCTGGTACACGACCAAAGATACTACCAGTGGACAATTTATAAATCTACACTGATATGATGGTTGCAGACTAGGAAATTCAGTTCAGATGCATTCCTTTGTTAGGAACTGAGCATATACAAAGTTTCAGCAGGCAAGTATGTCTGTTCCAAATTTTGATGGTCATTATAGATTAGCGACGGTCAGTTGCTTGGATTGATGGCAATTACACATTTACGCTAGTGTTGTTGGCATAGCATGAACTAGGGCACTAGCTATAAATGCAGAAACTGGGAGTATTGTGATATTGCTTTTTTTTCTCCTAAGCGAAGATCAAAGGAAGCTTCTAGAACCTCACTTCGTTCAGCTGACTTAGATATTGCCACAAGCTGTTTTTGCATATTATTCTACTTTCCTGTTTCTTCAACCTTGAGCCAAAGTATCTTAACACACTAGATTATGCTTTGTGCCTTGCTACAAAAATTTAAGGATGAAAATGTGCAAGTAATTATATCACATTGAAATCGGATTCTACAAAGTCAAAGCAAGAGCTAAATGTATAGGTATGATTGTCACAAACCCTTCGTTTAAAAGTAGTGTTCAATTTGTGTGTTTATAGATGGATATTACATACTTGCTGTCCATGTGTAACATAGAACGTGGCCTCCTGTTCTTTGTGGCAGAGTCAGTGGTATGGCAAGGTTTTTCCCAAGTATTCGAATGATTATTGTTCCTGAACAGGACATCCATGATAATCTAGGTTTCCGTTCCACAGAAATCAATGTAGCAACATTTTTAATATGCTGCTACGCTACATATCTTGTTTGCTCTCAATCAGTGACATCGGAACAATTATTGCATCATCCACCATAGCAACTAAAAAACAAAAGCAAAGCATATATAACCTCAGCCAATGCACAAATAACCTTAACATTGACAAGATAAAAATTCATGCTCATCTCACGTCCTCAGTTTCGATGACTTTCATCTAACGCACACTTCAATTTGAGTGGAATTAGCTGCGCATTTTTTTCATCGTTTTTGGAGATTATGGATCGATATTGATGCGTCGTATATTTTGGGTATCGATGCCTTGAAACAGCAGGGATCAATTACATTTGGCCAAAATTGATTCTATAATTAAAGCTGAGATTTGAGGCACCCGTCCTGCATGGCAAATTAAAGGAAGTCAAATGTTGGAGATCACGGGATGGATGCGATTACTACATTTTGGGTATCATATGAGTTGTTTCCATAACACCTGCAAAACCGTCCACACAATATGACCACCTATCTAAGATGTGTACGGCCCCTCATTGTTTTGCACGTTGGTTTCATCTGAATATCTATCTCCACAAAATCAGTTCAGATGGGGCTTTCCTCGAAGCTTTTCCCAGCTGTTCTCCTGCTGCTTCTTGTGACCACAGGTACGTTTGTACTACTACCCCGTGCTCTTTTACTCGATGTTTAGATTTTTCACCGTTTTTGAAAATACGACTATGAAATTATACGGGTTTTAATAATAATCTAAAATTATAGTTTTATGTAAGCATTGCTAATAAAAAAATCTAATGATATTACTTTTACTTTGTGCGTGCAGAGATGGGCCATGTGCAGGAGGCGACGGCGCAGATGTGACAGCGCGAGGAGTGCCATAGGTGTGTGGGAAAATGCTTTGACCGCGATGAGTGCAAAATTATGTGCCGCAAACAAGGATTCGAAACCGGCGACTGTGACGGGTCCGACCTCACTTGTCTCTGCACGAAAAATTGCTAATTCATTCACCTTTAAAATAAAAGCAGCGGGTCTTGGCATACATGAAATATACTTCTCCTTGTCGCCAGAAAAAACAAAATCATGCGTCACGGGCAAAATTTTGGAGTTCACGCGGGCAAAAGATGTCGGCCAGCAAAAAATCATGTGGCCTTAATAAAAGTTACAGGCCAATTGGAATCCTGCTGGAAATTTATTTCAGTCTTGCTCGCTCGCATGCCAAAATAGCCATGCCTAAGCCTGCTCACAGCTCATGACCAAAATGAGCGGAGCCTAAGCTGGCTCACGAATGGCTCATTTGGCTTACTAGTTTATTTTCAAATTATTACTGCAACCTCCCTCTCTGTTAAATGTATTTACATGTTGTTTATATAGTACTTAGCTAAAAATTTTAATAATAATTAACAAAATGGTGAGTGCGACGGGCCAACGGCTAGGGTTAGGTTTCTATTCGTCTTCTCTGCATCTGTTTCCTCCTTATTTGCACGACCGTAATTGCCTTCTTCACTATTTCTTGAGCCGTTGCCTTGCCGTGTCATCTCCGCTGCTGCTGCATGACCCACACATCCTATCGCTCCGCTTTTACCAAATTTACAAAACATATTTGGCAAGAGTTTATTTGTAGTTGGAAATAATTTTGTAAGTTATTTATATACAATTTTTATAAATTTACGAAAGATATTAGCTGTAAATTTATATATCTATCGTGTGCTTGTTTGCTTGATTAATTGATTTTAATTGAAGAATCAAATGAGGATACACAGATACACAATTTCATGTATTTATTTATATCTCCCTTTATAAGATGTATCATTTTGTAAAATTTTATATTTTTTTAGTTTTAGATTATTTTAAAATAGACACTTTCTACTTAAGCAAATTAGCAATGCATCTATTCCTAAATGAGCAATAACTTTGGATACCTCTGTATAAAAGCCCTCTACATATGGACCGCAATATATGATAATGAGATTGTACTTTTTTTTTTTGCAAAATCATAGGACTTAATTAGACTGCAGCACACATGTGTTGATGTAATATTCCAGGGATCCAACAGGGGAATGTATTATGTTCAGTAGCGCTACAAATAGATGAGAAATTATGCTTTGGTCCATCAAGTGAAAGAGTCCTGGAAATGGGTATGAGCCTAAATCAACCACACAACTCATGATAGGTGTAAACAAAACATTAAGGCTTTGACTAAAATCTTTGTTTGCTGGAAACACGATGAGAAGGTACATCAAAAGGAAAATTAGAGAGCTTAGTATTGTATTGCTCGTTGACCAAAAAATTACAGATTTCACTGACGACAAACTGAATAATGAATTATTTCATTTAGTTGTGATGTAATCCAGGAACAGCTCAAAAAACATTCATGATCTGAGAAAACAAAATAGGAACGCAAGCTATTAAACAGGAGAAATAATTCATCACAATACATAAAATCTACGTCAACTATTCCAAAAGAGTGTGTGTGTGGAATTATAACCTGGTGCGTAAAGGCGTAGTTATATGGGTCATATACAAAATTTGCCATGTTTACAATATCCCCTCCTTTGACTGTGCAATAACATCGAATTGATGACTATAAGCCAACGAACTTCTACTGCTTAGTATAATTCTGAATTTATTTAGTTACTATGGACACTTAAGAACGGTTTTTCGCTGAAAATTCCAGATTTTGAGGATGCTGAAGATCTACCCTGGCTTATTATCTGGACAGAATTAGACCACCGCAGAAATGGCTCCTGGGGAAAGAGGAGGAGCATGCAGATGATTAATTAACCATGATTAGATGTGGTTAGAGCTGAAAAATTAATATCACTCACTCTGTTTTGATGTATAGCAGATATAGAAAAGAATGTAACAACAGGTTGTGCTCTTTAATGTGAGCTTTCAGGATAATCGCTTTAAACGCATCACTATAAAACCTGATTAGATCAACCTTTTTCCAAATATGACAACAGAATTATTTAACATGATATAATAAGTTGAAGCAAAAACCTGGACTCCAGGAGGCATAAAGCACCACAATTTACCACGGCTGTTAATCTGCTTGGCTATTTCAGGCTTCTGTGTCTGGTGGCAAAAGGCTAGACGATAAGGAGCTCAATGTCCTGGTGTTACAGGGGAAGTTCAGAAGCCTAAACAAATGGAATTGTCAGGTTTTTCACATATAAGGCCATGTGCTTCGATGCAGGTCTGTGAAGTTTGTATTAACCCTTAAGATGCAGATGATGAGGTGTTGGAGAACCATAGTAGCCATATTTCCTAATGGCCAGATTTTTGTTTGTATTGTTTTCTTTTGCGCCATTTCTGAAAGTGCATTGTAGTACCATCATGTAAGTTATTTGGAGAGGTTCAAATTTTATTATGATGTAAATTAGCATGGTTTAAGTACAGTAAAGGAAGAATGCAATATAGTACTTCAATGTCAGACATGTCAGAGATTATTTCTTACCCTCAGAAAAAGAATGTAGTAAGCACTACAATTGCACACATATGTATATACCGGGAGGAGCGTCCAGCCACGTAGCAGTTTGATGATGGACTTAGTGTCGAGGTGCTTCCGGATGAACTCCGATACCACTGTGTGCACGAACGGGCTATCAAACACCTGCAAGATATGGACGCCTTGCTCAAGCACACAGGTGGATGAACTCTGATACCACTGCGTGCACGAATGGGTTATCAAACAATAGCATGATATGGACACCTTGCTCAAGCACACCAGCATGTTTATCAAAATTTGGATTTGAATCTTGAAGTCAATTGTAGGTCTGGAATACTGGAGAAGCAATCATGTGGGTACTAATTGTAAGTTCATAACAAAAAAAAGGTAAATCTCTGATTTTTTTTTCATAGTGGAACATCATCACCTTGTCATTCTAATCTCCACCGCTGTTGTATCTCTCCATTCCGGTCACCATCTCCTCCTCATCCCTATGCTTGGTGTCACCTCATCTATTTTCCTATCCTCTCCTCATGAGTCGCAGCACCTGCCTCCTCATGGGTTAGCGTCGTCTTGCTAATTTATCATTGCGATGGTCAGTGACAGCAGAGGAGAGACCAGGAGGGAGCTTTCGTGGGGCTTGGAGGAAGGAGACTATAGAGAGGAGAAGGTGGCTGTTGGTTAGGGGAGAGAGCAGGCGATAGTGATGAGGAGGCACAACGGTGGAGGTGGTGGTACAGGGATGGGAGAATGGTGGCACTTGATGGGAGCAGAGGCGTCGCATATTTACAATGAGGAAACATGTGATTTTTTTTTTGACGTGGAAGGCTCTAGATGAAAAAGAATTCTTTGAGGATCGAGAAGTGATTTTAAGTATTGTGTATTCTAATGACTCATACCATCTATGAGAAACATTAGACCGTCTATATTTATTTGACGAATGGATGTGATAACTTTGCTTTTTGGAGTTCACCTTTCACTTTCACTTAGGTAGATTTGCTAAATAATGTTGGGTTTTTTTAGCTTCCTAAATATGAATTGATGATAATGGGTAATATGGCACATGTAGATGCTTATTGGGACATCTGTCAGGACAAGTTTTCTATATACATATGCAAATATGTATCAAACTATCAATGTTAATAGAGTATAAACATGGAGCAAACACTATTAGCATGTTGGTTGAGAATAGGAATTTTCGTCTTTTTAAACATGTGTTGAGATGTATTCGTGTGGGTATAATATTATATGTATAATGGTGTGTGTACGTATATGTGTACTGCATAATAAAAAAAAGTAGAAGCTGGATGAGGTTCATTCAAGGCCAATCCAAACAAGGCACACAAATGGTCTTTTAACTGCAGAATGAAATTTACGAAATCTAGCTCCTCCTTATACTGAAATATTTGGATTGGACCAGTGCTAGACAATCATAGATGACAAAGCACTGCACGGTTATCTGCACATTAATGTTGACATGCACCTGCACGTAAAGCTATGCAACAAGCAGACTCAGGAAAACATCTTTGCTGTGTGCTTGACGTACTCGTAGGTCGTATAACATCACATAGATCGGTATGTCAGTATGAGTTGAAGTCGAAAGTTTCACTTCAACTTTAGCAGTCCCTAACATTCAGCGCTACTTAAAATATTATTTTTACAAATACTCTTCTTTTATTTTTATAGGCTGAATTAAGATCATATCTCTATTGTCATTTAAGTTCGAGACTGGTTAGTTCCTTGTAGCCATCAACTATACCACCGGAATGTATGTATTTTTAAAATAAATAAAACTTATTGATCTTAGATAATTATATTAACGTGATATAATTAATCTAAAACTAATCTCATAGCTAGGTACACAGTCTATAATTATTAAAAAAAAGTTTCAACTTCAGCTGGTCCTGATGCGTCAAGCAGACACGGAGGGCCGTCAAAAGATCTGGTATGACGAAGCCACCTGCCATTTGTCTGAGTAGACTAATTTCAACGTAAGAGTAACTGGTGAGGTGTAGATTTCCAAGACTGCCATTTCTTTTTTTTTTCTAAAGTAAATCTAGCCGCCTATCTTTATTTCGGTGATTAATGATAAGCCATTGGAAATGACTAATACGTTTGCAAGTGTTTATGTTTTAAGTTCTGTCCAAGAAATGATTAAAGAGGTGATCCCATGTTTTGACTTAAGAAAATATGGCATCGAAGTATGGTAGATTAATTTCTTTAGTCTAGGTTGTTGTCCTTATGTCACACAACATTGATCAGTTTTCTCTAAGCCTAGGTTCATTTGATGTTAAAATATCGACACATTGGACATTCTGTTTTTTGCAATGAATTCGAGTCTCAGGTTGTGCTAAGTTAAAAGTGATCAGAATATCTGATCCACAAGAATATTTAAAATTTTGAGCTACACAACTCTCTCTTTAGACTTAAATTCTTAACCGGAGTTTCCAATTCTCTATTGAAAAATCCAATGGAATAGACAATTCAAAATTCAAAGTAACTCTATTTTTGGCTTGAGTCAACATTTTTAATTGCAATATCCAACCTAGTAGTCAAAATATCTAAGTGTCCAAAATGTCTCATATCCCAAGGACTAGAGTCTCTTTTGGATTTAATTCTTTGATTGGAGTTTCCAATGGTGACATTAGAATATTTGATCTATTGTTTCTAGAGACCTTGGATTTCAAACTTGGGCATTGGAACACTTTTGAACTAATTCTCTCCTACCAATGGCCTGATTTGAGTATTTTTTATTTAAACCCTCGCCTAACCCTAGCCTAGGGTTAGCCACTCAATTCATTTCATGCTAAAGTGGTTTAGATCTTGAACTCTTTATCTGTCTCCCACAAATCCTTCTTGGTATTTGTGATTTGAATCTTTGTGTTTGGTTTTGAAGTTTGAGGACATAGTTTGTTTTTCCCACCATTCTTTAGCACTAGGGTAAAATCCAATAGTATTTGTGTCATTCTTGAGCCACCGATATGGTTATGTTATGTCAGGAAAGTTTATAAAGGTCAGATCTCGTCTTAAAAACAAACAGATATTCTTAGTGGAGTAAGAGTACATTTGTACAACCTTAGGACGATATAGTTAAAGAAGAACTAGCTCTATGTAAAACCTCGACTAAGAGGTAGATTTCGCTTAGGGATTCCACTCAAGATAATGCATCATTGACTCCATTTTTCGCACTTCTTGTTTTGCTTTGTGTAGCCGCTTGTAGCTAGTTGTTGTATGTGCTTGGTTGACTTGCTTGTGTGGTTGATCTAATTGAGTTAGGCTGTGGTTTGCTTATTTGTTGTATAGTAGTATATATCTGACCGTTGACTAGAATATCTAACCAGCTTCTGCTTTAAGCTTTCGCATTTTGTTTTAAATTTTCTATTCTCAAAATGATCATTTCAGTTTCCATTGACTTGCATTAACTCTTGTACGCAATAAATAGAGTTGTAATGGATAGTTGCATTTCTTTTGAGGGTTTGTTTTTAACAAAGGGATTCCACTTAAATTGTATAACACGTGTCAGTTTTCACAATAATTGGAGGAAAAAAATCCTGTTAACAGGACTATATAAGTGGGCACGTGCACGCTAGTAGAAATGGAATTTTTCTATCACAATCTAAGTATCGTTTTATCAGTTCATGATCAATTGAAAAAATTAACGTCAAATCATCAAGCATTGACTTCAATTATTTCCTTTGACCTATAATGTTTTACTTAGCAAAATGGATGTGGGCCCTTGTTATGCACTTTTAAGGACGTGCGTGGACTGACCCCTTTGGGGCACAATCATCAATTCATATGCCCAATCAACTACTCCGGGAAATTGTATTATCTAAAAATTGGGTCGATCACGTAAGTGGGTACTGAGCAGTTAGTTAGATGGGATGGCCAAATGAGTTCATAGGGAAATGGACAATTATATGACAGGTTGTTAATTTCAAGCAAAATATTGCTAAATGGATCATACCGCCTAATTATTTTGCTAGGGTAAATTTTTTACAAACATTCAACGACGAGTTAGGTTGCAAAGAGTATTGCTGCCACAAAGTGTTTTCTAATAACAGTTCGATGACTTGGTTTGGTTGCAAGATGCCATGCATAGGAGATTTAGTCAAAAGACTCAAATTCATTCGTTCCTTGTCAGATTAATTTAGTCTGAAGATAATTGCAGTGGTTGTGATGACTTTTGGGCTAAAGAACACTGGTGCCGTATATCAGAGAGCAATAAATTATATATTTCATGATCTTATCGGTGAACTAGTAGAAATAATTTTTAATGATGTGGTGGTTAAGTTGAAGAGTGATGAGAGCCATGTGGCGATGTACGAAAAGTTCTAAAAAGAATGAGGAAGTATGGATTACAGATTAACCCTAACAAGCGTATGTTTGGTGTATCGGCTAGTGAATTTTTGGGTTTTATGGTATATAAGAGAGGTATGAGATTAGTCAATGGAACATTAGGGCATCAAAAACACGGAGCCACTAGTCAACAAAATAAAGTTACAGTCATTGATAGATAAGATAAATTTTATACGGAGGTTTATTTCAAACTTGTTAGGAAGGATTGAGCCATTTGAAATTAAAGGCCTATCAGGAATCATAGGAGGAGGAGCAATAAAAAACCTTTGACATGATTAAAGATTATTTGAGTTTACCTCCAGTGCTTATTCCACCGCAAAGGGGGAAACTATTTAAGTTGTATATATCTGTTGTATCAGTTTTAATACCGGAGATTGATGGGAAAAAAAAGGGTTATATTTTCTCCTAGTAGAACACTTTTAGACGCCAAGACAAGGTATCCTACAGTGGAAATACTTTGGTTGTGCTTATATTTGTCGTGCACAAAATTAAGGCATTTTTTTGTTATCGGCTGAGTCCATCATAGTGTACAAGTCTAATGTTGTTAAGTATATGTTGTCAGTGCTGATATTGAGAGGCAGGGTTGATAAACAGGTTTTGGCCTTGATGGAATTTGATTTTTGGTACAAATCAGCTAAAGTAGTAAAAGAGCAAGCAATAGCTGATTTTATTGTGGAATGTAGAAATGAGTCTGTACATTATGTTGAGCTGATGCCTTGGATATTATTCTTCGATGGTCAGTTTGTAGGCATGGATGCAGCATCGGTCTAGTTATAATATCACCTCGAGGGGTAAGTTTTGAATTAGCTTTTATGATTAAGCCCTATTACACCAATAATCAAGTGAAATACGAGACGGTATTCAAAGGGTTGCAGTCATGAAAGGAGACTAGTGCCAATGCTATAAAGATTGTGGGTGATTTGTTACTTGTGATAAAGCAGTTGGTTAGGAAATATGAATGTAAATATGACGTACTAAAAACTTATCAAGAGGAATGTAAGGTGCCATTGAAAAATTTCAGGATGATGTAAGTGGACTATGTTCCCAGAGAACAGAATATACAGGTGAATGAGTTTGCCCAAATTGCATCAGAGTATCAGATTATAGAGAGGCCGATAGAAGTTGAGATCGATGATATCAATGCCAATGACTAGAGATGAGCGATTGTTGATTATCTACAGAATCTGTCACAGTCGGTCCTAAGGAAGTTTCGGTACAAAGCTATGAAGTATGTATTGCTTTATGGGGAGTTATACAATCAGATGATTGCGGGGGTGTTGCTGAGATGTTTGAGTTTGAAAGAAGCCAAAGTGGTTATGTGTGAAGTACAAGAAGGGACTTGTGGGACCCATCAATAGGCTTATAAGATGAAATGGTTGTTGAGGAGAGTTGTATATTTTTAGCCAATAATACTGAAAGATTGTTTCACATATTACAAAAGATGTCAAGATTGTTAGAGGTTTGGGAGCATCCAACGAGCGCCATCATCGACCATGAACCCAATCATTAAGCCTTGGTCATTTGGAGGATGTGGGATTGATATGATCGACCAGATAAACTCACCGTTAAGCAAAGGGCACAAGTTTATATTGGCATCAATAGATTACTTTACTAAGTGGATAGAAGCAATACCCTCGAAGAAAGTTACATCTAAGGATGAGATTGATTTTGTTAGAGAACATATCAAGGATTCCTTAGACAATTACAACCAATTGAGGGTCCATATTTGTCTCCGATGAGTTTCAATAGTTTGTTGCTAGTATGTGAATTAAGTTGTTGAATTCATAGTCTTATTATGCACAAGCCAATGGTCAAGCCAAAGCTTCGAATAAAAGTTTGATAAAATTGATGAAGCGCAAGATAGACGAACAACCACATAGAAGGCATACGACATTGGCCAATTTGTTATGGGCATATCGGATGGCGTGTTATGGGTAAACTTAGGTGCCACCCCATCAATTGGTCCATGGGCATGAAGCGGTGCTGCTATGAGAAACTAACATCAGCTCAAGGAGGATATCGTTGCAAAATCAGTAGACAGCCGATGATTATCACAGTTTGATGATGGATGAGCTTGAGGACTTAGCTTAGAATCACTTGCGTGCAATTGAGCGGATTGAAGAAAAGAAATCTAAGGCTGTTCGCCACTATAATAAGATATTGGTTTCTACATCATTTACCGAAGGTGACCTTGCTTGAAAATTAATTTTGCTGATTTGGTCTGAAAATAATCAATTTAGAAAATGATCACCTAATTAAAAAGGACCTATCATATTAGACATTGTGTGCCTTGTAATGCGTATATACTAAAAAATTTTGAAGGTGAAGAATTTGCCAGGGCACTTAATGGAAAATACTTGAAGAAATATTATCCTAGTGTGTGGATTGATTCTTGAATCGGCTAGAACACAGCTGATGTCTAAATAAAGCCGACGATAATGTGTCGCCTTAAGATAGCCGATGCCAATGGGCATCGCCTTTAGAAAATATTGAAGAAAAATAAAATTACATGGATGGTCAAATTCCCCAAGGCCAATAGAGTTATGTTACATGCATTAGGCTGAGATTGTTAGACAGCATTAAAATTTAAAGTTACATCAACTCAAGATCTGCCCTAAGTGATACTAGATGGGAGAAAACAAGGGGTGATAGCTGATATGATGTTGTTCTTGGATTCTTCATTAGTTGAAACAAATAAGGGATTAGTGTTTGGAGTTGTCATCACGATAAGCAGGGGTGTAGAAAATGCCAAAGAGTGTGTGCCACTAGTCATCAAAAAGCAGAGGTTGTGAGTCATTGAAAATGGAGAGAGCTCGTGCGAAGTCGAGGGAAGATGAACAGATGGAGTGATTGAAGGTAAACTAGTGGCAAGGTAATGATTATGTAGGGGACGCCGCTAGACAGGGGATTCAAATCAATTTGAACACACTTAATGCGTGATAACCAGGCTACAATGGGTGGTAAATAAGAGTAGGATAAGGAAACCAGATGGAAGCGAACAAAATTTCAAACTTCGAGGTATCATAGTCCAAAATTGAGGGGCATGTATTAATGGCAAAAATTGGCATAGACCAGCGTATCGGTATGACAACTTTGGTATGTTTGATGATAGCCGATGGTCCCTTATAAGGCCAATGGTAATGGATTAGTTAGAGCTGATAGTTGATGAATCAATTGAAGACAATGGTTGATGGATTGGCTCACATGTTTGAGTTTGGGTCAAGGTGGATTGATTAGCCCGTGAATGATTGAGTCTAAGCCAGTTTGTAGAAGACAAAGAGAGTTATCTTTAGACATATCTATTGTAATTAGATAAGGTTGTGTTATAATTAGGAATGTTTGTTAGTTCTATTTTATCCATAAGTGGTTGTTTCGTGGTTATCGTGGATGTTGTAACCTACGGTATAAATACAAACCCTACGTTACTATAAAAAAAGATCAGACACAATTCAATACAACAAAATTTTTGGCTTATCGTCAATCCTAGTTCTCTAGGTTGTTTGATGGGTTCTGGTGTGGGGCTGCATTGTTTTGATCTCCGATGAAGGGGTAAGTCCCACCACCCTGCAGTTATATCGGCTAGACTAGTCTAGTCTAAGGCTGTATTGTTTTGATCTCTTAAATTGTTTTAGTTCGGTCTATACAGTTGCTGGTTTATTTTGATATATCGGTTAAGTCTAAGGCTGTCTTGTTTCGATCTATTAGATTAATCTAGTGTATCCATCATGCTTGCGCAGAATCTATTAGCTAAGTAGTTTTTTCTTGTTATCTTCAATCTGATTGTCTCGGTTAGGTCCGATATTTTAAGCTATTATTAATAATTTAAGTTCAACTAAGTCGATAGGTTTTATTCTTTTAACCGGTATGTTTATTATTAAGCTTAAGTTTAATACGTATTAGCTCTCTACCGATATATCTGTCTTTATAATAAGCTATGTTTATATATATTGGACCACCAGCTGATATTCATCAGCTGTTTTAATAATTAATCTACTATTAATCAATCTGATTTTTCTAGATTCAATAGTCGATGAGCTTACTTACTTATATCATTTTATATGTATTTATATGTCCGCATCGGTATACTCGCTAAGTGCGCAAGTGTTATTATTTCCATCGGTCATCGATAGACGGAAGAAGCTCGTATCGGTCAATAGACCAATTCGCTCAAGGTTATAAGTTTTATCTATGTTTCTTATCAATTGTAAGATTAAACTGATCGGTATATTTTCAATGAATCAGGCTAAGATTTACATTGGAGGATTTGTACTAGACATAAAAGATCTCTAGCCTCTATGTATGATGCAAGGACTTTGACGAATTTTACGCCAACACTAGTCGATCCCATTAATTGGCATCTAATTGTAAACCATAACTCACGGAATAGCATGCGCATTTTTATAGCTAAATTTCATTCCAAAGTAGTCAACCGCACTAAATAGCACAAAGCGTACTTCACAACGTCTCCTTTTCTATTCACCTCCTGATTCTTCCGTTTTTCTATTACCAAGCGCCGGTTTTTCAGATTCCTCCATTCCCGGTGTCTGTTTTCTTGTTCAACTCCCCAACCTACCCCACATCTAGAGTAAAAATATTACCTCAAACTATTTTATTGGATTATTTAATCCCCTAATTTTTTTTTCTATTTTACACCCTAAACTATTAACAATGGTTTACTTTACTGCTTAATAGAATTTTTCTTTTTTTCTCTAAGCTAAAATATTTAGAGCAATAGATGGTATCATTATCGAAGTTAAAAAAAATCAATTTTTCATGACTGTTTACTTTAAATCAAGTTTAAATCAATCTTTGGTGTTTTCAAACTATAAACAGTTATAAAAATTATAAAAAATGTTAAGAGATAATTTTTAATACATCTATTAATCCTACCAAATTTAAATGCAAAATATAACTTATACAAAGAGAAATAAAAAAGAAAAAATCTGTTATAGTGTAAAGTGAAGCATTTTTAATAGTTTGAGGTGTAAAATGAGTTAAAATAGTTTAGGGGGTTAGGGAGTAAAATAGAGTTCTTCCTTATTTTATCATGATAATCGTTAATACTCCTACATTGAATCATCTGCGGATAAAAGAACTACAGCATATGCACGTTGGTTTAAAGAGTAAAACAATTATCAGGCCGGTAGCATCAGGGAGGAGGCCCGCTCGGCCAGCATCAGTGAAGAGTGACTTGATCGATGCTGCAGCGCACCCGCTGCAGCTCCACCACCACTCTATGTCGCTGGCCTTGTTCGGCGCAGACCTGCAGCCAGCACAGCCGCACTCATCCCCTCCCTCACCGGCTATAGAGCTTGGTTCATCCTCCACTGGCCATCATGTTGGGGAGCTCTCGACCGATAGGAGGAGGCCAGAAGGATTGCAGCAGGGAAGGACATGGTGGTGGCTGCCGCCCCGGTTTGGCCCTCGTCTGGGCCCGTTGTCACGCTGCTGGATCATCCTTGTGCCACTGGATCTTGTCATCTCGTTGCTAAATCCAGGACGCCGCCGTTGACAGAGCCCTGGTATCACTCTGCTGCTGCCTAGGCATCCCTGTCTTCTTCCTCGATGCCATCGTTGTCAAGCCTAGGCAGAGACAGTGGCACTGCCTGTTGTTGACACCACCTCCCCCGTCGCCTGTGCTGCGCTTCACCCTGACCTCCTCTGTACTGCCGATGCAGCGAGATAGGTGGATGGATTAAGGTGAGATAGATCTGGCACCCTCCTTGATCGTTGTCATAGGAGCACATCCAGGCACATCCTCACTTCAAGCCGCCTCTTCTGTATGAGCAGCGGGCAGTGCAGAAGCGGCCACCGTATTCATGACATGGGCTCCTCCATTGAGCATGGCGGTGGCAGCCCATGCATCTTGTCCTAATGACAACTCGAGCTAGGTTTATGCTAGGGCACTAGAGCATGGGCACCACCATCGTGTCGCTGCTAGATCCAGAGGTGTTGAGGTTCCAAAGACATGACCCCATCGTCATAGCTGCCTCATCCCGACCGCAGCGTCTGCCCTCCACCATATCTTCCTGACTGCTGCTACAAGCATGGTAGGGCATAGCGACGGCGCTGGACCATGGCGATGGGGATTGGGAAGGAATGCGCCGGATGGAGGCACGTCAGGCTAGATCCGAAAATCAACGTGACGGAAAAGAGAGGCAATGAATGGTTATTTCACTTTAAGTACCATGTAAATAGGTGGGACAGAGAGGAGTGAACAAATTACTACTGCATGGGAGGTGAGGGGTGGATTGCATAGGATGGAGGGGGAGGGGTGGGAGAGGTGTGCTGGATGGAAGGGTGTAGGTTGTTGAGTTAAACAGTGTGCTACGCTCTATGTAGTAGTTCTCTAAAATAGTTTTATTTTTATTCTAGAATGTCGTAATTTGGAATTCTACGTTGAAATTATTCTTCAAACAAAACTCATAATTGTTATACCTTTAATCCTGCTTTGAGCTATTTCAAAATTTATTTTTGACATGGAATCCAGAATTTTTTTCTTTTATTAATCCTTAAGTCATTTTCACCAAGATGTAAATGATTCTTGCTGGGACCAGTTCCAGATGTGATGCATGTACATGTTGCCCATGCACATGTGGATAATTACTACACATCAACGTTCTTCATAACCGTGTAGATAATATTCAATTGTTTTGATGTTTTTCTAATTTTTCATTTCAGCCTTTTGTGTTGTAATACATCAATTACCATTTAAAAGAATGTACAATTCAACCCATCCAAGAGTTATATTGATGTCAGGGCCCAAATAGGTGTAAGGTTCAAACAAGCTAGTATAAAAATAAGATTTTCTATCGTGCAAACTAAAAAATCAAGCGAGTATGTGTTACCACTCAACGAGCAGAGCAGCAAAACAAAAGCCAGAGTAACCATGTCCAACAAAGCATGCGTCGACGTGGAGGAAATATTTGATCTTAAAAACCCGATCTTCCTCTCCATGTGTGATCGTCTCTTTCTTGTGTGGTCACCTTCTCACGTTGTCGTGACAATCAGTGCCAAAATGTAGCAGCCTTTTACCGATAGTTAACATGTCTAGATATAGAGATAGAATGCCAAGCACATGTGTGCTAGCACCCGTGTGGGGCTAAGGTTTGACTTGTTCAAACTATTACACGTAGCCCTTAGCCTGCCCTTATACATATTTTAACTAGCCTCGTGTGTCCACTAGGAACTCTACTCGAATATCTATCTGAATTACACCTATATTTAAATCTCTATTCAAACATGCCATTCTAACTTAAGCTAAATGTGTGACATGCTAGTTTCAAGTATACACAGTTACAACCCAAAAACATATTTTTCTTATCATGTGTCAACAGCTCTCCTTAGCAATACATATTGACCCACTGAATGTACATACATATTATATTGTTGAACCTGTAGTGGATTTACAAGCCCTTTGGCCTAATGATATTAATTAAGCTCAAGATGAGATACGTGTATCAATAGCTCAATTATTTTCTTGATCATGTATTATATTACTCAACTCATAATTGACTCCACAATCACTCGGTATAGTCATTCATTTCTATAATAAATTACATGAGATATCTCTTAGCAAATCCGATATTAATCATTTATATCCGACTATATCTTTTAATCTAAACAGAAACTACTTATGAAGTAGCATTCAGTAGTACCTAAGTAAGTCACTATGCATGTTGGAACCAGGGTAAATTCAGGTCTAAGGATTTTTTAAAACCATAAATAGTGAGAACAATTATCGGTACATCATATATAGCAATTGTGTATCATGTTGAGTCTATCCAATAATATGCTTTTTAACATGTATTTATATTATTTATTTGACAGGATTCATGAGACATGATCATCAATCATAAAAATATGTTGTTCTTATAGTCATATTTATTTCAGATATGATTCAATTAGGAATCATTTAAAAATAATATAAAAACTCTCATCATAAATTATATACTTAGTAATTAATAATAAGTCATCTATTTCATGCAATAGAATAACACTTTATTTCTAAATATTATAAATATAGTATGTGATACAATAATATCTATGATTGCTTTTACAATAATCTTTTAATTGACTTTAGGGCATATTAGTATCACCAGAGACTCTATATTATGCTAGTCCAAAATCACACTAACATACACAATTAAAAATTAAAAAGATAACATCATAGCCAATATTAGAAATATCAAGATAAAACTAAATAATAGTTGATGGTGAAAGCCTTATTACTAAAGTTACATTATTTACCTTGAAGGGCATACTAGAAATTAGATAAATGCACCTATCAGCGTCTTCAGAGATGACTCCTCAACAAACAGTGAACACATTTTCTCTAAAATTAGGTGGAATAGCAAGGTAAGTAAATAGACTACTCAACAAGTGCACGAGGAAAATGCAATATGCATAGCTGATGACTTTGGTTAAAACAATAGTTGTAATTATAAACAATTTATAAATAAATATTTAAAACAACATTTTATAAGTAACAGATGTTATCAACCAAGCCGTCCCAACTAAAGAGATTTAGCTCCGCATCTACCAAGCACGAGACCGTTGTACACCACTCCAAACCCACCCCTACCAAGATCCTGCTCTGGAGAGAACAGGTCCATGATGTCTTTGAGGTGTTGCAGTTTCATCTGCCAGCGATTTCTCCTTTTGCAAGTAGAAGGAAAACAAATCTCTACCTACAGGCCTACACATGAATTAATGTAAATATAACAATAAAAGGTGCTTTAGAAAATGGAAAGGAATTGAGGAATTGTTAGCGTGGGTAAAAAAAGAGAAGATGCTCAGAACAGAAATTGAATAGAGAAATGAATAACATGAGATCTACTAAGCTCATATCGAATTCATTTACAAAGCAGATACTGAGCATTTAGCGTGGGTAAAAAAAGAGAAGATGCTCCAAAACAGAAATTGAATAGAGAAATGCATAACATGAGATCTACTAAGCTCATATCGAATTCATTTACAAAGCAGATACTGAGCATTCACAACGATAGTAATGCTTTGTAATTTTATTCAAATCAAATTGGTTTGGATGAAATTATAGGAGCTCTGAAAATACCTTTTCAACTTAAATAGAGCTGTCCCTTTTTTACTCTTCTTTTGGGCTGTAAGCTCAGATGTCAGAGCATCTTTAATGTAAAGGAGGACCTGATACAAAGGACACTTGCAACATAGAAAATCGCATTCCAAAATTAATGTTCTACCCAAATCACTAGCACAATCACATTCAATATGCAGATGAAGGTCATGATAAGCTGGAATGGAGTGGAGATATGTCGATAATAGTGCGTTTGGTCCAATGTTCATTCTTGTGCCCAACTTTCATTAACATGTCAACTAATGGAGGGAAGCTAGAAGGATGAGGTCTGGCCAAAACTGGAGACAAAAAAATTTGTAGCTTTTGACTGATTAGACTGAAGTCTATAGCCATAAGCTCAACTAGTTTGGCAACTGAGAAGGCTATTGGATGATCAAACTATCAAACAGTCGATGAAATTTACAACTATAGGTCCAAACGAATTGACTTCGCAGGGATGATAAAACAGAAAAACAGATAGCGAGCCATCTATGTACCAACATTAAAATCGATATATTTAGTATGACAAAATTTACTATATCACACTCAAAAATTATATAATTTGTTAGTAGAAATCTTAAAATTCTGTCACTGCTGAGAGACACCACAAAATTCATGTAATCGTGTAACGCCCGTGTTTTGGCATCCAAGAAAAAAAACTATCTATATAAAAACATATTTGCGAAGCTTTTATCAATTAAAGAGTGTGCCAAAGAATCGATCTCAAATCTCTCCAAACCCACTCTAGAATACCCTCCAACAATTTCTTAAAATTTGTTGAGTTTAAATTAAATTCAAACATTCAAAATTTCAATTCCAAATTATTTCTAAAAATTCAGAAAGGCCACTATTCACCTAGGCCGCTATCCCCTCCTTTCTCCCTCTCTCGACCCACTCGACCTCCTTCCTCTTTTGGCCTACTTTCCTCCCCACACAACCTAGCTTTATATGCCCCACAGCCTGTTTTCTCACTCGCTGTTGTCACACGCACTTGCGCCTTAGTACACTAGCCGACTAGTCGGGCCCATCCACCGATCGTGTTGCAAACAGCCACCCAACATGAGGTGTCACGGCCATCTCCTACCTCCAGCATTGCCCAACGCATGCCGAGCGCTTGGTCAAACGTGCCATCCTTCGCAGCGTGCAACCATGCCTCCTTGTTGTGTCGGCAATGCCCACCAACACATCACCCTTATCCGTACCGCGCACATAAATAATGTACTGCTGTCTTCCTAGGAATCAGCATGGCACTTTCCTCACCGCTAAACCTTGGCACGTCACCACTATATTTGGTTCGGGTCCCGGTGAAGGAGCACACTCCCCCGTTCCATCGCGTCCTATCCTGCCCGACGTGTTGCCCACATTCTCTCTTCCCCTTCATTTTGGCCAGCACCATCATGGTGCCATGCCGTGCTCTACCGCCTCATGTCACGCCACATGATCACTCATCGCTAGCGTGCAACACTATGTCACACCACCTATTTCCGTTCTCGCTATACACAACCCCACGCCTATAAAAGGCCATGCAGCCCTTAACCTCATCTCGCACCATCCAACTCCATCCAAGCTCCCCCACCGCCACCACCTCCTGTTCCTCTTTCCTTCTCTTTGCCGCGTGCCATTGTTGTCATCCTTCCATATTCCCTAAGTTAGCACCTTCGGGTGCTCTCCTCCTCTCTTTCTTTCTCCTCACCACCTCAAACTGAGCCTAAAACCCAGCCACTTCATGGCCCATTTGGTCGCCAGTGATGACCAAATGACACACTCCCACCGGAGTCAACCGCTGCTCACCATCAGCTAGCTCTCGTTCCTTTGAACCAAATCTATGCCATTCACATTACTCTCCATCCTCCACTTAATGCTCTAGTGATCATGGCTCATCGGGAATCATTGTCGTTCGGTCAGATGCCATTGAGCTCCGTTGGCCGTCGATTTCCCCTTCGGTCTCCTCTCGATCAGCGACCATGTGGCCATCACCCGGCAGCCACGTTGGACGACCGTGGGTCCACTGTCCGATGCAGCGCACCCACCTCGGCTGAACCAGTGTTGGGCCGGCTTGTGAGTCTGAAAGACCTTGGCCTCATTTTCTCAGCCCAACAATATCTACCTGAGCTCGTTAACCTATCATCCAGATAAATAAAACTCTACTTTACCTCCCTCGCCCTATCCCCACCTATCAACATCTTATTCAAACCTTTTATTTTCTATAGTCTAGAAAATTATTTAATCTTATAAAATTCATATCATTTTAACCGAAACTCCATTTGAGCCCGCTCTACTTTTAATTTTTTTTCTAAAAATGAGATCCCTTTATTAACACTATTAGTTATATATATTAGATTATGATTTTATTTCTTTTCACATATTGTTGTTTTGTGTCACGTAGTAGCCAACACCGGGGAGCTGCTAGTCAAGGACTTTATCGAAGAAGATTGTGACCAAAACCAAGGCAAGTCACCCCTTAATTATGTTGAGCCCATATTTTTAAATTAAAAGTTATTTTGTTTGTAAACCATGCATATTTAGGTACACGATACCGACCGCAAATAGCTTGTTGATCTGATATGCCTTAAACAACTTGTTGCACATGGATTCCTTGTTTGTTGATGACTCTACGCTCTATTGTCATCCTAGTAATCATGCACATCAAAGCGTGAGTGTCGACAACACCCTGTTACATAAAATTGGTTGAAGGGACAAAATATATTTTAAAAATGGTTTGAAACACTGACATTTGTAGTCGGCGGCTTTGCAAAATAAAATGGCTTTATCAAAATTGGCCATAGTTAGTCATTGCCTATGTGGCCTAACTTCGTCGTGACATATAAGGACCAATCTCTTGAGTAGTTTTACTAATCATTTTAAAGTGCGACTACATGGGTGGAATTGGACACTCCTGGCCGAGTAATTAGTGAAGTAGGATGTGTACGGAAGTCAATGGATGTGGAGACACCGAGGTGACATTTGGGATATGCCTGTAGGACCTAAGTACGGAAAGCTTGCGACTTGTCCAGTAGTTGGTCTAGGACACTTTTAGTTAATAGCCAACTATCCTAGAAATGCTTTGGATAGGCCTTGTCACGAACCACTTCTCACCATGCGTATCTGATCAATATTTACTAGGTGTTTAGAGTAAATTCACGTCATATGGGTGAAGCATGCACTCTTTACAAAGGTTATAATCTGTTCAAATAGCCATGCCTACAGTCATGGGTGGATAACAAGTAATCCTCCATGGTCATGGGTGGATAACAAGTAATCCTTCTTGCATAGTCTTGTATTCAAAAAATTTTAATGGAAAAATTTGTTGTGGTATGGAATCATTACTAGAACCAACCTATGTGGTCGATAAAACACCTGAGTGATTTGAAATGGGCTGTATGATCCGGAGTGTCTCTTCGCACTAGATTTGAAATTAGATAAGATAAAGTTAAGTTGTGATTGTGAAAGGTACATAATTTGAAAGTACCAAATTGGAGGTGCCGTCTAGGACCTTACACTCTGAATCAAAATCAAAACATGTCGTTGTAAAGCGACTTATGGAATGAGTTGAGACACGAGTCTCTTTTCAGTAAATGTGGTGAATTATTGCCTGCAATTCACAAAATGGATTGAGGAGTGAGCTTTTTTCCGATTACTTCAAGAGCACACTTAAAAATTTGCAAAGATAATTTTAAAAACTAACTTGATTGCAAAACAAAACCAGACCCCTTTTTAAAACTCTTGCATACCCCATTAATTTTCATGACTTGTTAAGTATCTCATGTAATCATTATCCCCTATCTAGAAAAACAGTACAATGAAAAACCAACCTTAGAGGAGTTACTTTAAGAACAAGGAATATATGAAGATTATTAGGGCTTCATTCTATGACCCAAACTATGCTTATGGGTTTAGATCTAACTTTGCTTATATTGTTGTCTTTGCTTGATGTAGCATTGTAAGCCTGAGATCTTGTAACTTATATATTAGACTTTAAATACTTTATTAAGTATTTAAATATAAGGTTTAGTGAAGATTGACCTATATCCTATTTATACCAGCAAAATTGCAAGTATGAGTGTTGCACTTCTGTTAACCTACTCATTTTCTAATAGAAAGAGGCACCACAAATTGGTTAGAGGACACTGAAGATATTATTTTATAATTTCTGGGCAAAAATGTGATGATAGAAATTGAAAAAGACAAGTTTACCCTAGTTGCAAGCTCTTCTACTATGACGAGAAGCAGCGCCTCCTCCACGGCACACCGTTGCTGTTGATGAAGACGGACAGCTACCTCGTCCTGGGGCTCTTCCTCATGCCAACGCTCCAAGGTGAGCTCGGTCAGATGTTCCCGAAGAAAGACGCCGTGTTCCACCACCTCAGCCACTGCCTCCTCCACCCGGGCAACGTCGTGTGGAACGCCATCTGTTAGTTCATTCAGACATTCAGTCTAGGTTTACTAGCGTTTTTCATTCGGTTTCGTCAGTTTCATCAGAATAAGAAACCCGATAGGGGTGTGTCTGTACCACCTGACTCGCGCATTGTTCGCGGGATGGTGATCACATAGTTGGTGTCTCCTTTTTCGTTGAGTCCTAGCTGTAGCCATGAGCATCACTTTTCAACCGTGGGATGGCACGGTTCTGTAGGGAGAAGTGGCGTGCATGGCGCCGGATCGCGAGTGGCTGATAGCCGCCGCATGCTTTGTATATATTTCAATCAAAGAGTCAGAAAACGCCGAGTTGTTGCGGCACCAAAAACCTCTTGTGTTCGTGTTCATTCAATTCCACAGAGTTCGCGTGAGTTTGTGAGATCGTGATCCGCTGATTCCGGGTTGTCTTCCTCATCTCCGGTGACGGACGTCGGTGAACGAGAGCCAACAACTGGTATTAGACTGAGGTTCCATCAGTGGACACGAGATCGAGTGATCGCGGTGGCGTTCATGGCGGAGCGACGATGACGATCCTCCTCATCGATCAACAGGCGCCGCTGTTGACCGCGATCTGGTGATTCACCGGGTCGTTCGTGAAGTGGGCGGTAGCGGGTCAAACCCGATGTTGGGAAAGGCCAACTACTACGGGTGGACGGCACTGATGAAGCTCAAGCTGCAGGCGAGGAGCCTGTGGACCGCGGTGAACGTCGGCACCGACAACTTCGTCGACGATCGGAACGCCCTGGAGGCGATCGCGCAGGGCGTCCCGCCGGAGCTGCAAGGGAGTATCGCCAGCAAGCCTTCGGCGAGAGTGGCGTGGGACGCGCTGAAGAAGATGCATCTCGGCGTTCATCAGGTGTGCGAGGCGAAGGCGAACACACTCCGCCGCCAATTCCAAGAACTGAAGTTCAAGGACGGGGAGACGGTGGATGAGCTCGGTGTCCGCATCAGCGACCTGGCGAATCAGCTGGAGGTCCTCGACACGGCGTACTCGGAGCCTAACATAATTCGCGATGGCGATCGAGACCATGCTCGACATCAACGACATGACGGTGGAGGAGCTGATTGGGAGGCTCAAGGCGGCTGAGGAGCGGTACGGTCTCAACGGCGGTGGAGGCGGTGCCATGGCGAGCCTTAACCTCACCGAGGACGAGCTGGTGGCCAAGGTGATGTCAAGGCTGTAGCTCTCTAGCGAGGGTGCCCAGGGAGGCGGACGACCTCCATCATCTAATCAGCGGCGAGGCCGTGGAGGTGGCCCGTCCTAGAACCGGGGGAGCGCGGGAGGCTCCAAGCAATCTACCGGCGGCGACGGCAAGAAGAAGAAGAAGCTCGCCAACGACGAATGTGTGTACTGTGGCAAGATGGGCCATTGGGCGCGTGAATGTCACGAGAAGAAGAGGGATGAGCAGACGCACACGGCCGAAGCGGAGTCAGAGGCCACGCTGATGGTGGGGATCGCCACGATCACTGTTGATCCGGTGACCCCACCGATGGCGCGTAGCACCATGGAGGACATGGTGGACGTCCAGATTGGGGATGGTGGCACCCGAACGTGCTAGGTCTTCACCGACAAGGCGGCGAACATGGAGATCGCCGTGGCTCAGGTGGCGCTCGCCACACCAGCGGTGTCCGAGGCGAGCAAGGAGGTCCACATCTGGGAGGACAAGCTCTTCGTCCAGCTTGGGGAGAAGTGCGGTGAAGGGAAGATGCGCTAGATCCTCGACACGGGGGGCGACAAACCACATGACCGGGGTGCGGTCAGCCTTCTCCGAGCTCGACACAGGCGTGCACGGCACCGTCAGGTTCGGAGACAGATCCATGGTCGACATCCATGGCTGTGGCACCGTCCTCTTCAGCTGTAAGACCGGGGAACAACAGAGGCTGGCGGGAGTGTACTACATCCCCAAGCTCACGGCCAACATTGTAAGCATTGGGTAGCTGGACGAGGACAAGTACAAGACCCTGATCAAAGACGGCGTTCTGCGTATTTGGGACCAGCGACGTCGACTTCTTGCGAAGGTACCGCGCTCCAAGAACCGCCTCTACATCCTCAATGTGAACATCAGTGCTCCGGTGTGTCTGGCGGCGCACGCAAATGACACAGCCTGGAAGTGGCATGCGAGGTACGGGCACCTCGGCTTCCATGGCCTAAAGCTGCTGGCAAGAAAGGAGATGGTGTGCGGACTTCCATAGATTGATCATGTCGAGTAGGTGTGCAAGAGTTGCCTCACTGGGAAGCAGCGTCAGCAACTATTCCCGGTGGCAAGCAAGTTTCGCGCCACTTGCTCGCTGGAGCTTGTGCATGCGGACCTGTGTGGCCCGATAACCCCAGCCACACCGGGCAGCAAGCGCCTGTTCCTCCTCATCATGGATGACAAGAGTCGGTATATGTGGCTGGTTCTGCTGGTGAGCAAAGATCACGCCATGGAGGCCATTGTCCAGCTGCAGGCAAGGTTGGAGAAGGAGTCTGGCAAGGAGCTAGGCACGCTACGCACAGACCATGGCGGAGAGTTCACGGCACAGGTGTTTAAGGAACACTATGCCAATCATGGCGTACAATGTCACTTCACCGCACCGTATACTCTGTAGCAAAACGGCGTGGTGGAGAGACGGAATCAAACCGTGCTAGGGATGGCCCGTAGCATGATGAAGGGCATGAAGGTGCCGGGCTGGCACTGGGGTGAGGCGGTCTGCACTGCCGTCTTCATCTTGAACCGATCACCGACACGAAGCGTGGACGGGAAGACACCCTATGAGGTCTGGTATGATTCTAAGCCGGCCGTGCATTTCTTTCGCACCTTTGGCTGCACTGCACATGTGAAGGTAGCCGGCGGACACCAACGCAAGCTACACGACAGGGTGTTCATCGGTTACGAGCTGGGGACTAAGGCCTACAGATTCTATAATCCGAACACAGAGCGTGTTTGTATATCGCACGATGCCGTGTTTGAAGAAGGAAGGCCCTGGAGATGGGAACATGCTAAAGCTGTGTAGCCAAACACGGCTTCAAGGGAGCCATTCACGGTGGAGTACGTGACGCTGTCCGCCCTGGGAGGTGGACACGCGCCACAGTCGCCTGCGCTCACACCGCCGGCGTCGCTAGGGCCCTCGACATCCACAATGGGTCCCGCATCTTCTCCGACAACGCCGGTGCAGGAGGCTGCGCCGACTGACTCGCCTGCACCGGAAACGCCAGAAGGGGTGGAGTTCATGTCCCCTCCCTCGAGGGAGCTAGTGCTGGACGACGACGCCGATGATGCCCCACTGAGGTTTCGGGCATTGGACAACGTGCTTGGCGACACGCTCGTTCCAGGAGAGGCGGACCGTGCTGTTGATGGAGAGCCGACGACGTTCGACGAAGCCCGTGATGATGAAGATTGGAGGAAAGCCATGCTCGAGGAACTGACCTCAATCGAGCATAACGACACCTGGACACTCGTCGATCTCCCGCAAGGGCACCATGCCATTGGGCTCAAGTGGGTGTGCAAGATCAAGCGCGATGAGCTGGGCGCAATTGTGAAGCACAAAGCGAGCTTGGTGGCCAAGGGGTATGTCCAGAAGTCAGGCATCGACTTCGACGAAGTATTCATACCAGTGGCAAGGATGGAGTCGGTGAGGATGCTTCTCGCCGTTACTGCATTGGAAGGTTGGCTTGTTCACCATATGGATGTCAAGTCGGCTTTTCTCATTAGGGATCTCATCGAGGAGGTTTATGTGTAGCAGCCGCCTGGCTTCACCATGGCTTGGCACGAGAGGAAGGTGCTACGCCTGAAGAAGGCGCTCTATGGGCTTCGTCAAGTGCCGCGGGCATGGAACCAGAAGCTGGATGCCAGCCTACGCGACCTTGAGTTTGTGCGGTGCTCAAGCGAGCACGGCATGTACACTCGTGGCAAGGGCGTGTCATGGGTGATTGTTGGCATCTACGTCGATGATCTGATCATCACCGAGGCGAAGGAAGGCGGTGTTGACGCGTTCAAGGTAGAAATGCAGTGCCTGTTCAGGATGAGTGATCTTGGATTGCTGTCCTACTACTTGGGCATAGAGGTGAGATAGTCCAAGGCGGCGATCACACTCGGGCAGATGGCGTATGCCCGCAGCCTGCTGCAGAAGGCAAATATGGCGGGGTGCAATCCCTATCATATCCCAATGGAGGCACGACTAAAGCTCTCCAAGGACGGAATGACAGCATTGGTGGACACCACCGAGTACCGCAGCCTGGTGGGGAGTCTCAGGTACTTGGTTCACACCCGCCGAACATCTCGTTCGCGGTGGGGTTCGTGAGTCGCTTCATGGAGAAACCCAAGCAGGAGCACATGGCGGCGGTGAAGCATCTGCTCCGCTACATCGCCTGGACGATCGAGTTCGGCCTAATCTACCCCAAGCTGTCTGGTGGCGACAACAGCCTAATCGGCTACAGTGACAGCGACTTTAGGGAAGACACAGACGATAGGAAGAGTACGATGGGCATCATCTTCTTCCTCGGGACGAGGGTAGTGTCTTGGCAGTCCCAGAAGCAATGAGTGGTGGCGCTTTCTTCCTGTGAGGCGGAGTACATTGCCGGTGCTAGAGCAGCGTGACAGGCGGTGTGGCTCACAAGGCTGCAGAAGGATGTCAGTGGTGAAGATCCTCAGGCGCCTTGACTGAAGATGGACAATATGTCTGCAATTGCACTTAGCAAGAACCCGGTGCTGCATAATCAAAGTAAGCACATCGATACCAAATTCTATTTCATTCGTGAGTACGTCGACAAGAGGGCCATCTTGCTGGACCATGCGAGTACTCAAGACCAACTTGCTGATGTGATGATGAAGGCACTAGGGCGAGCAAGGTTCTGTGAACTTTGTGAGAAGATCGGCGTCATCAACCTGGGCTGAATGGTCCTCATTCAAGGGGAGATTGTTAGTTCATTCAGACATTCAGTCTAGGTTTACTAGCGTTTTTCATTCAGTTTTGTCAGAATAAGAAACCCGATAGGGGTGTGTCTATACCACCTGACTCGCGTATCGTTCGCGGGATGGTGATCACATAGTTGGTGTCTCCTTCTTTTTCGTTTAGTCCTAGCTGTAGCCATGAGCATCACTTATTCAACCGTGGGATGGCGCGGTTCTGTAGGGAGAAGTGGCGTGCATGGCGCCGGGTCACGAGTGGCTAATAGCCGCCGCATGTTTTGTATATATTTCAATCAAAGAGTCAAAAAACGCCGAGTTGTTGCGGCACCAAAAACCTGTTGTGTTCGTGTTTATTCAATTCCACATAGTTCGCGTGAGTTTGTGAGATCGTGATCCGCCGATTCCGGGTTGTCTTCCTCATCTCCGGTGACGGACGTCGGTGAACGTGAGCCAACACCATCATGGCCTACAACCGCAAGCACCTCGCCGGGGCCGGCCAGCTCGTCGGCATACAGATACGCCTCGGGCTGTCCGCGTGGGCTCGACTGAACAGTTGCGGAGTGCGACGGCGGCCTCCAGCACTAGCGGTCACTCCGGCTTGCCCACGGACTCCGCCTTGAGACTTCGCAGCATGTACTGCACATCAAAACATCATCTCAGCCAGTAAGATTACCGGCCACACTGTACCACCGTTACAAATCAACAAAATAGAAGCCGAAACTAGCTACCATGGAGATGAACCACCATACCCTGTCGTAGCACTGCAACTCGCCGATGCCGGGGAACCTCCAGGTGCCATTGTTCTCCGGGTACGACGGGTAGCGGAGCTTGCCGGCCGGACCCATGCCGACTTGAATCTCCTGCGAATCGACCAAGATGTCATCGGTTAGCACGCGACGCAATCAAGAAAGAATTCAGTCGCCAGAGTGGGTGAGGTACGTACGACGATGGTGTTGCCCATGAATGAGGCGAAGTGGTCGCGGAAGGCGCCGGAGCCGTGCTTCCACTCGTCATCATACTACGACTAAGCAGCGAGGCGGTACCGTACGTGCGGCGGTGTGAGGACGTCCGCGCTCTGCCAACGCCTCGCTGGGTGCGACAGCACGCGCACTTGTGGCACCCACGACGCGACGGCGAGTCCCCGGCCGCTCGTCCTCTCCACGAACTCCTCGGGGTGGAAGTCCATCGGGTTGCCATGGCTGTCGCCCATGGCGTAAGGGAGTCCGACTGAGTCGGGGTGAGAAAGTGCGTCTGGGGTTGGATACAGCGGGCAACTAGGGGTAAACGTGTCTTTTTCAAATTTCTCTCTCCACCTTTTATCTAGTAATCATAAAATAATGCATCCAGTCTACTCTAGCCAATTTCATGATGTTTTTTCCCTCGGCAGTGACACGATCTAACAATATTGCCTAGCCAATTACATAAATTTTAGATATCATATAGCAAATGTTACATATTTAGTGCCTACGTGGTAGAATGTGAAACATTTCTCCAACAGTTGGTGAGCACAAGCAAAAGCATCAATAAACTAAATCACCATAAATCTCAACAAACAATAATTGATCAATGGAGACCAAGGACATCAATTGGTCGCACCCCGCGTGTGTAGACGTGTACCCACCACCACCTCACTGTTTCATCTAGCCGTGTCCTACGGATATGATGGTGATGCTACAGGAAAAGGCGTAGGCTACGAGAATATAAAATAAATTTTTTTTATGGCGCACACCAAGATATCATGTAAAGAAGTGATCATGAACTATTAACACGAAACGCACAGTGTAGCGGAAGTAGGGTAGGAGAATCCGATCAAACAACACGCGCGTCGAGGTAGTAGATGAAGTAGTTGATCGCTATGATCCTAATGCCAATCAGTGCCACAATGAGCAGCGCCTCTACCGAGAACCACACGTCCAGGGCTAGAATACCAATTGAGAGTGTACTATTACTCGTAAGTGGCTAAGGTTTGGCTCGAGAGGTATGTCTCCTCAACCTCCCCAACTCCCTATATAGGCTTCCTTACATGCCTTAGTGGACCGTGGCCTAATAGGAGTCTACTCGGATCTCTATCCTAATTGAGCCCTTATCTGAATCACATTTGAATAAGTATTTCAACCTATTAAGTATGCGACCCCTGTAAGTTAACGTATATTTGGTCGCAACCTAAAAACGTCTTTTCGGTCTTTAATAAGCCATATTTATCCCAAAGTATACGTAAAGATTATATCGGCTAAATCTCTAATGTTCTCGTATACGAATCTCTTTACCTTACGATATCGATCGAGCTCAAGGAGAGACTTATGTCATTCTCTTAATAGCTTAATCACTTTCTCGATCCTGTGATAGATTATAAACTTGTGATTGACTCAATCTCCTTAGCATGGTCATGCACTTCCATAATCCATTATATCGAAGAGCCCAAAGATATTTCTCCTACAAGAGGAGTAAATTCTATTTTGATTACTTACATCCCACTGCATATTTTATAGCAACCTTGAATACTATTTTTATGAATACCCTATTACAAAGTAGTATTTGGTAGTATCAAAATAAACTACTACCTATGTTGGGAACTATGATAATCTCAAATACAAGAACTCCACATAAACACTAGTTGAGATTCATTGATAACACATAAAATTTCTATATTATCTCATAGTATTCAATATATGTTCACTAACATATGTCCAAATTATTGATTTGACATCTCCATACCATGATCTATGAGACATAATCATCAATCAATACATATGTTGATCTTACAATTATATATGTTCCTCATATAAGATATGATCAGGGATCATTTAGAAATAGCAATATTTGATATTATGAGCCTCATAAATAATCCACGTACTCATTGATCAATAATGATAATGTTCATTTTAAAAAACAAATCAATATATCATAAACATAGTTTGTGATATATACAACATCTCCATAATACCTCTAGGGCATATCACTAACAGTCTCTCACTTGCACTAGAGTCAATCATATAGGTCTCTAATACCCATTGCCCTAACGTGGGCCTCATGCTTTGGCTACAGAAGCGGCATTGTCATTGGATCTACAATGTTCAATTTCGTTTCTACTTTACATATCTTTATATCACCTCTCTCCACTATCTCACCATTGAGGTGAGAACGTCGTAGAATGTGCTTGGACGTCTGGTGCGATGTAGGCTCCTTAGATTGTGCAATGGCGCCACTATTATCACAATAGAGATCCATTGGACTGATGGCACTAGTCAACACACCAAGTTCAGAAACAAATTTCTTGATCCAAATAGCCTCTTTAGCAGCTTCAAAAGCGACAATATACTCGGCTTCCATTGTAGAATCAGCAACGGTATCCTGCTTGGAATTCTTCTAGGTCACCGCACCACCATTTAGACAAAACGCAAATCTATATTGTGATCTAAAATCGTCTTTGTCAGTTTGGAAGTAAGCATCGGTGTAACCATTTACAACGAGCTCTTCCTCACCTCCATGACTAGGAACATATCTTTACTTCTTCTTAAGTATTTCAAGATGTTCTTTATAGCAATCCACTGACCTTCACCTATATCTAATTGGTATCTACTTATAGCACTTAAAGCATACGAGACATCTAGATGTGTACAAAGCATGGCATACATAATCGCCCCAATAGTCGAAGCATATGAAAACACATTCATCTTATCCTACTCATCAAGTGTACTAGGACAGTGACTCTTGCTAAGATTTATACCAAGTGACATAGGTAGGAAATCTTTCTTGGAGTCCTGCATGTTAAACTTTTTCAACACCTTATCAATATATGTATCTTGGCATAATCCAATTAGCCTTCTTGATCTATCTCTATAGATCTTGATGCCCAGAATGTATGCTGCCTCTCCTAAGTCTTTCAGAGAGAAACTACTTTTCAATAAAAACTTAACAGATTCGAGCATAGGAAGGTCATTTCTAGTCAACAATATGTCATCCACATACAAGACCAAAAATACAAGTGCGCTCCCACTAGCCTTCTTCATTCTTGATGAAACCAAACCCTTTGATCATTTCATCAAAATGAATATTCCAACTCCAAGATGCCTACTTTAATCCATAAAAATAATTTGTAGCTTGCATATCTTTCCAGTTGATTGCGGATCGACAAAACCCATGGGTTTTATCATGTACACATCCTTAGTCACATTTCCATTAAAAAGATGTTTTGACATCCATTTGCCATATCTCATAGTTAACATATATAGCAATCGGTGGAATGATCCAAATAGACTTCAGCATTGCAATGGATGAAAAAGTTTTATCATAATCAATATCTTGAATTTGTTTGGAACCTTTAGCCACCAATCGTGACTAATAGATGTCAACATTTCCATTCATATCTATCCTTTTCTTAGAAACCCATTTGCACTCAATGGTTTTAGCACCATCAGGGATCAACCAAGCTCCAAACTTAATTACTATACATGGATTCAATTTTAGATCTTATGGCTTCAAGCCATTTCTCAGAGTCTGGTCCCACCATCGCTTCTTTATAGGTCTTAAGCTCATTGTTGTCTAATAATAATATGTATCTTTGTTGAGTAGTCAAGAACATGTACCTCTCGGATGCACGACGTGACCTCTCTGACCTATATGATACTGGTGTGTCTACAACAGGTTCTTCAACCTGCTATGGTTGTATAGGAGCTAAAACATTTTCAGGTGTTTCTCGAATTTCTTCGAGTTGCACTATTCTCCCACTGTCCTTTCTTGAGAGAAACTTTCTCTAAAAACACACCATGTCAAGTGATAAACACTTTACATTCTCCTTAATTATAGAAGTAATATCTTTTTGTCTCCTTAGGATACCCGATAAAAAAGCATTTGTTAGACTTAGGAGTGAACTTATCAGATTTTAAATATTTTACATAAGCCTCAGATCCCCAAATCATAAGAATAGACAAGCTAGGACATTGTCCCATCCACATCTCATATGGTGTCTTTTCTACTGACTTAGATAGAACCCTATTTAATGTGAACATAGCTGTTTCAAGAGCGTATCCCCAGAAGGACAATGGAAAATCACTTTGGCTCATTATGGACCGCACCATATCTAATAAGGTGCAATTTCTCTGTTCAGATACCTTATTCCCTTGAGGTGTACCTGGTTGAGTCAACTGTAGAACAATTCTATAATCTTTCAGATGATTGCTAAAGTCATGGCTCAAATACTCGCCTCCATGATCAAATCATAGAAACTTGATTGTTTTTCGTAAATGATTTTGTACTTTCTTTTGGAATTGCTTGAATTTTTCAAATGATTTAGACTTATGCTTCATTAGGTAGATATAGCCATATCTACTAAAGTCATCAGTAAAAGTTATAAACTATTGAAACCACCTCTGGCTGTTAAGCTCATTGGTCCAGATAAATTAGTATGTACGAGTGCCAAAAGTCACTTGTCCTTTTACCTTGACCGGTGAAAGGTGCCCTTGTCATCTTGAAGTAAACAAGATCCTCATGTTTCAAATGATTCAAAATCAAATAAATATAGAAGACCATCTCTATAGAGCATCTCCATGCATTTCTCAGTTATGTGGCCCAAGCAACAATGCCATACAAACATGGGATTCAAATCATTATGACGTTGCCTCTTTGTATTAATGTTATAGACCGGTGTCCCTTCAAGATTTAGAACATATAACCCATTCACCAATGGAGTATGACAATAGAACATATATTTAAAATAAAAAAAATAGCTTTCTTCTTAAAAACAAGAAGCAGAAATAATGTATCTAGAAAGGGATGGAATACAATAACAATTATTTAATTTCAAAACTAATCCTAAAAGTAAAGACAATGGTATGGTACCAACAGCCACCGCAACAACTCTTACTCTATTGCCAACACGAAGATCCACTTCGCTTCTTCTCAAACTTTTACTTCTTGTTAACCCCTGCAACGATTTGCATGTGTGTGCAACTGATCTAGTATTAAATATCCAAAAATCAATAAATGAAGTAGCAAGATTGATTTCTATAACATTTATACCTAAAACAAAAGTTGCACTTCCCTTCTTCTTGAGATCCTCCAAGTACTTTGGATAGTTTCTCTTCTAGTGTCCTGATACCTTGCTATAAAAGCAAGCTGCATCAGGAGTAGTGCCCTTCTTGTCTTGCTTGGCAACCTGGGAGTTGCTCGCAATCTGATCAAAAGTCAACTTTCTTTTGATAATGATTTTCTTTACATTGGGCTTGCCCTTGCCTTTCTGCATCATCATCACATGATTGGTGCTTTTCTTAATGCTGTCCTCAATATATTTTAGCATCCTAATAACTTAGCCAAGATTCTGTCCATATTGTTCATGTGATAGTTCAACATGAATGGCTCAAAGCTCAAAGAGAGCAACTGGAGATTCATATCCGTAGCTAACTCTTGGCTAAGGGGAAAACCAAGATTTTTCGGACTCTCAATGTAGCCAATCATCTTAATCACATGAAGCTGACTGGATTCCCTTCCGTAAGCCTGCACGCAAACAAGGACTTTGAAGTGGTTAACCTCTCAGCTCTTGCTTGGTTCTTAAACATACCACGTAACCCCACAATTATATTGTAGGCATTCTTGTTCTCACATTGTTTCTAAAACTCAAAGGACATTGTGGCAAGCATGAGACAACTCACATCAAGGGAATCATTCGTGTGTTTCTCATGAGCTCTCCGTACAACCACAGTAGTATTATTAAGTAAGTTACCAGGTAAAGGAGTCTCAAGGACATATTCCTTATGCTCTTGCTTGAGAACAATTCTCAAGTTGTGATACTAATCCATAAAATTTGTTCCATTTAGCTTTTCTTTCTTCAGAATAGATCGCAAAGTAAAGAATTGATTACAGTGTTAGCTGACATGATCTACAACATAAGAATATGCAAAGTTTAACACTATATTTATATACATCTTTTCTTAAACTATTTAACAAAAGACTCCCACTATGTGTTTTGCAACAAAACTCTTTAAGTGATATAGTTGGTCAAGATCCTCATCTTACTAATTACAAGTGAGCTTTGGCATCACGGCTAGAAAACTAGTGACATGGATAAGCAACAATATGCTAATCACATTCCTTTGTGATTCTTGTTTGTTGGGTGGCATCATTATGCTCAGCCTCAACCTATGCCCCAAGTTCTAAAACTGTTTTGATAACCTTGTGAAGTAAAATAAATGCTTTTACATGTAAATATCCGACATCTACTCTAAGTACTAATGATAACCAACTATACCCTACTTTGGTAGGCCTAATATATAGTGATCATTGTTCTTAGGTGCAACAAATGAAATAGCACAAGCATCTAATTTTTACTATGAGGGACTCTATCCTACCACAACAACAATTCACAAATATCATTGTATAAAAGTATGATAGAAAACATCACAGATATATTCAATTGTGAAATAGTATGGCTCAAAAGAATGATGATCTCCATCCTCCACATCTCTCCTTTGGATCACCATGCTTGAAAACTTATAACTTCTAATATAGGCTACTACCTATAATAGCCATAAATTGAAGATTACGAAGATAGATTCAAATACTATGGTCGACGTGCAAGTCATTAAATACAGTAGAGACAGCTAACAATAGCTGAAATAATCATGACATGCAAGCCATGAACGAATGTTGCATGCATCACACATATCTCATACATTCCAAATAAGTCATACTATTGACATCATTCTCTGCAAAATCAAGTTAGGTATAGAATCATATTCTACCTAACGATGTAAACCCAAGACGATATAAAGGGGGTATGCATGGCGGTCCCGCTTTGGAAATTTATAGATCCAATATATAAAATCGCTATGGAAAAACTATACGGCACAACCACCTTATGTCGATTCGAGACACTCTCAAGGATACTAGTTTTTGTATTAGCCCATGGTAATCAAATCTACAATCTACTCTATTCAGTATAACAATCTTATGCCGATCTAAGACAATCTCAAGGTACTAGTAGTTTCATTGAATTAATCCATAACCTACTAGTATTCGGCATAACACCCTTATACCGGTTTGAGATGCTCTTAAGAATGTTACTCGTTCCACTGACCCGAGGCTATAGGTCCATAGTGTACTAGTACTCGATATAACAACCTTATGCCAGTCCAAGACACTCTAAAGGACGCTAGTAGTGCTATGATCTGTGCCTCATCTAATCCCTATTCGCTGATTGATCTCATCAACCCATGCTACCATCGATCCATCACATGAACCGATTGATCTAGATTGTAATAGATCCAATCTACTACTATCGCATATCAACAATGTGATGATTTAGATCGCAAACTACGCAAGATGGTTCTAATACCACTAAAAGTGGAAGGCGTAGGCTACGATAGCATAAAAAAAATATACCACACACACTAGGACATCATGCGAAGAAGAGATTATGGAATATTACCATGAGACGCGTAGTGCAGCGAAAATAGGGTTGGATAAGCCAATCAAATCACATGGGCGTTGAGATAGTAGATAAAGCAGTTCATCGCCAAAATTCTAATGCTGATCAACACCGCAACAAGCAGCACCTCTACCGTTATCCACATGTCCGTGGCTAGAATGCCAATTACGGGTGTACTAGCACTCGCAAGTGGCTAGAGTTTGGCTCAAGAGGTGGTGACTAGGGTTTTTGCCCGAAGTGAATAGAGATATGTCTCCTCAACCTCCCTACCTCCTTATATATAGGCTTCCTCACTTGATCCTTATATCTCTATCTGAATTGAGCCCTTATACGAATTACATTCGAATAAGCATTCTAACCCATTAAGCGTGTGACCCTATAGGTTCACATATATTTGGTCGCAACCCGAAAATGTCTTTTTATCACCTAATTAATAGCGGTCTCTAACAATGCATATTAACCCTAAAGTATACGTAAAGATTATATCGACTAAACCTATAATATTCTCATGTGCCAATTTCTTTGCCTTACGATATTGATCGAGCTTAAGGTGAGACTTGTGTCATCCTCTTGATAACTTAATCACTCTCTCGATCCCTATGATGGATTATAAACTTGTGATTGACTCCTCAATCACCTTGGTATGCCCATGCACTTCTATAATCCATTATATCGAGGCACCCAGAGATATATCTCTCATAGAATGGAAAAATTTTATCTTGATCGCTCACATCCTACTGTATATTTTATAGCAAGCCTGAAAACTACTTTTATGACTACCCTATTACGAAGTAGTGTTTAGTAGTCTTAAAATAATTGGGAACCATAATAATCCCAAGTATAAGGACTCCACATAAATACTATTTGAGATTAATTAATAACATATAAAATTTCTGTAATATCTCATAGCAAGTCTATCCAACAAATATTCACTAACATATGTCTATATTATTGATTTTGTATCTCTATATCATGATCCATGAGACATAATCATCAATTAATATACATATTGATCTTACAATTATATTTTTATTTAGAAATAGCAATATTCAACATTACGAGTCTCATAAACGAATCACATATTCATTGATCAATAATAATAATACATATTTCAATGAACAAATTAATATATTATAAATATAATATATGATATATATATATATATAACATCTCCATATTGCCTCTAAGACATATCACTAACAAGTGGCAAGCCAATACTATTGTTGGGCTCCAGTGAGTGTCAATCGGGGGTGAGTTGGACAGGAACACGTGCGCAGATCACCATCGTAAGAATCGAATTGCAAGGGAATCTGGTACAAGGTAACAATAGAATCAGTAACTTTGGCAGCTAGGCAACTCCCTAGTGGCGACGAAGGAGGAGACCGGAGCCAAGGCTTGTCAATGGCAAAAAGGGGAGGCGAAGGATCTCACCATCAATGAGGGAGAGAATTGGGCCCATATTTCATCCACACAATAATAGGTGTGCAGGAAACTCAACACCTAGAGTGATGCCAGCGGGCAGCAGGTCATTGGCAGTGCAACTGCGTGAGGAGAGATGCCAGCGAGCTCGGCTGTACAAGAATTGAGATCAATTCATTGATAAGTTGAAAAACTATGGTCTTGGATGGTTGGATCACCCGATTTTAAGAAACGTTTTCCAATTTCAGGAATCTTTATTTTTATCAAAAGGCTCCTCCAGAACACGGTAATGCAAAAAAAATGCACCAACAAGAAAAACCTAAGACTCTTTGTATTGCATGATTCTAAAATCTTACAAGTGGAATATCTTGACTTGCTAATTCCTATGGGAATAGAAAAATTACACACACAAGAAAAGAAAAACCATGAGGTAAGACCCTACAGCTGTTTTCCTTCAAAATTCCTACTAAAATTACTCATTCCATAGGATTTTTAGAGGAATTTTAAGACATTAATTAATTGTTTGTTCCAAATGATTTTATAGGAATTTTATAGTAAGGATTCAAATTCTCCATGAATATTTCATTCTTCTTTGTTGCAGAGGTGCCGAATAGGATAGGAAATTTACAAGTGGCAAACAGAGGGTTTCATTAAACATAGGAAAATAAAAGGGAGGTGTTTGGAAAGTAGGAATTAATCATAGGAATTGTTAGGTAAAAATTGGATAAAAGGAGACACAAATTTTAACGTGAAAAACCTCTTCAATATGGAGAGGAATATGGAGAGGAAAAAACCACTAGAGACAAAATTAACTAATAATTGTATTAGGTTACAGTACAAGGGTGACCTATATTTATATAGGTATATATTAGACTAGTATTAGAAATAGAACTAGTGTCATAATCGAACAAAGCTTGACTCAAAATCTCTCTATAAGAAAATATCTCCGAAATCCTAAAGGGCTAATTACTATAAATGACTATTAAGTCCAAACAATACCTGAACATAATATTTGAGAGTGAATTGGCAAGCATATCTGTGGGATTATCTTCAATATATATCTTTCCCACAATAACTCCTTCTTGAGCAATAATATCATGAATAAAATAGTGCTTGATATCAATGCGCTTGGATTTCATATGAAATATATTATTCTTGGTAAAAAAATAGCACGATGTCTATCACAATAAACAATATTAATATTCTACTACCAAGTGCAAAAATAAGAGCTCGTAACCTAATAACTTTCTTGACTCCTTCAGTCATAGAAAAAATAGTAACAAACTAAAAGTGAATTCTTCCAACTGATGGATGAACCACACAAAGAGAAGATATATCAATAAATAGACCTTCTTTTATCAACATTTCTAGTATAGTCATAATTAACAAACCTAACAATATTATTTGTCTTTGCTTTGTTCTTATCAAACATCAAGCCAAAATTAAAAGTACCTTTCAAATAATGAAGAACCCACTTTACCGCATTCTAATGTTCTTTGTCAGGATTATGTATAAATCTGCTAACAACTAGATGAGCTAAATCTGGCGAGTATTATGTATAAATCTGCTAACCATAATAACTACATGAGCTAAATCTGGTCGTGTGTAAATTATAGCATATATGAGAATGCCAACAGCATTAGCGTAAGGAACACATGACATATAGTCTTATTATCTTCATTAACAGGATATTGACTTGAAGATAATTTAAAGTGCAAAGCAAAAGATGTAGGAATAGGTTTGCAATTACCGAGATTAAATTTGTAAAGTAACTTTTCAATATAACTTTTCTAAGATAGAATTAGTTTATCAGCCTTGCAGTCACCTTGAATTTTCATGTCAAGAATTTTTTTTGCAGAACCAAGATCAATCATCTCAAATTCATGACTAAGTTAAGCCTTCAACTCATCAATTAGTGATTTGTTATGAGAAGCAATGAGCATATCATCGACATAAAGCAATAAATAGACAAAAGATCCATTAGGAAATTGTTTGACATAAACACAACTATCATAATTATTGTGTAAATATTGTTGTGAAATCATAAAAGAATTAAACCTTTTATACTTGTTTTAGACCATTAAGAGTTCTTTTCAGATGACAAACTAATTGCTCTTTTTCAGGAACAGCAAAAAACCTTAGGCTATATCATAAAAATCTCCTATTCTAAATGTCTATGTAGCAAATCAGTTTTAATATTAAATTGCTCTAATTCCAAGTCAAATAAAGCAATAAAAGCAAACATCACCCAAATAGAAGAATGACATACAACAGGAGAAAAACTTCATTGAAGTCAATACTTTCCCTTTGGTCATAATCTTTCACCACTAAACCGACTTTCATTCTTACATGTTCAACTTCAAAAATATATTCATTATTTTTATAAATCTATTTACACTTTAATGGATTTTTTTCCTATTGGCGATATCTAACAGACAACTAAATATTTCTTCTAGCTCTATCTTAAGCACTGCATTAATCATTATTATCAAAAAATGATGAACCATAAATTTATTGTGTAATAGTAGTAACTTACTATATAGCAGGATTAACTAAAGAATCCGAATCAAAAGTTTGTGAAACTACTTTTTATTAGTATCAGATTTAATTGTAGGTAAATTAATGCTACCCGAAGAGAGAAAACCATCTTCATGAACATTACAACTAATGATCAATTTATGAGCATTAGAACACCATAAATGATATCCTTTAACATCAGAACCACAACCAACAAATATGTATTTTACTACTCTAGGTTCTAATTTACCAATACTAACATCAGGATAAGAAGGATAACCAAAAATTCTCTAATTTACGAATACTAACATGACCAAGCTTCTTCTGGAATCCAAAAATCAATGGCAAAATTTAGAGAACGATTGATTAAATAACAAGCTATAGAAACAATTTCAACCCATAAAGCATGCTTATTCCATGTGCCTGCAATTGAAAGCATGCAACAGGCTCTTTTTAAAAGAGTGTAATTCATACGCTCTGCCACATCATTTTGTTGAGGAGTTTTAGGAACAGTTAAATGTCTTGCAATATTATGATTAACACAGAAATTATCAAACTCACCGCTCCAAAATTCCAATCCATTATTAGTTCTAAACTTCCTTATTTTTCTGCCAGTCTGTTTTTCCACTAAAATTTTCCACTTCTGAAACACTAAAATAGCTTCATCTTTATGTTTTAAGAAATAAACCTAAACTTTATGAGAAAAATCATCTATAAATGTTATGAAGTATTCACATCCACTAATAGAACGAAACATAGTCTTATCCCAACAAAGATCACAATGAATATAATCAAGAATTCCTTTAACCCGATGAGTAGCAGTCGTAAAACTTATCCTCTTTTGTTTACCAAAAACACAATATTCAGATAAATCAAGTGTGCCAATATTGTTTAAATGATCTTTTTTATAAAGAAGATACATACCTTTCTCACTTATATAACCCAAGTGCATATACCAAAGCTTGGTAATGTGAGGATCTGATGCAATAGTGAAAACAACAGCAACAACTATAACTATATATCCTTACAAGAAATAAAGACCAATAATTCTATTGCCATTTAAAACAATAAGGCGGCCTTTCAAAATCATAAAAACACCATTGTCACCAACATATTTATATCCTAAAGATTCAAGAATGCCCAAAGAAATAAGATTTCTTTTCATTTTAGGAACATGGTGAACATTTAAAAGTAGATCTAATAATGCCATCATGTGTCTTGATTTGAATAGAACCAATTCCAATAATTTCAAGTGAAGACCCATCACTAATAATAACTTTACCAGTATCAACAGAATCATAACTAGAAAACTACTATTTATGTTGACATATATGAAAGATGTAAGCTGAGTCAATAATACAAGTAATTCGATCCTCTATACTAGTACTAATTAAAACATTTTCATCAGAATCACTGCTAGCAAAACTAGCCTCGGCAGATTTTTTCCTTTTGAGTTTTACTCCTTTCTTTCTTTCTTTCCAATTTTAAGAAATCAAAAATATCATGATTTGTTTCCTTATAATAACGGCAAAATAATCTAGATTTATTTAAATTTGGACTTTGATATAGAAGAATCACATTTTCAGGTTAATCTACCTCTAACTGTAAACCCTCAGACTTAACTTTAAAATAATAATCAATACCAAATTTCTTCTTTGACAATAAATTTAATTTAACATCCTCAAAACTAAGGGAATCATGATTGACATAAAAACATAATTTATTTAAAGTATTTAAAGGTTGCGGACAAAGAGAACTAATAAAATAGCCTTATCATCATCATCAATTTTCACATCTAACTTCTCAAGATAAATAATGAGTGAATTAAACTCATTAAGATCAAACTGGATAAAGATATCTTCTACCATGCGAATTATGTATAGACATTTCTTGAGGTGTAATTTGTTTGTCACACTTTTCTTAATGTATAACGTCTCCAATTTCGTTCACAATGAAGACACAGTAGTCTCATTAATAACTTTATGTAAAACAACTGTACACAAGTTGTATAACGGATAATATTTTTTTATTCAATTCCTCGTATTTATCATCTGCCCATTAGTTTAATACAAAATGTCTTGCAAATACCAACTTATGTAAAAACAGTTTTTATCTAAATTGATCTTGCCATCGAATTAATCAAGGTCATGGATGGTGTATTAAAGAATAAATAGAAAAAAGCTTTTCTGGTACGCTTGTGTGGACGTAGAAAAACCCAGGAAGAAAACCTTATATTGACTTGGGTGTGCTTAGCAATTTTCGTCAAAAAAAATGAATTCTTTTTTTACCTTGCCTCGGGAACCCTGATCAGGTTGATGGAGGGCAGGGACGTGGTGCTCCTCTCCTTGATGTACGCGGGGACCGCTATAGTACGAGTAGATGCAAGTGCATGCGCCTACCTGTTTGCTTTCGATCTGCTGCGTGATTGGAGTCCCAACTTGAGTCTGCTTTGGATGCAAACTCGATCTCGCCGAATTGACTTCGACAAGACAACGACGGGACAGTAACTGCGTCGGATTAGTTGCAATATCGCCAAACAAGATGAATCGATGAGATGACGAGTGCAGCAGCGGCTGGAACAATAGATTGATCTGTTGGACTACAACGAACTCGACGGATTGATTTTCCAATTCACCCTCGATGCGTGTGCGTGAGATGTGTAGATGGTGCCTATTTCTCCTATGTGCGCAGACAAGAGCGACCGACTCGAAATAATCGCAACTTCGCGTCAGATTTCACGAAATTTCATCTAGTTGAAAATTAGTCTCCCTATAGAACTTTGGACAAACACACTGATGGTCAAATCTCTCTGATATCATAGAGTAAAATGAGACATAAATTTTAAGGTAGAAAATATCTCAGAAAAAAAAACTGCAGGAGATAAAATTAACTAATAATGGTGTTAGGTTACAGGTACATGAGTGGCCTATATTTATAGTCACAAGAACAAGACTAATATAAGAATAAGACTAGTATTTGAGTCATAATTTAATAGGAATAGTAATAAATAAGGGCTACAATACTATTGCTCAAGTATGCTTAATTTATTTATCAATTAGCTATATAGCTTAATTTGCCTTGGACTTAAGGAAAAAAAGTCTAGGTAAATGTTTGAATTTCTATGAAATTGATGACAATGTAATTCAATCCTTTGTTTTTCCTACATCTTAGGAGCTCAAACGCATGATAGGAAAAAGTAGGACATGGAAAAAATGTAGGGACAAGGCTAGGAATGCGCATACAAAAAAGTGGATTTTAAAATATAGGAAAGTTAAAAACGTTACATTTGGAAGCAGAGTAATTGATCTAATATAGGAATCTTGCTAAAATGTATAAACTATAATGATTCATGATATTAATTAATGTGCTCAGTTTGTAGTCCTTTGATGGTATATGACTTGATTTGCCCTGGATTTGGCAAAGTAATGCGGGGGAAAAGAGGTCAAGATGGATGCTCAAATTCCCAGGGAACTGAATGTAAAGGTCGAAAGGGATGAACAGTGATTTTTTTTTCATAGGATTTGAAATCGCACGATTTTCCATCAAAGGTTCCATAATACCTGCCTGGTACTGTTCCTTGCCCCCTGCACGACCAAAGAAAAGCCTAGCCCAGTCAGGACTCAGCTCTAGGGCAATCCTATCTTCCAGCCGGCATGCATGCCAGCCCAACAGCCAAGCCGATCTGCCGCCGATCCAAGAAGTCCCACGACGCGCCATCCTCAGCAATGGCGCTGCCAATGCCGCCGCACCCCACACGTCACGCTCCCCGCTGCTCCGCACGCCAGCGCCGGAGCAGCTCGCCGCGTGCTCCTCGTGGCGACTGGCGCCGGCGCCTGTGCAGAGGCTTGGCCTCGAACCATCACCACGACCGATCGACCGATGCCGTCGTAAGGCGCCGCCCGTGCTGAGGCCGTGCATTTTGAGCCGCTCCTATGCCCGCGCCATCGACGTCATAACGAGGCGTCCAGGCAGGCTCATCACTTCCGTTCCGTCGTCGTCAGCAACTCGCCGCGCCCGCGCCTTGTGCGCGCGCTCGCGCCATGTCGTCTGCACCGCTGCACGCGAAGCCATCCGAGGCATCAGCACCTCACCTCGCGTGTGGGAAGCTCTGCCTGCTTAACCACCAAGCCGTCCTGCGCCCCTCATCGCCCAGACCGAGCGTCCGTGCCCTTCCCTGTTGACGAACAGCAACAAGCTCGCGCTCCGCTCACAAGTTTGCCCTTGCTGCTGATTTCTGGTAAGCTACCCTCCGTGTGCCGTGCACTCCATTTTTGCATATCCCAAGCTCGGCCGTGCTCGTAGTCGTAGGCAAATGGTTAGTGCAGCCTCTGCTCCTCTTCTCTATCTCTCGGTTCTGTAACGACACAGAAGAGAATCATACTCGGTTGCTCGCTGTAAACCACGTTCAACTGTTCAAGTACCTCGTGGCTGGTCGCCACTCGCCAGTTAGTAGTGTTGGTAGGAAAAAAAAATCAACTCGCCAGTTATTAGTGTCGGAGAGAAAGCTCCTTTTCTTCTCATAAATCTGGACAAAACTGCATATTTATTGGTTACTATGAAAATTCTGTGCTTGAAACAGGGCCAAGATTTTGTGTGGCCACCAGTCACCACTATCCATAAACCTAGTAATTAGAGGAGGTCTCATACGAGATAAAAATTGATAAAAGCTTTTACATTAATTAAAAATTCTTATATAAAAGTATATATATATTCTATGAGAAAATTTTATAATAGTGGTAGCTACGCAATATGTGTAGACCATCACGCTATTTTAATTAATGAACTCCCTCTGGTCAAAGCTTCAACCTAGGCAATGTTCCTTTCTTTTTCTCGTAGATCTTGACAAAACCGCATATATTAATTGGTTACTGTGATTTTTTTTTATGATCGATGCAGGGCCAAGATTTTGTGTGGTCACCGGTCAGCACTGTTTGTAAGGTCACCAGAGATTGCAACATGTACCAGACGCGTCTGGTGAGTGTCGAGCCGTGCCCTGCATCTATACGCACCTCACTGATGGCATTTCAAGTACAGAAACCTAAGCCGTCCTTAAGAATAAAAAACTGCTCCACATGGTACCTGTACTTCGGCACTGTTTCACTACCTACCACACAGCTCAGTACCGCGGTGAGCTCAACCAACACTCCGGCCGACGCATTCTGGGCCCCGGCCACAGAGATTTAGATTAGGCCTGGGCTTGAAAAACAATTTGCCACCAACCACGAACTCTTACCAGTAAACATAGCCCTACAAATTAGGCCTAGTATCAGCTTTAGTTATTGCTTTTAACAGACGAAAGAATCGCTGATTTGTACGGCGGCTAAACGCTTGGCTTGATTAACTCCATCATGTAACTAATCAGGGTGCTCTTGGTTTGTTACATGAAAAGACAGATGGGATTGACTTGGTTTATTTCAATCGTGCAATGTATATATGAACTCTGAATAATAAATATGTTGAGAGAAAGGACTGTTCTTTTTGAATTGGCTAAAAGTTATTGGCACAAGGTTCAAAAGTCTAATTGATGAGGCATGGAGCAAAGGAATTTTATAGAAGAATTGGTAAGAGAACAATCCAAGAAGGTTCGTTTCAACGAAAAGTACTGGAAGAAGGGTTTTGAAGGTAGGTACCGTAGCTTTTTCGAATGTCCTCATTACTAATGAGACAATGCATGTTTTGACATAATTTCAAAACGGAAATTTTTCATGTTTTGTAAACTTAGTTTGGCCTACTTCTTTTGGTGATCAATTTCCAACAGTTTTATTTCATCCTTTGGAAAGATTCAGAGAAAGCAGGAATGCATAGCACAAAGCCAAAAGGGCCTAATTTACTGCTGAGTGTTTAGCTTAGGGAACCAGCCATTAGTTTGGTTATTGCTTCACGTGAAAACTTCAAAGTGTGTTATCATTAATGTGTCCCAATCTCGTCTGCCCAATGCTGACACCATAACCTCAGGCAATTAACAATGACATGGCAATATATATGTGATTCTTTTGTAAAAGAAATGGAAAAGCAAATTAAAGTAGCCCCAAATTCCAACCGTTTTGTTTGGGGGACCAAATTCTAACCTAGTACAAAACTTTAGTTGTAGGTTTCACTTTACTAAGATGAAAATAGTCAGCAAAGTGGCAAATTGAAAATTCAAAAAGGAAATATACCCCTAGAGTTTTTTTTCCAACGGAATCTGCACGAATTTATACTCAATACATAATACACATTGCATATAACGAAACCGATAGAAAAAACATTATGTAACAGTTTAGTGAAATATGTTCGAAAATGAATTGAAACATGATGGCATAAAAAGAGTTAAATCATTTCTTCCTTTATACACACAAAACCTGAATTAATGGGTTATTAGGCTTTACAATTTCCTGTGAATCAAAGAAAGAAACAAATACAAAAACAAAAAAGAAATTAATTATCAAACCGCATTGTGGCATCCGCTGACGCTTGGTTCCCAATGCACCTGCCTCGTTTCCATCCAAGCCAAGAACTTGTACACTTTACCAAAAATACACAGGAACACCAGGCCGGCGACGAGCGCGTACGCGGTGACGCTCGCCGCGGCGCCCTCGGCGAACGCCCACCCGGTCAGGTATACGGCGTCGCCGGCGACGAACACCCAGCTCGCGGCCTCCAGCGCCGACCGCGTCCACGCGCTGAGCCGTTCCTCGCCGTAGATCCGGCACACCATCCGCGAGCAGAGGGCGAAGATGATGGCCAGCGCCGTCTTGGACAGGCCCCGGTAGAGCACCATCCGGCCGCCGACGACGAGCGGCTCCATCCGACAGAGGCAGGTGGCGCACTCTCCGGACAACCGCGACCACCAGAGGGCGTCCGTGCCGGTGTAGTACGGCAGCACGACGGCGTCGAGGTAGAGGCTGGCGTGTAGGATCCCGGACACGGTGGACGCCTCCAGCACCGCGTACCGGAGGTCGCCGTCGGCCTCGTTCCGGAACGCCAGCGCCGACGCCTGCAGCGTCAGCAGCAATGCCGGTCCAAGCTGCGCGAGTGGGAACACGGCGTTGATCCGCTGCCCCTTGGCGAGAACCAGGAGCACCAGCGGCAGCAAGAACGGACCCGACGGCACCATGTACTTCCTCCTGGTCCGCCCGCCGCTGCCGCCCCTGCCGATGTCCATGACGCTGAAGGCCGCCGCGGAGAGGAGACAGTACACGGCGAAGACTGCCACGAGCGCGCCGACGGCGGGGCCGTAGTCGCCGGGGTAGGCGCTGTCGCAGTAGTAGTGGTAGGGGCAAGTGATGAAGTCCGTGGTCTCCTCCAGCTGCCACCTCGTGCACTTGAGGATCTGCCGCGTGATGTTGCTGCTTCTGCCTATTCCATGGCCCCTCAACACGGCTGCCGACATGACCGGACCACTCCTAATTACGAGCCGATGATGACGGCGACGATGATTTCTTTCCTCTCCTCCTCCTCTGCTTTCTTGTCTCCCTTTGCCGGCAGAGCAGCAGCTGATGCTGCATTTGGTGGCTAATGACGGCTTCTTTCCGGCGGCAGCTGCAGCGCCTCCTGCTCACTCAGCATCTCTTAATGATCCATTCCCTTTGCTCTGCTCTGCTCTGTTCTTCTCCTCTGTTTCATGGATGCTGGTGTGGTGTGGTGTGATGGTGATGAATGAGATATTGCTTAATTGGAGGGAGGAGATGGGGGTTAGATGTGGAAGGTTTAACTAATGGGCTCAGGTGGAATGACAGCTTTGCCCCTGACACTAGACAAATTGTGCAAGCTTATTCTGTACGAAGTGATATGCTTGTGTTGGCCCTAGCACAGGTTCGAGAAGCAAGCTCTTGCAAAAATTTCTCTGCTGGTTTGTTTGCTTAATGCTGAATATATATCCAGTGTGACACACCCAAGGGTCAGCCAAAATATTTTTTTCTGATTTCCGCAAAACCAATGGAAACGTTTTATCTAATGAGAATGGGGTAACACATTTAACAATAAAATACCATTTTTTGACATATATATATATGTATCATACCTCCAATGTAAATTTGCGGTAACTCTTAGCAAAACTCCATAATTTAATACCAGGGCAAGGATCAAAAAATGTATAAATTATAGGCTTTATATTTTAATAAAAATTCAAACTTAATACATTTTGGACAACAATTACTCAAATTAACTTAATACATTGTGGACAACAATTACTCAAATTATAAATATATTCAGTGTACAAAAGTTATATTGACGTACCAATAGATTTATTTTTCAAAGGGTTTTCACAAATAAGAATATATTTTATGAGCATGTAATGGTTAATTTTTTTTGAAATAAACACTGTTAGGACTTATATTATATTAAGCAAAAGAATTGCATATATACATCAAAGAAAAGAGAAAAAGGATCCTGAATCTATATAAGTTGTATCCAATCTAAAACTTGTTGTTTTAAACCTCCTTTCATCCTATAAGTATGTAAGAGAACATCCTTTTTAAACATACTCTTCCAACTACCCACATTAGCCTCAATATTCTGAAAAATAAGGTCATTTCTTTGTTTCCAAATCTGCTAACTGAAACCCTATATTTCCATCTGAAAGAACTCAAGACCTAAAGACTTTTTCAAAATATAGAACACCCTATATTTTTGTATGGAGAGTATAAGTAATTTGCAGCATGCTTTGACAAGTGTGAAATATTCTATTAATACTCTTTCTCCCAAAGAGAAAAAAAATGCCACCTGAGAAGTCAGGATTTATGTCATCATTCACCACCCTGTTAGTTAAGTTCCATCGCTATAGACATTTTTATATGAAAGAATATTGTTTTTTTTTCAAACTATGCCTCTATTCCAAAATCATTAGCTAATTAATTAGTACCGATTTACAGGGTCAATATGAAATTATATCGCCAAGATGCCAGACATAACAAAGGAGGGGTATTTTGGGCATTGAGGTAATGTTTTGCTATCATGGTAGTTCAGCTGAGGGAGAAAGGTAGGATGGCCTTTTGACTTCGTTTCTAAGGGGATTGGTAGGTCAGAGAGAATGAGAGAGAGAGAGAGTGGCATTTGTTTAACTGGTAGTTAAAGTTTGTTGAGGGATTTGGTAGCAACAGGGTCATCATGTTGCACTTTTTCTAGATCAACATTTGCACATGATCAAACCTGCAGGTACAGAGTGCTAAACTTTACACCACCATTTCATCCCAAGATGTAAAGTCTTTTTTTTTCAGATACTCCCACTCTGCAGTCTGCACACTACATGCATGTCCCACTGTTTTCCTTTTCTGTAACCAGATGAGATAAAGCAGAGTTATCCAAAAAAGATCTAGAAGAAAGTTCTGCTACTACAATGTCCTAAGAAAGTACGCAAATCCTAATATGATTTGGAGCAGAGAGACTGGTTTGTTTGACTGATATATGATGTCTTCAGATCTGTCGTTCCAAACTTCTTAATGTGAGAAAATGAAGAGTTAAGATCATCAATTGCACAACAAATTATAGGATCGTTTATTCGTTGTTTGATTTCTACTATAGGCTTGATAGTAGGAGAACTAATTTCCAGGGTTCTTGCATTCACTAAAACAGGTGATTAGAATATGCTCTTTTTCTGTACAAAATTAATTGTTTGGGTAAATTGTCATGCTAAAATCATTCAGATTTGATAAACCAGAGTGCTTTTGTTTTCTTGTTCAAGATTCAGAACATCATGATTACGTGGAATCATAACTTAGGACCTGTCCAAAGAGAAGTTATTGGTTGGTGGCACCCTCCATGTAGCTTCGTAGGCCAAAGGAATTGTTGTATCTTAGAAGAATCTGGTGTATGTATTCTCCATGTCTTGCTAATTCAAAGTTGGCTGTATGTTGAAAGTACAAACATAAGGTTGTTGAAAACCATAAATAAACAAAACAAATCCACCCAACTTTTGGTATTTTTGTCAATTAATACTTACATAAACCAACCTCCATATTCCTACAGGGAAGCAACTTGTCAATAAAATATAGTTGTTGTTGAATGAGGGTATACATGCAACATGTGGATGGTATACCTAGTTTATCGTCGATCCTCTATACTGAATTGTTCATCTGTCCCTATTCTTTCAGGTAATTATTGGTTAATAGTATTGTCATGTTTTTCTTTCTGCGATACTGTATCCTTGTTCTCGATTATTTCTTCTTCTGGGGACCAAAAGGCACATTGTACTGTAAAGTGACATACAGAGACTTTGCTTAAGTCTTTACCTTGCAATACGCTGGTCCTTGAAGCAACTGTTCACTTTTGCAAGCAGGCAGTCATTTTCAGGTACTTAAGATGTCTCTCTTCTTGTCTTAGAAGACTGCAACAAATGTATGAAAGATTTGCATGGGAGGAACATGGAGATGGACTGATGGAACTCTCCAGGGAAGAAAGATGGGTTTCTGAATATGACAGAAGACCAAAGAAATCATACAATCTAGTAAGATGTTTCTTCCAAGATGAAGAAATGAAGAAAAATATTAACAGTCATAATATGTATTTTGCTACAACTGCCTCTAATCATAGTGCAGGAATAATTTTGGATTGTGTCCCTTTGAAGCTGTGTTAGGTGGCCATCACAATTCAAAATCTGCTACCGGATTTTGGCCTCATCATTTGTGGGAGCTCTGATCTGCTAATACGTTCTACTTTGGTGCACGCTCTGATGTTTGCCTCGCCAACAACCGTAGGTCGGTACATTTGGTGATTTGTCCCTGTTGCTTTTCAGACACGGGTATTTGTGGGCTGCGTATCTGAAACAATATATATAGCAATTAGCACAGATAGCATATCCTTCTCTCCTATATCATTGACTACAAATCAAGCCCAGATTTATTCAATGCTTTTCAAACATATATCTGGAGCAATTGAGGCATGAGCTAAACGCTTTGATTGATACGTCCTGATGATAATGCGTCACAAGAACATAAACATGACCACTCCCTTAGCAAACTAATAGTACTTTTCTACTGTACAGTGTACAAGATACTTAAGCGAGCCCTTGTGCTATGGTGATGCTCATCCAGTTAGCCCGTAGTGTGGTACGGTTGCAGCAAAATGCAACAATGGTCCGCTTAGATTGTTGCAACGTGCATTTCTCTTGTATCAAGTATATATTAAATTGACGTGCTGCTGTGAGCATACACAACAGTATAACACATTCATCTCTACCCCCTCCGGTCATAAATATTTGACGTATAAAAAAAATCAAACTTTTGAAGCTTTCATCATCAATGATTTCTCAAAGAATTAATTTAAACTATGGTATATACAGAATTGATTTTAACGGTACTACTATAAAATTATAAACCTATTAGATTTTATAAACTTTTTCTAATAAAATTCAAATATTTATAAGAGGAGTGGGTTGGTCATAAAGTACTCCTACAGTTTATCAGTAGGTATACTTTCCATTGGAACCATTTTTACAATAGAAGTATAACTTATGGTCTCTATACTAAGATTATACACACAACTATATATTTGTAGATATCATAATTTAAATTCAATCTAATGGACAGACATCACTACCTCCATGCCCCTCAGGTGTATACGAACCAAACCATATTCCTATAACCAGCTTAGTAATGGCCAGCACGGAAAGGTGGCATGTATATACTATTTCCCAGGGCCGTCCCTAGTGGCGGGCAAGCCGTGCAACATAGGTCATATACAGCAGTTCCAAGTAGTTAGGCCCAGATGTCCAGACCGGCTAGCCCATGGCCCAAATAGCTAGGTGAAAGCACGGCAGCGTTCGATGCCATTTTGTTCTCCTCTTCTCAAATGTCGATTGATCAAATCACGTCATCGCTGCTTTGCACTCGACGCACTGACCGGCCCAGTGCCCTTGCCGGTTGGGTTGACCGTAGTAACACCCAGACATAGTCGCACCGTCTCTGCGGTCTGCGCTCGTCGCTCCGCCGCCCTACCGTTTGCATTGGTTTATGTAGTATTTTAACTTTTCAAGCCATACCTTCTCCAAATCGGATTTAAAAAAAATATGATTACGGCTGTGAAAAATATAAAATGAAAAGAAATAATAGAAGGTGTAACCCAATCTCATAAAGGAGCTATCTCGCATGTATGTGTATATTATAAAGCAATCACGTGGACCTTTTGATGATGGGACACTTAATGTTCAATGTCTAAGGTTAGGATTTCTCATAGGGCCCACGAATTTGATGGGACGCCATGCTATTTCCTATTTAGAGAGTTTGCACGGGCGGAAAGAGGAATATGAACACTATACCTGCTCCTAGGCAAACTGGCTTGGTGGTTTTGTATTAAGCTTTTGGACAAAAAGCACAACTCGAAGCTAGCGCAGGCCCAAAAGTACGTTAAATAGTCGTATTTATTTTTAATTCGTTATGATGATGCAAATAAATAAATATTTTATTTTTCTGGGTTTTCGACCAAGACGGGCCAGGCCTAGCTGCTTAGGCTCGGGCATGGTGATTTTTAGCCAGGCTTTTCGAAGCCCATCCTGAAACTCAGTACGACTTGGAAATGGTCTCTATTGGACACCTACCATTCACCATTCCAGCCTGCTCTTTTCTTTTTGTAAAATTATTGTAAATTGTGATTCTAAGGATTGCATTTTCTATTCCAGTATGCCATGAGACAGCCAACCTCAAAATTCTAATCATCTGATCACCTTCATTAGAATCAAAACCATCTGATTACATGCTACAACATGGTTTCTCGAGATTTGAATTCATATATATGTACTCGCATGTGAACAGTAAAATTTTGTACGTTCCACTACCGAGTACTCCGTAAACTCTTTTTACTTTGTTCACATGTGTGTACTTCTTATGGAAACTCAGAACCATGTGGATTGTAGGATTTTCATACGAAAAATAGAGGATTACAATCCCTAGAAATTTTTGCATGCACTTTGGATCAAAGGATTTGAGCTCCCCAAATTCCTACGGATTGAGTTTCTATACACCAAATCCATAGGAAACTAAACAATGAGCTCAAACCGATTCCACCAAATTCTTATGATATTCCTATGTATTTTTCCTTTGAATCATCCAAACAATGAGCATCTTATATTCGTATGTTTTAGATTTATGCGGGATTTTATAGCACGTCATGTCCTAATTTTGTATTTGACCTATCGAATCATGTACTTCAAAAGAGCTCTAAAAAGGCATGTGGAAATTTATCAAAAGGAAAAACATTTTCACTCCACCGAGGTGAATTTTATGATTTATCTTAATGTCTCTCATCATGTCAATCTCCTAATTTTGTAGGAAAAATGGAGGAATTCAATTCATTTGGACTAAAGGATTTGGGATACGAAAAATAGAGAAAAACTTTCCTTTGTGATAGATTCCATATAGGAATCAAAACATCTATATATAAAGACTTTTTATTTCATTCCTTTGCTAAGTCCAAGGCAAATGAAATAATGAAGCACTAAATTGACTCAAATTGATGAGACATTAACCAAATCAATTATGCTCAGGGTTGTTTAACAAGATATTATACATGTGCTCCAAACAACTCATCTCATATTTTCCCTCAGGATTACGTGCATTCCTATCTTGATTGTACGTTTTTTCCTATTGCTGTAGTATTCCTTTCCTGTCTTTCAAGGGAGTGCAACATATTAGTGCGTTAAAAGAAGTTACTATATGTGTTTCTCAAAAGATGGCCACTCTCTTGCTAGAAACCAGTTAGCTGTTTGTGGTCATTGCACCACAACTCAGTTGTCAGCATGTCACTCTGAGCTGGAAAAACCAAGATCTCAGATCTGGAATATGCATCCAATAAACATGTGCAATATATGTATGACTGGATATAGAGCAGATTGAGTAAATTTGAAGGCCTCTAGTGTTTACCGGTACGAGCAATGTTGAAGCAAGCAGGAGACATGATAGGTAAGAGTTTTTATTTTATTTTGTATATTAATTTATTTTTGCGGGGAGATGGGAAAGGGATTTGATTGGTATTTCTCTGCAACACAGCCAAAGTAGTTGCTTTAATCTGGGACAGGACGATGGAGATAAGAGGAGAGGGGAATGCATGGGGGGTCTCTTTGTTGGCTCTTGCCCCCAGAAGCCAGTTTGTGGAGGATTCTGGTAGGCGTGTGCTGAAATATCAAGTAATTGACACTTTGAGTTGAGACAGGGCCTGCATCGAGCATGTGTCTAAACTCTAAATTCCATTTGTGCGGTTGTAGTTGCGCGCTTGTTTTGCTGCTGGACAGGGGGGGAAACGCAGGAACCACCCCTTCTTGTACAATTACGAAATGATGGTTTTCTTTAAGCTACTGAGAGTGAGGGCAGCTTGTGTTAGTGATAAACCCCAAATTTTGTTGAATTTGAAGTCGTCTCTGCGGTTTAAAAATTTTGAATTAGTGATAAACCCCTAATTTTGTTGAATTTGATTGGAGGTATTAAAATTGACCATGCAATCCATAGAAAATTAACGCCAACCACACAGTTGCTAAAATGTGCATTTCAACGGAATGTTTCGACACGGTTTGTACTATTTTTAAATATTTTATTATTTGATATACTACTTTGCTTTTAATATAGTAGCCATTAACTCGTGCATTTGCAACTACTACATATTCCAGACAATCAATATCAACTTGATATCTAGTATTCAAATTTTAAAATTATTAAATGGTAAACACATTATATTTGAGATTTCACATTAACGGCAACTCAACATTTATTAATTTCCAATTTTCAATTGTTAGATCATAGAAAAAACTAATTGAGACTTATGACTTAATATTTATTAATTTCAAATATTGGGTTTATTAGATCAAGAAAAATTCCAAACTGAGTATAACTTGTTATTATTAATTATGTAGTTTGGAATTATAAAATTGGATTGATGCATATGATATTTATCTTTTTTTTAGATTATTATGAGAATTTCGAGCTTTTTTATTAATGTGAAAATTTATATATATATATATTTATTAATGTTGTAATTTCTCTATTTTTTATCTTTTAGAATTAATGTGGGATCTTCTAGTAGAGGCTCCAATCATTATCCTATATCCTATATACTTATACATTACATTGCATCCCTACTATTTAGTGTAGTTAATAGTAATTTCCTGAGCTCTCATGAAGCCACGTCACCTCAATTAAGTCAGACCATTGGATGAAACATGTGCGCTCCAGATTTGCTCATCTCTTCTCTGATGCAAACTTGCTCATCACTAATTCTGCATGTACGGCCGAATAACTTGGATTGGAGTTATTGGACTGATTCCTCCCATTATGTGCTCAATTAAATCTAATCAATAGCGAGGAAATCAACTCCCGGCCAGGAAATCAACTCTCATTTACTAGCCTTAATTAATCCGGGAACGCAAACCATGCGTACGACTTCTTAAAACATATATTATACTCATATATCATTGGGATCAGTCCTCATTCCCGTTGTTCAACACATAAATTATTCTAAGTTATTCATCATGATGCCATCATACTTTTACAAAATTTTCTTTGTATTCAATATTAATGTTCCCGGTAAGTTTCTGCAGCAAGGCAGCAAAGAACACATTTAGTTTATACAGATGCTGCAAACCATAATATCATTAGAAGAGACATAACAAGTCTATAGCATATTTTGTCAAGACTTAATTTGATTTGTAAAAAAAAATATAACCATTATAGGTCTTAATTTCCATTGAATCTTATAAACTAAGGGGGTGTTTAGTTACTGCCCTGGAGCAACCTAGTTTATACAACATGCTTGTTTGGTTGCTCACCTGGGTAGGCGCCAGGCTCAGGCACACAAAAACCAACGTCTGACTCGGGCATCTGCATCTAGCATTAGACAGCGTACTTTGGCTTCTTTTATTCATGTATTCTTATCTATAAAGCGTATTTTAATTGTTTCGTTGCTACTCAGGCTCAAGTCACCAAACAACGTAAGTTTAGCCATGCTTGGCCAAGGAAATATTATCATATTTTTTTCTTCCACACAACCACACATTTTTCTAAGGCATGTTGCTCAGGTCACCAACCGAACAGGCGCTAAGAACAGCTAGCACTACCCATCACTTGGGAAAAAAAAAAGGCACTCATCAAATGGTCCTGGGCCTGTGTTGAACGAACTTTCATGTTCTTTTTCCAGATACAAACAATGCTCCTGGGCAAACTCATCAAATGGAAATAAAGAGTTGTGCTAAATAATTTTATAAAATGCTGGAGTAATAATCAAGACTACACATAAATAAATAAGACAAATAGAAAATGAATGGGACCTATAAAAATAGCCCTCACTAGAATAGAAAACTTCCACAACTATTTCAAACAACGTCATTAATTGTAATAATTGTGCTTCATGTATATATTCCCATAAATAATTAAAAGAGACATTTCAACTGCTCATTTGAACGACCAGGGATTGTGGATATGTTGAGATCATCAAAATCCCTATGCTACACATGGCAACACCCTCTGTTGGGATACTAGACTAGCTCTCCCTACTACTTCTGCTATTGTTGATACTACAGCTGCTACTCTCTCTCTCTGCATATGTATGATTGAGGTGGTAATGATGGTGATGGTGGGTTGGGGGGGGGGGGCGAGGTAGCAGCTGCGTCGGTGATTTGTGGATATTGATCAACATGGAGTGCAGAGTCCTAGAGCGAGGGAGAGAATAGTGACAAGCAGGCATGCTATGTGCATTGTGCAGCACATCTCAAGGGATTGAGTGCATGGGAGATACAATTGGGCTATTCACCACAGTCACACGACAGCCCTTTGATATTGCTCTTGATGGGCTATATACTGGTGAATAGCGCTGGGAAAATATTCACCGGCACTAGGCCAGTCATACTTTGTCTATAAAGTGTCTTTATGGTGAATAAAAATGTCATGCCTAGACCCTAATTGGTGAATTCTAGTTAGGGATTGACAATGGGGCCACCATTGCCAACCCTATACATCAACAATTTTTTTAGGAAAAAATGCATATCCTACAAGTTGTGACATTTTTGTGCAATAAGTGTGTGAGTCACATTTTCTCTAGCTCCAATTTTTTTGTTTCCACACTTATGACAAGTTATGGCTAGAAAACATGTCTGTAATTTTTTTTGTCTGTGACTTAGGACTAAAGTTTGGCATGCTTCAACTTTAGCAAGAAACAAATCACTAGTCATTGATGTTCAAACTAGACAAACTCAAGTGTGCCAATCTTCAAAGCACCAACTCTTGGACCATAAAAGCTTGTAGATGAGATACTACATCTATTGCAGCCCTAAAACAAGCCACCTCAAATGTTGGGTCACCATTGGAGTCCCTATCAATAGTTGCCTCAGTTGATTCACTCTATGGCTCATTGCAAATTGATGTCAACACTAATGGTAATACTAGACTAATGGTTGATATGCACCTTCTCTTTAGAAGTACCATTAGAATGAACCATTCTACATGCCATAAATGATGATGAAACCATACACCGCCAAGACCACACCATGGGCCATATGGATCTCTAAATCTACTAATAGGCTAGGTATTTCAACCCCCACCATATATTTGTCTCTCATCTCCTCTCATTTCTTCTCTCCTGCTCTTGGGACATATGACTATATAAACATATTGTTCTACACCTTGCGCATCCCAATTCATGCGGTGCATCCACACCATCCATATGTGCCTAAGAAACCTTTGACGACAATACAACACCTAGCGTAGCCACCTCCTCGATCTTTGCCCTCACTCCTCACACTCTCCCTCTCCCCTCCCCCTCCCCCTCCCCCCACCACCTCTCCTGTTTCACGGATAAATAATACAAATTCAACTATAGGTGGAAAATCAAATTGAGCTAGATATCAATATTTATTGTTTCCTTGTAAAAGAGATGGTAGTATACAAATCAATCACACAATCATAATATTATGCTCATCAACATAGTTTCTAGGAAAAACATGACATATGCCATTGCAAATGCATGTACCAAATTTAAGATTACTTGGCCATGTGAGGTCCACTATTATCAATGAGAATGTTTCTTCATTGAAATATGCCACTTTGTGTGCCATTACCTAGATGCATTTTAATTCTTTATTGCTTCAGATGCTTTTGTTATTTTGATGCCACTTGTGTGGCTCTTATGTACATACTAGGTTTGGGTGTTACAATTAGAATATAATATGGAACATTCATAAAAGGTAACATGATATTTAGTGATTTTCTTGTTTTCATGCTACATTTTTTTCTTTGGATCTATTGTTGCCTATTGATACATGGGAAAAACTAATTAGATAAATCAAATTTCAAAATGGAAATGAAGTTTTCAATCTTATGGATTAACCACGTTGCAATTTTATACTTATGACTTCTGCTTATAACTTCATTGTTAAAAATTACCCTTTGATAATTTGTGGAAGATGCCGCCTTCTTTGAAAACCCGTGGAAGGAAATAAGAAATGCATCTGCCAAATGGCTAGAAAATTGAAAAGAAGGGATATTGTCATAGAATGGATAAGGTATTTCATACAACTTTTGTACATTTTTAGTATAACTATGAAAACTGTTCAAAAAGTATATGAATATGTAATTTCCACCTACACATATGAGTGTGTATTCCACGGCAGCTAAATACATATTGAGCCATATGAGTAGAACTTGTAGTCTATTTTCATTAAGTCTTTTCTATGTTTGCCTTTTCCTCATGCCTTAAACAAAAATATGAAATGTCAACAACAAAAAACAAACTTATTAATGCATTTTTGTTTAGTTTTATAGAGAGACAAGTATAGAAAATCTATGTAGGTCTTTTCTTGAGGTCAAAAGGTACTTGGAACAAAATTGTATTGCAAATCCCAATCCCTCGCTTGACATTGATGTGCCCTCATCTTTCTCCTCTACTAATATGTTTCTATTTTTTATGTTTTTGGTATGTCTTCTATTCTACAACAAAACTATATTGAATGATGATTAACATATTACATCATCATTCTTTATAAGGGTAAAACTCTGCTGGTGCTATAGAATCAACAATTGCTTGCTTGGGTGATTAAGAGAACTCAAACTACAATATACAATTAAAAAATTATAATGAAAACATAGAGTTTCTTATTTTATTTGGTGTAAAAAGTATTGGTGTAAAAAGATGAAGTATTTGTGTAAAAAGATGAAAGCTTATATTATGTCTAATGGATATGATATTTGATATTATTGTTACCGTGAACAAGATAGAATTTAAAAATAATTGTAAAACTTGCAACATGATTTTAAGTGGTGTTTCTTGCTCAGATTTTTATCGGATTTTTCAGATTAAAACTACACATAATATGTGGAAGACACTATATGAGTTTCACAAATGATCTTCTAACATTAAGGAAACTTATAGGGATGATTTTAAAATGGATTATATCAATTTGAGATGAAACAAGAAGAATATTTAGATTATATTTTGTCCGCTTTAATACAGTTTTGAGCGATCATTATTCTAGTGATGATTCTTTTGATGTAACTATTCTCAATCTAAAGTTATTCGGCATATTTTGAATGGTGTTGACATGTCAATTTGAGAGTTAAAAGTTACATCAATTCAAGAATCAGTTGACATGCCAATTTTAATTTTGAATTCACTTTATACCCAACTTAAGACACAAGATAAATATTCTTTCTCGTAAGATTGATTCTAAATCTACTGTTTTGGTATCATCTTCTAGTTCATCTATTGATGCTTCTTTGTCATCGTCTTTTACTACTTTTAATGCCATGTTTAATGACCAACTCGAGAAAATCTAGACATGGTTTTGCTTTCTAATAGAATTTTTTGAGCTTTGTACAATGTGAGAAATAGGAAACAATGTGGCCTTGTTCAGTGCTTTGGGTGTGGTGAGTTGAATCAGATTCATTTTAGTTGTCCTAACTTTCATAAGTCAATTAAAGAATAAGACAAAGACCAGAAGAACAAGAAGCAAGACAAAAGGAAGAACCGTAAGAAAAAACTTATACATTAGCTGCTAGAAGTTTTTGAAAGTGACAAAGAGTTAGAGATTGAAGGAGAGGGCATGGGCAAAGATAAACATTTAATAGGCTTAGCTCTTATGGTTTAGGATAGATATAGCTCTGATATAGATGAATCTAACAGTGGTAATGAAAAGATTAATCTTAGTTATGATGAATTAAAACATACTGCTTTTCAACATGCTGATAAATTTAATGCATGTTCTAAAAGTCTTAAAAGGCATGAGCATACTGTTGAGATTTTAAATGTTAAATTTATTAAATTAAAATCATTGATTCCTGATGATGATTCTTGTAAATCTTGTAAAGTTTTATTTTCTAAAATTTTTGCTTTGCGAGATGTTAATACTGATAACTGTTTGAGATTAGATTCTAAGATTGATAAAAACAAAAGGTTTAAGTCTTCTTTTGCTCTTAGATTTACTTTGCACACTCATACTACTAATGAGTTGTTTTTAACCAAAAAGTTTTTGAAAAATATCAAGTTGTTTTTTGTTCAAGTTTCATGTTTAATCTTTTGAGTGTAAAAGGTTAAAACAGCAAAGACATGTTTTGGTTTCTAAAAATTGCTCAATATATTTTTCTAACTAGTTGAAGTTGAAAAATGCTTTAGGTTGTGTTGAGTATGTGGAAGATGTTGTGAAAAGTTATGAGATGTTTTCTTATTCAAATTGTCATAAACAAAAAAGAGTTTTATTGATTGTGAAAATTATGCTACTTTGACAAAACAAATTTCTTACTTGATAAATTCTTTACTGACATTTTCATATGGTAAAAAGAAACTTAACATGATTTTAGATCAATCAAAAGTGAGCACACACAATTAAGGAATAGGTTTTGATGTACATGTCTATTTTACGTCTCATCAACCTGCTATTTTGAACATATCTAAAAAGGGTGATATTTTGATAAAACTTGAACCAAAGAAAATAATTTTGAAATCTGCTAGTATTTTAAAAAAATATTTCTTTAACTTGTGCAAATAATTCTTCTTTATCTTCAAAAGAAACAACTTGTGTAAAGTATAATTGCACCCATTGTGGTAAGAATGTTCATTTGGTGTATTTTTGCTTTAGACTTGCAAGACAATAGAAAAAAGGCAGGGAATGAGAGCTTGCAAGGTTGTGGTGACAGTGACCGTACTTTTCTTCTGGTGGCCTGGTCAAACCGGAGGCCACAAGGAGGTCAGATCAGACCCGAGCAATTGTGATGCAATAATTAGATTGACCTTTTGTGAAACATCGATGTAAGTTTTTAGGTAAGTCTAATTCTAATTTTGTTCCTACATATATTCCATTGGTTCTACTAGTCGTGTGACTCAGTGTTGAATTCCTAAACTTTTTATTTTTAACCCCAACACGAAGGCCTCGACATATTTTTATTCTTAAGTCTTTCGGTGGCATACTCCCCATATGCATAAATATAGAGATGACAATTGCTTTGAAGGTAATATCAATTTACTCTCAAATTGCTATATTATTTTTTACTCTCATTTGTTAGCTTTTCATACTAGTTATGGAAGTAGTAGTTTTGATATGCACTACAAGTGGACTTATGTTAATTCTTGAGAATCTTAGTGATATCATTGATAATTAGTGTTCATTTTTGAAATCATTAGTTCTTCTCATTTTGCTACTTTTCAAGGAGAATTGGAGGTTGATTTGAGAAGGAATGTATGCTTTTCATTGCATTCATATTTATATTTATGTGTTGCTCTTAATTTGAAAATAAATAAAAATGAGAAAAGAAAAGCTTTGATTTTGTTAAGTAAGGTTTATTAATTCCTAGTAAAGCTTGTTTGTGTTTTAGTCTTTATATGAGCATTTGCTAGTACTTTTGAGGGATATGATGTATGATACATAATTCTTTTACTTGAATTAAAGAAAAATACTAGTGATAGTTTGAATAATTTATGCTTATTTTCATTCTTTAAATGCTTTGTAAATGCTATAAGTCCAAGTAAAGTTAATTGGCTTGTATTTACTTTATGAGAGGTGAAAATGGATACCAAATCAGTGGAAACATCATTCACGACAATGATGTATCTGTAGTAAGGAAAATAATGGGTATCGAATCCTTAGAAACAGTAATCACGATAAGGACATAATTGGTATAATTGAGAGTTTTCTTTTATGTGCATAATGTTAAAGTTTAAAGTGAGCAAAGCTCAAAGTTTATTGAAAGTTCGTAATTTCTATGAAAGAGTAATTAAATGTAAGAAAGAGTGTTTAATTCATCTTGCCTATATATAAGGTATTTTTTTCAACATTTGTATTACTAGAAGCATTGCATTATAAATTATTAAAATTATGAATCTATAATATTGATTTAATCGTTATTTTAATATCATTGATTCATGTTTGGACTTTAGTTCATATTTGTTTGCTAGCTGACCAATCTATCCCTCTTATCTTGTAAAAACATGTTACCTTGATTGCTCTTGGTACACATCAAAACTCCTAAAAAATAAAAAGATGCATACTACAAGTTGTAATTATGAATTCATGATATTTGGACTTTAATTGATTCTTTATTCTCACTTTTGTATCCTTGATGAAATCATTGTCAAAGGGGATTGCAAAATACAAAATATGCATAAAAATTTTAAGTAGAAGTGAAGATTTTCTTTAATTTAAAAAGGAAAGAAATTTTCTTTTCTTTTCAATTTTGAGAGAATTTATTTATTTTAAAAATACAGAGAATTTTTTCTTTTTCATTTTTGAGCATTGAGTACATTTTTTCAAATTCTTTTGGTTTTTATTTTTAAACATCAAACTACATTTTCAAAAGGTTTTCCAATATGTTCATCAAGTGGGAGATTGTGAAATCATTGTCATGATTAATATTTTGTGATGAATAATTGGTTTTGTAAATGATTTATTCAATGAATATTGATTTGAAAATTTTTCTAGTATTGGTGTGTGTGACTAATATTGGTCAAGTTACGATATCTGAGCTAGAACAATTGTTTTGTGTACTTGTGTGCAGAAGACTTGAGGTCAATCTTGGTCGATGGTGAGGACTGGGACTATGCTCAAAGTGGAGCGGAGGTCTATCATAGTTAGGATGCCATATGTAAAGGTTAAACTAGAGTTAGAATTCTTGGCGTCAACATTGGTCAACGACGGTATCAAGACTAGGCTTAGCGGGAGCCAAGGTTAAGGATGCTAGGTGACGAAGTTGGACACAATGTGTCTCATGGTGCATGGACAGCCTATGAGAAGGTGTTTGTAATGGGCTTCACATGTGTGCGTAGGTGCTAGAAAAATCACGAAAAAATTAGATAGAAATTGGAAGAAAATTTGATTAAAAAATTGGAGAAGAAAAAGTGTAGTCACATTACTCGAGGTACTATAGCACTGAACCATGTATGTACGTGGGACAACAATGGTGACCAGCTATTGGGGTTCGGATTTTGGAAAGAAAGAAATCAACTACCAGTGTCCAAGTTTTTGGAAATAAAGAAATCAATTTGAAAGCTTGAAACAGATTTAGAATACAAGGAGTTGAGTTCTAGTAGGACTAAGAGTTTTATTCCTACTTGGAGATGGAGATTTTGGGTATGAAAAGATAAGGAGTTGAGGCGCTATGAGAATAAATTTTGGAAGATAGAAAAGCTAGGGTTTTGTTCTGAGAGAGACTAGTGTTTTGTATGTACTTTATAAACATAACTTGATGCAATAAATTTAGATTTATCTTCAGAAGTTTTGTCAAATTATATTATTTTGTTCTTAGACGGTCGTACCAGCGACAAGAGGGTGACCGTCATTAACATGTTAGTCCATCAATTTAAGGAATATGTTATTTCTGCTAAAAGATTTTATTTATTAGTTTTTCTACCATTCACCCCTTTTTGGTAGGCTTGGTTCTTGCATTTCAATCCTACAAATGAAGAGAAGACCTAAGATAGGTTCCACTAGATACATAATGTATGGTGCATAGGTTGGCGAGTGACAGGGATTAATAGTAATGGCATACATCTCTTTCTAAATGTACTTCATCACACTCAACTTGATATTGTTGGAGCAAGAGTAACTCAAGATTTCAATGACAATGGCTTGAATTATTGAAGCATCGCTATCTTTAGGATTGATGGTGAGGCGAAAGAGCTTGTTGAGAGGATGTCATAGCGAGGAATTAAGTCATGGGTAGTCTTCACCTCTCCATTAGGGCTATACATGAAAGTATACTTATGAGGTTGATTATGATGCTGAGAGTAGATGCTAAAAAGATCAACATGAGAAGAATCAAGCTCTAGAACTTGAGGAAAGCAATGGATGGTAGTCTTATAGGGTTGGCCATTTGACATCCATTTGGTCTTTGGTTCTCCTGTCTCTAAAGTGTAGAAGATGAGAGTAACCCAAAACTAACCAACTATCTCTTCACATCAATCATACTCAAGTGCTATGAGTTTCTAGAGGTCCTTGGCCTTGCAGACACAGATGACAATGTTGTACACGGTGCTTTGTTTATGATTACTTGGCTTGGGATCTCTTTGTCTGTAACACAATCATTAACTTGCTCCTCTTAGGAGCCATTAGCTTCATTGAATATCATATCTCTCATGACCTCAACAATACCGAAGGTTTTATTGAAGACGCGATAGGCGTGAACATTAGATTCATACCCAAGTAAGAATCCTTTATCAAATTTTAGGGAGAATTTTGATGAGCGGGGTATCTTGCTTAAAATGTAGCACATGCTCCCAAAAACATAAAAATATGAGATATTTGACTTTTTAATAGTAAGGAACTCGTAGGCGGTAATGTTCAAGAGCTTGTGGAGGTAGAGACTGTTGATGGCATGGCATGTGGTGTTGACGGCCTCAAACCAAAAGATATTAGATGTCATGTATTCACCAAACATAAGTTCCTCGATGAGGGTTCAGTTCTTCCTCTCCACAATCCCATTTTGAGGTGGGTCATATGGAGCGAAGAACTTATGCTTAATTCTCTCTTAATCGAGGAACTCCTCCACTTGTGTATTCTTGAACACACCACCATCGTTACTTCTCGCTCACTTGATCTTAAGCTCGAACTCCTTTTGGGCTTAATGTGTAAACTTTTTTAAGGTAGCTTGTGCTTCGGTTTAGTCACGGAGGAAAAATACCCAATAGTAACATGAATAGTTATCAACAATGATAAAACTGTACTTGTAAGTCACTAGTCCAAAGAAGTCCATGTGTAATAACTCTAAAGGATGAGATGTTGTCATGATGTTCTTAGCTAGATGTAGAGCTCTAACTTGTTTTTCCGCTTAGCAAGCCCTACACACACGATTCTTCTCAAAAATCATATTAGGTAGACCAAGGATGTGTTCTCCTTTTAGAAGTTTTAATAAATTTCTCATTCTAACATGAGCCAGCCGGTGATGCCAAAGCCAACCTTTACTAAATTGGCAGTCAACCAAACTTTAGAACTCACCCTATCTTATAAAAAATCAACAAGATAGAGATCACCTTTTAACTTACCATCAAAAGTTATGTACTCATCATCACATCTAAAAATGGTTACACTCTCATCGGTAAAGAGACAATTGTACCCAATTTTGTATAATTAAGAAACAAAAATTAAGTTATAACTCAATGATTGAACATGGAGTGTATTAGTGATTGAGAGATTATTTGAGATGACAATTTTACCGAAACCCATCACCTTGCCTTTATCGTTATCTCCAAACATAATGTCATCATGTTGTCTTCCATCATCTCTAATGAAGTAAACATACTCCCCTCATTGGTCATATGATTAGTACATCCACTATCCATGACCCAGCTCGATTCACTGAAGAAGTATGATTGTAAAACAAGTTATGCTTAAGATTTAGGTAGCCAAACTTAATGAAGTTTGGGTCCTTGTATGTTAGTAACAAGACACTTAGGAATCCACAAGCATATCTCACGTTTCTCATCATGAGACCCCATAAATTGAGCTACAACTTTACCACGGTGATTTGTCTCAAGAACATAAGAAGCATAAAATATAGATTGAGACATATATTTCTTGTTCTCTTAGTCTTCTGGATCTTCACCACTCTTCATGAACTTGATGAGTTTGTTGTAATCCATCACCTTATGCTTCAATGGCTTGTTCTCACATGGGTGAAAACCAAGCCCAAAGTCGTGCTTATTGTTGTGTGTGATGAGGTCTTACAGAGAGCAACTTTGAATTGATACATTTTTATGCAACCATATTTACCAAGGCACCAAGTCTCTCGTTCTCCTTCTAGAGCTCATCAAGTGCCTACATGTTAGTAGCATAGTCATTCACATCAAGATTATACCATCTAGCATAACCATTGCTTATAGAGGCATTAGAAAGATTAGTGGCTTCATTTGAAGGAAAAGTGCTAGACCAAAGAGCATCAAATTGCACTTCAAGAGATTCATGAGTCTTGTCCAATCTCTCAAACCTATTAACAAGTACTTCATTTGAGCTCTTTAGAGTAGCAATTGATTTATTGACCGCATCTAGCTTGTAGGTCAAATCCTCAACATTCTTCTTCTCCTTAGCCAAAGACTTCACGAGAGCAAGATTTCTCTCATTCTCAAGGATGAGCAAGTCATATTGCCTCTCAAGAGACTTGTCCTTGCTCTCTAATACCTTCATGAGCTTTGCCACTTTGCTAAATATGCTTTTGTTAATGCCACTGAGATCAAATTTATCTTCATCATCGTAGTCTTTACTTTCATCATCACTAGTCACATGTTCAGGATGTAAAAGTATCTTGCACTCCTTCTCCATGAGACATGTGGGAGCGTAGTAGTCATCATTGCTTTGGTAGTTAAAGAATGTCTTCTTTGACGACGATTGTTGCAACACCCTTCTCTCTTTTAGAGCCATATTCACCTTGAGAGATCTACTCTTCTCCAATGTGAGTGTATCCTAAACTTCTCTTCTTGTGGAATTTAGGCTTGCCATCTTGCTCCTTCTTTTTGGAGAAATCAGCAATGAAATGTCCATACTCGTCGCACTCGTAGCACATCCTCATAGATTGGTAGGTCTTCGACTTGTTATTGTTCTTCTTTATTCTATAGCTGCCCTCTTTTAGAAATTTCTTGAACTTCTTGATGACGAGAGTGAAGTCCCCATCTTCACTCTCCTCGTCGCTTGAGTCATCCTCCTTAGATTTTGGATGACAAGGGTGAGAGAGCATTAGCCGATAGAGGTTTGATGCAATCGTGCCTGAACACATGAAGGCCTAGGAGATCTACTTAGCTCCAGTGTGGGTTCTTCGGCTCGTTAGGGTCTTCGGGTTGTTGGAGTTGTAGGCATACCAGTCAATTTGTCTTCTAATTGATAAGTAAGATAGAGTTAGATCATAGAGTCAATTGGTCGATAGGCTGATACGGATTCCTGTTATTAGCTAGAAGTGCTGATAAAATTAAGATAGCCATCGGTTGTGAATCCGATGCACTCCTTCTATTGGCTAGTTGTCGATTAGGGCTGTAGCACTCATACATCAGCAAGAAAACCGATGACGGTATAGACAAATAGCAAGGAATAAAATAAAGACTCATCGACTATAGAGCCAATGATACTCTAAATAAAATATTCGATAAACGGTAGAGAGTCAAGTCCGATCTTCTGAAGGGACGAGACCTAGCGACCATCGATGATGGTATCATTAGAGCCTGTTTTGATAAATTGGACCTAATCGAGACAGTATAAGGTTAAGGCTAACGGCACCGAAACTGCAGGAGCTAGATTGAGCATACCAACAGAAGGAACGGGTGAACTCAATGGCTACTATCGACTGCAGGTTCGATGCAGGTGCATAAATAAGCTCATCAGCTAGCTGAGCTGATGGGATGAACGAAACCTGCTAGATCTCGATACCAGTTCTATTAAACATAACCTTAATAGATCAGACCAAATCGAGACAATATAAGTCCAGATCTAACAGAACCGGATCGATCACTAGCAGATTAAACACTAACGATATATGTATAATGACTAAAAAGCCGATACGCTAGGCGTGAAGCTTCATGTACAAATAACTCATTGGGTGGCTACTCCAATAAAACCCTGAGTAAAGACCTATCGACTTAAGGCTCAATCTACTATTAGCAGTCTAGTAGGTTAAACCTAAACCTAACCGATGTAGCATGAGACTGATGATAGTAAAAGAAGCTCGATAAGTCAATAGATCCTACGCAAATGTAATGTGATATATCTGATCGGACTAAGAGTTCAGACCTAACCGATACATCCTTAGACAGAATGGATACACCAAGATAATGGTGGGACTTACCCCTTCGTTAGAGTTTAGACTTAATCGATGTAGCCCCACGTTAAGAGCTAGAACTCACTAGTAAAATCATAGATAAAATAGGGTGGTGATGCGACGAGATTGTATTGATCTGAGAGATGATTTACAAGTCTCTAAGGGATCTATATTTATACCCAATGGTTACATGAACACGAGTCCGATGTGGTTACAATAACCCCTAGACGTTACTTCCTAAATAGAAAAAGAAACTTTCTAAGAAGTTAATATAACTAAACTTATCTATCTTATAAAATATATTTTACAAAGATATAATCAATCTATTGTGGCTTTCATAACTCTTTCTTAGATCCGATCCCATCTAGATAATATTTCATATTCGACTGAACCAAATCCATCTTCATCTGTCCTATCGACTCTTTTCCTATATCAATGGTCTCTTTTCATAAGTAGTTCGGTTCTCCAATTAGCTTATTAAATTTTATTATTAACAATAAGTAGATATCCTTATAAGAGCCTGCCAAACAAGCCTACTATTGGTAATCGAGTCAAGTCCATGGGACATCTATTAATTTACTAATTTTACGTGTCCAAACGATTCTATCAACCTACCAAATTAATAGCCATCGACAACGTTCAGAATAGAGCACTGGGGAGCTCTGAACGAGGACGCTTCAGAATTAAATTCAGTCGCTAGTCCACAACAAAAATACTACCACACGGTTGAAATTCAGTTCAGCTCTGAACGGACTTGTATAATAATTTCGGTTGCTAATCTATTTAGCAAGAATGCGACCACACGATTGATCAAGTCAGTGTAGAAAATACTAGCATATAAAATTAGGATGGAATGTCAACTATCGGGTTATTCCTTGAGAAAAATGGTGATCCTGCATTGCTTTGGCCGGTTCTCTAGGTTTGGCATGTGGCGATCATTTTGTCCAGAAGAATGTGTACAACGTAAAGCATCCAATATCATTATACTTGAACCCCCGTTCAACATACATCTGTTGCAAAAATTTGTGACACTTCAAGAGATAACTACATAACTAAAGATTAATAATGTCAAGAACTCATGTCATAATTCAATTTAGTATGTACGTAAATGGCCTCGTAAGTCAGAGAACATGATGTAAATAATCATATACACACAAAACAAAGCAAAATTTACATTTCTGAACATGGACCCAGGTTTAGAAACATACAACAGACAGCAACTCAAGGCAAAGGAATAAAACAAAAAAGAAAACTATATTCAGTCGCCCTTTGCTACTTACTACATTGGGTACCTAAACTCCTGGATCTGATGTATATCTCACTATTTCTCATTGTATACCCTAAGGCTGTACAAGGCTTGTATCTGTATGCACGTAAGTATTCACAATTGATGGCTACGGGGTTCGAGAGGTGCGCGGAGAGCAAGGCATTCTTACAGGGGAGAACACCACAGTGAGGGGAGCATGGTCTGAAAGGCTGTAGTTCTCAGGCCACATGCCCTTCTCTACTTCTGGGGGGAACAGAACAGCTTCCTTCACAGTAAATCCAAAGGCTTCGCCGTTCGCCTCAAACGTGACAAGGCTTCCATCAGAGATGTCAATTTCGGTATCCTCCTCCTCCTCCTGGCTGCAGCATGTAGGGCTCCAGATGCACCGCTAGAGTTCAAGAAACAATGTTAAATGTAAGTTTCTGAAGTATCTTCTGAAACATTACACTTCAGCTAGGTGGAAATTCATGGCTTGGGTATTTTGGGTTATTCAGACTTGAGGCGATCATGGACTAAAATTAGAACAAATGAAGGTTTTTTTCCTCATATGAAACTAAGGCAAATAACACTAATCATTTTACCAGGTATCTCTCTGGTAACGAGAAGTTTTGCTGAAGAAAGATGGTGAAATGCTCAAGCAATTCAAACACAATAAATTACTGACAAAGGGACTCTTAAAAACTACTATTAATATCATCTTCAATTAAATTTTGATTAGTCCATCACTATAGAGCTTACATCAACTATGTGTATCTGGCCTTTATGAAACTTATTATTAATTGTTGACTTCCTGTTTTAATTGTGCAGCATATACTCCTATGATTTATTACTGATTTGCATTTTCTATCTTCTACCTGTCCTTAGATCTTGTTGACCTCCTTTCTTATTTAATTACAGGAACCATATTTAATTTTTTGTTGACCTCCAGTGAAATATTACACCAGGAATTACCTGAAATTCTTTGTAGTCAACAACACCATCCCCGTCATGGTCAGCTTCACTCCATAGATCTTTAATTTCTTCAGAGTTTAGGCGATCAGGATGGACCATTCCTAACTGCATTTACTATAAGATAAGCACTTGTCCTCTCTGGAAGTATTTCAGTTACGCACATAGCCATACATTATAATAGTCATACCTGACAAAGTGCCTGACAGAAGCTTGAATATGTGATGTGATCGTCAGGACTGTCAGCCTTGAGGAGTGCAAATGCATTCTCCTCTGAAAGGGATGCTGCTTGGAGGAGAAGATACTGGGAAAAAAAAGGTATTTCTTAGATAATGGTGATAGTTCAATAAATGATCACCAGACTGTATTCTTAATGGTCTGGCATGTTCATAAAGGTCAACTTCTATTTTATATTAGAACTGACATGCATAGTTTTTTAATGAGGAAGTGGTGATCATGTTGCTTACCTTGATGATACCAAAGACAGCTTCATTCCAGCTAGTTTTCAGGGGCTTCCTCGACTTATTTGGATTGAGAAGCCATATGAAATCAACTCCACAGATGTTTCCTCTATGGTTCCGATGACTCACCCACTACGGTCATGGAGGTGCAAATGGAAAAAATTAGGATTGAACCCAATCATCAATGCATAACACGCATTACTGGGCTAAACCAACATTCGATGAAACATTGGTAACATAAGATAATTCTTTTGTTTAAAAAACATAAGATAATTGTAAAAAGTGTACAGTAACTATGAATCCTCCGAGCGTATACAAGGGGGTCGGGTCTATATATATACAGCCCAGGTCAGTGGTCTATTTAACACCCCCGCAGTCGCAGCGGGAGGGGAACGAACGCAGAGACTGGACCGAAAACTGGTGAACAAAGGCGTGGGCAGGCCTTTAGTCATTATATCGGCAAGCTGATGTGCCGATAGTACATAGAGCACCCGAACCTGTCCTAATGCAACCTTGTCACGGACAAAATGGATATCGATCTCGATGTGCTTGGTGCGTCGGTGATGGACCGGGTTGGCGGTCATGTAGACGGCACTGACATTGTCGCAGTAGACGACAGTCGCGGTGGAGAGGGGTGCACGGAGCTCCTGGAGAAGCTGGCAAAGCCAGCAGCACTCGGTGACGGCGTGGGTGACGGCGCGGTACTTGGCTTCAGCGCTGGAGCGGGACACTGTAGTCTAGCGTTTTGAGGACCAGGATACGAGAGTGTCACCGAGGTAAACGCAATAGCCGGACGTAGAGCGTCGAGAGTCGGGGCAGCCTGCCCAGTTCGCGTCGGAGTACGCGGTGAGGGAGCCGATGGGGCTGGAGCTGAGATGCAGCCCGCTGGAGAGGGTGCCCTTCACGTAGCGTAGGATGCGCTTGAGCAACGCGAGGTGAGATTCGCGCGGAGCGTGCATGAAGAGGCACACTTGCTGGACAGCGTACGTGAGGTCAGGTCGGGTGAGTGTGAGGTATTGGAGAGCCCCGGCAAGACTCCGATAGTGAGAGGGATCGGCAATGAGGACGCCATCGGCGACCGAGAGTTTGGCTCGAGTGTCGACTGGGGTGGCCGTGGGGTGACAGTCGGCCATGCCCGCACGCTGGAGGAGGTCGATGGAGTACTGGCGTTGAGAAAGGAAGAGCCCGTGGATGGGACGGGTTACGGAGATGCCAAGGAAATGGTGGAGAGGACCAAGATCGGTCATGGCAAACTCAGAGTGGAGTCGGGCCATGATCTGGTCGAGGAGAGATGTCGAAGACGCTGTGAGGACAATGTCATCGACATAGAGAAGCAGATAGGCAGTGGTAGAGCCGATATGGAAAGTGAATAGAGAACTATCGGACGCAGAGGCCACGAATCCGATGTGCCGAAGATAGGCAGCAAAGCGCTGGTACCAGACACGAGGGGCTTGTTTGAGGCCGTAGAGAGAGCGTTGAAGGAGACAGACGTCGTCGGGCCGAGAAGGGTCGACGAAGCCTAGGGGTTGCTAGCAGTACACTGTTTCCGTCAGGTGGCCGTGAAGAAAGACGTTCTTCACGTCTAGTTGATGGATCGGCCAGGAGCTAGAGGCAGCCAAGGTGAGGACGACTCGGATGGTGGCGGGTTTGACAACAGGACTGAAGGTCTTGTCGTAGTCGACACCGGGTCGTTGGGAGAAATCCTGGACTACCCAGCGAGGCTTGAGACGGGCAAGGGAGCCATCGGCGTGGAATTTGTGTTTGAAAATCCACTTACTGGTCTCAATGTTGGCGCCGGGAGGTCAGGGAACGAGGTGCTAGGTCTCGTTGTCCATTAGGGCCTTGTACTCGTCGGCCATGGCCGCGCGCCACTGAGGGTCGGCCAGGGCTAAGCGAGAAGTCACCGGGATGGGCGAGATAGAGCTATGGAGGGCGGAGAGACCGTAGCGCGGAGTGGGACGGAGAGACCCGGTCTGGGAGCGGGTGACCATGTGAGAGGTGGAGGGAACTGGAGCCGATGGGGGTGCGGGAGTAATGGGAAGAACTGGTCGGGTGGGGGCGTCATCGGCTCCGAGTCGGCGACTGTAGACAAGAGGAAAAGGAGAAATTAGATCGGCCTGAGCCGATGAGGTCAGGTGGGCCGAGTATTCCGATCGGTCCGATAGAGATGGATCAACCGATAGGGTGGGGGGAGCCGATGGAAAGTGAGGAGTCGATGGAAGTGGGGTGTCCAATGGAGAGGGAACGGTATCGGCTGAAAGATAAATAGGATCGGTATCGGCCAATGGAGGTGGGTCCGATGGGGGTCCAATGGTGGGGACATCGGACCGAGTAGTGGTGGGATATGTGACGGGTAAATCCTCAACAGCGGCCGATGAGGGGGCCGATGGAGAGGGCAGTGGAGGAGACCTGGTCGGCACGGTGTTGGTGAGGAGGAAGTCGAGATCACTAGAGGAGGATCTCGGATGAAGGAGACCGAAGGAAAAACATGTCTCGTCAAAAATGACGTGACGAGAGACGAGGACCTGTCGGGTGGAACGGTCGAGGCATCGGTATCCCTTGTGAGAGGTGGAATAGCCGAGGAGAATACAGGCGGTGGAGCGGGGAGCGAGTTTGTGGGAAGCTGTGGCGGTGAGATTTGGGTAGCAGAGGCACCCGAAAACGCGAAGGTGGGAGTAGTCGGGCGCCGTGCGGTAGAGAAGGGCATAGGGAACGTTGTTATGAACGGAGAAGCATGGGCGCCGATTGAGAAGGTACGTCGCAGTAGCCAGAGCTTCGGCCCAATAAGTAGCGGGTAGGTGGGTGTGAAGTAGCATGGTGCGACTGATGTTGTTGAGGGTGCGAAGGAGGCGCTCAGCTTTGCCGTTCTGAGGAGAGGTGTAGGGGCAGGAGAGCCGGAGATGGATGCCCTGCGAAGTGAGGAGGTTTGTAACTGTATGGTTGACGAATTCCGTACCGTTATCGGCTTGTAAAGCCTTAATGAGGAGGTTGAACTGAGTGGATACGTACGTGACGAAGTGAGTGAGGTGAGAGGCGACCTCGGATTTGTGGATGAGCAGGAAGGTCCAGCAATAGTGTGTGTAATCGTCAAGTATAGCGAGATAATACTGATTACCGGAGACACTTTTAACTGGGGACGTCCATACATCACAATGTATAAGTTCAAATGGACGCGAGGTACAGGAGAGAGAACTAGAAAAGGGCAGACGCACATGTTTGCCAAGTTGACATGAGTGGCAAACTGTGGAGCTGCTGTGAGTACATCGGATGAAGACGCTACGATGGAGGGTGGCGACAGTGTCGAGGCCGGGGTGGCCGAGGCGAAGGTGCCAAATGTTGGTGGAGAGGGCGACGCTGGCGTGTGGGGTGGACAGCGCCGCGGGAATGGTGTATAGGTCTCCTCCACTATTGCAGCGAAGGATCTGTCGCCGGGTTGGGATATCCTTCACAGAGAATCCAGACGCGTCAAATTCAATGGAGCAGTGGTTGTCTCGTGTGAATTGACGAACAGATATAAGATTGTGAATAAGAGAAGGGACGATAAGAACATTGCGTAGGTGGAGGTTAGTGGTGGATGTAGACAGAGAGGAGTCACCACGGCATTGGACAGGAAGAGAGTGACCATTGTCGATGGTGACAAAAGGGGAGGAAGAGAGGTGACAGGAGCGAAGTATACCGGCCGATGATGCCATGTGTGAAGACGCCCCAGAGTCTAGCACCCAAGGGTGCTGTGGTTGGAGCGTCATCTGGTTGAGGGCAGCGACGAGGCCAGCCTGGTTCCAGGAGGGAACCGACTGGGTGGTTGGGGTCGGTAGCATCGGCTGAGGCGACATAATGGGAGCCGATGCCAGGTGAGCCTGGCGATGAGCACCGAGAACTCCGGGTTACCAGCCGATGGGGCTGCGTGGCTGGGGCTGGGGTGCCCAGGGGTTGTAGCAGAGCCACGGACCCGTGGGACCGGCAGGGTGGGTAGGGACTGAGGTAGGTCGTGGTGGCGTCGGACCCTGCCAGGTCCTGCCTTTGCCTTTGCCCTTACCTTTCCCGGTGCGGGCTGTGTTGTTGTGGCCGGAGCCATGGCCACCAGGACCGCGGGAGGAAGGGGCAGCGCAAGAAACTTGGCAGCCATTATCGGCTGTGGCAAGAAGAGCGGTGTGAGCCACTGTCTTCTCATCATTGACCAGACGGAGTTTTTTAATAACTAGCATGTCATGAGCCCGAGCAAACGATGAAAGAGGTGTGGCGTTGGCGATGTCATCGGCGGTGTTGGAGAAGCGGGGATTGAGGCCTCGCAGAAGGGCGAAGACGAGTTGAGAGTCGGCCACAGGGTGGCCGACGTCCCGAAGAGCAGCAGCCTTGACTTTGAGGCAATGACAGTACGAGGAGACAGAGGAGTCGCCTTGTATCATGGAGTGGAACTCGTTGAGGAGGAAGATGGCGCGAGGCTGCTTGTTGGCCAGGAAGATCCGCTCGATGGCCACCCAGAGGTCCCGGGCAGTAGGGTCGGTATCGTCCATGGCGAGGTCGAGGACAGAGCCGTCAATCGAGCCGAGCAGCCAGCTGCGCACACAGCACTCGGCGATGTCGCATTGAGGATCATCGGGGCGAGGTGGAGCGGAGCCAAAATATGGGACCGGAGGCCAAATTTTCCACAGAGGGATTTGAAGAAGAAAACCCACTTAGAATAATTGGCGTTAAGGTCAAGGGAGATAGGAACGTGAGATTTCACGTTCACAGCAGCGTAGAGAGGGGAGAAGATCGGCGAGGTGGTGCCCGAGGTGTGGTCTGAGGCACCGAGGGCCGGAGCAGATTCGGCAACTGGGAGAGTGCCGAAGCTGAGAGCGGACTCGGTGGCCATGACGGGAGAACGGGAGCAAAGAGCCGATGGGAGAAAGAAGCCGATGGGAGGAGGAAGCCAATGAGAGGACGGATCGGCCGATCAAGGATGTGAGAGACCGATGGGAAGTGGGCCGGCCAGCCGATGAGGAGTGGTTGGCCGATGGGGAGTAGGCAGCGGAGTAGGTGAGGAGTGGCCAGCCGATGAGGAGTGGTTGGCCGATGGGGAGTAGGCAGCGGAGTAGGTGAGGACAGAGTGGGTGGGTCAGAGAGTGCTTGGGTCACGGACGTGCGAGAATTCACGTCCGTGAAGAGAAGATTCACGTCCGTGGACTCGTGAAGGCCAAGGAGTGGGGCGGACGCGAAAAAGGCAGGAGTGGCCGGACGCGAAGAGAATATGTTCGCGTCCGGGAGGTAGGGATTCGTGTCCGTGGACACGTGGACACGTTGGACTGGCTCGGACGTGAGGGGAGAAGGTTCGCGTGTGAGAGCCGTTGAGCGTGTCGGAAAGGGCGAGAACCGAGGGAGGTTTCCAGCCGATGGAGACAACGAGCGTGGAGGTGCGCCGGCGTCAGAGAAGGAGAGATGCACGAAACAAGAGGAAGAGCGGAGACGGGTGCGAGGCGGGACGAGGAGGCGGATCGAGACTGTCGCCTGGTTGCGCGGAGGTGGGGCGGAGAAAAGGTGACTACGGGAGAGACGGGGAGAAGAAGAAATGGAGACGAGAGAGCGAGGAGAGTACCGGGAAGAGAGTCGGCGACGGGAAGAAGACGTCGACGACGAGGAGAAAAGGGTCGACTCGCCGGAGGGAGAAGCTAGCACGCCAAGATGTCTAGACTTACTCTGATACCATGTAGAAAGTGTACAGTGACTATGAATCCTCCCGAGCGTATACAAGGGGATCAGGTCTATATATATACAGCCCAGACCAGTGGTCTGTCTAACAATAATCCTCTAGTTACCTTGTGTGCATCTTCTTCGCTATCACTGTACTGATGAGCAGTGTCGTATGATGAAACAAAGCCCTGTGAACGGAGGAACTTGTAAACTTGCCCACGTTTACTTCCATTCCAGTCACTGTAACAGATATGTCAGGATCAAATGTTACTATCCATTTCTATGGCTAACATTAAAGGTTGTTAAAAGTTAGTGTGTATATTGCATACTCACCCACATAGGATGATCGGCATTGGACCAAGTTTATGTTCTTCCTGATAAGCTTCTATGTACTGAAGTATCTTATATACCTAGCATCCACAGAAATTTTCGGTTGTTAGAATTCAGACTGAATTTTCTAGTAGAGCTCATTTGAACAACCAGCATATTGATTCAAACCTGCTTCAGCCGAACTATTGAAAGGCTGTGATCATGAGGGAACAGCAAATGGGTATTCACAATGAGGCTCTGCTGCTGGACACAGCTGCTGCTTCGGTTCTGCCAGAAAGGCGTGGTTGATTCAACATGCAAGAGCTGAGCAACTCGATCTCCAAAATCATTGAAGAGCAGCTCCTGGTAGTTCAGGACATGGAAGTAGCTCTTGTGTACAGCAGTCAGAAGGCCTGAGCAGGAAAAGACATATTTTCAGAGGAAAGTTGAAGATAAGGATCATGTCAAAAAATTTAAGAGGTCCGAACGATGTTTGAAAATAAGGTTACCAACTTAAATTTGCCTATGTGCTTGCTCAAATAATTTAAGAAAAAAAGTGCCCGCTTATGTTTAATGTGCCTATGACAACTATTGGATGCAGAAGTATCAGGTACAATGGACATGATGATTATTGGCATTTATAAATATATATATATATATATATATGGAAAAAGGAAAAAATATGCATCACAACGTAATGATAATCATCAGAGACATCGATATCAAAGGCATTCGGCACAAGAAATAATCAACGTCGACATGGATGCACTTTAGGTTATGATGACAAGAAATGAAAGGGACAGGCACAAAAGCCGATTTGGAGTAGCCTTTGTTCATACAGACATCCCTTAACTAATTTCTAACCTATGCTATGTTCTGGTTGAGATTGATTTTCCTGAGGCACAGAACATGGAGATTATTTATATTGATATCCACCTCACAACAACCATCCGGACGGAGAAGCCCAGATGGACAATGGCAGGACGACAACAACACACATTCTCTACATGGTCCATACAGCAAGATCTTTTTTCCCCCTCATTCTGCCAAGCTAAAATGGGCAAGGGAACTCACCGTCTCCACGATTGTTGGTGCGTGCGAGCTTGAACAGACTGTAATTCGCATCCCCCAGCCGCTTCTCATACATGTCGACCAGCTCATCGTTTCCCAGCCACACCTCCTGTAGCAAAGTCAAAACATTCACATCCATGCATTTTGCGTTGTGAGCACATCCCATTATCCCAATGGCCAAATTGCTGAAGAAATTGCTTAGTTCCCCTCACCTGCAGACAGATGATGGAGGAGCAATCGGCGAGAAGACGGTCAATGATCTTCTCGTTCCGGCTGAACCAGTAGGCCCTGTACTGGCTCTCCCTGCAATTCTGCCCCCCCCCCCCCCCCCCCCCCCAATGCGAACACCACAACCATCAGCCAACCAATCCGAGAAAACCCCCAAACTGAGGCGAATTCAGTATACTCCAGGGGAAAGGGGAGAAGTAGAGATCCAGCTAACCTCGGAGTCCATGCGCTTGTAGATCGGGGCGAGGATGTTGAACGTGGTGCAGGACACGCACAGCTCGTCCCGCGGCTGCAGCAGTAGCGGCCGCCGCCGGTGGTGGTGGTGGTGGTGGTGCGGCCGCTCCCGCCCCTGCTTCTGCTCCCGCCGCCTCCTCGCGGCCGCCTCCCTCCGCTGCTTCTTCGTCTAAAGCGCGCCAACCACACACCAAAAAAAGCAAATCAACACCCCAACCAACAAAAACAACCACACCACGCGGCTCAGCACCAACCCACGCATTGCTCCCTCACCATTGCGGACGATTCCAAGCTGGAATTCGAGACGTCAACGACCGATGAGAAGGAGGAAGGGGAGGTAGAGGAAGACGACGATGGCGGAGTGCGTGGTCCCTGTTGCTTCTTGCTATCGCTGCGATTTGGCGGCTACTACGCGAGAGGAACGAGCGGAATAATGCGGGTTGGTTTGCCTCGGCGTCGGCGTCCTCGCCTAACAGCTTTATATAGACCTCCAAGAAATCATAAATAAAAAGGAATAAAAAAATATTCCGAGTCCGTAAAAGACGCCACCACCCAGAGAAAAGGGAGCCTTCTAAAACCGTGGGGCGGAGACCTGACACGTCCACGTCACGTGCGTGGGTCCCGCATGTCGGTGGGAAAGTCTCCCGGAATGTTTTTTTTTCTCAATTTTACTAGTAACTCGTTTTAGTGTAGTACCTTTTTTTACACTCTTTTTGACTGGCAAATAGATATGCTTTCGGTCTAATCGAAGGGGTCGTTTTTGCTTTTCTGCATTGCCTAATAACAGACCAAACTGCAAGCGATTAAAATGAGATTTAGCCCAAAACAGGTGGTGGAGATGAGAAGCCAGGGAAAAACGTGAGGACAACTACCGATGAACTCATGGACAGGCTGTTGTTTCTCTTTTAGGTGAATCATGACGAATGCTTTGTAATTTTCGCTCATGCATATCAGGTTCAACACGTTTTAGTATAAGCAATTTACCCAACATAGCTGCCAGGTAGTGCTACAATCAAAATAAAGAAAAAACTTATGACGAAGTTGGATTAAAACCAAGATTCTTCAGCAATAACACAGTGGCAAGGAGTGAAAAATTCGATAAGGTTTTGATGTTCGGGCTCCCTGAGAGCTGAACTTTTTTTATCACATTAAAGACAACAAGTAAATTACTAATAAACCGAAAACCGAAAAAGAAATTATCTAAAAAATCAAAAACGTTCCATACTGCCAGAGAGACAGTATTCACTCAGAATAAGCATACAATTATCAAATTTAGGATTGATAATGTGATTCTGTTTTTTAAGCAAAAAGAATGATTAACACAAACGAGAGAGATGCACTCTTAATTTCAACCCTCAACTTCAATAATAAAGACAAGATAAAATCACGAACGATTCATTGTCTTATTTTAAGTGAGTGTCCTGCACGTACAAAACATTTCACAGTAGTAGAAATAATCTTCGTCGATAGTGTGGATTTCCACTAAGCTCCTCCATGGCACGCACTTTTTCGTTAATTCATGGAAATTTTTGATTCCATAAGATAATTTATTCATTAATCATATTTTTTAATTATTTTTCGCCACGTCGCTAGCTAGAATCCAACTCGTCCAAACCTGATATAATTATATAATACTAATAAGAATCCAACTCGTCCAAACTAAGCATCTGATGTTGAGCAGTTCGTATCTGCACTCATCGCCAAATGGCATATTCACTTCTTACCCACGTACTATTATCTGATTCTCTCGTGGCAACTTGCCACATCGTCCTCCCTCAAAGATTTGGCCTAATTGCCCACTTCTTGCCAAGTGTCAAGATTAAACAACCCCTACACCAGATGCACTAGAGTTAATCTTTTTTTTTCACTTGAGGAAATGTCTTGCAAGCTGCAAGACCATGTCCTTGTTATAGTGGTTCCATTTTTCTGGCGGCGAGGAGGGTAGTGATTACGAGGAGTCGAGTACGTAGTGCAGGAAAGAGGGTTATCGAACTGGGGAGTAGAAAAGACAATATCAGAGATGGTATTTTATATGACAACAAATACCAGAGGGATACTAATTGATGTGGAGGGAGGCCATGTAATAAGGGTACCATGGGCTGGGCGCCACAAGAAGCCACAAAAGGTGGTGGTGCAGATAAAATGCTTTCCTAGCATAATCAGTTTTGTCATTCATTTTATTATATCATTTTTTTCATTGTGCATATTGCTTTTTATTGTGTACTAGTACATGTTTTTTTCACTTTTTAGGGAGAGAATAATCTATCGAATGATAGTATCGTTAGACATGTCACATAAATAAGATAGTATAATTTATCTCTATCCATGACTCAGCACTTCAGCAGTTGGGCACCAAAGGCGCCGCCTAAGAAAGAATTAATTCCCCAATTTGCTCTTCTTTCCTTGGAAAAGTTCTACACAAAGGTCCGAAATGACGGGGGACACAACATATGCTGCCGTTCGATGAGCATTGCAAGTGTGTAAAGGCAACAAAGGGGAAGCATCTACAGATGCTCCAAAAGATGAGCATCACAAAGTTTGCGAGAATGTTGATAAAGCACATACAACTTGGAAGCGCATATAGAAGTACTAGCATGATGGGCACAAAATGCGAGCATGTTCGTTCGTTTAGTTGGTTACTGTCACTCACTAAATTAAGCATCACGAAGCGTGCAGGGCTCACATGGTCAGGTATTGTCTGGCTCATGCACGGACAAAATAAGCTGGCAAGAATTTTGGCTACCGTCGTTTCATTTCAGTTATTGAAAGAATAAACCATACGATTTAAATATATATGTGTTCATAGTGATTAAAAATCAAGTACTGTAAAAAATACACTATGAAGAAAAAAAATCAAAAAATTAACTCTAAAATTATGTTTAAAATTTAAATTTTAGCTTACGATACACGTAGAAGCAAAACGATGGAGTTAACTAATAATCAATCTTATGGTCCCTTCCTCAATCATACTACCTCCATCTTAGAAAAAAAATTATTTTTAATCTATATTACACATGCCAATATAAAGAAAAAAGTATAATTTTAGTATATTTATCTTTCATTTTTTAAAACTTCAATGTATTTGTCCTTTATTTTTTCAAACATTAATATATTTAAATAAAATCTTTATGGGATAAATAAAGAGGTAAAAAATTGAAGTGAGAAAGTAACTATTGCCAATAATTAGAAACTGGTTACACGTGGGACTAGTGGATGGTTAATGATGGTGTCAACTATCTATTACCTCTAATGGTTTTATGTATCAATAGCTGCAATACATATCTCATTATTAGTATTTTTAAATTATTTATTTATAAAACTTATTAAGATTATAACCTCATAAAGTGATTTTCATGAAAATTTTGTTTATATTATTTTCTCATATTGAATCATAATATCTCATTTTATTAATAATTTAAGAGTTTGAGATTTGATTGCAAGTATTCTAGGGTGTTATTCTTTTATAAGAATATAGTAAGAAAAAACGGGCTGGTTAAATTTATGCATTGTGAATGCCATGAACCAATCAATTCAGCAAGTCTTGACGAAGCATCGATAAAAAATCTAAATGCAATCAAATCAATAAAGAGGAGAAAACGCAGACAACCAAGCACCTGCGCGCCCTAAGGACTAAAGATCGACCAGCCATTTCTGGTCAAATATATACTCGCTACAGCGTGTTTAAAATTTGTCTACAAATGTAAATATTTCCAAATCTATCCAACTATATTCATTCACTGGTAGTTATCTTGCTGCGCGTGTTCTTTCCTAATCAAAGTACTCTCTCCATTTCTAATTATAAGGCGCAACAGCCAGTGACACGGAGACCAAGGAAAGATGTAACTACTCCGCGCACAAGTGGTTACTGCTACATGCATGCATGGCCTGAGGCTTTGCTGCTGCGTGCATGGCACTGTTTTCGCCAGCCAGTTCGCTTCGTTAACACTGCACGCATGCATGCGCCAGAGAGATTAATTTGCATGCATGGGCGGCCGCAGAGAGATTAATGCATGCATGCACACAACGTTTACCGAGGAGGTGCCGCCCTATATGGTGAAACATGGAAAAAGCCTTATATATAGAAATAGAGGAAGTATACTTTTAAGAACTTCAAAGTAATTTCACATATAGCTGAATCTTTACTAAAACCTCTAAAAATACTTATATTTTATGGATTAAGGGAGTAGTATAGTCACCATTGAAAATTTCATGATATCGCGTGATAGTCTCGAGCCTAATTAAACCCCTCTGCATAACTGCACTCAAGCATAAACTAAACTAACAGAAAATACTTTTGGTGTGATGGTAGAATTAAGTGGTATAACTTTACTTACCATGATTCCATGATCTAGATCTTGTTGGCCATAACTATGTGATAGGTTCTGATATGAATCGGTAAGGGATGGTCCGATCTTCACAACACTAGATATAAGAATAAATGATAACTTGCTATAGAAACAGTGGGTAACTAGCTATATACCTAACCAAGATTGGATGCGACCAAGCGACAGTGAGAGAGGCACCAAAACCTTGAGGACTTCTACTCGATCTCCAAACAATCGTAGAACCATGAACCGAGACTAATCCACACAAAACGGTGTTGTCTAACTAGAAACCGTAGAGCACAAAGTAGGAGACCTCAGAGAGATCTCTCATAAGCCTAAGAAGAACTCATAAGAACAAAGATGTGTAAGACACTCAGCAACTTGGCTACAATATCATATCAGGTTATCAAATGATCAAAAATAATTTTTCTATTAACATATAAGTGATATTTATATTATGAGCAACTCTCCTAGTTGGGTATGAACTAAAGTCATTATGTTGGGAGATGGAAGGTTAACTGGTTCAAGCATTTATGAAGTGGTTTTCAATTCCCGCACGTCTCTATGGCTTCTGCACAGTCTTCAGTAAAATGGTCATTGCTCTCTACTCGTTAATCTAAATGATGTGTTATTTATTGGGTTGGAAAGTAGACTTGATAAGTTTTACAATAAGTACTTATTCACCTTCAAAGGTTACGAGAATAAGAAATTATGGCTGCTTCTTTTGATGGTCCAATTGTTGTAGTTCATCCCCACATAGAGTAGCATCCTCATCTTTATGTGTATAACTAAGTACAACCAAAGTATAACATTTAGATAGTATAATATTCTCATATATATTGAAGTTAATTTCAGTTAGGAATGAGTTCACCTCTTTTAGAGTAGTTTTGCATGGCTATGTGTAATTGGCCCTTTATACACTTGCTTATGTGTAACTTGAATAACCGGTGGCATGCCCTCATCATCCTCCCCCTATTGAAAAGGAGTCATCCTCAACTCTTCCAATCTAAAGAATGGAGATAGATCGGCGACATTGAAATTTCTACTCACACCATAAGTACTTGGAAGATCAATTTCATATGAGTTGTCATTAATCTTGCAAAGCACTTTGAATGGACCATCGGCTCAGGGCTGCAACTTGCTCTTGCATTGTTCAGTAAAACGATCCTTGTGTAAATGCACTCAAACCAAGTCTCATGTTTCAAATAACATCTTCTTGCGACCCTTGTTAGCGTACTTTTCATATATCTTGGTCATCTTCTCAATGTTTGCTCTAACTCTATCATGAAGGTTCTAGACAAATTCAGTTCACTTGCTTGCATTAGAGTTCACACGTTCCTACATAGGCAAAGGCAAAAGATCGATGGAGGTAGTAGGTTTGAAACCATATACAATCTCAAATGGATAGAATTTTGTGGTTGAGTGTACCACCCTGTTGTATGCAAACTCCACATGTGGCAAGCTTTTTTCCCATAGTTTCAAGTTCTTCTTTAGGATAGCTCATAGTAACGTTGATAATGTACGGTTCACAACTTTGGTTTGTCCATCAATTTGTGGATGATACGTTGTGGAGAAGAGTAACCTTGTCCCATGTTTTCCCCACAAGGTCTTCCAAAAGTAGCTCAAAAACTTTGTGTCACGGTCAAAAACAATAGCCCGTGGAACTCTATGTAAATGCACAATTTCCCTGAAAAATAATTCAGTAATATGTGAAGCATCATCACTCTTATGGCAGGGAATAAAGTGTGCCATTTTGCTAAAACGATCAACCACAACAAAGATTGAATCCTTCTCCCTCTTGGTTCAAGGTAAAGTAAGAACAAAGTCTATAGAAATGTCTTCCCAAGGTTTACTAGGAATAGGCAAAGGGGTACATAAATCATGAGGATTCAATTGTGACTTAGCTTTGTGGCATGTTACGTAGCGAAGAACATGTCGCTTCACATCACGCCGCATTTTTGGCAAAAGAAATGATCAGCCATCACTTGTTCTGTTTTCTTGGCATAAGCTTCCTGCAAAAACATGAGGCGAACAGAATAATCTGGAATGCAAAGTTTGTTAGCATGAAACAAAAATCCATGATGCAAATAGAACTTTCACAGCCTTTGCCATCACAACATTTAGAAAATGGTTCAGCAAAGTATGTGTTAGTTGCATACAAATTTTTAATACTTTCCAATCCAAGAATTTTATAATCAAGTTGTGATAGTAAAGATGTCGTCCAGACAAAGCATCAGCAATAACATTATCCTTCCCTTTCTTGTACTTCACAATATAAGGAAAAGTCTCAATGAATTCACTCCATTTAGCATGTCTTCGGTTTAGTTTTAGTTAACCTTTAAGATGTTATAAAGATTCATGATCTGAATGGATCATAAATTTTTTAGATAAAAGATAGTGTTGCCAAGTCTCCAAACTCTTTACAAGAGCATATAGTTCCTTATCATAAACAGAGTAATTTAGAGTTGGACCACTTAACTTTTCAATGAAGTATGCAATAGGCCTTCCTTCCTGCATAAGCACACTATCAATCCCTACACCACTTACATCACATTCAATTTCAAAGGTCATACCAAAATCTAAAAGTGCAAAGAGTGGAACAGTTGTCAACTTCTTTTTCGACTCTTTAAATGCCTTATCTTTTGCTTCACCCTAGTGAAATGGTACTTCCTTCTTTGTCAACTCATTGATTGGGATAGCAATAGAATTGAAATCTTTCACAAACCAACGATAGAAACCGACAAGTCTAAGGAAGCTTCATACTTGGCTCACATTTTGTGGGGGTAGTCATTCACGAATAGCTTTGATCTTTTCCTCATCCACCTCCATGCCATGAGCTAAAACAACAAACCCAAAAAAGACAACCTTGTCGGTGCAAAAGGTGCACTTGGCAAGGTTAGCATACAAGCATTTCTTTCTCAAAATAGCAAGCACACATTTTATTTGTTCAACATGTTTATCAAGAGACTTGTAGTAAATCAAGATATCATCAAAGTAAACTACAACAAATTTACCAATAAAAATTCTAACAACATGATTCATCACTCTCATGAAGGTGCTAGGTGTATTGGTCAAACCAAATGGTGTCACCAACCATTCATATAGCCCAAACTTGGTTTTGAAGGCTCTTTTGCATTCATCTCCTTCTCTCATGCAGATTTGGTGATGACCACTTCTGAAATCAATTTTTGTGAAAATGATAGCACCGCTAAACTCATCAAGCATGTCATCAAGTCGAGGTTCCTTTATGTAACCTTTATCAATGAGCTCTTATACTTGGTGCTGAATTTCTTTTGTCTCCTCTAGGTTGGTTCGATATGGTACACGGTTAGGAAGTGGAGCACTAGGAACAAGATTGATCTGATGCTCATTTCCTCTCTTTGGTGGCAACCCTGGTGGTAGTTCCTCTAAAAATACATCTTCATATTCCTGTAACATATAAAAACATCACTACGCAAAGTACAGGGTAAGTTGTTAGTGGAAAGAAAATTGCCCTTGTATAGGATTACAAAGAACATGGCATTGGATTCACTTAATTCTTTTAAATCCTTTTTCCTAGCCATCATAACTAAACCCACTTTTTTCATTGGCTTGGTTCTTTACAGTTGTGGGGTTTTGTTTGGCCTTGGAGACACTCCCTCATTATGTTTGTGGGTCACTCGCAATTGTTTCTCACTATCTCACTAGTAGGACATTGTTGGGTCACAGATGATGAAGCTGTAGAGACCGCCATATTCTAAGGAGCAATAGATGGGGAAGATCTATTTGCAACACCTTGGGACTAACCTCCACCAAAAGAAATACCGGGCTGTTGATTGCGCCATGGGGTTGCAATGGAATGGCTTGCATAAGACCTTCCATGTGTCTCTTGCTAAATTTTCCTCTCAATGCGCATAGCTTGATCAACAAGGTCTTGCAATGTACGATATGAAAGCATATCAACAAAACCAGAAATTTCTTCATTGAGACCACCCAAAAATGTTACCATTTTTGACTCAGGATCCTCTCTAATTCTAGCCATGTTAGAACAATGCAATGGAAAGTCGAATAGGTAAAATTTATGGAGTCACATAACCTCACCTCTTACTTACCAACATTCCTACTCGTTCTCAAGGACTATAAGTGTGCTGAAGTGGTAGTACCGTAGCTGTGATTAAGCGATCGAAAGGAATACAAGACGATAGATCCGGTTTTAGGTTTTTATGGGGCTATAGGTGGCTATTCAAGAAAGGCTATGGTACTAAAAATTCAAGTGCGTAAGATACTTAAAAGATATGTAATGTTGATGTCACAAGCACCACAAACTTGAGGTTCTAAATTTAAAACTTGTAGCTACACAATCCACAATATAACCCCTTTCAACTTCTTCTTCCTGTTTTTACCTTTTTTTTCACTCTTTCTTTCTCATCTTTTTTTTATTTTTTTCAACAAACACAAGATAACAAATATGGGGTGCGGATAGAGAAATGAAAAAAATACTGTGCTAAAAAACATGGTGACTAACAACTAGATGAATGCAAACAACACGAGATTAATAGTAACAACAAATGGCTATAGGATTATTTTGGGCTTTTTAGTGGACTATAGGATATGGAAAAACAAATATATGTGATGTATGAAAACAGTAACAGATGGTAAATGATAGGATAGATAAGTGGATGATAACAAAACCTACCATGACAACAATAGCTCTGATTACCACATGATAGGTTCCAATATGAATCGGCAAGAGGATGGCCCAATCTTCACAATAGTAGGTTTAAGAACAAAGGATAACTTGCTGACGAAATAGTGAATAACTAGCTTTATACCTAACCAAGCTTGGATGCGATCAAGTAACGGGGAAAGAGGTACCAAAACTTTGATGACTTTGACTCGATCTTTGAATAATCGCAAAACCACGAACCGAGACTAATCCATACAAAACGGTGTAGCTTAACTGGGAATTATAGAGCATGAAGTAGGGGATCTCAGAGAGATCTCTCACAAGCCCAAGAAAAGCTCATAAGAACAAAGGTATGTAAGACACTCAGTAACTCGGTTGCAATATCATATTAGATTATCAAATGATCTAAAATGTCTTTTCTAGTAGCATATAGGTGATATTTATACTAGGAACAACTCTTCTAGTTGGGTATAAACTGAAGTCACCACGTTGGGAGGGGGAAGGCCAACCGGTTGAGGCATTTACAAAGTGTTCTTTAATTCTCGTGCGTCTCCTAGGCTTCTGCGCAACCTTCAGTAAAATAGTAATTACTCTCTGCTCAGAAGTTCAAATGATGTTTCATTTGTTGGGTTGGAAAGTGGATATGATAAGTTTTTCAATAAGTACTTATTCGCCTTCAAGGTTACGGGAATAAGAAGTTATGGCTGTTTTTTTAATGGTTCAAACTCATGGTTCAATTATCTAAGATCTAATTGTTGTAGTTCATCCCTAAATAGAGTAGCATCTTTATGTTTATGTGTATTGCTAAGTACAAACAAAGTAGAACAATTAGGTACTATAATATTCTTATGTATATTAAAATTAATTTTAGTTAGGAGTGAGTTCATCTCTTTTTAAGTAGTTTTATATGGCTACGTGTAATTAGCCCTTATATAATTTGAGTAAGCGGTGGCATGTCCTCGTCACTACGTCAATGTAAATGTGATTTTAATGAGCTTAGGTACTAATTACCAACTTCTATTTTATCAATATATGTTCACATATGTTTATTTGTGGTGTATGGATGCATAAGCGTGCGTTTCTATAAAATCGAAAAAGAAATAAAGTGAGAGACATTTTAGGAGCTCCGACCGTGGCACCCAGTGGCCGCGCACCTTTCCGAAAGATAGACAAGCAACCCACCGACCCGAAAAGCGAAAGACCAGAAAGGGGTCGCTTTTGAGGCCCGGACACCGGTGACTGCAAAATTCTTTTTCGAGACCGTCGCGAAAAAAGCGGGTGGGACACGGCCCTTGGGTCCCGGGAGTACGGGGATCCCACGACCCGGAGCCGGTCTGCTGCTCTGGTCTCCTCCCCGCCCCGCACGCGCGCACGAACCGAACGAACCTAGTACAACAGCGCGACGAGTGAGCCTGCCCCCCGCCTGGCTGTGGTTGCCGTTCCATCCCATCTGCCCTGCCGTGCCGGCTAAAGCGGACGACCGTCGGGCTTGGCTTGTTGACGTCCGCGTCCGCCGCCGGTGCACAGGACTAGGCTATTACCATTTACCGGTAATCCTGGATCATCACGACCTTGTGTCTGTGCTTCGAGGAATGTTCGGGCTACTCCTAGTTTGTGGAAATTCGTTTTTTCGAGGGTTTGTGGGAATTCTCGAATTCAAGATAAAACAGCTTGTTCGGTTCTCTTTCTCTCTCTTACGGTAGACAAAACACACGAAGAGACTGTCTTTTACAGAGAAATGAACAAGACTTTAATTTCCTTCCAGAGAGGAAGGACAAAGAAGAAAATTAGAACAAACGGAAATCCGTGGAAGTGAAAAAAAAACAGGCAGCGACCATTGTTTCGAGTCGTGGGCTTCATTGCTTCGACGGCGGCTGGATCCGTGGGCCCCACAAAATGTGCTCCTCTATGGCCCACGGTGGGGACCTGGTGGGCCCGGGTGCAATCAGTGCGTGATGCGCCTTTGCGAACTCCCGAGCCGACTTGGCATGAGACAGCGACGCTCAGCGAAAATCTTCGTTGGCCGAAGACTCCAAGCCACATGTATGTGCGGCAACAGTCGCCCTGTGGTCCAGACAAGATGCGCGGAGATTGGTGTAGAAAAATAATCATGCCATTTGCTGATATAATAATACATAGCTATGACGTATATCTGACATGATCACATTCGAAATTTGTATATGTGGATACTGCAAAATTTGTACACTATTTGGATTTGAAAATTTCGGACTATATTTTTTCCGTGCATATGTTGAAATGCGCAGTTCTCTTGGAAGCTAGATGGTGATCAAACGGTGCACTCATGTATCATAGGGTTTAAATTATAGATTTTACGTTTAGCGCTCACTAAATGTAGAAGGTACACACGTGTATATCCGCAAATTGGAGCAAACGATAACCCTTTTATACAATGTTTGCATTGAATTTAAAGCAATTACTTTCGGCTATATAAACACCATGTGATTATCCGATCAATTCAGTGTGAGCAAATGTACACATAAAAAACAATGTGAGGGAAATGAAAAAGGATTCTTAGTTTTCAGTGTGAGCAAATGTACACATATAAAACAATGTGAGGGAAGTGAAAAAGGATTCTTAGTTTTCAGTGTGAGCAAATATACAAATAAAAAAATCAATGTGAGGGAACATGAAAAATATTCCTAGTTTCCTGTTGCTACGTTGAAAAAAAAAGAAAATGATTTACTCAAAGTTCATGGAAAAGAAATTGCAAGATAACTAAGGCCACGTTGCATTTGGTTCGTTGTCGATGTATTTTTTGTAAGGTAGTTGTACTACCGATTATAAAACATCAGATGTTTAACTTATAAAAGAGGTACTCATGTGCACTGCAACCCCACAAAACCTGCACCCAGGTGAGACCATCGTGACTAAAATTGAGATTTATTAATTTCGTACTAATCACAGGTGAAACGGACATTAACCGTCACCGTCGTCGTCTAACCATTTGCTTATTCAAGTCTTAACACTGCTGGGTTTACACCCACGGGAAGCCAGAAAACAATGGTCGTCACAGAATTATCCATCCTGCAACCGGATAAAAAGCACGCCTCAGTAGACATATCTAACGCTTCACGTTTTGGGTTTGCTTTCATGGGCAAATCGCGTCTGATGCGACTCCTCGAACTTTTTTGCATTCATGTGCATGTGATGAGGAATAATTAACGCGTTAAAACTTGCAATTTCTCACCGAAAGATAGCGTCACATGTAAGCATATATATTCTTCTTTTTGAAAAAAAAAGTGGAGCATATGTTCTTGTTTGCTTTGTCCTTGTTTAAGTTTGTGTGCACTTGTCAACATATACAGTACCTACTACTACTAGACTGCCACTCGGAATTTTTTAAAGATAATAGCACTCCAGGGATCTGTACTCATTTATCTTCATTCCCTCAATTTTGGAGTATGTATATATCAGCCGTATGTACGTGTGTACATATGTACTTAATTTATCTTTTTTTTCAAAACACAATATATACGCATACGCTCATAACATACGCACACTCATCTTTATAAATACACACTCACACCCTATTAATTATAAATGTAAACACCTATCTTAAATAATCGAGATAGATAGGTTTCACAACATAAAATATAATCAGTTGAGCTACATCCACTTTGCTAATTTACCATATCTTTGAGTAATGTGTTTGAATATGTTCTAAAACTTATTTTTCTTCGTTCGAAAATTAGCTTTTTTTAAGCGAATTTTAACTAATGAGTGCGTGCACGCAGACAACTAGACAATACCCAGCTTTCAACCGGATAAGTTGTAGGTTGAATTTAGAAATTTACCGTGCCAAAAATAATAGCTATTCTCTCCGTTTTAAAATATAATTGTTTGGTTAGTTTAAAAGAATCTTTTTTAAGAAGGCTCCAGAAGCCTGGCTTTACTTAAAGCTTAACAGAATCCATACAACAGGCGCTGGGATTACCAGCTACACTTTGTTTGGGAACAAAACCACTACTGAACAAACACTACGACTAGGGATTGCAGGAAAATGAAGAAATCATTTCATAACCCTGACGAGACTGTCAGCACCCCGGAGCCCACGTGTGTTTCATCCAGATTTGATCTTCTTTCTCATCTCCAGCTCTTTCTTCAGTCTTAATCTAGGATCGGTGACGCTGTGTATTTGTTGACATCGTGCAAGCAGCAATCCTCTGTGCTTCTCCATCTGATCTTCCAGTCTCTGCGGCCGAAGCTTTTTCCACTGTTGCAAAAACGACAACATCTTATATGGAAGATTCATAATATTCGTTAATAGCACATTATTAAAGACCCAATCATTCCTAACTTTCTTGATTGCCCATAAGGTGGCTGCCATCACTGAAATTATGTTAGGGTTCAAATTTTCACCCCTCTCACCCAAGGTCCTAACATTCAGATCACTAAAACATTTAGGTACTGAAGACCAACCAAAAACATCTCTCATATAGCACTAGATAAACAAGGCAAGAGGGCATAGAAACAAGAGGTGGTCAGTTAGCTCTATCTCTCCACATAGTTTACACCGTCTTGTTCCTGGCCAGTTCATCTTTTTGAGTTGATCAGCAGCTTGTATTCTCCCCCTAGAAGCCAGACAAACAAAAAAAATTTATTTTCAAAGGAATTGGTGCCTTCCATATCACCATCATCCTAATGTCTTTGACACCTCTAAAAGTCAGCTCTCTGACTTTGATGAGTATTTGCCCGATTTCTCTAACTTCCAAATTACAGAAGTATAGTATACAGTGAGACTGAGACCCCGTTCTCTATACAGGCGGGTCGGGTCTATATATATGTGGTCTAACACCCTCCGCAGTCGTAGCAGGAGAGGAACGGACGTAGAGACTAGAGCGAAAACTGATGAACAAAGGCGCGGGTAGGCCTTTGGTCATAATATCGGTGAACTGGTGTGTCGACGGTACATAGAGCACCCTAACGTGTCCTAGAGCGACCTTGTCACTTACGAAGTGAATGTTAATCTCAATGTGCTTCGTGCGTCGATGATGAACAGGGTTAGCGGTCATGTAGACAGTACTAACGTTGTCGTAGTAAACAGTGGGCGCGGAAGCGATGGGTGTATGGAGCTTCTGGAGAAGCTGACGAATCCAGTAGCACTCGGCGACGATACTCGGCTTCCGCGCTAGACCGAGACGCTGTAGTCTGGCGCTTGGAGGACCAAGAGACTAGAGTGTCGTTGAGAAAAATGCAGTAAGCCGCAAGTGGAGCGTTGGGAGTCGGGGCAACCCACCAAGTCCGCGTTAGAATACGCGGTGAAAGAGTCGATGGGGTTAGAGCTGAGATGTAGGCCGGTGGATAGTGTGCCCTTCACGTAGCGAATGATACGCTTGAGTAGCACGAGGTGAGGTTCACGTGGAGCAAGCATAAAGAGACACACTTATTGTACGACATAGGTGAGATCAGGCCGTGTGAGTGTAAGGTACTAGATAGCACCAGTAAGACTCCGGTATTGGGAGGGGTCGATGATGAGAGAGCCGTCGGTGGTGGAGAGCTTGGCGCGAGTGTCAACCGGAGTAGCGGTAGAGTGACATTCGGCCATACCTGTACGCTGGAGAAGATCCATGGCATACTGGCGCTAGGAGAGGAATAGCCCGTGGGAAGAGTGCGTAATAGAGATGCCAAGGAACTGATGAAGAGGACCTAGTCAGGCCATGATGTGCTATAAGGTGGTCGTCGAGGACGCCGTAAGAATGATGTCGTTGACATAGAGAAGGAGGTAGGCGGTGATATCTCTGGTGTGAAGTACAAAGAGAGATGTATCGGAGACGGAGGCCACAAAGCCAAGTTGTTAAAGATAGGCAACAAAGCACTGGTACCAAGCCCAAGGGACCTGTTTGAAGCCATAGAGAGAGCATTGAAGGAGACAGACGTCGTCGGGACGAGATGAGTTGACGAAGCCTGGAGGCTGTTAGCAGTAGACTGTCTGCGTCAGATGGCCGTGAAGGAAAGCATTCTTCACATCGAGCTAATGGATCGATCAAGAACGCGAGGCAGCGAGAGTGAGCACAACCCAAATGGTAGCGGGCTTGACGACAGGACTGAAAGTCACGTCGTAGTCAACGCCGGGACGTTGAGAAAAACCGCGGACCACCCAGCGCGCCTTGTGACGAGCAAGCGAGTCATCGGACTGGAACTTGTGTTTAAAGATCCACTTGTCGGTCACAATGTTGGCACCGAGAGGACGAGAAACAAGGCGCCAGGTCTCATTGTCCATGAGGGCCTTGTACTCATCGGCCCTAGCTGCACGCCACTGAGGATTGGCCAAGGCAGAACGGTGAGTCACCGGGATGGGTGAGACGACACAATGAACTACGGAGAACCCGTAGTACTGGGTAGGGCGAAGGGACCCGATTTGGGATCGGGTGATCATATGAGAGGAGGTGGAGACAGCAAAGGCTGCACGGTCCGATGGTAACGTCAGTGGTGAGGCAGGGTCAGAAGGGGGGAGGGTGGCATCGGCTCGGGATCAGCGACTGTAGGTTCAGAGAAAGGGATAGACGAGGTCAGCCTGAGCCGATGGAGGGTAAGGGGCCGATAGGGGTTGGTGAGCCGATGGAGGGTAGAGGGCCGATAGGGGTTGGTGAGCCGATGGAGTTGGTGGGGTCGATGGGGGCTGGATGAGATCAGCCTTAGCCGATGGAGGGTAGGGGGCCGATGAGGGTTGTGGAGCCGATGGAGGTCCGATTTGGGTGATAGCGGAGCGGAGAAGAGTGGGATAGTCATTCAGAGGATCCTCAGGAACGACCAATGTGCAGTACAAAGGTGTGGTTGGTGGAGAATGTCAGGATGATACCGTGCTGGTTAGAAGAAAGTCGAGGTCGCCAGATGAAGGTCCATGGTGAAGTAAACCGAAGGAGAAGCACAACTCGTCAAAGACGATATGGTGGAAGATGATGATCCGTTGGGTGAAGAGATCGAGACAACGGTATCCCTTGTGGGAAGAGGGATAGCCAAGGAAGATATAGGCGGTGGAGCGTGGTGTGAGTTTATAAGGGGCGGTGGCTATTAGGTTGGGGTAGCAGAGACACCCAAAGACGCGTAAGTGAGAGTAGTCGGGCGTCTTGAGGTACAGAAGGGTGTAGGGAATGTTATGACGAATGAAAGAGCAAGGGCACCGATTTAGTAGGTAGGTCGCAGTGGTCAGTGCTTTAGTTTCAGTACTTGATCTAAAGACCATATGCTGATGCTTGGAAGACCAGGACACCAAGTTATCCTCGAAAAATACGGCATAGCTAGAGGTCGACCGGCGAGTATCAGGACAGCAGCCCAGTCGGCATATATGTAAACAACAAGATCTACAGGCGAAGATCGGCGCATGGTCAGCCCAAGAGATAGGGTGCCCTACAATTAGCGCAGGATTCGCTTGAGAGCAGCGAGGTGCGGCTCTCAAGGATCATGCATATAGAGACAGATTTGCTAAACTGTAAAGGTAATGTCGGGTCGGGTGAAGGTCAAATACTATAGGGCATCGGCTAGACTGCGGTACTGTGTAGCGTCAGTGACAGGTGGTCCATCAGCAGATAATTTGAAGTGGAGATCAACAGGCGTGTTGCACGGCTTGCACGCACTCATCCTGGCATGCTCCAAAATATCCTAATTGTATTGTTGCTAAGAAAGGAACAGACCATCTATGGAGCGTGTCACAGAAATACCCAGAAAATGATGCAGCTGACCGATATCCGTCATAGCAAACTCACACCGGAGAGCCTCAATGATATGCTTGAGTAATTCCGCAGAGGAGGCAGTGAGGACAATATCATCGACATATAGTAGTAAGTAAGCCATATTTGGACTGCGGCGATATATGAAGAGTGAAGTATCTGACTTTGTTTCAATAAATCCAAGTGACACGAGGTGAGAGGCGAACCTGTGATGTCAAGCACGAGGAGCCTACTTCAAATCATATAGGGATTTGTTGAGCCGACAGACAAAATCTGAACGAGAAAAATACACAAATCCAGAGGCCTGCACGTAGTACACTGTCTCAGTAAGTGCCATAGAGAAATACATTCTTCACATCCAGTTGATGAATAGGCAATGAAAAATATTCTCTGTCAATATATCAGTATATATAGATAGTCTGGACAGCTCATAAGCCAACCACACAATCATATCACGATTAATCTATTATAATTACACTTTCTATAATTACAATACTAACATCATTTAAGTATTCAAACAAAATCATTTCCGGATAAATAATTTAGGATAAAAAATCGTTTGAAGTTTGCTAACAAACACAAGCACGAGGAAGAAGCGAGATAGAGGTTGGGACAAAGAAGCAGCAGACATTAGCAGGAAGCAGCACATACATAAGAGTAGTGCAGAAGAGTAGCTACGAATGTAGAGGATTGCCCACCATAGAAAAGTGTTGCGTAGTTGGTAACGGCGGAGGGCGCCTGATCTTTGGGCTGGATCGGGTGCTTGACTCGAATCATTATTTTCAGGTTTATGTTAGCCCGCATGGTGGTTGCGGCTACAGGAATTAGGACCGGGCTCCAACTAAGCTCACCAGTACATTATTTTTCATGAGCAATTACAAAGCAGTTTTAAATTTTAAAGTTCGATTTTCATAAATGAAATTTTTAGATTTCTTTTACTTATCTACTTACTTAATGATCATGGAAAAAGAATCGAGGAAATAAAGTTGCGAAAAGAACTCCAAAACTAATATAACATCAAATTCAAAAAATCAAAAGCAGCTTCAAATTGTGATTTGCATCTAAATCAAGCATGCTAATAAAAATTGCAATCGCATGGACTGTCCTCAGACGGAAAACATACTTATCAAGATAGAGCATTTAATAGCTCGGACTAAGTTGTTATTATTATTATACGGACATAGCTAACCACCATCACGCACACTAGACACTCGTAAACATGCTCCCTTAACCCATACTTCATAAGAAGACTAATGGTAAATTATACTGTAGTTTACTTTTAAACATTTGAAGCCTCATCATTTCACTTATAGCTAATTAAGCTAACAGTTATCAGCGATAAAAAGTTATTTATGAAAAAAACTTTTATATATACGTTTTTATCGATTTGCAAAAAATAAACTATGATAAAAAAACTAAAATCAACTTAGAATAAAGTTATGATTGCTCTATCATAACTCCCTGATGACAACGGTTCATGGGAGAGAGGATATAAATTGAAATTAAAAGTTCTACTTTACTCCATGGTGACAACGGTTCATGGGAGAGGATATAAATTGAAATTAAAAGTTCTACTTTAAATTTGAATGACTGTCCGGTTATGGATAAAAAATTCAAATTTGGGTCTCAAGACACTGCTCTTGATCTGCCAAGGAGCCGGATGGCCACATCTCCGAGCAGTAAGGACTAAAGGAGGAACGCCGACGCCGCCTTGTTCCGCAGCAAGGTCCTCGTGCGCGCCGCCCCCTCCGCGCCACGTCCGCCTTTCATCCTCGAGCTCGACCTCGACATCCTCTGCTGCAGGCTCTCCCGCCGCCACCGCCTCTCGTGCCTCCCCGAGCCCCCCATCCGACGTCCTCGTAGTCTACCAGGTCTCTCGCTCCAACCCTTCGCGCTCTCGCACCGACCGGAAAAAAAAAAGTGAGAGGAGGCTCGTCCGTACTCTTCTTGACGGCGAGTTTTAACCTGTGAATTGTGGGGCGCCACAGCAGAGATGCCAGTGTAGCGCAGCAGCGGAGGTCGTGTCCGTGATCGCGGCCGCGTTTGAGGGCGCCGAGGTGAATGCGCTTCTCTCCTGCGCCCACCACCTGCTCGATGTTTGGCTTCACCGAGTAATGGTTCGTGAATCGTGAGGCTGCGCTGGTTGTTTGACTTTCGAGTTTTGACTTTGTAGGTTGGCGAGGAGGAGGAGGTGGTTTGTTCCGGTTCACTGGTTGCGAAAGTGGTCGAGTGCGGCCGACGCTCCCTAATGCTTGAGCATGGATGGAGGTGTCTTGGGGACAGCGTGTATGCCCATTCGACATTTGCTGCCATTGAGGAGAGAACTGATCTATGCGCGGTGAACGTGGTATCGTACCTCTTTCCCTATCTATGAAGCTATCAACGTCCAAAACCAACGTGGAAAAAGATCTATATTTCTACAATGCTGCATGTCTGCATGTCACTCCATTTTTCCAAAAAGTTGTCATGCGTTTTCTTCATATGATGAGGATACCACCATGTGATTGGACGATAAGTTAAAGCCTGATCCATCTGTGAAGCAACGGATGGAAAGCAGTTATGCAATAATACAAAGCAAATCATGCAGCAGCAATTTTTGTCACTTTCTTTCTACACAAGCCCGTTTTCCTGACTTTAGCTTAGTTTAGAACAATCTTGATGCTGGTCAATTTAAACTGTGTTTGTAGATAATTCATCCTGTAAATTTGTTGGAACAAAGATTATTTATCATTATTAAATTACAGTTGTTTGTCTAGGGATAGTTTTGAATATGCTTTAGTGAATCGCATCATATATTCATATGTACACCCTATTTCCCTGACATGCTTACGAAAACATAGTTGTCACCCCATTGCAATTGAATTATCAAAACGCCAATAACTAAGATGTGCTTATTAATCAATCATACGTCTGTACTGTTGTGCCATATCAGACAGCTGAAAGCCTAACTACTTTCTTCTATAGTTTATTTCTGTCCTTTGTTATTTACCTTTATGATATGAACTTATACATTTTGTGGTTGAACGGGTGCAGGAAATCAAGCTTGGGAGAAATGATGACTTCGAAATTTCTGTTTCATCAGATGCAGTTCGGTTTACGACACATAAGGTATTCTTCGTCTTTTTTCTTCTTTTGCTACAACAGGGAAGAAAAATAATACAGTGAACTTACATGTTTTACTTCTAGTTCTTTGATTTTATTAGCTCTGATAAGATGGAAACATTTGAAAACGGCAAGGAAGTAATTTTGGGTGACTGTAACTTCCAAACAGTACAACTCTTCGAACACTTCAAAAAGGCCATTTGATAGGTAAGCTAAAGGATTTGGGGAATATTATGCTTTTGGCAGTAAGAAAGATTAATTTTTCGGTTGTCGTTAATTGAACATTTCGTCTTTATGCCATTCCTCTGTCAAGCCACATTTTATTTTTGCCATTGAGGTTATATTGTGTCAGATTTTACTCCGTCCACATCTATTTTCCTCAAAAGACAAGAATGCCATTCCTCTGCTATTCCTTCCTCCAGCCAACCTCTCCACTGCACTGCACTGAACACGGCCCCCACAGCAACGCCAAGAAGAGCAGAGTGATGCTAAAAACCTAAAGGAAAAAATAATCAGCATTAGTATCTGCTCAATACGGTGGCATTCATAGCTTTCACGTGTAGTCAGATCCAATCAGCACCCAGCTCTTTCTCAGCACAATGATTTTTGTAGCTTTTACATGTAATCAGATCCATATAAACAAAATGGCTCAAAAAAAAAAAGATGCATGCATACAGTGATCCCTGTGAGCTCCTGGTTGTGACTAGAGCACGCCGAGATGCAAGGCTAGACTTTTCAGGCGAATGGTACCAAGGACTTGCTTTCTCCTAGATAGTCAAGTGATGCACAAGAACCTGTCCATCTGGCAGTGTTATCAGATCTGGACCCATCCCGCAGAGAAAACCAGACCCAGTGCCTGAGCTAGTCCGGCTAAAGGGACTGCTCAAGTAGTTGACCCAGTGTTTCATTTTCCAAAAATTGGATGCGAGGCTGGGACTCAGACCCAATACCTCATTGCTGTGGTTTGTAGCGAACAATTTAAAACAGCATCACTGTACAACCAGTGACCCAACACCTTATCTGGGTCGATGTCTGGTCTGGATCTAATAACACTGCTCTCTGGTGGGGGTGCTGGAGACCAGTTTGCCAGGAAGTGGCAATGGCCACAGCATAGGCAGAGGCCCTGAAGGCCTGAGCAGAGAGAATGGAGACCTCGGGTGATCGTGGTCAGCTTCTGCAGAAATAATATTTTGCATGGGGATTCTAGACTGTGAGATTAGCTTCTCCATGGTGATTGGCAGGAGACGGCAGCCTCCACGGCAATATCAAGCACAGAGGAGTGGTCACCAGAACTAGGCAAGAATGGCAATGAAAGGATGGCATGAACAGTGCTCAAAATTAGTGGTGTAAATGAAATTTAAACTTTGTTTAGTGGTGTAAATTATTTTTTCTTTTTTTTCTTTGCTACTCTCGACATAGTTCATTTTCTAGAAGACTTTTGTTTTTCCCTATAACAGGTTTTTAGCAAGATACTACCTACAGGGCAATACTTGGACAAGTTTATGCAGCTTTGCTAACTTAAGGTGACGGATGGCACTTCTTATCTTCATATATGCTATTTTGTTATTTATCCTTTGGGAGTAGTTCCCCCAAGTAACATTTTACCCGCTTACAAATCTGCAGCATGGTTTAGAGCCAGACTACTGTTATCATGCAGTAGTCAGATTTGGTTACGGGTCTTCCCTTGAAATATGGGTGTTTATTAGTTATACTTTCCTGCTACATATCCTCTTTGTGCCTCTTAATTTTGCACATTTTATATTGATATTTTGAGCATTACTGTCTCTCACTTCATCTCAATATCCATCCCCTAATTATGTAGGTTGCCTTGTTCATTTGTTCTCCAAGGTCCAGGGCTTCAACCAGCCCCCAAATCTTCTAGAGCATCAAGGGCAATGCCTGCCCTGAAATCCTTTATGGGTTTATTGAATGGTGAGGGATATTGTGTTGCTAAGTCTTATGAAAATCTTCGCTGCAAACTGTCAACTTTTAGGCATGCTTCTAGTCAATGTAATGCTCCAACGTTCATATTAGGCAATATAACCATGATTATGTGGGCGTTTTTTTCTTTAATATTTAATTGCTATAGGAAATACCAAAATACTAATTTTATGTGCAAGAAACAGCATCTTATTATATTATTTCACTTTTGTTCCGTATTTCAGGTTGGAATTTCTTTAGCCAAAATCAACTAATAATTAAGGTACTTCTTGAGCAAATGCATTTTCATGGAAATGTTGTTTAGCTTCATTCAAATGTTAAGACTGAGTTTTGTTCATTCTACAAGCTAAAGGCTTGTTCATTGTTACATATAAAACAATAGATAAGTTTTTTTCGTCAAACATGTTTGCCACGGGGAGCACTAGGACTTTTTACACATCTTGATTATAAATTAAATTGTATACTGTATTAGACTGTTGTAATACTTAAAAAAATATTAGGGGATAATCCATAAAAAATACAGGGATAGTAGGTCAGTAACAGATATACTACCGCCACCGCCATTATCTTCTTTGGTAATGATGCCGTTAAGTACTAAACAAAAAGGATCATATGTACTTGTTTTATCTATACAGGCAGGGAAATACTGTATCTCTGTATGATCATTAAACTGATACAACTGGATGTTATATTGTTAAATTTTGTTCAACTTTGTGTTGCTAAATCTTAAACGATGTTAGCTTTTATTTTTCACTAAGTATTTATGAAATCTGACCATAGTAAATCTTTTAATGTTGCATGAACGGTTACTAATTGTGAGAGTTTATCTCTTTTCCTGTTTAGTTTTATCTATTTCTCTATTTAGGTGATCCCCTGGTTATCTCTTTCCCTATTTTGGTGGCTGGAAGTTGAGTATTTCCTACCTAATCTTTCCTAATACGCCTGATCTCCCAAATCTCCTCCCTAATCTTGATTCTATAAATTAGGTAGAAAAAGATTCTCGGTATAGCGTACTTCTCTTATTCAGTTGAATACAAGTAATATTCACGCTATTATGGTATGAGAGCTATCCACCTCCTTCTTCGCATTTGGGGTAGCCACCTCGTTCTCCTTCCCGGAGTCCTAATCCATGCTTCTCCCTGCCTCACTCCTGTGACAACTCGTTTCCACTTCCGCTCCGCTGCCGTTGACATGACCTCTCCCGCCTGCGTTGCCACCATGCCACCTAGAGATCCTCTGCCCACTCCTACCACCGCTGATGCCAAGTAGCGCATCGAGTACACGACCAGACGGGAGAAGGCCAGCTAGGACCTGGTTGACGCTGTTGATGAGGCCAGCTAGAACATCCGTGCCCTCGTGGCCGTGGTTTTGGAACCCCTCTCCTCCCACTACAATCGCGGGTGTGACCCTCGTCCTCCTCACCCTCGAGCGGTATGCCCTCGCCAACCACGTCCTCTCCGACGCCGCCTTCCCCACCGTGCCATCCTAGTGGTGCATGGACGCTGTTGTCCTATCGTGGGTGCTAGGCATGGTCTCCCCCGAGCTGATGGAGTCTGCTCGCACACGCAACAGCACAGCACGCCGTGCCTAGATCACCGTTGAGGCGCAATTCCTCAGCAACCGCGAAGCTCGCGCCTTTTGCCTCGACGCCGAATTTCGTGTCTTCATGTAGGGCGATCTCTCGATCAACGACTACTGTCGCAAGATGAAGGGGATGGCTGACGCTCTCGGTGACCTCGACGAGGTCATCCACGACCACACCCTCATCCTCAATGTGCTATGCGGCATAAACCCTAAACGAGAGATTTGCCTACATGAAGGCCTACTTCAAGCGCTCCAAGCCATTCCCCTTTTTCGATGAAGTCCGAAACAACCTCATCCTTAAGGAAATCGACTCTAGCGCGCCAACACCACCTTCAGCGACCGCCCTCGTCGCTGCTCTAGCATGGCCTTCCAGCGGCTCTACCCTCTCCGCTGGTGGCCCGGTGGCACCCTATGGTAGATCCACCAGCTCCACAGTGCACTTCGGAAGCACCGGCGGTGGCTCTACCGGCGGACGTTGCTGGCACCGTCGTGGCAATGGCGGCGACGGTAGCAAGGCCATGGCGCCATGGTCCTCGATCTACAATTCATGGATCGGGCAAATCACCATGTGGCCCGGTACGCAGCTGCTCGGTGGCTAGACGCCACATGCACCCCTGCCCCAGGCCGCGTCCCAGCAAGCCCTACTGGCTACCCTAGCCCACTATGCACCTCCGTCGGCCCACTTCGCCCAGCTCGCTCCTAGGACATTCCTGCCGACATCGGTCGGGCAGGCCCAACAGCAGCTTGGACTGCCTCCACAACCCACCACGGTGCCTCCTGCCTCAGCTCACCAAGCCTTACCGATGACTGCTTGCACTTCCTTTGGACGTTTCCACTTCGGCTCAAATTTGAGACATTTCCCGTCTTGGCTGATTTTTTCTCTTATGTGAAGACATAGTTCGGTTGCACCATTCGGCGCGATCAGTATGACAATGGCCATGAGTATGATAACTCCTTAACTCGCACCTTCTTTCTCACCAATGGTATCCTGTTCCGGATGTCGTGCCCCTACACATTCTCTCAAAACGGTAAACCTGAGCATATGATTCGTTCCATTAATAACATCATAAGTTCCATACTCTTTCAGCCTCCCTTCTCACATCATATTGAGTTGAAGCTCTTCACACTACCACATACCTCATCAATTGACTACCCATCAAAACACTAGCACTCGACACCCTCCACTTTGCCTTATTTGGTTCTCATCCCTCCTACGACTACCTCTGTGTGTTCGGTTGCACATGTTACCCTAACATGTCCGCCACCGCGCCTTACAAGCTTGCTCCCCGGTTGAGTCTTTGCGTTTTTCTTGGCTACTCTAGTAACCACAAGGGTTATCGCTGCTTGGACCTCTCGTCCAACAGAATCATCACTCCCGCCATATGGTCTTTAATGAGGCATGCTTTCCTCTCACTGGCTATCAGACATTGTCCATTGACCTTGACTTTTTATTTGAGTTTGAGGTTTTGGTCTTACCAATCGGTCCCTACCCTACAGGTACTCGCCTCACCTCGCTTGACACCTCGCCCGTCATGGTTGTTGTGACCAACATCACTCCCGCTATAGCTGTTGACGCCATAGGCCTGCAGTGTCTGGTGCCATACCTGCCCACCGCGCCACCTACGGTCTCGACCTCACTAATAGCGTCCACGCCATGTGCGGCCACGGTGGCATCGCCCATGCCACGCGCAGCCATGGAGTCGCCTTCACCCATCGCTCCACGCACGACCCCAGTGGCCTCGGCATCACCCGCGACACGTGCGACCATGGTGTTGCCTTCACCTATCGCGCCACGCACTCCCTCAGCATCACCCATGCCATGCGTGGCCTCATCCCTGGCACTGCTGGTGCTTGCTCTGCACCGTGCACGCGTGACAACTATTCCCCTATTGGTGTACAGCCGCCGTCCGCGCCCTTTCACTACTGTGCCTGTCCTAGCAGCACCTTCTCCTTCACCACCCGCGGCTCTTGCACTTGCCCAGCTTTCACCTGGTGCTATCCCCATCACCTCGGTGGTTAACCAGCATGGGATGGCCACCTGTGGCAAGTCTAGCTTTCGTTTGCTAGCCACATTTAATGCCACAGCCTTCTCGCCCATTCTGAAGACCTATCGCAGTGCCCTCGCCGATATACACTAGCGATGCACGATGGAAGAGTAGTACAACACCTTGCTCTCCAACAACACGGGGGATCTTGTCCCGTGTGCTTTCAGTGCCAACATCATCACCGACATGTGGATTTTCCTCCATAAGTTCCATGCCGATAGTTCGCTCGACAGATATAAGGCCCATTGGGTCCTCTGTGACTTCACCCAACGCCCTGGTGTGGATTATAACGAGACTTTTTAGTCCAGTGGTCAAGCTTGCGATTGTTCGTACTATTTTGTCCCTAGCGCTGTCTCAACACTGGCCAGTTCACCAACTCGATGTCAAGAATGTCTTCTTGCATGACACTCACTGAGATGGTCTACTGCTCACAACGCATAGGTTTTGTTGATCCTACTCAGCCACATGCTGTTTGTCGCCTCAATAAGTTCATGTATGGTCTAAAGCAGGCGTCTCATGGCTGGTATAGTTGCTTTGGTACGTACTTGCTCACTTTAGAATTCACTGAGGCTAAGTCTGACGCCTTCTTATTCATCTATCGACATAGGACCGACATATCATACTTACTGCTATATGGAGATGACATTGTCCTCACTGCCTCCAGCTAGGATCTCCTTCATCGCATTATCACTTGTTCACGCCGGATCTCGCACACATGGCGCGAACACGTCGACGCCTAGCAGATCTGCTTAGCTCCGGTGCAGGCCGGTCGTCTTCTCTTCGTGGCTCAAGGTACGCGTGCTGGGGCCCGTGAGTTTCGCTCGGCTCTAGCGTGATGGTGCTAGTGTGGGCGTGCCAGTCAATTTAATCCTGCAATTGACAAGGATATAAGGCGAACAGGTCTGTTGGACGATAGGACGATACGAGCCTATGCTATCGGCTAGTCACCGATAGGATCGAGGTGGTCATCGGCCGTGTCTGAATAGCTCCTGCTATCAGTTGGTCGCCGATAGGGATCGGTACGCTATTCCATCAGCTAGTGAGCCGATGAAGGCATGGACAGATGTCGATGAAGGATATGATGGCTCTGGGTGTGGTGAAAGCGAGATCCTGATCCATCAGTCATAGAGCCGATGGAGGCACCGAAGGGTATTAAAATCAAAGCGCGTAGGATCCCTCCTGGTAGTCGATGGAAGCTGTAGCGGTCGTTCATCGGCTGGAAAGCTGATGAAGACATGTGAAGTGGCAAGAAATTGTATAAAAGACACACCGGCTACAAACCCGATGCCGCTCCGGATATAGTAAGGGCAAAGTGAACCCATCGGCTAGCTGAGTCGATAAGAGGACGTCTCTCTAAAGACAGGCGCGCATCGGCTGAAAGGCCGATGTGCTTAGTATGGCGCTCGAGGGGAGTCTCTAAAGACTGGTGCGTATCGGTCGAGGAGCCGATACGCTAGGCGTGGCGCTCAATGTATAGATAACTCATCGGCCTAAAGCTCAATCTATTGTCGGCAGTCTCGTAGGTTAAACCTAACTGATGTAGCACGAGATCGACGACGGCGGAGAGAGCTTGATAGGCCGATAGACCCTGCATGGACGTGATGCAATACATCCGATCAACCTAATAGGTCGAACCTAAACGATGTAGCCTTAGACAGAGCGAGACATATCGGGATAGTGGCGGGACTTATTCTTTTGCCGGAGATCGAAGTTAACCGATGCAGCCTCGCGTCGAGAGCCAGACCCCGCCGGTAGATACCTAGATGAACTAGGGATGCGATACGCTGAAGTAGTTTTGATTGAATGATGTGTTGATGATTTACAGGTTTCTAGGGGGTCTATTTATACCCAAGTATTATAGAGTCTGACGCGGTTACAGCAACCATCGGAGTTATCTCCTAAAAATATAAAAGAAAATATTTCTAAGGAAGTTAACTAAACTAACTAAACCTTCTATATAAGGTATGATTTATATAGATAAAATACCCTACCGTGAGTGCCATAACTCCTCCTCAAACTTGGTCTCATCTGGATAATCTTCTATTCTTGGACCGAATCTCTCCTTGCTTTATCAATCGGCTTCCTCTCTGTAGCAACCGGACTCTTCTTTTACTTCAGCTGATCGTTTCCAACCTTTCTCTAGGCTTTTCAATTTTTGACAATAACACATGCCCCTTAATTTCGAAGTATGAAAGCTCATGCTTTGAAATTCTCTTCCTGAGGCCTCTAATGCTCCAAAATCTCCTCTCTTTTTGATAATTGGCTTTCGTAAGCCGATACTACATACATCAGATGTGCTAAACCGTTGAACTCTTGAGAAGAAAATTTCCACCTGATGCGACTCGATAACCTTTGGAAGGCCAAATCAGCTAATTGTTCATCGCTCAGAATAAGACTATAACATCGGCTTCTGATGTCCTGGAAATGTTGGATGTACACTAGAACTAACTCGTTAGGCCTATGTCTACTGACTCGTTAGGCCTCTGTCTAACTGATGTTAAATCTGACAGTCTCATTTCTTAAATCTCAGGAAAGAAAATATTTATGAAATTGCTTTTTCAAATCAACCCAACTCCTAATTGAGTTTGGAGGCAACGAAGAAAACTAGGTGAAAGCTGATCTAGAGAGGGACAATGGAAAGAAACAAACTCTGAGGGCTTCCTCGGTCGATGCTTCTCCACACTGTGCTAAGAATCGGCTAATGGGATCCACTGTAGATATGTCGTCATGCCCTGAGAATTTTAAAAAAATCTGGTATCATATATCGGTGAGGCAATGGAACTCTATCAAACTATTCTGGATACAAGTGCCAATACATAATTGTTTGATCTTTTGGCTTAATACTAAATTACTCTTTCACCATATCCACAATTCTAACTAACTAATCCTTCTCTCTTAGAATGTCTCTTTGATAATGTGGAGGTGGATATGGTACCTGATTCTACCAGATACCCTCCATGATAAGTGTATAACTTAGGATTGCCATCTAGGTAGACACGCTGATATCCTCCATAATAATTACCCTGAAAGTATTCTAGAGGTACCTCCTGTCGTTGACCCCCGAATCGATCTTATGTTGGTGGATATACATTTGTCGATAGGACCCTCTTGTTCTTACAAGTTCCCTAAGAAAACTGCATCTCTATTGGCAAAGGTATATGATCTTGATCAGGCTCTTAAACTAATAATTCTTGTATCGTCTTTTTATCAGATCTTGTGGTGTATCCATTCATACTCTCGAAGGATTACTGAATGCTTGATAAAATGCTTCGTTAATCATCTCTTGCAATGGCTCGGAAGGATTCACAGGTGATGAATGGCATGATTCTTTCATCTAAACACATTTTGGTAACTGTGCTTTTTGAATCGGCCCTTGTCTAGTCATACTGAACGACTTCAAACAGAGCTTCTAAAAGTTATCCTCATTCTGGTCTATCTGCTGTCTTTGGTCTTTACTCAGATCTCTCATGGTTATTGGAATTATAATATCCTCATCGGCTCCTTCTTCGGACGAATATGCCTTGGCATCAACCTCTTCTCTAGACATATTGGCAACAAGATGCCCCTCGGGTTGATGAGTAAAAATTCTGACTTCTAATCAGGCAATTGTACAGTCCTGCTAGTTGATGAATGGTCTTCAAGTTTCTCTAGCCGATGAATGAAACCCCATCCAATCGGCTGATGAATGAAGATTTCTACCCCACCGGCCGATGAATGAAGTACAAGTCCTATCAGCCAATAAATGAAATCTTCGGTCCCACCGGGTGTGCCAAAAAGTATGTTCGCACCGGATGTCGCGCGTCCGGCGTGAACACGCCGACGCCTAGGAGGTCTACTTAACTCCAGTGCAGGCCGGTCGGCTTCTCTCCATGGCTCGAGGTACGCACGTCGGGGCCCGTGAGTTTCGCTCGGTTCCGGTGTGATGGTGCGGGTGCGGGCGTGCCAGTCAATTTGACCCTGCAATTGATAAGAAGATGAGACGAACGGGTCAGTCGGACGATGGGCCGATACAAGCCTAAAGACAGGTTTGTAGTTAGCCATACCAGCCTGATCATGAATCTCCATCATATATTGTTGCTGAGACAAGAAAAGACATCCATCACGGTGCTGAACTTGCATTCCAAGAAAATGGTGCAACTGGCCGAGGTCCTTCATGTTGAACTTATGCTGTAGAGTAGAGATGATGCAATGGAGGACAGCCGTGGATGAGGCAGTGAGCACGATGTCGTCTACATAGAGTAGTATGTATGTTGTGTCGGCGCTATGATGGTAGACAAATAGGGAGGTGTCTGCCTTCACATTCACAAAGCCAAGTGAGAGAATAAAGGTGACAAAGCTACTATATCATGTCTGAGGAGCCTGTTTGAGGCCATATAGAGACTTGTTGAGGCGACAGACATATTCGGGATGAGTGGGATTCTCAAAACCAGCAAGCTGTGCAGCAAAAACAGACAGAGTTTCGTGAAGAAAGGCATTCTTCACGTCGAGCTGGTGAACTAGTCATCCACGAGAGAGGGCGAGTGAGAGCATTGTCCGAACTGTGGTGGGCTTGACAACAGGACTGAATGTCTCATCAAAGTCGATGCCAGGACAATAAGTAAAACCACGAAGGACCCATCGAGTCTTGTATCACTCGAGAGACCCGTTAGCCCTGAGGTGGTTGAGAGACAAGCTCCCACATGTTGTTCTGATGGAGAGCAGAGAACTCTTCTTCCATGGCGGCCTGCCAATTGGAATCGGCAAGGGCGCCATGAAAGGTGCGGGGCACCGGTGATAGTGTTGGGCTATTGTAGACACTAGGAAACTGGTGACCAGTTTTGATGCGCGTCATCATGTCATGGTTGTTAGTGATGGACTGCACGGAGACGGCGCCCTTGGGCAGCGCCGGTGTGCTACAGACAGCCGGTTGCTGAGGAGCTACTGCCTAGCGCCGCGAGTAGACCAATAGTGGTTAGGGCCTGCCTGGGGCTATTACAGCAGCAGGGGAAGCCAGGGCACCGGGGGCTACAACAGTAGTAGTGATAGGCGGAGTGCCTGGAGCTACGTAGCAGCAGGCGCAGAGGGAGTGTCCTGCTAGGCGCCTGGTCGGATCGGAGTGATCGGTGTAAGGGCCATGCCAGGCAGCGGAGTGGCAACCTCTATCTCGACGGTCGCACCCGCGCTAGATGCCACACGGGGAGAACCTGCGCTGGGTGCTGGTGGCGTGCTAACAGTCGGGGCCACACATGGCTGTGCTGGAACACCAACAGGAGCACCTATAGGAAATAAAGGTAGAGGTGCAATGATAGAACTAGTCACGGGATTTGCATCATCAGTTAAAAAATCAAGGGCTGTCGGGTCAATAGGGGATGACTGTTGTGAGAAAGGAAAAGAGTGTTCATTAAGCATGACGTGTCGAGAGATGAGAACACGATTGGACTGGAGGTCAAGGCAGCGGTATCCTTTATGATGGGAGGAGTAGCCAAGAAAAATGCACAAGGAGGATCATGGTGCAAGTTTGTGAATGGCTGTGTTGGAGAAGTTAGGATAACAGGCGCAGCCAAAAACATGAAGATGGTCATATTTGGGCTGGACACCAAACAGGACAGAGTGAGGTGTGGAGGATTGAAAAGTTTTGGTCGGTATGATGTTGAGAACATGTGTGGCAATGTGTAAGGCCTCAACCCAGTACAAAGGGGGCATGCAGGCCTGAAAGAGAAGAAAGCGAACCGTACTGTTGATGGTGCGGATCATGCGCTTAGCCCGTCCATTCTAATATGAGGTATATGGGCAGGACATGCGGAGGTGCATGCCGTGGGTGAGGAAGAAGGAGCGGGAGGTAGAGTTATCAAACTCCCGACCATTGTCGCACTGGATGGCTTTTACAGCGATGCTATACTGAGTGCGAACATAGGCAAGGAAATGAGTCAGAGGGGCAAACATGTCAGATTTGAGACAAAAAGGGAACGCCTAAACATAGTGTGAGTAATCATCAAGTATAATTAAGTAGTATTTGAAGCCGAAAACACTGGAGACTGGAGAGGTCCACAAATCATAGTGAATAAGCTCAAATAAACTAGATGCCCGAGATGAAGATGACTGAAAAGGAAGACGAGTATGCCATCCTAATTGACATGCATGACAGAAAGAATCAATTTCTTTAGTATAACCAGGGATAACAGAGGCTACTTTGGACAAGTTGTTGCGACTAGGGTGGCCGAGCTGGTGATGCCAGAGTGAAGGCGAAGAATCTGCGGCAAGAACGGTGGCGCTGGGAAGGTGCAATGGGTAGAGGGGCCTAGAGCTATTGCACCTAATGATCATTTTCTGAGACTCCAGATCCTTCACAGAACAACCGATAGGGTCAAATTCAATAGCACAATTGTTGTCAGTAGTGGCGCATAGAAATGAGATTCTTAATAAGTCGTTAGAAAACAAGAACATTATGTGGCGGTGACAGAGAGTAAGGAGCCATCGCCGACAACAATAGAGGAAGGAAAAGGATACCGCGAAGAGGTAGGGTGAGAAAGAGTGCGAGAATGAGAGCTCATGTGGGAGGTGGCACTTCAGTCGAAGCATCATTCGTTGTTTAGCAGCTGCTGAAGGGTCATGGTGCTGAAAGTTGAGGCGAGGGAGAGCTGATCCTAGGCCGCCGGAAGACCGGTCCGCGGGTTGTAGAAGCTGGGAGAAGTCGAGGCGCCGAGGGAAGGCAAAGGGGCACCCTACTGACCGTAGTAGGCAGCAGGATTGACCTGTTGTAGCTACTATTGAAACGGCACCGGCAGGAGTTGCTGCGAGGCCGGGAAGGCCTCCTGTTGGGCTAGCAGTGCCTGCTGGTGTGGTGGCAGGGGGCGTGGCCCGGGGATGATGAGCCATAGGTTGTAGGACGTGGGCCAAGGCCTACTCACCCCCTGGTTGGGTGGAGCAGGCGTGCGTGAGCCGCCGCCTTTGCTGCTCCTGTGGCCACCTTTGTCGCCTCTGCCGCGGGTGTCATAGCTGCTGCCTTTGCCGCCAAGACCGTCCCCTTTATCACCCTCGGGCCAGTGGTAGGATGCCTAGAGAGCTGCTGGGAGGTAGGGCGAGAGGAGGAGGAGCCGCTATCTGTGCTGGCGACGAGAGCTGTAGGGAGAAACAGGGTCGAGGGCCCCATGGTAAGCTCCTCGAGGATAAGCTCATTGCAGACCTCCAAGAAGGAAGAGAAGGGATGGCAATGTTGGAGATGGTGGCCAACGGAGACAAACTGCTCGTTCAAGCCTCGGATGAGGTTGAGGACAAGGGAGGGGTTACTGACTAGTTCACCAAGGTCAGCGAGGTTGTTAGCAGTGGTCTTCAGGAGCTTTCAGTAGTCGGTGACAGAGAGGTCCCGCTAGATGAGCGTATGGAGTTTGGCATCGAGGATAAGGGCCCACGCCTCCTAGTTGCCGAGAAATTGGCTCTCGATGACAAGCCAGGTGGTACGAGCAGTGACGCCTTGGTCACCGTGGCTCCTGACAATGTCGAGGAGGTTGTCGGAGAGGGTGTCATAGAGCCAAGAAAGGACGACGCAATCCATGCGCTCCCAGTCAGGCGAGTTCAGGGGACGATCGTCATGAAGGATATGGCCTTGAAGAGAATACTTGCCCAGGTGAGCAGGAATTGCTCGCGCCACCAAGCAAAGCTGCCGGAGTTAACGTTGAGAACGACGTGGACAAAGCTGCGGATGTTCTGAACGGCCACAGCTTGGGCGTGGAGGCGGCGTCGCGCTCAATGGCCGTGGCGGCGGCCTCAACCTCGGCCTTCTCCGCGCGAGCGAGGGCGGCGTGGCGGGCCTCGGCCATGGTGGCACGAGCGTCCTCCAGCTGCTTGCGCTCGGCATCGTCGCTAGCAACACAGGGGTGGAGAGAGCTAGCCATGGAGGGAAGAGAGGGGTGGTGTAGGGGAAGTACGCTAGAGGGAGTGGCGCTAGAAGCAGCATACCAAAGATGTGGAAGAAGAAGAATCGGATGGAACCTGGGCTCTGATACCATGTAAGTGAGAAAAACTCTATATTGTATATTAGATAATCATAAATTACAAAAGGTTACAAATATATATAGACAGGGGAGTTTAAGGTTTCAAGGTGTGAACACTAGATAAGAAAGTTCTAGGCCTAATTAACACACACTAAGTAGCACAAGTGCCTAGGAGACATAATTTACGGCATAAGAGTTTAGAAGACAAAGCGCAAGCACAAGAGTCTAAGAGACAAACATAACTTACTGTACGAGAGTCTAGGAGACAAATATAACTTGCTAACAGTTCCGACTCTGGAGGGTGTTAGAGTTTATCTCTTTTCCTGCTTAAGCTGATCTCCTTCTATATTTAGATTTATCTCTTTCGCTGTTCAGGTGGCTAGCGGTTGAGTCTTTCCTGCCTAGTCTTTCGTTATGCGCCTGATCTCTCGGATCTCCTCCTTGATCTTCATTATACCTCGGTAGAGCTCTATATATTATACTCATGCAAACAATATTTACGCTATCACTAATCAATTCTACAGCAACTCTGCCTACCTAGGATAAGGCTATAAGCAAAGTTCATACAAATTTTGTCATGAATGATCTATCTTTGACTCTAGGTACAATGTGTCAAGTTACTTCTGCGACTGAAATTTTTTGCTTTGTGACCTGCCAAATGCATACTTACTCCGTATTTTTACTTCAAGACTTTCACACTCTGAAACCTGCTGCTTTACGTTCTGCAAATATCAAACCATGGAATACCAAAGTTCGGGTGACAACTCTATCTTTTGACAATGATGGCACTGACAATGGAAAAAAGGTTCCATCAATTATGACCGCCAAAAACAAGCCATTGTTCGAACCATTTATACAAGTGTAAGATCAGATTTTCCTTTCCTCCATCAGTTTATTCCAAGAAATGCAAGATTGATAATCTTTCTTTTATTATCTTAAGGATGCAATTTTTGTGTATGTCTCAGTTCTTTCACAATTTAGAGTGAGAATAACTTGATTTACATCTGTATTCAAATGTTATGCAGCACAAGTTACATAGTTGAAGCCATCATTCAGCTGAAATAAATATTACGACCTCACTCGTCGGTGAATGCATATGTGTCGATCATCTTTTTTTCCACCTTTTTTGAGTTCATTGTCCATTATGACGTAGGCAAACACATGTTGCATTACATTCTGATGCTGATAATTCGGACAAACTGAGACATATTTCTCTGACTAATTCAGCATTGGTTACTTTCCAAAAGCAAACCATCCTAACACCGTTAGTTTATCAACTGCAAATCTATCCAAGTGTTTTCAGGATTTATGATAGAGTTAAAGTTAATTAAGGATATTTATATGTAAATTCCCTTACATCCTCTAGTGACATTTATACTAGCACTATTTTCTAAATGGGGCTACAAACGTTAAAGGTAATTTTTATTCAAACATGGGATGGTCACAGTGTGCTTCATGATTTTTGAAACACAGTTTGAGGATGGCTCAAACCGTTAGTGATCGTTACAAGTTTCTAGAAATCATGAAACAAAGCGTGCAGAGTTGCCGGTTAGAAATTGCCAAAAAGTAACTTTGAAAGGTAATCAAGTAATAACTCAGGAATTGTTCTTTCAGCGCATAACATTTGTAGGAATCAGTACGGAGTCAAAACTTCCTTCTGTGCAGTGCGTTTACAAGATTAATCACAAAAGGAAAATTTGAATGCAAGAAGGAAGATATGTATTTAATCTTTTCGTATTTATTATTTGCGTGTGAGATAATTCTATTCTTGGTCAGCTAACATAAAATTTATTGTTCTCATATAAAAATGTATCTCGAATAAAGTAACGTAGATGAACTAGATTAATCGAGTCATGTCTTATACTTCAGAGAAACCATATGCAACTCAATGGAGAGTTCGAGAGGGCCACTTACTCTTACTTCAGTTGGGCAACAGGCAATAACCATTTCTACTCTTATTACGGAATGGGAATAATCGTCGTACAATATTACATATTGACAACGGTACTTGGATACTGTAACTGGATAACAAATTTCTCTGAATCTGGACTGATGAATGAGAAAAATTATTTGCAGCGGTGCTATATATTATCTTGAGTGTAATCTATTATGTTATGAATTCTAGGAGTCCAGTATTTTTGTTTGTTTTTGACTCCGAATACATGACATTGGGAGGTCAGGACATATCCGTTATATTTGTTGCAGGACAAGCACAAATGAAAATCTTGCTTGCTGCTAACTCAGATTTTTTTTCTATGCACAGTAAAGATTATATACCGCAAGTCCCAGATGAGACGAGCAATGCCAGGTGTCAGGAATGATATGCTTAGCACAAAGGTAATGAAGCCAGCATCAAAGCGTGTGGTCAGCAGTGATGAGAAAACTGCACCAAAAACAAAAACTAAACAAAAGGTTCACAAAGATAGTTAACTGCAGTAACAAAACCAACAACAAAAATAGAAGATGTCAAAGAACAGTTCACAAAAAAAGGTGACTTCACAAATTTTCTTGTCAATCATAATTTAGATTACTTTCCATATAGATTACCTTCATGTGGTAGGTCATTAGAAGGATGAACTAGCTAAAAAGGTAACGAAGGCAAAAGCAAGGGCAGTAGTTAACAGCATTGAGTTTACTTCGATGAACTCAAAAAAAGCAAACTCTGATGTATCCAATGATGACATAGTTAGAAAGGTAACAGTATCGTTTGCTTCTTGAAAATTTCTGAGGAATAGTTAGATATAAAACTGCTTGTTTATTTAATAATTTAATAGCTTGATACCAAAATTTCAGGTGACAGATCATCATAAGCGAGGTGACCTGCATTTTCTGACAGTTGCAGATCTGAAGTGCTTCCTTAGTACAAGAAAAGCCAAGGTTGGAGGGACAAAGGAAGTGCTGGCCAAAAGAGCCGCTGAGCTCCTTGGTTGACATAGGTACATGCAAGAAGTCCGCAAAGTACGATTATACTTGTGAAGAGAATTGGGTTCTCATTTTTATTTCTCATTTGAAAATGAATTCCGCTAACACAAATGTTTTGCAGCTTGGAGCAGCACGTGAGAGGCATTATAAAATGCCACATGTCAAGGTATAAATAGGGTTCAATCTCATCCAAGTAGTATAGAATTATTTCCCCATTCTCACATCACATGCGTACATGACGTACAGTTGAAGATTTACGTTTCTACTAGGTACTCTGCTCTACCCATTCAGACACATCTGACGGTCTGACCCCAATGAAGAAGATCAAGGAAATACCGAACCTATATGGTTTATCGGCTAATGACATCATCAGTGATGCAATGGCAGCTGAACAAGCCTCGTCGTCAACAGAATCAATGGCCTTTGTGTCTGCCAATGGATAGCCAGCAGTCCTGGTTATCACACTATCTATAACCACGAGCACAACTCAGCCCTTGTAACCAATTTGGTGCTTGTGTCGTAGCACCCTTTCGTCATTCTGTTGGGTTGTGTTCTCTAGCCTATCGTACTGCTCTGAGCTTACTTCACGTTGCTTGGGACTTTTATCCATAGTTTGTCTGCTCTAGCGTTTTTGTGTGCCCTAGAATTCTCCATTGTTGGCCTCCGGTTGCTGTGATGTTTTTCCCTCTCTTCCTTCCTGTTCTTTCTGTAGCAGCCGATTAAATTTCTTGGTGTTGCCACCGAAAGGGACGGCTGGCTGAGCTGGGTATAGCTTAATTCATACAAAATGAAAACCCTTTTTTCAAATGTCTGAGACTTAGTGAGAAGAAATAATCATTATAGAGCTTAAAATTCTAAAAAACCAACCGGTGAATCTAGGCTTAGTTTATTTTTTATATTCTACAACTATCAAAAGCTTTTCCAAACAGGACTTATAATAGGTTATAACTAATTATACCGTTACGATGTCACTAGGTCTCGTACTTTCGAGAGATTGGATCTCGCTTCTTACTATTTATCACACATTCTGTTCAAAACGCTATCGGCTTTATAGCTGATGTATCATTTATATTATTCCTTACTATCTGCATATGTCTTTATCGGCTTTTCAGTCGACGAACAGACGTTACAGCCTTATCGGTAACCAATCAATAAGATAATTACACATACCGCTCATTGATCACTCTATTTCAGAGCATTATCGGCTTTACAGCCGATGTATCTTTTATTCTATTTCTTGATATCTATATATGTCTTCATTAGCTTTCTAGCCAATGAATAAGTGTTACACCCTCTATCAGCAACCAACCGATAGGAGTCCACATACGAGCTTATTGACTATTCTATTTTAGAACACCATCAGCTCTATAACCGATATATCTTTTATTTCCTTTGTCGCTATCTACCTACGTCTTCATTGGCTTTCTACCTGATGGATGAGTGCTACAATTCCTATCAGCAACTAGCCGATAACAAGAGTACATCAGACGTAGCCGATATTTATCTTAACCCTACTGATGACCAGCTGATAACAAGAGTTCGTATTAGCCTATTAGTCGATTAACTCGCCGGTTTATCTTCTTGTTAATTGTAGGGTCAAATTGACTGGCACGCCTGTAATTCTAGCAACCCTGATGAAGGGACCTCAAAGCTGAAGTATCTGCACTAGAGCTAAGCACGTCTCTCAGGTCTCGGTGTGTTCACGTGATCTTATCAGACGGTGAACATGGATGACCAATTCGGCACGAATAGCTTGCCACTAACACACCATCGCTCGCCATCACCACTGGCTAGCAAAATCACTGCACCTCTGCCACACCACTCATTTTAGCTCATCCCATCGCAAATGGTTGCCGCTCACTACGTCCTGGTTCACCCCAAGGATACCACTTGCCGCCAACTACGATGTGTCACCACTACTACCACTACATATCAATATCACTCCGTGGCAGTCGCCTTGTCCCATCCCAAATCGCTAAATGGTGGTCACCTCATCCCATTCTGACTTGTTTTGTACCAAATCGCTACCACTCATCCCATCCTGGCTCTGCCTCATGTTCAATAAATTTCCTCCAATTGCAACAAAAGAGAAATAGAAGAAAATAAAATATAAGGGAAGGGGATTATTGTTAATCTACTAAAGTAGTAGCCTCCTACCTACTGAAAATGTTTTTTGGGCTTACCCTAAAACAACTTATACAGAGATTACTATTGGTAGTCTGCTAGATATATTCTTACTTTAACCAACCATCGGTTGGAGCTGGTGTTGGAATCAACACAGCCTGAAAAAAAAACTCAGTCTTGAATGGAACTATGATAAATGGGGCTTGCTATTCATCAGTCAACTAATTATTTTCATAAATATCAGGCAATTTTTTGAACCATCAGGATTTCTTCCATTTATAAGCCTAACTACCTCTTCTTCTCTTGTCCACCAACTCTTGGCCACAACCAGATCGCACCGCCAACCTCCACCTCACCAGCATTGGTGTGGCGATGGCAAGACAAACAGGCACACCCTACCACTACCTCCCTCCTCCTATAGATCCGATGTTGCCACTATCGTCTTCATGTCTAGCACCATTCCCCTACCCTGCCTCTCCTCTTCGGTTTCTAGCAGAGTCAGATCTGCCTCTGCTACCCCCACCTCCTAACCACAAGATTTCTCTTGCCCTCACCACCAACTCTGTCCATCGCCCTCCATCCCTACGACTTCAATGTAGCTATTGGCACCTTGCCACCCACCACCGGAATCATCCCTCTAAAATTGTCCTCACCACTCCCTACCCCCTCCTACCACCACCAACCCTGAGATCCTAATATGTAGGAAGCCTGCCAGAGTACATGGGTCGCCTTTGCCGAGTCTTGCTGATGAAGTCACCATCGTCGTCTCTGGTGAGTTTGCGATCTCCTTCCCTTCCCTATCTTCCTTCCCATGGTTTAGAGGCTAAAGATGATGCCCTGGCCATCCAATGGCAGGGCTAGGTGATAGAAATTTCTGTAAAATTTTATTCACATGAGGAATAGCAAAGGTGACCATAAATTGTAATGGCCTTCTAGCATAATGATCTAGTGTTAAAATCTTAGATTTCCTTGTAATAAACTGTCCAATGATTGTCATAAGAGCCTTCAAGATTTTTAGATTTTCGTATGAAAATAATAACAATATCAACTGGATTGTAATGAAAACATTATTTTTTTTAAATGAAATTTTTATATTAATATAGTAGGAAAAAGCACAACACTATAACCATCAGAGGCTATAATTAGAAAAATTACCAGAGTAACAAGACACCACCATGCATCAATGGTAAGAACACACACCACCAAGAAAGGAACTAACAACCAAGTTGGCTGCTCCTAAGTGTGCTTGGTCACCATCAGACCTACAAAGAACTCGTGATCATATCATCATATCACATCGCCAAACAACCGAACACCCACGGTCTCCTAGATATCACCTAGGCAAAGGGCTATAGAGGGAGAGCACAAGAGATCCACTTGTTGCTTACACTGATCCATTGTCATCCATAAGAACCGTCCAAATTGTCTAAAGGTAAATTAAAGGCAAATCTGATCTCCTAGACAATGCCTCCAAGGAGCACATGACACATGAAGCATTGCCGCAATCTGATCAAGAAAACTTGGATACGGTTTTCAACTGGAGGGTTCCATCAATAGGAGTCAAGGGATGAAAATGGTCAGAAACTGAATCTAAAATGGTAGGCCAGAAACGGAAATGATATCAAAAATTCGGAAATAAAACTATTCGGTAATGGTACTAGTCAGAAGCTGATAATTCAAGTTGGAAACAACGAACTAAAACATCTCACGTTTAACTAGCGATATAGCATGATTGCATGAGTATAAGTATGACACAACTTGCATACTCACTCCATTTAACACAAATACATATAACATGCATGGCAAATTGATTAATGATAATAAGTTCAGGTATTCGACGTTCGATGATGCATTCAGGCGTTCAGCGTATGAGCTGAGCATAGTAGGGTTTTTACTAGTACTGCTAATCTGCTACCGTGCTACGTTTTGTGTAATAGTAATTTATAGGATTATTTAAACGGTAATTACCGTAACAATATGGTTTACCAATGAAACGTTCCATAATCAGCCAAACCATCTCTGCATTTTCTACCATTTCAGTTTACTGTTTCCATGAGTTACCGTTTCCGACTGGCTCGGTCGGCAAATGTCGGAAACAAGAGTCGGTCGCTCGGTAATTTCCGTGAATGTTTTCATCCCATCGTGGAGGCATCTCGACAACAGCCTGAGGTATTGCAGCGCCAAAAAAAAAAGAAGTATGCCATCAAGCTTGGTTCGCTAGCCGCCTACCTATCCCTATCATCGCAGCCCTAGCACCTCACCACTGTCGGCACCAACGCTACGATCAGTGATCAGGCACTAAGCAACATAGACAGGCGGTTCACTTGGACAAATAAACAAAGAATCCCTACACTTGTCAAATATAACAGGTTATTCATCAACACTGATTGGAGCTAAACATACATAAATACTGATGCAAGATCAATAACAGCGAATCAGCAATGCCAGACCATTCACCGTTAATAACCAAAATACCAAATCCTCTAGAAACTCACTTAGATAATTATTCACTTCAAATGCAAGAGTTCACACAACTCACAACTCTGAGCTTGGATGAGTAGAACAAGATTTTTTTTCTGAAATTGCGTAGGAGAGCTGCACATCATTATAGAGAATAAAAGAGTCTAAGAAGACCCATACAAACCCGTTAAGGCTGGGGTTATTACAATGTAACACTAGAAGAAAACAAAACTATGACCAATGACCCAAACATACTCTATGGCCAACTGCCTACTAACACCTTTGGCTCCCACCATACACCACAGTTTGGCCTCATCCCTAATGTCCTTCATAAGAGCATTGAAATTAGGTGAGCCCGCCGATAATACGAATCAATGTTTCCAAATCCAACAAGATACCAACACAACAAATGAATTGAAACCCTTACAATCTTGCTTATCAATTTGCTAAAATGTTTGCTTATCAATGAACAAGTTGTGCGTCGAGCATCTCAAATGGCAATAACAAATTAAGGAGGTTGAGGGCAAAAAGTGTCACTGCAAGTGGGTGAAGTTTTAATCCCCTAGCATTTTTATTACCATGGCAGGTTAGGGTTTGAATCTCATAATGGAGCTTTCAAAAAATTTCTTTCCAAGTCAATTTGTCAGTTTTATTAACCCAGGTTGCTCTTTGTTCTTGCTTCAAATTTTCATTTCTTGTTTCAATCAAATTAGGATTTCAAATTATCTATTTTTTTATTATATTGATGATTTATCACATAGCCTTTTATGATGTAATTCATAGAGCATATATATTATTTATCCTGATTAGGAAAACATGTGAAAAAGAAAAGGTGGCAGAAAAATGCTTGGTTTTATGGTTAAAGAAGAAAAACAAAACTAGGGTTCTGACATATTCAAGATGTGGAGACGTGCTTCAGATTTGGAATTTAAAAAATGGATTTTTCATCAGAAGGTATCCAAAGACTTTTAGAAAAACATTAGCATTTGCTGGCTTATTTGGCAAAGGGAAAATTTTTTGAGGTAAACCTCAAGAAGTACGATAGAGAGTTCATGTTTTATATTAAGAAAAAGGAGTTCACCCAGTTTATGAACAAAAACCACCCAAAAACTGACACAGTTTTCTTGGCAAAGGAAAATAGATAATCTTTTTACCTTATATTGATATTCTTTAGCTTTTTGTGTTGGGGGAGCATATTCACATAATAGATTTCAATGTGATCTAGATCACTTTGGTTTTTTTTCCCTTAATTAGCATGTTGGGTTGAACATAGTAGTAACATTAAGGAGAGGTGAGTATGATATGTCCCATGGATATGTTATGCAAAAAGTATTCGGAAGACTTATATGAGAAATTGCTTTTGTAAAAAAACATGCACTGGTTTTTTTCTCATAGTGTGAGGAAAAATATTCATGATTTGTTCAGTCTAGCTATTATCAATCTAATGGGTTCAAGGGATAAATCACCGCCTTTTTTGAGGAAATACAGATATTATTATAATATTGTTTTATGCTTTTCATGTATTTCTACTTATTAAATATTACATTGCATAGGTATTGATTGATAAAATTTTATGTTTTATTGCTGGCTCGAAGTTGAAAGAACTGCAGGATAATGAAACCTTACACATAACGTGCAGTTCGCCACATTCAAGTCATGCCGACCCTATGCAATATAAGGTTTAATTAGCATAAATAGATGAAAACAACAGCAATAAAATAATACATACAGTTCTTCAAATGGAGGACAAGATTTATCCATTGGACTCTTGAGATCCGCAATAAGCTGAAAAAAAAATGGGACACATCATGTAGTTTTCTACTTATACACTTGAGTGACAAAAAAAAAACAGCATACTTTTTTTCTCTGAATCTTTGGAATGATTTCCCGTACACTATCAGTGGGATATATCATACTTGTCTCTCCTTAATGCTGCTTTGTCCTAGCTTATCATCAAGGGGAAAACCAACATCTGATTCTATAGTGCAGATATGCTTACAAAGCTGCAGGAACAATACAATAGAAAAATACTATAAAAATCCACCATTTTAATGGAACGAACAGGTGGGTAAACTACACACACCTTCAGTAGAATTATATTTCCACGTGGCCATTTTTTTTGCTGCACTTGCTTGCTCCATGTCCACTAGCCACACTCTTCATATTGTCCATTAGAAATCCAAAAATGAATTCATTAGTCAACGTGACTAGAGCTAGCCCAAGCAAATTAAAGTATAAATTTAAGGTGGTTGATGGTTGCTTTGGATATGATGCTATTGGATGTTTTGCATAGACATATGTTGTTTCTTTAACGCCTATTACGAGCTACTCGACGTTTGTTCGGGGGCTCCAAATGTTTGCTGACATGTTTATGTAAGTTGTTTGGGATAAACATAAACAAGTATACATTTACCATCAAGCAACTAAGGCTCAAGCCAATAGTTCTTAAGGTTTAGTCTCAAGGTACTGATCGATCATCTCAGCTAGCTGAAGCTCAAATCAACAACTCCAAAACTGAAGCACAAGACTCATATTAGTCGTAAGAGCCAGCTAATTAAAATTATATCCCGACTAGCTGGGAGTTAAATCACAATACATACAAAAAAGAGTTGAGCAAACGGAGTCTGATTGGAAATGGCCAACTTCTTAGAGTTATATCGTGACCAACCAAGGCTTGAACCAACAATTCTAAAACATTACCAGACCATATCAAACCTGTAGGATTGTGGTCTTTAACCAAACCATATCAAACTGGCGGGATTGTGGACTTCAACTCTATTCAGACATCAAGTAGCTTCCTAAAAGTATAGGTCGATCCAATAGTCATAAACTCATAATTCTATCCTGATTAGCTTGGCTAAAACCGACAACTCAAGAATTCAACCTTATGAGCACTAACTACTCAACTGACTAGTCAAGGTGTTTTACATTGCTCTTATCTGAGTAGAGTTTAGGGACTACTACCGGTATATTAAATATGGGATAGCCCTCAAGTATGAAAATATATTTATATACGGAAGTCCTTCATATACCATACCCAGTAGAACATGATCGTCTAATGGGGCAAGACATCAAAGACCTATTTGGACAAGATCAAGACAACAATTTTATGATGGATTTACGGGTAATAAATATAGAAGCCCGAAGGCTACAGAGAAGCAACTCAGCTCAAGCCAAAATTACTCATGAGAAGCCATATCAATGCTCACCATAATGCTTCTAGTAAAATAGTCGATTAGGTCTAAACTAGAGTTGTTCCCATCCATGTATTGTACTCCATACATTCAAATATATACAATCCCAAAAGGACGTAAGGCTATTACCCTGAGGAGGCTCGAACATTTATAAAACTCAAACTCGATATATGAATATGAGAGTCTACGGATCCTTACCTTTAAACAAATGACCTTGGATATTCTTAAAACTCTTATCGATAAAATAATCGTCAACAAGCACAATGAATGGGATCTTAAGCAATCTTAGAGATATGATGGAAATTAATCATATCCTACCACCCTAACCGGATTTATATGATCCTATCTATATACACTAATATTTCCCTTGCAGAGTACTCAATAACGATGATAGGACTTGAAGCTGATATTGATGAAGCTGAGAACAAATTTGTTGTAGCCATACTATTCGGTTGTGAGACAACAAGCACAGGTGGTGCAAAGTGGACCTGTGGTGTGTGTGCATCACAAGGGCGAGCTACACTACAGCCAAAAATAAAATAAAATAAGAAAAAATAAAAAGCACTAGGATGATGACGGCGTAAAGACGAGAATGATGAATAGGAACATATGTTAGACTATATGACTGTGGCCTAGGACGTTGAGGCAGCAAAACCCTTGATGTTGGCACAATGATGATGTGGGTGATACAAACCGATCTTTGATTACAAAAATGCAGGCACACATCATTGGTAGCATGTAGCATATATATCTCCTCCTAGCTAAACACTAAGCAACTCTAGGCAACAACGTATATACTGTGATGCACATGTAACATCCTAGCCTGTTTGAAGCCCAGTAGTAGTGGTGTGATTTTGCTCTAAATGGTTTAGTAGTGGTTATAGTAGTAGTGATTTAGTACACCTTAGTTTAGATGGATAAGGATCTGCTTATAAGTCTTCATGCTCTAACCATTGTATCCTCAAAGTTAATCATTTTATATAAAGTAAGGGTCAAAGTATAAATAGGATATTATATGTAGTGGATCTGCACAATATATATATAGCAAACTAATGTAGTTATTGGAGACTACACATAGCTGCAAAAGCTGCAAAAGGTATTCGTGCAACCGGTAGTGGCCTATTGGCCTTTGGTTGGCTGAAGGCACGACACGATCATCAGCAGAGGAGATGTTGGATCTGCATCATGAACATGATGCAATGTAAATTGACGTGGAGATGACATAACCAATCTAGAGATGATGATAGTGCAAATCGATCTGGAGACGAAAAAAAATAGCCAGCCTCGGGACCTCCTAGGACCTAGGGTAGCAGCAGCTCATGCGTAATAGTGGTCCTATATTGTCCAGTATAGTACCTTGTACCACTTTCGTGCACCTCTATTGCTTCATCACGTGTCCCTTTTCTATTTTGTTGTATGGGATTGCACCGACTGGTCACTGGCCGAGCAAGTCGCTTAATGGGCTTGCTGGTTTCGACGCTCGATGCCTCCACGCAGCTGCCGGTTGTTTCCTTCGTCGAAACTTCTTCTTTCTGCCGGTAAGATTTTGTCTTCGCTCTCCCAGCTGGTGTGAATGGTACGTATGGTGCCGACCTAGCGGCTCTGTGCTGTCGTTCGTTGATTGGGTATGTACGCTGCCGACCTCTGCTTTGCGCGCTGTCACTCACCGGTTGGATCACGTGCTCTGTTGTTATTTGCTCTTCCGTTCTTTGCGTGTGATACCACGCATGTACACGTGTTGTTCTCCTGCTTGTGCTCCACCGCTATATGGTGCTTCCATTCTAAGATTTGTCTCCCGCGCTGATCCTTTCTATACCACTCGTACTCTCCACCGCTATTTTGTGCCCAATGAGAATGGTACCACCATGGAACTTCAAATAATGCACCTCAAGGTGCCATGCTGGAACTTTTTTATTCGTTCCTAAGCATCATAACTCAATATATTATGTGTTATTAATTTAAAACTTTTCTCTTATTAGCACGCAGGATGACTCCAGCACAAAGTATTATTGCGTCAGTAACAGGATTACAAGAAGATAAAACCAGGTGGTATTGATAAGCACCAAGAATCTCCAGTCACAGTTAAACACATTAGTGAAATTCAATATAATGATCTTCAGTGTAGCCAATATGTGTTTCCAATTATATTTAGTTAGATGCTCCTTCGTACAAACGATTGGAGTTACTCAAGAGAACTACAAATACGTCAATGCTTCAAAAGGCCATTATAGAAATCAACTATGTTGAATTCGATAGCGGTTTATTAGAGCCTACACATCATGATTTTCACACAGAACATGGTGGTTCTTTCGAGCCAACACAACATGATTCTCACACAGAACGAGATTATTATAAGGACACTTTTTTACACATCAATCTATTTAAAACTTGGATCTCACGTGCAACCAACCATCATGCAATAGTTCATGTTGAGGCTGCCCATAATTGTGACATTTCAAATTGTGACGATGAGGAAACCATGCTATTTCTTGGTGAACATTAGAACTGTAAGTATGTATATATATATATATATATATATATATATATATATATATACTCTTTAGTTTGATTGCTTTAATATGTTCTATTTGAAGAACGATTTTTTTTCTACAGGTGATGAGTTTGAGTCATATGGAGTGCATGTTGAGGGTTTTAATGGTACTAACAGAGATGATCCATACGGCTATGTCTACCAGATAGACACCGTGTTTTTAAGGATGTACCTAACTGCTAATGCTGTGGCACAAAAAGATTTCAATTTAAAACTCCTGCATTCTGTTGCAGAAAATGATAGATAAAAATCCATATTCCAGATGTGGTTGTTGAGATAAAACCATTAAAAATATTTTAAAAAATACATACGGTTCTTCAATTCTCATTTCTCTTTAACAAGTCTTATACAGATTGTTGTAGCCGAGACTGGTATATAAACATTTCATTTGCACTATGGGTTGTACCATAGTCTAGAACAATTGATGCCTGATTTGAAGGGTCCCATTATTTTTACCTCAACTTTAATATAGAGTGGAGGTCTCTTGATCTAGATAGCAATCACATCATAAATATACTAAGAATATCATTAGATAACCCATATGTTTAAGCTTTTAAGAGATTTGGTTCTATTCCAAACTTAGGTGACTATAGAATTCAACTCAATACTAATGTAGCACCTAAAACACATAAGTGTTGAAAAAAGCAGGCCCATTTGCCCAGCGCCTTAGGGGAGTCTAATGTATAGTTAGGCCGTACAAGCTTCAAGCATGACATTAGTATTGAGTTCAATTGTGTAGTCAGCTAGATTTGGAATAGAACCAACTCATTAAAAGACTAGGTTATCTGGTAACATTCTTACGATATTCAGGTTAATATTAAAGTTGGGAGACCTCCGCACCCTATGAGAAAATGTATCAACTTCTATATCATAAAAGTAGAGCTGCAAATAACAAGGCACTTGAGAACTAGGAACTAATTGGTCTAAATGATGGTGTGACCTACCATGCATATGAAATGTCTATATACTAGTTCCGGTTGCAGTGAATGCTAAGTCAAGGGCAATTCTAGGATTTGTGAAACAGATATAAGAGTTCAAGTACCATATGTATTTTCTAAAATATTTTTTGTAATCATGAACTTGACTTGTAAACATCTGTTTTAACTTCATAGGCACGTCTAGATAAAATATTTTTTAATCTTTACTTCTCTGCAAGGAATCCAAGAGTTTCAAATTGAAATCTTTATGTTAGTCAACCACATTATTAAAACATGATGTCTATTTTGGCAGATTAATGGTACATATGGTTGTACGGATCCACAATGATGGAACCATTAACACCCTTAACATCCATGCAATACACAACCTCATCATTTGGTAGAAACATCAAGGTTGGCTCTTCAAATAGAAGATATTAAAACTATCAATCTAAAGAGTATATAAATTGTTACCTTCATCAAGAAATAGTGTCATTTCCTAATTTTTTTTATAGACCAACATGTAAAAGACAAAAGTATCGATTAAAAATCACCTTCTACATCAAAATTAGGATGTGTAGGCTCAAATAAACCACTATCACAAATTCAATGTAGCTGTCTTCTACAATGTTAAGTTGAAGTGGTGGCACATGTATAGTTCCCCCTTGAGTAAGGGAGTGTCACCGCCAAAAAATCCCACGACTAGGGAGAGACGGCGGCTCGGTCACGCGAAGGCCTGAGAGGTCTGCTTATCTCCAGTGCAGGTCCTTATGCATCGAGGTTCGCGAGCGTACCAGTCAATTTTACCCTGCAATTAACAAGGAAGTGAGACGAGCGAGTTCGATACAGGCGCTCGCTATCGGCTGGTTGCCGATAGGATCGAGATGCTCTTCGATTGGCTGGGGAGCCGATATGGATAAGTGTCGACGAGGGATCGACCACAGAGCCAAGGTGTGCTCAGAGGATATCGAGGCGCACAGGATCTCTCCGGACAGCCAAACAATGATTCATCGGCTGGAAAAACCGATGAAGGCGCATACGGCCTAAGCAAGGAGTAGTACAAGAAGGCACGAGCTACAAAGCCGATGCCGCTCCGGATATGACAGCAAGAGACCCGTCGCCCGCTGTGATAGCGCCATTAACACCAAACCTCGAAGATCGGACCTAACCGAGACAATACGAGACCGGGGCCAGCGGCAATGATACGGAGGACGCCGGATCGACTATGCCGTAGTAAGGATAGGAGAGAACCCATCGGCTAGCTGAGCCGATGAGGGGACGCCTCTCTGAAGGCGGGTGCGTATCGGCTAGGGGACCGATACGTTCGTCGTTACGAGTCGAGGGACGCCTCTAAAGGCTGATGCATATCGGCCGAGGGGTCGATGCCCTGGTCGTGAAGCTCAGAGTATGGAGCTCGATCTACCGTTGGTAGCCCCATAGGTCGGACCTAACCGATGTAGCACAAAACTGATGACGGCAGAGGGAGCTTAACGGGCCGATAGGTCCAGCACGAACGTGATACGATACGTCCGATCGGCCTAAGATGTCAGACCTAACCGATGTAGCCTTAGACAGAGCAGGACATATCGGGATGGTGGCGGGACTTACCCCTTCGCTGGAGATCGAACTTAACTGATGCAGTCTCGCATCGAGAGCCAGAACCCGTCGGTAAAACCTAGATGAATTAGGGTGGCGATGCGCCGAATTTGTATATGATCGAGAGATATCTTACATGTTTTCAGGGGGTCTATATTTATACTCTGGATTTACAGATAGAGTCCGACACGTCTACGACCATCGGACATTATTTCCTAGTAAGAACAAAAAAAAATATTCCTAAAGAAGTTAACTAACCAGCTAAACCTTCCTAATTAAGTAAGGTTACAATTTACAAAAACAAACATCCTGCCGTGGAGTCTACGGCTCTTCCGCAAACCCGGTTTCATCTGAATAATCTTTCAATTTGTAACCAAGTCTTCCTTTGCTGCAACCTAATTGGCTTCTCTACTGTAGCTATCGGACCTTCTTTTAGTCAAGCCGATCCTTTTCATTCCTTCCCTCAGGCTTCTTGGACCTGATCCCGATTGGACAATCCCATGTCTTTAAGCCGATACAATCTTCTACTAATCTGATTGGTTTTTCTACAGTTCTCCATCGGCTTTATCTCAGTATCTCTATCGGTCGATGACTGCATTAAACCCTCCATCGGACCTATCAACTGATCGGCTTTAGCACCATCGGATCTCATAGCCGATCGGCTTTAGCACCATTGGATCGTCCAGATTTTGGCGTTAACAGGGAGCATGGATTACAAAACATTTAATTAGATGTAATTGGAAAATGTATTAGCTAACTTCAAACAGATCAATTCGATGAATTTCACAAATGTGTTCACCTATTTAGAGATTCTTGGTATTTATCAATGCCACCTACCTCCTCTTGTTGCACTCTCTTGACTAACGCAATTAGCAGTTTGTCCTTACTTCAACGATTTACTCATCAAAAACTTTTGAATTAATAACACTTAATATATTGAGTTATGATGCAAACAGAAACAAATAAAATATTTTATAGCATAGTGCCATGGTGGCACCATTCTGATTAGACAAAAAATTATATGTAACATAGCTAGGGTAATATTGTGAGATGTAGTTATCATTTATATGTAGTTGTTCCATGGGATTGATCAGTTGGATCAATAATCAGAGTAATAACCAGGTTGATCAGTTGTTCCATGGGATTGATCAGATGTAGTTATCATTTATATCTAGGGTAATAACCCGCTGTTGCCATATTACTAGGAGTACTCCTAGTGCTTGCTGAGAACTACACAAATACTACATGGAGATGATCAACTCCAAGAGAAAGCTATGAGAGAACTTAATCATTGGATATCATGGTCCTGAGTCGTTCTTGTCCGGTACAGCTTATGTTATTATGGGCTCCAATGATTTCTTCGATTTTTATAGGCTATGAGTGGTGTATACGGGTCTTCTAAAGTGCCACTCATTGTAAGTGCACACAAACCTACTTTATTGTACAAATACTCATGTTCAAATTATCCTAACTAATACAAGCACAGTTACAATTTATGTTGAAAAGAAGCCTATAGATCGGGGTACCAGGCTTGTATCCTTGATTCATCGGTGATCAATGAGAGCAGCCTGAATACTAATACCGGTAATGTCATCGAATACTTAAACCATTGCTTCTAGGCCTACCAAGATAAGAAATACATAATGTTAGCGTACAAGCAATAATAAGGGTCTTGCAATCTTAAGTTTTTTCCTTTTCATTACATCGTACTAGTATTTTCGTAGACCTTAGATTCCTTATAGATACATGGCTCATGTAGGCGGCATTGGGTTCTCTTGGTAATAGTACCAAAATGAAATAAGGTTTACTACCTTAACTCCAACCATAACGGACCATATAATTTTGAGCCTTTAACTGCCGCAGATAGACACTGTGTAGGCACCTCACATGTAGAAAGGAGGCATGCATATGAAGAAGAAGCAAACCCTACATCACCATAAGAACTTCCAATGTGCGCCATAGGTCAACTATCAATGCGATTTTCATATCTACCATAACATAGCTACTATGAGACAGGTAACCGACTAAAATCCCGAGATTCGTGCTTACATGTGTACATCATTTGTACTTTTTATTATCATGAACTAAATATAGTATCACTACATAGACAAATAGGTGAAACATCCGTTAGATCGACCCAGCGCACATTATAGTATAAATAGCCGCTTTCATCCTCTAAGAAATCATTTATCCAAAAGGGACATTTCGGCCTAAGTAAAATGAAAGTGAATTCTTGTACAATGACCAATGTTACACTTTATATTGATATTTATGTATTTGTCCATGTATATCCTTGTGTATGTATGTCCTTGATTGTTAAATGATCCTAGAATATGCCCTTTATCAAAAAAAATCCATAAGTTATATAACAAAAAAAAAAGATATCGTCCGACTTACAAAAATCCACAATATATTATTTAATTCTTTTTTTCCAGTTTTTAACTTTATTGATTGTGGTGGTTCTTCTTCGAAAACGCACGGGTGATATGTACATGGCTATGGGTAAGTTTGTGGATTTACATAAAAATTGTGTAGCTATATGTGATTCCCAAAAAATAATATGTGTATGTTGATAAGTATCTAATAGTGAATATATGAGGAATCTATATATATGTGTATGTATGAAATTGTTGATATGTCAATATCAATATATCACTTTAATAAAATTTTGGAAGGGTTTAGGAATATATTTTCTATCTGATTTTTAAGGGTATGGCTAGCAATTCTTGAGGCTAGTTAAAAAATAGATTTATTTTTTTTGGAATAACCATGCCACTATATTTCAAGAATAATCTATTACAAGTGAGCACTAATCTACACCATCACAAGTGACTAAGTCATCTTTGACAGATTATAAAATAGGCTCATCAGAGGCAGTCTACCTCTAATGGATCATAAGCAAAATCACATGTCTAGGGTATCTTATCTGAAACGACCGTTAGAGCTATGTTTTCTCTAATGAGTCATAAGTACAATCAACTTACGGTGCTATCTCGGTTTTTCTTATAGCGTGTTATAGATAAACCTAACTCTAACGAACTTTAACCCATCATAGATGACGTGGAGTCATCACGGACCACTCATCTATGATGAGGGCAAAATCCATCATAGATGAGATTGTTTGATTAAATCTTCTTCCTCTCTCCTTCTTCCTCAGATATTTCAGCTTGCTGGTCCTTGTCCCTTTCCCCAAGATTTAGTGAAATGGAGACAACTACCGGCTGTATTCTTGTGGCCGATATTACAATTTTGTTGTTGATGGATTCAGCTACACAGGGACGATTAGAAGATTTTAGTCACTGAAATGTGAATTACATAGTAGCTAACATATCTATACTCTTTAATAAAAAAGTTGTGCGGCAGAAATAAATCTATCACCCCCGTTAATTCCTATTATAAATTTTGCAAATTATCTCATCAAACTTCTTAATTCTATGAAATAGGATAGCCATATATAAAATCAAACTTCTTAATTCTATCAAATTTAGACAATATTATAATATATTTTTTATCTATAGTAAAGTATGGGCATTTAGCTAATAAATGAGAAGAAAAACTATCTAAAGGGGCGATTAAATCTACCAATGTATGGATTATTTGTTAGATAATCCAAGCTCGGTTAGTTAGCATGTTCAGCTAGAATAAAGGGTCACTTTAAGTGCGTCTTGTATAGACCGTTGCTGCATGAGTTCATGCACCGGTTCTCCTGTTTTCCCATCGCGTCTAGGCTAGATGGAGATGATGGCCTGGTCTCCAAGTCATGGGATGGCACGACTACTGCGGAGGCGAGAAGAATGCTGTGTCGTGGCTGGTGTTGGTCACTCGTTTTTTGTAATTCAGAGTATAAATTGGTTTGGAATACAACAGAAAAGCCGGTTGTTGGGACGGCACCAAAAACTCTCGTGTTCATCGCATTCCTGTGAGTTCCAATGCGTGTGTGCATTCCAGCTACTCCAGAGGTGCTGTTCATCTTCTCCTGTGACAGGCGCTGGGATTTGAAGGCAACATTATTTACTTCAGCCATCTTCCTTTTGCAGTGCTGCACCTCATCAGAGTTGTTGTCTGCGATGTTGTCGTCGTGATTTTTTTCAACATCAATTTTAGTGAAAATAGTTAGTCCATATTTCGCATCTATAGCTTGTCATCAATATATGTAGGCTGGTCATCGATATATGAATGAAGTATAAACCAGTAGATTGGGTACATGGTGTTGAGAGAGGTTAACTGAAAGTTCTTCTACCTGCAAGATTGTACCTATTGATAATGTATTTCGCCTAATCGTTGTAATTATATTTCTTGCATTTATAGAATAAACTCAAACCCTAGAGCTTTAATTTCACCAATTTGGTCATTGGTCAAGTTAGTTAGGAGTTCTCTTTTATTCTAGTTTCTGAAATTAAGACCATCTTAAAGGTCACCTTTAAGCAGGAAAGACTGCATCGAACTTACACTCGCACATTGGTTAAATCATATTGGCCCATTTGGTGTTTTATCGTTTTCCTAATTATAGCCTCCTAGATACCCTAATATATCGACATGTTTAATGAGAAAACGTTTCAGAATTTAATCACAGGTTAGCTTGGATGTTGTATGCAGAGCTGAATTTTAAATGTTTGGGAGAGCTGTATGTGAGAGTTATGGAAGGAAGGAAATGTAAAGCATGAATGCAAAAGATAGCAAAGATGCTGTCACTTCAGGGCTAGTGAGTAAAGGAGTCTACACAACATTTGACAAAGAAAAGTTGCTGTTATGATTATCGTTATGACAGTGTGGTACTTTAGTCTTGACAATTTAGTATTGAAAGAAATAAATGATTATCTTTCTCTTTTTAATGGAATGGCTGGAGGATTGCCATTTGATTAACTAAGACAAGAAGAAAAGTTTACGAGCCAAAAAAAAGAAATAAAGGGGCCTGGAGCCCCAAAACAGCAGTGCTGCTTAGGAATGAGTAGTGTTTTCTATTACTTACTACTGGCTAGATGTTACAAAAGTTGTGAACTATATTGTCCCATCTAATTTTCCCTAAATCATGATCCAAAAATCATATGGAGTGTTAATGAATCAAAGCATTTTGTCATCAAGTTCCTCATGCAGCTTTTATGAACAGGGAAAGCAAGACCTACTGCCGGAGAGATGCAGGATGGTACGGTGCCCTTTCTTGCTGGTGTCGTCAGGTACGCCTGCTCCCAGCACGCCTTCGCTCCAGATGAGCTGTTGCCTGTTGGTGTCGTCAGGTGCGCCTACGCCGAGCACGCATACGCATTCACTGGAGATGACGACAAACACAACGCCTTCCCTGCCCACCCATCTCCACCACACACCACCTGTCTTCCCTCCGTCTTTCTCCATCCTGACCATCTCTCTAAAGCCACCCTTACCCCCTTCCACCGCTCCAACACAGAAACCTTAATCCATAGTTTTTCTACCAAAGTTTAGGTATGGTCATCACCATCATCGTCGTTGATACCATCACTCATCAGTCCACCATCTCCGTCCCTCTATTTTCTTCTCCCTTCTTCCTTGCACCCTGCCTGTCCAAGGTGAAAGACTATGCCTTAACTGTTGGATTAATCCAACTGCTAAGGCAATTGATCGATGGATTCCAAATTTTTAAGCGATTGATGAATGGGATAATGTGTATAGACTGATGAGGTAATGAAACAGGCAACATAAGTAACTCTTTTCAGTATTAAAAACAACAACATTGCTTTGAGAATTAAATTTAATGAAGTCTAAAAGTAATTTATACAAATCATATAAGTAACTATATGTGGATATAGTGCATATTGCTCCCTTAATTGAGCTCGTTTTTGTCCTGATTGTTATTTTTTCAAGACAGAAAACCTAATGTCTACAGTGTTAGATGTATTTTTTACATAGTAGTCGGTAGATCAATTCTTAATGCAATGTTTATGAGAAATTGGGATGGTTTTGTGGGGGCATGGACAAATTATTGGCACTGCAGGCCGAAGTCTCATAAGCTCATGGCTAACACGGACTGCATGCGCACGTGTGGCTAGTTTAGTCTAACCAGCGACTAGGCACATTGTAGTTATCTCCTTAGAGAAACTAAGAAAGCCTTCTATTCTGTAAGGCATAGGAGGCATCGTCAACTTGTACCAACCATGGTGACTTGTCCCTATGGGCTAGGACAACCCTAGATTTTGGCCTAGAGATCTCAACCCTCCAACAAAAGAAATATCAGCTTTAGTATTCATCAATAGCTTGAAAATTTAGAATCCATCAATCGATTACCCTAGCCATTGGATTGATCTAATGGTCAGGGTGTCATCTTCAACATTGGACCAAGCAAGGAGGAAAGAGGGAGGGAAAAGAAAGTAGAGGGAAGGATATGGTAGACTGATCAATGACGGCGATAGCGATGACCACTCTCGAACTTTAGCAGAAAACCTATGAATTAGGGTTTTGGGGTTAGAGGGGATGGAAGGGGGACAGTGAGGTTAGCTTTAGAGGGATGATTGGAGTGGTGGAAGACCAGCGGTGGATGGTATTGATGGGCAAGTAGTGTGACACCGGTGGCAGAGTAGAAGTCTTGGGGATGGAAGAGGGAGGTGGGCTGACATCGGAGGCAAGGGCATTATATCTGCAGTGGTTAGGAAGCAGGGTAAGTGGTTAGGAAGCAAGGTAACAGAGGTGTCTTGGTGGCACAAGCCACTAGACACAGGGAAGAACGATAGGGCGAGGGCACACCGCCACTTGGATTGGGAGGTGAAGGAGGGAGTAGGCCGAGAGGAAAGGGAGGCTTGCCGACGTTGTTGGTGCTTTCTAGTGCTGGCGAGTGGGGGACGGTGCGATAGGGTAGGAGCAGGGGCAGTGATAAGCTCAATCCTTGTTGACTCGATCTAGCCAAGCGATGAGTGCCCTACTTGCAGGTGAAGAAAGCGATGAGGGATAGAGTTAATACTTGAGCATGAATCTCGACACAATCTCAACCAATCAAAAAATCAATTGACATAATAGTTTTATTTAATCTTTTTACTACTAAATTTAAGAACTAAGTATTTTTAACTCCATCAACATAAACATAATTCTAATACTTCTAATAATATAAAGAGTTTAGTTACTTCTATAATTTATATGAATTACTTCTAGACTTTGTTAAAGTTACTCCTAATATGAAGAGTTACTTTTTTATCATCGTTAGTTATTTCTTTATAATTTGTATGAATTACTCATAATACTATGAAGATTATTTATTTTTCTATAATTTGTATGAATTACTCATACTGCCAACAATGGACCAGCATTGGAGGCAAAGGCGTTAGATCTGCAATGGTTAGAAGGCGCGGATGGTAGAGGTGTCTTGGCGGTGCGAGTCGCCAGAGAAAAAGAAAGAGGTCAGGCGAGGGCATGCCACCACCTAGATTGTGGGGAGGGGGAGGGAGGCGGCCGGGAGGAATGTAGGGCTCGTCGGTGTTGTTGATGGCTTCAGAAGCTAATGAGTAGGGGCGGGGGCAGGGGCGGTGGCGAGCTCGATCCTTGCTAGCTCAATCTGGCTAAGCAGCGATCTCCCCACTCATGGGTGAAGAAAGTGATGGGGGATAAAATTACTAATTGTGGATGAATCTTGAAACAATCTCAACTATCAAAAAATTGATTGATGGAATAGTTTTTTTCTGCCACTTGATGAATAGGTTGTCCCTATTTTTTATCTTTTTACTACTAGATTTAATAACTAAGTATTTTTAACTCCATCAACATAAACATACTTCTAATACTATGAAGTTACTTTTGTTATCAACTTTAGTTACTTCTACAATTTATATGAATTACTTCTAGAGAGTTACTTTGTTATCATCTTTAGTTATATTTCTATAATTTATATGAATTACATACTATGAAGATACCTGTGTTATTATCTTTAGTTACTTCTACAATATGAATTACTTCTAGATTTCATTAAATTTACTTCATATAGTTTCGTATTTTAACTCCCGCCCTATATAGAGCTAGCTATATAGCTATCTATGTTTAAAAAGTGGTAGCTAAAGCTCTTGTATTGTTTACATAAAAACATTGCAATATTATTTTATCCAAGTATCGAGACAGGGTGCATATGTTCTGAGTGTACAACATGTGTAATTACTTCAAGAAAATTTTTCTGTAACTACCCAATCTAAACATTATATAGTTACTTTTAATATTTATTTCAATTACTTCTAAACGTTGTTACGTTTACTTTTAATGAACTACATAATATTAATCTTTAAAGTATTTTAAAATTTTGAATACTATTAAAAGGACAAGCCAAGTACTACTTACTATTCAAATGAGGTTGAAAAAAAACCAAACATCATCTACACGTGACATGCAAGGAGTGGTGCAAGAGGGAAACTAGCTAGCCAATTAGTCTCATGGCTTTTGGTGTTGATCATCAAGAAAGCGCACACGTTTCTCACATCACGTCGCGCGATAACACCAACCATGCGCTCGCGCTGGTTAGATTTTGCGTTTCTCTAGACCTATACCACCTTGCTGGAACAGATCTACAGAGTATATACTTATATGTGCTGTTATGGTTTGTAGTGGCGACAGATATTTGAGGAAAACAAGAATAAGGTTGTTCGAAATTTAAAATGACCCAATAACATGGATAAGATCTTATCCCTGTTGCGTTTGAGTAGAGGATCTCACATAAGTTTGTAAAACCCTGAAATTCATTGTTGGATGCACTCATATTTCCTCTTCACAAAAAAAAATGCAATCCTAGAATGAAATAGGAAAATTAGTAAGGAAGGGGAATAACATATTTGGAGGTAAAATAGTGAGAGATGGGAGGGAAAAGTAATAGCGTAGGATTGCAATCTTTATTAATAAATTTTAAATACTAGAATTGTAATATTTTTAGGGTGGAGTAATCCTTATGGGAAAAGGACGTGATATCTACATGCTCCGTCATCACTTTCATTTCTTCAGAGTGTTTTCGTGCTATTTTATAACTGTTGGGTTTTATATTAGCTCAATGGGAAGTGGTGTGTTTATTGGTGAGGGTTAGGAAAAGATTCTTCAAAATATAAAACTGAGCAGCAAATTAGCATATGATTAATTAAATACTAGTTAAAAATATAATAAATAGATTAATATAATTTTTTAAAGTAACTTTCTATAAAAAAAATTTATAAAAAACATACCATTTAATATTTTAGAAAATATATGTGTGAGAGCAAACGAACGCATATTATAGGGCAGTAGCAGGCACTATATTTGTTTCTGTACAATTGGCTGCCATGCATATTTTATCACGTTCTTGTCTTAATGTTGTGCATATTGTTGTCATAAATAGTGTGTGTTTTCTTGTACAGAAGACTTTGCTTAGCATTAAGTGGACTTGAACTTGAGTTTGCAATTATGAAGCAAGCACTGATGAGAGCGAATCGTGCAGTTCAAGCGGCTATGGGATCTCGGTCTATTGTGCAGGTAGGTCTTTCGATGGCCTTGCCAATGTTTATGGAGATTGCACTAGAATGAGGTTTCAGAAGCGCCCTGGGACCAAGTCACATTATTTTGGCCGCACAAATCTCTATGGTGGTGCAAAATATAGAGCAACTGGCAGAGGTTTTGTTGTTTGCCATGTAAGGTTTGCTGAGAATTATAGAATGCACTTCAGAAGCCACTTTGTGAAAGGACTCGAGCTGATGTTGCTACTAGTAGTCTATTAGTTGTACGGTGATATTGCTATAGATTCGATTGTTGATATACTTCTGACATCATCAATGTCATTCTTGGTTATCACTTGTCTATTCATTCCATCCCTCTTCAATACATCAGGATACCTACCTTAGGAATTCTGGTGGGAGGAGCAAGAACATTTATGGTCTATAGGACTACCAGGCCATTTTTGGGAGATCATACTATTCTTTATATTTCAGTACGGTATCATGTATCATCTGAATACATCTGCTGGAAACCAAAAAAATCTCAAGTTATTTATTTCAGTTGAGTATGCTTCTTCAAAGACTTCATAGAACACAAGGCTTGGTGGATAAACCACTTGAATATTGTTCACATAATTCTTTTTGTTGTTCAGAAGCACCATCTAACACTATTATTGTGGCTGCCACTAAAAATAGAATTTGTAGCTTCAGGTTTACGGTCTTTCTTGGCTCGTTATTGTTGCTGTGGTGATGGTCCTAAAGGTCAATTTTCATTTGCTTGCTAGTTTTAAAATTCGAGTATATGCTGATTGAAATATATGTGCATCTTGTTACTCTTTTTTTTAAGTTCTTCAAAATGGAGCTGCCCTTGTTCAATTGCTGATCAGGATCTTCAGAATGGTATCCATGGGAAGAAAGAAATTCAGTGCGGGATTTTCAGCTTATGTTCCAGCTTCTTAAATTGTTCTTGTTCATTGGATTCATTTCATCAACGTGATATGGTACATCTTGTTACTATTTTGAGGCACACTGATTATTTTGGATGATTGAAATATATATATATATATATATACACACACTAATATGTGATGATGTACTACAATATGTGATAAGCTTATATACTTTTATATACTTTTACATAATTGATGCAAACTATTTAAAAATACATTTGGTTGATCATTATTAAATTATCTATCAAGATAATATTAAAAACCTACAGGGTTACCCTATGCCCGAGGGGTATGGACGTGGGTGTTAGTTTTCGCTTGCTACTGTTTTTAGCATGGGTCGGGTGAGGTTCATAGGCATGGGTCGGGCATGTTTCTGCTTCGCCCGTGCCCAGCCAGACCGTTGCTCTCCCTTGTACGCAATGCTTGCATGTTACAGACCCCTGCAGCTTAAGTTTCGTCGTTGTTTGAGCCTCATTCAGCCGCACCGGCAGCGTGTTGGTTTAGGTTTGATCATGTCTGTACAATTTTGTTAATATCCCTCGGCTATCATCAAGCCAAGCTCGAGTGAAGCCTTCGTAACCTTCGAGCTTCCTGACAAGCTCGGCCTGAGCTCAGTCAAGGTCGACTACCGAGCTTACTCACAAGTCATATAACGTATATTTTAAAATTAATATTTTTAATAAAAATAATTTTTTGAAGTTACCCATGTTAATTAAAAAGAATAAAAAAGAAGTAAGATAAATATACAACACCAACCCAAACTAATTTATCTCGTGGATACATACAAATAATATATTTAATCTTTAGTTTATGAAATAAACAATAAAAATTATATATTTTTAGACTCATTTAAAGCTAAACCTCGGCTCGATAAAGCTCGTGGGCTTTGGCACAAGCTTGGTCGGCCTCGTTAGGAGTCGAAGCAGAGCTCGAATCAAGCCTAGAACGAGTTAAGCTCGAGCTACTTATGAGTCTCAAGATAACCTAACTACCAATATGTGATTTAGGATTTGTTCTTACTTTTTTTTATTAGCATGATTTTTAAATTGCTAAACGATAGATAGGTGACTCGCCCTTTACTCACCTGAATGCTCAACTGAGTTAAAATTGACCAAAGTTCGAAGTTATCAGGGTTCAGAATTTCCACGTTCGACATTTGAAGTGCAGCAGTGCTAGACTCGATTGCTAATACTTGAGATTGCCATTAACCGTGAAATAATCCCCCGTTTAGCTCTTGTGTTGATGGGAGCAATTGCTAGATAATTACGTTAAGTAAGTTCATTACACGCATAATCGTTCCCACAAAGCCTAACTTCCGTAAGAACGAGAGAACTAAAGCTAATACCACACTCCACTTCCATCAACATTTTAGTAATATAAGTCGAGAGAATTTCTGTACAAACATTGTTTTCGTGGATGCAGGCAATTAGCCAACCCATCCTTCCTTACTGAACTGAACAATGGATGTAGTACACACTATGCCCGAAAAATCAAAACATTTTTTTAATAAAATAAGTTATGGAGTGGTTTAAAAAGCAGTAGAAGAGACTCAGAAAAATTTATGTGATAAGTTTTAAATAAACATAAAGCCCTAATAAAATATATCACTCTCATTAAAGATATATACAATAATATATAATTACTTTTTAATTAAAATAATAGTATATTAAGTTAATAAATTCGTGATTTTTGTCTTGATAATACATGAGTTATAAGAAATATATAAAAAAATATGTATTAGATAATAAGAGTTAAATAAGAGTAAATAAAAAACGTTTAAAAGTATTAGAGTAAGTAGAAATAAGACTGAATACTTTATACATAACTTTATCACTATCACACACGCACACGACGAAAGATGTAAGTTTTAAGAGCTAAGTAGTGTCTAAAAATAACATTTTTGATATATAGAATCGATATAAGATATTGATGTGAACGTTAGCTATAGAATTAAAGATCTGTGAGCTGGTTAAAATAATACTAAAATCATCAAGTGTACCGGAAAAGTTAAAAAACATTTTATAAAACGATGATTAAATCTGCTATGACACCAATGTATTATAAAGCTATAAGTTAAAATAATAATATAAAAAAATAAAAGAAGATTAAAATTAATAAAGATATATACTTAAATAAAAATAATTAGAGTAGCTATTAACGTGACTAACGATTTTAACTTTAGTACACACAACATCCAATCCAGTGCTGAAGTACAAGTTTGCAAACCACGTCGCAGCGAGCTTTTGTGCTCACACATACTCCGTAGTAAATACTACACAACACTGTCTTCTCCCTGATTTTTCCACTTATTCAAGGGAGCTCCTGTATATATATGGAGGCAGCAAAACAGACATCAAGTAATGTATGTCATATGTATGAATGTCAAATGCTATCACGCTTGTGCCTCTTGCTGTTGCTGCAAAGGTGCGGTCGAAAGAGGTGGTGGTGATTGTGGTGTCTGCTGCTGCTCTTCGCCTTTGTTATTGACTTTAATCTCGAGCAATCGCTCCACAGGTTGCCTGCAGATGGGGCATAGGTTGGTCTGGTACCTCAGGACCTTTGCACACTCGCTGCACATACACTGCGTCATAATGAAAATGTCAAGGGAGTTTTCGTCCCGAAAGTTTCAGTGTGATGTCGATCACCATTTGCAGAAAGCAAATAGAAATCAGAAGTAAACAATAGGGCGGTGCAGATTTCCAAGGAATTATCAGAAAGTTTTTTTGATTTTTTACTGAAGAATAGTAGGGGAATTCCCTACGATATTATGCATAGCTATTGCTTATTAACACATGGAATTCCTTGAAAGTATTGTTCATTCAAAATCCACAAACATTTACTATGTGTAACATGAACCAAAGGGAGGATAGTAAACCGAAGAGCTAGTCTCAAGACCGTATATATCCATAAACACAATTTCAGAATAAAGTAAAATAAAGGACAAGTATAAACTCAAGAGTTAGTCTCAAGACTTACCATATGTCTACATGGGAGGACAGTAGTATCCCTGGGCTCTGATAGGCAGATTACACACTCTTTCCCAGGATCATTTCCTTCAGTGTCACCTTCAACAGAGTTTCCAATTCCATAAATTTCCTGCAACTCATATCTTGTTCCATTGACCCAAAGGATCTGCTTAACAACACGAACACAAGAATCCCCATGCTCTTTCCTCTCAAATAAAGCCTGGGTGATCTGTGAATTTGGAGTTTGTGACTTGTGTTCTTCCCCTTCTGACAATTGACCAATTGAAAATGTCGTTTCAGCCTTCACTGCAAGTGGATATACATCCATCTCTCCCTCCTTAAACAATTCTGAGTCTTCAAACAATGAGAAGTCAATTCCGGTCCCTGAAGGTTGCCTAAACTTTTGACCAAGACCTTCTTTGAATGTTACAGTGACTGGCTTGAGTAAATCTTCTTTTGTTGCTGTAAGATTGCAGTTCAGCTCCTCCTTTGCAAAGAAGTAAACAGTCATGCTGTTCAACCAAAAATCACAAGTCATTAACAATAAAGGAAGAAGTACAGGTTCCAAATCAACTAAAAGTAACTTAAAATCAGTCAATGCACCTAATGATGACAGTATACAGCACAATTATAGGGACAGAGTAAAGGATTACACACCTCCAATAAGAAAAGATATTTTGACATCCGAGGAGAAAAACTCAAGTAATGGCAAAACATTCAGACAAAAAAGATTTTGATCACCATAAAAATATTATACCAATTGTACAAGCTAGAACAAACAAACAATTAGCATCACTAATAGACTAGTGATTACTAATAAAAAAGGCCTCTTCTCCCTAGACACTAATGTTCAAAATGCAATCTAAGAATCTAATGTCTAAAACGGTAGTAGGAGAAAAACGAACAAAAAAAAAGATGCCAAAGACAGAAAGAGGGCAGCAAAAAGGTAAAGAACTATGAAGCAAGGAATGGAGGGATTATCCATTTTTAACTACAGCATGGGGTATTTTCTACTACTCCATAAAAGATGGACAGTGTATACAACTCGACAAGACACAATATGGCTAGATATTAAAAGCATGGCCTTTTTGGATTTTTAAACAAAGTGAGGACCAACAAAAGATGACTTCATATGATTCTATACATCATATTCATAGCAAAGACCTTGCCTAAACAACAGCTGCATTGTTTACATTCACCACAAACTGGGGCAGCTAATTACTTGTTTTCAGTGGCAAAAGCTAGATCCTATAGTAAATTAGGTAAATGGTTGACTTCAAACTTCAAGTTTTCACAGACGTCATGGAGCAATAGCACCTACTTTACATTGGATTCACAAATTCACTTCTTCTAACTGAATGTCATCCAAGTCCCCACAAAAATGTTAAGAACATACAAGCTACAAGAATAGATAAAAAAAAAGCTATTCTTGCTGGAAAACCCATTAGGCATTCCTACAAATGGCATATTGTTCACCGAGATTTATCCTTCAATATGAAATGAAAATTCATAATGAATAGTTAATAACCATGCCCAGCTGTGGTTCACAAGGCACAGGCAATGAAAAATTGGGATTAATTGGTTGTAAACAGAATTCAAAATGCAAGTGAATATTCACTTGTTATTTGTTGAAAGCGGATGGAAGTTTGAATTCTCTTTGCCGCTTGCCACTTATTGTTACCATCCCCTTTTTACGTTGATTAATTCTACATGGGTGTGAAATAAAATATAGAGAAAGACCAGGTCAAAGAGCATCTTAAAGAAAATGTTCAAATTCAGATGATCAACGAAAACTTAAATTTCACAAAGCATCAACATCAAAATTCTTGACAAAACACAGCTATTATCTGAGTCAGCATGATACTTTAGGTCAAGGTCAACATGAGACAAAAACAAGGATTAACATGTCAACAAGGCTAGTCAACAAGAAATTGTAGTTATCACAGGCTCACAGTTACTGTCAGCTCATCCTGAATGTATATATGTTACAACATGTATGTATATATGGAGTACATCAAGCATGTACGTATATCTAAACATAACAAAGCTCACCATCCGGAGACCGTGGCATCAAAGGTGAAGGCAACCAGGAACCGTCCGGGGCACTCGTCATCAGGCTCGATCCGGAGTGTCTCCTTCTTGAGATTAACATCATTGCGGATGGTGACGGCCTTCTGGTGTTCAACGTACGGCGGCGCCGGCGCCTGGGTAGGTGGACCATAGGAGAAACTTCCACTCCAGCCATGGTAATGCGGGTGCTGTTGCAGCATAGCAGGCGGGAACTCCCCTGCGGCATGGATCGGCTGGGGCGGCGGCGGCGGCTGTGCTGGCGCGGCCCCGCGGTGGTGGTGCTCGTACGGCGCCGGTAGAGGCCCCGGCACAGACGGCGGCGGTGGGTAGAAGTTCCCGTACTGCGGGTAGTACTGCGGCGTGTTGGGACTCGGGTACTGCGGCGGAAAAGGGCTCGCCGCCGCGAACACGTAGCGGTTCCGCGCCACCTCCGGTTGCTGCTGCGGCGGCGGCGGCGGCGGCGTGGGAGCCTGGCTATGGTGGTGATGCCGGCCATGGCTGCTGTTCCGGCGACGGTGGCCGCCGCCGCCGCTGCTGCCCATGTTCCCCATCTCCTGGAAACGGGGTCGCCGGAATCGACCACCGGTGGCCCGAAGTATCTTCAAAACTGGATCATAAATCGATCGAACTGGGAAAGCTTTTCTTGGTTTCTTGGCTTCTTGGCTTATCTTCTCCTAGGTTCCTCCCGGATGTGGGTTGGGTAGTGGGGAGGCAAAGGATTTGGGGGCGATTTTCGAGCTGGGGCGCTTGGGTTGGGATCGAAATCGATGAGATACTAGTAGGGAGTAGAAGGGATTTCAATCGGGGATCGGGGGAGGAAGAAACGAGAAGGAAATGCTGTTGCTTTTCTGTTTCTCTTTTGGTTGGGGATGGTCGGTCCACTCCCAAAAGTGGCCGCTTTTTCGGCAACTACGATTTAGGGACTTGCCAGAATATTTAGGATTTGTAACGTTTGCCCGCCGCTAATTTCGAGTAATATATGGTTTTCTATTTCACTTGAAAAAGATTTAGGGCATCTTTGGACAAACAAATGTAAAATACAGGAACAAAAAATATATATTATGAATAGTATGTACTGTAAATTACCAAATTATATATATTTTTTGGTAGAATTTGATTTATACAAAAAAAATCTTTCTCAAGAATGCTACTGGAAAACTTGAAATTGGAAAATTACCGCTTTAAAGCACAGTATGTCTCGTTAGTATAACAACCATGTGCATATATTTGTCTTTACCCATCTTCTTCCCCTTCCTCGTTATTTTTACTTGTTTCTTCCTCCTTTTCTATCTATACCGTTGACAGCCATCTTTCGATATCTACTGCTTCCCCATGTCTCAACATCACCACATTGTGCAGAACACCATGGCGCGCCGAGTAGAGAGGAGGTTAAGGAGGTTGTCAGCTAGCGACAATGACAACGTCAAAAGATGCTGTAGAGTTTGCAATATGAAAGATCAATGAGGCCGTGGTGATTGTGATCACAACTCACTAAGGTGGTAACGGACCAGGAGGAAAATACAGGGGTAGTCCAATCTTCTTAAGTAGGATTAAAACACCATACAACACACCTTTTATTTTCACTATTACAGTACAGATAACTATCTAATCCTTAAATTAAATCTCAGTGGAAAAGTATAATCATCTTATTTCTCTCTGTATGGTTAAATCGAATCATTAAAAACTAGTGATATATGCTGACATGGTTCATTCTAATTTTTATTTATAAGCTCTCCTACTATGAATACATGGCTCATGCCTATATAGTAATATTAAGACTAAGTAAAACAAGAAGTTACTAATTATGTTACACCAGCTAACAGTTTCTTTTACTTATCACATATAAATTATTAGGAGATGACGTAAAATGTTCTATACTGCACATCAACGTAGCAATCAACAACGATAGTGTACAAGGCTAAGATGGCTGCTCACAACGAGTGTTTGTGACATTGATTAGATCTCAACCACACGCTATTGTGATCATGTGGGTTTTTTTTCATGGTGATCAGTCCTCAATCACATGTCGGTTTTTTATGGTGTGGTAATTCTCAGCCACACGCTACTGTTATTATATAATTTTATGAAATACTGGTATTATAATATATATGTCACGTGAAAAACTAATGATTTTTTTATACTTATCTTTTTTCCACGGGACTCGATCACTCAGATCACCGTGGTTCCGCTTATTATTGGGCTAAGCCGTAGAATAACCTTCGGTCTCGTTGTTGGTCCGTCTGGACGCGCACTCGCCCGCGAGCTAGGGCGAGTGGCAATCCGGCAGCCCCGCCCGCAAACCCTCGTCGGCCTTTGCGCTGCCGCACTGACCCCTGGAGATGCCAATCCCCTTCCTCCCGCCGCGCGCACGCAGCACCCGTTCGCCGCTGGGCGGAGCAATTTCGCACCAGAAACTGTTCATCCGCTCGAGATGGCCCTCTGCCCTCTCTGCGCACCACCATGGGAGCGACGCTGTCTCGGTTGGAGAGATTCCACCTCGCTCTCATCTAGATTGACATAAGAGTCACTCGGAGCTTCAACCTAGCCACCGGTCCAGCCGTCTAGGTTGTCGTCTCCGCCTGCGATTGCTTGGGAATACCTTGGATCAATACTGCATCGAATTGGTTCATTGGCTACTCTTGATTTTTATCCCAATTGGAGTGTTGCTCCGCCTGACGGCCACATGGTGAGTTCGACTTGTGTGATTACTCCTTTATTCTTTCATAGTGCTAATCAATAATATTGTTCCTACGGATTTGGGCACTTCCCACCAATTTCTAGTTTCAATTTCAGTTATACATTCCTTGATGAGAATTACGTTCTCTTCCTCTAGTGAGAAAGTTATTTCTGAAAAATTAAGTTTGCTGTCTCAAAAAAAAATCAAGGTTGCACCCAGCTTTTCCATTTTTCTGTTGGTAAGACAATCAAATTAATGCCATGCCAATTCCCAGTGGCAATCACATCAAGCAATTTTTACCATAAACAACAGAACGTCATTAGCAACTATGGCCATATTAATTCCGTCTCTTGAATCAGCTGGTACCACGTTATGCTGTAAATGTTTTCAGGTGATTTCACTTTGTTATGTTGAAAATTGACATACTCGTATGTATTCTTCATTTCTGCAGGCCTGAATACCACCTGCTAACCACATTGCCTTTACACCTTGCAAGAAACTGTATCTCTCGCGCTATTTTGGCCTACCGCTTCCTCGATTGGTTTTCTGGGTCCTGCAGTGCTACTCCAGTAGTGAAGAGATACTACTATGGATGGTTGTTGAGTTAGGTTTATAAGCCACTAAGACGGGAGTTCACAGAGAAGCTCGCTACTTACTCAGGTAATGCTCGAACACTGGAGTTAAGAATTAAGAATCTATTAGTCTGTTTCTGAACTAAACAAGATGGCCCTATTGTTTGTGGCTCTTTTTTTTGTATATACTTTGATTGATTTGACAAGTTTCCATGTTAGCATGTGAGTCTGCATTCATACATAATTGTTCAACACTCAAATGCCAACTGCCCAGCCCATCATATTGTTTTTAGATCTATGTTTGGTATGCTCGTTTCTCCAAAGTTGTTTGAAGGAACAAAATCCCCCAGTAATGTGACGGATGTCAACTAGTAAACATGCAAGGCATCCATAACTGTCAATCTAGTGATATATTTTTGAAAAAAAAAGGAATAATGCTTTGTATTGACTATACACAAACCATTCACGGCTAACTAGTATTATGTATCGAGTCACAAACACAACTTCTGATATACATCAGTCTGAACAGCTTTTAATATATTTCACCATCCACAAAATGTTCATTTTATTTAGAGTAATTTTACAATACATGAGTAGGTACTGCAAGATACCACAATAAGTGCTAATTTGTTATACTTCATGATACCTTAAAAATAGGTAAGTACCATGAGGTATAAAAAAGTTACACTAAAATGAGTGGTACCTCTAGTTACATCCTCAAGGAACATAAAAGATCTCTATTTTATTTAGTACTCCCTTCCAAAATATAGCTACCTTTAGCTATGTATCTGGATGCTTGTTCATGTGCGTAGCTAAAGGTACCTATATTTTGTGACAGAGGTAGTATATATACATGAAGACATACTACTCCTATTTAATTAAAATCAGAAAGTTGGTCCTGCAGCAGCAATCTCATCAGCTAGGTCACTAACACCACCGATCTTGTAATTTGCAAATACCTTGAAATTCCTCTTGAACAGATCCGCCAGCTTAAGAAGTGTCAACTTGTATGAGCTTTTGTCCTCCCACTACACCATAGTTGGAAATGGTTGGTGAAACTGTTTTAGTACTACTAATATGTAACATAAGAACCCTTGCAGGAAATATTGTTCTGAAATAAGGACTCACGATATTTATCGGGTCAAGCAATTCAGATGGAACTCCTTCAACTTTTGTGGGGATATCTAGTCCAAAGACCTCTGTCCTTTTGTAGCTTGTAGTCAAGAGCTCCCCCGAGTGAATGGCATCAATGATTTTCCTTGTGTAGTCCAAGCTAATCCGCTCACCTACACCATAACTGAACAACCACAAAGTATTACATAGTATATAAGCCATTTTCTGTAGCGCACTTAGGAGGTATTAAGGGGTTTACATAGCGCATAGTTCATGTTTATGATCAGGAGGTATATACCTTTTAGTAGAGTTATTGTATCTCCCGATTAACACTAAAAATATCTGTACCTCCAAGGGACCATAGAGAACTCATATTTCAATATTACTCTACTCAAACGGAATAGGTTTGTCAGAGCATACATTATATATATGTGCTATTTGAGTGCTATAAATTACTACACATCAGAAGTTTGATAATTTGAAACATAAATCCCTGATTGCAACCCAAACAAGTGGCATTCCTTTAAAACCCGGCTGTCCTTACTCATGCTAATTAGTTGAGATCTTTTTTTTTCAATAATGGAATTCAATCCAGCCTTGCATCAAATTAGTCAAAAAATCATAAGTAACCATCACATCAGATGAACAAGTCAGAAGTAAGAATGTTGTACCTTCCTCCTATCCAACCAGTGTTTACAAGCCATCCAGTAGCTCTATGCTTCTTCATCTTATCTGCCAACATGGCAGCATACCGAGTTGGGTGGAGCATAATAAAAGCTGCACCAAAGCAGGCAGAGAATGTAGCTTGTGGCTCCTTGATACCATCTTCAGTGCCAGCCACCTACATAGTGCCATATATAGCAGCACAAAAGCTAAAACCAATAATTCCTTCAATAGAGATTAAATCAAACGAACTGTCCAATTACCAATGCAGTGTAGCCACTGATAAAATGGTACATGGTTTGTGCATGGCTCAACTTACTGACAGGAGGGAGGACACCAAATGCATCACATGCCAATAGAATAACATTCTTTGGGTGTGGCCCAACACATGGTATCTTAGCATTAGCTATGTATTCAATAGGATAAGAAGCACGGGTATTCTCTGCAGAACAGATCATGAATGTAATGAATTAGGTAGCTTTTTGAATCACAACGTAGCTATATTCTGTAAGGTTATGCTTCAGATATATTTACCTGTGACATATTTTTCTGTATAATCAACTTCACGAGAGTGCTCATCGAAAACAACATTCTCCAACACTAAAGGTTGATCGTTGAGATTAATTAAGAAAATAGGTATACATAAATCCGAAGTTGTTGAATTGATAAATTCTATAAGTGATATGCACCTACCTGTGCCAAACTTGATTGCATCCCAAATGTCAGGTTCTTTCTCCTGAGAAAGATCTATGCACTTAGCATAGCAGCCCCCCTCAATGTTAGAGATACCATTATCACTCCAGCAGTGCTCATCATCCCCAATTAAGATCCTATTCCTGTCTGTTGACAGAGTTGTCTTTCCAGTACCTTAATTAAGCATGCAGAGTTAGTTACGGTATAACACATAGTAATTAACAACCAAGAACTAGCTTATAGAAACCATTGTAATTAGTGCACCTACCTGATAATCCAAAAAAGAGGGCTACATCACCCCCTCTGCCCATGTTGCAGCCAGAGTGCAAGGAGAGGATCTGCTTCTTGGGCATGAGGTAGTGCATCACACTGAAGAGGCCTTTCTTCATCTCCCCAGCGTATTGTGTGCCCAGTATGACCATTTCCCTCCTCTTAAGGTTGATATCTATACTCGTGGACGATGTCATGTAATGCGTGTAACGGTTGCACGGGAACTGTCCGGCATTGTATATGGTGAAGTCTGGCTCGCCAAAATTCTCTAGTTCCTCGTACGTTGGCCGGATGCACCTGTCACCTGTCACCCATCAGGCAACAGTAGCTCTCTGCTAATACTTAGAACTATTTAAATTAAAATATATTTTCTAACACATCACCAGAACTTTTACTATTCTCAGGAATCATGTCAATTGAACAATTGGGATTTTTGTATACTATGTTAATATATTGTAACCAGAGGTATTATCTATTGCTAAAGTGAGGGCATACTTATCTTATTCAATGTGGCGTAAGGAGTGACCTAAAATATAGTGGAAAACATTAGAATTGTCTCCATTTGCTAGTAGAAACATTTGCACTTACATGTTGTGCATGAAGAGAGAGTGGTAGGCCCTAGCAGAGATGATACGAACTTTGATCCTATTGTTGGGGTCCCAGTTTAGGAACTGATCATTAACAAACACCTGTGACGAAATTAATTATTAAAAAAGTACTATAGTAACACATTTTCAGATTTTAGATGTGAAGTTACTACAGGACAAATTGTTGCTTTTTAACACTATCTATTGCTCCCCCCATTACAAAATGTAAAACTTTGACTAAGTTTATATCTATAATACCAAATTAATTTTATTAAATTCACTGTTAAATATATTTTTATAATATATTTATTTGGTATTGAAAATATTGCTATGTTTTTCTATAAACTTATTCAAACTTTAAAAAATTGACTTACGATAAAACCAAAATATTCTGAAATGAAGGGAGTATGTGCTAGTTTAATATGTTAAATACTATAGTCCATAAATCTGTGTTTCCTCTACCACATATTTTTTAAAAAAAGAAATACTACAGGGTTGAATAATATTATGCAAACAGAGATACCACCACACTTCAGACACATTATTTATTATTCATGAAGGTAAGCTAGCCCCAAGCCTACCTTGTCAAGGGAGTTCAAGTAGTCAACAGCCCTCTCCCTATTGATAAGAAAGGTTTGTTCATCCATTTCAATGTTTGGTGATCCCCTTCAATAAGTGAGAAAATACATTATTTTATCTCTCAACTTTATAGTGTATTAACTATAAATTTGAAAATTTAAGCTTATCATTTGCTCTGGTCATGTATGCTTACTTTCCCCACCACAGATCATCAGCAGTTGTTTCATCCTTGACAACACGCTTGTCCCTAGGTGATCGACCGGTCTTTGCTCCTGATAGCGTTGCTAATGCCCCACTCGATGTGATGAAGGACCCTTTCTCATATTTGATTGCATGTTCATAAAGTTCTGCACAACAAAAAATGGGGTTATGTAAAGAGAACTCTATGGTAAGATGTGCATTTTCTAAGCTTAGGTGGATGCTAATTTAATGAGCAAATGTGTTGGTTTAAATGCGTAGTATTAATGTTTGGATGTGTGTACCAGAAGGGGATAGGTTGTACAGAACATGGGTGAACTTGAGGTTACTGTCGCTCACACTAATGGTGGGGACAGTGATATGGTGCTGGTGATGTGTCATAGCCTTGCCAACCATTTCTTTTTTTCTTGCTGGGTCACCTTTGACGAGTTTTGGCCCAATCCCACATGTCATCGATGCCAAAGATGCACTGTACAATTCATTATAAGTTATATCCAGATGTCAATCCACATGAAAATGATAGCCACATGTATTTTTAAAGAAGTAATACCTATGGATATGAAATAATTGCAGCATCAAAATTAATAGTTTTAAGAATAACAGCTGCATGCATTCGTACATATGTATCGATCGTTTCATCGTATAAAAATGTGATTCTTAAAATGGAGAAAAAATTTACCACAAATTTGTATTAAGTTTGGCTAAATCCCAATGGCCAAATGACAGTCGCAAACAGCTACGTCTATGTAGGAACCTAATGGATGCTACTTTAGACATAAAAATGCAGCCCATAAAAAAACTCAACATTATTTTCCATAGTTTTACGTTACTAAAAATAATAGTAAAATATATAATGGTATAAGGCCCTTTTATGAAAAAAAACCAATTTGTATCATTTCCAATTAGAAAAATCTAAATATCTGTGTTCCCAAGTTTTAAAGGTTGCACATAGTTAGTTATCAATGCTTATCATTCAAGCAATTTAACACCATCTTCACGGACAGACCCGTCCAAGCAACAAGCATAATGTGTACTATCTTACTTTTATTCTTTGAAAAGAGGCAGGATTATACTCTTAAGGCTGCATTCGTTTGAAATGGTTTAGAATTTCTCTTTCACGCAAAGTAAATTATTAGCATTTAAAAACTTAAAAAATAAATTAATATAATTTTTTTAAAAGCACTTTTTATATAGAAAATCTTTATAAAAAATATACCGTTGAGAAGTTTAGAAGACTTGCACGTAAAACACAAACACAAAAGAGTAGAAATTGGTAACACGCGATACCGGTCCCGAATCAAGGCTTAATGTCAAGGACAACACTATCCCATTTTGTTGAACCACTCCGATCATGTTTAATGACAAAATCATGACCAGACACCCCAAAAAATTCACACACAATTATCAGAGATATTTCTAACAAAACTAATGATCGTTTTTGACGAAAAGGCTTCCTGGAACTGGCAAGAAAGAAAAGTCTTTCCGGAATTGGGAAGAAGATGCAGAAGAAGCAGCATGGTGTGTGCACAAAAATTTTCTATAAGTTATTTTAAAAATATAAATAAATATATTTCTATGTTTGTAATAATTAATACTCAATTAATTATATACTAATCATGTTTATCGTTTCACATGTGGCTAATCAGTCAAAATCAACCGCTGAAAAAACAGACCCTTTAAGTGAAGAAAATAAAAATTAATAATTAATTAAGTATTAGCTATTTTAAATTTAAAAAATAGATTAATATTTTTTAAAAGTAATGTTTAACTATTTGAAAAACGTGTTTAAAGGAAAAAAAAGAGAGTTCTCAGCTCAACCCCCAGTATGGAAGGCAGTCTTAGAACATAATTTCATCGTCACGTGTCTTCTACGAGCCACGGCTCAGAATAGGTCAAACAAGCATTGACCTTAATGAACGGGCATGGTGTGTTAGCATGTAGGAGATGTTAATACGAGAGTTTCGTACTGCAAAAGAAAAATATGACCTGATGGACTGAATCTGCAGCCTGTGGCGTTCCTCCACCAGCACAGGCTTCCTCTGCAGCGCGTCGACGGTGTTCGCCCTCACCGGCGTCGCGCTGTCGTCGTGGCACGTGCCGTCTTCCTCCCTGCTGCCGTGTCCGTTCGTCCCCAGCCACGCTGTTCCATTGTTTGCTGCCATCGGCTGCTTCTGAATTGACCAAAACAAACAGGAACAGACTAACTTAAAACAGAGTGGTTTGATTAGGTGAAGACAAGAGTAATTATGAAGATCTCAGGAGATTATGGATGCCTACAGAAGATGTGCAGTGAGTATGGAAGGTAAAGATGTTGAAGAGTGAGAGAGAGAGAATGGAGAAGGTTATTGTTTAGATGAAATTAATGGAGGAGTTTTAAGGATGGGGAGAAACCACGATTGGCTTTCGGAAGCTTGAAAAACTAACAGCTGACTGCGGATTCTGACGGCCTGCAGCCTTCTGGCGCACTCTGGTTTCTCCACGATAGTGATCCCTTGCCGCCGGTTCTTCAGTTGGTACGGATGTGTCAGTAATGGCCAGTTAACTGATAAATTTTAGAATATCTATGCAATAAAAATATGGTTAAATTGTTCGAACTGATCCTCTTACCTCAAGTATTTTTTTAGCTTGATGGGGGAGATTTAAGAATGCGGAGAGAGCCATGGTTTAAGTTGGCCTTGGAAATTAATACTCCTACTCTGTAGTAGCAAGAGATGTGTACTACTCCGTAGTTGGCCGCGCACTATGGTATCTCTACTGTACTTATCGCTATCCGGTTTTGAGTTAGTATATACTTTTGCTCACTCCGTCTATAAATAAATATTAGATATTTTAAGATCTCAAGAAAAAGAAAAAACATTAAATTTTATATACCTGTACAATTGATTTCCAGTTAGTGCAGCTATTATTATTTTCTTGTGTTTTGGTGCTTCGACGTCACCTAGATTCACTCTGAGCGTTGGATGTTAGATAAACGCCTAAGATTTGGCCTAGCAGTGACATGTGCAGCATATGGGTTAACGTTAAGCCCAACCAAGAAAACCATCAAAACCAGCTCATCCGTCTATCGGTGTTCTTTCCTCTTCATTACCTCATCTTTAATTGCGCATGTTAAACTTCAATGGCCATCCCCATTGGAATAAAAGAGAGTGAATTGCTCAACCATTGAGCTACCTGTTGCCCGTGGGAATGGGATCACGAAAAAGAAATTGCCATATGAAGAGTCCATCATGCATGCATATAAACTACTGTGAGCAGGCAATTTCAATCTACGGGCGTTCACCACATGATTAGGGCTGAGGAGGTTTTTGTTTCATTGCAGCTTCCCATAGATACAGGTCAGTGCTTACGTATCTGCAGTGCCTTTTCCCATCCATCATTGCTCACGTCAATATTCAAGAAGTTGTATGCTGAAATCTGTAAATGCACTTCCCCATCTGATTTATCATGTCTGAACAACAGTATCAATTTATTATCAAATATCCATATTATCAAATACATTAATATATAATAAAGATACCAATGTACCAATATTAACAATTGGCGTTTTTAAGCGGTACTAAAGATGAGCAGGAAGTAAGATGCTATCAAAATTTCTTGTGAAAGATTTATTTGGTAATTTCACTTATCCAAAGTCTCTAAAATATTAGCAACTTTACCCTTCGTTCTTATATGATTAAAATATTATATTTCTACTATATATATTTACCTATATATAAAAATAGATAAAAAAAGAGTAATTTTTAAGAAAATAAGAGTATGTCTTAATTAAAAAATAGAGATAATCTACTAATAATAAGTATTTCATAATAGCAAAAATATAAGAAATAAGGTTAAAAAAGCGAAACAAACAAAAATTATAGAAAAATGGAGGAAAAAGAATAGAAAATTAGAGGTTTTTAAAATTAATTATCTTAGTTTTATTTTTTTCTTAAAATTAGAGGTTTTTAAAATTAATTATCTTAGTTTTCTTTTTTTTTAAAATTAGAGGTTTTTAAAATTAATTATCTTAGTTTTCTTTTTTTCTTAAATTTATTTATCCTATAATTTTTTTGGTTTTTTAAATTAATTTTCACACTTTTTCTGTTTTAATAACTGGAACTAAAAAAATTTTATCGAGAGGGAAAAAAATATTTTGGTCGAACGAGAAAACTCTTTAGTAATCAACCGGTATATATATACCATCCCGTTGTCTTCTCTGATCTAAGTTAGGACGTCTTATCGCCTCTTCACGTCATCGTCCTTTATGCTAACGCCATTCACACTAATGCTATTGTGCACTCACCTTCCTACCAACAACGCTACCTTCGATGCCATCGTCATCCCTATCTTCACCGTTGCTGTCGCCGCGTGCCCGCTCACTAACGACGCCGTTACCATCCCCTAAAGCAAGAACTTCTCCTGATAGATTAAATAAAGACTATTAGAAAACAACTCATTGCATTTACTATTGGACGAGATCGTTAATAATATATATATATATATATATGAATATAAAGTAGAACAGTAATAAAGAAAATAGTAAACAATTACTATAGCAAAATAAACAATAAAAACAGTACAACAAAAAGTATTAAAGATATATTTTAGTATCGATCAATTCAACTGTAACTAAAAATAACTATTTCTGATCCCGAATTATTCATACCGGTTATACAACTATGAGGAGTTGCGAACCAGTAGTAAAGATTATTTCTCTAGTAGTGTTTTAGACCAGCAAATTTAGGATTTATTCCTAATTATGACTATGAAGTATGATCTTTCACTCTTAGACTATAATGTGGGATTTTTGTTGTGTTTAAGTTTTGTTGGTGATGCAATTTAGTCCTAGAGAGTATTTGGTGCATCATGATTTTATCTACATGAGGTGTTCTTTGATGTGATGATTTTTATATTACAAGAAAAATTAATCGTAAGGTATAGATGGTTCCATATATGATCTGAATTTTAACATGTAATATATTTAGTTTCCTAATAGAACTGGGATTTTGTTATTCTTCTTTATATACTCTTACATGAAAAGGTGTAATGATCCATTGTTATATTCATGCATTGTCATTATCTATTATTGCTGGTCAAAGTTTGTGATTTTTCCCGTAAGGATTTTCTATGTAATATTCGCGTCTCCTTTTAACCAATTTTCTAAAAGATCACATGAATAGTAACTAGAGGAGACAACCCTAATGCAATCAAGTAGTGGAAGGTCAGACACATCAAAAGAGAATTACAATGGTTAGAGACGAGAGGGAATACCTGACCAACTTACAAATCATGCCCCCGAGGATGTCATTGTAGCACATAGATGCAAAACATCCTTCTCGAGCCGAGCGTGTGCCCGAACACCTCCGCTCGACAGCCGCAATTTCCTTGTTTCCCTAGTTCCTTTGGCATAAAAATCGCCGTCACTACATTCGTCAAATGCAACTAGTTCAATGTTCTGCTTCCAAACCAATGAGACACGCATCCAGAAACCGAAGAACACGCATGTCACCATCACAACTTGCACACAGACATGCCTTTATCTCCCACAGCAACCTGCGGATAGTCAAGTGTCCTTTTTAATAACGAAGATATTATATTACTCAAGTATGAGATGAAGCAAGGAAGAGCACAATTTAGTCAACTTATTTTCAAAATAAATGTCAAAGTGGCTTGACTTTATGGAATTTGAAGCAAAGGTCACCAGTATGAAAAGTGCCGTAACAGTTGGATCTTAACATTGATAGGCTGCAAAAAAAAGCGGCAAAAGTGAAAAAAGTGAGCACTCGCTAAAATTTGTCATTGGTAAAAACAAATGATAAAAACTACTGTATTTAAATATGTAATACTGTTGACTTCATTCTATCGAATTTTTAAAACTCTTACCATTAATAAGCTCTCAAACAATTTAAGAATCATATTGGTAGATTTTTCTTCATAATTACTTTTACAACATTATAAATTTGTTAGATATTATTGTTATATTTTAATAGAAAAACAGTGGTTAAAACTATCCGAACAAAGTTAACTATGGCGTATATTTAATAGAGAGGTAGTACTGAGAAATGTACTGCTATAACGAGGCTAGGCAGCTAATTGGAACTTCAGTATTAGGTTGGTTGAACCGGGATGGGTATTCACCTAAGCCCACCCCCTTATAGGCATGTATACTTATAGCATATACAAGTATGGCCGCCTTAGATTTATATTGAGTTGAAAGAAAGGAAAAATAAGAGAGAAAAAAAGATAATAGATATATAGCCACCTACAACACAAACTCTAAAAAAAAGTTTTATGAGAAAATAAGATGGGGCATAGTATTAATGGTATAATATATCTAGAGAGAGAGGGGGTAGCAGTTGGCTCTACTGTTAGCCTTGCTCTTAGTTTAAGTTGACATGATCTGACAAAAGAATTAGTTTTAATATGTGTAAGTTTATAAAATAGAGAGAGATGGGAGTTGTGTAATGTTGTCCTATTGCCTGTCTTAAAATACTGAAAAAGTATAATGAAAAATATAGTTTTGTATGTACTAAACATTTTTTAGTAATGTCTATTTGATCGAGCTACTTATTTTTTTTAATCTATCAGTCATTCTTTTAACACAGATCAATATCTAACGACTTACATTTATGTGTATTTTTTTCTTGTAGCGAAGCGAAAAATGTTCTATCCTAAAACTATAAAAGGGTACTTTGGTGAAATATTTAACAGTACAAAACAAAAATTATGACTTATGTAAGCATAATAATGACTAGAGATTAATCCCAAAAATAATGACAAAAGCGAACTAAAAGTTCCACATATTTGTCAGTAGCATATGGTTTTTAGATTGTGCAAGTTAAGCCATGGCTTGTGCAATTTTAGGTAATTGACCGATAAGAAGAAAAATCGATCAACTAATAAATAGCAAAGCTGGCAAAACTTCCGGATCAGCTACTACAAAGAAATAATATTTTATCTATGGCAGTTTGGAGACCTCAGTAACCCATCTAAAAAGTAACAGAACTACAAGCGAAAAGGATAGCTGTCTAATTATTGAAACCGTCGTCCAGTTCACTTTGTTTATTTAGTGCATGTGCTGTTTTCTCATAATGTCAAAAACATAGCGTTGTCGCTAAGTTGGCTATCACCTCCGTAGCAGACTAAAGTGTGCTCGAAGATAAGAGTGAAAAAGAAGATAAAAATAATCGTGAGAAGTTTGTTGTTGGATTAATTAAGTAAATTTTAAAAATAAATTAATATTATTTTTAAATCAACTTTTATATAGAATTTTTGTAACAAACACATCGTTTCGTTTAATAGTTAAGGAAGAGTGCTCATAGAAAATAAAAAAATTATCCCTTCACTTAGTATTGAACGCAGCTACAATTGACTCAAAAACCATGGACTGCAGGGAGAATTGAGGAATTCAGGGCATTGAGAGATTCTTGTAGCGTTAGCTTCGCACAGAAGATTATACTTGTTAAGAATGTCAGGAGTCTGGGGGGGCCTGTCGCTGTTCGCTATTTTCATACTGTATTGTAGACTGATTATTCATACTCATTACTCTTCTTGCGCCAGTGGTTTGTTAGTTGCAAACAAACCTGTCTGGCCAAGCTCACCATAAAATTCAGAAAAAATATGAGTACGACATTGCTAGGAAACTGAATTGTTTTGCTGTTCCTTTGGATGCAAGGACACTTATCCGCTGTTTTCAGCAACACGCATGCACTCACGTCGCAACTCGCAGGACCAGTAGGCGTCGTCCAGCCGTTCTCTGTTCAGTAATCTGGCAGTTGTTTCTTCACGTGGTCTGGTATAGGAATAGATCATTATACTTATTGCTTTCAAGGACACATGCTGCAAAATATCAGCACCCAATTGGTTTTTCTTACCGATTTCATTCACTTGTACAAATCAAACACTTCATCATGTAGTGCGTCAAATTGTTTTCTCTTTCCAAGAGTGGTTTTCTCAACCATTCATAAGTTCAACATTGCAGTACGGTTAAAATGACTGAAAGCTATATAATCCCTACCTTTTCTTCGCAGGGATAGAAAGAATTCGCAAACAAGAGGCAAAATTAACAGAGTGCACTGAATGTTGTGCTAAGAAAAAGAATGAGCACAAAGTACATAACCAAGGAAAATGGCATGGTATGGACGTAGAGTAGTAAACCATGAGATGGATGCGGCCTAGCTTGCACCCTGTACCACCTAATCCACCTCTTGAAAGATTAAATCACTCAAATATGTATATGGACCCTGACCCACTAGCTTGCTTCTTTAATATGACTTGTTGAATTGTGTAGGAAATGAGATGTACCGTGAATATCATTGTGGTTAAATAGTATTTAGTCTTAGGGGGTGATATATATAGATTACATGGCTTAGATCTTAAGCAATTCCAAAAGGAGATAGAGATATAAACTAATATTATTCTATCATAATAACTAGATCACATACCATCCTATCCATATACTCTAATATGCCCCCTTAGTACAAGTATGAGTAGTACAAACACTTAGAACAAACAAGAAACCAATAAAAATACTCAACAATGATAGCTCTTTGTGTCACGATCGAAGTAGCCAAGTGGATGATACGAGGGAGCCATGGTTGAGGTAACCAAAGTCAAGGGTAGTGACCATGAGATAGCTAAGCCACAAGCACGTATATGGTGCCATGGAGTGGTTGCGGACGTGTGGATGGCACTATCAATGTGCTATGTACGAAGACGGTAACGTAATCATGGTGGTCATTAGGAAAAATGGCGCTGAAGAACTGATGTAGTTGAACCATAGAGGGCAAGGCATCACACTAGGTTTGCCAGGCCTAGGGATAACATGGTATGAACACGTGTAGTGATATTGCCAATACCGTGCAAGCAGGGTAGGAACCATCGTGAACCTTGTGCCAATGTTGAAGTGACTAGTAGAGAAGGCCTTAGAGACGGTTCCAGTGCATAGAGAAGCATGTTGTTATCGAAGCGGACTGAATGTAATTGAGGAAGAAGATGATTATGTTGGCGATGAGGCATAATGGACAAAGACGAAGGCGAAGCAGCGGGAGCAATGGCCTGAACAGTCGATATTAGTAACCAATGTAGGGGCATCAGGTGTTACTGTTATGCTCTAGAGGTAATTATAGAGATGATTGTATCATATTTAGAAAAAAGTGTTATTCTATTCTTAAAATAACTTATTATTTAATAAGTATGTTACTTATTCATTAGACTCTTTATGTGATATATGGCTATTTCTAAATATGATTTGTATCATAAATAAAACAAATATAATTATAAAATTAATGCATATATTGATTGGTGGTCATATTTTATGGATATGGTATGAAGATATCAAATCAATAATATAAATACATACTAGAGAACATGTTGTTAGATAGATCTAATATGAGATATTGCAAGAGCTATATATGATGTGCTATCGGTTGGTCTTAAGTAATGTTCAGATTGTAATGGTTCCCAATATAGACCTAAGATTGTAATGGTTCCTAACATATGTAGTGGGTTACTTAGAGACTGCAAAATGCTATTTCGTAACTAGTTAGATGTAAAGTACTCTTCAATGATCAAGATAGAATTTACCCTAACTATTTAGTGGGAGAGATATCTTTAAGCCCCTTGGTGTAATAGATTACAAATGTGCATATCCATGTCAAGTGATTGAGGAGTCAATCATGAGTTGAGTAATCTAATAAAGAGTCGAGAAAATGATTAAGCTATTGAAAGGATCACACACATCTCACTTTTAGCTTAATCAATATCATGAGGCTTATACATGCACTATAGGTTCAGCCAATATGATCTTTATGTATACTTGACATGTCAATATGTTCTGTTAGGGACCATTGTTGACACGTGGACTATAAATATATTTTTGGCTACAACTAAATATACGTGAACATATTGGGTCACACACTTAACAAATTGGAACAACATATTTGGATAGAAATCCAAATGTGGGTTCAATTTTGATAAGAATCCGAGTAGAGTTCCTAATAGGTCTGCAAGGCTTAGTTAGAAACTCTCTATATTTAGGGGCAAAGGGCTAAGAGAGTTAGTTCGCATGTTCTAGAGAACCACCTGAAAAGGCTCTAATAGAACCTCTCTAGACGAGCCAAACCCTAGTCACATGTCGGTGTTAGCACACCCATGCTTGGCGTTCCATTCCTAGACATGTGAATATCGTATTATGGAGTTGATTGGCACAAAGACATGAGAAGGCAATTGTGCAAAAAGGAGATGCTCACACGAGAAGGAGATCAGGTTGCTATGATTGACTACTTACTCTACGTCAGTGCGCGCTTCTTTGGATTAGGCTACTCCGACTCTGCTTATGCTACTCTACTAGTTGAGTGGTAATGATCTATGACCACATACTGGCACTATCACTTGGTTTAGGCAGTAGAAAATTTTGTTTTATACTATCATAGCCTTCCTGTAACCCTACAGCTAGACGACTAGCCTATAGCGGTAACAGTGGTAGCTTGAAGAAGACGCAACGGCAATGCTCGAAGCAAGAGAAGAAGAACTTGGGTTAACGATGACCAATGCAGATGACAAGGATGTCAATGCAGTGGCAGGTGTCCATAAGCAACAACACTATGGTCCAATCAGATGTCACAGCGGCAACCCCAAAGCTTGGTGTAGAGCATGTAATTGAAGATGATTGGTCGTAGTAGGATGTCATTGAAAGTACATATAGGCTCCCTCATGGGTTTATTTGACAGATGATAAGATATTTAGGAGACTAACAAACGCTTCCAATGAGTTTAAAGTGTAGGGTTTAGTTCCTATGAACGTGTATCAATAAAAAGAAATCTCTACCCCAAAACAAAGTGTTGGAGAAAGGATTCAAAGATGTGTTTACCTTGTTATTTACTTTTCTTGAGTCCTATGAAGACTATACATTAAGAAAGGTTCGATAAAAGGCTGTCTTTGTGAACAAGTGCTCATTTACTTATTCCTTCCTTTTTGAGAGAGACACCTATACCACGTGCACTTTTGGTTTTGTTTTGTTTTTGTTAGGAATGCCTCCCATCGTGTTGTCGTGCCACCACTAGACCTTCCTCACATGGATCTAACCCACCAGTGGCCACCATCTTGTTGCCAAGGCCCGTGTTGTCTCACCCATCGAGTCACAATAGCACAGCTAGATCTAGGAGTAGGGGACCCTAGATCTAGTGCTTGTCGCCCATAGTGTCGATGAAGGGGAGAACTTATCATCATTACCTTGCTTACCGTAGCTAACCTGTGTCACTGCCGCACATAGCGTAGATTTGGTCTAAAACTTAGACCATGATGTGGACTGCCTCAACCCACTCCACCTCACCTGTCGAGCCACATGAGTAACATAGCCAGATCTAGTGTGGAGGCCTTAGATCATGGCCCACCAGTGCCTACGTAGAGGGGCTAAGAAGGGCTTGTTGTTGTCGCCTTGCTCACCATCATAGCCGCGCGCAACCATTGGCATAGCATTGGGCCATCGTCACCCTCACGACCACTTGAGCCGAAAATGGACCCATCATAGCGTGGACTTCTAGCGATACACTCAGGTGGTGATGGTGAGGGAAGCAAGGAGAGGGAGGTGATGGGAGTGGCGGCAACTAGGTTTTCACCGTCAAGTCACCCATTCCTAGAGCGATGAATGGGCCAAATTAGTTTCATGCCAACATTTTGTAGGCCATATTTTAGCTTCAAATAAAAATGGCACTCTATTTTTGGATAAATTATAAAAGCTAAAAATGTCTTATATTTATGGATAATGGTCTCATGACTAGCCATATTTTCCATGTATTACAAGAGGCTAGTAAAATCCCTTATATTTTTTTCTCCTCCAATAGTAAGCGAGTGGAAGTAAAGATGACTTTAGCTAAGTTTGGCTAGTGGGATGACTAGCCGAGCCCAATAGCTATGCTATTAGAGTGTGTTTTATTGCTCCGCTACTTAAAATATTGGCTAATCTCGCGCATATATGTATATATATACACACTACAGCAATCTTTTGGCGGACGAAATGCAATAACTGCGACGGGAGGGAAGGTGAAGGGGTTTGGGACGTGAGGACTCGGCCGAAATAAATAAAGCCACATCCCCAGCGGCCTGCAGTTACCGTGCTGGGGAGGGACGGAAGAAAGCAGAAAAACTCTCTTCCTCATCGGTGTGGCGGTGCCCTCTTCCTCCTCCGCAGCCGTAGCCACATGCCCACCGCCGGCGGAGGCAAAAAGGCATGCGGGTCCGGCTGGCCAACCGTTTTCCGTGACGTCGTTCGAGCTTCTGATGGTGCCATGGTGGTGGTAAGAGGAACCACGATTTCCTTCTTCTTTTACCTTATTTCATTTGCTCGTGCTTTTTGTTAGCGGGGGTGCCTTGATCTACTAGTATTACTATTGTTTGCGCTCGCTCGGTCATAATCGGTGCTTGGCTATATAATCTGATCTCCGATGCATTTCGGTCCCTCGGATACAAGTTAGTAAGAATTAATTCCTTCCATTTCCTGACAAGCTGCGACCTTGAGTGCGCACAACCTTTCGATTTCACATACGTTGGGACAACCGCACAGGCCTTTTGCCCTCCAGGAGTTATCTGACTGGGCGTTCGGATCTGCTGATTGCAGCTCATCTGCACCAGATTGTTTGTGGATTATTTGTTTCATGCTTCTAAAAACATCTTTTACCGAATGGACCACTTATTCTAAGCTATGTGTTAAGTTTATTTCTCAAAATATTTAATTTAGCCCTGTAAGCTAGTAGATCATCTATTTTATTTCATCTGCAATCACCCCTTTAGAACGCCCCTGAGTGGCGAAACTTGTTGGAATGGGGTAGTGTATTGATGTTCGTGTTACAAAATATAAGGAACTACCGCATTTGAATTAGGAAAAATGTCAAGTAAAATCAACTGTGACAATCAGTCAGAATTTACTTTAATTAAAAATTCAGTCAAAATCAAGTATGCAAGTTTCCAAATCTGCCATGATATATGTCAAAAATCAGTCAGAATGGTTGCTTGGATCATCAGTTTTGTTAGCACATCTTAGTGTTTGTTTTATCGAAACAAAATTCATATTGCGTTTGGTTAGGGCATTCTCGCATTCCTTTTACAACATTGTTTGTGTTCAGCACTGATATGTAAAATTTTTATAGGAACCGACAGTGATATATTACTCATCTTGTTGTGCCTGTGATGGGGTTCCTATCCTACACTTACTGAAGGGAAATGTGCTCCTTTGTTTTTGCAGCTGCAGCAGGTCAGAATATTGGTGGGTAATCTGGTAGAGAAAAGAGAAAAGCAGCAATTATGTCCAGAGATTCAAATGGCCAGGTTGAGAATGGAGGTATGAGTCACTGAAAACCCACTTTTGTCCCAGCTGATCATGGATCAGACGGCAATTTGGAGTAGCACTGGGTTGGTAGTGTAGCAGAATTTGATGCAAACATGAGTAGTATTATAGTTGAAGTCTGGTAGGTCGGCAGGTTGTTGATTCCTTTTGTGAGTAGTCCCGGTTCATTTCAGGTCATTTTGTAATTGGCTGTAAACTCTCCTGTTAATACAAAAAAATGCAAATCCACGACCTAGGAAGAGGGGAAAAAAAGAAATAACACGTCAATCTTGCACACTCTTCATGCCATGGTTTTAATATTTGTTACCCACGGGCAGAATATTTGGAGGTCGCATGCGAGGATTCTTGGGTGGATTTCAAGGGAAATCGAATACCTTAGATTCAATTAGATGGGGATGTGAAAGAGCTTGGATACTGTGAGGAGAATGAGAATCTGAGAGCTGAGCTGGCTCTGACGGTGAAAGAAATGCAATGCCTAATTAAGGAAGCATAATGAGGAGCTGCAAGCCAAGAATGACGGCCTGATGAAGCGAAATGAGGAGTTGCAAACGAAGAATGATAGCCTAGTGAAACGGAATGAGGAGTTGCAGGCCAAGAATGACGGTTCGAGGAATCATAACAAGGAGCCCGAAGCCAAGAATGGTGGCCTCCATAAGAATGTAAGGTTTCAGTTATTTTTATTTAAACAAAGGCAGGAGGTCTGCCATTCACTTAAAAGTGAATTGCAACAGTAGACATTCTAATTTTCAGTTAGTGTTACAGGAACCGACAATTTTCTTTGGTATTGATCCGACGTTCCAATGGAATCCTGGGTCAATCAAAATGAAATCATGGTCCAGAAGAAGTATATAGCTGCGTTAGATTTGGTATGTTAGGAAAAGATTATCTTAGCACGTAAAACGGAACAGCGAATTAGTATGTGATAATTTAATTATTAGATAAAAAAATTAAAAAATAGATTAATATGATTTTTGAAAGCAACTTTTCTATATAATTTTTTTTTTCAAAAAGCAAGTTTGGGAAGTATGAGCGCAGAAAACAAATGAGTTGAGGTTGGGAAGAGAGAAAAAGAAAGCACCTATGAATGTTAAAGTTGTGCATGTAAAATTCCTAGTTTGCTGTAACTTCTTTCTATCAATCAAGATTATGGAGATACTGGAAAACTGGATAAATGCCCAGAGAAAGCCTTTGCTGCAATTTTACGGCTGATATATCACAATGGAATCTCCATTCTGCAGCATGAGGAAGGCAAGACAATGATACAAAAGTCATGTATGTACAGAAGGCATACAATCATTCATGCCTCTTTTTTTTTTTTGCATGCATGGTGGTTTGAAGCTCCTCAAACTCAGTAGAACAGAATAAAGAATTACTTATGTTTCTGCTACAACATACATATTTGCAGTTGATCTAGTTCCATCAAACCTTAAAAACAATCAAACAATTTGATGCAAAAATCTAAATATAGCCTTTGTAGGTTTTTTTCCTTTTTTGGTATATGTGACTAGCAAGCTTTGGTTCTATTTGGAGAACTTCTAGTAATTGCTTCTAGCAGTTGATGCTTCTTCTAAAATCTCAAGTTCCCAAACAGTCCAGATTCTTACTAGCTACTTCTTGTAATAATCTTAAGCTGCTCTGAACATAAACTTTAAATGTTTGCAATATTGCCAAATTCTGTAAGTCATGCAAAGCTTCAATATTCATGGTTTCATCTCGTTTTATTTAGCTTTGGTCACCAGCTCCCTTGACTGACCTTGAGACGAAGCTAAAGGGGGGGGGGGGGGGGGGGGAGTTCGTATGCTCAAGGCTGCATCAAGATACTGCTACATCATATGTCTCCATCTATATTAAATCTTCTGTTCAAATTTTGTATCTGCGTCTCAACATCATTTGGAAGTTTGTCGGGTCAGCCAATGGATGGGTCGGGCACCTAACCTATGCCAGTTGCTGTGTAAGTGTTAGGCCTTGCAGTAGATCAAGACTACCACCATTGCACCGAGCAGCAAAGAGGCCAGCAATCCCTAGGATGGCCTTCTGGCTCCAACTGATGTAAACATGTCAGTTGTATTTTTTATTGTTAAAATTACATTAATTTATCTTCTCCGGAAGGACTATGTGTTAACAAATTTTTTTTAATAAGTCTCATAAACAAATTCGATTAATAATCGAAGAGTCAATCAATTTATAGAAAAAGGCCAATTGATATATTGAAATAGCTGATTGGTCAGTAGAAGATGAAAAACTATCCAGATAAGATCGGATATAAAGAGAAATTGTGAAGGTCTTGACAAGATGGTTTTATCTTTATAAAATAGGTAGATAAGTTTAATTAGTTTTCTAAGATAAGATTCTATTTTATCATTAGAAAAATTTATTCCGTATTTATGTAAGATTTGTGTAACCTTAGGCCATAAATATAAACCCCCTAAAACCTTATAAATTATCTCTATAGATCAATATAATTTTGACGCATCACCACCTTAGTTTATCTAGGTTTTTTTTATGGGTTCTAGCTTTTGACGTGGAGCTGTATCGGTTAGTTTCGAAGTCCAGCAAAGGGGTAAGTCTCGTGTATCCGCTCTATCTAAGGCTGCATTGGTTAGGTCCGATCGCTTGGTCTGATCGGATATATCACATCACGTTCATATGAGATCTATTGGCTTATCGAGCTCTTTTTACTGTCATCAGTCTCGTGCTACATCAGTTAGATCCAACCTTCTAGACTGATGATAATAGATTGTGCCTTAAGTCGACGGGTCTTTACGCGATGTTTTATTGGAGCAACCAACCGATGAGTTACCTTTATACTGAGTTTTATGCCTAACGTATCGGTTTTTTAGCCAATATACATATATATTCAATGATTAATCTACTAGTGATCGATCTGGTTCTGTTAGATCCGATCTTATATTATCTCAGTTAAGTCCGACTATCAAGACTATGTCTAATAGGGTTGGCATCGAGATCTAATAGATTTTGTTCCTCCCATCGGCTCAGCTAGCTAATGAATTTATTTATATGCCTGCATCGGACTCACAGTTAATTGTTGCAGATAGGTTTACTCGTTCCTTCCATCGGCATGATCGATTTAGCTTTCATCATTTCAACACCATTAGTCTCAGTCTTATACTGTCTTGATTTAGTCCGATCTATTAAGGCTGATTCTAACGGTACAATCATCGGTGGTCGCTAGGTTTCGTCTCTTCGGAAGACCAGACTTCGTTCTTTACTATTTGTCGTATATTTCATTTAGAGCGCCATTGGCTCTACAACCGATGTGTCCTTCATTTCATTCCTTGCTATTTGCCTATACTGTCATTGGTTTTCTAGCTGATATATAAGTGCTACAACCCTTATCGATAACCAACCGATAACAGGAGTACATCAGACTTACAGCCGATGAATATCTCAACCCCTATCGACAGTCAGCTGATAACAAGAGTCTGTATTGATCTATCAGCCAATTGCCTCAATGATCTAATTCTATCTGTCTTTCTTGTCAAGTAGAGGTTAAATTGACTGTCACGCCCTGAACACCAACCTAAAGACACTAAGAAGTTTAAGGACTTGTACTGGAACTAAGCAGATCTCTTAGGCCTTCACATGTTTAGATATATCGTATTGAATCTCTATTGATAAATACGATAGACTAATTTGACCTGAACACTATGCCAACGTTCCAACCGAGGAAGTAGAGGCCTTTAAGGCTTAGGTGCCTAAGGAAGAGTTCCTCTAGGCTCAAATGACCCATCAGGATACACTCATTAACCGTCTCAAAGATAAGTTGGCCCTCTAGTGTCTAATAAACAATCCGACCCATATTTTGTAAGTTCAAAATGCCTATAGTTGATGATGGTAGGCTAAAATTGGGTAAAATAGCAAAGGCAAACAACCAATAGGATCGAATAAGTGCCCAGAATGAAAAAACATAATTAAAAACAAATTATTGCAATAATTAACATATAAGTAAAGGCAAAAACATTCCTCTATTTATTATTTGAAAGAAAGTACTTTACACTTATATGCCAAACAGTTGTACTGTAGGAACCTAACCCAGTGCAGTGAGCCAAAAGAAAATACAACAATGGATAATGGATCAAGGTCGATCGATGTGATATATGAAATCCTAGATGAGATCATGAACAAGGTAAATCACTTCATCTAGGGCATGACAATCAACTAGCTGAGGCTGCTTTGCAGCTACTGAATCTCTTAGGGCTTGTTTGGTTGCTCATATCTATCTAATCTGGCTATCTCTTTTATCTAGGTTGAGTTTGCCCTAGCTAAGGATATACACATGCAGTTTCGGTTGTCTGCATTAAACCAATCTAGACATATTTAGATTTTGTTTGGTTTGTTGTACTAAAGTTATCGTATGTAGAAGATTTAGTTTGGTTGGTTATAGGGACTTTGTGTAGTTATCTTTATTTATTGGGTAAGGTGAGATTACCTCTATAATGTCATATATAAAAAAATCATATTATTGTAGCCTCATATTCAACTTGCTAACTCTAGCATGGTGAAAAAAAATCATCTAGTAAATCAATACACAAGGGGATGAAAAATGAAAGAAAAAGGAAAAAAAGAGAAAAAGAGAAAGGGAATCCGTTGCTGCTTCATCGCCGTCGACACACCTCTCCGCTAGTAGATGTGAAGAGGGTGGAGGGAGGAGAGTATGGTGGGGTTCAGTGGCTAAGGAGAGGGCTGTAGGGTCTGGCGGTTAGGATCTATTCATCGCTAGTTGTTGGCTTGATGCTACACCTCCTCGCTCCCGCTGTTTAATGTTGTTGTCGGAGATAGAGAGGACGGTAAGAAAGGTGCTGCGGTAGCTCGTGAGAAAGACAATGCTAGTGTCAACGATGACAAGGAGAGAAAGGTCCTAATAATGGAGACGGCAACAATATCCTCCTTGAGTCCTTTCTCTTTTGACAATAAGACCTTACCACTGTCAGATTTGATAACGATGAGCTCAAAGCCACCAAATTTGGTACAACCAAGCTCGTCGCAGCGTTTAGTGGTTGTGAGGTTGTGGTTGCCTCTACAATTATCAAAGAAGAGAGGAAGGGCTCTACTGGGTGATGATGAAGGCAATGACAAAGGAAGAGGCGGTAAGAAGATGCACAAGCCCTCTCGCCTGCTACACCCGCACGTCCTCGTATTGCATCTACTTATCCCCGTGCCTACACGCTCTTAGCCTGAACAAGGAGCGAAGCTTGATTTGGACGTTTCTCTTGAGCCAGCTAGGGAGACAATTGTGCATAGCGCAGCTACAAAGTGATGTTACTAGTGTTTTTTTTTAACTAGTCTTACCAGAACTCAGACTCAGAAATAAGTCTGACTCGGATTTGGATGTCCAATTTGGCAATCTCTAGAAAATGAAATTCTGGAAATCACGTAATATCTACTTATCTAAAAAAAACAACAATAATATGCATTCTTATTACATGCACATAATTATGCATTAAGCTAATATAGTATTATCTATGTACAGAAAATCCTAGCATGTTTTTACCGTGAGCCTTCGCAGCCACAGATTTGTATTCAGGAGTTCTAGTGCTAGTAAGAAAAAGGTGAAAGGATAGGCTAGAGGAAAGGCTGCACGCTGCAGCATTTCTTTCGCTCTATATCCTCTCCCTCCCTCGAGCATCGACACGGCTGGAAGTGCGAAATCCGTGTGTAGCCGTGTCAACCATGATTCGACGCGCGGAAGCGCATCACACCTCAAAACAATTTTGGACACCCGTGTGCCGGTAACACTGATTGCAGCTACTCCTGCTGGAACTAGAAGTGGAGCAACCGGAGCTGAACACGGTGGTGCACACAACGTTTTCTTGGACTTCGAGGCGTTCCTAGGTTGTTTAGGCTCGAGGGGCATTGTATTGTACTTTGGTGCTTCATGTATTCATTTCCTCCACTTTTAATCAGCAACATGATGTATGGGGAATATGCGAATAATGAGTAACATGATGTACATGGCATCAACATTCTGATGTTGCTATGAGATTTTTTACCTCCCTACGCATCATGTCTACAAAGTTGGAAGGCATCCAAAAAAATAACATGACATAGTATGAGCTTATTCTCGTTGTGAATTATACCTGTTACCTCCAGCCTTAGGGATGATGTCTTTCTCATCAACTCTTCTTTTTTTTTTCTTTCACCTCAATCAAACTGCCCTTAATCTTTGGGTAGACATTCCTACCATTGTGCACGGACAGATCAAGTAAAATCTTCTACCCAAATCTTTTTGTGATGGTAATCTTCCTGTTTATGCCAATTATTCACATCAGCGAGGTTCTACTTTTTTTAAAGGAAAATTACTGTAGGAAAGATTCCTACAGTAGACCTACTTTTATTTATCTAGGAGATGAATTGTTTGATATATATTCATGCCAACCCTATCAGTCTTTCAGCCATCAATTTATGAATACCACTGTCAAGACATTTTTCTCTCAACATATTAGAACTCTTTTGAATTGCTTAATTTCATCCCAATCGATTCATTTGTCAACAGAAAATTTCTTCGTGCCATAAACACCCATGTAAAGGTCCTCTTTCTCGATGGACCAAAAATGCTCATTTGTTATTCATAGAAATTTTCTTTGACAGTCAACAAGGATCTTGGAGCCTTCTTCCCATCTTGCCTGTGGTAGTTAAAGGTTTCCTCGCTACAACCTTTGTAAAAAATAAGTTTTTAGCTATAAATTTATATATGGCTATAACTATATTCTTAGCTGAGATTTTTTTTAAGGGTGTAGACCCTTAGCTTTAGCTACTTGCGGCAACCCTTCCATATACGAGGTGTAGGAGGTGGATCGATCAGAACGGCTGTTGTAGGTGATGTAGCATCTGGAAACATTGCAAACTGTACTACCTATGCGAGCACTCCCACCCATGTAGCACCTACTACTCGTGTAGGCTCTCCGATTTGTTGTACTGCATATGCGAGTTGATCATCTTGAGCAAACCGATTGAAGTTGTGCATTTGGGATGAAGACATACTTGCAAGTTGGTCCTCACCCATAGAACGCACCCCGTCCTTAAATAGAGCTGAACACGGACTGTAATAGTATGATTGCACGACAACTGAGCAAAAGCACATGCTTTGTCATTGTAGCTAGCTTATGACTAAGTTCGTTTTTCATTAGCGCGTTTCTGGAACTATTATTTTTTCAAAAAAAATGAATATAAAAGTTATTTTAAAAAAATTATATTACTCTATTTTTAAAATTTATAATAGCTAATATCTAATAGCTAATACCTAATTAATAATTAGTAGCGTCGTATCATTTCGTATGATCTTTGTCTTCCCTCACCTTTGAACATCTCTTAGGGTGTTCATACATACGTTTTCTAAACATGTTTTCTATTTTTTTAATAAATTTTTCATAGAAAATTTCTATAAAATTATATTAGTTTATTTTTAAATTTTTTATAACTAATATTTAATTAATTATATGCATAAAGACAGAAAGCACCCTTCCACAACACTGCTAGATGCTCAATTACCCCTACAAGAGGTGCCTCAACTGTACTTGTTCATGCAGGATCTCACGCGCGCAACGCGACCACGCTAAAACCTGAGAGGTCTAGTTAGTTTTAGTGTAGGTCTGTCAGCTTCTCTCTATGGCTCGAGTTACGCGCACCGAGGTCTAGGAAGTCCGCTTAGCTCTAATGCAAGTACCTCGGCTCGCTCTTTATCGTGATGGTATAGGTGCGGCCATACCAGTCAATTTGACCTTGTAATTGAGAAGGAGGTGAGATAAACAGGTTAATTGGACGATGGGCCGATATGAGCTCTCGCTATCGGCTGACCGCCGATAGGATTGAGTTGGTCATCGGCCGCGTTTGGATGGCTCCTGCTATCGATTGGTCATCGATAGGGATTGGGACGATCTTCCATTGGCTAGATGAAGGCGTAGGCAAATGTCGACAAAGGATGTGATGGCTCTGGGTGTAGCGAAAGCGAGATCCTGATCCATCGGCCGTAGAGTCGATGGGGACACCCAAGGGTATTCAAAGGATAGCAAAGCACGTGGGATCCCTCCTGGTTGCTAACAGAAGCTGTAGCGCTCGAGCATCGGCTGAACAGGTGATGGAGGCATGAGATAGATGCGTGGAATGGATTAGAGGACCTATCGGCCAAAGAACCAATAACGCTCCACGGCATCCGAAGCGTGAAGTGGGGCCCGATCCCCTGTGAAGCCACGAGGGTCAGTGACCGCGGTAACGGTGCTGTTAGGACCAGCCTCGATAGATTAGACCAAAACGAGACAGTATGAGGGCGGGGACAAACGACATGGAGACGACAGAGGCTTATACCGAACGTAATAACGAGGGAGGAAAGAGGCGAGGTCATCGGCTACCTACCGGCCGAACGTCCGACGCAGGCCTACACCTAAACCCATCAGCCGCATGAACAGATGGGGAACAAGACCCACTAGATCTCGACACCGGCCACGTCAGAAGCAAGCCCTAGAAGATCAGACCAAACTGAGATAGTACGAGAAAGCGTCCGACGTGTCTGGATCGACCTCTAGAGGATTGATCATTAGACGATACACGAGACAGATATGGGGCCTACGTCGAGGATAACTCGTCGGCTACTCACTCCGACAAGACGCCGCACGAAGACCTACTGGGGCGCCGGCTCGAACCACCGCCATCGATCTCGTAGGTCGAACCTAACCGATGCAGCATAAGACCGTAGACGGAGAAGGGAGACCGACGCGCTAGCATGCCTCGCGCGGACGTGATGAGATATGCTCGATCGGACTAAGAGGTCGAATCTAACCGATGCAATCTTAGATGGAACAGAGCGTATGGTAAGAAGACATCTCTGAAGGTATGCGTACATCGACCGAAAGGCTGATGCACTAGGCTTGATGGTTGATGAAAGTATTCTGAAGACATATGCGTATCGGCTGAGGAGCTGATATGTTGGACGTGTTGCTCAAGCTATGGATAACTCATCGGCTAAACACTCCGATGAAACGCCGGGCAGAGACCTACAAGCTTATAGCTCAATCTACTATCGGCAGCCTCGTAGGTCGAACCTAACCGATGTAGCATGGGACGGATGACGGCAGAGAGAGCTTGGTAAATCGATAGACCTCGCACAGACGTGATGCGGTACACTCGATCTGACTAAGAGCTCGAACCTAACCGATATAGCCTTAGACAGAACAAGATATACTAGGATAGTGGCGTGACTTACCCCTTCACCGGAGATCGAACTTAACCGATGCAGCCCCGCATCAAGAGCCATACCCCGTCGGTAAAAACCTAGACAAGCTAGGGTGGCGATATGCCGAAATTGTGTTAACTTATCTTTCAAAGTGTTGAAGGTGTTCCTTTGTGTTACAACCCAAGTGAATGTCACACCTGTCTAGGTAAGCTCGTGCAACAGAGATGCAATGGTATTGAAATCCTTGACAAAGTGATGACAGAATCACACAAGTCCTAGAAAGCTCCTAATTTGTGCGACTGTTGTGGGAACTACCTAGCTATGTATGGCTTCAACCATGGCTTGATCAAATTGAATTCCCTATACTCAATATGTACAAAAGTTGCACTTCTCAATGTTACAAAATAAATATGCATCACGTAGAGTAACAAAAACAACACACAAATTATCAAGATGATCCTCTAGTGATCTGCTATATATATGAGAACGTCATCAAAATATACCATCATAAATTTGCCAATAAAACCATGTAAAACTTCATTCATTAATCTCATAAAAGTGCTGGATGCATTTCTAGGACCAAAGGGCATGACTAATCACTCATATAGACCAAACATAGTTTTAAAAGTTGTTTTGCATTTATCTCCTAACCTCATGCAAATTTGATGGTAACCACTACGCAAATCAATTTTAGAGAACATAAGTGAGCCACTCAATTCATTAAACATATCATCTAGCCTAGGGATAGGATGATGATATTTGATTGTGATGTTATTAATCGCTCTACAATCCATATACATGTGCCATGGGCCATCTTTCTTAAGAACTAAAAGCATGAGGATAGCATAAAGGCTAAGGGCCTCATGCACATAACCTTCATCAAGTATTACCTTTGTCGAGTATTTATTGCACTTGGCACTATATCTCTTTAGTTTCCTTAGGGTTGATTCTATATGATGCTTGGTTCGGTAAATGGGCCCTACAAATGAAGTCAATCTAGTGCTCAATCCCTCAAATTGGTGGTAGGCCCGATGGCACCTCCTTTGGGAAAATATCAGTGTACTCCTACAAAAGATTAGTGACAGCAAGAGGCAAAGAAATAGTAGTATCCTTGTTAACACCAAAATCTGGACGATTCGATGGTGCTAGAGCCGATCAGCTGAGAGGTGTCCGATGGAGAGTTTGATTCAGTCATCGGCTGATGGAGATACTGGTTAGCTCGTGAGACAAAGCAGATCGAAACTGTAGAGAAGCCGATCAGATTAGTAGAAGATTGGATCGGCTTGAAGATAGTGAATTATCCGATCGGGGTCAGGTCCGAGAAGCTCGAGGAAAGGTAGGAAAAGGATCGGCTTGAGTAAAAGAAGGCCTGATTGCTACAGTGAAGAAGCCGATCGGGTTCTAGCGAAGGAAGACTCGGTTCCAAATTGGAAGATTATTCAGATGAAACCGGGTTTGCGGAAGAGCCGTGGACTCCACGGCAGGATATTTGTCTTTGTAAATTGTAACCTTATTTAATTAGGAAGGTTTAGTTGGTTAGTTAACTTCTTTAGGAATATTTTCCTTTGTTCTTATTAGGAAATAATATCCGATGGTCGTAGACGCGTCAGATTCTGTCTGTAAATCCAGGGTATAAATATAGACCCCCTGGAAACATGTAAGATATCCCTTGATCAATATACAATCTCAGCGCATCGCATTTTAGTTCATCTAGGTTTTACCGGCGGGTTTTGGCTCTCGATGCGGGGCTGCATCGGTTAAGTCCGATCTCCAGCGAAGGGGTAAGTCCCGCTACCATCTCGATATGTTCTGCTCTGTCTAAGACAGCATCGGTTAGGTTCGACCTCTTAGGCCAGTCAGACATATCGCATCACATCCGTGCGGGACCTATCGGCCTGTTAAGCTCTCTCTGCCATCTTTAATTTTGTGCTGCATCGGTTAGGTTCGACCTATGGGGTTGTCGATGGTAGATCGAGTTTTAGGCCTATAGTCTTCTACACGGCGTATCATCGGAGTGTTAGCCGATGAGTTATCCATGCTCTGAGCTTCACGCCCAGTGTATCGGCCCCTCGCCCGATACACATCAGCCTTCAGAGGCATCCCTTGACGCGTAACACCGAGCGTATCGGTCTCCTAGTCAATACACACCCGCCTTCAGAGAGGCGTCCTCTCATCGGCTCAGCTAGCCGATGGGTTCGTTCCTATCTTTGCTACAGCATAACCGATCCGACGTCCTCTGTATCATCGTCGCTGGCCCCGGCCTCGTGTTGTTTCGGTTAGGTCCAATCTTTGAGGTTCGGTGTTAATGGCGCTGTCACGGTGGGCGATGGGTCTCGTGCTGTCATATCCGGAGCGGTATCGGCTTTGCAGCCCGTGCCTTCTTATACTATTTCTTGCCTAGTCCGCATGTGCCTTCATCAGTTTTTCCAGCCGATGAATCACTGTTCGGCTATCTGGAGGGATCCTGTGCGCCTAGCTATCTGCTGAGTACACCCTGATTCCTCCATCGGCTCTGCGGTCTATCCCTCATCAACACCTGTCCGCATCGGTTCCCCAGTCGATCGAAGAGCATCCCGATCCTATCGGCAGCCAGCTAATAGCGAGCGCCTGTATCAGCCCACCGTCCGACGGACCCGCTCATCTCACTTCCTTGTCAATTGCAGGGTCAAATTGATTGGCACGCCCATACCCGTACGGACGCGTCGGAGCCAATTGAACCCCACGGCCCCTGGGGCACGTACCTCAAGCCACACAGAAAAGCCGATCGGCCTGCACTAGAGCTAAGCAGACTTCCCAGGCGATCCGGCGGGTTTGCGCTGGGGCGCACGAGTGGACCTCGACGTGAACAATCCTCAAGTGAAAATAAAATTTCTTTACGAACCAAACTATAACAAATAGTAGGGCTTGCATCAACTTCCTTCAAACTAGATTTAGTTGCAATCAAACAAAATCCATTCAACCTAATCTCATTTTTGTTATTATGAATAGATTTGGTTGATTTCTTCTTGTGCTTCTCAAATTCATTGGCCACAATTTGATTCTCACTCCTTGTATGCTTCTGATTTTTTTGTTTGCTAGCTCTAGCAAGTTCATCCTTTAAAATAGCTTCAAGAGACTTATGATGTAACATAAGTTTCTTGCCATTATATATAAAAGAGTACTGATTTGTTTTGCCAAAATGTATAGCATCTTTATCAAATTGCCATGGCTAACCTAACAACATAGAACAGACTTGCATCGGCACAATATCATAGTCAATTGAATCATGATAAGAACCGATGGCAAAATGTACTCTTACCAATTGTGTTATCTTTACCTTGCTGCTGCTATTAAGCCACTGAATATATTAGGGTTGCAGGTATGGCTATGTGCTAAATGCAAGTTTCTCCACTATTTCATCACTAGCCAAATTGTTGTAACTTTCTCCATCTATGATTACGTGACAAGAGCGTTCATGATCATACACTTGGTTTGAAACAAGGTGTGGCATTGATTTGTTCAACCCTCTCCATTTGTGCGCTTTAGCACTCACTACACCACGAGGATCTTATAGTGCTTCGCAGCATTGGCCTCAATGTGCTCTTCATCTTATTGGGGAGTGTCAGCTTCCCCTACATTGTTAGATGCAAGCAAAGCATATGTTTCTTCATCTTAAATCATTAGCAGAAGTGTACCCACCATCTGCTCTCATGACCATTACACATGTGCTTGGGCAATCCTTGCTCACATGACCATAGCCCTTGCAGCGTAGGCACTGAAAATCCCATGTTCTTCCTGAAGAAGCCATTGAAGATGTGCTCTTGGAAGGTGTAGCAGCGACTCCTCTATTTGGTTCACTTAGGCTTGGTGAGGAGTTTGTTGTTGAGGGACACAGTTTGTTGCTCGAGATCAATGATGAGACTGCTCTAGTCAAGGTGCAACTACGGTGCAAGGTGTCAAAGAGCTAGCGTGGCCTACAAAAATGTTAGTTCTCATGCTAGCTCGCTATCCTTATACTTTTCTTTCAGCTTTACTAGTAAGATGAAATAAACAAACGATTGAATTATATTCTTTATAAGCTGGAATGTCTTGAATTTCTCAGTTCAGCCCACCCTTGAATCTAGCCATACTAGTATGCTCGTTTTCCACCAAACCATAACGAAGCATCCCTGTTTACAACCCTTGATAATACACTTGTACATATTTGTTACCTTGTCTCAATTGTTGCAATTTATGTAGCAAATCACGTGTATGATCTGAAGAAACCACATGATTCTTTTCATAGCATCCTAGGTTTGTGGAGTGTTATTTGAATTGGAATAAACAAATTCACTCCACCAAATGAAACCAAAATCAGTAAACTCATTAGTTGTTGCCCTAACACGTTTGTTTTCGGAAAAATCGTGACAAGCAAATTTCTAATCAATGGCTAATTCTCAAGTAAGATATGTATCAAAGTCATATTTTCCATCAAAAGGGGGCATGGTAAACTTGATATTGCCTATAGAATCATCATTATCACGTACCTCTGGCCGTGGTGGGTAAGCACTCATGCCATTGTGTGGGTGACATTGTTGCCGTTACGAATGGTCAAGTATCTCATCGTCAAGCTTGGTGTTGGCAACATATTCTATTTTTTCCCTTGTTGCGATGCTGCCCACACAATCATGGCTAATGTGGGTGTGCTGAGCTGATCCATCATGTTCATCTTGTTCCATCCTCTCCAAAAGAGTCAAGATACCTACAAGATAAGTGTTCATAGCCATAAGGTACCTCTCCAATGAGGTAAGCTTGGAGTTGGTGTTAATTTGGGCCATCTCTAATTGACCAAGGCAAACATTGGTGACCCTAACATGCTTGTCAAGGACATAAGCATGCTCCCTCACTTGGCACTCGAAATGTTGAATGATGCCTATTGTACGTGGTGAATGTTAAGGGGGATCTTCTGAACCTCCTGTCATGGTTAGTAGATAGCAAACAATTCACAAGAAATATGGCCTATCAACTATTGGAACTAGATGTTGTCCAACACCATTTCTCTCAAACTTGTGCAAACAAGTTCTTACTTGTTATTACCACGCTATGTAGAAGGCATTAGCAACTAGCAAGAACGACAACAATGGTTAGTTGTACCAAAGCTGGTAACAAGCACAACCCTATGATGTGATAGAAAAATTTGTGGAGCTATAGGTGGTTGCAACTAAAATCAAACTACAAATAGAACCATGTTAGTAAAAGTAAGTTGAACAAAGACTCAACGATAGTACTGTGCTGGTTCTAGGCTAAACCATGCTAGAGACATGAGCCTGGATACAAACATGGTCACTAAGTAGCAGCAAACTAAACACATGAAAGGTAAACAACAATAACTAGAAAAAGCACCTCTCTCTTTTTTTTATTTCTTATTTCCTTTTTTGTTTCAACTTATTTCTCTTTTTTTCACAATTAGCACAAATTGAAACTTTTCACAAGGATATTAGAAATGTATTTTTCACAAGCTTGGTTTAGCCAACAAGTCAAAACTAAGAGCACTTGATGGTTCCTTATAAAAGACTAGGCATTTATGCACTGGCTACTTGGTTTAGCCAACAAGTCAAAGTGAGAGCATTTAAATGCTTTCTTGAAAAAGGTTAGGGCTCTTATGGCTTCATGGAAAGGGCTTGCTTACTTCTCCATGTTGCAAATTGAGTGGCTCTTGAGGGCGGCAGTAATAAATGGTTTTGGTGGTGGCTGAAATGGTGGTGATGGTGTTGGTGGTGGTGGTGGTGGATCTATTTGTGACAAAAATCTGATAGGACATGAAACTTTAAAGGATTAACAACTAGAACTAGTAACTCGACCAATTGATGCAACCGAAAACTCAACAAGCAAAGAACTAAGCAGATCAGCAAGTGCTCAACTTGTTTTGGAGATTTTAGAGATAACCTATTTTTGAGTTTTTTTTACTGTATGTAAAAGAAAAGAAATGATAAATCTCTCACTGAGCAACCTTGAGCTCTAATAGCACTTGATGCAGCAACAGGGGTTCCTAACCTTTCAATGAGAGGAGGATAACTTTGATTTGGGAGAAGAGTTGACATTGGTGGTTGGACTATAACTACCACAAGGGTGTTGTGCCTTAGCAATTGGTACACCATCTCTGGATTGTTGTTATTCTTGTTGTGCCAAGAACAAACTTGAACCTACTAGCATCGAAGAACAAACTAAGAACAAATTGATAAGAAAATAGTTCACGACACTTGCTAAATAATGAAACTGATACACACAAAGTTTAGGTTCTAAATACAAGTATTCGGGTGGTCTAGCCAACACAAGTGATTACAAGGAAATAGCTAAAGCTAAATTTTCATCTAAACAAAACCCATGATGCAAATGGTGGCTACTAAGGGTTTATATAGGTGGAAAAATGACCAGGAGAGGTGGAAAAATGACCAGGAGGGGTGGTAGGAGCAAACCCTAGTCATGGTGGACCCCCAATGGGTTGTACTAAATACAAGGCCCAAGCCTAAGTTTCTTTTCCAACCATTGTTTTGCTTATCTGAGTAGCTTTGGTCGAATCTAATTGTTGAGGCTAGACACATATGAAAGTAGACAATGAGATCTTTTCAACAAGTACTCATTTACCTCCATTGTCCTCCAGAGTGAAGAGCTTTGAGTTCATTGAAGTGATGCTACTAGGCTTGTTTGCGAATCTAGTTACTCTCCCATATTTCTAGGAACAAGTAGATCGCAATAACCGGTTAGTGACACCCAATTCAGGGAAGAACTTACATGAACAAGCATGAACGACTTTACCTGATAATTAAGTTTATGAGTCCAAGCTCTAGTTATTGGTCCTTGCTATGCAATAGGCATGATTGTATCATTAGAAGGATGTCCTTATCATGGATTGTTCAATTGATGTAGAATTGTCTGACTAGTTTAATTCCTTTGTCCGGTCTACACATGACCACTCTAGACATTGAACTAGCTAAACAGTCCGATCAACACTGGATTTGTTAGATTCAACACATGAACGTGTGATCACTGTTGAGACAGATAGCTCGACATCGACTTGAAGTGTCCAATCTAACTGTAACCAATAGCTAGACACATGCTGAGTCAAATTGTCCAATATCACCCAAATTGTTCGACACACTTGTTTAATAAGAACTTTTGCTCAAAACTTTTGGGAGGTATACCACTTGTTTTAGAAAGACTAGAGACTTAGTGTGCAACACACCTAGACTCTAATACTTAGAACATTAAGCTAAATCAAACTCACCTCTTATAGTAAGGTATATTCAAACATAAAGGAAATATATATCTGTTACATTCACCCAACACCTTAAATATATTTGACATACTGAGGCTCCTTATGAATCTGTCTTTTTATTGTGACTAATCTTTAACAGTAGTATGATTGAGGGATCATCATCAAAACTCTAATCTTTTTTATTGAAACAATGATTAATCTAATGATTATTATTATCATTAATCATTAATATCATGAAGCCAAGATGCTTTCAACACTGCCATTTTTCTCAAACACCTAAAGGCATTATTGATAGGTAAGGGAACGATGTGAGAAATGGGGGAGGGGGTGCGGGACATGTGCTGTCAAATACAGTGGTGGCAAAATTTAGTCTAGGACAGTTTAGATTTGTGCTATTTACTCTAAAACATTATAGTTTTGCTGTTGTTTAAAAAAACATTCTGACTTTTATTTTAATATATCATCTTCTAAATTCCATATGTACTACTATAAATGCAGAGTTGTCCTACTTTTCTCCTCCTCCCACTGTCTACGTGCAGCACAAAAGAAAAGAGGAAGCAAAAGACCATCATCAGCGTAGGAAATGCTGAGGTATAATACAGATAAAACTTTAGAAAAAAATGATTTTACCCTTAGGCCATGTTTCAATTTAAGAAACTTTAGTTAAATTCAAATATATTGTATAAAATACAAAGCTTACAAAGATGATTTTGCGCAGACTCATAATTCCTCTTTATCACCGTGCCACCTTCTCTGCATATAGGGGTATAAATATAAGAAAATTTCCGACCGTTACCGGCCACTGTTTTCGTCAACCGTTTTTAACAGTATTGGAAGTGTTCGATCCTGGAAACAGGAGAGAGAGTTTTTCCAACCATTTTGTTAGAATCCATTTTCATTCAAAAAGTTCCGAGATATTTCCAAGAAAATTCTGTTTTTGGCCGAAAATTTCCGATAGGCAAATATAGCACATTAGCCCATGACCCATTAGACTTATTAACGAAGAACCTCCTGAGTTCAATAAACCAAATATTCCTTCAAAAAAAGAGGGAGAATGCTTGTCTCTGAACGCCAATGCTTCTCCTTTCATCGAGCTCTCCACCCCATCCTTCCCTTCCTCATTCTTTCCCTTCCTCACCTTGTACTGTCACATTGCTATCCACCATCCACCATAGCTAATGTGCGGCTTCCTCCGCTGCGGTGTAGGAGAGGAGGAAAGTTACTGGGAAGGGGCTGCAGCAAGCGTCCGGCACGGAGATCATTAAGGAGGGGTTGCAGCTAGTAGCCAGCATGCGAGCTCACCGGAGATGGCTGGTGAAGCCCAAGGCCTGTTGCAGTGGGCAGCACACTCAGTGCTGCTGTTGGCTCACCTCGGCTGCTGCGGCATGAGTTCTGGACAGCAGCGCCACCTGCCAGAGGTCCTGCATGGGTGTGCCACTCTTTTTGTGATGGTAGAGGAGGAGGCTAACTCATCATCGTCATCGAGTGGTCGGCTAGGAAGAAGCTGAAGATCTGGTCACCGGTGAGGAGGAAGAAGTCAGATATAAATGGGTAAATTTTGTGATTTCTTGATGTTGCGGTCAATCTAGCTGTTTCTAGTGTTAAATAGAAATATTGCATCGGGTGTTTTATGGTATTTTATATTTTTGTCTTTTGATTCTTATAGCTTTGACAGTTGAAGCTTAATGCTCGGGAATGAAATATTTTAATTATGATTTGACTATATTTTGCTATTTTAATAGTTCAAAACATTTTTATCTTAAGATAAAACATTTTTGAGTGATGTGAATTTAACTCTTGTCGGTTCTTTGGAGATCAAAGCACATTACCAATTTATTTCTTTTTTAACGATGCTATTTTTATATCGAATAATGTCGATATCGTTATTTTTTTTTTGCGTTTTACCTTTCCGATTAAGTTTAAGGGAAAAAAAATATGACAATGGAAGGGGCGAGAGGCTATTTTTCGTCCGATCCGTTTTGTCTACCTGCGTCCTTCCCCGGCGTTGTACTGTCTTCATGGCAACCGTTGATTTCGATCAAACGCCCCACGCAACGGACGAGATCTGTGGTTCTGTCCGCGTGAGAAACAAGCAGACCTGACCTGAGGAATCACGTTCGCCTCGCCACCAATCAGATCCAATTACAAGAGAACACGGGGGTTGAGGCGCTCGGAGCGAAGGGAGAAGAAGAGCGGCGGCGGCGATTCCATCGATGGAGGGGTGGGACAAGGGCACGAAGAGCGTGGTTGGCGAGATCCCGCTGCTATCGACGCGCGCGGGGCCCCGGGACGGCGACGCGTGGCGGCAGCGGCTCAAGGAGGAATACCGCGCGCTCATCGCCTACACGTCGGTGAACAAGTCAAAGGACAACGACTGGTTCCGCATCTCCGCCGCCAACCCGGAGGGCACCCGCTGGGAGGGCACCTGCTGGTACGTGCACAACCTCCGCCGCTACGAGTTCCCCCTCCAGTTCGACATCCCCGTCGCCTACCCCCAGGTCGCCCCCGAGATCGAGCTCCCCACCCTCGACGGCAAGACCCACAAGGTAAGGTTACCATAATTAATTCCCTCTATCAGTTGTGAAACTGTAGGTTCTTGTGATTGTTGGATTCTTGAATTGTGAAATTGTTGCTGGTGTGGGTGGATTGATTCAGATGTATCGTGGAGGGAAGATCTGCCTCACCGTGCACTTCAAGCCGCTGTGGGCGAAGAACTGCTCAAGGTTCGGGATCGCGCACGCGCTGTGCCTCGGCCTGGCGCCGTGGCTGGCGGCGGAGGTGCCGATCCTGGTCGATTCGGGCATGGTTAAGCACAAGGACGATGAGGCTGCTCCGGCTGATGCAGCGGCGGCGTCTGGATCTGCCGCTGCTTCGTAATTGTAACTCTGTCATGTGGTTGTTATCAGGGCTGGAAATCCAACCAGTTGTGAACTAATAAGAACAGCACCTATACATCGTTGATGCACTGAATTGCTGGTTGAAGATACAGTTAGTTCACTAATTTGGTGTGCATGTTACAATCACACAATGAAGATACTGTTAATTCGTTTATTATGCATGACAGCTTCTGAATTCCATCTCCCATATCAACTATCCTGCAGCTCAACAAACAATGTATAATCCTAGGTGCATTCTCTTTTTATTACAGATGGAACATGTTCCCTATTTTTGGGTAACTGTAGATTAAAACTACACTTTCCACTGATCTCAGTTCGGACAATTGACAACTACAATGTTCTGTGTACACGTTCTCTTTTGATGTCTTTTTTTGTCTGAGTACCATCTTTTGAAACAAACTAGTGACATGTCTTTCATATAATGCTGCGTCAGTTATTCTAGATTATGCTTACTTTTCTATCTTAGACATGCTTAGAGTACTATGAATTGACCTGAAGCATCAGTTTGGTTTGATGTTTGAATTGGTAATGTGTTAACGCTAAAATTTGGACGATCCGATGGTGCTAAAACCGATCGGCTGAGAGATCTAATGGTGCTAAAGCTGATTGGCTGAAAGGTCCGATGGAGAGCTTAATGCAGTCATCGGCCGATGTAGATACTGAGGCAAAACCAATCAGAACTATAGAAAAGCCAATCAGATTGGTAGGAGATTGGATCGGCTTGAAAACAGGGTATTGTCTAATCGGGATCAGGTCCGAGAAGCCCGAGGAAAGGAAAGAAAAGGATCGGCTTGAATAAAAGAAGGTCCGATAACTACAGTCGAGAAGTCGATCAGGTTGCAGCAAAGGGAGACTCGGTTACAAATTGGAAAATTATTCAAATGAAACCGGGTTTGCGGAAGAGCCGTGAACTCCACGACAGGGTGCTTGTTTTTTGTAAGTTATAACCTTACTTAATTAGGTAGGTTTAGCTAGTTAGTTATATTTTCCCTTGTTATTACTAGGAAATAATGTCTGATGGTCGTAGACGTGTCGGACTCTGTCTATAAATCTAGGGTATAAATATAGACCCCCTGAAAACATATAAGATATCTCTTGATCAATATACAATCTTAGCGCATCGCCACTCTAGTTCATCTATATTTTACCGGCGGGTTCTGGTTCTCGACGCGGGGCTGCATCGGTTAAGTCCGATCTCCGACGAATGGGTAAGTCCCGCCACCATCCCGATATGTCCTGCTCTATCTGAGGCTGCATCGGTTAGGTCCGACCTCTTAGGCTGATCAGACGTATCGCATCACGTCCATGCTGGACCTATCGGCCCGATAAGCTCCCTCTGCCGTCGTCAGTTTTGTGCCGCATCGGTTAGGTCCGATCTACGGGCTGCCGACGGTAGATCGAGGTTCAGGCCTATAGACTTCTACGCGGCGTCTCATCGGAGTGAGTAGCCAATGAGTTATCCATGCTCTGAGCTTCATGCCCAGCGCATCGACCCCTCGACCGATATGCATCAGCTTTTAGAGGCGTCCCACGACGCGTAACGTCGAACGTATCGGTCTCCTAGCCGATATGCACCCGCCTTCAGAGAGGCGTCCCCTCATTGGCTCAGCTAGCCAATGGGTTCGTTCCTATCTTTGCTACAGCATAGCCGATCCGGCGTCCTCCGTATCATTGCCGTTGGCCTCGGCCTCGTACTGTCTCGGTTAGGTCCGATCTTCGAGGTTCGGTATTGATGGCGCTGCCACGGTGGACGACGGGTCTTGTGCTGTCATATCCGGAGCAGCATCGGCTTTGCAGCCCATACCTTCTTATATTATTCCTTGCCTAGGCCGTATGCGCCTTCATCGGTTTTTCCAACCGATGAATCACTGTTCGGCTGTCCGGAAAGATCCCGTGCGCCTCGATATCCTCTAAGCACACCCTGGTTCCTCCATCGGCTCTACGGTCGATCCCTCGTCGACACCTGTCTACATCGGCTCTCCAGCCGATCAAAAAGCATCCCAATCCAATCGGCAGCCAGCCGATAGCGAGCGCATGTATCGGGCTCGCTCATCTCACTTCCTAGTCAATTGCAGGGTCAAATTAACTAGCATGCACGTGAACCTTGAGGCTTAAGGACCTACACTGGAGCTAAACAGACCTCCCTGCCCTTCACGTGACCGAGCCGCCATCCCTCCCCGGTCGCGGGATTTTTGGCGGTGAGCACGTCTTTTGGCACGCTCGGTGGGATAAGAAGACTTTTTTTCATCAGCTGAAAATCCTTCATCAACGGTGATCAAATGGCGGGTAAAGAAATCAACATAGACAACGTAATCCCAGTAACGATAAAGGATTTAACTGAGGAGCAGAGATACCAGGTGGAGTACAACACAGCTAATTTTCAAAAGCTCTGTCTAGAGTCCTTCAGTATGACTCGACAAGGCCGATTTAAAAGTCCAAAATGCCAAAGCCAGTTTTGGAAGGAGAATCGAGCCGATCGCCACCCATTAGTCCTCAGAAGCCGCTACAAGAGATAGTTGATGAAGCTATTCACCATATGCTCATTAACCAATCGGGTGTACTGGTGAATACTCTGCACAATTTAATCAAGAAAATTATGGATGGATCTATTGTGAAAGAACCTGATCAAGGGCCGGTGTATTTGCCGATGAGAACAGGACAACCACAGGTTACTTACGGTTCCAGAAGGGATATATCGGTAAATATGTTTCCGCCAGTACAAGAGCGGATTGGGGGGCAACATGAAGACGTGATGCCAGGGTATCATCGAACATCCTATTAAGCAAGAATATCCTGGTAATAATTATCAAGGAGATCATTATGGATCATGTCAGATACCAACTTCGATCCCACAGTACCAAAAGGAGATTCCAAAGGAAGAAGATTGGATTGCCAGAATTGCGGAAGTTGTAAGTGAGCAATTCGGCATTAAGCCTAAAGAACAAACTTTCATGTATTGGCACCCTTACCCAGAGTGGTTCGACAGAATTTTGCTGCCGCACCGATTCAAAATTCCAGATTTCTCTAGGTTCTCAGGGCAAGATAACGTATCTACGATGGAACATATTAGCCGATTCCTAGCTCAATGTGGGGAGGCATCGGCTGATGAAGCTCTGAGGGTCTGATTATTTTCATTATCTTTATCTGGACCAGCCTTCTCTTGGTTTTCTTCATTAACTCCAAATTCAATCAGGGAATGGGCTGATTTGGAGAAACAGCTCCATAAATATTTCTTTGCCGGAATTCAAGAGTTGAGGTTGTCAGACTTAACATCAGTTAGACAAAGGCACGATGAATTAGTCCCGGAATTCATCCAGCGTTTCCGAGACATCAGAAGCCGATGCTACACTCTCATTTTAAGTGACGAAAAACTAGCCGACTTGGCTTTCCAAGGATTGTTGGCTCCAATTCAGGAGCGTTGCTCTTCATAAGAGTTCGAAAGTTTGTCTTATCTACTCCAGAGAGTATCGGCTCACAAAAGCCGATTTGCAGGTGCCAAGAAAGAAAGGTTCCATCGGAAAGCCAATCAGCTACAGGTGTACGCATCGGACTCAGATAATAAGGGATCCGATGCGGAGGTGAGTCTGGCGGAATGGACCAAGAATAAGAAACCCGTATCATGTCCACGGATCAAGAAAGCAAATAAAGAAGAAAGATATGATTTTGATATTAACAAAGCTGACAAGATATTTGATCTTCTCCTCCAAGAGAAGCAGATTCAGTTGTTACCAAACCATATAATCCCATCTACCGAAGAACTCAGAAAGAAGAAGTATTGCAAATGGCACAATTCAATATCTCATCATACCAATGAGTGCAAGGTCTTCTGGTAATAGTTACAATCGGCTGTCGAACAGGGGAGAATCAAGTTCGAAGATAAAAAGCCGATGAAGATTAATGGGCATCATTTCTCGGTGAATATGGTGATTACAGGAACCTTAGGAGATCGGTCCGATGAAAAAAGACGCTGGAAGAGGTCAAAGGTTATCTCATCGGACTTAATCAAAAAATATTCTAGACTACAAGACAAAGAAAGATGAGCCACAAAACAACAAGAAATGTATAATCCACACTGGGGTTGTCCCTTTTTTCAGTACTGCTGGGATCAAAATATAAGGTTGCCATCAATCGAGAGCTGTCCTGAATGTAACAAACCAGGATCTTGGTACTGTGACAAGAGCCGAACGTTATATGATCGGCCTTTTATCACTAGGGCATCGGCACATAGCCGATTAGGGCCGATCAACGAAGAGCATGGTCAAAAGACACTTAAGGACCAGGAGTTAAACAAAGGATCATACTCCATGATAGATCAGTGGTGTCTGTCCGGGATTTTTACGAAGAATCAGAAAAGGAGGGCACAAAGGCTGCGACATAGAGAGCAGCATAAAAGACAACGGCAGGACCATGAAGAAACCGATCAAAGCTATAAAATTAAAAAAGTATGGAAAGTAAAACAAAAAGAGGATGAGGCTGGTACATCGGCTCAGGCTAATATGGTATTCTTCTTACCGATGGAATATAAAGCATCTGTATCCGATAAAGAAGGTCAAGAAGAAGATTTTGCCCAGTTAATATTGGAACCGAGTCAAGCCATATTTGACAAGCCAGAAGAATCTAAGCATCGGCACGGCACCTAAAGCCATTGTATATCAACGGATATGTCGATGGGAAGCCGATGGCAAAGATGCTAGTTGACGGAGGCACAACCGTCAATTTGATGCCGTATTCTACATACTGCAAATTGGATAAGACGGCTGGAGACTTAGTTAAAACAAATATGGTTTTGAAAGACTTCGGAGGCAATCCATCAAAAACAAAAGGAGTACTGAATGTAGAGCTAACAGTTGGAAGCTAGACATTGTCTACCACATTTTTTGTCATCGATAGTAAGGGGTCGTATAGTCTACTCCTTGGCAGGGATTGGATTCATGCCAATGCAATGAGACAGAGTTGAAGTGATCACGACCGATCAGTCGACTAGTGTGGTAACAACTGATATGCCATTCTGGGAAGCTGATGGATTCAACTGCCTGTCCGGATAAACATGGGTGGAAAATTTCCTGGAGGTGACTGATAAAGGAATAAAGCCGATTCAGCAAGTCGGCTCGGATCTATTGTTTCCATGGAACTATAGAAGACTCCGAAGGAAAGTTGGGACAAGGTTTTACGTCGGCCGATGAGTTAGAACAAATAGATATAGGACCAGGAGACAAGCCAAGGCCGACGTACATTAGTAAAAATCTATGTGTTGAATTGCGAGAAAAGCTGATAAAATTATTAAATGAATTTTGGGAATGCTTTGCTTGGGATTACCACGAGATGCCAGCATTAAGCTGATCGATTGTGGAACATCGGCTTCCTATCAGACCGGGATATTGGCCATTTAGGCAGTCACAGAGGAGATTCAAAACAGAGTGGCATGATGAAATCAAGACGGAGATCACAAAGTTATACGATGCAAATTTCATCAGACCATGCCGATGTGCTGAATGGGTATCCAATATTGTCCCAGTGAAGAAGAAAAATAGAAAGTTAAGAATATACATCGACTTCCGGGATTTGAACAAGGTAACCCCTAAAGACGAGTATCTGATGTCGATGGCAGATTTATTAATTGACGCTGCATCGGGTCACAAGATTATTAGTTTCATGGATGGAAATGCAGGCTACAATCAAATTTTTATGGCCGAAGAAGATATCCACAAGACTGCATTTAGGCGTCCTGGGGCTATTGGTTTATACGAGTGGGTAGTCATGACTTTCGGATTGAAGAATGTCGGTGCTACCTATCAGAGAGCCATGAACTACATGTTTCATGATCTTATCGGACAGCTGGTGGAGATATATATTGATGACGTGGTGGTGAAATCCAAAGGTATTGAAGAACATAAAGCCGATCTACAAAAAGTACTTGAGAGGACGAAAAAATACGGACTCAAAATGAATCCTCACAAGTGTGCTTTTGGCGTATCGGCTGGACAATTTTTGGGTTTCATGGTGCATGAAAGAGGAATTGAAGTCAGTCAATGAAGCATCAGGGCCATCCAGACCATCGAGCCATCTAGCAACAAACTACAGCTACAGTCCTTGATCGGTAAACTCAATTTTATAAGGAGATTTATCTCAAACTTATCGGGAAGAATTGAGTCGTTCACTCCTTTATTAAGGTTATGAGCCGATCAAGAGTTTGTGTGAGGTGATGAGCAGCAAAAAGCCGTTGATCATATCAAGGAATACTTGAATTCTCTACCAGTGCTGATTCCGCCGCAAAAAGTAATACCGTTCAAATTATATTTGTCAGCCAATGAGAAGTCAATCGGATCGGTGCTTGTACAAGAGTTTGAATCAAAAGAACGAGTAGTATTCTACTTGAGCCGATGACTTTTGGATGCTGAGACCAAGTATCCTGCTGTGGAAAAGTTATGCCTATGTTTGTATGTCTCATGTATAAAGTTAAGGCATTATCTTCTATCGGTTGAGTGTACAGTGCTTTGCAAAGCCGATGTGATCAAATACATGCTATCGGCTCTAGTCTTGAGGGGGTGGATTGGTAAAAAGATATTCGCTCTGATGGAGTTCGATCTGAGGTATGAGTCGGCTAACGCAATTAAGGGACAAGCGGTAGCCGATTTTATTGTACATCATAGAAGAGTCCAAGAGAATTATGTGGAACTGATCCTATGATGGATCGGTTTGTAAGCATGGATCTGGTATCGGCTTGGTGATCATTTCACCTCGGGGGGCAAGTTTTGAGTTTGCCTTCATGATCAAGCCATATAGTACAAGTAATCAAGCAGAATATGAAGCAATACTCAAGGGACTTCAGCTACTGAGACAAAATAAGCTGATAGAGTAGAGGTCAGTGGGGATTCTTTGTTGATAATCAAACAACTATCTGGGGGAATATGAATGCACGGATGAAATTTTGAAGTCATACTATGAAAAATGTCAACAGTTGTTAAAGGATTTTAAGATAGTGACATTGGATCATTTTTCTAGAGAGCAAAACGCGGAGGCCAATGATCTTGCTCGGCTGAACAGTAGAGTGAAAATTGAGATAGCCGATATTGAGAGCCGTATGGAAGCCGATGATTGGAGATGGAAAATTGTTTAGTATTTGCAAAATCCATCAAGATCGGTTTCCAAGAAACTTCGGTATAAGGCTATTAAGTACATTCTACTTGATGAAGAATTGTATTATCGATCCGTCGATGGGGTGCTCTTAAGATGTTTGGGTGCCGAAGAAGCTGAGTTGGTAATGAGCGAGGTGCATGGAGGCATTTGTGGAGCCCATCAATTGGTTCATAATATGAGATGGATGATGAGGAGGGCTGGATATTTTTGGCCGAGTATGTTGGATCATTGTTTTAAATACTACAAGGGCTGCCAAGATTGTTAGAAGTTTGGGAATGTGCAGCGAGCTCCAGCGTCGGTTATGAATCCGATAGTCAAGCCGTGGCCATTTAGAGGTTGGGGAATCGACATGATCGGCCAGATTTATCCTTCATCCAGTAAAGGGCATAAGTTTATATTTACGGCAATAGACTATTTTACAAAGTGGGTAGAAGCTATTTCTTTGAAGAAAGTTACTTTTAAGGATGCGATTGAGTTCATCAAGGAACATATCATACATCGATTTGGAATTCCACAGACAATTACCACCGATCAAGGTTCTATCTTTATGTCAGAGGAGTTTCAAAGGTTTGTTGCCAGTATGGGGATTAAGTTGCTGAATTCGTCACCATATTATGCTCAAGCTAATGGACAGGCAGAAGCTTCTAACAAGAGTTTAATAAAGTTGATCAAGCGTAAGATCAACGAACAACCATGAAGGTGGCATGTCACTTTGAACGATGCGTTGTGGGCCTATCGGATGACGTGTCATGGATCTACCCAGGTGCCACCATATCAGTTGGTATACGGTCATGAAGCAGTTCTTCCGTGGGAAGTTAACATCGGCTCCAAGAGGGTGTCTTTTAGATCAATTGACAGCCGATGATTATTACACGTTGATGATCGATGAGCTTGATGATTTGACTCAGAGTCGGTTAGAAGCGTTTGAGAGGATCAAGAAAAACAAGGCTAAGGTCGCTAGGCATTATAACAAAAAAGTAATGACCAAATCCTTTTTTGAAGGAGATCTCGTTTGGAAGTTAATTTTACCGATTGGATCTAGGGATAATAAGTTTGGAAAATGGTCACCTAATTGGGAGGGACCCTATCAGATCAATCGGTGTGTGCCTGGCAATGCTTTCATGTTGGAAAGTCTTGAAGGAGAGAAGTTTGCCAAAGCGTTTAATGGAAAATATTTAAAAAAGTATTATCCTAGCGTGTGGGTAGGCGCCTAAATTGGCTGAGCATAGCCGATTGAAGACAAATAAGGTTTTAAGGGTAGTATCAGCTGACGGTACCATTCGTATGATCGGTTGAGGCATAGCCGATTGACAATATATGGAAGCCAATATAGTTTGTATCGGTTACATACAGCCGATATCGTGGAGATATCGCCTTTAGAAAATATATATACACAACTTTTGTTGATCAAGCTGATTGAAGTTTATTGCAAAAGTTAATGTTCAGAATGACATCAGGATTTCTCCGAGGCTAAAGTTTTACAAGAATTTCTTAATGGCCTCAATCGCGCGTAGACGGATTTGATCTATATCGTTGATGGCGAGGATGTCATCCTCATCTGATCCAGGGATAGTCTTCAGGTTCCTATGCCGGCGAACTGCGAGCCGCACTTTGTCTGCTACCTTGGCCTCTTGGTTTTGGATCGATTTTGGAAGGCCGATGAGATAGACTCGGTGGAGTTGATGTCTTTACGAACCTTGTCAAGTTCCATCATCAAATTGGCTTCTCGTTTCTTCAAGAGGCCAAGCTTGGTGTTGGCGTGTTGAAGGTTAGCTGACATTTCATCAAGTTTCTTCTTTTCATCAAGGGCAGTCAGCCGATCGTTGTGAGCCAGGTGGCTTTGCTCAGCGCGATCAGGTATGCGTCGTCTTGATGCGGTCAGCCGGGTCCTTTGAAATTCCAAGTAGGCAACAGGCGTGAGTGCGTTCGACAGTTCCACAGGCAGGAGGTGTTGAATTTCTACAAGTCTTTCCCGGATCGACCTGCAATCTTCCACCAGCGAGTCAATCGGAACCTCCAGCCGATGCATAATATCTGACAACTACTCACGAGCATCGGCTGGCAAAAATGGTTCGATCGCTGTGCTGGTGGCTAAGTCTTCCTCTGCTTCTAGGTATTTACCGATGTCGAAGGAGAATAGATCGGCTAATGACTGCATAATAACATTAGCAAATATAGAGATCATGAGGCAAAAGAAACGACATGTATAATGAACGTACCTGAGAGACAGTGGGAGCAGTTCTTATGTGGGTGTCAGCTTGATGTGGGGCAGTGTGAGTAGGTACCAAAATGTCTGAGGATACCATCGGAGCAGCCCCAGTAACAGGGTCTGGCGTTTGGACCTTAGGAGCCGATAGTTTAGGATGCAAAGCGAAGGTGTCAAGATAAAACAAAGGCAACAAATAATTGATGCTGACACATACCAACGGAGATGCGGAAGAAGTTAGAATTGCCGCAGGGGAAGGGCTTCACGAAGTCGATGCAACAATGACAACATCGGCGTCGGGTTTCCATTTCTTAGAAACCGTCCGAGTAGCCGGTTTCTTGCGCTTTAGCCCTAATACTTGCGACACTCGGAGGAGAGCCGATGGAGGTGGACCGCTTTGCCCAAGGAGGGATCTGGCTGATGGAGGTTGATAGATAATCGGCCGACCACTTGCGCTGGTCGAAGGTGCATCTTTGTCGCTAGCCTGTGGAACCATGGGAATCAAAGACACAGTTGAAATTCAATGCGATGAAGAAATAATAAAAGGAGAAGGATTATCTCTTCATCAGATTCCACGTAGTTGGGATTGAGGTGAAGGCAATAATGTTCAGCCGATAGACTATATAGGTGCCTTCTCCATTCTGACCACCATCGAGCGAAGATTCTGGTATTGGATATACTGGGCTCGAAGGTGGAGATAGTCCCTAAGGACAAGTTCGATGTCATCGAACTAAGTCGGTCGTACTCCAATCTACTTTTCACTTCTCCGCAGGCTCGGAGCTTACCGATAAAGAATAAGCCGATAGAGAGTTGGTCGAAGCCCAACTGATAAGCACTAACCGAGGGATGGTAGAACTTGTATGATGGATGTTGGGATCGGCCCATTAAAAATCCTATCGGCAGAAGACAAGGAGTTATGGAGGATAGAAAGATGGTCTTTGATTCTTCATCGGCTAAAGCATTCATCGGATGAAACCTAGAAGGCATTTCAAAGGACGAGTCATCCTCGTACGCAAACCAGATGGTGACCTCTTGGGTAAAGCCGTAGTAGAAAAACACTTGAACCACCGGCTGAGTACGAGGGGGGTCATTTTGCTTCCAGGAAGAGCCGATGAAGCCTCACCCAAAGAAATACATCGGCGTCGGCTAGCCTCATTTTCTTCTGGGTAGTCAGTCGAGAATGTCATGGAAGAGAAGGGGGGCCTGGCAATGACTTTGGAGGTGTAGATGTTCAACCAAAGTTGTATAAACCACCAGGGTCCGCCGATATGTCCGACTGGCTGGCCTACCAATAGTTTGGTCGCAACTTGATGGAGCAGTTGATAAGTAGCTCCGAGAAGATATTGCCCTAGGGGGATCTGGTGGTGATCGGCCAAGAGCTCTGCTAGACATTGCATATTGGTCGTTGGACCAAGAGTCGAACCACCGAAGACGAATCGTTCCAACCAAAGGTTCAAGAACGCTACATGTTCATGTCCATCGACTGGGCCAGAGGATTTTTTATGCAGGAAAATATACCTAGTCCAACCTCCAACGTTCTTAGTGTTTAGTCGATGCGTAGGTTTGAATATGAGGCTAAACAGATTTATGTAGTGGGTGGTGTTGAGGCAGGTCAACATGGTAACATCCATTAAAGTGAGGGTCATCGGCCCATGCCCAAACATGAAGGCATTTAAAATATCCGACCAGAAGTAAGAAGCCGATGCAAGCAGAGGTTCGTTTCTTTTCATATCAGCTAAGAAAAGGTTGATGTAATGGTCTATTTCCAAATCCTTCCCTAAAGACTTTTTGGAGGCAGAAACTCTAAGGTATCAGTTCCTCCATTTCGGGAGTTTGTTAGGCCAGGATCTAAAGCTGTTAGCCCAATCGGTGATGGCCATGGATGAGTGCTTGAACGGGATTCTTTCTGTTTCCGAGTTGATGAAATCAGACGGATCCTCTTTACCCATAGGGCCAAGAAAGAAGTGACCGGGGCGGTCGGAGATTAGAATAGCAATCTGGCTCTTGAGATCCTACAGAAACCAGAACCTGACTACTAATGAGAAATCAGGATGAGGAAGAATCATGTAAAACATAGGATGAAAGAGCAGATAATGGTTACCTCCGGGATTACATGTGTAGAAGCCATTGCACAAATAAAGGAGTAGCAGCCGATGAAGAAATCTACGAGAGCTTGCCTTCAATCTTCTGATCCCGTTGAGATTCGCGGAAATTTGCGGATGCCTGTGGAGCTCGTCGAGGTTTGTGGGTTTTTATGAGAAGAAGTGTGTGGAAGAAGGCTGAGGCGGAGATATATTTTATAGAGGCAGAGCTCTGAGCCGATTAATGCGGGTCTTAACGGGTCATCCTGGTTTGCGGAGATTTCTAACGGCTCGAAATTTCATAGTCTATTAGCAAACTCCGAAATTGGAGGGCATGTGTTAACGCCAAAATCTAGACGATCCGATGGTGCCAAAGCCGATCGGCTGAGAGGTCCGATAGAGAGTTTAATTCAGTCATCGGCCGATGGCGATGCTGAGACAAAGCCAATCGGAACTGTAGAAAAGCTGATCAGATTGGTAGGAGATTGGATCGGCTTGAAGACAGGGGATTGTCCAATCGGGATCAGGTTCGAGAAGCCCGAGGAAAGGAAAGAAAAGGATTGGCTTGAGTAAAAGAAGGTCCGATAGCTACAGTGGAGAAGCCGATCAGGTCGCAGCAAAGGAAGACTCAGTTACAAATTGAAAGATTATTCAGATGAAACCGGGTTTGCGGAAGAGCCGTGGACTCTACGGTAGGGTGCTTGTTTTTGTAAATTGTAACCTTACTTAATTAGGGAGGTTTAGCTGATTAGTTAACTTCTTTAGGAATATTTTCCTTTGTTATTACTAGGAAATAATGTCCGATGGTCGTAGACGCGTCGGACTCTATCTATAAATCCAGGGTATAAATATAGACCCCCTGAAAACATGTAAGATATCTCTCGATCAATATATAATCTTGGCGCATCGCCACCCTAGTTCATCTATGTTTTACCGGTGGGTTCTAGCTCTCGACACGGGGCTACATCGGTTAAATCGGATCTCCGGCGAAGGGGTATGTCCCGCCACCATCCCGATATGTCCTGCTCTGTCTGAAGCTGCATCGGTTAGGTCCAACCTCTTAGGCCGATCAGACATATCGCATCACGTCCGTGCTAGACCTATCGACCCGATAAGCTCACTCTGCCGTCGTCAGTTTCGTGCTGCATCAGTTAGGTCCGACCTACGGGGGTGCTGACGGTAGATCGAGTTTCAGGCCTATAGTCTTCTGTACGACGTCTCATCAGAGTGAGTAGCCGATGAGTTATCTATGCTTTGAGCTTCATGCCCAGCGCATCGGCCCCTCGGCCAATACGCATCAGCCTTTAGAGGCGTCCCACGACGCGTAACGCCGAACGTATCGGTCTCCCAGCCGATACGCACCCGCCTTTAGAGAGGTGTCCCCTCATCGGCTCAGCTAGCCAATGGGTTCATTCCTATTCTTGCTACGGCATAGCCGATCCAGCGTCCTCCATATCATCGCCGCTGGCCCCGACCTCGTACTGTCTCGATTAGGTCCGATCTTCGAGATTCGGTGTTGATGGCGCTGCCACGGTGGGCAACGGGTCTCGTGCTGTCATATCCGGAGCGGCATCGACTTTACAGCCCGTGCCTTCTTATACTATTTCTTGCCTAGGCCGCATGCGCCTTCATCGGTTTTTCCAGCCGATGAATCACTGTTCGGCTGTCTGGAGGGATCCCGTGCGCCTCGATATCCTTTGAGCACACCCTGGTTCCTCTATCGGCTCTGCGGTCGATCCCTCGTCGACACCTGTCCACATCGGCTCTCCAGCCGATCAAAGAGCATCCCAATCCCATTGGCAGCCAACCGATAGCGAGCGCCTGTATCGGACTCGCTCGTCTCACTTCCTAGTCAATTGCAGGGTCAAATTAACTGGCACGCTCACGAACCTCGAGGCTTAAGGACCTGCACTGGAGCTAAGCAGACCTCCAAGGCCTTCGCGTGACCGAGCCGCCGTCACTTTCCGGTCGTGGGATTTTTGGCGGTGAGCATAATGTTATGACTCAAACTTCTATGTTCAGTGCTGATGTCATATGGTTATATAGTTACTTAGAAAGTCAGCTGGGATTTCAGTATTTAACAAGGAGTGCAAAGCAATCGTGTTCCTCTGATGCCTATTGCACATTGTTTGTTGCATTTGCTGCGTCTTGCATGTAGACTTGATATCATTTAATTATTGGTACAATCAAAGGGAACTATTTTGCTAGATTGGCAACAGGTTTGATGTGCCTATACTCAGAATCTGTTTTAATCAGGCACAATTTGCAAATCATTGTATTGTCCATATTTTGGCGAATTGTCAATGAGAAGTAACAGAACATAGAGATTTTACAACTTGTCTTTCACTTTCCTTCACCCTGATGTAAATTTGTTGAATATAGTATTTGATGTTTTGTCATTTTCTTAGAATTTCCTTTTCATAAACAAGTTTGGAACACAATATATAATTATATCTATATCGATGTTACTAGTGAGTAGTCATACTATATTTAGTGGGACAAAACTGATTATGAACTCATATCGTAGCTTAATTCATTCCTTTAGGGAACTTCACACATTGACATTTCTCTTGAATGATTCTCTGAAGTTTTATCAATTCTCTTGAAAGAATATCTCTTAAGGATAAGCTAGAACAATTTAACTAGTAGTTTGACATATGGATTCAGATGCTCCGTTATGTTCAGCAGGTTTCATAGGGTTTCTGTATTAGCAGAAACAAACTCCTTATTTATAATCGCTGATGTGTTCTTTTTATTAGGGATGAAACATGTTTCCTACTTATGGTTAACTGAAGATTATTATAACCTGCTGGTAGAGTGGTGAGTTACCACAACAACAAAAATTCGACTGATCTCTCACTCTCTCTGAGTTCTGACAAGTTACAACGACAATGTTCTAAGCACACTTTACTTTTGAAGTTTTTTTGTCCGAGTAAAATACCATCTGATGAAGCAAAACAGTGCTATGTCATATTCTGTTGCATCATCTAACGTAGTTTGTCTTCTTCGCTATTTTACCCTACTTTCTTAGACATGCTTAAAATATTGTGAATCGACTGAAGCATCGTTTGTTAGATGTTTGAATTAGTAATGGACTCAAACTTGTATCTTCAGGGCAGATATCGTCTGATTATATAGTAACTTAGTAAGTCAGCTGGGAGTTCAGGTATTTGACAAGTGCAGTGAAGCCATTGCGTACCCCTGATGCCTTGTTGTGCTTGTTTGTTCATATATTTGGGGCACTTCATGTTGGCATTTCTCTACAAATAATTTTGCATTTCTGAGTAGTATCCTGTAACAATTATATTACCTTATTAAGAACGCATCAATTTTCATTAGTGTTCTAGAACAATTATTCCACAAACACATCAATTCAACTGGCTGAAAACATTGCAGTATATTGTGAAACTTTACTTGAGCTACCAAATTGGATAGATTTTGGAGTATAGCCTGTCATACTGGCAATAGATTCGTGCCTTCTTTTGGGACCATGAAGCTCATACCGGTGCCCTCTCTCACTCTCCACAGCGCCCAGGGACCATGAGGCTCATACCAGCGCCCGCTCTTACCCTCCACAACGCCCAGCGCCCATACAGTATGCCCAGATGCTCACCATGTTTTCAGCATCAGGTTGTTGAATTTTCAAGTACCTCGTGTATGGCATACTAGTTTCATGATCAATGTTTACAGTGCACTCGACTTCAGTATTAGTGACATCTTCGCCACCAATTGATGTGTCTAACTTCTCTCAAACAAGTACGCACAAGCTTATAGAATGTTGAGATCAGTTGCAAACTTTTGACTGCGCACTGTCCACGGACACATGAAAAAAACACAAACAAAATACAACATTGCAGCAGACAATATGCCAACGCAAATTTCTCTGTGTTTATGTTGTATGTACACCAAATCCACAAGCGACCCTGTCTTGATTTTCGTCAACATGACAGGCAAAATGAACCACTTCAGTTTCTATGGCACTCTAGTATATATGAACCACCTCAGTTGCCATGGCACTCCGGTAGATGACTTGAAAATAAATTCCTCCTCTTCAACCACATTGAAAGACGATCTGCTTGAGGCAAATGAAGGGGCAATTAAGAATGATATTTCAACAAATATAGGAAAAAATGTTTTCATAAATTAAAGCAAGTTACAAAGATGTGCAAATAGAAAATAGTGAAAAACTTTGACACAGCATTCAACAGAATTAACCACTAAGCATATCTATCTATTATATATATTGCCGAGGTTTGCAGTGATAGCAGCAGTTCGTTTATGAGCTCATCTCCAGTGAAAAGAACTGCTTCCCCCAACAAACTCATTAAAATACTACTAAAGTTCCAGGTTATGCCCATCTAAAACAAAGTCTGTCTTATACGTTGAACTTGGTGTCTGAGGCATGACATGAGCATAAACTAACGGAGTCGATGGCATGGTGCAATAAAGACAAGAGACAGGCATTCTTGGTAACATAATTTCTTTCAATCCATGCAAACGCATGGGCTTAAAACTACTAGCTGACCTGATATCTTGCCAGAACTCTCCACATTTGTCTATAAACTGCTTTTTATCATATGAATACTCATAGTTTGGAATGAGAACGAATGGATACCAATACATTAGGAAGATAACTAGCTGAATAACATCAACAAATGAAACGACACTTCCAAAAAAAATCAGCCAGAACTTTTTAGATCATGATGGTGGTCAAGTTTGTACCTGCAAGATAAGCAAGGAGCTATAGTGTGTGCTTTGCTTCCTTCTCCAGAGGAATAATCATATCCAGGTTTTGTGTGGTTTGCCACCCATTCAGGTACATGTCATCTTTGTCTTCCAGACGAAGATGGAAATTCATAATTTTTGAACAATCAGGAGGTACACCCTCCATATGAGTTTCATCTTCTACAAGCTGCTCTATAAATGTCGTCTCCTGTAAGGGTTAATTATAACAGCTATTAGATAACCAAACAAACATGAGTGCATTCAAGGTGGTAGTTAAAGTCAACAAAAATATAAAGGGAAGACACAAGATGTGGTTAATTTCAGACAAAAATATAAGACATTACAAATTGTTCCCATTTTAAAATTCTCATGAAAACATGATTAGAGTATCAAGCTATGCATGTGCATTGGGGGAGATGAGTAAAAAAGGTTTGCATTTGTGTAGGAAAGAGCTGAAGAGATTTTTGCACAAAAGTGTGATAGGCCCAATGCAACTGTCAAGTGTAAACAGATATGCAGCTTCAGTATAAACTAGCTGAATCAAGTGAATGTGTAGAATGCAAGAAAGATGCATTCAGTTTCCTGCACTTACAATAGAAGAGAAATAAGCAGACCCATGCCATAAAAATTCTCACCAAAAACTTTTCAGATGCAAAGTATCTTTGTATGATTAACACAAAAACAAGAGAGATGCCTATGCCCAAGGTACCAGATAGTTGGCTATATTGGCCATGTCTCATAAAACCTCCATTGCCCTTTTATTTTCTTAAAACACAAAAACCTTGCACGTTTTTTCTTAAGATGGAAGAATTATTTTACAACTTGCACCTTTTCTAATACTAAGATGGAAGGATGATTTTACAACAATAAAAAACTATGATGAACACAAAGACAGGAACAGAAACTACTGACGACAAAGCAATAATCCCCTGTCATCAACAGACAGAAAAAAAAAGCCTATTCTCCCAACAGTTTCTACAACCATTTTACACCCATTGCTTGCCGATGATAAATAGTGTACTATCATGAAACTCTTCTGTTCTGTGCTCCTACCAGTTGAACCACCGAATAAGGATGAAGAAATCGAGTTTAGCCTGGTGAACTGCTCCCTTGCTTGGAGCAGGCGAGCAGTCTCCGTAATTTCGTGCTGCTAAGCTGGCAGGTAACAGAGTTATGGTTTAATGGAAGTATTCCAACTTCCAATATCCAGTTAAGCAATTTCATTACTTCATATCAAGAGAACAGTCACTTTTCATCCAAAGAACAAACTTAAGAGTTATGGTAGTTTACAAACAAATTAAGATCTTGTTTTTGTTTCAGGTGAATGCAAAATAACGAGAAATTCATTCAGGCTCTGATTTTGAAGTATGCTACAAGAGCAAGCCGTCCATGCAAATTAATAATGCTTCATCCCTTGCTAAAATTGACAAACTGCATTAAAAGCATAAGGCAGGTACAACTATGAAGTCAGTCAGTCAGTAGGGAAAAGAAGTAGCTTACTTGAAACCCCTCCTTTGCCGTGTCCAGCTGCCGGATGTAATTCCAGGCCTGATGACCCCTGTTCTTGGCGTCCCATAGCATACTGCTGTTGAATGCAAACCCCGACATATCTACATGGAACCTTCCCCGATTCTTGCTCCTATCTCTCGTGTGCCATCCCACAACCCGGCTCCCGTCGCACACTGGTCCTTGTAGTATCGTCTTACTCTTCCCGGGGGCCAAGGTTGCCACGGGCCAGGTGCCAAAACTCCTAAACACCAGAATATTTGTTCAGCGTTCACCAATTGACACCAATAAGTTTCGTGTCTTCGAACTCCAATAACGAATTATTGCACGTAATCCAAACTGACTTGAATTTCAATCAGGATCTCAAACGAATACAATCGTGAGGATTGTGACGTCATGATAGCTACACTTTACCTTATGTCGCGAAGATGGTAGAAGAGGTCAAGGGAATAGACGTTGTCCTCGTCGGCGAAGTAGACGATGCCGTGTAGGCGGTGGTGCTCGATGTGATCCAGCGCCGTGTTCCGCTGGCGCGCGCGGCTGTCAACAATCGGGCGCTTCTGTCTCCTTCCACGGCGGCGGAGAGGATCCTGGGACGCGTCGGGGACGGGAGAGGACAGGTGGCGGTACATGACCCCGCAGCCGCGGAGGAGCGCGGATGTGTCGCGCGTGGCGGCGCCGGACTCGACGACGAGCCAGAGCAGCGGGGACGGCGCGAGGCGGAGCGTGTGCGCGAGGCGGCGCAGGTAGTAGGCCTGCAGCGGACGGGCGCGGGTCGGCGTCACGATTAGCAGCAGCTTCCGCTCCGCCGCCACCTCCGCCGCCGGAGCGCGCTGCTGCTGCTGCGTCTGCAGAAGCCTCGACGTGGATGGCTCCCTGACGACGATGGCGCTCGCCGGTGGAGGGAGCGGAAGGTGGAGGTCGAGGTGGAGGTGGCGGTGCGCGAAGGGGAAGAGGCCCGCGACGAAGCCGAGGAGGAAGCAGAGGAGGAAGCACGGCGCGGAGATGGGCCGCCGCGGCGGGCATGGCGGGACGGCCATCCGTGGCGTGCGTGTGAGTGGCTTGACTTCGTGATGGCGGCTGGCGCCATCGCTTTTGTGGGAGAAGGAGGTGGAATTGGTCGCGGTGGCGTGAGGCGGGATTGCAGCCGTCAGCCGCGGACGGGGTCGGAGGCGCGCCGCGCGTGCGGGAGGAATGCGCCGCGGTGGCAGATGGACGGGAGTTGTGTGTATCGGACCGTACGAGACGGATTTCGTGGAAAGGAGGGGCGGGGGCGCGGGGAGTGGCCGAATGTCGCGTCGGTTGCCGCGTGGAGGGAGTAGCTGGACACGTCGCGTGCGTGGGCCGGATTTCGATCGATGGCGTCACAGCAAGTGAGACCATAATACATCTGAAAAGTAAGAACATAATTAATGGTGGATCTATTCAAAATTTAGAGCCTTGTTAAAAATTAAGTAAAGCTAATATTTGGTATAAAAATTAAACGCATTTCAAACTATAATTACTTAACATTTTAATGTTAAATAGACTAGTTCGGGCAGCCGGCCTTATTCGCCGGACAAAGCCACCACTAATTTTAATATTAATCGACATAATGAAATTAAATTTTATTTCAAAAACTATCTTATTCATATTCATGTCCAGCTCGTGAAATAAAAGACTAAATGGTCACATGGAAACTTAACCAAACTAGCCTACTTTTTAGAGTGTTTGGTTCGGGTAAGGAGAAACAGAATAGAAGAATATTTTCTCAAGATCCAATGTAGGCTTATTTCTCACAAACAAACGAATCAATCCATCTCACTTCTATCTCTCGTTCACATATGGCCATATTGTTTTATCTCTCAAAAAGCAATACCAACTCATCCCTCATGCAAACAAACAAATAGCTAGGACATCTTATAAAAAAATAGAGATGGATCTAAGTCCATCCCACCTCATCTCAAAACAAACACATACGGTATCCATATGTAGTAATAGAAGTTTATCATAAGTCTTTATGGTATATTTATACAATGTGAATAGTCTTTGTAGTAATTTATGACTTAAGCTAACCATAACCATAGCCCATATGCATATATAATAACGATAGTCTCTCTCTTCTCTACTCTGTCTTTCTTCACGTATACGAGCTATTCAATGAACCCATCTATATCACTCCAAAACTTAACCGTTGTGAAAAATAAAATAGCTAAACACTAATACTCATGCCCCACCGATACCCAGCCTATTGTTTTGTTATCCTAACAAACGAGTTATTTGTCCAGTGGTCTCATGTGTCATTGTCAAAACAACGATTTTTTTTGTCCATTGCTGCGGGGCTATTCATGCTTACGTAAAGGAATATGATCATCGTAATGCTCCCTCGGTTGGTAAAAAAAGTAATAAGTACTTTTAAAAATATATAAAGTATGTTGCATCTAAAATGCAAACAAGAAACTTGTGGTCTTCAAGTGTTATTAGTGGTCAAAACAAAATAGTAATAATCAACGCCGAGAGTTATTTAAAAATGAAAAAAATATATTTTCTTTGCCATTACATGAAGAGCACACATACAGATATCCACAAGTGTGCCCCATAGACATTTCTTTCTATTAAAACTACACCTGAGATAATTGTGGGTACGAAAAATATTGGTTGATAGCTTTATACACTCATAAAGCATGTTTAACTTCCTTGAACGTTATTTAATGAGGGGTATTATTGTCTTAAAAAAACTAAATTTGCTTTAAATTTCTTACATCTTAATATCAAATGCATTATGGACGGAGAAAGTAGTATGTATAGTATTATACAATTTATTCTAGAGTAAATTTCATATTGAGCCATAGTTTTTAACATGGTTTCACATTGAATCATTTTTTTAATTTAGAGTAGATTTTATTATCAAAATATTGCGTTTTTGAACAGTGGCATAGTCAATGTCTACCTCTCATCTCTATCTCTCCACTGATGGCTTGGGAAGGAGGTTGAGCTCAAGTAGAGCATGGCAATGCCGATCTCGGGTTAGGAGTCAATGACATGTTCAACCCTTTTGGCTATTAAATTTGTTCTAAAATGAAAATGTTGAGTTAAGATGGTCCACGATGAAAACATTGGGATAATGATCATCCGGGTGAAAGCATTGTAAAAAATGATATATCCAGTAGTAAGCAATGTTTTAATCTATAACGAGATATCTATAGTAACATAAGATACACCATTTTCAATCCCTTAAATATATTCCCAGGGTATGATATGCGTGTGTATTTACATACATGAGTATGCACATATATATATGGGCTGTGTTCAAAAAGTGGTTACACAATAGCTACCAAAAAATTTTGTTTGTAAATAGGAAATCTTTTAGCATCAGGCTAATTTAAAAATTGGTATATACTCCCTCTGGTTAATAAGATTAGACAAAACTTTTAAAATTTTAACTGTCAGTAATTTCTTTACTTACGTGTTGATATGCATTGAAAAGTACTTCATAACACCATGAACTTAATATATTTTATAAATTTATTCTAATATCAAATTATTGGTCAAATGTTTTGTCACCAGAGGAAGTGCCTTTTTCCTACTCGATTAAATGATTCTTCTCTAATGTCCAGCAAATTCTACAATTAGGAGATAATAGAAGAAAGTGAGAAATATTAGTATGATGTAGGGGCTTACCTATTGATTGGAACATTTTGTGCAGGAGATTCCTCTCGTAGTGGACCTTTTCCTTTTGTGTCAATATAGATATTTATCTCTTGCGGTGATGTGGTGAAATAACACGTTTATGAGTTGTTGAAGTTTTCGAGAATTCTAACTAACATCATGCATGAAGCTGCATTTTTTTCTTCAAATGAGTAATTAAATTTCACAAATTGTTAAAACTATCATTTAGTTGCAATTTTAACTAGACCCAAAAGCACAAACAGTGGCAATCAATTTGACGGAAACACAATAAAGTTATCCCATCTCTGTGTTTGACATGTGAACTTAATTTGCAACAATGTGATGCACTTTTCTAACAAAACATCATCAATAATTAATGTATTTTTAAAAATTACCTAGCTAAAGTTGTAGCAACATCCAATCCAATAGTTGTAAGTTATCAAAATTTTATTCTGCTTAAATTGTCTGGTACTTTCTCCGACGAGTGAATCAGTAAGCTACAACGTAAAACAATTATCATCACATATGCCAAACTGGCTTCACTAGCTCACTTGCTCGTTCTCAAGCACTGTCACTGCCAGTTGAAAACCTAAGATTTTGGCACGGCTTACCAAAAACTTAGGGGCTATTTGGTTACCAAATACTTATCACACTTATCACACCTAGGTTGTTAAATTCTTAATCACATTATAGCAAGACTAAGAAAATCTTATCATATTTTTGTTAGAAGAACCAAACAGCTATCAAGTTGTTTAATTTTGAACATAACAAACTATAATAAATATGCCAAATAAACAGCCCTAATGCCCGGTAAATATCTAAGTGAAAATGGCACCACACACACATGCCAAAATGTATTAACCATGGGGTTTTTTCCCGGTGAAAACGGCACTGGTCCGGTTGCGAATTTACGTGTGAATTGTGATTGGGCTGCACATGGGCCAGGAAGCTACCACTATGGCTCCCATGAGTTAGGGAAGAAACCGAGCAGACGTCAACGAGCAATCCAGGTCCGTAACAAAAGCCCAAACTAGCTTCGATCCTAAACCCCCGGAAAGCAACGAATCCCCAGCCTTGTGGAAGGAGGGGTCTTTAAGGTAAAAAAATGCGTGCGCCACTTGCCTTCCTCCCCCATCTCTCCCAAGGCCAGCCATTAGACGCTTCCTATAAATCTACGCCCACGCCGCCAACCGACTCTCCCCGTTCTTCCTCCGCCAAAACCCCCCCGAACTGGTGAGACCGCGTCCGACGGACCTCCCCTACAGTTGGAGATCGCGGCGGCGGTAATGGCGTTCGCGGCGAGCGGCATCGACCACGTGGCGGTGGATGTGGATCACGGGGAGGAGGAGAGTAGGAGGGCGGCGGAGGCGGACCTGCTCTGGGCGGCCTTCGAGCGGCTGCCCTCCTCGAAGCGGCGCAACCATGCCGTTGTGCTCCCCGATCCCGACGGCGGCGGAGGATGGGGTGGCCAGGTGGTGGATGTGCGGAGGCTCGACCGGCCCGGGCTCCAGCGCGTGCTCCGCCACGCGCTCGCCACCTCCGAACTCGACAACGCCAACCTCCTCCACGGCATCAAGGCCCGTTTCGACGCGTACGTAATGGGGGCCTTGCGGTTTCGATTACACTACAAGTGTGTGTTGATTCTTTGAGACCTAATTGCGTTGTTTTCGATGGCCGCTGCTGGGATTGTGCAGGGTGGGATTGGAGGTGCCGCGGGTGGAGGTTAGTTTCCAGAACCTGACTGTATCGACTGATGTCCATGTCGGCCGGCGAGCGCTGCCGACGCTTGTCAACTACGTCCACGACATTGCCGAGGTATAAGTTTGCGAGTACGTTTATGTGGTGCATGGCGTACGTTTACTAGTTAGGCAAAATAGACGAGAGTGATGGTACAACCCTTCATGTGAATAAAAGTGACCAAGTAGCTAGGCGCCATTAGCTTGTATTAATTATTTTGTTGTCACAACCCACGCGAGCTTGTCTGCTCCTTCTCTTTCCTTAATGTGAAACTTAAATTTTATCACGTGTAATTACAGCTGTGTCACCCTTTTTTTCGCTCAGATTGGTTGGTTCGTTTGTGTGACCCTTTTTTCGCCCAGTTGACCCATGTGGAGACAAACAATATATCTGATAGATATGTATCCGTTTATGGTTTCCGAGCATGGAAATCAGAATTAAATTGGCTATGGTAGTTTGGATATTGGCAGTCCTTGTGAGATGAGAGGCTGAATTTTCAGATTTTTGTAGTACTTGTTTTGCTATGACAATCATTCTGCATCACTGCTTACGATTAGTTACTGTTCTTTTTTGAAATATATGAAAGCTAGCAGAGACAGTTTTATTAGCTGGTAGAGTGGCCAGTATCACTTACAGTTGCCAGTTTACAACGTCGATTGTTAATTATCCTAGTTTTGCTAGATTGTCCATTCATCATTGTGATATTGTGCTTTATTTGACTCGTGATGATATGTCCTTTTTATCGTTTACTTTCAATCAGAGAATTCTTATTAGCAGCCGTCTTCTACGTTCTGATAAGCACAAGCTGGTTATTTTGGATGATGTCAGTGGAGTTATCAAACCTGGGAGGTGAGAAACTTACCATATATACAGGCATGCGCATAACTCTTGATGCATTCATACTACTTTGAAAAAAAAAAGAAAGTGTTTGTTTCCATGGCAATTTGCTTAATCTTGACTCTTACCGTTTCCCTTGGAATTGCGATGTACATGCATGTACCTATTTGATTTTTAATGAAAGCTCGTTGCTACAACTTGTTGAGGCTGTATTTTGGTTTTATATGTGTGGTGCTAGAATGACGTTGTTGCTCGGACCTCCTGCATCTGGGAAGTCAACCCTCTTGTTGGTTCTTGCCGGTAAACTTGATTCTCAGCTAAAGGTGAGTACCTTCCGCCCCAACACATACACATATGCACGTATAGTTCACTTCTTTTGTTCCATCTTGAGTATAGTTAGTTCTATCATCTATAATGGAATTTATAGTTTCTCATGACTTCTCCTTTTCCCCCATTTGTCTTCATCTTGCAACAGAAAAGTGGAAAAGTTGCCTACAACGGAGTGGCTCTTGATGAGTTTTGTGTACAAAGAACTTCTGCTTATATCAGCCAGACAGATAACCATATCGGAGAATTGACAGTTCGGGAAACTTTAGATTTTGCTGCAAAATGCCAGGGCGCTAATGAAAACTGGCAAGGTTGGTCTTATTTATTTGTTCAACATTCTTTTATGACATGTTTATACTAAAACAGTACAATATACAAATAATACTCCTTGGTATTACTTCATAATTAGTAAATTGTGCCATGAAAATCTAACGAAAGGTTAAGTTAATAACATTTTCTAAACATTGTTTGCTTTACACGGTATTTTACATTCAACATGTGTTTGGTGCATGCAAATACGTTTATTTCCGATTTGGATTACTCTGACGCACATCATATGCTTATTTCCATATACGTTTTTCAATTCTGCCGCATTGATTGTTCAATTTTGTGGATATAATGCTTCTAAGAAAAAAGTGACCAACTCTAATTTGCTTAGTTTTGGTGTGTTAGACCACTGGACTTTATATATATAGATCCGATCTCCCTGTATAGAGTTAGGGTCTTAGTCTCACTGTATACCACATTTCTACATGGTATCAGAGCAGGTCTAGAAATCCCCAGCGCGCTAAATCCTCTCACCGGCGATCCGACGCTTCCTTCTTGTCGTAGAACTTCTTCCCCGGTATTCCTCCTCTGCCTTCTCATCTCAGCATCTCCTCCGCAGACGACTTTCTCCTCCTCCACCATCCTCTCCCATCCCTTTTCCACCACGTGACAAGACGACGGCCTCCATCTGCCTCCTCGTCTCGTTCAGACCTGCCTTAGCTTTTCTCTTGCTTTGGCGCACCTTTTCCTCTTCCTACACCGGCACAACTCTGCGCTCGTCGTCTCCATCGGCTGGACCTGTCCGCCCTCCATCTGCTGGACCGGTCCGCCCTCCATCGGCTGGAACTCTCTCGATTCCCGCTTTTCCGACACACTCACCTACTCTCGGACACAAAGCTTCTTCACTCACGTCCAAGTCACTCCGACGTGTCCACGGATACGAATTTCTGCTTCCTGGACGCGAACCTCCTTTCTTCGTGTCCGCGCCTTCTCCGATTTTTTGTGTCCGCTCCACTCCATTGCGTCGACGAGTCCACAGACATGAAACCTCTCTTCACGGATGCGAACCTTCTCACGCCCGTGACCCACCTACTCTCTTCTACTCATGACCTACCTACTGCCACCCACTCCTTACTCAACTACTCCGCTACCTACTCCCATCGGCCAACCACTCTCCTTATCGGCCACCTACTCCCATCGGCCAACGACTCTCCTCATCGGCTCCTACCCTCATCGGCTTATCACGCCCTGTTACTCTCTCGTCATGACCACTGAGTCGGCTCTTAGTTCCGACACTCTTCCAGTTGTCGGATCTCTTCCGGCCATCGGCGCTCCTAACCATACCTCGAGTACCACTTCGCCGATCTTCTCACCATCTTACGCCGCCGTTAACATGAAATCTCACGTTCCCATCTCGCTTGACCTCAATGCCAACTATTTCAAGTGGATATTTTTCTTTAAATCCCTATGTGGAAAGTTCGGCCTTCGTTCCCACATCGATGGCTCCGTTCCATCTCGATCCAATGATCCCCAGTGGGACATCGCCGAGTGCTACGTGCACAGCTGGCTACTTAGCTTGATCGATGACTCCGTCCTCGATCTTGCAATAGACGACACTGACCCCACCGTCTAGAATCTCTAGGTGGCCATCGAGCGGATCTTCCTCGCCAATAAACAGCCACACGTCATCTTCCTCCTAAATGAATTCCACTCCATGGTACAAGGAAACTTATCTGTCTCCTCGTACTGCCAACAAGGCTGTCGCCCTCCGTGATGTCGGTCACCCTATGGCCGACTCACAACTCGTCCTTGCCTTCCTGCGAGGACTTAACCCTCGCTTCTCAAACACCGCCGATGACATCGCCAACTCTACACCTCTTCCCACGTTCGCCCGGGCCCATGATATGCTAGTTCTCAAAGAACTACGCCTAGCCAACGATGAGAACATTATGGTCCACACCGCTCTCCTCGCCGCAGCCGATCATGGCTGCTCCAACCCCATCGGCTGCCGACCATCGTGCACTGCTACCACCTCTCGCGGCTCTGGTAGCCCATGGCTTTAGCCCTGGCAACAAAGCCCGCACCAGTGGCAACGACAAATGTAAGGGCAAGAACTAGAGTGGCCTGATGCAACCGCACCCTACTCCAGTCTCTACCTCATCTGCCAGTCCTATGGGTCCGTGGTTTTACTACAACCCCTAGGCACCCTAGCCCCAACTACGCAGTCCCATCGGCTGACAACCAGGGGTTCTCGGCGCCCATCCTCAGGCTCACCTGGCATCGACTCCCATCCTACCGCCTCAGCCGATCCTACTGTCACCACCCACCCAGTCGGTTCTCTCATGGAACCAGGCTGGCCTCGTTGCCGCCCTCAATTAGATGATGCTCCAACCCCAGTACCCTTGGGTGCTAGACCCTGGTGTGTCATCCAATATGGTGTCATCAGCTGGTATACTACTCTCTCGCCATCCCTCCTCCACCCCTTTTGTCACCATTGGCAATGACCACTCTCTCCCTATCCAATACCGTGGTGACTCTCTTGTCTACACCCACAACTAATTTTCCACTTCGCAATGTCCTCATCGTTCCCTCCCTCATCCACAATCTAGTATCTGTCCGCCAATTCACAAGAGATAATAATTCTTCAATTGAATTTGACGCTTCTGGTTTCTCTGTGAAGGATATTCCAACCCGGCGCGAGATGCTTCGATGCAATAGTGGTGGTGATCTTTACATCATCTTCACGGCGCCGTCCACTCCGCACGCCAGCATCGCCATCTCCACCAACCTATGGCATCTTCGCCTTGGTCATCCTAGCCCCGACACTATCGCCAATCTCCGTCGCAGCGCCTTCATCATGTATAACCACAACAACTCCACTGTTTACCACTCTTGTCAACTTAGCAAACACATGCAGCTGCCTTTCTCAAACTTTATATCTTATACCTTGCGACCTTTTGAGTTAATACACTGTGATGTGTGGACTTCTCCAGTTAAGAGTTTTCTGGTAATCAATATTATCTCGCAATACTCGATGACTATACACACTATTGCTGGACTTTTCACTAACCAGCAGGTCCGAGGTCGCCTCCCACCTCATTAACTTTACCAACTATATCTCCAACCAATTCAACCTCTCTATTCAAGCCATATAGGCCGATAACGGTACGCAGTTTGTCAACCGTACCATCCAAACCTTCCTTACCTCCCGTGGCACCCATCTCCGCCTCTCCTGTCTCTACACCTCCCCCTAAAACGGCAAGGCCGAACGTCTTCTTCGCACCCTAAACAACATGAGTCATACTATGCTACTTCATACCCACCTACTCGCAACCAGGCTGAAGCACTAACCACCACGACTAACCACTGTGACTTACCTCCTCAATCGGCGCCCTTCCTCCTCTGTTCGCCACAATGTCCCCTACACTCTTTTGTACCACAAGATGCCCAACTACTCTCACCTACGCGTCTTTGGGTGTCTCTGCTATCCCAATCTCATTACCACTGCAACTCACAAACTTGCACCCTGCTCCACCACTTGTATTTTCCTTAAATATCCCTCATCCCACAAGGGATACCGATGTCTCGATCTCTCCACCTACCACATCATCGTCTCCCGCCATATCGTCTTTGACGTGTCCTGCTTCCCCTTCGGTTTACTTCATCCTGGACCCTCGTTTGGCGATCTCGACTTCCTCCTCACCAACACCGTACCCTCCCGATCCCCTCCATCAATCTCACCTCCGGCCTTCTCATCGGCCGCTCTTGAGGACTTCTTGCATAACTATCCTACTCCTCTTCGCTTCGATGCTACTCACATCAGACCTGCATCAGCCCCACCACCCTCATCGGCTCGGGCTGATACTGTCTCACTCCCATCGAACACATCAACTCCATCGACTTCTCAGCCTCCATCGGCTCGCCCACACCTATCGGCCCCTCCCTATCGGCTGCTCTGTATCCATCGGATCGCCCAACCCCATCGGCCCATCAACCTCCATCGGCTCACCCACCCCATTGGCTTAGGCCGACCTTGTTCAGCTCTTTCCCCGAACATACGGTCACCGATCTCGAGCCGATGCCACCCTTCACCAACCAGTCCCCACCCCACCTCTCACGCTCCCATCGGCTCCTACGAACCCAACTGTCCTCTCCACCTCTCATATGATCACCCGATCATAAACCGGGTCTCTCCGCCTTACCAAGTGCTATGGGCTCTCAGCAGTCCATTGTACCATCTCACCTATCCCGACGACTCCTCGTTCAGCCCTAGCCGATTCTCAGTGGTGCGCGACCATGGCCGACGAGTACAAGACCCTTATGGATAACAAGACCTCGCGCCTCGTCCCTCGTCCTCCCGGTGCCATTGTTATGACTGGTAAATAGATCTTTAAACACAAGTTCCATGCCGATGGATTGGTTGCTCATCATAAGGCATGTTGGGTAGTTCGGGGTTTCTCACAACGTCCCGGTGTTGACTACGACAAGACCTTTAGTCCCGTCGTCAAACCCGATACCATTCGGGTTGTTCTCACTCTTGCTGCCTCGCACTCTTGGCCGATCCACCAGCTCAACATAAAGAACGCCTTCCTTCACGGTCATCTAACGAAAACGGTCTACTGCCAGTAGCATCTAGGCTTCATCGATCCATCTCGTCCCGACGACGTTTGCCTCCTTCAGCGCTCTCTCTACGGCCTCAAACAGGCCCCTCGGGTCTAGTACCAGCATTTTGCTTCCTATCTTCGGCACATCGGCTTTGTGTCCTCCGTCTCTGATACTTTCCTCTTCGTTCTTTATATTGGCAACACCACCGCCTATCTTCTCCTTTACATCGATGACATTGTTCTGACAGCGTCCTCATCGTCCCTCCTACACCAGATCATGGCCCGACTCCACTCTAAGTTTGCCATGACCGATCTTGGTCCTCTCCATCTCTTTTTTGGCATCTCTGTCACCCGCTCTCCTCACAGGCTCTTTCTCTCCCAACGTCATTATGCCATCGATCTCCTCCAACGTGCGGGCATGGCCGAATGTCACCCCACGGCCACTCTCATCGACACTCGTGCCAAGCTCTTTACCATCGATGGCTCTCTCATAGCCGATCCCTCCTAATACTGGAGTCTTGCTGGTGCCCTCTAGTACCTCACACTAACACGGCCCGATCTCACCTACGCTGTCCACCAAGTGTGTCTCTTCATGCATGCTATGTACAAACCTCACCTCGCACTGCTCAAGCGTATTCTTCGCTATGTGAAGGGCACACTCTCCACCGGCTTACACCTCAGCTCCAGCCCCATCGACTCTCTCACCGCGTACTCCGATGCGGACTGGGCGGGCTACCCTGACTCTCAACGCTCCACATCCGGCTACTGTATCTTCCTCAGCGACACTCTAGTCTTCGGGTCCTCAAAGCGCTAGACTACAGTGTCTCGGTCTAGCACCGAAGCCGAGTATTGCGCCGTTGCCCATGCCGTTACCGAGTGTTGCTGGTTTCGCCAGCTTATCCAGGAGCTCCATGCACCTATCCCCCTCTACGACCATCGTCTACTGTGACAACGTCAGTGCCATCTACATGATCGCCAACCCAGTCCATCATCGACGCACGAAGCATAAAGAGATAGACATTCACTTCGTACGTGACAAGGTCGCACAAGGATTGGTTCGGGTCTTTTATATACCGTCAGTACACCAGTTCACCGACATTATGACCAAAGGCTTACCCGCGCCTTTGTTCACCAATTTTTGTTTCAGTCTCTGCGTCCGTTTCCCTCCCGCTATGACTGCGGGAGGATATTAGACCACTAGACTTTTATATATATAGACCCGACCCCCCTGTATAGAGTTTGGACTGTTTTAGTTTCACTGTACACCATATTTCTATATGGTGCTTCTATAGAGTTCATCCAAATAACCATTTTCATAATGTAAGTATCTGTGTAGTAGACAACATTTCTCAAAGCAAAAAATCTATTTTCTTTCATCCTAAAATATAAGAAATCCTAGCATTTAAATTTGTCCTAAAATATAAGAGATTCTAGAGTACTGCTTCTCCCATCTAACCACCTCTCATCTAATTTTCATCCAATTTTACTCTCAACCAGTCTCTACATATACCTATCATTTAATAAGGTGTATAATAGTATTTTCTTTTTAACCTTAATCTTAAAAAATAGTAAAATTCCTTATATTATGAGACAAAGGTAGTAAGTGATAACCCCAAAAAATGAATTTTCTACTTTTAGGATTGCTCACTTTTCAGATTATTTGAGGATCGATGCATCTTATGCCAGGGTTCATTTAATATAATATACACCTTGCTTTGCGGCTCTTTTCAAAAAATATGAATGGGGGAATGCTCATCTGCAATTTTGTACTTTTCAAGATTATTTACTAAAGCCAATATCTGTTGGGCTGGAAGCATATTTTTAAGTCGTTCCCATCTCTTGTCCCTGGAAATCTCACAAACCATGTCCCTTCTGTTGAGGCAGATTTCTTATGAATATACTAAACCTTTTAGCTGATTGTCAGTGTCACCAAATATGAAGCCAATTTATGCTTCTGAAATACTGTTTGTCAATAGGTAATTGTTGTACATCTATAAAAATTTCTATCTCCCATGCTTCTAATAGTGACATAATTAGGAATTTACAGAAGCTATTTTTGTTGTTTTCATCTTTTATCTTGTTTAGATACGAACTTACACCTGTTTTTGTCTGTGTGCTTTTAAATATTTATCTTTAGAGTGCCTGAAAGAATTGGTCAACCTTGAAAAGGAAAAGGGCATAAGGCCAAGTCCTGAGATTGATGCTTTTATGAAGGTTTGTTACCTAATTTTGTGGCTAAACTTCTTATATGTCATATTTCGTTCTGCAAAGTAATTTGTTTTGTGTGGCCAGACTGCATCATTTGGAAGAGAAAAACACAATCTTGTCACAGACTATGTATTGAGAGTACTTGGGCTGGATATGTGTGCTGATACTCCTGTTGGTAGTGACATGGAAAGAGGTGTCTCTGGTGGCCAGAAAAAGCGAGTTACAACAGGTTCATCAGATATCAACCTATTCTTTCCCTGGCAATTACCATTCCTTTCTGTGTTCTACATTACTCCAACCCTTAGAAACTGTGGTGGAAAAGCAAAGAGTTTTATGTCCTGGGTGTGCATCTTCTGTGGTACATCTCTCATGAACGTGGTGCAATCTTGCAGGAGAAATGATTATTGGGCCAAGAAAAACCCTTCTCATGGATGAAATATCGACAGGTCTTGATAGCTCAACAACCTTTCAAATAGTTAAGTGCATGAGGAACTTTGTTCATGAGATGCAAGCTACTGTGCTGATGTCACTTCTTCAGCCTGCACCAGAGACGTTTGAACTATTTGATGATCTAATTCTGTTGTCCAAAGGGAAGATCGTTTATCAAGGGCCGATAAAGCATGTTGTGGACTATTTTAAATCATTAGGATTTTCATTGCCACCTCGGAAGGGGATTGCAGATTTTCTCCAGGAGGTATTGTTTTGGTCTGCTTGTTCCATAGATGTTGGAAGCATGCTAAAGTTAACCTTCAAATAACTTCTTTTTTCAGGTGACATCAAGGAAAGATCAAGCCCAGTACTGGTCTGACCAGTCAAAAGAACACGTCTTTATTTCTGCATCAGCAATGGCAGCTGAATTCAAAGAATCCCAGTATGGTAGATATTTGGAGTCTAATCTAAGTAGTTCGTGTGGTAATAAGGATTCTTCTCAGGTTCTTGCCCGGTCGAAATTTGCAGTACCAAAATTTAGCCTTGTTAGAGCATGCTTTGCTAGGGAGCTTATTCTAATAAGACGTAATCGTTTCCTCTACACTTTTAGGACATGCCAGGTACGTTCATGACTCTCGTTACTTCTTTTAAATAATTTATCAGAAATAGTAAGGCTGTAGTAACTGTCAGGAACTTGCAGATTGATCTTTACAATATATGGGCTAGTCTAATTTTTAATACCTTGTCTATCAAGTATGAAATAAATTTATAGATTTTGCTGTTATAATCTGTCATAGTGGCCAATTTTTGTCAACCTCAACCACAACAAGCTGATCCGTGATACATCAAATCAGCACTATTGCAGGATGCATCAAAATTATTTTGGGACCAGGAGTAGTTAATACTAGATAGTTGATATATCAATAGTCAACGCTAAGCATTCGACAATCTTAGACACTAACAGTGTTTAAAGGAAATTTCTTGAAATATTTAGGAAAGTTCTTGAAATCTTTAGCATGATTTTTTATTTTACATTAGTTTTTTCGTGTAATATTTTCTTAACAGAGTTTATGCCTTACGTGTAGAATTTAATGTCATTTGTTCTAGCATTTAATGCTTTTCCAATGGCTTAAGTTTTGCATAAACACTCCCTTGAGATGGCATTCATGTTTGATATTAAAAGGCTATTGAGGTAGAAGTAACATCCATCTTCAAAGATACAAGAATATTACACGTTGTGTTACTTCAGAAGACCAAATATATTACCACTTCTGTAAGATTTTGTGCAATGAAATACATAAAAGGGTTACAAACCTGACTTTATTTTTGCCCGATTCTTGTCATGTAGAATTTTGCACATACAAAATTTGGCTTTCGTTTTGTTTCACTTCTATCATATTTGTTATAATTTGGTTCATGACAGATATCATGTGAAGTCATGCCATCATTATCTTCACTTGAGTTTTTTGAGAAAATGGATTGATTTTGTGCAGGTTGCTTTTGTTGGGATCATTGCGTCCACACTGTTTCTCCGGACAAGATTACATACTGTTGATGAGCAAAATGGGAATCTATATCTGTCCTGTCTATTTTTTGGGCTCGTGCATATGATGTTTAATGGTTTTACAGAGATGACCATGACTATTTCTCGCCTTCCAGTGTTCTATAAGCAAAGAGACAATTTCTTCCATCCTGCATGGGCTTTCTCGCTTCCAAATTGGGTATTAAGAATTCCATATTCCTTTATTGAAGCTGTTGTATGGTCATGTGTTGTATACTATACGGTAGGCTTCGCACCAACGGTTGATAGGTATGCCTAAGACATGTACCCTTTTGATCAATATGCTTAACTGGCTACAGTTTTTGTATTTGGTCATGTCGTGATTATACAAACCATCTGCAGATTCTTTCGCTTTATGCTGCTGTTATTCTCTATACATCAAATGGCCTTAGGCCTTTTCCGGATGATGGGAGCTATTGCACGAGACATGACCATTGCTAGTACTTTCGGATCTGCAGTCTTATTGGCAATTTTTCTTTTAGGAGGATTCATTGTTCCTAAAGGTTGATATTTAGTACCATTATCATTTTTTTGCTTGATTATTAGTCTGACTTGAATTAATTTTTTTTTACCAAATTGCCATTGACGAGGGTACACGACTTTACTGCTGATTTTCATAGGGACCATAAAACCATGGTGGGACTGGGCTTATTGGATTTCACCATTGATGTATGCACAACGTGCTGTTTCAGTTAATGAATTCTCAGCATCCAGATGGTCAAAGGTCCATTCATATGCATACATCTTTTTTCACTCATCCTGACTTTACTTTACGTGTGTTATAATACATTTCTTTGTAACTATTTGTTATTCATAATTTTTTGATTTCAGGTATCAGTTTCAGGGAACACGACAGTTGGAACCAACATTCTTATTTCGCACAGTCTCCCAACAGAGGATTATTGGTTCTGGATTGGAGTAGGCGTTTTATTAGCCTACTCCATAATTTTCAATATTCTATTTACTCTTGCGTTGGCGTTCCTTAATCGTGAGTATTGAGATGAGAAAATCAAGTTCTAAAATAATATTTGGCTGCCAGATGATTCAATTTCTAAAATATATTTCTTTTGAAGCCCTTCGAAAGCCGCAGGCACTTGTTCCTTCTGATGATGGGGACAGAAGGGATGTGGAAATTAGAACTGCCACAAACAGAAATGCAATTGCAGGTGATTTTCAGATCTGTTGTTGCAGCTTGATTTTTCTTTTTTACAATATATATAGTTGGTTTTACCAGTGCTTTCTGGCCACTTTTGTTTATGCACTTTCTTCATGTACTGCTGCTGCATGAGCTTAACTCATTTCATCCCACTAAACATTGTAATCATATATGTGGATTATATCACGTTGATTTACTTAAGAGTTAAATGATGGCTTTCTGATATGGTCCGTTGATCTTCTAGCCTACTTTCAGTATTAGTAAGAATGGTCAGATGGGTTTGTATTTACAACAACATGACATCCGTATTATCCATCTGATTTTATGATTTGAATACTTTGGCATCAACAAGTAACGACTCTTCTCTGGAATTAAATTGCAGAAATAAATGAGAGCAATCATGGATTTGAAGGTCAGACTGACAGCAAAAGTAAAAAGGGAATGATACTACCTTTTCAGCCACTAACCATGACGTTTCACAATGTGAACTATTATGTCAATATGCCAAAGGTTACTCACTTAAAATCTATTGTCTATTGATCTTATATGTTACCTCAGCTAAAATAGTATCTCATTAAAAGGAAATGGAAGCCAGAGGTGTTCCTGAGAAAAGACTACAGTTGCTGTCTGAAGTTAGTGGGATATTTAGGCCACGTATCCTGACAGCATTGGTTGGTGCAAGTGGTTCTGGGAAGACAACACTTATGGATGTTTTAGCTGGCAGAAAAACGGGTGGCTACATAGAAGGTGATATCAGGATTTCTGGCCATAAAAAAGAACAGCAAACCTTTGCCAGGATAACAGGATATGTTGAACAAAATAACATACATTCTCCACAAGTAACAGTTGAAGAGTCTCTCTGGTTTTCGTCAACCCTGCGGCTTCCAAATGACATAAGTAGAGAAACAAGACACGTCTGTTCTGAACTTTCACTTAAATTTTATATCCTAAGGGTGTTAGTTCTTTTTGTTGATACATACTTCTAATTTAACTGCAGGCATTTGTAGAAGAAGTTATGGCATTGGTAGAGCTTGATCAACTTCGGTATGCATTAGTTGGAAAACAGGGTTTTACAGGCTTGTCAACGGAGCAAAGGAAACGCCTTACGATAGCTGTTGAGCTTGTTGCAAATCCTTCTATCATTTTTATGGATGAACCTACGTCTGGTTTGGATGCGCGAGCAGCTGCCATTGTGATGCGGACAGTTCGAAACACTGTTGATACTGGCAGAACTGTGGTCTGCACGATACACCAGCCGAGTATTGATATCTTTGAGGCATTTGATGAGGTAGTGGCATAGTGCTGCATTCTTTGTTTTGTTTTTAGTTGCTCATTGCCATTGTTGGTCGTGCTGATTGTTTTATCTGATGCAGCTACTCCTTCTGAAACGAGGAGGTCGAGTAATATACGGAGGTTCACTTGGTGTTAAGTCAGTTGATATGATTAATTACTTTCAGGTAATGCACGGAGGGTGTTACACAGCTGCATTATTTGTTGTTAAAAACCAAGTTCTTTTCACAAAATCTCAAAAACAAAGGAGATTATACTCATAGTATTTTTGTTGTTATATTGTTGTACTATGTAAGTGGGATGTAATAGTTTTTGTAAACAGCTGGCATGTTTCGTCTTCACTTCATAAAAATGCCCTAGTGCTAATATTTTTTGTTAACAAACATAGGCCTTTGTTCCATGCTCCCTCTGTTTCTAAACACTTTATTTGTTCACAAATATTTAACACCCTGTATTTTCATTTTGTGCTCCCTAATCCCCCTTATTTCCTCACCCTGCCACATTGTGGGATATCAATTAGATTACTTCTTAATGAAATTTCCATTTTAGACAAATATGATAAAATGATTTCCCAGATAAGCAGCTTTGTTGAAGGATGACAAGTATTTTTAATGAATAAATGTTAATGCTGCCTGCCTAATTAGTAATATTTTCCATCTAATCCATTTGATAAGCTTTACTCTTTTTTGGCAGAGTTAAGCGTAAGCCATATTTTGTTGCATATGGCGTTTATTTAAAAGCTCTGGCCCTACCAAATATGGTTTCAATAGCATAATAAGAAAAGGAACACCAATTTGTTTTCTGGAAACTGAAAATAAATCAAAAGCTGCAAGCCTTTGGCCAATTTTGCTGTGGCCTGTCGACAAAATTAGTTCCTGTCCTTAACAGCTGGTCTCTTATCAATGATTTGCTAGTAAAACATCATTAATCTCAACATTTTTAATGATCATAAACTAACAATTTATGAAATATTGACAACGCAGGGAATTCCTAGGGTCGTTCCTATCACTGAAGGCTACAACCCAGCAACATGGATGCTTGAAGTTACAACACAAGCATCTGAAGAAATGCATGGCATAGATTTTGCAATCGTTTACAAGAACTCATATCAGTTCAGGTTATTCCTACTGCATTAAATAAAATGCCTCTAGTTTTTATTTCCTTGACTTGATCTTTTTCTTCTAATTGTTGGAATTGGGTTAATAAACTAGTTTTCTGTACTTTAGGAAAATGGAGGACTTAATTGAAGAACAAAGCGTTCCCGTTTCTAGCACAGAGCCGTTAAAGTTCTCATCAGAGTTTTCACAGAATCGCCTTACTCAATTCATAGTATGCCTGCGCAAGCAAAGCCTTGTTTACTGGAGAAGTCCAGAGTACAATGCTGTGCGATTATTTTTCACATCAGTTACTGCTCTAATATTTGGCTCAATATTTTGGAACATTGGGATGAAGAGGTAAATCTTCAAGGAACAACTTCTCAAATACTACTTTCGGTCAAAAATATATCATGTCTGACTTATTTTATGGTCTTTCACAATATTTTTATTAGAATTAGTTTATAAATATAATAAGTTTATCAGATTATTACTGTATTTTTCAAGACAATCCAAACATACCTTTTTTTTAATGTTTACAAGCTAAATATTTTAAAAGTTATTGATGTTCAAAGTTTCAAAAGTTAGACAAGATGTTGTCCAAAACATCATATATTTTAAGTTTGACTTGAAGTTGTCTAAAGTGTCATATATTTTTGACCAGAGGGAGTATATTATATTTTTGTATGTCTTTTGTATTCATGTTAATTGGCATGTATATATATATTTATGTTTGTTCTCAGGTAATCATCTGATAGCTAAGCATGTACTTTACTTTTCTTATATAGCTGCTAGCATTTCAGTTCTCTAACTTGAATAATTTCTTCATGGCAAGATTGCACTATCAGCAAGAGATTCAGTTTGTTCCGTCTAGCCACAAAACTAATTTTATTGAATCGAGTCCCCAAGCTATATTCAATTTTGTATAACCATTTAAGTCTTCTATTTACTTGAGCTCAAGTGCTTTTTGATTTTGTTCAATTAAGATCATTTATTATCAACAATCATCTAAATGGGCCCATCTAATTATTACTCCAATGACGTGAATTCCAATTTGACCCACTGAAGTATTGTAACAATTTGATAAAATAACTAATTGTTATTTGAATTCGTTAACATTACTTGGAGGAAATATTCTGGCGAAACAGTTATCAGATATAACCCATGTCATACTGTACAGTATAATGTGTATCAAACAAAAGATAACCCATGCAGCAGAGCCTTCTGAGTTGTATCTGAATTGGTTAAGAATGTCCATTAGAAGTGTAAGTTCAACTGTGCTCTCTGTATATAATGACCCTAATTCCTCGCTCCCAACCACTAGGGTCTGCTAATAAATTTTGTGAAGCCTCTAGGTTATGGATATATGTTTTCCTTCTTATTAATAAAATGATACGTAGATCTCCTGCTTGTTTGAGAAAAAAAATAGTTTCTATTTGTACATGCCAGAATGAATGAGAGGCATACATCATTTTATTTACATCAGTACTATTATGCAGAGAATCTACGGAAGATTTATTACTTATCATGGGTGCTCTTTATGCGGCATGCCTATTTCTTGGCGTAAATAATGCTTCATCTGTACAACCTGTAGTTTCTGTTGAGAGGACAGTCTACTACAGGGAAAGAGCTGCTAAGATGTACTCGTCATTCCCATATGCTGCAGCTCAGGTTTACTACCTTTTGCTGGTCTGGTTCGCATCTTGGTTGTTGTCCTCCCTAAAAATCCTATAGCTAACTATGCTTGGAATCTTACAGGGTCTTATGGAGATTCCATATATTGCAGCTCAGACACTAATATTCGGTCTCATTACTTACTTCATGGTCAATTATGAGCGGAACATAAGTAAGTTCTTTGTCACCAGAAATGTTTGAAATCCATGTGGTCTTGCAGAGATTCTCAAGTGCTTCCAATCTCTTGCACATAACGCTATTGGCTTTTCTATACGTTAGTTTAATCTTTTCACATTTGTAATCTGCTAAAGTCGTGTCTTGTAATTGCAGGAAAATTGGTCTTGTACCTTGTTTACATGTTCCTTACTTTTACCTACTTCACGTTCTATGGAATGGTGGCAGTAGGCTTGACACCAACTCAACACATGGCATCTGTGGTATCCTCAGCGTTTTACTCATTATGGAATCTTCTTTCTGGGTTCTTAATCCCTCAATCTGTAAGACACTAAAAGACATTACTTTATTTTAATTTTGTCTGTGTTCTGTTGAATTATTTATTAACAATCTACATACAAAAAGGTTTTACTTATTTTCCAGAAAATCATGAAATTCCTGTCCGATCAAATCCTTGATTTTTTTTCAATTTTATCACTTTATTACCTTAATTTTCCCATGTTAATAGTTTTCCTCCAACATGTTGAGCATCTAATTTTAGTTGATGCATTGTTAAAAAATTAAAAAACCCTTTTGGAGCTAATCAAATAATTAGTGTTTCGAGCTAGAACTAATAGCATAATCTATTCTGATTAATTCTTTCCCTTCCTACAGAGAATTCCAGGATGGTGGATCTGGTTTTATTACATCTGCCCAGTCGCATGGACCCTGCGAGGTATCATTACATCACAATTAGGTGATGTGGACACCAGAATAGTGGGCCCTGGTTTCGATGGCACGGTGCAGGAATTCCTCCAGCAGAACTTGGGATTTGATCAGGGGATGACAGGTGCCACAGTTGGCGTCCTCATTGGCTTTTCACTTTTCTTCTTTTCAATTTACGCCCTATCCATCAAGATAGTGAATTTCCAGAGAAGGTAGCCACTCTATTACACATCCTAACAATGTTTGGCAGAGCTGGTGTTTGGATGATTTCCCTCGCCTGGTGCCGACAGCATTACTTTTCTCCATTTCTGATATATATACTAGTTGGATGAAGCACCAGTTAATCTGAGGCCAGTGTTTGCTGACGCAGCTGAAAAAAGCGGTCGTTACATGCTAATTTTGAGAGTAGCATTCCAAATGTATAGCGGCTTGTCAAAATCTTCAGTTCTGTCACTTCTTAGGCAATCACGCAGTGTATACAAAAAGGAAATAGTTGTGGTGTTCCCCAAAGCACTTATGTAAGTCTTTTTTTTTCCTTCTGTAACTATCGAAGACACTATGCTTGATACTATGTTGGGCATCTTCAACATGTGTTGTATTTCAGGAAAGGAGTAGTGTGTTTTTTTTTGGCTAAATGATTTACGATAATTATTAGAGGGTAGAAATAAATAAATAAACTATTATAAAGTTAAAAAATAAATTTAAGACATTCTGACACGGTTGACTTTTAGACATTCTATTCATATTTTTTTAGAAAAACTTATTTATATAGTTGTGATTTGATTTATTATTAAATATAATTTAAATATAACTTATATTTTTATATTTTGTATAATTTCTTAAATAAGATGAATGGTCAAATATATGTTAAAAAATTAATGGAGGCAGTAAGAAATTCATATCCATTCATCCATTTCAATCTGATATATGTCTCATTTCTCCCAAAATAATTTAGTTTTCGGGCTATCTGTTCGTCAAGTGAATACTTTTTCTTGTGTATAATTCACATTTAACTAGATTAATAATATCTGACAACTCTCACTTATGTGTATTTTTTTCTTGTAGTGAAGCGTAGATGTTTCATCCGAAAACTAAAAAGTGTACTATGATGTCAGTTCTTACCTGTATGAAACGAACATTATGATTTATATAAGCATATTAATGCATCTAGATTAATCTAGAAAAAAAATAAGCGAACTAAAATTACACTTCAGCTAGAACATATCCTTTAAATTCTGTACGCACCCACTACACATACTTAGATAACAAATGACAAAAATTTCAAAAAAAAGTACATGTATTTAATGTTACTCCACTTATTCATATAATTCCAACTTCAAATTCATCATACAAAGGGCAAAAAAAAGATAACTTTTGCAAATTTGTACTCTTAAAAATTTTAGATTTTCATTTCTTTGTTATCCTTCAAATATAATAAATTTGAAGTTGGAATCTTATGTATAGGTGAAGTAAGATTAGAGAAAAAAACTCACTCTGTTCATATTATAATATATTTTGACAATTTTAAAAGTTAAACTTTTTTATGTTTGAGAAAAATATAGCAATATTTTTAAAACAAAACAATATAGTATCAAAATATATCTAAAATATATCTAATATTAGATTTAATGAAACTAATTTAGTTTTAATTTGGTTTTAAGAATAAATAAATAAATAAATATATTTATAAATTTTGTCTTAAAAAAGTTGACTAAAAAAATCAAAACATGAAAGAATATTTTTTTAGAATTTTTAATAGTATTTGTTAGTTGGTTTGCACAGTTAGTGCAACTAAAATTTATGTGTATGATACATTTCCTTGTATATATGTACTAATATATAATACATGTCATGATTCAATGTCAAGATTGCTTTTGTGCTCCTGCAATGAAATGGTGTGTCATTGATGTGTTACAACCTGTGTACCCTCAAAATTAACCTGATCCCTCCCATTCTCTCTAGCTTTACTCAATTCTCTCTGTACCCTCGACTGTATCTGTGATTTTTTACTTTGATTGCTTCTGTCCCTACCGTTAGGTTTCCTTAAGTTTAGGGTTTAGTTTGCATGAAATATCCATTATGCTCTTTAAGATAGATGAAGTGTTAAAATTTCAATAAATGGGTTGACAGCGAGCTCCATAAAGATTAAAATATTGATGAGTACATCTTATGTGTATTTTTTGAGACTAATAATGTGTGCAGTTGAAAAACAAATTTAGTACTTTTAACCTCATATGCATCCATACAAAACATGATCTAAAAATATATAATGAATCCAAAAGTAGGATAATCTAAAAATATACAATGCATCCAAAAATATAATACAATGGATCCGAGGTCGATGCAAATATATTTTGGATCAAAGGCATAGCATACTGCCCGGGTTTACTTGAAAGCATAAAGGCAGTACTGGTTAATTACAAGCTGCTGAGAATGCCAGCTTTCTAGAGGAAGCACAAGGCACATTGCCTGACCAAGAGCAGCAATGGGAAGTAAGCTAAAGAGACAGGATAGAACCGGCCTACACCCTCCGAAAAGAAAAAATAAATTCAAAATCATCCTAAAAAAATCGTTTTTTGAATAGAGTGTAGGCTACAAGTTAACAGAGTAGCTAAACTACAAAACACCCAACGAGAAACAATTTCTGGGAGCACGGGGCCGACGACGGCAGGGCGCAGTCCTGACGGTGACGAGGAGCGGGGGAGCCGGCTGCGATCGACTAGAGTGCGGGACGGGAGCACGGGACCGCCGGCGACGGGATGGCGCGGTCCCGACGGCACCGTGCAGGATCACTTCGTACCTGTGGAGTACTCCGAATGTTGGACAGAAAACAATTCAATGTTTTATAATTTCTCCTAACAACCATTTCTCTTAAGCAGAAGGATATGACGAATTTTACGCTCAAGCTAGCTTCATATTGATTAACTATCTGTGGAACGAAGAGAAATGAACTCCAGGTTACAAACGTAGCGACGGGTCAAAAACTATACACACGATGACTACTGTAATAGCTTATTACTAACATGCAGGTCGGCCCACACCTATCCCATGGAATTAGGTGGGGCGGAATTTGTTGGTGATTTAGTTCTGTATTTCATTGAGAAGTGCTTATGTTTTATTCTACAGCTGGTCTAGTACAAAGTGATAGTAATTATGTAAAGATGGGTGATGGTATTGCTTTTCCTTTTAGCACTGGTTGTCAAGGCAATGGACAAACCTGTTGAATACAACAGCAATGACGATATCATTGCAACTGCCAGAAGCACTAGCAGCCACTAATTCATTCACGAAATATTCCTGCTACCGGTGTTCGCTTTTCAACCCTTGAGCAATCCGCAAGCAAGAACGATGCATGGAGACAGAAGATCCGAGAGAAGGTACATTGCATCATGGACAGACCACAACAACACTAGTAACTATCATCCGTACAGGTGTCTCCACTCTTCACTAACTAAACTCTAGAATTCTATCTAATGCAGTATGGTCTGGACACAAGCCAGTTCACCTACAGGCTACAGTACAATCCGTCCGACCCAAGCAGATATCAGCGAAATGGTGCTCCTCCAGCTGAAGAAAGGAATCATTGAAAAATCCTCCAGCATAACGAACTCCAGTCCAGTATGGTGTTTTTTCCTTTTCTTGGGCATGCTTGTGCAGTATGTTGTACCGAACTATATATTATTCAGAGTGTCGTGTGTAAAGAGGGCTGTTATATTGTCGTTTTGTTATATTGATGTGTTCTCATAAGGCTCTATGCACCAGTAATTCTCATGTGGAGGAGCTGCTGTTAGGTACGCCATTTTATTTCGTATTTTTGGCTGTATCTTTTTGTATTTTCCTTTTTGTACAGCGGTGGTATTCAGTTTGGCATTATAATCATGTTTGTAGGAGTTGGTTTGTGCTATGAAAACGAGTAATTCTTTTTGACATTCCATTGTTTTTATTGATGAACCAAAAAAGACCATTTGGCTCGCCTGATGGATGCATTGACTGGCCAAGTCCAAGTCGAGCAAAGGTCGGAGAGAAATGTTATCAATGATCTGATGTGAGTTCAGGTTCTGTCCCGACTATGTAAAACTCGTTGGTATTTAGCGATCTGACTGTACCTATGGTTCAATGGAAGAGATTTCTTACGGTACTGCCTCGCGACCTAGGGCTGTAAAAACCCTCTTAGTGGAATCACCCATTTCCATAAAAATCAAGTCTATCCCAAGCAAATTACCAAATATCAGTTCGTGTATATCACCATTTTCTGCAATTTACGGTAGAAACGTCAACCGCTACGATAAAAAAGAAGACTATCCCAACCAGTCCATCACTATATCGGTTTTCAGTCCGAACCGATGCAAACCGGCAGTGCTACTCAGTATCAGTTCAAGTTATGAACTGTTGGTGTTGCAGTGAATTATCATTACCGATTTATTCCATGACATTCTTCTTACCTACACATCGATAAATACCAAGCAAAGGCAAAGGTACAACCGTACAAGGGTGTACATAACATAAGTATATATTGACTGCACTACTGCTGTAGATTTTTTTTTATCTTAGGAGTAAATACTTGTCAATCGTCGTTTACATCTTAATTAGAACCACGAGCTATAATAATCAGCGTGTTAAGTTGCTCAGGGCGTACTCACCGGTCGGCCAGTCTTGGAAGCTGAAGCCGGTGGCACTCCGGGCACCAATGGCGGCAGGAGGGGCACTGGCGGGAGGAGAGACGGCGGAGGTGGCGGAGGCGGTGGTGGGTTAAGCAACGGCAACGGCAGCACCGGCGGTATTAACGACGATGGAGGCGGCTGTGGGGTGAGCGGCGGCAGGATTGACGGCGGAGACGGGGTGGGGAATACCGGTGGGACGAGAGACGGCGGCGCCGGCGTGATCGGGTTTGGCTGGATGGGCACGCCGCCGATGTTCGGCGGCTCCGGCACGAGCGGGATCGGCGGGAAGAAGATGCCCTTCTCGTTGCAGAGCTCCGGGTGGACGGCGAACGCTCCAGCGGAGAAGACTCGGGTGCCACCGCCGTTGTGTTTCGTGGCGGCCAGGCGGAAGCCTCTGGCTGTAGCGGCAGACATGGCGGCGGCGTCGCAGGGCACCGCATTACTATTGGCGGGTCGCACGAGTAGCTTCACGGAGCACGATGTCACTGAGCCCAGCCGACTCTTGGCCTCCGGTGGCAGGTGGACGCGGAACTCGCCGCGACGGTCGGTGAGGGATTGCTGCAGGAACACGTCCCTGCTGTTGCCGTCGTGGCACCGGATGGCGACGGGGGCACCTGCGTATCAAAACTCATGGAAAGAGAATCATGCACTGCAAGAGTTGAACGTGGAAACGTTTGAGACGAAGGAGAAGCCGCGCGCGCGCCTGATACCGCGGCCTTGGTGGTGTCTGAGCCGGAGTGGACGGAGCCGACGACGACGACGGATGAGGGTGGCCGGGTATGCTTCCCGCCATGGTGTGCGGCGAGGTGGCAGTGGAAGCAAGAGAAGACCACTGCCAAGAGTAGTAGCAGCTGCCAAGCGTGCATTCCTGCGGTGCGAACCATCTTCAGACTAAGCAATGCGAGGTGGCTTTGTGAACGTCGTCACGGTTGGTATTTATGAACGTCAAGAGAAAATCGAGAAGCATAGTGTTCTATGCATACGTAGCACTGTTACCGTTACTAACTGGCTACAACAGGAACGAATGCAATTTTAGACGAGAGAAATGAAATTACATATGCAGTAGTACATACATAAACCCACAAGATTTCTTCTTTTAACATTTTCTCAAACTAGGACAAACGATAACTCCATAAACCTTACAAAACAATTGTTGAAAGCCATAAGTTTTATATGACAAAAAGAAGAAATTCGTAACAAACATGTTTGCCGTAATCGAAAAAAATCTACATAAGATATTTAAGCTTAACCAAATAGCCTGTTAGATGGACGTTATCCAAACCGGATGAATGACCTATTTGGAGAAGCTTCTGGTACTTACAGCTGTTTTCTCTAGCTTATCACCAACTCTCAACAGTTTACACTGGATTTATAAGACTGAGTAGCTATACAATCTACAAATGAATTAGTAGCCATATGCTAGGGTTATCCAGCTTCTTGTTCTCATCTGTTAAATACTCACCAACTATTTATCATAATCTCAGCTCCAAGAAAACGTATTGCACAATCAACTGTCAGTGGCCACAATGTCGCTTATTAGGAGCAACTAAGCTACATGTGTTTTGAACCAATGACACTACGTTTATATATGTGTTCAGTGAACTTGAGCTCTTCTCTTCCGAGTAAACACTTGTCTCACAGACAAATTTCGTTTAAAGCTTGGTAATTCGTTCCTCATTTGAGAAATTTAGAGTGTGTGTAGGCATGGTGTAAGCTTTTCGGTTTGGAATTTAAGTTTTCAAATTCATCCACCAAACTGGTATCAGACTCCTCTTAAGTAAAAAGATAAAGTTAACAATAGATAAATGTCCACAGAAACAAATTAATGAGAATTTCTTTCTCTGAAAGTGAACTATCTGATATAAACACTGTGCATATATAGCCAAGAGCATGGAGTGAACTAGGTACGTCAAAATGTTTTGTCCCATACGTTGAATAGCTGCTTGTCGGCATGACAGAACTAGTGGATATAACTAAACATTCATATCTCCATAGCACATACATCACTAGATGGAATGACTTTATCTCTCCAACGAATTTTGATATTACAGTCACTATATATGTTTGCACTAGTATATATAATTTGTATGCATCATGCTTCAGATGCGCGTTGCCGCCTCGCACACGCGCCGACGAAGTCGCGCGCGCGGCTGGGTGTCCGTAAGCTCAACGGTTAGGGCCAATAACGAGGTTATATAATAAAAATAATAAATAAATATTTGAGTTAAAAGTTTTAAAATTTGAGTTGAAAGTTTCAGATAATTGCGGTCGAAAGTTTTAATTTTGAGTATTCCAAATTTGAATTAAAAGTTTTAAAATTTAAATTTAAGTTGAAAGTTTTAAATTTGAAGTTGAAAGTTTCGAACTAAAGTTGAAAAGTTTCAAACTGCGTGGAGCCTGACCCTTATCGGACTCGGCGCGCACCGGCGGCGCTGCCCCTTCGTATGTCCAACGCAGACAAACTCACTCCATCCATACATGTATATAAGCCTACACGTATAAACTATTAGAGATGTATCTGACCACTACTTTATCACAGGCCTGCAACAACCCAAAATCATCACTGCTAAGTACAAACATACATAGACACACACACACACACACATGGTCAGAAACCTTCAGCCGCTAAGAGAACAGCCAATTGACACATGAATGGACGTATACACGGAGGGATGGGAATGGTTTGGGAGGTTCTGCGCATTCGTTGTCAGGGACGAAACATATGCATACAAGTTTTCTTTTCTTTGGCACCATGCGTGACTCGCCCCCTTCACAGCTTCATGCACTATTCCAAAAAATATTCTTGTAGACGGCTCAAATCGATTATTGAAGGTGGCTAGCAGAGCTATCTGCAATTAATCGTATGTAAAAATGTATACTCTTTAGGCGGCTCGTATCTTGCCTGCGGGCTGTGCATAGGATTAGTCGTGATAGCTGCCTGTAAAAATCATTATTATTTATGGTGTATAAGGTTAGTTGTCTAAAAAATACATTATTAACTAAAATTTATATCTAAAATTTATCCTAAATTTTGTATCAAATTCATTCTAAAATATTGTATATCCATACATTTATCAAAATAACAGATTATATATATTATATCAAAAAAATTAATTTAATTAATATATACGTACTATGATATTACTTAATTTTTATGAAAATGAAATTATAATTTATAAGAACGATAAAATGTCCTACTCGACAAAACTCTCCTCTTGCGCGAGATGTTTTTTCTTATCTAACAATTCTCCAATATTACCGTAAATAAAATGATAGATGCCTCATATCATATTCTAGAACTCTTTATCCTCAACTATGATATCTTGATTCTAGACATCTATACACACATAAAGTATTTAACATATATAAGTAGAGTCTATAAAGACAAATATTAGCTTATATCTTTAATGTTGTTGTAGTACCGCCCATTAAACTTAAGCTAGTGGCAGAAATAATAACACTATAATATGATATATGGCGGTTGCTTGTAATATATGTTAGTTATTTATATGAGTACATAGACTTATATTTATAAAAAATATGTATCGTATTTTACCGACCACTTGTTTATTATTAGTAGCTTTTGCCTCTATGTCTAGACTACTCCGCTGTTTGCACTGTGATAGAGAGAAAAATCAAAGTTAGTCAATAATCTATATATGCTATAAAGATCAGGGTCGATCAATGTTGAAGGAATTAATTAATAGCTAACTAATCTAAAATATCAATAAAAGCTAGATATCATTCCTATGTGATATCCATCGGGTCTAGCATAATGACATTGCAGTCCTAAGAATACATCATGAAAAAAATAATAATCTCTATACAAAGATTAATATTAGTAATTGTTGTTTACATACAACAACTATGCTAAATATTAAACTTATCTGCTATTGAATGACACCATTATGCACGTTTTGTTCATCATGATTAACACCGCATGTCCTATGTAGATGCTCACATTCCAAATGTATTTCATCGCACCTTTTGAGACTCGTCCTTCAATACATTGGAATCTTCTTTTATATTAACGGTATGTGCTGGCCTTAAGATTCGTAGTAGTTAAGGTAGGAGACCAATTTATTCAACTTCTTTGCCATGCTATGTTGCATCGTAAAAATTAAGAACAGCTGCAGATAGCTAATGATTAGAGAATAATTTAATAACAATAAGATTAATATATGTTAAGTTACACGCACCACACAACAACAAGATTGATGTCTTTTTTCTTGGCGATACATTGCATGCATGTCTCTAAAATCAACAAAACCATGCTTCCACTATACATGAAGAGCTCCTTCAGTGTCTAAGTTGTAATATAGGAGACGCCAAGTCTACTAGCTCCTCATCTGAAATAGACCATCCTCAAGCATCCAAGATGGGAGGAATGATTTATTGTTCTCGAATTGTTTTGGCACGTCTTCGTTGATGGCAATGAATCCTAATTCTGTAATTATGGATCATGATAGAGCTTGAATTTCCACTCCATGTATATATTGGGCTCTATGCTTAAATTCTCTCTTCCTAAAAATTCTTTTACCATATAGCGCTCCTTATTCTTATCTTTTACCTTGTGGTCATGGGGTTTAATTTTTTGTGGCACTAGAGGTTTTGGAGAGGCTTCTTGTGGAGGAGGCACTTTCTAGCCTTGAGAGAGAGAGAGAGAGTTGTTTCAATGGGATCTGGCATAGGATTTGCTAGAGAAGGCAAAGGTGTTAGTGTCCTTAGAGAAGGTTGTTGTGGAGGCATACAAAGGAGCTGAGCTAGATAGAACATGTCTTTCGCCTCTAAGAAACAATTTGCTGGTGAAGGTTGGCGTGGAGTTGGATTTGGTAGCCTCTTCAAGGGTTCCACTGATGTTCTTAGGACTATATTTCTTCTATGCCAAAGAATAATCCGATTGATCGCATCTCCAAGACATTTGATACCCTTGCTCATTGGAATATCAATCTCATAGATGGCTTGATCTTCGTTGGCATTCACTACTACAAACTTGGTATAATTCTCTAGAACTAGCTGGTAGTGAAAAATGTGGCTCGGCATTGCCCTGCCCCTCGTAGCCTCCATTATTCGACTTACCCTTCCAATGGGGACTTTAAGCGTGCATGAAGTGTTTTTGTATGTATCATCAACAGGAAACTTCAAGGTGGGAGTAGATCTGATGCTATATGATGAGATCTGTTAGTGGTAACTGCACTAAAAGGTAGCTGCCGCTTGCCTCTATCTGGGGTTGCAGTTGGAAAAATAGGTCTGGAACAGCACTTGCTGTAAACTTTATCATTTCTTAGGACACCATTAGCCGTATGGTTTATTCTAGTGTCTTCTTAAAACGGTCATGCTTCTTATAGACAGATGCATCTTATACAAACTCTTGTCTCCTATTTACTTTGGATGATATGCCACGGATGTGGCCACTATGCTCGGGCTTGCCCAACACGATAGTCAGCTAGTCGACTTGAAAGAGCTAGATTTCTTCCTTTGTGCGATGCACTTCATCTTGTTAGTAAATTTTTGAAGGGTAGAGTCTAGGAATGTTGTGAGTGATTTCTATGGTTCGTGCATGCACCTTGCACCTACTTCATTCATCATAGTTCTTCATTGGTATGGTTTTCCCTTACGCTCTCAAGTCATCATCGGCTTTTTTCTACTTCTTAGCCTTTTTTAGCATTGCCACCCAAGCCTAGACGATGATGAAACTTGTTTTTTTTTTCATGAGTTCTACCATATTCTTGCTCAACACCTTCTTTTCTGGTGTTGTTATCTTCACCACAAACTGATCCCATTAGGCAGGTGTGATGATCATCCCAAAGTATGGGGTCAATCCCCTCTGCACGTACTTTGTGTTGAGATTTACACCACGACTTGGCCATGTTCTAAAGGGTGTCTACCTTTGCTTCTTTTTTGATTCCTTCATGAAATATGATTTTTTTAAACTCAAAATAAAAATTAACTCAATGAGTAGCGGTAAATATGGTTGGTTGGCCAGCAGTAAGGGACACTGATGAGGCCTCCACAGTAAGGCCAAGATGGCCGGTGAGGCGAGATGGCTAAGGGTGGCATGTGTGGGGGAGGAGAGGCAAAGGAGGGTAACAATGGCCAGGGAAAGGAGGCAGCTTGCGTCTAGGTGAGGAGCCTTGGCAGCATCGATCGAAGCCACGTGGGGGTTGCGACAGCACAGAGGTGACCAAAGGGTAAAGGTCAGAATGTAGGGTGATAGTGGAGGTGGAGGTCGAAGGCGAGAGAGAAGGCTGAGTAGAAGTGCATGGGTGTTTGAATTTTGGTAGCCTAGTGATGCAATACTAGGGTTCGGCATGCGGGGCTTGAAAATTTTTTTGCTCTCACGTGCCTTATAGAGGGACATTTTTGCTGGCGGAGGACTCCATGCATTGCCTACAAAAATGGTTTTCGCATGTGGCAAAAGTTACACACCACCTGCAAAAATGATTTTCACAAGCGACACGTGCTTTCGACTGCTTGCGAAAACCTTTTTCACACATGGCTTGTGCTTTCCGCCGCCTCCAAAAATGACCCCCATAATTTTCCCTTTTAATTGTACTGCATAAAATAAACTTATATTCCAATTATAATTCTTATGTATTTTTACGCATAAATTTTACACATTCATACAAATTATCAAATTATATATTTGCACCGTCCGCATAAATTATCCTATTACAAATTGTCATTGCATGTAGAACTTGAGAGTTTTTTTTGTGGATGGTTACCTCGATGAGCTTTATATTGTTAGAAAAATTTGTAAATAGCGGCATTTGGTTGTAATAATTGTACTCAGCATCTTGCATGTTTTCAACTCCTACGATATTTTGTTTTCTGGAGAGCATTATATCTTTCTTCTTATCCACAGGGTCGGTTACATAGAAAACATCATGTGCGACACGATCAATAAGTACCTAGAGGTCATCTCTGTGACCTACATTGCCGAAGTCAATAATTGTTAGACTGAAGTTGTGCACAAACATACCCTTTGAGTGTGTTTCACTTATTAGCACTATAATAATGGGATCTGCATACTTAGACCATAGTCTAGCTTTCCCTGATTTCTTCTATGAACACATAATAAGTGTTCTTGTGTCCATTTAAATCGATTACTTCTATCCAAACGCCACTATTTTCTGGTACACTTTTCTTATCATTTACTTTGGTATAAAATATGGAATTGTTAATATCATAAGCTTGCTAGGAGTTGACTACATTTGATGGGTTGGATGACAACTTTTTCATACTGATTTTCTCTGTGGTTTCTCCATTAGATAGGATTTGGTCCCTTAACTACTCAACAAAGAGATGCTTATATGGCTTCATTATCCAATCATTTGAGCATATGATATATTACAATCTAATCTGGTTTAGATGTTGTTCGATATATGGCTCCACTATTACAAGCTACTACATAACGCTAAAATACACTTTTTGGACTACTTTATAATCCTTATCAACAAATCTTTTCTTTCCTATGGTTTCCTTCCCATGCAATCTACCCTCACGTCTAGCTACTAAATACATTAACTACCTGTGTGTCTTTTAATTAATGAGTGTAGCACTTAATGACTTGTTCGGTGGTGTATCCCATTATCGTCAAGCTCTCTATGTAAGTGCGATTCTATACGTAGGCCTTTAGAATGGACATGTATGACTTATAAGCCCATATTTGATGTAAGTACAAAGGACCAAATGCAATTATTGGAATAATATGAACTTTAAGGTGCACCGTGACATAAAAAAAGAGGGAGACAAACACATCTCAAGTTAGCATAATGTCCCTACACTTAATAGTTTGAGGGGACCCAATTCTTTGGCTGTATCGTCATGTTATCAAAATGTATAGCCTATATCAAACCCATATCTAACCAAGTGTACTCGATAACTTTTATTTTTGTCCATGCTTTTTTGTTTTTGCAAATAATATATTTTCTTTGTTGTCTTTCTCGTAGCATTCTTCTTTCTAGATTCGATAAATTTAGATAACTCGTTGAGAACTGACTATTAAAATCTTAATGTTTCACACAATAATTTCTATATATCTATCCGTAAATACAAACCACAATATAATATAGTTTTAAAAATATATTTTCTTTATTTTAATTATGAATTACTTTTTTAAATTTGTCAATATAATATTTTTCAAATAATTAATTTTTTTATTTCCTTCGCACACTAAAAAATGTAAAAGAAGGAAAATTACAAACAATTCTAGAGCATAGTGGATAGAAAATAAAAGTAATATTATTTAAAAATAAAATAGAGAGAATAAATTACTGTTTCTCTACCCACCTATATCTACCATTAAAGCCACTAATTATAACAAAATTTATAATCATTAAATGAGAAAACACCACTAATAAGAAATTTGCATAAAAAAATATTATAAGTTGACATAAAATTACAATATAAATTTATGAAACTATTAAAAACACAATTTTTTTATTTCTTTTAAACAAAGTTTTAAAATCGAAAAAGAAACGTTTTGAGATCAAAATATTTTCCCAATTTTTCTGGTTTCTCCGAGGAAGAAAAGGTTGAGGGTGGGTTGGAAAGAAAAAGGCTATATAGCAGTCATATCAACTAATAAGGTGTAAAAAAAAAATTGATAGCATGCACAGCTCGTAAAAATAAAAAAATATTTTTTTACATTTGGCCAGTGTTATCGAGTTAGGACAAAGGTCGGCCGCTTAAAAAAATTTCCCTGTCTAAAAATGATTTTTTAAAGTAGTGACATGCAGCGGTTAGGAAGTAATGCAGAGCTACGTGACGTCGAAATTGTTCTAGGATATAACGTTTCCATGGATCGGAGGGTGCATGGTTCAAATCTAGCGCAGCTTGACTGTCCTATTGACATGTGCACTTGTTAACCTTCCAGTTTTAAAAAAGAAAATTAGTATGTGCCATTAAGTAATTATGTACTTCATCTGTCCAAATGATAACCTCTTCTGAAGTTTTTCAGAGACTAAGAAGAAGGGTAAAACTAAATAAAGGATTACTGTGATTAGTTCAGATAGAAAAATTAATTAAAAATATTAAATAAAAGATGGTTATAATTAAACGTAGATGGAGAAGCTAAAATTTTGAATATTAAAAGTTGTTATACTTTTAAAATTGGATGATCTTGCCGAGCAATCAGAGAGTGATAGTAGAACAGTCTACATTTCCCACAAAGCTGCACAATACGCTGAGAACCTCATATGGCCATTTTCCCTTCCTCGCCTACTACTCTTGGAATCGACGCCTGCCTCAGCTCATACGTTTTTTTAAACTAAAACAATTTATTTAAGAAGATAGAGTTTAGGGGAATTCATCTAGTACATCACCAGAAAGATACTAAAAGTATATAACCATCTTTGACCAAACTAAGAAAACAATCTTCATATAAAAACCAAACAACAACAGAGGAACAGATCGGCAGAGTTATGCGGCATTGCTGTGATGATTGTATCCTCGGGCCTCCCTTAACGTACACACCATTGGCTATAGACCGATAAACCCTTAATGTTGTTATCACAGCAATGGCACAAATTGAAGATTTGTTACTGAGTCATAAATTTTGATGTCGGTATCACTGAGCTCAACAAAGGATTTCTACAGACAGCTCAACCCAAATGGTAGACGCTGATGGATGCTACTGTTAAGAAACACATAGAAAGTTGATCTCAAAATTCAGTCAACCATTATCGCAAGTAACATCGGATGGTGGCGATAGAACTTCTTCTGTCTTTCGCTAACGACAAATGAGTGTCAAGGGCAAAGTTTTCAGCCAGTGAATATCAATACTAGCAAGCCACCAGATCGGGATGCATCGTCTCTGGCAAGCTCTCCACTAGCAACAGGAAAGCCATGGCAATCCCGGCAGGCAGCGACTCCGGCACCTACGCGGCCGCTGCCGGGTCCACCATCTACGACTGCGGCAGCAGGCTTGGCCCGCAGCCACCGCGACCATGCTTGAACGCAGCGCTGTCGGAGCCACAGCTGCCTCCACAATAGTCTGGTGAGCCAGTTGATGAAGGGAGCAAGCCAGCACAGGCACGGCCACCGCAGCTACAGCAGCCGCAACCACTCCAGTCCCCATCTCCATCGGAGCCACAACTGTCGCCACGCCGGTCTGGTAAGCCAGATGTCAAGGGGAGCAAATCGGCAGCAGTCCTGCTTCCAAGTGGCTCAAAAACACTCACCACCGCCAGTACCATCTTGTCCGGCCGCCATGAAGCACCATCGGCGAACCCACAACAAAACGAGATAAACCCGATCTATAGGAAGGACCTGACAGCACAGAAGAACTCTGACCTATGCTACTCTATACTAGATCGGGGTGGCCTAACCCCTCCTCCGGCCCTCATCGACGGCATGCCGCCGGAATCGGGGGAAGAGAAGTTGGGATTTAGGGATTTTAATATAGAAGCCTGCTCGTCTCTCTCTCACGAAGGCTCTTCCAAGTGGTTGAGCTATAGTTCTAGCTCCTACGTTGCTCTTTTCATCTTGTTCTTGTGCAATTCATGCCGCTTCTGTTCGGCTCTACTCTTTGTCCGGCTTAATTGTTATACATGAATCTATCTAATGTGTAGTGCTCTCTATCTTATCCTCTGACCTAATAGCATTGTTGGGCCCTACTTTCATTCAGTTCCTATAGCGCAACCATTCTTCAAGTTGAGATGAGCATAATAATTCAGGGAATTTCAGCATGTACACTGTATTCAAAGGGCTTGCTGTCTATTGTGTTTTCATACCTACAATTTAGCGGAGTTGATACTTATATGTACATCATACCAAGTTTGATGCCTCTCCTATGTTCTTTGGTAAGAGTCTTGTGTAAACTAGAATAGTGGAGTAGATGTGATAACTATACTCTTTTCGCCCTAATATAAAGCATTTCTCACTATATATTTGAACACATATGTCATATACATGCATATATTTCTTCTAGTTATATAGGAGATTTATACTTATGTATACATGCACATTATAAGGCACACATCAGCAAAGCAAATACACCCCTTAATATACTCAACCAAAGATACAAACCTTACAAAATTTTACTTGAGCACACACACAAGAGCAGAGAGTGCACCCCGTCCCCACTGTCAGGCCGAACGGCTAGATTAATTACTCCATCCGGTTTTTAATGTCTAACGTCATTGATTTACGATTCATTTTATTAAAAAAGTTATTTAATAATTATTTATTTTGTTATACCATCACTTATATTTTTATATATTTATAAAAAAAATTAAATAAGACAGTTAAATATATGTTTAAAAGTCAATGGTCAAGTACAGGCGTATAACATTCTCAGAATTCATAAATGTAAACAATTAAGAAAAGAAAATTTTTGAACCTTTTCCATAATGCTGAATTTATTGTTGTTGTTGATGTTACCTGTAAAAAGACCCTAAATCATCTAATCTGCAAATAATAAGATTCACAAAAATCAATAATAATTTTCAAACCAAATCCGAAGAAGTCCATATTTTTTTAGATCAAAGGCCTGGGCCATGCTTTTTATAGAAAGCATATGTAGATACGTAGTCTTCGCTGGGGTACCGACTCACTATTCAAGCCCTGTTACAGAAACCAAAAGTAAATTTTCTCACCTCGCTTGGCAACAGAACTCCAACATTGACTAGCGTTGTGGTTACACCAAAAACAGGCACGCACAAGGGAAGAAAGGAACTCAAACTACAAGACATTGGATAAAACACAACTACGGGTCTAGCCAACACCAGCTCGGGAGAACGGTATCTCTGTACAGCTTATTGCAGTGCCACTATCCACTTCTCCATCATAGGAAGCTCATCAGGCTTCATCAGAATTTTGCACTGCAAGAGAAGACAGATAATTCTCAAAGGGATTGTTAAAGGAGTGAAACAAGCTTTATCTCTAAACTGTTGGAATTTGCATTGGAATGGCATAGAATTTAGATAGGTCACGCGTGACTTATCTAATCTGGTTATGCGTTATGGAGAACGTGTACACGTCCAAATCATACGTCCTGATTTTTATATAACTACTAAGTTGCCGTCTCAACTAGATATACACAAAAACAATTTAAGATTTTGCCACCTTCTCTGTGTTGTCTCATCGCACATTGCTTACTCCATCTTACTAGCCAGCATGCACCGGTTGATCGAGAGAGTAGGTCTTTAGAACCACGTTTGTGTGAAGTCCTACACTGGCAAAGGACGAATAATGTTTTAAGGAAGTGTTTTGCACGACTGCTCGCTAGTCATCCACAACGGCTCGTCTTCCACTTCAGTTGGCTGCGGTGCGTTGTCTATTCTATACTGTGTGTTATTCGCATGATATTGACTGTTGTTGTTGTTAATATTCTAGAATAGAACCATCGGTATGTGTACATTATATATTTCGTATTTGATATATTCATATTGATTATTGTCGTATACATGTTTAGATTTGATGATATGTTTTTATTACTTTATGCGATTAATGTCATAATTTATTTATCTTATAAATTATATCTACATATGTTTATATTTTAACAATCAAAAACTTATTATAGACACTGTAAATTTTCAATGGTTGGTTTTATCGATGAACTAAGGCAAGATAAAATTTACCGGTATGCACTTGATGGTTCTTTATGTGGCTGACAGCTATGAACTACTTTTGGATTAGTACTAGCAAACCTAAACGAGTTCTCTCTACTAAACAACAGAAAGAATTCGAGGAAGCCACTATCTTTGTGGGATACATTTTTAGTATTTTTTGTGATCATTTGGTCAAGATGTACATGCACATGACCAACGTTAAGGAGTTGTGAGATATACTAAATACCAAATTTGATGTTGCTGATGCTAGAATGACTTGTATGTCATGGAACAGTTTCACAATTTTAGCATGGTTATATTTGCACCAAAATTTGGTAAGCCCTGTGGATAGATTGGAGAACCGATCGGCCTAGTGGAAAGAGTTCAATCGATACAGGGAAAGAGCCGATTGGACGTATCGAAAAAGGATTCGGTTCAGTTAAAAATAAAAAATTATCCAGATGGGACCAAATCTGAGGGCAGCCATAGAAGCCATGGCAGGGTACTTTATTTATATAGAAGATATCTGGTAAAGATAAACATGTTCAATTAGTTTTGTTAACTTTTTTTGAGATATTTTCTTTTTATGTTTTTAGGAAATAACGTCTGATGATTGTTGTAACCGCGTCGGACTCTTGTAATCCCAGTTATAAATATATATCCATTGGAAGCTTATAAATGATCTCTCTATCATAGACATCTTTGACGCATCATCACCCTAACTTGTCTAAGTTTTTTTACTGACTGGTTCTGACTCTCGACGAGGGGCTATATTAGTTAGGTCCAAACACCGGTGAAGGAGTAAGTCCCACCATTATCCTGGTATATTTGCTCTATCTAAAGTTGTATCGGTTAGGTTCGACCTTTTCGTCTGATCAAATATACCACATCACGTTCGCGTGAAATCTATCAGCTTATCGAGCTTTTTTTACTGTCATTAGTCTTGTGCTACATCTTTTAGGTTTGACCTACTAGATTGCTAATAGTAGATTAAGCCATAAGCCAATAGTTCTTTACTCGGTGTTTTATCAAAGTAGCTAGCTGATGAGTTGTCCACACATTAAGCTTCACACCGAGTGTATCGACTCCTCAGCTGATACACATACGTCTTTAGTGACTTCTCCTAAATCTCACACCCAGTCTATCAGCCTCTCAGTCAATACACACATATCTTTAGAGATCTTCTCTCATCGTCTCAACTAACCGATGGGTTCGTTTTTTTCTTCCACCCACATGTCCGGTCTAGCATCCACCGTATCGTTACCATTAGCTCTAGTCTCATACTATCTCGGTTCAGTCCGATCTATCGAGACTGGCTCTAATGGCACCGTCACGGTGGTCACTAGGTCTCATACTTTCAGACGATCGAGTCTCGCTCCTTCTTATTCATCGCACATTATATTCGAAGCGTCATCGGTTTTACACCTGATGGATTTTTTATATTATTCCTTACCAATCTACATATGCATTCATCGGTTTTCTAGCCAATGAATGAGTGTCATAGCCTTCATCGACAACCAGTCAATAGGAGGATTCCACAAAGATGCTTATTGACCATACTATTTAAAGCGCCATTGGCTCTATAGCAGATGGATCCTTATTATTGGATTATTTGTTTATGCATTCATCAGTTTTCTAGCCAATGGAAGAGTACATTAGTCTCCATCAGCAACTAGCCGATAGAAGGATCCCGCATGCTATTCATTGAATACCCTATTTTAGAGTACCATTAGCTTTGCAGCCGATGGAATTATTATCGTATTTCTTTGAATATCCTTCTATGCCTTCGTCGGTTTTGTAGCTGATAGACTAGTGTTACGCCTTCATTATATTCAAAATGACATCGGTTCTACAGCCGATGTATCTTTTATTCCCTTAATCACCATCCACCTGTGTCTTCATTGGCTTCCTAGCCAATGGAAGAGTGTTTCTGTCCCTATCGGCAACTAGCCGATAACAAGAACGTATCAGACGCAACTGATGACTATCTTAATCCTATTGGCATCATATCAGCTCATCGTCCGACTAACCCATGCTCTTTATATCTTTGTCAATTACAGAGTCAAATTGACTGGCACACTCGCATCTCCTTCGTCCCAACAAAGGGGCAATGAAGTCGAAGGACCTCGGCGTACCCTCAAACCAATTAACAAAGCCAAAAGACCTGCACTGGAGCAAAGCAGATCTCCCAAGTCTCGCTGTGTTCATGAGTTTCGACGTGAGCATATTTTTGGCACACCCGATGGGACCATCAGGAGTGCTCTCTAGCTAACATCGAAGCCAAAGGACCTACACTAGAGCGAAGCAGATCTTCTAGGCCACGATGTGTTCATGGGTTTCGGTGTGAGCAGGTTGTCAACCGTTTTGTGGTCAAACAAGCTCATGAAATACAATCTATTTCTATGGAACTTAAACTCCTCAAGTGTGCCCTTCTTAACAAATTTGTGGCTGCATGCATTATTGCAAAACTATCTTCTTTATGGAGGAGTTTTGGTATTATACTCAAACACAAGAGACAGGAGTACTCTATTGAGGGGTTAATTGCTTCTCTTGATGCCAAAAAGAATGCTTAAGCAAAGGACACTATGCCGAAGGGTGATGACAGGTAGTCTAGTGCCAATGTGACACAGAAGCCACCAAACAAGAACAAGAAAAAGTTTGTTAAAGCCTAATAGAGCACTAACTTTAAAAAGAAGAAAAATAACCACAACATCAATAACAAGTAAGATGATAGAACTAGCTTTGTGTGTGGCTTGTCTAGTCAGTAACGCAAGGGAAATAGGGCACCTGTAGGATAGACTTCTAAGTTTGTTAATGTGACTATTGGCTACATTGAGGAAGGAAACGGGTATGGTAATTTAGTTATTGTTTTTTTAGTTAATCAATCCACTAATTGGTGGAATGATATAGGAGCCAATGTATATGTTTATGCTAACATCTTGTTATTTACTTTTTGTCAGGTCAATCGGGATTCTTCTATCCTAATGGAGAATGGATCACATGCTACTGTTTGTTGTGTTGGCATGGTGGATCTAAAGTTTTGTTTGAAAAGATTGTACAATTGAAGAATGTGCAACATGTTCCTACTGTTGATAAGAATATCGTTAGTGGCTTTCATCTATCTAGAGATAGATTTAAGTTCGTGTTTGAGTCTAATAAACCAGTCATGTCTAAACATAGATATTTTATTGGTCTACTTTTCTCTTTCTGTTTTGTACAATAAGTGTATAAACCGTATTTATGGCAATGTGGACAATAAGGCAAATATTTTGTAGTCACGATAATATTGGTTTGATGTCTCGACTTTCCAATATGAGTTTAATTCTAATGTTTTCCATTGTAAAAGGTTACAAGTGCCACAGTTGTGTGCAATCAAAGCAAACTCGTAAGCCTCACAAAGCTGCCAAGGAGAGTAACTTGGCACCATTAGAACTACTACATTTAGATGTTTGCAAAATAAATGGGATGTTGATGAAGGGTGGAAAATGATATTTCATGATATTGATTAACGTTGCTTCTATATTTTGCTATATGTATCTATTGAAAATGAAAGATGCTGACCTAGACTATTTTAAAATATATAAGGTAGAAGTTAAAAATCAACTTGACAGAAAGATAAAGAGACTTAGATCAGGTCGTGATGAGAAGTTTTTCTTAAATGAATTTGTGTTATTCTGTGAGAAACATGGCATCATACATAAGAGGATGCCTTCCTATTCTCTCGAGTCTAATGAGATTACTAAAAGAAAGAGCCACATGTTGACTGATTTGGTGAATATCATGTTAGATACCGTGGGACTACCTAAGGCAAGGTGGGGGGAGGCATTGCTAATCTTGAATCATATTTTGAATACATTTCATAATAGAAATAAGGAAAAAATTACATCCGAGATATGAATTGGAAGAAAACCATCACTTTCTTACTTGTGCATATGGAGGTGCTTAGTGAAAGTTAGTGTACCAATAAAGAAGATGCATAAACTTGAACATAAGATTGTGGATTATGTCTTTTTAGATATGCTCAACATAGCATTGTCTATTAATTTTTAACAGTCAAATTTGAGTTACCTAACATGCATATTAGTACAATTATGGAGTCCTATGATGTTACATTATTTGAGGGCATTTTTCGAATGAACGATACACATAATGCTTCTAGTCAATCTTCTAAAACAATTTCCAATTCAATCACAACACTAGAACAATCTAAACATATACATGAACATGGTACTGAGAATGATGATAGTGAAGCTCATCGAAGGAGTAAAAGACAAATAATTTCTAAGTTCTTTGAAGATGATTTCACTGTATACCTCACGGATAACACTCCTAAGTCTATTTGATAAATTTTTGCATATCCTGATGTAGACTACTGAAAGGAGGTCATTCCTAGGGAAATAGATTCTATTATCGCTAATTGAACTTAGGAAGTGATAGGACGATCTTATGGGTGTAAATGCATGGGGTTTAAGTGAGTGTTCAAAAAAAAACTTACGCCTGATGATACAATTAAAAAGTACAAGGCGCTGAAGGCTACACTTAAAAAGAAGGCGAAATTTTCTTTGGGACTTTGAAATTTGGTGAGGGATTGTTGGAATTTGTAAATGGGCTAAGGCCATATGAAGAATAAATCCTAAAAAAATTTTAAAGGCCCATCTCATGGGAAAGGTTGCGAAAGGTTGCATATGAATCTTTATTACTATCTTGCTAGTTTTAGGGAAGGGAGACCTTCTTATAAGAGTGGGTGCTCTTATAGTCACTTAAGTCATGTATGATGGAGAGAACTAGAGGAACACGTGCATGTGCTCACTCGCCTCACTTGGCCCACCAGACCAAGCTAGGCAGCACGTGTACACAACATGTATGTGAATGGTTCATGAAAATTAGGTCCTCATGCTTGCATAGATACGACTTTTATTTATAGTTTTATTTTACAACATCAAACAGTTGATCCGTTTTCTATGTTAGAGTGGCGTGGAGTACGAATAAGTTATGCATGATTTCTTAGGTTCAATTACACATTTTGGAGAATGTGGAGGCGTCCTGATTATGTATCATGATATCTCTATAACTATCGAGCTACCGTTTCAACTCGATACACGCAAAAACAATCTAATATTTTGCCAACTTCTCTCTATTGAACCATTGTATGTCGCCTACTCCGTCCCGCTCGCTAGTGTGTACCAGTGGATCGGGAGAGCAGGTGCCCGGAACCTCATCCTCATGAAGCCCTACACCGGGATAGAGTGAATAAGGTTTTGTTACTGTTGTTAACATGTATATTCCATATTTCATCTATTCATGTTGGCTACTACCAGCTGTTGCTACTATTAACGCTCCCGTCGGTACGTGTATATTATTTGACCTATTTATGTTGATTATTATTATATATATATTTAGATTAGATGATATGAGTGTGTTATTCTGTACTATTAATGTAACATAAATTAAATCTATGCTTATATATTCAACATAAACACCATATCATTCCGGACAGACCATAATTGCCAACATATAGCAGCTAGCAAACATGTCCTAGCTCTGCTAAACCTGGAGCCAATCCTTCCACCAAAAGCCACAAATTAATCCTCAAAATTTGAGACCTCAACGAACGTAAGGCATCTCTACAAACACTCCAATCAAAGATAGCAACAGGACTGTGGAAAAGAAAATGAAGTCCATATTGACGGAAGAGCTTTCAGTTCAAATTCAAATAGGACTGGAACTTCTCAAACATAAAAAATAAAAGAAATAATTGAAACTTCCAATGAGGACAGGCAATCGTAACACGGGGAATTGAAATTGTTGCACCTACCTCTTCTCTTTTATTTCTCTCAAAAATGAAAATAGCCAGTTTTACTACTGATCACTGGTCCTAGGCTGCTAGCCCTGCCAAACCCTAAACTCTGGTCACTGGTCTAGCTATCCCACCTACGGGGGGCCATCAAGGCCAACGTAACAGCCCAGCCTAACCTTTGGGCTCCTCCAAAAGCACTAACTAGTAAGCAGCATTCCTGAAAAATAAAAGAAAAAAAATTGTAAACCAGGATCACCGAATCCATTCCCTTACTTCTCATAGCAGCATAGACATGAGAAGATGTAGAACAACTATGTCCTTCTCTTTGTCCTCAAAAATATTATCACAGAAGTTGATAATAGACACAGATATAGGGTGAAGCTCTCTTTTTTTAGAACCATTATCGAATACATCAATCACAAACTTCTCAGCTTGCCTCTCTGTATATAGGGGTATTAGGAGGAGATAAATTGTTTATCTCTACTCCTAAGGAAATAAAATTGCTCAAATTTGGATTGGTTCAGAAGAAAGTTATCTCCTGAAGATTTGTTTCCTAACACTTCCACTTGGGCCTATCCATGACCAGCTCATGCCTTATTAAAACTCGTATCAAAACCCAGTGAGAAAAAGGCTAAGAGAAAGAATACATAGCTGCTGCTCACGTATATTATTGCCTTGTTAAAAACCTTTATGTGAAAAATGACTACTCCACTCACTCGAGAAAAAGAGTATAACATCATGAACTAACCAGTCCATTTTGTGGGTTTGTTCTTAGGTGTTCTCCTCCTAAACCCTGCAAACTTCGAAATCTTCTCATCCTAATTCTTTAGAAAAACTTATAAGAACTAATAGCTGGGAGAGACTAAGTGATCAATCCACTAGATAATCACTTGACTTGAATTACAATTCACCTCACCTTTCCTCTCGAATTTGTCAGATAGCTAACTTGTATTAATGGCATCGGTTTACTAAACCGATCGTTCCCTGATAATACCTCCAATATAGGTCTAAATGATTGTCATCGAGTCAATGCTCCATGCACTAAGACATTTAAATGTCTCATAAACAACAATCATATAGCACACACTTCCCTTAACAACAACCCATGTTACAAACTATTGCTCCCATCACAATCGACATCCTAAGATGCATATGCAAACAAGAATCCATAAGATTCTCAAACTATTAGTCTTTGAGATTGATCCCATTTCACCACTGAAATGAGAATAGGGAACATAGACAATAGCACATTCTATCTCAATCATATACCACAATACAAACATAATTGTTAAACACAATTTATTTCATCCTTCTGATGGACCATGGGGATAAACAAGTGGCAATATCATGCACCTCCTAAGCATGACCCATCAACTACTAGGCCTTGATCATTATGACTTTCTCTGATGGTGTCAATAGTAGTCGGGGATCTACCAAGAACAATCACAGGTCTTTCGAAGACTTGTTATGCTGATTAGAGTAACTAGCTAGTCTGAAATCCTAATGTTGTGGTGGATAACATAGCCAACAACTCCACATGGGTATGATCATCAACCAGTGGGTGATCGACCAACATAACCAAAATGTATTCAATGACTATAGGTACATGATTTAATCCGATAGTGCATAGCCATCATATGTCTGAACAAAAATTACACCGAACCACATGAGTGTTGCAAAATCATTGGATCATACACTAATAGTTCGTAAACTAAAGCATTTTTATCGATTCTAGCATAAAAATAAGATTTAGAATATAACATAAAAAACTAAGAACATTAACTCTATTTATTTGGGAAATATCAATCTAATGCAATATTACAAACTAAGCAAAATAGGAACTACTTTGCAATAGTATAAACTGACCAACATCATCCCAGGGCGTGATCTACACTAGACATACAACTCCTATTATCAACAATTTTGTTAGGCACACTATCAACCATTTGGTCAACAACCAAAGGTGGTCATTTAGCACCTAAATATGCTAGGACCAGGACTAGGTCAACACCCTACTCAAGCTGTTTGCTCTATAGTAAATTGAAAATCATGCCTATGCTCCAACATGTGCCCTTGAGATTATACCGTTAGATCTCCCTCCGTTATTCCGATGTCTTAACCAAGAGAACATGATCCAAATATTTTTGAGTACATATGTGTACACTAAGAGCAACAATATGAATGGTGTCATTCCACCTCAAGGAAAACACATTGCATCATTAGTCAAATAGGGCAAAAAATATCTCAAAATATTGAACATCGCAACATCATGTTGCTAGAAAAATGAAGCATACTCATTTATCTCCAAAATCAGAAAACTTATGCCCCAATGAAAGGGAAAGCAAGAATGTCGACCCTAGTCCAAGTACAATCTGATCATGATGTTAATCTACCAAAGGGAGGTTTAATGAAACCTATGAAAATTGTCTAATTCCATACGATTCAATGACTTAGCAATCTCATTTTGAGTGTGATCATGGGGACAGAGTGCTCTACATTAATGTCCAAAGCTATACAATTTAGATCGAATGCTTTGACATGAACTCATCCACACTATACATCCGGGTTGTTTCGATGTGGTTCTTTGAGAACATAACATGCAAACCTAGAAATCCATCTCAATGTGAACACAATTTTTTGGAAGCATCATAACATAAAAATCCATTTCTATATTAATTAGTTGGAGTGGCAACAATTTTAAAGGCATAAATTTATTCCTCTAAGGACCTATATGCAAAAACCATGTAAAACAAGGCTCAAACAGTAAGTTGATAGCCTCACAACACAAATTGATGTAATTTCTGTTAATTACAACGTTCAATATGTAAAATTCCATGAAATAGCGAATTTCGGTCATAAAATCAACTATTACAGGGATTTAAACACATATTGACAACAAATCAAAATAATTTTGGCTTCTCGAGCCACAGTTTTATTCGGCCGTCATTTACTATGCAGTTCAAATTTCCTATTGGGCCAAATTCAAAACTCAAGGGCTAATTAGGATTTCTAATTTATTATTTTTATTTACTTATGTATGGGCTAGCGTTATGTTGGGCCAGGCAGTTGGGCGAAGGTAGTTGGTACAGCTGGCCTACCCAAATGACCGAGAGAATAGGGTGAGGGAGATTAGGGTTTTCCCTTTCCCTACTATGGCTCGTGATGGCATCCACTGCCCGGCACGTTGGCTCAACAACATGGATGCAATGGTGAATGATGTCAGCTATCAGTAGTAGTGGAGATTAGGGTAGCGCAAGGATGCATATCGGTGACCCATGTACCTTAGTGGTAGGATGGTGGCAGCGGCTTCACACCCATACAACGACATTGGTGCAACAACGACCTTGGCTTGGTCGGAGAAGTGCTGGCTTCCCGCATATCCTCCATGACAGCTTGCTAGCAACCATTGTGGATTCAACAGCTGCTCCTAACACACGGCAACAAGACCTCCAATGACTACACCTTATCACGTCCTGCCACGACATCCTGATAGTAGCATCGGTGAGAGGTCAATAGTGATAGCTGTTGGCTTTGGCATCGTGGTCCAATGGCGGTGTGTTAACGCCAAAATTTGATAAGACCAGAGAAAGATGGGAAGGACAATCGGTTTAGTAAAGAAGAGTCCGATTGCTATAGAAAAGAAGCCGATTGTAGGAAGAAAGGAAGGATTTGGTCCAAGAATAAAAGATTACCCAGGTGAGATCGAGTTTGAAGAGGAGCTGTGGCACTCACGGCAGGGTATTTTATCTATATAAATCTTATCTTATATAGATAGGAAGGTTTAGTTAGTTAACTTCCTTAGATATATTTCCTTTTATATTTTTAGGAGATAACGTCCGATGATTGTTGTAATCACGTCGGACTCTATAAATGCTAGGGTATAAATATAGACCCCTTAGAAACCTGTAAAGATAATGAACACATCCTTCAATCAATATAATTTTGGTGCATCGTCACCCTAGTTTATCTAGGTTTTTACCGGTGGGGTCTGACCCTCGACGCGGGGCTGTATCGGTTAACTTTAATCTTCGGCGAAGGGGTAAGTCCTTCCACTATCCCAATATATCTTGTTCTGTATAAGGCTGTATCATTTAGGTTTCACTCTTAGGCTGATCAGATGTATCGCATCATGTCTGTGCAGGGTCTATCAGCCTATCAAGCTCTCTCCGTCATCGTCGGTCTCGTACTGCATCAGTTAGGTTCGACCTACGAGGGTGCCGACAATAGATTGAGCTTTAGGCCTATAGGTCTCTGTACGGCGTTTCATCGGAGTGTTAGTAATGAAGACATTTCTAGCATTCACTCATCTCCAAATGAAGCTACACTTGATATAGCTGGTCCAATTACAAGAAGTAGAGCTAAACAATTGGAGAAGGAAATTCATTCAGGTGAACGCTAACCTTATGCTTAATAATCAGATTACATTGAATAAACCTATGCTTTTGAGTACTTGTTTCAATGTTCTTAGGAATGATGGAGTGCATGAACAAGCATGGGTTGATGATGGATTCTGCCCGCCAAATATATGCAAGGAACCTAGACGTGCATGAGAGAGGAAAGGCCATTCAGCTACCATGAATATCAACCGTTGAAGTGCAAGCAAATAATTCGGGAGTTAGGAATGCATGCAACCAGCAACTGGGTTGCTGTCCACACATGCTCCAGCATGCATGCAGAGAATACCAACCAGCCAGGCGTCCTACTAGGCTTGGTTATTAATAAAAGTAGTGCTACAACTTCCCACTACATGTTCTCAATTATTTTCCACCAAACTGAAACTCCTCTAGTGCTATATATCCCTGTAATGGATGACGTGAATAGTAACTCGTGATTGCAATTTCAGAAATACCAACTCTTGGAATTCTTGTTCCAGCGTGAGTCTCGAGAGGCTTGCAAACTTATTCTTTCGATTCTTGAGGGAGTTGTAGAACGCCGAACTACGGTTCACCCAGTTTGTGCCTTCACGTCTATATGGCGTGATTGCGTGGGTTGTTTGTCGGTACGTGGAAGGGTGATTGTCTTGGTAGTTCGTTGCATGGACAGCCTCACGGTGCATTGCCTCTTCATCAGGTCACGCAGCGACAATTTATCATGTTCACGGATCCTACGAGAGGACTGGGTCACAACAACTTGCTACACGTGCTACATAGATGTGTGCATATCATCTAGTATCAGAGCCTCCGTTTCCTCAGTAGGGTTATTCTTGTTTTCAGTAGGATAGAGTTTATGTACCTACTATCCAATCATAGCCAAAAACAGAACCTATAGCAATTCATATGTGCTCCTGATTTGTAGTTTGTATTATCGAGTTTTAATCCTTTGAGAACTTATCTAGTTGCTGAAAAATTTTTTTCTTTATCCATATTGTTCTATCTTTCATCCTTGATCTAATCGGCCTTTGTGCTGTATACATAAAACAAAAACAAACACCCACCCGTCCCACCCTTTGTGTGCTGCACCATCCCACCCTTTGTGTGCTGCACACGTTTCATCTCTATATTGTTGTTGTTGCACCGTCGTCGCTGTTACAATCACTCTTCCCTACAAATTGCAGCCCCGGTTCTTGCTCTTTTCAGGGAGAGAAAGAACTTGTTTTGTAAGTGGTGAGGGAGTGATTCTACATATTATTCTATCCTATATTGTTGTTTGTACTAATATGGCAGGAATCGGAGATGGTGCCGCTGTTTCGGCGGAGGAATTCCAGGAGCTGCGTACACAAATGGATAATCAGATGCAACAGCTCCAAACTCTCCAATTGAACATGCCACGTGGAGATCTGCCACCAAATGAGGATGATGACATTGAGGAAGATGATGATCCACCGCGTCGTCCCACTGGACGTGGACGTGGCGGGCGTGGTCTTGGTTTGGCTAATTTTGGCCGTGCTCGGCGCATTCCTATTGGAGGTGGAGGAGATTATGATGGTGATGATGATATGTTGTCCGACATGGATGATCATCGACATGGTGGCCATCGTGGTTATCGTGACCGCCATCGTCATCATAATGATGATGGTTTAAGAAACATGAAAGTGTCTATTCCCCCTTTCAGCAGACAGGAGAATGCTGATTTTTATTTTGAATGGGAGACCAAGGTGGAACAAATATTTGATTTGTATGAATACCCTGCTGAAAAGAAGGCAAAGCTTGTAGCCATTGAGTTTAAAGGCTATGCCATAACTTGGTGGAATCAGGTCCGTACTGAATATCAGAGAGTTGGACATGTTCGTATAACTTGGGAAGACATGAAGAGGGAAATGTGACATCGTTTTGTTCCTACATATTACTCTCGTGATCTACATTTGAAGCTGAAATGTTTTGTGCAAGGTACTCGTACTGTTGATGAATATTTTCAAGAATTGGAAATATGTTTACTTCGTACTGGGATAACTGAAGATGAGGAATCCACAATGGCTCGGCTTGTGGTTAGCCTCAATAAACCCATTGCTGATAAAGTGGATATGACAAACTACACATGTCTCACCGAGTTGGTTCATTTTGCAAAGAGGGCTGAAAGGCAAATTGCTACGTCTTACAAATACAATGCTTCATTGTGTCATTCCCAATAGCAAGGGGATGTCACGCCTCAATTCCAACAGCAAGGAGCTGCAACACCCAAATCCTTATCTCTTGGAGTAAATAGATCTATTCCAACTTCTTCCAAACAATTGGATGTGAAAGGTAAAGCTGTGAGTTCAAGTCAGCCCACTTCTTCTACTGCAGCCACCCAACGCAAGACAAGCAAGATTGAGTGTTTTAAGTGTGGTGGTCATGGGCATAAGCAAGCTGAATGTCCCAATCGTCGTACTATTATTGCACTTGCTGATGGTTCTTATGATTCACAAAGTGAAGAGGAGGACGAGTTTAACATTGTATTTGCAGATCTTAATCTTGACACTTGTGAGTATTCAGCATAGGTCTAAATTGTTTAGCCATTCAACCTATTCCATCTTTTGCTCACAATGACATATTACAAGATGTTGTTTCTCCATCTTCCGATGAGATTACTAGTGATGATTTTGATGAGTTGCTTGCTGATTTTCCTGATTTGACGCCTTCTATAATGAACACACCATCTCCTTGTTTGGTAGTGAGGCGAGTTCTTTCCACTCAATTTGTTGCTGCTGAACAAGGACAATGCCATAATTTGTTTCAATCCAGATGCAAAGTGAAAGGACAAGTGTGCCGTTTCATCATAGATGGTGGGAGCTGCAATAATAATGTTAGTGCTTTGCTTGTTGAGAAGCTTGGTTTGCAGCCACGTCGCCATCCACATCCATACCATATACAATGGTTGAATAATTCTGGGACAGTTAAGGTTTCAGCCATGATTCGTTTATCATTTTCTATTGATGATTATCATGGAGAGGTGGATTGTGATATTGTCCCCATGCAAGCATGCCATTTGCTGCTTGGTCGGCCCTGGAAATTTGATGTGGACTCAGTGCATTTTGGATGGTCTAACAAACACACTTTCATTCACAATGACAAGAAGGTGGTTCTTGTTCCATTATCTCTAGAGGAGATACATGCTTTAGATATGGCTCGCAAGAAAAGAGAGGAATCTAACAAAAGAAAATTGAGTGAGATCCCCAACACAAGTAAGGGAGAGAGTTCTAACCCATCTAGCCACATAAAGCCTCATGCCAATCCTAAAAAGCCACGCCACACTGAGTGTCTCTTTGTGAGCAAGAATGATATGAGAGAAGTGAGAAAGACAAAAACCCCATTCTTTGTGCTCTTGCACAAGGAGGTCCTACTTTCAACTAACGATTTACCTTCATCGCTACCTAGTGTTGTTCTTGATCTCTTATAGGACTTCGAAGATGTTTTTCCCGATGAGTTACCAGCTGGACTTCCTCCACTCCGTGGAATTGTGCATCAAATTGATTTGGTACCAGGTGCTTCTCTTCCAAATCGTCCAGCCTACCGCACCAATCCCGCAGAGACAAAGGAAATTCAGCGACAGGTAAAAGAGCTTTTAGACAAAGGATATGTTCATGAATCCTTATCACCATGTGCTGTTTCCGTTATTTTAGTTCCAAAAAAAGATGGCTCTTGGCACATGTGTGTTGATTGTCGTGCTATCAATGCTATAACTGTTCGATATCACCATCCCATTCCACGACTTGATGACATGTTAGATGAATTGAGTGGTTCCATCATTTTCACCAAGATTGATTTGCGTAGTGGCTATCATCAAATCCGCATCAAACTTGGTGATGAATGGAAAACAACGTTTAAAACTAAAATTGGTCTCTATGAATGGCTTGTGATGCCATTTGGCTTGACAAATGCTCCTTCAACTTTTATGCGCTTAATGAATCATGTTTTACAAGCTTTCATTGGCAAGTTTGTAGTTGTTTATTTTGATGATATTTTGATCTATAGCAAATCATTTGATGAACATCTTGATCATATCCATCAAGTACTTGCTGTTTTGAGGGAAGAGAAATTGTATGGCAACATTGCTAAGTGCACCTTTTGCACAGACAGTGTTGTTTTCCTTGGCTTTTTTGTTTCCATAGATGGTATTCAGGTTGATGAAGAGAAGGTTAAAGCAATAAAGGATTGGCCTACATCGGTAAATGTCAGCCAAGTTTGAAGCTTTCATGGTCTTGCAAGTTTCTATAGGCGTTTTGTCAAAGATTTTAGCACCCTCGCTGCACCCCTTAACAATCTCACAAAGAAGGATGATCCATTCAAGTAGGGGCATGACGAAGACCAAGTATTTCACACACTGAAAACAAAGCTTTGTGAAGCACCACTGCTACAACTTCCTGGTTTTGGTAAGACATTTGAGATCGAATGTGATGCAAGTGGTATTGGCATAGGAGGTGTACTGCTACAAGAAGGTAAACCTGTTGCCTACTTTTCTAAAAAGCTAAATGATCCACATCTAAATTACTTGGTTTATGACAAAGAGCTTTATGCCTTAGTTCGCGTTTTGGAAGTTTGGCAACATTACTTGTTACCTAAAGAATTTGTAATCCATTCTGATTATGAAGCTTTGAAATATCTTAAAAGCCAAGGCAAGCTGAACCGTCGACATGCTAAATGGATTGAGTTCATTGAAACGTTTCCCTATGTTGTCAAACATAAGTGTGGTAAAGATAACATTGTTGCTGATGCCTTGTCTAGAAGATGTGCATTGATTACACAACTAGATACAAAAGTGCTTGGCTTGGAATCCATTAAAACACTTTATGCTGTTGATGCTGATTTTAATGAACCTTTCTCTCATTGCATTGATGGAAAAGGTTGAGATAAATATTATGTGCATGATGGCTTCTTGTTTTAGACTAACAAAATATGCATTCTAGCTTATTCGATTCGTCAAGTTCTTTTGCAGGAATCACATGCAGGTGGACTAGCTGGTTATTTTGGTGCCAAAAAGACATTGGACATGCTCTCTGATCATTTCTTTTAGCCACATATGCGACGTGATGTCCAGCGGCACGTTGGGTGTTGCATCGTTTGCTTGAAAGCTATGTCCCGCCTCAATCCCCATGGTTTATATACTCCATTACCTATTCCACATGTACCTTAGGAAGATATATCTATGGACTTTGTTCTAGGGTTACCTCGGTCTCAGAGGGAGAGGGATTCTATTTTTGTTGTTGTAGATCGCTTTTCTAAAATGGCATATTTTATCTCATGTCATAAGAGCGATGATGCTTCACACGTTGCTGATTTGTTTTCAGGGAGATCGTTCGTTTACATGGAGTTCCAAAGACTATTGTTTCAGACCGGGATACAAAATTTCTCAGTTACTTTTGGAAGACATTGTGGGCTAAGCTTGGCACAATGTTGTTATTTTCAACCACTTGTCATCCACAAACGGATGGGCAAACAGAAGTTGTCAACCATACCTTGTCAACCATGTTGCGTGCTGTGTTGAAAAGGAATTTGAAGCTCTGGGAAGACTGCCTTCCACATGTTGAATTTGCTTATAACAGGGCAGTCCATTCTGCAACAAACTCTTGTCCATTTGAAATTATTTATGGGTTTAAACCGCATATTCCCATGGATCTTTTGCCTTTACCATTACAGGAACAAGTTAACTTGGATGCTACGAAAAGATCGGACTTTATCAAGCTACATGCGGAGACAAGAAACAATATTGAAAAGAAATGAGCACAATATGCAAAGCAAACGAACAAAGGTAAGAAGAAGGTTACATTCCAGCCAAGAGATCTTGTATGGTTGCATCTACACAAGGATCGCTTTCCCCAACAGCGTAAGAGTAAGTTATCTCCTAGGGGTGATGGTCCATTCAAGGTTCTCCAAACAGATAAATGATAATGCTTACAAACTTGAGCTGCCACCTAAATATTCCAATGTGAGTACCACATTCAATGTCAAAGACTTGCTTCCATTTCCTGGTGAGCCTGAGTCGAGGACGACTCCATCTCAAGAGGGGGAGGCTAATGAAAACATTCCTAGCATTCACTCATCTCCAAATAAAGCTACACTTCATATAGCTGGTCCAATTACAAAGAGTAGAGCTAAACAATTGGAGAAGAAAATTCATTCTCAGGTGAACGCTAACCTTATGCTTAATAATCAGATTACATTGAATAAACATATGCTTTTGAGTACTTGTTTCAATGTTCTTAGGAATGATGGAGTGCACGAAAAAGCATGGGATGATGATAGATTTTGCCTGCCAAATATATGCAAGGAACCTAGATGTGCATAAGAGAGGAAAGGCCATTCAGCCATGAATATCAGCCGTTGAAGTGCAAGCAAATAATTCGGGAGTTAGGAATGCATGCAACCAGCAACTGGGTTGCTGTCCACACACGCTCCAGCATGCATGCAGAGAATACCAACCAGCCAGGCATCCTACTAGGCTTGGTTATTAATAAAAGTAGTGCTGCAACTTCCCACTACATGTTCTCAATTATTTTCCACCAAACTGAAACTCCACTAGTGCTATATATCCCTGTAATGGATGACGTGAACAGTAACTCGTGATTGCAATTTTAGAAATACCAACTCTTGGAATTCTTGTTCCAGCGTGAGTCTCGAGAGGCTTGCAAACTTGTTCTTTCAATTTCTGAAAGAGTTGTAGAACGCTGAACTGCGGTTCAGCTAGTTTGTGCCTTCACGTCTATACGGCGTGATTGCGTGGGCTGTTCGTCGGTACGTGGAAGGGTGATTGTCTCGGTAGTTCGTCGCATGGATAGCCTCGTGGTGCATTGCCTCTTCACCAGGTCACGCAGCGACAATTTATCAAGTTCGCAGATCCTACGAGAAGATCGGGCCACAACAACTTGCTACACGTGCTGCATAGACGTGTGCATATCAGTTAGCCGATCAGTTATCTATACACTGAGCAACACACCTAGCGTATTGACCGAGGAGCCGATACGCACTAGTCTTCAGAGAATCCCCTCGAGCCCTACTCTAAGCGCATCGGCCCTCTAGCCGATGCATGCCTATCTTCAGAGAGACGTTCTCTCATCAGCTCAGCTAGTCGATGGGTTCGCTTCGTCCTTGCCATATCCGGAGTGGCATCGGCTTTGTAACCGGTGTATCTCTTATACGATTCCTTGCCACTTCATATATGCCTTCATCGGCTTTCTAGCCGATGAATAACCGCTATAGTTTTCGTCGATTGACATACCCGCACCCGCACCATCATGCCAGAGCCAAGCGAACCTCATGGGCCCCGGTGCGCGTACCTCGAGCCTCGGAGAGAAACCGACCGGCCTGCACTGAAACTAAGCAGACCTCCCAGACGTCAGTGTGTTCGCGTGAGATCTAGCGCGAACACGGTGGCAGCGTGGGTCGGTAGGGCTGGTGGCAACAGTTTCCCATGATGGCTCTAGTGCAAGGCTAATGGCATTCCAATAGTGAACGATGGTCATTGGCTATCCTGCCTTCAAGCCTGATACATAGACTGAGGTAGCAACAGCGAGGACCTTAACGTGGTGTCACCATGTAGAAAGAAACATATAGAGATGTGAGATATGATGTAAGGAAGACGGTCAATTTGGCCCAACCGAATCAGGTCTGCTCTGATTCAGGAAAATCCCAATCAATCTCTAGTGATTTTTTCCACATGGTTTTCTCTGGTTTTCATCAATTTCAATAGCTGCAAAAACACTAATCTACTGCTACAATAGCATCCAAAATATGAAAAAAAAAGAAAACCAAATCAATCTATTAAAAAGTATAGGCTGCGTACCTTAATAGATACATGCTGATATGTATCTATGAATTAGTAAATTAATTTACAAACTAACCGTACTAATTACCTCGTCCACGTGCTTATGAGACGTAAATCGATGCACGCATTATTTACTGGTTGTATCCCGTGTGCACGTTAGCATCTTCATGGTACATGCAACGCACGACATGGATGCTGCTCGACTCGGCCCAGCGGCGTGAGGCAGGCGGCAGGATCGCTCGTGTTGCACGCGAAGTTACGTGTGCGGCCAGACCTCCAGGAGCGACGCAGGGCCGTGGGGGCAGTCGGCGTACCAGCGTGGCTTGATCTCAATCCCACCGACATATGCAAACACAAAAACACCAGGAAGATTAATTGATTAGCGAGCAAAAAGATAAATGCTTTATTTATCGACGCATGGCATGATTCGGTAAATCGTGCCTGTCGATTGATTTTCCGATCGATCTCATAGGGGCATGGATGCATCTAGCATCCATGCTACGCGTCGAGGCCGATCGAGACGTGCGGCGCACACTTGAGACAGGTGTGAGGCCGATAAATGTCAGCTTCTGACTCGTCCTGGTGCACGGGACATATGCAAACATGCATCCGCTAGGCTCGGCGATGCCATGGAGCGCACGGCTTTGGCGTCCCACTAGGCGGTATACATAGGAACGTATCACTATGTCTCTGTATATATAGGGGTTTTAGGAGGAGATAAACTGTTTATCTCTGCTCTAAATAGATTAAATTTTTTTCTCTACTTGAATTCTAATGGTCTCACAAGAAATTTAAACAGTAAGCAGCAGAATAGGCCGCTGCTGGCGCTGCCTTAGCTCGTGCATCCCGGCGTCAGGTTACACCAGTGTCGTGACCAGGTAAACACCTTACACAAACTTGTCCAAATCGAGGGGAAAGACATGAAAGTCTGCATTAACGTTTTCCTTGTTGATAGATCACAAAAGCAGCAGCGGTGATGACCACTTGCACAGAGTACAGTTATTTTGCCTTTCATTCATAAATTATTTAAACTAGTTGTCAACCCATGCGTTATGAGCTTTTTTATCAATATTATAAATATCAATTTTTTGCAAGGATAAATATAAAATAAGTGTGAGGATAAATATCAAAATTGTCATCTATATTAGTTATTTGTCTAAATTATAACAGTTTAGATTAAAATGTAAGTTTAAGTCAACTACAACTTGATGATTATTAATTATAAATTTCAAAATTAATTTATTTAAATATTCAATTAAGAGTCAAGATGGATATAATTTCTAATATATTAATTATTAAATTTTAAAAAATTAAATGCGTGCATATTCATATATTACCTCTAACCATATGGCATGATCTCGTTAGCTACCTCCTGTTGTATCTGTGATCTCAACGGTGATTGTAGATCTCTGCATGTAAACTGGTTAAAAACTTCATGAATGTTTGAAGGGAGCAAATACACAACACGTAGGACGTCTGATGTATTTGATCCTAAAAATGGAATGCTGCTATATACTATATAGATTTGTTCATTACTACAGGTCAGAGTTAAAACCCAATAAAAAAATCTTAAATCACGGTTCAGTCACATCAATACCTGCTTTCTAAACACTCGTATAGATCTTATTGTCTCACCGCATGTTAATTTCGGTCTTTCTCTATTTCTCCTCATATTATTATTTTAACATAAGATTCCACGGTATACTGACATCTCTAGGAAACTTCTTTGGACATATACAAACTATCTCAACCGATGTTAAATAAATTTTCCTTCAATTAGTGCTACCCCTAACCGATCACGTATATCATTTTTTCGGACTCAGTCCATTCTTGTATAACCACAAATTTAGCGTAATATATATATTTCTATAATACTTAGCTGTTGAAAATGTCATCTTTTTTTGTAGGCTAATATTCTGCATTCTGCCCTCATACAGTATAGCAGGTCTAATCGTTATTCTATAAAATTTTCTTTTTAGTTTCTGCGGTATCCTCTTATCACAAAGAATTCTAGATGATTTGCTTCACTTTATTCTGCCCGCTTTAATTTTATAGCTAACGTCTGTATCAATATCATCATCCATCTGTAGTATCGATTCAAATTATCGAAATGTGTCCTTCTTAGACACTACTTGGACTCATAAACTCACATCTCCTTTCTCGTGTTCGGTGGTGCCAATGTTACATCTCAAGTATTCAGTCTTAGTTCTGCTTACTCTAAAACCTTTGTTCTTAATAATCTATCACCACAACTCTAAAACCTTCCACCTGTATTTCATCAACTAACACTATATAATCTACAAAGAGCATACACCAAGCGATATCCCCTTGTACATATTTCTTGTAACCTCATCTATTACTAAGGTAAAGATATACGGCCTCAAGCCGAATCCCTGATGTAGTCCTATTTTAACCAGGAAGCAACCTATATTACCATCATTTGTTCGAACACTAGTCATAGTATTATTGTACATATCATTGATGAGAGAGATATACTTTGTTGGAACTTTATGTTTGTCTAAAGCCTACCACATAACATTTATTGGTATCTTGTCATATCCTTTCTCCAAGTCAATAAAAACCATATTTAGATCCTTCTAGGCATGAAAGTAAATTAGTTCATAGAGATTCACGTCATTCCTCTCAAAACGGTGCTCGATAACTCTCTCCTATAAATTCACAGTGTGTCTTATCAACTTAATTTTCTAGTAATTAGTGCAACTTAGAATATCTCTCTTATAGATTGGTACCAATATACTTCTCGTCCGCTACTCTTATGTATCATGTTTGATTAAAAAATATTATTGAACAACTTGGTTGCCCATACTATAGCTATATTCCGAAGACATCTCTACACCTTGATTGGAATAGCATTAGGCCCCATCGCCTTACCCTCTTTCATCATTTTCAATGATTCTCTAACATTAGATTCTTGGATCCTACGCACAAAGCTCCTATTTGTATCATCCAACGAGTCGTCCAACTGAACGGTGATCTCCTTGTTTCTACCATTAAATAAATTGTAAAGATACTCTTTATATCTATGTCTAATATCATCCTTCTTCACCAAGAGTTGTTTACTCTCATCCTTAATATACTTAACTTGGTTGATGACCCTCGTCTTCCTATCACGAGCCCTAGTTATTCTATAGATGTCCTTCTCTCCTTCTTTCATACGGAAACGTTGATACAGATCCTCGAGAGCCTGTCCCTTTGCCTCACTTATAGCTCATTTTGCCGTCTTTTTTGCCACCTTGTACTTATCCATGTTGTCCTCACTCATGTCATAGTAAGTATTTATAGCATTTCTTCTTCTCCTTAATAGCTATTTGCACGTCTTCATTTCACCACCAAATGTCTTTAGTTTTACATTCACTCCCTTTGGTCACTCTAAACATCTCTGAAACAATCTTTCGAATGTACGTTGTTATCTTCTCTCACATGTTATTTGCATCATCTTCTTCCTTCCAAGAGCCCTCTTCGATATCCTTTTTCTTGAAGACATTTGATATCTTTCCATCCAAATTCCACCACTTAGTTCTTACAATTTTGACTTGTTTATCCCTACGAGCATGTATGAGAAAATAAAAGTTCGTCACCACTAGCCTATATTGAGAAGCCACACATTCCTTAGATATGACCTTATAATCCATACATACTGGTTTATCCATTATTCTTATAAAAACAAAGTCAATCTTGATAGTGTGTTGACTACTACTAAAAATCATTAAATAAGATTGTCTCTTCCTAAAGAAAGTATTCGCTATCATCAGATCAAAAGCTATAGGAAAGTCCAAGATTTCCTCTCGCTCCTAATTTCTACCACATACCTAAAATATCCATATACTGTCTTAAAACCTGCACCTATATAGCCATTATAAAAAGCTTCTCGCTACTAAGTACAGCTCTAACCAACACATCTAAGTCTTTTCAGATATGTCTTTTAGCACTCTCATCCTAGCCTACTTGAAGGACATAGCACTAATTATATTTGATACTATATCACTAATGACAAGTTTAATTAAAATAATCATATTCTATTGTCTTCTCACATCCACCATACCATCCTTGAGGTTCTTATCAATTATAATCTCTACTCTATTTTTATTTGAAGTTGTCCCTATCTATCAGAACATGAAGTTGGTACTATCCACCTCTTTCATCTTCTGACCCTTTTATTTAGTCTCTTGAACGCACAAGATATATATACGACTCTTAACCACTATTTTAACTAACTCTCTTAATTTACTCGTAAGGGACCATATATTTTAGCTATCTAAATAGATCCTAGTTGGCTTGACATGCTTTCTTATTCTTTACACCTACCGAGTCAGGTGTAAAGACACTTGTTTTTTTTTCACCATACCCAGGCGTCAATATAACGCACCACTAAGAATACGACTATCCGATCCTTACTCACTTGATACCATACTCAGATCACGATATGGTGCGTCATGAGGTGATAATTCAGCCTTTGCCCATTTAATATCATATTTGGTTTCTGATATGCCACGTCGTTAAGAGGGTTATGTTCCAATAAAAATTTTTGAGTTTCATCCTTTTAAAAGTATTAAGTTTTTATATTGACTCGTCAAGCCTAACACAATCATTCTTCTTTATGAGGATTTAGGACCTATAGATACCAAAGACAACCCAATATTAACGGAATTATAGATTTGTTTCATCACTTTATTAAATATTTTAACTTATTAGATGAAATATTTCAAAACATGCAATACTTAAGAAATGTTGGTCGCAACACCAACAACCCATTACATGAAACATTGATTAAAAATGATTGAAACATTAAAAAATTCATAAAATCAATACCTAAAATATGCAACAGAGTTAAAATCCTGTTAAAATATTCTAATTTAAGATAAAAATGATTTAACATTTGTTAAAGAGTTGTTGAGTAGCGGCAGTAGCGCGTACAGGGGGGCGGTGGCAGCGCGGGCGCCCAATTCCTGTGTCTTGATCAGGCGACCGACAGTAAGTATTTTCCCTATCTTACTCGTCAAATGATTTCTTGCCAGAGGTTGTAAACCTATAGCGATCATCTTATATATTTGCTCCCGCGCGCGTACGTATGGATCTATTCGTCAAAGTTGAATCAATCTGCGCGTACGTATGGATCTATTCGTCAGTGTTGAATCAATCTACCATAATCTCACGACCATTAAGCAACGCCACTTTCGACTGAAGAAAAAAGGTGCCTCTTGCATTAAACAAAACCGCCAGCCTCTAACACGATGTGCTTCCAACGCCCGATGCATCTCAACACCAAAAAACACCAGGATTCATGTATCCTGCAGCCTATGCATCCGCCTCCATTACCAACATTGCAGCTTTTTTTGCAGCATGTGACCAATGCCAATGGAAAATTGTGTACCTAACGTCTTTTCAGCAGAGTTTGACGTATAGCACTGTCCTTAGTATGCAACTCATCGCCACGATCAGCGCCAAATTTTTGACATCTTGCAAATCAACGTCCGCCACTTCGATGGCCATGATCGTCTCCATGATCTCTATATAGCAAGTTCATGGTTAATTGTTAGATATGCGCGTTTAAATATCCTTGTATTCAACAGCTTATATGGATAAATTACTTATTTCTTCAAGTGGATATGCATCATTTATAATTTAATTCCATCAGATGGATAGGTATGCCATCGAGGAAAATTAAAGTACTAACAAATTAGAAAGCCCTGCCCACGCTATTCTTGATGGCATATTTTATTTAACATAAATTCTTAATGCGATCTATGGTAATATAATGAAGTGGATATTTCTGATTAATACGAAAGTCTATAGAAATTATTCAACTAATATAGATATTGATAGATAGATATGCTTTGTTTTCACCTCAGAATTGAATCATGATAGGTGAGTACGTTCTTTATATATGGTTGTCAACTGAAGCAGATTTACATACAAGACAAGTAACCGAGAGGACCAGGCATGCTAGTCTGGTTCCAACCTACTAGGATGCTGGGCAGCGTGCACTGTTGCTGACATGTAGCCCCAATCATGAGGTTGTACTTTTTTTTTCGCGAAGAAACGGAGACCTTTATTAGTAAATTAAGTTTGCTTACATTCACCAAGAAGTACAGATTCAATGGCTGATGTAATATTACCCAATGAATGCCATTGTACTTGTGGGGCAGCTCGATCTAGTGGAGTGAAGGAGGCTGGTTTTAAGCTACACAGAGACAAAATGAAAATAGCAAATTTTGTATTTTATACCTTTTTTTGTTTTTTTATATATAAATTAAATTTATGTTTGCATGTTTTCTATATTGTACATTTTTGTATTATTTATAACAATTTAGTTGTGAGACCTCAATTGAACAGTTCGTATATGTACCGATTGAGATGCAGTCAGGAGTAGTTGAGGCTGGTGTTTGAGTAAGAAGGAGAAGTGGGTGGGCCTAAATTAGTTAGGTTTTCTAGACAAGTATGAAGGGGTTTCAACTTTTAGCTTGAATTTAAAAGATTGTTAAATAATTGTTTGAGATAGAGATGAAGGGGGAAAAATTTTGATCATGGCACAACTTCGCATGGGCTAGGTACTGTTGGTACATACTCCTATCATTATAAAATAAAAGACGTATTTTGTTTTATTAGGATAAGAAAACTTTGATAAATAATTATTTATTAGGATATCATTTAAATAAAACAAAAAGGATAATCATAGATAAGTACTTCTCTAAAAACTATGTAAAAAAACAAAATATGTCTTATATTTAAGCTATGGAGTACTAGTGATAACGCTGGTGGCTCTATGAATGGCGTCAAAAGGTAAGTTTGGTAGCTGTAAAATTTCTCAAAAGTAATCCGTAAATACTAATTCTTAGTATGTCTATTCCAAACCGTGCAAATACGACAACATCCAAACAAACATGTTGGACACAAAAGTGACGGAGTGAGCGATCAGGAACAAGTCGCCAACACCGGTGACCGGCCCAGTGGAACGAATCCAACATGGGCCATGCGCCCATGCCACCAACACGTACACCCGAACTACCCCCAAGACGTCTGAACCACTACGACGAGGTCAGCTTTGGACGGACCAACCGAACCCACTCGCCCTCTCCCTCGCGCCGCTGCCGCTTTTCCTGGTGCTTCTTTAATTTCCCTCCGTTTCTCTGCATCCTTTTTATCCACTCCAAACCCAACAATAAATTACAACAAATAAGCAAGAAGCTACTATCTGCATGCGCGAAATGCAGCTGCTCCTCCTGCTGCTCGCCGCCGTGGTGGTGGTGGCGACGGAGGCGACGGCGGGGGCCGCGATGCCGATGGAGCTCTACTTCTCGCCGAGGGAGCTCGCGCGTATCGCTGGGTACGGCGAGGAGCCGGTTTCGACGGTGGTCGTGTCCGGGCAGGTCGCCTGCGAGCTATGCCTCCGTCCCGGCTCCGACCTCCTCACCTTCGAGCTGCCAGGTTAGCAGAGTTTGATATATTAATTCCAGTTGATTTCTTTGATAATTTCAAAGGTGATTTCCTTCCTGCTTGCATGTTTGATCATAGACCTGCCTTGTGTGTTCAAATTGTTGATGTTTAATTATCTGTCAGTGTTCTTGTCAATTACCGTGTTTCAGTTCTTTCAACACAAGGCCTGTGTGGAGGGTGCGCTAACGTTTCTTATTCATTAATTAGCTTCCTGTGTGGTTTGATAAATGGCAGCTGTGTTTGATGCACATCAGAGGAACAGTAGAAAATTATCTCGGACTAATCTTCCGATATAATAATGTCAATGCTATTTTTTTACGTCAGGTCAATGCTAATTCTCAGTAAAGAAAATTTTCTTTTTTAAAACAGGATTTGTAGTTGGATTTATAAGAACAAATTAAGGGGCCAGTGAGGTCACATGACTCAATGCATACATGCTCTATCCGCCGCCCTGCTTAGCCGTAGGATGCCGTTGCCGTTCTGCAAATTCGACTGTGATTGCATATTTGTGGATATGACCATTTCTCCCAGCTTTCAATTTTCTGTTTCAACTTTCAACACAGAAGATAATTCCAGTACTACTAGGCACGACCTGGCGTACCAATTGGCCATTTGGAACATAGCTTTTTTCTCATTCCAAACAGTACCCCTAAAGACTAATATAAGTTAGTGTGGACCTGGAAGTCATACACCCTTCGTTAAAAAAAGGGCCGGTACTTCGGTGCTCCATTGAGATCGATATGCGGAAAATGAGACGTTTGATTCTTCCCCTTTGGAAATGTTTCTGTTGGAACCACCTCGTTGTCTCATAAACCGAGTGGAAATGTTTATAAAAAACATTATGTATTAGAAAACATCCCTTGAACTATTTGCACAAGATGATCCTTTTCTCCAAAGCGATTAGCCGGGTAAATACACAGTGAAAACCATATGTAAATCACAGCATAAAAGTTCCTTTTTTTAAAAAAACTCACATATAGTTTTAAGAGATATTAGACATCATGTCAAATTTCAAGATAAAACTTAATTTCATTTCTGAGATATGAAACTGATGAACAGTGAAACAAGATAAAAAATAAGAAATGAATGGCAGATTATTAATTTTATCTCACAAACGAAGTTGAATTTTCTCTTAAAATTTTGTGTGTTGTTGTATAACGTCATATTTACTACAAGTACTATTTTTTAAAAAAAATTAAAATTTTATTACAGGGCACTCTACTTTTATCATAAGATGTTCTAGTTTTATGGATATTTACCAAAAGGCACACATAATTTTTTTAATGAGAGATAAAAGTTTGAAAAAAAATTTACTCTTGGGAGGCAATGCAAAATTTATTTTGAAAAGAATTGGTTGAAGTTAAACATATTTTTGTAAAATTCAAAAGTTATCCCAAATTGGAGAAATGAAAAACTTTGCTTTTGTGTGTGTGTGTGGGGGGGTTAATGGAAATTGCTAATAAATTTATAAATTATGATGAAAGCAATTAAAATTTGAATAAATATTGGCTAAATTTAAATAACTTTCCATAAAATGTTTTTGATATTTGCGAATCAGGACAAGTTTTGAATTTTATAAAATATGTTTAAATTCAACCAAAAATTGTTCAAATTTAAATTTTGTAAGGTGGCCCAAGGATGACGTCTTAAATTTACAAAGTTTCTCCTTATAGTTCTTTAAATTTTTCTCCTGTTTTCAAAATATGTGTAGCTGTCAAGGACAACGCGGTCCTATACTGTACTGTTAGCCTGTTGCCAAGATCTCGCCTACGCATCCCGTATCCCGTCGCTAAATAGAGAAGGCACGAAGCAAGAGGGCTTTCTCTACATGCATACTTTGGTACTAGTACTTGCTATGGTATGGTGCTGTTGAGAACCGATACGTGCCCCGCTTAAAGATTTTTTCTTTTAGACTGAGGAAACGCATAGAGAATTTTACCATGGTTACCCTTTTTGTTTCCACGTAACAAATACCACTCTAGTTACAATAACATGTTGGACAATATCATCACATATGCTCAAATGGCTCGCATTATGACATTTTGCGGCTTAATGTATTTAAGAAATATAATTAAAATCTACTGAGAATTTTTAGATAAATCTACAAGTACGATATTTAAGTCTTAAAAACCTTAGGCATGTTTAGATTAATGCCAAATAAACAACACAAAATTTGTGTTAGTGCCAATAAATTTGGTTGTTGTTTGGTTTCCTACGTATCAAATCTTAGTAACCAACCCATCTAATACTAAAATTTTGGAAATGCATATTGGTTATAAGTCTATTTGGGTTCAAACCAAATAATAGCCCTAATAATCCTACCAAAATTTTGGCTACAAACTAAAATTCAAACTCTACCAAAATTTTGGCTATGCCCAAAATTAGGCTTACCAATATTCTGGTAAGGTTTATGTTACCTTAAAACCCAACAAGCCCCTATATACATGTAATTTGTTTTTTACTAAATCTCATAACATGTCTTTTAGAAAGAATCCTATCGCCATAAAATTAAACTTAATTTCACTCATTAGATAAAAAAAATCAGATTCTTGATAAACATTTCTTCCGTAATTATAATAAATTAGAATGGGATTTGGTGAAATATATATTTCAAGTATTTTTTATCCAAACCGATCGATATATATACATCCTTTCTCCTTTTCGTGGATGAGATAGCCATCGAGAGTCTCAGACCGTTGGTTCGCCTAATTCATTGTTAGGTCAGGTCTATCCTGCAACAAGATAAAATAAAAAAAGAATGAAAAAGTAATTCCAATTTTGATTGGTTCCTTTCAATATGACATCAATTAGACGGTACTCATGCCTACAATGAAAAACTTATCAGTTGTTTGTTCAACAAACAAAAACCACATACTATACAGAAGGCTAGTTTTGCATTCCTAGTGGCTAGTGCTACCGATCCTTCCATCACTTATCAGTTGAAAAGGTGATTTAGATGCTCGGGAAAACAAACGAACCAGACATTTAGACAAGGGACTACCCGTATGGGCTACAGTGACATCGTGATCACTGACCACCTTGACAAGTAGTTCTGAGAGGGAGATTAATTCACCTGTTACATCTTGAAATAAATGCGCTTGCAAATTGCCATTCATCGTTACCGTCATTTTCCGTCTGAGTCAACGGATGTACTGTAATTTGTATTTAGTACATCTTTGGAGTATCCGGAGTAGCGTGAGCGCAAGAATTCTGTGGTCTCTGTAAAAAAATTTCTCGATGTTCCTGCCAACCTACACAAATTCCTTCATGGAATTCAACCTTTGATGGCTTGATCCATGTTGTTTGGTTTGAAGAATAAAATACGTTGGTACTTTTGTACATCGCCACCTCATTTCTCAAAAACTCATGCTAAGCTATGGGACGAAGAGTAGAATCGTATAGAATTTTGTAGGATGATCCCATAATGGATCACTTATCCAAGACTAGATGGTTTGATTTCTCAAAGCAAACAGCATGTTAGAGAATCATCACACCATTGAAATAGAATATTTTCGTACGACTGAGATCTAACGAGTCCCAATTGAATAATTGAACTCTAGTGATCAATTGACAGTTGAACTTATTCACACGACTTTTCTGTATGCTTAATCACATATTGACAAATTGAGTTTTGCAAATTAATTTTATCCAGGGACTAAGATAGAAGTAGCCTGCCAAACTAAAGGGCCCATAAGAACGGCGAACTCTGCATTTGCCGCAACAGATGAGCTCGGCAACTTCACCATACGCATCCCTTCATTGCTCCACGCCACACCAGGCCTGGAGAACGCCTGCGTCGTCAAGGTGCTCCAGCTCCCGCCGGATTCGATGTGCGGCCTCCGCCACAGTCCCGTCGCCTCCTACCGCCTCCGGCCGTCATCGTCGTTGGGCGATGGCGTCCGCGCCTACACGGCTGGGGTGATACGGCTGCAGCACGGCGAAACGCCGTCCGGCGAGTGCGTGCAGGAAGAGGACAGGGGGATTTATACCATGTGATCGAAGAATGGCTGATGGAAATCGTGCATTTGGCAAAACCCGGCGAATTCATCGGTCGATCGATCAGCGTTTAGTTAGACGTAGTTGTGTTTTGATTAGGCGACTTCTGTAGCATTAATCAAGCATGTAAATGTAAAAATTGCTCCAAATTATGTACATTTCAGGAGTCGGTTCGAGTTATTTTTCATGATGATGAATCATTCACTGGGAACACTTCGGAAATACAAAAATATAGTTTCAGGCACTATTCGTCACTATCAATTTGACCATGTTCCACATGTACTTTGGAAATACAAGTGTACAGAATTTTCTTGCAAAATAAAAACACACACAAATTGTACGTTACAGGCTCACAGTTAACAGGCCTATACATGATATGTGGTCCAGCTCACATTTGCATAGAAAGAGGCCTATATCTTTAAATTTTATATTGGCCCATAAGATGCACAAGTAATACACCCCAGTTAAATCTCCCAAGAAAAGTAGCACCATTAATTCTCAACTTCATAAAATTTGCTCAGATGGTCTCCTTACTCATTTTTAGCGACAAAATTGATAAAATCTGGTCTTTAAATTAATTAAGATAAAAATTTCTTATTTGCTATAGTGTTTTCGCATAGGGATGCGTGTGAGCTGGTTTGCAGATAATTTATGACCGACTCTAAACTCCGTTTATTTAAGTTAAACTTAAGCTAGTCACAGATTACCTGTGAGCCGACTCATGCCTATCCGTATTTTCAGATACTCATAAATTTTATGTTATTTCCTATATCTAAATAAAAAATAAAAAAGATGAAAAAAACTCTCCTCATTTCACCTATTTTTAAATGTTTAGATTATTTTAAGATTCAAACAACGCCTTATTCTCATCTATCCCTCTTTCTTTGCACGTTCAAACAAACAAGCTCCTTCCCCCACCCTCGCCATTGCCACCATCCTTACGAGTAACTCCCTCACCCTTGCATGTTGTGCTATCCCTAGTATAATTGGTAGTAGAAGGAGCCAATGGTGTTGGTGAGGCTTATCGAACCTCTCCTTTCTCCCCACCTCTCCTTCTCTATAAGATAGCGGTAATGTGGTGTGTCTGTTGTTTCGTCTTCTCTATTTTCTATTTTTAGTAGCTTCTTGTCACCCTCACCTTCATATTTTGCCTGCAACCAACACCAACCTACCATTGGGTCGCCTGAGCTAGAGAAGGAGCTATGGTCATCTAAACATAAAATCGTGAAGCAAATCCTACAATTAGAAATTTATAAGATTTTAATCACTATTTTACGTTGAATGTGATTTAGCAATTTGATAGAAAGAGTAAATTTTATATAACTATGGTTTGATTTACATAAAAAGTTTTGGTCGTGACGTATATTATTAATCTTTTATAAAACTACACCATGAATAAATAAGATAATAATTAATTTAAATGGCCACTACATTTAAACTATGGATTAAATGAACTCATAAATTTTGGAGGCAAGTTTAGAATTCATATATACAGTAGAGGGAGAAAAAAATGGTTAACGGTATGGTTTTACGTAATATGTCAATATCGCTGTGATTTTATATAACTTAAAAGAAATATAATAGGTTTTGTTTTGTGAACTTTACTTGCAAAAGCCACCTCGTCGCAAAGGAAGTGCGCCAGAACTTCCGTGGCCGCGGGCAGGCGGCAACTGAGCTCGGCGCTACCCGTCCCTTTCCTCCCTTCCCTCCACCAATCCATACCTGTCTCGTTTCCGCCCCACTACGACAGCACGACTTCGACTAAAAATGCATATATGCGTTCCACCGCACGCGCGGACGCACCCAGGCCAGGCCCGGGCCCCCCCGCCGGATTCGATTCCGGTGGTCCTTGTCGTCCCTTTCTAGCGGGCGCCGCCGCCGCCTCTGCTCTTCTTCGCCTCCTCTTTTTTTGATCGGTTTGATGAATGGGGAGAGCCTCCTCGACCGCCGCTACTCCGCCGACGCTGCCATGGACGACGGCGTGCACCACCACCACCTGCTTAGCGTCTTCTTCCGCGACGCCAGGTAATTAATCAATCGAGTTATCGATCAATCGATCAGGCGTCTGCCAATTTTCCGCTTCCTCTCTCTGTTTGTCTCTGAGTTTTTGTTTTTCGGGTGCTGTTGCAGGTTAGCATTCAGGTGGGACGAGCTCGGGAGGGAGATCATGGGGATCGCGGTGCCCGGCGCGCTGGCGCTTATGGCTGACCCGGTCGCCTCGCTCGTCGACACCGCCTTCATTGGCCACATAGGTTTGCTTCTCTTCCCCTTACTTTCACTTTTTAATTCTTTCCGTGTTGTTGACTTCGTTGCCAAATTTCCACTGCCAGTTCTGACCAGCTCCAGGTGAGATTGGAGCCTACTTCGTTCTACCACTTGCAGCCTGCTTGTACGATGTGAATTTTATACTACAATAGATTTTCCAGCATAGACCATTTCTTTTAGCAAACTTAACCCATTCCATTCCAAGGTGGTGTTTGGTTCTGATTATATGTGTTTTGACTTTTGAGGGTGGTTTACAAAATTATCTTGCTGTGCCGGTTAATAGATTTCACTTCCATTACGTTGAACCTTATGAAAAAAAATGAAACAGCAGTTTGCTATGTAGTACAGTTTTTTTTGCCGACATCGTGGCTGATGACTGTCACCTATGCCCTGCCTTGATCCGATATTTAGGATATTGATACTAATACTAGTATTTCATTGCTAAGTATTATTTAAACAATATTTTAATGCTTTGAATTGAAGGGGAAGCATGTGTAGTGTGGTGCCCTCGAGATGTCTTAACATTAAAGTTCGTTATCAGATAGTTGATTCACAGGGTTTGTATGGATGAATTTTGTGAGAAAGCAATCACAAAGCATAAAGTTGGATCATGATCATCTTTTAAGGTCAATGCAAGCTGGGTATATAATTTCTAGAGTTCTGCATCCCAGATTCTAGATTCAGCATGTATGTATAGTGCTAATGAATGGAAGTATGCAGAAGTAATCTTACTTGTAATTAAAGTAAATGGAAGTAGAAATGATTTCTGCAATTTCAACTACTATACTAGAATTCATATAGAATTCCAATTGCTTTTCATTTACATTTAGTTAGCTACTCTATGTCCTCAAATCGAGTTTAGATCTTCATGGCTAATTTGATTCCTTGAGTTTCTTACATTTGATTCCACCAGTTAGCTAAGAAAGTGCTTGTCACATTATCAAGTAGTATTTTGCCAAGAAGAAAAACAGATTCCCCTGCAGCAGGCACTCATGCTTTTCTGCTTGTCAACCAATATTTGTTTAGTTTTTAATGTCATGCAGCCTACTAGATGTTGGCACTAGACTATGTTGGATTTATAATTGAAATGTTTGCTGTTATCTAAAATAAGATTATTAGTGAACTTAATATTGCTCTTATATTTAGTTTTTTATATGTTTCTCTTCGCTTTGACTTTTGTATGAACTTTTACTCCTTGCAGTAATGGAAACAAGACACATATTGTGATTTTCATACTCTTTGATTTGTTTTGTATCAAGTTAATTTAATTGCTTTTGTTTCATATAGGCCCAGTTGAACTTGCAGCTGTTGGCATATCTATTGCCGTGTTTAATCAAGTATCAAGGATTGCAATATTTCCCCTTGTCAGTGTCACAACATCATTTGTTGCAGAGGAAGATGCTACGTCCGATGACAGAAATAAAAATGAAATAAATGGAGATAATGAACCTAATGTTTCAGACAGTGAGATGGAAGAGCTGGTTTCTCATGAAGGTAAAATAGTGCTAATCTTCTTCTAAAGAACATTGAAAGTTAAGCAATGATTGTTTCTTTGACGCTGAGACTTACCACCAGAGACTAGGACTGCTTCCAGCAAGTCATCTTTTGAAACTGACTCAAGCAGGGTCAAGATGGAACATAAGCGGAAAAACATTCCATCGGTGTCTACAGCATTACTACTCGGTGGGGTGCTCGGCCTATTACAAGCACTTCTGCTTGTTATTTGCGCAAAACCTCTCTTGGGCTACATGGGTGTGAAGCCGGTAAATGTTACTTTGTACCCTTTTCTTTTTTGTAAAATTATTTTGATATCAGCAAGGGTGGCCTGATCTTTTGGTTAGTTATAGATAACTAGATGTTGATATCAACAGGGGTGGCCTGATTTGAGGAGAAATGTTGATGACCTATCTACAACCGTACTAGACGTTTGTGTTGTGCCTTAGTGATTAACCTTGATCCTATGAGCAAATAAAAAACAAGCAAGAATAAGATAAAAGCAATCTAAATGGCAAATAGAAACTAACACTCTTAATAAGTTCAAACACACGATAAAGTGGGATTCCAAAGACAAGTAACTAGGTGGTCTAGTCGACATGCAGGTAAAAGGTAAAGTACCAATGACTAAACTTTAATCTAAATAAAATTCCAAAAAACCTAAAAGGGTACCTAGCTATTTAAGGATGTGGAAGGATGACCAACGAGGTCCTAGAGTTGAGCTCCACAAGTTTGGGGTGCACACAACATGGGCCCTACTTGGGTCAAGTGCCAGATGAAGTTAAAGTCTAAAGGTCCAAGACAGGTGGCGCTGCACCATGTTTCTTCAATTACAGCCATTGAAATGAAGTCGAATCCATTTTAAATAGGACTCTAAAAGCTTTTCGTCAACTGCTCATGGGTCCAAAACATAACACATACAAATCTGGTGGCTGTTTGAAATCAGTGCTGTCTCAGGAGACTGAATTGGATCCCAAATTGATCTCTACGTCTTCCTGGTAACATATGATATGAGCAATGGTTGCATTCACAATAGTCATAGTGACATCACAATTATTTTTTTGTAATCGCAAACATCAAGGATTAAGTTACCATTTTTCCCTTTTTCTAAATATCTATCAATGAATGTTCTATATCAGAATTTAATGATTGATGTCTCATCTTTTTATTAATTTTAGCTCTGAATAGTTGGATATGCACATGTATTAATGATTAAATGGGTTTATAGTGCTTTGAATTATTATTAGAAGTACCACTAATGGAACTTAACATTTAATGTATATTGAGTCCGAATGAAATTGTAGCAACAAACTAGTGTGATGATGTGTTTCGTCGTTAAGGACTTTCTATGATTTTGTTTTTTCAGTTATAGATACACCGTGTTTTAGTTTTCATTGTTCACATTGGAGTTCTTTTGTTTTTACTGAAATTTTCTGATACTTATTTTTTTATGTATATTACGGTCCAAATGAAATTGTTGTGACAAACTAGTGTAATGATGTGTTTCATCCTTGAGAACTTCTATGATTTTGGTTTTTTTTTGTATTATAGATACACTCTATTTATTATTTTTCACATTGGAGTTCTTTTTTTCTGAAATTTTCTGATAGGGCTCTGCAATGTTGATACCAGCACTTAAGTACTTGGTAGTCAGATCTCTTGGTGCTCCTGCTGTGCTTTTGTCTCTGGCAATGCAAGGGGTATTTCGTGGACTTAAAGATACGAAGACGCCTCTTTATGCAACTGGTACAGTATTTCCTTGACTGAATGGTGAATTCTTCTTGATCAAAAGTAGAATTGTGAATTCTTTATATAATTAAATCAAAGTATAAAATAATGGTTATTTAAGCATTTCGTTTTAATGCATTTCTACTTGTGGTGGAATAGATTCTTTTGAAGTCCACATTTTGAGTTAAGGCAAGACAACATGATATTAATTAATGGAATCAAACACTTACTGTACATTATTCATGTAATAAAATGCATGACAGTAGAACATGTTTTTCTTGGAGATGATATATGCACATGTATGTAATGTTACGAGTAGTGAATAATTTGCCTAAGGATAATTCATATAGCTAATGATGTTAACTCTTTTATACCAGTGGCTGGAGATGCAACCAACATAGTTTTGGATCCAATATTTATGTTTGTCTTCCATTATGGTGTCAGTGGTGCAGCTATTGCTCATGTTATATCACAGTATGTAATACAATTCTCTCTTTTAATATCATTGTTCTTTCTTCAGCGAAGTTGGAAGACAAACTATGTCCAAATGTATATAATACCTCTCTTCTATCTCTTGTGATAGCGTATGGTGGAAAATTCTGCAGATATTTCATTGCATCCATTCTCTTATGGAGGTTAAGGCTACATGTTGACCTACTGCCACCCAGCTTTAAACATCTGCAGTTCAGTCGATTCCTTAAAAATGGTAATTTGTTCCTAATATTTTTGGTCTCCAACTAATACATGATCTTTTCTTTTTTGCCACAAACCACTGTACAATACATTTTCTTCATAGGATGAAAATTATTAATAACCAATTTGTCATGTGCATTCTTAGGTTTGATTTTTTATTGAAAGTGCATACTTAATTCAAATGTGCAAATTAACTATTTATTTCCTTTTTACATCTAGAATATGCACTGTTTGACTTTCACATTATTTTATCAGATAACTTCGTTCTAAATGCAATTTGCTTGAAAGATTTCTGTTTATGTAAAACCTGTTCTCATTTTTCACATTTCAGGTTTCCTATTACTTGCCAGAGTTATTGCTGCAACGTGTTGCGTGACATTATCTGCATCAATGGCTGCACGACTAGGTTCAGTTCCAATGGCTGCATTTCAGATTTGCTTGCAGATCTGGTTGGCTTCGTCTCTGCTTGCTGATGGATTAGCTTTTGCAGGACAGGTAAGAGAACAGCTATTTTTACTCATTCCAGTGTTGACTACACTGAAGGTTTCTATTGAACCTTCATTGTCACGAAAAATTCTACTTAAGTAACTGCACCAAAGAGTCCATAATTATCAGAATACCTATGTTTATTCTATTTGAGTTTTCCAGTTACTCTTAACATTGGGAACAGATGAGGAGATGTATCAGTATGAACTGAAATGGATGTGCATCATGCAATGCACATTTTGTTATTATAAATCTGAGTCATATTTTGACAGGCTATACTTGCTAGTGCATTTGCTCGTAAAGATCATTCGAAGGCCGCAGCCACAGCTTCCCGTATATTGCAGGTCTAGTGTTTTCTATGCTTTCTTACAACATATTTTGTCGCCTCGCTGAAGCACTGTTTATATTGCAGCTGGGATTGGTTTTAGGACTTCTCCTGAGCATTCTTCTTGGCATTGGCCTCCGAATAGGATCAAGGTTATTTACTGATGACCCGGATGTTCTACGTCATATTTACCTAGGAATGCCGGTAAACTTTCTGCATGCTGGTGCCAAAATAATTACAATTTTTAGTCTAATTATAGTTAGGATTCCACAGTTGTATATGAGAGTGAAGAGCCTGATCTAGTGATATTCCTTTATATATCTTTGTTACTCTGATTGGGATGTTTCCCTACTGTTAGAGTTGCATGGAATTTCCTTTTACTAATGAGAGTTGTTTTTCCTGTTCAGTTTGTCTCTCTGACTCAGCCAATCAACGCGTTAGCTTTTGTTTTTGATGGTATCAATTATGGAGCATCCGATTTTGGATATGCTGCTTATTCAATGGCAAGTCAAGTAGCCAACACGTCTGTACTAGCTGTATTTTTCTACCTTTTTGTTCTAACATATTTTGTTGAATTCGTGCTACACAGATTCTTGTGGCAATTGTCAGCATCATCTTCATAGTCACACTAGCAAGTTACAGCGGCTTTATCGGAATTTGGATAGCTTTGACAGTCTACATGAGCCTCCGAATGCTTGCAGGATTCTTAAGGTACAATCACTTAAGCATTATGTTTTCTAGCCTAAGGATTTTTGTAAAAACCTTTATTACAATGTACGAACAATACTTAAAAGTCTTCAGTAATGATCATCACTACAAGCATTACCACCAAACCATTCAAAGTCACAGGTCTCTGCCTGGCGTTTCATCGAAGTGATTAATCGATGAGTTATCTATACCTTGAGCAACACACTCACCTTATCGGCTCCTCAGCCGATACGCACCCGTTTTCAGATGATTTCCATCGATCATCACGCCTAGTGCATTGGCCTTCCGGTTGATACACGCATACCTTCAGAGATATTTTCTTATCGTACGCTCTGCTCTGTCTAAGATTGCATCGGTTAGATTCGACCTCTTAGTCGAATCGAGCCTACCTCATCATGTCCATGCGAGGCATGCCGGCATGTCGGTCTTCCTCCTCTATCCACGGTCTCGTACTACATCGGTTAGGTTCGACCTATGAGATCGGCGACGGTGGTTCAAGCCGGCGCCCTGGCGGGTCTTCGCGCAATGTCTCGTCGGAGTGAGTAGCCAATGAGTTATCCTCAACACAGGCCTCATATCCATCTCGCGTATCGTCTAACGATTAATCCGCTAGAGATTGATCCAGACACGTCGGACACGGCCTGGTACTATCTCGGTTTGGTCCGATCTACCAGGGCTTGCGTCTAACGTAGCCGGCGTCGAGACCTAGAGGATTTCGTTCCCTATCGGCTCGAACGACTAATGGGTTTAGGTGTAGGCCTGTGTCAAACGTTCGGCCAGTAGGTAGCCGATGACCTCGTCTTTTTTCTACCTCATCGTTATGTTCAGTCTAAGCCTCCGTTGTCTCCGCGCCATTAGCCCTGGCCTCATACTGTCTTGATTCGGTCCGATCTATTGAGCCTGATCCTAACGGTGCAATTACCGTAGTCGTTGGTCCTCGTGGCTTCACGGGGGATCAGGCCCCACTCCACGCCTCGGATGCCACGGAGTGTCATTTGCTCTTTGGTCGATAGGTCTTCTAAACCTTTCCATACATCTATCTCTCACACCTTTATCGGTTGTTCAACCGATGTTTGAGCGCTGCAGTTTCCGTCGGCAAACAGGAGAGATCTCGCGTGCTTTGCTATTCTTTGAATACCCTTTGGTGTCCCCATCGGCTCTGCGGCCGATGGATTATGATCTTCCAGAGTCATCACATCTTTCGTCAACATCTGTCTACGCCTTCATCGGCTCTCCAGCCAATAGAAGAGCGTCTTAATTCTTATTGGCGAGCAGCTAATAGCAGGAGCTACCCGAATGTGACCAATGACTAACTCGATCCTATCAGCGACGAGCAGATAGCGAGAGCTCATATCGATCCATCATCCGACTAACCCGTTCGCCTCACCTCCTTGTCAATTGTAGGGTCAAATTTACTGGTACGTCCTCGGACCTCGAAGCTTAAGGATCTATACTGGAGTTAAGCAGATCTCTCAGACCTTCGCGTGACCAAATCACCGTCTCTTCCTTGATCGGACCTCTAGTCGGCTTGGTCAGACCTTCTCCCGCAAGATTTGGCGGCAAGTAGACTAGCAATAAATTAACAAGACTAGGCACTTCGATAGGATCAACACCATTGCAAGCTGGCAGAGATTTGTGTCAACATGCACATTGCATGTAAAGGAGGTAGCTAGAATGTGGTAATGTACCCCCGTGACGAAGGAAGCACCAAACAGACCAAAATTTTTTGACGTATTGAGTTTCATCTCAAATATGAAAACCCTTGCTTCCTCTGACGGGTTGTTGTGTAACAAGTGAATATGGATTTTCCCATGATGAATTAATTTCAAGATATAGGACTTCCATATTAGAACAGGCTGTTCGAAGGGGTCTCCTGTTCTTCCATCAAATATTTTGCTTTTTCCTGGGTAATCGGGTTTAAATACCCACGGATTTTTTTTTCTTCACTGGCTTCATATAATTCTGAAAACACAAGTTTTCTAGAAGTCTCTTGCTCTGGTGATGGCGATGCATGCTTTTATTGCCTCCCAGACTTTTTATTCTTACTTAAGCTTAAGGTCGGGACAAAATAGTTGGGCAACTCACAGGCTTTTGTAAGAGGAGAGCATTGTACCTGTGATAAAAATAGTCTTTGAAAGTAAATACCCTCCTATGATTGGCTTTACCTTTTAGAAAGAATCCTCCTAGGGTTGCTGAATCTGTATAAAACTAGTGTGCAGGAAAAGTATATGAAGCTTTGGTTTTCCGTAGTGAGACCGCTTCCATTCGAGAAATAAGCTCTTGCCACTAGTATAAAGCGGTGTCTTTGTCCTAATGGCAGGTCGATAAGGCCTATAATGTCCTTGTCCCACATCTCAAACAGGATGCTGGGTTAAGCAAGGATTTTCATTTTGGTTGATGAAGTAACCACTGGTACAAGTTCATTTTATTGGCACATTCAATGCAGTCCTATGGGAAAGACCGTCCTAGGCGTGAGTACAAGAAAATTCTTGAGATTCGTTTTATACCTACTCCAGTATCATTACCTATAAGAAACCTTCTCCAGTGTCATTCTATTTCTATATTGATTTGACAAGTTTGCAATACAGCGCTATAATAAAGTTTACAAATTTCAGGATAGGGACTGCACAAGGGCCATGGACCTTTCTATGCAACGCAACACGTGCATTCTCATGAGGTTGTTGGACTTTGTTGAACAATATTACGGGACGGTAGGTGGTCAGCACAAAAGCACCATGGATGACAATCTTACTTTGTGAGGTTTTTAGGCTTGGTGCTAATGGAGGTTGTATGAACGAAAGAAAATATGGATTCAGTTCAACTGAGTCATGTTCATAGATAATCACACAAGTTACACTACTAATTTAGAATCTCCAGTGTGGTGTATGTTGGAATTTGCACATGTATAGCGATGTTTGGCTGGCTATTGTGTAACAAGTTTGGATGTGAATCGCATGTGCCGCAAGTACGATGATGTTACACTTGTATAGGAAGCGTTGTCTTTTGAATTTAAATTTGAACTTGAAAGCTAGTAATATTTTGGAATGGATGTAGTAATATAATCATTCACTCTCAATGGTTAAACCTTTATTTATTTATGATTGTAGTAATATAATCATTCACTCTCAATGGTTAAACCTTTATTTATTTATGATTTAATTTCACATCATCCTATATATTGTGGTTTAAATTATATAAAACCACATCAGTTTTAGCACATGGCATATAATTCTGAGTATTATAGCCTTATAATTTTACAAAACGATAAATTGTTCTTTGATCAACCATTTATGAGTTCTAAAATCAAATCTAAAATTTGCGAGTTACCTAATCCGTCATATAAAGAGTTGTGATCATCTAAGCTAAATATATTTTTTATTTTGCTACAACAAATTAAACTGGTGTGGTTTTATAAAACTGTTGAACTATTATACTTAAGGTTGTGTGTTAGTGGGAGCAACATAAAAAATTGGTGCAATTTAGTCACTTATCTTACAAATTGCTCAAACGAGCACAATGTGGGATTCTCGTTAAACACATGTTAGGGGAGTTGTTTGTTGTCGTACTTTGGTCTTTCCTCAAACATAAACATGCACAACCTACAATAAATCAACAGTATAATAATATTCTTTATTGTGTCCTCACATGTGGGAGCATACTAGTTTGTATTTTTTATTGCTTATATAAATACTACCTAATCTTCGCCTGTCACTGTGACTGACGAGCATGTGATCCACATAGCGTAACTTGGTAATAAATAGAGCAGGTAGCATATGTTTAATGAGTTTGGCATATATGCTCACCGGGAACATTATGAGTGAAATAATCTACCATGAATTTACTTTTGTTGTTTTTATGGAACTTTATTTATTGAATAAATCCACCATTATGAACAAACAAAAAGATATATGTATAAAATTTTTGTACAAAATATCTTATAAACATCAATGTGATGCAAAGTGTGATTAAATCTTAAATTTTTTTGCTCCTAACTAGTTAAATCAAATAGTTGTTTGTAAAAGCTCTGTAAAAAAGAAATTTGTACAGTCCGTCCCATCTCTTCTTTAGTTTGCTCTCCCACCACTGTCTACTCTTTATTTTTATCCAATACCTCTATTTCCAACCTCTCATTCAATTTGCCTCCTCCCTCACCCATAGCAACGTCGCCTCCTGGCCCTCGTCCACGGTTGGCCCCCTGGCCACTGCTGGCCTATCTTGTATGCCACTGCCATCTCACCCTTTTTCCACTGCCACTCCTCCATTCACCTTGAAGATGCTGCCACACCATTTCACACTCTCTTAGTCTTCAGCTCTAGTCTCCTCCATCTAATGCCGCAACTTCCGCTGCGCCCACTTCCCTTTCTTTGGCTCTTTTCCAGTTGCGCTTGGGCAAACACTAAAGTAATGGTGGTGATGTGAGGCTGAGCAATGGGCAGGGGCAAGCTTCGATTCAAATGGCAGTATGGCAGGACAGACAAGCAAGTGCACTCAATTGGTAAATAAGGGACGTGTCTCCAATGATCCGCTTGAGCCAGAATACTCTATCTCTACTTCATTCCCCCTTTTTCAGCTGCTTTAAATAGCAATCCATCAATACTCATCGATTGGTGAAATGATTGTGCTGTGATGTTTTTACTAATTATTTCATACTCCTTATCTACTACTACAGATTTAGATATCTATGATGAGTAAACGTAATCCGTCACAAATGAGTTATCATTGATGGGTGAAATATAACTCGTTTGACATATGGATATAGAAAATGATCCGTTTGACATATGGATATAGAAAATGACCCGTCACACATGTGAGATCTTTTGTGATGGGTCGTAATTATAACCCATCATAGGTTATCGACCGTAAAAAATGAGTGCTCTTATCTCTGTAGCTCATAGCTAACACCCATAGATGTAAGTGATGGGTCATAGTTATAAACCATCACAAATTATAAATTTCTTATGAAAAATGTATAACATTTTCATATTAAGTTGGAGACATACTTTTTATATAAAAGTAGTAGAGCTCGATAGGATATACAATTTTGTAGCAGATAATATTATCGAGATCGTTTACATACCCAAAAAAGCAATATAAGTGATGTAATTTATTTTGAAAAATGAAAAATTGATTTTTCCCAATGACCTTGGATAGTGTGGGGACACCCGGTTTTAATATGGTTACCTAAAAATCCACTCATGAGTCCATAATTCCGATCACATATAGATTGATATACATAATTTTTTTGATTATTTCATATAGGTTTTTTACATAAGGCTAATTATTATATATTACAAATGTTATAAGATCTAAATTAGGAAAACAATAAATCATCATTTTTCTTTGTCAAAATTTTATGTTTTAAAACTACTTATACCCATGACATAGCTTCAGTGGCCAAGAGGATGGCACATTCAAATGATTTAAAAATTATCACCTCTGTCGAGATTGTTGAGATGGCCTAGTTTTATCTACATGATATCAGTAGTTAGCTAGGTTGAGGATACCACTTACAACTAGTTACTACACAGTGGGGTATTATCCATCATAATAGTCAAAATCTTGCTAGGCCTACACAAGATTAGCTACATCATTATACTTTTATGAATCCTAGTGTTGTGGAATCATAACAATATGGCCCCATGAGCCTTTTTACACATGCCACGCCAAACCTGCTTATAAAGCCAACTAAGAGACAAAATATTAGGTCAAGTCTAATTTATTCAGTTGTGTGGATGAACGTAAACTATATTATTTTCTATGATATAAGGGGTTATTTATATCTGGTGAACAACCAAAAATACCATAGGTTGCATGCATACCCAATCTGCATATGCATAACCTCCAACTCACAATACCCAACTTCAAACGAAGCTTAACATGTAAAAGTAATTTGAAAGGGTAAACCACGTAAAATGACATTTCATATAACTTAACATGCCTTCACATAAGGTCTAAGCCACTACAATGTTATTTTAAAGTATAAGGTCCACATGAGATGTAAATAGCAAGATGGTAATTAATTTAGTAAAAATAAAGCATAATGAAAATGACTTTTGCATAAAATGAATATTAAGGGTTTCTATATAATCAATATTTTATTTTGTCTTGTGTTGGGTTTTGAGACCTTCAGCTACAGCGTAGTTGGCTAGGTACATGTCAATTCCAAGAGTGTTGATTGAATTTTCTATATTATCTAACTTACACATGCAAAAAGATGGCAATTAAGCAAATAAGGAAAAAAAATACTACAAACAAATGATAAAACAATAAATAAAAGAAAAAAAAGAAATGGTTCAAAAATTAAATTTGGATTTCAAATAAATAACATGCCAATTTCTAAGTGTTAGTGTTCTACATATGACATACCCCACATAAGTGTTTATAACTCAACGGAGTACCATATAATATATTCTATGTGAAACCAACCCTATGTGTATGGATAGAGTTCAAAGCAAATAAGAAAGGTGTCCCTGAGAAAGAAAGAGATATAGTCTTAATTGGATCCAACCAAGACTACCCATATCATATCTATACTTGTTTTCCTAATTCTACATGAATAAGTGGGTAATCAATGGTATAAATATAAGAATCCCGGGAGGGGGAAAAGGAGCCATGAAGCTAGAAGAACGGATCTCACCCGACACAAACAAATACCACCACAAGTCACCTATCCAATCTTATCGAGTCAAATATTGTAGAATCCCAACTACTATTAGTCCCCAACCACCGTGTTTGAGCTCCATATTGATGTGATGTTATGGTAAACTAGATTAAGGTATTTTCTCCATACCTTTTGTATTGTGAGATTATACAGTGGAGGTAACTAGCCAAATAGGAGGAGTGCTATTACCTCTAAAGGGCCCAAACTTGTATAAAAATTCTTGTCTCCTTGCATATTTATTTGCATCTTCATATCATTTTTACCCCATAGATACAAATATAGAGTATATACATGAATACTATGGTCACTTATCGATACTAAGGTTTGGAATTTGGATAAATCTTGGAAAAAGAAAAATTGGGTGGTGTAGGGTCTACTTGCTAGGTTTTCTTTTATTTTCTAAGTGATACTAGGGTTGGGCAACACAATGGCTAAATATTTGTGTCTTCTAGTCTATGCTAGAGTTGGGCAATACAATGGTTAGGAAACTAGGAGGTTGGTGTGGGTTTTGAGGGGGCGAATGTGTTACTCCACAACATGGGTGGTGGTGGAGTTGCTAAGATCGCATAGAGCCAAGTGCTAAGTGTGCGGCATGTTGTGGAGATCGAGGGGATAGTAAAGCTCCGACCACTATTCATTACGAGGTGAGGGGTGCCAGGAGCAATACTTTGGCCTTACGATAGGTTATGCCAGGCTCTACAATCCTTGGTTAAAAGTCAAGGTGTTTTGGCCCACGAACGTCCCCATGGAGGACATAGAGTTCCGACATGATGAGGATATGGTGCAGTTCTATCCATTAATTTGATGATTATTTTTTCATAAAATTAGTGGAATTCAAGATATCTAAAGTTTATATTTAGAATGGGTATCATTCGGATGTTCCAATCAAAAGTGATATCAATTTTGCTAAAGTTTACATCTAAAATTCCATCCAACGAATTGAACTGCGCATCATTCGGATGTTCCAATCAAAAGTGATATCAATTTTGCTAATGTTTACATCTAAAATTCCATCCAACGAATTGAACTGCGCATCATTCGGATGTTCCAATCAAAAGTGATACCAATTTTGCTAGAGGTCATGCAGGCTGTCAAAGCGATGCATGAGAATTATAGTGAGTTGGTTAGTTATCCCACATAATTATGGTGTCTCTCAATAAGTTGGTAAATATCTCATCTAAAAGGATTTAAGTGTTTCCAAATGATAAATTTGAAGATAAGAAAGTTTGGATTCAGTTTGGACAGCCTGATAGTTCTAAAGTAAAGTGTCCTTGGATTTTGCATACAGACTCTGTTTTTTTAGTTTGAGTAATCGTTGGAGAGCTATTTTGATGTCCCACGCTATGGTTTTGGTCCCACCTTCAGATTATCTGTGGTTTGGCTGCTATCTACAAAACAAACCAACAGTTTCTGCATTAACATTTATGCCTTTATGTCCAATTTATGTGATGAGTCTGTTTTTGTTTTAGAGGTAGGATTGCTGTATAATCAATAGGTGTGTGTCAATTGTAGGGGATATGTGACATTATAAATAAAAATTAGCTTTTAGCTATGGCCATATGTGGGTCTCACCACATAGAGAGGAATAGGGTGTCCTATCAAGATCGTGCTTACTTTCTATTAATGCTAGAATTTGGTTAGCTTACAAACGGGATTGACCGATGAAGGAAAGATTGATTGGCTCATAGAGGAAAGCCGATTGACATAGTGAGAGAGCCGATCGAACAGGTTGAGAACGTATTCGGTCCGACTGAAGACACAAATGTTATCCAGATGTGATTGAGTTTGAGGAGTAGTCATAAAAATTATGGTAGTGTGCTTTATCTATATAGAATAAATTATGTAAGCTAGGTAAGTTTAGTTAGTTTTACAACTTCTTGTAGATTAGTTTTCTTATATGTTTAGGAAATATTATCTAGGAGTTGTCTAGAACTGTGTTGGTACATCTTCTACAGAAGCTATCGGTTCATGAAAGCTGATTCATTAAGCCAAGAAAGAGAGATTCCATTAGAAGGTTGCTCAGTTACAAGTTTATGCAACGGACTTAGACAATGAGAAATTCGATGTAGAGGTTGGTTTGGCAGAGTGAACCAGGAATAAGAAATCCATATCATGTCCCTAGGTGAAGGGTATTAGCGAGAAAAGATATAACTTTGATATCAATAAAGCCGATAAGATCTCTGTTACTTCAAGAGAAGTAGATTCAGCTACCGCCAAACCATGTATTACCATTAGTCAAGAAACATGAAAAGAAGAAATACTACAAATGGCATAATTAAATCTCTCATCATACTAATGAGTGCATAGTTTTTTAGCAATAATTATAATCACTGTTGAATAAGGGAGAATCAAATTTGAAGATAAACTGATGAAGATCGATAGGCATCCTTTTTCTATGAACATGGTGTTTACAGGGTCTTCAAGATATCAAAATGATGAAGGAAAACATCGAGGAAAATTAAAAGTCACCTCGTTGGACCTAGTCAAAAAATATTCCAGACATCAAGATGAAGAACGGTGAACCATGTCGCATAAGGAGAAGTATAATCCAAATTGGGGCTGTCCATTTTTTCAATTTTGCTGGGATCAAGATATGAGGTTGCTTTTGATTGAAGATTGTCCGGAGTGCAATAAGCCAAGATTGTAGCATGCTGAGCAGGAGATGACTTCACATAATTAGCTACTTGTTAAGCAGACATTGGTACATAGCCGATTGTGGTTATTAATGAAGACTGCAATAAAGAAGTAATTGATGATAGGGAATTGCATGAGGAACATGATAATTCTAATCCGTAGTAGTGTCCATCTAGAATTTTCACCAAGAATCAAAAGAGGAGGGCACAAAGATTACGGCATAGAGAGCAGTACAAGAAGCAACAGTGGGACATCAAGCATAAGAAGGTGTCGACACATCAGCTTCGACCAACATGGTGTTCTTCATGCCTCTGGAGAACAAAGCCTTTTCATCTGATGAGGAAGATCAAGAAGAAGTTTCTGCTCAGTTGAAGTTGTGGCCTAATCAAGCCATATTTGACAAATCTAACGAATCCAAGCATCGACATCTAAAGGCATTATATATCAAAGGGTATGTAGATGGAAAGCCGATGACGAAGATGCTAGTTGATGGAGGTGCAGTTGTCAACCTTATGCCGTGCGTGACATACCGCAAGCTAGGAAATACTGCTGAAGATTTGATCAAAATAAATATGGTGTTAAAAGACTTTGGTGGAAATCCATCGGAAACGAAAGGCATGCTGAACGTGGAATTAATAGTTGGAAGCAAAACATTGCCTACCACATCTTCATTATCGATGGAAAGGGATCATATAGCCTACTCCTTGGTAGGTACTGGATTCACGCCAACTATTGTGTTCCTTCAACAATACATCAAAACCTCATATAGTGGCAAAGAGATCAAGTTGAGGTGATTCCAGCTAATCAATCAACCAATATTACGATGACCGATCTACTAATCTAGGAAGTTGATGGGGTTGATTGCCTATCCAGGAAGATTTGGGAAGGAGATTTTCTTGATGTCACTAGCCAAGGAATAAAATCGATCTAACAAATCGACTCGGAACTATTGATTTAATGGGCACCATTCAAAGATTTCGAAGGGAAATTAGGGTAAGGATTTACATCGGCTAATGATTTGGAAGAAGTCAATATAGGTCTAGGAGATAGGCCAAGGCTGATGTATATTAGTAAAAATTTATGTACTGAGTTGCGAGAAGTGTTAATAAAATGGCTTAAGAAATTTCAAGAATGTTTTGTCTAAAATGGCCAGGATATTGGCCATTCAAGCAGCCTCCGAGAAAATTCAAGGCAGAATTATATGATGCAATCAAGGTGGAGATCACGAGGCTATGTAATGCAAATTTCATTAGACCATACCAATATGCTGAATGGATTTCCAAGATTGTCCCAGTGGAGAAGAAGAATGGAAAACTAAGGATATGCATCGACTTCCGAGATTTGAACAAGGTTACCCCTAAATATGAGTATCTGATGCTGATGACATATCTATTAATTGATGTAGTATTGGGTCACAAGATCATCAACTTTATGGATGGTAATGTAGGTTACAATTAGATTTTATGGCAGAGGAAGATATTCAGAAGACTGCGTTCAGATGTCTTGGAGCTATTGGCTTGTACGGGTGGTTAGTCATGACATTTGGATTAAAAAGTGCCGGTGTGACTTTTTAGAGAGCCATGAACTATATATTTCATGATCTCATTAGCCTACTAGTGGAGATATACATTGATGACATAGTGGTTAAATCCAAGAGTGTTGATGATCATATAGCCGATCTACGAAGAGTACTAGAGAGAGCACAAGAATATGGACTTAGGATAAATCCTCATAAATGTGCTTTTGGTTTATCATCTGAACAATTCTTGGGCTTTACGGTGCATGAGAGGGGTGAAGTTAGTCAACGAAGCATCAGAGCTATCCAGATCACCGAGTCACTAGTCAACAAGACACAACTATAGTCTTTGATCTGCAGGCTTAACTTTGTGAGAAGGTTTATTTCGAATCTATCGGGAAGGATTAAGTCCTTCATTCCCTTGCTGAAGTTAAGAGCCGATCAAGAGTTCGTGTTGGGTGTTGAGCAGCAAAAAGTTTTTGATCAAATTAAAAATTATCTACTATCTCCACCAATATTGAGAAGCGGATACCGTTCAAGTTATATCTATTAGCCGATGAGAAGTTCATCGGGTCGGTGCAGATACAAGAATTTGACAGAAAAGAATGATTGGTATTCTATTTGAGCTGATGACTTCTGTATGCTAAGACAAGATATCATGCGATGAAAAAGTTATGACTATGCTTATATTTTTAATGTACCAAGTTGAAGCATTATCTCCTATCGGCTGAGTGCAAAGTGGTTTGTAAAGCCAATGTGGTTAAGTATAAGCTATTGGCTCTAGTTTTAAAAGGGCAAATTGGTAAATGAATATTTGCTTTAATAGAGTTTGATTTGAGGTATGAATCGGCTAAGGCAATCAAAGGGCATGTTGTAGCCGATTTCATCATACAACATAGAGGGATCCATGAAATCTTGGTGGAGCCGATTCCGTGGAGTTTATTCCTTGAGGAATCGGTTTGCAAGCATGGATTTGGTATCGCCTTAGTGATTTATCACCTCGGGGGGGGGGGGGCAAGCTTTGAGTTTGCTTTTACAATCAAGCCTTATCGGACTAATAATCAAACAAAGTATGAAGTGGTGCTCAAGGGTCTTCAACCACTGAGAAAAATCAAAGCCGATATGATAGAGATTATTGGAGATTCTTTATTAGTGATCAATCAGCTATCTAGGCAGTATGAGTGCAAGGATGATGTTTTGAGATTATATTATGAAGAATGTCAACATTTATTGAAGGGTTTAAGACGGTGTCATTGGATCATATTCCTAGAGAGTAGAATTTAGAAGCCAATGATCTTACTCAAATTGCTTTGGGATATCGACTGGATAGAAAGATGAAACCTGAAATAGCCGATATTGATAATCATATTGAAACCGATGATTAGAGACAAGAGATTATCCAATATTTGCAAAATCTGTCAGAATCAACTTCTTGGAAACTTCGGTATAAGTCTAATAAATACGTATTGCTTGATGAAGACTTGTATTATCGAACCATTGATGGAGTTTTGTTAAAATGCCTGGGTATAGAAGAGGCTACGGTAGTCATGAGCGAAGTATATGAAGGCATTTGCAGGGCCCATCAATCAGCTCAGGGGATGAAATTGCTGATGAGAAGAGCTGAATATTTTTGGTCGACAATGTTAGAGGATTGCTTCAAGTACTACAAAAGATGCCAAGATTGTAAGAAGTTTGGAAGCATGCAACAAGCCCTAGCATTGGCTATGAACCTAATCATCAAGCCAAAGCCATTCAAGGGTTGGGGAATCGACATGATTGACCTAATTTATCCTTCATCAAGCAAAGGACATAAGTTCATATTGGCAGTGACATTATTTGGTTAGCCTACAAATGGGATTGACCAATGAAGGGAAGACTGATGATCGGCTCATAGAGGAAGCTGATTGACACAGTGAGAGAGCCGATTGGACAAGTTGAGGACATATTCAGTGTGATTGAAGATAGAAGGTTATGCAGATGGGACCGAGTCTAAGGAGGAATCATGAGAATCAAGTCAGGGTGCTTTATCTATAGAAAGTAAGCTTGGCAAGTTTAGTTAGCTTTACAACTTTTTATAGATTAGTTTCCTTATATCTTTAAAAAATATAGTCCACGGGTTGTTTAGAACCATGCTGGACTCTTCTAAATCTAAGGTATCAATATAGACCCCCTTAGAACCTATTGAGATTATCAATAAGATCGTACACAACACAACTTCAGCGCATTGCCATCCTAGCTCATCTAGGTTTTACTCCAGCATGTTCTAACTCTCGACGTGGGGTTGTATCGGTTAAGTTTAATTTTTAGTGAAGGGGTAAATCATGCCATGTCCATGGTTTGTTTTACTCTCTCTAAGACTGTATCGGTTAGGTTTAACCTCTTAGTCTAATCAGATGTACCACATCAAGTTCGTGCGAGGCTCATCGGTACATCAGTCTCTCTTCGCCATCCCTAGAATCGTATTATATCGGTTAGGTTTGATCTACGAGACCAGTGGTGGTGGATCGTGTCATTGGCTCGATGAATTCTCGTGCAGCATTTCATTCTAGTGAGTAGCCGATGAGTTATCATTACCGCATGACTCATATCTATTTTATATATCGCCCAATAGTTAATCCGTTAGTGATCTATCCGGTCATGCTAGATTCTGCCTGATACTATCTTGATTAGGTCCGATCTATCAAGTTCGTGTCTGACGGGGCTAACGTCGGGATCTAGAGGGTTTCATTCCCCATCGACATAGATAGCCTACATCGAACATTTGGCCAGTAAGCAGCCGATGACCTCGCCCCTTCCTTTTTTGTCGTTACGTTCGATCTAGCCCCCATCATCTCTATGTTGTCAGCCCTGATCTCATATTGTCTTGGTTTGATCTGATATATCAAGGCTGCTTCTAATGGTGCCGTTACTATGGTTTCCGATCCTTGTGACTTCGTGGGGGATTGGGTCCCGCTCCGTGTTTTCATCGCCTTTACTATTTGAAGCGTCATCGGCTCTTTGGCTAATAAGCCCTTTATTTTATTCCACGCGTCTACCACCTATGCCTTCATTGACCTTTCAGCTGATGCTCGAGCGCTACCTTTTCTATTGGCACTCAACCGATAGGATGAGCTGTATTGGCCCATCGTTCGATTGGCTCGTGGATCTCATTCTCTATATCCTTGTCAGTTGTAGAGTTAAATTGATTGGTATACCCTCGAATCTCAAAAACTAAGGACCTGCACTAGAGCTAAGCAGAACTTTCAGGCCTTCATATGACCAAGATGCCATCTCCCCTGATCGGACCTCTGCCGTCTCATTCTTGACTTCACCCAGTCTGATTGGTCTCCACAAGATTCGGCAACCAACACTTTTTGATGTGGATTGAGGGTTTGATAGCTATCTTTTGCATCCGGTAGTTTTGCAATGGTGAGATGAAAGATGTGCAAGTTGGTCTCATGTTGTTTGTCTTCTTCATCAACTATATGGTTTTCTAGATCCTACATCAAGAAAGTCAGACCATTCCCCATACAACCATGCTAGCTATATAGTGGCTAAAAGGATAAATAGTAATATTAAAAATTTTAAATTGAAAATTAAATTCGAAAGGTATTTAAATAAATTAATGAAATTCAAATAAAAATCTAAAATAATAAATTTGGAAAAGAAATAAAGAGATTGAATTTACAAGAATTCAGAAACAAATTTTATTGAAATATGATTTAAAATGAGGGAAAAATGGACAGTTAAATATTTGAATTTAGATTAAATCAAATAAAAATAAAAAATTACTATTTTGCACAGTCCCACAAGTCCGGCTCTGCCTCTATTTCTTCTTCTTCACCCTTGGTTAGCTAATTTGGCAGAGGGGAGGGAGTACACAGGCGTCGTGGCCTCAGAGGGCTAGAGTGGTGGCAAGTGGTGGCTAGCTCGAAGGAGGGGAAGGAAAGGCCGGTGGTTGTGTGGTAGTGGAAATAAATGAAAAGGGAGGGGGAGGGGAGCTTAACAGCTCGATGGTGAGGAAGGAGAGGGTCTTTCTAGCTTTATATAGGTGGCAATTTTAGTTTCCAGTGGTGTATAGGAATGGAGTATGATTATGCCACGGCGGCTCAAGTGAGGATGGACAGGAGGAGGCACTAGGTGTTGATTCCCTATTGGCCAACGATGTTAGTTTGGGTGGCAGTGGTGAGGTGCAGGTGATGGTTATCTAGGGAGGTGGTGTGTCGCTAGAGGTGTGGCAGTGACAGTTGTGAGTAGGAAGGGAGGCATCAGGCAGTAGTAGCATCCTTGGGGTGACATGTTGTGCCCATGTGATGAGGACATCAACACTATCGATACATCCACTCATGGTCCAATTACCCGCGCTCGTGCACATCAGCTCAACTATCAGGTGAGTTCATTCTTGAGTTTACATTCCTCTTCTTTATACCCTGGATACATGTACACTCTTATTTTACTCAGAAACGATGGAGAGGATTAGCGCGGGGTAGATTCGGACTACATGATAGTGCCAAATTCTAACGGCCGCCACAACTTCATGCGAACTCCAATTTGAGCTTGCAAGTATTTAATGGAAAGATTATCAAGTCTACTTTCAAATGGATCTAGTCTAATGTCAATATTTATTCTGGAGCGGCCACAATTGTTATTTTTTTACCGAGTGTTTTTTTGTCCATGGTGCTGCGTCACCTCTTTTGGGCCCAATGGGCCGTGTATCAAGTTGGGCCCATTAGTCCTAGGGTTAAGCACGACCCTAGCACCCCTGTGGTCGTCTCCCCCTCTTTTTAAACCTTCAGCCGCCACCAAGAATGGTGCGTTTTGTTAATTAGAGTTAGCGTCTTACTACTTGCACATAGCGTGCGTGTCGGCTAGACCACCCGTCTGTTTGTCTCCGGAACCCCGCCGTATTGTGAATTCAAAGTGAATATTTCATCTCAATATCTAGCAAATTCAGTGCTTGTTTTACTTGTTCTTTGATTGCTTGCAGGACGAGTGCCCTAGTGGCTGGGTTGTCGCGCACCATAAGTTCGCGTCGACCATCGGAGACAGTGTATCGGTTGCTAAGACATATCATCCTTGGACGGTTGTAGTTGGGCTGTGAACGTCGCCTCCATCCTCTAATCGAGTTATCCTCCACCTCTCATTGAAAGATTGGGACTAAACCCTAGTGGGTTCTCATCAGTTGGTATCAGAGCGCGGTTGATCGGTGAGAGACTTTCTGCACTTCGTTGTTTAATTTATTTTCCTATAGTCCAGAAAAAGCCAACAAAAAAATAGTGGATTAGTTCTCCGCAATCCTGAGAACTCTTTGAGCCTTTTTTTTACTTGGACTGCCTAGTTAGGGCTTGTTGAGTTTTCGATTGCATGGTTGTGTTAATTTGCTGGTCTTAGTGTTTGGGCAATTAGAGTTTCGAGTTCTTGCCACCGGACATCACCATATTCACCACTGCCGCCACCACCATTGTTTTAGCCGTGACCACCACCATCGCTGCCACCCACCAAATTACTTTCCATCCATAGTTTAATCTATTTCTTTTTGTGTTTTATATTGCCTTTGATCCTGTCGCCACTAGAAAGGAAATAGAGCTCTGATTCAAGTGACCTTACTTAAATCAGTCTTATCTTTTTCATATGGACTCGAAATTAGGCATATAATATACCCACGGACATCTATAGAAAAAATTACATCCATTTCTACCTGGCATTGCCAGGTTCGGCAAATTTAAAAAAGCCAAATTCCGCTTGCAAAATTCTGTTTTCATGGCGAGAAGCTTCGGGACCCCTTTGGATAGAACTTTGAAAAAATTCCACATGCCTCATATTTTGTCCGTTTGAGCTAAAAATTTTTATGGTGCTCCTGGTTGTAAAAAATAAAAAAAGTAGCATCTCTCTCCTCAGCACTAGAGAGAGAAAAGCAAAAACAAAAGAGTAAGAAAGAAAGGGGCCGACTCGTGAGAACTTTCCTTCCACCTAGTCCCTATTGTTTCCACCTTCTTGTTATCGTGTATGTTTGGGCTTGTGTTTTGTGGCATCCTCTTTGTGGTTAGGCTCGTGTCTCTACTTCGCCTAGCCTAGGACCAGCACAGTATCGACCTTGAACGATTACTCACCTTGCTTTGACTAACGTGGTTTCTAGTACTTTCTTGTGCATTACTTTCAGCCCTCCCTACAGCTCCACACATACGACTACAGCTTGATAGGCCTTGTTGCTATGGCACCGATACACCTCGTTCCACGGTTACAGAATTATCGGTTGTCATCACCCCTCCTGTGAGTAAGAGCTTATGAGATAAGCTGAGAGTGAGCGCCTTTCAGTAGCCACACCCTAATAGTTGTAGGGATTAATTCTTGTCAACTGTTTTCGTTGTTGTTTTGTTATATTAACCATGGCAGGTTCGGAGGAAGAAGATGATGCATCCCATTCTCCATGCACCAAGCTCATCATACAACATTTTGCAAGGCAAGTGAAGCAGCACACAGAAGGACTTGATGCAGATTTGCAGGTGACGAATGACAAGATTGGACAATTGGAGATCACACAGATCGATGCCACAACCAGGCTTGTAGGGTTGGAGGCATCGGTTGTGCATATTGACATCAATCTTGCTACACTTGTAAGGCATTTTGATGACCTCAATGCTAGGGGTTATGATCAGCATAATAAAGACGACGTTGATGGTGAGTATGGTGAGGACAACTTCAATGATGACTATACCGCTGACACTGAACAGGATGACCACAACGCTCGTGTTTGCCGTTGGCTACATAACAATGGTAGAAGCTTGGGAGAACACCGCCGATGAGAGGTACGCAATAATGAAGATGCTTTTAAATTTAAGATACCCCCTTATGATGGAAAATATGACCCTGATGCATACATTACATGGGAGATTGTTGTTGATCAAAAATTTGCATGCCATGAATTCCCTAAGAACACTAGAGTTATAGCTGCTACTAGCGAGTTTACTAATTTTGCCTCTATGTGGTGGATAGAACATGGCAAGAAAAATCCTAATAACATGCCACAGACTTGGGATGCTTTGAAACGGGTCATGCAGGCTAGATTTGTTCCTTCTTACTATGCACGTGATTTGTTAAATAAGGTTTAACAATTGAGATAGAGTGCTAAAAGTGTAGAGGAATATTATCAGTAATTACAAATGGGCTTGCTTCGCTGTAATTTAGAAGAGTCTGAGGATGCTACTATGGCTAGATTTTTAGGTGGTCTAAACCATGAGATTTATGACATTGTGGACTACAAAGATTATACTAATATGACTTGATTGCTTCATCTTGCTTGCAAAGATGAAAGAAAAGTGCAGGGACGACGTGCTAGTGCCAAGACTAATTTTTCTGCAAGAAAATCGACATTATGGCTGCCACGCACGATTACTACTCCTTCACCATCTTTCACACCCCGGCGGTCGGCACCTTCTCCATCCAGTGACAGGCCACGTGTTCCGACTACTAGTGCACTGACTAAGACAACCCAGCAGCCAGCCACGAGTGCTACCTCTGTTGCATCCACTGGTAGAACAAGAGATGTTCAATATCACCGTTGCAAGGGCTATGGGCATGTCCAGCGTGACTGTCCTAGAGAGCGTGTTTTGGTAGTCAAAGATAATGGTAAGTATTCATCTGCTAGTGATTTCGATAAAGATACACTTGCTTTGCTTGCAGCTGACCATGCAGAAAAAGATGAGGGACCAGAAGAACATATTGGTGCTGATGATGCAGAACGCTATGAGAGCCTCATTGTGCAGCGTGTACTTAGCACACAAATGCAGAAGGCCGAGTAAAATCAATGACACACTTTGTTTCAAACAAAGTGCGTCATCAAAGAGTGTTCCTGCCACTTGATCATCGATGGAGGAAGCTGCAACAACTTGGCTAGCAGCAAGATGGTGGAGAAGCTTGCACTCAGCACCAAACGGCATCCCCACCCATATCACGTTCAATGGCTAAACAATAGTGGTAAAGCAAAGGTAACCAAATTGGTGCGCATTAATTTTGCAAATGGAACATATCCTGATGTTGTTGAGTGAGATGTTGTACCTATGCAAGCTTGTCATATTCTATTAGGTAGGCCATGGCAATTTGATATGGATTCTACACATCATGGTAAATCAAATCAGCATTCTTTTCTATACCATGATAAGAAAATTGTGTTGCATCCTATGATCCCTGAAGCTGTTTTTTAAGATGATGTTGCTAGAGCTAAGAAAGAGAAAAATCGGATCCATGCTATAAGTGAAAATCAGATTGTAGCCAAAGAACTTGTGCAACATAAAAAGAAAGAATCTAAATCTGACAATAAAAATGTGATTCAATTGAAAGGATCTTGCTTGCTTGCTGTTAAATCTAATGTTGTCAATCTGGATACAACTGAAACTGTTTGCTATGCTTTCGTCTATAAGGATGCTTTGTTTTCTTTTGAGGATATACCTGTTTCTTTTCCTCCTACGGTCACTAATCTTTTGCAGGAGTATGAGGATGTTTTTCTCCAGGAAGTACCACACTGGGGCTGCCACCGGTGCGTGGAATTAAGCATCAAATCGATTTGATTCCAGGGGCTTCACTACCCAACCGCGCGCCATACAGAACCAACCCTGATGAAACCAAGGAGATTCAACGTCAGATTCAGGAATTGCTTGATAATGGTACGTACGAGAGTCACTTAGTCTATGTGCTGTGCTGATGATTTTGGTGCCTAAGAAAGATGGATCTTGGCGTATGTGTGTTGATTGTAGAGCTATTAATAACATTACCATTAAATATTGTCATCCAATTCCTAGGTTAGACGATATGCTTGATGAATTGAGTGGCTCTACTGTTTTCTCTAAAGTTGACTTGCGTAGTGGATACCACCAGATTCGTATGAAGTTGGGAGATGAGTGGAAAATAGCTTTCAAAACTAAGTTTGGATTATATAAGTGGTTAGTGATGTCTTTTGGTTTAACTAATGCACCTAACACTTTCAAGAGGTTGATGAATGAGATTTTGCATGCTTTTATTGGAAAATTTGTGGTGGTATACTTTGATGATATTCTAATTTATAGCAAATCTTTAGAGGAACACCTTGATCATCTACGTGCTGTTTTTAATGCTTTGCGCGATGCACGTTTGTTTGGTAACCTTATGAAGTGTAGTTTTTGCACCGATCGTGTCTCATTTCTTGGCTATGTTGTTACTCCACAGGGAATTGAGGTTGATCAAGCCAAGGTCGAGGCAATTCAGAGTTGGCCGCCTCCTAAAACGGTCGCACAGGTTCGAAGCTTTTTAGGACTTGCAGGATTTTATCGCCGGTTCGTGCGGAATTTTAGCACCATTGCTGCACCACTGAATGAGCTTACAAAGAAGGGAGCACCTTCCACTTGGGGCACCACACAAGAGAACGCCTTCAATATATTAAAAGATAAGTTGACACATGCACCTCTCCTCCAACTTTCAGATTTTAATAAGACTTTTGAACTCGAATGTGATGCTAGTGGGATTGGATTGGGTGGTGTTTTGCTACAAGAGGGAAAACCTGTTGCATATTTTAGTGAAAATTTGAGTAGCCTGTTCTAAATTATTCTACTTATGATAAAGAATTGTATGCTCTTGTGAGGACTCTGAAACATGGCAACATTATTTATGGCCCAAGAAATTTGTTATACATTCTGATCATGAATCTTTAAAATATATTCGTAGTTAAGGAAAACTGAATCGTAGGCACGCTAAATGGGTTGAATTTATTGAATCTTTCTCTTATGTCATCAAACACAAGAAAGGGAAGGAGAATATCATTGATGATACTTTGTCTAGGAGATATACTTTGTTGACACAACTTGACTACAAAATCTTTGGCCTAGAAACAATTAAAGCCCAATATGTGAATGATGATGATTTTAAAGATGTGTTGTTGCACTGTAATGATGGAAGGACATGGAATAGATTCGTCTTCTATGATGGATTTATTTTTAGAGCTAACAAGCTATGCATTCCAGCTAGCTCCGTTCGTTTGTTGTTGCTGCAGGAAGTGCATGATGGTGGGTTGATGGGGCATTTTGGTGCCAAGAAGACGGAGGACATCCTTGCTAGCCATTTCTTTTGGCTGAGGATGAGAAGAGACGTGGAGAGATTTATGGCTCGTTGCACGACATGTCAAAAGGCTAAGTCACGCTTAAATCCACATGGTTTGTATATACCTCTACCTATTCCTAGTGTTACTTGGGAAGATATTTCAATGGATTTTGTGTTAGGCTTGCCTAGGACCAAGATGGGGCGAGATAGCGTTTTTGTGGTTGTGAATAGGTTTTTTAAAATGGCACATTTCATACCATGTCATCAAACTGATGATGCTACTCATATTGTTGATTTGTTCTTTTGAGAGGTTGTTCGCTTGCATGGTGTGCCAAACACCATTGTTTTGGACCATAACACTAAATTTCTCAGCCATTTTTGGAGAACTTTGTGGGCTAAATTGGGGACTAAGCTTTTGTTTTCTACTACTTGTCATCCCTAAACTGATGGGTAAACTGAAGTTGTGAATATGATTTTATCTACTATGTTAAGGGCTGTTTTAAAGACAAATATTAAGATGTAAAAAGAATGTTTGCCTCATATTGAATTTGCATACAATCGTTCGTTGTATTCCACTATAAAGATGTGCCCTTTTAAGATTGTTTATGGATTTTTGCCTCGTGCTCCTATTGATTTAATGCCTTTGCCATCTTCTGAAAAATCAAATTTTGATGCTAAACAATGTGTTGAGTTGATGTTAAAACTGTATGAGACAACTAGAGAAAACAGAGCGCATGAATGCTAACTATATTGCTGATGACAAAGGTAGACGACAATTGAATTTTGAACTTGGTTATTTGGTTTGGCTGTATTTGTGAAAGGAACGGTTTCCTGATTTGTGAAAGTCTAAGTTGATGCCTAGAGTTGATGGACCTTTTAAAGTGATTGAAAAAATTAATAAAAATGCATACAAGCTTGATCTCCGTGTAGATTTTGGGGTTAGGCCCACTTTTAACGTTGCAGATTTAAAGCCATATCTGGGAGGATGATGAGGACATCAACACTATCGATACATCCACAAAAGGTCCAATTACCCACGCTCATGCACGTCAACTCAACTATTAGGTGAGTTTATTCTTAATTTTATGTTCCTCTTCTTTATAACCTGGAGACACGTGCATTCTTGTTTTACTCAGAAATGATGGAGAGGATCCAACGGGGAGAGGATTAGCGCGGGGTGGATTCAGACTGCAGGATAGTGCCAAATTCTGACGGCCGCCACGACTTTATGCGAACTCCGATTTGAGCTTGCAAAAGTACTTAATGGAAAAGTTATCAAGTCTACTTTCAAATGGATCCGGCCCCATGTCAATATCTATTCTAGAGCAGCCGCAATTATTATTTTTCTACCGAATATTTTTCTGTCCACTGTGCTGCGTCACCTCTTTTGGACCCAATGGGTCATGTATCAAGTTGGGCCCATTAGTCTTAGGGTTAAGCATGATCCTAGCACCCCTGTGGTCGTCTCCTCCTCTTTTTAAACCTTCAGCCACCACCAAGAACGGTGGGTTTTGTTGATTAGAGTTAGCGTCTTGCTACTTGCACACAACGCGCGTGTCAGCTAGACCGTCCGTCTGTTTGTCTCCAGAACCCTGCTATATTATGAATTTAGAGTGAATATTTTATCTCAATATCTAGCAAATTTAGTGCTTGTTTTACTTGTTCTTGCTTGTTTTTCGATTGCTTGCAGGACGAGTGCCCTAGTGGCTAGGTTGTCGCGCACCGCAAGTTCGCGTCGACCATCGAAAATGGTGTATCGGTTGCTAAGGCGCATCGTCCTTGGATGGTTGTAGTCGGACCGTGAACGTCACGTCTATCCCCCAATCGAGTTATCCTCTACCTCTCATCGAAAGATCGGAACTAAATCCTAGCGGGTTCTCATCACCATGGGTTCAATGGTGGCAGCGTGGTAGTGGGTGGGAGGAAGAGTGGCTGTTCTAACAGTGGAGGACTATGGCACGGCGGTGGTCCTTCTGTCCTAGCAAATCAGTGGCAGAGGTGGCATGCATGGAATACAGTGGTGATGGCTTGTCCATAAGAGGGGAAGGGAGGCAGTGTCCTTGGCTTGGTTGGCCTTCGGCTCAGCTGATCTTCTGGGCTGCATGCAAAGAGATAGCCGATTGGCCAAGGTGGGAATAGGCCAATTTAGGGAAAACTTGGCCCATGATGAATAGTGAAGCTTGGCTGTCAGTCCGTGGCCTGCTACATCTGTGCCCGCTATCCCCACAACATTCTAACATGGCTGATTAATCCAATATCTAAAATGAGTATGGACTTATGTGCAAAATTTCAAAGCCCTAGCTAGCTTAAATTAGTGCTGCTGCTGTCGTTCATGACTCCTTTCCGCTGATAGTGCACCACTAGTATTCCACATAGGACCATAGTGCTAGGCTGCTAGCAGTTGGTGATTTGCCACTCGCCTTCACCGTAGCAGTTATTGCAACCGGCGGAGGTGGCGGCTACAAAGGAATCAAGATCAGTTCAGCAAAGTACAGAAAGTCAGCAACTCAGCACATAAACAACCATCCATGTAAGTTCGCTCTTCCTTCATCTTGTTGAGCACTTGAGCTAGCCTTTGTTATGAATCGATCTGTTCTCTAACACATGTCTGCATCTGCAGTTCTACACCTCTCATATTTGAACTTTTAGTTAGTGATAAACTCAATGTAAAAACATCATCATCTAGAACTTACAAATTTACAATCTTTTCTTTCTAGACATCTAGTTGCACTTGTAAATTTACAATCTTTTCTTTCCAGACATCTAGTTTCACTTGTAGTTACCAAAGTGGCTTCATCTGCAGCATTATCTGTAGCTGTAAGCCAATCAACATTTTCAAGGAAATACCTTGCTTGGGTGAATGCTTTGTCTCTTCTAGAAAATACAGCTAGAAATACAGTTGGATGTAAATATTGTTCTAATATTTACAATGGTGGCATTACTAGACTGAAAGAATCACTTCATATGGTTGTAGCTAAATTGCTTAATGAGAAGTACATTCATATATTCTATACCACATGTGCAGCCCACTCCATTGATCTCATGCTTTAGGAGATTGGTAAGATATATTTATTAGTTATAGCCCCCAACTAACCAACTAACTACTAAGTTGGGTGACAATTTAATAGTAAGTCAAACATATCTTCTAATATCTTCTTGCCGTTCATTGTAAAAAATCATGGATCGATCGAAGAACAAATTGATTCTGTTGGACAAGCTCCTTCCTCAAATCGCACAATTAGATCATCTCAACAGGGAGAAGGACAAAATTCAGCTGGCCATCTGTCGTAGGTAGCACGAGCTTAATGCGGAAATCAGCGCCCTGACGGAGGAGAAGCTTGATGTCGTTGGGTCATTCAGAGGGAACTGTGTTACCCTGAATCCCTTGCAATCAATCCCTTGTTGTTCTTCTTTCTAAAGCTCCACTTTCTATATTAGTCCAGGATCATGCAGTTTCTGAGCTGTCCTAAAAATACAAACAGCTCTAGAAGAGTGTGAAGGAGGAACTAAAGACAGCAAAAGCCAAGGCCAAGCAAGATCTCAAAGGTATATGCTTCGATCATAACTTCTTTTGTCTTCATCTTCATTGTGTACCTCTACCTCATACAACTCTCTCTTGAGTGGAGTACAAGATAAAAATGCAATCACACTTCCAGGTCTTCAATGAACAAATCCAGCATGCGTAGACCACCTGAGATCAATTACAAGCTCCTGCCAGACCCATTGTGAACTTCATATTTCCCAAGGAAGGGAACCAGCGAGAGCGCAAGTTCCCAACTACTCGACCAGCTAACAGCAGCGCCTGAAGAGCTGAAGAAACACGTGAAGGAAATTGATATTCTGACCTTGAGTCAAGCACTGGCCATTTTGAAGTCTCTATACTCTCTAGTGGATATGAAGGCAGTCAGCGAAGGGTTTGCTAGCACATGTTCTAATGAGCATGTGCTGCCGTTGATCAACAAGGATCATGGAACTAATAACTCTTTTAATAGATGTATGTAATAAAACAAATTTATGTATCTTTTATTTTAACATGACTTCTCTTTTTTACTTTTGGTTTCTCTGAGTTCTTTTAATCCCTTATATGATAAACTCTGCCCAACTAGCCTTAGCCCTCGAGAGAGAGGATCTGGCTCATGACTCTATTCTATTTTTGCATGTTAAAAGTGGCATTCTTTCTCAATTGTAAAGCTTCACTACTTGAAATATATTCCACTTGGATACTTTTATAATTATGAAGAGAAACGAGTAAAGAGATAATATAGTGTGTAGCCCTTAACTCAATGGGGTTCCAATGAAGTAGCGAGCCATAGGAAACTATTGTTCTTATTTATATAAAAATATGACATAGCTATTCTATATTGCACGAGTTTTTTATTGTTGTGTCATCCTCACACTTGAGATGGTAAGCCCTCTCATGTGTCACCTCATCAACAATGAACGACCATTTTCACATTGGAGAAAGTTTATGCCTATTTTGGGTGCTTTAGATTTTTCTTAGAATGAAATCTTTCAGTGAGAAGGCGTGGCCTCAAACATCGTGACTATGGTAACAACGTAAGCCCTATAGATACTTTGCCTAGTGAGTTCTAGTGATGTCCCTTGCTTCCTCCAATTTGTCAAGATTGTCTAGTTTACTTTCTTGGACTTAATTTCTTCTTGTTGTAAGTTTGTACTCAGGGGATCCAAACTCCAACTCTATTGGTAAGGCTGCCTCCGCACCATAAACTAGGAAAAAAAGGGATTGCCCTGTAGCCCGACTAGATGTTTTTCTAATTGACCAATGTTTAGAGGGTAATTCTTGAACCCATCTGCTTACATATGGGTAGAGATGATTAGATACCCTTATCTTGATGCCCTAGAGCACCTTGCCTTTAGTACGTATCCATTACTTTGTGGGTGTCTATCGAAGCAAACCATATTTTGATACCAAACTCTTTGCAAAATCTTGTTGAATTCACCACCCATGAACACTATGCCATTGTCAGTGATAATTCTATTTGGAACCTTGAACCTCTTGGTTGGCGTAGTTTTATCTTAGTCAAGCAAGGTTAGAGAAAGAAGGGTTCTAGGCCATTTGTTTGTCTGAGATGAAGTGCTACTTAGGTAATTATATACACTTATGGAAACTTTTTGTAAGAGCATAAGAATACCAATATTGACCCTGGCTTGCTTGGGCCATGACTAAACTACAACCAGCAGACCACCTACGCTACTTCTATTCCTTCTAAGGTGGGGGGCCTCATCTCCGCCATGAAGAATCTATTCATGCAACAAGTCCCATATAATGGTGGTTGTCTTGTGATCTATTGTGCCACCTCTCGTTGTATCATCAGATGGTCCTTTGTCCCTTCTCAGTTCCTGCTAATATCTACTGGTAGTGTGGGTCATCTATTTTAGTTTATTGTGTTGGCCACAGATCCATTAATTCCATTGCACTTAAAATGTCCTTGTCATTCCCTTCGTAATGAGAAATCTTTTATTTCTTCATCAATTCACTCTTGGAAATCCTTGCAATGTTGATTTTGATGATCTTCATTTCTCTATTAAGGATCTACACTCAGGGACCATGAATCTTTGCTTCAATAGGGATATAGATCTTTATACCAAACCACCTTCCCCATGTCCTTTTGTCCACGCACTCTCTTCTCATCACTCTATAGCAAGTCTCTCATATCTCGCAACAATAATAATACCCCTATTTGTCATGGTTATCATTTGGGCAAACATGTTAGATTATTATTTCGTCAATTTCAAAGTTTCACAACTGCTACATTTCAATTTTTGCTATCTTTGGATTTATGGACACCTATTTGAGTAACTCTAGTTTTTGGTGCTATTTTATTATCTATTGAATGATAGCTACCAGCCCATTATCAGCCCATCCTCCATGGCCTTGGGCTAGATAACGGCCTAGGAACCCTCAACAGACCTCTAGTCCATGGGCATTCGACGTGTAGACTTTCAACAAAATTGTGGGCCTTTGGCCAGCCCGTGAGTCTTTAGCTAGCAGATCTCTGGCTATTAGGCCCAAGGCGGGCAAGCATTCAGCTAATGGGTCTTTAGCCTAGGGTTTGTGTATCAATAGATGAAGCCCATGAAGGCTTCAAGGGGAGGCCCATGAGGGCTAGATAGTGGGCTTAGTCCACTTAGACCTAAACCATATATATTTTCACTTGTACCCTAAATGCGTCCTTATTTAGGATTGAATCTTATAAACAAACATGTGACCCTAGCAAACCCCTATCCCAAGCACTATGAATAGACCCTAAGGGGGTTGTAATAGGAGAGGATCCTATAAGACATTGAGTTTAAAAAAATCAACATACAACTACATCTACTTGTCCATTTCAACAACAATTGGCACCGTCATGAGGAACCCAACCATGGGTGGTGAAACTACATTCCATCAAAGCGAAAGTCGACAAAGAAGAGAATCGTCCGAGGCACTACGTTAGTAGCCAAGAGTTGAAGAGTGTGTGGGAGTTTGGAGCCAAAGTCAAGACATAGTTCGAAGCTACGCCAAGTCAAGCAATCAAAGCTACAGCAGGGTTGATGGGCTAGTCGAAGATGTTTCGGACCAAGGCAAAGCTATTCCAAGCTCAGGAGGCAAAGTAAGAGAGCTTAGAGTCATAGAAGTCATAAGGGCTAAAGTGGAAAGCCAAGCGGTCAAAGAAACCCTCTAGCCAGAGCAAATGTAGTTGATAACCAATGCGTCTGGTGTAGCAACACTTCCCACATCTAGCGAAGAAGCGGCTAGAGCTTTGGTGGAAGCCACAACAGCCAGGACAAGTGAAACAATCACTATGCCTAGGGTGGAGTATGAGGCAATGAGATAAAATGTGGTGAAGCTCCAAGACATCCTTCAACAAATGCAATGCAACAACAAATCATAAATGAAAAGGCTGCTGCTACGTAGGCGCAAGGCCAAGTGGCAAACATAACAGCTCAAGCCGCGCCCCATCGTCCTCAAGCTTAAGATGCTTTAGTGAGAAAAATACAAGTGCAGCCATCATGGTTGCCACTACTTCACCTTCACCTAGCCGCACAACCTCTTCGATGTATTGGCCCCCACACAGTTTGATGACAGCGGAACTAGCATATCTCCAATCATTGTTGCAGCTCATCGCCCAACCACAGGTGCAACCGGTGTGGCCGCCACAAGGACCAAGTGTTGTCTTGGGTTTTCAAACTCCGCCATAGCTGTCCCTCCAACCTCAGCCTTTTGAACTCCCACAAGGAGCTCTGGGTTTTAACACCCCTCACATGAATCTATAGGTTTCTCCCTCCAAAGGCTCAAGTGACAAGAAATCGTTATTGAGTTTTAGCCTTCAATGCCACCTAATACCCCCGCTATTCAAGAACCCATCCATCACCAAGAATGGAGGTGACTCTAAACCTAGTGAATTCCATTTTTCTATGAATTAACAACTGAAGTGGCACATGGGAACAAAAACACTAAGGCGAAGGTAATCCAACTAAATTCCAACAGTAGTAAAGAGCCACTCTACCTATGGCAGGCGACGAAGCTGCAAACCAGCAAGATGCAGCAATGCAGCTACAAGTCAAACTAGGGATGGATAGCACCAGAAGGGTGATTGCAGTCATTATGAGCGGCTTTGCGCAAGGCTTCGCATCAAAGTGCTAGAAGAAAGTGCCTAACAGAGCAGTAAACCACATTACAATATCTTCATGTACTTCATCATCATTGTTTTTGACCACTCCAATCTTCTTTAGACCAAACAATGCGAAGGGCATCTTTTTCCTATACCAAGACCCGTTGGTGATCTCCACCGATATTGCTGGTTGCGCAGTATGCCTCATACTGGTGGACAGGGGTAGTCCGGTGAACATCATCTTCACAAGTGCTTTTCGTTGGATGGGCATTTCTACAAATACGCTAGAGCCAACATTGATGCCCGTTCAAGGCTTCTACAGGGCAAGGGTGTGAGTTCTAGGCCAAATACCTCTAGAAGTGGTATTCGACGAAGGCTAGAACAAGAGGCAAGAGTGGATCACCTTCAATGCCAGTGACATCCCATACCACTAGAATGCCATCTTCAGCCATGCAACACTGAACAAGTTCAAATCGGTGGTCCACTACAACTACTTGTATATAAAAATGCTGGGTCCCCAAGGAGTAGATGTGGTACAGGGAGCTAAGCTTTAGCAAGACAAGACCTTCGGGTGATTGAAGCACCATGTTAAGTCCACAACGTCTAGCCACGATAGGATGAAATATTGAAGGAAACATACAAGGCAAAGCCATCCTTGCAAGAAGGCATAAACAAACACCAAGTTGACCGAGACAATCCATTAAAAATGGTGTTCATAAAGAGTGAAGTAGGCTAAGAACTAGCGGAAAGCATCTTGTAGGTTATCAAGAAAAATCTTGACATCATCCCCTGTAGGCTTGAAGAACTATAAGGGGTGTGCTGATGAAGCATCGCTTGGCAGTAAAGCCTACTTAAGCAAAAGCATCACAAGATGTTAGTGGATCAGCAATAAGCAGCCAAGGCAGAGCTGGAGAAACTACTTTGAACTCATGTCATAAGAGAAGTGTAGCACCTAGAGTGGCTAACCAACCTAGTGCTCATCAAAAAGGCAAATGACAAGTGGAGAATGTGCGTAGACATTTAACGACTTGAACTAAGCTTGCCCAAAGGAGGGCTTTCCTTTGCCAATAATTGACTAACTCATTGACTCAATTGCGAAGAGCGAAGTAATGAGTTTCCTAGACACCTACTTAGGCTCTCACCAATTATTCATACTGGTGAAAGACGAATAGAAAATATCTTTCTTCATGTCATTCAGGACATTATGTTTTATAATAATGCCCTTTTTGCTCAATAACTCCAGAGCAACTTTCTCCATGCTACTATACAAAGTGCTCAAGGAGTAGATATATAGCAATGTCAGAGCATATGTTTATGAAATAATAGTTAAGAGCCAAAAAGCGACCAATCACACTTAAGATCAGCAAGAAACCTTAGACAACCAATGACAAGCCAATTTGAAGCTAACCTAGAGATATGTGTTTTTGGGGTGCGAGTAGGCAAGTTGCTAGGATTCCTAGTGTCCGAAAGGGGCAAAGAAGCAAACTCGAAGAAAATCAAAATAAAACAACAAATGCAATCGACGAAGACACCTAGAGATGTACAACGCATAACTAGGTGAATCATAGCACTTAACCAGTTCATGGCATGCTCAGTGGAGAAATCATTACCCTTCTTCAAGACATTGAGAGGGGCATACAAGTTTCAATGGACGACGGAGTGCCTCCAGAGTGCCCAGAAGGTGAAGACTTATTGTTGTACCTATCAACTTCACTAGTCGTTGTCAGCGCCACCCTGGCAAAAAAAGAGAAAAAATTTTAACCACATATCTACTTTAGGTCCAAAGCCCTTCAAGGGGCCAAGACAAGGTACACGGAGGTGGAGAAGATAGTTTATGCCCTCCTAGTGGCATTGCAAAAGTTTAGACACTACTTTCACTAGATAACGGTGCTCTCATAGTACCTAATATGTGAAGTGCTCCGAAACAAAGAAACAAGTTGGCTAAACAAGTGGGCGGCTAAGCTCTCCTCCTTTGATTTACACTTCATGGCAAGAACCACAATTAAGTTTCAAGTTTTAGCGAGCTTCATCGTTGACTAGACTTCTCTAGGAGAGGCTCAAGTGGAGTCAAGTAAAGAGTTTTGGTCTATGTTCTCTAACAGGTTTTGGTTGCACTTGGGAGCAAGGGTTGCAACAATATTGAATTCACCAAGTAGCATGGTCGTGCGGTATATGGCAAGATTGCAGTTTCCTACAATGAACAATATGACACAGTCTTGTTGGGCTAAGAAAGGTGAAGGCCTTGGGGACAAAGAGATTGTTGGTCAAGATAGACTCAAAGTTGGTTTTTGAAGCCAAGGATGAGGGCATGTCATAGTACTTAGAAGAAGTCTAGGAAATGGAGAAAGCCTTCACTAGTATTATAGTGCAACACCACTTGAGGGGTGATAATGCCGAACCCGATGCACTGGCGCAAGCAGCCACCACTGGGAGCCCATTTTATCCTGAAGTTTTCTTTGAAGTGTTGTGTATCCCCAGTGTGAGGTGTAAAAAGGACCAAGCTAAAGTGATGGAAATTGACACACTAGGAGAGTTGAGTGAAGACTAGATAGTCCCTTTCGTGAAGTACATCTTGGAAGGGCAAACAGTTTCAAGCAAGGGCATAGCAATACACCTTGGTCAACGGGGAGTTATACAAGATGGGCATTTTGCAACCCTTGCTTTGGTATGTTTTAGACACCAAAGGCAAGGAGATTTTGAAGGAAATACACAAAAGCCAATGTGGGGTGCACCAAACACCAAGGGCAGTGGCAGCCATAGTGCTTCGCCATGCCATATAGTGGCCAACTATTGTGTGGGATTGCGAAGAACATATCAAAAAATGGCCAAGTTGACAGTGCCATGGTAGATCTCAAAACGCCCCATCATACAACTTGCAACCACTCCGTCCTATCTGACCCTTTGCCAGGTGGGGACTTGACATCATAGGCCCATTCTCTTTAGTAAGAATTGGCTACAAGTTCACCATTATGGTACTAAAGGGCATATGACCAGATGAAATGTTGTCTGTACTATAAGCACTTTGAAGCACACCAACAAGACCTACCATGTTCAATCCTTTTATGTTAGTTTACTATGAAAAGGCCATGACTCCAAGTGAGTTGGCACCAAACTCCCCAAGGGTAGTGCTATCAAGCGAAGAAGAAAGCGGCTAAAAGATAAATCTTGAGCTGCTTGAGAGCCAGAGCATTTAAGTGCTCTAATCTATGGCGAAGTATACTAGCTCCACTGCAACAACATACAACAAGAAAGGGAGACAAAACAAATTATACCTAGACACTTTGTCTTGAAAGAGAAAGCAAACCTGCTTGTAGTTGGAAAGTTGGATTCGAAATAGAAAGGACCATACTTGATGACAATAGAGCAAGGCAAGGGTCTTATAGGCTAGCAACCCTAGGTGGCAAAAGGCTAGATCATTCTCTAAATGCAACCTCCCTTAAGCATTTTTACATTCGAGTCAATGAAGTGTGGAGTCTAATATATGTACGGTGTAAGCCTTCGGCACTATCCTAAAAAAAATTGGAGTAGAATGATTATCCACATTGTAGGTTTGAACTAGAATAAAAATTGTTGTCTTGGTGTTGTTCATTTCGCAAAAGAGCCATAAGGACAATGTCTGATTAACATTCTATCAAAATAGGGGAAGTGCACTGGTCGAAGCAGCATTCAACCATACACGGAGATTGTGCTTTGACATTGCCAAATCTTGCACCATAGATATAATCGTTATGATGCATGAGGCATGCCAAGGTTCAAAATGCTCAAGTATATTGTACAAACGAGCGAAGAGGACAAAGCAAAGCTATTCGCTTGTTAAATGTGAGCTTGTCAAAAATTATGAGTCTTTTAGGAGATGAAGAGCAAATTGTTCAAACACAAGGCAGCAACAATCCTTAATAAAAAGCCTTACAAGACAAAAGTACAAGTACAACAAGTACGAAGTACAACACATACCACATGAAAACTTACAAGAAAATGACGTCTGGAGGCTATTCCCCCCTTCATCATAAAAGCCTTTGGCATATTAGAGTCCAAAGCAGTAAATGAACTTGAGTTCAAAGGAAAGGATGAACTAGAGTCCGCATACTAAATATAACTCCTAGAGTGATTGGAAGTACTAAAACTATAGTAAAAAATGTCTTCATCTTTGCTACTCCCAGATCTAGCTCCCAAAGTGACTGCTCGAAGAACACACAAAAAGGGACAGCCGATTCCACAATACCCTACCTCTGCTCTAGCTCAAGCTACTAAGAAGAATCGTCAAAACTTTGCTAGGACTATGCCATTTCCTCTCAGTGAAGGTGGTAGTTTTGGTTGAAGCCATTCAGGCCACAATCTGAGTTTCGGCGAATCCACTTGGCAACTATGCAGACTAAATAACAACGGTTATTTATCTAGGTCTTTGAACTCGAGTGGAAGGTCTGACCAAAAGGGTGATATGCTAAGCTCTTGAAGCTTGAAGGGGTTCAAACATAATCAAATCTTGGTGGGAAAACCAAAACAGCATAGCCTAGCAATGAAGATAGACAAATCTTTACCTTTTCATTTATAAGAGGGTAGCCAAAATGCCTTAAAAAATTCCTTACATGGGCGAAAAGCCAAGGAAAAGATAGAAAATGCAAAGGCCTAAAGAAAAAGCTTGAGATAGCTAAACTAAGAACGACCTCACACCTCTTAGTTTGGCTTGTCCTAGAGGACTTTGGCGTCATCTGCTTCAGTAGCAACAGCTGCTTCGACAATCTCTTGCCAAGCCAAGACCTCTTGGAGATAGTATATCGTGAGCTTGTGGCCCTTCTTCATCCATCACCCCTAGAGAAAGGCACAGGCATGAGGCTGCATAGCATCCTACTCTGACAAGGGGTTATCAGAGAGCACAATTGGCAGAAGGGGGAGATGGTTACATCCGCTCTTCTTCAAGGTGGATAGCAAACTGAACCCCACTATCCAATCACAAAAATTGCCAATGGACTTGGCTGCATTCACCATGGCGTCATCAGCTTTGGCCACCCATTTAGAGAAGGCCTCGGCGAGGGAGTCCTCGTTTGGAAGTGGCACAACCTTCACCCCCATGCTAGCCAAAGCAAGACGAATGGATCAGTTGGCTTCCTTTGTCACATTGCACAAGTGGCCATTGGAGGAAGATGCTTTGGCAAGTGCAGCCTTGAGCTGCTCCACTTCATCATCGAATTGTTGTAGCTGAGCGTGGAGAGCTTCATTCTCTTCCATCAACTTCATCGCCTTAGCTCGTGTAGTCCATAGGGTATCCCTAAGCATGACTTGCTTGTCGACCAGCTTCCTCAATGTTTCAATCGCTTCACACCTATAGGCCTTGAGGCTATCAAATTGGTTGTGAGCTATGCAGTCAATGTTGTCAAAGAAGGAAAGTGCTAGGTAAAAAGACAAGTCCTAAAAAAGGCAAAGGAAGAACATGGTGAAAAGAGGAAACAAAAAAGAGCGAAACACTTACCCGGATGAGCAAGCCCCACATGGCTAGCCTAACGCCATCTAAGTCAAAGTTCTCTTTGACAACACAATGATCTCGAAGTTGGAGACGAGGCCAATCAGCCTCCAATGAAGGGCTTTAGATCATCGCACGTCATGAAGTCCTCCACCATGAACTTCGTCATCGGGAGGATGTTGTTCAAAGCAGAGGTGGCTATGGCAAAACAACAGTAGTGATCGGCACATGAAACTCCAACAGTTGGGGGCTCTATAGTTTAAGAGCCGGTTTGTTTGACCTCACCCGCAAAGACATCTACGACTTCCATCAATGAGGGTTGCAGGGTGTTGTAGGGTATACGACGTGACATCTTTACCCAAGTCCAATGTTGTGAGGACTTGTTGTCTCTCCAAACATTCTCAATATGAATGAAAGGGATCTGAGAGGCGAGGTGGTAGGAAGTTAAAGGGCCAACCCCACCAGTTGAAGCCGCCATGTCGTGGGTCCAAGAAGGGTCGGTCCCTGCACAACTAGTGTGAATGAGATAGGTTGTGTCAAGGTTAAGGGTATAGCCCATTGACACCTCTGGCTGTTGAATAGTCATCGGGTCTTTAGAATCTTTGGTAGCTCTATCGAGTTTGATGTCTTCCTCTTCAACTTCATCAACCCTATCGCTGTCAACAGTAGGCATTGAGGTTTGAAGAGGCCTCACGGAGTTTGCTCATAGAACACCACTGGAGCCCTCAGGCTAATTTCTTTTCTTTGGGGTGGCATCGATGGCTTCGTTGTCCCTAACCTTGTTAGGGTTCTCCCTAGAAGGGACTTCTTAGTGTAGCCTGAGGTATATTCAATTTGCCCTTTCCTCCTACTAGAAGTGAAGTATTTCACCATACTTCTTAGTGGTGAGGGTGCCTATTATTTTCTTCGCCAACACTTCAGCTTCGCCAAGGCTCAAGGCTACAAAATAAAAGAAACAAGAAGTTAATTGGTGAACGAGGGGTAAAAAAGAAAGCAAGTGGCGAAGACCATGGAAGCTTACCGTTCAACCTTTCGGCCAGAACAACGATCATGGGAAGATTAAAGAATTTATCCTAGGGATCGAGCAAAACTACCAAGGAGGTAGCTAGCGGCTTCACGCCAGTGTTACGAACTCCTCAACCAAATTGTGGAAAAGCTGGTGAAGTAAGACCTTCTGGGTTTTATGTTAGTCAATTGAAGACACCTTCGGCTAGGAATGAAGGGCAAGGAGGCCTCTGCAAGAGCGAAGGAACTTGAACTCTTCCATCTCGACATCATAGGGTGCCTTGTGGTAAAATCTCCACATCAAGTCATGTTACCACTTTGACATTGTCGTGTGCACTAGCCAGAGGTTGGCACATTGAAATTCATCATACCAAAGATCATCTTCTTCTTCTCAGTTGATGAGTCAATGGTCTTGGAGTAATTCTTGGCTGTGTGGATGTTCGCACTGAATCTCACAAACATGTCGAGGACTAGGAGATCTACTTCACTCCAATGTAGGTCCTTTGGCTTCGTTGGATGGTGTGTGCTCTAGATTGTCCTTCGACTTCCTTGTCCCTTCATCGGGATGATGGAGAGATGGGTGTGATAGCTAATTTGACACTACAATTGATAAGGATATAAAGAGAATGGGTCAGTCGGATGATGAGCCAATACTAACTCCTTCTATCAACTGACTACTAATAGGGTTGAGATACTCATCGACTGTGTCCGACGCACTCCAGCTATTGACTGATCGTTGATATAGACTGGAACACTCTTTCGTCGACTAGGAAGCCGATGAAGGCGTAAGAAGATGGCGACTAAGTGAATGAAAGACACATCGGCTATAAAGCCAATGCCACTTCGGATATAACAAAGGTGTAACACTGGTCCATCGACTGCAAAGCCGATGAAGGCATTAAAGGATATTCAAAGAATACAATGATGATTCCATCGGCTACAAAGCCAGTGGTACTTTGGAATAGGGTATTCATAGAATAGCGCAAGGGATCCTCCTATTGATCAGTTGCTAATGGAAGCTATGGCACTCATTCATCAGCTAGAAAACTGATGAAGGCATATGTAGATTGGAATGGAATAATATAAAAGATCCATCGGCTGCAAAGCCAATGGTACTCCGAATATAATGTACGATGAATAAGAAGGAGCAAGATCCAATTCTTTGAAAGTACAAGACCTAGTGACCACCATGACGGTACCATTAGAGTTAGGCTTAATAGATTGAACCAAACCAAGAAAGTATGAGACTGAGCCTAATGGCAATGAGACTGCGAACGCTATATCAGACGTGCAGGCAGAAATAAAGGGTGAACCCATTGGCTAGCTGAGCCAATGAGAGAGATCTCTGAAGATATGTGTGTATTTGACTGAAAGGCGGATATACTAGGCATGAGATTTAAGAGAAGTCACTGAAGTCATATGTGTATAGGTTGAGGAGCCGATACACTGGGCGTGATGCTCGATGTGTGCATAACTCATCGATTAACTACTCCAATGAAACGCTAAGACCCATTACCTGATGGCTCAATCTACTATCAGCAGTTTAGTAGGTCAAACATAACCAATGCAGCACGAGACTGATGACTGTAAAAGGAGCTTGATAAGCCGATAGATCCCACATGAATGTGATGTGGTGTATTCAATCGAACTAAGAGGTCAAAACTAACCGATGCGGCCTTAGACGGAGCAAATACACCAAGATAATGGCAAGATTTACCCCTTCGCTAGAGTTCTTATCTAACCGATGCAGCCCCGTGTCGAGGGCTAGAACCCGCTAGTAAAAAACCTAGATAAACTAGGGTGGTGATGCGCTGAAGATGTATTTAATTAAGAGATTATTTACAAGCTTTTAGTGGGTCTATATTTATACACTGGGATTACAAGAGTCTAATGTGGTTACAACAACCATTGAACATTATTTACTAAAAATATAAAAGGAAAATATCTCTAAGAAAGTTAATAAAACTAACTAAACCTGTCTATTTTTATAAGATATCTCCTATATAGATAGAGTACCCTGCGATAGCTCCCACAGCTCCTCCTTAGATTTGGTCCCATCTAGATAATCTTCTATATTTAACTGAACCAAATATTTCCTTCATCCGTCTGATTGGCTCTTTTCATGTATCAATCGGATTCTTGCCACTAGGCCAATTGGCTCTCCAATCTATCCACAAGGCTTACCAAATTTTGGTGCAAACAGTGGATCATGACGAAGAGGTTTGTGGATGGCTTGAATTCAAGCATTCGGCACATCCACTTGAAAACCGCCACTCAGACGATGGCGCTTGAAAATACACTATGAAGACAATGGTTTCATCGTCATGCGACAAGAGGACTTTGTCATCACACACCGTCCTCACCTACTCTGAAACAAGAATCCCTTAATGGATAACTTCCCTAGGAAACTAGAGTAGCCTTCAGCCACATGCCCTGGGTTCAAAACGGTGGGCATGGCCAAAGAGCGTTTACGTGGAGCCATGAGAGCAAAAGGGGCAAAGAGTTGGAAGGAGCAAAGCACACGAAGAAGGTGACCCAAGCGGGCCAAGCATAAGAAGCAGAGGAAACCCTAGAAACTTGAGCATAGGTGCAAATGAATGTAGGGTGGGTTTACCCCCAAGGGATATATATAGGGGTGAAAACCAAGCGATAGACAATCAAGATGTATCGTGTGTCCTAGCGGAAGGCAAATTGATAGCCAATTGTGAGATGCCATGAATGTCATAATAATCAAAGCTCGGTAAAATCGAGAAGTGCAAATGGCACAACTATTAGGAAGCACAAGAGCATGACCATTGAGAAGCAAAATTAACGCTAAAAAACAAGGAAAAAGCTAGAAGATGATGAAGGGGAGCAAAGTGAGCAAATTGCCAACACTCCAACCTTTTTTCTTTTCCTTCAAAAGCCAATTGATGGCAAAGGAAGATGAAGCGAGCAAATTATAAGCATTCCATCCTTCTGTCTTTTTCCTCAGTAGCACAAGATCGACCGAAGGGGCCAAAGGAGGGCAACACAAATCGAAGGAAACATAGGCCAAGGAAAAGTGCCAAAAGGGATTGGCTAGGTAGCAACGCTAAGCAAGGAAAGAATGGCAAAGCCCAAGTGATAGCCTATAGAAGAAAGGTGTATACCATGACCTGGGTAGTCGAAGGAGCACATCTTCGGCCAAAATTATTAGCACCCTTATCCATTAGGGGCTTGTTAGAGGATATCTATTGGCCCATCTCCATAGCCTTGGGCTAGACAGTGGCCTAGGAACCCTCAATATGCCTCTAGTCAACGGGCCTTCGATGAGAAGGCCTCTGACTGCTAGGCCCCAAGAGGGCAAGCCTTCGACTAATGGACCTTTAGCCTAGGGCTTATGTATCAACATGTTAAACCCATGAATACTTGAAGGAGAGGGGGGCAACACAGATTGAAGGAAACCTAGTTCAAGGAATAGTGCCAAAAGAGATTGGCCGGGTAGTAAAGCCAAACAAGGAGAGAATGGCGAAGCCTAAGTGATGGCCCATGGAAGAAGGGCAAAGACTAGGACCTGGGTAGCCAAAGGACCATAACTTGCTACCACCCTTATTTGTGAGGGGCTTGTTGAAGGATAGCTACCGACCCATCTTCCACAACCTTGGTTTAGATAGAGGCCTGGGAACCCTCAAGAGACCTCCAGCTAATGGGCCTTTGGCATGCAGTCCTCTACTAGGCCCAATGAGGGCAAGCCTTCAACTAATGGGCCTTTGGCCTAGGGTCTATGTCTCGACAAGTTAAGCCTTTGAAGTCTTCAAGGGGAGGTCTAGGAGAAGGTTAGATATTGGGCTTAGTCTAGTTAGGCCTAAACCATGTATTTTTCTTCATGTACTCCTAAATATGTTGTTATCAAGAGGTGAATTTTGTAAACATGTATGTAACCCTAGCAAACCCTCATTGCTAGAGCTATAAATAGACCTTAAAGTGACTGTAATACGAGACGATCTTGTAAGACTTTCAGTTGAAAAAACTCCTCATAAAAGTACATTTACTATTGTCCATTCCGATCGCTGATGATTTCTCTTGTTTTCATCGGACATTTTCACTCTAGCAAAATTTGATGTGTGTTCCACCTTTTAGATACACATCTCCTACTCTCACACTCAATTTCATCTTCTCGCCAAGTTCTTACAAACAAAGAAAGGTCAGTAATTCATTAACTTTGCCATTCATGATTTTCTTCATGCCTACAATATCCTCCTTTGAACTACCTACCCCTACACATCACAATAAAATAGCAAGCCAGAATATTCCATTCACACTAGCAATGATGCCATTTATTGTCTCATTTTTTCAGGCTCACGTACCTACGTCGTATTGGGATGAAACTCTTTGCATTGCCACATATTACCCCTGCCAACCAATAAATTTTTTATATCCCAATGAAAAACTGTGGTTCACATCCAGATCTCATGCATCTTCATGCTTTTGATGGCTTATGTTACCCTAACCACATAGCCATCACATCTCATAGATTCACCCCTTGCTTTGCTGCTCGTGTCTTCCTTGGTTCTTCCTCTTCTAAAAACAATAGCATTGCCTTGACACCTCCACTCAACTAGTCATCATGTCTCATCATGTTTTATTCAATAAAACCACTTTTTTTTGCAGCTATAGTTGAGACATTGCTTGTCCTTGACATCATTCTAGACTTAGATGAGGACCCTACTACATCCATGGTTCTCGCCCCTTGAGCACCTTCTCTACTACCTACTATCTCCCCGATGGACCATAGGACAGTGGCCATATCTAGGTCATTTTTTGGCCTACTTCTCCAACATCTATAATGGAGCTATCTATACCCCGTCCCTCCTTCCCAAGGACCTTGTCAGCTTATCTAACTAGGTGCCCTCCCTGTCATCCAATCCACTCATCGTCCTTGCAGGCTGATGTCATAGCCACTCGACCATCATACGCCTAACTAGCCCACATTGGTTGCTTCTCTTGAGCGCGCTACTATGCTAGGTGCCAGCTGAGTTAGTCTACCTCAGCCTACAACATGGCCCTCACCACATGGTCATCTATGCTAAGGCGGGTGTGGTGAAACCTATCGCTCAAGGCAACCTCCTTGCATCTAGCGATGCCCAACACGTCTTCCAAAGACATACTATGTCGCCCTAGTAGTTCCCCTCTAGTATGGACCAAATGCATGATGAGTATAAGGCCCTTGTACTTCGGCAAGTGGATTTTTTAAATACAAATTTCATGTAGATAGCTCCCTAGTGCGTCACAAGGCACATTGGGTTGTTCCTATCTTCTACCAATAGCCAACAGTCAACTACAACAAGACATTTAGTCCGGTGGTTAAGCCAACCACTATTCGTGTTGTCCTCAACCTTGTCACTTTGTTGTGATGGCCAATCCATCAACTTGATATGAAGAACGTCTTCCTCCATGCCACACTTAATGAGACAATGTACTGTTAGCAAACATCCCTCTTAGTCAACACCTCCTACCCCAATTACGTTTGTCATCTACACAAGTTCATGTATAGCCTCAAGAAGTCTCCTCAAGTGTGGTATCATTGCTTTGCCAGTGATATCCATGCCCTCAGCCTTCAAACACATCGTTCTTCATCTACGACATCATCTTGATGAACTCCTCAACATGGCTTCTCCACCACATCATTCTTTGTGTTCATGACAAGTTCACCATTAAGGATCTCGTGCTGCTACACCACTTCCTTAGCATCTCCATGAAACGTGCTGCCTTTGGTCTTAACCTTTCTTAGTGCTAGTATATCGTTGACTTTCTTTAGCGTGTTGGCATGTTTGAGTACCATAGCCACCAACACGAAGGGCAATGATATCTGCCACCGACAATCAACCCTCCATGATGCAACTAAGGACTATAGCCTTCTTGCAAGTGCACTACAATATATCACTCTCACATGGGCTAGCCTCTCCTATGCTGCCCAATAGGTGTGCTTGCACATGAATGCTCCCCGGGATGCTCTAATGGTCTTGATCAAACACATATTGTGTTATGCTAAGGAAACCCTAGATTAAAGTCTATTCATATAGGCGTCCCTCGTCTCTCATGGCCTATGGTGACACCAATTGGGCTGGTTGTCTTAAACTCCCACTTCTGGCTAACATATTTTCTTCGGTGATAATTTGGTTTCTTGTTTATCCAAACACTAACTGCAATCTCTATACTAACCTGGTGCAACACAAATGTGACATCAACATCCATTTTTTATTGAAAAAATTGGCACTTGGACAGGTCCGTGTCCTCTATGTCCCATCGTCCTATTAGTTTACAGCTTTTTCATGATTTTTAGTCCAGTCTGCATATGGGAGCCTCACCTATCGACTGCCAGGGGTGTCAAAGATAGTATCCATGTTAGTTTTGGTACAGGATTTGTATAGATAGCAACACTCCTATATCGATCATTCCGTGTATACTATCTTTCTGGGATTGATTCTTCCTCGGCTATTTAATTTAATCTCGTCCAGCATGATTTGTGCTTGAACCATGACAACTTATCTCTCTCAAGTCCATGGGTACGTCGTTGATTCAAAATTTAAGTTTGGCGCCGCACTCAATCTTGGTACTGTAGGGATCCTTTGTGTTGGTGGTCGTATTGTGTATTTTGAGCAGAACAAAAATAAAACATAATTCTTGGTTATACATTGCTAATTCATGTGGTTGCATGAATCTTGATGTAAAACGAACGCTATAGATATGGGCGACCATCGAAAACAGTTACGAGTTGTTATTTGCGGTAATTCATAAAGCTTACAGTATATAATGATGATGAAGGATACTAGTACAGCAGAAGTTCTTAAGGTTTGTGAACTACTAGACTTTTGGATCTTTCCTGTGGGTGAGAAACCGCCAAACAAAATGTTTACCATCAGAAAAATTATTTATGTGGTTAATATCCCTTTTTGAAAAAAAATAATGACTTGGCATGTTAAAAAATGACAAGATACTGAATTTCCATTGGTCAATATCCCTTTTTGGACTTCAAATAACCAGCCTTCTTCCCTTTTTCCTATCTCTCTTATTCTCTTTGCTGCAACTCAAGACTACTACTCCATCCTTGAATAATGACATATATTGTTTGTGCGTTCTTTTATTAGTGTACCTCAAATTTATCATTGCACAGAAGAGGGGCATAATCAGCAAAACCAGCAAAATGACACTGAAATGAACCGGAAACCATTCTAGCAAACAAAAGAATGGAACTGCTTTCTCGAAGTAGCCAATATATATGTAGAAGTTCCAACACAGCTTTCCTTTGCAAAGGTAATCGTTACAAAATAAATTTATTTACAGGGATAACAAATGTGTATGACAAATAACACCTCACTTCCAAAATACCTGCCACAAGGCACTATTCACATTTCAAAATTACTGCAGTTTGTAACATGGAATCATCGACCCTGCTATAACTGAATCTGAGGGCAAAATCTCGGATGAATTTTTTAATGCAATAGACGTGATAGCTGCCACCGTTGAGATCACCGATGCATGCGCCATCATCGAAGGTGATGAAGCCGTCAAGATTGCCGGGCCATCTGCCGGCGTCGAGGCTGATAAAGCAATGGGTGCTGTCAAGGTCGCAGAACTCGGCATGGCATCGGTGGCTGCGGAGGTCGGCATGGTGTCGGCAGTGGTGATCGTGTGATTTTATCGTGGTGTATCTCGCGGAGGAGGAAGGGCATCTGCGTTTCTTTCGAGGATACGTGTAGTATACTGATATACGGCAGAAATACGTGATAAGAAAATTGGAAAAACAATTTAGAGGTTTACAATGAGATAAGTAATATGCTACGTGACGAGTAACTAAGATGGGGCCTCGGAAGGTTGGTTAAGGGCCCGTCCCATTTTTTTTCCGATTTTTAATATTTAACGCCATTAACTTTCATACACATGATATTCATCTTATTAAAAAAATTACATGATTATTATTATTTTTTAATTTATTTTATTATTATTAGTATTTTAAATATAACTTATATTTTTATATATTTTTTTGGAAATGAATGGTTTAAAAAATCAACGGTATTGTACTATTTGGTTTTTATGCTTTTGTCAATTGCGATTATGATGGATCACTCCATTGAGCAACCATGATCCTTGGACACCAGAAAAAATGCTAGTAATATCAGGTGCATATGAAAATAACATCAGGTGCATATCGCGATTTTTTTATGGACAGAAAATTAAGCATCATAGTAGAAGCTTAGGGCTGTTTTGGTTTAATGCCAAAACTTGAAAATGGTTAGAACATAAAAATCCAGGAGTAGGACTGCAAGAGTACAGCGTTGAGAAGATTATTCCTATGACATCATGCTAATCCGTCCGTTAGAATCTGGAGTCAGGATACTGAACTTGTAGCTAATAAAAGAGCAGATAATGTGATTTGCTTTTTTGTTTAACAGAGCTAATCAGGCCGTGTCAAAAGTTTCTTTTTTAACAAACCGGCACGGTCGTGCCAATTTTATTAAATATAGGAGTAAAGTGTATCTACACAAGGAAAAACTATGGCTGTACAAGTTGTTAATTAGGAAACATTTGCGCTAATCTCTTTGCACCAGCTAGCGTCCAGGCTGTTACTTCCTCTTTCATTTTTGCTATGAGCTCGGTAGATTTGTTTGGCGAAAAACCCTTTGATTCCTCTCCTTCCAAATTTCTCAGGTTGTTAGGAGTAGCGGATCTCATCTTGTACTTAGGTACTCCTTGACCTATTACCAGCGTCTCCCAACACTCCTGGAATGTAGTCTTCGGCTTGCAGGAATCCGGCTTTAGTTGTTCACATGAGGTCCAGACTATGAGCATGTCCTAGATCCTTGTGTATTTGAATTCCGTGATGGGATAGAATGATTTTCTAGTGCGTGTCAGCAAAGTGGGCAGTACATGTTGTTTGGCCATACCCAAGTTAATGTATCTGATGTCCAAACTTTGTTATGCATGACCAGTCCAAACTTTGTTATGCATGACCAACTAGAAAGAACTTATCTTGACGGAGCTGAGAAATTGCACTCAGTAGGTTGACACAGCTGAGTATTTCCCATGACTTAACTTTCATGTAATTTCGTCCTCCACACTTTTCATGAGCTCCACTTGCCGTACTGCATTCCACAATACTATCAACTAGTTTAGGAGATTAGTCGCCATGCCTTACAAGATCAGTATGTCGAGATCTTACATCCATAGGTCATTGTCGATCACTTGCTTTAGGATTCTATTTTTCCTCCTTAATGGTAACAAAATCTTTGGCCATTGTCCATTGAGCCATGCCGAATCCCAGAAGCAAATCGTGGCCGAGCCACCTATCTTTATTTGTGTAGCAATCGTGAATAGAAGTTTTTAGGTCTTATCATCAAATCCTTTGGTCATTGTCCATAGAGCCATGCCAAATCCTAGAAGCAGATCATGGCCCCATTGAGTATCTTTATTTCTATAGCCACCATGAAAATAAGCTTGTAGGCTCGTCACACGATGCTTCCGTTCCTACACATGTCTTTTCTAGGAATCTCCACTAATGCCATAGCCACCTTATTTGTAGGATCTCTAGGCCCTCATTTATAGTTGGCAAACAAGTTTTTGTCCAATTAACTTTGCATTTTATTTTTCACCTATTAGTTCTCTAGATCTCGCTAAAAGAAAACGTCTTCTCTACTTATCGATCACTTCTAGGGATTTCTTGATCACCCTTAGAGCTGTGAGAAGGTACACTGGCTATGAGATGAGCACTAGTTTGACTAGGGTCGTTCTTCTAGCCATCCCTAGATTTTTCACTCTCCATCCTACCAAGCACCCCGCGATTTGTCAAAGAGTGGCTAGAAATCTACCTTCTACAATCTTCATGTTATTTAGTGGTAGGCCTATGTACTTTATTTGCAATAAGGCCTTTTAACCTAGATTTCTTTGAGAATGTTGTCCTAGTCTATATCCTTGCATCTAATTGCCGCAACTTGCAATTTTTGGAGATTTGTGCACAAGCCTATCGTTTGTCCAAATATGTCTAATCATTTGCGTACATTGCGATTTACAGTCACACTTCTCACAATGTCGGCTTTGGAGGACAATACTTACGGTGGGTTGATTGCTAGAATGAAGAGCAGGGGAGGATTGTGGGTCTTCTTGCCTAAGACCAAACCCATTTCATATTTCGTTTTCAGGTATGTCATTGAGAGGATCTTGAAGCGGGCTGCCGCGAGAAGGCATGCAATCCAGTTCGTCCACTTATGTGGGAAGCCCTGTTGCTCTAGCATTGCCATGTCAATAGTCTAAATGGTGTAACAGCAAAACCTTTGTTTGTGAGGTATCAGAGAAATGTTCTTTGCACTGCTTTGTGTACTGAGCTAGTGACACCTAAAGAGGAGTCATGATGCATGAATCCCCAAAAGATATGAGAGAGAGGAGAGAAAGGAGCACAACAATTTCTAGTAGTTGTGCAAAAGTTATAAAGAAAACAATCATTCTAGTGCAGAAAAGGAGATCATTGGAGTTGACCAAATCACAAAGTAGAACTGAGAAACTGCACGTCAGTTCTTCTGAATTGGAGAAAACAATAGTACATTCGTCTAGAACTTGCTTGACAGAAGCATCAGGATTTCGGCATCTGTGGATTTCTGGAGCCTTGATGAATGCCAGATCGTCTGACTCTTCTCACGCGATCCTACATCAAAAGCTTCTAATCTCACCAATTACCAGATCCAATTAATTAATCAGTTAGTTAATTTTTATTAACTAATTGATTGGTTGGTAGAACGGGTAAGATCGTCTGGGAAGAACAGAGGTCGCATTCTATAGTGCTTCAGTTAGATTAATGCAAGATTATCTTTTTTTAGCTAAAGCAAGATTTATCTTCCAAGAAGATCAGTACGCAGCAACTTATTTGACTCATGATTCATTTCAACATAGGACAAATCCAACGTCTCACAAGTTAATGGAACGGTCGAGATCGCCTCCACCTCTCAATTCTGGAACGCGTCGCATCCCAGTGATGCGTCATCCGCTACCGCAATGCGCATCGAGAAAAAAGATGTGTGATTGACGCGCTATCTGCGCCCTTCCTCACCTCAAGAGAAAATCGGCTATGGTCCCTTAGCTCTCTGCATGCCGCGCGCTTGCTCCGGCGTATGTACCCACCGAGCCGTATCGCCTCTTCTCTACCTCCATGGCCGGCCCTCCACCGCCAGCCCAGCCTGATCGCGGGTTTAGCGTCCATCCTGATTGACACACCCCGCCGCTGGCCTCCACACCGCCGCACGCGCTCCAACAAACCACTCCATCCCACGGCGCTCGACACCTTTTCGCTCCTCGCCTGAATCCCCGCCACCGCCACTGCTCCACGCCTCCCCAAGCTCCTCAACCTCTCTCGTCGGCAACATGAAACTGCTCCGCCTTGCCGAGGCCGTCCGGGACAGCGTCCGTGAGAACGGCATGGTGCGCTTCTGCCTTCCTCTTCAACACCATCGAATAATTTCCCGTATAATAGTACTAATAACCGATTCGTTCTTTTCCATCTTCAGTGCTGGGATAACTCTAGCAGAAAAGAAAATGCTAAAATCTTACTTTCTGTCTGGATGACACGTAAACCTCCAACCGGAATTCTTTTGCGTTATTATCAAGCTCTTTGTATAGTAGCGTTTACAAATACTATTTGCCCTTTCAGCGGACAATAAGATCCCTGGATATTCCACTCAAATCAATCGGTCATATACAAATAATCTGTAGCAGTCTTGCAAAAAAAAATAATCGCTATAAGAGGGGGTTGCTTTTCTCAGGTGTATTTTTGTTGCTTCCATTTTCAAATCCTTTTGTGCCTCATATTATATCTGAATTTTAACTATTGTTTGGTCAAATGGTAGGCCCTGAGGGTGAAAATCTATGTTCATCGTATCAGGGTATAAAATTGCGGAACAAAATTTTGGCCCCCCTGATAGAAAACTATTTCGACCAAAATTTTCAGATTATTTTTAATATCTTTATGAATTTAGCAAAATTTATTCAAATTTCACCAAAATTTATTCAAAATTTAAATTATTTTGGACGGAAATTATTTGTGGGTTGCCAGCTGACGGGAATTATGGTAAGCAAAAGGCTAACTGAATAATTAATAATTAACAAAACTTTAGTTCATACAGACCGTTTAACTTTGAATATAGTTGGTAATGACTGTTCGGCAATCATTCCTAACCACAAACACCAGCTCTAACCTTTCTTCATCTACAAGGCAGTATGTTTCATGTACAGAAAGCCAACTAACTCATTTGCCTAGCCTAAGCTCAGTTTTTTAGGCCAGCCTGAGCATGGTATGGCTGGGTGGAGTTGGTTGGCCTAGCACATTAAATAGTGTCGTGCCTGGACCGCTTCTAGACACGTCGGGTGGCATGACCCGGTCCGATCTATAATGGTAGTGATGGGGTTAGTCCGGTGGGTGGGAGAAATAAAACCCCTATCGCACCGCACTGAGTGTTCAACTACACCACACCACACCGTACTCTTGCCTCTCGGGCGGCTCTCCTCTCGATGCTCTCGTAGATATGCACTATTAGTACTCAAACAACACTATCTCTCGCTAAGTCGCTGTCTCATAGCTGTCTCTATGAGTTGCTATCTCATAGCTGTGTCTCGCTGAGTCGTTGTCTTGCAGAGCTTTCTGGACATCTGTATTTGTTGTTAGCTGTTTCTCACTACTAGTCACACTTGCACTCTCTGACTCTTGGCTCTCGCTCATTACTACTTGCACTCTTGGCACTCTCACACTACTAGTCGCACTCCCGCTCTCTCTCAGCTCATGTGCGCCTCTTGCCTTATCATCGTCATCTCCGACTCTGGTGAACTCTCCGTCATCGGCCACATTTCCTGAACTCCGGATTTAGGAATCTTGGTCACTCAGCCACTCCCTTCCCTTCCCTTCTCAATTCTCGAATCCCTTTTTCTACTATCCACTCAAGGTCTCACCTCAATTGTCCTCTCTGAATCTTGTCCCCATCCAACCATCCTTTGTCGCTCGCCATCCTCAGGGGCCTCCCTTTTTCTTTGGCTCCAGGTTCTGGCTACACATGTATGAATGCAAACCCTAACTTTAAGTCCCTAACCCTAATCTTAACTCTATAGACCTACTAGATGTGTAGATCTCACCTTTCTTCTCCTAGATTTGCTCAATCTGACCTCTCTTCTAGAGTTGTAGTGTTCTTTCATCTAATCTTTGATATATTTTTTGTGTGTTTGTGACATTGTAGGTCGTTGACCGATGCCTTGTGCATTGTGCAGGTGTAGTGCATGTTGTTGAGGAACAGAGTTATAGGGAAGGTGAGATGTCGACGAGATCACCATAGCGAATGACAATGTTGTCTATCCTATCACTAGCAATGAAGACCTCATCGCGGACCCTCCGGAGGACGATGATGACTTGGAAGAGGACACTGCTGCCTTGTTCGGCAGTAGTGTTGCTCCAATTAATCTAGATGTAGTAGATGATGGTGCTAGTGGTGATAGGGTTTGGGACACTGGTCGACTCCAACAGCATTGATGGATGATCGTCATCGAGCTACAAACGTAGCCGATCCATTGTCTGGGATGACTTTGATGAGGTATTTGAGATTGTGAACAGTAAGAATGTTCAATCTACTATCATTTACAGGTCCTGTAACTATAAATTGTAAGCATAATTTGCTGGTACTAAACATATGCTTAGGCATCAAAAAATCATATAGTAAAAAGGCAGACCAAGCTGTCAAAGTTCAGTCAAAACTTGCATTCAACCATGATTGTACTACTCATAATTGGGATTATAAACCTAATGTTGCTCGTTTTGAGTTATGTCACTTAATTGATAGGTTGGATCTTTCTTTAGGAATAGGTAAGACCAATGCATTTGAGGAGTACATCTAGCATGCTCATAATCCTTGTTTTGTAAAGTATCTAGGAAGATCACAACTAGAGATATGATTAAGTTGTTCAATAAACGCTATGATAACCTTAAGAATTGTGTGTTGCTTACTATTTCTTGTGTTGCTTTAACCTCTGATGTTTGATCTTGTAATGCTAAAGAGGATTATATAAGTGTTGCTGCTCATTTTATCACTACTGATTGGGAAATACAAAAGAGGGTAATAGACCTTAGGGTTATTGCAGTCTCTCATTCTGATGCAAACATTGCTGAACATATTGCTTCTGTAGTTAAGAAATATGGTTTAATAGATAAGATTTTCTCTGCTAGTATAGACAATGCTTCTTCTAATTCATCTGTCATAAATATATTATCACCTATGTTTGTTGGGTACTTAGGTCATGATCCTGGACATGTTTATTTTGATTCTCTTAGACCCCATAGCTATATTGTTATGCATCAATGTTGTACTTGTCATGTAATTAATCTTATTATCAAATCTGGCTTGAAGAGGTATTTAGAACTGCAATTTCTTTCTTGAATTTCTCTAATCGATGCATTGCTTTGTTTAAAAACTTTTACATTGCTAAGAGCGTGCGTCCTAGAAAGCTTGGTTTAGATATGTATGTTAGATGGACCTTAATATATCTCATGCTTAAGCATCTAATATTATATAAGAGTACTTTCTCTATTTTTATTGCATCTCACTATGGTTTACATCAAGGCCAATCTCTTTTGACTGATACTCACTGGTATGTTGTAGAAAAGATCTTAGATTTTCTTGATTTGTTTTATCATTCCACTGTTGCTTTGTTTGGTGTTTATTATCCCGTGAGTCATTTGATGATGCATTATATTCTAAAAATTTCTAGCTATTTGCATAACTACGAAAATGATGGTTGTTCCAATGAAGCTTAAATACCTCAAATATTGGTAGCATATACCTCTATTTTTATTTATATATATTTATTCTTGACCCTACAGCTAAGTTAAGAAGTCTATATAATGTGCTTCAACTACTTAGTATTGGTACTGATTACAGTGAGCTTAATGTATAAGCTTTTTAATTAGTATGAAAATAACTTTGATGACCGCAGAAATGGCGCCTATGTTTGGGGATGAGAACTGGTTGGTGATATTCCAACGCTAGAGAGATACGCGGATAGGTCCGTCCGCAAGAGGAAAATCTGTATTTTTTGCTTCTCTTGCTACATGGTGGCTGAAAGACCTGAAATGTATGGCAGATTGCTAAATTTTGGTTCTGACAAGTACGTAGAAGAAGTTCGGTGATGTCAACGTGCAACAATTTATGGAGTCAGCAGGTGGATTCAAATTTTGAACCATAATATAAATATTTTTGATGGTATTTATTTCAATGCACAGAGATCAAAATTTTTTTAGCCAATCAGTGATTGGAGAGAAATCTAAGCAAATCAAAATTTAAAATTTTACCAATAAGATGGTTGAAAGGGAATATCTTTTCTTAAACTTACAATTACTGAACAATCTAAAAATACTTATATTTTAGAATAAATAGAGCATAAATAAAAGCAAATATGACAACAGGTCCAGACATCTGATAGGCAATAATTGTATTAAGCAGAAGAGTAATACCAACGATCATACTACCCTGCAGACGAAGGAAGGTTAGAGCTGGTGTTTGTGGCTAGGAATGATCGCTTAACAGTTATTCTTTTTACCAATATTGTCTATTTATATTCAGAGTAAACAATCTGTATCAACTAAAGTTTTATTAATTATTAATTATTCAGTTAGCCTTTTGCTTACCATAATTCCTTCCAAGGAAAACCTCACGGTGTTTATTTGCTATATACTAGCTATATGGAGTGATGTTTCCCGCCAGCTGGCAACCCCTAAAGCTTTACAAGGTGACTTGGATTGTGCTATGGCAAATGATGTTTTGGTTGGCTATTGATATTGCTGTACAATTTTGTGGTCTTCACTTCTCTGTTGTGTGCATTACTTTCGTATTCTTTGGCAGGTACAGATGGAAGTATGCAAAGATGACCTTAACAGCATGAATGTGTTCACACATCCTACTGTGCACAGTACTTGATGTCAGGCTACAGACGCCTTTCCCCAGTTAAAGACTTTTTTTAGCCTGTCATTTCACAGTGTACTATCTTAAATACTAACCTGTCAGTTTAAAATACACGTATGAATCTAGACAACTCTTCATATTTTTAAAAATATTTTATGACAGATAGATAGAGTAGGTAAATTAACGTGACTAGTGAATGGCCAAGCACACGCTCACGCTTGCCCAGGCTGATGGACGCCGGTGTGCTCAAGATCACCAGCGCAGCATCATTATTGCTGACTCAAGGAGGTGCGGCCGAGATGATGTTCGTCAGCAGCGGGCTCCTGTTGCTGCCAATTGTCAAATGGATGGCAAGCCGGTTGGTAATGGTAAGTGACATGTATATTCTTCAGAACCAAACAGTAGAATTTGGTTGAAAAACTCTTCAGCTAATTGAAGCATATGAAAATTTACTCTAATTTTACAATGCTGAAGCACTGACTATTAGCTGGTGGTTTGCTGTTATTTTGTCAGAGTTTTTTTAGATAATTTTTTCCCTAATACGGAGTTGTTTTAGATACTCAGAGTAGCAAATACCCGATAGACAAACAACTCTCTGAATATTTGGTTTATAGGATTGCAGTTGAAAGAATTCCGGATACACAGGGTTTATTGGTTTTATCCTTATAGCCTATACATCTGCAGTTCAAATCTATATACATGTTTTATAAACTAATTCATATTGGTCAAACAGGTTAACAAGTCCAAACTATGAAGGACAAATTTCAATTTTCATGATGCAGGTAAAGTGGGAAATTCCAAGACATGAAGGATTGTCCAGATACGGTTCTTGTTCCTTATGATTAATATAGTTTATAAAATAATAAAAATGCTTTTGCTTGTAATATGAAGTTTGGGTTGTATTAGTTGTAGGCTATATGTTCAGTTTGTATTCTAAGCGCATCACCAATTAGATGGTTTTCAATGATACAAAAGTTATGATGTTATATTTTCGTGGCTATGTAATTATTGATAATATAGAACTTCATAGTTTTTCTTTATCTGATTGTTAAATTTATCTTATTATATGCTTGATTATATAAGCATACAGTGTGATTTGCATAACTAAATATATCCGTACCGTGTTAGTAGAAGGAAATGGTCAATGTTTTTATTCAAAATGGAGTGATGCATCAATCACAGATAAGATAATCAAACATGCTCCTTCCCCATGGCACAATTGGGAGTAGGAGCAGCATGAACCAATGGGCGAACAAGCTCAAATCCCTAAATTTCCTACACGCATGCGGCGTGCCTGCCCACATCCAGCTGATCGAAATCCTCAAATGTGTGCACAGATTAAGATCAACACTTACTAACGGATTGTTATAGGCTTGCCAGGGTCGTCGAGACGTGGAGTCGGAGAGGAGATCACATGGCGGAGACAGCGTACAGGGCCGCGACAATGATGCCGGCGAGGAGACCAACTGTCGAGACACACAGCGGCGCGCCGGTAGAGCCTACGGGCGTCGCAGGCGTCGCCTTTCGACGCTGTCCCGGCCGGAGTCGGCGTCTGTCCCGATGGCAATGTTGGAGGAGCAGAACCACCAGCACACCGGTGAGGCAGTTGGTCGGCTCACCCATCTGGAAAGGAAGAGGAAACGATTGATCGAGAAGGCTCGTGCCGTCCTCACAGAGCTAGTAGTAGATATTTTGAGCGCTTTTTGCAAAACAACCCGTCTAACTTTCTATAAAATTATTTTTTGGGTGCCTAGCCTGTCGGCAACACCAGGATTTCAGATAATACAACCTCTGATAATTGATATAAGTATAATCGTACACAAGATTATGACAAGTATCTTTGTTGCCCTTATATTTATACTACATTAGAAACATCCTGGCAATGGCTTTGGTTTTGGATAAAAATCCGTAAACTGATTAAAAATCTGCATTGAACCTTAGCTTCTCATGGAAGTAGGTAATCCAAAATGTAACTAGTACTCCAGTGGGAAAAGATGTATAAGGAATGAATAAATTTTCATTCTGTTAACATCATAATTTAATTAGGCTGTAAACGGGATAGCATGACAAAGGGAAGACTGATCGGCTCGTAAAGTAAAACCGATTAACATAGTGAGAGAGCTGATCGGACGGGTTGAGAATGGATTCGATGTGATTAAAGACAGAAGGTTATCCAAATTGGATCAAAGTCGTGAGAACCACGACAAAGTGTTTTATCTATATAGAATATATTAGTAAGCTCGGTAAGTTTAGTTAGCTCTATAACTTCTTATATATTAGTTTTCTTATATGTTTAAAAAATATTGTTTAGGGGTTGTTTGTAACCGCATCGAACTCTTGTAACCTCTAAAACTTATCATGAACTATCAACGAATCATACAATACAACTTTGGTGCATCGTCGCCTTAGCTCATCTAGATTTCACTCCAGCAAGTTCTCGCTCTCGATGAGAGCCTGCATCGGTTAAGTTCAATCTTCGACGAAGGGATAAGTCCCGCCATTATCATGGTTCATTTTGCTCTGTCTAACTCTGTATCAGTTAGATCCAACCTCTTAGCCTGAACAAGCATACCGCATCACGTTTGCGTGAGACTCATCGGTACATCTATCTCACTTCGACATCTCCGGTATCGTGCTGCATTGGTTAGGTTCGTCCTACAAGATCGGTGGCGGTGGATCAAGCCATTGGCCCGATAGGTTCTTGTGCGGCACTTCATCAGAGTGCATAGCTGATGAGTTATCTTTACTACTTATCTCATATCTGTTTTATATGTCATCCAATGATTAACCCGCTAGCGATCGATCTAGTCACATCGGATTCATCCTGATACTGTTTCGGTTAGGTCTGATCTATCAAGTTAGTATCTAGTGGGGCTAGCGTTAAGACCTAGAGGGTTTTGTTCCCCATTGGCTCGAATAGCTGATGAGGTTAGATATAGACCTGCTTCGGATGTTAAGCCGATAAGCAGCCGATGATCTTGCCCCTTTGTTTTTTCATCGTTACGTTCGATTTAGCCTCCGTCATCTTAGTGTCATTAGTCCTGGTCTCATACTGTCTCGGTTTGGTCCAATCTATCGAGATTAGTTCTAATAGTATCGTTACAGTGGTCGCTAGTCCTCATGACTTTATGGGGGATCAGGTCCCACTCCACACTTTCATCGCCTTCACTCTCTGGAGCATCATTGGCTCTTTAGCTAATAAGTCTTTTATTTTATTCCACGCGTTTATCGTCTACGCCTTCATCGGCTTTTTAGCCGATGTTCAAGCGCTACCTTTCCTATCGGTACCCAGCCGATAGGATAAGCCATATCGGTCCACCGGTCGATTGGCTTACCAATCTCATCCTCTGCCTTCTTGTCAATTGTAGGGTCAAATTAACTGACACGTCCTTGAATCTCAAAGACTAAATACCTACACTAGAGTTAAGCAGATATCTTAGACCTTTGTGTGACCAAACCATCGTCTCCTCCTATCGGACTCTACGAGATTCAGCGACCAACACATTCCCAAGATAGCAACTAGCAATGGTGGTTATTTCTGTGCCTTGTCTCTAGAAAAGCAAAGCATGTGTAGTGGATAGAGTAGGACATGGTTCGCTGGTCGAGGTTGATGGTGCTAGCATGTAAAGTTTCAGTTTTTACACCGTTAAAAAATATTTTAATAAAAAAATTAATTTTAAAAATTTGAATCTTTATGGGTGAATTAAGAATATAAGTGTCAAGATCTTAGATCCCTTCTTGCAACCACAAATTTCAGATTAAAAATCTCTATCTAAATTTAAATCTTGGAATTTATGTTTTGCAATTCGAATTCTTTCTCCATGGTTATTGATATCTTCTTGTGTTCAATTCCAAGACCATTTTCACCTCTCCTTCCAAAAATTCCTTTCCCGATTCAAAATTCCCATTCGAAACATCGAGACTTGAATTTTGAAATTCGAATCTCTCTCTCAACATCGAAAAATTCAAATCCTAAATCCCTCAAATTCCTAATCCCCAAAAAATCCCTTCAATAAATCCTCGGTCTAAATTTTAAATTTTGAATTCAAATCCTTCTTTAAATCCATATCCTTTCCCTTCCTATCATCTACCAAATATTCTTTTGAAATTCAAATCCATTTCGAAAATACCAAAAGTATGCTCAAGAAGGCTTGTTTGCAACTCTGAGATTTTTGTGAGCTCAAATATCAAATTTAGGTTCAAATATTTCTTCAAAATTATCAAATAACCTTTGTAACAAATTCATTGAAAAATATGAAGCTCTACTATTCAACCGGGCTATTCTTCTTCCTCTCCTTCTCTTCCTAGGTCACTTAACTCCCCCTTCTCTCCTTTCCTCTCTCTCATGCACACCACTGGCATAGCCTAGTGCCCTAGATTCCTGCACTCTCTTTCCTCTCCATCCACCTACTAGTGGCCCAACAGCCTATCTCCCCTGGCCTTCCTCCTCTGATGCAACATGGGCGGCCAATGGACCACATGCACATAGCCACCCATGCGCTGTCCGAGCACCATGCATCCCTCCTGCTAGGCCTACCGATCAGCCATGGCCTTTCTTACATTCGCCCACACAAGCGCCCAAGCATGGCCGTTATCTTCGTCAGTTCCCCTCGCCACACCAGCCACATGCTTGGTCAAATCATTGCCACCCCACTTCTCCTTGCCGTTGGATGCCTAGCCTCTATCACCCAAGCAATCCTTGTCATCCTTCATTTCCACACCTCCGACGCCATGTCCTGCACTATGTCTTCTCCGCGTTCGACCACCCCTGCCCAAAATATCTTACTATCGCCAAAATATCTTCTACCACTACCTCTCTATAGAACCCCGTCATCTTGCACCACTGCACACCTATAAAAGGCTACGACTCCCTCTCATTTGTACTCATTCCTTACTGCTTCGGTTTATTAGCTCTCCATGCTTAAGACATCACGTATCGAGCTTGAGCATTTAGCGGCACAAGTGGCCATCAATTCTTTCTTTTTCGGTAAACTCCTCCTCTTATCTCTCCCATTTCCCCCTTCTTCATCCTTCCGTTCCCTCCCAAAGTGTCACTTCTGAACTTATCCCAAGCCATCCTTTCTCCTGCTTGTCGCCAGCCACCTCCTATGCCCCTAGCCCTAATCCAAGAAACTCATTGGAATCCCTTTCCTCTATTCGCTCTTCCCATGGCCATCACCAGCATAAGGTCTCTATCGTTCACTAGCACTGTGGTCTACCAGTTAGGCACTTCCTCCAAGGTTAAATCTCACATGGCGCCATGTGGTTGCCACATCGTTAGCACGGGCTACCGCTACCAATAATGATTGACCTAGGAGGGCAAGGCTATCATGGCCTAGTTGATGCGGCCCATTCATCCAAAAGGCCTAAGCCACCGATGCCTCCACGGTGGCCCTAATCCCTAGAGTAGTCCACTACCTCGAAGTCTATTAACTCTTATTTTTTAGACTAGCCTCGGTCTTCCTTGGCCAACCCCATGAATCATGTTTACTAACTCCTTCCTCTCCTCATCGTGGACCCTGTCCACTGTGAATCGTCCTTGCCCTCTCACTCACTAGTAGATCCACATGTTAGTAAGGAATATTTTAAGAATATTCTTTTTCCAATTGCAATAAATTATTTTCTAGTTTATGTAAAATCCTTTAAACACCCAAATTTCATATCCCCTCATCAATAACTCTGATTGATTCTCTAAAATTTTCTAAAAGTAAGATATACATAATGGCATAGTTGTTCATAATAGTTCTTTTATTTTTTGGGTTTTATGTGGTTTTCTATTTTTTGTGCATAGTCAACGACGACGGATATTATTTCGGGTGAAGGTTTTTAACAAAAGGGAAGGCAAAGACAGAGGAAAATTGCTAGAGAGAGCTGGGATCTAGAAATGTATATATATTTGCTATCTGTATTTTAGATGATATGACTAGCAGTTTCTATAGCTAGCTAGTAAAAAATTTAATTTTTTTCGATTCGTCATATCAAAATCAAAGAGACAAGTCACCTCTAATGAGTGATAATGGGACACTAATGCTGGACCTATCTTAATTTGTGACTGGTTCTTACTATAGCCCTTGTATAGGGTTATCCGGTGACATGATATCATCAGTGACGATTTATCTATGATGAGGTCCTCATAGGTAAGAGTTAGGCCCGTCATGTGGCCTGTCCTGGTGTAGCCCTCGAACCCATTACATTTCTCCAGTGTGTTGCCCTCACATTTTCTAGGGAAAGTGTCATTCCTAAACATTAAAAGAGCAGAGCTTAAAGCAATGTATTTTCTGTATAAATCACTCTTTCAGTCTTCTATTCTTCACTAATGCATGGAAGTAGCTGAACATTATTTTCTAATCCATCCTTCTAAAAGCAGTAATAAATAAGTAACAATAGATTGGTGAAGAGCGAGCAATCATAAAATTGGACAAAACTCCAACCTATAAAAACAATGTCATAAGAAGAAATAATCAAGGCTCTATCCTAATATTTTAATGTTGAAGGAAAAAAACACTATTAGTACTAAGTTATGATGGTACGCAGAGACGATGTATCACATTTACTAATAATATAGTCATAGGTACTGTAGTGAGATCATAGAACTTATCATTTTATAAGTGATGTCTGATGTTCTGAGGCATACAATTTTTTCTCCCAAAATGATTAAGCTGCAGAACACGTTGCCTCGTAAAAACAAGTTCACGCAATAAAACTTTTAGGCTGATACTAAATGCTTAAGATAGAACGTACCGAAGAATAGTTTTTGATTGTGTCTGTACCTCTACTTTATACACTGATGTACATATTAAAAAGGACAATAGGACAAAACTTCGTTTCTATAGTAACAAATTGCTGGTAGTCATGAGCTTACCTGATTTACCTGAGCCGTTAGCTTACCTGAATTTCCTAATCTGTAGACCAAAAATATCTGTAAGCAGCAGCACTTGTCTGAACAAAAAACCATATCATCATAAACTCTCATGCAGACAACACACCAAAGGAGTATTTTTTTCCCTTTTTTCTTAGCATTGGTCTCAGCAACATATAGTGCACGTAAAGAAGATAAATAGCATCACCTGATTAAGCGCAGAATCTTTCACTTTAACTGTACGTAGTTAGGTAACCAACAGCGTTGACAATGGCACTTCTAGTACCACACAGCATAACCTGTCAAGCTTTTCTGACCCCTTTAGCTAAGGTTGGTATGGTTCAGAGATGCAAGGAGAAAAGCTATATAGAATATATTACTTTATTACAAAATGGTATAGAACGATTTTACAATTACCAAATAAATTTTCTTGTCATCCATGTCTTAGAAGTTATTCCGCAATGTAAAATATAAGAATGGGCTCAATTGAAGGTTTAGCACAGAGAAGGTTTATTCCAAAGTTCCAAATAATATAAACATTCTATATTCTTCCTAAACCAGTGGGATGTGCTGGTTTCTACATTCCAAAGTTCTCTTTGCTTAGCCTCTGAGACGCATCTGTCGCAAGCGAGGAAGGCAGTACAACTTTGGTTAGTCTATAAGCGACAAAAAAAAACGCAACAAAGGAACTGCATATGGCACAAGCCTGTGAGCAGAACCAACCAGGCAAACAAGAGAAGCACAGCTAAAAGCAACCAACCCTGAGAGGCTAAAAGCAACCAGGTTTACTTGATTGTGCCTGGAACGGAGCTTGTGCTGCATAGTTCATTGGCTGGGACATGAGATACCTTCACGCCTGCCCACTTTCTCACCACCAAACCTCGCTGGGAGCCGATGAAGATATAAGCAGATGTTAATAAAATATATGATGACTTCAGATGTAGCAAAAACGAAATCCTGATCCATCGGCTGCAGAGCCGATAAGGACACCAAAGGATATTTAAATAATAGCAAAACACGTGAGATCTCTCCTGATTGTCGACGGAAGCTATAGCTCTCGAGCATCGATTGAGTAGCCGATGGAAGCGTGAGAGATAGACGGGTAAAACAGATTAGAAGACCTATTGACCAAAGAGCCAATGACGCTCCATAACATTTGACTCATGGAGCGGGGCTCGATCCCCCGCGAAGCCACGAGGGCCAGCGACTGTGGTAACGGTGCCGTTATGACTAGCCTCGATAGACCGGATTGAACCAAGATAGTATGAGGCTGAGAACTAACGACACAGAGATAACAGAGGCTTAGACCGAACGTGACGACGATGAAGAAAAGAGGCGAGGTCATCGGCTACCTACCGGCCGAATGTCCGACGCAGACCTACACCTAAATCCATCGAGCGCTCGAGCCGATGGGAAATAAGACCCGCTAGATCTCAATGCCGGCTATATCAGACGCGAGCCCTAGAAGATCGGACCGAACTGAGATAGTACCAGAAAGCGCCCGATGTGTCCGAATCGACCTCTAAGGATCGATCGTTAGAAGATACGCAAGATGGATGTGGGGCCTGCGTTGAGGATAACTCGTCGGCTACTCACTCCGACGAGATGCCGCACGAAGATCTATCGAGGCACCAACTTGAACCACCGTCGCTGATCTCGTAGGTCGAACCTAACCGATGCAGCACGCGACCGTAGATGGAGGAGGGAGACCAATGCGTCGGCGTGCCTCGTGTGAACATGATAAGGTATGCTCAATCTGATTAAGAGGTTGAACCTAACCAATGTAGCCTTGGACGGAGCAGAGCATACAATAAGACATCTCTGAAGGTATGTGTGCATCGACCAAAAGGCTGATGCACTAGGCGTGACGGTCGATGGACGTCTTCTGAAGATGAGTGCGTATCGGCTGAGGAGCCGATACGCTGGACGTATTGCTCAAGATATGGATAACTCATCGGCTAAGCACTCTGATGAAACGTCGGGCCGAGACATACAAGCCTACTGCTCAATCTATTGTCAGCAGCCTCGTAGGTCGAACCTAACCAATGCAGCACGGGACTGACAATGGGAGAGAGAGCTTAGTAAACCGATAGACCTCGCACGGACATGATGCGGTACACTCGATTTGACTAAGAGGTCGAACCTAACCGATGTAGCGTTAGACAAAGCAAGATATACCGGGATAGTGATAGGACTTACCCATTCGTCAGTGATCGAGCTTAATAGATGCAGGCCCGTGTAGAGAGCTAGACCCTGCCGGTAAAAACCTAGACGAGCTAAGATGGCAATGCGCCGAAATTATATTGATCAAGAGATGATTTATAGGCTTCTAGAGAGTCTATATTTATACCCTAGCATTATAGAGTTTGACGTGGTTACAACAACCATCGAACGTTATTTTCTAAAAATATAAAAGAAAAATATCTCTAAGAAAGTAAACTGAACTAAGTAAACCTTCCTATCAATATAAGAGACAATTTACATAAATAAATTACCCTGTCGTAATTTTCATAGTTCTTCCTCATACTCGACCTTATTTGGATAGTCTTCTATAATAGGATGAATTCTTCCTCACTTCGTTTGATTGGATTCTTCCCTATAGCAATCGGACTCTGCTTTACTATAAACTGAGCGTCTTTCCAAGGCTTACTAAATTTTGACGTTAACACCACTACACCCAATTGAATCTCACCCTCTTGCTGCTCCTCTCCTACGTAGAGGCATGTTGCCACTGAACCACCACTGCCAGTACCGAATAGGGAGCTTCCAGAGACGCTGTTGTAGCCAATGGCGGTAGCTGTGGGGAGAAATTAGTAGGAGGAAAAGATAACTTAGTTAGGTTTTCTCAAGTGATTACTATGATGAAGATAGAGGCGAGGATCGATGGAGTACGTGGTAGCAATGATATGGGGTGGCTTCCTTAGCTACTAGAGACGATGGGAGGCCAAGAGCGTGAAGAGTCCACCTCATCAAAGGGCTCTATCTCCATGGCTACCATCCTCATCTGATGAGTGAGGACAGATGTCTGTTGGCTCCATCAATCCAGAGAAGAGACGTGGTAAGGAGAGGTAGAAAATAGGGGAGGGAGACACCAGCGCCAGCACTAACACCACCACGAGGAGAGAAGCGTAGGACACGTGTGATGCCATGGAGTGTGGGGAGGAGGACGGGGAGGCTGAGAGAGCAGTAGAGGATTTGGTGGGGTGGTGGACTATTTTATATAAATACCGTTGTATTTATCATGTTTACATCTCTATCCCTAAAGTGGAATTTTGTCTTCTTCGCATTATATTTCGCAGAACGACGAGGACCGTTCCGGAGAAAACACAACGAGCTGTCAAATAGTTGGAGAGAATGTTCAAAATTATATAAATGTACTAGAAGTTTTCTGCAAAGTAGCGTACTGTATCGTGAGCTGCACGTGGCGAGCATACAGCACGGAACCGGCCACACACGGTGGGAGAAACCGGACGCAAGGCAAAGCACGGGGAAGGGTGAAAGACGATATGACCGAGCAACCGCTCCCTGCCATAATTCGCCCAATCGAGGAGCCTGTCGGCTGCCGCTCACATTCCCACGCGTCGCGCTCAACGAGGAGCAAAAAATTCAAAAAAACGAGAAAATGATTTGCTCTAACTAGTTAATTGTTTCTACGTTGCAACGAACATTCTCTATTTGGAGGCATGAACCATCAGAATGCTTTTTTTTTTCCGGACTCTGGTTTCTTCTTCTTTTTTTCTGTGGGTTGTTTTTTTTTCATATAGGCCCATACAGCGCAGATGAAGGAATCAATCTTACCTCTTATGGGCGGTCAGATCGTTCGGCCTCTTTCGAACCCGTTCTCTTTCTTGTACGGGCCTGTTTTTTTCTCGAGGAGTGGAACGTGCTATGCGCTGCAGGGTGGGATCTCTATCTCTATCTCTATTATTGTAAAAATTGAACTTGCCTCTGTCGTCCGTTGTCCAGCGTCTCGCGCGCCGCGCGCATCCATCGTCTGCGTCCCAACACACGATCTAGCTCTTCCGCCGTCCAATTTATTTCGGATTCGATCGGCTGCCGCGCGCTTACGGAAATTTGGCTCGGAGATTGATTCCCAACACACGATCGTACGAATCAGGATTCTCGAGCATCCGACACACCACAGTCCAGAAATCCCCTCGCCAAGATCTAGCGTCTCACGTAGCTTTCGAGCTTGCGGGAGGTATCTGGCCGGCTTCCTTCTTACATACAGACAACGCCGCCGTCTTCGGTGACTTGCTCTTCATCTCTTCTCTACTACTCCGCTGCACAGTATAGATTCAAAGTGCTTCCATCGTCCGTCGTCGCACAGTATAGATCGATCACGATGTCCCTGCGCAAAGCAGTCCAGACCATGTCCATGTTAGATATTCCTTGTGTGCTCAGTTTAGATAGCATTTTATGCGCAATGGGGTCTCCGAAGGGCCAAGGCCGATCGCCGCTGGCGTGCACGAAGGAAAAAGGGGGCGGTTCCAACAGTAAGCCCCCACCATGCACGCCACCCCCAAGTCGACCTCCGTCATGCTGTTTACGGACCCGTGCTGCTCACCTTTCAGGAATGCGCCGTCCATGAGAAGTTATGGTCAAATGCGTGGTCCAGGAGATGAGCGACACAAGCAACTAATCGTAGTTCATGAAGACGAACTACGAGTTATGGTTGCTGCTGATGAAGCTGAAGCTATAGGCCTGCCACCTCTAGAACGCCGTCGAGGATGACGACATGGACTTCCATGACGACTGCACTATGCTAGAGGCAATCTGCTGCAGTGTTCCCCCAAATTGATTCCTACCCTAGTGACCAAGCCATCGGCCAAGGAGGCATGGGAGGCAATCAGGGCAATGCGCACCAGGATGACCAAGTGCGGAAGTCGACGACGCAGAGCCTTCATGCCGAGTACGAGCAGATCACGTTTCGCGATGGGGAATCGGTCGAGGATTTTGCCCTGTAATTGTCTAACCTTATGCAGCGCATAGCAATCCTCGGTGACCCAGAGCCAGAGCTAAAGGTGGTGGCCAAATACCTCCGCGTTGCCTGACTGAGGTACAAGCACCTTGTCATCACCATCAAGACCCTCCTCGACATCGACTCGCTCTTAATCGAGGAGTTCACCAAGCGGCTCAAGGCGACGAGAGATGACAAACCACCGTCAGCGCAAACCGTTAGTGACAAACTACTCCTCATGGAGGACCGTTGGTTGGAAAGATACAAGAGGCGGGACTAGGAGTCTGATCGCGGCGGGTCGAGCTCTGGTGAGCGCAGGAAGCATCGAGGCAGAGATCATGGGTGTGGTGCCGACAGCAGCAACGACTCACGCAACGGGAGGAGATTGACCTGGGTGAACGCTAAGGATATCTACCGGACCTGTGGCAAAAAAGGCCACTGGGCCAGAGAGGGTCAAAGTAAAATGAGGCAGGAACAGGCCCATGTGGCCCAAGACGATGAGCCCACGCTCCTATACGACGTGGAGGAGGTAGGGCTCCATTCGCAGTTCGCTTCGCTGCCGCTGACCCCAACACAGCCAACCCCATTGCGGATCTCTATCAATGGCTAGCTCCACCTCACCAAGAGCAAGGTCTACGCTGCCCTTAACGAGCCCGTCGACCAGAACCAGAGCCGATGGGTCCTGGATTCGAGAGCATCAAACCATATGTCCGAGGAGCGAGCAGCGTTCTCCAACCTCGATGCTTGCGTCACCGGCTCCGTTCAATTTGGGGATGGCTCCATTGCCCGCATCAAGGGGATCGACACCGTCCTACTCTCCTGCAAGAACGACGAGCATTAGGTCATCGCCAATGTCTACTACCTCTCTCGCCTTACTGCCAACATCATCTCTGTCGGCCAGCTCGACGAAATCAGGTACCTAGTGCTAGTTGAAGATAAGGATGATGCATGTCCGCAATGAGGAGCGGCGTCTCCTTGCCAAGATCTACCGCAACCTAGGCCAGCTATACGTGCTCGATGCCAACATTGCACGACCGATCTGCCTAGCGGTGTGAGGCGACGAAGAAGCTTGGGTATGGCATGCCCGATTCGATCACCTCCATTTCGGCACACTATGCAAGATGGGTAGAGATGGCCTCGTCCGTGGCATGCCCCCACTCACTGAAGTAGAGCAGGTGTGTGAAGCCTACCTCGCCAGCAAACATCGGCGTGCTCCATTCCCTCAACGCACTTTGAGGCGTTTGTTCGAGATGCTCGAGCTGCTCCAAGGAGATCTTTGCGGCCCCATCACACCACTGACCTTGAGTGGAAATCAGTACCTCTGCTTCTTGTCAATGACTAGTCCCGATACACATAGCTGGCTCTGCCCCTAGTAAGGACGCCGCACCCACGACGATCAAGCGCATCTTGACGGTAGTGGAGTGGAGGTCTAGCAAGAAGGCTCGTGCATTCCACACAGACTGAGGAGGAGAATTGCTAACAAAGGACTTCGATAAGTACTACACCAAGTTAGGACTCCGGTGCGAGCTGACGACACCCTACTTTCCTCAACAGAATGGCATCGTCGAGCATCGCAACCAATTCATGGTCGGACTGCCCAGAGCTTGCTTAAGGCAAAAGGGTTCTCGGGTGAGGTAGTCATCACGGCCGTCTACCTCCTCAACCGCTTCTCTTCAAAGAGCATGGGTGGTAAGACCCCTACGAGCTCAGACCAGGCGCCCCCCAGTGTCCAGCACCTATGAACCTTCGGCTGCGTTGCTCACACGAAGGTGACAACACCGAACCTGAATAAACTCGATGATAGGAGCCGAGGCACCATCTTTGTCAGCTATAAACTAAGGTCCAAGGCATATTGTGTGTACGACCTGGCGTTGTAGCGTGTGCATGTCAGTCGCGACGTGGTTTTTGAAGAGGCGGCGCAATGGTCCTAGACCGAGAGGCAACGCAGCGAGGCAGGAGACTTCGTCATCGAGCATCTATCACCGCCCGATTCGATCACCATGACAACCACGACAAGTAGGGCTACAATGGCGGGATCCCCTGCTACACCCTTGGTCTCTCCGGCGCCATCAGTTCACACCATGGGGCCACTCGACACTGGGAGCAGAACGCTAGGAGCGTTGTCTGCCTACACCTCACTGGCACGTTACATCGAGAGCGAGACACCAGGCATGCGCACACAGCACGACGAGGAGACATCCGAGCCCACGTCGCCTCCTAGCGCAGCGTGTCGCAGTTGCTGGACGTGGATCACGTCAATGACGCCCCACTCTGATATCACAGCATCGATAGCGTGCTCTAGTTGGCCACCCCTCCAGGCCTCATCGCACGGGAGCTAGAGGAGCGGCTGGTATTGGCAAGCGACGCCAAGTCGACATCATTTGAGGAGGTGCTGCACCACGAATGTTAGCGTCATGCTATGCTAGACGAGTTTACATCCATTGAGGCGAGTGGCACCTAGGAGCTAGTCGAACCACCACCGCACACGAGGCTGATCGACTTCAAGTGGGTCTATAAGACAAGAAGGACGCAGCTAGGGTCATCACCAAGCACAAAGCTCGGTTCATCGCGTCATCACCAAGCACAAAGCTCGGTTCATCGCGAAAGGTACGTACAACGTCAAGGGATTGACTTCGACGAGGTCTTTGCTACAGTTGTGCGACTCGAGTCTGTGTGGTTGCTACTCGCCCACGTTGCCTGCGAAGGTTGGGAAGTGCACCACATGGACGTCAAGTCTATGTTCTTGAATAGCGTCCTCCAGGAATAAGTCTACGTCGAGCAGCCCCTAGTTTCGTTCTTTGGGGGCACGAGCACAAGGTGCTCTACCTTGCCAAGGTGCTGTACGGATTGTGTCAAGCCTCACACGCCTAGTACTCAAGCTCGACGAGTCGTTGCTCATGCTCGGCTTCTAGGGAAGTGCCTCCGAGCACGCCGTCTAACTATGTGGCATGGGCGAACGCCATCTTGTCATGGGCGTGTATGTGGATGATCTGGTGATTGTCAGTGCCAACAATGTTGACATCGACATGTTCAAGAGGGAGATGCAGGTGACGTTCAAGATGAGCAACTTGAGGCTGCTCCATTTCGAAACCAGGATCACCATCGGCCAAAACGCATATGCGGCCAAGATTTTGGAGAACACGAGGATGATTGGATGCAACTCAAGTCACGCTCCAATGGAGCATCATCTGAAACTCAGTAAGTTGAGCACTGTCTCAGCTGTTGATCCCACCCCCTACAGAAGCATTGTGGGCTCGCTGAGATACTTAGTGAATTCAAGACTAGACTTGCCATACTCAATGGGGTATGTTAGTAGGTTCATGGAAAATCTAACCAATGAACATTTAGGGCACCCAAGAGAGTCCTTAGGTGCATTTTTGGAACTCTCAGTTATGGCTATCAGTACTAGAGGAAAAAGAAGGAGGAGGTCAGTCTCATTGGCTATTGCGATAGTGATCACGCGGGTGACATTGACACACGGAAAAGCATTTTCAGCGTGCTCTTCTTCCTTAGCAACAACATTGTCACTTGGCAATCCCAGAAACAGAGGGTTGCGACTTTGTCCTCCTGCAAGGCAGAGTACCTTGCCGTGGCCACTGTAGCCTGCCAAGGGGTCTAGTTGGCGTGCTTTCTTGCAGAACTCAAAGGAGAGAAGACTAGTGCCATCACATTGAAAATTAACAACCAGTCTGCCATCGTGCTCAGTAGGAAAGCTGTCTTCCATGACCGTAGTAAACATTTTGATATCCGGTATCACTACATACGTGAGTGCGTTGAGGAGAACAGGGTCCAACTGCAGTCGATCGGGACCTCGGAACAGCTAATGGACATACTGACAAAAGCCCTAGGGCGTGAGCAATTCTGCAGCGTGCATGATGTACAGCATATACACAAGAATTAGGAGGAGATTTGTTAGATACTCCTTGTGTGCTCAGATAGCATTGCATGCGCGCGAGCACCAGCCTGTGGCTACCGCACGCCAGGAGGTCGTGGCGCAGATTGCTGCCCACGAACTCGAGTTCACGGCATGGACAACGTTGTGGAGCGTGAGGATGGACGCGCTAAATTCCCGCGACGTGTGCGCTGTGATCGTGCTACTATGTTTTCCTTTCCAATAAATTTTGAGGCTAATAACAGAAAAAGCTGCCGGATTTCCCAGCACAAAACTCGTGACTTGGTCGCCACCGTCGCATCCGTGAGATCGCCGTCGGTATTCACCCCCGTTCGGTAACTAACAGTCCATAGCAATGCACCACACAGAACCTCCAAGGCCAACACCGACGTCAGCACATCCCTCACATCATTTTCTTCCAACAACACCAAAAACGGAATCCCCACATTCGGGAACACATGATGCCCCCTCGTTCCCGTCCGCTTCCACACCGGAGTCATCGATTCCAAGCCCGTCCTCATTGTGGTTTTGAATCTGAAAGCCGCGTTCCGACCAAAGCAGACGTCCTCTTTGGATAGTGACAACATCATCGAGTTCTCAACTCTTAGGAACGCGTTTTTCTCAAGACGTTCTCGTGGATTGCTCACCACAGCTCAACATGCATCCATCTTTCGATCTCCTTAGTTTCCTCTGTTCGTGCTCCACGGGAGGAAGAAGAGCAGTACGTACTGTGCAATCGTGGTTGAGTCAAACCAACTCAACCAAGCAAGGTCACATCAGGTATGAAGCGTGCCACCGCAACTGCAATGTGGCAGCCACGTCGGCCACATGAGGTGATGGCGGCGTGGCGGCTCCAGGGAAGATGATGCACCGGGCATCGGACCGGGACGCTTTCGACATTTCGTACAGTGTGGTGGTGTTTCTTCTGTGTTCTCGCCGGCATATCCAGAGTGCATGGAGGATCGGTTCGATGCAATGAGGTACCCGGAGTGGATCAAGGAGAGCCAACGACAACTCGTGTTGTTGCCACTGTTCTTGCCGGTGTATCCGGAGTGGATCGAGGATCGGTTCAATCCAGCGAGGTGGCTGGAGTGGATCGAGCCACAGTGTCCTCGGCAGGGTCTAGGAACCGGCGGCCAGTCACACCGGCTAGCAGAAGAGCAACTTTGAGCGAGTCAGTAGATCGGAGTAATGATCCAGGATTTGCTCCGAAATTTCACATGATTGGAGGATATAAGTGAGTTTCTATCTATCTGTTTATTTAGGACAGTTGCTGTTGATTTTGGTGACGATCTTCCACGCGGTTGATTAGTTCACGTGGTGATTTTGTGAACAATATGTTGCAAAGAGTATGTGGAAGTTGGGCTTTTTTCATAATCGGGATAGGTGATTTCCCGATGCTGAATGTTCCTAAGCATAGGCTTCTGAATATATTGTCTTGATTTCTTTATTGGGAGTTTTAGCAGCCAACTCAAATGATTGTGAACCTTCTGTAAGTTTAGTCAGTGTGTGTTTTCTTCCATTTTCCGTGCAAAATTGATTAGCGTACATTTTTTTCTACTAAAGAGACACAAAATTCATCATGCTATTTTTATTTATCATAATTTTTGTTTTATCCTTTGCAGGTGGGTCATACCTGCAGTCTGCAGACATCAAATTTTATGTTTCCGAATATAACTAATATATTCACTAGCTGCTTACTTTGCATCATTACTATGATATATCTCAGTGATAAAAATGTCTGTTTATTATGCATGATAAAACGCGTGCATGATATCTGTCTTAGATTTAGAAAAATTATGCAGTTTTAGTTGTTTATAGTCTCATCTGTTCTTCCACTGCATATTTTGCATGTCAGTATGTTCTAATATTAAATCATAGATTTGTAAATTACTTTATTTAAAGATGAGTCTTTGCTCCTCATCACCAGATTTAACTTGTAAGCTATTCTGTATATTATGTTTAGTTATGCCTCTAGACATTTGGGGGATTTCTGCAACATGTTCTGGCATCCATCTACGTTAGCTTATATCTTTCCGTAGCTAATTTTGTGAATCCATTTATCTTTCTTTCTATACATTACAAGTCCTTCGATTGAATTAATGATCAGCTGCTTTGAGCTGAACTCATTATTTTGGATGATACTACTTTTTCTTCAGTTCGACGTTTAGGTAAATAAAAGGAAAGATAACTAGCGCCTCTATAATTTTCTAAATTAAAGTAACAATTTTTATATAGTTTTTCCGTTAAACATATTTACTAGTAGAAGAAAAATCAAGGCCAAAGGTTTTATTATTCCACTCGCTCGAGTTGAAATTTAGCAAATCTATCAAAAACAGGGACAAGTAACTACATTCCACCCTTTAATTTTTATAGGTGCTTCCTATACTGACCTCCATTCTCACTAAACTTGATGAGCCTCTATCACATTCGCTATTCTTTCACTGCATCAAAAATTTTTCAGTGATAAAAAATTCTTTCACAACGACCGAGAGTTAATTATAACGAGACTTTTAGTCCAGTGGTCAAGCCAGCGACAGTTCGGGAGGTTCTATCTTTGGCTCTATCTTACAACTAGTCTATTCATTAGCTAGATATTAAGAATACGTTCTTACATGGTACTCTGATAGAAATGGTTTACTGTGTATAACTCTCTGGTTTTGTCGACTTGTCATGACTAAATTTTGTCTGTCGACTCAATAAGGCTCTTTATGGATTGAAGCAGGCTTCTCGTGCTTAGCACAATAGGTTCGCCACTCGCCTCCTATCCTTTGGTTTTGTTGAGGCCAAGTCAGATACTTCGTTATTTATATATTGGTTCCATTAACGATGGTACTAGCAGCCTTGTATTAACCCACATCACGGAAAGAAGTATCAGTGAGAGGAATGAAGGAGGATTATTTTGTATATATTAGGCTTTCTAGGAGCCTGTTCGAGCTGAGGCCCCAACGGCGACTACCCTAGCTTTGAATCGGCAGTGGTGGTGGCCACAGTGATAATCTGAGCTTCGATCAGTGGCGGCGGCGGCCCAACAAATCAAGCTTGGAGAGACAACATGAAATAGCTTGGAGTGGTTGTGAAGGGTCTTCGAGAAGTTTCGATCAGTAGCGAGGAGCTTCGAGGGGTGGTGAATCAGGATTAGATCCGTAGCAGCGGCTGTGGCAATTTCCTCGAGGTAGGCGCCGACCATCTTGTCCCCAGCGACGAAAGTGGCTTGAGCCCCACTCAACTGCGGCGTACTCCTGAACTGACGAAGGAAGAAGGATGGGGTATTTACTGTTTTTGGAAGATAGCCAACTGCCCTAGCACGGTCAGGAAACACGCTCGGTTTGATCGGACGTAGGAAACGCGTGAACAGTGTTCAACAGAAGCACGGAGGCGTGGCAAAAATCAGCGCAGCAGGCCCTACTTCACCGAAAACTATAATGTTTATAGATATATATGGCCTCGATTACTACACACAAAAGCTAGAGTTGTCACGGGCAAAGCTCTGAGCATGAATTAATCCTATAAGAGGTAATTTCAACTCTGAAAATTTGGTCAAGAAATTAAAAGAAACCGGTCAAATCTTGATAAACAATGAATGGGTCAGGTTGTCTACTAAATCATGGCTTCAATGACTTACTATCTATCGTCTTCCCTCTCACGTTTCAAGCGTAATTAGCTGATCACATCCAAATGCATCTAATTATTTTTATTACCACTTGATCAGACACATCTAAAAGCATTTTTTTTAGAGATATGGAAGGGGGCAGCAGCGCATGATCACCACGAGGAGGACGCCGCTGTTCTACATCACGAGCACGGCCGCCGGTCTTGACCAGATCATTGTCGCCGCCTGACCGGGAGGCCTGGGAGCTGGCGACTCTCAAGTTTAGATTTCAGTTTTTGAGAGTCCAGTTCAATCCATCAGGCAAAATCAATTTTTAGAGTTCTGTTCAGTGCCTAGAGCAAAATCAATTTCACTTATAGAGAGCTTCTGAATTAATGTAACAGTTAGCTGCCTAATCGCCCAACTTTATGTATTGCGTGTTACCTACTGACCTGATCACCCGCCTCGCTGAACTTAGACATGTGATGCTGTTGTGCTTGCTGTTCATGGGCAGCAACAACCTTTTATTAGTAAGTCTTTTTTCCAGAAATGCAAATAATTTTTCTCCTCATAAAATTCAGCACAGCGCATGATTATTTGCTTAATTCGAGAGCTCTCATGTCAATCATTAGAAAATGATTGATTAATGGCAGCGCAGGGGCCACCAGGAGCGATGGGAGTGGCAACGGATATGCGATAGAGGGGGAAGTGGCAAAGAAGATGCTAGAGTCGCGGTAGAGAAGATGAAAGGAGCACGACGATGGATGGTGATGGTGGTGCAGTCTCGTGAGGCGGATGCACGGTATTCGTTCTTGGCATCGGTGGTGGTGTGAATGTATTAAATGCAGGTGGGAATCATTAGTGATTGGAAAAGGCGGATGGATGTACGGCAAGCAGCAATGCGAAGGTCAGTTGGTGGCTATCGGTGGATAGCCACCAGGAGCAGGACCTATATAGGTCCTCTTTTGAATTTAGACTACGGGTAGGGCTCAATCGATAGGAGGAAGATGAATGCAGATCCATTTAGATAGATTTGGATCATTCAATGGCGTAACACTCTACTCCCGTGTTCTTGTTTTTCTTGGATATGGATTACAGTGGTTAAGCATTTCAAAGTGGCTCTCTTTTCCTTTCTTCTATTTACAATCCTATCCTTATATATTGTCGGGTGTAGACAAAGAGAAATGCTTATGAACCGAAGCTTATGGATCCTACACATAGAGTTTAGATATAATTAATCTAATATTGCTATAAGCACACTCTATGGGTCTCACTCCACTGTATGATGATACACGCCGCATTCGTTCGATGAGGCCCGCTGTATAACAAGTTGGGTAGACATGTGGAATGTGGAGTATGTGATGTGGTTCAAAAGACACCCTTGCCACAACGGGTATGGGAGACAATATCTATCTTGTCGCACGTTGTCTGACTTTTAGGGTAGATATCAATCTTGTTGCTCTAACCATCATAGGCATGCACATGTCTTGCTAGTGGGGGTGAGTAAGCCTACCGTATTAAATATATTAGTTAGAATAGTTTGACATGCTAGCCCCTAGGCTCTTGTCTCCAAGACTAGGAAAAGAGCATGCAATTTTACACAAGGCTGTTTTTCCATGGAGACTAGCCTTGGGCTGGTGACCTATGCTGACTAGCTTAGAAGGAATGGTCTGAGCTAGGTAGCTCAGGCTAATTAGCTCAGACACTTCAACCTAGACTATTTAGCTTAGAACTTGAGATGGGTATAAGCTCGAGGCTCTGTTCTAAGAGTCCTAGGGATGAGACCCCAAGGCATTCATAGGTGCCACCTTGATGGCTTTAAAGTCTTTGGGGTGGACCTGAGTCTATACTTTAGATCCTAGGAGAAATCTCATCCATCGGATCTGTCACAATCGAATGGTCAAAATTAATAGTTGTAGGAATAACCTATCACCACTGTGATGTTTTAAAGTACTACCTCTGTCTTAATATAAGTGCATTTATAAGTACTTAAGAGGCAAATTAGTAGAGAAACAAAATAACCTAAATACCCATCAGGATATGGTTGAAAGTGGAAGATAGTTGGAGGATAAAATGAAGAGAAATTTAAATAGGAGATGATTGATGTGACATTAAGTACTTATACTAATTTGAATTTTGCAAATGCACTTATTGAATAGAGGTAGTAATAAAGAAATGGCTTGACACAATAAATTCAATTCAAAGAAGGTTATTCCAATAAAATGGGACAAAAAGTTCTTGATTGCACATAGCCAAGTAGTTTGAAGTCTTATTAAATTATAATTTGGTTATTAACAAAATGAAAGACAATTGGTAAAAAAACAATAGAGTTGGTAGGGTGGTAATTCACTGTCACCACTGCTACCTTCTTTTAAAATAGCATAATATAAACTAGAGGTGACCACGCAGCTACCGCTCGCGCTAGGTAATATTAGATTGAGAAATACTGTCATTTAAGGCAAGTTTGCTGTCATCATTCAAAAGTTCTCTTTAGTACAATTACACTAAAAGAGAACACTTAAAATATATTTATATCATGCCAATGAGTCTTTTATAGTAAAAACAGGATAACACAGATATATAGAATTAGGGTATGGGCTGGTATTAATTTTTAAGTTTACAGCGTTGCTCCTAGAAGCAGAATTTTTCCTAATCCACATTGTATTTCGAGAAATGACGAGGGCCTTTAAGAAAAAACCCAATGAGTTGTACAGTGGTAGGAGGACATTTTGAGCCTATACAGATAAATAAATAAGGGCTTTTTTTTTTTTGCAAAAGTGATAAAAACTGAAAGCAACCCTTGGATGCTTAGAGAGGATAGAGCTCCACCGCTAATAGGGCGCTTTCTATATAGATATAGATAATGGCCTATTGAAATTTACTCTTTGCTTCTCACTCTTTCATCATTGTCCAATAATATTCTTGGAGCACATAGATAACAATTATATACATTGTAAACTGAAAATACTTTTCGTGCAAAAGTAAAATATAACCAGTTTGGATGGAGATGTGTAATTGATTGAAAATGTATAACTAGTTCGCAAAAGTATAATATAATTTGATTTTCTGATTGAGGGATAAAATATTATCATATGTATAAGGGGTACCGTGACACCCTAAAACAATTTACTCAACAACTGCCATTGAAATGTAGAACAAATATACATCACACTTCTACTGCTGGATACACGTGTGTCCTTCCGGCTTTTTCATCATATTTTCTCTTACCTTTGGATTTTGTGGCCCACATGAGGTCTCCTGTACATCCCCTTGTTAAGATCATGAGCAACAGCAGCATAAAACTCCTAATCCAGAAATCTAAAACCAATAACTAGGATTCCATTCCTGGAATTGTCGCTCTCTACAAGTAAAGGAGGGTGCTCGCTCCCAATCGGCCTCTTGCGCACACTCTGATGTGTTCCTGCCCGAAGCTCCATCACTAGGTCGTCCACCGCTGCCTCGAGCTATCCCACTGCCTCACTTTGTTCCTCCCTCAAGCTCATCTACCACCTTGCTTCGTACCGCTGCCCTGTTTCACCCATCTGCGTGCCGTCTCGACATGACCCGCACTGCCACCTGTACATCGTGTTAGCTTGGTGCCTCCCAATCCTGGCCACCCACCATTCTCTAGAGACGTGTAGGCGACAACAGCCCAAGGTGACAACTCAGTGACCCTTGGAGACACCCAGGTTGTGGCTCCCATGGAGGCCAGTGTCGATTTGTCCATGGATTGGTCTCTGGTTGATGAAGAGAAGTTACACTATCGAAGCAATTTAGGTGTGCCCTTCGCTGATTCTTTCAACAGGTGATTGATCCCAAACTTCTATTTCTCTTTTGGATTGATAGTACTTGTACATATTTTGATTCTGAAACTTTCAAGTTTTGATGAGGTGTTTCCATTCTATTAATATGCAAATGGACTGAACATTTGGTATCTCAAATAATCCTCTCCAGCTTTAAGCCTTTGACAAATCTTAATAGACTCTCTCTATAGTAGTACTTTCTCCAATACGAACGTACATCTATTGCTATTCCATAACACAACATTTAAGAATACTGTTGTAATCTTTTGCAATCATAATCTAAATGTACAGGTTGCATTTTTTTCAAAAAATAATTATCATATACTTTCACGCCATGCATTATGTGTAAAAAAATGTCAGGTCATTCTAAACTGCATATGTTTTAACAATAATAAATCATTCGTGTATCATTATTTGAAAAATAAATAGAAAAATATATTTAAATATTACAAATTTGTGCCTAAAATAAACATGGCCATATGTAGGTTATTCTGAGAAGTAGTCATTGCATTGTCTTCAATGGCCATTTAACCTATGCCGGTCAATTACTTGTTACCCAAACTTAGACCCGCCATGTTTCGGTTCATGATCGTTCATATATAGACGAGTACTCATCACCTAACAACATTTGCATGTGGTTGCTTTAGTGAGTGGAACAAAAGGCCACGATAAATTCTTCGTCGCCATCCAATGAAGACTCATCACCTAATAACATTTTTGATGATGTTGCTTCAGCGAGTGGAATAAACGGCAACAATAAAAGAAGAAGGGACTGGAGGGGAAGATACAGACAAGGGAGGGATGGACAGGTAGAGGTGACAAGGGTTCTAGAGGGGAGACTAGAGGAGGGGAGGGAGTGATTTGCCACACACTAAGGGGAAGAGATCACGCCTGCGCAGGAGGGGGGAGAGATACTGCAGCGGCCAGGGGAGGATGACTGCAGAGACATTTGGGGGGAGGGGGAGTTGGCCATGCTCTAAGGTTCTAACTGCAGAAATGAGGACGCTTGCAAATAAATTATCCACAGAATAATTATTCAATCAATGAATCATGCACGGATCTTGCCTGTTGATTTCTCCTGTTTGGTGATTTCCAGATCATTCATGGTGGATGTTCGATTGAAGCTATCTTGGTGTTCCATGATAAAGCGCACTGGTTTTGATTTACTGTGATTCCATGATAAAGCGCACTTGGTGTTCCATGTTTAGGTGTTTCAGTTGTCAGGACATCGAGAACTTTTTTGGACATATTATTGGGTGATAAGGCAAATACCAGACAAGTCCGTCAGGTATAATTTTCTTTCTTTCATGTACTTTTCCCTTGCCTTATATCAAATGTTCTTTCCTTTCCACAGATTAGTATTGATGCAGCTTGTACACAACACTTAATAGTTTGGACTGCATTTTTCGTTGTGCTCTTAGTAGCTTTCAGTAGACTTCTGCAAAATTCTGTTTCCTCTGTGTGGTATTTGAAGTAAACGATTTAGGTGTAGACAAATAATGTTGGATATGCATTCCTTTAGTGTCCATCTATTCCCTGTTATCCTTATGCATTTTTGTTACTTAAATCATTTGTGTTCTACCCATGCACGTACATCTCATGACCAGACGTTAAGTTTCTTGTTTTTTTTTTCAAATTAGCCTTTTGTGTTGTAGAGCACAGTTTAAGTAGGCGGCGCAGCTAACCCGTACATCTAGTTGTATATTATAAAGAAAGGTTATAATTTACAAGAAACGGAGTTGTGGAAGGATATAAATGAAAAAAGGCATCTCTTTGATATACACCAATTGAAAATTCAAAGAAAATGGAACTCAGCCAAGAATCGAAATACTTTACATCAGTCATCGTTTGTCTATTATCAATTCTGTTCTGTACCAACACGGTGCGCGGACATGTCCGACTTTGTATCATGGTGCTGCAGCTGTATCAGCCCTGTCGTGTAGGTGCGAACGCCATCCTCCGATTCTGATAGCCTGATGCCATGGGAGGAGCTTGGACCATGGCGAAGCTGACACATAGAGTCTAGCGGGAGCTGGAGCACCTTGACGGAGCAGGCTTTCTCCAGGCTTGGTGTGGCATGGAGCCGAGAGGGGAGTTCTATGGTGAAGTTGCCGTTCTCATCAGTTATTTCAAATACAGAGTTAGCCATCGTCTTAATACCTTCAGTTTCACAGGCCACTCCTACTGTGGCACCTATTTGAGGAAAATTACAAGGTTAGCTCATGATTCTCTTTACATACTATTTCAGCACCAAAAAGAAGTTACTACTACGTACAAATTAGCTGTTAGGCTTGTAAATTTGTTGTTTTACACTTATGATAGCATTTTAATATGTCATCAACCAAACATCAAAACATACAATAGTAAAGTTGTAGGCATGCATAACGCTAATATCATAAAAAACCAAAATAAATACACGAAAATAAATAGAAGATTTCAAGAAGCCAATGACAAATTCAATGGGTATAAATTGACAACTCTTTTAACCGTGAGCATTACTAGTAAACCACATCCTGTTCAAATGGAATAATTTATTATGTTGTTTATGTTACGATAACATCAACACCTCTACCTAAGTATTATATAGGATAACTAAGTATCAAAATCTGAAACATGGGTGATATTGAGTAAAACCGAGATTTTAGATTTTAGTACCAGATATCCAATATCTAGGTATTAAGTCTTATACCTATAAATATCAGATCAGTACCTATAGGTATTAGATATTCAAATCTGCCTACTTGTGGTATCAAACCGATATATGTAGTTACCAAGTGCTCTACTTAGGTAATAAATCTAACACCTAAGGTATCATACATGATTTATGGGTACCAGGCCTTTATACCATTGATACTCAAAGAAGGTAAGAAAAAAAATGCAAGGTAAGCATGAAGATGAGATGGCTACGTTCCTACCCCATCTTTTTGTAGTAGGTTAGTCGTGGAACTCCGTTGGCAACATGAACAACTTGAGCCTTCTGATCTAAGAGCACACATATGCCATGTCCTCGTTAGGATGAAGGGAGAAGTTAAAGAGGAAGAGAGTGGCAGAGATGAAGGAATAAGTCTACCCTGTCCTCTTTAGGATGAAGAAGGAAGGAGTCAGAGAAGGAGGAGCAAGCTTAGAGAGAGATGAAAAGAGGAGAAATAGATCTAACTAAATAGTTATCCTATCCTGTTTTTAGATGGAATAGATTCCATCGTGTAGTAATTATATTTAACTGTTTATTCATTTTTTCTATCTTAGCTCTAAAACTTGTGGGTATTTATTTTACACCTGACAACAAAAACTGTGCAAAGAACAACAAAATTGTCCAATAATCCCTTATCATGGTTTGAAGGTAGCATGGCACTGGCAAATGACACGCGGGCTATTTTCTCATCAAACAAGATTACACTCAATGAGTTCAGGTGCTGCAGATAGAGAAAGAAAGGTACAAGGGAAAGAGAGTCCGTGCCATATTATCATCCATTTGGTGTGCTAAAAGTGGAAAAAAATCATTCCTTCAAAAGAAGTGGAAAAATCACTTTTAAAACATTCAAGGGGATTACTCCTTTGGATAGTTATATGGTTAAAAAGGTAAACCGGTCATATCCTAATTTTTGAGGGTTCAAACATGTACTTTTTTGTACAGAAAGAACAGGAGATATATGGTACAAATGAATAATCTAATTGGAATGTATGGTACTTTTATTTGAATCATCAAATGTGCATTCAAGATAATTATATCTAGCTTTGAATGAGATTGGATGTAACATCATTCGTTTTGTTTGATTTGCCATAGCCAAACCAAGTATAGTTACAACTTTGCTATCTGTCTCTTGGTAAAAAATTTCTCAATTGTAAGCCAACTAGACTTACACAATATACATAACTACAACTTTGATATAATCTACAGCATATTTTAGTTTTTATTTTGCATGGTTTTATCAAAATATTTTTTTTGCAGCCATATTTTTTCAGGCTAATGTTAAAAGCATCTGACACTGATTGAAACATTACTACAACTTTCTCTTTCTACAAAAGCTGGTTTTTGAAAAATTTCTTAAATAAGTTGTATTGTCTTTTCTGACTCTACAGAACTTCAAACTAAAAACCAGCTTTTATAGAAAGAGAAATAAAAAAGAAGAAAAGGACTAAAGTAAGCACGTAGCAAGCATACCGTTCTAATTTGCCCGTTCAGCTGTACGAATCGAAATGTTCGAATGACAGGAAGAATCGATAGAAACGACATACGTGCAAACAGCAACTTTTCTGTAAGACGGGCAGGCACGTTCGGGAACACTTGGAAAATGGAGAAACCACTAGCGACCGTTCCAGTGCAGATCACAGCAATTGACGCAGACGGCTAATCGACGGTGCCAACACAGTGCGTTGCAACCAAACGCACTTGCTTAGAGAGATGTAACAGGTGAACGATCCTCCATGTGTCTCAGCAACGTATCATCTATCATGGTCTCACGGATGATTTGGGTCCTCATTAATTCTCATTTCTCAGCATTCCTTTGGAACCGGGGAATTTTGATGAAATTTCACAGAAATTAAACCAATTCCTGCATTTAAGGAGGTCCAAATTTGTACTGCCGATAGAACCAACTACAGCCTACAGGTAAGTAGTGTCTTTTCGATTACGTCGTGCTAGTCCGTAGACTTTTGACCAAATAATCAGCAGAATTAGGCGAACAAACCGTCCCCTTATCCGTCAACTAAGTAAATTAACTCAGGTAACAGTGACCGTACAAAAGTTGGTTGCCACTTGCGTTCAAGAGTGTTGAGCTGGAGCAGATGTACCTAGGAGCGCAAGTTTAGGGTATGTTTGACAGGACTTTTAACTTCTTTAAAATAGAGTTATATAGTGGCTTGAACTCTTTATTTTTTAATCACTTTAATCCGTTTGACCTTTTTATAGGTGGAGCTGAAGTAACTATTGGTTTTAAAAATTAATATATTATTTATAGATAATTTAATAGTCTATAATAATTATATATAAATTTATAATATATATTGCATTCTTAATATCTAGCTCACCTCTAATACACGTAACATCTCAAAGCACATGCCGTAGCTTCTATAGCCCAATTTTTTTTCTCATTCTCTATCTCCTTGCATAACCATAAATATGATAACCTACTTACATTACTCGCTCTTGTTATCCTCTGCTGACGTTTTGTAATAAAGAAAATAGATAAAGAATGCCTGGTGCGTACACACCGACGCTATGAGGCTATCTGCAGTGGCTATGATGTGGTTTATGTAGTTATATTTTAGACTGTTCAATGCAAAATAATATGAAAATTGTAATAAAATATGTTTTTTCCCCATGATTATATCTTTTGTTAATGGCAATGCATTTTGGCCACCATTTGGTTTGCTACCAAAATATTTTGGTAGCTAATGCTAAATTTATTTTCATGCACATTATTTGATACTCTAGCTGGCTCCAATCCAAACAGTACTCCTAATAATCCTATTAAAATTTTGGCTTTAGTTTCTCCAAAAAAAAGTAGGCTTCGATTTGGCAATAAACCAGACACCCCAACTTTAAAAGTTATTTTCCTCAATATACTAGTAAGCCAACCATCCCAATTTTGTAAAAACTTTTACAGCACTCAGAATTTGACCGGTAATATTTTGGTAAGATATTAGCTACAAATCAAACAACCCATAGTTTCCTTTAGCTGTATATGCCTCTGGACATATTGGCACCAATTCCTCTGACCTCTGCGAAGGACACACGTGAACAACCTACCAACAAGATCAAAGTAGGCCGTCCATGACGGCTAATCATGCTGTAACACATCTATCCTGCAGAATCTGCCAGGGGTCGGAGAGGAGGTTACCACGTCGACTTGTACTCTCTTTACGGATGAGATAAGACCTGTACCAGCCGTTTTGCTTAGCTTCCCTCCTTTTCTTCTCCTCGGTCCTCCGGCCCTAACCGGCCAACAACCGTGGCGAAAAGGACCGTTCGCCTTCGAAATAATTGATGGCTGATTTCACCAGGTACGCTTAATTAATCAGTTGCACCATAATCCTGTTTAATTTAATGTTGGGTGTTTTCAGAAGCAATTTTTTTAGAGTTCAGTCTCTGATGGTTTGTGATATTCTGATATCCCAACACCCAGGTCCATCATGGAAGAATCGTCCCAATTGCGTTGTTTCTATGGCATTTTGATGAGGCTGTAAACTTGTCAATGGAACTAGCTAGAAATGTGTATGGATTCTGCAGGGAAGCCACGGTGGATAGCTAGCCAGCCCACGTCGAGAAGAGGTGAACGCTAATGTTGTTTCCAGGTAGAATATTTTAACCATATCCATATGTATGCTCAGTCATCGTGTAATATAACCAGACAAATAATGAAGGAACCTTTGATATGGTCTGACCACGACAAATGAACTAAAGAGAGCTATTAACGGGCTACTATAATTCTTAAAAAGGAACAACTAACGTAATTAGAGTAAATTAATTGAAATGTTCGTGCCTGTGCCCATCGTCAACGTTGAAATCTTAGAAAATCCAATCTCAGGTTCAAAGTCCCTTAAAAAAAATCTCCGGTTCAAAGACGTATGAAAAATCTAAAAAATTGCTGGTCAAGAGAAGAGGAAGCAAGAGAAACCGGTCAAATTCATGCAGACAAATTCCGGTGAGCTCATTCTAGTTGGCGCGACTGACCTGGCAACTCGAAGGTAAGGAGGTCGGAGCCGGGCGGGCGGAGCGAGAGCTCGCAGACGACCTGCCCGGACACGACCACCGTCGACACCGGCTCCTCTCCGTACCCGGCAATGCGCACGAGCTCTGCCGGCGAGAAGTAGACCTCCATGGGCACCACCGCCACCGCTGCTGCCATGGCGGGGAGCAGCAGGAGCAGTAGCAAGGAAGACGAGGAGGAGGAGGCCCGTCTTGGCAACCACCGCGGCATGTCTAAAACTCTGTTTCTTTCTGCTCTGCACCCTCGCTGCTTGGTTGCAATTGAACCGAACTGGTGCATGCGTGGGGCGGGCGACAAGGCCGCTGGAGCAATAAGAAAAGAAGAACAATAAGAAAGGAGGAGGTGGTGCGCTCGGTTGGTTTATCACGTTGACTTGGTAGGGAACGGCGTGCGCGCCATGTAATGTACTTACGCGTGGGCGTGTCTGCGTGCCTGCGTGAGGACATTGGGCTAGGTCGGTCAGCCGGGCAGTCGACAGGTTTAGACGTCGTGCAGTGGTTTCGATCCGGTAGCGGCATTTACCCATTTCCTGCGAGCCACAGGTCTCCTGCTCCCAGTGACGGCAGAGATCCAACCTCCATTTGGTTCATTTGATATTTGCTAGCTGCCTATAACCATAGTAGCAGAGCTCACCGTTGGCTCCAATATTTACGAACATACTGGAATTTACAACACTATTTGCTCGAACTTTTAAAACTTTTATCACTGTATCACATACCCTATCCAATATGAAAACACATATAGATAGAGCTTAGAATATAGAATGATGTTTCTAGTAAGAAAAGAAATACTATATAGACTTGATTAAAAATTATTATTGTATAGATAACAATTAAGAGTATATAGATACGAAAACAGGAGGGAGAGTAAGCTAAGAGAGAAACAATACAAGCCAAATATTCAATCTCTTTGAGTAAAAAAACAACTAACCGTCAATCACTATACCGGAGCTCTTCACTGATAGATTATATTAGGATTTTGATCTCCATAATTTATACTCATGATATTGAGATAATAGAAAATACCGCCCTCTAGCTAAACATGGGTAGGCTTATTAGCTCTAATTGGTGTGGTGTGAATCTAGTCTCATGGATTTTTTATATTTTAATTGTTTTTAAAACTTATTTTATAAATAGAGGAATTTTTTTTGACACTAGGATAATTGACGCCGATGTCTAATGTCTCGGTACCAATAATTGGTGTCAACACGCTCACTTCTCTATGATAGTTGAGCCACGCTGGTCTGAGGTAGTCAACACCAAAGAGACTGACGCTGAGAATATATTTATAACCAACTTATTTTACAAATAAGATCCCAAAAGGTAAAAAAATAATTAACTTATTTTATAAATAAGTGCTGTTGTCAGCAATCTATTTATAAAATATATTTATAAATAGTTCCGGAACTATCTTTGGAATCGAGCCCTTAGTGTTAGCAGCTATGGAGGAGGTAAGGGTGTTGGCAATAGCATCATTGACGCCCAGACGTTGGACCTCATTGTCAATGACTCTAGCACTGAGAAAAAAAATCCATTTAAATGATTAAAATGTAAAAAAAATCATGTCTGTGTCGCTTGCTCGTATTATATCTTCGGTTTCAACCTAATATCAGCTTTACCTTTATGTATAAATATACACGTATACGGTGTGTTACTACTGAAGCCAACCCAAATGGGCCTTCCAGAAATTTATAAAATTTAATAAAAAATTGACAAAAAAAGACAAAACACAAATGGCCCATCCAGAATAGTTAACTACTGAAGCCAACCCATGAACGGACGGTGTGAAGGAGGAAGTTCGGCCAATGCATGTAGAAGCGCGCCAAGTGCACTCTAGGTTGTGTTTCTGTTAATTGTTAATAGACACCCACATTAAAAATTCTTACAAAACTTTTACAAACAAAGATATGAACCGTCTGATTTTGTTTGTTAGTAGTTACTTCATATCAACATACAAACATAATGTGCCACAACTGGGTTAGTAAAACGTTTGTAAGAATTTCTATTTACCTGTATCTTTTCTTGTTTCCTCACAAATCTCCTTCTCTTGTCGTGGCACAAAGCTAGCCTCCATCAGGTTCAGTTGATATTTGTTTACTGCCGACGGGGCAGGAGGAGGTTCAAATAAAATCATAAGTAGAAAGGTCCACTGTTATCTCCAAAATTTATCCACATTTAGAATATACTCACTCGGTAAAAAAAAAGGGACGTTTCTGTCTGTCTAAGATCATCTAGTCTAGTGTGACGCCAGGAATTCTGCAAAACTGACACAGGCCGGGGGCCACTTATTGCACAATAGACAACGTGACAACAGAGAAGAGAAGGCAAAAACAATAATTACGTCTAAGTGGAAGGTAACAATGAAAAACACCTAAGTAAATAAGCACAATGCACGACATTTAGACATCTAACTTGTTTTACTGGCACGGCTTAGAAATTACGCATCAAATTCTAGAAATAGAAATGCTGAATGGATATTGTATTCTTCAAAACTCTATACCCATATAAAAGCAAGGATGAGGCTAGGGCGTTATTTACGAAAAAATAGCATTTGCTTAAAAAGTTCTTATTTGAAAATAGAGAGTTAAAAGTTTATTTGTTGGAAAGAGGCTCTCTTTGTAACTAATTATGAGTTATAACAATATTTTCACAATTTGCTCCTCTTTTCTTTATTAATTTATTTTCTCTTTCTCAACACATATTATCATATTTTAACTATTTCTCATTGTTTATAAGCTTTTACAAGACAAGTTACATCTTCTTGACCATAACATCACTATGGTGTCAAAAGACAAATCAAACAAGCATATTCCCAATCACATAGGTTGACTATGTGCCACATAGGTTGACTCTAAAAATCCTAGTATCCATGTTTATAATATTTAGGAAAATAAAACCATGCTATGAGAAACACATTACATTCACCTATAACTATAAGCACTGAGTGTTCAAACAATTTAATTAATCTCTAAAATGGTTATATGCTTTACCCATATAATATGAAGCTTACTCCGATACTAACCGGTATTGAATGTGTGTGACAAGGCTGGTATCCAAACCTAATCCAAGAGAACCCCATGACAAATCGTTGGTCGAGTCCACGACAAGTATTAGGCATGAAGGACTGAAAATGATGACCAGAGGGGGGTGAATGAGAACTTTCATGTGATATATTTAGAGGCTGTCCCAAAATCAACCTTAAAAAACAGTTACAAGCAGTTCTATATGTTTTCTAACTAATAGATGAGCTATCTCAAGAAGATCATCGCCCAAAACTGAATCCAGTAAAAGAGAGAACAAAGATGATCGAAAAGCCACCGATATTTCTTCCCTAAAGCTTGATTCACCTTGATCTATGAACTCATGAGAAGCTACACGATTTCCTTTGGTGCAAAGATTTAACTCACATCCTAGTTCATCCCAAATAAACAGATCTGAACCAAAACCCTAAAAACTCAGATTCAACCCAAAACGTCAGAACGGTAAAACCAAGAACACATAGAACACCGATGAGATTTGAACAAACAACTCGAATAACCGATCTATTAACTCATGAGAAGTTAGATGATTTTCTTTGGTGCAAGGATTCAACTCACATCCCAGTTCATCTCAAATAAACCGATCTAAACCAAAAACCCCCAAAACTAGATTCAACCCAAAATTTCGAAAGGGGAAAACCAAGAACGTGAAGAACACTAATGGGATTTGAACAAACAGCTCACAAATCGAATCCTAGAGGACACCAGGAGGTTAGGGCCTCCATTCCCGCACACAATCTTTAGTTCTTTTATACAAATGCGGTGGATTACGGTGCCATAGAGAGATCGAGCAAAAACCCTAAACAGAGACGCGACGAACTCGAGACGAGCGAGAGAGAAAAAGAAAAAAGAAAATAAGAAATGGAAAACGCTCACATGCGCTCGGATGTTCCAGAACACACTGACGCGGCGCCCTCACCCTATATATACCAGAGCTTCATGCAAAATTCTGATTTTGCCCCTTTAGCATAATAGGCCGAAACAATGTCCGAATGGCATAATGGTCCAACTCTTTTTCAGACGATCGGATGGCCATGCTTCCTACATAGATTTGCTTCGTCTTGGAGCAACCTTTGCGATTTCGCCATGTGCTGCCCCGGTCCTCCTTGGAACCTAGGTTTTGAGGCCAAACCCGTAAAACCGTCACCTGGTGGTTTTGAGGCTCAATCCACCAAACCCCTCCGATATCGACGCATGTCTGACCTCCGCCAAGCTCGATGCCTTCACCTACCTTCTTGACTTGATCGACGTTGTCTTCATCACCCATGTACACTTGACTTGATCGACGTTGTCTTCATCGCATCTGAGCTCCACACCTACACACCACAAGCCACGAGACATATTGTAGAAACACACTCAACCCGAAGTGTCAACACGTTGACAATCACTCATCACTACAACGAAACACAAGGGCACATATCAATCTTGTGTTCGCAATCTCCCCCTTGATGAGTGCATTGTCAACACTAACACACAACAACTGAACAATAGAATTGAGAGAAAAAAGAAGAAAATGAAACTCACCCAAATGACCAAAAATCGTAGAAAGGCTAACACAGAGTCATATGAGATAAGCAAAACTTTGGTCCCCAAAAACATAGACACCAGCTCGAGCCCTCAATAAGAGGCAGACATGTGCTCAACACAGCTACCAAAGCAATTCAAATGCAACTCCCCATGAATAAATGCGATCTCACAGATGTATGCACTCTCAACTTTCTACCCCTATGGGACATTCTTCTCCTTTGGGTGGGTTGTGTAATCCATTCTCTCCCTTGTTAATACATGCAGACATCAAGATAACCTTTCTCTGTGGAAATCACAATAAGAGGCTAAAAACTACAACTCCTCAAAAGATGCTATGAATGCATATGAATACAAAAGCTTCAGGAGTATAGCAATCAGAGGGAAAAGATGCTCTAATGGGTGCTATTGGGTGAGTAAGCAACACTTTTAAGTGCTATCAAGTGAAACAAAATATGAATAATAAGCACATTTGAGTAGTTTTAAGCAATTCAAGAAATGAGTCACCACTCAGGTAGCACATAGCAAATATAAGTAGGAAATCAACCTGATGCTAACATGTATACACAAGATGAACTACCCCAAGTAGTGGTCACACACCATGTCAAAGACGAACCTAACACTTGTGTTTGAGCAAACTTATCAGGATTTTACAAGTTTCAATAGATCAAAAGTATTAGTCAAACACGTGTGTGCGAGAGGTTGTAAGTACTGCCATGTCTAACTTTTCAACCATGTGGATCCTATGTCAAAGACAATCATGAGCTCAAAACAATGGCTTCGGTCATCCACTACGATGTAGGACAGTCTATACCCTTCTCGATCTTTGCTCATCACTTAAGGGTGATTTCAAAATTTTAGCATAAGAATATCGGAGTGGTCCAAGCACATGAATGACTCAAAAAACAAGAGACATAGAAACCTAGCATATACATGATATCAACAGGAATTTCAATACATCCTACACATGCTAGTTGCCAATCCCAGTGGTGAACATAGTTTCAAAAGACATCAAGTATTAATCATGTTCATAGATTTAAAAAACAGGCTTAGCTCATGTATCAAGTAATCAAGGAGAGCTGAAACTATAAGCACCATCATGTATACGCATAACATACCAAAGAGAGCATAATTTCATCATGACAGCTAGATTCATGAAGCTCACAATATGCTCTATAATACATGATGTGATGCAATGCAGTTGTGATACAAAACCTAAAAGCAAAACCATATTGTAAAAGCAAATATCAACAACTACTACACAAGAACCAAAACTTCCCTCCACTAAAAAGGAAAGCACACCCCCAGTTCCCCTCGCAACCGGGAAAAAGATGTTTGATCTAGGGGTTTTGTGAAAATATCTGCAAGCTGTTTAGAGATATCTACATGGCAAAGATCAATATCAACTGGGAAAAAGATGCTTGATCTAGGGGATTCATGAAGCTCACAATATGCTCTCACAGTGGTCACGAAGGAAATGAAAATGGATATAGATGTGTTTGGTTTTGGAATGTAGAACTGGGTTCTTTGCCACACTAATAGCACTGGTATTGTCACAAAGAAGTGGGTTCTCTGGAAGCTTAATCCAAAGTCTCTCAAAGTGTAAATCATCCAAATCAACTAGGAGCAACAGCTAGCAACAACAACATATTTGGTTTCTGTGGTTGACTAGGCTACGCTAGTTTGCTTGTGAGAGGACCAAGAGACAAGAGAAGATCCTAAGAATTGACACGTACCAGAAATGGACTTGCACTCTAGATGCCAACCAGCGAAATCTGCATCCAAATAACCATAAAGCGTGAGAGTTGAAGAATAGGAATACCACAAACCAAACTCAGGTGTGAAGCAAAGGTATCTCATTATTCTTTTGACCGCCTGCTTGTGGGAAGTATGCGGTAAAGAATGGAACCGAGTGCACAGACACATGGCGAATTGTATGTCTGGCCTCATCGCTATCAAGTACAGGAGTGAGCTAATCATGCTCCTGTACTCCTTCTGGTCCACTGGCTCGCCATCCTCATCGGCATCCAACGCTGTCGTGGTGCACATGGGTGTCGAAAGAGGCTTAGCCTCGCTCATGTCGAACTACTTCAGGATGTCCTTCGTGTACTTAGCTTGATGCACAAATGTCCCCTCCCGAGTTCTACTTGATTTGCAATCCAAGGAAGAAATTGAGCTCGCCCATCATGCTCATCTCGAACTCCCTGCTCATTGTATCTGTAAACTTGGCAACCAAGGCATGAGATGAACCACTAAAAATGATACCATCCACGTATATCTGAACAATGAGAGTGTCAATGCCTTTCTTGAGGAGGAAAAGTGTTTTATCAACTAATCCCATTTTAAAACCCTTTGCAACCAAAATGTTTTGAAATGCTCATACTAGGTTCTAGGGGCTTGTTTCAAACCATACAATACTTTTTGAAGTTTAAAGACATGGTTTGGGAACTTGGGATTTTCAAAACGAGGAGGTTGCTTAACATAAACCTCTCCCTTTATGTACCCATTTAAGAAAGCATTTTTGACATCTATTTGAAAAAGCTTTAAACCCTTTGAAGTAGCAAAGGCTAAAAGGATCCTAATAGCCGCTAAACAGGTAATAGGGCAAATGTTTCTTCATAACCAATACCCCCCTTCTAGCAAAAACCTTGGGCTACTAACCTAGCCTTGTTTCTCACTACCATCCCATCTTCACTCTGTCATTTTTGAAAACCCACTTGGTTCCTATCAGATGACAATCTAGTGGAGGTGGTACTAAGACCCAAATGTGGTTTCACTCAAAGTTTTGTAACTCCTTGTGCATGGTATTAACCCAATTAGGATCAGATAAAGCATGTCCAACATCTCAGGGCTCAAACGATCCAACAAATGCAGAATGGGCAAAGCGTGAGATTTGATAGGACCTAGACTGCGAACTCGCTGGTCGATGTTGCCAACCATGGTAAGAGGTGAATGATGATGCTGAATGTGGAGTGGAGCCTCCCTAGAGGATGTCACCTTCTCCTCAATAGTAGATGGTACTTTCTCAGGTGCAGCCAACACAGGCTAAGAGAGCTGCTCGAACGGTCCCCAAGTAGTGGAAGAAGAAGGGTCAGGACTGTGAGCTGAAGTTGTCGACATAGGCTCATGAGGAGTAGCCGGTGGAGTCGGCATAGGATCACCCCAATCGTTGTCTTCCAGATCATTCTCAACAAAGATGCTTTCACCAATTTTTTGCTCATATGCACGCTCAAAGATAGAAATCGAACATGGCATGGTTTCACCGAAGGTAACCTCGCAGGTCTCCACAACTTGGTTAGTCTCTAGGTTAAGAACATGATATGCATGTGAGTGGAGTGCATAACCTAGAAAGAAGTCATCTGAAGATCTAGACTCAAACTTGTCCAAAATACCTTGTTTCAGGAAAAAAATACTTGCATCCAAACACCCTAAAATGACTCACCTTGGGTGGACGTCCAAACTGCAACTCATAAGAAGTTTTCTTCATGAAAGCTCGAAGGAAAATGTAACTTGAAACATGGCACGCGGTGTTGATCGCTTCGGCCCAATATCGCCTACGAGTCCTGTGCTCATCGAGCATCATCCTAGCCATCTCAATAAGGGTCCGATTCTTGTGCTCAACAACAGTTTTGCTGGGGAACATAAGGAGAGGAGAACTAATGCTTGAGGCCAAAGAAGCACAAAAGGTTTTAAAATAAGTATTCTTGAATTTTGTACCATTGTCACTGCGAATTGCTCTCATAGCATTATTAGGGAACTCATTTTGCAACTGAAGAATGAAGTACCAAACATGAGAAAAGATCTCATCCTTATTTTCCAAGAAGAACACCCAAGAATATTGAGAAAAATCATCAACGATCATAAGTACGTACCATTTCCTACCCACTAACCGAACCCAAGCTGGACCAACTATGTCCATGTGAAGTAGCTCACCGGGTTCCATGGTGATGAATTGGTTCATAGGGGGGTGAGAAGCAATAAACATCTTCCCGTGATGACATGGGTGACAAACCTAATCCTTCTCAGATTTCAACTTGGGCAATCCTTGGATCACATCAAGTGAGCTCAACCTAGCTAGTAAATTAAAACTTAAATGACCCAGTCTCCTATGCCACTTACACAATTCAGAGGAGGATCCGGCCACCAAGCAACGAGATGACCCAAAAGAGGGAGAAAAATTGGCTCGAAAGAAATAGCCGAACAGGACAATCTGGCAGAGAAGATTACCTTAAGAATCAAGCACTTGAGACAAACCGGTCTTAAAACGCACTTCAAAACCGTCCCCAAGGAGTTGAAAAATAGAAAGCAAATTGAAATGTAAATTCAAAACCAAGGCAACATCCTTGAGAACAAAATTCTCGTTGAGCCGGATGGATCCACGAGATACCACTTTACCTTTGCTATTGTCCCGAAATGTGATGTATTCCTTGCATTGCACGGGGTTGAAGCTGTAGAACCATTCTGAATTTTGGGTCATGTGGTGCGAACAGCCAGAATCAATGAGCCACATGCTCTCTAGGCCACCATCCTACTCAATAGAAAGGAAGTGAATGAGCAAATGACACAGCACTGGGGTTATTAAAGTATGAAGGATACCAGTGTTGAGACATTTGCCTTGGAAAAGGGTTAGAAAAAGCACCAAGCATACCCAGTCCCATTTGAGGAAAGCAATCACCACGAGGGGGAACACATGGTCTACTAGAGTTGTGGGATTGAAAACCATCATCACGGGATCGATGGTCATATTGACCATGACCTAAACCCCGTCGAGCAGGACCACTGCGTGATCTCATAGCATGAGGCTTAGCACCTTGATGCATTGTTCCTATAGGTCTAGCAGTGTTCCTCTGAATAGGCAGTACATGTACACCAGGAGGACGATGGTACCTGTTTCGGTTGTTCAGCTTGTACTCTCGCCGCTCTTCTCTCTTCCTCCTGTAGCAAAACTCAACATGGTGACTACCGCTTTGGTAGTACCCATAGTGATACCTTACCTCTCTCTTGGGTAGTTGGTTTACTCTCTTGCAGGTATGGTTTACTCTTATTGGCTGTTTGGCTCTAGGAAGGGAATCCTTAGAGATGTTTGGCAGAGTGTCAAGTGGATTCCATTGATTGTTAGGTTTTGGAATCCACACTTGTTCCTAGGGTGGAGCTTTTGGAGGATCAACAAACACTCTATCCTTAACAGTGGGCTGGGTGGGTTTAGGTGGAGTGATTTTGATTAGCTTTAGAGTGGTGGAAGGTTTCTCACATGGTTTCAAATTACTGCACTCACCAACCATGCCATAGAGATTTTCATCTTTCCCAACTGGAACAAAGCCTATACCCGATCAACCAATTCCCCTTTTTACTTGGTTGACCATCATGACTAACTGTGATTCTCTGCAAGACACCCAGCTCAAGATGGTCTGAAGGTATGTGTTTTCTTCCTTGGATCTCATCTTGTCGTGCCTACTGGACCTAAGCTCTAACTCCAACCTCTTACAAAGCTCACACTTAACAATAGCTGTGCTATCTGAACTAGCCATCTCAAGAACAGAGATCTTGGCATTCTTCTCTGCCTGCTTATATTGCAAGGCCAAGCAGGACCTGCATGCACCCAAAAATAGAGACCTAGCCTTTAGCTCTTCATTCTCATCAAGCAAAGCAGCATACTTGGATTGCAAAGATGCAAAACTAGACCTATGAATAGCACAAGAATCACATTCACCCTCATCAGAGATAACAATAGCATTTTTCTTAGCAACGAAAAGCTCATTAAGTGCCACTTCTAGCTTGTCCTTAAACTCTTTTCGCTCACGAGCAGCAAGCCTTAGAAGCTTATCCTGGTTGATCAAAGCATCACTCAAAGTTTCTACTTCAGTGGTAAGAGTGTCAACAGAAGATGATACCTCAAGAGTGTTGTCATCGCTAAGAGCCTCATCCTTGCCGGTCTCCACCTTGTCACCAATCGCCATGGTGCAGAAGGCTCCATGAGTAGAGTCGGCAAAGAAGTAGAGGTTGTTCAGCTTGTCCTCAAGCTTCCTCTTGGACTTGTCCTCGCTCGAAGAGTAAGAAGCGTGATAGTCATCGGAGTTGTTGTCGAGGTCGTTGAGTGAGGAGAGGAAGGCATGCTGCTGGGCCTTCACCTTCTTGACGAACTTCTTGACCGCCTTCTCGTCGAACCCTCCCTTGGACTTGTGCTTGCCGGAGGTGTACTCGTGCTTGTCTTTGCGCTTGCTAGAGTCATACTTGTCGGAGGAGTACTTGTTCTTCTTGGGGCAGTTGGTGACAAAGTGGTTTGGGTCTCCAAAGCTGAAGTATCCCTCCTTTGGACCACTACACTAGCAGCTCATGCGGTTGTTGTGGAACCGTGAGAATCGACTGATGATCAACGCTAGCTCATCGTCTCCAAGCACCTTCATCTGCTCTTCTGTGAAAGACACCAAAGAAGACAAGGCAAAAGACAGCTGTGAAGGGTTAGTCAAGAAACTTGAACTTCCCATATCGAAAACCAAAGCCATGGTCAGTGTAGAGGGATCCTTGATCTTAGCTTGAGTTTGGTAGTCGATCTTGGTGGACTTGAGCTTGTTAAAAAGCTCATCCACTGTGAGGGACTCAAAGTTGGTTGACTCAATGATAGCATAAACCTTCACATCCCAAACCCTCCGATCTATGGCATGTAGTAACTTGAGAGCCCTCTCATGATCATCATAGGGTAGCTACCGCTTATTTGCTCGCATCTTGTTGACAATCGACTGGAAGCAAGAAAACGTAGAATCGACAGATTCACCAGCCAACTGAGAAAAATTCTCATACTCATGATGGTATGTCTCAAAGAGTCTGGTCTTGACCTGTGTGGTCCCCTTGTAATAGCTCTAAAGTCTCACCCATATCTCTCGACCGTAGCATAATCAGAAACTCGCTCAAATTCTGAAAGTGAAAGAGCAGCAAAAAGGGCATTCCTTGCTTGGCTATTTGCATTGTTCTTATCCTTCTGTTGCTAAGTGACACGAGCACGAGGTTCAAGTACAACGCAAGTAGCATACTCACAAATCTCCCATTCCCACGAACCCAAGCTCTGAAGATACATAGACATGCAAATCTTCCAGTACGGGTAGTTGTTTCCATCGAAAGATGGTGGCTTGCCGGAGCTGCGCTCCATGTCGCCTTCGTGGATCACAGACCGACTAAGGTGGAATGATCCTTAACCTGCTCTGATACCAATTGAAGGACCAAAAATGGCGACTAGAGGGGGGGTGAATAGGAGCCTTAACTTTCACGCGATATATTTGGAGGCTATCCCAAAATCAACCCTAAAAATCAGTCACAAGGAGATCTATATGTTTTCTAACTAATAGATGAGCCATCTCAAGGAGATCATCACCCAAAATTGAATCCAGTCAAAGAGAGAACAAACATGAGTAAAAAACAACGTGCATTTCTTCCCAAAAGTTTGATTCGCCCCAATCTATGAACTTGTGAGAAGCTAGACGATTTCCTTTGGTGCAAGGATTTAACTCACATCCTAATTTATCCTAAATAAACAGATCTGAACTAGAACCCCCAAAACTCAAGATTCAACTCAAAATATCGGAAGGGTAAAACCAAGAATGTGAAGAACACCGATGGGATTTGAACAAACAACTCAAATAAACAGATCTATGAACTCATGAGAAGTTAGACGATTTTCTTTGGTGCAAGGATTCAACACACATCCTAGTTCATCTCAAATAAACTGATCTAAACAAAAAACCCCCCAAAACTCAAGATTCAACAAAAAATGTCAGAAGGAGAAAACCAAGAACGCGAAGAACACCGACGGGACTTGAGCAAACAGCTCACAAATCAAATCCTAGAGGACACTAGGATGTTAGGGCCTCCATTCTTGCACACAATCTTTAGTTCTTTTACACATATGCGGTGGATTACGACGCAAAGGAGAGATCGAGCACAAACCCTAAATAGAGACGCAACGAACTCAAGACAAGCGAGAGAGAAAAAGAAAAAAGAAAATAAGAAATGGAAAATGCTCGCATGCGCTTGGAAGTTCTAGAACACGCTAACACGACATCCTCACCCTATATATACCAGAGCTTCATGCAAAATTCCAATTTCGCCCCTTCAGTATAACATGACAAAATAGTGTCTAGAGGGCATAATGGTCCAACTCTTTTTTAGTCGATCGAATGGCCACACTTTCTACACAGATTTGCTTCGTTCAGGAGCAACCTTTGTGATTTTGCCATGTGTTGCCTCGTTCCTCCTCAGAACCTAGGTTTTGAGGCCAAACCCGCGAAACCATCACCTGGTGGTTTTGAGGCTTAATCCACCAAACCCCACCTATGTCGACATGTGTCCAACCTCCGCCAAACTCGATTCCTTTGCCTTCCTTCTTGACTTGATCAATGCTATCTTCATCACCCATGTACACATGCACTTGTCGTTGTCCCTAGGTGTCAGCCACTGTGGCTAGTCCTCCGGCACTCCATTATTCAGTCCAAGCCTCACGTCTGTCCTTCACTGCTCCTGGTCCATTAGCATGACCTGTCTCTACCGGACCTTCACTTCGCCATTGACCACCGCTTTCGAGCTCTACACCTGCACACCCCACAAGCCACAAGACATGTTGCAGAAACACACTCAACCCAAAGTGTCGGCACGTTGACAATCACTCACCACTACAACGAAGCACAAGGGCACATATGAACCTTGTGTTCACAAGAGGAGAAGGAGTAGAGGGAAAATTTATAAGAAGGGCACAGGGCACACTACTCATCTTTGAGTGATAAGACCGAAATGTTGGGACACCGAGTTCTACCACCATTGTTCAACGATAACTTAACAGTGATGACTTCGCTTGAAGCCCTTGTAGAGAAGCTCCGCCAAGTTTCTACTGAAGTTGATGTGCATAGTGCCAAGTAGGCTTGGACGGCGATGTATGTGGCCATCAGGCTTGCCTATGTCTCACTCCATCACCGAGAGGTGAACGTGAGCAAGCTAATTGAGAAAGGCTTGTAAGAGGATAGGCGGGAGGAACTTATCAAGCAGGTGGACTCCTTGAGCCAAGTAGTGGTGGACCTCTACTTGGAACTTTAATATTTCTTTTGCTTTTCTAGCTCTTCTTTCTATTAAAAAAATTTCAGGCCATACTTGGTCAAATGGTTATTTTGTTTGTATGAGTTGTCTATTTTTCCTCCTTTGATCCACACTATTGTTGGTTTGCTTCGTTGTTTTGAGGAAGAAGGGGTCGCAGTGACTGACCCGCAATGTGGTTTGGTTATCTTGCACATAGATGAATCAGAGAACCCTGCAGCCAATATTTGTTAGGACATGAGTGCTTTAAGCCATGAGAAGGAGATAGAAGCACACATCAATTTCCTCTAGAAGAAGCTTATTGATACATTTTTACTAACACTTATCTTTTCCTATCTATCTCCTCATTAGGTGACCAACTTAGGAACTATCTGTGCATGATAGATATCAAGTACTTGGAAGAGGCTAGTGATCATGAGAACAAGAAGCTAGAGAAAAAACTAAAGCTAGAGAAGTCCAAGGACTAGAAGATGGAACTCTATAGAAATAAAGACATATGATTCCAAGCCTATTTCACGAATTCGTACGAGCTCCTCAATGCCACCTATCAAGAACTTCACGTTGATCATCCAGAGCCAATTGAAAGCTTTTAAGGATATCTAGACTAGATTAAGGACACTAGCACCGTCCTCATGACACTTTCTCACCAAATCAATGAACACCTAAGAGTTGAGTCCCATTGTTTAGGTCAATTTGGAGGGGCTCATGTCCTCACTTGCCTCAAAGACCAGCATCCGAATTGGAACCTAGAATTCCTAAACTCAGCCTTTATGCTTAGACATCACCCGCCGAGATCGACACACTAGCCTAGTCCTTCGTTGGCCTCACAGAAAATATATTTAAGACAGTCTAGTGACAGTGGCTGGTTTGGTAGAAAATTTCTACAAAGAGAAGACTTTATGCAAGAAAACATGAGTATTTGTAATAGATGTAATCCCAAAATCTACTATGAATTGATAAAGCGAGTATTAGGGAAGAAATATACATGTTTTATTTGTCAATTTTATTTTTGTCAACAAGGTAGTCAAAACATTACTGAGTAATCCCCTAGTGCTTGGCTGTTTTATTGGAAATCATATTTCTACGAAGGTAGCCACATTTGACTCCACTATAGTCTAAAACTGAAATGTTCCTAGCCTCCCCTCCGGCAATAAGATTGAACTTTATCAGGCTTATAGCTGACTAAAAATTTAGGGTATCCCCTACCTATAATCAGCCAGAGAGCATATACACGGCATAGGAGTTATGAAGCCTGGTTGAAGTAGAGTCACTATAAGGAAAACAATTTTGAGGAACATCACACAACTTTATTGTATATATATATATAACAAAAAACACACACAAAAACCTTATGTATGGGACCAAATAAATATAGAATTTACGTAACTGGTCAATGTTCCATGAACTGAATAATTTGTGTCCCTCATTGTCCATCATCTTGTATGCTCCTAGTCAAAGTACTCGTACCATCTTCTAGGGACTCTCCTACTTTAGTGAGAGTTTATTTTTGTCAGCTTGGCTCTATACTCTCCTAAGGTGAAAGTCACCTACATCAAAGGCATGAGCTCAAATGCATTTTTTGCGATATTGATGAAGGGCCTACTGATATCTTGCTGCCTTGATGGCAACACATTTTTTTGTGCTTCTTAAGCAAGTTGACATCGTCTACATGTCGCTCATCCTATTTCTTGTTAGAGTAATTTTCTACTCGAGTGGAAACCTATTTCTCATTGGAGCATAGCCTTGGCTTTGTATATAAGAAAGAAAGGAGTCTCCCTTGTAGCCATTGTCATCGTTGTCTATGTAGCCCATAGTACTGAGTGAAGATCATCGGCTTAGTGATGATCATAAGCCATTAGCTGATTGTACAGCCTGGTTTTTATGCCTTGTAGTACTATACCATTTGCACGTTCAACTTGGTTGTTGCTCTGAGGATGTGAGACTGATGCAAAGAATATCTTGACACCCAAATTAATGCAGTAATCTTTGAGAGCCATTGTCAGTCAGTATACGGTGAGGAAGACCAAATCTGTAGAAGATACGTTTTAAGAATTTGATGGCGTTCTTGACCATTGTTTACTGCCATGAATTTTGCCAATGTTGTCCATCTGAGTATTGTGGTCTATTCCATGTCATAGTCGGCTACATCAAATGTAATTCTCTATTTTCAGAAGTTTTTGGGGGCACCAAATGAAGCTGGCAGTGTGATCTTCACTAGTGTTTTCACAGATGACTCTGGTGTGATCCCGTGGATAGGCTAATATGAAGGCTTGAGCTCGCTTTGAGAGATCCCCATGGCTTTGAGTGTACTGACAAAGAATAGAATAATAGAGTTTCCCCCATCTATCATGACATTGGCAATCATAATATTCTAGATAAAGGGCTCAACCACTATAGGATATCATCCAAGGGTGGCATAAACGGTTGGGTGATCATCTCCTAGGAATGTTACATCTTGATTTGACCACTACAACCATGTCACTTGTCCCTAGGATGTGGAACATATTTTGCATCCGATCTTCTTATGCTCCCTCTTGGAAGAATATGAACTTGAACAATCAAAGAAATGGGCCACTGTGAGATCGGGAAGAGAGTAGTCATCATCCTTGTCAGATGACTTGGCAACCAAATTCTCTTTCTTGACCACACAAACTTTTTGGTCGAGCGATAGAGCCATCTGGTGGCCATCTCTTTCTAGAAGACTTGGTAGTTGGCCAAAGAGTAAGAGCATGTTTTATGAATCGAGCACCACTTTTAACTTGATCCTTCACCGTGGGATTTGTAACACCATGGCTATTGGGGTGCTCGTAATGCAATGCGTACCTCCTCCACCTGGCATTTTCTATTCTATTTTTTCTTCTTGGGCTGCTCTTAGTCTTTGGTAGTTCTTATATCCTTTTTCTTCTTTGAGGTCTTGTCATCCACCACCTTTTATTTTTTCTCGCTTCTACGAAGAGCTTAGTCAGCAAGAGCACCATGTTCAATGATGTTAAATAACTTTGTTGTCATAGTTATTTGTCTTATCACCAACTCTTGTATTTTCTACTAATCTCAAATGGCAAACTTGAATGCTCTAATAACAGATGCATCAGTGATCGTATAAAGTCCCCTAGAGGTTCACCATACTTCTATGTCATAGCGTATGCGTCATCCTTGATCGTGTTCCTCTTGTATTTGCCATGGAAATTTACAATATATTGCTTGCAAAGATCATACCAAGACACAATTGAGGACCTAGGCATGTGGATGAGCCATGACCTTACAGATCACTTGAGCATAGTTGGTTGATAATTTCCATTGTGTTTTCTTTTGCTCCAGCCGCATTCAAGACTGTAGAGTAAACTTAGAGAAATTCCTTAGAATCGGTGCTTCCATCATAGTTCTCTACTAGGTTAGGTCAAAACTTGGATGGCCACCTCACTTCTCTGAGAGAATGGGTGAATAATGCACAACCTTCGCCTAGTTTAAAAGGACAAAATTTGTCATACCGAAGATGTCTTCGAGGGCCTGGGTCTGACAAATATGATGATGATGAGGATGATGATGATATTCTCGGTGAGTTATCATGGTCTGATTCTCGAGAAGGCCATCGTCGGACATCATAGTCTTGACACCGATGTAGCAATCGAGAACTTTGTTGATTACGCCTATCGCTTCATCGATCTACCTCTCCTCAGTGTCAGTGTAGGGAGTGGTCATGGTCTTCCTGATATTCTCAGTGAATTTCGTGGTCATCCCTCCACTCACAGTCCTTTCTGCTTGTTTCTAAGCCATCATACAATTCATGATCTTGACAAGAACGGTGTCACGATGAAATGTTTTATTGCGGAGGTGAACCACTTGTATTCTTCCTAGCACAATGATTGTTTTTGTCACCTTAGGTGTCAATAGTTCTATCTTTAATCACCAACTAATGGTGTTTTTCTAGCTCTTCTCCCATAGCTCCAACAAAAGCAGTGTCTAGATTATTGATAGAAGACTTCATCCTTTTGAACTATTCTATGAAATGTGGGTTGCAAAGAGATCAGGTGGACGTTGGTCCAACAGAGAACGTGAAACACTAGGTGTTGTATAGGAGTAACATTTTTGTCCTCAGAGGGAATTGATGTAGATGAGAATGATGAAATGAGTATGTCCTTAGCTCCAAGACCTTGCACTAGTTTCCTAGATCTTGGAAGAGTCCTCAGATCCATATTCTCCAAGCCCATGAAGTATAGAGGGCTCTTCAGGATCTAATCCAATGAACACCACTAGGTGATCAGAGTAAACATCAGTAATTAGGTGATCATGCTTTGTATCATTAGATTAAATTTGATAGAAGCAGAGTGGATCACTTATCGGTGCAAGCTCGTTGTCAAAAGCAGCTTGTTGAACAACCTCTATTTTGAACACCTTGCACTTGGACAATGAGTCAGAACTTATTTTATGGATGGGGCACCACGAGCACTTTGTCAAAACCTTCTTGGTTAAACAATGGTTGACTCACCCTATGTTAATGCCAAAATTTGGTAAGCCCACAAACGTGCTTGGCCTATGGAGGAGGAGCCAATCGGCTTATGGAAGAGAGCTGATTGATATAGTGAAAAAAACTGATAGGATGGATTGAGGATGCATTTGGTCAAGTCAAAGATAGAAGGGTATTCAGATGGGACCGTGTCTAAGGAGGAGCCACGAAAATCATGGCATGATAATTTTTCTATAGAATATATCTTGTAAGATAGATAAATCTAATTAGTTTTGTTAACTTCTTAGAGATAGTTTCCTTTTATGTTTAGGAAATAATGTCCAAAGGTTGTTTGTAACCGCATCAAACTCTTGTAACTCTAGGATATAAATATAGACCCCCTAAAACATGTAAATCATCCATCACAAATCAATTCAATTTTGGTGCATCACCACCCTAATTTATCTAGGTTTTTACTAACGGGTTTTGGCTCTCAATGCGGGGCTCCATCGGTTAAGTCTGATCTCCAGCGAATGGGTAAGTCTCACAACTATCCTAGTGCATCCGCCCTATCTAAGGCCGCATCGGTTAGGTCCAATTTCTTTAGTCCGATTGGATACACAACATCACGCTCGTGTGGTTTCTATCAGCTTAGCGTGCTCTTCTGCTATCATCGATATCATGCTATATCAATTAGGTTTGACCTACTAGATTGCTGACAATAGATTGAGTTGTAAGCCAATAGGTCTTTACACAACGTTTCATTGGAGCAGCCAACCGATGAGTTATCCATACACAAAGCCTCACGCTTAGTGTATCGGTTGTTAAGCCAATACACACACATATATATTATCCACGATGATTAATCTGCTAGCGATCAATCTGGTTCTGTTAGATCTAGCATTCAGACATAGTTTACTTATACGCCTGCATCAAACCAGCAACCGATGGGTTCACTCGATCCCTCCGTCATTATGTCTGATCTAGTCTTTGCCGTCACGGTGCTGTTAGCCTCAACCTCATATTGTTTTAGTTTGGTCCGATCTATCAAGACTAGTACTAACGGTACCATTATCGGTGGTCACTGGGTCTTGTACCTTTGGAAGATTAGGTCTTGATCCCTACTATTCATCACGTACTATGTTCGGAGCATCATCGAATCTACAGCCAATTAGTCCTTTACATATTCTTCACTATTCACCTATGTCGTCATAGGCTTTCTAGCCGATGTATGAGCACCACAGTTGCTATCAGTTACTAGTCGATACCAAGGGTTCAACAGACTCACAATCGATGGTTACCCTAACCCTATCAGCCTATCGGCCGATTGTCTCTATGATCTAACTGTATCTATCATTCTTGTCAATTAGAGGTCAAATTGATTGGGATGCCCATAACTTCAGCAATCCGACGAAGACATCTCGAAGCCAAAGGACCTATGCTAGAGCCAAGCAGGCCTCCTAGACTTTGCCGTGTTCTGGTGAGATTCCATCAAACCTTCCTCGGTGAACACAAAGGACTGATATGGCTCATATATATCTTTTGGCACGCCTGGTGGGATCATCGGGAGTGCACTCTAGTGAGCCAAAGGACCTGTGCTGTAGCTAAGCAGACCTCCTAGGCCTTGTTGTGTTCACGCGTCATCACATCGGACCTCCATCAGCTCATGCTTGCTTGCCTTCTTGGCGTGCCTCTCCGCTTGGTCCGATCGCCCCGCGCGCTCATCAACACCTTACAAATAGCTTTGGTATGTGAATCGTCATCACTAGGATGGTGATGGTTTTGATCTGAAGGTAGGCAACTATTAGCCGTGTTGAATCTCCTAGGCCCAAGGTTTCGCCAAGACTTTTGCCAAAAATGTTGCTTCTCAAAGATATCTTCGATGGAAACCTTCAGAACATCATACCCCTACCTGGTGTGCTAACTATCAAAGGGTGATACCCAACTACTGTATTTGTAGGTGTAGGGTTCAAGTGATTCCAATGAATCCATGAGACAGTAATGAAAAGACAACACACAAGGATTATTTTATAGGTCTAGGCCCTCAATGTGAGTAATAGCCCTACTCCTGTTTATATATTCAGCGCACCGAACCACACAGAGTACAAGGTAGAAGCAATCTACTCTATCTAGCCTATCCAACTAGTATGCAGCGAGCTATATGGCCGGATGTACTTGGAGATGGGTCTGTAGATCTTGTCTCAATGTGGCTTGTGTTTGGCTCGAGATTAGATGCTCTCCCCTACTAGGAGATCACTGTATTTATACTAGTACATGACTCTTTCTTAAAGTAGAATTCGATGAAATCCTTAGGTAATAAGGTCAAGTAGGTTGACTCATTCCCATATCAGACTTTGCAGTTTTGTGTTGCAAACACAATGTTGATATATGCCCTTGTGCTTCATTGTGGTGATGAGTGATTGTCAATGTGCTGACAATGCGGGTTGATTGTGTTTGTGCAACATGTCCCATGTCTTGTGGTGTGTAGCTGTGGAGCTCAGAGGCAGTGGTCGATGGCGAGGTGATGGTCAAGTAGAGACGGACCATGCCGATGGACTAGGAGCGGTGAAGGACGGACGTGAGGCTTGGACTGAGGAACTAGAGCATTAGAGAACCAGCCGGGATGGCTGACACCTATGAACATCGACAACCACAAGTGTATGTGGGTGATGTAGATAGCGTCAATCAAGTCAAGAAGGAAGGCAATGGCATCGAGCTTAGCAGAGGTTAGACACGCGTCGACATCAGAGGGGTTTGGTGGATCAAGCCTCAAAACTACCGGGTGACGGTTTCGCGGGATTGGACTCAAAACCTAGGTTCCAAGGAGGAATGGGGTGGCACATGGTGAAATCATAAAGGTTGCCCCAAGAGGAAGCAAATTTGTGTAGGAAGCATGGCTGTCTGATCGCCTAAAAAGAATTGGACCATTATGCCCTCCGGTCACTGTTTCAGCTTGTTATACTGAAGGGGCAAAATCGGAATTTCACAAGAGCTCTGATATATGTATAGGCTGAGGGTGCCGCGTTAGCTGCGTCTAGAAGGTCCGAGCGCGTGCGAGTGTTTTCTGATTTTATTTTTCTTTTTCTTTTTCTCTCTCGCTTGTCTCGAGCTCGTCGCTTTTCCCTTTTTATTGTTCTTGCTCGATCTCTCTATGGCGCTGTAATCCACCGCATCTGTGTAAAAAGAACTAAAGATTATGTACGGGAATGGAGGCCCTAACCTCCTGGTGTCCTCTGGGATTCGATTTGTGAGCTGTTGTTTAAATCTCGCCGGTGTTCTTCGCATTCTTGGTTTTCCCCTTATGACGTTTTGGGTTGAATCTTGAGTTTTGGGGGTTTTGGTTTAGATCATTTTATTTGAGATGAACAAGGATGTGAGTTGAAATCTTGCAGCAAAGGAAATCGTCTAACTTCTCACGAGTTCATAGATCGGTTTATTTGAGTTGTTTGTTCAAATCCTGTCGGTGTTCTTTGTGTTCTTGGTTTTCCACTTTCGACGTTTTGGGTTGAATCTTGAGTTTTGGGGGTTTTGGTTCAGATTGGTTTATTTGAGATGAACTAGGACATGAGTTGAATCCTTGTACCAAAGAAAATCATCTAACTTCTCATGAGTTTATAGATCGGGGCGAATCAGACTTTTGGGAAGAAATACCGGTGGTTTTTCACTCATCTTTGTTTTCTCTTTGACTAGCTTTAGTTTTGGGTGATGATCTGCTTGAGATAGCTCATCTATTAGTTAGAAAACATATCGATGTGCTTGTGATTGCTTTTTAGGGTTGATTTTGGGACAACCTCCAAATATATTGCGTGAAAGTTAAGGCTCCCATTCACCCTACTCTGGTCACCATTTTTGGTCCTTCATGCTTTAGTCGAAATCAATGTCCTTGCTAAGTTTTATATAATTCTATCTTCAAGGACACTTGTCCATATGTGTTTTGGTATGCAGTATTTCCAGAGATTTTTAGTCAGGTTTAAAAGGTATACCATATCTAGGATAGTGGTAGTAGTCCCTGACCTCTATGTAAATTTTTTTTGCAACCCTTTCATCTTGCATACTTGGAAGTCCCAAGTTTCCTATATGAAGACACAAACATATGTGGAGTTAAGCGGCTACCTAGGTAGTTGTATTGGATTGATAATGATATTGATGCGTATTTGGTTGAGTTAATAAGGATAGGGGATCATGATATCCTACGTAAAGTAAGTGCGACTACTACATGGGTCTATCGATTATGCACACAAACCGAGGCCAACGAATATTTAAGTGGCTAAGCAATGCAATATTGTAAACAAGGTAACTTGCATAGGCAATGTGTTCAAGGTTGGCTTGCCTTGCTCGAGAAGTGGGTCTAATCATTGGAATGCAACGTTCGATCCTTCTATGAACTCAAGCTCTATACACAAAAAGGAGAAAGTAAATAAAAATCCAAATAAAGAGCTAAAAGTAGAGATCCAATAGTGCCAATGGTTAGATCTCATTTTTAGAGAAAATTATGGTTGAATCTCTAGAATTTAGTGGTTTTTCTTTGAATTTAGAGAAAAGGAAGTAAGAAAAAGGGTATTCAAGCCTAGGTGGGTCCCACATACCAAAGATTGAGGGAGAGGGTTAAGAAGAGCGCATCCATGCCATGCTCTACGTAGGGGCAGTGCTGTTGAGGGAGGTGGAAGGCGACGATAGCACCTCTGGTAGCGGCGAGCTTGGTGGCGTGGTGGGTCACAGAGGTGGAATGCCGGTGAGGAGGGAGAGAGGGAGCTTTTCGAGAAAGAGGAAGAGAGAGAGAACCAAGAAAGAGGTAGAAGGGGTGGTGCTGTAATGATAGGGGTGAGCTTATCAACCTATATTATAGGCAATGTGAGAATGCTGAACTAGCGGTCAAGATAGCTAGCAGCGCCGATGGAGAGGTGGTAGAGGACAACTGCTCTGCGTGGTGTGCAGAAGGGGTAGTTGAGATCCAATTTGAGGGAAGTTGAGATCCAAATTGTCACAAGTGATACGCACATTGCTCTGCAATAACTTGATGTGAATAGAGTTAGCCTGATCTTTCAGTGAGTAATAACTGTGATTTGAGAGAAATGTTGACGATCTGACTACAACCGTACAAGACATTATTGTGTTGTGCCATATAGATTGATATACCTCTCTAAGAGTTTTTGATCTTGCCGGTGCAAATCAACCTTATTGTTGAGAGAAAATAAAAAACATACAAGAACAAGATAAAAGAATTCCGATATTGCAAATAGGAGTAGAATACACAATATAAGTTGGGGTTTTGAAATGACAAAAATGATGACCTAACCAATCATGACTTTACCAAAAAAATAGCAATGGCCAAACTTTCATCTAAATGTTTGCGTTGAATCTCGTGAACACGCCAAGGCCTAGAAGATTTGCTTTGCTCCAGAGCAGGTCGTTCGGCTTCGTGGTTCCTTGGAGCACACTGTTGATTGTCCCACCAGGCGTGCCAAACATATGCTCGTGCCAAAACTCACGGGGACCGATTAGACTGGGTAGAGCTGACGGAGGACCGATCTGATGCGAACGCACGAACACGCTGATGCCTGGGAGATATACTTCACTAAAGTGCAGGTCCATCGGCTTTGTTGGATAGCACATGCTTCTAATTGTCATTTGGCCTCGTTGATTGGTTCGAGAGTATGCTGAGGTCCTTTAGCTTTGTTGTCCCCTCGTTAGGACGATGGAGATGTAGGTGTACCAGTCAATTTAACCCTACAATTGATAAGGAGATGAACACATGAGTCAGTCAGACAATAGGCCGATATGAACTCTTGCTATCGGCTAGCTGCCAATAGGGATGTGATAGTCATCAGCTGCATCCTACATGCTCCTACTATCGACTAATTGTTGATAATGATTGGAACACTTTTCCATTAGTTGGGAAACCGATGAAGGCATAAGTAGACGGTGATAAAGGGAATGAAAGAAATATCGGCTGTAGAGCCGATGTCACTCCCGATATAACAAAGGCGTAACACTGGTCTATCGGTTATAAAACAGACGAAAGCACAAAAAGAATATTCAAAGAGTACGATAACGATTTCCTTGGTTGCAAAGCTGATGGTACTCTAGAATAGGGTATTCAAAGAATAGCATGTCGGATTCTCATATCGGCTAGTTTCTGATGGAGGTTATAGCACTCGTTTATCGACTGGAAAGCCAATGAAGATATATATAGTTTGTCAAAGAATAATATAAAAGATCTAATGGCTGCAAAGCCGATGGCGCTTTAAATATAATGTGTGATGAATAAGAAGGAGTGAGACATGATCTTCCGAAAGTATGAGACCTAGTAACCATCATGACGGTATTGTTAGAGCCAGTCTCGATAGATCAGACTGAACTAAGACAGTATGAGTCTAGGGCTAACAGCAACGAGGCGACAGATGCAAAAGGAAAGGGCAAATCTATTGGCTAGCTAAGCTGATGAGAGAAGATCTTTGAAGATATGTGTATCAACTGAGAGGCCGATACACTGGGTATGAGATTTAGGAGAAGTCACTGAAGATGTATGTGTATTAACTGAGGAGCCGATACACTGGGCATGATGCTCGATGTGTGGATAACTCATTGGCTAGCTACTTCGATGAAACACCGAGTAAAGATCGATTGGCTTGTCGGTCAATCTACTATCAACAGTCTAGTAAGGTCAAATTTAACCAATGTAGTACAAGACTGATGATGGTAAAAAGAGTTTGATAAGCCAATAGATCCCACGCGAACATGATGTGGTACGTTCGATCGGATTAAGTGAATGAACCTAGTTGATACAGCCTTAGAGAGAGCAAATATACCACGATAATGGTGGGAATTACCCCTTTGCCGGAGTTCGAACCAAACTGATAGAGCCCCGCATCGAGAGCCATAACATGCCAGTAAAAACTTAAATAAATTAGGATGGTGATGCATCAAAGTTGTATTAATATGAGAGATAATTTGTAAACTTTTAGGGGGTCTATATTTATACTTTAGATTACAAGAGTCCGATGTGGTTATAACAACCATCGGATGTTATTTCCAATAAACCTAAAAGGAAAATATCTCTAAGAAAGTTAACAAAACTAACTAAACATGGCTATCTTTATAAGATTCTCCTATATACCAACAGTAGATTCCACGACTCCTCCTTAGATTCAGTCACATTTGGATAATCTTCTATTTTGATCTAAATCGAATCCTTTCTCGATCCATCCAATTGGCTTTTTCTCTATATAAATCAGACTCTTCCACTAGACTGATCGTCTCTCAAATCTATCCATTGGACTTACAAAATTTTAGTGCAAACAATAAACAAAACCCATGAAACCCAAAAGGGTTATCTGGCTATTTAAGGAGATTTAAGGAGATAGGAGAATGACCAATGTGAGCCTACAATCTTTTTCTTCACTAGTTGAGGCGCACATAACATGGGCCTCCAAAAGGCTAGGGCCCAAAGGCCCATGATAGATGACATAACACCTTTTTTTATTCAATTTCTACTAACTGTAATAGAATTTAGAGATTTAGCCAGATCCAATGGAAAGGGAACTTTGAAAGCTTTTCATTTTCATTAAGTACTCATGGTCTCAAAACAGAGCTCATATGTAAATTTGAATGATTTTTGAAATCAGCGTTGTCTTGGGATGCTGAATTGGAATACATAGGCAGCTTCATCTCTAGGCCTTCTTAATGACATATGATGAGACAAATATTTGTATCCACACGTGCCATGGTCACATCATCCTTCCATTCTTCATAAAAAATAGTCCTTGGTTTTAGCATGTGTATCTCTGCATGTGGCACATGATCTTGGTCATACATGTCAGTATATGCAAAACAACACAATGAACTTTTGTTATGCAATTTCTTTACTTCTTTAACAAATGGAGATAGCTTAGTACGATGTGAATGTACCTGATAATAGGGATGCTGAACAAAAGATGTAAATACTTTATTGAAATCGCCCCCTTAATCTTCATCTTACTCCCCTTCTTTAGAAGGAAAGTACTTATGTGATACATCTATCCGATGATCTGATTGCTCCTTTTCTTTAAAACTAACATATTTCCTTAAATCAAAACAGTATAGACTCGAGATAAAATGCCTTTTACCATAGGATACGCTCTTCTCTTTAGCTTGCTATTTTATTACCTGACTGTAGGAGGTTTCGGATCTAAATAGAAGTAAACTTTATGCACTAAATATACCCCGGTATCATTATAATTGTCAGGACATGGTAAATTATATTTAGTAGATAATTTTTCCTTCAAATCTTTGAGCTCACAAAGATCATGGAACTAAACATAGCCAAAAATATTTAAAGATAGCAATTTAAATTTCTCACTTTCATCATATGCTTAAAATAATCACATGAAGTGTCAACAATAAATTAGCATGTGCACTAACTAGTTGTGACTTAGATACAAATGAATCATTATCACACAACTATTGTTTATTAAAAGACAAGCAAGAAATCAACTTGTAACATGAAAAGTGGACAATTATTTTTCAGAACAAGCACACTCACCTTGATTAATTTTACCACTTGTTAGTTTATCTTGCAAACTCTATTCAAAAAAAGTTGGTGCTTCATGCTTCTCATATTCTTTCTCAAGCAATGTGAATGGTATCTCCGTCACCTTGTTATCCTCTTTTTGGTGAATGTTCTTTTAACTCCCTACATAGTGTTAGTAGCAGGAGACATAAGCATAGCTTATTGCTTTCTCATGTCCTACACAATTTTACTTTTAGCATTGCAAGCAAGTTTTAACAAACAAGAAAGGGATCTGTAAGATTGATGAGTTAGCTTGTCTTGAATTTCTTTGTTAAACCCATGTAAAAACCTCACTTTTGTAGCTTCTTCAGATTCCACTAAACAACAATGCAATAAAGAAGTATACAAATCATGACAGTATCATGTAACGGTTTTGTTATCTTGTTACAAACATTATAGTATATTAAATAGAATATTAGCATAATACATAGGAATAGATGCATCTCTCAACTATCATTTTTGGTCTTTCTAAGAATGACATATTTTATTATGCCTACAAAGATATTTCGAATGATATAAAACATTTTTAACTGGAGGCACACATAATCTTTTCACACTTTTAAAATACTCTATTAATCACTATCTCCAGTTTAGTATAAGCGTGAGGATCATAGTTTCCTTTGAAATAAGGTAATAGTTTCCCTCAAAATAAGGTAATACAGATTTGATTTTACTTAGAACATCATCACATGATTTTATCATGTCGATGGCTCCCCATGTCTTGATGAAGGTTAAGTGGTCGATGTTGAGCACAATCAGCACGATCATCTCCAATCACCATGCATATCTCTGTCATGGTTATAAGAAAACAAGAACATATACAAATAAGTAAGCACGCTCCTATCAAACTACTAGGTAGTGGATACTTAAAATCACACACACTCAAGCTTTATACCAAGATCTGATAAGTTCTTACCAATGCAATCCAAATAGTGACCACACCGACTCAACCAAACACCCGATGGAGGTTAGATGTATCTATGCCTTGACAAACACTTGCTGTACAACTACAATCAAATTTGTTGAGCTCTAGGTAGGCTTAATTATATAGCAACGAAAAGTAAATGCTTACATCTGATAATACAAAGTTGAATAATTGTTCTACCTTGCTGCCCTTAGGCTAGAACATACTATATCATGAGTCTAGACAAAAATGATACCACTCACTGTAAACAACTCAAATGCACAACTCTGAAATAGTGCAAGCTCAACCAACAACTGAATTTTGTTGACTTTTCCTTTCCTTTTCTGTTCACTTGCTTTTTTCCTTCTTTGGTGCAGCTTTTTTCTTTTCCTTTTTTAATCACCTTTCTGCCTTTTCTTTTTCTGTTTTGCCTTTTTTCATATTTTTTCCAACAGAAACTGATCAAGAACCTGACTCAAATGTACACACAAAAATTACAAGGACTTAAATGCAAAACTGCAAACCAAAAATTTGAAGCATTTGAAAATGGAATGTGCTCGATGTGTAGGTTCCGTTTTTGGGAACAGAATTCAAATAAGATACTAATTTTTTTTATCAAGGTGTTTATCCGTATTCCGACTCCAAAAATAAAGTGACTAAAGGGAGATAGACTAGAACTCAGGCAATCTAAGGGATAGAGAGATTAGACTTGGTACATGGTTGACGTGGGGAAAGGAATGGACAGTCCTTGATGTGAACGGATAGAAATCTGACTCTGCCTTATCTTTAAATGGAAACAAATCAAAAAAGGAAACAATCTCTTAAGAAACCGACAACAATCCACTAGAACCAATTTGATCTATCCTGTCTCTTCTTCCTCGTGTGAAACACAAACAAGACAATGAGAAAACAAACCTTAGATGCAACTCAAAATTAACTAACAAAAACTTCTAGAAACATACAGAAACGGAACTCTGGCGGTAGTAAGATTCCGCTTTTGAAGGTCCCTCTAACAACAAAATTGGTGGCAACGGCAAAGGTGGTATTAGGTGTGACAAGAACTCAAAACTCCAAATAACTAGACACTAAGACCTACAACATGACAGAACAATTTAATAGAAAACTTAAGAAAACAAAATCTGAAGAAAAACAATGCAATGGCTCAAAGATGGCTAGATAAAAAATGCAACTTTTTATGTCTTTTCGTGGATGAAACTAAACAAGTAACCTAAGCTTTGATATCACTTGATACGTTCATAGCTCCGCTACAACTAGATGTGACCAAGATTGGCCTAATTTTTCGGTGAGTTAAAAGATAATTATTATTTGAGTGAAATGTTAATGATTTGACTATAACCATACGAGACATTGTTGTCTTGTGTCTTAGCGATCAATACACCTCTACGAGGGTTGCTGATCTTGCTGGTGCAGATCAACAACTCCTGTGATCAAATCAAAATAAACAAGAACAACATAAAAGCAAAGAGATATTACAAATACAAGTTGAATACACAAGATAAGTTAGGGTTCTATAACAAGAAAAATGGCGATCTAATCGACCACGGTTTTACCTAGAAAAATAGCAATAACTAAACTTTAATCTAAATAAAATCCATGATAGGTACCTATCTATTTAAGGAGGTGAGTGGATGACCAAGAAAGGCCTAGAGTCATTCTTCAAGAGTTGGGGTGCACATAACATGGGTCTCACTTGGGCTTGGGTCTCAAAGAAAGATACAAGCCTAAAGGCCTAAGATAGGTGGCACAACATCTTATTTCTTCAATTGTGGTTGACTGTAATGGAATTTGGAGATGAGGCTAGATCTGTTGGAAAGAAAATTCTAAAAGCTTTCCATCGAGTACTCATCGTCTAAAATCAAGCTCGTATGCAAATTTGGAGGTTGTTTGAAATTAGCGCAGTGTCAGAATGCCGAATTGGATTCTAGAACTTGGCCGACTTGATGTCGAGGTCTTCCTGATGACAAATGATGTGAGAAATGGATGTATCCACACGTGCCATGTCACATCAATGAGATAAAAACAAGGCTCAAACTTTTCAATCCAATTTTTTGAAATAGGGTTTTGAATAAAATAAAAACAAGGGTGCTACATCTCATCTTCTAGCCATGCACCAATTGGTTTTACTCATTAATAATCGTCGTGACTATTATGAAATCCAACAACCCAAGACCACTCCATGAAAACCAACAATTGCTGCGGATTCCCAAGCAAAGGAGTCACGACTTGATCACCTCCTGGATACTCCTCCCCTCATACCATGATCTCCTCCAAGGCTCCAACCTCCACTTCAGATCAGATCGAGTCACAATTCATTTGGATAGTAGTCAGTTCAGATCTTCATCTAGAGTAATGGTGTGAATAGTACTTTGTGCTAAAGTTCTTTTTGCTAAAGTTCAATGAATGATATACTATGTAGCTCTAGAAGATCGGATTTGCATCAAGTGATAAACAGTACTACTGCCAAAGTTGCAGTCACTATAATTACTAAAGCAGGTCTAGATCCCTTTGGCCCTTCACCTCCTCATTGTTTTAGCTCTAACCACCCTTCACACTGCTCTCCTCAGCTGGCTCTTCCCGCCATGAAGACCGCACCCTCTCCCAGTGTGTTGAACCATCAGCCAATGCAATCACTACCTCTTCTCTCCATGGACGTATACATCCCTAAATTGTGGATGCGCCTCTGCCAGAATTCCACACTGTGCACTGCTGCCCTGCACGTGTTGGAATGCTCGGCTGCAAACCTTGCACGACTCCTTTATCTGCATCTGAGAAGCTGTCGAGCTATGATGGTGTTCCTCTCAGTTCAGAAGATGCTACTCGCTACAGAAGCATAGTTGGTGCTCTTCAGTATTTAACAAATACACGACCAGATTTATCCTTTGCTGTCAACAGAGTTTGCCAATTTCTTCATGCACCGACCTCAGTTCATTGGACTGCAGTTAAAAGAATACTTAGATTGTACAACACACCATTGGACTCAGGATGCATATTCAAAAGGTATTATCGTCATTCATCAGTGCCTTCTCTGATGCAGATTGGGCAGGTGATACAGATGATAGACGTTCTACTGGAGGGTTCGCAATATTTTATGGAAGTAATCTTATATCATGGAGTGCTAGAAAACAGCCAACTGTTTTAAGATCTAGTACAGAAGCAGAATATAAAGCGATGGCTAATGCTACTGCAGAAATAATATGGCTTGAGCAACTGTTGACCGAACTTGGGGTTAAAGTGCATCGCACCTCAGTTCTTTGGTGTGATAATCTTGGTGCAACATACTTATCAGCTAATCCCGTGTTTTATGCTAGAGCAAAGCATATTGAAATTGATTTTCATTTTGTACGTGAAAGAGTTATGAGAAAACAGCTACACGTTCGGTTCATCGCTTCTGGAGATCAGTTGGCGGATGGATTTACAAAAACCTTACCGGTTGCAAAGATGAATACATTTATTCGCAATCTCAAACTTCAAGGTGGTTAGGAAAGTTTAGATTGAGCGAGGGTGTTAGAGATTGTAAACGTGTTATACTAGGATTGTAACCGAGCATGTCTCAAGGATAGATGGACTTATGTAATTTGCTATAGATAGAATAGAACTTAAGTTAGGAGTCCTAGTTTAAAACTATCTATATCTGTAATTCTTGTTCTATATATAAACATGCAACCTATGGTGAGACAACCAGTTACTCCATATTTTTTCACGATGACCATGTCCAGGTCAACTCTGTCCATTAGTTCATCGTCAACTGCTCCAGCGGGCCAGTCGTCAAAGCCATACCTTTTCGATGAATGGAAGGCATCACTGTCAATGTCCCCGCCACCGTAGTGGCAGTCACAGTAGTCGGCGACATGGGTGAGAACGGAGGCTGACGTCGGGGATGGCTATGGTGACGTCTGAGATATCGGCATCGTCGTGAGTACCCCCGCGGCCGTGGCACGCTCGACGCTTTGATAACCTCCTCTAGCCTGATTTGCTGCTCTGCCCCCGACCGTGATCGACGCTGCTACCATCGTCTTCGCCAAGACGCTCACCCTCGTGTCGTTGCAGCTGCGCAGCGTCACCGTTCTATTTGTCGCCACAACCAGCCGTTGTCGCCTCCTTTCCAGCATCGCTATCTGTACGCAAGTTTGATCAGGTGCATATATGCATTGATATGTGGAAAAGGGGTTCTGGGCGGAGTCCCAGACATTGCTGCACGCGTGAATCTCTCCACTTTCCATGCTCCAGAATCTAGTTAGGATCGTGGTTATGTCGTCGTGCGGGAGCACGATGATGGACAAGCGTGGGAATTACAATCGGACCATGCGGAAACCTTGTGCTTGCAAGGGACAGGAGCGACGTACGAACAATTCCGATGGAAATTCAATTTTTATAATAATAGAGATTAGGATGAGCAGGTGGAGGAGCGCCACCTCATCGTGCTGCTCATCCCTTCCGGCCATAGCCGCCGCCCCGTTGTACCCCACTGGATCTAGTGTGGGAGGAGAAGGTGGAGGAACAGGGCAGAGATCGCCGCAGAAGCTTGAAATAACTCGAGGGAAGCCGCCGGTGCTGTTCCAGTGGAGGAGCAGAGGAGGCTGCCTTCCTTCTCCGTGGACCCATCCCACGACGCGCGCGAATCTCTCGCTCTCCGGCCCCGTCTGCGGCCTTCCTCCCGTTCCGGCGCAGCGCCGGTGGTTGCGGTGGCCCGACCGAGGAGCCGATGTACCGGTCGCTCGTCGTGGTAGCAGCCAGCGATGCAGGTCAGTGTGGTTGGAGGCTGGCTTCCAGAACTGAAGATTGCTGGTAAATTGTTACACAATCTAGTAGTCGCCATTAGCATCGTGCAGCAAGTAATGGGCACGATGGACCTGAAAACCAATTATAAACATGAATGTCTTCAAAAAAAAAAAATTAAACACATGAATGAACTTGCAGTATGCTGATGGGCATTAATGATTTAGAGGTATGGACTTTAGTCCAAAACTCTATCCTACTCCGATTACTAGCTGATAATGACAAAATATTTGTTTATCTCAAAGATCAAACAAACATAGTTCTATTCTATCAATAGCAATAGAATAGCAACGAGTGCAGGTGTTCGCGTCGGATCTCATGCGCCTAGCCCGAATATGCCGACGTATAGAAGATCTGTTTAGCTCCAGAAAAATCGGTTGATTTCTCTAGGTACGCGCTCGTTAGGTCCAGTGAGTTTTGCTCGATTCCAGCGCGATGGTGTGGGTGTGGCTGTACTAGTCAATTTGACCCTGCAATTAACAAGGAGATGAGACGAACGGATCAGTCAGACGATGGGCCGATATGAGCCTTCGCTATCGACTGGCCGCCGATAGGATCGAGGTAGTCATTGGCCGCATCCAGATGACTCCTGCTATCTGCTGGTCACCGATAAGGATCGGGACGCTATTCCAGCGGTTGGGGAGCCGATGAAGGCGTGAACAAATATCGATGAAAGATCTGATGGCTTCGAGTGTGACAAAAATGAGATTCTGATCCATCGGCCGTAGAGCCGATGGAGGCACCGAATGGTATTAAAAACAAAGCGCACAAGATCTCTCCTAGTAGTCGACGTAAGCTGTAGCGGTGATTCATCGGCTGGAAAGCCGATGAAGACATATGTGAAGTGGTAAGCAATTGTATAAAGACATCGGCTGTAAAGCTGATGCCGCTTCGGATATGGCAAGGATGAAGTGAACCCATCGGCTAGCTGAGCCTATGAGATGACGTCTTTCTAAAGATAGACGCCCATCGACTGAAAGGCCAATGCATTTGGAGTGGTGTTCGAGAGGAGTCTCTGAAGACTGGTGCGTATCGGCCGAGGAGCCGATACGCTAGGCGTGGTGCTCAATATATTGATAACTCATCGGCTAATACTCCGATGAAACGGCATACAGAGACTTATAGGCCTAAAGCTCAATCTACCGTTGGCAGCTTCGTAGGTCGAACCTAACCGATGCAGCATAAGACTGACGACGGCGGAGAGAGCTTGATAGGCTGATAGACCCTACACGGACGTGATGCGATATATCCAATCGGTCTAAGAGGTCGAACCAAACCGATGTAGCCTTAAACAGAGCGAGACATATCGGGATAGTGGTGGGAACCCTTCGCCGGAGATTGAAGTTAACCGATACAATTCTGCGTCGAGAGCTAGACCCTGTCGATAAAAACCTAGATAAACTAGGATGGCGATGTACCAAAGTTATATTGATTGAAGGATATGTTGATTGCGATATAGGTTTTCATGGGTTTATATTTATACCCTGGCATTACAGAGTCCGACGTGTTATAACAATCATCAGACGCTATCTTCTAAGGAAAATATATCTAGAGAAGTTAACTAAATAACTAAACCTTCATATATAAAATACAATTTACATAGATAAAATACCCTGCTGTGATTACCATGGCTGCTCCTCAGAGTTGATCTCATCTAGATAATCTTCTATTTTTGGACCGAATCTCTCTTTACTTCATCCGATTGGTTTACTTCATCGACAGAAAAATACTCGGTAGAAAAATGACAATTGTGGCCGTTCCAGAACAAATATTGACATGGGGCTAGATCCATTAGAAAGTAGACTTGATAACCTTTCCATTAAGTACTTTCAAGCCCAAATCAGAGTTCGCATAAAGTTGTGGCGGCCGTCAGAATTTGGCACTATCCTGTAGTCCGAATCCACCCTGCGCTAATCCTCTCTCCATTAGATCCTCTCCATCGTTCCTGAGTAAAATAAGAGTGCACATGTCTCTAGGGTATAAAGAAGAGGAACATAAACTCAAGAATGATCTCACCTGATAATTGAGTTGATGTGCACGAGCACGGGTAATTGGACCATTAGTGGATGTATCGATAGTGTTGATGTTCTCATCACATGGGCACAACATGTCACCCCAAGGACGCTACTACTGCCTGATGCCTCCCTTCCTACTCACAACTGTCACTGCCACACCTCTAGAGACACACCACCTCCCTAGATAGCCATCACCTGCACCTCACCACTGCCACCCAAACTAACATCGTTGGCCAATAGGGAATCAACACCTAGTGCCTCCTCCTCTCCATCCTCACTTGAGCCGCCATGGCATAATCATCCTCCCTTCCTATACACCACTGGAAACTAAAATTGTCACCTATATAAAGCTAGAAAGACCCTCTCCTTCCTCACCATCAAGGTGTTAAGCTCCCCTCCCCCTCCCTTTTCATTTCTTTCCACTACCACCCAACCACCGGCCTTTCCTTCCCCTCCTCCAAGCTAGCCACCACTTGGCACCACTCTAGCCCTCTGAGGCCACGACGCTCACGTGCTCCCTCCCCTCTGCCAAATTAGCTGACCAAGGAAGAAGAAGAAAAATAGAGGCAGAGGCGGGCTTGTGGGAATGTGGAAAATAGTAATATTTTTATTTTTATTTGATTTAATATAAATTCAAATCTTTAACTGTCCATTTCTCCCTCATTTTAAATCATATTTCAAAATTAAATTGTCGTCTACCTTTGTCACCAGCAAGCTTATAGTTAGCATTCATGCGCTCTATATTTTTTTAGTTGTTTCATGCAGTTTTAACATCAATTCAACATGTTGTTTAGCATCAAAATTCAATTTTTTAAGAAGATGGCAAAGGCATTAAATCAATAGGAGCACGAGGCAAAAATCCATAAACAATCTCAAAAGGGCACATCTTTGTAGTGAAATGCAACGAATGATTATATGCAAATTTAATATGAGGCAAACATTCTTCCCACATCTTAATATTTGTCTTTAAAACAGTCCTTAACATAGTAGACAAAGTCCTATTCACAACTTCAGTTTGTCCATTAGTTAGGAATGACAAGTAGTAGAAAATAAAAGCTTAGTCCCTAATTTAGCCCGTAAAGTTCTCCAAAAATGGCTGACAAATTAAGTGTCACAGTCCGAAACAGTAGTGTTTGGCACACCATGCAAGCGAACAACCTCCCAAAAGAACAAATCAGCAATCTGAGTAGCATCATCAGTTTTATGATATGGTATGAAATGTGCCATTTTAGAAAATCTATCCACAACCATAAAAAACTATCTCGCCCACTCTTGGTCCTAGGCCAGCCTAACACAAAATCCATTGAAGTATCTTCCCAAGGAACACTAGAAACAGATAGAGGCATATACAAACCATGTGGATTTAAGCATGACTTAGCCTTTTGACATGTCGTGCAGCGAGCCACAAATCTCTCAACGTCTCTTCTCATCCTCGGCCAAAAGAAATGGCCAGCAAGGATGTCCTCCGTCTTCTTGGCACCGAAATGCCCCAACAACCCACCGCCATGTGATTCCTATAGCAATAACAAACGAACGGAGCTAGCTGGAATGCATAACTTGTTAGCTCTAAAAATAAACTCATCATGGAAGACGAATCTGTTCCATATCCTTCCATCCTTACAGTGCAACAACACATCATTAAAATCATCATCATTCACATATTGGGCTTTAATTGTTTCTAGGCCAAAAATTTTGTAGTCAAGTTGTGTCAAAAAATTATATCTCCTAGACAAAGCATCACCAATGATATTCTCCTTCCCTTTCTTGTGTTTGATGACATAAGGGAAAGATTCAATAAATTCAACCCATTGTTCACACCAAAATCTACACAGCCCGATGGTGCTAAAGCCGATTGGCTGAGAGGTGCCCAATAACTATAGTGAAGAAGCTGATCGGATTGTAGTGAAGCAAGACTCGGTTCCAGATTAGAAGACTATCCAGATAAGACTGAGTTTGTAGAGGAGCCGTGGAATCCATGGCAGGGTATTTTATCTTTGTAAATTGTAATCTTATCTAATTAGAAAGGTTTAGTTAGTTAGTTAACTTCTTTAGAGATATTTTCCTTTATTTTTGTTAGCAAATAACGTTCGATGGTTGTAAACGCGTCGGACTCTGTAAATCCAGGGTATAAATATAGACCCCCTGGAGACATGTAATATATCTCTTGATCAATATACAACTTTGGCGCATCGTCAACCTAGTTCATCTAGTTATTTACCGGTGGGTTCTGGCTCTCGACACGGGGCTGCATCTGTTAAGTCTGATCTCCAGCGAATGGGTAAGTACCGCCACCATCTCGATATGTTCTGCTTCGTCTAAGGTTGCATCGGTTAGTTTCGACCTCTTAGACGAGTCAAATATATCACATCACGTCCGTGCAGGGCCTATTGGCCTGTTAAGCTCCCTCTGCCTTTGTCAATTTCATGCTACATTGGTTAGTTTTGACTTACGGGGCTGCCGATGATAGATTGAGCTTTAGGCTTATAGTTTTTTGCACGGCGTATCATCGGAGTGCTAGCCGATGAGTTATCCATGCTCTGAGCTTCACGCCCAGCACATCGGCCCCTCGAGCGATATGCATCAGCCTTTAGTGGTGTCCCTTGACACGTAACGCTAAGCGTATCAGTCTCCTAGCCGATACGGCCCCTAGCCGATGGGTTCGTTCCTGTGTTTACTTCAGCACAGCCGATCCGACATCCTCCGTATCATCGCTGTTGGTCTCAGCCTCACACTTCTCAGTTAGGTCCGATCTTTGAGGTTTGGTGTTAATGGCGTTGTCATGGCGGGCGACGGGTCTCGTGCTGTCATATCCGAAGCAGCATTGGCTTTGCAGCCTGTGCCTTTTAATACGATTCCTTACCAATCCGCATGTGCCTTCATCGGTTGTCCAACCGATGAACGACCGTTACGGCTTCCGTCGGCTATCCAGAGGGATCCTATGCGCTTTGCTATCCTCTAAGTACACCCCCATTCCTCCATCGGCTATGCGACCGATCCCTCGTCGACACGTGTCCATGCCTTCATCGGCTCCCCAGCCGATTGAAGAGCTTCCCGATTTCTATCGGCAAATAGCTGATAGCGAAGGGCCTTCCGGGCGTGGCCGATGGCCATCCCGATCCTATCGACAGCTAGCCGATAGCGAGCGCATCTATCGGCCCACCATCCGACGGACCTGTTCGTCTCACCTCCTTATCAATTGCAGGGTCAAATTGACTGGCACGGCTGCACACGTACCGTCACGCCGGAGCCAATCGAACCCCATGGCCCCGGTGCGCGTACCTCGAGCCATGGAGAAAAGCTGACCGGTTTGCACTAGAGCTAAGCAGACTTCCTAGGCATTGGCATGTTCGCGCCAGGGTGCGCGTGCTCACCTCCGAAAATCCCGCGACCGGGGAGGGACAGTGGCTCGGTCATGCAAAGGCCTGGGAGGTTTGCTTAGCTCCAGTGCAGGACCATAAGCATCAAGGTTCACGACCGTGCCAGTTAATTTGACCCTGCAATTGATAAGTAAGTGAGTCTAGCGGGTCTGATACAGGCGCTCACTATCGGCTGGCTGCCGATAGGATCGGGATGCTCTTCGATCGGTTGGGGAGCCGATGTGGTCAGGTGTCAACGAGGGATCGACCGCAGAGCCGATGGAGGAACCAGGGTGTGCTCAGAGGATGGCGAGGCACACGGGATCCCTCCGGACAGTCGAATAGTGATTAATCGGCAGGAAAAACCGATGAAGGCGCATGTGGCCTAGGCAAGGAATAGTATAAGAAGGGACGGGCTGCAAAGCCCATGCCGCTCCGGATATGACAGCACGAGACCTGTCGCCCATCATGAGAGCGCCATTAACACTGAACCTCGAAGATCGGACCTAACCGAGACAGTACGAGGCCAGGGCCAGCGGCGATGATACGGAGGACGCCGGATTGGCTATGCCGTAGCAAGGATAGAAACGAACCCATCGGCTAGCTGAGCCGATGAGGGGACGCCTCTCTGAAGGCGGGTGCGTATCGGCTGGGAGACCTCTGAAGGCTGATGCGTATCGGCCGAGGGGCCGATGCGCTGGGCGTGACGCTCAGAGCATAGATAACTCATCGGCTAGCAGTCTGATGACACACTGTGCAGAAGACTATAGGCCTGAAGCTCGATCTACTATCGGTAGCCCCGTAGGTCGGACCTAACCGATGCCGCATGACACTAACGATGGCAGAGGGAGCTTAACGGGCCGATAGGTCTAGCACGAACGTGATGCGATACGTCTGATCGGCCTAAGAGGTCGGACCTAACCGATGCAGCCTCAGACAGAGCAGGACATTTCAGGATGGTGGCGGGACTTACCCCTTCACCCGAGATCAGACTTAACCGATGCAGCCCTCCGTCGAGAGCCAGAACCCACCGGTAAAACCTAGATGAACTAGGGTGGCGATGCGCCGAGATTGTATATTGATCGAGAGATATTTTACATGTTTCTAGGGGATCTATATTTATACCCTGGATTTACAGACAGAGTCCAACGTGTCTATGACCATCGGACATTATTTGCTAGTAAGAACAAAGGAAAATATTCCTAAAGAAGTTAACTAACCAGCTAAACCTTCCTAATTAAGTAAGGTTACAATTCACAAAAACAAACATCCTGCCGTGGAGTCCATGGCTCTTCCGCAAACCCGGTTTTATCTGAAAATAATCTTCCAATTTGTAACCGAGTCTTCATTCGCTGTAACCTGATTGGCTTCTCCATTGTAGCTGTCGGACCTTCTTTTTGTCAAGCCGATCATTTTCCTTCCTTTTCTCGGGCTTCTCGGACATGATCTCAATTGGCCAATCCCCTGTCTTCAAGCCAATCCAATCTTCTACTAATCTGATCGGCTTTTCTACAGTTCCAATCGGCTTTGTCTTAATATCTCCATCGGCCGATGACTGCGTTAAACTCTTCGTCGGACCTCTCAGCCGACCGGCTTTAGCACCATCTGATCGTCCAGATTTTGGCGTTAATAGCGCGAGAGATTCCGGCGTGAACATATTTTTTGGCACGCCCGATGGGACAGAAGGTTTCATTCATCGGCCGATAAGAACCATACTTCATTCATCGGCCGGTAGGGTAGAAATCTTCATTTATCAGCCGATTGGATGGGATATCATTCATCGGCTGGAGAAACCTGAGGTAGCATATTGAGCGGAATATGGACAACTTTCAGAAACTTTATTTGGAATCCTTTAGTATGATTGAACAAGGGCCGATTCTAGAAGCGAAGTTACCAAAATGTGTTTTGATGAAGGAATCAGACCATTTAGTACCTGTGAATTCTTCCAAGCTGTTGCAAGAGATGCTCAACGAAGCATTTTATCAAGCATTCAATAATCCATCGGGAGTATGGATGGATACATTACATGATCTGATCAAGAAGATGATACAAGAATCATCGGCTCAAGAGCCTGATCAGGATCATGTGCCTTTGCCGATAGAGATGGAGGAAACTTGGCAAGATAAAGACCTATCGACAAATATGTATCCACCAATGCAAGAATGATTCGGGGGGCAACGGCAGGAGGTACCTCCAGAATTCTTTCAGAGGAATCATTGTGGAGAATATCATAAGTAGAATCAGGTACCATATCCATCTCCACATAATCAGGAACATACTCTAAAGGAGAAGGATTGGTTAACCAAAATTGTGGACACGATGAAAGAGCAATTTAGTATTAAGCCCAAAGATCAAACAGCTATGTATCGGCACCCATATCCAGAATGGTTTGACAGAGTTCCATTACCTCGCCGATACACGATACCAGATTTCTTAAATTTTCGCGGCAAGACAACATATCTACAATGGAGCACATCAGTCGATTCTTAGCACAGTGTGGAGAAGCATCGGCCGAGGAAACTCTCAAAGTCCGTTTCTTTCCCTTTTCCCTCTCTGGATCGGCCTTTGCATGGCTTTCTTCGTTACCGCCGAGCTCGATTAAAGGATGGGCCGATGTAGAGCAGCAATTCTATAGATATTTCTTTGCTGGGATTCAAGAAATGAGACTGTCAGATTTGACATCGGTTAGACAAAGGCCTAATGAATCAGTTCTAGAATACATCCAACGTTTCTAGGATATCAGAAGCCGATGTTATAGTCTTATTCTGAGCGATGAACAATTAGCTGATTTGGCCTTCCAGGGGCTGTCAAGTCACATCAGGCGGAAATTTTCTTCACAAGAGTTGAATAGTTTAGCACATCTGATGTATGTGGTATCAGCTTACGAGAGCCAATTATCAGGAAAAGAGGAGATACCGATGCATTGGAAGTCTAATCAGAACTCGTGTGGAAATTGACTTTACCAATTAGATATTGGGATGATAAGTTTAGAGAATGGTCACCTAATTGGGAGGACGCCTAAATTGGCTGAGCATAGCTGATTTCTTCTTTTCAAGATGGACGAGCTCTCAGAAGTGGTGTCGGCTAATGATATTGTTTGCGTAAATCGGCTGAGGCGTAGCCGATTTATAATATACGGAAGTCGATATGATTATATCAGTTACGGATGGCCGATATCGTTTAGACATCGCCGTTAGGGGATATGTATATACAATTTTTGATGATCAAGCTGGTTGAACTCTATTGCAAATAGTTAATGTTTAGGATGACATCTTGGGTTTTTTCTAATGCTAAAATTTTACAGGAATTTCTTAATAGCCTCGATCGTGCGTAGATGGATTTGATCTATTTCATTGATGGTGTGAATGTCATCCTCATCTAATCCGGAGATGGTCTTCAAATTTCTATGCCGACGAACTGCAAGGCGTACTTGGTCTGCTACCCTTAACTCTTGATCTTGGATTGATTTTGGTAGGTCGATGAGGTGGGACTCGGTGGAATTGATGTCGTCACGCACTTTGTCGATTTCCGCCATCAAATCAACTTCTCGTTTCTTCAAGAGGCCAAGCTTGGTGCTGGTGCATTGAAGGTCAACTATCATTTCATCAAGCTTTTTCTTTTCGCTTTGGGCAGTTAGCCAATTGTTATGAGCTAGATTGCTTTGCTCAACGCGATCGGCTATACGTCGTCTTGATGCGATCAGCTGGGTCCTTCGAAATACCATGTAGGCAGCAGGTGTGAGTGCGTCGGTCGGTTCCTCAGGCAGAAGATGTTCGATTTTAGCAAGTCTTCCCTAGATCGGCCTGCAATTTTCCAGCAGTGAGTCAATCGGAATTTCCAACCGATGCATAATATCTGACAACTGCTCACATGCATCGGCTGGTAAAGATGGTTCAATTGCTACACTCATGGTTGAATCTTTCTCTGTATCCAAGTATTTGCCGATGTCGAAGGAAAATAGATCGGCTAATGATTGCACATTAACATTAGTAAATATGGGGATCATGAGTCAAGAAAAAATAACATGTAGGATGGATGTACTTGGGATATAGCGGGAGCAGCTTGAGTGATTATGCGGGTATCAACTTGATGTGAGGTAGTTTGGGGTGCAGATGCTATGACTTCTGAGGATACCATCGGCTCGGTCCTGGCAATAGTGTCCAGCGGTTGGATTTTAGGAGCTAATGGTTTAGGCTGCAAAGTAAAGGAGTCAGGATAAAGGTGAAAGCAATGGAGAAGAATTGATGCTGACACATACCAATGGAGATGAAGTTAAGATCGTCACAGGAGAAGGGCTTCACAAAGCTGTTGTAATAATGGCGATATCGGCGCCGGTTTTTTGCTTCTTAGAAACCGTCCGAGTAGCCGATTTCTTGCGCTTCAGCCCTGGTGTTCGCAACACTCAGAGGAGAGCCGATAGAGGTGGAGCACCTTATCCAAGGATGGATCTGGCCGATTGAGGATGGATCTAGTCATAGGTGCATCTTTGTCGTTCGCCTGTGGAATCATGGGAATCAAGATTCAGTTGAAATTCAATACGATGAAGAAAAGATAGTACAAGAAGAAAGATTACATCTTCATCGGATTCCACATTGTCGGGGTTGAGACGCAGGCAATAATTTTCAGCCGATAGACTGAATAGGTGCCTTTCCCATTTTGATCACCATCGAGCAAAAAGTTTGGTGTTGGATATGTAGGGCTCGAAGGTGGAGATGGTCCCTAAGGACAAGGATGATGCTATCATCCTAAGCCGATCAGACTCCAAGCCACTTTTTATTTCTCCTCGGGATTGGAGCTTGCTGATGAAGAACAAGCTGATGGGGAGTTGGCCGAAGCCAAACTGATGAGCACCAACCAAAGGATGGTAGAACTTGTATGATAGGTGTTGGGGTCGACCCAGTGAAAATCCAGTCGGCAGAAGATTAGGAGTTATGGATGATAAGAAGATTGTTTTCGATTCTTCATCGGCTAAGGCATTCATCGGGTGAAACCTGGAAGGCATTTTGAAAGATGAGTCGTCCTCGTACGCAAACTAGATGGTAACTTCTTTAGTAAAGCCGTAGTAAAAACATTTGAACCACTGGCTGAGTCCAAGGGGGATCATTTTGCTTCCAGGAAGAGCTGATGCGGCATCACCTAGAGATGTATATTGGCGTCGGCTGGCCTCATCTTCTTCTGGGTAGTCAGTCGGATATGTCAGGGAAGGGAAAGGGGACCTAGCGATAACTCTAGAGGTGTAGACGTTTAACCACTAGGGACTACCAATATGACCGACTGGTTGGCCTATCGATAGCTTGTTCGCCACCTGATGGAGCAGTTGATAAGTAGCTCCAACAAGATATTGCCCTAATGGAATATTGCGTTGATTGGCCAGGAGCTCTGCCAGGCACTACATGTTGGTTGTTGGACCAAGAGTTGAACCACCAAAGACGAACCGTTCCAACCAGAGATTCAGAAATGCTACGTGTTCACGCTCATCGACGTGGCCGGAGGACTTTTTATGTAGGGAAATGCATTTAGTCCAACCTTCGACATTCTTGGTGTTCAGCCGATGAGTGGGTTTGAATCTGAGGATGAACGGGTTTATGTAGTGGGTGGTGTTGAGGCAAGTAAACATAGTAACATTCATCGGAGTGGGGGTCATTGGTCCATGCCCAAACATAAAGGTATTCAGAATATCTGACCAGAAATAAGAAGCCGATGCAAGTAAAGTAAAGGTTCATTCTTTTCCTAAGATACAGTGATCTATTTCTAAGTCTTCCCAGAAAGACTTTTTAGAGGCAGAAACCCTGAGATACCAGTTTCTCCATCCCGGGAGTTTACCAAGCCAAGATATGAAGCTATTAGCCCAATCGGTGATGGTCGTAGACGAGTGTTTGAATGGGATTCTTTTTGTTTTAGAGTTTATGAAATCAGTCGGATCTTTGCTACCCATAGGGCCAAGATAAAAGTGACCGGGGCGGTCAGAAACCGGGATGGCAATTTGACTCTTGAGATCATATAGTAAACAAGAACCTGACTACCGATGAGAAGACGGGATGGGGAAGATTTGTGTGAAATATAGGATGGAAGAGCCGATGATAGTTACCTCAGGAATTGCGTGTGTCGAAGCCATCGCGCGGAGGAAGAAGGAGTAGCTACCGATGAAGTGATTTGCGAAAGTTCGCCTTCAATCGTTGGAGCTCATTGAGGTTTGGGGGTTCTGATGGGGAAGAAGTGTGTGGAAGAAGGATGAGGCGACGGAATGTTTTATAGAGGCGGAGTGACCTAATCAGAAATTTGGGCCAATTAATTATCATCTGTAGGTTTGAACGGGTCATCCTGGTTTATGGAGACTTCTAACGGCTCGAAATTTCGTAGTCTATTGGTAAATTTCGAAATTGGGGGGCATGTGTTAACGCCAAAATCTGGATAGCCCGATGGTGCTAAAGCCGATCGGCTGAGAGGTGCTCGATAACTACAGTGAAGAAGCTGATCGGATTGTAGCGAAGGAAGACTCGGTTCCAGATTGGAAGACTATCCAGATAAGACCGAGTTCGCGGAGGTGCCGTGGAATCCATGGCAAGGTATTTTATCTTTGTAAATTGTAATATTATCTAATTAGGAAGGTTTAGTTAGTTAGTTAACTTCTTCAAAGATATTTTTGTTTATTTTTGTTAGAAAATAACGTCCGATGGTTGTAAACGCGTTGGACTCTATAAATCCAGGGTATAAATATAGACCGCCTGGAGACATGTAATCTATCTCTCGATTAATATACAACTTCGGCTCATCACCACCCTTGTTCATCTAGGTGTTTACCGATGGGTTCTAGCTCTCGACGCAGGGCTGCATCGGTTAAGTCCGATCTCCGACGAAGGGGTATGTCCCGCCACCATCTCGATATGTTCTGCTCCGTCTAAGGCTGCATCGGTTAGGTTTGACCTCTTAGGCCGGTCAGATGTATCTCATCACGTCCGTGTAGGGCCTATCGGCCTGTTAAGCTCCCTCTGTCATTGTCAATTTCATGTTACATTAGTTAGGTTTGACCTACGGGGCTGCCGACGGTAGATTGAGCTTCAAGCTTATAGTTTTCTACACGGCGTATCATCAGAGTGCTAGCCGATGAGTTATCCATGCTCTGAGCTTCATGCCTAGTGCATTGGCCCCTCAGCCGATACGCATCAGCCTTTAGAGGTGTCCCTTGACGCGTAACGCTAAGCACATAGGTCTCCCAGCTGATATGCCCCCGCCTTCGGAGAGGCGTCCCCTCATCGGCTCATCTAGCCGATGGGTTCGTTACTGTCTTTACTTCAGCACAGCCAATCCGACATCCTCCGTATCATTGCTATTGGCCTCGACCTCGCACTGTCTCAGTTAGGTATGATCTTCGAGGTTCGGTGTTAATGGCATTATCGCGACGGACGACGGGTCTCGTGCTGTCATATCCGAAGCGGCATTGGCTTTGCAGCCCGTGCCTTTTAATACGATTCCTTGCCAATCCACCTATGCCTTCATCAGTTTTCTAGCCGATGAACGACCGTTACAGCTTCCGTCGGCTATCCGGAGGGATCCTGTGCTCTTTGCTATCCTATAAGTACACCTCGGTTCCTCGATCGGCTCTACGGCTGATCCCTTGTCGACACCTGTCCATGCCTTCATCGGCTCCCCAACTGATTGAAGAGCTTCTTGATTGCTATCGTCAAATAGCCAGTAGTGAAGGGTCTTCTGGGCGCAGCGGATGGACATCCTGATTCTATTGGCAGCCAGCCGATAGTGAGCGCCTGTATCGGCCCACCGTCTGACGGACCTGTTCGTCTCACCTCCTTGTTAATTGCAGGGTCAAATTGATAGGCACGTCCGTACCCGTACCGTTACGTTGGAGCCAATCGAACCCCATGGCCCCCGACACGCATACCTCAAACCACGGAGAAAAGCTGACCGGACTGCACTGGAGCTAAGCAGACCTCCCAGGCATCAGTGTGTTCGTGCCAGGGCTCCCAAGAGATTCCGGTGGGAACACCCATTTAGCGTGCCTACGATTCAGTTTTCCTTGACTACGAATATGTTTTTAAGATTCATGATCAAAATGTATAATAAATTCCTTAGGCCATAAATAATGTTGTCGTGTTTCCAGAGTTTTCAAAAGAGCATACAATTTTTTATCATAAGTAGAATAATTCAGAACATGCCCACTCAATTTTTCACTGAAATATGCAACGGGTTTTCCCTCTTGTAACAAAACACCACCCAATCCAATCCCACTAGCATCACATTCAAGTTCAAAAGTCTTATTAAAATCTGGAAGTTGGAGCAGAGGTTCATGTGTCAACTTATCTTTTAACATGTTGAAGGCGTTCTCTTATGTGGTGCCTCAAGTTAAAGGCGCTCCCTTTTGTAAGCTCATTCAGCAGTGCAGCAATGGTGCTGAAATCCCGCACGAAGCGGTGATAAAATCCTGCAAGTCCTAAAAAGCTTTGAACCTATGTGACTGTTTTAGGAGGCGGCCAACTCTAAATTGTCTCGACCTTGGCTTGATCAACCTCAATTCCCCGTGGAGTAAAAACATAGCCAAGAAATGAGACGCAATCGGTGCAGAAACTACACTTTGCAAGGTTACCAAACAAACGTGCATTGCACAAAGCATTAAAAACAACACGTAAACGATCAAGGTGTTCCTCTAAATATTTGCTATAAATCATAATATCATCAAAGTATACCACCACAAATTTTCCAATGAAAGCACGCAAAACCTTATTCATCAACCTCATGAAAGTGCTAGGTGCATTAGTTAAACCAAAAGGCATCACTAACCACTCATATAATCCAAACTTAGTTTTGAAAGGTGTTTTCCACTCATCTCCAGACTTCATACGAATCTGGTGGTATCCACTACGCAAATCAACTTTAGAGAAAACAGTAGAGCCACTCAATTCATCAAGCATATCATCTAACCTAGGAATTGGATGACGATATCTAATGGTAATGTTATTAATAGCTCTACAATCAACACACATACACCAAGATTCATCTTTCTTAGGCACCAAAATCACCGGCACAGCACATGGACTAAGAGACTCTCGTACGCACTCTTTATCATGCAATTCCTAAACCTGATGCTAAATCTCCTTGGTTTCGTCAGGGTTGGTTCTGTATGGCGCGCGGTTGGGTAGTGAAGCCCCCAGAATCAAATCGATTTGATGCTCAATTCCACGCACCGATGGTAGCCCCGGTGGTACTTCCTAGGGAAAAATATCCTCATACTCCTGCAAAAGATTAGTGACCACAGAAGGAAAAGAAATAGGTATATCCTGAAAAGAAAACAAAGCATCCTTGTAGACGAAAGCATAGCAAACAGTTTCAGTTGTATCCAGAGTGGCAACATCAGATTTAGCAGCAAGCAAGCAAGAACCTTTCATTTAATCACATTTTTATTGTCAGATTTAGATTCTTTCTTTTTATGTCGCACAAGTTCTTTGGCTACAATCTGATTTTCACTTATAGCATGGACCCGATTTTTCTCTTTCTTAGCTCTAGCAATATCATCCTCAAAAGTAGCTTCAGGGGTTATAGGATACAACACAATTTTCTTATCATGGTATAGAAAAGAATGCTAATTTGATCTACCATGATGCATAGAATCCATATCAAATTGCCATGGCCTACCTAACAGAATATGACAAGCTTGCATAGGTACAACATCGCACTCAACAACATCACGATATGTTCTAATTACAAAATTAATGTGCACCAGTTTGGTTACCTTAGCTTTACCACTGTTGTTTAGCCATTGAACGTGATATGGGTGGGGATGCGGTTTGGTGCTGAGTGCAAGCTTCTCCACCATCTCGCTGCTAGCCAAGTTGTTGTAGCTTCCTCCATCGATGATCAAGCAGCAGGAACGCTCTTTGATGATGCACTTTGTTTGAAACAAAGTGTGTCGTTGATTTTGCTCGGCCTTCTCTATTTGTGTGCTGAGTACACGCTGCACAATGAGACTCTCATAGCGTTCTGCATCATCAGCATCAATATGTTCTTCTAGTCCCTCATCTTTATCTGCATGGTCAGCTGCAAGCAAAGCAAGTGTATTTTCATCAAAATCACTAGCAGATGAATACTCACCATCATCTTTGACTACCAAAACATGCTTGCTAGGACAGTCACGCTGGACATGCCTATGGCCCTTGCAACGGTGACATTAAACATCTCTTGTTCTACCAGTGGATGCAACAAAAGAAGCACTCGTGGCTAGTTGCTGGGCTGTCTTAGTCGGTGCACTAGCAGTCGGAACATGTGGCTTGTCGCTGGATGGAGAAGGTGCTGACCACCGGGGTGAGGAAGATGGTGAAGGAGTAGTAATCATGCATGGCAGCTATGATGTCGATTTTCCTGTAGAAAAATTAGTCTTGGCACTAGCACGTCGTCCCTGCACTTCCCTTTCAGCTTTGCAGGCAAGATGAAACAATCGAGTCATATTAGTGTAATCTTTGTAGTCCATAAAGTTATAAATCTCACGGTTTAGACCACCCAAAAATCTAGGCATAGTAGCATCCTTAGACTCTTCTAAATTATAGCGAAGCATGCCTATTTGTAATTCTTGATAATATTCCTCTAAACTTTTAGCACCCTGTCTCAATTGTTGCAACTTATTTAACAAATCACGTGCATGAAGGAACAAATCTAGCCCGCATGGCCCATTTCAAAGCATCCCAAATCTGTGGCATGTTATTAGGATTTTTCTTGCCATGTTCTATCCACCACACAGAGGCAAAATCAGTGAAATAGTAGCAGCTCTAACTCTAGTGTTCTCAGGGAATTTATGGTATTCAAATTTTTGATCAACAGCAATCTTCCATGTAATGTATGCATCAAGGTCATATTTTCCATCAAAAGGGGTATCTTAAATTTGATTTTAGAAAAAGCATCTTCATTATTGCGTACCTCTCATCAGCAGTGTCCTCCCATGCCTCTACGGTTGTTACGTAGCCGATGGCGATCACGAGCATTGCGGTCATCCCGTTTAGTGTCAGCGGTATAGTCATCATTGAAGTTCTGCTCACCATACTCACTATCAACGTCGTCTTCATTATGCCGATCATGGCCCTAGCATTGAGATCATCAAAATGCCTCACAAGTGTAGCAAGACTAGTGTCAATACGCGCAACCGATGCCTCCAACCCTGCAAGCCTACTTGTGGCATCGATCTGTGTGGTCTCTAGTTGCCCAATCTTGTCATTCGTCACCTGCAAATCTGCATCAAGTCCTTTCGTGTGCCGCTTTACTTGCCTTGCAAAATGTTGTATGATGCACTTGGTGCGTGGAGAATGGGATGCCTCATCTTCTTCCTCCGAACCTGCCATGGTTAATATAACAAAACAACAACGAAAATAGCTAATGAGAATTAATCCCTACATCTATTGGGGTGTGGCTACTGAAAGGCACTCACTCTCAGCTTATCTCACAAGCTCTTACCGGTTCTTACCATGCTCACAGGAGGGGTGACGACAACCGACAAGTCTACAACCGTGAAACGAGGTGTATCGGTGCCATAGCAACAAGGCTGTCAAGCTGTAGTCGTATGTGTGGAGCTATAGGAGGGCTGAAAGTAATGCGCAAAGAAGTACTAGAAACTATGTTAGTCAAAACAAGTTGAGTAATCGTTCAAGGTTGATATCGCGCTAGTCCTAGGCTAGGCAAAGTAGAGACGCGAGCCTAACCACAAAGGACGCCACAAGACACAAACCCAAACATACACGATAATAAGAAGGTGGAGACAACAGGGACTAGGTGGAAGGAAGGTTCTCACGAGTCGGCCCCTTTCTTTCTTGCTCTTTTCTTTTTTGCTTTTCTCTCTCTAGTGCTAAGGAGAGAGATGCAACTTTTTTTATTTGTTTCACAACCAGGAGTACACTAGAACCAACCACAAAAATTGTTAGCTCAAACGGACAAAATATGAGGCATGTGGAATTTTTTCAAAGTTCTATCCTTGAATTAGTGCTCTATTTCCTTTCTAGTGGTGACAGGATCAAAGACAATACAAAACACAAAAAGAAATAGATCAACTATGGATGGAAAGTGATTTGGTGGGTGGCAGCGATGGTGGTGATGACGGCTAAAACAATGGTGGTGACGGCGGTGGTGAAGATGGCGATGTGCGATGGCAAGAACATGAAACTCTAATCGCCCAAACACTAAGACCAGTAAATTAACACAACCATATAATCGAAAACTCAACAAGCCCTAACTAAGCAGTCCTAGTAAAAAAAGGTTCAAAGGGTTCTCAGGGTTGAGGAGAACTAATCCACTATTTTCTTGTTGGCTTTTTCTAGACTATAGGAAAATAAATTAAACAATGAAGGGCAGAAAGTCTCTCACCAATCAACCGCGCTCTGATACCAACTAATGAGAACCCGCTAGGGTTTAGTCCTGATCTTTCGATGAGAGATGGAGGGTAACTCGATTGGGGAATGGAGGCGACGTTCATGGTCCAACTACAACTGTCCAAGGACGATGCGCCTTAGCAATCGATACACCGTCTCCGATGGTCGACGCGAACTTGCGGTGCGCGACAACGCAGCCACTAGGGCACTCGTCCTGCAAGATATGAAAGAACAAGTAAACAAGCACTGAAACTGCTAAATATTGAGATGAAAGATTCACTCTGAATTCACGATATGGCGGGGTTCCGGAGACAAACAGACGGGCGATCTAGCCGACACACGAGCTGTGTGCAAGTAGCAAGACGCTAACTCTAATCAATAAAAACCCTCCTCTTCTTGGCGGCGGCTGAAGGTTTAAGTTTGCGGCCGCTCTAGAATAGATATTGACATGGGGCTGGATCCATTTGAATGTAGACTACCTTTCCATTAAGTACTTGCATGCTTAAATCGGAGTTTGCATGAAGTCGTGACGGCCGTCAGAATGTGGCACTGTCCTACAGTCCGAATCCACCCCGTGCTAATCCTCTTTCCGTTGGATCCTCTCCATCATTCCTGAGTAAAACAAGAGTGCACGTGCCTCCAGAGTATAAAGAAGAGGAACATAAACTCAAGAATTAACTCACCTAATAGTTGAGTTGACGTGCACAAGTGCGGGCAATTGGACCATGAGTGGATGTATCGATAGTGTTGATGTCCTCATCAAGAGAAGGAAATGCATTATCAGGTGAACACTAACCTTGTGCTAAATAATCATATTATTTTGGATGATCCTATGCTTTTGAGTACTTGTTTTAATGTTCTTAGGAATGATGGAGTGTATGAACGGGCATGGGATGATGATGGTTTCTGCCCTCCAAATATATGTACAAAGGAGCCTGGACGTGCATAGAGAAGATGGACCATTCAACTACCAAGCTGATCAGTTGTGGCTGTGCAAAACAATTAATTGCTGTGTTTAGGAAGGCAATTAACAATCAGGCTATTATTTCACACACACGAAGAAGCATGCCGAAGAATACCAACCATCCAAAGAGCTGCATGAGGCCACAATATTAATAAAAGGAGTGCTACAACTTCCTACTGCATGTTCTCATTTACTTTTTAATCTGAACTAAAGACTCCACTAGTGCTATATATATCCATGTAATAGATGTCTGAGGGACTTTTGGGGGGTTGCCATTTTCAGAAATACAAACTCTTTGAGTTCTTCTTTTCACGTGAGTCTTGAGAGACTTGTAAACTTGTTCTTTCAATTTCTGAGAGAGTTGTACGCCGGACTGCGATTCACCCAGTTTGTGCCTTCACGTCTATACGGCGTGATTGTGTGGGCTGGCTTCATCGGTACGTGGAAGGGTGATTGTCTCGGTAGTTCGTCGCGTCTGTAGACTCGCGGTGCACTACCTCTTCACCAGGTCACGCACGATAGTTATCAAGTTCGTGGATCCTTCGAGAAGATCGGGCCACAACTACTCATCACACGTGACCCATAGACGTGTGCACGTCATTTAGTGTGCATGCAGTACAAAAGATAATGTACTCAACGAATTGATTTTATGTTTCATGTTTTAAATTGCCACTATAAACATTAAGAATTGTATAATGATGCATGATCTATTCTCTTTGCAAGATTACATAATCTTATTCTAAAGAGTATACAGGTGCAGCTCAGTTGTGCTTTCTTCACTCCAAGCAGACTTCGAGAAGCTTTTAGGAAATATCAACTAACATTATCATTATTCTATATGCAGCTAAAATTTTTTTTGTTGTTGTTGTTGTTGGGAAGATCAACTTTTTATTGGCAGAAACTGTAAGTATACTGTGCATACTAAAAATTATACCAAGTTATGGCATACACATGCTTATCCAGCTCTTTACAACCTAATGGTTCCAAATTGAACTTATAATTACATATAGGCAATTATCTGAAATTTCAGTTGTGAAGCCAAAAGAGGGGTGACAATAATCTGAATCTCCTGTAGAGAACATAAAGCTAATCAAGCCTGTTTTTGTTGGTTATTTTGGATTATATTCAGAACAATGGAGGTATGATCAACTCAACACATTATATATGTGGATCATTGGAAAAAAATTTAACGCATTCCCTCAATAAATCATATATAGAGCATTGGATTTTTTTCCATGTGTGGACAGCCCAGCTGTCAGATTGGCTTGTAACAAATTGGACTTTTCTTTAGTTGGGGCGCAAATCCATTTTTCCTGAAACAATGTTTATGATGCATGCATATCTGTTGAACTCATAACTATGTGATTACCAAGTATCTATATGGCTATTGTTTCTCTCCATCAATTGTGTTTAAAAAGTAAGCTTATTTATTTCGTATTGTGGTGATTAACATTTATAGTCATTCTCGCATCATTGGTGTGTTCCATGTTCTATGCAAATAGCTAGCAAGAAGAATCCTAATCAAGGTGAAGTAGTGTTTCTGCTCCATTGATTTTTTTTAAAGGAAACTGAATCCTAACCAGGCAGACAACATACAGCTCTGGCTCTAATCATGATGAAACCATGATTACTGATGGAGTATAGCTAGAATTTTCATGTTATTTAATACAGCATTTGTGAAGAATTGCTGGGGATGCTATTTTAACCTTCAAACCCAACCTATGATTAAACCATTCCACTTCTATACTATAAAAAGCATAGGATTGGCGTTGGCGCACATGCCCATCTTCCTGTTTTGGTGAATTTAAAGATCTGCCATTTTTTACTACTTAATTTATCTTATTAATTTTGCAAATTAATCAGATTTGTTAGAATTCTGTTTTGTTCTGATCAAGCAGACATCTCCGCAGCAACATAACTGAAACTTTTTTAGAGAGTTTACAAGACAAGTTCTTCCTGAAATTCAAGGCTTTGGGAAGTCGGAGACCCTTCAAATTTGAGCAATATTTGATTGCTTCAGGTTCCTTTACATCATGAAATAAGGTAAGAAGAAATAAGATGTTTTTGTTATTATAAGGAAGATGATGTTACAAAGCATAGATAAAATAAATGCAGCAAAGTGTTCTTCTCAGGTGGGGTATGTCCCAATGGCATCACAATCATTGGTTGTAGGCTAAAACCAGCTAGCATCTCCTGCTAGCATTCTGCGAGTGGTGCCATGTTGCTGATTTTCCAGTTTTCACTCAACCATGAAAGGTTGAGACGCTTACCAGCTTGGTGCTTGGTAGGTTTGAAACCTCAGAAGGTTTATGTAATACTAGGTTTTACGTTATTTGATCCATTGTACGTTATGTTTGCAGGGACCATATATGTAGCACCACCAAACATTTATAGTTGTCTTCACGTAAGCTATTAGCATAAGCTTCTTTCTCCACGTTTATGTCATAATCCAAAGGGATGTTATGTATAGGACGCGGTGTCTATGAAACTGATGTGCATAATGTAATCCTGCTTGTGAAGTGTACTGCATCCGTTTTTTACTCCTGTGTTTCTTTGTTTTCAGTGATTTGAGTGAATATACGTATGTGTACTATTGTGAACTACGGAAGATTAACATTTCTTAACAAATTTATGGTTGTAGTGCGTTGTACGTGCACAATTACTAGTTAACCTAATGCTGCAGAGCACGTCTCCAATAACAACTGTTAATTCTCCGGCAGTTAGGATGTTCAGCGAGTGTAAATCACATGGGGTTGGTATTGTCTATGTAAATCTGTAACTAGGCATTCTTACCCAAAGAGGTAATGCTGTATTACATGAAAAAAAAATCAGGTGACTTTATTGGCTAGTTTGCATTGAATTGTGTACGGTGAATTTCACTCGTTTGAAGATGGTTGTTCCATACACTACTACAAAACACCTTCAACTGACATTGGATGCTGGTTTCCTATCCGACATCTGTTAGTGGCATTGATGGAATCAGCACATAACTTGATATAGGTGCTGTTTATTAGTATAGTTGTCAGTTATTGAACTCAGATATCATGTGACTGCTATTATTGGTATCGGTTTTTTTTAATAACCAGTGCCTATTCTTTCACCCAACTGCTACGTGACACTACGTACAGGTGCTGGTTTTACAACATAATTGATGCCTATAGATCGGCATGAAAAAATTAAAAATGATAGAAAATAGAATTTCACAAACATCATAGATATCATAATATTCACAGCTACATACATTCACATTCACCACCACATATATATACATTTATTATCAACATATATATTTCCTCAAAGTCTCAAGGCACAATATTCACCATCAACATTCACATTGATTCACATTCACAAGATTAACGTTCACATTGAATCCATCGAAGCGTCCAATCAAAGAACCACAAACACAGTAAATTTATTAGCACATGAGAGTGTGATTTGCACCTGAGAGAGTGATTTACACATGAGTCTTAGATTACCAAAACCTCTACCAATTTATTCTATGTCAATCAATTCGCTTTGTTGTGATGGAGATTTTGATGGATTTTTAATGTGTGGTCGACTTTCCTATCCACTCATCATCATGCCTATAACAGAACATATAATAGAAAAGATATATAATAAAATAGATGAAGACATCAACTAAATAAAAACATTATATAGAATCCAACCTTACATAATTCACACATCAAGAATTTTGCTGAATAATTCAAACAACTTTATGGTCTTAACCTTCACGGTTTTCATCAAATCTAGCTAGCAAGTTATGCTCTTCCCTTAAGATTTCTTCTTGGATGTGCTAGGTGGGGGCTCAAATGATTGTATTTTTGGAGGGTGTTTGTTGAGATTATAAGCATTGTCTAGGTCTAAAACTTGACAATGGATGAACCCACAGAACTTGTCGATGAGGCTAATGATGGCATGTGGTAAGAGTTTGCTTGTGTCGAGAGCTAATTTTTATAACATAAGAGTAGAATAGGCAGAAATTTACTTACTAATATAATAGAATTGTTATATTTGTGGCTTATGTCTCTCTAACATGTCATACCTAAGCATCACAGTAGTGGTTGCCTTCCTCTATAATATTTAACGCATGACGTAGAATTCACACAGGTTGTTGCCAACTGGTTGTTTTAGGATCCAATGATGTTTGGAGATTCGGAATGCTAATGCATACACCACATATCGTTCATGCGATCTTCCGGACCTATGATATTTCGTATATGCTCTGTTCAATACATTTACAATGTATTGGTACAAAAATCTCAGTTTGCTCCTACTATCAAAGATGACAATCTATTGATATCGATATCAATATTGATTACCATGAGGATACAGTGACCACTGCACATAGGAGAATGTATCAATATCTCCATATGCATAGAGAGCAAGTAAAACAAGAAATCGATGATCGCCACATACTCAAAGAGGTAAAGATAGGAGTATGTGGTCATATGCCTTTAGCTTGATTAGGGAGTAGAAGAGGTAGCCCTCAATCTCCACTTATTTCCCCATCAGGTTTTGGAAGTTCACAACAACTGGGTCTAGAAATACAACCTTAGTATATGTGCTTTTACATCAATAATAGATATATCTGTAAAATAAAATCACACTTAAAGAATGCTTACCTTAAAGGAATGGCCACCTAATAAAGGAAAAAATATCAAAGTTCGTACATTGACCATAGTCGAAGAATATTGAAATCGAGGTACCTTTGTTGGTATACTCGAAAGAGCTCTAGAAACTTCACCCATAGCACACTATCGGTTCGATGAAAGTCCACATCAGTGTAATAAGTACTAAACATGGATTTACCAATGGTGCCCTGCTCCAAATATCATTGATGCAATCATCGTGTTTGAGTGCCTATTTGCACTAGATGTCCTAGCTAAAACGGCATTACCACTTTTGTCTTTTGAAGCTTATCCAAATATCACAAGCTGTCTAGATCGGCCTTCTTATAGAATTGTTCCTTTTTGTCCTCTTGATCTTCAATGTATAGTTTCTTAGACATAGCCTATAGATCCTTTTTCTCTATAGTTTGGTGGAAGTTCAATTTAAGTATCTTAGGGGGCAGCGGTTATGCCATCATAATGAAATAATCTTGAATATTCTCTGGAACTGATTCCTTCACATCCTTGCGCTTTAGGGCCAAGGAGAAAAGTTACGCTTCCACTAACCATCTTTTGAGGTCGTGCCAACATCAGTGTTGACTTTGATGTCTTAGTTGATTGGCACCGTGGCTTCTTCAATGAAGTGGACTTTAGCGATGCAATTTTGTACACAGTGGTGGAGTTGGGGTCTTTTCTAGAAGTGGGAGTGGACTTAGGGTCTTTTGTGAAAGCGGGGGTGGAATGGGGCTTACGTCGAGATGGGTACAAAGCTAGATTTGGACCACAACCTCTTGAAGAGCTCAAACCATTGTCTCTAGGATCGCCTGGACCACAATGATGACAAAATAGTGTTTGCACAATAGGATCACATTGTGAAGAACATAGCCTAAAGTGTCAAATCTTTCTCTAGAGGAAACTTTAGCTAGTACCCTTTGTATCGGCTTAGCACGTCCTCGACCTCAACCCTTGCAATGTATTGTTTACCCTAGCAATATAGGATGTGCCATACCACTAGCAATCTCTTGAGTAATGTTGTCTTGATGGGCACGTGGTGCCTACAAGGAGTTCGTGAAGTGATGTCATGCACTAGATAATGCATCGTGTTCGGTTCAGTAGGGATGGCTTCTACAAAAGCCCAACCGCTTTGCCTCCCACCTAGGCTTACCACTTGGTTCCGAGCTAACTCCTAGAAATGGGGTTGTTGTTGGGCCTGCATCTTAGCAAGTGCGACAACCAATTTCTCATCAAGCTGCCTTGCCATCTCTCATGATCCTGACAAAAAAGTTGCTAGAGGCTTGTTATCTAAAGAGAGTTCCATGATGATGTAGTAACCATCTAGTATCTTGTTTGGACCTCTAGGCCTCCTTTGTGATGAGGCGGTTGATTTTTAGGATGGACCAGCAGTGGAAGTACCAGCCTCCTTTAAAGAATGAAAGTTAATTATTTAGAATGATCTATTAGACTAGAATGTTTGGTAATGGATCATGCCATACATAAGAAATTACCTTAGCACATTCCATATTTTCTTTGTTCAAGTTTATGTAGGTACTATGGCTACCACGTTGTTCGTTGTTTGATCTAGAGCTACCGAATTCTTCGTGCTCCATCTTATCAATGATGCCTAAGCTAGTTTTAATAAAAAAAGATATAAGACGAAAAACACACAACAGACAACAAAACTTCGGTGCTCTCATAACATTTGATTGGATAATTTAGCATTCGTGAAAAATTGTTGTAACTACATCCCTAATAGCATAACGTGTTGTTGTAGGTTCAGCGGCAAGCAAAATGCATCTGAAGCCACAATGCCTTTTCTTGCACTGCTGCTCGTCCTACTTCCCATGGGCCACCACCACCGAGCTGTCCACCATGACCTCCTTGTCATGTGCTGCCTGCCCCTGTCCATGTGCCACCTCCCCACCATGGCTGCCAAGGATTGGAGAAAAGAGAGGAATGGGACAAAGGTGCCAATTTTTATTTAGAACCTACACCTTTGCTCCCACATAGTTAGCGGGTTTAAATAACAATCGGCACCTATAAGGTGCACAAAGGTGCTGGTTGTTTTGAATAGCCAGTACATATAATTTTTGCTTTTTTATATTAATAAGATTAATTGGTATGTCTTTATTTCTTTTTTAATGATTTATATAGTTGTATTTTTTATCTTCTATGCATATAATATTTTTTAGACTTGCAATCATTGAAAACTACATGCAAACAATAAAATTCACAACATATTAGGATTTAATTTTATCACAAATTGTACATAAAAGTTAAAATACAAATGTTTTTATTCCCTAACTACTAGTCCCTCTTGATGATCTCTCGATACATACGAGGCTTCTTCATCTTCTTGCTTGGTGTCAAGTTTGTCCACGTCCATTGTGAATGGTGGTTGCTCATCGAGTTGATCATACTCATCTTGATCGAAGATATTCCCGATGTCCACAATACTTCGATTTCCTTTGAAAATGATATAATGCATCTTGGTGCACGGGTCTATGACATAGAAGACATGTTTAATAGATTTAGCAAGCATGAATGGTTCATCTTCATAGCCGACATCCTTGAGGTTTACGATGGTCATTCCATACTTGCCAACTTTCAAACGCCTTGGAATTCTAACCTATTTTCACCAGAACAAACAAAGTTTTAGAGGCCCATAGTCTAGCTCCTAGATTTACTCTATGAAACCATAATATGTGTGCTTACCGCTGTCATAGAAGGCGTCTACATGGAGACCATTGTTTTGATTAGTACTCTTGTCATCCTTGGTTATCGTGTAAAATGTATACCCATTTATGTCGTAGCCTTGGTATGTATAGATTGTGTTCGATAGCCCCGAAAACAAATAATACAATTGGTCACTATTGGTATCTGTAGTTATTATGTGCTTTATCAATCACTCTCCAAAATGAAGTCTATGCTTCTTAGTGACCTAGTCCTCCAACTTTCCTAGGTTTTGATTGCGGATTATATTGTTGTGTATGTCCACATATGGAGCCACCAAACCTAATTGTCGTAGTATTGCAAAATATGCTTGTCTTATGGTTTCTCAATTAGGAGGGACAATTCTCTTATGACCTAATGTCCATTTTTCCAAACATCCTGCTCTCATGATGGAATAGTGGCACACCAATGGGTTTCAAATCCATATAATCTATATAGAACTCACCTCCTCCGTTTCGTAACTCTCAATGATGATGCCTTTAGGTTGTGTTTTGTTATGAACATATTTCTTTATAATGCCCGTGAACCTATCAAAAGCTCACATGCGATGCAAATACATTGGGCCTAGTATCTTTATCTCTTGCACAAGATGATCTACATGATGCACCATGACATCAAAAAATAGAGGAAACAACATCTCGAGCTATCAAAGGGTAATAATCATGGCATCCTGAAGCTTGTCTAATAAATTTGGATCAATCACCTTCTAATATATAGCGTTAAAAAACTAGTGCAACTTTATGATTGGGCCTCAAATCTCCTTTAGAAGGATACCTATAATTGCAATGGGTAGTTGTTGTGTCATCAACACATAGCAGTCATGTGACCTCATGCCAACTAACCTCTTATCATTCATATTAATTAGTTTCTTCATATTGGCCTAGTGATTGGATGGGACGTTGACACCCTGAAAACATTCCAACATACTCATTTTTTCAGTAGCACTAAGATTGTAGCATGCTGGGAGGAGGTAGTGGTGGTCATTTCCTTTGTCTTGAGGGTGCAACTCTTTCCTAATGTTCATGTCTTAAAAGGTCTCTTCGTGCTTTCAATGTATTCTTTATTTTGCCAGGTATGTTTAACAATAATCTGATCAAGTTATCACATATATTCTTCTTTACATGCATGATGTCGATTGCATGGAGAACATCCAAGTCTTGTAAGTCCCAAAAGATAGATCTTTTTTTCAAAGAGGCATCTCACTATTGGAGGTTGACGCACATGTACTTCCACTCCCCTTACCAAATACCACTTTGATATCCTTTACCTTCTGGTAGATCTCACCGTTAGATATAAACTTTTCATGGCTTCTCTCTTCCACTGTCTTATCAAAATCTCTTATATTTGTGTGGTACTAGTTAGTCCAACCAAGAAAGCTTTGATGATGCATGTAAATGGTTTTTTGAGAGTGATTCAACCACTTATCTCCAGTCTAGGCCATCCACCATACACAAGCTTTTGTACCGTTCACCATCTAGCCTGACGTGTTACTAAGTATGGGGTAGTCTTGGATTATTGTGAACAAAACATCCTGTAATGTGAAGTACTCTCGTTTATAACCATCTCAAATCCTTACACCATTCTTGGATAGTATCCTAAGATCTTCCACCAGTGGTTTAAAGTACACATCAATATTGTTGCTAGGTTTTTTAGGCCCTTGAATTAGAAATAGCATCACGATGTACTTGTGCTTCAATCAGTACTAAGGAGGGAGGTTGTAGATAATGAGAGCTACTGGTTGCGTGCTATGACAAATGCTCATGTCACTAAAGGGATTCATACCATCTATGTTGAGCAAAAACCTTATGTTCCTCATATCAAACACAAAGTGCTTTCTATACTTCATTTCTATCCTTTTGTATTAAAATTCACCAGTTGGGTGCCTTATTATTCCATCATTCTTATGCTCCTCATGGTGACAATGCATCAACTTTACATATTTCTTGTTTGCGTATATACGTTCTAGATGACGGTTGATAAGAAAATACTACATCACCTTCAAAGGTGCTCTTTTTGTCTTCACCGTAGTACCATTGGTACCACCATCACCATTTCCACACTTATACCAAGATGCTTTTGCAAAGTGGACATTCATCTAAACCAGCATACTCACCTCGTATGATATACAAATTATTTTAACGAGCGTGAATTTTTTGTATTTCAAGGTCAAGAGGGCATATAATCTTCTAAGCTTGGAAAGTTATTTCCAGCAGTATATTGCTCACTGGAATAATGTTTGCCAATAGCTACAACAACTCATTGAAGCACTTATTTGATCATCTATTGCTTGCCCTTCAGTTGTAGTAGATAGTACCATGTCAACTTATTGTGTTCCTCAAGTAGAGTTTTCGAATCCTCCACCATAATCTTGAACTTAGAAAAAGTCCCTTTCATCGGTGTAAAAGAAAAAGTCCCTTTCGTCGGTGTAAACCCTCCCCCTATCGCGCAACATCTGATTACTCTAAATAATTTAATATAATATTGTGCCAACTCTCTATATTAATCTAAAATAAACTATGTAAATCACCTAAATTTTTTTATAGAAAATGAATAACCATATATCCATACTTAATTAAAAAAAATACCATATTGTGTAGAGAGGATTTACAAAGCAATTAAATGAACAAAAAGATAAATAAAATATCCACTGAAATCAATAATGCAAACTAAAATTTTAGGTTGATAACTATATAGCAAATAGCAAGAAATGAAGTGAGAAACTAGATAAACCTACCTTATAGCACACAAAATAAAAGGATCTCAAAAAAATCAAAAATAAATAAAGCAAAACATCTCCCTTGTCTAGGTAGTCAAGAGACGCCTCCCTATTCTCTGCACGATTAGCTAAGAGGAGGGATTGCTAAATTTGTATGAATCAGCACCTGTAGTTTAAAGGTGCTGATTATTTATACGGCCTGGCATCTTTAAATGGGTCCACCAACAGATGCTTGACCGTGAACGTTACTGAGCCTCACTAAAAGTTGTTGGTCGGTGCTAATAACTATCACCTATATTACGACGGAATTATAGGTACTGATTACCCTGGCGGCCTGGTCAGCTAGTCCCTGGCTACCTCCTGCGATGGTGTGGATGGCCAGCAACCTAACCTTCTCCTTAGTAGCATCTCTCTAGAAACAGTGAGAACAGGAGCTAGCAACAGTCAGCAAGTCCATGGTATTGAGGTAGTGATAGGAGAAAATGAAGCTAGAGCTACTACTGGTAACATTCAACAATTCTCTAGTACTATTGAGGCAGCCACTAACACTGTTGAGGCAGTAGAAAGTAATATTGCACAACCAGAACAACCTCACATTTCAGAAATAGTTAAACTTGATCCAGCTGACGTTGTTGCTGATCCCAAGCTTCGAAAACCAATTGAGAAATTTCATGTAGACATTAGAGATGTTGTTAGAAGGGAGTACTTGTTAAGAGGCCCATGCTAACTAACTAGCCATATATATCCACAGAAGTTGATGGGAAATCATTAAAGAAGCTTTCACGACTCTGGGTACAAATGCACAATTGGTTGGAATATAGTGTTGCTAAAAATGTTGCATTTTATTGTGTAAAGCTTGTGCAAATAAGACAACTAAAGCCATTCTAATATTAAAGCATTGAAAATGACTGGATACTATTGCATTTTGAAGATATGAGAAACTAAAAGATGAAGCTACCTCTCGCTAGTGGTATTCCAAATTCTTAGCTCTGAAATTTGCTTACTATTAATTGTGTTTTACAATCCATGTATTTAATATGAGATTTTGTGATTCTATCTTTTATAGTGTCAAGTTCTAGAGCTATAATTGAAGAGCTTCCTTAGGATATTATAGGCTTGAATGAAGCTAACTTGTAACAAGGTATTTGCACTTTAAAATTGGTCTACAATTAAATTTGTATTGTACTTTTTATCATATATTAGTATGGGTATTATCTATGGTATGGGATAGCAATTAGACTTGATCCGGAGCTTAGAGAAATCCTGGATCCGCTACTGACGACACCATCCTCCATCACTTGTAGTTGGCGTGCTCCTCCTGTGGTGGCGTGGTTCATCCACTCGCCAACTTGCAGGTTCATTGATTTTTTTTTAACGCGTGTAGTATTTGTTCATTTCATGATTCCATGCGATGCATGCATGTTTGGACTTAGCATCCATCGAAGGAGACGACGACTATGGCATATTTTATTGGGTGCCAGTTAAATCAGACAACAACTACGTCAATGGATTTCGTCTACCAGCCAGCGGCTTGGCCTTCAAACTATGGTTTGTATTAATCGATCTAGTTGGTACGTGCTAATTTGTATTGATCGATATGGTTGGTGTAAGCATATATGGTATGATTAATCTCTTCCTGACTAAATGGCCTTTCACTATGCCCATCTCCAAGAACCCTGTATCCTCTCATCTACAGTATATCTTATCACTGTCTAAACCCCTCTTCCTCCTCTTCTCTAGCATCTCGCTGCCAGTTGAGGGTAGAGGGTGGGTCGGGCCTTGTCACTTTAGTAGTAGTAGTAGGATTAGTTGGGCAATCCCATTCTCTTAGGTTCTTCTTATGTTTTTAGTAGTCTTGGTCATCGAGATGGTTGCCAACATTGGCTATTCTCATTTTGTTGCCATGGTGTTCGTCTCTAGTGAGGTATGGCACCAGGTTTCCTCCCCTAGCTATGGACTAGTGTGCTATTGGTTTTGCACATGGGAAGGATGTGTCAGCCGATATAGATTTTTCTAACAAGCTCAGTAAGGAAAGTGGTCTTCTTGATCATGAGTGAGGATTCCTCAAGAGATGGCTTAAGTCATCAAGATTCGCCGAGTGGACCTCAACCTCCCATGTGAGGAGGCCCAATTTAGTTATGGGCCTTTGTTTTCTTTGTAGCTCACCGTATTTCATCTTTCTCATTGGCGGTTTGAATCTAGTCGATTATTGTGCATTCACTGCTGCTGCTGCGTCAAATTTGTGCAAGATCTCTAGGAGAAACCTTCGGTGGTGTGGCTAAAGCTTCTATTTGTTGGCTAGTGCCTAAACCTCCACACTTGGGATGCTCCTTTAGGGTTTGTGCAGAGGCTTCACTTCATGTGGTTCACCTTGTTTCAAGCTCTATTGAATCGAGTTATTGGCCTCCACCGACAATGTCGCAAGCAATCGAATAAGGACCCGATTGTCTTTTCATATTCTGTTTAGGTCCTTTTCTGCAAAATACTGATAAAAATTATAATTTGCTCATTCTAGAGGGGTTTCATTGCAAAACTAGTTGTATCCTGGTGAACTGTGCACTATTGTCACGCATGTATATGTTCTAAATCCTGCCAATAAATTAATACACAAGTTTTAAAAAAATCTCTTTCTAACTGTATTGCATTGAATTTTCTTTTTCTTTAGTCCTTAAACCACTATGCGATCAACTAATTTGGTTGTATCAAACAAGAGAATATTAATAAATCTAAAATATGTCAAAGGTGGAATGTTGTTACAGATGTTATTAATTTATGGTGATTAACGTCTGTCCGTAATGCCTTAAGAGGCTTCTACCTTTTCTATGCTTATCGTGTGATTACTTTACCACAACATCTCTAATGTAGCAATGCCGAATACTAATGGACCGAGCTACTGGTGGAGATGAGATTCTTGTTTCTACTTTTATTCTTTTATTATTCTTTTGTAGCGTTTATGTTATTGCAGAGTAATGTACTCTATCTATCTGCACCTACATAAAATACTTATCACCATGACCATGACCGGATGACATATCCAATGGACTAAACTATTTGTGTGATCCATTCGACGATCTAGATTTTCCCCCTCGCGACCCTATCCCCCTCCTCTGCCCCACGGCCCCGCTCGCCTCCTAAACGCAGCCCTAGCGTTCCTCTCTCCAGCGTCGCCACTGTCGCCGCTACCGTCTCCCCTGCCACATGCCCCAACCTTGCCTCGAGCCCAATCTCCGTGCTTGGCCTCGCCGCATGGGCCCCCTCCACCTCAACAGCCACACCGCTGATCACAATTTCCTTCTCAACCTCTCCGAGCAAATCACCCATGCCTACGCTCTCAATCGCTACCTCCGTCATCGTCACTGTCACCCTCCGTTCCTCCTTGCCTTCGCCACCTTCAATAACCACTTATGCTTCCCTCCGCCCATGCCGACGCTCTCTATCGCTGCCTATGAGTAGATTGCGATCCCGTGCGCGATGGATGGCCCGTCGCCTCAAATAGGTGAAAGAAAAGGGGAAAACCCTCGCTTTTCCCGTACTCTTCGTCTGCGGTGCAATGCTGGAGATCAAGGTGGCCGGTGATGGTGGTAGCTATCATGGAGAAGCTCATCGGCTGAGGGAGTACAGGAATCCCACTAGCACAGACGATGGATCCTTTGTCTTATCCAGAGCACCATCACATATTCTATTCGAAACACCATTGACTTTACAGCATCTTATTCAAAGCGCAACTCTATTCCAAAACGCCATTAGCTCTATAGTCCATGTGTCTTTTATTCCCTTCATCGCTATCTGACCATATTTTCATCGGCTTTTCAATCGATGGATGAGTACTTTAGCCCCTATTGGCGACTAGCCAATAGCAGGAGTTCGAATCGATCAATCGGCCAATTGACTCATTAGTTTATCTCCTTGTCAATTACAGGGTCAAATTGACTAGCACTCCTGTAACTCCAGCAACTTGACGAAGGGACTTCGAAGTCAAATGACCTGCACTAGAGCAAAGCAGATATTCTAGGCCCTCTATTGGTGAACACAGAGAACCAATTTGTTGCGAACATATTTTTGGCATGCTCGGTAGGACTGAACTCTTCATTCATCGACCAGCAGGACCATACAATTGGATAATTAGAAGTCAGAGTTCCATTCATCAACCAGAGGGACAAAATTTTAATCAATATGTCCAAACAAGAGGTTGTTGTCAAGGCACGCTCGTCCGATGCAAAAGCCAACAAAGATATTATTATTCTAGTCGCATTGGAAGACGTGAATGAAGAGTAGAGGCAACAGGTGGAGCAATCTGTGAATGATTTTGAGATATTGTGGTTACAATCCTTTTGTATGACATATGATAGTCTGATCTAGAAGAATTTATTCCCAATATCAACTCTGATCAGTGAACTAACTCAACCTGCAACTTCAAGTCCATAGAAATCCGTTGAAGAACCTGCTATACATCATGTGCTGAATGATCAATCTGAAAGGTTGACAAGAATGCTTTGGGACATGATAAGGAAAAGAGTGGATGGATTATATACTCATGAGCCACCGTTTCATACATCAACAGATATCGGTCCACGGATGTCAATGTTCAATTGGTTCGATGGCTATATTCAGCTCGGGAGGCAACATGATGAAGACGATGAGTATACTGTCAAAATATCCAAATTGATGAAGCAACAATTTGATTTGAAACCCAAGGAGGAGAATTTCATATATCGGCCTCCATACTCTGAGTAGTTTGATAAAGTACCGTTACCATGCCAATACAAGATGCTAGACTTCTCCACATTCTCAGGGCAAGACAACATGTCAACAGTTGAACACATTTGCTGATTCTAGGTACAGTGTGGATGAGCATCGACAAAATAAGTTCTGAGAGTTAGGTTGTTTCGATTGTCACTATCTATATCGACTTTTATTTGGTTTTCATCATTGCCACTAAGCTCAATCAGAGGATAGGCTGATCTGGAAGAACAATTTTATAAGCACTTCTTTGCGAGCATCTACGAGATGTGACTCACAGATTTGATATCAGTGAAGCGGAGGAAGGAATAATCATTTTTGGAATATATTTAAATATTCGATAATGTATGAAGCTGATGCTACAGCTTGGATTTAAGCGATGAACAGTTGGTAGACCTAGCCATCCAATGATTATCAAAGTGCATTGGAAGGAAACTTTTCTCACAGGAGTTTGACAAATTAACACATTTGATGCTGACTGTATCAACTATTGAAAGCTGATTGCAGGAAGCAGGGGAGAAGATTCTAGAGTCGTGGGAGCTAGAAGAAGATAATTTTGAAGCATGGGTCCTCATCCTATGAAATTGGGCGGCGTGTGTTTGCACCAAAATTTAGTAAGCCACACAGTCAGGATTGGAGAGCCGATTGACTTATGAGAAGAGTTGATTGATACATGAATGAGTCGATTGGATCCATTGAATATAAATTCGGTTCAGTTAAAGATGGAAGTTTATATAGATATGACCAAATTTAAGGAGAAGCCATGGAAATCATGATAGGGTATTTTTATCTATATATAGAATATATCGTGTAAAATAGGCAAGTCTAGTTAGTTCTATTAACTTATTGGAGATAGATTCCTTATATGTTTTTGGAAATATCGGACTCTTTTAATCACAGGGAATATAGACTCCCTAGAAGTTTATAATCTATCTCTCTCTCGATCAAATATAACTTCAGCGCATCACCATCCTAGTTTATTTAGGTTTTTACCGACAGGTTCTGGCTCTCGACGTGGGACTGCATTAGTTAGGTCCGAATTTTAGCAAAAGTGTAAGTCCTGCTATTTTCCTAGTGTATTTGCTCTATCTAAGACTACATCAGTTAGGTTTGACCTGTTAGTCCGATCAAATATATCACATCACGTTCATATGAGATCTATTAGCTTATTATGTTTCTTTTACTATCATGAGTCTCATGCTATATCGGTTAGGTTCGTCCTATTAGACTACTAGTAGATTGAGTCATAAGCTAATGGGTCTTTATTCGGCATTTCATCGAAGTAGCTAGCTGATAAATTATCCACATATTAAGTCCCATACTTAGTGTATCGGTTTCTCAGTCAATATACATATATCTTCAGTGATTTACTCTCATCGGCTCAAGCCAATGGGTTCGTCGGTTCCTTCTGTCCTCTTGTCCGATCTTGCATTTGTTGTCTTGTTGACATTAGTCTTAGTTGCATACTGTCTCGGTTTGGTATGATCTATTAAGATTGACTTTAACGGTACCGTCATGTTATTTACTGGGTCTTATACTATTGAAAGATCGGGTCTCGCTCCTTACTACTTATCGCACAATCTATTTGGAGCGTCATCGGCTTTGCAGCAATTGGGTCATTTATCTTATCGGAAGCACCATCATATATTCTATTTGGAGCTCCATCGATTTTACGGTCGATGGGTCCTTTATCTTATTCGAAGTATCACTCTATTCTAGAATGTTATTGGCTCTACAACTAATATATCTTTTATTTTCTTCATCGCTATCTAACCACATCTTCAACGGCTTTTCATGCGATGGACAAGTATTTTAGCCCCTATCGACGACCAGCCGATAGCAAGAGGTCGTATCGGTCTATCGGCCTATTGATTCATCGGTTTATTTTCATGTCAATTGCATGGTCAAATTGACCCATAACTCTAGTAATTTGATAAAGGGACATTGAAGCCGAATGAGTAGTATTGCAGCAAAACAGATCTGACATGTCTCGACATATTCAGGCAATTGTGTTAGACCTTCATCGATGAACATAGAGAAACGATTCGACACAAACAGCGTGATACGATTTTCCTAACCATGGCTACCGTGAAGTCTTCCTCGGCGTCCGCAGGTGCTTGATCTTGTCTGCCGAAGCTTTAGTGAGTTTCTTTGCAGAATCTTCCTTTGAACACGCGCTGCCTCCCCTGCTCCAGAGACACTGCCATGCGGGACCCAGCTCTGTTTAAACCTGAATAAGAAATGACTTGTATGCTTTTCTCTTAAACTGAAAAAGAAATAAACTTGTAAAATGCATAGCTAATTCATGTTAACTCCAAATAAAGTGAAACAAAATTTCCTAGAACCACAAAATTATGTTATTTGTTCCTGTAAGCTAAAAAAGTAATAATCTGTACAGAGAAATTCTCTAAAATTCATACACTTGGTAAATACTTTAATTAGTATAGAAAATGTGTTAGAACTTCTAAAATTCATAAAAAAATCATTCTAACTTCAAATGAGGTGAAACCATTTTTTAGATTAATAAAAATTCCAAATTTATTCTGGTAAAGTTTGATTTCACAAAAAAACCTCCTAGGGTTCATGTACATTTAGAGTGCTGTTATAAATACCGTATTTAACATATGGCACTTGTAAAATTCATATATGGTGAATGCAAATTGATAAAATAGAAAGTTCTCCACTATAAATCATATAAAATAAGTACCAACTCACTGTAATAAATCATGCATGTTAGAGCACGTTGGATTTTTCGCTTTATTTGGTATTCATATGTATACCGTTAAAATTGTGTAGACAACCAGATTGCTGGAGTAGACGAGGGTGAGTTTGTTCCTGACCAGGTTGAAGAAGAGCAAGACAAGTGCTCCTCACTCTCTCTTTGATCATATTAACTCCTATGATTTTGAGGATCAAAATGCGTTGTTTGTGAATTGCATGTGTATTTAAATTTATCGGTATTTGTAATATAGTTATATGGTAGCTATGCCATAATTGTTGCATTTTCCACTTTGATACTTGTTATTTCTACTGTTTATAACCTTAGACTGGATTGGAATACTTTCTAAGTACTCAATTGGGTATTAAAATGCTTATTATGCTTCCATGTGCTTAGAAATATGCCAATAAACAATCTGAATACTTTATACATATTAAAAAGGGCATTGTAATACTTCTGGATAGAGGGGTCTCCTCTGCATATTTGTGAACTAAAATGATGCTAAAAATTAATTTAAGAATTAGGCGGCAGGTGGTATATAGATGGTGTTAGTTGTATATTAATAGAGGGAGTGTTCGCCTCAGTCGATTAATGATCAAACTCAATGTCTTACAATATAACACATTTGTTAATATGGGATAGCCTTAACTCAATAAATTGCTCATTATTTAGCCTTGTATTTTGATAGGTTGGAGTAGTATGAAATAGTCTGACCGATGGTTCAGAGGAGCTATCTATTTATCCACTAAGGATAGTTTAGGCATCTGAACATGTTGAATACAATGGTATAGTGGGTCGTGGGAAAATAGGTGTTTGCCACTATAGTATTAGGTTTAAGGCATAGACCCACCACCTAATAGCTATAGGTCATGACCTATAGTGGATTCACGCTTGCCATCGTTAGTACAAGGCTAAGTTTTGAGGCTAAGTCATAAAAAGTAAAACAGGTATCTTTGGAATCATGTGACATACATTGCATGATTAATATCTGGTTATGGATATTTTTACAAAACCCCTAGATCAAGCATCTTTTTTCCGGCTGTGAGGGGAACTGGGGGTATGCTTCCCTTTTTAGTGGAGGGAAGTTTTGGTTCTTGTATAATAGCTTTTGGAATTTGCTTTTGTAATATGATTTTGCTTTCAGTTTTTTTATCACAACTATATTGCATCGCATCATGTATTATAGATACACATCTTTTTCTAAGTTAATAGTAAAGAGTAATAGTACATAATCTTGTTAAAAATAAGTATTACAGTAGATATTTTCTTGATCTTTTCTCATATTTTTCATAGAACATATTTTTGATCTTTTATATTTTTCATATCACATATTTTTAATCTTTCTCATATTTTTCAAAGATATTAGTGCTTTCAGAACAAGATTGAAATAGATGAGAAAGTTCAATCAAGTCAAGATTTAATTTAAGTTATCATTCCATTTGGATAGTAATGCAACGATCAACAATGCATATATAGAAACATGCAAGCATTTATACCTTATGACATGAACATGATTGCAAGTAATATACGTGAATCATTTGTACTGCTCATTATTTAATAAAATTTTATTTTCAAATAAAGAACACAATTGATGCTCTCCCTCAAAACAACTCCATAGAATGAATAACCCTGTGTTCTCCCCGAAGACAAGCAAAACATGAAGAATCGAAAGATTTAGTATTCACATGATGAAGTGTCACATTACCTTTTTCAACATAATTTATAAGAAAGTGAAATCTAATATCAAATATATTTTGTTTAGTATTGAACTATGTTCCAAGCAATACAAATGGTAATTATATCGAAAAGTGGAACATTTTCTAAAGTAACACCATAATCTTTATGCGTAGTTACTATCTAAAGAATTTTAGAACAACTAGCAGCAGCCATGTATTTAGATTTAGCAATTGATTGTGCTACAGAGAATTATTTTCTAGAAGACTAACTAACAAATAAATTACCATGTAGAAACAAGTACCAAAAATACTTTTTTATCAAGTCTACATCTTTCAAAAACAATTCCAGTAAAAGCTCTTAAGGTAATCTGTAAAGATGCCGATAGCTATATATGCCAAAATATTCAGTGTTATGAACATATCTAAGAATGCGCTTAATTGCTTGAAGATGTAAAGCACGTATGAAGCTTAAAATCATGCACAGAAATATACCATAAATTGTATATCTTTTTGAGTATGCTCTATTGTTTGTGAAGTCATGATCGGTGTAAGAATCAATTTAATTGATTATATGGGATGAACCAAAGCTTCATCTTCATGAACAAAAAATATTCTCCCCCTTAATTTATGCACTGTAACTATAATCAGAACCATAAAAATAAAAGCATTTTTAAAAGTTATCTTTTTAAACATATGATGCTCTTGTGAGATAGGAGAACAAATATTTGTTATTACATATATGGCATAAACATCTAGAATTCAGTTTTCAAAAGTTCTCCTACATAGAAGAAGACACTGTCAAGGTCATTGTATTCGGGTTAGTCATATAATGTTTAGGAATAGAGTACTGAGACACACGACGCATAGCAGAAGACATAACACAAGTACTCTATCCAAGGTTTTCATCTATTATTACTCATATTACTAGAATCAAAATGGCATGTTTTTCTCAAATTAGACAATGCCTTAGCCATTTATCTCATTTATTATTTAGTATGTCTAAAACAAAATTCTACTTTATGTCCATCTCTACCACAATGAGTGTAAGTGTACTAAACTTTATATTTACTTTTAGATGTATAAATAACACTCATACTTATTATGCCAGTAGATGACATAAACATCACTAGATATTGAAATTATCTTTTTAGTTTCATTTACAATCTTAATTATATCACTACCAAGAGATTTAACAATAGATAGAGCAAATTTTACTAAGAAACATGATGAAATTTATCCTATTTACCACAATTAGAAAATGAAAAAACCTTATGAGCAATTTTAATATCATTATCATTTAATTACTATTATCACAATAATAAGGTTTTGCAACTACATAAATATGTTTATTATTTTTCATAGTAGAAATATATATATGTCATAGAAAAATAAATTCAGCATAGTCTAAATCACATGATTTGCAAGAATTATTTATAGATGTTAAAGTTTTATGCTTTACATTTTTAGCATTTGATTGTTTAATTAAAACATCTTGTTTCTTAATTTTTTTATCTTTCTTTTTTAATAAAGTACCCAGTTTTTCAAAGGCATAAACTAAATCATCATTAGAATGTTCTTCCTCATTATCAGTATTGCTATCGATGTCACTTTTGGTGACGCTTCTGTTACTTGCCATTGTACTAGCCCAATTAATATTTTTTCCTTCAGGAGTAGCTTCACCATCACTCTTAGGGTCCACATCCCACAGATTCACTTGTTCAAGAATAGAAATAGAAAGAACATGCTATACTATTTTCTTCAAATACCTCTTCTTTTTTTGTACACTTAAATGTTTGCTTCTTGTCACTCTCTTCTTCATCTTTCTCATCATCTTTATTATTAGAAAATCTTGCTACAAATTTTTAACATTTAAGATGAAGATAATTAAGCGAGTCACATTCAAAACAACTCGGAGGTTCTTCATCATTTCTTCTCTTTATGATGAAACATTCTATTGAACTCTTTTAAAGTATGTGGAGAGGAGTGCCAAATCATTGTTTTAGTTGTTCATCAGTTAGTGAAGACAAAGCATAGCTAGATGAAGAATTATCATCATTAGAGTTGCTAGTTTGGGTAGTTAAAGCTATTGATTTAGTAGCAATATTTTTTCTAGTAAAAATATCTAACTCATGTGTTCTCAATTTAGAGTAAAGTCTAAAGTAAGTGTACTCAAGACATTAGATTCTCTATTTGATGTTATCTAAACCTCTTAACAATTGATGAGAATTTTCAGCCTTAGAATAAATAATTTTAACGGAACGCAGGTCGCTAAGAATCTTATTAAAGTGAGCAAAGAGTGCATCGAGATTTACTAGGATTCATCTCAAAACACATATATTTCTTTTTATATATATCTTGATGTATCTCTTTTACCATGTTTGATCTTTTGTTATAGTCACAAAGTGCTCTTCATACCTCATGTGCTGACATAAGATGTATGACACGGTTAAAGTCACTTCTTTGTAGCCCTTGAATACTCAAATTCCACGCCATACTATTAGCCTCTACAGCTTATTGATGTCACTTTACCATATTTGAGAACCTTGTAGATCTTCTCTCATATAGCAAAGACTTTGAGCTCGAATATACCTCATCTTAACATATTTTCTAATCACCGGTTAGGAATAATTAAAAAAAATAAAATAATCTTATTCTCAGCACATGTAAGATCTGCTTACTCAAAGATAGGCAACCAGGGTGCATAATTATGAAAGACAAAATTAAAATTTAACATTTTACCTACATCACAAAACATAAAAAACTGTAATTTTTGAATCTATACATAATTGTTACTAATATCGTTTCATTACTAAATAGATTATAGCATCCGTAACTACGATTTACCTGAAAATTTTGTAGAATGAATTAGACAAAATTTACAAATAGAAATCATCTCAATCGAACTGTTGGATCTTGACATAGTAACACAATAAAATTACTGAAGATAAGGATAACTGAAATTAATTAAACCTTAATTAATTAATAACACAAGATCTGAAAAAATTAATAAAACTAGAAAAATATGCTAGCAAAATTTTTGATCAAATAAATTAATCCAAGACCTAGAGGAATTAAATTAATGTAAAATCAAATGCTAGGTGTGTAAAAAATAGAGATTAATTCCAGCACAAATATTTAATAAACTTTACCTTTATTAAAAAATTGCCCTTTGAAAATTTACAAAAACTCTCCCAATTTTATATGTCTAATACTCTAACATCTTACCGTTTAATTATAGCAAAAAAATCTCAAAAAAAAACACCTAAATAACACTAAGATTTCGTAACCGTTATTTATTTTCAGCCATCAAATATAAAATAGGTGCTTCATATTACTACAATGTCTAACTTGTATCACAAAAATTCTGGTTAGGTCACTATACCAGTGCCACTCCACTAGTCTGACTATGACATGCGTCCTCTAGATCTTCTACAGCTACACGCACCTGTGTCCACTAATAACGTTGGCCCACCTATAAGTCACAGTGTCTTTGTGCGTCTACACTGGCGGCTATTGTTGATAGGCCTCACCTACCTGTTAGGCACACTATTGCTACCGTGAGTACGCCACGCCTGCTGACTCTCACACTGTTTTCGCACGCTATTGTTGATGGGTTGTGGCTACTACTTTGTGCATATAGGCCATTGAAATTTCAGCCCGTTAAAGAAAATTATTTTCTTAATTTTCGTATAAAATTCTACCAAAATTTTTCATTATTTTTTCATCTAATTTTTAAATTTAATTTCTATATACAGGTAGAAAAAAACATTATTCGGCACATATTTTTTCAAACTAAGCTATCTCAACATATATGTTCACTATATATTATTTATAAATAATTTTAAACATAAAATAATTAAATAATATCAATTTAAATATAAACTAATTTTATTAATTTCAATCTAATTATTTTATCAATTTTGCTGTTTTCATTATTATTATTTAACAATATTTTATAATCACAGAATATGAACAACAAAACAACAAAAAGTGGGGAAACAAAAGAATTTGAAGATGTTTAATTTCAAGCTATGCCGCAAACCACAAATCATGTTGGTCCTAACCGAAAACAACCATATACAACTTTCTTGGAGAAATGCTGTACCAAGTGATTCACGTTTCAGAAAAATCGGGCTCGCGGGCCGGCTGGTTCGATCACCCGCGTGCGCCCACGCGAGCGAATCCGCGCGGCAGCAGCTTTTGCGACCCGCGGTGCGGTGGCGCCACAACGACGCAGGCCAGCCAACCGGCCACCTTTGTTTTCAGTACGGGATGGAAGGAATCGTTGGCCGCCCAGATGGCGACAGCCGGCGTTGGAATCCGGCGGAGTCGCATCATCGCACATCTCCATACGTCTGCACTAGGCATGTAGGAAGGATAACCGATCAGCTGGGTCCTTTTCCCAGCTCCTGGAGATGAGGTTCCCGAATGGATTGGGGCAGCGTTGAAATCTGGGTGTGGTCCGGATGGAATGGAATATAGCATACACTACTAAAAAGAGCTCATCGCAGATTGAAAAAAGGTTTTCACATGCAGCTGACTACCCCACTTGCGACTGAAGCCCAATAAAATCATAATTTTTACAGACATGCCAGCTATTTTCACATATGATAAAACTATGTTAACCGTCTGCAAAGGAAGGTCTTCACGTATCAGAGCGTAACAGAAAAATAAGAAATTTCCTAAAAAAGAAATAAATCATGAACCATGCAAGCATCTATACATCTAATTCATCAACAACATCATACTCATGCAAATGCCTTATCAATATCATCAACAAGAATAACACCAACAAATTCATCAACAACATTAACGATATAAAAGCATAAACAGTTGCCAGCCTGCAAAAATCATGCTAGCAAAACTTATCTAGATCCTATCGGGGAATGCAATGGCGGTACATACAGGTGCTCATTGACTGATGAGGGCGCGTGCGCTGGAAGCAACAGGATTCTCGCATTGCTCCACTCCTGGGCCACCTCCATTGATCCGAAGCTCCCGGTGCCTAACGCCACTTCTCTTAGGCCACCGCCATCAATCCATGCTACATGCACCCACGGCTACCGTTGATCTTCATGCTCCCACCACCATTATCAAGAACCGGCGCTCCCAAGCACCACCACCCTAGATCCATAGCTCCAGAGCACCACCGTCCTTGGAATCATGGCTACCATCGAGGAGAGGCTAGATCCCACACTCCCAAGCATTGCCACCACTAGATCAACCGCACCTGACCATCACCGCCCCTGGATATGTAGCTTCTAAGCACCACCATCCCCTCTTAAGGATCGCTGCTGCCATATCCATTGCTTGCACTGCCGTCATCCATCCCCATTGCTACAGCTAGCTGAGGGGGCGCATGCCATTGTGTTCATTGTCCCTGAGCTAAGCCACTACTACTGCTCTCAAGTACCGTTGCCTCTAGATATGCTACCCTTGGATCAGCTACTCCCGAGCATTGTCTCCCCTAGATTCACCTACTCCATCACTGTTGCCCCACTCCTTCACTACAACTGAGACCTAGTTGCTATGCCACCATCTCCTATTGCACGGACTATGGGAGGGACATTGGGCGGGGGAGGCAGGCACTAGTGATGTGAGGAGGTGAGGAGATCAAGAGACCTACTTGGTAAAAAACCTAACTACCTAGACTGCCCCCTTACTGTTGTCGGATACTAGACACTGTTGGAACTGATAGGGAAAGGGGGCCATATGAAGCAAGGATTGACCGCCCCTTTTTTCACCAATGGAACTTTCGTGATGTGCTCTCATGTGTCCTAAACATTGAATGAGATGGTGGATAACTTTGATTAGAGGGAGATGACATGCATGATCTGACTACACCATCTAAGGATGATGCCACTTCACGACCAATTCACCAACTCCACAAGTTGTATGTAATCTTAATGGATCATGATCAACAAAATCATGAGGTACCCATTCCTACAACCAACAAGAACAAGAAAGAATGTGTAGAAACAAGTAAATATGATAACTCACAAAGTTGTGGTTCTGAAGACAAGTAATGAAGCAAGTTGTGGTTCCGATCTAACAAAACCTATGAAACCATAAAGGGACACAAGTAGGTCTATTGACCAGAAATAGAGCTTATATATAAATGTAGTAGCCATTTAAAATCAACACTATCTCAGCAGGCCAAATTGGATTCCATAACTTGGACAGATTATTCTCTATATTTTCTTGTTAATGTATAATTTGACTAATGGTTGTGCGCACGATAATCATGATCACATCATCTCACCAAAAGAGAGGGTCCTGATCCACAAAAGTTGTTTATTGAATTTCCCATTGAGAAAATCCAAAAACATAAAAAGGAATAACTATTAAATCTAGTAAATTTCCACACAATTTTATGTATTAAATCCCGGACTGTAAATCAAGCCAGGTAAACAAAATAACGAATCAACACACATATCCAAGAAAAAATAAAGCAAAAAAGCTCTTAGTCCTACAAGCAAGAAAAATAGCAGTAGAAATATGATTCTAGCATAGCTCTAGCTCAAATCTAGAGGAAAACTGTCATGCGCCAAATCTCACAAGGGCCAATCGGACCAAACGAAGACGTGAGTGAGCTGACGGAGATCCTATTAGGGATGATGCCTTGGTCACATGAAGGCCTATGAGTTCTACTTTGCTATATAGTGTAGCTCCTTAATCTTTAAGATTTGAGGATGTGCCAATCAATTTGAATTTGCAATTGACAAGGAGATAAAGATGATAAAATCCATGAGTCAATTGGCCGATGGGCTGATATGGCTCACCCTATTAGTTAGGTGCCGATAGAAAGGTAGCGCTAGAGCATCGGCTGAAAAACGATGAAGGCATAGGTAATATATGAGTGAAATAAAATAAATGACTTATTGACCAAAGAACCGATGATGCTCTGGATAGGGTGGGAGATGAAAGCGTAGAGTAGGACCATTATTCCCCAAAGTCACGAGGACTAGTGACCACCGTGATAGCACCATTAGAGCCAACCTTGATAGATCAGACAATAACAAGACAGTATGAGGCCTACGCTAATGGCACAGGGATGATGGAGGCTTGATCAAACTTAACTAGTAAAAAGGATATGGCGAGGCCATCTACTGCTTATCGACCAAAAGACCGATACAGACCTATATCTAACCTCATTGGCTATCTAAACCAATGGGGAATGAAACATGCTAGATGCCAATGCCAGCCCTGTAAGACATGAATCTAATAGATCGAACCTAACAGAGATAGTATCAGGCCGAATCTGATGAGACCAGATAAATTGCTAGCAGATTAATCGTTATAGATATAAGACATATATATATAAATATAAATGTGTATTAGTTGGATAGCCGATATGCTAAGCACGAAGTACGCGATAAGGATAGTGGTGAGACTTACCCCTTTACCGGAGATCGGACATAACCGATGCAACCCCGCATCGAGATTGAGAACACACCAGAGTAAAACCTATAGCTAGGGTGAAGATGCATCGAGAGATGTTTTTTTGTATGATCTGATTGATATCTCGATAGGTCATAAGAGGTCCATATTTATACACTGGAATTACAAGAGTCCGATATGGTTGCAGACAACTCCTAGATAATATTTTCTAAATACATAAGGAAACTAATCTCTAAGAAGTTACAAAGCTAACTAAAATTGCCTAGAATAAATGGCATATTCTATATAGGTAAAATATCATGCCATTATTTCCATGACTCATCCTTAGACTCGGTCTCATCTGGATTACTTTCATTCTTTGATCGGACCGAATCAGTCTTCAACCCGTTCGATCGGCTTTCTTACTATGTCAAATGGCTTACTTCTATGAGCTGATCGGTCCTCCCTTCATCAACTGGTCCCATTTGTAGGCTGACTAAATTCTAATGTTAACAAAAACTCAATTGGGTATAAGAGCCTTCTATGCTCATCTTCAACATGTTAGCACTTCAGTTCTAAAATGGCAAAAATATAGTAAGGCTAACCGTACTTAGCAAACCACACCGACAATGCATTTGTACACACGATATCAAGGTAGGTTTAGGGTGTAAAATGTCATTTTCAATCATTTGCAGTACAAAACAGTAAAACAATTCATTACTTTAAATAATATTAATCACCACTGATCAATACTACACCATGTTCACCTAGGCCCAACAATCCACCTGAACAATGCTACACCATATTGAATAGGCTTTACCCTCTATCTAAACTAGCCAGTTCACTAAATTCAAGTTAATTAAAGGGGTAAGACTAATAATGGTGAATCTTGGTCGATCACCCATAACCACTAGAACAACTATTTGAATAGTGTTACTCTAACCAGAGATGCACAACATTACCTATAAGACAGCCTCACAGCACGTTTTAGTGTGCTGATATGCCACCATGACATTCCAAAAGAGACTATGGCAGAACCATTTGCATAAACCTTCCCTAACCATCCACATCTGGGTATGCTACCCACTTGTCCCACGAAGGATCTAAAAACTGATTAACCCATACCCTGCTCACCCAACTCTATTACACCCACCCTTGACTAGGTACCTTGGAAAGAGGTGAGCTATATTTCAAGCCTGGGCATTGCCCGTGTTGGATAGTGATAAGTATGAGTATGTCTTGTAAAATTTTCCCACAAATCAGTCCTTAATTGCCATAAGTACGACCATGAAAACCATGCACTTATAGCCCATAATTAAGTTATATTTTAGTTAAATAATTATCACCATTAAATCACTGTCAAAAATCTTGAGCTCTTAGCTCAAGTTATAAAGTATAGATTAAATGATTTTCTCATTAGTGATCTAATTGTATTAAGCATGCATGATTAAGCATATCTTATTTCTAGCTAGGTCAACATAAGGACCTAAGCGAGTGAAATGATCAACCCTTATTAAGGATTGGATATCAAATAAACATGGCCACAAGCAAGTGGATAAATATAAAATCTATTAGATTTATGACACAATTAACATTTATTTTTCTAAAGATCAACCAAGATTATTGCATCAGCGGTGGGGAGAGTCTTCGACGAGTGGGCTCCACGTGTCTAAGAGACAAAGGGGATGGATTCACCATGGACCAAGTCCACCAAGGTGGTCCATGAGGACAAATGGCCAAGATCGACACTAGGCCAATTGATGGTCGGGATCGATCGGGTGCCTAGCTACATAGGCACTCCACACAGCAAAATATGTGGCTGCCATGGTGGAATGAAGGGTGAAGTGGTGCTTGAAAGATTAAGTCACCTAACTTTTTATTATAGGAAGTTTCGGAGATTAATGACAACATATGTTGGGACTAACTATTTTTGTGAGTAGGTTGAGTTCTGGTATCGACATAAGGATATTGATGAATATGCTAGTAAAGAGAAGATAATGGAGATGTGGAAAGCGAAGTGGCTTTGTATGGCAAGTCGGTGAAAGACATGCAATGCTCGACCATGATGGACCATGCGGTGGTGAAGGACAAGCGAAGGGTTTGGCACTAATAGACCAATACGGTGGTGAAGGGTGAGTAAAGGTTTCGCATCGATGGACTGTACAATGACATGCGAAGTTATAGAAGATCCATATCAATCATTTGAAGAGTAAAACATAGAGTGCAAAGATCAAGGTGATGCAAGGCTTTGATTAGCTAATGTATAATTGATTTAGGACTAATTTGTTTAATGAGATGTAGGTGAATTATCCTGACGGTGAAATGGAGTTGACGTTGAAAATCCTCAAGGTAAGCAAAAAGATGGCATGAAATTGTTCCTAATACTACAGTTTTTCTATTTTCTTTTGAGTATAGGAATGTTGTACTATTAAGAGGGATGCAACATTGATGTACTCATTTATCTCAGTGCTCAAAGTAAACCTTCAAAGTGCTTCCTTTAGAGAAACCTAAGCTTTGACCTATTCTTTAGGTGGTTTTAGAGTTTGTTATTAGTTAGGTTGGGTATTTCTTTCAATAAGATTTTTATAGAGCCTAAGATTATCAAAAACAAACTCCGGAGCAAGGAATTATGACCCTTTTTTGTGAGCTGTTGTTAGGGAGTATCAGATACTCTAGATATATTTGGTCAAATACTTCAGACCGACCATACTGGTAAGACAGAAAAACTTATCCATAAAGGAAAATGTAATTGAGTGAGAACCAAGCATGTGCTTGGAGTTTGCTTGGTAGAGCTAGCTTCATCGGAGGTAGTAGCTCATTGCCCAAGCATGTGGACCTCAGTAATCACTTGTGAATGGAGTCTTGCCTCGGTAGTTGCTTAGAAGCCAAAGATTTATCCTTAGTGCTTGTTTAGTGAGGCTTGAGGTTAAGTGAGATATGGCTTTCTTCATCAGAGATGTAGGATTGTAGGGATCCAAATTTTCGGAATCAAATCTTTTGTCTCTATCTCTGACTTGTGTACTTTACTTTTTTGCATTATGTGCTGTTGATTTGGATCATCTCTTTCCTCCTCTAACTTAAAGGTGTCTCTTTCAAGTGTCCTTTTGGGACGCAGTGGAAGAGGATCGGAATATCTAGACATACTATCTAGAGATTTTGGTGAAGACTCTCTATCTCACAGAGAGGCTCCTTCGAATACTCTGACTATTTTGAAGGGATACACCGAAGGAACTTCATCTGCATACTATAGTGGAGAATTTTATTCCACTACAAGTGTTTTTCAGGAATGCCTATTCACCCCCCTCTAAAGCGACATCATAGTTGTTTCAATTCAGAGCCTGATCTCTTATTAGGCATCATTGCTTCGAGAGAAGATGTCCGGGGATGGCAAGAAGAACCCAATGAGTTCTATGCCCAATAATCAAGGTGAAATGTTTCTAGAACATCTCATGCTAGATGGTTCAAATTATTCATTGTGGAGTACTCATATACTTGATGTGTTCATGATCATAGATTCTTAAATAGAGAGTTGTAGATGTGAGCATTTCTCCTCTATGTGATAAAATGCTATTCGAAGAGAAAGATAAAAGCATACGTCTCATTGCTCAAGCTACTAATATTTTATTTTATGCTTTGAGTGAAGGTGTGTTTAATTCAAGATGCCATTCGAGGATGCTCATCTCATTTGGACCACACTCAAGGAGATATATGGCAAGTCCAAATGCGATGAAGTAGAGCTCACCATACAAGAACCACTTGAGAAGTGCTCAACTTCATCAATAATTTGTAGAGTCCCAAGTGACTCTATCAAATTATCAAGATGGCCATGCCATGTCCACCTCTTCACCAACATATGACTACATTCAAGAGATTGGTGATTAGGGTTAATATGGATACTTCTATTTCCTATATTGTTTGTGGAACTAATATTTTAAAGAAAGAGGAAGTTTATGGGCATGAATGGCCAAAGGAAGAATCCACCTCTCCAAGATGCTTATTTAATCACTTTGATGAACATTCATGTCTCAACCGAAAATCATTATTTGAGTAGGAAAATCAAGAGCTGAAAGCTTATCTTATGGAGCTCACTAGCAAGCATGTATACTTACAAGAGAAATATGATGAACTTTTGTGCTCTTATGAAAATCTTGTAGATTCTCATACAATACTAGAAGTAGCTCATGAGGTGATGATGATAATGGTAAAAACACCTAATGTTCAAGTTGATTTAACTTGTGATATCCTTGTTGCTCTCAAGTAAACATTTTCATAAGTACTACATGTGACTTGAATCATATTGGTATAGATGAATTTCTCATGCAAGAGGCTAAAACATACCAAAGAGACTTGATTATATTAATGGGCAATGCTCAACCTTCTCAAGATATTCATGATGCTATGGCGAAAAGATTGATAAGGGATCAACCAAGACTTGCACTGAGTTTCATAGAGAAGATTACAAGTCTAAGAATAAGAGCAAGGGGAGATCAAAGAGAGCATGCTACAATTGTCATGAGTATGGATATTTAACCACCAATTGTAGTAACAAGAACAAGTTCAACAATGTTAATTTTAGGGGCTAAAATCAAAAGATTATTGAGACCCCCATTACTTAATTCATGTGTAAGAAGGAGGGTCATCATGTGAGAAAATGACCCTTTAAGAAGAAAAGGAGAGACATTAGTAAGAGCCAAGAAAAGAAGAACAAGATAGCTATTGTCAAGTGCCTTAAGAGCTCAAGTATATAAGAGCTACACAAGTCTTATACACCTCAAGAGGAAAAATGTCAACATACATTTGGTGCTCCAAGTAAGCTATAAAAGTTAGAAAGTCATATTTATTTCGCTCCCTTGCAAGTGTAGTTATAAGGCTAAACAAGATGAAACTTAACCAAAAGAATTAGTTTTAAGTCAACAAAGTTTAAATAGCCTCATGAGGTACACACACGATATGCAAGAATATCATATACACCAATCCCAAATGAATGGCAAGTAAATCCAATGAGAGAGACCAATGAAACACCAAAATATGAACGATCACTACTTAAATATGTGCATATAATAAATTCCAATTGATATAACACAAATAAAACCAATTAAAAAATAGAGCAATTGGAAGCCACAAAAAGAGGATCAACTAGGAAGAAAGTACATATATGCACGTTTGAAAATATAACTCTTACATAGAGATTCACCCAAATTTGATGTAAGGCACAAAGCCAAGGTTTGATTTTTTTTAAAAAAAACACATACTTCTACTCAAAAACCACTTGAAAGAGAGAAAAGTTGTAGCTAATGCACGTGAACTAAACTATGTCATGCTTCTAATAAATGAGTGTCCAGAAGATGGCAACTAATAAATAGGTGATGCGTCAACTTTCCTTAGGGTTGGAGCCATGTAACAAGTCTAGTTTAGACAAATTAGGAAAGGATATGAGGAGATTTCACCCTGCCATTATTGCTAGCCAAAATCCCCTCCCTCTCTCCTATTTAGACTAAGGTGAGCCCCCTTTGTGGGTGGGTTATGCTTTGTTCTTGTTTAGCCATTATACAAATAGATCTATTCTTTAGTTGTGCCAGATGACCAACTGTAAGACAGCCATTGCGAACCCTAATTTGAGAGTTTTTATTTGCCTATAACTTATTCTTGCTTGTTCTTCCATGGCATGCCAGAATTGAACTTCGTGTTTAGATTGATCATGCTCCACAACATGGTCAATAACCATTGGGAGTTAGTTCAGCGATTGCTAAGGTGCACATAACTAGTTCGGTTGTAGTTGGATCATGAGAGTCACCTCCTTCCCAATCACTCTCATCGAAAGATCGGGCACTTCATCCCTATTAGAAACTATTCGTTTGTTCTGCTCTTAAGCTGGTTGGTTACTAGAATTGGTATGAGGAGATGAAGTTTCCATTTGATGTGGCCAAATGTCATAGAATCTTTGACTATTTGTTAGAAAACAAAGAAATCGAATTGTCACAAGGCCATACCATACCACTAGAGGTATTAAAGTGGCGAGCATTTTGTAAGTGGCATAATTCTTATTCTCATACCATCAATAATTGCATTGTATTCTATAGTTTAGTTCAATTGACCATTAATGATGGAGGATTGACATTTACAAAGATACAAGTAGATGAGTTACATTTTTCTATACAAACCATTGCGTTACAAGACATGAAGAACCCCAGTGATAGGGAAAAGACCAAATTAAACACTTTCATGCTCGAGAGGCGAGATGATGCCAAAGGCACTAAAAGATAGCAAGCAACCAAGGAGATCAAATTTGCCTAGTAAGCAAGGTGGCAGACAAACAAACAAGGATATTCAGCATTATTCTTCTCTTTCATGGTTTACCCTTGGTATGGGGCATGTTGCTTCGCTAGTACTTGCATGATGCCTATTTTCATGCAATCTTATTATCCATTAAGGGCATTACCACAACAACCAAATTTGAATAATCAATTGCAACTATCATATAGCCGATCAAGACAAAAGAATCAATAAAAAAGAATGAGGGCAACAAGATGGGGACACAAGAGTAGAGGCCAAAACAAAGTATAGCATTTGAGGCGTTCATGGCCAACAATTCTTGAAATCACCCTTAGTTAACCCATGTTTAGTGCTTTTGGGCTTACAAGTTATCCAAAAAGGCAAGGGCATGTGTTCATACCCAAATTTGGTTGTCCTTTGGATTTATAGCAAGTTGAAACTAAAATTTGGCTATATTTTGGATTTAAAGTAGCTTAAAGCTAATTTTGGAAAGGATAGTTCTCATGTTTCCTTATTTGAGCCAAAGATTTCTTGTAATTGATCTCTAAACTTAATAAGAGTTGGACCATCCCATCTATAAATATAGGGGCTAATGCTGATTGAAACAACTACCAATCAATTGACAAAATTAATATATCACACCAATCATCTATATTCTACATCTCCCTCCTTCTTACTACCTATAATATCCCATGCCTATTCACCTCTCAACCTACTAATTGCTCACCGTCTCTTCTCTCTATAGTATTAGAGGATATCACAACTAGCCTATTAAGACAAGAACAAACCAACATTCGTTTACCCTGATGGAGTCCTTCCGGGTAATTGTTCAATGCCATCTACCCCTACGGTGGCATGTCTATGGTACTTGTGTTATGCTTTTTTCTTTCCTACTTACTTTTTAAAAATAAATCAAGATTTAACCATAGGGGATTGCAAGATAAAACGGGTAGAAATATGGAATTGCCTGTATTCTTCCGTGAGATTGGCAGTACTATGCTAGTATTACAATAATTGGAAAGCAAATCCTTGAGACACAACCATGAAACCAGCACTATAAAAAACCAATTTTGCCAACACAGCTTTTTTTTTTATGCTGTCTAATCCTTGTGAAAATGCACTGAAGGGTTCCCGCTTAAGGGCCATCTTTCACAATCAAATTTGACATGCTGTCATCTTAGGTGGACCGCCCTAAAAATATGATTATTTTCAAAGGCAACGCTCTTAAAAAAACACTTATGAAAATCATAATTTTATAGGACTCTAAAAATAACCTTACTTTTACAGATGGTCTCTTGTGAAATTTATGATTTGTTATAAAGGCAACTACTGATGCCTCCCTCACCTTAGCTTCATCTCCTCTCCACCGTTTACCTCCTCTCCCTTAGCTTTCTCTTCCCCTTTCTCCGGTGCTTCAGCCACCCTCCTACCATAGCTCTAGTGACGACAACTGCAACTGTGCTGGCAGGCAGATCAAAGAAGCCATGTACCTCATCTCCTACACTGACCAGTTCCTTGTGCTCTCTTTTGAGCGCTGGGCGGCAGTAAGTCAAGAGGCCACATGATAGCGGCAGGCCCTAGCAGCATGTTGCTGACATCCATGGCCTTCCGTGGGCTCAGGAGCTGTAGATCTGCCACCAGCCTTGGGGCCTACCATGGGCTAGAGAGCGTAGTGCAACATCCACAGCCTACTATGGGCTTGGGAGGGATGGATCGGTTGCTGACCTTATGAGTGCGACCGCAAAATCTATAGCCTCCCGTGAGCTCGGGAACCAATGGATCCATGGCAACAAGCCTCAGTAGCATGGATGATCTTAAGCAGCATGGTGGTGACATCCATAGCCTCCTGTGGGCTCAAGAGCGGTGGATCTATTGCTGGTAGACCTTGGGAGTATGACGGGGACTTCGTAGTGGATGTTCTATCATGGGTAGGACTTGGCAACTTGGCAGCAAAATTCACAGCCTCAGAAGTGAAAGATCTATCACCAACAGGCACCGGCAGCATGAATTCATCACCAGTGGGCCTTGCTAGGTGGTAGCGATGTCCACACCAGGCGGTCATGGAATCTTGAGTGATTGTAGATTTGTGATTGTCCATTCGTTCAAATCTTTGAATTACCATAGATTTGGAAATTTTTACAGAGTGAATGTAATTTTTTTTATTTTAGTTTTTTTTGCAAAAATATAATATTCAAGGCAGTTGGTTTATAGGTCATTTGTGAAAATCTATTTTCATATCAAGTTGCAAAGCTGCCTTTGAAAATTAACTATTTTGACGTATCATACATCCACATTGGCTTGAACGAAGCAATAGGAAAGCAGATTCTTACGACAGAAACTAACCTATATATAATTAAATATCTCATGCTCAAATGACAATATTTTGTTCCACCTTCCGTTGAAATAATTAAGGACTATGATAGCAAGAGGTTGGACACCACGAAGATAACTTGCATAGGATAATCAATAAATTGTCGAGCAACTACCAGTCGGGCACACCATTTACTCCAGAAGTTCAGCCGTTGTTGCATGACATGCTGCATCGTACATAGAAGATTGTTTCGTCAGTTGGAGGAAAATGTTTGATGACATGATCAAATGTTTCAACGACATGAAACATTTTTAAAAATATTGACTGCAACATCAACATTCTACGAATGAAAGTTTAGGTCACAGAGACTAAAATATCAAAAAATGTCATAAAAATCAAAACTTAAAATGTACAATATAGTTAAACTCCAGTAGAATTATTCATTTCTAACATGTGCAATGGGTAGATGCCTAGTTTTTTCTCTACCGTCGACCACCCAACATCAGGAATTCTCCATAATTTTTTTTTTGTATTTTACATAACAACATGGATGTAATATGTTTAGCTATAACATACCCTGTTTTCCCCACCCTAAAAACACTTTCATAGGAGAGAATTTTCTGTTAACAAAATCATCGTTATTTTGGTGCAGCGAAATGAACCACCAAATAGCTACAACCTTAAGGGCCTATGATTTCAAAATATAATATTTTTATTTTGTTAGCATAATAAGACTATGATCAATAATTAATAGGTTAATATATTACTTATATGATATAAAATTATAATAATAAAAAAATATTTTCAAATACGAATATAATAATATTAGTTTTACATCACAAAAATTATATTATAATAAGATTAAACTCTTGTCTTAACAAAACAAAACATAGGGAGTGCTAGATTATCTTGTTAGACTTCTTATACCGTTAAATGGTATGATTTTTCAAAATCCTTTTCATACAGAAGTTTGTTTAAAAAATTAAATAAATATATTTTCAAGTTCTTAATATTTAATTAATTATCCTTATCAACCGAAACTTTTCTGTGAACAGGTTATTTGCACAATTAATTGAGGGGAATTATATTTGTGTCCTTGATTTTTCTGAAACACTTTTAGGTCCTCTAGTTTGTTTAAAAACTGACTTACCTAAGAGTTATTATTTTATCTCCTATATATACGATCATTTGCTGAGTATACCGTTCTTTTTTTTATTCGATTGTGTTGGCACTCCATTGTAACATAATTCACGAAACAATACACATCAACGATCAAAACCGTCAGAATGAAGAAAAAAATTAGCTGTATGAATATACTTTTTAAAGAGGGGAATTTCCCAAATTTCAAAATCTAGAAAAATTTAAAACCACAATGTATTCAACCAAAATTTGGTGCAATTCATTAAAAAACACATATATTATAAAAAAAGTTATGTAAAATTCCTAATTTTTAGTTAATTCAGGTCATTGGAGGCAAAATTGTCGAAATTCTATCAAATATGGTTAAAGTTCATTCCAAAATTTGACCAATGGTTACAAATTCAATGAAAAATAACAAAAAGTTTTGGAATGAACTAGAGTCTAACCACCCATATTTTTAATCCCGTGCAATGTGGTTTTGGATGTTTGTTTCTGCTACAAACGTGGAAATTCAAACAAGTTGGCATTTCATCATTCGTCATGCCTCGGCCACGAAATGACATGCTTGCGTTATCACTCTTCGATCGTCGGTAAAAGAAAAACAAGAGGACACAAGAGAGAGTGAGTAGAAGATATTTACACTTAGATGTCCTATAGCCATACAGATCTGCAGGAAGGTAGCCACAAAACCAATTACTTGTAAGGGAGTTAACTGAAAACTGTATGAAGTGCGGCAAATAAAAGTAAAAAGTAAATGTGGATTATCATTATCGTTGTGAACACAACTCTTGCTGCTATTCCTCCAATTTAGCTTATGAAATTTATTATTACTAGATGAAACCTCTCGCCTTGCTGCGGGAATTACAGTGCAACTAGTAGTACCGTGTGATGGTTCGCTCTCGAGATCATTCAGACACCAAAAGATCACTACATCAAACAACGAATGGAAGGAGCAGTACTGAGAGTAGGTAACAGTAAACACTGATTAATAGTTCTTGAAAAAGAAATGAGAAAACAGTGTCGACTGCTTGCACATTCTAAAAAGACTATTTAGAGAGCATGCAAAATTTTAGGTGCGATAGTATAACAACATGCGCATTCTAAGGTTCTTGCCAGCAGAAATTTAGATTAATATCTGCTGTGCATCCTTGTTAGCTTATACCGTAATAAAAGTAGTGTGATTATCTCGGATCCAATTTCTATTGCGTGGCAGTTATAATATACCGGAACCAAAACACCTACAATAACCAAAAGAAGGAAAAATTCTGAGTCACATAAGTATCAATTGGCATGTCAGTTTAGATTATGGTATTAAGCAGCAGGGTTGTTTCGTACAACACCAAATAAAAATAAGTAACAGCACCAAAGGTGCTAGTAAGGTGGCCTATTACTAAAGACATAACAGTAGCACAAATCGGAACAAAAAAATGCCAAGCAAGATTAGTGTCTGGAGTATGACGCTGCTGATTGAACAGATCAATTTCAAACTTCCAGCACCAAGACTCACCCCTTTCAATCTGTTAAAAAAAACTGTATGTGAACTAAAATATGAATGCGTTCCGCTTACTGTTGCTAATGCGAGTCTGGTCCGACCCAATCGGCACTGGAGCTCCTATCTGACAACAAAGGTGTCGTCTTGGAGGGCAGCAGTGACAACGATCTTCATATGCATTTAGGGGCGATGTGCTGATGGGAAGAGCGGTAGTAAGATGAAGCAACATGCTGGTGGTACGTTTGATAAGTCTGAGTTATATGGAGATCATTGTTGTAGACCAATCGGCAGTCAACGTAAGGTTTTCAGGAGTATGCATAGAAACGCAAAATGTCATTACTCGACGCAGCAAATGAGGGCAGGGGAACAAACGGAAAAGCAAGCGTTGTACTGGTTTCTCTGATGCAGGAAGAGGCACCCTCATAGGACGTGCAGCGCGAATGAAACAAATGAAGGGCAGCAGCAATAGATCGAACGGCTAATCAAAGATGGATGACGTGGCTTACTGAGGAGTGAGCTTTATAGTAATTATTTTTAGTTGTGGTTACCAACTATATAGGAAGAATGGATTACTAATCCTCGATTCTACTTTATGACAGTTGTTGATAAGGATTTGGGCTCCATAAAAAGTAATGTACATTTGTTAAAATTCCACATGAGCAGTTAGATAAAGTCGAAGAATAATACAAAATCTTGCATAAATTTATTCTTTTCTATTCTATGCCGCAACTATTTTCTCTATTGCTACTAGCAACCTATTCTCATCTCTTTTGCTGGTCTCAATCTCTACCCTTAGATGAACAAGCGGTAAAGGTGGCCTAAAAGCGTGATAGTTCTTTTTCCAACTACACTTTTGTCCATTGTTGACCACAAGGCTTCTACTTCATTATTATTAGGGAACCTGATGCGTAAAACTTCAGAACTACACGTCATTATGAGTCCCAAAAGCCAAGGTTGTAGATAGGATGACCATGCAGTGTAAGAGGCTAGATAGATATGTTGATAAGTGTCTAATGACCTAAAAGAAACGAGCAATATTTCTCTGCTTTGTCGAAAGAAAACAGTTGTTCAACACTTTTTAGCACAGTACAATTTAAGTTCAGAGAGGCTTAGGAAAAGAGGCATATATATCTAGCATACAAAGTTCTCCTAGAGTGCAAGTCACTTTTCACAAAGTGGTGAACAAAATCATAGGGTGGCAGGGTCCTGGGTGCAGGTATTGTTCTCTAGTAATCTGGTTTATCATTTTACACAGAACATGGCATCACTATCAGTTCATAATCAGCACTACCGCAAGTTTTTGAACCGGCTATGGGGGTAATCGGGCACAATTAATTTCAAAATCAGCCGTGGTAATGACTGTCACTACTTGGTAGCTTATCAGCCTTATCAGTTAGACAAAAAAAAATCCTAGCTAGACAGTACTGTTTAACAGTAATACCATTCAAAGGTCACCATGTTCTCTTACAAGTAACACTCCACTATCTAACATTTTCTTTGTTTCACCAGGCTGCCCTGTTTTAAGTACCCATATAGCGATATTTCCTTGACGGGAACAGCCACACCGATGGACGAGTGGAGATCAATAGGAAAAGAATTGAATACAGGAAGTAAAGGACAATACAGTGATTTTTTGGTACGAAAAAAAGGAAAACTAATACCATAGACTATTTTAGGGGCAAACATTGGCTGCTTCTGTTTTAGCATGGATGCATGTCGAGTTTCACTTAACATAGCGGTCTCCGCTTTCACGATCTCATTATAATTGACTATTCTTTTATGCTAAAATCAAGATTTTGGAGCCCCTACCAAGGTACTAATTACATCAGCATGAAGATAATATCCTTGCCATGAAACACAAATCTAAAGCCCCGACAATGTTAAAAGTTCCTGAGGACACTTCTTTCTCGAACACACAGGAATGTATCAAAAAATAAGGGTAGAACATCAAGTACACCTACAGATACGCACCAGAGGTTTGTTATTTACAAGCACGCCTGTGAGTGAAAAAATAAGCGACCACAAAACAAGCTACCATTAGGTGCTAGGGCAGTTAAGAGATGCTTATAAGTCCTGACGACACTTATAATTGGTGTTCTGATCCCTGGCATCTGCAACCATGGACGAAATGTTTCGTCATGCAGGCCCAGTCCAAATGTTTCTTCCTGCTCTTAGCAAAATAGCTCAAGCGCTGAACCTCGGACAACAACATCAAGTCTTGTTCGAATTGGAGGTTTGGTGGATCATCATTCTCCAACAATTGGTTATTACAAATGCTTCAACAAATGGAACTGGAGCAACGGTTCAATGTGGTCTTAAGGACCATATAAGTCAAATTTACCCCAAAAAATGGAGTTGTGCTTACATAGATTTTTACGAGTTTGACACAGCAAGGAATAAGACCACGGATTGACCTGCCCCTCATCATTCCTTCAAAGCACAAGCTAAGCTAAAAAAGAAAAGAAGAGTGACCCCTTATTCCTGGACGGATCGGTTAACTCACCGTATAATACAGTTAGAGAATTTTTATGGTATAATATAATGATAGTAATACTACCAGTATAAATAATTTAGAGTGTAGATTGGTTTAATTTTTCATTTAATTAAATTAGTGTATTAAATTTAAAAGGGTAATTTGTCTATTTCCTAGTATATTTTTATAAATTCACATCATAGAGAATACAAGTTAAATTTGTGGCAAATTTCAAACATACCCTTATTTATAGTGGAAGTATATTTGTTATCACCGAAATTTGATTTAGCCTGTAAATAAGATTAGCTGATAGAGACTACTGATCAGCTTGTGAGGTGAATCCGATTGACACTGTCGAAGAGCCGATCAAACTAGTGAAAGATTAAATCGACTTGTTTAAAGACGGAAAGTTATCTAAATAGAGTCGGGTCTAAAGAGGAGTAACAAGGATAACGGCGGGTCAGGTGTTTGTATAATATATTATGTAAGCTAAACAAGTAGTTTTACAATTGTTTAGAGATATTTTCCTTTTATATTTTTAGAAGATAACGTATGATAGTAGTTGTAACCGTGTCGGACTCCATAATGCTAGGATATAAATATAGACCCCTAAAAATCTATAACAGAATGAACAGATCTATCTAATACAACTTCGGCGCATCACCACCCTAGTTCGTCTGGGTTCTCATCGGCGGGTTCTGACTCTTGACGCGGGGCTGCATCGGTCAAGTTCAATTTCTAGCGAAGGGGTAAGTCTCGTCACTATCCCGATATATCTCGCTATGTCTAAGGCTGTATCGGTTAGTTTCGATCTCTTAGTCAGATCGGGTGTACCGCATCACGTCCGTGCGGGGTCTATCGGTCTATCGGCTCTCTTTGCCATCGTCGGTTTCATGTTGCATCGTTTAGTTTCGACCTGTGAGGCTTCCGACGGTAGATCGAGCTGTTGGCCTATAGGTCTCTGTACGACGTTTTATCGAAGTGTTAGTCGATGAGTTATACATATCCCAGGCACCACGCCCAGCGTATCGACTCCTCGGCGTGTTAAGTTTAGGTGGTAGGCCTGCGTAGGACGTTTCGGCTGGTAGATAGCCGATGGCATCCTCTCTTTTCTCCCTCATCGTCACATTTGGTATAGGCCTCTATCATCTCCGTGTCGTTAGCCCCCAGCCTCATACTGCCTCGGTTCAGTTCGATCTATCGAGGCTGGTCCTAACGGTGTAGTCACCATGGTCACTAGCCTATGTGGCCTCGCGGGGGATCGGCTCTCACTCCACGCATCAGATGCCAAGTAGCGTCATCATCTCCTTGGCTGATATGCCCTCTAGTATGCTACACGCGTCTATCTCTCACGTCTCCATCGGCTATTCAGCCGATGCGCGAGCGTTGCCTTCTCTATCGGCACCCAGCCGATAGGGAGAGCCGAATAGGCCCATCGGTCGACCAGCTCACGGGTCTCATCCTCTCTTCTTGTTAATTACATGGTTAAATTGACTGGCACATCCTTGACACCTTAAAGTTTAAAGATATGCACTGGAGCTAAACAGACTTTTCAGGCCTTCGTGTGATTGAGCCACCGCTTCTGCCCGGTCGTGAGATTTGATGGCGAGCAATATTTTACCCTAAAAGTTTTCTATGAAAAAAAACAGCCCATGAGAACACAGAAGATGCATTTATTGGTACTATTCTCTTGGCTTAATCAAACATCAAAGGCAAATAAACAGTTTGGAGTTTTGTCAGTTGGATATGTAACAGTGACCCCTTATATATTCCGATCCTGTCTTTTCTGCCGCATCTATTTTTATGGAAAATCAACACGCATAAAATCTAAAGGAGGTGTCAAATTACAATAAAATTTGTTATGGTACACCACAAGTATGATAGAATCTATTGCTGTCACTTTTCCTTTTGGAAAGAAAGAAATGTTCTGGAGAGACGTACATTCTGAAAGCTGAGATGAAGCAATTCTCATGAATTCCTACAGAACAATCGAGGACACGGCAATTGGAGAATCTTCTTTGGCTGCCTATATAAACCCAATTCTGGTGAAGCCAGGAGTCAAAAGAAGCAACAAGTGCAGAAGTAGAGGTACTTTCAACACAAAATAGAACTTCCTCCCAACTACAAGGTTGGCGACAAGACTAAGCGACATCAGGCAACAAATGGGTGAAGTGAGTGCTGCATGATTTTGAATACTGACAAACTTTAATTTGTAGATACTCGGTTGATTTTCTGCCTTTACATACCTTTGCCTTGTACCATCATAAGCTTTACTATTGTAGTATATCATGTTGCTTAACGTTTTCGTTTTGACTGTAGTCTCCATGTTTGCTAAATGATAATGGTACATATAAAGTCGACTAAAACATGCTTAATTGTTGGTTCCAAAGGAACTGAAGGAGCCTGTGAAAGAAGACCAGGCTGAGAAAAAGGAGGAGGCAGAAGAGGAGAAGAAACAAGATGAACCTCAAGAAATCGTACTGAAAGTCGACATGCACTGTGAAGGATGCGCAAAGAAAGTCGAGAAATCCCTCTTGAGATTTGAAGGTCTTTAGCATTTCACACCATCTCCATACAGCAGTATCTTACATTCTTACCTGCATCTGCACTCCAATGCTCAAAAATAGCATCCTAAGAATTGTCCCTCTAATGAAAAAACATCACAAACAGGAGTAGAAAACGTGAAGGCTGACAGTCGTTCAAAGACAGTTGTGGTGAAGAGCAGGACCGCAGATCCTGCGAAGGTTTGCGAGAGGGTTCAGAAAAAGACCAAGAGAAGGGTTGAACTGATTTCCCCACTTCCTCTGCCTCCAGAGGAGAAGAAAGAGGAGACTCCACTACTACCTCCAGAAGACAAGAAAGAGGAGGTAAAGATGGTCCCTTGCAACCATGGCACTAGTCATTTTTGAAATGTGCAACATAAAATCCATGTGATTTCCAATTGTCTGAGTACTGAACAGGACAATATTCATGAAAAAGAACAGCAAAAGACACCTTGTCGTGTTCACTTATTAAGACATCAAGTAGTACAATATTTTCGAAGCGCTGAAGATACGAAATTTTCGTTGACAAGTTTCATTCAAATTGTGCAGCCACCGAAGACAATTACTGTCATTCTGAAGGTCCAGATGCACTGCGATGCTTGTGCGCAGCTTCTGCAAAAGCGTATAAGCAAGATAGAAGGTATTCTTTTCTTACTGACTTCCTATTCTCCTTTGACCATTTTTACAAGCAGCAGACTATATGTTTTGTTTGCAAGAAGACTTGCCTCGAAAAAAATAAAGTGAAATTAATATAAATGTTCCGGTTGTCATCAATTGATTGGTTATTATGTCCAAGAGATTGTTCAGTTTATCCAACGAACAGTGAAGCACGCCAGCCATAAGTGCTAAGTACTAACTGGTAACAAGGCCTCCAGAGTAAATAGCATCTAAGTTCAACTAAACAAAATGTTTTCAGCAACACTGCAACAAAAGTAACCAAAAGTTTCGTCCAAGCAGGAGTAGAATCAGTGGAGACTGTTCTCCCCAACGACCAAGTGATCGTCAAAGGCGTCATGGACCCGGCTGTGCTCATCGATAGTATCCAGCGGAAGACACGGAGGCCGGCAATCATCGTCGATGAAGAGAAGCCGCCGGAGGAGGAGAAGAAGCCGGAGGAGGAAGCGAAGAAGCCGGAGGAAGAGAAGGAAAACGGCGTCGACGAGGTCAAAACGTACGACTTCTGGCCACCCGTCCAGTACTATGTCGAGTACATCTACCCATACCCGCCGCCGCCGCAGCAGCAGCCGGCGCTGGTTTCGGAGGAGTTCAGCAACGAGAACCCGAACGCTTGCACCATCGTGTGATGCCATCGCAAGATGTTTCCTTAGCACAGAACGCGGCTTGTCTGCTTCTATGCACGCAGATATGCTAAATGAGAGGTTTTATGGAGTCGTAGAGTTTGTCTTGTTGAGTAGTAGGATTATGGTTTTTCAGAAAGTAATTAAATGCTGTGGTGTCTCGCGTTCAGCTGGGTCCCAGTGCTTACTCCGTACTATGCCCTGCGTAGTGAGTACTCAGTACTATATTTTAGCTGCACAACGGATGGTAACAACAGTATTCACGTTTGATTTGGTCTTTAAAGCCTCCGTTCCATAGTACCGGTTTAAAATCGGTAGGGGCTGCAAACAGCTTGCGCTCTGAACCCACGGTGTTGAACACGATTTCAACACCAGCTATGTCGTTTATGGTGGTCAAACTGTAACAAATGATGAGGACATCCGTTTCTTTCACTCTCGTTGCCTTCTTGTCGCCGCCAAAAAATCCCACGACCGGAGAGGGACAGTGGCTTGATCACGCGAAGGCCTAAAAGGTCTATTTATCTCCAGTGCAGGTCCTTAAGTATCGAGTTTCACGGACATGCCAGTCAATTTGACACTGTAATTGACAAGAAAGTGAGACGAGCGAGTTCGATACAGGCACTTGCTATCGGCTAGCTACCGATAAGATCAGGATGCTCTTCGATCGGCTGGGGAGCTGTTGTGGATAGGTGTCGACGAGGGGTCGGCCGTAGAGCCGATGGAGAAACAAGGGTGCGTTCAGAGGATGGCGAGGCGCATGGGATCTCTCCGGACAACCAAACAGTGATTCATCGATTGAAAAAACCAATGAAGGTGCATGCGGCCTTGGCAAGGAGTAGTATAAGAAGGTACGGGTTGTAAAGCCGATGCCGCTTCGAATATAATAGCACGAGACCTATCACCCGCCATGGCAGCGCCATCAACACCGAACCTGGAAGATCGGACCTAACCGAAACAGTACGAGGCCAGGGCCAGCGGCGATGATACGGAGGATACCGGATTGGCTATGCCATAGCAAGGATAGGAACGAACCAATCGGCTAGCTGAGCCGAAGAGAGGATGTCTCTCTGAAGGCGGATGCGTATCGGCTGGGGGGCCAATACGTTTGGCGTTACGCGTCATGGGACGCCTCTAAAGGCTGATGCGTATCGGCCGAGGGGCCGATGCGCTGGGTATGAAGCTCAGAGCATGGATAACTCATCGGCTAGCACTCCGATAATACGCCGTGCAGAAGACTATAGGACTGAAGCTCGATCTATCGTCAGTAACCCCGTAGGTCGGACCTAACCGATGTAGCCTCAGACAGAGCTGGACATATTGGGATGGTGACGGGACTTACCCCTTCACCGGAAATCGGACTTAACCGATGCAGCCCCGCGTCGAGAGCCAGAACACGCCGGTAAAACCTAGATGAACTAGGGCGGCGATGAGCCGAATTTGTATATGATCGAGAGATATCTTACATGTTTTCAGGGGTCTATATTTATACCCTGGATTTACAGACAGAGTCCGACACATCTACGACCATCGGACATTATTTCCTAGTAAGAACAAAGGAAAATCTTCCTAAAGAAGTTAACTAACCAGCTAAACTTTCCTAATTAAGTAAGGTTACAATTTATAAAAATAAGCACCCTGCCGTGGAGTCCACGGCTCTTCCGCAAACCTAGTTTCATCTAAAGAATCTTCCAATTTATCACCGAGTATTCCTTTGTTGCGATCTGATTGGCTTCTCCACTGTTGCTATCGGACCTTCTTTTACTCAAGCCAATCCTTTTCTTTCCTTTCCTCGGGCTTCTCGGACCTGATCCCGACTGGACAATCCCCTGTCTTCAAGCCGATCCAATCTTCTACTAATCTGATCCACTTTTCTATAGTTCTCCATCGGCTTTGTCTCAGTATCTCCATCGGCCGATGACTGCATTAAACCTTCCATCGGACCTCTCAGCCGATCGGTTTTAGCAGCATCGGATCGTCCAAATTTTGGCGTTAACACATGCCCCCCAATTTCGGAGTTTGCCAACAAACTACGAAATTTTGAGCCATTAGAAACCTCCGCAAACTAGGATGACCCATTAAAACCAGCATTAATCGGCTCAGATCTCTGCCTAGGTTGCTCCGCCTCTATAAAATATATCTCCGCCTCAGCCTTCTTCCACACACTTCTTCTCATCAAAAACCCCCAAACCTCGACAAGCTCCACAGGCATCTACAAATTTCCGCGAATCTTGACGGGTTCAGAAGACCGAAGACGAGCTCTCGCAGATTTCTTTATCGACTGCTACTCCTTCATTTGCGCAATGGCTTCTACACATATAATCCCTGAGGAAACCATTATCTGCTCTTTCCTCCTATGTTTTGCACAATTCTTCTCCATCCCGATTTCTCATCAGTAGTCGGGTTCTGGTTTCTGTAGGAACTTAAGAGCCAGATCGCTATTCCAATCTCCGACCGCACCGGTCACTTCTTTGTTGGCCCTATGGGTAGCGAGGATCCGTCTGATTTCATCAACTCAGAAATAGAAAGAATCCCGTTCAAGCACTCATCCATGGCCATCACCGATTGGGCTCATAGCTTTAGATCCTGGCCTAGCAAACTCCCGGAATGGAGAAACTGGTACCTTAGAGTTTCTGTCTCTAAAAAGTCTTTATGGGAGAATTTAGAAATAGACCATTGCATCAATCTTTCCTTAGCCAATATGGAAAGGAACGAACCTCTGCTTGCATCGGCTTTATACTTTTGGTCGGACATTTTAAATGCCTTCATGTTTGGGCATGTGCCGATGACCCCCACCGTGATGGATGTTACTATGTTGACCTACCACAACTCCACCCACTACATAAATCTGTTCAGCCTCAGATTCAAACATAAGCAGACGTACATTTTCTTGCATAAAAAATCCTCCGGCCTAGTCGATGGATGTGAACATATAGCGTTCTTGAATCTTTGGCTGGAATGATTCTTTTTTGGTGGTTCGACTCTCGGTCCAACAATGAACATGCAATGTCTGGCAGAGCTCCTGGCTGATCACCACCAAATTCCCCTAGGGCAATATCTTCTCAGAGCAACTTGTCATCTGCTCCATAAAGTCGTGATGAAGCTGTCGGCAGGCCAACCAGTCGGACATATCGGCGGACCCTGGTGGTCTACACTTCCAAAGTCATTGCCAGACCCCCCTTCTCTTCCATGACATTCCCGATTGACTACCCAGAAGAAAATGAGGCTAGCTGACGCCGATGCATTTCGCTGGGTGAAGCTTCATCGGCTCTTCCTAGAAGCAAAATGACCCCCCTCGGACTTAGTCGGTGGTTCAAGTGTTTCTACTACGGCTTTACCAAAGAGGTCACCATCTGGTTTGCGTACGAGGATGACTTGTCCTTTGAAATGCCTTCCAGGTCTCATCCGATGAATGTCTTAGCCGATGAAGAATCGAAGACCATCTTTTTATCCTTCATAACTCCTTGTCTTCTACCGATCAGATTTTCAATGGGCCGATCCCAACATCCATCATACGAGTTCTACCATCCTTCGGTTAGTGCTCGTCAGTTTGGCTTCGGCCAACTCCCTATTGGCTTGTTCTTCATCGGCAAGCTCCGAGCCCGCGGAAAAGTAAAAAGCGGCTTGGAGTACGACCAACTTAGTTCGATGACATCGAACTTGTCCTTAGGGACTATCTCCACCTTTGTGCCCTATATATCCAATACTAAAATATTTGCTTGATGGTGGTCAGAATTGGGAAAGCATCTGTATAGTCTATCGGCTGAACATTACTGCCTTTACCTTAACCCCGACTACGTGGAATTCGATGAAGAGGTAATCCTCCTTTTTCATCATCGTATTGAATTTCAACTATGTCTTATTCCCGTGATTCCACAACCTGGCGACAAAGATGCACCTTCGACCAGTGCAAGTGGTCGGCCTATTATCTATCAACCTCCATCAACCAGATCCCTCCTTGGGCAAAGCGGTCCACCTCCATCGGCTCTCCTCCGAGTGTCGCAAGTATCAGGGCTGAAGCGCAAGAAACCGACTACTTGGATGGTTTCTAAGAAATAAATACCCGACGCCGATGTTGTCATCCATTGGCCTCGCGAAGCCCTTCTCCTGCGGCAATTCTGACTTCTTCCACATCTCCGTTGGTATGTGTCAGTATTAATTCTTTGTTGCCTTTGTTTTTATCCTGACACCATCACTTTGCAGCCTGAACTATCGGCTCCTAAAGTCCAAATGCCAGACCCTGTTACTGGGGCTGAGTCGATGATATCCTTCGAAGTTTTGGTATCCACTCAAACTGCCCCACATCAAGCTGACACCCACATAAGAACTACCCCCACTGTCTCTTAGGTACGTTCATTATACATGTCGTTTCTTTTGCCTCATGATCTCCATGTTTGCTAATGTTGTTATGCAGTCATTAGCCGATCTATTCTCCTTCGACATCGGCAAATACCTAGAAGCAGAGGAAGACTCAGCCACCAGCATAGCGATCGAACCATTTTTGCTAGCCGATGCACGTGAGCAGTTGTCAGATATTATGCATCGGCTGGAGGTTCTAATTGACTCGTTGGTGGAAGATTGCGGGTCGATCCAGGGAAGACTTGCAGAAATTCAACACCTCCTGCCTACGGAACTGTCAGACGCACTCACGCCTGCTGCCTACATGGAATTTCAAAGGACCCGGTTGACCATATCAAGACGACACATAGTCGATCGTGCTGAGCAAAGCCACCTAGCTCACAACAATCGGCTGACTGCCCTTCATGAAAAGAAGAAACTTGATGAAATGTCAGCTAACCTTCAACATGCCAACACGAAGCTTAGCCTCTTGAAGAAACGAGAAGCCGATTTGATGACGGAACTTGACAAGGTTCATGAAGATATCAACTCCACTGAGTCCTATCTCATCGGCCTACCGAAATCGATCCAAAACCAAGAGGCCAAGATAGCAAACAAAGTACGGCTCACAGTTCGCCGGCATAGGAACCTGAAGACTATCCTTGGATCAAACGAGGATGACATCCGTGCCATCAACGATATAGATCAAATCCATCTGCGTGCGATCGAGGCCATTAAAAAATTCTTCTAAAACTTTAGCCTCGGAAAAATCCAGATGTCATCTTAAACATTAATTTTTGCAGTAAACTTCAATCAGCTTGATCAACAAAAGTTGTGTATATATATTTTCTGATGGCGACGTCTTAAACGATATCGGCCATTTGTAACCGATATAATCACATCGGTTTCCGTACATTATGAATCGGTTATGCCTCAGCCAATTTAAATAGTATCACTAGCCGATACCAATTCTGAGAACCCGTCCATCTTGAAAAGGAGAAATCAGCTAAGCTCAGCCGATTTAGATGTCTTCACGATCGGGTGATCGTTCTCTAGACTTATCATCCCAAAACCCAATCGATAACTTTCAATGTGTCGGCATCTCCTCTTTTCTCGATAATCGTCTCTCGTAAGCCGATACCACATGCATCAGATGTGTTAAACTGTTGAACTCTTGGGCAGAAACTTTCCACCTGATACGACTTGATAACCCCTGGAAGGCCAAATCGGCTAATTGTTCATCACTCAGAACAAGACCATAACATTGGCTTCTGATGCCCTGGAAACGTTGGATGTATTTCAGAACTGACTCATTAGGCCTCTGTTTAACCGATGTCAAATCTGACAGTCTCGTTTCTTGAATCCCAATACAGAAATGTCTATGGAACTGTTGCTCCAGATCGGCCCATCCTTCAATCTAGTTCGATGGTAACGAAGAAAACCATGCGAAGGCCGATCTAGAGAGGGATAAAGGAAAGAAACGGACTCTGAGAGCTTCCTCAGCCGATGCTTCCCCACACTGTGCTAAGAATCGGCTGATGTGTTCTAATGTAGATATGCTGTCTTGTACTGAGAATATTGAGAAATCTGGTATCGTGTATCGGCAAGGTAGTGAACTTTGTTAAACCATTCTAGATATGGGTGCCGATACACTACTGTTTGATCTTTGGGTTTGATACCAAATTGCTCTTCCACCATGTCCACAATCCTGGTTAACCAATTCTTCTTTCTTAAAGTATCTTCCTGATCATGTGGAGGTGGATATGGACCCGATTCTACTTGTGATACTCCATAATGATTTCTCTGAAAAAACTCTGGAGGTACCTCCTGCCGTTGCCCCTTGAGTCGATCTTGTATTGGTAGATACATATTTGTCGATAGGTCCTTGTTTTCCTCCGTCTCTATCGGCAAAGGCACATGATCCTGATCGGTCTCTTGAGCCGATGACTCTTGTATCGCCTTCTCGATCAGATTCTGTAGTGTATCCATCCATACTCCTGATGGATTACTGAATGCTTGATAAAATGATTTGTTGATCATCTCTTGCAATGGCTTGGAAGAATTCACAGGTGCTGAATGGCATGATTCCTTCATCAAAACACATTTTGGTAATTGTGTTTTTTGAATCGGCCCTTGTTTAGTCATACTGAAGGATTTCAAACAGAGCTTCTGAAAGTTGTCCTTATTTTGCTCTATATGCCGCCTCTAGTCTTCATTTAAATCCTCATTGGTAACTAGAATTGTTATATTCTCATCGGCTTCATCTTCAGATGAATATGTCTTGGAATCCACCTATTCTTTAGACATATTGACAACAAGATGCCTCCCGGGTTGATGAGAAAAATCTAACTTCCAATCAGGCACTTGTAGAGTCCCACTGGTTGATGAATGGAATTATATCACCAGCCGATTAAGGATCTTTAACCGATGAAGGATATTCAGTCGATGAACGGTCCTCAGGTTTCTCTAGCCGATGAATCCAATCCAATCGGCTAATGAATGAAGATTTCTACCCAATCAGCCGATGAATAAATTACGGTACTAATCGGCCGATGAATGAAAACTTCAGTCCCACCGAGCGTGACAAAAGGCGTCTCGCCACAAAAAAAAACCCCGTGACCGGGGAGGGACGGCGGCTCGGTCATGCGATCACCTGGGAAGTCTGCTTATCTCCAGTGCAGGTCCTTAAGCATCGAGGTTCGTGGGCGTGCCAGTCAATTTGACCCTGCAATTGATAAGAAAGTGAGACGAGCGAGTCCGATACAGGCGCTCACCATCGGCTGGTTGCCGATAGGATCAGAAAGCTCTTAGATCAGCTGGGGAGCCGATGTAGACAGGTGTCAACAAGGGGTCAACCGTAGAGCCGATGGAGAAACCAGGGTGCGTTCAGAGGATGGTGAGGCGCACGGGATCCCTCCGGACAGCCAAACAGTGATTCATCGGCTGGAAAACCCGATGAAGGCGTATGCGGCCTAGGCAAGGAGTAGTATAAGAAGGCACGGGTGGCAAAGCTGATGCCGCTCTGGATATGACAGCACGAGATCCGTCGCCCACCGTGGCAGCGCCATCAACATCGAACCTCCAAGATCGGACCTAACTGAGATAGTACAACGCCGGGCCAGCGACGATGATACGGAGGACGCTGGATTGGCCATGCCGTAGCAAGGATAGGAACGAACCCTTCGGCTAGCAGAGCCGATGAGGGGACGCCTCTCTGAAGACGGGTGCGTATCGACTGGGGGACCGATACGTTTGGCATTATGCGTCGTGGGACGTCTCTAAAGGCTGATACATATTGGCCGAGGGGCCGATGCGCTGGGTGTGAAGCTCAGAGCATGGATAACTCATCGGCTAGCACTTCGATGATACGCCGTGTAGAAGACTATAGGCCTGAAGCTCGATCTACCGTTGGCAGCCCCGTAGGTCGGACCTAACCAATGCAGCACGAAACTAACCACGGCAGAGGGAGCTTAACGGGCCGATAGGTCCAGCATGGACGTGATGCGATACGTCTGATCGGCCTAAGATGTCAGACCTAACTGATGCAGCCTCAGACAAAGCAGGACATATCGGGATGGTGGCAGGACTTACCCCTTCATCGGAGATCAGACTTAACCGATGCAGCCATGCGTCGAAAGCCAGAACTCACTGGTAAAACCTAGATGAACTAGGGTGGCGATGCGCCGATTTTATATATGATCGAGAGATATCTTACATGTGTCTAGGGGTCTATATTTATACCCTAGATTTACAGATAGTCCGACACGTCTACGACCATCAAACATTATTTCCTAGTAAGAACAAAGGAAAATCTTCCTAAAGAAGTTAACTAACCAGCTAAACTTTTCTAATTAAGTAAGGTTACAATTTACAAAAACAAGCACCCTGCCGTGGAGTCCACGGCTCTTCCACAAACCCAGTTTCATCTGAATACTCTTCCAATTTGTAACCGAGTCTTCCTTTGCTGTGACCTGATCGGCTTCTCCACTGTAACTATCGGACCTTCTTTTACTCAAGCCGATCCTTTTCTTTCCTTTCCTCGGGCTTCTCGGACCTAATCCCGACTGGACAATCCCCTGTCTTCAAGCCGATCCAATCTTCTACTAATCTGATCCACTTTTCTACAGTTCTCCATCGGCTTTGTCTTAGTATCTGCATTGGCCGATGACTGCATAAACCTTCCATCGGACCTCTCAGCCGATCGGCTTTAGCACCATCGGATCGTCCAGATTTTGGTGTTAACACCTCTACCATCGTCACCGTGAGCTGCTCGTCCTCATCTTCTTACTCGATCCCCTTTCTTCATCTTTCTCTATAGCATCGTACAATGTATGGAGCCACGGTCGTCGGGGCAGAGCAACAAATCAAAGATGGCCCCAGTCAATTCACCTAGCCTGAAGCCTCCCTATCATAATCACGTCGTCTTCTGCTTGTCCTCGTCGCATGGTCCTAGTGAGCAGGTGGGTGAAAGCGACAGACTGTAGTTGGATTTGTGCACCCTGTATCAGGCTACTTTTTAGTGCGAGATAACTGTTAGTGTCATTAACGAGGATAGTGAAAGCCGGCCGAAACACATCATCAGTGGTGGTGTTCTGAATGGGGCAACCAAGGGACAAGATTTATGTATTTCAAAGGGTTCAAACAAAGCGGCTTTAGAGATGGTGTTCCTAGCAACCCTCTTTTTGAGGCCAAGGCGTCTGCCACTCCCATGGAGACAAGAGGAAAGAAGTGGGAGCTATTGGAGCCCACATCCGGGGTGGTGTGAATAGAAACTTTATCGACAACACGGCCACGGTGCGATGAGCTCGTCGAGATGGATTTGGGTGAGGGGTCTTGTGACACTTACACCTCCGACGTTAGCTCCAGCAATGCTAAAGACAATGACATGACAGTTGTAGCGGTTTCCCTCCCCAAGTTGTGCACCAAATCTCGACAAGCTATCGTCACAGTTATTCGGTGACTTACCCCTACGGTTATCGTCGATTCAAGGAAATGCTCTTGTTGTCTTTGTACTTTGCGTTGCAATGATTTTGCTTGACTTGGGTTTACTGATGGCAAATAGCCAAACCCTCTAGACCAATATAGAGCTTCGTGTATTTCTGTTGGAGGGCATGGGGAAGATTGAACCAGGCGGAGAGGCGCACCGAGAGGAAGAATGAGCATGAACCGATGGAGGTTCAATGCAGACGTGCGTAGACACGCTGAGACCTGAGAGATCTGCTTCATTCTAGTGTAGGTCCTTTGGCTCCTTAGAGTGCACTCTTGATTGTCCCATCAGACATGCCAAAAAATATGTTCGAGATGAATTGGTCCTCCGTGTTCGTTGATGGACGTCCGATGCCATAGCCCTTGAATAAGCCAAAACCTAGGAGGTGTGCTTCACTCTAATACAGGTCCTTCGGCTTTGAGGTTTCTTTGTCGGGTTACTGGAGTTGTGGGCGTGCCAATCAATTTGATCTCTAATTAGCAAGGAAGACAAAGAGAATTAGATTATAGTCAAAGAGCTGATAGCCCAATATGGACTCCTACTATCGGCTAGTTGCCAATAGGGTTAGGGCATCATCGGCTGTGAGTCTGATGCACCCATACTAACGGATGTTAGTTGATAGCAACTATAGCACTCGTACATCAGCTAAAAATTCGATGATAACATAGGCGAACAGTGAGTAATGAAATAAAAGACTCATCGGCTATAGTCCCAATGACATTCTACACAGAGTACACGATGAATAGTAGGGAGCGAGACCCGATCTTCCGAAGGTACGAGACTTGGAAACCACTGATAACGGTACCATTAGAGCCAGCCTTGATAGATCGGATTGAACTGAGACAGTATAAGGCTAAGGCTAACGATGCCGCAACGGCGGGAGCTAGATCGGACGTAATGATAGACGGAGCAGGTGAACCCATCAGCTACTATCAGCTATGGGTTTGATGTAGGCATATTGGTAAACTTGGCTGCTAGCTGGGCCAATTGGGGAAATGAAGCCTGCTAGGTCTCAATGCTAGATCTAATAGAAACAGATCGATCGCTAGCGGATAATCGCTTTACAAGATATATGTATATCTACTGAGAAGCTGATACACTTAGCATGAGCTTCTGTGTATGGATAACTCAACACTTGCATGAGTCCTCATACTTTGGATAGTGTTCAATTTGTGACTAAACTGAATCTATCGTCATCTATCTCATTGACTTATTATCTGTACCAATTGGCTTCCATCCATAAGTCGATCGGCTCTCCGATCTTGCCTACGGGGCTTATCAAATTTTGGTGCAAACACATGCCCCCCAATTTTAAAGTATGAGGACTCATGCTTTTAAATTATCTTTCTTAGGCTCCTATGACTCTGGAATGTTCTCACCTGCTTGCAATCGGCTTTCATAAGCCGATATTGTCTGTATTAAATGTGCTATGTTGTCAAACTATTGGGAGAAAAACTTCCTTTCGATGCACCTTGATAATCTTTGGAGGGCCAGCTCTATTAACTATTCATCACTTAATTCCAAGCTGTAGCATCGGTTTCATATGTCGAAACCGATTCTTCCTTCCTCTACTTCACCGATATCAAATCTATTAGCCACATCTCGTGGATCCCTACAAAGAAGTGCTTGTGAAATTATTCTCCTAGATCAGCCCATCCTCTGATTGAACTTGGTGGCAATGATATAAACCAAGTAGAAGCCGATCCGGATAATGATAATGGAAACAACCTAACTCTTAGAACTTATTCTGTCGATCCTTGTCTGCACCGAGCCAAGAATCGGTAGACGTGTTTAACTATTGATATGTTATCTTGCCCTGAGAACCTAGACAAGTTTGGCATCTTGTGTCAGCATGGTAATGGCACTCTATCAAACCACTAAGGGTATGGAGGCCGATACATGAAATTATCCTTCTTTGGTTTCAAGCCAAATTGTTCCTTTATTACCTTTGATATCTTGGCAGTCCACTCATCGTTATCATCGTGTTGCATCCCGAGCTAAATATAGCCATCGGACCAATTGAACATCGGCATCTGTAGACCAATATCTACCGATATATGAACAGGAGGCTCTTGAGTAATTAATCCATTTACTATTTTCCTTATCAAGTTCTGAAGCATTCAGTCAACCCTTCAGATTGAATGATCTAATTCTTAAACGGATTTCAGTGGACTAGAAGATGCAGTTTAAGTTATTTCACTGATAAGAGTTGGTTCTAGGAGTGAATTGTTCTAGATTGGTCCTTCTTGTGTCATGCTAAAAGATTGTATGCATAACTTCTCAAAATATTTCACATATTGCTCAACCTACTGTCTCTATGTATCTGTGAAGTCTTCCAATGCGACCGGTGTAATGATATCTTCATCGGCTTTTTCATTGGATGTGTGTGGCTTGGCATCCACTTATTCTTTAGACATATTGAAATTCAAGTCCCATTGGGCATGCCAAAAAATATGTTCATGCATGCACGGGGAAGATTGGACTATGTGGAGAGGTGCACTGAGAAGGAGAGCGAACATGAGCCGATGGAGATCTAATGTAGGCATACATGGACACTTTGAGGCCTCTGCTTCCTTGTAGTGTAGGTCCTTTGGCTCGTTGGAGTGCACTCTCAATTGTCCCATAGAGCGTACCAAAAAATATGTTCGAGCCGAATTGGTTCCCCGTGTTCGCCGATGGAGGCCCAATGGGGTTTTGATGCGATTGTGCCCAAACACTTTGAGGCATGAGAGATTAGCTTAGGTCCAATGTTGGTCCTTCAGCTCGTTGGTTTGTTGGAGTGCACTCCTAATTGTCCCACCAGGAGTGCCAAAAAATATGTTCGTGCGTGCAATGGGAAGATAGGACCAGGTGGAGAGGCGTGTCGAGATGGAGCATGAGCGTGACCCGATGTAGGTCTGCTTCACTCTAGTGTAGGTCCTTTGGCTCATTAGAATGCACTCCTGATTGTCCTAGTGGACGTGCCAAAGAATACGTTCAAGTTGAATTGGTCTGTTGTGTTCGTCGATGGAGGTTTGATGCGATTGAACCCGAACACGCTGAGGCCTAGGAGGTTTGCTTCGCTATAGTGCAAGTCTTTTGGCTTCGAGATGTCTTCATCGGGTTGCTAGAGTAGTGGACGTGCCAGTCAATTTGATCTTTAATTGATGAGGATGACAAAGAGAGAGTCAGATCATAGAGTCAATCGACCGATAGACTGATAAGGACTCGTCCTATCGGCTAGTTGCCTATAGGGTTAGAGTAGCTATTGGTTGTGAGTCCAATGTACCCCTGCTATTCAATGGTGCTCGATAGCAACCGTAGCTCTCATGTATCAGCTAGAAAGCCGATGTTGACATAGGCGAATAGCAAGGAATAAAATAAATGACTCATTGGCTGTAGAGTTGATGATGCTTTAAACAGTGTATGCATTGAATAATAGGGAGCAAGACCCGATCTCCCAAAGATACAAGACAGAGCGACCACTGATGACGATACTATTAGAGCCAACCTTGATAGATCGGACCAAACTGAGACAATATAAGGCTGAGGCTAACAGCACCGCAACAGCGGGAGCTAGATTGGACGTAACGATGAAAGGAGTGGGTGAATCCATTGGTTGGTATCGGTTGCGGGTCTGATGCAGGAATATAAGTAAACTCATTGGCTAGCTGAGCCAATGCGAGAAATGACGTCCATTTGGTCTCGTTGTCAGATCTAACAGAATCAGATCGATTGCGAGAAGATAATCCCTGGGCATTATATATGTATCTTAGCTGTGAAGCCAATATACTAAGAATGAGGCTCTATGTATAGATAACTCACTGACTGGATGCTTCGATGAAATGTCATGTAAAGACCTATCGGCCTAAGACTCAATCCGCTATCAGCAATCTAGTAGGTCAGACCTAACCAATACAGCATGAGACCAATGACGGCAGAAAAGTATAATAAGCCAATAAAACCCACGCAACTATGATGTGGTATATTCGATCAGATTAAAAGATCGGATCAAGCTAATGTAGCCTTAGGCAGAGTGGATACACCAGCAAAGTGGTGGGACTTACACCTTTGTTGGAGATCAGACTTACCTGATACAACCTCATGTCGAGATCTAGAACCCATCGATAAAAACCTAGATTAACTAGGGTGGCGATGCGCCGAGATTGAATTGATCTGTGATGGATCATTTATAAGGTTCTAGGGGATATATATTTATATCCTGTAGTCACAAGAGTCCGATATGATTACAAACAAACTCTGGACGTTATTTCCTAAACACAAAAGAAAACTTTTAAACGTGTCTATCTTATGAGATATATTCTATAAAGATACAAGTACGCTATCATGGTTTTCATAGCTATTTCTCAAACGCGGTCCCATCTAGATAATCTTTTGTTTTTGACTTAGCCAATTCTATCCTAATCCGTACTATCAGTTTTTTCTCGATATCAATTGGCTTGCTTCCATAAGCTGATCGGCTCTTCCATCATATCTGTGGGACTTACTAAATTTTGGTGTTAAAATATTGAGGGCTGCTTAGAGGAGATTAAAGCTAACAACATCACCTCCAATCACACTAAGTCCTAGGATTATGGCAACGTGTCCAAGAAGATGCTACTCAAATGTCAAAAGTATGTCACAAAGGGTTGAACATGTGGAGGTGGCTGGAGTCATGAGATACCGGCCTTAGGCATGACCCCAAGACTCAAGCTATTCTCGCCGATGACGAATGGTGTAGTAGAATGGAAGGGATATGTCACTGCTGCTCTACAACCTTTATATTTTGCAAAATTGAAATCCATGGTTCACCTCTTATACAGTGCATTGTGTCCTAAGCTCATTGATACAAGTGTTGCTTTCATTATGTATTAATGGTAGGTATATTATGCAATATGTTATGGTATTATTCCATAGGACTTGTTCATTTCGAATAAAACAAATTTCTATTTCCTGCCAATGATGTACATGTTTTCAAACCCGCACAAATCAATTGCACGGGGAATTTTAGTTTACCAACATGCACTGCTTGCTGCATCAATTTTTTACTTGCTCCTGCTAACTTCGGTTTCTACATTACGAATTGAGTTGTCCACATGATGTCTAGATGCTTTTGAATGGTTGGATGCTTACAGAACAAATGAAACTGCACTAATGAAATTAAAAAGACAGTAACATGATCATGTACTTCTATATGATTTCATCTATAAGTTATTGCAAACTGAATCTGGGATAAATTTCTTATACTCAAGATGCATTCATAGTTGTCGGCCTATACTATTTGATCGTAGGTTGTAGATGCTCTGCTATAGAGACATTGATGTTGTTTCTATAAAATATATAATATTTCTTTATGTTTATATTAAATACAAAGTAGTATATAAACATATCAGACTTCTTGATGACTATTTTGATTAGTTGGTGTCTATATTAGTTGCATCGTGACCATACTACTTGTACATGTTCTCAGTTTATTGATTTTGACTATCTTGATGACTGTTGTATTACTTCCAAATGCCTACGTACCTCTCCTAATTAATCTCATTGCTACAACCCTACTGCTGAATGTGAAATGATGTTTTTCTTACTATTTCAGCAGTTTCCAGTGAGGCATCCTACTAGCTGTAGTTGGTAAAAACAGAAAATACAATTCGTGATATATTCCACCATAGTGTTGTTTCAGATCTCGTGTTTTATGTGAACCAATAACTTCTCTTCTCAATATGTCCAGATTGCAGTTCGGCCTGTCTGTAGCTACAATTTTTTTGGGAAAATTAATCAAATGCCAGTATCTTAGGACTATGACAACTGAGGACTGAATTTTTTTATATGTTTTTGTGAAAACTGAATGCAACTGTGGGGGACTAACAACCTCTACGTGAAAAATAAGTTGCTACTAGCTTAGAAATCTATTGGGAAGTTTATTGAAACAAGATTCACTTTTGGTGGTAGTTATGTGAACTCAAGAGTTGGTAACCAATTGTTTTGAACAGAGTGATATAATTGAACTAAACGGATTTTGCCTATTCTCGTCAACAAAGTCATAAAATTGAAGTTGGTAGTTAATTTTCCAAATAAATACTTCACATTTTTGGATAAATTATTGTGTGATAAAATTATGGCTTTCACTGCTCGCTGAATTCGTTTGGGATAGAATGCGCTGATCCCTCATGCAATATTAACAGATGACTCATTAATTGTATTTGCTGCCGTATGTGTTACAAGACGTATTGTAGTCATGTAGTGTCATTTATTTCATCGATCTCATTTTCAATCTACTGGACATCTTTTGTTTTTTTTTCAATTGAAGAAAGGTGTGAGTGGTTTCAAGAATGCTCCTCTCAAGTACATTGATCTACACCATTGACTTCTCACAGCTCTCACCATAGTCAGGAACCACTCCAATGTTATGGGTGCACAACCAGTATCATAGCAGCAGCCATCACAGCAGCAAACCATCGACATATAGTTACTGACAAGCAAATACATGCTGCCTAATCCACCAACACTAGCTAGTGCAAACAGGGTTGAGGGAAAGAAGGCCTCTACTGAGAGTGGCACCTTATGGAGGTCTTCGAAGAAGGCTGAAGTCCACTGGTGAGGCCCTTCAAAGACATCTAGTCTTACAGGTTGAGTTGATAGAGAATCATTCCAATCAAAGACTTCTAATCTTGTGGGTTGAGTCAATAGACAATCGTTCCAAGAGGGTGGAGGAGGAGAGACGCTGAGACGTGCATGGAGTTGGTGGTCATTGAAGGTCACCTGCGAGGCACTTTGGAGTGATTCATTGTGCTTCATTGTCACCTATATATGACATAAGGGGAGGGCATTGAGTCAGAAGCTAGGGAGTTCAAGCCATATCAAGTCTAAAGTCAAGAGCCACGGACTACCGTTGTCGACTTTAGCTTTTTGGTCATTTTATCAAGTTCAGTTGGTAGGCTAAGTTAGATACCCCATACTTGGTATGATCTACTTACTATGAATACATATAAACTAGAGTAGGAACTATTACTCATCTTAAGGGCCCGAACCAGTATATATCATTGTGTTTGCTTTGAATGTGTGTAGCTCTATGGCTACCTTGGTGATCACTGTGTTCATAAATTCTGTAGTCGGGATCCAAACCCTTGATAGTTGATGCTAGGTAGAGGCCTAGTATTCCAAAGGATTCGTTAAGATGACTTCAAGAGGCAGATTTTCTGACAAAGGTTTATGATTGCTTTGGCCTAGAAGAACAGAGCCAACCACTGATTACCCTACTATAAATCAGATCCATCATGCTTTCAGTGTTGTTGGATCACTATAGCTTTTGGTGTTTTTCTCATCCAAGATATGTTATTGGTACACCCGCATGGTCTACCAACAAGAATCCTCACCGCAAGCCATAGTGTCCAATTCAAAACTAGTTCCACACCCTCGTGGGATGTCAGATCTTCTAGAACAAGGTCGGTAGAATCTCAATGTCTCAACAAGGTGATGATACATTCAACTACTGCTCCATCCAGAAAATGAGTTCTTATATGCTAGCTAGGTGTTGGGTTTTTCAACAGGTGGTGGCCAATCTTGCACAACCTTCGCTAGACAAGGGTGCTTGCAAGGATTGCCCAATACATTCCCATCAGAACAAGACTAGTGGGATACAGGCCAGTGTTGGAGTTCACGAAGATGATGTTGATTGGCTTGTTGGTTTCCTTGGGCCCGATGAACCCTCCATATTTTATGGTTTAGATAAAGATGAGTCCTCATACTCGATGTAAGATTGGGATATCGAGGTGGTTGAGAACACAGTGGTCAACAAGAGTACAATTGCTTCATCACTTGAAGATGACGAAGTCTAGCCAGTGTGCATGCCACTTCGACACAACACATACTAATTGCCAAACGGATGTTGAGCCAGCCTTCCGTAGATCTTTTAGCAAACCTTGTAGCCCACAACATGGTGTTTGAGAAGATGCGACCAATGATCACAGACCACAACACGATGTTTGCATCAGCGCAGATAGTCGAGGTGCCTAGGAAAGACGCAAACCCTCCACTACGTTGAGGAGATCGGGAAGGTAACAGAAGCACGGGCGCGCAAGGAAGGCAATGTGACGAACAAAGCCCTCCTCATAACCGTGAGAAGGAAAGAGCCTCTAGAGATGATTGTGACCAAAACCATGGTCACGAGCATCACTGAGGCTCACTGCCCCTGCATGAAGACCGTCAGTATCACCAGGATTAGGATCAAACACCCCTAAGACACAGACACCTCTGAGATAGCCTGAAATATATACGAGAAGAACATGAGCATCATGAATGGTGCGATGATGACCTCTAGAGAGATCACAGAGAGATAACTTAGAAATCCTCAATAGGAGATGGAATGATGACCAACGTCCATCTATGGAATGTGACCCCAATGATCTGTCATTTTCGTTGTCTTCCTCTTTTTTATTCTCTGTCTCACATTCCCTGAGCCATCGTGAGGTTAGATGGCATCCATCTTTTAGACCAAGAACATGATACGATGCATTCACCCCTCCACTTTTAGAGGTTAGATGGACACCTAGATTCCACCCTAGAGCTATGGAAAAGCATGATGGAAGCACAGAATCGAGGAGTTTCTCTAGGTATACTATATGATGTTTTAGGCAAGCCAAAGTAGATGATAATGCCATGGCCAAATATTAGCCGACCGCATTGAAGAGATCTACCTGGTCTTGGTTAATCCATCTACTACAAAAGTCTATCTCATCTTGGGAAGAGATCTACGACTAGCTCATCACAATTTTCATCGCACCTACAAGAGACATGAGGTTGAAGATGACCTACATGCCATGATTCAGAGCCCAAGAAAGTATTTTAAGGGATTTTGTATGGTGATTCAATGAGTGCCATAACACTATCTTAGAGATCTCATATTCCTCAATTATAAGAGCATTTAAGTCCGAAGTTGTTCACACTGAATCTGTCCTCCGTGCTGGCCGACAGAGGCTCGATGAACATCATGAACATGCAGAGGTCTGAGATTTACTTTGTTCCAGTATAGGTCATTCATCTCCGAGGTTGTTCGCGCCGGATCTTGCATGCGTGGCGTGACCACAAGCTTCTATCGGCTTCTATCCATGGCTTGAGGTACGTGCACCAAGCCCTAGGAGGTCCGCTTAGCTCTGGTGTGGGTACCTCGGCTTGCTCTCTATCATGACGGTGTAGATACAGGCGTGCCAGTCAATTTGACCTTGTAATTCACAAAGAGTTGAGGTGAATGGCTTAGTCAGATGATGGGCCGATACGAGCTCTCGCTATCGGCTGGCCACCGATAGGGTTGAGTTGGTCATTGGCCACGTCTGGATGGCTCCTGCTATCGGCTGTTTGCCGATAGCGATTGGGACGCTCTTCCATCGGCTGAGGAGCCGATGAAGGCGTGGACAGATGTCGATGAAGGACGTGATGACTCTGGGTGTAGCAAACGTGAGATCTTGATCCATCAACCGTAGAGCCGATGGAGGCACCAAAGGGTATTCAGAGAACAACAAAGCATGCGGGATATCTCCTGGTTACCGACAGAAGCTGTAGTGCTCATTTATCAACTGGAAAGCTGATGAAGGGATATGCGAACTAGCAAGAAATCGTATAAAAGACACCAGCTGCAAAGTTGATGCCACTCTGGACATGGTGGGTGATGAACAAGGAGCGGGGCCTGCTCTTCCCACTGCACGACACCCGTCACCCATCGTGATGATGCCGCTAGCATCGATTTTGAGGATCAGACCTAACTGATATAGTAAGAAACCGAGACCAATGACAATGAGACAGCAGATGCCAGATCGGTCGTTCTAAAGGAAAGGCAGAGCAAACCCATCGGCTAGCTAAGCAGATGAAAGGCATCTCTAAAGATTTGTGTGCATCGACTGGAAAGGACGATGCACTAGGCGTGACATTCGATGGAAGTTTCTAAAGACAGGTGAGTATCAGCTAAGGAACTGATACGCTGGGCGTGTTCCTCAAGGTATAGATAACTCATCGGCTAACTATTCTGATGAAATACCAGGCAGAGACCTATAGGCCTACAGCTCAATCTACTGTCGGCAGCCTCGTTGGATGAATCTAACCGATGCAGCACAGGACAGATGATGGTAGAGAGAGCTTGGTAAACTGATAGATCTCGCACAGTGGTCACGCCGGGTCCCGGCGCGAGCACACTGACGCCTAAGAGGTCTGCTTAGCTCCAGTGCACGTCGGTCGGCTTCTCTCCGTGGCTCGAGGTACGCGCACTGGGACCTGTGGGGTTTGGTCGGCTCTACACGATAGTACGGGTGCGGGTATGCTAGTCAATTTGAACCTGTAATTAACAAGGAGGTGAGACGAACGGGTCAGTCAGACAACGGGTCGATACGAGCCCTCGCTATCTGCTGGCCGCCAATAAGATTGAGTTAGTCATCGACCACGTCTGGATGGCTCCTTCTATCGGCTGATCACCGATAGGAATCAAGGTGCGCTTCCATCGGCTAGGGAGCCGATGTTGGCGTAGTCCAATGTCGATGAAGGATTCGACGCCTCCAGGTGTAACGGACGCGAGGCCCTGATCTATTGGCTGCAGAGCCGATGGAGGCACAGAATGGAGTTGGCAACATGAGACCCGTCGCCCACAGTGATGATGCCGCTGGCACCAAATCTCGAAGATTGAACCTAACCGAGACAGTATGAGACTGAGGCCAATGACAATGGGACGGTGGATGCCGGATCGGACGTGCTGAAGGAAGGGCGAAGCGAACCCATCGGCTGGAAGGCCGACGCGCTTGGCGTGGTGCTCAAAGGAAAGTCTCTAAAGACCTGGTGCGTATCGGCCGAGGAGCTGATATGATGGACATGTTGCACAACATATAGATAACTCATCCGCTAATACTTCGATGAAACACCATACAGAGACCTATAGGCCTAAAGCTCATTCTACCGTTGGTAGCCTCGTAGGTCAAACCTAACCGATGCAGCACGAGACTGACGACGGTGGAGGGAGCTTGATAGACTGATAGATACTGCACGGATATAAAAGCTGACAGAGGGAACGGGTAAGTCCATCAGTTGTCATCAGTCATGAGTCAAATGTAGGCATATAAATAAACTCATCGATTAGCTAATCTGATGGGAGGAACGAAATCTGCTATATCTTGATGCGAACACTATCAGACATAGCTATGATAGATCAGACATAACAGAGATAGTATAAGGATAGATCTGACAAAACTAGATTGATCGCTAGCACATTAATCGTGAGTAAAATATATGTATATCAGCTAAGAAGCTGATATATTAGGTGTAAAGATCAGTGTAAGGACAACTCATCGGCTGGCTGCTCTGATGAATCGTTGCATAAATACTTGCTGACTCATGGGTCAATTTACTATCAGCAGTCTAGAAGATATGACATAATCAATGTAGCTTGAGACTGATGAAGATAAAAGGAGATCGATAAGTCGATAAATCCCACATGAACATGATGTAATGTACTCGATCAGACTGAGAGGTCAGACCTAACCAATGCAGCCTTAGGCATAGTGGATAGACCAGGATAATGGTGGGACTTGCCCCTTCACCGGAGATCAAACCTAACCGATGTAGCCCTGTGTTAAGTGCTAGAACCCACCGAGAAAACCTAGATGAACAAGGGTGATGAGGCACCAAGATTGTATTGATCTATGTGGATAATTTACAAGGCTGTAAGGGGTCTATATAGCACAGAGACGGTTGAGGCTACATCGAACGTAACAATAGAAAGGACATGGCGAGGCCATCAGTTGCTTATCGGCTGAATGTCCGATGTAGGCCCATATCTAACCTCATTGGCTATCTGAGCCGATGGGGAATGAAACATGCTAAATCTTGACACCAACCCTATTGACCATGAACCTGATAGATCATACCTAACTGAGATAGTATCAGGCCAAACCCGATGGGACCAAATCAATCGCTACCATATTAATCGTCAAGGATGTATTATAGATATATATGTGTATTGGCCAAACAACCGATACGTGTTAGTGATATGCCATACATGCAACATGGAAATGCTAAAAATGTCACATACTATGTTTATGATATATTGATTTGGTCCTTTAAATAGACATTATCGTTATTGATCAATGAGTATGTGACTTATTTATGAGACTCCTAATGTTAGATGTTGCTATTTCTAAATGATTCCTAATCATATATCATAGGAGGAAAAAATATGATTGTAAGATCAACATATGTATTGATTGATGATCATGTCTCATGGATCATGGTATGGAGATACCAAATCGATAATATAGATATATGTTAGTGTACATATGTTGAATAGATCTGCTATGATATATTACAAAGATTTTATGTGTCATTAGTTAATCTCAGGTAATGTTTATGCGGAGTCCTTAGACGTGAGATCATCAGGGTTCCCAACTTATGTAGTAGCTTATTTTGAGACTACCAAACACAACTCCGTTGCAGGAAAGTCATAAAAGTAGTCTTTGAGTTTGTTATAAAATATGTAGTGGGATGTGAGTAATCAATATAGAAATTGGCCCTCCTATGGGAGAGATATCTTTGGGCCCTCGATGCAATGGATTATGGGCTATGCCAAGGTGATTGAGGAGTCGATCCTAAGTTTACAGTCCATCATATGATCGTGAGAGTAATTTAGATATTAAAAGGTTGACTCAAGTCTTCCTTTGAGCTCAATCGATATCGTATAGCAAAGGGATTCGAACATGAGAACATTACATGTTCAATTGATATGATCTTTACCTGGACGTGCACGTAGTTGGATCAGCTTCTCCAGCCCTACTTTTGCTGCACTATATGTCTCATGGTAACAGTCCATGATCCTCCTTCGCATGATATCCTAGTATGAGCGGTAGAAAAAAATTTGTTTTATGCTATCATCGCATACACCTTACCTAATAGTGGTATCAGAACCATCTTGCATAGTTTGTGACCTAGATCATCGCATATATTGATATGCGGTAGTAGTAGATTATATCTATTTCAGTCTAGATCTTTGGTTCATGTGATGGATCAATGGTAGCATGAGTTGATGAGATTAGTCAATGAATAGGGATTAGATTAGGCATGGATCATAATACTAGTAAGGTCCTTGAGAGTGTCTCAAACTAGCATAAGGTTATCATGCCAAGTACTAGTATGTTATGGATCTATAGCCTCAGGTCATTTGAACTAGTAATGTCCTTGAGAGTGTCTCAGACTGGCATAAGGTTTCTATGCCGAATACTAGTAGGTTATAGATCGTGTCAATAAAACTACTAGTATCCTTAAGATTGCCTCGGGTCGACATAAGGTTGTTGTGGTAAATGTAGTACATTGTGAATCTAATTACCATGGGTTAGTAGAAAAACTAGTATCCTTAAGAGTGCCTCGGATCAGCATAAGGTGGTTGTGCCGTATAGTTTTTCCATAGCGATTTCATATATTGCATCTATGAATTTCATAGCGTACCATCCTTATATAGCATACCCCCATGCGTACCACCCTTATATAGCGTCTTAGGTTTATATTGTTAGGTAGAATTCGATTCTGCACCTAACTTGTTTATGCAGAAAATGATGTGAATAGTATTATCCTATATCTTATTTGGAATGTATGATATGTATGTGATGCATGTAACATTCTTTCATGGCCTGTGTGTTATCTTTATTTCATCTATTGCTAGTTGTCTCTATTGTATTTAATGACCTACGTGTCGACCATATTGCTTGAATCTATCTTTATAATCTTCAATTTTTAGCTATTATAGGTAGTAGCCTAGACTAGAAGTTACAAGTTTTCAAGCATGGTGACCCAAAGGAAAGATGTGGAGGATAGAGATCATCTACATAGAGATACAGATCACTATTCTTTTGGGCCATACTATTTCATAGTTGAATATGTTAATCTGTGATGTTTCTATCTTACTTTTATGCAATGATATTTGTAAATAGTTGCTATGGTAGGATAGAGTCCATCATAGTAAAAATTAGATGTTTATGCCCTTCCATATGTTGCATCTAAGGAGAATGATCACTATACAGTAGGCCCACCAAAGTAGGGTATAGTTGGATATCATTAGTATTTGGGGTAGATGTCAGACATCTATATGCGAAAGCATTTGGTTTACTTAATAAGGTTATAAAAATAGTTTTGGACCATGGGGTACAGGTTGGGCTAGGACATATTGATGTCACCCAATAAACAAGAATCATATAGAGATGTGATTAGCACAGTGTTACTTACCCATGTCACTAGTTTTCTTGCCGTGATGCCAAAGCTCACTAAAAATTACTAAGATGAGGATCTTGACCCACTATGTTACTTAGAGGGAGTGTTGTTGCAAAACATATAGTGGGAGTCTTTTATTAAATAGTTTAATGAAAGATGTAAATAAACATAGTGCTAATCATTGCATATTTTTATGTTGTAGATCATGTTAGCTAATGCCACAGCCAATTCGTTTAATTTGTGATCTACTCATAAGAAAGAAAAGCTAAATGGATTGGTATCGCAACTTTAGAATTATTCTCAAGTAAGAGCACAAGTAGTATGTCCTTAAGATTCCTTTACCTTGTAACTTGCCTGATAATGCTACTGTGGCTACGTAGAGAACTCATGAGAAACACACAAATGATTCCCATTATATGAGCTATCTCATGCTTGCCACATTGTCCTGTGAGATTTAGAAGCAATATGAGAATATGAACACCTACAATATAATTGTGGGGTTATCTCATGCCTCACATAGTGAAGAATGCACTTGATCAACTCGAGGTGAGGTTCGTGGGGAGCATGCATAAAGAGGCACACTTGCTGGACCGTGTAGGTGAGGTGAGGTCGTGTGATCGTCAAGTAATGTAGGGCACTAGCAACGCTCCGGTACTAGGAGAGGTTAGCAACTAGAGGGTCGTTGGTGGCTGAGAGCTTGGCACTAGTGTCAATCGAAGTGGCTATAGAGTGACACTAGGCAATGCTCGCCCGCTAGAGAAGGTCCACGGCATACTGGCACTAAGAAAGAAATAATCCATCGGGGGAGCGCCTGACGGAGATGCTGAGGAAGTGATTTAGGTGACCAAGGTCTGTCATGGCGAACTCCAAGTGCTATAGGGTGGTGGTCGAGGATGTTGTAAGGATGATGTCATCGATGTATAGGAGTAGGTAGGCAATGGCATCCCTAGTATGAAATAAAAAAGAGACCTATCAAACACGGAGGCAACAAAACCAAGTTGCCAAAGGTAGGTGGTAAACCGCTGGTACCAAGCCCGAGGTGCCTATTTGAGGCCATATAGGAAGCACTACAATAGACAAACATCATCGGGACGAGCAGGATCGATGAAACTAGGATACTACTAGCAGTACACTATCTCTACTAGATGACCATGAAGAAAGACGTTCTTCACATCAAGCTGGTGGATCGGCTAGGAATGCGATGCAAGAAGTGTGAGAATGACTTGAATCGTGGCGGGCTTGATGACAGGGCTGAAAGTCTCATTGTAGTCGATGCCAGGGCGCTATGAGAAGTCTCGAACTACCCAACGCACCTTGTGATGGGCAAGTTAACCATCAGAGTAGAATTTGTGCTTGAAGGTCCACTTGCCTCTCACAATGTTGGTGCCAGGGGCCAAGAAATGATGCGCCAAGTCTCGTTGTCAATCAATGTCTTGTACTCGTCAGTCATGGCCGCGCGTCACTAAGGATCAGCCAAGGCAGACTAGTGATTCATCGGGATGGGTGAGACGAGATAGTGGGTGGTGGAGAAACCGTAGTGCTGAGTCAAGCGAAGGGACCTGGTCTAGGACCAAGTGACCATATGGGAGACAGTTGGGGCGGGGCTGCTACGCGATCCGAGGTTATCAGTGGATGGAGGGTAGACTATGCAGGAGCTAAGGTGGTAGACACATGTAACCGCGGCTATATGTCTGGTGGAAGTGTGGGACTTGGGCAGTTTGGGCGGCCGTCGGCGCAGTGGCATTGGAAGGTGGAGTAGGAGCCGATGGAGAGACGGTCTGCATGGTTGGTCTACATAGAAGAATGGCGGGATCATTTAGCGGGTCCTCGGGTATCACCGGTGTAGGCCGTGAATATTCAGCGTCATCGCAGGGTGAAGTAGTCATAGGGAGGCATGTTGGTACAGTATCGGTAAGAAGTCCAGGTCGTTAGGTGAAGGTTCGTGGTTTATTAACTCCAAGGGGAAGCAGGACTCGTCGATGATGACATGATGAGGGATGATGATGTACCGAGTGGATAGATCGAGGCAGTTGTATCCCTTGTGGGAGGAGGGATAGCCAAGAAAAACATAGGCGGTGGAGCGTGGGGCAAGTTTGTGAGGAGCTATGGCTGTCAAGTTGGGGTAGCAAAGGCACCTGAAGACATGAAGGTGGAAATAATCAGGAACCTTGTTATACAAGGAGAGTGTGGGGAATGGCATTGTGGATGGAGGAGCATGGGCACCGATTTAGTAGGTAAGTTGCTATGATGAATGCTTGCTCACCGCCGAAAATCCCGCAACCGGGGAGGGATGGCGGCTCGGTCATGCGAAGGCCTGGGAGGTCTGCTTAGCTCTAGTACAGGTCCTTAAGCCTCGAGGTTCGCGAGCGTGCCAGTCAATTTGACCCTACAATTGACAAGGAAAAGGGGATAAGACGTGTTCGTCGGTCAGCCAGAAGGCCTGCCCGACTCTTCCTATCGGCTAATTGCCGACATAGGCGAGAACGCTAGCGCATCAGCTGAAAAGCCGATGGAGGTATGGGAGATAGACACGTGTAACGCGCTAAAAGGTCTATCAACCAAAGAGCCGATGGCGCTACCCACGTCCGATACATGGAGCGGGAGCCGATCCCCCGCGAGGCCATGCAGGCGAGCGACAGCGGTAACGGCGCCGTTAGGGTCAACCTCGATAGATCGGACCTAACCGAGATAGTATGAGGCCGGAGACTAACGACACCAAGACGGCGGGGGCTCGGACCGAACATGACAACGAGAAAGGAGGGATGCCATCGGCTTCCTACAGTCCTAACGCCTGAACCCATCGGCCGCACGACGATGGGGACCTACGTTTGCAATAACTCATCGGCTACTCACTCCGATGAGACGTCGTAGAGAGACGTATAAACCTAAAACTCAACCCTCTGTCGGTAGACCCGTAGGTCGAACCTAACCGATGCAGCACGTGACCGACGACGGTGGAAGGTGTTTGATAGGCCGATAGATCCTGTATGGACGGGGATGTGGTACACCTGATCTGACTAAGAGTTTGAAGCTAAATGATGCAGCCTTAGACAGTACAAAGCATACTAGGATAGTGGCGAGACTTACCCCTTCGCCGGAGATCGGACTTAACTGATGCAGCCCTGTGTCGAGAGCCAGAATCCGCCGGTAAAACCTAGATGAACTAGGGTGGCGATACGCCGAGATTGTATATGATCAAGAGATATCTTACATGTTCCTAGGGGGTCTATATTTATACCCTGAATTTACAGACAGAGTCCGACGTATCTATGACCATTGGACATTATTTCCTAATAAGAACAAAGGAAAATATTCCTAAAGAAATTAACTAACCAGCTAAACAGACAAATTAAGTAAGGTTACAATTTACAAAGACAAACATCCTGCAATGGAGTCCGCGGCTCTTCCGCAAACCCGGTTTCATCTGAATAATCTTCCAATTTGGAACCGAGTCTTCCTTTTCTGCAACTTGATCTCTCCACTGTAGCAATCGGACCTTTTTTTACTCAATCCGATCCTTTTCCTTCCTTTTCTCGGGCTTCTTGGACTTGACCCTAATCGGATAATTCCCTGTCTTCAAGCCGATCTAATCTTCTACTAATCTGATCAGCTTTTCTACAGTTCCGATCGGCTTTGTCTCACGAGCTGACGAGTATCTCCATCGGTCGATGACTGAATCAAACTCTCCATCGGACCTCTCAGCCGATCAGCTTTAGCACCATCGGATCGTCCAGATTTTGGCGTTAACACATGGCCCCCAATTTCAGAGTTTGCCAATATACTATGAAATTTTGAGCCGTTAGAAATCTCCACAAACTAGGATAACCCATTAAACCAGCATTAATCGGCTCAGATTTCTACCTAGGCCGCTCCGCCTCTATAAAATACATCTCCGTCTAAGCCTTCTTCCACACACTTCTTCTCATCAAAAACCCCCAAACCTCGATAAGCTCCACAGGCATCCGCAAATCTCCAAAGGCGAACTTCTGCGAATCTCGACAGGCTCCGAAGACTGGAGGTGAACTCTCGTAGATTTCTTCATCGGCCGCTACTCCTTCATTTGTGCAATGGCTTCTACACATGTAATCCCTGAGGTAACTATTATCTGCTCTTTCATCCTATGTTTTGCACGAATCTTCTCCATCCCGATTTCTCATCAGTAGTCGGGTTCTGGTTTCTATAGGATCTCAAGAGTTAGATTGCTATTCCAATTTCTGACCACCCCGGTCACCTCTTTCTTGGCCCTATGGGTAGTGAGGATCCGACTGATTTCATCAACTCTGAAACAGAAAGGATCCCGTTCAAGCACTCATCCATGACCATCACCGATTGGGGTAACAGCTTCAGATCCTGGCCTAGCAAACTCCCGGAATGGAGGAACTGGTACCTTAAGGTTTCCGCCTCCAAAAAGTCTTTCTAGGAGGATTTGAAAATAAACCATTACATCAACCTTTCCTTAGCCGATATGGAAAGGAATAAACCTCTGCTTGCATTGGCTTCTTACTTCTGGTCGGACATCTTAAATGCCTTCATGTTCGGGCATGGGCCGATGACCCCCACCTTGATGGACGTTACTATGTTGACCTACCTCAACACCACCTACTACATAAATCTGTTCAACCTTAGATTCAAACCCACGTATCGGCTAAACACCAAGAACGTCGGAGGTTGGACTAAGTATATCTCCCTGCATAAAAAATCCTCTGACCAAGTCGATGGGCATGAACACGCGTTCTTGAACCTCTAGTTGGAACGGTTCGTCTTTGGTGGTTGGACTTTAGGTCCAACAATGAATATGCAATGTCTGGGAAAGCTCTTGGCTGATCACCACCAGATTCCCCTGGACCAATATCTTCTCGGAGCTATTTATCAACTGCTCCATCAAGTGACAACCAAACTATCGGCAGGCCAACCAGTCGGATATATCGGTGGACCCTGGTGGTTTATACAACTCTAGTTGAACGTCTACACCTCCAAAGTCATCACCAGGCCCCCTTTCTCTTCCATGACATACCCAACTGACTACCCAGAAGAAAATGAGGCCAGCCGACGCTGATGCATTTCTCTGGGTGAAGCTTCATCGGCTCTTCCTAGAAGCAAAATGACCCCTCTCGGACTCAGCGATGGTTCAAGTGTTTCTATTACGGCTTTACTAAAGAGGTCACCATCTGGTTTGCGTATGAGGATAACTCATCCTTTGAAATGCCTTCCAGGTTTCATCTGATGAATGCTTTAGCCGATGAAGAATCGAAGACAATCTTTTTATCCTCCATAACTCCTTGTCTTCTGCCGATCGGATTTTCAATGGGCCGATCCCAACATCCATCATACGAGTTCTACCATCCTTCGATTGGTACTCGTCAGTTGGGTTTCGGCCAACTCCCCATCGGCTTGTTCTTCATCAGCAAGCTTCGAGCCCACGGAAAAGTAAAAAGTGGCTTGGAGTACAACCAACTCAGTTTGATGTCATCAACTTTGTCCTTAGGGACTATCTCCACCTTCGTGCCCTGTATATCCAATACCAAAATCTTTGCTCGATGGTGGTCAGAATAGGGAAGGCACCTATTTAGTCTATCGGCTGAACATTACTGCCTTTGCCTCAACCCCGACTACGTGGAATCTGATGAAGAGGTAATTCTTCTCTTTTCACTATCTTTTCTTCATCGTATTGAATTTCAACTGTGTCTTGATTTTCATGATTCCACAGGCTGACGACAAAGATGCACCTTCGACCAGCGTAAGTGGTCGACTGATTATTTATCAACCTCCATCAGCTAGATCCCTCCTTGGGCAAAGCGGTCCACCTCCATCGGCTCTCCTCCGAGTGTCGCAAGTATCAGGGCTGAAGCACAAGAAACCGGCTACTTGGACAGTTTCTAAGAAACAGAAACTCGACGCCGATGTTGTCATCATTACATTGGCCTCGCGAAGCCCTTCTCCCGTGGCAATCCTGACTTCTTTCACATCTCCATTGGTATGTGTCAGCATCAATTCTTCGTTGCCTTCGCTTTTATCCTGACACCTTCGCTTTGCAGCCTAAACCATCGGCTCCTGAAGTCCAAACGCCGAACCCTGTTACTGGTGCGGAGCCGATGGCATCCTAAGAAGTTATGGTATCCACTCCTTAAACTCAAACTGCCCCACATCAAGTTAATACCCGCATAATTGCTCAAATGGCTCTCACTGTATCCTAGGTACGTTCATCCTACATGTCATTTCTCTTGGCTCATGTTCTTCGTATTTACTAATGTTATTATGCAGTCATTAGCCGATCTATTTTCTTTTGACATCGGTAAATACTTGGAAGCAGAGAAAGACTCAGCCACCAGTACAGCGGAGGAGTAGCCTGTGGCAGAGGAGGCTAAGAAGGAGAAGCCCACAGCAAAGGAGGCTACGGAGGAGAAGGTCTCGGTTAGGAAGAGACCCAAGACGGGAAAGCGTCAACCCACCGATGAGAAGGACACCAGCGTAGAGAAGCTATTTGCGTGCTCTACTACCATATAAGAGTGAATAGATAAAGAAAGAAAAGAGACTCCTCTCACTGTACAGAGGGGTGGTATGTATATATGTCAGGAAATGCAAATGTGGGCAGAGATGCTGAGATGGAAAGGAAAGAGTCTGCAGCCAACACGATCTTGGACGTGATTAAAGATTGAGAGAGCATTTTAACTAATAATTTACGGAATCTAATTTATTTTTTGTTTTTTTCTGGATTCACTCATGGGTTCCTGTGGTCAGGAGTTTGAGTTTGATGACCCACGACGTGCTCCAGTAGTATCCTCAGGGCTACCAAGTGTAGGTCGAGAGGCTTCGCGTGGTCGATCCGAACAAGCTGGCGCAGATCACTTTGGTGGACCTATACATCTAGTACCATGTGCAGGAGTTCGAGAGGGATTTTCGGGAGAAGTTCCCTCTTGCACATTGGCAGCCAAGAAGCACATTGATTCCACAAGTACATACTGGATGTCCATGGTGTAGATGCCGAAGAGGCACATTGAATCTGAATATCTATCTATCTATATTTATACTTATAATAATAATTAAATAATTTTTAGGAGCTTTTATGGTAACTAAATATATAGAACCATTAATGTGATAGATCACACCATACTAACCGTAGGATGTATATATAATATAATCAGTTTTTAACGTTATGGGCTATTTTGAAGCCCATCAAATATGTGCCCCAACATACAAATTTTTTTGTGCAAAGTAATCCTTTCATCCGGCCGTACGTACGTATTCTTTTCTTAAGCAGGTTCAACCATATGTACGTATTTTTCCGGGGCCCTACATATTTTTTCCATTATTTATGAAATATTACTTGGAGGGTTGTAATCAGTTCCAACCATGTGTACGTATTTTTTTCTTGGTGTAACCAGGATTGTACAGATTAGTTAAAAAAAATGAAATACTACTAGTTGAAGGCTTGAAGCAACCGACAAGCAATTCGGTTTGGTTAATTCGATTTTTAAGCCAATAAAATATTGAAGCAACGTATATTCAGTCTATTATTTGGTTAGAACTTTGTTTTTTGTTAAAAAAATATGAAGATTCGTATAATTTAAATAAACAATAATAAGCTACCGTTGATCGTAAAATTAAATTGCACTTTTAAAGCGAATATAATCTGCATCTAATTTTAAAGCCAATCTTAAGCCCGTCTAACCTTATGTATATACGTAAACCTCATCTGTCTTGCTATTAGTATGTCTGTTAACGAGTACATGGGATCGTAAGATCAATGGGAAGTCGGAAACCTCTCGCCCTCTCCAGTCGCCCTAAAAAATTAGATCGGCGGCAATCGGCATCGGGACCTGTGTGCGACATGGAGATCAGTAGCGGTGCACACGACGTAGAGGATTGGACTCGATCCATTTCCCACGCTCACGACCTAATACATGCATCTACGACAAGCGCAGGTTCTATTTTGCTATTTTTCTTTCTAGATTTGTTTGTAATTCCGTCGTTCCTCAACCAATAACAGCATCTGTCATGGCTCACTATACCATCACACTCTTTAAAAATTTAGGCACTAGAATGCTGATCCACAGATTGAAAAGTGGCCTTGCACGGAGAAGATCCATGTGGTCGTCGAATATGCAATCCAATTTATTGCACGAAACACGCAGTTTTATGAGACCTATCTAAGACATTTACGATTTCTGATTTAGATTAAAATCTAAAAGTTATGTTTAACAGAACTTTTAAGTAGAGAAAATAAATTCCCACGTTCACTGCATGTAGTCTATGTCACATCAATGATGATCATGTCATTGGATGTGAGACAGAATTGTCATAAGCATCATATTCAGAATTTTATGAAACAAAATGCTTACATTTTTTGATGAAGTAAGTTGTGATTAATTCCATAATTCGTAATAATAGTGATTTACTATGAAGTCCATAAAAAGCTAATAATGGAAACAACGGAGCCTCCAAAATGAGTGCAGCGATATTTATTTATTTTAAATTTCCAATTTATTAACTTAAGAAAAAGCTATTACTGAGCTCCAAACCCTTGAATATTTGATAGTTCTAAGTTTTGGAACTTTAAAATTATTTATAAAACTATATAATTCAGACTTAGTACATGTACAATTCGATATTTATTAACTATGAGTCAGAACCTTTAAATTATGAAAATGTTATAATTTAGTAATTTCCTTTTAGTTTGGTCTTCTTTGTCATTTTGATTAGCCAACCTTATTTTAGTGATTGCAACGAAGGCAACTAAACAACCTACCTAAAATTATTTCTGCAGACATATCACTTTTTTTCTTTCTTTAGAACTATAAAATAATGTCAACATAATTTACTTTAAAATGAAGTTTACTTATAACTTTTTACCAAATATAATAATGAATGTCTATTTTATAATACGTGCAACCCAAGGGTAGACAGCTAGTATGTGTAATTTATCATTCCTTTGGTTTAATGCTGCTGCTGTTGTGTTGTTTGTTGTTGCAGGGGCTAAAAAATTTCTAATAGACTGGAAGGGAGCTGGGGCATGTTTGGATATCAATGGATACGCTGTGTATAGTGTTGGTTGGTAACTGCAAGTGCCATGATTTGTCATCAAAGAACAATAGAATATTGGCTCTGCTCGGATCACCTGATTGCCACTGCAGCAGCAAGACACGACGTTATATTCTTGGAATTGATGTAGCTGCAGCCGCAGCTATCACAACCGGGCAGGCCCATCAACATATTAAATGTTAACTTGTTTAGGTTCTTAGTACGAACTAAGTACCAGAGTATATTTCTTGAAGTATATAATTCATAAAAAAAGTGTATCAACTAGCTGCGCCTAGCAACCTTGTTGAAACACTTAACCGTTGTTTTGGAAACTTTCTGTGCTTTCACAGTGAATTGCCGGAGTTTCTAGGCGGTTCATGTGCCTGCAATGAAAGTGATTCCTTTGGTTCTAAGTTATAAGAAAGGATGCAATTCTACCCTTACTTTATACATGTCAAGGGCGTCGAGACCTAGGGTAGCTGGCCCTTAGCTACACAGATCGTAGCCACGGTCCGTCTTCTCCGGCTAGGTTTGCACCTCCACCGCAGGCTTCGTTGATTGAGAGGGAAAGAATTTAGAGATAATAATCTTGCTTAATCCTCAAGTCCACGATTATAGGAATATATAGCCTTTAGCCCAACTAACCGGAGCAACAAACTCTTTTGATTTGGGAACTAAAATAGGAAGCTATCTCTACTTTCCCTCTCAACCGCTTGCATTGGCCGCGTCCTCGCACGCGCGCTCCGCATCACGGCGTATGTCATGGGCCCAACGGCGCCTGGAATACAAGCGCCCGACCAATACATCTCTCCCTCGTTGAGGAGCAGCTCGTCCTCGAGCTAGAACTCGGGATACTTGGCACGGAGCAGCTCAATGTCTTCCCATGTCGCGGACGTTGCCGTCTCACCTTTCCACTGGATAAGAAACCGGCGCCCAATCCCCCACCTGGTACGTGACATGGCAGTGCGCCTTGTCGTAGTGCTGTTTCTACGTCGCTTGTGCTTGTTCTAGCCGGTAGCGGATGTCGGCCAGGAACTCTTCGCGCTCCTCGATGGTCTTGGCGACAGCAGGCACACGGGTGTCCCCAGGTTCATACGACCTGATGGAAGGTGGATCGTGCCTATAGATGACGTGGAAGGGCGTGTCTTGTAGCAAAGTTTGGTAGACGGTGTTGAAGACGAACTCCGCCCAAGGCAGCCAGCAGAGCCACTGCCGTGGTCTGTCCCCCGTGAGACACCTCAAGTATATAATGATGACACGGTTGGCAGCCTGCGATTGCCCATTCGACTGAGGATAGAATGCCGTAGTCATGTGCAACTTGGTTCCCAGTAGGCGCACGAGCTCGCGCCAGAATGTTGACGTGAAGACGGAATCGCGGTCCGACACCAAGGACTGCGGCACGCCGTGCAAGCGAACGATGTCGGTGAAGAACGCTTGTGCGACGGACTCGACGGAGTACGGGTGCGCCAGTAGGATGAAGTGGTTGTACTTGCTGAACCTGTCCACCACGGTAAGGATGACCGATTTGCCATGGACGCGAGAGAGGCCTCCACAAAGTCGAGGACGACGTCCGTCCAGACGCCCTACGGGACCGGCAAGGTGCAAGTGCTCCAACTTTTAGCTCTGGCAAACTACGCACGTGCACACTAGATCCTGCACCCGCTGCTTCATGTTAGGACAATGAAAGTCACGGCGCAGACGATGTAGCGTGCGCTGGACCCCTTCGTGTCCGTGCTCATGGATCGCCAGCATGATCTCTTGGACCAAGGGAGATGCCGGGGGAATGAAGAGCCACCTAGCGAACTGGACCATGCCGTCTGCGAGTGTCCAAGGTGCCCTACGGGAGCCAGGGGTGATCTCCTCGCGCACGGCAACCAGGGCGGGGTTGGTGTCGAGGAGCTGCCGCAGCTATGTGATGAAGTCAAAGTGCGGGGCCGAGAGCGTGAGCAACGCTCCTTCTTCTGCTGTGTTGCAGTGGGATAGCGCGTCCGCCACCATATTGGCTGACCCGGGCTTGTATTCTATGATGAAATCAAACGCAAGCAGCTTTCCTACCCAATGGTGCTGGGGAATGGTCGCCAGCCTCTGATCGAGCAAGTACTTGAGGCTATAATGGTCCGTCTTGACGATGAAGCGACATCCCTAGAGGTATGGGTGCCAGTGGCGCACGGCGTGGACCAGCCCGATGAGCTCGCGCTCATATGCGGTGAGGGAACGATGCCGGGGTGTGACGGGGCGGCTAAAGAAGGCGACCGGGTGCCCGTCCTAGGTGAGCACGGCACCAAAGCCATGGGACAACGTGTCGCATTCGACGATGAAGGTCTTGGTGAAGTCCAGCATGGCGAGGATCGTCGCCATGGTGACCGCGGCCTTGAGCGCTGTGAAGGCCGTGGCCACCTCGTCGCCCTAAGAGAACCCCTCCTTCTTGAGGAGAGCCGTCAATGGCGCCACGACTGCCCCGTAGTTGTGGACGAACTTGCGGTAGTAGCCTACCAAGCCGAGGAAGCCGCATACCACCCGCGCCGAGCGAGGCACCGGCTAGTCGTGGATGGCCTACACCTTGGCCGGATCCATGGCCACGCCCGCCTCTGAGATGATGTGGCCGAGGTAGCAGACCGACGTGACACCAAAAGTGCACTTAGATCGCTTGACGAAGAGGCAATGATGACGGAGCTCGGTGAGGACGGCGCGAAGATGACGAAGGTGATCCGCCCAAGACTTGCTATAGATCAACATATTGTCAAAGAAAACGAGTACAAAACGACGAAGGAATGGTCGAAGTACATCGTTCATGAGGGCCTGGAACGTTGTCAGTGCATTGCACAGCCCGAACGGCTTCACCAAGAACTCGTATAGGCCATTGTACGTGTGGAACGCCGTCTTGTGAACGTCCCCCGAGCACATGCGCACCTGGTGGTACCCCAAACGCAAGTCGAGCTTGGAGAAGAATCTCGCGCCGTGGAGTTCATCGAGGAGATCGTCGACGACTGGGATAGGGAAGGTGTCCTTGATCGTGAGCGCGTTCAACGCGTGGTAGTCGACTCAGAACTGCCATGACCCATCTGGCTTTTTGATGAGGAGGACTAGGGAGCAGAACACCGAGGCGCTGCGACGAACGATACCCTACTCTATCATGGCGCTGCATTGTTGCTCGAGCTCGTCTTTGTGCGCCACAGGGTACCGGTACGGCCTCACTGCCACGGGCGCCACACCTGGCTTGAGGATAATGTGGTCGTCACAGGCGCGGGGTGGAGGCAGACCCGTGGGCTCATCGAAGACGTCGGCGAAGGAGCCCAACAGGCCATCGAGGAGGGAGTCGCCGGGAGTCATAGCGTGGATGCCCTGGCCGTTTGGCGTCTGCACGCCGTGCCAGCAGATGTCGCGCCCCTACTGTTGGAACGCCATGGTCCGTGCAAAGAAGTCCCAGGCGATGCGCCCCAGCATGGCCATCCACTGCATACCGAGGACCATGTCGTATCCGGTGAGTGGCATCATGTAGAGGTCGTAGTGGCACGCCATGCCGTCAATGGAAATGGGCGCCTGATGGAGGACGCCGGAGCAGGCGACCTTCTCGCCATTTGCAACCATCGCAGTCAGCCACGGGCGCGGATGGACGGGCAACCCCGTGTGCTGGGCCGCGGCCTCCCCGATGAAGTTGTAGGTCGACCCTATGTCGACCAGCACAACGAGGGAGGCGGCGCCCAGGTCCACCCGGAGCAGCAGCGTGTTGCCGACGAGGACGCCCGCCACGGTGTGGAGGGAGAACAACAGCGTCTCCGTGTCTGACATGTCCTCTCCACTATCGTCGTCATCGTCCACCATGCTGTCCAAAAGGAACAAGCATTTGCATACCTTGTTATGACCACAGCTGTACTTCTCATCGCAGTTGAAGAACAGGCTGAGGCGGCGTTGTTCATTCTATTCCACCTGGTTGAGCCGCTTCACCGGCTGGCCCTCAATGGTGGCTGTAGGAGTCGTGGCCCTAGGCGCTGCCTGGTGGTGCAGGGCAGGCGCGGCCGTGGTGCCGGCAACATGTCACGGCCGGGAGACTTGACCGGGGTGGCGGAGTACTGCTCCACGAGCTTGAATTGCCGAGCTAGACTCATGGTGGCGGCGAGGAATTGCGGGTTCTGCACTTGGACGTGGAGGCTGAGTGGGGGAAGCAGACCACCTATGAATAGCTGGACCATTTGCGTCTCGTCGAGGGGGCCGGCGCGGGCCAAGAGCGCTTGGAAGCGGTCCTGGTATTCCTCAACGGTGCCAGTGCGACTGCAGTCCGCAAGTTTGAACAGGTGCGCGGCATGGAGGGGCGGCCCGTACTGCAAGTTCAGCAGCTCCTTGAAATGGCGCCATGGCGGAGTGCCCTCATCCGTCTGGACCTGCAGGTGCCACAACCGCGCGCCATCTTCGAGGTTGAAGGAGGCCATCCACGTCTTCTTCTCCTCCATGATTCGCTGCTGGTGGAAGAAAGATTCGTAGTAGTTGATGAAGATCAGGGTGTCACTCTTGCCATTGTACCGTCGGAAGTCCATGCGGTGATGCTTGGGCGGCTGATCGGTGTGGTGTTCCCCCGTGGCTGTCTTGGCTCCCAAAGTCAACGAGCGATCGGTGGTGAAAGAGGTGATGGCCTTGGCGTTGGCCTCGACCGTGGCCTGCAGGGACTTCATGGCGTTGGGAGGGACTCCACAGTGGCCTTGAGGTTGGCAGTGGCTGCATCGGATGCAGCGGATGATGAGGAAGAGGGTGGTGACGTACCAGCTGTGGAAGAGAGCGGCAACGCACCAGCTGCGGACGATGGACGGGATGACGAGGATCGCCTAGAATGTGATACCAGGTTGTGAAGGGCGTCGAGACCTAGGGTAGCTGGCCCTTGGCTACGGAGATGGTAGCCATGGTCCGCCTTCTCTGGCGAGGTTTGCTCCTCCGCCGCAGGCTTCGTTGGCTGAGAGGGAGAGAGAATTTAGGACATAATAATCTTGCTTAATCCTCAAGTCCACGATTATAGGTATATATAGCCTTTGGCCTAACTAACCGGAGCAACAAACTCCTTTGATTTAGGAACTAAAATAGAAAGCTATCTCTACTTTCCCTCTTAGCCGCTTAACGTGGTTGTGTCCTCGCGTGCGCGCTTTGCATCACGGTGTATGTCACGGGCCCGATGGCGCCTGGAATACGAGCGCCCGACCATGACAATATACAACACCCCCAATACCCCAGAAATGCTCGCTACGGAAGTTTACTTGTGCCAGCATTGTAGAAATGAATGTCCCTTTGAACAGCATGCTAATATGGAAGTTTCTTTTGTAGCTGGCAAATTATGTTTAATTCCTTTTTATAGCAAACACAGGATGAAGGGGAGGGGATTATGTAGTTGCATAGAAAATTTGAAAGTAAAAATCGTTTGTACAAAAGCATTTTCACATATGGCTAGAATGAATCTTCGCAAGCGGATAAACAGGGTGCTCTATCTTCATTGGCTTTGCTCAGAGTACCACAATCATCGGGAACCAAATGCATGAAACTGGCTACTCAAATGGCTTCCAAGAAACAAAAATCTAGTGTTGATATCACAATCACGGTACCAATTCCTCAAGGACCTCCTCCTACTTCAACATTAGCTCCTTCACCCTCATCGGTATGTGCTAATTTACCTTTTTCTTTGTCATCTTCATACTTCTCCTGATATCTTCGTTTTACAACTTGTACCATCGGCTACGGAAACCTAGCTGATAGAGACCGTTATAAGCACTAAGTCGATGGTAACTCTAGAAGTTATATCTTCAACAACAGATGATTCTAAACCAGGAAATACTTAAGTAGTCCATGTTGCCTCCACATCGGTCATCGGCCATGCTCCTAAAATTCATCAGGTCGATACTGATGTTACTGCTTATGCTAGTCCCACTGTGTCTCAGGTATGCTCACCCCATGTCTTCACTTTTGCTTTGGCTCATGGTTCTTCTACTCAATGATGTTAATGTGCAGTCATTGGCCAATTTGTTCTCCTTTGACATCGGTAAATACATGGAGACGGACGAAGACATAGCTACCAGTGTAGGAACCGCACCATTTCGACCAGCCGATGTATGCAAGCAATTATTGGATATCATGCATCGGCTGGACATTCCAATCGGCTCACTAGTGGAAGATTGTGGACCAATCTGGGGAAGACTTGTTGAGATTAAACATCTTCTATCCGAAAGAGCTTACCGACGTACTAACACCTACTGCTTATTTGGAATTCCATAGGACCCAGCTAATCACGACTAGGCGATGTATGGCCGATCACACTTAACAAAGCAGCTTACTCAAATCGATAGGCTATCTGCCCAGACTGAGAAGGAAATGCTTGATGAAATGACAGCTACCCCATAGAATACCAAAACCAAGCTAGGCTGACTAAAGAAATGAGAAACTGATTTGATGGCAGAACTCGATAAGGTGTACCACTATATTGAAGTCACCAAATCCCACCTTATCGGCTTGCCACAATCAATCCAAAATCAAGAGACCAAAGTAGTAGAAAGAGTACGCAAGCAACGTGTCGACACAAGAGCTTGAAAACCATCCACGGATCTGATGAGATAGACAAAATTCGTCTCTATGCGATTGAAGCAATCAAGAAATATTTATAAAACTTTGATGTTGAAAACCTATAATGTCACTTCAAAACATTGATTGCTTGTAATTGAATTTGATCAGCTCTTTAAATTTTTCTTGTATTCCCTCAGGCGATATCTAATGACATCAGCTATCTGTAGCCAATATAACCATATCAGCTTTTATTTTTTAAAGAAATATTAGAAATCGGCCACGCTTAGCCAATTTAGGTAAACAATACCATTAGACGAAACAACATTATCTGTTGTTGTTCGCGCCGAGATCCCTCACGCGCCCTGGCGCAAACATGCCGAACACCTGGGAGGTCTGCTTAGCTCTAGTGCAGGCCGATCAGCTTCTCTCAATGGCTTGAGGTACGCGCGCCGGGGGCCGTGGGGTTCGAACGGCTCTAGCGCGATGGCATGGGTGTGGGCGTGCCAATCAATTTGACCCTCAATTGACAAGGAGGTGAGATGGGCAGGTCTATCGGATGGTGGGCCGATAGAGGCGCTCGCTATCAGCTGGCTGCCGATAGGATCGGGATGGCCATCGGCCGCGCCCGGAAGGCCCTTCACTATCGGCTATTTGCCGATGCTTCGAAATTCTCTTCCTCGGACTTCCAATGCTTCGACGTCTCCTCTTTTCCTGATAATCGGCTCTCGTAAGTCGATACCACATGCATCAAATGTATTAAACTGTTGAACTCTTAGGCAAAAATTTTCCACCTGCTACGACTTGTCAACCCCTGGAAGGCCAAATCGGCTAATTGTTCATCACTCAGAACAAGACTATAACATCGGCTTCTGTTGTCTAGGAAATGTTGGATGTATTCTAGAACGTACTCATTAGGCCTCTGTCTAACCGATGTCAAATCTGATAGTCACATCTCTTGAATCCCAGTAAAGAAATGTCTACAGAATTGCTACTCTAGATCGGCCTATCCTTTAATCGAGCTCGGTGGTAATGAAGAAAACCATGCAAAAGCCGATCCAGAGAGGGATAATGGAAATAGACGGACTCTGAGAGCTTCCTCAGCCGATGCTTCCCCACACTATGCTAAGAATCAGGTAATGTGTTCCATTGTAGATATGTTGTCTTGTCATGAGAATTTGGAGAAATCTAGTATCATGTATCGGCGAGGTAATGGAACCTGTCAAACCATTCTGGATATGGGTGCCGATATATAACTGTTTGATCTTTGGGCTTGATACCAAATTACTCTTCACCGTGTCCACAATTCTGGTTAACCTATTCTTCTCCCTTAGAGTATCTTCCTGATCATGTAGAGGTGGATATGGTACCCGATTCTGCCTGTGATATTCTCCATAATGATTCCTATGAAAGAATTCTGGAGGTATCTTCTACCGTTGCCCCCCGAATCGATCTTGTATTGGTGGATATATATTTACCGATAGGTCCTTGTTTTGCCAAGTTTCCTCCGTCTCCATCAGCAAAGGCACATGATCCTGATCAGGCTCTTGAGCCGATGACTCTTGTATCGTCTTCTTGATCAGATCTTGCAATGTATCCATCCATACTCCCGATGGATTACTGAATGCTTGTTAAAATGATTCATTGAACATCTCTTGCAATGGCTTCAAAGAATTCATAGGTGCTGAATGGCCTGATTCCTTCATCAAAACATATTTTGGTAATTGTGCTTTTTGAATCGGCCCTTGTTTAGTCATACTGAAGGATTCTAAACAAAGCTTCTGAAAGTTGTCCATGTTTTGCTCTATATGTTGCTTCTGGTCTTCATTCAAATCCTTCATGGTAACTGAAATTGTAATCTCCTCATCAGCTTCATCTTTAGATGAATATGTCTTGGAATCAACCTTTTCTTTAGACATATTGACAACAAGATGCCTCTCGGGTTGATGAGTAAAAATCTAACTTCTAATCAGGCACTTGTAGAGTCCCACTATCTGATAAATGGAATTATACCACCAGCCAATGAAGGATCTTCAGCCGATGGACGGTCTTTAGGTTTCTCTAGCCAATGAATGAAATCAAGTCCAATCGGTTAATGAATGAAGATTTCTACCCTATCGGTCGATGAATATAGTATGTTTCTTATCGGTCGATGAATAAAACCTTCGATCCCACCAGGTGTGCCAAAAAAGTATGTTCGGCCGAGATCCCTCGCGCACCCAGGCGTGAACACGTCGAACGCCTGGGATGTCTGCTTAGCTCCAGTGCAGGTTGATCGGCTTCTCTCCGTGTCTTGAGGTACGCGTGCCGGGGGCCATGGGGTTCGATTGGCTCTGGCATGATGGCATGGTGCAGGCGTGCCAGTCAATTTGACCCTGCAATTGACAAGGAGGTGAGACGAGCAGGTCCGTCGGACGGTGGGCCGATACAGGCGCTTGCTATCGGTTGGCTGTCGATAGGATCGGGATGGCCATCGGTTGCGCCTAGAAGGCCCTTCGCTATCGGTTATTTGTTGATAGGAATCGGAAAGCTCTTCGATCAGCTAGGGAGCTGATGTGGACAGGTGTCGATGAGGGATCGACCGTAGAGCCGATGGAGGAACCCGGGTGTACTCAGAGGATAGCAAAGCGCGTAGGATCCCTCCAAATAGCTGACGGAAGCCGTAACAGTAGTTCATCGGCTGGAAAAACTGATGAAGGCACATGTAGACTAGGCAAGGAATAGTATTAAAAGGCACGGGCTACAAAGCCGATGCCGCTCTGGATATGACAGCACGAGACCAGTCGGCCGCCGTGATAGTGCCATTAACACCAAACCTCGAAGATCGGACCTAACTGAGACAGTACGAGGCCGAGGCCAACAGCGATGATACGGAGGACGCCGGATCGACTGTGCTGAAGCAAAGATAGGAACGAACCCATCGGCTAACTGAGCCGATGAGGAGACGCCTCTCTGCAGGCGGGTACGTATCGGCTGGAAGATTGATGTGCTCGGCGTTACGTGTCATGGGACACCTCTAAAGGCTGATGTGTATCGGCCGAAGGGCCGATGCGCTGAGCGTGAAGCTCAGAGCATGGATAACTCATTGGTAGTACTCCGATGATACGCCGTGCAAAAAACTATAAGCCTGAAGCTCGATCTACCATCGGTAGCCCCGTATGTCAAACCTAACCGATGCAGCACGAAATTGACGACGACAAATGGACCTTAACAGGGCGATAGGCCCTGCACGGATGTGATGCGATACGTATGATTGGCCTAAGAGGTCGAACCTAATCGATGTAGCCTTAGACGGAGCAGAACATATCGAGATAGTGGCGGGACTTACCCCTTCGCCGGAGATCGGACTTAACCGATGCAACCCCGAGTCGAGAGCCAGAACCCACTGGTTGAAACCTACATGAACTAGGGTGGTGATGTGCCGAAGTTGTATATTGATCGAGAGATATCTTACATGTCTCCAGGGGGTCTATATTTATACCCTGGATTTACAGACAGAGTCTGACGTGTTTACAACTATTGGACGTTATTTCCTAACACAAGCAAAGGAAAATATATGTAAAGAAATTAACTAACTAACTAAACCTTCCTAATTAAATAAGGTCACAATTTACAAAGATAAAATGCCCTACCGTGGATTTCACGGCTCCTCCACAAACTCGGTCTTATCTGGATATCCTTCCAACCTGAAACCGTGTCTTCCTTCACTACCATCCGATCAGCTTCCTCACTGTAGTCATCGAACACCTCTCAGTCGATCAGCTTTAGCGCCATTGGGTCTATCCAGATTTTAGCGTTAATAGTTGTTTTATCTTAAAGAGAATTAGAAATCGGTTGTACTTAGCCAATTTAGACATCAACCCAAACACTAGGATAATACTTATTCAGATACTTTCCGTTGAGTGTTTTGGCAAACATCTCCTTTTCAAGACTTTCCACTATATAAGCATTACTAGGCATGCAGTGATTGATCCAATAGGGCCTTTCCCAGTTGGGTGACCATTTTCCAAACTTATTATCTCTAGATCCGATCGGCAAAATCAATTTCCAAATGAGATCTCATTCAGAAAAAGATTTAGTCATCACATTTTTGTTGTAATGCTTGGCGACCTTGGTTTTGTTCTCCTTAATCCTCTCAAGCGTCCTCAACCTATTCTAAGCCAAATAATCAAGTTTGTTTGACATTAGGTTATAATAATCATTGGCTATCAGTTGATCCTATAGAGATACCCTCCTGGAGTCAATGTTAATTTCCTACGGCAGAACTACTTCATGCCCATATAACAGTTACTATGGTGGTGCTCTAGTGGATCAATGCATGTCATCCAATAGGCCCATAATGAATTGGCTAATTTAACGCACCACCTTCACGGCTGTTCATCAATCATGCACTTGATTAACTTGATTAAACTCTTGTTGGAAGCTTCGACCTATCCATTGGCTTGAGCATAATATGGTGACAAATTTAATAACTTAATCCCTATACTGGCAACAAACTGTTAAAACTTATCAAACATGAAGATAGAACCCTGATCGATGGTAATTGTATGTGGAATTAATATGTTCCTTGATCAACTCAATCACATCCTTAGAGGAAACTTTCTTTAAAGGGATAGTGTCTACCTACTTTGTAAAATAATATATCACTGCCAATATGAATTTTTGTCCTTTGCTTGATGAACGACAAATCTGGCCGATCTTGTCGATTCCCCATCCTCTGAATGGCCACGGCTTGATTGTTTGGTTCATAGCTCATGCTGGGGTTCACTGCACATTCCCTATCTTGTGGTATTGTCAGCCATATCATTCTTGAGAGCCATTTGATGGGCTCTGCAAATACTTTTGTGTACTTCGCTCATAACTATTGTAGCCTCTTTTGTATCCCAAGCATCTGAACAGAATTCCATGAATGGTCCGATAATACAAATCCTTATCAAGTAATATGTATTTAGTATACTTATACCAAAGTTTCACAGAAGCTGATTGTGATGAATTTTCAAATATTGGATAATTTCCCATCTCTAATCATCAACCTCAATATGATTTTCAATATTGACTATTTTAACTTCCAGCTCCCTATCTACCTGATATCCCAACGCAATTTGAGCAAGATCATTGAATTTCAAATTCTGCTCTCTAAGAATATGATTCAACGACACCATCTTAAAATCCTTGAATAAATATTGACATTCTTCATAATATAATCTCAAGACATCATCCTTGCACTCATACTCCTCCCTAGACAGCTGCTTGATCACCAATAATGAATCACCAATGATCTGTGTCACATTGGCTCAGATTTCCAATGACAGTTGAAGACCTTTGAGCACCGCTTCATACTCTGCTTCATTATTGGTCTGATAAGGCTTGATTTTAAAAGCAAATTCAAATCTTGCCCCTCGAGGCAAAGCAAACTCAAAGCTTGCCCCCCGAGGCAATGTGATCACCAAGCTGATACTAGATTCATGCTTGCAATCTGATCCGTCAAAGAATAAAGTCCACAGAATTGTCTCTAGAAAATCTTCATGGATCCCTCTTTGTTGTATGATGAAATCGACTATAGCTTGCCCTTTAACTGCCTTAGCCAATTCATATCTTAGATCAAACTTCATCAAAGCAAATATCCATTTACCGATTCATCCTTTTAAGATTGGAGCCAATAGCATATACCTAACCACATCGGAATACAAATCACTATACACTCAGCCAATAGGAGATAATGCCTTAACTTGGTACATGAAAAATATAAGCATAGGCATAACTTTCCACTGCAGGATATCTTGTCTAAGCATCCAGAAGTCATCGGCTTAGATAGAATACCACTCGTTCTTTTCTTTTAAATTCTTGTATTAGCATCGACCCGATGGAATTCTCTTCAGCTAACAAATATAACTGAACGGTATCCCTTTCTGCGACGGAATAAATACCTGTGGAGAATTCATATAATCTTCAATTTGATCAAACACTTTCTTGTACTCAACACTCCACACAAACTCTTGATTTGCTCATAACAGCAATGGAGTGAAGGACTCAATCCTTTCCGATAGATTTGAAATAAACTTACTCATAAAGTTAAGCTTGCCGATCAAAGAACGTAGCTGTGTCTAGTTGTTCGCGCCGAGGCGTGGCGGACGCGGCGCGAACACGCCGGATCGCCTGGGAGGTCTGCTTAGCTCCAGTGCAGGCCGATCAGCTTTTCCTGTGTGGTTTGAGGTGCGCGCGCTAGGGGCCCTAGAGTTCGATCGGCTCTGGCTCGTCCGTACGGGTGCGGGCGTGCCAGTCAATTTAACCCTGCAATTGACAAGGAAGTGAGACGAGCGGGTCCGATATAGGCGCTGCTATAGCTGGCTGCCAATAGGATCGGGATGCTCTTCGATCGGCTAAGGATCTGATGTGGACAGGTGTCGATGAAAGATCGACTGTAGAGCCGATGGAGGAACCAGGGTGTACTCAGGAGATAGCTAGGCGCACAGGATCCCTCTGGACAGCCGAACAGTGATTCATCAGCTGGAAAAACCGATGAAGGCGCATGCGGACTAGGCAATAAATAGTATAAGAAGGCACGGGCTGCAAAGCCGATGCCGCTCCGGATATGATAGCACGAGACCCATCGCCCGTCGTGACAGCGTCATTAACACCGAACCTTGAAGATCGGACCTAACCGAGACAGTATGAGGCCGGATCCAGCGGTGATGATACGGAGGACGCCGGATCAGCTATGCCGTTGCAAGGATAGGAACAAACCCATTGGCTGGTTGAGCCGATGAGGGGACGCCTCTCTGAAGGCGGGTGTGTATCGGCTGGGAGACCGATACGTTCGGCATTACGCATCAAGGGACGTCTCTAGAGGCTGATGCGTATCGGTCGAGGGGCCGATGCGCTGGGCGCGATACTCAGAGCATAGATAACTCATCGGCTAACACTTTGATGATACGCTATGTAGAAGACTATAGGCCTGAAGCTCGATCTATCATCGGCAACCCCGTAGGTCGGACCTAATCGATGAAGCACGAGATTGACGACTGCAGAGGGAGCTTAATAGGCCAATAGGTCCTGCACGGATGTGATGCGATAGAGCAGAACATACCGAGATGATGGCGGGACTTACCCCTTTGCCAGAGATCAGACTTAACCGATGCAGCCCCGCGTCGAGAGCCAGAACCCGCCGGTAAAACCTAGATCAACTAGGGTGGTGATGCGCCAAGATTGTATTTTAATCGAGGATATTTTACATGTTTCTAGGGGGTCTATATTTATACCCTGGATTTACAGACACAGTCCGACGCATCTACGACCATCGGACATTATTTCCTAATAAGAACAAAGGAAAATATTCCTAAAGAGTTAACTAACTAGATAAATCTTCCTAATTAAGTAAGGTCACAATTTACAAAAATAAACATCCTACCGTGGAGTACACAGCTCTTCGCAAACCTGGTTTTATCTAAATAATCTTTAATTTGTAACCAAGTCTTTCTTCGCTGCAACCTGATCGGTTTCTCCACTGTAGCAATTGGACCTTCTTTTACTCAAGCCGATCCTTTTCCTTCCTTTCCTTGGGCTTCTTGGACCTGACCACGATTGGATAATCCCCTGTCTTCAAGTCAATCCAATCTTCTACTAATCTGATCGGCTTTTTTTACAGTTCCGATCGACTTTGTCTCAGTATCTCCATCAGCCGATGACTGCATTAAACTCTCCATCGGACCTCTCAGCTGATCGGCTTTAGTACCATCGGATTGTCCAGATTTTGGCGTTAACACTAATTGACCAATGACTTCGTGCTCTGGATAGCCCTGATGCTTCATTGACTAACTTTAATTTCCCTCTCGTGCACCATAAAGTCTAAGAATTTCCCAGCTGATATGCCAAAGGCACATTTATTAGGATTCATCCTATGTCCATATTTCTTCTCCCTCTCTAGTACTTTTTGTAGATTGGCCATATGGTCTTTGACACTCTAGGATTTGACCACCACATCATCAATATTTATCTCCACTAATAGGCCGATGAGATCATGAAATACATAGTTCATGGCTCTCTAATAAGTTGCACTAGCAATTTTTAATATGAAGGTCATGACTACCCACACGTACAAGCCGATAGCTCCATGACAACTGAACGTAGTCTTATGAATATCTTCCTTCACCATAAAAATCTGATTGTAACCTGCATAACTATCCATGAAACTGATGATCTTGTGTCCCAATGTTGTATCAATTAATAGATTTGCCATTGGTATCGGATACTCATCTTTAGAGGTAGCCTTGTTCATATACCTAAAGTCAATGCATATCCTCCACTTTCCATTCTTCTTCTTTACCAGGACGATGTTGGATATGCACTCAACATATTGGCACGGTCTAATGAAATTTACATCATACAGCCTTGTGATCTCTGCCTTGACGACATCCTATAACTTTGCTTTGAATCTTCTCGGAGGCTGCTTGAACGACTGATATTCTGGTTTGATAGGAAGCTGATGCCCAACAATCGATTGACTTAAACCAAATATTTCATGTTAATCCTTTGCAAAACATTTCTAAAATTCCTTCAACAATTTTTTTAACTCTTCCCAGAACTCAGAAAATAAATTTTTACTAATATACATCGGCATTGACCTACCTCCTAGTCCTAAATGAACATCTTCCAAATCATCATTTGACATAAATCCCTACCCTAATTTTCATTCAAAATTTTCAATGGTGCCCATTAGAGCAATAGTTCCAAGTCAACATGCTGTATCGGCTTTATTCCCTTGCTTGTTATGTAACAAAAATTCCATCCCATATCTTCCCGGACAAGCAATCAACCCCATCATGTTTCCAAATTGGTAGATTGGTTATCGCAATGTTGGTCAAGTAATCGGCTGGAATCACCTCAACTAGTTCTCCTTGCCACTATATGAGGGTCTGATGCATTATGGAAAGAATTCAACAATTGACATGAATCCAGTGCCTGCTGAGGAGTAGACTATATGATCCCTTCCATTGATGATGAAGAACACAGTGGGCAATATCTTGCTTCCAACTATTAATTCTATGTTTAGCACGCCCTTCGTTTTTCATAGATTTCCGCCCAAATCTTTTAACACCATATTTGTTTAATTAGATATACAATAGTCTTCCCTAGCTTGCGATAAGCATATGCCATAAGATTGACAGTTGCACATTCATCAACTAGTGTCTTCATCATTGGCTTCCCATCTACGTACCCTTTGATGTATAATGGCTTTAGGTGCCGATGCTTAGACTCTTTAGGCTTGTCAAATATGGTTTGATCAGGTTGCAACATCAATTGGGCAAAGACCTCTACTTGATCTTCTTCATTGAATGAAAAAGCTTTGTACATGATATGGATTTCCTATTCCTGGTCCACTCTACCAAACCAACATCTACATCGGATTCCCCATTATCTGATTCCGATACATAAACTTGCAACTGAGCAGCCATCCGATGGAATCTCTCTTTCTTCGCTTCAATGAATTAGCTTTCATCACCTTCTGTGGAAGATGTGCCAGACTCTCAAACTCTTGTGATGAAAAACGTTCCCTGATCGGAGCCAATAACCCTTGGAAGGCTAACTCATCTAGCTGTTCGTTGCTCAAGATAAGACTGTAACATTGGCTTCTAATATCTTGGAAAATGTTGGATGTATTATGGGACTAACTCATTAGGTCTTTGTCTAACTGATGTCAAATCTGTCAGTGTCTTCTTATGAATTATAGCGAAGAAATATTTGTGGAATTGCTTCTCCAGAATAGCCCATCACTTACTTGAGTTGGGAGATAATGAAGAGAACCATGTGAAGACCGATCCAAAGAGGAATAGAAGAAAGAAACGAACTCTCAGTGCTTCCTTAGCCGATGCCTCCACACATTAGGCTAAGAATCAGCTGATGTGTTCCACTATAGATATGTTATCCTGCTCCAAGAATTCTGAGCTAGTTGCTATCCTGTATTGGTGTGGTAGTGGAACTCTATCGAACCACTCTAGGTAATGGTGTCGATACATAAAGGTTTGATCCTTAGGTTTCATACCGAACTGCTCTCTAACCACCTCTACAATCTTGGCAGACCAATCCTCCTCTCTTGGCTTCTCTCTCTAGTATTGTGGAGGTAGAGTTGGTGCTCGATACTATCTAGAAAAATCTCCTAGATGATTGCTTGTATTGGGATTGTCACCTGGGTATCCTCTATAGTAAGCCATCCAATGATACCCTAGCAGCATATCATCGCATTGCCCCCCAATCTGATCTTGTGTTGGTGGAAATAAATTTGTCAATATATATCTCCTGGCTCCATAAGTAACTTGTGGTTGCTCCATCTTCATTGGCACATACACTAGACCATGATTAGGCTCTCGAACAATTGATTTGTCCACCGTCTTCTGGATCAAATTGTGTAAAGTGTTCACCAACACTCCCGACTGATTAATCAGCACATGGTGAATAGCTTCATTGACCATCCCTTGCAATAACTTTTGAGGACTCACAGACGGTGAATGGCTCGATTCTCCTACCAAAACAGGGTTCGACATTTGGGACTTTTGAATCAACGCTTGTCTTGTCATACCGAAAGACTCCAAATAGAGCGTTTGAAAATTAGCCATATTATGCTCTATCTGGTGCCTTTGATCCTTAGTCAAATCCTTCATTGTCACTGTAATTATATATATGAGTTAATCTCTTTACCCGCCATTGTGTTGAATTTGTCTAGTCCAACCGGGCGTGCCAAAGAGTATGTTGCTCGCCGAATCTCGCGGAGACCAATTTGGCCCGGTCAAGCCATGAACGGGTCCGATGGAGGTCCGATCAAGGGAGATGGAACTCTGGTCATGTCAAGGCCTGGGAGATTTACTTATCACTAGTGTAGGTCCTTAGTCTTCAAGGCTCGAGAGCGTGCTAGTCAATTTGACTCTAAAATTGACAAGGAGACAGAAGATGAGATCTGCAAACCAACAAGCCGATGACACCGGCTAAGGTGCCAATAGAAAAGGTAGCGCTTGAGCATCGGCTAAAAATCCAATAAAGGTGTAGGTGATAGACGTGTGAAATAAAATAAAAGGCTTATCAGACAAAGAGCCGATGACACTTCATAAAATGAAGGTGATAAAAGTGCGGAGCAGGAACCAAAACCCCACAAAGTTACGAGGATTAACGACCACCATAATGGTGCCATTAGAGCCAGCCTTGATTGATCAGACCAAACCAAAATAGTATGAGACTAGGACTAGCATCACACATAGATGGCATAGGCTAAATCGAACGTAACAATGAAAAAGGAACGTCCGACACACACCTATATCTAACCTAGTTAGCTATTTGAATCGATGGGGAATGAAACCCTTTAAGTCTTGATGGTGGCCCTATCAGACATGAACCTAGGAGATTGGACCTCACCGAAACAGTATCAAGCTGAATCTGATGTGACCGGATCGATCACTAGCAGATGTATCGTTGAGCGATATATAAATTAGATATGAGGCGAGTGGTGATAATAACTCATCGGCTACTCACTCTGATGAAATGCTACATGAATACCCATAGGGCCAACGACTCAATCGACTGCCACTAACCTTGTAGCTCAAACCTAACTGATGCAGCACAATACCGGGTACAGTGAAGAGAGATTGATGTACCGATGAGCCTCACCCGAACGTGATGTGGTATGCCTGATTAGACTATGAGGTTAGACCTAACTGATATAGACTTAGACTGAGCAAAATAAACCATGATAATAGTAAGACTTACCCCATTACCGGAGATCGAACTTAACTTATGTAGCCTCACATTGAGAGTGAGAGCCCATCGAGACAAAACTTGGACGAGCTAGGGTGGTGATGCGCCGAAGTTGTATGAACTATTGATGATTTCGATAGGTTCCAGGGGATCCATATTTATACCCCGGATTTACAAGATTCCGTCACGGTTACAAACAACCCTTGGACAATATTTCCTTAACATATAAAGAAGCTAATCTATAAGAAGTTGTAAATTTAACTAAACTTGCCTAACTTATAAATTATATTCTACATATATAAAGCACCCTGTTGTGGTTCTAACAACTCCTCCTTAGACTCTGTCCTATCTGAATAACTTTCTGTCTTCAACCAGACTGAATCCATCCTCAATACACCCAATCGGATCTCTCACTATGTTAATCGGCTTCCCCAATGAGCCGATCAGTCTTCACTTCATTAGCCAATCTTGTTTGTTGGCTAACCAAATTTTGGCATTAACAGGATGGTGGAGAAAGAGATTTAACCCAAGGTGCAAGATGAGGTGGTAGAGTGGCTAGGTGAGCTTCAATTTTAACTTTAGGGGTTCGCGGGCTTTGAGGTGGTGGTGAAGGTGGATTTGTTGAGGCATCTCGAGGTGGTAGGGAAGGTGGGTGTAGTGGGGAAGTTAAAGGTAGTGGGGAAGGTGGATGTGGTAGGGAGATGCCTTGTCTTTAGGGGATGTTGGCTCCAGTGCAGTAGCTGCTTCTTTGTAGCCACAATATTCGATGTGCTTGCGGCTAAATGTTGAAGGAGCATGATATCTCTATGATGCCACAATATTAATTGATTGACTGCATCATCTAGAAATTTCCTCTCGTGTGGGAATGTCAAGCTCGTACTGGTTGCAATCATCATTGATCTTTACAACTTTATCCTTACATAATCATCAAGTATGTCCTACCAATGAAACCTTCTGCCTGGCATTGCCATGCCACTAGCGACCTCATTTGTTTGGTCTGCCCTTCCAATCAGCACATAAAACATGCATGGTGTGGGACCGGTTATGGCATCCACTAGCTGTCAGGTCATACGTGAAGATGCATCGCTAGTTTCCTTATTCTATGCAACATGTTGCAAATCTGTTAGTGGGTTTCCTTGGTTGTTGTTCATCAAATGAAATAATTACTTGATCACTTCTTCTCTAAGTTCTCATCTCAAGTTTTCCTTGTACCTATTGTACCTTTTGCATCTTCCAGCATCTTTTGGAAACCATTCCTTCCAACTAAGAATAGAAGAACCCCTCTGATGTGGCCAGAGTGCTCGAGATTACCCAACATGGCGCTTAGCTGATCATCCTCCCAATTGGGCACAAACTCACAACATTTTTGCTTCTCGTAGATATCCTTGAAATTTTTTGCTATTTTTTCGACACTTGGGTCTTTGAATATGAACTATCCATCATCAGTATCTAACCCATCCATGTCCAAGGGTTTTCCCTTTGCCTACACTTGTTCCTTCTTCCTCCATTTGTCGACTTTAGGACCATTGATATGACCACGCAATCAAGCAAGATGTCACAACCCTCAACTCAAGCTACACCAACTCAGGTCTCACCTACATCAACACCAGTCCAAGTAATTGATGGACCGATTACACGTAGTCGAGCAAAGAAGCTACAACAAGAGGTGCACGCGCTACTTTGTGAGATTCATTTTAATATTAATGAGAATTATATACTACCTAAGTCGTGTACATTATTAATGGTTAGGTTCACTAAGGAGGAAGACATGAACACATAAGGAGATGACTTCCAACCAGCTGCAGACCACTTCAGACCAGTTGCCGACCACGAACTACACTCGAACCAGTTCAGCTGTGCAGAACCGTCTAGAAGAAACAGTCATATATTTTGATTCCCAGAAGCTATGGTGGTCTATGAGCACGTTTGGAAAGATCTTCAAATCTAGTTTCCAATGATTATAGCCCCGACCAGTTTGGAGCTACCACTTGGGCATAGACCACCATTTAGTGTATACTGCTCGGAAGGTCAACAGCTAGTCTGATGCTAAAGTTCATGTATTAAACTGTACCATTCTATAATATTACATGGTGCATGGCATACATGGTTGGAAAGGGTGTCATGTCAAGAATCCAACGCAACAAACCATGCATCATTTGGACTTTCCTACGTGGAGTTATTGCCAAAACAATGAAGATTACGCAGAAGACTAACAGCCATGTGGAAACTCTCTAGGAACTCATTCTGAAGAGGTCTTTTCACATAGTCGAACTAGTTATTTTCTTTTCGAGTTTTCACCTACCTAGTCGGACTGTTGCTAGTATAAATACACCCTAGACTCATTGTAATCATAGATTATGATATTGACAATATAGACCACTTTGTTCAGCTGTGCGCTAGCAAATCCCTGAGAGTTGATCTCAACCCCTTTGCTCTTTTGACTTCCTTCGCAGGAATTATAGAAGCGGCAGCTTCATCCGCTCCCAATTGGTGCTCCTACTCGCTTTGAGGTCTCCTCGATTGATTGTAGGCTGTGTTGGTTGGTTTCTTTGAGAGTGTGGTTGGGCGAATCCTCGATTGAAGTTGCTGTATTGAGACAGTGGTTGGCTTCGAGTTTTATTCGTCAGGTTGCACTAGTTATCGCTGCTTGCAGCAAGTTATCTCGGCTTCTTCGAAGCTAGTTATCTGGTAATTGATCCTACGTCGTGAAGATCGGGACATCGAGGCGTATCATCTAGTATCAGAGCTTTCGTTACCACAGTAGGATTCTTTACCCTTAGCTACATATAATTTTATTCGTCCTATCCAGTATAAGCCATAAAATTGTCATAGCCCTTTGTTTCAATCTGTTATTCGTGTGAGTTTTCTTAAGTTTCAGTCCTTTAGAGTCTTGTTTAGTTGCTGATCGTATTATCCTTCGTGTGTCCTTTGTGCCTCTTTCATATATCTGAAAATCCCCACACAAAAAAAAATCTGAAACCTTTATCATCCTTTGTGTAAACTTTGATCCTATCAAGTTATAGCTTCTGGTTGTGTCTTGTTTCTTTTATAAAGTGTGCTCTTGTTATTTTTAATCTTTGTTCTTAGTTCTATAAAGAAAAAAAAAGTGTCTCAAAAAAAAAGAAGAAGAAAAGTACAAAAAAAAAGAAAGAGTTGAGAAAAGTTCATAAAGAAAAACTGAAGTTCAGTTTGTTGAAGTGCACAAGTACTGAAGTTTATCATATCAAGTTGTACAACCAGTTTGCTATTTGTGTTTGGTGCAAAATTTGGTTGGGTTTGATCACAACACTTGCATCCCAATTATACTCTTTTGTTTGCATCAACTCTGAAAATTCTTTGCGTGTGTGATCTATTTATATCTATCATATCTTGTGGTCAGCACTAGACATAGAACTTCTAGTTTGGAGTGTTACTTAACTTAACAACAACTAAAATTCAGATTGCATTCCTTGTGTATCAACTCCCCACCAAGCTCCACATAAAAACCATCACAATTGGTACTCTCTGATCTTGTATTTGCCTCGCCATCACTTTTGGTTACCACCACACATTTTATTTGTAATCCGCAGCACGGAATTCATAAGACCTTTGGTTGGTCAGAGTGGTGAGGTTGAGAGAGTCACCAAAAACTTTTCAGTCGACATATACAAATATATTGCTTGTATTTTGCTAACATTTCAGGAAGATGGGTGAATCTGAGGTAGAAGAATGTGTTACTATTGCACAATTTAATGAGCTCAAACAAAGCCTAGAAGATAGACAAGACCGGTTGACACAAGATCTTTAAGCCATCTTGGCTAAAATCAGAGAACACCGTCCACCTCGTGATGGTGCAACCAACCACGGTGAAGATGGAGAAGAAAGAGAAGGAAGAGATGCTGCTAGAAGAGCTAGAGAGCAAGGAAGGAGGAACCGAGGTGCTGCACATGGTAGAGGAAGAGGTCGAAATCGAAAAAATGATTATCATGATGAATCTGAAGAGGATGATGATGATCAGTCCCAATATCGATATGGTCGCCGAGCTCGTAGAGGAGGCAACTGAGAGGAGAGGTTTGCCAAACTAAAATTTACCATGCCAAAATTTGATGAAGGATCTGATCCTGAAGCTTGTTTCACTTGGGAGTTGAAAGTGGAAAAGATCTTTCGCTTGTATAATTATTCCGAAGAGAAGAAATTAGCCATGGCATCTCTAGAGTTTGAGGGATATGCTTTGATTTGGTGAGAGCAACTTCTCTCTGATCTTGAGGAAGATGGAGAACATCCTATTGAAACTTGGGATGAAATGAAGCAAGAAATGAGAAAACGTTTTGTGTCGAAGCTCAATCGGCGTGATCTTTTTGATAAATTATAGAATCTGAAGCAAGGAAGTTTTTCTATTGAGGAATATTATAAAGAGATGGAGAAGGCTATGATTAGAGCCAATGTGTATGAAGATGAAGAGCAAACTATTGCACGTTTCATGGCTGGTTTGCATGGCAATATTCAGCGCATTGTTGAGTTTCAACCATACCGTCATCTAATTGATTTGGTATATGAAGCAACCAAAGCTGAATGACAATTGCAGCAAGATGCTAAGGGCAGCAAGTCCTTGTCATTTGGTATGAGGAACATATCCGGGGGAAGCAAGCAAGTCTCGAAGTTCACTACTGCACCCTCATCAGCAAAAAACTCGTTTGGAGGCTCACGTTCTAATGTTCAGAGTGTTTTTAGTGGAAAGAATGCTGCTGCCCCAAACCTGAGCTCTAAACTAGCGGCATCCACCTCTACTTCACTAGTTTCTACAGCCAAGAGTAGTGAAATTCAGTGCTTCAAGTGTGGAGGCCGTGGGCATATAAGTAGAGAGTGCCCAAACAATCGGGTGATCATTGTGAATGATAATGGAGAGTTTGAATCAGCTATAGTGAAGAAGAAGATGAAGAAGAGTATGTTGAAGAAGCCCATGAAGATGAGAAACATACAGGGTGTGAATTTGAGCAGGGGGCTGCTCTTGTAGTGGCTCAAATCTTGAGTGTTCAAATGAAAGAAGCTGAAAATGGACAGCGGCACAATTTATTTCAAACATGTGCAAAGGTGCAAGACAAAGTAGTGAAGATGATCATAGATGGAGGGAGCTGCCACAATCTTGCAAGTCGTGAAATGGTTAACAAGCTTGGTCTAAAACTACAGCGGCATCCGCATCCATATCATGTCCAATGGTTGAATGATTCGGGAGATATTAAGATTGGGCATCGTGTGAAAATTCCATTCAAGATTGGTGAATATGTTAACACAGTAGAGTGTGATGTAGCACCCATGTCTGTGTGTCACTTGCTGCTTGAAAGACCATGGCAATATGACCGTTACACTTAGCATTATGGAAGAACAAATCAGTATACACTAGATCTGAAGGGAAAGAAGTTTGTGTTAAAGCCCATGACCCCTCAACAAATCATGGCTGAGCACTTACAAAAGAAATCTGAAATTGGTCCAGCAAGTAATGGAGGAGAAGAGCAAAATAAATTGAGTGCCATCCACAATTCGGTGAGTAAGAGCCACAAGCCAAATGTGAGAGAAAAAAAGAAAGGAGAGGGAAAACATCTAGTTATGTTAGCCACAAAATCTGAAATAAGAGGAGTAAGGAACAACCCAAATCAAGTGCTCTTTGTACTTGTGTGCAAAGACATTTTAGTTTCAGCTAACGACATCACCTCTCTTCCTAGTGTTGTATCTCATCTGTTGCAGGACTATGGAGATGTTTTCCCAAAGTAAACACCGACTGGACTACCTCCAATTCGTGGGATTGAGCATCAAATTGATCTCATTCCAGGGGCTGCACTACCTAATCGACCACCATACCGAACCAACCCTAAAGAAACGATGGAGATACAAAGGCAAGTACAAGAACTTCTTGACAAAGGTTTTGTTTGTGAAAGTTTAAGTCCTTGTGCTGTTCCTGTGATCTTAGTACCTAAAAAATATGGATCTTGGAGGATGTGTGTTGATTGTTGGGCTATAAATAACATCACTGTCCACTACCGTCATCCTATTCCACGCTTAGATGACATGCTTGATGAATGGCTCCACAATATTTACTAAAATTGATTTGAGAAGTGGTTACCATCAAATAAGAATGAAAACTGGTGATGAATGGAAAACTACGTTTAAAACAAAATTTGGGCTGTATGAATGGTTAGTTATGCCTTTTGGTTTGACTAATGCTCCTAGTACTTTCATGAGATTAATGAACCATGTCTTGAGAGCTTTTATTGGGAAATTTGTGGTTGTCTACTTCGATGATATCTTAATTTACAGCAAGTCTTTTGAAGAGCATGTGAATCACATTCGACAAGTCCTAGATGAGCTTAGAAAGGAGAAATTATTTGCTAATCTTGAGAAGTACAGTTTTTGCACAGACCATGTTGTTTTTCTCGGCTTTGTTGTTTCAGGAAAAGGAATAGAAGTGGATGAAAGCAAGGTGAAAGCCATCAAGGATTGGCCCACACCAACAAATGTAAGTTAAGTGAGAAGTTTTCATGGCCTTGCTGGTTTTTATAGAAGGTTTGTGCGAGATTTCAGTACATTGGGTCGAGTTCATCGAAACATTTCCATACATTGTGAAGTATAAGAAAGGTAAGGACAATATTATTGCCGATGCGTTGCCTCGGAAGAGTGTGTTGCTGAACCAACTCGAGGTAAAGGTTTTGGGTCTTGAAAATTTGAAAGATATGTACAAAAATGATCCTGAATTTTTAGAACCATATGCCCATTGTAAAGTCGGAAAAGGTTGGGAAAAATATCACATCAATGATGGATTCTTGTTTAGAGCTAACAAACTTTGTGTTCCAAATTCTTCGGTTAGATTGTTGTAGTTACAGGAATCACATGGAGGAGGATTAACAGGGCATTTTGGACAAAAGAAGACATATGAGCTACTCGGTGATCATTTCTATTGGCCCAAGATGAGAAGAGACATCATCAAATTTGTGGGGCGATGCGTCACATGCCACAAAGCTAAGTCCAAACTGAATCCTCATGGTTTATACACTCCGTTACCTACTCCAAATACTCCTTACGAAGATATAAGCATGGATTTTATTTTGGGATTGCCTAGAACTCAGAGGGGGAAAGATTCAATTTTTGTTGTGGTTGATAGATTTTCAAAGATGGCTCATTTTATCCCTTGCAATAAGACCGACGATGCTTCACACCTTGCTAATTTGTTTTTCAGAGAAATTATGAGGCTACATGGAATGCCCAAGACCATAGTGTCGGATCGTGATGTCAAGTTTGTGAGCTACTTTGGAAAACGCTATGCGCGAAGCTTGGGACCAAGCTCTTGTTCTCCACCACTTGTCATCCCCAAACCGACGGACAAACTGAAGTGGTGAATCGAACCTTATCAATGTTGCTACGAACCATAGTGAAAAAGAACTTGAAAGATTGGGAGGATTGCTTGCCTCATGTGGAGTTTGCTTATAACAGGGTAGTACACTCTACCACTAATTTGTGTCCTTTTGAAATCGTATATGGGTTCAAACCTATTGCTCCGATAGACTTGTTGCCCCTTCCAGTGCAGGAAAGAACCAACATGGAAGCCTCCAAGCATGCTACATACATAAAGAAGATACATGAGAAGACTAAGAAAGCAATTGAGCTCAAGGCGGTACGCAAGGCTGCAAGTATAAACAAGCATTGGAAGAAAGTGTTGTTTGAACTAGAGGACTTGGTGTGGATTCACTTGCGCAAGGATCGCTTTCCAGATCAGCGCAAATCCAAATTGATGCCACGAAGAGATGGTCCATTTCGTGTTCTTATAAAGATCAATGACAATGCACACAAGATAGATCTTCCACCAAGTTATGGCGTGAGCAACACCTTCAGTGTTGCTGACCTATCTCCATTCACAAGTGAACATACTTTAGAGTCGAGGATGACTCCTTTCCAAGGGAGGGAGGATGATATGACCACGCCATCAAGCAAGATGTCACAACCCTCAACTCAAGCTACACCAACTCAGGTCTCACCTACATCAACACCGGTCCAAGTAATTGATGGACCGATTACACGTAGTCGAGCAAAAAAGCTACAACAAGAGGCGCACGTGCTACTTTGTGAGATTCATTTTAATATTAATGAGAATTATATACTACCTAAGTCGTGTACATTATTAATGGTTAGGTTCGCTAAGGAGGAAGACATCAACACACAAGGAGATGACTTCTGACCAGCTGCAAACCACTTTAGACCAGTTGCCGACCACGAACTACACTCGAACCAGTTCAGCTCTGCAGAACCGTCTAGAAGAAACAGTCATATTTTGATTCCTAAAAGCTATGGTGGTCTATAAGAACGTTTTGGAAAGCTCTTCAAATCTAGTTTCCAATGAGTCTAGCCCTAACCAGTTTGGAGCTACCATTTAGGCATAGACCACCGTTTAGTGTATACTGCTCGGAAGGTCAACAGCCAGCCTGATGCTAAAGTTCATGTATTAAATTGTACCATTCTATAATATTACGTGGTGCATGGTATACATGGTTGGAAAGGTTGTCAAGTCAAGAATCCAACGCAACAAACCGTGTATCATTTGGACTTTCGTACGTGGAGTTTTTGCCAAAACAATAAAGATTGCGCAAAAAACTAACAGCCATGCGGAAACTCTCCAGGAGCTCATTCTGAAGAGGTCTTTTCACATTGTCGATCTAGTTATTTTCTTTTACAGTTTCCACCTACCTAGCAGGGCTGCTGCTAGTATAAATACCCCCTAGACTCATTGTAATCACAGATTATGATATTGACAATATAGACCACTTTGTTCAGCTGTGCGCTAGCAAACCCCTAAGAGTTGATCTCTACCCCTCTGCTCTTGTGACTTCCTTCGCAGGAATTACAGAAGCGGTGGCTTCATCCACTCCCAATTGGTGCTCCTACTCCCTTCGAGGTCTCCTCGATTGATTGTAGGCTGTGTTGGTTGGTTTCTTTGAGAGTGTGGTTGGGCGAATCCTCGATTCAGGTTGCCGTATTGAGACGGTGGTTGGCTTTGAGTTTTATTAGTCAGGTTGCACTAGTTATTGCTGCTTGTAGCAAGTTATCTCGGCTTCTTCGAAGCTAGTTATCTGGTGATTGATCCTACGTCGTGAAGATCGGGACATCGAGGCGTATAACCATACTGAGTCGAACCTAGATGATGTGGATATTGATTTTTCTTTGCCAGTTTAGACATCCTTTTATTCTTCTCTAAGTCCTTCAGCATAGCTTTCTTCTTGACGAACTCTTCCTAGTTGGTCGTGAGGATTTCACCATATTTTTAAAGAGGCCCCGATTCCACTGGACGTAATTCTAATTTGAATCACACTTCCATTATCACCATCGCTGATCCGTAACTTCTCGTGCATGCTCCTTTTGTACTTTGCCTTATCCTTCTTCGGGTATAGCCATCTTTCCTTCAATTTCGTCCAAGAAGTTCCTTCACTCCCATGATTACTTTCCCTATTCATTTATCAGGATTGGATAATAATCACTAACCAAAGCACCATAGGAGTTGCTTCATTTTATGGACATACCTTTGGGCTCAATGGGGTCCTCTTTTTGCCCAACTTTGGCGATGGCATGTGTTTCATCTATTAGCTTGTTCTTGCTTCTTTCCCCCACATTTTCTTTTGTTGCCAATGACTTCATTTGTAGTTCTAGCCATCTCTATCCTAGTAGGGACCAATGTAGCCATGTCCTGTTCAGAAGGATTGTTCATACTCTTCTCTTTTGTGGCAACTTTTTGCCAAATACGATGTCCTGTTTCCATCTATCGTACATACAAAGGCAACATAGTGTTAGAGAATAGTAAGCCAACTATTATTGCTAGTAAAGTTGGTGTAGCTCAACGAGATATTTATGGCATATTCAATTAGGATGTAATCAGGGTCAACATCCTCATCGTTTGTTGCCCTCTCTATAACGAATGCGAATTACTAGATGACTTGTCCTGTTTGGTCGTGGCCACTTTTCGTCTTGCATTGCATGTCCTTTCATCAATTGTTCTATTACGAATATTATTTTTGTACAATTTAATATGAACACAATCGATGATCTTCATATAGCATATAGAAATTATATTGAATAACAACAATGCATGTAGATTTAAAATTGACAAAAAATAAGCAAACATGGCTACATTAGTGGATGGTAGGGTAAAATAGACCAAGTCGTGCATGGACATGAACGATAGGAAAGACTGTGCTTATCGTGTGGACATGTAGTCCTCTTGTGTCATGTCTGAAAAATACACAAATATTTTCCATTCACACATGCATTATTCGTTGTCCAGAAGGCAAGGTAGACATTACAAAGTTGATAAATATCATAATACATAAAAAAGCATAAATAGTATTTTTATTACATTGTCGACTTAAGGCCAACACTACAAAGATAAACAAATAAAATTGAAGACTAAATAGGACCCTAGTTGCACTTGACAGTAGACATGAGTTAGACATCGAAGCCTTCATCTCCATAGAAATCCTCATCTAGATTTAGGGAAAAAGGGAGCAAGACTGAGTACTACACCGTACTTAACAAGCTATAATAGGAATAATGCAATTTTAATGCATATGAGTATAAGGACATATTTAATAGGGGTCATTTCTATTGAACATCATTTTTAAAGCATTTAGTTAACCAAGGCATTTTAATTAAAAACACGAACCTATCTCTAAGTTAAGTTAATAAGAAGGCTATGCTCCAAAACGATCCTACCTTAATCTAGCTGACCAATGGGTTTTAGATCCAATATTCATGTGTGACAGAAACTTCAAACTTGGATATATTACTGGACTTACCTACAACTAAGCATGTGACTATTTGAATAGGTTTATTCTGATAAGAAGTATAGATATTATCTATCTGACACATCTTCCTTATGCTGCCATGTGCCACATACCACCACAGTATGTGGACGGAAGTTGTGATATAACCTTTGACTTATCCATACCCTAAACAAAGAGGCTCACATAGACCCTTGTTCCACACTAGGTGTCCTTGGTCGAGCAGACAAACTACACCCCTGAACACTTGGTTGGACCACCATGTGCCAGAAAGATTAGTAAAAAAAGACTTCATTCGTCCCTATCCATATCCCATTTGCTTAAGACTGGTCCAAACTATAAGTCTTACCAATTTGATAGGCTGTTGTATAGGATATGCTTCACAGCAGTAGCTTAAAGATCTGTCCTGAGAGTGACCATGGGGCTTCTAACAGAACCGTGCACCTCACATCCCACCAAAAATAGGTTTGGGGAATTTTGAAGGAGAGAGCCACATTTCACTGCTAAACAACATTTATCCAATTTTACCAGAATTATAGAAGTATTCTCAAAGTCTAGTCAATATAAAACCACTACAGTTTTCTAATTATTAACATGGATAAGCATATTCCTAAGATTACTAGTAAGCACCATATTTAGATTTACCATATTTAGATTTCTCACTAGTTGGTTCTTTTTACGTACAGTTGTCAAGTCATAAAGTATACAATAGGACGGCTATAAAAAGGCATAATGGTATGGCTAGATAAATGGTTATATTCGTGGGAATGTAATAAAGCAAAATGCCATAATTAAAAGGTAAAATAATTTTGTAGACATTGAACAAAATATGATCAAGATTGGCATGACTTATCTTTCTCACTTGCAAGGTCTTTAAGATCAACCAACAGGAACCGTGCTTCTTTTGAATACACGGTGTCTATACCACAAAATACACAAAGGAAAAATGCTAAAACATTAGAAAACCTCATAAAAAGCAGTACACAAGCATATCAATTTAAGGAAAATTTAGAGAGGTGAACCGGTCAATTCCAAGTTAAGATGACCAAGATAATCATATTTGAAGTTTAGTTATTATTTAAATTAAATATTCTGAATTTATTAATTATTTTTATGAAGAAAAACATGTGGTTCCCATGTAAATGCTGCACAGGTGGTGCAGATGTTTGCCACACGATAGCCACACGGGCACATTGCTGGTCTCCAAATCTCGCACGGAGTCTGATTGGGCTAAATAGAGGTCCGATCGGGGAAGACAGTGCTCTTGTTACGTGAAGGCTTGGAAGATCTACTTAGCTCTAGTACATGTCCATAATATTCAAGGTTTGAGGGCGTGCTAGTCAATTTGACCTTACAATTGATAAATCAGACGGAGGATGAGATCCGTGAGCAAATCGGCCAGTGAACCAATCTAGCTCACCCTATCAACTAGGTACTAATAGGAAAGGTAGTGTTCGAGCATTGGTTGAAAAGCCCAAGAAGGCATAGGCAATAATCATGCATAGTAAAATATATGACTTACCAGTTAAAGAGCCGATGAAAGTGGCTAAAGCACGCAGCAGGTCTCGATCCCCACAAAGTGACGAGGATGAAAGTGGCTAAAGCATGCAGCAGGTCTCGATCCCCACGAAGTGACGAGGATCAGCCACCACTGTAACGGCACCGTTAGGAGCAGTCTCGATAGATTGGACCGAAATGAGACAGTATGAGACCAAGACTAACGACACAGAGACTACAGAGGATAGATCAAACGTAGCGACCAATGGGTGAGCAACCGACCAAACGTGCGACACAAGCCTATACCTAAACTCATCATTTATCTGAGCCGGTGGGGAACAAAACCCTCTAGATCTTGACACCAGCCCTGTCGAACATGAGCCGGAGAGATCAGACCCTAACAGAGACAGTATCAGGCTGAACTAGAGCCCTAAAATCTCGATGAACTCCAACAGCTGAAGGCAAACCCCCATAGATTGCTTCATGCACCACCAATTTTCCCCTTCTTCTTTCTAATGCGATGGCATCAACACAGTAGTTCTTAAGATAACTTTTTATCCATTCCTCTATTCTACATTCTATACAAATTTAGCCCATCCCATCTTTTCACCTATTTTTCATCGGGTTCTTGTTTACTGTAGAATCTTAATGGTCAGATTGCCATTCCAATTGCCAACCATCTAGGTTAGTTCTATCTAACTCCCATGGGTTGTAAGTATTCAATAGACTTTATAAATTCTAAAACAGAACGGATCCCTAACAAAATCTCACGCATGACTATCAATGATTGGAGTAGCAGCTTTAGTTCTTGGCCTAGTAGACTCTTAGGATGGAAAAATTGGTATCTCAGGGTTCTGGCAATGAAAAGGTCACTTTGGGAAGACCTGGAAATCAGCTTATCAACCTGTCTTTCTCCGATATGGAGAAGAACAAGCCTTCGCTTGCATCGACCCCTTATTTCTAGTCACACCCTACGAACACTAGGTTGATATGTGCCCTGGTGCTTCGTTGTAGTGATGAGTGATTGTCAACTTGCTGACACTTCGGGTTGAGTGTGTTTCTACAACATGTTTTATGGCTTGTGGTGTGTAGGTGTGGAGCTCAGAGGCGGTGGTCGATGGCAAGGTGAAGGTCAAGTAGAGACGGGCCATGCCAATGGACTGGGAGCAATGAATGACCAACGTAAAGCTTGGACTAAGGAACCGGAGTACCAGAGGACTAGCCACGATGGTTGACACCTAGGGACATCGACAAGCGCAAGTGTACATGGGTGATGAAGACAGCGTCAATCAAGTCAAGAAGGAAGGCGAAGGCATCGAGCTTGGTGGAGGTCGGAGACGTGTCGACATCAGAGGGGTTTGGTGGATTGAGCGTTAAAACCACCAGGTGACGGTTTTGAGGGCTTGGCCCCAAAACCTAGGTTCCGAGGAGGAACGGGGCAGCACATGGTGAAATCATAAATGCTGCTCAAAGACAAAGCAAATCCATGCAGAAATCGTGGCCGTTCGATCGCCTAAAAAACAGTTGTACCATTATGCCCCCCCGGACATTGTTTCGACCTATTATACTTAAGGGGCAAAATCAGAATTTCGCATGAAGCTCTGGTATATATAGGGTGAAGGTGCCACATCAGCGCGTTCTAGAACGTCCGGGCATGTGCGAACATTTTCCGTTTTCTTATTTTCTTTTTTTTTCACTCTCGCTCGTCTCGAGTTCGTGGCGTCTCTGTTTAGGGTTTTTTGCTCGATCTCTCTGCGGCACCATAATCCACCCCATATGTGCAAAATAATTAAAGATTGTGTGTAGGAATGGAGGCCCTAACCTCCTGGTGTCCCTGGTATTTGATTTGTGAGCTATTTGTTCAAATCCCATCGGTGTTCTTCGCGTTTTTGGTTTTCCCATTCTGATGTTTTGGGTTGAATTTTGAGTTTTGGGGATTTTTGGTTTAGATCGGTTTATTTGAGATGAACTAGGATGTGAGTTGAATCCTTGCACCGAAGGAAATCATCTAACTTTTCACGAGTTCATAGATCGGTTTATTTTAGCTGTTTGTTCAAATCCTATCTGTGTTCTTTGCATTCTTGGTTTTACCCTTCTGATGTTTTGGGTTGAATCTTGAGTTTTGGGGGCTTTGGTTCAGATCTGTTTATATTGGATAAACTAGGACGTGAGTTGAATCCTTGCACCAAAGGAAATCATCTAGCTTCTCATGAGTTTATAGATCGGGGCGAATCCGACTTTTGGGAAAAAATACTGGTGGTTTTTCACTCATCCTTGTTCTCTCTTTGACTGGATTCAGATTTCCTTGAGATAGCTCATCTATTAGTTAGAAAACATATAGATCTTCTTGTGACCGATTTTTAGGGTTGATTTTGGGACAGCCTCCAAATATATTGCATGTAAGTTAAGGCTCCCATTCACCCCCCTCTAGTCACCATTTTTGGTCGTTCACACCCTCAATGCCTTTATGTTTGGACATGGACTAATGACTCCCACCTTGATGGACGTCATTATTTTGACCTACTTCAACACCACTCACTTCGTAAATTCATCCATCTTCCGATTCAAACCCACTCAAAAATTGAATACCAAAAACATCGAAGGATGGACTAAATACATATCCCTGTACAGTAAGACTTCCGAACTAGTTGATGACTAGGAACATGTTGCATTCCAAAACTTGTGGTTGGAGCAGTTTATCTTTGGTGATTTAACCCTTGGCCCATCTACCAATATACAATGCTTGGTAGAGTGCTTGGTTGATTAGTGTCAAATTCCACAAGGGTAGTATCTCATCAGATCCACTTATCAACTACTTTATCAAATTGTGAATAAGTTATCGAGCAGTCAACTAGTCAGTCACATTGGTGGTCCCGAGTGGTTCATACAACTTTGGTTGAACCTCTATACTTCCAAAGTCATCCCCAAGACCCATTTTCCCTCTCTGACTTTTTCACTGGATCATTCAAAGGAAAGTGAAGCCAATCGACACCATGTACATCTCTGGGTGAAGCCACATCATCTTTCTCTGGAAGCAAAATGAACCCCTCGGGCTTAGCTAGTGGTTCAAATATTTCTACTACGGCTTTACCAAGGGGGCCACCCTCTGGTTTGCATACGAGGACACTTCATCATTTGAGATGCCTTCTAGATTTCACCCACTCTATGCATTAGCCGATGAAGAATCAAAGACAATATTCTTGTTAGCCATAACTCCCAATCTTCTACCTATTAGATTTTCATTGGCCGATCCCAACATCCATCGTATGAATTCTATCATTCCTCTATCAGCGCTCGTCAGTTGGGCTTTGGCCATCTCCCAATTGGCTTATTCTTCATCGACAAACTCCAAGCCTAAGGAGAAATAAATAGTGGCTTGGAGTACAATTAGCTAAGGATGATAGCCAGATCCCTTTCCCTAGGGACCATCACCACCTTCAAGCCCTGTATATCCAACACCAGACACTTTGCTATGCCTCGATGTCCCGATCTTCACGACGTAGGATCAATCACCAGATGACTAGCTTCGAAGAAGCCGAGATAACTTGCTGCAAGCAGCGATAACTAGTGCAACCTGACGAATAAAACTCGAAGCCAACCACCGTCTCAATATGGCAACCTGAATCGAGGATTCACCCAACCACACTCTCAAAGAAACCAACCAACACAGCCTACAATCAATCAATGAGATCTCGAAGGGAGTAGGAGCACCAATTGGGAGCAGATGAAGCCGCCGCTTCTGTAATTCCTGCGAAGAAAGTCACAAGAGCAAAGGAGTAGAGATCAACTCTTAGGGTTTTGCTAGTGCACAACTGAATAAAGTGGTCTATATTCTCAATATCATAATCTGTGATTACAATGAGTCTAGGGGGTATTTATACTAGCAACAGCCCTGCTAGGTAGGTGAAAACTCGAAAAGAAAATAACTAGTTCGACTATATGAAAAGACATCTTCAGAATGAGCTCCTAGAGAGTTTCCGCGTGGCTGTTAGTCTTCTGCGCAATCTTCATTGTTTTGGCAATAACTCCACCTAGGAAAGTCCAAATGATGCATGGTTTGTTGCGTTGGATTCTTGAAACCCTTTCCAACCATGTATGCCATGCACCACGTAATATTATAGAATGATACAATTTAATGCATGAAATTTAGCATTAGGCTAGCTATTGACCTTTCGAGCAGTATACACTAAACGGTGGTCTATGACCAAATGGTAGCTCTAAACTGGTCAGGGCTAGACTCATTGGAAACTAGACATGAAGAGCTTTCTAAAACGTGCTTATAGACCACCATAGCTTTTAGGAATCAAAATATGACTGTTTCTTCTAGATGGTTCTACAGAGCTAAACTGGTTTGTGTGTAGTTCGTGGTCGGCAACTGGTCTGAAGTGATTTGCAGCTGGTCAGAAGTCATCTCCTTGTGTGTTGATGTCTTCCTCCTTAGCGAACCTAACCATTAATAATGTACACGACTTAGGTAGTATATAATTCTCATTAATATTAAAATGAATCTCACAAAGTAGCACGTGTGCCTCTTGTTGTAGCTTTTTTGCTCGACTACGTGTAATCGGTCCATCAATTACTTGGACCGGTGTTGATGTAGGTGAGACCTGAGTTGGTGTAGCTTGAGTTGAGGGTTGTGACATCTTGCTTGATGGCGTGGTCATATCATCCTCCCTCCCTTGGAAAGGAGTCGTCCTCGACTCTAAAGTATGTTCACTTGTGAATGGAGATAGGTCAGCAACACTGAAGGTGTTGCTCACGCCATAACTTGGTGGAAGATCTATCTTGTGTGCATTGTCATTGATCTTTGTAAGAACACGAAATGGACCATCCCTTCGTGGCATCAATTTGGATTTGCGCTGATCTGGAAAGCGATGCTTGCGCAAGTGAATCCACACCAAGTCCTCTAGTTCAAACAACACTTTCTTCCAATGCTTGTTTATACTTGCAGCCTTGCGTACCGCCTTGAGCTCAATTGCTTTCTTAGTCTTCTCATGTATCTTCTTTATGTATGTAGCATGCTTGGAGGCTTCCATGTTGGTTCTTTCCTGCAATGGAAGGGGCAACAAGTCTATCGGAGCAATAGGTTTGAACCCATATACGATTTCAAAAGGACACAAATTAGTGGTAGAGTGTACTACCCTGTTATAAGCAAACTCCACATGAGGCAAGCAATCCTCCCAATCTTTCAAGTTCTTTTTCACTATGGTTCGTAGCAACATTGATAAGGTTCGATTCACCACTTCAGTTTGTCCGTCGGTTTGGGGATGACAAGTGGTGGAGAACAAGAGCTTGGTCCCAAGCTTTGCCCACAGTGTTTTCCAAAAGTAGCTCACAAACTTGACATCACGATCCGACACTATGGTCCTAGGCATTCCATGTAGCCTCACAATTTCTCTAAAAAATAAATTAGCAAGGTGTGAAGCATCGTCGGTCTTATTGCAAGAGATAAAATGAGCCATCTTTGAAAATCTATCAACCACAACAAAAATTGAATCTTTTCCCCTCTGAGTTCTAGGCAATCCCTAAATAAAATCCATGCTTATATCTTCCCAAGGAGTATTTGGAGTAGGTAACAGAGTGTATAAACTATGAGGATTCAGTTTGGACTTAGCTTTGTGGCATGTGACGCATCGCTCCACAAATCTGATGACGTCTCTTCTCATCTTGGGCCAATAGAAATGATCACCAAGTAGCTCATATGTCTTCTTTTGTCCAAAATGCCCTGTTAATCCTCCTCCATGTGATTCCTGTAACTACAACAATCTAACAGAAGAATTTGGAACACAAAGTTTGTTAGCTGTAAACAAGAATCCATCATTGATGTAATATTTTACCCAACCTTTTCTGACTATACAATGGGCATATGGTTCTGAAAATTCAGGATCATTTTTGTACATATCTTTCAAATTTTCAAGACCCAAAACCTTTACCTCGAGTTGGTTCCGCAACACACTCTTCCGAGGCAACGCATCGGCAATAATATTGTCCTTACCTTTCTTATACTTCACAATGTATGGAAATGTTTCGATGAACTCGACCCAATGTACTGAAATCTCGCACAATCCTTCTATAAAAACCAGCAAGGCCATGAAAACTTCTCACTTAACTTACATTTGTTGGTGTGGGCCAATCCTTGATGGCTTTCACTTTGCTTTCATCCACTTCTATTCCTTTTCCTGAAACAACAAAGCCAACAAAAACAACATGGTCTGTGCAAAAATTGTACTTCTCAAGATTAGCAAATAATTTCTCCTTTCTAAGCTCATCTAGGACTTGTCGAATGTGACTCACATGCTATTCAAAAGACTTGCTGTAAATTAAGATATCATCGAAGTAGACAACCACAAATTTCCCAATAAAAGCTCTCAAGACATGGTTCATTAATCTCATGAAAGTACTATGAGCATTAGTCAAACCAAAAGGCATAACTAACCATTCATACAGCCCAAATTTTGTTTTAAACGCAGTTTTCCATTCATCTCCAGTTTTCATTCTTATTTGATGGTAACCACTTCTCAAATCAATTTTAGTAAATATTGTGGAGCCATTCATCAAGCATGTCATCTAAGCGTGGAATAGGATGACGGTAGTGGACAGTGATGTTATTTATAGCCGAACAATCAACACACATCCTCCAAGATCCATCTTTTTTAGGTACTAAGATCACAGGAACAGCGCAAGGACTTAAACTTTCACAAACAAAACCTTTGTCAAGAAGTTTTTGTACTTGCCTTTGTATCTCCTTCGTTTCTTCAGGGTTGGTTCGCTATGGTGGTCGATTAGGTAGTGCAGCCCTTGGAATGAGATCAATTTGATGCTCAATCCCACGAATTGGAGGTAGTCCAGCCGGTGTTTCCTTTGGGAAAACATCTCCATAGTCCTGCAACAAATGAGATACAACACTAGGAAGAGAGGTGATGTCGTTAGCTGAAATTAAAATTTCTTTGCACACAAGTACAAAGAGCACTTGATTTGGGTTGTTCCTTACTCCTCTCATTTCAGATTTTGTGGCTAACATAACTAGATTTTCTCCCTCTCCTTTCTTTTTTTCTCTCACATTTGGCTTGTGGCTCTCACTCACCGAATTGTGGATGGCACTCAATTTCTTTTGCTCTTCTCCTCCATTACTTGCTAGACCAATTTCAGATTTCTTTTGTAAGTGCTCAGCCATGATTTGTTGAGGGGTCATGGGCATTAACACAAACTTCTTTCGCTTCAGATCTAGTGTATGCTGATTTGTTCTTCCACAATGCTGAGTGTAACGGTCATATTGCCATGGTCTTTCAAGCAGCAAGTGACACACAGACATGGGTGCTACATCACACTCTACTGTGTTAACATATTCACCAATCTTGAATGGAATTTTCACACAATGCCCAATCTTAATATCTCCCGAATCATTCAACCATTAGACATGATATGGATGCGGATGCCGCTGTAGTTTCAGACCAAGTTTGTCAACCATTTCACGACTTGCAAGATTGTGGCAGCTCCCTCCATCTATGATCACCTTCGCTACTTTGTCTTGCATCTTTGCACGAGTTTGAAATAAATTGCGCCGCTTTCCATTTTCAGCTTCTTTCATTTGAACACTCAAGATTTGAGCCACTACAAGAGCAGCCCCCTGCTCAAATTCACACCCTGTATGTTTCTCATCTTCATGGGCTTCTTCAACATACTCTTCTTCATCTTCTTCTTCACTATAGCTGATTCATACTCTCCATTATCATTCACAATGATCACCCGATTGTTTGGGCACTCTCTACTTATATGCCCACGGCCTCCACACAAGCACTGAATTCCACTACTCTTGGCTGTAGAACCTAGTGAAGTAGAGGTGGATGCCGCTGGTTTAGAGCTCAGGTTTGGGGCAGCAGTGTTCTTCCCACTAAAAACGCTTTGAACATTAGAATGTGAGCCTCCAAACAAGTTTTTCGCTGATGAGGGTGCAGTAGTGAACTTCGAGACTTACTTGCTTTCCCCGGATATGTTCCTCATACCAAATGACAAGGACTTGCTGCCCTTACCATCTTGCTGCAATTGTCATTCAGCTTTGGTTGCTTGATGTACCAAATCAATTAGATGACGGTACAGTTGAAACTCAACAATACGCTGAATATTGCGATGCAAACCAGCCATGAAACGTGCAATAGTTTGCTCTTCATCTTCATACACATTGGCTCTAATCATAGCCTTCTCCATCTCTTTATAATATTCCTCAACAGAGAAACTTTCTTGCTTTAGATTCTGTAATTTATCAAAAAGATCATGCCGATAGTGCTTCGGCACAAAACGTTTTCTCATTTCTTGCTTCATTTCATCCCAAGTTTCAATAGGATGTTCTCCATCTTCCTCAAGATCAGAGAGAAGTTGCTCCCACCAAATCAAAGCATATCCCTCAAACTCTAGAGATGCCATGGCTAATTTCTTCTGTTCGGAATAATTATGCAAGCAAAAGATCTTTTCCACTTTCAACTCCCAAGTGAAAAAGCTTTAGGATCAGATCCTTCATCAAATTTTGGCATGGAAAATTTTAGTTTGCCAAACCTCTCCTCTCGGTTGCCTCCTCTACGAGCTCAGCGACCATATCGATATTGTGACTGATTATCATCATCCTCTTCAGATTCATCATGATCATCATTTCTTCGATTTCGACCTCTTCCTCTACCATGTGCAGCACCTCGGTTCCTCCTTCCTTGCTCTCTAGCTCTTCTAGCAGCAGCTCTTCCTTCACTTTCTTCTCCATCTTCATGGTGGTTGCTTGCACCATCACGAGGTGGACGGTGTTCTCTGATTTTGGCCAAGATGGCTTGAAGATCTTGTGTCAACCGGTCTTGTCTATCTTCTAGGCTTTGTTTGAGCTCATTAAATTGTGCAATAGTAACACATTCTTCTACCTCAGATTCACCCATCTTCCTAAAAGGTTAGCAAAATACAAGCAATATATTTGTATATGTCGACTAGAAAGTTTTTGGTGACTCTCTCAACCTCACCTCTCTGACCAACCAAAGCTCTTATGAATTCCGTGCTGCGGATTACAAATAAAATGTGTGGTGGTAACCAAAAGTGATGGCGAGGCAAATACAAGATCAGAGAGTACCGATTGTGATGGTTTTTATGTGGAGCTTGGTGGGGAGTTGATACAGAAGGAATACAATCTGAATTCTAGTTGTTGTTAAGTTAAGTAACAGTCCAAACAAATTTTCTATGTCCAGTGCTGACCACAAGATATGATAGATATAAATAGATTACACACACGCAAAGAATTTTCAGAGTTGATGCAAACAAAGGAGTATGATTGGGATGCAAGTGTTGCGATCAAACCCAACCAAATTTTGCACCAAACACAAATTGCAAACTGGTTGTACAACTTGATATGATAAACTTCATTACTTGTGCACTTCAACAAACTAAACTTCAGTTTTTCTTTCTCAACTTTTCTCAACTCTTTCTCTTTTTTTTTGCACTTTTCTTCTTCTTTTTTTTAGACACTTTTTTTTCTTTATAGAACTAAAAACAAAGATTAAAAATAACAGAAGCACACTTTATAAAAGGAACAAGGCACAACCAGAAGCTATAGCTTGATAGGATCAAAGTTTACACAAAGGATGATAAAGGTTTCAGATTTTTTTTTGTGTGGGGATTTTCAGAAATATGAGAGAGGAACAAAGGACACACGAAGTATAATACGATCAGCAACTAAACAAGACTCTAAAGGACTGAAACATAAGAAAACTAACACAAATAATAGATTGAAACAAAGGGCTATGACAATTTTATGGCTTATAGTGGATAGGACGAACAAAATTATATGTAGCTAAGGGTAAACAATCCTACCGTGGTAACGAAAGCTCTGATACTAGATGATACACCTCGATGTCCCGATCTTCACGACGTAGGATCAATCACCAGATAACTAGCTTCGAAGAAGCCGAGATAACTTGCTGCAAGCAGCGATAACTTGTGCAACCTGATGAATAAAACTCGAAGCCAACCACCGTCTCAATACGGTAACTTGAATCGAGGATTCGCCCAACCATACTCTCAAAGAAACCAACCAACACAGCCTACAATCAATCGAGGAGACCTCGAAGGGAGTAGGAGCACCAATTGGGAGCAGATGAAGCCACCGCTTCTGTAATTCCTACGAAGGAAGTCACAAGAGCAAAGGGGTAGAGATCAACTCTCAGGGGTTTGCTAGCGCACAGCTGAACAAAGTGGTCTATATTCTCAATATCATAATCTGTGATTACAATGAGTCTAGGTGGTATTTATACTAGCAACAGCCCTGCTAGGTAGGTGGAAACTCGAAAAGAAAATAACTAGTTCGACTATGTGAAAAAACCTCTTTAGAATGAGCTCCTGGAGAGTTTCCACGTGGCTGTTAGTCTTCTGCACAATCTTCATTGTTTTGGCAATAACTCCACCTAGGAAAGTCCAAATGATGCACGGTTTGTTGCGTTGGATTCTTGACACCCTTTCTAACCATGTATGCCATGCACCACATAATATTATAGAATGGTAAGTTTAATACATGAACTTTAGCATCAGGTTGGCTGTTGACCTTCTGAGCATTATACACTAAACGGTGGTTTGTGTCCAAATGGTAGCTCCAAACTGGTCGGGTCTAGACTCATTGGAAACTAGACTTGAAGTGCTTTCCAAAACGTGCTCATAGACCACCATAGCTTCTGGGAATCAAAATATATGACTGTTTCTTCTAGACGGTTCTGCAGAGCTGAACTGGCTCGAGTGTAGTTCATGGTCGGCAACTGGTCTGCAGCTGGTCGGAAGTCATCTCCTTGTGTGTTCATGTTTTCCTCCTTAATGAACCTAACCATTAATTATGTACACGACTTAGGTAGTATATAATTCTCATTAATATTAAAATGAATCTCACAAAGTAGCGTGTGCACCTCTTGTTGTAGCTTCTTTGCTCGACTACATGTAATCGGTCCATCAATTACTTGGACTGGTGTTTATGTAGGTAAGACCTGAGTTGGTGTAGCTTGAGTTGAGGGTTGTGACATCTTGCTTGATGGCGTGGTCATATCACACTTCGCTTGATGGTACTCAGAGTGGAGAAGGCACTTGTTCAGTTCATCAGCTAAACGTTACTGTTTGCGCTTAAATCCTAACTATGTCAAATCCGATGAAAAAGTAATCCTTCCACTTACTCTGTTTTTCATACCGCATTTAATCCTAGATATGTTACTTAATTTCCAAGATTCTATAGGCTGCTGACAAAGAAGCACCTATAACAAGTGCAAGCGGTTGCCCGATTGTCTATTAACATCCATCGACCGAGTCCCACCTTGGACATGGTGCCCCATCTTCATTAGCTCTACTTCGAGTACTACAAACATCAGGAACTAAACACAAGAAGCTAGCCACTTGGACAATTTTCAAAAAGAAAAAATCCAATGCTGATGCCACCATCACGACACTGATTCCCCACGGACCTTCTCCAACTCTGACTATGGCTCCTTCACCCTCATTGGTATGTGTCGATCTCATTTCTTTTCAATCATATTGATACTTTCCCTGATATCTTTGTTATGTAGCTTGAGTCATCGACTATCGAAACTTAGCCTCAAGAGTCCGCTACAAGCACAAAGCCAATGGTTGCTCCGGAAATTCTAACACCCTCAACAGTAGCTGATTCCCACCAAGAAACACTCAAGTAGTCCACACTTCTCCCACCTTGGTCATCGGCCATACTTCCATAACTCATCAAGCCAATACTTATATGACTGCTCTTGCTAGTCCCATTGTGTCTTAGGTATGTACACTCCATATCTTTACTTTTATTTTGGCTCATAATTCTTCTATTCATTGATGTCAATTTATAGTCATTGGCCGATCTATTCTCCTTTGACATCGGCAAATTCTTGGAGATAGACGAAGGCACAACTACTAGTGCCACGATCACACCATTTTTACCAGCCGATGTACGTGATCAATTATTAGACATCATGCATCGGCTGGATATCCCGATCGGCTCAATAGTAGAAGATTGTGGACCAATTCGAGGAAGACTTGTTAAGATTGAACACCTCCTGCCCGAAGAACATACTGATGTACTCATACCTGCTGCTTACTTGGAGTTCCACAGGACCAAGCTGATCACAACCAGGGGACACATAGTTGATCATGCTGAACAAAATAGTTTAGCCCAAAATGATCGGCTATCTGCCTAGACCGAGAAGAAGAAACTGTACAAAATGACAGCTGACTTGCAGAATACCAACACCAAGCTAGGACAACTAAAGAAATGGGAAGCTAATTTGATGGCAGAACTTGATAAAATGAGTCATGATATTAAAGTCACCAAATCCCATCTTATTGAATTACCGCAATCAATACCAGATCAAGAGGCCAAAGTAGCACAAAGAGTACACCAGGTAACCCGTTGGCATAGGAGATTGAAAACTATCCCTGAATCCAATGAAAAAGACATTCGCTATCAATGAGATAGACCAAATTCGTCTGCGCGATTGAGGCAATCAAGAAATATCTGTAAAACTTTGATGTTGAACAATCATAATGTCATCCCAAACATCGATTGCCTAAAATAAAGTTTGATGTTAATGAAAAAATCTTTCTTTTTATATATATTTCTTGAAGGCGATATCTTAACGATATCAGCTATCTGTAGCCAATATGAACATATCGGCTTTTGTCTTGAAGAACTATTCGGAATCGGCCACACTTAGCCAATTTAAGTAAACAACACCATTAGCCGATAGAAGACTATCAGCTTTTTGTCTTGGAAAGAATTAGAAATCATCCATACTTCATCGATTTAAGCATCAACCCAAACCCTAGGATAATCTTTAGATGCTTTGGTAAACCTCTCCCCTTTAGGACTTTGTAGAATATAAGCATTACTAAGCACATAGCAATTGATCCGATAGGGCACTTCCTAGTTAGGTGACCATTTTCCAAACTTATTAATTCTAGATTCAATCAGCAAATTCAATTTGCCAAAGAGATCTCCTTTAGAAAAATATTTAATTATCACCTTTTTGTTGTAATGCGTGGTTACCTTAATTTTGTTTTCCTTGATCCTTTCAAGTGCCTTTAGCTGATTCTATGCCAAATCATAAAGTTTGTTTGTCATCGGTTATAATAATCATCGGCTATCAATTGATCGTGTAGAGACACCCTACTAGAGCTGATGTTAATTTCCCATGGCAGATGTTGCATGCCCATATACCACCCAATACAGTGGTACTTGAGTAGATCCATGGCATATCATCTGATAGTCTCATAATGAATCGACTAATGTAATGTGCCACCTCCGTGACTATTTATCAAACTTACGCTTGATCAACTTGATTAAATTTTTACTGGAAGTTTTGGCTTGTCCATTGGCTTGAGCATAATATGGTGACAAATTTAATAATTTAATCCCCATACTAGTAGCAAACTGTTGAAACTCTTCAGACATGAATATAGAGTCCTTATTGGTGGTAATTCCCACGGAATACCGATACATAATATGTTCCTTGATGAACTCAATCACGTTCTTAGAGGTAACTTTCTTCAAAGAGATAGCCTCTACCCACTTTGTAAAATAATATGTTGCCACCAATATAAAATTATGCCCTTTACTTGATAAAGGATAAATTTGGCCGATCAGGTCGATTCCTCAAACTCTGAACGGCCATGACTTGTGTATTGAGTTCATGGCTAATGCTGGAGCTTGCTACACATTACCAAACTTTTGGCAATCTTGGCATCCTTTGTAGTAGCTGAAACAATCCTCCAACATTGTCGGCCAAAAATATCTAGCTCTTCTCATCAGCCATCTCATCTTGTGAATTGATTGATGGGATTCGTAAATGCCTTCATGTACTTCTCTCATAACAATTGTAGTCCTTTTGTACAGAAGCATCTTAACAGAACTCCATAAATAGTTCGATAATACAAGTCTTCATCAAGTAATACATATTTGGTAGATTTGTATCGAAGTTTGCTAGAAGCCGATTGTGACGGATTGTGCAAATATTGAATAATCTCTTGTCTCCAATCATCTGCTTCAATATGATTTTCAATATCGGCTATTTCATCTTCCACCTTCCTATCTAGCTGATATCCCAAAGCAATTTGAGCGAGATCATTGGCTTTAGATTATGCTCTCTATGAATATGATCCAACGACAGCATCTTTAAATGCTTTAATAAACATTGACATTCTTCATAATACAACCTCAAGACAATATCCTTGCCCTCATACTCCCTAAACAACTACTTGATTTCCAACAAAGAATCTCCAATGATCTCCACCATATCGGCTCTAATTTTCCTTAATAGTTGAAGACCTTTGATTCATACTCTGCTTGGTTTGATTGTAAATGCGAACTCAAAGCTTGCCCCCTAAGGTGATATAATCACCAAGCCGATACTAGATTCACGCATGCAAACTGATCCGTCAAAGAATAAAGTCCACAGAATTGGCTCTACAAAATCTACCTAGATCCCTCTATGTTATACGATGAAATTGTCCACTGCTTGTCCATTGACCATCTTAGCCGATTGATATCTTAGATCGAACTTCATCAGAGAAAATATGCATTTACCAATTCACCCTCTTTAGACTGGAGCCGATAGTGTATACTTAACCACATTGGCTTTACAAACTATTGTGCACTTATCTGATAGGAGATAATGCCTCAACTTGGTACATGAAAAACATAAACACAGACTTCCACCACAAGATATCTTGTCTCAGCATCTAGATGTCGTTAGCTCAAATAGAATACCACTCGTTATTTTTCTTCAAATTCTTGTATTAATACTGATATGAAAGACTTGAAAAGTGCCCCTTTTTGTGGTGGAATTAATACTAGTGGAGACTTCAAATAATCCTTAATTTGGTCAAATGCTTTCTACTATTCGACACCCCACATGAACTCTTCATCGGCTTGTAACTTCAGCAATGGAGTAAAGGACTCAATCTTTTTCAATAGATTGGAAATAAACCTTCTTACCAAGTTAAGCTTGCCGATCAAAGACTGTAGTTGTTTCTTGTTGGTTGGTGGCTCGGTGCTCTAGATAGCCCTGATGCTTCGTTGACTAACTTCAATTCCTCTCTCATGCACCATAAAGCCTAAGAATTGCCTAGCCGATACGCCAAAAGCATAGTTACTAGGATTCATCCTGAGTCCATATTTCTTCGCCCTCTTAAGTACTTTTTGTAGATCGGCTGTATGGTCTTCAATACTCTTGGATTTGACCATCAGGTCATCAATATATATCTCCACTAGCAAGCCAATGAGATATGGCTCTCTGATATGTTGCACCGACACTTTTCAAACCAAAAGTCATGACTACCCAGTCCTATGGATATCTTCCTCTGCCATAAAAATCTGACTGTAACCTACATTCTTGTCTATGAAGCTGATGATCTTGTGACCCAATGCGGTGAAATCGATGCATATCCTCAGCTTTCTATTCTTCCTCTCTACCAAGATGATGTTGGATATCCACTCAGCATATCGACACAATCTAATAAATTTGCATCATACAACCTCATAATCTCCACCTTAATTGCATCATACAACTCTATTTTGATCCTTCTCTGTGGCTGCTTGAACGATCGATATTGTGGTTTGATAAGATGTCGATGTTCAATAATCGATTGGCTTAAACTTGACATCTGATGGTAATCCCACGCAGAACATTCTCAAAATTCCTTCAACAAATTTATTATCTTTTCCCAGAACTCAATACATAATTTTTTTACTAATATACGTTGGCCTTGTCCTATCTCCTAGCCCTATATCAACTTCTTCCAACTCATCAGCCAACGTAGATCCTTGCCCTAATTTCTCTTCAAAATCTTGAAATTCTTTCAACAAAAGTATTAACTCTTCTCGGTATTCAGTACATAAACTTTTACTAACATATGTCGATCTTGGCCTATCTCCTAGTCCTATATCAACTTCATCCAAGTCATCACCTGATGTAAATTCTTGCCCTATTTATCCTTCAAAATCGTCTATGGTGTCCATTAGAGCAATAGTTCTGAGCCAACTTGCTGGATCGGCTTTATTCCCTTGCTGGTTTAGAAAAGGAAATCTACTTCCCATGCTTTCCTAGATAAGCAATCAATCCCATCAGGTTTCCAGATTGGCAGATTGGTTAACACAACACTAATCGACTGATTAGCTAGAATCACCTCAACTTGATCTCATTTCCATTGTATGAGGCTCTGATGCATCGTAGAAGGAATACAACAGTTGGCATGAATCCAATTCTTGTCAAGAAGTAGACTATACGATCTCTTACCATCAATGATAAAGAACGTGGTGGGCAATGTCTTGCTTCCAACTGTTAACTCCATGTTTAGCACACCCTTTGTCTCTGATGAATTCCCGCCGAAGTCTTTTATCACTATATTTATTTTAATCAAATCTTCGGCAGTTTTCCCAGCTTGCGATACATAGCATACGGCATCAGGTTGATGGTTGTACCTCCGTCGACTAGCATCTTCGTCACTGACTTCCCATCCACATACCCTTTGATGTACAGTGGCTTTAGGTGCCAATGCATGGACTCTTTAGGCTTGTTAAATATATCCAAATCAGGTTGCAGTGTCAATTGAGTAAATACTACTTCTTGATCTTCATCATAAGATGCGAATGCTTTATACTCGAGAATCAATAAAAACACCATGTTGGTTGGAGCAAATGTGTCAATCTCATCATCTTTATGCTGACGCTCTAAACGCGTTTAGTCTTCTGACTCCAATTGACTTCCTCATGGTCTCATCGTTACTTCTTGTGCTGCTCCATGTGCCGCAATCTTTGTGCCCTCCTTTTTTGATTCTTCATGAAGATTCTAGATGGACATCACTATGAATTGGAATTGAATTGTTCTTCATGCAACACCCTATCGTCAGCTATCTTTTGACTAAGGTTTTCATTGATTGGCCCTAATCGGCTATCTACCGATTCTCGCTTGATAGGTGGCTGATCATATGAAAACCTCTTTTGCTCAATGCGCTATGATATTAGCTTGTTGCACTCAGAACAATCTTTGATCTATGGCAACCTCATGTCTTGATTCCAACAATATTGAAAGAACGGACAACCCCAATGCGGATTATGCTTCTACTTTTGAGCTATGGCCCGCCGTTCTTTGTCCTATCGTCTACAATATTTCTCGACCAAGTCTAGTGATGTGACTTTTGATTTTCTCCAACGTCTCCCCTCATTAGCTCAGTCTCTTGAAGACCCCACAAACACGATGTTCACAGGAAAACGATGACCATCAATCTTCATTGGTTTATCTTCAAATTTAATTCTCCCTTGCTAAACAGCTGATTGCAATTGTTGCTGAAAAACTCTACACTTATTAGTATGATGAGTTATTGAATTGTGCCAATTACAATATTTCTTCTTTTTGAGTTCTTCGGCTGATGTTAGTACATGGCTTGGCGGAAGCTAAATCTGCTTCTCTAGAAGTAGGAGATCAAAGATCTTATCTGCTTTATTGATATCTGTTCACGCCGAAACCCAAACAGAGCTTTTGAAAGTTATCCATGTTCTGCTCTACATGTTGCCTCTGGTCTTCATTCAGATCCTCCATGGTAACTGGAACTATAATATCCTCATTGGCTTCTTCTTCAGACGAATATGCCTTGGAATCAACCATTTCTTTAGCCATATTAACAACAAGATGCCCTCGGGGTAGATGAGTAAAAATTATGACTTCTAATCAGGCACTTATAGAGTCTCGTTGGTTGATAAATGGAATTATATCATACCAGCCGATAAAGGATCTTTAGCCGATAAACGGTCTTCAGGTTTCTCTAGCTGATGAATAAAATCCCGTCCAATCGGCTGATGAATGAAGATCCCTACCCCATCGGTCGATGAATAAAGTATGGTTCTTATCGGCCGATGAATGAAACCTTCGGTCCCATCGAGCGTGCCAAAAAATATGTTTGTGCCAGAACCTGGCGCGAGCACGCCGAAGCCTAGGAGGTCTGCTTAGCTCCAGTGCAGGCCGGTCGGCTTCTTTTCGTGGCTCGAGGTACATGCGTCGGGGCCCGTGGGGTTCGGTCAACTCCGGAGTGACAATGTGGGTGTGGGCGTGCTAGTCAATTTAACCCTGCAATTGATAAGGAGGTGAGGCAAACGGGTCAGTCGGATGATGGGCTGATACGAGCCCTTGCTATTGGCTGGCTACCGATAGGATCGAGTTAGTCATCGGCTACGTCCGGATGGCTCCTGCTATCGGCTGGTCACCGATAGGAATCAAGTCACCCTACCATCCACTGGGGAGCCAATGTAGGCATAGGGGGAAGTCGACGAAGGATACGATGCCTATGGGTGTAGCGGACGCGAGGCCCTGATCCATCGATCGCAGAGCCGATGGAGGCATAGGATGGAGATGGCAGCATGAGACCTATCACCCACCGTGACGATGCCTCTGACACCGAATCTCAAAGATCGGACCTAACCAAGATAGTACGAGAATGAGGCCAACGCCAACGGGACGGTAGATACCGGATCGGACATGCTAAACCGATAGATCCTACACGGACGTGATGCGATACATCCTATCAGCCTAAAGGGTCGAACCTAACCGATGCAGCCTTAGACAGAACGAGACATATCGAGATAGTGGGAGGACTTATCACATCACCGGAGATCGGACCTAACCGATGCAGCCCCGCGTCAAGAGCTAGACCACGCCGGTAGAAACCTAGATGAAAAAAGGTGGCGATGCGCCGTGGTTGTATTGATCGAAGGATTGATGATTACATATTTCCAGGGGTTCTATATTTATACCCAGGGTTTATAGAGTCCAACACGTTTACAATAACCATCGGACGTTATTTCCTAACAAAGATAAAGGAAAATATCTCTGAAAAAGTTAACTAACTAACTACCCTGTTGTGAACCACGGCTCCTCCTCAAACTCAGTCTTATCTAGATAGTCTTATATTTCGGGACCGATTCTTCCCATGCTTTAATCCGATCGGCTTCTTCCCCATAGCGATCAGACACCTCTTCAGCCAATCGGCCTTTTCCAATCCATCATCGGGTTGTCCAAATTTTGGCATTAACAATATCAAAGTCATATCTCTCCTCCTTGCCAATATGCTTGTCCCAAGGACAAGATATAGATTTCCTATTCTTGGTGCACTCTGCCAAACCAACTTCTGCATTGGATTCGTCATTATGTGAGTCCAATGCATAAACATCCAGCTGAGCAGCCTTTTGTTGGAATCTCTCCTTCTTGGCTTCAATGAATCAACTTTCATGAGCTGATACCTTCTGCAGAAGATGTGATAGGCTCTCGAGCTATTGAGATGAAAATCATTCCTTGATCGGAGCCAGCAACCCTTAGAAGGCCAAACTAGCTAATTGTCCATCGCTCAAAACAGGACTCTAACAATGGCTTTTGATATCCCGAAAACATTGGATGGATTTTGAAATTGACTCATTAAATCTCTATCTAACCGATGTTAAATTTGTCAATCTCATCTCATGAATCGCATCAAAGAATTATTTATGAAATTGCTTCTCCAGATCGGTCTATCCCTCAATTAATTTGGGAGGTAATAAAGAGGACCATGTAAAGGCTGATCCAAAGAGAGACAGCGGGAAGGAACGGACTATTGCTAGGAATCGGCTGATGTGTTGTACTATAGATATGTTATATTGTCCTAAGAATTTGGAGAAGTTCGGTATCCTATATCGGTGTGACAGTGAAACTCTATCGAATCACTCTAGGTAAGGGTGCCAATACATAAAAGCTTGTTCCTTAGGCTTAATACTAAACTGTTCTATAACCACATCTGCAACCCTAGCAGACCAATTCTCCTTTCTTGGGTTCTCCCTTTAGTATTGTGGAGGCGGAGTTTATGCTTGATACTATCTAGGATAATCGCCTAGATGATTTCTTGTATCAAGATTGCCAGCTAGGTACTCTTGCCAATATCCTCCATAGTAAACCGTCCGATGATATCCTAGCATCATATCATTGTGTTGTTCCCCAATCTGATCTTGTACCGGTGGAAACATATTTGCTGATACATCCCTCCTGGTTCCATAAGTAATCTATGGTTGTTCTATCTTGATCGGTAAATGCACTGGATCTTGATCAGGCTCTTGAGCAATTGAACTATCCATTGTCTTCTTGATTAGATTGTGTAAAATATTCACCAGCTCTCCCGATTGGTTGATGAGTACATGGTGAGCAGCTTCATTGACCATCTCCTACAACAGCTTCTGAGGACTCACAAGTGGCGAAGGATTCCCCCACCCAAACGGGCTTTGGCATTTGGGACATCTAAATCGACCCTTGCCTAGTCATACCAAAGGACTCTAGATAGAACTTCCAAAAATTAGCAGTGTTCTGCTCTATCCATTGCCTTTGATCTTCAATCAAGTCATCCATTATCACTAGAATTATGTTTTTGGAGTTTATCTCTTTCCCACCATTGAATTGAAGTAGTCTTGTCCCATTGGACATGCCAAAGAGCGTACTGGTCACCGAATCTCGCAGGGAGTCCAATCGAGCCGAACGGTTGTCCGATTAGGGAAGACGACACCCTGGTCATGCGAAGGCCTAGGAAATTTGCTTAGCTCTAGTGTAGGTCCTTAATCTTCGAGGTTCAAGGGCGTGCTGGTCAATTTTACCTTGTAATTGATAGGGAGACAGAGGATGACATCCATGAGCCAATTGGTCGGTGGGCCGATCTAGCTCACCCTATCGGCTAGGTGCAAACGGAAAAGGTAGCACTCAAACATTGGCTGAAAAGCCAATTAATACATAGGTGATAGATGTGTAGTAAAATAGAGGGCTTATCGACAAAAGAGTCAATTACGCTCTGTAGGATGAAAGCTACTAAAGCATGGTTCAGGGCCCGATCCCCCATGAAGTCGCGAGGACCAGCGACCACCGTAACATTACCGTTAGAACCAACCTTGATAGATCGAACTAAATCGAGACAGTATGAGAGTAGGACTAATGGCATAGAGGTGATGGAGGCTAGATCAAACGTAGTGATGAGGGAAAAAAGAAAAGGTCATCGGCTAACTACCGGCCAAACGTCTGATGCAAGCCTATACCTAAACTCATCGGCTATCTAAGCCAATAGGGAATGAAACCCTCCAGATCTCGACGCTAGTCCCGTCAAACATGAGCCTGAGAGATAGGACCTAACCAAGACAGTATAAGACCAAATTTGATGCGACTGGATCGATAGCCAGTGGATTAATCGTTGAGCAATATGCAAAATAGATACAAGGTTAGCATTAAGGATAACTTGTCAGCTACTCTGACAAAACACTGTGCAAAAACCTATCAAAGCAACGACCCAAATCACCACCATTGATCTCGTAGGTTGAACCTAATCGATGCAACACGATACTAGGGCCAGAGAATGGAGACCAATGTACCAACGAGCCTCACACAGACGTGATGTGGTATGCCTGATTAGACTAAGTAGTTAGACCTAGCCAACATAGACTTAGACAAAGTAAAATGAACCATGATAATGACGAGACTTACCCCTTTGCTAGAGATCGAACTTAAGTGATACAGCCCTAGGTCGAAAGCCAGAACCCACCCTAAAAAAGTCAAAGTTGTATTTGATTGATTTGTTGATGATTTTACAAGCTTCTAGGGGGTCTATATTTACACCCTAGGATTAAAAAAGTCCAACAAGGTTACAAGAACCGTCGAATGTTATTTCCTAATAACATAAAAGAAAACTAATCTCTAAGAAGTTGTAAAACTAACTGAACTTGCCTAGTATACGTAATATATTCTATATAGATAAACACTCTGTCGAGGTTCTCTTGACTCCTCCCTAGACTCGGTCCCATCTAATAATACTCCATGTCCACACAAACCGAATTTATTCTCAACCCATCTGATCGGCTCTTCTTAATCAACTTCTCCCTATGAGTTGATTATTCTTTCATCATTGCTCGATCATGTTTGTAGGCTGAACAAATTCTGGTGTTAACACATGCACGCTAATACGGCTACCGCGTGAGCATAGTGTCGGCATGACCATAATGGTAGTGGCACACAGCCAGAAGCCAACGTTGTGCGACCGAGAGACGATGCTGGTGACCAACGGTGAAGTGACTAGGGTTATGACCAACAACAGGAGTGCGATACATAGGTCTTCACGAAACAAGCGCAATAATGAAACAACAATGGAGATGATCGACGTTAAGGAGAAAAGGCATGAATCTTACAGCCTAATGGTATAAGGTTTTAGGGGTGCACCTAAAGGACATAGAAAAATTCCATCCTCACGCGAACCCCTATATATAGGGGCATCACTTTTGTAGGTATGCAAAAATAGTCTTCGCAAGTAGGTGGCTAAGCTACCTACCTACAACATGGTGGTGGGCGCTACATGTCACCCACATGGAAACTACTATATAGTTTTACAAACTTTTATGAACTATTTCTCTACTACATAATTATTTAGTCAACTAATTAATTAAGAATATAAATAAATAAAGTGTAAAAGGTATATACAAATTATAAATTAATCGAGTGTAATTTAATTATTTACCTATCTAATTTATTAGTCATACAATTAAATAGGATTTCTATTGAAATATTTAATTATTTATTGTAAAAAGTGCATAAAAATTCCTAAATCGTAATTAATTGTAAACAAATACCTTACATTAATATATACAGAGTTAGTAAAGTTATGAAACAAATACACAATGTTATTTGCAATTGACAAAAACAGAGAATAACATGGCAAGGCATGATTCATTTGTTACACATGTGACCCAATATTAGCCTTTAATAATTTTTTCCACACCATTGGTGTGTATCTACGGGTTCATGGTTTCTTCGTTAAAGGACTATTTGATGCTCTTGATTTTATTTGGAAGGTTGGTAAACAATAGCATTGTATCATACTAGCTGTAATCTTTAGCATCTTTGATGCCATTGACACCAATGATTCTTTGCTTACCCGATAAAGCAACTTCTTTCTTTTGGTTCATAGGGTCGGTAACATAAGAAACCTACAAGACAAACTCAGCCAGTACCCACCGGTCATCCTTTTGGCCTACATTCTCAAGGTCAACAATTGCTAGACCAAAATTATCCACGATCACTCATGTTGGGTGTTTCACCCGTTAGAATCAAAATAGGATCTAAATGTTTACTCCATAGTCTAGCTCCCAATGCTCCCCCCTTTTGAACAATCTCCCCTCATGATGAGACACATGTACACCAATGCGGGTGGTGTCTTCTATGTAATCTACGTAACATTTGACTACTTCCTCAGCGGTTTATCGCTCTATCATCGACTGCTCTAGATGAGAACATTTTTGGGCATAACCCTTTAGAATAGAGATGAACCATTCATACGTCCAACATTTAACGTAAGTGCAAAGGACCTAGTTTGAGTATTTGAGGAACACTATGACCCATTAGATGAACTATCATATCGAAGAATTATAGAAGGGGGCACTTCTCATGTTGGCATAAAGTCTCTATTAGAATTATTTGAAGATGTCCTAGTTCTTCAATATCCAAAACTTTTAATAAAATCACATTAAAGAAGTATCAAATCTTTATGATGACGACAGTAATGGGAGTTGGTTAATTACCCAGATTGCAGTTATCATGACATAGCACTCATGCGAATTACCCCTAGAGAGAGATAAGTCCTTAATCAAGACTTGTTTCCTGATGTTCAATGAAAACTTGGTAGGCAACCTCAATGCATATAAAGACTTGCAGACCTCCCTCTTCTCCTTGGGTGGTAGGGTATATATCTTTCTAGCGGTAGGTATATTTTTCCATTCTCTCATTGCTCAAGTGAATCTCTTTCCTGAAATGCACCAAGTTGTTACGAGAATGTAGACCATCATAGTCTTACTTTTAATGTCTAGCAAAGTACCGATAATATTATTGAATATATTTTTCTTGAGTTACATGATGAATTTTCATGTTTTTCCAGTAGTACTTAAAGAATATGGACTATTTCTTGAATGGTATGGCTGGCTCATCTTGTGCTGGCTCAACTTATATGAAGCAAAAAACTTCGATCAGATGAAAACTTTGATGATTTTTGCACAGTTTGTATTGCAATGTGACCGTTAGAAAAAAAAACAATCACCTGGAAGGTACTTGACAGCACTTCAATTTCATCATCTTCTACCTGTGTCAGAAAAATGAAATGAGAAAGGCATTCAGGAAAGTAATCACCTAGGAGGAACTTGACAGCACATCAATTTCATCATCTTATACGTGTGTCAGAAAAAATGAAAGGAGAAGGGCATCAATTAGGATCTACTTATAAATGAAATAAGAAACGATGATCGACATTCAAATCTGAATCCCTGCTCATCGTTGCTGAATTAGTATATACTTAAAATGTTTTTTTCTAACTCCTGGTAGTTCCATACATAGAAAAAGCATAAAGATCATCGCACACTATGCTAAAATGCTTTTTTTCCCTCCCATTCATCGCAACTTTTGCTCAACAACATAAAGTCTTGCAATAGAACGGTAGAGACCTGACAGTTTATTCCAACTTATTTAGTATAGAGCCACTGCAATAGATTTTAATTCTATCATTATTCCAATTTGACAGCCTTCCTTACCTGACAAATGATGTGTCTGCTGGTAGCCTCCTAAAGCTCCTACTCCACCGTCGCCTCCCCCCTCCAGTCATATTTTTATCAGATCTAGACGTGGGTATTAGGGACTGCTGCTGGCACGAGGCATGTGGTGATTGGGCCACCCTGCATCCTGCCTTCCTGACAACAATGCACAGCGGAGGCGGTATTTGTGGAGGCAATGGAACATGACGGCTGCACTCATGGAGGCCCCGTGAGCAACAAGGGATCGGCAGCGGTGCGGCGGGTTGTCGAGAAGAACATCTTGTGGATGCACCATGAGCATTGGGGATTGGCTACAAGACCTAAGAAAATAGTGGTATGGTGTGGCAACAAGATTGACAAATCATGATTGTGAAAGCGGTGACACTTGTGAGCAGAGGTGGTGGCAGCTAGGGTTAAGGAAGAGGAGCATGGTGAGGGGCACAGGGAGGGATCAGGGTGTCGTTGCTAGTGAAGGGAGGGACTGAGGGGTAGGAGTGAAGTGATTAGGAGATGATCTGGGTCATCCGTTTATGCTAGAAAGAGTGTCAGATTTGAGGATTAAGTGTAGAAGTGAGGACTTGATATTATTGGTAAGCTATAGGATATGCACTAAAAATGAGAACAGTGGTCACACCTCCCAATTCTCCCCTCTTTTGGTGTGATTCCTCTACTTGGACCTCCTCTGTTTTCTACATTAGATCCAACCGAGCTCTCTCTCCTCCCAGTGACGAATGTTATGTCGCCACCTCCAGGTAACGCGGTCACGTCCTCATCCTGTATCGTCGTGGAGTGCACGCTGGCCAGCGATGTGTTATACTACCTCCGGTAACACACAATCTGCCGTCAGTGGAGGTTTAGCAGTGTCCACTTTCGATGGGGATCTACCGCTCCAGTGCTCATGGAGATGCCCCAGACTATGGTTTTCGTGGCCGCGGCATATAGGAAGGGCGGCGTCAGCCTGTTCTGCTGTTCATGGTATCCGGCATTGCGCACCGCTCTTACTCTTGCAAGTTCTTTTCTCTTTTTTTTTAGTTTTTTCTGTGTGTGTTTCAGAAAGCTCATGAATTTATCGGGTTCTAAGCATCGTGTCATTTATAGCATGCGAAATTGGCAACGAATTAGACAAAGCCCTCTTTGATTGTTCACTAGATTAGGATCAATCATCGATCATTTGCAGGTCTCTCAGGACCATATGCGATTGGACCTCAAGTAGCACAGAAAAAGCAGATATGAATGTGACACCTCGCACTTCTGCCAAATTCGGTGATGGAATTTAGAATGACCAGAAACTTGTATGCACTTGCAACAATCAGTACATCTGCTTATTTTTTAAATGATGTTGAGATCGCTTGAGCTGCATACCAATGCATCAACTGAACACTGTTAGTAGTTCGTGAAGTCATTTCTTTGTAAGCTTAAGCTTTGAAAGTAACTATCTGTTCGTTAACGCTTGTCATGAAATGCATGTCTTTTATTGTTCTGTTTGATAAATGACCAGATGCATAGTACATGAAGCCATCATCATCCAGCTTAAATCTGTATACATCCACTTGTCGCCCGGATTTGAGCTTGATTGCACCACCATGGGATCACCGTACTTCTACATGTGGGGAATAATCTTAAATCTTAACTGTAACTTATGTATGTGAAATTTACTAACTGGTTGACACCATTAAAGCCGTCGCAATAGTCATTGGGTTCACCTGTGCAAAAATAGTGGTGTGCCACAGTTGGAGTAGAGGTGCGTGGCTGTTAACGTTAAAATTCGGTAAGTCCGCAAACAGAATTGGTTGATAGAGGAGGAGCCAATCGGCTTATAAAAAGAATCCAATTAATGCAGCAAAAAAGCCGATCGAACGGATTGAGGATAAATTCGGTCTAGTGAAAGTTAGAAGGTTATCCAGATGGGATCAGATCTAAGTAGATGTCGTGAAAATTATAGCTATCCTTATAGGATATATCTTGTAAGATAGGCAGCTCTACTTCATTTTGTTAACTTCTTATAGAAGGTTTCCTTTTTTGATTAGGAAATAACATCCGTAACTATATCGGATTTTTGTAATTTCAAGGTATAAATATAGACCACTTAGAATCTCATAAAAAACAAGAACCCTTGGCCTATCACTACCCTAGCTCGTCTAGATTTATTCCAATGGGTTCTAGCACTCGACACTAGGCTACATTAGATCCGATCTCTAATAAAGAGGTAAGTTTTGCTACTATCCTAGTGTATTTATTATATATAAGGCCATATCAGTTAGGTCTAATTTATTAGTCCGATCGAACATACTGCATCATGCTCTCATGAGGCCTATTGGCTCATTGGCCTCCCTCTATTATTATCGGGCTCGTGCTGCATCAGTTAGGTCTAACCTTCGACACCAGTAGTGGTAGATTGAGTCATTGGATGACAGATTTCTTGCATGACGTTTTATCGGAGTGGCTAACCAATGAGTTATCATTACCTCACGCTTCAAGTCTAATGTATTGGTTGTTTAGTAGACACACACACAAATATATCTATATATATATATAATCCTCGATGATTAATCCGCTAGCAATCGATCTGGTCCCATCAGATTTAGCCCAATACTATCTTGTCTTGGTCTGATCTATCAGGTATGTGTCCAATAGTGCTAACATGGGGATCTTGCAGGTTTTGTTCCCCATCAGCTCAGATAGCCAATGAGGTTAGTTATGTTCCTGCATCAAACCCTCGACCGATAAGCAACCAATGGTCTTGCCCTAGTCCTTCTGTTGTTACGTCCAATCTAGCCTCCACCATTTTTGTGTTGTTAGCCTTGGCCTCATACTGTTTCAGTTTGGTCCAACATGTTGAACCTGGCTCTAACGGAGCCATCCCAGTGGTCGCAGGGTCTCATACCTTCAAGAGATTCGGGTCTCGTTCCCTACTTTTATTGCATACTCTGTTTAGAGCATCATCGGCTCTTCGGCCGATAAGTCATTTAGCCGATAGCATGAGCCATATCGGCCTATCGACCGATTGGTTCGTAGATCTCATCCTATTTATCTCCTTATCAACTTGAAGAGTCAAATTGACTAGCATACCCTTGAACCTCTAAGACAAGTACCTGCACTGAAGCTAAGCAGAACCCACTGGACTTCGCATGAACAAGACGCCATCCCTCTGATTAGACCTCCATCGACTTGCTACTAGCTCTGTCCAGTCCGATCGGCTCCCACATACTTTGACGCCGAATAGCCATAGCCAATGACATATTTGATAAATTATAGTGATTTCTTTTGTGTCTTTTTATGTCAGGCACAATACTTTCCTCTCAATCTTCAGCTCCAAATGATTTAAATTATTTAGGTTCAATGCAACTGAGATGATAGAGAGGAGCTGGCACATTAGAATAGTTTACGATGCTACTCGATTGGTCGAAACTAGTGGGAATCTATTAACATCCAAATTCAATAAGCATCACAAATAGAATTGGAGAGCCGATCGATTTATGAAGAGAAGACGATTGATACAGTAAAAGAGCTGATCGGACATATGAGGATGGATTCAGTTTCAGCCAAAGATAAAAGATTATCTAGATGAGACCGGATCTGAGTAGGAGTTATGGATTATCTAGGCAATTGTATCTTTGTAAAATATATCTTATAAAATAGGCAAGTTTAGTTAGTTTTGTTAACTTCTTATAGAGTGGTTCCTTTTATGTTTAGAAAATAACGTTCAGAGGTTGTTTGTAACCATATCTGACTCATGTAATCTCATGGTATAATATAGACCCCGTCAAAGCTTGTAAACTATCCATATAGATCAATATATAATCTTGGCGCATCGCCACCCTAGCTTGTCTAGGTTTTTTACCAGCTAGTTCTAGCTCTTGATGCAGAGCTATATTGGTTAAGTTCGATCTCCAACAAAGAGGTAAGTCCTGCCAATATCCTGTTGTATCTACTCTATCTAAGGCTACATCAGTTAGGTCCAATCTCTTAGTCCGATTAGATACATTATATCATGTTCATGTAGGTTCTATCAGCATATTATGCTCTTCTGTCATGATTGGTTTTATGCTGCATCAGTTAGGTCTGACCTACTAGACTGTTAATAGTAGATTGAGCCATAGGTCAAGGTTTTTACATGACATTTCATCGGAGCAGCCAGCCGATAAGTTAACCATATACTGAGCCTCACATCTAGTGTATCGGTTTCTCAGTCGATATACATATATCTTGCCTAACGATTAATCCACTAGATTTTAATCTTATTTTGTTAGATCTGGCATCAAGACTTAGCGGGTTTGATTTCCCCCATCAGCTCAGCTAGCCGATTAATTTACTTATATGCCTGCATCGAACCCACAGACGATAGGTTCACCTTGTCCATCCGTTGTTACATCCTATCTAACTCCCATCGTCATGGTGCCATTAGCCTCAGCTTTGTAATGTCTCTATTCGATCTGATCTATCAATCCTAGCTCTAACGGTACTGTCATCGGTGGTTGTTAGGTCTCATCTGTTCAGGAGATCAAACCTCTCTCTCTAGCCCTTATTGCATATTCATACAACACAAACATTGTTTTAAAAGCAGTTTTTCATTCATTTCCAATTTTCATTCTAACAAAATGATAACCACTTCTCAAATAAATTTTAGACAATATCATAGCACCACTCAATTCATCTAGCATAGCATCTAGCCTAGGAATAGGATGACGATAATGAATAATGACGTTATTTATGGCTGTACAATCTACACATCCTCCACGAACCATCTTTCTTTGGCACCAAAATCATGGGACAACATAGGACTTAAACTTTCTCGCACATAACCTTTATCTAAAAGTGCTTGTACTTGCCTTTAGTTTCCTTAATTTCTTCAGGGTTGGTGCAGTATGCTGGAAACTTTGCAAGCGTAGCTCTAGGGATGAGATCAATTTGATGTTCAATGCTATGCAAAGAAGGAAGTCCAACAGGTGTTTCATCTAGAAAAACATCTTCATATTCCTATAGAACACGTGCAACAACACTTGGGATAGAAGTTAAGTCATTAGCTGAAAATAACGTGTCCTTGCACACAAGTATAATTAATACTTGATCTAGTTTTTTCCTCACATTCTCATTTTAGATTTGGTGGCTATCATCACTAAGTTCTCTCCCTCTCTTTTCTTGCTATTTCTCATGTTTGGCTTGTGGCTCTCACTCACTGATTTGTGGAGGGCACTCGAATTCTTTTTCCCTTCTTCTTTTCCACTCTCATTCCTCACATCAAAGCTATTTTGCAGGTGCTTAGCTAGGATTTGCTGTGGTGTCATGGGTTTATGTATCAATTCCTTGCCCTTCCATTTGATGGTGTATTGATTTGTTCAATCACAATGTAAAGATGACCGATCAAATTGCTATGGTCTTTCCAACAGCATCTGACACCCTGTCATGGTGCCACATCACACTCTATGGTGTCAATATATTCACCAATCTTGAAAGAAATTTTCACTCTTTGTGCAATCTTAATAGAACCTGAACCAGTGCACATGATATGGCTGACGATGTTTCAATAGCTCTAAACCAAGCTTTTCAACCATTTCTTCGCTAGCAAAATTGTTGTAACTTCTACCATCAATGATTACCTTACATACCTTGTCTTAAACCTTGGCTCTGGTTTGAAAATGATTGTGTCACTCCATTTTTAGCTTCACTCATTTGCACACTCAAAAATCTGAGTTACAACAAGATTAGGACCAGTTTCAAATTCACAAATTTCCTTTTCTTGATTATCTTCCTCTTCAATAACTTCATGTTCATCCTCATTAGCAGATTCATACTCTCCTTGATCATTCACAATGATGGTTCGATTGTTTGGATACTCCTTTATAACATGACCAAATATCTCCACACTTGAAGCATTGAATTCCACTACTCTTGGTTGAAGAATGCACTAATGCAGATGATGAATTTGCTGGTTTATTTCTCTCACAAGGGGCAGCCAGCTCTTTGCCACTAGAAGCACCAAAATTTCTTGATTGTGCACCACCACATGAGTTGGAAACTGTACCTCGGCTTGCACTACCTTGTGGTGTGAATTTGCTTCTACTCGATGTACTTCTTGTGCTGAAAGATACTCCTCTATTGGATTGCATGTCTTGCTGCAATTGTTGCTCAGCTTTACTAGCTTGATATACCAATTCAATATGATTATGGTATTGCTAAAATTCAACAATGCGTTGAATATTGTGGTGTAATCCCGACATGAAATGTGCAATTGAATGTTATTCATCTTCATATACATTGGCTCTAAACATTGCCTTCTCTATCTCTTTATAATATTCATCAACATTAAGGCTTCCTTGCTTCAAATTCTGCAGCTTGTCAAATAAATCATGACGATAATGATTAGGGACAAATCTTGCTCTCATTTCTCTCTTCATTTCAGCCCATGAATGGACATCACCATGCCCAGCTTCTTCTCTATCATTGATCATTTGTTTCCACCAGATTAGAGCATAACCATCGAACTCAAGAGCAGCCATGGCCATTTTCTTCTACTCAGGATAATTGTGCAAGTGAAAAATTTTATCAACTTTCAATTCCCATGATATGCTTTAGGATTAGACCATCCCTCGAACTTGGGCATAGTGAATTTTAGCTTGCCAAACCTCTCCTCATTAGGCTAGTTACGCCCACGATTCCCTCAGTGACGACAGTCTTCACTATGGGGCTGTTCAACCTCTTCTTCTTCATCCTCTTCTTCAGTCCCACTTTCCTCTAGTCCAATACCTCTCCCATGACCAGCACCTCTACCTCCATTTCCACGTCCTAAAGGAGCAGGTCTTCTCGCATTTGAAACAGCTAGCTCCTACATCTTCATTGTTCTCTTACAAGTCAAGTAGCAGTTTCTTCTTCAGTTTCATCAACTTCATCTTCATGATGACTTGCATTTGCATTTTTTATGCCTTTCTATTTGACTAATGCACCTAGTATATTCATGAGATTGATGAATCATGTCTTGCGAGCATTTATTGGAAAATTTGTTGTTGTTTACTTTTATGATATCTTTATTTATAGCAAAACATTGGAGGAACATGTTGATCATATTCAGCAAGTTTTAGATATGCTTAGAAAGGAAAACTTATTTACTAATCTTGAGAAGTGCACATTTTTTATAGATCAGGTTGTGTTTTTTGGCTTTGTTGTTTCAGAACAAGGAATTTGTGTTGATGAATCAAAGGTAAAAGTAATCAAGGAATGGCCAACTCTTGAAAATGTAAGCCAGGTGAGAAGTTTTCATGGACTTGCTGGTTTTTACAAGAGATTTGTGAGATATTTCAGCAACATAGCTACTCCGTTAATTGAGTTAACAAAGAAGAGTGATGCCTTCCAATGGGGTGAGCTACAAGAGAAAGCTTTCCAAGAATTGAAGAAATGGTTATCCGAAGTCCCTTTGCTTTTGTTGCCAAATTTTACTAAAAACTTTGAGGTTGAATGTGATGTAAGTGGGATTGGGAATTGAGGTGTTCTCATGCAAAATGGACAGCCCATTGCATACTTCACGGAGAAGTTGAGAGGAGCACAACTGAACTATTCGGTGTATGACAAGGAGTTATATGCTTTGGTAAGAGCACTTAAGACTTGGCAACATTATCTATGGCCAAAAGAATTTATTATTCGCTCAGATCACGAGGCTTTGAAGTATTTAAAGGGCCAAGCAAATCTGAACCGTAGGAATGCTAAATAGGTTGAATTCATTGAAACTTTTCCGTATGTTGTGAAATACTAGAAAGGTAAGGATAACATTGTTGCTGATGCTTTATCCCATAAGAATATTTTGCTAAATCAACTTGAAGTAAAGGTACCAGGACCTATGAGTTGCTAGCTAACCATTTCTAATGGCCAAAAATGAGAAGAGACATTCAAAGACTTGTACAAGGATGTGTCATCTATGACAAAGCTAAGTCAAAATTGAACCCCCATTGATTGTATACTCCCTTGTTTGTTCCTAGTGCTCCTTGCAAAGACATTAGCATGGATTTTGTTTTGGGTTTACCATTTCTATTTTTTAGGGAAATTGTGAGATTACATGCCATGCACAAGATGATTGTTTCAGACCGTGACACCAAGTTTTTGAGCTACTTTTGAAATACATTGTGGGCAAGACTCGGTACAAGGCTGCTGTTTTCCACAACTTGCCACCCTCAAATAGATGGGCAAACTGAAGTACTACATAGAACACTTTCTATGCTGCTACGAGCCTTGATAAAGAAGAACATAAAGGAGTGGGAAGAGTGCTTGCCACATGCAGAATATGCTTATAATAGGGGCAGTACACTCTACAACTAATATGTGTCCTTTTGAAGTTGTATATGTTTTCAAACCACCTGCTCCCATTGATTTATTGCCTGTAGCATGGCAGGAAAGGAGTAACATGGAAGCCTCCAAGCATGCTTGTTATGTTAAGAAGATTCATGAGAAGACCAAAGAAGCAATTGAGAAAAGGTCCAAGTACTATGCTTAATTGGCAAACAAGCATCACAAGAAGGTGACATTTGAGCCTAGAGATTTAGTTTGGATACATCTTCACAAAGACCATTTTCCAGAGAAGCATAAATCCAAGTTGATACTAGGAGGAGAAGTTCCATTGTGAGTGTTGTCCAAGATCAACCATAATGCCTACAAGATTGATCTACCTAAACATTATGGTGTTAGCACATCCTTCAATGTTGCTGACATAACACCATTCTTTGGGCTAGAAGAATCAGAGTCATGGATGACTCCTTTTCAAGAAGGGGAGGATGATGAGGACATCCCAACCATGCATATTCCCTCAAGCATGAACAAATCACCATCCAACATAAAGGATACAAATCAAGGACCACTTACACTAACTCACGCTAAGAAACTATAAGAGCAGGTGAATTCATTTCTAACTGATTTTAATTTCAACACCTATAAGGATGTTATACTACCTAAATGTTCCACCTTGATGATGCTTAGGTTTACACACGAAAAGGTTTACACATGAAAAGACACATGGCCTAAAGATCAAGACATGGTGCTACAAGCAGATCGGTGTGAAGGGATCGGACAACCAGGCCAGTCTGACAGAATTGCGTGAAAGAAACAGTCATAACTTTTGAATCCCAAAAGCTATGATGGTTATGAGTACATTTTGGAAATTTTATCAAGTGTACATTGTAACTTGGGTGGTCTCAACTAATATGGACTCTCCATTCTTGAGAATTGACTGGATAAGTAAAGATTGGTCAGAAGGTCAATAGTCTTCCCGATGTTCAATTCCCATGCAAAACTATACCATTTCAGAATGTTTCGTGGTGTATGCTACACATGGTTTGAAAGATTATCAAGTTAACATTTCAATGCAACTAAGGGAACATCATTTGGACTCCCCAAGATGGAGTTATTGCCAAATTACTGAAGACTGCATAGAAGACCAATAGCCTCTCAAGAGCACTTCAGGAATTCATTTCGTTGAGGCCTTTTCACATACTCTATCTCTTTATTTCCATTTTCTCTTTACACCCAGCTAGGAGGGTTGTTCCTAGTATAAATATCCCTTTATTTAAAAGCAAAGGCAGACTTTGGATAATCGAATACAAACCCCTTTGTTCAACTATGTGCGAACAAACTCAGATAGTGATCTCTATCCCTTTGCTCTTGTGTTTTCCTTCGTAGAGATTATAGAAGCGACCGCATCATCAGCACCCAATCTGTGCTCCTGGTCTATTGATTCTAGGTTGCATAGGTTGGTTTCTTTGAGAGTGTGGTTGGATGTATCCTTGGTTCAGGCTACCGTATAGAGATGGTGGTTGGCTCCTTGTGCATATCATCAGGTTGCACTAGTTATTGCTACTTGCAGTAAGTTATTAGCTGTTCATCAGCTAGTTATCAAGATTGGGATCCGACGTCTTGAAGATCGAGATCAAGGCTTCATCAAGCCTTGAGAAGGAGAGGCTCACTCTCATGGATGAGCACGAGTTGTTGGAGGAGGCTAGCGAGCTACTCGAGTGCTACATCAATATGGCTTTGGTGATCCATGATGCCACTCTCAAGGAGATGAAAGAAAGGAAGAAGGTGCTAGCATTGTCACATCTAGGAAGTGGCTACCCACGAGGCGCAGGTGGCCAAGCATGAATAGACAGACAATGGCTCTTTGGGAGGCCCCCCTCATAGGCCATGTGAAGGCATGGCCACAGTCAAGGCCAGGCTAGAGCAAAAGATTATGGCCCTCAACATGCATGTGAGGTATTGTCCATGAGATGGACATTTGGGCAAATGCAGGCATGATGAAATCATGAGAGATGGACCTTATGCTATGATAGGAATCCTTGAAGGCCGAAGAAGTCAAGCTTGCTCAATTGGTGGATGCCATCATCAAAAGGTGGGAAGACCTAGTGGTGCAGGAGGCAAGTTCTGCCTGGTGTTCTTGGGTCCTTATCTACAAGGAGACCAAGCTCATGACTCGGGTAGAGGTCCTGGCCATGCGGGAAGCAGAGGTGATCCGCGCGTAGGGAGCATTCCCTACTCTTACCATTGACAAGGCCACTATATAAGTCATGCGGCTCACTATGTGGCTTGCACACTTCGATACTAAGGCCACAACCAGGTACATAGAGCAGATGAATATGCTAGAGCTGATGCGTAGGTCCTTCTAACATTCATAGGAGGTTTTGGAGGTAGTGGGACTCAGCGAGGTGAATTCCAGTGCGCAGGACATGGATTGGATGGGGTATTATGTCTTTGGGTTCTCATAGCTAGTAGCGCACTTGGTGACCCTGCCTAAGCTCATGCATGACTTGGCCACCCAAGAGGGGCGCAACCTAGTATGGAACAAGGCCAAGTATGTCCTCACCTCCTACCACGTCTGTGATCTAAACTTCTCATAGGAGCCCTCGTGCCAAGGTGTGCCAATCAACGACGATGGCGAAGTGGCACGTAGAGCCATGCACAAGGTTGCAACCAAGGTGGCTGGTTGCTTCCAATGTGACTCTGATGCCACTAACGATGCCTTTGACACTGATCTGTGAGACCACACTAGCCCCGGCTTCGCTTCTATCTAGGAATAGGTTTTCTGTTTCTTGTATTTTTCTCCACTGTTTGGGTTGCTCTTTAACCTTCTTTATGCCCTTAATTGAAGAACCAAAAATGGCAACTAGAGGGGGGGTGAATGGGAGCCTTAACTTTCACGTGATATATTTGGATGCTATCCCAAAATCAACCCTAAAAAGCAGTCACAATTATATCGATATGTTTTCTAACTAATAGATGAGCTATCTCAAGGAGATCATTACCCAAAACTGAAGTCAGTCAAAGAGAAAACAAAGATGAGTGAAAAACCACCGGTATTTCTTCCCAAAAATTTGATTTGCCCCAATCTATGAACTCATGAGAAGTTAGACAATTTTCTTTGGTGCAAGGATTCAACTCACATCCTAGTTCATCTCAAATAAATAGATCTGAACCAAAAACCCCCAAAACTCAAGCTTCAACCCAAAACATCGGAAGGGGAAAACCAAGAACGAGAAGAACACCGACGGGATTTGAACAAACAACTCAAATAAACCGATCTATGAACTTGTGAGAAGTTAGATGATTTCCTTGGGTGCAAGGATTCAACTCACGTCCTAGTTCATCTCAAATAAACTGATCTGAACCAAAACTCCCAAAACTCAACATTCAACCTAAAACTTCGGATAGGGAAAATAAAAATCACGAAGAACACCGATAGGATTTGAACAAACAGCTCACAAATCGAATCCTAGAGGACACCAGGAGGTTAGGGCTTCCATTCCTACACACCAGGAGGTTAGTTCTCTTACATAAATGTGGTGGATTATGGCACCGTGGAGAGATCGACCAAGAACCCTAAAGGGAAAAGCGATGAACTCGAGACAAGCGAGAGAGAAAATGAAAAAAGAAACAATAAGAATGGAAAACACTTGCATGCGCTCGGACATTCTTGACAGAGCTCTTGCGAAATTCTGATTTTGCCCCTTCAGTATAACAGGCTGAAATAGTGATCACAGGGCACAATGGTCCAACTCTTTTTCAGGCGATCAGACGGCCACACTTCCTGCACAGATTTGCTTCGTATTGGAGCAACCTTTGTAATTTCACCACACCTCAAAACCTGGGCTTTGAGGCCAAACCCACGAAACCATCACGTAGTGGTATTGAGGCCAATCCACCAAACCCCTCCGATGTTGACGCTTGTCTAACCTCCGCCAAGCTCGACGCCTTCGCCTTCCTTCTTGACTTATCGATGCTATCTTCATCACCTATGTACACTTGCGCTTGTCGATGTCCCTAGGTATTTAGCCGTCGCGGCTGGTCCTCCGGTGCTCTGATTCCTCATTCCAAGCCTCACGTCTGTCCTTCAGCACTCTCAATTCATCAGCACGGCCCGTCTCTACTTGACCTTCACCTCACCATCGACCATCGCCTTTGAGCTCCACACCTACACACCATAAGCCACAAGACATGTTGCACGAACACAATCAACCTGAAGTGTTAGCATGTTGACAATCACTCATCACTACAACGAAGTACAAGGGCACATATCAACCTTGTGTTCTCATTAATACCAATTGGTCCACTCCTGTTTGTGCTTGCATGCTTACAAAGATTTAACATCTTCCTTCGAGCTCCACACTTAGACATTGCCGTTGTGGTTGTTCCCAAGCTCACCGGGCATCGACACATCATGCCCTGACCTCCTGGGTGGATGGTATCAGAGCTTGGGGGACTTAGCCTCTCAACCTAACAACCCACATACTCAACAATCCCAATGCCCATCATTTAGCTTAAATCCGAGGGCCTAGGGGACTTAGTCCCTAGATAATGCAACACACTTGTGAGATTGAGCCATAGTAGGTCTATCTAACATATGCTTACTAACATATGTCTATATTATCAATTTGATATCATTGTTGCATGATCCAAGAGACATGATTATCAATCAATACATATGATCATGAATCATTTAGAAATAACAACATTCAACATTATGAATCTTATAAGTCACATAATTTTTGATCAATAATGATAATATCTATTTTAAGAAACAAATTATTTTATCATATATATATAGCATCTCTATGTTATCTTTAGAGCATATCACTAACAAACATAACCTACACATATGCTTCTTTGTTCATATATAACCAGTTGGATGCATAAATATCGTCAGTAAGCTCTATATCCGTACCCATGAGATACTGAAAGAATTACTAGCACTTGAAAGGCTAGGATTGTATTTATTCTCTTCTATAGATTACTGGGAAGGAGAGAATTCTTTTACCTGAATCTACATGATAAGATTATTGACAGTATCATCATGCAACAAGAATTCTCCTATTGCGCTTTTCACATCTCATGCATCCCGTATCCTTGTACCGGCTTCCCATCAATGGCCAATATTTTATATCAAATAGCTAAGTTATGTTTTATTATTTTATATGATATTTTTATTTGAGTAATATTTTTTTCTCACCATATGTTCGTGCGTGTAGACCTAGCGCTGATAGGGAGCTTGGGTATTAGCCAATAGAGGTCTGATCCGATGGCATGTGAACATACTAAGGCCTAAAAAATCTACTTGGCTTTAGTGCAGGTCCTTCAGCTTTATGGTTTCTTTGTCGGGATTGTTCGAGTTGTGAGCGTGTTAGTCAATTTAACCCTAGAATTGACAAGTTGATAAGTCGATGAGTCAGTTGGTCAATGGGCCGATACGAATTCCTGCTATCGATTGATCGCTGATAGGGTTGAGATTATTATCGGTTACATCAAATGTACTCTTGCTATCGACTAGTTACCAATAGAGGATGAAGTAGTCATCTATTGGTTAGAAAACTAATGAAGACATAGGTAGATAGCGAGTAATAGGATAAAAGACACATTGGCTTTATAGCTGATGGTGCTCTAGAATAGAGTGGTCAATAAGCAGTATGTAGAATACTCCTATCAACTGGTTATCGATAGAGGCTGTAGTGCTCGTTCAATACAATCTTCGGCCCATTGCCACCCTATCTCATTTAGGTTTACTCTAGTGGGTTCTAGCTCTCAATACAGGGCCGCATCTGTTAAGCCTGATCTTCGGCGAATGGATAAGTCCTGCCACTATCTTAGTTCATTCATTCTATCTAAGGCTTTTTAGGTTAGCTCGAACCTCTTAGTTCGATCGGACGTACCACATCACGTAAGGCGTATTGGCTCACCAGCTTCCCTTTGTCATCATCGGCATCATGCTGTATCGATTATGTCTGACCTACAAAATTAGTGCTGGTAGATTGAGCCATTAGCCGTTCTTGCGCAATGTTTCATCGGATTGAGTAACCAATGAGTTATCCTTATCTTGTGTTTCACACCTAACGTATCGATTGCTCGGCCGATACACATATATATCTATATTATTGCTTGATGATTAATCTGCTTGTGATCAATCTGGTCTCGTCAGATTTGACTATTGTGTCGGTTAGGTTCGATCTATCAGGTTCATGTCTAATATGGATAGTGTCGGGATCTAGTGGGTTTTGTTCTCTATTGGCTCTCATAGCCAATAAGGCCAAATATACGGCAGCATTGGATCCTCGACCGATAAGCAGCTGATGGCCTTGCCCTGTCCTTTCTATCGTTACGTCCGATCAAGCCTCTGTTGTCTCTATGCCATTAGCTTCCACCTCATATTGTCTCGATTTAGTCCGATCTATCGTGAATGGCTCTAACGGTACCATCACTGTGGTTGCTGGCTCTCGTGCCTTTGAGGGATTTTGGGTCTCGCTCCCTGCTTTTATCGCTTACTATGTTCGGAGCGTTATCAGCCCTTCGGCCGATAAGTCCTTTACTTTATTTTATGCCTTATTACATATTCCTTCATTTGCTTTTCAGCCGATGCATAAGCACCATCTTCCTATCGGCAACCAGTAGATAGGGTGAGCCATATCGGTCCATTGGCCAATTGGCTTACGGATCTCATCCTGTTTTATCTCTTTATCAATTGTAGGGTCAAATTGACTAACACGCCCTCAAACCTCGAAGATAAGAACCTGGACTAGAGCTAAGTAGAACTCCTAGGCCTCCGTGTGAACAAGGCACCATCCGCTCCGATCGAATGTTTGCTAGCATGCTTCCATCTCCACCTGGTCCAATTGGGTCCCACGCAGTATGGTGCACGACATGATCTTTGGCATGCCTAGTGGGACTCTCTACTTTAGCATGATAGCAGGAAAAGAGATCATCATGGACAACATAATTTTAGTGACAATGGAAGATTTAAACGATGAGCAAAGATAAAAAATAGAGCAAAACATGGCTATCTTTTAGAACCTTTGTTTGGAGTATTTGGCATGAATTAGACAAGGGCCGATTCAAAAGTTACAGCGGCCAAACCCTGTTTTGGTGGGAGAATCGAGCTAGTTGCCACCTGTGAGTTCTCCCAAGCTATTTACAAGAGATGATCAACAAAGCAGTTCACCACGCACTCATAAACCAGTCGGGAGTGTTGGTGAACACTTTACACAATTAGATCAAAAAGATGGTGTATGGATCCATTATTCAAGAACCTGATTAAGGTCCTGTGTATTTGTTGATGAAGATAGAGCTACCTCATGTGACTTATGGAACCAGAAGAGATGTATCGACAAATCTATTTGCACCAACACAGGGTCAGATTGGGTGGCAACAGGATGATGTTCTTTTAGGATATCATCAAACTACTTACTATGCAACTTTAAGGGAAGGAACAAGTGGTATTTTAACTAAGTAGATGGCTTCTAAATGCTGAAACAAGACATCCTGTGGTGGAAAAATTATGCCTGTGCTTATATTTCTCATGTACAAACTTAAAACATTATCTTCTATCGGTTGAGTGGAGAGTAGCCTGTAAAGCCAATGTCATGAAGTATATGCTATCAGCACCAGTTTTAAAAGGGTGAATCAGTAAATGGATATTTTCTTTGATGGAGTTTGATCTATGGTATGAATCGGCCAAGGCAGTCCACGAGCAAGCTGTGGCTAATTTTATCGTGCAACATAAAGGGATCTATGAAGATTTTATGGAGTCGATTCTATAGACATTATTCTTTGACATTATTCTATAGACATTATTCTAGAGAATATTAGTGAAAAGATGATTTCTTGAGAATATATTATAAAGAATGTCAACATTTATTGAAGTATTTTAAGATGGTGTTATTGGATCATATTTCTAGAGAGTAGAACATAGAAGCCAATGATCTTGCTCAGATTTCTTTGGGGTATTGACTAGATAGAAAGATGGAGGCTGAAATGGTCGATATCGATAATTGTATTGAAGCCGATGATTAGAGACAGGAGATTATGCAATATTTGCAAAATCCTTTGCAATTGGCTTCTAGGAAATTTTTGTATAAGTCTATCAAGTATGTGTTGCTTGATGAAGAATTGTATTGTCGAACCATTAATGTAGTTCTTCTAAAATTTCTAGGTGTAGAAGAAGCTACAATGATTATGAGTAAGGTACATGAAGGTGTTTGTGGGGCTCATCAATTAGTTCACAATATGAAGTGGTTGTTGACAAGATCTAGGAATTTTTGACCGACAATGTTGGGTGATTGCTTTAGGTACTATAGAGGATGCCAAGACTATAAAAGGTTTGGGAACATATAGCGAACACCAGCATCAATTATGAATCCGATCATCAAATCATGGTTGTTTAGAGGTTGGGGAATCGACATGATCAGCCAGATTTATCCTTCATCATGCAAAGGACATACGTTCATATTAGAGGCAACAGATTATTTTACAAAGTGGGTAGAATTTGTTCCTTTAAAGAAAGTTTCCTCTAAGGATGCAATTGAGTTCATCAAAGAACATATTATCTATTGGTTTGAGATTCTACAAACATTTACCACCAATTAGGATTTTATTTTTGTTTCCGATGGGTTTCAATAGTTTGCTACCAATATGGGGATTAAATTGTTAAATTCATTACCATATGATGCTCAAGCCAATAGACAAGTCAAAACTTCCAACAAAAGTTTAATCAAGCTGATCAAGCGCAAGATTAATGAATAGCCATGGAGGTGGCATGTTCCATTAGTCTATTCATTATGGGCCTACCGTATTGGTTGGTACATGGGCATGAAACGGTTCTGCCATAAGAAATTAACATCAGCTCCAGAAGGATATCTCTATAGGATCAACTGACAGCTGATGATTATTTTAACCTGATGGCAGATGAACATGATGATTTGGTTCATAATCGGCTAAGAGCGCTTGAGAGGATCAAGGAGAATAAAGCTAAGGTAGCTAGGCACTACAACAAAAATGTAATGTCCAAATCGTTTTCTGATGGAATCTCATTTGAAATTTTATTTTGCTGATCGAGTCAAGAGATAATAAGTTTGATAAATGGTCACCTAATTAGGAAGGGTCCTATCGGATCAATCGTTGAATGCCTGTTAATGCTTATATAGTAGAGAGTGTTGAAGGGGAAGAATTTGCCAAAGTGCTCAATAGTAAATATCGAAGGAAATATTATGCTAGTGTTTGGGTCGATGCCTAAATAGACTAAGTATAGCTAATTTTTTTATTCTCTTTAAGACAAGAGCCGATTGTGTTTTATCGGCTGACCATGGCTGATATCAATGATATCGCTTGCCTAAATCAACTAAGTGCGACTGATTTCCAATTCTCTTCAATACAAGAGACAATAGTCTTCTATCGGCCGACGGTAAACGACATCAGTTGATATCGTTTGCTTTAATCGACTAAGTGTAGCCGATTTTTAATACTCTCCAAGGCAATAGACGATATGGTTATATTGGCTGAAGATAGCGGATAGCATTTAAAATCACCATTAGGACAACAAATAAAAATCAACAAAGCCAATAGAGTTATATAGCGGACACCATGTGTTTCAAAGAAGGGACATCATAGATTTTCAGTATTTAAGTATTACAAGAATTTCTGAATTGCTTCGATCTCATCGATGGTGTGGATGTCTTCTTCATTGGATTTGGGGATAGTCTTCAAGTGTTCATGTGCCAACAAGTTGCCTGACGCACTGTTGTTGCCACTATGGTCCCCTGATCGTGAATTGATTGCGATAAGCCAATAAAGTATGATTCGGTGACTTCAATATTTTGGCGCACCTTATCGAGATTCACAATCAAATTGGCTTCTTGTTTCTTTAGTTGGTCTAGTTTGGATTGGATGTCATATGAGTAAGCTACTATGTCATCAAGTTTCTTCTTCTCGGATTGGGTAGATAGCTGATCGTTTTGAGCCAAGTCTCCTTGTTCAACACTATCAGCTATTCATCGCCTAGTAATGATTAGCTTGATTTTGTGTGATTCCATGTTGATAGTAGGCATCAATGCATCGGTGAGTTCCTTAGGCAGAAGACACTTAATTTTGGTGAGTCTCCCCCGAATTGGTCTGTAGACCTCCACCAGTGAGTAGAATGTGATTTCCAGCTGATGGATGATGTATGACAGTTGTTCGCATAAATTGGCTAGTAAAGATGGTTGGATCACTACACTAGTGGTTGTGTCTTCATCTGTCTCTAGTTTTTTGCCGATGTCAAAAAAGAACAAATCAGCCAAAGACTGCAAATTGACATATTTGAATAGGAGAATAATGGGTCAAAGCAAAAATACATATGTGAGATGAAGTTACCTAAGATGGGATGGCGGTGGCAAGACGAGCAACACTGTCAACACTTGATGAGGAATCTTTTTTAGGAGGGTGGCTGATGTCCGATGCGAACATGATGCAAACAATCTAGGTGTCTCTTGTTTTAGGATTGGCTGATGTTGAGGATGTGGGGACTTCTAGAGTTACCTTTGGCTCAATGTTCATAGGTATTTTTAATGATTGAACTTCAGGAGTCAATGAATCGAGCTACAGAAAAGAGAAATTATCAGAAGAAGTATGAAAAAATGGGCAAAGATGGAATAGGAACGTACTAGCAAGGTTGAGGGAGCTGATGTCCTTATAAGAAGAGGTCCTTGGGAGATCAGCACCGCAACTATGACATCGGTGCTGGGTTTTTGTTTCTTGGAAATAGGGCAAGAAATAGGGCATGTTGCCAGCTTCTTGCATTTTGTTCATGTTGGTCATGGCGCCTGGAGGAGAGCCAATGGAGAGGGAACACCATATCCAAGATGGCGCTCGGCCGATTGTGATTTATACATAATCGGCTGGCCACTTGCACTAATTGCTTGTACTTCTTTATCACTGGCTAGAAGATTGTGGAAGTTGAGCAATGTTTTCTCCACTCTGACCACCATCGAGCGAAGAGTGTAGTATTGGCAATACATGGCGCAATCATACTCTAAGGCGCTATTTACATCTCTTTGGACTTGGAGCTTGCCGATGAAGAATAAGCCAATGGGAAGCTAGCTAAATCACAACTGGTGAGAGTTGATACATGGGTGATAGAATTCGTATGATGGATGTTGGGATCGGGCCAATAAAAATCTAGTCGACAGAAGATTGGGAGTGATAGCGAATAGAAATATAATCTTTGATTCTTCTTCAAACAAAGCATTAAGAGGATAGAATTTGGAAGGCATTTCAAGATGATGTATCCTCATATGCAAACTAGATGATAACTTGTTTGATGAAACCATATTAGAAGCTTTTAAAGCACTGGCTTATTCTGAGAGGAGTCATCTTGCTTCCAGGAAGAGGTGACGTAGCTTCACCCATCGAGATGCATCAGCATCAGCTTTTTTCTATGTCCTCTAGGTAATCTGTTGGGAAAGTCAGAGAGGTAAAGGAGTTCCCAGTGATGGTTCTGGAAGTTTAAACTATCAACCACCACTGTACGAACCACCAGGGACTGCCAATAAGACCAACTAGTTGCCCAGCCGATGGCTTATTTGCCACATGGTAGAGCAGTTGATAGGTGGCTCCATGTAGATATTGCCCCAAGTGGATTTGACGACGATCAGCTAAGCACTCTGCTAGGCATTGCATGTTGACCATCGAGCCAAGGGTCGCACCACCAAAGACAAACCACTCCAACCATAGATTCAAAATCACAACATGCTCTCAATCATGAACTGGTCTAGAAGTCTTATTGAGCAAAGATATGTACTTAGTCCTCCTATGTTCTTGGTGTTCTGCCGATGGGAGGGTTTGAATTAGAGGTTAGAGAGGTTGAAGTAATCTATTGTCTTGAGATAGATTAACATGACAACATAAAGGAGTTGAGGACATCCAACCAAAAGTAGGAAGCCGATGCAAAGAAAGGCTCATTCTTCTCCATATCAGCTAGGGGGAGATTGATATAGTGGCCAATTTCGATCTCTTCCTAGACTATTCTCCTGGCAGCCAATATTCTAAGGTACCAGGTCCTCCATCTAGGATGTCTACTATGCCAAGATCTAAAACTGTTGGTCCAGTCGGCGATTGACATGGGTGTGGTTTTGTAGGAGATTTGTTCTATTTTAGAGTCGATAAAATCCATTGGATCCTTGCTATCCATGAGGCCAAGATAGAAAAAAATCTGGATGATTGGTGACTAGGATTAAGTTCTGACCCCTAAGGCTCTACAGTAAACAAGAACCCGATGAGGAATAGGTATAGAATGAGATAGATTGAACGTATCTAGATTGGGGAGCAGGGGAGTGAATAAAAGGTTACCTTAGGGACAACGGTCGTTGAGGCCATCACGTGAGGCAGAAAAGTATGAAGATCAATGATCGATGGAGCAACTCACGGTGATTTGTCTACATTTGTCGAAGCTCATTGAGATTTTGTGGCTCTAGTGATGAGAAGGTGTGAAGAAAGAGGGCAAAGGGGTGAGGTGCTTTATATGGGTTTGATGACCTAGAGGGAATCTGGGCCGATTTGGTGTTCTTTGTTGGCTGTAGTGGGCCACCTAGGTTTTAGGAGAATTCCAATGGCTCCGAATTTTGATGTATGTTAACAAACTATGAAACTGTAGTGCATGTTTTAACACCAAATTTTGGTTAGCCAGCAAACAGGATCGGACGATCAAGGAGTCGATCGGCTTATGAAAGAAAGCCGATTGATATGTGAGAGAGTCCATCGAACAAATTGAGGATGGATTCAATCCAGTCAAAGACAAAATGTTATCCAGATGGGACCGAGTCTTAGGAGGAGCAGTGGAAACCACGACAGGGTACTTTATCACTACAGAATGTATATCATATAAAATAGACAAGTTTGATTAGCTTTATTAATTTCTTAGAGATAGTTTCCTTGTATGTTTAGGAAATAATGTCTAGTGGTTGTTTGTAGTCATGTCAGACTCTTGTAACTTCAGGGTATAAATATAGACCCCTTGGAACCTTATAAAATATAATCAACAGATCATACATCAATACAATCTTCATTGCATTACCAACCTAGCTTGTCTAGGTTTACTTTTGTGGGTTTTGGCTCTCAACGTGGGGCTGCATCAATTATGTTCGATCTTCAGTGAAGATCTATGTCCTGCCACTATCATGATCCGTTTGTTCCATCTAAGACTTTATTAGTTAGGTCCAACCGCTTAGTCTGATCAGACGAACCGCATCACATTTGTGTAAGGCCTTTCGGTTCATCGGCTTCCCTACATCATCATTGGCATCATGCTGCATTGGTAAGGTTAGATCTACGAGACTAGCAGTGTTAGATCGAGCCATTGGTTCAGCAGGTTCTCACGTGATGTTTCATTAGAGTGAGTAGTCGATGAGTTATCCTTGTCTCGTGTTTCATGCCTACCATATTGCCTGTTCAGCTAATGCACATATATATCTATCTTACTCCTTGATGATTAATCCGCTAGCGATCGATTTGGTCCCGTCATATCCAACCTAATACAGTCTCAGTTAGTTTCAATCTAGCAGGTTTGTGTCCGATAGGGTTGGCATCAGGATCTAGCGGGTTACTTTCCTCATTGGCTTAGATAGCCGATAAGGTCAAATATACACTTGCATCAGACCCTCTGTTGACAAGCAGTCATCATTACATCCAATCTAGTCTCTGTGTTGTTAGCTACAGCCTCATACTATCTTGGTTTGGTTTAATCTATCGAGACTAGCATTAACGTTGTCGTCATAGTAGTTGTTGGTTCTTGCGCCTTTGGGAGAATTTGTGCCTTGCTCCCTACTTTTATTGCTTACTATATTCGAAGCGTAATCGGCTCTTTGGCTGATAAGTCCTTTCACTTTATTCCACACCTTATTACATACGCCTTCATTGCCTTTTCAGCCGATGCATGAGTGCCACCTTCCTATCAGCAACCTGCAGATAGGGTGAGCATATCGGCCCATCAACCGATTGGCTCGTGGATCTTATCCTTTTTATCTCCTTATCAATTGTAGGATCAATTTAGCTAGCATACCGTCGAACCTCAAAGATAAGGACCTGCACTAGAGCTAAGTAGAACTCCTAAGTCTCCACGTGAATAAGGTGTCATCCGCTCCAATCGGACCTCCACTAGCTTGCTCTTGTCTCTGTCTGGTCTAATCACCCCCGCACATTTTGGCGCACGATAGATAGCCACATGACAACAAAGAATAATTGTTCTTAACTCTATGTTTAGTTTTTTTCCAACTAAGCATAGAGTCGGGGGCTATGCCTAGCAATTTCATCTTTTAGATATAGTCTTGTTTCCCAACTAAGTATAAAGTTAGGAACTACACCTACTAGGGGCATCGAATTATGCACTCATTCCTATTATCAACGAAGCTCATCACAGCATTTTTACAAGATATCAACATAGAGGACTTGAAAAGAAGCACTCAAGAAAGCACTATAGAAGGGTTGAAGCTCTTAGTATTGGAAAAATTCGTTTAGGAGATTGCACTCGACTATGAAGGTGTTGGAGGCTATTGAGAAGGACATGGGTGCTAGGCACCCACCCATCAAAAAGGCATAACTGACTATGAAAAAGAGGTGGGCCCAATCCATAGAATATGATATAGAGTACAACTTGGTGTTAGAATTGCTTATTCTTTATGAAAGGTGAAAACCTACCCATACACACATAAAGTAGAGATAAAGTAGTTTAGATTGAATCCTACTAGCTATCTTGTAACCTTGCCTCCCAAAAGGTAGGTAGCCCCCTTGAGGGTAGATAGTAAATCAGATTGACACAGAAACACAAAGATCGATATATATTGCAGAATACAATGAATCAAAACAGGGGTAAAGTATTACCTCATATTGAGAGTCTAAACGTGTAAAAATCCCTTTTGTTCTACATCTATCCATTTGAGGTCTTGTGCAATATCCTCTTAAATTATTGCCAATATAAACTTCAGTTTGATCATACTTGACTCTAGTTGTTTTCTAATTAATCATAGAGTTAAGGATACAATTAAGAGGTACACCTATTTGATACACCCATTCATTTTATTGAGTAATCCCTCCACAACCTCCTTGCAAGATGTAAGAAAGACTTAAGACTCACGAATTATTCACAATAAGGCTGGAGCATTTGTCATTGGGGTAATCCGCATAGGAAGCTGCAACTCGATTATAAAGGTCTTGAGAGCTACTATGAAGAACATAGGTCCGTGGTACCCACACAACAAGCATAATTGACTATGGAAAGAATGTGGCTAACAGATAGTATTATTTCTTGATAGGGTATAAAATCTTATCAAAATAATACCATATACATATAATAAAATTAAAGCCATATCCGGCTAGGTTATAACTTGTCATCTAAGACATGGATCTTAAGCATACGATATTCAACACATGAATAAAATGGATGAAATATAATCTATCAGTAGTAGTAAGTTCAAACTTGTATAATTTTTTATCTTTTATCTCCATTGTAATTTACGTGTGGTGCACGTTGATATAGACCGTCAGATAAGTTGTGATTTTTGACAAAAGTGCGTTGGATTTAATTGCTGGCACCGCCGATATGACCTTCAAGCCCGTCCAGATATCTCTATACGCATCGACGGAAGTCTTGGGGATGCCGCTATCACCCGTCTATGGAGGATTCTGACATCGAGTGCCCCGCCGATCCCAAACGGCACGCTGATTTGGACTCAGCAGCAGGTACGCGCCTGAGACGATAGGACGATTTGTCTACGCGCCACACGTTCAATATTCCAAGATCAGGAGTCCGCTGTATCGCTGATCGACACGTCCACACATGGAGTCAACGCAATCACACTGAACATACACACGGGCGGCATAGACTGAGCATGATTGCTACATGTACATGGCAACGTACCTTGAGAGGACTGCGCATCCACTCCATACAGAAAGCTCTGCCTAACACGTGTTCGATCTGCACTCATGAGGAAGGAACTTTCGAAAAAAATCAGCACACATATTTCTTCATTGGATCATCATGCATGGCTATGTGGCCAACCAATTACATGAAGTTATATCGATTAATATGCAGCCATATGCAGATCAAAACAAAAGAACGTACATGCAAGGAGTCAAGATGGAAGGATATATACCTGCATCAATCTACTTATCTTCTGTACTACATACATCAATCAACATGACGATCAATCGGCAAACCAAGAGATGGGACGCATACCTCGACGTCTCGCTCGCCCTGGCGTGTAACTGGTCACCGTAGCCCGCTTGGTCTTCATTGCTTGTGAATGAATCTGATCTTCATTGCTTGTGAATAAATCTGAGTAGAAAAAAATGCTAAGCAGTGAAGTTCTATTTCCCCGATACATTCTATTTGGACAATTGCGTTATGCCTTCCTAGCACTCATGTGTAAGGTGCTAAGTAATACTCAGAAAAATCAAAAGCATAAACATAAAACATATAACATTGCAAAGTAGCACAAATTCTAATCAGTAAAGCTTTGCTACATGTTGGATAGAGTGTTTATAAGTAAAGAGTCAACTACTTGAGAAAATTAAAGTGAAAAAGATAAGAAATACATATTTATTTGCATTGCAAAATACTTAAATTTTACTTAAGTAATTGTTGTATACATCAGATACTACATATCCTACATATTTATACTGAAGCATCCAGATAAGAATACATGCAATAGGAATTCATGGCCATGAGCCAACCTCCTATAAAGTCTAGACCCGTTGGTACGCTCCATGAGGACCGCTGGCTGAGTACTTGTATCAGTTGGGACTCATATACCACCTCTACTTTGGTAAGTCTTGTGAGAGATAAACCAGTCGGATCAAAAGTCACTCAGATGAGAAGCACTCGATCTACATTGCTAGAGAGATCATTCATGAGTAGAAAATAAAGAGAGCAGTTGTTGCAATGAAGGCCTGTAGGGTTAATATAAAATCTTGCTTGGCATCATGGGCTTACTCCTTTAAGTTTGAAAGTGGGCTTTAAAGCATGTTTTGATTAAACTTGGCATGCCCAATAGGCTAACCGCTGGTCATATTCAACACATGATGCATGAGCCATTCAGCTAAAACTCATGCAAATAAAATTATTATGGTGTATCCTTGGCAATAAAATGGCAAAGATTGATCATAATTTTTGATGCTTAGGGTTTTGCGCATCATATAAATCTTGCCCTAGGGTGTGTTACTTGGGAACATGCCACTTGAAGTCAAAATGTCTAGCTTCAAGCCTCAGGGCAGTTTGGCACTTGGCAAAGGCACTCAAAAGACTTGCATTTGGGTTAGTCGGGATCTAGCTTTTTGACATTATGTTTAGTTGTTTCCTAAGTAAGCACAGAGCCTAGAGCTACACCTATTTGGTGTACCTAACAATTTTTTTCTTTGGATATGGTTATACTTGACTCTACGTTTAGTTATTTTTCAACTAAGTATAGAGTCACACCTAATAGATGCATCAAATTGATGCACCTATTCATTTTTTTGATGAAGCCATCCATAGTCTCCTTGCAAGATGTCAAGAAGTAAGATCTCAGGAAGAATTCACAAGAAGACTAGAGTACTCAATATTGGAAGTAATATGCATAGGAATTTGCAACACAATTGTGAAGATAGACACAAACTTAGATAGTATGATTTCGGAATCGCACCTAAAGAAATATAAAGTAGAGATAAGAAAACTAAAGCCAGATCCACCTAGTTTTACTATCTTATAAGATAGGCAGGGGCCCTCAAGGGCAAGATATTTAACTCTCCAAATAAAATCAATAAAATACAATCCACCAAAATAGAAGTAGGGTTTTACTTCACATCGAGGGCCTAGACATGTCTAAACCTTTTGATTTTTTGCATCCATTAACTTTTAGCTCTCGTGCGTACCCCTTTTATTATTTCCGATATAAAACATTAACAATGATGAAACTTTTTCACCTATCGCAATGCTGAAATCTATTCAGATTATTCTAGCGATTATTGTGTATTTTGATTATGAGATATGGCAGATGGAAATCCAAACAACTTTACTCAAAGGAAATTTGAATGAGGATATGTACATAACATAACCTAAAGGTTTTATCAATCTACAATCAACTGGAGAAATATGCAAATTACAAAAATTTATTTATGGGTTAAAGCTCAAAGTTCGAATATTCGTTTTGATGAAGTAGTGAATGGGTTTGGATTTGTCAAAAATAAATAAGAATCTTGTGTTTATAGAAGATTAGTGGGAGAACACTTTCTATTTCTAATCTTGTACATCGATGATATATTATTGATTGGAACTTAAGGTAATTTGCTTCCATAATGATTGCCTCTTACCAATTGTGTATCAATCTTCGTTAAACAGTTTAAAGATTTCCATTCCACCATGCAAAGGGTTTAATTTGTACCCATCCAGTCGAGAATTTCTTTCCTTGAACCTGCAATACCTCGGACATGAGGATCAAGCACATTCCTTTGTGCTGCTTGCCACTAGCATTCTTGGGGATGTATTTGCATCACATGCCATCAATTGTTGGATGCCATGGAGCTGAAAGTTTCCTTATATTGTACTCTGTGTGTTCTTTGCCTGAACGGATGAACCATGGGGATGTATTTGAGTTCCTTTTTCGATGCATATGTGTTTGCAGCTTGGCAACTAGAGGACGACCTAACTTTTGGATTTATTCTTTCTCTCCTTATTTAGCAAGTATAGATAAGTGGTTTGGGAGGCCTCTGACTCAACTATGAGCACCGCTCTACAGGTATGCAATGCAAGTCTTGACCATTCCACACAATTTGGATTTTTTGTTGAATATTGACTCTGCTGAGTCTTAATCATTCACTCTACAGGTGTCCAATTCAAGTCTTGAACATTTCACTTAGTTCAGATTTTTAATTCAGGTCAGAATTGATTAAGCACCTCTTAAATATTCTGGAATGCGTTTCAACATGGTGGCTTGGTGCTGCCATCTTTAGGTTTCAGAATCATATAGATGTGAGAAGGTTCAGATTAGTAACAACTGATACACTAAAGTTTCAGGTTTCAGAATCATGATGTTATCGATGCATTACAGCCAATTTTTCCTGGCCTGTGTCATTGGAGTTACCGTTTTGCTCAAAAGGTTAAAATTTGGAATGTTGCATTATAGCAGAACTTCACATCATATCTGGAATATGGAAAATTTCTCTATACTAGCCACATGTGTCGGTGCTTCACTGTGGATTGTGAATTTGTAAATACCATAGTAACAAGTTTTTCATAAAATTTATCGTTTAAATGTTTGTAATATTATTTTATTATTGATTGCATGATTAGATTAGGTGGGTCTAAATTTATGTATTTTTTAATGATTAATAACAAGATGGGACCATTCTCATGTTGTGTTTATTGCTATGTATAAATCTGTCATATACCTTTTTTTACACTGCTATATAATGAGATGAGAATCATGTGGCTCCAGAGCTATGGACCAAACAAATGGGGGACACAAATAGAGATGCAATATCTATAAAACCATGGGAGACCTAGAGCCCTCTCGAAAAGAAACTTACCCTTCCCATTAGAACATCCAAACACCTGAGTGCTATCCTAGCCTTTCCATTCAATATTGATAAGTCTTCAAAGAAAACCCAGGAGTTCTTCCCAAAAGCCAATCATGGTGGTTATGCTAAACAGTTGGAGCTCCTACTAAAGTAGCTACACTTTCCTAAAAACTGAACCACTATGGAGAGCAATCCTAAAAACTGAAAGGATTGGAGAATGAAGATGTATATTCAAGCTAGGGAAAAGGAGTGCCAAGAACATGTGTTTACGTCCTGCCACCTTTGAGCCAGTAAGAGGTAGCACCTCAGGATCCGTCATGCAAGGCATTCATGCGACTATCTAAGATCTTCAACAATGAGGTTGTGGCAACTCCACTTTCACTGCATCCATGCCGTGCATGTAGTGATTGTCGCAGCCATATCCAAAAGGTGAGGCTCCTCGAGGAGTAGTCTCCTATCCACTTTTCCAAGTGGATATGTGTTGCAAATGAGTCCTATGAAGAGGGCCTAGAGGAATTGGATAAGCTTTGGGGAAAGATCGCGAACTTAGAGGAGCGGTACAACCACCTTTCCTAGGAATACATCACTCTTGGACTAGAACTGGAAGCAATCAAGCTCCAACTCCAATGGTATTTTCAAACCCCATTCCAATCTCAAACCTTGCTAAACTCACCACCATCACAACAAAGAGGGACAGGAAGTGATGTAGACGTCTCTACTTAGATCAATGTACCCTAAGCATGCTTGAAAAATACTGAGGTTGAGTTTGATAACCCAACTTCACAAGGTTGCTTGTTAGGATTTAGGGTCACATCATAATCTCTTAGTGCTATTGTCTGGCCCTCCTTTGAAGACAAGTATGGTTATACAAGCAATGGTGGCTGGACTAAGGAATGTGAACCCAACCATAAGAATGAAGGGACATAGTTCGATAGGTGTTAACGCTAGAATTTGGTTAGCCTGCAAACGAGATCAGCCAATGAAATGAAGACTAATTAGCACGCAGAGAGAAGTCGATTGATAAGTGAAAGAGCCGATCAAATGGGTTGAGGATGGATTTGGTCTGGTTGAAGACAGAAGATTATCCAGATGGGACCGAATAAGACGAGGAGTCTTGAGAATTATGACAAGATGCTTTATTTATATAGAATATGCTATGTAAGCCAGACAAGTTTAGTTAGTTTTACAACTTATAGATTAGTTTCCATATATGTTTAGGAAATATTATGTGGGGGTTGTTTGTAACCGCATCAGACCCTTGTAAATCCAGGGTATAAAAATGTGATGAGGACATAGCTCCATCAGATACAATTCCTATCACTAATTTGACACTGAATTCTTTAGAAGTGCCAATGACAAGGGCTCGTACACATCATTTGAATTACGAGATGCGTTCATTCCTTATGTTACATACTAATATTGATGAGGATGGGGTGCTACCAAAGTCTTGTGATGTCTTATTGCTTACTAACCGTGATCAACAAAGTTTCTATCCAACAAACTATGGTTTACGCAAAGCACAAGAGCTACCTCAAGTCTTGATACACCATTTACGTCGAACCAACCATTGCTTACACCAACTTCAAGCTCTACGCTATGTTTATGCTTAAGCAACAAACGTTTACATGCACAAGATTAAGCTCACATGACAACTACTCCAACTTTACATAAAATTCTGTACCAACTTGTGCAGTTTCATGGTGCATGATGTGCATGTTTGGAAAGCCTATCAAGTCTACTTTCTAACCCAATAAACAGAGCATCTTTTGGACTTTCCAATAATGAGTTATAGTTGATTTACCAAAGGTTGCATAGAAGCTCAGAAGATGTGTGCAAGAACTTCAAGAGACTTTATGGAAGCTGAACCAATTGGTCTTCCAATTCTACAAGTGGTGACCTGCGCCCATAGCCTTCTTGAAGAGTTCTTTTGTACTATAACTATCACCTATGTACTGCTACAAAACATGGGTTTTGCTTAGATTGCATCTGTACACTTTGTTTGTGAGATTTAGCCTTTATCAGATTGGTTTGTAATACTGCAAATTACAATTTCAGATTACCTTTACCAGTTCTTGCTTGTCTTCTCGAATCGCTTGCAGGGATTAGTCTTCTTGGTGAGGTCATCCAGGTTACGTGCTCGGTTGATAACCATTGGAGCAATAGTGTTGTGATTGCAAGGGAGTCGATCTACTCTATCGGAGTCCTTGGTTCATCTACGTCGTGATCTTCACAATTCGAGTTATCAGCTATCTATCGGAAGATTGGGCCTTAGTACCCATTATCTAGTATCAGATTGTCAGGTTTACTGCTAGGTGTTATCTCACTTTTCCTTTAGTTTTATATTGAATCACCTACAGTCAAAAAAGCCAAAAACAATCCACTTATTTTTTGTTGTCCTAACACCAGTTTGTGCCTTCACAATATTGTTTTCAATTTTGCGTTGTTGAATTTGTATCCGTGGTCGAGTTTTTGCTGCTAGTCTAGAGTCATGTTCTTGGTCGTAGTTCAATTAGCCATGCTTTGTTTTTGTGTCATTATCCCCATTTCCACCACCCTAAAAACAGATCAAGCCATCACACTACTCAATTTACCCCGCAAGCCGCCTTGTGTTTACTCTCACCACACTCAGCCCTAGATAGGTCACAAGCCACCTTGTATCACTCGTCCTGCTACTACATCCCTCCTTGCTCTTCTAACAAATCCTATTACTACTTTCTCTTCACTGCCTAGTTTATGCAATCCTCTGACAAACTTTTCCAAGGTTACATTTACCTTGTTGTTCTTGTGTCGTAGTTACAAATCTTGTGTTCATCTTCATGCCTTGTGTTTTAGTTTATAAAAGAGGTCAATAGAAAGAGATGGGTACCCAAAGCAAGAATCAGGTTCCACCCCTGAGAAAAGAGAGCTCCGAAGACCTCTAGTTGGTAACGTGAAAAAAGAGATAAGGGGAAAAACAAAGTAACATAAAAAACAGAGGTTAAAAAAAATTGGAGAAACAAAGTGACATAAAAAAAAGAGAGGTCAAAAGAAGAGAAGAGGAAAGAAAGAAGAAAACAAGAAGCAATTTATTCTTTGAGCTTTGTGTCATTTGGTGCTTGGTCCTTTCTTTTATCTTGTTCCTGTCTAGGGACACGTTAAGGACCAGCAACTGTGACCTATGCTATGGATATCTATTCAGCTTTTCAATTTTCTTCATAACCCTTGCTACATATTGAGCCTTCCAAGCTCCACCTTTCTCCGTCTGAATAGATTTTTCCGTGTATCTGCCCATGCTCGACGATTTATCACGATCCAGCCACCGGTTGACTGCCCTGCTGCGTTGGTAAGAACACTTGGAAGCAGGAGGTAAGGTGCTTGAGTGTGTGATTCCACTTCTACTGACCCATAGTTGATAGGGTTACCTCCTTGTTATTATTGTTTGTTCACTAATCATGTTTGGTGCTGCTGCTCCTACTGATTTTAGCGATTGCGTGTTGAAGGATGAACTCACCAAAATTCTGCAAGAACAGCACACAACCCAATTGCATCTCCTTCAGAACATTCAAACAAGCATTGCAAACCTTACAACTCGTGTCAACAATCTTGAGCAGCTGCACAAAGAGCCCATCTATGGAGATGATGAGGACGATGATGCTAGTAATGCTGGGCAATATGGCGATAGACACTATGGTGGATGCAACCAACATCGACACAACCACCACTGCCAAGGTATGGGAGGTAACAATGGTTGAGCTAATCCTTATTCTTAGGTTAATTTTTCCATCCCTTCTTTTTATGGATCATATGATGGAGATGCTTATCTTGATTAGGAGATGATTGTTGATCAGAAATTTAACACCCATATGGTTCCTAAAATTCATAGAGTTCATCTTGCTACTTATGACTCAAGCGGATATGCTATTTTGTGGTGGAACGAGCTTGTTAATTCTAATTTGGAACCTAACACCTAGGACAGATTAAAGTGAGCTATGTGTGGTAGATTCCTTCCCACAACATATAAACATTATTTGAAAAAAAATTGTAGAGAATAAATCAAGGAAATAACTCTATCCACAACTACTATCAATAGATGTAGATCAACAACATGCTACGTTGTGATGTACAGGAATGTGGTGAGGATAGAATGGTTCGTTTCCATTCAAGTTTATGCCGAGAAATTCAGGACGTTGTTGATTATAAGGATTATAATAGAACCAATTGATTGCTCCATCTTGCTTTGTTGTCTAAAAAAGAACTGCAAGGTTGCTAACAACCTGTAAGGAACACTTTTAGGACTTCTTCGACACCACGATCCACTTCGGGGGAAGCCAAAACTGCCCCATTCTTAGCTCGGACACGTACACCAACCCCATCATCATCACCACGTGTGCTAGAGGTGAGCAAGTCTTCGTTTTTGTAGGCACCAGCCAATTCCTCTTCTTTGGCCACTTCCATGGGACGTGCAAAACCCATTGTGTGTCATTCTTGCCACGACATGGGACATGTCATGAAGGACTGCCCAATGTTGCACTGCATTCCTGTAATCGTGTCAAATGAACCGTGTATCTGCATTTAGGTGCATTAGGTGTTTAGTTTTTAACAAACATGTTTATGGTTAGCGTAGAATCGCGGGCAAGTTCGAGACTGCCCAACTTGCGCCGTGACCGCGTCGAAGGGCTATCCCTGCCACAATGTGCATGCCGTGCATGTCGCACGAGCGTTCTGAAAATAAGGGTGCACCGTGCAGCTATGGATTGTGGCGGGGGATGCGGATCAAGCCTGAGATATATGAACAAGAAATGCATCTGGCAAAGCTGCGCCATTTGTAGTGAACATCGTGTGTCTTCTCTCATGCTCTCTCGCTCTTGGCATCCTAGATCCTGGTGACCGTGCTCCAGGCATCGTCGGAGGCGGCAAGTTGATAGGTCTGGCGAGCCACCGGTCCTAACACGTGGTATCAGAGCTGGTTGGATGCAATGCGGTGGTTCCGTGAGTGCACCGCGAGAGCCAATGAGAAAGAAGCGTATCATCCAACGCCGATCGCCGCCGATGAACACCATGGGTGACGCGTCGAGTTCTAGAGGTGTCAAGGAGAGTTCGTTGCTGTTGTCGATGCTGACACGTGACAACTACTCCGAGTAGGCTATGATGATGCAGTGTAACTATGAGGCATTGGAGATCTGGGAGGTGATCAACCTAGGAACCAACCCCAAGCGTGCCAAGGATCGTCAAGCCATGAGCTCACTCCTGCGCTTAGTGTCGAAGGAGATATGGCAACCCAAGGGTTGCCACAAGATGGTGAAGGAGGCGTGGGAGGCAATGAAAGTGATGCGGCTTGGTGCGAATTGGGTGAAAGAAGTAAACGCCCAAAGGCTTTTGAGGGAGTTTGAGAACATCACATTCAAGGATGGGGAGTCGATCAAGGATTTTGCGATGAGGATCAACAATCTCATCGGCAACCTCAGGACCCTCGGTGAAACTGTGGAGGACATCTGTGTAGTCAAGAAATTCTTGCGCATGGTGCCTGCCTAGTTCACGTAGATGGTTTCATTGAGATGTTCTGCAACCTCAAGACCATGACAATGGACGAGCTGGTGGGGCGTCTGCACGCGGCGGAAGACTGTCTGGATGACAAGGTCGACCAGATCGTCGACAAGGCGGGGACAGCTCATGCTCGCTGAAGAAGATTGACTCAAGAAGCACAAACATTGCCTCCACTCCGAGGCCAAGCCGGGTGGCAGTGGTGGTGGCAGTGGCTCCTTGAAGGGCAAGACGGCAGCGCGCTCTAATGGTGATGCCTCGGCTCCGATCAAGTTGACCTCCGAGGGCACGCCACATAGGAAGGGCCAGTGTTGCAACTACAGCATCTACGGCCACTGGGCGGAGGACTGCAAGTGGCCCAAGAAAGAGAAAAAGAAGGAGGCGGCATAGCCAGAGGCGAACATGGCCATCGGCACCGCTGATCATTCTGACGCTCTAATGTTGGCAACATGTGACATCGAGCATGGGTCATCACAGATCGTCCATCTGACTAAAAAGGTAACACCTGTTGAGGTTCCTAATGGCGTGTAGGTGTTGGACACCGGTGCCAGTAATCATATGACAGGGACCAGGTCAATGATGTCACAGCTTGATGAGGGTGTTCATGGCTCAGTGGTAATGCAAGATCACCACAATGGTCATAAAGTCCTAACTGATGTTTACTACATTCCTAAACTGAAGAGTAACATTGTTAGTTTGGGATAGTTAGAGGAGAAAGGGTTTAAGTATGTGGGGAAAATGGAAGGTTGTGTGTGTTTGATTAGGAAAGAACTCTGTTAATCTCTGCTCCTAGGGTTGGCAATAGATTATATTTGGCAAAGTTTGGGTTAGTCTCTCCTATGTGTTTACAAGCTCAGACAGTAGATGAGTCATCAAGATGGCATGCTAGATTTGGGCATCTAAACTTCAGAGCTTTGAGTACCCTGAATGCCAAGAAGATGTTTGTCGGTTTGCCAATAGTAACTAGAGTAGAAAAAGTTTGTGATGGGTGTGCTCTTGGAAAATAGCATAGAGTTCTTTTTCCTCAAGTGTCAAGCTATAGAGGAGAAAAAGGCTTAGAACTTGTGCATGTAGACTTGTGTGGGCATATTACTCCCAAGTCATTGGAGGGGCATCCTACTTCCTACTTGTGGTAGATGACTACAGTAGGTACATGTGGGTGGAGTTGCTCAAATCCAAAGATCAGGATCTGGAATGCTTCAAGAAGACAAAAAATAGGGCTGAGGTGGAATGTGATGGCAAGTTAAAAGCATTGAGAATAGATAGGGGGGGGGAGAGTTTGTGTCCAATCTATTATCAATTTTCTGTAATGAAGGTGGGATAAAGCACTACACCACCACTCTTTATACTCCCCAACAAAATGGAGTGTTAGAAAGAAGAAATCAAAGTGTGGATGAAATGGCTAGGTGTATGCTGAAAACAATGTCACTACCTTGTGAATTTTGGGGTGAGGCAGTTTGTACTGCAGTGTATGTGCTAAACAGGTATCCCACAAAAAGCCTAAATAGCATGACCCCATATGAGGCTTGGCATGGAAGAAAACCCAGTGTGAAACACATGAGGACTTTTGGTTGTGTTGCCTATGTTAAGTTGGTTGGCCCAGGTTTGAATAAGCTATCTGACAGATCAGCTAAAATGGTCTTTATTGGCTATGAGGCTAGAACAAAGGTTTACAGATTCTATAACCCTGCTACTGGCAAGCTGGTGGTAGGAAGGGATGTTGTATTTGATGAAAATGCACCATGGGATTGGGCAAATGCAACAGGCAACACAGATCAGCTGTCAGATAGCTTTGTTGTTCACTATGAGATGTCTGATAGAAATCCGACAACAGTAGATATTGCTGAAAATGGAGAGCAGTCTGCTGCAGGGACAGTAGGTGAAAATGAAGCTTCTCAAAGCGGTGTTGTGGCTTGAAATGAAGCAGCACCAAACTGCCCACATACACCAATCTCTCAGCAAGCATAGAATCATGGGTGGGTTACACCACCAGCTCAGAATTCAGCAAGTTCAGAGGAAGGGCCTGTCAGGTTCAGAACTCTAATAGACTTGTTTGATACAACAGATGAAGTGCATGACTTTGAGTACAGTGGTGTTTGTATGCTCGCTATAGATGAACCAGCTAATGTGGAAGGAGCTCTTGAGGACAGTTGTTGGAGGGATGTAATGAAAGCTGAATTGGAGTCGATTGAACAGAACAAGACTTGGGTGTATGCTGATTTACCCAAGGATCATAAGGCTATAGGCCTCAAGTGGGTGTTCAAAGTCAAAAGAGATATGCACAAGTTCAAGGGATTGACTATGATGATGTTTTTGCCCTAGTTGCAAGGATGGAGATAGTTAGGCTGCTATTGGCTCTTGCTGCCAAGGTGAATGCCAAGTACATCATATGGATGTCAAGTCAGCCTTCTTGAATGGCATTCTAGAAGAAGATGTTTATGTGCACCAACCACCTGGTTTCTCTGACCCTAAACACTCAGGCGTTCTATGGCTCAAAAAGGCTTTGTATGGTCTCAAACAAGCTCCAAGAGCCTGGAATGCAAGACTTGATGAAGAGTTGAAGTTTTTGGGTTTTAATAGGAGTGTGGAAGAACATGTAGTGTACAGGAGAGGTACAGGCAGTTCTCTGATCCTAGTTGGGGTCTATGTGGATGACCTCATCATCTGTGGGCCAAACAGCAAATGCATTGCTGAATTTAAGCAGCAGATGAAAAACAGTGTTGACATGAGTGATCTTGGTCTGTTTACTTACTACTTGGGTCTAGAGGTGAAGCAAAGGCCAGGGCAGATCACTGTGTATCAGAGTGCTTATGTTGAAAAAATAGTTGAAATCTCAGGGATGAAAGGATGTAACCCAGATGACACACCCATGGAACAACACATAAAGTTGTTGCCAGGTAAGTCAGAGTTGATGGCAAATGCAATAAAGTTCAGGAGCATTGTTGGTAGCTTTGAGATATCTGGTGAATTCTATACCTGATCTTGCTTTCTCTATTGGCATGATTAGTAGGTTTATGGAAACACCAAATTCAGAGCATTGGGGGGCTATGAAGAGGATTATCAGATATGTTGCTGGAACCACTAAGCTTGGCTGCAAACTTGTCAAGGGGTCACATTCAAAGTTGATTGGGTTCACTGACAGTGACCATGCAGGTGATTTGGAGAAAAGAAAGAGTACCACACGTGTTCTATTCTTCCTAGGTGAAAATGAAATTACTTGGAGCTCACAGAAACAGAAGGTGGTTTCATTGTCATCTTGTGAGTCTGAGTACATAGCAACAGCTACTGGTGCTTGTCAGGGAGTTTGGCTTAGCAGACTGCCAGCAAATTTGATCTGTGGAGATAATAGGTCTTCTGAAGAACTGAGTAAGAACCTAGTGTTCCATGAGAGATCCAAGCATATTGACACTCGTTATCATTACATCATGGAGTGTGTAGCTAATGGAGTGGTAGAGGTGAAGCATGTCTGAACTGATGAACAGTTGGCCGATATTCTGACAAAACCACTTGGGAGGATTTGGTTTGTAGAGATGAGGAGGCTGCTAGGTGTCATCAGAGTTTGACAAGATTAAGGGGGTGTATCTGCATTCCTATAATCATGTCAAATGAACCGTGTATCTGCATTTAGGTGCATTAGGTGTTTGGTTTTGTGACAAACATATTTATGGTTAGCATAGAATCGTGGGCAAGTTGGAGACTGCCCAACTTGCACTGTGACCGCGTCAAAGGGCTATCCCCACCACAGCGTGCATGTCGTGCATGTCGCATCGGTGTTCTGAAAATAAGGGTGCACAGTGCAGCTATGGGTTGCGACGGGGGATGTGGATCAAGCCTGAGATATATGAACAAGAAATGCATCTGGAAAAGCTACGCCATTCACAGTGAACATCGTGTGTCTTCTCTCATGCTCTCTAGCTCTCGGCGTCCCAGATCCTGGTGATTGTGCTCCGAGCACCACTGGAGCTGGCAAGTTGATAGGTCCGGCGAGCCGCCGGTCCTAACACCCAAGTCAATGAGCCTACATTGCAACCGACGATGGTGGGTTTGTTAGTGCAAGTGATGTTGAGGATGAAGTTGCACTCATCACTAGTCTTGTAGCTCCTGATGATGATGAGGCCATGGGTGAAATGGGAGACAAAGTTTTGGGTACCGCTGCCATTGCAAATAATAGAACCATTATTGTGCAGCATGTTTTGAGTGCTCAAATCAGACAACAAGAGAGGCTTCAACGCCACAATTTATTTCAGATGTTTCTCATTGTTCATGATTACCGCGTTTATGTCATAATTGATGGTGGAATCTGCAACAACTTGGTAAGTTCAGATCTAGTCAAGAAGCTCGGCTTGACCATATGAGCACACCCACATCCCTACCATTCTCAGTGGTTCAACAATTGTGGTAAGGTGAAGGTGACACTATCTACGAGGGTGTATTTTTTCATTCGTTCCTACCATGATCATGCTGATTTTGATGTTGTGCTTGTGCAAGTATGTTCTCTTTTGTTAGGATGTCCTTGGAAGTTTGAAACAGATGCCACGCACCATGGTAGAAGTAACACATACACTCTCATCCACAAGGGGAAGATCACTTTACTGCCCTTAACCCCTACTAAAATTGTGCAATGTGATTGAGAGCTAGCTGAAAATGAGAAGAAACGAGCTTTAGAATATGCAAATCAGCAGGTTACTCACACGGTTTACCCACCAAGGATTGACAAGGCCACACATAGTTCTAGCTCCATAGGAATAAAGCTAAAGGGTGGTGTTATGTTTACCACAAAATCTGACCTTGCTGAAATTTCAAATCATGACTCTTTGTGCTATGCTTTGAGATACAAAGAAGTTTTATTTTTACTTGATGATATGCCCACCTCTTTGCCCCCTATTGTTACAGACCTTTTGTAGGAATATAAAGATTGTTCCTAGCTGAGGTACCCCAGGGCTGCCTCCGTTGCGAGGAATCGAGCACCAAATTGATTTGATCCCAGGAGCAACTTTGCCAAACCGTGCTGCATATCGGACCAATCCGGATGAGACTAAGGAAATTCAGCAAAAAGTCCAAGATCTTTTGGATCGTAGGTACGTTCAAGAAAGCCTTAGTCCTTGTGATGTTCCTATTCTTTTTGTCCGAAAGATAGACGGTACTTGGCACATGTTTGTTGATTGTCAAGATATTAACAATATTACCATACGGTATCATCATCCTATTCTTAGATTGGACAATATGTTTGATGAATTAAGTGGTTCTATTGTTTTCACCAAAATTGACTTGCACTCAGGTTAGCACCAAATTAGAATGAAGTGGGGAGATGAATAGAAAACAGCTTTTAAAACCATGTTCGGTTTATATGAGTGGTTGGTGATGCCTTTTGGTTTAACCAATGCACCTAGTACTTTCATGCGGTTGATGCATGAGGTTTTACGAGCTTTCATTGGCAAATTTGTGGTCGTACGCTATGACGATATCTTGACATATAGAAAGTCTTTGAGGATCACATGGAACACTTATGTGCTGTTTTTGCTGTCTTACGTGATGCACGTTTATTTGGTAACCTTACCGAGTGCACTTTTTTGCACAGATCATGTCTCTTTTCTTGGCTATGTTGTGACTTCACAGGGCATTAAAGTGGATGAGACAAAAATTGAAGCCATCAACAACTGGCCCATCTCTCAAACTATCACACAGGTGAGGAGGTTTCTTGGTCTTGCAGGGTTTTATCACTGTTTTGTAAAGGATTTCAGCACCATTGCTACCCCACTTAATGAGCTGACAAAAAAAGGTGTTGCATTTAAATGGAGTCCAGCACAAGACCATGCTTTCAACATGCTCAAAGAGAAGCTTACATGTACCCCTCTACTCCAACTTCCAATCTTTGTTAAGACTTTTGAGTTAGAATGTGATGCTAGTGGCATTGGCATTGGTGGGGTACTGCTACAAGAATGTAAACCCATTGCTTATTTTAGTGAAAAGTTAAGTGGGCCAAATCTAAATTATTCCACATATGAGTTGTATGCTTTGGTGCGCATTTTGGAAACATGGCAACATCATCTTTGGCCTAAAGAGTTTATTATCCACTCTGATAATGAATCTTTGAAGCACATTTGAAGCCAAGCTAAATTGAATAAACGTCATGCTAAATGGGTGGAGTTCATAGAGACATTTCCATATGTGATTAAGCACATGAAGGGTAAAGATAATGTCATGGCAGATGCTTTATCTAGATGATATACCATATTGTCCCAACTGAATCATAAAATCTTTGGCTTAAAAACAATTAAAAGTTTATATGCTACTGATTTGGACTTCAAAGAGGTTTTTGAACATTGCAAAGATGGATGCATGTGGAACATATATTCCCTCATTGATGGATTGCTCTTTCGTGCTAACAAGCTATGTGTTCCAACTAGTTCCATATGTCTTCTGTTTTTGCAGGAGGTGCATGGTGGTGGTCTGATCGGTCACTTTGGCGTGATGAAAATTGAAGAAGTTCTTGCTAGACACTTCTTTTGGCCAAAGATGAGACGTGATGTTGACGCTATGTGTCATGTTGCACTACTTGCAACAAAGCTAAGTCTCACCTGAATCCTCATGGTCTTTATGTGCCTTGGGAGTATATTTCTATGGACTTTGTCATGGGATTACCTTGAACCAAGAGGGGGAGGGATAGTATCTTTGTGGTCGTAGATCGATTTTCTAAAATGGCACATTTTATTCCATGTCATAAGAGAAATGATGCCATGAAGGTTGCTGATTTGTTTTTCAGGGAGATTGTTCGTCTGCATGGAGTGTCAAACACATTTGTCTTAGATCGTGATGCCAAGTTCTTAAGCCATTTCTAGAGATGTTTATGGGGTAAACATGGGACCAAGCTGTTGATTCCACTGCATTCCAACCCCAAACAGATGGACAAATAGAAGTTGTTAGCTGCACATTGTCCACCATGTTACAAGCTGTATTGAAGAAAATTTTGAAGGTTTGGGAAGATTGTTTGCCTCACATAGAGTTCTCTTATAATCATGCTATACACTTCACTACAAAGGTTAGTCCATTCCAGGTAATGTATGGTTTCAACACCCATGCCCTAATTGATTTGTTACCATTGCCACAATCTATCCAATTAAATTCTGATGCTACATCACGAGCTGAATGAATTCTCAAAATGCATGAGTTAACTTTTGAACCTGGCGATCTTGTTTGGTTACACTTGCCAAAGGATCGTTTCTTGAGTTGAGGAAGTATAAATTAATGCCTCGTGATGATGGTCCTTTTAAAATTCTTGAGAGGATCAATGACGTTCAGTGGCCTGCAGACTTTGGGGTTAGTACCACGTTTAACATTGCAGATTTGAAGCTCTACTTGGGAGAAGAAAATGCACTAGAGTCGAGGACGACCCCAGTTCTAGAGGCGGAGGATGATGAGGACATTGCTCCATTAGATACAATTCCTATCACTAATTTGACACTCAATTCTTTAGAAGTACGAATGACAAGGGCTCATACATGTCATTTGAATTATGAGGTGCATTCGTTCCTTATGTTACATACTAAAATTGATGAGGATGGTATGCTACTAAAGTTCTGTGATGTCTTACTGCTTAGGAACATGGGATCAGCACAGTTTCCATCAAACAAACTTTGGTTTACGCAAAGCACAAGAGCTACCTCAAGTCATGATACAGTTTATGTCAAACCAGCTACCGCTTATACTAACTTCAAGCTCTACGCCAAGTTTACACTCAAGCAACATACATTTACATGCACAAGATTGAGCTCAGATGACAAGTACTCTAACTTCACATCAAAATATGTACCAATCTATGCAATTTCGTTGTGCATGATATACATATTTGGAAAGCCTATCAAGTCTACTTTCCAACCCAACAAATGGAGCATCTTATGGACTTTACAATAAAGAGTTATGGTTGATTTACTAAAGGCTACGCAGAAGCTCAGAAGACGTGCGCAAGAACTTCAAGAGACTTCATGGAAGCTGAACCAATTGCTCTTCCAATTCCACAAAAGGTGACCTACACCCATGGCCTTCTTGAAGAGTTGTTTTCTACTATAACTATCACCTATGTACAGCTACAAAACTTGGGTTTTGCTCAGATTGCATCTACGCACTTTGTTTGTGAGATTTCACCTCTGTATCGGACCGACTAGGCTGCTACTTTGGTTTGTAATACCCCAAATGGCAATTTCAGACTACCTTTACCAGTTCTTACTTTTGTTCTCGAATCGCTTGCAGGGATTAGCCTTCTTGGCGAGGTCATCCAGATCACGTGCTCGGTTGATAACCATTGGAGTAGTGGTGTTGTGATTGCAAGGGAGTCGATATGCTCGGTTAGAGTCATTGGATCATCTACAGCGTGATCTCCATAATTCGATTTATCAGCTACCCTAGCTCGTCTAGCTATTCTTGGTGGGTTCTGGCTCTCAACGCGGGGCTATATCGGTCATGTTCAATCTCCTATGAAGAGGTAAGTCCCACAATTATCATGTTCATTTTGTTTTATCTAAGAATGCATTGGTTAGGTTTGACCTCTCAGTCTGATCGGGTGATACGTCACGGGGTCCCGATCTTCACGACGTTGGATCAATCACCAAATAACTAACTGTAGAATAGCCATATAACTTGCTGCAATCAATGATAACTAGTGTAACCTAGCAAATAAAACTCGAAGCCAATCTCCGTCTTTAACCAGCAACCTGAATCGATGATTTGCCCAACCACACTATCAAAGAACCAAGTAACACAGCCTACAATCAATTAAGAAGAACCTTGAAGGGAGTAGAAGCATCAATTGGGTGCAGATGAAGCCACCGCTTCTGTAATCCCTTGAAGGAAATCACAAGAGTAAAGGGGTAGAGATCACTCTCTCAGTATTTGTTAGCACACAGCAGAAGAAGGGGTTCTGTATTTTGATCATCAAAAGTCTTCGATTGCTATGAGGCAGTGGGGTATTTATACTAGGAACATCCCTCCTAGAAAGGTGAAAACATGAAATAAAAAAGATAAGTTAGACTATGTGAAAGTGCCTCCACAAAATGAGCTCTGAGTTGTTCTTGCATGGTTGTTGGTCTTTTGCGTAGTCTTCTATGTTTTATCAATAACTCCACCTTGGAAAGTCCAAATGGTGTGCCGTTGGTTGCATTGGAAAGCGAACTTGATAAGCTTTCATAACATGTGTAGCATGTACCACAAAGTATTGTAGAATGGTACAGTTTTGCATGAGAACTTAAACATCAGGCTAACTGTTGACCCTCTGACTAGTATGCACTAAAACTGATTGGCTATCACAATGGAAACTCCAAACTAGTTAGCTCTAGTGGCATTGAAAATTAGACTTAACAAGCTTTCCAACAAGTCCTCATGGTCCTTCATAGATTTTGGAAATCAAAAGTTATGACTGGTTCTTTCTGACGATTCTGTCACGTTGGATGGGTTCAAGCATGGTCCTTCTCTGTAGTCCACTCGTGGTATGTTCTTATCATCCTCCTTAGTGAACTTGAGCAAAAGTAATATGCACGACTTAAGCAGTATATAATTCTCATTAATATTAAAATGATTTTCAAAATGTTGTGCGTTTACCTCTTGTTGTAGCTTCTTAGCTCGATTAAAGACTTGAGCTGGTGTAGCTTGAATTGGTTGTGCCCTATTGTTTGTTGGCATGGTCAGCATGGTCATATCATACTCCCCCTCTTGAAAAGGAGTCATCCTCGACTCTAAAGTGTCTTCATTTGTGAATGGTAAGAGGTCAGCAACATTGAAGGTGTTGCTCACGCCATAACTTTCTGGAAGATCTATCTTGTATGCATTATTGTTGATCCTTGCAAGGACTCAAAATGGACCATCTACTCATGGCATCAACTTGGATTTGCGCTTATTAGGAAAGCGATTCTTGTGCAAGTGAATCCACACCAAGTCCCCTAGTTCGAATAACACTTTCTTCCTATCTTTGTTCATACTTGCAGCCTTGTGTTCTGCCTTTTGTTCAATTGCTTCCTTGTTCTTCTCGTGGATCTTCTTTATATATGTAGCATGCTTGGAGGCTTCCATGTTGGTTCTCTCCTGCAATGGAAGAGGTAACAACTCTATCGAAGCAATAGGTTTGAACCCATATACAATGTCAAAAGGACACATATTAGTAGTAGAGTGCACTACCCTATTATAAGCTAACTCCACGTGTGGAAAGCAATCCTCCTAAACTATCAAGCTCTTTTTCACCATTGTTCACAGCAACATAGATAACATTCGATTCACCACTTTGGTTTGACCATTGGTTTGAGGGTGATAAGTAGTTGAGAACAGGAGCTTGGTCCCAAGCTTTGCCCATAATGTTTTCCAAAAATAGCTCACAAACTTGATGTCACAATCAGACAAATGGTCCTGGGCAAGCCATGTAGCCACACAATCTCCCTAAAAAGCAAATTAGCAACATGTGAAGCATTGTCACTCTTGTTACAAGGAAAAAATGAGCCATCTTTGAAAATCTATTAACCACAAGAAAAATAGAATATTTTCCTCTCTGAGTTCTAGGCAATCCCAAAATAAAATACATGCTTATGTCTTCCCAAGAAATTTAGGAGTAGGTAAAGGAGTGTACAAGCCATTAGGATTCAGTTTTGACTTAGCTTTGTGACAAGTGATGCATCGTTCCACAAATCAAATAACATCTCACCTCATCTTGGGCCGATAGAAATGATCACCTAGCAGTTCGTAAGTTTTCTTTTGTCCAAAATAACCTATTAGTCTAGCTCCATGGGATTCTTGTAGTAAAAGCAATCTAACTGATGAATTTGGAACACAAAGCTTGTTAGCTCTAAATAGAAATCCGACATGTATGTGATACGTTTCCCAACCTTTTCCATCTTTACAATGATTTTAAGGTTCTGAAAATTCAGGATCATTATTATACATATCTTTCAAACTTTCAAGACCAAAAACCTTTACCTCAAGTTGGTTCAACAACACTTTTTTTCATGACAAAACAACGACAACCACATTGTCCTTATCTTTCTTATATTTCATAATGTATGGAAATATTTCGATGAACTCGACCCATTTGGCATGGCAGCGGTTCAGCTTAGCTTAGCCTTTCAAGTACTTCAAAGCTTAATGCTCGGAATGAATAACAAACTGTTTTGGCCATAAGTAATGTTACCATGTCTCAAGCACACGCACCAAAACATACAATTTTTTATCATACAAAAAATAATTCAATTGAGCTCCTCCCAGTTTTTCACTAAAATATGCTACTGGCTTTCCTTGTTGCATTAAAACTGCTCCTATTCCAATCCCACTAGCATCACATTCTTCCTCAAAAGTTTTAGTGAAATCAGGAAGAACTAGTATAGGTACTTTAGTCAAACATTTCTTTAATTCTTAAAAAGCATTTTCCTGTGAGTTTCCCCATTTAAAATCAACCCCTTTTTTGTCAATTCATTCAAAGGAGCAGTGATGGTACAGAAATCTCTCACAAATCTCCTATAAAAACTAACAGGACCATGAAAACTTCTTACTTGACTTACATTCATAGGAGTTGGCCAATCCTTGATGGCTTTCACCTTGGTTTCATCCACTTCAATTCCTTCTCCTAAAACAACAAAGCCAAGGTATCATCCAAAACTTCTCAAGATTAGCAAATAATTTCTCAAGATTAGCTAATAATTTGGTCTATGCAAAAACTGCACTTCTCAAGATTAGCAAATAATTTCTCTTTTTGAAGCTCAACCAAAACTTGACAAATGCGATTCACATGCTCCTCTAAAGACTTGCTATAAATCAAGGTATCATCAAAGTAGACAACCATAAATTTTCCAATGAAAGCTCTCAAGACATGGTTCATTAATCTCATAAAGTACTAGGAGCATTAGTCAAACCAAAGGGCATAACTAACCATTCATACAGCCCAAATTTTGTTTTAAATGCCATTTTCCATTCATCTCGAGTTTTTATTCTTATTTCATGGTAAGTACTTTTCAAATCAATTTTAGTAAATATTATGGAACCACTCAATTCATCAAGCATATCATCTAATCATGGAATAGAATGACGGTAGCGAATAGTGATATTATTTATAGCTCTACAATCAATACACATCCTCCAAGAACCATCCTTTTTAGGTAATAATATCATAGGAACATCACAAGGACTTAAGCTTTCAGGAACAAAACCTTTACCAAGAAGTTCTTGCACCTGCCTTTGTATTTCTTTTGTTTCTTCAGGATTGGTTTAGTAGGGTGGATGGTTAGTGAGTGCAGCCCCTGGAATGAGATCAATTTGATGCTCAATCCCATGAATCAGAGGTAATCCAGCCAGTCTTTCCTTTGGAAAAATGTCTTCATAGTGCTGCAAAAGATGAGACACAACACTAGGAAGAGTGGTGATATCGTTAGGTAAAATTAAAATGGATTTGAACAAGTACAAAGAGCAGTTGATCTAGGTTGTTTCTCACTTCTCTTAGCTCAGATTTTGTGGCTAACATAACTAGATGATTTCCCTCTTCTTTCTTTTTATCTCTCAAATTTGGCTTGTGGCTCTCACTCACCGAATTGTGTATGGCACTCATTTTATTTTGCTCTTCTGCTCCTTTACTTGCTAGACTAATTTAAAAATTTTTTTGTAAGTGCTCAGCCATGATTTGTTGAGGTGTCATAGGCTTGAGTACAAACTTCTTCCCTTTCAAACCCAGTGTGTACTGATTTGTCATTCCATAATGCTGAGTATATTGATCATATTGCCAAGGTCTTCTTAAGCAGCATATGGCACACAGACATTGGTGCCACATCACACTTCATAGTGTCAACATATTCAGCAATCTTGAATGGAACTTTTACTTTATAACCAATCTTTGATATCTCCCGAATCATTCAACCATTGGATATGGTATGGATGAGGATGTCGCTGTAGCTTCAAACCGACATTGTCAACTGTCTCACGACTAGCAAGATTATGATAGCTCTCACCATCAATGATCACCTTGACTATTTTATCTTGCACTTTTGCTCTGGTTTGAAATAGATTATGTCGCTGTCCATTTTCACCTTCCTTCATCTGTACACTCAAGATTTGAGCCACTACAAGAGCAACACCTTGCTCAAATTCACATCCAGTATGTCTTCATCTTCATGCGCTTCATCAGCATACTCTTCCACAACTTCCTCTTCACTAGTTGATTTGTACTCTCCATTATTCACAATGATCGCTCGGTTATTTGGACACTCCTTAACAACATGCCCATAGCCTCCACACTTCAAGCATTGAATCCCACTACTCTTGGTTGTGGAACCCACTGAAGTAGAGGTGGATGCTACTGGTTTAGAACTCATGCTTGGGGTAGCAGTGTTCTTCCCACTAAAAATACCTTGAACATTAGAACGTGAGTCTCCACTTAAGCTTTTCGCCATTGATGGTGCAGCAGTAAACTTCTATATTGGCTTGCTTCCTCTGGACATAATGCTCATACCAAATGATAAGGACTTGCTGCTCTTAGTATCTTGCTGCAATTGGCATTCAGCTTTGGTTGCTTGATGTACCAAATCAATAAGATAATGGTACGGCTAAAACTCAACAATGCGCTAAATATTGTGATGTAACCCAGCCATGAAACATGGAGTAGTGTGCTCTTCATCTTCATATACATTGGCTCTAATCATAGCCTTCTCCATCTCTTTATAATACTCCTCAATAGAGAAACTTTCTTGCTTCAAATTCTGCAATTTATTGAAAAGATCATGTCGATAGTGTTTCGGCAGAAAATGATTCTCATTTCTCTTTTCATTTCTTCCCAAGTTGCAATAGGATGTTCTCCATCTTCTTCATGATCATGGAGAAGCTGCTCCCACCATATCAGAGCATATCCATCAAACTCTAGGGATGTCATTGCCAATTTCTTCTCCTCTGAATAATTATGCAAGCAAAAGATCTTATCCACCTTTAACTCCCATGTGAAATAAGCTTCAAGATCAAATCCTCCATCAAATTTTGGCATGGTAATCCTCCATCAAATCCTCATGGTTGCCTCCTCTATGATGTCGGAGACCAAAACAATATTGGGAATGATTTTCATCATCCTCATCTTTAGATTCATCATTGTCATGATTTCTTTGATCTCATCCTCTTCCTCTACCATGTGCAGCACCTCGGTTCCTCCACTCTTGATCTCTTGCTCTTCTAGCAGTAGCTCTTTCACTTTCTTCCCCATCTTCACCATGGTTACTTGCACCGTCATGAGGTTGGCGATGTCCTCTAATTTCAGCCATAAAGGCTTGAAGATCTTGTGTCAACTGGTCTTGCTTATCTTCCAAGCTTTGCTTTAGTTCATTGAATTGTGCCATGGTAACACACAATCTTCTATCTCAACTCCACCCATCTTCCTGTAAGGTTAGCTGAATACGAACAATAGGTATTTGTGAACAACAAAAATTTGATAGCTCTCACAACCTTACCTCTCGTACCAACCAAAACTCTTATGAAGTCCCTACGGGTTACAGGATAAACAATGTGTGGTGGTAATGAAAGTGATGGCTAGGCGTATACAAGACCAGAGAGTACCGATTACGATGGCTTGTATGTGGAGCTTGGTGTGGAGTGATGCACAAGGAATACAATCTGAAATAACAATCCAAACAAGAAGTTCTCTGCCTAGTGCTAACCATAAGATATGAAAGATGTAAAAGGATCACACTCGCGTGCAAAGAAATTTCAGAGTTGATGCAAATTAGGAGTATGATTGGGATGCAAGTGTTGCGATTAGACATAATCAAAATTTTACACCAAACAAAGATAGCAAACTGGTTACTCACTTGATATCAAAAACTTTCAACACTTGTGCACATAAACCAACTGATCTTCAACATTTCTTTCACAACTTTTTTTTTGTTTTTTTGCACACTTTATGATAAAAACAAAGACAACTAGTAGCTATACCTTGATAGGATCAAAATTTATGCAAAGGATGATAATGGCTATAGATTTTTTTGTAGGGATTTTAGATATATGAAAGAGGCACAAAGGACACACAAAGGATAATATGATTAGCAACTAAAACAAGACTCTGATCGATTGAAACTTAATAAAACTACTAAAATAACATATTGAAACAAAGGGTTATGGCAAATATTTTTGTGACTTTTTAGTGGATAGGCACAAAATATATGTAGCTAAGGGTAATGAATACAACTAGATGATACGTCACGGGTCCTGATCTCCACGACGTTAGATCAATCACCAGATAACTAGCTATAGAACAGCCAAATAGCTTGCTGCAAGCAGCAATAACTGGTGCAACCTACCAAATAAAACTCAAAGCCAACCACTGTCTTTAACCAGCAACCTGAATAAAGGATTCGCCCAAATACACTCTCAAAGAACCAACCAACACAGCCTATAATCAATCAAGGAGAACCTTGAAGGGAGTAGTAGCACCAATTGGGAGTGGATGAAGCTGCCGCTTCTGTAATCCCGCAAAGGAAATCACAAGAGCAATGGGGTAGAGATCACTCTTTCAATGTTAGCACACAGTTGAACAAGGCATTCTATATTTCAATCCTCAAAAGTCTTTGCTTGCTATGAGGCAATTGGGTATTTATACTAGGAACATCCCTCCTAGATAGGTGGAAACACGAAATGAAAAAGATAAGTTAGACTATGTGAAAGAGCCTCCACGAAATGAGCTTTGAGTTGTTCCTGCGTGCCTGTTGGTCTTCTGCACAGTCTTCTATCTTTTGTCAATAACTCTAGCTTGAAAAGTCCAAATGATGTGCCATTGGTTGCTTTGGAAAGTTAACTTGATAAACTTTCACACCATGTGTTGCATATACCATGAAGTATTGTAGAATGGTGCAGTTTTGTATGGGAACTTGAACATCAGGCTGACTGTAGGTCTTCTGCGCAGTCTTTAGTGTTTTATCAATAACTCCACCTTGGAAAGTCCAAATGATGTGATGTTGATTGCATTGGAAAGTTAACTTGATAAGATTTCACACCATGTGTAGCATGTACTGCAAAGTATTGTAGAATTATACAGTTTTGCACGGGAACTTGAACATTAGGTTGACTATTGACCCTTCGACCAGTATGCACTCAAACTAGTTGGCTGTCACAATGGAAACTCCAAACTTGTCAACTCTAGTTGCATTCAAAACTAGACTTAACAAGCTTTCCAACAATTCCTCATGGGCCTTCATAGCTTTTGGAAAGCAAAAGTTATGACTATTTCTTTCTAACGGTTCTATCAAACTAGACAGGTTCTAGCGTGGTCCTTTTGTGTAGTCTACTCTTGGTTTGTTCTTATCATCCTGCTTGGTGAACCTGAGCAATAGCAATGCGCACAAATTATGCATTATGCAATTCTGATTAAAATTAAAATGATTTTTAAAAAAGTAGCGCGTTCACCTCTTGTTGTAGCTTTTAGCTCAACTACGTGTAATCAGTCCCTCAAAGACTAGAGCTGGTGTACCTTGAATTGGTTCTGACCTATTGTTTGTTGGCATGATCAGTGTGGTCATATCATCGGGCATACCACATTATGTCTATGTGAGGCTCATCGGTACATTGATCTCCCTTCGCTATCCCTGCTATCGTGCTGCATCGGTTAGGTTTGATCTATGAGATTGGTGGTGGTGGATCAAGCCGTTGGCCTGACGGGTATTCATGCAGCATTTCATCAGAGTGAGTTACTGATGAGTTATCTTTACCACTTGTCTCATATCTGATTTACATATTGCTCAACGATTAATCCGCTAGTGATCAATCCGATCACGTCGGATTCAGCCTGATACTGTCTCGGTTAGGTCCGATCTCTCTGGTTCATGTCTAATGGGACTAGCATTGAGATCTAGAGGGTTTTATTCCCCATCGGCTTAGATAGGTTATATGTTTAGATATAGGCCTACGTCAGACATTTAGCTGGTAAGCAGCCAATGACCTCGCCGTTTCCCTTCTTGTTGTTACAGTTGACTTAGTCTCCATCATATGTTCTGTTAGTCCAGGCCTGCTACTGTCTTAGTTCGGTCCGATCTATCGAGACTAGTTATAACAGTTCTGTTATGGTAGTCGCTGATCCGCGTGGCTTCATGGGGGATTGGGCCCCGCTCCACGCTTTTGTCACCCTCACTCTTCGAACCATCATTAGTTCTTTGGTCGATAAGCATTTTATTTTGTTCAGTGCATCTATCACCTATGCCTACATCAATTTTTCAGCCGATGCTCGAGCGCTACCTTTCGTATTAGCACCCAGCCAATAGGGTGAGTCATATCGGCCTACCGACCGATTGGCTCACGGATATCATTCTCTGTCTCCTTATCAATTATAGGGTCAAATTGACTAGTACACCCTCGATCCAAAAAAACTAAGGTCCTGCACTAGAGCTAAGTAGATCTCCTAGGCCTTCACGTGATCTGGGTGCAGTCTCCCCCGATCGGACCTCTGTCGACCCATTCATGGCCTCACCCAACCTGATCAGGCTTTGCAAGATTCAGTGACCAACACGCTCTTTGGCACGCCCAGTGGGATAAGAGATCAACTCAGAGAATATAATTCCAGTGACAATGAATGATTTGATTGAGGATCAAAGGCACCAGATAGACTAGAATATGGCTAATTTTCAAAAGCTCTATCTGCAGTCTTTCTATATGACCAGACAAGGGCCGATTTAGAAGTTCTAATTGCCGAAGCCCATTTTGGTGGGAGAATCAAGCCATTCACCGCCCGTGAGTTCTCAAAAGTCATTGCAAGAGATGGTCAATGAAGCTGTTCACCCTGCACTGATTAATCAGTTGGGAGTGTTTGTAAACACTTTACACAATTGACTAAGAAGATGGTAGACGGATCAATTGTTCGAGAGCCTAATCATGGTCTAGTGTATTTGTCGATGAAGATAGAGCAACCACAAGTTACTTATGGAGCCAGGAGAGATATATCGGCAAATTTGTTTACACCATCACAAGATCAAATTGAGGGGCAACATGATGATATACTGCCAGGGTATCATCGGACAACTTACTACAAAGGATATTGTCAAGTCTACCTAGGTGGCAATCCCAGTACAAGCAGTCATCTCAGAGATCAACCTAGACAGTATTGAGCACCAACTCCACCTCCACAGTACCAAAGAGAGAACTCAAGAGAGGAGGATGGGTCTACCAGGGTTGTAGAGGTGGTGAGAGAGTAGTTTAGTATCAAGCCTAAGTGGTTCGATAGAGTTCCACTACCGCACCAATACAGGATACAGAACTTCTCCAAATTCTCGGGCCAGGATAAAATATCTATAGTGGAATACATTAGACAATTCATAGGCTAATGTGGGGGCATCGGCTAAGGAAGCACTGAGAGTCCTTTTCTTTTTGCTGTGCCTCTCTGGATCTGCGTTCATAAGGTTGTCTTCGTTACATCCCAACTCAATTAAGTGATGGGCCGATCTAGAGAAATAATTTCACAAGTATTTCTTTTTAGGAATTCATGAGATGAGGCTGACAGATCGAACATCAATTAGACAGAGAGACCATCATGAGTTAGTCCAAGAATATATCAAGCGTTTCCAAGTATCAGAAGCTAATGTTGCAATCTTATCTTGAGTGACGGACAACTAGCTGAGTTGGCCTTCGAATGGTTGCTTGCTCCAATCAGGGAAAGTTTTTCACCTCAAGAGTTTGAGAGCATAGCACATCTTCTACAAATGGTATCGACTCATGAAAGCTGATTCATTGAAGCCAAGAATGAGATATTCCATTAGAAGGCTACTCAGCTACAAATTTATGCATCGAACATAGATAATGAGGAATTTGATGTAGAAGTTGGTTTGACATAGTGGACTAGGAATTGGAAATCTATATCGTGTCCCTAGGTGAAGTGTATTGGCAAGGAGCAAAGATATGATTTTGATATCAATAAAACTGATAAGACCTTTGATCTACTACTTGAAGGGAAGCAAATTCAGCTTCCACCAAACCATGTAGTACCATCAGCCGAGGAACTCAAAAATAAGAAATACCACAAGTGGCACAATTCAATCTCTCATCATACTAATGAGTGTAGAATTTTTCAGCAACAATTGCAATAGGCTGTTGAAAAAGAGAAAATTAAATTCAAAGATAAAACGCCAATCAAGATCGATGGGCACCCTTTTCATATGAATATGGTGTTAGCAGACTCTTCAAGAGATCGGGCTGATGAAGGGAGACATTAGGGAAAATCAAAAGTTACCTCATCAGATTTGGTCAAAAAATATTCTAGGCGTCAAGATGAAGAACGACAGGTTATGGCGCATAAGGACAAGTATAATCCATATTGGGGTTGTCTGTTCTTTTAGTATTGTTGGGATCAAGACATAAAGTTGCCATTGACTAAAGATTGTCCTGAATGCAATAAGCCATTCGGAGTCAAAAGATTGTACGCATCTAGCGCGTCAATCATAAAGATGATGATGTTGACATATCGGCTTTGACCAACATGATGTTCTTCTTACCTCTAGAGTATAAAGCATTTGTATCTGATGAACAAGATCAAGAAGAGGTTTTTGTGCAATTGATACTATAGCATAATCAGGCCATATTTGACAAGCCTGAAAAGTCTAAGCATCACCACCAAAAACCATTATACATGAAAGGGTATGTAGATGGAAAGGCGATGATGAAGATGCTAGTTGATGGAGGCGCAGCTATCAACCTTATGTCATACGCTAAATATGGCAAGCTAGGAAGACTACCAAAGATCTGATCAAAACAAATATGGTGTTAAAAAACTTTGGTGGGAATCCATCGGAAATAAAATGGCATGCTAAATGTGGAACTAACAGTTGGAAGCAAGACATTGCCCACCACGTTCTTCATCATCAATGGCAAGGGATCACATAGCCAATCTGGGAAGTTGAGGCAGTTAATTGCTTGTCTGGGAAGATAAGGGATGGAGATTTCCTTGACGTAACCAGCAAGGGAATAAAGTCGATCCAATAAGTCAGCTTAGAACTATTGCTCTAATCGGCACCATTGAAGATTTTAAAGGAAAATTAGGACAGGGATTTACGTCGACCGATGAGTTAGAAGATGTTGATAGGACTCGGAGATAGGCCAAGACCGACATATATTATTAAAAAATTATTTATCGAGTTATGGGAAAAGTTAATAAAATTGTTGAAGGAATTTTGGGAATGTTTTGCTTGGGATTACCATGAGATGCAAGGTTAAGCCGATCGATTGTTAAACATTGGCTTTGTTTCAAACCAGGATATCAGTCGTTCAAGCAGCCCTAGAGAAGATTCAAAGTAGAGTTACATGATGCAATCAAGACAGAGATCATGAGGCTGTATTATGCAAACTTCATCAGATCACGCTGATATGCTGAGTGGATACCAACATCGTCCTGGTAGAGGAGAAGAATGGAAAGCTACAGATATGCTTCGACTTCTAGGATTTGAACAAGGCTACTCCTAAAGATGAGTATCCAATGCTGATGGTAGATCTGTTAGTTCATGATGCACCAGGTCACAAGATTATCAGCTTCATGGGTTGTAATGTAGGTTATAATTAGGTTTTATGGTAGAGAAAGATATTCACAAGATTGCATTTAGATGTTCTAGAGCTATTGGCTTATACGAATGTGTAGTCATGACCTTTGGATTAAAAAGTGCATGTGCGACTTATCAGATAGCCATGAATTATATATTTTATGAACTCATTAGCCTACTAGTGGAGATATATGTTGATGATGTGGTGGTCAATTTGAAGAGTGTTGAAGACCATATAGACAATCTGCAAAAATTACTCGAGAGGGCGAATAAATATGGACTTAGGATCAATCCTAATAAATGTTCTTTTGGCGTATCAACTAGGCAATTCTTGGGCTTTGTGGTGCATAAGAGAGGAATTGAAGTTAGTCAATGAATCATTAGGGCTATCCAGAGCACTAAGCCACCAATCGATAGGACACAGCTATAGTCTTTGTTCAACAAGCTTAACTTTGTAAGGAGGTTTATTTCAAATCTATCGGGAATAATTGAGTCATTCACTCCCTTGCTTATGTTGTGAGCCAATCAATAGTTTGTGTGGGTTCTCAAGTAGCAAAAGGCATTTGATTAAATCAAAGATTATCTGAATTATCCACTAGTATTAATTCCACCAAAGAAAAGGGTACCATTCAAGTTATATCTATCAACCGATAAGTAGTTAAACGGATCTGTGCTGACACAAGAATTTGAAGTAAAAGAACGAGTGGTATTGTATCTGAGCCAATGACTTCTAGATACTGAGACAATATATTGTGTGATGGAAAAGTAATGCATGTGCTTATGTTTTTCATGTATCAAGTTAAGGCATTATCTCTTATCAGCTGAGTGCATAGTGGTTTGTAAAACTGATGTGGTTAAGTAAATGCTATTGGCTCCAGTGTTAAAAGGGCAAATTGGTAAATGAATATTTGCTCTAATAAAGTTTGATGTAGGGTATGAATCAACTAATACGGTCAAAGGGCAAGTTATGGTTGATTTCATTGTATAATATAGAGGCATCCAAGAAGATTTTGTGGAGCCGACTCCATCAACTTTATTCTTTGACTGATCAGTTTGCATGCATGGACCTGATATCGACTTGGTGATTATATCTCCTTGGAGGGCAAGCTTTGAGTTCACTTTTACAATCAAAACATATTGGACCAATAATCAACTAGAGTATGCAGTGCTCAAAGGTCTTAAACTGATGAGGGAAATTGGAGCCAATGTGAAAGAGATCATTGGGGATTCTTTATTAGTGATCAAGCAGCTATCTAGAGAGTATGAATAGAAGGATGATGTCTTGAGATTATATTATGAAGAATGTCAACATTTATTGAAGAATTTCAAGATGGTGTCATTGGATCATATTCACAAAAAGCAGAATTTGGAAGCCAATGATCTTGCTCCAATTGCTTCGGGATATTGGTTGGATAGAAAGGTGGAAGATAAAATAACCAATATTAAAAATCATATTGAAGCCAATGATTAGAGACGAGAGATTATCCAATATTTGCAAAAATCCATCATAATAATCTTCTAGGAAACTTCGGTATAAGTCTACTAAATACGTATTGCTTCATGAGAACTTGTATTATTAGACCATTGATGGAGTTCTGTTAAGATGCTTGGGTACAGAAGAGGCTATAATAGTTATGAGCGAAGTACATGAAGGTGTTTGCGGAGCCCATCAATCAGCTCACAAGATGAGATGGCTGATGAGAAGACCTAGGTATTTTTGGCTGACAATACTGAAGGATTGCTTCAAGTACTATAAAGGATGCTAAGATTGTTAGAAGTTTAGGAATGTGCAGCGAGCCCTAGCATTAGCTATGAATCAAATAATCAAGTCGTGGCCATTGAGAGGTTGAGGAATCAACATAATCGGGCAGATTTATCCTTCATCAAGCAAAGGGCATAAGTTCATATTGGCAGTGATATATTATTTTACAAAGTGGGTAGAGACTATCCCTTTAAAGAAAGTTACCTCTAAGGACATGATTAAGTTCATCAAGGAACATATTATATATTGGTTTGGTATTCCATAAACAATTACCACCGATAAGGGCTCTATCTTTGTGTTCGATAAGTTTCAACAATTTGTTGTTAGTATGGGGATTAAGTTATTAAATTCGTCACCATATTATGCTCAAGCCAGTGGACTAGTGGAAGCTTCAAACAAAAGTTTAATCAAGCTGATCAAGCACATGATTGATGAACAGTCGTGAAGGTGGCACGTTACAATAGCCGCCGATTCATTATGGCCCTATCAAATGATATGCCATGGATCTACTCGACTACCACTGTATCGGCTTTTATATGGGCATGAAGCAAATCTGCCATGGGAAAATAATATTGGCTCTAGGAGGGTTTCTCTATAGGATCAATTGATAGTCGATGACTATTATAATCCGATGGCAGATGAATTTGATGATTTGGCTCATAATTGGCTAAGGGCACTTGAGAGGTTCAACAAGAACAAAACCAAGGTCACTAGGCATTACAACGAAAAGGTGATGACTAAATCTTTTTCTAAAGGACATCTTGTTTCGAAATTGATTTTGTCAATTGGGTCTACAGATAATAAGTTTGAAAATGTTCACCTAATTGGGAAGGGCCCTATTAGATCAATCGTTGTGTGCTTGGTAATGCTTATATATTGGAAAGTCTTGAAGGAGAGAAGTTTACCAATGCGCTCATCGGAAAATATTTGAAGTAGTATTATCCTAGCATTTCGGTTGACAACTAAACAGCTAAGTGTGGCCGATTTCTAATTCTCTTCAAGAAAAAAAGCTGATAGAGTTCTATGAGCTAATGGTATTATTTACCTAAATCGCTAAGTGCGACTAATTTCTAATATTTCTTCAAGACCAAAGCCTATATAGTTCTATCGGCTACAGATAGCCAATATCATTAGATAGCGCATTTAGGGAATATAAGAAAAATTAACAAAGCTGATCAAAATATATTACAAGCAATCAATATTTTGAAAAGGCATTATAGGTTTTCAACATCAATGTTTTATAGATATTTCTTGATGGCCTCGATCGCACCTAGAAAAAATTTATCTATCTTGTTGATGGCATGGATGTCTTCCTCATCGGATTCGGGGATGGTTTTCAAACTCTTGTGTTGACAAGCTGCTTGACGTACTCTTTTTGCTAGTTTGGCCTCTTGATCTTAGACTGGTTGTGGCAAGATTGATAGAAATATGATCTTCAACTCTTCATCGACTAGAGCAATAAGAGGATGGAATCTTGAAGGTATTTCAAATGATGAGTCATCCTTATATGTGAACAAGAGGGTAGCTTCTTTGCTAAAAACATAGTTGAAGCTCTTGAACCACTGGCTTAGTCCAAGGGTAGTCATCTTGCCTCCAGGAAGAGTCAATGCAGCTTCACCCATTGAGATGCATCTGCATCAGTTAGTTTCATTCTCCTCTAAGTAGTTGGCTAGGAAAGTCAAATAGGTAAAGGAGATCCCGATGACGGCTCTGCAAGTATAAACATTCAACCAAAGTTGAATAAACCACCAAGGGCCGCTAATATGATCAACTGGTCGGCCAACCAATAACTTATTTGCCACCTGATGGAGTAGTTGATAGGTGGCTCTAAGTAAATACTGCGCCAAAGGGATCTGATGACGATTGGCCAAACACTCCGTCGTGCATTGCATGTTGGTCATTGGGCTGAGGGTCGCACCACCGAAGATAAACTGCTCCAACCACAAATTCAATAATGCAAGATGCTTCCAATCATCAACTGGTCCGAAAGTCTTGCTGTGCAGAGAGATGTACTTAGTCTAGCCTCTGATGTTCTTGGTGTTCAACTAATGGGTGGGTTTGAATCAGAGATTGGACGAGTTGAAAAAATCTGTGGTGTTGAGATAGGTTAGCATGACAATATCCGTCAAGGTGGGGGTCATCAGCCTATGACCGAACATAAAGGCATCAAGAGCTTTCGACCAGAAGTAAGAATCCGATGCATGCGGAGGCTCATTTTTCTCTATATCAGCTAGGGAAAGATTGATACAATAGCTAATTTCCATCTTCTCCTAGACTGTTCTATTGGAGGTTGCTACTCTAAGGTACTAGTTACTCCATCCAAGTAGTCAGCTAGGCCAAGATACAAAACTGTTGGTCCATTCGCTGATTCACATGGACAAGTTCTTGAAGGTGATTTGTTTTGTTTTAGAGTTGATAAAATCTGTTGGATCCTCACTACCCAAGGGACCAAGATAAAAGAAATTTGGATGAGTAATAGGTGAGGAATTAGATGGATTAAATTTGTCTAGATTGTGGAGCAGGGGAGTGAATAAAAGGTTACCTTAGGTACTACGGTCATCGATGCCATTACGTGAGGAAGAGATGAATGAAGATCAGTGATCGATAGAGCAACTCGCGGTGCTTTTGCCAAAGTACGTCAGAGCTCGTCGAGATTTTGGGGGTTTTTGCTTGATGTGAAGGCATGAAGAGGGTGAAGAGGCAAAATGTTTTATAGGGGTATGATGACCTAACGGTAATCTAGGCCGATTAGGTACTGTTTGTGGGCTATAGTGGGCTACCTCAATTTGAGAAGAATTCCAATGGCTCAGAATTTTGATGTCTATTAACAAAGTCCAAAATTGAGGGGTATGTATTAATGCCAAAATTTGATAAGCGCACAAACGGGATCGGTCGATAGTACAGGAGCTGATCAGGTTACGGAAGGAAACCGATTGACATAGTAAAAGAACCGATTGGACAGATTGAGGATGGATTCAGTCTAGTTAAACACGGAAGGTTATCCAGATAGGACCGAGTTTGAGAAGTCGTGGAAACTACAACAGGGTACTTTATCTCTATAGAATATATCTTATATGATAGGCAAGTCTAATTAGTTTTATTAACTTATTAGAGACAATTTCCTTTTATGATTAGGAAATAACATCCAAAGATTATTTGTAACCATGTCGGACTATTATACTCTAAGGTATAAATATATACCCCCTAAAACCTTGTAAAGAATCAAAGATGACAAATCATTACAAACTTTTGCACATACCCTAGCTCATCTAGGTTTATTTTGGCTGGTTCTGGCTCTCTACACTGGGCTGCATCAGTCAGGTCCGATCTCTGCAGAAGGGGTAAGTCCTGCCACTATCCTATTATGTCTGTTCTATCTAAGGTTGTATCAGTTAGGTCCAACCTCTTAGTCCGATCGGACATAGCACATCTCATTCGCGTGAGGTCTATTAGTTCATTGGCCTCCCTTTATCATTATCGGCCTCGTGTTGCATCGGTTAGGTATGATCCATGAGACAGGTGGTGGTAGATCGAGCCATTGGCCAATAGTTTTCTCACACAATGTTTAATCGGAGTGGCTAGCTGATGAGTTATCCTTACCTCGTGCTTCATGCCTTATGTATCAGCTGTTCAACCGAGACACATATATATATATCTCCTATACTCAATGATTAATCCACTAGCGATCGATTTGATCCTGTCGGATCCAGCCTGATACTCTCTCGGTAGTCATTGGGTTTTGTGCTTTCAAGAGATTCGGGTCTTGCTCTCCACTTTTATTGTGTACTCTGTTCAAACCGTCATCGGCTCTTTAGCCAATGAGTCCTTTACTTTATTCGACATCTTTTTACCTATGCATTTCATCAACTTTTAAGCCAATACATGAGTGATACCATCCTATCAGAAACTAGCCGATAGCAAAAGCCGTGTTGAACCATCTACCGATTGGCTCGCAGATCTCATCCTCTTTATCTCCTTGTTAATTGCAGGGTTAAATTTATTGGTATACCCTCGAACCTCGAAGATAAGGACCTAGAGTGGATCTAAGTAGAACTCCAAGGCCTCCACATGAACAAGGCGTCGTCCCTCCGATCAGACCTCGATCGCCTTGCTCCTAGCTCCACCTGGTCCGATCGCCTTACACGCACTTTTGCACTCGACAATTGTCAAGCATGGTCACACACCGATTATCATGGGTGGATCTAACTTACTTATCCATGGACTCCTCGTTGAAAATTTTGTGTTGTCTATTGTGGAACCTTTTGAGCAATTAGAATGTGGCTATCAGCAAGCGCTTCAATGTCAATGTGGGATTCTTAATGAGTATTTGAAATGTTATGTCAACAATATGGTTGATATTGGGTTGGCCAAGGAAATTAAAGAATATTTTGACAAACTATTTGTTAATGGGTATGTTCCATATGTTGAATCAGCTAAGGCCATTAGTGTTCCATAGTTAAGCCAGTATATTGCTAGGCAAATGAGCCGTAGTGATGCTATATCTAAGATGAAGATTAATGTACAGATTCTTGCACAATCTCAAGTTACAAAGATTCATCACATGGTTGATGTGTGGGGATGGCTTGTCCATGCCTCCGATTGCACATAAACTATTTGCGCACATCTTATTGGACCAAATAAATATATGGAGGAGTTGGTGTGGAAGTGTGACATCAGTGGCCCTATAATTGTTGCTACACATGATTTAAAGATGGCGAGCTAGTTGCTCAAACATGTATGCTGATGTTGCCTACAACAAAGGGTTAGCCATCTATCTTGTTTTGTAATTTTACATTGTGGCTTACCAAGTTAACTTGGACCTTTTTATACATGTTTGGAAGGTATAGTTGTGAAAGGCTTTTTATGAAATTACTTGTAGGATGCTTTTTTTTAGATAATAGAGTTTATACATAGTTGCTACTGAATTTGATGTCATCAGCAATCATAAATAGCGATGCGATTATTGTTAACGCCAAAATTTGGCGGATCCGATGGTGCTAAAGCCGATCGGCTGGGAGATCCGATGGGGCTAAAGCCGATCGGCTGAGAGGTCCGTTGGAGGGTTTGATACAGCCATCGGCCGATGGAGATACTGAGACGAAGCTGATGGAGAACTGTAGAAGAGCCGATCAGATTAGTGGAAGATTGAATCGGCTTGAAGACAGGGGATTGTCTAATTGGGATCAGGTCCGAGAAACCCGAGGGAAGGAAGGAGAAGGATCGGCTTGACTAAAAAAGGTCCGATAGCTACAGTGGAGAAGTCAATCAGGTTGCAGCAAAGGAAGACTCGGTTACAAGTTGGAAGATTATTCAGATGAAACCGGGTTTACGGAGGAGCCGTGGACTCCACAGCAGGGTGCTTATTTTTGTAAATTATAACCTTACTTAATTAGGGAGGTCTAGCTGGTTAGTTAACTTCTTTAGGAATATTTTCCTTTGTTCTTACTAGGAAATAATGTTCGATGGTCGTACACGCGTCAGACTCTATCTGTAAATCCAGGGTATAAATATAGACCCCCTAGAAACATGTAAAATATCTCTCGATCATATTCAAACTCGGCGCATCGCCACCCTAGTTTATCTAGGTTCTACCGGCGGGTTCTGGCTCTCGACGCGGGGCTGCATCGGTTAAGTCCGATCTCCAGCGAAGGGGTAAGTCCCGCCACCATCCCGATATGTCTTGCTCTGTCTAAGGCTGCATCGGTTAGGTTCGACCTCTCACATCCGTGCTGGACCTATCGGCGGCCTGTTAAGCTCCCTCTGTCATCATCGGTCTCGTGCTGCATCGGTTAGTTCTGACCTACGGGGCTGCCGACGGTATATCGAGCTTCAGGCCTATAGTCTCCTGCACGGCGTATCATCGGAGTGCTAGCCGATGAGTTATCCATGCTCTGTGCTTCACGCCCAGCGCATCGGCCCATCGGTCGATACGCATCAGCCTTTAGAGGCGTCCCACGACGCGTAACGCCAAACGTATCGGACCTCCAGCCGATACGCACCCGCCTTCAGAGAGGCGTCCCCTCATTGGCTCAGCTAGCCGATGGGTTCATTCCATTCCTTGCCACGGCATAGCCAATCCGGCATCCTCCATATCATCGCTGCTGGCCCTAGCCTCGTACTGTCTCGGTTAGGTCCAATCTTCGAGGTTGGGTGTTGATGGCGTTGCCACGGCGGGCGACAGGTCTCTTGCTGTCATATCCGGAGGGGCATCGGCTTTGCAGCCCGTGTCTTCTTGCGCTAATCATCGCCTAGGCCGCATCCGCCTTCATCGGTTTCTCCAGCCGATGAATCACTGTTCGGTTGTCCGGAGGGATCCCGTGCGCCGCGATATCCTCTAAGCACACCCTGGTTCCTCCATCGGCTCTACAGTCGACCGCTCGTCGACACCTGTCCACATCGGCTGCCCAACCGATCAAAGAGCATCCTGAACCTATCGGCAGCCAGCCGATAGCGAGCGTCTGTATCTAACCCGATCGTCTCATCTCCTTGTCAATTGTAGGGTCAAATTGACTGGCACGCCCACGAACCTCGATACCTAAGGACCTGCACTGGGGACAAGCAGACCTCCCAGGCCTTCGCGTGACCGAGCCACCGTCCTTCCCTGGTCGCGGGATTTTTTGGCGGTGAGCAATTATACATTGTGTCTAAAAGATATGATGTTATATTAATAAAAACAATTAGAACTATAAACAAGGAAATCACAAATTGCCACATAGAATATAATAAAAGGGGTTTCATTTGTTCATACACCAAGCTAAATGCAAATAGGCAATAAACATGCTAGTTCAATGACAATGGATCTAACATAGAGGAATACCACTTGGAATGCTCACTCACATACATAGACAACATAAAACAACAAACCACAAGTACGATAACACAAACATTAGCTATTGCAACAAAGAGACCCCGTACATAGTAGACATAAGTTTATTCGAGCCTTACTGAACATGAAGAACTACATCCATCATGCCCTATGTAAGGCTTAACAACTAGTCAAACATTATAAACCCAGGCAACGTTTTCCTCATCTTCTTTGGGCATATTGGGAGGTGTAGGTTTTAATACTTTTTCTTTGATGACAGCTGGAATATCAAAAATGTTATTGCCCATGCAACACACTTGTAAATGGTGAGGTCCTCGATGTTTAGAAAAAACAAATTGTACAACACAATATGGCTTCAGGAGCTAGGAGACTTGTTCTCTGCTCCAGAGATGAAATGGAAGATCATGAACAGTGATCATCACTCTTTGGTGTAGCACATTTAGATAACTTCTGTTCTAAGGTGACCATCATTCAAAATGGAGCTTGCATCCATCAACCTTCAGTGGTCCAAGCTTAGTGTCTAAATGACCCTTCTTTCCACATTTTACCAACCATTAAATATAACAACAAATCTAGGACCTAGCACTTGCGCTACTAGTTCATCATAAAATTGTACTTTAGCTTCAATAGTGATGGCAACATTCGTTTCAGCTCATCAAGATGTACCATCTTCAATGGTTACTATAAAAGCACTATGGAAGGCTTCCTCAAGGTTCAATATAGTGTTGTTGTAATTAAAGAAGCTTTGTGCCAATTCTTGTTACAATGGGAAATAGTTTGTTTATAAAAATTATTGCTCATCCAAAACATGTAAACAAATATAGAGTTTTAGCTAGTGTATCAAAGAATTTATGAAACTACAGTGCTATGTTAGTTTGGCAAATAGTGAGTATCACGCAGTTTGTTGATTATATAGTGGTCCTAATTACAACATACTGATGCTACAAGATTATTAGTGTCCTTAATATATGCGTCCATGCATAAAAGAGTCAACCACCATTCCTAGAAAAATGGTGTTTGGACCAACAAAACAATACATAAATATACCTAAAGCCTTGTAGCTACTATAGTATCATTAGTACCAGTTGGTAACAGCAATAAATACTAATATTATTTTTTAGTACCGGTTGTAAGAGTCAATCACCCTCGATGGCCATGCATGATCTTTAGTACCGTTTAGTGTTAAGATCAATGCATTAGTGTCGGTTAGTGTTACCAACCAATAGTAATATTGCTAAACACTTTAGCATCGGTTCCTATCTCTAGCCGGTACTAATGTGTAGATATTAATACTGGTTGGTGTTTCCATCCGGTACTAAAGATCTCCTTTTTTACAACCTTCTTTCTCCTTTAGCCCGATAAATTCGTAACTAGAGAGCAACCTCATGGCAATTTGAGACAAACTACAAGGGAGGAGCTGCCAAAATTTTGTGTGAATTTTTTTTATGATTTCACTCATCCAAAGGCTTCAAAAGGTTAGCAACTTATGCTCAATTGTCATATAACTAAGATATTGTATTTTTAGTTATATATATACCTCATCTTCTTCAAAATAGATGAAAATGGATGAAAAAGAATAAAATTTTGAAAAAATAACAGTATGTCCATGTAGTAAAAAAATAGAGATAATCTATCAATAATAACAACAATATTTCATAATAGCAAAAAATACAACAAACATAGGACAGAAAATGTTAAACAGAGGAACAAAGGAACATTATAGAAAAAAGAAGAAAAAAAATGATAAGTAAGGAAAAAAAGAGGAAAATAAGAAAGAAATATAGGCAAAATGAATGAAAAAGTATAAAGGGTTATGAGAAATAGGAAAAATAAGAGATCGTGTTAATATTAATAATAGTATGTCGTATTCGATATTTTTATAGGGAGTTCTATCAATTCATGACGCTGCTAGCATAGGGGAGGCACAGCCATATTTGTCCATATATTTTTATAGATTCCACCAATCAAAGTGCTTTACACAAAGGTTAGCAATACTCTTCATCCACTCACTTTTTGTGGTTAAAATGTTTAAAATTAGTTATTTTCTTAAGTAATTCTTTACATGTAATATAGATGAACTGACAATGGATGTACAACGTAGACCAATGGTTGAAGGAGTTCATTAATGGTGTGTATTATTTTCTCATGGTGGCTGATGCCCACAAGCCTAAGGGTTTCATATAGTGTCGATACAAAAAATGTAGGAACCAAAAAGGGTACTCTTCCTTAAGGATTCTTCATAGCCACTTGTTATACCTAGGATTCATGCCTGACTGTAATTGTTGGACCAAGTACAAGAGAAAGGGGGTTGCAATGGAATAGGATGAAGAAGAAGACAACAACATTCTCCACTGGGCTCAAGATAGTGGCTTTGCAGATACTATAATAGGCGAGGTGGAGTGAGGGGTTGTAGAAGATAGTAGTGTAGATAATCTTGGTGAGATGTTATGTGATGCAAAGAAACACTGTGAAAGTGCAAAGGGGCTAAATAAATTGGATCATACGTTAGTGGACCAAGAAATATTGTTGTACCCAAGTTGCAAATAGGAGCACAAAAAGTTGGGTACACTGGAATTCTTGCATTGGAAGACAACAAATGTTGTGGCTTACAAGGCATTTGAGGAGTTATTGAAACTTGTAAAGAATATTATTTCGGAGAGTAATGAATTGCCCATAACAATATACGAAGCAAAAAAGGTAGTCTACCCTTTAGGACTGGAAGTCAAAAAGAAACATGCATGTCCAATGATTATATCCTAGAAGACTATGGACGCAGGCCACCAGGTGTGGACGTGGAAAACCAAATGATTCAGCTTCCCTGAAGTCACCTGAAGTTCTCGAGGGTCTTTTCAGCTTCTGTGCAGCCTTTAGTAAATCAACCATAACTCTTTGTTGGGAAGTCCAAATGACGCTCCATTTGTTGGGTTACAAAGTAGACTTGATAGGCTTTCCAACCATGTATGGTATGCAGCATGTAACATCACAAGTTGGTACAGATTTCTACATGAAGTTGGAGTACTTATCATGTGAACTCAGTCTTGTGCATATAAACGTTCATTGCTTGAGCGTAAACTTGGCGTGAAGCTTGAAGTTGGTGTAGGCAGTGGTTGGCTCGATGTAAATGTTGTATCAAGACTTGAAGTAACTCTTGTGCCTTGTGTAAATCATAGCTCGTTGGCTGTGAACTGTGCTGGTCCCATGTTCCTAAGCAATAAGACATCACAAGACTTTAGTAGCATTCCATCCTCATGAATATTAGTATGTAACATAAGGAACGAACGCACCTCATAATTCAATTGCCGTGCACGAGCCCTTGTCAGTGGACCTTCTAAAGAATTTGGTGTCGAGGCACTGATAGGAACTATATCTGATGGGGCGATGTCCTCATCATCCTCCCCCTCTAGAACTGGAGTCGTCCTCGACTCAAGTGAATCTTCTTCTCTCAAGTAAGGCTTCAAATCTGCAATGTTAAAGGTGGTACTAACCGCAAAGTCTACAGGCAACTCAAGCTTGTATGCATTGTCATTGATCTTTTCAAGAATTTTAAAAGGACCATCAGCATGAGGCATTAATTTGGATTTCCTCAACTCAGGAAAGCGATCCTTACGCAAGTGTAACCAAACAAGATCGCCAGGTTCAAAAGTTAAATGTTTCCTACCCTTGTTTCCATAAGATCTATACTTGGCATTCATTTTCTCATTGTTTGTCTTAGTTAATAACTCATGCATTTTAAGAATCCATTCAATGCATGATGTAGCATCAGAATTTAATTAGACAGATTTTGGCAATGGTAACAAATCAATTGGAGCACGGGGGTTGAAACCATACACTACCTAGAATGGACTTACTTTGGTAGTGAAGTGTATGGCACGGTTATAAGCAAACTCTATGTGAGGCAAACAATCTTCCCAATCCTTCAAATTTTTCTTCAACATAGCCCGTAACATGGTGGGCAATGTGCGGTTAACAACTTCTGTTTATCCATCTGTTTGGGGGTGGCAAGTGGTGGAAAACAGCAGCTTGGTCCCAAGTTTACCCCATAAACATTTCCAAAAATGACTCAAGAATTTGGCATCATGATCTGAAACAATTGTGTTTAGCACTCCATGCAGACAAACAATCTCCCTGAAAAACAAATCAGCAACTTTGGTGGCATCATCACTCTTATGACATGGAATGAAATGTGTCATTTTAGAGAATCGGTCTACGACAACAAAGATACTATCCCTCCCCCTCTTAGTTCGAGGTAATCCCAAGACAAAGTCCATAGAAATATCCTCCTAGGGTACACTAGGAACTAGAAGAGGCATGTAAAGACCATGGGGATTTAAGCGAGACTTAGCTTTGTTGCAAGTAGTGTATCGTGACACATAGCACTCAACATCACGTCTCATCTTTGGCGAAAAGAAGTGGCCAGCAAGAACATCCTCAGTTTTATTCACACCAAAGTGACCCATCAGACCACCACCATGCTCCTCCTGTAAAAACAAAAGATGAACAGAACTAGCAGGAACACATAGCATGTTAGCACGAAAGAGCAGTCCATCAATGAGTCAGTGTTTGTTCCAGGTGCGGGCATCTTTGCAATGCTCAAAAGCCTCTTTAAAGTCCAAATCAGTAGCATATAAACTTTTAATTGTTTCTAAGCCAAAGATTTTATACTCTAGTTGGGACAGCATGGTATATCGTCTAGATAAAGCATCTGCAATGACATTATCTTTACCCTTCTTGTGCTTAATCACATATGGAAATGTCTCTATGAACTCCACCCATTTGGCATGATGTTTATTCAATTTAGCTTGACTTCTAATGTGCTTCAAAGATTCATGATCAGAATGGATAATAAACTCTTTGGGCCAAAGATAATGTTGCCATGTTTCCAAAACACGCACCAAAGCATACAATTACTTATAATAGGTGGAATAATTTAGACTTGGCCCACTCAACTTTTCACTAAAATAAGCAACAGGTTTACCTTCTGGTAGTAGTACCCCACCAATACCAATTCCACTTGCATCACATTCTAACTCAAAAGTCTTATCAAAGTTTGGAAGTTGGAGTACAGGAGCACATGTAAGCTTCTCTTTGAGTGTGTTGAAAGCATGATCTTGTGCTGAAATCCTTCACAAAGTGGTGATAAAACCCTGCAAGACTTAGAAAACTCCTGACCTGTGTGATAGTTTGAGGGATTGGCCAGCTCTTGATGGCTTCAACTTTTGCTTCGTCCACTTCGATGCCCTGTGGAGTCACAACATATCCAAGAAAAGAGACACGATCGGTGCAAAATGTGCACTTGTCAAGGTTACCAAATAAACGTGCATCGCGTAAGGCAGCAAAAACAGCACGTAAGTGTTCCATGTGATCCTCAAAAGATGTACTATAAATCAAGATATCATCAAAGTATACAACTACAAATTTGCCAATGAAAGCTCGTTAAACCTCATTCATCAAGCGTATGAAAGTGCTAGGTTCATTGGTTAAACCAAAAGGCATCACCAAACCATTCATACAAGCCAAATTTGGTTTTGAAAGCTGTTTTCCATTCGTCTCCCAACTTCATTCTAATTTGGTGGTAACCTGAGCGCAAATCAATTTTGGTGAAAACAATAGAACCACTTAATTTGTCAAGCATATCGTCCAATCTAGGAATAGGATGACGATACCGTATGGTGATATTGTTAATAGCTCGACAATTAACACACATGTGGCAAGTACCATCTTTCTTTGGGACCAAAAGAACAGGAATAGCACAAGGACTAAGGCTTTCTCGAGCATACCCACGATCCAAAAGGTCTTGGACTTGCTGCTGAATTTCCTTCGCCTCATCCGGATTGGTTCAATAAGCAGCACGGTTTGGCAAAGTTGCTCCTAGGATCAAATCAATTTGGTGCTCGATTCCTCGCAAGGGTGGCAGACCTGGGGGAACCTCAGCTGGAAACACATCTTTATATTCCTGCAAAAGGTCAGTAACAATAGTGGGCAAAGAGGAGGGAATATCATGAAGTGAAAATAAAACTTCTTTGCATATCAATGCATAACACAAAGAGTCCTGATCTGAAAGTTCAGCAAGGTCTGATTTTGTGGCAAGCAACACCACCCTTTACCTTTATTCCCGATATACTAGAATTATGTGTGGTTTTCTCTATCCTTGGTGGGTACACCGTGTGAGTAACCTGCTAATTTGCAGATTCTAAAGCTCGTTTCTTCTTATTTTCAGCAAGTTCTCGATCATATTGCACAATTTCAGCAGGGGTTAATGGCAGCAAAGTGATCTTCTTCCCCTTGTGGATTAGAGTGTATGTGTTAGTTCTACCATGGTGCGTAGCATCTGTATCAGACTCCCAAGAACGTCCTAACAAAAGAGAACATGCTTGCATTGGCGCAACATCAAAATCAACATGATCTTGATAGAACCAATGGAAAAATGCACCCTAGCTGATTGTGTCACCTTCACCTTACCACAATTGTTGAACCACTGAACATGGTAGGGATGAGGGTGTGCTTGTGTGGTCAAGCCAAGCTTCTTGACCAAATCTGAACTTACCAAATTGTTACAACTTCCACTATCAATTATGACACGAACACGGTAATCATGCACAATGAGAAACATCTGAAATAAATTGTGCCATTGAAGCCTCTCTTCTTGCTTGATTTGAGCACTCAAAACATGCTGCACAATAATGGTTCTATAATTCGCAGTGGCAGTGGTACCCAAAACTTCGTCTCCCATTTCATTCGTGTGCTCATCATCATCAAGAGCTGCAACATTAGTAGCAAGTGCAATTTCATCCTCAACATCACTAGCACTAATATACCCACCATCATCGGTTACAATGTAGGCTCGCTGACTTGAGCAGTCCTTCATGACATGCCCCAAGCCATGGCAACGGTGACACTCAATGGGTTTCTTACGTCCCGTGGAAGTGGCCGAAGAGGAAGACTTGGCTAATGCCTGCAAAACTAGAGATTTACTCACCTCTGGTGCACGTGGTGATGAAGATGGAATTGGTGTACGTGTCCGATCTAGGAATGGGGCAGTTTTGGCTTGCCCCGAAGTGGATCATGGTGTTCAAGAAGGCCCAAAAGTATTCCTTGCAGCTTGTTGGCGACCCTGCAATTCTTTGTCAGCCAATAAAGTAAGATGGAGCAATCGATTGGTTGCATTATAATACTTATAATCAACAATGTCCTGAATTTCTCGGCGTAAACCTGAATGGAATTGAATCATTCTATCCTCATCACGTTCTTGTACATCACAACAAAGCATGGTGATTTGCATCTCTTGATAGTATTCTTGGACAGATTTATTTCCTTGATTTAGTCGCTGCAATTTTTTTTTTCAAATCACGTTTATATGTTGTGGGAAGGAATCTACCACACATAGCTCATTTTAATCTATCTCAAGTATTAGGTTCCAAACCAGAATTAACAAGTTCATTCCACCACAAAATAGCATATCCGATAAACTCACAAGTAGCAAGACGAACTCTATGAATTTCTGGAACCATGTGGGTGTCAAATTTTTGCTCAACAATCATCTCCCAATCAAGATAAGCATCTCCATCATATGATCCATCAAAAGAAGGGATAACAAACTTAACCTTAGAATAAGGATCAGCTCGACCATTGTTACCTCCCATACCTCGACGGTGGTGGCGGTGTCGTTGTTGGTCACGTCCACCATTGTTTCCATCGCCATCATGCCCAACATTACTAGCATCATCATCCTTGTCATCTCCATGCATGGATTCTTCAGGCGGCTGCTCCAGATTGGCAACACGAGTTGTAAGGTTTGCAATACTGGTCTGAATGTTCTCATGGAGCTGCAATTGCTCCCTGTGCTGTTCTTGCAGAATATTGTTGAGTTCATCCCTCGACATGCAATCACTAAAATCATTAGGAGCAGCAGGACCTGACATGATTAGTGAACAAAGAACAATAACAAGGTAGTACCCCTATCAACTATGGGTTCAGTTGAAGTGGAATCACACACACTCAAGCACCTTACCACGTGCTTGCAAGCGCTCTTACCAACGCAGCAGGGTGGTCAACCGGTGGCTGGTTTGTGATAAATCCTCAAGCGTGGGCAGATTGCAAGGAAAAATCTATCCAGACAGAGAAAGGTGGAGCTTGGAAAGCTCAATATGTAGCAAGGGTTAGCAAATACCATGAATAGAGTTGCAAAGCTGAAAAGATATCCAAAGCACAAGTCACAGTTGATGGTCCTTAACGTGTCCCTAGACCTAGGACAACAAGATAAAAGAAAGGACCAAGCACCAAACACAAAGTGAATGAATAGATTCCTTCTTGTTTTCTTCTTTCTTTTCTTTTGTCTTTTTTTTGAACCTCTCTGTTTTTTTTTCTTTCAGCACTCTGTTTCTCCCCCTTTTTTAACCTCTTTTTTTGTCACTTTTTTTTCTTCTCTTTTTTTTCACATTACCAGCTAGAGCTCTTGGAAGCTCTCTTTTTGCAGTGAGTGGAACTGATTCTTTTGGAAAAAAAACTTCTCTTTCTCTTGACCTCTTCTCTGTAAATTAAAACACAAAGCACAAAGGCAAACACAAGGTGTGGTACTACAACACAGGAACAAGGTAAAAATAACCTTGGCAAAGTTTCTCAGAGAATTGCATAAACTAGGCAATGAAGAGAAAGCAGTAATAGGATTTGCTAGATGAACAAGGAGGACAGCAGTAGCAGGGCTAGTGATACAAGGCGACTTGCAACCTATCTAGGGCTGAGCGTGGCGAGAATAAACACAAGGCGGCTTACGGGGCAAATCAAGTAGTGTGATGGCTCGATCTGTAGTTGGGAGTTGTGGAAATGGGAGAACAGCACAAAAACAACGCACGGACAATTGAACTAAGACCAAGAACATGATTCTAGACCAGCAACAAAAACTCAACAATGGATATAAATTCAACAACGCAAAACTAAAAACAGTATTGCAAAGGCACAAAGTGGTTATAGGATAGCGGAAAATAAGTGGACTGTTTTGTTTTTGGCTTTTTGTGGACTATAGGTGATGAACACAATATAAAACTAAAGGGAAAGATGGAATAATACCTAGCGGTCAACCTAAAAATCTGATACCAGATAATGGAAACTGAAGCCCGATCTTCCGGTATGTAGTTGATAAGTCGAATTGTGGAGATCACGACGTAGATGATCCAAGGACTCCAAACGAGTAGATTGACTCCCTTGCAATCACAACACCACTGCTTCGATGGTTTGCACGAAACCCGGATGACCTCGCCAAGAAGGCTAATCCCTGCAAGCGATTTGAGAACACGAGCAAGAACTGGCAAAGGCAATCTGAAATTGCAATTTGGGGTCTCACAAACCAAAGTAGCAGCCTAGTCGGTCCGGTACAGAGGCGAAATCTCACAAACAAGTGTGCAGATGCAATCTAAGCAAAACCTAAGTTTTGTAGCTGTACATAGGTGATATTTATAGTAGAAAACAAGTCTCCTAGAAGACTATGGACGCAGGCCACCAGGTGTGGACGTGGAAGACCAAATGATTTAGCTTCCCTGAAGTCACCTGAAGTTCTCGAGGGTCTTTTCAGCTTCTATGCAGCCTTCAGTAAATTAACCATATCTCTTTATTGGGAAGTCCAAATGACGCTCCGTTTGTTGGGTTACAAAGTAGACTTGATAGGCTTTCCAACCATGTATGGTATGCAGCATGTAACGTCACAGGTTGGTACAGATTTCTATGTGAAGTTGGAGTACTTGTCATGTGAACTCAGTCTTGTGCATGTAAACGTTTATTGCTTGAGCGTAAACTTGGCGTGAAGCTTGAAGTTGGCGTAGGCAGCGGTTGGCTCGATGTAAATGCTGTATTAAGACTTGAAGTAACTCTTGTGCCTTGCGTAAACCATAGCTCGTTGGCTGTGAACTGTATTGGTCCCATGTTCCTAAGCAATAGGACATCACAAGACTTTAGTAGCATCCCATCCTCATGAATATTAGTATGTAACATAAGGAACGAACGCACCTCATAATTCAATTGTCGTGCACGAGCTCTTGTCAGTGGACTTTCTAAAAAATTTAATGTCGAGGCACTGATAGGAACTGTATCTGATGGGGTGATGTCCTCATCACCCAGTTTGTAAGGAATTGCGATACAAGATCAAATGAAATTTCTCAGTAATGTTGAGGGATAGCCATTGAAGAGACACCTTGCTAAAGTCATGTGGTATTTCCCTTTAATACCATATCTAAAGAAATTGTTTAGGAACAAAGCGTATGCTAAAATGATGCGTTTGCACACAGAAGAATGTGAATAAGATGCGATGTTGAGACCAACCGATGGGTCTATTAACACCAAAATTTGGTAAGCCCAGGGAAAAATTGGAAAGACGATCGGTTTAGTAAAGAAGAGTCTGATTGCTACAGGAAAGAAGCCGATTGAAGGAAGCAAGGAATGATTCGGTCTAATTATATAAGACTATCCAAATGAGGTCGAATCTAAGGAGGAGCCGTGGCACTCACGGTAGGGTATTCTATCTATGTAAATCTCTTATATAGATATGAAGGTTTAGTTAGTTTAGTTAACTTACTTAGAGATATTTTCCTTTCATCTTTGTTAGGAAATAACGTCCGATGGTTGTTGTAAACGCGTCGAACTCTGTAATGCCAGGGTATAAATATATACCCCCTGGAACTTGTAAAAGACATCTTTCAATCAATACTACTTCGGCACATCGCCACCCTAGTTCATCTAGGTTTTTATCAGCAAGGTCTAGCTATCGAAGCGGGCTGCATTGATTAACTTCGATCTTCGATGAACGGGTAAGTCCCGTCACTATCCCGATATATCTTGCTCTGTCTAAGACAGCATCGTTTAGGTTCGACCTCTTAGGCCGATCGGATGTATCGCATCACATCCGTGCAAGGTCTATCGGCCTATCAAGCTCTCTCTGTCGTCGTTGATCTTGTGCTGCATCGGTTAGGTTTGACCTAGGAGGGTGCCAACTGTAGATTGAGCTTTAGCCTTATAGGTCTCTGTACGGCGTTTCATCGTAGTGTTAGCCGATGAGTTATATCTATACATGGAGCAACACGCCCAGCATATCGGCTCCTCAGCCGATACGCACTAGTCTTCAGAGACTTCTCTTGAGCGCCTGTCTTTAGAAAGACGTCCTCTCATCAGCTCCACTAACCAATAGCTTCGCTTTGCCGTTACTTCAGTACAACCGATTCAGTGTCCACCGTCCCGTTGCCGTTGGGCTCAATCTCGTACTGTCTCGGTTAGGTCCGATCTTCGAGATTCGGTGCTTGCGGCGTCGTTATGGCGAGCGATAGGTCTCGTGCTACCATATTCGGAGCAGCATCGGCTTTACAGCCGGTGTCTTTTATACAATTTCTTGCCAATTTGCATATGCTGTCATCGGCTTTCCAGCCGATAAACTAGCGGTACAGCTTCCGTCGGTAACCAGGAGAGATCCCGCGTGCTTTGCTATTCTCTGAATACCCTTTGGTGCCTCCATCGGCCAGGCCGATGGATCATGATCTCGTTTGCGCTACACTCGGAAGTCATCACGTCCTTTGTCGACATCTATCCATGCCTTCATCGGCTCCCCAGCAGATGGAAGAACGTCCCCATACCTATCGGTGACCAGCCGATAGCAAGAGCCATCCGGACACGGCCGATGACCAACTCGATCCTATCGGCAGCCAGCCGATAGCGAGAGCTCGTATCAGCCTATCGTTCGATTAACCCATTCACCTCACCTCCTTGTCAATTATAGGGTCAAATTGACTGGCACGCCCGCACCCACACCGTCGCCCCACAGCCAAGTGAACCCCACGGGCCTCGGTACACATATCTCGAGCCATGGAGAGAAGTTGACCAACCTGTACTGGAGCTAAGCAGACCTCTCAGGCGTCGGTGTGTTTACGTCGGGCGCACGAGATCTGGCACGAACAGGGTCACATTGGTGAAAACTTGACAAACATTCTTAGACTTTGAAATTGACACAAGGAATATAAGGTTTAGATTAAGTATGGATGCATGAATCTTTTCAAAGAGGTGATTAGGTACTATCACTTGGGCTATGCCCCTACGTATCTAAAACCTTCCTCTTTGGTTGTGCATAAAGCCAATGCTTATTCAAGGCCCAAAGCAACCTGGTAACGATATTGATATGCACCTAAAACCATTGGTTAAAGAACTGCTATTGTTGTGGAACAAAAAACGTGTCTCCATGTGAGATGATGACAAACAGGAGCAAATTAACCTATGAGTATTGTTATTTGTAACCGTCAACAATTGGTCTACACTAGACAACCTATTAGGACTAACAAACAAGGGGTACGGGTTTTGCACCCACTATTTAGATGAAACTGACAATACGCATTTGAAACACTGTAGGAATTTGTGTACATGGGGCATCATTAATTTCTTGTTGCTAACCAGCCTATATGATAGAAAGGTAAACATTTCGAAGGGAAGGCATACCACCGTACTAAGCCTATGCACCATAATAGGAAAATTGTATTTGCTACAGTGAAAGATCTAAAATTAGTATTTGGAAAGGGACTTGGCAACCAACTTGTTCTAAGTGAAGATGGTCATGCGACGATGTCGAAGAAGAAGTTTGTTTTTAGGAATTACCCTATTGGGATGTATTAGAGGTTTGCAACACAATTAACGTGATACACCTCACTAAGAACCTTTTCATAACCTGCTAGGCTTCAAAGGTATGTATGAGAAGTCCAAAGATAAACTTGAAACATGGCAGGATCTAAAATGTATGAAACAACATGAAGACCTTCATCCAGAAAAGAGGCAGAAAGAAAGCCATTACTTATATCTACAAACACAAGGTTGATATGTGCCCTTGTGCTTAGTTGTAGTGATCAGTGAATGTCAACGTGCTGACACTTTGGGTTGAATGTGTTTTGGCAACATGTCTTGTGGCTTGTGGTGTGCAGGTGTGGAGCTCAGAGGTGGTGGTCAATGGCGAGATGAAGGTCAAGCAGAGACGGGCCAGGCCGATGGACAGGAAGCAGTGAAGGACGGACATGAGGCTAACACCTAGGGACATGGACAAGCGCAAGTGTATATGGGTGATGAAGACAACATTGATTCAAGAAAGAAAGCAAAGGCATCGAGCTTGGCGGAGGTCGGATGCGCGTAGACATCAGAGCCGTTTGGTGGTTTGAGCCTCAAAACCACCACGTGACGGTTTCACGGCTTTGGCCTCAAAACCCAGGTTTTGAGGAGGAATAGGGCAACACGTGGTGAAATCACAAAGGTTGCTACAAGACGAAGAAAATTTATGTAGGAAGCATGGTCGTCCGATCGCCTGAAAAATAGTTGGACCATTATGCCCTTCGGATACTGTTTCAATCTGTTATATTGAAAGGGCATAATCGGAATTTCACATGAAGCACTGGTATATATAGGGTGAGGGTGCCATATCAGTGCGTTCTGGAAGCTCCGAGCGCGTGCGAGGGTTTTTTATTTTTGTTTTTCATTTTTCTTTTTCTCTCTCGCTCTTCTCGAGTCCGTCGCATCTTCGGGTAAGGTTTTCTCTGCTTGATCTCTCCGCGGCACCATAATCCATCGCATCTGTGTAAAAGAACTAAAGATTATGTGTGGGAATGGAGGCCCTAACCTCCTGGTGTCCTATGGGATTTGATTTAATTGAGCTGGTTATTCAAATCTCGTCGATGTTCTTCTCATTCTTGGTTTTTCCCCTTCTCACATTTTGAGCTAGATCTTGAGCTTTGGGATTTTTGGTTCAGATCGGTTTAGTCAAGCTGTTTATTCAAATCCCATCGGTGTTCTTCGTGTTCTTGGTTTAACCCTTCCGATGTTTTGGGTTGAACCACGAGTTTTTGGGGTTTTGGCTTAGATTTGCTTATTCAGGATAAACTAGGATGTGAGTTGAATCTTTCCACCAAAGAAAATTGTCTAACTTCTTATGAGTTCATAGATCAGTTTATTTGAGCTATTTATTCAAATCCCATTAGTGATTTTCCCGTTCTTGGTTTTACACTTCCGACGTGTTGGGTGGAACCCTGAGTTTTTGGGGTTTTGGCTTAGATCTATTTATTTGAGATGAAATGGGATATGAGTTGAATCTTTCTACCAAAGGAAACCATCTAGCTTCTCACGAGTTTATAGATCTGGACGAACCAGACTTATGAGAAGAAATGCCGGTTCTTTTTTACTAGATTAAGTTTTAGGCGATGATTTCCTTGAGATAGCTCATCTATTAGTTAGAAAACCAATAGATTTGGTTGTGATGGCTTTTTAGGGTTAATTTTGGGACAACATTCAAATATCTTGCATGAAAGTTAAGGCTCCCATTCACTCCCCCCTCTAGTCGCCATATTTGGTCCTTCAATTGGTATCAGAGTGGATTAAGGATCATTCTACCTTACTTGGTATGTGATCCACGAAGGCGATCTGGAGCGCAACTCTGGCAAGCCAGCATTTTTCGATGGAACCAACTACCTGTATTGGAAGATCTGCATGTCTGCATATCTTCAAAGCTTGGGCTCATGAGAGTGGGAGGTTTGTGGGGACACTACTTGCGTTGTGCTTGAACCTCATGCTCACGTCACTCAGGAGCAGAAGTATCAGCACAATGCAAATAGTCAAGCAAGGAATGCTCTTTTTGCTACTCGTTTGCCTTCAGAGTTTGAGTGAGTTTCTGATTGTGCTACAGCTCGAGGGGACCGCATAGGCCAAGACCAGACTCTTTGAGACGTACCGTCATGAGTATGAGAACTTTCCTTAGTTGGCTGGTGAATCTGTTGATTATGTTTTCTCATTTTTAGTCGATTATGATCAAGATATGGGCAAATAAGCCGCAACTACCCTATGATGATCATGAGAGGGCTCTCAAGTTGTTACATGCCCTAGATCAAAGGGTTTGGGATGTGAAGGTTTCCATTATCATTGAGTCAACCAACTATGAGACCCTCATAGTGGATGAGCTTGTCAGCAAGCTCAAGTCCGCTAAGATCGACTACTAGACACAAGCTAAGATCAAGGATCCCTCTACACCGATCATGGCTTTGGTTTCAGGTACTGAAAGTTGATGTCTCTTGACTAACCCCTCACAACTGTCTTTTGCCTTGTCTTCTTTGGTATATGTCACAGAAGAGCAGATGGAAGTGCTTGGAGACAACGAGCTAGCACTGGTCAACAGTCGGTTCTCATGGTTCCACAATAACTACATGAGCCGCCAGCGTGGTGGTCCAAAGGAGGGTTGCTTCGGCTGTGGAGACCTTGACTACTTTGTCGCCAATTGCCCCAAGAAGAACAAGTACTCCTCCGACAAGTACGACTCTAGCAAGTGCAAGGACAAGCATGAATACAGCTCCGTCAAGCACAAGTTCAAGGGAGGGTTCGACAAGAAGGCGATCAAGAAGATCGTCAAGAAAGTGAAGGCCCAGTAGCGTGCCTTCCTCGCATCACTTAGCGACCTCGACAATGACTCTAACGACTGTCACACTTCTTCCTCTTCGAGCGAGGATGAGTCCAAGAGGAAGCTTCAGGACAAGCTAAACAGCCTCTGCTTCCTCGCCGACTCTACTCACGGAGGTTTTTGCACCATGGCGATTAGTGACAAGGTGGAGACCAGCAAGGATGAGGCTCCTGGCGATGATGACAGTATTGAGGTATCATCTTCTGTTGATACTCTTACCACTAAAGTAGAAACTTTGAGTGATGGATCAACCAGGATAAGCATCTTAGGCTTGCTGCTGATGAGCAAAAAGAGTTTAAGGACAAGCTAGAAGTGGCACTTAAGGAGCTTGAGGTTGCCAAGAAGAATGGCTATTGTAGTGTCTGATGAGGGTGAATACGATTCTTATGCTATTTACATGTCTAGTTTTGCTTCTTTACAATTCAAGTATGTTGCTTTGCTTTATAAGAACGAAGAGCTGAAGGCTAGCTCTCTCTTGTTGGGTGCATGCAAGTCCTACTCAGGCTTGCAATCTGAGCTGGCAAAGAAGAATGCCAAGATCTCTGTACTTGATAGGGGCTAGCTCAGATAGCACAGCTGTTGTTAAGTGTGAGCTTTGTGAGAGGTTAGAGTTAGAGCTGAGTCCTGCAGGCATGACAAGATGAGATCTAAGGAAGAAAACACATATATTCGGACCATCTTGAGCTAGGTGTCTTGCAGAGAGCCGTAGTTGGGTATGATGGCCAACCAATTAAAAATAGGAATTGGCTTTGTTCTAGATGGGAAAGATGAACATCTCTATGGCAAGGTTGGTGAGTGCAATAGTCTAAAACCAAGTGAGAAACCTTCCACCACTCCAAAGCTATTGAAAATCACTCCACCTAAACCCACCTAGCTCACTATTAAGGATGGTGTGTTTGTTGAACCTCCAAAAGCTTCACCCCAGAAGCAAGTGTGGATTCCAAAACCTAATTATCTCAGGAATCCACTTGACACTCTACCAAGCATTTCTAAGGATTCCCTTCCTAGAGCCAAAAAAGCCAATAAGAGTAAATCATACCTGCAAGAGAGTGAACCAACCACCCAAGAGAGAGGTGAGGTATCACTATGAGTACTAAAAATAGGGTGGTCACCTTGTTGAGTTCTACTTTAGGAGGAAGAGAGATGAGCGGCAGAGTACAAGCTAAACAACCAGAACATGTACTGTCCTCCTCATAGTGTACATGTACTGCCTGTTCAGAGGAACACTGCTAAACCTAGAGGTACAGTGCCTCTCAGACTACAAGATCATGCGGTGGTCATGTCCGGCGGGGTTTAGGTCATGGTAAATATGACCTTTAGCAGACCACGTGTTCCCTCTCGTGGTGATTACTTTCCTCAAATGGGACTGGGTATGATTGGTACTTTATCTAACCTTTTTCTAGGGCAAATGACTCAGCACTAGTATCCTTCATAGTTTATTAACCCCAATATTGTGCCATGTTGCCCATTCCCTTCCTCTCTATTGAGTAGGACGGAGCCCTGGAGAACATGTAGCTCATTGATTTTGGCTATTCGTGCTACATGACTGGAAATTCAAAATGGTTCTCCAGCCTTAATGTAAGGAGTACTTCACATTTGGGGATAATAGCAAAGGTAAAGTGGTATCTCGTGAATCCATTTGGCTCAGTGATTTCCACATTCTTGGTTTTACACTTTCGATGTATTGGGTTGAACCCCAAGTATTTGGGGTTGTGGCTCAGATCTATTTATTTGAGATGAACTAGGATGTGAGTTGAATCTTTCGACCAAAGGAAATCATCTAGCTTCTGACGAGTTTATAGATCTGGGTGAATCAAACTTATGGGATGAAATACTTGTGGATTTTTACTCTTCTTTGTTCTCTTTTTGACTAGATTAAGTTTTGGGCGATGATTTTCTTGAGATAGCTCATCTATTAGTTGGAAAACCTATAGATCTAGTTATGACTGCTTTTTAGGGTTGATTTTGGGACAACCTTCAAATATCTTGCGCAATAGTTAAGGCTCCCATTCACCCTCCCTCTCTAGTCACTATTTTTAGTCCTTAGCTACACTCTTAGCAAGGAAAACATGTTTGAACACCTAGATAGCATCATGGTCCCATCTGGATACTTGTCAAATATAAAGGGAATGATAAATGTGAAAGAGAAGAAATTCATAAACCTAAGATCTCATGACTGCCACGTGTTGATGACACAATTAGTTCCTATCATACTTAGGGGTATTCTTCCAATTAATATCCAAACAACAATTATAAATCTCTATGCATTCCTCAACTCAATTTCGTATAAGGTCATCGATCTAGACAATTTAACAAACCTATATACTATTGTGCTCCAATGTCTTGTCAATTTTGTGATGATCTTTTCACCATCCTTCTACAATATCATGACGCATCTTCTAGCTCACCTTATCAAAGAGATCAATATTCTTGATCATGTGTACATACACAGTATGTTCCTTTTTAAGAGATACATGGGCATCCTAAAGAAGTATGTTCATAAGTGTTCTGATCCGAAAAGAAACTTCACACAGGGTTATGGAATAGAGGATGTTATTGAGTTTTGCATAAACTTTATTGATGACCTTAGTCCAATAGGGGTCCCCGAATCAAGCCATGAGAGAAGACTAATGGGTAAGGGCACAATTCGAAGAAAACTAATAAGGATTGTAGACAATAATTTATTCCATGCTGCACATTTCATTGTTTTGCAACAATCTTCGTTGGTGACTCTGTACTTCGAAGAGCACATGACGATTGTATGCTCCAAAAACCAAGGGAAGTTTGTTGCCTAGATTACATATCATCACATCAATACTTTCGCCACTTGGTTGCAAGAACATCTCATGGGTAATGGGTCGATTCATGAACGACTAGCTTGGTTAGTGAGTGAACCATCTTGCTCAATCTTATCATTCCAAAGATATGAGATAAAAGGATATACATTTTATAGAAGAGCCCAAGACAAAAGGAGCACTAACCAAAACCGTGCTATTAGTATATATGCCATAGACAATAGTGGGACAAACAATATATAGTATGGTGTCATTGAGGAGATATAGGAACTTGAGTATGGTCCTTTAAAGGTCCCTCTCTTTCAGTGCCAATGAGTGAGGTCGACTGGTGGAGGCGATTCATGCTCACTGGATCGAGCGGCAAGAGGGAGTGCATGCGCTAGTCGATGAAGGTCCAATGGAGGCACGTGAACACGGCGAGGCCTGGGAGGTCTACTTCGCTCCAGTGTCGATCCTTTAGCTTTGAGGTCTCATTGTTCGGGTTACTAGAGTTGTAAGCGAACCAGTCAATTTGACCTTGCATTTGACAAGGAGATAAGTCGATGAGTCAGTCAGCCGATGGGCCGAAACAAACTCCTACTATCGGCTGGTCACCGATAAGGCTGAGATAGTCATCAACTAAGTGTGATGTACTCCTGCTATCGACTAGTTGGTGATAGGGGTTGAAGCATTCATCCATCATATGGAAAGCCGATGAAGATGTAGGTAGATGGTAACGAAAGGAATGAAAAAACACATCGGCTATAGAGCTAATGGCACTCTCGAGTAAAGTAATTCGTAGGCAATATGCTGATTCTAGTATGCGACTGATTGTCGATAGATGCTATAGCACTATTTCATCGACTGAAAAGCCGACAAAGGCATAAATAGATAATGAGGAATAAGATAAAGGACCCATCGGCTGTAAAATGGTCAATGAGCAATGGTTGATACAGGCTCTAATGCTCATTCATCGGCTAGAATATAAAGGACTCATCGGCTTTGCAGCCGATGGCGCTCCAAATAGAATATGCAATTAATAGTAAAGAGCGAAACCCGATCTTCTGAAGGTACAAAGGGCTAGATCAAATGCGTTGAAAGAAGGAACAGGAAAACCCATCAGCTAGCTAAGGAAATGAGAGAAATTCTCCAGAGATATATGTATATTGGCCAAGAAGCCGATATACTAGGCGTGAGGCTGAATGTGTGAATAACTCATCGGCTTGTCACTTTGATGAAACGTTCATATAAAGACTTATCGACCTACCGCTCAATCTACTATTAGTGGTCTAGTAGGTCAGACCTAACTGATCTAGCATGAGACCAATGGTAGAGGGAGCTTGATAAGCCAATAGAACCATACAAATGTGATGTGATGCACTCGATTGGACTAAGAGATCAGACCTGACCGATGCAGCCTTAGGCCTAATGGATACACCTCTTCGCTCGAGATTGGACTTAACTGATGCATCCCCACGTCAAGAGCTAGAACCCCATGTAAAAACCTAGATGAACTAAGATGACGATGTACCGAGATTAATTTGATCTGTCATTCATGTCTTACAAGGTTCTACGGGGTCTATATTTATACCGGAATTACAAGAGTCTGATATGGTCACAAACAACCTCTAAACATTATTTCATAAACATAAATGGAAACTCTCTCTAGGGAGTTAACAAAACTAACTAAACATGATCTTAGAAGATATATCCTATAAAGTATTAGGGAAGTCATAGGCTACGATAGTATAAAATAAAAATTTTCTACCTCATACGCTAGGACATCATGTGAAGAAGGGATCATGGCCATTACCATGAGATGCGCAGTGCAGTGAAAGTAGGTTTAGAGAAGTCAATCCAACTACGTGCACGTTGATATTGTAGATGAAGCAGTTGATCACTGCGATCCTGATGTCGATCAACGCTGCAACGAGCAGCACCTCCACTAGCATCCACATGTCCGGGGCTTGAATGCCGATTGTGGGTATAGTAGCACTCGCAAGCTGCTAGGATTTGGCTCGGGAGTTGGTAGCTAGGGTTTTTGCTCGAGGTAAATATAGATATCTATCCTTGACCTTCCTACCCAATAGGAGTCTACTCGGATCTCTATCTAAAATGAGCCATTATCCTAATCACATTCGGATAAGAATTTCAACCCATTAAGCATGTGATCCTATAGGTTCATACATATTTGGTCATGACCCGAAAACGCCTTTTCTGTCACCCTTTTAATAGCAGTCTAGTAAGACATATTAACCCAAAGTATAAATAAAGATCATATCAGCTGAATCTGTATTATTCGGATCTAAGAATCTTTTTGCCTTATGATATTGATCAAGCTTAGAGCGAGATTTGTATCATTCTCTTAATAGCTCAATCACTCTCTTGATCCTATGATGGATTATAAATTTTTGATTGGCTCCTCAATCACATTGGCATGGCCATGCATTTTCATAAGACATTACATCGAGGGGCCCGGAGATATCTTCTCCACAGAAGGGGCAAATTATATCTTGATCACTCACATCCCACTGCAAGATATCTCCTATATAGATAAATTATCCTGTCGTGGCTTCTACGGATCCTCCTTAGATTCGATCGCATCTAGATAATTTTCTATTTTTAACTTAACCAAATCGTTCCTCAATCCGTCCGATCGACTCTTTCCTTATATCAATTGGACTCTTCCCACTATGCCAATCAACTCTCCAATCTATCCACGGGGCTTACCAAATTTTAGTACAAACAATTTCATAGCAAACCCGAAAACTATAACTACCCTATTATGGTGAAGTATTTAGTAGTCTCAAAATAAGCTATTATATATGTTAGGATTAACTGATGACATATAAAATCTTTACAGTATCTTATAGTAGGTCTATTCAATATATGTCACTACCATACGTTCTTATTATCGATTTGGTCTCTCCATAACATGATCCATGAGAAATGATCATCAATCAGTACATATGCTAATATTACTGCCATATTTGTTCTTCTTATGATATCTAATCAGGGATCATTTAGAAATAGCAACATCTGACATTAGAAGTCTCATTAATAAGTCACATACTAATTGATCAATAATGATAATATCTATTTTAAGAAATAAATTAATATATCATAAACATAATATGTGATATTTACAATATCTTCATATTGCCTCTAGAGCATATTACTAACAGTCTCCTACTTGCACTAGAGTCAATCATGTAGCTATCTAATACCCATTGCCCTAACATGGGCCTCATGCTTTGGCTGGGGAAACGGTTTTGTCAACAGATTTGCAATGTTAAAATCCATTTCTACTTTGCATATCTTTATATCGCCTCTTTCCACTATCTCACGAATGAGGTGAAAACGCTATGGAAATTGCTAGGACTTCATGTGAGTTTTAGGCTCCTTGGCTTGTACAATGATCCCACTATTATTATAGTAGAGGACCATTAGACTGATAGCACTAGTCATCACACAAGGTTTATAAACAATTTTTTTATCCAAACAACCTCTTTAGCTGCTTTAGAAGCTACAATGTACTTAGCTTCTGTTGTAGAATTAGCAACCATGTCCTGTTTAAAACTCTTCCAGATCACTGCAAAACCATTTAAATAGAACATAAATCCTAAATACGATCTGAAATTGTCTTTGCCAGTTTGGAGCTAGCATCGGTGTAACCATTGGCAACGAGCTCTTCCTCACCTCCATAGAGTAGGACACATCTTTAGTTCTTCTCAAGTACTTCAAGATGTTCTTTTCAGTCATCGAGTGACATTCACTTAGTATCTGATTGGTATCTACTGATAGCACATAAAATATATGAGACATTTAGATATATACAAAGCATGGCATACATAATTGACCTAATAGTCGAAGCATATGGAATCGCATTCATTTTATCCCACTCATCAGGTGTACTAGTACACTAACTCTTGCTAAGATTTATACCACGTGATATAGGTAGAAAATCTTTCTTGGAGTGCTCCATGTTGAACCTTTTCAACACCTTATCAATGTATGTATTTTGGCATAATCCAATTAGTCATCTGTTAGTGATATGCCCTCGAGACAACATGGAGATGTTGTAAATATTATATAATATGTTTACGAAATATTGAGTTATTTTTGAAATAGACATTATCATTGTTAATCAATGAGTATGTGACTTATTTATGAGACTTCTAATGTCAGATGTTGATATTTCTAAATGATCCTTGATCGTATATCATATGAGGATAAATATAATTGTAAGATTAATATATGTATTGATTGATGATCATATCTCATGGATCATGGCATGGAGACACAAAATTGATAATATCAACATATGTTAGTTATTTTATGTATCACCAGTTAATATCAATTAATATTTATTTGGAATCCTTAAACTTAAGATCATTATAGTTCCTAACATACGTGTATGGTTATGTAATAGATTATAAAGGTGCATGGTCATACCAAGATGATTGAGGAGTCAATCACGAGTTTATAATTCTTCACAGGATCGAGAGTGATGAAGCCTTGGTCTCGATATTCACCACGTATAATTTTGATCTTGATAACTAGCTGACGAATAGCCGATAACTGGCTGCAAGCAGCAATAACTCTTGCTGAAATTCACCAATATGTTAAATATTGCTATGCAATCTTGGAATTGATTGTTCTTCATCTTCATATACATTGTCATACTAAAAACACCACTAAATCTGTTAGCAACCGAGAACAAGCAAGAACAAAATAAACATACAATTAACTCACGGATGAACGGATAAAACATATAAAGGTGAATGTCTTAAATGAAACAAATGGATGGTCTAATCAACACACGCGCTCATAAGAAATATAAGATAGCATATAAAAAATTACGAAATAGATAGGTCGTAAAATAAAATGGCCTTTCTCCTTTGTCCAAAACTTTATTCCATTGTCGATGAACGAATGCTAGCATTGTGGAGAGGGAAGAAGCATAGCTGCAGAGGAAAACCCAAACCAAGACTGGCCCTGTCGTAGTCTGGTCGCGAACCCTAGGCATCCTAGGCCGCCACGGCGCCGCATCCTCCTTGTGTCTTGCCTCAACGGACCACGGTTCGTCTCCACTCCCAGTCCCAGCCCCCAGCACGCTGACCAAGTCAGATCGGCGGGGCCATCGTGCTTGCTCGCGCCGCCAGCCACGCGGAGCTGGATGCCGCGCTCGCTGTCTCGGTCGCCGCCGTCACACCACCGGCGTCGATCTCCTTCCCCACGGTACGGGAGCTCGCGGAGTCGACGAGATTGGAACCACTCCCCCTACACCTCCTCCCGGTACGCGTCCCCGATCCCCCGCTCACTATCTCTCTCCTCCCCCAACCCAAAACGTTGGCTATGTTCCTGTATATCCAATTTGTGGCTGTCTTCGCATGTTTCTCTCTGTTACCCGCAGGGCTTAGATTTTGGGATTGGAATTCGTCGTGAGATGCCTACCATACTTTGGAGGGATGCCCATTTTTTTTCCTTTTGCTATTTTGTGGATGGAATAAACAAGTTAATCCAAGACTGCATGTCATATGCTAATTTAATAAACCATCTGAAATAACGGTGGCCCTTGTAGAGAGATTACTACACGAGGAAACATAGCCGGAATTAGGATTGCTCACACACAATCTTGAGTATGAGACTTGTGGAAGAAACTCTTTTCACAGTCTATGTATTAGCATGACTAGCAGATCTTTTTTAGGTTGTTAGCATGACTAGCAGATCCTTTTTTAGTTGTCTTTGGGAATAGCAATCCACGTTTTTCAAAGAAAAGATGTCATGTGAATATTGAAGATTACTAGTGTGTCAAATTCTTCCTAGCTTCCACTGTTTTCGTATTATACAAGATTTGCTATTAGTAGCTGTTTGAAAAAGAGTTAAATGGTCATCTGTCGCAGAATGTTGTCATAGAAATGGTAGATGAACATGTTGCGCACTGCAAGTGTATGCTCAACTCTATATCTAGTATTAGCTCCACAAGTGTCAATCTTGTTGGAGTATAATTGAATTGCCCGGTGCCCGTCTTTCGCCATCAGCTTAGGGTGTCAGGTTGTTCGCATCCCCCTAGCCTGGCCCATCTCTTCTACCCAGGCTGAGTTTGGCCTTGTTAGAGAGATACATGTAAAGTTGTTACAGTTGTTTGGTGGTTTGCATTGGTTTGACCTGGCTATCATGATATTTTGTTTGGTTGATTGCATGAAAGATACCGGTTGTAAGATATTTTGTTTGGTTGGTTGTATGGACCATAGGTATGGGTACCTCTTTTTTTAGGTGAGACTACCACATAGAACTTATGAATGAAAATTGCTACCATTTAGACAAGCTTAATTTTTTTCTATATCAATATTTTCACTCTTAAATTCATCAAACTTATGAACATTTTTTTAAAGCAATTCATGAATTCAGCTAAAACTATACAGTAAAATCAAGTGTTTATAAGTATATTTTACTGTTGGAGAAAGTTAGAAATAGAAAAAGGAAAAGAAAAAAAAAAGAAAAAGGCTCTCATCCCCTCACACTCATTGCTGAGATCGCTCTACTACTCACCGCTGCTCTGCCAGCCTTGTCTCTTGTGGCTGCTCCAACAGTCTGGCTGCTCGCCGTTCACCGTACCTCTGGCCCGCTGCTTGCCGCTCCTCTAGCTGTGCCCTTGCTGCTTACTTCTCTAACCCCACCACTCACGCCCCCGCTGTCAGAGCTGCTAGATCCGATGGCCACAAGCTCAAGGCTGCCAGATCTATCGGCTTCAAGCTTGTGGCCATTGGATCTGGTAACCTAGTGGCTGTGAAGGCATCCCCTTGGAGGTCGTTGCCTCTGGGTCCAGCCAACTGGAAGAAGGAGAGGGTGGCGGGGACGATTGCAGCTACTGGTGAGCAAGGAAGACGATGGCCTCAAGCCCAGCTGCACCAACTGGTTGCCACCCCGATCTGGCTGAGGACGAGCTCTTAGCCATCGAATATGGCGGAGGTGAGCTCAGCTGCAACAAGCTTGCCGTGGATGACCGGTGAAGAAGGGGACGAGACGGTGACCACCAAGGAGTGGTGAGCAAGCTGAACCTTAGTTTGGGTCTTTGGGGGTGGAAGGAGGAGGGGCGGGGGAGGAATGAGGGGAGAGAGCGGGGCTGTGAACCCCTTGCCTACCCTTGCACACATGGGAGCAGCCCGGTGCACAAGGGTGCAGCGTGGTGCACCTGTCGGGCCAGGCCGAGCTGTGAAGCTTGAATTGGTCATTTCCACTTGGCCTGGCTGAGAAGCCCTTTTTGCACACATGGGGCTAGCCTGGGAAGGCCACCCAGGCAACCAAACAAGGATAAAATGCATCCACAGATGAAGGCAAAGCCCAATACAGGCAACCAAATATGCCCTTAAGCTTTTTTGTTGAACTGATTGGAGTCTCGAGTTTGAATCTTGGCTGGCACACAATTAAATATAAAATTGTAGCCCTCTTCTATTCCACGCTTGAGGCTTAAGGGGGGCCTCGCTCTTCCGTCATCATTCTTCATTAACTTAAGCTTTTGGATCGAACTAGTCAGTGTATGCAACTCAATAAATTTAGGGGACTGCTATAGGATAGTTTACCATTGCCACCGTATAGCCTTGAGGAGGCCTGCACACGATTCGATCTTCCTCTGTGATCATGTGGCTCTTTCCTGCTAATCCCTCCTACACGAGTACGTGTCGCACACCATGCGGCAGGGTTGAGCAGTCAAGCCCGAGCGTCTCCTTCCACATTTTCACATGCCACATGCTACTATGCCATGGGCCATCTTGGGCTGCATGGGCTGGTCCAGTTCAGGAGGGACCATAGACCAAACAAGGATGTTTTGGCTCCTTTCAATTGGGCCAATTCCTTTTCTTTCTTTCCTTCTTCTGAAATTTTGATTACATAGATATTATGTGCTTTGGCTAGTATATATACAACCCAAAAAGACATGACAATAATGAATGACATTAGCTTTTTGACTTGGGGACTTCTATTGTACAAGATCCCATTCGAATGGGATGATACCAGGTAATTATTAGATCTGATGATACACAGTCGGTACCAGCTGATACCGGTCGGTACTAGATAATACCGTCGGTATCATATATGGTACCACATCGGTACCAGCTCATATCCGTCAGTATCTGATCTAGTACCTATCAGTAACATGCCCATCGATACCAAGATTATACCGATCTTATGCATATTAATAGACACAAAAATTGAAAAAAAACACACAACAAAAACAAATAAAACTGAAGCTTTATGTCTTTCACATGCATGACCACCTTGTTTCACTGTTAACGTGTTAGCTATCGGCCTAGTAGCCAATACATCGCTCGGTCATTCGCCTTGCCAAGCAGCCAAGTGACCAGCTTATGCAGGCCTCCGTCTCATGCAGCATCAGAGTAGATCTAGGGCTCACTCGTCTCAAGCTCGCTAGTGCACTGCTTTCTGTCCTGAGTGTGAACAAGGAACTTTCTCCCATCCGTTCATGTGACATACTTGTACCATTTGGACGGTATACCATCCTTTAGCTTTCCCTAAATCTATGGCATTCTGTTTCAACCAAAATCTAAATTAGGTAACACATGTTTGATAAAAATTATTATTTTTGGTTTTTTGAGAACGCAATATATTCTTTTGTGATTCATGTTTTGATTTTATTTTTGGTGTTGATGAGACATGCTTTCTTTTGAGATGGTAAGAATAAAAAAATTCATATAATGGGGAGTGCTTCAAGTTTGTAACTGAGTTAGCTGAGTAACATTGTTATATTCAGGGCTAAACCACTGCTAGACTGAAAACAGCTATCTTTTCTACTTTGATAGTTGCTCTAACCTGGCACGTAATATCCAGAATAGCACCCTGTTTTTTGTTGAACTATCGAGACATTACTTTGCTGTGCACCTCTGCCTACCTGTAGTTCTGTTTTACCTGAGAAAATATTCCAAACACTCACACATGCAATCTATGATAAGCTAATTCTGATCTTTTTGATATTCACTTTTGTTGGCCGTTGGCAATTATATGCCATTTTGTTTGGCAAACATTCAGTATGGATTTACTCGTATGTTAGTGCTTTCAAATTCTCATGTGCGATGAATTGGCATTTTATAAAAATCTATTGTTTCACTTTTTGTATCTTCTTTGTGACATGTAAGTTATTTGTTCTTTACATTCTTTAGTGCTACCTGTCTCTCCTAACTGTTTATACATGGGCATGCTGCACAATTATGAATCCTTTTGCATTTTTGCCATCCATGTTGACATGGTAATCAGTTTTTTTATTTTAGTTTGGTTTTTTCTTTTGTTGCATGCATGCTATCATGTCAATTCTACTATATTTATCATATCAACATTAGTAATTTCCAGTATCTTATTTTGTGTGTTATTATATTTTCTTTCCAATTCAATTTCCCTTTTGTCAGGAGAAAAAGTCAGTCTCCTTCACCGAGATGGGAGAGAAGCCAGTCCCCAACTCCTAGGAGGCATAGAAGCCCTCCATCACCAAGACGGCAAAGAAGTCACAGAAGTCGAAGCAATACAAGTTTCTTTGTAAATACCTCCTGCAGCCCAAGTCATGTGTCAGAACAGAACAATTTAATTGAGAAGCAAAAAGAGGAAGAAGAAAAGAAAAGGTAATTTATGTTTTCTTAGTTTCTATGCAGATTTCCTCTTTTGTATGACTGCAGCTCTCATTATATAATTTCTTTGGTAGACTGTACTTCTGTACTTGATTTGATCATATTTTGTTCACTAATGAAAAACAATCAACAAATTGCAAAATTCCAAACTCATCAAAGCGTAATTGGATATTAAATTCAATAAAGTATCACTTGAGCTATAGAACATATCAGTTTGAAACACACAATGTTGGCCAATATTTTCATGTATCTTGTAAAACCTGTTAGAGAAAATCATGAACTGTCTACATTTCAGTCCAAACCTTCCTCTTGTGTGTTTTCTGCCTAGGCAGCTATCTAGCCAGCCTTGGCGGCTTAGGCTCTTGGGACCAGCCTGCCACTTAGTGCAACACTGTACTTATATCTATATATCCATTAGTTTGAGAGACTTTTTTTTTTCAATTTGTATGGGGATTGCGTTGGAAATGTGTTGTGTCATGTTAAATTTTAATATTTGAATGTTCCAGAAGCAGTTCTATCAGTGACGCCCAGGTTCCAGTTAATTATAGAAAAAAATATTGGAATTAGCAAATATTCATCTGTTTGGCCCAGTGTAGTAGAACTCAGCTGATATAGTCATATATACATATTCGTGGAGCAAAGCATGATAATGGAGTGAATTTGTATGGGAATTTTTCTATATGAACTGCTACCTTAATCTTCTCTGCCTCTTCAGTAAAATGAATATCTCCATAAAAGATTTAGTTCTGTATGGCTTTTTATTTCTCTCTTCCCTCGAACCCATTGACTTGTATTTTTTTGTGAACTGAATTGGCCAGCTGGCTAGGTTAATTGGTTGTCTTCCACATAAATGCCTGATTAAACCATTCAATCCATAAATTAAGCACCAAGCAGCTTGATCTTTTCAACTGGCCAAATGCTAGCAGTCCAACAACCATTGTTGCATAAGCTATATATATATTCTGTCTTCATTGCTTCCATTGCCTTCTGAGCATTGAGGCCAATGATCAGACATTCCGGTCAAATTTCCATTTCTTCTCTTGTGATTGTGTACTTCAATTTAGATCTTTAGTTCTTTGGTTATTGTTGAATCAGATAATCTTCCATTTCTTCCAGAAGTTAAATACTAAATGGATAAAACCTTGCATCTTTCTAGTGCATGTGCCATGGTGAAATAGATTTCAAAGTATTTTATTCATAATGTATTGATTAAATGCCAAACGGATAAAACCTTACATCTTTGCAATGCATGTTGGTGCATCTAAATGCCTAAACCAGAAGTTAGCCTAGAATCAGACCTGATGGGATTCTTCCACTATTCCTGACAGCAGCAAATGCAGGGCTGAATATTTTGGGGCTTTTTCTTGGTTTTTTTTGGGGGAGGGTGGGGGGCGCTAATCGGAAAACACCGCGCTAGCAATAAAAATAGACAAAGCCATTATTTGACACAAACCTATGCATGAGCAGGACATGAACATAAGAAATAGTACAAAATAAATAGGTGGAAGTAACTCGGCAATATGTAGTGTGGCTATATAAACCAGTGAATATGCATAAAATAGCTGCTGATGAGTCAAATAATACTTCACAACATGTGAAATTAAAATCAGAGAAGAGTAGCAAATTGAACTAACAAATGATAGATGAGCCATTAAAATGTAACACAATATGGGGATGAGCATCAACTGCCGTATGCTGCATGCATGCTTGTCATGCTGGTGTCGCCTTGCCAGCAGCATATAGCCTATCTGTGCGTGCATCGTCCATTTTCATGCATGAGGCACCAAAAACCAATGGGCTGAGCCCTACGGCCCTTGATTCCTGAGTTAATTTGAAGTATAAATATTAAGTCTCTTCTTGATGTGGCATAATACAAGTTCTAACCAATATAAACTGATACAATGCTATGCACATAGTTGTTTGCTTGGTCAGGTTGTTAGGTGTGGCTGTGTAACTGACCTCTGGCAAGGAAATGCTATAGAGAACTTGCCTGTCAGGCATTTTGGAAAGGGGTGTCTTGAGAAATTTAGATACAGGTTGGTGCAGATCTCAGTGGAACATGTCTGAGAAAGTGGAACGAAGAGGTGAATGATAGCTGCACTATTTTCATGCATTTCAAAAGCCAAATAAGTGGTGCATGTTCATTGCACTACGGAAAAATCTTTTGCATAAGTGTTAATTGATTTCCCATGTGTTACTGTGCTAATTGACAGTAATATTAATCAAGATAAATGTTAGTGGCATTAATGGGAAGTAGATTCATCTTCCAACAATTAGTCTCTGGCTCTGTTTTATTTGATCAATGGGTGGTTGAATTTTGCTAGTCTCACCATAAAGAAAGATACAGAACAAATCCAACTTGAAGTCAAGTGAAACAGCTGTGTATATGTTAAGTTTGTATAGGAAAGTTGCAATTCATACCTTCAATATAGCGGTAGGAACGCATACACTCAGGCCACTCTTTGATATGCTTCTAAATGAATTTTGAACAACTAAGTCAATGTCAATTTCTCATATTACTAGATCATGCAGAGAGTGTAAAGACTAGGTACCTGGCTGTTCTGAAAGTGGAGTATGTGGTTCTTTTAAAAATTTATCTGATCTATTAAATGTCAGTAAGAAGTTAAGATAGTTTTTGTTGTCATATATTAACACTATTAATTTGATAGGGGGAATTTACCTGCTTTCTCCATCGATCAATGGCTTGAATATGTATAATATTTTTACCTAAATGCTTACATAAGCCCATGATGCTCTCTTTCCAGTTTGGAGGAACTTTTGTGTTTATTGTAAGCAGACTCAAACAAAAAGGTCAAAATTTACACGATTCAAAACTGTAAAGCCATGTTGTGCTTGTGTACTGCAGTGTCTTTACATAAATCAAAGCTTTTCTATCTGCTTTAATCATTTCCTCTCTTCCTCCCAGTTTTATTCTGAAGTTAGCGAACCAGTAACTAATTTAACTGTCACATGAAAAACAAGCATTTCTATCTTTCCCACATTGGCTGTTTCATATGCTGAGTTTTTCCTTAGGGGTTTTTCTGGTCAATTCCACTGTTGTAATTATACTTATGTTTATTTAGACATTGCATATCAATTTTTACTTGAAGTCACCTATTTCATCTAGAAGTCCTATTACACAATTGTACTAGTGTAGATTGACTATGTACTAGTGCTTGTGTTCATATGTAGTTCCATAATTCATTAATTCTATCAGTTCATTATTACATGGGATATCAGTTTGGGTAGGGTGTACCAGTCCCCATAACTTTGCATTTTTCGCAGCAGGCACCAAAAGGAAGCTGAACTGAAGTTACTAGAAGAGGAGCTTGCTAGAAGAGTTGAAGAAGCTATAAGAAAAAATGTTGAGGAACGTCTGAACTCCGACGACACAAAAAATGAAATAAAACGGCGAGTTGAAGAAGGCATCAAAAAGTTGTTTGATGAGGTTGATGCTCAGCTGCAAAAAGAGAAGGAAGCGGCTCTGCGTGAAGCCAGGCAGAAAGCTGTAAGCATTATGCATGTCATGCTATGCTTATTCCTGATCATATACCTAGTCAATTATTGGAAAGTTAAGAAGATGAAACCACCAACTTAAACCTAACCCATATACCTGTATAGCCTTTTGCTTGAAGCAGCATGGGGCCTTGCTAGTTGGCTTGGTGCTAGTACTTCTCTGCAGATTTTTTCTCATGCTACTACGACTGAAAATTGGCAACAATTTGTCGAAGGTTTTCAGTATGATTGAGACTGACATCATAATTTGATTCATTCTTCTTAAAAGAACCTTGCCCAAATTAAGTTACCCAGTTCTAATTTTACGATCGCAGGAACAAGAAAGAAGAGAGAGAGAGGAGTTGGATAGGATGCTTGAGGAGAACCGGTGTAAAGTAGAAGAAGCTCAAAGAAAAGAGGCATTAGAACAGCAGCAGAAAGAGCTAGAACGATTTTTGGAGTTAGAAAGAATTCAGAAGCAAAGGGAAGAAGCTTTGCGCAGAAAGAAGGTAGACGAGGAGGAAGATAGAGCTAATCAGATGAAATTACTTGGGAAGAATAAGCGTTGATTTGGTGTCAGTGTTGTGGTCTGTTTCTTCTGACAAAATTAGACATACAATCGAGTCATAACGCCTCTAATGATTGGTAGTGTGTACCATCGAGCTCTAATGTGTTGATGTGTACTTGTAGCACAGCAGTACAGCTAGTGCTTTCTGAAATTTGTACGGTTTCTTGTGGCTACTGCAGTTCATTTCTCCCTCTTCCTAAATATTGTCCTGTGTGATCCCCTCTAGGAACTAGTGCCATGGCTTTATTTGACGTTTTTCTTACGTGATGCTGGATGAGTTACTCTTATAGTGGAAACATGGATGGACATGCACTAGGAGAGCCTTGAAATGCTCCATTTTCCTTATTTAAAGTAAGCGTCGTATTTATCTTGTAAGGTACACATGGTATTTTGTAACTTAGGTTAGACGATTGAATAACACAACATCTGTATGCATGGCAGTCTTGCTCCACATAATAGCGGTCGTTATGTTTAAGGTATTTTGGTTTATGACCAAACATTTGGCATTAGTAAAATTCTGTTCATTGGTGTGTGAGAATTGGCTAGTATTGGTGATGAAATGAGCCAGAATAAAAAAAAGGAATGCCATATAATTTGTGTAACAAACTAAGTGATGAATAAATATATATGGTTGAAGTTAAAAATTTTCAAACAAAAAGAATTATGTTCATTGGTGTGTACGAGAATTGGTAAGTATTGGCGCTGAAATGAGCTAGAATAAAAAAAAGAGAATGCTATATAATGTGTTCAACAAACCAAATGATGAATAAATATATATGGTTGAAGATACAAAATTTTAATAAGTTCACCTTTGATATGTGGTACTTCAAACAAAAAGAACTTTGTTAATTGGTTTGTATGAAAATTGGCAAGTATTGGCGATGAATTATATGATGTGTGTAACAAACCAATTGATGAATATATATATATATATATATATGGTTGAAGATACAAAATTTCATTAAGGCCACCTTCTATATGCGGTACTTGAAAAAAAATATGTTCATTGGTTTGTATGAGAATTGGCAAGTATTGGTGATAAAATGAGCTAGAATATGAAAAAGAGAATGCCATATAATTTGTGTAACAAACATTTGAATAAATATATATGGTTGAAGGTACAAAATTTCAATAAGGCCACCTTCAAAGCCCATTTTCGTAAAAAGGATAAAAAGGACCTACAAACAGTTTCATAAGATATGTTCCTTTTGAACCGCTCACATGGAAGAGAAATTCATCTGAAGTTCTGAACCTCTGAATCTTTGCCCTTTCAACCGGGTAACTATTTTACACCCACACGACACTTCGCGTTCATAGTAAAGTGATCATCGTTACTCTGATTCTGAAAGGATTTTTTGTTAGGGAGAACACAACTGAAAGATGGGTTTGCTTTCTTGAAAGGATAGAAATCGAATGCATTATTGCAGTTGTTTTAGAAAGATGGATAGGATACGCTATAATTATCAGCAATGCGACCGGTACTTTAGACATTGAACGAAGTGTTTAGAGATGAGGATACTGTTCAAATCAGAACTGTACAAGTCAGATCAGGACGATACCACAGCAGAATTTTCTTCTTTTTCCTACCAAGTTAGTGATTCTTCTTCTTTGAGTAACTACGACAACTATACTGAATCTCCACAAAAAAGCTCACCGAATTACCCATGGTTTCTTATAATTTAATTTATGATTCTATTGCTTTAAAATGCTTATAATCCTGAGTACCAGTTTTCTCAGTATCTCTCGTGTCTAACCTTTGAGGTTACAGTTTTCTCGGTGAGCTGTAGAGTTGCATGATTGTCAGTTGAAAAGGAATAGCATTGATGGCAAAATTACAAGGATAGCAGGTCAGTGCTTTTCTAATTTATGGAAAGATTACGAGGATATGGGATCAGTCATCAGTGGTTTTTCTGAAATTCCAACTTTGATATTCAGTGCATTTAACCAGAGCATTCATGTCAGCAAACATATGGAGCTTGCAATAGGTCTTATCATGAGCGTTTTATGTCGGATCAGTGCTTCACAGTTCACACAATCGATTTGAGCCAATGTGCAAACGCACTACAATTACTGAACAGACAGCAAAGCAATAATCCATGATATCAGTATTCAACGGGGGCTATTATGGTGAACATGGCATGACTCACATCATCACATGAATTGTCGACCTCTAATCAGGTAGCATATATTCAGTTATAGAAGAACCAAAGTAGCAAATTTAACTTCCTAGTTCAGGGCAATTCAGTTTGAAGAATACTGCTTCAGTTAATTACAGCAATGCAGTTTGCTCAACGTGATGAGTTTCTTGATTTCATACGCTAACTAGCTTAACATGGAATTCAAGACTTAATTACTGCCTTTATTTATTAACCTCTGTTACTTCCCTAACTTTTAAGTCTTAGTTATTGATAAGTCACAGTCACATTGACTTAAATATATTGCTTACATACAACCCGTATCGCCACATCACTAGTACACCACTTAATTAGTCGGTGCCATAATTCAGCATATGGGAAGCAACACATCAAATCATTATTTTCACTAAAGTTAATTGACCCCATGTGGACTGACGATAGCAACAGTTATCAGATTCAGATTAATAGGTGAAATATGCTGAAGCATTGGTCATTATTAATATTTTATGATAAATAATTAAGTCTACAAATGATTTAATAAATAAAAATTAAATTATAAATATTTATGGTGTTGTGTCAGGTTACGATATCTATATCTACAAACGGTTATCTTATCTATTTATACAGGTGACTTGAAATTAAATTTCCTCAATGATGATAATTAGAACTATGCTCGGAGATAAGTGGAGGTCTAAGTACTGTTATGACGTTATGTGACAAAGTTAAATTAAAGTTAGAAGGTCTTGAGAAACATCTATCAATAGCAGGATCAGGACTAGGTTTCGAAGGAGTTGAGGTCTAAAATGGTTAATAATACTAGGTGATAAAGTTAAATATAAGATGGTATATAATAGATGGACACCATGTAGAAGAATTTTATAACGTACTTCACAAGTTGTGTGTACAAGCATTAAAGAAACCATAAATAAATTTAGAGTGAGACTAAGAAGAAAAAGAAAAATTAAATTAGAAAATTATAAAAGATTTAGAGTATGAGACATATAGTCATATTAGAAATTGGAGTTCTACATCTAATTAGTTATAGAATTTAAGGGTTTAACTTTAAATAGGAGTAAGAGTTCTAGTCCCATTTAGAGATGTACAATGGTTTGACTTCAATTAGAAATAAGAGTTCTACTCGTACATAAAGATGGAGATTTTGGATAGAAATAAATAAGAGGTTGAGGCCTATGAATATAACTTTTGGAAGAGAAAAAATAGAGTTTAGTTTTAAGAGAGAGGAGTACTTTGTATGTACCTTATAGACATATCTTGATATAATAAAGTTAATATATTTTTAATAATTTCGTCAAGCTGTGTTATTTATTCATGAACATTTAGATTGACAGCAAGATGATAAACAGACCGACGATATCAAGTTGGTAAGAGCACCGACAACATAGTGACTAGAATGGCAGCCAATATGTAATTAGAGTGGTGGTATATAGTAAGTACTTCATCACAACTTCATCTAGATTAGAGGTTTCTTTCTATTCAGCAAAAAGATTTATTTTTTTAGTAATCATATTATTCACCCCTTTGGTAGGCTTGGTTTAATCATATCAGGGCCCACCTAGTTCAACATCTTAGTCCCGATGAACACCAAAGTGTGAAGGCCAAATAGATCACAGGTGTCTACAAGCCCATATACCTGAAGGACCATCGATGTATAGTGAACAGGTGGTGAATGGCTGAGGGGATACAAATGTGTGAATGGAAAGATTGTTAAATAGTCCCATATTTGTTTTGAAGGATAAATGACCTAGTTTATAAGTGGTGGAGCCTCTCACCTCATTGGCTAGCTTATGAGGTGGGAAAGACCTCTCATTTTTGCTTATCTTTTGATTTTAATCTTATGTTGCAATGGCAGATGAATATACGATCAAGTTGTATATTTTTGATGAAGTTGATTTTTCTTGTTGGTGTAAAAAGATGCAATCTTATATTATATCCTAGAGTTTTGATATTTGGCAAAAATTTTCAAACATTATGATATATTACCACCGCTAATAAAACTAAATTTAAAAATAATTATAATACTCGTAATTTTTTTCTTAATGAAGTTTCTCATTTTGATTTCGATCGAATTTCTCATATTGAAACTACATATAAAATGTGGAGAGCTCTATGTGATTTTTATCACATATTGACATTTTTTGAAAGGTTTTAATATATCTATTTGGGAGATGAAAGTTACATCTATATAAGAATCTGTCAATATGAGTACTTTAATTTTGAAATCTTTGTACACCAATCTTAAGACATATGAGATGAACATTGTTTCACAAAAAAAAATTGGTTCTAAATCTTCTGCTTTGGTGTCATCTTCTAGTTCTTTAGTTAATACTTCTTTATCACTCTTTGACCACTTTTAATACTCCAATGACTAACTCGATAAAATCTCAAAGACTAGTTTTACTTTCTAATAGAATTTCTTAAGCTTTGTTCGATATGAGAAATAGAAAATGTGGAGGCCCCTTTCTGTGCTTGGGAGCGGTGAGTTGAATCACATTTGTATCAATTATCTTAACTTCAATAAGTCAATTAAAGAAGAGGAGCACAATAAGAAGCAAGACAAAAGGAAGAATCGCAAGCAAAAGCTTACACGTCAGCTACTAGAAGCTTTTGCAGCCGATAAAGAGTTGGAGATTGAAGGAGACAGTATTAACAAAGATAAGCATTTAACATGTTTAGTTCTCATGGCTAACGGTAGATTAAGCTCTGATATGGATGAATACGATAGTGATATCAAAAAAGTTAATCTTAGTTATGATGAATTAGAACATACTATTTTTCAACTTGCTAACAAACTTCTAAAAGACATAAAAGACCTGATATTTTAAATGTTAAAGTTACTAGATTAAAATATTTGATTTCTGATTCATGTAAATCTTATAAAGTTTTATCTTCCAAAATTTCTACTTTAGAAGATGATAATACTAATAATTTCTACTTTACAAGATGATAATACTAATATTTGATTTATGATTGCTTGTGTCTTATTTGCTTGTGGATTTGCTTTGCACTCGTATTGTGATCCATTGTTTTTAACAAAAAGATTTTTTAAAAAAATATCAAGTTGCCTTTTGTGCAAATTTGATGTTTAATCCTTTTAGTGTTAAAAGATTAAAACAGCAAAAATGTGCTTTGGTTTTTAAAAATTACTCAACATATTTTTTCTAACTTAAAACAGCAAAAATGTGCTTTGGTTTTTAAAAATTACTCAACATATTTTTTCTAACGAGATAAAGCTAAAAAATACTTTAGGTCTTGTTGAATATATGGAAGAAATATTGTTAAAAATCATAAGGTGTTTTCTTGTTCAAATTATTGTAAACCAAAATGAGTTTTGATTGATTGTAAAAATTATGCCAATTTGACAAAAAGAAGTTTCTTACTCAAAAAGTTTTTTCAAAGATTTTTATATAGTAAAAAGAAATTTAACATGATTTTAGATCAATTAATAGTGAGCATACATAATCGAGACATAGATTTTGATGCACATACTTATTTTAATCTCATCAACCTGCTTTTTTGAATATATCTAAAATGTGTGAGATTTTGACAAAATCTAACCCAAAGGAAATGATTTTCAAATATGTTGGTATTTTAAAAACCTTTCTACAACTTGTGCAAGTAATTATTTTTTATCTTCAAAAGAAAAAAAACATGTGTAAATTATATTTGCAGCCGTCATGGTAAGGATAGGTATTTGGTTCAGTTTTGCTTTCAACTTGAAAAAAAACAAAAAAAAGATAGAGAATGTGAGCTTGCATGGTTGAGATGGCAAATACCATGCTTTTCTTCTAGTGGCTCGGTTAGACCGGAGGCCAAAGAGCAGTGAGACCATAAGCTAAGGACATTCATACCGCAGTCATCCTAGTGGTCCAACCAGTAGCCATGTCTAGTTAGACTAGTGGTAAAGTCACGGTCAGATCGGCACTTGGTCAGATCAAGAGAACACCAATGATTAGATCAGCCTCAAGTAATTTTGATGCAACAATTAAATCGACCTTTTATGAAATATCAAGGTAAATTATAGTATGTGTTATTTCTGATTTTGTCCATACATATGTACCTATTGGTTCTACCGATCATGTAACTTAGTGTTGGATTTTTCAATTTCTTTATTTCTAACCCAACACAGAGGCCTTAACATATTTTTGTATGTAGGTCTGCGTTGATCGAGCGTGCTGTGAAATCAAAGTGTGTGTTGTGTCAAGTTCACCTGCTTGCTGCTTGCTGCTTGCTATGGCAGCGTGTGCATGCTTGAATTTCATAAGGATCATGCTGTTCTCGCGCACGGGAAGCACTGACCAGGTGAAGGTGCGTGCCAAGGGGCGAGCGAGCATCGGTCGATGGAGGTTAGATGCGATTGCGCGTGAACACGCGAAGGTCTGAGATATCTGCTTAGCTTCAGTATAGATCCTTTAGCTTCGTTTGAGTCTTCGTCGAGTTGCTAGAGTTACGGACGTACTAGTCAATTTAACCTCTAATTGACAAGAAAGATATATAAAGTTAGACAATCGAATCAATCAGTCGATAGATCGATATGGACTCCTGCTATCGGCTGAATGTGCCAGTTAGGATAGCTATCGGCTATAAGTCTGATGCACTCTTGCAATAAGTTGGTAGCCGATAGGAACTGTAGCACTCATAAATCAGCTAGAAAGCCGATAATGACATAGACAAATAGCGAGGAATAAAATAAAATACTCATCGGCTATAGAACCGATGACGCTCTAAACAGAATACGTGATAAGCGCTAAAGAGCGAGGTCCAATCTCTCAAAAAGCCGAGACCCAGTGACCACCGATGATGGTACTGTTTGAGCTAGTCTTGACAGATCGGACCGAACCGAGACAGTATAAGGTTGAGGCTAACGGCACCACAATGGCGTGAACTAGATCAGGCGTAAAGACGGAGGGACCGAGTGAATCCATCGGCTGCTATCGGCTATAGGTCCGATACAGGCATATAAGTAAACTTATCGGCTAGCGAAGCCGATGGGGGAACGAAGCCTGCTATGTCTCGATGATAGGTCTAATAGAACCAGATTGATCGCTAGGCAAGATATATGTATATCGGCTCAGTGCAGAAATAACTTATCGGCTGGCTACTTCGATAAAATATTATATAAAGACCTATCGGCTTAAGGATCAATCTACTACCAGTAGTTACTAGTTTGGATCTAATCAATGCAGCATGAGATCGATGATGGCAAAAGAGCATAATAAGCCGATAGAATCCACACGAACGTGATGTGGTATATCTAATCGGACTAATAGATTGGAGCTAACCAATGCTACCTTAGACAAAGCAGATACATCAGGATAGTGGCAAAACTTACTCCTTTGTTAGAGATATGACTTAATCGATTCAACCCTACGTCGAGAGTTAGAACCCGCCTATAAAAACCTAAATAAACTAAGGTGGTGATGTACTATGATTATATTAATCTGTGGAGATAATATACAAGGATCAAGGGGGTTTATCTTTATACCCTAGAGTTACAAGAGTTCTATATAGTTACAAACAACTTTCATACATTTTTTCTATTTAGAAAAGAAAACTTGCTCTAAGAAATTAACAAAATTAACTAAACTTGTCCATAAAGATACAATTACACTGCCATAGCTTCTATGGCTCCTCAGATCCAGTCACATTTGGATAATCTTTCATCTTTAACTGAACCGAATTCATCCTCATCCGTCCAATTAGGTCTTTACCTATATCAATCAGACTTTTTTCATAAGTCAATCGGCACTCTGATTCTATCTACGGGGAGGGACTACCAAATTTTGGTATTAACACATGTCCTCCAATTTTGAAGTATAAGGACTTATGCTTTGAAATTAACTTCCTTAGGCTCCCACGACTCCATAATCTTCTTCCCTACTTCTTGCAATTGGCTTACATGAGTTGATACGGTCCACATCAAATGTGCTAAGTTGTCAAACTCTTCAGAAAAAAACATCCTTCTAATATGCCTTGATAATGCTTAGAAGGTCAGCTCTGCTAACTGTTCATCGCTTAAGTCTAAGTTATAGTATTGGCTTCGTATATTCCAGAATCTTTGATATACACCAAAACTGAGTCCTCCTTCCTCTGCTTCACCGATATCAAATCTATGAGCCACGTCTCATGGATCCCTATAAAGAAGTGTTTGTGAAACTGTTCTTCTAGTTCGGCCCATCTTCTGATTGAACTTGGTGGCAACAATAGAAACCAATTAAAAGCTAATCTGAGTAGTAAAAATGGAAACAACCTAACTCTCAAACCTTCTTCTGCCAATGCTTGTCCATACTGAGCCAAGAATCGATAAATGTGTTCAACTGTTGACATGTTGTCTTGATATAAGAACTTGAAGAAGTCTAGCATCTTGTATTGGTGTGGTAATGGTACTCTATTGAACCACTCATGGTATGGAGGCCGATACATGAAATTATCCTTCTTTGGTTTCAAGCCGAATTGTTTTTGTATCACTTTGGATATCTTTATAGTCCACTCATCATCTTCATCATGTTACCCCTCGAGCTGAACATAGCCATTGGACCAATTCAATATTGGCATATGTGGACTGGTGGCTCTTGAGTAATGAATCCATCTACTTTTTTCCTTATCAAGTCCTAAAACATACTAATGAAGATATTCCTAGCATTCACTCATCTCCAAATGAAGCTATACTTGATATAGCTGGTCCAATTACAAGGAGTAGAGCTAAACAATTGGAGAAGGAAATTCATTCTCACGTGAACGCTAACCTTATGCTTAATAATCAGATTACATTGAATAAACCTTATGCTTTTGAGTACTTGTTTCAATGTTCTTAGGAATGATGGAGTGCATGAACAAGCATGGGATGATGATGGATTATGCCCGTCAAATATATGCAAGGAACCTGTACGTGCATGAGAGAGGAAAGGCCATTCAGCTACCATGAATATCAGCCGTTGAAGTGCAAGCAAATAATTCGAGAGTTAGGAATGCATGCAACTAGCAACTGGGTTGCTGTCCACACACGCTCCAGCATGCATGCAGAGAATACCAGCCAGCCAGGCGTCCTACTAGGCTTGGTTATTATTAATAAAAGTAGTGCTGCAACTTCCCACTACATGTTCTCAATTATTTTCCACCAAACTGAAACTCCACTAGTGCTATATATCCCTGTAATGGATAACGTGAACAGTAACTAGTGATTGCAATTTCAAAAATACCAACTCTTGGAATTCTTGTTCTAGCGTGAGTCTCGAGAGGCTTGCAAACTTATTCTTTCGATTCCTTAGGGAGTTGTAGAACGCCGAAGTGTGGTTCACCCAGTTTGTGCCTTCACGTCTGTATGGCGTGATTGCGTGGGCTGTTCGTCGGTACGTGGAAGGGTGATTGTCTCAGTAGTTCATCGCGTGGATAGCCTCGCGGTGCATTGCCTCTTCACCAGATCACGCAGCGACAATTTATCAAGTTCGCAGATCCTACGAGAAGATCGGGCCACAACAACTTGCTACACGTGCTGCATAGACGTGTGTATATCATCTGGAATCAGAGCCTCCGTTTCCTTAGTAGGATTATTCTTGTTTTCTGTAGGATAGAGTTTATATACCTACTGTCCAATCATAGCCAAAAAGAAAACCTATAGCAATTCATATGTGCTCCTGATTTGTAGTTTGTATTATCGAATTTTAATCCTTTGAGAACTTGTCTAGTTGCTGAATTTTTTTTCTTTATCCATATTGTTCTATCTTTCATCCTTGATCTGATCGGCCTTTGTGCTGCATACATAAAACAAAAACAAACACCCACCCATCCCACCCTTTGTATGCTGCACACGTTTCATCTCTATATTGTTGTTCTTTGATGAGCCGCCCCTAGTTCTAGTTCTGCTGAATTGATCAAAAAAAAAGAGAACACAACAAAAAGAAGAAAGATATATGAGAGTCGCATGCGTGTTTCTGTTATAAAAAAAAAAGAAGAGTTGTGATCAGCACGCCAAAAGGGGTTGAGCAGCATATTGATTGTTTCAATTCTCTCCTTTCTCCCATCTTCTTTCTTTCTTTGCACCTTTCTTTATATTCAGCAAATTAGACTTGTGTTTTTGGATTATTATTCGGTTTTGCATCACTGCATTTCAGTGCACTCCACTTACATATTAACCCCACCAAGCTCCACTTAAAGCACTGTGAGTTGTTGCACCATCGTCGCTGTTACAATCACTCTTCCCTACAGATTGCAGCCCCGATTCTTGCTCTTTTCAAGGAGAGAAAGAACTTGTTTTGTAAGTGGTGAGGGAGTGATTCCACATATTATTCTATCCTATATTGTTGTTTGTACTAATATGGTAGGAATCAGAGATGGTGCCGCTGTTTCGGCGGAGGAATTCCAGGAGCTGTGTACACAAATGGATAATCTGATGCAACAGCTCCAAACTCTCCAATTGAACATGCCACGTGGAGATCCGCCACCAAATGAGGATGATGACATTGAGGAGGAGGATGATCCACCGCGTCGTCCCACTGGCCGTGGACGTGGCGGGCGTGGTCTTGATTTTGCTAATTTTTAGAAGCTCTGTCTAGAGTCTTTCAGTATGACCAAACAAGGGCCAATTCGAAAGTCTTAGATGCCGAAGCCCGTTTTGGTGGCAGAATTGAGCTATTCACCGCATGTGAATCCTCTAAAGCAGTTGTAGGGGATGACCAATGAAGCTGTTCGTCATGCACTCATTAATCAATTGGGAGTGTTGGTGAACACTTTACACAATCTCTTATCAAGAAGACGGTCGACAGATCAATTGTTTGGGAGCCTAATCAAGGTCTAGTGTATTTGTCGATGAAGACGGAGCAACCATAGGTTACTTATGGAGCCATGAGAGATATATCGGTAAATCTGTTTCCACCGGCACAAGATCAGATTGGGGGGCAACACAATGATATGCTGCCAGGTTATCATTGGATGGCTTACTATCCTGATACAAGTAATCATCTAGGAGATCATCCCAGACAGTATCAAGCACCAAATCCTTCTCCACAATACCAAAGAGAGAACCCAAGAGTAGAGGATTGGTCTGCCAAGGTTGCAGAAATTGTTAGAGAGTAGTTCAGTATCAAGCCTATGAAGCAAGCTTTTATGTATCAGCACTCTTATCCGAAGTGATTCGATAGAATTCTACTATCGCACCGATACAGGATACTAGATGATGAGGACATCAACCCCTACACAGGACCTGCTACTACAACGGAACCAGCACTGACGTCACTCCCCACTACCCCAAATCCAGAAACGTTTCAAGGTCCAATAACGCGAGCCTGTGCACGTGACCTGAATTATGTGATCCTTTTAAGGAATAAAGGAGAAGATTCTGTCTAGGAATGACAACCATTAAGGATTGCACCATCTATGGAAGCCAATAAAGGGTACTACGCCACCTATCTTTTGGAAAGATTGTTTCCATGTAATACGTAGCTAATTTAGGAAAGGTTAGGTGGGGGATTTCAGCCACCCATTCATGCTGGACGAAATTCCCTCCCCACCTTTCTCCTATTTAGTCCTGCTCACGCCCCCTTTGTTTGGTGGGTTTTCTTTGATAAGTTTAGCCATTTGCGCAAACATTATGTACTGCAGTTGTGCTCAACGGCCACCTGTGGACACCCATTGTGAACCCCAACTTGTGAGTGATTGATATTCAGTTTTGCCTACTCCTTGTTCTTGCTCGTTTCTTCAATTGCTTGTAGGAACAGAACCTCGTCTTCAGGTTGATCTTGGCATCCAGCAAGGTCAATAACCGATTGGAGTTGATTCAGTGATTGCTAAGGCACCATGATCTGTTCGTTCGTAGTCAGATCGCGAGAGTCACCTCCTCCACAAATTGAATTTATACGTCTCACTGAAAGATCGGGCAATTCAGCCTTATCACTAGACTTCTCTAAATTCTCGGGATAGGATAACATATCTACAGTGGAACACATCAGTCGATTCTTAGCCCAATGTAGGGAGGAATCAGCTAAGGAAGCCCTGAGAGTCTATTTCTTTTCGTTGTACCTCTCTGGATCGGCCTTCACATGGTTCTCTTCATTACCTCCCAACTTAATTAGGGGATGAGCTGATCTGAACAAGCAATTTTACAAATATTTCTTCGCTAGAATTCATTAGATGAGGCTAAAAGATCTAAAATCGGCTAGACCGAGACCTAATGAATCAGTCCCAGAATACATCAAACATTTCACGATATCAGAAGCCGATGTTATAATCTTATCTCGAGCGACAGAGTGCTAGCTGAGTTGGCCTTGCAACAGTTGCTGGCTTTGGTTAGGAAACATTTTCATCTCAAGAGTTTGAGAGCCTGGCACATCTTCTACACAAGGTATCGGCTCTCATGAGAGTCGACTCATTGAAGCCAAGAAAGAAAGATTCCATTAGAAAGCTGCTCAGCTATAGATTTATACATCAGACTTAGATAAATGAGAAATCCAATGTAGAAGTTGGTGGCTAGAATGGAGCAGGATAGGAAATCTACATCTTGCCCCTAGTTGAAGAGTATCGGTAAGAAAGAAAGATATGATATTGATGTCAATAAAGTTGATAAGATCTTCGATCTACAACTTCAAGAGAAGTAGTTTTAGCTTCTACCAAACCATGTACTACCGTCAGCTCAGAAACTAAAAAAAAAACTGCAAGTGGCACTATTGAATCTCTCATTATACTAATAAGTGCATAGTTTTTCGACAACAAATGCAATCAACTGTTGAATAAGGAAGAATTAAATTTGAAGATAAAAATCCGATGAATATCGATGGGCACACTTTTCTTGTAAACATGGTTTGTGGGGTCTTCAAGAGATCAGACCAATGAAGGGAGACGTTGGGGAAAATCAGAAGTTACCTCATTAGACTATGTTGAAATATATTTGACACGTTAAGACAAAGAGCGGCGGGCCATTGCACATAAGGAGAAGTATAATCTGCATTAGGGTTGTCCGTTCCTTCAGTATTGCTTGGATCAAGACATGAGGTTGACATCGATTGAAGATTGCCATGAGCACAACAAGGTAATATCGCAGTGCACCAAGTAGAAGTGGATTTCATATAATCGACCACCTGAAAAGCCGGCATTAGTACATAGCTGATTAGGGCCAATTAATGAAGATCACGATCAAAAAGTAGCTAACGATAGGGAGTTGCATGAAGAACAATGCAATTCCAATTCCTAGTGGTGTCCATCTGGAATCTTCCTAGAATCAAAAAAGGAGCGCACAAAGATTGCAACACAATGAGCAGCAGCATAAGAAGGCAATGATGGGACCATGAGGAAGCAATCGGAGTCAAAAGACTACATGTGTTTGGCGCGTCAAGCATAAAGATGAATATGTTGACTCATTGACTTTGGCCAACATGATGTTCTTCTTGCCTTTGGAGTATAAAGCGTTTGCATTTAATGAAGAAAATAAAGAACATGTCTTTGCCCAATCGACGCTGCAGCCTGATCAAGCCATATTTGACAAGCCTAAAGAATCTAAGTATTGGCACTTGAAGTCATTATACATCAAACGGTATGTAGATGGGAAGTTGATGACGAAGATTCTAGTTGATAGAGGCATAGTTATCAACTTAATATATGCTACATATCGCAAGCAGGGGAAGACTACCAAAGATCTTATCAAAACAAATATGGTATTGAAAGAATTCGGTGGGAATCCATCGGAGATGAAGGGTGTGCTAAATATGGAACTAACAGTTGGAAGAAAGACATTGGCCACCATGTTTTTCATCATCAATGGCAAGGGATCATATAGTCTACTTCTTGGCAGGGACTAGATTTATGCCAATTGTTGTATTTCTTTGACAATGCATCAGAACCTCATATAGTGGTAAGGAGATCAAGTTGAGATGATTCCAACCGGTCAGTCGACCAGCATTACGGTAGCCGATCTGCCAATCTAAGAAGCTAAGGGGGTTGATTGCTTGTCTAGAAAGATATGGGATAGAAATTTCCTTGACATAAGTAGGAAGGGAATAAAGCCAATCCAACAAGTCGACTTAGAACTAATGGGCACCATTGAAGGTTTTGAAGGGAAATTACGGCAAGGATCTACGTCGGCCAATGAGTTGGAAAAGTTGATATAGGACTAGGATATAGGCCAAGGCTGACATTATATTAGTAAAAAATTATGTATTGAGTTACAGGAAAATATAATAAATTTGTTGAAGGAATTTTGGGAATGTTTCGCTTGGGATTACCATGAGATGCCAAGTTTAAGCTGATCGATTGTTGAACATCGGCTTTCTATCAAACAAGGATATTGGCCATTCAAGTAGTCTCAGAGAAGATTCAAAGTAGAGTTACATGATGTAATATCAAGGCGGAGATCACGAGGCTATATGATGCAAACTTTATTACACTGTGTTGATATGCTGAGTGGATATCCAACATCGTCCCGGTAGATAAGAAGAATAGAAAGCTAAGGATATGCATTTGACTTTTGGGATTTGAACAAGACTACCCCTAAAGATGAGTATCCAATACCGATGCTAGATCTATTAATTGATGCGGCATCAGGTCACAAGATCATCAGCTTCATGGACGGTAATGTCGGTTACAGTCATATTTTTATGGCGGAGGAAGATATTCACAAGACTGTATTTAGATGGCTTAGAGCTATTGGCTTATATGAGTGGGTAGTCATGATCTTTAGATTAAAAAGTACTGGTGTGACTTATCAGAGGACCATGAACTTTATATTTCATGATCTCATCGACCTATTGGTGAAGATATATATTAATGATGTGGTAGTCAAATCTAAGAGCTGATCTACGAAAAGTACTAGAGAGGGCGAAGATATATGGATTTAGGATGAATACTAATAAATGTGCTTTTGGAGTATCGACTAGGCAATTCTTGGGCTTTATGGTGCATGACAGAGGAATTGAAGTTAGTCAACGAAGCATCAGAGCTATCTAAAGCACCGACCACCAGCCAACAAGACATAGCTACAATCTTTGATCAGCAAGCTTAACTTTGTAAGGAGGTTTATTTCAAATCTGTTGTGAAGGATTGAGTCCTTCACTCCTTTGTTGAAGTTGTGAGCTGATCAAGAGTTCTTGTGGAGTGTCAAGTAGTAGAAAGCGTTTGATCAAATGAAAGATTATCTAAATTCTCCACCAGTATTGATTCCGCCGTAGAAAGGGGTATCATTTAAGTTATATCTATCAGCCAATAAGACGTTCATCGAGTCGGTGCTGATATAAGAATTTCAAAAGAAAAGAACAAGTGGTATTCTATTTGAGCCGATGACTTCTAGATAATGAGACAAGATATCCTACAGTGGAAAAGGTATGCCTATGCTTATATTTTTCATCTACCAAGTTAAGGCATTATCTTCTATTGGCTAAGTGCACACTGTTTTGTAAAGCCGATGTGGTTAACTATATGCTATCAGCTCTGGTCTTAAAAGGACAAATTGTATATGGATATTTCCTATGATGGAGTTCGGTCTGAGTTATGTATTGGTTAATCCAGTCAAAGGACAAGCAGTGGTCGATTTTATCGTACAACATAGAGGGATCCATGAAGATTTTGTGGAGGTGATTTTGTGGACTTTATTCTTTGACGGATCAGTTTGCAATCATGGATCTGGTATCGGCTTGGTGATTATATCGCCTTAGAGGGCAAGCTTTGATTTTGCTTTTAGAATCAAGCCCTATCGGACAAATAATCAAGTATAGTATGAAGTGCAAGATTGATGAGTAGCCGTGGAGGTGACACATTACATTAGCGGATTCATTATGGACCTATCTGATGACATGCCATGGATCTACTCAAGTAGCACCGTATCAGCTGGTATATGGTCATGAAGCAGTTCTGCCATGTAAAATTAACATCGGCTCTCAGAGGGTGTCTCTATACGATCAATTGACAGCTGATGAGTATTATAACCTGATGGTAGAAAAACTTGATGATTTGGCTTAGAATTGGCTGAGGGCACTTGAGGGGATCAAAGAGAACAAAACCAAGGTCGCCAAGCATTACAATAAAAAGGTGATGATTAAATCTTTTTCTAAATGAGATCTTGTTTGGAAATTAATTTTGCCAATTTGGTTTAGAGACAGTATGTTTGGAAAATGGTCACCTAACTAGGAAGGGTCCTATCGGATAAATTGATGTGTGCTTGGTAATACTTATATACTAGAAAATCTTGAACGAGAGAAGTTTGCCAAAGCGCTTAACGAAAAGTATTTGAATAAGTATTATCCTAGCGTTTGGATTGACGCCAAAATCAGCTAACTGCGGCCGATTTATAATTCTCTTCAAGACAAAAAGCCGATGATGTTCTATCGGCTAATGGTATTATTTACCTAAATCGGCTAAGTATGGTTGATTTCTAATATTTCTTCAATACAAAAGCCAATATGGTTATATCGGCTACAGATAGCCGATATCATTAGATATCACCTTTAGGGAATATAAAAAAAATTAACATAGTTGATCAAATTCTATACAAGCAATTAATGTTTTGAAATGACATTATAGGTTTTCAACATCAATGTTTTACATATATTTCTTGATTACCTTGATTGTGTGCAGATGGATTTTTACTGTCTCGTTGATTGGGTGGAAATCTTCCTCATCGGATCCGAGGATGGTTTTCAAGCTCTTCTGTTGACGAGCTATTTGATGTACTCTTTCTGCTACTTTGGCCTTTTGATCTTAGATTGATTGTGCCAAGCCGATAAGATGTGATTCAGTGACTTTGATATTGCGATGTACCTTATCAAGTTCCACTATCAAATCAACTTCTCATTTCTTTCGTTGGCCTAGCTTTGTGTTGGTATTCTCTAAGTCAACTATCACTTCATCAAGTTTTTTCTTCTTGGTCTAGGGGGATAACCAATCATTTTGGGCTAAGCTGCTTTGTTCAGTGCAATCAGCTAAACATCACCTAGTTAAGGCATTATCTTCTATTGGCTAAGTGCACACTATTTTGTAAAGCCGATGTGGTTAAGTATATGTTGGGTCTTGTGGAATTCCAAGCACTAGGTGTGAGTGCATTAGTAAGCTCTACAAGCAGGAGGTATTCAATCTCAGCAAGTCTTTCCCGGATCGGTCAGTAATCTTCCACTAGTGAGCCAATTGGGATGTCCAGCTGATGCATGATATCAGATAATTGATCACGTACATCAGCTAGTAGAAATGTTGTGATTGCTGCACTAGTAGTTGTGTCTTCATCCGTCTCTAAGTATTTGCCGTTGTCAAAAGATAACAAATCAGCCAATGACTGCAAATTAAGATCAGTGAGGAGAAGAACTATAAGCCAAAGCAGAAGTGAAGATATGGAGTGATGTACCTAATACACAACGGGACTAGCATGAGCAGTAGTATCGGTATAGGCTTGATGAATTGCAGGAGCATGGCCGATGATTGAGGTAGGAGTAACATGGACTACTTGAGTATTTCTTGGTTGAGGATCAGCTCAATGCTTGTATCGGTCTTTGGAGCCTAGGTTTTAGTAGTCGATGGCTCAAGGTACAAAACGAAGATATCAGGGGAAGTATAAAGATGACAAAAAAAGGAAATTAGATCGGCACATACTGGCGAGGGTAAGAGAGCCGATGTCGAAGTAAGAGGAGGTCCTTGGGTAATCGATACCATGATGCTAGCATCTGCACTAGATTTTTATTTTTTAGAAACTGTCCGAGCAACGAGCTTCTTGCGTTTAGTTCCTAATGGTTACGGTACTCGAAGTAGAGCTGATGGAGATGGAGCACCATGTCCAAGGTGGGACTCGGTCGATTGAGGTTGACACATAATTGACCAACGGCTTGTGCTTGTTATAAGTGCTTCTTTGTCACTAGGCTGTCAGCTCATGGAGGTTAAATGATGTATTCATGATTAAATGTAGAAAGATTACCTCTTCATCGAATTTGATGTAGTCGAGATTAAGGCGCAAGCAATAATGTTCAACCAATGAATTGAACAAATACCTTCTCCACTTCAACCACCATCGAGCAAAGAGTCTGGTGTTGGATATATAGGCCTCGAAGGTGGTATTATCCCCAAGGAAAGATATTTGGCTATCATCCTTGGCCGATCGTACTCCAAGCTATTGTTTTATATCTCCTTGGACTTGGAGCTTGCCGATAAAGAATAAACTGATTGGGAGATAGCCAAATCCCAACTGATGAGTGCTAATGGATGGATGATAAAACTCGTAAGATTAGTGTTAGGTTCAACCCAATAAGAATCCAATCAGTAGAAGATTGGGAGTTATGGTTGATAAGAATATTGTCTTCAATTCTTCATCGACTAACGCGATGAGTGAGTGAAATCTAGAAGGCATCTCAAATGATGAAGTGTCCTCGTACGCGAACCAGAGCATGGCCTCCTTGGTAAAGCTGTAGTAGAAACATTTGAACCATTGGCTGAGTCTGAGGGGAGTTATTTTGCTTCTAGAAAGAGCCAATGTATCTAGGAGATACATCAGCGTCGGCTGGCTTCGCTTCTCTAAATGATTAGCCAAAAAAGTCAAAGAGGAGAAAGGGGTCCTAGGATGACTTTAGAAGTATAGATGTTTAGCCAGAGTTGTATGAGCCACCAGGGATCACCAATATGACTGACTGGTTGGCCAACCAATAGTTTTTCTCACCATTTGATAAAGCAGTTGATAGGGGCTGTAAGGAGATACTGCCCCAATAGAATTTGACATCAATCAGCCAAGCACTCTGCTAAGCATTGCATATTGGTGGTCGGGCCAAGGGCTGAACCGCCAAAGGCAAACCGCTCTAACTACAGATTTAGGAATGCAACTTGCTCCCGACCATTAACTGGTCTAGAAAGAAGTCTTACTATGCAGGGATATGTATTTAGTCCACCCTACGATGTTTTTGGTATTTAGCCAATGAGTGGGTTTGAATCGGAGGATGGACAGATTTATATAGTGTGTGGTGTTAAGGCAAGTCAACATGATGATATCCATCAAGGTGAGAGTCATTGGCTCATGTCCAAACATGAAAGTGTTGAGGGCGTCTAACCAAAACTAAGAGGATGAACAAGCTTCTTTTCCAACTTAGCTAGGAAAAGGTTGATACAATGGTTGGTTTCTAAGTCTTCCTAGAGTGATTTTTTGAGGTCGATACCCTAAGCTACCAATTCCCCCGTCCTGATAGTACTAGGCTAAGATCTAAAACTATTGGTCCAATCGTTGATAGTCATGGGTGAGTTTTTGTAAGTGATCCATTCTATTTCAAAATTTAATAAGGTCTGTTGGATCCTCACTATCCATAGGGCCTAGATAGAAGTACGCCAGATGGTCGGCGATTGTAATGGCAATCTGACCTTTGTAATTCTACAGTAAACAAGAACTCGACGAAGAATAGATGAATAGACGAGATAGACTGAATCTATCTAAAATGTAGAGCAGAGTAGCAGATGAAAGATTACCTCAGAAATTGTGTGTGTTGATGCCATCGCACGAGGAAGAAGGAGAAGAAGATCGATGGTTTATTGTTGGAGTTCGTTGAGGTTCGCCTTTGGTCGTTAGAGTTTGTTGAGGTTTTGGGGGCTCTAGTGATGATGAGGTGTGAGGAAGAAGGATGAAGATGCAGAATGTTTTATAGGGGTAGGCTGGTAAGTTGCTATTTGCTGGGTAGGGGTGGGCCATCTTGTTTTGCAGAGAATTCCAATAGCTCGGAATTTCAATGTCCGTTAACAAAGTCTAAAATTGGAAGGTATGTGTTAACGCCAGAATTTGGTTAGCCTGTAAATGTGATTAACCAATGATGGAAAGACTGATCAGCTTGCAAAGAGAAACTGATTAACACAATGAGAGATCTGATCGGACAGGTTGAAAATGGATTCAGTCTGGTTGAAGATAGAAGGTTATCTAGATGAGATTGAGTCTAAAGAGGAGTCAGAACCACTATAGGGTGTTTTATCTATATAGAATATATTATATAAGCTAGACAAGTTTAGTTAGTTTTACAACTTTTTATAGATTAGTTTCCTTATAAGTTTAGGAAATCTCGTCCGATGGTTGTTGTAACCACGTCGGACTGTTGCAATCCTAGGGTATAAATATAGTCTCCTTTGGAAGCTTGTAAAGAATTGATAGATCAATACAACACAACTTTGGCACATCGCCATCCTAGCTTGCCTAGGTATTGGTGATGAGTTTTAGCTCTCAATGCGGGACTACATCCGTTAAGTTTGATTTCTGGTAAAGGGGTAAGTCCTGCTATTAGCATGGTTCGTTTTGCTCTTTCTAATGCTGCATCGATTTGGTTTGACCTCTTAGTCTGATCTGGCGTACCGCATCATATCTGTGTGAGGTTCATCGGTAAATCAGTCTCCCTTCGCTGTATAAGGTATCGTGCTGCATCGGTTAGGTTCGACCAATGAGATCGGTGGCAGTGGATCGAGCTATTGGCCTGATCGGTATTCGTGCGACATTTTGTCAGAGTGAGTAGCCGATGAATTATCCTTATCGCTCACCTCATATCTCATTCACATATCGCTCAATGATTAATCCATTGGCGATCGATTTGGCTACGTTGGATTCGGCCAAATACTATTTTAGTTAGTTCTAATCTTTCAGGTTCATATTTGGTGGGGCTAGCTTTGAGATCTAGAATATTTCATACCCCAATAGCTTGGATAGTCGATGAGTTAAGATATAGGCATGCATTGGAAATTCAGCCAGTAAGCAACTGATGACCTTGCCCTTTTCTCTCTCGTCATTACGTTCGATTTAGCCTCAATCGTCTCTTTGCCATTAGTTGTGGGCTCATACTATTTTGGTTCGCTCTGATCTATCAAGACTAGTTCTAATGGTGCCGTTACGATGGCCGCTAGTCCTCGTGGCTTCGTGAGGGATCGAGCCTCACTCCGCACTTTCGTCACCTTCATCCTACGAAGCGTCATCGGCTATTTGACAATATTTTATTACACGCGTCTATCATCTACACCTTCGTCGGCTTTTCAACCGATGCTTGAGCGCTATCTTTCCTATTGACACCTAGTTGATAGGGTGAGCTGTATTGGCTTATGGAACTTATCCCCTGTCTCTTTGTGAATTGTATAGTTAAATTGACTGGTACGTCCTTAAACTTTGAAGACTAAGAATCTACACTAGAGTTAAGCAGATCTCTTATGTCTTTGCGTGACTAGAATGCCGTCTCCCTCGATTGGACCTTCACCAGCCCATTCATGGCCTCTCTAGGCCAATCGGACTCCTTGAGATTCGGTGAGCAACAGCTCGATACAAACTTGTGAGGCATTGAAGTACGGCACACACGATACTCCTGTGTACTCAGCGTAATCAGAAGATGTATGTGGCAACAAATGCAGGTTAAGGCACGGGCATCACTTAACGATACAGCAGCGAGCCGGCGAGTCATCGGCGTCGTCTGTGATGACCGTGCCCAGTGAGAAACCAACAGCGGGTGAGCAAATGTCTGGTGAGACTTCCCACCGGCGGCACGAAGTGCGGGAAGATTCACTTAGGGGAAGAACCAAAGAAAAAAAAATGGAGATACCAAGCAACTTCTCATGTCTATATAACTATATTATATTAATATAAGTAGTAAAAAAATCATTTGATAGATATAAAATATAAGGAAGACCAAAATAACAGGTATAATTTTTGTTTTTGGTGTGCAATTATGAGATTTAGTTAGAGAACACACATTATCAATATTGAATGAACTAAATGAATTGTTGGGATCAAAGAAGTACACGGAGTAATAAGCTAGATAGCTTATTCACTGAATCAATTTTAGTTACAAATATAATATATTTATTTTTAGAAATATAAATTGTAAGGGTGTTAACATTTTTTTTACATGTTGAGGTGTCATGTGGGGGCGCACGTACAACAGACGACAGCGAGCCCGCGACATGCGCAGAGCCGCTGAAGGAGCAGCACGCACAAGAGATGCGCACGGAGACGCGCAAGGCAAGGCAACCACCAGTGGCTATGTTTGGAAGGTTAGTTTAGTTTCCTATCTTTAGAGCAATTGGCTATGTTTGGAAGGTTAGTTTAGTTTTCTATTTTTAGTCCATAACTCTAGAAGAAATTGACTCTGATTAGTTGAGGCCCTTGGCTATATAATCCATGTAATTGAACACTAGAAGGGGTAAACAAGAATTATTTCCTAAATCTTCTCCTTCTCTTTCTCCAATTCCAACAGCAGTGCTGAGTGGTAAAACCTCGTCTCAACCATGGATCGTGACTACGAACTCCGTAGCCATGGTCCAGCTACCCTAGGTCCTGGTGATCTTGACATGGGGAACCATGCCCCTGCCAGTCTTCCCCATTTCCGCTACTGAATTCGCTACTTGCAGTTACGAACTCATGCAGCTTTTTTGGATAGTCAAAAATACCATCGTTATTCTCAAAGAAAATGTCTAAAATACCTATATCAATCAACGGTTAGATTTAAATTGTACTACCTACTACCGATAAAAATAGGTCAGGATGATTTGGAATTAATTATTAGCTGTTTTCTAGAACCAAAGCAGAGTGGACTTCTGAACTCTTAATTAATCAGTAGTTGGGTAGCTTAATCTGTTTGATCTTTAATTAGTATAATTTCAATCAAGGTACAGTGCTCCAGTGCTCGTCGCAATATCGAATTGGATCTGTAGTCAAATAATTTACTAATTTGTTGCTCTTACCCTGGTCGGATGGGCAGGTGGTAAGTTCAGCTAAATTGACAAAACAAACTAAATCAGTAGTCTGCTGCCTGAAGCATGGATGCATCATCCATGGCCCTTCACCGGATAAGTTCGCGACCGCTCAACTTTGTGAGTCCTAACATGAACGCTTGTTTGCTAGCCAAAGCAAGCAGGCAGGTCTTGTACGCTTGTTTGCTACCACCGAAGAGCTGCTGCCTATAGCTAGATAGGCCTAGAACAAACCTCGTTCTCACTCTTGGCTCCCACTTATCCCCACTGCCTCTAGCAACTTTAAAGTGACCGACACACCATGCATTTGGAAATTAATTAATTCCAGGCAAAAAAACAAGCTAAGCTAGGCATGCATGTGCATCATTCACTCTAAAAAAAAGAATAAAGAATAAAGCAGTATTGGCTACTATTGTATGTCAAAACTATAGTAACTAAAAGGAAATTAACGTAGCTACTAGGTGCGTGTGCACGCGGACTCTGATATGTATGATGTTAGGCAGCGATGTACAGCGGAAATCAAAACGAGATCAATTTTTGACGGCTTGGATAGATCACGACATCCGCCGCGGAGCTAACTAACAGTAGCATATAATCACAACCCTTCATGAATCATCATGAACAGTCTCACCTCTCTGCTAGACTGTATTAAGACCCGTTAAAGGTGAGATAAAGTGGCTAGACCCGTCATAGATGAAAACATATCTATAATGGACTACTGTATAAAACTCATCATGGATAAGATCAGTTATCTCTGATGAGTTCAATAAATAGACATTCACAGATAAGCACTTACCTATAACTCATCATAGGTGAGGGTTTAATAAACCCATCAAAGGTAAGGCTTTTTTTGTGATTTGTGTTCACCTCTATAGCCCGTCACATATGTATTGATCACACCTCTGACAGTTAGTATATTACCAATAGATAGAAGTTGGCTACCTTTTATATATACATTCATAGATATATTTCTTGAACCGCCCACCTTATACACTATTTATATTATTATAGTTGTGAGGGTAAGGGGAAAATATTTGTAAAGGTTAAATAAAAAATAAGCTAAATTTGAACTTAATAATATTATAGTTATTCATCCAAACTAATTTTATTATATATGTGTAGATGTATCGTAGCTAGATGTACAATACTAACTGCTTGAGCCAGAAGTTTAGAAATGGAGTATTTGAATTCCTAAATACTGTGAAGGATGATAAGAGAAGGTTGAGTAAGGAATATGTGGTTTGTCTATGCTAGACTGCAGAAATGAGAATATGTTTGCAAATAGATCATAGTTATAATCTCATATTATACGTACATGTTTTATGAATGGTTGTAGCTGTTAGAGCAAACACAAAAAACAAGAAGCGCCGAATATTTCTATTGTATAAGTGGACGATGAACATCAAGAGGAACAAAAAGATTGAGACAACATGCATGTTCCTTCTCTAGTTGGCAGTGATATCGTTGATACCAACCATGTTCTTTTTTAGATACTTCATGATGTTGAGAAGCTAGAATACAGCAAGAAGGATCATGAGAAGTTCTTAGCTTTGGTGATAGATTTGGAAACACCTATTTATCTTGGACATAAGCCAAATCACACGAAAGATATCTATTGTCCTTAATTTAATGAAACTTAAAACAGGTTACAGTTAGTCAGACAAGAGCTTCATGGATCTATTTGATTTTTTTAAGGGCTTGCTACTCGATGGGGACAAAATACTGAAGAATACATATGATACAAAGCAAGTGTTATGTCCATTAGGGTTAGAGGTTAAAAGAATTCACACATATCTGAACAACTACATCGTATACTACAAAGAATACGCTAACTTGGATATGTGCCATACATACGAAGTTTCTTGATACAAGTGAAAGAATAGCAATATAGAGGATAATAAGTCAAAGAGGAGTGGTCCAGCAAAGGTTTTGTGGCAATCCTAGGAAAGGAGAATGGTGTGCTAAGGCATCCAGTGATTCAGCATAGTGAAGGAATATTGATAGAAGCACCCTTAATTTATAGAAGATCCAGGAATATTATGTTAGGTCTGAGTATAGACAACATGAATCCCTTTGATGACCTCACCAGTCATCACAACACTTTAGCAATGCTTCTCATAAATTTCAACCAAACGCCCTAGTTACTTTAAAAGAATGTATGTTTTGCTTTGTATACTAGTGTAAGGGCTGAAACAACGTAGTAACAATATTGAATTGTTCTTAGAACCTTTGGTCGATGACATAGAAATGCTATGATGACATAGACATGGAATGCTTATGGATGGGAGAACTTCAATCTTCATGCATTGTTGTTTTGCACCATTAATGATTACCCTACACTTGTAAACTTTCAGGCCAAACAGTAAAAGTAAAGAAAACTTGTTCAAACTATATGGAGGAAACACATAGCAAGTGAATGAAAAATTCGTGCAAGATGGTCTACATGGGCTATAGGAGATTCCTCCCCTTATCACCCGTATAAAAGAATGACGAGAAACTTCAATGGTAAGAAGGAAGAGTGTAGGGCACCACTGGAATTATTGGGAAGGCATGTTCATGATTTAGTTAGAAACATCTGTAATGATTTCAAATAGAAGAACAAAGCTACCAATCTAAAGGAAAAGAGTATGTGGAAGAAGAAGTCAATACTCTAGTTGCTACCGTATTGGAAGATTTGGAGGTCTGTCATGGCGTTGATGTGATGCACATAGAGAAGAATGTTTGTGAGAGCTTTGTCAGGTTACTACTTAATATTCTAGGCAAGACGAAGGATGGGCTAAATGCATGGTGAGATTTGGAAGATATGAACATCCGTAATGAACTGCCACCAACAACTTTAGAGTCACAAAGACTGTACCTCCCACTAGCTTGCTACTCTATTGAAGGAGTAGAAAAAATATATGATATCATTTCTAAAGAGTATTAAAGTTCCATCCAAATACTCATCATCGCCAAGTAAGTGGCTTTCAATGGATGACCATCAAATGGTTGAGATGAAGTCACATTATTGTCATGTCCTAAATACATAGTTACCATTACGAATATTTTACCATTGAATGCTAGGCAGACAATAATGCAGTTATGCTCCTTCTTCAATGCAATTGCATAGAAGATCATCGACCTAGAAGGACTAGATGACCTACACGCAAAAGTAGTGAAAACACTATATCATCTCAAGATGTACTTCCCACCTATGTTCTTCGATATCATAGTACATCTCATTGTTCACCTAGTTAAGTAAATAAAAGTGTGTAGTCCTATGTTCATAAGGCAAATGTACCCATTTGCAAGCTACATAGGAATTTTGAAGTGTTACGTATGTAACTGGTCCTGTCCTAAGGGAAGCATGATTGAAGGGTACACAAGCAAGGAGGTTATAGAATTATGTGTAGACTACATGTCGAAGATCAGGGCAATTGGAGTTCCGTTGTTGAGACATGAAGGTAGGCTTGAAGGTGTTTGCATCGTGGGGAGAAAAGCAATCATGCTAGATCACACCCAATATGATAAAGCCCATATCACTGAGGTTGTACCATACTTAGAGAAACATGAAGCGAAGATTTGATAAGACAATATTAACTGATCAGCTAGTTGGGTCCAAAGAAAGCACAATGTAGGTTTGAACGAATGGTTCAAGCATCATGTCTATAACTCGAGCAAAGTCATAAATGAAACCCTTATGTGGTTAGCAAATGGCCCGGTATAGGATGTTGAAACATCGCAAGGATACGATATCAATGGATTTATTTTCTACATAACCAACTAGAACCAAAAAATCATAGTATATAATAGTGGAATACATAAAGAGGCGGTTAATACACAAACTGGGCTATCCTAATTAGTACTATGGCCACATAGAGGAGATATAGGAGTTGAGTTATTTGAAATTTAAAGTGATGTTGTTTTGGTATATATGGGTCGATCTAAAGCATGTCAAGGTTGACAAAGATGGTTTCATGCTTATAAATCTACAATCCAATGGATACAGCGATGAACCGTTTATTCTTGCAAAACAAGTAGTTGAAGTGTTTTATGTGGCCGATATGGCAAATAAGAGGCTTCATGTTGTTCGTGAAGGAAAATGAAGAATCGTTAGCGTTGACAACGTTGTCGATGGGGACGATTACAACAAGTACATGCATGCTGTTGGCCAAGACGCTTCTCTTGAAGAAGTTAAATGAGAAGATGGGACCATGTACACACGTGTAGACCATGACGAAGGATTTCTTATGTAATAATGTGTATGTGTAATGTACGAGTTTAATGTTAAGTGAAATATATGGCTTTTCATGTGATTTAAAATGAATTTAAATTCCAACGAGATTACCTAAATTACAAATACACTATGGTAAATGTCTGGTCAAAGTTTAACATTCATACCTACAAATAAAAATGAATTTGGTGGACTTCTTATCGAAGTTACTTATGATGGTTTTAGTAAAGGGCCCATCAGAGGTAGGTTACATGTGACATATTTTAGTGCATAACCCATCACAGGTATGCTACCCATGACGGGTTTTATTGCATAGTCTGTCACAGGCAATCCTAATGCGTTTTTTTGAAGTATCCAGATACAAGCAAAGTCAGTCATATGCAGATCTAAGCCACCAACACCCTCATCCCACAACTCGATCCCCACCTGCTCCACTATTGTGACTACCGTCGTGCCCTCTCATTGGCCTCGAGCTCCCCAAGCTCACCACTGCACCGCTGTCGTCGTCGACCCAAGCCTTCCCATCATCCAGGAGCTCGTGGAGCTCGCCACTACACCACCATCGCCACCAACCTAGAGCACCGCCATGGTATCCTCGAGCTCCCCAAGCCCGTCATTGTACCGTTGCTGCTACCATCATGCCCAAGCATCATCCCAGAGCTTCCCAAGCTCGCCACTATGCCGCCATCACTGCTATCCCTAAGCACTGCCATGGTTTAATTCTCTATGATTTAGCCTTACTTTATTTCCTATTACTTTAAGTATATTGCAACCTTTTCATGCTATCTCTATGATTTTTTATTAGTTTATTAACTAATATAATTTTTAGTGAACTTCTTAGCTGTACTACTACTTCTGATTTTAGGTTTTTTCTATTAATTAATTACCTTCCATTTTTGGTGATTTCTTAGTTAATTAACTAGTGTGATTTTGTACTTACTGAACTAATGTAGTCAACAATTTTAGGGCATATGTTAAATTGTAAGAATTGAAAATATCCGAGAACGTTCATGAAACCGAAAACTCAGCCGGAACCTACGCAACGACCTGCAGTTGAAACCCTAGAACTTAGAACCAATTACCTAAACATAGTTGCTCCTGGAAAACCAATGGTGCCATGAAATGTGTTCGGCCCATTTAGGAATATTTGAAGAGTCGTCACATGATAGTACTTGGGCATTTTTCATGTGGGCATCAAGAAGATCCCCAAAAGCGAGAAAGAGGAAGCTTGGGCTAGTGTCAAGGAAAAGGTCGACTATTTGGAGAAAGCGAAGGCAAGACTTAAGCGACGTGCGTTATCGAAAATGGACCGAGCATGGACGAACTTTAAGTCCAAGCTCGTCAATGAGTTTGTCATCCCTTCGAGAAACCGCACACTATATGCGGAGTACCCACACCAACAAACAAGGCTTATTCTCCAAGAGTTCCAAGCAACAAACAAGGCTCATCGACAATTAAAGGCTAGGAATGAGCACCCACACCAACTTAGGATGGTGCAGATTTGGCCCAAGGAGGACGAAACTGCAATAGCGACAAACATCCCTCCCCCGTTCACTGATATCCCAGAAGAACTTACTCAGAACTAGGTTCCAACAAAGGCAGGATCAACCCTGATGGGTCCATCTCCTTTTCCAATGAAGCTGATGGAGCGGTGTACCTGAGACTCGTGAGTATTTACTCAGGAGTCTCAAACAAACATTCCGCTTCATTAAAAACTTTACTCTAACACCCAAGAGAGATATTATAGTCAAGTTGACTCCTCATCAAGTTGAGCCTACCAATACATCTCCTCCACCTCACAAGACTCAACTTTCGATAGAGCATCTATGTGGTCCTGAAATGATGGAACTAACAAATGTTGGGGCTGCCATAATGGACTTGGATGATATACCAATTGGCTTGTCTCCGATTAAGATTCCCCCCAACCCTGATATTTTTGCAACATAGAAAAGAAGCCAACATGAAAGGAAAAATGGAAAGAGCAAGCAAAAGGAGTCCTTGGCCCCTCGATAACTTCAGCTAAGTCAATTTGTTTATGGCATGCCCTTGGTGGAGGAAAGTTTGTTACGACAAATGGGTAGTGTCTGCCAAGAAGTACACAAATACTACATGGAGATGACCAACTCTAACAGGAAACAACGGGAGAACTCAATCGTTGGACATCATGGTCCTGAGTCATTTCTATCTAGTGTAACTTATGTTTATTGGTGGCTCTAATGATCTCTTCGATCTTTATAGGCTGTGATCTTTATGTTTATTCAGGGTACTAGGTTGGTTACCTTAATACATTAGTGATTAATGAGACCAGCCTGACTACCAACACCAGTGATGTTATCGAGTACATAAACCGTTGATTCTAGGCCCATAAAGATAAGGAATACATAATTTTAGCACACACTTAGCAAGCAAGGGCCTTGCCAACTTATGTTTTTCCCTTATTTATTACATTGTAGATCTTGGGTTCCTTACAGATACATGGCTCATCTAGGTGGCATTAGGTTCCCTTGGTAATAATGCCAAAATTGAATAAGATATACAACCTAACTCCAACCATAGCAGACCATACAATTTTGAGCCTTTCACTGTTGCAACAGACATTGCATGGGCACCTTATGTGCAAAAATGAGGCAAGCACATAGAGAATAAGCAAACCCTCTGTCACCATAAGGACTTCCAATACACGCAGCAAGTCGTCAATCAATACAGTTTTCATATCTACCACAACATGCCTAACTGGATGAGATAGGTTACCAACTGCAATTCCGAGGTTCGTACTTACACATGTACATCATTTGTACTTTTTATTGTCGTGAACTAGCTATAGTATAACTATACATAAATAGGTGGTCGTCAAATTGACCCAGCGTACATTATAGGATAATTAGCCGTTTTCACCCTCTATGAAATCATTTACCAAAAGGGATGTTCCAGCCCAAGTAGATTGAAAGTGAATATGTTTTCTACAATGATCAATTTTATCTATTTGACAATTGTATCATACACCTCATATTGCTATTTATGTATTTGTCTATGTATGTGCTTATATACATATGTTCTTGGATGTTAAATGATCACAAATATATTATTTATAAAAAAATTCTATAAATTATAGTAAAAAAGATATCTCCCGACTTATGAAAATCTATAATATATTATTTAATTATTTTTTTAGTTTTTAACTTCATAGGTCATCATGGTTTTTCTTTGAAAATTCATGGACTGTACATGGATGGATATGGGTAAGTTTGTTGATTAAAATAAAAATTGTAGCTATATGTGATTTTTATAAATTAATATATATGTATGTTGATAAATATCTGACAATAAATATATGTAGAATCTATATAGGTGTATTTGTGAACTTGTTGATATGTAAATTTCAATATATTACTTTGATAGAATTTTGAATGTCAATTATATCAATGTTACTAGGAATATGAGGGTTTGGAAAAATATGTGCTATCTATTTTTTAATTATATGGCTAGCAATTTCTGAGGCTAGAAAAAAACAAGTTTATATTTTTTTTAAATAACCACACCATTATCGGGTTTTAAGTAAACCCATAATAGGTAAGCACTACCTATGAAATAGATCCATCAAAGGTAGACTATCTCTGATGAGCTATAGCGCAATCACATATCTAGGGTATCTCATCTATGACAGGTTATTAAACTGACTGTTAGAGATAATAACTGTTAGAGCTATATTATCTCTAACGAACTGTTAGTGTCTGTTTGAGGTGCTAGCTCATCTATGACAGGTTTTTTTAACAGTGTGTCGTAGGCGATGTAGAATCACTACTAACCACTCATCTATGACGAGAGCCAAATCTATCATATATTATGATGGTTTGAAACCTGAGCGGATTCTGCCTATTGTAATAAACATGTCTGCTGTCTGTCAAAAAATATAATTGTTGACCAGGAACGTAATGGTTGTCGTCACTTGTGTTTGGATGATGCATATAGTTGCATGCCAGAGTAGCGTATGGGGCAACTCAGGTTAGCCAGGCTTGCCAGGCCGGTTGAGTGTGTATATAGGATGTGTACACTGCGCTTGCATGACAAGCAAGCAGCAGGAGGCAGACAGGCAGACGTAGCAGGCCAGAGCGGCATGAGCGAGCTATACAGGAAGACAATTACTCCGTGGCCAGCCGAAGAAGGCGCTCAAATGGAGCTTACTGGGAAATGGAGGAAGGTCATGCCATACATGGCCATGGTCTTCCTGCAGTTTGGCTTCGCCAGGTTGTTCCTCATCTCCGTTGCGTCGCTGTGGCAAGGCATGAGCCACTACGTCCTCGTAGTATACCGGAATGCCGCCGCTGTCATTGTCATGGCGCCATTCGCCCTCTGGTTCGAGAGGTTGAAACGTGCATCTCTTTTTGATCGAGTTTTACGTATTGTTAACATCAAAAATTAGACAGCCCGATGATGGATTGGAAAAGGCTGATTGGCTGAAGAGGTATCCAATCGCTATAGAGAAGAAGCCAATCAGATTAAAGTAATGGAAGACTCGGTTCCCGAATAGAAAACTATCCAGATAAGACCGAGTTTATGGAGGAGCCGTGAAACCCACGACAGGGTATTTTATCTTTTATAAATCTTATCTTATGGATAGAAAGATTTAGTTAGTTAGTTAACTTTTTTAGAAATATTTTCCTTTATTTTTGTTAGGAAATAACGTTCGATGTTTGTTGAAAACGCGTCGGACTCTATAAACCCAGGGTATACATATAGAACCCTAGAGACATGTAAAGGAGAAATCCTTTGATCAATACAACCTCGGCGCATCGTCACCCTAGTTTATCTAGGTTTCTATTGGCGGGATCTGGCTCTCGACGCGAGGCTGCATTGGTTAGGTCCGATCTCCGGCGAAGTCTCGCCACTATCTCGATATGTCTCGTTCTGTCTAAGACTGCATCGGTTAAGTTTGACATCTTAGACCGATAGGATGTATCGTATCATGTCCGTGTAGGATCTATCGGCTTATCAAGCTTTCTCCGCCATCATCGGTCTCATGCTGTATCAATTAGGTTCGACCTAAGAGGCTACCTATGGTGGAATGAGCTTTAGGCCTATAGGTCTCTATACAACGTTTCATCGGAGTGTTAGCCGATGAGTTACCCATACATTGAGCATCCAGCTAAAGAGCCAATGCGCGCCTGTCTTCAGAGAGATGTCCTCTCATCGGCTCAGCTAGCCAATGGGTTTGCTTCATCCTTGCTTCAGCACGTTCGATCTGGTGTCCACCGTCCCATTGCCTTTGGCCCCGTTCTCGTACTGTCTCGGTTAGGTCTAATCTTCGAGATTCGATGCCAATGGCGTCGTCACGGTGGGCGACAGGTCTCGTGTTGCCATATCCAGAGCAGTATCGGTTTCGCAGCCCGTGCCTTTTATACGATTCCTTGCCAGCTTGCATATGTCTTCATCGGCTTTCCAGCTGATGAACGACCATGATAGCTTCCGTCGACTACTAGGAGGTATCCTGCGCACCTTGCTAATCTCTAAGTACATTCCTGTGTCTCCATCGGCTCTGAGCTGATGGATCAGGGCCTCGCGTCTGCTACACCCGAAGGCATCGTATCCTTCATCGACTTCCACCTACGCCTGTATCGGCTCCCCAGTCGATGGAAAGGCACCCTGATTCCTATTGGCGACTAGCTGATAGCAGAATTCGTCTAGACACGGTCGATGACTAACTCGATCCTATCGGAAGCCAACCGATAGCGAGCGCTCGTATCGACCCATCATCCGACTAACCCGTTTGCCTCACCTCCTTGTCAATTGTAGGGTCAAATTGACTAGCACGCCCGCACCCGCACCATCGCGTCGGAGCCAACCGAACCCCATGGGCCCCGACACATGTACCTCAAGCCATGAAGAGAAGCCAACCGGCCTGCACTGCAGCTAAGTAGACCTCCCAGGCGTCGGCGTGCTCGTGCCGGGATTTGGTGCGAACATATTTTTTTGCACACCCTGTGGGACCAAAGGTTTCATTCATTGGCCGATAAAAATCATACTTCATTCATCGGCCGGTGGGGTAGAAATCTTCATTCGTCATTCGATTGGACGGGATTTCATTCATCGGCTAGAGAAACCTGAAGACCATTCATTGGATGAAGATTCTTTATCGGCTAGTGTGATATAATTCCATTTATCAACCAGCGGGACTCTACAAGTATCTGATTAAAAATCAGATTTTTACTTATCAACCCAGGGGTATCTTGTTGTCAACATGTCTAAAGAAAAGGTTGATTCTAAGGCATATTTGTCCAGTTACTATGGAGGATCTGAATGAAGACTAAAGGCAGCATATAGAATAGAATATGGACAACTTTTAGAAACTCTATTTGGAATCCTTCAGTATGACTAAACAAGGGCCGATTCAAAAGGCACAGTTATCAAAATGTGTTTTGATGAAGGAATCAGGCCATTCATCACCTGTGAATTCTTTCAAGCCATTGCAAGAGATGTTCAACGAAGTATTTTATCAAACATTCAATAATCCATTGGGAGTATGGATGGATATACTACAAGATCTGATTAAGAAGACGATACAACAATCATCAGCTCAAGAGCGTGATCAAGATCATGTGCCTTTGGCAATAAAGACGAAGGAAACTTAGCAAAACAAGAAGGACATATCGGCAAATATGTATCCATCAACACAAGATCGATTCGAGGGGCAATGGCAGGAGGTACCTCTAGAATTCTTTCAGAGCAATTATTATGGAGAGTATCGCAGGCAGAATATGGTACCATATCCACCTTCACATGATCAGGAAGATATTCTAAGGGAGAAGGATTGATTAACCAGAATTGTGGAAACAGTGAAAGAGCAATTTGATATGAAGCTCAAAGATCAAACAGTTATGTATCAGCACCCATATCCAGAGTGGTTTGATAGGGTTCCGTTGCCTCGCCGATACATGATACCAAATTTCTCTAAATTCTCAAGGAAAGACAATATATCTAAAATGGAGCACATCAGCCGATTCTTAGCACAGTGTGGAGAAGCATCGACTGAGGAAGCTCTCAGAGTCCATTTCTTTCCATTATCCCTCTCTAGATCGGTCTTTGCATGGTTTTCTTCGTTACCACCGAACTCGATTAAAGGATGGGCCGATCTAGAGCAGCAATTCTATATATATTTCTCTACTGGGATTCCAAAAATGAGACTGTTAGATTTGACATCGGTTAGACAGGGGCCTAATGAGTCAGTTCTAGAATACAGCTAATGTTTCTAGAACATCAGAGGTCAATGTTATAGTCTTGTTCTGAGCGAGAAACAGTTAGCTGATTTGGCCTTCCCAGGGGTTTCGAGTCGCATCACGTGGAAATTTTCTTCCCAAGAGTTTAACAGTTTAGCACATCTGATGCATGTGATATTGGCTTACGAGAGCCGATTATCAGGAAAAGAGTAGATGTCGAGGCATTGGAGGCTGGAGGAAGAGAATTTTGAAGCATGAGTCTTCATACTTCGAAATTGGGGGGCATGTGTTAACACCAAAATTTGGATAGCTGATGATGGATTGGAAAAAGCCGATCGGCTGAAGAGATATCCGATCGCTACAAGGAAGAAGCCGATCGGATTAAAGCAATGGAAGACTCGGTCTCGGAATAGAAGACTATTCAGATAAGACCGAGTTTGCGGAGGAGCCGTGGAACCCACGTCAAGGTATTTTATCCTTTGTAAATCTTATCTTATATGGATAGGAATATTTAATTAGTTAGTTAACTTCTTTAGAGATATTTTCCTTTATTTTTGTTAGGAAATAATGTCTGTTGGTTGTTGAAAATGCGTTGGACTCTGTAAATCCAGGGTATAAATATAGACCCCTGGAGACAAGTAAAGGAGAAATCCTTTGATCAATACAAGCTCAGCGCATCACCACCCTAGTTCATCTAGGTTTTTACCGGTGGGGTCTAGCTCTCGATGCGGGGCTGCATCGGTTAGGTCTGATCTCCGACGAAGGGGTAAGTCCTGCCACTATCACGATATGTCTTATTCTGTCTAAGGCTGCATCGGTTAGGTTCGACCTACGAGATAGCCAACGGTAGAATGAGCATTAGGCCTATAGGTTTCTGTACGGTGTTTCATCGGAGTGCCAGCCGATGAGTTATCTATACGTGGAGCGTCACGCCTAGCATATCGGCTTCTCGGCTGATACGCGCCAGGTCTTCAGAGACTTTCCCTTGAGCGCCACGCCAAGCGCGTAGGCCTTCCAGCCGATGCGCGCCTATCTTCAGAGAGACATCCTCTCATTAGCTCAACTAGCTGATGGATTCACTTCGCCCTTGTTTCAATCTGGTGTCTACCGTCCTGTCGCCTTTAGCCCCGTTCTCGTACTATCTTGGTTTGGTCCGATCTTCGAGATTTGGTGGTAGCGGCGTCATCATGGTGGGCAAATGGTCTTGTGCTGTTATCTCCATCCTATGCCTCCATCAGCTCTATGATCGATGGATCAGGGCCTCGCTTTCGCTACGCCTGGAGCCATCGTATCCCTCGTCGACACCTGCCATGCTCTCATCGGCTACCCCAGCCGATGGAAGGGCACCCTGATTCCTATTGGCCGATGATGAACCTGATCCTATCGGTAGCAAGCCGATAGCGAGCGCTCGTATCAGCCCGCCGTCCGACTGACTTGTTTGCCTCACCTCCTTGTCAATTGCAGGGTAATGATTAGCACGCCCGCACCCGAATCGTCGCGCCGGAGCCGACGTGAACCCATGGCCCTCAATGCGCGTACCTTAAACCACGGAAAGAAGCCGACCGGCCTACACTGGAGCTAAGCAAACCTCACAGGCGTTGGCGTGCTCGTGCCACATATGCATGTGATTTCTTGCTCTGTTATATGCGCTAAGTCAAAGTTTGTGTACTTTCCCAAAGTTATTCTAAATCATTTTGAAGTTGTTATAAGATCTGTTTGATAAGTAGGCCACATAGCAAGCAATGATTTCCTCCAAATGTCCAGTCGAACTGCATAGGTTCTGTTCTTGCAGTTTTATAGGAACAGTGTTAAATCTCGCTGACAAACATAATTTTGTTTTTGCCACAAATAAAAGTTGTATTGAGTTACAACACCTTAAGATCACGCACTTACTACACCTTAAGACCACACACCTGTTTCAATATAAAGTTTTGTAAGTAAATAAATACACAAGGGTTCACGTTGCACTAAATGCTGATGAACAGCCTCAAGCACTCGTACTTCCACGTTTTGACCATTAGTTTGTTACACTTTTTTTCACCGTATAGCTTTCCATCAGTTTCGTCATCTTTTTTATAGCAAGCTAGAGAATTGCTATCTTAACATGACGATAAATCTGAATAGAAATAGCAGATACTAATGTTTTGTACCAGTAAATGAACAAATGTTCATGTAGATGAACATAACATATAGACACGTGATAATATGTAGCATCAAAATACAATAGTAAAATTATCAAAAATCAAATATTTTGTAAACAAAAAAATACCTCTAACATAGAAGAAGTTATAGCATTGTAGTTAGCATTGTGTTTTAAGGTGTAGTACCATAGCCTTAATTCCATTGATCCTACCATAGCCTTGTTGTCGGATTAATTGTTCACGAACAAAAAAAATATAAATTGACAGAACTATTGAAAGTACATAAAGTTTATTTATCAACTTATATTCTGTATATAAAGCACTTCTCTTTCTTAAAACTAAATTCTAATTTTTCTCTCTAAGCCTCAACTCTTTTTCTATTTATAACCAAAAAATCTAGTCATGTTGGACTTAAACTCTTGAACTTTAAATCAAATACAATAACTTAAATTCAAAACCTTCTCATATTAAATAGGAATCCACACATGCTACAATAATCATGCCCATGCACTACAGTACACATGTGCTACAAAACCACATGTGAACAGTACCACACATATTTCCTCTATTTTGCCTTCCAATTTCTCTATAATTTTTTTAGCTCTCGCAATTTTCAAGTTTGAACTCTATCCAAAACTAACTTTACTTTTCATACATATACAATCCTCTTGTATACCGTATGGACTTTACCTCTGCATATATTGCTCTACCTTTTGTATCCCATATGATCTTCTTGATTCTATACATATCAACTTCTCTTAAGTTTAGTCACAATTCATCACCGGCACTACTCCCAAAATCTTAACACACACCTACATATTAATAGACCAAATAACCATTTCTAGACATATATATCGTAACATAACCTACATAATTTATACACACAGAACACCACAAATATATTTATAAACAAATTTTCATTAATTAAATTATTTATAAAACTAATAATTTATTATAAAATATTAATTCAACATAATCCAAAGTTTTTTTAAAAAAATTAGGAGTACATATATGTGAACTAGTAAAGACGAGGGGTTGTTTGGTGTTTCTATGCTAGTTTCATAGAAATTGTTCTTCATGTGTAGGTATACATACCAAGAATGCAACTTGACAAACTCTTCCATTCAGGTTAATTATTTTGTTACGACTTTTCAACTGGATCAATTACTTCTCAGTATGACAGCACAATGATATGAAACATTCCTAATGTATGTTAACAAACATCAAGCAAATATAAACAACAATTTCTTGCATGGCCATATCCATTCAATATATTATCAGCCCTAGATTTCAGACATATGTAACTCTCTAGTATACCCACCTGCCAAAAACAAATTTCTAAAACTAAGGTAAACCTATAATTTTGGGAAGTAAATTAAAAAAACCAAGGTATGTCTAGAAGCAACTAAAAAATTATATGGAAATATAACTAACTAAAACATGTCTTTTATATGTAGCTAGACAAAAAACATTACTGACCAATTAAAATCTTCGAAAATGTGCAAAGGAAAGCAAAGTACATGTGTTCAGTTAACAATGAAAGAAGGCAAAATTTGTAGAAAAAGCATTTAGGGTAAATAAACAAGACTAGGAAGTCAGTGGCAATCATAAAAAACTTTAATTTTATATACTTCCGAACATTCTAGGGCTAAAGTAGGGGGATTTTACCTTAAAGTATTATGGCTGCTTTTGCTCGTGTCTCATGTGGTATTTCAAGATGTGGAGACTCTCATTCTTTGAAGACACATTTTATATTATATGTTTCATTTAAGTACAACTTTGTAATTTCTTCTATTTTTTATTATATTCTTATCAGTTTCACAAAAAAGAAGTTAGTTTTGTCAAATAGCACTACCCATCTTTTAGAAAAATTGATGTTAAATACTACTATCTCCGTCCCTAGAATTACACTGTCAACATAGAAAAGAACAGAGGAAGTGAGTTCATTTTTCTTAACATCTCTACCTTTTTCCATGATAGGAAAACAAGGCCCAAAATGATGCTTTCCGTGTTTTTCAACATCATGGCTCTGGGACTACTCGAGTAATGATCCAACAATACAATTACATTCTGATGATGTTTCAATATTTTCAAATCATACTTATAATTGTAAAATTATGCAAGGCCTGTGCTTGACCAAAATTTCTTCTATATGGGAGCCAAGAACACGTCTGCAAGTTTCTCATCGGCACTCACAAACATATTGCCTGTTGTAACGTTTGTAAATGCCATCATACTCAGGTGAAGTACAAAATTCATATACATAACTCTACTATTTGTGGCCCGTGTGCATGGTGTTTAGTAATATGGTCAGAATCACCATGGCTAGTTAGCACTGCTACGTAACACTATATATATATACGTAACACTATATATATGCATCTATGTGTCTTTTGCATGAGGTCCAGATAAAATTGTAAGCAGGGTGGTGTATCTAGGTACACCGTGTGGAATGTCTGGGCAAAAGTGTATTTTAAAATCTAATCCTTCCGTGATGATTTTTCTGGTAATCTTATTGATTTTAGCATACGTAGCCTTAGAGTAATAATTAGGACAATGCTTAGTAGTTCTGAATGGAAACTAGAGATAGGTTAGCATATATCTAGTGGTGACCATGGGTTAAGAACACTGGCAAACGGGTGGAGGGATGAGTTTGATGCAGTTTTGCGGATTGAGAGACAACTTCTATCCAATTTTGGAATTCACAAATGAAAATTAAACCAAGCCAACAGTTTAAGGGGACAAGAAGTAGAATTTTTTCTTGAAAACATACAAACTATGGGCTATCTTTTTACATGAAATGATAACAAAATATATGAGAAGTTTGGCATGCACAAGCGAACCCGCCCTATAATGTGATTATGCGTAGAGTTTCGAAATTGGGGACATGGGGTACTATAATATTATTTTGAACACAAATGCAATAAAAAGTTTCCTATGTTTTATATTGTTTTGCCTCAAAATAATAAAAAAGCTTTATAAAAATTTGTTGCACAGCTAGGTTGGAGAGAATAAGCATCAAGATAGGGCCAGGCAAAAATAGCTGGCACACTGATAACAGTGGGGGGAGCTATGCTTATGATACTCTTCAAGGGCCCTGTCATCAATTTTCTATGGACTATGAATGCCAATCGCAACATCTCTAACAGTAGTGGCCACAACAACGGCCACTGGCTTATGGGTATCTTCATGATTTTGTTAAGCTTCTTCTGTTGGTCTGCCTTCTTCATTCTCCAAGTAATTGACTAATACCTATTTGTTCATACATTTGCATCAGATAGTCTTCAAGGGTGATCTCAAGAGAAAGTTCTATCTAGTTGATTTCTTATTAGAAAGTGCCCAACTTGAGACATGCTTGGTGGTTAATATCAATATGGGATGGCTTTAGCATCTGAGCTTATGTTAGAATGAGAAATCTTCACAATCTCCTAAAGAGGGATCACATCCTTGGACTAACAAATGATGCTTATTTTGAAAATGATAGAATTTATAGTCCATGTCAAGCGGGAAAACAAGTTGGAGCACATTATCTCACAGAGAATGTGATGATAACCACAAGATCAGATATTGGTTGTAATCGATTAGATTGTCGTTTATAATTTTGGCCTCTTTACTATCAATTTGCCACTTTATTATGTAGCAAATACAAGTTTGATCTTTTTATATTTGTGTGCAATTACTTGCTACGTTCTTTGTTTGTGCTGCACGAAATGTTCTTCGTGAATAGGTCAGCCGAGCATGCCATGATTGATAACAACAAGGATATTGTGTTGCAATTGCGGGTGCTGACCTTGGATTTGTATCCAAATCGTAGTACCAAAACAGTAGTACCAGATCATGGAAATCAAATGACTCACAATTCAAATGTATGCTTGAGGGCAAATTAAAAAATATATTAAGTTAGTTATAAATTCAATCTGGTTCTTACATCTGTTGCATAAACAAGTACAAAACAAAAGCATTCATGATGAGGACATCACCAGCTCAATTATGACCATGTCCATGTTATACAATAATATACCAAAGGTGCGTGCATTCTATATTAGATATACATGTTATATATTTGAAGAATTTGGTTGCAACAAGAGTTGCTCTTGTTTTCGTTTGCATAATTGCTTGCATTGATGAAAGAAAGAGGAGTACGGAACATATGAATTATCAATGAAGATGATTGGGGACCAACCATGTCCTTCCCCAAGTATCCTCTCATGCCTCACATCACATTTGGCCCATAAAAGGAAAGAGATAAAGTTACACATATTTTTGATTCGTGTTCGGTTCTCGTGATAGTACCAAATTCAAACGGTCCTAGCTGCTGATCTAGAATGCTTCTTGGGCCCATGAATACTTGTTGGAAAGATTATGATGTCTACTTACAGATGGTTTTGATTCCACATCAAAAGTCCTCCAAAGTTGCTCACAATCTGCAAAACAAGTCACACACCTCATACAATCTAAATTTGTTTTGGACTGTGGAACTTATAATTGAGTTTTATTGAGTTGGCTCTTGTTATGGACGACCTTCCACATCATTAATAACTTATAAATAAGAAGTTTCTGCCATCACTAGAGTTTTGGTTTGTTTTGATTATTCCGCCACTTTGCAGTTTCACTGCTAGATTGGTTTGTGGAACCCAAACTTTTTGTGCTTAATCATTTTTCTATAATTTGGATTTTGTTTTTCTTATTGTTTGCAGAAGCAACCTTCATGATAAGTTTGAAGGTCTTGTGGCCCAAACTTTGGCTAGGTGCAACCTTCCTTGGGCACCGTGAGGTCGTTCTTCACACGTTGCAAGCAATGGTCCATAACAAGATAATCATATTCAGAATATACCTAGCTAGAATGCGGATACTGCATAGACAGATTATCTCTCTAGAGCAGCGGATAAGGGGAAGAACTTGAAGGAGGGAACTGAGTGGAGGAAGAGGTCCATCCACTAGATTTTGACGAAGGTGTCCTTGTAGGGTCGTCAGAGGTGAAGTGGTAGGGAATGGTGCAGGCCAAGTACATTCTCTCCCATGGTGCCAACAATAGTGGGAATGGCGGCAATAGTAGTGAGAACGACACTATTGGCGACGACCACCCCTTGTGATCCTTTCATCATTTCCTCTTCGTCGGCTCGTCTTCCCTTTAGCCTAGCCCATTGTCTCGCTCTTGTATTCGCTTGGCCTCTTCTTCCTCTCAGCCCAGTAGGTGCGTAGTAGCCCAATCTACCCTGTGAGTGTCCATTCTCCCCTCTTCTCATTGACAAGTAGGGCATGCCTGTTGGGTCCATCTTCGAGTTATGCTTGAGACTCTAGCCCAACACTGATGTCATCTCCTCCACTCAATCCAACGAGTCTATTGAGTTGCCTTCCAATCCAACTATGAAATTGTGATCCCCTTCATCTCCTCCTTATTTCCCCTCAACTAATTCAAAGAAATCCCTACGAAAGTGCTACTGCCTTGAACCCGTAAATCTTTGGACAAAACCATAATTGCCAAGTCATCTTGAGCTTGATCTTTCTGTCCTTGGCCTATAAAAATGATGCCTGTCAGCACTCCAAATTTTTTTGCCGATGCTCTAGTTTGCTTTGACTCCTAATCTTCTCTTTGTAATCGCCTCTCCCTCTTTTGCCACCATGCTCAAGCAACTCATCGTCGTCGACCAGAGTCCCTCTACCTGTGTGCATCACTGTAAACATCAAGAGGAACACTGCCATCCCCTTCCTCGATTCTAAAGTCCCTCAAAAGGTCGTCTTCATCACAAACCTATGAATGTCATCGCTTCTTCACAAGGATGCTAGGACCATCGGTGACCACCTCCTTCATGCTATACCTTGCTAGAACAATGTCATCACCAATGCCCTAAAGATCGTCACCATTTGGACCTCATTGCCATTTGCCATCACGTAAGTGTGTGTAAGCATCATCACATCCTCCTCATTCTCTCAGTTCCCTACATTCCCTTGTATGCACTGTCATTCGACGAAACCATTGCTTCATATACTTGCCACCGAAGATCTGATGTGGCAGTTCACATCATCGTCGATGTTAGCTGTCATCTCATCCCTTGTGCTCCCATGGCACTTCTGTGTTTGCTCATGTGGCTAAGACAACCAGAATCAATCTGAGCCAAGCAGCCTAGATCAATCTAGACCATCGATTCCTCATGGACCTCTTTTGTGGTTTGGGTCTACAATGGCTAGCCTCACTCTATGATGTGTGGGTCACATAAGTTAGCAACCTTGACCTCGTCTCTCTTCCAGGGTTAACATAATTCCTTTTTAGCTTTTTAATAAATGTTTTAATTTCTGTAAAACTTCTAAAGTTCATAACTAATTCATAAGAACTCAGATTGATGTCATCCAAGTTGCAAAATTCTTTTGAAATCAAGTTCTACCTATTTTCTGTACTTTTTATGTACTCTCTATTTGGTTTTTTGTACATGTTCTCCTCTCTTCACTTGTAATCATGTAGTTTCTAATGTTTTGGAGATTTGCAAATTCGGCCAAGGAATTTCGGAAGAGTATTTGAGGACATTTGTGAGCAAGGCAAGTTACACTATCCTTGAGCATCTTGAATCCCAATTTATGAAAATTATTTTGATTTAAATTATTACATCCACTTCTTCAAATTTAACACGTTCATAACTGTTTTGCTTGTATAATTTTTGTTACCTTGTTATTTGTGTATTGTTTACTTTGACAACCCTAGGTAACCAAAACAACTAGTGAGAACTCTATTTGTTGTGCTTACTATAAATTTTGGGTTTAGTCTTAGCCATGCTTAATTAGAAACAAAATAGTTGTTTTGTAATATTATGACTCTGGGAGTAACTATGATAATCTTGTTGAGATATTGGACAAATAGCTTGTTAGCCAATAAATGGTGGAATCTTATTCAAATTTTCCCAAACATGTTTTTAGTGGGCCACGATGTGATTTTGTTAGGAGCACCTAGGCCATTATAAGAACTGGACTTCAGGCCTCTGTTACAAAGCATAAACCACATAACCACATCTAATGGGTAAAGCTTAACTCATAGCTTAGACCAACCTAAACAAAAAGACACAGAAATGAGCAGAACAAGGTTTGGTGGACAGACATATCTAGTATATGAAGGCTAGAATGCTGAGATGCCTAGGGGCATAGATCGTCTACTCAAACCAGGTCAGCTGGTGGGGGACAAGGTCTTTGTTGGTTGCTTTGTTTAAGATCGAACTAAGTGAAAGGTTATGTCATGTTCTTTAACTTGGGTTCCATGATGGTGGTCATCGAGGTGGTCATCAGCCGCGTCCGGATGGCTCCTGCTATCCATTGGCCGAAGAACTGATGGAGGCAGCGAAGGTTATTAAAAACAAATTGCACAGGATCCCTCCAACGGAAGCTGTAGCGCTCGTTTATCGGAAGGTATATGTAAAGTGGCAAGAAATCGTATAAAAGACACATCGGCTGCAAAGCCGATGCCGCTCCGGATATGGCAAGGGCGAAGTAAACCTATCAGCTAGCTGAACCGATGAGAGGACGTCTCTCTGAAGATAAGCGCATCGACCTTCCAGCTGATGCGCTTGGAGTACGCTCGAGGGGAGTCTCTGAAGATTGGTGTGTATTGGCCGAGTTGATACATTGGGCGTGGTGCTCAATATATAGATAACTCATCGGCTAACACTCCGATGAAACGCCATATAGAGATAATGAGAACTCACTAGGGTTTAGTCCCGATCTTTCGATGAGAGGTGTAGGATATCTCGATTGGGGGATGGAGGCGACGTTCCTAGCCTGACTACAACCGTCCAAGGACGATGCACCCAAACACTTAGACCAGTAAATTATCACAACCATGCAATCGAAAACTCAACAAGCCCTAACTAAGCAGTCCTAGTAAAAAAAGGCTCAAAGGGTTCTCAGGATTGCGGAGAACTAATCCACTATTTTTTGTTGGCTTTTTCTGGACTATAAGAAAATAAATTAAACAACAAAGGGCAGAAGGTCTCTCACCGATCAACCGCGCCCTGATACCAACTGATGAGAACCTGCTAGGGTTTAGTCCCGATCTTGCGATGAGAGGTGGGGGATAACTCGATTGGGGAGTGGAGGCGATGTTCATGGCCTGACTACAACCGTCCAAGGACGACGCGCCTTAGCAACCGATACACCGTCTCCGATGGTTGACGCGAACTTACAATATGCGACAACCCAGCCACTAGGGCACTCGTTCTACAAGCAATCAAAGAACAAGCAACAAGTAAAACAAGCACTGGAATTGCTAGATATTGAGATGAAAGATTCACTCTGAATTCACAATATGTCGGGGTTCCAGAGACAAACAGACGGGGGGCTCTAGCCGACACACGCGCTGTGTGCAAGTAGCAAGATGCTAACTCTAATCAACAAAACCCACCACTTCTTGGCGGCGGCTGAAGGTTTAAGAAGAGGGAAGACAACCACAGGGGTGTTAGGGTCGTGTGCAACCCTAGGACACGCCACTAATGGGCCCAACTTGATACATGGCCCATTGGACCCAAAAGAGGTGACGCAGCACCATGGACAAAAAAACACTCGGTAGAAAAATGACAACTATGGCCACTCCAGAACAGATATTGACATGGGGCTGGATCCATTTGAAAGTAGACTTGATAAACTTTCCATTAAGTACTTGCAAGCTTAAATCGGAGTTCGCATGAAGTCGTGGCAGCCGTCAGAATTTAGCGCTGTCCTGCAGTCCGAATCTACCCCACGCTAATCGTCTTTTTGTTGGATCCTCTCCATCGTTTCTGAGTAAAACAAGAGTGCACGTGTCTCCAGGGTATAAAGAAGAGGAACATAAACTTAAGAATGAACTCATCTGATAGTTGAGTTGACGTGCACGAGCGCAGTTAATTGGACCATGAGTAGATGTATCGATAGTGTTGATGTCCTCATCAAGAGACCTATAGACCTAAAGCTCAATCTACTATCGGCAGCCTTGTAGGTCAAACCTAACTGATGCAGCATGAGACTGACAACGGCGAAGAGAGATTAATAGACTGATAAACCCTAAACCCTGCATGAACATGATGCGATACATCTGATCGCTCTAAGAGGTCAAACCTAACCGATGCAACCTTAGACAAAGCGAGATATATCAAGATAGTGGCGAAACTTACCCCTTCACTGGAGATCAAAATTAACCGATGCAGCCCCGTGTCAAGAGCCAGACCCGCCAGTAAAAACCTAGAAAAATTAGGGAGGCGATACGCCGAAGTTGTATTGATCGAAGGATATGTTGATTTCGATACAGGTTTCTAGGGATCTATATTTATACACTGGTATTACAGAGTCCAACGTGGTTACAACAACCATCGAACGCTATCTCCTAAAAATATAAAAGGAAAATATCTCTAGGGAAGTTAACTAAACTAACTAAGCGTTCCAATATAAGATACAATTTACATAGATAAAATACCCTGCCGTGAGTGCCACGGCACGTTCTCAAACTCGTTCTCATCTGGATAATATTCTATTCTTGGACCGAATATTTCCTTGCTTCATCCGATCAGCTTCCTCCCTGTAGCAACCAAACTCTTCTTTTACTTCAGCCAATCTTTTTCAACATTTCCCTAGGCTTTCCAAATTTTGGCGTTAACACATGGCCCCTAATTTCGAAGTATGAAGGCTCATGCTTCAAAATTCTCTTGCTCAGGCCTCCAATGCTCTGAAATCTCCTCCCTTTCTGATAATCGGCTTTCGTAAGTTGAAAGCACATGCATCAGATGTGCTAAACTGTTGAACTCTTGGAAAGAAAATTTCCACCTGATGCGACTCGACAAACCTTAGAAGGCCAAATCAGCTAACTGTTCATCGCTCAGAATAAGACTATAAAACCGGCTTCTGATGCCTCGAAAATGTTGGATGTACTCCAGAACTGATTCATTAGGCCTATGTCTAACTAATGTCAAATCTAACAGTCTCATTCTCTTGAATCCCAGTAAATAAATATTTATGAAATTGCTGTTCCAGATCGACCCATCCCCTAATTGAGTTTGGTGGTAATGAAGAAAACCAAGTGAAAGCCGATCCAGAGACGGACAATGGAAAGAAATGAACTCTGAGGGCTTCCTCGGCCGATGCTTCTCCACACTGTGCTAAGAATCGGCTGAAGTGCTCCGTTGTAGATACGTCGTCTTGCCCTAAGAATTTAGAAAAATCTGGTATCATGTATCGGTGAGGGAATGGAACTCTGTTAAACCATTTTAGATATGAGTACCGATACATAACTGTTTGATCTTTGGGCTTGATATCAAGTTGCTCTTTTACCATGTCCACAATTCTGGCTAACCAATTCTTCTCCCTTAGAATGTCTCTGATAATGTGGAGTGTATATGGTACTGGATTCTGCCTGAGATACTCTCCATGATAAGTGTATAACTCGGGATTACCATTTGGGTAGACACGTTGATATCCTCCATAATAATTACCCTAAAAGTATTCTAGAGGTACCTCCTGCCGTTGCCCCTTGAATCGATCTTGTGTTGGTGTATATACATTTGCCAATAGGTCCCTCTTGTTCTTACAAGTTCCTTGAGATAACTCCGTCTCTATCGGCAAAGGTACATGATCTTAATCAGGCTCTTAATCTGATAATTCTTGTATCGTCTTCTTGATCAGATCTTATAGTGTATCCATCCATACTCCCGATAGATTGCTGAATGCTCAATAAAATGCTTTATTGAACATCTCTTACAATGACTTGGGAAGATTCACAGGTGATGAATGGCCTGATTCTCTCATCAAAACACATTTTGGCAACTGTGCTTTTTGAATCGGCCCTTGTCTAGTCATACTGAAGGATTCCAAACAGAGCTTCTAAAAGTTGTCCACGTTCTACTTTATTTGTTGCCTTTAGTCTTTACTCAGATCACTCATGGTTACTAGAATTATAATATCCCCATCGGCTCCTTCTTCGGACGAATGTGCCTTGGCATCAACCTCCTCTTTAGACATATTGGCAACAAGATGCCCTAGGTTGATGAGTAAAAAATTTTAACTTCTAATCAGGCAATTGTACAGTCCCACTGGTTGATGGATGGAATTATGTCACACCAGCCGATGAAAGATCTTCAATTACGAGCCAATGAATGATATTCAAGTCTTACTAGCCAATGAATGAGATCTTTGGTCCCACTAGGCATGCTAAAAAATATGTTCGCACCAGATCTCGCGCGCCCGACGCGAACATGCCGACGCCTGGGAGGTCTGCTTAGCTCCAGTGAGCCTAGGTCAGTTTCTCTCCGTCGCTCAAGGTACGCGCGCACTGGGGTCCGTGAGATTCGCTCGGCTCCGACACGATGGTGCGGGTGCGGATGCGACAGTCTATTTGACCCTGTAATTGACAAGGAGATGAGGCGAATGGGTTAGTCGGACGATGGGCCGAATGAGCCTTCACTATCGGCTGGTCGCCGATAGGATCAAGGTAGTCATCGGGCGCATCCAGATGGCTCCAACTATCAACTGGTCACTGATAGCGATTGGGATGCTATTTCTTTCGCTGGGGAGCCGATGAAAGCATGGATAGATGTTGATGAAGGATCTGATGGCATCAGGTGTGACGAAAATGATATCCTGATCCATCGGCTCTGTCCATGCAAGATGGAGCCGATGGAGGCACCGAAGGGTATTAAAAACAAAGCATGCAAGATCCCTCCTAGTAGTCGATGGAAGCTATAGCAGTCATTTCATCTGATGAAGGCATATGTGAAGTGGTAAGACATAGATAAAATATCTTGTCGTGAGTGCTACGGCTCTTTCTCAAACTCCGTCTCATCTTGATAATCTTCTATTCTTAGACCGAATCTCTCCTTACTTCATCTAATCGGCTTCCTCCCTGTAGCAACCGGACTCTTCTTTAACTTTAGTCAAAATTTTCCAACCTTTCCCTGTGCTTTCAAAATTTTAGCGTTAACAGCTTCTCCAAGTCAATGAAAACCATGTGTATGTCCTTCTGCTCTCTAAATCACTCCATAACTTATTAAGAAAATTGATTCTATGGTTGAAGTCCCTTGTCTTCCAATCACTAACCCTAGCCATTCCATAGATGTCCTTCTCTCATTCCTTCATACTCAAACGTTGATAAAGATTCTTGAAAGTCCATGATATGGCAGGGGCTGATCCCAATCTTTCGATGAGAGTAGGGGTAACATCAATTTGGGGGTGGAATCGACGTTGGCTGTTCGACTACAACAATCACAGGATGCTGCGCCTTAGCAACAGGTATACCGATTCCGACGTTGGCTGTTATTGCCGTGCCAAGAACACCCTTGAACCTGCTAGCAATCGAGAACAAGCAAGGACAACATGAACAAGCAAATAAACTCACGGATCTGAACCAAATGAAACCTGAATCACGAGTTGGGTTCTTGAATCAAGCAAATCGGGTGGTCTAGTCGACACACGCGTTCACTAGGAAGTAGCAGTAGCTATACTTGCATCTAAATAAAACCTAAGTTCATCTTGGTGGCTGCTAAATGTACATGGGCAATAGCAAGGAGGAATGAGATAGTGTAAACCCTAAGCTAGAATGGGCCCCTAGTGGGCTGCACGAGATACAAGGGTTTCATCCCAAGACTGGAAGGCCAAACGTCTCTTTGTCAATTATGCTTAGCTCCGGGGGAATTTCGTCGTGAGGTTGTATCCATCTGAAAGTAGACTTCAAGATCTTTCCAATGAGTACTCATATGCCTCAAACAACATCCGGAGTTGAGAAATATTGCCACGTCAATTTGATGTTGCCTGGCTGTATGAACTTGAAGTGTGAACTTGATGTTCGATCGTGTGCTTCCTTGTTGTGTGATCTTGATGCCCAAACTGATTGGTTGTTCTGAGATGAGGGTTTATGGACAGCGAGGAACGAGTTTACCTGATAATTTAACTCTTGTGCACGGGCTCTTGTAATTGGTCCATGCTGCATAGTAGGCATGGTTATATCGTTGGAAGGGATGTCCTCATCAGTCCACCCCTTTGCCACAGTCACACATCATTTTGTAGTCTTCTTTACCACCTTGTACTTCTTCGTGGTGCTCCAATCAAAAGTGTTGGCAATTTTACTGGAGGTCACACAAGTTGTCGAAGCGATGTACGAGAATGGTGTGTTGGTTGGTTATACGGCATAACTAGATGGTTTCCATCTATTCAAATACTCTCCTATAAATATGTCATCTACACAGATTTAAGTGTTTTCAAAAGATAAATTTAAAGATAAGAAAGATTGGATTCAGTTCCGATTCGGTTTGGATAGCTTGACAATCCTACAAGTAGAACATCTGTCGATGTCGCGTACCAACTCCATTTTGGAGGTTTATATACTCCGTTCTAGATTCTATGTCTGAAAGGTGCTGTCCCCTATCACTATTCTTGTATTCACTTTGTCAAAAAAGAGCTTTTATCCCTATTGATCGCCTCTAAAGATGGAGTCATTGGCCCTCTAGTTCGCTGTTGTTTTCTATTATTTGTCAGGCCTTATGAGCATTTATTTATAATAATGTAAATATTACTGATGTAATGAATATGATGTAGATACACTGAGCTTTTGGACATTCTCCTTTGCATGCAAATCAAAACATAAGGTGAACTCATTTCTCTTACAATCAGATTGTGAGATTTGAAATCTGGAGATTAATCATACTATAGCAACTACATAAGGCAAAGTTGGGTTTTTTGGGGTAGATAGTGGAAAAGTCAACAGAGAAGTCACCCTTCCTATCGAAGGGATCCTTTTCATTGTTTGAGAGTCTCGATGCTTCTTCCACAATATCCTAAAGACTAAATAAGACCAATTGAGTCACATTTTCATCTTTAAATTGAACACTTTCCATTTATGATTAAAGGAGAAAATTGTTCTTTTACCAAACATATGTGGATCAAAGGTGGAAGGCCCATAGGTCATCAACTTCTTTTTTGAGAAGAAACAATGATGGTATCTAAGGAATAATCATCAGCTAACTCTATGCCAACAACCATGGTAAGACAAAGGATGAACATTATATAAAATGATTGGGCATAAAGTCTGACTATCAAGTTCACCGCCATAAGGCCCAAACCTAGATAGGTGTTAGAAACTACCAAGCACTCTGCTAGTCTGACACTGACAATGAGAGACAAAAGCTAGGGGAGCAAATGGGATTAGACAACCTAGTAGTCTGAGCAGTAAACGATAGATACTAGGTGTTGTGCGACATGGCTCGTGCACTGCTGATATGGTGCAATTCTGTCCATCAATTTGATGATGATTTTCACATCAAATCAGTGGAATTCATGGTTTCTAGAGTTGATATTTGGAAACGTTATCAAGTTATCTTTACAATGGATCAAATAATAGATGATTCAGACGTTCTAGTCAAAAGTGCTAGCAATTTTACTTAGAAGTCATGCAAACTATCAAAGCAATGCGCAAGTATTACTAATTATGGTGAGTTGGTTGATTAATTTCGTAAATATTTCATCTACATCAATTTAATTGTTTTTAAAGGATAAATTTGAAGGTAAGAAAGTTTGGATTTAGTTCGGATTTGGTTTGGACAGCCTGACAATCCTACAATAAAATGTCCGTGGATTTTGCATACGGACTCTGGTTTGGATGTTTCATTGCTTGTTTAAAAGCTATTTTGATGGCCTATGTTATGGTTTTAGTCCCACTTTCGGATTCTCTGGTTTGGCCATAATCATCATAACATTCAGATGGTTTCAAGCAGTTATCTCAGTAACAACGAAATAAAAGGCAAACTTCTTAGAGATCTATTATTGATCCAATCAATAGCCACCCATGCCGAGCGCCTGAGTTTCTAATCAAGTGTCATAGAAACAGACATAGTGTGAAATTTTATGAAACAAACAAAGCATGTAAGTTAAACAAAGATGGTGGATTGCAGTTAATTTAAAATATACGAAAATCATGACAACATCATGGAAGCAAACTTTTTATTCTAAATACAAATATTGAGAAAAAATACCATCAAAACTTTTATCATTTTCTTCCGAAACTACTTTATTCTACCCTTTCTGCAACAAAATTTCTGTAAACGTGGGTTTAAGTGCAACATTCTGATGAAGTGTCAAATGTTAAAGTGAACTTCTATCAAAGTACCAGAAATCCACAATGAACATATGCTGGGCCTGAATATACCAATTTTTCCTGGTGATAAGTACACTCAAAGTAGGTCCGGAAGTCACAAATTCAAAGCATCTAGGTGTGCTGCTTTCGAACCATCATGCAGACAATATGATCAACCACATTAAGAACTATTTGGGAGAACAAAGCAACAAGCTTCATTTATCACTATTTAGACTATGAAACTAAACAATTTTAATTAGCAACAAATTTCAGCAGCTTTAAGTTATGCTGCACACCATACGTTCTGAACTTTTCATAGATCAAACGTCTATCTAAAGGGGAAAGTCGATAGCATTAAATAAAAATTTTCTACTGCACAAACCAGGATATCAGATGAAAAAGGGATCAATAACCGTTACCACAAGACATGCAGTGCGACAGTAGTACGGTTGGAGAAACCAATCTAAACCAGGCACGCGTCGAGGTGGTAGAAGCAATTGATCACTGCGATCCTAATGCCGATCAACGCCACAACAAGCAGCATCTCCACGGTATCTAAACGTCTGGGGCTAAAACGCCAATTGCGGGCTTGGCTCAGGAGGTGACGGCTATGGTTTTTTTTGCTTGAGGTGAATAGATATATTTGTCCTTGATCACCTCGCCTTTCTATATATAGGCTTCCCACTTAGACCTAGGGGACCGTGGCCAAATAGGGGTCTACTCAGATCTCTATCTAAATTGAGCCATTATCCAAATCACATTCAAATAAGCAATTCAACCTGTTAAGCGTAGGACCCTGTAGGTTCACGTATATTTGGTCGCAACCCAAAATTGATTTTTCGGTCACCCTGTTAATAATGGTCTCTAGCAAGACAAATTAACCCCATAGAATTCATAAAGATCATATTGGGAACTTATAATATTCACATGTATGATTCTCTTTATCTTACAATATCGATTGAGCTAAAGGCAAGACTTGTGCGTTCTCTTAATAGTTTAATCACTCTCTCAATCCTATGATAGATTGTAAACTTATGTGACTTATCAATCATCATGGCATGGCCATGTACTTCTATTATCTATTACATCAAGAGAACTAGAGATATCTCTTTCATAGGAGGGGCATATTATATCTTGATCACTCACATCCCATTGTATATTTCATAATATACTCAGAGACTACTTTTATAACTACCCTGTTATGAAGTAGTTCTCTACTACGTATGTTGTAAACCATAATGATTTTAAGTCTAAGTACTCTATATAAACACTACTTGAGATTAACTGATAACACATAAAATCACTATAGTATTTTATAGCGGTACATATGTTCACTAACATATGTCCATATTATCGATTTGGTATCTTCATAACATGATTCATAGATATGATCATCAATCAATACATATGTTGATCTTATAATCATATTTGTTCCTTATATGATATATGATTAGGGATCATTTAAAAATAACAATATCTAATATTAGGAGTCTTATTATTAAGTCACATACTCATTGATCAATAATGATAATGCCTATTTCAAGGAACAAATTAGTATATCATTATTAATGTTTTATGATATATTACCTCCATATATATATAACACCTCCACATATTACCTCTAAAGTATATAACTAACAACATCTCCAAGGACAATATAGATAAATCAATGTGCACTGGAATAATGGTGCATGCGATCACTAGTACAAATGTATAGTGATATTCTAATCTACATATTAGCCATCAATCAGTTGAATGTCTCTAGTATCCTTTTATTATTGCTGTCACATATTTGAAATCCCGCCAAATGACTATTGCACTAAGAAATTTTTACATCCAAATGTCAACTCTTAAAAACCAATAAAACCAAAAAAAACTTCCTAGTTCAGTAACAACAAATTCCACAAAAATGATACCAATCGAAATCTTGACCTACCACTTGAATCATTTATCTTGCTATATGTCCTTGATGAACCTTTCACCTGTGCCAAAAGAATCAAGGCTGCAGGAAGAGAAGTTTCTTGTCTTCTCAAAAGCCTATAAGAGTATGATCCATTGCTGCAAATATAGATTTTAAACTGCTCCATTATGCAATTTAAAAGTGTATTCAGGCATGCATCAAGTAAATTCTCACAATGGAAAGTTATATTAGATCAACAACTGGATAGCACATGAATCTTAAAAGGAATATTCCAAGGCACATACAAAAATAACTCTGTCAAGGAATATTTACAATCTATGAGATAGAAGGATATGGAAACTCCGTGGGACTTTATACAACACTTCAACGAGTGTCGTAACATAATCCAACATATGACCAATGCATTTATCATCATAGCATTTTAGTCTGCTATCCAAGATCAATGGATGATACAAGAATTGGTGATAAGACAATTTACTATGGCAACAAAGTTATTTAAGATCACCGAACAAGGTACTCTTGCTGATGAAACTCTTCGGTGAAGCAAGGGAAAAGGGAAGGTGTTGGATGACAATACCTTTGTGACGAAAAAGGTTTGCACCGCTGAAGACCTGAATCAACCCAAGAATAAAAATAAGGAACAAAAAGCACAAAGCGAAAGAAGAGATACTCATCATAGAACAAGGATCCAAAGAAGTGTTGTGCAATGAGTCGTAGGACAAAGAGCAAGGTCAAAAGTGGTACTGAATCCATAAAACAAGCTCTCAAACTCTAACTAGTTACCAAGCTTTTCAGAGGAAGATATTGCATCAATTGGCTATGCAACCCAACTAGATAGTTTGTGTGGTCAAGAAGGAAATTTTCGTCTCCAAGTCATCTAATGAGGATGACAACTACCCTCTTCACAACCTCATGGTAGCTCACATCTTTAGTGGTTCGACCTCATATTCTTCTAAGAGGGAGTACAAGAAGGTCAAACTCCAACTGCCCTTTGCATCTTGAGGATAAGTAACAAGGCTGTAGTGGTCAGATTAAGCCATAACATTCTCAAAGGACGATCATCTAGTGACTTATACCACCCCTAGCCAATATCCTGTAGTGGTTGAACCCACTATTAAGAATATTAGGGTTGTCCACGTCATGATAGACGAGGGCAACTCTATCGATCTACTCTTCATCAGGGCGCTTGAAGCCATATAGAGATCCGATGAAGCGAGCTTAATTCTACAGATCTATCATTTCGTAGGATCACACTAGAGTTATCTTCAAAATTGTTAGGGAATATCACACTGCCAATTACGTTTGGTGGCACCAACAACTTCTAGACTAAGAAGATTACGTTTGTTGTCGCTGACTTTAACATGGCATACAAAACGATCCATAGATGAATACCATTGGCAATGTCAATACTAGTTTCCACTACGTCTACCAGCTTGTTAAGGCTCCATGACCTAAGATAGTTAATACTATTCTCAGGAACACAAAAATTATTGTGTAGTTCTATTTGTCATGTTAATTCATCTCAATTAAAAATCACTAGGAAAAAGAAATTGTAGAATTTATTAAAAGCCAAAAAAGTAAATATCAAACACTAAAATATGTCCAAGAAAAATTTGAATGAGGCTTGGAGTATTTTTCTGAAATTCATCATGCCTCAAAATATTTATTCATTTTTTACTAGAATTATTACAACACTTTAAGTAATTATTAATCAATAATAACCATTATTTGAATTCATAAAATCATAAAAGTTTTTAAATTCCCTTCCCTATCTTCGAGCTGAATTTGGCCTACTTTCCCTCTTCTTCTTCCTTTCTTCAGCGTGCTAGCCTACTCAGCTACTTCCTTCCCTCCTCTTCCCCCTCTTGGGTTGACCTAGCCGTGCCAGGCCACACTCTCCCCTTGTGTGCATGCCTACATGGCCAAGACTATTCTCTCATGCCATAGGCATTGATAGGTGGGGCTCGCCAATCAGCGCTGCCTTCCTCCTCCTACCGGTGGCGCAACCTCGATACCATGAACGCCACACATTTCTCTCACAATATCTATGTGATACCAAGCCAGAATCCCCAAATTGATTGAGGGGCCTTAATCCAGCACATTGATCACCTAATGAACAAGCACATGGATGACCTCTCAGAAGATGTTCGGGTCACTAATGAGCGCCTTGGCCAACTTGAAACCACTTAGCTTACCACAGGTACAACGCTCAGGAAACTATAGCAAGCACAAGCCACCACCAACACTAGCCTTGCCACCATCACGACTCGTCTTGACGAATTAGTCCAGCAACTTGCTACTGCACGGGATGGCTTTGATTATTGTGGCGATACCGAGCAAGAAGATCCTGACCAGCCTCGTCGGCCACGAGGGCCTCGCCGTGTGGTACATAATCAGGATGACTCTTTTGCCAAGATTAAATTCACCATACCTCCGTTTAATGGAAAATATAATCCCAATGCTTATCTTGGAAAATTGCGGTTGATCAAAAATTCGCATGCCATGCTGTCCCTGAACAACACCAAGTTAGGGCTGCCACTAGCGAGTTTACGGATTTTGCTTCGATTTGGTGGCATGAACATTGCAGCCAACATCCCACTCACATTCCACCCACTTGGGCTGCTTTGAAAGTTCTCATGTGACATAGATTTGTTCCTTCCTACTATGCACGCGATATGCTTAATAAACTACAGAGGTTATAGCAAGGTAGCAAATCCGTTGAGGAATATTTTCAGGAGTTGCAAATTGGGATGCTTCGTTGTGGTTTAGTTGAAAATAATGATGCAGCTATGGCATGATTTTTGGGTGGGCTGAACCGCGAAATTCAGATTGTGCTTGACTATAAGGAGTACAATACCATTACTCGTTTGTTCCATCTTGCTTGTATTACTGAACGTGAAGTGCAGGGACGCCAAACGGAGGACACATGCTAACTTCTTTGCAGGTCGCACCACCTCCTTCAAACCAGCCACTAAATCAGCTGCATCCTCACCACCCAACATCACCTCGCGTGATTTGGCAGCAACAAAGACTCCATCCGCACCTACACCAACACGGTCCTCTTCTTCTTCCAATGGGCGCACCAAGGACATCCAATGCCATCGCTGCAAAGGCTTTGGCCATGTTATTCGTGACTGCCCCAACAAGCATGTGCTGATTATACGTGAGGATGGTGAGTACTCTTCTGCTAGTGATTTGGATGAACCCACATATGCTATGCTTGCCACTGACGTTTCAGGACATGAGGAGGAGGAACATGTTGCTGTTGTTGATGCCGACAAGTATGAGAGCCTTGTAGTGCAGCGTGTCCTCAGTATGCGGGTTGCACAACTAGAACAGCACCAGCAACACAACTTATTTCACACCAAAGGCGTTGTGCAAGATCGATCGATTCGCATCATCATTGATGGCGGCAGCTGCAACAACTTGGCAAGTACGGATCTGGTTGAAAAGTTGTCCCTTCAAACTCGGCCACACCCACCTCCGTACCACATTCAATGGCTCAACCAGGGTGGAAAACTGAAGGTAACATCCTCCGTACGTGTTCATTTTTCTATGGGCTCCTATCATGATTATGCTGATTGTGATGTCGTTCCAATGGAAGCATGTTCGTTGCTGCTAGGTAGACCTTAGTAATATGATACTGATAGCATGCCCATGGTCGCACAAATCAATACTCACTCATGTCTAAGGGCAAGCAAATTATTTTTCATCCAATGTCACCTGAACAGATTTTAAAAGATGACCTTGCTAGGGCCACTAGAAAGCACAAACCAAGTGCACAACTGAATGCTCCTGTTTTACTCACTACACTAGCTGATTTGACCGAGTTGGATGTTCCCAATTCGTTTTGCTATGCCCTCATGTGCACTAATGTGCTGGTTTCACTTGATGACTCTGCATGATATGCACACGTCTATGCAGCACGTGTAGCAAGTTGTTGTGGCCCGATCTTCTCGTAGGATCTGCAAACTTGACAAATTATCGCTGCGTGACCTGGTGAAGAGGCAATGCACCGTGAGGCTGTCCACATGACGAACTACCGAGACAATCACCCTTCCACGTACCGACGAACAGCCCACGCAATCACGCCGTATAGACTTGAAGGCACAAACTGGGTGAACCGCAGTTTGGCGTTCTACAACTCCCTCAGGAATCAAAAGAACAAGTTTGCAAGCCTCTTGAGACTCACGCTGGAACAAGAATTCCAAGAGTTGGTACTTCTGAAATTGCAATCACGAGTTACTGTTCACGTCATCCATTACAGGGATATATAGCACTAGTGGAGTTTCAGTTTGGTGGAAAATAATTGAGAACATGTAGTGGGAAGTTGCAGCACTACTTTTATTAATAACCAAGCCTAGTAGGATGCCTGGCTGGTTGGTATTCTCTGCATGCATGCTGGAGCGTGTGTGGACAGCAACCCAGTTTCTGGTTGCATGCATTCCTAACTCCCGAATTATTTGCTTGCACTTCAACGGCTGATATTCATGGCTGAATGGCCTTTCCTCTCTCATGCATGTCTAGGTTCCTTGCATATATTTGGCGGGCAGAATCCATCATCATCCCATGCTTGTTCGTGCACTCCATCATTCCTAAGAACATTGAAACAAGTACTCAAAAGCATAGGTTTATTCAATGTAATCTGATTATTAAGTATAAGGTTAGCGTTCACTTGAGAATGAATTTCCTTCTCCAATTGTTTAGCTCTACTCCTTGTAATTGGGCCAGCTATATCAAGTGTAGCTTCATTTGGAGATGAGCGAATGCTAGGAATGTCTTCATTAGCCTCCCCCTCTTGAGAAGGAGTCGTCCTCAACTCAGGCTCACCAGGAAATGGAAGCAAGTCTTTGACATTGAATGTGGTACTCACATTGGAATATTCAGGTGGCAGCTCAAGTTTGTAAGCATTATCATTTATCTGTTGGAGAACCTTGAATGGACCATCACCCCTAGGAGATAACTTACTCTTACGCTGTTGGGAAAAGCGATCCTTGCGTAGATGCAACCATACAAGATCTCCTGGCTGAAATGTAACCTTCTTCTTTGTTGTCTTTGTTTGCTTGCTTTGCATATTGTGCTGATTTCTTCTCAATATTCTTTCTTGTCTCCGCATGTAACCGCTTGATAAAGTCTGATCTTTTCGTAACATCCAAGTTAACTTGTTCCTGTAATGGTAAAGGCAAAAGATCCATGGGAGTATGTGGTTTAAACCCATAAACAATTTCAAAAGGACAAGAGTTTGTTGTAGAATGGACTGCCCTGTTATAAGCAAATTTAACATGTGGAAGGCAGTCTTCCTAGAGCTTCAAATTCTTTTTCAACACAGCACGCAACATCGTTGACAAGGTACGGTTGACAACTTCTGTTTGCCCATCCGTTTCTGGATGACAAGTGGTTGAAAATAACAACTTTGTACCAAGCTTAGCCCACAATGTCTTCCAAAAGTAGCTGAGAAATTTTGTATCCCGGTCTGAAACAATAGTCTTTGAAACTCCATGTAAACGAACGATCTCCCTGAAAAATAAATCAGCCACGTGTGAACATCACTCTTATGACATGGCATAAAATGTTCCATTTTGGAAAAGCAATCTACAACAACAAAAATAGAATCCCTCCCCCTCTAAGACCGAGGTAACCCCAGAACAAAGTCCATAGATATATCTTACCAAGGTACATGTGGAATAGGTACCATGGGGATTGAGGCGGGACTTAGCTTTCAAGCAAACGATGCAGCACCCAACGTGCCGCTGGACATCACGTCGCATATGTGGCCAAAAGAAATGATCAGAGAGCATGTCCAATGTCTTTTTGACACCAAAATGACCAGCTAGTCCACCTGCATGTGCTTCCTACAAAATAACTTGTCGAATCGAACAAGCTGGAATGCATATTTTGTTAGTCCGAAACAAGAAGCCATCATGCACATAATATTTATCCCAACCTTTTCCATCAATGCAATGAGAGAAAGGTTTGTTAAAATCAGCATCAACAGCATAAAGTGTTTTAATGGATTCCAAACCAAGCACTTTTGTATCTAGTTGTGTAATCAATGCACATCTTCTAGACAAGGCATCTTTCTTTGGAACTAAAAGAACGGGAACAGCACATGGTGATAAGGATTCACGAACATACCCTTTGTCCAAAAGCTCTTTTACCTGTCGCTGAATTTCCTTTGTCTCTGCGGGATTGGTGCGGTAGGCTAGATGATTTGGAAGAGAAGCACCTGGTACCAAATCAATTTGATGCTCAATTCCATGGAGTAGAGGAAGTCCAGCTGGTATCTCATCGGGAAAAACATCTTTGAAGTGTAAGAGATCAAGAACAACACTAGGCAGCGATGAAGGTAAATCGTTAGTTGAAAGTAGGACCTCCTTGTGCAAGAGCACAAAGAATGGGGCTGTGGTGTTTCTCACTTCTCTCATATCACTCTTGCTCACAAAGAGACACACTCAGTGTGGCGTGGCTGTTTAGGATTGGCATGAGGCTTTATGTGGCTGGATGGGTTAGAACTCTCTCCCTTGTGTTGGGGATCTCACTCAATTTTCTTTTATCAGATTCCTCTCTTTTCTTGTGAGCCATATCTGAAGCATGTATCTCCTCTGGAGATAATGGAACAAGAACCACCTTCTTTTCATTGTGGATGAAAGTGTGTTTGTTAGACCGTCCAAAATGCACCGAGTCCACATCAAATTGCCAGGGCCAACCAAGAAGCAAATGGCATGCTTGCATGGGGACAATATCACAATCCACCTCTCCATGATAATCACCAATGGAAAATGACAAACGAATCATGGCTGAAACCTTAACTGTCCCAGAATTATTCAACCATTGCATATGGTATGGATGTGGATGGCGACGTGGCTGCAAACCAAGCTTCTCAACAAACAAAGCACTAACAATATTATTGCAGCTCCCACCATCTATGATGAAACGGCACACTTGTCCTTTCACTTTGCATCTGGATTGAAACAAATTATGGCGTTGTCCTTGTTCAGCAGCAACAAATTGAGTGGAAAGAACTCGCCTCACCACCAAAGAAGGAGATGGTGTGTTCATTATAGAAGGCAACATCTTGTAATATGTCATTGTGAGCAAAAGTTGGAATAGGTTGAATGGCTAAACAATTTAGACCTAGCTCAAATGTTCCATCCTCTGCTGAATACCCACAAGTGTCAAGATTAAGATCTGCAAATACATTGTTAAACTCGTCCTCCTCTTCACTTTGTGCATCATAAGAACCATCAGCAAGTGCAATAATGGTACGACGATTGGGACATTCAGCTTGCTTATGCCCATGACCACCACACTTAAAACACTCAATCTTGCTTGTCTTGCGTTGGGTGGCTGCAGTAGAAGAAGTGGGCTGACTTGAACTCACAGCTTTACCTTTCACATCCAATTGTTTGGAAGAAGTTGGAATAGATCTATTTGCTCCACGAGATGAGGATTTGGGCATTGCAGCTCCTTGCTGTTGGAATTGAGGCGTGACATCCCCTTGCTGTTGGGAATGATGCAATGAAGCATTGTATTTGTAAGACGTAGCAATTTGCCTTTCAGCCCTCTTTGCAAAATGAACCAACTCGGTGAGACATGTGTAGTTTGTCATATCCACTTTATCAGCAATGGGTTTATTGAGGCCAACCCGAAACCGAGCCATTGTGGATTCCTCATCTTCAGTTATCCCTGTACGAAGTAAACACATTTCCTATTCTTGAAAATATTCATCAACAGTACGAGTACCTTGCACAAGACGTTTCAGCTTCAAATGTAGATTACGAGAGTAATATGCAGTAACAAAACGACGTCGCATTTTCCTCTTCATGTCTTCCCAAGTTATATGAACATGCCCAACTCTCTGATATTCAATACGGACCTGATTCCACCAAGTTAGCCTTTAAACTCAATGGCTGCAAGCTTTGCCTTCTTTTCAGCAGGGTATTCATACAAATCAAATATTTGTTCCACCTTGGTCTCCCATTCAAAATAAGCATCAGCATTCTCCTGTCCGCTGAAAGGGGGCATAGACACTTTCACGTTTCTTAAACCATCATCATTACGATGACGATGGTGGTCACGATAACCATGATGGCCACCATGTCAATGATCATCCATGTCGAACAACATATCATCATCACCATCATAATCTCCTCCACCTCCAATAGGAATGCGCCGAGCACGACCAAAATTAGCAAACTAAGACCACACCCGCCACGTCCACGGCCAGCGGGACGACGCGGTGGATCATCCTCCTCCTCAATGTCATCATTCTCATTTGGTGGCGGATCTCCACGTGGCATGTTCAATTGGAGAGTTTGGAGCTGTTGCATCAGATTATCCATTTGTGTACGCAGCTCCTGGAATTCCTCCGCCGAAACAGCGGCACCATCTCCGATTCCTGCCATATTAGTACAAACAACAATATAGGATAGAATAATATGTGGAATCACTCCCTCACCACTTACAAAACATGTTCTTTCTCTCCCTGAAAAGAGCAAGAAACGGGGATGCAATCTATAGGGAAGAGTGATTGTAACAGCGACGATGGTGCAACAACTCACGGTGCTTTAAGTGGAGCTTGGTGGGGTTAATATGTAAGTGGAGTGCACTAAAATGTAGTGATGCAAAACCGAATAATAATCCAAAAACACAAGTCTAAGTTGCTGAATATAAAGAAAGATGCAAAGAAAGAAAGAAGATGGGAGAAATGAGAGAATTGAAACAATCGATATGCTGTTCAACCCCTTTTGGCGTGCTGATCACAACTCTTCTTTTTTATATAACAGAAACACGTTGGTTTCAGACCTGCATGTGACTCTCATATATCTTTCTTCTTTTTGTTGTGTTCTCTCTTTTTTTTTGATCAATTCAGCACAACTAGGACTAGGGGCGGCTCATCAAAGAACAACAATATAGAGATGAAACGTGTGCAGCACACAAAGGGTGGGACGGTGCAGTGCAGCACACAAAGGGTGGGATGGGTGGGTGTTTGTTTTTGTTTTATGTATGCAGCACAAAGGCCGATCAGATCAAGGATGAAAGATAGAACAATATGGATAAAGAAAAAAAAATTCAGCAACTAGACAAGTTCTCAAAGGATTAAAACTCGATAATACAAACTACAAATCAGGAGCACATATGAATTGCTGTAGGTTTTTTTTTAGCTATGATTGGACAGTAGGTATATAAACTCTATCCTACCGAAAATAAGAATAATCCTACTGAGGGAACGGAGGCTCTAATACCAGATGATATGCACACGTCTATGCAGCACGTGTAGCAAGTTATTGTGGCCCGATCTTCTCGTAAGATCTGTGAACTTGATAAATTGTCGCTGCGTGATCTAGTGAAGAGGCAATGCACCGTGAGGCTGTCCACGCGATGAACAACCGAGACAATCACCCTTCCACGTACCGACAAACAGCCCACGCAATCACGCCGTATAGACGTGAAGGCACAAACTGGGTGAACCGCAGTTCGGCGTTCTACAACTCCCTCAGGAATCGAAAGAACAAGTATGCAAGCCTCTCGAGACTCACGCTGGAACAAAAATTCCAAGAGTTGGTACTTCTGAAATTGCAATCACGAGTTACTGTTCACGTCATCCATTACAGGGATATATAGCACTAGTGGAGTTTCAGTTTGGTGGAAAATAATTGAGAACATGTAGTGGGAAGTTGCAGCACTACTTTTATTAATAACCAAGCCTAGTAGGATGCCTGGCTGGTTGGTATTCTCTGCATGCATGCTGGAGCGTGTGTAGTTGCTATCTTGCATGCATTCCTAACTCCCGAATTATTTGCTTGCACTTCAACGGCTGATATTCATGGTAGCTGAATGGCCTTTCCTCTCTCATGCACGTCTAGGTTCCTTGCATATATTTGGCGGGCAGAATCCATCATCATCCCATGCTTGTTTGTGTACTCCATCATTCCTAAGAACATTGAAACAAGTACTCAAAAGCATAGGTTTATTCAATGTAATCTGATTATTAAGCATAAGGTTAGCGTTCACCTGAGAATGAATTTCCTTCTCCAATTGTTTAGCTCTACTCCTTGTAATTGGACCAGCTATATCAAGTGTAGCTTCATTTGGAGATGAGTGAATGCTAGGAATGTCTTCATTACTGCACTTTTGGATATACCCCCTGCTGTTACTAAACTTTTGCAGGACTTTGCGGATGTTTTTCCAAAGGAGGTACCCACTGGCCTTCCTCCCATTTGTGGCATTGAACATCAGATTGATCTCATCCTAGGCGCTCCATTGCCAAACCATGCTGCCTATCGTACCAATCCAGATGAGACAAAAGAGATTCAGCGACAAGTGCAAGAATTGCTTGACAAAGGTTACATTCGTGAGTCTCTTAGCCCCTGCTCCATCCCTGTTCTATTGGTACCAAAGAAAGATGGCTCTTGGCGCATGTGTATAGATTGCTGTGCTATTAATAATATTACAATCAGATATAGGCACCCTATACCTCGCTTAGATGATATGCTTGATGAGCTCAGTGGCGCTGTTGTGTTCTCTAAGGTTGATTTGCGTAGTGGGTACCATCAGATTCGCATGAAATTGGGGGATGAATGGAAAACAGCTTTCAAAACCAAATTTGGGTTATATGAATTTAGTTTAACTAATGCTCCATAGTCATGCATTTAGTTTAACTAATGCTCATAGCACGTTCATGTGTTTAATGAATGAAGTTTTGCGGGCCTTCATAGGGGTGTTTGTGGTTGTCTATTTCGATGATATCTTGATTTACAGCAAATCTATGGAGGAACATTTGGATCACCTACATGTTTTTGATGCTTTGCATGCTGCCCGCCTATTTGGGAACTTGGATAAGTGCAGTTTCTGCACAAATCGTGTGTCTTTTCTTGGATATGATGTTACGTCACAGGGCATTGAGGTGGATAGCAGCAAGATTGATGCTATACAAAGCTGGCCAACACCCACCTCGGTGACGCAGATTCGAAGCTTCCTCGGGCTTGCTGGTTTCTATCGTCGTTTCGTTCGTGATTTCAGCACCCTTGCTGCACCACTACATGAACTCACAAAGAAGGGTGCGCCATTCTCCTGGGGACAACCACACGCAGAGGCTTTCATGGTTCTAAAAGATAAGTTAACCCACGCACCCATGCTGCAACTTCCTGATTTCACAAAAATGTTTGAACTTGAATGTGATGCTAGCGGCATTGGGTTAGGTGGAGTGCTGCTGCAAGAGGGTAAACCGGTTGTTTATTTCAGCTTGAAACTGAATGGTGCTAGTCTGAATTACTCCACTTATGACAAAGAACATTTTGCGTTGGTTTGCACCCTACAAACATGGCAGCATTACTTATGGCCTCACGAATTTGTTATTCATTCAGATCATGAATCTTTAAAACATATTCGTAGTCAAATGAATCTGAATCATAGACATGCTAAGTGGGTTGAATTTATTGAATCTTTTTCTTATATCATCAAACACAAAAAAGGGAAAGAAAATGTTATTGCTGATGCTTTGTCTCATCGTTACACCATGCTCTCGCAACTTGACTTCCAAATTTTTGGCCTCCAAACCATAAAAAGAACAATATGTTCTTGATCCTGATTTCAAGGACGTACTGTTACAATGCAAGGCTGGTAAAGGTTGGGGCAAGTTTTACACGGATGATGGATTCTTGTTCCGTGATAACAAACTGTGTATTCCAGCAAGCTCGATTCGCCTTTTGCGGTTGCAGGAAGCACATGGAGGCATGGGCCAGTTTGGTGTTAAGAAAACAGAAGTCATCCTCGCAGCTCACTTCTTTTGGTCCAAGATGCGACGTGATGTGGACAGATTTGTTGCACGCTGCACCACATGCCAAAAAGCTAAGTCCCGCCTGAATCCCCATGGTTTTTGTACACGCCCCTCCCTGTTCCTACTTCTCCTTGGTTGGACATTTCTATGGATTTCATTTTGGGGTTACCTCGAACTAAGAAGGGGCGGGACAGCATCTTTGTTGTTGTTGATAGATTCTTCAAAATGGCTCACTTTATACCATATCATAAGAGTGATGATGCTAGCAATGTTCCTGATTTGTTCTTTCGTGAGATTATTCATTTACATGGTTTACCAAACACAATAGTTTCAGATCGTGATGCTAAATTTCTTAGCCATTTTTGGAGATCACTTTGGAACAAATTGGGTACTAAATTACTTTTCAGCACAACTTGTCACCCACAAACCGATGGTCAAACTGAGGTTGTTAACCGAACTTTACCCACCATGCTTCGGTGTTAGACAAGAATCTGAAACTTTGGGAGGATTGTTTGCCTCATGTTGAGTTTGCTTACAACCGTTCTTTGCATTCCTCCACAAAAATGTACCGTTGTCTATGGTTTCATTCCCCGGGCACCCATCGATTTAGTGTCTATTTCCTCTCCGGATGAACAACATGTAGATGCTGTTGCACGTGCTGAATTAATGTTCAAAATCCATGCACAAACACAGCAGAACTTAGCTCATACTAATGCTAAAAATCAGGATGCTGGTAGTAAAGGTAGGAAACTTATTACATTTGAACCTGGTGACATGGTCTGGTTGCATTTGCGAAAGGAACATTTCCCTACTTTGTGCAGGTCTAAGCTGATGCCACGTGCTGATGGCCCATTCAAGGTGCTGAAGAAAATTAATGATAATGCTTATATAGTTGACCTGCCTTCAGAACATGGTGTTTCTTCTACCTTTAATGTTGCAGATTTAAAACCATATGCGGGCGAGAACGAGCAGATACCGTTGAGGACGACTTTGATTCAAGAAGGGGACGATGATGAGGACATCAACCCCTACACAGGACCTGCTACTACAACGGAACCAACACCGACACCACTCCCCACTACCCCAAATCCAGAAACGTTTCAAGGTCCAATAACGCGAGCCCGTGCACGTGACCTGAATTATGTGATCCTTTTAAGTAATGAAAGAGAAGATTCTGTCCAGGAATGACAACCATTAAGGATTGCGCCATCTATGGAAGCCAATAAAGGGTGCTGCGCCACCTATCTTTTGGAAAGATTGTTTCCATGTAATACGTAGCTAATTTAGGAAATGTTAGGTGGGGGATTTCAGCCACCCATTCATGATGGACGAAATTCCCTCCCCACCTTTCTCCTATTTAGTCCTTGCTCATGCCTCCTTTGTTTGGTGGGTTTTCTTTGATAAGTTTAGCCATTTGCGCAAACATTCTATACTGCAGTTATGCTCAACGGCCACCTGTGGACAGCCATTGTGAACCCCAACTTGTGAGTGATTGATATTCAGTTTTGCCTACTCCTTGTTCTTGCTCGTTTCTTCGGTTGCTTGCAGGAACAGAACCTCATGTTCAGGTTGATCTTGCCATCCAGCAAGGTCAATAACCAATTGGAGTTGATTCAGCGATTGCTAAGGCGCCACGATCTGTTCATTCGTAGTCGGATCGCGAGAGTCACCTCCTCCACAAATCAAATTTATCCGTCTCACTAAAAGATCGGGCACTTCAGCCTTATCACCCCGATTCTATTTCCAAAAGATTTTCTTACTCTCCTATTCTTGTATTTCAGCATCAACCTTGTGAAGGAAGCTAAGAAGTCGACCGTGAAGAAGGGTCCAATCTTGAAAGATTCTCCACGAATGCCCAATAAAGAGTAAAGATATTGAAGAACCACCCTGCTGAACCTATGCTACCCCCAAGAATAGTGTCGCTTGGTATTATATTTATTATGTGTTGCATGTGTCTATAGGCATAGTGATATGTAACCACTCTATGTTGTTTGCTTAATCAACTTGCAGAATAATTGTAACACACCTCACATCAATAAAAGATTAGATCCTTTTAAGGTCTTATCCTTAGTTCCCATCTATATTTTCTCATGTTTTCTCCCTCTCACCTAAAACCTTAGCAAATAGATGGTTGATAATGGCAAGGGCAAGGAAGTAAGTGCCTCAAACTCACAAGTCAATAAACCATCTGCTTATAAAAACCTGAAAATAACCCATCACATAATCAACCAGAACATCCTACTCACAGCACTACTACAACCAGTTTGTTAGCAACAATAGAACCCAAGTCATCACTAAATTGTTCTGGTGCAAGCAACTAGAGATCAAGCCTATGTACCACCACTCCTCCAGAGGACATGCATAACTAAGGCACCATCAGGCCTGAAGGAAGAATATTCTACATGCAATGACTATGGAGAACTCGGGCACTATGAATTTCTTGCCCTAAACCCTTAGAAAGTGTATGCTAGGTCTGATGACAATCCACACAATCCCAAAATACTAGTTATAAAAGTGATAGCTGACCACAAGAATTCCAATGCTCCATGACTCAAGCTTTAGAAAGAAAAAGAACAAGTAGCTATCAACGAAGATTTCAGCAATATGGTCTTTGTTGTCGTAAAAATATCTCCAGGAGATATACCACGGCGTCAAAGAGGAACATTTTCACGCACTTCATTCTAGCTAAGCTCTAGTATGTTAGATAATGAAGAGTCAAGAACACTATCATCAGAGGACAAAGATGAAGAAAATGCTAAAAATTACAATCTAGAAGAGATGGAATTCAAGGCATGCACCAACTATGGAGAAGTGGGACATGTTGCTAGCCTACATATGGCTATCTAACCTCATTGTGATGAAGACCATCCACTAAACAAATGTCCGACAAGCAAGATCACTTGTTTTCTATGCGAAACATCAGATCATGTACCCAAGTACTGTAAGTTAAACTCTATACTCAACAAGACACTAGAAGACTAACGTGCATCTTTTGAACTTGCTTGTCAGATGTTAGCAGTCAAGCACAATAACAATGACATCTCTCACCCTCTGATAGAGCTTTCTCCATTGAAGATGCCCTCGAGAAGCAACAACATTAGCAAGCATGGACAAAAGTTTGTGGCCTCTTCTAGTCCAATTGTGGATCTATACCAAGAGAAGTGCAACTCATGGCCATTAAATCCTGATTTGTTCCAATGGCCTAGAGACTAGACATTCCACTAAGAACTGCCCAATCCCAATGTGAAGTCATTGGAACCCGAATAATGCCTCCAGTAGAAAGTTTCAAGTATGTTTCAACTATGGGATAGTAGGACAACACGTAAAGGAGTGTTCGTTACCAAGATGCCAAATTCTGTAGCCCAACAATAAGGATGACATTAGTGGAAAACCTGCTATCCTAAACGAATCCAGTCCATGCACCAAGCCATCCACTTTGAAGGACGACACTGGGGGTAAGGTACTCCTGAATCACTCCTAGTTCATCAATGTTATGCAGAAGTCCACTAAGGGATAATTAGTAGTCAAACCTTCATCCACAATGACAGGTCATCAACATTGCTAGATAGTCACACCATTGTCACTAAAGCAATAATAAGTTTAGCTATATCTTGTATTTTAGTTCAATGCTTTCCTTTGCAACCAAAAGTTTGTGTTTTATGGCAGTTTATGTAATGAGATGGAAAAAAGAAACTAAGAATGAGTATTGGCAGATATTTGAATATTTCATTTTGAAGAAGCAGAAGAAACAAGAAGACTCACGCTAGAAGATTCACTAAAGATAATCATTAGCAATTAAACCCTAGTAGTGTAAACACATGTGGTGAGTGATGTCATTCCCTTGAGACAATTGATACAACTTTTAAAAAAACCACTTTAAAGTATCAGAGACAACTGATGAATTGTTCCATCACTACTATGTGAATCTGAAGTGGCAATGCAATCTAGGAAGGTGTAAATAGAAGGGTGACTGATAAAGAATAATTTAAAGTATACTGACAAGCCATGGGGCCTAGAGGCAGAAAAGTGGTGAGAATCAACCCAAGGTCACAATGTTGGAAAACATTCTTGCTGAGAGAACCTAGTTCAAAGATCACAACACGATCTAGTAGAACTTTGGCAACGACCAACACAATGATAGCATAGAGATGTAGAAAGCATAAGAGCTCTATCCAGTTTATCAGCCAGGTGTTTGGTTTCGGACCAATCAGCAGATGATAGTAAAGAAGCACCACTCCATAGAAATCCAATAAGGAAGACTCGGGTTTTCCATGTCAACAATTACTTTTAGCACAAGCTAGATCATGATGACTCCAAGAGATATTTCTATGGTGCCACCCCAAGTTGGAAGAAACGATCATATCTTTCGAAAGCATGAGTTTTGAAGATGGATCTTTTGTTGACAACATCGATTTGCTCAAGAGGGTGTAGTGTTGCCGAACCAAGCAGTGTTAGAATTGAAGCAGCATCTACAAATGTTCAAAACCCAAATTGATGGCAACCAAGAAGTAGAACAAGAAGATATCAAGGTTTTACGTACATCAAGAAGTGGACTCGATTGTTGTAGAAACCAAGACCGAAAAGATTAGAATCATCAAGTGGTTCTATGAACAAAAGGTTGATATGTGCCCTTGTGCTTCGTTGTAATGATGAGTGATTGTCAACGTGCTAACACTTCGGGTTGACTATGTTTCAGCAACATGTTTTGTGGCTTGTGGTGTGCAAGTGTGGAGCTCGGAGGTGGTGGTCGATGGCGAGGTGAAGGCCAAGTAGAGACAGGCCGTGCCGATAGACCGGAAGTAGTGAAGGATGGATGTGAGGCTTGGACTAAGGAACCAGAGCACTGGAGGACTAGCCGCGTTGACTGACACCTGGGGACAATGACAAACACAAGTGTACATGGCTGATGAGGATAGCGTCGAGCTCGGCGGAGGTCGAACACGCGTTGGTTTAGCGGGTGTGGCCTCGAAACCCAGGTTGCGAGGACGAACAGGGTGGCACGTGGTGAAATCACAAAGGTTCTCTAAGACAAAGCAAATTTGCGCAAGAAGCCTGGCCGTCCGATCGTCTAAAAAAGAGTTAGACCATTATGCCCTCTGGATTGTTTTGGCCTATTATACTGAAAGGGCATAATCAGGATTTCGCATGAAGCGCATATATATAGGGAGAGGAGACAGTGCTGTGTCAGTGCGTTCTGGGAGCTGCGAGCGCATGCAAGGGTTTTCATTTTCGTGTTTTTCAGTTTTCTTTTTCTCGTTCTTATCCGTCGCACTTCCTAGTTAGGGTTTTCTCTGCTCAATCCTCTGCATCTATGTAAATGAACTAAAGATTGTGTGTGGGAATAGAGGCCCTAACCTCCTGGTGTCCTCTGGGATATGATTTGTGAGCTATTTGTTCAAATCCAATCGCTGTTCTTCGCATTTTTTATTTTCCCCTTCTGACGTTTTGATTTGGATCTTGAGTGGTTTTGGTTCAGATTGGTTTATTTGAGCCATTTATTCAAACCTTGTCGATGTTCTTCACGTTCTTGGTTTTTCCCTTTCGGTCGTTTTGAGTTGGATCTTGAGCTTTGGGGTTTTGAGCTCAGATCTGTTCATTCAGGATGAACTTGGACATGAGTTGAGTCTTTCTATCGAAGGAAATCATCTTACTCCTCATGAGTTTATAGATCGGTTTATTTGAATTGTTTATTCAAATCTCGACGGTGATTTTCATGTTCTTGGTTTTACACTTCCGACATATTGGGTTCAACCCTGAGTGTTTGGGGTTTTGACTCAGATCTGTTTATTTTAGATGAACTAAGATGTGAGTTGAGTCTTTCCACCAAAGGAAAACATCTAGCTTCTCATGCAAGTTCATAGATCTGGGCGAATCAAACTGACCAGAAGAAATACTGGTGGTTTTTCACTCTTCTTTGTTCTCCTTTTGAATGGATTAAGTTGTGGGCAACGATCTCCTTGAGATAGCTCATCTATTAGTTAGAAAACCTATAGATCTAATTGTGACTACTTTTTAGAGTTGATTTTTGGACAGCCTTCAAATAACTTAAGCGAAAGTTAAGGTTCACATTCACCCCCCCCTTTGGTCACCATTTTCGGTCCTTCAATTTGTATCAGAGTGGGTTAAGGATCATTTCACCTTAGTTAGTCTGTGATCCATGAAGGCGACATGGAGCATAGCTCCGGCAAACCACCATTTTTCGATGGAACCAACTACCCATACTAGAAGATCTGCATGTCTGCGTATCTTCAGAGCTTGGACTCGCGAGAGTGGGAGGTTAGCGAGGACGCTACTTGCATTGTACTTGAACCTCATCCTCATGTCACTTAGGAGCAGAAGGATTAGCACAATGTAAATAGCCAATCAAGGAATGCTCTTTTTGCTGCTCTTTTGCTTTCTGACTTTTGAGCGAGTTTCTGATTGTGCTACAGCTCGAGAGATCTGGGTGAGGCTTCGGAGCTATCACAAGGGACCGCACAGATCAAGACCAGACTCTTTGAGACGTACCGTTGAGAATATGATAATTTTTGTCAGTTGACTGGGGAATTTGTTGATTCTATGTGTTCATGTTTTCAGTCGATTGTGAACAAGACGTGAGCAAATAAGCCGCAACTACCCTAAGATGATCATGAGAGGGCTCTCAATTTATTACACGCTCTAGATCAGAGGGTTTGGGATGTGAAGGAACACTATCATTGAGTCAATCAACTACTCATAGTAGATGAGCTTTTTAACAAGCTCAAGTCCAGTGAGAGACTACAAGACTCAAGCCAAGATCAAGGATTCCTCTACACCGACCATGGCTTTGGTCTTAGGTACTGGAAGTTCAAGTCTCTTGACTAACTCTTCATAGATGTCTTTTGCCTTATCTTCTTTAGTGTCTGTCATAGAAGAGCGGATAGAGGTGCTTGGAGACGATGAGCTGGCATTGGTCATCAGCTCTAGTTCTTGTGGTTCCACAACAAATGCATGAGCAGCCAGCACGGTGGTCCAAAGGTAATGAGGACATCCCTAGCATCAATTCTTCTCCACATCCTAATGAAGTTGCATCTGATATAGTGGGTCCAATTACAAGGAGCAGAGCCAAACAACTAGGGAAGGAAATGCATTATCAGGTGTACCCTAACCTTGAGCTAAATAATCAGATTATTTTGGATGATCCTATGCTTTTGAGTACTTGTTTTAATGTTCTTAGGAATGATGGAGTGCATGAATGAGCATGGGATGATGATGGTTTCTGCCCTCCAAATATATGTACCAAGGAGCCTAGACGTGCAAAGCTGATCAGTTGTGGCTGTGCAAAACAATTAATTGCTATGTTTAGGAAGGCAATTAACAACCAGGCTGTTGTTTCACACACACGAAGAAGCATGCAGAAGAATACCAACCATCCAAAGAGCTTCATGAGGCCACGCTATTAATAAAAGGAGTGCTACAACTTCCCACTGCATGTTCTCATTTACTTTTTAATCTGAACTAAAGACTCCACTAGTGCTATATATATCCATGTACTTTTGGGCTGCCATTTTCAGAAATACAAACTCTTTTGAGTTCTTCTTTCCACGTGAGTCTTGAGAGGCTTGCAAACTTGTTCTTTCGATTCCTGAGGGAGTTGTAGAACGCCGGACTGCAGTTCACCCAGTATGTGCCTTCACGTCTATACGGCGTGATTACTTGGGCTGGCTTCGTCTGTACGTGGAAGGGTGATTGTCTTGGTAGTTCGTCGCGTGTGCAGACTCGCGGTGCACTCACCAGGTCACGCAGCGATAGTTATCAAGTTTGTGGATCCTTCGAGAAGATCGGGCCACAATTACTCATCACACGTGACCCATAGACGTGTGCCCATCAAAAGGAGGGATGCTTTGGCTGTGGAGATCCTGACCACTTTGTTGCCAATTACCCTAAGAAGAACAAGCACTCCTCCCGACAAGTACAACTCTAGCAAGCGCAAGGACAAGCGCGAGTACACCTCTGGCAAACACAAGTCCAAGGGAGGGTACGACAAGAAGGCGATCAAGAAGTTCATCAAGAAGGCAAAGGCCTAGCAGTGTGCCTTCCTTGCTTCACTCAGCGACCTCGACAACGACTCTGATGACTGTCATGCTTCTTCCTCTTCAAGCGAGGACGACTCCGAGAGGAAGCTTGAGGACAAGCTGAACGGTCTCTACTTCCTCGCCGACTCTACTCACGGAGGTTTCTGCACTATGGTGATTAGTTACAAGGTGGAGACCGGCAAGGATGAGGCTACTGGCGATGATGACACTCATGAGGTATCATCTTCTGTTAATGCTCTTACCACTAAAGTAGAAACTTTGAGTGATGCTTTGATCAATCAGGATAAGCTTCTTAGGCTTGCTGCTCGTGAGCAGAAAGAGTTTAAGGACAAGCTAGAAGTAGCACTTAAGGAGCTTGAGGTTGCCAAGAGAAATGAAGAGCTGAAGTAGCACTTAAGGAGCTTCATGCGACTTTTGTGCTATTCACATGTCTAGTCTTGCCTCTTTGCAATCCAAGTGTGTTGTCTTGCTTGATGAGAATGAAGAGCTGAAGGCTAGGTCTGTCTTGTTGGGTGCATGCAAGTCCTGCTTGGGCTTGCAATCTGAGCTGGTAGAGAAGAATTCCAAGATCTCTATTCTTGAGAAGGCTAGCTCAGATAGCACAACTGTTGTTAAGTGTGAGCTTTGTGAGAAGTTAGAACTAGAGCTTGAGTCCTGCAGGCACGACATGATGAGATCCGAGGAAGAAAACACATACCTTTGGACCATCTTGAGCTAGGTGTCTTGAAGAGAGCTGTAGTTGGGTATGATGGTCAACCAATTAAAAAGGGAAATTGGTGGACCAGGGTGTAGGCTTTGTTCCAGTTGGGAAAGGTGAACATCTCTATGGCAAGGTTGGTGAGTGCAGTAGTCTAAATCTAAGTGAGAAACCTTCCACCACTCCAAAGATATTCAAAATCACCCCACCTAAACCAACCCAACTCACTGTTAAGGATGGAGTGCTTGTTGAACCTCCAAATGCTCCATCCTAGAAGCAAGTGTGGATTCCAAAAGCTAACTATCTCAGGAATCCACTGGACACTCTGCCAAACATCTCTAAGGATTCCCTTCCTAGAGCCAAACAACCAATAAGAGTAGATCATACCTGCAAGAGAGTGAACCAATCACCCAAGAGAGAGGTGAGGTATCACTGTGGGTACTGCAAAAAGAGTGGTCACCCTGTTGAGTTCTGCTTTAGGAGGAAGACAGATGAGCGGCGAGAGCACAAACTGAACAACCAGAACATGTATTGTCCTCTTTGTGGTGTATATGTACTGCCTTTTTAGAGGAATCCTACAAGACATAGAGTTACAATGCCTCAAGGTGCTAAGCCTCAGACTACAAGATCACGCGGTGGTCACGCCCGACAGGGTTCAGGTCATGGTAAAAATGACCATGGATCCCGTGACGGTGGTTTTCAGTCCCACAACTTTAGTAGACTGCGTGTTCCCCCTTGTGGTGACTGCTTTCCTCAAATGGGACGCTTGGTGCTTTATCCATGGGCAAATAACTCAACACTGGTATTCTTCACAGTTTTATTAACCCTAGTGTTGTGCCATTTGCTCATTCCCTTCCTCTCTATTGAGTAGGATGGAGGCCTAGAGAACATGTGGCTCATTGATTCTGGCTGTTCGTGCCACATGACCGAAAATTCAAAATGGTTCTCCAGCCTCAACCCCATGCAATGCAAGGAGTACATCACATTTGGGGATCATAGCAAAGGTAAAGTGGTATCTCGTTGATCCATTCGGCTCAACGAGAACTTTGTTCTCAAGGATGTTGCTTTGGTTTCAAATTTACATTTCAGCTTTCTTTCTATTTTGCAACTCCTTGGGGACAATTTTGAAGTGCGCTTAAAGACCGGCTTATCCCATCTAGTATGTCAGATTGCCCTGTTCAGCTGTCTTTTGAGCTGACTTCTCTCACTCTTTTGGGTCATCTCATTGCTTGATGGCTAGGTATTCTTTTGAATTGTGGAAATGGCATAGGAGACTAGGTCATTTGAGTTTTGATTTACTAGCTAGGTTGAGCTCACTTGATGTGATCCAAGGATTGCCCAAATTGAAATCTAGGAAGGACTTGGTTTGTCATCCATGTCGTCATAGGAAAATGGTTGCTGCTTCCCACTCCCTGTGAACTAGGTCATGACCAGGGAACCTGGCGAGTTACTTCAGATGGACAAAGTTGGTCCAGCTCAGGTTCGGTCAGTGGGTGGAAAATGGTACGTTCTTGTGATTATTGACGACTTTTCTCGATATTCTTGGGTATTTTTCTTGGACAGTAAGGATGAGGTCTTTTCTCATGTTTGGGACTTAATTCTTCAGCTGCAAAATGAGTTTCCTAAGAATGCTATGAGAGCAATTCGCAGTGACAATGGTAGAGAATTCAAGAATACTCTTTTTAAAACCTTTTGTGCTTCTTTGGGCCTAGTGCATCAGTTTTCTTCTCCTTATGTTCCCCAGCAAAATGGTATTGTTAAGCACAAGAATTGAACCCTTATTGAGATGGCTAGGACGATGCTCAACGAGCATAGGACTCCTAGGCAATATTGGGCCGAAGTGATTAGCACCGCGTGCCATGTTTCAAATCATATTTTTCTTTCATCTTTCATTAAGAAAACTTCTTATGAGTCACGGTTTGGACGTCCACCCAAGGCGAGTCATTTTAGAGTGTTTCGATGCAAGTGTTTTATCCTGAAACAAGGTATTTTGGAGATGTTTGAGTCCAGATCTTCAGATGGTATCTTTCTAGGTTATGCACTTCACTCACATGCATATTGTGTTCTTAACCTAGAAACTAACCGAGTTGTCGAGACCTGCGACGTCACGTTCGATGAAATTAGTGTTCGATTTCTGTTTTTGAGCGTGCATGTGAGCAGGAAAATGGTGAAAGCATCATCATTGAGGATGAGCAGGAAGACGACTACTGGGGTGATCTTGAGCCGACTCCACCGGCTGCTCCTCACGAGTCTGCCTCGACAATTTCAGCTCACAGCCCTAACCTTTCTCCCTCTACTACTTGGGGACCGGTTGAGCAGCTCTCTCTCAGCTTGTGTCGGCTGAAGAAGTTCTAGCCACTGTTAAGGAGTAGGCGACATCCTCTAGTGGGGTTCCATGCCACATTCAGCGTCACCATCCACCTCAAACCATGATTGGCAATATTGACCAGAGAATCACGCGGTCCAGGTCCTATCAAATCTCACACTTTGCTCATTCTGTATTTTTTTTGCATCGTTTGAGCCTCGAGATGTTGGACATGCTCTATCTGATCTTGATTGGGTTAATGCCATGCATGAGGAGTTAGAAAACTTTGAACGAAACCACGTTTGGATCTTAGTACCACCTCCACTAGATTGTCATCCCATAGGAACTAAGTGGGTTTTCAAAAACAAACAGAGTGAAGATGGGATGGTAGTGAGGAACAAGGCTAGGTTAGTGGCCCAAGATTTTTGCAAGGAGGGTATTGATTGTGAAGAAACTTTTGCTCCTGTTGCCTGTTTATAAGCTATTAGGATCCTTTTGGCCTTTGCTGCTTCAAAGGTTTAAAGCTTTTTCAAATGGATGTCAAAAGTGCTTTCTTCAATGGCTACATAGAGGAAGAGGTTTATGTCAAGTAACCTCCTAGTTTTGAAAATCCTAAGTTCCCAAACCATGTCTTTAAACTTCAAAAAGCTTTGTATTGTTTGAAACAAGCCTCTAGAGTCTGGTATGAGCGTTTGAAACTGTTTTTGATTGCAATGGGTTTTAAAATGGGATTGGTTGAAAAAACGCTTTTCCTCCTCAAGCAAGGCGTGATTGAGAAGCTCATCTTCACTGATACTACATCGCAATTGTGTAAGGATGGGTCACCGACGTGAGGTACGCAACAACGATGATGCTTTTGATAAGATTAAATATAAGATACTGCCTTTTGCTGGTAATACAATCCTGATGCATATATTACATGGGAGATTTCTGTTGATCAAAAATTTGGATGCCATGAAATTCCTGAGAATAGGAGAGTTAGGGTGCAACTAGTGAGTTCACTAATTTTGCTTCTATTTGGTGGGAAAGAACATGGCAAGAAAAATCTGAATAACATACCACAAATTTAGGATGCTTTGAAATGGGTCATGTGAGCTAGATTTGTTCCTTCATACTATGGATGTGAACTGTTACATAAAATGCAACAATTGAGGCAGGAAAATAAAAGCAAAGAAGAATATTATTTGGAACTACAAAAGGGCATATTACATTGTAACTTAGACGAGACTGAGGAACTTGCTATGGCTAGATTTTTGGGTGTAATCATGAAATTTAGGACAACCTAGCTTACAAATATTACAATAATGTTATTCATCTATTTCACCGTGCTTGAGAAGTGCAGGGAGTAATGTTTCTATAGGAAAAATTAACTCATGGCAAAGATGATCACTACTTTGCCAGCTGGATGTTCTCCACCACCAAACATCCTTGAGTCAGACAAAATCTTCTTCATGTAACAACTATAGGAAGCCACGTGTTCCTCGCACTAACTTAGCAAGCCGGGTGCCTACAACATCAAAGGTTGCCGAAGCGCCTGCTAAGAGCACTTCTTCTCTGGCATCTATAGGAAGAACTATAGATGTTCAATGTCACCGATGTAAGGGCTTTGCACATGTTTAGTGCGACTGTCCTAGCAAGCATGTTTTGCTTGTTAATGACGATGGTGAGTATTCATCTGCTACTGATTTTGATGAACATATATATGCTATGCTTGCAACTAACCATGTAGGTAATGATGGAGCATTCGAAGAAAAATGAGATAACCTTGAAAGGAACATGTTTGCTTGCTACCCGTTCTGTGGTTAATGAGTTGATTGCCTCCACTTTTATTTGTTATACTTTGGTATGCAAAGATGCTTTGATTTCACTTCACGATATGGAGTGTTCTTTGCCCCCCTACTGTGTCTAACGTTTCACATGAGTTTTCTAATGTATACCTCCGGGGTTGCCACCCATTTGAGGGATTGAGCACCACATTAATCTCATTCCCAGTGCTTCATTATTCAACCATGTGCCATATATGACAAACCCGGAGGAAACTAAGGAGATTTAGTGCCAAGTACAGGAATTACTCGACAAAGGTTATGTCAGTGAGTCTGTTAGTCCTTGTGTTGTTCTAGTTATTTTAGTACCTAAGAAAGATGAAACATGGCGTATGTGTGTGCATTGTTAAGCAATTAACAATATCACCATTCAATATCGTCATCCCATTCTATGATTATATGATATGCTTGATGAATTAAGTGGTGTTGTTGTATTTTCAAAAATTGATTTGAGTAGTTTATACCACCACATATGTATAAAATTGGGAGATGAATGGAAAATTGCTTTCAAACCTAAGTTCAGTTTATGATGAGGACATCCCTTCCAACGATACAACCACGCCTACTACGCAGCAAGGACCAATGACAAGAGCCTGTGCACGAGAGCTAAATTATCAGGTAAACTCGTTCTTCGCTGTCCATAAACCCTCATCTCAGAATTGGATGCTACTAAATCATTGTGATGATTTTATTATTATTAGGAATGATGGAGAGGAGGTTAATGGATCAACCAATCAGTTTGGGCAATCACACAACAAGGAAATACACGATCGGACATCAAGTTCAGACTTCAAGTTCGTACAGCCATGCAACATCAAATTGACGTGGCAATAATTCTCAACTCCGGATGTTGTTTGAGGCATATGAGTACTCATTGGAAAGATCTTGAAGTCTACTTTCAGATGGATGCAACCTCATTACGAAATTCCCCTAGAGCTGAGCAGAATTGACAAAGAGACGTTCGACCTACCAGTCTTGGGCTGAAACACTTGTATCTCGTGCAGCCCACTAGGGGCCCATTCCAGCTTAGGGTTTACACCCTCCCACGCCTCCTTGCTGTGCCCATGTATACATGTAGCAGCCACCAAGATGAACTTGGGTTTTGTTTAGATGCAAGTATAGCTACTACTACTTCCTAGTGAACGCGTGTGTCGACTAGACCACCCGATTTGCTTGATTCAAGACCCCAACTCGTGATTTAGGTTTCATTTGGTTCAGACCTGTGAGTTTATTTGCTTGTTCATTTTGTTCTTGCTTGTTCTTGATTGCTAGCAGGTTCAAGGGTGTTCTTAGCACGGCAAGAACAACCAACATCGGAATCGGTGTACTTGTTGCTAAGACACAGCATCCTGTGATTGGTGTAGTCGGACAGCCAATGTCGATTCCACCCTCAAATCGAAGTTACCCCTCCTCTCATTGAAAGATTGGGATCAGTCGCTGCCATATCATGTGGTAATCAGAGCAAGGCTAATCGGTGAGAGTATCTTACCCATTCTTTACTTTACCTACAGTCCAAAAATACCCAAAAATATAGGCTAGACCTGAAATCCCAAAAACTAGTTTGAGCCCTTGCTGTTCTACCTAGTTCTTGGCTTGTTGAGTTTGTGGTTGCATTGTGGTGTCAAGTGTTGGTTCTTAGGATCTAATCCATTAGAGTTTTGAGTTCTTGTCACATTTTTGTCACCATTAGATTCGTTGCCACTTTCCCCCATTTCACGCCGCTGTATTTTCCCACTATTTTCGCAATCCCCATTTCCAGATCTGCATGAGAAGAAATCTGCTCTAATTCTTGTATCCGATCTCCAATTCAAGTGTTTAGATACATTCTGGAAAGCTTACTTTGCACTCTTTCAAGGAAAATTAACCTTGACACCAAATTCTTTCTGAGCACTTTGCAATCGCTATGGAGATCTCTGCATATCTGCTGTGTAACCCCTTCTGAAAAGCTTACTTTGCGCTCTTTCAAGGAAAATTAACCTTGCCACCAAATTCTTTCTGAGCGCTTTGCAATCGCTATGGAGATCTCCGCATATCTGCTGTGTAATCTATGCATCTAAAAGCAAGGAGGCTATGTGAAGTAATTGTTTTGTTTGATTGTGCCAAACATAACTTTTGAGGCCCCTGAAAAGAATAAAAAAAGAAAAAGAAAAAAAGAGAAAAAAACAAAGGATGAAATAAGAAGGAAAAGAAGAAAGGAAGAAAAAGAGTTCTTGTTGCTGCATTGCTCTCTTTGTATGCCTTGTTTTCCTCTGTTTGGTGACTACGTTTGTGTCTAGGCTCACGTCTCTAACATGCTTTGGCCTAGGACCAGCACAGTACCATTGTGAACAAATTCAACTTGCTTTGGCTAATGTGGTTCTAGTTGTTCCTTGATTTTTCTTGCAGCCACCTTTTCTCCACAAATTATCTACTACGTCATAGGCTGTGCTTGTGTAACATTTTGTGCTGTTCTTGCCGGCTGCCAACACCAACTTCCTAGCGTGTAAGAACATGTAAGAACTTGATGGCACAAGATTGAGAGAATAGAGTTTGCTGCCACCTAGTTCCACTAGTTCATAGGACATTTTTCTCTTGTTATTTTTGCTGCAAGCTAACCATGGCAAGAAATGAGGATGATGGACTAGCTCATTCACCTCGAACAAGGGCCATCATTAAACACTTTGAACGCAAAGTGAGGGTGCATGTTGAACACCTTGATGAGGATGTTCGAGTCACCAATGAATGCCTTGGCCAATTTGAGGCCACGCAGATCGACACCAACCCCAAGCTGACCTCAATGGAGAACACGCTTGGGGCTCTTAACACCTCTCTTGTAGGTATTTTGGAGCGTTTGGATAGGATGGACCAAGAGGGTCGTGATGGTACGGGACGGTGCAACAACAACAACACCGAGGGTAGCATTGCTAGGCAAGATGAGGAAGAATATTCAGCTGACACGGAGTTTGATGGAGAGGTAAATGGCCAACATAACCAGCACCAGCGCCACCGTCGACATGGTGGACGTGCTCGTCAACCACGACATGAGGTATGTGACAATGATGATTCTTTAGGGAAGATTAAATTTAGCATGCCCTCTTTTGATGGAAAATATGACCCCAATGCATATCTTACTTGGGAGCTAGCTGTTGATCAAAAATTTGCATGTCATGATTTTCCTAAAAACAAACGTGTTAGGGCTGCTACTAGTGAGTTCACTGATTTTGCTTCTATTTGGTGGAGCGAATATGTGCGCAGCCACCCAAACAACACTCCACAAACTTGGGATGCTATGAAAAGAGTTATGCGAGCTAGATTTGTTCCCTCTTATCATGCACGTGATCATTTGCATAAGCTTCAGCTTTTGAGACAGGGAAACAAATCTGTAGAAGAGTACTATCAAGAGTTGCAAACAGGGATGCTTCATGTTGCTTTGGTAGAGAATGAGGATGCAATTATGGCTAGGTTCATGGGTGGGCTGAATCGGGAAATTCAGGATATTTTGGCTTACAAAGAATACAATTCGATCACTCGTTTATTTCATCTTGCTTGTAAAGCTGAAAGGGAAGTACAGGGACGGAGAGCTAGCACGAGAACTAACATTTCTACAGTTCGTGCTACCTCTTGGATGCCATCAAACCCCGCTTTCCAACTATACCGACCGCTGCCCCATCTTCATCAGGCAGCAAACCACGACCTTTGACAACGAACTCCTCACCATGCCCTCCTGAAACAACAAAGGGGGCAGCTACTGCACCAACCAAGAGTTCATCCTCAATTGCATTCTCGGGGCGAACAAGAGACATTCAATGCCTCTGCTGCAAAGGTTACGGTCATGTGCGCAGGGACTGCCCAAGCGCACGTGTTAGTTGTGTGTCCTGATGGCGAGTATTCCTCTGCTAGTGATTTAGATGAAGAAACATATACTTTGCTTGCAGCTAACAATGTAGGGGAAGATGAGGAGCACAACAAAAATGAGGAGCACATTGGAACAGAACACGCTGAACACTATGAGAGCCTCGTGGTGCAGCGAGTGTTGAGTGCACAAATGGAGAAAGCTGAACAAAATCAGCACCACACTTTGTTTCAAACCAAGTGTGTGATCAAGGAGTGTTCTTGCCGAGTCATCATTGATGGAGGGAGCTGCAATAACTTGGCAAGTGCTGAAATGGTGGAGAAGCTTGCATTGTGCACTCAGCCACATTCGTAACCTTACTACATTCAATGGCTGAACAATAGCGATAAGGTGAAGGTAACACGGTTGGTGACGGTTAATTTTGCTATTGGTTCTTATCAAGATTCTATTGACTGTGATGTTGTACCCATGCATGGTAGTTTGACATTGACTCTTTTATGCATAATGACAAGAAACTTGTTTTGCACCCAATGTCTCCTGAAGCTATTTTGAAAGATGAATTTGCTAGAGCTAGTAAAGTAAGGAGTCAGGAGCATGCTAAGAGTGAAAATCAGATTGTAGCAAATGAACGTGAAAAGCATAAAAAGAAGAATACCAAATCTACCCACAATAATAAAAATAAGATCAAGCTGAAAGGGTAATGTTTCATTGCAACCAAATCTGATTTGAATGAGATTGATGCTAATACTGTTGTTTGCTATGCTTTGATTTGCAAACAAACTTTGTTTTCACTTGAGGAGATACCTTCTTCTTTGCCTCCTGCAGTCACTAACCTTTTGCAGGAGTACGCAGACATTTTTCCAAAGGAGGTGCCACCGGGGCTGCCACCAACCTGAGGGATTGAGCACCAAATTGACCTTATTCCCGGAGCCTCATTGCCCAACCGTGCGCCATACAGGACCAACCCTGAAGAAACTAAAGAGATTCAGTGTCAAGTGCAAGAATTGCTTGATAAAGGTTATGTGCGTGAGTCTCTTAGCCCCTGTGCTGTTCCTGTTCTTTCGGTTCCTAAGAAAGATGGATTTTGGCGTATGTGTATAGATTGCAGAGCAATTAATAACATTACAATCAGATATCGTCATCCTATTCCTAGGCTAGATGATATGCTTAATGATTTAAGTGGCTCAATTGTATTCTCAAAAATTGATTTGCGTAGTGGTTACCACCAGATTCGCATGAAGCTAAGAGATGAATGGAAAACAGCGTTTAAAACTAAATTCAGTCTATATGAGTGGTTAGTTATGCCATTTGGTCTCACTAATGCACCCAACACTTTTATGAGATTAATGAATGAAGTTTTACGCGCTTTCATTGGTAGATTTGTTGTGGTATATTTTGATGACATCTTGATATACAGCAGATCAATTGAGGAACATCTTGATCATTTGCATGATGTTTTTAATGCTCTACATGATGCACGTTTGTTTGGTAACATTGAGAAGTGCACCTTTTGCACGGATCGAGTCTCTTTTCTTGGCTATGTTGTGACCCCACAGGGAATTAAAGTTGATCAAGCTAAGATTGAAGCAATACATAGCTGGCCGGTTCCCACAACAGTCACACAAGTAAGAAGCTTTCTCGGGCTTGCTGGATTCTATCGCCGTTTTGTGAAGGATTTCAGCACCATTGCAGCCCCATTGCACGGACTCACCAAGAAGGGTGTTACATTCACTTGGGCTACAGCACACAACAGTACTTTTGACACATTGAAAGATAAGTTAACCCATGCCCCTTTGCTCCAACTCCCTGATTTCACTAAAACTTTTGAACTTGAATGCTAGTGGAATTGGTTTAGGAGGTGTTTTATTTCAGTGAGAAGTTGAGTGGGCCTAGTTTGAACTATTCTACTTATGATAAAGAATTGCTTGCTCTAGTTCAGAATTTGGAAACATGGCAGCATTATTTATGGCCCAAAGAGTTCGTTATACATTCTGATCATGAATCATTGAAACATATTCGAAGTCAAGCAAAACTGAACCATAGACTCACTGGGTTGAATTCATTGAGTCTTTTCCTTATGTCATCAAACACAAGAAAGGAAAGGAAAATGTAATTGCTGATTCTTTGTCTAGATGTTATACCATGCTTTCACAACTTGATTTCAAAATTTTTGGCCTGGAAACAATAAAAGAGCAATATGCCCAGGATGGTGAATTTAAAGATATGTTGCTGAATTGCAAGGAGAGAAAAACATGGAACAAATTCGTCCTCAATGATGGGTTTGTATTTCAAGCTAACAAGCTATACATTCTAGCTAGCTCTGTGCATATGTTATTGTTGCAGGAAGCGCATGGAGGAGGGCTGATGGGACACTTTGGTGTGAAGAAGACGGAAGACATCCTTGCTGATCATTTCTTTTGGCCCAAGATGTGGAGGAACGTGGAGAGATTCGTTGCTCACTGCACAACGTGCCAAAAAGCTAAGTCATGTCTTAATCCTCATGGTTTGTACATGTCCCTACCTGTTCCTAATGCACCATGGGAGCATATTTCTATGGACTTTGTTTTAGGACTGCCTAGAACAAAGAAGGGGAGGGATAGTGTCTTTGTGGTTGTGGATAGGTTTTCTAAGATGGCATATTTTATACCATGTCATAAGACCGATGACGCTACTCATGTTGTTGATTTGTTTTTTCGTGAGATTGTTTGTTTGCATGGTGTGCCAAACTCAATTGTTTCAGATTGTGATGCAAAATTTCTTAGTCATTTTAGGAGAACATTATGGGCTAAATTGGGTACTAAGTTGCTATTTTCCATTACTTGTCATCCCCAAACTGATGGTCAAACTGAGGTTGTGAATAGAACTTTATCTACCATGCTTCGGGCAGTTTTGACAAAGAACATAAAAATATGGGAAGACAGCCTCATGTTGAGTTTGCTTACAATCGTTCACAACACTCTACTACTAAAAATAGCCCTTTTGAGATCGTTTATGATTTTGTGCCTCATGCCCCTATTGATTTGCTACCTTTACCAACTTCTGAGAGATTGAATTTTGATGCTAAACAACATGCTGAGTTGATGTTAAAAATGCATGAGACCACAAAAGAGAACATAGAGAACATGAATGCTAAATATAAACTAGCTGGTAGTTTAGGAAGGAAGCATGTTGCTTTCGAACCGGGAGAATTGGTTTGGCTGCACTTGAGAAAGGATCGGTTTCCTGATTTGAGAAAGTCAAAGTTGCTTCTGAGAGCTGATGGTCCTTTTAAAGTTATAGCTAAGATCAATGATAATGCATACAAACTTGAGTTGCCTACAGATTTTGGGGTCAGCCCCACATTTAACATTGCAAATTTGAAACCATATTTGGGCGAGGAAGATGGACTTGAGTCAAGGACGACTCACATGCAAGAAGGGGAGGATGATGAGGACATCCCTTCCAACGATACAACCACCTACTACACAGCAAGGACCAATGACAAGAGCCCATGCACGAGAGCTTAATTATTAGGTAAACTCGTTCCTTACTGTCCATAAACCCTCATCTCAAAATTGGATGCTACTAAATCATTGTGATGATTTTATTATTATTAGGAATGATGGAGAGGAGGAGGTTAATGGATCAACCAATCAGTTTGGGCATCAAGATCACACAACAAGGAAGCACACAATCGGACATCAAGTTTAGACTTTAAGTTCGTATAGCGAGGCAACATCAAATTGACGTGGCAATATTTCTCAACTCCGGATGTTGTTTGAGGCATATGAGTACTCATTGGAAAGATCTTGAAGTCTACTTTCAGATGGATGCAACATCATGACGAAATTCCCCCGGAGCTGAGCAGAAATGAGAAAAAGACGTTCGGTCTTCCAGTCTTAGGCTGAAACCCTTGTATCTCGTCCAGCCCACTACGGGCCCATTCTAGCTTAGGGTTTACACCCTTCCACGCCTCCTAGCTGTTGCCCATGTATAAATACATATAGCAGCTACCAAGATGAACTTGGGTTTTGTTTAGATGCAAATATAGCTACTGCTACTTCCTAGTGAACGCGTGTATTGACTAGACCACCTGATTTGCTTGATTCAAGACCCCAATTCATGATTTAGGTTTCATTTGGTTCAGATCCATGAGTTTATTTGTTTGTTCATTTTGTTATTGCTTGTTCTCGATTGCTAGCAGGTTCAAGGGTGTTCTTGGCACGACAAAAACAGCCAATGTCGAAATCGGTGTACTTATTGCTAAGGCGTAGCATCCTATGATTGTTGTACTCGGACAACCAATTCGATTCCACCCCCAAATCGAAGTTATCCCTTCTCTCATCGAAAGATTGGGATCAGCCCCTGCCATATCAGTTTATATGTGTATTTATTCATGCCTTTTGGGTTAATTAATGCAGCTAGCAGATAAATGAATGAGGTGTTGTGTTCTTTCATTGGTAAATTTATGGTAATGTATTTTGATGATATAATTATTTATAGCAAGTCTATGGATGAGCATATTGATCACTTTCATACTATTTTAATGCTTTACGCGATGCACATTTTTTTGGTAACCTTGACAATTGCAGCTTTTGCACCGATCGTGTTTCTTTTCTTGGCTATGAGCCGATATCCTCTGGAGAAGGTGTGACAAGCTCTCAAATTCTTGAGAAGAGAAGCATTCCCTGATTGGAGCCAACAACCCCTGGAAAGCCAAGTCAGCTAGTTGTCCATCGCTCAGAATAAGGCTGTAACATCGGCTTCTAATATCCCGGAACGCTAGATGTACTCTAGAACTGACTCATCAGGCCTCTGCCTAATCGACATCAAGTCTAACAGCCTCATCTCCTGAATCCCAGCAAAGAATTATTTATGGAATTACTTTTCTAGATCAGCCCATCCCTTGATTGAGTTTGGAGGCAACGAAGAAAACCAGGTGAAGACCGATTCAGATAGGGACAATGGAAATAAACTGACTCTTAGAGCTTCGTCAGTCGATGCTTCCCTACATTAGGCCAAAAATCGACTAATATGTTTCATTGTAGATACACTATCTTGCCTCGAGAATCTGGAGAAATCTGGAATCCTGTATCGGTGCGACAGCGGAACTCTATCGAACCACTCCGGATAAGGGTGCTGATACATAGAAGTTTGTTCCTTAGGCCTGATGCTGAATTGCTCCCTAACGACTTTCGCAACTCTGACAGACCAATCTTCCTCCTTTGGGTTCTCTTTGGTAATGCGGAAGCGAAGTTGGTACTTGATAAGGCCTAAAATGATCTCTTTGATAATTTCCACCTGGATAATCTTGCCTATATCCCCCGTAGTAAGCCGTTTGATGATATCCTGGCATCATGTCATCATGTTGCCCCCTAGTCTGATCTTGTACTGGTGGAAATATATTTGCCGATACGTCCCTTCTGGACCCATAAGTAACCTACGGTTGCTCTGTTTTTATTGGCAAATATATTGGCCCTTGATCAGGTTCCTTAGCAATTGACCTATCTACCGTTTTCTTGATCAGATTGTGCAAAGTATTCACCAGCACACCTCATTGGTTGATGAGTGCATGGTGAACAGCTTCATCAACCATCTCTTGCAACAGCTTCTGTGGACTAACAAGTGGTGAATGGCTCAATTCTACTACAAAAACTGGCTTTGGCAGTTGAGATTTCAAAATCGGCCCTTGTCTGGTCATGCTGAAAGATTCCAGACAGAGTTTCTAAAAGTTAGCTGTATTTTGCTCTACCTGGTACCTTTGATCTTCAATCAAGTCTTTCATTGTTACTGGAATCATGTTGTCTGTGTTGATCTCTTTACCCACCATTATATTGCATTTGTCTGACTTCTAATCAGGCGATTGTGTCCCACCGGGTGTGCCAAAGAGCATGCTGGCCACCAAATCTCACCACCGGGGAGAGGCGGCGGCTTGGTCATGCGAAGGCTTGGAAGGTCTGCTTAGCTTCAATGTAGGTGCTTAAACTCCGAGGTGATGAGGGCGTGTCAATCAATTTGACCCTGCAATTGACAAGGAGAAAAGATGAGGCCAGCGAGCCGGTCGGCCAATAGGCCTGTCCGGCTTTCCCTATCGGCTGGATGCCGAATAGAGAAGGCAGTGCTCAGGCATCAGCTAAGAAGCCGATGGAGGCCAAGGCCGATGATGCTGCTAAGCATCCGATGCGCGAAGCGAGAGCTGATCCCCACAAAGTTACGTGGGCTAGCGACCGCAGTGACAGCGCCATTAGAATCAGCCTCGATAGATCAGACCGAACCAAGGTAGTATGAGGCTGGGGACTAACGACACAAAGACAACAAAGGCTTGGACCAAGAGTGACGACAGAAGAGGAAATAGGAGATGCCATCAACCACCTAACGGTGGAATGTCCTACGCAACCTACACCCAACCTTAACACGCCTATGCTAATACGCTGGGCGTGGTGCTGGGAACATGGATAACTCATCGGCTAACACTCCGATGAAACGCCGTCTAGAGTCCTATAGGCCTAAAGCTCAATCTACTATTGGCAGCCTCGTAGGTCGAACCTAACTGATGTAGCACGAGACCGACAATAGCGGAGAGAGCTTGATAGGCTGATAGATCTTGTACGGACGTGATGGAATACATCTGATCGGTCTAAGAGGTTGAACCTAAACGATGCAGCCATAGATAGAGCAAGGCATATAGATGCAGCCCCACGTCGAGAGCCAGAACCAGCCGGTAAAAGCCTAGATGAACTAGGGTGGCGATGCGCCGAAGTAGTATTGAATAGATCTATTGATTCCTTATTGATTTCTAGAGGATCTATATTTATACCCTGAGTTTATAGAGTCTAACGTATTTACAACAACCATCGGACGTTATCTCTTAACAAAGATAACAGAAAATATCTCTAAAGCAGTTAGCTAAACTAACTAAACCTTCCTAACCATATAAGATATGATTTACCTAAATATAATACCCTGCCACGAGTTTCATGGCTCCTCCATAAACTCGGTCTTATTTGGATAATCTTCTAGTCTTAGACCAAATCTCTCCTTGTTCCACCTGATTGGCTTCCTCCCTGTAGCAATCGGACTTCCCTTCACTTAAGCCGATCCTTTTCCAATCTTTCCCTGAGCTTTTCTATGTTTTGGCGTTCACACTCCTCTTTGGATCCGACTCCATCTGGATAGTTTCCTGTCCTCAAACAAAATGGGCCAATATTCCACCAGTTTGATCGACTTCTCTACAGTATCAATTGGCTCTATCCCATGAGCCGATCAGTATTTTCCATCGACCGATCATGTTTATAGGCTGAATCAAATTTTGGCGTTAACACATGGTTACAAACAAACTCTAGATGTTACTTCTTAAACAGAAAAAGAAATTCTCCCTAAGAAGTTATCAAAATTAACTAAACTTACCCATCTTGTAAGATTTATTTACAAAGATAAAACCACCCTACCATGATTTCCACAACTCCTTAGATCCGGTCTTATTTGAATAACCTTTCCATTTTTGACAAAACCGAATCCATCTTCATCCATCCGATCAGTTCTTTTCCTGTATCGATCAACCTCTTTCAATAAGCTGATCGGTTCTCCAATCTTGTCTGCGGGCTTACTAAATTTTGGTGTTAATAGCTATGTTGTCACTACATAGAGAATTGAGCTTGATCAGGTTAAGGTCGAAGCTACATAAGGATGGCCTGTTAGAAACACTATCTCATAGGTGTGAAGTCTTTTAGGTCTTGCTAGATTCTGCTGCCGCTTCATAAAGGATTTCAGCACCATTGATGCACCATTGAAGGAGCCTACAAAGAAGGGTGTGCCTTTTTCTTGGAGCACGGCATAAGAGAATGCCTTCTACATGGTGAAAGATAAGTTGACACATGCACCTCTTCTACAACTTTCTGATTTTAATAAGACTTCTGAGCTTGAGCGTGATCCTAGTGGAATTTGGATGGAGGATGTATTGCTGCAAGAAGGAAAATTGCTCCCATTAATGCAAAAAATTCTTTACAGGGTGTGACGTGTGTTTTGTACATATAGGGACGCTTAGATGGGGGTCTAAACATCCCATGATAATGTAACTACCCAAGACATTCAATTATGCTCAGAATGATAAAAAAAAATGTACTTTGATTAATTGTACAAACCGGAAATGTTCTAATAAGACACTAAACTCAAATCACACACGCGATGAGCCTATAGCCATACACATGCATCCAAAAGTCATAATTTTGCACCACAGGAACGGCCTAACCATAGTGTTGACCTAAAAATCATAGCCTTCATCACTATCCCACTCTAGCAGATTGATGGCTTCCACTTGACTTGTAGTCTCTACCTGAATGTCTAGAGCCTATTATATAAAAGACTGAGTACAAGGAAGGGAACAGGTCAATAACCTACTTGACTTGTACAAGGAAGGGAACATGTTTTCCTCCAAACCATATTAGTAGTTCACAAGCAACAAATTTCAAAAACAAAAACCTTATTAGTAGTTCACAAGCAACCAATTTTAAAAAGCAAGTTACATTGAAAGGGTTCATCATTTCATGTCATTCATCCCTCACTATTAACCATTTCAACATGTCTACTTATGCCATTACTCTGGATTCACCCATAGACATATCTCTATTAATTGGGAGCATAATGTATTTGACTACCAAACTACTATGCAACGTTTGCCTAGCTTTTCCCGCACCATACCCATAGATAGTTGGGCTGAAGATAACATAACATGCTACTACTCCAAGTTCATTTCTTTTCAGCCTAGTAGGTTATAGAACAAGTTGATTGTTGTGCCCAAGTTGGCATTCATGGGGGTGAGCACCAACCTGTCACCCCGTCCACATACTATTGTATGACAAAGAGGAATATGTAGTACTCAAAGCCCACAATGAGTCCTAAAATACCCACACTCACATATGACCAACATCTACACCACTCTATGGCCATTACACACATTAAGGAAAAAATGATAATACATCAAAAGGCTATAGAAGTTGAATTCACTAGAGCAGCATATGCTAGCTCCGAATACCTCGATCGTGCAGGTGGAAACTAACTATGTCAAATAAACCATAACATTTTTAAAACTTCCCATGAAATGACATGATACACATGCTAATTATTATAGTAATAATCATCTAGATTGAAATAGGGTTATCACTGGAATAATAGGTTCAATTGCAAGGCATGACAATATATATAGCAAGATAAATAGCAGGTGATTGTTATCTCGAAAGGATTTTCAATAAAATGACACATGTATTGCCATACAAGTACTCCAAGGTAAGTACTACTATCCAAAATATAACATAGCTCTAGATTAGGTTCAAGTATTTATCAAAGGGTTGCCAGACTTGCTATTGGGATTGGCATAGTCGTACTATACTACACTTCTTCTATGGTAGCAACAACATGGGTGTCAGCAGTGAACTCTGATACTTCTCGTTTTGGATTTGCAACTATGTAATCTATTGATACACAAAATAAAACTACTAACCACATAACTCCAAATAAATATCAAAACTTAGAAAGTGTATAAAGAGGCAAAGAGAAGGATTGTGGAAGGATTTGATAATTTTTGTAGATTATAAAGCAAATCTTAGGTTAAAATTGGGGTTATACCAATGGATTCTTAGATGGAGATGAAACATGTTCCATTAGATTTAGAATAATTCAATGAGTCTAGACTAGGCCTCGGAGTTCTAATTGGTGCTTAGATGGATGTGGAATTTAACTAGACAAGAAAAAGTGATTTTCTGAATTATTTTTCAATGATAAAAATTGGATTTTGTGCTTTGCATAGTGAAATCTTTGGATGCCAACGACAGAGGAGGTCGGTTCCAAGCAAGGGGAAACCAATTTTGGGGCCTCGGTGATGGGGCGGCCCCATACCTAAGGTCGGTAATGACTAGGGTGCCAGTGACATGGTTGGTGATGGCGAGCAGAAGTAAGCAGTGGTAGCGCACGTGATGGATGTGTTCCGGTGACTTTTGATGAAAGCACGATGGCCTTGGAGCACCAGCGGAGTAAGAAGAGTGTGGTGGTGGTGGCTGCTTTCATTGGGAAGCCATGAGGTAGCAGCACACCATATGGCAAATGGACGACCAAACAGGGCAGGCTACATGGGAGGCAGCTTGAGATGGAGAAGGAAGGAGTGGGAAAGCTAGAGTGCAGCGTGGGGAAGATAGTGGTGGCCTCAATTTTGGACTAGAGATCATGGTGAGGATGAATTTTTGGAAATGGGCAAAGGCTATCGAAGGTTGGGAGAGGTGGCGAGATCGAGCAGTGGAGCTTGAATGGATGGAAATGGAATCCGAGCTTAGGTTAGCTTGGATTGGCAATAATTTGGTACAAGTGAAGCAGCCGCATGGTGTGAGTGAAGCATCTGGATGGCATCGGCAACTAGCACGGCCATATGCTCATGCGGCTGAGCAGAGGCAAGATGGTTAGCGTGGTGGGCTAGCCTGAGATTGTGAAGGAGAAAGAGAAAGAAAGGAGAGAAAGTTGGTTAGAGCTAGAGAAATGGGTCAATGTTGAGAAGGAGAATTGACTAGATGCTTGAGGATGTCATGGACTTGTTTGTGTTGGTTTGGATGGGGATTTGCATTTGGAGAAGCAAAAGAAAGACGGTGTTTAGATGAATGACTTGAAAAACATATTTGAAATGAAAAACTCAACAGGAGTTTTCCAAATCTACAAGAAAATAAAATTGGTTTTAATATTTAATGATTTTAGGGCTATTACAAAGCTACCCTTCATAAAAGAATCGCGTCCCCGAGATTCATCAAGCTCTTGAACATATGCATGTATCTCTTTTCCAATTCTGACCATCCTCCCCATGTTGCCTCATCCTCTGTTTGATTCTTCCATTGCACTTGACAAAATGTGATGCTATGGTTCCTTAAGTTCCATTCAGTCATCTCTATGATCCTTTTACGTTCTTCCTCATAGGTCAAGTCTAGTTGAAGTGCTATGCTTTCCAATGGTACATGTTCAGTTGGTTGTCACAAACACTTCTTTAATTGTGAGACATGAAATACAAGGTGGACTTCAACTAACTCTTCTTGTCATTGCAACTAATATGACTCTTCATCTCTTCTCTTTAGGATTTGGTAAGGTCCTATGTATCAAGGAACTTGATGAGGACATCAAAACCCCTACACAGGACCTGCTACTACAACGGAACCAGCACCGACGTCACTCCCCACTACCCCAAATCCAGAAAAGTTTTAAGGTCCAATAACGCGAGCCCGTGCACGTGACCTGAATTATGTGATCCTTTTAAGGAATGAAGGAGAATATTCTATCCAGGAATGACAACCATTAAGGATTACGCTATCTATGGAAGCCAATAAAGGGTTCTGCGCCACCTATCTTTTGGAAAAATTGTTTCCATGTAATACGTAGCTAATTTAGGAAATGTTAGGTGGGGGATTTCAACCACCCATTCATGATGGACGAAATTCCCTCCCCACCTTTGTATGGCGGGTTTTCTTTGATAAGTTTAGCCATTTGTGCAAACATTCTATACTGCAGTTGTGCTCAACGGGCACCTGTGGACAGCCATTGTGAACCCCAACTTGTGAGTGATTGATATTCAGTTTTGCCTACTCCTTGTTCTTGCTCGTTTCTTCGATTGGTTGTAGGAACAGAACCTCGTGTTCAGGTTGATCTTGCCATCCAGCAAGGTCAATAACCGATTGGAGTTGATTCAGCGATTGCTGAGGCGCCACGACCTGTTTGTTCGTAGTCGGATCGTGAGAGTCACCTCCTCCACAAATCGAATTTATCCGTCTCACTGAAAGATCGGTCACTTCAGCCTTATCAAGTGGTATCAGATTTCAGGTTGCTCGGTGAGATCTATCCCCCTTTATTTGTAGTTTTGTTCATCGTCCTATCGTCCACCAAAAAAGCCAGCAAAAATGTTTCAGGTTAGAACCACTGTCCAAGACCTTTTGAGCCTTTGCATCTTTCATTCAATCTATTGCTTTGTTGAGTTTTTGGTTGCATCGCTGTGTCGTGTGCTGGTCTTGGCGTCTAGTCCATTAGACTTTTGAGTTCGTGTCATGTATTAGTTCACATCTTTGCACTTGATCCTCCTTGTCCTTTGTCATTAGTGCTCCTGTAATCTTTCTCACGTCATAGACCCCCCTTGTTCACGCCAACCTCCCACCTACAAAAGGAAAGTAATTTATTTCGGGTCTTGATTTATCTCGGCAAGGAAACAGGCCTTAGCTATTGCATCCGTAGTCCGTTTGGGAAGTTTAGGTACAATTTGGAAAGCATATTTTGTGCCCTTTCCAACGGATACTCACTGGCTTAGCGATTCATTTTGGACGTATCACAGGAGATCGTGAGAGATCAGACAGTCTGTGGCTACACGAAAGGAAAGAGTTCCTGATTTCCTTTTGTTTCCCTTTGAGTTGTGCAATGTGTTGGCAGTGTCATCCAACTGAGAAAGGCCAGAGGTGCATAAAAAAAAGGAGCCGCACCGAAAAAAAGGACAAAAGGTGCAAAAAGAGCCGCACCACAAACAAAAAAAACAAAAGGAGAAGCCAAGGGTGTGTACTCGCTGTCTTTTACTCTTTGTTCTTGCAATTCTGTGACTATCTTTGTGCATGGGCTCACGTCTCTAGTATGGTCTAGCCTAGGACCAGCACAACACCAGCTTTGAGTGATTATTCAACTTTGCATTTGCTAAATGCTTGTGGTAATCCTTGCTACAAATTGAAGCCTTCCCATAGCTCCACAAATTTTCTACAGCGTGCAGGTTGTGTCCTCTGGCAATCGCTCTATCCAAGCTTTGCCGGTTGCACCGCTGGTTGCAGGTCACCCCTGTTTGCAGGGTAAGGGCTTGGTAACGGCTTTTAGTTTGAGTGACCTGATCGGCCCCACATTCCAGTAGGCATAGGACATATTCCTTTATTTCATATTAATCATGGCAGGATCCACGGATGAGCCAGAGGACCCAAATGCCATGCAACACTCCCCTTGATTAAAATGCATCCAGCACTTTGATCGCCTAATGAACAAGCACGTGGATGACCTCTCAGAAGATGTTCGGGTCACTAATGAGCGCCTTGGCCAACTTGAAACCACTCAGATTACCACAGGTACAACGCTCAGGGAACTACAGCAAGCACAAGCCACCACCAACACCAGCCTTGCCACCATCACGACTCGTCTCGATGAATTAGTCCAGCAACTTGCTGCTGCACGGGATGGCTTTGATTATTGTGGCGATACCGAGCAAGAAGATCCTAACCAGCCTTGTCGGCCGCGAGGGCCTCGCCGTGTGGTACGTAATCAAGATGACTCTTTTGCCAAGATTAAATTCACCATACCTATGTTTAATGGAAAATATGATCCTGATGCTTATCTTGATTGGGAAATTGCGGTTGATCAAAAATTTGCATGCCATGCTGTCCCTGAACAACACCAAGTTAGGCCTGCCACTAGCGAGTTTACGGATTTTGCTTCGATTTGGTGGCGTGAACATTGCAGCCAACATCCCACTCACATTCCACCCACTTGGGCTGCTTTGAAAGCTCTCATGCGACATAGATTTGTTCCTTCCTACTATGCACGTGATATGCTTAATAAACTACAGCGGTTACAGCAAGGTAGCAAATCCGTTGAGGAATATTTTCAGGAGTTGCAAATTGGGATGCTTCGTTGTGGTTTTTAGTGCGCTTGCAGAATTGCTCAAAAACCACACCCATACATTTTCACAAACATAGGAATGTTTTAACACCGTTGGTTTCGAATGTCACTTTTTACCTATATGGGTGTGCTAGTCCGACTGATTTGTAGTACGCATATGGAATCGCTTGAAACCACCCTAATGCATTTTTGCGCATATAGGAATACTTTCACAGCATTGGTTGCAAAAGTTTTTCCCCCACGAATGGGAGTGCATGCGGGAATATTTTGCAGACCACATATGAAATCGCTCGAGCTCACTCAAAGGCATTTTTGTGAATGTGGGAGTATTTTGACACCATTGGCTGTGGAAGTAAGTTGTTACATGAGTGCGTACGTCTCTAGGAATGATTTGTAGTACAAGTGCATAATCTCTCAAAACACCTTTGATTCATTTCGGCGCATATTGGAATATTTCGACACCATGTTGTGAATGTTGTATTTCACATGAGTGGTTGCGTTGGATGGAATGATGGTTAGAGCTCTTGCCGAATCGCTCAAAACCACACCCATACCTTTTTGCACACAACGGAATGTTTTGACACTATTGGTTTCGATAGTTATTTTTTACAAATGTGTGCATAGGTCTAAATGATTTGTAATACGCTTATGGAATCACTCAGAACCACCCTAACGCATAATTATGCATGTAGGAATGCCTTGGCACCATTGGTTGCAAATGTTATTTTTCACATGAGTGGGGGAGCATATGCTGTAATATTTAGCAGTACGCGTATGGAATTACCAGGACCAATCTAATGCATTTATGCAAACATGGTAATTTTTTGACACCATTGGTTCTGATAGTAACTTTTTCCACTAGTGGGTGCACGCTTAGGAATGATTTGTTGTGCGAGAGTATAATCACATTGGAATATTTTGAAACCATTGGTTGTGAAAGTTGTATTTCACACGAGTGGCTGCACTTGTCAGAATGATGTTTAGTGCACTTGCAAAATCGCTCGAAACCACACCCATACATTTTTGCACACATAGGAATATTTTTTACAAGTATGGGTGTGCTTGTCTGATTGGATTTGTAATACGCTTATGGAATCGCTTGGAACCACACTAACAGATTATTGTGCATATAGGAATGCTTTCACACCATTGGTTGTGAATGTTATTTTTCACACGAGTGGAAGCACATGTGGAAATATTTTGTAGAGCGCATATGGAATCACTTGAGACTATTCTAATGCATTTTTGCAAAGGTTGGAATATTTTGATAGTAACTTTTTCAATTAGTGGGAGGTTGTCTAGGAATGATTTTTAATGCAGGTGTATGCATTTTTGCGCATGGAATATTATGACACAATTGATTGTGAATGTTGTATTTCACACAAGTTGTTGGGCTTTTTGGAATAATGTTTAGAGCACTTGTGGAATAGCTCGAAACAACTCCCATACAATTATGTGATCCTTTTAAGGAATGAAGAAGAAGATTCTATCCAGGAATGACAACCATTAAGGATTGTGCCATCTATTGAAGCCAATAAAGGGTGCTGCGCCACCTATCTTTTGGAAAGATTGTTTCCATGTAATACGTAGCTAATTTAGGAAAGGTTAGGTGGGGGATTTCAGCCACCCATTCATGCTGGACGAAATTCCCTCCCCACCTTTCTCCTATTTAGTCCTGCTCACGCCCCCTTTGTTTGGCGGGTTTTCTTTGATAAGTTTAGCCATTTGCGCAAACATTCTGTATTGCAGTTGTGCTCAACGGCCACCTGTGGATAGCTATTGTGAACCCCAACTTGTGAGTGATTGATAAGTTTTGCCTACTCCTTGTTCTTGCTCGTTTCTTCGATTGCTTGCAGAACAGAACCTCGTGTTCAGGTTGATCTTGCCATCCAGCAACTCACAAGTTCGTTCAGCGATTGCTAAGGCGCCATGACTGTTCGTTCATAGTCGGATCGCGAGAGTCACCTCCTCCACAAATCGAATTTATCCGTCTCACTGAAAGATCGGGCACTTTAGCCTTATCGGTCAATCTCTTATGCTGTAACCTATTCCTCTTTGTATGAATCTACATGTGTGTAAATTGCATGCAAAAGAGACACAATGAATAAATAGTTTAATGAAATATATAATAAAGCACAGTTGCAAAAACACTAACAAATTCAAATGTGCTCTAATTTCTTTCACAACTGGATGATGAAGCATGTACGCTAACCATGCACTTTACAAACCTTTGTAGGTCAATATCTTGACCACCATATGCCCTCCACCAATTAACTACATTTTGCAAAAATGGAAAATCAGGAGTTAAAGACTGAATCTGAAATACAAATGTTGAAAGTTGAAATTTGCTGAAAATGAATAGGAATTTAGGTACTTACTAGGCCTCATTTTGGCTTTTTTTCTCTTTTGCTATCTTGTTTGAAAATGCTTCTCCTCTATCATTATCATACTCAATTGCTTGCCTATCAATCTTGGATTGAGTTTCATCATCTTCTACCATCCATGCAAGCGCTTCCTAACTTTGACATCATCTCCACCCCTTAGGATGGGAAAGAATTTCTCTAGGTTCAAGTATAATGCTGCACCATATAATGGATGATCCATTTGTTTCACTGAACACCAATCAATGATGCCAATGGTCTTCTTGGGCAAGCTTTGCTTATTTTGGGTACAAAAACTGAGCTTGATCTTCTCCTTTGCCACATACATAAGTGTTGCATCCTCTAGCATCGCAGACCTCTATCGCCATCAGCTACCCTTAGCACAAAAGGAGAAGGACAAAAGCTCTAAGGCAATTTTCAACTAAGTTCTATAACTCCTTAGAGAGCACAATGTCAGTCACATTCTTCTTGGCTTTTGTTTTTGCCAATTTTATACTAGTCCATGGTTCACTAACAGATAAACCCCTCAAAGCATCTCTACACATGTACATGCTCTTTAAAGTAAGAAAGGTTGTGGTGAACCGAGTAGTTTCAGGTCTCATAAGATCCTTCCCATTTGCCTTCTCCCTCATGAAACTAAGAAGCTCTCCATGTCTATAAATGAATGTGGTCACACACCTAGCTTGTGCAATAGGCTTCTTAAATGGCTTCAAACTTCCAATTTCTTCCAACATAAGGTCCAAGTTATATGCAGCACAAGGGGTCCAATATAGCATAGGAAACCTCTCCATTAGAATAACGCCTATAGCCTCATAGTTAGCACCATTGCCGGTAACAACTTGCACACAATTCTCTTTTCCAATAGCTTCAATACTTTTCTGAAATTAATCAGCAAGCATAGTTGCATCATGTTTCTCACTTGACACATCAATGGACTCCAAGAAGTTAGTCCCATCTAGGGTGTTGACAACGATGTTTATAAGGTGGCATCTCCTTCTATCAGTCCATCCGTCTGACATTATTGTGCAACCATGATATCTCATAATCAACCCTCATGTAGTCAACTTCACACAATCATGAAGTAATGGTTTTCTCAGCTCATGGTTAGCCCGAACTATGTTTTGCAGTGGCTTCACAAGCAATTGAAATTGCCTTTAGTTGATGGCATTAAATGGTATGCCACACTCATAGAACCATAAGGCCCATTGCATATTTACATAATGTCTGTTTTCGTTAGTCTTTGTGCTCCAGTTTAAAGTGTTTTGAAACAGTCCAAAAAGTCTCATACCTACAATTTCTTCAGGTGATTTATGAAGCATAGTCAAAATTGACTTTATCTCGTTTGCTTTAGCCTTACTAGGTGGTGCTGCTGGAGCCTTGAACTGAAAAGTTGAGTTCCTTCTTTTAGCGGCAGTCCCAAAACATGGCTTTTTCATGCGAGGTTGAGTATCATTTGTCACCACCTCTTGATTTTCCCCTTCATCATTTTCTTCTATGAAGATTGGTCTAGTTCTCTTCTTTTACAAAGGGTCTTCTATCACTATTTTGACTTCTATGGTAGATTGAGGACACATTGTCACATCTGAATAGTCACCCACATGATGCTCCTTTAACCTTGTGACCCCTCCTGTAGTCACTTTGCCAAAAAGGTTGCATGTCACGTCATCTCGATTTCCTATTATAGTCCAGTAGCCAAACTGCTAGCTAGGATCTTTTGACTTTGGCCTTCGTTTATAATCTTTCATGGGATCATAGGTGGCCTTTGGGTCTCTTCAAGCTATTGAAGATGACATTTGTGTTGCACAAAGAAACAAGAACATGTATTAGAAAATAATCAAATAGCTTCAGTCACCAGCACAACAGTCATTTTAGTAATCTAAGCAGGAAGTAGAGTTTAGAAAACAAATTATAATAATCTTTTTATAATCACATCATGGACACATAAGAATTCATAGTATAATATTTAAATTTTGAGACAAGTTCAATATAAAAAATTCAAAAGCATAACTAGATGCCTGGGTGGATTATGAAGAAAGTAGAGGGAGAGGGAGAAAGAGAGATTGAGAAGAAAGGGGAGGGAGCAGAGCAGAGTGTGAGAAGCAGCAGCAACACACATCTGGGTGGGGGAGCATGAGAAGAAGCAAGGAGCAACTGCACATAGTAGGGTGGGAGGAGAGGAAGGGATTAGCAAGAGTAGAGCTAGAGAGAGAATGAAGAACAAATGAAGAGAAGAGTATATGGAGGAATGAAGAACAGAGAGAGATTGTACCTTCAGGGCGATGAGTCACGCGAGCTGATCCTAAAGGTGATGTAATGAAGACATTCCTAGCATTCACTCATCTCCAAACGAAGCTACACTTGATATAGCTTGTCCAATTACAAGGAGTAGAGCTAAACAATTGGAGAAGGAAATTCATTCTCAGGTGAACGCTAACCTTATGCTTAATAATCAGATTACATTGAATAAACCTATGCTTTTGACTACTTGTTTCAATGTTCTTAGGAATGATGGAGTGCATGGGATGATGATGGGTTCTGCCTGCCAAATATATGCAAGGAACCTGGATGTGCATGAGAGAGGAAAGACCATTCAGCTACCATGAATATCAGTCGTTGAAGTGCAAACAAATAATTCGGAAGTTAGGAATGCATGCAACCAGCAACTGGGTTGCTGTCCACACACGCTCCAGCATGCATGTAGAGAATACCAACCAGCCAGGCGTCATACTAGGCTTGGTTATTAATAAAAGTAGTGCTGCAACTTCCCACTACATGTTCTCAATTATTTTCCACCAAACTGAAACTCCACTAGTGCTATATATCCCTGTAATGGATGACGTAGTATCTCGTGATTGCAATTTCAGAAATACCAACTCTTGGAATTCTTGTTCCAGCGTGAGTCTCGAGAGGCTTTCAAACTTGTTCTTTTGATTCCTGAGGGAGTTGTAGAACGCCGAACTGCGGTTCACCCAGTTTGTGCCTTCACGTCTATACGGCGTGATTGCGTGGGCTGTTCGTTGGTACGTGGAAGGGTGATTATCTCGGTAGTTCAAACATTTTTGTGAAATCAGGAAGTTGTAGCAAGGGTGCCTGGGTTAACTTATCTTTTAGAACCATGAAAGCCTCTGCGTGTGGTTGTCCCCAGGAGAATGGCGCACCCTTCTTTGTGAGTTCATGTAGTGGTGCAGCAAGGGTGCTGAAATCACGAACGAAACGACGATAGAAACCAGCAAGCCCGAGGAAGCTTCGAATCTGCATCACCGAGGTGGGTGTTGGCCAGCTTTGTATAGCATCAATCTTGCTGCTATCCACCTCAATGCCCTATGATGTAACATCATATCCAAGAAAAGACACACGATTTGTGCAGAAACTGCACTTATCCAAGTTCCCAAATAGGCGGGCAGCATGCAAAGCATCAAAAACATGTAGGTGATCCAAATGTTCCTCCATAGATTTGCAGTAAATCAAGATATCATCGAAATAGATTTACAGGGCTCGAATGGCCGATGGGTTTAGGTGTAGGTCTACGTCGGATGGTCAGCCGTTAGGTAGCCGATTGCCTCGTCTTTTCCTCCCTCATCGTCATGTTCAGTCGCCTCTGTTGTCTCCACGTTATTAGTCCTAGACTCATACTATCTCTATTCGGTTTGATCTATTGAGGCTGGTCCTAACGGCGCCATTACCGCGGTTGCTGGCCTTCGTGGCTTCATAGGGGATTGGCCCCACTTTATGCTTCGGATGCCACAGAGTGTCATTGGCTCTTTGGCCGATAGATCCTCTGCTCTTTTCACGCGTCTCTCTTACACCTCCATTGGTTGTTCAGCCAATGCGCAAGCGCTGCCTTCCCTACCAACACCCAGCTGATAGGGTTAGCTGCACAGCCCACCGGCCGATCGGCTCACGGTTCCCATCCTCTCTCCTTGTCAATTATAGGGTCAAATTGACTAGCACGCTCTCGAACCTCGAAGCTTAAGGACCTGCACTAGATCTAAGCAGATCTCCCAGGCCTTCACATGATCGAGCTATCGTCTCTCCACAATCGGACCTTCGCTCGGCCCGGTCGGACCATCCCCTTCTATGAGGTTTGGCGGCAAGCACTACCACGAGGTCTAAATGAACACTACCGATGTGGCCAAGACAGCATTCCAAATGCATGACGGCCTCTACGAGTTCTTGGTGTTGCTGTTCGGGTTATGCAACACCCTGGCCACCTTCTAGGTGCTCATGAACGACGTGCTATGATCGTTCCTTCATCGCTTTGTTCTCATCTTCTTCAACGACATCTTGATCTTCAATGACTCATGGGCTGCTCATCTCCATCAAGTGCGTGCCATCCTCACCGTCTTCCAACAACACCTCTTCATCGAGCGGTCCAAATGTGCATTCGGTGTCACCTCCATCGCCTATCTCGACCACATCATCTCTGCTGGGTGCATGGCCATGGACCTAGGAATAGGTTGTCTCCAACTGGCCACAACCGTGATCGGCACGTGCAGTCCGTGGGTTCCTCGGTCTGGCCGGGTACCACCATAAGTTCATCATGGATTATGGCACGATCGCCATGCCCTTGACGTCCCACCTCCACAAGGACAGTTTCACATGGACAGAAAAGGTCACAAGCGTGTTTCACAATATAAAGACGGCCATCACCTCAGCGCCAGTGATCACTCTGCTGAATTTCGCCAGCCCTACATCATCGAGTGTGACCCTTCATCCTACAGGTTCGGCGTCATCCTCTTGTAGGGTTAGCACCCTGTCGCTTGCTTGAACCGACCAGTGGTATCATGACATCGTTCCCTAGCAACATATGAAAGGGAGTTGATCAGGCTCGTGCAAGCTATCTACCACTGGAGGCCATACCTCTAGGGCCAACTTTTCCTGGTAAGGACTAACTATTTAATCTAAAATTTTTGTTGCATTACCATTTAGCCATGATTCCCCAACATCACTAGGTGGGCAAGCTCCTCGGCTTCTATTTCTCTATTGAGTACAGAGCTGGGAGAGTCCACACGGTGGCTGATGCCTTGTCCTGCCATGACACAGAGGAGGCCTTGGTGCTCATCATCTCAGGGCCCTAGTTTGACTTCATCGACCGTCTCTGCCAGGCCCATGACACGAAACTGGCATTGGTGGCACTCCAAGATGAGCTCATAGTGAACTAGTTCGCGCCCTCGTGGTCCCTCATCGACGGGTTAGTAGCATTTGATGGCTGCGTCTACATTCCACCTCTTTGCCGCTACTCCACGAGCTACTGGCTGCCATTCATGATGATAGTCATAAAGGGGGTGCAGCGCACTCTACATCGCCTACACTGTGCTTTCCACTCGCTGAACCTCCACATCCATGCCTGTGCGACTTATCAACGCTACAAGTCTAAGCACCTACACCGAGCAGGGCTACCCATGCTGCTACCCGTGCCTATATTAGTGTGGACTGATATCAAGTTTGACTTCATTGAAGCCTTGCCACTCATAGGCGGGAAGTTGGTCATCATCATGGTGGTTGATTGGTTCAATAAGAACGGCCGTTTCATTCTGCTAGCTCACCTATACTCAATGGAATCGATGGTGCAAGCCTTGTTCGCCATGATTGTGTGTCTCCATGGTGTTCCCCAGTCCATAGTCTTGCACAAGCACCTAGTGTTCACCTCCATCTATTGGCAGAACTCATGTGCCTGACAAGCGTGAAGTTGCACATGACATCGGCCTTCCATCCCCAATCTGATGGCCAGACGGAGGCTGCCAATGAGGTCATCGTCATGTACCTTCGTTGCCTCACCTGAGATCGATCTGCCTAGTTGCTGCACTAGTTGTCGTGGGTGGAAAAAACATCTACAACACCACCTTCCAGCTGCCCAAAAGGACACACCGTTCTGGGGCGTCTATGGCCGCGACCCCCCTCCATCCGCTCCTATGAACATGGCAAGACACGTATGGCAGCGATGGCCTAAAGAATGGTGGACAAGGATGAGCTCCTTGCCAATGTCCGCTACCGCCTCGAGCAGGCGCAAGCGATTTACAAGCGCCACTACAACAAGCACCACCGTGATGCTCGCTATGTTGTTGGTGATTGGGTGTGGCTTTACCTCCATCATCATGCCCCAACCTCCGTTTAGGTCCCGTTTTAGGGGAAACTCAAGCCTTGCTTCTACGGGCCATACGCGTCATTAAGCTCATCAACAACGTCACCTATTGACTCGAGTTTCAACCACGTGTGTGCCTCCACAACATCTTCCATGTCGGTCTCCTGAAGAAATTCATCAGCACGCTACAGGTGGCACCACCGCCCCTACTAGCGACCCACCATGGTGCTGCACTGCCAAAACCAGAGCGTGCCACTCACGCTTGCCTCGCCTAGGGTGTTCGCTAGGTGCTCATCCATTGGAAAAGGGAGCCTCTAGCATTACCTACTTGGTTGAACATTGACACGATCATTGATCGTTATCCATCCTTCTAAATTGAGGATGAGTTGCTCGTCGAGTGGTAGGAGAGATGTCATGTGGGGCAAACAGCTCTAGCGCCAGTCTTGCACAAGAGACGCAGTCAGAAGTATGCCAGACGCGCCACGGTCAGCAGCACAGTCACCGCGGGTAGTTAAGGATACTTTCAATCATGGCTAGAATGAAGGAGATCTTTGTCCCCAATATGTTAAGGCTATTATGGAAACTTTCAATTATAAGGCAAAAGAGGATCATGCATGAGGCTGCAAAAGTGGTAGGGCCAATCACAGCCTAGAGTTTAGGTATTTTCATTCCTAGTTTATTAGAGGACAAGTACCTATTTAATCTTGGTAATAAACTTAGTTGGATGGCAAGCAAGAACAGATTATTCTTCCCAAGTTATCTTCTTCCTCTCAATCTCATCTCCTTCACCATAGGGTGTCTAGGAGAACAACCCTACACCATTATCGACTGAAACTACAAACTCCGTAGTCAAGGTCTACCTAGCCTAAACCCCGATGCCCTTGACATGATATACGATCATTTAAAACCTAAGCTATTATGGATTTAGTGCACTACAATCACATTAGCTTGGATAATCCATGGTTGCTAAGCTGCTGTGTTGTTTGATACAATCTACTGATTTTTTTTCTTGTATTAATGTTAGCGAGTAATGTCATTGGTTTTCTTTTTTCCTTTTTATATTTAGTTGATGCTGGTAATCCATTATGGTACATGTGGATATAATCATTGCTCATAACATATGTAAACACCAAGTCACTATGTTTTGGAATCTAGATTGGCCTCATGTGTAGAATCCATATATCATAACATATGTTGACTTTAAACAACTATCAAATTTACATAATGGCTCTATTTTGAACATATGGAATGTTTTCAAACTCTTCTTTCCAACGGATCCGGTCTCATCTCTAGATTCCATTGAATAAGTGACAACCACAAAACAATATACTATTTCACTTGTCTTAGTCCTTTGGGTTTATAGCTTCATTTAAGACCCTGGCCTAAGTGGGCCCATATTGTGTGTCTGAATCTGGTGGAGCATGATTTTAGCGCTCTCTTGGTCATCCTCTCACCTCCTTAAATAGCTAGGTACCTATTCATAATTTCTATGGTTTTATTTAGATCAAAATTTAGTGTCACTATTTTGTTGAATAAAACTGTGTCGGTTAGATCATTGTTTTTCATGTTATGAAATCCCACCTTTGCATTTAAATTGAAAACCTTCATGAATTGTATGGTCATTTTTCTCTTTCTAGTTCTTAGTTGCTTGTAGAACAAATGCCCTTATGGTTGGGTTAATTGTGCTCTGTCAAGATTACAAATAGCCCTGGAGTTGCTAAGGTGCAATGTTTTTGGATAGTTATAGTTAGGTCAGCAACGTCGTTTTATTCAAATCAAAGTTATCCCTTTTATCAAAATATTAGGCAAACATCGCTTATATCAACTGATATCATAGATTTCATTGCTCAGCAACTTTTTTCTTTCTACCAATTCCTTTTTCTTGTTTCATAAGTTTTTGTTGATCTGTTTTAGAGTTGCATCAACTAGGGTTGCCAATCTTCCATTGTCATGATTCTATTGCACATGAGAGGAGTGAGATGAGAGTAATGAGATGGAGAAGATAGTTATCAAATCAGTTTCCCCTATGAGTCTTAGTTTTGTTGATTGGTTTCCTTGTGAGTTGTGAGTCCTCCTTGGTCTTTTCTTTCCATCCGAGAAGAGTCTGTATCCTCCACACACCAGGCTAAGTCCCTTCCAACATAGGACTCATGGTTGTGTTCAAGTTGCATAGCTTCCAATTTGTTGAGGTTGAGTTTCCACATGGGCTCCTGACTAAAGTTCTTTTCCTCCAAGTTAGGGCTGAAACGGCCATGTCAAAGTTCTAGCGTTCCTTCTAGTCGGTTCATATTCCTATATTCTATATTTGAGTTCGATGACTTCTTGTTAAAAAACTTATCGGTTTCAGATTTGAGATCTATTTTCAAAAACAGAATCAATGGCATGAGGACATCACATTTTTTTATAGTTCTAGTTTTGGGGTTGTACTTTTGCACTTGAGTCCTTATAATTTTGATATTTTTGTTTCAGTCCATGTAATCTTTCATTTATGTCCTTGCTTAGTTTTTGGTTAAAAAATAAATAAAAATGCCAAAAGATATAAAAATGATATAATGTGTTTAAAAATAAAGAGAAAAGCCACACCACAAAAATGAACGAAAATGCCAAAAGTGAAAAAAAATCAATAGTGAAAACGAAAAGAAAACGTATAAATAAGGATATCTACCTTTCTTGTTTCTTCTCCTAAATATTTTGCTTCTAACAACACCTTGTGGTTTTGTTTGTGTTTAGGCTCTCACCTCTAGTACGTTCCATCGAAAGATCAGCATGGTACTAATTTTGAACAATTATTCAACATAGCCTCCTTTAATTTGAGTATTTGCTATTCCATGCGACATATTTAAGCCTACCTAGAGCTACATATAAGGCATTGATATATACAACATCTATCAGGTGTTTAGTTGAGTTAGTGTGGTCACTATCTAGCTTGAAATGGTAAGAACTTGTATGACCTTGATATAATGATTTAGTATTTGTGATTCTAAGTGCCTACTACCTAGTAATACCTCTATTTATTATAAGTGAATTTCTAAGACTTGCAATGCAAATTACTCCCTCCATTTTAAAATATATGACATATTTTGTTTTGTTAGGATAAAACTTTGTCGAATGATTACTCTATTCATATATCACTTATGTGACACAAGAATATAATCCAAAGAAATTAGTTTTGAATAAAAAATCTAATAATATCAATGTTGTGTCCTAAAAATCATATTATAATAGAATAATTGCTGGTCAAACATTATCCTAACAAAATAAAATACACACTATATTTTGAAACATAGGGAATAGTAGACAAGTAAAATGACCCTAGCACCCCTCATTAAATAAGGAGGTAGTTGGGGTAAAATGGAGAGAAATTTAAATGGTAGATGATTGATAGGATAGCTAGTACTTTAGAGATGCACTCTTTGTGAGACATATTTGAATAGTATAAACTCACTTATTGTGGGATGGTGATAGTAGTTGATAGTAGCATGTATATTGTTTTGTGTATATTTGTGTATGTTACTGATCATTCTAGGGTTATGCAACGGAGTTGGAGATAAATATTTTCAAGATCAACCTAGTCAGTGTCATTGACCTATGAAGAGTGCTAACTATAAGGTACACGATGATAATCTTGTAAAAGTCGAATATATCATGCCATTCTTTGATGGTAAGCATGATTCTACTGCTATGTTAGTTGTAGCTAGCATTACATAATGGATTTGATAAATATGATTTTTCTGATGCTCAAATGATTAAATCTACTGGTAATAATTTTACCACTTCTACATTTTTTTGGTGGAATCATATTGGCAACAAGCCTAAAACATGGTATGAATTGAAATTAATGATGAGAAAATATTTTGTTTCTTGGTTTTTGTTTATACCAAAGTTTAATGTCACTACTTTGCTGGGTAGAGCCATGGTTGGTTATATCAGTTAAACCCATAATTGGTTAGATTGTCATTTTTCTCATTATGGAATCCCACCTTTATGTATAGGTTGAAAACCTTTATATATTTATTCACAATTGATTGCTTGTTCTTGCTAGTTGTAAATTGCCGGCAAGAACAAATGTCCTCATGGTTACATTGATTGTGCTCTGTCAAGATCATGAACAACATTGAAGTTGGTATAGCAATTGCTAAGCTCAACGTTTTTCATCGGTTATAGTCAGGTTATCAATATCGTCTTCTTTCAATCGATGTTATCTCTCACATCGAAAGATCGGGTTATCTAAGAGCACATCATGTTGTTTTAAAAAAACTAGTGAAGTCATGGATCTCTCCCCCTTCTAGAATCTAGGTGAACAATCATGAAGTTCAAATCATGAGGGCTCTGAAAAAACCAACCAATAAGTGTGTTGGCTAATAGGAGCAGAGCATGCCATAAACTAGCAGAATCATGATCAGTGCTAACAAAGAGTTGGCTAGCATGCTACCTGAATTAGACACCACTACAAATCCAAGCATCCATGACGTGTTATCTATGATGGGTCAACATGATCTGTTTGAGATAACTTATTTCTAATTAGCCTAAAAGTAGCTCATTTGAGATATGGCAACTGGGAATGACCGATCACAAATGAGAGCTTATCTTTGATAGATCATAGTTGTAACTCATCACAGATGATCTATGCTGGCTCATAATCTATAATGGGTATGGTGGTATAAACTATTATAGATGAAACCACTAATCTATGATGGATCGTAACTACCACTGTTATCCCTGATGGGTGGTAGTTACTACCCATCACATATGAATGAAAATTCAAATTTTTGAATTTTACAAATGATCTTAGATAGAAATATGTCATATGTCAAAGTTATATATGTTGACAATATCTACAATTTTCTAACTAACAATATTTTTATTTGAGATCATTTAGAATATGCATTATAAGTGATGAGATCTATTTCATAAAAATAAAATTTTGAATTTTTTAAATGCTCTTAGATGGAGACTTACGCTATATCAAAATTGTATAGTTCAACTAGATGTACAACATTATGATTGATAATATTTTTATTTGAAATTGTTTACATGTCCGAATATACACTAAGGTGAGATCTACACTGTAAGGTGAGATATATTTTGAAAAAAAATGAAAATTTGAATTCTTCAAATGACGTCGGATGAAGATATTCCCTATATAAAAATTATAGAACACTATGGGATCTAAAACTTTATAGTGATGACTTTTTTAATACCGAAATAGTCAAAAGAATAGCAATGAAAGAATAGTAATATCAGCTATATGGGTGAGCTGGTAAGTGCCCCTTCTAAAGAGGATGTCTCAGTGTTTAAAACCTAACAACCGCATGAATGTGTATATAGCCCAAAATATTGTGGATATGTGGGAGGTGATGTGTGACCATACATAGGCTAGTAAAATTAAAAAAAGTAGAGTTTTTATGCATTTAAAATTTAAAAATCATGATTTGTTATCATTGACGGTTTGAGTTTGTAAGTTAGGATATATTAGAGATGAGTCATCAATGATGGATGCTATGTTAGATTATCACCCCATAATAGATGATAAAATCTCATTAGTGATATGATGATGCTTATAGCTATCATAGATGTGGGTTATGTCCTGTCATAGATGAGAGTTCTTTGATAGTGGGACCAGAAGATGAGTGAAATCATTTTCACTAAAAGTTGGAAAGGGTGTTTATTTTAGTTTTCTGAATAATGGAAAAGTTATTTTCCTAATTCCTTTCCTAATCAACATCTGTACCGAGTTTGCTTATAAAAACTTGATTTTAATTTTCTTTACAAGGAAAAATCAGCTGGTTCTTGTATTTTTCGCCAAAACTACAAGTAAGATGATGTACAATGGCATTAACACTTCCGTCTAAATAAATGAACGTTGTAACATCAACCATCTTCAAGAGATTTCAGCCATGATTAGATGACTTGGAGGGAAGAGGAGAAAGATGCACCAGATGAGCTACATTCACGGACGAGGCCTTCGACTGCAGTATGGACTAGTACATGCGAGTGTAATGACCTATCAACCAAACTCTCACGCCAATCTGCCCACATTAATTAAGCAAGCCCGAGTAGATAAACAACGCATGGATATATGCACCAACTCACGCTTTCATGCAAGCCAACAAAAAGCAAATAGCCATACATATATGCATTTATGCAACGCATGATACAAGTCAATTCCTAACTCCACCATCTCCTCTCTCCGCTGACGCTTGCTACGTACCAAATGAAGTGACCAACCGCACCACTCCAGTCAGTCACCGGCTCAGCTTGTACTCTTGCACAAATCTCTCCAAACCCATCTGCATTTCGGGATAAGCTAGTCAGTCGATCGATTTAAGCACTTAAGATTACCATGAATTTTCAGAAACGTACCAATTAAGCATGCCATGATCACTGATCAGCTATCTAGCTAGCCATATATGGTGCCGTCGTCGTCGTCTTTGTGCCAAGAAAGCTAGCTCTGACGTCAGGAGCCGCCATAGTTTGGAGCCAAGAAGTTCGTCCATGTCGGACGCTGGTCAAAGAGCCGAGCGGTAGCAGCAGGGCGGCGTCGTCTGTCCGGAGAGCCCAGTGGTCTTGCAGTTCGTGTCCAACGCCGTCGTCGGCAACGGCGACGCGCTGTCGGCGTCACTAGTGCATGCTCCGCGCCAGAGAGGTCGTTGCCGCTGTGGTGCACGGTTCTGGCAATCGGACCGAGGGGGCTGAAATTTGGCAAATTTCTCCCATGTCGGTGGAGCCCGAGACAACATTGAACAGGTCAAAAAATTTCGGTCCAGTTTAAAGTTTTAGGCCAGCCCAAGGTTTAAACAGCCCACGGTATCGGGTCGGTCGAATGCGCGCGCGGTCGCACGCGCGCAGACCGCGCGAACGGCACCGTGCCACGTGCAGGAAGTGATGGATTATGGAAAACAGCCCACCTGATTTTCCTTTGCATTTCGGACTCTAGGCGGAATCGGAATTTCGTTTTCCATTGACCTTTATAAAGCCCAGCGCGCGCCAGGAAGTCAGCCCATCCAGTCAGTTGGCCCAAAGTGTCGTTTCTTTCCTTTCGTTTTTTTCTGGCGGGATGGGTAAGATAGGGATAAGAAAACGGTGGGGAGCTAATGAAAGGAACTTTCAAATGACAATCCTTGTGACTTCCTAACAGTACTGATTGTGACAAACCAAAAATAAAAACGTTAATGAAAGATGATAAAATGTTTGCATATGAGAATATGAACTTTCAGAATTTCAAGGATTTCAGACCTACCCAGAAAATTAACAGTCAAAAACTTCTTTTGAAATCTCATCTATCATTAGTCTATCTCGACAACATTGGTATTCCCGCAAAAAAAATCTATTAGAAAAAAGAATATGTAAACCAAATAATACAAAAAAGCCATAATGTTCATTAAGATTCATTGAGCAATTCGTCTGGAAAAAATTACTGTTGATCCTTGCATTCCAGCTGAAATTTGATTATAATCAGAAATTTAAGTCTCATAGCTGTTGTGTCTCTATAAAAGAAAAGAAAGTAAACTGTAGTCAACAATATAACAAAAGTGTGTTCTTTAATAAAATATGTAAAAAATATATGTAGCGTACATTAAAGAAGATAAATTTATTCTACTGAAAATATATTTTGATCTTTAATGCATAAGTGAAATGCAATTTTATTTTTATTATAGCATTAAATGCAAGAACATGTCTAATGTACATAAATCTACAATTTTCTCTCGAAGGGATATAAACAGAATATATGTTAAATACACATAACCCCCGCCTTTAAGGGAAATATACATGGGATATATCTTGATATTTTGTGCATAGAATATATGTTAATACACATAAAATCTGAAAAAAGACATGCAGATAGGCTTCGTATATAAACTTTATAACTTTATGTATATGAAGTTTATACATATAGACTTCATGCATATAAACTTTATAGACTTTATGCATATAAAACATTTTAAATATAAGCTTTACTTACAGACTTCATCCATGTAAATTTTATACATATAAAATTTATGCATATAAACTTTATAAATAAATAACTTCCTGTAGAAAGACATGATTCTCCAAGAAACTTTATATTGGAAATTTTATATAATGTTTACATAAACTCTATGGTTTGCACTTGGAAACTTTATATTCCAACAAAGTAAAATATGCGGGTGGTCTTGTAGGATATGTCATCTAAATCTCCAAACTCACAAAATATAGATTTAGGCCTAATAACTTATCAAAATATGTCAAATCGATCTCAAATCATGATAGCCCTCCGGGATCCTACATGGCATACTATATAGATATTGACGCAGCATGCCACACAAGATTTTGGAGGAGCCATGACAACATCAATTAGAGAATCTATTACCATAAGTACACTTATGTTAGATGTGCTTTATTCCAAATTGAAAACACATGAGCTAAATATTTTTACCTAATAAATTAATAATTTTGGTGTCACAAACTAGCAACTCTATTGCTGATAACTCTTCATCTAGTTATGCTTCTTATTTATCTTTACTAATAGATGAATAGCTAGAATAATTTTCTAACGATAATTTGTCACTCTTCTCCACACACTTCACAAGAGCTTTGCAGAATGTTCGATCTAGAAAGAGAGCAAATGGTAGAGAATCTTAAAGATGTTTTAAATATGGCTCGCTTAATCATCTGTCTTAAATGTCTAAAATTTCTAACAAGAACTTCTAGAGATGAAGATGAGGAGTAAGACGAGGTAAAAAGTGACAAGAAGCGAACACTCAAGAGCACCAAAAATGACTATTTGAACAAGGTAGTGCACCGTGTTCTTTCCGCTTTTGAACAGGTAAATCTAAGTGATGTAGACATCAAGAGTAATGATGATACTACTCCTAAAGGCAAGAATATCTTGATTGGTCTGTGTATGTATTAACACCAAAATTTAGTAAGCCTTGAAATAGATTAGGTTAAGTATCGGAGAGCCGATCAGCTTATAGAAAGAGGACAATTGATAGATGAAAAGAGCCGATCAGACAGTTGAAGATGGAAACTTATCCAGATGAGACCAGATCTGATTAGAAATTGTGGAAGCCAAATTAGGGTGGTTTATCTTTGTAAAATTATCTTATAGGTAGACAAGTTTAGTTAGTTTTCCTTTTATCTCTAAGATAGATACTATTTTATCATTAGTAAAGTTTATCCCGTATTTATGTGGGATTTCTATAACCCCAAGACATAAATATAGACCCTCTCGAGCATTATAAATCATCTCTATAGATTAATATAATCTCAGCACATCACCACCCTAGTTTATCTAGGTTTTTCTTGGCAGGTTCTGCTCTTGATGTTGGGCTACATCAGTTAGTTCCAAACTTCAACGAATGGGTAAGTACCGTTATTATCCTGGTATATCTGCTCTATCTAATGTTGCATCGGTTAGGTCCGACCTCTTAGTATGATCGGATATATCACATTACGTTCGTGTAGATCTATCGGATTATCGAGCTCCTTTTATCGTCATCAGTCTTAAGTTGAATCGGTTAGATTCGACTTTTAGACTACTGATAGTAGATACCAAAGTCAGTGAGTCTTTACGTGACATTTCATTGGAACAGCTAGCCGATGAGTTATTTTTACACTAAGCGTCACGCCTAACGTATCGGCTTTTTAGCCAATATACATATATCTTCAATAATTAATTCACTAGCAATCAATTTGTTTCTATTAGATCTGGCCTTATACTATCTCGGTTAGGTCCAATCTATAAATGCTATGTCTAATAGGGTTGCCATCAAGATCTAGCAGGTCTCATTCCTCCCATCGACTCAGTTAGCCAATGAGTTTATTTATATGCTTGCATCGGACCCACAACTGATAGCAGCCGATGGATTTACTTATTCCCTCTGTCAGCACGTCTAATCTAGCTTCTACTGTTTTGGTGCCATTAGTTTTAGCCTTATACTATCTTTGTTCTGTTTGATCTATGATGACTGGCTCTAAAGGTAATAGTCATTGGTAGTCGTTAGGTCTCGTCTCTTTGGAAGACCGGGCCTCGCTCTTTATTGCTTATCATATATTTTATTCAGAGTGTCATTGGCTCTATAGCCGATGTGCTTTTTATTTTATTTCTCGCTATTTGCCTATGTCATCATCAACTTTCTAGTTGATTTATGAGTACTATAGCTCCTATCGACAACCAATTGATAGCAGGAGTACATGGGACTTATAGCCAATGACGGTATGAACTCTATTGATATATCTAGCCAATAGCATGAGTCCTTATCGACCTATCGACGATTGGCTCAATGATCTAAATCTATTTATCTTCCTTGTCAATCAGAGATCAAATTGACTGGCATGCTCTAAACCCCAACAACCTAAAGATGCCTAGGAGCTTATGGACCTGCACTAGAGCTAATCTGATCTCTTAGACTTTCGCGTGTTTAGTCAGATCGCATCGGACCTCCTTCGATGAACACGGTGGACCGATTTGTGCCCGAACACTCTTTTGGCACACCCAGTGGGATCGGATTTTAATAGATTTGTTTGAAGAAGAGGTTGATGCTAAGGCATGCTTGCCTGATGAAGAAGTTCATAAATATATCATTATTCCGGTCGCATTGATAGACTTGACAAATACATAGAAGCAGTAGGTGGAGCAATATGTGAATGATTTTGAGAAGTTGTGCCCTCAACCCTCTAGTATGTTGCAAGAAGGGTCGATCTAGAAGAATTTGTTCCCAAAACCAACTGTAGTTGATGAACCAACTTAACCTGCATCTTCAAGTCGATAGAAATATGTCGAAGAATTATTTGATGAAGCTATACGTCATGTACTGATCAAACAATCTAGAGGGTTGATAAGTATATTTTAGGACTTGATAAGTAAAAGAGTTTATGGATTAATTACTCAAGAGCCATCAGTTCATTCATCGACAAATATTGGTCCACAGATCCCGATGTTCAATTGGTCCGATGGCTATGTTCAGCTTGGGGGGCAACATAATGAAGATAATGAATGGATTGCAGATATATCTAAAGTGAAGATGGAATAGTTCAGCTTGAAACTGAAGAAGGAAAATTTTGTGTATTGATGTCCATACACTGAGTGGTTTGATAGAGTATCGTTACCATGCCGATACAAGATACCGGACTTCTCTAACTTCTTAGGGCAAGACAATATGTCTATAATTGAACATGTGTACTGATTGTTAGCTCAGTGTAGAGAAGCATATGCAAAAGAGGCTCTAAGAGTTAGGTTGTTTCCATTGTCACTATTTGGATTGGTTTTAACTTGGTTTTTATCGTTGCCACCAAGTTCAATTAGAGGATGAGCCGATCGAGAAGAACAATTACACAAGCATTTATTTGCAGGGATCCACGAGATGCGGCTCACATATTTGATATCGGTAAAGTAAAGGGTGGGTGAATTGGTTCTAGAATATATTCAAAGATTGTGTAATATACAATGCCAATACTACAGTTTGGACTTAAGTGATGAATAGTTAGCAGAGCAGGCCTTCCATGAATTATCAAGTTGTATTAGAAGGAAGCTTTTCTTCCAAGAGTTAGCTAAGCGTGTTTGATGCAAACAGTATCGACTAATGAAAGTTGATTGCAAGAACTAAGGGAGGAGATTTTAGAGTGATGGGAGCCTGAAGAGGATAATTTTAAAGCATGAGTCCTCATACTCCAAAATTGGAGGGCATATGTTAACACCAAAATTTGGTAAGACCCACAAACATATTTAGTTAACAATCGGAGAGCCGATCAGCTTATAGAAAGATGCCAATTGATAGATGAAAAGAGTCGATCAAACAATTAATGATGGAAACTTGTCTAGATTAGACCAGATCTGAGGAGAAATTGTGGAAGCCACAGTAGGGTGGTTTTATCTTTGCAAAATATATTTTATAGATAGGTAAGTTTAGTTAGTATTCCTTTTATCTCCAATATAGATTATGTTTTATTATTAGGAAATTTTATCCCGTATTTGTGTGGGACTTGTGTAACCCAAGGGTATAAATATAGACCCCGTGGAGTCTTGTAAATCATCTCCACAGATCAATATAATCTCAGTGCATCACCATCCTATTTATCTAGATTTTTCCTAGTGGGTTCTGGCTCTCGACGTAGGGCTGCATCGGTTAGGTTCGAAATTCGGCGAAGAGGTATAAGTAAAGGAGAATGCATAAGCTACGATAGTATAAAATAATTTTTTTTCAACCATATACAGCAGGACATCATATGAAGAAGAGATCATGGACCGTTACCACGAGACATGTGGTGCAGCGGAAGTAGTAGGGTTAGAGGAGTTGATCTAACCACACGCGCATCGAGGTGGTAGATAAAGCAGTTGATTGCCATGATTTTGATGCCGATCAACGCCGTAATGAGTAGTGCCTCAATCGGTATCCACACATCTGGGGTTAGAACATCGATTGCAGGTCTATTGGCACTCGCAAGTAGCTAGGGTTTTGCTTGGGAGATGGCAGACATGGTTTTTGTTCGAGGTGAACAGAGATATTTTTTCTCGACCTCCCCGCCTCTCGATTGCGAGTGTACTAGCACTCGTAAGTGGCTAGGGTTTTGCTCGGGAGGTGGCAGCTAGGGTTTTTGCTCGAGGTGAACAAAGATATATGTTCTCGATATCCCTGCCTCTCTATATATAGTCTTCCCAACTTAGGCCTAGGGAACTGTGGCCCAATAGAAGTCTACTTAGATCTCTATCCAAATTAAGCCTTTATCCGAATCACATTCAAATAAGTATTCCAACCCATTCAATGTGCGACCTTGTATGTTCACGTATATTTGGTCATAACCTAAAAATGCCTTTTTGGTCATCATGTTAATGGTGGTCTCTATTAAGACATATTAACCCTAAAGTTTACATAAAGATCATATCGGCTAAATCCATAATATTCTCATGTACGAATCCCTTTGCCTTACGATACCGATCGAGCTCTAGGTGAGACTTGTGACATCCTCTTAATAGCTCAATCATTTTCTTGATCCTATGATGGATTCTAAACTTATGATTGACTTCTCAATCACCTTGGCACAACCATGCGCTTTCATAATCCATTACACCGAAGGGCCCAGAGATATCTCTCCCACAAGAAGGGCAAATTATATGTTGATCACTCACATCCCAATACATGTTTCATAGCAAACCCAAATACTAGTTTTATGACTACCCTGTTATGAAGTAGTGTTTGGTAGTCTCAAAATAAGCTACTACGTATATTGGGAACCGTAATGATCTTAATCCTAAGGATTCCATATAAACACTACTTAAGATTAATTGATGACATATAAAATCTCTATAGTATCTCATAGAAAGTCTATCCAACATATGTTCGCTAACATATGTCCATGTTGTCGATTTGGTATCTCCATACCATGATTAGTAAGACATGATCATCAATCAATACAAATACATATCTTACAATCATATTTATTCGTCATATGATATATGACCAGGGATTATTTAGAAATAGCAGCATATGACATTAGGAGTCTTCATATACTTGTTGATCCATAATGATAATGTCTATTTTAAGGAATAAAATCAATATATCATAAACATACTATATGATATTTATCACGAACAATATGTTTTGCCATTATCCTGCTATATATGCTCTATCTAGGGCTGCATCGATTAGATCCGAGCTCTTAGTCCAATCAGATATATCACATCACGTTCACGTGGGATCTATCGGCTTATCGAGCTCCTTTTATCGTCATCTGTCTCAAGTTGCAACGGTTAGGTCCAACCTTCTAGACTTCTGATAGTAGATTGAGCCATAAGTTGGTTGATCTTTACATGATGTTTCATTGGAGTAGCTAGTCGATGGGTAATCTTTATAGTAAGCTTCACACCTAACGTATCATCTTTTTAGTACACATATATCTTTAATGATTAATTTGCTAGCGATCAATCTGATTCTATTAGATTTGGCCTTATACTATCTCGGTTACATCCAATCCATCAACGCTATGTCTAATAAGGTTGGCATTAAGATTTAGTAGGTTTGGTTCCTCCCATCGACTTAGCTTGCGTATTAGTTTATTTACATGCTTGCATTAGACACATAGCGGATAGCAACCGATGGGTTTATCCATTCCCTCTGTCGTTATGTCCAATCTAGTTTCTGTTATTTTGGTGCCATTAGTTTTAGTTTTATACTGTCTCGGTTTAGTCCGATCTATCAAGGCTGGCTCTAACGGTACAGTCATTGGTGGTCACTAGGTCTCGTCTTTTTTGAAGATCAGGTTTCGCTCTTTACTATTGATCGTATATTTTATTTAGAGTGTCATTGCCTCTATAGTCATGATATGACCACGCCATCAAGCAAGATGTCACAACTCTCAACTCAAGCTACACTAACTCAAGTCTCACCTACATCAACACCAGTTCAAGTAATTGATGGACCGATTACACGTCGTCGAGCAAAGAAGCTAGAACAAGAGGTGCATGCGCTACTTTGTGAGATTTATTTTAATATTAATGAGAATTATATACTACCTAAGTCGTGTATATTATTAATGGTTAGGTTCACTAAGGAGGAAGACATGAACACACAAGGAGATGACTTCCGACCAGTTGCAGACCACTTCAGATCAGTTGCCGACCACGAACTACACTCGAACCAGTTCAGCTCTGTAGAACTGTGTAGAAGAAACAGTCATATATTTTGATTCGCAAAAGCTATGGTGGTCTATGAGCACGTTTTGGAAAGTTCTTCAAGTCTAGTTTCCAATGAGTCTAGCCCTGACCAGTTTGGAGCTACCATTTGGGCACAGACCACCGTTTAGTGTATACTGCTCGGAAGGTCAACAGCCAGCCTGATGCTAAAGTTTATGTATTAAACTGTACCATTCTATAATATTACGTGGTGCATGGCATATATGTTTGGAAAGGGTATCAAGTCAAGAATCCAACGCAACAAACCGTGCATCATTTGGACTTTCCTAGGTGGAGTTATTACCAAAACAATGAAGATTGCGCAGAAGACTAACAACCACGCGGAAACTCTCTAGGAGCTCATTCTGAAGAGGTCTTTTCACATAGTCAAACTAGTTATTTTATTTTCGAGTTTCCACCTACCTAGCAGGGCTGTTGCTAGTATAAATACCCCCTAGATTTATTGTAATCACATATTATGATATTGAGAATATAGACCACTTTATTCAGTTGTGCGCTAGCAAACCCCTGAGAGTTGATCTCTACCCCTTTGCTCTTGTGACTTCTTCACAGGAATTATAGAAGCGGCGGCTTCATCCGCTCCCAATTAGTGCTCCTACTCCCTTCAAAGTCTCCTCGATTGATTGTAGGCTGTGTTGGTTGGTTTCTTTGAGAGTGTGGTTGGGCGAATCCTCGATTCAGGTTGCCGTATTGAGATGGTGGTTGACTTCGAGTTTTATTCGTCAGGTTGCACTAGCTATCGCTACTTGCAGCAAGTTATCTTGGATTCTTCGAAGCTAGTTATCTGATGATTGATCCTACGTCGTGAAGATCGGGACATCGAGGCGTATCAAGTCAATGTGTCTTTTATTTTATTCCTCGCTATTTTCCTGTGTCGTCATGTTATCGCCAAAATCTAGACAACCCGATGGTGCTAAAGCCGATTGGCTAAGAGGTGTTTGATGACTATAGTGAAGAAGCCGATCAGGTTGTAGTGAGGGAAGACTCGGTTTCAAATTGGAAGAATACTCAAATAAAATCGAGTTTACGGATGAGCCGTGGAATCCACGGTAGATTCCACGGCAGGATGTTTTATCTTTGTAAATTATAGTCTTATCTAATTAGGAAGGTTTAGTTAGTTAACTACTTTAGAGATATTTTCCTTTATTTTTGTTAGGAAATAACGTCTGATGGTTGTAAATGCATCAAACTCTGTAAATCTAGGGTATAAATATAGACCCCTTGGAAACATGTAACAGATCTCTCGATCAATATAAAACTTCGGCACATCGCCACCCTAGTTCATCTAGGTGTTTACTGGTGGGTTCTGGCTCTCAACGCGGGGCTGCATCGGTTAAGTCCGATCTCTAGCGAAGGGGTAAGTCCCGCCACTATCTCGATATGTTCTGCTTCGTCTAAGACTTCATCGGTTAGGTTCGACCTCTTAGGCCAATCAGATGTATCGCATCACATCCGTGCAGGGCCTATCTACCTGTTAAGCTCCCTCTGCCATCGTCAATTTTGTGATGCATCGGATAGGTTTGACCTTTGGGGTTGCCGACGGTAGATTGAGCTTAAGGCTTATAGTTTTCTGCATGGCGTATCATCGGAGTACTAGCTAATGAGTTATCCATGCTCTAAGCTTTACGCCTAGCGCATTGGCCCCTCGGCCGATACGCATCAGCCTTTAGAGGTATCCCTTGACGTGTAACAATGAGCGTATTGGTCTGCCAGCCGATACGCCCCCGCCTTCAGAGAGGTGTCCCCTCATCGGCTCATCTAGCTGATGGGTCCTATCTTTCCTTCAAAATAGCCGATCAGGCGTCCTCCGTATCATCGCTGTTGGCCTCGGCCTTGCATTGTCTCAGTTAGGTGTGATCTTTGAGGTTCGATGTTAATGGCGCTGTCATGGTGGGCGATGGGTCTCCTGCTGTCATATTCGAAGCGGCATCAGCTTTGCAGCCCGTGCCTTTTAATACTATTCCTTGTCAGTCCGCATGTGCCTTCATCAGTTTTTCCAGCCGATGAATGATTGTTATGGCTTTCGTCGGCTATCCGAAGGGATCCTGTGTGCTTTGGTATCCTCGGAGTACACCCCGGTTCCTCCATCGGCTCTGCAGTCGATCCCTCATCGACACCTATCCACATCGGCTCCCTAGCCGATTGAAGAGCTTCCCGATTTCTATCGGTAAATAGTCAATAGAGAAGGGCCTTCCGGACGCGGCCGATGGCCATCCTGATCCTATCGGCAGCCAGCCGATAGTGAGCGCCTGTATCGACCCACAGTCCGACGGACCTGTTTATCTCACCTCCTTGTCAATTGCAGGGTTAAATTGACTGGCACGCCCGCACCCATATTGTCACATCGGAGCTGATCAAACCCCACGGCTCCTGGTGCGCGTACCTCAAGCCACGAAGAGCAGTCGACCAGCCTACACTAGAGCTAAGCAGACCTCCTAGACGTCGGCGTGTTCGCACCGGGGCGAGCGAGGGATCTCGGCGCGAACACGTTGTCAGCTTTCTATCTGATATATAAGTGCTACAACTCCTATCAGCAACTAGCCGAAAGCAGGAGTATATTAGACTTACAGCCGATGACTATCTGAACTCTATCGGTACATCTAGTCGATAGCAGGAGTCATTATTGGCCTATCAACCGATTGACTCAATGATACTCTATCTTTCTTGTCAATTAGATGTCAAATTGACTACTATATTTTGAATAGCAACAACTCGAAGGCACCAAGGAGATTAAGTACCTTCGCTAAAGCTATGCAGATCTCCTAGGTCTTCGTGTATTCTGGTGCATCGCATTGGACCTTCATCAGTGAACACGGTGGGTCAATTCGCATTGGAACAATATGATGGCAAGTTGCAAAAGTGTCAGTAATAGTGACATCAACAACGACAGCGTAAATAAGGTAGAACCGACGATTTAGCTTATTCAATTGAAAAACTTAGTACTTTATTAGACAAGATAGATAAAAAGATTAAGAAACATGATGTTTTGGTTGGATAATTAAAATTCTATGCTAAATTTATTTCTCTTAGGAATATGCATGCCCCTACTTTAAAGAAACTTAAGCTTGAAAAAGAGAAAAATGTAAGTATGTCTCTATAGTTGGTAAATCTGCTTATTGTGATAATTGTTATTCACCTAAGTTAAAGTTGAAAGATGTTGATATTAAAATTGATCAGCTAAAAATGATGTTGCTACTCATATGTTTCTTTTATGTTTTAATTGTGGTAATAAGGATAAATTTTAGCATATCTCTCATAAAAATTATGCCACCCTTTTGAATCATACTGATTACTAGTTAGGAAAGGTGGGAAATAAAAGCTTGAATAAAATTTTGAATCAAAACACTACTTCATTATACCACCCTTTTGAATCATACTGATTACTTGCTAGGGAAGATGGAACTAAAAGCATGAATCAAATTTTGAATCAAAACACTAGTTCATAAAAGTTTAAAGTTGGTTTGGGTTATTATCCTTATGATTATTCGAACTGTCAAGCTCCAACTATAGTTAAATCACTTGGTAGTGGTATAATTGAGATAGCTGATAAACATAAAAAGACAATCTTTAGATTTGGTGGTATCATGTCATCTACTGGTACAACTAATACAAGTGTTGTTTCTACTTGTATAAGAAAATATAAAGTTGAGTACATTTGTACTCATTGTGTTAGAGATACACAAAAAGTGGAATTTTGTTTTAGACTTGTGTTAGCAGAAAAATTGTCAAGACCCTTGCGTCGCACAGGGAGGCCTGAGATATTCGCTAAACTCTAGTGCTGGACCTAGCCTAGCTTATTAAAGATGTATCAGTCAATTTGATCTTACAATTGATAAGAAACATGCATAAAACTTAGAACCTGTCATGCACCAAATCTTCTAGGGGCCAATCAGATCGGGCAGAGACATAAGCAAGCTGACGGAGGTCCAATTGGAGAAAATAGTGCCTTGGTCATGCGGAGGCCTAGGAGTTCAAGGGTGTGTGAGTTAATTTGGCAATGTAATTGACAAGGAGATCCATGAGCCAATCGACTGATAAGCCGATATGGCTCTCGCTATCGGCTAGGTGTTGATAAAAATGTAGCACTCGAGTATCGACTAAAAAGCCAATGAAGGCGTAGGCAATAAATGTGTGGAATAAAATAAAAGACTTATCGACCAAATATCCGATGACGCTACGGATAGGGTAGGTAATGAAAGTGCGGAGCGGGACCTCGATCCGCTCAAAGTTACATGGACCAGTGACCACCATGATTGTATGAGGCCAAGGTTAATGGCACAGGATGATGGAGGCTAGACCGAACGTAATGATAGAAAAGTTTAGGGCGAGGATATCGGTTGCTTATCTGCCGAATGCCCGACATAGGCCGATATCTAACCTCATCGGCTATCTAAGCCGGGGAATGAAATCCGCTAGATCCCGACACCAGTCCTATTTGACGTGAACATGATAGATCAGATCTAACTGAGACTGTATAAAGCCAAAATCGATTGGACCAGATTGATCGCTAGCGGATTAATCGCTGGGGATATAAGACAGATATATATATAAATGTGTATTTGCCAAATAGCTGATACGGTAGGCATGAAGTGTGTGGTAAGGATAACTCATTGGCTACTCACTTTGACAAAACGTCATATGAGAACCTGCCAGGTTAGACTTAACCAATGTAGCATAAGGCCGAGGATGGCGGAGGAAGATCGATGAACCGATAGGCCTCACACAAATGTGATACGGTATGTCTGATCAGACAAAAATGTCAGACCTAACTGATATAGTCTTAGATAGAATGAACGAACTAGGATAGTTGTAGGACTTACCCATTTACCAGAGATCAAACTTAACCGATGCAGCCTGGCATCAGACCCAGAACCCACCGAAGTAAAACCAAGGTGAGCTAGGGTGGTGATGCGCTAAAGGTTGTGTTTGTGTATGATCTGATTGATGTTTCGATAGGTTCCAGGAGGTCCATATTTATACATCAGAATTACAAGAGTCCAACACGGTTACAGATGATCCTTGGACAATATTTCCTAACTACATAAGTTACAAAGTAAATTAAACTTGCCTACCTTATATGACATATTCTATATAGATAAAATACCTTGTCTTGATTCCCACGAATCCTCCTCAGACTCGGTCCTATTTAGATATCCTTCCATCTTTAACTGGACCGAATCCATCCTCAACCAATCCAATTAGCTCTCTTACTATGTCAATCAACTTTCTTCTATGAGCCGATTAGTTCTCCCTTTATCGCTGATCCATTTGTAGGCTGACCAAATTCTAGCATTAACACATGGCTTCCAATTTTAGAGTTTGCTAACGGACTTCGAAATTCCGAGTTGTTGGAATTCTCTACAAACTAAGATGGCCCACTACAGCCCGCAAACACACCTAATTTGCCAAAATTCCTGTTAGGTCATCATACCTCTATAAAGGATTCTGACCTTTCATCCTTCTTCTTCACGCCACCTCCTCACCAAAGCCCCTAAACCACAATGAGCTCTAATGAACGAAGGCAAATTACAGTGAGTTGCTCCACCAATCACCAATCTTCTTCCCTTTCTTCCTTGCATGATGGCGTCAACAACCACTGTCCTTAAGGTAACCTTCTATTCACTCCTCTGCTCCATAGACTAGATAGATTTATCTAAATACATATCCCAGTGCAACAAGACTTTTGGACCAGTTGGTCACTAGGGGCACATTGCGTTCCTAAATTTTTGATTGGAGCATTTCGTCTTTGGTGGTGTGACCCTTGGCCCGACAAGTAACATGCAATACCTAGCAGAGTGATTGGCCAATCGACACTAGATCCCCTTGGAGCAATACCTTCTTGGAGCCACCTATCAATTGCTCTATAAGTGGCAAATAAGCTATCCGCTGGCCAACCGATTGGTGATATTGGTAGTCCTTGGTGGTTCATATTACTATGGTTGAATATTTACACTTCCAGAGCCATTCCTAGGACCCCCTTCTATTTTCTAACTTTCCCGACTGATCATCTAGAGGAAAGTGAAGCCATCTGCTCACCGCCAAAAATCCCGCGATCGGGGAAAGACGACGGCTTGGTCACGCGAAGGCCTGGGAGATCTGCTTAACTCTATTGTAGGTCCTTAAGTCTCGAGGTTCGTGAGCGTACCAGTCAATTTAACCTTATAATTGACAAGAAAAAGGGATAAGACGTGTAAGCTAGTCCGCCGGAAGGCCTGCCTAACCCTCCATATCGGCTAGATGCCGATAGAGATGAGAATGCTAGCGCATCGGCTAAACAGCCGATGGAAGTGCGAGAGATAGACAGGTGTAACGCACTTGGGCCTATCAGCCAAAGAGCCGATGGCGCTACCCGCATCCGATACGCGGAGCAGGAGCCGATCCCCCACGAGGCCATGCGGGCGAGCGACAGCAGTAACGGCGCCGTTAGGGCCAGCCTCGATAGATCGGACCTAACCAAGATAGTGTGAGGCCGGAGGCTAACGATACCGAGATGGTGGGGGCTCGGACATGACGATGAGGTAGGAGAGATGCCATTGGCTATCTACAGGCCTAACGTGTGACGCGGTCTTACCTAAATCCATCAGCCGCACGATGATAGGAACCTACGTTTAGGATAACTCATCGGCTACTCACTCCGATGAAACGCCGCAGAGAGATCTATAGACCTAAAACTTAATCCTCCATCGGCAAACCCGTAGGTCGGACCTAACCGATGCAGCACGAGACTAACGATGGCGGAGGAAGTTTGATAGGCCGATAGATCTTGCACGGATGTGATGCGGTACACCTGATCAGACTAAGAGTTTGAACTTAAATGATGCAGCCTTGGACAGAACAAAATATATTAGGATAGTGGCGGGACTTACCCCTTCTCCAGAGATCGAACTTAACTGATGCTGCCTCGCGTTGAGTGCCAGAACTCATCGGTAAACACCCAGATGAATTAGGGTGGCGATGCGCCGAAGTTCTATATTGATCGAGAGATATGTTACATATTTCCAGGGGGTCTATATTTATAACATGGATTTACAGAGTCCGACGTATTTACAACCACCATTGGATGTTATCTCTTAACAAAAATAACAAAAAATATCTCTAAAATAGTTAACTAAACTAACTAAGACTTCCTAACCATATAGGATACAATTTAACTAAAGATAGTACCCTGCCATGAACCCCATAGCTCCTCCACAAACTCGGTCTTATTTGGATAATCTTCTATTTTTAGACCGAATCTTTCCTTGCTCCACCCGATCGGCTCCCTTCCTGTAGCAATCGGACCTCTTTCACTCAAGCCGATCCTTGTCCAACCTCTGCTTGGGCTTCTCGGACCTAACCCCATTGGATAATTCCCTGTCCTCAAACTGATCCAATCTTCTACTAATTTGATCGGCTTCTCAACAATACTGATTGGCTTTATCCCACGAGCCGATCAGTATTTCCATCGGTCGATCCTGTTTATAGGCTGAATCAAATTCCGACATTAACACATGCACCCCAATTTCGAAGTTTGACAATAGACCATGAAATTTTGAACCGTTGGAAGTCTCCACAAACTAGGATGACCTGTTAAAACCCACAGATTAATTGGCTCAGATTTCTGCCTAGGTCACTCCGTCTCTATAAAATATCCCATCGCCTCATCCTTCTTCCACACACTTCTTCCCCATCAAAACCCCCAAACCTCGATGAGTTCCGACAACTGAAGGCGAACTTCCGCAAATCACTTCATCGGCCGCTACTCCTTCTTCCCCTGTGCGATGGCTTCAACACACGCAGTCCCTGAGGTAACTATCATCTGCTCTTCCATCATATATTTCACACAAATCTTCCCCATCCCGTCTTCTCATCGATAGTCAGGTTCTTGTTAACTGTAGGATCTCAAGAGTCAGATTGCCATCCCGGTTTCTGACCGCCTTGATCACTTTTATCTTGGCTCTATGGATAGCGAAGATCCGACTGATTTCATAAACTCTGAAACAGAAAGGATCCCATTCGAACACTCGTCTATGGCCATCACCGATTGGGCTAGCAGCTTTAGATCTTGGCCTGGTAGACTCCCGGGATAGAGAAACTCGTATCTCAGAGTTTCCGCCTCCAAAAAGTCTTTCTGGGAAATCTTAGAAATAGATCACTGTGTCAACCTCTCTTTAGCTGATATGGAAAAGAATAAACTTTTACTTGCATTGTCTTCTTATTTCTGGTCAGATATCTTGAATGCCTTCATGTTTGGGCATGGACCAATGACCCCCACCTTGATGGACATTACCATGTTGTCTTGCCTCAACACCACCCACTACATAAACCCGTTCATCCTCAGATTCAAACCCACTCATCGGCTGAACACCAAGAATATCGAAGGTTGGGCTAAATACATTTCCCTGCACAAAAAGACCTCCGGCCAAGTCGAGAGCATGAACACGTAGCATTCCTAAATCTCTATTTGGAATGGTTCATCTTTGGCAGTTCAACTCTTGGTCCAACCACCAACATGCAGTGCCTAGCAGAGCTCCTAGCCAATCAACGCCATGTCCCATTGGGGCAATATCTCCTTGGAGCCACTTATCAACTGCTCCATCAGGTGGCAAATAAACTATCGGTAGGCCAACCAGTCGAACATATTGGTGGTCCCTGGTGGTTCATACAACTCTAATTGAACGTCTACACCTCCAAAGTTATCACCAAGTCCCCTTTCCCATCTCTGACATATCCAACTGACTACCTAGAAGAAGATGAGGCCAGCCAATGCCGATGTATTTCTCTAGGAAAAGTCACATCGGCTCTTCCTGAAAGCAAAATGACCCCACTCGGACTCAGCCAGTGGTTCAAATGTTTCTACTATGGCTTTACTAAAGCAGTCACCATCTGATTTGCGTACGAGGACGACTCGTCTTTCAAAATGTCTTCTAGGTTTCATTCGATGAATGACTTAGCCGATGAAGATTCGAAGACAATCTTCTTATCATCCATAACTCCTAATCTTCTACCAACTGGATTTTCATTGGGCCGATCCTAACATCCATCATACGGGTTCTACCATCCTTCGGTTGGTGCTCGCCAGTTGGGCTTCAGCCAACTCCCCATCGGCTTGTTCTTCATCGGTAAGCTCTAAGCCCGAGGAGAAGTAAAAAGTGGCTTGGAGTATGATTGGCTTAGGATGATGGCATCATCCTTGTCCTTAGGGACCATCTCCATCTTCGAGCCTTGCATATCCAATACCAAACTTTTTGCTCGATGGTGGATAGAATGGGGAAGGCACCTATTCAGTCTATCGGCTGAAAATTATTGCTTGCGCCTCAACCCTGACTATGTGGAATCCGATGAAGAGGTAAGCTTTCTCCTTGTACTATCTTTTCTTTATCGTATTGAATTTCAACTGCGCCTTGATTCCCATGATTCCACAGGCTGGTGACAAAGATGCACCTACAACCAGCGCAAGTGGTCGGCCGATTATTTATCAACCTTGATCTGGCGATCCATCCTTGGACAAGGTGCTCCACCTCCATCGGCTCTCCTCCAAGTGTCGCAAACACCAGGGCTGAAGCGTAAGAAACTGGCTACTCGGACGGTTTCTAAGAAGCAAAAACTTGGCGCCGATGTCGCCATCATCACATCAGCTTCGCGAAGCCCTTCTCCTGCGGCGATCTTAACTTCTGCATCTCCATTAGTATGTGTCAGCATCAATTCTTCTCCATTGCTTTCGTCTTCATCTTGACACCTTTACTTTGCAGCCTGAACCATCGGCTTCTGAAGTCCAATCACTGGACACAATTACCAGGACTGAGCCGATGGTATCCTTAGAAGTCATAGCATCTACACCCCAAACTGCCCCACATCAAGCTGATACCCGCATAATTGCTCAAACTTCTCCCACTGTATCCTAGGTACATGCATCCTACATGTAATTTTTCTCAACTCATGATCCCCATATTTATTAATGTTAACGTGTAGTCATTAACCGATCTGTTTTCTTTTGACATCAGCAAATACTTGAAACAAAGGAAGATTCAGCCACCAGCGTAGCGATTGAACCATCTTTACCAGCCGATGCACGCGAGTAGTTGTCAGATATTATGAATCGACTGGAAATTCTAATTGACTCGCTGGTAGAAGATTGCGGGCCGATCTGGGGAAGACATGCTAAAATCGAACATCTTCTGCCTGAGAAACTGACTGACGTACTCACACCTGCTGCCTACTTGGAATTCCAAAGGACCCAGCTGATCACATAAGGACGATGCATAACCGATCGCGTTGAGCAAAGCAATCTAGCTTACAATGATTGGCTAACTGCCTAAAGTGAAAAGAAAAAGCTTGATGAAATGACATCTGACCTTCAATGCACCAACACCAAGCTTAGCCTCTTGAAGAAACGAGAAGCCAATTTGATGGCGGAACTTGACAAAATGCGTGATGACATCAACTCCACCGAGTCTCACCTCATTGGCTTACAAAAATCAATCCAATATCAAGAGGTCAAGGTAGCAGACCAAGTGTGCCTTGTAGTTCATCGGCATAGAAATTTGAAGACCATCCTAGGATCAGATGAGGATGACATCCGCGCCATCAGTGAAATAGATCAAATCCGTTTGCGCGCGATCAAGGCCATTAAGAAATTCCTGTAAAATTTTAGCCTAGGAAAAAACCCAAGATTTCATTCTAAACATTAACTATTTGCAATAGAGTTCAACTAGCTTGATCAACAAAAGTTGTATATATATATTTTCTAAAGGCGATATCTCAATGATATCGGCTATGTGTAACCGATATAATCATATCGGCTTCCATACATTAGAAATCGGTTATGCCTCAGCCAATTACAGAATAGTATCATCTGCTGATACCACCTTTAAGAGCTCATTCGTCTTGAAAAGAAATTTAAAAATTGGCTATGCTCAGCCGATTTAGGCGCCTACCCAAATGCTAGGATAATACCTCTTCAAATATTTTCCATTAAGCGCTTTGGCAAATTTCTCCCCTTCAAGACTCTCTAACATATAAGCATTGCCAGGCACACACCGATTAATCCAATAGGGTCCTTCTCAATTAGGTGACCATTTTCCAAACTTATTATCCCTAGATCCAATTGGTAAAATTAACTTACAAACGAGATCTCCTTTAGAAAAAGATTTGATCATCACTCTTTTATTATAATGCCGAGCAACCTTAGCCTTGTTTTTCTTGATCCTTTCAAACACTTCTAACCAACTCTGAGTTAAATCATCAAGCTCATCAGTCATCAAGGTGTAATAATCATCGGCTGTCAATTGATCCTATAGAGACACCCTCCTGGAGCCGATGTTAACTTCCCACGAAAGAACTGCTTCATGACCGTATACCAATTGATATGGCGGTACTTGAGTAGATCCATGACATACCATCCGATAGGCCCACAATGAATCATTCAATGTAACATGCCATCTCCGTGGTTACTCGTCAATCTTGCGCTTGATCAACTTTATTAAACTCTTATTGGAAGCTTCAGCCTATCCATTAGCTTAAGCTTAATATGGTGATAAATTCAGCAACTTAATCCCCATACTGGCAACAAACTTTTGAAACTCCTCAGACACAAAGATAGAACCTTGATCGGTAGTAATCATCTGTGGAATTCCAAACCGATATATGATATATTCCTTGATGAACTCAATTGTGTCCCTAGAAGTAACTTTCTTCAAAGGAATAGCTTATACCCACTTTGTAAAATGGTCTGTTGCCGCCAATATGAACTTATGCCCTTTACTTGATGAAGGATAAATCTGGCTAATCATGTCGATTCCCTAATCTCTGAATGGCCATGGCTTGATTATCGGATTCATAACTAACACTGGAGCTCACTGCACGTTTCCAAACCTCTGACAATCTTGGCAGCCTTTGTGATATTTAAAACAATCCTCTAACATCCTAGGCCAAAAGTATCCAGCTCTCCTCATCAGCCATCTCATGTTATAAGCCGATTGATAGGCTTGCAAATGCCTTCGTGTACTTCGCTCATTACCAACGCAGCTTCTTCGACACCCAAGCATCTTAACAACACCCCATCAATGGACCGATAATATAATTCCTCATTAAGTAATACATACTTAATAGCCTTATACCGAAGCTTCTTGGAAACTGATTTTGACAGATTTTTCAAATACTGAATAATTTCCCATCTCCAATCATCAGCTTCCATATGGCTCTCAATATCGGCTATCTCAACTTCCACTTTACTATTCAGTCGATACCCCGAAAGCAGCCAGAGCAAGATCATTGGCCTCCGCGTTCTGCTTCCTAGGAATATGATCCAACGACACCATCTTGAAATCCTTTAATAACTATTGACATTCTTCATAATATGACCTTAAAACTTCATCTTTGCATTCATATTCCCCAGATAGCTATTTGATCACCAACAAGGAATCTCCAATGACCTCTACCGTATCGGCTCCGATTTCCCTCAGCAGTTGAAGTCCCTTGAGTACCTCTTCATACTCTGGTTGGTTATTTGTCCTATAAGGCTTGATTGTGAAAGCGAACTCAAAGCTTGCCCCCGAGGCGATATGATCACCAAGCCTACAAACCAATCCATCAAAGAATAACGTCCATGGGATCGGCTCCACAAAATCCTCTTGGACTCCTCTATGCTGTACAACAAAATCGGCTACCGCTTGTCCCTTGACTGCCTTAGCCGATTCATATCTCGGATCAAACTCCATCAGAGCGAATATCCTTTTACCAATCTGCCCCCTCAGGACTGGAGCCGATAGCATGTATTTAATCACATCGGCTTTGCAAAGCACTGTACACTCAACCGATAAAAGGTAATGCCTTAGCTTTATACACGAGAAATATAAACATAGGTATAACTTTTCCATCGTAGGATACCTGGTCTCAGTATACAGAAGCCATCGACTCAAATAGAATACCACTCGTTCTTTTGATTCAAACTCTTGTACAAGCACCGATCCGATTGACTTCTCATCGGCTGACAAATATAATTTAAACAGTACCCCTTTCTGTAGCGGAATCAATACTGGTGGAGAATTTAGGTATTCCTTGATAAGATCAAAGGCTTTTTGCTGCTCAACGCCCCACATAAACTCTTGATCGGCTCGCAACCTTAATAAAGGAGTGAATGACTCGATTCTTCCTGATAAATTTGAGATAAACCTCCTTATAAAGTTGAGCTTGCCGATCAAGGACTGCAACTATAGTTTGTTGTTTGGTGGCTCGGTGGTCTAAATAGCTCTAATACTTCATTGACTAACTTTGATCCCTCTCTCATGCACCATGAAAACCAAAAATTGCCCAGCCAATACGCCAAAAGCACATTTGTGAGGATTCATCTTGAGTCCATATTTCTTCGTCCTCTCTAGTACTTTTTGCAGATCGGCTATATGGTCTTCAATACCTTTGGATTTCACCACCATGTCATCAATGTATATCTCCACTAGCTATCCAATAAGATCATGAAATATATAGTTCATGGCTCTCTGATAGATTACGCTGGCATTCTTCAATCCGAAAGTCATAACTACCCACTCGTACAAGCCAATAGCTCCAGGACATCTAAATGCAGTCTTGTGGATATCTTCTTCCGCCATAAAAAATCTGATTATAGCCTGCATTTCCGTCCATAAAGCTAATGATCTTGTGACCCGATACAGCGTCAATTAATAAATCCACCATCAGCATCGGACACTCATCTTGAGGGGTTACCCTGTTCAAATCCCGGAAGTCGATGCATATCCTCAACTTTCCATTTTTCTTCTTCACCAGGACGATATTGGACACCTATTCAGCATATCGGTATGGTTTGATGAAATTTACATCGTAAAATCTTGTGATCTCTGCCTTGATTTAATCATTCAACTCTACTTTGAACCTTCTCTGTGGTTGTTTAAATGGTCGATATTTTGGGCTAATAGGAAGCCGATGTTCAACAATCGATTGGCTTAATCCCGGCATCTCATGGTAATCCCAAGAAAAACATTTCCAAAATTCCTTTAATAATTTTATCAACTTTTCTCAGGATTCAGTACATAGATTTTTACTAATATACGTCGGCCTTGGCTTATCTCCTGAACCTATATCTATTTCCTCTAACTCATCAGTCGACGTAAAACCTTGCCCTAACTTTCCTTCGGAGTTTTCTATAGTTCCCATGGGAACAATCTATCCGAGTCGACTTGCTGAATCGCTTTTATCCCCTTATCGGTCACCTCAAGGAAATCGCCCTCTCATGCTTTCCCAGATAGGCAATTAAACCCATCAGCTTCCCAGATTGGCATATCGGTTGTTGCAATACTGGTCAACTGATCGGCCGTGATCACATCAACTTTGTCTCCTTGCTTTGATGCATTATGGAAGGAACACAACAATTGGCATGAATCCAATCCCTACCGAGAAGTAGACTATATGACCCCTTACTATCGATGACAAAGAATGTGGTGGGCAACGCCTTGCTTCCAACTGTTAGTTCCACGTTCAGCACCCCCTTTGTTTCCAATGGATTTCCTCCAAAGTCTTTTAAAACCATATTTGTTTTAATTAAGTCTTCAACTGTCTTGCCCAACTTGCGGTACGTAGCATATGGCATCAAATTGATGGTTGCGCCTCCATCAACTAACATCTTTGTCATCGGCTTCCCATCAACATACCCCTTGATATATAGTGGTTTTAGGTGTCGATGCTTGGAATCTTCTGGCTTGTCAAATATGGCTTGACTTGGTTCCAACGTCAATTGGGCAAAATCTTCTTCTTGATCTTGTTCATTAGATGCACATGCTTTATACTCTAAAGGCAAGAAGAATACCATGTTGGCCGGAGCCGATGTGCTAGCATCATCCTCTTTTTACTTTACTCGCCATACCTTTTGTGCTACTCTCTATGCTGTAGCCTTTGTGCCTTCCTCTTCTGATTTTTTATGAAAATCCCAAACGGACACCACTGATCTTTTGTGTGGAATAATCCTTTATGTAACTCCCCATTCTCGGTTGACCTTTGACCATAATCTTCGTTGATCGGCCCTAATCGGCTATGCACCGATGCCCGCTTGATGGGAGACTGATCATACGACATCCTGCTCTAGTCGATGTACCGAGATCCTAGTTTGTTACATTCAGGACAATCTTCTATTGACGGTAACCTTATATTTTGATCCCAGCAATACTGAAAAAAGGGACAACCCCAATATGGATTGTACCTTTATTGTTGTGTTGTGGCTCGTTGCTCTTTGTCTTGTATTCTGGAATATTTTTTGATTAGGTCTAATGAGGTAACCTTTGACCTCTTCCAGCGCCTTTTCTCATCAAACTGATCTCCTGAGGACCATGCAAACACCATGTTTACAGGAAAAGGATGCCCGTCAACCTTCATCGGCTTTTTGTCCTCAAACTTGATTCTCCCTTGTTCAACAGCCGATTGTAACTGTTACCGAAAAACATTACACTCGTTGGTGTGGTGAGATTTTAAATTATGCCACTTGCAATACTTCTTCTTTTTGAGTTCTTCGGCATATGGGATTATATAGTTTGGCGGTAGTTGAATCTGCTTTTCTTGGAGGAGAAGATCAAATATCTTATCAACTTTATTGATATCAAAATCATAACTTTCCACCTTATTGGCATTCTTAATCCACGAGCACGATACAGGTTTCTTATTCCTAGTCCATTCTACCAAACCCACTTCTGCATCGGATTCCTCATCATCTGAGTCTGATGTGTAAACCTATAACTGAGCGATTTTTTGATGGAACCTCTCTTTCTTGGTCTCAGCAAATCGGCTTTCATGAGCCGATACCCTCTGGAGTAGGTGTGACATGACAAGCTCTCGAACTCTTGTGAAGAGAAGCGTTCCCTTATCGGAGCCAACAACCCTTAGAAAGCCAAGTCAGCTAGCTGTCCATCTCTTAGAATGAGGCTGTAACATCGGCTTCTAACATCCCAGAAACGCTGGATGAATTTTGGAACTAATTCATTGGGCTTCTGTCTAACTGATGTCAAGTCTGACAACCTCATCTCTTGAATCCTAGCAAAGAAGTATTTATGGAATTGTTTCTCCAGATCGGCCCATCCCCTAGTTGAGTTTAGAGGCAACGAGCAAAACCAAGAGAAGGCCGATCTAGATAAGAATAATGGAAATAAACGGACCCTTAGAGCTTCATCAGCCGATGCTTCCCCACATTGGGCCAAGAATCAGCTAATATGTTCCATCGTAGATACGCTATCTTGCCCTAAGAATTTGGAGAAATCCAAAATTTTGTATCGGTGCGGCAGCGGAACTCTGTTGAACTACTCCGGGTAAGGGTGTTGATACATAAAGGTTTGTTCTTTAGGCCTAATGTCGAATTGCTCCCTAACGACTTTCACAATTCTGGCAGATCAATCCTCCTCCTTTGGATTCTCTCTCTGGGTACTGTGGAAGCGAAGTTGGCACTTGACATGGGCCGTAATGATCTCCTTGATAATTATTACCAGGATATTCTTGCCTATATCCCCCGTAATAGGCTGTCCGATGATATCCTGGCATCATGTCATCGAGTTGTCCCCCAATCTGCTCTTGTACTAGTGGAAACATATTTGCCAATACATCCCTTCTAGATCCATAAGTAACCTATGGTTGCCTTGTTCTCATCGGCAAATATACCGGCCCTTGATCAGGTTCCTTAACGATAGACCCGTCCATAATTTTCTTAGTCAGGTCGTGCAAAGTATTCACCAGCACACCTGATTGGTTGATGAGTGCATGGTGAATGGCTTCCTTAACCATCTCTTGCAATGGCTTCCGAGAGCTAACGGGCGGTGACCGGCTCGATTCTCCTTTCAAAATCAGCTTTGGCAGCTGGGATTTTTGAATCGGCCCTTGTCGGGTCATACTGAAGGACTCCAGACAGAGCTTCTGAAAATTAGCTATGTTTTGCTCCAGCTGGTACCTCTTCTCTTCAATCAAATCTTTCATCGTTACTAGGATTATGTTGTCTGTGTTTATCTCTTTACCCGCTGTTAGATCACAACTGATGAAAGATCTTCAACGGATGAAAAGGTCTTCTAGTCCCATCGGGCGTGCCAAAAAGCGTGCTCACCGCCAAAAATCCAGCGATCGGGAAAAGATGATGGCTTGGTCACGTGAAGGCCTGGGAGGTCTGCTTAACTCTAGTGTAAGTCCTTAAGCCTCGAGGTTCATGAGTCAGTCAATTTAACCCTACAATTGACAAAGAAAAGGGATAGAACATGTAAGCCGGTCGGTCGGAAGGCCTGCTCGACCCTCCCTATCAGCTGGATGCCGATAGAGATGAGAATGCTAGCGCATCGGCTGAAAAGCTAATGAAAGTGTGAGAGGTAGACACGTGTAACGCACTAGGGCCTATCAGCCAAAGAGCCAATAGCGTTACTCGCATCCGATACGCGGAGCGGGAGCCAATCACCCACGAGGTCATGCGGGCGAGCGACAGCAGTAACGACGCCATTAGGGCTAGCCTTGACAGATCAGACCTAACCAAGACAGTATGAGGCCAGAGGCTAATGATACTGAGACGGCGGGGGCTCGGACCGAACATGACGACGAGGTAGGAGAGATGCCATCGGCTACCTACAGGCCTAACGCCTAATGTGGTCCTACCTAAACCCATCGGCCGCACGACAATAGGATCCTACGTTTAGGATAACTCATTGGCTGCTCACTCCGATTAAACGTCGTAGAGAGATCTATTGACCTAAAACTCAATACTCTATCGGCAAACCCGTAGGTTGGACCTAACCGATGCAGCACGAGACTGACTACGGCGGAGGGAGTTTGATAGGACGATAGATCTTGCACGGACGTGATATGGTACACCTGATCTAACTAAGAGTTTGAACTTAAACAATGCAGCCTTGGACAGAACAAAATATACCAGGATAGTGGTGAGACTTACCCATTCGTCAGAGATCGAACTTAATCGATGCAGCCCCACGTCAAGAGCTAGAACCCACCGGTAAACACCTAGATGAACTAGGGTGGCGATGCGCCAAAGTTGTATATTGATCGAGAGATATGTTACATATTTCCAGGGGGTCTATATTTATACCTTGGATTTACATAGTCCGACATGTTTACAACCACCATCGGAAGTTATCTCTTAACAAAAATAACAGAAAATATCTCTAAAGTAGTTAACTAAACTAACTAAGACTTCCTAACCATATAGGATACAATTTAACTAAAGATAGTACGTGCCGTGAACCCTACGGCTCCTCTACAAACTCGATCTTATTTGGATAATCTTCTATTTTTAGACTGAATCTTTCCTTGCTTCACCCGATCAGTTCCCTTCCTGTATCAATCGGACCTCTTTTCACTCAAGCCGATCCTTTTCCAACCTCTCCTTGGGTTTCTCGGACCGGACCACATCGGATAATTCCCTGTCCTCAAACCAATCCAATCTTCTACTAATTTGATAGGATTCTCTACAGTACCGATCGGCTTTGTCCCACGAGCCGATCAGTATTTCCATCGGCCGATCCTGTTTACAGACTGAATCAAATTTCGGCGTTAACACCATCCAATGCCGATGTTTCTCAATGGGTGAAGCCACATCGACTCTTTCTATAAGTAAAATGACTCCCCTCGAACTCAGCCAATGGTTCAAAAGATTTCACTATGGCTTTACCAAGGAAGCCACCTTCTAGTTTGTATCCAGGAATGCTCATCATTTGAGATGACATCTAGATTTTACCCTCTCAACGCTCTACCTAATGAAGAATCGAACACTATATTTCTATTCGCTGTAACTCCCAATATTTTGTCGATTGGATTCTCATTGGGTCAATCCCAACACCTATCTTATGAGTTCTATCATCCATCTATTAGCGTTCATCAGTTGGTTTTTGGCTAGCTCTCAATCGGCTTATTCTTCATCGGCAAGCTCCAAGTTCGAGGAGATGTGAACAGTAGCTTGGAGTATGATCAGCTAAGGATGATAGCTGAATCCCTATTCTTGGGCACAATCACCACCTTCGAGCCATGAATGTCCAACACTAGACTCTTCACTCGATGTTGGTCTGAGTGAAGACATTTGTTTAGTTCATCAGTTGAACACTATTGCTCACTCATCAGCTAAAAAGTTGATGAAGGCATAGGTAATAAATGCGTGGAATAAAATAAATGACTTATTTGCCAAAGAGCATATGGCACTTCAAATAGGATAGGCGATGAAAGCGTAGAGAGGGACCACGATCCCGCTAAAGTTACGAGGACCAGTGACCACCATGATGGCACCATTAGAGTCAGTCTCGATAGATGTGACCAAACCGAGACTATATGAGGCTGAGGCTAAGGACATAGGGACGAAGGAGGCTAGATGAACGTAATGACATAAAAGGTCGGGGCGAGGTCATCGACTGCTTATCAGTCGAATGTTTGATTCAGGCATGTACCTAACCTCATCAACTATCTGATCCGATGTGGAATGAAACCTACTATATCCTAACTCTAATCCTATCAGATGTGAACCTAAAAGATCAAACCTAACTGAGATAGTACAAAGTCAAATTTAATTGGACTAGATCGATCATTAGCGGATTAATCGTTGTGGATATAAAACAGATACATATATATAAATCTGTGTCAGCTAGACAGTCGATACGGTAGGTGTGAAGTACATAGTAAGGATTATTATTATTATTATTATTATTATTATTATTATTGTTGTTGTTGTTGTTGTTGTTGTTGTTGTTGTTGTTGTTGTTGTTGTTGTTGTTGTTGTTGTTGTTGTTGTTGTTGTTGTTGTTCCACTTTGAGTCTAAGTCTAGTAGAAATTTATCTTGTGTAAGACAAGAGACCATTAAACATGAAATTAGGTATCATTTGAATCCATGAATTTGAAAAATAAGCACCTAGTCTTCTAATCATTGTTTAGTGTAACAGCTTAGGCGTTGACATAGGCACACATGGTGGCAAGAATTATGAATCCAGATCCCTCATCTATAAATTATGCGTCCAAATTAACTCCCACCACTTTTAAATTAGAAAAGTAAAGATTTGGGGCACAAACAAAAAAAACCCAACTAAACCCTAAATTACAACTCGAGTACTTAGCGAATGGACTGTTGTATTGCAAAAGGAACCCAACTTTACCACTAAAACATCATCTATAACACACTAAATAATTCGACTGCATTATTGATATGTATATATATATGTGGTATATTTGAAAGATGCAGGGATCAACTAATACGAGCAAATAAACAAATTGTGGCGAGAGTAAATGAGATAAGGTTTTTATATACTTTCAAGACCTCAAGGTGGATAATAGCTATACGTTTTGTTTGACCAGAGAGTGTCGTTTCAATATATCAATCTCAGAAGTACAAAATATTATGGGAAACCAATTAACACCAAAATTTGGTAAGCCCTACAGTTAGGATTGGAGAGCTAATCAGCTTATGGAAGGAAGTCGGTTGATATAGAGAAAAAGCCGATTAGACTGATGAGGATGAATTCGGTTCAGTCAAAAATAAAAGATTATCCAGATGGACTAGGTCTAAGAAAGAGCTATGGAAACCACACCAAGGTACTTGTATCTTTATATACAATAACTTGTAAGATCGGCAAGTCTAGTTAGTTTAATTAACTTCTTAGAGAAAGTTTCCTTTTGTATTTAGGAAATAATGTTCGAAGGTTGTTTATAACTATATTGGACTAGTGTAACCTAGAGTATAAATATAGACTCCATGGAAGCTGCTAACGCAAAAATTTGGACAGCCCGATGATGGATTGGAAGAAGCCGATCGGCTGAGAAGGTGTCCGATAGCTACAGGGAAGAAACCGATTGGATTAAAGCAATGGAAGACTCGGTCCCAAAATAGAAGACTATCCACATAAGACCGAGTTCGCGGAGGAGCCATAGAAACCACGGCAGGGTATTTTATCTTTTGTAAATCATAGCTTATCTAATTAGGAAGGTTTAATTTGTTTAGTTAACTACCTTAGAGATATTTTCTTTTATTTATGTAAAGAGATAAGGTCCGATTGTTGCTGAAAACGCGTCGGACTCTGTAAACCCAAGATATAAATATAGACCTCTGGAGTCATGTAAATGAATCTCTGGATCAATACAACCTCTGCTTATCGCCACCCTAATTTATCTAGGTTTCTACCGGTGGGGTCTGGCTCTCGACGTAGGGATGCATCGGTTAGGTCCGATCTTTGATGAAGGGATAAGTCCTACCACTATCTCGATATGTTCTGCTCCGCCTAAGACTGTATCGGTTAGGTTCGACCTCTTAGGCCGATCAGATGTATCGCATCAGGTCCGTGTTGGGCCTATTGGCCTATTGAGCTCCCTCCGCCATTGTCAATTTCATGCTGCATCGGTTAGGTTCGACCTACGGGGCTGCCGACAATAGAATGAGCTATAGGCTTATAGTGCTAGCCGATGAGTTATCCATGCTCTAAGCTTCATGCCCAGTGTCTCAGCTCCTCGGTCGATACACGCCAGGCCTTTAGAGGCTTCCTTTGATGCGCCACACCAAGCGCATCAGTCTCTCAGCTGATACGCGCTCGCCTTCAGAGAGGTGTCCTCTCATTGGCTCAGCTAGCCGATGGGTTCGCTCCTATCTTTACTTCAGCATGGCCGGTTTGGCATCCTCCGTATCGCCACTGTTGGCCTCGGCCTCGTACTGTCTCGGTTAGGTCTGATCTTCAAGGTTCGGTGTTAATGGCGTTGTCACGGCGGGCGATAGGTCATCACGATGCCATCTTCGGAGCAGCATCGGCTTCACAGCTGATGCATCTATATGCTTTTCCATGCTACTCGATATATGCCTTCATCGGCTTTTCAGTCGATAGATGACTGCTACGACCTTCGCCGGCTACCAGGAGGGATCTCGTCCACTTTGCTATCCTCTAGGCGCGATCCAGTGCCTCCGTCGGTTCTGGACTTTGCTTTCGCTACACCTGGAGTCGTCAACACCTGTCTGTGCCCTCATTGATTTCTTAGCCGATGGAAAAGCGCCCTGATTCCTATCGTCTATCGACCGATAGCGAGAGCCATTCGGATGTGGCCAATGACCAACTCGATCCTATCAGCAGCCAGCCGATAGCGACCGCTCGTATCGGTCTATCGTCTGACTGACTTGTTTGCCTCACCTCCTTGTCAATTGTAGGGTCAAATTGACTGGCATGCCCATACACGCACCGTCGCGCCGGACCCGACCAAACCCCATGGCCCCCGACGCGCGTACCTTGAGCCACGGAGAGAAACTGACCGACCTGCAATTGAGCTAAGCATACCTCCCAGGTGTCGGCGTGCTTGTGCCGGGATCCACCACGAGCATATATATATATATATTTTAGGCGCCGTGCAGAAAACTATAAGCCTAAAGCTCAATCTACCGTCGGCAGCCCCGTAGGTCGAACCTAACCGATGCAGCATGAAATTGACGACGACAGAGGGAGCTTAACAGGCTGATAGGCCCCACATGAATGTGATGCGATACATCTGATCGCCCTAAGAGGTCGAACCTAACCGATGCAGCCTTAGACAGAGCAGAACATATCGAGATAGTGGCAGGACATACCCCTTCGCCGGAGATCGGACCTAACTGATGCAGCCCCGCATCAAGAGCCAGACCCCGCCGATAGAAACCTAGATAAACTAGGGTGGTGAAGCACCAAGATTGTATTGATCGAGAGAATCATTTACATGACTCTAGAGGTCTATATTTATACGCTGGGTTCACAGAGTCCGATGCGATTTCAGCAACTATCGAACATTATCTCTTTACATAAAAAAGCGAAAATATCTTTAAGGTAGTTACCTAAACTAACTAAACCTTCCAAATTAGATATGTTATGATTTACAAAAGATAAAATACCCTGCCATGGTGTTAACGCCAAAATCTGGACGATCCGATGGTGCTAAAGTCGATCGGCTGAGTGGTCCGATGGAGATACTGAGACAAAGCCAATCGGAACTGTAGAAAAGCCGATCAGATTAATAGAAGATTGGATCGGCTTGAAGATAGGGGATTGTCCAATCGGGATTAGGTCTGAGAAGCCCGAGGAAAGAAAGGAAAAGGATCGGCTTGACTAAAAGAAGGTCCGATAGCTAGAGTAGAGAAGCTGATCAGGTTGCAATAAAGGAAGACTTGGTTACAAATTGGAAGATTATTCAGATGAAACCGAGTTTGCACAAGAGCCGTGGACTCCACGGCAGGATGTTTGTTTTTGTAAATTGTAACCTTACTTAATTAGGAAGGTTTAGCTGGTTAGTTAACTTCTTTAGTAATATTTTCCTTTGTTCTTACTAGGATATAATGTCCGATGGTCGTCGACGCGTCGAACTCTGTCTGTAAATCCAGGGTATAAATATAGACCCCCTGGAAACATGTAAAATATCTCTCGATCATATACAAAATTGGCGCATCGCCATCCTAGTTCATCTAGGTGTTTACCGGCAGGTTCTAGCTCTCGACGCGGGGCTACATCGGTTAAGTCTGATGTCCGGTGAAGGGGTAAGTCCCACCACTATCTTGGTATGCTTTGTACTGTCTAAGGCTGCATCGTTTAGGTTCAAACTCTTAGTCAGATCAGGTGTACCACATCATATCCATGTAGGACCTATCGGCCTGTTAAGCACCCTCTGCCGTCATCAACCTCATGCTGCATCGGTTTGGTCCAACCTACGGGGCTGCCGACGGTAGATCGAGCTTCATGCCTATAGTGTTCTGCACGGCATCTCATCGGAGTGAGTAGCCGATGAGTTATCCATGCTCTGAGCTTCATGCCCAGCGCATTGGCCCTTCGGCCGATACACATCAGCCTTTAGAGGCATCCCTCGACGCGTAACGCCAAACGTATCAGTCCCCCAGCCGATACGCACCCGCCTTCAGAGAGGCAACCCCTCATCTGCTCAGCTTGCCAATGGGCTTATTCCTATCCTTGCTACGGCATAGACGATCTGGCATCCTTCGTATCATCGCTACTGGCCCCGGCCTTGTACTGTCTCTAGGTCCGATCTTCGAGGTTCAGTGTTAATGGCGCTGTCATGGCGGGTGACGGGTCTCGTGCTGTCATATTTGGAGCGGCATCGGCTTTGCAGCCTGTGCCTTCTTGCCGTCATATCGGTTTTTTCAGCCGATGAATCACTGTTCGGCTGTCCGGAGGGATCCCGTGCGCCTCACTATCCTCTAAGCACACCCTGGTTCCTCTATCGGCTCTACGGTCGACCCCTCGTCAACACATGTCCACATCGGCTCCCCAGCCGATCGAAGAGCATCACGATCCTATCGGTAGCTAGCCGATAGCAAGCGCATGTATCGGACTTGCTCGTATCACTTTCTTATCAATTGCAGGGTCAAATTGACTGGCACGCTCGCGAATCTCGATGCTTAAGGACCTGCACTGGAGCTAAACAGACCTCCATGCCTTCGCGTGACCGAGCCGCCGTCCCTCCCCGATAGCGGGATTTTTGGGGATGAGCATGCCTTTTGGCAACCCGGTGGGACAAGAAGACCTTTTTTCATAAGATGAAAATCCTTCATCAACGGTAATCAAATGGCGGGTAAAGAAATCAACACAGACAATGTAATCCCAGTAACGATGAAGGATTTAACTGAGGAGCAGATATACCAGGTGAAGCAGAACACAGCTAATTTTCAGAAGCTCTGTATGGAGTCCTTCAGCATGACCCAACAAGGGCTGATTCAAAAGTCCAAAATGCCAAAGCCAGTTTTAGAAGGAGAATCGAGCCAATCATCGCCCATTAGTCCTCAGAATCCGCTACAAGAGATAGTTGACGAAGCTATTCACCATGTGCTTATTAACCAATCGGGTGTACTGGTGAATACTTTGCACAACTTAATCAAGAAAACTGTGGATGGATCTATTGTTAAAAAACCTGATCAAGGGCCAGTGTATTAGCCGATGAGAACAGGACAACCACAGGTTACTTACGGTTCCAGAAGGGATATATCGGTAAATATGTTTTCGCCAGTACAAGAGCAGATTGGGGGGCAACATGAAGATGTGATGCCAGTGTATCATCGAACAACCTATTACAGGGGGTATAAGCAAGAATATCCTGGTAATAATTATCAAGGAGATCATTATGGATCATGTCAGATACCAACTTCAATCCCACAGTACTAAAAGGAGAATCCAAAGGAAGAAGATTAGACTGCCAGAATTACAGAAGTTGTAAGGGAGCAATTCGGCATTAAGCCTAAAGAACAAACTTTCATGTATCGGCACCCTTACCCTGAGTGGTTCGACAGAACTCTGCTGCCGCACCGATTCAAAATTCCAGATTTCTCCTGGTTCTTAGGGCAAGATAACGTATCTACGATGGAACATATTAGTCGATTCCTAGCTCAATGTGGGGAGGCATCGACTCATGAAGCTCTGAGGGTCTGATTATTTCCATTGTTTTTATCTGGACCAGCCTTCTCTTGGTTTTCTTCGTTACCTCCAAATTCAATCAGGGGATGGGCTGATTTGGAGAAACAGTTCCATAAATATTTTTTTGCCGGAATTCAAGTGTTGAGGTTGTCAGACTTAACATCGGTTAGACAAAGGCACGATGAATCAGTCCCAAAATTCATCCAGCATTTCCAAGACGTCAGAAGCTGATGCTACAGTCTCATTTTAAGTGACGGACAACTAGCCGATTTGGCTGTCCAAGGATTGTTGGCTCCGATTCGGGAGCGTTTCTCTTCATAAGAGTTCGAAAGTTTGTCTCATCTACTCTAGAGAGTATCAGCTCACGAAAGCTGATTTGCAGGTGCCAAGAAAGAAAGGTTCCATCGGAAAGCCGATCAGCTACAGGGGTATGCATCGGACTCGGATAATGAGGGATCCGATACGGAGGTCAGTCTGGCGGAATGGACCAGGAATAAGAAACCCATATCATGTCCATGGATCAAGAAAGCAAGTAAAGAAGAAAGATATGATTTTGATGTTAACAAAGCTGATAAGATATTTGATCTTCTCCTCCAAGGGAAGCAGATTCAGTTGCCACCGAACCATGTAATCCCATCTGCCGAAGAACTCAGAAAGAAGAAGTATTGCATATGGCATAATTCAATATCTCATCATACCAATGATTGCAAGGTCTTCTGGCAACAGTTACAATCGGCTGTCGAATAGGGGAGAATCAAGTTCAAAGACAAAAAGCCAATGAAGGTTGACGGCATCCTTTCCCGGTGAATATGGTGATTACAGGAACCTCAAGAGATCGGTTCGATGAAAAAAGGCGCTGGAAGAGGTCGAAGGTTACCTTATCGGACTTAATCAAAAAAATTTCTAGACTACAAGACAAAGAAATACGAGCCACAAAACAACAAGAAAGTAATAATCCACACTGAGGTTGTCCCTTTTTTCAGTACTGTTGGGATCAAAATATGAGGTTGCCATCAATCGAGGACTATCCTGAATGTAACAAACTAGGATCTTGGTACTGTGACCAGAGCCGAACGTTGTATGATCGGCCTTCCATCACTAGAGCATCGACACATAGCCGATTAAGGCCAATCAGCGAAGAGCATGGTCAAAGGACAATTAAGGACCAAGAGTTAAACAAAGGATTATACCCCATGAAAGATCAGTGGTGTCTGTCCGGGATTTTTACGAAGAATCAAAAAAGAGGGCACAAAGGCTACGGCATAGAGAGCAGCATAAAAGACAACAGCAGGACCATGAAGAAGCCGATCGGAGCCAGAAAATTAAAAAAGTATGGAAAGTAAAGCAAAAAGAGGATGAGGCTGGTACATCGGCTCAAGCTAACATGGTATTCTTCTTACCAATGGAATATAAAGCATGTGTATCTGATGAAGAAGGTCAAGAAGAAGATTTTGCCCAATTAATATTGGAACCGAGTCAAGCCATATTTGACAAGCCAGAAGAATCCAAGCATCGGCACCTAAAGCCATTGTGTATCAACGGATATGTCGATGGGAAGCCGATGGCAACGATGCTAGTTGACATAGGCACACCCGTCAATTTGCTGCCGTATTCTACATACCATAAATTGGGTAAGACGGCTAGAGAATTAGTTAAAACAAATATAATTTTGAAAGACTTCGGAGGCAATCCATCAGAAACTAAGGGAGTACTGAATGTGGAGCTAACAGCTGGAAGCAAGACATTGCCTATCACATTTTTTGTCATCGATAGTAAGGGGTCGTATAGTCTCCTCCTTGGCAGGGATTGGATTCACGCCAACTGTTGTATTCCTTCAACAATGCATCAAAGCCTCATACAGTGGCAAGGAGACAGAGTTGAAGTGATCACGGCCGATCAGTCGACTAGTGTGACAATAACTGATATGCCATTCTGGGAAGCTGATGGATTCAACTGCCTATCCGGACAAAGATGGGTGGGAAATTTCCTAGAGGTGACTGATAAAGGAATAAAGTCGATTTCGCAAGTCGGCTCGGATCCATTGTTTCCGTGGGAACTATAGAAGAATCCGAAGGAAAGTTGGGACAAGGTTTTACGACAGCCGATGAGTTAGAACAAATAGATATAGGATTAGGAGACAAGCCAAGGCCGACGTACATTAGTAAAAATCTATGTGTTGAATTTCGATAAAAGCTGATAAAATTATTAAAGGGATTTTGGGAATGCTTTGCTTGGGATTACCATGAGATGCCGGGATTAAGCCGATCCATTGTGGAACATTGACTTCCTATTAGACCGGGATATCGGCCATTAAGGCAGCCACAGAGGAGATTCAAAATAGAGTGGCATGATGAAATCAAGGCGGAGATCACAAAGTTATACAATGCAAATTTCATCAGACCATGCCGATATGCTGAATGGGTGTCTAATATTGTCGCAGTGAAGAAGAAAAACGAAAAGTTAAGAATATGCATCTACTTCCGAGCAACCCCTAAAGACGAGTATCCGATGCCGATGGCAGATTTATTAATTGACGTAGCATCGGGTCACAAGATCATTAGCTTTATGGATGGAAATGCAGGTTACAATCAAATTTTTATGGCAGAAGAAGATATCCACAAGACTGCATTTAGGTGTCCTAGGGCTATTGGTTTATATGAGTGGGTAGTCACGACTTTTGGATTGAAGAATGCCGGTGCTACCTATCAGAAAGCCATGAACTACATGTTCCATGATCTTATCGGACAGCTGGTGGAGATATATATTGATGACATGGTGGTGAAATCCAAAGTATTGAAGAACATATAGCCGATCTACAAAAAGTGCTTGAGAGGACAAAGAAATACAGACTCAAAATTAATCCTCACAAGTGTGCTTTTGGAGTATCGGCTGGACAATTTTTGGGTTTCATGGTGCATGAGAGAGGAATTGAAGTCAGTCAACGAAGCATCAGGGCCATCCAGACCACCGAGCCACCCAGCAACAAACTACAACTATAGTCCTTGATTGGCAAACTCAATTTTATAAGGAGATTTATCTCAAACTTATCGGGGAGAATTGAGTCGTTCACTCCTTTATTAAGGTTACGAGCCGATCAACAGTTTGTGTGGGTGATGAGCAGCAAAAAGCCTTTGATCATATCAAGGAATATTTGAATTCTCCACCAGTGCTGATTCTGCCACAAAAAGGAATACCGTTCAAATTATATTTGTCAGCCAATAAGAAGTCAATCGGATCGGTGCTTGCACAAGAGTTTGAATCAAAAGAACAAGTAGTATTCTACTTGAGCCGACGACTTCTGGATGCTGAGACCAGGTATCATGCTGTGGAAAAGTTATGCCTATGTTTGTATTTCTCATGTACAAAGTTAAGACATTATCTTCTATCGGCTGAGTGTACAGTGCTTTGCAAAGCCGATCTGATTAAATAAATGTTATCGGCTCTAGTCTTGAGGGGGCGGGTTGGTAAATGGATATTCGCTCTAATGGAGTTCGATCTGAGGTATGAGTCGGCTAAGGCAATCAAGGGACAAGCGGTAGCCGATTTTATTGTACAGCATAGAGGAGTCCAAGAGAATTATGTGGAGCCGATCCCATGGACGTTATTCTTTGATGGATCAGTTTGTAAGCATGGATCTGGTATCGGCTTGGTGATCATTTCGTCTCGGGGGGCATGTTTGGAGTTTGCCTTCACGATCAAGCCGTATAGTACAAATAATCAAGCAGAATATGAAGCGGTACTCAAGGGACTGCAACTGCTGATAGAAATTGGAGCCGATATAATAGAGGTCATTGGGGATTCTTTGTTGGTAATCAAACAACTATCTAAAGAATATGAATGCAAGGATGAAATTTTGAAGTCATACTATTAAAAATGTCAATAGTTGTTAAAGGGTTTCAAGATGGTGACATTGGATCATATTCCTAGAGAGCAAAACACAGTGGCCAATAATCTTGCTCAGACTTCTTCAGGGTATCGGCTAAACAGTAGAGTGGAAATCGAGATAGCCGATATTGAGAACCGTATGGAAGCCAATGATTGGAGATGGAAAATTGTTCAGTATTTGCAAAATCCATCAAGATCGGTTTCCAAGAAGCTTCGGTACAAGGCTATTAAGTACATTCTACTTGATGAATAGTTGTATTATCGATCCGTCGATGGGGTGCTCTTAAGATGTTTGGGTGCCGAAGAAGCTGTGTTGGTGATGAGCGAGGTGCATAGAGGCAATTGTGGAGCCCATCGATCAGCTCATAACATGAGATGGGTGATGAGGAGGGCCGGATACTTTTGGCCGAGTATGTTGGAGGATTGTTTTAAATACCACAAGTGCTGCCAAGATTGTCAGAAGATTGGGAATGTGCAACGAGCTACAGCGTCGGTTATGAATCTGATAGTCAAGAATGGCCGTTTAGAGGTTGGGGAATCGACATGATCGGCTAGATTTTTCCTGCATCCAGTAAAGGGCATAAGTTCATATTGGCGGCAACAGACTATTTTACAAAGTGGGTAGAAGCTATTCCTTTGAAGAAAGTTACTTCTAAGGATGCGATTGAGTTCATCAAGGAACATATCATACATCGATTTGGAATTCCACAAACAATTACCACCGATCAAGGTTCTATCTTTATGTCAGAGGAGTTTCAAAGGTTTGCTGCCAGTATGGGGATTAAGTTGCTAAATTTATCACCATATTATGCTCAAGCTAATGGACAAGCGGAAGCTTCTAACAAGAGTTTAATAAAGTTGATCAAGTGTAAGATCGACGAACAACCACAGAGGTGGCATGTCACTTTGAACGATGCGTTGTGGGTCTATCGGATGACGTGTCATGGATCTACCCTAGTGCCACCATATCAGTTGGTATACGGTCATGAAGCAGTTCTTCCGTGGGAAGTTAACATCGGCTGCAGGAGGGTGTCAGCCGATGATTATTATACGTTGATGACCGATGAGCTTGATGATTTGACTCAGAGTCGGTTAGAAGCGTTTGAGAGGATTATAACAAAAAAGTAATGACCAAATCCTTTTCTGAAGCTGATCTCGTTTGGAAGTTAATTTTACCGATTTCATCTAGTGATAATAAGTTTGGAAAATGGTCACCGAATTGGGAAGGACCTATCGGATCAATCGGTGTGTGTCTGGCAATGCTTACATGTTGGAAAGTCTTGAAGGAGAGAAGTTTACCAAAACATTTAACAAAAAAATATTTAAAAAAGTATTATCCTAGCGTGTGGGTAGGCGTCTAAATCACCTGAGCATAGCCGATTCAAGACAGATAAGGTTTTAAGGGTAGTACCAGCTGACGGTACCATTCGTATGATCAGTTGAGGCATAGCTGATTGACAATGTACAGAAGCCGATATAGTTTATATCGATTACATACAGCCAATATCGAGGAGATATTGCCTTTACAAAATTTATATACACAATATTTTTTGATCAAGCTGATGGAAGTTTATTGCAAAAGTTAATGTTCAAGATGACATTTGGATTTCTCCGAGGCTAAAGTTTTACAAGAATTTCTTAATGGCCTTGCTCGCCATCAAAAAATCCCGCAACCGGGGAGGGACGGCGGCTCGGTCACGCGAAGGCCTGGGAGGTCTGCTTGTCTCCAGTGCAGGTCCTTAGGTCTAGAGGTTCGTGGGCGTGCCAGTCAATTTGACCCTGCAATTGACAAGGAGGTGAGACGAGCGGGTCCGATACAGACGCTCGCTATCGGCTGTTTACCGATAGGTTCGGGATGCTGTTTGATCGGCTGGGGAGCCGATGTGGACAGGTGTCGACGAGCGGTCGACCGTAGAGCCGATGGAGGAACCAGGGTGTGCTCAGAGGATATCGAGGCACACGGGATCCCTTTGGACAGCCGAACAGTGATCCATCGGCTGAAAAAACCGATGAAAGCGGATGCGGCCTAGGCAATGATTAGCGCAAGAAGGCACGGGCTGCAAAGCCGATGCCGCTACGGATATGACAGCAAGAGACCCGTCGCCCGCCGTGGCAGCGCCATCAACACCGAACCTCGAAGATCGGACCTAACCGAGACAGTACGAGGCCGAGGCTAGCAGCGATGATACAGAGGACGCCGGATCGGCTATGCCGTAGCAAGGATAGGAACGAACACATCGGCTAGCTGAGCCGATGAGGGGACGCCTCTCAGAAGGCGGGTGCGTATCGGCTGGAGGTCCGATACGTTTGGCGTTACGCGTCGTGGGACGCCTCTAAAGGCTGATGCGTATCGGCCGATGGGCCGATGCGCTAGGCGTGAAGCACAGAGCATGGATAACTCATCGGCTAGCACTCCGATGATACCCCGTGCAGGAGGCTATAGGCCTGAAGCTTGATCTACCATCAGTAGCCCCGTAGGTCGGACCTAACCGATGCAGCACGAGACCGATGACGGCAGAGGGAGCTTAACAAGCCGATAGGTCCAGCACGGACGTGATGCGATACATCCGATCGGCCTAAGAGGTCGGACCTAACCGATGCAGCCTTAGACAGAGCAGGATATATCAGGATGGTGGCAGGACTTACCCCTTCATCGGAGATCGGACTTAACCGATGCAGCCCCGCGTCGAGAACCAGAACCCGCCGGTAGAACCTAGATGAACTAGGGTGGCGATGCGCCGAGTTTTAATATGATCTAGAGATATTTTACATGTTTCCAGGGGGTCTATATTTATACCCTGGATTTACAGACAGAGTCCGACGCGTCTACGACCACCGGGCATTATCTCCTTGTAAGAACAAAGGAAAATATTCCTAAAGGAGTTAACTAACCAGCTATACCTCCCTAATTGAGTAAGGTTATAATTTACAAAAATAAGCACCTTGCCGTGGAGTCCACGGCTCCTCCGCAAACCCGGTTTCATCTGAATAATCTTCCAATTTGTAACCGAGTCTTCCTTTACTGCAACCTGATCGGCTTCTCCACTGTAGCTATTGGACCTTCTTTAAGTCAAGCCGATCCTTCTCCTTCCTTCCCTCGGGTTTCTCGGACCTGATCCCGATTGGACAATCCCCTGTCTTCAAGTCGATCCAATCTTCTACTAATCTGATCGGCTTTTCTACAGTTCTCCATCGGCTTTGTCTCAGTATCTCCATCGGCCGATGGCTGCATCAAACCCTCCAACGGACCTCTCAGCCGATCGGCTTTAGCCCTATCGGATCTCCCAGCCGATCGGCTTTAGCGCCATCGGACCCGCCACATTTTGGCGTTAACAGGCCTCAATCGCGCGCAGACGGATTTGATCTATATCGTTGATGGCGTGGATGTCATCCTCGTCTGATCCGAGGATAATTTTCAGGTTCTTGTGCCAGCAAACTGCGAGCTACACTTTGTCTGCTACCTTGGCCTCTTGGTTTTGGATCTATTTTGGTAGACCGATAAGATGGGACTCGGTGGAGTTGATGTCTTCACAAACCTTTTCGAGTTCCGCCATCAAATCGGCTTCTCGTTTCTTCAAGAGGCCAAGCTTGGTGTTGGCGTGTTGAAGGTTAGCTGATATTTCATCAAGTTTCTTCTTTTCATCAAGGCCAGTCAGCCGATCATTGTGAGCTAGGTGGCTTTGTTCAGCGCGATCGACTATGCGTCGTCTTGATGCGGTCAGCCGGGTCCTTTGGAATTCCAAGTAGGCAGCAGGCGTGAGTGCATCCGACAATTCCGCGGGTAGGACGTGTTAAATTTCTACAAGTCTTCCTCGGATCGACCCGCAATCTTCCACTAACGAGTCAATCAGAACCTCCAACCGATGCATAATATCTAACAACTGCTCACGTGCATCGGCTGGCAAAAATGGTTCGATCGCCGTGCTGGTGGCTGAGTCTTCCTCTGCTTCTAGGTATTTGCCGATGTCGAAGGAGAATAGATTGGCTAATGACTACATAACAACATTAGCAAATATGGAGATCATGAGGCAAAAGAAATGACATGTATAATGAACGTACCTGAGAGACAGTGGGAGTAGTTCTTATGTGGGTGTTAGCTTGATGTGGGCAGTGTGAGTAGATACCAAAACTTTAGAGGATACCATCGGCTCAGCCCCAGTAACAGGGTCCAGCGTTTGGACTTCAAGAGCCGATGGTTCAGGCTGCAAAGCGAAGGTGTCAAGATAAAACAAAGGCAACAAAGAATTGATGATGACACATACTAGCGGAGATGCGGAAGAAGTTAGAATTGCCGCAGGGGAAGGGCTTCGTGAAGCCGATGCAACGATGAAAACATCGGCATCGGGTTTCCATTTCTTAGAAACCGTCTGAGTAGCCGGTTTCTTACGGTTTAACCCTGATACTTGCGACACTCGGAGGAGAGCCGATGGAGGTGGACCGCTTTGCCCAAGGAGAGATCTGGTCGATGGAGGTTGATTGATAATCGACCGACCACTTGCGCTGGTCGAAGGTGCATCTTTGTCACCAGCCTGTGGAACCATGGGAATCAAAGATAGTTGAAATTCAATGCGATGACGAAATGATAGTGAAAGGAGAAGGATTACCTCTTCATCAGATTCCACGTGGTCGGGATTGAGGCGAAGGCAATAATGCTCAGCCGATAGACTATATAGGTGCCTTCCCCATTCTGATCACCATCGAGCGAAGATTTTGGTATTGGATATACAGGGCTCGAAGGTGGAGATAGTCCCTAAGGATAAGTTCGATGTCATCGAACTAAGTCAGTCGTACTCCAAGCCACTTTTCACTTCTCCGCGGGCTCGAAGCTTACCGATGAAGAACAAGCTGATGGGGAGTTGGCCAAAGCCCAACTGACGAGCACTAACCGAGGGATGGTAGAACTCGTATGATGGATGTTGAGATTGGCCCATTGAAAATCCAATCGGCAAAAGACAAGGAGTGGAGGATAGAAAGATGGTCTTCGATTATTCATCGGCTAAGGCATTCAACGGATGAAACCTGGAAAGCATTTCAAAGGATGAGTCATCCTCGTACGCAAACCAGATGGTGACCTCTTTGGTAAAGCCGTAGTAGAAATACTTGAACCACCGGCTGAGTCCGAGGAGGGTCATTTTGCTTCTAGGAAGAGTCGATGAAGCCTCACCCAAAGAAATACATCGGCGTTGGCTAGCCTCATTTTCTTCTGGGTAATCTGTCGGGAATGTCATGGAAGAGAAGGGGGGCCTGGCAATGACTTTGGAGGTGTAGACGTTCAACCAAAGTTGTATAAACCACCAGGGTCCGCCGATATGTCCGACTGGTTGGTCTGCCGATAGCTTGGTCGCAACTTGATAGAGCAGTTGATAAGTAGCTCCGAGAAGATATTGCCCTAGGGGGATCTGGTGGTGATCGGCCAGGAGCTCTGCCAGACATTGCATATTGGTCGTTGGACCAAGAGGCGAACCACCAAAGAAGAATTGTTCTAGCCAAAGATTCAAGAACGCTACATGTTCACGTCCATTGATTAGGCCGGAGGATTTTTTATGCAAGGAAATATACTTAGTCCAACCTCCGATGCTCTTGGTGTTTAGTCGATGCGTAGGTTTGAATCTAAGGCTGAACATATTTATGTAGTTGGTGGTGTTGAGGCAAGTCAACATAGTAACATTCATCAAGGTGGGGGTCATCGGCCCATGCCCGAACATGAAGGCATTTAAAATGTCTGACCAGAAGTAAGAAGCCGATGTAAGCAGAGGTTTGTTCCTTTCCATATTGGCTAAGGTACCAGTTCCACCATTCCGAGAGTTTGCTAGGCCAGGATCTGAAGCTATTGGCTCAATCGGTGATGGTCGTGGATGAATGCTTGAACGAGATCCTTTTTGTTTCGGAGTTGATGAAATCAGTTGGATCCTCGCTACCATAGGGCCAAGAAAGAAGTGATCGGGGCGATCGAAGATTGGAATAGCAAACTGGCTCTTGAGATCCTATAGAAACCAGAACCTGACTACTGATGAGAAATCGAGATGGGGAAGAATCGTGCAAAACATAGGATGAAAGAGCAGATAATGGTTACCTCAGGGATTATATGTGTAGAAGCCATTGCACAAATGAAGGAGTAGCAGCCGATGAAGAAATCTGCAAGAGCTTGCCTTCAGTCTTCTGAGCCTGTCGAGATTCGTGAAAATTTGCGGATGCCTGTGGAGCTCATCGAGGTTTGGGGGTTTTTGATGAGAAGTGTGTGGAAGAAGGCTGAGGCAGAGATATATTTTATAGAGGTGGAGCGACCTAGGCAGAGATCTGAGCCGATTAATGTGGGTTTAATGGGTCATCCTGGTTTGCGGAGGTTTCTAACGGCTCGAAATTTTGTAGTCCGTTGGCAAACTCCGAAATTGGGGGACATGTGTTAACGTCAAAATCTGGACGATCCGATGGTGCTAAAGCCGATCGACTGAGAGATCCGATGGTGCTAAAGCCGATCAACTGAGAGGTCCGATGGAGATACTAAGACAAAGCCGATCGGAACTGTAGAAAAGCCGATCAGATTAGTAGAAAATTGAATCGGCTTGAAGACAGGGGATTGTCCAATGAGGATTAGGTTTAAGAAGCCCGAGGAAAGGAAGGAAAAGGATCGGCTTGACTAAAAGAAGGTCTGATAGCTACAGTGGAGAAGCCGATCAGGTTGTAGCAAAGGAAGACTTGGTTATAAATTGGAAGATTATTCAGATGAAACCAGGTTTGCGAAAGAGCCATGGACACCACGGCAGGATGTTTGTTTTTGTAAATTGTAACCTTACTTAATTAGGAATATTTTCCTTTGTTCTTACTAGAAAATAGTGTCTGATGGTCGTAGACGCGTCGGACTCTATCTGTAAATCCAGGGTATAAATATAGACCCACTGGAAACATGTAAAATATCTCTCGATCATATACAAATTTGGCGAATCGCCACCCTAGTTCATCTAGGTGTTTACCGGCAGGTTCTGGCTCTCGACGTGGGGCTGCATCGGTTAAGTCCGATCTTCGGCGAAGGGGTAAGTCCCGTCACTATCCTGGTATGCTTTGTATTGTCTAAGGCTGCATCGTTTAGGTTCAAACTCTTAGTCAGATTAGGTGTACCGCATCACGTCCATGCAGGACCTATCGGCCTGTTAAGTTCCCTCTGTTGTCGTCAACCTCGTGCTGCATCAGTTAGGTCCAACCTACGGGGCTGCCGACGGTAGATCGAGCTTCAGATCTATAGTCTTCTACCTTTAGAGGTGTCCCTTGATGCGTAACGCCAAACATATCGATCCCCCAGCCGAATGCACCCGCCTTCAGAGAGGCATCCCCTCATCGGCTCAGCTAGCCGATGGGCTCGTTCCTATCCTTGCTACGGCATAGCCGATCCGGCGTCCTCTGTATCAACGCCGCTGGCCTCGGCCTCGTACTGTCTCGGTTAGGTTCGATCTTCGAGGTTTGGTGTTAATGGCGCTGTCACGGCAGATGATGGGTCTCGTGCTGTCATATCCGGAGTGGCATCGGCTTTGCAGCCCATGCCTTCTTGTATTATTCCTTGCCCAGGCCGCATGCACATTCATCGGTTTTTCTAGCCGATGAATCACTGTTCGGCTATCCGGAGGGATCCCGTGCGCCTCGCTATCCTCTGAGCACACCCTGGTTCCTCCATCAGCTCTACGGTCGACCCCTCGTTGACACCTATCCACATTGGCTCCCCAGCCGATCGAAGAACATCCCGATCCTATCAGCAGTCAGCCGATAGCGAGCACCTATATCGGACCCACTCGTCTCACTTCCTTGTCAATTGCATGGTCAAATTGACTGGCACGCTCGCGAACCTCGATGATTAAGGACCTGCATTGGAGCTAAGCAGACCTCCCAGGCCTTCGCGTGACCGAGCTGCCGTCCCTGCCCGATCGTGGGATTTTTGGCAGTGAGCACATGGGTTCCATGGCTACTCTGTGAACTCGGTCTTATCTAGATAGTCTTCTATTTTGGGACCAAGTCTTGCATTGCTTTAATCTGATTGGTTTCTTCCCTGTAGCTATCGGACACCTGCTCAGCCGATCGGCTTCTTCCAATCCATCATCGGGCTATCCAAATTTTGGCGTTAACTGAAGCTTGTAAACTCTCTATGATCAATACAATCTTGCCGCATCACCACCCTACTTCATATAGGTACCAGTGAGTTGTAACACTTGATGTGGAGCTGCATCAGTTAAGTCCATTCTTTGGTAAAGAGGTAAGTCCTGCCACTATCTAAGAATACATTCAATTTGGTCTGATTGGATATATCACATCATGTTCATGTGGTTTCTATTGTCTTATCGTGTTCTTCTATCTTCATCGGTGTTATGCTGTATCGGTTAGGTTCGACCTACTAGACTACTGATAGAGGATTAAGTCTGATGGTACTTTTTGGGACGTTTAATTGGTGTAGCCAATCGATAAGCTATCCATACACAGAACCTTATGTCTAATGTATCGGCTTCTTAACCGATATACATATATCTTGGCCAGCGATTATATGCTAGTGATCAATCTGGTTTTATTAGATCTGGCTTTGAGACAGCGGGTTTCGTTTCCACATTGCTTTAGCTAGTTCATAAGTTTACGTATATGTCTGCCTCAGACCCACAGCAGATAGTAGCTGATGGGTTCACCCGGTCCCTTTATCTTTATGTTCGATGTAGCTCTCACCATTGCGGTGTCGTTACTCTTAGCCTTATACTATCCTAGTTTGGTCCGATTTATCAAGGCTGGTAATAACGGTACCGTCATCGATGGTCGTTGGGTCTCATACCTTAGGGAAATTAGGTCTTGCTTCTTAATATTCATCCCATACTCTATTTAGAGAATCATCAGCTCTAAGTCCTTTACTTTATTACTCACCATTCACCTATGCTATTATCGACTTTCTAGTCAATGTATGAGTACTACAGTTGCTATCAGCCACTAGCTAATTGTAGGGGCATATTGGACTCACAGCCAATGTCTACCATAACCTTATCAGCAACCAGCCAATAACAGGAGTATGTATTGGTCTATCGGCCAATTGGCTCTATGATCTAACTCTATCTATCTCTCTTGTCAATTAGATGTCAAATTAACTGACACGCCCGTAATTATAGCATCCCGATGAAGACACCTTGAGTTGAAGTACCTGCACTGGAGCCAAGTAGACATCTCATGCCTCGGCATGTTCAGGCGCGATTGCATCGAGCCTCCCTCGGCGAACATGAAGGACTGATTTGGCTCAAACATATATGTTCACACACCCGGTGGGACAATCAGGAGTGCACTCCAATAAGCCAAAGGATCAGTACTGGAGCTAAGCAGATCTCTTAGGCCATCAGGTGTCCACACGTGCCTTCTATCAGCTAATGCTCGCTCAACCTCTTGACGCGCCTCTCTGCTGGTTTGATCTCCTTCGCGTAGGAAAAAACTGTAATCTAGTTGGCCACAATATAGGCGTAGAGCTCAGGTATGGTGGTCGCGTTCATGGATATCGATTTAATGAGATTGGAGTTGGCTTAAGTTGTATTGTCTAGGCGTTTTGACTTGGTTTCCCCCTTCGGGAGTCTTCTATTTACCCTCGGTCGCCTCCCATATCTGGCTAGTTCTGATCGAGCCTAAGTTGGACTCTATATTTCTTTGCATCTCGGAGACACATTTCTTATCTTCTCTGAATTCTATTGATACACATAGGTTAGTTTCCATGTAGAATATGGTATGTAATACTCTACTAAGGTATACACGCATACATGAGGTATCCTATATCTAGAACACTGATAGTACCCCTCGAACTTTACTCAAATCAAGATGTTGGCTAATCTAATTGTCTCTTACAATCAACTAGTCGGAATAAATAAACATAGTTTGATTTCTACTGACTAGGTCATATCCAATTTCTTTGATTCTTTTGTCCAAGTAGATTGACAATATATCTATCTCTTAAATGTGAATGAACTCTCGATGGTTCGGCAACTTATTTTGTCTATTCTTTCATTTACCTACCTTATCATAAAACATTTAAGCCCTCAAGCAATGTCAGGCAGCTAAAAATAGGTATTTAAATATAAGAAAATAAATTGCAATTATAAAATACCTAATATTTTTTTTAACCAATGTAATTTATCCATATTTATAAACTTCTACTTTCTCTTGCTCTAACCAATGCTAGATTGTCTTCCTTATATGCCTCATCTAATTACAAACACTTCGAGCACTTTGGACAATACCGATTTTTTTTCTTCCAGTTGCATTTAGTCAAAATGATATATTTTAGACTATGCCCTTTGCTGGTCCAACAACAAGAACTTTTTAGTTTGTATTGTTAGTGATATGCCCTAGACTCAACATGGAGATGTTGTAAATATCACATACTATGTTTATGATATATTGATTTGTTATTTAAAATAGACATTATCACAATTGATCAATGAGTATGTGTTGGTCACCGAATCCCGTAGAGTCTAATCGGGACAAGGAAGGCCGTGGACGGGTCGGCGGAGGTCTGATCAGGGGAGACGGCACACTGGTCACGTGTAGGCTTGCAAAATCTGCTTAGCCCTAGTGTAGGTCCATCAGCTCTAGGCATCAACTTAGACTTTCACAAATCAGGAAACTGTTCCCTTCGCAAATGCAACCAAACCAAATCACCAGGTTCAAAATTCAATTGTTGTCTACCTTTGTCACTAGCAAGCTTATAGTTAGCATTCATGCGCTCTATGTTTTCTTTAGTTGTTTCATGCAGTTTTAACATCAACTTAGCATGTTGTTTAGCATCAAAATTCGATTTTTCAGAATATGGCAAAGGCATTAAATCAATAGGAGCACGAGGAAAAAATCCATAAGCAATCTCAAAAGGGCACATCTTTATAGTGGAATGCAACGAACGATTGTATGCAAATTCAATATGAGGCAAATATTCTTCGCACATCTTAATATTTGTCTTTAAAACAACCCTTAACATAGTAGACAAAGTCCTATTCACAACTTCAGTTTGCCCATCAGTTTGGGGATGACAGCTGAGAAATTTAGTGTCACGGTCCGAAACAATGGTGTTTGGCACACCATGCAAGTGAACAACCTCCCGAAAGAACAAATAAGAAATATGAGTAGCATCTTCAGTTTTATGACATGGTATGAAATGTGCCATTTTAGAAAACCTATCCACAACCACAAAAATGCTATCTTGCCCACTCTTGGTCCTAGGCAAGCCTAACACAAAATCTATTGAAATATCTTCCTAAGGAACACTAGGAACAGGTAGAGGCATATACAAACCATGTGGATTTAAGCGTGACTTAGCCTTTTGACATGTCATGCAGTGAACCACAAATCTCTCCATGTCTCTTCTCATCCTCGGCCAAAAGAAATGGCTAGCAAGGATGTCCTCCGTCTTCTTGGCACCAAAATGCCCCATCAACCCACCGCCATGCGCTTCCTGCAGCAACAACAAATGAACGGAGCTAGCTGGAATGCATAGCTTGTTAGCTCTAAAAATAAATCCATCATGGAAGATGAATCGGTTCCATGTCCTTCCATCCTTACAGTGCAACAACACATCTTTAAAATCATCATCATTCACATATTGGGCTTTAATTGTTTCTAGGCCAAAGATTTTGTACTCAAGTTGTGTCAACAAAGTATATGTCCTAGACAAAGCATCAACAATGATATTCTCCTTCCCTATCTTGTGTTTAATGGCATAAGGGAAAGATTCAATAAATTCAACCCATTTAGTGTGCCTACGATTCAATTTTTCTTGACTACAAATATGTTTTAAAGATTCATAATCAGAATGTATAACAAATTCCTTAGGCCATAAATAATGTTGCTATGTTTTCAGATTCTCACAAGAGCATACAATTCTTTATCATAAGTAGAATAATTCAGAATAGGCCCACTCAATTTTTTACTGAAATATGCAACAGGTTTTCCCTCTTATAGCAAAACACCACCCAATCTAATCCCACTAGCATCACATTCGAGTTTAAAAATCTTATTAAAATCTAGAAGTTGAAGGAGAGGTGCATGTGTCAACTTATCTTTTAACATGTTGAAGGCATTCTCTTGTGTGGTGCCCCAAGTGAAAGGCACTCCCTTCTTTGTAAGCTCATTCAACAGTGCAACAATGGTGCTGAAATCCCGCACGAAGCGGTGATAAAATCCTGCAAGTCCTAAAAGGCTTCAAACCTGTGTGACCGTTTAAGGAGGCGGCCAACTCTAAATCGCCTCAACCTTGGCTTGATCAACCTCAATTTCCTACGGAGTAACAACATAGTCAAGAAATGAGACGTGATCGGTGCAAAAACTACACTTCGCAAGGTTACCAAACAAATGTGCATCGCGCAAAGTATTAAAAACAGCACGTAAATGATCAAGGTGTTCCTCTAAAGATTTGCTATAAATCAGAATATCATTAAAGTGTACCACCACAAATTTTCCAATGAAAGCACGCAAAACCTCATTCATCAACCTCATGAAAGTGCTAGGTGCATTAGTTAAACCAAAAGGCATCACTAACCACTCATATAATCCAAACTTAGTTTTGAAAGCTGTTTTCCACTCATCTCCCAACTTCATACGAATCTAGTGGTATCCACTATGCAAATCAACTTTAGAGAAAATAGTAATGCCACTCAATTCATCAAGCATATCGTCTAACCTAGGAATTAGATGACGATATCTAATGGTAATGTTATTAATAGCTCTATAATTAACACACATATGTCAAGATCCATCTTTCTTAGGCACCAAAATCACCAGTACAACATATGGACTAAGAGACTCTTGTACGTACCCTTTATCAAGCAATTCCTAAATCTGATGCTGAATCTCCTTGGTTTCGTCAGGGTTGGTTCTGTGTGGCGCGCGGTTAGGTAGTGAAGCCCCCGGAATCAAATCGATTTGATGCTCAATTCCACACACCGGTGGTAGCCTCGGTGGTACTTCCTGAGGAAAAACATTCTCATTCTTCTATAAAAGATTAGTGACCGTAGGAGGAAAAGAAATAGGTATATCCTCAAAAGAAAACAAAGCATCCTTACAGACAAAAGCATAGCAAACAGTTTTAGTTGTATCCAGATTGGCAACATCAGATTTAATAGCAAGCAAGCAAGAACCTTTCAATTGAATCACATTTTTATTGTCAGATTTAGATTCTTTCTTTTTATGTTGCACAAGTTCTTTGGCTACAATTTGATTTTCACTTATAGCATGAACCCAATTTTTCTCTTTTTTAGCTCTAGCAACATCATCCTCAAAAACAGCTTCAGGGATCATAGGATGCAACACAATTTTCTTATCACGGTATAGAAAAAAATGTTGATTTGATCTACCATGATGCATAGACCATATCAAATTGCCATGGCCTGCCTAACAGAATATGACAAGCTTGCATAGGTACAACATCGCACTCAATAACATCACAATATGTTCCAATTGCAAAATTAATGCGCACCAGTTTGGTTACCTTTGCTTTACCACTGTTGTTTAGCCATTGAACGTGATATGGGTGGGGATGCGGTTTGGTGCTGAGGGTAAGCTTCTCCACCATCTCGCTGCTAGCTAAGTTGTTGCAGCTTCCTCCATCGATGATCAATTGGCAGGAACGCTCTTTGATGACGCAATTTGTTTGAAACAAAGTGCGTCACTGATTTTGCTCGGCCTTCTCCATTTGTGTGCTGAGTACATGCTGCACAATGAGGCTCTCATAGCGTTCTGCATCATCAGCACCAATATGTTATTCTGGTTCCTCATCTTTATCAGCATGGTCAGCCACAAGCAAAGCAAGTGTATCTTCATCGAAATCACTAGCAGATGAATACTCACCATCATCTTTGATGACCAAAATGCGCTTGCTAGGACAGTCACGCTGGACATGCCCATAGCCCTTGCAACGGTGACATTGAACATCTCTTGTTCTACCAGTGGATGCAATAGAAGAAGCACTCGCGGCTGGCTGCTGGGCTGTCTTAGTCGGTGCACTAGTAGTCAAAACACATGGCTTGTTGCTGGATGGAGAATGTGCCGACCGCCGAGGTGTGAAAGATGGTAAAGGAGTAGTAATCGTGCGCGGCATCCATGATGTCGATTTTCCTGCAGAAAAATTAGTCTTGGCACTAGCACGTCGTCCCTGCACTTCCCTTTCAGCTTTGCAGGCAAGATGAAACAATCGAGTTATATTAGTGTAATCTTTGTAGTCCACAATGCCATAAATCTCACGATTTAGACTACCCAAAAATCTAGCCATGGCAGCATCCTCAGACTCTTCTAAATTACAGCGAAGTATGCCCATTTATAATTCCTGATAATATTCCTCTACACTTTTAGCACTCTGTCTCATTTGTTGCAACTTATTTAACAAATCACGTGCATATTAAGAAGGAACAAATCTAGCCCGCATGACCCGTTTCAAAGCATCCCAAGTCTGTGGTATGTTATTATAATTTTTCTTGCCATGCTCTATCCACCACACAGAGGCAAAATCAGTAAACTCACTAGTAGCAACTCTAACTCTAGTGTTCTCACGGAATTCATGGCATGTAAATTTTTGATCAATAGCAATCTCCCATGTAATGTATGCATCAGGGTCATATTTTCCATCAAAAGGGGTATCTTAAATTTGATTTTAGAAAAAGCATCTTCATTATTGCGTACCTCTCATCGGCGGTGTCCGCCCTTGCCTCTATGGTTGTTACGTAGTTGACGGCGATCACGAGCGTTGCGGTCATCCCATTCAGTGTCAGCGATATAGTCATCATTGAAGTTGTCCTCATCGTACTCATCATCAATGTTGTCATCATTAGGCCGATCATGGCCCCTAGCATTGGGGTCATCAAAATGCCTCACAAGTGTAGCAAGACTAGTGTCAATGCGTGCAACCGATGTCTCCAACCCTGCAAGCCTATTTGTGGAATCGATCTGTGTGATCTCCAGTTGCCTAATCTTGTCATTCATCACCTGTAAATCTGCATCAAGTCCTTCCGTGTACCGCTTCACTTGCCTTGAAAAATGTTGTATGATGCGCTTGGTGCGTGGAGAATGGGATGCATCATCTTCTTTCTCTGAACCTACCATGGTTAATATAACAAAACAACAACAAAAACAGTTGATGAGAATTAATCCCTACAACTATTGGGGTGTGGCTACTGAAAGGCGCTCACTCTCAGCTTATCTCACAAACTCTTACAAGTTCTTATCATGCTCACAGGAGGGGTGACGACAACCGACAAGTTTGCAACCGTGGAGTGAGGTGTATCGGTGCTATAGCAACAAGGCTGTCAAGTTGTAGTCGTATGTGTGGAGCTGTAGGAGGGCTGAAGGTAATGCCCAAGGAAGTACTAGATATCATGTTAGTCAAAGCAAGTTGAGTAATCATTCAAGGTCGGTACCGTGCTGGTCCTAGGCTAGGCGAAGTAGAGACACGAGCCTAACCATAAAGGACACCACAAGACACAAACCCAAACAAACATGATAACAAGAAGGAGGAGACAATAGAGACTAGGTGGAAGAAAGGTTCTCACAAGTCAGCCCCTTTCTTTCTTGCTCTTTTTTTTTCTTTTCTCTCTCTAGTGCTGAGGAGAGAGATGTGACTTTTTGTTTTATTTTTTTGATTTTTTTTCACAACGAGGAGCACACTAGAACCAACCACAAAAATTTTTAGCTCCAATGGAAAAAATATGAGGCATGTGGAATTTTTTCAAAGTTCTATCCAAAGGGGTCCCCGAAGCTTCTCGCCACGAAAACAGAATTTTGCAAGCGGAATTTAGTGATTTTAAATTTGCTGAACCTGCCAAAGCTAGGGACAAACGGATGTAATTTTTTCTGTAGATGTTCCGTGGGTATATTATATGCCTAATTTTGAGTCCGTATGAAAAATATATTACTGATTTAAGGAAGGTCACTAGAATCAGGGCTCTATTTCCTTTCTAGTGGCGGTAGGATCAAAGGCAATACAAAACACAAAAAGAAACAAATCACACTATGGATGGAAAGTGATTTGGTGGGTGGCAGCGATGGTGGTGATGACGGCTAAAACAATGGTGGTGGTGGCGGTGTGAAGATGGCGATGTGCGGTTGCAAGAACTCGAAACTCTAATCGCCCAAACACTAAAACCAGCAAATTATCACAACCATGCAATCGAAAACTCAACAAGCCCTAACTAAGCAGTCCTAGTAAAAAAAGGGTCAAAGGGCTCTCAGGATTGCGGATAACTAATCCACTATTTTTTTTGTTGGCTTTTTCTGGACTATAGAAAATAAATTTAACAACGAAGGGCAGAAGGTCTCTCACCGATCAACCGCGCTCTGATACCAACTGATGAAAACCGGCTAGGGTTTAGTCCCGATCTTTCGATGAGAGGTGGTAAAACAAGCAATGAAATTGCTAGATATTCATATGAAAGATTTACTCTGAATTCACAATATGGCGGGGTTCTTGAGACAAACAAACGTGCGGTCTAGCCGACACGCGCGCTGTGTGCAAGTAGCAAGATGCTAATTCTAATCAACAAAACCCACCCTCTTCTTGGCGGTGGTTGAAGGTTTAAGAAGAGTGAAAGACGACCATAGGGGTGTTGGGGTCATGCTCAACCCTAGGATGCGCCCCTAATGGGCCCAACTTGATACACCGTCCATTGGGCCCAAAAGAGGTGACGCAGCACCATGGACAAAAAAATACTCGGTAGAAAAATAATAATTGTGGCCACTCTAGAAAAGATATTGACATGGGGCTAGATCCATTTGAAAGTAGACTTGATATCCTTTCCATTAAGTACTTGCAAGCCCAAATCGGAGTTTGCATGAAGTCGTGGCGGCCATCAGAATTTGGCACTATCCTGTAGTCTGAATCCACCCCACGCTAATCCTCTTTTCGTTGGATCCTCTCCATCGTTCCTGAGTAAAACAAGAGTGCACACATCTCTACGGTATAAAGAAGAGGAACATAAACTCAAGAATGAACTCACCTGATAGTTGAGTTGACATGCACGAGTGTGGGTAATTGGACCATGAGTGGATGTATCGATAGTGTTGATGTCCTCATCACATTACTAGTGCTATGATCCATAACTCATCTAATCCCTATTTGCCAATTGATCTCATCAACTCATGCTACTATTGATTCATCACATGAATCGACTAACCTAGACTATAATAGATCAAATCTACTACTACTATATATTAACATATGCAATAATCTAGATTGTAAACTATGCAAGATGGCTCTAATACCACTATAACGAAGGCATAGACTACAATAGCATAAAATAAAAATTTTCTACCACACACACTAGGACATCATGTGAAAAAGAGATCATGTACCATTACCATGAGATACACAGTGAAGCAGAAGTAGGGTTGGAGAAGCTAATCCAACCACGCACACAATCCTGATACCGAAAAACTCCACAATGAGTAGTGCCTCCATCGGTATCCACATGTCCTATGCAAGAACGCTAATTGCGGGTGTACTAGTACTTACAAGCAGCTAAGCTTTGTCTCGGGGGTGGCAGCTAGAGTTTTTCTTTGAGGTGAATAGAGATAGCTTCCCCACTTAGTCCTAGGGAACCGTGATCTAATAGGAGTCTACTCGGATCTCAATCCAAACTGAGCCCTTATCCGAATCACATTCTAATAAGCATTCCAACTAGTTAAGCGTGCGACCCAGTAGGTTAATGTATATTTGGTCATGACCCAAAAATGCCTTTCTACTCACCTTGTTAATAGCGATCTCAAGTAAGGCATATTAACCCCAAAGTATACATAAAGATCATATCGATTGAAGCTGTATTGTTCTCATGTACAAATCCCTTTGTCTTACATATCAATCGAGCTCAAGGAAAAACTTGTATCATCCTCTTAATAGCTCAATCACTCTCTCGATCATGTGATAGATACAAACTTTTGATTGACTCCTCAATCACCATGGCACGGCCATGCACTTCCATATTCCATTACACTAAGGGGCCCATATATATCTCTCCCATAGAAGGAACAAATTTTATCTTGATCACTAACATCCCACTATATATTTTATAGCAAATCCAAATACTACTTTTATGATAACCCTATTATGGAGTAGTGTTTGATAGTCTTCAAATAACCTACTACGTATATTGGGAACCATGATGACCTCAACTCCAAGAACTCCACATAAACCCTACTTGAGATTAACTGATAATATATAAAATCTTTGCAGCATCTTATAGTGGGTCTATCCAATATATATTCACTAACTTATGTCCATATTATCCATTTATTATCTCCGTACCATGATCCATGAGACATGATCATAAATCAATACATATGTTGATCTTACCATCATATTTGTTTGTCATGTGATATATGATCAAGGATCATTTAAAAATAGCAACATCTACATTATGAGTCTTATGAATAAGTCACATATTCATTGATCAATAATGATAATGTCTATTTTAAGAAACAAATCAATATATCATAAACAAAGTATGTGATATTTACAATATCTCCATGTTGCCTCTAGGGCATATCACTAACACTATCAGCAATCATCTAATAGAGTGAGCCATATCGGCGCATCAATGATTGGCTCGCGGTTCTTATCCTCTTTATCTTGTTATCAATTGCAGGGTCAAATTGATTGGTATGTTCTCGAACCTCAAAGATAAGGACCTCCATTGGAGCTAAGCAGAACTCTCAGGCCTCTGGGTGAACAAAGCGCCTCCCCTTTGATCGAACCTTCGTTGGCTCGCTCCACCCAGTCCGATTGGCTCCTGCATACTTTAGCGCTTGACAACACCTCAATGGAATGTGGTCTCTGAATGGAGAAATCGCACCTTATTAGATATGGTATAGTCCATAATAAGTTAAAGTGATCTTCCATTGTCCTTTTGGAAATACACTCTTGAAATAGGTGCGTTCACATTAAACAGGGTCTCATCTAAATCAGTAGAAAATACACCATATGAGATGTGGATGGGACAACATCCTAGCTTGACTTTTCTTAAGATTTGGAGATTTGAGGCTTATATAAAACATTTACAATCTGATAAGCTCGCTCCTAAGTCTGACAAATGCTTCTTTATCAGGTATACTAAGGAGATAAAAGTATATTACTTTTATAATCATGGAGAAGGCAAAGTGTTTGTCACCCAACATGGTGTTTTCTTAGAGAAAAAGTTTCTCTCAAGAAAGAATAGTAGGAGAATGGTGCAACTCAAAGAAATTTGAGAAATAACTAAAAATGTTTCAGCTCCTATAGAACCATAGCAGGTTGAACAAAGTGTTGAAAAACCTACTATAAACACACCGACACCACATTGGTTAGAAATGTCATGTCATGCACATGAAAGGTACATGTTCTTGACTACTCAACAAAGTGACATATTGTTATTAGACAACAATAAGCCTAAGACCTATGAAGAAGCGATGGTGGGACTAGACTCTTAAAAATAGCTTGAACCCATGAGATCCGAAATTGAATCCATGCATAGTAATCAAAATTGGAACTTGGTTGATCCCCTGATGGTGTTAAAACCATTAAGTGCAAATGGGTTTTCAAGAAAAAGATAGGTATGGATGGAAATGTTCACATCTATAAGGCATGATAATTGGCCAAACATTTCAAACAAATTCAAGATGTTGATTATGATAAAACATTTTCATCTGTTGCAATGCTAAAGTCTATTCGGATCATTCTAGTGATAGATGCATATTTTGAATATGAGATATGGCAAATGGATATCAAAACAACTTCTCTTAATGGAAATCTAAGTGAGGATGTCTACACGACATAGCCCACGGATTTTGTTGATCCACAATCAGCTGGAAAGATATGCAAGCTACAAAGATCCATTTATGTATTAAAGCAATATCTCAGAGTTGGAATATTCATTTTGATGAAGTGATCAAAGGGTTTAGTTTCATCAAGAATAAAGAAGAGCCTTGTGTTTATAAGAAGGCTAGTGGGAGCACCCTTGTATTTCTGTTCTTATATGTGGATGACATATTATTGATTGGAAATGACATTTCTATATTTGAATTTGTTAAGTCTACATTGAAAAGTAGTTTTTCTATAAAAGACATAGGAGAGGCGATATACATTCTGGGCATCAAGATCTATTGAAATAAATCAAGAAGGCTAATTGGATTATACCAAGATACAAACAATGACAAGGTGTTGAAAAGGTTCAACATACCGGACTCCAAGAATGGTTTCCTATCTATGTCACCTGGTATAAATCTTAGTAAGAGTCAATGTCCTAGTACACCTAATGAGTAAGATAAGATGAATGTGATTCCATATACTTCGCCTATTGGGTCAATTATGTATGCCATATTTTGTACACGTCCAGATGCCTCGTATGCATACTACGAGTAGATACCAATCAGATCTAGGTGAATGTCCCTTGATTACTATAAAGAAAATCTTGAAATACTTGAGAAAAACTAAAGATATGTTCCTAGTCTATGGAGGTGAGAAATAGCTTGTTGTAAATGGTTACACCGATGCTAGCTTCCAAACTGACAAAGACAATTTCAGATCACAATCTAGATTTATGTTCTACCTAAATGGTAGTGCGGTGAGCTGGAAGAGTTTCAAGTAGGATACAGTTGTTGATTCTACAATGGAAGTCGAGTATATTGCAGTTTCTGAAGTTGCCAATGAGGCTATTTGGATCAAGAATCTAAACTTGGTGTGATGATTAGTGCCTTCAATCCGATAGACCTCTACTGTGATAATAGTGGGGCCATTACTCAAGCCAATGAGCCTAGATTGCAGTAGAAGTCGAAGCACATTCAACAGCATTTTCACCTCATCTGCGAGATAGTGGAGTGAGGTGATATAAAGATATGCAAAATAGAAATGGATTTAAACATTGTAGATCTGTTGACAAAGCTGCTTCTCTAGCTAAAGCATGAGGCTAATGTTAGGGCAAAGGGTAATAGATACCTACATAATTGACTCTAATGCAAATGGGAGACCGTTAGTGATATGCTCTAGAGGCAACATGAAGATGTTGTATATATCACATAGTATGTTTACGATATAATGATTTATTGTTTGAAATAGACATTATCATTATTGATCAATGAGTATGTGACTTTATGAGACTCCTAATGTCAAATGTTGTTATTTCTAAATGATCCTAGATCATATATCATATGAGAAATGAATATGATAGTAAGATTAGCATATGTATTGATTGATGATCATACCTCATGAATCATGATATGGAGATACCAAATTGATAATATTGATATATGTTGCTAAATATATATTGGCTAGACCCGCTATGATATACTATAGAGATTTTAGAGATTTTATGTGTTATCCGTTAATCTTAAATAGTGTTTATGTAGAGTCTTTAGACTTGAGATCATCATTGTTCCTAGCATACGTAGTAGTTCATTTTAAGACTACCAAACACTACTTTGTAATAAGGTAGTCATAAAAGTAGTCTTTGGCTTTGCTATGAAATATGTAGTGGCATGTGAGTGATCATGATAGAATTTGCCTCTTCTATGAGAGAAATATCTCTAAGCCCCTCGATGTACTGCAGTATAGAAGTGTATGACCATGCCAAGATGATTAAGAAATCAATAACAAGCTTATAATCTATCATAGGATCAAGAGAGTAATTTAGCTATTAAGAGGATGACGCAAGTCTTGCCTTGAGCTCGATCGATATCGTAAGGCAAAAGAAATCGTATATGAGAACATTATAGGTTCAGCCGATATAACCTTTACGTATACTTTAGGGTTAATATGATTTATTAGAGACCGCTATTAATAAGGTGATCAAAAAAGAGTTTCTAGGTCATGACCAAATATACATCAACCTATAGAGTCTCACGCTTAATTGGTTGGAATACTTATTCGAATATGATTTGGATAGAGATTTGAGTGACTCCTTTTGGGCACGGTCCCCTAGGACTAAGTGAAGAAGGCTATGTATAGGGAGGCGGGGAGGTGGAGGCATCACATCTCTATTCATCATGAGCAAAACTCAAGCTACCATCTCCCAAGCTAAACCCTAGACACTTGCGAGTGCTAGTACAACCGCAATTGGTGTTCCAGCCTCGGATGTGTGGATACCAATGGAGGGATTACTTGTTATGGCGTTGATCGGCATCAGGATCGCGGCAATCAACTACTTCATCTACTACCTCGACGAGCATGTGGTTGAATAGGCTTCTCCAACCCTACTTCCGCTGCACTATGTGTCTTGTGGTAATGGTCCATGATCTCTCCTTCACATGATACTATGTGTCTCGTGGTAACGATTCATAATCCCTCATTCACATAATGTACTAATGTGCATGGTAGAAAATTTTTGTTTTATACTATCATAGCCCATACCAACTATTGCACTTAGCATGCCTACAATTCAAATTTGCTTGGCTTTTTAATTATTTCGAAGCTCCAAGATTAGAATAAATAACCAACTCTTTAGGCCAAAAGATAATGTTGCCAAGATATTAAACACAAACAAGAGCATAGAGTTCTTTATCATAAACTAGATAATTCAATTGAGCACTATTAAGCTTCTCGCTAAAGTATGCAATGAGCTTACCTTCTTACATCAAACCACCACCAATACCGATTCCACTAGTATCACATTCAATCTGAAAGCTTTTAGTGAAAGCACAACCGGTTGTGCTTCTGTTAGCCTCTTTTATACCTCATGAAAAGAATACTCTTTGCCACAAACAAAAGGCACCCTAGTTAACTCATTTATTGGGGTGACCATAGTGCTAAAATCTTTTACAAAGAGCCTATATAAACTAGCAAGACCATAAAATTTATGCACTTTTAATTGATTCAACCTTTAATTCATCAACTACTACCATGTCCTTCTCTTTCCTACTGGCTGAATTGTGAGAACTAGAGCTATTGGAGATGAAGTTCTTGCTCAAATTAAACTTTAGAGTTGACCTACCTTTGCTGGATGAAGTGCGAGTAGCAAATAAAGTGTTGTGTGTTGCTTTGGCATCTTCTTGCACTTGACGTTCTGCCTTTGTACCTTAATGCACAACCTGCACCATATTGTTGTAGGTCTAAAAATTGGCTATGCACTTGATGGGATGATTCAGACCTGCATGGAAATGTGGCATTATTTGCTCTTCATCCTCTTACACTTTGGCTCGAATCATGGCTTTGGTCACTGCTTAGTATTCTGTGATTTCTCAAAAAGATCCCATTTATAGTCACTAGGAACAAAAATGTGCACGCATCTATACTTCATCTCAACCCATGTAGCAATAGCAGGTTTATAGTTTCTCTCTTTCCTCAAATGAGCCATCCTTACTCAACTTTAGTCAACGATGAAGAAGACCGACAACACAAATTTTTAGGTAACCATGCTACCATCCCAACAAGGATTCATCTACAAACACAACTAAAAAAATTACAGACTCGATGACAACTGATAACTATGAACTCGAATTACAACTCAGAATCAACTCTATCTAATGCAACTCAACACCAATAACAGATAGAAACTAATGAGCATATAACAACTCATCCAACCCTACTCGGAATTATTGTTTTATGATCATATTAATCTAAAATTGACATCAAATATGTAGAACGAAATTATTGTTTTATGATCATATTAATCTAAAATTGACGTCAAATATGTAGAGCAAGCTTGCAAGATCCTAACGAGACAACTACATAGAAGAAGCGAAGCTATAGATGGCATCACTTGAATTTGATGGGTATGCACTGATTTGGTGAGAGCAAGTGCTGAACCAAAGGGTGACTTATAAATAAAAACTAGCTTTTAGCTACAACCATATGAGGGTCTCGCCACCCATTCTTCTTATAATTTGGCGCTGCCACATTGAACGAAATAGGGTGATCCTACTAAGATTGTGCTTGCTTTCTGCTATGTATTGAGGATTCAATAGCTATCTTCTGTAACTTGTGATACTATGATGATGAGATGAAATGTGCACAAGTTAATTACATGTTTTTTTTGTCTGTCAGATAGATGTTCTCGATCGTGCGTCGAGAAGGTCAACCATCTTAAATAAGACTTGTATCAACCCATAACCAACCCAAGGGTGCACGTTTATGTGGTGAATGTTTACCTTTCTACAAGTGAACATATTCACTCTGTTTTACACGACATGTTTACTAATTTATAGATAGTTAATGCAATATTGAAAAAGCTATTATCGAATTGTAGAAAACAACATTGAAAAGCATATATTTAATACTCTCTTTTTAACTATACTTATCATTCTAGCATCTAAATTTTGTATCAAAATAATTATTGTTCTCACGTTTCAAAGTTATTTCCAAGTCAATCTTTCCTTCCTACCCCTCACTAATGAGCCATAGTTGTACGACTCTACATAGTGCTCTATCTACGCAGCATGTAACTAATGAGGGCAACTGTTACACCCTGATTTTTACATCAGATAATAATAAATTATTTAATACTTTATTTCTAAAATTTATATTAAAGTGCAAATAAATTAACAAGTGAATCAAATGTAGGAAATAAATTTTCCTAAATAAAATTTGGTTTGAAGTATTTTTATTACATTCTAAATGTACTATACAGAATTTTATTGGATTTTTCAGATCTCAAAAAGTAATTTTAATAATACAAAGAGCATTTCAGATTTTATTTAAAAAGGAAAAGCAAATAAAAATCCTCCCTCAGCTTTGGGCCCATCTCCTTTTCTTTCGCGTGCGTAAGCTGCTGTTGGCCAGCCTGCGGAGCCTCCTTTCCTCTCTTTCTCTCCCGCCAGGCCAGCTGACAAGGCCACGTCGACCCGTCTTTGCACAGCGCCGGTCTAGCAGCAGCAGCCACCCAGCGGCGTCCGCCTCCTATCTCTCTTCCCGCTGACATGTGGGGGCCACCTGCCAGGTTGTCTTCAACCTCCGGCCGGAGTCCATCCCGACGCCGACGCCGTTTCCCCTGCAAAGTCCGGCCTTACCGTTGCTTCCCAATCAAATGCAAGCATGGATTCGTGATCCCATCGAACTCTTCTTCCTTTCCTCTCAAGAAACGTGAAGAAATCCCCAAGGATTCGCCGCCGTCTCGATCCGCGAAGCTTGCGGCCTAGCCGCCATATCCGTTTTCCTATCGTTCCCGGATCAATATCCTCCTCCTTTGGCTATAAAAAGCATGCCCGCGACCCCCTTGTCCTTTTTCCGCCGCCACCCGAAGAAATCCCGACCTCTCACTGCCTCCCCGCGTCGCGTCTCTCTCCACGGCCGCCACCGCATTCCAGCCGCCGCTCGCCATCAATTTGGCCGTCGCCAAAGCTCTCCACCACCTAATTTGGAGCAAGAAGAGGCCCGGCCGCTGCCTCCCATCCACCGAATCCCGCCGGAAGTTCGTTGTCGCCGACCACCGGAAGCCCTCCACAGTTTTGAGCTCGCCGCTGGCAGTCCTCCTCTCTGCTTGCCGTCGTACGGGTGTTGGTGAGAATCCCCGCGTTCTCCTCTTCCCGTCGGTGCCCTCGCTTTTCACAGCCACACTGCCGTTCGCCAAAACCATCGGTACCCGTGCCCGTCGCTCACGATCTGACGTGGCCTTCCATGTCATCGCCACATCACCTTCTACCTAATCCTCCCGGTCTGTGTGGCCACCTACATGGCAATCCTGCGTGGCCTAGCCGATCAGATCAATCTCGGTCGTCCGGTTCAGATTGGCCAATCCTAGCCATCCATCCCTGTACACTACATTTCCACCTCTGTGGACTCGGTCTACAGTAGACCAGCAGCCTTCCTCCTCATGACCTGAGGGTCCCGCATGTCATCCTCTCGGCTCTGTCCTGACCCGATGACATCATAATTCCTCTTTTTTCAGTTCTAAAATAAATGTTAATGATGCAATAAATATGTTTACTAAATAGACTTTAATTGGATTAAATGTTGTAAAATTCGTAACTAATTCAAACTAACTCAAAATGAGGTTGTTGAGGTTGCTAAATTCATGTAAATTTTATTTTGTATGTAATTGTATAGTTTATAATGTTTCGACGACTGTGAGTTATAGAAAAGAGAGCTTAGAATTTGATCAATGGACCAAGACAAGTCACAATAATTTTTTTAGCATATTGAACCCAATTGTACAAACTATTTTGTTTTTAAATATATTGCATGCATTTCAATAGTATAACATGATCTGATCTGATCTCAACACTTTTTTTTTGTTTTGAAGATTTCATCTAAGTCTTGATCTCATCCGCTGTTTGGCTTCTGTTGCCAGACCACGCCATCTGTTGCCATACAGTCCCAGACAGAATTCTCTACAACTCAAAATACAGCACCAACTCGCTCAAAGAACAGTCAAGGACGTCCGTGGACGGACTAACAAAACCAGTTAACTGGCCTTCAATCACTCTTCTAACTCCAACGAACACACCTATCAAGAACAAAGAGGAAAGAGCACATCGGAGTTAAAAACTCTCTTCTAAAATATAATAATTTATTTTAAATTTTAGATCACAAGTATTCCTACGTTAATTTTTATAATTCTCATTATTGATTCCAAAACCAATCAAAATCGAAGCAATTAAAAATTTAAAAATTAAATTTTTATATTTTAAGAGAGAATCTTTTAACTAACGTTGGTATTTGCTAATATTTTAGAATATAGGAAGTAGAAAGGTATCCCACCATCCCAAAATTCTACAATGCTAGTATTTTGTGGAATAGGAAAAAACAACCTAAATATCCTTATTAGATAATAAGTGGTTAGGAGCAGTAGGGTCCATAGAGATAATATAAGGGCAAATTTGAAATGTTAAGGGAAAAGTAGTATTCTAGGAAGGATGGAAGTTATTTTGGGACAAAATTTGTATAGTATGTTTTGGAAAAAAAATTGTATCCTAATAGTTATTTATTTTAGAACAAAAGAAAAAAGGTTGTTTGGGGCAATGAAAAAACTAGAGAAATTTTAAAGGATTTGAATCTCATACAAAAAAATTCTTTTGAAGTCCTTAAAACTAAAGATGATAATGAGCCAGCTTAACCAGTTTGAGCTAGTTACCTTAACGAGTTAATAGGTTGGACTGACTTGGCTAATTATACGTAAGTTAAAAGTTTAGCTTAGCTCCAACTCGTGAGCTATCTCGTTAAGCTTTATCTAATTTATATTACCTTAATAATTTAATAATTTATCGTACACTAAAATAATAGTACCATAATAATAAACGGTAACTAATAAAGGTTTAATTTAAACAATTTATATATGAAGATATGATTTTTTTTCTGGTGAGCTAAACAAGAAACTGATGAGTTGGTTAATTAAGCTTGCAAGCTAAAAGACCTGCTTGGCTTGACTCACTGTGACTACGTGTTCAAACTGATTTAAGCTGTGCTCCCTACAGGCCATCAAAGCCATAACCTTCGAGTTTTTTTATATAGAAATTTTTTAAATTCCTATGAAATGACATGTTTTATTGAAATTTAGAGAATTTCTAGCATGATCTTCAATCTCTTGGATTTTTTCTTTCTTTTAAATGCTATGTTTTTCATATGCTACATCCAAACAATATTTTCTATGGATTCATAATGCCATAACATTCTAATCCTGCATTTTTTATGCATGTATTCTGAAGAAGCCCTAAATAGGTAGAAACTTCTTTTTGGAAAGTAAAAGGCAATCTATGGTTAACGCTTCGGACTACATACATACACCAGACGAATGGACGCGAAAACATAAATAGATAAATTAATGAGACTAAATCACAGAAGATAAAGTGATGAATCGTCCTTTATGCAAAATGGGCACAGCTGTTGAAGATTCTTTAAAATGTCACATTTGGATAAACAAGGATGACTGGAACAAGCATTTCTGACATCGGCATAGCACCGTCACGTAACGTAACTGGGCTAATTATTGCAACTTAGCATGAGGATCCACTCCAGGGAGAAAACAAGGCTGCTCCATATCACAAGTGAACTCTTTTGGAACAGAAAAACCAAAAAAAAGTTGGGCCAAAGTTTCACCATTATCCCTCAAGGGCGGAAGCACCAGAGATGATCTCAATGAGCTCTGTAGTGATAGATGCTTGACGTGTCCTGCAGGGATAAAATGGAATGAATCAGCTTTCCGTTCATATTATGAATATATATATGTATATATATGTGTATATATATATATATGTATGTGTGTGTGTGTGTGCAAGTCATCCTGATACTTGCAACCATATAATGCACACATATCCAGATAGATAAAAGGGGGAGAGAGAAAGTACCTGTTGTATGTGAGTGTGAGACGATCAAGCATTTCACCAGCATTTCTGCTGGAGCTGTCCATGGCAGACATACGTGCTCCAAGCTCACTGCATGCATTCTCTAGAGCAGCATTATACATAACCTGTCACAAAGCAGAAATATAAGACATCACTTGGACTTACAAAGTACCTCAACAAAAGAGCTTTGCACTATCTATTTAGGTAAAATGTTTAGGAGACTTGTAGATTCAACTTGATTTTGTGGCAGTAATAATTGTAGGTAATTTACCTATTGAAAAGGTAAATGATTAATAAAGAAAACTTACACAAGAAAACTGGAACTCAGTAAGGTTCTGCAGAATTTCCGATTTAGTTTCACCTCCTTCAATTTCATATGAATCCAGGTCACCAACCTTACCAGCTTCTGATTCTTTCTCCGTAACCTATAAAAACAATTAAAAGGGGTATTATTAATGTCAGTATGTCACCTAATTCATATTACTTCGTAGGAGCACAAATCCATGTCCACACCAGTACTTACCTCTGGGGATAGTATGGTTGCCATTGTGGGCTTGAATGATATGACCGAGTGGAACTTGTTAAAAACAACCCTTAGAGCATCATACTCAACATTTTTTAAGATATCATCTGCCAGCACAGCAATCTGAAACATCATCAAAGAAAATAACAGAGATTTATTCAGTCCAATTGGCACATCAGCTTTTTGAAAATCTGTTTAGGCAACCAAATAATAGTTGACAGAAAAGAATTCCCAGAAGACATTTCAAGGGAGTGAGCCAATGTAAACCCTTTCACAGTCCAAAGTTTGTCAACAAATTTATTTTATTTGAATCAAACTTGCTGCTATGCTATATTGCAATGCGCGGATATAGAAATAAAGAGGTATATGATTTAGATAATCTTTTTTTTGCTAAGGAAAATGAGAAATTTCCATCCATAGCATAACTAGAAGATCAAATCCAAAAAACCACAGCTTTTTCCACACTTCGTTAGTACCACAATCTTCTCGTTTCATCAAAATATACCACGTCTATGAACTTCTGCCACAACAGCATTAACACCGATGAAACTAATCCTGCTAAGTGCTAACTGCGCACCTGTGCTCCTCTGAGAAGCCACCATTGATTGTCCTGCACCAGTGGGATCCATTGCCACAGTTCACATTTCTCCGCACTAATGTGTCATTCTCCATTCATGATTGCTAAGTTATACGGTAGTCATCCCTCAACTTCAGGACTAATCATGCCTAGTCAAAGACATCTTTGAGCTGACAGTCCATTAGAAGGGAGATCAGGAAAAAGAGGGAACAATGAGAAAAAGATGCAAGCGACCCTTGTTGATCCCTCTAATCTGACCGTAGCTCTGGAGGATGGCTACGTATGGCAGAGAAAACCTAACTCTACTCTATCTCCCATTCTGATGGACCAGACCACCCAAACAAGGCCTAGTTTTCTCTCAAGTGTTCCAAATCGAGTTGTAGCCATAGTGCTCTTCTGCCGCCTTGTTGATGTCATGACTAGCCACGCGATTTGACAACAGAGCCCTCCTTACTCCTATTTTTCCACCACCAGTTAAGCTTCATCCCCTTCTCTGACCCTATTTTCCCCGCCAGAAACAGAGCTAGGCCCAGCAGCACCCAAGTCAGATCTAAGACGGAGCTGTGATTTGGCGGGCATGGGTGGAGACATCAGCAAGACAGTACTGGCCACAGCAGCAACAGCTTCAATGCTAGTGCAGGGAGTAATGGCTAGTTCCAGGGCACAGGAAACTCCCAAGATGGCCCCATGCTCCCTTCCTCTCCATCATCACTTGTGATGACTGCAATATCATCATCTTCTTTCTAGTCCCCAACTAGTATTATTGTAAAGCACAAGAGTAACACATCATTTGATGATCAATCATATGTGCACCTCGTTTGAATATCTCGTGCAGTGATTTTCCGAGACACACCTTAGCCCCATTTTGCCATCAACAAGAGAATGTGGAGAGAGTGGAATGAAAGACTGGAGTCAGTGGGCTGAAGGGCATTTTTGTCTATTCACATTATTATCTTATTTGACAATTCCATGAAAAGGCCCAGCAGTAGAGAGAAGTGGTACTTTTTAAAAGAGTGAATTTCACTTTGGGCCACCATTTATTACTGATATTTCGCTTTGGACCAACCTTTAACCAATGTTTTCACCTTGAACCGGATAATTTATCTTTGTGGCACTTTGGACCACCCTCAACAATTTTATCCATCTACATCCAACTTGTCAGATGTTAAAGAGATGGTCTACATACAACTGTGGGAGTTTATTGACGAGTAAGAGCCTGAGTACTCAAAATCATTCATATGCTTGAGAATAAAGTCAGGATGGTCCAAAGTGCAACAAAGGTAAGATTACCTGGTCTAAAGTGAAAACATTGGTTAAAGGATGGTTTAAAGCAAAATATAGGTAATAAAAGGTGATCCAAAGTGAAATTTAGACTTACTCTTTTTTAAAAAAAGTGTGAACATACTCTGGTACTAAGCTTATAGGTTGTGTTAGGCTTGACGAGCCAATGTAAAAAACCAACTGCTCAAATGGACATGCTATGATACTAAGCAGAGACTTTTTTGGGGGCTATTGAGGTCAACTGTGGTACAAACCGAATTTTCGCAAATACCATTTAAAACAGAACTGAGTCTGTTTTTGTTAAAATTTTTCGATTGATGATTTTTTGTGTGCATGTGTGTAGCAGGGAACAGGTATCAACAAATTCAAATGTGTTTTAAATCAGTACAAATCAGAAGTCTTGAGTTATATGACAGCAATAGCCCTTTTACATATAGGAATGCTATTATTGCAGGTATTTCTCTTGTAAAATCCAAAATTCAAGAACATTATTCTCTGACACTATAAGAAACTACACATAACAATTTTCAATTACCAACACTAAAGACTTAATCCATATACAAATGACGAATAACATTTCATGATAAATGGTGTGCCCATAACATAGTAGAAACAGAGGAAAACAGCATACCTGTGTGTAGCTGATAGGGTTCTTCTGCAACTCAGATATTGTCATCTCAATGTTATCCTTGGAGTCACGAATGAGCTGAACTTTACCCTTTTCTCCTAATATGACATACTTGCTTACTTTGTCTGGACCTGATTAGTAGCATAAGAAAATTGTTTTTAGTACTTCCAACATTTAAATGATACAAATAAGAAAATTGTTTTTAGTACTTCCAACAAATGATACAAAATTACCATGCAAAGTATTACCAGAAGTTAACTTGTGGAGTGCTTTGCTGACTTTAACTGATGTGGAGTTGATACCACCACAAAGACCCTTGTCAGAGGTAATGGCTACAATAACATTCTTCTCAACGTCGACACCTGTTTTTTTCATCAAAGATATTAACTAAACCAAAGTTCAAGAATCTTATGGCCAAAAAGGTGATATCCCATCTAATTCAGAAAAATTGAAATGGTTGTTTCATGAAAACTAAATATATTAAGACATATGCAAGCATGGAGTAAACTCAACAGACAGGCCTATCGATATTTACTCAGGAATTAAGGATCATTGTATCTGTTATACATATATGATCAAGAAGCATGAGACCAGCGTGCATTTATTAATTATTGAGAAGTGCGTCTAGTGATTAGATGTTACATGTGAGTCCATGCTTAAACCACTGAACCAATAGCTCAAAAGACTAGTTAATTCTTTAGCACATATAATACCGCACCATCAACATCTCTTACCTAATCCATTGATGTTTCAGAACCAGCATCAAATGAACTTTCTAGAGCACAACTTAAATTTCTAAGCATTTAACATGCGGACATGCTGATGTAGTCATAGGCTTCTAGCTTATCATGATATTCAATAAGATAGACATCAGGTTTAGCTATAATAACTACAGTACAAGGTATTGTAAATATGTACTACAAAGAAACATAACATACTAGGAACGTCCCCAAGAAGAGCAGTGAATGGCTGCCATAAACCACGTGAATTTTCTGTTCTTATTTGAACAGCTCGAAGCTTTGATGCTGCAACCATCTTCATTGCTTTTGTAATCTTCTGGATGTTCCTAACACTCTTCATGCGGTTCCTCACTGTCAAAAATTATAATTAATAGAGAGGACAAAAGGTTACTTCAATTGCCAATAAGTGGGCAATAAATATGTTCTGAAAGAAATGGAATATAGAAGGAAGAACCCTCACCAACTTGTGTTGAAATAGAGCGTGCACCAAATGGGGCAGTCTCCCTGTTTTTCAAATGTGCATCAACTAGTTAAAACATATTATAGTGGAAAAAAGAACCAAATAATTAAAGAGAAATATAACAGTATTGGGGTGAATTTGGGGTGTATAACAAACATGGTTCATAAAACGTGCAATTTACATCATAATTTCGTATTGATTGCAAGTAAAGAAACCAGCTATGCGAGGCTAGGATTTTGATGTCCAAGAAATAACATCTACAACAGTGCAAATTTCTTACTGATCTTACTAATCAGTCTATGAGAAAGACAATGAAAGCAAACTCATGAGAAGCATGGCTGATTTATGTACAGCTCTTATTATTACTAAATGAGCGATCTGTGTTAACAATCATGACCCAAACAACATGTCGGACCAACTAACAGCAACATATGTATTTTTCCCTTTGTAGCGTTGCATCAGAACCCTTTAACCGCCTTCACATGCATTCCATAAGGCGATGCCGCCAAAGTTCATACGAATTCCAACAAATTCGTCTCCAAAAGGTCGAGAAAAAAAAACTCTACAAATCCTTCATCCACACAATCACCGCCACCATAACAAACCGCCCTACGTACATTTCACAGCGGCACGCCCTATCGCACCTACTCGCCCTAGATGCGCCTCACATCCGAGGGCAACGAACCCATTTGTAGTCCAACAAACTCGCCCACGGCAACACCAGATCCGTATACAGATCCAGCGGAAACATACGAATCTAACCGGAGGCGGATCTGTCAGATAGGAGGCAGAAGGAGGCAGAGCGGAGAAAGGAGGGGCGGAGGATCTTACTGGTGGGCGGCAGCGGGGCAGCGCGCGGCCATGGCGGCCGCCGGGGAGGGGGTAGAGAGGAGGACACGCCTTCCCTCCCGTCGCAGCGCCGCCATCGCCATCGCCACCGGTGTCCCTGTCGCTCTCCGCTCAATCCGGAGGTCGCTGCTTTCCCGGGTTCGTGTCGCCGCAAGAGGTTGGGAGGACGGAGAGGGGAGAGAGCGGTCGGGTGGGGAGGGCAGCAAGTGAGGGCGGAGAAGAGGGGCACAAGCACTATCATGCCGACCGGCGAATGGGCCGCTTGGTTGCGTATGGGCCTCGAGAAAGCTAGTAGTCCAGAAGGGGATGGGCTAACGTGGAATTGTCCCTTTTGTGTTTTTATTGGAAAATGTCTATTTTACTGGACTCAACTATAGCCCGAGTCTAAATTCCCTCCACCTCACTCAACTATCAAACATAGGTCAATTTATCTCCCTCGATGGTATATGCGGTGTTTTATCCTACTAGCATCCCTATGGCAGTCCGATTAAAAACTAAAACAAATAATAGGTAAGGCCCTACATCGTCCTCCCCCCTCTTCCATCTCTCTCCACTTGAATGTGCTAGCCAACACACATTAGGATGCTCACCAGCGTAGGAATCAATTGCCTACTGTTGTTGGGGAGAAAGATGTCTGCCGGTGGTGCCCTTCCTAGTCTCCTACTCCACTCAGTGCTTACTGCCATCCAATGAGGTCATATAAGGTCGAGGAGTTTGATAGAGGTGGGACAACCTGGACACCGGTGTGCTAAACACGAGCTCAACGGGGATTTGGGTGGCATGACCGTGGCAGCATTGGTCTTCTCCCCTCACCCTCACTAATGAGCACGTCAGAAACAACGACCATGACACAGGTTGACATGATGCGGTCAGATGCTTACTGTCAGGTAGCAAGCAGGAGCAGTGGCATGGTGAAGTTGGTCAGTGGAGAGGTGACATAGAAAGGGCATAGAGGTTTGTCTTGCCTGTGTTATCAACAATAGGTCATCCTACTCGTTGTCTCCGTGGCAACCAGAATTCTTCTCCCGGGTGACGACGATCGTCCTCTTGCTCCCACATAGAAGCGGGTCAAGGTGAGCTTCTCGTTAGCCTAGTCATGGATGATGGACAGCAATAACCTATTTAAGCTTAAAGAGTTTGCCTGCTAAGAGGCAGGAGCAATGAAGAAGGTGTTGTCTCCAATTCGGTAGTGTACAGTCTGGTTGCCATCATCTCTCTCATCGCCCCCATCTCGCTCGTTGTGCCAACCAACTCTAGCTCCACCCTCCTACTGCACCATCCCTAAGTCAAGGCCATTGTGGTGATTGATAAGGAAGATATGAGAGAATAGAGTAAAGATGGATCAGAAAGCAGTACACTAACGCACTAACGTGTAGGTCCCATGGTTTTTTTTACTTCAATACCACAGATGTGCCATGTCTAGTGCATACCAAGTCAACATTCTACATGTACAACACATAAAGCAAAAAACCATTGTCTAAACCACTTAGGGAGATAGAATGAGTTAGTTTTGATAGTTAAGGAAGCTTCTATATCTTGTTTTTTTGGTTGAGGGAATGAAAGCATAGTTGAGTGAGGTAAATAAAATTTTTTCTATGGTAGTAAAAAAAGAAGCCCTTTTTCTACTCTATGTATTTTTTGTGGATTGACGATGTTTTTTGGAAAAAAAATTATATATGGTGTTGAAATGTGTTTGTAAAAATAATAGCATAAATTTTGAAAGTTTATGTGTGTTCGTGTCAGAATCTCGCGCGTCCGGCGCGAACACGCTAACACCTGGGAGGTATGCTTAGCTCCAGTTTAGGCCGGTCGGCTTCTCTTCATGGCTCGTGGTACGCGCGCCAGGGGTCGTGGGTTTCGCTCGACTCCAGCGCGACGGTACGGGTGTATGTGTGCCAGTTAATTTGACCCTGTAATTGACAAAGAGATGACACGAAAAGGTCAGTCGGACGACGGGTCGATATGAGCCCTCGCTATCGACTGGCTGCCGATAGGATCAAGTTAGTCATCGGTCGTGTCCAGATGGCTCCTGCTATCGGCTGATCGCCGATAGGAATCATGACACTCTTCAATCGGCTGGGGAGTCGATAAAGGTGTAAGTGGATGTCGACGAAGGATATAATGGCTTTGGGTGTAGTGAAAGCGTGATCCTGATCCATCGGCTACAGAGCCGATGGAGGCACCGGAGTATATTCAGAGAATAGCAAAGCACGTGGGATCGCTCCTAGTAATCGATGGAAGTTGTAGCGGTCGTTCATCAGCTGAAAAGCCAATGAAGACATGCGAACTGGTAAGGAATCATATAAAAGGCACCGACTGCAAAGCCGATACCGCTCCTGAGATGGCAGCACGAGACTTGTCACCCACCATGATGACATCGCTAGCACCGAATCTCGAAGATCGGATCTAACCGAGATAGTACGAGACCGATGCCAACAGCAACAGGATAGGGTACGTCAGATCGGTTGTGCTAAAGTAAGGGCAAAACGAACCTATCGGCTAGCTAATCCAATGAGAGGACATCTCTCTGAAGACAGGCGCACATCGGCCTTCCAGCCGATGCGCTTGGCGTGGCGCTCAAGGAAAGTCTCTGAAGACTGGTGCGTATCGGTTGAGGAGCCGATACGCTAGACGTGTTGCTTAACATATAGATAACTCATCGGCTAACACTCAGATGAAACGCTGTACAGAGACCTATAGGCCTAAAGCTCAATCTACCGTCAACAGTCTCATAGGTCAAACCTAACCGATGCAATACGAGACCGACGATGGTGGAGAGAGCTTGATAGACCGATAGATCCTATACGGATGTGATGCGATACATCCGATTGCCCTAAGAGGTTGAACCTAACTGATGTAGCCTTAGACAGAGCAAGACATATCGAGATAGTGGCGGGACTTACCGCTTCACTAGAGATCAAAGTTAACCGATGCAGTCCTGCATCGAGAGCCAGACCCTACCGGTAAAACCTAGATAGACTAGGGTGGCAATAAGCCAAAGTTGTATTGATCGAAGGATGATCTATACATGTTTTTATGGGGTCTATATTTATATCCTGGGTTTATAAAGTCTAACGCGTTTACAACAAACATCGGACGTTACTTCCTAACAAAGATAAAGAAAAATATCTCTAAGAAAGTTAACAAAACTAACTAAATCTTTCTATCCATATAGATTTGGAGCATCAGAGGTTTGTACCAAATATTTGTCACCAAGACATACTCGCTGGTAGATGGGCTAACTACTTTGCAAGATAACTCGCTAGAATGTGACATCTTCCATAGTAGCAACGATGATCACAGCATGGTGGTTATCCTAATGGTGCTACCAGCAACGCATATAGCTCCCTAATAGCTGATGCTCTTTGGAGAGGACTAGGTAATATCTTCTAGGTCATCCTCTAAGCCTTTGCTCTTGCTATCACAGGGGCCATCTAGCTCCACCTCTCGCAACATCACCACTGACAACATGGGGAGGGAATGAGCGGTTGCGGTAAAGCTTGCATGGGAACTCAGATAGATGAGGAAGCTCTACAGCAACATCCTCATCCTTATGTCCAAGTATGCCTCCACCCAAAAAACTCAATGAAGTCAATGCTTCCACCACTGGCATTGAGAATTGCTACAATGAATTAGTAGAAGCCATGACTCTCCTAACCCTATAGTGATGTGACCATAACTAGTACGAATATGATGACAAGCCGAATCTAGTATCTTTAGAGTGATCTACATGTTTGAAGACAGGAGACATTGCTCATGATGCATAGAGAGAGAGATAAAGTTGCTCTTGTTCTAGAATCCATTTTGACCTCTCGAGACAACATTGATTTCAAATGGTTGCTAATTTACATACGACATCCATTTTTGTCGAAGAATACTGGATGGAAAGCCTTTAGAGTCCTCTTTCAAATGAATTCAACCTCAACTCCAAGCAATTAGAGAAACAAGGTGTTACGCCACATGTCTTAGGCCTTTGGACTTATAACTTCGTCTAAGACCCTAACCCAAGTCAGGCCATGTTGTGTGCATCCCAATTTGGTGGAGCTTGACTCTAGGGTCCCTTGGTCATCCTCCTAGTTCTTTAAATAGGTAGGGACCCTTTTGGGATTTTATTAGATCAAAAGTTTAGCCATTGTCACTTTATCATGTAATTGTGTGGTCGGCTAGATCGCTTGATTACTTATCTTCAAAACTCACATTTGTGAGTTATCTGATTTTCTTGTTTCAACTTATTCTTACTGGTTCTCGATTGCTCGTAGAAATGAGGACCCTCATGGTTTGGTTGATTGTGTCCCATCAAGATTACAAACAACCTCTAAGTTAGTTTATTGGTTGTTAAGGCGCAATGTTCTTACATGGTGTAGTTAGGTTGTCAACTTCATCTCCTTCCAATCAAAAGATTGAGACACCTAAGATCATATCAAGCGAGAGCTATGAGCGCATCAAGTGGTATTAGAGCTTTAGTTGATTGGTGAGAGACTTGTAGTTATCTTTTTCTTCTATCTACAGCCTAAAAAAAATTAGTAGATTAGTTTTGCAATATTCAAACCAATTTGAGTCTTTTTACTAGTTCTCTTAGTCTTTGCTTTATAAGCTTTTGATCGCATCGTCTTGTCAAGTTACCGGTCTTAGCATCGAGTCATTTAGAGTTTTAAGTTCTTACACATCTAGTATCACCATCACCGTCACCTTCACAATCGTCTTTATTGTCGTGGTGACCTTAAAAGTAAATAGTTTTGATTTTGCTGTTTTTAGAAGTTTGTGCTGGTCTGTTTTAGAGTTGACTTACTAGGGTTTCAGTTGATATAGTCGTGCCTGTTTGTATGGTTGCCGTGGGGAGGTACAAGAAAAGGGCAAGAGTATGCATATCCGTTTCTAATTTGTAGTTTGGTTTCCTTCTATGATTTATAGCTTTTGTTTCCATGTTCTAATGTGGTGTAGGCCGATTAGGGAGTCCTTTTTTTGCCAAGGAAGTGAGATAGTAACTGAGACCAAGCTGCCAAGGAGAATATATGTGAGACATCATGTTTGTTTCTGCATAAGAAAGGGAGACCGAAACTGAATTCCGCTCTATCAATAGTCCATCTCCACTCTCTATTGGGCGCCACCTAAGTTCAATTCCTTTTTTCTCCCTATCGTCGCTGAGTAGGAGTCCCACTTTTATCTATGTGATCAAAAGGACACGACAATGTGTCGGGTGCACGATCCAGAGCCAAAAATCAGGCACCCACGCCCGCCCTGCCACTGCTATATGCTTGGCGGCTTGCTGCTACACTGATCCGCATGTATGTTGGATGCTTTGTTTCTCCCTTTACTTTCTGTGCGCTGCATCTTGATGATACATATAACAATACTTTATTACTAAACTTTAAATAATTTTTTCTTTTAAATTACATATTCACTCCTGTTACAATTAGATGTTATATTTGTTGTCATTAAATTTTTATAACAATATCTCATACAATTATATTTTGATATAAAATATATATGTTCTAAAAATATAGGCCAGCGTTTCACCACATATGAAAAATTGTTACATCACTTAGTTAAAAATGTTTCAACTTATTTTATAAAAATAATATTGAAAAAATATTGATTGTAATATCGACAATCATAACTTGAGACATTAAGTCCCAAATGAGTGAAACATACAAAAAAATCATATGAAACATAAATATATTTATAACTAGTTGATTTTATTGAAATATTTTTATATCACATATGAAACATCGAGTGTTAATTATTGAAACTTTACAAAATTTTTGATGAAACATCCAAAGAACACTATGTACAACATTTAAAAATAAACTAGTGAAACATTAAGAAATACTTATTGAAACATTTAAAGTCTTAGACTGTATAAAAAACTATTTTTTTATCAAAATATAGTTATGTAGGATTTTGTTGTAAAAAAATTAGTTGAAAGAATATAACTATATAATTGGGATCATAGTTTGGATATGTGATTTGGAAGAAAAGTTATTTTAGAGATTGCTATGAAGTTTTACCATTTACATACAAACAGTGACATACAACAGTGATGTTGAGATGGCGTGTAATGCTGAGGTATTGCCACTTACATAAAAAGAAGATATGAAGTACTACTTCTAGGCACAGTGGATAGATGTTAGCCAGCGATATCAAACTGGGCAATGCAGCGTCCGTTACATGCTTAGGACTGCAGCGTCCGTTATTTGCTTCGGAATAGGGCGCGCGAAGGGGGCATTTTTCAATGCAACTATGGCTTGGGCATCCGATCCTGGGCTAAAGATAGGGCGCCCTCCTACGCGTCGTACTCACGGCTGCTAAGTGCTGCATGCATCTCGTCAACCAACCTCCTTCGATTCACATGCATCTAGCACCAGTGATCGAGCTTACATGCAGCCAACTAGCAAGCATGCATGATAGTTGGGTGGGTTAAAATCTTTTTAGCAGATTTGAAATGATTTTTCTTGTGAATTACTTATCCCTACGACTTATTGTGTCGTTATATTTATTATAATTAAATCATTACAACAATATCTTACATGCTATATTTTGATAAAAAATATATGTACCAAAAATTCACACGTTGTTTTATCACTTATAAAAAAATGTTCATCACTTTATCAAATATTTCAACTCATTTTATAGCATGTTTCATCCCAAAGAGTGAAACATTGAAAATATGAAACACAAAATATGTTTCATATACTTAGATAGATTTTTTTGAAACATTTTTTTATATCACGTAAAAAATATCGGGTTATGTTAACGCCAAAATTTAGTAATTCTGTAAACACATATTCGGATATAGATGGAGAGCCGATCGCTTATAGAAAGAGACTGATTGATACAAGGAAATAGCCAATCGGACAGAAGAGTATTATCCGGATGAGACCGAATTAGGAAGGAATCTTGAAAGCCCTGGTAAGATGGTTTTGTGTATATAACTTATTTTTAGATAGGTTTTGTTAACTTGTTAGAAAGAGTTTTTTCTATTTAGGAAGTAACGTCTAGAGATTATTTGTAATCACATCGGACTAATGTAACCCCAAGGTATAAATATAGACCACCTGAAAACTTGTAAATTATCCATACAGATTAATACAATCTTGGCGATCTAGCTTTTTCGTGGCAACTTCTAGCTCTCAACACGGGGCTGCATCAGTTATGTTTGATCTTCGGTGAAGGATAATTCACACAATTATCCTGCTATATCCATTTTGTCTAAGACTATATCGGTTAGTTTCGACCTATTAGTCTGATCAGATATATCATATCACATTCGTGTGGGATCTATCAGCTTATCGAACTTCTTTTACCATCATCAGTCTCAAGCTACATCGGTTAAGTCTAACCTTTTAGACTACTAATAGTAGATTGAGCCATAAGTCGATAGATCTTTATGCAATACTTCATCAGAGTAGCCAACCGATGAGTTATCCTTACATCAATCTTTACACCTAATGTATTAGCATTTTAGCCGATATACATATATTGTTAGTGATTAATCCGTTAGCAATTGATCTAGTTCTGTTAGATCTAGACTTATACTATCTCGGTTGGATTCGATCTATCAAGGCTATTTCTAATAGGGTTGGTGTTGGGATATAGTGGGTTTTATTCCTCCCATTGGTTCAACTAGTTGATGAGTTTAGTTATATACGCACATCAGACTCATAGCCGATGGTAGTTGATGGGTTTATCTATTCCTTTTGTCGGCACATCCAATCTAGTTTTCGCCATTTTGGTGTCGTTAGCCTTAGCATTATACTATTTCGGTTAAGTCTAATCTATCAAGATTGGCTCTAACATACTGGTCACGGTAGTCACTAGGTCTCATCCCTTCGAAAGACTAGGCCTCACTCTTTACTACCTATCTTATGTTTTATTTGGAGTGTCATCGGCTCTATAACTGATAAGTCCTTTATTTTATTCCTAACCTTTTGCCTATGCCTTCACTGGCTTTTTCAGCTGACATATAAATCCTACAACCTCTATCAGCAACCAGCAGATAGCAGTAGTCTGTATTGGCTTATCGGTCGATTGGCTCATCTATCTTATCCTCTCTATCTCCTTGTCAATTGTAGGATCAAATTGATTGATATGCATGTGAATCTTGATATTAAGAACCTGCACTAAAGCTAAGTAGATCTCCTAGACCTCCACGTGTGTGAGCGCATCACATTGGACCTCTATCAGCTAATGTGGCCAATTTTCAGAAGATTTGTTTATAATCTTTTGGTATGATTAGACAAGTCCCGATTCAGAAGTAATAGTTTCCAAAACTTGTTCTCATAGGAGAATCGAGCCAATCACCACCTGTAAGTCCTTCAAAGCCATTGCAAGAGATGATTAAAGAAGTAGTGCACCACAAGCTCAGAGTGTTGGTGAACATATTACATAATCTAATCAAGAATACGGTGGATGGATCCATTGCTCAATAGCCTGATAAGGTCCTATATATTTGCCAATAAAAACAAAGCCACCTTAGGTAACTAATGGTAACAGAAAGGATATATTGGCAAACATGTTTCCATCAACACAGAATTGGATTAGGGAGCAACAAGATGATGTACTTTCAGGGTATCATTGGACTGCCTATTATATGGGGTATCAGTAGGAGTATTATTAATGCTAGATTTTGGTTAGCCTGTAAATGGGATTGAATGATGAAGGGAGGGCTGATCGGCTTGTAGAGGGAAACTGATTGACACAGTAAGAGAGCTAATCGGACTGGTTGAAGTTAGCTAGGCAAGTTTAATTAGATTTACAACATCTTATAAATTAGTTTCCTTATATGTTTAGGAAATATTATCCGGGGATTGTCTGTAATAGCGTCGGACTCTTGTTAATCTAGGGAATAAATATGGACCCCTAGAATATATCAAAGAATCATCGATAGATCAATACAATACAACTTTGGCACATCGCCACCCTAGCTTATCTAGGTTTTTTCTCGACGGGTTTTGACTGTTGACGTGGGCTGCATCGGTTAAATTCAATTTTTGACGAAAGGGTAAGTCCCGGCATTATCATGGTTCATTTTGCTCTGTTTAAGACTACATCGGTTAGGTTCAAACTCTTAGTTTGATCAGACATACAGCATCATGTCCATGTGAGGCTCGTTGAAACATTGATCTCCCTTTGGTGTCCCCAGTATTGTGCTACATCGGTTAGCTTTGACCTACGAAATCGGTTATAGTGGATCGAGCCATTAGCCTAATGGGTATTCATGCAGTATTTTGTCGAAGTGAGTAGCCGATGAGTTATCTTTACCACTTGCATCATATCTGATTTATATATCACTTAACGATTAATCCGGTTGTGATCAATCCTGTCACATCAAGTTCGGCCTGATATGGTCTCGGTTAGGTCCGATCTATCAGATTCATGTCTGACAGAGCTGGTGTCAAGATCTAGAGGGTTTTATTTCCCATCGACTCACATAGCCAATGAGGTTAGATATAGGCATACATCAGACATTTAGCTGGTAAGCAGTTGATGATCTCACCCTTTCATTTCTCGTCGTTACAGTTGATTTAGCCTCCATCGTTTCTATGTTGTTAATCCTAGTCTCATACTGTCTCGGTTCAGCCTGATTTATTAAGGGTAGTTTTAGTGGTGCCATTACAATGGTTGTTGGCCCTCGTCTTTGTGGGGGATCAAGCCCCGCTCTGTGCTTTCATCGCCTTCATCCCACGGATTGTTATTGTTTAATGCATCTATCGCCTACACCTTCATCGGTTTTTCAGCCGATGCTCGAGCGCTACCTTTCCTATTGGCACCCAGCTAATAGGGTGAGCTGTATTGGTCCACGGACCGATTAGCTTGTGGATCATCCTCTGTCTCCTTGTCAATTATAGGTTTAAATTGATTGGCACACCCTCAGACCCCAAAGACTAAGGACCTGCACTAGAGCTAAACAGATCTCTCAGGTCTTCGCATGACCAAGGCACTGTCTTCCTCGATTGGACTTTTGTCAGCCTATTCACGGCCTCGTCCGGCTCGATGGGACTCCGTGAGATTTGGCGACTGACATACTCTTTGGCACGCTAGGTGGGACAAGACAACTTTAACATAATGGCGGTAAAGAGATGAACTCAGATAATATAATTTTAGTGACAATGGAGAATTTGACTAAGGATCAAAGGCATCGGATAGAGAAGAATATGTTTAATTTTCAAAAGTTCTATCTGGAGTCTTTCAGTATGACTAGACAAGGGCCAATTTAGAAGTTTGTTAACGCCAAAATCTAGACGATCCGATGGTGCTAAAGCTGACCGGTTGAGAGGTCAGATGGAGGGTTTAATGCAGTCATTGGCCGATGGAGATACTGAGACAAAGCCGATGGAGAACTGTAGAAAAGCCGATCAAATTAGTAGAAGATTAGATCGGCTTGAAGACAGGGGATTGTCCAATCGGGATCAGGTCTGAGAAGCCCGAGGGAAGGAAGAAAAAGGATCGGCTTGACTAAAAGAAGGTCCGATAGCTACAGTGGAGAAGCCAATCAGGTTGCAGCAAAGGAAGACTCGGTTACAAATTGGAAGATTATTCAGATGAAACCAGGTTTGCGGAAGAGCCGTGGACTCCACGGTAGGATGTTTGTTTTTGTAAATTGTAACCTTACTTAATTAGAAAGTTTTAGCTGGTTAGTTAATTTCTTTAGGAATATTTTCCTTTGTTCTTACTAGGAAATAATGTCAAATGGTCGTAGACGCATCGGACTCTGTCTGTAAATCCAGAGTATAAATATAGACCCCCTGGAAACATGTAAGATATCTCTCGATCATATACAAATTTGGCACATCGCCACTCTAGTTCATCTAGGTTTTACCGGTGGGTTCTGGCTCTCGACACGGGGCTACATCGGTTAAGTCCGATCTCCGGCGTAGGGGTAAGTCTGGCCACCATCCCGATATGTCCTGCTCTATTTGAGGCTGCATCGGTTAGGTCCGACCTCTTAGGCCGATCGGATGTATCGCATCACGTCCGTGCTGGACCTATCGGCCCGTGAAGCTCCCTCTACCATCGTCAGTTTCGTGCTGCATCGGTTAGGTCCTACCTACGGGGCTGCTGACGGTAGATCGAGCTTCAGGCCTATAGTCTTCTACGTGGCGTATCATCGGAGTGCTAGCCGATGAGTTATCCATGCTCTGTGCTTCACGCCCAGCGCATCGGGCCCTCGGCCGATACGCATCAGCCTTTAAAGGTGTCCCACGATGCGTAACACCAAACGTATCGGTCCCCCAGTCGATACGCACCCGTATTCAGAGAGACGTCCCCTCATCGGCTCAGCTAGCCGATGGGTTCGTTCCTATCCTTGCTACGGCATAGTCGATCCGGTGTCCTCTGTATCATCGCCGCTGGCCCCGGCCTCGTACTGTCTTGGTTAGGTCCGATCTTCGAGATTCGATATTGATGGCGCTGCCACAGTGGGCGACGAGTCTCGTGCTGTCATATCCGAAGCGGCATCGTCTTTGTAGCCCGTACCTTCTTGTGCTAATCCTTGCCTAGGCCGCATGCGCCTTCATCGGTTTTTTCAGCCGATGAATCACTGTTCGGCTATCCGGAGGGATCCCATGCGTCTCGCCATCCTCTGAGTACACCCTGGTTCCTCCATTGGCTCTGCGGTCGACCCCTCATCGACACCTGTCCACATTGGCTCCCCAGCTGATCGAAGAGCATCCCGATCCTATCGGCAGCCAGCCGATAGCGAGCGCTTGTATCAGACCCACTCGTCTCAGTTCCTTGTCAATTGCAGGGTTGAATTGACTGGTACGCTCATGAACCTCGAGGCTTGAGGACCTGCACTGGAGATAAGCAGACCTCCTAGGCCTTCATGTGATCGAGCCGCCGTCCCTCCCCGATCATGGGATTTTTTGTCGGTGACAAAGTCTCAAATGTCAAAGCCTGTTTTGGTGGGAGAATCGAGCCATTTGTCGCCCATGAGTGCTCAAAAGTTGTTGCAAGAAATAGTTAATGAAGCTATTCGTCAACTAGTTGGGAGTGTTGGTGAATATTTTACATAATCTAATCAAGAAGATGGTGGACGGATCAATTGTTCAAGAACCTAATAAAGGTCCAGTATATTTATCGATGAAGATGGAGCAACTCCAAGTTACTTATAGATTTAGAAAAGATATATCGGTAAATTTGTTTCCACCAAGATCGAATTGGGGGCCAACGTGATGATATGCTTGTAGGATATCTGTTAGCGCCAAAATCTGGCGGATCCAATGGCGCTAAAGCCGATCGGCTAGGAGATCCGATGGGGCTAAAGCCGATCGGCTGAGAGGTCCGTTGGAGGGTTTGATGCAGCCATCGGCCGATGGAGATACTGAGACAAAGCCGATGGAGAACTGTAGAAAAGCCGATCAGATTAGTAGAAGATTGGATCGGCTTGAAGACAGAGGATTGTCCAATCGGGATCAGGTCTGAGAAGCCTGAGGGAAGGAAGGAGAAGGATCGGCTTGACTTAAAGAAGGTCCGATAGCTACAGTGGAGAAGCCGATCAGGTTGCAGCAAAGGAAGACTCAGTTACAAATTGGAAGATTATTCAGATGAAACCGGATTTGCGGAGGAGCCATGGACTCCACGGCAGGGTGCTTATTTTTGTAAATTATAACCTTACTCAATTAGGGAGGTCTAGCTGGTTAGTTAACTTCTTTAGGAATATTTTCCTTTGTTCTTACTAGGAAATAATGTCCGATGGTCGTAGACGCGTCGGACTCTGTCTGTAAATCCTGGGTATAAATATAGACCCTCTGGAAACATGTAATACATCTCTCGATCATATTCAAACTCGGCGCATTGCCACCCTAGTTCATCTAGGTTCTACCGCCGGGTTCTGGCTCTCGACGCGGGGCTGCATCGGTTAAGTTCGATCTCCCGCGAAGGGGTAAGTCCCGCCACCATTCCGTTAGGTCTTGCTCTGTCTAAGGCTGCATCGGTTAGGTCCGACCTCTTAGGCCGATCGGATGTATCGCATCATGTCCATGCCGGACCTATCAGCGCGTTAAGCTCCCTCTGCCGTCGTCAGTCTCGTGCTGCATCGGTTATGTCTGACCTACGGGGCTGCCGACGGTAGATCAAGCTTCAGGCCTATAGTCTCCTACACGGCGTATCATCGGAGTACTAGCCGATGAGTTATCCATGCTCTATGCTTCACGCCCAGCGCATCGGCCCCTCGGCCGATACGCATCAGCCTTTAGAGGCGTCCCACGAAGCGTAACACCAAACGTATCGGACCTCCAGCCGATACACACTCGCCTTCAGAGAGGCGTCCCCTTATCGGCTCAGCTAGCCGATGGGTTTGTTCCTATCCTTACTACGGCATAGCCAATCCGGCGTCCTCCGTATCATCGCCGCTGGCCCTGGCCTCGTACTGTCTCGGTTAGGTTCGATCTTCGAGGTTCGGTGTTGATGGCGCTATCACGGTGGGCGACGGGTCTCTTGCTGTCATATCTAGAGCGGCATCGGCTTTGCAGCCCATGCCTTCTTGCGCTAATCATCGCCTAGGCTGCATCCGTTTTCATCGGTTTTTCCAGCCAATGGATCACTGTTCTGCTGTCCGGAGGGATCCTGTGCGCCTCGATGTCCTCTAAGCACACCCTGGTTCCTCCATCGGCTCTACTATCGACCGCTCGTCGATACCTGTCCACATCGGCTCCCCAGCCGATCCAACAGCATCCCGAACCTATCGGCAGTCAGCCGATAGTGAGCGTCTATATCGGACCCGCTCGTCTCACCTCCTTGTCAATTGCAGGGTCAAATTGACTGGCACGCTCGCGAACCGCGAGACCTAAGGACCTGCAATGGAGACAAGCAGACCTCCCAGGCCTTCGCGTGACCGAGCCGCCATCCCTTCTCGGTCGCGGGATTTTTTGGCGGCAAGCAATATCATCAAACGTCTTACTATGGAGGATATCGGCAAGACTACCCAGGTGACAATCTCAATACAAGCAGTCATCTAGGAGATTTTCCTAAACAGTATTGAGTACCAACTCCGCCTCCATAATCTCACAGAGAGAATCCAAGAGAGGAGGATTGGTCTGCCAGGATTGCAGAGGTGGTAAGAGAGCAGTCCGACATCAAGCCTAAGGAGTAAGCTTTTATGTGTTGACACCCTTACCCAGTGTGGTTTGACATAATTCTACTACTACACTGATACATAATACCGGACTTCTCCAAATTCTCGCGTCAGGATAACATATCTAAAGTGGAACACATCAGTCGATTCTTAGCCCAATGTAGGGAGGCATCAGCTGAGGAAGCCCTTAGAGTCCATTTCTTTCTGCTATTCCTCTCTGGATCGACCTTCAAGTGGTTCTCTTCATTACCTCCTAACTATATTAGGGGATGGGCTTGTGTGGAAAAGCAATTCCACAAATATTTCTTTGCTGGAATTTATGAGATAAGGCTGATAGATCTAACATTGGTTAGATAAAGACCTGATGAGTAAGTCCTAGAATACATCCAACGTTTCTGAGATATGTGAAGCTAATGTTACAGTCTTATCTTGAGCAATGGATAGCTAGTTGAGTTGGTCTTCCAAGGGTTGCTGGCTTCGATCAGGGAACGCTTTTCATCTCAAGAGTTTGAGAGCCTGGCACATCTTCTACAGAAGGTATCATCTCATGAAGGCTAATTTGTTGAAGCCAAGAAAGAGAGATTTCATTAGAAGGCTGCTCAGCTATAAGTTTATGCATCGGACTCAGATAATGAGTAATCCGATATAAATGTTGGTCTTGCAGAGTGGACTAGGAATAGGAAATCAATATCGTATCCCTAGGTGAAAAGTATCAACAAGAAAGAAAGATATGACTTTAATATCAATAAAGCCAATAAGATCTTTGATCTACTACTTCAAGAGAAGTAGATTTAGCTTCCATCAAACCATGTACTACCGTTAGCCGAGGAACTCAAAAAGAAAAAATACTGTAAGTGGCATAATTCAATCTCTCATCATACTAACGAGTGCAAAGTTTTTTGGCAACAATTGCAATTGGCTATTAAACAAGAGAGAATTAAATTTGAAGATAAAAAGCTAATGAAGATTAATAGGCATCCTTTTCCTATGAACATGGTATTTGCGGGGTCTTCAAGAGATCAAGCCGATGAAGGGAGACATGGGGGAAAATCAAAAGTTACCTCATCAGGGTCAAAAAACATTCCAGACATCAAGATGAAGAACGGCGGGTCATGGTGCATAAGAAGTATAATCCGTATTGGGGATGTGTTTGCACTAAAATTTGGTAAGTCCCGTGGATCGATTAGAGAGTCGATCAGCCTACTGTAAAGAGTCCAATTGATACAAGAAAAAATCCAATCGGATGGATTAAGAAAGGATTCATTTTAGTTGAAAATAGGAGATTATCCATGTGGAACCAAATTTGAGGAGGAGGCAAAGAAGCCATAGTAGGGTACTTTATTTATATAGAAGATATCTTGTAAAGATAGGTAGGCTTAGTTAGTTTTGTTACCTTACTTAGAGATATTTTCCTTTTATGTTCTAGGAAATAACGTCCGATGATTGTTGAAATCATGTCAGACTCTTGTAATCTCGGGGTATAAATAGAGACCCCCTAGAGTTTCTAATTCATCTCTTAGGTCAATACATCTTTGATGCATCATTAACCTAGCTTGCCTAGGTTTTCGGACCGGCAAGTTCTAGCTCTCGACACGGAACTACATCGGTTAGGTCCAAACTACGACGAAGGGGTAAGTCGTGCCATTATTTAGATTTGACCTCTTAGTCTGATAGAATATAACACATCATGTTCGCGTGTGATCTATCAGCTTATGAAGCTCCTTTTATAGTCATTAGTCTCGTTCTGCATTGGTTAGGTTCAACCTAATAGAGTGCTGATAGTAGATTGAACCAGAAGCGAATGGGTCTTTACTCAGCGTTTCATCAGTGTAGCTAGCTGATGAGTTATTCACACATCGAGCATCATGCCCAGTATATCAGCTTATTAACTGATACACATATGTCTTCACTAGCTTCTCCTAAATCTCACATCTAGTGTACCGACCTCTCAATCGATACACACATATCTTCAGATATCTTCTCTCATCGGCTCAGCTAGCTGATGGTTTTGCCCTTTCCTTCCACTCTCACATTCGATCTAGTGTTCGCCGCCTCATTGCCATTAGTGGTAGCCTCATACTGTCTCGGTTCGGTCCGACCTATCGAGGCTGACTCTAAAGGTACCATCACGGTGGTCACTGTGTCTCATACTTTTAGAAGATTAGGTCTCGCTCCTTTTTATTCATCACACATTATATTTAGAGTACCATCAGCTTTACAACTAATGGATGTTCTATATTATTCCTTGCCAATCTACACATGCCTTTATTAGCTTTCCAGCCGATGAACAAGTTCTATAGTTTCCATCGGCAACTAGCTGATAGGAGGATCTAGTGTGCTACTCTTTGAATACCCTATTCCAGAGTACCATCAGCTTTACAGCTGATGGAATCATTATTGTATTCTTGTAATATCCTTTTATACCTTTGTTAGCTTTGTAGCCAATGGACCAGTGTTACACCTTCATTATATCCAGAGTAACATCGGCTCTACAGCTAATGTATCTTTCATTCTCTTTATTGCCATCTATTTACGTCTTCTTCGGCTTCCCAGCCAATGAAAGAGTGTTTTAGTCTTTATCAACAACTAGTCGATAGCAGGAGCACATCAGATGTAGCCGATGACTATCTCAACCCTATTGGTAGCCAACAGATAGCAAGAGTTCGTATCGGCTCATCGTCAAATCGACCCATTCTTTTTATCTCCTTGTTAATTATAGGGTCAAACTGATTGACATGCCCACATCTCCATCATTCCGACAAAGGGACAATGAAGCCAAAGGACCACGGTGTGCTCCCGATCCAATCAACAAAGCCGAAGGACAATCGGGAGCACATGATATCCAATGAAGCCAAGGACCTACACTGGAGCGTAGCAAATCTCCTAGGCCTCGGCGTGTTCATGAGTTTCAACGCAAATAGGTTGTCTGTTCTTTCAGTATTCCTAAGATCAAAGACATAAAGTTGCCATCAATTGAAGATTGTCTTGAGTGCAACAAGCTAAGATTGTAGCGTCTTGAGCAGAAGAGGATTTCATATGATCAGCCGCCTATTTTGTGGGCATCAGTACATAGCCGATTAGGGTTAATTAATGAAAACCACAGTCAAAAGGTAGTTGATGACAGAGAGTTGAAGAACAATACTATTCCAATTTCCATTGGTGTCCGTTCAGAATCTTCACAAAGAATCAGAAGAGGATGGCACAAAGATTGCAGCACAGGAACAACACAAGAAGCAACAACGAGACCATGAAGAAGCTGATCGAAGTCAAAAGACTAGATGCGTCTGGTGCGTCAAGCATAAAGATGATGATGTTTACATATCGGCTCTAACTAACTTGGTGTTCTTCTTGCCTCTGGTGTATAAAGTGTTTGCATTCGATGAAGAAGATCAAGAAGATGTCTTTGCCTAATTGACACTATAACCTGATCAAGCCATATTTGATAAGCCTAAAGAGTCAAATGACGAAGATGCTAGTTGATGGAGGTGCAAGCTGGGGAAGATTACCGAAGATTTGATCAAAACAAATATGGTGCTAAAAGACTTTAGCAGGAACCCATCGAAATAAAGGGTGTGTTGAACAAGGAATTAACAATTAGAAGCAAGACATTGCCCACCACATTCTTCATGATCAATGGCAAGGGATCATATAGTCTACTTCTTGGTAGGGACTGGATTCATGCCAACTGTTGTATTCCCTCCACATTGCATGAGAGCCTCATACAGTGGCAAGGAGATCTAGTTGAGGTGATTCTAGCTGATCAATTAATGAACATTACAGTAACTATCTACCAATCTAGGAAGCTGATAGGGTTGATTGCCAGTTCGAGAAGATATAGGATGGAGATTTACTTAATGTAACCAGCAAGGGAATAAAGCCGATTTAGCAAGTTGGCTCAAAACTATTGCTCTAATGGGACCATTGATGATTTTGAAGGACAATTAGGGCATGGATTTACGTCGGCCAATTAGTTGGAAAAAGTTGATATAGGACTAGGAGATAGGCCAAGACTAATGTATATTTTAGGAAAAAATTATGTACCGAGTTTCGAGAAAAGTTAATAAATTTGATGAAGGAATTTTGGGAATGTTTTGCCTAGGATTACCATGAGTTGCTAAGTTTAAGCTGATTGATTGTTGAACATCAGCTTCCTATCAAACTAGGATATCGGCCATTCAAGCAGCCTTAAAGAAGATTCAAAGCAAAATTACATGATGCAATCAAGGCAGAGATTACGAGGTTGTATGATGCAAACTTCATTAGACCATGCCAATATGTTGAGTGGGTATCCAACATCGTCTCGGTAGAGAAGAAGAACAAAAAGCTGAGAATATGCATCGACTTCTTGAATTTGAACAAGGCTACTCCTAAAGATGAGTATCTGATGTTGATGGCAGATCTGTTAATTGTTGCAGCATTGAGTCATAAGATCATCAGCTTCATGAACACTAATGCATGTTACAATTAGATTTTTATGGCGGAGGAAGATATTCACAAGACTATGTTGAGATGTCTTAGAGCTATTGGCTTGTTCGAGTGGGTAGTCATGACCTTCGAATTAAAAAATGCTGGTGCGACTTATCAAAGAGCCATGAACTATATATTTCATAATCTCATCGGCCTACTGGTGGAGATATATATTGATGATGTGGTGGTCAAATCCAAGGGTGGTGAAGACTATATAGCCGATCTACAAAAAGTACTTAGTACATTAGCCAATTCATTATGGGCCTATCGGATGATATTCCATGGATCTACTCGAGTATAACAATATCTGTTGGTGTATGGGCATGAAGTAGTTTCGCCATGGAAAGCTAACATAGGCTCCAGGAGAATATCTTTATAGGATCAATTGACAGTCAATAATTAGTATAACTTAATAGCAAATGAACTTGATGATTTGGCTCAGAGTCGGCTCAGAGTGCTTGAAAGGATGAAACAAAATAAATCTAAAATAGCCAGTCATTACAACAAAAAGGTGATGACTAAATCATTTTCTAAAGTATATCTTGTTTGGAAATTGATTTTATCAATAGGGTCTAGGGATTATAAGTTTAGAAAATGGTTACCTAATTGGGAGGAGCCTATTGGATCAACATTGTGCGCCTAGTAATACTTATATATTGGAGAATCTGGAAGGAGAAGAATTTGCAAAAGTGCTCAATGGGAAATATTTAAAGAAATATTATCCTAACATGGATCGATGCTTAAATCGACTACATACAACTGATTTCTAATACTCTTCAAGATAAGAGTTGATATTGTTATATTGCCTAAAGATAGCCAATATCAGTTGATCTCGCCTTTAGAACAAAACAAACATGGATCATGTGAGGCTGATCAAGTTATATTGTAGACATGAGTGTTTTGAAGAAGTGACATCACAGTTTTTAGCGTTAAATTATTATAAGAATTTTTTGATTGCTTCAATCATGTGCAGGCAAATTTTGTCAATCTTGATAGCGTGAATGTCTTCTTCATCTGAATCAGGCATAGTCTTCAAGATCTTGAGCCGATGAACCACTTGACGCATTGTTGCTACTACTCTGGCCACCTAATCTTGTATTTCTTGTGGTAGGTCGATAAGATGGGATTGTATTACCTCAATATTTTTGCGCACCTTGCCGAGCTTTGCTATCAACTCGGCTTCTTGTTTCCTCCAATGGTTCAGTTTGTATTGGTTTTCTTGTGAAGTAGCTATCATGTCATCAAGCCTTTTCTTCTCTAATTGAGCAAACAACTGATCATTTTGAGCTAAATCCTTCTGTTCAACACAATTGGCTATGCACTGCCTAGTCAAGATCAGCTGGAACCTATGTGATTACAAATAGGTGGTTGGGGTAGGTGCGTCAATAATTTCCTCGAGCAAAAGATGTTTAATTTCAGCAAGTCTCACCCAAATTGGTTAACAATCTTCCACCATTAAACAAGAATCCAATGAAGAACAGATGAAAAGGCAGAATGGACCAAATCTATCTAGAATGTAGAGCAGAGGAATGGATGAAAGATTACCTATGGAATAGCATGTGTTGATGCCATCGCGTGAGGAAGAAGGTGGAAAAGAATGGTGGTCGATTGTGCAATCTTTAGAGGTTCGACCTTGGTCGTTGGAGTTCATTGAGGTTTTGGGGTCTCTGGTGAATAGGAGGTGTGTAGAAGAAGGATGAAGGTGTAGAATACTTTATAGATGTAGGATGACCTAGCGAAAATATAGGGCGATTAGGTGTTGTTTGCAGTATGTAATGGGCTGTCTTGGTTTGCAGAGAATTTCAATGGCTCAAAATTTTGAAGTTTGTTAACAAACTCCAAAATTAAGGGGCATGTGTTAATGCTAGAATTTGGTTAGACTGACTCAAAATTTTGAAGTTTGTTAACAAACTCCAAAATTAAGGGGCATGTGTTAATGCTAGAATTTGGTTAGACTGATTGGCTCGCGGAGGGAAGCCGATTGACACAGTGAGAGAGCCGATTGGATGGGTTGAGGATAGATTAGGTCTGAGACAGAAGATTATTCAGATGGGACCGAGTCTAAGGAGAAGTTGTGAGAACAATAGCAAGATACTTTATCTATATAGAATATATTATGTAAGCTACGCATTTTAGTTTACAATTTCTTATAGAATAGTTTGCTTATATGTTTAGGAAATATTATCAGGGGGTTGTCTGTAACCACGTCAGACTCTTATAAAACCAGGGTATAAATATGGACCCCCTGAAATGTATCGAATCATCAACATATCATACAATACAACTTCAGCACATCGCCACGCTAGCTCATCTAGGTTTTTCCCGGTGGGTTCTGGCTCTCGACGTGGAAATATATCGGTTAAGTTTGATCTCCAGTGAAGGGGTAAGTCCCGCTATTATCATGGTTCATTTTGCTCTATCTAAGGTTGCATCGGTTAGGTCGAACCTCTTAGTCCGATCAGGTATACCACATCATGTCTACGGGAGGCTCGTCAGTACATTGGCCTCCCTTCGCTATCTCCAGTATCATGCTGCATTGATTAGGTTTGATCTACGAGATCGGTGGTGATGGATTGAGCTGTTGGCCTGACGGATATTCATGTAGCATTTTGTCGGAGTGACTAGCCGATGAGTTGTCTTTATTGCTCACCGAATATCTTATTTATATATCGCTCAACAATTAATCCACTAGCAATCGATTCGGTCATGTCGGATTTGGCCTAATACTGCCTCGGTTAGGTTTGATCTCTCAGGTTCATGTCTGACGGGGTTGGCAATGAGATCTAGAGGGTTTTGTTTTCCATTGGCTTAGATAGCCAATGAGGTTAGACATAGGCCTATGTTGGACATTTGGTTGGTAAGCAGCCAATGATCTCACCCTTTCCATTCTCATCTTTACGGTTGATCTAGTCTTCATCGTCTCTGTGACGTTAGCCTTAGCCTCATACTATCTCAGTTCAATCCGATCTATTGAGGATAGTTCTAATGGTGTCGTTACGGTGGCCTTTGGTCCTTGTGACTTTGTAGGGGAGGGATCAAGTCTCGTTGCATGTTGCCTTCATTTTACAGAGCATCATCGGCTCTTTCACTAATAAGCCCTTTTATTTTATTCCACACATCTATTGTTTATGCCTTGATTGGCTTTTCAGTCAATGCTCAAGTGCTACCTTTCTTATTGGCACAAAGCCGATATGGTGAGCTGTATTGGCCTACCGGCCTATTGGCACACAGATCTCATCCTATCTCCTTGTTAACTATAGGGTCAAATTAATTGGCACACCCTCAAACCTCGAAGACTAAGGATCTACACTGGAGCTAAGCAGATCTCCTAAGCCTTCTCGTGACTAGGGCACCGTCTCTCCTGATCGGACCTCCATCGACCTGTTCATGGTCTCGACCAGCCCGATCGGCCTCCGTGAGATTCGACGACCAACAAAAGGATAATAATTTGGCTAAATACTACAGATTGACATTGATAAATGGAGGAATAATTGGTCAATGCAAAAATGCAGATATGAGATGATGTTACCTAGGGCAAAACATTGGTGGTGGTGTGATGAGCGATATCGGCATCGGCTCGGTGGATAGTCTCTTCAAGGAGGTAGCTGATGTCTAATGTAGAAATGATAGGGACTATCTTGGTATCTCTGACTTGGGGATCGACACCCAAAGATAGTGGGATATATGTTGGGACTATTGACTCAATGTTCATAAGAATACCAAATGGTTCAAGCTAAAAAGGGGGAAGTTGTTAGAGAAGGTATGAAAGTCAAACAAAGATAAGGATCGGCACATACCAATGGGGGCGAAGGAGTCGATGCTGCTTGTGCTTGGGAGATTGGTACCGCGGCCGTGACATTGGCACTCAACTTCTATTTCTTTGAAATGAGACGAGATACCAGCTTCTTGCGCTTTGGTTCTATTGGCTGTGGCACCTGGAGGAGATCCAATGGAGAAGGAGCACCATGACCTATATAAGGTTTGGCCGCTAGTGGTTTATACATGATCAGCCAATCAGTAACGTTGGTTGTTGGCACTTCTTTGTCGTTGGCGTGCAAGATGGTGAGAGTCTAAGTAATATGATCAAAGATAATAGAGTAGAAAGAAGTATTACCTCTTCATTGGACTCAATGCAATCAGGGTTGAGGCGTGAGTAGTACTATTTAGCCGATGAACTAAATAGGTGTCTTTTCCATTCCGACCACCATCTGGTAAAAAGTCTAGTATTGGCAGTGCATGGCTCAAAGGTAGTGATTTCGCCCAAGGACAGGGACTCCATTAGAATCCTCAGTCGATCCTATTCTAAGGCACTATTCACATTCCCCCGAACTTAGAGGTTGTTAATGAAGAATAAGCCGATAGGAAGCTAGTCGAATCCTATCTGACAAGAGCCAACTGATGGGTGATCAAATTCATACGATGGTTGCTATGACTATCCTAATGAAAACCTAGTCGGCAGAAGATTAGGAGTGACGGCTGATAGAAGTATAATCTTTTACTCTTCATTAGCCAGAGCATTGAGAGGATTAAATTTGGAGAGCATTTCAAATGATGCTGCATCCTCATGTGCAAACCAGAGAGTGGCTTCCTTGGTGAAACCATAATACAAGCTCCTAAACCATTGGTCCAGTCCGATGGGAGTCATCTTGCTGCTAGAAAGGGCCGATGTAGCTTCACCCATTGAGATGCATCGGCGTTGGCTGATTTTATTTTCCTCTAAGTAATTGGTCAAGACCATCAAATTGATAAAGGAGGTACCAGTGACGGCTTTGGAAGTATAAATGTTGAGCCACAACTATATAAACGACTAGGGGCCACCGATATGACCAACTGGTTAGCTAGCCGATAGCTTGCTGACACTTTATGAAGCAGTTGGTAAGCAGCTCCAAGTAGATATTGCCCCCAAAGAGATTTGATGACGATTGACCAAGCATTCTACCAAGCATTGCATGTTAGTTGTTGGGTCAAGGGTTATACCTCCAAAGACAAACCATTCCAGCCACATATTCAAAAACACCACATGTTCCCGTTCATCAATTAGTCTAGAAAATCTTGCTATGAAAGGATATGTACTTAGTTCATGCATCTATGTTTTTGGTATTCAACCAATGTGTGGGTTTGAATCAGAGGTTGGACGAGTTGATGTAATTTGTGGTGTTGAGATAGGTGAGCATAACTATGTCCATCAGAGGTAGGGTCATCGATCCATGACCAAACAAAAAGGCATTGAGAGTGTCCAACCAGAAATAAGAAGCCGATGCGAGTAAAGGCTCATTTTTCTCCATCTCGTCTAAGGAGAGTTTGATGTAGTGGCTGATTTCCGTCTCATCTCTGTTCATGCCGGAATCTCGCACGCGCGGCGTGAACGCTGATGCCTGGGAGGTCTGCTTAGCTCCAGTGCAGGTCGATTGGCTTCTCTCCATGGCTCGAGGTACGTACGCCGGGGCCCATGAGGTTTGCTCGACTCCGGTGCGATGGTGCGGGCGCAGGAGTGCCAGTCAATTTGACCCTACAATTGACAAGGAGGTGAGGCGAACGAGTTAGTTGGACGATGGGCCAATACGAGCTCTCGCTATCGGCTGGCCGCTGATAGGATCGAGATGGTCATCGGCTGTGTCCGGATGGCTCCTGCTATCGACTAGTCACCGATAGGGATTGGAACGCTCTTCCATTGGCTAGGGAGCCGATGAAGGCGAACCACCGATGTCAGCGAAGGACGTGATGGCTTTGTGGTCGATGGAGGCACCAAAGGGTATTCAGAGAACAGCAAAGCACGCGGGATCTTTTCTGGTTACTGACGAAAGTTGTACCGCTCGTTCATCGGTTGGAAAGCCGATGAAGACATATGCGAACTGGCAGGAAATCATATAAAAGACACCGGCTGCAAAGCTGATGCCGCTCTGGATATGGCAACACCAGATCCATCGCCCACCATGACGACGTCGCTAGCACCGAATCTCAAAGATCGGACCTAACCGAGATAGTACGAGACCAAGCCAACGACAACGGGACGGTAGACGCCGGATCGGTCGTGCTGAAATAAGGGCGAAGTAAACCCATCGGCTAGCTAAGCCAATGAGAGAACATCTTTCTGAAGACAGGTGCGCATCGGCCTAGGCTAGGTCGATGCGCTTGGCATGGCGCTTGAGGGAAGTCTCTGAAGATTGGAGCGTATCGGTCAAGGAGCCGATACGCTGGGTGTGGTGCTTGGGGTATAGATAACTCATCAGCTAACACTTCGATGAAACACCGTACAGAGACCTATAGGCCTATAGCTAAATCTACCATTGGCAACCTCGTAGGTCGAACGTAACCAATGTAGCACGAGACCGATGATGACAGAGAGAGCTTGATAGACCGATAAACCTTGTATGGACGTAATGCGGTACATCCGATCTGCCTAAGAGGTCGAACCTAACCAATGCAGTCTTAGACAAAGCGAAACATACTAGGATAGTGGTGGGACTTACCCCTTCGCTGGAGATCGAACTTAACCAATGCAGCCCTGCGTCGAGAGCCAGAATCCGCCAGTAAAAACCTAGATAAACTAGGGTGGCGATACGCCGAAGTTGTATTGATCGAAGGATATATTTTTATAGGCTCCTAGGGGTCTATATTTATACCTTGGTATTACAGAGTCCAACGCATTAACAATAACCATCGGACGTTATTTTCTAACAAAGATAAAAGGAAGATATCTCTAAGTAAGTTAACTAAACTAACTAAACCTTCCTATCTATATAAGATACGATTTACGTAGATAGAATATCCTGCCATGAGTCCCACGGCTCCTCCTCAGATTCGATCTCATTTGGATAGTCTTCTATAATTGGACCGAATCATTCCTTGCTTCCTTCAATCGACTTCTTTCCTAAAGCAATTAGACTTCTCTTTACTAAACCGATCGTATTTTCAATATTTTCCTAGGCTTACCAAATTTTGGCATTAAAAATCCCAAAGTGTTCTCTTAGCAGCCGATACTCTAAGGTACCAGTTCCTCATCCAGGGAGTTTGCTAGGCTAAAATCTAAAATTGTTGGTCCAGTCGCCAATTAGCATGGACAAGGTCTTAAAGCGGATACACCTTATTTCAGCATTGATAAAATATGTTGGATCCTCACTACCCATTGGACCAAGGTTTGGTCTGTGACTAGATTTGGCTACTAAGACTATAGTAAACAACAACCCAATGAAGAACAGGTGAAGAACAGGATAAATTGAATCTATCTAGATTCTAGAGTAGGGGAATGAATACATAAAAGGTTACCCCTAGGGACTACGGCTGTTGATGCCATTACGTGACAAGAAGATAAACAAAGATTAGCGATCAATGGAGAAGCTCGTAGTGGTTTGCCTGAGTTCACCAAAGCTTGTCAAGGTTTTGGTGGCTCTGGCTAGGAAGGTGAAATGATTTATAGGGAAATGATGACTTGATAGGAATCTAGGCTGATTGGTATTGTTTGTGGGCTATAGTGGGCTGCCTTGGTTTGAGGAGAATTCTAACAGCTAAGAATTTCAAAGTCCAGTAACAAACTCTGAAATTAGGAGGCGTGTGTCAACGTCAAAATTTGGTTAACCTGCAAATATATTCAGATATAGATGGAGAGTTGATTGGGTTATGGAAAGAGGCCAACTGATGAATGGAAAGAGCAGATCGGGTTAAAGACGCATTTGATTCAATCAATAGGTGGAGGACTATTCGGATGAGATCGAATTAAGAAATTTTGGAAGCCACGGCAAGGTGGTTTTCTATGTGTAAGTTATTTCTTGTAATTAGGTAGGAGTGCTAGTTTTGTTAACTTCTTCCTTTTCTATTTAGGAAGTAATGTCCAGAGGTTATTTGTAACCACATCGGACTCGTATAATCCAAGGGTATAAATATATACCACTTAGAGGCTGGTAAATTATCCACACAGATCAATACAATCTTGTTGTATCGCTACCCTAGTTCGTCTAGGTTTTTTTGACGAGTTCTATCTCTAAACACAAGGCTACATCGATTAGGTCTGATCTCCAGCAAAGGGGTAAGTCCCGCCATCATCTTGGTGTATCCGTTTTGACTAAGTATGTATCGGTTAGGTCTAATCACTTAGTTGAATCGGATATATCACATCATATTCGCATAGAATCTATTGGTTTATTGAGCTCATTTTATCATCATCAATCTCAAGCTGTATCGGTTAGGTCCGACCTTCTAGACTATAATAGCAAATTAAGCAATAGGTCGGTAGGTTTTTAGGTGAAGTTTCATTGGAGTAGCCAGTCGATTAGTTTTCCTTACACCAAGCTTCACGCCTAACATATTGGCTTTCTAGCCGATATACATATATTGTCATTGATTAATCCGCTAGCGATCAAAATGGTTTTGTTAGATCTGGCTTTATATTGTCTCAGTTATGTTTGATCTGTGTCTAATAGGCTGGCATTGAGATATAGCATGTTTTATTCCTCCCATTAGCTATTAGACAGCCGATAAGTTTATTTATATATTTGCATTGGACTCATAACTGCTAGCAGCCATTGGTTTTACCTATTCCTTTCGTTGACATGTCCAATCTAGCTTCGCCATTTCCGTGCCATTAGCCTCAGCATTATACTATCTCAGTTCAGTCCGATTTATCAAGCCTGCCTCTAATGGTATGATCATAGTGGTCGCTAGATCTCGTCCCTTCAAAAGACGCATCGCTATTTTTTGTCTATCATATATTTTATTTAAAGCTTCATTGGCTTTATAGCCAATGAATCATTTATTTTATTCCTTACTTTTTTGCTGTGCCTTCAACGGCTTTTTCAGTGGATGTATAAGTGCTATAACCTTAATCGGCAACCAGCCGAATCCATATCAACCTTTTGGCCAATTAGCACATCGATCTCATCCTCTCTATCTTTTTGTCAATTCTAGGGTCAACTGACAAGCCCGAGAACCTCAAAGTTACTAACCTGCACTGGAGCTAAACAAATCTCACAGGTCTTTACGTACTCTAGCACGCCACATTGTACCTCCATCGGCTAACTCGCGCTTTCTCAGCACGTCTCTCTACCTGGTCTAATCTCCTCATACAGTTGTATTGTTGAAATATAAAAAAAAAATACTTGTTGAATCATCCAAACAACACTAAGTGCAATGCTTACGGTTGAACTAGTGAAATATCATAAAATACTGAAACATTCAAATAAACCACATGCAATATTAAAAAAATGATCCATTTCAACTTTAAAACTATTTTTACAGAATATAATAATATAAAATAATATTGTAAAGATTTAATTAGAATGAATAAAACAATATAATGCAATCCTAGATCGGATTAGTAATTTAAAAGTAAAATTATTTGAAGTTTAATTTGTTAGAGGAGAAAAGGAGAGAGAGAGACGCTTTTTTTTCAACTGAACACATGCAGCTCTAAAATTATAAATCTAAGCATGCCATGTTAGGAATTCTATTTGTAACCAACATGGCTACGTGACCGGTCAATGTGATTGATCTGGTGCCCAACGGAATAAATGGGTTGTCCGCTTAACTAAATGAGTATATATATGTATGGTACCGCCCTTATGTGTATACAAACGGTTAATAGAAATAGAATCAAAATAGAAAAGGAGTCCGGCCGGATTACAGAAGGAAACACGTGATGTACAGATATTATTCTAACATTTTGTATATGCGCTATCAATTGCGCCGCACGGCCTAGACGCAGCCGGGCGCCAAGGATGAACCAGGTTTGGTTTGGGCCTTTGGGGCGTGGCACTCCGACAAGGCGACAAGCAGTCGAGCATCACTACCAGCGGACAGGGCAAACTATGGCGGGGCGGGTGTACTTGTACAATTGTACTCCATCTACTCACTGCCGGCGCCCACATGCTCGACCATCTCCTGGAAAGGAGAGGATTATTTTTTTTCCAATATGGTCAACTGTAGCTGCGTCAAGATGGAAGAAATTCTCCATCATCTGCCGGAAGGTGAGATTTTTTTTATTTGTTTTATCATGGTCAACTCTATATCTATCTTCGTCTGGATGGAAGAAATTCTGGAGCAATTTCAAGTTGAATAATGCAGCACTCAACTTGTGGAACTTCAGAAGAATACACTGTCCACAAGAGCAACATCACGAATTCATCCCATAATTTAATTCTGTTCAAGCAGAAAGAGTTGTGCTTGTTTCATATGAAGTTTGGATAAATAATAAATTTCTCGGCATGTGAATCATTTCATTCCATCAACATGGTTCGATTATCACTCACTGTAATATATGAACCATACCAGCATGTTCTTATTTTTTTTCTACCATACACCCATTAATCCTTTTTTATCAAACTTCAGTGCCAAATAACACAGACTACTTTATTTTTCCACCAAAAGACAGAACAAAATATTTCATATAATGCAGCAAACACTGCAAGTGGCCTCCACCGTTTTCTGACCTTAATTTAAAGTGGTAGTAACTTGACGAGTTTCATATATAGTTTTTTCTGAAGTTCCTTAGTGCCATATCACTCATGCAAGCATCAGAAGACAGACACTAACTTACGTCTGCTTTTCTTGAGAGGAACCTTAGCCCTCGGCCCTTACTAGTTGCTACAGTCCATAAGCCGATCGATGTAGCCTTGGCACGGGCTGGACCATCAATGGCACGGCCCTCTGTAAAGTGAGCCCTTAGGCCTCCTCCATGTTCAGCCTGTGTATCGTCGCGCCGTCGGCCAAGGTCCAATCGAACCCGTGCAACAGCGTAGCGGTCATTAGCGTCACCATCCGCAGGCCCCAGCTAAGGCCGGCACATATCCTCCGCCCTGCTCCAAATGGTATGAGGCCGAAATCGTTCCCCTTGACATCCATGTCTGCATGCATCTCGCCAGGGAGGAATCGAGCTAGTCGGTACTCTAGTGGGTCAGGCCATAGGGCCGGGTCACGGGCTATTGCCCACACGTTGACCAGAAGGGTGGCACCCTTGGGGACACGGTAGCTGTCCACCTCGCACTCCTCTCCAGCCTCCCGAGGTAGTGAGAGTGGTGTTGTTGGGTGAAGCCGGAACGTCTCCTTTATCACCGCAGTGAGGTAGGGGAGGCGTGGAAGGTCGGACTCGGATACGATTCGGCCCTTGCCGACGACGGTGTCGAGCTCGTGCTGGGCCTCCCTGAGGATGTCCGGGTGCCGTATCAGCTCCACCATTGCCCACTCCACCGTGCTCGACGTGGTGTCCGTCCCCGCCGTGAACAGGTTCTGTCACGATCCCCAAAAGAGAAGAAGAAAGATCATGTCGATGTCCAAGTGTTCAATCGGACGGTCCCTGACAATCTTAAATGGTCAGCAACTTACCAAGAGCAGAGCTTTGATGTCAGTCTCGGTGACCTTTTCGCCGTCGCCGTCCAGTTTCTGCTCCTCCTGCATCCTCGCGAGCAGCACGCTCAGAAGGTCGTTGCTGTTCTCGCCGGCGGCGAGCCCATAGGACTTGCCCCTGGCTTTCCTTTCATTGATGAACCCGTTCATCATGTCGTCGTACCGACGGTGCAGCCTCTTCATCTTCGCCACGACTCCCTGAGGGTCCAGCCACCGGAGCGCTGGCACAAAGTCGCCGACGTTGAAAACGCTGGCGAGCTGCATTAGCTCCACCACCATCTCCTTGAACTCCCTCGCGCCCTCGCCGCCGTCAACGGCGAACACCCTGCGACCGATTGTGGCGCGGGCCAGCGTGTTCGTCGCGCAGACGTTCGCCTCCTGCCCCAGCGACAGCGATGCCGTCGCCGCCGCCTGCCGCGCCAGGTTCCTCGCCATGAGCGCGACCTCGCCCTCCCTGACGGCGCGGAGGTCATCGAGTGCCTTGGGCGAGAAGAGATGGAGCGCGCACAGCTTCCGCAGCGCGCGCCGCCGCGCGCCGTAGGGCGCGAAGACAAGGTCCTGGTAGTTGTACGCGACGTGCTCGGCGCCTGAGTTGGGTGGGCGGTTGCTGAAGTTGGCGTCGTGCCCTCGCAGGAACTGCGCCGCCACGGCCGCCGACGCGGCCACCACCACCTCGGCGCAGCCAAACCGGAGCCGGAATAGCGGCCCGTACTCCCGCGCCAGCGCGCCCATCGTATGGTGCGACTTGTCGCCGAGCTGCGGCAGGTTGCCCAGCACGGGCCACCCGCGCGGCCCGGGCGGCAAAGGCCGCCGCTTCCCCGGCGCGCTGTTGCAACACAGCGGCGGACACGGCCAGGGAGCCGAGCAGCAGCCGGAGTGGCACGCCCATGACCATGATCCGTTCGTTGGACTGGTTGCACGTTCGGAAGCGTGGGTTTAGAGAGGACAACGCGGCCCGGGTAGTTGATATATACACTCCGCGTGCTGTGCAGCTAACGAACTACCATTCGTACCTACCCGTGTACCTAGCAGAGTTTGTTTTCCTCTGTACTGATCAAAGGACTCTACTCAGTCCAATCTCACATGTGTGCAATCACACTGTTTTAATTTTATATGTGATCCCTCCAACGTCAAACAAAAAAAATGGGAGGGAGTACTAGTCTTGATATTTTTCGTACGTAGTGGTGCAACTTGCACCCATTTTTTAAAGAAATTTCATCGATGACACAAGATTATGCTAGACACCTATGAACATAATACCAGCTTTTGCATCCACAGCAGTGACGGGTGAATCGATTCATCGATGAGAGACAGCCATGCACTAAAAAATCTGGAGTCGACACTTGGGCCAAAAAGTGTGAGCCTCACATAAAAAACAAAGAAAATCACGCACAACGCGTTTGATAGACAGGTGGGACTAATTTATTTTTTATTCCTCAAGAGTTAATTTTTAAATATGAATAGATTCTTCTCTCTTCTCGATATAAGTCAGCCTCTCCAGTGATGATGAGTTATTGATGAATCGTTTTAAGTTCGCCATTTGGTTCATGCATCGGCCACTGAAGAAGCCCTTAGTGTCATGGGGTGAGCATAATAGTTGAGATCGTCCATGGTCGTGGATTCCTGAAATTCTTGTGATTTTTCTTTTTTGAAAAAGTACTTCTATGCTATTAAAAAATTTCGAGTTTACAAATATATATAAATATTTTACATTACATTTTAGTCCATACTAAATAAATATAAAGCTAACCGAGCATTCTTATGATGAAATATATCTTTTGGGTTTAAGTTTTTAGAGTTAGTATAAGTGCTTTATAGTAAATTATTATTTTAGTGGTAATTGATAGCGGTTTAGTTTTTTTAAAGTGCTCATGCTAGGGAAACACATGCTTGTGTTTGTACGTATTTCGAAAACAATTACGGCTCAAATTGTGCCATAACTACCAGGGTTAATATACCGATTCACGATCGTGGTTAGCTGTATTATTACACCAAAATCCCTGAGAAATATTTAATTTCTACATCGATTGTTTTAATCTTTTTTAATTATCTTTTCCCCAATTAAGCCATATTGCCTAATCCAGCTTAACACCGTATTATTGATAGTTTGATACCAACGCTTGCCACGTGACATCCACCGCGACGTTGCTATTTTGCTTTTGTTTCGTTGGCTACGTGGGTTCCACGTGCTAGACAAATATGTACTCCCCAGTGACACTGCTGATTCCTGTCGTACTGCCCAGTGGCACTGCTAATTTCTGTCGTGCTGTCCGTCAACTGGTGATCGATTCTTGCCACTCCTGATGTAACCCCAGAAAGTAAGGACAGGACAGATGGTTTGTGTACTTGCATCTCATATGTCAGACTGCTCTGAAAATTCAAAACTTTCTGCGTGAAACGTACGATCTTTCCCCGTACCTGAATTCAATTGTCGGTTCTATAACGTCCAAAGATACTATTTTAATTTTACAGATATGCAATTAAAAGTTTTTGGTAATACTTTAATTCTCCTGGAAGTTGCAAACATTTAGGTATGTATCATGTTTCCTTCCGTTACTTTTTTTTTTCTGTTGGTTTTTAATTTTTCTTTTCCAAATAATTGAGGATGAAAGATTCGTCTGCTTTTACAATGAACTTATCCGTTAAGGAGAATACTATATTGAGTCTCCATCTCCTTTCCACATTTTTCTACAGCCCACACAAAACATTGCCTAATCTTTAACGTGGAAGCACAAGTACACATACTGCATGTATGTCGAGTTCTTATTTCTGAGATTAACCCAGAATGGCTATGTGAAAGGTCTTTGCCAACCGATCATAACTATACTAAACACCTTTTATAGATAACTCATCACGAAAAAATAGTAAGTCACTGTTACATACACTTATTTGTGACGCTATAGATAAAGTTATTGTTGGCATGTGTTCACCCATCACATATAAGCTTTTCTTATCACTGACCAATTATCAATGTCATTAGTTATAATCTGTTAAAGATGTGGGTCAGGATCTATCATAGATGAGGATTGTGTTTGAGACTAAGATTATTTTGAAACTATGATGCTACAATGGTTAGTAATTTTCATTTCCAATCCAATTTAACACTGAGAAACACCGAACAATAAGCACCTAAATTGTCATACAAAGTATAACACTTTTCCTATTTGCAATTCAAAATTACTTCTTTTTTTTAATGGAACACAATATCAAAATCACTTGTGCCACTGGTACAACATCCACACCATCACCCTATGAAAGTAACACATTTAATGGTGGGTTAGAGTGAAAATGGTACAGAATATAATGACCATAATGACACTGTTTCTATAAAAATAATATCATTTTCAATCATTTTTTCTATAATCTAATTTTTCTAATTTGTGTTAGCTATGAAAAATTTTAGACTGTTTCTATAAAATAATATAAAAATAACATCGCTTCCGACCATTTTCAAAGCATGATTTTTATGTTAGGTTTTTAAGGTTTAATAAAATAACAGTTTGCGTCGAATTGGTCCTTTGTGTTTGCTGGTGGAGGTCCGATGAATGGCATGCAAACATGTCGAGACTTGAGAGTTCTGCTTTGTTAGTACAGGTTTATTGGCTTCGAGGTCCCTTTATCGAGGTTGCTAAAGTTATAGGCGTGGTAGTCAATTTGATCTTACAATTGATAAGAAAATAGACTGATGAGTCAGTCAGACGATGGGTCGATTCGAAATCCTGTTATTGGCTGGTCGCCGATAGGGTTGAGATAGTCATCGGCTGTATCTGATCTATTCATGCTATGTACTGGTTACTGATAGTGGCTGAAGCACTTTCCATCTGCTGGAAGCCGATAAACGCATAGACAGAAAAGCGACGAAGGGAATAAAAGACACATCAACTGTAGAGTCGATGGTGTTCTGGAATAAAGTAGTCAATAAGTATGTATATGTACTCCTTCTATCGGTTGGTTACCAATAGAGGCTATAGCGATCGTTCATCGGTTGGAAAACGAATGAAGATATATGCGCATAGCAAGGAATAAGATAAATGATCTGTCAGCCGCAAAGTTGATGGCACACCAAATAAAATATGAGATGAATAGCAAGGAGTGGAGAGCCAATCTTCTAAAGATATGAGAGGTTAGATGGATGTGTGGATGGAAGGAACAGACAACCCATTGGCTAGCTGAGAAAGTGAGAGAAATTATCTAAAGATATATATATATATATATATATATCGGCTGAGAAGTCGATACACTAGGCATGAGGTTCTACGTATGGATAACACATGCTCCCAATTTCGAAGTAAGAGGACTCATGCTTAGAAATTATCTTTCTTAGACTCCCACGACTCTAAAATCTTCTCTCCTGCTTCTTGCAGTTGACTTTCATAAGTTGATACGGTCTTCATCAAATATGCTAACCTATCAAACTCTCAAAGAAAAACTTTCTTCTGATGTTCCTTGATAGTCTTTGGAAGGCCAGCTTTGCCAACTGTTCATCGCTTAAGTCCAAGCTATAGCATCGGCTTCGTATATTATGGAATCATTGAATATATTTTGAAATTGATTTCTCCTTCCCCTGCTTCACTGATATCAAATCCATAAGCCACATCTCGTGGATCCCCGCAAAAAAATGTTTGTAAAATTGTTCTTCTAGATTGGCCCTCCTCTGATTGAACTTGTGGCAATGATGAAAACCAATTAAAACCAAATCTGGATAGTGACGATGGAGACAACCTAATGCTCAAAGCTTCTTCTGCCCATGCTTGTCTGCATTGAGCCAAGAATAGGCAAATGTGTTCAACTGTTGACATGTTGTCTAGCATCTTAAATCAATGTGGTAATGGTATTGTATCAAACCACTTAGGATATGGAGGCCGATACATAAAATTCTCCTCCTTTGGTTTCAAGCCAAACTGCTCCTTCATCACTTTGAATATTTTGGCAGTCCACTCATCATCTTCATCGTGTTGCCCCCCAAACTGAATATAGCCATCGAACCAATTGAACAACGACATCTGTGGACCAATATCTAGAGATGTATGAACTGGCGACTCCTGAGTATATAATCCATTCACTCTTTTTCTTGTCTAGTCCTAAAGCATACTTGTCAACCCTTTAGATTGATCATTCAATATATGACATATAGTTTCATCAACTAGTTCTTAGATAGATTTCTGTGAACTTGAAACTACAGGTTGAGTTGGTTCACCGATCAGAGTTGGTCTTCAAAATTAATTCTTCTAGATCGGATCATTTTGTGTCATACAAAAGGATTGCAAGCACAACTTCTCAAAATCTTTCATAGACTGCTCCACTTGCTGCCTATAATCTTCATTCAGGTCTTCCAATGCAATCGGAATAATAATATCTATACAAGCTTCTGCATCGGACGAACGCATGTTTACATCAACCTCTTTTCTAGACATATTGATTAAAACTGTGTTCTTCTGGTTGAATGAAATTATGACTTCTAATTAGGTAATTGTATCATCTTGCCAGTCAATGAGTGAAATCTTCAATCGATGAATGGATTGACCAATGAACGATGTCTTCTATCCCACTGGGCGTGCCAAAAGAATGTTCGTGCCGAATCGGTCTTTCGTATTCGCTAATGGAGGTTTGATGGATGGCACGCGGAAACGCTAAGGCTAAGGAGATCTGTTTCGTTCCAATGCAAGTCCTTTGACTTCGAGGTCTCTTCGTTGGGGTTGCTGGAGTTCCAAGTGTGTGAGTCAATTTGACCTTGCAATTCTATCAGCTGGTCACTGTTAGAGTTGAGATAGTCATCGACTGTGTTCGATGTATTCCTGCTATCGGCTGGTTGCCAATAGGGGCTGAAGCACTTGTTCATCGGCTAGAAGCCAATAAAGGGGTAGGCAGAAGGTGACGAAGAGAATAAAAGACACATCGACTGTAGAGTCGATAGCGTTCTAGAATAGAGTAGTTAATAAGCATTTGTACATACTTCTCCTATTGGCTGGTTACCGATAGATGCTGTAATGCTCGTTCATTGACTGAAAAGCCGATAAAGCTATATGCGGATAGCAAGAAATAAGATAAATGACCTATCGACTGCAAAGCCGATGGCACACCAAATAAATTATGCGATGAATAGCAAGGAGCGAGACCTGATCTTCCGAAGATATGAGAGGCTAGATCGGACACATGAATAGAAGGAATGGGTGAACCTATTGGTGAGCTAAACTGATGAGAGGAATTCTTTAAAGATATATCTATTTCTTCTAAGAAATCGATACACTAGGCATGATGCTCTGTGTATGGATAACTCATTGGCTGGCCGCTCCGATGAAACGTCGCGTAAAAACCTATTAGATTATGACTCAATCTACCGCCAGTAGTCTAGTAGGTCGGACCTAACCGATCAGGCATAAGACTGATAAAAGTAGAATAGCATGATAAGCCAATAGAATCCATATGGACGTGATGTGGTATATCCGATTGGACTAAGAGATTAGACCTAATCGATGCAGCCTTAAACAGAGCAAGTACACTAGGATAGTAGCGGGACTTACTCCTTCGTCGAGGATTGGACTTAACCAATCTAGCCTCGTGTTGAGAGCCAGAACCTATCAGTAAAAACCTAGATAAATAAGGATGGTTATGCGCCGAAGTTGTATTAATCGAGAGATAATTTATAAGTTTTTAGAGGGTCTATATTTATATGCTGGAGTTACAAGAGTCCAACGTAGTTACAAATAACCTCCATATATTATTTGCTAAGCATAAAAAATATCTCTAAGAAGTTAATAAAACTAATTTGACTTGACTATCTTACGAGATATTTCTATGGAGATAAATTACCCTATCGTAGTTTTCATGGCTCCTTTTCAGACTCAGTCTCATCTGAATAACTTTCCGTCTTTTGACTAAACCGAATATATTCTTAATTTGTTAGATCGACTCTTTTCCTTTAACAATAAGATTCTTTTCATAAGCTAATCTACTCTCCAATTCTATCTATGAATTTATCAAATTTTGATATAAAAACATAATAGTATAACAATGAGCCCCCTTCGTTAATTGAGAAATGAACAAATTCAAATATTAATTAAAGGCTTCAAGCTATTGAACAATGATTAATAAAAAGAAAAGAGAACGGGTTCTCTCAAAAAACAAAAGTAAAAAAGGTGAATGTGTAACGTTTGCTCTTGTTCATCATGTGAATACCAATGACATTTGTCCTCTTGACGCCGTCAGTGCTTGGATCTCTCTCTCTCTGTTTTTTTTTTGGCACAAACGATCAATTGGCCCTAAGCCAATTTAGGTCTTCGATGGCGAACAAAGGTGGAGCTCACGAATGGTTCGACGATTAATTGGTTCAAGGCAGGTGTTGAAAGCAGCAAAGAAGCTAGGAGCCTAGAATGAGGAATTGGGGAGCTCTAATCCACGGTTTACGATTCTGACCAAAATGGATTTGATTAGCTCATAATCAGATTTTGAGGTGGAGCTCACTGATGGTTCGACGATTAATTGGTTCAAGGCAGGTGTTGAAAGCAGTGGAGAAGCTAGGAGCCTACAATGAGGAATTGGGGAGCTCTGATCCAGGGTTTACAATTCTAACCAAAATGGATTTGATTAGCTTGAAATCAGATTTTGAGAGAGATTTCAAAAGGTTTTTGAGAATTTTTTTGAAACAGTAAAATTAATTAAAATTTGATCAAAATTGGTCAAAGTTTCTCAATTTCCAACATCATTTCATAGGGTCAAAATTAGACCCCCAATATTATCGTGAACCTTACTCTAATCACATACAGTGATTACTACTTAAAAATACCTAGGTTTCATTTTACTAAATTAACAAAAAAAAACCATTTGTAATAATGACAAGAGGTCTGATAAATCTAAAACCACCTATAAAAATTGATTTTTCACAAGTGGTGATATTAATAGAAATGCCTATGAATGTAGGGTTATTCTTGTATGCAGTAGTCTTTAGAGATTGCCCGGTTCTTCTAATATCATCGCCTGTGAAAACTGAGAGGAGTTTATAAGGCAATGGATGGCCAAGGCCTTAGCACACAGCTAAGTCTCTATCCCTCACATCTCCCACTCTTCCCCTCTATCGCTTCTCCTCCTCCTCTCCCTAGTTTCATATAGCCTTGAGAGCAGTAGATCCAGTGATGGAGCCACCACATGCCACACTGCCACCATCATGCCATGCCAACATTCATGCTGATTGAGGCGGTGGGAGTGGATAGAGCTGACATTGAGCTTGATAATGGCAAGCTATTTGTAGGCAAGCTTTTTTGGCTACACCTTTGATCCATATTATTCCCCTTTTTGTTGTGAGATATATGTGAATTTGTGATGGAATTGTGTAGTATTATGGAGCATTGTGATGCAGGCATGAAATTTCTCTCTTTTTTTCTCAGTTTCTTACGGACTTTAGACCCACTTGGTGATATGATATGGAACATTGAATCTTATCTTGTTTTTCCCCATTTCTGTGGTGATATTGATTTGATTTGTAGTGCGTTTCATATGTGGAAATGGGACAAGCTAGGGACATATGGATATCGTCAATTGAATTTTCATGTTTTTTTACCAAAAATAATCCCCCCATTCACTCGGCTTAACTGGTTAACCATATATAAAAATTGACTTTCATAATGGTTTAAATGATAGTTTTTTAAAATTATGTGCGAAAGTAAATCCTCACACCTGATTGTTTAGAGATGGGCGGCTAAACTGCCTCTGTGAATAGAACTTTTTCACCTATGAGAACTACTTATGTAGTGTTAATGCCAGAATTTATACAGCCTATAAACGAGATAAGCTGATGAAGGAAAGACTGATCAACTCATAGGGAGAAGCTAATTGACAATATAGAAGAGCTGATCAGATAGGTTGAGGACGGATATGGTCTATATAAAGATGGAGGACTATCTAGATAGAGATCGAATCTGAGAAGGAGTCATGTGAACCACAACATTGTGTTTTGAACGTAACAATGGAAGAGGACAGGGCGAGGTCATCGGCTGCTTACCAGTCGAATGTCTGATATAGGCCTATAGCTAACCTCATTGGCTATCTGAGTCGATGGAGAATAAAATCTGCTAGATTCCGACGCCAGCCCTATCAAACGTGAACCTAATAGATCGGACCTAACCGAGATAGTATCAGACCGAACCCGTTAGGACAAGATCGATCAGTAGCGGATTAATCACCGGGCAAGATATAAGATAAATATATATATAAATCTGTATCAGTCAGACAGCCGATACGCTAGGCGTGAGGCACACGATAATGTTAACTTATTGGCTACTCACTCTGACAAAATGCCGCATGAGAATTCGTTGGACCAACGGCTTGATCCACCATCACTAATCTCGTATGTCAGACCTAAGCAATGCAACACGAGCCCAAGAATGGTGAAGGGATACCAATGGACTAATAAGCCTCACATGAATATGATGTGGCACATCTGAGGTCATACCTAAATGAAACATGCTTAGACAGAACAAACGAACCAAGATAATGGCTGAACTTACCCCTTCGTCAAAGATTAAACTTAACTGATGCAGCCCTACGTCGAAAGCTAGAACCCACTGAAGTAAAACCTAGATGAGCTAGGTTGGCGATGCGCTGAAGGTTGTGTTTGTAGATGATCTGATTGATATCTTGATAGGTTCCTAGGGTCCATTTTTATATCCTAGAATTACAATAGTCCGATGTGATTGCAGACAACCCCGAACAATATTTTCTAAACACATAAGGAAACTAATCTATAAGAAATTATAAAGATAACTAAACATGTCTAGCTTATATAATATATAAAATATATCATATAGAACACTTGGTTGTGAGTCTCACGATTTCTCAACAAACTTAATTGCAACTGGATAACTTTCCGTCTTCGACTGGACCAAATATGTCGTCAGTCTAGCTGATTGGCTCTCTCACTATATCAATTGGATTTCTTCTATGAGCCAATCGGTTTTTTCTTGATTGGTCGATCCCGTTTGTAGGGTGATCAAATTCTTTCGTTAACATGTGCACTGTGAATAATTGTATTTTTGTCATATTTTATGTGCTGTATGTGAATAACTTTGTACTATGTATGGTTAATGCAATTGTATTTTTTTGCTAACAACTTATTTGCATAGGCAGCCGTCTTAAGATGCATATGTGAAAATTATCATATGTGGTCCTTTTAATATGTTCACGTGTGGAAAGGTCCATAAGAGATTAAGAGATAGCTATGAGCTTGCCTGTGGAAATGCAACAACATTTTCACCGGTGTTCTGTTACCGGGGATTGACTGAACTGATGGGGAAATTTATTTGTCATATGTAGAAATCATTTCCATAGTAGTGATAATTAATAATTTAGTTATATTGATAGTATACAGAATGCATGGCTGACATTAAAATTACTATTAGACCATATGTTAATCAGTAGATAACATACTTCTGTCTTCTCTTTACCTTGCAGATGGTAACATCGTACCACACTATTCACGCCCGTATTATGAGATGTGATGGTTTCTTTCGATGTTAGATGACAATGACATATTATAAATGCTTCTATCAATCAATAATAACGGGTACAACGGACAACGACACATACTCCATCGGTACCGTGGATATATCTGACTCTGCTATTTGTCCTTTTTTTTTAAATTGGTATTTGGTAGACTCGAAGAACCTAAGCATTCATAATTTTTCAGCTAACTAAAGGCAATTTTTAATTCATTGCATTGTAACTACAATTTTGTTATTGCATATGGTTTACCTTTTTATCTATGTTGGAATACTTTTTATATTTTCTTTATAAACTTTTAAGAATTGTCAATTTATTTCATGTTTCGGTTAATATAATTTATGGTTCAACCTTTTATCTAACAAAGAAAATACTTTATTAGTTTAAATAGATTATTGGGGGAGCAATGAAAACTATAGAGTTGTCATCAAGGGATTAGGAAACAAAACTGTTACAGCCTTATGTATTCGCAGCCTGACATGTGCATATTTTTCCTCTCCGGTGTTTGATTTTATAATCCATATACATATACTAACTAGATCACTGGCATCAGTCTATATAAATATATAAATTAAATATAGATTTATTTAATTTGTGGTAAATCAATCTAATCACGTTACGGTTATTTCTACTATCAAAAACCATCAAACCGTGCGAATTACAAAATCTGGCTGGGAATCAATTAGTGGTACCAAATTCTGAACGAGACGGATGTCTCTTCCCAGTGGGCCGTTGCACGGTTGTCACGTGTCATCCAGGTGTGGTGTAAACCTGCCATGGATTCTCATCATCTCATACACGAAAATATACATAGAGAATAGTAGGTTGTTTGTAGCATTGTCTAAGGAGCAGTAACAATTTAAATTATATATAAATATGTATTTTGAGAGAAAATATATATAGTTCACATAGTTACCGGCTATGACAACCAGTTCTTTTCTCTTCTTTTCTACTATCTCTTTTTTATGTACCATTTGTATGTGCAGAAAATTAAGTGGATATGGTATAAGACAATAGATGACAAAGGCTGGAGGTATATATAAGGAGCATTTTAATCACTCAAAAAACAAGGAATAACATATAATTAGCCTCTCGGATCATAAATTATGACTATCATGTCCTTTGAGTAAGTAATGAATAAAAGTAGTGGTTGCGAATAACAATGTGTTAAGTTAATTGTTCTAAAAGTTCTTATAGAAGAAATAGCAAACATAATTGAAGTTGTACAGAGCCATTATGCATCTGTTAACTACCCATCCAATGTCCTCACTTAACAACTCTTCTCGCTATGGAGTTTCTCAATGTACATCTTTTTCTCTTGAGCTCAGCAAAATTGTCATGTATGTCGATTGTGTGTTGCGTCTTGTATATTTTAGTTGAGTCTAGATAGCCAACCGGTTCCCTCATTTTATTCACATCGTGTAATTGTAATCTATACATGCATAACAACTCAAAATATTAAGCACTATATCGATTTATGTTCAAAGAAGAGTTAGCGATATATAGACTTATAGGCCCATACACTAACAAGATTGACATCTATTTTTTCTCGATGATACATAGCATGTATATCCTTGAAATGTAGCATGCCACAAGCGACTTTCTTTGTTTGTCCTGTCCTTCCAATTAACACATGCAACTTATATGGTGTATGACAGAATATGTTATTTATTGGGTATTGGGTCATAGGTGATGACGCTAGACTAGGTTATTGGTGCTGCACAACATGTTGCAAATCTGTCAATAATTTTTCACCATTTTTATTCATCAAATTGAATAATCACTCGATCACTTCTTCCCTAATTTCTTACTTCATATTCACCTTCTACCTATCACATCTCTTATAACTTACTACGTCTTTTGGAAGCCCTTTCTTCTAGCTTAGCATGGAAGATACCCTCTAACACAATAATGCGGTTAGCTAATCTTTCGTCCTTCTGGGCATGAACTCCCACTTTTTTGCTTCTCAAAGAATTCCTTCAAACTTTTAGCTATTTGTTTAACACTAGGGTATTTGAATGCTAACTGTTCATTGTCAATAACTGTTTAGTGCTCCTAGCCCACACCCAATTCTTGTCGTGATTATCCATCTCTTCATCCTTCCGCCTTCACTTCTTCTTCTTTCTTGCTCTATTTATTGACTTTGGGGACGTACCCAGTCGAACCTAGTTGATTTAGATATTGCTTTTTCTTTGCCAATTCAAACAATTTTTTACTCTTCTCTAAGGCCAAGGGGATTTTCCAATATTTTTTAAATGGCTCGATTCCGCTACATATACTTCTTGTTTAGATTGGGCGTACTTCTTATTTAGATTAGACTTACATTATCTCCATTGACAACTAATAATTGCTAGTACATACATCTTTTCTACTTCATAGAATCCTTCTGGCTATAAGTATCTATTCATCAATTCCACCCAAACAAGTTCCTTCGTTCTATCACTTACTTTCTCCCATTCATCTATAAGGATTGGATAGTGATCCCTTATCAAAGTACCACAAGAGTTGCTCCATTTTGTGGGCACACCTTTAGGCTTAATGAGTTCCTCTTCGTCCTACACTAGTGATGGTGTGTACTTCATCCGTTAGCTTATACTTCTCTCACCGTGCTATTGTTCTTTCATCGACGGTTTCACTCATGGTTGTAGCTGTCACCATCCTGGCAGGCCCGATATAATTCAGTAGGATCATTTGCACCCTTCTCTTTTGTAACAACTTTTTAGCGAGTACGAATATCTTGTTTCAATCTATTGTACATATAAAAAAACACTTTGTTAGATAATAAGTAAGCAATTATTATTGCTAGTAAATTTGGTGTAACTCAACAAAATACTTACAACATGTTCAATTGGAATATAATCGGGGTCAATGTCCATGTGGTTTCTTGCCCTCTATATAACAGGATGCAAATCAGTTAGTGTACGCCACTATAACTAACTAGATGACTTCCTATTTGGCTTGTGGTGCGATCGTAGCTGCTAGATCAGTGTTGTATTGCATGTCCTTTCCATCGTTCTAATACAAATGTTATATTTGAATTAGAGGATAATTTATAAACTTTATTTACAATTTAATATTGACACGAACGATTATCTTCATGGAGCTAAAGGAAACATATAAATAAAATCATAATATCCATACAAAATAAAATGTCCACATTAAATTATCATGCATTAATCCTAATTAAAATGTCCATATATTAATCCTAATGTCCATTCAAAAATGTCCACAGAGTAATCCTAATATCCATAGACGAAAAATAAAGAGAACAAAACTGAGATTATGCCACAATTCAAGGACAAAAAGGAGGTGGTATCTTACTTACCTTTCAAAAAAAACTCACAATCTAGCATCTAACAACAGCTTATCTGCTTTGCTTTGATTAATCAACTTCTTGTTGTTTTTTCTTAAAGAATTCACTATAGTTCCAGCAGGAGGTTGCACTAAACCTAGCTCTGGCTGTTCCTAAAACCCACGGTCTCCTCTCTGAAATTTCCTGATCGACATCAGCGATTTCATGCTCCGTGAGCAAAATCACTTCAAAATTCCAGCAACACAAGCACACACAAACAGAAAAATAACAATACTAGTTTGCGATTCATCTGCATTCAAAGCATACATAAAAGCCTAAACCCCCAAAAATAAATTTTCATAGGACAATCGATCCTTCGAAGTGAAACACTCAGCACAACAGCATCCAAGGGCTTCAACCACAACACTAACGAGAATGAAATGAGAAAGATAACGAGTAGGAGAGCAAAATCCTAGCTATACGGGAGGAAGAGGAGGCAGGGGTCTTGGATTAACTCGGTGTGGAGGCTGAGGTAAAATGGCGACATCGGGCTTAGGGTGACATGAGGTGATGCAGCATTGTGGGTCGGATAGGGTGGTGAAGGACAGGGTGGGGCAAGGGGACTTAGAGGTGGATGGATCTGGAGAGGTGACCATGTGTGCATGCTGGTCTTCTGGCAGGAGGATGATTAGGGACGATGGGGTGAGTAGGCAGTGAGGAAGTTTTGCGGCGGTGGCGGTGGAGAAAAAAATCAGCAATCTAGCCCTAGTAATTATGGGCGCATCGGGAGTTTGAAAAAATTTGACTTCCACACACCACTGTTATACGGGGGAGCATTTTTGCAAATGGGCGGCTGAGCCACTCGCCTGGAATAACCTTAACCCCATATACGAAAATGTTCTTTGCATATAGGTGGTAAGCCGTCGCTTGCGATAACCTTGGTGCTTGTACGGGAAAATAGTCTTCACATACGAATGGCTAAGCTGCCTGTCTAAGGATATCTTAGTGAGGCCCACCTATCAGCGGATACTTACTATGTAATTATATAATCAACTAATAATTGTAAAGCAGTAGCGTGTAAAATAGATATAAAAATTATAATTCTTTAATCATATAGTTAATTAGCATTTGTAACTCAATTAGGATTTGAAATATGTAATTATTTACTTAATTAAGCTCCTAATTAAGTGTAAATTGTGCATAATAATTCACAAATTGTCATTAATACGAAACAAATACCTGAGTTAATAAGGTTATGAAATTAATACATAGTATGACTTGCAATTGAGGTACACATCAAATACATAGGAAGACATGCTTTAGTTGTTACACATGGGACCCAATATTAGTCTTTCACGATTTTTCCAACATCATCAGCTTATGTACAGCTTGTTGGTTTCTTCACTAAAGGTTTTTTCGATGCTTTAGATTTTCTTTGAAAGATCTGTAAACAACGACATTTCATCATTCTGATTGTAATCTTTGGCATATTCAACGCCATTGACACTAATGATTTCCTTGCCTACCCAACCTGTTTCTTCTTGTGTGCATGGTCAGTAACGTAGAAAACCTCTATGACATGCTCAACTAGTACCCACAGGTTATCATTATGGTCTACATTAACAAGTTCAATAATTGTTAGCCTAAAGTTGTTCACGAACACTGCTATTGGTTGTTTCATCCATTAGCATCAAAACTAGGGATCTAGATGTTTAATCCATAGTGTAGTTCACAAATTTCATCTATGAACTAGTAGTAGGTGGTTTTCCATCCATAGTTATCTGTTGCATTCACTCAAACCCCACTATTTTATGCCATCCCCTTCTTATCTTTTGACTTTATATAAAATGTGTACCTATTAATCTTGTAGGCCTGCCATGATGTTAGTTAACTTGAGGGCCCACATGATAACCTTTTTAGTGTTTTTTCTTTAATGAAGTCACTATCACTAGGTTCTGGTCCTTGAACCATGCGGTGAATTGACACTTGTGCTCTTTCACAATTCAATCTTTTGATCATCCAATGTTATTGGATCTAATCAAGTTTAAGTGTTATTCGATGTAGGGCTGAACTATCACATGTTGTTGTAGGACACTACAGTGTGTTGGTCACACAGTAATGAACTCATTGTCATAAAACTTTTTCTTACTGATGATCTCCCTTCTGGATAATCTACCTTGATGATAAGACATAGATAAACCAATGAGATTGACATCTTCTAGGTAATCTATGAAGCACTTGATGACTTTATCAGTGGTGTATCCCTTCATCATTGACCCTTTAAATGAGCACGGTTTTAGATGTAACCCTTCAGAGTAGACATAAACTGTTCATACATCCACATTTAATGTAAGTACAAAGGGCCTAGTTCGAGTATCTGAGTAACGATGTGAACCATTAGATGAATCATGATATCAAAAAATAATAGATGGAAGCACATCTTGAGCTAGCATAAAGTCTCTATCAGAAATATCTAAAGACGTCCTAGTTCTTCAAGATCTAAAACTTTCTATTAAATTACATTAAAGAAGTAGGAGACCTTCCCAATTTTTCTTCATTTTGGTGCCTTTTTCATTGTCTTCCCCAAAACAACCATGAGATTGACAGACATATCAAATTCCCATTACAATTGTGAACTTTGAGTGTAGTCTCATTCTCTACTTTGTTGTCAAATAGTCTTGGCATCCTTGATACCTGTGCCTGATCATTAGAAACCGTCGATGCTTCATGTATACCTATTTGTTTGATGATGGAAATTACATAGATGCGGTATTATCTAAGCACGTTACACAACCCATCTTTCCTTTGATCTATCATGAGATAGAAAAATTTGCTAGGTAGTTGCTCATGGTGATAGAGATAATAGATTTGCATGTGAAGTACTTCCATAGGCATTCATCCCACACCATGATCTTCTCATCCCATAGATCTTTCATGTTCTTGTTAACGCCAAAATTTAGAAAGCATGTGGAATGATTGGAAAAAAGATTGACTTAAGTAAATAAGAGTCCGGTTGCTCTAGGGAGGAAGCCGATTGAACGAAGCAGGGAAAGATTCGGTCCAAGATTAGAATGTTATCCAAATGAGATCAAGTTTGAGGAGGAGTCGTGGAATTCACGGTAGGGTATTCTATTTATCTAACTCGTATCTTATATGGATAGGAAGATTTAGTTAGCTTAGTTAACTTTCATAGAGATATTTTCCTTTATCTTTGTTAGAAAATAACGTTTGATGGTTGTTGTAAACGCGTCAGACTTTATAAACCCAGTGTATAAATATAGACCCCCTGGAAACATGTATAGGACATCCTACGTTCAACACAACTTCGACGTATCGTCACCCTAGTCTATCTAGGTTTTTTCCAGCGAGGTCTGGCTATCGACGTGGGACTGCATCAGCTAACTTTGATCTCCGGCGAAGGGGTAAGTCCCGCCACTATCTCGATATGTTTCGCGTTGTCTAAGGGTGCATTGGTTAGGTTCAACCTCTTAGGTCGATCGGATGTATCGCATCACGTATGTGAAGATTTATCGGTCTATCAAGCTCTTTCCGCCATCGATGGTCTCAAGCTGCATCGGTTAAGTTTGACCTACGAGGCTACCGATGGTAAATTGAGCTTTAGGCCTATAGGTCTAAGTATGACGTTCCATCGGAGTGTTAGCCAATGAGTTATCTATATGTTGAGCAACACGCCTAGCGTATCGGCTTTTTGGCCGATACGCACCAGTCTTTAGAGACTTTCCTTGAGCACCACGCCAAGCGTATCAGCCTTCCAGCCGATGCGCGCCTATCTTCCAAGAGACGTCCTTTCATCAGCTCAGCTAGCCGATGGGTTCGCTTCGCCCTTACTTCAGCTCAACCGATCCGATGTCCACCGTCCCGTTGCTGTTGGCCTCGGTCTCGTACTGTCTCAGTTATGTCCGATCTTCGAGATTTAGCGCTAGTGACGTCATCACGGCGAGCGACGGGTTTTGTGCTACCATATCTAGAGCGGCATCAGCTTTGCAGCCAGCGCCTTTTATACGATTCCTTGCCAGTTTGCATATGCCTTCATCTGCTTTCCAGTCGATGAACGACCGCTATAGTTTTCATCAACTACTAGGAGGGATCCCACACGCTTTGCTATTCTCTGAATACACTCCTATGTTTCCATCAGCTTTGTAGCCGATGGATTAGGATCTCGCTTTCGCTACATCCAAAGCCATTATATCCTTCGTTGATATCCGCCTACACCTTCATCGGCTCTCTAGCCGATGGAAGAGTGTCTTGATTCCTCTCGGCAATCAGCCGATAGCAGGAGCCATCCGGACGCGGCCGATGACTAACTCGATCCTACCGGCAGCCAGCCGATAGCAAGGACTCGTACCGGCCCGTTGTCTAACTGACTCATTTGCCTCACCTTCTTGTCAATTGCAGGGTCAAATTGATTGGAATGTCCACACCCGCACCGTCGTGCCGAAGCCGACCAAAACCCACAGCCCCGGCGCACGTACCTCGAGCCATGGAGAGAAGCCTACCGGCCTATATTGGAGCTAAGCAGACCTCCTAGGCGTTGGTGTGTTCACACTGGACGCGCGAGATCCCGGCGTGAACATACTTTTTGGCATGCCCGGTGGGACCGAAGTTTTCATACATCGGCTAATAGGACCCATACTTCATTCATGGGCTGGTGGGGTAGAAATCTTCATTCATCAGCCGATTAGACGGGATTTCATTCATCGGCTGGAGAAACTTGAAGACCATTCATCGACCAGTAGGACTATACAATTGCCTGATTAGAAGTCAGAATTTTTACTCATCAACTCCGGGGGGCATCTTGTTGCCAATATGTCTAAAGAAGAAGTTGATGCCAAGGTACATTCGTCCGAGGAAGAAGCTGATGAGGATATTATAATTCCAGTAACCATGGAGGATTTGAGTAAAGACCAAAGGCAGCAAATAGAGCAGAACGTGGACAACTTTTGGGAGCTCTGTTTGAAGTCCTTTAGTATGACAAAAACAAGGGCCGATTCAAAAAGCACAGTTACCAAAATGTGTCTTGTTGAAAGAATCAAACCATTCATTACTTGTAAATTCTCCCAAGCCATTGCAAGAAATGTTCAACGAAACATTTTGTTAAGCATTCAGTAATCCATCGGAAATATGGATAGATACACTACAAGATTTGATCAAAAAGACGATACAAGAATTATCATCTCAAGAGCCTGATCAAGATCTTATACCTTTGCCGATAGAGACGAAATTATCTCAGGAAACTTGTAAAAACAAGATGGACCTATCGGCAAATATATATCCACCAACAGAAGATCAATTCGAGGGGCAACGATAGGAGCTACCTCTAGAATTCTTTTAGGGTAATTATTATGGAGGATATCAACGTGTCTACCCAGATGGCGATCCCAATTTACACACTTATTATCAAGAGTATCGCAGGTAGAATCGGATACCATATCCACCTCCACACTATTAGAGAGATATTCTAAGGGAGAAGGATTGGTTAACCAGAATTATGGACACGGTGAAAGAGCAATTTGGTATCAAGCCTAACGATCAAACAATTATGTATCGGCACCCATATCTAGAATGGTTTAACAGAGTTCCATGCCTCACCGATACATGATACTAGATTTCTCCAAATTCTTAAGGCAAGACAACATATCTACAATGGAGCACATCAGTCAATTCTTAGCACAGTGTGAAGAAGCGTCGGCTAAGGAAGCCCTCAGAGTCTGTTTCTTTCCATTGTCCCTCTCTGGATCGGCTTTCACCTGGTTTTCTTCATTACCACCAAACTCAGTTAAGGGATGGGCCGATCTAGAACAGCAATTCCATAAATATTTCTTTGCTAGGATTCAAGAAATGAGACTATAAGATTTGACATCAGTTAAACAGAGGCCTAATGAGTCAGTTCTGGAGTACATTCAATGTTTTTGGGACATCAGAAGCCGGTGCTATAGTCTTGTTTTGAGCGATGAACAATTAGCTTATTTGGCCTTCTAAGGGTTGTCGAGGTGCATCAGGTGGAAATTTTCTTCCCAAGAGTTCAACAGTTTAGCACATTTGATGCATGTGGTATCGGCTTACGAGAGTCGATTATCAGAAAGAGAGGAGATTTCGAAGCATTGGAGGCCTAAGGAAGAGAATTTTGAAGCATGAGCCTTCATACTTCGAAATTGGGGGCATGTGTTAACGCCAAAATTTGGAAAGCCCACGGAAGGATTGGAAAAATGAACGACTTAAATAAATAAGAGTTCGGTTGCTACAGGGAGGAAGCCGATCGAACAAAGCAGTGAAAGATTCGGTCCAAGATTAGAAGGTTATCCAAATGAGACCTAGTTTGAGGAGGATCGTGAAATTTATGGCAGGGTATTCTATTTATCTAAATCGTATCTTATATGGATAGGAAGATTAGGTAGTTTAGTTAACTTCCTTAGAGATATTTTCCTTTATCTTTGTTAGGAAATAACGTCCGATAGTTGTTGTAAACACGTCGGACTTTGTAAACCCAGGGTATAAATATAGACCCCTAGAAACATGTAAAGGACATCCTTTGATCAATACAACTTCAGCGCATCGCCATCCTAGTCTATCTAGGTTTTTACCGGCGAGGTCTGGCTCTTGACGTGGGGCAACATCGGTTAACTTCGATCTTTGGCAAAGGTGTATGTCCTGCCACTATCTCGATATGTTTTGCTCTGTTTAAGGCTTCATCAGTTAGGTTCGACCTCTTAGGCCGATCGGATGTATTGCATCACGTCCGTGCACGATCTATCGGTCTATCAAGCTCTTTCCGCCATCGATGGTCTTGTGCTACATCAGTTAGGTTCGACCTACGAGGCTGCTAGCGGTAGATTGAGCTTTAGGCCTATAGGTCTCAGTACGACGTTCCAATAGAGTGTTAGCCAATGAGTTATCTATACGTTGTGCAACGTGCCCAGCGTATCGGTTCCTCGGTCGATACGCACCAGTCTTTAGAGACTTCCCTTGAGCGCCACACCAAACGCATCGCCCTTCCAGCCGATGCGCTTGTCTTCGGAGAGACATCCTCTTATCGGCTCAGCTAGCCAATGGGTTTGCTTCGCCCTTACTCCAGCACAACCGATCTGGCATCTTCCGTTCCGTTGCTATTGGCCTCGGTCTTGTACTGTCTAGGTTAGGTCTCATCTTCGAGATTCGATGCTAGCGGCATCATCACGGCGGGCGATGGGTTTTGTGCTACCATATCTAGAGCGGCATCGGCTTTGCAGCCAATGCATTTTATACGATTCCTTGCTAGTTTGCATATGCCTTCATCGGCTTTCCAGCCGATGAACGACCGCTACAGTTTCCATCGACTAACAGGAGGGATCCCGTGTGCTTTGCTATTCTCTGAATAAACTCTTGTGCCTTCATTGGCTCTGCGGCTGATGGATCAGGATCTCGCTTTTGCAACACCCAAAGCCATCGTATCCTTCGTCGACATCCGCCTACGCCTTCATCGACTCCCCAGCCGATGGAAGAGTGCCCTGATTCCTATCGGTGATCAGTCGATAGCAGGAGCCATCCGGATGCGGCCGATGAATAACTCGATCCTATCGGCAACCTACTGATAGCGAGGGCTCGTATCGGCCCATCTTCTGACTGACTCGTTTGCCTCACCTCCTTGTCAATAAATTGATTGGCACGCCCACACCCGCACCGTTACGCCGAAGCTGACAAAAATCCACAGCCCTCGGTGCACGTACCTCGAGCCACGGAGAGAAGCCGACCGGCCTGCACTGGAGCTAAGCAGACCTCCTAGGTGTCGATGTGTTCGCGCCGGGCGCGCGAGATCCCGGTGCGAACAATTCTCTAGGAAAGCTATTATACTTATGTGAACACATCTATTTCTTTTCCAGTTTGTTTCGGGCCTCGTATAAGGATGGACACTAAGATGTACTTCTGTTTCTGATACCCATGTTGGAAGGTTGTACATGGGCAGTAGTACTAGACAAGTATTGTGTGAGCTGCTCATCCCATCCGTACATAGCTTAAATGTGATATTCCTCAGATTCGAGGCAAAACTTGGGTGTATTGCATCAAATATTTTCCACTAGTAAGCACCAATAGAGTGGTGAAGCTTCCAATCTTGTACTTCTCGTGATGCCATCTCATTAGTTTAGCGTCCTGAGGATTCAAGTACAAACACTTTATGCGATCTGTCAATCAAAATTGCAGGAATTTTCTTCTTTGAGTACAAACACATGCATAAATCTTTTGCACACCTAGTGATAACATACATATGAGTTTCTTCATTTCATATACTTTTGCCTACAGGAAGTTAGGCATTGGAAGGATCCTACTTAGGAGAGTCAATAATTCATTAATACTACTATCCAACCATCAGTTGCACGCCTTTAATATTAGTAGTTCATTCACTGAACGTAGGAATGTCATAACAACCATTTGATTCTTTATACAATAATCTTTTGTAGCCTTCTGCAAATGATTTAAAATTATCTAACCCTCTCGTAGAACATATCAACACTTCCATTTCGATGTGGCATAGAATTTGATCTAGATCAAAATCAGCATTGTCATTCAAGTCGTTCATCATTTCTTCATATGACATTTACTATGAAATTTTTGCTAGCCCCCTTTCTTCGTGATTACCCTCTCTTTGGAGTTTGATATTTTTGCCCTGTTGGGACCAAACCTTATAATCCATGCTTCACTAAGTGTGACCTATAACATTTAAAACAATCCATAAAAAAATTGCAATCAATACATGGATAATATATTTTCTTTTGTACCCACTATCGAATCATGTGCCCTTACTACTTCAATAATTTTTGAAACCTCCATCATATAGGATTGCAAAAATCTTGGTGTATTATACATCCATGCTCTATCCATTTGAAAATTCAAGCAAAATTAAATAATATTAAATATACAAACATAAATATCTACTAAAAAATTATCCCTGTTAGAACAGCACAGTTAAAGGCCCAAATATGGTACAAAATCAAGCAGTATTAATTATTCAATATTAAGATAAAAATTGATTGCATAAAAAACACCTATTCCCTTTGAAAAGAAAACCCCACCCGTTTCTCTCTCCAACTAGATTTAGAAGTTTACACACACATTCACATAATCTTATTTTACCTTGAAAAGAACTTACACGTTATATATATCTATTAAGACATACTATTGCACTAATATTACATAGATATTTTTAGTCAATTTCATGCTAAAATAACAAATAAAATTGTTTTATCTAGGTAAACAAAGCACCATTCATAAGCAAAATTCACGCTGTCCAAACTATAAAGTCATAGGAAAACTTCAAAAATAATATGAAAACATGGTTCTAACCTTACATAGACAAATTTCCCAAGAAATCCAAGTTTAAAATTTCCCCCTATATTTTGGCAATTTTTAGAGAGAGAAGCGATGGATTGGGAAGGGAGGGGTTGGGTTGGGCTGATAATAGATGATAGGTCTTCATAGGTGAACGGCTTAGTGGGTCGCCTGCTATAATTGGTTCTTGGATCTCTATAGATGGGCATAATGTTAGTGATATCCCCTACAAGCAATATGGAGATGCTGTAAATATCACATAATATATTGATGATATGTTGAGTTGTTTCTTAAAATAGACATTATCATTATTGATCAATGAGTATGAGTATTATTCATGAGACACCTAATATCAAATATTGCTATTTATAAATGATCCCTAATCATATATCAAATGAGAAATAAATATAATTATAAGATCAGCATATGCATTGATTGATGATCATGTCTCATAGATCATGGTATGGTGTTGGTCACCAAATCTCACGGAGTCCGAGTGGGCCTGGCAAGGGCTTGAACAAGCCAAGGTAGGTTTGATGGCACCCTGGTCACATGAATGCTTGGGAGATTTGATTAGCTTCAGAGCAGATTCTTAGTATTTAAGGTTCGAGGGTGTGCTAGTCAATTTGATCCTATAATTTACAAGAAGACAGATGGTGAGATCCACGAACCAACCGACCGGTGGGCCGATATAGCTCACCCTATCAGCTAGGTGCCAATAGGAAAGGTAGCACTCATGTATCGGCCAAAAAGCTGATGAAGGTGTAGGCGATAGACGTGTGGAATAAAATAGAAGGATTATTGGCCAAAGAGCCGATGACACTCCGGAGAGTGAAGACGATGAAAGCGCGGAGCGCGGTTTGATCCCTCAAGAAGACACAAGGACCAACGACCACCGTAGTGACATTGTTAGAACTAGTCTTGATAGATCATACTGAACTAAGATAGTATGAGACCAAGATTAACGGCATTGAGAGGATGGATACTAGATCATCCATAATGATAAGAAAGGAAAGGATCAGGTCATCGGCTACCTACCAACCGAATGTCCGACCTAGGCCTATATCTAGTATCCATAGGCTTATATCTAGATCTTGATGCTAGCCCCATCAGACACAAACCTGAGAGATCGAACCTATCCAAGATATTATTAGGCCAAATCCGATTTGACCAAATGAATTGCTAGTGAATTAATCATTGAGTGATACATAAATCGGATATGAGGCAAGCAGTAAGCATAATTCATCGGCTACTCACTCTGAGAAAACACCGCATGAATACCCGTCGATTAAATGGCCAATCCACCGCTACCAATCTTGTAGGTCAAACATAACCGGTGCGCACGGTATTGAGGATAGCGAAGGGAGATCGATGTATCTATGAGCCTCACACGGACGTGATACGGTACACCTGATTAGACTAAGAGGTCGGACCTAACTGATGTAGCCTTACACAGAGCAAGATGAACTATGATAATGGTAGGACTTACTCCTTCATCGAAGATTGAACTTAACCAATGCAACCCCACGTCAAGAGCCAGAACCCACCAGAAAAAACATAGACGAGTTAGGGTGACGATGTGTCAAAGTTGTATTGTATTAATCTGTTGATTATTTACAAGCTTCCAGGGGGTCTATATTTATTCCCTGGGATTAGAAGAGTCTAATGCGGTTACAGCAAACAACAAATGATATTTCCTAAATATATAAGGAAACTAATATATAAGAAGTTGTAAAGCTAACTAAACTTGCCTAGCTTACATAATATATTCTATATAGATAAAACACTTTGCTATGGATCTCCTGACTCCTCCTCAAACACAGTCCCATCTAGATAATCTTCTGTCTTCAACCAGACTGAATCCATCCTCAACTCGTCCGATCGGCTCTCTCACTATGTCAATCGGTTTCCATATATGAGCCGATTAGTCTATCCTTTAATGGCACATCCCGTTTGTAGGCTAACCAAATTCTGGTGTTAACGCGTGGCCCCTAAATTCAGAGTTTGTTAATGGACTTTGAAATTCAGAGTCATTGGAATTCTCCACAAACCAAGACAACCCATTACAGCACACAAACAACAACTAAGTGGCCTAGATTCCTGTTATGTCATCCTGTCCCTATAAAGCACTCTGTCTCTTCATCCTTCTTCACATCTCCTATTCACCAAAGCCCCCAAAACCTCGATAGAGTCCAGTGACTAAAGGGGAACCTCTGTAGATTGCTCCACTGACCACCGATCTTCTCCTCCTTCCTCGCGCGATCACGTCAACACAGGCAATTCCTAAGGTAATCTTTCATCTGTTCCTTTGCTCTACATTCTAGATAGATTTGGTCTATCCCATCTTTTCATCTGTTCTTTGCCATGTTCTTGTTTACTATAGAATCTAAAAGGTCATATTTCCATTCCAATTGCCAACCATTTGGGTTTCTTCCATCCAGGCCCCATGGATAGTAGGGATCCAATAGACTTTATAAATTTCAAAACAGAATAGATCCCTTACAAAAACTTGCTCATGACTATCAATGATTGGACCAACAGTTTTAGATCTTAGTCTAGTAAACACCCAAGATGTAGGAATTTGTACCTTAGGGTATCGACTTCCAACAAATCAGCCTAGAAGATATAGAAATCGGCCATTGTATCAACCTTTTCTTAACCGATATGGAAAAGAATGAGCCTTTACTTGCATCGGCTTCCTACTTTTGGTCGGAAGCCCTCAATGCTTTTATGTTTGGACATAGGTCGGTGACTTCGATCTTGATGGATGTCATCATGTTGACTTGCCTCAACATCACACACTATGTAAATCCGTCCATTGTCCAATTCAAACCCACTCATCACCTGATACTAATAGCATCGGAGGGAGGACTAAATACATATCCCTACATAATAAGACTTTCGGACCAATTGATGATCGGGAGGATGTTGCATTCCCAAATATGTGGTTGGAGCGGTTCATCTTTGACGGTTCAACCCTTGGACCAACTATCAATATGTAATGCTTAGCAAAATGCTTGGCTAATTAGCATCAAATTCCATTAGGGCAATATCTCTTTGGAGCCACCTATCAATTACTTCATGAAGTCGTGAACAAGCTATCAGTTGGCCAACCAGTCGGTTATATTAGCGGTCTCTAGTGGTTCATGCAACTTTGGTTGAACATCTACACTTCCAAAGACATCCCTAGAATCCCTTTCTCCTCTTTGAATTTTCTAGCTGATCATTTAGAGGAAAGTGAAGCCATCTAACGCCGATGTATCTCCCTGGGTGAAGCTGTATTGGCTCTTTCTAGAAGCAAAATGACTATACTCAGACTCAGCTAGTGGTTCAAATGTTTCTATTGTGGTTACTATAAGGAGGACACCCTCTGGTTCGCATAAGAGGATACTTCATCATTTGAGATGTCTTTCAGATTTCACCCACTCAACGAATTAGCCGATGAAGAATTGAAGACAATATTCTTGTTAGCCACAACTCCCAATCTTCTACCTATTGGATTCTCGTTGTGCCAATCCCAATACCTATCGTATGAGTTTTATCATCCATCCGTCAGCGCTTGTCAGTTGGTCTTTGGCCAGCTCCCAATCGACTTATTCTTCATTAGCAAGATCCAAATTCGAGGATATATGAACAATGGCTTGGAGTACAATTGGTTACGGATGATAGCCTGATCTCTTTCCTTGGGGACCATCACCACCTTCGAGCCCTGTATATCCAACACCAGACTCTTCTCTTGATGGTGGTCGAAGTGGAGAAGGCATTTGTTCAGTTCATTGGCTGAACATTATTGCTTGCGTGTTAATCCTAACTATGTCAAATCCGATAAAGAGCTAATCCTTTTCTTTACTCTATTTCCTATGCTCTAATTAATCTGGAATACATCATTTAACCTCCATAACCCCGTAGGGTAGTGACAAAGTGCTCATCGCCAAAAATCCCACGACCGGGGAGGGACAGCGGCTCGGTATCTCCCGAGCTTTGTCTCCTGGGCTGACCAGTATCTCCATCAGCCGATAACTCAATTAAACTCTCCATCGGACCTCTCAGCCGATCGGCTTTAGCACCATCGGATCGTCCAGATTTTGACATTAACACATGCTCCCCAATTTCGGAGTTTGCCAATAGACTATGAAATTTTGAGCCGTTAGAAACCTCCGCAAACCAAGATGACCCATTAAAACCCGCATTAATTGGCTCAGATCTCTGCCTAGGTCGCTTCGCCTCAATAAAATATATATCTGCCTCAGCCTTCTTCCACACACTTCTTCTCATCAAAACCCCCAAACCTCGATGAGCTCCATAGGCATCTGCAAATCTCCCAAGGCAAACTTCCATGAATCTCGATGGGCTCAAAAGACTGAAGGTGAGCTCTTGTAGATTTCTTTATCGGCTGCTACTCCTTCTTCATTTGTGCAATGGCTTCTACACATGTAATCCCGAAGGTAACTATTATCTTCTCTTTCATCCCATGTTTTGCACGAATCATCCCCATCCTGATTTCTCATGAGTAGTCGGGTTCTGGTTTCTGTAGGATCTCAAGAGGCAAATTGCTAATCCAATCTCCGAGCCCCGGTCACTTCTTTCTTGGTCCTACCATCCGACTGATTTCATCAACTCTGAAATAGAAAAGATCCCGTTCAAGCATTCATCCATGGCCATCACCGATTGGGCTAATAGCTTTAGATCCTAGCCTAGCAAACTCCTGAAATAGAGGAATTGGTACCTTAGGGTTTTTGCCTCCAAAAAGTCTTTTTGGGAGGATTTGGAAATAGACCATTGCATCAATCTTTCCTTAGCTGATATGGAAAGGAATGAACCTCTGCTTGCATCGGCTTCTTACTTCTGGTCGGACATTTTAAATGCCTTCATGTTTGGGCATGGGCCGATGACCCCCACTTTGATGGATGTTACAATGTTGACCTGCCTCAACACCACCCACTACATAAATCTGTTCAGCCTCAGATTCAAACCTACGCATTGACTAAACTCCAAGAACGTCGGAGGTTGGACTAAGTACATTTTCCTGCATAAAAAATCCTCCGGCCCAATCGATAGACGTGAACATGTAGCGTTCTTGAACCTTTGGTTGGAATGATTCGTCTTTAGTGGCTTGACTTTTGGTCCAACGACCAATATGAAATGTCTGGTAGAGCTCCTGGCCGATCACAACCAGATCCCCCTAGGGCAATATCTTCTCGGAGCTACTTATCAACTGCTCTATTAAGTCATGACCAAGCTATCGACAGGCCAACCAATCGGACATATCGGCGGGCCCTAGTGGTTTATACAGCTCTGGTTGAACGTTTACAGCTCCAAAGTCATCGCCAGGCCCCCTTTCTCTTCCATGACATACCCGACTGACTACCCAGAAGAAAATGAGGCCAGCCGACGCCGATGCAAGCAAAATGACCCCCTCGGACTCAGCGGGTGGTTCAAGTGTTTCTATTACGGCTTTACCAAAGAGGTCACCATCTGGTTTGCATACGAGGATGACTCATCCTTGAAATGCCTTCTAGGTTTCATCCGATGAAGAATCGAAGACAATCATTATATCCTCCATAACTCCTTGTCTTCTACCGATCGGATTTTCAATGGGCCGATCCCAACATGCATCATAAGAGTTGTACCATCCTTCAGTTAGTGCTCGTCAGTTGGGCTTCGGCCAACTCCCCATCAGCTTGTTCTTCATCGGCAAGCTCCGAGCCCGTGAAGAAGTGAAAAGCGGCTTGGGGTACGACTGACTTAGTTTGATGATATCAAACTTGTCCTTAGGGACTATCTCCACCTTCGAGCCCTGTATATCCAATACCAAAATCTTTGCTCGATGGTGGTCAGAATGGGGAGGCACCTATATAGTCTATCGGCTGAACATTACTGTCTTCACCTCAACCCCGACTACGTGGAATCTGATGAAGAGGTAATCCTTCTCCTTTCACTATCTTTTCTTCATCGTATTGAATTTCAACTGTGTCTTGATTCCCGTGATTCCACAGGCTAGCGACAAAGATGCACCTTCGACCAGCACAAGTGGTCGGCCGATTATCTATCAACCTCCATCGGCCAGATCCCTCCTTGGGCAAAGCGGTCCACCTCCATTGGCTCTCCTCTGAGTGTCGCAAGTATAAGGGCTAAAGTGCAAGAAACTAGCTTCTTGGACGGTTTCTAAGAAATAGAAACCCGACGCCGATATTGTCATCATTGCATCAGCCTCGCTAAGCCCTTCTCCTGCAGCAATTCTAACTTCTTCCGCATCTCCGTTGGTATGTGTTAGCATCAATCCTTTGTTGCCTTTATTTTATCCTGACACCTTTGCTTTGTAGCCTGAACCATTGGCTCCTGAGGTCCAAACGCCAGACCCTGTTACTGGGGCTGAGCCGATGGTATCCTTAGAAGTTTTGGTATCCCTAGGTGCCATCGTATCAGTTGGTATACGGTTATGAAGCAGTTCTTCCGTGGGAAGTTAACATCGCCTCTAGGAGGGTATCTTTATAGGATCAGTTGACAACTGATGATTATTACACGTTGATGACCGATGAGATTGATGATTTGACTCAGAGTCGGTTAGAAGCGTTTGAGTGGATCAAGAAAAACAAGGCTAAGGTCGCTAGGCATTATAACAAAAAAGTAATGACCAAATCCTTTTCTGAAGGAGATCTCATTTGGAAGTTGATTTTACCGATTGGATCTAGAGATAATAAGTTTGGAAAATGGTCACCTAATTGGGAAGGACCCTATCGGATCAATCGGTGTGTACCTGGCAATGCTTACATGTTGGAAAGTCTTGAAGGAGAGAAGTTTACCAAAGTGTTTAATGGAAAATATTTTAAAAAGTATTATCCTAGCATGTGGGTAGGCGCCTAGATCGGCTGAGCATAGCCGATTCAAGACAGATAAGGTTTCAAGGGTAGTATCAGCTGACGGTACCATTCGTATGATCGGTTGAGGCATAGCCGATTGACAATGTACAGAAGCCGATATAGTTTGTATCGATTACAAACAGCCGATATCATGGAGATATCACCTTTAGAAAATATACATACACAACTTTTGTTGATCAAGCTGATTGAAGTTTATTGCAAAAGTTAATGCTCAAGATGACATCTGGATTTCAACGAGGCTAAAGTTTTACAAGAATTTCTTAATGGTCTCAATCGTGCATAGATGGATTTGACCCATGTCGTTGATGGCGCGGATGTCATCCTCGTCTGATCCAGGGATAGTCTTCAGGTTCCTATGTCGACGAACTACGAGCCGCACTTTGTCTGCTAACTTGGCCTCTTGGTTCTGGATCGATTTTGGTAGGCCGATGAGATGGGACTCGGTGGAGTTGATGTCTTCATGAACCTTGTCGACTTCCGCCATCAAATTGGCTTCTCGTTTTTTCAAGAGGCCAAGCTTGGTGTTGGCATGTTGAAGGTCAACTGATATTTCATCAAGTTTCTTCATTTCATCAAGGGCAGTCAGCCGATCGTTGTGAGCCAGGTGGCTTTGTTCAGAGCGATCGGCTATGTGTCGTCTTGATACGGTCAGCCGGGTCCTTTGGAATTCCAAGTAGGCAGCAGGCGTGAGTGCATCCGACAGTTCCGCAGGCAGGAGGTGTTGAATTTCTGCAAGTCTTCCCCGGATCGACCCGCAATCTTCCACCAACGAGTCAATCGGAACCTCCAGCCGATGCATAATATCTAACAACTGCTCACGTGCATCAGCTTGCAAAAATGGTTCGATCGCTGTGCTGGTGGCTGAGTCTTCCTCTGCTTCCAGGTATTTGCCGATGTCGAAGGAGAATAGATCGGCTAATGACTTCATAACAATATTAGCAAATATGGAGATCATAAGTAAGAGAAATGACATGTATGATGGACGTACCTAAGAGACAGTGGGAGCAGTTCTTATGCGGGTGTTTGCTTGATGTGGGGTGGTTTGAGTGGATACCAAAACTTCAGAGGATACCATCGGCTCAGCCCCAGTAATAGGGTCCGGCGTTTGGACCTCAGGAGCCGATGGTTCAGGCTGCAAAGCGAAGGTGTCAGGATAAAACAAAGGCAACGAAGAATTGATGCTGACACATACCAACGGAGATACGGAAGAAGTTAGAATTACCACAGGGGAAGGGCTTTGCGAAGCCGATGCAATGATGACAACATCGGTGTCGGGTTTTTGTTTCATAGAAACTGTCCGAGTAGCCAGTTTCTTGTGCTTCAACCCTGATACTTGCGACACTCGGAGGAGAGCCGATAGATGTCGACCGCTTTGCCCAAGGAGGGATCTGGCCAATGGAGGTTGATAGATAATCAGCCGACCACTTGCGCTGGTCGAAGATGCATCTTTGTCGCCAGCCTGTGGAATCACGGGAATCAAGACACAGTTGAAATTTAATACGATGAAGAAAAGATAGTGAAAGGAGAAGGATTACCTCTTCATCAGATTCCACGTAGTCGGAATTGAGGCGAATGTAGTAATGTTTAGCTGATAGACTATATAGATGCCTTCTCCATTCTGACCACCATTGAGCAAAGATTTTTGTATTGGATATACAGGGCTCGAAGGTGGAGATAGTTTCTAAGGACAAGTTTGATGTTATCGAACTAAGTCGGTCGTACTCCAAGCCGCTTTTGACTTCTCCACGGGCTTGGAACTTGCCGATGAAGAACAAGCCGATGGGGAGTTGGCCGAAGCCCAACTGACGAGCACTAACCGAATGATGGTAGAACTCGTATGATGGATGTTAGGATCGGCCCATTGAAAATCTGATCGGCAGAAGACAAGGAGTTATGGAGGATAGAAAGATGGTCTTCGATTCTTCATCGGCTAAGGCATTTATCGGATGAAACCTAGAAGGCATTTCAAAGGACGAGTCATCCTTGTACGCAAACCAGATGGTGACCTCATTGGTAAAGCCATCAGCTAGCCTCATTTTCTTCTGGGTAGTCAGTTGGGAATGTCATGAAAGAGAAGAGGGGCCTGACAATGACTTTGGAGGTGTAGATGTTCAACCAAAGTTGTATAAACCACCAGGGTTTACCGATATGTCCGACTGGTTGGCTTGCCGATAGCTTGGTCGTGACTTGATGGAGCAGATGATAAGTTGCTCCAAGAAGATATTGCCCCAGGGGAATTTGGTGGTGATCGGCCAGGAGCTCTGCCAGACATTGCATGTTCGTTGTTGGACCGAGAGTCGAATCACCAAAGACGAATCGTTCCAGCCAAAGATTCCAGAACGCTACATGTTTACGTCCATTGACTGGGCCGGAGGATTTTTTATGTAGGGAAATGTACTTAGTCCAACCTCTGACGTTCTTAGTGTTTAGTCGATGTGTAGGTTTGAATTTGAGGCTGAACAGATTTATGTAGTGGGTGGTGTTGGGGCAGGTCAACATAGTAACATCCAACAAGGTGGGGGTCATCGGTCCATGCCCGAACATGAAGGCATTTAAGATGTCCGACCAGAAGTAAGAAGCTAATGCAAGCAGAGGTTCGTTCCTTTCCATATCGGCTAAGGAAAGCTTGATGCAATGGTATATTTCCAAATCCTCCCATAAAGACTTTTTGGAGGCAGAAACCCTAAGGTACCAGTTCCTCCATTTAGGGAGTTTGCTAGGCCAGGATCTAAAGCTGTTAGCCCAATCGGTGATGGCCATGGATGAGTGCTTAAACAGGATCCTTTTTGTTTTAGAGTTGATGAAATCAGTCGGATCCTTGCTACCCATAGGGCCAAGAAAGAAGTGACCAGGGCAGTCGGAGATTGGAATAGCAATCTGGCTCTTGAGATACTACAGAAACCAGAACCCGACTATTGATGAGAAATCGGGATGGGGAAGAATCGTGCAAAAACATAGGATGAAAGAGCAGATAATGGTTACCTCAACAATTACATGTGTAGAAGCCATTGCACAAATGAAGGAGTAGCGGCCGATGAAGAAATCTTCCAGAGCTCACCTTCAGTCTTCTGAGCCCGTCGAGATTCGTGGAAATTTACGGATGCCTATGGAGCTCGTCGAGGTTTGGGGTTTTTTAATGAGAAGTGTGTGGAAGAAGGCTGAGGCGGAGATATATTTTATAGAAACGGAGCGACCTAGGCAGAGATCTGAGCTGATTAATGCAGGTTTAACGAGTCATCCTGGTTTGCGGAAATTTCTAATGGCTCGAAATTTCGTAGTCTGCTGGCAAACTCAGAAATTAGGGGGCAGGTGTTAACGCCAAAATCTGGACGATCCGATGGTGCTAAAGCCGATCGGCTAAGAGATCCGATGGTGCTAAAGCCGATCGACTGAGAGGTTCGATGGAGAGTTTAATGCAGTCATCGGCCGATGGAGATACTGAGACAAAGCCGATCGGAACTATAGAAAAGCTGATCAAATTAGTAGAAGATTGGATCAGCTTGAAGACAGGGGATTGTCCAATGGACATCAGGTCCGAGAAGCAAGAGGAAAGGATTGGCTTTTCCGATAGCTATAGTGGAGAAGTCGATCAGGTTGCAGCAAAGGAAGACTCGGTTACAAATTGGAAGATTATTTAGATGAAACTGAGTTCGCGGAAGAGCCGTGGAGTCCACAGCAGGATGCTTGTTTTTATAAATTGTAACCTTACTTAATTAGGAAGGTTTATCTGGTTAGTTAACATCTTTAGGATTATTTTCCATTGTTCTTACTAGGAAATAATGTCCGATGGTCTTAGACACGTCAGACTCTATCTGTAAATCCAGTGTATAGATATAGACCCCTGGAAACATGTAAAAGATCTCCCGATCATATACAAATTCAGCGCATCGCCACCCTAGTTCATCTAGGTGTTTACCGGCGGGTTCTGGCTCTCGACGTGGGGTTGCATCGGTTAAGTCCGATCTTCGGCAAAGGGATAAGTCCCGCTACTATCCTGGTATGCTTTGTACTGTCTAAGGCTGCATCGTTTAGGTTTGAACTCTTAGTCAGATAAGGTATACCACATCACGACCGTGCAGGACCTATTGGCCTGTTAAGCTCCCTCTGCCATCGTCAATTTCATGCTGCATCAGTTAGGTCTGACCTACAGTGCTGTCGATGGTAGATCGAGCTTCAGGCCTATAGTCTTCTGCACGACGTCTCATCAGAGTGAGTAGCCGATGAGTTATCCATGCTCTGAGCTTCACGCCCAGCGCATCGGCCCCTCGACTGATATGCATCAGCCTTCAGAGGTGTCCCTTGACGCGTAACGCTGAGCGTATCGGTCTCCCAGCCGATACGCACCCGCCTTCAGAGAGGCATCCCCTCATTGTCTCAGTTAGCTGATGGGCTCGTTCCTATCCTTGCTACGGCATAGCTGATCCGGTGTTCTTCGTATCATCGCCGCTAGCCCCGGCCTCGTACTATCTCAGTTAGGTCCGATCTTCGAGGTTCGGTGTTAATGGCGCTGTCACGGCGGGCGACGGGTCTCTTGCTGTCATATGTGGAGTGGCATCGGCTGTGCAGCCCATGCCTTCTGTTCCTTGCCTAGTCCACATGCGCATTCATCGGTTTTTCCAGCCGATGAATCACCGCTGTCCGGAGGGATCCCATGCGCCTTGATATCCTCTGAGCACACCCTGGTTCCTCCATCGGCTCTACGGTCGATCCCTCGTCAACACCTATCCACATCGGCTACCTAGCCGATCGAAGAGTATCCCGAACCTATCGCTAGCTAGCCGATAGCGAGCGCCTGTATTGGACTTGTTCGTCTCACTTCCTTGTCAATTGCAGGGTCAAATTGACTGGCACGCTCATGAACCTCAAGGCTTAAGGACCTGCACTGGAGATAAGCAAACCTCCCAGGCCTTAGCGTGACTAAGCCGCCGTCCCTCCCCAGTCGTGGGATTTTTGGCGGTGAGCAATAATTTTATCAGCTTTTCTCGAAATTCAACACATAGATTTTTACTAATGTATGTCGGCCTTGGCTTATCTCCCGAACCTATATCTATTTGCTCTAACTCATCGGCCAACGTAAAACCTATCCCTAACTTTCCTTCGGAGTTCTCTATAGTTCCCATTGGAAACAATGGATCCGAGCCGACTTGCTAAATCGGCTTTATCCCTCAATAAAATTACCCACCCATGTTTGTCCGGATAGGCAGTTGAACCCATCAGCTTCCTAGAATGGCATATCAGTTATTGCCACACTGATCGACTGATCGGCCGCGATCACCTCAACTCTGTCTCCTTGCCACTGTATGAGACTTTGATGCATTGTTGAAGGAACACAATAGTTGGCGTGAATCCAATCCCTACCAAGGAGTAGACTATACGACCCCTTACTATCGCTGACAAAAAATGTGGTAGGCAATGTCTTGCTTCCAACTGTTAACTCCACATTCGACACTCCCTTAGTTTCTGATGGATTCCCTCCGAAGTCTTTCAAAACCATATTTGTTTTAACTATGTCTCCAGCCGTCTTACCTAATTTGCGGTATGTAGAATACGACATCAAATTGACGGCTGTGCCTCTGTCAACCAACATCTTTGCCATCGGCTTTCCATCAACATACCGTTGATATACTATGGTTTTAGATGTCAATGCTTGGATTCTTCTGGCTTGTCAAATATGGCTTGACTTGGTTCCAATATTAATTGGGCAAAATCTTCTTCTCGTCCTTCATTGGATACACATGCTTTATATTCCATCGGTAAGAAGAATACCATGTTAGCCTAAGCCGATGTACCAACCTCATCCTCTTTGTGCTTTACTTCCATACTTTTTTAATTTTTTGGCTTCGATCGGCTTCCTCACGGTCCTGATATTGTCTTTTATGCTACTCTCTATGCCGCACCGCAGCCTTTGTGCCCTCCTTTTCTGATTTTTTGTAAAAATCCTGGATGAACACCACTGATCTTTCATGGGGTATGATCCTTTGTTTAACTCCCGGTCCTTAACTATCCTTTGACCATACTCTTTGTTGATCAGCCCTAATTGGCTATGTGTCGATGTCCTAGTGATGGAAGGCCGATCATACAACGTCCTGCTCTGGTCATAGTACCGAGATTCTGGTTTGTTACATTTAGGACAGTTCTCAATTGACGGCAACCTCATATTTTAATCCCAATAGTACTGAAAAAAGGGACAACCCTAATGTGGATTATACCTTTCTTGTTGTGTTGTGGCTCGTCTTTCTTCGTCTTGTAGTCAAGAATATTTTTGATTAAGTCCGATGAGGTAACCTTCAACCTCTTCTAGCGCCTTTTTTCATCGGACCGATCTCCTGAGATCCCTGCAAACACCATATTCACTGGGAAAAGATGCCCGTCAACCTTCATCGGCTTTTTATCCTTGAACTTGATTCTCCCCTGTTCAATAGCCGATCGTAACTGTTGCCGAAAGGCCTTGCATTCATTGGTATGATGAGATATTGAATTGTGCCACTTGCAATACTTTTTCTTTCTGAGTTCTTCGGCAGATGGGATTACATGGTTCGGTGGTACCTGAATTTGCTTTTCTTGAAGGAGAAGATCAAATATCTTGTCAGCTTTGTTAATATCAAAATCATATATCTCTCCTTTATTGGCATTCTTGATCCATGGACATGATACGGGTTTCTTATTCCTGGTTCATTCTGCGAAACCCACTTCTGCAACGGATTCCTCCTCATCCGAGTCCGATGCATACACCTGTAGCTGAGCGGCTTTCCAATGGAACCTCTCTTTCTTGGTATTAGCAAATCGACTTTCGTGAGCCGATACTCTCTAGAGTAGATGAGACAAACTTTTGAACTCTTGTGAAGAGAAATGTTCCCTAATCGGAGCCAACAATCCTTAGAAAGCCAAGTCGGCTAGTTGTCCATCACTTAAAATGAGACTGTAACATCGGCTTCTGACATTCCGAAAATGCTAGATGAACTCTGAGCCTGATTCATCGTGCCTCTGTCTAACCGATGTTAAGTCTGACAACCTCAACTCTTGTTAACGCCAAAATCTGGATGATCCGATGGCGCTCAAGCCGATCGGCTGGGAGATCCGATGGGGCTAAAGCCGATCGGCTGAGAGGTCTGATGAAGGGTTTAATGCAGTCATCGACCGATGAAGATACTGAGACAAAGCCGATGGAGAACTGTAGAAAAACTGATCAGATTAGTAGAAGATTGGATCGGCTTGAAGACAGGGGATTGTCCAATCGGGATCAGGTCTGAGAAGCTCGAGGGAAGGAAGGAGAAGGATCGGCTTGACTAAAAAAGGTCCAATAGCTACAGTGGCGAAGCTGATCAGATTGTAGCAAAGGAAGACTCAGTTACAAATTGGAAGATTATTCAGATGAAACTATGTTTATGGAAGAGCCGTGGACTCCACGGCAGGGTGCTTATTTTTGTAAATTATAACCTTACTCAATTAGAGAGGTTTAGCTGGTTAGCTAACTTCTTTAGGAATATTTTCCTTTGTTCTTTCTAGGAAATAATGTCCGATGGTCGTAGACGCGTCGGACTCTGTCTGTAAATCCAGAGTATACATATAGACACCCTGGAAACATGTAAGATATCTCTTGATTATATACAAATTCGGCGCATCGCCACCCTAGTTCATCTAGGTTTTACTAGCGGGTTCTGGCTCTCGACGCAGGGCTGCATCGGTTAAGTCCGATCTCCGGTGAAGGGGTAAGTCCCGCCACCATTCCGATATGTCCTGCTCTGTCTGAGACTGCATCGGTTAGGTCCAACCTCTTAGGCCGATCGGATGTATCGCATCACGTCCGTGCTGGACCTATCGGCCCGTTAAGCTCACTCTGCCGTCGTCAAACTTGTGCTACATCGGTTAGGTCCGACCTATGGGGCTGCTGACGGTAGATCGAGCTTCAGGCCTATAGCCTCTTGCACGGCGTATCATCGAAGTGCTAGCCGATGAGTTATCCATGCTCTGTGCTTCACGCCCAGCGCATTGGCCCCACGGCCGATACGCATTAGCCTTTAGAGGCGTTCCACGATGCATAATGCCAAACGTATCGGTCCCCTAGCCGATACGCACCCGCCTTCAGAGAGGCGTCCCCTCATCGTCTCACCTAGCCGACGGGTTCGTTCCTATCCTTGGTACGGCATAGCCGATCCGGCGTCCTCTGTATCATCGCCGCTGGCCCTAGCCTCAAGCTGTCTCGGTTAGGTCCGATCTTCGAGGTTCGGTGTTGATGGCGCTGCCACGGCGGGCAACGGGTCTCGTGCTGTCGTATCCGGAGCAGCATTGGCTTTGCTGCCCGTGCCTTCTTGTGCTAATCATCGCCTAGGCTACGTGCGCACTCATCGGTTTTTCCAGCCGATGAAACACTGTTTGGCTGTCTGGAGGGATCCCGTGTGCCTCGCCATCCTCTAAATACACCCTGGTTCCTCCATCGGCTCTGCGGTCGACCTCTCGTCGACACCTGCCCATATCGGCTCTCTAGCCGATCGAATAGCATCCCAAACCTATCGGCAGCCAGCCGATAGCGAGCGTCTGTATCGGACCCGCTCGTCTCACCTCCTTGTCAATTGCAGGGTTAAATTGACTGGCACGCCCGCGAACCTCAAGACCTAAGGAACTGCACTAGAGATAAGCAAACCTCCCAGGCCTTCGCGTGACCGAGCCGCCGTCCCTCCCTGGTCGCGGGATTTGTTGGCGGTGAACAACTCTTGAATCTAGAAAAGAAATATTTATGGAATTGTTTCTCCAAATCAGTCCATCCCCTGATTGAATTTGGAGGTAATGAAGAAAACCAAGAGAAGGCTGGTCCAAATAAAGACAATGGAAATAATCGGACCCTCAGAGCTTCATCAGCAGATGCCTCCCCACATTGAGCCAGGAATCGGCTAACATGTTCCATTGTAGATACGTTATCTTGCCTTGAGAACCTGGAGAAATCTAAAATTTTGAATCGGTGCGACAGTGGAATTCTATCAAACCACTCTAGGTAAGGGTGCCGATACATAAAAGTTTGTTGTTTAGGCTTAATGTCGAATTACTCCCTTACAATCTTCTTCCTTTGCATTCTCTTTCTAATACTGTGGAATCGAAGTTGGTATCTGATATGATCCATAATGATCTCCTTGATAATTATTACCAGGATATTCTTGCTTATACCTCCCGTAATAGGCTATCCGATGATACCTTGGCATCACGTCTTCATGTTGCCCCCCAATCTGCTCTTGTACTGGCGGAAACATATTTGCCGATATATCCCTTCTGGATTCGTAAGTAACCTGTGGTTGTCCAATTCTCATCGGCAAATACACCGAACCTTGATCAGGTTGTTTAACAATAGATCCATCCATAGTTTTCTTGATTAAGTTGTGCAAAGTATTCGCCAGTACGCCCGATTGGTTAATGAGCGCATGGTGAATAGCTTCGTCAACTATCTTTTGTAGTGGCTTCCAAGGACTAATGGGCGGCGATCGACTCAATTCTCCTTCCAAAACTGGCTTTGGCATTTTGGACTTTTGAATCGGGCCTTGTCGGGTCATGCTAAAGGACTCCAGACAGAGCTTCTGAAAATTAGTTGTGTTCTGCTCCACCTGGTATCTCTGCTCCTTAGTCAAATCCTTTATCGTCACTAGGATTATGTTGTCTGTGTTGATTTCTTTACCCACCATTAGATCACAATTGATGAAGGGCTTTCAATTGATGAAAAAGGTCTTCTAGTCCAACTGGGCACGCCAAAAGGCGTGCTCACTGCCAAAAATCCCTCGACCGGGGAAGGACGGCAGCTCGGTCACACGAAGGCCTGGAAGGTCTGCTTAGCTCCAGTGCAGGTCCTTAAGCCTCGAGGGTCGTGAGCGTGCCAGCAATTTTTGACTCTGCAATTGACAAGGAAGTGAGATGAGAGGGTCCGATATAGGCGCTCACTATCGGCTGGCTGCCGATAGGATCGGGATGCTCTTCGATCGGCTGAGGAGCCGATGTGGACAGGTGTTGACGAGAGATTAACCGCAGAGCCGATGGAGAAACTAGGGTGTGCTAAGAAGATAGCAAGGTGCACAGGATCCCTCCGGATAGCCGAACAATGATTCATCGGCTGGAAAAACCAATGAAGGCGCATGCGGACTAGGCAAGGACTAGTATAAGAAGGCACGGGCTGCAAAGCCGATGCCGCTCCGGATATGACAGCACGAGACCCATCGCCCGTCGTAACAGCGCCATTAACACCGAACCTTGAAGATCGGACCTAACTGAGACAGTACGAGGCCGGGGCCAGCGGCGATGATATGGAGGACGCCGAATCGGCTATACCGTAGCAAGGATAGGAACGAACCCATCAGCTAGCTGAGCCGATGAGGGGACGCCTCTCTGAAGGTGGGTGTGCATCGGTTGGGAGACAGATACGTTCGATGTTACGCGTCAAGGGACGCCTCTAGAGGCTGATGCGTATCGGCCGAGGGGCCGATGCGCTAGGCGTGAAGCTTAGAGCATGGATAACTCATCGGCTACTCACTCTGATGAACGCCGTGCAGAAGACTATAGGCCTGAAGCTCGATCTACAATGGACAGCCCTGTAGGTCGGACCTAACTGATGCAGTACGAAATTGACGATGGCAGAGGGAGCTTAACAGGCCGATAGGTCCTACACAGACATGATGCGGTACACCTGATCTAACTAAGAGTTTGAACCTAAACGATACAGCCTTAGACAGTACAAAGCATACCAAGATAGTGGTGAAACTTACCCCTTCGCAGGAGATCGGACTTAACCGATGCAGCCCCGCGTCGACAGCTAGAACCCGTCGGTAAACACCTAGATGAACTAGGGTGGCAATGCGCCGAATTTATATATGATCGAGAGATATCATACATGTTCCCAGGGGGTCTATATTTATACCATGGATTTATAGACAGAGTCTGACGCGTCTACGACCATCGGACATTATTTCCTAATAAGAACAAAGGAAAATATTCCTAAAGAAGTTAACTAACCAGCTAATCCTTCCTAATTAAGTAAGGTTACAATTTACAAAAACAAACATCCTGCCATGGAGTCCACGGCTCTTCCACAAACCCGGTTTCATCTGAATAATCTTCTAATTTGGAACCGAGTCTTCCTTCGCTGCATCTTGATTGGCTTATCCACTGTAGCAACCGAACCTTCTTTAAGCCGATCCTTTTCCTTCCTTTCCTCGGGCTTCTCGGACCTGACCCTGATTGGATAATTCCCTGTCTTCAAGCCGATCCACTCTTCTACTAATTTGATTAGCTTTTCTACAGTCCCGATTGGCTTTGTCTCACGGGCTGACTAGTATCTCCATCGGCCGATGACTGAATTAAACTCTCCATCAGACCTCTTAGCCGATCGGCTTTAGCACCATCGGATTGTCCAGATTTTGGCATTAACACAAAGAAGCACCTATAACAAGTGCAAGCGGCTAGGCGATTATGTATCAACCTCCATTGGCCAAGCCCCACCTTGGACATGGTGCTCCATCTCCATCCGCTCAACTTCCACCATTACCGTCGGGAGCTAAATGCAATAAGCTGGCCACTCAGATAGTTTCCAAAAAATAAAAATCCCATAATCATGGTACCGATTTACCAAGTACCTCCTCCTACTTCGACATCGCCTCCCTCACCCTCGTCAGTATGTGCCGATCTAATTTCTTCTTTGTCATCTTTATACTTCCCCTGATTTCTTTGTTTTTCAGCTTGAACCATCGGCTACCGAAACCTTGCCTCCATAGACAGCTACAAGCACTAAGCCAATGGTTGATCTAGAAGTTTTAACGTCTTCAGTAGTTGATCCTCACCCAAGAAATACTCAAGTAGTCCACGTTACTCCCTCCTTGGTCATTGGACATACTCCAATAACTCATTAAGCTGATATCGATATTACAGCTCATGCCAGTCCCGCTATGTCTCAAGTACGGTCATTCCATATCTTCACTTCTGCTTTGGCTAATAGTTATTCTCCTCACCGATGTTAATTTGCAGTCATTGGCTAAATTGTTCTGCTTTGACATCAAAAAATACTTGGGGATGAACAAAGATACAACTACCAGTGTAGTGATCACACCATTTTTACCAGCCGATGTATGCGATCAATTATCAGATATCATAAATCAGCTGCACATCCCGATCGGCTCACTGGTGGAAAATTGCAAACCAATCCAGGGAAGACTTGTTGAGATTGAACACCTCCTGCCTGAAGAGCTTACTGATGTACTCACAATTACTGCTTACATGGAATTCCACAAGACCCAGCTAATCATGTCGAACAAAGCATCTTAGCCCAAAAAAATCAGCTATTTGCCCATACTGAGAAGAAAAAGCTTGATGAAATGAGAGTTGACTCGCATGATACCAACTGAAGAAACAAGAAGTTGATTTGATGGTGGATTTTGATAAGGTATGTATCGACATTGAAGTCATCAAATCCCAAGAGTCCAAAGTAGTAGAAATAGTACGTCAAGCAGCTTGTCGACACAAGAGCTTGAAAACCATCCCCGGATCTGATGAGGAAGATATCCACGCTATCAATGAGATAGGTAAAATCCGTCTGCGCACGATCGAGACAATCAAGAAATATCTGTAAAACATTGATCTTGAAAATCTACTATGACACTTCAAAACATTGATTGCCTGCAATAGAATAATTTGATCGGCTCCATTAATTTTTCTTATATTCTCTAAAGCTGATATCTTATAATATCAGCTATCTGTAGACGATATAACCATATCGGTTTTTGTCTTGAAGAGAACTATAAATTGGCCGCACGCAGCCGATTTAAGCATCAACCTAAATGGTAGAATAATACTTCTTCAGATACTTTCCATTGAGCACCGTAGCAAACTTCTTCCCTTCAAGACTTTCTAGTATATAAGTATTACCAGGCACAATGATTGATTTGATAGGGCCCTTTCTAGTTAGGTGACCATTTTCCAAACTTCTTATCTCTAGATTGAGTAGGCAAAATTAATTTCTATACGAGATCACCTTTAGAAAAATATTTAATCATCACCTTTTTGTTATAATGCCTAGCACCTTTAGTTTTGTTCTCCTTGTTCCTCTCAAGCACCCTCAGCCGATTCTGAGCCAAATCATCAAGTTCATTTGTCATCAGGTAATAATAGTCATAGGTAGTCAATTGATTCTATAGAGATACCCTCCTAAAGCTAATGTTAATTTCCCACAGCATAATTGTTTCATGCCCATATACCAGTCGATATGATGGTACTAGAGTAGATCCATGGCATATCATCCGATAGGCCCATAATGAATTGGCTAATGTAACGTGCCACCTTCACGGTTGTCCATCAATCTTGCACTTGATTAGTTTGATTAAACTTTTGTTGGAAGCTTCGTCTTGCTCATTTGCTTGAGCATAATATGGTGATGAATTTAATAATTTAAAACCCATACTGGTAGCAAATATTGAAACTCATCTCACATGAAGATAGAACCCTAATCGTTATTTATTATTTGCGGAATACCAAACCGATATATAATATGTTCCTCGATGAACTCAATCACGTCTTTAGAGGTAACTTTCTTCAAAGGGATAGCCATCCACTTTGTAAAATAATCTATCGCGCCAATATGAACATATTCCTTTTGCTTGATGAAGGATAAATCTAGTTGATTATGTCGATCCCCTAACCTCTGAACGGTCATGGCTTAATTATTGGATTCATAGCCAATGCTGAGGCTCGCTACACATTCCTAAACATCTGACAGTCTTGGCATCCTTTGTAGTACTTGAAGCAATCATCGAGCATTGTTGGTTAAAAATACCCAACTCTTCTTATCAGCCATCTCATCTTATGAGCCAATTCATGGGATCCGTAAATGCCTTTGTGTACTTTACTCATAACTATTGTAGCCTATTATGTACTCAAGCATCTTAACAGAACTCCATTAATGGTCTAATAATACAAGACATTATCAAGTAATACATATTTAGTAGACTTATACTGAAGTTACCTAGAAGCCAATTGTGACATTTTGCATATATGGGATAATCTCTCGTCTCCAATTATCGGCTTCAATATGATTTTCAATATCGGCTATTTCGGCTTCCATCTTCCTATCCAACCGATATCGCAAAGTAGTTTGAGAAAGATCATTGGCTTCTAAATTCTACTCTCCAGGAATATAATCCAATGACACCATCTTAAAATCCTTCAATAAATGTTGACATGGTTCATAATATAATCTCAAGACATCATCCTTGCATTTATACTCTCTAGATAGTTGCTTCATCAATAATAAAGAATCCACAATGATCTCTACTACATCGGCTCTAATTTCCCTTAGTAGTTTAAGACCTTTGAGCACCGCTTCATACTCTACTTGATTATTGGTTCAATAAGGCTTGATTATAAAAGCAAACTTAAAGCTCACCCCGCAAAGCGATATAATGATCAAGCCCATACTAGATCCATGTTTACAAATCGATCCGTCAAAGAATAAAATCTATGGAATCGGCTCCTCAAAATCTTCATGAATCCCTCTATGTTATACGATGAAATCAGCCACCGCTTGTCCTTTGACCACCTTAGACGATTCATATACTTAACCACATTGGCTTTACAAATCACTATACACTTAGCCAATAGGAGATAATGCCTTAACTTGGTACATAAAAAATATAAGCATAGGAATAACTTTTCCACCGTAGAATATCTTATCTCAACATCCAGAAGTCATCGCTTCAGATAGAATACCACTCATTCTTTTCCTTCAAATTCTCATATTAGCACCGACTTGATGGACTTCTCATCAATTGATAGATATAACTTGAATGCCACCTTCTCCTATGGTGGAATCAATACTAGTGGAGAATTCATATAATATTTGATTTGATCAAACACTTTTTGCTGCTTGACACCTTACACGAACTCTTGATCGGCTCACAACTTTGGCAAGGGAGTGAAGGACTCAATCCTTCGTGATAATTTAAAATAAAACTCCTCACAAAGTTAAGCTTGCCGATCAAAGACTATAGGTGTGTTTGTTGGCTGGTGGATCGGTGCTTTGCATAGTCTTATGCTTCGTTGACTAACATCAATTCCACTCTCATGCACCACAAAGCCCAAGAATTGCCTAGCTGATATAGCAAAAGCACATTTATTAGGATTCATCCTAAGTCCATATTTCTTCGTCCTCTCTAGTACATTATGCAGATCGGCTATATGGTCTTTAACACTCTTGGATTTTATCATCATGTCATCAATATATATCTCCACCAGTAGGCCGATGAGATCATGAAATATATAGTTCATGGATCTCTAATAAGTCACATCGACACTTTTTAATCTGAAGGTCATGACTACGCACTCATACAAATCGATACTAGGGCATCTACATGCAGTCTTGTGAATATCTTCCTCCACCATAAAAATCTAATTGTAACCTGTATTACCATCCATGAAGCTAATGATTTTGTGACCCGATGTTGCATCAATTAGCAAATCTACATCGACATCAGATACTTATCTTTAGGGGTAGCCTTGTTCAAATATCGAAAGTCGATGCATATCCTTATTTTTCTGTTCTTCTTCTCTATTGGGACGATGTTGGATATCCACTCAGCGTATCCACATGGTCTGATGAAGTTTGCATCATACTGCCTTGTGATCTCCACCTTGATTGCATCATGTAACTTTGCTTTGAATTTTCTATGAGGCTGCTTGAATGGTCGATATCCTCGTTTGATAGGAAGTTGATGTTCAATAATCGATCAGCTTAAACTTAGCATCTCATGGTAATTCGACGCAAAACATTCTCAAAATTCCTTCAACAAATTTATTAACTTTTCTCGAAACTCGGTACATAAATTTTTAATAATATACGTTGGCCTTGGCCTATCTCCAGTCTTGTATCAACTACTTCCAACTCATCAGCTAACGTAAATCCCTGCCCTAAATTTCCATCAAAATCTTCAATGGTGCCCATTAGAGCAATAGTTCCAAGCTGATTTGCTCGATCAACTTTATTCCCTTGCTGATTACGTCAAGAAAATCACTATCTCATATCTTCCCAAACAGGCAATCTATCCCTTTAGCTTCCTAGATTGGGAGATCGGTTACTGCAATACTAGTCAACTGATTGGCAGGAATCACCTCAACTTGATCTCCTTGCCATTGTATGAGGCTCTGATGCATTGTGGAAGGAATACAATATTTGGTGTGAATCCAGTCCTTGCTGAGAAGTAGACTATATGATCCCTGCCATCAATGACGAAAAACGTCATGGGCAATGTGTTGTTTCCAACTATTAGTTCCACATTCAGCACGCCCTTCATTTCTCATGGATTCTCGCCTAGACTTTTAACACCATATTTATTTTTATCAAATTTTTGAGAGTCTTCCCCAGTTTACAATATGTAGCATACAACATAACTTTGATAGCTGTGCCTCCATCAACTAGCAACTTCATCATCGGCTTCCCATCTATATACCCTTTGATGTATAATGGCTTCTGGTACCGATGCTTAGAATCTTTAGGTTTGTCAAATATGGCTTGATCAGGCTGTAGCGTCAATTAGGCAGAGACCTCTTCTTAATCTTCTTCATCGATTGCAAACGCTTTATACTTCAGAGGCAAGAAGAACACCATGTTGGTCAGAGCCGATATGTCAACATCATCATCTTTATTCTTGATGCTCTAGACAAGTCTAGTCTTTTGATGATATTGGCTTCCTCATGGTCCCATCATTGCTTCTTGTGCTGTTCCTTGTGATACAATCTTTGTGCCCTCTTTTTTTGATTCTTTGTGAAGATTCCAGACAGACACCACTAGGAATTGAAATTGTATTGTCTTTCATGTAACTCCCTGTCATTAGCTACCTTTTGATTGTGATCTCCATTAATTGACCCTATTCAGCTATGTACCGATGCCCACTTAATAGGTGGCCGATCATATGAAATCCTCTTCTGCTCAACACGCTATAATCTTTGCTTGTTGCTATAGAAGTTGTGCAAGGCTTTCAAACTCTTGAGATGATACTTTCTATAGAAGTTGTGCAAGGCTTTCAAACTCTTGAGATGAAAAGTGTTCCACCATCTGAGCCAACAATCCTTGGAAGGCCAACTCAGCTAGTTGTCTATCGCTTAAGATAAGACTAATATCGGCTTCTGATATACCGGAAATATTGAATGTATTCTGGGACTAACTCATCAGGCCTCTGTCTAACCTATGTTAGATTTGTCAATCTCATCTCATGAATTTAAGTGAAGAAATACTTATGGAATTGTTTCTCGTAATCCACCTATCCCCTAATTGAGTTGGGAGGTAATAAGGAGAACCATGTGAAGGCTATCCTAGAGAGAGACAACGGAAAGAAATGGACTCTCAGGGCTCCCTCAGCCGATGCCTCCCCACATTGGGATAAGAATCTACTAATGTGTTTCATTGTAGATATGTTATCTTGCCTCTAGAATTTTGAGAAGTCCGGTATCCTGTGTCGGTGTGGTAGCATAACTCTATTAAATCATTCTAGGTAAGGGTGCCGATACATAAAAACTTGCTCCTTAGGCTTGATACAGAACTACTTTCTGACCACCTCTGCAACCCTAGCAGACCAATCCTCCTCTCTTTGGTATTGTGGAGACAAAGTTGGTGCTCCATACTATCTGTGATAATCTCCTAGATGATTGCTTATATCGGGATTGCCACCTCGATAGTCTTGCCGATATCCTTCGTAGAAACTGTCCGATGATACCTTGGCAGCATATCATCATGTTGCCCCTAATCCGATCTTGTGCTGGTGAAAACAGATTTGCTGATATATCTCCCCTAGCTCCATAAGTAACCTATGGTTGCTCCGTTTTCATCAGCAAATAGATTAGACCTTGATCAAGCTCCTGAATAATTGATCTGTGCACCGTATTCTTGATTAGATTATGTAAACTATTCACTAACACTCCCGACTGATTAATGAGTGCATGGTGAACAACTTCATTGACCATCTCCTGCAATGGCTTTTGAGGACTCACAGGAGGTGAATGGCTCGATTCTTCCACCAAAATGGGCTTCAGCATTTGAGACTTTTTGATCGGCCCTTGTCTGGTCATACTGAAAAATTCTAGATAGAGCTTCTAAAAATTAGTTATATTCTGCTCTATCTATTCCTTTGATTCTCATTCAAATCATCCATTGTCATTGAAATAATGTTCTCTGAGTTTATCTCTTTCCCTGCCATTGAGTTAAACTTGTCTTGTCCCACCAGGCATGCCAAAGAGCGTGCTGGTTGCCGAATCTCACGGAGCCCAATTGGGCTAGGCAAGGTCATGAACATGCCGGTGTAGGTCCGATCGAGGAAGACGGCACCCTGGTCATGCTAAGGCCTAGGAGATCTACTAAACTCTAGTACAAGTCCTTAGTCTTTGAGGTTTAAGAGCGTGCTAGTCAATTTAACACTACAATTGACAAGGAGACAGGGGATGAGATTGACGAGCCAATCGGCCAGTGGGCCGATATGGCTCACCCTATTGACTGGGTGTTGATAGGAAAGGTAGCGCTCATGCATTAGCTAAATAGCCGATGAAGGTGTAGGTGATAGACGTATGGAATAAAATAGAAGGCTTATCAGCCAAAGAGCTAATGACGCTCTAGAGAGTGAAGGCGACAAAAGCGCAAAACAAGGCCCGATCCCCCACGAAGTCTCGAGGACCAGTGACCACCGTAAGAACACCATTAGATCAAGTCTCGATAGATCGGACCGAACCGAGACAGTATGAGACTAGGACTAACAGCGCAGAGAGGATGGATACTAGATCATCCATAATGATGAGAAAGGAATGGGCGAGGTCATTAATTGCTTACCGGCTAAATGCCCGACGCAATCCTATATCTAACCTCATCAGCTATCTGAGCCGATGGGGAATGAAACCCTCTAGATCTCAATACTAGCCCCGTCAGACACAAACCTGTGAGATTGAACCAAACTGAGACAGTATCAGGCCAAATTTGACATGACCAGATTGATCGCTAGCAGATTAATCATTGAGCGATATGTAAATCGTATACGAGGCGAGTGATAAAGATAACTCATCAGCTACTCAATCTGACGAAATGTCGCACGAATACCCATCGCACCAATGGCTCAATCTAGCGCCACTAATCTCGTAGGTCTAACATAACTGATGCAACACACTATCGGGGACAGCGAAGGGAGACTGATGTACCTATGAGCCTCATGCAGATGTGATGCAGTATGTCTGATTAGACTAAGAGGTCAAACCTAACCGATACTGCCTTAAACAGAGTAAGACGAACCATGATAATGGCAAGACTTTCCCCTTCACCGGAGATCAAAATTAACTATTGCAGTCTCGCATTGAGAGCCAGAACCCACCAAAAAAAACCTAGACGACCTAGGGTGGCGATGTGCCGAAGTTGTATTGTACTGATTTGTTGATTCTTTACAAGCTTCCCTGGGGGTTTATATTTATACCCTGGGATTGCGAGAGTCTGACGCGGTTACAAAAAACCATCGAACGATATTTCCTAAACACATATGAAAATTAATCTGTTAGAAGTCATAAAGTTAACTAAACTTATCTACCTTACATTATATATTCTATGTAGATAAAACACCTTGCCATGGTTCTCATGACTCCTCCTTAGACTCGGTCCCATCTAGATAATCTTATATCTTCAACCAGACCAAATCTATCCAATCAGGTGTCTCACTGTGTCAATCGGTTTCCCCCTGCTAGCCAATCAGTCTTTCCTTCATCGGACAGTACTATTTGTAGACTAACCAAATTCTAGCTTTAACATATGGAGATACTAAATTGATAATATGAATATATGTTAGTAAATATATGTTGGATATACCTGATATAAGATACTGTAGAGATTTTATGTATCATTAGTTAATCTCAAGTAGTGTTTTTGTGAAATCTTTAGACTTGAGATCATCATGGTTTTCAAGATTTGTAGTAAGCTTATTTTGAAACTATCAAACGGTACGCCATACAAGGGGTCATAAAAGCAGTATTCGAGTTGGTATAAAATATATAGTGGGATATGAGTGATCAAGATAGAATTTACACTTGTTGTGGGAGAGATATCTCTAGGTCCCTCGATATAATAGATTATAAAAGTGCATGACCATGTCAAAGTGATTGTAGAATCAATCACTAGTTAAAATTCATCATAGGATCGAGAAAGTGATTGAGCTATTAAGAGGATGACATAAGTTTGGTCTTGAACTCTATCAATATCGTGAGGCTAAGTGATTCGTACATGAGAATATTACATGTTTAGCCGATATGATATTTACATATATTTTAGGTTTAATATGGCTTGCTAGAGACCATTATTAACAGGGTGACTGGAAAAGCGTTTCCAGATTAATACCAAATATATGTGAACCTATAGTGTTGCATGATTAACGGGTTGGAATGATTTTTCAAATGTGATTCAGATAATGGCTTAATTCAGATAGAGATCCGAGTTAACTTCTATTGACCCACGATTCCCTAGGCCTAAGTGGAAAATCCTATATATAAAGAGCCGAAGAGGTTGAGATCAGATAGCTCTATTAACCTCAAGCAAAAACCCTAGCCTCCACCTTCCAAACTAAACCTTAGCCGCTTGGAGTGCTAGTACATCTGTAATCGATGTTTCAACCCTAGACGTGTGGATAACGGTGGAAGCGCTGCTCGTTGCGGTGTTGATCAACATCAAAATTACGGTAATTGACTATTTTGTCTACTATTTCAACGTGCACGTGGTTGGATCGGTTTGTCCAACCATGTTTTCACTGCACTCGTGTCTCATGTTAACGGTCCATGATCTCTTGTTCGTATGATGTTCTAGTGTGCGTGATAGAAAAAAATTTATTTTATATTATCGTAGCCTATACGTTGTGACCCCTCATATCAGGATTATCACAGACGGGCCTTATCTCTGCCCACGCATTTAAGTATTAAACCTTCTGTTATGTGCATGGCTGACATTTGTCCTCTTTAATCTGAGAAAATTCTTCTTGTAAGAGAGCACAGAGCTTCTAAATGTAATCGTTGTCCATGCATTTATGCAGCCAGCCCACAAACCAACATTTTAGGCAACACAAGAACCCTAGACTATCAGGATTGCAAGGATAAATTTAAGATCTGTGCAACCCTGTAAATCTCTCCAAGAGCAATAGAGAAATGGCTAGTCAATCGTCTTTTAAATGATTACCGAGAAAGGAAATGATCAGCTCTGCTTCCCAAGATTTTTTGCCTTGGGAAATTACTATGTTGCAGACAGTTGATTGACAATATTCTTGCCAAAGCACCACATCACGCTCCAATTCTTGAGCACAGACAAGCATACTGTGCTACTTCTAGAGTTAAACTGGCGAACTCATGTCTTCCAGGGCCCTCAGCTCTCGGACGGTGCTCGGCGGCGGTGGCAGTGGGGGCGTGGAGCATGATGGCTGTGGCGTTGCACGGGCACGGGGTGCTGCGGGGCGCGGTGGCGGTGCTGCTCTGCGACAGGGCACAGTGGCAGTGCAGCTTCGCGGTCGGGTGAGGAATCAGCATCACGCGCGTGCGAGCGAATGCTGTGCTCGATAGACCCCCAATCCATCTGTACTATTTATTCCAGGGGGCATTGAACTTTTACAGCCTATACAAGGGCATTTTAGAAGCTTACTAAAAAAATAGAAAGGGCATTATATAATTTTGTATTTCACTTTCATCAAATAGTATCATAACTTTTCATGTTGCTGGTGACACGGACAGGGTGTCGTGGTTCATGGTGAATAATAAGGGAATGGAGACTAGACAGTTTGATCAAGCAGGAGGGGACGAAATGCCCAATACTCCAAAAATACCCCCTCCCCCATAGAATAACATAGATAGAAAAATTTACACTTTTATATTTTATACTTCAATCTAATTAAGCAGAAGATAAAACCAATCTACACTCTTGCGTTGTTTATACTGATATTATATATATCGAAAAAGTTCTCGATAAAAGAAAATAAGAAGAGAGATAAAAACAGAGAAAGTAGCATGAAATAAAGGAATTCATAGCATCGGTGGCATATTGTGAAGGGCGCACAAATTAAGTGACAAGAACTGAAAAAAACTACGAATTGAGTAGCATATAATTTCTCCCTAACTCCATGTAAATCGCTAATCATAGTTGGTGTGCCATCACTTTCCTAAGCCCACTGGTTTTGAGCTGAGCAGTGATCACATTTCTTGTACCACTGTGATACACTCAGCTAGAGAGGTTTGAGCCATCGGACAGGTACCAGTCAATATCTAGCCGGCTCTTTCCTTTTTCCCCGGCTTTCCTGGAAATTCATTTGTTGCAATTTATTATCATTCATAATCTATGAGTATATCCTTGAAAAAGATTCTCTAAGAATGGAGACTCCTCTTGTGTTTCAGAATGTAGAAATTGTACATATTTGACGGGAATCACTATAATTCCCATGAAAAATACTTCAAAATCACTATATTCCAAAAATAAGGTTAGCAGGCTTTTTGTCAACTCTAATATGCCTATAGAGTACCACAAATCCATCCCTAACCAGGGTGTGTGTGTGTATATATAGGTATGTATATAGCTTAGAGGCCTTTTTGTCAACTCTGATATGTCTACAGACTACCATAAACCCATCCCGAACTAGAGTGTATAAATATATATATATATATACACACACCATCTTAAGACAAACGCCATTTGAACTTATTTAGTTCATTGCCAATTAATATAGATCCTATCAACATATTAGTATGCCAAATTTGAGATTTCAGAAAAAAAAAGTGTAAAGCTAGAGTGTTTTGTTTTGCAGACCACAAAGGAAGCCAAAAAATTGTTAGTTTCCTTGATCTGTTATTTCAACTGGTAGTAATAACAAAACTGCTAGGTGACATGTGTCTGCAATCAATACATTTATCATCAGAGCATTTTCTCAGTTAGATGCTTAAAGAGAGAGAGAGCATTTTCTCAGTTAGATGCTTAAAGAGAGAGCATTTTTGTTATGTTTTGCTGGTGTAGGACTTAGGTCGAACCGCTAGTGTGCAAAGTAAAGAAAGAACAAGAGAGAGGAAGAAGAAGCAGTTGGCATGGAGAAAGGAAGGATGTTAGATTCAGGATTCAGTTTACGGTTCAAATCATTTTTGACTCTATCACCACTCGAGCAAGTACTTATATTTCGTACCACTCACACCTACCCACACCACTCTGGACCCAACACATGCACACCGGGATTCACCAGGTGTTGGGTGGCTGTAACATGCCTCCCTCCTTCAAGAGCGCCTTGTTCCCAAGCCAGAGCTGATGGATATCTCCCGCAAAGTCGACCAACATTCTCCCAAGTAGCTCTAGAAGAAACTTGTCCTGACCACCACAGCTTAACTTGCTCCACTGCCGCTGCACCACACAAGTAGAGACGAGGCGCCAAGATCTGGTCTGGAACTGGGTCAGCTTGATCCATAGTCGGCGAAATTGTTGGAGTGGTCGAAGGAGCTGGTGGAAAGCCTTCCGTAGTTGGGAGACAAGGATCACAGTATGAATGGCACAATTTGGTGGCAACCGGAATCGATAAGCTATTGCTCCCACCTTGGCTTCCACCTGAAAAGGACCAAAATAGCGAAAAGCTAGCTTGTGATTAAGTCAAGCCACTACACTGGTTTAAGCATAAGGCTGCATTTTCAGGAACACCCAATCGCCAATGAGGAATTGACGGTTAGAACTGTTCATTGATGCTTCATCCGTTGCTGAGGCTACAACATGTGCTGTTGAAGTGACCACCGAACACTGTTTGAGCCATTCCGCTAAATCTAGGATAACACAAAATATAATTGACGCTAGACGACCTCTATGGTCATGACCACTTGTATATATAGAAAATCGTATAAAAAAAAGTTACACATATATGAAAGGTTACGTATATATGGAAGGTTAAAAGCATAACCAACGGTAATTTAGAGACAACGCTAAATATAGATGATCTTTTACTAAATAAAAATTACACACTTCTATATTTAACACCTCCTCAATCTGAGCAAAGATAGACTAGGTTCAAATTGCGCTATAAATTATAGTAGGGAGTAACCGGGAGTGGCTTAGTCATAATGTTGGTCACCCGGTCCTTGGATGAGATGAAGCGAACGTCGAGTTGGCGAGAGGTAACACGTTCACGAACAAAATGGTAATCAATCTCGATATGCTTCGTGCGACGATGAAATATGGGATTGGTAGAGAGATAAGTGGCACTAATATTGTCACACCATAGGGACGTTGGCCGAAATTGAGAGATCCCAAGTTTCCCTAGCAACACTTGTATCCATATTACTTTAGTGATAGCATTGGTGATGACCTTGTATTCAGCCTCTGTGCTCGAGCGAAAAACAGTTGGTTGTTTGTGAGAGCTCTAAGAAACAAGATTGCCACCAAAGAAAATGGTATAGCCACCTGTACTACGCCGATCATCTAGGTTCTCGGCCCAATCAGCTTCAGAGAATGCACTTAGCAATGAAGACCCATATTTAGTGATGCATATCCTCATATCAGACATGGAATGAAGATAACACAGAATGTGTTTTATTGCCATCCAATGAGTCATCGTTGGTGCTGACAAAAATTGGCATACCCAGTTGACAAAAAAGGAGATATCGAGGCGAGTGAAAGATAAATATTGGAGAGCTTCAAGAACACTGCGATAGCGTGTAGTATCTTCAGCTGAGACAGGGTCGCCACTTTTTAAGAGTAACATGTTGTTGGGAAGCATAGGTGTCGGAACACTATTAGATGCCATATTTGTGCGCTATAGTAGATCTTGGATGTATTTGTGTTGTGCCAAGATGAGGCCAGTAGAAGTATGATGTACTTTAAGGCCAAAAAAATATCCAAGAGTGCCAAGATCTTTCACCGTAAACTTAGCTTCAAGTTAAATGAGTAGAAGACCCGTAGCTGATGACGAAGAGCTCATAATAATAATATCATACGCATAGATGAGAATATACATCTGAATGTCACCATTGATGAATATGAAAAGAGAAACATCAACCTTAGGATCCTAAAACCTCAGTTGTAATAGTTTGTTACTAAGATGAGAAAAGCAGGCACGTGGGGCCTGTTTAAGGCCATATAATGACTTGTCCAACTTGCAAATATAAGTAGGATGAGCCAAGTCAACAAAACTAGGTGGTTGTTTCATATAGACGTCCTCTTGAAGATGGCTATGTAAGAATGCATTTTGAATAACAATATGTCGAAGAAACCAACCACGAAACACTACAAGAGACAATAAGACTCGAATAGTGGTAGGTTTCACTACCGGGCTGAATGTATCATCATAATCAACTCCATACTGCTGCTTGATGCCCTTGGTGACCAATCATGCTTTATAGCGATCAACGGAGCCATCAGCTTTGTGCTTCAATTTGAAAATCCACTTGCAATCAATGACATTAAGGCTGGCACGTGGAAGAACCAGATGCCAAGTCTTGTTCTTGACAAGGGCTTGAAATTCATCATTCATTGCTGACCTTCAAAGGAGGTGTGCCATAGCAGTAACATGCGATGTAGGCTCTGTATCTAAAGTCCGTATGACAGAATAAGTAACCGTGCCGTCAGTACAAACTTTGGGCTTCTTGATGTTGTGGCTTAAGTGCATCCCATACTTGTGGGTAGGAGGATCTGGTGCAGGAACCTCCGAGTGGTGCACGCCTTAGGTCGGATGCTCAATGATGAAGTTTGTCGTGATGCTGGTGATGATGGGGCGGCAGATGATAGCCTAGCCGTAGCCTCTGTGCTTGCCATAGGGGACACGAGAGAGGCAGGCGGAGACTTCAATGCAAGCAGGTCAGAGTTAGGCACTGCATGCGGAGCGCCTGCCTCGGGTAAAGAAGCGGGTGTAGGGAATGTCAGCACCAATCCTGATGAGGTTTGAGGCATCCCGGGATCTGTTGCATGCTGAGGGGTTACATTCATAGGGTTAGCAGCAAACATATATATATCGTAATTGTTCAAATTAAAACTGTCACTGTCCTGATTAGCTGCAACATTGGATGAAGAATAAGTGGAGAAAGAAAAAATTGTTTCATCAAATATAATGTCACGGGACACATAAACACGTCCAGAATCCATATCGAGACATTTATATCCCTTATGAAGACCACTATATCCCAAAAATATGCAGACTTTGGATCGAAAGGAAAGTTTGTGCTAGTTATAAGGTTGCCAATTGGGCCAACATGCGCAACCAAATATATGGAGAAGGGAATAATTTGGTGGAGTTTTGACGAGATGTTCTAGAGGGCACAGATTATCAAGGACTCGAGTGAGCAATCTATTGATGAGATAAGTGGTTGTGAGGAAGGCCTTGTCTCAAAATTTAATCGCTATGGAGGATTGAGCTAGTAGAGCAAGACCAGTAACTATATGATGATGCTTGCATTCAGCCGATCCATTTTGTTGGTGAGAACGTGGGCAGGAAACACAATGGGCTATGCTAAGGGATCGGGAAAATTGAGTATGAAGTTTTTGGTACTCCCCGCCCCAATTGGACTGGACACATTTTATTTTAGTATCAAGGAGACATTTTACATATGCTTGAAATTGTAAGAAAATGCATCGAGCCTTAGTGCGGTCATGCATCAAATATATCCACGTAAATTTACTAAAATCATCGATAAAGTTTATGTAGTATTTGTATCTACTAACACGCTTGAGGGCAGGGCTCCACACATCTGAGAAAACAAGTTCAAGAGGCGATGTAAAATAATGAATGGCATGAGTATAGGGGAGTTGATAACTCTTGCCTAATTGACATGTATGATAAACTGAGAGACTCGACTCCTTGATATATGGGAGATTATTTAAACTCAAAATAGACCGTACGAGTGGGGTAGAGGGGTGGCCAAGATGAGCATGCCACTGATTTGTAGATGCCTTGACACTGACAAGTGCTTGTTTAAAGAATTCAATATCGGACGGCTTTCTGGGATAGAGGCTGGATTCACACTTTTCTTCTAGGAGCACTTGTTTTGTTGCTTGGTCCTTTACAAGAAATTGATAGGGATGAAATTCAAAAAATACATTATTGTCACATGATAGTTTATTAACTGAAAGGAGGTGTTTAGAGATATTAGGTACGTGGAGAACATTATGTAAGTCAAGAGGACGTGTAGCAGTATTAAGAGAACAGAAACCAATATGCATAATTTGCAAACCTGCCCTATTGTCAACTTGAACCGTTTCTCTACCATGGTATTGTTCATGCAAGGCTAGGCGATCTAGATCAGTGGTTATGTGATAGATAGCCCCCGTGTCGGTGTATCAGTTGTTGTCAATCTTATAAGATGAAGTAGCAGCCACCGTAGCATAGGGTTATTCCTGCTGATAAGACTCATCCATACGATACCAACATTTGATGGCAGTGTGACCTGCACGACCATAGATCTGATAGGGAGGGACGCCGTGTCCACGTCCTTAGGGCGGAGGACCGCCATAGCCATAGCCTCGGGCGTGGCCAGGGGAACCACCACGGCCACAGCCCAGCTGCCCACCTTGGCCGGTGAAGTTGGCTGACACGCCGATGTTGAGACGAGTCTCCACCTGGTATTACAGTTGATGCGCATCAAATGCTAGCAGATATGAGTAGACATCGTCGAGCATGAGGGGCTCACTCTTTGTCATCATAGATGTTACGAACAGATCATAATCTAGGAAAAGACCTGTTAGAAAATAGGCAATGATCTCGTCATCACGAAAAGGAGCATCAACCGCAGCCAGCTCAGAGGCCAGACTCTTGATCTTGCGGAAGTAATTAGTAGCTGAGAGGTCGCGCTTCTTGGTTGTAGCAAGGTCGACACGCACTTGGACAGCGCGCACACGTGTGACGGAGAAGAACATACACCGAAGAGTGTCCTATGCTTCATTGGATGTTGCGGCAGACACCACGTCTTAAAGGATGTCTTCAGTCATCAACGAGAGAAGACTACTTAGTAGTTGTTGATCTTTATCATACCACAAGCAATATTTTGGGTTAGACATGACCTCAGCACTATCAGCAATCGAAGAAGAAATCTGCTAAGGAGGCATGGTGGTGGATCCATCGATTAAGCCTATAAGCTTTGTACTCCACAGATACGGGAGAAGCTGGGCCTACCACAATATATAGTTTGTTTTGTTGAGTCGGATGGTGACGGTATGATGAATTAGTATAGGGGCAAAGGTAGTAACGGAGAAGAGGCTGGAAGTAGAGGCAAAGGTGGTGGAGGAGGAGGTAGAAGATGATGTCGATATTAATTTAGAAAAAAAATACTAGCTCTAATACCATGTTAATATAATTAGCGCTAGATGATCTCTATGGGTTATGACCACTTATATATTATAGAGAATCGCGTATATAAAAGTTTACGTATAAATAAAAGTTTACGCCTATATGAAAGGTTAAAAGCGTAACCAACGATAATTAGAAAACACAACACTAAATATACATGATCTCTTACTAAATATAAATTACATAATTGTATATTTAACATCACTGACACCAAAGTGATGGGAAAGATATCCATATAAAACTTCAAAGGGAGAAGAACCAAAAGCAGAGTGGAGATGTATTTTACCAGAATTTTGCTAGCGCCAACCGGCGATACCACTTTTTCAGACATGCGTGAACAAAGCAACGCGTAAATGTTTCCAAGCATTGATTGACACGCTCGGTTTGGCCAGTTTGAGGGTGATACGCTGTACTCATGCAAAGTTGAGTGTCAATCAAAATAAACAACTCTATCCCAAGCTGGCTGGTGAAGAGAGGATCACGATCTAACGCAATCAAGTGAGGCAAACTGTGCAGCTTGTAAATTTTGTTCAGATATGCCATTGCAACATCGAAAGTAGTGAAGGGATGAGCCAAAGCTACAAAATGAGCATATCGGGAAAACTTGTGGACCACCACCAAAATGCAATCAAATCCCGAAGAGGCCAGCAATACTTCGATGAAATCCAATGAAACCATTTGCCAAGCATGATCCGGGATAAGCAATGGCTGCAAGAGACTAGGGTAACATACCCGTTCTGCCATTGCTTGCCTGCAAATAGACCAATCGTCCACCAAGTGGCGCACTGCTTTCTTCAAGCCAGACCAAGCGAACAGCTTGTGCATGCGAGTGTACATGACCTGCATACTAGAATGCCCATCAACTGCCCTGAATGCAAGGCCGAGGGAATTTTGCAGGACTGGATTAGCTCGCACCCAGATACGCCCATGGTAATATAGGACACCATCTTGTAGAGAATATCCTGAGCAAGTCTGGTTTCCGGTTCATTTTGGACAACAGTCTGGAAGAGATAGGGTCTACAGTGTAACGCTCTTGAATTTCCTGTTATCATGTAAGCACACATATTGACAACGCACCAAGGAATAGAAAGTCACCGGTGGCACCATGCGATAGGTCATTTGCCACCTTGTTCTCCAAGCCCTTCTTGTAAAGTAAGCGATGCTGCAGTCCCAACAACTTGGCCAGAGCTTTTTGTTGCCACGGAGTAGTAAGCCGCTGATCATCAAGATGAATGAGACTACGCTAATCAATGAGATTCACAAACTTCCCAAGCTGCAAATAAGATCGACACTGGTCAACCTTCAACAAGAGTGCCAAGCATTCTTTTTCACGGGTGGAAGGACCACGATTGCGAGGACCCAAAGCTTTACTCAAGAATGCCAGAGAATGACCACCGTCTATAAGGACATCACCAACTCCTTTGCGTGAAGCATTAGTTTCAATCTCAAAGGTTTTCGTGAAATCTGGAAGTGCCAAGACAGGAGCTGAAGGTCAGAGCATCCTTCAGAGCTTGGAATGCTGCTTGATGCTCACTGGTCCAGAAAAAAATAGAGTGCTTTTTGAGGAGATCCATTAACGGTTGATTGATCACTCCAAAATGTTTTACAAACTTACGATAGTACTCATCCAGTCCAAGAAAACCCCGCACCTCTTTGACTTTCTTTGGGGTAGGCCACCTGACAACCTCTACCAAATTCTTTGCATTAGCTGACTCCCGAAGCACCAACAACATGCCCCAAGTACACCAACTGAGATTACGCAAAAACACACTTCAAGCACTTCACTTTCAATGTATGCTGCCGAATAAGCTGAAACACTTCACAAACATTGGCAACATGTTCCTCTGAGGAACGATTGTAAATGAGGATGTTGTCAATGAAAATCAACACACCCTTTGTCAACAATGGTGCCAAAACATAATTCATCACCCCCTCAAAGGTTGCTAGTTGCTAGTGCCCCTGTTAGCCCATACGACATCATGCGAAACTCAATGACCATTATGTGTTTTAAAAGCTATCTTGTGCTCATCTTCTAGTTTCCTCCGAATTTGTTGACAACCTGCTCAAAGATTCCAACTTGTGAATACACTAGCCCCAGCTAATTCATCGAGATGTTCATCAATCACAGGGAGAGGATATTGGTTCTTTACCGTGATGGCATTCAGATTATGATAATCAATACAAAACCACCATCTCCCATCCTTCTTGAGCACCAACAACACCGGTTAAGCATCTCGGTTACTTGTTTCTTAATCTCGTCTTTCTAGGCTGGATTGTAGCGATAAGAACGCAAATTAACTGGTTTTGCACCAGGCAATAAGGGAATCGAGTGATCAAAGGATCTAGGTGGTGGCAATCCTTGAGGATCCTCTAAGATATCTTTGTATTCAATTAGTAACTACTCAACTGCCTAAGGCATCGGAGGTTGTGGGATAGCGATCTCAACAGCACACAATTCAACCACCTGCTCGACTGCATTGTGGTGCAATATCCCTTGAAGCCAAGAAGCAATTACCCGAGCACAATCAGTAGTATCATAGTGCACTCCACAGAAACAAACTTCCCCTAATGCTGGAAGGTGAATGTTTTACCATGCCAATCCACCGTCATTGGGCTATGAGCCTGTAGCCAATCCATCCCCAAAATCACATCATAACACCCAAGTAGCAAAATCTTCAAGGAAGTTTGAAAAGAGAACCCCTGGATCCACCATATGTAGTCAACCATTTCCTTGTCACAATACAGAATTCCTCCATCAGCCACTGGAACCTTTAGAGGCCATAGAGCCGACTGAATTCCTTCCAATTTCGAAACCAAATCCTCACTGATGAAGCTGTCCGTGCCGCCCGAGTCGATCAACATCAATACCTCATGCCGTTGAATCAGTCCTTGCAACCGCATTTAGCAAGCAGACTCAATTCCCAGCACAGCTTCTTTAGTGATCAACAACAATTCACCACTGTCCATTTCATCATTGGAGAACAACTGCATAAGCTCCTCCATCACATGGAGTTGTACTGTAGGGCCATAGGTGTGCTCACGGCTCCACTTTCTCGTCGTAGGTATGACAGAGGCCCCAGGAGGTGGGCGACCATCCTGCGCCGCTCAATGATCGTCAACACGCCCCTCGATGCCCCCAGCTGGGCTTGGTTGATGAAGTGGAACGATGCCTAGACATCCTCCTGCTCGGGCTCCAACGCTGGAATCATAGCGCCACCTCTCCTTGCGCAATGTCTCACATGCCTCTTCCTGCAAGCAAACCAACTCCACAACAGTATCAATATCGGAAGGACGATGCAAAAGAACGGTGGCATGAATGTCAAGGTGCAACCCATCGATGAAATGAGTGAGAAAATACACTGAATTCCAAGAATAATGGTGAGTGCATCCCATGCGTCAACTCATTGAATTCTTCATCATAAACCAGCACCATACTCGACTACTTCAACCGATTGAATTGCCGAATCAAGTTATGAAACTCTTCTAGACCAAATTTCGCACACACCATTCGAGAAAACTCTTCCCAATTATCAGCAATCTCATGCGCTCGGGAAGACTACATCCATGTCAATGCAGCCACCACGAACTATCAAGTAGAAATAGGCCAACAAAAATCTTGTTTCAGTTCATGGTCTCACATCTGATAGTTCTACCTTTATAAAATTTCATCCTGATTTTTTCTGGATTAAGGATTAGGGTTTAGGCAGCGGAAAAAACTCTACTTAGGGGACACTGTGATCGTAGCCTCTATCCTCTTCCTGCTAGGTGCACAGTAAAACAAGCCTATAGAGCTGTAAAAATTTCTTTTGATAGATGGCATTCTCGTTTAGGTCATTCGGCTGCTCCGATTGTGAAAAAAGTTATCAGCCAATTTAATCTTCCTATTTTAACATATTTAAATAAACATTCGGTGTGTAATGTCAAAAAGGCAAGAGCCTTCAGTTATCTTTTTCTCATTCCAACTCTGTTTCTTAGCATCCTTTAGAAATTATTTATTCTGATGTGTGGGGTGCTACGCCTAAATCAGTTGGTGGATATAAATACTATATGAGTTTCATTGATAATTATAGTAAGTTCACCTGGATTTACCTCCTTAAATTCAAATCTGAGTTATTTACCAAATTTTGAGAATTTCAATCTCTTATTGAGCGCTTATTTAATCGTAAGATTATAATAATACAGACCGACTAAGGGGTGAATATCAAAAACTACATCCTTTTTTGCCCCTAGGTTGGCATCACACACCATATTTTCTGCCCGCATACACATTAGCAGAACAGGACAGCCGAACGCAAGCATCGCCATATCATCGAAGTTGGTCTAGCTCTTCTTGCTCACGCCAACATGCTACCAAAATTTTGGCCTAATGCCTTTCTTTCCGCCATATATTTAATAAATAGAACACCTAGTCGGTTACTATCATATGACACACCCTTCTTTTGGTTGTTCAACCAACAGCCAGATTATTTCTCTCTTCGTGTCTTTAGATGTGCTTGTTGGCCTAATCTACGACCCTACAATACCCATAAACTCCAATTCCGCTCCAAGCAATACACTTTCTTAGGATACAGTCCGTTTCATAAAGGGTTTAAGTGACTGGATCTTGATTCTAGAAGGGTTTACATTTCTCGAGATATAACTTTTGATGAATCTCTATTTCCCTTTTAATTTCTTGGTCCTAATGCTGGTCGTAGGTTTTAAGATGAAATTAATCTTTTACCTACCTATTTGTTAAATTCAACTAGTGGGATTCGTATCATAAGTGATCATGTGGCTAATTCTCCAATTAATCTTGCTAACAATAATTTCTAGCGCATAAAGTCATGCAGGAATTGCCATCATCGCATATGGGGGTACCCGGAGCTACTTCTGTCGGAGCTGACCCTCAAGGCGATTCACCTGCGCCTCCAATGACTTCCGCTTGTGTATCTGCCTAGGAGTCCAAGCCCGGCATATCGTCCCATGACATATTGCCTAGGCCAACGACCACCTCTCCAACACGTGCAAGCAATTCTACATCCGGCGCACCCGACACGATCTGGGCACTGAATCCGAAGCCCTCTGATGAGGGCCTCCCTTCCAACGATACAACCATGCCTACTACACAGCAAGGACCAATGACAAGAGCTCATGCACGAGAGCTAAATTATCAGGTAAACTCATTCCTTGCTGTCCATAAACCCTCATCTCAGAATTGTATGCTACTAAATCATTGTAATGATTTTATTATTATTAGTAATGATGGAGAGGAGGTTAATGGATCAACCAATCAGTTTGGGCATCAAGATCACATAACAAGGAAGCACATTATCGGACATCAAGTTCAGACTTCAAGTTCGTATGGTCAGGCAACATCAAATTAACGTGGCAATATTTCTCAACTCCAGATGTTGTTTGAGGCACATGAGTACTCATTGGAAAGATCTTGAAGTCTAATTTTAAATGGATGCAATCTCATGACGAAATTCCCTTGGAGCTGAGCAGAATTGACAAAGAGACGTTTGGCAAAGAGTCTTGGGCTAAAACCCTTGTATCTCGTGCAGCCCACTAGGGGCCCTTTCTAGCTTAGGGTTTACACCCTCCCACGCCTCCTTGCTGTTTCCCATGTATAAATACATGTAGCAGCCACCAAGATGAACTTGGGTTTTGTTTAGATGCAAGTATAGCTACTGCTACTTCCCAGTGAACGTGTGTGTCGACTAGACCACCTGATTTGCTTCATTCAAGACCCCAACTCGTGATTCAGGTTTCATTTGGTTCAGATCCGTGAGTTTATTTGCTTGGTCATTTTGTTCTTGCTTGTTCTCGATTGCTAGCAGGTTCAAGGGTGTTCTTGGCACGGCAGGAATAGCCAACGTCGGAATCGGTGTACCTATCGCTAAGGTGCAGCATCCTTTGATTGTTGTAGTTGGACAACCAACATCGATTCCACCCCCAAATCGATGTTACCCCTCCTCTCATTGAAAGATTGGCATCAGCCTCTGCCATATCACCCTCAGCGGCCATATCCACTTTGGATCCCATGCTGGGATCTTCTACGGCACCTTTGGCTAGGGGCGAGCTACATCAAAGACCGAAGACCCATTTACAAAGTGGTATTCGCAAGGAGAAGCGCTATACTGATGGTACGGTTAAATATTCTTTTTTAACATTAACTGGTGAGCCACAAAACTTATCAGAAGCATTAGAGGATAATAATTAGAAGCAGACAATGGATGCTGAATATGATGCGTTAATAAAAAATAAAACATGGCATTTGGTTCCACCTCAGAAAGGGCGTAATATTATTGACTGCAAGTGGGTATATAAAATCAAACATAAACAAGATGGTAGCTTAGATAGATACATGACTCGGTTGGTTACAAAAGGTTTTAAGCAACGGTATGGTATTGATTATGAAGATACTTTCAGTCCTATTGTTAAAGCTATCACTATTTGTTCTCTCTATTGTTGTGTCTAGGGGTTGGACTATTAGACAATTGGATATTCACAATGCTTTCTTGCATGGGCTTCTTGAAGAAGATGTCTATATGAAGTAGTCTATTAGGTACGAGGACAATTTTAGAAGAAACTATGTCTGCAAGTAAGATAAGATACTATATGAATTGAAGCAGGTGCCTAGAGTATGGTTCTCAAGGTTAAGTAAGAAACTTTATGTCCTTGGTTTTAAAGGATCGAAAGCCGATACTTCCTTATTATATTACAGTAAGTGTGACATCGTTATGTTCATGTTAATTTATGTTGATGACATAACTGTAGTTAGATCTAAACAAGAGGTCAGGATCTCCATAATAATTTTCTATTAAAAGATTTAGGTGACTTACACTATTTCCTCGGTATCGAAGTTACCAAGACTAAGCACGGAATTATTTTAACACAAGAAAAATATGTAGAAGACAACTATAGAAGACAATTTTCTTATTATGTAGCGGTTTAAAGAGTAAAAGAATGATCTACATATAGTTTTTATTAACATAGAGAAGACTTAAATACAAAGAAATATTATGTGATGGGCTTTGGATAAATATAAATTTCCAACAAAGTATATTTGTGTCATCAAAAATATTTACAACAATATAATGACTAGTGTTTGAACAAATGATGATAATATATGTTACTTACCAATTAAAATAGGACTACATGAGTGATCAGCCTTGAGCTCATAGCTCTTTGCCTTGGTAATAGATAAGGTTACGAGAAACATACAAGAAAATATCTCATTGTGTATGCTCTTTATAAATGATGTAGTGTCATTTGATTAGACCCAGATTAAAGTAAATATAAAACTAGAGTTGTGGAGGTAGACTCTTGATTTCAAAGGTATTAGAGTAAGTAGAACTAAAACTGAATATTTGAGATGTTACTTTAGTACCATCTCATATGAGGGCGATGTGAGTTTAGAAGGCCAAATAGTACTTAAGAAAGATACCTTTTAATATCTACAAATGATGCTACACATGGATAGGGATATTAATATAAACATTAACCATAAAATCAGAATGGGCTAGATGAAGTGATGCCAAGCTGTTAACGCCAAAATCTAGACGATCCGATGGCGCTAAAGCCGATCGGCCGAGGGATCCGATGAGGCTAAAGCCGATCGGCTGAAAGGTCTGATGAAGGGTTTAATGTAGTCATTGGCCGATGGAGATATTGACACAAAGCAGATGGAGAACTATAGAAAAGCCGATCAGATTAGTAGATGATTGGATCGGCTTAAAGACAGGGCATTATCCAATCGGGATCAGGTCCGAGAAACCCGAGGGAAGAAAGGAGAAGGATCGGCTTGACTAAAAGAAGGTTCGATAGCTACAGTTGCAGCAAAGGAAGACTCGGTTACAAATTGAAGGATTATTCAGATGAAACCGGGTTTTGGGGAAGAGCCGTGGACTACACGGCAGGGTGCTTATTTTTATAAATTATAACCTTACTCAATTAGGGAGGTTTAGCTGGTTAGTTAACTTCTTTAGGAATATTTTCCTTTGTTCTTACTAGGAAATAATGTCCGATGGTCGTAGACGATCAGACTCTGTCTATAAATCTAGGGTATAAATATAGACCCCCTGGAAACATGTAGGATATCTCTAGATCATACAGAAATTCGGCGCATCGCCACCCTAGTTCATCTAGGTTTTACCCGTGGGTTCTGGCTCTCGACGTGAGGCTGCATCGGTTAAGTCCGATCTCCGGCGAAGGGGTAAGTCCCGCCACCATCCCAATATGTCCTGCTCTGTCTGAGGTTGCATCGGTTAGGTCCGACCTCTTAGGCCGATCGAATGTATCGCATCATGTCCGTGCTGGACCTATCGGCCTGTTAAGCTCGCTCTACCGTCGTCAGTCTCGTGCTGCATCAGTTAGGTCTGACCTACGGGGCTGCCGATGGTAGATCGAGCTTCAGGCCTATAGGCTTCTACATGGCGTATCATCGGAGTGCTAGCCGATGAGTTATCCATGCTCTGTGCTTCACGCCCAGCGCATCGGCCCCTTGGCCGATATGCATCAGCCTTTAGAGGCGTCCCACGACGCGTAACGCCAAACATATCGGACTCCCTGCCGATACGCACCCGCCTTCAGAGAGGCGTCACCTCATCGGCTCAGTTAGCCGATGGGTTCGTTCCTATCCTTGCTACGGCATAGCTGATCCGGCGTGCTCCGTACCATCGCCACTGGCTCCGGCCTCGTACTGTCTCGGTTAGGTCCAATCTTTGAGGTTCGGTGTTGATTGCGCTGCCACAGCAGGCGACGAGTCTTGTGTTGTCATATCCGGAGCGGCATCGGCTTTGCAGCCTGTGCCTTCTTGCGCTAATCATCGCCTAGGCTGTATGCGCACTCATTTGTTTTTCCAGCCGATGAATCACTATTCGGTTGTCCGAAGGGATCCCGTGCGCCTCGCCATGCTGTGAATACACCCTGGTTCCTCTACGGCTCTGCGGTCGACCCCTCGTTGACACCTGTCCACATCGGCTCCCCAGCCGATCGAACAGCATCCCGTACCTATCGGCATCCAGCCGATAGTGAGCACCTGTATCGGATTCGTTCGTCTCACTTACTTTTTAATTGCAGGGTCAAATTGAATGGCACGTCCACAAACCTCGACGCTTAGGTACCTGCACTGGAGATAAGCAGACCTCCTAGGCCTTCGCGTGACCGAGCCGCCGTCCCTCCCCGGTCACGGGATTTTTTTTGGTGGCGACCAGGTGCTGAAATTCTTATTTGAAAAGTATTCTACAGAATCTTTTAGAGTGCTACAAGTTTCAATCCAATAGAGGTTCCATTAGATGCTACAGAAATTCCATTTTGAGCCAATTTTGTTATGTTGGGTTTTGTTGAGAAATTAATGGAATTTTCATTAAGAATCAATGGAACTTCTGTTATTGATTTTATCAGTTCTATTGGCTCTGTTGTAATATTATAGGAACTTGTATTAGGTGCTGATGGAATTTTCATTATTGGCCAGATCAATTTTATTTGTCCTATTGATAAAATTAATGGAAATTATGTTAGGTACTAACGGATGGAATTTTCATTATGGTCTAAAACGGTTATGTTGCCTATTGAAAAATTAATGAAACTTTTGTTGTGTTTAAATGGAACGCTGAGCTACAGTAATAGAAATTTCAATGACATATAACGAAATATCGGTTATGAGAAATCTCAATCTCTAACGGGCAGAATTTTTGAATACTCTAAATAGCCTCCACCCACCCACCTAAGCAAGGGGCTGGTTACATTGAATACTCTTGAGCTTTGGGTTTACATCTCACTCTCACTTTGAGCCCTTATTTTCAAATCAATCCTCTCTATATCTACTCAGTTTGACTTTGTCTCGCTGGATTTGATTTTGGAAAGAGTTGGTGATGGTGTGATCTTGATTTGATTTGAGCACTATCTTTTCAGCCCTAAGCAGTTCATGTTGCATCTATTACTCTTGGAGTTGAGAACTCCTAGATGGCGAGGTGTTACCCTCGAGCCATTGATTCGTTTGTGGTGAGACAAGGATGTTTGTCAATACCAGATCTCACCCCTGCAAGGAAATAGATACTACTAGTGGAAGGAGAATGTCATTTGTGCAACCTGTAGAGGAAAGCGAAAGCAAAAAACTTGGCTTATTGTGAGCTTCTCAATAGAGAGTAGAACCCCTCAAGTATTTGAACTATGGGAAGTATGTGTACATGTATACCTTAGTGATATCCTTTTGTGACATCTTGTAGATTCAATAGTTCTTGTATTGCTTTGCTCTCTGTGGCTACCAAGTATCGCTATTTGCTCAAATATATTGTGGTAGATCTAAACCTCATCAATATTATTGCTTAGCTTGTCTTGTTGTTGCTATGCCTAATGGAAATTTTGTTGGCCACCAATGGAATATCAGTCAAACAGAATATCCATTATTTTGCATCAGATATCCCATTGTGATCTTTATCTTTTTGCTCTGCTTTAATGTTTAAAATTGCCTAATCACCCTGTCCCTTTAGGTCTAAAATAATCCTTTCACGATGGTCCCTACCCCTTGCAAGCTGCCCTCATATCTTAATAACGAAACTTTAGTATCCTCGGACTTGATCATGTGGTCTACATAGAATTCAATGACTTCTTCTGTGTTGTACCCTTCAATAATGCTTTCCTCGAGATGAGACCAGTTCCTTATGTACCCTTCAAATTTACCATATACCTTTCAAACGGGTACATCTGCCTCGCAAATGTAAGGGCACATGCTTTTGTTTTCTTAACCAAATGGACAATGAGATGTACCATGATATCAAAAACATAGGTGGAAAGTATATCTCAAGATAACATATGGTTTTCATGACATCGCCTTGTAGGTCATCTAGTTCCTTTAGGTCAATGATCTTCTATTCTATTGTATTGAAGGAGCATAAATGCACTTTTAGCAGTAGAATGTTCCTAATGCATAGTAGTACAAGCTGTGTTATTAGGATATAATAGTCATGAGACTTCATCTCAACCATTTTGAGGTTGTCCTTTAAAACCCACTTAAATGGCTATGATGAGTACCCAGATTGAACCTTAATACTCTCTAGATGTGTTAACATATATTTTTTCTCCTCCTCGATAGAGTGTGGCAAGCTAGAGGAAGGTATAACCATTATGACTTAGATGTAGTTGGCTGTAGTTACTAATGGATTTTCATATCTTGCAAATCTTGCCATACGTTTAATCAATCCTTTGTCTTCCCTAGTATATTAAGTAGTAACGCGATAAGATTCTCACAAACATTTTTCTCTACGTGCATTAAATCAATACAATGGCGGACCTCTAGATGTTCCTAATACGGTAGCCACCAAAATATTGACTTCTTTCACATACTCTTCAACTTTAAGTTGGAAACTTTCTTCTTATTTCTGAAATCATTATAGATATCCCTCACTAGGGCATACACATGTCTTGTTAAATTTAGCAGTGAACTACCCTTTCTTTCTTACCATTCATGTTTTCCATCATTTTTCTATACGAGTGATACATCAAGAGAGATCTAGTATGGCCTATGTGAATTCTTCATCCACCTACAATGTGTTTCCTCCATATAGTCCAAACAAGCTGATAGCGTTCGAGCTATGAATCGTCCAAGGACACGCACACGTTCAACTATAAAATCACAACTGGAGGATACTCTCAACTCACAGCAGGATAAAAGAGGAGATAAACTCAACTCAAGATAAACTTTTTCATAATAATTCAACAAGTGAGTTTACATTCAGAAATTAGGCTTTATATAGCCATACAACTCAACTCTAGAAACTTCCTACTAATTAATAACTCCTTAACTATTTTTGCAAATATCAAAACACAATAAAAACAACATTAACTACTACTGCTAATTCCCAAATATAATTAAAACATAGAAAGACTCAAAAGGCAAGTTCCAAGAAACTAAATGCTGGCTGGCTCCTCAGTAACCACGCTCACTTGACACGAGGTTTTGACCAAGAAGACTCTGGAATCTGGAGAAACTCAAAACATAAAAAAGATAGTCCATTTCATTATCTGATCACAGAAATTTATATCACCCAAATCCGAGCCTTTATGAGAGAGTTATGCCCAAAATACTGGCCCAGTACGAATCTGTCCAGAGAGCTATTGTTTCGTAAATTAATTGTAAATATGACTTGGGCCTGGTTCTTCAAGCTGAGAACTGGTCCATAACTTGCTTCCTTGATCATGATTATTTATATGTAAACCTGCCATGACTTGATCGCCATCACAAGCATTCTTTCCTTATACAGTCTGGCTAGAAAGATTACCAAAAGTAGAATAGTCGTTAATTGTGTAGAATAATAGAGCAGGAAATCTAAAATTCTCTCGTTTGTAAGCATCCCATGTCTGAGACCCCTCATGTATAGCGTTTTCAAGTCATCGGTCAAAGGTTTTAAGTACACATCAATATTGTTGCTAGTTTGTCTTGGCCTTTGCACTAGTATGCAAAGCATAATGTACTTCCTTTTAAAGTACAACAAGGAGAGTTTGTTAATGTTCATGAGAAGAACCGACCAAGTGCTGTGATGCGAGTTCAAGTCCCTAAAAGGATTCATGTTATCCATACATAGACCAAACCTGATGTTCTTCAGATCTTCCGTAAATTCAGGATAATCTCTATCGATATTCCTCCACTGCACTGAATCACCCAAGTGCCTTAGCATACAATCCTACTTTCTGTCTCTTGCATGCCAATGAACTAGCATAGCTTCATTGGAATTAACAAACATTTGCTCGATGCGGTTAGTAACAAGAAGATACCACACAACCTTTGCGAGACCACCCCTCTTAGACTTCCTCCCCAGAAGACTACTCCTTCACTAATATCAAGAAGCTTTGCATGCAATGCATGTACCCAAGTTGGCATATTTTTTATAATACAAGATGCAGTTGTCTAGACAAGAGTGAATTCTTCTAACCACCAACCCCAATGGACATAGCACTTGCACTACTTCATATGTCATTTTTGGCAATTTGTTCCCTTCGAGCAGTAAGTCCTTGAGAAAATCATGTAGATCCGTGAAACTTTTTTCTAATCAATCATTAATTGTCTTAAAGCTTCATCAGATAGGGGACAATAGAGAACTTCATGTGCTTCTGCTTGCATCCAAGATACATAGGTGCCTCTGAGTCAAACACGAAAGCAAATAACTTTTCATAATTCCTCTCATTGTAGGATGGCTCCTCAACATCACCAAGCATCTTAGAAAGATCAAGGTCTATATAATTGATATCACCACCTAAGGGGTGAACATATCATCTCTATCTTCTTATAAATTGTTCTTTTCATTATCCACTTCTTCAATTAGATTATTTGCCAGCTCTTGCTCATTTTGTTTACTCCAGTAACTGTAATCCTTCATAAAACCTCTCCATATCAGATGAGACTATAACCGCACTCGATCTACAAACATCTTCTTATTTCTTATTACTCCACCTCTTATCATTCTCTGCAGCATTTAAGAATTTAACAACTCTATTTCTATACTCCTAGCTTAGATGGTTAGTTTTATACATCCATCTACCACCCATCTACAGTAATAGAAAATCATGTAACAAATTTAGTTATGATAAAATAAATTATAAATACTATAAAAGATTTTCGCTCATTTTTTTACCTTATCTCAAGTTTAGAACAAATCTTCGCCCCCCTTGCCCTCCTACCTAAATTGTATAAGTATATACAATACATAGGGTGGAATTGCAATGCAATGCGTCAGTGAAGGTATATGTAAAAAGCTCAATACCTCTATTGGTTAGCATGAACCCACTCATCATAGGTGTGTCAAGTCATCTCTAAGGGATTGTAAAGTTATCCACATGTCAAATGTGATTAGTCACCTATGAAGGATGATGTCCTAAACCTATTACAAGTGCTAAACCTTATCTATGATGGGTTTTAATCCGTAACCCATCATAAATGACCAAGCTTACCTCTATCATGTTTAGATGATAGCCCATCATAGATAAGGTTAGCTATGATGGGTCGAGCCACTCAACATCATCTATAACAAGTTATTTTACAACACATTAGAGGTAAGACTATCCATAGCATGATATTGAAGCCCATTATAAGTTGTCTTAGTTGAGGAATTGTTAACACCAGAATTTGATTCATCCTATAAACAGTATCGGCCGATGAAGATACTGGTCGGTTCGTGAGCCAAAGCCGATCGGAACTATAAAGAAGCCGATCAAATTAGTAGAAGATTGGATCGGTTTGAAGACAGGGAATTATCTGATCAAGGTCAGGTCCGAGAAGCCCAAGGAGAGATTGGAAAATGATCGGTTTGACTAAAAAGAAGGTCCGATTGCTACAGTGGAGAAGCCGATCGGGTTGTAGCGAAGGAAGACATGGTTCCAAATTAGAAGATTATTCAGATAAAACCGAGTTTGCGAAAGAGCCGTGGACTCCACAGCAAAATGTTTTATCTTTGTAAATTGTAACTTTATTAAGAAGGTTTAGTTAGTTAGTTAACTTCTTTAGAGGTATTTTCCTTTGTTCTTCTTAGGAAATAACGTCCGATGGTTGTAAACATGTCGGACTCTGTCTGTAAATCCAAGGTATAAATATAAACCCCCTGGAAACATGTAACATATCTCTCGATCAAATACAATCTCGGCGCATCGCCACCCTAGTTCATCTAGGTGTTTACCGGTGGGTTCTGGCTCTCGACAAGGGGCTGCATTGGTTAAGTTTGATCTCCGGTGAAGGGGTAAGTCCTGCCACTATCCTGATATACTTTATATTGTCTAAGGCTGCATCGTTTAGGTTTGAACTCTTAGTCAGATCAGGTGTACGGCATCACGTCCGTGCAAGATCTATCGGCTTATCAAACTCCTTCCGCCGTCGTCGGTCTCATGCTGCATCGGTTAGGTCCAACAAACGGGTCTGCCAACAGAGGATTGAGTTTTAGATCTATACATCTCTTTACGGTGTCTCATCGGAGTGAGTAGCCGATGAGTTACCCTAAACGTAGGTCTCCATCGTCGTGCGGCCGATAGGCTCAGGTGTTAGGCCTGTAGGTAGCCGATGGCATCCCTCCTACCTCGTCGTCATGTTCGGTCCGAGCCCCCACTGTCTCGGTGTCGTTAGCCTCCGGCCTCATACTGTCTCGGTTAGGTTCAATCTATCGAGTCTGGCCCTAACGGTGCCGTTACGGCTGTCACTCGCCCGCATGGCCTCGCGGGGGATCGACTCCCGCTCCGCGTATTGGATGTGGGTAGCGCCATCGACTCTTTGGTTGATAGACCTTTTAGCACGTTACATATGTCTATCTCCCATACCTCCATCGGCTTTTCAGCCGATGCGCTAGCATTCTCATCTCTATCGGCAATCAGCCGATAGGGAGAGTCGGGCAGGCTTTTCGGCCGACCGACGAACATGTCTTATCACCTTTTCCTTGTTAATTGTAGGGTCAAATTGACTAGCACGCTCGTAAACCTTAAGGCTTAAGGACCTGCACTAGAATTAAGCAGACCTCTCAGGCCTTCGTGTGATCAAGCCGCCGTCCTTCCCCGGTTGCAGGATTTTCGGCGGTGATTGGAATATATGGTACTAGATGCCATATCATCGAGAAGCTCAACCAATACATACAATCAATACGGTTCTTGTTTATTCTTGCTTCCAATACTCTGCAATCCACAAAGCATTTACTCCTATAAATATGCTCAAGCATGATGTCGTGTCATCAAAAACTCAACCAATAGATACAGACCAATTTACTCAAATTATTGATTATACCTGATACATATTTCCTACACGCATTATACAATTTTCTGCAGCAATGCCATAGGTGTCATCTAGTCCTGTCATAGATAGCCGGTATGATATCACATGTGGTCATTGGATATTATGAGGATAAAGTCCATGTTTAGTCCTTATAAACATTACCCAAAAACTATTTTTCATCTCAAACTACAAAATTGGTTATTTTCACTCTTAATTTTTAAAGCTAGACATTTGACACCCTAAAACATTTTTTAATGTGATTTTGATTGATAATTAGATGGTAGGTTTTGTCTAACATAAACATTATTTAAATAAGTTTCATATTTGATAACATACTAAATTGATATATACTAAAATAATATGTCCTATAAGGTGTTTTTTATTGTTTTTAAAAGTTGAGGGTAGAGTAACAGATTTTATAGTTTATGTAGAAAGATGGAATTTGAGCAAAGTTAAAAGGAGTAAAAAAGGACTTTATGTGGGATGTGACAAAATGGCTGTTTAATGACTCATTTTTGGTCGAAGATAACGACATATTATGATACACACATGGTTACTGCGCTATCATAGACACATGGTTACTGTGATATAATGGTATGTGATGCTGGGATTGTTTATTGGCACATTCTGGGACAGCTACTGCAGTATCATTTATAAGATTCAAATTTCTTTAGCACAACACTACTAAGTAAATGGTATTTATTACCAGTTCATAACCTTTTAGCTTCGGCTATATAACTGGTATGCACAATCTAAAACTAAGTAATTTAGTCCAGATTCAATTGACTGGTACTAAAGCTAACATGGAGCTACTTTTTTAGTATTGATTAATGTTACCTTTTTACTGTTTATTTTGTTTGTTGTTTTCTTTATTGATGTAATGCTTTTTATATTATATATATATGATAAACGTTCTTGTTCATAATAAATTATATGAGTTTTTAAATACTCTTATGTAATTTGTCAGAAGGAGTTATTACTTTAGTGATAGCAACGACGTCGATGGTGGAGATAGGGACGACGGCAGTAGGGATGACGACATCATCGGTAAGAAGACGAGCATACGGCATAGAGGGTGGTATTGTCGGTGGGAAGGCAAGCACGTGGCGGTATGGTGCAAATGGCGTCAGCATAGAGAATGTTGGTGTGAAGAAGCAACTAGAACATAGTTTTATGACATAGATAGAAGAAGACAATGGAATGATATATATATCCCATCCCCGCTGTATAGAACAACTAGTAGTAAAGGGTTTTTTCTGTTGGCCAAAATATTTTTTAAGTCCTACTTAGTATTAATAAACTAAAGTTATTTAGTAACATTTGTTTTTAATAATAAATAGTAATAAAAAGTTTAGCGTTGGACCAAAATATATGTTTTATACCATGGTTACAAAAGATTTTTTAAAAATAATTTGAGAAACTAGAAAAATTTCAGGATAAATAAATTTAAGAAAAAATAGGATAATTAATTTTTAAAATTTTGAGGGTAAAAACCTTCTAGTTCTAATTTTCTATTATTTTTTCTCTATTTTTCTTTGTTTCTGCATTTTTAACTTTTTTCCTTTCTTATTTTTTACTATTATAAAATACTATTACATTTATTTTTATAATTAAGACATGCTCTTATTTATTTTTTTATATTTTTAAGAGTATGATATATATATAACTAGAAATACGAGATTAGATGATAAAGTTGCTAACATCTTGGATGACTAAAATCACCAAATAAATCTTTCATAAAAATTTTTACAGCACCCTCTTATACTTAATCCTAATAATCTTTACTACCGATTAAAAACACCAACCGATACTTAAAAATACATAGCAATATCGGTTGGTGTGTCTAGCCGATACTGATATGTTTGAACCGGATAGGTAATACCAAGATATGTTTGGACCGGATAGGTAATACCAATCGATAATAATATATTGATCTGGTTAATACCACCAACAAAAAATCATGCGTGACCACTGAACACGCTGCTGTTACAACCGGTATAAAAAGACATCAGTACCACCGGTACTAGATCCTACGATGATACGGCTCTTTTAGACTCATTACCAAAAATCATCAGTATATTTGTCTTTTGATTTGTTGCAGCAAAGACTGTTTTTGTGGTTGTGTGATTTTCCTCCATTCAATGATTCTTATAAAAAATCTAAACAATTTCAAATTTAACAATTAACTACTAAAGTGACTAAACACAATTTTTTTAATATTTACCAAAGAATCTAAGCTATGACTACACGTAAGACAACGTGTTTTCGTAAACGACCAGTCTGATATAATGGGATGTGATACCGTGTTTGTTTACTAGCTAATACCAGGACAACTACACATTATGGCACACATATAAATGCTTTGATTAATCGGTACACTCAGCTTCCTACAGGACAGGAAAAACAGGGAAAAATGATATGTGTACAATTTCATCTGTGCTTTGTTTTTTCCTATTACATGAAAATGTGCAAGCATCATTCACATACACCAGCAAGTGCACAATATGTCCCTTTAATTAACGTACTGTTAACATCTGAATATGATTCAGTGTATAAATAGAATTGGCCGATAGAAATAGAATTGGTCGATAGAAAATACTAATCGGCTCATGTCGATTAATACTGTAGATAATGTCGATCAAACTGGTGGAAGATTGGACCGTTTTGTTTGAAGACATGAAACTATCCAGATGGAGTCAGGTCTAAACAGGAGTGTTAATACCAAGACTTTGAAAAGCCCACGAAAAGGTTGAAAAAGGATCAGTTTAAGTAAAGGGGAATCTAATTGCTACAGGGAGGAAGCTAATCGGGTGGAACAAGGAGAGATTCGGTCTAAGACAAGAAGATTATCTAAATAAGACTGAGTTTATGGAGGAGTCATGAAACTCACGGCAGGGTATTATATTTAGGTAAATCGTAAGGAAGGTTTAGTTAGTTTAGCTAACTGCTTTAGAGATATTTTCTATTATCTTTGTTAGGAAATAACATCCGATGGTTGTTGAAAACATATCGGACTCTGTAAACCCGGGATATAAATATAGACCCCTAGAGACATATAAATGGATCCTTTAATCAATACAATCTCTGCATATCGCCACCCTAGTTTATATAGGTTTTTACCGGTGGGGTCTGGCTCTCGACGTGGGGCTGCATCGGTTAGGTCCGATCTCTGGCGAAAGGGTAAGTCCCGTAACTATCTCGATGTCTTGTTCTGTCTAAGGCTACATCGGTTAGGTTCGACCTCTTATGCCGATAGGATGTATCGCATCACGTCCATGCAGTATCTATCAGTCTATCAAGCTCTCTCCGCCATCGTCGGTCTCGTGCTGCATCGGTTATGTTTGACCTACGAGGCCGTTGATGATAGAATAAGCTTTAGGCCTATAGGTCTCAGTACAGCGTTTCATCGGAGTGTTAGCCGATGAGTTATCGATATGTTGAGCGTCATGCCTAGCGTATCGGCTCCTTATTCGAGATGCACCAGGTCTTCAGAGACTTTCCTTCGAGCGCCACACCAAGCACATTGGCCTTCTAACTGATGCGCGCCTGTCTTTTAGAGAGATATCCACTCATCGGCTCAGTTAGCCGATGGGTTCACTTCGCCCTTGCTTCAGCACATCCGATCCGGCGTCCACCGTCCTGTTGCCGCTGGCCTCGGTCTCGTACTGTCTCAGTTAGGTCCAATCATTGAGATTCGGTGCTGGTGGCATCGTCACAGCGGGCGAGAGATCTCGTGCTGCCATATCCTGAGCGGTATCGGCTTTGCAACCCATGTCTTTTGTATGATTCCTTGCTAGTTTGTATATGCCTCCATCGGTTTTTCAGGCGATGAAAGACCACGACAGGTTCTGTCGACTACCAGGAGGGATCCCGCACGCCTTGCTAATCTCTATGTACAATCCTATACCTCCATTGGCTCTATGGCCGATGGATCAGGGCCTCACGTCTGCTGCACCCAGAGGCATCGTGTCCTTCGTCGACATCCTCCTACGCCTACATCGGCTACCCGGCCGATGGAAAGCGCCCTGATTCCTATCGGCAATTAGTTGATAGAAGGAGCCATCCGGACAAAGCCGATGACTGACTCGATTCTATCGGCAGCCAGCTGATAGCGAGCGCTCGTATCGGCCCATCGTCTGACTAACCCATTCGTCTCATCTCCTTGTCAATTACAGGGTCAAATTGACTGGCACGCCTGTACCCGCACTGTCGTGTCGGAGTCGAGCGAAACCTACGGGCCCCGGCGCACGTACCTCGAGCCATGCCGACCAACCTACACTAGAGTTAAGCAGACCTTCCAAACGTCGGCGTGCTCGTGTTGGGATCCGGCGCGAACACCTACCCTCAAGAGTCCACCGATTCTAGAAATCATACGTAAGTACTATTAAAAGCATACTTATATTACTCTAGAAGAAGAGTCATTCGTCCGCCTAGCCCTCCACATTATGTGTAGTACTATCTCTCCCTCACCACGTCAGGGTTCTGGTAGAGAATGACCGCAAAACAAAATTTTGTACCATATCAACTGAAAACCATTCGAGTTTAAGGATCACATATTGTTATCACTTGATGTGCAGATTGGCAAAATTACAGTTGGAGTAGATCGATCCGATAAAGTACGCACTGACGTGATTCAATCATCTCCTCTTGGCATCACACGAACACGCCGATCAGCATCACAATGTAGCATCACCTCTATCGTTATCCATATGTTCGGGGGTGGAATGCTGAACGTGGATTTGCTAGTACCAAGGCGTGGCTAGGTGCGAGTGGGTTTATCATGTGTCTCTCTTGTAACACCTCCCCTCTAAATATATAGAGTTTCTACCCATACCTTGCGTATCTAATAGGAAATGTATTTGGCTTCCAATTAGAACTAAGCACATATTTGAATCTTTATCCAAATACATTGTTCCAATATGTTAAGTCTATGACTCAATAGGTTCATGTAAATCTGGTTATAACCCAACATCATATTTTTAGTCTACATATCAATAGTGGCCTCTAGGTAGACATATTAACTCACGGAGCATAATAAAGATTATATTGGCTAAACCTATAGTGTATATACAAATCCATTTTTCTTATGATATTGATTAAGCTCAATACAGTATGTCATCCTTTCAATAGCCCAATCAATTTCTCAATCATATATTAGATTACTCAATACTCCTCAATCAATAGGCATGGCTATGTGCTTCCGTGATCTATTATATCGAAGGCCCTAAGATATCTAAGGTAAATCACATCTTAATCATTCACATCTCACTACCTGTTTCATGACAAATATGAATACTACATTTATAAATATCCAATTACATAGTAGCATTTATTAGTGAGCCATTACGATGTTGAGAACTACAATAATCTCAGGTTTAACAAGTATGTACCAACAATACCACACCAACTGATATCACATCATATATACCTCTTGTATCTATCAGATAACATATTCTTCAACCTATATCCTCATTGTTATTTCGGTATCTCTATACTGACATAATCATCTTATAATCTTATTTATCTTATTTATTTAACCTATGATACAATTAAGAATAATTTAGAAATCGCAACGTATCAGCCTTATAAATATAAATAAACTCATTGAACAATAAGTTATCTATTTTAAAAAATAGAGTGATACTTTATTTTATAATATCATAAACACATCCTATCATATAATCATCACTACGAAATATATCAATGATAAAAACCGCCCAAGGAAACCAACACTCGTGAACCCACCCCACCAAGAAATGAAAAAACTGAATCGGTTGCCCACCAAACTAGAATAGAAAAAATTGAACCATGTCTCATTCAACAGAAAAACCAGGATTGGAAAAATTCAACCATGCCGATCTGAAAATGGCACGATAAAAAAAATTTAACCATGACCTAATAGAACTAAAAAAAACTAAGACACGATTAAGCACGGACTGAAATCATTGGCATATGGATAGATCCCGGCGCAAACCTCATAGTAATTTTTCTCTGTATTGTTGATCAATATTATTTCAACTAGGATCATTAATAATTTTCAAATGGTTTGAGTTTTATGAAAGATTAAACATAATAATTAATATGTATATCCTTAAGTAGGCTAGGATGATGAGAGTGGTAAAATATATTTCTGAGAAGAATTAAATATACCTACGTAGAGATGATCTTAATGATTATATAGGTATAATACGTATAGATATCGATATGTCATATTGAGGTTATGGCTATGATGGTAGAAATCAGGAGATAGAGAAAATCTTTAACTTTGTTATAGCTTTTGATCTGATGATAGCTAACAATTTCTTTAGGAAAAAACAATCTCATTCAATAACTTTTAGTAGAGATCAACACTCTAACTTGACTTTATCCTTATAAGAAGATAGAATAAACGAGAATATATGGATTGTAATGTGATACCTAAAGAATACGTGGTTTCTCAATATAGGCTAGTGGTGGTCAATTTCCGCTTTCTTGTGCATACTGATAGGGATAAACAAGCCAAAATTACAAGATCCAAATGGTGAAAGTTAGAAGAAAACACATCAAATGTTTTTAATGAAAATGTTATCAAATGAAAAAGACGATACTGAGGACAACATAGAGAATTACAATGTAGCAAAAAAACCATAAAATGAGTTGTGAGTGAAGCAAAGTGGTGGACTTTTGAGAATCTTTATCAATGTCTGAGTATGAAAGAAGGGGAGAAGGATATCTATAGAATGGCTAGGGCTTGTGATAGGAAGATGAGCGACTTTAACTAAGTTAAAAGTATTAAGAATGAGAGGGAGCAGCAATTAGTGAAGAAGGATGAGATTAAACATTGATGGTAAGAGTATTTTGATAATTTGTGTAATGGTGAGAACAAGCACACCACCGTCTAATTGGACGACTTGATGGATGACATTAATATGCGCTTTGTGTGGAAGATCTAAGAATCTGAGCTTAGAGAAGCTTTGAAAATGATGAAAGGGAATAAGACAATTGGCCCTAATGATATTCGAATCAAGCTATGGAGATGTCTCAAGGATATAGCTATAATATAGCTAACCAAGTTATTCAACAATATTTTTTAATCAAGCACGATGGCTGAGGAGTGGAGAAGTATATTGTTAGCAATCTCGAAGAATAAGGAAGATATCCAAAGTTATAGTAATTACTAGAAAATTAAGTTAATGAGCCACACACTAAAGTTATCAGAGAGAATTATCAAGCAATGTTTGAAAGGAACGACATGAATTTCTATGCATGGAAGGTAAACCATATAAGTAAGTTTTTTAATAAGACAAGTTATGAAGTAGTTTAGAAAGTAAAATTTTCATTAACTTGAAGAAAGCTTATGACAGGATACCAAAAAATATTATGTGGTGAACTTTGGACAAACAATAAGTCCTAATAAAATATATCTCTCTCGTTAAGAATATATACAACAATGCTATGACTATCGTTCGAACAAATAACAAATGTTACTTTTTAATTAAAATAGGATTATATCAGAGATCAATTTTAAACATATACCTCTCTGTCTTGGTAATAGATAAGGTTATAAGAAACATACAAGAGAATTTCCTTTCGTGTATGTTTTTCACATATGATATAGTATTAGTTAATAAGAATAGATCAAATTTATAATAATGATATACGTGATCGGCTATAGGTAGCATTAATTGATAAAAAGCTTGTTTAATATACGTTAAGGTGGTTTAAGTATGTCCGAAGGAAACTTTGAAAGACATCAGTATATTGTATAATTTTAAGTTTACGTATTAATTTATAGATAGATAGAGAAAGCTAAAATTAACCTAGAAAAAAATAATAAAAAGGAGATATATCTAAAGATTTATATTTTAGTATTTTAATATGAGTATTTAGAAATCGTAGAGATTTAATTCTAATCTACTTGTAATTCTTATATTTGAAAAAAAGTTAAGTAGGTAAAGTTTAAATGTGAATGATGTCTGTGATAAATATCTAACATTCGAGTACGTAATTCTGGACACAAATCTAAATCACGGTGAATAAAATAATGGACCGTAATTTTAGCACCATTCTTTACTGCTTCTCTGTCGGTATTTTTTGATGGGTTGTAGTAATTGGTTTTGTTTGCAGAGTGAGCCTTTGTCAAAATATTACTATGACAGCATTTAAAAATTGCTATAAATAAGATAAAGCTGGAGTGTTTGGTTTACCATATAAGTGAGGCGACATATCCAGTATGTTTCTGGGTTATTATTTGAATCGATGATTATAGGACTACATCAAACCTGTTATTGAAATTTTAGCACTATACGGACTCTGCCAAAAGATTTATTGGTGTTGTCAGAACTACCGTTCGTGTATTTGGCTGTCATGGGAGCCACGCCTCACATCTAATCTAGCCTGCCCCTGGCGCGCGCTCATTGGATATTCTGTGCTCATCCTCGTCTCCACCGCAGCCAGAACCTACCCTGACCACGACCGAGTCTCAATGCTCAACTACCAGGCAGCCAGCATGTTTAAGGCGCGCATGCCACATCCCACATGCACACGAATCCAACGTACGTACGGATCGATCATCTATCCTTTTCAAACCATTTATTTATGAAATGAAATTATTTCACTAGTAATAACGTGTTAAGAAAACGAGTAATCATATCTCCAAACATGTCATGTCACACTTTTGACAATTTATGTTACGACAAAATTAGCCATTATTCGTTAGATTTTTTTCTCCTTTTTATGATGTACATCATGATACTTGAGAGCATTTCATCACTACAGCTTGAAATGAAAATAAAGTACTTATTCTCATAAACATTTTATGTTTAAAATAATATTTAATTAAACTTTTAAAATTTTAGTCACTAATTTTGTATTAGAACACATTTATACTCCCTCTATTATATACTGCAAGGAATTTTATATGTTTGCTACAAATCAAACATGTTAAAAATCTGTAACAGTCTCATTAAATTTATTGATAGTGTATTTATTTAGTATAATAGATGTAGTGATACGACTACTTTACTAATATAAAATATATATATATATAACCGAAGGTTTACCTAAAACACTAATGTAGCCTAACTCTGAACGTCTTCGGCTCTATGCAGGATCTTCATGCCACTTGTACCCACAGCTCAATTTTCATGAAAAAAATTTGGTGCAGCCCAGCTCCATACGACATCCTCTACAGCCCCGACCTAGATGGTCATCGCGTGGACAGCCTATGCATCCAACAACGTGATCAGCCATAAGACGCACGTGGCTCGCTTGCCTCAACTCTAGGCCCATCAGCTCCACATACCCTCCACTACATCTGTCATCGGCAAGGAGGTGGGGCGCATAAAGGAGCTTTCCACAGAGGATAGCACATCTATGGCACTTGTAGTGGTACTGATGAGCTACTCGACTCTGAGATAGTTGACACTGACCTGAATGTCATAGGCTTGGTGATAAAGGTCGAAGATCATCAACATCAAGATACCGATCGAAATCTTCTTGGGGTGGCCTGATCTTCACGACACTAGATTAAAAATCACAAGATAACTTGCTATAAACAGCGAATGATAATTAGCTTTATGCCTGTCAAGGTTGGATGCGACCAAACGATAGGGAGAGAGGCACTGAAACCGCGAAGACTTCGACTCGATCTCCAAATGACCGTAAAACCACAAATTGGGACTAATCCACATAAAACGGTGTAGCCATACTAGAAACCATAGAGCACAAAGTAGGAGACCCTAGGGGGATCTCTTCACAAGTCCAAGAAGAATAAGGTTGTGTAAGACACTCAGCAGCTTGGCTGCAAAAACTATACAGGTTATGTGTTCATTCAAAATGATCAAAAATTGACTTTTGCAGCAGTATATAGAGATATTTATACTAGTAACAAGTCTCTAAGATAAGTATGAACTGAAGTCTCCACGTTGGAAAAGTGAAAGGCCAATAGGTAAAGCACTCCCGAGATGATCTTTAATTTTCGTACGTCTCGGGGTCTTCTATATAGTCTTCACAATAATGGTCATTACTCCTAACTCGAAAGTCCAAATGACATGCCGTCAGTTGTGTTGGAAACTAGACTTGAAGCACTTTCCAACCATATATATTATGACCCCTGTCTCTTCCCAAGATGGTACAGTTTTAGCTTAAAAGTTGGAGCAGTTGTTATGTAACACTGGGTTTTAGCGCGTAACCCATTCTCCTCGGGAGCAGCTGCCTTGGTATTCTTGGCGTAACTCTCAACATTCTCGATGTAACCCGACATTATCGTCTCTTGTGTAAATCTAAGTAACATAAGAGTACATGATTTAGATACTACATAATTCTCATCAATATCAAGATGTAACCGAGAGAGAAAAGTATGTATCTCTTATTGAAATAATTTTGTACAGCTAACAGGTCCTTCATAGGCTTGAGCGCATATATCTATGGCTTTACTTGGTGTAATCGGTGTTGCACTTGTCTCTTGAAATATAACCTTAATTGAACTTGGTATAACCTGTGGCGTAACCGATAGTCTAAGTGATACAGCCGGTGTAACTGATGCACTCGAGTTACGGATGGCTGGGATGTCCTCATCAGTCAGCACTAGGTACCGATAGCAAGACAGATCGATCGCAGAGGCCTTGTGATGTTGCCAACATGTTGTGCCGGTCCTTTCTATCCACAATCACAGGCGCCACAGTCGGATGCCCCTGATCTACTGTCAACGGCTAGCATGTCGTGCAAGCGCTTGACCTCCTCCTCGGCTGGCGTTGGCGTTGCTGATGCCTATCCACCAGAGCTTCCTCTACTCGATTTTTGGGGCAAAATAAAATTCAGAAAAGAAGATGCTTTAGCACCGAGGCTTCCATTACCGTTTCATGGGGTTACCGCCCCCTCCCCACGTTAAGGCAGCTACCGCTGTAAGTTTTATCTGCAAAAATTTGAATCTAAAATTTTTAAATCTGATTATCATGGTAAGCCATACTAATCGCATAAGACACGGTAACCACGGTCTGTCTAAAAAAGAAAATTACATGAAAAAAGAAAACCATAGCATCATATTTGACAACAATAGAAATTACATATAATTATAAATATTATAGCATCTATGATATAATATTCACAAACATTAAACCTTAATTTTTGATGTGTCGCCGCCTAGTCATACCAAAATATAAAACTAGATTAGCATTTTTCACAAAATTTTGTTACCATATAACATTGCAAATTATGTACTACTTGTAGTAATTTTTTGGGGATTTTTTTCTTTTTTTTCAAAATTTGAATTGAAACAAATTTTATTAAACCCTACCACCGGCAATCTTTACTTTACCACTACAGGAACCATGAACTTACCATGAGATGTAAAAATATAAAATTCAAATGTTTCAAGATGAAATTCATATAATTTTTGGCTATTACCACAGTAACTGCTTTACTGTAGTATGGCAACCTTACCGTTCCAAACGGTAAGGGAAACCTGGACTAGATGTTTACCTAATTCTTAAATAGCATTGAGCATGACCAGGAAATCGATCTACCTCACCGTCTAGCAGGGCAATGAGGACTGGGGAAACTCGATTTATGTAACTGTCCAAGAAATCGGTGATGGTGTTTGACTCACATGGCACTGGAGGGTCGTGACCTCGTGGGTGGATGAAGGCATGGCGGCAGTTGCAGTCGTCCAATGAGGAAATGTATTTTGGAGGCGACGCATGTGTCTCATCGCACTCGCCTAGAGCTGAACTGAGCACGTCGTCGGATCCATAGCATGTCCACGGGGTGGTCGTCTAGGGCAGGGCTTTAGAGGATGCCGTTTGGTGCTGGGCTGCACCAACTTTTTTTAAAAAGAAATTCAAGTTGTCCAGTCACATTTTAACGAGAAAATAGAGAATAACAAATAATACCCCATCATGGCATGCCTTATTCCATTACTTTTCGTTAGACTGGCGGAGTCTCACCGAAAGTGGATTGACTCAACGCAATGATTCCATTAGCCTCATATGACAGATAAAATAGAGTACAAAAGTTTAAAGAATAAAACAAAAGATACATACCGTGATTTGCGAAAAGCTAATCATGGAAACTAATCTAAACCTTCCTAGTGAGTTAGCATCGGTTATAGGTGCCTACTGCCATTGCGTGGTCCGATAGACAGTAAGAGATTTGAGACTTTACATGTTAAAACTTTACCTATTAACATGCCCCCACAGTTGGAACGTCGATACTAGCTAGGACTAGAGACATTCAAACTAAATCAAAACTCTATAAAAATAGAGAAAGGTAAGTCCTTAGTGAAGATGTTGGCATACTGCGAAGTAGTTGGTACATGAAGAACCTTGATATCTCCTGTAGCAACTTTGTCCCAAACAGAGTGTATATTGATCTTAACATGTTTGGTGCACTGATGCTGCACCGGGTTTGGTGAGAGATAGATAGCACTGATGTTATCATAAAACACTACAGTGGAATGCTTAGAAAAAATAGAGCTTCTGAAGTAGCTGCTGTAGCCAAGAAACATCGACAACAACATTAGTAACCACCCAATATTCTGCCTTAGCACAAAAACGAGACAACGTTTATTGGCATTTTAAGGATCAGGAGATCAAATTATCACCCAAAAACACAGCATATCCTAAGGTAGTACAATAGGTATCCAACAATCAGCCCAGTCAGTATCAGAGTATGCAACCAGATCATAACTAGAACAATAGTGCAACTGTAGACCATAATCCAAGATGCACTTAATGTAGCATAAAACACGTTTGATCAAGGCCAGATGCAGCTTGCGAGGATTATGCATATAAAGACAGATCTGTTGCACAGAGTAAGAGATGTCTGGGTGAGAGAAGGTGAGGTACTGAAGAGCGCCAGCTAGAGCATGGTAATCAATGGTGTCAGTAATAGGAGGCCTATTAGCCAAGAGCTTAGAATTTGTGTAGCATTTGTGTGAACTGAAGTGGAACAAGGTTTGCAATCAATCATGCTAGGATGATTCAAAATCTCAAGCATATAATGATGCTGTGACAAGAACATACCATCGGTACTCCGAGAAATAGACATCCCAAGAAAATGATGCAGGTTACCAAGATCCTTCATAGAGAATTCCACTATAAGAGAGATTATAATGTTAGATAATAGATCTCCAAAAGAGGTTGTCAGAACAATATCATTAACATAGAGGAGTAAGTATTTCATGTCTAATCCATGCCGAAGAACGAAGAGAGATGTATCAGATTTTGCTTCAATGAAACCAATGGACTGAACAAAGGAGGCAAACCTATAATACTAGGCTTTGGGTGCCTATTTCAAGCCATAGAGAGACTTATTGAGGTAGCACACATGATCTGGTCTGAAGGAATCGATAAAACCAAACGGTTGTGCATAATAGATGGTTCTCTCAAAATGCCATGGAGAAAAGCATTCTTCACATCCAACTGATTAATAGGGCAATTGTGAGGTATTGCTAAAGACAGAACTATCCAGATGGTGGCTAGCTTCATAACAGGACTAAAGGTCTCACTAAAATCAATACCTAAGCACTGTGTGAAACCTCAAAGTACCCAGCAAGCTTTATATCATTCTAGTGTACCATCAGGATATAACTTATGCTTATAGACCCACTTTCTAATAACAATGTTGATATCTCGTGGTTGAGGTATGAGGTCCTAGGTATTGGTTGCTTGGAGGGCAGTGAATTCCATAATCATAGCATCCTGCCAGTTTAGGTCGGCCAAAGCACTGCGATAGATCTTTGGAAGAGAAGACAATACAGTTGCACGTAGATCCAAGATTGCTTTAGGCTAACAAAAACTATGCTTCCCACGAGTAATCATAACATGATTATTAACAACTATTGAGACTTGAATCACACCAGGTGGAAATGGTGCACCAGAATCAGATGTGTTGATATGTTGTAGCAAAGAGGGGGTGACCTCCGAGGAAACAACACTAGCTAAAAGTCTTCGATCATTAGAGATTTAAGGCAAGCAAGAGCTAGTGTGTGGAAATGGACTAGCAAATGTAGGGAAAAGTGGTTCCACCGCGGTTGGCCCATGAAATGGAGCTGCTATAGACGAGCTGATGAAGTCCGAATTTTCATGTACCCTACTGTCAGTATTGCAAAAAACGGACTCATCGGAGGCTGCAGAAGGCTGACTGAAACTGGCAACACCATAACCTGCATGACCTATACCTGCAACAACCGTTAGACCAATAGGGACAGACATATAGTCAATCTCCAAAAGAAAATCAAAAGTGGAGGAAGGGAGAGGTGCAGGAAGCTTGACAAAAGGAAAGGAAGATTCATCAAAAGTAACATGACGAGAAATAATTATGCGATTGGTAGTAAGATCAAGGCAGTGGTATCCCCTTTATTTTGAGAGATACCCTAGGAAGACACATGGGGTGGATCGAGGAGCAAGCTTATGTGGAGTGGATAGGTTAGAATAGCATTTACATCCAAAGATACGAAGATGATCAGAAGAGGAATGAACATTGTACAGTGCAAAATATAGAGTTGGAAGTCAAGAGTTTTGGTCGGGTGGCAATTTACGAGATAGGTGGCCATGTGAAGGGCTACCACCCAGTAGGGCACCGGAATGCTAGCATAAAACATGAGAGAACGCATAATGTTGTTGATGGAATGAATGATACATTTGGTGCAACCATTTTGAGGGAAGTGTGTGGGCATGACATGCGAATGGTGGCACCATGAGTAATGAAAAAGGAATGGGCAGTAGAGTTATCAAACTCTCGACTGTTGTTACACTGTATGGTCTTAATTGTGGTGTCAAACTGACTGCTTACATAAGAAAAGAAATGAGAGAGGGTAGAGAATATGTCGAAAATGAGACATAAAGGAAAAGTCCATGAGTAGTATGAGAAATCATCAAGTATCATCAGATAATAATTGTAGCCAATGATACTAGCAATTGGGGAGATCCACAAATCGTAATGAATTAAATCAAAATTCTTGAGAGCGTGAGAATTGGACTAAGGAAAAGAAAGCTGCACATGGAAACCTAACTAATAAGCATGACACAAGGTTTCTAACTCACTTTTATTATAGGTAGAATTTAAAGAAGTTCCTAATTGAGATAAAGATTCATGACTAAGGTGACCCAGCCAGTGGTGCCAAAGCACAGTTGGGGATGTGATAGCAGCAAAGACATGAGGATGGATTGTTGGCCAAAAGGAGTAGAACTCTCTAGAGCTATTGCACCTGACAATCATGTTCCGCGTTACTAGATCCTTTATAGAGAGGCCAAAAGGGTAAATTCGACAGAATAATGATTTTCAGTGGTGAAACGATGGACTAATATGAGATTCTTAATGATGTGCGAAGAGATAAGAATATTATTTAAATATAAAGGACGATCGGTCATAGGAAAAGAAGTAGACCCTATAGCGGTGATAGGTAATAAGGAACCATTACCGACAATAATGTTAGAAGGGGTAGAGGAACTAGATGATTAAACATGAGATAGAGAATCAGAGTTTAAAGCCATGTAAGAGGAAGCACCTGAGTCCATATACCAGTTGTCGCTCGATGGAGGAGTGAGGGTCATGGTGTTGAAGTTTTGCACCAAGGCCTGTTGATCCCGTGACCAAGACTGTTGTGGAGATAGTGCAATAGAAGAATTGCTATAATAGGATGTAGGAGAGAATTGTTGTTGTTGCTCTTGAAGATTTGTACTCCTGTAACTAGTGAACGGTAGTTGTCGCCCCCGTTCCTGGAGCCACCTGGTCCGCCATAGCTATGAGCACTAATGTAATGGTGCCGTCGTGTCCTAGGACACCACCACCGACAGCGCTCGGGTGGGGAATATCAGGGTGCGGCGCTAGAGGGCACACAGATGTGGAGGCCATTAATGTTGTCAGAGTGGACGATTTGCTGGCGATGGTCACCTTCTCGATGAGCAAGTCCACGTGGACATCGGAGAAGGCCTAAATTGGACGAGTGTGCTTGATCAATGCCGCCATCTAAGAGTATTGCTCATTGAGGCTACGAAGAATGTTAAGGACCAAGGTGCAATCCAAGACCAGCTCACCCAAAGTCACCAGGGCGTCCACAATATGTTTCATCTTGTTACAGTAATCGGTGATGGAGAATCGCCCTGAACAAGGGTCCGGAATTCGGTATCAAGGACGATGGCACGGGTGTCCTTATTGCCAATGAATTTTTCTTTGAGGCCAAGCCAGATGGAGCACGAGTTGACGACACGATCGACATAGCTTCAATGAGCTCTGACGACACCATGCTGAATAGCCACAACTTGACGGTGCAGTAGATGCGATGCCAATGAGGATCCATGGAGAAGTCGTCGTTGAAGAGCTAGGCAGTCGATGGCATATTTGGTCATGGTGTTGAGGAAGAGTGTGTGCCAACAGATGTAGTTTGTGGATGTCTGCTCGAGGACGAGCGAATCATCAACCTGATGTTAGGCACCGTGATGGTAGGCGTGAAGTTGGGATTGCTATATGTTTTCGTACTCGGTGAGACGACAGACGGCCTCATCCGCCCTGGTAGAAGTGACCTTGGCCTTGGCGGTGGCTGCTTCGCCTATAGTGACGACATTGACTATAGCCTATCTTAGTGTAGCATCTTGCGCTACCTGGGTAGCAACAACATTGGATGACATTGGTGGGAGTGCCAACAAGAGGGGCGACGACATGGAGGGATGTTGTGGCGAGAGGCCAACGTCGATTGTTTTTGGGAAGAATGCCGTAGGAGGGAAGCAGCGATGGTGCGACAGAGGACACCACGACGAGAGGCCAGCGGTGGGAGAGGACGTCGCGGTGAGAGGCTAGCATCGATTTTGGGGGGAAGGCACCACGGGACGATGACGCGGGACGAAAGGAGGTGCCACAGGATGCCATGGCATGGGAGAAGATGGAGCAGGACGATGGCGCGCGAGGCTAACACTACGGGATGCCATGGCATGGGAGAAGACACTGTGGGATGCCGCTGCATGGGAGAAGACGCTGCGGGACAATGCTGTGGGAGGACAACACGAGAACGTTGCAGGTGGACGGTGCAGGAGAGCTATACACGAGGACGAGGGTGCAAGAGGGCGGTGAGGACGAGGTTGTCGCTGGAGGCCGTAGGACAATGGCGTAGGAGGGTGGCGAGAGGCTGGCGCTATAGAAATTAGAGGGAAGGGGATCAATCCTTCTCTAATACCATGAAAGTGGATTGACTCAATGCAATGATTCCATCATCCTCATACGACAGATAAAATAAAGTACACGAAGGTTCAAAGAAGGAAACCGTGATTTACGAAAAGCTAATCACGGAAACTAATCTGAACCTTTCTACTGAGTTAGCATCGGTTATGGGCATCTGCTACCATTGTATGGTTTACATGTTAACAACAACAAACAAAAATCATGGCTCATGTCGCTTAATTATATAAGCTACATAGTTGATCCTCCACTTTGTGTAGTTATTTTCTTGTCATGTGGTGCAGTCATGTCACCTCAATTACTTTCAACCGTTGGATTATCACTGAAGGTTGGGATTTCAAGAGCCATGAGGGCCTGATGCCAATCCTTACAAAACTTCTTAAAAACCATGTCAGCAAATTCCTCCCAAGTTACCCCCAACAGTTGTTCTCTCACAGTTTGTAGCCAAAAGGCAGGATTCCCAACAAAATTATATGCAGCCAATCTGATCCAGTTGACCGGACGCACTGCTTTTAGTGCAATAAGATCAGGCCACCTTCACGTGGACTAGCCATTTCCATTTGCTGATAAACATGCAGCCCGGCCCAGTCCAGCCTAGGTACATATGCAGCAGCATATCTTAGATTGTTTCTTTCGTCTTCCCGCACATAATGCATCCCCGTTTTCACTTCAAAAAATTGCATTTTAAAGCTTGTAGGAGCGCTGGAAGGCACCTAGCTTGGAGGCAAGCTGCCAGGATCAAGCAGCCATGAAGCAGGGCGCGGGAAGCAAGAGATTAAAAAGAATCCATGAGTAATTGGGCCTCACTGGGCAATGTAAGGGTGAGTGGAGTTGGGCCGACGGTCTTGCGGGTGTGAGGGGTGTGTCTTAAATTAAAAGGGGAACAGTACGTTGTAAGAACACGATTTGGAGGAACTTAATAAAAGGGCGGCGGTGGCGGAGTGAATGATGATGCATTTGAGTAGAAAAGGACAAAAGCGGAGGAGAAAGCCTGTGCTGAGTTCTAGTTCCTGCGGGAGGGGATGGATTCGAGTTTACCGGCAGTGGAACTAAAGGTTGACGACCTATCTACCATCATTGGAAATTTGCAGTATCAAGTCAATCGGCCGCAGGAGTTTGAACTCAAGGCGCCAGAAGGGAGTGCAAAGCTGGATTTCGCGGAAGGGAACCTCGGGGGAGAACCAACCTTGGCTAATGCGTCCATGACTCCCAGATTTGTGCAAGGTTTGTATGACCCTTCCTACTATACTCCCATCCCTTACTATGGTGATACTTCAGTCTTGAAATCTCGCGTGGGAGGTTTGGTCAATCCGTTGGGAGGGCGGTTGCCACCCATGAACTGGCCTCAATGCGATGGTGACAACCCCAATTGTGGAGAAACAATTGTGAATCATATTTTGATACATATTGTGTGCATCCGGTCAATTGGATCAGATTGGCTGCATTAAATTTTGTTGGGAATCCTGCCTTTGGCCTACAATCTGTGAGAGAACATTGGGAGTAACTTGGGAGGAATTTGCTGACATGGTTTTTCAGAAGTTTTGTAAGGATAGGCATCAGGCCCTCATCAGGAAGTGGGGAACTATGTCTGAGTATGTAGAGTTGTTTGATAGTATTATGCAACAAATGATTGCTTATGATAACACACTCAAGCCAATTTATTTTGTCACCAAATTTGTGGAAGTTTTGGGAGACGATATTAGGACAGTGGTCATGGTGCAAAAACCACCTGATCTGGATGCTGCTAGTTTGGCACTATTGAAGGAAGAGACAATGGAAGGATATAAGAGGAAGGAATTCAAGGGAGAAGGGTTCACAACTAGCAAACATTTTCGGGAGGGGATTGTGCCTACAGCCACTCCTTCCCTAAGGAGGGTCAACACTGAAGAAAGAAGGGGAAATGAATTTTCCAAGACTCAAGTCAAAGAGGATAGGTTGTCTGCTCTCAAATCTTACAGAAGGGCTAAGGGGCTCTGTTTCACTTGTGGTGAGAAATGGGGAAAGGAGCACAAATGCGCCCTATCTATTCAGCTCCATGTTGTTGAAGAGTTGATTGAGGTTGTACATCTGGATAAGGAGATGGGTGAGAAGTCTTGTCACAATTCTGATTCAGAAGAGGGAGCACTCATGGCGATATCACAACAAGCCCTGCATGGTACTGAATCCAGTAAATCAATTAGAGCCAGGGGAAGGATTCATGGCACCGAATTGTTGATGTTAATAGACTCTGGAAGCACACATTCCTTTTGAGATGAAAATATTGCCAAGCAGTTGGGTGGAATGCTACAAAATACTGGCACCATCAAGGTTAGAATTGAAGATGGAGGATATATGTACTGCACATAGATGATTCTAGACTATAGTTGGTGGCTACAAGGTAATGATTTCAAGTCAGACTTCAGAGTTTTGGCCTTGGAAAGCTATGATAGAATACTGGGTATGGATTGGCTAGAAAGGTTTAGTTCAATGAAGATTGATTGGGCCAATAAATGGATGAAGTTTCTGTACAGACAAAGGCTAATTAGAATTCAGGGCATTCACCCAAGGTTGGATAAATGTGAAGACATATCAAAAGAACAGTTAAAAGGCTTGTGTAAAATTGGAGCCTTGATGCTCATGATTCGTGTTGGTCCTGTATCTGAAAATTGTTTATCCAAAGTTTCAAGGGAAATACAATCAGTTCTTGACCAGTTTCAGGAATTGTTTAAATAACCAACTGGATTGCCCCCAAAAAAGTCAGTGTGGTCATAAAATTCCTTTAGTTCCTGGAGCTAAGTCAGTGAACATCAGACCTTATAGACATAACCCATTTCAGAAAGATGAAATATAGAGACAGGTAAAGGCGATGCTGTCTGCTGGAGTAATTCAACAGAGTAAAATTTCTCTTTTCCCCTGCAATTCTTGTAAGAAATAAGGATGGCACCTGGAGAGTCTGTATTGACTACAGGCATTTAAATGCTATCAACATTAAAAGAAAACTCCCTATGCCAGCTATAGGTGAGTTACTGGATGAACTGGCTGGTGACAAGTGGTTCTCTAAGCTTGATTTAGGAGTTGGATATCATGCAATCAGACTGGAAGAAGGTGAGCAGCACAAAATTACATTTCAGACCCATTCTGGACAGTATGAATATACTGTTATGTCTTCTAGGTTAACTGGGCCCTGCTACATTACGATGAAAATTTGGTTTTAAACAAAATTGATAAAATAATTTACATTAAAATTAGTACAATAGTTTATATTAAAATTGATATTTTTAATTGATTTTTCTTTTAAATTATTTATGAAAAATATATTGTGAACGTGTGCTTATGTTGACATATGATAGCGTTCGAGCTATAAATCGTCCAAGGACACGCACACGTTCAACTATAAAATCACAACTGGAGGATACTCTCAACTCACAGCAGGATAAAAGAGGAGATAAACTCAACTCAAGATAAACTTTTTCATAATAATTCAACAAGTGAGTTTACATTCAGAAATTAGGCTTTATATAGCCATACAACTCAACTCTAGAAACTTCCTACTAATTAATAACTCCTTAACTATTTTTGCAAATATCAAAACACAATAAAAACAACATTAACTACTACTGCTAATTCCCAAATATAATTAAAACATAGAAAGACTCAAAAGGCAAGTTCCAAGAAACTAAATGCTGGCTGGCTCCTCAGTAACCACGCTCACTTGACACGAGGTTTTGACCAAGAAGACTCTGGAATCTGGAGAAACTCAAAACATAAAAAAGATAGTCCATTTCATTATCTGATCACAGAAATTTAAATCACCCAAATCCGAGCCTTTATGAGAGAGTTATGCCCAAAATACTGGCCCAGTACGAATCTGTCCAGAGAGCTGCTGTTTCGTAAATTAATTGTAAATATGACTTGGGCCTGGTTCTTCAAGCTGAGAACTGGTCCATAACTTGCTTCCTTGATCATGATTGTTTATATGTAAACCTGCCATGACTTGATCGCCATCATTCTCCCCCGGTTGAAAAGAACTCGCCCACGAGTTCGGCTCATTTTCGCCATGGTATGGAGAAAGATCCTTCACATTGAATGTGGATGAAACACCATAATCTTCGGGAAGCTCCACCTTGTAAGCATTGTCACCTATGCGCTGCAAGATTTTAAACGGTCCATCACCACGGTGCTTGAGCTTTGCATTGCGCCCAGGTGGAAATCTCTCCTTGCTCAAATGCACTCACACAAGATCACCTTCTTTGAAAATCACAGCCCTTCGGTGCTTGTTAGCTTGTCTTTCATACTTCTGATTTTGCTTCTCAATCCTCTTGCTAACTTGTTCATGCAAGCCCTTGATTGCTTTAGCACGCTCATCTGCATCTCCACTATAGCTATGGCTGATTGGCAATGACACAAGATCAAGAGGAGTCTTCGGATTGCATCCATACACCACTTCAAAAGGGCTTTTACCTGTCGTCTTGCTGCTGGACCTGTTGTAAGCGAATTCAGCTTGAGGTAGAACAAGGTCCCATTGGCGTATGTTATCACCCACCAAGCTTCTCAACAGATTGCCCAAACTCCGATTCACAATTTCAGTTTGGCCATCGGTTTGAGGATGATAGGCTGAACTAAACTGCAGCTTTGTACCCATCTTACGCCAAAGTGTTCTCCAAAAATGCCCAACAAACTTCGGGTCTCTGTTAGATGTTATGGTATTTGGAATGCCATGCAACTTCACTATCTCCTTGAAATAAAGATCAGCTATGTTAGTGGCATCCATCGTTTTTGCACAAGGAACAAAGTGTGCCATTTTAGAGAACCGATCAACCACCACCATGATTGAATCTTTGCTGCGTTGAGTTCGGGGCAGTCCCATCACAAAGTCCATGCTCACATCTTCCCACGGTGCATTAGGAACAGGAAGGGAAGTGTAAAGTCCAGAATTTTGAGACTTTGTTTTTGCTAGATGGCAAGTTCTACATCTCAAAATGTAATGGTTCACATCCTTCATCATTTTAGGCCAATAGAAACGGTCTTGGAGTAATGCACTAGTTTTATCTCGTCCAAAATGACCACTTAACCCACCATCATGAACCTCTTTAATGATCTGCCACCTCAAAGAACAATTCGGTACGCACAAACGGTTGCCATAGAAAATATATCCATCATTCACCATAAATTCTTTATATGGACCTTTTGCACATTCAGCTTTTATCGTGCCAAAGAACTCATCATCAGAATACAACTCCTTGATCACTTCAAACCCAAGAACATTTACCTTCATTGTGGACAGCAAAGAATGCCTCCTACTTAAAGCATCTGCCACCTGATTTGAAGCACCACTTTTATGCTTGATGTGTAATGTGTAGCCTTGTAAAAATTCCACCCACCTTGCATGTCTCGGTTTGAGCTTGTGCTGCCCATTTATGAACTTCAGCGCCTCATGGTCGGAGTAGAGAATGAACTCCTTGGAAATGAGGTAGTGTCTCCAATGCCCAAGAGCTCGTACAATTGCATAGATCTCTTTGTCATATGTAGTGTAGTTCTTACGTGAATCTCAAAGCTTTTCACTAAAGAAGGCAATAGGTCGACCCTCTTGATTGAGAACCGCACCAATGCCTACACCAGATGCATCACATTCAAGCTCAAAAATATTCTCAAAGTTGGGCAAAGCAAGAATTGGGGCTGCTGTCATCTTCTCCTTGATGAGCTGAAAGTTCTTTTCAGCTTCCTTCGTCCATTTGAATACTCCTCCTTTCAAGCACTCGGTGATTGGAGAGACAAGAGTGCTGAAATCTCGAATGAACCGGCGATAGAATGAGGCCAGTCCATGAAAACTTCTCACATCATGAATGTTGGCTGGTGTTGGCCATGAAACAATTGCATCCACCTTAGAAGGATCAACATGAATACCTTCAGCTGAAACCACATAGCCTAAAAACACCAAGTTGCTGGTTAGGAACTCGCACTTCTTGAGGTTGATGTAGAGTTTCTGTTCAGCTAGCACTTCAAAGACTTGGTGAAGGTGCTCCAAATGCTCTTCTTTACCCGTGCTATACACGAGTATGTCATCAAAATAGACCACCACAAATCTGCCAATAAAAGACTTAAACACCAAATTCATTAGTCTCATAAAAGTACTAGGAGCATTAGAGAGTCCGAATGGCATCACCAACCACTCAAACAATCCATCACGGGTCTTAAATGCTGTCTTCCATTCATCACCAGGCCTCATACGAATCTAATGGTACCCACTTCTAAGATCAATCTTTGAAAACACACTAGCACCATGGAGCTGATCTAGCATGTCATCTAGACGAGGAATAGGGAAGCGATACTTGATAGTAATCTTGTTGACCGCTCTACTATCCACACACATGCGAAAAGAACCATCTTTCTTTGGCACAAGCAAGGCTGGAACTGTACAAGGACTCATGCTTTCACGCACCAAACCCTTTCTCATCAACTCATCTACTTGCCGCTGCAACTCGGCATTTTCTGTTGGGTTCATTCGGTATGCTGCTTTGTTTGGCAAAATTGCACCAGGAACAAAATCTATGCAGTGTTGCACACTCCTCATTGGAGGTAAACCTGCTGGAATTTCATCTGGAACAAGGTTCTGAAATTGTTCAAGTAAAGGTACCACTGGTCCGGGTATTAGAGGACTTCTGTCACCCTTAACTTCTTTCACCACCAATGCAAAGGCTATTTGGGATTCTTCAAAAATTTCAGTAAATTCAGATTTTGAGAGAATGAAATTGCTATCCTTGAGGGCTGGTTTAGATTTCATTTCCATTCTAGAAGGACCCAAAGTAATCTTAGCACCATTCAGCTCAAAAGAATAAGTGTTTTTAAAACCATCATGGTGTACCTTTCTATCAAACTGCCAAGGTCTCCCCAAAAGTAAATGACAAGCATCCATAGGAACTACATCACACCATACCTCATCTCGGTACTTCTCACCAATAGAAAAATTAACCAAACAACGTTGGTCAACTTGCACACATTTACCCTTTTCCAACCAAGAGAGTTTGTACGGTTTTGGGTGCTTTTCAGTTTTAAGCGGCAACTTTTGTACCATAATTTCAGAAACAACATTCTCACAACTCCCGCTATCAATGATAACATCGCATACCTTCCCATGAGAGGTGCATCGTGTATGGAAGATATTGTTACGGAGCCACACATCATCTTGAACGGGACTGGAATTCAGCACACGCCTAATCACCAACATCTCACCCGTATCTCCATAAATGACATCCTCCTCATCTGCTGCCTCATCAAACACGGGTGGAGAATCAAAATCTGTTTGCTCCTCTTCTAGGGGTTCTTCAATAATGGTAAATACCCGCTGGTTTGGGCACTCGGACATGATGTGACCGTACCCTTTGCACCGATAGCATTGAACAGCTTTAGGGGCTGGTTTAGAGGGTCCTGCGGTTGCGGTTTTTGCTGAAAATTTGGCCACTGCACTTGATGTTGGTTTGGCTGATTGCGTACTGCTCCCATGACTTGTTGGATGGCCTCGATTGAGAACTCGGCTACCACCAAAGCTCGCTGTTTTTCTGACTTCTTTCTCCTTGAGTTGCTTCTCAACTTTTGTGGCAAGTTTAAACACATCATGATAAGAGATAAAGGGCTGTAAAGTTACCACATCATGAATCTCCTTGCGAAGGCCACGAAGATATCGTGCAATGGTTTGTTCTTCGGGCTCAACAACGCCACATTTCAACATGAGGTGATCAAGTTCTTCAGTGTAATCTGCCACAGTTTTATCACCTTGAACAAAGCCATGAAGTTGAAAAAAGGCCTCTTGCAAGTACCCTTCCGGCAGAAACTTCTTTCGTAACTCTTTCACCATCTTTTCCCATGTTCTGATTTTTTGCTTACCCTCACGGGCTCGCTTCATCTTCAACTGCTCCCACCAAATAGATGCATGCTTCTTTAATTTGATGGCAACAATCTTCACCTTCTCTTCCTCAGGGACATCTTGGTATTCAAAGACACGTTCAACCGTATTGAGCCAATCTATGAACTCATCGGGTTGTATGCGCCCTTCGTACACAGGAATATCCGCTTTTAGATCAAAAGCCCGTCGAAATTGCTAGTTCCTTCGGGTGTGATTTTGATGGAGAGCCTCTTCATCACTGGACACCAAGGTGTGGTTGTCGTGGAAGGGGTTGAACTCGGCATCATCGTCACCATAAGTTTCGCCATCTGAGCCACGATAGGAATCATCGCGGTTGTTCCCAGCGGCCTCCACGCGCGCTAGACGCTCTTGGAGTTGTTGCACATGCTGCCTCAACTCGTTCAACTCAATATCTCGATCGGCTTGCTGGTTGCCTTCAGGAGGATTGACACGAGCACTACGTCGCACCATCCTTCGCCTGCTGCTCTGATACCAACTGATAGCGTTCGAGCTATGAATCGTCCAAGGACACGCACACGTTCAACTATAAAATCACAACTGGAGGATACTCTCAACTCACAGCAGGATAAAAGAGGAGATAAACTCAACTCAAGATAAACTTTTTCATAATAATTCAACAAGTGAGTTTACATTCAGAAATTAGGCTTTATATAGCCATACAACTCAACTCTAGAAACTTCCTACTAATTAATAACTCCTTAACTATTTTTGCAAATATCAAAACACAATAAAAACAACATTAACTACTACTGCTAATTCCCAAATATAATTAAAACATAGAAAGACTCAAAAGGCAAGTTCCAAGAAACTAAATGCTGGCTGGCTCCTCAGTAACCACGCTCACTTGACACGAGGTTTTGACCAAGAAGACTCTGGAATCTGGAGAAACTCAAAACATAAAAAAGATAGTCCATTTCATTATCTGATCACAGAAATTTAAATCACCCAAATCCGAGCCTTTATGAGAGAGTTATGCCCAAAATACTGGCCCAGTACGAATCTGTCCAGAGAGCTGCTGTTTCGTAAATTAATTGTAAATATGACTTGGGCCTGGTTCTTCAAGCTGAGAACTGGTCCATAACTTGCTTCCTTGATCATGATTGTTTATATGTAAACCTGCCATGACTTGATCGCCATCAACATAGGTCACGTTAAAAAATCTATACCAAATAATGTTTTTTTATTTATGTGTAGGAATTAAATTTGGGAAATAGATAGAAAATTGTTGAAAAAATTTATAGGAATTTAAGAAGAAAATTGAGAATTTTTTTTTCTGAATTTAGAATAGTAACAGGTTGATTTTTTTGGTAAAAGTAATGGGCACGATCCAGTGAAATAGATGGCTCAGTCCGTTACGACATAGTGATGGCCTAGGTGACGGCCTAGCAACGGTGCTGTAAGACTGGTAGGTGAGACCAGGTTGTCAGCGGGAGCAAGCACGCATGACGACAAGGTAGAGGCTAAAGGCGGGACTAGAATGTCAGTGAGTGTAGGCACGTGTGGGGCGGTAGTAAAGGGCTGACAAGCAAGTCATACCTATTAGCGAGTGTGGGCGGGGCAGGGAGAGACGCTGCGACTAACAGGCAGGCTAGGTCTATCAGCAAGCACGAGTGCGAGTACAGCAAAGTCTAGACAACTGAAAGGTTGTGCCGGCAGGAGCGATGTTTCGCATGCGGAAGCCTGCGCACGCAGGCAACCGTGGGAGATCTGAAGGCAACATGGCGCGTTCTGATTGGAGCGAATGCGCTAGAATAATAACTGAGTCGTATTCTCTAGAATAGTAATCGATGACGTGGTGCAATATAGAGTGTCTAGTTCAAACGACTAAAAGTAAATAGAGTAGTGGTTACGAAATCTCAGTGGTATTTAGGTAATTTTCATTAGGATTTTTTCATATATATCGAGAGTAAGATGTTAGGGAATGGGACAAAAAATATTGGGAGAATTATTGTACTATTTTTCTAAGCTCAATTTTGAGAACGAAGGTAAAGTTTGTTGGAAATTTATGCAGAAATTATTCTTTCTTTCTGTGCATAACTAGCGTTTGATTTTGGTTTAAATTATTTCCTTAGTTTTTTATTTGATTTCTTTGATCCAAAATTTAGATAGGGTGTTTTCTAGTTTATAATTATTTTAAATTTCGTGTTATTAATTAATTAGTGTTGAATTAATTTTGGTAACTTTCTAATTTTGTTTTATTAATATGTTAAGATTTAGAAGTCTGATTAAAGTGATTCTAGTTTATTTTAAAAAAGTTTCAGGTCAATCAGAGGTATGGATTTTTGGCTATAATCTATTTAGTAATAAAACAATATTTGTCACGTTTATGAAAGCGCAATTTTTTGATTAAAGAAAATTGATAATCTTTAATTTTATTGCTTGAATCGTTTCTATATAAGGTATTACAGCAAATATTGAAAGGCTATGATACAGATATATATCTATGCTCAAGGCCTTGCTATATGACATATCAAGTTTCCAAAAACAATGAAGTAATAGTGATGAATTAAAAACTTACTTTAGATGTGTTTTATTCTAAATTAAAAACTCATAAACTAGATGTTTTTGCTAGGAAAAATATTGCTAACAAATCAATAGCTTTAGCTTCACAAACTAGCAACTTGATTGGTATAATTTTTTAGCTAGTTTTGCTTTATCTACTTTGTCTTCACTAATCGGTGAATAGCTAAAACAACTACCTGATGATAATTTGGCACTCCTCTCAACACACTTCAAAAGAGTTTTGCAAAATGTTCAATCTAGAAAAACAACAAATGGTGGAGAAACTCAAAGATATTTTTAATGTGGTTTGCATAATCCTCTTCTTCTTAAATGTCCAAAATTTTTAGCAATAATTTCTAGTGTTGAAGATGACGAAGAAGTGAATGAAAAGAACTGAACATTTAAGTGTAATAATAAGAAGAAGGGGTATTTGAACAAAAAGGTACTACATCATGTTCTTTCTGCTCTTCAACAAATGAATCTAACCAATGTGGACCTCGAGATTAATGATGACGCTACTCCTAAAGGAAAAAAAAACTTGATCAGACTATGTATGATAGTAATTAATAAAAATAGTGATATCGACAATAATAGCGACAATGATGTAGAACCTTCCTATAATTTTTTAACTTATGCTGTTGAAAAATTAGTACTTTTTTAGAAAATAAAGATAAAAGGATTAAGAAACACGCTATTTTAGTTGAATAATTAAAAACTAAAGTTGTAAGACTTAAAACTTTGATTTTATAGATATTTTTTACAAATTATATGACTTAGTTTATGTTGATTTTAGTTCTTTAAGAGATATGAATGTTTCTACAAAGAACTTAATCTTGAAAAGGAGAAAAATAATAAACATGTTTGTGTTGTTGCAAAATCTGATTATTATGCTAATTGTAATTCTCTTAAGTTGAAGTTGAAGTATGTTAATCTTAAAATTACTCAACTCTAAGTGAAAATAAAGATAAATTTCAACACATTTCTTGTAAACATTGTGCCACTCTTTTTTGAAATGTATTGATTATTTACGAGCAAAAATGGGACCTGAAAGCTCGAATCAAATTTTGAATCAAAACACTAGTTGTTAAAAAATTAAAACATGTTTTGGTTATGATTCTTATGATTATTCTAAGACTCATAGTAGTGGCATAATTGAGATCGCAGATGAAACTTAAAAGATACTATTTAGATTTGATGGTATTATGTCATTTATTGGCACAACAAGTATAAGTGTTGTTTCTGCTTCTAAAAGTCTTCTAAAAGTAGGTATAAAGTTAAGTACACTTATACTCATTGTAGTAGAGATGGATATAATGTTGAATTTTGTTTGACTTGCTAAACAATAAATGAGAGAAAAAGCTAAGGCAATGCCTAATTTGAGATAAGCATGCCATTTTTGTCCTACTAACATGACTAATAATAAATCAAAACCTTTATATAGAAATACTTATGTTATGTCTTTTGGTCTATGTCGTGTGTCTTAGTACTAGATTCTTAAATGTTATATTGCTAATCCTCATAAAAAGACCTCAATAGTGTCTTCTTTTTGCTAGTGAATTCTAGATGTTTACATCACATGTCCGATGATAAAAATTGGTTCACCTATCTCACAAGTGCATTGCATGTTAAAAAATAATGTTTAGAGATGCTTTTATTTCTATGGTTGTGATTATATGTGTAGGTGCTTACATTTAGTGAGAACATTTTTATTGATGATAAAACTTTGGTTACTTCTACACAATCAATTGAATTGGTTCCACCACTAATTACATCTTCACAAATGACAGAGCATACTCAAGAAGATATACAATTTATGATATGTTTATATGCAAGATTTAAAGCTTCCTACATACTTTACTTCTTCAAGCTATTAAGTGGATTCTCAGGTATGTTCATAGACTAAATATATTGGCATTTAACTATCTGCATCTTTATGGATTAGTTTAAGAGATTTTGTAGATATTATTTTTGGAAGATGCAGACTTTATAGAATAAATATTTCTAGTGTTTGTTTCTTGCTAGGTAATTTACTTGTTGCTTGATCTTTTAGAAAATAATCCTCCATAGCATAATCAATTCCTGAATCTTAATTTGTGACTACTGTCAAATTCTTTGGATATTATTGTGTTATTTTGCAAAATGTTCCATTTTTATGTGATATCACAGGTGCTTTTGTATTGCTAGGAACCCAGTTCAATACTCTAGTACAAAATTGATATTATATTTCACTGTGTTAGAGATAATGCTAAAAAAAAGTAATGTGGTAATTTGTCATGTAGATACTAGATATCAATTGGCAAATATTTTTATAAAACATTTGCATTCTTCTCATTTTGCTTTTCTTCAGGAAGAATTTGAGGTTATTCATCCTGTGGAGTTGTTTTGAGGGGAGCATCCTTTTAAAACATTTGTTTGTGTTCTTTATTTAAAAAAAATATTAAATAATAAGCACTACATATGATTCATATGTATTATTTGTAGTCATATTTATGTCATAAGGTATAAGTGCTTTTTTATATTTGTATATGTGTGATGTTGATCTTTGCATAACTATCTAAATAACTTGAATTAAATTGTAACAATATTTTGTTTATGTTTTAAAAGTAATAATATGATATGAGAAATATAATAAATATCAAAAAAAAATATCAAAGAAACATGTATTGCCGTACTTTTTTTCAACTTAGAAAAAGTTGTGTAGGGCTGAAATTTGATTCTCAATCTTTTAATTGTCAAGAAACTTCAATGGGTTAAAAAGTATTGCTGAGGATGCATATAATTTCTTACAATTTATGTTATATTAAGTTCTCAATTTATTAATAAAATATAAATAAAGAAGAATATGCTCGCTAGTTTTAAAATAGCGAGCAAATAATAACATGTCTTATAATAAATTGTTAATTACACTTTATTCAAAATTAGAATTTCTCGATAAATCCATGGTAAATAGGAGAGAGAGTTTGATGCAAATACTTTTAAAATTTAAATGCCTATGTTTTTTTAAAATAAATATCAATGTTCAACATTAATATGTTGTTGTCAATATTTTCATCAAGGAGATTGTTACATATTAATGATGAAAATTTGTTTTTTAGCAAAATTAGTAAAATAGCTTATATTGAAGTTAGCATTTATATTAAAATTAGCATTACTTAATTGATTTTTATTTAAATTATTTATAGAAAATATATTGTGAAAGTATGTGTGCGTTGACATAGATCATATAGAAAAATCTATGTCAATTTTTTTTAATTTATTTGTATGCAGAAATTAAATTTGAGAAATAGATAAAAAAATTGTTGAAAAAATTTGTAGAAATTTTGGACAGAAATTGAGAAAACAATTTTTAAAATTTGAAACAGGCTGAATTTTGGTGGCCAGTAAAACAGTAATAGGCCCAGCCTAGTAAAACAGATGGCCTAGTAGACTACCGAGTCGCAATGGCCAAGCAACGGCGATGTGAGATAGATAGGTGGGACCGAGCTATCGATAGGAGTGGCTGCACATGCCACATCGGCGTAGAGGCTGACTGGTGGGACTAGTGAGCATAGGTGTGTTCGCAACGATAGTGGAGTGGCTGACACGTAGGCTAAGCCTAACAAGCAGGCCAGGCTTGCCAGTGAGTGCAAGCGTGGGCATAGTGAAGTCTTGTCAACTCTATAGAAACTGGGCAGAGAGGCATAGAGGTGAAGAAGATTAGACTGGGCAGAGAAGCGCGCCAAGATGACAAGTGAGCATGTGCCAATAGATGCACACGATCATGCCGAGTAATTAGAGATTTGCTTCGCTTTACTACATGTCCTTTGGTTTCGAGGTCACTTCATCAAGTTTGTTGGAGTTATGGACGTGCTAGTCAATTTGACCCTGCAATTGACGAGAAGATAAGCCAATGAGTTAGTCGGCTGATGGATCGATACGAACTTCTACTATTGGCCGGTCACCGATAAGGTTGAGAGGGTGCGTCTGATGCACGCTTCTTGGCATGCCCAGTGGGATAAGAAGAACTTTTATCTGCTGAAGATCTGGTAGGACCAAAAGACCTTTTCATCCATTGAAGATATTTCATCAGCTATAATCCAACGATGGGTAAAGAGATCAACACAGACAACATGATCCTAGTGACGATGAAGGATTTGACTGAAGAACAAAGGTACCAGGTGGAGCAAAATACAGCTAATTTCTAGAAGCTCTGTCTAGAGTCCTTCAGTATGACCCGACAAGGGCCGATTCAAAAATCCCAGCTGCCAAAGCCAGTTTTAGAAGGAGAATCGAGCTGGTCATTGCAAGAGATTGTTGATGAAGCTATTCACCATGCACTCATCAACCAATCGGGTGTGCTGGTGAATACTGTTAACGCCAAAATCTAGACAGCCCGATGGTACTAAAGCTGATCAATTGAGAAGTTTCTGATGACCACAGTGAAGAAGCCGATCAGATTGTAGCATAGGAAGACTCGGCTCCAGATTGGAAGACTATCCAGATAAGACTGAGTTTATGGAGGAGCCGTGGAATCCACGGCAGGGTATTTTATCTTTGTAAATTGTAATCTTATCTAATTAGGAATGTTTAGTTAGTTAGTTAACTTCTTTAGAGATATTTTCCTTTGTTTTTGTTAGGAAATAACGTATGATGGTTGTAAACGCGTCGGACTCTGTAAGGGTATAAATATAGATCCCCTAGAGACATGTAATCTATCTCTTGATCAATATACAATTTTGGCGCATCGCCACCCTAGTTCATCTAGGTGTTTACCGGTGGGTTCTGGCTCTCGACGCAGGGCTACATCGGTTAAGTCCGATCTCCGGCGAAGAGGTAAGTCCCGCCACTATCTCGATATGTTCTGCTCCATCTAAGACTGCATCGGTTAGGTTCGACCTCTTAGGCCGATCAGACGTATCACATCATGTCCGTGCAGGGCCTGTAAAGCTCCCTTTGCCATCGTCAATTTTATGCTGTATCAGTTAGGTTCAACCTACGGGGCTACCAACGGTAGATCGAGCTTCAGGCTTATAGTTTTCTGCACGGTGTATCATCAGAGTGCTAGCCGATGAGTTATCTATGCTCTGAGCTTCACGCCCAGCGCATCGGCCTCTCGGCCGATACGCATCAGCCTTTAGAGGTGTCCCTTGACACGCCACGCCGAGCGCATTGATCTCCCAGCCGATACGCCCCCACCTTCAGAGAGGCATCCCCTCATCAACTCATCTAGCCGATGGGTTTGTTCCTGTCTTTCCTTCAGCACAGTCGATCTAGCATCCTCCGTATCATCGCTATTGGCCTCGGCCTCGCACTGTCTCGGTTAGGTCCAATCATCAAGGATCGGTGTTAATGGCACTGTCACGTCGGGCGACGGGTCTCGTGCTGTCATATCTGGAGCAGCATCGGCTTTGCAGCATGTGCCTTTTGATACTATTCCTTAACAGTCCGCATGTGCCTTTATCAGTTTTTCCAGCCAATGAACGCCTGTTATGTCTTCCGACGGCTATCCGGAGGAATCCTGTGCACTTTGCTATCCTCTGAGTACACCCTGGTTCCTCCATTGGCTCTACAGCCGATCCCTTGTCGACACCTGTGCACATCGGCTCCTCAGCCAATGGAAGAGCTTCCCGATTCCTATCGGCAAATAGCCCATAGCGAAGGGCCTTCCAAGCGCGGCCGATGGCTATCCTGATTCTATCAGAAGCCAGCCGATAGCGAGCGCCTGTATGGGCCCACCGTCCGACGGACCTATTCGTCTCACCTCCTTGTCAATTGTAGGGTCAAATTGACTGGCACGCCCGCACCCGTACCGATGCACCGGAGCCGATCGAACCCCATGGCCCCCGGCGCGCGTACCTCAAGCCACGGAGAGAAGTTGATCGGCCTGCACTGGAGCTAAGTAGACCTCCTAGGTGTCGGCGTGTTCGCGTAGGGGTGCATGAGGGATCTTGGTGTGAACAAATACTTTGCACAATCTAATCAAGAAAACGGTGGATGGGTCTATTGTTAAGTAACCTGATCAAGGGCTAGTATATTTGCCGATGATAACAGGGAAACCACAGGTTACTTATGGATCCAAAAGGAACGTATCGACAAATATGTTTCCGCCAGAACAAGATCGGATTAGGGGGCAACATGATGACATGATACAAGGATATCATCAGACATCTTATTATGAGGGATATAGGTAATATTATCCTGGTAATAATTATTAAGGAGATCATTACAGGCCAAGTCAAGTGCCAAATTCGCTTCCACAGTACCAGAGAGAGAATCGAAGGGAGGAGGATTGGTCTACCAGAATTGCGGAAGTCGTTAGGGAGCAATTCGGCATTAGGCCTAAGGAACAAACCTTTATGTATCGGCACCCTTACCCAGAGTGGTTCGATAGTTCCACTGCCGCACCGATACAAGATTTCGGATTTCTCCAGATTTTTGGGGCAAGATAGCGTATCTACGATGGAACATATTAGCTGATTCTTGGCCTAATGTGGAGAAGCATCGGCTGACGAAGCTCTGAGGATCCGTTTATTTCCATTATCCTTATCTAGATCGGCCTTCACCTGGTTTTCTTCGTTGCCTTCAAACTCAATCAGGGGATGGGCCGATCTGGAGAAACAATTCCATAAAGGCGCTGTGATATGACCACGCCATCAAACAAGATGTGACAACCCTCAACTCAAGCTACACCAACTCAGGTCTCACCTACATCAACCCCAGTCCAAGTAATTGATGGACCGATTATACGTAGTCGAGCAAAGAAGCTACAACAAGAGGTGCATGCGCTACTCTGTGAAATTCATTTTAATATTAATTAGAATTATATACTACCTAAGTCGTGTACATTATTAATAGTTAGGTTCACTAAGGAGGAAGACATGAACACACAAGGAGATGACTTTCGACCAGCTACAGACCACTTCAGACCAGTTGCCGACCACGAATTACACTCGAACCAATTCAGCTCTATAGAACCGTCTAGAAGAAATAGTCATATATTTTGATTCCCAGAAGCTATGGTGGTCTACGAGCATGTTTTGGAAAGCTATTCAAGTCTAGTTTCCAATGAGTTTAGCCCCGACCAGTTTGGAGCTACCATGTGGGCACAGACCACCATTTAGTGTATACTGCTCGGAAGGTAAACAGCCAGCCTGATGCTAAAGTTCATGTTTTAAACTGTACCATTCTATAATATTACGTGGTACATGGCATACATGGTTGGAAAAGGTGTCAAGTCAAGAATCCAACGCAACAAACCGTGCATCATTTGGACTATCCTAGGTGGAGTTATTGCCAAAACAATGAAGATTGTGCAGAAGACTAACAGCCATGTGGAAACTCTCCAAGAGCTCATTCTAAAGAGGTCTTTTCACATAGTCGAACTAGTTATTTTCTTTTCGAGTTTCTACCTTCCTAGCAGTGCTGTTGCTAGTATAAATACCCCCTAGACTCATTGTAATCACAGATTATGATATTGAGAATATAGACCACTTTGTTCAGGTTACCGTATTGAGACAGTGGTTGGCTTCGAGTTTTATTCGTCAGGTTACACTAGTTATCGCTTCTTGCAGCAAGTTTTCTTGACTTCTTTGAAGCTAGTTATCTGGTGATTGATCCTACGTCGTGAAGATTGGGACATCGAGGCTTATCACGCTAGAGGAAGTCAAAGGTTACCTCATCAGACCTAATCAAAAAATATTCCAGAAGTCAAAGGTTACCTCATCGGACCTAATCAAGAGTGATGAGCCGCAGCGCAACAGGAAAGGTACAATCCACATTAGGGTTGTCCCTTTTTTTAGTATTGCTTGGATCAAGACATGAGGTTGCCATCAATAGAAGGTTGTCCTGAATGTAATAAATCAGGATCTTAGTACATCGAGCAGAGCAAGATGTCATATGATTGGCCTCCTATCAAGCGGGCATCGGTGCATAGCTGATTACGGCCGATCAACGAAGACTATGGTCAAAGGTCAACTGAGAAAAGGGAGTTACATAAAGGATCATACCACACAAAGGATCAGTGGTGTCCATCCGAGATCTTCAAAAAAAATCAAAAGAGGAGGGCACAAAGGTTGCGGCATAGAGAGCAGTACAAAAGGTGGCATCAGGACCATGAGGAAGCCGATCGGAGCCAGAAAATTAAAAAAGTATGGTAAGTAAAGCAAAAAGAGAATGATGCTGGCACATCGGCTCTGACCAACATGGTATTCTTTTTGCATTTGGAGTATAAAGCATGTGCATCCATGAAGAGGATCAAGAAGAAGATTTTGCCCAATTGACGCTGGAACCAAGTCAAGCCATATTTGACAAGCCAGAAGACTCCAAGCATCGGCACCTAAAACCACTATATATCAAAGGGTATGTTGATGGGAAGCCGATGATGAAGATGCTAGTTTATGGAGGCGTAGCCATCAATTTGATGCCATATGCTACGTACCGCAAGATAGGCAAGACGATTGAAGACCTAGTCAAAACAAATATGGTATTGAAAGACTTCAGAGGAAATCCATCGGAAACAAAGAGGGTGCTAAACGTGGAGCTGACAGTCGGAAGCAAGACGTTGCCTACCAGATTCTTTGTTATTGATAGTAAGGGTTTGTATAGTCTACTTCTCGGTAGGGATTGGATTTACGCCAACTGTTGTGTTCCTTTCACAATGCATCAAAGCCTCATACAGTGGCAAGGGGACAAAGTTGAGGTGATCGTGGCTGATCAGTCGACCAGTATTGCAACAATCAATATGCCAATCTAGAAAGCTGATGGGTTCGATTGCCTATCTAGATAAGCATGGGATGGCGATTTCCTTGAGGTGACCAACAAGGGGATGAAGCCGATTCAGCAAGTCGGCTTGGGTCTATTATTCCCATGGGAACCATAGAAGTCTCCGAAGGAAAGTTAGGGAAAGGATTTACGTCGGCCGATGAGTTAGAAGAAATAGATATAGGTTTAGGAGATAAGCCAAGGCCGATGTATATTAGTAAAAATCTATGTACTGAATCTCGAGAAAAGTTGATAAAATTATTAAACGAATTTTGGGAATGTTTTGCTTAGGATTACCATGAGATGCTGGGATTGAGCCGATCGATTGTTGAGCATCGGTTTCCTATTAGACGAGGATATCAACCATTTAAACAACCACAGAGAAGGTTCAAAGCAGAGTTGCATGATAAAATCAATACAGAGATCACGAGATTATACGATGCAAATTTCATCAGACCGTGCCGATATGCTGAATGAGTGTCCAATATCGTCCTAATGAAGAAGAAAAATGGAAAGCTGAGGATATGCATCGACTTTCGAGATTTGAACCGGGCGACCCCTAGAGATGAGTATCCGATGCCAATAGCGGATTTATTAATTGATGCTGCATCGGGTCATAAGATCATTAGCTTTATGGACGGAAATGTAGGATATAATCAGATTTTTATGGCGGAAGAAGATATCCACAAGACTGCATTTAGATGTCTTGGAGCTATCGGCTTGTACAAGTGGGTAGTCATGACTTTCGGATTGAAGAATGCCAGTGCAACCTATCAGAGAGCCATAAATTATATATTTCATGATCTTATTGGCCAGCTAGTGGAGATATATATTGATGATGTGGTGGTGAAATCCAAAGGTATTGAAGACCATATAGCCAATCTGCGAAAAGTACTAGAGGGGACGACGAAATATGGACTCATGATGAATCCTCCCAAATGTGCTTTTGGCATATCGGCTAGGCAATTTTTGGGTTTCATGGTGCATGAGAGAGGGATCGAAGTTAGTCAATGAAGCATTAGAGCTATCCAGACCACCGAGCCACCAAACAACAAACTACAGTTGTAGTCCTTGATCGGCAAGCTCAACTTTATAAGGAGGTTTATCTCAAATTTATCAGGGAGAATTGAGTCATTTACTCCTTTATTGAGGTTGCGAGTCGATCAAGAGTTTGTGTGGAGTGATGAGTAGCAGAAAGGCTTTGATCTTATTAAGGAATACTTGAATTCTCCACCAATATTTATTCTGCCGTAGAAAGGGGTACCGTTCAAGTTATATTTATTAGCCGATAAGAAGTCAATCGGATCAGTGCTTGTACAGGAGTTTGAATCAAAAGAACGAGTGGTATTCTATTTGATTTGACGACTTCTGGATGCTGGGACCAGGTATCCTGCGGTGGAAAAGTTATGCCTATGTTTATATTTCTCGTGTACAAAGTTAAGGCATTATCTTTTATCGGCTGAGTGTATAGTGCCTTGCAAAGCTGATGTGATTAAATATATGGTAAATGGATATTTGCTCTGATGGAGTTCGATCTAAGATATGAATTAGCTAAGGTGGTCAAGGGACTAGCGGCGGCCGATTTTATTGTACAGCATAGAGGATTCCAAGAGGATTTTGTGGAGCCGATCCCGTAGACGTTATTCTTTGATGGATCGGTTTGTAGGCATGGATCTGGTATCGGCTTGGTGATCATATCGTCTCGGGGGCCAAGCTTTGAGTTCGTCTTTACAATCAAGCATTATAGTACAAATAACCAAGCAAAGTATGAAGCGGTGCTCAAAAGTCTTCAACTGCTGAGAGAAATCGGAGCCGATATAGTGGAGATCATTGGAGATTCCTTGTTGGTGATCAGACAGCTATCTGGGGAATAAGAATGCAAAGATGATGTTTTGAGGTCGTATTATGAAGAATATTAATAGTTATTAAAGGATTTCAAGATGGTGTCCTTGGATCATATTCCTAGAGAACAGAACACGGAGGCCAATGATCTTGCTCAAACTACTTTGGGATATCGGCTGAATAGTAAAGTGGAAGTCAAGATAGCCGATATTGAGAGCCATATGTAAGCCGATGATTGGAGATGGGAAATTATTCAGTATTTGCAAAATCCATCAAAATCGGTTTCTAAGAAGCTTCGGTATAAGTCTATTAAGTACATATTACTTGATGAGGAGTTATATTATCGATCCATTGATGGGGTTCTGTTAAGATGCTTGGGTGCCGAAGAAGCTGCATTGGTAATGAGCGAAGTACACGAAGGTATTTGCGGAGTCCATCAACCAGCTCATAACGTGAGATGGCTAATGAGGAGAGCTAGATACTTTTGGCCAAGGATGTTGGAGGATTGTTTTAAATATTACAAAGGCTGCCAAAATTGTCAGAGGTTCAGGAATGTGCAGCAAGCTCCAGCGTCAGTTATGAATCCGATAATCAAGTCATGGCCGTTTAGAGGTTGGGGAATCAACATGATCGGCCAGATTAATCCTCCATCAAGTAAAGGGCATAAGTTTATATTGGCGGCAAAGGACTATTTCACAAGTGGGTAGAAGCTATTCCTTTGAAGAAAGTTACTTCTAAGGACGCGATTGAGATCATCAAGGAACATATTATATATCGGTTTGGTATTCCATAGATGATTACTACCGATCAAGGTTCTATCTTCATGGCTAAGGAGTTTCAAAAGTTTGCTGCCAGTATGGGGATTAAGCTGCTGAATTCATCACCATATTATGCTCAGGCAAACAAACAGGCTGAAGCTTCTAAACAAGAGTTTAATAAAGTTGATCAAGCGCAAGATTGATGAGCAACCACGGGATGGCATGCTACATTAAACGATTCATTATGGGCCTATCGGATGGTATGCCATGGATCTACTTGAGTACCATCATATCAATTGATGTACGGTCATGAAGCAGTTCTCCCGCGAGAAGTTAACATCGGCTCTAGGAGGGTGTATCTGCAGGATCAATTGACAGCCGATGATTATTACACCTTGATGACCGATGAACTTGATGATTTAACTCAGAATCGGTTGGAGGTGTTTGAGAGGATCAAGAAAAACAAGGCTAAGTTTGATAGGCATTATAATAAGAGGGTAACAGTTAAATCTTTTTCTAAAGTAGATCTCGTTTGGAAATTGATTTTATCGATTGGGTCTAGGGATAATAAGTTTAAAAAATAGTCACCCAATTAGAAAGGGCCCTATTGTATCAATCGGTGTGTGCCTGACAATGCTTATATGTTAGAGAGTCTTGAAGGGGAGAAATTTGCCAAAACGCTTAATGAAAAATATTTGAAGAGGTATTATCCTAGCGTTTGGGTAGGCGCCTAAATCGACTGAGCATAGCCGATTTTTAAGATGGACAAGCTCTTAAAAGTGGTATCAACAAATGGTATTGTTTGCGTAAATCGGCTGAGGCATAGCCGATTTCTAATGTACGGAATCTGATATGATTATATCGGTTACAGATAGTCGATATCGTTGAGATATCACCTTTAGGGAATATATATATACAAATTTCGTTGATGAAGCTGATTGAATTCTATTGCAAGGAGTTAATGTTCAGGATGACATCTTGGGTTTTTCTCCGAGGCTAAAATTTTACAGGAATTTCTTAATGGCCTCGATTACGCGCAAGCGGATTTGGTCTATAGCGCGGATGTCATCCTCATCGGATCCGGCGGATGGTCTTCATATTCCTATGCCAACGTACTGCAAGGTGTACTTTGTCTGCTACCTTGGCCTCTTGATCTTGAATTGATTTTGGTAGGCCGATAAGATGGGACTCGGTGGAGTTGATGTCGTCACGCACTTTGTCGAGTTCGCCATCAAATTGGCTTCTCGTTTCTTCAGGAGGCCAAGCTTGGTGCTGGTGTATTGAAGGTCAGCTGTCATTTCATCAAGCTTATTCTTTTCGCTTTATGCAGATAGCTGATCGTTGTGAGCTAGATTGCTTTGCTCAACGCGATTGGCTATGCATCGTCTTGATGCGATCAGCTGGATCCTTTGGAATTCCATGTCAGCAGCAGGCGTGAGTACGTCGGTCGGCTCTTCAAGCAGGAGATGTTCAATTTTAGCAAGTCTTCCCTGGATCGGCCCGCAATCTTCCACTAGCGAGTCAATCGGAATTTCCAGCCAATGCAGAATATCTAACAGTTACTCACGTGCATCGGCTGGTAGAGATGGTTCAATTGCTGCACTGATGGCTGAGTCTTCTTCTGTATCCAAGTATTTACCGATGTCAAAGGAAAACAGATCAGCTAATGACTGCACGTTAACATCGGTAAATATGAGGATCATGAGACGAGAAAAATAACATGTAGGATGGATGTACCTGGGGTACAGTGGGAGCAGCTTGGATGATTATGCGGGTATCAGCTTGATGTAAAGTGACCTGAGGATTGGATAATATGACTTCTGAGGAGACCATCGGCTCAATCCTGGTAACGGTGTCCAGCGGTTGGATTTCAGGAGCCGATGGTTCAGGCTGTAAAGTAAAGGTGTCAGGATAAAGGCGAAGGCAATGGAGAAGAATTGATGCTGACACATACCAATGGAGATGAAGAAGTCAAGATTGTCGCAGGAGAAGGGCTTCGTGAAGCTAGTCTGATGATGGCGACATCAGCGCTGGGTTTTTGCTTCTTAGAAACCGTCCGAGTAGCCGGTTTCTTGCGCTTTAGCCCTGATGTTCGCGACACTCGGAGAAGAGTCGATGGAGGTGGAGCACTTTGTCCAAGGATGGATCTGGTCGATTGAGGTTGATAAACAGTCGGCCGACTACTTGCACTGGTTGTAGGTGCATCTTTGTCACCAGCTTGTGGAATCATGGAAATCAAGACGCAGTTGTAATTCAATACGATAAAGAAAAGATAGTACAAGGAGAAAGACTACCTCTTTATCGGATTCCACGTAGTTAGGGTTGAGGCGCAGGCAATAATGTTCTACCGATAGACTAAATAGATGCTTTCCCCATTCTGACCACCATCGAGCAAAAAGTTTGGTGTTCGATATGTAGGGCTTAAAGGTGGAGATGGTCCCTAAGGAAAGGGATGTTGCCATCATCCTAAGCCGATTATACTCTAAGCCGTTGTTTACTTCTCCTCGGGCTTGGAGTTTGCCGATGAAGAATAAGCCGATGGGGAGTAGGCCGAAGCCCAACTGATGAGCACCGACCGAAGGATGGTAGAACTCGTATGATGGGTGTTGGGATCGGCCCGATGAAAATCCAGTCGGTAAAAGAATGGGAGTTACGGATGATAAGAAGATGGTCTTCGATTCTTCATTGGCTAATGCATTCATCGGGTGAAACCTGGAAGGCATTATAAAAGACGAATCGTCCTCGTATGCAAACTAGATGGTGACTTCTTTAGTGAAGCTATAGTAAAAACATTTAAACTACTGGCTGAATCCGAGGGGGGTCATTTCGCTTCCAGGAAGAGCCGATGCGGCTTCACCTAGAGAAGTGCATCGGCGCCGGCTGGCCTCTTCTTCTTCTGGGTAATCCGTCGGATATATCAGAGAAGGGAAAGGGGTCTTGGTGATAACTCTGGAGGTTTAGACATTCAACCAGAGTTGTATGAACCACCAGGGACCACCAATATGACCGACTAGTTGGCCTGCCGATAGCTTGTTCGCCACCTGATGAAGCAGTTGATAGGTGGCTTCAAGAAGATATTGCCCCAATGGAATGCGGCATTGATTGGCCAGGAGCTCTGCCAGACACTACATGTTGGTGGTTGGACTAAGAGTTGAACCACCAAAGACAAACCGTTCCAATGCCACATGTTCAACCGTTCCAATGCCACATGTTCCCGCTCATTGACTTGGCTGGAGGTCTTTTTGTGCAGGGAAATGTATTTAGTCCAACATCCAATGTTTTTGGTGTTCAGCTGATGAGTGGGTTTGAATTTGAGGATAAACGGATTTACGTAGTGGGTGGTGTTAAGGCAGGTCAATATGGTGATATCCATTAGGGTGGGGGTCATTGGTCCAAGCCCAAACATGAAGGCGTTCAGAATATCCGACCAGAAACAAGAAGCCAATGTGAGCAAAGGTTTATTTTCTTCCATATCGGCTAAAGAAAGGTTGATGCAGTGGTCTATTTTCAAGTCTTCCCAGAAAGACTTTTTGGAGGTGGAAACCCTGAGGTACCAGTTTCTCCATCTCGGGAGTTTACCAGGGCAAGATCTAAAGCTGTTAGTCCAATCGGTGATGGCCATAGACGAGAGTTTATATGGGATCCTTTCTGTTTTGGAATTTATGAAATCAGTTGGATCTTCGTTACCCATAGGGCCAAGGTAAAATTGACCAGGGCAATCGAAAGCTGGGATAGCAATCTGACTCTTGAGATCCTACAGTGAACAAGAACCCGACTACCGATGAGAAGACGGAATGGGGAAGATTTGTTTGAAATATGGGGTGGAAGAGCAGATGATAGTTACCTCAAAGACTGCGTGTGTCGACGCCATCGCGTGAAGGAAGAAGGAGAGAAGTTTAGCGGCCGATGAAGTGATCTACGGAGGTTTGTCTTTAGTCGTCGGAGCTCGTCGAGGTTGGGGTTCTGATGGGGAGGAAGTGTGTGGAAGAAGGATGAAGCGATGGAATATTTTATAGAGGCAGAGCGACCTAGGCAGGAATCTGGGCCGATTAATTATCATTTGCAGGTTTTAACGAGCCATCCTGGTTTGCGGAGACTTCCAACAGCTCGAAATTTTGTAGTTTGTTGGCAAACTCCGAAATTGGGGGGCATGTGTCAATGCCGGGATTTGATTCAACCTGTAAACAGGATCGACCGATGGAAATGCTGATCAGCTTGTGGGACAAAGCCAATCGGTTTTGTAGAGAAGCCGATCAAATTAGTGAAAGATTAGATTGGTTTGAGGACAGAAAACTATCCGAATGGGGTCAGGTCCGAGAAGGAGTTTTACGACAAGACCTAGACAAGCCCAAGGAGAGGTTGGAAAAGGATCGGCTTGAGTGAAAAGAGGTCCGATTGCTACAGGAAGGAAGTCGATCGGGTGGAGCAAGGAAAGATTCAGTCTAAGAATAGAAGATTATCCAAATAAGACCGAGTTTGTGGAGGAGCCATGGAATTCACGGTAGGGTATTATCTTTAGTTAAATTGTATCCTATATGGTTAGGAAGTTTTAGTTAGTTTAGTTAACTGTTAAGAGATAACGTCTGATGGTGGTTGTAAACACATCGAACTCTGTAAATCTAGGGTATAAATATAGACCCCCTAGAAATCAATAAAAATAATCATCAACACAGTACAACTTTAGCGCATCACCACCCTAATTCATCTAGGTATTTACCAGCGGGTTCTAGCTCTCGACGCAAGGCTGCATCGGTTAACTTCGATCTCCGGCGAAGGGGTAAGTCCCGCCACTATCTTAGTTTATTTTGTTCTATCCAAGGCTGCATCATTTAGGTTTGAACTCTTAGTCAGATCAGGTGTACCGTATCACGTCCGTGCAAGATCTATCGGCCTATCAAACTCCCTCCGCCCTTGCCAGTCTCATGCTGCATCGGTTAGGTCCGACCTACGGGTTTACCGACGGAGGATTGAGTTTTAGGTCTATAGGTCTCTCTATGGCATTTCATCGGAGTGAGTAGCCGATGAGTTATCCTAAACGTAGGTCCCTATCGTCGTGTGGCCGATGGGTTTAGATGTAGGATCGCGTCGGGTGTTCGGCCTGTAGGTAGCCGATGGCATCTTATCTCTTCTCCCTTATCGTCATGTTCGGTCCGAGCCTCCGCCGTCTTGGTGTCATTAGCCTACAGTCTCATACTGTCTCTATCGAGGTTGGTCCTAACGGTGCCGTTACTGCAATTGCTCGCCCGCGTGGCCTTGTGGGGGATCGGCTCCCGCTTCGCTCATCGGATGCGAGTAGCGCCATTGGCTCTTTAGCTGATAGGCCCTCTAGTGCGTTGCACGTGTCTATCTCTCGTACTTCCATCGGCTTTTTAGTCGATGCGCTAACATTCTCATCTCTATCGGCACCCAGCCGATAGGGAGAGTCGGACAGGCCTTCCGGCCGACCGGCTTACGTATCTCATCCCTTCTCCTTGTCAATTGTAGGGTCAAATTGATTGGCATGCTCATGAACCTCAAGGCTTAAGGACCTGCACTGGAGTTAAGCAAACCTCCCAGGCCATTACGTGACCAAGCCGTCGTCTTTCCCCGGTCGAGGGATTTTTGGTGGTGAGCAAGGGGATAAAACACTCATCCATCTGCTGAAAAGCCAATGAAGGTGCATGTAGATGGCGACGAATGGATTGAAAACACATTGGCTGTATAGCCGATGGTGCTCTAGGATAGAGTGGTTGATGAGCAGTATGTATAATCCTGCTATCGACTATTTTGCAATAGAGGCTCCGATGAAGGCATAAATAGAATGAAGAATAAGATAAAAGATCCATTGGCTACAACCCCGCTCACACTCTGAAATACAATATGCAATAAATAGTAAGGAGCGAGAACTGATCTTTCGAATATACAAGAGGCTAGATTGGATGGATAGGCAGAAGGAATGGGTAAACCAATCAGCTAGCTGAGCCGATGAGAGGAATTATCTAAAGATGTATATATATATATATATATATATATATATATATATATATATATATATATCAGCCGAAAAGCCGATACACTAGGAGTGAGGCTCAATATGTGGATAACTCATCGGCTGGCCAATTTGATGAAACGTTTGTATAAAGAATTATCGACTAACAGTTGAATCTACTATCAGCGGTCTAATAAGTTGGACCTAATTGATGCAACACGAGACTGATGGCAGTAGAGATAGCTCGATAAGCTAATAGAACCACATGAACGTGATGTGATGCACCCAATCGGACTAAGAGATCGGATCTAACCGATGGAGCCTTAGGCATAACGAATACACCAAGATAGTAGTGCGACTTACCTCTTCGTTGGAGATCAAACTTAACCAATGTAGTCCTATATCGAGAGCTAGAACACGCTAGTAAAAACCTCAATGAAATAGGGTGGTGATGTGCTGTGATTGATATCTTATATGGTTCTAGAGGATCTATATCTATAACTTGGTGTTACAAGAGTTTGATAAGTAACCTCTGGATGTTTTTTACTAAACATAAGAGGAAACTCTCTCTAGCATGTTAAGAAAACTAACAAAACTTGTCTATCTCTTAAGATATATATCCTATAAAGATACAAGTAATCTCCCATAGTTTCCATGGCTCCTACTCAAACCAATCTATCTGGATAATCTTTTATTTTTTGACTGAACCGAATCTATCCTCAATCCGTCTGATCGGCTTTTCCCCTATATTTATTGTCTCTTTTCGTAAGTCGATCGGTTCTCCAATCCTATCTGCAGGGCTTAACATATTTTGGTGTAAACATATGCCCCCAATTTCGAAGCATGACGACTCATACTTCAAAATTATATTTCTCAGGCTCCCTCAACTCTGAAATTTCCTCCCTTTCTTATAATCAGCTTTCATGAGTCAATACTGTCTACATCAAATATGCTGAGCTTTCAAACTCTTAGGAAAAAAATTCCTTATGATGTGACTCGATAATCCTTGGAAGGCTTGCTCTGGTATATGTTCATCACTTAAGTCCAAGCTATAGCATCAGCTTCATATATTAAGGAATCTTTGAATATATTCTAAAACTGATTCCTCTACCTTTTGTTTTACCGATATCAAATCCATAAGCCACATCTTGGGGACAAGAAGTATTTGTGAAAATGTTTCTTTAGATTGGCCCATCCTTATTGAATTCAGTAGTAATAAAGAAAACCATGTGAAGGCCAATTACCATCGCACCATTCTCGCACTCTTCGATCTATCAGTTCCATTTCCTTCACCTCAGGTTGTCACCAACACAAAGCACCACAGTGTCACTAAGACACGTCACCAGTGGGGGTGCCATCGAAGGCCTCTACCGCACTAGCTTTGGTCGCCCTCGCCTAGCCTCTCCTTCCCTAGCTGTCGCACCAAACCCGCAAGCAACCATGGGCAGGAGGAGAAAGAAGAAGGAAACTAGCCTCTCCTTTCTCACTGATAGCTCAGGCCCACCTAGGCCAACCAAGTGAAGCCATGTGGCTCACTGTCCCCTCTCCTCACTTATGACTTGTAGGCCCCTTTTTCAATAAAATAAATAAACCATCTTGTAATCAATGTGACATTGATAGGTGAGACTCACCCTAGCTCAACACTCTTCATTGACATCTAGCACCCACCTTTGGAAGCACATTCTTTCCTTTTGGTAATATAAACCATTTTAGAAATTAAATTAATCTTCCAAAATCCATACCTTCACAACCGTAACTCCATTCAAACTCTAGAAATTTTCTAAAATCAAGATATATCTAATGGCACTATTTTTTATAATAGTTATTATATTATATGTAGGGTTTTCTTTCATGTTTATGTAGCGACATTCCAAAAATTTCGTCAGACATGATGATTGCAAAGATTTGAAGACCACCGTCATTAAGTCATGTCATTCTTGATCATATTGGTCCTAATTTTTCAAATGTAATTATTTACAAAGTTGCATGCTTAGCGTAACTAATGTTAAGGCCTCGGTTTGCGCACAACTAATAGATCAACCTATTAGTTATATTACCTTCCGTAGGTTGTTGTCAAATCCTATCATTGTATCTTCACCATAATGGTGCCTAGAAATTCTTACTCCTTGAGCAAAATACCACTGCCCCATCTTACACTGTTGTTTGTTGTTATGAAAAAATTAGGTTGTGAAAACTTTTACAAAAAACCAACTCACAGTGGGTTTGAAAAGAGAAAAGTTTTGTGAAAACCTGCAATGCGGAACTTTGCTTGTATGGCTTAGTTTTGTAATTGTATATAAGGACCAATTCCTTCAAAAATTAGATATGAGCATCTTACGTATGATAACATGAGTATTTATGGGATACTCCTAATTGAGTAATTAGCTAGCACATAAAAAAATTTATGTATCAATAGTTATAAAACACTAGGATCATGAAATTGGATTATTGATCTATACGATATTATTTTAGCCTCTTTTAAGGCAATTGATGTGACCTGGAATATTCATAGGTTAGTTTTAGAAAGGAATTATCATGAATTTTCGATGCCGACGGGTATCCAATGTCAGTTTTTTGTTATGTGGGTAAAGCATAGAAACTCTATAGAATTTCAACTATTTGAATAGCCATATCCGCGGTTAAGAATGATACTCCAAACGTAGATTTATTTTTCAATGATTTATAGAAAATATTTATGGGAATGGAAAATATTACTAGAGTTAGTCTTGGTGATTGACGAATAACCTTAGTGGTTGGGAATGGGTCTATGTTACCCGAGATACCATGATGGCATCATAGAGTAAGCTTTTCGATAGAAAAAAGAAACTAAAACTTAGGTGGTTTTGAGAAGGATTTGATGAATAGAAAGATGTTGGTTTAGCTCGGATAGAGATAGATAATGGTTATATGCATGGCTTAAGAAATGATGTTCGTTGAAGAGATGAAAAATAAAAAAGAAACTATTAATGAAACTAAAACTTTGTTCTCATATTTAGGTTGTTGCAAAATAACTCATATCGGATAGAGACAGTAAGTCTATTTCTAAATAAATTGTGAAACTTATACTTAGATATTACAAAAACATTTTTAAATAAAAGATTTATGAAATAAACCTAATCTTCCTTTTAACTTACATACTTATGTTTCTGATAACTGTGAGTGTGAAAGTACTCATTCTCTATTTTGTTGTCTTTTTTCTCTCTGCTTAAGTTTAGGTTGAAGATGTCGAAGAGCTTGGTTTCATCCCTAGACCCAAGCTACTAGCTATAAATTAGTGTGCTAGCCATAATTAGTTCTGTTGTATACTTAGTTTTTCTTGATAGTTATTACTACGATTCTATTCGATATGTAAAATATCTTCGTTTAATTTTTTAATGATTACTATTATTTTACAGTGGATGTTAAATTAGAATCCTAGGACTGGTACCGACATGCACAGTTCTATTAGGGATTGTTCGTCGTCCTTAGTGGTATGTCCTATCTAGTATTGGCTTTTTGATAATATTAGATCAGGATGTGACAGTTGTGTACTCTAACTATGGTAACCTAGGTTTAAAAATACGGAATGATTTTTGAGCATCGCACCATTATAAGGCCTAGAATGAGTCTATGGTTACATGGGCTCTAACATGACAAATGAGATTGTTGAGCCTAGCCCAAAACAAGTCTTCAGAGTATATGTGTTGATGTGATGCAGAAGATTGTTGGGACTAATGTATGATGTGCATGACAATGGAGAACATTAGTTTTAGTCTTACATTGAAAATTGTTAGGTCTAATCCAAAAGAAGACTTTGGGCCATTTTTATTGATGTGATGGGTGAGATTATCGCACTGATGTGTAATGCGGTAAATTATTAAGTTTAGTTCCACATCAAAATTTAATGATTTGGGAGCACAACTTACAAGGTGAATATAATTCACACCTATCAAGCTAACCTTCTGGGTTGCGTAAGACCATAACACTATAGTGAAGCATGCCTAAAGTGACGTGAATATCTGGTGGACCGGTTGTGCATCCATTAAATTATTACTAAAAATTATTCATTCCAATGCTTATAAAACTTAGGCCTAATCAGAAGTTCTCCTATCGCTCTACTATAGCTGTGCTGCAATAGCCATAGCATCATTTCTATTGTTGGTTGCTATGGCTATAGCTACAGCAGGGCCATATATTTGTTTTAAAAAATATTTGTTGCGTTTAGACTGCTTATTGTAAGTTTTTTTTTCAATTTATAGTATGCAATATTTAATTTATCTCCAGCTGTAATCAAGTAGATAAAATAAAAAAGAACACTGCCTAAATACTATTGTTTGTCCTAGATAGCAGCAGCCAGCAAACAGCAGCAAAGCTTAGCTTGTTGGTACTCCCGAGATGGGCCACTAGCAGATTGGGTTGGAATATCACACAAACCGAGGGAATCACTCATGAATTGCAGTGTGAGCTGAGAAACGCAGGCTACTCCCGTGTACGGCCCACGCACATCGTTGCAGCAGTTGTGGTGTGGAGTGTGCACCCATAAGCTGTGGGCCTGTGGCCTAGAGAGCAAGACGACACTAGCTAATTTGATAAGATCAAACACAGCATAAAAAAGTTCACTTTCAATCCAATCCGTTAACTATGTGTCAAATTTCATGCACACCCCTCAACTAGCATCATAACTTTAAAAACCAGAGCAAATCAATTATCTTTGTGGTATTGTTTTAGGCTGACATGACGTCCACATGGATTATATGACTTAGTCTTTGTCCCATATGGTGTCAATGTGATGTTTATGTTGCACAAGAAGGAGAAATTGAAAATTCAAACAAATATTTAGAGCTCACACTAAAAAATAAAAAAATCATAGTGGGATCCACATATGATACCTCCCTCCTTTCTTCCCTTCCTCTCTTGTGTAAATGAAAGGCAGTGGCTTTTGCGACTGTCTTGAGTATACAGCCCACATGCCTAGCATGCAAGGAGGTGCTGGAGATAGGCGACAGCGTGGGGAGTGGGGTGATGGAGAGGGAGGCAATGAGGCTAACAGCAGCAAGGGGGTTTAGCTTGCAATGGTGGATATCTTGCTGGTCTTCGGATCTGCCACCACGAGGTCAAAGCTCAGTCGGTGATAGAGGGAAATGGTTTGACCTTCTTGACGTAGGATCTAGAACACCTTGTAGGTGACCAAACAGATGAACAACATGCAACCAGATTGCACACCTTTTATCTCACCATTGTAGAAACACAAAATGCGAAAGATAGCTATCGAACCCTCAACCCATAGCAGAAAACAAGCACAATGTTCACAGGATCACCCTATTTTCCTCTAGGTGGATGTACGAAATCATAGGAAGAACAGGTGTCAATACACTCGGATGGTTGTAGCTAAAAACTGGTTTTTATTTGTAATGTCTAGTCTCCCTTATAACTTACGTACAGCTATTGCTTATATAGCAATCCTATACCTCTAAAACAAGAAACAAATTCGTTATATGACTTGGACAAAACACTTTTGTTGCAAAAATCATCGGTTTGTTCTGTAGATTATGGCCTAACCACATAGAATCCAAATCTAGGACCAAAACCATGACATGGGCCATCAAAATAGCTTTCCAATGTATACTCAAACATGTAAAACCGATAGTTTATCATAGAACTATCAGGCGGTCCAAACCGAATCCAAACTTACTCTAAACTTTCTTATATTCAAATTTATCATTTGAAAATACTTAAATCCATGTATATGAGATATTTATCAAGTTATGGAGAGCTTTTGAATACATGGAAACCATCTAATTATGCCATATAACTAAGCAACTCATCATAAATAGTAATTCTTGCACGTTGCTTTGATAGCTTGCACAACCTCCATTAAAATTACCATTACTTTTGATTGGAACATCTCATGTTTGATCAATTGGAAAGATAACTTAATAAATTTTCTAAATATCAACTTCAGATACCTAGAATTCCACTGATTTGATATGAAAATCATCATCAAATTGATGGATACAACTGCATCATATCCTCATCATCTTTTCTAAATATCAACTTTAGATACCTCAAATTCTACTGATTTGATACAAATATCACCATTAAATTAAATTAATGGATAGAACTACACCATATCCATATCATGTAGGCAGGCGATATGGCTAGAGACCAAGCTACCATCTAGTGATTGTAGGCAGTGAGAGAGCAAAGAGAGACCTGACTCAATCTCCTAGTTAAGAGAGGGACCTTGCTAGGTCAGGGACGACGTCAGCTACATATCATGCTTTGAGTTTATGGATTCTTGCCACCTCCCCTCGTCATGCCATCGCTCGATCAGGCCACTGGTTTATGGTGAGGCGAGGATCAGCTAGATCTTGCTGCTCGAGCATAAGCAAGCATCTAGCGACAATGATGATAGCGGCTAAGGGCGAGGCCGTATCAAGACACGTGGAGCTCGAGATTGATAAAGGGGTGGTGGGCCTCATCATATTTGCGTTGATGCACTCTGATGCCGTGGTCGCTTCTTTGAATATCGATGGCGGTGGGCTTTTGCCGGTGCCCAACAAGCTCTAGCTCCAATACTATGGCCACTTTCGCGCTCCCTCTTACACAAAAGGAGAGTAGGAGAGGTGATCTATGGAGAAGGTCCCACTAACATATGAGTCCCACAAGGATTTTAATTGTTTGTTTTTTCTTGTGCCACATAAGTCAGTGTATGACATGGTTATGGCGATGACCACTAACTACGATGGTAACATGGCACGAAGAACAAAGGATAGAGGTGGAGTGCAACATGCCCCGCTACAATTAGAGCAAGTGCTATAGAATGGATAGTAGCCACCTCTAATTTTCTTCACATCGTCTATTCATTGATTAGAAGGTAGCATATAAAACATATTATCTCTAGCATAATTTTCCTAATACACCATAATAATTTTATTTTATCTATTTGCACATAATCCATTATTGTATTTCTTTCATCTCTCTTAAAGTTTGTGTAGATATTACCCCTTACATGAGAGGTTACTCCTCTTTCTCTTCTCTTTTCTCCTCTACCTCATCATTTAAGCTATATGGTATCTTCAGGCAAGTGTTTAGTGGCTTATCGTACTTGCTCTTAGTACACATGCTTAGAGCACACGATGAAGCCAGCATCGTGGCTCCAACACGCTCACATGGGATCTCAATGTCTCGCGACGAGCAGGTTTGCACCACAGTTCCCCTTGCCACGGGTGTGGGGGTTACCGAACCCAATGATAACTATGACAAACCATGAGAAACTGTACAAAATTAATTAAAAGTTTATTTTTTTAAATTTATTTGAATTTAGCGCGGTTATCGCAATATTATCATTACCATACTCGATGGTAACCGATGGTTTGAAAAACTCTTATTCGCACAGTTGAACAAATGGTCGAATTGAGTTAGCTAATGATTGTTTGCCAGTTGGTCTAGAAACAAAATGGTCAACACTAAATCATTATCAAGAGCCAAATATATTAAAATAATGATCATATTTCAATAAATTATCACAAAACCACCATAATGTTACATTACATGTCAAAGGCACAAATTGATAGTGTTCTATAGAAAAATATTATAAAATAAATCTATTTCAGGATAGGGTGACATAGGTGTCGATAGCAAAATATCGATTGTAAATTTGTTAGTCTTAAAATATACCAGGTAAGTCTTTAAGAGGGTGTGAACGTTTATGTTTATAGGGGTGAGAGTATAAGCTGTAGTGCAGGGTTACAGATAGGCTATGATACTATAAAACAATATTATCTATCACGTCAATTAGAAAACCATACGAGTAGAGTAGCAAAAATATAGTCAAAATAGATCAATCACGCGTCGATGTAGAAGAAGTAGTCGATCTCGGTGACCTAATCGTCTCCTCTTGGTGTAAGTGCCTCCTCCTCATGCAGACATCTCCACGCATGAACACGCTGATCAGCGTTGCAATACATCAATATCTCTACCAGTATCCACACTTTTAGGGGTGGATTGTCGAACGCGGATTTGTTAGTACCCGCACACGGCTAGGATTTGGCTCGTGGGGAGAAGTGTGAGAGGGGTTTTTGCATGTGTGCCTATCCTGCATTGTCTCCCTCTAAATATATGGAGTTTCAACCTAAGCCTTGTGCACCCAATAGGAATTCTATTCAAATCCATATCTAAACTAAGTCCATAGTTAGATCTCTATCCAAATATGTCATTTCAACTCATTAAGTGTATGACCCGGTAATTTCACATAAACTTGGTTATAACACAAAAATATATTTTTAGTCCACGTATCAGCAATGGCCCCCTAGCAGGACATATTAATCCGTCGAGTATACATAAAAATCATATCAACTGAACTTGTCATGTATGTACAAATCCTTTTGCATATCGACTGAATCTATAGTGTATGTACACATTCTTTTACCTCACGGTATCGATTATTAAGCTTAAAATGAGATATGTGTCATTCTTTCAATAGCCCAATCATTCTTTCGATCATGTATTAGATTACTCAATCTATGATTAACTCCTCAATCATCATGCATGCCCATGCACTTCACCAAACATAAAGACTACTTTTATAACTAATCAATTACGGAATAGCTTTTGGCAATCCCTAAATTAGCCACTAGGTATGTTGGGAACAATGATAATCTCAAGTCTAAGGAGTGTACACCAACACAACTAAAACCCAACTAATGGCACATCATATATATCTCTTATAGTGTCTTATACATGGTCTATCCAACAGCATGTTCTCTAACATATGTTCTTATTATTGATTCAGCATCTCTATACTATAATCTATGAGATTTGATCATTAATTAATATATGTGTTGATATTATAATTATATTTATTCCACGTATGATACAGGAATTATTTAGAAATAGTATCGTATCATATAAAGAATCTCATACTTAGTAATCAATAATAAATTATCTATTTTAAAAATGAAGTAATACTTTATTTTTTAAATTTAATAATATTATAAACATATGTAATACAATCATCTCTATAATTATTTCTAGGACATATCACTAACACATAACACACATGTTTATATGAGCTCATACGTTTGTATTGTGTTTTGTAAAACGAAAAAAGAAAAATTACATAAATCTAGCTCTAGTGTTCTATAGTAAATTTTACATTTTTATATTAATCAATGCATGAAAATATTTGTATACCATAGTTTCTCCAAGCTACGAAGGCCAATTGCCGTCTACCTTATCGTCTCCATCAGTCCTTGTTTGGTCCTTGTTTGGACAAACGAAATCTCATTTATTGATCCATATCTGTGGGCCTAGCCCATACATATGCATGGATGGGTTAGAGCATTTACAATGTGTTAAATTAGAGGGTACTAAGCGAATATTTTTTTTCTCATAATCGGTCCTATAAATTCTGCGGCATGGGATCTAAGAAAAAGTTGAAACAACCGCCCCTTGAATCCAATGTTTCAAATTAGATAGTATTACATTTTTACTGTACAAGTGGAGAGGAGAGGAGAAATGAGAGTTCAAAAGAGGTCTGAGTTCTATTTTTTCATTTGATTTAGTACAATGATAGAGCCAGCATAATGACTCGAGAAAAAAAGGTATACATCGCTGGAATCTATGCAAACCTACCTTTCTATTACGTGGCATTGCTAATACACCATGGTGAAACTATACACTAATGTTGCCGATTCTAAACTCAAACAATCACACAGCTCTAGATGTAATATTTTTTAGAACTATTGATTTGATATGTGATTATATTTAGATAAATCGTTTTGTTTTTATTTTAGATAAATATAATATTTTAAATCACTACAATTTACTTACAAACTTCAGATACGATGTGAATTTGTGTTTTAGAGCTGTGCCAAACACAAACACAGAACCTAAAAACTCCCTTTGTGAAAAACAAAAACTAATTAACATACAGTGGATGCAACCCAATGACACAAGTTCATAGCCTATTTATTCGATGCACACGCACGGTAACCTCTCATCCCCACCCCAAATCAATTCTTTACGCAATGTTGTATGCGGATGGGAGAAGCCTCGGAACCGGGTGAACCACCAACGGCTCTGCACGTTTCAGCAGGAGGGTAAAGGCCTCCTCCATGTTGAGCTTGTCAGGCGTCTGGCCTACCGGCAGTTGCCAGTCGAATGCATGCACCAGCGTGGCCGCTGTCATGGTGACCATCCGCAGGCCCCAACTGAGACCCGCACAGATCCTTCGGCCGGCACCGAACGGTATGAGCCCAAAATCATTTCCCTTGACATCCACGTCTGCATGTGTCCCACCAGGGAGGAATCGGGCGGGGTTGTATTCTAGCGGATCGGGCCATATGGACGGGTCACGAGCAATTCCCCACACATTGACCAGCAGCTCAGCACCCTTGGGGATACGGTAGCCTGCAACCTCACACTCCTCGAACGCCATGCGTGGCAGCGAGAGTGGTGTTGATGGGTGAAGGCGGAATGTCTCCTTGATGACAGCATGGAAGAAGGTGAGATGTGGCAGGTCGGACTCTGCGAAAAGTCTGTCACGACCCACAACAGCGTCTAACTCCTCTTGGGCTTGCTTGAGGATGTTTGGGTGCCGGATCAGCTCTGCTATTGTCCACTCCGCTATGGTTGATGTTGTGTCTGTACCCGCCACAAATAGGTTCTGCATAGTCCATAGAGTACATAAGTGGCAGTAAATTTTTCCACCATTTTTACATAGATGACATCTTAGTATACGTAGTTAAACCTTAAGAATCTATATGTAGGTACGAAAATTTACGGGGATGCTAAAGAACGGTATACCGTTCTCCCATTCGCACGATATAGCATAGCATTTACTCAGGACATCGTATTCCCGCTGCGCAGCTAGGCCAAGCGCTACCGCACGTCTCCACCCGCCAGCTACAAATGGTGTTGTCTAGAGTAACCGATTAAATGCTGTTTCACGCTAGCACACAGTGATTAGACATTGGCAGACATTCACGGCAGTCAATAAGGGGCAGCTCGTTTAGTGTTCTTTTCTCGAGGGAAATTAAAGCTTCATCTGCAGCACAGGAGAAGCTGGCCCCAGTAAATGGCATGGCCGAGCAATCGATTTGGGACGAAGTCACCACTTGCCAAAACGTACAAATTTCTATTATTTAAATTTATCTTAAATATAATAATTTATCCACTTAAAATATAAAAAAATAATTAGGCAGTTTAATACTACTAGATAGATGGTCTATCTAAATTTATTTAAATTTATAGTAAAATATGCCTAATCTAATAATACTATGTCATTCTATTTTAGAACAAAGAAAATATTCTATTTCACCTACTTTTAGTGCATATACGAGAATAGATGATGCTTTATAGCATTATCTCCACCTTTCTTCTCTCCTCCTTTCAGCTCAATCTGGTATGTAGGTACAAGGTGTAGTATTACCAGCTAAAACCGGTGTGGTACTATATCCTAATATCATCTAGGGTATCAAATCCATACCCTTGATCCCTTCTATATTCCCACTTCTTCAACGATGTTGATTTTCGATAACGTACTCCATGGCGGCATGGCGAGGTGTAGCCAAGCTACCTACTCTGCATGCTGATGTCACCGTTCTTATGTGCTAGTCAGAGCTCATCGAGCTGCTGGCGTAGGCAAGGGCCACCGCCCTCTGTTTAGGAAGCGGAGGACGATGTGTTGATAAAGCTCTTTGTCGAGCAAGGACAAGAGGAGGAGATTGGCGGAGAAGCTCGTCTCGCTAGCACAAGTTGCGGGTTGAAAGCATCATATTCCGAGCAATGGGAACGGAATATCATAGACTAACCAAGACACACGTATATATCGTCATGGTACATACATCTATCACCTGTCTGATTGACAACATCATGACTTCGCCGAAATATGTACTGACCATCGGACAACGGAGCAAGCACGCACAAAACTAAAACTAAACCACTCAAAGTATCTCGATCCCAGTGATTTTCAGCATACGGCTACAGCCACTCAATATCCTTGCCCCGTTCAATTGATGCTGCTTGCATTAATGTAGTACAGGTAGCTGCTGGTTGTTTACGTCATTGGGAGCCAAGGGTCTGGTCCTCACTCACACGACAACTCACGATTGATGACCACGTTTCAAGCCTAGACAGGATGCGAAGTGCCCGAAACCTGTTAGGCAGATGGGCCCGTGCGGTACTCGATGAGGGCCGCGAGCAACTTCATCGTGCGGTCATAACGTTCAGACGATATACCGGACTATTGTAGCCCTATAATATATGAAAATGATGTTAATAAATAATTATAAAAAATTCAGTCCTGTAGGATGTTTTTTATATCAGCGTTTGTTTTTAATTGACATGACCAGTCTGATTTTATCTTTGATCAATAAAACTTTTAAATTATGATGTTTTTAATTAATATGAGTAATATATGTATGTTTAACATGTAAATTAGTTTGATAATATGATATATTTTGAAATATATATAAAAATCATAGACTCTTTTAGAGAAACAAAATTGTTGTAACCATATAACAATTTAGTATAGACGAGTGATCGATTGACTAGTGCCCTAACTTAGAGGGTTGTATAACCCTATTATGCTGTAATTATACTAAATTGGATAAGAGCACACGTAATTAGCGCTTTGGGGACTAAGCTACGACTGAATCTTATTAAAAAATATTTTGTTTTAGTGTCATCATCAAATTTAGAATTTCTATCAAGTGTTTTCACGTTTGGTTACTAATATTTATATTGGGATCAGTTTTCTAACAAGTGGTAATAGAGATTGACTGATATAAAGAGATCTATAGATAGAGGCACAATGGAGATGCTCCACACCACGCTACTAGCAATTGATGCCCGGGAAAGGACATATAGGCAAGATAGAGCACGGCGGTGATCAATAGGATTTGATCGGTGGTGTCGGACACTTCGGGTGGTGGCCCAAACCTTTCAATAGTTACTTTTAACAAGAAGATGGTCAGAAATAACACTCATGGTTGACTAAAGCTAGAGGTGATTAGCGTTCTTGGGTGGCTCAAGCCTTTCGATGAGGTACGTTCAATAGAGAGATAGCTAGACATAGTGCTCAGGTCGTTTGGTGGCTAGGAAGATGGCATGACCATTCGTTAGCTTTGGGCTCATGACTAGATTGATGGACGGTTAATTGGAAGTCAGAACGGGTGAATCATAAGACTATTTTAGAAGGTGTTGACGAGGTGGTGTGCGATGGATTGCTACAGTAGTGACGTACATGCGACATGTGTTAGCACAACTATCAAGCACTAGTCACAAACAAATTGACGACGTTCATCATAGGCCTGGTTGGGTGGCTGTGTAGGAGGTTGCACAAGTACATAGAGGCTCGGGAGGTCATGAATAGTGGTGGAGTGTGTGTTCTTGTGTCAAAGCTGAGCTAGTTGTGGAGACCAGGGCAACGTCAAGAAGAATCAAAGGTTGGGGATAGCTAATTCGTAAAGGGTGTGTTTTTTTGGATTTTGTGATGTAGAGACAAGTACTCGGAGTATATTTCGGTAGGTCATTGTCATAGAACCAACATGAAAACAGGCAATCGGACACTAAGTTCAACACGGAACGGAATTTGATCAGGCTATGATTTGGACTCAAAATCAGACTCTACAAAATTCCTAGTAAATATAGTAAAGGATTCCATGGATTTCAATACAATCAAAAATAAATCACCAAAGCAAAGGGGTGAAATTTGCCTAATTTCATCAGAAGCGACGTTGGGTTTGAGTCGTGAGCACAAGGTGGCAATGCACATCGCTGAGCTGGAGGTGTGTGGGTGGCAGGGTGCTCAGCACATTCGTCAAAGTTTGGGATGAGCTCAACAGGTCATCGACCTCTAGGGCAAAGCTCCCATGGGTATTGATAGTTGGTCAGCGAAAGCCCGTGGCGGTGGTGACATCTCCCCACCATTGGGGCTGATGCAGGAGTGGTGAGGACTCCGTGGTGAGGTGAACTGGGGGTACGGCGACCTCCAATAGGAGGCGGAGGTAGAGCTCAAGGGGACGGCAATTGATGAAGGAGGTGTCGGAGGCAGCTTCATTAGGTAGTGTGGGCTTCGATCTCAGTGCACGAGCAACATGCCGACAAGAGCAAGTGGCTTGCGAGAATGATGGCATAAGGGCAGAAGGAGCGATAGAAGAAAAAACAAAGGGGATAAGAAAACCAAGATTATCTTTGACTTTGTTGACCTCTGTTCATCGGTATTATCCAAGAAAAAACGATTGATTTCTTTTATAAAAAAAATAGTTTGGTCTAGCTAAAATTAGTCAGTGGGTCAATTAATTGGCACAAATCAATTTAATCAGAGTGACAGCTGGTTGAGTTGATATCGTTGATGGTGGCGGCGATGACTTTTAAATTTGATGTGATGAAATTCGATGGCACCGGAAATTTCATTCTCTAGCAATTGAGGTTGAAGGATATATTGACACAATAGGGGATATTCACAACTCTTATTGAGATGAAATCGGGGAAGGTGGAGGATGGAAAATTGGAGGAGATGAAGTTGCAAGTAGCTACGACGATTTGTGTGTGTCTCTCTAATATGGTCATATTAGACCATATCATGGAGGAAGATTCACCAAAAAAATTTTGGACAAATTGACAACCTAGTATATGCCCAAGTTGTTGATAAGTAAGTTATATTTTAAACAACAATTGTATGGTTGCAGATGCAAGAGGAGTCAAATCTTAGAAAGCATATCAACATATTTAATCAATTGGTCACGAATCTAAGCTAGTTAGAAGTAAAACTAGAGGATAAGGACAAAGCCATAATTCTTGTATGCTCACTTCTATTGTCTTATGAGTGTGTGGTGATTACTCAAGCATATGGGAAGGATACCATCAAGACTGAGAGACAGTAGTTTTGGCATTGTTTGCACAAGATTTGAGAATATTAAAGAGTAATAATATAACAGAGACTTCTCATAGTGAAGATTTGTTGGTTAGAGCAAAGCGTGACAAGAAGGCGGGAATGAATAGCAAAGGGAAGAAGAAGGTACATTACTATAAATGTTATAACTTTGGACATATGAGGCAGGATTCTTCGTTGCTAAAGAAGAGAAGAAGTACAAGCGCAAGTTTAGCAATAGCTGATGATGACTCAGATAGCAGTACTCATGAGCTACTCATAATGTCTAATAAAAAGTTTGGTAAAGTGTAGATGTTGGACTCTGGTAGTTTCTATCATGTGACATCAAAGAAGAAGTGGTTCTCTTTATATAAATCTAATGAGTTTGGTATTGTTCACTTGGGTGATGGCATAATTTACTATGTTGTTGGAATGTGTGCTGTCAAGTTTAAGCTGTATGATGGCAACGAGATGCTACTTTAAGATGTGAAACACATGTCAGTGCTAAGGAGGAGTCTAATTTCACTTGGGAGCCTACATGGATAAGGATTGTTGTATCAAGGTGATCCTGATAGGAAAACTATGAATATCATGATGAACGGAAGACTGTTTTGACCGATGAGAGGATTGACTTACGTTTGTATAAGTTACAGGGGAGTATTGCTACAAGTGGAGTTATAAAAGCCAAGTATGTTGGTGTTACCATGCATGTTCCTAAAGGTTATGGCCTAGCTTGTCGGGTGACTCGGCGTGAGCTACGAAGGTGGAACCAACTTAAGTTCATGTACCAGAGGTTCGCGCAAGTAACAGATTCAGGTTGACATGGCATGTTCGCTAAGTTCAAGTTTGTTGGAGTTTGTGTCGAATACATTAATATGTGTAGGGTAGAATTAAAGTCAAACTCTCTCTTAAGCTCTCTCTTAAATCATGACGACTTAGTATAGACAAAAAATCATCTGGTCGTGGCCTAACCGATCGAGAGTCATGTTACCCTATATGCTGTAATTATGCTAGATTAAAAAAGAATGTTTGTAATCAGTGCTCCTTTGACTAGACTATAACGGAGCCTCATTAATAAATATTATGTTTTAATGTGTCATCAAATTTAGATGTTCTATCGAATGCTTTCGTGTTTGGTTTCTGATGTATATATCCGAGCTGGTTTTATAAAATGATGTATTTCAGTATTTTTGTTTTTTTAATAATAAGGTGACCCACAAGCATTCACTACACATCGCCAGATATTTGGTGGTGACGATGAGTACGTGTGCTGGTGCTCGTAACGAGAGAAAAATATATTGTAAAAAAAAGATTACTACTACTACTCCAGTATAGTAGAATTACTAGAAAATTATTATCATTAATTACCAGGATAAGAGCCTTTATTTCCGTGTCCGTGATCTTCTCCTCGCCGGAGGCGACCGACTCCTGTTCCTGCACCATCGCCAGAAGCAAGCCCAGAAAATCCTTACCTTCCTCGCTGCCAGCTGGTTTAACTCCGGCCCTCTTCTCCGCGATGATCTTGTTCATCGTGTCGTCGAACCGGCGGTGCAGCTTCTTCATCCTCGCCACCACGCCCTGAGGGTCCAGCCACCGTAGCGCCGGCACGAAGTCACCCACATTGAGCACCCCGCCCACCTCCATCACCTCCAACACTATCTCCTTGAACTCCCTCGCGCCCTCGCCGGCGCCGGCGGTGAACACGCGGCGCCCGACCGCCGCGCGCGACAGCGCGTTCGTCGTGCAGACGTTCACCTCTTTCCCCAGAACTACCGCCGGAGACCCCGGGTTGGCGCTCGCCTCCGCTAGCGACCTCACCATGAGCGCGGCCTCCCGCTCCCGGAAGGGGCGCAGGTCATCGAGCGCGCGCGCGGAGAAGAGGTTCACGGCGCAGACCTTCCGCATGGCTCGCCACCGCGGCCCGTACGGCCCGAACACGACATCCCGGCCATTGTACGCCATGTGCTCGCCACCAGAGTTGCGCGGGCGGCTGCTGAAGTTGGCATCGTGGATGCGGAGGAACAGTGCCGCCACCGACGCCGAACCAGCGACCACCACATCGGAGCTCCCGAACCGGAGCCGGATCAAAGGGCCGTACACCTTGGTCATCTCGTGCAGCGTCTGGTGCGTCTTCCCGCCCAGCTGCGGCAGGTTGCCCAGCACCGGCCATCCCCTGGGGCCAGGCGGCAGCGGCGCACGCACCTTCCCGGCGCGGGAGAAGAGGACGTAGCACAAGATCACGGAGACAGCCAAGGTAGAGAGGAGCGATGTTGGAGAGAGATCCATGGTGGCGAGCTGCGTCGGTAACTTGGTTGGATGCAGGCGCGCGGCCATGCTTTGGAGTGTGCATGCGTGTATTATCTCAGAGAGAACAGTAGTTGGTGGATCCATTGATATGGTGCCGGGTCACATCCGGATAACTTTTACCTACCCCATCTAGTTGAATCATTTGAGCTATATTGTTTAATATTAAAGATTAGTGAGCCAAGTATGACAAAAGATAGTGATATTATGTTCACATGCAAATTACTAGTATTTTATCAATGCAACAACTTAGCCAGTAAATACGATTTAGTTAACTTGATAATGTTCACATGTAAATACAGCTTGATAAATACGTGATAAATATTTGTATTTTTAGATTTTAGTGGACGAGCCATGTCATGATGCTACACATGGTCTAGTAAAAGCTCTGACATACATTATACATCCACGTGCCCCTTAAGCATTGACTAAAAGTGTCTAGTATCCCGTGCTTTAAAACTGAATATCTAAACCTCCTTAACTTTTATTATCTTGTTCATATAACTCCCTACAATAGTTTTACAAAGTTATTTTTTATAATTTCCGTATACATTGGATGGCATATGCATCAAAATTTCTAGCTAGTAATCTCTTGTTTTTCTGCCTTCTCTCACCAACAATATAAATCGAGGTCCAAGGATCGACGAAGTGCAAAGATGTGTTGTATTAGTTAGCCAAAACTGCACGCTTAAGCATTCGTGTATATGCGCGCTCCAAAAACACTTTGCAAGGTTATATATAACTATATTGTAAGTTTAGGGCGTTAGATATCCATTAATTTAAAAGTTAATGATGATGGTGTCAGACAGACTTTCGTCAAAATTTAAGCGGCTACCTAGTGCAATTTTTTTTAGAGAGGAGCACAAGTGTCTGATTGTGCCTAGTTATATCACTACACAGAAAATGGTATTCGATTCAACAGAGAAATGATATTTAACTCAGTGTCATTATAGAATTATTTGTCAGGCGTTTTATTGGCATACACGATTTTTTAAGTATCAATTGATGTCTTAGTTTTACTAATCGGTACTAATGTTATCAAACACATTAGTATTAGTTAGAGACGTGATTATTAGTATGTGTTTTTAACCGATAATAAAGATTATTTAGAGGAGGAAGTACTGTCAAAATTTTTTGTAAAATTTTTATTTGATGATTTTACTCATATAAGGGCTAAAAAGGGGTTAGTAGGTTAGTCTTCTATGTGACTCATGTGGTTAAGATACTATATTTCTATATATATTTATCTTCTCTTAAAAATATATACAAATGGTTAAGAAAGAATAAAATTTTTCAGAAAATAAGAGTATATCTTAATTATAAAAATAGAGATAATCTACCTATAATAACATTATTTTATAATAGTAAAAATTAAAAAAACATAGGATAAAAAGGTTAAAAAAGAGGAAATAAAGGACAATTAGAGAACAATGGAAAAAAAGAATAAAAAAATTAGAACTAGAATGTTTTTAGCCTCAAAATTTTTAAAATTAATTATCCTAGTTTTATTTTTTTTCTTAAATTTGTTTTCCTACAATTTTTTTGTTTTTAAAACTACTTTTCACATTTTTCCTGTTTTCTAAATTTTGTACCATAATAATATATCTTAGTCCTAGTTATTAATATCAATCGGCACTAAAAATATTTTGGCTAACTAGAAAAACTATTTACTATCGATTGTTATATATAATTGGTACTATATATATATATATCATTATCTTGTCTTTTTTATCTAAGTTCCTAGTTAAATTCTTGTTGCCTCTTCACGTTTTCATCCTTCACACCAATACCATCCGCACTGACGCTATCGCGTAGCCACTTTCCCACTAATGACGCTGCCCTCCGTACTACCGCTGTCTCCATCTCCACCATCGACACCACCGTATGCCCACCCACTGATGATGCCACTATCAATGCAGTCAGCATCCTCAAAGAACTCCTCATGAATTATATAAGAGTTATTCAAGAATTTATTGTAGACAAGGTCTTTAATCATATACATATATATATATGTATGTGTATAATATATATATATAGTAATATAGAAAATAACAAACAAGCACTATCACAAAATAAATAGCAAAGAGCAATATATAAAAAAGTACTGATTAATACCAATCAGTACTAAAGAAGTTATCCTTACGTCAAGTGGCCGACTATATATCAATTAAATCAGAACTAAAAATACCTTTTTTTTAGTCCTGGATTACGTATACCATCACACAACTAGGATTAAAAAAGGGTTATGAACCGATACTAAAGACATGATGATAATTTGTTTCTACTAATTTGCAGTGGTAAGTAATGTGCATATATAGGTGACTAGACTAGTGATGGGCATGAATCAATAAACCAAAATGTTGTTATTTAATTTTGGTGTTATATAGTATCATTAATCAGTTGGCTGTAGTACAACGTGAACGTTGAATTTTTCTCATTTTGACTGACTCGTGTGCTTTAATCTTTCTAGCTAGACTAGATTGCTTAATGGGCATGGCATACAACTTCTCTGATCGCCACAGCCTCAAAGCGTCAAAGTAACCCAAAGACACTAGGCAAGCGATGTTGTACCAACTAGCGCGTACCATTGCAACGCCAGGAGTTGTTGATCATAAAAGTTGGAAGGATGGGCCAAAATAACGCACGCATGCAGATGGTTCATTACGCATGACACTCGCGAAACGATAGCCTGACCACAGGTAATTCGTGCTACCAGAAAGTAAGTAGATTAACATATAGGACGATGAGAATGTAGAACTATGCGTTAATTAGGGTGATTAACTTTTTATAAACCCAAAAACTAACTTACCTGAAGACTGAAGAGCTATTATCTAATAGTACAACATGCTAGTAAAACTGCAGCAACTGTAGTTTAATTAGGCATCAATTGACAAAGCAAGTTCTTCGTGGAAAACGTAGGGCAAACTTGGAATCTTGGATGAGACGATATAACTTTGTGAAGTTGCTAAGCACTCCAACTCAACGGAATTGAAAATGAACTAAAAGAGTTGTACGTGCACTAGCTAATCCTTTTGTCTTTTGTCATATTGCCACTATGCTAACAGGTGGGGTTGTCTTGAAATTGACGCTGACACGAGTAAGACAAACAGGGCAACAAGGGATACAATGTTAGTAATATGCCTAAACATGATGTTATATATTATATACTATATTTATATTTATAATATATTGATTTGTTTCTCATTATTGATCAATTAGTATGTGAGTTATTCATAAGATTCCTAATATTAGATGCTACTATTTCTAAATAATCACATATGAGAAATAAATATAATTGTAAGATTAATATATATGTATTGATTGATAATTATGTCTTATAATATAATAGAGATAACAAATCAATAATATAGACATATTAGTAAATATATGTTGGATAGACCCACTATAAAATATTATAGAGATTTTATATATCATTAGTTAATATTAAATAGTATTTATGTGAAGTTCTTAGACTTAATATAATTATAGAAGCTTATTTTAAGACTATTAAACACTACTTCGTAATAAGATAGATATAAAATTAGTCTTCAAATTTACTATAAAATATATAATGGAATGTGAATGATCAAGATAGAATTTGCCTCTCCTATGAAAAAAATATCTCTAGACCCCTCGATGTAATGGATTTAGAAGTACGTGGCCATGTCAGAATGATTGAGAAGTCAATTATAAGTTTATAATTCATAATAAGATTGAAAGAGTGACTGAGCTATTAAGATAATAATATAAGTCTCATCTTAAGCTCAATCGATATTATAAGACAAAGAGACTTATATATTAGAATATTATAAGTTTAGTTGATATGATCTTTACGTATACTTTGAGGTTAATGTCTTGCTAGAAACCGCTATTAACATGGTGACCAAAAAGTTATTTTTAGGTCACGACCAAATATACGTAAACCTAAGAGTTGCACGTTTAATGAGTTGAAATGTTTATTCAAATATGATTCGGATAAAGGCTCAATTTGAATAGAGATTTGAATAGACTCCTATTAGGCCACAGTCTCCTAGGCACAAGTGAGGAAGCCTATACATAGGGAGACATGGAGGTTGAGAAGAGATACCTCTGTTCATCTTAAGAAAAACCCTAGCCGCTTATGAGTGTTAGTACATCCGTAATTGGCGTTCTAACCCTAGATGTGTGGATACCGGTAGAGTCGTTGCTCGTTGTGGCGTTGATCGACATCAATATCGTGGCAATTAACTGCTTCATCTACCACCTCGACGCGCATATGGTTGGATCGATTTCTCCAACTATATTTTCATTGCACTGCGTGTCTTATGGTAACATTTCATGATTTCTTCTTCACATAATGTCCTCGTGTGCACGGTAAAAAAATTATTTTATGCTTTTGTAGCCTACATCTTTCCCTTTTGTTATTATCAAAAGGTAATAAAGATCATTATAACCGGTACTAAAGAAGAACATTAGTATCGGTTGATGTTAACAACTAGTAATAATGATCCTATATTAATCTTGAGCTTTTAGACCGGTATTAAATATCATCTTTAATATCGGATCTTCTATATATTTGTAATAATCGATATATTTGTGTTTTGGTATATTGTATGTAAGATTATTTTTTTTAATAGTGACCCATGTGTAAATAATTATAGGCACCAAAATTTAACCCCTTATAGATCCCTGATTCAACAGTGAGTACAACACCAAGTGCAACACGAACAAAAAAATGTTAGCCCATATTAGGGATTCAGTGAATAAAAAAGAGTGGAAAGAAAATGCTAGAGAGGTCTGTTCATTTCTACATTCAGTCTTTCACGAAAGTTCACGTTGTGGCCTATACATCCCTTTTATTAACAAAAATATTAGGGCATCTACGTTAACCCCGAGAGTTTTCTGATACCTGCAGGGATTGAATCTTAAGAATTTCATGGTAATTAATTCATGTGAAATTTTGTTCCAAACGGGTCTACTGAGAATTTTCCCACACAATGGAACTAAGCAATTCTTTCAACACTAGTAGCAACATATGCAACTAGTATCCTGCAAATGCTGTGTTGCATTTAACATAGGACTGCGTATATATAGCGCCTTGATCTAAACACGTGTTTTTTCTTGATAAAATTCCTTATGTCTCCATGAGTTATTATTTAATCCTTTTGTCCCCATGAATTTTGCCCTATGTTTATATGTCTCTAAGTGTTTATTTTTATCTCCTTTATACCCTTTTGTTAGTTTATCATAAGTTGATCATTAGGTTTTTCTGAAATAACTATATTGTCTCTCATATTTATGTGCTACTACTTTAAAAACATAAGTATCAATGTGAAAAAAAATTTATAATAAAATCAAATGAGACAGAATCATTTGACACTAAATTTGAAAACAAAATTTAAATATTCATATAAATTTAGATTTTTTTTATTAAATCCATACAGGTTTAATCAAAATATTTCAAACTAAAATTATTTTTGTTTTTGTTCAGATTTTTGGTGAAAAAGTTGTACAAATTTCATCAAATTTGATCTGAATTTTTTTTAACAAATTTAAATTTTAGTTTCCAAATTTGTGGTTAAATAATTCTAACCCTTTGTTCTTTTCTTTTACAAATGAATCTTTTTTCACGTTGTTCTATGTTTGTGTCACTAAGCCAGATGGAGGCAATATAATCTTTAAAAAACCTAAAAGTCAACTAACTGAAAGCCTACGAAAGGTTTCAAAATGAAAACTCAAGGCATATAAAAGACAAAATTTAGAGACACAGAAGAGATTAAGTGAAAACTCACAAGCATATAAGAAATTTTCTCTTTTTTAAGTTTTTTTATTGTTTTTGAAGTGTACTATCAGCAAAACCATTAGAGATTGCATACTAGTATCTTTTCCTTAAAAAAAACAAAACTCAGGGAGACTATTAGTTAGTCCCTTCAATTTTGATAATTCATGTTATTTTAAATAATGATGCAGTCTTCAAAATATATTATTTTCTGCTATAATATAAATAAATAAATATTTACTTTTATTAAAACATTTTAAAGACTTATTTATACATATTATTCTAGTGTCTTTAACTAAATATTTTAAAAGTTATTAATAGTTAAGGTTTTAAAAGTTTGATTTCTACTTTTTTTAACGATAAATTATAGAACTAGAGGGAGTATTAACAAACCAAAGAAATTGTTGTCTTGCTTAACATGAAAATCACTGTTCCATTTCCTTACTTCAACTGGTTTCGGTCTATCGGAGCTGAAACCTGAAAATGACTCTTCAACGGCAACAGTATCTTGTAGCGATGTGACTCACTACCAAAGCTAGACAGGTGGTTGGCAACATGCATGTTTTTTAATAAATGCTAAGCTAACAAACCACATAAAATGCTCCCAACAACTTTTGTTTTCACATGGAGATGAAACAATTTATGTCTGAATTTAAGTACAGGCTTTGAAATGTTCAAAAGGAAGCAGATGAGATTGAACGACAGCTTGTAAAACTGATCGATAGAAACAAAAAGAAGAAGGCTTATCAAAATTCTGTAATTTACTTCACACATGTTTGCAAAGTCCCCGTCGTTTGCAAAGTGAGATTGCAACGCAATATGTTCAATCATTTAAGTTGGAACGGCATTTTCAGTTAGGTCTTAAACCCGATACCTAGCACTTCCGATGTCTTCATATTTTGGCCATCCTCACCACCAGTGTCGCAGCTGCTGCTATTCCAGATTCATGCTTTATCCAATTATTATATGTCATATTTCCAAGTCATGCGTTAATACGCGCGACGTGCATATATAAGTAATCTCGGGCAGTTTGTTGGTGAAGCTCCTAACAGTGCATCAGCCCTGACGTATGCATGATGCCATTAGTCTACCCTAATATGCATGTTGTTCAGGCCTTCAGGGCACATTTGGAGCTCAGAAATTTCATATGGATTTAATAGGAATGGCTTAGAAACCAGGAAAAACTCATGCATGTTAAAAATATAAACACATATAAATTTAATTTATTCTATAAATAAAATATAACAGCATACTAACATAATCATACCATACGAGTATATAGTATAGAGCAGCACTACACATGAACTGATATAATACTCTGATATAATTAGCACTTACCAATGATTCTGTTCTCAGTAGGCACAGCATACACCATATGCACAACGTGCTGTACTAGGTGATAACAACAATCGTAGCGTTCAAACATAGAGCAAGATGAGCCGTAATAGATGAACATGAATATTTAGGCGTAATGCTTACCAAAAGTCTTATCAATCATCTCCTAATATAGGATATCGAAGGCAACTGTTCCAAAAACCTGCTCTCCTAATTTACTAGTGCGTGCCGACGAGGGAGATGAAATAGATGATGAGCAACGACGTGATACAACATAATAAACTCTAGATTCTTTTTGCGCATGTTACGTTAAAAGTCAGCTGTTCAGTATTTATTGATATCAACACTGATTAGAACACGAATCTATTTCAACTTCACGCACACTGAATAATCGAGTTCTAAAACACTGGATAATCTGTTAGAGATTTGCAGTAAAACTGAACTGTAAAAATAACCGCATTTACGCAAACACAATGAACCAATTTTAACATACCATTTAGGTTTACACACGTCGCGCGAACGCACCACCCATGCCCTGCCTGGTAAGATGAGGTCAGCGAGAGCCCATGTCTTCCTCTGCTCTCACACCATTTGTTGAAGTGGCTTAAAAAAACATCTCTCTCCTGTATCTAACTATATCTAACTAAGGTGAGATTACATGTATGTGTTCTATAAGGTGTACCTTTCTTCAAACTATGTAAATGCCTTAACAATGTTGAAATTGCTTTCGTCGTACTTTGAAGTCTCCGAAGTCTTTGCATCTTGTTATTGTGCAACTAATTCAACCATTTAAGTCCTAAAAAAATCAACCATTAAAATAAACCAGGAAAAATTGTGTTCTAGAAAATGTGATAATTAGAATGTTTTACATCCTAAATCGATCAGGATAAAATATGACCCCAACATGAGTAATAAATGGTTCCCATATATGATTTCGATAAACTTTAAACTAGCCAATGTTCAATTCCGAGAACCTAGTTATAATGCGTTCGCTGAGAAAAAAAAGTGTGCATATCATCTACATATATTATCTTATATCCACCATGGTAGTATTCAATACTCGAAATGCCTATGCCGGTGACCATACACACAGGAAATAAACCCACCACAAACCGTAACGAGCAACTGCAGCCTCTTCCAACACCGTGTCAACAATTTCCCCGTGTCCTTGAGGAAGCATCGATAATACGGTAATAGTCTTAGATAATTTCAATTTCCACGAATATTAAGCAGACATAAATATTACACACATAGATGCAATTCTAGTATGATTTTAGCGAGGCTAAAGAGTTATAGCTCTTTTTGAGCTTGTGCTAAGAGGCACATTTGAGTGAGTGTAGTATTATATATATATATGTATGTATATATGTGTATGTATATTTGTATGTATGTATATATATGTATGTACATACATATATATATATATACATATCGTGTATTCAAAAAAAGTAACTCCATATGCTTGATTGCCTGCCACCATAGATGTGCCACAGCGCTGGGAAGCTATGATTCTGATGAGGGCTGATGACCCAGCTTCAAGTCGTATCTTTACATGGGTGTAAAAATGTAAAATCCTTTTTATGGAATCATCTTCTAGAACAAGATTGTACATTGAGAGAACACTTCTACAGTTATTCCTAGCGTTCATACTTTTGCTTGATTGTAACTATACACTAATAGGGTTTTATATTTTACTAATATCAAACACTAAAACCCTTTACATCATGGATTTCTTTTTGTAAAAATAGTAAGTACTTTAGTTGTGCAAAACATTCGTGAATCGAATCATTGGATCAAAAGTTATAAAATAACGGTGTTACTTGTTTGGGTATGTTCAGTTAATCGGAACAATTTGCAGCCTACATATTTAGTCATGGGATAAAGCTTGCAAGAAATCAGTGGGGATGGGGGACTTCTGGCCCCTCCTATTCGATCATAAAATCTTGGCCCATAGAATGAATTTTCCAACAGATTGTTATCATATAATTCCATACTACCTTTACTTTCACTGCATTGCCCATATTTTCATTTATTTCCATTTTTGTTGCTAGTATGTTGATTTATCCTCTATTTTTTAAAAAAAATAAATTTTATTAAAAATGGTACTAAAAAGTTTTCATTCGCCAATTTCACTTAAGTATAACAGAACGTAAACTTTTGTTTAGAGAAAAAACTTCAAATTAGAGAGCTTACAAATAGATATACATTTTTTTCCTAAGAACATTGGATTAGAAATTTTTTGAGAAAACTCTCTTGGAGGCTAGTAATAAACTTTATGGCTAGATATGCAAAGCTCCGATGTGACAGCAACAAGAAAGAATAAACCAGATAATGGAAAACAATACGGGCCAATATGTCCACACTAGTGTTATTAGTGATAAATGATACGCCTACCTCGCCAGCAATAACTACTTTAAAAACCTCGAGCAGCATGAAATGCTTCCATCAGCCCAACCAAACAAGACAATAGAGTCATCAGAATGCTTCAAATGCTTTCCATCAACATGGAGCCCTTCACTACAGATGAAGCAGAACCTGAATAAACAGACGACTATAATGTAAAGACAAAAAGAAAAAAATCTTGCATTACGATATTTGAATAAACAGTTTTACAAAAGGGAAAAGGGTAACCATCAGTAAGTCGAGCAGAGTGTTGCCAAAGCCCTCATTTACCTACATACCTGTTCCAGGAATACTTGCATAAAATGTCAGTGAAGCCATCTGAGCAGAGTTCAGATGAACTAGAATAGCATAAAAATGAAACCTTCAAGGATGTAAACATCATCTTCCCCATAGAACTAGCTAGCAACTTCATTACTGATAAATAGCGATTGCGGTTCACTAAGTTACCAAAATAGTAAGCATTGACCTTTTCTAACATATTGGACGAAGCTAACACTATTCTGAATCAGAAAATGATACGAAATGAGATCCAATGCCTTTTCATTACTTTCACAATATACAGGGACCTATACTATTCAAGGGATAACCAATAACGCCCAGCACTGAGTTGATCGGCTGGTACAGCTGACATCCCTCGGATTTTTCAACTTGTGATAGGAGTTTCACAACCAATCTCATTAGATTTCATCTTCATGTTTCAAAAATGATGCATCACATGATGAAGGCCACCAGAAAATTACAGGGTGCAATCCAAGGTGATTGAAACAGATCAAACCAATGAATAATTTAATATCATATACTTAGAGCAACAAACAAGGCACCCCTTCAGGAAGATTTCCAGGCACTGCAAATGACATGACATGTCTATCAGGATATATTCTGCGAGGGGCAAGATCAGTTGATGAGGCATCCACTCCAGCTACATGATGACTCTGGCCATGGAACCTCCCCAGCCGGTTCACAATAGAAATTCTCTCTAAATCTTGGCACTCCAACTGTATATCTAGCATTGAAGACCTTTTATTCAAGCTGCAAAGTGACAAACAGAAATTAACATGCTACTGGGACAAAGGATCTTTGTTCTCGTTCAAAATAAACCGGCAGTTTATTAATGAGCTCAGTAGAAACACATAAAAGGCATATAACTTCTTGGAAGGAAACTAATAATAACAAGCAGATTTGGCAAGTATTTTTATAGCATAAATGCATTTCGCATATGTGCAGACGTTCAACTAATTGTACATCAAATAAATTGGTTATAAATATTTGATGTTAAGGACAAGATTCAATCAAATTTTTTTGAACTACCAACAGCATGTTATGGGCCTTGCATGTTAAGAAACCTATCTCTAAATAACAAACTCAATCTAATCCTACCAAAATAGAAATCTAACTTGCTGCTCAATCGACTGTTCATCCACACACGAAAAGTAATTCAAGCATGTCTAATGCCCATAACACAGCAACTCCTTAAATGCTTAGTTTATAAAAACAAAGAATGTCATGCATAGATTTGACTTAAACAGTACTATCATAATATCATAAATTTATTAGATTTTAAAACTTATTATAATATAAACCAATGGGCTAAAATTTTAAAAGTTTGACCAAATCTTCCTAATTTATGACTGAAAGGAGTACATCATGTTCAAAGTTCAGAAACCCAAATATGCTATTAGCCCTCTACAAAAACAAACATTTGTTGCTAGGAGTTTCCACCCATAGCTATATGAGCTCAATTAAGTCCACAGAATACCGCATTTTGCTGAAAAGTACATTTTCACTATCAAAAATAAATATTAGTAATCATCCATCTTATTTTCCTTCATGTTCTCTTTCCACTTCATCCTAGGAACTCTAGGTATTTCCACTTCTGTTTAAAAATAAACTAAGATATTAATGTCGCCTAAAATAAACTTTCATATCATCTTACCAGATCATAGTATCAGTAAAAGTGTTCTCCAACATAGGTATATCTGAACTTACAATTACTGGAATCAACAGGATGAAAATTTGGTTGAGAACAATTTTTTGAACTATATGAATTCAACAGGAATAATAAGTAAGCACCAGCCAAAATCAGCAGCATGACAAACAAGTCATCAAAGCACAGCAAGAGATCTGGTGCGTAGTCAGTTATCTTTTCTATCCATAACATATGCTTTTTTTATTTTAACCAAGTGAATTATGGAATTCAGCTTTTCTACTGAGTAAGGATAACTCTATTTAGATAGTATTGAAGGTATCCAATAGACAAATCAGACTCTATAAGTGAACTAAGATTGTGTCTACATCTAGTAAATTAAGGAATCTCATCAAGGCCACTAGTAAGATAAGTTATGTAAATAAATAATAATAGAAAATCTATCCCCACATCATGTGAACTTTGGACCATTGGATCTGCTTTGAGATTTCTTGCACACGGTAACCTTATCCTTTTCCTCCCCCTTCCACTTCTCCCACACAATGCATGAATGCATCCAAGCAAGGCACCTCACCTGCTCGCCTTCTCCGCTGCCACCACAGCCCAACCACGCCACTGCCCGGCTTCCTCCCCCTTCCCCTCCCCTCTCCTCCCTCCTCCCTAAGCTGGTGGCAGCAAGTACCCTCTCCCTGCTGCCGAAGGCACCACCACCACCCCTGGCTCCTAACTAGTCACCTACCACTAGGCCACTGCCTTCTATGGCCATCCCTCTAAGGCTGGGGAGCCCCCCCCCCCCCCCCTCCACCTCTTCTCCCACCCCTTTCCCAACCCCAAAACCTAACCCTAACTCCAGTGTTGTCAGAGATGGAGGAGCTAGGGTTGTTGTAGTACGAATTGCGAAGCAGATTCTAAGGTCAGAAATTCACAAGATTTTGGCCCCAATTTTCTGTCAAATGTAATTTAGGCCAAATGTGATTTAGCAATTCCCATAAAAAATAAGAAGGAACAATATTGGCATGTTTAAAAGAAACAAAAAGTCTAGTCCTATTTAAGTATATAACAATCCTTTATAGTGGAATTGATGGCCATGACACCCTGCCTAGTGTCGCCTAGTGAGGCCAAACAACACTACCACACAAAGAGGAGTGGATGTGGCGGTATTCTTCTGCCAATTAGACGGCGTGATGTAACAAAACCCTGTCAGGCCAGTTAGGCCGAACAACACTCCCACGCTGAGACCAAAAGGTGCAGATCTGAAAATAAATCTTGGAGTGGTTTAGTTTTAAAATTAAAAAATAAAAAGGTTCAAAAAATTTTTAAAAACCACTATATTTGTTACATTAGGCTAGTAAATTACTTCAGGAAGGGGGGATGTCAGATCTCTTTTTAAGGAAAGCAAAGAATAAACCTAACTCTATGTCTATTCTATTAGTGCATACCTACCTCATCTACATCTCTTCAATACCATACACCTTCCCCAACCAAATTTTCTGTCTTAAACCAATCACGTTTGCACATCAAATGCAGTAATATTGCAAGCAAGAAATATATAACAGGAGAGAATAGCTGCACGCACCTCACAAAATCATTCTCCATCTTTTTAAATCTTGCAATAAACAATTCCATGGCCTTTGTGAATCTGTCTCGCATTTTATAATTCTCAGTTTGTTCAGATGACCTGGTTATGAATAGTAAATATCTTAGGGAAATGATTAATGTGGGTAAGTATTATTATTTATATATTATGCTTGCAAAAGGCCAACTGACTACATGACTTGTAATAGCAAAATTATTCAATTAATAGGAACTTACTTATCCCCACTACTTATGAGAGTGCCCTTGCCCAAATACGAATTTGAAGCAATGCTGCATGCATCCCCAATTGTCAATTTAGCAATAGAATATGTTGCACTTTGGTACATTGACACAGCTTGTGCCTTAAGAATAGCTGCCGGTATAGCAGGGAGAAGTTGCTGAATCAACCGAGAGGTCAAAATTAGCCTTTCATGCAGTAAAAATAACGTGAGAGCATCTTCTTGAATGTCCGCTTCATCTTCCACCTATTACAAATATAAATTTCGTTATGGCACATAGTGCTCAATGAATAACACCAGTGACCCAATAAAATACTACCTCCATCCCAAAATATAGAAACTTCTAGCTATGAATCTGAACAAGCAATCGTCCAGACTCATAGCTAGAAATCCTTATATTTTTGGACAGAGGTAGTAATAATTATCTCATACAGACCTTCTCGATTAATCTATTAGTTGCTTCAGGCCAGTCCATACCCAGAGTGCTGTAAGTTTTGAAAACATTACATCTCAATGAGTATTCAGACTGAACGGAGTAATAATCAGTGTAAATTACTAGGAGAATAAGAACCAAAGCCTGATAAAAGTTGTGCAAAGAGCAGAAAACACACCTCATGTCTGTCAACTTTTGGTGACCTTCAATGATTTGATTCCAAGAAACAAGCACAGGAGCTTTAAATTTCCGTTTCTTCGGTCTTCCAGCCACAGAAGATACCTTTAGACCAGAAGGCATTTCAGGCCCAACAGAAGTAGAGCAGTCATGTCCATGCCCAACAACAATGCTATTGTCCATGCTCCAAGGAACTTTTGGATGATTATATGGTGATGCAGTTTTCCTGGCACTGTACATAGCAAGACTCTGACCATTTCTGTAGCTACCATGTTGTGACCAGGGTGATATCTGAGGGTTGATCCTTAATCTGTCACTACATTCAATTAAATTTTCTGTTGAGCTTGTGCCAAGAGATGAGCATTGATTTTGAAGATCAGCTCTTGCAGTGGCCATATCATTGGAGGTGGAGGGTAACTCCCTCAACCGAACCTGAGATTGCATGGTTGAGGTTATCTCTTCACTATTCCTGGGAGCAAACCTTAACATCTGATCTGATGGCAACGGGTTTGAGATTCTTGGGACCTCAGTATTATCTGTACATAATCTCACTGTATTATTTTCTCCATATAGAGCTCTTTCAGCAGCAATCCATTCAACTTGTGAAGCATCACAACTCACATCAGTTGTTTTAAGCCTCTTTCCAGATGTATTCTCTGGATCAGAATCAAAAGGCTTCACAGCCCGCATCTGATGCAGAAGAGAATAATTTATCTGCTGGGAATTTGATGGTGCCAGGCTTCCATGCAGACTAATGCCACCATAGGCAGAAACTTTGTTATAGGAAGAACTCATATTTGGAAAGTTTGCTGCCATATTTTCTCCTTGTGATGTGTTTATGATGCATTGCTGCATCAAGGGTCTCTGAAGGGCATTTTTCTTTCCAGATAATCTCTCTCCCATTTGATCTACATCTGGCATGTCAGATGAGTTTAGCCTTCCATCATTTGCCACAACTTGCTTCATTTGATCTACATCTGGCATGTCAGATGAGTTTAGCCTTCCATCACTTTCTAAGTTGGTAGTGTTGGCAGCATCAGATAGACTTTCTACCCTCGTTCTTTGATAATCATCTTTCAGAGAACCTGGTAAAGTTGAATCCCCAGCAGTACTTGGGAACATCATGGACTGGAGAATATTAGGAGTTATCTTGTAATGTTGGATACCGCCCAGGCGTTGTGCTGAGATGTTTGTCAACAAATTCTTGAACATTGTTGCTGCGGTACCTTGCAGAGACTGCTGAGGAAGTGAATGTACAGGAGCAGACTTTGGCTCTGCAACTGGGTACTGCTGGCCTAAGCTTTTAATCTGGGGGAGACACCCACCTGATAGTCCAGTATTATCAGCAGCTGATGAGTAAAATGGTGAGGATCGACTTGGGTAGCTAGATGATGGAGTTGAACCAGGAGTGGAAGGTAGCTGTCGCTGGTCTTCCTCTGGTACTGAATTATCATATGGCTTGATGTCAACAGAGGTGTGACCCGTCCATATATTACCTGAAGTTGGTTGTTGTTGCATTGGTGGTGCCAATTGTAATCCAGATCCTTTTAACGGTTGCTGGTTAAGTTGATGAGTACTAGTAATATCAACAGATCTGATGGGCATATTGCCAGCAACAGAATTTGAGTTGTCCACCTTCTGGAGTTGTTGAAGCATATGTTGACTACGCAAGACAAACAAAACAAAATTTAGAAAGCCAACATATATCTAGCTTAATACATTCTGCATACAATACATTCTTAATAATCTAAAGACATCAATTGATTATTACTGGATAAGACGGGTAAAAGGGTTAAGAGGCTTGAGTCCTTGTGTTACTCCTGTATTATTACTGGGACAAATAAAAAGCCAAAAAACCTACTCAATTGGGTCAGTCCCATGTGAATCATCATTTCATCATCACATTACTAGTTTCCATGCAAACATGTGAAGCAAACTACAATACATGAGAGACCCCATCTCTAGAGGTCAGACAAGGTACTGTTATAGGATATAAACATTTCATTCAACAAATAAATGTGTACTACCTCAGTCCCAAAAAGACTTCATTTTTAGCCCATCTCACACATACCATTATAAAGCCAAAAGACTAGAATGCCCTTCACTTTCTCAAACTTCAATGTATTTGTTCTTTGCTTTTTCAAACTCCAATGAACTTATCTCCTACTTTTTCAAACTCTAATGTAATAATTATTCTAAAAATGAAGTCTTTGTGGGATAGATAAAGATGGCAAAAATAAAGTCTTTGTAGGATGGAGGGAGTACAAAATAACTACATCAAAAACATTGGAAGAATAATGTAACCTTCAAACCAGATAGCTGATGACTGAGATCATATGAAGTGAAGAATTACCTTGTTTGGACTACTCTATTTGGGCTTTGCAACAACGTTGCGTCATATCCTCCATAGGGAGAATCATTTGAGTATTTGTTGGCCATAGCATGTTGAGTAAGTTGGTCCTCTACCATTGCAATTTTCTACAAAGAAAAAAAGTGAAAACGAGATGAACTCAAAGCTAAACATCTGATGTAACAAAGGAGCAGATGTATCTTCAACCAAGAATGAAGATGCACCCTAATTGCATACCTCATTTGTTGAACCAACGTTACCAGCAACTTGGCAGTTCCCACCCAACAGGTTCTCTTGGTTATTTGGTGGCTGAATTGACTGTGACAAAAACTTAGTATTGGACAAAGAATTCGTTGGAAAATGTCCAGTACTAATTCCAGATGTTGTACTAAGATGGTTCAGCAGTGCAGAAGAACCCATCGTTTTCTGGTCAGACTGGCCCAAATTAGGGGCATGCATTCCACTGAAGGAATTTCCTCTTGCAGAAAAAGCATTGTGTACATGCTGCCTATTATTTGAATTATGTCTTTCAGTAGAAATTGCATTAATATACATCTGCCCAAAGTCCGGAAGTCCCTGCCCTACATTATTTCCTAGTGAATCTGAAGTCTCTGGATGTGACCTTTGCCCTGGAGTATAGCTGTTTCCAAAATTTTCGCCACTCTGACCAAGCATCATTTGATGTTGGCCCGGACTAAGTATTGGTGTGCTTGAACTCGTCAGAACAGTATTTTTACTGCTATAACAGTCATTTGGCACTTGAACAGTGTGCACATCAGTCTTTGACTGCTGAAAATTATTAAATGGATATGTGTTAACACCAGACTTCCAAAGTCTTCTATCACTACTGGAGATGACTTGTCCACGAAAATTCTGACCATTCCAGTTGCTTTGGATATTACTAGACTCCTCGTTAAAATTATGGTTATAATTGTTTTGTTGAAATACCCCAAGTCCTTGTGCATGCTGTGGCATAAAATATTCACCACCTGAGTTTAAATTTCCTTTGAGCAGCCCAGGTTTCTGTTGTGCCCAAATACCATTTGATAAGTTGGCCTGCTCTGGTGACCCATAGACACCAGAATGGTTTTTCTTTAAGCTCGGTTGAAAAAACTCCTCATTGGCTCCTGTAGTTGTGTGGTTATTGATAGCAGATGAGGTAGATCCATAAGACAGTTGCTCCGGTAGGTCATATGTGGATTTCGTTGCATGCTGGAAACTGGTGAGCTTTTGATTATTCATGGTTGCCGAAGAGCCATCATGTGAGGGAGAAGGTAGAGAACTTGGAGATGCACTGTGTAGGTTCATGTTATTTAAAGCTGCATGCTGTCTCTGTTCCAGACCTGGAAAAGCTAAATTATTTGTAAATGTCTGGTCTTTATTCTGGAAATTCACACCACTCCACTCTTCCTGGAGGCCATTTTTACTGCTTGTTGACTGTAATGCTTCCTGCATAAGAGCACTCCAGCTACCCCCTTGAGCTGACACAGGGATGCTTGAGTTACCATTGCATGAAGAGATATCATGACCAAGAACTCCACCTGATGAATCATCCTCTCCCAATAAACCAGTAAAGTTGTTATCATCTCCATACAAAATTTTCTCCTCCGTAGGATCCAGGCTAGCTGCACTGCTAGCTGGTCTGACATGTGGCGCTGACTGACATTCAACTTGGTTTATCCTGCCATTAAAATATTGATGATGAAAACCATGTTGTAAGTGATTAACTAGAACAGGACTACCCGTCTTCAAGTTACCACCTTGACTTTGAGTTGAAGAATCACTTAATACACTTACATTCTCACGAAAATTCTGCAAATTATTGGTTGTAACTTGTTCACAAAGGCCATGTTCATTCTGGAACGAATTAATTGAGCTTACAAATCCTGCTGCCTTATCTGATTGGTCTGAACCAACTCTTGTTGCATTGTGGGAATTAGCAGGAAATCCTGGGAATTGGGAGTACTGATTCCCAGAACCTTTGCTCATGCTAGCAGGAAGGGAATGAAAGGATTGGTTTATTTTGTTATTAACTGACTCCATTGGTCTCATGAGATTTTGGATGTTTGAGTATACCGCACCATTTACAAAGTTCCTTGTGCCAGAAGCACCAAGATGTTGCTCCCATTGTGGGTTACCACTATCAAACATCTGAGAGTTGCTTCCTAACCTGGAGTCACCAGCAGAAATACTATTTGACCATGCATAACTTGATGGCTCATTCATAGGCATTTCGTTCATCATGGTTGGAAACTGATCTGCTGGGGATTGTTTTGCAGGGGCTTGGAACTGTCCAAAAGAGTTCAGCATTCTATCTCCATGATCAAGCTGTTGCTGCTGTTGCAGCCTCTGAAACTCTTGTAGCTGCTTATACAACATCTGTTGTTGCCACATCTGGATATCACTATCACTACCATGTTGTGAAGGGTGAAACTGAGACATGTCGTAGATAGTCCCTACCCAGTATCAGCAGAAATGTGACTGCCAAATATTTATAAATTCATAAGATTCATATCAGGGGGCACAATAATTCTTTTAAAACAGCTTGCTTCCAGGGTGAGGAAGACTTTCCCTGGAAATTTGCTTCCATCACATAAGAATCATCCTGAACTAATATAACAAAACTCAGAATGAAAGAAACATGACACTATTACATCATTGATAACAAGGCCTGCAAAAAATCAAGTTTAATTTCCATCAAAACACAACAGAATACTGTTTGTCAGCCATATAGCAAGCACATAAAGAAAGCATGCTATACCATTTCTCTGCTAGCTAAACTGTATTCTAAAACATAAGCAGTATATTAAAAGGTAGTAGAAAACTAAGGGCGGGCAGATTTGATAAGAATCAATATTTGATGAGCCATTTAAAGTGTGACTCCAAGGACAAAAATGAATGAAATTCGCCAACCTGATAAGCCAGCTCACATGGAACTCTATCCATTAGTTAGTCATATAATCTTGAATAATAGTACCAACAGCGCAATCTACCTTTTATATGATACACACATGGTTTGTTACTCAAGAAATAAGCGCTGGGCTCAACCAAAAGGTAACTGAATGCTAAGGTGCACAAAAATGTGGTACAGCATGCAAAACCCAAAGAAAGAATTAAAAAATAATAAATAATAAATGGATAAAACAGGTCTAGTGATTAGAGCTTAGTACATGTACATGTGCTTTCTTAAATATAGAAACTATAGAATTGCATCTTAGCAAGCACATACTAAATGATGAAAAACTTGCCTACTTACCATATTTGTATAATTTAATGAGACCTCATGATGTGACACACAGGTTAAACTGCACTATCAGAATTTTCTACAAAATGTCATCATATTCTTTATAAATCATGTTACCACAGAAGCGGGCTTTCTTAATTCAATAGACATAATGCACACGCTAAATGCTCAGAACCAAGGAATTAGTGCATACAAACTACAATGAATTTCTCAAACCATAGGTCATGAGACATTACCACATTAGCAATGACATTGAGATTCCATATGTCTAAATTCTATGTTAATTTCTTACAACATAGGTCGTGAACCAGATTTACACTTACATGATTGAAACCAACAAATTAGCATAAATGATACTAAAATTACTTGCTCCACCGAAAAACTGCATCCTTACGTGGCCAGAGGTGGAGGGGGCGGGGGCTAGCACACAGACTAAACCTGTGGGATGCAGCATATAAGGATTAAGGACTGACATCCTCAAGTTGGTTTAAATGCGACCAAGGAACATCAAGCCAACATAAGTACCCAGTATTGTTTGTCTCCCTCAAGACCTCAATGCCCTCTATTCTCTTGTCTCTCATTCCCCCCTCCCCCAACCCCCACCCAAAAAAAGCTCATACTCGCTATCCGTTCACTCTAATGCTTCCCTCCACCCAAGCCATATCTCCTCCCTCCCAGGCCCTCAGCACCCACCATGCAGAACCCAGCCCAGGACTGTCTAGCTCCACTTTGTACCACCTAACTTACCGCACTTGAGGTGCATGGTTATAAAATCGCATTAGGCATATAAGACACAAAAAGAACATTCACAAATGTCCCTATGTCCTCAAAAACCCCAAGCACAAATAATGCAGCTCTTAAGTCTTAATACTTACAATTTAATAAACCAAACTGTCATATCACCCATATGTCTACCATTTGGGTGAAATTCATATGGTTCAGTGCACAACAGCTCATCTGCACACATCTCACTTTTCACTGTGCATTTATTTAACTAATGTGCCAGTTTCATAAAGTACTAATTTATACCAAACTTCCCCAGGTGACTTTCTCTTGAGTTCCCTTCCCTCTGCCCAATGTCACACAGTGCACCTAGCGCATCTTCAAGTACAATACCCTCAGCTGACCACCCCCGCCCCCCCCCCAAAAAAAAAAAGTCCAGCACCCAAAACACTCCAGAAAGAGCATCTCATCAGGTAAAGCCCAAAGTCATGCTTACTGCATTAGAACAAAATCTTACTGCATTAGAACTTGTCTCAGCTATAAACTCCAATGTTACCAGCTCAAACTGCAGTACTGGTACGTGGCTAAAATAAACAACAAAGAACAAAATGAGTTACGTCTAAATTTATCAGTTTCAGATCTAATGTGAGTCTAAGGGGACAAAAACATATGTATGAACAAAATGCGAGGCTACAGCTACAAGAACTAGAACATACCCATCTACTTTATTAGTAAGAGCAGCAGGCAAGAACGAATTCCATTAAATTAACAGTAATAAACAGCACCATACATGCATCACCGCATTCAACTCCGCAAATCCCTTACATTTTCTCTTTCCACACCGAAGCCCTAGATCCCAAACCAATCCACAGAGGAGCTTCAGGTACAACCTGAACCAGGGGCGGACTTAACGTGGGTCATGGGGTTCAGTTGAACCCCCAAATTTTCTTGGGAACAAACTAAATTGTTATTAGTACAAGGGTTAACGCAAAAGGCAAAGAGAAAAGCAGCTTCCAGATCCAGAAGAGAAGTTAGGGCTAACGCAAATTCGAGAAAACCTGTGGATGAGTAACGGATGGATGCTCACCAGCGAGCGAGCGAGCGGCGGAAGCAACAGAGCGCCCGCACCGGTGCTGTCGGATGGAGATCGACGCAGGCGAGGCGGCGGGTGAACTCGCGAGGGGACGTCCGGGAATCGAGAGGACAAGGGGTGACTTATCTGTTAGGAGTGGAAACGAGACAGGCCCCTGGCTCAGCTCGGTTAGTGAAAGCTCGCTACAAGAGAGGCTCGGCTCGGTTAGTCAATTTGGGAAACGAGGTTAAACAGACACGCGCCTGGTTGATGGGCTAGAGCTGGCTCACGAGCCTTCACGCTCCCTCCACTCCCGCGCCGCCAGGGGAGCTGGCGAGGGGCGACGACACTATTCAGTATTGACAATCCGTGCAGTGGACTGGACAAGGAGAGCGACGAATGGTTGACTCGAGTTGAGGATGACGAGCACCCGATGTGGCGCTACACCGCGCCTATGAGGACAACCCGGTGAGGAAAAGGCAATGTGGCAATATTCTTAACGCGGGCATAATAAATTGCTAGCTTGCGCTGCTGGTTTCTAAGCTGTGGTCGTGCGTGAGAAAAAGCGGAGCATAGGGGACCAGAGGAATGCCCAAGTGGGCTAGGAGGTGAGAACGTAAGAAAAAGTGTCGCCTAGGGATTTAGAGAAAGGTTTGAGTGAGTTAGTGTAAGAGGTAAGGTAGAAAAAGGTTTTAACTCGTCACGACGTGGGATAGAGAGGGTGGGATAGAGTGGACCTTGTAGCTTTTGCAAGGCATAGATTCCTCATTAGAAAAATCACAAACCACCAAAGAGGGGTGGGAAAGCTAACCACGTTATCCGTTAGCTTTAGTGTGCGTTCCCATTCCCCACTATCAAGCATCCACCATCGCCCAAAGAGGGAGGAGCACCGGCCAGATCCACAGCAAGAAAGAGTAGCACTGGCTAGATTCATGGTAACAAAGACGAAGGGAACGAGCATCACTTGCCACATCAAAACTTGGATCATCTGTCTTAATACAAGTGACTTTATAGTCAATGGCATGTGGACCCACTTTGCTATGGCCTCATATGTCACTAACTCAAAATCACATGGCTTAAAAGGTAGTGTTAACGCTAAAATTTAAAAAGCCCAGGGAAAGGTTGGAAAATGATCGGCTGAAGTAAAAGAAGAGTTCGGTTGCTACAGGGAGGAAGCCGATCGGATAAAGCAAGAAGAGATTCGGTGCAAAAATAGAAGATTATCCAAATGAGACCGAGTTTAAGTAGGAGCCATGGTACTCACGGCAGGATATTTTATCTATATAAATCGTATCTTACATAGGAAGGTTTAGTTAGTTTAGTTAACTTCTTTAGAGATATTTTTTTTACATTTTTGGAAGATAATATCCAATGGTTGTAACCGCGTCGGACTCTATAATACCAGGATATAAATATAGACTTCATGGAAACCTATGAAGGAATCAACACATCTTTCAATCAATACTACTTCGACGCATCGCCACCTTAGTTCATCTAGGTTTCTACCAGCAGGGTTTAGCTCTCAACGCAGGGCTACATCGATTAACTTTGATCTCCGGTGAAGGGGTAAGTCCTACCACTATCCTAATATGTCTCGCCCTGTCTAAGGCTGTATCGTTTAGATTTGACCTCTTAGGGCGATCAGATGTATCGCATCACATCCGTATAGGGTCTATCGCCCTGTCAAGCTCTCTCTGCCATCATTGGTCTCGTGCTGCATCAGTTAGGTTCGACCTACGAGTCTGCTGACAGTAGATTGAGTGTCTATAGGTCTCTGTATGACGTTTTATTAGAGTGTTAGCCAATGAGTTATCTATATATTGAGCACCATGCCTAGTGTATCGGCTCCTCGACCGATACGCACCAGTCTTTAGAGACTCTTCTTGAGTGCTACTCCAAGCGCATTGGCTTTCCAACCGATGTGCGCCTATCTATAGAGAGACGTCCTCTCATCGGCTTAGCTAGCTAATGGATTCACTTCGCCCTTGCAATATCCAGAGCGGCATCGGCTTTGCAGCCGGTGTCTTTTATGCGATTCCTTGCTACTTTACATATGCCTTCAATGACTGTGTAGCCGATTAACGACCGCTACAGCTTCCGTCGACTACTAGGAGGGATCCTGTGCGCTTTGATTTTAATACCCTTCGATGTCTCCATCAGCTCTACAGCCGATGGATCAAGATCTCGCTTTCACCACACCCAGAGCCATCATATCCTTCGTCAACATCTGTCTATGTCTTCATCGGCTCCCCAGCTGATGGAATAGCATCCCGATCCCTATCGACAACTAGCCAATAGCAGGAGTCATCCGGACGCGGTCGATGACCACCTCGATCCTATCGGTGACCAGCCGATAGCGAAGGCTCGTATCGGCCCATCGTCCAACTGACCCGTTTGCCTCATCTCCTTGTCAATTGCAGGGTCAAATTGACTGGCATGCCCGCACCCGCACCGTTGCGCTGGAGCCAAGCGAAACTCACGGTCCCCAACACGAGTAAACTTAGCAAAACACACAAAGCCTATGTCATGATTTTGCCCGAATATATATGGAAGCATTATTACATATATGGCTTATAAGGCGAGGACACCTGAAGAAAAAGAAAGATAATTTTTTATGCTTTTACTTTTAGTGGCTCAAAAACCAACCAACAACAATCCTAAGCAAGTTAGGGTAAGGGTAAGATAGAGTTGAAACCTAACAAGTGTTTCAAATCATGGTTTAGACATGGCAATAACTACTTTATAAATACTCTTATTCAAGTATATATATTTAGTTATATATTAATCTTTTAAGTCTCTTCTTATTGCCTCTCTATATATTAAGTTTGGTCTTTCTCTATTTCTTTTCATATTATTATTTTGACGTTCGTACCGGATCTCGTGCGTCTAGCGTAAACATGCCGACATCTAAGAGGTCTGCTTAGCTCTAGTGTAGGTCGATCGGCTTCTTTCTGTGGCTCGAGGTATGCGCGCTGAGGCCCATGGGGTTCGCTCGGCTTCGGTGCAACGGTGCGGGTACGGACGTGCAAGTCAATTTGACCCTGCAGTTGATAAGGAGGTGAGGCGAACGGGTCAATCGGACGATGGGCCAATACGAGCTCTCGCTATCGGTTGGCCGCCGATATGATTGAATTGGTCATCGGCCATGTCTGGATGGCTCCTACTATCGGCTGGTCATCGATAGGTATTGGGATGTTCTTCCATCCCTGGAGAGCCAATGAAGGCGTGAATAGATGTCGATGAAAGACGTGATGACTCCGGGTGTAGCGAAAACGACATCCTGATCCATTGGCTGCAGAGTCGATTGAGACACCAAAGGGTATTCAGAGAACAACAAAGCATGTGGGATCTCTCCTGGTTGCCGACGGAAGCTGTACCACTTATTCATCGGCTAGAAATCTGATGAGGGCATATGCAAATTGGCAAGGAATTGTATAAAAGACACCGGCTACAAAGTCAATGCCGCTCCGGATATGGCAGCACGAGACCTATCACCCGGTATGACGACGCCGCTAGCACCGAATCTCGAAGATCGGACCTAACCAAGACAGTATGAGGCCGAGGCCAATGGCAACAGGACGGTGGACACTGGATCGGTTGTGCTGAAGTAAGGGTGAAACGAACCCATCGACTAGCTGAGCCTATAAGATGACGTCTTTCTAAAAATAGGCACGCATCGGCTAGAAGGTTGATGCGCTTGGTGTGGCGTTCAAGGGGAGTCTCTAAAGATTGGTGCATATCGGCTGAGGAGCCGATACGCTAGGCATGTTGCTTAATGTATAGATAGCTCATCGGCTAACACTTCGATGAAATACCGTATAGAGACCTATAGGCATAAAGCTCAATCTACTATCAACAGCCTCGTAGGTTGAACCTAATCGATACAGCTTGATAGGTCGATAGACCCTGCATGGACATGATGTAATACATCTAATCGGCCTAAGAGGTTGAACCTAAACGATGCAGTCTTAGACAGAGCGAGACATTTCAGGATAGTGGTGGGACTTACCCCTTCGTCGGAGATTGAAGTTAACCGATGCAGCCCCACGTCGAGAGCCAGACCCTGCTGGTAGAAACCTATATGAACTAGGGTGGCGATGCACCAAATTAGTTTTGATTAACAGATGTGTTGATTCCTTTACAAGTTTCCAGGGGTCTATATTTATACCCTAGTATTACAGAGTCCGATGCAGTTACCACAACCATCGGATGTTATCTCCTAAAAATATAAAAGAAAATATCTCTAAGAAAGTTAACTAAACTAACTAAACATTCCTATGTAAGATACGATTTATATAGATAAAATACCCTACTGTGAGTGCCATGGCTCCTCCTCAAACTCGGTCTCATCTGGATAATCTTTTATTCTTGGACCGAATCTATCCTTGCTTTATTTGATCGGCTTCCTCCTTGTAGCAACCATACTCTTCTTTACTTCAGCCGATCTTTTTCAACCTTTCCATGGGCTTTTCAAATTTTGGCGTTAACAGAATTTCACGATGTCCTATTGCCTCTAGGGGTTTTCTTTAGACATGGTCAAACCACCTTACCGATGTTGGATAAGCCTTTATTTAATTGGTGCTACGTCTAGCCGATAACGTATATTCTCGTTCTGGACTCTATCCATTCTTGTATGACCACAAATCTAGTGTAACATATGCATTTCTAAAATACTCAGCTATTGAAGATATGATCTTTTTATAAGTCAACGTTTTGCCCCATATAGAATAACAGGTCTATAAAGCTTGTCTTTTAGCATAGAGGATACGAGATACTTGGCGTCACTTCATCCAGCCCACTTTGATTTTATGGCTAACGTTTGTATCAATATCTCAATCCATCTATAGCATCAATCATAGATATCGATAGCTATTCTTCTTAGACATTACTTGGCTATCTAAACTCATATCTTCCTCCTCATGTATGATGGTGCTAAAGTCATACCTCAAGTATTCAATTTTAGTTCTGCTTACTCTAAACCTTTGGACTCAAGAGTCTGCTGCTACAACTCTAGTTTTCTATTTACTATTGCTCAGCTCTCATCAACTAACACTACATCATCTATAAAGTGTATACACAAAGTGATATTTACTTATATGTTTCTTGTAACCTCATCCATTACCAAGACAAAGAGATGCGAGATCAAGGCTAATATCTGATGTAGTCCTATTTTAATTGGGAAGTAACTGTATTACCATCAATTGTTCGAGCACTAGTCATAGCATTATTGTATATATCTTTGATGAGAGATATATACTTTTTTGGGACTTTATGTTTATCTAAAGTTCACCACATAATATTTCTTGGTATCATGTCATAAGCCTTCTCTAAGTCAATAAAACCATATGTAGGTCACTCTTCTACTCTCTAAACTTCTCCATAATTTGTCTTATTAAAAAATTGCTTATATGGCGGACCTTCTGAATATGAAACCAAATTGGTTCATATAGATTCATGTCGTTCTTCTCAAAAGTGCTTGATAACTTTCTCTCATAGCTTTATAGTGTGGCTCATCAATTTAATTCTTTGGTAATTAGTACAACTTTAGATATCTCCCTTATTCTTGTAGATTGGTACCAATATACTTCTCCACCTCTCAGGTATCATGTTCAATTCAAAAATATTGTTAAACAATTTAGTTAGCCATTCTATAGTTATATCCCTGAAGCATCTCCACACCTTGATTAGAATACCATCAGAGCCCATCGCCTTACCACCTTTCATCCTTTACAAAGCTTCTCTAATATTAGATTCTTAGATTCTCCGTACAAAGCTCTTATTGGTGTCATCCAATGAGTCATCCAACTGAACGGTAGTATCCTCGTTTCTACCATTGAACAAATTATCAAAATATTTTTGCCATCTATATCTAATTTCATCCTCCTTCACTAAGAGCTACTCGCTGGCATCCTTAATATACTTGGTTAAAATCCCTCGTCTTACTATCATGGCCCATAGCCATTTTATATATGTTCTTCTCTCGTTATTTCATACTCAGATGTTGATACAAATCCTTGAAACCTTCCCTTTGTCTTAGTCCTTCTTTGTCACCTTATACTTCTTCATATTATTTTCACTCCTATCATGGTAGAAGTGTTTATACCATTCTTTCTTCTCCTTAATAGTTCTTTGGATGTCTTCATTCTATCACCAAGTGTCTTTAGTTTCGCATCTACTCCCTTTGGTCACTCTAAAGACCTCTAAAGCAATCTTCTAAATGCATATTGTTATCTTCTCTCACATGTTATTTGTATTGTCTTCTTTCTTTCAAGAGCTATTTTTGATAACTCTTTCCTTAAAGACATTTGATGTCTTCTCTTTTAACTTCTACTACTTAGTTCTTGTAATTTTGGCTTGTTTATCCCTAAGAGCATGCAAAGTAAAAGTTGGCCACCACTAGTCTATGTTGAGAAATCACACATTCTCCAGATATCACCTTACAATCCACACTTGCTCGGTTATTCTTTCTTCTTGTAAGGACAAAATCAATTTGGCTAGAGTGTTGGCCACTATTAAAAGTTACTAAATGAAATTGTCTCTTACTAAAGAAAGTGTTGACTATTATCCTCGAAAACTAATATAAAAAATTAAAGTGATAAAAAAACCTAAATTAATTCTATAATTAAGTTTTAAAATTCAAATTAGCTGTGGCTTATAAGCCATAGCTCAAACAAGCAAGCCATATAGTGATTGCAAAAGGGAATAAAAGAAAGCTTATTGTGTTTGCTTCATGCAGATATGAAAAATTATGATGAAAATATTGTGATGTTTGATCATCCTAGAAGTGTGGTACTGCAAACTAAATACTACATATTGGAATGAAGATTCAAAATTCAAATTAATGGAAGTAATTAAAGTAACAAATAAAAAACAAGAGTAAATTTCATAAGACACCTAGTTTTAGGGCATTGGTTTTACGAAAACATTCAAATTTTAGATTTCTTTCATAAAACATCAGATCTTTCTATAAAGTTAGAATCCACTAAGGAGCATTAACTCTCTAAAGATGATCATACATGAGGCCACGTAAACTCATTTCAGCTACATGGACCGTTATGTTGGTGTTCTTCATCTGGTTTCAGCTGTGCGATCGTTTGATGAGCTATATTCTCATACCTTCTTCCCACACAATTAGTAGACCATGCTTCCTAGGCTCATGATGTGCCGTGGTTAGCTCAAGGTAGGCAAAGATTGTTAAGTGCATCAATCGATGGCCCACTCATGCTCACGCAACCCTCCTTGCTATGAGCAACTATCGCCACTACCGCAGCAAGCTAGGAAACCCAACTGCCCAGCTACACATCCTCCCCTGCGATCTCCCTGCTACCAAGCTCCTAGCCTTTTGTGGTGGTTGTTCATCCACAAAACAGTAATTAGTATGTTTTTTCCTCTCCCATTCTCATTCACTTTGGGTGTCTCCTCCACTACTCTAAATGATTCTTGATTCCTACTACATACCTCCTTTTCTATCAAGATCCATAGCTTACCAATTACTGCCACTTGATTCACTCAGCGATCAGTATATATATAGACGTGTTCCTCTCCTCTGTTTCTACCGTAGGTTAAAGATTGTTTTTATGCATTGTGTTAATGCCAAAATTTGAAAAGCCCAAAGAAAGGTTGGAAAAAAGATCGACTGAAGTAAAAAAAGAGTCCGATTGCTACAGGAAAGAAGCCAATTGCAACAAGCAAGGAGAGATTTGGTTCAATAATAGAAGATTATCCAGATGAGACCGAGTTTGAGGAGGAGTCATGCAACCCACGGCAGGGTATTTTATCTATGTAAATCGTATCTTATATAGGAATGTTTAATTAGTTTAGTTAACTTCCGTAGAGATATTTTTCTTTTATATTTTAGCAGATAACATCCAATGGTTGTTGTAACCACATCGGACTCTGTAATACCAGGGTATAAATATAGACCCCCTAGAAACCTGTATAAAAAACAACATATACTTCAATCAATATAACTTCGATGCATCGCCACCCTAGTTTATCTAGGTTTTTACCGGCGGGGTCTGGCTCTTGACGTGGTGCTGCATCGGTTAAGGTCGATCTCCGGCAAAAGGATAAGTCCCCCCACTATCTTGATATGTCTTACTCTGTCTAAGACTGCATCGGTTAGTTTTGACCTTTTAGGCCGATCAGAAGTATCGCATCACGTCAGTGCAAGGTCTATCGGCTTATCAAGCTCTCTTCGCTATCATCGGTCTCGTTTTGCATCGGTTAGGTTCAATCTACGAGGTTGCCGATGGTAGATTGAGCTTTAGGCCTATAGTCCTCTATACGGCGTTTCATCGAAGTGTTAGCCTATGAGTTATCTATACATTGAGCAACACTCCCAGCGTATCGGCTCCTTGACCGATATGCATTAGTCTTCAGAGATTCCCCTTGAGTGCCTCTCTAAGCGCATCGGCCTTCTAGCCGATGCGCGCCTATCTTCAAAGAGACGTCCTCGCATCGGCTCAGCTAGCTGATGGGTTCGCTTCGCCCTTGCCATATTCGGAGCGGCATCGGCTTTGCAGCCAGTGTATCTTTTATACGATTCCTTGCCACTTCACATATGCCTTCATCGGCTTTCCAGCTGATGAACGACCACTACAGCTTCTGTCAACTGTTAGGAGGGATCCTACGTGCTTTGCTTTTAATACCCTTCGGTGCCTCTATCGTCTCTTCGGCCGATCGATCAGAATCTCGCTTTCACCACACCCAGAGCCATCATATCCTTCATCGACATCTATCTACGCTTTCATCGGTTCTCTAGCCGATGGAATAGCGTCCCGATCCCTATCGATGACCAACCGATAGCAGGAGTCACCCTGACATGGCCAAATGACCAGCTCGATCCTATCGGTGGCTAGCCGATAGTGAGAGCTCGTAATCGACCCATCGTCCAATTGACCCATTTGCCTCACCTCCTTGTCAATTGCAGGGTCAAATTAACTGGTACGTCCGCACCCGCACCGTCGCATCGGAGTTGAGTGGACCTCTTGAGCCACGGAGAGAAGCCGACCGGCCTGCACTGAAGCTAAGCAGACCTCCTAAGCATCGGCGTGGTCGCTCAAGATATTTTTGGTGCGATCATGTTGTAGTCAATCAGGCCACCATTTAGCACATCTCCTTGGTCTTTTATGGATTGATGCCTCTAGTATAGTCCGCTGCTATTCAGGAGCTCTTCCATTTGTTTGTGTCTATCTAGCGGAATGTTTTGGTTCCCTATAGTTTTACTACTGAATAGCAATAGCCATCAAGATTTGTGGTTAGGTAAGCCAACCCTTGCACACCCACTTTTGATTTCTGCAAGCACTCCAATCATATGTGTATGGTGTGTTTGATTAAATGCCTAAATGTTCTTGGATCATTTAGTTGCTGCTGTTGTTGCTTGCAGGTTCCATCACAAGTCAAATTTTGTCCCAATTAGGATAGAACAATATTGTCGTTTTTCTTTTTTTATTAGGGAACCTTCCCTTTTTTTATATCAGCTGCTATAAGAGTTCATAGAAGTACAATGCCATTTTGGAGGATCATGTTTTGGATGTTTCCTCATTCACTTTTACATGTGGAGAAATTATCTTCTCAAGTTGCCCAACCAAAAACAAAAGATAATTTAGAGTTATAATCAGAGTGCCAATAGCATGGTTTGTAGTTCTTATTTGTATATTATGTTCGCTATATGTTTTCACTCCATTATGTCACGCTATTATCATTGATTATTACTGTGCTATTATTTACTGCCTTACACTCTTAGCTGCAGTCCTGTAGATATGCCAACGATGGGCTCTTAATAATACATTGTGGTGTCTTTATTTGTTCTGTCACAATGCAAACTAATCACACATGGAAAGAATTCAGTGTTCTCTGAATGATCAAGATGCAAATGATTGTTCATTTCTAATTGTCATCAACATTTCATCATTTGGTCTCATCAATATCTAGACATTGTATTAAGATTATATATTTATTGGAGCCATCCTACCTATTGAATTATCTAAGGAGGTACTTCACTATACTTTCTCATAGGTGACTAGACCATGGAGCTAATTTCAATCAACTAATCTTCCACTGTAGTGCATGATAGAGGTTTATAAAATCTACCATAGTCTTACTTTGATGAATGAGTTCTTATTTTTTTAGTTGATAGCTAGTGACAGTAGTGGATCATGTAAATTAGAAAATTTTGTGATTTTTTTGTTCCATTCATCCTAAATGTTGGCCAACCACTACTAACTTATTTGCGACCCACTACAGATTTATAACAATTTTTTCACCACTAACATTTGATTTGGCAAGTATACCAAGTTATTTTAGCTTAATGTCACCAGATATATGTTGTTTTTCTGTGTTGCATTGTTCTTGCTCAAATTTCATAGTAGGAACTATGTTACTCTATAATCCATGTTATTTTCTCTTAAATCATTGTCTAAAAATTCCATATAAGTTACTTTCTACAAATTTCCACTGTAATACACGGGGTGTTATCTATGTATCTTATTAGACCTTGTCGAGAGTTAGATGACTAACAAAGGGTTCCATATATAATTGGGGTTATTAATGTCAAGGGGGCTATGGATTGTAGGACCTCCGTCATGATGATATGTATACATGTGTGTGTTTGTATCAAGCGCAAAATCTGTGTTACATGTGAAAAATAATATCAAACCCTATGTTTGTGAAAACAAAAGAGACAAAATACCCGCATATGGGAAATCATGTATTTTATTAATCACATTTTACAAATACAATGGGCTCCTGCAGAAGATTGTCTTACATCTTCTACGAGTATGCCTAACAGAGGTATCTAGCTAGGAAATTGTGCATAGTCTACTAATTCTCGCCGCCTAGTGATGAGGCGAATGGTTAATTACATCTGTAGGACGAGCCTACGGAATACCTCCTATTAAGCTACACTAGGGTTGTTGTCTTCAAAATTAAGTAGCTCACAGTAGGATCAATATAAATTACCACGTATGTATGAGGAGGAATATCTCAATGAAGAGGATGACATTCACTTTGTTGATGTCCAGTCATGTATGCTAGCTTCAGCAAACATGGACATAATTTTGCTTTCACCTTGTCGGTACCTGACAATGTAATGTCCAATCCCATCCTATTTGGTTGTTTCAATAATTTAGTGATTTAGTTTCGTCGGCACTTGGCATGTAATGAGGGTGGCTATAGCCTCATCAGCGTTTAGCCAAAATATGATCTAGCCTTATCGGTCATGGATGTACTGTAGATAATAATGATTTTGGCCAATTAATCATGTCAATACTTGTCCAAGATGTTGATGTATTTAGGATCTGTATCAATTGGTCTGATGGCAACCTTTCTCACATAGATGACGCTTGTTTGTGCTATCAATTGGTTGCATCGGTCATGAGTTAAGCCTATGAATCTCATCGACATCCGGCCATGATATCGATACTATATATTAGGGTAGAAATTGCCCTCGCATACGAGACACATGGGGCAAAATTAATATTAACTAGCCATACCAGTTATGAGTTAGGCCTTTTGATCCCGTTGACACTAGGCCATGATATTGACAATGTAGATAGTAGTAATTTAGGGGTAGAAATCATTCCCTTAGGTGACACATGCAAAGTAAATTAAAGTCAACCTACCGCACCGGACTTAAGTTAAGCGTTTTGAAATTGTCAACATCCGGCCATAATATTGATGGCATAGATTATAATGAAATCTCATCTCATAATAAAAAGAAGGATTCACATGGCATAGGTGATCTCTAGATCCCATCATAATACATTGTTAACGTCAAAATTTGGTACAGACTAACGCATCGGTATGGTAGCTTCAGTAGGTTTGATGAAGGCCGATGGTGCTAGATCAGCTGATATGTTTGAGTTTCGGTCCAGATGGATCGATTAGCTTGTTAATGATTGAGTCTAAGCCAGTTTGTGGAAAGCAAAGAAATTAGTTATCTTTAAAAATATCTATTTTAATTTGGTAATATTGTATCATAATTAGGAATGTTTGTTAGTTTCTATTTTATCCGTAAGTATTTTAGTTATTTTTCTTTCTTGATTAGGAAGTACTATCTAAGCAAATTGCTTGTAACCGTCTAGGAATCATGTATATCCTAGGATATAAATACAAATACCCTAGGGTCTTGTAGTACATCTCTCAATCAATACAATACAATTTTGGCACATTTTCACCCTAGTTCTCTAGGTTTATAACAGCCAGTTCTAACTCTGGGCGCGAGGATATATCGGTTAAGTTCAATCTCTAGGGAATGGATAAGCCTTGCCACCTAGCAGTTGTAACGAGTATAATAGATTTGTCTAAGACTACATCGTTTCAATCTCTTAGATTATTTCAGTTTGACTGACTATGGTTGCCAGTTTATCCTGATCCATTAGCTTGTTCTAACACTGCATCGTCTCAATTTTTTAGATTGATCTAGTGTATCCATCACGTTTGTATAAGATTCATCGGCTTGATAGTTTTTTCTTCTTATTAGATAGTTTTTTCTTGTTATTATCTGCAATTTGGTACTATCTCTATTAGATCCGATCTATTAAATTGTTGTTAATATGTTGAATCCTATTTAGTCAATATGTTTTATGCAACGTTTTATCAGTATTAGCCGATGAGTTATTTTTTATTAGTCAATGAATATTCATGCTATGATTAATTTACTATCGATTGATCTATCTTTATTAGTTTCAATTTTATTATGTCTCAATTTAGTTTGATATATCAAGATTGTTGTTTATAACATTAGCGTCATGAGCTAGTAGGTTTTGCTCTATTTTCATCGCATCGGCTTACATCAAACTTTCGGTTGATGTATTTATATTCGTTATGAGTTTCAATGTTTATATTATTTGCTTTACACCTACATCGGATCCCTAGCTGATGTTTGTTTTAACCCCTATTAGCAATCTAGCCACTGGCAGGAGTCTATATCGGTCTTTTGGCCGATTGGCTCGTTGATCTATATCGGTCAATTAGAAGGTTAAAATTGACTAGCACATCCACACCTCATCAAGTCAAAGATACAAAAAGCTTAAGGACCTATACTGCAGCTAAGCATAACTTCTTGGCCTCTGTGTGGGATGCAAGGGTCTTAATAATTTTTGCATCAACATGCTTTTGGCATGTTCAGTGGGACCAAATCCTAAAAATCACCACGCTTTTGGTATGCCCGGTGGGACCAAATCTTGAAAATCAACATGTCTAATAAAGAAATCAATGAAGATATTGTCATTCCAATCACATTAGAGGAGTTAATAGAGGAACAAAGAAAACAAGTGGAGCAATCTGTCACTAAGTTTTAGAAACTCTGCTTGGAATCCTTTAGCATTATGTGTGACAAGGACCAATACAAAAGACACAGGTTCCAAGACCAACTCTAATCAATAAACCAACTCAACCTGTATATTCAAGTCCATAGAAATCCATCGAAGAATTAGTTGATGAAGCTATATGTCATGTACTGATCGATCAATCTAGAGGGTTGATGAATATGCTTCGGGACTTGATTAGAAAAAGTGGATGGATTAATTACTAAGGGCCACTAGTTTATACATTGTCAAACATTGGTCCATAGATGTCAATGTTCAATTAGTCCAATAGTTATATTCAGCTCAGAGGGTAGCATGATGGAGATAGTGAGTAGACCATAAAGATAGTCAAAGTGATGAAGGAATAGTTTGACTTGAAATCAAAGGAGAAAAATTTTATATATTGGTGTCCACACCCTGAGTGGTTTAATATAGTTTTATTGCCACATCAATACAAGATACCAGATTTCTCCTAGTTCTTAGGGTAGGACAACACTTCCACTATAGAATATATCAGCCAATTCTTAGCTAAATGTGGAGAAGTATTAGCTAAGCAGGCTTTGCTAGTGAGATTTTTCCCCTTTTTATTAGGATTGGCATTCACATGGTTCTCATCTTTGTCACCAAAATTCCATCGAAAGGTGAGCTAATTTAGAAAAACAATTTCATAAATACTTCTTTGCTGAGATCCATGAGATGCGGCTCATAGATTTAATATCAGTGAAGAAGGTGGAGGAATCATTTTTAAAATATATTCAATAATTCCATGATGTTTGAAGCTGATGCTACAACTTGAATTTCAACAATGAACAATTGACGGAGCTGGCCTTCTAAGAATTATTAAGTCGTATAAAAAAGTTTTTTTCCAAAGAGTTTGAGGGCTTAGTACATTTGATAGAAATAGTATTGGTTCATACAAGCCGATTGCAAGAAAAGGGAGGAGATCTTAGAGTCGTGGGAGACAGAAGATAATTTCGAAGCATGAATTCTCATACTCCAAAATTGAGGGCATATGTTAATGCCAAAATTTGACACAGACTAGCACCAATGGTGATGGATTGGCTGGAGCTGATGGTTGATAGATCGGCTGGTATGTTTGAGTTTGGGTTTAGATGGATCGATTAACTTGTGAATGATTGAATCTAGGCTAGTTCGTGGAAGGCAAAGAAAGGAATTATCTTTAGAAATATCTATTGTAATTAGGTAAGATTCAATTGTAATTAAGAAGTTTTGTTAGTTTCTATTTTATTCATAACTGTTTTAGTTATTTTTCTTTATTAATAGTAGATTGCTTGTAACCATCTAGGACTCATGTAAATCTTATGATATAAATACAAACACCCTAGGGTATTGTAGGATCTTTCAATCAATATAATATAATTTTAACGAATCGTCACCTTAGTTCTCTAGGTTTTTCAATATATTTTGGCTCTTGACGTAGGGCTGCATCGGTTAAGTTTGATATCTGACGAAGGGGTAAGTCCTAGCACCTGACAGTTGTATCGGCTAAATTAGTCTCGTCTAAGACTACATCATTTCAATCTCTTAGATTATTCTAGCTAAACTGACTACGGTTGCTAATTTATCCTGATTAATTAGTTTATTCTAAGACTAAATTATTTTGATCACTTAGATTGATATAGGATCCATTGGTTAGATATGTTTTTTTCTTATTATCAGTAATCTTGGTTAGATAGGTCAATCTCAGTTAGTTTAGGGTTTATATCAGTTCCAATTTATTAGATTACTGCTAATAGGTTAAATCATGTTTAGTCTATAGGTTTTATGCAATGTTACATTAGAGTGTTAGTGAATGAGTTATCTATTATTAGCTAATAAATATTCAGGAAATGATTAATCTACTATCAACTGATCTAGCTTTATTAGTTTTAATCTTATAGTGACTCGGTTTAGTCCGATCTTTCAAAATTATTGTTAATAAGGTTAGCGTCGTAAGCTATTAGGTTTTGCTATCTTTTCATCACATTGGTTTACATCAGACCTTCGGCCAATGTATTTATCTTCGTTATAAGATTTTTTAATCTAACCGAAAGAGGAGTCCGTATCGACATATTGATCTATTGGCTTATCGATCTAATTCTTAAATTGACTTATTCGCTCACACCTCATTATTAAGTCAAGGTCGTGAGTTTAATGACTAGAGATAAAAAGAATTTCGAGGCTTTAATGTACGACGCAAGGACTTAACGATTTTTGCGTTAATAGACATGCAATAAACCGTTGTTTTGATTCCAATCATTGAAACTCGCCGTAAAACACAAGTTTCACGGAGGACACCATCGTTCGTGACGAGAGTGGTGCCGGCGGTCGGAGGCTTCTCGTTGCCGTTGTTTTTCTTCTCCTCTGCGCGGCGCTGCGGCCTTTCCTGGCGATACTGATGGCGTGCGCGGCGTGATGATGTGCGCGGTGTGATAGATGATGTGAGCCTTGTACGTGTGTAGTGGATCTCATCTTAATGTTGGCTGCCCATCTGAACTGCACTGTGGCGTCTGTGCATGCCGTGCCGTCGGTGTGTATGTGAGCAGCCTCCCCTTGAACAGGCGAAGCCAGTCACATATATTTTTATTCGGAAGATGACTGGTAAAAACAAATGCAATCTGCCATATCTATTCCCATTGAAATTCAGCCCATCAATACAAGCTTCATCTGTTCTGAATCCTGTTTGCCCCTGAGCTGTGGGCCAAATCTTGATTAGTGCACAAGATAATTTCTTCACATCCAGTCAAATTTGCATGCGGCAGCAAAGAAGGAAAGAATTGGCAGGCTCTATGCAATCTGACGTGCATGCAAAGAGGGAGAGATTTGGCGGGATGGCGGCCCGTCGAACCTTTCAGATTTTTTGAAAGATATGAATTTGGCCTGTGTAGCTGTAAACCTCAGCGTTGTAAAACTATATTCCTCTAATCATTTCATGTCCCCCCTCACCCCCCCCCCCCCCCAAAAAAAAGGGTGCAGCCTGGACATGCATGTAAATTAAAGAAATTGATTTGACAGATTCTCTCGTCAAAGCCATATCTCTTTGCTCTTCTATCCTTGCAAACCATTCTTCAAATTCACATTACATTGAAATCATTATTTTCTATTTATAAATAGGAACCAAATGAGTCCAATATTGAATTTAAGCTCTCAAAATATTTAATAATATTATTTCCAAATGAATTTGTACCATGTTATTTTTTATGAATTTTTATCGTACAAAACTTCATCAAACAACCTAGTTATCAATATGGCTTGACTATGGCTTAGGTTGATCTAGATGACTCCTCTACGGATGACAGCTAGTCAAAAAGGCATGATCGCATGAATATTGCTAGGACTTGATCAATCTCGGAAAGCTGCTCTAGCCCTTAACGGCATTTAATCCTCACCATATATTTCCTTAATCCCCACGGTATCCTCCTAAACTCGTGGATATAATTTTGGCATGCCCTATCATTCCCAACCAGGTCTTAATCTACAGGCACACGATAGACGTGTCCTGCTCAGGCTGCCCCTATCCATTCCATATACGTCCCATTGTACTATGGGCCTAACAAACCTTCTAGATAACACAAATACAATATTCGTAGGTGTATTTGTACAAGTGTGGCTTTTCTACAAATAGTTTGCAAGCTTTCCATATTAAGCACTATTCATCGATAAGCACAACGCTTACCATAATAACGGGCTATCATCAGCTGATAGGATAACCCTGTTGTGTTGGGGTTCTTATGCCTAAGTTAAATCTGCATGGTTATACCGCTAGAACTTATACTCAGAGTTTAGGGTACTGAATTCGTAGGGAACAGAAAGTGTATTTTATTGTAGTCGATTATTCAGGTTGAAGTGTTGGAACAAGGTAAGAGATAGTAGAATCAGGTTGGGAGCTTCATGTAAAACCACTTCTAAATTAGCTAACTACTATTTTCTTTATCTTAAAATATTAAAATATTTTAAAATACAACTGCCTTTTTACCTACTTATTAATCTTAACCAATTATAATCTTTTCATATTTAATTTTTAACTTACTTTTTTTCTCAACTAATTTTTCGTCTTTGACATAAGTCAAATTTTAATAAAAAGGAGTAAGTCATAATGTTTATTATTGCTTGCATCGAGACACATAGTCAACAACATAAAAGGAATAATAAGGGTGAAAACCGGCTGTCTTTAAACACTCATGAAACTAGGCATGACGTGACCGACTTCAAAGCATGACAAGGCTGTCACCACGTGCTTCCTTGAAGCATCTAGTCACTCCGTATGTTTTAGTAATTAAGGACAATTACCTCTGTGGACCAACATTTTGTTAAATAAATGAAGTGTGTTAGTGTTCGCACGCGTGCACCAAGTGCTAAAAGCGCGGGTCTAATCCGATGTCACGTGAACACATTAAAATTTAGGAGATTTGCTACGCTCCATTGCAGCTACTTCAGCTTTGAGTTTTTTTCGTCGACATTACTGGAGTTATGGATGTGCTAGTTAATTTGACCCTGCAATTAATAAGTAGATAAATCGATCAGTCGATAGGGCGATATAAATTCCTACTATAGGCTAGTCGTTGATAGGATTGAAATAGTCATCGGTTATATCTGATGCACTTATGTTAACAGCTGGTTGTCGATAAGGGCTGAAGCAATCATCCATTAGTTAGAAAGCCGATAAAGACATAGGCAGATGGTGATTAAAGGAATAAAAAAACACATCGGTTGTAGAGCGATGACGCTTCGTATTAAAGTAGTCAATAGGCACTATACGGGCTCCTACTATCGGCTAGTTGTTGATACAGACTGTAGCACTCTATCGATAAAAGCATAAACAAATAATGAGGAATAAGATAAAGAATTCATCGGCTACAGAGCCAATGGTGCTCAAGAATACACTGATCGATGAATAGTATGCGTAATCCTCCTATCAGCTAATTGCCAATAGAAGATGTATCGCTCGTTCATTGGTTGGAAAGCTGATAAAGACATATGTGGATAGCAAGGACTAAGATAAAAAAATCCATCCACTATAAAGCTAATGGCACTCTGAATAGAAAAAACGATAAATAGTAAGGAGCAAGACCTAATCTCTCAAAGATACGGTGGACTAGATTGAACACACGGAAGGAAGGAATAGGTATATCGATTGAGAAGCCGATATACTAGTCGTGAGGCTCAATATATGGATAAGTCATCAGCTAGCCGCTTTAATGAAACTTTCGTGTAAAGACCTATTGACCTAATGCTCAATCTACTATCAGCGGACTAATAGCTCGGACCTAACCAATGTAGCACGAGACCGATGGATAAGCTAATAAAACCATGTGAACATGATGTGATGCACCAGACTAAAAGATCGGACCTAACTGATACAACCTTAGACAGAATAGATACACCAAGATTGTAGTGATACTTAACCCTTCGCTCGAGATCATAATTAACCGATGTAGTCCCACGTCGAGAGCCAGAGATTGAATTGATCTGTGATGGATAATTTACAAGGTCCCAGGGGTCTATATTTATATCTTAGAATTATAAGAGTCTAATATGATTACAACAACCTCCTACACACAAAAGGAAACTTTCTTTAAGAAGTTTAATAAAACTAATTAAACTTGACTATCTTACAAGATATATTCTATAAAGATACAAGTTGATGAGGACATCAACCCCTACACAGGACCTGCTACTACAATGGAACCAACACCGACGTCACTCCCCACTACCCCAAATCTAGAAACGTTTCAAGGTCCAATAATGCGAACCCGTGCACGTGACCTGAATTATGTGATCCTTTTAAGGAATGAAGGAGAAGATTCTGTCCAGGAATGACAACCATTAAGGATTGCGCCATCTACGGAAGCCAATAAAGGGTGCTGCGCCACCTATCTTTTGAAAAGATTGTTTCCATGTAATACGTAGCTAATTTAGGAAAGGTTAGGTGGGGGATTTCAGCCACCCATTCATGCTAGACGAAATTCCCTCCCCACCTTTCTCCTATTTAGTCCTGCTCATGCCCCCTTTGTTTGATGGGTTTTCTTTGATAAGTTTAGCCATTTGCACAAACATTCTGTACTACAGTTGTGCTCAATGGCCACCTGTGGATAGCCATTGTGAGCCCCAACTTGTGAGTGATTGATATTTAGTTTTGCCTACTCCTTGTTCTTGCTCGTTTCTTCGATTGCTTGCAGGAACATAACCTCGTGTTCAGGTTGATCTTGCCATCTAGCAAGGTCAATACCGATTAGAGTTGATTCGGCGATTGCTAAGGCGCCATAACCTATTCGTTCGTAGTCGAATCGTGAGAGTCACCTCCTCCACAAATCTAATTTATCCGTCTCACTGAAAGATTGGGCACTTCAGCCTTATCAAGTGGTATGAGATTTCAAGTTGCTCGGTGAGATCTATCCCCTTTATTTGTAGTTTTGTTCATCGTCCTATCGCCCACCAGAAAAGCTAACAAAAAAGTTTCAGGTTAGAACCACTATCTAAGACCTTTTGAGCCTTTGCATCTTTCATTCAGTCTATTGCTTTGTTGAGTTTTTGGTTGCATCGTTGTGTTGTGTGCTGGTCTTGGCGTCTAGTCCATTAGAGTTTTGAGTTCCTGTCACGTATTAGTTCACATCTTTGCACTTGATCCTCCTTTTCCTTTGTCCTCAGTGCTCCTGTAATCTTTCCCACGTCATAGACCCCCCTTGTTCACGCCAACCTCTCACCTACAAAAGGAAAGTAATTTATTTCGGGTCTTGATTTATCTCGGCAAGGAAATAGGCTTTAGTTGTTGCATCCGTAGTCCGTTTAGGAATTTTAGGTACAATTTGGAAAGCATATTTTGTGCCCTTTCCAATAGATACTCACTGGCTTAGCAATTCATTTTGGGCGTATCACAGGAGATCATGAGAGATCAAGCAGTCTGTGGCTACACGAAAGGAAAGAGTTCCTGATTTCCTTTTGTTTCCCTTTTGAGTTGTGCAACGTGTTGGCAGTGTCATCCAACTGAAAAAGGCCAAAGGTGCATAAAAAAAAGGAGCCGCACCACAAACAAAAAAAAACAAAAGGAGAAGCCAAGGGTGTGTACTCGCTGTCTTTTACTCTTTGTTCTTGCAATTCTGTGACTATCTTTGTGCGTGGGCTCATGTCTCTAGTATGGTCTAGCCTAGGACCAGCACAATACCGGCTTTGAGTGATTATTCAACTTTGCATTTGCTGAATGCTTGTGCTAATCCTTGCTACAAATTGAATCCTTCCCATAGCTTCACAAATTTTCTACAGCGTGCAGGTTGTGTCCTCTGGCAATCGCTCTATCGAAGCTTCGCCGGTTGCACCGCTGGTTGCAGGTCACCCATGTTTGCATGGTAAGAACGGGTAAGGGCTTGGTAACGGCTTTTAGTTTGAGTGACCTGATCGGCCCCACATTCCAGTAGGCGTAGGACATATTACTTTATTTCGTATTCTCCCTTGTTTTTTTTGGCACTAATCATGGCAGGATTCGCGGATGAGCCAGAGGACCCGAATGCCATGCCATACTCCCCTCGATTAAAATGCATCATCCAGCACTTTGATCGCCTAATGAACAAGCACGTGGATGACCTCTCAGAAGATGTTCGGGTCACTAATGAGCACCTTGGCCAACTTGAAACCACTCAGCTTATCACAGGTACAATGCTCAAGGAACTACAGCAAGCACAAGCCACCACCAACACCAGCCTTGCCACCATCACGACTCGTCCCGACGAATTAGTCCAGCAACTTGCTGCTGCACGGGATGGCTTTGATTATTGTGGCGATACCGAGCAAGAAGATCCTGACCAGCCTCGTCGGCCGCGAGGGCCTCGCCATGTGGTACATAATCAGGATGACTCTTTTGCCAAGATTAAATTCACCATACCTATGTTTAATGGAAAATATGATCCTAATGCTTATCTTGCTTAGGAAATTGCGGTTGATCAAAAATTCGCATGCCATGCTGTCCCTGAACAACACCAAGTTAGGGCTACCACTAGCGAGTTTACGGATTTTGCTTTGATTTGGTGGCGTGAACATTGCAGCCAACATTCCACTCACATTCCACCCACTTGGGCTGCTTTGAAAGTTCTCATGGGACATAGATTTGTTCCTTCCTACTATGCATGCGATATGCTTAATAAACTACAGCGGTTACATCAAGGTAGCAAATCCATTGAGGAATATTTTTGGGAGTTGCAAATTGGGATGCTTCGTTGTGGTTTAGTTGAAAATAATGATGCAGCTATGGCACAATTTTTGGGTGGACTGAACCATGAAATTCAGATTATGCTTGACTATAAGGAGTACAATACCATTACTCGTTTGTTCCATCTTGCTTGTATTGTTGAACGTGAAGTGCAGGGACGCCAAACGAGGACACATGCTAACTCCTTTGTAGGTCACACCACCTCCTTCAAACCAGCCACTAAACCTGAGGCTACCTCATCATTAGCTGCATCCTCACCACCCAACATCACCTCGCGTGATTCGGCAGCAACAAAGACTCCATACGCACCTACACCAACACAGTCCTCTTCTTCTTCCAATGGGCGCACCATGGACATCCAATGCCATCGCTGCAAAGGCTTTGGCCATGTTATTCGTGACTGCCCCAACAAGTGTGTGCTGATTGTACATGAGGATGGTGAGTACTCTTCTACTAGTGATTTGGATGAACTCACATATGCTATGCTTGCCACTGACGTTTTAGGACATGAGGAGGAGGAATATGTTGCTGTTGTTGATGCCAATGAGTACGAGAGCCTTGTAATGCAGCATGTCCTCAGTACGCAAGTTGCACAACCAGAATAGCACCAACGACACAACTTATTTCACACCAAAGGCATTGTGCAAGAACGATCAATTCGCATCATCATTGATGGCGGCAACTGCAACAACTTGGCAAGTACAGATCTGGTCAAAAAGTTGTCCCTTCAAACTCGGCCACACTCACATCCGTACCACATTCAATGGCTCAACCAGGGTGGAAAACTGAAGGTAACACGCTCGATACGTGTTCATTTTTCTATAGGCTCCTATCATGATTATGCTAATTGTGATGTCATTCCAATGGAAGCATGTTCGTTGCTGCTAGGTAGACCTTGGCAATATGATACTGATAGCATGCACCACGGTCGCACAAATCAATACTCACTCATGTTTAAGGGCAAGCAAATTATTTTTCATCCAATGTCACCTGAACAGATTTTAAAAGATGACCTTGCTTGGGCAAATAGAAAGCACAAACCAAGTGCACAACTGAATTTACAAAAAGAAATCAAATTGAATGCTCCTGTTTTACTGCTACACTAGCTGATTTGACCGAGTTGGATGTTCCCAATTCGCTTTGCTATGCTCTCATGTGCACTAATGTGCTGGTTTCACTTGATGACTCTACACTTTTGGATATACCCCCTGCTGTTACTAAGCTTTTGCAGGACTTTGCAGATGTTTTTCCAAAGGAGGTACTTGCTGGCCTTCCTCCCATTCATGGCATTGAACATCAGATTGATCTCATCCCAAGCACTCCATTGCCAAACCATGGTGCCTATCGTACCAATCCAGATGAAACAAAAGAAACTCTGCGACAAGTGCAATAATTACTTGACAAAGGTTACATTCGTGAGTCTCTTAGCCCCTGCTCCGTCCCTATTCTATTGGTACCAAAGAAAAATGGCTCTTGGCGCATGTGTGTAGATTGCCGTGCTATTAATAATATTACAATCAGATATAGGCACCCTATACCTCGCTTAGATGATATGCTTGATGAGCTCAGTGGCGCTGTTGTGTTCTCTAAGGTTGATTTGCATAGTGGGTACCATCAGATTCGCATGAAATTGGGGGATGAATGGAAAACTGCTTTCAAAACCAAATTTGGGTTATATGAATGGTTAGTCATGCCTTTTGGTTTAACTAATGCTCCCAGCACGTTCATGCGTTTAATGAATGAAGTTTTGCGGGCCTTCATAGGGGTGTTTGTGGTTGTCTATTTCGATGATATCTTGATTTACAGTAAATCTATGGAGGAACATTTGGATCACCTACGTGCTGTTTTCGATGCTTTGCGTGCTGCCCGCCTATTTGGGAACTTGGATAAGTGCAGTTTCTGCACAAATCGTGTGTCTTTTCTTGGATATGTTGCTACATCATAGGGCATTGCGGTGGATAGCAGCAAGATTGATGTTATACAAAGCTGGCCAACACCCACCTCGGTGACGCAGATTCGAAGCTTCCTCGGGCTTGCTGGTTTCTATCGTCGTTTCGCTCGTGATTTCAGCACCCTTGCTGCACCACTACATGAACTCACAAAGAATGGTGCGCCATTCTCCTGGGGACAACCGCAAGCAGAGGCTTTCATGGTTCTAAAAGATAAGTTAACCCATGCACCCTTGCTGCAACTTTTTGATTTCACAAAAATGTTTGAACTTGAATGTGATGCTAGCGGCATTGGGTTAGGTGGAGTGCTGCTGCAAGAGGGTAAACTGGTTGCTTATTTCAGCGAGAAACTAAGTGGTGCTAGTCTGAATTACTCCATTTATGACAAAGAACTTTTTGCGTTGGTTCGCACCCTACAAACATGGCAACATTACTTATGGCCTCGCGAATTTGCTATTCATTCATATCATGAATCTTTAAAACATATTCGTAGTCAAACGAATCTGAATCATAGACATGCTAAGTGGGTTGAATTTATTGAATCTTTTCCTTATGTCATCAAACACAAAAAAGAGAAAGAAAATGTTATTGCTGATGCTTTGTCTCGTTGTTACACCATGCTCTCACAACTTGACTTCCAAATTTTTGGCCTCCAAACCATAAAAGAACAATATGTTCTTGATCCTGATTTCAAGGACGTACTGTTACAATGCAAGGCTGGTAAAGGTTGGGGCAAGTTTTACACCGATGATGGATTCTTGTTCCGTGCTAATAAACTGTGTATTCCAGCAAGCTCAATTTGCCTTTTGCTGTTGCAGGAAGCACATGGAGGCGGCCTCATGGGCCATTTTGGTGTTAAGAAAACAGATGACATCCTGGCAGCTCACTTCTTTTGGCCCAAGATGTGATGTGATGTGGAGAGATTTGTTGCACGTTGCACCACATGCCAAAAAGCTAAGTCCCACCTGAATCCCCATGGTTTGTACACGCCCTTTCCTATTCCTACTTCTCCTTGGTTGGACATTTCTATGGATTTCATTTTAGGGTTACCTCGAACTAAGAAGGGGCGGGACAACATCTTTGTTGTTGTTGATAGATTCTCCAAAATAGCTCACTTTATACCATGTCATAAGAGTGATGATACTAGCAATGTTGCTGATTTGTTCTTTCGTGAGATTGTTTGTTTACATGGTTTACCAAACACAATAGTTTCAGATCGTGATGCTAAATTTCTTAGCCATTTTTGGAGATCACTTTGGAACAAATTGGGTACTAAATTACTTTTCAGCACAACTTGTCACCCACAAATTGATGGTCAAACTGAGGTTGTTAACTGAACTTTATCCACCATGCTTCGGGCTGTGTTAGATAAGAATCTGAAACTTTGGGAGGATTGTTTGCCTCATGTTGAGTTTGCTTACAACCGTTCTTTGCATTCCTCCACAAAAATGTGCCCTTTTCAGTTTGTCTATGGTTTCATTCCCCGGGCACCCATCGATTTAGTGTCTATTTCCTCTCCGGATGAACAACATGTAGATGCTGTTTCACGTGCTGAATTAATGTTCAAAATCCATGCACAAACACAGCAGAACATAGCCCTCATACTAATGCTAAAAATCAGGATGCTGGTAGTAAAGGTAGGAAACTTGTTACATTTGAACCTAGTGACATGGTCTATTTGCATTTGCGAAAGGAACGTTTCCCTACTTTGCGCAGGTCTAAGCTGATGCCATGTGCTGATGGCCCATTCAAGGGGCTGAAGAAAATTAATTATAATGCTTATATACTTGACCTGCCTATAGAATATGGTGTTTCTTCTACCTTTAATGTTGCAGATTTAAAACCATATGCGAGCGAGAACAAGCAGATACCGTGGAGGACGACTTCGATTCAAGAAGGAGAGGATGATGAGGACATCAACCCCTACACAGGACCTGCTACTACAATGGAACCAGCACCGACGTCACTCCCCACTACCCCAAATCCAGAAACGTTTTAAGGTCTAATAACGCGAGTCCGTGCACGTGACCTAAATTATGTGATCCTTTTAAGGAATGAAGGAGAAGATTCTGTCCAGGAATGACAACCATTAAGGATTGCGCCATCTATGGGAGCCAATAAAGGGTACTGCGCCACCTATCTTTTGGAAAGATTGTTTCCATGTAATACGTAGCTAATTTAGGAAAGGTTAGGTGGGGGATTTCAGCCACCCATTCATGCTGGACGAAATTCCCTCCCCACCTTTCTCCTATTTAGTCCTGCTCATGCCCCCTTTGTTTGATGGGTTTTCTTTGATAAGTTTAGCCATTTGCACAAACATTCTGTATTGCAGTTGTGCTCAACGGCCACCTGTGGACAGCCATTGTGAACCTCAACTTGTGAGTGATTGATATTCAGTTTTGCCTACTCCTTGTTCTTGCTCGTTTCTTCGATTGCTTGATTGGAGTTGATTTAGCGATTGCTAAGGCGCCACGACCTATTCGTTCGTAGTTGGATCGCAAGAATCACCTCCTCCACAAATCGAATTTATCCGTCTCACTGAAAGATCAGGCACTTCAGCCTTATCACAAGTACTTGGTCACATCTTAGATAATCTTCTATTTTTTACTAAACCAAATCCTTTCCCATCTATTTGATCATATTTTTTCCTATATCAATTGGCTTTCTTCCATAAGACGATCAACTCTTCGATTTTATCTACAAGGCTTACCAAATTTTGATATTAACATATACCCCTTAATTTCAAAGTATAAAGACTCATGCTTCAAAGTTATCTTTCTTAGGTTTCCACGACTCCAAAATTTCCTTCATTTATTTTAATCAACTTTCATAAGTCGATACTATCCACATCAAATGTGCTAAGCTATCAAACTCTTAAAAGAAAAACTTTCTTCTGATGCGACTCAATAATTCTTAGAAAGCCACCTCTACCAACTGTTCATCGCTCAAGTTCAAGCTGCAGCATCGACTTCGTATATTATGGAATCTTTGAATGTATTTTGAAACAGATTCCTCCGCCTTCTGTTTCACCGATATCAAATCGGTGAGCTGCATCTCGAGGACTTTAGTAAAGAAGTATTTATGAAACTTCTTCTCTAGAATAGCCTATCTTCGAATTGAATTCGGTAGTAATAAAGAAAACCATGTGAAGGCTGATCCAGATAAGGACAACGGGATAAATCTAACTCTTAGGGTGTCCTCAGTCGATGCTTCTTCTTATTGGGGTAAGAATCGACTGATATGCTCCACCGTAGATATGTTGTCTTGTCCTAAGAATTTAGAGAAATCTAGTATTCTGTATCTACACGGTAGCAGAGCTTTGTCGAACCACATAGGATATGTGTGCTGATACACAAATGTTTGATCCTTTGGTTTTATATCAAATTGCTCCCTTACCACCTCTGTAATTCTTGCTGACCAATCCTCCTCTCTTGGGATTTTTCTTTGATATTACGGAGGCGGAGTTGGTACTTGATTTTTCTGTGATAATTGATTGAATCGAGATTACCACCTAGGTAGTCTTGCCAATACCCTCCATAATAGGTATTTCAATGATACTCTCGAAGTACATCATCCCGTTGCCTGACGAATCAAGTCTGTGTTGGTGAAAACATATTTGCCAATAAACCCTTTCTAGTTCCATATGTTACTTGTGGTAGCTCTATTTTTATCGGCAAATACACATGACCTTGATTAGGCTCTTGAGCTGATAATTCATCCATTGTCTTCTTGATCAAGTTTTGTAGTGTGTTCACCAACATTCCCAACTGGTTGATGAGCTTGTGGTGAATTGCTTCATTGATCTTCTATTGCAATAACTTTGAAGGACTCAAGTGGTGACTGGCTCAATTCTCTCATCAAAACAAGTTTTAGAAACTGTACTTTTGAATCAGCCCTTATCTAGTCATACCAAAGGATTCCAAACAGAGCTTCTGAAAGTTGGCTATGTATTGCTCTACTTGTTGTCTTTGCTCTTCATTTAGATCTTCTAATACGATCGGAATAATGATATCTTATGTCTTGGCATCAACCTCTTCTTCAGATATATTGATTAAAATTGTGTCATTCTGGTCGATGAATGAAATTATGATTTCTAATCAGATGATTGTATCATCCTATCGATTGATGATTGGTCCTCGGTCCCATCGGTCGATAAGTAAAATCTTCAGTCGATGAATAGTCTCGTTAACCGATGAACGAAGTATTCTGTCCTACTGGCTATGCCAAAAGAATGTTTACGCATGAGGACTGGGCACCGAGAGAGCGTGGGCATTAGCCGATGGATGTCTGACCGATGGCCTGCGAACACACTAAGCCCTGCGAGGTCTGCTTCGCTCTAGTGTAGGTCCTTCGGCTTTGAGGTCTCTTCATCGGGATTGCTGAGTTGCGGACATACTAGTCAATTTGTCCCTGCAATTGATAAGTAGATAAACCAATGAGTTAGTCGGCTGATGGGTCAAGATGAACTACTGCTATTGACTGGTCGTCGATAGAGTTGATATAGTCATCAGCCGTGTCTGATGCACTATTGCTATTGGCTGGTTGCCGATAGTGGCGGAAGTACTCGTCCATCGGCTAGAAAGCCAATGAAGGCGTAGGCAGATGGTGATGAAAGGAATAAAAAACACATCAGCTGTAGAGCCAATAGCGCTTCGGACTAAAGTAGTCAATAGGCATTATGCGAACTCCTGCTATCGGCTGATTGTCGATATAGGCTATAGCACTTTGTCGATGAAAACATAAACAAATAACGAGGAATAAGATAAATGATCCATCGACTGTAGAGCCATTGGCGCACTGGAATATAGTGGTCATTGAGTAGTATGTGTAATCCTCCTATTGGCTGGTTGCCAATAGAAGATGTATTGCTCATTCATCAACTGGAAAGCTAATAAAGGCATATACAAATGGAAGGACTAAGATAAAAAAAAAACCTATCGACTATAAAGCTGATGGCGCTTCGAATAGAATATGTGATGAATAGTAGGGAGCAAAATCTGATCTCCTGAAGATACAGGAGACTAGATAGGATGCACGGACGGAAGGAATGGATGAATCCATTGACTAGCTGAGCCAACGAGAGGAATTATATGAAGATATATGTATATCGATTGAGAAACTGATACACTAGGCGTGAAGCTCAATGTGTGGATAAGACATTGGCTAGCCGCTCTGATAAAATGTTCATGTAAAAACCTATCGACCTATGACTCAATCTACTATCAGCAGTCTAGTAGGTTAGACTAACCGATGCAGTATGAGACCAATGATGGTAAAAGGAGCTTGATAAACCAATATAACCACGCGAACATGATGTGATGCACCCGATCGAACTAAAAGATTAGACATAACCTATGTAGTTTTAGGCATGACGGATACCGCCAAGATAGTTACGGGACTTACTCCTTCACCGGAGATTGGACTTAACTGATGTAGCCCCGCATCGAGAGCCAGAACCCATCGTTAAAAACCAAGATATACTAGGGTGGCAATACGCTGAGATTGAATTGATTTGTGATGGATAATTTACATGGTCCCAGGGGGTCTATATTTATACCGTATAGTTAAGAGTCCAATATGATTGCAAACAACCTCTCGATGTTATTTCCTAAACATAAAAGGAAACTCTCTCTTAAAAGTTTGACAAAACTAATTAAGCTTTCCTATCTTACAAGATATATTATTTAAAGATACAAGTACTCTGTCATGGTTTCCACTGCTCTTCCTCAGACCCGGTCCCATCTGAATAATCTTCCATTTTTGACTAAACCAAATCCTTCCTTATCCGTCAAATTAGCTTTTTTCCTATATTAATCGACTTCCTTCCATAAACCGATTGGCTCTCCGATCCAATTTGTAGGGTTTACTAAATTTTGGTGTTAATAGTTAGGTCCTGTCGATGTGGCATATCCCAAGAACTATTGGGAACACTAGCCTACACATAGAAAGACTTCGCAAAACTAAGGTAGACTCGAATAGGTTTGCGATACAAAGCATAGTTTGATAAGAATAGCAGAGACCTGATCAAACATGGATAGGGCTACATCGAAGACTTCCAAAGATAACCTTGTTCCTTCATAGATATGAGGGAACCCAAAGGGACTTCATAGATACATAGCCCCAATAGGGGGCAAGACATCGAATCTCAAGTTAAGATAAAGCAAATCAATAGAAGCCACATCGAGATAATTCCCTAGATCTTTCAAGCTAGAGCCAAGAAGATACTGACACTCATCCGAACACCATCTTATTAAAACTCCCAACGACACTAGAGGCTACTTCTAGATTAGGATCAAACATATGTCTCAGTAACCATACTATTTCTATATATAATTGGTCGCGCCGGAACCCAGTGCGAGCACGCCAATGCCTGGGAGGTCTGCTTAGCTCCAGTGCAGGCCAGTCGGCTTCTCTCCATGGCTCGAAGTATGCGCACCGGGGGCCGTGGGATTCGGTTGACTCCGGTGCAACGGTATGGGTGTGGGCGTGCCAGTCAATTTGACCCTGCAATTGACAAGGAGATGAGGCAAACGTGTCAATCGGACGATGGGCCGATACGAGCCATAGCTATCGGCTGGTTGCTGATAGGTTCGAGTTAGTCATCGGCCATGTCCGGATGGCTCCAGCTATCGGCTGGTCACCGATAGGAATCAGGACGTCCTTCCATCGGCTGGGGAGCCAATGTAGGCATAGACAGATGTCGATGAAGGATAGGATGCCTCCGGGTGTAGCGAACGCGAGGCCCTGATCGATCAGCCGCAGAGCCGATGGAGGCACAGGATTGTACTCAGAGAGAAGCAAGGTGCGCGGGGATCCCTCCTGGTGGTCAACGGAACCTGACGCAGTTGTTCATTAGCTTTCTAGCCAATAAAGGCATATGTGAAGTGGCAAGGAATCGTATAAAGGGACCGGCTACAAAGCCAATGCCGCTCTAGATATGGCAGCACGAGACTCGTCGCCCACAGTGATGACGCCGCTGACACCAAATCTCGAAGATCAGACCTAACCGAGACAGTACAAGAACAAGGCCAAAGGTGACGGGATGGTGGACGCTGGATCGGTTGTGCTGAAGTAAGGGCGAAGCAAACCCATCGGCTAGCTGAGCCGATAAGAGGACATCTCTCTAAAGACAGGCGCCCATCGGCTGGAAAGCCGATGCGCTTGGCATGGTGGTCAAAGGGAAGTCTCTGAAGACTGGTGCGTATTGGCCGAGGAGCCAATGCGCTAGGTGTGTTGCTCAACGTATAGATAACTTATCGGCTAACACTCTGATGAAACACCGTACTGAGAGCTATAGGCCTAAAGCTCAATCTACCGTTGGTAGCCTTGTAGGTCGAACATAACCGATACAGCACGAGACCAACGACTGCAGAGAGAGCTTGATAGACCGATAGATACTAAACGGACATGATGCGATACATCCTATCGGCTTAAGAGGGGAAACCTAACCGATGCAACCTTAGACAGAGTGAGACATATCGAGATAGTGGTGGGACTTACCCCTTCACCGGAGATCGGACTTAACCGATACAGCCTTGCGTCGAGAGCCATACCTCACCGGTAAAAACCTAGATGAACTAGGGTGGCGATGCGTCGAGGTTGTATTGATCGAAGGATTGAAGATCCATTACATGTTTCCAGGGGGTCTATATTTATACCCTGGGTTTATAGAGTCCGACGCGTTTATAACAACCATCGAATATTATTTCCTAACAAAGATAAAGAAAAATATCTCTAAAGTTAACTAACTAACTAAATCTTCCTATCCGTATTAGATAGGATAGAGTACCTTGCCGTGAACCATGGCTCCTTCTGAAACTCGATCTTATCTCGATAATCTTCTATTTTAGGACCGAGTCTTTCCTTACCTCAATCCGATCGACTTCTTCCCTGTAGCAATCAGACACCTCTTCGCTTAAGCCAATCATCTTTCCAATCTATCGCCGGGCTTTCTAAATTTTGACGTTAACAATAATACAAATCCAACTACCTGATTGATATGTCATAGGGTTATTACTTTGAGGAGGACATGGACCTGTATAAAAATCTATCTTTGTCTAACAAGCAACTCTCTTAGGAATACAACACACAAATAATACCTTAGGTATATAAGTTTCTATTGTTAAGATTTATATTGACAACATGTCCAAAGATGGAGATGCCATGAAAGAACAACTACAGGAAAAAAATTGATGGCACAAGGCAAAGGTATTTGAAGGCAATGTTTTTAGTCTAGTTTTTTCATCAAGGATGTTGGATATGATCCTATGTCATTTTAGCTTATATGCATGGGGGTTTATTTGGTTTGGGCTTAAATGTTTTCACCCTGGCAGTGGTCAATCTAACCATGGCTCGTTGCCTAGTCCGAACGAAAGAGGTTGCCCCATCGAACCAACCAAGTGAGGTTGGTGAAACCAACAAGTGTTGGTTGGTCCAATCAAGCCCTTACTGCTTAGACCATGTTGAGGTATGTAACCTCTATCTCTTTCAATAGATTGGTAACCAATTGTAGTATTCGTGTATATATAGTGTATTTATGTATAGGGGGTAAAGTTGATATGAAGATGCAAACAAAGATACAAGGAGACATGGACTTTTACATAGGTTTGGGCCCCTTAGAGTTAATAGCCCTACTCCTGTTTGACCAGTTGACATCTGCTATATTAATTTCAAGTGTAAAAAGTATGAAAAGAAATCATAATCTAATCTACCATAACATCGGCATAGAACTCAGGTATGGTGGTTGGCAACTAGTAGTAGTGAGGCTTCTTTAATGTGAACTTGACAAGATTGGACAGGTAGTGGATATGTGACTTTTGTTGTCTTTGGCTCTAGTTGGCTTGTCTCTGCCTCTATTTTCCCTCCCCGGGGTCTTGTATTTATACCCTCTTTTGTCCCATTATTCAAGTAGTTTTGATTAGGCCCAAGTAGGACTATGTATCTCTTAGGGACACATTCCTTATCTGCTCTAGACTCTATCTATATACATAGGATTTGTTTCTATATAAAATATGGTATGTGGTACTCCATCGAGTTATATACATGTACGCGGGGTATCCCATATCTAGAACATTGACAATCTCTTTAGCTTCCTCTCTGTTTTCTATCTCTTGGGGATGGTCTAACTGCACCTAGGCCATTGGTCTGACTGCACCAAGCTCAATTTGACCAAGATGACCCATAGCCAATGTTAACCCAAGGTAGGGGTGATACAGAGCCACTAGGGCTAGGGCTAGTCCAATTAAGCCAAATAATGTTTGATCAAGCCTAGATAAGCAATCAAACAATGAGTGGTACTTGATGTGATAAGCAACAACAAGTTTTCTAGGTCTATTGGGTCACCATGGCTAGTTAGACTAATAGACCACATTGAAGTTGGGTCCTATCCCCAATGGCTAGCTTGAGTGGCTAGGGGTATTTATACCTCTCTCCCTCAATCAACGAGGCTCTCTTGGTACTTTTTTTCATTTTACATGGGTATGCATACACAACACCTTGAGCACTTAGAATTTTTTGTAGGTGTTGGAGAGAGATTTAACCTCACACAAGTGTATTGCAACATAACTATAGCTATCATGACACTTGATCATACTCAAGCTAGGCTATAACTTGTTACTCTTAGAGATTTCTACCTCCTAGACAGATTGGAGGAGTTGACCTTGTAACCCCTTCAGCAAGGTTATGAAGGAGAATAGGTTGTGGTTATGAAGGCTTAGAGCTCACATATCTGGAGTTTAGAGAAGGGCTACCATTAGTGATGAAGCTTCAAAGCTCACTTGTGATGATGGCTCTCTCTTGCCCATCTCTTTGTGAAGAGATTTGGAGGAGAGATGTGAGGAGCGGCAAAGTGTGGCTTGCCATAACGAGAAGTAGAAAATCATCAAGTTTCTAAACCTCATTTGAAAAATTCTGTTACCTCTAGTTTCATTTATTTACTGCATTTATTTTTGAGCAATTTTCCTTGCTAGAGAGTGCCTAAGCCACTATCGCCCTACGATTGCAAAACCTAACTTAGATTAGTTAGCTTTCGATCATTGAACCAAGCCTAGAACCTCAAATTTGTCAAAAAGTTTATTAAGTGCAAAACTTTTAAACTACATATTCACTCCCTCTAATCAGCACCCCGATCTTACACATCTATGGTCCTCAGGTGATCTAACCTAACTTCCTAGATAAAGCTATTCCTAAGCACCATCACTAGGCACAAAATTACCACTCAACTTATTTTCAATCATAAGCAGAGCAACTAAGATAAAATAAAGAATGAATAATTTATCTAAAATGGACTAGTAAACCACAAATAAGAAATAAGTAGAACTTAATAAATTAACTAAGAAAAGTAGGGTCTACATGTCACCTAATTGAAAGGATGAAGGTGAGTACTCTTGGTAGAGCTACATCATTGATGAACAAGTCAGACAAAGAACCAACATCCTCGGCCCCTCCCTATAACTTCTCTTATGAGGACATCACTAGCTCGTATATGACCACAACATTATTGTGCAACAATGAACCAAATGTGTATGCTTTCTACATTAGATGTACTTGAAGGACCGAAAATGGTGACCAGAGGGGGGTGAATGGGAGCCTTAACTTTCAGTATAGTTATTTGAATGGTATCCCAAAATCAACCCTAAAAAGTAGTCACAACCAGATCTATAGGTTTTCTAACTAATAGATGAGCTATCTCAAGGAGATCATCACCCGAAACTTAATCCTGTCAAAAGCAAAATACAGAAGAGAGAAAAACCCTAGTACTTCTTCCCGTCACTCTGACTTGCCCAGATCTATGAACTCGTGAGAAAATAGTTGATTTTCTTTGGTGGAAAGACTCAACTCACATCCTACTTTATCTCAAATAACCAGATCCAAGTCAAAAACCCCTAACACCCAGACATCAACCCAATATGTCAGAAGTGTAAAACCAAGAACGCGAAAATCACCACGGGATTTGAATAAATAGTTCAAATAAACCGATCTAAACCAAAACCCCCAAAACTTAAGATCCAAATCAAAACGTCGGATGAGAAAAATTAGAAACACAAACAACACTGACAGTATATGAACAAATAGCTCACAGAGCAAATCCTAGAGGACACCTAGAGGTTAGGGCCATTCCCACATACAATATTTAGTTCATGTATATAGATGTGGTGGATTACAGTGCAGCGAACAAATCAAGCAAAGAAAACCCTAACTGGGGACTCAACAGACTTGAGAAGAACGAGAGAGAAAAAGAAAAATGAAAAATGCAAAAATGAAAACCCTTGCATGCGGTTGCGACTTCCAAAACCCGCTAACGTGGCACTGTCTTCCTTTATATACCAACGCTTCATGCGAAATCCTAATTATGCCCTTTCAATATAACAAGCCAAAACAATATCCGGAGGGCATAATGGTCCAACTCTTTTTCAGGTGATCCGACGGCCACACTTCCTACACAAATTTGCTTCATCTTGGAGCAACCTTTGTGATTTCGCCACGTGCTACCTTGTTCATCCTCAGAACCTGGATTTCATGGCCAAATCTGTGAAACTGATGCGTGTTCGACCTCCGTCGAGCTCGATGTTGTCCTCATCACCCATGTCCACTTTCGCTTGTCAATGTCCCTAGGTTTCAACCATCGTAGCTGATCCTTCGGCTCTTTGGTTCCTTAGTCTAAGCCTCACGTCCGTCCATCACTGCTTCCAGTCCATCAGCACGGCCCGTCTCTACTTGAACTTGCCATCGACCACCGCCTTCAAGCTCTACACCTGCACACCAGAAGCCATAAAATATGTTATCGAAACACACTCAACCCAAAGTGTCAGCACATTGACAATCATTCATTACTAAAACAAAGCACAAGGGTAGATATCAACCTTGTGTTCATAGTACTTTCTATATATTTGAACAAAGAATGTTGCACCATGAGGTGGTTAAGTGCTTGCATGGATCAAACGAATAGAAAAAGGAAGAGCGTGGTGTTCAAGGAGAATCAAAAGAAGTTGATTGAGACCAAGTCAAAGTCATCTACAAGTGTTTATCATTACTACCACGTCGTCCATGGGCCAAGCAAAGATAGAGTTCAAACTGGGCAATTTTTGAAACCCAATTCAGCCCTTGAACAATCCAAGTTAAAATGCATACACCCATTGATCCAAAAGTCCATTTGAGGCCCACAAGTATTTGATGACATCATCTCCAAATTCAACTTGAGTCAGCAACAATTGCCAAAACAATACCAGATTGTCCCCAAAAACTAAGACAAATGTTGACCTGTGGGCTTCGTGCGACCTTGGAGCGTGTGCCCACATCCTCAATGTCGCCCCTAACCCTCTCCTCACCTTTAAATAGTTATCTATCCCTTTAGAATTTATTAGGTTTTATTTAGATCAAAGCCATTTTTACTTTTCTAGATAAAGTTGTGATCGGTTATATCAGCGTTTTTCTTGTTACGGGGCTCCAACTTATCTTATATTTTTAATTTCTATTTGTAATATTATATTGCTTTTATCCTATTATTGCTTTTAGAATAAGGTTAATCTACACCATCAAGATTAACAACTCACGGAAAGATACATCAATCGTTACATAATACAACATCATCTCATATGGTTGTACAACTTTCCAAAAAATCAGGTCACCCCTGCTCTCATTATTCACCCTCATTCTGTCTACCCTATTCTATTATTTTGGTAGCGTGGCAGTTGTGTTTCTCTACTACAAACACCCTATTTTTATCGTGCAAAATATCTTTTATGCCCTTTATTCTATTACCTGTGAGTTCATAGGGGAAGGGAGAGGTGGAACGATGGGAGAGCTAGATAGAAGAGTGAGTACGCCCAAGAACATATAATCTGAACGAGAGGAACGCTTGGTGCGGAGGGAGTCGAAAAACAAAAAGGGAGGGACACACTCACAGGCGCACGCTATAATACAACACATGCGTAGCATGTATAGCGTGCCCGAATTAGAGTTAATAAATTGCAAATCAATATCCTATTGGCATGGTAATCAATACCACATGCAGCAGTTGGCAATCCAATTAAGGACAGGTGATTGCTGCTAGCGCCCTCTGTCATGGTGGTATGTTTGCCAATTTTTGAAACCCAACACCATTTTTACATTTTGCCACTAAAATAATATTATTTTGAAAAAAAACTATTCATAGTTGCGTAGGATATAAGGCCATCTTCAACTCGGTGCTTTAATGGGTGCTTACGAGGGAAAAGTGATTTTTTCCTCGACTTGATCATGGAGACACTAATCCTGTAGAGCCACTATTTTTCCACGATACCACATAGGCACTTAAAGCATCATCAAAAGAAGCCCAATATGGCTTCTAATTCTTTCTATGTGAAAAATTGCTTCCAACAGTTTTGCTAAACAGCTGCCAAAAAAATGGAAACTTCCTTCTACCTTTTTCTCGCTCTCCACTTGTAGAGAGAAGACATAGAATTTCTAATTTGCCATGCAGAAGACGGAGGGAGCTACACGTGGGAGATGAGGTGAGAGATTTTCATATCTATTTCTATTGGCATTTTAGAGTGTATCTATTTTTTATTATTGAGAGTTAATTTTTAGTTATTTGTAGGATAGAGGAATCTATGTTGGAAAGAGAAATCTATCCCACTCCTAAAAATCTGATTAGAAATCCAAAAATGGATTTTTGTGTAACTGTTGGCCATGCTCTTAAATCATGTGGATGAAGTTAAATCCAAAGATTGTCCAAGAACTATATGGGTTTAGTGAGATAGGCTAACTGTGTCAGTATGTAGAGTATATATATCTTTGAATAGCCAATTTTGTCGAAATCAGTTAAATTTGGACCCAATAGAAGCACCAAGTAGTTTGTAATTGTCCCCTTATTAGAAGTTTATGTTTGCAACATTTACTAAAAAAAATCACCACTAAACATTATGGACAAAATAGTGACTGGCAATAGTTCACACATTTGGGTGGGTCTAAACCAAATTCTGTACAGCTTGTTGGTATTTTTATTTTTAGTAAATTACGTTGACGGTACGCAAAGGTACAATCTATTATACAAACATGCAAAATACTTGGTAACTCGGATAGGTCCATGTGAACTAAAGCCAAAACATTATACTATAAAAATGCTAGCTAGAATGCCATGTAGGCATATAGTGAGGACGATGCCACACAGGAGCAAGTGTTCAGCCAGCACAAGATTGTGCAATAACAATGTTGCGTAAGAACAAATAAATAGTGCAATAATATAAATAAGAAGTAAATAATAATGATGAAAATTTGGTTTAAGCAAAATTGGTAAAAATGATTTATATTGAAATTTTTTTTTACAAAATTTGTTTATATTAAAATTAGCATTATTTAATTGGTTTGTATTAAAATTATTTATGAAAAATGTGGTGAGCATGTTAGTGCATTGATATAAGGCAAGTTGTAAAAATCAGATAATGTTTTTTGGTTTATTTGTATGTAGGAATTAATTCAAAAAATAGATGTAAAATTACTTAAAAAAATTTGGAGAAATTTTGGACGAAAAATAAGAAAGTATTGGCTACAATACGAGCTAGATTTTTTGCCAGACCAAATGAATAGTACAGGTTCAGTCAAGCAAGAAATAGGCTAAAGGCAATGCGTGAAAGGGCTAGCATGGACTGAAGAAAGCTGAATTCGACTAGTCTAGCGGAGTGAGCTGACTTGGCAAATAGTCCAAGAAGTCAGCAGGCCTACGGAGTGAGCTGATAGTGAAAATTGACTTGGCGCACGCGTGCAATTAGAGAGAGACTAACAGGTGGGCCAAACCTATCAACAAGATATGGGTGTGAGAAAGTGTAGCAATAACAGGGCCAGGCTTGTCGATGAGTGCGAGCATAGGCGCAAGAGGGTATATAGGTCTTTTTTCCTTTGAGATTTTTTCTATTTTTCATGTAAAATTTTGTAATTGTAATTTTAGTAATAATGATAAACTTTAGCCACGATTTGTGCAGTAATTAATCTCACATTTTTTGCATGTCTAGGGTTTGATTTTAGATTAGTTTGTTTTCTCTACATTTTGGATTGATTTATTTGATCTAAACATTAGCTAGGGTGTTCTTATAGTGTTCAAAAAAATTGATAGATTAACTATTTTTAGATATCGCATTATTAATTAATTGGTGTTCAATTAATTTCTATTAACATTCAATTTTATTTTGTTAATATTATAAAATCTAGAAATTCGATTGAGGTAATTACAGTTGAGTTTGTTTGCAAATTATGTCTAGCTTATTCTGAGAAATTTCTAATTCAATCAGACTTTCGGATCTATGGTTATAATTTTCTTAGTAACGAAACGATGTTGTATCCATATTAAAAAAACACAGTTTTTTAGTTTTTTGATTAGGGGGAAGTGCTAAATTTTAATTTTGACTTTTGCAATCATTCACTCCCCTCTGATTTTCTATCTTAGAGTGAGTCGATCCTACAAGTGTTATGAGAGAGAAGTTATATTATTTTATTCTCTTTTCTAATTAACCTTAACTGGTGATTAGAAAATACGTTGACGGATAAATATTCCACAAAATCTTGTGTTTTTAATGGTATTTATTTTCAGTATTAGAAGGCTAATATGGAGCCTTATATTTAAGTTCAAGGTTTACTATATGGGAAAAAAAATCATACAGTGATAGCAATGAACCTATCACATATGGAGGTTAATAGTACGGTAAGAAATTTGATTATTCAAAGGCTAGAAAGAAGAAAATTTGATTGTGTGATGTATCTCAAGTTAGCACATGAGGTATGAAAAGTACTTTGTGATTACCATAAAGGAACAAACACGTTAAAAGAGATACATTCAGACATGTTTAAAAAAGAATACATGTGTTTTGAGATGAAACTTGGTGAATCTCTTGATGAATTCTTAACTCACTTTAATAAGATTATTAGCAACTTGCGTTCTATTAATGTTATATATTCCAAGGCTAAAAATTCTCGTCAATTACTAAGAGCCTTAGATATGTCTGTATGGGAGATGCATGTAACATTAATTAATTAGAGAAGCTACCATAAGTACACTTACAATAGATATGCTTTATTCTAAAATAAAAACTCATAAGCTAGATGTTTTTGCTAGATAAAATATTGCTAATAAATTAATAGCTTTAGCTTCATGAACTAGCAACTCTAATGGTGATAATTCTTCATCTAGTTATGTTTTGTCTTATTTGTCTTCACTAATCGATAAACGGCTCGAATAGCTAACTGAAGATGATTTGGTATTCCTCTCCACACGCTTTATAAGAGATTTGTAGAATGTTTGTTCAAAAAGTGAATAAATGGTGAAAAACCTCAAATATGTTTTGAATGCGATTTGCTTAACCACTTTCGTCTTAAATGTCTAAAATTCATAGCAAGACTTTGTAAGAATGAAGATGGGGAAGAAGAAAAGGTAGAAAGTGACCTAGAAATGAACATTCAAAAGAAACAAAAAGAAGGCGATTTGAACAAGAATATAGTATATCATGTTATTTCTGCTTTTAAAGAGGTAAATCTAACTAACATGGACAGTGAGAGTGATGATGCTCTTGCTTCCAAAGGCAAGAAAAGCATAATTAGTCTATATATAATGACAAGTAGTAGAAGCGTTACCAACAGTGATATCAACAACGACAATGACAACAAGGTATAACTTCTTATGATGATTTATCTTGTGCTATTGAAAAAAGATAAAAAGATTAAGAAATAGATGCTTTGATTGAACAATTAAATGTTGAAATCACAATATTTAAAACTTTAACTCTTTTAGATGATTCTTGCAAATCATGTGACTTAGTTTATTTTGAATTTGCTTCTCTAAGAGATATGCATGGTTCTACTTTGAAAGAATTTAATCTTGAAAAAGAGAAAATGATAAGCATGTCCGTGTAGTTGATAAATCTGTTCATTGTGCTAATTGCAATTTTCTTAAGTTAAAATTAAAGCATGCTGATATTAAAATTGTTTAATCAAAAGATGATCTTGCTACTTATGAGGTTCTTTAAGTGTTGTTTCTATATATAAAAGTAAATATAAAGTTAAGTACACTTACTCTCACTATAGTAGAGATGAACGTAAAGTACAATTTTATTTTAGACTTCTTAATAAACAAATGAAGGAAAAGTCAAAGGCAATGTCTAATTTAAGAAAAGCACATCCTTTTAGTTCTACTAACATGAGTAATAATATATCTTAATCTTTGTATAGAAATACTCATGTTATGTCATCTGGTATGCATCATATGTCTCATTATTGGATTCCTAAATGTTATATTACTAACCCTAGTACTGAGACCTTTACATTGTTATCTTCTATATAGGCACTTCGTACGAGGAAGAAGAACATACTATATTTGGCTAGTGGATTCCAAATGATCACGCCACATGTTTGGTTACAAAAAATGGTTCTCCTATCTCATAGGAGCATCGCATATAGAGAATGTAAATTTTAAAGATGCTTCTATTTCTATGGTTGTGGCTAAAGATATATAGTAAGAGTAAGTGATAAGTTTATGTTTTAGGATATGGCTCTTGTTGAGAGCTTAAAATAAACTTGTTTTTTGTTTCACAAATGATTGATGAAGATCTTGAAGTATGCTTTAAGAAAGGCAGATGCAGAGTATTAGATGTTTTAGGAGATCTTGTTTTTAATATTACACATTTTGGAAGAGTGTTTAAAGCTGATCTTGATGTATCTTCTTCTGTAAAGCATAGGTGTTTAGCTGCCAATGATTTTAAAGACTTGTTCTTTTGGCACTATAGACTTGGCCATGTTGGTTTTGATCATCTAATTATGTTAGTGGTTTGGATCTTATACGTAGTTTACCTAAGCTTAAAGGTGATAGCAATATAGTATGCTCTTCTTGTAGACATAGTAAGAAGCATGCAGCTTCATATCCACCTTTTACTATATTGATGTTAAATGCACCTAGATAACTTTTACACCTTGAAACTATTGAACCATTATGAGTGCAATCCTTTAGAGGTAAGTGGTACGTACTGATAATAGTTGATGATTTTTTTAGATATTCATGGGTTTATTTTATGGCATCTAAAGATGAGGTTTTTAGTCATTTTAGAAGTCTTATTTTTAAGTTATCTATTGATCACCCAGGAGCTTTGAGAACAATTAGAAGTGATAATGGAATTGAATTTAAAAATTCTTGTTTTGATCACTTTTGTTCTGAAAGAGATCTTGATCATCAATTTTCTTCACCTAAAGTTCCAAAACAAAATGGTGTAGTTGAAATAAAAAATAGAATTTAAGTTGTGATGGCTTGAACTATGCTAGATGAATTTTCTATTCCTAGGAAATTTTGGGCTAAAGCTATATCTATTGCACACTATGCTTCAAATCGTATGTTTTTTATATTAAAACTTGGTAAAACTTCTTATGAGCTACGGTTTGTTTATAGGTTTAGTGTGTCTCACTTTCGTATTTTTTGATGTAAATGTTTTGTGCTACAAATTAGTAATTTAGATAAATTTGAGGCTAGATCAGTGGATGACATATTTCTTGGTTATTCTAATCATTCACGTGCTTATCGTATTCTAGTTTTAGAAACTAATAAAATAATAGAAACATGTAAAGTTACTTTTGATGAGACTAGTCTAGATACTGGTCCAAGTGTTACAGATATAGGTGCAAATATTCATGGGAAGAACATCTTTGTTGATTAAGATGATAAGGATAATGAAGTAGCTTTGGTTCCCCATACATAATCAGTTGAAATGGTTTTAGCACCTAGCACAACTTCACAAACAACTGAGCATCCTTAATATCCAACTTCTTCTAAGCAAATAGAAGTTCAAATAGAATAAGATGAAGTTCCTGGAACAATAGCTCCCTTGCCCATTCAGAGATGATATCCACCTCAACAAATCATTGGTAATCTTCATGAAAGGGTGACACGTTCTAGGTTTAACAATCCAATCTCTTAGGCTCATTCAACTTTTGTAGCGTCTTTTGAACCTAAAGATATATATCATACACATTAACTAACGAATCTTGAATCAATGCCATACATTAGAAAATTTTGAACTTAACAAGGTTTGGAAACTTATATCACCACCTCCATAATTGCAACTAAATGGGGTTTTAAAAATAAACAAAGTAAGGATAGTATTGTTGTTAGAATCAAAGCTAGGTTGGTAGCTCAAGGTTTTACACAACTCGAAGGTCTAGATTTTGATAGAACTTTTGTTCTTGTTACTAGATTTGAAGCCATTAGAATTTTGTTAGCTTTTGTTGCATCTAAAGGTCTTAAACTATATCAAATGAATGTAAAAAGTGCTTTTCTAAATGTCTTTATCAATAAGGAAGTATATGTTAAACAACCATCTGGTTTTGAATATGCTAAATAGTCTAATCATTTTTTTAAACTATCTAAAGGCTTGTGTGGTTTAAACAAGCCCCAAAAGTATGGTATGACAGGTTGAAAAACCTTTTAATTGAAAAGGGATTTTGTTTGCACCAAAATTTGGTAAGCCCCCAGATAGGATTAGAAAGTCGATCAGGTTAAATAAATAGTCCGATTTATATAGGGAAAGAGTCGATTGGATAGATTGAGAATAGATTTGGTTCAATCAAAAAACAAAAAGTTATCTAGATGGGACAGAGTTTGAGGAGAAGCCATAGAAACCACAGTAGAAAACATTATCTCTATATAATATATCTTGAAAGATAAGCAATTTTAATTAGTTCTGTTAAACTTCTTAGAGAAAGTTCACTTTTATGATTAGGAAATAACATCCGGAGGTTGTTTGTAACCATATCAGACTCTTGTAACTCCAAGCTATAAATATAGACCTCTAAGATCTTGTAAATTATCTCTCGATCAATACAACTTTGGCACATCGGCACCCTTGTTCATCTAGGTTTTTACCAGCAAGTTCTAGCTCTCGACGCGGGACTGCATCGGTTAAGTCCAATCTTCAATTAAGGGGTAAGTCCGACCAATATCCTAGCGTATCTGCTCTATCTAAGGCTACATCGATTAGGTCTAATCTCTTAGTTTGATCGGATATACCACATCACGTTCGCGTGGATTCTATCGGCTTATTATGTTCTTTTGTGGTCATCGGTCTAATGTTGCATTCGTTAGGTCCGACCTACTAGACCGTTGATAGTAGATTGAGTCATAGGTCGATATGTTTTTTCGTGAATGTTTCATTGGAGCGACCAGCCAATGACTTATTGATACATTGAGTCTGACGTCTAGTGTATTTGCTTCTCAGCCGATATACATATATCTTCAGAGAATTCCTCTCGTTAGCTCAACTAGTCAATGGGTTCATCCGGCCCTTCCGTCCGCACGTCCGATCTAACCTCTCGTATCTTTAGAAAATTAGGTCTCGCTCCTTACTATTCATTATATATTCTATTCAGAGCATTATCGAATTTTCCAACCACCGGGTCGTTTATCTTATTCCTTGCTATCCCTATGTGGCTTCATCAGCTTTCCGACCGATAAACGAGTGCTACAACCTCTATTGGCAACCAACTGATACAAGGAGTCTATATAGTGCCTATTGACAACTTTATTCTAGAGCGCTATTGGCTCTAGAGCCAATGTGTTCTTTGTTTCCTTCGTCGTCATTTGCCCACACCTTCTTTGGCTTTTTAGCCGATGGATGAGTGCTTCAACGCTTATCGGTAACTAGCCAATAGCAGAAGTGCATCAAACACAGCCGATGACTATCTTAGCCATATCGGTGACCAACTGATAGCAAGAGTTCATATCGACCCATCGATTGATTGACTCATTAGTTTATCTCGTTGTCAATTATATGGTCAAATTGACAGGCATGCCCAGAACTCTAGCATCCCTGACAAAGGGACCTGAAGCTGAATGATCTGTCCTAATCTTTCAACTAATTCTTGACTTACAATATTATTGCAGCCACCATTGTCAATAATGATTCGACACAACTTGTCCTTGATCATGCCCCGGGTGTGAAAAAGATTGTGCAGCTGATTATTCTCTTCTTGGATAGCAGTAACACTAAGCACTCGGTGAGAAATGAAGCAATTATTGTCTCCATCATCGGGTTGAATTTCATCACCTTCATCTTGCATAATTTCTTCATCATATATTGGAGCTTATTCCTCAAGTTTGCTTTCAGATTCCCATTCACCTTGCTCATTCATAATCATGGTCCTTCGACTAGGACATTGAGCAGCAACATGTCCTCGACCTTGGCACTTGTGACAAACAATGTCTCGGGTATGGGAAGAACAACAGCAGCTGATGCAACAGAAGGGGCTGCTGTACTTGCAGCAGGACGTCTCTATTCTTGCTGAATTGCAGGTGAAGAAACAGTAGAAACCATTGTCTTTGCAGCACCAATGGATGGAGAAGGCCTAGCAGCAACTCCCTGTGATCTCCCCCCACCAACAGAGGTACCGGGTTGCTACCGACACCATGGGGCTGAAATTGATTGGCTCCCATAACACCTTCTCATTCCTCTTGCTGAATTTTCCTCTCAGTGAACATAGCTTGATCAACAAGGTCATGCAAATTATGATCTGAAAACATCTCAACAAAACTTGAAATTTCTTCATTGAGACCATTCAAAAATCTTGCCATTTTTGACTCTTCATCTTCTCTAATTCTAGATCTCACCAAGAGTAACTCCATCTCCTTAAAGTAGTCATCAATGAATTTTGATTCTTGTCTCAATGTTTGTAACCTATTGCGGAGGTCACGCTGATAGCTTGATGGCACAAAGCGTCTTCTCATCACTCTCTTCATCTCAGCCCATGTGTTGATATGTTCACGTCCCAACACACATTGATTTTCTTGAACTTGGTTCCACCATGTGAGAGCATAGCTTGAAAACTCAACAGAAGCAAGGTTGACACGTCTTTGATTAGAAAGATTATGTAATCTAAAAATCTGATCACATTGCTCCTCCCATTCAAGATAAGTATCAGCATTTTCTTTCCCTGAAAATTTTGGGACACTTAACTTTACACGAGCAATGCAATCTGGATCATCTCTATTGCGATGACCACGATGATTTTCCCTATCATAACCAGCACCACGACGATGTTCATATGGCTGTCCAAAATGCCCATGGTGATCAAAAGGATTTTCATTATCATCAAATCCCTCCTCATACTCATCATGAACTTCATCTTTATCATCAAAATGTACACGACGATCACGTCCACGTCCTCCTCCATGCTGATAATCAAATTCAGCACACCGTCCACCACTGCGCTGATCAAAATCAGCACGATGCCCTCCACCATGACCACCACGACCATTGCCGTCGCGGCCATGAAATACAGCACCAGAACCAGAATTTTCATCACCAAATTCTTCATGGTGATAGTCTTCATGTTGATGTTGTGGACCTCGACCACCCGCTGTAGGAAGACGTTCGTTGAACATACTCTCCATCACCTCTAAGAGTGAGTTGGCCATTTGGCGTAACTCAGTCCGTGCAACAGGGGGTTCTTCATCTCTGTGGTTCCCACCATGAACACTCGAATTGGATCCTGCCATGTTAGACTAGTTGCTAGAAAAAGTGGAATAGGTAAATTTGTGAAAACACACAATCTCACCTCTTGCTTACCCATGTTCTTGCTCATTCTCAAGGACCGTGAATGTGCTTAAAGTGGTATAACACAGCTATGATTAAGCTATCGAAAGGATTACGAAACGAGTGGTCTGTTTTACGGCTTTTCGTGGATCTATAGGGGGTTGTTCAAGGGAGGCTATGGTACTATAACAAAGTGGCGTACCCATTCAAATGATATGTAAATGCTGCTATCAATGCACCAAAACTTGAAGGTACAGATATGAAATTTGTACATACACAATCCGCAACATAGCCCTCTTTGCTTTTTTTCTTCTTCTTTTTTTGATACTTTTTTCACTCTCTTTTATTTTTAGATTTTTTTCAGCAAACACATGATGACATATGAGGGGTGCGGATAAAAGTTAAACAGGAGTACGGTGGAAGAACAAAGATGGTGACTAGCAACAAGACGAACGAAACGAACATAAAGTAACAGTACCACGAAATGGCTATAGGACTTTTTTGTGGCTTTTCAGTGGACCGTAGGATATGGCGAAATAAATATATATGATGGATAAAAGCAATAGTAGATGGTAAATGAATAGACAGATAAGTAGGTGATAACAAAACCTACTGTGACAATGATAGTTCTGATATCACATGATAAGGGTCGAAGATCACCAACAATAAGATACCGATGAAAACCTCCTCGGGGTGGCCCGATCTTCACGACAGTAGGTTGAAAATCACAAGATAACTTGCTGCAAACAGCGGAGGATAACTAGCTTTATACCTGCCAAGGTTGGATGTGACCAATAGATGGGGAGAGAGGCACTGAAACCGTGAAGACTTCGACTCGATCTCTGAACAACCGCAAAACCATAAATCGGGACTAGTCCACACAAAACGGTGCAGCTCTACTAGAAACTGTAGAACACGAAGTAGAGGACCCTAGAGGGATCTCTTCACAAGTCTAGGAATAACAAACAAGAACAAGGGTGTGCAAGGCACTCAGCAACTCGGTTGCAAAACCATACAAGTTATGTGTTCATTCAAAATAATCAAAAATTATCTTTTGCAGCAGTACATTGGGGTATTTATACTAGTAACAAGTCTCTAAGATAAGTATAAACTGAAGTCTCCACGTTGGAAAGGTGGAAGGCCAACAGGTGAAGCACTCCTGAGATGGTCTTTAATTTCCACGCGTCTCGGGGTCTTCTGCACAGTCTTCACGATAATGGCCATTACTCCTAGCTCGGAAGTCCAAATGATGTGCCATCAGTTACGTTGGAAACTAGACTTGAAGTACTTTCCAACCATGTATATTATGACCTCCATCTCTTCCCGAGATGGTACAGTTTTGCCTTAGAATTTGGAGCAGTTGCTGTGTAACACTGGGTCTTGGCGCGTAACCCATTCTCGTGGGGAGTAGCTGCCTTGGTATTCTTGGCATAACCCTCAGCGTCCTCGATGTAACCAGATATTGTCGCCTCTTGTGTAAACCTAAGTAACATAAGAGTACACGATTTAGGCAGTATATAATTCTCATCAATATCAAGTAGTAACCGAGAGAGGAAAGTATGCACCTCTTGTTGGAGCAACTTTGCACGGCTGCATGTAACTGATCCTTCATAGGCTTGAGCGCATGTATCCATATAGCTTTGCTTGGTGTAACCGGTGTTGCACTTGTCTCTTGAAGTGTAACCTTAGTTGGACTTGGTGTAATTTGTGGCGTAACCGATGGTGTAAGTGACACAGCCGGCATAACTAATGCACTCGGGTTATGGATGGCTGGGATGTCCTCATCAATTGGTATAGGTGTATCCATTTAGGGGGAGAATATTTTTGTTAATAAATATGAAACTTTCGTTCCTCTCAAACAATCAATTGAATTGGTTTGAGCATCAACCACAACTTTACAAATGATAGAGCACCAACCACAACTTCACAAATGATAGAGCTCAAGAAGATATACAATTTATAGTACGTCTGTGTGCACTATTTTAACCTTCTTCACGTGCTTCATATTTTTAACCAACTAACCAGATTGTTATGTATGTTCATGCCACTAAATATTTTAGCATATGACTATCTGCAACCTCATTTATTGCTTTAAGAGTTTTGTTGATACTTAGAGCAGTCTTGATATAAAAAGTACTTCTAGTATTTATTTATTTCTCATTAATTCACTTATTGCTTGGACAACTAGAAAATAATCCTTTGTAGCAGATATTTTCATAAAATCTTTAGATTCTTATAATTTTGCTTGTCTTTGGGTAGAACTTGTGGTTATTCATTGTGTACGGTTGTTTTGAAAGGGAGCATGAACCTTGTAATATATTATTTGTGTTCTTTATTTGAAAGGAAAAATTTATTAAACAATGAGCACTATATATGATTAATGTTTATTACTTCTAATCATGTTCATATCATAAATATATGAGTGCTTTAATGTTTTCATATATGCTGTTAATCTTTGCATAACAACCTAAATGGGATTATAACTTAAACTAAATCTTGAAATAATTAAACATTCTTATCAATTTTGATCTTGTGCTAATATGCTATGAGAAACATGAATAAGATCAAAAATATATACAGTAAAAAGTATGAGAAAATATCAAGGAAATATGTATTGTTATACTTCTTTTTAACTAGATTGTTTACTATTGAAGTTATTAAACTTCAGTATAAACTATGACCGAAACCTGATTCTAAAGCTTTTAATCATCAAAAGACATATGATTAAGGTTAAAAAGTAAGATTAATGATGCATATAATTTTAAGTAATTTATGTCAAATTAACGCTTGCAACTTTTGAAATAGTTGGATAAGAAATATCATGTCTTACAATAAATTACTAATTATATTTAATTTTTTAGTTATACAAGATTTACATTACATATATATTGATGTGGTTGTAAAAATTAATTTAAGCATGGTATGTGTGAGCTTGTTAATACTGAAGATTTGTGACGCTCATAAAAAAGTAAAATTAGTATAAAATTAGAAAACTTTCTTTCTTTTATGTTTTCTCGATAAAACATTATCAAAAGAGAGAGAGTTTATATAAAATTTTTGGAAATTTAAATACCAATGTTTTTTAAGTATGTTCAATATTTATATATTGTTACCAATGTTTTTAATGAGAGGGAGATTGTTAAATAATAATGACAAAAATTTTGTTTAAGTTAAATTGATTTATATTGAAATTAGACTTTAAAAGTTAGTTTATATTAAAAATAACATTTTTTATTAGTTTATATTAAAGTTATTTATGAAAAACATGGTAACCGTATGTAAGTGTTGAGGTTGTAAAAATTTGTGTCAAAGAATATTTTTTTGTTTATTTGTGTGTAAGATTTAAATTCATGAAATAGATGCAAAATTGCTGAAAAAATTTTAAAGGAATTTTAGACAAAAATTATGAAATTAATTTTCTAAATTGGCTATATTAACGAGCTAGATTTATTTACATGCTCAAAGAACAGAGCAGATTCGGCCTAACAGAAAATAGGCTAAAAGCGGTGCGTGAACGGACTGACGTTGGCTGAAGAAGGCCGAATACCATTGGGTTGACAGAGTGGGCTATCTTGTTAGGTAGGCTGAGAAGTTAAGAACTGTGAAGTGGGCCGATGGTGAAAATTGGCCTAACAACGTGAGTGTACACAGGAAGAGAGAGTTTAGTAGGTGGGCTAAACCTATTAGTAGATATTGACACGAGCTCAAGGAGACACTATGGCTGACATATGAGGTCAGAACCAGAGACTTGGTGCATTTGAACTCATGCGTGCATATGGCTGTAAGAGATCCGAAGGCCACGTGGCGTAATTGGATTAGTGCAAAAGCACAGGAATAGTGACCGTGTCAGATTCTATGCACAAATATGTCGAACTCTCTGTACTTGGTGTAATAGGAAACATGGTGTAATTTGGAGCGTCTGTTTTAAATTCGATGGCTAAGAATAAACAGAGTAGTAGTTACGAAATCTGTTTTAAATTTGATGGCTAAGGTATTTAGGTTTTTTTGGAAATTTTTAGAAAGTAAGACATAGAGTTTTTTTCTAAAAAATTTATAAGTGCAATTTTAATAATAAAGGTAAAGTGTGTTGAAAATTTATATGGTAATTAATATTTCTTTTTGTTGATAACTAGTGTTTGATTTTAGATTAATTTATTTTATGTATATTTTGAATTTATTTATTTGATCTAGGTATCACTTTAGTATTGTAAAAAGAGGTTAATTATTTTTAAATCTCACGTTATGTTTCGTTAATATGTCGAGATCCATAAGTCCAATTAAGGTGATTTCAGTTGGGTTGTTTGTATTTTTAAATCTCACGTTATGTTTCATTAATATGTCGAGATCGATAAGTCCAATTAAGGTGATTTCAGTTGGGTTGTTTGTAAATTGTGTCTGTTGTAAATTGTGTCTAGTTTATTACAGATATACGGCTATAATATATTTATTAATAAAATGGTGTTCTGCTTAGAAAATATAGGTTTTATGATTAGAGGGAAGTATTAAATTTTAATTTTAACTTTTGTAATCATTCACCCATTTCTACTGTATTGAATATATAGAAGGGCAAAAAAAAACTTAAATAGATATAATATGTATGATACACTTTTTATATTTACATGTGGCATCCTAATCCAGTGTCAACTTGATTCATATGAACTACGTAAGTTCATATCGGAATAAGCGTTTTGCAAGTTTACGTACTCTTATAATCTTTCTTTCTTTTTTTTAAGAGAGAGTGTGTTGTAGATTTGGAGAGATACAAATCTATTTACGGTCCCCTTGTTCCGAGATTTGATTTCATATAACCTGCTGCTATTCTGTATTTTCTTTTTAAGATTTTTTTATTGAGATTGTTAGCAGGGGCGGAGGGAGGCCTGGCCTCCCCCAAGAACATTTTTGGTTCATAGGACCGGTTAATTAATCCTCTAATTATATGATTATGTTAAGCACTTTGTGTATTCGGGCGTATTTCAAGCTTCCAACACTAGCTCTAAGTTTGCAGGCCCAAGCTAGGATTTATAGCCGTAGAGTCCTTTTGCCATGATCTTTACATGCTGGCAAGTTAGAGCAAGCCCGCAACAACCTACAACCTAACACGAAGGAACGCAACAATGTTTGGACGGCTCGGCTGCTCTAATGGCCGCAGATCGTTGCAATGCCAATTGTCGATGGATTCCATGAGATGGCTAATTAATGAGCTAATGGCCTCCTTTTTAATCGCATGCCCCTAACAGCACAATTGATCTCTTTTGTGGCATTGCAGCCTTGCAGGAGCATCTCAGCACAATTGTCTGTTTGGATCATTGGATGGTTCATGAATCAGGTGGACTTCGATGGTTAGTTGGTTTCTTTCTACAGCGCCGGTGGGGCAGTGGCTAGCACTACTACGTCTGACGCGAGGTGCCATCTGTCACCATCATCTACTCATCTTGGTGTGAACCATAGACAGCAGCACCTAGCCGCCGAACCCGTGCTACCAGACCGCTCGCCGATCAACCGGCCACCTTTGCAGCCGCACAAGCACAACACCAGCCAATGCCAGCCATTTTTGCTAGCAGAAGCTACAGAAGGTCCTCAATCGTCTGTCTTGCGGTATTCATTTCTCCTCAATCAGTTTTATCGTCATGTATATGTTCAAGCAAAACATATAGTTCTGATGGTGCTACAAACGTTCGTAATCTGTCATGTAATTGGTTTGTATTTCACCTATGTGCACTATCAGTACAGGATGAATAATTTACATTTAGTTTAAAATTCTTATCTTATTGCTATTTGTATGTACACAAGAGAGCAGCACTAACATTTGCGCACTCATGATTTTTTATTCACCAAAAACAACATTTGTTTTAGATGATTCGTGCCCTGCAATCTAGTGTTAAACTATATATAATTATGTGCACTAGTAATTAACCTCGCCCACCATATATATTTCACCTTATAGTGTACTCTATATCCTGCAGCAACGCGCAGAGAATCATCTAATAACGTATATAAGGATTATCCAGTCAAGAGTATAACCTATTGTAAGTAAATTACTAATTTCAAGTTCTTTGTTCGTACTGAAGAATCTCATAAAACTTCACCGAGACCACAACTAGCTGTTCCAACAGTAGATTTATGTATGTATCTACCATGTTTCTTAGGCAGTTCAAAATTGAAGAACATTATCCATTAGTAAAAACATTTTGCTATGCTCACGATCTAAAAAGAAGACTTAGCAACAGAAGCATAAACAGAAATGAAAAAAACATTTTGCCGAATTAAATGAAGGTTGATTTCTTCATTTCCGTCAGCGATCTGCTTGGCTGACTCACCAGCGTCAGAAATCTCGCCCTAACCGGGCTCACTGCAATGGTACATTTTCGCCGTCCCTTCTCTGTATTTCACAATATCCTTCATTTGGCACATCAAATCCACACTCGAAAAGAACTAAGTAGATTACTAAGTATTACTGTTTCATTTGCTACATAAGCGAGTCTCTTGATCTCTATGCCAAAAACTATTCTTCACCCATCACAACTGTGGCATGAAAAAACTGCTGCTTAAAGAGCAATTCAAAACTTCAGCTATTGGCGGCATAATTATGGAAGAAGGCAGAATAGTTTATCATAAAAGATAATTATGTGGCAAAAATTCAGGCACGTCCATTTCCTCTACCGAGGGACCCGGTTCTCATGTCCATAATTCTGTGAAAAAAATTTCATCATCATTTTTAAAAAAAATAAATCAACTTATCAACTTGCTAATATTTAATTCACTCATTTGTATACTCGATCCTAATCCTATCTACAATTAAATTCTATGCATAGATCATCCCTGCTAGGCAAGCTACTACCACAAATTGTTGGGAAAACCACCTGTGTTAGTGTAATTTGTAAAGAATTAGTGGGTGAGAGTTGAAATTCTAGGTGGAGTTAAGCCCAATTGTAAAATCCAAAATGACACTTTGCATTTGACATTTAGAAGCAGTTTTGAATATGTGGGAATAATATACAAAGAGTAGACTATGACCCCATTTATTGTAGGAGTCAGGACTATATATATATAACAGTCTAAAGTCTCGCAGTTATAGCGAGAGGTTCATGGATGTAAAGACAGGACCGAAAACTGGTAAACAAAGTTATAGTCAATCCTTTGGTTATGATGTTGACGAACTGATGCGTTAAAGATACATTAAGCACCCAAACAAGTCCCAGAGCGATCTTGCCACGGACGAAGTGTATGTCGATCTCGATGTGCTTTATACGGCAATGATGGACCGGGTTAGTGGTCATGTAGACGGCTCTCATATTATCGCAGTAGATGATGGTTGCGGAGACGATGGGTGCATGGAGTTTTTGAAGGAGTTGACAAATCCAATAGCACTCGGTGACGGCATGGGTAACTACGCGGTACTCGGTTTTCGTACTAAACTGGGATACCGTGGTTTAGCGCTTAGAAGACCAAGAGATCAAGGTGTCACCTAAGAAGACGCAGTAACCAGATGTGGAGCGTCGAGAGTCGGGGCAACTCATTCAGTCTACGTTAGAATACATGGTGAGAGAGTTGATCGGGCTGAAGCTGAGGTGGAGGCTAGTGGTCAGGGTGTCCTTTACGTAGCGAAAAATACGCTTGATCAATGCAAGATGAGGTTCGCGGGGAGTATGCATGAAGAAGCACACTTCCTGAACCGTATAAGTGAGGTCAGGTCGTGTGAGCGTTAAATACTGTAGGGCACCGACAAGGTTCCGGTAATGGGAGGGGTCAGCGATGAGAGAGCCATCTGTGGTTGAGAGCTTGGCACGATTGTCGACCGGAGTTACGGTAGAGTGACACTCGACCATGCCCGCACGCTAGAGAATGTCTACGGCATACTGGCACTATGAGAGAAATAATCCATCAGGGGAGTGCGTGACGGAGATGCTAAGGAAGTGGTGCAAAGGACAAAGATCCGTCATGGTGAATTTTAAGTGGAGTCGTGCCATGATGTGCTGTAGGGTAGCAGTCGAGGATGCCGTAAGGATGATGTCGTCGACGTACAGGAGGAGATAAATTTATCCTTTATATGTTGTGTAATTACAAACTTTGTTCACTTCATTATGCTGAATTAAGGATAAATTTAATCTTTAATTTTAATGTAGATACGTCAAACACTTGAGGACAGATTGGTTGCTGCACAGCAAGAAATCGGTGCAGCTGAGATGGAGAAGATTCAAAAGGAAGCTTCTGCTCAGACACTGCTTGATGAGCTGGAGAAGGAGATGAACTCTATCGTTGAGGAATCAAGAAAGCTGCAGAAAGAAGCTGAGGAGAATTTAAAGGCATCAATCTGCAGCCTTTAAACACCAGAGAACTTGTAGAAATACCATTGTTTATGCTGTTTTTTTCTCCTTTATGTACTCCAATATAACTTAATTATTGCAAGGATCATTTCTTGTTGAAGTAGTTAAGTATATCTTATCTTTTAGTACTGATAGTAGTGCAAAATAACTTATGATTAACAAGAAAAAATATTGTGAACTAGGCTGACGTCATTTCCTATTACTAATGTTAAATGTGCTGTTTGATGGGCAGCTGAAGGCTTTCTTGGTTGAGCGTGGTCAAATCGTTGATACATTGCAGTAAGTTCTGAACTTCTCATCTCATAGATGTTACTAAGCTATTTCATTTGGTTGCAAGTCATCCTAACATTTACTGTTACAAATATGAAACTAGTTGATATTTTTTAATCTTTGGGTGACTATGCTCAAAAGCCTTTCAAATAATGTTTTTCCTGTTTTACTAAATATCATGGTGCCTATAAAACACTGCCTTGGTGTTGTCATTTTAGACATTGGTTTAGTATCTAAATATTTCAATACGTACACATTCTAAAACTAGAGCAGAGAAAGAATAGCTCCTTTCTCTGCCAAACATGAATTCGAATTCTGAACGAGCAACTTAAGTGATAAACTACCTTTAATTATTACAGTGTAATTTCTTCAAATATTATACTATCATATTAGCATTTTATCTGTAACAGCGTGCAATTCAGCTTACCTTTGTGAATGATTCATAGCAAGGGCAGCAGACTATTGTTTTATAAATATATAATAAGTATTGTAATCCAATCCTTACCCATATGCAGAGGCGAGATGGCCGTGATCAGTGAGGATGTCTACCAACTCAAGCGAATAGTGGATGAGCGCTTATCGTTCTGCAAGTTACAGCGGTCAAAAATGTCAAGCCTCTCCTCTTCACTGCAATCTTCGCTTCACCAGAGTGGAAGTTCTGCTGATAGGGCTATTGAAGCAGTTGAGTCTACCGACAAACATACAGTAGCCGATGGTGCTAGTCCTGTGGTTGATCCAAATGGCGACGAGAGAATCGTTCAAGTGTTACATGGCAGTGGCATGACTGACAAAGACAATAGCAAACCGAGGGAAACCAACGAGGATGGCTGGAAATTTTGCTGACCTGAGTGAATAGCAAACCGGACGTCATAATGATACATAATTCATTATTAGTGGACTAAATATCGATCTGGAAATTCTCGTGTAATGTCATCTGGTATTCTTTTAAAAAAAGGTAACGTTTAAGATGGTTTCAAATGCTGATGAATATGTAATCTGTATACATTCGAAGAAAATTTTGGATATAGCAATTGAAAAAAGGCAAATCCGAACATGCATAAAAATTGTGCTAATTATTTATTACTAATGTATATATGTACATATCAGTCCGCTTAGTAATTAGCATATTTTTTATGCATATTTAGGTTCGTCTTTTGTCAATTGCTCTCCAAAATTCTCTTCGAATGCTATCGTTGCTAGTTTGCTTAGTAATCCGACCCCCGGCCTTGGATCAGAAAATTTTTTACTTAACACCATTTTTTGCTCGGTACTAAAAAACCACCTAGATCATCTTAAATCCCTAGCTGTCGACATCTGCATGTAAACCGTGGTGGCACTTTGGGCTGTTTGGTTGCGCGTCGCAGTTTGTTACCACGTGACAAAAGTTGATGTTATTAAATTATTAGTCATTATGATATTTAAAAAATCTTATCATATTTTACTGAGTTATTGCTATATGGAATTTAGTTTATTAAAAGAGAAACAACTAAATAACTACTAAACCAATCACTTTTATCTAACTTTAATAAGATAAAATATAGCAGAGTATAGCTGGCAATCTCATCGATGTGCAGCTCTCCCATTAGTACGCAGGAAGCTTCTGACGGTCAGTGCCGCGCAGTTGGTGGAGCTTTGTTGGAAACAAATTCTGGCTTGCACAAACCGATCATGTGCTGTTACCTGATTGTTGAAAATGAACCCTCTATATAAGCCTGACTCTGGTATACTGATTGTTATTGTGTGGTATCTGGATATGTGAAGAAGCAAAGCGTGCATTGATTTCTACACCTTGTTGGTGAAAATGAAACTTGTCTTTGAAAGTGAGCTTGATTCTGAAAATAACCTGTTGCTTGTTTTCTGGAACCTCGTTTGTTAAACTCAGACAGGTGATTGAATTGGTGAGTATGCTAGTTCGCCGGTTCACCAGTCGGACCACCGATCCATAGGTTCGACTGTCGGATCAAAGGAACTAATAAATTTTATATATGTTTTTAAATGTTTTGGTTTACTCAAAAGGGTTAAGAATATTTATTTTGCATCCAAAGCCGAGACTATGACCTAGCCGGCTGGTTTGGATAGTGCACGCACAACAGAGGTCATGGGTTTAACCCCTTCCCGCGTGCCTATCCGGTTGGATATTTTAGTCAACCATATTAGGGTGCGTTCCTCATCCAGCTTCTCAACTTCTAATTTCTCGTTTTCTATATACATACTTTCTACATTGCTAATATAGTTTTATAAAAATTTTCTATTTTTTATCAATATATTTTTCATATTTTTTATAATTAATACTTAATTAATTATACGATAATGAGTAAACCCATTTTACGTGCAACGAGGTGTCTCTTGACGTGTAACGCCAAAAGTATCGACCACCCAGCTGATACACACCTGTCTTCAGAGAGACGTCCTCTCATCGGCTCAGCTAGCCGATGGATTCATTTCTATCTTTGCTTCAGCACAGTCGATCCGGCGTCCTCCGTATCATCATTGCTGGCCTCAGCCTCGTGGTGTCTCGGTTAGGTCTGTTCTTTGAGGTTTGGTGTTAATGGCGCTGTCACGGTAGGCGACGAGTCTCCTACTGTCATATTCGGAGTGGCATCGGCTTTGCAGCCCGTGCCTTTTTATACAATTCCTTGCCTAGTCTACATGTGCCTTCATCGGTTTTTCCAACCGATGAACTACTGTTCGGCTATCCGGAGGGATTCTATGCGCTTTGCTATCCTCTGAGCACATCCTAGTTCCTCTATCGACTCTACGGTCGATCTCTTGTCGACACCTGTCCACATTGGCTCCTCAACCGATCGAAGAGCGTCCCAATTCTATCGGCAGCCAGCCCAATGAACTTGCTCGTCTCACCTCCTTGTCAATTGCAGAGTCAAATTGACTGGCACGTCCGTACCCGTACCGACACACCGGAGCAGATCAAACCCCACGGCCCCTAGCGCGTGTATCTCAAGCCATGGAGAAAAGTCGATCGGCCTGCACTGGAGCTAAGTAGACCTCCCAGGCGATCGGCGTGTTCGCACCGGGGCACGCGAGAGACCTCGGCATGAACATATTTTTTGGCATGTCCGATGGGACCGAAGGTTTTATTCATTGGCCGATAAGAACCCTACTATATTCATCGGCCGATAGGGTAGAAATCTTCATTAATTAGCCGATTGGACTGTATTTTATTCATCGGCTAGAGAAACCTAAAGACCATTTATCGGCTAAAGATTCTTCATCGGCTGGTGGTATAATTCCATTTATCAACCAGCAGGACTCTACAAGTGTCTGATTAGAAGTCAGATTTTTACTCATCAACCCAGGGGGGCATCTTGTTGTCAATATGTCTAAAGAGAAGGTTGATTCCAAGACATATTCGTCTGAAGATGAAGCCGATGAGGAGATTACAATTCCAGTTATCATGGAGGATTTGAATGAAGACCAGAGGCGGCATATAGAGCAAAATATGGACAACTTTTAGAAGCTCTGTTTAGAATCCTTCAGTATGACTAAACAAGGGCCGATTCAAAAAGCACAATTACCAAAATATGTTTTAATGAAGGAATCAGGCCATTCAGTACCTGTGAATTCTTCCAAGCCGTCGCAAGAGATGTTCAACGAATCATTTTATCAAGCATTGAGTAATCCATCGAGAGTATGGATGGATACATTACAAGATCTGATCAAGAAGACGATACAAGAGTCATCAGCTCAAGAGCTTCATCAGGATCATGTGCCTTTGCCGATAGAGACGGAGGAAACTTGGCAAAATAAAGGCCTATCGGTAAATATGTATCCACCAATACAAGATCGATTTAGAGGGCAACGACAGGAGGTACCTCCAGAATTGTTTTAGAGGAATCATTATGGAGAATATCACAGGCAGAATCGCATACCATATCCACCTCCACATGATCAGGAAGATACTCTAAGAGAGAAGGATTAGTTAACCAGGATTGTGGACACGGTGGAAGAGAAATTTGGTATCAAGCCCAAAGATCAAACAGTTATGTATCGGCACCCATATCTAGAATGGTTTGACAGAGTTCCATTGCCTCGCCGATACATGATACCAGATTTCTCAATATTCTCAAGACAAAACAACATATCTACAATAGAACACATCAACCGATTCTTAACACAATGTGGGGAAGCATTGGCTGACGAAGCTCTCAGAGTCCGTCTATTTCCATTATCCCTCTCTGGATCGGCTTTTGCATGGTTTTCTTCGTTACCACTGAACTCGATCAAAGGATGAGCCAATATAGAGCAATAGCTCCATGGACATTTATGTACTAGGATTCAAGAAATGAGACTGTCAGATTTGACATCGGTTAAACAGAGGCCTAATGAGTCAGTTCTAGAATACATCCAAAGTTTCCAGGACATCAGAAGCCGATGTTATAGTCTTGTTTAAGCAATGAACAATTAGCTGATTTGGCATTCTAGGGGTTATTGAGTCGCATTAGGTCGAAATTTTCTTCCCAAGAGTTCAACAGTCTAGCACATCTGATGCATGTTGTATCGGCTTACGAGAGCCGATTATCAGGAAAAGAGGAGATGCCAACGCATTGGAAGTTACCGATTAGGTCTTGGGATGATAAGTCTAGAGAATGGTCACCCAATTGGGAAGACGTCTAAATCGGCTGAACATAGCCGATTTCTTCTTTTCAAGATGGACGAGCTCTCAGAAGTGGTATCGACTAATGATACTGGTTGCGTAAATCGCCTGAGGCGTAGCCAATTTCTAATATATGGAAGCTGATATGATTATATCAGTTATGGATGGCCGATATCGTTTAGACATCGCCGTTAGGGGTTATGTATATACAACTTTTGTTGATCAAGTTGATTGAAATCTATTGCAAATAGTTAATGTTTAGAATGACATCTGGCATTTTTTCCGAGGCTAAAATTTTATAAGAATTTCTTAATGGCCTCGATCACGCATAGATGGATTTGATCTATTTCATTGATGATGTTGATGTCATCATCATCTGATCCAAAGATAATCTTCAAGTTCCTGTACCGACGAACTACAAGCCACACTTGGTCTGCTACCTTGGCCTCTTGATCTTGGATTGATTTTAGTAGGCCGATGAGGTGGGACTCGGTGGAGTTGATGTCATCACAAACCTTGTTGAGTTCCGCTATCAAATCGGCTTCTCGTTTCTTCAAGAGGCCAAGCTTGGTATTGGTGCGTTGAAGGTTAGCTGTCATTTCATCAAGCCTTTTCTTTTCGTTTTGGGTAGTTAGCCGATCGTTGTGAGCCAGATTGCTTTGCTCAATGTGATCGGCTATGCGTCGTCTTGATGCGATCAGCTGGATCCTTTGGAATTCCAAGTAGGCAGTAGGCATGAGTGTGTCTGTCAGTTCATCAGGCAGAAGATGTTCGATTTCAGTAAGTCTTTCCCAGATCAACCCGCAATCTTCCACCAGCGAGTCAATCGGAACTTCCAGCCGATGCATAATATCTGACAACTGTTTGCGTGCATCGGCTGGTAAAGATGGTTCAATCGCTGCGCTGGTGGTTGAATCTTCCTCTGCTTCCAAGTATTTGCCGATGTCGAAAGAAAACAAATCGGCTAATGACTACATGATAACATTACTAAATATGGGGATCATCAGTCAAGAAAATAACATGTATGATGGATGTACCTGGGATACAGCGGGATCAGTTTGAGCGATTATGCGGGTATCAGCTTGATGTGGGGCAGTTTGAGGAGTAGATGCCATGACTTCCGAGGGTACCATCGGCTCAGCCCGGTAACAGTGTCCAGCGTTTGGACTTTAGGAGCCGATGGTTCAGGCTGCAAAGTGAAGGTGTCGGATAATGGCGAAGGCAACAAAGAATTGATGCTGACACATACCAATGGAGATGCAGAAGTTAGGATTGTCGTGGGAGAAGGGCTTCGCGAGGCTGATGTGATGATGGCAACATCGGCGTCGGATTTTTGTTTCTTAGAAATCGTTCGAGTAGCCGGTTTCTTGCGCTTCAGCCCTGGTGCTCGCAACACTCGAAGGAGAGCCAATGGCGGTGGAGCACCCTGTCCAAGAAGGGATCTAGCCGATGAAGGTTGATAAATAATCGGCCGACCACTTGCGCTGGTCGTAGGTGCATCTTTATCGCCAGCCTATGGAATCATAGGAATCAACACACATTTGAAATTCAATATGATGAAGAAAAGATAGTGCAAGGAGAAAGATTACCTCTTCATTAGATTCCACATAGTCAGGATTGAGGCGCAGATAGTAATTTTCAGCCGATAGACTGAACAAGTGCCTTCCCCATTCTGACCACTATTGAGCAAAGACTTTTGTATTGGATATACAGGGCTCGAAGGTGGAGATAGTCTCCAAGGACAAGGTTGATGCCATCAACCTAAGCCGATCGTACTCCAAGCCACTTTTTACTTCTCGGGCTTGGAGCTTGCCGATGAAGAACAAGCCGATGGGGTGTTGGCCGAGGCCCAAGTGACGAGCACTAACTAAAGGATGGTATAACTCGTATGATGGATGTTGAGATCGGCCCAATGAAAATCCAATTGGTAGAAGATTAGGAGTTATAGAGGATAAGAAGATTGTCTTCGATTCTTCATCGGCTAAGGCGTTCATCCAGTCTATCCTGGAAGGCATTTCGAAAGATGAGTCGTCCTCGTACGCGAACCAGATGGTGACCTCTTTAGTAAAGCCGTAGTAGAAACTTTTGAACCACTGGCTGAGTCCAAGGTGGTCATTTTGCTTCTAGGAAGAGCCGATGAAGCTTTACCCAGAGATATACATCGGTGTCAGCTGGTCTCATTTTCCTCTGGATAGTTAGTTGGATATATCATTGAAGGGAAAGGGGACTTGGCGATGACTTTGGAGGTGTAGACATTCAACTAGAGTTGTATGAACCACCAGGGACCACCAATATGTCCGACTGGTTAGCTTGCCAATAGCTTGGTCGCCATTTGATGGAGCAGTTGATAAGTAGCTCCAAGAAGATATTGCCCCAGTGGAATATGGCGTTGATTGGCCAGGAGCTTTGCCAGGCACTACATGTTGGTTGTTGGACCAAGAGTTGAACCACCAAAGACGAACCGCTCCAACCAGAGATTCAAGAACGCTACATGTTCACGTTCATTGACTTGGCCGGAGGACTTTTTGTGTAGAGAAATATATTTAGTCCAACATCCGACGTTCTTGGTGTTCAGCCAATGAGTGGGTTTGAATCTGAGGATGAATGGGTTTATGTAGTGGGTGGTGTTGAGGCAAGTCAACATGGTAACGCCCATCAGAGTGGGAGTCATCGGTCCATGCCCAAACATGAAGGCATTCAGGATATCCGACCAAAAGTAAGAAGCCGATGCTTGTAAAGGTTCATTCTTTTCCATATCGGCTAAGGAGAGGTTTATACAATGGTCTATATACCAGTTCCTCCATCCGGGGAAAGACTAAGATACTAGTTGAATTCTTTTCTAAATCCTCCTAGAAAGACTTTTTAGAGGCAAAAACTCTAAGATACCAGTTCCTCTATTATGGGAGTTTGCTAGTCCAAGATCTGAAGCTGTTAGCCCAATCGGTGATGGCCATAGATGAGTGTTTGAATGGGATCCTTTCTGTTTTAGAGTTTCTGAAATTAGTTGGATCTTCGCTACCCATAGGGCCAAGATAAAAGTGACTGGGACGGTCGGAAACCGAGATGGCAATCTGACTCTTGAGATCCTATAGAAAACAAGAACCCGACTACTAAGACGGGATGGGGGAGATTTGTGTGAGATATAGGATGAAAGAGCAGATGATAGTTACCTTAGGGATTACGTTTGTAGAAGCCATCGCACGGAGGAAGCAAGAGCAGCAGTCGATAATGTAATTTGTGGAAGTTCGCCTTCAGTCGTCGAAGCTCGTCGAGGTTTGGGGGTTCTGATGGGAAGAAGTGTGTGGAAGAAGGCTGAGGCGGATAGATGTTTTATAGTGGCGGAATGACCTAGGCAGAAATCTGAGCTGATTAATGCGGGTTTTAATGGGTCATCCTGGTTTGTAGAGACTTCCAATGGTTCGAAATTTCGTAGTCTGTAGGCAAACTCCAAAATTGGGGGTCATGTGTTAACGCCAAAATCTGGACGATCCGATGGTACTAAAGCCGATCGGTTGAGAGGTGTCCGATGGAGAATTTGATTCAGCCTGTAAATAGGATCGACTGATGGAGATAGTGGTTGGCTCGTGAGACAAAGCCGATCTTAACTGTAGAGAAGATGACCAAATTAGCAGAAGATTGGATCGGTTTAAAGACAGGGAATTATCCGATCGGGGTCAGGTCCGAGAAGCCCGAGGAGAGGTAGGAAAAGAATCGGCTTGAGTAAAAAGAGGTCCGATTGCTATAGTGAAGAAGCCAATCGGGTTGTAGCGAAGGAAAACTTGGTTTCAAATTGGAAGATTATTCAGATAAAACGGAGTTTGCGGAAGAGCCGTGGACTCCACAGCAAGATGTTTTATCTTTGTAAATTGTAACCTTATTAGGGTAGTTTAGTTAGTTAGTTAACTTCTTTATAGGTATTTTCCTTTTTTCTTGTTAGGAAATAGCGTCTAATGGTTGTAAACACGTCGGACTCTGTCTGTAAATCCAAGGTATAAATATAGACCCCCTGGAAACATGTAATATATCTCTTGATCAAATACAATCTCGGCGCATCGCCACCCTACTTTATCTAGGTTTTACCGGCGGGTTTTGGCTCTCGATGCAGGGCTGCATCGGTTAAGTCTGATCTCCATCCCAGGGGTAAGTCCCGCCACCATCTCAATATGTTCTGCTCTGTCTAAGGCTGCATCGGTTAGGTTCAACCTCTTAGGTCGATCAGATGTACCGCATCATGTCTGTGCAGGGCCTATCGGCTTCTTAAGCTACCTCTGCCGTCGTTAATTTCATGCTGCATCGGTTATGTTCGACCTACGGGGCTGCTGACGGTAAATCGAGCTTCAAGCTTATAGTTTTCTATACGGCGTCTCATCGGAGTGCTAGCCGATGAGTTATCCATACTCTGACCTTCATGCTCAGCGCATTGGCCGAGGGGCTGATGCGCATCAGCCTTTAGAGGTGTCTCTTGATGTGTAACGCAGAGCGTATCGGTCTCCTAGCCAATACGCACCCCACTTTAGAGAGGCGTCCCCTCATCGGCTTAGCTAGCCGATTGGTTCGTTCCTATCTTTGCTTCAGCACAATCGATCCAGCATCCTCCGTATCATCGCTGCTGGCCTCGGCCTCGTGCTGTCTTGGTTAGGTCTGTTCTTCGAGGTTCGGTGTTAATGGCACTGTCATGGCGGGCGATGGGTCTCTTGCTATCGTATCTAGAGCGGCATCGGCTTTTTAGCCCGTGCCTTTTTATACTATTCCTTGCCTAGTCTGCGTGTGTCTTCATCGGTTTTTCTAGCCGATGAACTATTGTTCAGCTATCTGAAGGGATCCTGTCCACTTTGCTATCCTCTAAGTACATCCTGGTTCCTCCATCGACTCTGTGGTCGATCTCTCATCGACACCTATCCACATTGGCTTCTCAGCCGATCGAAGAGCATCCCGATTCTATCGGCAGCCAGCCCGACGGACTTGCTCGTCTTACCTCCTTATCAATTACAGGGTCAAATTGACTGGCACGCCTGCACTCATACCGACGCGCCGGAGCCGATCAAACCCCACGGCCCCTGGCGCGCGTACCTCAAGCCACAAAAAAAAACCGATCGGCCTACACTGGAGCTAAGTAGACCTCCTAGGCGATTGGCGTGTTCGCGCCGGGGCACGCAAGGGACCTCAGCACGAACAGAAGTGGTATAGAAATGAATGAGTACCCACCTCTTTAAAAGGGGTTGGTGGGGTTAAATACCTACCCCTCTCAAAACTAGCCATTACTCATAAAATTCAAATACGGTAGTGTCCGTACAAAATATTCGGAGACTTCAAACAAGCATTTTAGTTTAGATAGAGAGCTCAGTTCAATGACTCTGGCTAAATGATCCAAAGACTCTAGATAACACCTAGCATCAAGAAAGACAGAGTTTTGGAGTGTTCAATCTTAACTTTTGAAAACTCTAGACATGACTCTCTATCAGACAAAGAGCTTAGTTTGAAGACTAGCATAAATGTCCATAGACTCTGAGTTAATTTCTTTGTTTGACAGATAAGTTTGTCCACAAGTTTTCACAAAGACTAAACACAAACATCTAAAATATTTGGAAAGAAAAACCAAAATCTAAAGGTGTACGTGGTATGAGTATTCGCTTATCTAGACTTAAAATTTTAATTGAGCACTTACTTTTTGAACTGGTTAAACTTAAGCCTTTATTAATAGTTTGACTTGTCCTAAGGACTCAAGAAATAATAAAATTACATTTTTATCGCTTCAAGTTCTTTTTGCTTTTTTAACTTTTATGGAGGATTCTATTTTAACCAAAACAATCTCTTACTAGACGAATTACTACAAGATTCTCAATCATAACATATTAGCTCTATAATTTCTTATCATCTATCACTCAAAACCCACCAGAGGACCTGTATGCACTTTTAATCTCTTCTTTTTTTGTGATTTATGACAATACACATAGGGCTCATATGCAAGATGTAAAAGAAGATGTTTTGATTGAAAAAAGATGGAAGAAACTCTCCCTAAATGTGTTTATACACATAAGTGAAGTTTAAGCCTATGCACATTTTAAGGAAATTATGGGAGCTCCTCCTATTTCCTTGCAACCATGGGTGCAATATGTACAAGTAAAAAGCATGGACAATTAACATGCATGTGACATGGTATATCACAAACAAGAAAAAATAATACAAGCACCATTCAAACAAGCGTCTCATAACATTTGCAAGAAATTTGAAGTGCAATAAAGAGAAACTAACTGTCAATACAACACGAACAAATATTTTAGTTATTACTAATCCAAAGAGAAGAATGGAATATGCAAACTCCAAATAACTGGAATAACTAGAAAAAAAAGACTAAACTAGAGCTCGTTTTACTCCCCCTTTGTCATCGAAGCATAAAATAAAGGAACTATAGGAAGAATCAGTTGGACGCCTTATCTTCCTTGTCGTCATTAGTGTCACCATCACCATTGTTATCCTCATCCTCAAAAGTAGTCATCCCAAGAGGTGAACTAGAGTGATGGCTAACATGACTAATGTTAGATCTCTTGACGAAAAGCTACACCGGGGCACCCCGTGTGGCTGCGGAGACGTCATCCTCTTCTCCAAAGGGGTTGATGTAGACCAGTGGCCTATGATTAGGAGAGACATCAATACCCTGAGATCAAAGATATGACTTTTGGTACTGTTCTATGCGATAAACACTGTCGGCAGTAATGGAGCAAATTGAGAAGAGGGTTTTAATGACCTTTTTTAATGCCATCTCAGGCTTGATAGTTGGACAAGGTCAACGATGAGAGGAGGAGGCACCAGGCCCTAATGGAACAGCAGGAAGAGCACAAGGACAATACGGAAGATGCCTTACCTCCTCAATGTTGTGTAATTTGGACAGAATCTCAATTAGCTTCACAATGTAAGAAGGGTAGGTGGGAGAGCGACATGGATCCATGGATGTAGCATAATATATTCCCACAAAATTTTCATGACACTGAACCTTGGCCTGTTAGAACATGAGTTGGCAAGGAGTTCGATGACAATGGACTTGAATTGTTGAAGCATCTCTCGCCTTAGGATTGATTGTAATATTTAAAAGCTTGTTTAGAATGTCATAGTGAGAAAACAAACCATGTGTTATTTTGATGATCCCATTTGGATCATACCTGAAAGTAGATTCGTGAGGAAGGATGTTACGTTGGTGGTGGAGGCTCAAATAGGTGAGATCAAGAGGGTCTAGCTCTAGGACTTGAGAGCAAAAGTCTGAATGGTGGCCCAAAACTACCATCCATTTGTCATCCATTTAATTGAATGCTCACCATCCTCAGTAGTGCCAAAACTGAGTAATCACCTCCTCACACCAATTATGCTTAAGTCCCATTAGGTTGTACAACTCTCTTGCCTTACAAATTCAAATCACATCATTGAAGATGTGATTCTCTTTTTCCTTCATAGCAAACCAGTTGATCCACTACATGTTAACAAAAGGCTTTGTTTTCCCCAACATGACGCTATTATAATAGTCCTGTTGAAACCAAGTCTGGAATTGGGGATCAGAGACGCTAGGAAAACTGATTGAGTTACGATCCTCTTTCCTGTCTTTCATACATTGAGGTAGCTTTCTTTTATAGTCATGCATGGGAAGCCCTGGCCACTTGAAGGAAGATCGAGAGAAGACTTTTGAATGAAGAGGTGGATATCATGGGTTGTTCTCTCGGAGCCTTGAATTAAATGTGGATCAAGATAATTGCTAGGTATTTCGATGAAGTCTTCAGAGTGTGGATCCACACATATATTGGCAATATATAGTGGTGAAGATGGTATGCTGCCCCTTTTTACTGTCTTCTTGGTTCTACCACAAGGTAGAGGTGTTAGTCCGGAGACTTCGATTATGCTGGCCAGAGACTCCAGTCCTGTGAAGAGGACCACGTGTTCTATTCATGGATTTGCAATGGGGTGCTAGATCGGGTTACTAGAAGAGAAAATAAACCATCCTAGCATAAGGTCTCTAACTCTAGGTTCAAGGATTGATAGATCAACCAAATAGAAAGATAAAACCCTAGGATTGAGATTATCTTGAGTGTAAATTGAGGAACGAAGGATGGATCTAGAGGTTATGCTCACTGTAGAGCGAGAGGAGTGAAATCTTCTAGAAATGCTGGTGGATGGGCATGATTGCCGGAGTGGAGGGTGTGTCGCTGTGGGAAGAGGGGAGGATGGCAAAAAGCGAAGAAGATGGTAAAGACAAATGGTTACAAGGTATTTATACCCTTAGGTCTGGAGACTCTAATAATTTTTTATGAAGATTTTGGACTTTAGAGATTCCAAATATTTCAGATGGACACTTTGGAGGAATTTGATTCTGAGACAAAGATATAGGACTGGAGATTCTGCAGGAGGACTAGATATTCCGGACAGTTTTAAACTAGAGACAAAAGGCTGAGTGGAAACTTTAGGACAAGGATCCGGAGAATTCGGCATTCTTGATCGAAGGAGGCTTGGACAAGCAATATATGAGAATCCTAGTGTAATTAGCAAGCAAACAACACTATATAATAATGATTACACTAAGATTCCCTAGGGTAAGACTCAAATTTTTAAAAATCAAAATAGGCACACAAAATTTTCACAAACTTTTTGATTTTTTAAGAAAATTGAAATTTTTGACTCTTGATTTTGGGTCAAGACCTACACTTAGTTAAATGAGATCTCTAGATGCAAGAACTCATAATTTTTGAACATTTTTAGGATTCATACTTATTTAGTGATTAAGTAAATATTGAACACTTATTTATTGATTAAATACACATTTAACTCATACATGTTCTCCCCACAGGAGATGTTTTGAGAATTGAGTATGTTTAGCTCATTTCTCAACTCCACAAACTGTCACTTATCTAAAAGCTTGATAAAGATATCAGCGAGTTGTTTGTCGATTGAAATATGACTTAGTCAAATATCTCCTTGGTCTTTATGGTCTTTTAAGAAATGGTGGCTGATGTCGATGTGTTTGGTTCTTGACTATTAGATGATATTATTTGCTATTTTGATCGTAGGAGTGAAATATATGTCATATTGTACCCATAGTCACGAAGGTTTTAATTCATCCAAAGGAGGTAGGCATAACAACTTCCAACGGCTATGTATTCGGCTTTGACCATGGATAGGGCTATAGAGTTTTGCTTCTTGGATAACAAAAAGACAAGAATCTCCTAAGAAATTGGCACGTGCTAGATATGCCTTTTCTATTCACTTTTTAATTGGCATAGTTTGAGTCGAAATAGTCAATTAAATCAATGTTTTAGCCTTTTGGGGTACAACCCTAGAATTAGTGTATGAACTAGATATCTCAACATTCTCTTTACGACTACTATATGACATTCTCTTGGGGAGGCTTGAAAGTAAGCAAACATACACACACTAAGTATGATATCAAGCCTAGATGCATAAAGATAAAGCAATGAATTTATTATGGAACGATAAAGTTTTTGGTTAATAAGTTTACATTCTTCACCTAGGTCAAGATGTCTATTTGATGGCATTGGCGTCTTAATGTGTTTGGCTCCTTCGATCTCCAACTTTGTTATGACATCGTTGAGATACTTTGTATGAGAAATGAAGGTTCTTTCGTTTAGTTACTTGATTTGAAATCTAAGAAAGAATTTAAGCAAGCCCATTATCAACATCTCAAATCTTTTGGTCACCATTCTACTAAACTCATCACTAAATTCATTGTTAGTACTACGAAGTATTATGCCGTCAACATATATTTGGCATATAAATCTTTCTTGAATTTCTTAGTGAAGAGAGTAGTGTCTGTATTTCCTATCTTAAAGTCATTTTTGAGAAGTAAATCACAGAGGCATTCATACTAGGCTCTAGGGGCTTTCTTGAGCCCATAAAGCGCTTTGTTCAGCTTGTACACATGTTGAGGGTGCTTTTGATCTTCAAAGCCTAGCGGTTACTTCACGTAGACGAGCTTCTCTATTGGCTCATTAAAAAACACACTCTTGGCATCCATTTGATATATCTTGAAATTGTGGTTAGTAGCTAAAGCTAATAGAATACAAATAGACTTAAAACATGCGACCAGAACAAAGGTTTTACCAAAGTCACCTTTAACTTGTGTGAATCCCTTTGCCACTAACTGTGCTTTGTTTCGAATGATGACCCCATATTTGTCTTGCTTGTTGCAAAACACTCATTTTGTTCTGATGATGTTGGTGTTGGGTCTTTCCACTAAAGTTCAAATACCGTTGCGGGTGAAGTTATCAAGTTCTTCTTGCATAGCCATCACCCTATCTGTGTGTACAAGTGCCTCCTCAACCTTCAAAGATTCCAAAGAAGAGACAAATGAGTAACATCCATAAAAATTAGTGAAATGAGAATGAGTTGTTATGCCATTTCTTATGTCACTAAGAATGTTGTCAATGGGATAATCTTGTTGTATGCTTTGATGGATCTATAGATGGTGCACCAGGAGGACATGAGCTTGATCGGTGTCTGTTAGATCCATAATGCCCTCGGCATCAATCCCATTCGCGTGTGCTTGACCTTCTTGCACAACATCACCGTGGGATATCTCCAAAACTCACGCACTTGTAGAGAAGGGTTGATCAAGTTTCCCATCTTCTTCGCTTGGTGCATCATGAGCTTTCACATCACTAATCAACTTGGTCACAATTGCTTGACTTAGAATTTCTTTGCTTACAACACAATCACCAATTTGCTGCTCTTGGAAGCCATTAGATTAGTCAAACATCACATCTTTTGTGACCTTATTAATACTGAAAGTATTATTGAAGACTCAATAGGCATGAGCATTCGACTCATAGTAGAGCAAGAAACATTCATCTACTTAAGATGTAACACATGCTCCTAAAAACTCGAAAGTATGAAATATTTGGCTTTTATTAGTGAGAAGCTTATGGGCAGTCTTGTTTAAGAGCTTATGGATGTAGATGTGATTGATGGCATGAAACGTGGTATTAACGGCCTCCACCCAAAAGATGTAGGAGGTCTTGTATTCATCAAGCATAGTCCTTACTGCCTCGATCAATGTGTGGTTCCTCCTCTCCATGATTCAATTTTAGAGAGGATCGTACGGAGTAGAGAATTCATGCTTGATCCCTTCTTCATCAAGGAACTCCTCCACTTAAGTGTTCTTGAACTCACCGCCATTTTCACTTCTCACTCTCTTGATCTTTAGATCGAACTAGTTTTGGGCTTAGCATATGAATTTCTTGAAGCTAGCTTGTGCTTCGCTTTTGTCATGGAGAAAGAATATCTAAGAGTAGCATGAATAATCATCAACAATGATAAAACCATACTTGTCACTTCTATCACTTAGATAGGTCATGGGTTCAAAGAGGTCCATGTGAAGTAGCTCTAAAGGGAAAGATGTTGTCATGATGTTTTTAGTTAGATGGTAAGCTTTGATTTGTTTTCCCGCTAGGTAAGCTCTACACATATGATCCTTTTTAATGATCATATTAGATAGACCAAGGATATGACCCCCTTTTAGAAGTTTTGATAAATTTCACATTCCAACATGGGCTAGCTGGTGAAGCCAAGGCCAAACCTTGATGAATTTAGCAATCAAGCAAGCTTCGGGACTTACTAACGAAAGCCATGAACTCATTATCACGCCTAAAAAGGCCACACCCTCACCGGTAAAGAGATAATTGTATCTAATTTTACATAATTGAGAAATAAAAAGCAAGTTGTAACTTAATGATTTAACATAAAGTACATTTGTCATTGAGAGTTCATTTGAGATGATGATTTTACCAAATCCTGTCACATTCGTTTATTGTTATCACCAAACACAATTTTGTCATATTGCCCTATATGATCTATAGTGGAGATGAACATACTCCTCTCTCTGGTTATATGATTTGTGCATCCACTATCCACAACCCAACTCGAACCATAGAAGGAGTATGCCTACAAAACAATTTATGCTTAGGATTTAGGTATCCAAACTTGTCAAAGTTCGGGTCCTAGAACATTAGCAACATGTCACTTGGGTATTCATAAGCATTTTTCATGTTTTCACTCTGAGATCCAACAAAGCGAGCTACACATTACCACAGTGGTCTTTCTTATGCATGTAAGAAGCATAAAATAAGTGTTGAGGCATATGCTTTTTCTCTTGAGTTTGTGCTCTCTCTACTCCTCAAAAACTTGATTGACTTGTTGTACTTCACATCATTTTTCTTTGATGGCTTGTTTTCACGTGGGTGGAAGCCATGTCCAAAGTGATGCTTGTTGTTGTGAGCGGAGATAGTCTTGTAGAGCGCATCCTTGGATTGATACATCTCCATGCACTCGTATTTAACTAAGGTGCCAAGCCTCATATTCTTCTTCTTAAGCTCATCTAGTGCTTGCATGTTAGTCAAATAAGAATTCATATCAACATTAAAGCATCTATCACATCCATTGCCTATGGAGGAATTAGAATGCTTGGTGGCTTGAGTTGAGGAGGAGGTGCTACACGAAATAGATTCAAATTTCACTTTGCGAGATTCGCGAGTTTTTTTCTAAACTCCCAAACCTCTCTATAAGTGCCTCATTGTAGCTCTTTAGAGTAGACATTGATTCATTGACTATACTTAGAATGTTAGTCAATTCCTCAATTTTCTCCCTCTCCTTACCCAAAGACTTCTCAAGAGTAAGGTTTCTCTCTTTCTCAAGGATAAGTAAGTTCTCTCATCTCTCAAGAGTCTATTCCTTGCTCTCTAATGATTGACAAGTTTAGTCATTAAGACAATGTGCTTTTATTGATGCCCTTATAATTAAGTTTATCATCATCATCAACATCACTGCTATCATCATTACTATCCAAGGGCTTAGAAGAAGATAGTAACTTATGTCACAATGCCATAAGACATGTGGGAATGTAATAGTTGTCATCGTTGCTCAAGTTGTTGACGAATGATTCCTTTGGTGATAATGAATTGATGGTGATTGTTGCCACCCCGTTCTCATTCTTGAAGTAAGACTCACTTTGGGAGTTCCATTCTTCTCCAATGTGAGCATGCCCTGAGCTCTTCTTCTTGTGATACTTAGGCTTGTCGTCTTGAACTTTCTTCTTCTTGGAGCAATTAGCTATGAAGTGTCCATACCTGCCATATTGATGGCAAGCTCTCTTAGATTGACGAGTCTTGAACTTATGGCCATCCTTCTTGCTATAGCTGTCGATTCTCAAGAATTTCTTGAACTTTTTGACGACGAGAGTGAAGTCCTCATTTTCGCTCTCCTCATTACTTAAGTCCATCTTATTTCTTGCTTTTTCCTTTAATGCCACCTCCTTGTTCTTAGTGATAGCGGCGTTCTTGGCAAGGGCCATGATGTGCTTGACGTCTTCCTCTAAGAGCTCATGGGACATGATTCTTGAGAGGATGTCACTTGGAGTGAGCTGCTTGATGTTCTTGTTCTCCCGGTTGAGCATCACTAAGGTTGAGTTTCTTAGCATGAAAGTTCAGAGAAGCTTCTTGAAAATGACGTAGTCGATCATGTCTTCACTCCCAAGGCCATGGATCTTATTGACAATGAACATCATACAATCATACATCTTTTGTGGCGTCTCTTCATTGTCCATCATAAATCAGCCAAGTTGTCCATTCAACAACTCAATATGTGACTCTCGTACTCTGAGAGACCATTCATGTGCCAATTGAAGAGTTTCCCAAATTTACTTAGCCTTTTCAAGTTGGTCCACTTTGTTGAACTCTTTGGGACTTAGAGACCCGAGGATTGCTCTTGTGACTTATGCATTGCGAAGGACAAGCACCTCTTGAGTGGGTGTGAGCTCAGTGTCCTCCTTTAGAATGTTAGGCCTTGTAAGCACAATCATCCACACACTATAATGCAAAAACATTAGATGCAATTTTATCTTGTGCTTCTAAGCGACATAGTGTGTCCTATCGAAATGAGGAGTACGCCCGAAAGTCATAGAGACAAAGTGGGTGGAAGAATTTAAATGAAGCTTGTTATAATCTAAAGGAATAGATACTCTCTTCTTAGAGGAACTTTTGTTGGTAGAGTCATTCTCATTCTCCTTGCATGGATCAATCATATCAACTCTAAATTGCGACATTTCTTTAAGCAATTAAGTCTTGTTCGAATGTGAGGCTCTGATACCAATTGAAGGGACCTTGAGTCATAAGGGGGGAGAAATTGCACACTTTTAATTTTGAAATAAACTAGCAGCGGAAATTAGACTTCCCTCTAGAGTCTTAGTCGTAACATCGAGAGTATCCAGACAAGTCTTTTTATCAAATAGAGAGACAAGTCCGGAGTTTCTGGTTATATAGTCTAGAGATTCTAGACCTCCTTCAGAATGTCTAAGGGACACTCAAAGAAGGCAAATCTTGAGGGTTGAGGAAGCAAAGAAAGAGAATCACAAAGAATATAGTAGGTAATGGGATGCTAGGAGATAAGCAATTTTTCACCAAAATTCAGATCAACCAATCCTATGTTTCCATTGAGGAGATCCAAAGAGCTAGATCTCTTTCGATCCCTTGTCTTATCAAGTTTAATCTTAGAAATTAGTTTAGCCTTTAAGCTCTTAGTAAAGCGTAGCACTTAGTCTAAGGCAATTACCATGGTTTCCACTAGGATACCATGCTCTCACTTTCTATGAAGCTTGTACTACCAAACTAATTTCTAAAGAACTCATGAATTTACTAAAATACCACTTTTCTTATGGAGGTGAGAAAGACCTTCACAAATGCACATGGCGATCCACACGTTGAATTCTCATGGGCAATACTTAGTCGTCTAAAAGTAATTAGTTTGAGTCTTCACTAGTGTTAATCCATAAGTGCTTACTCAAATCTCAAGATCCAATCTCTTTTAAATCACCCAATAGGCACAGTTAAAGGGTGAGCTAAACTCAAGATGATAGAGAATGGAGTGGGGAAGCTTTTGGAAGTAATGTATAAGTAAATGAATAGCCACCTTCTCAAAATAGGGTTGGTGGGTTTGAATGCCCATCCTTCTTAATACTAGTCATTACTCACAAAATTCAAATTTTAGAGTATCTTGGTAGAATATCTGGAGACTTTGTACATACCTTTCGACCTAGATAGAGAGCTTAGTCCGAAGACTTTGAACATCACTTAGTTTTAAGAAAAAGAGAGGTTTGAAGTGTCTGGTATAAACTTCTAGAGAGTCTAGACAGTTTGAAAACTCTAGCATAAATGTCTAGATACTTTAAGTTAATTTTTCTATTTTACAGAGAAACTTATGAAACTTATCATAAGTTTTCAGAAAACATCGACATAAACATTCGAAACACTGGAGATAAAAAATAAAACCCCATGGTGAACGTGATATAAGTGCTTGCTCATGTAGTTTTATTGAGTACTTATTTCTCGATCTATTTAAGTTTAAGCTCATTTTAATAGTTTGACTTATTCTAAGGGCATGAAATTATATTTTCATCGTTTTAAGTCTTTATTTTTTTGACCTTCTTTTAATGAAAACATTCTTAATCATAACATAACTCTTTAATTTTTTATTATCTACGATGTACTTTCAACCAGAGACATGTATCCAGTTCTGCTATAGCATACAACGTGACTGCAAAATTAAGTGACACAATGTCAGATCCTGGGCTCAGATTGACAGGTTGCATCATCTATTGAGAAAAATAATTACACGGTACGCAGTGTTTTATTATAATTATTATAATACTACTCTGTAAAAATTGGCATTCAAAATTTATCAAAAAAGAATTATTTAAAGTCCATATGGTCCATAAATCAACTTATTTTAGACGTAGGACAAAGGCAGTAAAAGTTTTGTACAGCTTTTGTAGGTTTCGTCTTGGGAACAACCTCACTGTAGCGATTGGATTTTTTTAATTCTTGAAACTATTTTTAAATATTATTTTAAAAATAAATCTATAAAAACTTATTTATAAAAATAAATCGCTTTAAAAATTAATTTTAAATATAAATCTTTTGGTCATGACTGAGGGTGGGAAAGTTAGCTCATGTCGCTGTCATCGTTTGGAATTTCTTTGCCCGAGGTGCTAACAGTGAATAATGATAAGCCTGGATAACATGTGCTAACTTTCCATATTTTCAGTTAATTCCTGTGCACCTTGGTTTGCGATGTCTGCAGGTATTTATCACCATCACGAATTTGCATTGCTGCGGGTTACAACCAGGAAGGCAGATTTTGGATAGTTTAGCTTGCATACAGCAGAGCCATCCAAGAAAATTAATTAGGCTGCAAATCAGTAATTATAGTGGAAATTAAACAACAAAGATATCTTACAGCTTTTGTTAGAAGTAAAAGAGGAGCTTTGCATTCATGTGTAATTCAATTGTTTCGCTTTGATCCATGAGACTAAACGATCAATATATATACACGATCAGAAGCTTTATTTACAACGCATGCAAGTGATTTTTTTATGGAGAAAAAAAAGAAGAGAACAGCATAATGTAATTGCCACCCTAATTTTTTTGCAGCCACGCGATTACTCCGTCCCAAATAAGGGGTTAGGGGTGGTTGGCGAGTGAGAGAGTGCTTGAGAGTAATATTGGATAAAGATTAAATAAGATATGGTTAGTTGGGAAGTAAAAATAAGTTGTGGGTACAAGACTATTTAAAATCATTGTATTTGTGAATAAATTTTAAATGAGTTTTTAATATTTTGTGATGGAGCAAGTAGTTGATTAGCACAAACTTTTTAAATCCCGAGATGTAAAATGGCTTTTTATTTGGGTGAGTATCTCCTAAAAATCTGTCATTATGTAGTTATTTTACTTATCAAGTGATTACCTTCCTATGAACGTGTGTGAGCTAATAAATAGATAGTAAATTATAATACTGGTTGCAAGTAAACTAAAGAAAAAAAAGAAGCAATGACTAATTTTACTAAATTGGACGCTGATTAAGATATTGTGTAAGCTGACATGTCAAGATGATATCACATAAATACATATGCTCAATGAATAAGTCAAGTTAATTTCACAGATAAAATATATATAAAACATAAAGGAAATATCTATAAATATAAAATAATAATAAAATAAATAAAATGTATATGTAAAGGTTATTTGTACATATAACATTTTTACTCTAACTCAGTAGAAATAGTCACATTATGTCGTTTTGAATTTGGTCTGCACCATAATAAACATTTTATAAATTTATATACTAAATTACAAAAAGCTGCCAACGTAATTTACACAAATAGCTAGGACTGTGACCTTGTACTTACTATCATTTATGATTTTGATAATAAAAAAATATCATGTGTCTGTCCTCCACGGAGTGACTCGACCATGACTTTATTATGGTGAACGTAGGCAGTACGGTGCGGTGTTCTTCTGTCCACATCAGACAACAATTGCATTTGCTTAGATAGATTGTGATCATGCTAGTTACTCATGGTTCTTATTTGAATTTCTCTTGCAAGTTGAGGGTTAATTATCTTCTTCGTTTGTCCGCCATGAAAAAATTGGGCATCCGTAACTGATAGATCTCATATCGATGGCCGATCCATATCAATGAATATTGGCACGTTTTTCTTAAGGAATTAGACTGCATTAATAAAAGAAATCATCCGAGACCTCTACACCTATTAAGGGTGCACCCTGCAGCCAGAATATTTGCTTACAAGGACCAAGTCTCCTTTCTCTATTGACTCTGCAATGTAGAGCTTATTGACAAGAATTTACTGTACAGTACTTTTACACCATGGTTCTAACATACATCGAATAAATGAGAGCCAATATCTTCTGCGCTCTCTCATAATTTTGATCAAGTGGTGTAGCTAGAGTACTTCATTTAAAAGCAAGTTAGCTTATGTCATAATTCCTTCGGTCACTAGAACTTCAGGTTTGGCATTTTCATGGTTTTTTTAGTGACTTCCACAATAATTTTATTTTATAATAAATTTATAAAAAATAATAAGTTTATGATATTACGAGAGAACATCTCACTATCATAAATGATATTATTTTTATAGTTTTAAACTAAGTATTTTATTATCAAAATTTTAAAATTTTATTATCAAAAGAGTCTTTGGCTCTTTGGAAGCCATTTGTGCATGAAAATGCAACAGAGGAAAGGGACGAGACCGCTGCATATGCATCCTCCCTCGTGCTTATCGTTCCATGCATTGTTTGCTTCTCAAAACTATGCTGCGATGATCACAAAGATGCATGCATCAGAACGCATGATTCGTTTGTCGAAACCGCATCAACGAGGGACGTCGTCTCCCCGGTGTCATCTAGCGTGCGCGCGTTCACATCGTGACGCCTCACTAGCCACTGGCTGTGTATAAATCCTACCAATCATCACGACGACATATGAGAAGCTCTCTCTCGCCGGGATCTTTGTGATTGCTCGCGTGCTTGCAAGTTGCATCGATGGCGCCACAGACGGCTCAGCCGCATGCGCTCGTCGTCCCGTTCCCGGCGCAGGGGCACGTCATCCCGCTCATAGAGGTCGCGCACGCGCTGGTCGACCGTGGCATCGCCGTCACCTTTGTCAACACAGAGTTCAACCACGCCCGCGTCGTCGCCGCCATGTCGTGTTCGCTGCCGCGCAAGAACGGGGAGACGGAGAACGGCGGCGGCGGGAAGCGCGGGATGGGGCGGATCAGGCTGGTGGCAGTGCCAGACGGCATGGGGCTCGACAAGGACCGGAATAACCTTGTGAGGCTGACCGTGCTCATGCAGGAGCACATGGCGCCGCGAGTCGAGGAGCTCATCCGGCGGAGCGGCCGCGGCGGCGAGGAGGAGTGGGTCTGACGGCGACGACTGGGGGAGGATCACCTGCGTGGTGACGGACTACAATGTCGGGTCGTGGGCGCTGGACGTCGCGCGGCGGACCGGCGTGCAGTCCGCTGCCGTCTGGCCGGCGTCGGCCGCCGTTATGGCGTCTCTGCTCAGCATTCCGAAACTCATTCAGGAGAAAATCATCGACGCAGAAGATGGTACTCTACCTATGCTGATTTCAATATGGTTTATTTTAATTTGAAAAAAATATTCAGAATTAAACTGTACCGTTTATCGTTTGATTTCTCATAATTATATTGTTAATCACTATCAAAATGAATACTTGTATACTAAAAAAGAACATATAGTTTTACTAATTATTGTTAATCTATAAAGTTTGATGTTTTATAATTAATACAGAAATCAACGGATGGAATAAAGTAATATGAAAATGATACCGCTGTTTCACAACACCCAGTCACAGAGTTATCTGTACAAACTTTGACCACAGCTTGTAAGAAAACTTTATAATTAAGAAAATCTATTCAATTTAACAAAGTATTCTCATAACCATTCATCTTTAATTTTTATTAAGAGACAATTAAAAAAATTATGATCAAAGCTTGAAAATATAACTATGATCGTGGTTGATCAGTTTCGATATATGGGATCATGCTACATATATATAGAGATAGTGATATAAACATTAGCCATAGAATTAAAATAAACTGGTTAGTTAAAGTAGCGACAATCATCTAAGTATTCTTTATGATAAAAGGATATTGTAGAAGCTAAAAATAAATTTTATATAACGATAATTAGACTTGCTATATAGATTTATATGCTATACTATATATTTATTATTATATAAGAATAAACATAGTTGACTGAAAATAACAACAATTAAAAAAAAGTTGGTTTGATTAAAGAATAATCTTAGAGGCATTATAAAATTCTAATTTAAGATAATAATATTAAGAGAGATAGAGAAAGATTAAAATTAATATGTAGAGAAATAATAATAAGTTAATAGGATATACTTAAAAATCTAAATTTAAATAGGTCTGAATTAAATTATTGTTTTCAACTCTAAGTCTCTAGACTAAAAGTTTCGTGGTTGATCAGTGTGTGTTTATTTTTTTTCTGAATGGCTAAATAGATAAGTGATTTGTGATTTTAAGGGTATAAATGATTGGATTATTAAAAAAATAGATATAAAATATTATTATAAGAAATTCAAATATAAAAAGTTTTTAAATAAATCATACCTCAGGAGGTGTGTACGTTAATTCATTCGTCCATTCCTTAAGAACAGGGCAGCGTATCAACCTAAGGCAGTCACAAGAGGAGAAAAAGGGATACTCTCTAGGCAGAAAATAAGCTTAGTGTGGAGCCGAACTGCGCTCCATGCAGGAGGAGCAGACGGGAGGAGAGGTTAGAAAAAAACTTCGGAGCCCCATATCAACTAGGAAGAGGTGTAGAATTTTTGTGGGTGAGAGATGAGGGCTGATGAGAATGCTTATGTCTACTACACACTAGGAAGAATTACTAAGTTGAGAGCTATGTCCTGAACTCCACCTTAGCACCTCACAGTGAAACAAACACTAATCATACTCTAACAAGATTAATGTTGGCACCGCATGCTAGGTTCGAAATTGCCTCACAGACCAAAATTTCGTGCAGAAGTATTTGGACAAATTTTATTGCAACTTTAAAAAATTCTGACATGATATCGAAACGTCAATGAGTACTTTTTTATGCAGCCTGCAGGGTCTGCACTATGGAGCGCAATGGCATGATAGATTCTCATGAGTTTTGATTTGTTGTGTTTGACTGACAGGGTCAGCACTATCGCAAGTGACCTTCCAGCTGTCGCTGGACATGCCGGTGATGCATCCGGAGCACCTATTAGATGAATTAGGAAAGTTGTTATTAGAAAAGTTAATAACTTTCTATGACAGCTTCTTCTAAGTTGTAATTAGAAAAGTTAATAACTTTCTATGATGCTTCTTCTATTTCTATAAAGTATGTCAGTAGCTCTTTCTGACTATATATAACACGCAGGCGGCACGAGGTCAAGTATAAGATTCAAGCCCTCTTATTAGCTTTTATGGTATCAGTGCTATCAAACAATAATAGATTAGATACATCTTTCACCATGTCAACCTCCTACGCTATCGCCATCAATCCCTTGGTCGGCCAAGTTATCTCCGAGAAGCTATCCAAGAATAATCATGCACTATAAAAGATGTAAGTACCTGCCATCGTGAGGGACGCACGCCTAGAGGGATTTCTCATAGGCACCATAAAGACCCCCGCGTCTACCATGAAGATGACAGCAGATGGTAAAGAAGTGGAGGTGCAGAACCCGCTCTACGTTAAGTGGGGTGCTATGGATTAACAGGTCCTCGGATTCCTGCTCTTTTCTATCACTCCAAATATTTTGTCTTAGTTAACTGCTTGTAAGACTGCTGCTGAAGTATGGAGTGCTGTCGAGACTATGTTCACCTTGATGTCACGAGCGCACACCGTCAACACCAGGATCACGCTCGCCACAACGAAGAAGGGCAATCTCTCCATGACGGAATATGTCGCCAAGATGCGGTCTCTCACGAATGATATCGCGTCTGCTGGCAAGGCCATCAACGATGATAAGCTGGTCTCCTATGTTCTCGCCAGCCTCGATTTTGACTACAGTCCTACTGTCTCAGCCCTAGTTGCTAGTACTGAGCTGATCAGTGTGGGAGAGATGTACTCCCAGCTGCTCTCGTTTGAGCAGCGTATGGATCTTCTCTAGCCTGATAGCCACTCCTCGGTTAATTCCACCAACCGAGGACGTGGTGCGTTGCAAGGCACGCGAGGCAGAGGGCGTTCACGTGGGGGTGCTCCATCTCACGGGCGTAGCCAAAGCAATGGGCAACACCAGCAGAATCAAGGCCCACAAAATAATCTACAGTATGGACCTGAAAATAGATCTAGGTGTCAGGTTTGTAAGATAAAAGGACATACTACTGATATATGTTGGTACAGATTTGACAAAGACTTCATACCAGAACAAAAATATGCATATGCATGTGCAATGTCTACATCCTATGGAGTAGACACCAACTGGTACATAGATTCGGGCACTACAGATAACATCATTAGCAACTTGGGTAAACTGTCGATCCATGACAGGTACAAGGGCCACAATCAGATCGACACGGTGAGTAGGGCAGGTATGGAAATCAGTCATATTGGTCATTCTACTGTTACAAACCATAGTCGTGATCTTCATCTTAATAATGTTCTATATGTTTTCAAGGCCAACAAAAATCTTGTTTCAGTTCATAGTCTCACATCTGATAATTCTACCTTTATAGAATTTCATCCTGATTAAGGATTAGGCAACGAAAAAAACTCTCCTTAGGGCACACTGTGATCGTGGCCTCTATCCTCTTCCTGCTAGGCGCACAATAAATCAAGCCTATAGAGCTGCAAAAATTTCTTTTGATAGATGGCATTCTCGTTTAGGTCATCCGGTTGCTTTGATTGTGGAAAAAGTTATCAATCAATTTAATCTTCCTCTTTTAGCATATGCAAATAAACATTCGGTGTGTGATGCATGTCAAAAAGCCAAGAGCCGTCAGTTACCTTTTCCTCATTCCAACTCTGTTTTCTAGCATCCTTTAGAAATTATTTATTCTGATCTTTGGGGTCCTGCGCCCAAATTAGTTGGTGGACACAAATACTATGTGAGTTTCATTGATAATTATAGTAAGTTCACCTAGATTTACCTCCTTAAATTCAAATATGAGGTATTTACCAAATTTTGAGAATTTCAATCTCTTATTGAGCACTTATTTAATCGTAAGATTATAACAATACAGACCGACTGGAGGGCGAATATCAAAAACTGCATCCCTTTTCGTCCAAGTTGATATCACACACCATATTTCCTGCCCGCATACATATCAGTAGAACGGGATAGCTGAACGCAAGCATTGCCATATCGTCAAAATTGGTCTAGCTCTTCTTGCTCATGCCAACATGCCACTAAAATTTTGGCCTGATGCTTTTCTTTCTGCCACACATTTGATAAATAGAATACCTAGTCAGTTACTATCATATGACACGTCCCTCTTTCGGTTGTTCAACCAACAGCTAGATTATTCCTCTCTTTGTGTCTTCGAATGTGCTTGTTGGTCTAATCTACGACCCTACAATACCCATAAACTCTAATTCCGGTCTAAGCAATGCACTTTCTTAGGATATAGTCTATTTCATAAAGGGTTTAAGTGCCTAGATCCTGATTCTGGAAGGTCTTACATTTCTTGAGATGTAACTTTTGATGAATCTCTATTTCCCTTTCAATTTCTTGGTCCTCATACTGGTCGTAGGTTTTAAGATGAAATTAATCTTTTACCTACTTATTTGTTAAATCCGACTAGTAGGGTTCGTACCATAAGTGATCATATGGCTGATTCTCCAATTAATCCTGCTAACAATAATTTCCTAGCACATGAAGTCATGCAAGAATTGCCGTCTTCGCATATGGGGGTACCCAGAGCTCCTTCTGTCGGAGCTGACCCCAAGGCGATTCAACTGCACCTCCAATGACTTCTGCATGTGTATTTGCCCAGGAGTCCGAGCCCGGCGTATCGTTCCATGACACATCGCCTGGGCCAACGATTGCCTCTCCAACGCGTACAAACGATTCTGCATCCAGCGCACCTGACACGATCAGGGCGCTGAATCCGGAGCCCCCGGCGACCGTATCCACTCTGGATCCCATGCTGGGATCTTCTACGGCACATTCGGCTGGGGACGAGCTACATCAAAGGCCGAAGAGCCGTTTACAAAGTGGTATTCGCAAGGAGAAGTGCTACATCGATGGTACAATTAAATATTCTTTCTTAACATCAACCGGTAAGCCACAAAACTTATCAGAAGCATTAGAGGATAATAATTGGAAATAGGCAATGGATGTTGAATATGATGCGTTAATGAAAAATAAAACATGGCATTTGGTTCCTCATCAGAAATGGCGTAATATTATTGACTGCAAGTGGGTATATAAAATCAAACGTAAACAAGATGGTAGCTTAGATAGATACAAGGCTCGGTTGGTTGCAAAAGGTTTTAAGCAACAGTATGGTATTGATTATAAAAATACTTTTAATCCTGTTATTAAACCTGCAACTATTCGAGTTGTTCTCTCTATTGCTGTGTCCAGGGGTTGGACTATTCGACAATTGGATGTTTACAATACTTTCTTGCATGGGCTTCTTAAAGAAGATGTCTATATGAAGCAGCCTCCTAAGTACGAGGACAATTCTAGAAGAAACTATGTCTACAAGTTAGATAAGGCACTATATGGATTGAAGCAGGCACCTAGAGTATGGTTCTCAAGGTTAAGTAAGAAACTTTATGCCCTTGGTTTTAAAGGATCTAAAGCCGATACTTCCTTATTCTATTACAGTAAGGGTGACATCGTTATGTTCATATTAATTTATGTTAATGATATAATTATGGTTAGCTCTAAACAAGAGGCAGTGGCTATATTACTTCAGGATTTCCACAATGATTTTTCATTAAAAGATTTAGGTGACTTACACTATTTCCTCGGTATCGAAGTTGTCAAGAGTAAGCATGGAATTATTTTGACACAAGAAAAATATTTAAATAATCTGTTAAAAAGAGCAAATATGGCGGATTATAAGCCGTTAAGCACACCTCTATCCACTAGTGATAAACTCTCAGTTTATGAAGGATATCCGCTTGGTCCTATAGATGCCTCAAGATACATGAGTATTATAGGAGGCTTGCAGTATCTTACATTGACAAGATCTAACATTGTTTTCTCAGTAAATAAGGTTTGTCAATTTCTTCATGCACCAACAATTGTATATTGGGTGGTTGTTAAAAGAATATTGAGATATCTCAAGTCATGTGTAAAGATTGGTCTAAACATAAACAAGTCATTTTCCTTCTTGGTAAGTGTATATTTAGATGCTGATTGAGCTGGCTGTCCTGATGACATAAGATCAACAAGTGGCTTTACAGTATTTCTGAGAAATAATCTTGTATCATGGCATACAAAGAGCAAGCTACAGTATCAAGATGAAGTACTGAATCTAAGTATAAAGTATTGGATAATACAACTCCTGAGATTATTTGATTTAGACTTTGTTAAAAGAATTAAAGGTATCCAGACCGCCTGTTACACGGTTATGGTGTGATAATATGGGGACCAAATATCTTATGTTATATGCTAGAACTAAACATATTGAAGTTAATTTTTACTTTATTAGAGAACGGATAAACAATAAATTACTTTAGATTGATTTTGTTCGTTCTAAAAATCTTTACCAAAGACTTGAGTGAACAAAAGTTAGAGAATTGGGGAGAGTATTAGATGAATCTATAATTATATATGAGGTAAGTACTTCAAGCTGTCTGATTATCATCTACAACGACGAAGGACAAGAGCTGCTGTTCCGTTACCTCATCTCTGGTGTCTGTGCCGTCGACGGGTGTGACTACATCCTCTGCAACTCCTTCCGCGCCGCAGAGGCGGCAACGTTCGCGCGGTTCCCCAAGATCGTCCCCGTCGGCCCACTCCACACCGGCGAGCGCCCAGGCAAGCCCGTCGGCCATTTCTCGCGCCCCGAGGACGACGCGTGCATGGAGTGGCTCGACGAGCACCCGGCGCGGTCCGTCGTGTACGTCGCCTTTGGCAGGTTCACCATGTTCGACCAGCACCAGTTCCAGGAGCTGGCCCTGGGTCTCGAGCTCACTGGCCGGCCGTTCCTGTGGGTGGTGCGCTCGGACATCGTCCACGGTGACGTGCACGAGTACCCCAATGGCTTCATGACCGCGTCACCTCCGACAACGGCGGCGTTCGCGGAAAGCTCGTGGCGTGGGCGCCGCAGAAACGGGTGCTGGCGGACCCGGCAGTGGCGTGCTTCGTGTCGCACTGCGGGTGGAACTCGACCATGGAGGGCATCCGCAACGGCGTGCCGTTCGTGGCATGGCCCTACTTCGCCGACCAGTTCGTCAACCAGGCGTACATCTGCGACATCTGGAGGATCGGGGTTCCGGTCGTCGCCGACGGCAAGTCGGGCGTGATCACCAAGGAGCACATCGCCGGCAGGGTGGAGGAGGTGATGGGAGACGCTGGCATGAGGGACAGGGTGGAGGCGATGATGGCGGCGGCGCACGAGAGCATCCAGGAGGGGGGATGCTCCCATGACAACTTCGACATGTTCGTGGAGTCCATCATGGCATGATCCATGCATGCCTCGGCATTGAATAGAAATAAGAAATTTGTGATCATGAGATATCATCGTGCATGTCAGTGACACAGTCACAACTCACAACGCAATCTGCTGCCACTCGCCAACTAAAATTTCGTCTATTATCATTTTGCACTTGCATCTTGGGCCATCTTTTCTTATCATTGTTGCAACCTGACAAATTGTAAACCAAACTTTCCACTTAAGACCGGACACCATTATTCTTCCTCCACCTCCAGTTCTCTTTCTCCTCTCTAGCTCAAGTCACCCTGTAGCTCGAGCAGAGCAGAGCACGCGGAGGAGAAGCGCTATATCAGGCTTAACTCAAAAAACTCCACGTTGCACCTCTGTTGAAACGAAACAGTTTCATAAGGACAATTAGCAGGATCATTAGAGTCATTCCCTCTTCCTGCATAGAGCACAGGACTCATCTCCTTCTAAATTCCACCTCATTAGTCATTATCGATCAAGCAATTCAACCTTAGTCTTCCCAAGACTAGCTCATGCTTGACCTCCAAAGCGTTTGGCTGTGACACCCTACTACTGCACAGACTAAGGTGCTACTAAAACTATACAACACATATAAATCAAAACCATAATAAGACATAATTGAACATAAATAGGAGACAAAAACCATGACTAGATATTTAAATATAGAGTAAACCAAACAAGTGAAAGTATTACACTCCAACATAAAAACATATCTAGATAATTAAAGAACCATCCAGACCACAGAAACAGTAGTAAAGAGTTTAAACATCCAATTAAAATTGATAATAAGTAACCACCCAAACGGTGACAAAACATTTGACGATTCATTATGTATGCGGTAAAAACATTGTGTGACTAAAAGCTCTTTCTGCATGCTCGGCAATGCGTCACAACACACAAAAACAATGGATGAGATTAGACAACCACAAGATATTTGAATACAATGAAATTATCATCCATATTAGAAAAAGTTGATCAACACTACATGTCATGTGCTCTTCCTCGCCATACTAAAAAAATATATAGTGTTGTACTGGCACAGTTACGACACTTCGTAACATAACTTTCAATATATTATATGCAATACATGTTATATGTGTAAATGATGGCATAACTTCATGATTAATATTCTCTTATTTATTCTCATGATTAAATACCAAAGTAAGACTATAAAAGATGAATATCCAATACAAAGGCATAAAAAATAAACTTAATACTATAAGATATGATGACATATTAAATGGATGCAAGGTAAATAGTAGCAACACTGCTACATATACAAGGCTAAACATGTTGGTTGGACCGACTAGACATTGACTATTGAGGTATAGCTACTATAGCAAGCCATGTCATGCTGGCCCACGTACCAATGTTATGGCCTGGCACGGTCCATTGAGGGGTTAGACCGTTCCAGGTTCGTCCTAGTACGATAAAGCCTCGTGAGCCAATTATGACCCATATAATAAATAAATAAATAAAAATATGGAAACATAAAAAAAATAGAAAATAAAGGAAAAAGAGAAAATTAGTGGGCTAGTTGAGCCATGCTTGTGGTTGGGCCAACCTGCTATAGTAGCCAAGCCATGTCGTGCCATGCTACGGTCTTGGCCTAAGCACGGTACATCCTAACGGCTCATACTAATATGACTCACTACCAAACAGATCGTGCACAATACACTCGTGCTAGGACCGGCCCACGTTAGTATGGCCCATTTGACCATGTATACCTCTACATCTATTTACTTTCACCTACTAAGATTACAAGCTCTAGGTTGTGACCCGAAATGAAATCAATGTATAAGAGTTATTTTAGACACACATACAAGACACAAATTTTATATAAGATTTATACATTCGCTTCCTATGATGGAAACTAACCGCAAATCCTACAATAGGAAAACAAAGAATCTTGCAAAAATAAGCACCATAGCTTAACAATTTTGTATCTTTAATTCTAGACCATTTCTGAAAACTACATAATGAGAGCTACAACTAGCATGTAGAAACCAAAATTTAATTTGTTCAGCTTAAAACCTGGTACAAAATTAAGGAGTGTATTTGTCTAGAGATCTACATAACAACCTCTAAAATGGGCACTAACAATAAAGCATAAGTAAAAATACAACCATTTTATATAGTAGCTAGATAACAACATGTGAGACAACTTCCATAATTATGAGATTCTTTTATTCAATCAATAAGATCCTCTAAAAGCTCTTTGAACTTCAACCATAGAAAAAACCACTCATATTCATACAACTAACTTCAAAAATTTATTCCTTCTAATCCACATGAGATAAAATCACACCCTTCTGTCCAAAGATATATAAATATGTTATATACAACTTTTCAATAGAACACATTTTTAGGAAAAATCATTTTGGTCGCTAAAACTAATGCTGAAGCAGAACTATGCAAACTGCAGTTGTTGAAACAAAACTACTTGGCAAAACTCTATTCATCCCAAACTTTCTCACCTCCAATGTTTGATCTAAGCCTAGAGCACAAGACACACAGGGAGAATAGATCATGGTTTTGGTACCTAGGTCAACACAAGCCAAGACAAAGAAAAATCCCCTCCTCTTTTGTCATTGCCGATCACTAATTTCCTTCCGTTCTTCCCTTTCTTCTTCCCTCCCTTGCACACTAGCAGTAGAGCACCTAGGAAAGCATGGCTAGGGGAGGAGAGGTGGCACCCAAAGGAGGGGGAGAATGTGGAATTGATGACCAAGGAGGAGGTTCGGGCATCCTCTTAGGGTTTTGGGTGGAAAAGGTGGACAATTGGGCCTTGGGCCTATCCTTTAGTTGGCCCAACTATCTTTCCACAACAATTTAGTTATTTTATTTCTATTTTTTAGAGATTAAACTTTAGGAACCTCTGTTATGACAATTAGGGTGTGCCACACCAAATGTCCATAGCTCAAATTACAAATGAAGCAAAAGGGAGAAAAATGATTCATCACAATGCTTCATAATCAAGAAACGGAAAGAACCCATCACAACATCACAATGCTCTATTCAAAATTCCGTCCTAGATCATCTGCAAGAGATTACAAATAAGAGAAGGCAGCTAGCAGGGGGATGGAGGTGGCAGATCTAGCCTCCCCCCCGGTGAATGTAGTCATCACCATCACTAAGCGGCACATGGATCCATAGATCCAAGGGCCCACCTTCCCTAATCCACCGCTCCGATGTCCCTTCATCGCTAGATCCACCATAGTGCAACCATGGTCGTCAGTGTCAACCTTGTCCATAGTGAGCTTCCTCGGGCACTCCTTCGCCACCATCATCCTTATCCACAAGGAACATCGCTGTCATGGTCATTGCAGACCTCATCGTCACAACCCTCATCTTTGAGCCATGGTCAAAACTAGATCTAGAGCTATAGTACTATAGTACCATTCCCTTAAATCACCACTGCTGCCCTCCCCTGCGCTCCGTCCTACACCTTTGTTGGTCACTAAGACAAAGCCTCCAATCCATCTCTATCAGGGCCTAGCATCATCGAATCTACTGCTTCTAGGCCACCACCGTAAATCTACACTCCATGGACCTATGGCTACTAGATCCACTGCTCCTGAGATCAGAGGCCGTCAGAATTGCCACTCCTAGGGCCCAACGTTGGATCCACTACCAACAAGGCCATGGGAAGCCATGGACTTCATCAGCGGTGAGGCTGTTGTCGACGGCAGTCGCAACATGGTGGAGGCATGGTCAACGGTGACACTAGCTAGGCAGCTATCGTGGAGACCGATTTGATCAGGTGAAGTCATGAACGAACTAACAGAAGTCCGATCGGATAGGACAGCGCCTTGGTCGTGCGAAGGCCTAGGATATTTGCTTAGCTCTAGTATAAGTCCTTACTCTTTAAGGTTTGACCTAATTAATGTAGGCTTAGGCAGAGCAAAATGAGCCATGATAATAGTGGGACTTATCCCTTTGCTAGAGATCAAACATAACTGATGTACCCCTGCGTCAAGAGCAAGAACCTGTCAGAGTAAAACCTAGACAAGCTAGGGTGGCGATGTACCAAAGTTATATTGTGTATGATCTGTGTTGATATTTCTATAGGTTCTAAGGGGTTCATATTTATACCCTGAATTTATAAGAGTCCGATACGGTTACAAACAACCTGAGACAATATATCCTAAACATATAAGGAAACTAATCAATAAGAAGTTAGAAAGCTGACTAAACTCGCCTACCTTACATTATAAATTCTATATAGATAAAGCACTCTGCTATGATTCTCATGACTTCTCCTCAGACTCGGTCCCATCTAGATAACCTTCCGTCTTCAACTAGACCGAATCCGTCCTCAACCCATCTAATCGGCTCTGTCACTATATCAATCGGTTTCCCTCTATGACCTAATCAGTCTTTCCTTCATTGGCTGATCTTGTCTATAGGCTGACCAAATTTTGGCGTTAACATATGACCCCCAATTTTGGAGTTTGTTAACGGACTTTGAAATTTCGTACCATTGAAATTCTCTGTAAAACAAGATGGCCCACTATAGCCCACAAACAGCACCTAATTGGCTTGGATTCTAGTTAGGTCATTATGCCTCTATAAAGCCATCTGCCCCCTTCATCCTTCTTCTTCACACCTCGTCTTCACCAGAGCCCCCCAAAACGTTGATGAGCTCTAACAACCGACAGTGAATCTCTGCAGATTGCACCATCGACTACCGATCCTCTTCTTCTTTTCCCTCTCACGATGGTGTCAACAACCGCAGTCCCTGAGATAATCTCTATTGCTCCTCTGCTCTACATTCTGGACTGATTTGGTCCATCCTGCCTCTTCATTTGTTCTTCGTTGGGTTCTTTTTTACTATATGGAGTCTGAAAAGTCAAATCGCTATTCCAGTTGTCGACCACTCGGGGTTCTTCTATTTAGACCCCATGGGTAGTAAGGATCCAACAAACTTTATCAATTTCAAAATAGAACAGTTCTCTATAAGATTCGCTCTTGACAATCGATGATTGAATTAACAGCTTTAGATCTTGGCCTAGTAGACTCCTGGGATGGAAGAATTGGCACATCTGAGTATTTGCTTCTAAAAAAATCAATTTGGAAGGACCTGGAAATCGGTCATTATATCAACCTCTCCTTCGCCGATATAGAAAATAATGAGCCTCTGCTCTTATTGGCCTCTTACTTTTGATCAGACATCCTCAACGCTTTCATGTTTAGATATGGGCTAATGACTTCCACCTTGATAGATGTCATTGTTTTGACTTGCCTCAACACCACACATTAGTTAAATCCATCCATCCTCCAATTCAAACCCACTCATCGAATAAACACCAAAAATATCATAGGGTAGACTAAATACATATCCCTGCATAACAAGACTTTCGGACCAGTTGATGACTAGGTGCATGTTGAGTTCCCAAGTCTGTGGTTGGAGCAGCTCGTCTTTGGTGGTTTGACCCTTGGCCCAATGACCAACTTGCAATGCTTAGCGGAGTGCTTGGCCGATTGACGCTAGATCCCTTTGAGGTAATATCTTCTTAGAGCCACCAATCAACTACTCCATCAAGTGGCAAATAAGCTATTAGTTGGCTAACCAGTCGGTCACATTGGTGGTCCATGGTGATTCATACAATTATAGTTGAATATCTACACCTCCAAAGTCATCTTAGGACACCCTTCTCCTCTCTGACTTTCCCGACCGATCATCTAGTGGAAAATGAAGCCAGCTAACACCTATATATTTCACTGGGTGAACCTGCATCGGCTCTTTTTTGAAGCAAAGTGATTCCCCTCAGACTCAGCCAATGGTTCAAATTCTTGTACTATGGCTTTACTAGGAAAGCCACTCTCTAGTTTGCATACAAGGATATTTCATCATTTGAGATGTCTTCCAGATTTCACTCTTTCAATGCCCTAGCCGATGAAGAATCGAGGACTATATTTCTGTCAGCCATAATTCCCAATCTTCTATCAACAGGATTCTCATTGGGCTGATCCCAACACCCTTCACATGAGTTCTATCATCCATCTATCAATGCTCATCAATTGGCTTTTGGCCAGCTCCCAATCAGCTTATTCTTCATTAGCAAGCTCCAAGTCTAAAGAGATGTAAGTAGTGGCTTGGAGTATAATCAGCTAAGGATGATAGCGGAATCTTTGTCCTTAGGCATGATCACTACCTTCGAGCTATGTATATCCAACACTAGACTCATCTCTCAATGGTGGTCAGAGTGGAAAAGACATTTGTTCAGTTCATTGGTTGAACACTTATGCTCGCTCCTTAAGCCCAACTACGTCGAATCCAATGAAGAGGTAACTCTTCTTCATACTTTGTTTTTTTTTGCTGCTCCTTATGTTGTAACCTTTATGCCCTCCTCTTTCAATCCTTGGTAATGATTTTGGATGGACACCACTAGGAATTAGAATTGTCCTATTCCTTATGCAATTCCCTATCGTCAGCTACTTTTTGATTGTGGCCTTCATTAATCGTCCCTAATCAGTTATGTACCAATGCCTGCTTAATAGGAGGCCAATTATGTGAAGACCTCTCTAGTTCAACATGCTGTGAGCATGGCTTATTACACTCTGGAAAGTCTTCAATAAATGGCAACCTCATATCTTGATCCCAGCAAAATTGAAAAAATAGCAGCCCCAATACGGATTATACCTCTCCTTATCCATCGTGGTCCATCATTCTTCATCTTGACGTCTAGAATATTTCTCGAACAGGTTTGATGAGGTGCCTTTTGATTTTCCCCGACGTCTCCCTTGATCGGCCCAATATCTAAAGGACCACGCAAACACCATGTTTATAGATAAAGGACCCATCACTCTTCATTGAAATTTTATATTAAAATTTGATTCTTCCTTGTTCAACTGCCAATTGTAATTGTTGCGGACAAACTCTGCACTCATTAGTATTATGAGAGATTGAATTATGCACCTGTAGTATTTCTTCTTTTTAAGTTCCTCGGCTGACAGTAATACATGGTTTGGCAGAAGCTGAATCTGCTTCTCTTGAAGTAGCAAATCAATGATCTTATCGGCTTTATTAACATCAAAGTCATATCTTTTCTCCTTGACGATACTCTTCACCTAGGGACACGATATGGATTTCTTATTCCTGGTCCACTCTACTAAACCAACCTCTACATTGGATTCCTCATTGTCTGAGTCCAATGCATAAACTTAATTGAAGCTAACAAACCTTGGAAGGCCAACTCAGCTAGTTATTCGTTGCTCAAGATAAGGCTATAACATTGTCTTCTAATGTTTTAGAATCGTCGACATATTTTGGGACTGACTTATCAGGTCTCTGTCTAACTGATGTAAGATCTGTCAGCCTTATCGCATGAATTCCAGCAAAGAAATATTTTTGAAATTGCTTCTCTAGATCGGCCTATTTTTTAATTGAGTTGGGAGGTAATGAAGAGAACCATGTGAAGGTCAATCCAGAGAGGGATAGCAAAAAGAAACAGACTCTTAGAGCTTCCTTAGCTGATGCCTCCCCATATTGAGCTAAAAATCAGCTGATGTTAACTTGCCCTGAGAATTTAGAGAAGTCTGGTATCCTATATTGGTTTGGAAGTGGAACTCTGTCGAACCACTCCAGGCAAGGGTGCCAATATATAAAGGTTTGCTTCTTTGGCTTTATACCGAATTTCCTCCCTGACTACCTTTGCAACCCTAGCAAACTAATCCTCCTCTCTTAGGTTCTCTCATTGGTATTGTAGAGGTGGTGTTGGTGCTCGATATTGTTTGGGATAATCTCCTAGATGGTTGTTTGTATCGGGATTAATAGCTAGGCAGTCCTGCTAATATCCTCCGAAGTAAGCTGTTCGATGATACCCTAGCAACATATCATCGTGTTGCCCCCCATTTCGATCTTGTGCTGGTGGAAACAGATTTACCGATACATCTCGCCTGGTTCCATAAGTAATGTGTGATTGCTCTATATTCATTGGCAAATACACTGGACATTGATCAGATACTCAAACAATTGATCCATCCACCATCTTCTTGATCTAATTATGCAAAGTGTTCACTTACACTCCCGACTGATTAATGGGTGCATGGTGAACAACTTCATTGATCATCTCCTGCAATGGCTTTTAAAGACTCACGAGCGGTAAATGGCTCGATTCTCCCACCATAACGGGCTTTGGCATTTGGAATTTCTAATTGGGCCTTGTCTAGTCATACTGAAAGACTCTCCAGATAGAGCATCAAAAATTAGCCATGTTATGCTCTATCTGTTGCCTTTGATGCTCAATTAAATCATCCATTCTCGCTGGAATTATGTTATCTGAGTAGATCGCTTTCCTCACCATTGTGTTGAAGTTGTTTGGTCTCACCAGGCGTGCCAAAAAGCATGTTGATTGCCAAATCTCGTGGAGACCGATTGGATCGGACAAAGTTGTGAACGAACCGATGGAAGTCCAATTGGGGAGGACAACACCTTGGTCACATGAAAGCCTAGGAGATCTGCTTAGCTCCAGTGCAAGTCCTTAGTATTTGAGGTTCGAGGGCGTACCAGTCAATTTTACCCTATAATTGATAAGGAGATAGAGGATGAGATCTAGGAGTCAATCGACTGATGGGCCTATATGGCTCACCCTATTGGTTGGATGCCGATAAGAAGGTAATGCTCGTACAATGGCTGAAAAGCCAATGAGGGCGTAGGTGATAGAAGCGTGGAAAAAAAATAAAAGACTTATCAAGCAAAGAGCCGATGAGGCTTCGCATATGGTAGGCTACGAAAGAGCAGAGCAGGACCCAATCCCCTAAGAAATCATGAAGACAGTATGAGGGCAAGGCTAGTGACTACTATAATGACACCATTAAAATTAGCCTCGATTGATCGGACCGAACTGAGACAGTATGAGGCCAAGGTTAATGACACAAAGACGACGAAGGCTAGATCAGACATACCAATAAAAAAGGAAAGGGCGAGGTCATTGGATGCTTATTGGCTGAAAGTCTAATGCAGGCCTATATCTAACCTCATCAGTTATCTAAGTCGATGGGGAACGAAACCCTCTACTCCTCAAAGCCAGCCCTCGTCAGATGCGAAGTTGATAGATCGGAAATAATTGAGACAACATTAGGTCGAATCTGACGTGACTAGATTGATCACTAGACGATATGCAAAGCAGATATGAGGAATGAGGTAATGATAACTCATTGGCTACTCAAACTGATGAAATGCCGCAAGATAACCCATCGGGCCAATGGCTCGATCCACTGTCACCGATCTTGTAGGTTGAACCTAACTGATGCAGCACGATACCAGCAATGACGAAAGGGAGACCAATGTACTGACGAGCCTCGCTCGAATGTCATGCAGTATGCCTAATCAGACTAATATGTCGGACCTAACCGATGTAGCCTTAGACAGAGTAAAATGAACTATGATAATGGTGGGACTTACCCCATAACTAGAGATTGAACTTAACCGATATAGCCCCACGTCAAGAGCCAGAACCCGCTAGAGTAAAACCTAGATGAACTAGGGTGGCAATGCGTAGAAGTTGTATTGTGTATAATCTATGTTGATATTTTGATAGGTTCCAAGTGGTCTATATTTATACCTGGATTTACAAGAGTCTCATGCGGTTATAGAAAACCCCCCAGATAATATTTTCTAAATATATGAGGAAACTAATTTATAAGAAGTTAAAAAGTTAAGTAAACCTCCCTAGCTTACATTATATATTCTATATAAATAAAGCATTATGTCATAATTCTCACAACTCCTCCTCAGATTTGGTTCTATCTGGATATCCTTCCATCTTCAGCTAGACCAAATCCGTCCTTAGCCCTTTCGATCAGCTCACTCGCTATGTCAACCGGCTTTCCTCTATAATCCTATCAGTCTTTCCTTCATCGATTAATCCTATGTGCAGGATGACCAAATTCTAGCATTAACAACAGCATAGTGGGTGTCGTTATCAATAGTGGTGGTAGGGATTGGAGTGAGGAGAGGTGTGGGAGAGGGCGAGAGGAAAGGTAGAGAAGGGACTTAGCTAGTTGTGGGCTCGTGCTTGGCTAACTAGTGAGTTTTTATAATCATCTTCATTTAGACATGCATTTTTCAATAGAACTGTCTATGAAAATAGAGGTATTTTCCCTATACCACTCTTTTCACAGGTGGTTTGTCTCTCCTCTCTCCGGATGGCTCATCTGTGTAGTTAAGTGTAGTTAAGGACGTCTGAAAAATGGTTTTTTTAATTGTATACCTAAAGAATAATCTTCTATTCTAAAAAAATATAATGCTACTATTGGGAGTCTGGGCAAATTGAAGGCATTGGAAGCCTTGAACATACAAACATGTAATATACACCCCCCCCCCCAAAGTGATATCCATTTGCTAGTTGTACGATTGCACAAAGAAGAATCTTCCGTTCTGAAGAAAATAATGATGCTCCACTGCTTGAATCTAGCTACATTAGTATTTATTTTTCTACACAATCCTTCTCTAGTTCTCTAGTTTCTCTCTCTTCTTTTGCCCCACCTCCAATCAACAAATCGAACTTCATGTTACCTTCTCGTCTCCTTGTAGCTGCCTCACTCCTATTGACGCAGAAAGTTTTAGAGAAATGACACTTTAAAAGAGTGAAGAAATAATCTACATATGACCCATTAGCCATAATCTAAAAAGAACACGCCTAGCAATCAACCACCTTAGCCAGTTACCCTAGCTCCCTAGCTAGTTCCTTAAAAGATTGCAACCTGAGGAGAAAATTATTGTGTACAATGAAACTACACACTGGAATGAATAACAAATTACTCTCCATTTAAAAATATAATACGTATTTTGTTTTCTTTTGACAAGGCTTTGATCAAGAATTTTTGGAATTACTTTTGAATGTTGGTTTTAGTTCAAGCATGTTGAGGTTTGTCCAATGGTTCTTTTGTTTTGTTTTTTGGACTTTTACTTGGGGTGCACTGCGTGCAAAGCCGGACATTGTTTTCACGTTAAGTAGCGCCTAAAATTGAAGTTGCTACATGAGAAATGCTCAATGGCACAACACGTCAAGAAACATCTTCATGACCTACCCCACAACAACATGTTGTCGAGAATAAGGAGGTTGTTCACAACTCTGGTGATCCACATAGTGAAATCAGCCCCAACTCTGATTGTGATGGGCTAGAACTCCATGTGCAACTGTTAGCAACCCAACACTCTGGCCTCAACTCCATCTCAAAAAGCAACTATCAGTACAAGTAGAGACTATTTTAAGTGGCAAGGTGTTAACGCTAAAATTTAGAAATCCTAACGATAGATTGGAAAGACGATCGGCTTGAGTGAAAAAGTGTCTGATTGCTACAGGGAACAAGCCGATCAGATTGAAGCAAGGATAGATTCGGTCCAGAATAGAAGACTATCCAGATAAGACCGAGTTTGAGGAGTAACCGTGGTTCACGGCTAGGTATTCTATCGTATCTTATATGAATAAAAAGATTTAGTTAGTTGGTTAACTTTCTTAGAGATATTTTCCTTTATATTTGTTAGAAAATAACGTTCGATGATTGTTGTAAACGCGTCGAACTTTGTAAACCAAGGGTATAAATATAGACCCCCTGAAAACATGTACATCAATCCTTCGATCAATACAACTTCGGCGCATCGTCACTCTAGTCTATCTAGGTTTTTACTAACAGGGTCTGGCTCTCGATGCAGAGCTGTATCGGTTAAGTTTGATCTCCAGTGAAAGGGTAAGACCCGCCACTATCTTAATATGTCTCGTTCTTTCTAAGGCTGCATCGGTTAGGTTTAACCTCTTAGGCCGATCAAATATATTGCATTACGTCCGTGTAGGATCTATCGGCCTATCAAGCTCTCTCCGCCATCGTTGGTCTCGTACTGCATTGGTTAGGTTCGACTTACGAGGCTGCCGACGGTGGAAACAGCTTTAGGCCTATAGGTCTTTGTATGACGTTTTATTGGAGTGTTAGCCGATGAGTTATCTATATGTTGAACATCATGCTCAGTGTATCAGCTCCTCGGTCGATACGCACCAGTCTTCAAAGACTTCCCTTGAAGCCGATGCACGCCAGTCTTTAGAGAGACGTCCACTCATCGGCTTAGCTAGCCGATGGGTTTGCTTCACCCTTACTTCAGCACATCTCATCCAGCATTCACCATCCAGTTGCCGTTGGCCTCGATCTCGTACTGTCTCGGTTAGGTTCAATCTTCAAGATTCGGTGCTAGCACCGTCGTCACGGCGGGTGACGGGTCTCATGCTGTCATATCTAAAGCGTCATCGGATTTGCAGCCCGTGCCTTTTATATGATTCCTTGCTAGTTCTCATATGCCTTCATGGGCTTTTTAGCTGATGAATGACCGCTACAGCTTCGGTTGACTTCTAGGAGGGATTCCGCGTGCCTTACTATTCTCTGAATACACTCCTATGCCTCTATCGGCTCTACGGCCAATGGATCAGGGGCATCATATCTTTCATCGACATCCGCCTATGCCCTCCTCGACTCCCCAGCCGATGGAAGAGCGTCCTGATTCTTATCAGCTATTAGCCAATAGCAGAAGCTATCCGAACGCGGCCGATGACCAACCCGATCCTATCAGCAGCCAGCCGAGAGCGAGGGCTCATATCAGCCCATCGTCCGATTGACCCGTTCGTCTCACCTCCTTATCAATTGCAGGGTCAAATTGACTGGCATGCCTGCACCCGCACCGTCATGCCAGAGCCGAGCGAAACCCACGGCCCCCAACGTGCATACCTCGAGCCACGGAGAGAAGCCGACCGGTTTGTACTGGAGCTAAGCAGACCTTCCAGACGTTGGCATGCTCACGCTGGGATCCGGCATGACCACAATGGTAGTCGAGTTTGGGTTGAACTATGGGGATAGAATGTTCTAGAAATTTCTAGAAGCAAGAGGGCTGGTGGTAGGAAGAACATAGGGAGGAAGAAGATCGACAAGGTGCCTAGCCAGTCGCCATGTCACCACCGCCACCAAGAGCCAATTCCAGATCGATGCTTTCTGGAATGCTGCTGTTGCTCTTTTGTATTGCCCTCCTTGGCTTGGTTTGGGCCCTTGACTTTCAAAATGACCAGACCATCCTATATGATGCCAAGCCAAGCTCATGATTGCGACATGGTCAGCGCCATTCTTGATGTCAAGGCCCAACATCGAACACTTGGCAGGCGTTGGAGGATGTGGTTCCTAGGGTGATAAAGATGGTGCAGCCTCGATGCTAACCTGCTGGTGGGGAGCTCCCTAATGGAGGCACTAAATTCCTCACAACCCTTCCTCCTATCTCCCATCAAGCTGAACACGTCTAATAACCAATCTAGGTTCTCACCAATTCTATGCTAGGCATCCCTTAACTTCTCTTGTAACAAATACAACACTTCATCTTGTGTTATCTTCTCCTCGTTGATGATGAGAAGAATGTTTTCTTCAAACACGAGGAGAAGAATGTTTTCTTCAAACACCCCCAATCAGCTAGGCATTTTATCAAACAGGTGGTGTGCGCTGCTCTGATAAACACGCTCTGATGAATGATACAACTACTCCCCAATGCCTCCCTCAAATTGAGTGGCTGTGATTGATAGCGTTCGAGCTATGAATCGTCCAAGGACACGCACACGTTCAACTATAAAATCACAACTGGAGGATACTCTCAACTCACAGCAGGATAAAAGAGGAGATAAACTCAACTCAAGATAAACTTTTTCATAATAATTCAACAAGTGAGTTTACATTCAGAAATTAGGCTTTATATAGCCATACAACTCAACTCTAGAAACTTCCTACTAATTAATAACTCCTTAACTATTTTTGCAAATATCAAAACACAATAAAAACAACATTAACTACTACTGCTAATTCCCAAATATAATTAAAACATAGAAAGACTCAAAAGACAAGTTCCAAGAAACTAAATGCTGGCTGGCTCCTCAGTAACCATGCTCACTTGACACGAGGTTTTGACCAAGAAGACTCTGGAATCTGGAGAAACTCAAAACATAAAAAAGATAGTCCATTTCATTATCTGATCACAGAAATTTAAATCACTCAAATCCGAGCCTTTATGAGAGAGTTATGCCCAAAATACTGGCCCAGTACGAATCTGTCCAGAGAGCTGCTGTTTCGTAAATTAATTGTAAATATGACTTGGGCCTGTTTCTTCAAGCTGAGAACTGGTCCATAACTTGCTTCCTTGATCATGATTGTTTATATGTAAACCTGCCATGACTTGATCGCCATCATTCTCCCCCGGTTGAAAAGAACTCGCCCACGAGTTTGGCTCATTTTCGCCATGGTATGGAGAAAGATCCTTCACATTGAATGTGGATGAAACACCATAATCTCCGGGAAGCTCCACCTTGTAAGCATTGTCACCTATGCGCTGCAAGATTTTAAACGGTCCATTACCACGGTGCTTGAGCTTTGCATTGCGCCCAGGTGGAAATCTCTCCTTGCTCAAATGCACCCACACAAGATCACCTTCTTTGAAAATCACAGCCCTTCGGTGCTTGTTAGCTTGTCTTTCATACTTCTGATTTTGCTTCTCAATCCTCTTGCTGACTTGTTCATGCAAGCCCTTGATTGCTTTAGCACGCTCATCTGCATCTCCACTATAGCTATGGCTGATTGGCAATGACACAAGATCAAGAGGAGTCTTCGGATTGCATCCATACACCAATTCAAAAGGGCTTTTACCTGTCGTCTTGCTGCTGGACCTGTTGTAAGCGAATTCAGCTTGAGGTAGAACAAGGTCCCATTGGCGTATGTTATCACCCACCAAGCTTCTCAACAGATTGCCCAAACTCCGATTCACAATTTCAGTTTGGCCATCGGTTTGAGGATGATAGGCTGAACTAAACTGCAGCTTTGTACCCATCTTACGCCAAAGTGTTCTCCAAAAATGCCCAACAAACTTCGGGTCTCTGTTAGATGTTATGGTATTTGGAATGCCATGCAACTTCACTATCTCCTTGAAATAAAGATCAGCTATGTTAGTGGCATCCATCGTTTTTGCACAAGGAACAAAGTGTGCCATTTTAGAGAACCGATCAACCACCACCATGATTGAATCTTTGCTGCGTTGAGTTCGGGGCAGTCCCATCACAAAGTCCATGCTCACATCTTCCCACGGTGCATTAGGAACAGGAAGGGAAGTGTAAAGTCCAGAATTTTGAGACTTTGTTTTTGCTAGATGGCAAGTTCTACATCTCAAAATGTAATGGTTCACATCCTTCATCATTTTAGGCCAATAGAAACGGTCTTGGAGTAATGCACTAGTTTTATCTCGTCCAAAATGACCACTTAACCCACCATCATGAACCTCTTTAATGATCTGCCACCTCAAAGAACAATTCGGTACGCACAAACGGTTGCCATAGAAAATATATCCATCATTCACCATAAATTCTTTATATGGACCTTTTGCACATTCAGCTTTTATCGTGCCAAAGAACTCATCATTAGAATACAACTCCTTGATCACTTCAAACCCAAGAACATTTACCTTCATTGTGGACAGCAAAGAATGCCTCCTACTTAAAGCATCTGCCACCTGATTTGAAGCACCACTTTTATGCTTGATGTGTAATGTGTAGCCTTGTAAAAATTCCACCCACCTTGCATGTCTCGGTTTGAGCTTGTGCTGCCCATTTATGAACTTCAGCGCCTTATGGTCGGAGTAGAGAATGAACTCCTTGGAAATGAGGTAGTGTCTCCAATGCCCAAGAGCTCGTACAATTGCATAGAACTCTTTGTCATATGTAGTGTAGTTCTTACGTGAATCTCAAAGCTTTTCACTAAAGAAGGCAATAGGTCGACCCTCTTGATTGAGAACCGCACCAATGCCTACACCAGATGCATCACATTCAAGCTCAAAAATATTCTCAAAGTTGGGCAAAGCAAGAATTGGGGCTGCTGTCATCTTCTCCTTGATGAGCTGAAAGTTCTTTTCAGCTTCCTTCGTCCATTTGAATACTCCTCCTTTCAAGCACTCGGTGATTGGAGAGACAAGAGTGCTGAAATCTCGAATGAACCGGCGATAGAATGAGGCCAGTCCATGAAAACTTCTCACATCATGAATGTTGGCTGGTGTTGGCCATGAAACAATTGCATCCACCTTAGAAGGATCAACATGAATACCTTCAGCTGAAACCACATAGCCTAAAAACACCAAGTTGCTGGTTAGGAACTCGCACTTCTTGAGGTTGATGTAGAGTTTCTGTTCAGCTAGCACTTCAAAGACTTGGTGAAGGTGCTCCAAATGCTCTTCTTTACCCGTGCTATACACGAGTATGTCATCAAAATAGACCACCACAAATCTGCCAATAAAAGACTTAAACACCAAATTCATTAGTCTCATAAAAGTACTAGGAGCATTAGAGAGTCCGAATGGCATCACCAACCACTCAAACAATCCATCATGGGTCTTAAATGCTGTCTTCCATTCATCACCAGGCCTCATACGAATCTGATGGTACCCACTTCTAAGATCAATCTTTGAAAACACACTAGCACCATGGAGCTGATCTAGCATGTCATCTAGACGAGGAATAGGGAAGCGATACTTGATAGTAATCTTGTTGACCGCTCTACTATCCACACACATGCGAAAAGAACCATCTTTCTTTGGCACAAGCAAGGCTGGAACTGCACAAGGACTCATGCTTTCACGCACCAAACCCTTTCTCATCAACTCATCTACTTGCCGCTGCAACTCGGCATTTTCTGTTGGGTTCATTCGGTATGCTGCTTTGTTTGGCAAAATTGCACCAGGAACAAAATCTATGCAGTGTTGCACACTCCTCATTGGAGGTAAACCTGCTGGAATTTCATCTGGAACAAGGTTCTGAAATTGTTCAAGTAAAGGTACCACTGGTCCGGGTATTAGAGGACTTCTGTCACCCTTAACTTCTTTCACCACCAATGCAAAGGCTATTTGGGATTCTTCAAAAATTTCAGTAAATTCAGATTTTGAGAGAATGAAATTGCTATCCTTGAGGGCTGGTTTAGATTTCATTTCCATTCTAGAAGGACCCAAAGTAATCTTAGCACCATTCAGCTCAAAAGAATAAGTGTTTTTAAAACCATCATGGTGTACCTTTCTATCAAACTGCCAAGGTCTCCCCAAAAGTAAATGACAAGCATCCATAGGAACTACATCACACCATACCTCATCTCGGTACTTCTCACCAATAGAAAAATTAACCAAACAACGTTGGTCAACTTGCACACATTTACCCTTTTCCAACCAAGAGAGTTTGTACGGTTTTGGGTGCTTTTCAGTTTTAAGCGGCAACTTTTGTACCATAATTTCAGAAACAACATTCTCACAACTCCCGCTATCAATGATAACATCGCATACCTTCCCATGAGAGGTGCATCGTGTATGGAAGATATTGTTACGGAGCCACACATCATCTTGAACGGGACTGGAATTCAGCACACGCCTAATCACCAACATCTCACCCGTATCTCCATAAATGACATCCTCCTCATCTGCTGCCTCATCAAACACGGGTGGAGAATCAAAATCTGTTTGCTCCTCTTCTAGGGGTTCTTCAATAATGGTAAATACCCGCTGGTTTGGGCACTCAGACATGATGTGACCGTACCCTTTGCACCGATAGCATTGAACAGCTTTAGGGGCTGGTTTAGAGGGTCCTGCGGTTGCGGTTTTTGCTAAAAATTTGGCCACTGCACTTGATGTTGGTTTGGCTGATTGCGTACTGCTCCCATGACTTGTTGGATGGCCTCGATTGAGAACTCGGCTACCACCAAAGCTCGCTGTTTTTCTGACTTCTTTCTCCTTGAGTTGCTTCTCAACTTTTGTGGCAAGTTTAAACACATCATGATAAGAGATAAAGGGCTATAAAGTTACCACATCATGAATCTCCTTGCGAAGGCCACGAAGATATCGTGCAATGGTTTGTTCTTCGGGCTCAACAACGCCACATTTCAACATGAGGTGATCAAGTTCTTCAGTGTAATCTGCCACAGTTTTATCACCTTGAACAAAGCCATGAAGTTGAAAAAAGGCCTCTTGCAAGTACCCTTCCGGCAGAAACTTCTTTCGTAACTCTTTCACCATCTTTTCCCATGTTCTGATTTTTTGCTTACCCTCACGGGCTCGCTTCATCTTCAACTGCTCCCACCAAATAGATGCATGCTTCTTTAATTTGATGGCAACAATCTTCACCTTCTCTTCCTCAGGGACATCTTGGTATTCAAAGACACGTTCAACCGTATTGAGCCAATCTATGAACTCATCGGGTTGTATGCGCCCTTCGTACACAGGAATATCCGCTTTTAGATCAAAAGCCCGTCGAAATTGCTGGTTCCTTTGGGTGTGATTTTGATGGAGAGCCTCTTCATCACTGGACACCAAGGTGTGGTTGTCGTGGAAGGGGTTGAACTCGGCATCATCGTCACCATAAGTTTCGCCATCTGAGCCACGATAGGAATCATCGCGGTTGTTCCCAGCGGCCTCCACGCGCGCTAGACGCTCTTGGAGTTGTTGCACATGCTGCCTCAACTCGTTCAACTCAATATCTCGATCGGCTTGCTGGTTGCCTTCAGGAGGATTGACACGAGCACTACGTCGCACCATCCTTCGCCTGCTGCTCTGATACCAACTGATAGCGTTCGAGCTATGAATCGTCCAAGGACACGCACACGTTCAACTATAAAATCACAACTGGAGGATACTCTCAACTCACAGCAGGATAAAAGAGGAGATAAACTCAACTCAAGATAAACTTTTTCATAATAATTCAAGAAGTGAGTTTACATTCAGAAATTAGGCTTTATATAGCCATACAACTCAACTCTAGAAACTTCCTACTAATTAATAACTCCTTAACTATTTTTGCAAATATCAAAACACAATAAAAACAACATTAACTACTACTGCTAATTTCCAAATATAATTAAAACATAGAAAGACTCAAAAGACAAGTTCCAAGAAACTAAATGCTGGCTGGCTCCTCAGTAACCACGCTCACTTGACACGAGGTTTTGACCAAGAAGACTCTGGAATCTGGAGAAACTCAAAACATAAAAAAGATAGTCCATTTCATTATCTGATCACAGAAATTTAAATCACTCAAATCCGAGCCTTTATGAGAGAGTTATGCCCAAAATACTGGCCCAGTACGAATCTGTCCAGAGAGCTGCTGTTTCGTAAATTAATTGTAAATATGACTTGGGCCTGGTTCTTCAAGCTGAGAACTGGTCCATAACTTGCTTCCTTGATCATGATTGTTTATATGTAAACCTGCCATGACTTGATCGCCATCAGTGATACCAGTTTATTAGCAATCCAACTGTTTGGCCTCAACTCCAACTCAAATAACAATTATCAGTACAAGTAGAGACTATTTTCAGTGGCGATGGTAGATTGTAATAGTTTGAGGGTAGGAATCGCTCCCGCACATGACACATGTAAAGAAAATTAAAGTCAACCAGTCTCCCTAGTTATGAGTAAAGCCTTTTGATCTCCTCAATATCTTGCCATAATACCGATGGCACATATTGTAGTGAAACCTCATCTCATAGAAAGAACGGTTTGCATGCTATTGGTTCGGTGATATGTGTGAAATAGTACTAATGATTTATATTGTGTCATGAACAATTGGCATATCATATTTTATTGAGATTAAAGTAAAAAGATTGTGTTTGAATTGAATTTACAAATTTGGTGAATAGTATTGGTCGGTTAGACTGGTGAACAGTATGGCCCGATCGTAGAAAATAAGGGGGTTAGACCAGGAAGTCCAATGGTTGAACTGGCGTAAATCTAAAAAGAGTCAGTTTTAAGTTAATTTTTTAGATTGTGATGCTTACTTCATGGTTATGACTTCTAGATACTTTTTATACGTGAGATATTTTGTCGTTTGCTAATGTGAATTAACTTAAGTGTGAACTTGTACGCGGATATGGTTTCTTTGATTGTTCATGTGCAAGTGTTGCTTGAGGTCTCAAAAGTATTGTTGGTGATAGATTGTGAAGGACCGAAAATGGCGACCAGAGGGGGGTGAATGGGAGCCTTAACTTTCACGCGATATAATTGGAGGTTGTCCCAAAATCAACCCTAAAAAGTAGTCGCAAGCAAATCAATATGTTTTCTAACTAATAGATGAGTTATCTCAAGGAGATCACCAGTATTTCTTCCCAAAAATTGATTCGCCCCGATCTATGAACTTGTGAGAAGTTAGACAATTTCCTTTGGTGCAAGGATTCAACTCATGTCCTAGTTCATCTAAAATAAACATATCTAAATCAAAACCCCCAAAACTCAAGATTCAATCCAAAACGTCGAAAGGAGAAAACCAAGAACACGAAGAACACCGATAGGATTTGAACAAACAATTCAAATAAAACGATCTATGAACTCGTGAGAAGTTAGATGATTTCCTTTGGTGTAAGGATTCAACTCATGTCCTAGTTCATCTCAAATAAACCAATCTGATCCAAACCCCCAAAACTAAAGATTTAAACCAAAATGTCGAAAGGGGAAAAGAAAGAACGCGAAGAACACCAACGTGATTTGAATAAACAGTTCACAAATCGAATCCAAAGGACACCAGGAGGTTAGGGCCTCCATTCCCACACACAATCTTTAGTTCTTTTACACAAATACGGTGGATTACGGCATCGCGGATAGATCGAGCAAGAATCCTAAATAGAAAAGCAACAAACTCAAGACGAGCGAGAGAGGAAAAGAAAAAAGAAAAATAAAATGGAAAATGCTCGCACACGCTCGGACATTCCAAATGCAGCTGATGCGGCACCCTCAGCCTATATATATCAGAGCTCTTGTGAAATTCCGATATTGCCCTATCAGTATAATAGGCTAAAATAGTGACCGAAGGGCATAATGGCCGAACTCTTTTTCAGGTGATCGGATGGCCATGCTTCTTGCAAAGATTTGATTCGTCTTGGAGAAAACTTTGTGATTCACTACGTGCTGCCCTATTCCTCCTCGAAACCTGGGTTTTAAGGCCAAACCCACGAAACCGTCACCCGATGGTTTTGAGGCTCAATCTACCAAACCCCTCCGATGTCGACACGTGTCTGACCTGCACCAAGCTCGACGCCTTCGCCTTCCTTCTTGACTTGATCGACGCTGTCTTCATCACCCATGTACACTTGTGCTGTCTTCCTCCGGCGCTCCGATTTCTCAGTCTAAGCCTCACGTCCGTTCTTCACCACTGTCGGTCCATTAGCACAGCCTATCTTTACTTAACCTTTACCTCACCATTGACCACTGCCTCTAAGCTCCACACCTGCAAACCACAAGCCACAAGACATGTTGCATAAACACACTCAACCCTAAGTGTCAATATGTTGACAATCACTCATCACTACAATGAAGCACAAGGGCACATATCAACCTTGTGTTCATAGATTGAGACAAAGCTTGAGATAAGTTGAGTTCTAGACGATCAAGGAGATTATGTGGGATACTAAGACTAGAAAACAATTCATGTAATGGTTTAGTTTCCATATGACATATAAGAGGGATTCTGTACGTATGAAAAGTGGAGTCAAATTTAGAGTCTAGATTTAGGAAGATTTGATTAGCCTGCAGACAGGATCAGCTGACAAAGGGAGGACTGATCGACTCATAGAGTGAAGCCGATTGGCACAGTAAGAGAGCTGATCAAATAGGTTGAGGATGGATTCGATCTAGTTAAAAACGGAAGGTTAACCAGGTGGAATCGAGTCTGAGGACGAGTCGTGAGAATCACATTAGTGTGCTTTATCTATATAGAATATATAATGTAAGATAGGCAAGATTAGTTAGCTTTATAACTTCTTATAGCTTAGTTTCCTTATATGTTTAGGAAATATTGTCCAGGGTTGTCTAAAACCGCATCAGACTCTTGTGAATCTAGGTTATAAATATGGACCCTCTAGAACCTATCGAGATATCATCACAAATCATACAAAATACAATTTTGGTGCATTGCCACCCTTGCTTGTGTAGGTTTTACTCCAGTGGGTTCTACCTCTCGACTTGGGGTTGCATTGGTTAAGTTCAATCTCCAGCGAAAGGATAAGTCTTGCCATTATCATGGTTTATTTTGCTTTGTCTAAGGCTGGATCGGTTAGGTCCGACCTCCTAGTCTAAAAAGGCGTACCGCATCACGTTCATTTTAGGCTTGTTGGTACATCAGCCTCCCTTTGCCATCCCCGGTATTTTGCTACATCGGTTAGGTTCGGCCTATGAGATCGGTGGTGGTAGATTGAGTCATTAGTCCGATGGGTTCTAGTGCAGTGTTCCATCAGAGATAGTAGCCGATGAGTTATCATTACCACACGCCTCATATCTATTTTGCATATCGTGTAACAATTAATCCACTGGCGATTGATTTGGTCTTGTCGGATTCGACCTGATACTATCTTGGTTAGGTCTAATTTATTATGTTCGCATCTGATAGGGGGCTAGCATTGAGATCTAGAGGGCTTTGTTCCCCATTGGCCTTTTCTTTTTCATCGTTACGTCCTATCTAGCCTCTGTCATTTCTATGCCATAAGGCTTGTAATAATACTGTCTTGGTTTGGTCTAATCTATCGAGCCTAGTTCTAATGGTGCCGTTATGATTGTCACTGGTCATCATGAATTCTTAGGGGATTAGGTCCCGCTTCGCTCTTTCGTAGCCTACCATATACGGAGCATCATCAGATCTTTGGCTGGTAAGTCTTTTCTTTTATTCTATGCGTCCATCACCTACGCCTTCATCAGATTTTTAGCCGATGCTCAAGCGTTACCTTCTTATCGGCACCAAGCTAATAGGGTGAGTTATATCAGCCCATCGACCGATTGGCTCATGGATCTCATCCTCTATCTCCTAATCAATTATAGGGTCAAATTGACTAGCACGCCTTCGAACCATGAAGACTAAGGACATACACTAAAGCTAAGCAGATCTCTCAAGTCCTCGCATGACCAAGGCGCCGTCCTCCCTAATCGGACCTCTACCAACTCTTTCATGACTTCGCTCGGTCTGATCGGTCTCCATGAGATTTGGCGACCAACACACTCTTTGGCACACCTGGTGGGACCAGACAACATCAACACAATGGTGAGGAAAGAGATCAACTCAGAGAACATAATTCCAATGACAATGGAGCATTTGACAAAGGATCAAAGGCAACAGATAGAGCAGAGTATGACTAATTTTCAAAAGCTTTGTCTGAAGTCTTTCAGAATGACTAGACAAGGGCCGATTTAGAAGACCCAAAGGTCAAAGCCTATTTTGGTGGGAAAATCAAGCCATTCACTGCCCGTGAGTCCTCAAAATCCATTGCAAGAGATGGTCAATGAAGCTATTCACCACGCAATCATCAATCAATCAGAAGTGTTGGTGAATACTTTGCATAATCTAATCAAGAAGAGGGTGGACAGATCAATTGTTCGAGAACCTAATTAAGGTCCAGTGTATTTGCCATCGAAGACGGAGCAACCAAGATTAGTTATGGGACTTGGAGAGATGTATCAACAAATTTGTGTCTACCAGCACAAGATCGGATTGGGGGGCAACATGATGATATGCTGCTAGGGTATCATCTGATGGTTTACTACGGATGATACCGGCAAAACTACCTAGGTGGCAATCCCGATACGAGCAACCATCTAAGAGATTGTCCTAGATAGTATCGGGTACCAACTCCGCCTCAACAGTACCAATGAGAGAACCCAAGATAGGAGGATTGGTCTGCTAGGGTTATAGAGGTAGTTAGGGAGTAGTTCAATATCGAGACAAAGGAGCAAACCTTTATGTATTAACACCCTTACCTAGAGTGGTTCGATAGAGTTGCTTCCACACCGATACTACATACTATACTTCTCTAAAATCTCAGGGCAATATAATATATCTACGGTGGAACACATCTGCCGATTCTTAGCCCAATATGGGGAGACATTGGCTAAGGAAGCCCTAAGAGTATATTTCTTTCCACTATCCCTCTCTATATCAGCCTTCACATGGTTCTCTTCATTACCTCCCAACTCAGTTAGAGGATGGGGTGATCTGGAAAAACAATTCCACCAATATTTCTTCACTAGAATTCATAAGATGAGGCTAATAGATCTTATGTTGGTTAGATAGAGACCTGATGAGTCAGTCCTAGAATACATCTAAAGATTTCAGGACATCAAAAGCTGATGTTTTAGCCTTACCTTGAGCAATGGACAGCTAGCTGAGTTGGCCTTCTAAGGGTTGCTGGCTCCAATCAGAGAATACTTTTCATCTCAAGAGTTTGAGTGTCTCGCACATCTTCTACAAAAAGTATTGGCTCATGAAAGCCAATTCATTTAAGCCAAGAAGGAGAGATTCCACCAGAAGGTTGCTCAGTTACAAGTTTATGCATTAAACTTAGACAATGAGGAATCCGGTATAGAAGTTGGTTTGGTAGAGTGGACCAGGAATAAGAAATTCATATCGTGTCCCTAGGTGAAGAGTATCAGCAAGGAGGAAAGATATGATTTTGATGTCAATAAAGCCAATAAGATCTTTGACCAGCTACATCTAGAGAAGCAGATTCGTCTTCCGCCAAACCTTATATTACCATCAACCAAGGAACTTAAAAAGAAGAAATACTACAAGTGGTATAATTGAATCTTTCATTATACTAACAAGTGCAAAGTTTTTCGGCAACAATTACAGTCGGCTATTGAACATGGAAGAATCAAATTTGAAGATAAAATGTTGATAAAGATCGATGGGCATCCTTTTCCTATGATCATGGTGTTTGCGGGATCTTTTAGAGATCAGGCTGTTGAAGGGAGATGTCAGGGAAAATTAAAAAGTCAACTCATCAGACCTGGTCGAGAAATATTCCAAACATCAAGGTGAAGAACGGCGGACCATGGCGTATGAGGAGAGGTATAGTCCGTATTGGGGTTGTTCGCTTTTTCAATTCTGCTAGGATTAAGATATGAGGTACCATTGATTGAAGACTGTCCGGAGTGAAATAAGCCAAGGTCATAGTATGTTGAACTAGATAGGTCCTCACATAATCGGTCACCTGTTAAGCACGTATCAGTATATAGCCGATTGGGGCCTTATAATGAACATCGCAATCAAAAAGTTGCTGACAACAAGGAATTGCATGTGGAACAGGACACTTCTAATCCCCAATGGTGTCCATCTAGAATCTTCACCAAGAATCAGAAGAGGAGGGCACAAAGGTTATGGCATAAAGAGCAGCACAAGAAACAACGACGGGACATTGAGGAAACTAATCGGAGCTAAAAGGTTAAACTCTGGTGTGTCAAACATAAGGATGATGGCATTGACACATCGGCTCAATGAAAATGATGTTCTTGTTGCCTCTAGAGTACAAAGCTTTCTCATCTAATGAGAAAGATCAAGAAGAAGTTTTTGCCCAGTTGACATTGCATCCTGATCAAGTCATACTTGACAACCTTGAAGAATCTAAGCATCGGCACCTAAAGCCGTTGTACTTCAAAGGGTATGTGGATGGGAATTGAATGACGAAGATGCTAGTTGACGGGGTGCAGCCATCAATCTTATGCCGTACACCACATATCGCAAGCTGAGGAAGATTGCCGAAGATTTGATCAAAACAAATAGGGTGTTAAAGGACTTCGGTGGGAATCCATTAGAAACGAAGGGTCTGTTGAATGTAGAATTAATAGTTGAAGTAAAACATTGCCCACCACGTTCTTCGTTATCAATGGCAAGGGATTATATAGTCTACTTCATATTGTCTAGTAGCAAGGAGATCAAGTTGAGGTGATTCTAGCCAATCAATTGACCAACATTGCGGTGACTATTCTACCAATATTTGAAGCTAATGGGGTTGATTGCCATTCTAGGAAATATGACATGGAGATTTTCTTGAAGAAACCAATAAGGGAATAAAGCTGATCGAACAAGTTGGCTTAGAACAGTTGTCCTAATGGGCACCATTGAAGATTTCAAAGGAAAGTTAGGGCAAGGATTTATGTCGGTGATGATTTGGAAGAAGTTGATATAGGTCTAGGAGATAGACCAAGGCCGACGTATATTAGTAAAAATTTTTATACCGAGTTCTGAAAAGTGTTAATAAAATTGCTTAAGGAATTTCGGGAATATTTTGTATGGGATTATCATGAGATGCCTAGTTTAAGCTGATCGATTGTTGAACATCGGATTCGTATCAAACCAGGATATCGGCTGTTTAAACAACCTCGAAGGAGATTCAAGGCAGAATTATATATTCGGATTGAAAAGTACCGGTGTGACTTATCAAAGAGCCATGAATTATATATTTTATTATCTCATCGGCCTACTGGTGGAGATATACATTGATAACGTGGTGGTTAAATCCAAGAGTGTTGAAGATCATATAGCCAATCTGTAAAGAGTACTCAAGAGGGTGTAGAAATATGGACTTACAATGAATCCTCATAAATGTGTTTCTGGCGTATCACTAGAATATTCTTGGGTTTTATGGCGCATGAGAGGAGAATCGAATTTAGTTAATGAAGCATCAAGGTTATCCAGAGCACCGAGCCACCAGTCAATAAGACATAGTTATAGTACTTAATCGGTAAGCTTAACTTTGTGAGGAGATTTATTTCAAATTTATTGAAAAGGATTGAGTTTTTCACACCATTGCTGAATTTATGAGCCGATCAAGAATTCCTGTAGGGTGTCAAGTAGTAGAAAGTATTTGATCAAATCAAAGATTATGTAAATTCTTCACTAGTATTGATTCCACCATAGAAGAGGGTATTATTCAAGTAATATCTATTAGCCGATGAGAAGTCTGTTGGGTCGGTGCTAATATAAGAATTTGAAGGAAAAGAATGATTTGTACTCTAAGCTGATGACTTCTGGCTATTGAGAGAAGATATCCTATGGTGAAAAAGTTATGACTGTGCTTATATTTTTCATGTACCAAGTTGAGACATTATCTTCTATTGGCTAAGTGCACAATGGTTTGTAATACCGATGTGATTAAGTATATGTTATTGGCTCCAGTCTTAAAAGAGCAAATTGGTAAATGAATAATAGTTTTAATGGAGTTCAATCTAAAATATGAATTGGCTAAGTGAGTCAAAGGGCAAGCTGATGCCAATTTTATCATACAACACAAAGGGATCCATGAAAATTTTGTGGAGCCGATTTGATGAACTTTATTCTTTGACGGAATGGTTTGCAAGCATGGATCTGGTATCGGCTTGGTAATTATATTATCTTGGGGGCCAAACTTTGGGTTTACTTTTACAATTAAACTTTATCAGACTAATAATCAGGTAGAGTATGAAGCAATACTCAAAGGTTTTCAACTACCAAGTGAAATTGGAGCCAATGCGATAGAGATCATTAGAGATTCTTTGTTGGTGATCAAGCAGCTGTCTAGGGAGTATGAGTGCAAAGATGATGTCTTAAAATTATATTATGAAGATTGTCAATATTTATTGAAGGATTTCATGATAGTATGGTTGATTATATTCCTAGAGAGAAGAATTTAGAAGCTAATGATCTTGCTCAAATTGCTTTAGGATATTGGTTGGATAGGAAGATGGAGGTTGAAATAGCTAATATTGACAATCATATTGAGGCCGATGATTGGAGATGAGAGATTATCCAATATTTGCAAAAATCCGTCATAGTCGGCTTCTAGGAAACTTTGGTATAAGTCTACTAAATACGTATTGCTTGATGAAGAATTGTATTTTTAGACCATTGATGTAGTTCTGTTAAGATGCCTAGGTATAGAAGAGACTACAATAATAATGATTGAAGTACATGAAGGCGTCTATAGAGCCCATCAATCAGTACCACAAGATGAGGTGCCTGATTAGAAGAACTAGGTATTTTTGGCTGACAATGCTGGAGAATTGCTTCAAATACTACAAAGAGTGCCAAGACTATCATAAGTTTTGAAATGTGCAGCGAGCCCCAGTATTGGCTATGAACCCGATCATCAAGCCGTGGCCGTTGAGAGGTTGGGGAATTGACATGATTGGCCAGATTTATCCTTCATCAAGAAATGGGCAGAAGTTTATTTTGGCGGTGATAGATTATTTTACAAAGTGGGTAGAGGCTATCCCTTTGAAGAAAGTTACATCTAAGGGCGTGATTGAGTTCATCAAACAACACATTATCTATCGGTTTAATATTTCATAGATGATTACCACCGATTAAGGTTCTATTTTCATGTCTGATGAGTGTCAACAGTTTGCTGCCAGTATGGGGATTAAGTTGTTGAATTCATCACCATATTATACTCAAGCTAACGGTCATGCCGGGGCTTTCAACAAGAGTTTAATTGAGTTGATCAAGCGCAAGATTGATCAACAGCTACGGAGGTGGCACGTTACATTAACCGATTTATTATGGACCTACCGGATGTCATGTCATGAATTTACTATAGTACCACCGTATCAGCTGATATATGGGCATGAAGCAGTTCTACCATGGGAAGTTAACATCGGCTCTAGGAGGGCGCCTTTATAGGATCAACTGACAGCTAATACCTACTACAACCTAATAGGAGATGAACTTGATGATTTGGTTCAGAATTGGCTAAGGGCACTTGAGAAGATTAAGGAAAACAAAGCCAACATGGCTAGGCATTACAACAAAAAGGTGATGACTAAATCTTTTTTTGAACAAGATCTCGTTCAGAAATTTATTTTGCCAATTGGGTCTAGAGACAATAAGTTCAAGAAATGGTCACCTAATTGGGATGGGACTTATCAGATCAATGAGTGTGTGCCTAGTAATGTTTATGTACTAGAAAGTCTTAAAGGGGAGAAGTTTGCCAAAGCGCTCAACAAAAGGTATCTGAAGATTATCCTAGCGTTTGAGTTGACTTTTAAATCGGCTAAGTAAAGCCGATAGTGTTCTATTAGCTAGTGGTAGTCAATGCCGGATGGTATTGCTTACCTAAATCGGCTATGTGCAGCTAATTTCTAGTATTTCATGACAAAAGCCGATATGGTTATATTGGCTATAGATGGCCGATATCATTGGATGTCGCCTTTAGGAATATAAGTAAAAAAATAATAGGGGCAATCAAATTGTTTTACAGACAATCAATGTTTTGAAGTGACATCATGGATTTTTAGCATTGAAATGTTACATCAATTTTTTGTTTGCTACAATCATGCGTAGGTGGATTCTATCTATTTCGTTGATGGCGTGGATGTCTTCTTCATTGAATCTGGGGATGGTTTTCAAACACTTGTACTGATGAGTTGCTTGATGTACTTTTTCTGCTACTTTGGCATCTTGATCCTTGATTGATTGTGATAAGCTAATAAGGTGGGATTTTGTGACTTCAATGTCATGGAGCACCTTATCGAGCTCCACCATCAAATTGGCTTCTCATTTCTTTAGTTGGCCTAGCTTGGTTTGGGTATCCTACAAGTTAGCTATCATTTCATCGAGTTTGGGTAGATTGCTAATCGTTTTGAGCTAAGTCTCTTTGTTCGGCTTGATGGGCTATACGTTGTCTAGTTGTCATCAGCTAGGTTTGTGGAATTCCAAATAAGCGAGAGGCGCTCGTATGTCGGTGAGTTCTTTGGGCAAGAGGAGTTCAATCTCAGCAAGTCTTTCCTGGATTGGTCCAAAGTTTTCCACCAATGAGCCAATTGAAATTTTTGGTCGATGCATGATATCCGATAATTGCTCACATACATCAGCTGGTAGAAATGGTTCGGTCGCTGCACTAGTAGTTGTGTCTTTATCCGTCTCTTGGTATTTGCCTATGTTGAAGGAGAACAAATTGGCTAGTGATTGCACATTAACATCGGTAAATAGGAGAACTATGAGCTCATGCAAAAGTGAAAATATGGGGTGAATGTACCTAAGACACAGCGGGAATAGCGTGAACAGTAACATGAGTGTCGGCTTGATGAGAAGTAGTTTCAAGAGTATGGCCAATGACCGATGTAGAGGTTATGCAAACTGCTTGAGTAATTTCTGTTTGGGGATCGGCTGATATTGAAGGTTTTATAACTTTTAGTGCAACCATCAGCTCAATACTTGTAGCGGTCTCTATCAATAGGATTTTAGGAGCTAATGGTTCAAGCTGCAAAGCGAAGATATCAGGAAAGGTATGAAGATAATGGAGAAGAGACTAAATCGGCACATACAAGCAAAGGTGAAGGGGGCGATGTTGAAGTGGGAGGAGGTCCTTGGGAGATTGGTACCGTGACTGTGACATCAGCTCTCTATTTTTGTTTCTTGGAAGCCATCGGAGTAGCCAACTTTTTGCGTTTGATCCTCGATGAGCGCGGTACCTGGAGCAAAGCCAATGGAGAGGAATCACCATCTCTAAAGTGGGGCTCGGGCGATGGGGGTTGATACATAATCGACCGGCTGCTTACACTTGTTATAGGCACTTCTTTATCACTAGCCTGTAGGGTCATGGAAGTTGAATAATGCATTCAAGATAAAACAGAGTATGGTAAATAGAGTATGGAGAATGATCACCTCTTCATCAAATTCGATGTAGTTAGGATTAAGGCACGAGTAGTAGTGTTCAGCCAATGAACTAAACAAATGTCTTCTCCACTCTAACCACCATCGAACGAAGAGTCTGGTATTGGATATATATGGCTCGAAGGTGGTGATGGTGTCCAAGGATAGAGATTCGACTATCATCCTTAGCCTATCATACTCCAAGCCGCTATTTGCATGTTCTTACACTTGGAGCTTCCTGATGAAAAATAAACCAATTGGGAGTTGGCCAAAACCCAATTGATGAGCACTGATACATGAATAATAGAACTCATATGATGGGTGTTTGGATCGGTCCAATGAGAATCCAGTCGGCAGAAGATTGAAAGTTATGGCCAATAGAAATATGGTCTTTGATTCTTCATCGACTAGGGCGTTGAGAGGGTGAAATCTAGAGGGCATCTCGAATGATGAAATGTCCTCACACAGAAATTAGAGGGTGAATTCCCTAGTAAAATCATTGTAAAAACATTTAAACTATTGGCTGAGTTCGAGAGGTGTCATTTTCCTTCTAGAAAGAACCAACATGGCTTCTCCCAGTGAAATACATCGGCGTCGGCTGGCTTCACTTTCCTCTGAATGATCGGCTAGGAAAGTCAGAGAGGAGAAGGGGGTCCTAGGATGACTTTGGAGGTGTGGATGTTTAAACATAGTTGTATGAACCAACAAAGACCGCCAATGTAACCGATTGATTGGCCAGCCGATAGCTTGTTCACCAATTGATAGAGTAGTTGGTAGGTGACTCCAAGGAGATACTGCCCCAAAGGGATCTAGCATCAATCAGAGAAGCACTCCGCTAAGCATTGCATGTTGGTTGTCGAGCCAAGGGTCAAACCACCATGGGCGAACCACTCCAACCACAAATTCAGGAATGCAACATGAACTAGTCGTCAACTGCCTAGAAGTTTTGCTATGTAGAGATATGTATTTAGTCCATCCTCTGATTTTTTGGTGTACAGCCAATAAGTGAGTTTGAATCGGAGGATGGATGGATTTAAATAATGTGTGGTGTTGAGACAAGTCAACATAATGACATCCATCAAGGTGGGAGTTATCGACCGATGTCCAAACATGAAAGCATTGAGGACGTCTGACCAAAAGTAAGAGGCCAATGCAAGCAGAGAGTCATTCTTTGCCATATCGACAAAGGAGAGGTTGATATAATGGTTGATTTTCATGTCCTCCCAAATCAATTTTTTAGAAGCCGATACTTTAAGATATCAATTCCTCCATTCTAGGAGTCTACTAGGCCAATATCTAAAGCTATTAGCCCAATCATCGATTATCATGGGCAAGTTTTTATGGAGGATCCATTTTATTTTAGAATTGATAAAGTCTGTTCGATCTCACTACCCATGGGGCCTAAATAGAAGAAACCCGGGTAGTCGGCACCTAGAATCGGAATCTGACTTTTGAGATTCAAAAGTAAACAAAAACCTAATGAACAAAGATGAGGAGGCGGGATGGACCAAATCAGCAGAGGAGAGGATAGAAGATTACCTCAGGGATTGCGGTTGTTGAAGCCATCGCGTGAGGGAAAAGGAGAATAAGATTGATAGTTGATGAAGCAATCCATAGAGATTCGCCTTTGGTCATCAGAGCTTGTTGAGATTTTAGGGGCACTAGTAAAGGAGGTGTGAAGAAGAAGTATGAAGGGGCAAAATGTTTTATAGAGGCTTGATGACCTAGTGGGAATCTAGCCCAATTAGGTGCTATTTGCAAGCTGTAGTGGACCATCTTGGTTTGCAGAGAATTCTAACGGCTTGGAATTTCAATGTCTATTAACAACTCCAAAATTGGGGGCATATGTTAATGCTAAAATTTGGTTAGCCTACAAACGCGATCGACCAATGAAGAGAAGACTGATCGACTCATAGAGGGAAGCCAATTGACATAGTAAGAGAGCCGATCGGATAAGTTGAGGATGGATTCGGTCTAGCTAAAGACAAAAAATTATCTAGATGGAACTAAGTCTGAGGAGGAGTGGTGACAATCATGGTAGGGTGCTTTATCTACGTAGAGTACATAATGTAAGCTAGATAAGTTTAGTTAGCTTCATAACTTCTTATAGATTAGTTTTCTTATATGTTTAGGTAATATATAATCGCATTAAACTCTTCTAAATCCGGGGTATAAATATAAACACCTTGGAACTTATCAAAATATTAACACATATTATACACAATATAACTTTGGTTTATCACCACCCTAGTTTATCTAGGTTTTACTCTAATGGATTCTAGCTCTCGATGTGAGGCTATATCAGTTAAGTTTGATCTTTAGCGAAGGGCTAAGTCTCGCCATTATCATGGTTTATTTTGCTCTATCTAAGGATACATCGATTAGGTCTGACCACTTAGTCCAATTAGGCATACCGCATCACGTTCGTGTGAGACTTGTTGGTACATTAGTCTCCTTTCGTTATCTCCTATATCGTGCTGCATCGGTTAGGTTTGACCTACGAGATCGGTGGCGGTGGATTGAGCCGTTGGCTTGACGTGTTCTTGTGTGGCATTTCGTCCAAGTGAATAGCTGATGAGTTATCATTACTGCACGTCTCATATCTATTTTGCATATCGTCTAACAATTAATCTGTTAGCGATCGACTCGGTCACATCATACTGTCTCGGTTAGATCTAATCTATTAGGTTCACCTCTGATGGGGGTTGGCATAGAGATCTAGAGGGTTTAGATCCCTATCGACTCAGATAGTCAATGAGGTTAGATATAAGACTGCATCAAACATTTGGTTGATAAGCAACCAATGACCTCGCCCTTTCCTTTTTCATTGTTATGTCTGATCTAGCATCTATCATCTCTGTGACTTTAGTCTTGGCCTCATTCTGTTTTGGTTCGGTCCGATCAATTGAGAATGGTTCTAATGGTGTAGTTAAGGTAGTCGTTGATCTTCATGACTTCTTAGGGGATTAGGTGGCACACCTTCGAACCTCGAGGACTAAAGAGCTATGAGCTAAGCAGATCTTCTAGGACTTCGCATGATCAAAGCGTTGTCCTTTCCGATCGTACCTCCATCGGCTCATTCATGATTTCACTCAGTTCAATTGGTCTCCATGAGATTTGATGACCAACAATAACTCCATAATATCCTCTTTAAAAGGATATCTACTGGTATAAATATATGACTAGTTGAGGCTTAAAAGGAACACAACATACATGTTAGGTTTTCTTTGAGGTTTTTAATTGTAATTCATGAGGTGAGAGTAGAGTGCTTTGTATGTAGTTTATAGATAATTTTAATGAAATAAAGTTGATATTCTTTTAAGAGTTTTGTCGGCTTTTGATATTTTCGTCGATATTATTTTTCTCTGTTAGCAAGTAGTTGGACCAGTTAGATAGAGGCGGTTGGATTGGAGACAATGTAGCGGTCGGATCGGGTGAAGTAAGGTCACATATATGGCAAGACACGGTTGGACCAAAAGGTATAGAGCGGTTGAACCGAAGATAGAAATCTGGTAGGTCCGATGACTCTAACTTTTGAGAAAGATTGTCTTTATCAATTAGAGATTAATTATAAAAAGTTTTTTATCCTACCATTCACTCTACTTGATTCTTGTGTTTGATCTAATATTATCATGGCACGTGCTAGAACCATTGTTTTGATTCTGATCAGCGATAGTCACCGTAAAACACAGGTTTCCTTGAAGACACCATCGTTGGTGACGAGCGCGAGGCCGACGGCCGGTAACACCTCGGCTCCGTTGGCAATTTTCTTCTATGCGCCGCACTGCGTGCTTTGTTCACTGGCGAGAGATGGCGTGGATGATGGGAGATGGTGCGTGCGGTGCAGCCTAGGGATGAAACGGTCGGAAATGGTTAGAAAACGTCTCAACCATTTTCATAATGATATATTTTTCTAAAACAGAATAAAAACAGTAAATCCGAAAATAAAAACGGTATCAAAAATAATTAAAAACCAGAAACAGAACTATATGGATAGAAATATGTCGCTATCGATCAGAAACCAGTAATAAATATAAAAACAGTTCACTATAAAATCTCACATAAAATAAATTTAAGGTTATACTTTATAAATTATAAATTGACTTTCTTTTAACCTTATTATAATTATAGTCAAGCTAAGTATTCAATTGAGAGTTAATGGGCCTCTAGACTATAGGTTAAATAAAGAAATATAATATAAATATTTACGTATTTAGAAATACGATAATTAATATAATTTTAAAAAATGGTAATTACAGTAAGAATATTGTAAAAATGAGAAATAAGTCGGTATACAGTAAAATTGTTTCCATTTCTATTTCCTTACTTTTTTACTATTTTTATTTTCGTTTTTATTGATAATAATTTTTATATTGCTCGGCCGGTAAAAAGCTTTGTAGATCGAAAATTTTCGTAACCGTTTTTACCGGTAGTGCAGCCTCAGAGATGGTGTGCGCCCCACTTTGCAGAGGAGGATGCGATGGCTTTTATAGGCAGCCAACCGTAGCTGACGTTTTGTTCTTTTGAAAAGAATCCTAACGCTGCATCCTTTCTATTCTAAAATTGTGAGCCAAATCTTGATTACCTATGTGTATATGTGAAACTTTCCTGCTAATCCAAACAGATCAACATCCAAGCTGACGTGCATGCAAATTAGAGAGAGAGAGAGAGAGAGATTTGGCAGAATCACGCGATTGATATGCATGCATAAGAATAAACAGGCCAATTTTATTTGCTCTCTGACTTGATTTGCTTGCTTATTTCTTTCCAACTTTGATCAATAATCTTTAGGATCCATATCTCGTAAATCATTTCCCAAATTTATGTTTCATTTAAGCCATCATCTCCCAAAAAATGTAGACTATAGAACACTACTGTTGCGAAATCCATACTCAGTGTAGAAATATTGGCATTAAAGAGTTATACTATAGCGAAAGTCGCCAGAGAATAAGAATGCCGGTTAAGGAGCAACACTACAGCGAAAATCCATGCTACAGTGTTGGAATAAAGGTATTAAAAAACTGTACTGTAGCGAAGTTCATACTACAGTGTTATGATATATAGGACATGGCGACACGACACGACCGTGCCATCCTTTAAATCTTTTATTCTTCTATTGCGACCAAAACAAGTTGGTGTCAGCCGACAGAAATTTTGAAGGATTTGCAAACCCCAATAAAGTTGCCTTATCCTCGGTAAAATTTTATCAAGCCCGATGCGACCGCTTAAAATGAACACGGTGCCAGCCACCAACCTTAAAGGGTTTGACAGTTCCACACTCACTGCACTAGCATGCTTCACTGCTCCCAAACATTGTGCAATGATGTCCACTAAAGACGTAGATAATAGATGCATAAAGTACTTATCAGTTAAGATAAGTTCAACGATAAAAATGCGGAGTGGGATCCCAATCCTCCATAAAATCACGACAACCAACGACCACCGTAACGATATCGTTAGATACAGCCTTAATAGATCAAATCTAACCAATACAATATGAGACTGAGGATAACAGTGCAGAGACGATAGGAGCTAGATCGAATAAAATAATAAAAAGGGATGAGTCGAGCTCATCGGCTACTTATCGGTCGAATGTTCGACGCAGGCCTATATATTATCTCATCGGTCATCTGAACCAATAGAAAATGAAACATTCTATATCCTGACATTAGTTCTATTGAATACAAACCTAATAGATCAGAACTAACCGAGACATCAGACCAAACTTGATGGGACCAGATCAATCGTTAGCGGATTAATTGTTGGACGAGACATAAGATAGATATAAGCATGAAGCACATGATAATGATAAACTCATCGGCTACTTAATCAGACGAAACGTCATGCAAGGACTCACTAGTCCAATGGCTCGATCTACTGCTAATGGTCTTCTAGATCGGACCTTACTAATACAGCATAAGACCGATGACGACATAGAGAAGCCAATGTAGCTCACATGAGCGTGATGCAGTATATCTGATCAGACTAAGAGGTCAGATCTAACTAATACTTATCTTTAACAAAACAAACAAACCAGAATAATACCAACACTTATCATTTCGTCAAAGATCAAACTTAATCGATGTAGTTTCATGTCAAGCTAGCCAAAATCTGCCGGAGTAAAACCTAGCTAAAATTATGTTTGTAGATGATCTTGTTGATATTTTAATAGGTTGGAGTCTATATTCATATCTTAAAATTACAAGTCGGTTATAATCTCTTAATCTTTTCAAACTCAATCCTATCTTAATAAATTTAGGTCTTTTACTTAGACCAAACTCATTTCCGATCTACTCATCACTGTGTTAATCGGTTTAGAGTCTATGGATCCTCTATTCATTGGCAGATGTTGTTTGTAGATTAACTATTAATAGGTGGTTAGAACCGACCATAGATTTGGAAACAAAATTGCCACGGAAGATCATCGTACTGTTGATTTAACTGGCTACCATGGCAGCGGACAATCCCTTTATATATATATATATATATATTTTTTATGAAATGATACGGGAAGGAGAGCAAGCTGAAAGAGCACAAGCTTTTTTTTCTTTTTTGCGTGCACGTTTTTTTTCGCAAAACATGAGAGAAGCAGAATAATGCAACCTCATGCAAAATAGAGAAATACACCACTTAAATGAGGGATTGAAAGAAGAAGAAAAGAAAAAAAACATTTGTTTTATGTTTTTGAAAAAAAACATTTGTTTTATTTTTTTTGTTGTCTTTTCCATTGATCACCAAACTATATGGTAGCCAAAGACAAACTGCTGGAGGATGTAATATGCCTGTAATCCCACAAATAACTGCATGATCTATCTTAATGTTTCTATTTCCCTCGTGATGCTTGTAAAAAGGGGCTCTATGTTTCATCAGGATCTCCTGGAAGCAGAGGAATCTTCTCTAAGCCTCACTTCGGCTACATGCCTAATGCCTCCCACCCTGGACCCAGGCTGTTCATTTTTAAGTGTTCCAAAAAAAATTCTCCTGACATGTAAAATAGAACAGTGGATTAGCACATAAATTTAAGTATTAGTTTAAAAAACTTAAAAAGTAAATTAATATATTTTTTAAATCAACTTTTCTATAATTTTTTTGTAAAACGTATTGTTTAGTTGTTTAGGAAACGTGTACATAAAATTAGTGGTTATGAAAAGAGGAAAATGAATATAGCCACAGTAGAGAGAATATGATACGACTAGAACATTGGGTGGTTCAGGATAAGAGGCCCTGAAATTCTTGCCAGTAATTTTCTGAGAATGGGAAGTAACCGCCTTCCTCCTGATGGGAGGAGAACAATCTTTAAGTCGGCTCCAAAACCTCCCACAAAAGAATTTTTTTTGATATTTCTCTTTCCTTTTTTTTCTATTTCTTAAGCATTTTTCATTTAAATTATTATAATTTGCCGACTTGCGACTACTGTCCCTCTTCAGAACTTGTAAAATAGTCACCCCGTTTTTGGTGTATACTTAAGTATTCACTGGCAATTAGCATTTTTGATTTGGCCCCTGTTGTCACTTCACCGGGTGGCATGTGACTGCACACCAGAACCCGACTTCTGTCAGCTGCAGGTAGTCCTCTCAGGCTATTTTTCCTATAGTTTTCCCCAGAAGTTTGCCCCCTTGTACTGGGCAAAAGCGAGAGACACGATAAATCCACCACGTTAGGTCGACTTAAATCGGGTTCACCCTGATCCGTTTTGTCCATTGTCGATGTGAGCTGAGTGCTTAGTGTTGAGGTTACTTGGCACAATCGAGACAAGACGGGACATTCCCTGTCCAGGGACATTCTCCATAGACAACATATCAAAGGCAATGAGCTTGGCGATGTGGTTGAAAAGCCAAATTTAACGTGGACAGTGTTGTCCATGAAAGAAAGAAGAAAAGAAAAAACGCTTTTTTTAAAGACGGAAACATGTTTTCTTTTAAGAAAAGAAAGGGGGAACGAGTAAACCAAAGGCTCACGCAAAATATTTCTTTAGGAACTGCCAGTTGACAAGAGGAATAGGCCTGATTCCCTGTTGATAAATCAATTGATAAGCACCGCTTTCATAGATTTGCTCAATGATGAAAGGCCTTCGTATTTTGGTTCAAGTTTGTCCTTACCTTTACCAGAAATTATGATGGGATGCCTAAGTGTAAGAACCAAGCCTTCTTTACGGATTTAACAAGTTTGTCTTATGCTCGTACCATGTTTTGACGGTAGAGTTCAAGGTCTTGCAGTGCATTTAAACAATTTTCTACCAACATATCCAGCTCTTGAAATTGCAGCCGGATTTGTTCGTCTCAAGTGATTTCATCTGGGATAGCCACCCGAAGTGACGGTATCTTAACCTCCAAAGGGAGGACAGCCTCACTCCCAAATACTAAGGAGTAAGGTGCAGCCTGTGTTGAGGTAAGGATCGTTACACAGTACAACCATAACACCTCAAAGAGGTGATCATACCAATTGCATAGATGCTTATTTACTGTCTTTTTAAGAATAGCACCAAGCGTCTTATTGAAAGCTTCAATCAAGCCGATGGCTTGTGGATAGTATCCAGTGGAATAGTTTTACTAAATTTTATACTTCGCACCTAATTTAAAAGATCTTATGTGATTTAAAATATTTACATTATGAGAGGTAAAATGGTGTGGACTGAAGCGGAAAATGATATTACATTCCAGCAAATGAATTACATTGTCACTTTTTTACTTCTCTTAGTGGTACAACCTCCAACCACCGAGAGATAATCGGTAGTCGCTACGAATATATGCCCTAGAAGATAGAGGGTCAAAAGGGAAACAACATCCCTTCCCCATGCATCAGGGTACATTAGGATATAAAGGAACTGGGGGTAGATGCTTCAGATTGCCATGAATTTGGCAACCATAGCAGAACTGACACCCTGAGGCAGTCTGCTATGATTCTGAGCCAATAATAACTGCTCAATCTAATGCTATGATATATTTTTGGTCCAATTAGGTGTTATGTGTGAAACCATATGATGATTTAAATATTTGTGATGAACAATTTGGTAAAAGTTTTGAATATTTGGTCATTGGATTTTATGAAATGATGTTGAAATTGGCAAAGTGGTATCGTGGTCATACTGACATGACTAGGCTGGTCAGCCTAACGGTGTTTGTGTAGTCTGACCATTTGAGTAACTTGTGCTTGGATATGATTTCTTTGGTTGTTCATTTATAGGTGTTGCTTGAGGCTTCGTGAATATGCTAGCGATGGATCAGGACTAGACTTAGAAGAAGTTAAGGTGCTACACAGTCAAAGAGATAATGTGAGATACTAAGGCTAGAGAACAATATATATAGAGGTAAAGTTTTCATGTGACATATAAGAGGGGTTGTGTGCATATGGAAAGCGAAGTTAAATTTTGGAAGGAGTCTAAGTTTAGGAAGATTAGATTTCATATTTGGTATGGATAAATTTAATACTTATACAAGAGAGTTTTCTATGTGATTAGGACTTTTTGTTCTAGTTAGATTCATGGCTATGGATAGCTACATCTAAAGGTATAAATAGAGAGCGAGGCTAGACCCTAAGATAAGCCAATAAGTCAAAAAAGCTGTGATTAAGATATTTAAGAGTTGAGAGCTCTTTATATTAGGGTTTTGTGATAATCTTGTGAGGGGTGTTGTGGCTACATGCTCTGAATAATATTTGAGCAATAAATATCAGATTGAATCATCAAAGTGTCCACGATTTCTTTCGGTTTTATAAGTTTTGTCTAGGAATTAACTTGTGATTCTTCAATTGGTTATGATTTTATTCAAGTTAATTCATCAAAAACCTTTCTAATACTTTATAGATCAGATCTAAAAAGTTTCATTGATTGGTTTTTGCTAGATTTGAATTTGCCCAAGTTTTAAGTTTTGTTCAAATTCTAAAATTTTTGAGACATCTAAATTTCGAGGATGTTTTCTCTTGAACCGTTAATTAGTTTACAAATCCCTTAGGTGGAGTTGTTCTTTAATTTACATACTTAATTATGATCATGTTTGAACTTGATCCAATAGTTGATTTTAGAGAAATCATGCTTTTATAGAAATACTGTCATACTGTTTTCATGGCTGATGGTCAAACCATAAATTGTAATATGGTCACACTGGCTCTAGACCTGATTAGACCATCGTTCAAGGTCCGGTTAGACTTCCAAAAGTGTTTTCTTTTTGTTTTTGAGGTTGAGATATGTTTGATCTATCAAAATTTAATTATTTTACTTCCAATAACATTTCCTACCATTCCAACCCTTTGGTTGGCTTGGTCCTTATGTTCAATCCTATGTCATCTATCCCTATAAACTTATAAATTATAAATTTGGATTCTTAATATTATGATATGAGGATGCTCGACCTTCTCGACATGTGACCTAGAAACACCGTGCAACTCGATAAACTGAATGAACAACACGCTGTCTATGCAATGCACCTTTAACTATGAATTTGTGAAACCAAATGCAAAAGATGATCCACTTGACCATGGGTCCATCGCTCCCTCAATTCTCAACAAGGAAAAGCAAGACCAATCCATGGCAAAAACTTCCAATTCCCTTTTCTAGTTTTGGCAGTGTTGACATAAATCCTAGGTGAACAACAAGAGCAATTTTTACTGCAAAAATATTATAGACTAAACATGGTCTGCCCTCCTAGGTCATGTACAAAGGCTTATATAGCCATTACATGGGTTAGAAACTAACTAGAAATCAAACACAACATATAAGAAAACCTATCAGGACTATCGTCTAAATTGGTGTCTTGGACCCTATCCATCATATGGACTATGAAGTTATCTTTTCAATAAGTACTCACATGTCTAAAACGGACTCCAAAAGAGAGAGAACTGATTGTTTAAGTCCATCTAACTACAAGCTGGTCTAAACCAAATCTGAATTAAATCTTTTCATTCTTATCTTTACACTCCTGGTCTTGGGAGACCTGAATCCATGGGGGATTTGTAGATAGTCTTCTTGACAAACCTATCCAAACAAGTCGTGCAAAGCCCACTTTTATTTTCAGTGCCTCTGCGTGCACATCACCTGGGCTACCTACGCAACATATCTTCAACTTACAATTCCCGTCGATAGAGAACTCCGAACGACTTGTCGTTTGATCTGTTGGAAAGTAGAATTGATGGGATTTCTAAATATGTAAGCCATGCATGATGAAAGCTTTCACATCAATGCAAAATTCACCATGAACTTCAACAACAAAAAAGTAACCCATCCTTTTCATGTCCGTGGCTACTTGCCTCACCTCCCACTGCACCCATATGTATGTGCATGCCCAAAGTAGACTTCTCTCACATCTGAAAACAATCAAGCATCAAATATTATGTAGGATCAATTTCTCTTGAATTCTAGAAATACATTCTCAAAGGAACGAGTTCACCATATGTGGTTATTTCCATACAAAGGAGAATTTCCATACAAAAGAGAATGACTAAAAGCTTGGTATATCCCCATTATCTTAGTTTAATGTATTAAATGAGGTCCAAAGTGTAGATGACATCTCTGGCATTGACTTGGCCATCCATGCTAGAAGTTTTCATTTAAGCTCACCATTATAGTTAATCTTTGGGGTAGTTAAAGTCGATTTAGGGGCACATGGTAACGGAGAGGGCTAAAAACAAAATTCTTGCCTCTGTGGACTGTCGTGTCAATGCCGGAGCTTGAAACCCAAGAGAGTTTTATACGTTTATGGATGTAGATAACACTTGGTTACAAGTAAACATTTGTGTATTTTACTTTTAATATTAATTGTATAAGTTTGTGGAAAACACAAGACATGGTTGTTATAGGCAACTAAAAGCAACTTAATCTAAGAATTCGATCTTCGGTCCATTTAAAAGAAACACAACTATGGCAGATGTTTCAACCAAAAGAGACATAAGTGCTAGCTATTATTTTGTTTAATCATGAAACCAAGGCTTTCTGAGACCAGACCAAGCAAGCCAGCCAAACGAACTGCATCAGAGGTAAGACGAAAAACTTTCCCTTTTTCACACTAGTATCTGAATTGCATATGTTTCATGGAGAACAAATCTGTTCCAAGAGAGTGTTAAAATGCCCTATTGCATTCATCAAGATTATCCCATATGTATAAGCAGTATACCTATGTACAATAGATTTCATTTTTGGTAACAAGCTGGGTTTAAATAGATAACGTATTTCTTTTATTTTTTAAAATACTCTTCTTTGGAGCAAATAGCACCTGTTCTCATCCTGCTTTATTTGTGCGGTGACCAAGTGTACTATCTTCTTGATTTGCTTGCATTTGTTCTGATTTACTATGATATAGTACATATCATGAATTAAACATTGCACAAAAATTAATGGTGCAAGTTTTTTATGACAATTACAGTGCAAGTTAGAAGATTTTTTAGTTTTGATTAAATTCACGATGACCAAAATGCTAATTTTTCTAATAGTTCTTTTTTACTCTCTGAGGAAGCCAATAATCTCTCTAAACGTGCCGGGACAATAAGCAAGTTGAAATTTTTTATATGGCCATGCATGCACGTTACAGGGGATGATTGATCTTAATATCAATGGCAAACTTAAAACCGAGCAACAATGAGGTTTGGAATTTTCTCTTAGCCTTTTTTTTTCTGGAGATCAAGCGTGATTTATGGTTGATTCCGGTGGTAATGGTATGCAATCATCGTGTGTTTGGAGTTTGACTGTTATGTTGGTTATGCAGGTGGGGGATGTGGTGTTTGAGCTGACACTACTCGTCGTAACGCTGGAGAGGGTGTTTGGTGACGATTCTGTGGGTGAGTGATCTATTGATCTATTTGTGTTAAATTCTTTAATTTGGTTGGTTTATGATTGAGGAAGTAACTTAGCTAGTAAGTTAACATAGAAATGCTTGCTAGTAGTAGTAATCAGTTCTCTTTTCCTTAGCTAATAAGAAACTGCAGTAGAAATAATTTAGCTAGTAACACTTATACTAACATATCTATCAAGACTTGTAGCGTAGGAATGACGGTTGCAATAGCAAACCGAGCTGGATATTTATTCTATTTATATGAAATAAAACTTAAAGTTACTTAAGGTTTTTAGCCAAAACATCATCATAAGTTCACCTTGTTTCAGTGTTCTTACCAACAATTGCTGTTAGAGCGAGGTGAGAAAGTGTGAGAGGGATGATGTCTGGACTAGCTGGTCTTGGTCCTTCTATATTGCCACCATGCCAGAACTACCCCTTGGCATTGCTTCAACCATGGCAAGGTTGAGATCAAGGCGATAGGCCTTAGGAGCTCATGGTGCATAGGTGTAACACCTAGTTTAACCGTTAAAAACTTTATTATTGACAACCCTAGTTCAAAATTTTTATTCTTTGAGTGTATCTAGTTTGTGCGCCAAAGATCCCAATCAAAGTGAACTCTAAATCTCACCCCAGATATTTCATTATAATTTAAATTTTCAAGATTCGAGTTTTGATGGTTCAAGTTCTTTTTAAACAGTTCCAATTTTTTTTTTCAAAATCCTCATGCATCGAAATCAATCAGATAAATTAGTTCTTTTTTTGCCCTTAATTTTTGCTCAGATTTAACTCTTTTTTTAATTTAACCTCTTAATTCCCTAACTTTTAGTCTACCCAAAAATCTACTACCAACATCCAAATTAAATTATTTCTATATTCCTCCTGTTCCAAATAAAAGACACTGTATATAAATTTTGGAATTCAAATTACGTAAGTAATTCTTTTGTATATTGGATTTATCGTGGGAAATTCAATCAAATAGAAATCCCTTTGATTTCCCTTCCATTTAAATTTATTCAAAATTAATTCAAATCCCAACTCATACTAATAATCTAAACCAAATGACCCTCCTCGTGTTCTTCAAATCTTGGTGATGTCAAATACAAGGATTTATTCCTAGACTTCCTTGCAATTCACTTCCTTTACCATCCTTTCTCCCCCTCCAGAAATTTATCCAATTACATACATTTCTCAATTTTCAGTTCAGAAAACCAAAGCCAGCTGAATTATCACTCCTTTAGATTCCTAGAAATTTAAAATAAATCCTTGTCCATCCAAATTCCTAATTCAAATTAAAAGGTTATTTATGAACCATAATTGCTCGCCGCCAAATCTCACGGGAGGTCCGACCAAGTTGAACGGAGGTCCGATTAGAAAAAGACGACAACTTAGTCATGCGAAAGCTTGGAAGATCTGCTTATATATACAGGTCCTTAATCTTTAAGGTTCAATGGCATGCTAGTCAATTTGACCCTGCAATTAACAAGCAGAGAGGATAAGATTCGTAAGCCGGTCGGGTGATGTGCCTATCTAGCTCACCCTATCGATTAGGTGCCGGTAGGGAAGGCAGCACTTGAGCATTGGCTAAACAGCCAATAAAGGCATGAGCGATACACGCATGGAATAGAGTAGAGGACTTATTGACCAAAAAGTCGATGACACTTCGCAACATCCGAAGCGTGGAGCAGGGCCAATCTCCCACGAAGTCACGAGGACCAGTGATCACAGTAACGATACTGTTAGAACCAACCTCGATAGATTAGACCGAACCGAGATAGTATGAGGCCAGGGCTAACGATGCGGAGACGACGGAGGCTTACACCGAACGTAATGACAAGGGAGGAAAAAAGAAGAGGTCATCGGCTACCTATCGGTGGAACGTCCGACGTATGCCTACACATAAACCTATTGGCTGTTTGAGCTGATAGGGAATGAAATCCTCTAGATTTCAATACTGGCCTTCTCAGACACTAGTCCTAGTAGATTGGATCGAACTGAGATAGTACCAAGCCACATCCGATGTGACCAGATCGATCTCTAGCGGATTAATCATTAGACGATATGTGTTAACGCCAAAATCTAGACGATCCGATCGACTGGGAGATCCAATGGGGCTAAAGCCGATCTGCTGAGAGGTCTGATGAAGGGTTTAATGCAGTCATCGGCCGATGAAGATACTGAGACAAAGCCGATGTAGAACTGTAGAAAAGCCGATCAGATTAGTAGAAGATTGGATCGGCTTGAAGACAGGGGATTGTCCAATCGGGATTAGGTCCAAGAAGCTCGAGGGAAGGAAGGAAAATGGTCGGCTTGGCTAAAAGAAGGTCCGATAGCTACAGTGGAGAAACCGATCAGGTTGCAGCAAAGGAAGACCCGGTTACAAATTGGAAGATTATTCAGATGAAACCGGGTTTGCGGAAGAGCCGTGGACTCCATGGCAGGATGCTTATTTTTGTAAATTGTAACCTTACATAATTAGGGAGGTTTAGCTGCTTAGTTAGATGCTTTAGGATTATTTTCCTTTGTTCTTACTAGGAAATAATGTCCGATGGTCGTAGACGCATCGGACTCTATCTGTAAATTCAGGATATAAATATAGACCCCCTGGAAACATGTAAGATATCTCTCGATCATATACAAATTCGGCGCATCGCCACCCTAGTTCATCGGTCCCCCAGCCGATATGCATCCGCCTTCAGAGAAGCGTCTCCTCATCGGCTCAGCTAGCTGAAGGGTTCATTCCTATCCTTGCTATGACACCGATTCGGCATCCTCCGTATCATCGCCGCTAGCCCCGGCCTCGTACTGTCTCGGTTAGGTTCGATCTTCAAGGTTCGGTGTTGATGGCGCTGTCACGGCGGGCAATGGGTCTCGTGCTGTCATATCCGAAGCAGCATCGGCTTTGCAGCCCGTGCCTCCTTATTCTACTCCTTGCCTAGGTCGCATGCGCCTTTATCGGTTTTTCCAGCCGATGAATCACTGTTCGGCTGTCCAGAGGGATCCCGTGTGCCTCGCCATCCTCTGAATACACCCTAGTTCCTCCATCGGATCTGCGGTCGACCCCTCATCGACACCTGTCCACATCGGTTCCCTAGCCGATCGAACAGCATCCTGAACCTATCGGCAGTTAGCCGATAGCGAGCGTCTGTATCGTACCCGCTAGCCTCACTTCCTTGTCAATTGCAGGGTCAAATTGACTGGCACGCCCATGAACCTCGATGCTTAAGGACCTATACTCGAGATAAACAAACCTCCGAGACCTTCGCGTGACCGAGCCGCTGTCCCTCCCCAGTCGCGGGATTTTTTGGTGGTGAGCACGCTTCTTGGCACGCCCGATGGGACAAGAAGACCTTTCTCATCAGTTGAAAGTCCTTCAATCAATGGTGCTCAAATGGAGGGTAAAGAAATCAACATAGACAACATAATCCCAGTAACGATGAAGGATTTAACTAAGGAAGAGAGATACCAGGTGGAGCAAAACACAGCTAATTTTTAAAAGCTCTGTCTGAAGTCCTTCAGTATGACTCGACAAGGACCGATTCAAAAGTCCAAAATGCCAAAGCCAGTTTTGGAAGGAGAATCGAGCCGATGGCCACCCATCAGTCCTCAGAAGCCGCTACAGGAGATAGTTGACGAAGTTGTTCACTATGCGCTCATTAACCAATCGGGTGTACTAGTGAATACTTTGCACAACTTAATCAAGAAAACTATGGATGGATCTATTGTTAAGGAACCTGATCAAGGGCCGGTGTATTTGCCGATGAAAACAGGACAACCACAAGTTACTTACGGATCCAGAAGGGATATATTGGCAAATATATTTCCGCCAGTGCAAGAGCGGATTGGGGGGCAACATGAAGACATGATGCCAGGGTATCATCGGACGGCCTATTACGGGGGATATAAACAAGAATATCTTAGTAATAACTATCAAGGAGATTATTATGGATCATGTCAGATACCAACTTCGATTCCACAGTACCAAAAGGAGAATCTAAAGGAAGAAGATTGGACTGTCAGGATTGCGGAAGTTGTAAGGAAGCAATTCGACATCAAGCCTAAAGAACAAACTTTCATGTATCGACACCCTTACCTCGAGTGGTTCAACAGAATTCCGCTGCCGTATCGATTCAAAATTCTAGATTTCTCCAAGTTCTCAGGGCAAGATAATGTATCTATGATGGAACATATTAGCCGATTTCTGGCTCAATGCGGGGAAGCATCGGCTGATGAAGCTCTGAGGGTCCGATTGTTTCCATTGTCTTTATGTAGACCAGCCTTCTCTTGGTTTTCTTCGTTACCTCCAAATTCAATCAGGGGATGGGCAGATTTGGAGAAACAGTTTCATAAATATTTCTTTGCCAGAATTCAAGAGTTGAGGTTATCAGACTTAACATCGGTTAGACAAAGGCACGATGAATCCATCCCGGAATTCATCCAGTGTTTCCGAGACATCAGAAGCCAATGCTACAGTCTCGTTTTAAGTGACGGACAACTAGCCGATTTGGCTTTCTAAGGATTGTTGGCTTTGATTCGGGAGCGTTTCTCTTCACAAGAATTCGAAAGTTTGTCTCATCTACTCCAGAGAGTAGATATTTGATCTTCTCCTCCAAGAGAAGCAAATCCAGTTGCCACCGAACCATGTAATTCCGGCTGCTGAAGAACTCAGAAAAAAGAAGTATTGCAAGTGGCACAATTCAATATCTCATCATACCAATGAGTGCAAGGTCTTCCGGCAACAATTACAATCGGCTGTCGAATAGAGGAGGATCAAGTTCGAGGACAAAAGGCCGATGAAGGTTGACGGGCATCCTTTCTCGATGAATATGGTGATTGTAGGAACCTCAGGAGATCGGTCCGATGAAAAAAGATGCTGGAAGAGGTCAAAGGTTACTTCATCAAACTTAATCAAAAAATATTCTAGACTACAGGACGAAGAAAGACAAGCCACAACACAACAAGAAAGGTATAATCCACACTAGGGTTGTCCCTTTTTTCAGTACTGTTGGGATCAAAACATGAGGTTGTCGTCAATCGAGGACTGTCCTGAATGCAATAAACTAGGATTTTGGTACTGTGACCAGAGCCAAACATTGTATGATTGACCTTCCATCACTAGGGCATCGGCCCATAGCCGATTGGGGCCGATCAACGAAGGGCATGGTCAAAGGACAATTAAGGACTAGGAGTTAAACAAAGGGTTATACTCCTTGAAGGATCAGTGGTGTCCATCCGGGATTTTTACAAAGAATCAGAAGAGGAGGGCACAAAGGCTGCGACATAGAGTGCAGCATAAAAGATAACGGCGGGACCATGAAGAAGCCGATCAGAACCAGAAAATCAAGAAAGTATCGAAAGTAAAGCAAAAAGAGGAAAATGCTGGTACATCGGCTTAGGCTAACATGGTATTCTTCTTACCAATGAAATATAAAGCAAGAAAGTCAAGAATAGGATTTTGCCCAATTAATATTGGAACCGAGTCAAGCCATATTTGACAAACCAGAAGAATCCAAGCATTGGCACCTAAAGCTATTGTATATCAATGGATATGTCAATGGTAAGCTGATGGCAAAGTTGCTAGTTGACGGAGGCGCAGCCGTCAATTTGATGTCATATTCTACATACTGCAAATTGGGTAAGACAGCTGGAGACTTAGTCAAGACAAATATGGTGTTGAAAGACTTCGGAGGTAATCCATCAGAAACCAAAGGAGTACTGAATATGGAGCTAACGGTTGGAAGACATTGCCTACCACATTTTTTGTCATCGATAGTAAGGGGTCGTATAGCCTACTCCTTGGCAGGGATTGAATTCATGCCAACTGTTGTAATCCTTCAACAATGCATCAAAGCCTCATACAATGGCAAGGAGACAGAGTTGAAGTGATTACGGCTGATCAGTCGACTAGCGTGGCAACAACTAATGTGCCATTTCAGGAAGCTGATGGATTCAAATGCCTATCTGGACAAACATGGGTGGGAAATTTCCTGGAGGTGACTGATAAAGGAATAAAGCCGATTCAGCAAGTCGGCTCCGATCCATTGTTTCCATGGGAACTTTAGAAGACTCCGAAGGGAAGTTAGGGCAAGGTTTTACGTCGGCTGATGAGTTGGAACAAATAGACATAGGATCAGGAGACAAGTCGAGGCCGACGTACATTAGTAAAAATCTATGTGTTGAATTCCGAGAAAAGCTGATAAATTTATTAAAGGAATTCTGGGAATGCTTTGCTTGGGATTACCATCAGATGCCGAGATTAAGCTGATCGATTGTGGAATATCGGCTTCCTATCAGACCGGGATATCGGCCATTTAGGCAGCCACAGAGGAGATTCAAAGCAGAGTGGCATGATGAAATCAAGGCGGAGATCACGAAGTTATACGATGCAAGTTTCATCAAACCATGCCGATATGCTGAATGGGTATTCAATATTGTCCTAGTGAAGAACAAAAACGAAAAGTTAAGAATATGCATCGACTTCCGGGATTTGAACAAGACAACCCCTAAAGACGAGTACCCGATGCCGATGGTAGATTTATTAATTAACGCTGCATCTGGTCACAAGATTATTAGCTTCATAGATGGAAATGCAGGCTACAATCAAATTTTTATGGCCGAAAAAGATATCCACAAGACTGCATTTAGGTGTCCTGGAGCTATTGGTTTGTACAAGTGGGTAGTCATGACTTTCAGATTAAAGAATGTAGGTGCTACCTATCAAAGAGCCATGAACTACATGTTCCATGATCTTATCGGACAGTTGGTGGAGATATATATTGATGACGTGGTGAAATCTAAAGGTATTGAAGAACATATAGCCGATCTACGAAAAGTGCTTGAGAGGACGAAGAAATATGGACTCAAAATGAATCCTCACAAGTGTGCTTTTGGCGTATTGGCAGGATAATTTTTGGATTTCATGATGCATGAGAGAGGAATTGAAGTCAGTCAACGAAGCATCAGGGCCATCCAGACCACCGAGCCACCCAGCAACAAACTGCAGCTGCAGTCCTTGATCGGTAAACTCAATTTTATAAGAAGATTTATTTCGAACTTATCAGGAAGAATTGAGTCGTTCACTCCTTTATTAAGATACGAGCCGATCAAGAGTTTATGTGGGGTGATGACCAGCAAAAAGCCTTTGATCATATTAAGTAATACTTGAATTCTCCACCAGTGCTGATTCCACCGCAAAAGGGAATACCGTTCAAATTATATTTGTCAGTTGATGAGAAGTCAATCAGAGCAGTGCTTGTACTAGAGTTTGAGTCAAAAGAACGAGTAGTATTTTACTTGAGCCGACGACTTCTGGATGCTGAGACTAGGTATCCTGCTGTGGAAAAGTTATGCCTGTGTTTGTATTTCTCATATACAAAATTAAGGCATTATCTTCTATCGACTGAGTGTACAGTGCTTTGCAAAGCCGATGTGATCAAATACATGCTATCGGCTCCAGTCTTGAGGGGGCGAGTTGGTAAATGGATATTCGCTCTGATGGAGTTCGATCTGAGGTATGAATCGGTTAAGGCAGTCAAGGGACAAGCGGTAGCCGATTTTATTATACAGCATAGAGGAGTCCAAGAGAAATATGTGGAGTTGATCCCGTGGACGTTATTCTTTGATGGATCGGTTTGCAAACATGGATCTGGTATCGGTTTGGTGATTATTTCGCCTCAGGAGGCAAGTTTTGAGTTTGCCTTCACAATCAAACTGTATAGTATAAATAACCAAGCAGAATATAAGGCAGTACTGAAGGGACTTCAGCTGCTGAGAGAAATTAGAGCCGATACGATAGAGGTCATTGGGGATTCTTTGTTAGTAATCAAACAATTATCTAGGGAATATGGATGCAAGGATGAAATTCTAAAGTCATACTATGAAAAATGTCAACAGTTGTTAAAGGATTTCAAGATAGTGACATTGGATCATATTCCTACAGAGCAAAACACGGAGACCAATGATCTTGCTCAGACTGCTTCAGGGTATCGGCTGAACAGTAGAGTGAAAGTTAAGATAGCCGATATCGAGAGCCGTATGGAAGCTGATGATTGGAGATGAGAGATCATTCAGTATTTGCAGAATCCATCAAGATCGGTTTCCAGGAAGCTTCGGTACAAGGCTATTAAGTACATTCTACTTGATGAAGAGTTGTATTATCGATCAGTCGATGGAGTGCTCTTGAGATGTTTGGGTGCTGAAGAAGCCGCGTTGGTGATGAGCGAGGTGCATGGAGGCATCTGTGGAGCCTATCAATCGGCTCATAACATGAGATGGATGATGAGGAGGGCTGGATACTTTTGACCGAGTATGCTAGAGGATTGTTTTAAATACTACAAGGGCTGCCAAGATTGTCAGAAGTTTAGGAATGTGCAGCGAGCTCCAACGTCGGTTATGAATCCGATAGTCAAGCCATGGCCGTTTAGAGGTTGGGGAATTGACATGATCGGCCAAATTTATCCTTCATCCAGTAAAGGGCATAAGTTCATATTGGCAGCAATAGACTACTTTACAAAGTGGGTAGAAGCTATTCCCTTGAAGAAGGTTACTTCTAGGGACGCGATTAAGTTCATCAAGGAACATATCATACATCGATTTGGAATTCCACAGACAATTACCACTGATCAGTATTCTATCTTTATGTCAGAAGAGTTTCAAAGGTTTGCTGCCAGTATGGGGATTAAGTTGCTAAATTCATCACAATATTATGCTCAAGCTAATGGACAGAAAGAAGCTTCTAACAAGAGTTTAATAAAATTGATCAAGCGTAAGACTGATGAACAACCATGGAGGTGGCATGTCACTTTGAACGATGCATTGTGGGCCTATCGGATGACGTGTCATGGATCTACCCAGGTGCCTCCATATCAGTTGGTATACGGTCATGAAGTAGTTCTTCCGTGGGAAGTTAACATCGGCTCCAGGAGGGTGTTTTTACAAGATTAGTTGACAGCCGATGATTATTACACGTTGATGACCGATAAGCTTGATGATTTGACTCAGAGTCGGTTAGAAGCATTTAAGAAGATCAAGAAAAACATGGCTAAGGTCGCTAGGCATTATAACAAAAAAGAAATGACCAAATCCTTTTCTGAAGGAGATCTCGTTTGGAAGTTAATTTTGTCAATTGGAGCTAGGGATAATAAGTTTGGAAAATGGTCACCGAATTGGGAAGGACCTTATCGGATCAATCGGTGTGTGCCTGGCAATGCTTACATATTGGAAAGTCTTGAAGGAGAGAAGTTTACCAAAGCGTTTAATGGCAAATATTTAGAAAAGTATTATCCTAGCGTGTGGGTAGGCGCCGAAATCAGCTGAGCATAGCCGATTCAAGACAGATAAGGTTTCAGAGGTAGTACCAGCTGACGGTACCATCCGTGTAATCGGCTGGGGCATAGCCGATGGACAATGTACGGAAGCCGATATAGTTTGTATCGGTTACATACAACCGATATCGTAGAGATATCGCCTTTAGAAAATATATATACACAACTTTTGTTGATCAAGCTGATGGAAGTTTAATGCAAAAAGTTAATGTTCAAGATGACATCTAGACTTCTCTGAGGCTAAAGTTTTACAAGAATTTCTTAATGGCCTCAATCACGCGCAGACGGGTTTGATCTATATCATTGATAGCGTGGATGTCATCCTCGTCTGATCCGGGGATAGTTTTCAAGTTTTTGTGCTGGCAAACTGCTAGCCGCACTTTGTCTGCGACCTTGGCCTCTTGGTTTTGGATCGACTTTGGTAGGCTGATGAGATGGGACTCGGTGAAGTTGATGTCTTCACGAACCTTGTCGAGTTTCTCCATCAAATTGGCTTCTCGTTTCTTCAAAAGGCCAAGCTTGGTGTTGGCGTGTTGAAGGTCAGCTGACATTTCATCAAGTTTCTTCTTTTCATCAAGGGCAGTCAGCCGATCATAGTGAGCCAGGTGGCTTTGCTCAGCGCAATCGACTATGCGTCGTCTTGATGCAGTCAGTTGGGTCCTTTGGAATTCCATGTAAGCAGCAGGTGTGAGTGCATCCGACAGTTCTACAAGCAAGACGTGTTGAATTTCTACAAGTCTTCCCCGAATCGACCCGCAATCTTCTAGCAGCAAGTCAATCGGAACCTCCAGCCGATGCATAATATCTGACAACTGCTCACGTGCATCGGCTGGCAAAAATGGTTCGATCGCTATGCTGGTGACTGAGTCTTCCTCTGCTTCTAGGTATTTGCCAATGTCGAAGGAGAACAGATCGGCTAATGACTGCATAACAACATTAGCAAACATGGAGATCATAAATCAAGAAAAATGACATGTATGATGGACGTACCTGAGAGACAGTGGGAGCATTTCTTGTGTGGGTATCAGCTTGATGTGGGACGGTTTGAGTGGATACCAAAACTTCGGAGGATACCATAGGCTCAGCCCCAGTAACAGGGTCCGATGTTTGGACCTCAAGAGCCGATGGTTCGGGCTGCAAAGCGAAGGTATCAGGATAAAACAAAGACAACAGAGAATTGACGCTGACACCTACCAACGGAGATGCGGAAGGAGTTAGAATTGCCGCAGGAGAAGGGCTTCGTGAAGCTGATGCAACGATGACAACATCGGCGTCGGGTTTCCGTTTCTTAGAAACCGATCGAGCAGCCGGTTTCTTGCACTTTAGCCCTGACACTTGCGACACTCGGAGGAGAGCCGATGGAGGTGGACCGCTTTGCCCAAGGAGGGATCTAGCTGATGGAGGTTGATAGATAATCGACCGACCACTTGCATTGGTCGAAGGTGCATCTTCGTCGCCAGCCTATAGAATCACGGGAATCAAGATATAGTTGAAATTCAATACGATGAAGACATGATAGTGAAAGGAGAAGGATTACCTCTTCATCGGATTCCACGTAGTTGGGATTGAGGCGAAGGCACTAATGTTTAGCCGATAGATTATATAAGTGCCTTCCCCATTCTGACTACCATCAAGCGAAGATTTTGGTAGAGATAGTCCCTAAGAATAAGTTCGATGTCATCGAACTAAGTCGGTCATACTCCAAGCCGCTTTTCACTTCTCCGTGGGCTCGGAGCATGCTGATGAAGAACAAGCCGATGGGGAGTTGGCCGAAGCCCAACTGACAAGCACTAATCAAAGGATGGTAGAACTCGTATGATGGATGTTGGGATCGGCCCATTGAAAATCCGATCGGCAGAAGACAAGGAGTTATGGAGGATAAACAGATGGTTTTCGATTCTTCATCAGCTAAGGCATTCATCGGATGAAACCTAGAAGGCATTTCAAAGGACGAGTCATCCTCGTACGTGATCCAGATGGTGACCTCTTTGGTAAAGCCACAGTAGAAACACTTAAACCATCGGCTGAGTCCGAGGGGGGTCATTTAGCTTCTAGGAAGAGCCGATGAAGCTTCACCCAGCGAAATGCATCGGCATCGGCTGGCCTCGTTTTCTTCTAGGTATTCAGTCGGGAATGTCATGGAAGAGAAAGAGGGCCCATCAATGACTTTGGAGGTGTAGACGTTCAGCCAAAGTTGTATAAACCACCAGGGTCTGGCGATATGTCCGATTGAATGGCCTGTTGACAGCTTGGTCGCAACTTGATGGAGCAGATGATAAGTTGCTCCGGGAAGATAATGCCCTAGGGGAATTTGGCGGTGACCGGCCAGGAGCTCTGCCAGATATTGCATGTTTGTTGTTGGACCGAGAGTCAAACCACCAAAGAAGAATCGTTCCAGTTAGAGATTCAAGAACGCTACATGTTCACGTCCATCGAATGGGCCGGAGGATTTGTTATGCAAGGAAATGTATTTAGTCCAACCTCCGACATTCTTGGTGTTTAGTCGATGCTTAGGTTTGAATCTGAGGCTGAAAAGGTTTATGTAGTGGATGGTGTTGAGGCAGGTCAACATAGGATGAACATGAACATGAAGGCATTCAAGTTGTCCGACCAGAAGTAAGAAGCCGATGCAAGCAGAGGTTCGTTCCTTTCCATATCGGCTAAGTAAAGGTTAATGCAATGGTCTATTTTCACATCCTCCCATAAAGTCTTTTTGGAGGCAGAAACCCTAAGGTACCAGTTCCTCTATTCAGGGAATTTGTTAGGCCAGGATCTGAAGCTGTGAGCCCAATCAGTGAGGGCCATGGATGAGTTCTTGAACGGGATCCTTTCTGTTTCGGAGTTGATGAAATTAGTTGGATCCTCGCTACCCATAGGGCCAATAAAGAAGTGACCGGGGCGGTCGAAGATTCGAATAGTGATCTGGCTCTTAAGATCCTACAGAAACCAGAACCCGACTACTGATGAGAAATCGGGATGAGGAAGAATCATGCAAAACATAGGATGAAAGAGCAGATAATGGTTACATCAGGGATTACATGTGTGGAAGCCATTGCGCAAATGAAGGAGTAGCAGCCGATGAAGAAATCTGCGAGAGCTCGCCTTTAGTCTTCTGAACCCGTCGAGATTCGCAAAAATTTGCGGATGCCTATGGAGCTCATCGAGGTTTGGGAGTTTTTTGATGAGAAGAAGTGTGTGGAAGAAGGCTGAGGAGATATATTTTATAGAGGCGGAATGACCTAGGCAGAGATCTGAGTTGATTAATACGGGTTTTAACAGGTCATCCTGGTTTGCGGAGGTTTCTAATGGCTAGAAATTTCGTAGTCTATTGGCAAACTCCGAAATTGGGGGGCATGTGTTAACGCCAAAATCTGGATGATCCGATGGCGCTCAAGCCGATCGGCTGGGAGATCCGATGGGGCTAAAACCGATCTGCTGAGAGGTCTGATGAAGGGTTTAATGCAGTCATCGGCCGATTGAGCTACTGATACAAAGCCGATGGAGAACTATAGAAAAACCGATCAGATTAGTAGAAGATTGGATCGGCTTAAAGACAGGGGTTGTCCAATCGGGATCAGGTCCGAAAAGCCCGAGGGAAGGAAGAAAAAGGATCGGCTTGGCTAAAAGAAGGTCCGATAGCTACAGTGGAGAAGCCGATCAGGTTGCAGCAAAGGAAGACCCGGTTATAAATTGGAAGATTATTCAGATGAAACCGGGTTTGCGGAAGAGCCGTGGACTCCACGGCAGGGTGCTTATTTTTGTAAATTGTAATCTTATTCAATTAGGGAGGCTTAGCTGGTTAGTTAACTGCTTTAGGAATATTTTCCTTTGTTCTTACTAGGAAATAATGTCCGATGGTCGTAGACGCGTCGGACTCTATCTGTAATCTAGGGTATAAATATAGACCCCTGGAAACATGTAAGATATCTCTCGATCATATACAAATTCGGCACATCGCCACCCTAGTTCATCTAGGTGTTTACCGGTGGGTTCTGGCTCTCCAGTGAAGGGGTAAGTCCCGCCACCATCCTGATATGTCCTGCTCTGTCTGAAGCTGCATCGGTTAGGTCGACCTCTTAGGCCGATCGGATGTATTGCATCATGTCCGTGCTGAATCTATCGGCCCGTTAAGCTCCCTCTAGCGTCGTCAGTTTCATGCTGTATCAGTTAGGTCTGACCTACGGGGCTGCCGACGGTAGATCGAGCTTCAGGCCTATAGCCTCCTGCATGGCGTATCATCGGAGTGCTAGCCGATGAGTTATCTATGCTCTGTGCTTCACGCCCAGCGCATCGGCCCCTCAGCCGATACGCATCAGCCTTTAGAGGTGTCCCACGACGCGTAACACCAAACGTATCGGTCCCCCAGCAGATACGCACCCGCCTTTAGAGAGGCGTCCCCTCATCGACTCAGCTAGCTGATGGGTTCGTTCCTATCCTTGCTACGACATAGCCGATCGGCGTCCTCCGTATCATCGCCGCTGGCCCCGGCCTCGTATTGTCTCGGTTAGGTCCGATTTTCAAGGTTTGGTATTGATGGCGCTGCCATGGTGGGCGACGGGTCTCGTGCTGTCATATCCGTAGCGGCATCGGCTTTGCATCCCATGCCTCCTTATTCTACTCCTTGCCTAGGACGCATGCGTCTTCATTGGTTTTTGTAGCCGATGAATCACTGTTCGGCTGTCCGGAGGGATCCCATGTGCCTCGCCATCTCTGAATATACCCTGGTTCCTCTATCAACTCTGCGATCGACCCCTCGTCGACACATGTCCACATCGGCTCCCCAGCCGATTAAACAACATCCCGAACCTATCGGCAGCCAGCCAATAGCGAGCGTCTGTATCGAACTCGCTCGCCTCACTTCCTTGTCAATTGCAGGGTCAAATTGACTGCCACGCCCACGAACCTCGATGCTTAAGGACCTGCACTGGAGATAACCAGACCTCCCAGGACTTCGCGTGACCGAGTCACCGTCCCTCCCCGGTCGTGGGATTTTTTGGTGGCGAGCAATATGCAAGATGGATATGAGGCTAGCGATGCCGATAACTTGTCGGCTACTCACTTCGAGGAGACACCGCGTGAAGACCCGCTAAGGTGTCAGCTTGAACCACCACCACCGATCTCGTAGGTTGAACCTAACCATTGCAGCATGAGACTATGGAGAGAGGAGGGAGACCAACGTACCGGTGAGCCTCACGCGAACGTGATGCGGTATGCTCGATCTAACTAACAGGTTGAACCTAACCAATGAAGTCTTAGACAGAGCAAAGTATACCAGGATAGTAGCGGGACTTACCCCTTCGCCGGAGATCGAACATAACCGATACAACCCTGCATCAAGAGCCAAAACCCATCGGTAAAAACCTAGACGAGCTAGGGTGGCGATACGCCAAAGGTTTATTGGATTGATCTGTTCCTCCTTACAAGCTTTCAGGGGATCTATATTTATATCCTAGGATTATAGAGTCCGATGAAGTTACAACAACCACCGAACGTCATTTTCTAAGAATATAGAAGGAAACTAATCTCTAAGAAATTATAAAGTTACCCAAACTTGCCTAGCCTATGTAATACATTCTATACAGACATCCAACCTATCGTTACCCACACTATTCCTCTTTGGACTCGGTTCCATCTGGATAACTTTTTTTTCTTTAAATAAATCGAATCCGTCTTCCACCCATTTGATCAGCACTTCTACAGTATCAATCGACTTCATCCCATGAGCCGATTAGTATTTTCCCATCGGTTGATCATGTTTATAGGATGAATCAAATTCCGACGTTAACAATAATTATGAATTAATGTCCTTCAAAGGTATTTTTTTTAAAAAAAGCAAAACCTATTTTCAAAACTCTCTTAATCTCTATCCACCTAAACTCTCCAAAATGTCATATCTAATTCAAAAACATCCGAATAACCACTTTATTGCATTTCCTTGAATTCCTAGAGCAATAAGGAGTTGAAACCTCAAATTCGAATACCAAATCAGATTTCAAGTATTCTGAATACATTTTCAAATAAAATATAGAAAATAAACAAAAATTAGTTGGCCAATTGAAATGTTTCTTTTCCTTCGTACGACCCAACCTCACTCCCTCTCCTTCTCTTTCCTCTCTCCATTTGCCTAGGCATCAGCCCGCTGGCCCAACTGCCACATCAACTCCCTACTCCTCTCTTCTTTCTTGCATGGGCCATAGTTCTATGCTGGCACACCATCCATCTTATCTTTCCTTTGGGCCATGGCCTCAATGACCCAGCAATCATTCCTCCCTTCGGGCTTGGCCTTGTGGCCCAACTATAGCCTCAGCCCATTTTCCTCCTGCTGGAGCCACACTGTTGCTAGCCCAATCATCTCCGCTCTTTCCTTTCCCCTTCTAGACCAAGCCCCTCTATCTATGTCAACGGTTGTCCTATCGGCACTGAGAACATCCCATGGCTTGGCCACCCATCTTCCCCACCAAGCTAGCCAGCCTTGCCTGACACTTGCATGGCGAAATGCCGAGCTGGGACAGCCAACAACCAGCTCTCATAGGTTGAATCTTATAAGCTCGCCTGAGCCAATCATGCTATGTGCCACACCACTATAGCTGCGTTAGGCCTGCCATCTTTGCGAGTCCCTTCTCGATGACTTGCGCACCCTGCTGTACCCATGATTCACCCACAATCGAGCGGTGGATCATGTCACCGAGTTGTGATTCACAAGTCTTTGTGACAATGATGCTTGGCCCTACATTGACATCGTCCTACACCATCCAAACCGTCGCTTCATGACACCTTGCCCCACTGCACAGGAAGTCGCAACCTTTTTTGCCCTATGCCATCATGACTACACATTGTCTGGTGCGCACAGACACACTGCACTAGGGAAGCACAAAGGAAGCAGTACACACTGCATGGGTGCGCCATATACACCATGACACTATTGATGCTCGCTGTCCTGTGTGCAGCCTGTCCATGACATCGTCCCCTGTCGTCAATCCCCTAGCGTATTATGTAGTTGGCTAGCCAGGAGGAGTGCAATCCTCACTCCAATGGAGGAGTGGCTCAAGCCTAGCCATGATATCACAGTGGCTCTAGTCAACGTGATAGAGGACCAGTGGGTGGTTGGTAGCCTCCGCTACCTCATCCACACACAGCCATATCTGACATTAGATATCAAGTTTGTGAGCCACTTCAAGGAGTGGCCAACTTAGTAGCACATGCTAGTAGTGAAGCACATTTTGCACTACGTCGCTAGAACCTTACAGTATGGCCACTACTCTAAGAGGGAGATAGAGGAGCATCAGTTCATTGACTACAGCAATAGTGAACTCATGAGTGACTTTGATACAAGGAAGAACATAAGTGATATGTTATTCTTCCTTGGTTCAACTTGATGAGTTAGCAATCAATTAAGTAGAGAATTGTGGCTCTCTTTCATCCTATGAAACAGATTATGTAGCAGCCACAAATGACACAACTCAAGCAATTTGGTTGGCTCAACTCCTTAGAGAAATAGGAGGAAATAAAGAAGAAGCAGTTGAGCTAAGAGTGGACAACAAGTCTGTTTTAGCACTGAGCAAGAATCCAATCTTCTATGAAGGCAACAAGCACATTGAATTGAAGGTATCATTTCATTAGAAACTACTCGGAAGAAGAGAACATCAGTGCAAACTACATCAACACCAAGGATTAGCTAGGTCAGAAAATTGGAATAATCTCTGAATCAATAGCAGTCCTGTAAAATAGTAGCAGTTTTTTTCTTAGCTAACAAGGATAGTATATGTCAGCAGAACTTCTCCTTCAATAAGCTATTAGACCTTCAGTAAGTCAAGTCTCTTTTCTCCTGTTCAGTAAGCTATAGATCTACTGAAAGCTACTCGAGCTTCTCAGCTCAAAACATCTTCAGAAGTTCAGCTAGACTAGTGTAGTTCAGTGTTCTTACCAACATTTAACACTAACTGTTAAGTCATTTTGTTTGTCAAGATCACCGAGAACTAGGTTAGCTGGACCACGGCTATGGAGTTCATAGTCACGATCCGTGGTTGAGGCGAGGTTTTACCCCTCAGCACTCCTGTTGGGGTTGGAGAAAGAGAAGGAGGAGATTCAGGAAATAATTCTTGCTTACCCTTCTAGTGTTCAATTACATGAATATATAGACAAGTCACTCAACCTAATCAGAGCCGATTTCTCCTAGAATTATAGACTAAATATAGAAAACTAAACTAATCTTTCAAACTTAGCCAATTGCTCCTATAATTATGGACTAAAAATAGGAAACTAAAGTAACCTTCCAAACTTAGCCAATTGCTCTTAGAATTATAGACTAAAAATAGGAAACTAAACTAATCATTTCAAATTTAGCCACTGGTGGTTACCTTGCTGTGCGCGTCTCCGTACGCGTCCCTTGTGCGTGCTGCTCCTTCAGCGGCTCTGCGCACGTTGTGGGCTCACTGTTGTCTGTTGTACGTGTGCCCCCACGTCTTTCGGCCGCATCCGCACCTGATGGTACCCCGACCACAAGTCCAGCTTGATGAAGAACTGCGCACCGTGAAGCTCGTCGAGAAGTTCGTCGACGACGGGGATGGGGAACGCATCCTTGACGATGAGCGTGTTCAAGGCACGGTAGTCGACGCAGAACCGCCATGAGCCGTCCGCTTTCTTAACGAGGATGACCGACGAAGAAAACGCCGAGTCGCTACGGCGGATGATGCCTTCCTCAATCATGGTGGCACACTGCCTCTGGAGTTTATCCTTTTGAGCCGCCAGATACCTGTACGGCCGGACTACCACCGGTGGCGCGCCAGGTATGAGGACAATACTGTGGTCGCGGGCACGCTTAGGTGGCAACCCCTTGGGCTCAGCGAAGACGTCCCCGAAAGAAGCCAATACTCATCGAGGAGAGAGTCGCTGGCCGCTATAGCACAGAGGATCCGCGTACACACCATCGCCACGCCCGTCTAGCAGACTGCACGGCCGTGTCGATAGAACAACATGATGCGCGCAGTGAAATCCTAGACGATCGGTCCGAGGGTGGCCATCCACTGCGTCCCTAGGACCAGGTCATACCTTGCAAGTGGCATGACAAAGAGGTCAACACGGAACTCGTTGTCGTCGATGGAGATCGGAGCTTACCGAAGAATGTCGGGGCAGGTGACCCTTTCTCCATTGGCCACGGTTGCCGTGAGGCACGGTTAGGGTTGGATGGGTAGCCCAGTACGGAGAGCGGCGGCCTCGGCGATAAAATTGTGGGTCGACCCGGTGTTGAGGAGCGCAACGAGACTGGTGGTGCCCAGAGACACGCTGATCTGCATTGTGTCACAGATTGGCACACCGGTGACTGTGTGCAAGAAAAAGACCGGTGTCTCGGTGTCCAGTGCCTCGGTCACCGCGGCGTTGTCGAGGTCGGTGATCTCTACGCCATCGATGTAGAAGAGCCTCCTGCAGACGCGATTGTGTCCACGTGTATACTTTTCGTTGCAGTTGTAGCAGAGGCCGAGTCTGCGGCACTCCTCCTGTTCCGCCTGGGACAGACGCTTCACCGAATGGCCCGCCACCATGACCGTGGGCGCTGCAGCTTTGTCGACCAAGGAGCTGACAGGACGAGGCGTGGGGCTGGGGTAGGCAGCAGGCCGTGGGTCGTGGGCTTAGTTGGTGCCAACGTGTACTGCTCCTGTAATTCTACATGTCGCGCCAGGCTCATGGTGGCCACTAGTGACTGGGGGTTCTAGATGCGCACGTCGATGCTGAGCGGCGACAGGAGACCCCCCGTGAAGAGCCGCACCTTCTGTGATTCCTCCAGAGGACCGGCACGTGCCAGGAGCGCTTGGAATCGGTCCTGGTACTCGGCGACCGTGCTCGTACGGCGGCAATCAACCAACTCGAACAGCGGCACAGATCGTAGCGGAGGTCCGTAGCACTGGTTGAGCAGATCGGTGAAGCGGCGCCAGGAAAGAGTACCCTCGTCCTGCTAGACCTGGATATACCACATTTGGGCGCCCTCCTCCAAATTGTACGACGTCATCCACACCTTCTCCTTCTCTATGATCCTCTGTTGATGAAAATACGACTCGCAGCGATTTATAAAGATGAGCAGGTTAGACTTGCCGTCGAACCACGAGAAATCCATCTTTTGGAACCTCGGTGTCCGATCGTTGTGGTGCCCGCCGGAGGCCTGCTTGCCGATCAAGAAAGAGGAACGGCCAGTGGACAAGGCTTGGATTGCTTTGGTGTTGGCCTCCGCGATGGCTTGCAGCGTGTTGACGGCGGCGGCTAGCGTCTCCACGCAGTCTTGAGGTCAGTTTGGTCACCCATGGCAGCGGCATAGGACGACGCGGTGGAGGGGATCGTGGGAAAGGACGGCATGGCGGCAAGCAATGGGGATGGAGAGGTGGAACGGAAGGATGAGGATCGCTAGGATTGTGATACTAGGTTGTCAAGATCACCAAGACCTAGGATAGCTGGACCATGGCTACGGAGTTCGTAATCACGATCTGTGGTTGAGGCAAGGTTTTACCCCTCAGCACTCCTGTTGGGGTTGGAGAAAGAGAAGGAGGAGATTCAGAAAATAATTCCAAGGAACTTAAACTAATCAGAGCCGATTGCTTCTAGAATTAAATCTTACAACTTAGCCAATTGCTACTAGAATTATAGACTATAAATAGGAAACTAAACTAATTTTTTTAAATTTAGCCACTGGTGATTGTCTTGCTATGCGTGTCTCCATGCGCGTTCCTCGTGCGTACTGCTCCTTCAGCGGCTCTGCGCATGTTACAGGCTCGCTGTCGTCTGTTGTACGTGTGTCCCCACGTGACATTGTTTAAATGGCACAATCACTCTTCTTGGAGGCAATGTTCATCTTATTCCTGTACGCTCTGAAATGAGTAAAGTATAAAATCACGTCGACGAATCCATAAAAGATGGAAGTACGATTTAATACAGTTGCAAACAATATGTTAATATATGTGGTTTGGGGAACGTTAATCTGAATGTTAGTAATCATTGGTTGACCTCTCTGGGCATAGTTTAAGTACGGTTTGTGGATCTACTGCCTTGATATTTAACTTCAGTATGTGCACAGCTAAGCCCGTCTTACTTGTGCATCTTTACGACAGATTCAAGTAATATCAATCTCTGTTTGTACGAACATGTTGTACATTGTAATTAAACAAATGGAATTTTGCATTCCAACCTTTGACTTCGGTGCTGACTATAAAGCCAATATTGCATGTTTACAGCTTGACTTACTTGCTCAGTATAAGAGAGCAGCCCTATCTTTACAGCTTGGTTAAAAAAATGTTTAATCTGGATATGTTGAAATCGACATGATATTTCTGCTGGATAGGCCTTCGATGCACTAGTTCTTGGGTACTTGTATATTTGCTTGTGTTAGAGCTATATGGGCAATCCGCCGGTAATACTTAAGAGACGACTTTTTGAAACTTATTGGTGGTTAATGCGTTTCCTGTTGCACTAACAACTAAAGAAGAATGTCCAAATTGATCTGTCCTTTTTATGCTATAGGAATCAGTTTCAGGTGAATTCTTTTATAAATTATATTCAGCATGGATTATGTGATTATATTCTTAATTCTTTAATGATTATGACATCAAATTTTCAAATGAGTTATTTCATGAAATATAGGGTTATGTCTGATTTACTCGTAAAAATATGAATTACCCCCTAAATTCCAATACGAGAGAGCTTTCACCCTTGAACTATTCAAACCAAACAAATTACCCCAGTAGCTCCAATACATAGTGGTTTTAGTTCTAGATGACATCTAAGTGGTCCCACTTGTCATCCTATATTCTTCTTCTTATCCAATCTTCTCCATCATCCTAATTCACAGCCTCCTCCGTGTGTCTAGAAGGAATAATGTGAGCAGTGGGATGGTGGCTCTTTTCTCTCCACTGTCTTTCCTCCACATTGCAGCTTTCCTCCATTCCTTTCTCTCCTTCTATGAGCCATGGGCTGAGTCTTGTCGATGCTGCCACTGGCAAGCTCAACTTGGGGAGTGGGGTGGTCAAGCTCAGGCAATAGAGCCTGTGGAGCTTGGGCAGTGTCCATCTGGGTGGAGGTGCAAACGACAAAGCTTCCAATGTCATGCTTCACGGTGGCCGCAGAATAGGTGGCATCAAGCCGACAGTGGATGGCGGCAGGGACAGCGTAAAGCTAGACAAGCTTACCCTTATGGTCCGTGCGGTGGGCTAGGAATCATTCTGGCATAGAATATCATGGTGCTAGCGGGAGCGGAGGCAGCTTCTCAGCTTCGTGGCTACGTCGCATTGGATCTGGCTAGATGAGAGCTCAACTCCATACACTCCTGTACTACTGCCTTTCCGCCATCGATGACATCTACTACCCGACCTCCTTCCTCCGTCCCCACAGAACCGTCTTTTGCGCCGAACAATTTTATTGTTGTCGGTCCCACGTGTGCTTGAGTAAGATTGTTTTAGGATTCTATTTAGTTTAATTTATTGACTCCACGTGCAATGCCGCCCTCATGATCATCACCCCGTGACGTCACACTCTTCCTTGGCATTACGGTGGTGGGTTGTCCCCTGAAATGCTCTCCACCGACTATGGGGTTCGGTGGCACCTCCACCGTCTCCGTGACACCCTCCTTTGTCCGCAAAACTGCTGCCGATCCTACCTCGACTGCCTACTGTATGCTGTCATTGATGTATGTAGAGAAGGGAGGTGAGAAAGAATGATGGATGAGACGATGACATATTGGTCCTGCAATTTTTTTAATTAACTTGATCAGGTTGTGCCATGTGGGATCAATCCCATCCCCATATTGTCCTCGAGGCATTTTGTTCATTTTAAATAGTTAAAAGGTGTATTGTAACAAACCCAAAATTTTAAAACATTGAAAAAATTATATCATGGAAATTACCTAGATATTCACTGTCGTGAATTTTAGTTTTGTTGCTTGTGGATTTTCCTTGCATCACATATTGCATTTCCATGCATTAATTTAATATGGAAAGATAGAATAAACATATTAGTATTTCGAAAAAAAATTTTATGACAAATCCCACACACATTGATCAACCTTGTGTAAAAATTTCACAAACTTACCGCCTAATTTAGATGCCCAAATAATTCAGTCAAAAGCCGTAAAAATCTATTTAATCTCAAATAAAAACAGTGAAATTCCTTGAATTGTCACAGAAAAGTTATACATGATAAAAATGTCAAAAATTCAGAAAATGAAATTCATGGCCACATAAACCTCCAGTAAAATTTGCAAAATATTTAAGATCACTAGAACACCCAAAATAAATTGTACAAATCTCAGCCTCCTTCCTAATTCCCCCAAATCCCATTTTCTCTCTCTCACGCTAGTTCTTCCTGCTGAAGTCGCCCACACGCGCGCAGAGCGTCGCGACAGCCGGGGCGCTACCAAGTCTGCGCGGCACCGCGACCCTCTTGCGCTCCTGCCCGCGAATCCCGCGCTCCACGCCGCGACGCGCGTGCGCGACGCACCAAGCCACCGACCGCGCTCTGCCTGCCCAGCCGCCGCGCCGCGCCAAGCCACACTGGCCGCCGCCTGCGCCCTCTGCGATGCCAGCCCCCGCCAGACGCGATGCGACGTGACGCCCTCGCCACCTGACCAGTGCCTGCGGCTGCCCTGCCGCACACAGTCTCCCCAGTCCTGCCCTGCTCTACTCTCTGACGCCGCCACTTCAAAGCCGACGCCCTGCCAGCCGTCCACGCCAGGCCTGTGACGCCCGCCAACCGGTCCTGCTCTGGTCTGCTCCTCTGCTCTGCCGACGCCAGCCCGTGTCCCCCGCTGGCCACACTCGCGCGCGAGACGACGAACACGTCGCAACGGCCGCCACCCAACGCTTCCCCGTCTCCCTCCTCTTATAAATCGAGCCCCAGCCCACCAACCACTTCCTGTTCACGCCCGATCTCGCACGCCCGACGCGAACACACCAACATCTGCGTAGTCTTAGCTAGCTCCAGTACAGATCGGTCGGTTTTTCTTTTACGCGCACCGGGACCCGTGAGATCGTTCGGCTCCAGCGTGACAGTGCGGGTGTACTAGTCAATTTGACCCTGCAATTGACAAGCAAATGAGGTGAACAGGTCAGTTAGACGATGGTCCGATATGAGCTCTCGCTATCGTTTGGCTGTTGATAGGATCAATGTGGTCATCGGTCGCGTTCAGATGGCTCCTACTATCGGTTGGCCACCGATAGAGATCGGGACACTCTTCCATCGACAAGAGAGCCGATGAAGGCATAGACAGATGTTGACGAGGGATCTGATGGCTCCGGATGTGGTAAAAGCGAGATCCTGATCTATCGGCCGTAGAGCCGATGGAGGCACCAAAAGATATTAAAAGTAAAGCATGCAGGATCCCTTCTAGTAGTCGACGAAAGCTGTAGCGGTCATTCATCGGCTAGAAAACCGATGAAAGTTTATGTGAACTGGTAAGGAATAGAATAAAATACACACTGGCTGTAAAGCCGATGCCACTCTGAATATGGCAAGGGTGAGGCGAACCCATCGGCTAGCTGAGCCGATGCGAGAATGTTTCTCTGAATATTGGCGCGCATCTGCTGGAAGGCCGATACACTTGACGTGGCGCTCAAGGTGAGTCTCTGAAGACTGGTGCGTATCAGCCGAGGAGCCGATACACTGGGCGTGTTGCTTAAAGTATAGATAACTCATCGGCTAATACTCTGATGAAACGCCGTACAGAGACCTATAAGCCTAAAGCTCAATCTACCGTTGGCAACTTTGTAGGTCAAACCTAAACGGTGCAGTACAAGACCGACAACGACGGAGACCATGCACGGACGTGATGCGATACATTCGATCGACCTAAGAGGTCGAACCTAAACGATGCAGCCTTAGAAAGAGTGAGATATATCAGGATAGTGACGGGACTTACCCCTTCGTCGGAGATCAAAGTTAACCGATGCAGCCCCACGTTGAGAGCCAGACCTTGCCGGTAGAAACCTAGATAAACTAGGGTGAAGATGCATCGAAGTAGTTTCGATACAAAGATGTGTTTATTCCGATATAGGTTTCCAGGGGTCTATATTTATACCCTGGCATTATAGAGTCCGACATAATTACAACAACCATCAGACACTATCTCCTAAAAATATAAAAGGAAAATATCTCTAGGAAAGTTAACTAAACTAACTAAACCTTCCTATATAAGATACGATTTACATAGATAAAATACCATGTCATGAGTACCACGACTCCTAATCAAACTTGGTCTCATCTAGATAATCTTCTATTTTTAGATCGAATCTCTCCTTGCTTCATCCGATCGGCCTTCTCCCTGTATCAAATTTTGGCGTTAACACTCCAACATCACCTCTCGTCCTACCACAGCCCGAGCCAAAGTCCAAAGGCCTCTGGTCCGCCAGAAACCACCATGACAATGCCCCACTGTGTGAGATGATTGGAATGATTGATTTTATTTCATATCGTGTGTAGGTGTATATATAGGTTTTGGATAACATAGAAGCCAACCACAATTGATTCCACACAATTAGGAGAGAAACCTACTATAATTATATTTTGTTAGTATGAAAGATAACCACATAGTTATAAGTAGGTTCCACATAATTAGGGTCCTACCATATCTATGAAAACCTGATATAATTATATTATACTAACACTCTCCCATAGTCTGGATCAAAACTCCTGAAATACAGAGGTTGGAAGGTCCTTGGTAAAGAGGTCAGTGTACTGGGATGTCATAGAAGCATGAAGTACCCGAATGTGACTGAGGGCGACTCGCTCCTAAACAAAATGGAGATCAATCTCAACATATTTGATGTGCTAATGCTAGACTAGGTTGCTGGAGAGATAAATAGTATTAATGTTGTCACAGTAGACCAAGGTGGCACCGTGAGGTGAGTGGCAAAACTCCATGAGTAGTTAGCATAGCCAAGTAGCTTCAACGACACCATTGGCCACAGCTCGATATTCAGCCCTTGTACTCGATTGGGAGACTGTATGCTGATGCTTAGAGGACTAGGACACCAAATTATCCCTGAGGAACACTATATAGCTGTAGGTCAATCGGTGAGTGTTAGTACAACCGGCCTAGTCGGCATCTGTGTAAACAACAAGCTCAGCAGGTGGAGAGTGGTGCATAGTCAAGCCGAGAGAAAGAGTATCCTGTAAGTACCGTAGTATCCACTTAAGAGCAACAAGGTGTGGCTCTCAAGGATCATGCATGTAGAGGCAAATCTGCTGGACGACATAGGCAATGTCTGGACGAGTGAATATCAGGTACTGTAATGCACCAGCCAAGTGTGGTACTATGTGGAGTCGGCAACTGGTGGACCATCCGTAGACAATTTGGAGTATAGGTCAATAGGGTGCTACAAGGCTTGCAAGCACTCATCCCAGCGTGTTCCAAAATGTCTAGAGTATAGTGTCACTGAGAGAGAAATAAGGTATCATCACAATGCGTGACATAGATGCCTAGAAAATAATGAAGCTGGCCCATGTCTATACATAGCAGCAGATAGGCAGTGTTGGATCCCCGATGATATGTAAATAATGAAGTATCTAACTTAGGCCTTAACAAATCCGAGGGATAGAAGGTGAGTGGTGAACTTGTTGTGCCAAGCACGGGGAGCTTGCTTCAGTCCATAGAGAGACTTATTGAGTCAACAATCAAAATTTGGTCGTGGTGAGTCAACAAAAATAAAGGGTTGTACACAGTAGACCGTCTTTGTCAAAGTGCCATGTAAGAATGTATTCTTAACATCTAACTGATGAATAGGCCAGTTGTGAGATAGAGCCAAAGATAGAACCACCTGAACTGTCACTGGCTTGACCACTGGACTGAAAGTCTCGTCATAAACAACACCTTATCGCTGTGTAAAACCCTGCAGAACCCAGCAAGCCTTGTAACGATGAAGCAAACCCTCTGCAAGCAGCTTGTGACAATAAATCCACCCACCGGTCACTAGATGGACTCTAGGAGGCTGACGAATAAGGAACTAGATTTATTGTCGAGAAGTGCATCATACTTAGTTTGCATAGCGAAGCGCCAATTAGGGTCTGACAGAGCATCATGAATAGAGAGTGGCAGTGGTGACATGGGCATAGTGTGAAGGATGAGACGATCCATAGGCTGCGCGATGCCATCTTTATCGCACATGTGCATGGAGTGTGCATTAGTGACCGAAATAATGGTGATTGGTCTAGTAGTAGTGGTACGATCGGTGCCACTGGCAACAACCTATGTGGGAGCAACAGGTGCAGTGGTACTACCAGTACGGGTGGGCACCGTGGAGGACGAGGTAGCAACACTACTAGCAGTGGCCTGTGCGGGATGCACAGGGGTAGCAGCATCGAGCGGTATGAAGGACCCGAGCGACGTTGGCTTTGGCGACCACAACCCTAGGGAGGGTAGTGCAGAGGCAAGCTCGAGTGCAACAATGGGCCCATAGACAGGCACAGGTCTATGCACAGCATGCGAGGTGTGTTGACCCCGAAGCAACCGGGGTGATCGTTGGAGGTCCTGGATGCACGAAACCCTAGGTCATTGCATAATAAGCTCCCTTGAAAAGCATTGGCGCACGTGTAAACGAGTTGCTCTAGAGGGTGGAGTTGTAAGACCATATTCAAGAGTCAAAAAATCCAAGGCAGAAGATGCCATGGGCATGGTGGACATGTTAGAGAAAGAGAAAAAAGATTCATCAAAAATGACATGGCGGGATATGAGAATGCAGTTTGATTGGAGCTTAAGACACCGATAGCCCTTGTGTTCCGAAGAGTAACCAAGGAAAACACATAAGGAGGAACACGGAGCGAGTTTATGGGGTGCCGTAAAGGACATGTTGGGATAGCAGGTGCACCCAAAAACTCGAAGGTAGGCTTAGGAGGGCTGGGTGGAATAGAGCGAGGTGTATGGTGTCATGAAAGCGGGGGATTTAGTGGGGAGTCAATTTACAAGGTAGGCCACAATGTGAAGGGCCTCAACCCAATAAATCGGAGGGAGACTCGCCTGAAATAAAAGGAAACGCAGAATGTTATTAATGGTGGGAAGGGAACATTCTGTTGTCCCGTTTTGTTGGAAGGTATATGGACACGACATGCAGAGTGCAACACCGTGGGAGAGGAAGAACGTGCGGGCCTAGGAATTGTCAAATTCATGGCCGTTATCACACTAGACGCTCTTGATGGTGGTGCCAAATTATGTGCGAATATGAGCAAAAAAATGAGAGAGCAGAAAAAGTCTCAAATTTGAGGCTAAGAGAAAATGTCCAAATGTAGTGTGAGCAATCATCAAGAATAAGAAGGTAGTACTTATATCCAGACACACAAACAATAGGAGATGTCCAAAGATCACAATGCATTAAGTCAAAATTATGAAGAGCTCTAGAGTTGGATAATCTGAACAGGAGACGAACATGATGATCAAGTTAGCATGCATGACAAATATGGTCAAGATCATCCTATGACGGAAATGACACTAGAACTGATAAGTTTAGACAGAGCTTCACACCTAAGGTGCTTAAGACGATGATGCCATAGAGAGGTGGATGCGGCGATAAATGCGGAGGTGCTGGTGAAGAGTAGGTAGAACAGCTAGAGATCCTCAAAGCTATTGTATCTAATGATCACGTTCTTGGTGTGCAAATCCTTCATAGAAAGGCCAAAAGTATCAAACTCAATGGAATAATTATTATTGGTGGTAAAATGATAAATGAAAATTAGATTCTTAATAATGTTGGGAGAGACTAAGACATTGTTAAGAATAAGATTACGATGTGATAAAGAAAAGATATATTATCTAGTGGCAGTGACAAGAAGTGATGCCTTATTACCCATAATGATAGATAGAGTAGATGAGGATAGTGGGAAAATAGTGGAGAGTTTAGCAGCATTCGCGGTCATATGAGAACCGGCGTCTGAATTGACATACCATTCAAAAGAGGGTGCCGATAGGTTGAACTTCATGGTGTTGAACAAGTGTGCTAGGAAGTCCTGATTCCACGAACCACCATGGATAGGGTTCCAGGGCATGGGTGGTGTAGACCAGGGCACCGCCAAGGAGGCCTGGAAGGCTAGCGAGGGTCCCTAGAAGGCTGGCGAAGGTCCCTAGTAGGTCGAGGGAGGCAGCAAAGGTGATGAAGGCAAGGCTCCCCCTGTATGAGCCGTACTGGGGAGGGCCATAGGTGCCGCCATAGACGCCGTTGCTGGGGATGTTTCGAGGTTGCCGCCATAATGGGGCACGACAATGAAAGCCAGAGAAGCCGTCAGAGGGTGGCTAGACCAGTCATACGGCCACATCTGGACGGTACCCGCCCACGGATGCACGAAGGATGGGTGCAGACTTGGCGGTGCACCACCAGTAGGTTCAGGGGGGTCACTGCAACCACCATGGCCATGCCAGGGGCCATTGCACTATCGACCAATGCTAGGGTTGGACATGGACAAGACACCAGAAGGTTTTCGAGGAAAGGTGGAAGCATCCCTGGGTATGGAGGTGCTGCAGTCCCGTGCACCGCCAGTTAGGGTGCTACGACAACGAGAGCAGAGGATGGCGATAGTGGCCAGGCCTCGATCTCTACCTCCTCTAGTAGGAGATGCGTCTAAGACTCTACAAAGGTCGGGAACGGGTGATGCATCTTGAGGATAGACACCATGTGGCAGAACTAATCGTTCAGGCCACGGACGAGCGTGAGAACCATCTACCGGTTGTCAATAGGGTAGTCGAACTTGGTGGGGTGGTGGCCATCGACTCAAGGTGGTGACAGTAGTCAGTGATGCTCAAGAAGCCTTGGCAAAGGTTGTGAAATTGTGTCTCCAGGAGGGGCGCATGGAACTCTTTCTTGTCGAGAAACTCATCCGCGAGAAAGCACTATGCACCACGAGCAGAGAACTATCACAGCATTAGTGATTCCTATAGGTTGTTGGAGATAGTGCTATAGATCCATGTCAGGAAGATGCAATCTATCTACACCTATGCCAAGGGCGAGGGAAAGTACTTGTCCTCAAGGACGTAGTGAATTAGACCATATTTGCCAAGGACGATGAGGAACAGGCTGCGCCACTTGCAATAGTTGTTGGTGGCTTGGTCAAGCACGATGGGATAAGGGCATGGATGTTGATGATAGCGGTGGCCTGTGCCCAGAGAGATTTGTGGGTGGCTTCGTACTCTTCCAAAGTGATGGCATGGTGGGCAGCCTCGGTGGCGGTGTCTATGGCGGCACCTACGGCCCTCCCTAATATGGCATCATCATGGTGGTCGCGGAATTTTAGAGCATTGTAACCACTCTGATACTATGTGAGATGATTGGAATGATCGATTTTATTTAATATCATGTACGGGTGTATATATAGACACTGGGGTGGCATACAAGCCAACCACATAATTATAGTATATTCCACACAATTAGGAGAACCTACTATATCTAGAAAAATCCGCTATAATAATATTATGCTAGCATGAAAGCCAACCACACAGCTATAGTAGACCACAAATTAGGGGAACCTACTATATCTAGGAAACCTACTATAACTATATTACTCTAACACCTTGCTCTGCCTATCTAGAGCAGGGCCACCACCACCACCACACCATAAACTTGCCCTCTTGGTGAACCTCCTTACGTATCATCACACCATAACCACCCCATGTTCCTCTTGAATCTTTCCCCTCAATCAATTTTAGGATCACGCCGCCGAAGCTCCTCCGCCGACCTCACCATCCTCCTCTAGATTGGGAATCCAACACCTCTTCGCTTGGAGCTGCATCCATCAAAATAGAGCATGGGGTAAGCCTCATAGTAGTACCTATACCCCATCCTCTATATGAATGGACCCGTTGTTTAGTGTAGCACCCCGACCACTGCCATCCCAAACCACAGTGGCGCCCAGTCTGCCACTACCACTTCGCCGCCTATTCCTGGAGCTGCTTGTCACACCACATGCGTTGGAAAAGGTCACCGAGACCTCCCACACTCACCCCTCGCCTCTCCCGAGCCGTCCGACATGCCACTCACCGCCGGTGAGTTCGCCCCAAGTCGCCATGCGCCCTCTCCTGTGGAGAAGAACTTGAACTTAACCGTAATTCTTTAGAAAACTAGGAAACTTTCTGCAATTTTTTCTATTCACTGACATGTGGGCCCTAGATTAACTAAAAAGGTTAGAATGGAAAATACGCCTTCAGTTATTCTCACTGTACACCACAATACCAGTGCTGATTTGATCTTGAAGCTCTACTGCATGATTGTTCACTAGTTGACCACTTTATCTCACTTTTGTGTTGCAAACTTATCTCTTGGTTTGTTTTAGGAAAACTTCATAGCTCCCAAAGTAACAAAAAAAACTGGAAAAGGTAAAAATAGGGTAACCTTGGCATATGTGCTTCTTTTTTTGCATATTTGAAATGGGATAAATTTGATTTTAAGGTTTGTATCAAAGGATTGATTTCATGCTTTATATATTGAAAAAGGGAGGAAATTTCTTTTCTTTTCTAACCAGGAGAGTTTTCTTTTGCTGTTTTCACTTTGAATAGTTTGGGTTTTCTGAACTAGTTTTAGTTCATTTGTGCTTTTCTTTAGCACATTGTTTTACTTTGTTTTTTAAACACTAAAACATGCATTTCTAGAGCTGTAAGTAAAAAACCAAAAGGCATGCCCTGCTCATTTGCTCATCAAGGATCATGTTGGAGTAATTAGTAAACTATGTCCATCTGTAAATACCATTAACTTTCTTTTGTTTAAGGCAAATACTTTTCTACTCTTTGCGATATGGAATTGAAATTAGAGGCTAGTGTTAGAAATGCTTGGAGTTCAAATTCAAATATTTAGTTCAGATTCTTAGAAATTTTGGTAACTTATGAATCATGGTCACCTCCAGATTTGATGTCATATGGTGCCAGTTGTCTGGCCGCCTGCATTTTTCTGTTCAGAAGAATAGGAAGGTACACCAACTGCCCATGATAGTGAGCTCATTCCATTGCTTTTGTTCTGCAGTTAAATCATGTTCTTACCATGTTTGATTTTGGAGGATATTTGTGATGATCAGTGATATTCGAATCCATTTACGTCGTATAGCACCGTGTGTCTTTTATCAGTGTGTAGTGCAGACACGTCCTAACTATGCAATGGCTTACGGTGACATTCATAATTCTTGTTTTAGTAGTTTACTGAACCTTGTTTGATATTTTCTCTGAAGCATTGTTTTCTTTTAAAAACAACTCTAGACCAATTCAAAGAAGAACCTTATTATACCTTGTAATACAAAGGTAGGGTGGACATTTTCATGCAGGTAATCTTGCTACCATTTACTACGAGCAAGACCCAGCTTGAGATGGCAATTCGTTGTTACAAACTTACAATCAAGCTATAGTCTGCGTACGACCAACATTTTTTTGAAGCATACAAGAACATGGTAAGCCACTGGGTCACATTGTGTTACAATTATTTGTAAATAATAAATAATTGAATGACAAGCCAGCTGGACGAGTGGACGAAATAATTAACTGCTATATAGTATGATTTCTTGCCTTTTGTTGCACTTGTTTTCTTGTCAGTGTCTGACTTTTCTTCATGTAGTCATGCCTTGCGCTGCAGGCAAATCATCCACAAGCTCTCACGAACCTAGGAAAAATTTATATGGAGTAGTGAGAATCCTATGCATGTTGTTGTATCCGATAATAGGATTGAGGGAAAACTTCTAAATGGTGCTAGTAAGCTCATACATACCAAAATATCCTGCAGGAATATGATAAGTGCCGTCAATTCATTTTACAAAGCAACAATATCTGTGACTTGGCTGCGATATACAAGCAACAGGTTCCAGCTAGTTGCTTCTATTCACTGCTAGAAAAAAGGCAGTCACAGGTGATCAAAACCAGTTTTTTTAAGCGGCCGGCCACACCGCCTGCGGTTGAATGCATGTGAAAATCACGATTTTCATAGCTGTGAAGACCTATTTTGGCAGGCGGGAAGACTACGCCACCCGTCTGAAAAAAAGTCTTCACAGGCGAGGTAGTTTGCATCGACAGCTGGGAAAATAATTTCAGCGCCTTTTTTTTCTATTGCTACAATTTTGAATTTACTGTTACCACGTGTTATACATTTATTCTATACCCACGCAGCCCGTATATTGTAATGAAATAATGAACCGCAAAAGATATAATATTAAGGAAAAACTGTATATATACAATTTTATATAGACACATATCCATATTGTTATCAAATATTTACAAATAATAGTGCGCAGAAATTATATAGATTATTTTGGTCCATTTAGCTAGACATGCATATTCATCTTGCGCTTGAGTCCCTTCATTGTCGACCGTATCTAATGACAGCACTCGTGATGGATAAAATATGATATATTCCGCTCTATATTTTCAATGCTTTTGTCATCCATCACATGGCTTATATATGGAATTTTGGTCAATATGGTTAGTAAAATATTAAAATATATATAGTGTGTGCATTAAATTTATTATGAAAGGTATATATTTGTTGAACTTACATCTTTAAGATTTTTTGATAGCTTTTGCCAACCCTAAACCACTCGCATCCATAAATCCACACAAGATGCTAAATTTGTTACTGATATGCCCTAAACAAAACATAAAATTATTATATATATCACATACTATGATATATTAATTTATTTTTTAAAGTAAACATTATTATTATTTATCAATGAGTATGTGACTTATTCATTGAGACTCTTAATGTTGGATATTGCTATTTATAAATGATCCCTGATTATACATCACATAAGAAATAAATATGATTATATGATCAACATATATATTGATTAATGATCATGTCTCATGGATAATGATATGAAGATACCAAATCAATAATATGGACATATGTGAACATATCTTGCATAGACTCGCTATGAGATACTATAGAGATTTTACGTATCATAAGTTAATTTCAAGTAGTATTTATGTAGAGTCCTTAGATATGTATTTTGAGACTACTAAATACTATTCTATAAAAGTAGTCTTTAGTTTTGCTATAAAATATATAGTGGGATTTGAGTGATAAGATATAAATTGCTCATCCTATGGGAGAGATATCTCTAGACCCTTTGGTGTAATGGATTATCGATGTGCATGGTTGTGCCAAAGTGACTGAGGAGTCAATCACAAATTTATAATCCATTGTAGGATTGAGAGAGTAATTGAGCTATTAAGAGGATGGCACAATTCTTGTCTTGAGTTCTATAGATATTTTAAGTCAAATGGATTCATACATAAAAACATTACAAGTTTAGCTAACATGTTCTTTACTTATACTTTGGGGGATAATATGGCTCGCTAGAAACAACTATTAACAAGGTGACCGAAAAGACGTTTCTGAGTTGTGACCAAATATAGGTGAACCTACAGGGTAGCACGGTTAATGTGTTGAAATGCTTATTCGAATGTAATTTGGATAAGGGCTTAGTTCTGATAGAGATCCGAGTAGACTCCTATTAGGCCACGGTTCTCTAAGCGCAAGTGGGGAAGCCTATATATAGAGAGACAGGGAGGTTGAGAAGAGACACCTTTGTTCACCTTGAGCAAAAACTCTAGCCACGACCTCCCAAGCCAAACCATAGCCGCTTGTGAGTGCTAATACATCTGTAATCGGCGTTTCAACTCTAGACATGTGGATACCAGTGGAGACGCTGCTCGTTGCGGTGTTGATCGGCATCAAGATCACAGCGATCAACTGCTTCATCTACCACCATGACACGTGCGTGGTTGGATTGACTTCTCCAACTCTACTTCCATTGCACTGTGCGTCTCATGTTAATGGTCTATGATCCCTTCTTCATATGATACCCTGATGTGCCCAGTAGAAAATTTTTATTTTGTGTTATTGCAGCCTACGCCTTTTGTTATAGTAGTATTAGAGCTATCTTGCATAGTTTATGATCTAGATCATCACATATGTTGATATACAATATTAGTAGATTAGATCTATTACAGTTAAGATCAATCGGTTCATGTGATGGATCAATGGTAGCATGGGTCGATGAGATCAATCAGCATATAGGAATTAGATACAGCACATATCAAAGCACTAGTCACATCCTTGAGAGTGTCTTAGACTAGCATAAGGTTGTTATACTGATTACTAGTAAGCTATGGATCTATAGTCTCGTGTCATTGTAACTAGAAAAATCCTTGAGAGTATCTCGGACCGGTATAAGGTTGTTATGTCAAATACTAGTAGGTTATGGATTAGGTTTGAGGTAGCGTGTCTTAGGTTTACATCGTTAGGTATAATATGATTATATGCCTAACTTGTTTTTGTAGAGAATGATGTGAATAGAATGGCCTATAGCTTATTTGAAATGTATAAGATGTATGTGATGCATGTAACATTCGTTCATGGCCTATGTGTCATGATTATTTCAACTAATGTTAGCTATCTCTATTGTATTTAACGACCTACGTGTTGACCATAGTGCTTGAATCCACCTTTGTAATCTTCAATTTCTAACTTATTATAAGTAGTAGCTTATACTAGAAATTACAAGTTTTTAAGCATGGTGACCCGAAGTAAAGATGTGGAGGATGGAGACCATCTACATGGAGATGGAGATCACCATTCTTTTGGGGCATACTATTTCAAAGTTAAATATCATTATCTGTGATGTTTTCTATCTTACTTTTATGTAATGACATTTCTACTTTGTTGCTATGGTAGGAGAGAGTCCCTCATAGTAAAAATTAGTTGTTTGTGCCCTTCTATATGTTGCACCTAAGGAGAATGATTACCACACAGTAGGCCTACCAAAGTACGGTATAGTTCGTTATCATCATCACTTGGAGTACATGTTTCTCATCTACATGCGATGGCATTTGGTTTACTCAACAAAGTTCTCAAAACCATTTTGGACCTTGGGGCTCAAGTTTGGGCTAAGACATATTGATGCCACCCAATAAACAAGAATCACACAGGGATGTGATTAGCAAAGTGTATGGCACCTTGAGATCTATTCTTGAGAAAGAAAAGCTAAATGGAACAAATTTTATGGAATTGTATGGCAACTTGAGAATATGTCCTTGAGACTCCTTTACTTGGTAACTAGCCTAATTATGCTATTGTGGCTACATGAAGAACTTATGAGAAATACACGAATGATTCCCTTGATGTGAGCTGTCTTATGCTTGCCACAATGTCCTTTGAGCTTGAGAAGCAATATAAGAACACAAATGCTTATAATATAATTGTGGGGTTACGTGGTATGTTTGAGAACTAAGAAAGAGCTGAGTGGTTCAATACTTCAAAGTCCTTATTTGTGTGCCCTCATGTGATTAAGATAATTGGCTACATTGAGAGTTTGGAAAAGTTTGGTTTTCCCCTTAGCCAAGAGTTGGCTACTGATGTGATTCTCTAGTCACTACCTTCAAGCTTTGAGCCATTTATACTAAACTATCACATGAGTAATATGGACAGAACCTTGGTTGAGTTGCATGGGATACTAAAATCTGCCGAGGATAGCATTAAGAAAACCACCAATCATGTGATAATGATGCAAAAAGGTAAGGGCAAGCCTAATGTCAAGAAAATCGTGGTCAAGAGAAAGATGACTCCTAATCAGATCACAAGCAACTCCAAGGCCGCAAAATGAGACAAGAAGGGTATTGCTCCTGATGCAGCTTGCTTTTACTGTAAGGGGTCAGAACATTGGAAGAGGAACTATCCAAAGAACTAGGACAATCTCAAGAAGAAGGAATGTACGACTTTCGCTTTAGGTATAAATATTATACAGATCAATCTTGCTACTTTACCTACTATTTTTTTGGTATTTGATACTAGATCGATTGCTCACGTAGCAAATCGTTGCAAAGGCTAATAATAAGTAAAAGTTTGAGAAGGAGCAAAGTGGATCTTCACGTTTTTAATGGAGCAAGAGTTGGTATGGTGGTTATTAGCACCATGCCATTGTCTTTACCTTCAGGATTAGTTCTGGAATTAAATAATTGCTATTGTGTTCTATGTAGGAATGTTATTTCTGCTTCCTGCTTGCAAGAAGAAGGTTATAACTTTAGATCTATAGACAATGGTTGTTCTCTTTATTTTAAAGAAATGTTCTAGTGTCATACTCTATTGGTGAATGGGTTATACGTTCTAAATCTTGAAGGGACACTAGTCTCTAACATTAATACAAAGAGGCAACATCCTAATGATTTGAATTCCACGTTTATATGGCATTGTCGCTTGAGCCACATAAATGAGAAAAGCATGGAGAGGCTCCATAGAGATGGTCTTCTACACTTGTTGGATTTTAAATCATTTGAGATATGCAAATCTTGTTTACTTGGCAAGATGACAAGGGCACCTTTCATTGGTCAAGGTGAAAGAGCATGTGAGTTATTAGCACTCGTGCATACTGATGTAGATGGACCAATGAGCTCTATAATCAGAAGTGTTTTTCAATACTTTGTAACTTTTACTGATGACTTTAGTAGATATGGGTATATCTATCTAATGAAGAATAAGTGTGAATCCTTTGAAAAGTTCAAGGAATTCCAAAATAAGGTACAAAATCATTTAGGAAAAACAACTAAATTTCTACGATATGATGGTAGAGGCAAGTATTTGAGCCATGAGTTTGGTAATCATCTAAAGAATTGTTGAATTGTTCCACATTTGACCCCACTAGGTACACATCAATGAAATGGGGTATCTAAACAGAGAAATCACAACTTATTAGACGTGGTGTGGTCCATGATGAGCCAAAGTGATCTTCCTTTGTTGTTAGACAAAAATGAGCCTAAGACCTATAAAGAAGCAATGGTGGGACCAAACTCTGAGATATGGCTTGAAGCCATGAGATCTGAAACTGAATCCATGCATAATAATCAAGTTTGGTACTTGGTTGATCCCCCTAAAAGTGTTAAAACCATTGAGTGTAAATGGGTTTTTATGAAAAATATAGACAATGGAATTGTTTACATCTATAAGGCATGATTAGTGGCTAAAGGTTTCAAACAAATTTAAGGTGTTGATAACAATGAAATTTTTTCACCTGTCACAATGCTAAAGTCTATTTGGATTATTCTAGCGATTGATACATATTTTGACTATGAGATATGGCAAATGAATGTCAAAACAGCGTTCCTTAATGGAAATCTGAGTGAGGATTTATACATGACACAACCCACGGGTTTTGTCAATCCGAAATCAACTAGAAAGATATGCAAGGTGCAAAAATACATTTATGGATTAAAGCAGGCATCTCAGAGTTAGAATATCCATTTGATGAACTGATCAAAGGGTTTAGTTTCATCAGGAAGAAGAACCTTGTGTCTATAAGAAGGCTAGTGGGAGCACACTTGTATTTCTAGTCTTATTAATTGGAAATGATATTACTATGCTCGAATCTATTAAGTCTTCATTGAAAATTAGTTTCTGTATGAAAGACTTAGGAGATGTGACATACATTCTGGGCATCAACATCTATAGAGATAGATCAAAAAGGCTAATTGGATTATGCTATGACACATACATTGACAAGGTGTTGAAAAGATTCAATATGTAGGACTCTAAGAAAGGTTTTCTACCTATATCACATGGCATAAATTTTAGTAAGAGTTAGTATCCTAGTACACCTAATGAGTGGGATAAGATGAATGTGATTCCATATGCTTCAGCTATTGGGTCGATTATGTATGCCATGCTTTTCCACATGTCTAGATGTCTCGTATACATTAAGTGCTATGAGTAGATACAAATCAGATCTAGATAAGGTCACTTGATTGCTATAAAGTACATCTTGAAGTACATGAGAAGAACTAAAGATGTGTTCCTAGTCTATGGAGGTGTGGAAGAGCTCGTTGTAAATGGTTATACCGATGCTAGCTTCCAAACTGATAAAGACGATTTTAGATCGTAATCTGAATTTGTGTTTTGTCTAAATGGTGGTGCATGGAGCTAGAAGAGTTTGAAGCAGGATATAGTTGCTAATTATACAATGGAAGTTGAGCACATTGTAACTTCTGAAGCTGCTTGAGAGGTTGTTTGGATCACAAAATTTATTTTCTGAACATAGTGCAGTGACTAGTGGCATTAGTCTAACGGACCTCTACTGTGATAATAGTAGGGTCATTATGGAAGCCAAGGAACCTAACCTAGATCACAACAGAAGTCATATTCTACACGTTTTCACCTCATCCACGAGATAGTGGAAAGAGACAATAATACTAAGTAGAAACAGACTTGGATAATTTAGATCTGTTGACAAAGCCGCTTCCCCAAACAAAGAATGAGGCCTATATTAGGATAATGGGTATTAGATACCTACATAATTGACTCTAGTGCAAGTGGGAGACAATGAGTGACATGCCCTAGAGACAATATGGAGATATTATATATATCACATATTATGTTCGTGATATAGTGATTTGTTCCTTAAAATAGACATTATCATTATTGATCAATGAGTATGTGATTTATTCATAAGAATCCTAGTGTCAGATGTTGCTATTTCTAAATTATCCTTAATCATATATCATATGAGGAATAAATATTATTGTAATATCAACATATGTATTAATTGATGATCATGTCTCATGGATCACATTATGGAGATACCAAATCGATAATATGTATACATGTTAGTGAACATATCTTGGATAAATCCGCTATGAGATACTGTAAAGATTTTATGAGTTATCAGTTAATCTTAAATAGTATTTATATAGAGTTCATAGACTTAGAGATCATCATAGTTTCCAATATATGTAGTATCTTATTTTGAGACTACCAAAACTACTCCATAATAGTGTAGTCATAAAACTAGTCTTTTAGGTTTGCTATAAAATATGTAATGGGATGTGAGTGATCAACATATAATTTGCTCCTCCTATTACAGAGATATCTCTGGACCCCTCGATGTAATAGATTATGGATGTGTATGGCCATGCCAAAGTGACTAAGGAGTCAATCACAAGTTTATAATCAATTATAAGATTGAGAGAGTGATTGAGATATTAAGAGGATGACATAACTCTCGCCTTTAACTCGATCAATATCGTAAGACAAAGGGATTTATACATCAGAATATTACAGATTCAATCGATATGATCTTTACGTATACCTTGGGGTTAATATGTCTTGCTAGAGATCACTATTAATAGAATGACAGGAAAAGCATTTCTAGGTTGTGACCAAATATACATGCTTAACAAGTTGGATTGCTTATTTGGATGTAATTTAGATAAGGGTTTAGTTTGGATACAGATCCGAATAGACTTCTTTTGGGCCACAGTTCCCTAGGTCTAAGTAGAGAATCCTATATATAGAGAGGCAGGGAGGTCGATGACAGATATCTCTATTCACCTTAAGTGAAAACCCTAGCCACCACCTCCCGAGTCAAACCCTAGCTACTTGTGAATGCTAGTACACCCGCAATCAACATTCTAGCCCCAGACATGTGGATACCGATGAAGGTGTTGCTCATTATGGTGTTGATCAGCATCAGGATCGCAGTGACTAGTTGCTTCATCTACCACCTCGACGTGTGTGGTTGGATTGGCTTCTCAAACCCTACTTCTATTGTTGCACTATGCATCTTGTGATAACAAGCCATGTTCCATTTTTCAGATGATATCCTAGTGTGCGCTGTGGAAAAATTTTATTTTATGTTATCATAGCCTACATCTTCCATTATAGCATTGGGGTTGCTTGTGGCACTTTGTAAGATATAAATATAATGTAAATTATTTAAACAACTATATAGAAAACCACAATTATCAGCTGCGTTAGTATATATTACCGTATGGATGGCTAAGTTATCCCTTTCTGGATTCATGGCTAATTATTAAAAAATAAAACCAATAGGAGTTTATTCATACAGTAAAGAAAATCTTGTGAAATTGAAAGCATAATGCCAAGGAAATATAAGTCCATACTTTGATATTTTTGCATATTAATTTAAAATAGAAAGAAATTTGCTATAGCTCTTAGGCTTCTAGTTGAGTGGGTTTGAGTAGGTAAGTACGACTACCTTGGTATGCTTCGGATATAACAGAAAACAAATAAAGTGGTCTCACATGTTCAGGTTTTAACGAACTAATTGAAATTTTAAGAGGATTGTATTCTTATATATTATTTGCACCAAAATTTGGCAAGTCCTACAGATAGGATTAGAGAGCCGATCGACTTATCGAAAGAGTCTGATTAATATAGGGAAAGAGTCGATCGAACGGACTGAGGATGGATTCGGTTTAGTCAAAAGACGAAAAGTTATCTAGATGGGACCAAGTCTAAGGAGTAGCCGTGGAAATCATGGCAGAATACTTTTATTTATATAGAATATATCTAAGTCTAATTAGTTTTGTTCACTTCTTAGAGATAGTTTTATTTTATGTTTAGGAAATTACGTCTGTGTCGGACTCTTGTAACTATGTCAGACTCTTATAACTCTAGGTCATAAATATATTCCCACTTGAACCTTATAAATTATCTCTCGATCAATACATCTTTGGCGGGTTCTAGCTCTTGACATGGAGTTGCATTAGTTAAGTATGATCTCTAACGAAGGGGTAAGTTCAGCCACTATCTAAGTGTATCCGCTCTGTCTAAACCTACATTAGTTAGGTCCAATCTCTTAGTCCGTATTATTCTATCGACTTATTAAGCTCCCTTTGCTGTCATTGGTCTCATTCTACGTTGGTTAGGTCCAACCTACTAGACCGCTGATAGTAGATTGAGTCATAGGTCGATAGTTTTTTAAGCGAACGTTTCATCGAAGAAACCAACTGATGAATTATCCACACATTGAGCCTCATGCCTAATATATCGGTTTCTCAACCGATATACATATATCTTCGGATAATTTCTCTTATTGGCTGAGCTAACCAATGGGTTCGCCCGTTCCTTCTATCCACATGTCTGATCTAGCCTCTCCTATCTTTGAAATATCGTGTCTCGCTCCTTACTACTCATCGTATATTTTATTCAAAGCGCCATTGGCTTTGCAGCCAAGGAGTTCTTTATCTTATTTGGAGCACTATCACACATTCTATTCGGAGTGCCATTGGCTTTGTAGCCGATGGGTACTTTATATTATTTCTTGCTATCCACATATGATTTTATTGGATTTGCAATTGCTGAACGAGAGTTACAGCCTCTATCGGTAACCAGCCGATAGGAGCATTACACATGCTGCTCATTGACCACTCTATTCTAGAATGTCCTCGGCTCTACAGCCGATGTGTTATTTATCATATTCCTTGTAATCTACTTATATCTTCATCGGCTTACACCATCTATCGGCAACCAGTCGATAGGAGTCCATATACATGCTTATTGACTATTCTATTCCAGAACGCTCTAGAGCCGATGTGTCTTTTATTTCTTTTGTCACCATCTATCTACGCCTTCATCATCTTTACAGCTGATGCACAAGTGTTTCAACCTCTATTGGCAACCAGCCGATGTCAGGAGTGCGTGAGACATAGTCGATGACTATCACAACCTTATCAATGACCAACCGATAGTAGGTGTTTGTATCGGCCCATCGGCAGACTAACTCATCGATTTATCTTCTTATCAATTATAGGGTCAAATTAACTAGCATGCCCATAACTCTAGCAAATACGATGAAGAGACCTCAAAGCCGAAGGACCTGCACTGATATGAAGCAGACCTCTTAGGCCTCAGCGTGTTTCTGCACCATTGCATCAGATCACCATCAGCTCACGCTTACGTTGCCTCTCAGTGCACCACTCCACCCAGCTCGATCGCCCTGTGCACCCATTAAGCAAATTTTTATATGCATAGACAACATCGCCTGTCCTACATAGGCATCCACCTCCAACATCTGGTAGCTGTGTTTTTTTCTCAATCTACTACTCCTCATCAAACTTGCTCATCAACTCCTTTGATTTATTTGTTTCTGGTTTGTAGGTCTGATTTGGCTCACAAATTCAACTAGGATTTAAAAAAGGCGATAAATTCTCCTAACTACTCTGCTTAGACAAATTACATCCTACAAAACAAAACAAACCATTAGAAACTTTAGATAAAGAATATAATATAGTGGTAAATATGTAAATGACCACAATGACCACAAGATTTACTCACAAGCACCACATGGCAACAAGGTTAATATCAAGTTTTTTCAAATGATACAAGCCATGCATATATTTGAATGACACATTTGTAGGGACTTGCATTGTTATCGCATTTGTCAGCAAATGCCGATATTTTCATCCACTTTATGGATCTGGCATCTTTAGCCTTGGTGTCATATGTTTTCACCTTGGTTGGCATGACTAAAACATTTTGCGCAGATGGCAACAAGAGCTGCCTTGGTGAAGGTGCATTGTGGGGGACTTCTAGTTCATATGTCATAGGAGATGGTGGTGAATGCTAACATGAGGGTAAAAGTTCATTGTGAGGTTCCGATCAAGTGAAGAAGGGGATGACGAAGGTGTTAGGTCTGGTATTTCTCTCAATGGTAGCCTTGGTGAATGATCAGATCTACCCATCAATATAATTTCTCATCAAATCTACTATGAACTGGTCAATGGCATCACCGAGATAAATGATTCTCTCACACATGGGGATGTCTATATCATACATCCTTTTATCATTGTGCATGCGTGGTACCCTAACTTTGGCATAGTTAGCCGAAATATCTTTACAATGAAACTTGCAGCTAGGGATCGCCCAACCCTTGGCAACCTCCTTCATCCCACCGGTTCTTCTAATTGAGATATGTAGACTGCAAGGGGTTGGAGCTTTTACGTCTTAACTTGGTATTTCATTCCTGGTGCAGTCTCTAGTGCTTGTTCCTAGTGTCATGCTTCTGACTCCATGAAGGCAGAATCCAATGCCATTACATCCAGTGTCGGGTCACCAGGGCCATATTCTTGAGAATGGAGTGTCGAGTTGCAGAAATACTATTAGAATTCGCCTACAAGCTCTCTCCTAGTCTCTTCCTTCAAGGACTCTTTGCATTTGTTGTGCTTCTTGTACCTAGCATATCCTTTTTGAACCCATCTTTCTAGTTGAGATTAGAGGTGACTCTTCAAACATGCCCCTAGTTCTCTCAATTGCCAACCACAATGGTTAGCTGGTCATTCTCTCTGCTCAGCTACAATTCCCCCCTCTTTTGCACTTTGGCAATGTGATCCAATGCTTTAGCCATGTTCTATAGCTTAGGGTCTTTGAATATAGCCTGACCATCCTTGGTGAACTCTGGGGTTCTTGCATATACCTAGTTCTTGCTTCATTCATCATGATCCTCCATCAGATGGGTTTCCCTGACTTTCTCAACTCTTCTTCCATCTTTCTCCACACTTTAATTTTAGGGGCATACCCGACTGAGCCTAAGTGATGGGGATACAAATTTCTCTTGCCAGTTCAGACATTTTCTTGCTCTTCACTAGTTCCTCCAGTGAGGTCTTCAAAGCGACAAATTTGTCTCAATGGGACTATGTTGTTTTCCTAAATTTTGAGAAAGGGGACTAGCCCAACTGCACATATTTCAGATTCATATCGGACTTCCATCCCATCCATATCTTCCCCCATTGTTTTCATCGCATATTCCATAGGGAAATTGCTTGTCACTTTGAGAAATAGGATCCTTTTCTTCAGCTCTATCCGTAGGAATTGTTTAAGACTCTCAGAAACTAGATTCCATTCCTTTATTGTGATTGGAATATGATCTCTAACTATGGCTCCGCATTGGTTACTATACTAAGTTACTTTTTTGCGATGACAGTGGCTCCCTTTTGGGACCAATTCAAGTTGGGGCATGTTGCTTGTCTAATAGCTTGTTTTTGCTTCGCTCCCCCTTCTATGCTTAGGTCGATTAGAATTATCCATAGCAGTGCATATCGGTTCAGAGGGGACTACTTCCGGCTTAGTTCTAGCTTCCACCTAGTCAACATTTACTTCCGGTGTCCGGTGTTGTTTTCACTTTACGTGGATACCTTCGAGGCTACTTCATCTACATAATACAATCAGCTCTGAATAAATACATGCATATGTATCAAATTTACAAAACATGGTGGAATTTTCAAAAACATACTTCCTTCGCAGGCAAGGTAAAGTCTGGGTCATTGTTTGTTGTTTTCTATCTTCTAACAGGACTTGGACAAGGATCGGAGGGGAATGATAAGAACCTTCACAAACTTCATTAGGACTGTCATTATCATTGGACACAGATTTGTTCTTGTCTGGTGGAGGTTGACTTACTTGTAGCTCAGGTAAACTTGCCGATCCCAAGTTCAGCATTATCTATGTTTCTTGTTCAACTTCTGAGTGCACTAGTTGAGCATCTATGCCCACGGTCATTTGTGCTACCAGCTATTGTGCTTCAGTGGATTTGCCATCGTAATTAATTGTGTGCTGACTAAAATTATTAGACCATGTATGGATTAATTACAAAGAAATCATATATATATAATTCAAATAAAATCGTAAAAATCATTTCAATTTATCAATCACTATACATTCGTACGTACAAAATCAAGAAAATCATATTTGTACACGTCCATACATACAAAATTGAGAAAAATCATATATATGTAATTCAAATAAATTCCTAAATATCATTTCAATTTATCCATCACTATACATCCATATATACAAAATCGAGAAAATCATATTCGTATGCGTCCATACATACAAAATTGAGATAATCATATATATGTAATTCAGATAAATTAATAAAAGTCATTTCAATTTATCCATCACTATACAACATCAATATTCACAGTTCATCACTCCAATCTCCATGCATAATACAGAGACAGGGGGAGAGGAAGAGGGAGAGAAGAGAGGGGGAGTTGAAGAGAGGAGAGGTAGGGGCCTAGGGAGGGGAGGAGTATAACCAATCGGCCAAGAAGCAGCGCACGGGGAGGATGGCAAGGATAGTGGCCCACGTGCGGGTGGTGTCATAGAGGACAGTGGTGACGCGCGCACAAGCCTGGTGAGGTCGAGACGAGTGGCACAACTGTAGTGGCATTGCAGCAGAAGAAGACCAGCAAAGGTGGTAGCATCATGTGCGGGAGAAGAGCTGACAGTGGTGTCATCACGTGCGGAAGAAGACCAAGGCATGTGCAGTGGCGGTAGTTGGCGCAAGATTTTGGTAGCCTGGCAGCATTAAGGTTGCACCGAAAGAGTTAGAAAAATTTGAGCTCCCGCCCCGCTTATATATAGTGTATGCTTTTTATAGGAGAACAACCTAATGCACCCCTCTGCGAAAACAACTTTCGCAAGCGGGCCATTTAAGGTGAAATGCTTTTTTAGGCTAGCCATTTAATTTGCCCACCTATGAATATCCTTTTTGCAGGTAGGCATTAAAGCGCCCGCCTGCAAAAATTGACATGGCCCGATCCTACAGTCCGCATTGCCTATAGTTAAAATAAAATCCATTTATAACATAATACACTTGCATATTCATTTGAAAACTAAAACACTTTTATATTAAATTGTTAGATAGTACACATATTATAGTTAATAATTATGAAATAGTTAATAAATTATGTATTATATTAATTATTAATTATTAAACAGATATATTAAACTATTTCCAAATTGATAACCAATTCACATAAAATCCAAATTGAGTGAAAGTAGTCACTAATTTTTTTAAAAAAATCAAACACTTGTATATTAAATTGTGTATTATATTAATTATTAAATCACAATTAATTTATTTTATACACTTGTACATTTCATAATTAATTATATGCTTATATACAAATTGAGTGAAAGTGATGCACTTAATTATATTTTAAATTACCACAATCATACATTACAAATGCATGCAAAGTATGAGCACTTACATAAACATAACTGCTACATATATAGTGAAAAATATGGTACTACTAATTCAAATATAAATTCATCCTCTCACAGTTTCCCTACGCCTTGTTCACACAAGTAGGGCACATAAGAATCACTAATAGTTTTTTCTACTAGCTTAATCTTCCATTGGTAATCTGTAAAGAGTGGGATGGCATCATACTAATTGTAATGTTTGACATCCTCCACACGAAGGACTCCTGCTCGCCGCTAAAAAATCCCGTGATCGGGAAGGGATGGTGGCTCGGTCACATGAAGGCCTGGGAGGTCTGCTTGTCTCCAGTGTAGGTCCTAGGTCTCGAGGTTCGTGGGCGTGCCAGTTAATTTGACCCTACAATTGACAAGAAGGTGAGACGATCGGGTCCGATATAGACGCTCACTATCGGCTGACTGTCGATAGATTCGGGATGCTGTTTGATCAGCTGGGGAGCCGATGTGGATAGGTGTCGACGAGCGGTCGACCGTAGAGCCGATGGAGGAACCAGGGTGTGCTCAGAGGATATCGAGGCGCACGGGATCCCTCCGGACAGCCGAACAGTGATCCATCGGCTGGAAAAACCGATAAAAGCGGATGCGGCCTAGGCGATGATTAGCGCAAGAAGACACGGGCTGCAAAGCCAATGCCGCTCCGGATGTGACAGCAAGAGACCATTCGCCCGCCGTGGCAGCGCCAACAACACCGAACCTCAAAGATCGGACCTAACCGAGACAGAACGAGGCCATGATCAGCGGCGATGATACGGAGGACGCCGAATCGGCTATGCCGTAGTAAGGATAGGAACGAACCCATCGGCTAGCTAAGCCGATGAGGGGACGCCTCTCTGAAGGCGGGTGCGTATCGGCTGGAGGTCCGATACGTTTGGCGTTACGCATCGTGGGACGCCTCTAAAAGCTGATGCGTATCGGCCGATGGGTCGATGCGCTAGGCGTGAAGCATAGAGCATGGATAACTCATTGGCTAGTACTCTGATGATACGCCGTGCAGGAGACTATAGGCCTGAAGCTCGATCTACCATCGGCAGCCCCATAGGTCAAACCTAACCGATGCAACATGAGACCGACGACGGCAGACGGAGCTTAACAGGCCGATAGGTCCAGCACGGATGTGATGCGATACATCCGATCGGCCTAAGACATCGGACCTAACCAATGCAGCCTTAGACAGAGCAGGATATATCGGGATGGTGGCGGGACTTACCCCTTCGCCGGAGATCGAACTTAACCGATGCAGCCCCGCGTTGAGAGCCAGAACTCGCCGGTAGAACCTAGATACACTAGGGTGGCGATGCGCCGAGTTTAAATATGATCCAGAGATATTTTACATGTTTTCAAGGGGTCCATATTTATACCCTAGATTTACAGACAGAGTCCGACGCGTCTACGACCATCGAACATTATTTTCTAGTAAGAACAAAGGAAAATATTCCTAAATAAGTTAACTAACCAGCTAGACCTCCCTAATTGAGTAAGTGTTAACGCCAAAATCTGGCGGATCCGATGGCGCTAAAGCCAATTGGCTAGGAGATCCGATGGGGCTAAAGCCGATCGGCTGAGAGGTCTGTTGGAGGGTTTGATGTAGCCATCGGCCGATGGAGATACTGAGACAAAGCCGATGGAGAACTATAGAAAAGCCGATCAGATTAGTAGAAGATTGGATCGGCTTGAAGACAGGGGATTATCTAATCGGGATCAGGTCTGAGAAGCCCGAGGGAAGGAAGGAGAAGAATCGGCTTGACTTAAAGAAGGTCCGATAGCTACAGTGGAGAAGCTGATCAGGTTGCAGCAAAGGAAGACTCGGTTACAAATTGGAAGATTATTCAGATGAAACCGGGTTTACGGAGGAGCCGTGGACTCCACGGCAGGGTGCATATTTTTGTAAATTATAACCTTACTCAATTAGGGAGGTCTAGCTGGTTAGTTAACTCCTTTAGGAATATTTTCCTTTGTTCTTACTAGGAAATAATGTCCAGTGGTCGTAGACGCATCGGACGCTGTTTGTAAATCCAGGGTATAAATATAGACCCCCTGGAAACATTAAAAATATCTCTCGATCATATTCAAACTCGGCGCATCGCCACCCTAGTTCATCTAGGTTCTATCGGCGGGTTCTGGCTCTCGACGCGAGGCTGTATCGGTTAAGTCCAATCTCCGGCGAAGGGGTAAGTCACGCCACCATCCCGATATGTCCTGCTCTGTCTAAGGCTGCATCGGTTAGGTCCAACCTCTTAGGTCGATCGGATGTATCGCATCACGTCCGTGCTGAACCTATTGGCCTGTTAAGCTCTATCTGCCGTCGTCGGTCTCGTGCTGCATCAGTTAGGTCCGACCTACGGGGCTGCCGACGGTAGATCGAGCTTCAGGCCTATAGTCTCCTGCACGGCGTATCATCGAAGTGCTAGCCGATGAGTTATCCATGCTCTGTGCTTCACGCCCAGCGTATCAGCCCCTCAGCCGATACGCATCAACCTTTAGAGGCATCCCACGACGCGTAATGCCAAACGTATCGGACCTCTAGCCGATACGCACCCGCTTTCAGAGAGGCGTTCCCTCATCGGCTCAGCTAGCCGATGGGTTCGTTCCTATCCTTGCTACGGCATAGCCGATCCGGCGTCCTCCGTATCATCGCCGCTGTCCCTGGCCTCGTATTGTCTCGGTTAGGTCCGATCTTTGAGGTTCGGTGTTGATGGCACTGCCACGATGGGCGACGGGTCTCTTGTTGTCATATCCGGAGCGACATCGGCTTTGCAGCCCGTGCCTTCTTGCGCTAATCATCGCCTAGGCCGCATCCGCTTTCATCAGTTTTTTTAGCCGATGGATCACTGTTCGGCTGTTCGGAGGGATCCCGTGTGCCTCGATATCCTCTGAGCACACCCTGGTTCCTCCATCGGCTCTATGATCGACCGCTCATCGACACCTGTCCACATTGGCTCCCCAGCCGATCAAACAGCATCCCGAACCTTTCAGCAGCTAGCCGATAGCGAGCGTCTGTATCGGACCCGCTTGTCTCACCTCCTTGTCAATTGCAGGGTCAAATTGACTGGCACGCCCACGAACCTCGAGACCAAAGGACCTGCACTAGAGACAAGCAGACCTCCTAGGCCTTCATGTGACCGAGCCACCGTCCCTCCCCGGTCGTGGGATTTTTTGGCGGCGAGCAGTAAGGTTATATAATTTACAAAATTAAGCACCTGCCGTGGAGTCCACGGCTCCTCCACAAACCCGGTTTCATATGAATAATCTTTCAATTTATAACTGAGTTTTTCTTTGCTGCAACCTGATCGGCTTCTCCACTGTAGCTATTGGACCTTTTTTAGTCAAGCTGATCCTTCTCCTTCCTTCCCTCGGGCTTCTCAGACCTGATCCCGATTGCACAATCCCCTGTCTTCAAGTCGATCCAATCTTCTACTAATCTGATCGACTCCTCTATAGTTCTCCATCGGCTTAATCGGCTCATATCTCTGCCTAGGTCGTTCCGCCTCTATAAAATATAACCCCTCCTCAGCCTTCTTCCACACACTTCTTCTCATCAAAAACCCCAAACCTCAACGAGCTCCACAGATATCCACAAATTTCTGTGAATCTCGACGGGCTCAGAAGACTGAAGGCGAGCTCTTGCAGATTTCTTCATCGGTCGCTACTCCTTCGTTTGCGCAATGGCTTCTACATACATAATGCCTGAGGTAACCACTATCTGCTCTTTCATCCTATGTTTTGCACGATTCTTTCCCATCCCGATTTCTCATTAGTAGTTGGGTTTTTGTTTCTGTAGGATCATAAGAGTCAGATCACTATTCCAATCTCTGACCGCCCCGATCACTTCTTTCTTGGCCCTATGGGTAACGAGGATCCGACTAATTTTATCAACTCCAAAACAGAAAGGATCCCATTCAAGAACTCATCCATGGCCATCACCGATTGGGCTCACAGCTTCAGATCTTGACCTAGCAAACTCCCTGAATGGAGGAACTGGTACCTTAGGGTTTCTGCCTCCAAAAAGACTTTATGGGAGGATCTGGAAATAGACCATTGCATTAACCTTTCCTTAGCCGATATGGAAAGGAACGAACCTCTGCTTGCATCGGCTTCTTACTTCTGGTCGGACATATTGAATGCCTTCATGTTCGGGCATGGGCTGATGACTCCCACCTTAATGGATGTTACTATGTTGACCTGCCTCAACACCACCCACTACATGAACCTTTCCAGCCTCAGATTCAAATCTAAGCATTGACTAAACACCAAGAATGTCGGAGGTTGGACTAAGTACATTTCCTTGCATAACAAATCCTCCGACCCAGTCGATGGACGTGAACATATAGCATTCTTGAATCCTTGGCTGGAACGATTCTTCTTTGGCGGTCCAACAACGAACATGTAATGTTTGGCAGAGCTCCTGGCCGATCACCGCCAAATTTCCCTGGGGCATTATCTTCTCGGAGCAACTTATCATCTGCTCCAACAAGTTGTGACCAAGCTGTCAACAGGCCATCTAGTCGGACATATCGGCGGACCCTGGTGGTTTATACAACTTTGGTTGAACGTCTACACCTCCAAAGTCATTGCCAAGCCCACTTTCTCTTTCATGACATTCCTGACTGATTACCCAGAAGAAAACGAAGCCAGCCGTCGCCGATGCATTTCGCTGGGTGAAGCTTCATTGGCTCTTCCTAGAAGCAAAATGACCCCCCTCGGACTCAGCCGATGGTTTAAGTGTTTCTACTGTGGCTTTACCAAAGAGGTCACCATCTGGTTCGCGTATGAGGATGACTCATCCTTTGAAATGCCTTCTAGGTTTCATCCGATGAATGCCTGCCTTAGCCGATGAAGAATCGAAGACCATCTTTTTATCCTCCATAACTCCTTGTCTTCTGCCGATTGGATTTTCAATGGGCTGATCCCAACATCCATCATATGAGTTCTACCATCCTTCGGTTAGTGCTCGTCAATTGGGCTTCGGCCAACTCCCTATCAGCTTGTTCTTCATCGGCAAACTCCAAGCCCGCGGAGAACTGAAAAGCGGCTTGGAGTATGACCAACTTAGTTTGATGACATCGAACTTGTCCTTAGGGACTATCTCCACCTTCGAGCCCTGCATATCCAATACCAAAATCTTTGCTCAATGGTGGTCAGAATGGGCAAGGCACTTGTATAGTCTATCGGCTGAACATTATTGCCTTCGCCTCAATCCCGACTACATGGAATCCGATGAAGAGATAATCCTTCTTTCACTATCATGTCTTCATCGTATTGAATTTCAACTGTATCTTAATTCCCGTGATTCCACAGGCTGGCGACAAAGACACACCTTCGACCAGCGCAAGTGGTCAGCCGATTATCTATCAACCTCCATCAGCCAGATCCCTCCTTGGGCTAAGCGGTCCACCTCCATCGGCTCTCCTCCGAGGGTCGCAAGTGTCAGGGTCAAAGCGCAAGAAACCGGCTGCTCGATCGATTTCTAAGAGACAGAAACCCGACGCCGATGTTGTGATCGTTGCATTGGCTTCACGAAGCCCTTCTCCTGCGGCAATTCTAACTCCTCCTGCATCTCCGCTGGTAGGTCTCAGCGTCAATTTTCTATTGCCTTTGTTTTATCCTGACACCTTCGCTTTGCAGCCTAAATCATCGGCTCCCGAGGTCCAAACATCGGACCCTGTTACTGGGGCTGAGCCGATGGTATCCTCTGAAGTTTTAGCATCTACTCACACTGCCCCACATCAAGCTGATACCCGCACAAGAACTACTCCCACTGTCTCTTAGGTACGTCTATCATACATGTCAATTTTTCTTGACTTATGATCTTCAAGTTTACTAATGTTGTTATGTAGTCATTAGCTGATCTGTTCTCCTTCGACATCGGCAAATACCTGAAAGCAGAGGAAGACTCAGCCACCAGCACAGCGATCGAAACATTTTTGCCAGCCGATGCACGTGAGTAGTTGTCAGATTTTATGCATTGGCTGGAGGTTCCGATTGACTCACTGGTGGAAGACTGCGGGTCAATCTGAGAAAGACTTGTAGAAATTCAACACCTCCTGCCTGCGGAACTGTCGGATGCACTCACGCCTGCTGCTTACTTGGAATTCCAAAGGACCCAACTGATTGCATCAAGACGACGCATAGCCGAGCGCACTGAGCAAAGCCACCTGGCTCACAACAATCGGCTGACTACCCTTGATGAAAAGAAGAAACTTGATGAAATGTCAGCTAACCTTCAACACGCCAACACCAAGCTTGGCCTCTTGAAGAAACGAGAAGCCGATTTGATCGCGGAACACGACAAGGTTCGTGAAGACATCAATTCCACCGAGTCCCATCTCATCAGCCTACCAAAGTCGATCCAAAACCAAGAGGCCAAGTTAGCAGACAAAGTGCAGCTAGCAGTTCGCCGGCACAAGAACTTAAAAACTATCCCCGGATCAGATGAGGATGACATCCGCGCTATCAATGATATAGATCAAATCCGTCTGCACATGATCAAGGCCATTAAGAAATTCTTGTAAAACTTTAGCCTCGGACAAATCCAGATGTCATCTTGAACATTAACTTTTTGCAGAAAACTTCAGTCAGCTTGTTCAACAAAAGTTGTGTATATATATTCTCTGATGACGATGTCTTAAACTGTATCGGCCATCTGTAACCGATATAATCATATTGGCTTTCGTATATTAAGAATTGGCTATGCCTCAGCCGATTTAAACAGTATCACTAGCCGATACCAATTCTGAGAACCCGTCTGTCTTGAAAAGGAGAAATCGGCTATGCTCAGCCGATTTAGATGTCTTCCCGATTGGGTGGCCGTTCTCCAGACTTATCATCCCAAGACCCAATCGGTAACTTCTGATGTGTCGGCATCTCCTCTTTTCTTGATAATCGTCTCTCGTAAGCCGATACCACATGCATCAGATGTGTTAAACCATTGAACTCCTGGGCAGAAAATTTCCACCTGATGCGACTTGATAACCCCTGGAAGGCCAAATCGGCTAATTGTTCATCGCTCAAAACAAGACTATAACATCGGCTTCTGATGTCCTGGAAACGTTGGATGTATTCCAGAACTGACTCATTATGCCTCTGTTTAACCGATGTCAAATCTGACAGTCTCATTTCTTGAATCCTAGTACAGAAATGTCCATGGAACTGTTGTTCCAGATCGGCCCATCCTTCAATCGAGTTCGACGGTAACGAAGAAAACCATGCGAAGGCCGATCCAGAGAGGGATAAAGGAAAGAAACGGACTCTGAGAGCTTCCTCAGCCGATGCTTCTCCACACTGTATTAAGAATCGGCTGATGTGTTCTAATGTAGATATGTTGTCTTGTCCTGAGAATATTGAGAAATCTGGTATCGTGTATCGGTGAGGTAGTGGAACTCTGTTAAACCATTCTGGATATGGGTGCCGATACATTACTGTTTGATCTTTGGGTTTGATACCAAATTGCTCTTCCACCGTATCCACAATTCTGGTTAACCAATTCTTCTTTCTTAAAGTGTCTTCCTGATCATGTGGAGGTGGATATGGTACCCGATTTTGCTTATAATATTCTCCATAATGATTTCTCTGACAAAATTCTAGAGGTTTCTCTTGCCGTTGCCCCTCGAGTCGATCTTGTATTGGTGGATACATATTTGCCAATAGGTCCTTGTTTTCCTCTATTTCTATCGGCAAAGGCACATGATCCTGATCGGTTTCTTGAGCCGATGACTCTTGTATCGCCTTCCCGATCAGATCCTGTAGTGTATCCATCCATACTCCTGATGGATTACTGAATGCTTGATAAAATGAGATGTTGAACATCTCTTGCAATGGCTTGGAAGAATTCACGGGTGCTGAATGGCCTGATTCTTTCATCAAAATACATTTTGGTAATTGTGTTTTTTGAATCGGCCCTTGTTTAGTTATACTGAAAGATTCCAAACAGAGCTTCTGAAAGTTGTCCATATTTTGCTCTATATGCCGCCTCTAGTCTTCATTCAAATCCTCCATGGTAACTGGAATTGTTATCTACTCATCGGCCATGGTAACTGGAATTGTTATCTCCTCATCGGCTTCATCTTCGGATGAATATGTCTTGGAATCCACCTTTTCTTTAGACATATTGACAATAAGATGCCACCGGGTTGATAAGAAAAATCTGACTTCCAATCAGGCACTTGTAGAGTCCCTCTGGTTGATGAATAGAATTATATCACCAGCCGATGAAAGTCTTCAGCCGATAAATGGTCTTCAGGTTTCTCCAGCCGATGAATCTAGCCCAATCGACTAATGAATGAAGATTTCTACCCGATTGGCTGATGAATAAAGTACAGTTCTTACCGGCCAATGAATGAAACCTTCGGTCTCACTGGGCGTGCCAAGAAGCGTGCTCGCCGCCAAAAAATCCCGTGACCGGGGAGGGACGGCGGCTCGGTCACGCGAAGGCCAGGGAGGTCTGCTTGTCTCCAGTGCATGTCCTTAGGTCTCGAGGTTCGCGGGCGTACCAGTCAATTTGACCCTACAATTTACAAGGAGGTGAGACGATCGGGTCCGATATAGACGCTCGCTATCGGCTGACTGCCGATAGGTTCGGGATGCTATTTGATCGGCTAGGGAGCCGATGTGGACAGGTGTCGACGAGCGGTCGACCGTAGAGCCGATGGAGAAACCAGGGTGTGCTCAGAGGTTATCGAGGCGCACGGGATCCCTCCGGATAGCCGAACAGTGATCCATCGGCTAGAAAAACCAATAAAAGCGGATGTGGCCAAGGCGATGATTAGCGCAAGAAGGCACGGGCTGCAAAGCCAATGCCACTCCGGATGTGACAGCAAGAGACCCATCGCCCGTCGTGGCAGCGCCATCAACATCGAACCACGAAGATCGGACCTAACTGAGACAGTACGAGGCCGGGGCCAGCGGCGATGATACGGAGGACGCCGGATCGGCTATGCCGTAGCAAGGATAGAAACGAACCCATCGGCTAGCTGAGCCGATGAGGGGATGCCTCTCTGAAGCCGGGTGCGTATCGGCTGGAGGTCCGATACGTTTGGTGTTACGCGTTGTGGCACGCCTCTAAAGGCTGATGCGTATCGGCCGATGGGCCGATGCGCTGGGCGTGAAGCACAGAGCATGGATAACTCATTGGCTAGCACTCCGATGATACGCCGTGCAGGAGACTATAGGCCTGAAGCTCGATCTATCATCGGCAGCCCCGTAGGTCAGACCTAACCTATGCAGCACGAGACCGACGACGGCAGAGGTAGCTTAACAGGCTGATAGGTACAGCACGGACGTGATGGGATACATCCGATCGGCCTAAGAGGTCGGACCTAATCGATGCAGCCTTAGACAGAGAAGGACATATCGGGATGGTGGCGGGAATTACCCATTCGCCGAAGATCGGACTTAACCGATACAGCCCCGTGTCGAGAGCCAGAACCCGCCGGTAGAACCTAGATAAACTATGGTGGCGATGCATCGAGTTTGAATATGATCCAGAGATATTTTACATGTTTCCAGGGGGTCTATATTTATACCCTAGATTTACAGACAGAGTCCGACGCATCTATGACCATCGGACATTATTTCCTAGTAAGGATAAAGGAAAATATTCCTAAAGAAGTTAACTAACTAGCTAGACCTCCCTAATTGAGTAAGGTTATAATTTACAAAAATAAGCACCCTGCCGTGGAGTCCACGGCTCCTCCGCAAACCCGGTTTCATCTGAATAATCTTCTAATTTGTAACCGAGTCTTCCTTTACTGCAACCAGATCGGCTTCTCCACTGTAGCTATCGGACCTTTTTTAGTCAAGCCGATCCTTCTCCTTCCTTCCCTCGGGCTTCTCAGACCTAATCTCGATTGGACAATCCCCTGTCTTCAAGCCAATCCAATCTTCTACTAATCTGATCGGCTCTTCTACAGTTCTCCATCGGCTTCGTCTCAGTATCTCCATCGGCCGATGGCTGTATCAAACCCTCCAATAGACCTCTCAGCCGATCGGCTTTAGCCCCATCGGATCTCCCAGCTGATCGGCTTTAGCGCCATTGGATCCGCCAGATTTTTGCGTTAACAACTCCCAAGATTTTCTATTTTTTAGATAGGACTACATCTTTCTTTAAATTGTCTAGATCCGTTACATACAAAACCTATGCGATACGCTATACGTACCATGGATCGCCAACGATCAACAACTGTTAGCATGAATTTATCCATATACACACCTTGTGGGTGTTTTACCCATTGTCATCTGAACATAGGATTTGCAAAGTGCCTCCATAGTTGAGTTCCCAAATTTTATCTATGAAAACATAGTGCGTGCTCTTCTGCCTCGTTGCATGAAATGCCACAACCCGACTGCCACTAGGCTACACTCTTCTTGTCATTTGATTTGGTATAAAACAAGTACTCGTTAATGTTATACGCTTGCCATGAGGTGCATATACTTGATGGGCCACATGAAAACTATTTTATTTTTTTTCATCAGTAGTTTCTCCATCTGGAAGGTTTTGGTCCATAAACCATTCAGCAAAGTGATGTTTATGCAATTTTATAATGAAATCTTTTGAGCATCTAACATTTTGAACTCATATCTAGTTCTGGTGTTGCTCTATGTATGGCTCAATTATCGCTAGTTATTGCAGGATGCTGCAATGTGCTTCTTCAACTACTTTGTAGTCCTTGTCAATGATTATTTTCTTTCCCTTGGTTCCCCTTCCATACAATCTCCTCTCATGTCGAGGTACCGATAAACTAATTGCCTTCACATCTTTTATGTAGTCAATACAACACTCGACAACTTCTTTGGTAGCATATCCTCTTTAATCGATTCCTCTGGGTGTGCATGATTTCGCACGTAGCCCTTGAGAATATACATGTAACACTCGTATGGCCACATCTGATATATACACAAAGGACCACGTACAATTATTTGACGCACAATGTAAACCATGAGAAACACCATTGTTAACGCCAAAATTTTGACAGCCTGATGATGGATTAGATAAAGCCGATCGGCTGAAGAGATGTCCGACCGCTATAGGGAAGAAGCCAATCGGATTAAAGCAATGGAAGACTCAGTCCCGAAATAGAAAACTATGCAGATAAGACCAAGTTTACGGAGGAGCCGTGAAACCCATGGCAGGGTATTTTATCTTTAACTTATATAATTAGAAAGGTTTAGTTAATTTGGGTAAGTACCTTAGAGATATTTTCTTTTATCTATGTAAAGAGATAACGTTCGATAGTTGTTGAAAACATGTCAGACTCTATAAACCCGAGGTATAAATATAGACCCCTGGAGACATGTAAAAGGATCAATCCTTCGATCAATACAACCTCGGCGCATTGTCACACTAGTTTATCTAGGTTTTTACTGGCGGGGACTGGCTCTCGACGCGAGGCTGCATCGGTTAGGTCCAATCTCCGGCGAAGGGGTATGTCCTGCCACTATCTCGATATGTCTCATTCTATCTAAGGTTGTATCAGTTAGGTTTGACCTCTTAGGGCGAAAGGATGTATCGCATCACATCCGTGCCGTATCTATCGGTCTATCAAGCTCTCTCCGCCGATGTCGGTCTCGTGCTGCATCGATTAGGTTTGACCTATGAGACAGCCGATGGTGGAATGAGCTTTAGGCTTATAGGTCTCTGTATGGCGTTTCATTGGAGTGTTAGCCGATGAGTTATCTATACATGGAGCGTCACGCCTAGCGTATCAACTCCTCGGCCGATACACGCCAAGTCTTCAAAGACTTTCCCTTGAGCGCCACGCCAAGCGCGTTGGCCTTCCAGCCGATACGCACCAGTCTTTAGAGAGATGTCCTCTCATCGGCTCAGCTAGCCGATGGGTTCGCTATGCCCTTACTTCAGCACGTCCAATCTGGCGTCTACCGTCCTGTCGCCTTTGGCCCCGTTCTCATACTGTCTCGGTTAGGTCGATCTTCGAGATTTGGTGCCAGCGGCGTCGTCACGATGGCCGACAGGTCTCGTGCTGCTATCTCCATCCTGTGCCTCCATCGGCTCTACGGCCGATGGATCAGGGCCTCGCTTTCACTACACCTAGAACCGTCGTATCCCTCATTGACACCTGCCCATGCCCTCATCGGCTCCCTAGCCGATGGAAGGGCGCCCTGATTCTTATCAGCTATCAGCCGATAGCGAGAGACTTCCCGACACAGCCGATGACCAACCTGATCCTATCGGCAGCTAACCAATAGTGAGCGCTCGTATCGGCCCGTCATTCGATTGACCCATTTACCTCACATCCTTGTCAATTGTAGGGTCAAATTGACTGGCATGCCTGTATCCATACCGTCATGCCGGACCCGACCGAACCCACGGCCCTCGGCGTGCGTACCTCGAGCCACGGAGAGAAGCCGACCGGCCTGTACTGGAGCTAAGCAGACCTCCCAAGCATCGATGTGCTCACACCGGGATCCGGTGCGACCATATTTTTTGGCACGCCTGGTGGGATTGAAGGTTTCATTCATCGGCCCATAAGAACCATACTTCATTCATCGGCCGGTAGCGTAGAAATCTTCATTCATCAGTCGATTGGATGGGATTTCATTCATCGGCAAGAGAAACCTAAAGACTGTTCATCGGCTGAAGATCCTTTATCCGCTGGTGTGATATAATTCCATTTATCAACTATCAGGACTCTACAAGTGCCTAATTAGAAGTCAGATTTTTACTCATCAACCCAAGGGTCATCTTGTTGTCAATATGTCTAAAGAAAAGGTTGATTCTAAGGCATATTCGTCTGAAGAAGAAGCCAATGAGGATATTATAGTTCCAGTTACCATGAAGGATTTGAATGAAGACCGCAACATTTAGAACAAAATATGGACAACTTTTAGAAGCTATGTTTGGAATCCTTTAGTATGACTAAACAAGAGTCGATTCAAAAGGCGCAGTTACCTAAATGTGTTTTGATGAAGGAATCAGGCCATTCATCACTTATGAATTCTTCCAAGCCATTGCAAGAGATGTTCAATGAAGCATTTTATCAAGCATTCAGTAATCCATTAGGAGTATGGATGGATACATTACAAGATTTGATCAAGAAGACGATACAAGAATCATTAGCTCAAGAGCCTGATTAACATCATGTGCCTTTGCCGATAGAGACGAAGGAAACTTGGTAAAACAAGAAGGACCTATCGGCAAACATGTATGCACCAACACAAGATCGATTCGGCAATGGCTGGAGGTATCTCTAGAATTCTTTCAGTGTAATTATTATGCAGAGTATCACAGGTAGAATCGGGTACCATATCCACCTCCACATGATCAGAAAGATATTCTAAGGGAGAAGGATTGGTTAACCAGAATTGTGGACATGGTGAAAGAGCAATTTGGTATCAAGCCCAAAGATCAAACAGTTATGTATCGGCACCTGTATCCAGAATGGTTTGATAGAGTTCCATTGACTTGCCAATACATGATACTAGATTTCTCCAAATTCTCAGGACAAGACAATATATCTACAATGGAGCACATTAGCCGATTCTTAGCAAAGTGTAGAGAAGCATCGGCTGAGTAAGCTCTTAGAGTCCGTTTCTTTCCATTATCCCTCTCTGGATCAGCCTTTGCATGGTTTTATTTGTTACCACTGAACTCGATTAAAGGATAGGCCGATCTAGAGCAGCAATTCCATAAATATTTCTTTGTTTGGAGTTAAGAAATGAGACTATCAGATTTGACATCGGTTAGACAGAGGCCTAATGAGTCAGTTCTACATCCAACGTTTCCACGACATCAGAGGCTGATGTTATAGTCTTGTTCTGAGCGAGGAACAGTTAGCTGATTTGGCCTTCTAAGGGCTATCGAGTCAAATCAGGTGGAAATTTTCTTCATAAGAGTTTAACAGTTTAGCACATTTGATGCATGTGGTATCGGCTTACGAGAGCCAATTATCAGGACAAGAGGAGATGTCGAAGCATTAGAGGCCTGAGGAAGAGAATTTTGAAGCATGAGCCTTCATACTTTGAAATTGGGGCACTAGGTCTTTAGAGACTTTCCCTTGAGTGCCACACCAAGCATGTCAGCCTTCTAGCCGATGTGCGCTCCTCTCATCAGCTTAGCTAGCCAATGGGTTCGCTTCGCCCTTACTTCAGCACGTCCGATGTGGCGTCCACCATCCCGTTGTCTTTGGCCCTATTCTCGTACTATCTCGGTTAGGTCCAATCTTTGAGATTCGGTGCCAGCGGCGTCGTTATGGCGGGCGATAGGTGTCGTGCTGCTATCTCCATCCTATGCCTCCATCGGCTGTACGGCCGATGGATCAGGGCCTCGCTTTCGCTACGCCCAGAGCCATCGTATGCCTCGTCAACACCTACCCACACCCTTATTGGCTCCCCAGCCGATGAAAGGGCGCCCTGATTCTTACCGGCTATTAGCCGATAGTGAGAGCTTTTCGGACATGGTCGATGACCAACCCGATCCTATCGGCAGCCAGCCGATAGCAAGCGCTCGTATCGACCCGTCATCCGACTGACCCGTTTGCCTTACCTCCTTATCAATTGTAGGGTCAAATTGATAGGCACGCCCGTACCCATACCATCGCGTCGAACCCGACCGAACCTACGGCCCCCGGCACGCGTACCTCGAGCCACGGAGAGAAGCCGACCAGCCTACACTGGAGCTAAGCAAACCTCCTAGGTGTCAACATGCTTGTGTTGGGATCCGATGCGAACAACCATCATATCAAAAAATTATGTAGGGAAGCATAATTCAAGCTGGCACAAAGTCTATACCACAAACACATGAAGAGGACCTAAATATTCTGTATCAATAACGTTCTATGAAATTATATTAAAAATAACACAACCTTATGATGACTGCATGTAGTTGTTTGATTGCGCTTATTACAATAGCGAGAAAAACTATGAACATCATATGGCAGTCGTGTGAATTATAGCCAGACTACACAAAATCTTTCATCGACACTAGTCAGTTCATGTTTGATGAGAAACTAGTAGGCACTTTCACCCTCTATAGGGACTTGCAGAATGTTTTTTTCTCCTTAGGTGTCAACATGAAACTAGCTGAAGGAAACAAGATTTTTCCATTACCGCGATCCACGCGGTGAAGCTCTTCCCTGATATTCATCTAAACTAGGTTGTTACATGACCTTAGGTTGTCCTTTATCTTGATCGGTATATCAAGCAAGAGGCCAATGATACTATCAAACATATTCTCCTCAAGGTTCATGACATCGATGGTATGATGAATCTATAGGTCTTTCTAGTATGGCAGGTACTTAAAGAATAAAGAGTGCTCAGCTATATTTTTCTTGCACCTTGTTACTTTTTTCTTCGTCCTTCCAAACATGACCTTGATGCTCTTCGTCATTTTGAAGACTGCTTGTCCAAACTTCACTTTCAGTGTCGTTAGTGTTGTCGAAATGCTTCATATTAAGTAGTATCCCTGATTTATGGTTAAGTACTATCAGTGCTGCATATACACTAGCTTATTCGATGATGGGTCGTACATGTACACAGCTCCATCCAAGTAGACAACACATCCTATCTTCCCTTTGATATGTCTTGATATGAAAAACAATGCGGGATAGTCATTAATGGTGATGAAAATGATATCTCTGAGTGTGAAGTACTGTCGTAACGATTCATCCCACATCTAGGCCCCGTGATTCCATAATTCTTCCATGGCTTCTATTAGAAGTTCAAGGAAAATATCTATCTCGATTTTAGGTTGTTGCGGTCCTTATTTAAGGATGGTCAATAATACATAATTTCGCTTCTAACAAAAGCCAAGCATGAGGATTGTACATCATTTTAAGTACTGGCCAAGTGTTGTGTGAGCTATTCAAGTCCCCAAAAGGATTCATTTCATCTATACTCAATAAAAACCTTACGTTTCTTGGATCCTATGTAAATTCTAAATACATTGCATCAAAGTTTTGCCACAGCCGAGCATCAGCAACATGTCAAAGCATCCCATACTTCTTGCAGCTCTTGTGAAGCCAATGCATAAGTTCAACATCCAAAGAGTTTGAGAACAAACGCTTTAAGCAATCTTTACCTGGGAGGTACCACATCACAAGTCACGAATTTTTCCTCTTTTTTTCCATGAAGTTGTTTCTTCCCCATTATCAACATCAGCATTTTCCAAATAGTCCTTACCACATAATAGTGCCACAAGTTGGGCATCTATCCAATAGTGTGTACTCTTTAAGTTACAAAATACAGTGGTTGACACATGCATGTATCTTCTATACATCTAGCAAAAAAGGATAGATAAGCCTCTTTGCTTGATAAGTGTTTGTTGGCAAAGAATTAGGTTTTGAAGGCAACTTTGTCAAGAGACTCTACAAATCATCAAAACTTTTATTGGACCAATCATTACTAGCCTTCAATGTTAAAAGGTGAAGTGCTGAAAAAATATTGTGGATTGCTTGTCACTTTACTTTGATTCATCTTACAGAAGTTCCTTTGTTGCCTTCTATAACGACTCAAAATTGTCTAAACCTTTTGCCGATCCCATCAGTACTTTTGGTTCAGCGTGGTGTAGCATCTCCTCTAAGTCAATATCATTATCACTAACAGTTAACGCTAAAATTTGAAAAGCCTAGGAAAAGGTTAGAAAAGGATCGATTTAAGTGGAGAGTCCGATTGCTACAGGGAGGAAGCCAATCGGATAAAGTAAGGAGAGATTCGATCCAAGAATAAAGATTATCTAGATGAGACCGAGTTTAAGGACGAGTCGTGGAACTTATGGCAGAGTACTATATCTATGTAAATCGTATCTTATATAGATAGAAAGGTTTAGTTAGTTTAGTTAACTGCCTTAGAGATATTTTTCCTTTATCTTTGTTAGGAGATAACGTTTGATGGTTGTTGTAAACGCGTCGGACTCTGTAAACCCAGAGTATAAATATAGACCCCCTGGAAACATGTATGAATAATTCTTCGATCAATACAACTCTCGGCGCATCGCCACCCTAGTTTATCTAGGTTTTACCAGTGGGGTCTAGCTCTCGACGCAGGGCTGCATCAGCTAAGCTCAATCTTCAGCGAAGGGGTACGTCCCGCCACTCTCCCGATATACCTTGCTCTGTCTAAAACTGCATCGGTTAGGTTCGACTACTTAGGCCGATTGGATGTAACGCATCACATCCATGCAGGGTCTATCGACCTATCAAGCTCACTCCGCCTCGTCGGTCTCGTGCTGCATCGGTTAGGTTCAACCTACAATGCTACCAACGGTAGATTGAGCTTTAGGCCTATAGGTCTCTCTACAGCATTTCATCGGAGTATTAGCCGATGAGTTATCCATACATTGAACAGCACGCCTAGCGTATCGGCTCCTCGGCCGATACTCACCAGTCTTCAGAGACTCCCCTCGAGCACCACTCCTAGCGCACCGGCCTTTCAGCCATGTGCGTCTATCTTCAGAAAGACGTCCTCTCATCGGCTCAGCTAGCCGATAGGTTTACTTTCCCTTTGCCATATCCGGAACGGCATCAGCTTTGCGGTCGATGCGTCTTTTATACGATTCCTTGCCAATTCACAGATGCCTTCATCAGCTTTCTAGCCGATGAACGAGCGCTACAGCCTCCGTCAATTACCAGGAGGGATTCTGCGTGTTTTGCTTTAAATACCCTTCGATGCCTCCATCGGCTCTGTGGCCGATGGATTAGGATCTCGCTTTCGCTACACCCGAAGCCATCATTTCCTTCGTCGATATCTATCCACGCCTTCATCGGCTCCCCAACCGATGGGACAACGTCCTGATCCCTATCGGCGACCAGCCGATAATAGGAGCCACCCAAACGCGGCCAATGGCTGACTCGATCCTATCGGCGGCCAGCCTACAGCAGGAGCTTGTAATCGGCCTATTGTTTGATTGATCCATTTGCCTCACTTCTTGTCAATTACATGGTCTAATTGATTGGCATGGCCGTACCCGCACTATCGTGCCGGAGCCGAGCGGACCCTATGGGTCTCGGCACGCATACCTCGAGCCATAGAGAGAAGTCGACGGTCTGTACTAGAGCTAAGCAGACCTCTCAGGCATCGGTGTGTTCGCCCGAGACACGTTTCCGACGCGAACACCAACACCATCCATCGTGGCATTATCTTCATCATCCATTGCAACATTTTCACATTCATCCAATTCAGGCTCAGGTAAGTTTTTCTCACCGTAGGACCAAGTAGCGTAGTTCTTAACAAATTCACACGTCACATAGGGCAATTTAATTACGCCATAATTGTCCCATACTTTCCAATTTAGAAAATGTATTGACTTTTTCTTCTTACTCTTTGCGGCTCCAATAAATTTAGAAATTGTTTGTACCGTACATCCATGTCCTATCTATCTATAATTAAATTACACATTTTAATTAACACATAAATAGAACATATATATATATTAAATACACAAAAATATAATTAATTGTGTCAATAAAAATAATTTCTACTCCAAAAAAATTGCATAAAAAATCAAATACGTACAAATTGAAAATAACGATGATGAGAATTGGCCTAAATGAAATTATGAAATAATCTAGATTAAAAAAACAAATTACAAAATTTCTCTCTCTTTTCTCCAACCTAGATCTATATGATGATGTACATACAAATTTACCCATTTAAAGTCCCTAAATTTCATGATTTCTAGATGAGAGCACATCATTACATAAAAAATGTATATAAAGTTTGGTCTAATGAGCTATAAGTTGCCATTTAAGATTTCCATATCTAGCTTTTAGCTAGCTATAGTTTAATAATAATCATGTGCATTAAACCTCCAATCTCAGAGTATCAGCTCTATCAAATAATTCATGGTCAAAATCTCCCCCGAAGAGAGAAAACTTCGGTTTGAATGAATAGCACGAGGAGGAAGAAGACTATAAGAGTAGTGCCTGTAAAAACATATATTATCGTAGGTGGCCAGCTTATCTGACCACCTGTGAACATTTATACAATATCGCCAGCAGAGAGATAAGCCAGCCGCCTGCGAGAGTGTGTTTTCGCAGGCAGGCCAACAGCTCTCTATGCTGTTATGGACATTGCAGGCGGGCAAAATTATAGCCCGCTTGTATAGTGAAACAGCCCACGCCTGCGAAAATAATTTTTCTAGCAGTGTTTTCTCCATCGTGCTTATGGTTTAATGGACAACAATCCTGTAGTATTGAGTAGCTACTATTTTTCAAGAAACAAATTGAATAGCTTCTTGAACAACAATCTGCACCCGCACGTACATCCTAACTGTTCATTTTGTACATTCACCCTATCATTGATATAGGTACTAGGATTCCCACATATATTATATATATTGATATATATTAATTTATTTTTTAAAATAGATATTATTATTGATTAATGAGTATGTTACTTATTTATTAGACTTCTTGTTTTTTTTCTAAATAATTTATAATCACAAATCATATAAGTAATAAATATGATTATAAGATCAGCATATGTAATTGATTGATAATTATATCTTATAAATCATGGTATAAAAACACTAAATCAATAATATGAATATTTGTTAGTGAACGTATATTGGATAAAACTACTATGAGATACTATAGAGATTTTATATATTATCAATTAATCTCAAGTAGTGTTCACGTAGACGTAGAGTCCTTGACTTTCTAACATACGAAGTAGCTTATTTTAAGACTATCAAACACTACTCAATAACAGAGTAGTAATAAAAGTATATTTTAGATTTGCTAAGAAATATATAGTAGAATATAAATGATCAAGATAGAAATTGACCCTCGTGTTGTAGAGATGTCTCTAAGCCTCTTCGTTTAATGGATTATGGAAGTACATGCCCATGCCAAGGTGATTGAGGAATCAATTACGAGTTTATAATTCATCACAGGATCGAGAGAGTGATTGAGCTATTAAGAGGATGACACAAGTCTCACCTTGAGCTCGATCGATATTGTAAGGCAAAGGGATTTGTACATAAGAACACTATAGGTTCAACCGATATGATCTTTATATATACTTTTGGGTTAATAGGGTGACAAAAAGACGTTTTCGTGTCACAACCAAATTTATGTGAACCTATAGAGTCGTACGCTTAATGAGTTAAAATGCTTATTTGAATATGATTCGGATAAGGGCTCAGCTTGATTAGAGATCTAAATAGACTCCTATTAGGCCACAGTTTATTAGGTCCAAGTAGGGAAGCCTATATATAGAGAGGCGGAGAGGTCAACGAGAGACACCTTTGTTCATCTTGAGCAAAAACCCTAGCCACCACCTCCCGAGCCAAACCCTAGCCGCTTGTGAGTGCTACTACACCCGCAATCAGCATTCTAGCCCCGAATATATGGATACCGATGGAGGTGTTGCTCTTTGTGATGTTGATCGGCATGACGATCACGGTAATCAACTACTTTATCTGCCACCTTGACTCACCCTACTTCCGTTGCACTATATGTCTCGTAGTAACAGTTCATAATCTCTTCTCCGAATGATGTCCTAGTGTGTAAGGTACAAAAATTTTATTTTATACTATTATAGTTTATGCTTTCCCCTTTGCCCATATCATGGACCCGGGGCAATAGGGCTAGAGTGGCCCCATCGAAAGGGCCAAGTCACCCCATAGGGAATTGGGAAGCGAGGTAAGAAGTTAAGTGCTTGGGGCCTAGGAGGATCACCCTAAGTACCAACCAAGATCCTATCTAAGATCCACTCAAAATGAGCGGATCTGAGCAATTTGCCCCTAAGGACCCATGGCCCACACGACGCAGTAGGGTAGTACTCAGGCTCAAACTACTACGAGTGTTTTAATTAAATGCACTAGAGTAGGGCATGTGGTTCTGCCATGTCCTATGTGTGCCTTTCGAAGAAAGGATCACTTGATTGGCACCTTGCACGCTGAGGTGTGTAGTGCAGTAGGGTTTATCAAGTCACATCACCTATCGCTCAAAAGCTAGCATGGGCTGTCAGGCATCATAGGCCACTCTAGGCCACTGTCTTGTCCTGTCACGTCCTTCCTATCCTACCTTGGAGGGACCACTACTCTGTCCAAAGCTAACAAGAGAGAAGGCATAGAAGTCAATAGAGAACATCCACCAGCTTTGTGCGGCATGCTCAATGGGTGCACATGTGGCCGTAACCTAGGTCTGCCTTAATTGTCATCATGTTGTAACCTGCATCATGAGCTAACATGCCCATCCCATTGGTCTAGTTATGGTATCCCTAGGGTATATAAGGAGAGGTCCAAGACCATCAAAGGAAGAGTTGAAGTTTTTCCAAAACTAAAACCACAAATAGAAAAACAATATATAGAAGTAAGATATTATGCTCTTAGTAGCCTAAACCTATCTAAACCTCTTGCATCATTCTACCCCAAGCATAACTCAATGCTTTTGGCTGCCTGGCCAAACTCAGAGGGTCCATTGGATCTCCGCCATCGGTGTTTACCCACCGAAAGTACCTTTTCTGCAATGGAAATGTGGAAACAACTATGGTTAGCTACCAACAGGCTATTTGTTTGCGTCCTTATTTTTCTGAAGCTACCTGCAACCTTTTTGCATACTTTATAGGTAATTACCTCTATGTTCTCTTGTTTTAATAATCACAATTGAAAATTTTCATGTTACTTATGCATATATGAAGTACAATATCTGAATGGAGATTATAAATTTGAATAAAGACAAAGTTGGTCAAAATATATACGAACATATGCAGAGAAACGGCAAAAATAGATTAGCAGTCAAAGTTGTATTTTACCTTTTTGTTATCTAAACATCACTTACATTATGACAAGAAGGATTATATAGGAATATTCATCACTTATCGTAAGATGGTATGTGGCCCATTTATCTGCATATACCTATCAATTTTGTTGTTTCACAACAAACAAACAAAAGACACCTAGAAGTAACAGGCCTAGTTTTTCGTTGCACTGAGTATGGAACAAGGTCCAATACAAATTAGTATGAACTTGTAGATTGTCGTTTATAAGTTATAGTTATGATTTATAAAGTACATTGACTTAAAGAAAGTGTTCTCTTAGACGATCATTTTGCCGGTGGATCCCTGGGTCAGGTAGATTGCATTTGAGCTATCTGCAAACCTTCCATAAGAGGATCTTACCTTTTATCTGGAATTTCTGCTCAGCCTTTTTCATTTGCTGTTACTTTTGTTGTAGTCTCTACTTTTATGGCTTAGGCGGTACATACAAAAAGAACATTTATATTGTAATCTTCCTTTTCTTTAGCCCAATTTTTATACTTCATAAATTAAATATATTCTATTATATAGTTTTACTTCTAGCTATCTTCGTCAGATAATGGCATTTTAACTATTTCATTAAAAAATATTTTCTTTATATGATAATGTTATTTGAGCCATTTTATTAGAATGTTTCATCGACATTTGGCCTTGTACACTTGTAAATATTTTTCTTAATTTCTTAAAATAAAATATTTATTGCTTTACAAATATTAATTTTCTAATACTTTTGTTTCCTTCTTATTTTCTTCAAACAATCACACTTCCCAATGGGTCAGTTAATTTGTTCAAATATGGTTGAACCCTATTTTTATTATCTCTTTCTTAGAAGCCGTTGCGCTTTTCTATTTCTTTTACTTTTATTTTGTAAAGTAGTATACCCCAATTATAGATATTCAGTTGTAATAATCACATTTGCTAAATTATTGGATTACTTTGTTCTTTTGATATGTATGGAATATTATTTTCATATGTAATTAATATAAGTCCTTGGTCATTTATAAGTGAAAATCTTAAGCTTCATTTGTCATTGCTCTCTTATTATATTCATGTATTATATTCTATCCATTAGTGTATGTAGTTATGAACATTCTTTATCTCTAATGGATATGTAGAAACTACTGGCTCACTGCCATTGGTTGTGTAAACAATTTTAGGATATTTTATAAATTATTTACCGTGAATGATATTTTCAATGCAACTTGACATTTACTTTCTTTACCTCGGACATATGTAGAAACTGATATCTTATCATCGGTTGTGTGCACATTTCATTCCAATTTTTATACTTGATAAAATAATCTATTAAATCTAGTAAACCTTTTACTCCTAGGCCTACCTTCTCCAGACAATGGTACTTCAACTATTTCATTAGAAAAGTTTTATTGTCCATATAGTAATGGTATTTTAACTACTTCATTAAGTTAGAATTTTTCATGTACTTTGGCTTATATGTCAGTACGTATTTTTCTTAATGGCTTAAAACAAAAGAAATATTGCCTGATAAGTATTAATTTTAGCTCCTTAGAATTATTGTTATCTAATGTTAACAATTGCTCACTGAATTCAATGTTTTGCACTACCTTGCTTTTCACAAGATTTTAGTATTACAATTCAACTTTTAAACCAAATCTCGAATAGATAATCGGAGACTGTGAATGCATATAACTCATGGAATAGTGGTGATCGAATCAATTTGGATCGTTGGATTTTCGTTAGAATTTCCCTATTTAACCAACAGAAAAAAGGGAAAAAGGAGAAATTGATAGCAGCCGGGACTAGCCGCCATCGTTCCCGTCGCTGCTGTGCCATGGCCCTCGATGGGGTGTGTACCCATGGATGGTTGGGAGAATGAGGCGGCGTTGTGCGCGGGCCCAGGGCAGAGCCGGGGACGCAACGTGGCTCAGCTAGGCCCATAGTGCTGCGTGGACTAGGCCGCGCTAGAGTAAGACAGGCGGAGACGCGTCGCGGGACGAGCGTAGATGTGGTGTTGAGGTGCCTAAGAGGCGTAGGCGGCCCCGCAGGTGGAATGGCTAATTGCCGTAGCTGTGCCGGCACAGCATAACCTAGTGATGCGCCCTCTCGCATGGGCCTCTTGGTCCTAGTGGACAAAAATTGGTACGAGAGATTTTTTAAGCTCTTTTACAATCTTTTAGTCATTTTGGATTGAGTTGGACTAGTTTGAAAGCTATCCAACATATATATTTTTGAAAGTTATTTTTGGATAGTTTTTGAATTTTTTTACAATCTTTTGGTAAATTTTGAATACCTTCAAATTCAAGTAAAATTTTATAACAGTGTTGTTAGAAGGCTTTTGATTTAAATTTGAAAAGTTCAAGTTAACTTTCTACTAATAATTTGAAACTTTCAACTTAAATTTTGGAAATTTCAATTAAATTTTTGAAACCTTCAATTCAAAATTTAAAACTTTTAGCTCAAATTTTGAAAAGATATAAAAAATTTGAAACTTAAAATTCAAATTGTGAAACTTTTCGACTCAAATTTAAAACTTTTGATTCAACTTTTTGATACTTTCAACTCAACTATTTATTTATTATTTCATTATAATAAATAGTCAGTAAAGGCATGCAAGCGGTGAACCGTGCGTGACTTGGTCAATCAGCACAGCTGCGTGCTATGTATGCTGTCCCGCAAAATTCTCTTTCTCGAAACAAGTTACATAGGTGAAAAAAGGGCCTCTTCTCATTCCAAGCTGATTCAAGCAATTAGTATCATTTTAGTGATAGATGAAGATAATGTTTGAATGTCTAGCTATCTCTCTTTCAGACATTGAGCAATAGGAGTCCTAGGGGTATTTTGTCTAGCTTTTCGTACAAACAAAACAACATAAGCATACATCACATCTAACCTAGCTGATTTGGCAAACAGGGCCTTCCAAATACGCTGCATTTCTTCCATCTGTGCAAATAACATATATAATGCATTGTCAATATAGATTTATATGATAGTGTTTGTCACTGCTAACCATTGCAAATCGAATTTGTATGCACCCATGCCACGGCTGCACATCCAAGGGATGCTACCTCCGGTGGCATAACATCATTGACCATGGAAATTTCCTCAGACACAACAAAAGGAGCACAATAATATGCACAACCAACAGGGTAACAGAACCGTCTTGAATGAGCACATCAGAAACAAGCACATCGAAGCACTCGAACGTACGCACCAAGCAGGCAACCAGCAAATACATATACACAACCTAATGTGTAACAAAAGCAAGTGGTATGCCACAACCGATCAAACAAATATTCATGTGTACTAAAATGAAAGATAAGTAGACCTAAAATAACAGCATGATCATACGAAATTAACATGCACAAGAGAGACCAACAGTACATGGCCAGAACAAAAACCAAGCCACTGAACATTTCATTCCACCCAAATCAACCAAAAAATATATCAGATTTTAGTAGAAATAGCATATTTATTAAGGGGGCACACAAAATCAGAGGAAATCAAAGAAAGAGAGGAGAAGAAACTCAAGGAAGCGAGAAAGGAAAGAAGATGCCCAACCTTGCAATGGGCGGGGGATTACCGTCCATGCAATTACGAGAAAGCTCTATGGAGAGAGCCGGCGGAAGTGAGGGCATGACGAAGAAAGCCAGCAGAACCAAAGGGCTTGACGGAGAGAGCAAGGGCAACCGGTGGAAGAGAGGGGGGTGACGGACGACCGGCGCCGGAGGAGAGAGCTGGAGCTCAAGCAGCAAAGCACCAGCAAAACCATAGCTTTGCAATCTGGGGCGGGGGGGCATGAAGAGGGAGGAGGGCAGTGACCCCATCCACGCTCCTCTGCATGCACGGGTGCAGTCTCGCTGCATGAAATGGTTCAGGCTTAGCTACGAAGATCCGCCCATTTCCCCTCAGCCCAGCTCCGTGGCCCGTTTTTGCACCTTGCTGGGCTTCGCTCTGACACAGCTCCAGGCAACCAAACAAGCTATCGGTTGCTAGCCAGGCAACGAAACACGCCCATAGTACCCCCAAGGGGGTCCTTGAACCGGCGTGCGCGAGAATAGTGTTTTTTTTTTGTTGTTCTTTTGTGATTTCCCATGATTAGAACCTAACTAACATCGGTTAGTTAAAAAAACGCTTCCCATGATTACAGCCTAACTGACATCGATTTAGTTAAAAAAAGCCGTCAGTTGCGCCCCTCGTCACGGATTAGCAGCGCAATTAATGTTCCTGGCCTCTTCATCCGTTCCATACCCTTCTAATTTCTTCCAAAAAAACTCCATAGGCATATTGTACCTTCTGTTCGACATTTTTTGCTTGAATAAATATCCACTCAATTTGTCAATTTTTCTAATAATAAACTTAATAAGGGATTAAGAATTTTACTCAAAAGTATGTACATGAATAAAAAATGTATACCCAAAAACTTATACATAATCAAAAATATCTACTCCAAAAATATTGTACATGAATAAAATATTTCTATCCAGAAACTTTCATCAGAATAAAAAGATACTCGAAACTTTCTACTCAAATAAAAATTGTTTATTAGAAACTTTCTACTCAAAGAAAAAATTTTCTATGCAGAGTTCATACATAGAAAAAGTTAGGTTTGTGTGCATGCATGAAAGGTTTTTGTGCATACTGGTTTTTATGATAGAAAGTTTTTTTCCGATCTGCGTTCGCGTGGCCCTTCTGCGCGCACACATTCGCTAATTAGGAATTTCACCCGCCAGCGTAGGTGCCATAGTAGCCACATGAGCGTGCGTAAGGTAGTCAGGACTATTGGTTTTCTTTGTCAGGCTAGGCCAGCAAGAGAGAGGGATTAGCTAGGCTTCAGGTTGCAAACACGAAACCCATGAAAATGACTAACCAACATCAAACCCACGAAAATGTTCATTGGGCAATAATTAGGCAAATAAACACATTCAAAATTTTAAAATACGGCAAAAACTAGAACTCAAAAAATAGAAATGTGATATATATTCAAGATGTAATTCTACGAGAGCAAAATATTCTGATATATGTTTCTTCGATATTTTTTAAAAAAGTTTATAAATAACTAAAAATATGCAATATTATCATAGTTTCTTATACGCAAGACTAAAATATCTGTTTATTATAGCTAAACCATTTAAAAGTATTTAGCGGTGAAAGGGAAAGTGTTTATTGTTATTAGATATTTAGAGACAGGAAGGAACTCTATTAAAAATAAAAATAAAGACTATTTGGATGAGAAATCTCGTTTAACGTTACAGTAGGGATGAAATTTATCCTTACAATTTCCGGATAGACACAACACTAATACTTTTTGGACGTTATATAACCACTTCTATTTCTCATGATGTGAAAATATGTAATTTTTCTTAGCCTTTGTTAAGCCTTGCATCTCTTTTATAAGAGTAATAGACAATCAAAATGGCAATCTGCATGGTTTGCATCTGGAATTACACAAGTGGACGAGCTGTGCTAACTTTGAATAATTGTTATGGGTTGGCTACAAGCAACTGCAACCGTAGTTGTAAACTGGTGGCATATGTTTGCAAATTGTAGCATTCACTGTTACACAATAGAATATCAGTGTTGCCATCGTTATTGTCTTTCAATGAAACTCAGCACAGATGATGTTTTCCGCTCATAAAAATGAGCTCATGGTAGATGAGAAGATATTAATGTCAAATCCTACCAATATCTAGTATTGATTGTCCAGCATATAAGCAGTATCGAATTATGCTATTAACTAGTACTGATGATTAACCCATCAATATTAGATCTAGTCAATTGGAGTAGATGGACTACCCTTTCGGTGGGAAAAATTATTAGTATCAGATCATAAGAATATCTGGCACTGATGTCGACCTAGCAGTGATGTGATTGACATCAATACCAGGTATTCTTATCACCTGACACTAATGACCTTTCTCGCCAACACGATAGCCTGACAAATAGCCTACTATGAGAGGGGTTTTCATCTTTTTGATTCCTCACTTCTGCTCCTCTTCTCTCGTGGCTCCTCATCTCTTCCCTCTAGCTTTATCTCCTCCCCTTACAGTTGCTTCCTTCTCTCATTGTGGTTCCTGCAACTGCTGCTTGCTTGGAGGCATGGATGCAAATGCAGGCGCTTATAGTCATTATTGTCTAGTATCGAAGTAGTTCAAATTGATGGCTGAGACAAAGTGTATGTGGGCGTGAGATTTTTGCTATTTATTTCTCTTCTTTCACTTCTCTGCATAGTTTTTCATGTGGTTGTGGTCAGCTTGGTGGTGGGCAGCAAGGTATATGTGTGATTTTTTACTTTGTTTGAGCTCACTTATTTAATCTTTCTAAGTTTACAATTTTATGTTCTATTTTAGCTTACTCATTCAACTTTAATCTAAGGTTCATGTTAGTCTCACGGGCATACTGCAGAATTGATTAACGCTTGCTTGAGTATTTTTTCCTAGCGATTGGTTTGCTTGCTTAGGGCGTAGTAGATAGTTGTTTCCACAAATTGGATCCACGTGCATCACATCATTAGGGTTTTGTGTACATGGAAGAATGTTTAATTAATGATGGTAAATGACGGGATGTTTAATTTATTTATGCATGTAACCTTTTATTTATTGTTGAACTAAATTAATTGTTACTATTATTTTTCAATCAAAATTAAATTCTGAAAATACGCATTACAATTTATTTTATTTTCAAATACGACGCTAGGTATTCATATAGAGAAGACTAATCTGGGTTTAGTCTACACCCAATATAGATAAATCCATATAAAACATCTGATGAGTTTATTCAAATCCTAGGCCTTCTTTGTGACGGGTCAGGAAACCGGTACTCATCAGTGCTGAAAGTTCTTTATTTTCCATACTGATGTACTATTGTTCTGTTAGCGATTTGCTTAATCCAATATCAGTTCAACTCCCTTAAAATAAGTACACACGCAAAAAATTAATGTCGTCGATTGTTGTGTAGTGGTAATTTAATTTAGGACGCATGATTCGTGCAAGGAAGCTATTCTATGGGTTGTCACTGAATACGTAGGCGAGGTACCGTGCATGGATATAGCAGACGTGGTTATCTCTATATATGATCATGGAGTATTAGCTAAGGCGATAGGCTAATCAATTATTATGTGGAGAAAACGGTATGAAACGAGCAATATGGAGAAACTTAATTATCTATTAAGCGAGCGTGTGTGAACTCGTCGAGCCTATCCTCTTAGTTGAACATTCTCATATGTGTATGTCTAAGAATGTTGTTTGTTTTAATGAGATGTTAGCATCAAGGAGTATGTTTTTGTGATGTACTAATACTTATGGATTAGCTATGGTGTTCATTAGTTTTCCTTAATCTATATTGGCCAATTTAATGCTGTAGTATTTTTAAGATACTGTAGTATAAGTATCTCCAAAATGGAATAACATAAACAAGGTTGATTACATATCCTTTATCTACTCGCTCTGTCCTTCCATACTGTCAGATGTTTTAAATTGTCTTAAGTCAAATTTATTTTAAGTTTAATCAAATTTATAAAAAAAATATAACAGTATTTTTAACATAAAATAAATATATTATACAAATATATTCGATGATTGATTTAATGATGTTATAAATGTTACTATACTTTATATATTAACTTATAACAAATATAAAATGTAATATAGAACAAACACTTAGTCCTCAATGAATCACATCAGCACTGTTTTTCAGCTCTTGGATCAATTAGATCATACCATCACACAGCAAAAAGAACACCTACACATGACATCTGATCATGTTGATCATGTCCAACAAGGAGCAATTATTGATGACATATATATCCTGACTTAGATTGTGCTTAGCTGTCACGATGTGCTTCTTACGTCTAATTCTATCACGCCTGTAATTTTATATGGCAGAGCAAAGCAAACCAAAATATTAAGATATATTTTGATTGGCCTTAATAAGGAATACTCCCTCCATTTAGAAAAAGAATCCCTAGGGTTGGGTTGGGGTATAGCCTAGATCTAGATTTATCTTTAGAAAAAAAATTATATAGAGGGTGCTTCTGATAGATGTTAAATATTTCTATAGATTTAGCTATGAACTGAACGACCATGGCTTATTTAGTGCTCTATTAATCATTTTTACAAGGGTTACCAGTATGTTCTCTGTACAAGGCTTATTTAGTTCAACCTTTTGAGCGTAGACTGAACTAAAAAAATGTGAAGTGACCATGAAAGGAAGATGGCAGTCAGTGGTAAGGCAACTACATAATTTATCTGTTCCTTTTTTACTCTTTGCACATACATTTGTAATTTTATCCAAATTATTTCTTCGAGTATCATAATCATACTTGAGTGTATTCAAAAATTATTGGTCAACTAAATCTGAATTTCATATCTGTGTTCCTGGCAGTTCGTGGCTTGCACCAATTTGATTCAAACCAGTTTGTTATTTAGATTTTCTTTTGTCTTGATTGTGTAACCGTTTTAATTGATAAACCATCGATCATAGTACCAGTGTTTAGCAAGTGATTCGAATACGGGCAACCAAGGAATAAAGCTCTACTTTGTACAACAATTTCAGGTAGATTGACATTGATTTGAGTAGTGTAATAGTAAAATCAAATGCTAGAAAAAAAATGCTGTCGCATAGTGTTGTAAAGATGGCCTTCTTTTCTCTGAACAATATCTAAGGTAAACGGGAATTGTACCAAAACAAGTGAGCTAATCGGGACTCAGTAAAAATCAGTTTTATTAGTTTAAAAAGCTAGAAATAATTGAATGGTTCACAGCAAAGAAGAAACAAAAAAAGTTCCTAAAGACAGGGGAAAATAATAAACAGAAAAATTAAAGAGCTTAAACAACTGCAAATAAAAAAACAAAGGAAAATCTTCCCGTTGACGACTAAAAAATTGTTGATAACAATGGTTCAACTCAAAGTCGAGAGGAAAAAAGTTATTCCTAATCTTTAAAAAAATCTAGAGTAGAAAACAATTTATTACTAGTATGGTAAAAACAGGGGAAATCAACATCTTTTTTCACATCTCCACTGCTTTGGCCCCACCGTCTGTTCCTAGCCCCGGCCACTTGTTTCGTCATGTTGTGCCGTTAGTTTGAGTTTAGTTTCGCTCGCGATGGATGCGGAGGTACACATTCTCCACTAATATAGTTAAGAGTATCAAGGACTTTTTTGGATTTTTCCCATCATTTGTACATAATTTAAATAGTCCTTTGGGCTTAATCCAATTCAACTGTTCATTACCCAAAACGTGACAAATATAATGAGTGAATTTTACCAGACGGATCTGTACCATCAGGAAAAGGTTTTATATATATTGTCTTCATTCCTTGTTGCTCCTCTGTCGTCAACTGTCAGGAATGAACAGGCCGCATTGACCAGATTGCCACAATGTCGCGGCGTGCGAGCAAAGATTACTATATTACCATAATAATGGAACAGGATAGCTACCTACAAGCAAATAACTAAGAAAACTTGGCCTATATTGCCTAGAGCTACCGGAAAGAGGGTAGATGTTAATAGTATAACCTTTCCCAATTGTACCCTAATTTTTCGCCCGGACACAACTACCATTTTAGATCATATTTCCGTGTATATATGTCATAGTCATGCCACACATACACTTGTATAGCATATGTATGAAGTGACGAGAGGGAGTTGCCTCCACACTTTGCCCAGTTCCCTAGTTTGTCCCTCTCCATCTCCTAATGAACCAACTTTTTTAGCTGGTCTACGTCAGATTGCCATCCCTTGAAGCAACACACGAATCGAGCACAGTTGATGATCACCACTTGCATGCAATCGCACACATATACGTACCTCTCAACTTCAAAACTCACAAGACAAAGCTAGCTATTTGTTATATAACACCGAAATTTAATAAACCTGGTTAATTTTTAGAGATAGTTTTCTTTTATATTTATAAAATAACTGTAACCGTATTAGACTTTTGTAACTCCAGGTGATAAATATATATCCACTAGAACCTTTAAATCATCTATCACGGATCAATTCAATCTCGACACGTTATTATTTTATTTTATCTAGGTTTTACTGGTGGGTTATATCTCTTGACGTAGGATTATATTGGTTAAGTCTAATCTTCAGCGAAATGATAAGTCTCGCCACTATCCTACTGTATTCGCTCTGTTTAAAACTACTTCAATTAGGTCCGATCTCTTAGTCCGATCGGATATACCACATCACGCTCATGTGAGTTCTATTGGCTTATCGTGTTCTTATACTGCTATCGATCTTATGTTGTATCGGTTAGGTGCAAGCTACTAAACTAATGATAATAGATTGAGTAGTAAGTTAATATATCTTTACGCGAATGTTTCATTAGAACGGCCAACCGATGAGTTATTTATATACAGAGCCTTATGCCTAGTGTATTGGCTTCTCAATCAATATATATAAATCTTGCCCAACGACAATCTGCTAGTGATCGATATAGTTCTGTTAGATTTGGCATTAAGACTTAGCAAGTTTCGTTTTCCCCATCGGCTTGGCTAGCCGATAAGTTTACTTATATGTCTATATCAAACCCGCAACTGATAGTAGCTGATGGATTCACCTGATCCATTTGTCGTTATGTCCAATCTAGTCTCCACCGTCTCAGTGTCATTAGTCTCAGTCTCATATTTTTTCGATTTGGTCCGATCTATCGAGGCTAGCACTAATGGTATCATCATCGGTGGTCGCTGGGTCTTGAACCTTCGGTAGATCGGGTCTCACTCCCTACCATTTGTCATATACTTTGTTCGGAGCATCATCGATTCTATAGTCGATGAGTCATTTGCTTATTTCTCACCATTTGTCTATACTATTATCAGCTTTATAGCTAATGTATGAGCGCTATAGTTGCTTCGGCCACCAATCGATAGCAGGGTATATTGGACTCATAATCAATAATTATCCTAACCCTATTAGCAATAAGAGTCCGTATCGGGTTATCAACTAATTGGCTCTATGATCTAAATGTATATGTCTTACTTATTAATTAAATGTTAAATTGACTGTCACATCATAATTTCAGCAACTCGATGAAGATACTTAAACCCGAATGACCTACACTATAGTTAAATAGATCTTTTAGGGTTCGACGTGTTTAGACACGGTTCCATCATATCTCTATTAGACCTTTATCGGTGAATATGGAAGACCGATTTAACTTAAACATATCTTTTGGCACGTTTGATAAAACTATTGAAAGAACACTCCAACGAGTCGAAGGTCCTGTACTGGAGTTAAACATATCTCCTAAATCTCAACGTGTTTATGTGCCATTGCATCGAATCTCTATTGGCTTACACTCGCTCGCCATATGGGTGCGCCTCTCCACCTATTCCGATCATCCTGCGCGCATCAACAATTAGTTAATTACATTGTATATACCGGTATATGCCATCCCTTACAAATCTTTGCTAGCATGTATACTATCATTAGTTCATTACTACGCACGCATATATTCCCTCAGCCTAGTATCTAGCTTCCTCGCCTCTCTAGACCTGTATATATTTCTCTCTAGATCTCTGTCTCATTCTTCATATCCATCTCTCTCTCCCTCTGTTTCTAACACAAACGAAGATGGCGAATGGAGGGCCAGGGCCATGCATGGTGGTGGTGCTTCTTGTGATGGCTATGTCGCAAGGATGTGATGCGCAGAATACTACTGGAGGTCTGACGAGAGGGAGCTTCCCTAAGGGCTTCGTCTTCGGAACAGCCTCATCTGCTTATCAGGTTGACTCTTCTTCTTCTGTCTTCTTCTTCTAACACTGGTCATGATGGTCTGGGGCATCGAAGAGCGAGGTCATTTTCTCATGTATAGTTCGTTGGGATGAGTGAGGCAGTTAGTTATAATTAGGAATAAATCCTGGTATGTGGCAAATGAAATACAGGAAACAACGGGTTTTTAGCTAGAATATCTCTAAAAATGAAGCTAGTTCATATTACAACAATATTGTTACTCTTGGTAGAATCTTGGCTTTGTCCTTGGTTCCTTCCTGATCGCTTGGTACTCATAGTTTTCAATATTGCTGGAGATTAAGAGAAGGGGTGATCTAAATTGATTTGTCCATATCATGGTACATGAGAAGAGATAAAACATGGAGAAGTTTTTCCTTGGCATCTCTGCAATTCAACTGTTACTTCACATGCTTTCGAAATACGTCGAATTGGAGAGAACAAGAAAAGGATTCTGAGCTAAACAAGAATAAAGAAAAGAACTATTGGTAGTGCCTTGCTCCCATGATATTAGGAGATATGCTTTGTCTTTTTCTTTGCCACCGGCTCTCTCTCTCTCTCTCTCTCTCTTTAATGCCGTTTTCTTGCTTGGACGTCAGATTGCAGTTTTCAGCACCAGATCAATAAGAAAGGTTACAATATTAAACACCGGCCAAGTACAATCACCTCAGTCCTAAAAACAAGTTTTCTCCTTCATGGCTTTCCATGCATATATGTCAGGATTGGTCAATACAAGGCATAAAAAGCCATGATCAGATTAATAAGCCAGGAAAGTTAAGTTGCCAGATGTGTACATGGCCTAATTAATTACATCAAAAATAGAGATTGATAATTAAATAAATCTTAATTGTGAAAGATCAGACATATATAAACTATTGCTACAAATTTCGTTCGAGAATGACTATTTGCTACATAAGCTTATGATTTTTCATACTAGTATACCTAAGTTTGATAGAGAAGAACAACAAAGCAAAAGATAAGCTTCAGAGAGTTTTAACGCTTCCGGATAGAATATTGAGAGATACCATTATTTTATCGGTTACCTTTCTATGCTCATGACACGTAGGAGTCGTGTTTTCCTTTCTTTCCAAACGATATTCTAAAATAAATTGATAAAATTTATCCTAAAATAAATAGCATACTACTTCTTCCTACCACTCTTTAAATTTCTCTCCATCTTATCCCCAACCACCTTCTCATTGGAAAACATCTCACATTTAGTCAAGGGTATGTTAATCATTTGTTATAACTCATAATTTGTCTTCTCTCTGTTAAAGTGGTTACGTATTTTGAAATGAAGGGAATACAAAATAAAATAGCTATCAATGAAGCCTGTTCTCTAGTAGGATGTTGCAGGAACTGAAAAGTAATTGTTTTGATATGTGACTTTTTATTTTACACTTATATGATCTTTACCTAAGCTTCACAGAAAAATCTGCTCAAAAAAGTTGTGTTTGTATCCTGTTTGAAGTGCATATTATACTGATCAATTAACCAAAGAGATATGCATGGAATTCTTATTTTGGCAACACAAAACTACTAGTCGTAGAGAAGTCAAACAGTTGAATAAAGTAATATCCACAATTAACATTGGCGAGGTGAGACATCTACTCCAATGGTTGATTAACATTTGTTCGATATCTTATTCTGCTTTCCCAACAGTACGAAGGAGCTGTCAAGGAGGATGGAAGGGGGCCTACCATTTGGGACAAATTTGCACATACATTTGGTATCTATTTTCTCAGTCATTGTAATCAGTGTTTAATTATGTCTGGTTTCCATAGGGCCAAGTTAATAGGTAATAAGGATGAAGATCCAATAATTATTGTTTATATTTGTAATTCGTCGAGAAGTATATGTAACATATATGTGGCGGTATGACTTGAAATGCCTATGATATTCATTTTTTTTTTCGGGATAATCTTCTTCTCCTTTGTTTCCTAGTTCTACTAACTATCTAGTTATATATTCAAGCATGCTTCACGTATCGAAAAAGCATCTCTGATGTTATTTAATTTAGCTTAGATATTCAAAATCCGTATGCAATTATGCTACCACAGATTACATATTTTTCTTTGGCATTACACTTTCAGTAATCCTGATTGGTCCATTCTTTGCACATGTGAACAGATGGTAGAATAGCTTTGACTGCCGACTAGGTCACACGTCTGGAATAACAAAGAAATCATTTAGAGTTGACCTTGATCACGAAAATTAATCATCCTATGCTTCAATATTGTAAGCAAATTTTTTTCTTAATTATTTGCAGGAAAGATCGTTGACTTTAGCAATGCTGATGTTGCAGTGGATCAGTACCACCGCTTTGAGGTAGACAATTGGACACTGGCTACTAGCACACTTATAACTAATTTTTTTATCGAGTTGTTAGTTTAAAAATAGTGTCCTTGGAATATTAATATTTCAGGAAGACATTCATCTTATGGCAGACATGGGAATGGATGCATACAGATTCTCAATTGCATGGTCTAGGATTTTCCCAAGTATGTATTAGAATAATTCGTTGGCTAATATGGCTATCCCCACTTTTATCTCTTGATTAAATAGTTGCATCTTTTTTATAACTTAATTGCCATACATACATAACCTTTGAAGTGTTTCTTCAGTATGAAATGTTTTCTGTAGATAAAAAAGACCAGAATTACTAATAAGTAATAGTCATATCTGTACTTTTATTCAGATGGAACTGGTGAGGTCAACCAGGCAGGCATTGATCACTACAACAAGCTAATCAACGCATTACTAGCTGAAGGTGAACACTACAAATGACGCCCAAACCTACAAAATTAACATGTTTGAGTTAGCAACTTATTAAAACATAACTTTACTGCTGAATCAAAAGTTTTTTTAAAAGTTCACTGACAATTTGAACTTTCTTTCCAGGAATTGAACCATATGTAACCCTGTATCACTGGGACCTTCCACAGGCTTTGGAGGACAAGTACATAGGTTGGCTTGACAGGCAGATTATGTAAGCCAGCCTTGCAACTTCTCTTGCAGATACAATGGCTATTCTTTAACAGTGTGCCATGATCTGATTGCAGCAACGATTACTCTGTATATGCCGAGACATGCTTCAAGGAATTTGGGGATAGGGTGAAGCATTGGATCACCTTCAATGAGCCCCACACTGTCGCAGTGCAGGCCTACGACAGCGGGATGCACGCGCCAGGCCGCTGCTCGGTGCTCCTTCACCTCTACTGCAAGAAAGGGAATTCAGGCACCGAGCCCTACATTGTTGCTCACAACATGATCCTTTCTCACGCCACAGTTTCAGACATATACAGGAAGAAGTACAAGGTAGGTGAACATATACATGATCCTTTCTCATGCATATAGTTGAGGCTCGCTCTGTAAGCATGATGTACGTGCTGCTTTGATATTCCAATGCTTTGTCAAGCCAATTCTTCATCACAATTTGTCCATTGATCATTTTCGGTGTTCCGTACATAGATCGGCAACACAACGATGCAAAAGTAAACATTCATATTTTTCAGGCAAGTCAGAATGGGGAGCTGGGGATATCTTTTGATGTTATATGGTACGAACCAATGTCAAATTCCACAGCTGACATTGAAGCCGCCAAGAGAGCACAGGAATTCCAGCTAGGATGGTAAGGCTCACCACCTAAATATTTTCTTGCAAATTCCACAGCTGTGAGCCTTTCAGCATCACTACTGTGACAAAATGGACAGAACCATTACATTCTGTTCTGTACCAACTGCAGTTTTTGCTTTGTACTCTATCCTGTCCTGCATTTTGATAGCACACCCATTACTGAGATGATTAATTTGGTATGGAAGGTTTGCGGATCCCTTCTTCTTCGGGGATTACCCGGCGACGATGAGGTCGAGAGTGGGGAGAAGGCTGCCCAAATTCACGGCGAAAGAGGCTGCACTCGTGAATGGGTCACTGGACTTCATGGGTATCAATCACTACACCACGTTCTACACAAAGGATGACCAATCCACTGTCATAGAAAAATTGCTGAACAACACCTTGGCAGACACTGCAACCATCAGCGTCCGTAAGTCTCACTCTTCATTTACACCGTTTTCTGAATAAGAAAGCACACCGTTGAGCTAACTACTTCTGAGATTGCTTATGCAATGAGAAAACTAGTTGCATTTTGAGTCTTGTCTGTTTAGTACAAGTTTCGACGATTTAATTGGAAATTAGATGATGAGTAACTCACTTCTCATGATTGCATTTTTCAGCCTTCAGAAATGGACAGCCAATTGGGGATAAGGTAATTAATTCTGAAACATTACACCTTTCTTATGTTAATTAACCCTCCTTTAGAATGGAGGAATTTTGGAGGATGCTCATAGGAATTAAACTAAAATTCCTGTGAAGTTCCTTTAAATTCCTTAGTTATGTAGGAGCGCCCAAATTAAACAGATATTAAGATTTTTTTTCTGTTGCTGCTAGTTTACTGCAAGATAGAAAATCATGATTCAACTTGTTTTTTGAACTTACTGAACGTATGACTGTTAATACACCATGCAGGCCAATTCGATATGGTTGTACATCGTGCCTCGTAGCATGAGGATCCTGATGAACTATGTCAACGACAGATACAACACACCAACTGTCTACATAACAGAAAATGGCAAGTACTTGCATTATCTATGATTTGTTTCTGTAAGCTTAAAACAAACACTACACTAACAGAAAATCTCAAACCAAAAACCTGCAGCAAGTTTAATGTAATACAGTTATAATTTCTCAAATAAAATTTTCATTAAAGTTGGAGAAGCACCAATAATATCATAGTGAAATCGTAGGTCCAAGGGTCAGATTTTAGTGTATGTGGATGTGTTTTTTATAGAAATTTTGTGAGGTTAGGGCTTTATCACTGGTCTTCGTCTCTTTGTGTATGTGTTAGGGACGCACTCGCGATGTATGTAGTTGCTATATATGCAAATATACCTTCATGTAATAAAAAAAATCATTAAAGTTTGTAGCAATATCCTTGAAGAAACAAAAACTTGAGTACTGTAATAAAACCCCTCCTTTTTTGCCTCAGGAATGGATGACAGCAACAGCCTCTTCATCTCCCTGAAGAGTGCTCTCAAGGATGACAAAAGGATCAAATACCACAATGACTATCTTACAAGTCTAGCAGACTCCATAAGGTGCTCACAGTCACACAATGAGTCAATGACACAATTAAAGGAATTAACTTTCGATAATGAATTCAATACTAATTTCCCCTGTTATCATTGACACTAACTTATGCAGGGAGGATGGCTGTGATGTTCGTGGGTATTTTGCATGGTCTCTTCTTGATAACTGGGAGTGGGCTGCTGGATACACCTCGAGATTTGGGTTATACTTTGTAGACTACAAGAGCCAGAAGAGGTACCCAAAGAACTCAGTGCAGTGGTTCAAGAATCTCTTGGCGTCCTCCTCTTGATCAAATTTGGTCGCCTATCTAGATGCCTTGATCGACCTATGCTACCCTACTATCTAGTTATGATTTGTACATAGGATTGAATACCGAGCTGTGACCATTCATGTATTCATTGATTGTATATAGAGATTTCATGAACTTCTTCTACATAATTAATAATATTCATGCACAAAAATAGATAAAACACAGTGTAATATTAAAATATGTATACATTTTCATGTTATAAGAAAAAAGTCCACATTCAATACCTCAACTATGGTCTTGATCCAATTTTAATCCCTCAACTAAAAAACCAGTTACTATTGGTCCCTCAAAATTCAGTACCATTCCAATTTCATTCCTAGGCTCAAACAATTGTGATTTTCAATAACATGGCGTCTATTGGCATCCTACTTGGCAATTCAAAATTTTTTAAAAAAACTACCTAGGAGTGAAAGAAATAGAGGAAAATGGGGGTGAAAATGGCATGCACGAGAGTTGTCACAAAGCATATAAACAATATAGATATATTAATTTCTGGTCTGGGGCAAGGCCAACAATCCAGGGGTAGAAAGAAAATAAAGTGGGATTAATGGCAATCGAGCAGCCCATTAAAGGAGGCGAAGTTGAAGGCAAGCGAAAGATAGAATGTGTGGTTGGGACGAAGTAGCGGGCAACCAGTACCTCATCCTCCTCTATATTTACATCAAACCATCAGGCCCCTTCTTGCATGCGCCTCACCACCGTGACGAACACCAACGAGCCTGTGAGAAACTACCTGATCGAACTCTTTTCTTGGCTGCGGCAGGCAAAGCAGGAGTGTGCTAAGGGCAGAGACAAAGATGTCGTGGCAGACGTATGTTAATGACCACCTGATGTGCGAGATTGAGGGCCATCACCTCACCTCTGCCGCCATCGTCGGCCATGACGGCACCGTCTGGGCCCAGAGCGCCGCCTTTCCTCAGGTAACAGAGTACTGATTCCACGATCGTCGTTGCCATTGTCACCATGACATGAGTGTGGGTGGTTCTTGTTCTTGCGTGATCCACCTAGGGTTTAAATTACCGGTAGCAAAAAAAATACGGTAAACAGGATAATCGGATTTATTAGAATTTCATCAGCGATAAAAAAAATTGGATAAAATTTGTTCAGAAAATCACATAGATGGTATCAAACCAATTGTCTAAAAAACAACATATATATAATCTATAATCATGATGATATCATATTGAAGAGAAAAAAAGAATCGAACCTAAAAACTAGTTAGTTAAATGCTTAATTGTGTAGCCAGGAATTTAATTAGATTTACTTTAAATATATAAACATTGTTTAGAAGATAGTCATGAAGACAATTTAAAAAATCCTCAAATTTTTTAACCAATAGCAAATTCTATATAAGCAGGAAAATCAGATTTATCGTATCGCTATTGACGATAACGCAATACCAGCATCCACCGGCCACTGATGTCCGTTCCTCTGTGCCTGTCCATGTCCAGTTGAAGCCAGAGGAGATGACCAACATCATGAAGGACTTCGACGAGCCTGGCTTTCTCGCCCCAACAGGACTGTTTCTTGGACCCACCAAGTACATGGTCATCCAAGGTGAACCTGGCGCTGTCATCCGCGGCAAGAAGGTACCCAATTACTACCCATCAAGTCTTATATATGACCGAGCAATCACCTGGTATGATTCCAACTGATCAGATATAACCGATCAATGCATGCTTCTTGTATTGGGTGGTTTTGTAGGGATCAGGAGGCGTGACGGTGAAGAAGACTGGTCAGGCGCTGGTGGTCGGCATCTACGATGAGCCAATGACCCCAGGGCAGTGCAACATGGTGGTTGAGAGGCTTGGTGACTACCTTGTAGAGCAGGGCCTGTAGTTCACGGCCATTGTCGCCGTTGCCAAAGTTCAGCTACAAACCAGCCAAACGAGCTATATCACATATATAGTAGATCATATCAATATCCACTTTTCTAGCCACCGCGCATGGGATTGTGCTTTAATTTTTCTCATCTTTCCCTGTCAAAACCGCACATGGCAGATCACTTCTTGGTCTGTCATAGTTTTTTTTTTATTCCTGGTTTCTTCCTGTCGTTTTGGCTAATAATTTTATGTTTTTTTTCTCTTTTTGCCGATTTGATCATTTCGTCTGCCGTTTGAGTTGTGAATCTGGAACAACATATATGTGATTGCCATTGTTTCGTTTCAATTCAAAGGAAAAAAAATATACATTCATCCACTTGTTGCAAAAACAACGCAAACTTAGTTATTTCTTTAATTTGTGTTTCTAGTTGTATATGCATCTCTCATCAGTATATAAACTTTCTGTGGATAAATCAAGCAAAGTAAATTTGTGTAAGCGTAGAGTGAGCTTAGGAACCACCCCCAAATGTACAGGCCGTCTCTACGAATTTGATGCCCGGTGTAAAATGCAAAAGGGCCCTAAAATTGGAAAATCCATAAGCGTATACTTCATTTAGTATTTCTTGAAATAAAATCTTCATACTTAATCTTCTCCAAAATATTATTTTCAAGTGCTCAAGTATTGGGCTCATGGTTAACAAACTCGAAATGATATTTCCGAAATTTTGGTCCCTCGATAGGAAACTCTTCTGCCCAAAATTTTCAATTTTTTTCAATTTTTTTATGAATAGCAAATTTTGTTGAAATTCACAGCTTTTTTCAAGATTTAAATTATTTAAGACTGAAATATTCCTAAATTTTCGCAATTTCAAACCTATATGTGATCCCCAACATTTTTTGGCTTTCCGAAACATAAAACCCTCATTGGGCTAAGATGGATTTTTGCCTCTAAGTTTATAACTTAAGTGGATTAGAATGTAGGGGCCTGTGCAGTCGGCCACCTTCCCCTGCCACTTGATGGCAATATGATTGTTTTGGTTCTTATGCATGTGCTATCATTGACTCATTGTTCGAGTGGTTTTGATATTTTTTTTTCCAGGACCCAGACCGACAGGAAAAAAAGTGCACCAACTTATGGTTAAAAACCATACCTGATCGGTGGTTTGACCAGAAAAACCGAAAACCGGCACTTGGTTGGTTCATTTTCATTAAATCGAGCATTCTTTCTCAAAATGTATATGGCCTCACCAAGGCGAGAGCACCACTGTCTACAGGATAAAATTTATTATACCTCTACCTAATCAGCCAAACTTTTTTAAAATATATAAAATTTTTGTTTTTTTTAAACCAGTTAACCGTTGGTCCAACTGTGAACAAGTGATGGACTTGTGGTTTCCAGGCTGCTAGGCAATTCCATTTTTTCTTTGGATTTGTTGTCCAGAAATTTACCAGAACACGGATTATTCAAAAAATAACGGTGTAGTATCTGTTTTTCAGTTCCAACTGGTTGGAGTACACTAGAGTTAAAATGTAACAAAAATCTTCAAACTATATTTCAAACACGTCAATAACTGTTTTTTGAATATTCTTTCTAAAGTACAGATATTTAAATATATTTTACTCAAGTCTTTTCTTATTCTCTCTATATTAATTTTGGTCTTTCTTATCTCTCTTTACATTATTATCTTGATTTCACGATTCCACGATTCCACAGTGTATTGACGCTTCTGAGGTCTCTTTTGGACATGGTCAAACCAACTCAACCGATGTTAGATAAATTTTTCTTCAATTGATACTATCTTAGTCGATCACGTATATCCTCATTCCAAACTCGATGTATAACCAGCTGTTAAACATAACACATTTTTTGATCAACATTCTACTTCACATAGCATGACAGGTCTAATCGTCATTCTATAAAATTTACTTTTTAACTTATGTGATACTCTCTTATCACAAAGTATGATAGATGCTTGACACCACTTCAACCAGCCCGCTTTGATTTTATAGCTAACATTCACATCAATATCTTCATTCACCTGTAACATCGATCCTAGATATTGAAACGTGTTCTTCTTAGACACTATTTGGCCTCTTAAACTCACATCTCTCTTCTCGTGTGTAATAGTGCCAAAGTCACACCTCATATATTTAGTCTTGGTTCTGCTTACTCTAATACTTTTGGAATAAGAGTCTGCCGTCACAATTCTAGTTTTCTATTTACTTCTACGCGTCTCTTATCAATTAATACTATAGCATCTATAAATAGTATAGACTAATGGATATCCCCTTCTATGTTTCTTGTAACTTCATCTATTTACAATGCAAAGAGGTAAGGGCTTAAGACTGATCCTTGATATAGTTTTATTTTAATTGAAAAGTAACCCGTATTACCATCATTTATTTAAACTCTAGTTATAGTATTGTTGTATATATTCTTGATGAGAGTGATATATTTTATTGGGACTTTATGTTTGTCCAAAGCCCAGCACCTAATATTTCTTGATATCTTATTATAAATCCTTTTTTAAGTCAATAAAACCAAATGTAGGTTCTTTTTTTTCTCTCTAAATCGTTGCATAACTTATCTTATTAAGAAAATTATTTTTATGGTTGATCTTTCGAGCATAAAACAAAATTGGTTTATAGAGATCCATATCATTTCTCTCAAATGGTGTTTGGTAACTCTTTTCTATATCTTCATATTATGTCTCATCAACTTAATTCCCTAGTAATTAGTACTTAGATATCTCACTTATTCTTATAGATTGATACCAATATACTTCTCCACTCCTCAAGCATCATGTTCGATTGAAAAATATTGTTAAATAAATTGGTTAGCTATATTATAGCTATATCTCCGAGATATCTCCATATCTTAATTGGAATACTATCAGAGCTCATCGCCTTACCCATTTCATCATTTTCAAAGCTTCTCTATTCTCAGATTATTGGATCCTTTGCACAAAGCTCCTATTAGTGTCATCCGAAGAGTCGTTCAACTGAATGGTGGTGTCCTATTTTCTATCATTGGACGGTAGTGCCCTCTCTCCTACATATTATTTGCATCGTCTTCTTCTTTCTAAGAGTCTTTTTCGATAATCCTTTTTTAAGACATTTGATATCTCTGCTTCTAACTTTCACCACTTGGTTCTTATAATTTTTACTTGTTTATCTCTAAGAGTATACAGTAAAAAGCAAAAGTCGGTCACTAACCGTTTATGTTAAGAAATCACACATTCTTCAGATATCATCTTACAATCTACACAAGCTCATATGTCGCCTCTTCTCATAAGGACAAAGTCAATCTAGCTAGAGTATTGACCGCTACTAAAAGTCACTAATTCTCATAAGTACATAAGTACTTATTTAGCAGGATGTCATAGACAGGTAAATTCACAAGTAAAACTTTTATTTTACATATTGTACAGTATCAAGCACTCAAAATATGTATGATTCTCAGTAAAATACATAGTTGCATTATGTGGAATAGAAAATTCATGTGCTGAGCACTGCTTACCCGAGATAGAGGAAACTACTTCAGTACTCACTCTTCGCTTTCCTTCAGCTAACCAGGTCTACTTATTGGTGACATAGGTGACAGGTTGACACATTAAATCAATGAGTTGGTAAGCGCTTTCAGTGCCTTACAAATTTTGTCACAGAATTCATAGCTGCAATACGATTACATCCTTGTTGGTTGGTCCACAGAATTAAAAGATTTCAATTGGATTACAGTCCTGTTCCATTAGAAACAGTTTTTGATTCAACCCAATTCAAACTGAAAATTTTCTACTGTGCGTTGTTTGGAATTAGAATCGCAGCTACCACCATTACCCAACAAACAGTCACTCTCTCTCTCTCTTCCCCCTCCTTTTCTCCTGTGCTCCCTCTTTCTTCCCAAGTTGTCCCAATTCAACCCGTGATTAGAATTCACAGATGCTCCAGACTTAGATTGGCATACTCGACCTCGCCTCCCTGCATTTGATCACTAAGTGGCAGACGAACACCGCGCACAAATAGTGGCAGACGAACAATTGTACCCTTCGAATTTAGATCCAGTTCAATGATTATTGTTATAATAAAACTTGTGCGTCTAGTTTTGTTTATTGCTTCGTTTGATTTATATTATCATGTATGAGCTCACTGGATTATGTGATAGCCGTGCAGTGTAAGTTTAGTTGAGAGAATCTGAGGATAGCTCGTGGTTGCCCACATCGCTTGCCATGAACAGGAGGAGCACATGCGCGCTGTGGGAATGGACACAGAGGAACGCATGGCGCAAGAATCCGTCCTGGTGGTTGGTGTTTCTGTTGTATTATTCAGCCTATAAATAGCAACAAGATAAAATGGAAAAACTGCAAGCTTTGGCAGCACAAAAATTCCTTTGTGTGTTCATTTTGTTGTTGTGCCAGATCTTCCATAGTGTTCATGTGTGTATGTTGTGTTCATCTTATCCATTGCAGGCGATCTTTGGGATTCCTAACAATTGGTATCAGAGAGCAGTTCAAGCAATGGACTCGTGATCGCACTCGTGATCGCACGTTAGAGGGAGTACTAATGCCACGTCGTCACTCATCATCTCCGGTTGAGTGTACTCCTAATGGATCTAGCGGCCACGCCTCAAGCAGCAGTGAGGGTGATCATGGGCTAGTGAAACACCGCGTTGTCAAGGAGGGTTGAGGCCCAGTGAATTACCCTCTGCTATCCAAGGAACTACAACGACTAGGTGCTATTGATGAAGATCAAATTGCAAGCTCACTGCTTGTGGGTGGCGATTGAGCCTAGCAACATTGCCATCGAACTGCACAAGGACCGAATGGCTCTCGATGCAATCTGCAGCACTGCCCCACCAAAGATGATCGGCCCCTAGCGACCAAAGCGTCGGCCCAGGAGGCATGGGAGTGCATCAGGATGATGCACGTCAGCAACGATCTCATTTAGAAGGTCAACACATAGAAGGTGTGAGGGGTACAAGATGCTCGTGTTCCACAGCGACGAGACCATGGAGGACTTCACTCTATGCCTCACTACCATCATAAACTAGATTGCGATCCTCAACGACCTAGATCCCACCAACAAGGTCGTTGAGAAGTACCTCTACGTTGTGTGCCCAAGGATCAATCAACTTGTTCTTTCAATTAAAACCCTACTCGACGTCTCTACCTTGTCGCTAGAAGAGGTCACTAAGAGACTCAAGGCGATGAAGGATTTAGGCCAATCCTCGTCTTTCCCAAGCACCAGTGGCACCCTATATTTGATAGAGGTGGAGTGGCTAGAACTCCAGAAGAAGAAAGAATAAGAGGTGAAACACAGCAATGGGTGTAGCCCAGGCAATCACAGCAATCGCTACGGTGGCAAGGGGCGCAATGGTGATGGTAGGACTCGAAGCTCGGAGTCTTCTTACTCTAGGCTGGCTCGCAAGGACAACAAGTTTCGAAACTGTGGCAAATTTAGGCACTAGGACAAAGATTGTAGGAGCAAGCCCAAGCACGAGGACCAAGCCCATGCAACCAAAGATGATGAGACCATGCAACTGCTTCTCACCAGGGAAGTGTTGACTCCCTCGATGTGGCTCAGCCGGTGAGCCGAGCCACACCTGCACAAGGTATGGACCAACCCCCCGTGTGCGCGCCAAGGGGGTTTGAATCCTGGGCTTGCACGATCATGCTAGAGCACGAGCCGCCAGCACCATTGCCCCCAAACCTATTGCACGCCCCATCAAGCTAGTGGAGAAGAAGTTGTTCGTAGCGGTTGATGACACCATGGACTATGACCCACGGAGCTGGATCATCGACTCCGGTGCCACAACCACATGACTGGCTACCGAGAGGCGTTCTACGACCTCAACACTGGCATCACCGGCAATGTGCGCCTTGGAGATGGCTGGGTCATCCAGATCGAGGGATGAGACATAGTGTTGTTTGGCTGCAAGAATGGTGAGCATCGTACCCTATCCAACTCCTATTATTTTCCGCGGCTTGCCGCAAATAATAATAGTGTCGGCCAGCTTGATGAGGTGGGCTTCAAAGTTTGGGTGAAGAATGGGTTAATGCAAATCGAGGATGAGGAGATATGACTTCTTGCCAAGATATGACATAGTCTAGGCTGGCTCTACGTGCTCGACATCATGCTCACACTGTCAGTTTGCCTGATAGCCTATGACAGCGATGATACCTAGAGCTGGCCCACGTGGTTTAGACACGCCAATTTCACCATGCTGTGCAAAATGGGTCGAGAGGAGCTGGTGCAGGGACTGCCACTTGTCAAGCAGGTGGAGCAAGTCTGCAAGGCCTGCCTGGCGGGCAAACACCGTTGGAGTCCACTCTCAGAGAGCATGGAGAATCACCGCACCGACCCGCTCAGGCTGCTGCATGACAACCTCTGTGGCCCCATCATGCCACCAACTCCAAGCGACAACCTCTACTTTCTTCTACTCGTCGACGACTACAGCCGTTTCATATGGGTGGCATTGCTCCCCACCAAGGACCAGGCACTAACGACACCAAGGACCAAGCATTGGCGGCGATTTGCCATATCCAGACAGCGGCGAAGAGGAAGAGTAGGCATAAGCTTCGCGCTCTCTGCACAGATCGAGGGGGGAATTCATCGTCAGCCACTTCTAGGAGTATTGTACCAAGCTGGGCATGAGGCGTGAACTCACGGCACTATATTCCCCTCAACAAAATGGCGTTGTCGAGTGGTGTAACCAATCCGTGGTGGGCACGACGAGGAGCATGCTCAAGGCCAAGCACCTGCTAGGTATGTTTTGGGGGAGGCAATTACCACTATAGTCTACATTCTGAACAGGGTATCCTCCAAAAGCATAGGTGGTAAGACCCCTTACGAGCTGTGGAATGGTTACACGCCAGTCGTGCACCACCTCTGAATGTTCGGCTGCCAATAAGCTGGACAATCGCTGCTGGCTGATGATATTCATCGGCTATGAGCTAGGCTCAAAGGCATACAGGGCCTATGATCCGATGGCATGGCGAGTTCATGTCTCGCGTGACATTATGTTCAACGAAGCGGCAAAATAGAGATAGGGTGGCAAGCATGACGCCAACGGTGACACAAACTTCGTCATCGAGTACACTTTAGTGTTCCACCCTGGCATGGCATCCATGACGCGCTCGGATTTAGGGGAGCCTGCTTCACTACTCGCGAGCTCTTCACCACCGCCTCCCCTAAGTATTGCGTCACCATGTCGAACACCTTCATTACGCTTCATGGCACCGACGTTAGAATTCGTGTCACCGCCAGCAAGAGCTATGGACAACCTCCACGCAAACAACGACGACGTGCCCCTCCAGTTCCGTAGCATCGACAATGTGCTGGGCCTAGCCACATTGTCAGGTTTCATGAATCGAGAGGTGTAGGAAGAGCTGATGATGGTGAGTAGAGAAGAACCGGCATCGTTCACACAAGTCGGGCAGGAGGAGGCATGGTGACACGCTATGCTCAAAGAAATCGCCTTGATTGAAGAAAACAAGACCTGGCGGCTTGTTGATCTACCGGTCGGACATCGGTCGATTGGCCTCAAATGGGTGTACAAGCTGAAGAAGGATGCTCAAGGCATCGTCATCAAGCACAAGGCGCGCCTGGTTGTGAAGGGGTATGTGCAACATGCTGGAGTGGACTTCGATGAGGTGTTTACTTTGGTAGCTTGGCTCGACTCTGTTTAGCTACTACTTGCTCTCGCCACCTAGGAAGGATGCATGGTGCACCACATAGATATGAAGTTGGTGTTTCTCAATGGAAAGCTCATCGAGAAAGTGTACGTCATCTAGCCGCCTGGGTTCAAGGTTGATGGGGAGGAGAACAAGGATGCTTGACAAAGCACTGTATGGGCTTTGCCAAGCACCAAGGGTTTGGAACACCAAGATCGAGGCCACCCTAAAGAAGATTGGCTTTAGGCAGAGCCCACTAGAACATGGACTGTATGCGCGTGGTGGCGGTGTCAGGAGGCTGCTAGTGGGTGTGTACGTCAACAACTTGGTGATTGTCAACAACGACGACATCATGATCAACAAGTTCAAGGAGCAGATGATGGATGAATTCAAGATGAGTGACCTCGACTCCCTAAGTTTCTATTTGGGGATTAAGGTGCATCAAGAAGCCAGCATCATCACATTGAACTAGGTGGCATACGCATCGTGGATCATGGAGAAAGCAAGGCTTGTGGGTTGTTACCGTTGCACCACGCCCATGGAGCCCGGCTGAGGCTTAGCAAGGAGAACACAGTGTCATTGGTCAATGCCACTGAGTATAGAAGTCTAGTGGGCAGTCTGCGCTACTTGGTGAACACTAGGCCTGACCTCATGTTCACCGTTGGCTATGTGAGTTGTTTCATGAAGAAGCCCACAGACGAATACCTGGCGGCGGTGAAGCGTATCATCCGATATGTGGTAGGCACAATCCACCATAGATGCTGCTATACCAAAGAAGGGGAGAAGAAGCTACAAGGCTACAGTGATAGTGATAGTGACATGGCTGGTGACATCGACACTTGCAAGAGCACCACACGTGTGCTGTTCTTTCTTGGCAAGAACCTAGTCTGGTAATCTCAAAAACAGAGAGCTGTGGCGCTCTCCTTTTGTAAATCAGAGTATATCGCAGCTGCCACAGCTGCTTGCTAGGGCATTTGGCTTGCTTGGCTCCTTGGTGATCTTAGGAGTGATGCACCTGAAGTCGTCGATCTTAGGGAGGATAACCAATCCGCTCTGGCCCTCATGAAGAACCCTATTTTCACGACAGGAGTAAGCACATTTAAATAAAATTTCATTTTATTCATGAAGCCCTGAAAAATAGGGAGATCAAACCGGAGTTCATCAACACCGGAGGGCAACTCGTTGACATCCTGACGAAGGCGCTACCATGAACAAAATTTCAGGAGCTGCGAGACAAAATTAGTATGCTTTCAATTAGTTAGCCACATCAAATTTACAGGGAGATTAGTTAGAATAAAACTTGTGTGCCTAGTTTTGTTTACTGCATCGTTTGATTAATGTCATCATGCATGAGCTCACCGAATTATGTAGTAGCCATGCATTGTAAGTGAGGGAATATGAGGATAGCTCGTGGTTGTCCGCATTGCTCGCCATGAACAGGAGGAGCACATGCGCTGTAGGGATGGATGGAGAGGAACGCATGGCGCAAGAATCGGTTAGTGATTCCGTATTTTTCAGCTATTAAATAGCAACGAGAAAAACTGAAAAAGGTGCAAGCTTTGTCAGCACAAAAATTCCTTGTGTGTTCATTCTGTGCCGGATCTTTCAGTGTTCACGTGTGTGTTGTGTTCATCCGATCCAGGCGATCTTCGCGATTCATGACAATTTCAATGATTATTTGGTAACAGCCAACTTAGAGTCGACATACAACTAAAAAAGAGTGAACACTTGCATGGGGGAATGTACGTACCTGAGGATCGAAGACGATAGCCATGTGCGGCACTCGGCCACTCGCAGAGCCCTAGAATGAGCGGCACCAGCCGTGTGGAGTTCAACAGAATCACAGCCGCTACACATCTAGGACTCGAGGCCTCTCAACATCCAGGCGAAACACGGCGGCACCAAACACGGAGAAGGTTATTAGCAGACTCCCGGCGTGGAGGAGGATGGTGCCAGCGGCGTTGTCCTCCTGGGGTGGAGGCGGACGAAGGTAGCGGCCTCCCGCACTTGGAAGAGGAGGACGGCGGCGGCCGTCGGGAGAGGGAGCCCTCAGCCCTCCCACGCTTGGAGGACAAGGACCGCGGCGGCCGTCGGGCGGGCGGCGCCTTCCCGCGCGTCGCGTTGAGGAGAAGGGCCGCGGCGCCCGGGTCGAGACTCGAAACCGACGCTCGCAGGCGTGATTCCTCTCTTTTTTTTTCTCGTTTCTTTTCCTTTCGTACCAGGGCGGGTCGCACTACGTCACAGCGTCCACAGATGGACACTATTTTCCATAGCGTCCATCCTATTTTTATAAATCAAGCACAAGATTTACCACATATTTAATTTAAGATATATATTAATTATTATATAAAAAAATTCGGGCTAAAAAGAGATGGAGAGAGCGGAGATTAATTCTTTCCAGGTATGTAGTTTAATTTTTCCCATACTCAAAAGAGATGTTTGAACCGGTAATGTGTTGGAGCGATGAGCATACTTCATGGCCCATAATACGGGCCCAGAAACAAAGTCGTGTGTAATTGGTGAGCACCTGATCTCTGTCTTTCATGGCACAAAATGGTTCTTGTTTCTCTGAATTTCTTTAGATAATGTTCTGTGAATTTGTGTAACTGAAATGTAGAGGACAGATGCGTATTCATGTAGCTTAATCTATTGAAACTAGAAGTAATTCACCAAGGGCATGCATCTGCAAGCTTGTCAAATATACTAGTATTTCAGTAGGCATCTTCATTGCACTAACCAAACAAACCATCCTATCTCCTTCCTCTGGAGTCTAGAATACTACTAGTATCTACATGTTGTAACTTCTTAAGTTCTACAATGTTGTCAGGTCAGGCGAGGTCGTCAATTTAGTTTTGCAAGCATCTAGAACCTGCAAGTGTCACAATCTTCCAATTGACTAAGTATATTTGAGACATAGGAAGTGGAAATTGTGCATGTTGAAGATCATTGGTGGCCGGCTCTTGTTATGAACCCCATGTAAATCCAAAAAGGTGGTAGCAAGTTGAGAGTTGTGGCTTCAACTGGCAGTGATACATGGCTTATCACTGCCGGTTTGCCACTCAAACAGATAATTATTCGATTAGTTTAATCTATTAATTGGTTTTGGTGATTACAAATCGTCCGAGACTCCCAATGCTCTGAAAATATAAGTAGAAATATTGTAAATAGTTTGAAGCATGTAGAATTTACGAAAATACTTCTAGCCTATTTTGGATAATTCTTTAGAGATATTATTGTTTTAATGTTTCTTCTCAAGCTTTAAACAATTTCCAAAAATGCATTATTAAATTATTTACTTATTTGTTTAGTTGATTTTTTAGGGTGTGACAAAATTATACAATAGGAAAAATCTCCCATGGGTTAAACTGATCTGCATGTGCGAACCTCAAGTCTCCATTCCCCTGGATATCGTATGTGAAAGATGTTTTCTACAGCGGGGGTGTCTAAGGTAGCATTGTATCATGTGTTTTTTGTGATATAAGGATTGTATAGTAACTTCCCTAATCACCAACCATTGTTTCTAATCCTTCTAGTTATTGATAACCTGGGCTATATTTAATTAAATCGCACTGATTTTGCTCACGCTGTGTCAAACAATCTCTCACCCTTCTTGTTCGCTTGTAGTTTTCAAGCTACTACTATGCTTGTAGAATAAATAATAAATGTGTGTACTATTTTTTGATAATTCATTAGAGACAGAAATAAAGAATTGATCACAGAAATGATGTGTTTGTTCAAACGTGCGTACCTACATCGATGCATGTGATTAACAATGCTACTTGGAGGTTTTTTTAAGTCGTAGGTTTTGCTAAAGCTTCACCCAACTCAACTTTTCATAGAGTTCCTATAAAGTCTGAAGAGCATGTACTATAGTCTTATCAACAAGAATCAAACAGTGGTTTATTCTTAACATGAATGGTGAATTGTTGCTTTGATACATGTAGTGGGAACATAGCAGAGAAGATAGAGAAAAAGACCTATGGGTGCCTCTACCATTGGTAGCCCGCCATACCACACGTGTTCCCCATGGCTGCTAGGCAACCAAAAAGCCAAACCCCTACAAGTTATCGTCAACCTAGCAAGAATAGAAGCATCGTACAGGCATCATCACAAGTAACAACGTTTGTGGCTCTGCACTACGTTCCCAAGAATGCCTTTAGACACTAGTAGGGAGGATGCAATGGCTCAACCAAAGGGGATGCCTCCACAAAGCAATCCGGCACCTTATAAAAGCCCTTGACGCTGCAGCACTAGATCGAGCTGGTCTTCAGCAGGTAGGCAACAAGACCACACTTGCTGAGTTATAGCGCCCAACAGTTAGATTGCTAAATCCATCCTTGAGACTAAACGTTGTGGAATCTAAGGCCCACTGTTGGCCCAACACCGCCACCACCAATTTTTGATTGTGGCCTGCTTGAAGAACTTTTTCTTCTTCACGTTTCCTCATTTCCATCTCCCCTCGATCATATAGTCAAGATCTAAGGACATGGCTCCTTCTGTCTCCAGGACGATGGTGCCAAACTCTAGGCATAAGTTTTCTCTAACGTAATGTCCTCAAACGTGAGTCATTGACATATATGTCTAGTAATGGTGGAGTCCACACATCAACTCAAAATTAGAGCACAGTATGTCAGATGATCTATTTTCAAACTGACAACGGGAGGGTCCAACTATGAGAGTTACTCGACTAAACCTACACCTAGCCTATTGGAGCCGGTCCACTTGCTTCTTGCTAGCAACCTGGAGATGCCTGCACGTTGGGAGATGATATAACCAAAGTTTCACCAAATTTCACTGTTAACACCTGTGGAAATTTACTCTGCGTCTCCTCCAAAATTCAAATTAGCAGTGTCTGTTTCTGTGAAACCTGCTAAGGAAGAAAAGAAGCCACAGCTGGAGTGTATATATATTGGCTCAGTACATATACCAATAGGATTAGGTTAATTAGCCTATGGTCATTAGTATGGGTAATTACCACCATGGCCGCACTAGAGCACATCAACAAAACCCTAAAAATCCTTCCCCAAAATTCTTCTTTTGAGATTTCTAATTAGATTTTTATGATGTGAAGAGATTATTCTCTATAATAGATAACTAAGAGCTTCACCAATAGATGCCCAAATTTTATTCTCTAAAATTATGTTTTTACGATTCCTAATCATATTTTGAGTTGTGAATAGATTACTCTCTCTAAGAATTATATAAAAATTAACTCCCAATGGTTCACCCTAAACTACCTGCATAATAAAACAAAAACTCTCACCCTTTATCCTCCCCGGGCGCTATCCCTCTCTACCTGTCATTCTCTCCGCCTCTTGCGTATGTATATTGGGAGCTAGTGTGGTTCCCCACTAATAGAGAGAGCAAGAAGGACAGGGAATGTGATTCTAATTTTTGGAAAGCTAATGAGGAGAATTGTTGGAGGCAGTTTTTCATCATCGATAAACCCACAAATTTGGGATTAGGATCCATATTGAACATCTACTGGCAATTATCTAAGAGTTGACTCCCATTAACAAAAAAGTGGGTGCACATCAAACTACCAACTGAGCGTTCCACCTATTTCCTTCTGATGCGTGTCAGGATCACACCTCTCCCTCTCGTCTAATCACATATTTGGAGCTAGCACTCCGCCCCAAAACTGGAGAGCGAGAAGAACGGGAAAGGGATTTGGCTGCTCTTTAACAGAACTATTGGAGCTAACTTTTCACTAGAAAACCTAAAAATTTTAGAATTGGAAATTGTCAATGATATCCAAACGATATATTTATATAGATCGGGTAAGACTGATATGAAGATGCAAATGAACATATAAAAAGATTAAAAATTTTATATAGGCCTGGGCTCTTAGAGATAATAGCACTACTGGGGTGGTCTTCACTATATCAATCTCACGAATAGGGAAGAAGCTCTCTTCACTTTATTAATATCATGAGTATAAAGTATAAAGAAGAAGCTCTAATTTAACCTACCATAATATCAGCATAGTGGTGATGGCTAGTAGTAATTAGGCTTCTCCAATATTATCTCAACAAGATCGAACAGATGGCTTGTGGTGGTATTGGCTTGTCTTGGGTGAGATCCGTTCTTCTAGCTACATGGCATGTGTTGGATCCTCTTCCCTCATTAGGAGGCTTATATATTTATATCTTTTATTGGCTTCTTGTTCAAGTAAAAGAAGATAAGTATGGATACGATTCGAAGTAATCTTTGGTATATTTATATCTCTTTTTCAAGAACACCTTACATATTTGTTTTGGACTCTATTCATATATATATATATGGTATATATGGTTTTTTTATACAGGAATTAGTTGTGGTATCCATTAAGTTATACACATATATGTAGGATATCATACTGGTCTTCTATTGACGATAGTCTTATTGTATTATTGTGGCAGGGCATGTGTTTAGCCAGGCTATGCTGGCCTACCTTTTCTTTTGGGATTGGGCCTGTGCACCTGTGTAGGAATTGGAATGCACCACGGCTGGCTGGTGCACCTAATAAAATTAGACATCGTCTCTATATCGAGTTAATTTAGGTTGAGTGCATCATCAAGGGTTTCTCCCTGTTGTGTTCGTGGATGGCGATCCCACGAAGATTGCAGCCACTGCTTGGGTTCGGAGAAGGGCAGGGTCAGGTTTTTTCACATCTATGAGGTTTTCCTCGTAATGTTATATAATTTTGTCAGTGAATAGCGTGTATCTATGAATAAATGTTTTGGTTCATTATGGATTATTGTTGACGGTGCTTAGCCACTACAAAATTATGATAAAAACCAAAACAACTTAATAGAACGCCACATAATTTCGTCACATGTCGTATGCACCATTTGCATTACCAAATTGTGATGCTCTGTTTTAAATTGTAATGATGTATGGCTTTGTCGTAGAACTATTTAGGGTTAATGATGAACATATTTTTCATTATAAGTTTGACTATTTAGTTAGTTCTCGAAATATTTTAGTAGATTTTATACGAGCATCGTCCCAACTCCCATATCATATCATGTTGGCACTGTTGATCATCTCTCAGATCTATATATAAGTATCATTGTGGGTTCCACCGTATTATACTTCAACATAAGACCACCTCTTGAAGTATAGCTATGGACGTAACTATATGCTCTCGGACATGGCGGCCACATGTAATCGTAGGTCCGATAGGTGGGCCTCCTACCTATCCAAGGTCCCATAACATGAGTATAGCCGTAGGCCTACTATGTGTGATCCGATGTAGTGGCCACGTGTGTTTGTCCGTCTCACAGGTAAATTGCAGCCAAAAAATAAGGCCGGGGCTCGGAATCAAACCCGGGACGAGGAAGGACATAAATCATAGCTTTACCACAACGTGACAAGAATGTTTGTTATAAGTCTTGTTTTATTTTCTAACTATATGTTAATACGATGCTTGAGACCACATCTGGGTTCGGCACGGGTCAGAGCGCTGACTTTGACAATAACTTATTCCGGTTTACCATAATTGTTTCCTGGTTTTTTTTTTCTGTTCTTAATTGTGAGTTCCATCCTTCTGATCGTGTTCTTGTGATACGCGGGTAGAGGGCATATCAGATTGGTTGGTTTGCAATTCTTGTAACCTGTCGATCTGCTATCTCACTGTACATTCAGTACGATATATAAACTGGTGGAGAGTTGCTGAATTAATTGCCTGTGATGTAGCGAAAGAATTCACTACTGCATGGTTGTTGATTTGCTTGCTGGCTACCAGAAGTCTGTTGCGTGCAAACGTTCACCAGTGTTGCTAGCTGTGCTACTATATTAATCATCACTCAATTACTCATACATGTGCCATTGCTGCTGCTTGGGGAAAATTGAGAGAGACATTTTCTATTGATAGTTGTCGGTACCGTGAGAGAGGGCAAATCAAAGCAATAGACACTGAGTGCTCATCAAGAGAGTTCCGCTGCTTGAGGGGCAAGGCAAAAAAAAAAAAAAAAGCGTGCCTCACACACGATACACAAGCGCAGATGGCGCACACAAAAGGTCCATAATTTCAAAAGTTTGGCCAACAAGAGATATGGCCAACACAAAATATCGAAGTCCAGCCCAAATTGCACATAAAAATGGCGGGAAAACAAATCAGCCCAAAACAGCAGATCCATTACATGTGGCCCACACGATAAGCCCTACACAAATCCTTACGCTCGCAAGACAAACCCGGGTGGAATCAATAATTAGCCCCAAAACCATAAAAATATCCTAATCTGTTATGAGATGAAGTTCACACATAGACCCATTATTGGCCTTTTTTAGTTTTTACAGGCCTAGCAACACAACTTGCTTCTGTTTCTTGCAAGCCGCTACGAATAAACAATGGATTTTTTTTCATCAAATATATATGGAAAGTTTAGTAATAAATGTTATTTCTATCTTCAAGCTAGTCTTCTAAGTATTTTTTTGTTTATAATTAAGTTATAATTTTATAATTCACGGAGTCTGTTCTTTGAAGCAAAAGCCATAACAAATTCTATTATCTAAAAATATGCAGTAATAAAAATTTTCAGTAGACGGCCTCTTAGTATATTTATGTGTCGCAAGGGTGGGCGCAATGTCTTCTAATGCCATTTTAGACACAAGCGCCAATGCTTATTACCTCATGCAGCAATAAGATGGGAGCCTCGCAGAGAAAAAAATGCTTAGTCATAACAAACTGCTTATGGGAGAGAGCGAAGAGAAATATTTTTAATTCTAAAGCTAATCACAATCTTGGGACCGCTAACATCTTAAGGCTGGCTATGCGTTTCTGACCGAGTGTATGGACGCTGGTTTTAAGGCCTCAGTACACCCCCTGCTAATTCTACATGGATGCTTTAACTAAGTACGTAAGAGCATCCATGATGAGGATATTACTGACTCGCATGTGACCATAATATTATTATGTAACAATGAATTAAAGATTTATATTTTCTATATTAGATATATTTTCTATATATTTGTGTTGCACCATGAGTTAGTTTTGGTACTACTTGAAATGAATGCATGGATCCGATCAAAGGAATAGAAGACATAAGAGCACGGCGTGCATAGAGGATTAAATAAGTTGATTAGGGACCATGTTAGAGTTTTCTACAAGTGTTTATCAGTGCCACCACATAATCCATGGAGCAAGCAAAGATAGAGTCCAATATTTTCTATAATTCAATTCGGCCAACTAAATAGTCCCAAGTTAAAACATGTATATGTGTTGATCTAAAAGTCCGTTGAGGGCCCAGATGTAGTTGATCAAAAGGTATCGCTATCCACTTTTTAGCAGATCTATTCTCGTCTCCAAATTCAACCTAAGTCAACCGCAATTACAAAAACAGTGAGTCTTGTATGTGTGGTGAAATATCCTAGTTTGATAACTTTTACGGTGATCTCTTATGGGAGAAGCATAACGCTAGTGTTTTTATATTTTCTTATTCAATAGACCATATGTATTAATGCCGTCACGAAAATTAGTAGCTAGCAGTGGAATTACTTCTTTTCTGTTACTAGGAATAGAACTCATAAACCAATAGCGATCACTATTCAATTTTATTGGTGATAATGCTGGGAGTATTAGTAGAATCCTGCTAATAGAGATCACCATAAAAGTGCTCTCCAGCTTCTACTTTTGTTAAAACTTTTCAAATAGTAGCATAGTTTTGTTCAGGTCAAAAGGTAAAATTTAGATCTAAAATTACTCCCAACACAGGCAGTACATATTAACCTTATTATTTTTCTTTTAATAAACCATGCTTCAAGTTTTTGGGATGTTAATTACATTTGTTGTTACAGATCCAATCTCAAATGGCAATCGAAATGATCAAACCGGCAAAGAAAACACGAAATTATTAGCCAAAAAGGCGTGGAGAAATATGTGATCAAAAAAAAAACAGAACAAGACGTGATCCTCAACATGAGGTGGTGATAAGGAAAGAGGAGGAATATTAAACCATGATCCCATGCACAGCGGCTAGAAAAATGCGTAGAGATCTACTATGTGCTCCGTGGCTCATTTGTCCGGTTTGTCGCTGAACTGTGGCAACGACAACAATGGTGATCTACAGGCCTTGTTCTACGAGGTAGTCACCAAGCCTCTCAACCACCATGTTGCACTGCCCTGGGGTCATTGGCTCATCGTAGATGCCGACCACCAGCGCCTGCCCAGTCTTCTTCACCGTCACGCCTCCTGATCCCTGAAAAACCACCCGATACAAGAAGCATGCATTGATCGGTTATATCTGATCAGTTGGAATCATACCAGGTGATTGCTCGGTCATATATAGACTTGATGGGTAGTAATTGGGGACCTTCTTGCCGCGGATGACAGCGCCAGGTTCACCCTGGATGACCATGTACTTGGTGGGTCCAAGAAACAGTCCGGTTGGGGCGAGGAAGCCAGGCTCGTCGAAGTCCTTCATGATGTTGGCCATCTCCTCTGGCTTGAACTGGATAGGCACAGAGGAACCTACATCAGTGGCTGGCGGATCACGCAAGATTTAACAAGAGCTACCCACTCTCATAGCACGGCGACAATGGCAACGACGGTCGTGGTATCGGTACTCTGTTACCTGAGGAAAGGTGGCGCTCTGGGCCCAGACGGTGCCGTCGTGCCCGACAATGGCAGCGGAGGTGAGATGGTGGCCCTCGATTTCGCACATCAGGTGGTCGTCGACGTATGTCTGCCACGACATCTCCGCCTGCTGTTTCTCTCCTCCACTCGGCCAAGAAACAGGCTCGATTGATCTGGGTTGTTTGCTAGCTCGTTGGTGTTAATTTGTCCCAGTGGTGAGGTGCATATGTAAGCACGGTGGGTGGAGGGCTATAAATAGAGGAGAGCGCCGAGGAGGAAGAGGGGACCGGATCCCTACTGCTTTGTCTCAACCACACGACATCTTTAGCTTGTCCTTCAACTTCGCCTCCTTTGGTGCACTGCATTGCATGTTTGCCATCAGTCCCACTTTTCCTTCCGGTATTAGATTGTTGGTTCAGACAAAAGCATATTCGGATGAACGTACTTCAAAACATAGGGTTCTTCTGGTGACTTATGACCTTTTCTTTTTCCTATTTATTACATAGAAGATATACACCACTACCACATATACACGAAACCCATATATCCATAAGTATACCTTCTAACATAGACTCAGAAAACAGAGACTAGCGATAAATCCTAGCCCTTATTAAATTTCAACTCCATTACCAGTTCACCATGCCAACTATGCTTCCCCACTTGCAATTTTCTCGGTATTCAATTCAATGTTGAGTACTTGACTAGTGTAGGCTTTGCCCACGTTAACACATGAGCAACTACTGCCCAGGTTCATGCGCACGCACGAACGAAGGTGTCGACTATATTCTCCATTGTGTTACAATGTGAGTTCATTAGACTGATCCATTTCTAGGTTGATCAAGCAAAACGTGCAGTATCGGCCAACTCACAGGTTCATCATATTGTACCTCATCCAACTCTGCATACGAGAATAAATCGAGTTGACACTGTTCAACTCTTTTTCGTTGTTTGCTACAAGCTACGACTTGGACAGTGGAGAACTGGAGATACACCACTGCACTCTATGGAAGAATGATAAAGCAAAATCAAATTTAACCGACCATTTATGCGTAGCAATTCTCAGGCTGTTTCAGTACCGAGACTTAAGGACTCTTAATTTTTTAAGTTATTTGTCTTACTGACTCACCCTGTCAAGTTGTGCTGTTGAACCCTGAAAGTTTACTGATACTATAAATTCACTTTGAAATGATGCTCAGCATAATTGAGATTCTCAGGTAATCCAAAGGTAGGTATATATATGAGAGTTGTGAGTAGGTTATGCTCAGCTCCACGGCACATAGTATTCACTGACTGGCCAATTCCTCTGATTATTCTCCAGATTGGGTATTATTCTGATTGACATGAGAATAATAACTTTATATTGTATAATAGCTTCTGATGTTCACCAATCTGATTTTATCTAATGCAAAAGATATGAAGGAAATGAAACGGACTAGAACTTGTAAAGCGCCATTTTTCTTGGTATACTGCTCAACACGGTGCGTGTAGGAAAAACAAAAATCAATTTTGCATACAGGATTGAACGGATTAGGCATGGTTAGCCTTCTCAAGCATAAAAAATGGCTAATATGGTCATGAAATAGTATTAGCAGGAAATAACTTTTATCCACAATAAAGCTTCCAGATATGGACTTGGTTTTCCACTGCAGGCTAGTGGCAGCAGCCACTAGGGCTTGTCTGGTGATCCTTATTTTTCACTTGCCAAGGTCCAAACTGTTAGGAGTAGTATGTGTTTAGAGGTATTTTAGTAACTTTTATACATAATATATTTATTTATTGAATCTAATTCAATTGCAACAGTGAAATCCCCAAATTACTTACATAGTATCAGAGCAAAAGATCCCAAGCCCTAGCAGTTGATTCACCTCGTCGCCGGCCAACGGCGGCCTAGCCGCCCCCGGCCTCGTTCTCCATCAAGCAATAGCAGTCAGCAGCCGCCATCTTCGTTTACAAGCAGCGTCGCTGTCCGTCGCGGTTCCTCTCACCACCGGCGAGCCATCGTTGTCATCCCCCGTCGTCAATCAGCAAGCCCATTCATCAAGCAGCAACAGCAGCATGTCTCATCAAACAAAAAGAGCAGAAGCATCAATCAAACATACAAAGAGCATAAGCAACATCAACATCACCAAATCCGGCCATCGCCTGGTGGGATCCAGCGTCTCCCACATCACCGTCCTCCGTCGCCGCACATCACGGCGCTTGTCAACACCGCCAATCACAACTGTCGTCCTCGCCGCCCGTCACAGTCGTCAACGTCTTCCTCCCGTCACTGACTCTCTTCCCGGTACTCCCCTCACTCTCTCGTCTCCATTTCTTCTTCTCCCCGTCTCTCCCGCAGTCAACTTTTCTCCGTCCTACCTCCGCGCGACCAGGCGACGTCTCGATCCACCTCCTCGTCCCTCCTCGCACCCATCTCCGCTCTTCCTCTTGTTTCGTGCATCTTTCCTTCTCTGACGCCGGCGTATCTCCGCGCTCGTCGTCTCCATCGGTTGGAAACCTCCCTCGGTTCTTGCCCTTTCCGACACGCTCAACGGCTCTCGGACGAGAACCTTCTCCCCTCACGTCCGAGCCAGTCTAACGTGTCCACGTGTCCACGGACACGAATCCCTGCCTCCCAGACGCGAACATATTCTCTTCGCGTCCGGCCACTCCCTGCCTTTTTCGCGTCCGCCCTACTCCTTGGCCTCCACGAGTCTACAGACGTGAATCCTCGCACGTCCGTGACCCACCCACTCTGTCCTCACCTACTCCACTGCCTACTCTCCATCGGCCAACCACTCCTTATCGGCTGGCCACTTCTCACCTACTCCGCTGCCTACTCCTCATCGGCTGACCACTCCTCACCTACTCCGCTGCCTACTCCCCATCGGCCAACCACTCCTCATCGGCTGGCCACTCCTCACCTACTCCGCTGCCCACTTCCCATCGGCTTTTCACATCCTTGATCGGCCGATCCGTCCTCTCATCGGCTTCTCTCTCCCATCGGCTCTGCTCCCGTTCTCCCGTCATGGCCACCGAGTCCGCCCTCAGCTCTGGCACTCTCCCAGTCGCCGAATCTGCTCCGGCCCTCGGTGCCACAGACCACACCTCGGGCACCACCTCGCCGATCTTCTCCCCTCCCTACGCTGCTGTGAACGTGAAATCTCACGTTCCTATCTCCCTTGACCTTAACGCCAATTATTCCAAGTGAGTTTTCTTCTTCAAATCCCTCTGTGGAAAATTTGGCCTCCGGTCCCATAGTGATGGCTCCGCTCCACCTCGCCCCGATGATTCTCAGTGGGATATCGCCGAGTGCTACATGCGCAGCTGGCTGCTCGGCTCGGTCGACGACTCTGTCCTTGACCTCGCCATGGACGATACCGACCCCATCGCCCGGGACCTCTGGGTGGCCATCGAGCAGATCTTCCTGGCCAACAAGCAGCCTCGCGCCATCTTCCTCCTCAACGAGTTCCACTCCACGGTACAAGGCGACTCCTCTGTCTCCTCGTACTGTCAGCGCCTCAAAGTCAAGGCTGCTGCTCTTCGGGACGTCGGCCACCCTGTGGCTGACTCTCAACTCGTCCTCGCTCTTCTGCGAGGCCTTAATCCCCGCTTCTCTAACACCGCCGATGATATCGCCAACGCCACACCTCTTCCATCGTTCGCCCGGGCTCATGACATGCTAGTTTTTAAAGAACTCCGTCTGGCCAATAATAAGAAGACAGTGGCCCACACCGCTCTTCTTGCCGCAGCCGATAATGACTGCCGAGCTTCTTGCGCTGCCCCTTCCTCCCGCGATCCTGGTGGCCATAGCTCCGACCACAGCAACACAACCCGCACCGGGAAAGGCAAAGGCAAAGGCAAAGGCAGGACCTGGCAGGGTCCGACGCCACCACGACCTACCTCAGTCCCTACCCACCCTGCCGGTCCCACGGGTCCGTGGCTCTGCTACAACCCCTGGGCGCCCTAGCCCTAGCCACGCAGCCCCATCGGCTGGCAACCCGGAGTTCTTGGCGCCCATCCCTAGGCTCACCTGGTATCGGCTCCCGTTCTGCCGCCTCAGCCGATGCTACCGACCCCAACCACCGAGTCGGTTCCCTCCTGGAACCAGGCTGGCCTCGTCGCTGCCCTCAACCAGATGACGCTCTAACCACCGCACCCTTGGGTGCTGGACTCTAGGGCGTCTTCACACATGGTGTCATCGGCCGGTATACTTCGCTCCTGTCACCCCTCTTCCTCCCCTTTTGTCACCATCGGCAATGGTCACTCTCTTCCTGTCCAATGCCGCGGTGACTCCTCTCTGTCTACATCCACCACTAACCTCCCCCTACGCAATGTTCTTATTGTCCCTTCTCTCATTCACAATCTTATATCTGTTCGTCAATTCACACGAGACAACCACTGCTCCATTGAATTTGACACGTCTGGTTTCTCTGTGAAGGATATCCCAACCCGGCGACAGATCCTTCGCTGCAATAGTGGCGGCGACCTCTACACCATTCCCGCTGCGCCGTCCACCCCACACGCCAGCGTCGCCCTCTCCACCAACCTTTGGCACCTTCGCCTCGGCCACCCCGGCCCCGACGCTGTCGGTACCCTCCGTCGCAGCGCCTCCATCCGATGTACTCACAGCAGCTCCACAGTTTGCCACTCATGTCAACTTGGCAAACATGTGCGTCTGCCCTTTTCTAGTTCTCTCTTGTACCTCGCATCCATTTGAACTTACACATTGTGATGTATGGACGTCCACAGTTAAAAGTGTCTCCGGTAATCAGTATTATTTCGCTATACTTGACGATTACACACACTATTGCTGGACCTTCCCGCTCATCCACAAATCCAAGGTCGCCTCTCACCTCACTCACTTCGTCACGTACGTATCCACTCAGTTCAACCTCCCCATCAAGGCTTTACAAGCTGATAACGGTACGGAATTCGTCAACCATACCGTTACAAACCTCCTCACCTCGCAGGGCATCCATCTCCGGCTCTCCTGCCTCTACACCTCTCCTCAGAATGGCAAAGCCGAGCTCCTCCTTCGTACCCTCAACAACATCTGTCGCACCATGCTACTTCATGCCCACCTACCCGCTATTTATTGGGCCGAAGCTCTGGCTACTGCGACGTACCTTCTCAATCGGCGCCTATGCTCCTCCATTCATAACAACGTTCCCTATGCCCTTCTCTACCGCACGGCGCCCGACTACTCCCATCTTCGCGTTTTCGGGTGCCTCTGCTACCCAAATCTCACCGCCACAGCTTCCCACAAACTTGCTCCCCACTCCACCGCATGTATTCTCCTCGGCTATTCCACCTCTCACAAGGGATACCGATGCCTCGACCTTTCCACCCGACAGGTCCTCGTCTCTCGTCATGTCATTTTTGACGAAACATGTTTTCCCTTCGGTCTCCTTCATTCGAGATCCTCCTCTAGTGATCTCGACTTCCTCCTCACCAACACCGTGCCGACTAGGTCTCCCCCACTGCCCTCTCCACCGGCCCCCTCATCGGCCGCTGCTGAGGATTTACCCGTTATATATCCCATCACTACTCGGTCCGATGTCCCTACCATTGGACCCTCATCGGACCCACCTTTATCGGCCGATACCGATCCTATTTATCCTTCAGCCAATACCGTTCCCTCTCCATCAGACACCCCACTTCCATCGGTTCCTCACTTTTCATCGACTCCCCCACCCTATCGGCTGATCCATCTCTATCGGACCGATCGGAATACTCGGCCCACCCGACCTTATTGGCTCAGGCCGATCTAATTCCTCCTTTTCCTCTTGTCTGCAGTCGCCGACTCGGAGCCGATGACGCCCCCACCCGACCAGTTCTTCCCATTACTCCCGCACCCCCATCGGCTCCAGTTCCCTCCACCTCTCACATGGTCACCCGCTCCCAAACCGGGTCTCTCCCACCCAATCCGCGCTACGGTCTCTCCGCCGTCCACAGCTCTATCTCGCCCATCCCGGCGACTTCTCGCTCAGCCTTGGCCGACCCTCAGTGGTGCGCGGCCATGGCCGACGAGTACAAGGCCCTAATGGATAACGAGACCTAGCGCCTCGTTCCCCGACCTCCCAGCGCCAACATTGTGACCGGTAAGTGGATTTTCAAACACAAATTCCACGCCGATGGCTCCCTTGCCCGTCACAAGGCTCGCTGGGTAGTCTGGGGTTTCTCCCAACGACCCGGTGTCGACTACGACGAGACCTTCAGTCCCGTTGTCAAATCCGCCACCATCCGAGTTGTCCTCACCTTGGCTGCCTCTCGCTTCTGGCCGATCCATCAACTAGACGTGAAGAATGCCTTTCTTCACGGCCACTTGACAGAAACAGTCTACTGCCAGCAGCCCCTAGGCTTCGTCGACTCTTCTCAGCCCGACGACGTCTGTCTCCTTCAACGCTCTCTCTACGGCCTCAAACGAGCCCCTCGTACCTGGTACCAGCGCTTTGCTGCCTATCTTCAGCACATCGGCTTCGTGGCCTCTGCGTCCGATAGTTCTCTGTTCACTTTCCATATCGGCTCCGTCACTACCTATCTACTTCTCTATGTCGATGACATTGTCCTCACAGCGTCTTCGACATTTCTCCTCGACCAGATCATGGCCCGACTCCACTCTTAGTTCGCCATGACCGATCTTGGTCCTCTCCACCATTTCCTTGGCATCTCCGTAACCCGTTCCATCCACGGGCTCTTCCTTTCCCAACGCCAGTACGCCATCGATCTCCTCCAGCGTGCGGGCATGGCCGACTGTCACCCTACGGCCACCCCAGTCGACATCCGAGCCAAACTCTCCGCCGCCGATGGCACCCTCGTTGCCGATCCCTCTCACTATCGGAGTCTTGCCAGGGCTCTCCAATACCTCACACTCACCCGACCCGACCTCACGTACGCTGTCCAGCAAGTGTGTCGCTTCATGCACGCTCCGCGTGAACCTCACCTCGCGCTGCTCAAGCGCATCCTACGCTACGTGAAGGGCACTCTCTCTAGCGGGCTGCATCTCAGCTCCAACCCGATCCATCACCGACGCATCAAGCACATCGAGATCGATATTCATTTTATCCGTGACAAGGTTGTATTAGGACAGGTTCGGGTGCTCCATGTACCATTGGCACATCAGTTTGCCGATATAATGACCAAATGCCTGCTCACGCCTTTGTTCACCAATTTTCGGTCCAGTCTCTGCGTTCGTTCCCCTCCCACTGCGACTGCGAGGGGTGTTAGACAGACCACTGCCCTGGGCTGTATATATATAGACTCGACCCCCTCGTATACGCTTGAGGGATTCATAGTCGCTGTACACTTTCTACAGTACACCAAGATGACTTTCTGTCACCGTGTCAGTTCCCTTGCATTCAGATATAGATTGCTATTTCTGCTTAGGTAATGTGCTTAATCGTTCAGGCAAACCATCAAGATGCAGCAGACTTTTTCAAGTAGATCCATTGTTGTTGTTGCTGCTGCTGCATATTATTATCCTTGGATTTTTGTTAGTTTACTACATATCCATCCTAGTCTACTGCTACCAAATCTTGAAAAAAATCACTAAATCTGTCGGCCTACACTAGTGCACGTGCTTGGCACTGTATAATATCTATTACTATCTGTAGGTCTTTAGCTAGTGTTTATTCTGTCTTTTGCTAATACATGAATGTCCTCTAAAAATCAATTTTCTTTGTATCCTATCAAGTTTACCAAAGTCTAATGCATATCATCAATTCATTAAAGTCATACCAGTCTATTACGATTGTCACCAGCTCCTCATCAGAGCCAGTTTTTGTCATTGTCACCAGCTCCCTGTTGGAACTAAATTGTCTAAAGTCTGTAAATCAGTGAAGAGCCAAATGACAGTTTACAAAGACTTTACGGTACCTAGCGCTGAATGACTGTTTATGAAGAGACTAAGGTTCGCTTCATTGAGGAGGGGATAGATCTCTTCCTCTTATTCTTCATCCAAGAACTATATACTGTGATAACATCAACAAGTATAGACTTTAGATCTACTGTGTCATTAACTTAGTGTTTAGTTGTGCTTTTCAAATGCAACGTTATTGTATACACGCTGTATTTGAGTGAGAGTGTTAAGAGTAGTATGTGTTTAGGAGTATTTTAGTAGCTTCTCATCACTTTTGTACAAAATATATTTGCCCATTAGACCTAATTCAATTGCAACAGTGAAATCCTCATATTAGTTGACACAGACATGCTGCAGTTGCCCTCACAACAACCTGCAGCAGAAAAATCTTGTATGTACAATGACTTGAGGAAGTCCCATGACATCACATAGTTCATCTTCGCAAGGTGCAAAAACAAGTAAACAAGTCTGCATCTACAGATGCCACGGATAGCTCTAATTTATATGTGTTAGTTTGCTGACAATAGCTAAAACAATTTGTGTGCATGAAGATAGAAGTTGATTACATCGATTCCTCCAGGGCCAGTAAAAAGCAACGTGGCCATTAAATAGTTAGAAGGACATCCATAAGGTGGATGTTGTTTACTATCACAGTGCTCAAACTGTAGTTAGCACATGATCATGTTTACTCTGTGATTTTCTGTTGTATTTCATATTAATGAAAATTTCTGCATACAGTTAGTATTACTAGTAAATGGCAATAAGTAGTGATGTTTACCAGGTTTTCTTTTGTTCTGACCACTCATGTAATTCCTGTCCTCTTCCTCCTAATCAGAAATTTCAGAATGGAACTGTGGATGCGGGCAACTGACGATCTTGACACTAGGATGACCAGGATGTTTGCCAATGGCTTCCCTTAGCGCTAACTCCTCAGCTCTTTACTTATCTCGGACACAGAGGCCTCCTATTTCAAGAAAAATATCCTGTAGGCCTACTAAGTGCTCAATTCCATAAAGTACTGTAGCATCAGACTTCCTCCGTCCTTGTGCACTGAAGTGTAACTTGAGCTTCTTCAGCTCTGGCATTGTCCTCGCATCAAAGACCAGGTAAGGTGTCCTACACCAGAATTTGAAGTACTTGAGAACTGGGAATACCTAGTTATACATAGTGATCATTAGCTTAGGTGCTCCTCAAATGCGCAATCCAAGGTTTGTAAGGGAAGGCGGTTGTGCAAGGATACTGGTATCATCATCTGACACCTCCTTCACTGCAAGTTTCAAGACGTGAAGCTCATGGAGCTCTCCAATCCACTTAGGAACTTTGGAAAAGCACCAGTATATAATCTCCAATCTACGAAGATGGCGGGGTGGAGGGGTCAAAGAACTTAGGCCATTTCCACAAACACCAGGCCAATACAAATGTAGATATTTGAGGTTGCAAAGCTTTTCAAGGAAAGAGCGCAAAACATCAATCCATATCTCCGTATTAAATACATTTTTACCAGAAGAGCAACAGATATTAAGATATCTCAGATGGGTCAGCACTCCGATACTTCTGATATTATGCAATGAGTTCTCCCCCAGATCGAAAGAATGCAGAGTGATCAGAGATTTCAAGTTTCCAATCCCATCAGGTAATCCTGTTCTTTCTGGGAGAACAAGATGAATCAAGTGAGGCAGATGAACAATATCTTGCGGAATACAAACTGATCGCCATTCTACATCAATGGTTTCCAATAGTTTTAGCTCCTGAATTTGAGCAGGCAATTGTATCTGCACATGAATGTTGGATTCAATCTTCAAATATCTCAGTTGAAACAACTGACAAATTTCTGTGAGGTCCAAACTGTTCCGATGGAGAACATCTGAAAACATTACAATCAAAACTCGGAGAAACTTAAACTGTGAAAGAGGATGCAGTGAAGATCTGTCAAACTAGCAGATGCTGCAGTTATAGCATGGTTTCCCTTGTCAAATTGGAGGGAGAGCCCATGGACTCTGTTATGCATGCCTGACAATGCACTGAAATTATCTGTTACTGTAATAAATTTCTCTTCTGCTACCTCATACAAGATAAGATCAAGCATCATATCATGTAGCTTACAAGACAGTACACTATTCTGATAGTCTATGTCTGTGGGTAGAGTCATGATCCTATTGACTAGCTCGTTGAAGTAGTCACTTAAAACATCTTCTGCATCTTGTACGTGAGCTTTATGAACAAAACCTTATGTTACCCATTGCCTGACCACATCACTCTTCCTTATTATGTAATCCTCCTGATAAATACCAAGATATAGAAAACAAGTCTATAGATAATAAGGAAGGTTCTTATAGCTAAGATGCAATATCTCTCTCATTCCATCCAATGCAGCAATTATTCCAAACTTATTGCCCAAAGAATTGCTTATATGCTCCCAATGTCTATCTACAGTGGTTGTTGGATTAGCTAACAGGATAGAGATACTGACAATGGCCAGTGGAAGGCCACCACATCTTTGTAAAATTCCAACTGAAACTTCTCTAAATTTTTCTGGGCACGCATCGTCTGAGCCAAATATTCTATTAAAAATAATCTTTTTGAGTCCTGTCCATTCAGTGGCTCCATCTTATAAATAAATTCACAGCGATAGCTGCAACATTCCATTGCCACCTTTTCAATCCTTGTAGTTGTTATCACTCTGCTTGCATGATTATTCTTGGGGAGGAGACATCTAAAAATATCCCATGCTGATTTGTCCCATAAATCATCAATTATGATCAAATACCTGCCACATTTGCAGCATACGATATATGCAAATCAGACTAATAGTAGAGACTACAGTCTCAAAAATTTAGACTAAGTAAATAGCATAAATGAAAGACTGTTTATTTGAAGGTCATTGATTTGAATATTGTGGAAACAGAAAGGAACTGTTTCAGTTTAGTTCTTAAGATCAGATAAGTTATGCACAACTCATGACTAACAAACAACCATCCACGAGGCATTACATTGCAGAAAGAAAAAAAAACACAAGTACCTTTTGTCTTGTATATGTTGCTGCAGATTGTTGACGAGGTCCTGCACCTCAAAAGATGGAGAAGATGTCTCATGGCCCAATTGTGAGAGTATATTACCGAGAATCCTTGTTATATCTGGTTTCTGAGAGATCGAGATAAATGCCCAACTGTCAAATTGCCCTTCAATCTTTTTGTACGCCTCATTAGCAAGTGTTGTCTTGCCTAGTCCATCAGTTCCCACAACAGACACCACCATCAACTCTTGATCTGCATCCACTAACCACTTGGTAATCTCATTTCTTGGACCATCAATACCCACAAGGGCCTCTGCATCTGCATATAGTGCGCAGAGGCGAGGATCAATGGCTATATAGTCTGATGTAGATATGCTTACATCAATACCTTTTGTGCCAATGGCTCATCTCCACCACACGAGTTTTCAGCTCTTTCATTTGATTGGCCATGCGATTTTGTGTTCTTATCCTGTTGAGACGATGAATGATCTTCGAAACGAACCCAGAATTGACTTCATCCTTGGTTAGATAATGCATAGCTTCATCAATCCAGTCCTCGATCTCGTAAGCCATCTCCCTTACTTGGTTCCTCCACTCTTTTGTCAGTGGATCAAGATTGTCTTTGTCTGCAAGTGTCTCCAAGAAAGCTTTCATGGTGCTGAGCTCATCCCTAAGGAAGCACACCTCCTTAGGAATGTTTCTGAACTTAACATGGTCTTCATCAAACTGGGTGGTAAGCTTGGCAAGAAGGCAGTTCATCGCTTCCATCGAAACACTCACCATGGCTTGTTCAGAACTTGCAGACATATATATGTGTAAATCCTGCTCAAAAACAGATCTGCAGAGGTTTGACAAGCTCTCAACAGGACGACACAGAGAAACAAATATGCAAGAGAAGCAGCTCATATGTATGGGTAAAAGGTTATGTTAGTGACTCTTCGGAAGCAGAGAAATGAAGATGACAGGTTCCATGTACCTAATTTAAATAGTAGTGGTTAAGTGAGCAGTTTGAAGAAACCTTACGTCAAGAAAGCTTTGTGAACTTGAAGTAAAGTTGATGATATGACTGGCGTTTGAATAGAGGAAGATGATAGTAAACCCAAGGAGAATTCTGAAAGATATGGACAAGTCAAAAGAATTATTAACAACAGGAAAATTTAGCCAGCCTATCAGTTTATACTGCAGCTACTACATAAAGATTTAATAGTGGCACATTAAAAAAAGATTTAATAGCAGAACATCATTGCAGTTTGCATCCCAGAAAATGGAAAACTCACTACAGATAACCAAGGTGCTATACTGTATATAAAGGCCATCAGAGGAGACATTTGTGCAGTGATATTAACCCTTTCCAAAAGTACACATGGGAAAGGAAAACTAGTTGAGGGCAGATATGCAGCTCAACTAAATCTGTTTTCCTATTTATGTTGCAGTAAGCTTACCTTGACTTTTCCCCTTGTCATGCACATTTTAGGGATGAATTATAACATAACTTCCCTTTCAGTCATTTCACTGTCATCCATATCAACATATCCCTATGGTTCTAAAAGACAAACTTAAGACAGCTTTGGATGGAAGTTATTGACAAGATGCACCAATTACCTACACGCCTCTGCTTCAAGCAAATCAGCAGGCTTGCCAGTGAAAAAACGGTTTTGATTTAAGTTTAGTCCTCACTAGAAGTTCACACTATAGATCACACTAGAAGTTTAGTCCTGATTAAAATAAAAAAAAAGAACTATAGCTCAAAAAGTCAGGTGCCTCCACCTACCATTGCTGTGAACAAAATCGTGCACCTCCTTTGCAGGTTATGCTGCATTGCACAGTCGATTTTGTCTCCATTCTTTGGGTTTGGGGGCTTTCCCCTTATCATATGTACTCTCAGTCAACATTTTCGATCTATAGTGGGGTAACTAATCATATGCTATTATTTAGATTGAAACCTGTGGATTTTGTGCTGACAAAGCCTAATTTATAATGGCACCATTTAGCCAACATTGATTTAGCATTTGCACTTTGGACTGTTCTAAAACTATCTTCTTTTTTGTTCCAATTTCTTCTGCAAACAGACCAGACCCTACTTTCTCTTACCGTTTTGCCATTGCAATCCTCTTCTCCTGCAGCCATGGTGGCGGCCTCCTCAATCTGCCGCCTCCGTTGCAAGCACACGCCAAATACTCAAATCCCCATCTAATCCAACTGTTGAACAAGAAAATCACGTTGACAAAGCATACCGGACGAAGCGGGCTCGTCCTCCTCCAACGATCCGCAGGGGCTTCTTCCACAGGGGGCCCTCATTCCCCAAAATGAGCTGGTGATCTAGGTTCCAGGGATGTTTGAGGGAGGAGTAGGCGACGACCGACGAGTAGAGCGGCATGCCGGTGCAGTGAACACATTAGCGAGCTGGCGGCGGCGGACGGAGTGGTTTCTATTTCTTCATTTTTTTAGTTGTTGAAAAAGAAAAACAGAGAATTCGCTCCGGTTCTCTATGTAAATAGGATAAGGTACATATTTAGAATATTTTTTTAAAAAAAACTTAAAAGATTAGTTTATGGAAGGACCTTTAATACAACTGGCTAGGAGAGAAAGATCTCCTTATATCCTTATAATGATGATGGATGCTCTCTTAATCACTTAATTATATATGGTGGCTTATAATGATGGATGCTCTCTTAATCACTTAATTATATATGGTGGAGATAACTAGAGTAATACACTTGTAATACTCATCTCGTCTTGTTAGGCCAGACGGCGCGCATACACGACATGTGTGTGTATGGTACACTAAAATTAGGCTCTTATGCTTGTAGATACGGCATCCTTTTACGGTTTTTATTTTGTTGCATCTAATAGTTGATTCTTTTTTTGTTGGAGTGGTATGGAGTTGAAATAAATTACGTGTGACTTATCCGGTTCGGTTATGCGTTATGAAGATCATGCATACATCTTAGAGTAAAAATAATCTAGGGTTTTACCATTTTTTTGTTGCGTCGTCGCATGTCGCCTACTCTATCCTGCTTGCGGCGTGCATCAGTGGATCAGGAGAGAATGTCTTCGGAATGTCATCCTCATGAAGTTTTGCATCGGAAAATAGCAAATAAGGTTTTTGAAAAGTGCTCCGCCTGAATGCTCGCTGGTTATACACTATGGCTTGTTTTCCTCTTCGGTCGACTATGGCACATCGTCGTCATCATCCTATACTCGTTGTCATTCGTGCAATACCAGCTGTTGGTGTTAACACTCTATGATAGGACCGTTAGCATGTTTACATCATGTTTTCCGTATTTTGTATACATGTTTAAATCAGATGGTAGAGTCTATTACATTATGCAACTAATGTCATGATTTTTTATGGAATAAATTAAATCTACATATACTGATATTTTAAACATTCCAAAAACCTTATTATTGGCACTATGATTTTTTAATGGCTAGTTTTGTCGATGTACTAAGGATAGATAAATTTACTAGTATGCACTTTAAGAGATGGTAGATCAGGGTCACTTTGTGGTTGACAGCTATGAAGTGCTTCTAGGTTAATACTAATGAACCTAAAGGAGTTTTATCTACTAAACAACAGAAAGAATTCGAGAAAGTCACTACTATCTTTGTGGGATGCATTCTTAACGTTCTTGGTGATCGTTAGGCCGAGGTGTACATGCATACGACCGATACTAAGGAGTTATGGGATGCACTAAATACCAAATTCCATGGTATTGATGTTATCAATGACTTGTACATCAAGGGGCAGTTTCACAACTTTAGCATGGTGTCGAGCAGGATCATAAAATAAAAACCATTGCTAAGGAACTCAAATTCCTTAAGTACGTCCTTCCTGACAAATTTGTGGCTGCATACATTATTGCAAAACTACTTTCTTTATGAAGGAGTTTTAGTACTGCAATCAAACATAAGAGATTAGTCCGTTGAGTGGTTAATTACATCTCTTGATGTTGAGGAAAAAGCTCAAAGAAAGGATGCCACCTCGATAGACGATGGTGGGCAGTTTAGTGCCAATGTGGTGTAGAAGCCACCAAACAAGGAAAAGGGAAAGTTTATCAAAGCCCAATAGGCCAACAACTTTAAGGAAAAAAATAACAACAACAACAACAATGAGAAAAATAACAGAACTTCCTTTGTTTGTAGCTTGTCTGGTCACTTAGCCAAAAAGCGTCCGCAAAGTGAGGGTAAGAGGCACCTGCAGGATAGATTTCTAAGTCTGTTAATGTGACCATTGGCAACACTAGAGAACAAAGCGAGTATAGTAATTTACTATTCTTTTAGTTAATCAATCCACTAATTGGTATATTGATATGGGGGCCAATGTATATGTTTCTATTGATATCTCGTTGTTTTATACTTATTAGGTCACTCGGGATTCTTTCGTCCTAATGAAGAATGGGCTGCATACTACTGTTCATAGTTTTGTCACGATAGATCTAAAGTTTGCTTCGAAAAATATCATACAGCTGAAGAATATGCAGCATGTTTCTACTATCAACAAGAATCTTATTAGTGGCTCCTATGAGTTTAAGTTATTGTTTGAGTTTAATAAAATAGTCATGTCTAAACATGTATATTTTATTGGTAAAGGCTATGAGTGCGGAGGCTTGTTTCACTTTTCCCTTCTAATTTATGTAATAAGTCTCTGAACCATATTTGTGCTAATGTGGATGATGAGGCTAATGTTTGGCACTCATGCTCATGTCATATTAATTTTAGTTTGATGTCTTGGCTTTCCAGTATGAGTTTAATTGCAAAGTTTTTTTATTGTCAAAGGTTGTAAATGCCATAGTTGTGTGCAATCAAATCAACCTCGCAAGGCTCACAAGGCTGTTGAGGAGAGAAACTTGGCACCATTAAAACTCCTACATTTAGACCTTTGCAAAATGAATGAGGTATTAACAAAGGGTGAAAAAAGATATTTCATGATGTTGATTGACGATGCTACTAGATTTTGCTATGTGTATCTATTCAAAATGAAAGATGAGACCATAGACTATTTTAAAATCTATAAGGCAGAAGTTGAAAACCAACTTGATAGTAAGATAAAGAGACTTAGGTCAGATTGTGGGGGATGTTTTTCTCAAATAAATTTGACTTATTCTATAAGGAACATGGCATTATACATGAGAGAATGGCTTCCTATTCTCCTGAGTCTAAAGGGATTGTCGAAAGGAAAAACCACATGTTGACTAACTTGGTGAATACCATGTTAGATACCATAGGACTAACTAAAATATGAAAGAGGATGCCTTGCTAACCTTAAATCTTGTTTTGAATATAGTTCCTAACAAAAATAAGGAGAAAACTCCATACGAGATATGGGTTAGGAGAAAACCATCACTTTCTTACTTGCACATATGGGGGTGCTTGGTGAAAGTCAATGTACCCATAATGAAGAAGTGCAAACTTGGACCTAAGATTGTGGATTATGTCTTTCTAGGATATGTTCATCATAGCATTGACTATATATTTTAATAGTTAAATCTGAGGTACCTGACATGCATGTCGGTATAATTATGGAGTCTCATGATGTTGTATTCTTTGCGAGTATTTTTTTAATGAAGGATACACATAATACTTCTAGTCAATCTTCTAAAACAATTCCTAGTTCAATCACACCACTAGAACAATATGAACATATACACAAACATGTCGCTAAGGAGGATGATAGTGAAGCTCCTCGAAGGAGTAAGAGACAAAGAATTGCAAAATCCTTTAGTGATGATTTCACTATGTACCTCATGGATGACACTCCTAAGTCTATTTCAGAAGTCTTTGCATCTCATGATGAAGACTATTAGAATGAGGCCACCTATAGTGAAATAAATTCTATTATTGCTAACAGGACTTGGGAGGTGACAAAACATGGGACCAGCTTTAAGGAGGAGCTGTGGAAACCACGACAGGGTGCTTGTATATTTATAGAATATATCTTATGAGATAGGAAAATTTAGTTAGATTTTTTAACTTCTTAGAAAAAGTTTCCTTTTTTGATTAGGAAAGAACGTCCGGAGGTTGTTTGTAACCATATCGGACTCCTGTAACCCTAGAGTACAAATAACAAATCCCTGGAACCTTGTAATATATCCAGACAGATTAATACACAACTTTGGCACATCACCACCCTAGCTCATCTATGTTTTTTCTAGCGGGTTTTGGCTCTCAACGTGGGACTTCATCAGTCAGGTCTAATCTCCGGTGAAGGCATAAGTTACACCACTATCCTGGTGTGTCTGCTCTGCCTAAGGCTATATCGGTTAGGTCTGACCTCTTAGTCCAATCAGACATACCATATCACACTCGTGTGAGGTCTATTGGCTTATCGAGCTCCTTCTACTATCATTAGTTTTGTGCTGTACCGGTTAGGTCTAACACTCTAGACCTTTGTTAGTAGCTCGAGCCATAGGTCGGCAAGTCTTTAAATGGCGTTTCATCGAAGTGGCCAGCTGATGAGTTATCCTTACGCCATGCTTTATGACTAACATATCAGTTGTTCAGCAGATACACATATATCTTCGATGATTAATCCGCTAGCAATCGATCTAGTCCTATCATATTAGGCTTGATACTGTCTCGGTTAGGTCCGATCTATTAAGTCTATGTTCGATAGGGCTGGCTTTGGGATTTAGTGGGTTTCGTTCCCCCATCGGCTCAGATAGGTGATGAGTTTAGTTATACGCCTGCATCAGACCCTTGGCCGAAAACAGCTAATGGGTTCACCCGTCCCTTCCGTTGGCACATCCGATCTAGCCTCCACTATCTCAGTGTCGTTAGTCTCTACCTTATATTATCTTAGTTTGGTCCGATCTATGGAGGCTGAATCTGACAGTACCATCACAGTGGTCATTGGGTCTCATGTCTTTGGGAGATCGAGTTTCGCTCCTTACTATTCATTGCGTATTCTATTCAAAATGTCATCGGCTCTATAGCCATGAGTCATTTACTTTATTCCTAGCCTTTTTGCCTATATCTTCATTGGCTTTTCAGCCGATGTATGAGCGCTACTGTCCTATCGGCAACTAGCTGATAGCGTGAGTCCGTATCGTCTTATTGGCCGATTGGTTCATAGATCTCATCCTCCTTATTTTCTTATCAATTACAGGGTCAAATTGACTAGCACACTCTCGAACCTCGAAGCTAAGGACTTACACTAGAGCTAAGTAGATCTCCTAAGCCTCTGCGTGTTTAGGCGCATCTCCCGCATCGGACCTCCATTGGTTCACGCTCGCTAGCCCCCTTGGCGCGCACCGCTACCCGATTCGATCGGCTCTCGCGTGTGTGCCAACACACTCTTTGGCATGTCCGGTGGAAGACAATTTCAGCATGATGGCGGGAAAAAAGATCAACACAGATAATGTGATTTTAGTGATGATGGAAGATTTGAATGAGGAGCAGAGACAACAAATGGAGCGAAACATGGCCAATTTTTTGAAACTTTGTTTGGAATCCTTTGGTATGACTAGACAATGGCCAATTCAAAAATCACAGTTTCTAAAACTTGTTTTGATGGGAGAATCGAGTCAATCACCAGTTAGTTCTCTAAAGCTATTGCAAGAAATGATAATGAAGTACACCACACGCTCATCAACCAATTGAGAGAGTTGGTAAACACACTATACAATCTGATCAAGAAGACGGTGGATGGATCTATTGCTCGAGAGCTTGATTAAGGTTCTGTGTATTTGCCAATAAAAATAGAGCTATCTTAGGTGACTTATGATACTATAAGGGTTGTATTGGTAAATATGTTTCCCCTAACACAGAGTTAAATTGGGAGGCAATGGGATGATGTTCTTCTAGGGTATTATCGGACCACTTATTATGAAGTATATCAATAGGACTATCTAAGTGGTAATCCCGATTCAAACAATTATCTTGGAGAATATCCTAGGCAAAATCGAATACTAAGTCCACCTCCACAATATCAAAGAGAAATCCTAAGGGAGGAGGATTGGTCAGCAAGAGTTGTAGAGGTGGTAAGGGAGAAATTTGGTATAAAGCCAAAGGAGCGGATGTTTATGTATAGGCACTCGTATCTGGAGTAGTTTGACAAAGTTCCGCTACCGTACTGATACAAAATACCAGATTTCTTCAAATTCTCTAGGTAGGACAATGTATATACAGTGGAGCACATCAGTCAATTCTTAGCCCAGTGTAGAGAAGCGTTGGCTAAGGAAGATCTGAGGGTAAGGTTTTTCCCACTGTCCTTATATGGATCGGTTTTCACATGGTTTTTGTCATTAGCACCAAATTCAATTTGGAGATGAACCGATCTAGTGAAGCAATCCCACAAGTACTTCTTTGTTGGATTCATGAGATGAGATTAATAGATTTAACATCGGTTAGATAGAAGCCTGATGAATGAGTCCTAGAATACATCCAACGTTTTTGGGACATTAGAAGCCGATGTTATAGTTGATCTTAAGTGATGGACAGCTAGCTGAGTTAGCCTTCCAAGGTTTATTGGCTCCAATCAGAGAACACTTTTTATCGCAAGAGTTTGATAGTTTAGCACACCTACTATAGAAGGTATTGGCTCACGAAAGTCGATTCCATGAACCCAAGAAGGAAAAATTCCATCGGAGGGTTGGTCAAGTGTAAATTTATTCATTGGACTCGAATCTGATGTTAAAGTTGGTTTGGCGGAGTGGACTAGAAATAGGAAGTCAGTATCATTGCCATGGGTGAAGAGTATCAGCAAAGAGGAGTAGTACGATTTTGACATCAATAAAGCTGATAATATCTTTGATCTGTTACTTTAAGAGAAGCAGATTCAACTTCTGCCGAATCACGTAATTCCATCAGCCGAAGAACTAAAGAAGAAGAAGTATTGCAAATGGCACAATTCAATATCACACCATACCAATGAGTGCAAAGTTTTTTAGCAACAGTTGCAATCAACTGTTGAACAGGAAAGGAACAAATTTGAAGACAAGAAGCCGATGAAGATTGATAGTCATCTATTTCCTGCGAACATGGTGTTCATGAGATCTTCCAAAGATTGGGCCTATGAAGGGAGGCATTGAGGTAAATCAAAAGCCAATTCATCGGACCTAGTAGAGAAGTATTCCAAGCATAAAGATGAATAATGCGGGCCTTGTCACACAAAGAGAAATATAATTCACATTAGGGTTGTCTGTTCTTTCAGTTTTGCTAAGATCAGAATATGAGATTACCATCAATTGAAGACTATCTTAAGTGCAACAATCCAAGGTTGCAACATGTTGAGCAGGAGAGGTTTTCACAGGATCGGCCGCTTGCATAGCGAGCATCGGTACATAGCTGATTGAGTTCGATCAATGTAGATTGCATGAAAAAGTGGCTAGTGATAAGGAGTTGCATGAAGATCAGCAGAATCCAAACCCTCAGTGATGTCCAACCAGAATCTTCATAAGGTATCAGAAGAGAAGGACACAACAGTTATGGCATAGGGAGCAATAGAAGAAGCAATGACGAGACCATGGTGAAACCAATCGTGGTCAAAGGACTAAATGAGTATGGTGCGTCAAGCGTAAAGATGATGGTGCTGACACATTGGCTCTAATAAACATGATATTCTTCTTGCCTCAAGAGTATAGAGCATTTTCATCCAATGAGGAAGATGAGGAAGAAATTTTTGCTTAGTTGATGTTACAACCCGATCATGTTGTATTTGACAAAACTGAAGAGTCTAAGCATCGGCATCTAAAATCATTATATATCAAGGGGTATGTAGATGGCAAGCCAATGAAAAAGATGCTAGTTAATGGGGTGCAGTTGTCAATCTAATGTCGTATGCAATGTACCGCAAGCTGGGAAAGACTGCCGAAGATCTCATAAAGACATATGGTGTTAAAAGACTTCGACGGAAACAAAAGACGTATTAAACGTGGAGTTAACAGTGGGAAGCAAGACATTGCCTACCATGTTGTTCATTATCGATGGTAATGGATCGTATAGTCTACTCCTTGGTAGGGACTGGATTCATGTGACTGCTATGTTCCATCCATGATACATCAAAGTCTCATAGAGTGGCAAGGAGATCAGATTGAAACAATTCCAACCAATCAATTGACTAACATTGCAATGACTGATCTACCAATCTAGGAAGCTGATGGAGTCAATTGCTTGTCTAGGAAAGTATTGAAAGGTGATTTCCTTGAGGTCACCAGCTGAGGGCACCATTGGCTCAAAATTGTTGCTCTGATGGACACCATTGCAAGGAAAGTTGGAGCAAGGATTTACATTAGACAACGACTTAGAAGAAGTCGATATGGATCCAGGAGATAGGCTAAGGCCAACGTATGTAAGTAAAAAATTATGTACCGAATTCTGAGAAAAATTAATAAAATTATTTAAGGAGTATCGAGAATGTATTGCATGGGAATACCGTGAAATGCCAGGTTTAAGCCGATCGATTGTTGAACATCGGCTTCTTATCAAACTGGATATCGGCTGTTCAAGCAGCCTCCGAGAAGATTTAAAGCATAGTTACATGATGCAATGAAGATAGAGATCGTGAGGTTGTATGATACAAAATTTATTAGACCATACCGATATGGTGAGTAGATATCTAACACCGTCCCAGTGGAGAAGAAAAATGAAAAGTTGAGAACATGTATCAACTTCTAGGATCTGAACAAGGCTACCCCTAAAGATGAGTATCTGATGCTAATGACAGATCTATTAATTGATGCGGCATCATGTCACAAGATTATTAGCTTCATGGAAGATAATGCAAGATATAATCATATTTTCATGGTAGAAGAAGATATTCCTAAGACTGTATTCCAATGACCTAGAGTTATTGACTTATATGAGTGGGTAGTCATGACATTTAGATTGAAAAGTATTGATGCGACTTATTAGAGAACAATAAATTATATATTTCATGATCTCATCGCCCTACTAGTAGAGATATATACAGATGGTGTGGTTGTTAAATCCAAGAATATTGAATGCCATATAACCAATCTGTGAAAAGTACTAGAGAGGGCAAAGAAATATGGACTTAGGTTGAATCCTCTTAAATATGCTTTTGGCATATCGGCTAGGCAATTTTTAGGCTTTATGGTGCATGACAGGGGAATCAAGATCAGCCAATGAAGCATCAAAGCCATCCAGAACACCGAACAATCAGTCAATAAAATAGAGCTATAGTCTTTGACCAGCAAGCTTAGTTTTGTAAGTAGATTTATTTCAAATCTATCGAGAAGAATTGGGCATTTTACTCGCTTGCTAAAGTTAATAGCTAATCAAGGGTTCGTGTGGGACATTGAGCAACAAAAAAGGCTTCTTATCAAGTTGAAAATTATTTGAATTCTTTATCAGAATTGATTTTGCCGTATAAGGGGATACCAATCAAATTATATCTATCGACCAATGAGAAGTCCATCAGATCGGTGCTGATGCAAGAGTTTGAAGGAAAGGAACGAGTGGTGTTCTATCTAAGCAGACGACTTCTAGATGCTGAAGTAAGATATCCTACGGTGGAAAAATTATGCCTTTGCTTATATTTCTTACGTACAAAGTTAAGACATTATATCCTATCAACTGAATGCATAGTGGTCTGTAAAGCTGATGTAGTGAAATATGTGTTATCGACTTTAGTCTTAAAAGGGTAAATTGATAAATGGATCTTTGCTTTGATGGAGTTCGATTTGAGATATTAATCGGTTAAAGAAGTCAAAGGACATGTTGTGGCCGATTTCATCATGAAACATAGAGGAAGCCGTGAAAATTTTGTGGAGCCAATTCCATAGACTTTATTCTTTGATGGATTGGTTTACAAGCATGGATCTCGTATTGGCTTAGTGATTATATCGCCTTGGCGAGCAAGCTTTGAGTTTGCTTTTACAATTAACCCTATCGTACCAACAATCAAGTGGAGTATGAAGCGGTGCTCAAAGGACTTCAATTGTTGAAAGAAATAGGAGTCAATACTATAGAGATCATTTGGGATTCGTTATTGGTGATCAAGCAGCTATCTGAAGAATATGAGTGCAAAGATGATGTCTTGAGATTATATTATGAAGAATATTAACATTTATTGAAAGATTTCAAGGTGTCATTGGATCATATTCCTAGTGAGAAGAATTTAGAAACTAATGATCTTGTTTAGATTGCTTCGAGATATCGGCTGGATAGAAAGATGAAAGTTGAAATAGACGATATCGATAATCGTATTGAAGCCAATGATCGGAGACGTGAGATTATCCAATATTTGCAAAATCTATCACTATTGGATAAATCATTGTGAAGGCCCTATCGGATCAATCATTATGTGCCTAGTAATGCTTATGTGCTGGAGAATCTTGAACAAGAAGAATTTGCCAAAACGCTCAATGGGAAATATCTAAATAAGTATTATTTTAGTGTTTAGGTCGATGCCTAAATCAGCTCAGTGCAGTCGATTTTTAATTCTCTTCAAGATAAGAGCTGATAGTGTTGTATCGGCTAACGATAGCTGATATCAATTGGTATAACTTACCTAAATCAATTAAGTGCAGCCAATTTCTAATACTCTTCAAGACAAGAGCCGATATTGTTATATCAGCTAAAGATAGCCAATATCATTTGATATCGCCTTTAGAACAAAATAAACAAGACTCAACAGAGCCAATCAAGTTATATTGTAAACACCAAGTGTTTTGAATAAGTGGCATCACAAGTTTTCAGCATTGAAATATTATAAAAATTTCTTAATCGCTTCAATCACATGCAGGCAAATTTTGTCGATCTCATTGATGGCATGGATGTCCTACTTAACAAAACTAGGGATAGTGTTCAAAGTCTTATGCTAACAAGCTACTTGACGCACTGTTACTGCCACTCTGACCTCATAATCGTGTATTGATCGTGGTAAGTCAATAAAGTGGGGTTCTATGACTTCAATATTTTTGCGTACCTTATCGAGCTCCGTGATCAAATCGACTTCTGGTTTCTTCAATTGGTCCAGTTTGGATTTGGGTTTTTTGTGAGACAGCTATCATGTCATCGAGTTTCTTCTTCTCAGATTGGGCAGATAGTCGATCGTTTTGAGACAAATCTTTTTGTTTAGCACGATCGGGCTATACATTGCCCAGTCATGATTAGCTAGATTCTAAGTGATTGCAACTAGGCAGTAGGTATCAATGTGTTAGTAAGTTCCTTAGTTAGAAGATGCTCGATTTCAGCGAGTCTCGCCTGGATTGGTCTATAGTCTTCCCACCAGTGAGCTGATTGGAATTTCTAGCCGATGGATAATGTTTGGTAGTTGTTCACATACATCAACTACTAGAGATGGCTTAATCACTGCACTTGTGGTTGTGTCTTCATCTGTCTCTAGGTATTTGCTGATGTGAAAGGAGAAAAAATTGGCTAAAGACTGTAGATTGACATCGATAAATAGGAGAATGATGGGTCAAAGAGGAAAATGCTAATATGAGATGAAGTTACTTGAGACTGGACATTGGTGGTGGCGTGATAAGTAACATCGGCATTGGCTAGGTGAGGAGTCTCTTTAGGAAGGTGGCTGATATCTGATACAAAGATAATAGAGACTATCTCGGTGTCTTTGATTTGAGGATCGGCTGCTGAAGATGACAAGATTTCTAGAGGGACCATCGGCTCGATGTTCGCAAGGATTTCAGATGATGATTGAACTTTGAGAGTTGATGGTTTGAGCTAAAAAAGTGAAGATTATCAGGAAAAGTATGAAAAGCAGACAAAGATGGGAATCAACACATACCAGTAAGGGTGAAGGAACCAATATTGCTGTAATGAGAGGTGCTTGGGAGATCGGCGTTGCGACCATGTCATCGGTGCTAGATTTCTATTTCTTTGAGATAGGGTGTGTTACTAGCTTATTGTGCTTTGTTCTTATTGGCCACGGCACCCAGAGAAGAGTCGATGGAAAAGTAGCATTGTATCCTAGATGGGGTTCGGCCGATGGTGGTTTGTACATAATCGGCTGGCCACTCACACTAGTTGTTGGCACTTCTTTGTCGCCGGCCTGCAAGATGGCGGAAGTTTGAGTAATATGATCCAAGAGAATAGAGCATGGAAAAATATTACCTCTTCATCGGACTCGATGTAATTAGGGTTGAGGCCTGAGCAATACTATTCAGCCGATGAACTGAACATGTGTCTTCTCCATTCCAAGCGAAAAGTCTGGTATTGGTAGTACATGGCTCGATGGTGGTGATCTTGCCTAAGGACATGGATTCTATTATCATCTTTAGCTGATCGTACTCTAAGGCATAATTCATGTCGCCTCGGACCTGGAGTTTACTGATGAAGAATAAGCCGACAGGAAGCTAGCCGAATCCCAATTGATGAGAGTCGATAAATGGGTGATAAAATTGATACAATGGATGTTGGGATCGGCCCAATGAAAACCCAGTCGGCATAAGATTAGGAGTGATGGTCAAGAGAAATATAATTTTTGACTCTTCATTGGCCAGGGCATTGAGGGGATTGAATCTAGAGAGTATTTCGAATGATGCTGCATACTCATATGCAAACCAGAGGGTAGCTTCTTTGGTGAAACCATAGTAGAAGCTCTTGAACCATTGGCCTAGTCCAATGGGAGTCATCTTGCTGCTAGGAAGAGGTGATGCAGCTTCGCCCATTGAGATGCATCGGCGTCAGCTAACCTCACTCTTCTCTGAGTAATCAGCTAGGAAAGTCAAATTGGTAAAGGAGGTCCTAGTAATGGCTTTGGAAGTATAAACATTTAGCCACACTTGTATAAACCACCAGGGGCCACCAATATGTTTGACTGGTTAGCTAACCGATAGTTTGTTTACCACTTGATGGAGCGATCGATAAGTGGCTCCAAGTAAGTAGTGCCCCTAAGGGATTGGATGACGATCGGCTAAGCACTCTGCCAAGCATTGTATGTTGGTGGTTGGGCCAAGAGTCAAGTTGCTAAAGACAAACCGTTTTAACCATAGATGTAGAAATGGAACATGCTGTCGATCATCAACTGATCCTGAAGTCTTGCTATGGAGAGAGATGTACTTAGTCTAACCACCGATGTTTTTGGTGTTCAGCCGATGGGTACGTGCTCGTCGCCAAAAAATCCCGCGACCGGGGAGGGATGGCGGCTCGTTCACGCGAAGGCCTGGGAGGTCTGCTTGTCTCCAGTGCAGGTCCTTAGGTCTCGAGGTTCGCGGGCGTGCCAGTCAATTTGAACCTGCAATTGACAAGGAGGTCAGATGAGCGGGTCCGATACAGACGCTCGCTATCGGCTGGCTGCCGATAGGTTCAGGATGCTGTTTGATCGGCTGGGGAGCCGATGTGGATAGGTATCGATGAGCGGTCGACCGTAGAGCCGATGGAGGAACCAGGGTGTGCTCAGAGGATATCGAGGCGCACGGGATCCCTCCGGACAGCTGAACAGTGATTCATCGGCTGGAAAAACCGATGAAAGCGGATGCGGCCTAGGCGATGATTAGCGCAAGAAGGCACGGACTGCAAAGCTTATGCCGCTCCGGATATGATAGCAAGAGACCCGTCGCCCGCTGTGGCAGCGCCATCAACACTGAACCTCGAAGATCGGACCTAACCGAGATAGTACGAGGCCGGGGCCAGCGGCGATGATATGGAGGACACCGAATCGGTATGCCGTAGCAAGGATAGGAATGAACCCATCGGCTAGCTAAGCCGATGAGGGGATGCCTCTCTGAAGGCGGGTGCGTATCGGTTCGAGGTCCGATACGTTTGGCGTTATGCGTCGTGGGACGCCTTTGAAGGCTGATGCGTATTGGCCGAGGGGCCGATGCGCTGGGCGTGAAGCACAGAGCATGGATAACTCATCGGCTAGCACTCCGATGATACGCCATGTAGAAGCCTATAGGGCTAAAGCTCGATCTACCGTCGGCAGCCCCGTAGGTCGGACCTAACCGATGCAGCACGAGACTGACGATGGCAGAGGGAGCTTAACAGGCCAATAGGTCCAGCACGGACGTGATGCGATACATCCGATTGGCCTAAGAGGTCGGACCTAACCGATGCAGCCTTAGACAGAGCAAGACATAACGGGATGGTAGCGGGACTTACCCCTTCGCCGAAGATCGGACTTAATCGATGCAGCCCCACGTCGAGAGCCAGAACCCGCCGGTAGTACCTAGATGAACTAGGGTGGCGATGCGCCGAATTTGAATATGATCGAGAGATATTTTATATGTTTCCAGGGGGTCTATATTTATACCATGGATTTACAAATAGAGTCCGATGCGTCTACGACCATCGGACATTATTTCCTAGTAAGAACAAAGGAAAATATTCCTAAAGAAGTTAACTAACCAGCTAGACCTCCCTAATTGAGTAAGGTTATAATTTACAAAAATAAGCACCCTGCCGTGGAGTCCACGGCTCCTTCGCAAACACGGTTTCATCTGAATAATCTTCCAATTTGTAACCGAGTCTTCCTTTGCTGCAACCTGATCGGCTTCTCCACTGTACCTATCAGACCTTTTTTAGTCAAGCCGATCCTTCTCCTTCCTTTCCTCAGGCTTCTCGGACCTAATCCCGATTGGACAATCCCCTGTCTTCAAGCCGATCCAATTTTCTACTAATCTAATCGGCTTTTCTATAGTTCTCCGTCGGCTTTGTCTCAGTATCTCCATCGGGCGATGGCTGCATCAAACCCTTCAACGGACCTTTCAGCCGATCGGCTTTAGCCTCATCGGATCTCCCAGCCGATTGGTTTTAGCGCCATCGGATCCGCCAGATTTTCGCGTTAACACATGCCCCCCAATTTCGGAGTTTGCCAACAGACTACGAAATTCCGAGCTGTTAGAAACCTCCGCAAACCAGGATGAAAAGTTAAAACCCCATTAATCGGCTCAGATCTCTGCCTAGGTCGTTCCGCCTCTATAAAATATATCCCCACCTTAGCCTTCTTCCACACACTTCTTCTCATCAAAAACCCCAAACCTCGACGAGCTCCACAGGCATCCGCAAAATTCTGCGAATCTCGACGGGCTCAGAAGATTGAAGGCGAGTTCTCACAGATTTCTTCATCGGCCGCTACTCCTTCGTTTGCGCAATGGCTTCCACACACATAATTCCTGAGTTAACCATTATCTGCTCTTTCATCCTATGTTTTGCACGATTCTTCCCCATCCTGATTTTTCATCAGTAGTCGGGTTCTGGTTTCTGTAGGATCTTAAGAGTTAGATCACTATTCCAATCTCTGACCGCCCCGGTCACTTCTTTCTTGGCCCTATGGGTAACGAGGATCCGACTAATTTCATCAACTCCGAAATAGAAAGGATCCCGTTCAAGAACTCATCCATGACCATGACCGATTGGGCTCACAGCTTCAGATCCTAGCCTAGCAAACTCCCTGAATGGAGGAACTGGTACCTTAGGGTTTCTGCCTCCAAAAAGACTTTATGGGAGGATCTAGAAATAGACCATTACATTAACCTTTCCTTAGCCGATATGGAAAGGAACAAACCTCTGCTTGCATCGGTTTCTTACTTCTGGTCGGACAACTTGAATGCCTTCATGATCGGGCATGGGCCGATGACTCCCACCTTGATGGATGTTACTATGTTGACCTGCTTCAACACCACCCACTACATGAACCTTTTCAGCCTCAGATTCAAACCTAAGCATCGACTAAACACCAAGAATATTGGAGGTTGGACTAAGTACATTTCCTTGCATAACAAATCCTCCGGCCCAGTCGATGGACGTGAACATGTAGCGTTCTTGAATCTTTGGCTGGAACGATTCTTATTTGGTGGTTCGACTCTCGGTCCAACAACGAACATGCAATGTCTGGCAGAGCTCCTGACCGATCACCGCCAAATTCCCCTGGGGCATTATCTTCTCAGAGTAACTTATCATCTGCTCCATCAAGTTGCGACCAAGCTGTCAATAGGCCATCCAGTCGGACATATCGGCGGACCTTGGTGGTTTATATAACTTTGGCTGAACGTCTACACCTCTAAAATCATTGCTAGGCCCCCTTTCTCTTCCATGACATTCCTAACTAATTAACCAGAAGAAAACGAGGCCAGTCGACGCCGATGCATTTCACTGGGTGAAGCTTCATCGGCTCTTCCTGGAAGGAAAATGACCCCCCTTGGACTCAGCCGATGGTTTAAGTGCTTCTACTATGGCTTTACCAAAGAGGTCACCATCTGGTTTGCATACGAGGATGACTCATCCTTTGAAATGCCTTCTAGGTTTCATCCGATAAATGCCTTAGCCGATGAAGAATCAAAGACCATCTTTTTTATCCTCCATAACTCCTTGTCTTCTACCGATCGGATTTTCAATGGGCTGATCCCAACATCCATCATACGAGTTCTACCATCCTTCGGTTAGTGCTCATCAGTTGGGCTTCGACCAACTCCCCATCGGCTTGTTCTTCATCGGCAAGCTCCGAGCGCGCGGAGAAGTGAAAAGTGGCTTAGAGTATGACTGACTTAGTTCGATGACATCGAACTTGTCCTTAGGGACTATCTCCACCTTCGAGCCCTGCATATCCAATACCAAAATCTTCGCTCGATGGTTGTCAGAATGGGGAAGGCACTTATATAGTCTATCGGCTAAACATTATTTCCTTCGCCTCAATCCCGACTATGTGGAATCCAATGAAGAGGTAATCCTTCTCTCACTATCATGTCTTCATCGTATTGAATTTCAACTGTATCTTGATTCCCGTGATTGCACAGGCTGGCAACAAAGACGAACCTTCGACCAGCGCAAGTGGTCGGCCGATTATCTATCAACCTCCATCGGCTAGATCCCTCCTTGGGCAAAGCGGTCCACCTCCATCGGCTCTCCTTCGAGTGTCACAAGTGTCAGGGCCAAAGCGCAAGAAACCGGCTGCTCGATCGGTTTCTAAGAGACAGAAACCCGACGCCGATGTTGTCATCGTTGCATCGGCTTCACGAAGCCCTTCTCCTGCGGCAATTCTAACTCCTCTCGCATCTCCGTTGGTAGGTGTCAACGTCAATTCTGTGTTGCCTTTGTTTTATCCTCACACCTTCACTTTGTAGCCTGAACCATCGGCTCCCGAGGTCCAAACATCGGACCCTGTTACTGGGGCTGAGCCGATGGTATCCTCTGAAGTTTTAGCATCTACTCACATTGCCTCACATCAAGCTGATACCCACACAAGAACTGTTCCCACTGTCTCTTAGGTACGTCCATCATACATATCATTTTTCTTGACTTATGATCTCCATGTTTACTAATGTTGTTATGCAGTCATTAGCCGATCTGTTCTCCTTCGACATTGGCAAATACCTGGAAGCAGAGGAAGACTCAGCCACCAGCTCAACGATCGAATCATTTTTGCCAGCCGATGCACGTGAACAGTTGTCAGATATTATGCATCGGCTGGAGGTTCTGATTGACTCGCTGGTGGAAGACTGCGGGTCGATCTGGGGAAGACTTACAGAAATTCAACACCTCCTGCCTGCGGAATTGTCGGATGCACTCACGCCTGCTGCTTACTTGGAATTCCAAAGGACCCAGCTGACTGCATCAAGATGACGCATAGCCGACCGCGCTGAGCAAAGCCACCTAGCTCACAATGATCGGCTAACTGCCCTTGATGAAAAGAAGAAACTTGATGAAATGTCAGCTGACCTTCAACACGCCAATACCAAGCTTGGCCTCTTGAAGAAACGAGAAGCCGATTTGATGACGGAACTCGACAAGGTTCGTGAAGACATCAATTCCACTGAGTCCTATCTCATCGGCCTACCAAAGTCGATCTAAAACCAAGAGGCCAAGGTAGCAGACAAAGTGCGGCTAGCAGTTCGCCAGCACAAGAACTTGAAAACTATCCCCGGATCAGACGAGGATGACATCCACGCTATCAATGATATAGATCAAATCCGTCTGCGCGCGATCGAGGCCATTAAGAAATTCTTGTAAAACTTTAGCCTCGGAGAAATCCAGATGTCATCTTGAACATTAACTTTTTGCAGTAAACTTCAATCAGTTTGATCAACAAAAGTTGTGTATATATATTTTCTGATGACGACGTCTTAAACTGTATCGGCCATCTGTAACCGATATAATCATATCGGCTTTCGTATATTAGGAATTGGCTATGCCTCAGCCGATTTAAACAGTATCACTAGCTGATACCAATTCTGAGAACCCGTCTGTCTTGAAAAGGAGAAATCGGCTATGCTCAACTAATTTAGATGTCTTCCCGATTGGGTGGTCGTTCTCCAGACTTATCATCCCAAGACCCAATCGGTAACTTCTGATGTGTCGGCATCTCCTCTTTTCTTGATAATCGTCTCTCGTAAGCCGATACCACATGCATCAGATGTGTTAAACCGTTGAACTCCTAGGCAGAAAATTTCCACCTGATGCGATTTGATAACCCCTGGAAGGCCAAATCGGCTAATTGTTCATCGCTCAGAACAAGACTATAACATCGGCTTCTGATGTCCTGAAAATGTTGGATGTATTCTAGAACTGACTCATTATGCCTCTGTTTAACCGATGTCAAATCTGACAGTCTCGTTTCTTGAATCCCAGTACAGAATTGTCCATGGAACCGTTGTTCCAAATCAGCCCATCCTTCAATCGAGTTTGATGGTAACGAAGAAAACCATGTGAAGGCCGATCCAGAGAGGGACAAAGGAAAGAAACAGACTCTGAGAGCTTCCTCAGCCGATACCGATTGGATAATCCCCTGTTTTCAAGCCGATCCAATCTTCTACTAATCTAATCGGCTTTTCTACAATTCTCCATCGGCTTTGTCTCAGTATCTCCATCGGCCGATGGCTACATCAAACCCTCCAATGGACCTCTCAGCCGATCAGCTTTAGTCCCATCGGATCTCCCAGCCAATCGGCTTTAGCGCCATTGGATCCGCCAGATTTTGGCATTAACATTAGGTTTGAATCAGAGGTTAGACGGGTTGATGTAATTTGTGGTGTTGAGACATGTAAATATGACAATGTCCATGAAAGTTAGGGTCATCAGCCTGTGACCAAACAGAAAGGTGTTGAGGGCATTTGACTTCAAATAATAAGCCAATGGGAGCAGAGGCTCATTTTTCTCCATATCGGCTAGGGAGAGATTGATGCAGTGGCCGATTTTTGTCTTCTCCCAAACTATTCTCTTGGCAGCCAATACTCTCAGGTACCAATTCGTCCATCCAGAGAGTTTGCTAGGCAAAGATTTGAAACTATTGGTCCACTTGCTGATTAATGAAGATGAGGTCTTGAAGGGGATTCACTCTGTTTCGGCGTTGATGAAATCCGTTGGATTCTGGCTATCCATAGGGCCAAGGTAGAAGAAATCTTGATGGTCGGCGGCTGGTATTATGATTTGACTCCTAAGGCTCTATAGTAAACAAGAACCCGATGAGGAACAAGTGAAGAACGGGACGGATTAAATCTATCTAGATTTTAGAGTAGAGGAATGAATAAAAGGGTTACCTTAGGGATTGTGGTCGTTGATTCCATTACATGAGGAGAAGATGAATGAAGATCAATGATCGGTGGAGAAACTCATGGTGGTTCGCCTAAGTTCATCAGAGCTCGTTGAGGTTTTTGGGGCTCTGGTGAGATGAAAGCGTGAAGAAAGGGGCTAAGGAGGTGTTTGCGCCGGAACACAGCTAGCTAAGCCGATGAGAGGACGTTTCTCTAAAGACAGACGCGCATCGGCTGGAAAGCCGATGCTCTTGGCGTGGCACAAAAAGGAAAGTCTCTCGAGACCTCGTGTGTATCGACCGAGGAGCCGTTACACTGGGCATGACGCTCAACGTATAGATTACTCATCGGCTAATACTCCGATGAAACACCGTACTGAGACCTATAGGCTTAAAGCTCATTCTACCATCGGCGACCTCGTAGGTTGAACCTAACCGATGCGGCACGAGACCGACGATGCTAGAGAGAGCTTGATAGACCGATAGATATTACACGAACGTGATGCGATACATCCTATCGGCCTAAGAGGTCGAACCTAACCGATGTAGCCTTAGACAAAATGTGACATATCGAGATAGTGATGGGACTTACCCCTTCGCCAGAGATCGAACTTAACCGAGGCAGCCCCGCGTCGAGAGCCAGACCCCGCCGGTAAAAACCTAGATGAACTAGGGTGACGATGCGCCGAGGTTGTATTGATTGAACGATTGATCATTACATGTTTCTACGGGGTCTATATTTATACCCTAGGTTTACAGAGTCCGACGTGTTTACAACAACCATTGGATATTATTTCCTAACAAAGATAAACGAAAATATCTCTAAGTAAGTTAACTAACTAACTAAATCTTCATATCCGTATAAGATAGGATATAATACCCTACTGTGAACCATGGCTTCTCCTCAAACTCGGTCTTATCTAGATAATCTTCTATTCTGGGACCGAGTCTTTTCTTGTCTCAATCCGATCGACCTCTTCCCTGTAACGATCAGACACTTCTACGCTTAAGCCGATCATCTTTCCAATCAATCGCCGGGCTTTCTAAATTTTGGCGCTAACACATGCCCCCCAATTTTGAAGTATGAAGACTCATACTTCAAAATTCTCCTCCTCAGGCCTTTAATGCTTTGACATCTCCTCTTTTCCTAATAATCGGCTCTCGTAAGCCGATACCACATGCATCAGATGTGCTAAACTGTTGAACTCTTAGGAAGAAAATTTTCACCTGATGTGACTTGACAGCCCTTGGAAGGCCAAATCAGCTAACCGTTCCTTGCTCAGAACAAGACTATAACATCGGCCTCTGATGTCCTAGAAACATTGGATGTATTCTAGAACTGACTCATTAGGCCTCTATCTAACCGATATCAAATCTGACAATCTTATTTCTTCAATTCCAGCAAAGAAATATTTATAGAATTGCTGCTCTAGATCAGCCCATCCTTTAATCGAATTCGGTGGTAACGAAGAAAACCATGCAAAGGCCGATCCAGGGAGGGACAATAGAAAGAAACGGACTCTAAGATCTTTGTCAGCTAATGCTTCTCCATACTATGCTAAGAATCGGCTGATGTGCACCATTGTAGATATATTGTATTGCACTGAAAAATTAAAGAAATTTAGTATCATGTATCGGCGAGGTAATGGAACTCTATCAAACCATTCTAGATACGGGTGCCGATACATAACTATTTGATCTTTGGGTTTGATATCAAATTGCTCTTTCACTGTGTCCACAATTCTGACTAACCAATCCTTCTCCCTTAGAATATCTCTTTGATCATGTGGAGGTGGATAGGGTACACAATTCTGCCTGTGATACTCTCCACAAACCCTGAAAGAATTCTGGAGGTATCTCCTGCCATTGTCCCCCGAATTGATCTTGTGTTGGTGAATACATGTTTGACAATAGGTCCCTCTTGTTTTGCCAAGTTTCCTGAGATAACTTCGTCTCTATTAGCAAAGGTACATGATCTTGATCTAGCTCTTGAGCTGATATTTTTCTATCGTCTTCTTGATCAGATCTTGTAGTGTATCCATCCAAACTCCCACTGAATTACTGAAGGCTTGATAAAATGCTTCGTTGAACATCTCTTACAATAGCTTGGGAGAATTCATAGGTGATGAATGGCTTGATTCCTTCATCAAAACATATTTTGGTAACTATGCATTTTGAATCGGCCCTTTGCTTAGTCATACTGAAGGATTCCAAATAGAGCTTCTGAAAGTTGTCCATGTTTTGCTCTATATGCTATCTCTATCGGTCTAAGAGGTCAAACCTAACCTATCTAGCCTTTGACAGAACGAGACATATCGAGATAGTGGCAGGACTTACCCATTCGCTAGAGATCGGACTTAACCAAGGCAGCCCCGTGTCGAGAGCCAGACCCCGCTAGTAAAAACCTAGATGAACTAGGTGGTGATGCACCGAGGTTGTATTGATCGAAGGATTGATCATTACATATTTCTAGGGGGTCTATATTTATATCCTGGGTTTATAGAGTCCGACACGATTACAATAACCATCGGACGTTATTTCCTAACAAAGATAAAGGAAAATATCTCTAAGGAAGTTAACTAACTAACTAAATCTTCCTATCCGTATAAGATAGGATAGAATACCCTGCCGTGAACCATGGCTCCTCCTCAAACTCGGTCTTATCTGGATAATCTTCTATTCTGGGACCGAGTCTTTCCTTGTCTCAATCCAATCAGCTTCTTCCCTATAGCAATCGGACACTTTTACACTTAAGCTGATCATCTTTCCAATCTATCGCTGGGCTTTCCAAATTTTGGCGTTAACAAGAGGTGAAATGCTTTATTGGGGTATGATGACCAAGCTGAAATCTAGGCCAATTGGTATTGTCTGTAGCTGTAGCGGGCCACCCTGGTTTGAGGAGAATTCTAACGTCTCAGAATTTTGAAGTCTGTTAACAAACTCCAAAATTGGAAGGCATGTGTTAATGCCAAAATTTGGTAGGCCCGCAAATAAGATCGATCGATGGATGGAGAACCAATTGGCTTATGGAAGGAAGCTAATTGATATAGGGAAAAAGCCGGTCGAATGGATGAGGATGGATTCGATCTAGTCAAAGATGAAAAATTATCTAGATGGGACCGGATCTCAGGGGGAGCCATAAAAACCATGGTAGGGTGCTTGTAGCTTTATAAAATATATCTTATTAGTTAGATAAGTTTAGTTAGTTTTGTTAACTTCTTAGAAAAAGTTTCCTTTTTTGATCAGGAAAGAACGTCCGGAGGTTGTTTATAACCATATCGGACTCTTGTAACCTTAGGTATAAATATAGACCCCTAGGACCTTTTAATATATCCAAACAAATCAATACACAACTTCGGCACATCGCTACTCTAGCTTGTCTAGGATTTTTCTGGCAGGTTGTGGCTCCAAACATGCAGCTGCATTGATCAGGTCCAATCTCTAGTGAAAGGGTAAGTCCCACCACTATCCTGTTATGTTCGATCTACCTAAGGCTATATCAGTTAGATTCGATCTCTTAGTCCGATCAAACATACCATATCACGCTCGCGTGAGGTCTATTGGCTTATTGAACTCCTACTATTATCAGTCTCATGCTGCATCGGTTAGGTTCAACCCTATAGACCTGTGATAGTAGATCGAGCCATAGGTCAGTAGATCTTCATGCGACGTTTTATCAGAGCGGCCAACCGATGAGTTATCCTTATGCCATGCTTCACACCTAATGTATTGACTGTGCAGCCAATACACATATATATATATTTGATGATTAATCCACTAGTGATCAATCTGGACCCAGTGGATCCAACTTGATATTGTCTCGGTTAGATCTGATTTATCAAGTCTATGTCAAATAGAGTTAGCATCGGGATCTAGTAGATTTCATTCCCCCATCGGTTTAAACAACTGATGAATTTAGTTATATGCCTGCATCGGACCCTCAATCAATAGCGACCGATGGGTTCACCCCTTCCTTCTGTTGGCATGTCTGATCTAGCCTCCACTGTCTCGGTTACATTAGCCTCAACCTCATACTATCTTGGTTTAGTCTAATCTATTGAGGCTATCTCTAACGGTACTATCACAGTGGTCACTAGGTCTTATACCTTCAGAAGATCGGGTCTTGCTCCTTACTATTCATCGCGTATTCTAATCGAAACGTCATGGGCTCTACAACTGATGAGTCCTCTACTTTATTCCTAGCCTTTTTGCCTATGCTTTCAGTTGCTTTTCAGCCAATGTATGAGCGCTACTGTACTATCGATAGCCAACCAATAGCGTAAGTCCGTATCGCCCTATCGGTCAATTGGATCATATCCTCTTTATCTCTTTGTCAATTGTAGGGTCAAATTGACTGGCACGCTCTCGAACCTCGAAGCTAAGAACCACAATGTAGCTAAGCAAATCTCTCAGGCCTCCGCATGTATAGGCGCATCTCCTGCATCAGACCTCTATCAGCTCACACTCGCTCATCCCCTTGATGTATCTGATCGGCTGTCACACGCACGCCAATAGGTTCTAAATAGAAACCCTAGATTTCTATCAAAAAGATTCTCACATTGAAACTCCCTGTCGGTGCAAAACTCTAGAAATGAGCACAACTCACTGGACAAAGACCTGGAATATCTAAACAATAAAACTTTTGGTCTATGAAAAAAATTCAACGGAGAGCTTGAGATAGAAGAAAATAGGACACTCACAATATCGGAACTTTTGGACAATTAGACCAACAAGCCTTTGGGTCCTAAGGACACTGGACACTTTGACCCACCAAATATCAAATATTACTATACAACAATCGAAACTTCTGGTGAAAAGGACTAACTTGAGGCTTTGACTTAGAGAAAAATTGGACTCTCTGGTACACTAGGACTTCGACACGAAGATCAAAACCTCTGATGCCTTCAAGATAAGAAACCCAAGCCTTTGACTCATCAAAACCAGACATTTCAGTGGACGAACATTTTGATTCACAAATTCTATCTTCTTGCCACTTTAGGATAGAAACACTTTAAGAGATTATATTTGAGCACTAAAGTTCAATCTTAGCTATACATGTGGTATTCTTGTTCCTACACTAAAAAAAATTAAAAAATTATCTTACCACCAACCATTCTTCTCACCATTTCTTTTTCTTTTGAATCATGAGATTGCCAACACATTCATTTCATCATGTTTGAGTATTATCATCTATTCAATCACTCGTTGAAACCGTTAGTCCTCTTTAATAACTTATCATTAATTATCAAAATCACATTAGTGGCCTAGATGCACTTTCATAGATCAATTTCATCATGAATATATGTGTACTTTTAAGTCTTGACTGCCTTATCATGTGTGTGAATGCATATGGTCAATATCTACGTACACTACTCTTTAAGTTCTTTCATGCATGTATCCAAATAATGTCAATTAGCACTGGATACTTCTATATTAATTGGTTGAAACACGGCCACCGTTGCCCATCTTATTAGTGGTTGTTCTTTAACTTCAACCGCCATTGTTGCCCATCTTATTTGTGGTAGAGGGGGGTCAAGAGGGGTTATACGAGGTGTGATGGGTGGATAAGAAGAGAGATGTTTGTCAATTGAGTTTGGACTGGAGAGGATGGAGATATAGAGATATCAAAGCAATGCAGCAGAAATGTGAATCAGTTAAAAAATAAAAATAGTGACTAATCAATCATATTTCTCATACATGCTTGAGACACATTTGGAATTTTCTCCCCACATTTAGTGGTTGTTAACGTTAAAATTTGAAAAGCCCAGCGATAGATTGGAATGATGATCGGCTTAAGCAAAAAAATATTTGATTGCTATAGAAAAGAAGCCGATCGGATTGAAGCAATGAAAGATACGGTCTAGGATTAGAAGGTTATCCAAATGAGACTGAGTTTGAGGAGTAGTCGTGATTCACGGTATGGTATTCTATCGTATTTTATATCTTATATTATATGGATAAGAAGATTTAGTTAGTTTGTTTAACTTTTTTAGAGATATTTTCCTTTATCTTTGTTAGAAAATAATGTCCGATAGTTGTTGTAAACGCGTCAGACTTTGTAAACCCAGGGTATAAATATATACCCCTAAAAACATGTAAATGATCCTTCGATCAATACTACTTCAGCGCATCGTCACCCTAGTTTATATAGGTTTTTTCCAACGGGGTCTGGCTCTCGACATAGGGCTGCATCGGTTATGTCCAATCTCCGGCAAAGGGGTAAGTCCTGCCAGTATCTCGATATGTCTCGTTCTGTCTAAGGCTGCATCAGTTAGATTCGATCTCTTAGACCGATAGGATGTATCGCATCACATCCGTACAGTATCTATCGGTCTGTCAAGCTGTCTCCGTCGTTGTCGGTCTCGTGCTGCATCGGTAGAATGAGCTTTAGGCCTATAGATCTCGGTACGGCGTTTCATCGGAGTGTTAGCCAATGAGTTATCTATATGTTGAGCAACACGCCAAGCGTATCAGCTTCTCGGCCGATACGCACCACATCTTCAGAGACTTTCCTTTGAGCGCCACGCTAGACGCATCGGCTTTCTAGCCGATGCGCGCCTGTCTTCAAAGAGACGTCCTCTCATCGACTCAGCTGGCCGATGGGTTCCCTTCGCCCTTCCTTCAGCACATCTGATCCGGCGTCCACTGTCCTGCTGCCATTGGCCTTGATCTCATACTGTCTCGGTTAGTTCCGATCTTCGAGATTTGGTGCCAGGGCGTCGTCACGGTGGGCGATGGGTCTCGTGCTGCCATCTTCGGAGCGGCATCGATTTTGCAGCCGGTCCCTTTTATACGATTACTTGTCAGCTCGCATATACTTTTATCGGCTTTCTAGCTGATGAACGACCACGACAGGTTTCGTCGACTACCAAGAGGGATTCCACGCGCCTTGTTACTCTCTGATTACAATCCTGTGTCTCCATCGGCTCTGCGGCCGATGGATCAAGGTCTCGCGTTCGCTAAACCCAGAGCCATCATATCCTTCGTCGACATCCACCTACATCGGCTTCCCAATCGATAGAAGAGCGTCTTGATTCATATCGGCGACTAGCCGATAACAAGAGCCATTCGGACGCGGTCGATGACTAACTTGATCCTATCGGCAGCCAGCGGATAGCGAGGGGTCGTATCGGCCGTCATCCGACTGACTCGTTTGCCTCACCTCTTTGTCAATTGTATAGTTAAATTGACTGGCATGCCCACATCCACACCGTCACGCCGGAGCCGAGCGAACCCCATGGACCCCGGCACACGTACCTCGAGCCACAGAGAGAAGCCGACCGGCCTACACTGGAGTTAAGCAGACCTCCCAGACGTCGGCGTGTTCGCACCGGCCTACAGTGGCATAACAAAAAATAATTGTATTTAGTGCATGGCACACTAGCTGAATCTCATTATAGATTCATATAGTGCATATAACTTTCCTATTTAGTGCACTAGCCATCAACTCGTGCATAGCAGAGGGTATAGAATTTAAAATTTTGTTTCGATTTTCTTAACTGTGTTTTAATCAAATTTGCTAAATCATACTGTATAAGTTATTGGTTCATAATCCAAATCAAATTTTAGTTTACTTTATTGAATCAAATTTAGAATTTTATTTTTATTTTAGTTTTACCTTTTGGTTATGTGCTTCTTGTCCATTCTTCATGATTGTTAATTAGTGTTTCTAATGAGTTTCAATACTTCTCATGGAAATATTTTTTTATAGTTTTGAATTCGATTCAAATTTGGAACTTCCTTTTATTTTTGTTTAGCTTGATTATAATTGATGTTGCTAGAAAGGTTAATTATTTTTTCATGGAAAGAACTTTTTAAAGTATCAAACTATTTTTTATTTTGAGATTTTGCATGTAAATTCACATTTTTCCCATGATCTATTGATGATAGTTTGATTTTTTTTTTGCCGAAGGAAATATGTATATCCAATTATTTAGTCTGGCGTACAATTAATTATCGAAGGTGTTAGCTAGTTGATTTATATTGTAGTCTCAGGACATGCATGCATGCAAGTGTCTATATAGGCCTGTATGGTTGAATTATATTGCACGGTTATTGTTTAATTTTCCTAGCTGATTGTTTATGATCAACACTCGAGAAGATGCTTGCATGCAAGAGTCCTTTTCAGATGAAAATAGGACACGTAAACTTTTCAGATGATGTCCAGAAGATTTAAATAATGGAATGTGTGTCCCGTTATAAATCTACATGTAGACACTTTAAGATATATCAATTGGATTAACATAATCTTTTATATTTTTTATTAACATGAGAATTTCTAGAATTTTTGATTAATACAAGAATTTCTAGCTAATTTTACCTTCCATATCTGCGCGCGTATATATATATATATATATATAATAGTTTAGCTTTATAAATTATTTTTAGATTAAGTTTATAAAAATATCAAACATAATATTTTACATTAAAATTTTTCATATGATTTTGGTTAAATGTTAGAATTCGATATCTATGCATCTTTTAATTTAATGAATATTAATGTTTTCCTTTTTTCATTCTGGACTTTGCTTGAAAGTAATGAGAGAATAAGATGCATAATTACAATAGTAGTTCTTTTTTAAAAAACATATAGTTATATGAATGCCACATGCATGAATTGTATGCTACCAAGATGGGCCTAGTCTTGTCTAAAATCAGGCTTCCATTTCCCATATCAACTTGGACTCTTCAAGATGCAGTATGCCAGACAGACACGACGGTAGGCTTCTGAACTTTGTTGTGCCTAATCTGGTATGTCATGTGGTCGTCTGGTTGGTCACAGCTGGCTACATCGACATGTTATCCGATACAATACAGTGACGTTAGATCCAACCGTATATTGTTGCTCGATACATCAATAGATGGCTAGGATGTTTTACTTTTTTCAATTAATGTGAGAATTTTTAGCTTTTTTTTATTAATGTTAGAATTTCTAGGTTTTTTAATTAATGTGGGGCTCTAGGAGAGCCTCTACTATAGATAAATGTGAAGCTTCTAGGAGAGCCTCTAATTAGTATATATAAAGATATGATATTTTTCCAAATGTGACAAATTTATTACTAAACAAGAAAGTTGTTTCATTCAAACTAACGGTAGGATATTTACATTTTGTGTTTGAAAATGTTTCTCTTCATTTTTTTGTTTGCATTGTACTATTAACTACGCTCAATCATTACACCCTATGTATGCTGTGTCAATATTATTATCTAAAATTTTTCAACATGATAGAAAAAGTACACTTTTTCTTATCTCCTATCCTCTTCCTAAATTCAAATAAAGCATATCTAGAGGAAGCTATGGGCTATAAAATCTTAGACCGTAGCAACTTATTAGAGGAAATAAAGGAATAGAGTGAACAAATTTTTGTAGGCCTATCAAATAGAAATTAATGGTAGTTACAACACATCCATGAGTGATAAAACAAGATAGTTTTGTGGGAGACCACAAACACAAATCATGTTGATGATTCTGAGCTAGATTCTTCAAGCAAGCTTGATGTAGCAAAGAAAGATCAACCCAAGGAAGTGGAAACAATAGCCATGGCTGTACTTGAGGAAGCAAAAACTATTGTAACAAAATTAAAGAATTTAGTCAACATAACAACGAGGAGGAATATGCAGTTACTAACTTATGTTTCACTCCCACTTTACCTTGTAAAATATGCTTTTATTGAACATGCACTAATTATATCAAGCATATATGTATGGATATGAAGAATTCCGCTTATTGTAAGGTACAAGTTCATAGAATGTATGGATATGAAGAGAGGGGATTGTTGATGGGGTGGTAACTAAGGGAGTGGATATGAGGAGAGGTTGGGCACTCTTTGTTTTGGATCATTTTGCCAATATTAAATATCAAAAAAATGCAGCTAAGATGTGCATGTAAAAAATAAAAGCTCTAACTAATCAATAACAATTACCTTAAATGCTTGATACACATTGGAATTGTCTCATCACATTTAGTGCAACAAACGAGAACAACCATCTTCATCTTTGAGTTAATCATCTTAGTGCCTACTATACTAACTAGAGTAACTATTTAGTACCAATTTCCTATTTAGTGCATATGACATCTTTCTGAATGTGACACATTTGTTACCAAAGAAAGAAGTTATGTCATTGACATCAACCATAGTATTTTACATTGTTTCATTTGAATATGTTTCTCTTCATATTTGTTTCCACTATAATGTCAATTATGCTTAAAAAGTTGGACTATAGCAACCTATCAGAGAAAATTTAGGAATTTAGCAAGCAAATTAAGATAGGTCCATCCTGTAGAATTGGTAGTTATAACAAATCCATGAGTGATCATGAGCATACTAACAAAGAGATCCAAAAGCTTTGTTAGGTCAACAAATTTGAATAAGATTCCTCAACTATGTTTGCTTGGAAAAAACAATATAGTTTTTTGGGGACCACAAAGCGAAATCATGTTGATGATTTTGAGCTAGAATCCACAAGCATGCTTGATGTCAAAAATAAAATTGTACATGAGTAAGTGAAAACACTAAACAAGTTTGCCAATGCTATACGCAAGGTAGTGGAAACCGTTGAAACAAAATCAAAGAATTTAAACATACAACAAAGCCGAGGAACATTGGGAAGAGAAATTGAGAAGGGAATGGCAGGCATGAAAGACAAGTTAGAAATTGTATATTGCTTACATGTTTTATGTGGTTAGAGGTGTATAGTTACAAAGTGATTGATTTAGTATCTATGAGGTGTGAGTGATGTTAACTCATTTCTAATATGTCCATATATGACACCATGCCATTTAAATTAGAATTTTTTTTGTTAAATAGACCGTGATCATATTGAAAATATGTGTATTATTTATTATTCGAAAAACTAATTATGACATTGTTGAAATACAAGTTTATTGGTTGTGTGTAATTGTAGTTGGAGAATGTGATTTCCTATGAGTTGGTGTCACCATCAAAGTTTTAGAATATTTTGTACCTATTGTTGTTGAATGTGATTTATTCAGAATGGGTGTCTCCACCAAGGTTTGAGAATGTGCCTCTCATTTAAGAATAGGTATCTTTTCTATCAACATGGTGATCTCAATAGCATTCGTATGTTAGGACTTCCTTTTAAACATGAGTTGTCATGATTATATAAGCTTATTTAAGAAATCAATTACTTCTATATGAAAGTCATCATCGTTGTTTTTTAGACTAGCTTTTCATATAAAAATTACAGGGGACTAATGGTTTTATGACTGCTTCTTAGCTTGATTAGAATTATAAGGAGTTTCTAACTAGCTATGCTAGATATAAGAAAATAAAATCAGTGACTAATCAATCACAATTATCTTACATGCTTGAGACACATTTGAAATTGTCTCCTACATTTAGTGTAACAACAAAATATAACCATCTTCATCTTTGAGCTTGTTATGTAAGTGTCTAGCACACTAGCTAGAGTTAACTATACCTTCATAGAGTGTATCACTTTCATACTTAGATTTAGTGCATATGACATTTTTCAAAATGTGACACATTTGTTAAAAAAAAAGAAGTTATGTCATTGACACTAATTGTAGTATTTTACATTTGTTTTGCTTGAAGATGTTTCTCTACATATTTGTTTACACTGTACTATTTACTATAGTCAACCTATATATACCATTTACAGCAATATATTGTATTCAATTGTAGCAACATGTAAAAGAAATAATATAAATCACTGAGAAAACTAAGTTAGGTTGATCATGTAGAAATGGTAGTTAGATACATATGAGTGATAGTGAGCGTATAAATAGAGAGATCTAGAAACTTTCTTAGATCAAAGAATTTAAACAAGATTCCTAAACGATGCCTGCTCAAAGATAACAAGATAGTTTTTTAGACCACAAAGAGAGATCATGTAGATGATTCAATGCTAGAATCTACAAGCCAACACTGGTTTGGAAACACTAGCAAAGGATGCTAAGGTTGTACCTTAGTAAGTGAAAACTATAGTAATAAAATATAAGAATTTGGTCAACATGATAGTGCAGAGGAACAATGGGATGAGAAGTCAAGAAGGTAACAGTGAGAGTGAAACACATGTTAGTAACTATATATTGCGTACGTGTTTTGTGTGATTAGAGGTGTTTATTTTCAATCTATTTTGGGAAAAAATGGAATTATTTTTGCATTAATGGCTTATGGTTTTGCTGTATAAATCTATTAAATAGTGGAATAGTTTATGGAAGATTGCTATTTGCATAGTCGGCCTGGCCCTGAACCTACGTGCCTATGACTTCGTTTCTTAGGGAATCTGTGTAGCGAGAGATCTTGAATTTCATAGTTAGTAAGAGATTAATTGCAATACTAGCATGTGTGAGTGATTTTGAAAAAACACTCTTTTCTCGTATAGGTCCATGTGTGATATCATTCCCTTTAAATAGCTATAATACTTTTATTAAATACATACTAATTATATTGATAATATGTGTTATTAAAAACAAATTATGAAAAATTTATTTTTCATTCTTATGCAGATACCCCTAATAGCAAGGTGCAAGAATGAACTAGTAAAATAATAATTTTAATTATTTTAGGTAGTTTGATAACTTAGTGGTTCTAAACGTAACGTGTAACTGAAACTTGGTAACTTATTATTATATGCACCAATATTATTGTATAGGATAGATGCTTAATAATAGTGCAAAATAAATTCATGTAATTGATTGTGAATCAAGGTTATTTAACTTGGTTCACTTTTTTACAACCATTACAATGTTAGCAAACCAATTCCCTTATATATTCCCACAACATAGATCTCTAGTTCGCACTCATCCACCCATTCATCCCATGCTATAGAGCCATAGAGAAGATCAGGTGCCATGTATGATAGCTTCTCTTCAACTCTTCACTTCCATCAATGGCACTAAAGTGTACCTGTTTGTTCATCCTCTTTGACTCTAAATATTTTAGTACAAATGGGCAATAATGTGTTGTAATTAGTTACACTACTTACAATCAATAAGATTATGAAAATATTGAAACTTCGTAATATCTAAATACTTCTACAGTAGCACAACTATGTAAATTAGTCTAAAACATATTAAAGTCCTAATTAGTTCACAAGGAGAATGTGGGAGGGGGGCAAATTCAGGCAATCTTCCATATGGTACTATGTTGATGGGGAAGTTATTTTCTATGAGTTGGTGTCTCCATTGAAGTTTTGAAATATTGTGTAATTGTTGTTGGAGGATACAATTTATTTAGATCCGGTGTCTACATCAAGTTTAGAAATATGGTTCTTATCTAAGAATTGGTGTTTTTTTCTATCAACATGGGTGACCTTGGTAGCATTTAGATGTCAGAATTTCCCTTTAAAGATATATCATCCTGATCACATAGGCTTGTTGATGAAATCAAGTAGTTTTTTAAGAAAGTCATAATTATTGGTTTTGGAACTAGCTTTTCATATGAAAAATATATGAAGCTATGACTTTGCTTCACAGCTTGATCGATTTGGACCGTTAGTTGTTAGCGATTAGTTATGCTAGCTTAGCTTGTTTAGGCCTTTTATGGTTTGAATTCTGGACTTAGCATGTCAATACTTTTTGTGGGATTAAATTTGGACAATTTGTACATCAACATGTGGATTCCCATGATATGTAAGGCTATGTCTCCAAACTCATTTAGGCACTTGATAGGACGCACCCACCTAGTGTGTCTTAGTGTCGGTGTGGCATGTGTGCATGAGTTCATGCATGTGTCGGATTTGAGTTCACGAAAAAAAGATATAGCTTGGTCCCACCCTAACGTATGAAAGCAAGAGTTGGATGAACACAACAATTTAATTGTAGACACCCGATCTTAAACTCTAGTGGATGGACCCATGTAGTCACGGCATGTGATAATGAAAAGTATTTATTTATGTGTGCTGAAGTGATTCTGAGTCATTATAACTATCTTTTTTGGTTGGACACAAGCTAGGATGGAAAATACTATACTTTACCCTACATCTATGAAATAAATTTTTCTTCACCCGAGTCAAAAGTGTAAAAAACACTTTTAGGACTAATACTTAGATGGTGCCAAATGTTTCTCAATCCATCATTAAAATACTTGACCACCTTTGAGTCATTCTTGAGATGGCTATACACCTACTTATGGGCTGCAAATACTCACAATGTACCTTGAGTTTAATCGGTGCCTAGGTCCACTGTGACCTATTGGATGGCTTCACTTGGGCAACCTTTAATCCTCTCTTTTCATATAAAGTCAACCCACTAAATGTAATTATGAATATAAATCTGCTATAGGAATGAGCCATGCCATCACGTAAACACAGCCGTTAGATTTCATCCTATTGATGTTCTAGCAAAGTGATTTGGTTGTAGCAGACGTCATTCTCTTGTGTGTTCTCTTATAAGGCCAAATAGAAGCCATAGCAATTTGCTCCTATTGGGCTGTCTCCACATGCAAAGATGCATGGTGAACAACCCTTTCGCGATACGTTAACAGTCGCATATGTGGCCGATCGACCTCATCAACACAGCTAGGGATGAAATTGGCATGGATATGGATGTAAACTTGATCTACCACATTTCTTTTCATTCTTTTTAGAATAAAAAATGAAAACTAATACCCTGGATATAAAAATGCGGCGAATATTGTCAAATACAAAACTAGAACGAATACGATCATGAATATTTATTGCAACATGAAAACCCCTCATATTGGATGTCTAAATTGAACTAAGAGATGTGCTAGATCTTTTATACTCCCTCCAGTTGATAGTTCATGTTGTTTTGGATAACGACACGGTCTTCAAAACCTATCGTTGACTATGATTTATTAAAGTACTTTTTAAGACTCATCTATACATGTTGTTTTAGTGTCTTCAAAACTAAATATTTTAAAAGATATTACTAGTCAAAATTTTAAAAGTTTGACTTCAATCTTATCTAAAATGATAGGAATTATAGAACTCGAGGGGAGTATAAATGAATAGATGAAATTCTCCAAATGTTAGGAACCATGTCTTCACAATAAAATGCACCATAAGAGAAACCACATCGTTACGATAATCAACGAGTCTATTCATAGAGATCAAGCATAGCAATGTGGAATCGTAGAAGCGTGCCATGTGTCATGTGCAAACCTCAATTGTGTAGCGCACACCACACATGGTTACCGACACGAACATTGCCACAAGGAATGACTGCTCAAGCAATAGAGGCCTAGTGGCAATATATGGGTCTTTGTGATGTATATGCCAAACTTTACAAGTGATGGAAGATTAGGTGCCCAATCTTCCGATAGGTTCAATTTGGCAATATGAAGACATTCATGTTTTGAGGCTTCTGATCAGTTGATTGTCACTTCACAACCACTACACCCGCTCATCTAGTCATTATTGATCATGCTCTCATGTAATCGACCTCACCACAAAGGTTTTGCTCCAACAAAGAAGAAATTTATAAGAACAAGGAAAACACAATTTAAATTACAGATAAATGAATAAACACACAAAGTTGGGGTTTCACAAACTGATCTAGTGGCGAAACTGCAAAGTGGTAGAATAATCTAAATAAAACATAAACCCTAACAATGGCAGTGGCTGCCTACTTATGAGCTACATGAAGTGGAAAGTCATCCAGAACATAGGACAACCAAGTAGGACTCAATTATAAGCCCAAAGGCCTAAGTCAAATTTGGACCGGAATAGGTACATGATTCATTTTGCAGATTTATGATAGTTTAAGGGATATTTTGATGTGGTACCAAAATCATCTAAAATTTGACTTCATAATCTTTACAACAAGTAGTCATGTGCCCCAAGAAGCCTTCTAGATTAGTGGCTAGATCCTGAAGTTGGCATTGTTAGGAAGGCCAAATCTAAATCCAAAACAATAGAACTTTATCTATTGGTTTTTATGGCCTAAAAGTGACATGATGATATAGGAAAACACTTAGAGAAGACCATGAATTGGTCCCCAATCAATTTTTTTTATCATCCAAGCATTCTAAGTGCCCGCTCCACATTCTTTTACCTATGCAAGTAGTTCTGCAAACGATAATACACACAACTCATATTGCAGCATCCTTTATTCAAATATAAAGAATGTGAATCTAATATAAAATGCTTTTTGCCTTTGGTTTATTAATGTGTAATATAGCCATGGTCGTATCTAGGGCGAAAATGAGCTTGTAGATCACCAAATATCTAGACAATATTTTTTGATAGTTTCATCTGTTTCCATTTTATACCAAATACCAATATGATTGTATTCATTTCTATTTTACAAGAAAAAGGTTCTAATTCATTTCTAAGGTCGATGCTATCTAATAAGTGAATTTTAAAGAATGTCATACCATTCCTACTTGTGTGCCCACATGAAGGGGAAAAATTGGTAATCCGTGGGTCAGCCAATCTATCCATGCCACTTCTTAGATCAATCAACTCGGCTATTCCCATGTGTGCTATATCTACTCCCACAAACGCTATCTAGCTTTTGGGTCGGCTTGGGTTGCGAGCAAGTTAAGGTTGGCTCAAAGAGGGAGGTTTGACTTCCATGGTCTATAATTCTGCTCTTTTTCAAATTTTTTTTATCAGAAAGACTAGTCCCTACAAGTATCATATATGGTAATAGTAAAATAACATCCTTAATGCCATGCCATGGCGATAGTGGTGCCTAGATCATAGTATCAAACTTGGTATGTTGTATCTATCATCCTAGGTTACATGTACCAAACTTGATGTCGAGGTATTATATGTATTAGACCTAGCACCTACATATACTATGTCTGATACCTAGATATCATGTATTATGGTACCTCTATAACATTACTATGATACCTTAGAGGTAGTAGACCTGATACCACATATATATCATCTTCGATATCCATAGGTATCAAATCTGGTACCTATAATATCAAAGTTATAGTATTAGACTTTGTACCTAGATTTATCGTCAGGTACTTACGTATCATGTCTTCGGTATCTATTATGCATCATGACCGATACCAAATATAATACATAAGCTAGACCACTATGAAGGTATGATAGATATATAGCCAAAGCTTTATCTAAATACTAAGTTGCAACTCTCTTTTTTCACTAACTTATCCTAACAAAAACACTGTCCAACCAAGCTATGAGGTCATATATAGGCCTGGCCAACAAGTACAAATCAAATAGGCCAACATGCAACCTAACTAAGGCATAGGCCCACATGCTTGGGAGGAGCATGCTACTCACATAGTCCCCTAAATTGCATTATGTTGTCTAAGTTAAGTTTTCTGGCTGATCAGTGTCTCCAATATTAGGGTAATGTGAAGATTAGTCCAATCCAAAAATCTAGAAAATAAAAAAACATAATAAAAAAACATTTTTCTAAAGAATAAATTTTGATCCCAAAATTGTGCAAGGTAGAGTCAAACATGCTGCATTTATCTATGATATTATGTTGAGAAGATTAGGCCATCCATATATCAATGTAGGAATAACTATAGTAGTAAATGGTACTAAAACCATCGAAGGTTATTTGGTTCAAAAACCTTAGGCTAGCACAAATTAAATCTATTTAAGTTACTAGGTGTCCATGGATGAGATCCTGACTAGGAACCTAAGGTTGGAATTATTTGATATCAAGATATATGTAAAAGATGTAAAAGAGGAGCAAAACACAGAAATTTTTATACAAGTTTAAACTCTAGTATAGGGTAATAGTTATACTCCTGTTTACGTATATTGCTAAAATGTATCATATCGAGTATACTATAGGAAACATGCTATCTAATCTAACATACCAAGCTAATATCGACGGAATATATAGTGCAATGTAGTTAGTGGCTAGTTATAGGCTTCTTTCAGAGCGTAGACTTAGCGTGACGTGGATTGTTTGGTTTATGATTTGATGCTCTCTAGGCATTGCATTTATACCAAACAAGAAACAAGCAAATAAGATTATATTGTACTCGAGTCAAACTATAGAGTCATTTCTTATTTGGACTCCATATTTAAATATCACACTTTATATAATATTAGGTATAGAGTATATGAGATATGTTATAGAAAGCTATCTATATGTCATATCTAGCCTATTTAATCAAAAGTTTTAAATATAATAATTTTGATGTTACTAAAGAAACAACAAATATTTGGTTGTATATAAACTATACCCTCACTGTTGATGTATTAGAGAAGCCTTGCTCGTTTAAAAAAAGGGCAAATTTGGCCCACTGTACTTAAATTCCTTTGCCTCAAATTTACAACAATTGAACATTTTGCAATGAAACGTGAAAAAGAGAGGAAAAGAAAGGAAAAACAGGGCAATATTGTCCTGTCCCTCGTGCGGCGTGCACCCGCAGCCGCGGTCTGACGGTTGCGCACTCGCACCGCTCCGCACCAACAATGGACTACGCCGCAGCCGCCTCTCACGCCGCCGCCGCGGCGCCGCCGCCGGCGGATCCCCACCATCCCCACTATCCTCACCCCTACGCCCCCTACTCTTACCCCTACGCGGCGGCGTACCACCCGGCCGCCCCCGCCTCCGACCCCTCCAGCGCCGCCTCATCCTCTTACTATTACCCAACCGCGGTTTCGACCGCCGGCGGCGCCTCCGGCACCGCCGCGCAGTACGACCCCTACGCGGCATACCAGTGCTACGGTGCCTCCGCTGCAGCTGGGGCAGGCAGCGGCGGCGCCGGGGGCTTATCGGGGTACTACTTTGGCGCCGGTGAGGCGTTTCAGGCCCCGTCATCGTCGGCGTCGCAAGATGCTCCTGCGGCTACCGCGGCGACTGGCAAGGAGGCTGGGAAGCATTTTGGGTTCGATCCTCAGCACTACGCGCAGGTCAGGGTCCACCCTGCTTCTGTTTTGACTCAATGTCCGTTGATTTCTGATTGTGGCGAATTTAGGTCGATGTGCTAGGGTTTGAGAGGTTATTGTTAGGCATCGAAGAATTAAATTACGAATTGGATGCCTATTAGTGATTAAATTTTGATTAGTCTTGCCTTGGTTTTACATGTGAGACATTCGCATGGATTTAGATATTTCCACCTTGTTTAGTCCTTCCATTGATAGTTCTTGATTTTGGAATTATGGCACTGCAAATCACATTGATAGTTCTTGATTTTGGAATTATGGTACTGGAAAGCACAATTCTTTCGTGAAAACTGAAACATTATGTTGCATGGAAGTTGTATTCTTTCATGAAGAAAGCTTGTTGGCGGACGAGCAAGACACATGAATTTCAGTTAGTTCCATGAAATTTTAAATGATAATGAATTGATTTAAATCAAAACCTTGCTTTAAAGGATAACATGCGTTCTATATGAGAGGTAAGTTTAGTAAAAACACATGGCAAGTCATCCTACTCCTATATATATGTGTGGTGGAAATTGCAGCAGCATGAATAAGACTAGAGTCTGTAGTATTCAGGTTGAGAAGTTAACTGATAGTGAAGTTATCCTATATTACTTGGTTATTTTGTAGGATCTTTTTTGTGGTGATTTGGTTTTTATTCAAAAAGTATGAACACCATTTTGTTATGTTGCTGGAAATACTTGGATACAAATTTCTGTGTTTTGAATTTTTTATTTCAATCTGACAGTGAGCTTTTTTTCTTACATTGCTCATCTCCTGTTATCTGTACCGTTATCAAGTTTCCTTCTCCATTTGTACTCTTAGGTCTAAGCAACAACCAACAAATAACAACAAAATCTTTCAATTCTAAGTAAGTTGTGGTAAGCTAGAGTTGGAAAGAGTCTTAAATCACGATTCAGACATGCCAATAGCTGATTTTCAAGAACTTTCATTTAATTATAAATTTTTAGATATATCATGATCTTTTAACTCACTTCTTATTGTACTCTTAGATCTACTTAACCTAAACTTGAAACCACCCATTAAGATTTGAAATTGAAATATCATGAGATGCCTAACGAATATCATACTCCTCGCACATTTTTTTCTATGAAATCTCTGTATTCCCCATGGAGGAGGGAGGGAGGGGGGCTCCATGGAGTATGGGTTTCTGGGCCTGCCTGATAATTCAACAGGCTCACAACTTACAAAGGGCACTCACTGCTCTTCTATTATGATTTCTCTGTCCAAACATATATTACTCTTTCTACTGAAGGTTAGATTTTCCTTTTAATTTTTTTCTGGGCACTTTTTTTTTGTTTTCTGACAATGTGGTAAAAAAGTGGGACTGTTGTGCCTACTGTAGTGTAGATTAAATTGATCCCAGACAATTATTTATTTGGACATGCCTACATTCATCTAGAATCAAGTTGCCATCTACTTGTATGATGCACAATGTACTGTGCACGTTACAATATATCTGCATACCTCTGGTGAATTTTATATTCTTGTTGATGAGTTAGTGAATCATGTTGAGCGATAACTCGAATGACCATTTCTGTTGTCGTAGCTCTGGTTTAGAGGTTTGCTCATAGCATTTTGATCACTTTGTAAGTTTTGAGTGGTTTCGTGGTTAATCCTTTTCACAATACTGAGATGGGCTGTGCTTGCATGCATGGTGCAAACCATTCACTGTTATATTCGGTACTATTCAATTGACCACTGCCGTGCCACCCAAAGATTAGGGATCTGACTCAGATCCTTGACACACTTTAATATTCCTAGGCACAATTTCTTTGGACCTCATAGTGGGACGTGTTGGGTACATAATGGCAAAACTTGCCACACTCTAATTTTTTGGCTATCACGTAACCTCATTTTTTTTAGTTGGTGAAACACTTGATCTTTTTACCTTTCCTCATTTGACTCTTTGCCGATGATTGGAGGTCAGCCATATGGTTTTCCTTATCAATGGAACACATTGATATTGGAGATATTGGAGGACTTATGCTTGTATGGTTAATTGAATAACTTATGTTTTTAGTAGGGTCGGTTTCCTTCTAAACAATTGTAGAACCATGCTTCTTTGTAAATAACTACTCCCTCTGGTCACAGAAAAATGTCATTTTGGACATACTTCATGTCAAACTTTCAAAACTTCATATCAATATCTTTTGAAATATTTAGATTGGATTTTAAAAATCATATGTTTAGATTTGTCTTGAAAAGTACTTCCATAATATTACAATTTTATTGGCTTTTATATATTACGATAGAAACAAGTGGTAATTTGTCTTACCTGACACCACGTTTCAAGTATGCATAGTCTGGTTTTAATTAAGTTATTTATTAGTATTTATGTCATTTGTATTTATGATGTGCCAGCCAAAGGATTGTATCAGCATATGGTAGCTAGAGCTTTCTTTCAAGAAAGTGTACTACCTGTTATAATTATTTCTAGCCTGTTTTATGTTTTTTCATGTTTCAAAGGCTTTGTTAACTTGGTTATACCTGTTCTCACATTTTTTGTAATATTCATGTCTTATTATATGGACATTGTTGGGACATATAGAAATATAATTTGCATTTCTGAGGTCCATGAGAATGTTGTCTTCAATTGAACATGTTGGAATGTGGTGCAAATGATTGCAGCATATGATGAATGGTTGTCAAAATGATATACAATACCTCGAAATGAACTGTACACAGTAATATTTAGTCATTCTGCTATGGCACTACTGTGGTGATCATAGCATTCCAATCTCTGATGAAAAATCAATTTGAAGTTGTAGTTGTATAGTTGTAACTGCACACTTGGATCACACTGCAATGTTGATCTTGTCAAACTATGAAACAAATACAATAAAATTAATCAATATGCACTCAATTGCTTGTGGTGATTTTACAATGTGTTTCTGAAGGTATGCCTTATATTCTTTTGTCATCCTGAAACTTACTAGTCCCTTTACTGATTGAAGTAAGACATTTTAAAATTAAAATAATGTAGTGCTCTAATATCTAATCTAGACAACTTCTACTAATTAAGCTTTTAGTAAATGGTTGCTGGTTTTCTTCTTTGCTGTGTCTAGAGTTTTGACAGCCAATGCATCAGTTGAGCAGTATTAGTTGTGTTGGCCTGATTTGATGTTTTTGCATGTTGTAATGCTCCCATTCCACACTGCTTGCTTTGGGCTGAAGCACATTTAGTTGGAACACAATGTACGATTCCTCAGTTAGTCCTCTTATCTCTGTAAATCTAGAGGATACCAAAGACAGAAGTTGAAGCATATCTATCTTGTTGCTACATCAGGTCTTAGTTCCATTTGTACTTGCTTATGCTCCTCAGACAGCAACTAGCTCTTCTTGGCTATTTATGAGGGCATGTCCAGTGATGTCTTCAGCACATTATCTTCTACTGATGTGTTGTTCTCTGGAGGTCCCAATAAATTCAAGGTTAACAAGCCAAGCTATAGAACATCACCTACAAAAGATTGTTTTGCTGAAATCATTGAGCATATAATTGGAGTAATCTGTCAAAATATTTATTATTTTCATATTTCCCTCCAAAAAGGCAACGTCTTTTTATTCCTAATTCTGTTCTAGTGAAGTTCATGTTGAGTTTGCTGTAATTTCTCGTGATTAGAGTGGTTTTGATCCCTATCTGCCATAGTCTCAGCACAGAGCCAGAGTTGAGACCTATTCAAGTCTTGGATCAAGTGAACAGTATTATTAATAGTTTGTGAAGCTTTTTCTGCTTCATGCACAACACAGCAGCAGAATGAAGTGTCCGTCAGAACAATCACCTTGGCAAATAAATCATACCTGTTATGAGTCAAATAAATTTGTAAATAATGCAAGAAAAATTGACTAATAACAATACATTTTGATATAGGATGAGAACAAACAACCTGGCATTATTAAAGAGCTCGTTCTCTGTTTGGAAGCTTTTCTGACTCTTAATAAATATTAATTGTTCCATAGATCGTGTTTTGGTTAGTTTGTTGTCCTTGATTATTTCAGATTGTATTCAATCCTTATAATATGAAATATGTCATCCTGGACACATGTGTCATTTTTAATTCTCGTAGTTGATTTTAGATTTTTAGCATTAAGCGTTTGTGGAATGTTTTTTGTATGTCACATTCTGATCTTCATTTATTTGCTGAACTCCTGTTTAAACCCTTTGTTTCTGTGTCTTGTCATTGTTTGTTGATGTGCCATGTCTTAACAGGGGGCAGCTATAAATTAGCCACATCCTGAATTCAATTGTGGTGTGCAGATTGGTTCAATTTAATTGTATTTGCTGGTTATCTGTTATACACTCGTTCTTATTCTTTGCTTTTAACTCCTAACAACAATGTATCTATCTGTAGGCAGCAGCCACTAGAGTTTCAAATGGAATGACACCATCAGTTGCAGCCCCTGGCATGCACCGTGCTCAGTGGAACGCCCATTTCAGGCATCCTGTGCTGAAAACTGTTCCGAGAAAGCACATAAAGAAAAAGCCAAAGCTTGTGCAACCATTAACTTGTGAAGTTTGCAAGATTCAGTGTGATACTCCAGATGTTCTTAGGATCCATAAGACAGGAAAGAAGCATAAGAAAAACCTAGAGAGGCTACAAGACTCTATCACGCCTAAACCAGTAAAGCCTCCAAATACTACAAATAATGTTGTTGCAGCAAATATCGCACCTGCTCCTGTCACTACCAGTGCGGTGCCTGTTGTAAAGACGAAGAAGAAGAAGAATGCTGCAGCAACCCCCGAAGAACTGGAGGTGAAAAAGAGACGTGTACTTGAGGCTGGAGCAGCTCAAGTAGAAGTGAAAATATGTACCGTGTGCAATGTGGTCGTCAACAGTCAGAAAGTTTATGAGTTTCACATAGCTGGACAGAAGCACCAGGCCATGGTACAGAAACAGCAAGCGCAGCTACTACATGTAGCCTGAGATGAGAAGCAACTACGCTTACTCATTTTTCTCCAGTTTTTATTTTCTTGCAACAGAGAAACGAATGCACAAGCTCCTGTACTCCTAATGTAGCGTAGCTTAACTGCTTGAAGATTCTTTGGGCTCATGCCTTCCGCAGATAAGTAGTTGAAGTTTGGAGCGAAGGTTGTCTTTTGCCTGTCTTCCAGTTGTTTATTTGACGAATCCATATTGCAGAATGTTGCCCTTTCCAACTGAATTTTAGCCCTGTTGTTTAATGACATAACGTCAAATCGAAATTGTATATTTGACCATCGCATGATACTAGTCTCTCTGTTAAAGAATATATTTAGTGGGCAAATTTTGTCGGAGGACACCTAAAATTTTGTGTAATTTGTTAATGAATATCATAAAATCTTATCACGGCTTAAAGAAATCTCTAAAAACAGTTAATTTGCTTAAGGACAACAACTATTTTTTTTAAAAGATGATAATATTTTTCAGGCCATAAACTTCTAATTTGATGCTAGGGTGAATATGAAATATAATATAGTAGCAATTTACTTGAGGGATGGTAGATTAAGATTTTCATAATGTGCAATTTTAAAATTTAGAAAAAAAAAGAAAATTTGGAAAAGTTTAAAATTTTATATTTTTTTAAAAAAAATTAGAAGAGATGCAAAATGTACTCTAGGCGCCACTCTAGGGTTTTAAAGAAGATCAGAGGGAGATGGTCTAGTTTGATTAAGCAAAACCAAGTAACATGTGCTGGGTAAATTTATTATTTTAACACAATTTATCTCTTCAATTGGTTTAGAAATGATAAAATAATGCCCTCTAATAAATTACTAGTTTTTAAGATGTACTTTAACCATGATATGTTTTTATGATATCTATACAAAAATTTTGATTTTGAGTATCCTGTAGTAAAATTTAATTATTTAGTGACAGTCTTATTGTCTTCTGGTACCACTGATAACTGATCCCCAGCCTTCAACATCAACAATCACAGGTCGTATGTCCAACTCTTCTGTAGGGAGAGCTATGTACACTACACTTTAATATGTAAACATTTTATACAATTTTGGTGCTAAGTACACTGTCTTGTGATATAGTGGCGCAAAATCATTTTACTAGAAAATAAATCAGTACTTATGTGATAGTTTTGTCAAAATATTTTGTTTTACGGAATACCTTTTTTCAAATCTTCGTAAACTAATACTCATTCTATCTAATAAAATTGTTTTCTTATCAAATGTCATAATATATGAGACAAAGTAGTTCTTTGATGCACATACATTTACCACAATATCTTTCTTACTACTATAATAAACACATGCATTCATCCTCCCTCTCCTCCAACTCGCGGAGCACATCTGCCTCTCTTTCCACACAAGTGTAACCACCATATTATCTAATATTTTATCCCTAACTCTCAACCCATTCTTAATCTCATGCACTTGTCATGTGTATTAATTAATCCTCATGGCACATCCTCAATCTTATGGTTATGGCCGTTGCAATTCACGGGCATGTTACTTGTCACTCAAATTTGGAAATTCTTACGATGCATATTTTTCTTTTTATGATTCCCTATAACAAACTTTTTGTATCAGTTTTACTTTGATTCTTTTTACTGTCAACATCATTTCTCTCTAGAAATGAGTAAAGGATGCAGAACTGAAAAAAAAATCTCCTGAACTTATTCTAACAACTTGGTAATTAGATGTCCTCTCAACTATATCCATATATCCAAATAGTTTCATTCAATAGAAGCTATATGGAAACAACATCTGCTTTTATTTTGTTCATGATGACTATAGGGCATCGAATATATTTTAATTTCCCTAGCATTAGTAAATAAAAGGAAAAAACTAGTAATATAGACAGTAACATTGTTATCATAACATATCCTATATTCTTGTATAATTGGAAAAAAAAGCACAATATGTATTGAGCCACATCACTAAAAAAATAGCTGTTAGATCTCTCCTAATTTTAATCTCAACCATAATTGATGTCTTCTTATTCATTGATGTCACTAATCCTGTGAATCTATAGGTGACACTTCTTTTCCTTATAATTGTTACTGTACATGGTATCGAGCTTGCATCACTATTTTTTTTAGCAAAAAGTTGATTCCTCCTAATATAATATACTATAAAAACTCTCTAACATGACTCTGCAACACAGAGAATCCTTAGTACAACTACATAGTTATCTTTTTTAGACCTACAGAAAATCCATTTCGGCCTTCGCTTCGAAAAAGTATAGCCAATAGACAAAGATAACAAAATGCCATTGCTAAACCTCCATCCATAGTTAACGAAAATATACTTAACACACCATCTCAACTGTTTCAACCTTTCAATGATTAATCTATGGTTAAATTGTCTCACTTCTTTTTCTCATTTTTTCTCATGAAGTCATATCGTCTCAATTATTTGTAAACATGCGATGACCAATCTATGGCTCAAATTATCTCCCTTCAGTCATAATAGCATCATCTCAGTTGTTTGTAACCTTGGGATGATCAATCATACAGCTATTTTGGGATTGATTAAAAGTACAAATTGTATGACATCGTCCAACTACAAATACATCTTATGCATAATTTTTGTTCTCATACAATTAATTGTTTCATTGTCATACAATTACAACAACTAACGGGGTTCTTATAGTGTTGTGATATTGTTAGGAGATGCGATATTAATACGTGAATTTAACTTTGAGATGCTTGCTCATTTTAGCAAAGATGCTACAAATTATTTCATTCTAAAATAGGAATTTCCAATAGAACATATGATCTCTTAGCGCAAACAGATTTCTGTGCAAATAAATTACATCATGCTTTTGTCAACAAAAGAAATAAATCTAAGCACACCTCCTTAGTTTGAATTTTTATCTAGTTCTAAGGGGTAAGAAATACTGTTATGAATGGGACATTATGGTTGGAAAAAAGATCATTTAACTAAATAAGAGTTAGGAAGAAAGCCGATCCAATAAAATAGGAAAAAAATTGGTCTAAGAAGTTTATCCAAATGAGACCGAGTTTGAGGAGCAGCCGTGAAATTCACGGCAGAGTATTTCTATCCTATCTTATATAGATAAGAAGATTTAGTTAGTTTGGTAACTTCCTTAGAGATATTTTCCTTTATCTTTGTTACAAAATAACATCCGATGTTTGTTGTAAACGCGTCGGACTTTATAAATCCACGGTATAAATATAGAACTTTAGAAATATGTAAATGATCATTTAATCAATATAACTTCGATGTATCGTCACCCTAGTCTATCTAGGTTTTTATCGGCGAGGTCTGGCTCTCGACGCGGGGCTGTATCGGTTAAGTTCAATCTCCGGTGAAGGGGTAAGTCCCGTCACTATCTCGATATGTCTCGCGTTGTCTAAGACTACATCGATTAGGTTCGACCTCTTAGGACGATCGGATGTATCGCATCACGTCCGTGCAGGATCTATCGGTCTATTAAGCTCTCTCCACCGTCGTCAGTTTTGTACCGCATCGGTTAGGTTCGACCTATGAGGCTGTAGATGGTAGAATGAGCTTTACGCCTATAGGTCTCTGTACAGCGTTTCATCGAAGTGTTAGCCGATGAGTTATCTATACGTTGAGCATCACGTCCAACGTATCGGCTCCTCGACCGATATGCACCAGTCTTTAGTGACTTTACTTGAGCGCCACCCTAAGTGCATCGACCTTCCAGCCGATGTGAGCCTATCTTCAAAGAGACGTCCTCTCATCGACTCAACTAGCCGATGGGTTCGCTTCGCCCTTACTTCAGTACATCCGATCCGGCGTTCACTATCCCATTGCCATTGGCCTTGGTCTCTTACTGTCTCGATTAGATCTGATCTTCGAGATTCGGTGCTAGCGGCGTTGTCATGGCGAACGACGGGTCTCGTGCTGCCATATTCAGAGAGGCATCGGCTTTGTAGCCAGTACCTTTTATATGATTTCTTGCCAGTTTGCATATGCTTTCATCGGCTTTCTAGCCAATGAACGATCACGATAGGTTCCGTCGACTACCAGGAGGGATCCCGCGCGCTTTGCTATTCTCTGAATACACTCCGGTGCCTCCATCAGCTCTACAACCAATGGATCAGGATCACACTTTCACTACACCCGGAGCCATCATATCCTTCATCGACATCCAACTACGCCTTGATCGGCTCCCCAGCCGATGGAAGAGTGTCATGATTTCTATCGGCGATCAGCCGATAGCAGGAGCCATCCGGACGCGGCCGATGACCAACTCGATCCTATCGGCAGTCAGCCGATAGCAAGGGCTCATATCGGCTCGTCGTCTGACTGACCCATTTGCCTTACCTCCTTGTCAAATTGACTGGCACGCCCATACCCGCATCGTCGCGTCGGAGCCGATCGAAACCCATGGCCCTCGGCGCGCGTACCTCGAGCCACGGAGAGAAGCCGACCGGCCTATACTAAAGGTAAGCAGACCTCCCAGACGTTGGCGTGTTCATGCCGGGGCGCGCGGGATTCTGGCGTGAACTGTAGTATATATCATAATAAGGGTGGTGTAATTATTAATGATTACGAATAAAATTGCACATCATATGAAGTAATGTTACTTAGAGCACTTTTAAAGGGGAAGGCGTAGGCTATAATAGCATGAAATAAAAGATTTTCTACCATGCACACCAAGACATTATGCGAAGAAGGGATAGTAAACCATTACCACGAGACACACGGTGCAGTGGAAGTAAGGTTAGAGAAGTCGTTCCAATCATACGTGTGTCGAGGTGATATATGAAGCAATTGATCGCCGCCATCTTGATGTTAATCAACGCCACAACAAGCAACGCCTCCACCGGTAACTGTACGTCCGGTGCTAGAACGCCGATCGCGGGTGTACTACCACTCACAAGAGGCTAGGGTTTGGTTCGGCAGGTGGTGGCTAAGGTTTTTTTCAAGGTGAACAGAGGTGTCTCTCCTCGACCTCCCCGCTTCTCTATATATAGGCTCCTCACTTTCGCTTAGCGCACCATGGTTTAATAAGAGTCTACTCAGATCTTTATTCGAATTGAGCTCTTATCTAAATCACATTTGAATAATCATTGTAACCTGTTAAGCGTGTGACTCTATAGGATTCACCTATATTTGATTGTGACTCAGAAATACCTTTCTAGTCACTCTATTAATGGCAGTCTCTAGTAAGACATCTTAACCCTAAAGTATACATAAAAATCATATCGACTAAATCTATAATATTTTCATATATAAATCCCTTTATCTTATGATATCAATTGAGTTTAAGGTAATACTTGTGTCATCCTCTTAATAACTCAACCACTCTCTTGATCCTATGATGGATTATAGATTGATTAACTCCTCAATCATCTTAGCATGGCCATATACTTCTATAATCCATTATATTAAGAGACCCAGAGATATCTCTCCCACAAGAGAACCAAATTCTATCTTAATCACTCACATCCCACTATATATTTTATAGCAAACCTGAAAACATGACTACTTTATTATGAAATAGTGTTTATTGGGCCTATGATGATCTTAAGTCTAAGGCCTTCATATAAATACTAATTAAGATTAATTCATAACATATAAAATATTTGTAAGTATCTCATAGCAAGTTTATCCAACCATATATTCATAATTTGATATATTTATACCATAATTTATGAAATATGATCATCAATCAATATATATACTGATCATATAATCATATTTGGTCCTCATATATTAAGGATTATTTAAAAATAGTAATATTTGACATTAGGAGCAAGACTGAAAGAAATAAGACCGTAGAAGATCCAGTATCAGTCATAATGATAATATCTATTTTAAAAAACAAATTATATGATATTTACAATTTTATATTGTGTATATTACTAATAACTTTATATACCAACGTTGCACATCATTTCTAAACTCTTTCACTAAAACTTTAAGGGATAACATCTAAGTCATCCCCATGCTGCCTTGTTTCTTGAAAAAGAGTAGGATCATAATTTATTTTTACTTCATGCACGAGAAAGGTTGTAAATACATATGGCATGGGCTGACTGATATAATGATACGCATAAAACCAAAACCGTAATTTCTAACTTTACTCGCAGAGAACACTTTATTTTTTTTCTTATTGAACTTCTTTCACTTCAATCCATCATGAAGGTGTCATAGCATTTTATCACTCTTTCACAATAATTTTATTACTAAATATGTTGTTTTGCGATATTCAGTTTTGTGATAATTTATGGTTAAATCTATTTTATCTGTTAATACAATTCTTATGTATGTCTCATAATACTTTTTTTTAGGCTTTCGAGTAGCATTTTGTTATCAGTTTTTGACCTAAAATCAAGATATTGATTGAATATATATGAATTTGGTTGATATGATGAACCAAAGAATCACTCTGAAGATGAATGCACAATATTTATGTGAGGAAGACGACATAAACCGTGAAATAAAGAACCTCATGATGGAGATTTTGACTGCCAGTGTTTGTTTTTAAGAAAGAAATGGTGTCTATGACCAAAATGGGCATCCTAATATTCTATTTCCATGAAGCTCCCCAAGGTTTCTCTAGCTCAGACCTTGGAAGTTTCTGACTATAAATTTTATGGTAGCCAATTTGTGAACTTGTCTGAGCTACTTCTCGATTATAGTGGGTTCTATCTCTGTGAATTTGTTGGAGCTGAAATTCTCTTGTCAAAGTTTGTAGGAGCTGAAGTTCTCTCTGTCAGAATTTGAAGAATTCGTAACTTGTTTGTTGTGGTTTACAAGGGTAATGAAACAAGAATAGTTTTCTGGTGTAGGTCTCTTAATCTGTAAACTGTGAGTTCTTAAATCTTAATGTGTGGCTGGAGTATCTGTGGAGCTATTCGTTACAGTAAATTCCTTATCAGCCATTGAAACTTAATTTTCTGTTTTTGCTTTTAAGATTACCAGACAATTATATTTTTTTGTTGTTCGAGTGTCCCTTTTATGCCCCTATCATAAACATGGTTTTAAAACTCTATTAAGTTGTCAGCAAAAAAGAATAGCTAAGTTCTAAGCAAATTGATTGGATAATAATACATGATATTTTTTAAAAAATTACCATTGCAACACATCAGCATTAAAAAATAAAAATGCATCTAACCAACTACATTATATAGATAGCATATTTTCGTTGTAAAAATAAATTTTAATTTGTATAGATATATTGTTGTTATTAAAAATTTTATAACTTTTTTTGGGGGGGGGGGGGTACATAGTATTAATTAGAATTCAAATGCCATGTAATTATGTTTATGAGGGAAATTGTCAGCAGCTCTATCTTGTTATATATTAAGATGGAGAGAAATTGCAATAAAAGATTGTCTAGTCACTAATACTTCGGTATGCCCAGACAATCACTACTTATTTAGAGTGATTTCAACCATAGCAAAATGCTACAGAAACTAAGTTATGTTGCTTCAAATCTTACACTATTAGAAATAGAACTTACTTTTCACTTATTTTTTTCCTTGGTGAAAAATTATGTCGCTTTCTAGCCAAATGTTTCACATGTGATTATAAGTGTCCCAACATTTTAGTCATTTTATTTAGACATAACTTTCACACAAGTTTTCTAGCATTCGATTATTCTTAACTAACCACATGAAGATGAGACCGATTATAAATATCTATAGGAGGCAATAAAAAATTTTGGTGTAGAAACACTTCTCGGCAAGATGGTCCATGGTTTTAAAGGCTTCATGGCATAAATGACACGTAATTTTAAAAGTCTCAAAAATATAGTTAAAAAAATTACTTTCTAATAAATTAGTACTAGACTATCTAATTAGAACTTGTTGAATACTAAACATCGTCAAGGCTTGAACAAATATTCACAAATTAATAATATATTTAGTAGTTGTAAGTCATAAATAGTTATATATTTGGTGTTGATAATACCTTATTATTTATTATATTTGATTTATTTTTTAAAAATATTTATTACAAATCACTAGTCTATATTATTATATATGGGATTGGCTTGTACTAATGAAACATCATTTATATATCATGATCCTTGCATATACTTGTACTTATCATGAGCCTAACAAAGTTAGGATGGTAATGATGATGGTTGCAGTTCAAGCATAGGGTACAAGGTGATCAATAATTAGCTAACTGGTTTGAGGAGCAGGGTCATATATGTATGACACCCACTTATACTTTTATCCTTTTGTCCTTGTTGTCTAAAAGCTTAATCTGCTATGCTATGGTTAGAATTGATATATTTATATGCTAGCTCTAACCTAAGCTCTCCATATGAGAGTAATCCCACCAGCACCACACCGTATACCACATAGGTCTCTACTATTAGACTAGGGAATTACAATTTGGGCATCTTGTCCTTTACAGACTGTCTAGAAGACAAATGATCTCTACTGAAGGGTGGTGGATGACTTTGACATTATTTTTTTAGGAATTTCCAAATATATTATTCTAAACACTAACAATTGTAATAGTCCCCAAAAGTTCAAATTTGTGACTTAGCAAATTCAATGTGAACTATCGATAGGGTAGCAGATTTGTCACTTGAGTAAATTTTACTTGCAATATAGGAATATGTGGGTCACTTTGGGAGCACGTTAGTTCGCTATATGGGATGCCTTGGTAGATATGGGATGGGCTGCTATATCTAGTTCTAAGGAGAAAAAAACGGTTGTTCTAGTTTATTTTCCCTTTCAAATCTCTAAGGCTTATTCAGTTTGTAGAAAAAAAAAGATGATTTTGATTTCTAAGGATTAACTCCTATAAGTATTATTCGGTTTATAGGAATAAAGTATATAAAATGCAAAAAAAAAATTTCACTCAAATCTCTTAGAAAAATTTCTATGGATTGATGTGTGCATGTTTATTCCTATATTTTTTCTATTCTCTATTCCTATAGTTTAAGGGCCCTTTAAATTGGAGGACTTGCAAAGGAATTGGAGGATTAAGATTCCTTAGGATTTTTTCCCATATACCCCTTCGATTCGTAGAAAGTAAATAGGAAAATTTTACAGGATTGTATATGCTCAATTTTATAGGAAAATAAGCAAGAGGTTAGATCTATTGGAAATTTTTTTGGATCATTTTTTCCTATGGTGTTTCAGTTCCTATAGAATTAGGAAAAGTTGCTACTTCAATTCCATGTTTTTCTTATCTCTATGTTTTTTCTATTCTGCGATTCAAAGAGGCATAAAATTCCTCTAAATCAATTAAGCCCTAAGTTGTTCCATGATGCTTTTCATGTCACTAGGATCTACAAATTCAAATAAATCTTAGGCAAATAAAGTTCTAATATATGATATACATCACAAATCACAAATGGACAGCAATCAAGTGATACATCTTAAAATTAAGAAACTAATTTGATAAAAACAAATTGATTAGGTAAGAAAACCCTTAATGAAATCATAACTTGGAAGGAAGAAGAATAACATGTGACTTAGAGCAAAATTGATTCGTCCTAAATAGGACGCTACATGCTGACTACTATATTAATATTATATGATCACTGTGCCATTATGAATTGGCATCGTTACTATCTATCTCAGATTGTTCTTGGTTTGTACGTACCACACACAGAGTCTCTGTATTTGCTCAAGTATTTTTTTTGTAAATTTTATTATACTGAACCATGATAGTGGTAAATTAGTGCACTACATACCACAGTTGAACCGACTAGCCATCAAACCAGAAAAGCCACTGGTTCATATGTCGAGCGGTCGATCTGTCCCTGTCTACAAAATAATACTAATACATGTCCCCATGAGTGCACGCAACAGCAATCAAGCGCTGGCTGACTGGCCAAGTCCCGTGTGTTTGTTCATGTGTCGGTATTAGGTAAGAGCAGCTGAAAAACCGATAATATAATCTAAAGTTTCAATTTAAAACATAAGAAGTCTAGCCATTTTTTCTATAGAAGGCCTAAGCTTAATCCATTTTTTACTATTTATATATTTAGCTATTTAGTCTAATGGTAAACCTAACTATATTTATACATAAAGTTTTAATGCTGTCTAGTTTATCAGCCATATGATATTTTCTGAGAATATTGATTTTAGTTTTTTTCAATCGGACCGACGGTACATCTACCTACACATAACTGAACTGAACTCTATCCAATCTAAAATCAGTGGGATTACATCAGTTGGGTGTGAAAGGCAGCACAAATCCAGGCTTGCCCAAGTGGCAAAATAGCCAAATACCCAAAAAAAAAAACATCCCTTATTTTGATAAGAAACGCGATTAACCCATACAATCCGGAGGGGTAAAACGGGAATATTTTTTTTCTGTGCGGGCGGCCGCGTCCGGAGCTTCTTCCCGTTCCGTGCCGCTCCACCAAACGGAGCCAAAGAAACCAAAATCAGCAGAAGATCCATCCATCGGGGAAAGAGAGAGAGCCATGGCGCGGGGGAAGAATCACTCGGAGGGGGAGGAGGAGGAGGGGGGAGGAGGAGGAGGAGGAGCAGGAGCAGGGGGAGGAGACAGACGAAGGGGAGGAGGAGGAAGATGAAGGGGACGAGGAGTGGGAAGAGGCGGAGGAAGTGGAGTGGGGAGGGGAGAGCGAGCAGGCAGCTGCGGCGGAGGATTCGGCGCTGGTGGTGGCGGAGGCCGCGGCAGCTGCGGTGGCATCGCCTGTGGTGGATGGCTCCCCGCCGAAGCTGGCGGAGGGGTTCTACGAGATCGAGGACATCCGCCGCCGCCGCCTCCGCAAGGGCAAGCACCAGTACCTCGTCAAATGGTAAGATCGCTAGCTCTCTATCCCGCCCTTTCGTTTCTCTCAAATCCCTGCGTGGTTCTAGCACGGTAGAAGCTGGAGGAGTAATGCTGGATTCTTGGATTGGTGTTTTCGATTTTCGTAATCCCTGCACGGTACAATGTGAAGGTGTAATGCTGGATTCTAGGATTGGGATTCTGGGCTCTCTTATTCCCTGCACGGTTCTATCGCTCGGTAGAAGGTGATGGTATAATGCTGGATTCTTGGATTGGGTTTGTGTGCACAGCATCGGTAGCTTTTGGGTTTTAGGTAGTATTCGGTTTGCTAATGTGCATTGGATTATCCACATTTTTGGTTCAGGCGCTTATGACCACATTAAGCTAACCATGTGGTTGGGAGCCTTCACTGCTAAGGATGAAAGGGGTTTGGATTCAGATGGATATTAGTTACACTGTATCTTATACCATTTTTATTGTCGGATTCAGATTCGGTGCTGATGATATACGATACTGCTATTGAACGGATTATTTCAGTTGCTGTAGATGGCATGCATACGGAATGGAGTTAGGTCAGAAATACACCGAAGCCATCAGATAGTAAGTGCATACATAGTGATAAACAAGAAAAAGAAACAGCACAACATTAGTGGCCAGCAATGCACCAATTGAGAAGCAACTAGCAGCACAAGCAGCGCAACAAAAGCATCAGTTAGTAGTGCAACTGTGCAGCAAAGTCGCATCAGCCTGCAGCAAGCGCTAAACAGTGCAACCAAAGTGTCGTGCAGGAGCTGCAGATAGTACCCCACTATCCCACTCCCAGCAGCCAAGCAGCAGACAGTAGACTAGATGCGCTTTGAGGCCTTGGGAATTTGGCCCAGCACCCAAGCTTATTGGATTATCTAAATAGATATCCCTGTTGGGTTATCCGCTAAAAATATCAGTTAATCTGTATCTGCTGGATATTTGGAATAGCATATCTGCATCTGTTTCCATCAACTAATAGAAAATGGGCGCGCCGATTGGCATGCTTGTGAGTGGCATCCTGTGCTTGTTGTTTAACATTGAATTAAATCGATTGATATAATTTTTTTAAAGATTAAGGGGTTTATCCTATAAAGTATTATTTTGTTTTCTCTTTCCCTGTTTTTTCACTTTTCCTCTTCTTCTCCCTTATTGTGCTTGTTTTAATAGATAACCTGTTACTCTATGTTCCATATTGCAAGATGTTTAATAAAATTAATTTGATGTTGTAAATATTGGTGCATTTTTCTATAATCTTGATCAAAATTACAAAATTTGAGCACCTTGTAATATGGAATGGAGGGAGTATGTTATTTAATGGGTTTTTAATGTTAGAGGTTTAAAAGGTTAATGAATGAAACTCAATGGTTTAATTTCCAAAGCAAAGTATATCAGATTCATACTACCACCACATGCTATGGTACATGGTGCTTGTATATTTATTTGAAACAGCATTATGCATCGTTTGTTGGCCAACATCTCTCAATCGGCCCAATCCAAGGTCCGGCCAAATCAGCAGCAACCATGCATGCACATGTATGCATATGCACGTGGGAGGAGCAACTGCCGGCCAAAATGCAAAGTACTATGACACGTGTCAGAAAATGCATGAAGGGCAAAATCGAGCACTGGCTTGTGCCACGTGGTGGGGCTATCTGCCAAATGTTTTGCCCTGAATTTGTATTGTAGAGATTGTCTGAATCCATATGAGCCGGTTTTAAAAAGAAACTTAGACCATATCCTTGTCTGATCAGATTTGGAGGTGCATTGGATTTGATATATCCAATCTATTTTCATCCACACCCAAGGGCACAGAGATGCAATTTCCAGGGGCATGCTCCACTGTTGAGTTAATAGCTTGTGGCATCGGCCTCCTTTACTACAAAACAAGAAAACTCCATCCCTTTCCTTTTAACATCCCCATTCTGCCAAAAGAGATTCCTGTAATAGCACCCAGTGAAGATGGGAGAGCCTAAACTGTGAAAACAGGGTTGTGGAAGAGGAATACAAACATTGTGCCGCTTGAGACCTTGCAGGCCCGGAGCTGTCATGAAGGACATGAATAGAGGACCGGAGAAATAACTTCTTGCTTGCCTAAAGTAATTCTTGCTGTTGTTCCTCTTGTAGGAATGTAGCTTAACAATATCCTGACAAATCTCAAGCTAACTCTTAACAAACAAATCTTATCTGAACTGAAAGGGAGAACTAATCCCTGAAAGCAAATAATGACGATAGATTGTGATTACGGCGCTGGCTTCTGCCTGCTTCCCGCTCTTGGTGTAGTTGTGTAGGACAGCCACCGCCCCATAACATCTTGGGCGACTGATTCTTGTATAACATGCCCTTGTATAATGCTCAAGGTTCTAGGTTGAGTGGCAGGATCAGCTTTTAATTTGTTGATGCGGTAATAGCATGGTGGTGTTTGCCGATAGCAAGTGCGTGTTGATGTGGTAAGTGTGCATGGCCAAGGCAGAGAATGGCTGTGGAGCACTGATATTGCCAGTTAGACATGGGACAATGGCACAAGTGCGATCCACTTCGACGAGCTTGTAGGCTTCCAGATTTAGAGGCAGTAGTGGCTAGAAATCGATCTAGATCCAGTGCACACTGCACACTGCCACTGTCATGTTTTCTTCATCCTAGCTGACAACACTTAATGCACTTTACCTCACTGGAAATGAGAAAGATAGTAACTGCACTTAGAGGAATGAAGACCAAGAGGATTGCGTTGAGAAGAAGCAGCAGTGTGATACCGGTCAACTTGGGGCGAAATGTGTTTTTGTGTTTAGCTGTGATCTGTTTACAGGGTATCCTATTACAGCGCATCCTGCCCAAAAATATCTATGAGGTCAGATCATACTGTAATTCAATTACAACCTAAAATTGATGAACCAAACACCACCTTAGATATACTGTGGAGGCTGCTGATGCTTGAATGTTTTGTTTGTCCAGTAGCTCGTCGGTTGTATTTTATTATTTCTTATATTATTTTTATTTACTAGCTTGTCTATTTCAGTTTGGATGCTTTTAGCTTACTTGGAAACTTGTTGTATTACTGGTTTGGATTTGGTGATAATTTTTGTGCTCCTAACAATTTGAATTGATTTGCTAGGCGTGGGTGGCCGGAAAGTGCTAACACATGGGAGCCTCTAGAAAACCTGAGTGCCTGCTCTGACATTATTGATGCTTTCGAGACGCGGTTTGTATTTGAAACACTTCTTTCTGTAGTTCTATTCACATTTTCAGCAGATAACTAAATAAGTTCGATTTGTCCTTGTGGTTGAATGCAATTCAGGTTACAGTCTCCAAGGTCTGGTCGGAAGCGTAAGCGGAAGATAACAACTACTCCAGTAACAGGCCCAAACCCATCTCATGGTAAACGGGGCCACCCTCTCTTGGATGCTAAGTCCCACACTCGAGCTCCTGCGGTAGAACCTAAGCAGCTTCCCTGTCGGACAAGCAGTAGGAGAGCAACTAATTCTAGTAGTAAGACAGTTACAGGGCTTGATGCATCAGGTAGTGTGGTGAGACACCAGCTTGCACAGAACATTGTACAGGAGGGTAGTTCCAGTGGGATTTCAAGGACACCATGTCAGGAGCTACCACTCTCAGTTAGGTTAACGGACCAACAAAACGAGCATCACCTTGTGAATGGTTCATCAAATTCTGAGACCTTAATAAAGGTACCTCCATCTCAGGGTGGCCAGGTAACTGGTGCGAAGAAGCGTAAATCTGGAAATGTGAGGAGGTTCGAGCAGAATAAACCAACACAAGGACAAGGAGAATGTGGAGCATTAGTGGTGGCTGAGGATGTCGGTTCCACTGAAGGAGAGACTGGTGATAAGAACAAGACAGAGGGCTGTCCTAACCAAATTCATATCACCAAAATCATCAAACCTGTGCGCTTTGCAGCGGCCGTGAACAATGATGTGCAGCAAGTTTCAATAACATTCAAAGCACTAAGGTAATTTCTGTAATTTCTTTTCGTAGTCTGCAGGCCTAAAATTTCAAAATCTCAGACATATTTAAGGTTTTACTAACTGATGTTGCTCCCTTTCTAACAACACCTTTATCACAACAAAGAAAATGACTATATCCAGTGATCAATCATTGTTTGGCTATAAATTGACTATAAATGACTATATCCAGTTATCACAATAAAGAAAGTGACTAACTGATGTTTTTGCTCATTAAGATATGTGATAAAAGAATCCTTTGGTCTCTCCACTAATAAAATATTCTCTTCATTTTTTATGACCATTTTTACATAGTATTCATATTTTTGTTTTGACAATATTCTCATTAAGATATGTTTGAACAACTTTACTAACCAAGTGTTTCAACAGGTCTGATGGACAGGAAGTCACTGTGGACGACAAAGAATTGAAAGCAAATTACCCCTTGCTGGTACTACATCTCATTATCTCCTCCTATTACATGATGAGGGAAACATCTAACACCACAATGCTCTCATGTCTTTTTGCAGCTTATTAGCTACTATGAGCAGCACCTTCGTTACAATCCAACTTTGTGAGAGATGAACTGAAGGAACTGAGTTTAGCTGCCTGTGTATTTACTTAGCATTTATGTGTGTTCAGAAGCTTGTAGCTCTATGGACTTGATAGTTTAGTCTGGTCCTCCATTAGTTGTGCTAATGAACTAAGCGTAATGGCTTGGTCTCCCCCACTAATTTCTTATTTGCGCCATCTTATGTGTAACATTTTGAGAAGTGGGGAGAGAGATGTGTAATATATGCTTAGGGATAGACCGCATCTTTGTTTTTCTCTATGTTTAGTTATTTGGGATTGTCCTGACCTGCATGCATCGTAGATGGTAATGATTGAGAAACTCGTGAACTTCGTGTGATGAATGCATATCCAGTAGAACTGAATAAACAAAGTAATGAACTTCTCTGTGGTGTTGACGAGTCAAGCTTGTGGTATGTGCATTTCAGCCTGTTTAATTGGTTTGCTTCAGATGAACTCCCCTCTCATTTCTTATGCTTCAAGATTTGTAGCTTGTTTTGTCAAGTTGCAGCTTAGTTTTACCTTGTCGAAGTCTACTTGCTGTGAGGTTACATGATAGCGTAGTGATTTCTAAAAGTTGTGGTTAGATACTCAGTGGTCTGCTTGAACTTACCTGTGTCAGACTAAGTCAGAACAATAGATTAGTGGATAATTGGTTCATACCTATGTGTTGTTCTATATTTTTGCTCCAAAGTACTTTGCATGTGATCTTTCTTCCCATAGTTGATTGGAAACTAAATTATTTCCCTTATAATTGGACGACCATTTTTATTTTGGCCGCATGAAACAACTCCTGATGGCCCCTGCTGAACTAACCCGATGGCCCTGATTCAACATGCTTCCATTACACAAAAAAAAAAGCCAGGGCTTGATACAAGATGCCTTGATGCAACACGCTCTCATTGCACTCAGAATGCCACACAAAACGGTTTGGCTGTCCTCGTTCTAACTGATTTAAGATGCAGTAGTTCGAAACAAGTTAACACTAGTCTAAATCTATACTTCTTGATAGTAGTGACAGTGATTTTCTCATCCCACTTTTATTATAAATTTTGTAATTACCCTTGACATTAAGTCATATATTTTAGATAGTATTATAATATATTTTTTTATCCGTAGCATGGTTATTTAAGTATTATGTTATAAATTTAAGAGGGAATGAATGACCTCTTGATTTCAACATGCCCTCTCCAAATTTCATATTTCAGACATGGAATCTAGGATCCCTCCCTGGAGACCTCGAGGCGAGTCGTGGAGGACCTCCAAGATGCGCCGGCGAGGTGCCACTTTTGGGAAGGCTGCCATGGGTGACCGGCGCTGACGTGGACTGTAGAGGCATCTCGTTGCACGAGTACATACTGTCATGTTGCCCACCCAGGGGCAAAAGCGTTAGTGCATGTGGCAATATTTTATTTTGTACGGCATATTTTAATTTTTAAAAAATTGTTGTGACTAATTTGAACATTAATTTCTCATAAAACAAATTTCTAATAGAACAATATTGTATAAATGTTTTTGAAGTATGAATCTAATGGTATAAGTTTTAAATGCTAAAAATATTTGTATGTTAGCTAATCATTGGTTAAAATCTTTCATGTTTGATTTTTGGATAGCAAAGCACGCTACATAAAAGCGAATAGAGTAGTTTCCGCCAAATATGTCATAAATCTGATTTCGCATTGTGGTTTAAATTTTTTGAATTTTAAGAAAGGAATGCTATGTCCTGTATATATATCGAAAAGTCCAAATGAACGTAGTGCATGAGTCTATTATAAAATTAAAGATAATAAATCAGTACGTCACATACGTACATATATACATTTGTCCTAGAGTACACTCGATTTGTGTAATGGACACTGTTGATTCTACATCGCTCACAAACACCACAAATTAATTAAAAAACACGGAGAATCTCTATTGAGAAACAAGACTAAGCATGAACAACTCTAAGGCTGCAAGCTAGATATCAGGTTGCCGACAGATATTACCTTGAATATTATAAGGTTAACTAATGATACTGGACTGTAATCTGAACGGAAAGCCAATGGCCCAAAGTTAGTTCGGAGGGTAAGGTGAGCAGGCAGAAAATTCAGGTTGGTAGCAACCACACTGCAAGCAAAAGGCTAGGATTCTCAAAGACTTCAGCAGGGTAAAGTGATTCCTCTTTCCTTCCCCTGCTAATTGCTTGCCTCCTAGACATGCAACTACTTTCTTGCCCCCTCTACCTCCCTCTCTATCTCTCTCTAAACCCATCTATATATATAGTTGCATGCAATTCATGGAGTAATGCTTAACTTACATGTTAATCTTGTACATTGAGTGCCACAAGCCCAGGACAGAATAAGATTGAACGTAAGGAAATGAAGGGCATTTGGCTCTTTTGTACTTCATACATCTGCTCTGTTCTTTTTGGCTTCCTGATTGTTAGAACTTAAGTTCTTATTAATTCCTCTGTATTGCATTGTCATTTTCCGTTGTTCTTCTCAAATGTTCCAGAGTTTTAGAAAAGATGAGCAAACCCAACGAGTTCATTAGCAATGGCATTTACTTTTAAACTGATATCTCTTGGCAGGGTCCAATTTCCTGGTGCAGGACAGGAAGATCAAGGTGGTAGTCAGGTCATTAGAGTGCCATCTCAGCAAGGTAGAATTTTTGGAAGAGGTAAGCCATCAAATATACACTTTCCAATTTTGAAGAACTGAATTAACTAGCTGACTGAATTGACATTTTCATAGGAAATGAGAAATGGAGAAGAATACGATGCTTCGTATGCAGCCGCAGTAGCCGCCGTAGCGTATGCTATTGCAGCAAGAGAGGAGGAGAAACAAGCATCACAAGAGACCCCCGTCAAGGAGAAGTTAGCATCTCAAAAGAGGCCTGTCATGAACAACGAGCCTTCGATTCCACCAACTCCCAAACTACCACCGAACAGACATGGAATCTTGAAAAGACCTAGGCCAGCTGAAGGCAGCAGAATCCCGAGGCTGTTTAGTGGTAAGGAGTTCGTAGCTGATGAGGACAACGATGAACTAGAAGGTACAAGATTCAAAGCGACTTACTTGGGCAAACAACCTATCTTACTGTAGCACAACCTGCAACCAGATATAACATTATGTACTACACAAACTTCTGTTTAATTTCAGCTAATGTGTCGGTGAGGAGGCCAGTGAAACCGGCACAAAAGATTCCAGAAGGTGGAAATTCAGGTCAAGATGTGGTAGGGAAGGTGCTTGATTCTGCCCCAAGCGTAAGAAAGGTTCCGAGCTTCGCCAAACCTTTACCAGAAAAGAAGGGGAGAATAAAATTTGAGAAAGAACAGGCAATCCAGATGGTGCCACCGAATGTTAGGCCAACGTTTACCCGAGAGAAGAAAGAGAGCAAGAAATTTGAGCAAGACCAAGCAATCCCAAGGGTGCCACCGGATGTTAGGCCAACAGCTTCATTTTCCCGAGAGAAGAAAGAGAGCAAGAAATTTGAGCAAGACAATGCAAATCAAATGCCACCTCTAGCTGCCGCGCCGACGAGTTCATATTCTAGTGAGGCGGAAACCCTGGCAGATACATGGGAGAAGGAAAAGTCGGCCAAAATCAAGAAGCAGTAAGTAAATCTGTCAAGAGAAAAATACTGATTTTTCTGATCAAATTGCTGCAGTTCCTTCTACATTGAGCTGCCAATTGATCTCCAGGTACAGCATGACAATGGATAACATCGCCGAATGGGAGGCCGAGAAGAAGACCAAGGCCAAGCGCCAGATGGAGCAGACAGAGGTTTCTATACATGACTATATTCACCACGCAAAATTCAAACCACTTGAACAAATTTGTGAGCTTTATCTATGCACTGATTAAATTGGTTAAATCTGAAGCGGGGCGATATTTCGGTGAGGAAGCGGGCGAAGGCGCTGGAGGAGTACAACGACCAGATGACGAGGATCAACAAGGTGGCCAGGGCGTCGAGGCTGACGGCGGAGGAGAAGCGGAGGAGCGCGGAGAGGAAGGTGAGGGAGAAGGCGGAGATGATACGGGTGACAGGGAAGCTTCCCCGCTCGTGTGGCTGCTTCTGAAACCATCACTCAGTGTATCATCATTGTACTGTATATTAATTACACAGGGGTTGCCATTTGCCAATCTGCCCTTGGCGATTGGCATGGAATTAACTGTTTCACGTGAAATTTAATGAAAATTCAAGCGTGCTAAGCAGATGCTGAATTCCTCACAAAATAATTGGCCTAAAGCTATAAATAAAATCAACAGGACATACTGTGTTTGAATGGCTTGTTTTCAATAATCAAGACCCTTTTCATTGTCATCTTCAGCATCCAAAACAAGAATAATACGGACTATAGTCGTACTACTGATACAAAAACTGCTGTACAACAGGCCAATAAAAGAGCCCAAAAACTTACTACTGAATGCCAAAATATTCCGCACGACACAAACTCCGCAGATAAGTACACTGCAACTCGATGAACTCGAAGTAGCGGGATTCGACTTTGAAATCGTGGAGATCGAGAACAAATTCGAAATCGATGAAACTTTTCAAACCGTCGAGATCGAGGAAAAGTTTGATGTCGTGGAGATCGAGGTTTCCAGCTCAAACCTCACAAACATGGTTATCCTCTCGATCTTTGGATGTCCTCAATCCGCTGAGCAACATCAGGCATAGACGGCCTTGAGGCAGAGCATCTCGCACAGCAATCAATTGCGAGTCTCATGAATTAAACCATCTCTAATGCCACGGTGCTGTTTACCAGGAGATTCTGGTCCAAAAATGTTGCCCATCGGTCCCAGCGGACGGATGTAATCTGATCCAAATACCGGATGAGCATCGGCACCGTCTCTATGACGTCGCTCGTCAACAACTCAAGCGGCAGGACACCGAATCAGAGTACATCGCACGGCTGACCTTCCGTTGTTTTGTCCGGTGACAGTGGGTAAACGGTGTGGCAAGATAGGCGGGAGGACAATGCTGGAGGACTTGATGTTGCCATGGTATGCTGCAGCACCTGTCGAATGGAGGTACGAAACAGCTTGGGCAACAGAGAGGGCGATGGCTGATCGTCTATCCCAGTTGAGTTGAACTTGATCAGTACATTGTTTTCCTGCATCAAAAATGTTTGTGTGTAGAATGATTTCATTAGTTCAATCCTTCATGTTTTAATCGACAGCTTACATAATTAAAAACGCAAGTCAAGTCTTACTGAGAAAAAGTACTTACACTACAAAGAACTGCTGCTTAGGAAATTTCACATCAATATATAACTTTATTGACGGACATATATATAATTTAGCTCAACTAGAAAAAAAAAGGTGGTTCCATAAATCCAGCAGGAAATGATTAACGCTTTTGCTAGTATACAGTAGAATTGCTCATAGATAAATCTAAAAAAAAAGTTCATTGTACCTTAACTATTTCGTTTGAGCACTTAATCTTTTAAACTATTTTTTAGGTTATTTTACATGCTGCATTATTGAAAATGGTACACTTTATTTCCTAACTCTCTATATAAGTGTTATTTTACACTAAAATTTCGTAAGATGATAATAGATGTATTAAAACTTATGTTTTAACATTTTTTTAGAATTTTTTATTACTACTTACATATGTTAGAAGCACATAAAGACCAATTTGAAGAATAGGATTTTAAAGTTTAAGCAAACAATTATGAAAAATTTTGAAAATATTTCAAACTTTGATACTACAAAATTGCACCTTAAAATACAGCCTATATAAAGAGAAAAAAAATTAAAAGTGTTACTAAGACTAAAATGTACTGTTTTCAATTGTTTAGAAGGTAAATAAGCTAAAAATAGTTTAGGAGTTAATTGACCTTCAAAAAATAGTTTGAGGAAGTAAATTTTTTTCAAATTTAAAATTGCTGTGCTAGCTAACATATAATTTTATTTAAATATTATTGAAATTTGTTTTTGTTTTCGGATTTATGTTAAATTTTTTTCAAAGTTATCATATTCCTGCCCTTTTCCAAGAAATGCAAAGATATTTTATACAAGCGAGGGGAGTGGCTAGATCATCATGAGAAGGATGAAAACATTACTCATAATGTATGGCAGGCGAAAAGATTATATGAAAATGAAGGCATGAGTTATTACCGTGAATACTTGTGTAGAGGCTGCCTATGCCGACATAATCGTACAATAGAAGTTGAAGTCTAAAATTAAAATTGTCATACCTGTAAGTTTCTTCACGTTCTCCTATCTCAAGGTGAAGCTTGTGGAGCATTGGCATAGCTCCTGGGGAGAATTCCACACCTTTCCCAACTGAAGAATGGAAGAACTCCTTTAACTTCTGGAATCCATCCCTTCTGCCAATTCTGAGCATGTTGATCTTGAGAACGACCGAGGCAGGAATATTCCCAAGCATTCTGATATTTTCCTGTTAGCGTTCTGTTTTGGTGCCTTCAACATCAAAGCCTTGGTGCTAGTCACCGTTGACCTCACCACTTCTAACTACACAAAGTGGCGTGGTCTCTTCCTGGTCACCCTTGGAAGTTCATGCTATTTGATCACGTCCTCAATGACGTGTTCTAGCTTGATTACACTGATTGGTCCGTATGGATTGCGTTGTTCTTACTTTGTACGGCCTCATCTCTACAGGCCTCCTAGAGATCATCCTGAGCCCTACCACCACTGCTCATCTTGTTTGGTATGGTGTGGAGCAACAGATCTAGACAACTGCGAAAGATGAGCTCTCAACCTCTCTGTGGAATTCCACACTTTTGCTCAGGGCAATTTTTCTGCCCATGATTGTTATCATTGACTCAAATTCATAGTGGAGACCTTGGCTGACCTCGGCGAACCTGTTATTGACAGCATGTGAAACCATGTGATGGAAAAAAATTAGCAAAGGAAGTGTGATCATGTGTTAGATCTTTGTTGGAAATTTGGATTGAAAAGTTTGCGGTTGTTGGTGTAAGTACGTGCGACTGACGTAGGTCGGATTGTGATATCTATAGTCAGAATAGTTTATTTTATCTATTTATGTGCAGGTGACGGAGATTAACCTTGTTCAACGGTGAGGACGAGGACTATGCCTAAGGAGTAGAGGTCTAGCACAATTAGAATGCCATATGGCAAGATAGGACTAAAGTCAAAATACTTGGAGATCACCCTTGGTCAAGAGTGGATTGGGACTAAACTCAAGGAGTTAAGAACCGGAGCAATCAAGGATGTTAAGTGATAAGATTAGATATAATATGCCACATGGCAGATGGATACCATTTGTAAAGGTCTTCTTAATGGCCTCCATAAGATTATATACAAATGCTAGAAATTCATGAAGAAATTGGAAGCGAAAAAGAAAAAAAAAGAGAAGAGAGAGAAGACCCAAGGCATTGAGCCCTACCGGCCTTTCCTGCCCTCTCCTCGACATGGCCGTGTGGGTCATGACGTAGACACATGTGGGTGTGTGGCCAAGAACGGCAATGGGCCGGCAACACGCATAGGTAGAGGATACGGTCGGCGTATGGTAGGGTTGTGACCCACGCAGTGCGTGTGGTCGAGCACATGCAAGCGTTGACTTGCGGGGACAACTAAGCGAGGCACGGTCATGGTGTGTGTGAACAAAGCATGTGGCTTAGCCTAGCAGAAGTACGGTGCCTGAAGCACAAAGGCAAGTGTGAAAGGCGTGCACGAGCAAGGCATGGCAGCCCACGAGCGACAACAACGACAATGGGTCAATGCGTGCATAGGTGGCTGTTAACATTGGAATTTGATTTATCCTGTAAATAGGATCGGCAGATGGAAAAATACCAATCGGCTTGTGGGGTGAAGCCGATTGATACTGTAGAAGAGCCGATCAAACGGGTAGAAGATAGATTCGGTTTGAAGACGAAAAGTTATTTAGATGGAACCGAGTCCAAAGAGGAATAACGGCAGGTTGGGTGCTTGCATAGAATGTATTACGTATGCTAAGCAAGTTTGGGTAGCTTTACAATTTCTTGGAGATTAGTTTCCTTTTATATTCTTAGAAAATAACGTTCAAGGGTTGTTATAACCGTGTCGGACTCTGTAATCTCAGAGTATAAATATAGAACCTCTAGAAGCATGTAAAAGGAGGAGATAGATCAATCCAATAAACTTTCGGTGCATCATCATCCTAGCTTGTCTAGGTTTTTACCGGCGGGTTCTAGATCTCGACGTGGGGCTGTATCGGTTAAGTTCGATCTTCGGTGAAGGGGTAAATTCCGTCACTATCCTGGTATACTTTGCTCTGTCTAAGGTTGCATCGGTTAGGTTTGACCTCTTAGTCAGATCAAGCGTATGGCATCACGTCCACGTGAGGCTCGTCGACGCGTCGGTCTCTCTCCTCTGTCCACGGTCTGGTGCTGCATCGGTTAGGTTCGACCTACAAGATTGACGGCGGTGGTTCAAGCTAGTGCCTCGGTGGATCTTCGTGTGGTATCTCGTCGGAGTGAGTAACCGATGAGTTATCCTTACCGCTAACCTCACATCCGTCTTGCGTTACATCTAACGATTAATACGCTAGAGATCGATCAAGTCACATCGGATATGGTATGGTGCTGTCTCGGTTCGGTCCAATCTATCAGGACTCATGTCTGACAGGGCCAGCGTCGAGATCTAGAGGTTTTCCATCGGCTCAAACAGCCGATGGGTTTAGATGTAGGCCTACGTTGGACGTTCAGCCGATAGGTAGCCGATGATCTCACCTTTTTCCTCCCTTATTGTTATGTTCGGTCTAAGCCTCCGTCGTCCCTACGCCGTTAACCCTGGCCTCATACTGTCTCGGTTCAATCCGATCTATCGAGGTTGGTCCTAATGATGCCGTTACCGTGGTCGCTGGTCCTTGGGGCTTTGTAGGGGACTAGGCCCCGCTCCATGCTTTGGATGCTACGGAGCGTCATCGGCTCTTTAGCCGATAAGTACTCTACTCTATTCCACGCATGTATCGCTCACGCCTTCATCAGCTGTTCAACCAATGCTTGAGCGCTGCTTTCCCTACCGGCACCCAGTCGATAGGGTGAGCCGGATAGGCCCACCGGCCGACTGGCTCACGGATCTCATCCTCTCTTCTTGTCAATTATAGGGTCAAACTGACTCGCACGCCCTTAGACCACGAAGATTAAGAACCTACATTGGAGCTAAGCAGATCTTCGAGGCCTTCGTATGACCAAGCCACCATCTTTTCCCGATCAGACCTCCGTTTGGCTTGGTCGGACCCTCTCGCGAGGTTTGGCGGTGAGCAGTGGAATAGCCGATAGGTAGGTCCCATAGGCGTAGATGGGCATGCGCTCAAGAAGGAGCGTGCAATAGGATGGGATCCCTTAGGGGACACACGGCGAGCTCTAGTTGGCGTGGGTGGCATAGTAGGCTAGGGGCGGTGGATTTTCTGCTAGTACTCGTTGGTTTGTGTGGTCCTCTAGGTTGCTTGCTATGTACCAGCAATTTGATGGTTTTCCTTTGCATGTAAGGATTTTAATAGCTGAGATTTTACTTGATCTACGGTTTCACCCTAAGGCCATTTTGGATATTAACTAAGTAATTTTCTATCCATCCTTGACCTATAAAAGAGATGCATAAGGAAAAGGTAGCACCTTTAAGCATATTTGGATTGAGTTTTAGATAGATGATTAAAGGATGTTTTAAGAGTGAGATTAGAGGGAATTCCTAAGAAAATTTTGTAAATTTTGTGAAATCTTTGTAAATATATTTCAATTAATAAAATATTTATTATTTTAGAATCAATTTTGTCGTTCCAATTTAAATTTCACACAGTAATTTAAATTTAGGGTATTTTACCCTTCTTCTACATACTTGTAGTATGAGTTTCTCTTCTTCCTCCAACTCTTTTAATTTTTAATTTACCTTGTGATGAAATTAGAGTCAACCTCTATATTGCCTTAGAGCAAAAACCCGAGAGGTTGAAGTCCCTAGATGAGTAATGTCTTTTGCACTTTTTATTATTTGGTATTTCGATCTTGTGAGAGGAATTTAGATCTTGTGATAGGAATACATAATTTGTGATAGGGTTCAAGAACTCTCAACTGAGTGATACTCAATTTATACAAGTTCATATAGAGATTTATCTTTCTTATAGTTATATACTCTAGGTTGACCATCAATTGTTATCTTGATATAACTTTTCAATAGCTAAGATTTTGATAACCTAACCATGCAAAGCTTTTGCAGGTATTTTAGGGACAAAGTGAACCGCTCTATATTCACCCCCCTCCCTCTATAGTGCATTCTAGTAGTTCACCACATTCTTGTACTTGCCTTACTCAATGGGCTTAGTGGCAAGTACGATCACCTCCAGACGATCCTCCCCATGAAGCCAGTTGTTCCCGACGTTTGTCGAGGCACACTTACAACTTCTACTCGAGGAGATCACTAAGAGCAGGCGGCCAAAGGGGACATCTACCATCCTTTTCACGTCTAGTAGCAACCGCTCTAAGGACGTTGGTTCTGGCTCGATGGGTGTGACCGCCACCAACCTGGCTCATGCCCCTAGGTACGGTGCTGGCCATACCAACTCCAAGGGCAGCGGTGGCAACTCTCATAATGAACTTTACCATAGTGGCAATGGTGACAACAACGGCACCAATTCCAACAACCATTCGTAGCGAAGTAGTGGCCAAGTTCATCCCTAGCCATCTCCCTAGAATTCATGGGATGGAACCATACATATGTGGTTAGGACCACTCGGACGTCCAGTTGCTCTTAGCTTGCAAGGCGCTCATTCAGCAGGTTCTGCTTTTGCTAGGCCAATGATGATTGGTGTGCTCAACAATGCTTTCTTCTAGTCGTTGTAGCTCATGGCCCATAGCATCTATGGCACGAGTTTTTAGCTCCCACATGCAGTCTTGGTGGTTCCCTTCTAGGTGGCTCCTCTCTAATAGGCCTAGTAGGCTGCCATTCTAGTGTCGTCTATGTCTATGTCTACGTCCTGGCCTGGCAGCACAAGTGCCCTATCCCTCTGGGATCAATTGTCGCTTTCTAGTGCATTCAACACTGTCACATTGTCGCCACCACCCTCCAATAAATGGCATATGGACTTAGGTGCAACATCCCACATGACATTGGACATCGGTATTCTTTCTCATATCTACCCTTCCTTTGACTCTACTCCATCTCATATTATTGTTGGTGACATATCTCTTCTTTCTATTTCATCCATTGGTTCTACTTCTTTGCACCATAATAATTGTTCCTTCTTATTGAACAATGTCTTAGTTTCTCCTCAAATTATCAAAAAATCTTAATTTTGTTCATCGGTTTGCTACCGACAAATGGTGTTCCATGGAATTTGATCCTTTTGGTCTTTCTATGAAGGATCTTTTATCTAGTAACATGATCATCAAGTGCAATAGTTGTAGCAATCTCTACTCCTCTCTAATGGATGTCGACTGTGCTCTTACTATTCATGCATCATCTACTCTATGGCATTGTTGGTTCAGCCACATCAGTCATGATGTTCTTGCTCGACTTTCTCGTTCTGCCGTCATTGCCCCCTACCAGGATGTGTCTGTTCATCATGCTTGCCAATTTAGTCATCACAACCGGCTTTCTTTCACTAGTTCTTTTACTAGGGCTATGACAATTTTTCCTCTAATCCATTATGATTTGTGGACATCTTTGATGGTCAGTGTATCTATCTATAAATATTATTTGGTCATTCTCGATGATTTTCTCACCATGTTTGGACATTTCTGATCCATCTGAAATTAGATACTTTTCCCATCATTTTTTTGCCTATGTGAAAACCCAGTTTTCCACCACCATTCGATCTGTGCGGTGTGACAATGGTCATGAGTCTTATAACTTTATCACACGTACTTTCTTTTACTAGTGGTGTTACCATGCACTTGTCATGTCCACACATTTCTCCCCAAAATGGCTAGGTTGAACATATGCTTTGCTCCATAAATAATGTGATGTACTTTCTCCTCTTTCAAGCTAGTCTTCCTAGCTCCTTTTAGGTTAAGACTCTCAACACAACCACCTATCTTATCAATGCCATCTCACCATTCAGCTTCATACACTGCACTTCACCTTACATGGTCAACATTCCTCCTATACACACCTTCATGTATTTGGCTATAAGTGCTATCCTAACTTATCCGCCATTGCTCCACATAAGCCCTCAACCTACTCCATCATGTATATCTTTCTTGGCTATCCATCTGAGCACAAGAGATATCAGTGTTTCAATCCTATTTCTAGTAGGATCATTATTTCCCACCATGTGGTCTTTGATGAGAATTCTTCCCCTATGCTGAATTATCCTCCACTCAAACTTGTGCTACTAACTTTGAGATTTTGGAAGATTTTGGAGAGGCCTCTTCAACACTGATTGGTCCTAGTCAGTGACCCAATGTCCATGCACCATCTTTTGCCCTGTGCACAATTAGACCATTCTGGGAGTTGCTGGCCTTGCCTAGGCCACGATCCACTAGCCTGACAACTATGCCCTTACCTACTAGCCCACGTTCAACCCTACCTGGGCCATGGCTGCTTGTTGCCCCAGCCGTGCCATCCTGATCTAGGCTGGGGGCAACCTTGTCTAGGTCACTCAACTGGACCATGGTCACCCTCCCCTGGTGCTAATCTCACTAGGCCATGGGCAACAGTGCCAAATGCTTCTGGGCCAACTTCTAGGGCCACTTGCATTGGATTCCGCCACTGCTTCTACCATCGATGCACATGACGACACACGCCTATAGTGTGCGCATCTCAGGAGTTCTGGCACCACCCTTAGGTTTGGGCATCTCTTCTATGATCAATCATCATCCCATGATCACATGAGGGAAGGATGGCATTCATCACCTAGTTAATTGGTTGAATTTACAAGCTTCCACCTTAACGCCCATTCCTCGGACATATCGGGCTACCGTTGCAGATCCTCCCTGGTGTGTTGCCATGGAGAAGGAATTATGTGCCTTGCAATCCACTAGTACATGGGATCTTGTCCCTCGTCCTTCACATACCCACATTATCACGAGTAAATGGATTTTTTGGCACAAATTCAATTTTGATGGATCACTCGATAGATATAAAGCTTGTTGGGTCCTTCATGGGTTTAGTCAACACCTAGGAGTTTACTTTGATGAGACTTTTAGCCTAGTCATCAAACTAGCCATAGTACGCATCGCACCATTCTCAGTTTGGCAGTTTCGCATGCTTGGCCAATCCATCAAGTTGATGTCAAGAATACATTTCTCTATGGCACAATCTAATCTAAGAGGTAGTGTATTGCATTCATCCCGATATGGTTTGCAAACTCTACAAATCCTTATATGGCTTTAAGCAGACTCCTCATACATGGTACAGCTGCTTCACCAGTTATTTTACTCTCTCTTGAGTTTACTAAGGCTAAGTTTTTCATATCTTTATTTATCTACCACCGCAATAGTGACTTCATCTACCTTTTTCTCTATGTTGACGACAGTGTACTAATAACTTCCTTATCCGCTTTACTTTCTTGTGCTATTACTGCACTCCAGTCTAAGTTCTTTATGAGGATTTAGGTGATCTTCATCACTTCCTTGACATCAATGTGACTCAGAGTATTGGTATGTTTCTAAGCTAGCACTAACACTATATTGAACTCCTTGAGTGCGCAGGCATGGCCACTTGCAAACCAATCACCACTCCAGAGGACACTAATGTTAAGCTATCCTCCATAGTGGATTCTCCTGTGACCGATCCAACTGACTATCGCAATTTTGCTGGTGCGCTTCAATATCTGACTTTCACCGATCAGACATTACTTATGCCATGTAGAAAATATGTCTCTATATGCATGATCCTTAAGAACCTCATCTTATTTGTCTTAAGCAGATCCTTCAGTATGTTCAAGGCACTTAGTATCATGTCTCCATCTTTAGCAATCTTCATCCGTTGATTTGATTGCTTACTCTTGATGCCAATTGGGCCAGTTGTCCTGACATATGGAAGTCCACTTCTAGGTATGTAGTCTACTTGGATGATAGTCTTATTTCTTGGTCGTCCAAGCTTTCAAACATAGTATTCCATTCTAGTACTGAAGCTGAGTATTGTGTCATCATCAATGTAGTTGCCGAGACACATTGGCTCCGTCAGCTACTCTATGAGCTTCATGCTCCTCCAACACGGGCAACTTAGATATATTGTGATAATGTTAGCACTGTGTATCTATCTACAAACCTGGTTCAGCACCAACATACCAAACACTTTAAGATTAACCTCTACTTCATTTGTGATCAAGTCATCTTTGGTGTAGTACATATTCTCCACGTGCCAACGTCTTCCCAATACGCCGATCTCTTCATCGAAGGGCTCCTGTCGTCCAATTTTTTTTGAGTTTCGCTCTGGTCTACATGTTCGTCCAACCGACAGCTAGACTGTGATGGCGTGTTAGCATTCTGTTTTGGTTGAGTTCTGCCAATCCACCTTCCTCCTCTCCTGACCCTACTTTTATATGTCAGATGGGATTGTGCCTATACATGTAACCATCCTTATGACCAATACTGTGTGCGTGAGTTATGATTGTCATCACTTCCTTGACAATCTCATAAACATGAACACTTGACTTGGTATTCTACCAATGTGCTCTTCTTCACTAGCGAGTTTCTGGAGCACTGGAAGACAGCAGCATGCTTCCACCAATTCTTGGAGAGAATCATCGCCATTGATGCTGAGTGATTTTAGATATTCTATACCTAGCTTCTGGAGAGATTTGGTTGACATCTTCTTGAAATCTTGCACTAGCTAGCTAAATCATAAGGGTTCCAATATATCTGCAGTTTCCTTAATTTATTCTCTTGTACAAATGCCAGAGAGTTCTGACAGACATTCAGATCTGATAGCACCTAGACCTGGCCCTAGAGGACGAGCAGTGCGGCTGCTCTAGGCCCCCAAGATCTAGGGCCCCACTCCAAGGCCAAGGCCCAGCGCTGTCTCGTAGGCGGTAGTGAAGGCGAGAGACAGACACGAGATAGCCACGCGTGATTGACTCATCGACGAGACAATGCTCTATATTCCATCATGCGATCACGTCGTGATCAGGCCAGACGAGACGAGAGAACACCACCGACCACCCGCGCCGGCACGTCCCCGACTGCTCCAGCTGCACCTGCGTCTGCTGCAGTGGGACGACCAGGACGACTGGTTGCTCTGATTAGACGACGATGAACCTGCACCAGGTTATTACTAATCACCTTCCTCCTCAAGTCCTCAACGAACTATTCCCTTACGGCTGTACTTTAATTGGATTGCAGATCTTAATTACAGAGAAAGAAGAAGAGGAATTAAGATTCTCGCTAGCCCAAGTTGCCAGGTCAGGCAAAATTGTTTGCCCAATATCAAGTATCTTCAGGTATATCATATCCCCTATTTGTTTCAGAAGCTTACTAATTTTTGCTCCCAATTCTCAAATAACTGCACAAAAGTACCAATATATTCAACATGCCTGTTCTCAAAACATCGACCATGTTCTATGTCCAGTACTCGCAACACATGCAAATCCTTTAGTTGAGGCATCTCCTTCACAGATCCAAAAATGAAGTGAGCGAAGATGAGGTAAGCACTTGAAAACATCTGGCTTCATAACATGTGTGTTTTTTTATTGAATGGATAACCAACGGTTGCTATTGCTTTCAGAATATCTACAGCGAATATTACCGTTTAATACAGAAACGATTTTTTTTGCTTAGACTGAGATATGACCAGTTCAAGTACCATATCATGGACTCGACAAGCTTCCACTGTCCCATCGCATTGGATATCTGCTGGCATGATCAAGCTCCTATTGATATCATTGGAGTAATTCTCGCCTATATCCTGCAAGCTATTTTCTATTTTTATACCTAGAATCGAAACACAAAAAAATCAAATATTTTTTTAATAAAAAAAACATCTGACCATAATTTTATATTACCGTATACCGCCACCGATCTAATCACCATGCTATTAACGTTTTTACCACCTAATACCGATTTAATTGTTTACAAATAAAAAACATAACTGACAAAACTATTAAAAGTATATTAATATCATTATATCAAGATGTGTCACATACAAAATATCCATCCCTCTTAAAACTAAACACTAATTTTTCTCTATTTTTTTTTAAAAAATTCTAAGACCTCAATTTATCATCTATTTATATTTAAAATCTTCTTAACATTTAATTTCTCTTTCTTCTCGATCTTATTTTAAATTTATTTGTGATTTTTTCGATGCTTATATTCATTATGAAATCCTCCGCCTATCTACCATGTGCCATCTTATGATTAACTTCATCATCTGATATTTTTGACCGTTTTGAATATCAACTCCACTGAACCTAATATCGGTTTATCACATGGCGTTCTGATCGTACAGATCTCCGCTCCTCTCTAAATGTAGTCTCGAACATTACTATTGAATAAGGTTGACTGACTCAAATGCTATAGTGATAAAACCTTTTGCTCTCCATCTCCATACCAAATATCTTTTGTTGATCTTAGAATCATCTGGAAATCCACTTAAATATAAGAAGCACAACTTAAGATGGATAGGGAGATCTAAATAGCTCAGAAGCAGTATCTTTTTCATTCTTTGTATGTGAGAATTCGCCTCTGCTCCAGAAGATGCATGCTCTCTCATAATGTCCAGCATTTCCATTGTCGTTGATTCGGTAGACAACAAACTGGACATATATAGTAGTAATGGCTAGTGGTAGGCCACCACATCTTTTTTAAATGTTAAAAGCTTCCTCTAGTTCCCGAGGACAGTTCTGCTTGGAACCAAAAATTCTATTGAGAAATAATTTTCTAGAGCCAGCAATACTCAACGGTTTTATTTCATAGGAGTGGCCGCTAAAACTACCTAGATATGATTCAGCTACTACTTTGTTCCGTGTAGTGGTAATTATTCTACTACACTGGCAATTTATAGGAAGCACACACTTTACTTGTTCCCATACCTCCACATTCCAGATGTCATCAATGATAATGAGGTACCTAAATGCATTTACATACATTAGTTCACAACAATGCGAAAGATTAAAAAAATATAAACCCATTTTTCATCCCTGACCGAACAAGAAGGGAAGTTGTCAACTCCAAAAACACGCAACTTTTACTGTGAAATTTTCCAAGCTGCTGCACAAGGAACTTTCCAAGCTTCTGCACAAGGAGCTTTTACTGACTTGGTTTAAGCTGAGCTAAACTTTATTGCCCTACTAGTCTAAATTTCACAAACTTGGACTCAAACAAGTCAGGCCGTTGCTTGAGAACTGAGAATTGAATCAGAAGTCAAATAAGCTGAGCTTGAGAACTGAGTCAGGCCGTTGCTTGCCATATTTCTAATAGATGGGACATATTCATCTGGCTGGACTTGAGAGAGTATATCACTCAGAAGTCTGTTGATATCAAGTTTCTGAGTCGTCTTGCCCAGTCCTCCAGATCCAACGGTGGAGACCACATTTACATGCTTGTCATCATCCAACAACCACCTGACAATTGTCTCCTTTAGTTCTTCAGTACCAACAAAACTTTTGGATTGTACAAATTCTGGTATCTGCCTGTCAAGTGTTACATTGTTTGACGTGATTCCGGGCTCACAAATCTTATACGTTGTGCGTCGTCTACCTGCATCGACTGTACAGACTTTGAGGCGTTGGAACTGCTTTGCAATCTTACGGTGGCCATGGTTGAGCTGTAGAAGATGAGGCTCTGGTCAATGAGGCCCATGCGTCTCTCTCGCTCTGCGCGGAGCATATACTTGTCAAGGCAGTCCTCGACAATGTAGGGCAGCTCCTTCACCTCCTTCCTCCACAGCCTCCCCCGCGCGTTGAGCTCCTCTTCAAGATCAGGAAGCTCCTCAATGTAAGCGTGCATGTTCTCAAGCTCAGATTTCAGGGACTCCACCTCGTGCTTGAGTCCCTTGAGCAGCTTGTATTTCTTCTCCAGCAATGCGGTAAGCTTCTTGAGGACAATTTTTAAGGCGGCCCTGGCAGCATTACTCTCCATTGCCCTCTCTGCTCTCGTTTTCTTTTCTATAAGATTATGGAAATTGTTCAAGTTTCCGGGCTCTGATCTCTGCTGTCTTAGGGCATGTTCTCTTTAGCTTAAATTGGCTTAACTATTTTTTTAATTTTTTTATGAGCATGTTTTTTAAACCGTCATACGAAAACTATATTTTTTAAGATTTAAATAATTAATATTTAATTAATTATATATTAATTATGTTTTTCGTTTTCTGTGTGGCTAATTTGAGTAGTCGAAAAGAAGGCAGCCTTAGAGACGCAGAAAATTGTTGATCTTTATTTTTTTCCTTCGATAGACAAATCCTCGTTTGAGCTTCAACAAGATGGCTACTCAGACCGGCCAGCAGCAGCTAGCAAGTTTAAGCCGTGACGCACGAGGTTGTGTGCAGAGAAGAGCTCCAAGAGAAGAGAGGAGAGAGGCGCTTGCACGTCGTCCCCCTTCACGCGCGTCTCAGTAGCTCAGTGCAGCCACCTCAAACCGGACGATGAAGATGCAAAGCGGCCAAAGACAAGGGGACGGCGATAGCCCACCACGGCACATGAGAACGAGAGAATGGACCGCCGGATTGACGCTCACGCGCTCGGCGGCAACGACGAAGGACAAGAGAGGAGGTTTTGGGGGAGCTCGATCGTCTCTGCCCATGCTAGGTGAAGACGGCGACGTCGACGCACGCGCAGAAGAGGGTGAGAGGTCAGAGGCAGCGCGTTGGAGGCTTGGAGAGGGCTCGACGCCGGTGGGCGTCGCCGCGTCGGTTACTGCGAGCTCGATCGGGGAGGACGACGACAGAGCGGCGTTGCTGAGCAGGGCAAGCGCACGCGTCTGCAGAATCTGCGCGTGCAATACTGCAATGAAGGTCGTTTCGCTCTTGTCTATCTCTGATAATAGTGTCCACCGTTTATCTTGCAGTTGATTTTTCAGACAGCAAAATGGACAGAGAAGTGTGGCTAGTGGTAAGAGCCCTGCATCGTTTTAAAATCAGTAAAGGCTTGTTCGGTTGGAGGAAAAAAAGAACGATTTCATTTCTTTTGGATTAATTCCTACAAGTTACTTTTGTCATGAGAAGAACCTCCGCCAGCCACTTTTGTCCATTCATCTGTTTAGAATTTTTGCTGTCTAATAGTGCTTGGCATCAGAAGCGGTAGCCAGGTTTGATGGTAGGTATTCAAAATTTACAGTATAACATGTCATTGATGTAAAATAAGATGTATTTCTTGAGTTTTATTTTTAGATAGAAAGCTAAAAACATCGTTATTCAGCTGAACACCCATAATCCTCCTAGGCCTGCCCCTTTGGATGGCTTATCAAATCATGTACCTGAAGTTAGAATTCTAATTTTGATCATTTGTCAGTTTATTTTCTAAAATTATCCTGTGATGTAACAGATATTTTTGAATTCAGAATTCATATATTATTCAAGTTATTGGAGTACACAATTGCACTTGATGCACGCTAAATATATTTTGGAATCATAGATTACTATGTGCATGCTAGGGTATTCCCTTTGTCTGTCTATTTGTGTTTATATACCAACGAAAGAAAGAAGCTGATCTATATTTTGAGAACTTCAATAGTTAGCAGGGGACTTATTTTTCTAGCATGCGATGTTCTCTATTGCTTTTGTTCATCCGAATAATCTATAACATTCATATTTTTAATCATAATTTACAATTTGTTTCTGACAAGAAGGCATTTGGTGGTGAGTATAGTCTGTGAAACCCACACTTTTAATATTAAGATTAAAAGTGCTAGCTAGGGGTTATCATTTGAGAAATACTTGTTTTATCAAATAATGACCTACATCAGAGATTGCACTGGAGAAATAGCTACAACTACCTTTAATTTGTCTCAAAATTCTTAAGGTCATCTGTACACCATCTGAACCTGTAGGGGTTATATAGCTAAAGTAAGTACTCTTGTACTAAACAAATCAATGATACAAAATATATATGCATGAATAATAGTCAAATAATCTCTCCTATACTATTTATCATATATCATTGTTAAGTCTAAGTCTATTTATTTATAAGATGTGCTTTTCTTTTGAAAACAGAATTTACTAAACTAATTTACACTTAAACAGAATTTGTAGTAACTTCTTGTAGCTTAATTTAAGAGACAGTCATAAATCATGATTTAATTTAACGATATATAGGTTTGTATCATTTTATCTATAGCTACTTAGAATACGTTTAAATGTTGCACTTCACGATATACAACATCTTGTACAAGATTTTTTTTTCTATTTTCATTAGCTACACTCAACAGTTGTGTTAGGCGTAACAACCCTCTAGACCATCAAGCTACATATATATTTGATGGGTTTATCATCGCCTATCCTACTACCAACAACTACTTGTGCGGAGTAAATAAATTGATAAGTTAATCGGTCCAACCCCTATAAAAAAGGATCTATTGCCCACATGATTTGTACAGTCACTGATATAAGACCAATTAACTCTTATTCAGAGAGCCTTAACTTGTTGTCATCAATCATCCATCCTGAGCTCCCCCTACACCCTATAACTATATTTGATGATCTCCATTATCATCAATCTGCAGTAATCTCATTATTAGTACTATTAATTTGGAAGATAATATTTGATGCACTAGTAGAAGTAATAGTTTTATAAAATAGAATCATCATCTTTCATCGAAATGATCAAAGAGATATGCTTGATCACCCAAAATTAAATTTATGCATTTCATATTGTATATCATATCACTAGTTTCAACATGTATAATTGTGTTTAATTAAACTATAATTGCAATGTTAGAAATAGTCTATATTAAGTGACAGTGGTTATTTCTACAAGTGCAGAGTTGTTGTATGTTTTTATCAATAGTAGTAACTCTTGCTCTACTTAATTTCTAATCCATTGGTTTCTAAAGCATTTGTACAGAGCTTGTTCTTAGCCTAAAATGTGTGGGACCCACTGTCATACCCCCCCTTCTACCTTGCTCCTTCTACCGGTTTTGTTCTTTTCTCTCACCTCATCTGCACAACACGCTCACACACACTAGCACCTACCAGCCCAGATACCAGGCTGCCGCCTGCATAGTGTAGGCACGTCTTCTTCCTCTTCCTCCCCAACTCCTTGCTACAAAACACAACGCAGCAGCAGCTCCAAATCCATTGCCCAATCAGTGAACGGCGCTGGCCAAGCTCGACGCCCGCGACCACTGGCCGACGCCCCCAACCAGTCCAGGTGTTCATCCTTCCTTTTCTCCCCCAATTTCTACTTCTCCTTTCTTAGGGCTGAGCCCTAGCTCCACCTTGCCACCTCCATAACTCCTCCTCACTGCTGCCGGAGGAGCAGGGCTGCCGGCGCAGGCAAGCTACTGGCGAGCTCCCCTGCTCCCTCTAGTGCTGCTACTACCTCTGCTTCCAAAACTGAGTCTGCATTTAATTGGGATTTCGAGTTGATTTTCTGGGGTATTGAGTACTAGCATGATTCTAGGGCTTTGGTTTAATGCAAAAATTTACAGGGATGATGTTGTAGTTGCCAAATGATTTAATCATGTTTCCTACTTGTGTTAGGCCTACACATGTATATCATGTTCAGTCAATGCAGCTTATCTCTAGAGTGAGTTTTGGAATTTAGCACATTCATTCTTACTGCCTAAGTCTTCATTTTAGCCACAAGCTAATTTGGTTTCCCAGGTATTGGTTTCTTAACATTGCCATTAGTTTAATCTAATTCACACCGGTCAGAATTAATGGGATCAAAGCTTGGCTGGAAGGAACTATCTAGTATTTTAATATCACTGCCTGACTACCTGAACTGACCATGACTTTACCCTTGTAGTATTGAATTTCTTATCTACGTTTGCCGCTCTCTAATTCTACTAGTGGTATGCACATTGTTTTTCCATGCTCAGGTTATCTTTCTTGCTACTGTTGGTTACTCAAATAAGTACATGCCCTATTGTTACTTGTTGCACAGAATGGTAGAGGGGTTGCAACCAGATTTTGTATAGCTGCTACAGTGTAAATTCCACAATTTAAGTCCCAACGTTTTCTTTAGCTTTCAGCACATACTCATAGGTACATTACTGATGCATAATGTATGTTACTTGTAGGTCTCAAGACGTGCCTTTGTTATGGTAAGAACTATTTGGGATAATGGCAGTGAACTACTAGTGATGGTAAGACAGAGTGGTGACATAGTGCATGTGCATACATGGCTTATGATCGAGTCTGAGATGGGAGAGCACCTTACTGCTATTGAAGGTTTCACCGTAGCGGTGCAGCTGTTTGGACGTTGTGGGCGATGAATCAGATGGGTTCACAGGCTCGTGCCTCACGCTCTCCCTGCCAGAACGTGCACCCTTTGTCAGCTCACCTCCTCCTATTAAGCTCTCCTATCCTATTAGCATGCTGATGAATGGGGATTGGTGCCTAACTGTGTAAGCCACCATATTGGTGGGTTCCCTGGGAAAGGATTTGCAGACTTGGATATGGACTGGCGCAGTGTTGATAGCTCTACTGCTCTAGCACTCCATTTTCACCTTGATCTCTCTGGTTTGTTGCTTTGATTGCTTGCTGTAGCTACTTGGTAGTACTGGTTGTTTGGAGGGAGAGGGTGGTAGTAAGAGCAAGCTTTGGTCGAGCTAGTATTTTGGCTTGAAAGAGAGAAGCTTCATCCCCTCTACTCCTTGTCATATATTTGTGCTCTCTTTGACCATGCCTTGACCAGCTAAGTGTGCTCCCATTGGAGGGACGTGCAAGGAGGCTGGCGATTGGCTGCCTCTTGCCGCTTGAGGTATGGCTACGTCCTTATGCCTGCTAGTGTGGTTGTTCTCCTTGAGGTCCCTTATACATGATTTGATGGCCACTTGTCTTGGTTACTGGTTCTAGCTTTCATTAATTTGATGTGACTATGGCACGCACATGTGGATATATCCATCGCTCACATCATATATCATCCAGCAGCATAGAGATAAATTACTTTATTAAGTTCAACCTCTGGAGATAGCGTTGATTTTAAACTGCCGTTAAATTTCATACGGGTTTTATTTTAGATTTATGAGTAGTTGATGGAAAACTTTTCGGAGTCCTCTTTATACAGATCTAGCCTTATCTCTAAATTTTATCACAATCGGCCGTAATTGAAAAAATAAGGTGCTACGTTTTCTGTTTTAGATTTTTGGGCTTGTAATAGACCCATATTTTGTGTACCCTAACTTGGTACAGCACAACTCTAGAGCCCTCTTAGTCCTTCCACCTACTTAAATAGCTAAGTATCCTTTAGAGTTTTTTAGATTAAAATTTAGCCAATTGCTACTTTATCTTGTATCTGTGTGTCTTTAGAACTCTGCCTTATCCGCCTTATCGAGTGTTTATCTTGTATCTGTGTGTGTCTTCAGAACTCGGCCTTATCGAGTGTTTCAACTTATCATAATTTTTAATTTCTTTTTGTAATTTATATTATTTTTATCTTGTTCTATTTTGTTTTTCGATTTGCTTATAGGTATAGGATTGATATGTACTGATAAGATCAACAACTCATGGAGAGGTATATTAATCGCTAAGATATAACACAATTATAGTTGGATTATCAATGTTTCTTATCTTTAACTCACAGAAAGATCGGAGCATGATCGGGTCATCAGTGGTTACGGAACTGTGAGCATATCATTAATAGTTTTGATATGGATGATTTGCTGATTGGCCAGACTGCCACATGGTGATATAATGCGATAATTTATACTAAGTTGTATTTTGCTTCATTTGTCATACCTTGTGGTACATATATTTTGGTGTACAGTGTTTTGTGTAATTTTTATTGTGACCATTCAATACATTGTTATACATGTATGCAATACTAATTATATACATTGAATATTTATTTTAATTCCATAATATGTGTAATTTCGACGCTGGGATTATGTTTCAATTTCATATAATTTCGAATTAAAGTTTTAGCTTCCAAATTTTTGTCATGCTTTTTTTAAAACCCTCTAGGTGGATCGGGATTTGGATATATGACTTTTAATTAGGATTTAATTAACTACCGGTGGTTTCATAGTCTTACATGCATGTGCTTAATATATATATGCTGCTTATGGAAGAAATCATTGGTAAAGGGACATACAATTTTTTAGGAATTTTGAAATTATATATTCTGCATATTTGGAGTCCAGAACAGAATAGCAAGGGTACTAATTGCATTTTTCTGCATCTGCCTGATCCAGAACACTGTCGTTAGTAAATTAACCAACAAAGGAACAGCTAGCAGGTGGTCGATTAGATTGGTTAGGAGCATAACAAATTAGCAGCATACTGATTTGTTACACCACATGGTAATGATCCAAGCAGGATCTCTCCTTGACAAAAGCAAGGTGCATGAACAACGTGAGTATTCAAGAAGGGGAAATATTTGATACGATTTAGCACATGCTCATAAACATATATTATTCATGAAATGAGGTACAAAACTATTAATTCAAACTTAAATATTTATCTGGATGATGTTGCCACAGGTGCTCCACTAGGTCTTCTTGTAGCTGATGGTGAGTTTTCGTTGTCCCTTGTAGCTCCACTAGGTCATCAAGATCAGGTGTTTCGTCACGAGAAACTCCCGTATTTTCTACCCCGTCTTTGAACAGCTTTTAGGATTCACTTTTCTCTTAATTTTAATAATTATATTATGCATGATATGAGAAGCTTTCATAATATATCTTAATGTTTCTTCGTCCCACAATCGAGCTGGCCCGATCAACAAAACAAGCTTGTAGAACGTTCATTCGATGCCTTTCCTTATTAATTATTATGCTTTGGTGAAATATTTCCTCTTGTTATTATTTTGGCATTCTCTTTATAAATGTAGCCTATGGACAGCATAATATCTCATCGTATAATTATGATTGTTTATGCTAAAGATTACTTTAAGAGGTTCGCTGTTAGCTAGCTATGCAAATAACAAAGATCAATGAAGCTATTGTGAGACCCTGATAGTCTTATAAAAACGTCTTAAAAAAACGAAGATCAATGCTAAAGTTTACCGGCGTTGGTTGCTGCCACGTCGACATCCCACCGGGGCCCACTGACAGCTTCGTCACCTTCCGGACGTACGACCACACCGGCATGCTAGACTACAGCCCCTGCGACTATGCCTTCGTCATCGATCGGGACGAACTACACCTTCCAGCGGGCTGACCTCAACATGGACAAGAACCGGACTGTTCCGGTTTGGCTGGACTGGGCCATCCGTGTCCTGCGCTGAGCCCAAGGACAAGGCAGGGTACGCCTGCGTCAGCGTCTATACACTGAGTGTGTCGACTCTACCAATGGCCTCCTGGGTTACAACTGCAAGTGTTCCACAGGTCACGAGGGAAACGCCTATATTAGTATGTGACAACTTCTACCGTAAGTACCTTGGTTTTGCTATTTATCAGTATGAAATTTGTGGATACGTAACCTAAACTTGCACAAGGGGAAAAGGTACAACTTTAGAATAAAATATTACGTTTTATTATGTTTTGTTTTTCATTCTCCAGAGACGACTATTTCTATGCTTATCTACACCATACTTTATCTGAAACAAAAAACCAACTTCTATTTTTTTTGACGGATGTTGTATATCTAGAACAATACTTTAAACTTTCTCTCCTTTACCACTATTTTGTTAGTACCCGTTTCTCTCTTACCATTATCATTGGTAAGTCACCTGCCCATAGGATTTGCCCCAAAAACACCATTGTGTCCTTATGAAACTTGAAAATTCTAAGAAATTCCAAAAATCCAAGAACTATAGTTTTTAAATATTTCTAGTTTCCTCTTGCAGCACCACTTGCTTTAGGTATTTTACGTGTGTCGATCTATGTTGTTATTTGTTAAATTTTTTATAAAGAAAACACCTTATATCGCACGCGTTTCTTACTCTGACAACGAAAATCTGAATAATATTTGTAGGCGTGACTCTTGGCATTTCCTTTTTGATGATTGCTCTCCTGTTCGCTCTAATGATGATCCAGAAGAGAAGACTAAATGAACATTTCAGAATGAATGGTGGTTCAGTATTACAGAAAGTAGAGAACATGAAGATTTTCACCAAGGACGAACTTAAGAAAATAACAAAGAACAATTCAGAGGTCCTTGGTTGAGGAGATTTCGGTAAAGTCTACAAAGGGATTCTTGAAGACAACACCATGGTGGCAGTGAAAGCATCGATCGAGGTAAGTGATGCTCGAAAGGAGGATTTCACCAATGAAGTCATCATCCAATCTCAAATGATCCATACAAACAACATCAATCTCTTAGGTTGCTGCTTGGAGGTGGATGTTCCAATGCTAGTATACGAGTTTGCTGCCAACGGAAATCTACAAGACATTCTTCATGGTGACAACAATCATCGTATCCCTTTCCCACTTGACCTACGCTTGGACATTGCAATTGAATCTGTAGAAGGGCTAAGATATATGCACTCATCCACAAATCGTATCATACGTCATGGTGTTGTCAAACCAACCAACATACTTCTAAATGATAAGTTCATCTCCAAGATTTCTGACTTTGGGACATCCAAGCTACTTACCGTGGATAAAGACTTCACCATGTTTGTGGTCGGTAGCATGGGTTACATTGACCCAGTGTTCCGTAAGACAGGGCGTTTAACGTAAAAGAGTGATGTATATAGTTCCAGAGTTGTTTTATTGGAGCTCATCACCAGGAAGCCAACCATATACAACATAAATTGTTGTCTCTTAATTGATTTCCAACAAGCCTATGAGAAGGAAAATAGTGGCAGGGCAATGTTCGACAAGGATATTGCAACTGACAAAAAATATTTATCTTGGAAGAAATTGGCCGGTTAGCAATGGAGTGCCTAAAAGAGAAAGTCGAAGAGCGACCTGATATGAAGGAAGTAGCAGAACAACTTGTGATCCTAAGAAGAGCTAGGAAGGGCAGACAAGGAAACTACAACATAAGCCCTCAGCGATTTGAGGAGATTAGTGAAAGTAGCTGTGCAAAGCTTTCTGTTCCATTCACTCCAGCCTACAATGAATTCTCCAATCTATAGATCGATGATAACAACAGAAAGAGAAGAGGTATAACATGCAGGATATATCTTGTGGTATGTGTGGTCTGTGTTATAAATCAGTGTCTTCTCATTTGAATTTTTTTAAAAAATAAGTCAGTGTATTGGAGCATATTGCTCCAACTTATGTGTCCTGCACTTCAAAGCAGAGAAATAAATTGTGAGTACTACAAGATTGTGTTAACAATTGTGGCAGTGTATTACAACACCAATTAGTACATGTTTGAAATATTTCTTTTTGCATGGAAGGTGAGTCTAGTAGCATCCAGGTGTGTACTTTTGTACTACTAGGAAGACATAGTATTTGTCACTGTATCTAGAGCCATAGCAATAAAATTTTGTAAAACATCAGCCTTTTCTCAAACAGAGTTTTTAGCAGAGACCGGAACCTTACAAATTGCTACTGTTTGCCTGTTTCCCCATCTCCCGCTCTATACTGTGAAACGCCTGAGCCTAGTTTTTTTGTCCCTTGAACATCTAGCAACACATGGTCTATTGTTTTATGAAGAGCTGGGACGGAAAAAAAATAGACATAGAAATGTATAGAGTTGCATGGAGATCCAAATATATCCAGTAGAGGTTGTGGTGCCATGGGTTGCATTACAATTTGCAGAGGGAAGGTTGTGTGGTTCATGGGCTGTATAACAATCGGCGACAAAATACTAGGGTAACCCACCTAGTCAGAAATTCACAAAACCACAACAGAGAACTCTGCAACATATTGTCAAAGAACCCAGCTGGCTGCTGCTATGCCAGAATGCTACCGGGTCAAAAGAAAGAAAAAAACAAGAATGAACTGATTACAAAAATCGATTACAATTTTCAGGTGTTTATATAATCTGAAAAAGCTTTAATAGTGTGGAAATATGCTTGTACTGCATGGTTTGTCGACTGGAACTGGACGAGCTACAGTGCAGTGTGAAATGGAGTAGCACTCTGCAAGCAAGGCCGAGTTGCAATCAGCAATACCATACGATGACAATCCAATGAATCCATTGGCTGGCAATCATAATTCACAAAGCCAGCATTGCGACACACAGGCAGCATTACAACACAACAGCAGAATCCTGCAGATATGCATTGGCAATCCATCACCTGCTCTGCGTCAAGAAGAGCACATAGTGACATAGATTCACTTTGGATTCTCCAAACTCTATTTTGATTCATTTGTTTTTTTAGAAACTGGATTAAAACCAGGATCTTGATTCATTTGTGTATGTGCTACTATCAATTCTGGGCTGCGTTGCACCCAGAAGATGGTACAAAAGAGCATGAACAGTATATGATTGATTGGTTACACAGATTACGTTTTGCAACCAGCGATACTAGCCATGGGCCCCTGGCCGGCCTTTGGCTAGCACAATTCACATTTCAAAAATGGGCAACATCACAAGCCGAATTGATAATGCTAGTGACTAAAAAAGAGTGTGACTACGATAGATCAACTGATTGGAAGGTTTATTTTATCCAAACTGATAAAACTGTGACAGTATGGTGTATGCAACTATGTTTTGTAATGCCTGATTTTGTTCAGACGAGCAACAGCACTGTTTGTAGCAGGTGAGAGCAGTAAAATCATGGCAAAATTCCTCTCCTTACCTCCTCACTGTGGGGAAGCATCAGCTAAGCAGTGGACTCAGCGTGGGAGAGGGAGGTGAGGTAGGCCACACGGTCCATCTCGTAGCCGAAGAAGCTCCACGACGAGCGGCGAACCGAGCAGCGGCCCGGAGGCGCCGGCACCAATCTCGCCTCCTTCTTCTCCATGTCCAGCGCGTACAGCCCCAGGTCTGGTTGCTGGGAGTACATGTCGGCGCCGGTGGCCAGGAAGACGACCCCGCTCTTCTCGCAGACGCCCCTGAGGCAAACTCTCTTCACGTTCGCTAACGGGAGCAGGTGGTTTAGCTCCACGTCGTGCACCTTCTCCCACCTCCCCTTCCGCCCCGTGCTCCCGTCCCCACAAACGTGGCGAGAGAAGACATTGATTACCACGTTGTTGTAGTTCGTCAGGTTCCGCCCCACCTGGACAGCGCAGAGACGCCCGTCCGGCGAGACGGCGAGCCGGCGGTTCTCCACCGGGCTGCCGAGGCAGAAGCAGGACCTGCTGTTCCACTTCCACTCCGACGGGATGGTCTCGGAGGTTGCCTCCAGTGTGTCCAAGTGAACGCCGAACACCACGTTCTTTGCCAGCCAGAACACGCAGCCGCGGACGGCCACGCCGGCGGCCATGTCGCCCAGGCGCTTCCCGCCGATCTTGACGCCGGATAGCTTGCCCTCGGTTCCCCAGGCCTTGGTGTCCGACGAGTAGGACCGGCACGCCGTGAAGTTGCGGCGCTTGTAGAGGAGCACCAGGCGGAAGGCGGCTGGCCCCGGTTGGAGCGGATCTGCCGCGTCTTGGAGATCGTCGGCGGTGAACACCGCGCACGCGTAGTGCCCGGGCCTGTCCTTCCCTGCGAGGATGGGGAGGATGGACATGTCCCCGGTCATGGGGTTGCATACGACGAGCCTGAGGACGGCGGCGCGCGAGGCGCGGCGGAGCTCGAGGACGAGGCGGCCGTTCCGTGATGCGATGATGCGGGAGTTCTTGAAGAGGCGGGGGTTGTCGAACAGCCCATCAAGCTCGCCGCTGCCGAACCTGGAGGAGTAGGAGGGCAACGGGACGAACCGAGGCGGCGCGCCCGAGGAAGCCGAGTCGTCCTGGTGGCTCTGGTGGAAGAAGCCGACGGCGAGGTCGCGGACGAAGCGGCCCGAGGGTGGCTTGGAGTGGCAGATGTACTCCGCGTCGCCGGTGACGAGGCGACGCCAGCGCCTGCAGGTGGCGGCGCAGCGGACGAGGTCGTCGGTCTCCAGCGAACATGCCGCGAACACGACTAGGAGGACCTCATCGTTGAGGGGAAACCCATCATCCTCGACCGCTCCGCCACCGCCGCCTCCTCCTCCTCCTCCTCGCTTGAGGCGCTTGTTGCTCTGTCCCGATTCCGTCGAGACGGACAGGGAGAGCCACCCGTCGCCGCACGACGCAACGGAACGCGGCGGCGATGACATCGAGACGAGAGGGAGAGATCGAATTGGAGATCGCGATTGACCGCGTCGTTGTGGCCAGTTGGGGTTAAGTGATGAAGAGGTAATTTATTTACACTAAATTAGTAATTAGCCATTTATTTAGCCCAGCCTTTTTGTATTCCTGACGTGTTCTCACCTCTCAGCACTAGGCTTTTCTTGTGTGGGCATCCGGCTTGAGTTTCAACGCGATTACGCAAGCAATGGTAGCCGAAATGCGTCGCAATTCGGCGCGACTGCAACTGAAACGCACTAACCAAACGCGTAAACGCCGCGGCCGCCGCCAAGTGGTCGAGATTTGTGGATATGCCTAGGTATCCAGCTAGGCTTAACATTCATTTGGATACTAATTTTTTATTCATTTGTGCACCCGTCGGCCTACGCACATTACTAATATATATATACACACACGCTAAAGAATTCGCCTGTAATTAGTATTTTGTAGGTGGCTTTTACACATCCGTAAAATATATTTTTAGCGTATAGAGTTAGCCATCTGAAAAATATATTTATCAACTAAAATTTAAATCTAAAAATCATCGTAAATTTTATATAAAATTCATTCTAAATTATTATACATCATTATATACATATTACATAATTTAATTAATACATATTACATAATTTAATTAATACATATAAGTAAATACTTAAGATATCACTCACTCACTCAGTAGTGAAATTAAACGACAGAACAGCTATTGATCTAGGTGCCTTTCTCGTTGAAGAAGTTGCTGCAAATGTGATATATCTTATAATGAATAAAATGACAAATATCTCATATCATATTCTCACTATCTTATCATATCCCTATCATTAATTCTATAAATCTACACACACATATCATATTAAAAAATATAATTAAGTATTTAATATATACAAACGTATAATCTTTAAATATGTATATTAGTTTACACCGCTCAATCGCATAGTATGCTATGGCGTTGGTTGTGCCACTTTATGAATTACATAAAAATAATATATATATTCATTTATTATATATGTAGATAGACTTATATTTATAAAATTCATTTATTATATGTGTAGATAGATTTATATTTATAAAATTCATTTATTATATGTGTAGATAGACTTATATTTATAAAAAAAATATGTATCTTATTGTTCCAACCAATTATTTATCATCGAGAACTTTTTGCCTCTATGTTTGGACTATATCGTTTGCACGGTAGTATAGAAAGTACTGATAGAGAAAAAGTTAGTTACGAATATATATGTGCTAAGGACCAGGGTCTATCAATGCTGAAGTAAATTAATTAATGAGTTACTAATCTAAAATATAGGCTGATATTATTTCTATGCGATATCTATTGGTCTAGCACAATGTCCCGAGTATATATAATGAAACAAATATAATAATTATTGTACAAAGATTAACGTTAGTAATTGGTTTTCATATACAATGACTATACTAAATATCAAACTTACCCGTTGTTGTATGGTGCCATTATGTATTTTCTGTCTGTCATGATTATCATGGTACATAGGTATTTTAATCTCTTATTTTTAAGACTTATTCTTCAACACACTGGAATTTTCTTTTATGTCGACAATGTGTGTTGGCCTTAAGATTCGTAGTAGGTTAAGATAGGTGATCGATTTATTTAACTTCATTGTCATGTTGTGCTGTATCTTAAAAAAATTAGAGCGGCTCCAATTAGTTACTGATTAGAAAATAATTTAATAACAATAAGATTAATATATGTTAACTTACATACACCACGCGGTAACGAAATTGACGTAAAGTTTTTATCGACAACACATTGCATGCATATCTCTAAAATGAATTAAAATCATGCTTTCGTTGTCCATAAAGAGTTTCTTCGGTGCGCAAGTTATAATATAGGAGATGCCAAGTATACTGGTTCATATAATGCCATCTCTTCATCTAAGATGGATCATCCTCGAGCATCCAAGAGGAATGATTTGCCATTTTCGAATTGCTCTAGTATGTCTTCGTTGGTGGTAATGAATCCTACATCTGTACTTATTGATTCTAATAGAGCTTGGGTTTTCCTCTCCATATATGCATCAGGCTTAGTGCTTAAATTCTCTCTTCTTAAAAATGCTTTTACCATCCAACGCTTCTTGTTCATGTCTTTTGCCTTATGGTCATGGGATTTGATTTTGTGTGGCACTAGAGGTTTCGGAGAGGCTTCTCATGGAGCAGACATTTCCTAGCCATAAGAGATACTTTTTTCAATGGAAGCTAGCACATGATTTGCTGGGAAAGGCAGAGGTGTTGGTGTCCTTGGAGAAAGTTGTTGTGGTGGCATGCAAGAGAGCTGCCCTATAGAGAACATATCCTCCACCACTAGGAGAGGATTTGCCGATGATGGTTGGCATGGAGTCGGATCTGGTAACCTCTTTGAGGGTTTCCTTGATGTTATCAGGACTATATCTCTTCTATGCCAAAGAATAATCTGATCGATCGCATCTCTAAGATATTTGATGCACTCGCTCATTGGAATGTAATTCGTATATGGCTTGATGTTCATTGTCATTTACCACAGTAACTTTGGCATAATTCTCTAGGACTGGCTAGCAGTGAAAAACATAGCCCAACATTGCCTTGCCCCTCGCAACCTCCATTATTTGAATTGCCCTTTCAATGGTCCAAAGGGGACATGAAGCATGCATGGAGTGTCTTCTCATATGTTGTCGATAGGAAACTTTAGGGTGAGAGTAGGTCAGCACTATGACTGGATTTGTTTGCAACTACTACAGTAAAAGCTAGCCGTCGCCTGCCTCTATCTAGGGTTGCAGTTAGGAAAATAGGTCTATTTACTACAAACCTTGCCATTTCTTAGGCCACCGTTACTCATTTTGTTTCTTCTAGTATCTTCTTGAAACAATTGTACTTCTTGTAGATAGATGTGTCTTGTTCGAACCCTTATCCCTAGTTTAGCTTGAATGATATGCTATGGATGCGGCTACCATGCTTAGGGTTGCCCAAGGCGGCAATCAGCTGGTCCCTCTCCCTGATAGACTTGCAAGAGCCAGATTTCTTTCTCTCTACGATATCCTTCATTTTGTCTATGACTTCTTGGAGGCTAGAGTTTGGGAATACTATGTCACTAGAGTTAGTGATCTCTAGGGTTTGTGCATACACCTAGTTCCTGCTTTGTTCATTATAGTCCTCAATTGGCATGGTTTTTCATTACACTCTTAAGTCATCATCAACCTTTTTCCACTTCTTGACTTTCCGCATAGCCACCAGAGCATAGACGATGGTGAAATTTGCTTTTTTCGTGAGTTCTATCATCTTTTTGCTTAGCACCATCTTTTCTAGTGTGGTTATCTTCACCATAAATTGGTCCCACTAAGTTAGTGTGATGATCTTCCCAAACATTAGGGTCAATCCCCTTTGCACGTACTTTGTGTTGAGGTTTGACTTCCAATTATGCCATGACTTGACCATGTTCTGAAGGGTGGCTACCTTAACCTCTTGCTCAGTTCCTTCAAGGAATAAAATTTTTTTCTTCAACTCATCCTATAGGTAGTTTTTTTGTCTCCACTGTAAGTAGCTCCTAATCGTCAATTAATATTAGGACATGGTCCTTGACAATAGCCCTATATTGATTTTATCACTTAATGACCACTTCAGAGGGGCGTAGGATATTCCTTAGCATTGATGTAGGTCATGGCATGTGCCTCTTTAAGATCGATCACCTTGGTCCTATCCTATTCTCTTCTTTTGCATTTATGCCTTGTTTGAGTAGCAGTTGTTTCTGGCATCGGGGACAATGGAAGTTTCCAAATACTTCCTTGACTTGTTATTGTCGCTTTATGGAACTCTACAACACGTGGATCTTTGTGGAGCAATCTTCATCTATACATGAAATAGAATAATTGGTGCTATACAAATATAGATGTGTATAATGAACTCGACGAAGTCAAGTGTACAATGAGCATACTGCCTCTAAGACATAGTTAGTGTTGTCTATGGCCTTCATTCCACATGGTGGTCTAGAATGTGGATCGCTGGGGGAGTGATACGACCCTTCGCTTTGGGAGCTATCGTTGAATGACGTGGATTAGGTAAATAATGTCTTCTCCTGTCATAATGCTTTCACGGTCTGTTCTGATGTATCATCAGTGTTCATCATGTATCCTACATTTGTACAAAATATTTAATAATAATACATCCATTAAAATTAACATGTAAAATTGAATAGAATTGACATATAACATTTACTTAAATATATTTTTAAAAATGAACCAACATTTACATATAAAATTCATATAATATATAACATTAATGCATCCACCCAAACTTCTAAAATACTTTTAAATTCACACCAAAAATTAATTCCAAATTTAGATTAATTTACAAACTTAAATTCACATAAAAAATCCATCCTAAATTTCATATCAAACGAAATTCTCTCTAAATTAACATCAAAATTATTGCTAAATTCACATAAAAATAATCCTAAGTTTTGCATTAAAATACATTTAACATTTTCATATAAAATTCATATAAATTTCACATAATAAAAATTTCTCCAAAAATAAAAATTAACTCAAGGAGTAGTGATAAATATGGCTGGCCAGCCGACGATGAGGGGACGGCAACGAGGCCTCCACAGTGAGGCCCGGTCGGCCGTATAGGACAATGGTGAGGCCTAGCGACGGCAGGGCGCAATGGCCGGGCAACGGTCACCGGTTGGCCAGTAGAGAAGGAGGCGGTGTCATGGGCTGCGGTGAGATGGCCGAGTACAAAACAAGTGGGGGAGGGAAGGCCTACTTTGATGGGGCAAAGGAGGCCAATGGCGATCGAGGAGAGGAGGCCGAGGAGGACAGGGGCGATGAGGTTGTGGGTAGTGGAGGCGGCTCGCGTCAGGGCAAAGAGCCTCAGTGGCTTATAGGGAAGGGTCATTTTCATAGGCAGGGGAGACCATTCACCACCTGTAAAAATGGTTTTTGCAGGCGAGGGAAGTTACATGCCTCTTGCAAAAATGATTTTTGCAGGCACTCGAAAGCAGGCGTGTGCTCTCTGCCGTTTGTAAAAATGCCCACCATAATTTTCCTCTTTTTAATTGTACTCTATACATTAAATTGTATTTGAATTATAATTCTTGTGTATTTTCATATTCATCATGCATAAATTTTACATATTCGTAGAAATTATCATATTACATATTTTCACTTTCCGTTACAGATTTGTCACTGCATGTAGAATTTGAGTGTTTTTCCGTCGATGTTTGCCTTTGCAAGCTTTATATTGTTATAAAAATATACAAATAGCCGCATTTGATCATACTGATTGTAGTTCTTGATATCTTCCATATTTTCAACTCCTACGATCCTTTGTTTTCTAGAGATTGCAACATCCTTCTGCTTGTTTGTGGGGTCAGTTACATAGAAAACTTATGTGATACAATTAGCAAGTACAAAGGGATTATTTTTTTGACCAACATTATTGAGATCAACAATTCTTATACTAAAGTTATACACGAACACGTCTTGTGCATGTTCCACCCATTAGCATCGAAATAATGGGATCTGAATACTTAGTCCATTGTCAAGCTCATAGATTTCTTCTATGAACCTATAATAAGTGTTCTTCTATCCATTTGTGTTGATTGTCTCTACTCTAACACCACTATTTTGGGCTACGCTCTTTTTGTCCTTTGCTTTGGTATAAAATGTGTAATCATCCATATTATAAGCTTGCCAGGAGTTGATCACACTTGATGGGCAACATGACAACCTTTTTATAGTGATTTGCTTTGTGGTTTCTCCGTCGGGTATGCTTTGATCTCTTAACCACTCAACGAAGAGATGCTTGTACATCTTCATTATCCAATCATTTGAGCGTCCAACATAATGTGATCTAATTTGATTCAGGTGTTGCTCGATATATAGCTCCACTATCGTGAGCTGCTATAGGATGCTAGAATGCGCTTCTCAGATAGCTTTTTAATCCTTATCAATAAATCTTTTCTTGCCTACAGTCCCCTTCCCATGTAATCTACCCTCATGTATAGGTACTAGTACACCATCTGTCTAAGTATCTTTTAAGTAGTCAATGTAGCACTCATTGACTTATTTGGTGGTGTATTTCTCTATCATCGAACCCTCTTGGTGAGCAAGATTCCGTACATAGCCCTTTAGAATGGGCATGTACCACTTGTAAGCGCACATTTGATGCAAGTACAAAGAACCAAGTGTAATTATTTGAGGAATAATATGAACCATAAGATGCACTATGATGTCAAAACATGAGTGAGAAAAACACATCTCAAGTTGGCATAACATCTTTGCAATGAAGAAATTGATAGGACCTAGTTCTTCAAGGTCAATAATCTTCTGTGAAATGGCATTAAAAAGTAACAATGTAATGGTTTGATTGCCCAAATTGCAATGGGAGGAATATAGTTAGCATCACGTGGCAGTTATGGAAATTATAGGCTGACAATGTCAAATCTTTTATAGAGACTAGTCTCTTAACATTTGATGTGAAACAAGTGGGCACTCTCACCCATTGAAGGCACTTTTGTAATGACGTTTTCTCCTCCATTGTCAAGCTCAAGTTGGCCTGAGGAAGGTATACTTTTTCGTTTGATCGGTCCACAGGGTGAAGCTCTTCCTTTATCTCCATTTCTACAAGTCCATGCTTGGTTTTACTCGGTATGTCCAATAAGAGATTGATGGTATTGTCAAATATATTCTTCTCAAGTTATGTGACATTGATGGCATGGCAAACATCTCAAACTTGCCAATATGGTAAGTACTTAAAAGGAGACCAAATGCTTCTTGAATGGTACTTTCGGCTCTTTGTTCTTTTTGTACACTTAGTTGTCTTCTTCTTAGCTTTTTGAAATACAACCTTCACTTTTTTCATCAATTTAAACACAAATTTTCCCATCTCAAATTTTGTTTGTACACCTCTCTCTCCACCGTATTGTCAAAATGTCTTGCCATGGATCGTTATATATGATCTCTGGTTAAGAATCGTTACTGATGCATATACACTAACATTTAATATGATGTGAGATACTTGTACATAGTTCTATTGATGCAAACCGAATATTCAGTCTTCCATTTCATCTGTCTTGATTGAGAAAACATTGTAGGAGGGTCATTGATAGTAAAAAAGTAATGGCTCTTAGCATAAAGTATTCATGCATGTATTCATTCTACATTCGTAAATTGTTGTTCCATAGATCCGTCATGTTTTTCATCAAAGGTATAAGAAAGACATCTATGTCATTACCTAGTTGTTTTTAACATTGTATAAGTATGGACAATAACACATACTTTCACTTCTAACTAAGGTATGTAGATAGGTTATCATGGTTATAAGAACTGGCCAAGTGTTGTATGTGCTGCTCTGTTCATCAAAGGGGTTCATTTCATCGGTACTTAATACAAACCTAATATTTCTCGGGTCCTTAGTAAATTCTTTGTACTTCTCATCAAAATTTTTCCGCTGGTGTGCATTCACGAGGTGCCTAAGCTTTTCATCCTTCTTGCGGTTTTCTTTATACCATCGGATCAGTTCAGCTTTCGTAGGATTTGAGAACAAACATTTCAGCCAATATTTCACTATAAGGTACCATATCACCAAGACAGGTATTTATCTCTTTGAATTGGACAAACTGTCTTGCTTATTCAAAGACATAGTACTCGTTTTATATCGACTTCTTCCCCAAGAAGGCAACTATCTAGATTCTTGTTCTCTTTGCGGTACATGATGCAGTGATTTATACTGGCATGAATCTTCTACACACCTAATGATAAAGGACATACGGGTTTTTTCACATTGTATGTATTTGTTGGCAATGAGTTTGGATTTAACATCATTTTTAGGAGAACTAACAAATCGACAAAGTTGTTATCGGACCAACCATTGCTAGCCTTCAATCTATGAAGTTCTAGCACAGAATGAAATACAAAGAAGTCCTTGTAACAACCTTTGACTCATTGTACAACAAGTGCTCTACTACCTTTTGCAATGCCTCGAAATTATCTAGACCTCTCGCCGACGCAATTATGACTTCTGCTCTAGTTCAACCTATGCCACAGCATCTTCTCTAGTTCGATATCAATACATCCACAATTATATGGTCATCGTTATGCATCACAATAATAGAACCATTATGAATGAAATCAAGAATACCATCCTCCAGACAGATATCAGGTTCTTTCACGACGTTACTTTTGCCTTTGACTATCTCACCATGTTTAGAACAAATTGTATCGCCAACATAAAACCCATGCCGAACCAAGTGATACTTGATAACTTTTATTTTTGTCCATGTTTTTTTGTTTTTTAGTCTAATCATGATAACATATTTTCTTTGTCGTCTTGTTTATAGCATGCTTTTTAGCAGTTTTGATAAATTTGGATAACTCATACATCTGTTTTTGCTTGTACATCTAGTTTCAACAAATACAAACAACAAAATAATATACAATTTGCAAATAATTTAAATAGCATTTTCCCTTTATTTTAATTATGACTTACATTTTTAAATCAATAAATATACCATTTTCCAAAAAATCTCGTTCACACACTAAAGATTCTAAAAGAAGAAAATTGCAAATGAATATAGAGAAACGAAATAAGAGTAATATTATTTGAAAAAAACTAGGGAGACTAAGTTGCTTTCTCAAAAATATATCTAGAGAAACCCATCCACCTTGATCTACCATTAGAGGCACTAATTGCAATAAAATTCATAATCATAGGGTGATAAAACACCACTAAAGAAAGATTTGCATGAAAAATTGCCCTAAGTTGGTCTAGAATTGCAATCTATATATTTATGAAACTATTAAAAAAACACCATATTCTTTTTATTATTTTGAAACAAATGCTCAAATTTAGAAAAAAAACTCACTAAAGATAATAAAAAGATGATACACCAACCTTAGAGAGGAAAATCTATCAAAAGATTAGAGATCAAAACTTTCCCCTCTATTTTTCTTTTTTTTCCTTGAGGAAGAGAAAGTCTAAAATGAGGAAGATTTGCAGAGGAAGAAGACATATAACAAAGCATTTTTACAGTAGCCCAATAACATAGCCGCCTACAAAAATTAAACCATTTTTGCAGGCAGCCCATGTTTCCCTAGTTTGCACAAGTGTCTTTGTAGGGGGCCTACGATTTGGCTGTATGCAAAACTATTTTTCCCTCGCATGTAATTTTTTTTAGAGTAGTGATAGGGATGGAGTACATGATCTTCTGGTGAGAATGATTGGAAAGGAGGTGATTCTCATCTGACTACAACTGAACAAGTCATGTATGCCTTAGCAATTGTTGAACCAACTCTAAAGTGTCATTGACCTTGCCGCTAAGCATGATCAACTTGACCATGAAGTTCAATTCCTGCACGCCATAGAAGAGCAAGCAAGAACAAGATGTGGCCAAAGAAAAACTCTCAAATTGGGGTTTACAATGGCTGTCTTACAGGTGGTCATCTGGCACAACTGAAGAATAGATTTGTTTGCACAATGGCTAAACAGGAGCAAAGCAAAACCCACCCACAAAGGGAGCTCAGCTTGGTCTATATAGGAAAGAGGGAGGGGATCTTGGCTAGCAACAATGGTAGGGTGAAATCTCCTGCTATCTTTTTCTAATTTGTCTAAACTAGACTTATTACATGGCTCTAGCCCTAAGAAAAAGTGATGCAGCACCTATTTATTGGTTGTCATCTTCTAGACCCTTATTCCTAAGAAGCATGACATATTTTAGTTCATGTGCACGAGCTCGAGTCATCGGTCCTCGCATCATTTCTGGATGTGTGGCAGAGGACATGGTTGGTAGCAAAGAAGTAGTGTCCTCATCATCCTCCCCATCTTGAATCGAAGTCATCCTTGATGGGAGTTGTTCTTCCTCTCCTACGTATGGTTTCAAATATGCAACATTGAAAGAAGAGGAAACACCATATTTTGCAGGGAAATCAAGTTTATATGCATTATCATTTATCCTTTCAAGAACCTTGAATGGCCCATTAGCATGAGGCATCAATTTCGATTTTTGCAAGATAGAAAAGCGATTCTTTCGCAGGTGTAACTAGACCAATTCACATTGCTGGAAAGTAACATGTCGTCTACCCTTATTACCTACAATCTGATTCTTTGTATTCATTGACTCAATGTTTGCTGGTTTGCTCATGAATTTTTAATATCAAATTAGCACTATGGTTAGCATCAAAATTCTTGTCCTCCAAGGATAGGGCCGAGAGCAAATCAATTGGTGCATGAGGAACAAAATCATAGTCAATTTGGAAAGGGCACATCTTAGTGGTGGAATGTACAGAATGGTTATAAGCAAATTCAATATGAGGCAAATAATCCTTCCATATTTTCAAATTCTTCTTTAAAACAACGATAAGCATGGTAGATAATGTTCTATTAACAACTTCTGTTTGACCATCAGTTTGAGGGTGACATGTGATGCTAAAAAGCAATTTAGTACTCAACTTGTTCCACAAAGTTCTCCAAAAATGACTAAGAAATTTGGCATCACGATTTGAGACTATGGTATTAGGCACACCATGTAAGCAAACAATTTTACGAAAGAATGATCAGCGATATGAGTAGCATCATTTGTCTTGTGGCATGGTATGAAGTGAGCCATTTTAGAAAACTGGTCAACAACCACAAAGACACTATCCATGCCCTTCTAAGTTCTAGGCAATCCTAAAACAAAATCTATTCAAATGTCTTCCCAAGGAGCATTGGGAACAGAAAGAGGCATGCACAAACCAATGGGTTGAATCCAGGATTTTGCTCATTGACATGTTGGACAGCTTGCAACAAACCTCTCCATATTGTGTTGCGACTTTGGCCAAAAGAAGTGAGCAGCCTGCATGCCCTCTAACTTCTCAGTACCAAAATGACACATGAGGCCACCGCTGTGTGCTTCCTGTAACAACAAACACCGAATAGAACTAACTAGAACACAGAACTTGTTAGCATGAAATAAAAATCCATCATTCATGAAGAATTTACCCCATGATCTGCCAACCTCTCAATGCTCTAGTGCATCCTTAAAATTGAGATCATTTGTGTACTACTCCTTCAAGTTTTCCAGAGTAAAAATTTTAAAGTCAAGTTGAGAGATCATAGTGTATCGACGTGACAAAGCATCTACAATTATATCTTCTTTCCCCTTCTTGTGTTTGATTATATAGGGAAAAGAGTCAATGAACTCGACCCACTTAGCATGTCTACAGTTCAAATTTGATTGGTTTTGAATGTGCTTCAACAATTCATGATCAAAGTGAATAATAAATTCTCTAGGCCATAAGTAATGCTACCATGTCTCAAAAGTACGAACCAAAGCAAGTAACTCTTTGTCATAAGTGCAATAGTTTAAACTAGCACCACTCAACTTCTCATTGAAATAAGTAACTTGTTTACCTTCTTGCAACAAAACACCACCCAATCCAATTCCACTTGCATCACATTCTAGCTCAAACATCTTATTGAAATCAGAGAGCTAAAGCAAAGGTGCATAAGTTAACTTATCTTTTGAAATTATGAAGGCTTCCTCATGGGATACAGCCCATGAAAAGAGAACTTCTTTCTTGGTGAGTTCATTCAGTGGAGCGGCAATGGTTCCTAAATCCCAACAAATTTGCGATAAAATTCTACACGTCTAAGGAAGCTTCGAAGCTATGTAACAGTGGTTGAAGTAGGCTAGCTTTGAATTGCCTCAATCTTGGTGTGGTCCACTTCAATTCTCTGTGATATAACAACATAGCCAAGAAAATAGACACAGTCTGTGCAAAAGTTGCACTTGTCCAAGTTGCCAAACAAAAGTGCAATGTGTAAAGCCTCGCAAACAGCACGTAAATGATCAAGGTGGTCGTCCAAAGATTCAATATAAATCAAGATGTCATCGAAATAGACAACCACAAATTTTCCAATGAAAGTATGCAAAACTTTGTTCATCAATCTCATGAATATAATGGGTGCATTAGTTAATCTAAAAGGCATAACTTACCACTCATATAAGCCAAACTTAGTTTTAAAAGCCGTCTTCCATTCATTCCCCAATTTCATATGAATTTGATGGTACCCACTACACAAATCAATTTTGGAGAAAAGAATAGCACCACTTAACTCATCAAGCATATCATCCAACTAAGAAATGGGGTGATGATACCATATTATGATGTTGTTTATGGCACGATAATTTACACACATATGCCATGACCCATCTTTCTTTGGCACAAGAATAACAGGAACATCACAAGGGCTGAGGAATTCCTTATCAAGCAATTCATGAACTTGATGTTGAATTTCTTTTGTCTCCTCGGGGTTAGTGTTGTATGCATCGCGATTGGGTAGGGAAGCACCCAAAATGATGTCAATTTGATGTTCAATTCCTCGGAGGGGAGGAAGACCAGCTGGTGCTTTACATGGAAAGACATCGGAGAACTCCTGCAAAAGGTTAGTGACCGTGGAAGGCAAAGAAGGGGGTAAATCATCCATAGAAAACAAAACTTGTGTGCACATGAGAACATAGCAAAAAGAATTACTAGCGGCCCGCTAATCCAAATCAGCATGAGTAGCTAGGATCAGTTTCATGTCATGTACAACAATGTGGGAGTGTTCTATTCGCTGTACAAACTCATTAGCCACGATTTGATTTTCACTCAATGCATGCATTTTGGATTTCTCTCTACTAACTTAGAGCAAGTTCATGTTTAACAATTTATTCTAGGGTCATTGGATGTAACACAATTTTTTTTCTTTAAATAAAAGTGAATACTGATTAGTGCGGCTGTTATGCACACAATCAGTATCATATTGCCATGGTCCACCAAGTAACATGGAGCATGCTTGCATGGGGACAATATCACAATCAACATAATCAGTGTATGAACCCATAGCAAAGGTCACCTATACAGAACGTGTTACCTTAAGCTTACCACTTTGATTGAGCCATTGGATGTGATAGGGATGGGGATGTGGGTGAGTTGGTAGGGTGAGCTTTTCCACCATATTTGTACTCGCTAAGTTGTTGCAGCTCCCGCCATCAATAATGATGCAAACTAAGTTCTCCTTGACAACCCCTTTGGTTTGAAACAAATTATGGCATTGATTCTTATCCTTTGTGACAATCTGATTACTTAGCACATGTTGTACTACAATACTCAAATACCTATCAACATCATCAGTAGTGACATGTTTGTCTTGGTCCTTCGGTTTTGCAACATCATGTGTAAGCATAGTGTATGTTTCATCATCAAAATCACTAGCTGAGTCATACTCACCATCCTCATGGATGACCAACACTCTCTTGTTTGGGCAATCGAGCATGATGTGTCCATAGCCCTTGCAGCGATGGCATTGGACATCCCTGGTATGATCCGTAGATACAACCGAAGCACTAGATGAAGAATCACGAGTTGCAGGTGTGGGGACTACAGAAACTCATGGTGTTGTAGTTGAGAGTACGGTGAGTGGCTTGTTGGTGGAGGAAGAAGGTGCCACCAAGGAATAGGATGGCACAGCTGCTGTACTTCTCCTCTAAGAATTAGTGTGACCTATAGAAAAACTAGTTCCTGGTTTCGGTTGACATCCCTACACTTCACGTTTAGCTTTGCAAGCAAGATGAAACAAGTGAGTCATAGAATTGTAATATTTGTAATTAAGAATATCATGTATCTCACGATTCAACCCACCCAAAAATCAAGCCATAGCCGCTTTATTTCCGTCAACAAGACCACAACGTAACCTGCCAATTTGCAACTCTTGGTAATACTCTTCTACAGAATTTGTTCTTGGACATAAACATTGCAATTTATTTAATAGATCATGAGCACAGTATGAAGGGATGAATCTATGTTGCATGAGCCATTTCAAAGCTTTTCAAGTTGTGGCAATGTTACTCGAGTGTTTGTGACAATGTTTGCGCCACCACACAGATGCAAAGTCAGTGAATTCACTAGTAGTAGCCCTAACTTATGTATGAGCAAAAACATCATGGCATGCAAATTTTTAATCAACAGCTAGCTCCTAGGTAAGATAAAGACTAGGATCGTATTTTCCACTAAAAGTAGGAATAGTGTTAACGTTGGAATTTGATTCAGCCTGTAAACAGGATTGGTCGATAGAAAATACTGATCGACTCATGAGATGGAGCCGATTGATACCGCAGAAGAGCCAATCAAATGGGTGGAAGATGGATTCGGTTTGTTTGAAGACAGAAAGTTATCTAGACGGAACCGAGTCCAAAGAAAAATAATGAGGATAACGGCATGTTGAATGTTTGTATAGAATGTATTACATAGGCTAATCAAGTTTGAGCAGCTTTACAATTTCTTAGAGATTAGTTTCCTTTTATATTCTTAGGAAATAACGTTCAGTGGTTGTTGTAACCGTGTTGAACTCTATAATCCCAGGGTATAAATATAGACCCTTGGATGCTTGTAAAAAGAACATCAATCCAATAAACTTTCGGTGCATCGCCACCATAGCTTGTCTAGGTTTTTATCGGTGGGTTCTGGTTCTCGACGCTGGACTGCATTGGTTAAGTTCGATCTCTAGCAAAGGGGTAAGTCACGGCACTATCCTGGTACACTCTGCTCTAGCTAAGGCTACATCGGTTAGGTTCGACCTCTTAGTCGGATCGAGCGTACTGCATCATGTCTGCGTGAGTATTGCCGGTGCATCGGTCTCTCTCCTCCATCCACAGTCTCATGCTGCATCGGTTAGGTTTGACCTACAAGAGCGGCGGCGGTGGTTCGAGCCGGCACCTAGGCAAGTCTTCGTGTGGCGTCTTGTCAGAGTGAGTAGCCGATGAGTTATCCTCACCGCATGCCTTGCATCTGTCTCACGTATCGTCTAATGATCAATCCGCTAGAGATCGATTTGGACACGTTGAACGTAGCTTGGTACTGTCTCGGTTCGATCTGATCTACTAGGGCTCGCGTCTAACGTGGCCAGCATCGAGATCTAGAGGGTTTCGTTCCCCATCGACTCAAATGATTGATGGGTTTAGGTGTAGGCCTGCGTCGGACGTTCGGCTGGTAGGTAGCCAATGCCCTCGCCTTTTTCCTCGTCGTCACATTCAGTCTAAGCCCTCGTCTTCTCCGCATCGTTAGCCCTGGCCTCATACTGTCTCGGTTTGGTCCGATCTATCGAGGCTAGTCTTAACAGCGCCGTTACCACTGTCGCTGGCCCTCGAGGCTTCATGGGGGATTGGGCCCTGCTCCACGCTTCGGATGCCACGGAGCGTCATTAGGTCTTTGGACGATAGATCATCTGCTCTGTTCCACGTGTCTATCTCTCACGTCTCTATCGGCTGTTTATTCGATGCTCGAGTGTTGTCTTCCCTACCAGCACCCAGCTGATAGGGTGAGCCGGATAGGCCAACCGGCCGATCGGCTTGTAGGTCTCATCCTCTTTCCTTATCAATTGCAGGGTCAAATTAACTAGCACACTCTTGGACCTCAAAGATTAAGGACCTGCACAAAAACTAAGCAGATCTCTTAGGCCTTTGCATGACTAAGCCATTGTCTCTTCCTAATCGAACCTCCGTTCGGCTCGGTTAGACCTCTCCCCACATTAGGTTTGCGGCGAGCACGCTCTTTGGCATGCCCGGTGGGACGAGACAATTGCAACATAATAGCGGGTAAAGAGATCAACACCAAGAACATGATTCCAGTAACAATGAAGGATTTGACTGGAGATCAAAGACACCAGGTAGAGCAAAATACGACCAATTTTCAAAAACTCTGTCTGGAGTCTTTCAGTATAACTAGACAAGGGCTGATTCAAAAGTCCAAAATGTCAAAGCGTGTTTTGGTAGGAGAATTGAGCCATTCACCGCCTGTGAGTCCTCAGAAGCCATTGCAAGAGAAGGTTAATGAAGCTATTCACCATGTACTCATCAACCAATCAAGTGTGCTAGTGAATACTTTGCACAATTTGATTAAGAAAACGGTGGATGGATCAATTGTTCGAGAACCTGATCGAGAGCCAGTATATTTGCCAATAAAAATAGAGCAACTGCAGGGTACTGATTGAACCAAAAGGGACGTATTAGCAAATATGTTTCCACTACCATAAGATTGGATTGGGGGCAATGCGATTATATGATGCTAGGATATCATTGGATGGCTTACTATGGGAATATCGACAAGATTATCTAGGTTACAATAATGATACAAGCAATCATCCAGGAGATCATTTTTAGACTATACCAAGTGCCAGCTTCGCCTCCACACTACCAAAGAGAGAACCTAAGGGAGGAGGATTGGTCTGCAAGAGTTGCAGAAGTGGTCAGAGAGCAATTCGGCATCAAGCCTATGGAACAAGCTTTTATGTATCAGCACCCTTATCTGGAGTAGTTCGACAGAGTTTTGCTGCCGCACTAATACAAGATACCAAACTTCTCCAAATTCTCAGATCAAGATAGCGTATCTACAGTGGAACATATTAGCTGATTCTTAGTCCAATGTGGGGAAGCATCGGCTGAGGAATCACTGAGAGTCCGTTTCTTTCCATTGTCCCTCTCTGGATCGGCCTTCACCTGATTCTCTTCGTTGCCTCCCAACTCAATTAGAGGATAGGCCGATCTAGAGAAGCAATTCCATAAGTATTTCTTTGCTAGGATTCATGAGATGAGACTATTAGATTTGACATCAGTTAGACAGAGACCTGATGAGTCAGTTTCAGAGTACATCCAACGTTTTCGGGATATCAGAAGCTAGTGTTATAGTCTTATTCTGAGTAATGGTCAATTAGTTGATTTGGTCTACCAAGGGTTGCTGGCTCTGGATAACGGTTTACGGAATAGAAAGTTTACTGAAATTAATTAACACTAATTAATTGATAACACGAGATTTGAAAATAATCATCCGATCAAACTATTCAGAATACTAGAAAAACACCTAGCTAAATTTTACATCAAAGAAATCAGTCCAAAATACAGAATCTAAAATCAAATGCTAGACATGTGCAAAAAAGAGATTAATTACCGCACAAATCTTCGACAAACTTTAATTCATTATCAAAAGTTTGCTTACAAAATTTGTACAAAAAACTCTCTAAATTTTGTGTTCAAATCCCTAATATCTTAACCTCTATTTATAGCAAAAAAAATCGTAAAGAAAAAGACCTAAATAACCTTAAGATTTTATAACTACTACTGTGTTTATTCTCAGCCATCAGATCTTAAACGGATGCTTTAGATTGCACCACGTCATCCATTACACCGTGGACTATAGAGTCCAATACGTTTCTGTAGAGAATCGGACTCAGTCACTATTGCCATGCATTCGAACCAATCATGTTACACCACATTGCCTTCGGATCTCCTGCGCTAGTATGCATGTGGCACGTCTCCTCCGTTTCGGCCCCACCTATCAGCCACAGTGTCTCCTTGCATCTGCGCTTACACTCGCTAATAAGTCTGGTCCATCTATTAGCCATAGCACCTCCTCGCTCCCGTACCCACGCCCATCAATAGGTTTGGCCTACCTGTTAGTTATTTCACTGGCCTACTGACTTCTCGGTATACCTGTCAAGTGAGCCCACTCCTCTAGCTTAGACGTACACACACGTTTCACAATATTTTTTATACTAATTTTACAAAAGCCAATTTTAATATAAATTAATTAAATAATGCTAATTTTAATATAAACTAATTTTACAAAAGCCAATTTTCATATAAATTATTTTTATCAATTTTATTTAAATCAATTTTTTTATTATTATTTAACAACCTGTGGGTGTTGTTTTTGAGCTAAAGCAATATTGTTGTTCGCCTGTTCTTGAGATGATGAGACCATATGCGGCAGTGAGATATGAGGTCTATAATAATTTTACACGCGAGACATAATTCATACCGTTCTTCGGAACAACTGACGGTGCAACGAGCTTCACCGCTGGCTCGCCGTCGAAGAAGACGAAGGTCTCATACCGAAGGTTGCACCACACCGCGTTGAACCTCCCGCCCATCCTGCCGGCGAACACCTTGGGCATGTCCACCCTGAGCGCCTCCAGGCACGCCCGGCACGCCGCCGGCGCCTGGTCCGGCATGCACTGCACCACACCGTAGATGTTGTGCACCATGTCCTCCGTCGTCGAGGTGAAGCCGTCGCCGGAAGTCATCACTCCAGCAGCATACCTCAATTTCGAGTTGTTCTTCAGCCCCACGACGACGAGATCTCCCTCGTCGACACCTCGCCACCGCCTAAAGATGTAATGCATCTTTTTCGATAGACTCAGGTACCTTACTCACTCCTACCCAGACACCGCATACACAGTTGGGATTGTAAACCGTTACATGGAAGATCCTAGGGAAGAAAACTATGTGACAGTGAAGCATTTGCTGTGCTACAACACTGAGAAGATCAACTTTAGGTGTAAGTTCGCGAGGCGGACTGTGGACAAGCCACATCTGCATGGCTACAGTGACAGCGGCAAGGCTGTGACGCCGATGATCTCAAGAGCACTATGGGTGAGCTCTTCTTTCTCAACCACAGCCCGGTTACTTGGCAGTCGCAGAAGTAGATAGTGGTGACTCTCTGTTGGTGCAAGGCCGATGACATCGCTGCTGCCACCATGGCGTGCCAAGGCATCTGGCTTGCACGCCTAATGAGTGGCACCGTCAGCAGTGAGCTAGAGCACATAGAGTTGAAGGTTGACAGCAAATCAGCCATCTCTTTGTGCAAGAATCCCGTCTACCATATAGACACACACAGCCACTACATCCAGGAGTGCATGAGGATGGGAAGATCACCATCGAGTTCACGAGTTTGGACGAACAATTGATGCACAACCTCACGAAGCTGCTCGGGCGCGTCAAGTTCTTGGAGCTATGTGCAAGAATTGAATTGTCATCGTGGAGATTCAGTAAGTGCAACAGGATTAGGGGGTGACTTGTTGGCGTTATACTTAGTAATTTTGTGCATGTTTTCCTTTGGATTTCATCAAGTTAGCTATCATTTTGCCTTTTTTGTTGGGTTGGTCAAACACCCTACGTGATGACAAAGCTATCACGTCTAAGTTGTGTGCCATGGATGGGACGTGTGGGATGACGCGCCTCACGATCCGTTCGCGGCGCCATGTCGCAGGCCACAATGGCCAAAACTTCTTTGTTGCAAATGTTAGATAAGATAAGAGAAAGAAGAAAATGCCCAGAAGTTGGGCGGTATCAAATCCTTTGTTCTTGTGCTCTATTTTGCTGCTCAGCTATAGGCGTCTTTATTTCTGCTCACCAGGTGTCCATCCAAGTGTTCGCATGTGTGATTCGGGGCTGAGGGCTGACACTGTTGGCGATGACAAGAGGAGAAGAAGTGAAGGTCAAATCAGGTAGCGTTCTAACCATTGAAGGAGGAAGTGACCACGGCAAGGATAGAAGGGGATCCACCGGGGTTGGCTGAGCTCAAAGCTGAAGGATTTTTGTCAAGATTGATTGACTTTTAGGTGAAACAGACGGCAACAGCGGCGAGAGGAAGCTTGTGCACTGACGCCGAGCCACTCGAGACTGGAGGTGGTGTCAATTCGTAGTAACCATGTCAGTGAGGGCAAGAGGCTGCATGCGCCAGGTGACCTACCCACCGTAAGCCTCACGGGCTGATGGGCTGCCTTGGTGGATGGGCTTGAGATGGACTACCCGAATTTTGCTTGAATTTTTTTCAGAAATAACCGGACTAGAACCGATTCCGACAAAGCAATCAGAAAAACTCCTCTGCTGTTTCTGTTACCATTTCCATTTCTGATACCGAAAAATTTTAATACCGCAGAAATAGTCAGCAAAAAATGGAAACTGTGACCTATTTTGGTTGGAAATTTCTATTCCGTTTTCATCCCCAGATAATATTGGGAGGCTAAGACGAAGATGACCAACACTGCCAGATTTGGAGCCTCTGAAGTTGAACATGTTGAAATATCATCCGAATTTATAATGTGTCTTGTGGGGACGTCTGGAGGGCCCATGGTTTGGGTTATATTTGTTAGCAGATTTGTTTCCGTATTTGACTGTAGTCAGTCCGTCTTATAAATACATCTTATAAGTCGCACGGAAAGAGTGGACGACTCATTGTATTTCCTGTGTTCTGTAAACTCTCTCCATATAGTGAAGATCGCCGGTTGGCGCCCGTGGTTTTTTCTATCAAGTGTTTTCCACGTAAAATTCTAGGTCTTGTGTTCGATCTTGATACGCATTATTTGCTAACAAGTGGTATCAGAGCTAGACACGAGATTGAGATTGAAAAAAAAAGAAGTTAGGGTTCTAGTCCCGTTTTCGGTTCCGCGCCGCCGCCGCAAGTTCAATCTGCTATTCGTCGAATTCTTCCGTGTCATGATCCGGCCACTCACGTACTAGTCCAAGGCGGAGTTTTAATTTGACTCGGCGTCGAGTTCGTCTCAGTGCTGCCATGTCTTCAAATTTGTTGTCCCAGGCTAATCGGGTGTCCCAGGCGGATCGATCTGCTATTTGCTGCTGCTGCTCAAGGATCGAGGCGAACTGGCACCGCCTCTGCTGAGCGGTGGAGAGGAAAATTACGCTGCTCTGCTGCTGTACCGCTGTACAAGTTCAGAAGCTTTGCGTGAGGAGAAATTCTACTACTGCCTCACGCACGTGAATCGAGTTGAACAGGATTTCAGGTTTGCTGTTTGTGAGGTGAAAAAGGCACTTTTGGTGAAAGTAAGTGCTACGTGCACTCGGCCAGAGATTTTCTGTAGATTATTTTTCTTCTAGTTATTGCTGTTATTTATTTACCATGTCTTCGATGAAGTATGGTCTTGAAGCTCTGGATCGTGATACGCGGTTTGCTCTGTGGCAAGTCAAGATGAGGGCTATTCTTACGTAGGCTGAAGTGGATGATGCTCTTGAAAAATTCGGTAACAAGGATTCCAAATCTTGGACCGGTCATGAGAAAAGAAAAGATCGTAAGGTCTTGACCCAAATTCAACTTCATTTATCAAATAATATTTTGCAAGATTGTCTGCAGGAGAAAACTGCAGCTGCTTTGTGGCTCAAATTAGAGTCAATTTGCATGTCTAAAGATTTGGCAAGCAAGATGCATATGAAGATGAAGTTGTATATGCACAAGTTGCAAGAGGGCGGTTCTGTGATTAACCATCTGACAGTCTTCAAGGAGATTGTTTCTGTTTCTGATCTACAGTCTATAGAGGTAGATTATGAAGATGAGGATTTGGGTCTAATTCTTTTGTGCTCTTTGCCTAGTTCGTTTTCAAACTTCAGAGATACACTGTTATATAGCCGTGATACACTAACTCTTGATAAGGTTTGTGAGGCACTACATGCTAAGGAAAAGATGAAATTGATGGTGTCTTCTGAAGGTTCAGCTTCCAAAGGAGAAGCATTGTCTGTTCGTGGGAGGACAGAAAATAAATCAAACAACGACAATAGAGGCAAAAGTTCTAATCATTACAAAGGCCGATCAAAGTCTCGAGGTAGAGGTGATAAATTTTGCAAGTATTGTAAGGACAATCACTTTATTGAGGATTGTTACAAATTGAAAAATAAAGAGAAGAGAACTGGCACATATAGAGAGAAAGGTAAAACCATTGATGAAGGTAATGCTTCCTCATACACCTCAACAAAATGGTGTAGCTGAGCGTATGAACAAAACTATCATCTCCAGGGCCCGTTTCATGTTGTCTAATGCTAGCTTGAATAGGCGTTTTTGGGCTGAAGCTGCTTCCACTGCTTGTTATCTTATAAACCGTTCACCCTCTATTCTGCTTGATAAGAAAACTCTAATTGAGGTATGGTCTGGATCTCCAGCTGATTATTCGCAATTGAAAGTTTTTGGTTGCACTGCTTATGCTCACGTTGATAATGGTAAATTGGAGCCTAGAGCTGTTAAATACATTTTCCTTGATTATCCATCTGGTGTTAAAGGTTATAAATTATGGAATCCCCAGACTCAGAAGGTTATGCTTAGTAGGAATGTTTTTTTTAATGAAACTGTTATGTTTGTTGACAATCCTTCTGTTGATGCTCCTATTGAAGTAGAAAAAATAAGTGTGCAGGTGGAGCACTTAATTGATTCATCAGATGTTGATAATGCTATTGTCCAAGATACACCTATTTCTGAAATTTCTCCAATTGTTGATGATTCTTCTGTTGTTGAGCATTCTTCTCCAGTTGTGCGGTCTTCACAACATTCTATTGCTGTTGATAGGCCTAAAAGGCAGCTTAAACCTGTTAAAAGGTATATTGAAGAATGCAATGTTGCTTATGCTATGAGTGTTGCAGAAGAGATTGAAGGTAATTCAGAACCTTCTAATTATTCTGAGGCTATTATTTTTGCTGATCGCAACAATTGGATGACCGCTATGCAAGATGAGATGGAGTCATTTGAAAAGAATGGTATTTGGGATTTAGTGAAATTGCCCAAGAATAAAAAGCCTGTACATTGCAAATGGATTTATAAAAGAAAGGAGGGTATTTCTCCAAGTGAGCCAGCAAGGTATAAAGTGAGGTTGGTTGCTAAAGGCTATAGCCAGATTCCAGGTATTAATTATAATGATGTCTTTTCTCTAGTTGTTAAGCATAGTTCTATTCGCACTTTGCTTAGTATTGTTGCCATGCATGATTATGAACTTGAGCAACTTGATGTTAAAACTGCATTCTTACATGGGGAGTTGAAAGAAGACATTTATATGAACCAACCTGAAGGTTTTGTTATTCCTGGAAAAAGAAAACCTTGTGTGTAGACTAAAGAAGTCTCTTTATGGTTTGAAGCAATCTCCTAGGCAATGAATAAGAGGTTTGACTCATTTATGCTCTCTCATGGCTTTAAGCGGTCTGATTATGATAGTTGTGTTTATTTGAAGATTGTTAATGGCTTAGCTATGTATTTGCTTCTTTACGTTGATGATATGTTGATTGCTGCTAAAGATAAATCAGAAATAGCTAAATTAAAGGCACAATTGAGTAAACAATTTGAGATGAAGGACTTGGGTGCAGCTAAGAAAATTCTTGGTATGGAAATTACTAGAGATAGAAAATCTGGTAAATTATAACTTAGTTAGCGAGGTTATATTGATAAGGTTCTTCGTCGTTTCAATATGCATAATGTAAAGCCAGTGAGTACTCCATTAGCTGCACATTTCAGATTATCATCAGATTTATGTCCAGAGTTAGATAAGGATGTTGAGTATATGTCTAGAGTTCCATATTCTAGTGCAGTTGGTTCTCTTATGTATGCCATGGTTTGTTCTCGTCCTAATTTATCTCATGCATTGAGTGTTGTAAGTAGATTCATGGCTAATCCCGGTAAGGAGCATTGGAGGGTTGTTCAATGGATTTTCAGATATTTGCGAGGTACTTCTAATGCTTGTTTGCAATTTAGGAAATCTAGAGATGGACTTGTTGGTTATGTTGATTCTGATTTTGCTGGTGATTTGGATAAGAGGAGATCTCTCATGGGTTATGTTTTCACCATTGGTGGTTGTGCTGTTAGCTGGAAAGCAAGTTTGCAGGCTACTGTTGCTCTGTCTACGACAGAAGCTAAATATATGGCTATTTCTGAAGCTTATAAAGAAGCTATTTGGTTGAGAGGATTATACTCTGAATTTTGCAGGGTTTCATCTTGCACTACTATACATTGTGATAGTCAGAGTGCTATTTATTTGACCAAATATCAGATGTTTCATGAAAGGACCAAGCACATTGATATTAGATGTCATTTTATTCGAGGTGTCATTGCTGAAGATGATGTTAAAGTATGCAAGATTAATACTCGTTATAATCCCGCTAATATGTTGACAAAGCCTGTTCTAGGAGCTAAGTTTGGGCTATGCTCAAGCTTAGTTGGTATTATAAATTAAGTCCTAGTGACTTTTGGCGCCAGTAATTATTTATTATTGAAGTGAGTTGATTGATGATACTTTATTTGCTACAAGATGGAATTCGTCTCAAGGTGGAGTTTGTTGGAATATGATCCAAATTTATAACGTGAGTCTTGTGGGGATGCCCGAAGGGCCCACGGTTCGGGTTATGTTTGTTAGCGGATTTGTTTCCGTATTTGACTGTAGTCAGTCCGTCTTATAAATACATCTTGTAAGCCGTACGGAAAGAGTGGACGACTCATTGTATTCCCTGCGATCTGTAAACTCTCTTCATGTAGTGAAGATCGTCAGTTGGCGCCCGTGGTTTTTTCCCGCAAGGGTTTTCCACGTAAAATTCTTTGTCTCGTGTTCGATCTTGATTCGCATTATTTGCTAACAGAACAGGCAAGTCAGGTGTGAAGTTCACTTCATCTCATGTGTGCATTTTGCTTCTCCGATCTCCTGGCAATTCACTCTCCGCCAGATTACCTCTCCCATTTGTACAACGTTCTCGAGCAGAATGACGACCTTGTGTCCTCATCCCCCTTTTTCTGCTTTCACCCTAGCGGAATGCTGATGATTCCACTGTCAGCCATATGTAAACCATTAAAACGTAGATAATCTTGTCCCTCTAAACTCTCGAGGCAAGGGGCAAGAGAACCGGCAGAACCTGATATTTGATGAGCATATGCGCACGCTGCGTACAGCTGTCCAATGCAAGTGAGGGTTCGATACTTTGAGCAATTAGCCCTCCACCAATTCAGCATGTTCACCAAAGGCTTGCCCAAGAAAAATTCAACATACTTGAATTTTAGCTTGGGTCCAAAATGGCAGAAATTCAAAGATATTTGTATGAGTTGATCCAATATTTGTCAAATTTCACCTCCGTCTTCTTAACCACACACTGCATTTTCCACATCTCATGGAAGTAAAGATCCTGAGACCACCATAGCTGCCTCATTAAGCACCTTTAAAATTCTGCAGATTATGGTTGTTCTTTCCTACTAAATAGAAGAGGGTGCATATTTGTAATTTGTGTCCTGGACAAAAAAAGATTAACAATCGCTCATGAATGGTAAGGAAGTCTCTAGCATCAAATATGTAGAGTTCCAGCAAGTTGCATCTTGAATTCAATTGATCATAGGATTGAATCTTGAAAAAAGCTTGTAATGAATGTGTACAGTGAGACTAAGACCCTAGGTGGTCGGGTATATATATATATATACAGAGAGTGGTCTAGTGGTTAACAACCCCCGTAGTCACAGTGGGAGAGGAACAGACGCAGAAACTAGACCGAAAACTGGTGAACAAAGGCGTGGGGAGGCCTTTGGCCATAATATTGGTAAACTGGTGTGCCAATGATACATGGAGCACCCGAACCTGTCCTAGTATGACCTTGTCATAGACAAAATAGATGTCAATCTCTATGTGCTTGGTGCGTCGATGATGAACTGGGTTGGTGGTCATGTAGACAGCACTGACGTTGTCGCAGTAGACGACGGTCGCAAAGGAGAGGGGTGCACGGAGCTCTTGGAGAAGCTAGCGAAGCCAGCAACACTCGATGACGGCATGGGCGATGGCGCGATACTCGGCTTCGGCGCTGGACCGTCACACTGTAGTCTAGCGTTTTGAGGACCAGAAGACTAGAGTGTCGCCGAGGAAGACGCAGTAGCCAGACGTGGAGCGTCGAAAGTCGGGGCAGCCTGCCCAGTCTGTGTCAAAGTACGCGATGAGGGAGTCGATGGGGCTAGAGTTGAGGTGCAGCCCGCTGGAGAGTGTGCCCTTCACGTAACGCAGGATGCGCTTGAGCAACGTGAGGTGAGGTTCGCGCGAAGTGTCAATGAAGAGGCACACTTGCTGGATGGCATAGGTGAGGTCGGGCCGTGTGAGGGTGAGGTATTGGAGGGCACCGGCAAGACTCCAATTCTAAGAGGGATCGGCGATGAGTAAGCCATTGGCAGCGGAGAGTTTGGCTCGAGTGTCGACCGGGGTGGCCGTGGGGTGACAATCGACCATGCCCGCATGCTGGAGAAGATCGATGGCGTACTAGCACTGGGAAAGGAAGAGCCTACGAGAAGAACGGGTGACGGAGATGCCAAGGAAGTGGTGGAGGGGACTAAGATCAGTCATGGCGAACTTGGAGTGAAGTCGGGCCATGATCTGGTGTAGGAGGCACGTCCAAGACGCTGTAAGAACAATGTCGTCGACGTATAGAAGGAGATAGGCGGTAGCATTGCCGATGTGAAGAGTGAAGAGAGAGCTATCGGACGCAGAGGCCACAAAGCCGATGTGCCGAAGGTAGGCAGCAAAACGCTGGTACCAGGCCCGAGGGGCTTGTTTAAGGCCGTAGAGAGAGCATTGAAGGAGGCAGACATCATCGGGACGAGAGGGGTCGATGAAGCCTGGAGGCTGCTGACAGTAGACCGTTCCCGTTAGATGACAGTGAAGAAAAGTGTTCTTCACGTCAAACTGATGGATCGGCCAGGAGTGCGAGGTAGCCAAGGTGAGAATGACCCGGATGGTGGCAGGTTTGACGACGGGACTGAAAGTCTCATCGTAATCGACACCGGGGCGTTGGGAGAAACCACGAACTACCCAGCGTGCCTTGTGACGGGCAAGGAAGCCATCAGCATGGAACTTGTGCTTAAAGATCCACTTGCTGATCACAATGTTGGCGCCGGGAGGACGAGGGACGAGGTACCAGGTCTCGTTGTCCATGAGGGCCTTGTACTCGTCGGCCATGGCCACGCGCCACTGAGGGTCGGCCAGAGCGGAACGAGAAGTCACCGGGATGGACGAGATAGAGCAGTGGACGGTGGAGAGCCCATAGCGCTTGGTGAGGCGGAGAGACCCGGCCTATGAGCGGGTAACCATGTGAGAGGTGGAGGGGATGGAAGCCGATGGGAGTGTGGTAGGTGTAAGGAGAACTGGTTGGGGAGGGGCGTCATAGGCTCAGGATCGGCGGCTGTATGTGAGAGGAAAGGGGGGAACTAGATTGGCCTGAGCCGATGGAGTTGGAGGAGCCGATGGAGGCGGAGGAGCCGATGAGGACTGAGGAGCCGATGGGGGTAAGGTGTTCGATGGAAAGGGGATAGGATCGGGCGAAGCCGATGAGAGTGGTGGGGCCGATGGGGGTCCGATGGGAGGGACATCGGACCAAATAGTAGTGGGATAGCTGAAGGGTAAGTCCTCAGCAGCGGCCGATGAGGGGGCCGATGGGAAGAATGGTGGAGGAGACCAGGACGGCATGGTGTTGGTGAAGAGGAAGTCGAGATCGCTAGATGAGGATCTCAGAGTAAGCAGGTTGAAGGAAAAGCATGTCTCGTCAAAGATGACATGACAAGAGACGATGACCTGACGGTTGGAAAGGTTGAGACATCGGTATCCCTTATGAGATAAGAGATAGCCGAGGAGAATGTAGGTGGTGGAGCGGGGAGCGAGTTTGTAGGGAGCAGTGGCGGTGAGGTTTGGATAGTAGAGTCAACCGAAGATGCGAAGGTGGGAGTAGTCGGACGCCGTGCGGTAAAGAAGGAGGAGCATGGGTGCCGATTGAGGAAGTAAGTCGCAGTGGTTAGTGCTTCTGCCCAATAAGTTGCAGGTAAGTGGGCATGAAGCAGTATAGTGCGACTTGGCATTTGGCCTTGCCATTTTAGGGAGAGGTGTAGGGGCAGGAGAGGCGTAGATGGATGCCCTACGAGGTGAGGAAGGTTTAAACAGTACGGTTTACGAACTCCGTACCATTATCGGCTTGTAGAGCCTTGATGGGGAGGTTGAACTGGATAGAAACGTAGGTGGTGAAGTTAGTTAGTTAGGAGGCGACCTCAGATTTGCCGATGATCGGAAAAGTCCAACAATAGTGTGTGTAATCGTCAAGTATGGCAAGATAATACTGATTACCAGAGACACTTTTAACCGAAGAAGTCCATACATCACAATGTATAAGCTCAAACGGTCGTGAGATACAAGAGAGAGAACTAGAAAATGGCAGACGCACATGTTTGCCAAGTTGACACGAGTGGCGAACTATGGAGCTGCTGTGGGTACATTGGATGGAGGCGCTGCGACGGAGGATGACGACAGCGTCGGGGCCGGGGTGACCGAGGCAAAGATACCAGAGGTTGGTGGAGAGGGCGACACTAGCGTGTGAAGTGGACGGTGCATTGGGAATGGTGTAGAGGTCACCACTGCTATTGCAGCGAAGGATCTATCGTCGAGTTGGGATATCCTTCACAGAGAAACCAAAAGCATCAAATTTGATTGTGCAATTGTTATCTCGTGTGAATTGACGAACAAATATGAGATTGTGAATAAGAGAGGGTACAATAAGGACATTGCGAAGAAGGAGGTTAGTGGTGGGTGTAGACAGAGAGGAGTCACTGCGGCATTGGACAAGAAGAGAGTGGCCATTACCAATGGTGACAAAGGGGAAGGAGGAGGGATGACAAGAATGGAGTATGCTAGCCGATGATACCATATGGGAGGACGCCCTAGAGTCTAGCACCCAAGGATGCTGTGGTTGGAGCGTCATCTGGTTGAGGACGGCAATGAGGCTAGCCTAGTTCCAGGAGCGAACCGACTGGGTGGGTGGTGTCGGTAGCATCGGCTGAGGCGGCAGGATGGGAGCTGATGCCAGGTGGGCCAGAGGATGGGCGCCGAGGACCCCTGGTTGCCATCTGATGGGGCTGCGTGACTGGGGCTAGGGTAGCCAGGGGTTATAGCAGATCCACGGACCCATGGGACCAACAGGCTGGATAGGGACTGAAGCTGATCACGATTGCATCGGACCGTGCTAGTTCTTGCCCTTACCTTTGCCCTTGCCTTTGCTGGTGCGGGCTGCATTGCCATGGTTAGAGCCATGGTCGTTAGAGCCGCGGGAGGGAGCGACAGCGCAGGATGCTCGGCAGCCATGATCGGCTGTAGCGAGGAGAGCGGTGTGGGCCACGGTCTTCTCGTCATTGGCTAGAAAGAGTTCTTTAAGAACTAGCATGTAGCCTTTACCTTAAGGTGGCCGACATCCCGAAGAGCTGTAGCCTTTACCTTAAGGTGCTAGCAGTACGAGGAGACAGAGTCTCCTTGTACCATAGAATAGAACTCATTGAGGAGGAAGATGGTGCGGGGCTGCTTGTTTACGATAGCCGCCCAGAGATCCCGGGCGGTGGGGTTGGTATCTTCCATGTCGAGCAGCCAGCTGCGCACGCAACACTCGGTGATGTTCCACTGGGGGTCATCGGATCGAGGTGGAGCAGAGCTATCGATGTGACCGTAGGCCGAACTTTCCACAGAGGGATTTAAAGAAGAAAACCCACTTGAAGTAGTTGGCATTAAGGTCGAGATAAGAACATGAGATTTCACGTTCACAGCAGCATAGAGTGGTGAGAAGATCGGCGAGGTGGTGCCCGAGGTGTGGTCTAGGGCACCGAGAGCCGGAGCAAATTCAGCGACTAGGAGAGTGCCGGAGCTGAGGGTGGACTCGGTGGCCATAACAAGAGGAGAACAGGGACAAGAGGCCGATGGGAGGAAGCTAATGAGAAGAGAGATCGGTCGATCAGAGAAGTGAGAAGCCGATAGGGAGTGGGCCAACCAGCCGATAGGGAGTGGTTGGCCGATGTGGAGTTGGCAGCAGAGTTGGTGAGAAAAAAGGTGGTGGCAGAGTAGGTAGGTCAGAAAGTGGTTGGGTCATGGACGTGTGAAAATTCACATTCGTGAAGAGAAGATACACGTCCGTGGACTCGTGGAGGCCAAGGAGTGGAGCGGACGCGAAAAACATGGAGAGGGACCGGACGTGAAGAGAAGAGGTTCGCGTCCGGGAGGCGGAGATTTATGTCCGTGGACACGTGGACACGTCAGAGTGGCTCGGACGTGAGGGGAGAAGGTTCGTGTCTGAGAGTCATTGAGCGTGTCGGTAAAGCGGGAACCGAGAGAGGGTTCCAGCCAATGGAAGGTGGACAGATCCAGCTGATGAGGGGGCGGACGAGTTCAGCCGATGGAGACGACGAGCACAAAGGTGTGCCGGCGTCGAAGGAGAAAGAATGCACGAAGCAAGAAGAAGAGCAAAGACGGGTGTGAGGCGAGACGAGGAGGCAGATGGAGATCGTTGCCTTGTCGCGTGGAGGAGCAAGGGATGGGAGAGGGTGGTGGAAAGTAGAAAGGAAAAGCGTATGCGGAGAAGATGGGAAGAAGAAAGGAACCAAGACGAGAGAGTGAGGAGGGAGTACTGGGAAGAAGTTCGGTGACGGGAAGAAATGTCGATGACGGAGAGAAAATGTTGGCTCACCGGTGAGAGAATGCTAGCGCGCCGAGGATGTCTAGACTTACTTTGATACCATGTAAGAATATATACAGTGAGACTAAAACCCCAACTCTATATAGGAGGGGTTAGGTCTATATATAGAGAGAGTGGTCCAATCGTCTAACATCATCTTGAATGCAGTTGAGCATAGTATTGAACATATCCATTCTGTATGTGGTGTCTTGACTCTAAGAACTTTACGATCCTCTTGTACACTTACCAATTAGTTTCAATGAAATGACATGTCCCACACATGTATCCCGTCGTCCGGTTTGAAGTCCACATATCCGCAGTCAGTTAAAATCTACAAGTTGCACCCTTGAACCTCTCTTTTATTGCTATTTTTTGCTCTTTAAAAGCTATGATGCAGCTATTCCTCATAGTTGTTCATGAAGTCATCATGAAGCACGGGATGAGGCTAGCAATAAACATCCCAAATCCATCATAATGCACAACCTGGAAAGGAAATTCTTGTAATGCAATCATTCGCTTGAGTTCTCGCCTGGAGACTTCAGGATAAAAGCTCCAATTTTTTAGCCGAACCCTGTCAGGAGACATAAGAGTAGAATCAATATTCCCCCACAGTCTTGGGAGCTCTAATTCTATTCTTGCATCTTGTTAAATGCTTCCACAATGAACATGATGCTATGCCTGGAACGAATTTCTTTTATCACAGTGCTTGCATTTTCCTGCCACAACATCACCATCTACGAGTACTGGCACAAACTCCTGCCAAGCCTTACATATGAATTTTCGCGTTAAAGCTTGGATTATTCGATTCACATCTGGGAGATCAACTTGATTATCAGATCCATCAACACTGTCACCACGCATTTCACTATCTTCACCACTGTGGGTGCCAAGGCCAAAAAATGTGTTGGGTTTTTGTATTTCCTCTATATAAATTGTTGGTTGAGAAGGAAACTATGCAGAGAAACCGAGCATTGGAGATAAACTCACTGTTGGAGAACTGTTCACGCTGGAACCCGGTATGAGCACGCTAACGTTTGGAGGTCTGCTTAGCTCCAGTACAGACTGGTCGGCTTCTTTTCATGGCTCGAGGTACGCGCACCGGGGTTCGTGGGGTTCGGTCTGCTCCAGCGCGATGGTGCAGGTGCGGGCGTACCAATCAATTTGACCCTACAATTGACAAGGAGGTAAGACAAACGGGTCAGTCGAATGACGGGCCGATACGAGTCCTAGCTATCGGCTGGCTGCCGATAGGATCGAGTTAGTCATCGGCCACGTTCGAATGGCTCCTGCTATTGACTGGTCATCGATAGTAATTAGGATGCTCTTCTATCGGCTGAGGAGCCGATGTAGGCGGATATAGACGAAGGATATGATGGCTCTGGGTGTAGCGAACGCGAGGCCCTGATCCATCGGCCGCAGAGTCAATGGAGGCACAAGAATGTACTTAGAGAGTAGCAAGGCTCATCGACGATGTGAAGTGGCAAGGATCCATATAAAAGGGACCGGCTGCAAAGCCGATGCTGTTCTGAATATGGCAACACGAGACCCGCCGTCCGCCATGACGACGCCGCTGGTACCAAATCTCGAAGATCGGACCTAACCGAGACAGTACGAGATCGAGACCGAAGGCGATGGGACGGTGGACGCCGGATCAGACATGCTAAAGGAAGGGCGAAGCGAACCCACCGACTAGCTGAGCCAATGAGAGGACGTCTCTTTGAAGACAGGCACACATCGGCTGGAAAGCCGATGCGCTTGGCGTGGCACTTAAAGGAAAGTCCCTACAGACCTGGTGCGTATTGACCAAGGAGCCAATATGCTGGGCGTGTTGCTCAACGTCTAGATAACTCATCGGCTAACACTCCGATGAAACGCCGTACTGAGATCTATAGGCCTAAATCTCATTCTACCGTCGGCAGCCTCGTAGGTCGAACCTAATCGATACAGCACGAGACCGACGACGGCAAAGAGAGCTTGATAGACCGATAGATACTATATGGACGTGATGCGATATATCCTATCGGCCAAAGAGGTCGATCCTAACCGATGCAGCCTTAGACAGAGCAAGACATATCGAGATAATGGTAGGACTTACCCTTCGCTGGAGATCAGATTTAATCGATGCAGCCCCGCGTCGAGACCCAGACCTCGCCAGTAAAAACCTTGATGAATTAGGGTGGCGATACGCTGAGGTTGTATTGATCAAAGGATTGAAGATGTCTTACACGTTTATAACAACCATCGGACGTTATTTCCTAACAAAAATAAAGGAAAATATCTCTAAGAAAGTTAACTAACTAAATCTTTCTATCCATATAAGATAGGATAGACTATTCTACCATGAACCACGGCTCCTCCTCAAACTCGATCTTATCCGGATAATCTTTTATTCTGGGATCGAGTATTTCCTTACTTCAATCCGATCGGCTTGCAATCAGACATTTCTGTACTCAAACCGATCATCTTTTTAATCTATCGCTGGGCTTTCTAAATTTTAGCGTTAACAAGAATAAAGTAAAAATCCCCCACATCCTCAAGATGGAAAATTATGTTCATCTTTCACATTTAAATCTATTACATACACATGTACAAATTTGGGGTGAGGTTTGCAAAATTTATCTAAAGTCAACCTCTATCTATTTTTTTATTTTTTATGTACTATTTATTTAGTTTTTATTAGGAGTTAGATAGTTTCCAATGTTTCAGAGCTTCATGAGATTGAGAAAAGGAGTTAGATCGGATGATCATTTGATAGCAAGGCAAGTCACACAAAATCCCTCTTGAATATGTTGATCCAAGTTTAAAAAACTATTTTGTTTTAATTTTGAAAACTATCACATTGAATTGCTAATAGTGTAATATTGTTATATTATACCTTGTCACATTGGATAGCTAAAATTGACTAAGATGACATGGCTAAATAATTAAAATAATTGCTTAGTTATGCTTACAAACAACATTAGTATCATTTTATATGGATAACTAACACATCACTCATGATTGTGGTTGAATAATTAAAAGGGTGTTTAGTAGAAACCTAAATCTTATCCGAATCTAGAATAGAGTCCAACCAAATACGTGTAACTCCTTAAAAAAACACAGCAGAGCACAATTGTATGTGAGGTGCCACTGCTCGATTGGTTAATGCAGTAGCTTATACGAAGTCTCTTCACCTAGTAAAAAAAAACAGGGAAATGCCCTGAGTCGGGCGCCAGATCGTCGAGCGCCGCCCCCACGCAAGCAACCCACATGCACTGCTCGGTTGCTATTCTGGATGGTGTACTCCGGTATGCATTAACACTCCTTATACACTAATGTGCAGCCCCTCTGCTTCGCATACTATAAATTATTTTCCGTATTCGTTACAACTAAATCGCAATATCTTATACGATTATATTTGTTAAAACAATATAAATGTTTCAGCTATTAAATTCGATTCGATGTTTTATATGTGAGAAGCAAATGTTTCAAGTTGAATTTAATTATGTTGCACATTTAATGTTTTTGTGTTGCAATGGATCTTTTTTAAATATTGCAGATGATGCTTCAATAAGTATTTTTTTTGAATGTTTTACTAGCTTATTTGCAAATATTGTACACGTTATGTATTTTATGATGTTTCAACACTTTTCATTTTTCATTTTTCATGTATGATATAAAACTGTTTCAATTAGGAATATAACTATATTTTTTATCAGAAATATAATCATGTCATGGTAGCAATGATATAATTGTAACAAATTGTAAATTGGATAAGTAATTAGAAGGAAAAATTACTTAAAGTTTGGTAAAGAAGTAGTTATGCATGTGAGAGGATGGAGGAGAGCAAAGATAGCTCTTGCAAAGGCATGCGTCGGAGCGGCGATAGACAGCAGGCCGGCAGCATGCAGCGAGCAGCAATAGGCAGTATCATGCAGCGGTGGGCGGGTGCCCGACACTGGCGAATTAGAGGGTGGTCTCAGTGGGCCCGGGACCACCCAAAAAAACCCAATCCAAGACCCACGTATATTAAAAAAAATAGAAAAAGATTCATATAAAGAGAAAAAAGAGAAAAAAATTCATTATGATACATTTTGATCAATTATATACTTATATACTTGTATTGTTATGTTTTATTTGTAATATTTAAAAAAATTATGTGAGTTGGACAACCATACTCAAGATCATTGATACGTCATTGGTGCCTGATTAGTATCTTCAAAAGAAATAATGTAGCTTTTGCCAAAATATTGAAAATCGAAGAGCCAATATGATCTAGCGGCAGTGTAAAGTTTACTTTCAATTTGCAAATTATGATAAAGGGTATAACAGTACATTTGCCTTCACTCTTTTCTTGAAATATTTTCTAAAGCTGAAATTATATTTCAATAAGTTTTATTGTCTCTTAGTTATTTTAAAGGCACCAATCAAATAAAGGAAAAATGCAAAAATGATGCAAACCAGGTCGACCAGCCGCCCGATCAAGGGGTGGCCATCCGGCCACCTCAGCCTTATTTGGTTAATCCATAAGGAGGGATTGGAGGGTATTAAGGGGATTGATTCCACGCTAAAATAGATGTGGAATAAATCTTCTTTAAATCTGCTTTAATATTTTTATAAAAAGGATTAACCAAATAAGGCATGTTTGCAGACAACCATCTCCAAGGCAAACAGGAAACTTTCATGCAGCGTGATCTGGTGGTTTGGCTATTATATATCCCCAGCTGTGAATGTGCATAGTCTGAACAGAAAATGCCACAGCATACCCACCACACACATGTATGTTGGATTATGGGCAACTGTTCGCCCTAGTTTGGAAGACAAGGAGACTTGTAAAGCAACTAGTCAAACGTCTCATATGTCACATAGGAGTTCCTAGGCTTAGGGCACAAGTTGGATCGGAAACATGCACAAACATCAGCTATCAAGGACAGGGTTGCAGAGGAGGTCCTTCGCACCTAGTCTACATTTTTTTTCCTATGTTGGCATTGTGTTCACTAAGATACTCCACTATTTAAAGGAAGAATGGATTAAACTTTCTTAAATCCCTTCTCTATCTCTACTAAAAAATAAAAGCTGCTTTCCAAAACATTCTTTTGTTCGTTTGTCTATTCGTCATTGTATGTCCATGCACCCGAGCGATCGCATTGAAACTCATGTCCCATGTGCACCTCCGTCGTTCATGCTTGCCCCCACATGCGTATTTTTCGTCTAACTCCTTCCCCTACACATGTGTGCGTTCTATGTAGATTGTTCATGCTTCCTTGGCACGAGCATGCATCCATGACTACACATCCAGCGTTGAGGTCCACACCCAGATTGCTCGCAAGTATGCAACAAGGCCTACATCCCACATTTGGATCGCTCATGCTACACCAATGCGGCACGTAACATGTCAACCTCTATATTTTAAGCCAATTCACCGATTTGCTCATTAACCAGTAGTATCATCTGCGGTAGAAGAATCACCAAACAGGTTTATGATTCCCTAATAAGCCCTAGAACAGACACGACCCATAATCAAATAGCAAGATGCCAGAGAGGGATTGTAAAAAAAACCTTAGAAGGAAGGGGAGGAGTCGAGCGTGGAGAGCGTATATCTGCTGCGAAGGGAGGAGTTATACACCTCCTTATTTGACTCCTGATCCTTATAGCGTTTATGTCTCTTCCTCCTCTCGTGTTAAAGGCATGTTTATGCTCGCTCACACCATCATCAACCTAAACTAGCCATGTCTCTTCTACATGGTTCCTGTGGCATCTTAAGTAGTAGACCAATCATATATTGGAAACTATTATTAGTGATCTACTGCTGCTAGGTTCCTGCTATTTATTATCACTTTAATTATATTCATAGATGTAGTTCGTATTAGATTATGTATTAAATATACTAGTCCCAATAGGTTACAATTAGACTTATAGTTCTAATAGGTGATAAGGGGTGGAGTTAGTGTCGAACTCTATATCCTAGCAACCCTTTAAATAGAGAGGGGGCATCACAATGTAATTATGGTGATGACAAAGTTGCTCAGACATGCAGAGAGGATGGTGACGAGGCCATGAACTCGTAGTGCCTACATGTACAATGTTAACAAATCAAAGCCTCAGGGATTAGGCTTCGGCTGAATTTCATTAACAAATATCTTTATTTCTGTGTCGTCATCAGGTAAGTTTAAGCTTATCTATGGTCACAGAGATTAAGGAGGTGGTTAGTTATCGTTCCACTATATCAACTAACTTTTATAACAAGTGGTATCAGAGTCGATGGTTTTAGTATTGGATCTTGTAGATATGCGAAAGAGGAAACACAAGATAAGGGTCATGCATCGATGGAGATCATCAATTGTGGCGATAAGATCGATGGTGACAACGTGGACGTTGTGGAGATGATGATGAGGTCGAGCGGCACCAAAGGTGACCGGAGAGATCAGAGGGATAGTGCTATAGATAGCATGCCCTACACATATGGTGATCGTGGATCCAAAGTGGTAAAGAGGCATGACGTCAAGGCGAAGCCGCTAATTACAGCACGGCATGGTGAACTTGCTGGGTTGAGAATGATATGGTTGTGGATGATGAACATGAGAGCTGTGACTATGGTGCGTGCAGAGGCACTGATGTCGTGTAAGGAGACACGACATACGCACATATATACACGACAAGCCAAGACAAATACCATGTGCATGCAGTAAACATATATATGTACATAGATTGGTGAAAGTAAAAACTAGTGCACAGACATCACATAAATATCCGTCGCAATTATTGCATTGACATTGTGCATATGGGTTGCTTTGGTCTAATTTGAGGCATTGACATGCAAAGGTAGGCATTAGGAGGAGGTACATGGAGGACAGGTGCATGTAAAGTAAGCCAACAAGGAGACGCGTGAGTTGTAGTGACCAATTTGTGGTAGGATGGAAATCGAAGATCAACTTTGGGTCTGACTTTGGAAGTTCCAAAGGCAATGGAAAATTGCACAAGGTTGAATAGGACTTGTAAAGTTCTTGTTTCACATGAATTCATGCCCAACTTGGTCCAACTGCGCACTTCTTTAAAAGGACAACACGAGGATCTAAGACTGCAGAGATTTGGACACCAACAAGTAACATCAATGGCAAAGAGGGTGAAGGCAATAGGTGCTCTCGAATGTTGACGGGTGATGATGCAAATAGCAAGGCAAGAAGCTTGTGTGTGGGGATTGTGGGTGGTTTGTCTAGATTGGACCGGGTTATAGCGAATTGGTGGTTTGCTGGTTGATGTCTGATATGGAACCACAAGACAAGATTGTGGAGACGAACACAAACGACACTTAGCAGACTAGCACCAACGGTGCTAAAACATTTGGGGAGGAGGGCAAGTATTTTGGTGACACTAGGCCAGTTAGGTCGCTAGTTGGTAAGATGGCGCTAATAGAATGAAAATAGATTTGGTGAAGTTTGATAGCGCCAAAAATTTTCGCTTGTGGTATATTACGGTTAAGAATTTATTAGCTCAACAAAGAGTTTCAAAGGCTTTGAAGGGTGTCAAACCGATCAAGATGGAAAATAACGATTGGGAGGAGATGCAGTTATAGGTGGTTACAACAATACAGTTGTGCGTCTCGGATTAGGTCACATACCATGTGGTAGATGTTTGGAAGAACTTGGAAGCTCAATTTATGTCCAAGACTCACCAATAAAACATATATGAAGTGGAAGTTGTATGAGCTAAAGATATAAGAAGGGGTAGATCTGATAGAGCACGTAAACATCTCCAATCAAATGGTTACTGATCTTGCAAAGATTGATGTGAAAGTTGATGATGAAGACAAGGCCATAGTTCTTTTTGTGTCTGTTACCTAATTCATATAAGCATGTGGTGACTACTTTAACGTATGGCAAGGAGACCATCCGAGTGAAAGATATCACTTCTGCATTGCTGGCTCATGATCACATAAGAAAGGACAAAGAAGGGAAAACATCTCAAGCAAAGAGTTTGCTAGTAAAAGAAGATCATAAAGGGCGTAAGGTAAAAAAAGAACAAAAAGAAGATGGCACGGTGCTTCAGATGTGATGAGTGGGGGCATATATGTAAGTTGTGTCCAACACTCAAGGGAAAAGCTAAGGGTAATGTAATAACTACTTTAAGTGAATTGGATGCCGATGCTGAACTTCTTATAGTGTCAAGTGTATAGTCTATGGATGCGAAAGCGTGGATATTGGATTTGGCTAGCTTATTTCATGTGACACTAAGGAAAGATTGGTTCTTTCCATACCAGTCTAGTGAGTTCGATTTTGTCTACTTAGTTAATGACAAAGGTTATTCGGCCGTGAAAGTAGGTGAAGTTAAAATCAAGATGAAAGTTGAAGATAAACATGTTCTTTAGAGAGTTAGGCATGTGCTAGGGCTAAGGAGTAATATAGTTTCAGTTGGAACATTGCATGAAGAAAGGTTAATATTTCAGGCCAATCGGAATAGGAAAACCATAGAGATCATGAAGGGCAAGATATTATGGGTAGGGAGAAGGTGGAGTCATATATATACAAGTTACAAGGGTTTATTGTTGCAGTTGCTGGGATAGCTATCACTTTTGGTGGTAGACAGTCAAGCGCAAGCTTGTCAAGCTACTCGTGATGAAGTTGCAAGGAAAACAACCCAAGTCTAGAGGACCAATAGATCGGTATGGTGATTCTATTGTTTCTAGATGATATATATTCATTAAAATGAAGATTGTTAGAATAGGTGTCAAATATATTAGTCTTAATAAGTTATAATTGGATTAAGTTATAATTAGATTTAGAGTTGTAATAGTTGATAAAGACTAGAGTTAGCATCTAACTCTATAACCTAACAACCTTTTAAATAGAGAGGGGGCCACCACGGTGTAACCATGGTTATGTGTAGAAATGGACTCATAATAGTTAGGTGTGCTATATTGGTGGAGAGGAGCGCCCATGAATCCAAGCTCCGGAGATTTAGGTTTTGGTTCAACCTTATTAATAAATATCATATGTTTCTATATTGTCATCTATAGCTGTAGAGATCAGAGAGGTTAGTATATCGATTAAGTTTTGTAACAGCTCGTGCAAGGCTTAATTTTGGACAGAGATGGCTTTTTTTTCTGGTTGGTTTGGTGCATACCGGGTAATTCAGTGTATTTTTTCCTTCAGTTGGTACTAGTCTACACAATACAAAGGGAAATGAAGAATGTGTAAGAGAATACAGGACTGACACATTACGCAATTAAATAGAAGTTTCCAGCTTATTGCGAGCTCTAACCCTTACTTTCTCTATAAGTGTAACCCACTAAGGGTTATTTACTGCTGTTAAGCTCAATTTCTATGAAGCCACGTCATCCAATAAGATAGATCATTGGATCGATTTAGAACAGCTTTTATCCAACCGTTTGATCATTCGCTATCATACTGCTCGATCTGGACCATTCAATTGACTCAACCCGGTTCAAATGCATCTCTCCACGTCATTCAATTCGATCTGGCCCATGGAAGGCCGAGTGCCGAGCCCGTCTCTCCAGGGGAGCATCAACGCAACCCATCATCTCCGCACGACGAAGCGCCGAGGGCTTGTGTCCTCGATCCCCTTAGTCTTCGTCCGACGGCGCAAAATTGAACCCTCGGTCAGCGTCAGCTCACCGGTACACCTCCCGTCGACTTGGCTGGTTCCACTGCGGCGAGAATCTTCCACGGCAGTGAAGCATCCGCAATCAAAGGGCAGCCGAGCAGCCGCGTTTCATGTTGTGTTTAATTCCTTTTGTTATTCTTTTATACTCCTACAGAAGGAGGCTTCGACCCTGCTCGACTTCTCAGCCTCATATTATCGCATCTGCCATGTCCCGGGAACAGGTATTTGCCCTTCTGACCTTCTTTGCTGATACTTCGTTACCAATCTACCTACCATATGTTTGGTTGCCTGCGTAAGGGTGGCTCACACCTATGCATGCAGCGACCTCACTGTTTGGTTGCCCGGAGAGCGAGCCAGGATGGGCGGGTGCAAAATGCCCCTGTAAACCAGGCTGAGGAGCTCTGCGTTCCTCCTCAAGCAGGCCCGACGAGTGCAGGCGCGGGTGCGGGTGCCGGTGCAGACGTGGGACGTGCTGCTGCAGCGGCACGCAGGGTTTGGCGCATCCCGTCACTGGCTTCTCCAATTTGCTTGGCACCCAATTCAGTAGGAAGGAGGAAGGCGTCGAGAACGACTCCATATCTCGACGCTTGAGATCGAGGGGCATCGTCGCTGCCGCCACCCTCGCTGTTGCTGGCACCAACGATCTTTGCGGTCGCCGCCATCACCACCACCTTCCTCGCCGTTCCCATCACTTCCAGCGCCCTCCCCTCCCTTCTCCAGTTGTTGAACCGCCGGATCCGGTGGCTACGAGTTCACGGCCGCCGGATCTGCCAACGACGATGGCAAGCGGCGGAGGGGTGGGGGCATGGCGAGAGTAGTGGCAGGGGAGATGGGCGACGTCCGGTGTGGTGTAGGAGGAAGAAGGGGAGTGGCGCGGCGGAGGAGGAGGTCGCTGGCACGGTGGCGGAGACGGTCGCGAGGTCGGCAACCAGCGCGGTGGCGGCGGCAGAGATCACCTGGTCGCCAGATCCACAAAGATTTTTCATTTTCTTGTTTTTTTCTTTTTTTTTGTCCTGACCGGTCAACATATGGGGCCATTTATGCTGTGATCTGTGATTAATAAACAAAGTTTTGATTGCGCGGTGGTGATTTCGGATTTTTTTTTTCTCAGTCGCCGGTTACATATGCAATAGAATATATAAAATTCATTCGGTTAAATATGAGGCATTTATTTTTAAAATCCATGAATTGCAAGTGGTAATCACACCATAAAAAATGGAGGTAACCAAACTCACGCATACTAAACCCAATCAAACAAAATATCTTGAACAGTATAGTCATAACTAACCAAACACTATATCATACTCCAGGTGCTACTGATATACGCAATCAAACAACCCGTTTTGCATCAACTAATCCAGGTCACAATGAGCCTAGATGGTTTGTATGGACCAGGCTAGAGTGGTAAAGCAACCAAACACTGGATTTGTTTTTATAGCTATATAATTGATCACCCTTTCGTACAACCTGTCTACGTAATAAGTTATTACTCCAAACATCTGATTGATCGATAAAGGATGCAATGTTCAAGCACCAAGCAGTATTTGTTTGTTGTTTTGCTGTGATTTTTACATCATATTTGATGTTTCTGCCGTTAATTATCTTCTACTTTGACCTATCCCAGACCACTTACGCGCCGTAAAGCTGCATTTCCAGTAATTTTGGTGGTAAGCAGCCATCAATTCCGCTCCTGAAATGGTTGCTTGCACAAGCCATGGCGAGCTCTCTGATGATCATCCCTGTGTCCTATTGGCTGCAAGTTAATCGATCGCTACACTAAAACCTTGACTTTGCAACCTTCCCTCTCTAATGGTGTACACGTATCATTATTTCTGCCGAGTTTTTCAGGTGAAGAATGGAACCAAATGGCTATAGTTTAGGTTGCTACTTTTCTCCGCCTACATCTAAGCCTTTCGGAAACATTCCATATTAAGCATTTCTATTTGAGAAACTTACCTGAATACTTTGATTAACCCCATGAAACTTGGTAGTTCCTTCTGCAGTGAAATTCTGCGATGTGTTTCAGTTTTATGATAATCGTGATCAATCATTTAGGTAACTTTTCTGTAGCAGATGTGCTGACAAACTTATAAAATTGGATATCCAAAGATAATTTCATTTGTAAAGCCAAGACCCAGATCTGAACATATTTATACTCGGATATTCCATCTAATTTATACAAACTGCTGTTGTTTCATTTAAGTTCTATATGCACTTGGTATTTTAGTATGCAATTTTTGCTATGATATTTTAGACAGATTTAGTGGCTACAAAGTTGGCTTTTCAGGTGCCGTGAATCCATTCACTTTTCAAGTGATTAAATGGTGTTTAAGATCGACGTGTCCAGTGTCCGACCTCTGTGCATGGTTGATTCTTCCTTCAAAGCTCACATATATAATTGGGTTATCTGAAATTCACTAAGGTATGCAAAAATTCATGAAGCATACAATTTTATAAATCATAGTAACTGACGTGTTAATATCTTTTAGGATTTAATTTTATTTCTTTCACTGGAAACATTGACAAGCATTGGATCTTTCATCTATAGCCTTTTGTTTTTCTATTTGTCATTTTTTGCTGGCAGCAGAGTGTTTCAAATACAATCATATATTGGTGTGACAAAATAATTTACTATTTTCATTCCATCCACCCTCGTCCATCCAATCAAACAAAAAACATTAGCTCATCCCATCCATCCTATTCAATAAATATGGGTCATCATATCTCATCTAACTTTATCTATGAACTAAATGCATCTCTAAGTAAAGTGTACGATGGTCTCGACTATGTTATCTATGTTCTCAAATTCTGAATATCTTTAAACTTGTCACTAGTGCTATATAGATCTAAATGGGCTCCAACCAGTTTCATACATGCCACAATGGATCCCCATGGACTTATTCATCACTCACGTGCAACTACAGTCTATAAAGAAATAAAAAAATACATTAGAATCACATATCAGTTCAGTTGTAATCCTGCCATAAAAATTTAAAGAATTTATGGAACCCATACGGAGAAAAATAAAAATAAAAAACCCATGTGGCCCTACTAAACTAGTGAAATGCCACATCAGCGCGGTTAGATCCCATTTGGACCATAGGGTCCTTAGGATAACTTTGAGGACTTGAAAATATATTTTAAAAGTTTGATAACCTAGATAATTTAGAGACTACATTTCCACTTTACTCTTTTACTTGTTAGTGTAAGTAGGTATCGAGACACTTCACTTACTTTTAGCATGATAAATTTTAGTCTTGAGAGTGGAGGAAACTTTTTTTATTACTAAAATAACACTCTATATGTCCTCAAATAAGTTCATTTGTAGCAATTACGATTCAATTAGTATGGAGGAAAAATTCCTAAATCATAGTATTTTAGTGAACAAAAGAAACTTTTACCCCTTTTTGCAACGAAGTTAGTTGTCTAACCTAAATGCCTGATATATGATGCTTTTATGTGGATGATGATATGAAGATTTAAAAGTCAAAAATTATCCCCATCATGTAACATGCAATCTGTTGGTATTAGGAATCTGCAGATTGATGGTTTACAATGTTATATGGATTAGTAACCGGAGATCTCATAGGTAAATGATATTTGCTCGTTGAACTTATCCGCCATCTTCATGTTGAGGAAATCAAAGGCATCTTTTCTCCTCCACCATGAGGATCCAGTGCTGGGAGTATAAGCTATTAATAAGATGTAAACTATGTTATGCATACTTCTGTTGATATCGATGAGAAACCATATTTTGTCCCTTGCAGCATGGACATGTTAAATTTTCACAAGAATACATCATTAATGGAAAATTTATGGATTCATTGGAATGATGTATGCATGTTATCCAATTTCTCTTTGTCACATATCCCTCTAGAAGTGTTAATGTTGCCTTCACCCATCGTGCACCCGAGACACCTCACGTCATCGTACGCAATAAACAATAAAAAAAGCAATAGATAATACTCATATAATTTGGATATTCCGTTACATCACAGGGCGTCTTACCAGTAGATGTACTGAAAGCAAAGAAACACATGCTAGTTACAAATATGTAATATATCTCTTAAACAACATAGACATAAGTCATTTTATTGACGTCATACATAGGACAACAGAAGCTTTGGAGAGAACAGCATTTATGAACTAAAGCACAAAAAAATCAGTGCAGAATGTTCGTTTTGTGTTCGCCAAAAGAGCAAAACTGTTTTAACTCAATTTCAGATTCCCTTTTTAGGTGACTTTGGAATCCTCTGTTTCCAAAACTGAGCGGCGTGATGCACGTGCCATGGCCAGGAGGATGCTTCTCCTCCTTCTAACAGTCCATGCAAAGTAGAACAGATAGGTTTCATTATTTGATCTCACTTGCACCTACGCCCCCAGCCTCCAGTGCACGCAGATGACACAAAAATATCCCACTTGCAAGCATGTACAATAACACAAAGGCCTGTGTTGGCATGATTCTAGGTCCTTAATTCACCTTATCTGGAGCTATAACCCTGCTGAATGATCTAGATCTAACTAAAACTGATGTAAAGTGGATTGAAATGTTCAAAGAAATAAACTACCTGAGTGGAGCTAGGCTGGGTTACTCTACCACTTCACTCCTGTCCTGATAAAATCCATGTGTTTTTGTCAAAATTACAAGCAAAATGCCACTATGCTCCTACCCCTTCGAATCTGTCTCATTCCTGACCTTCCTCCTATTTCTATATCGAGTGTGGAGCGATCGCATGTAGAGGTGGTGACAGCGACAATAGAGTTGGTGCCCTTACTCCCTTCCTTCCATCCCATATCCTCCGAGGACCATTGTCTAGCGTCCTATGATTGGAGCTTAGGGTAGCACATGATGGAAGAGGTGGCTCAGAAGAGCAAAGGTTGCTAAGGCTACGTAAGATAGAGGTTGGTGGCAGCAAATGGTAGTTTTCTTCTAAAACCCTAAAATCTTATTCCCATTTTTACTACAAATTTAGTTTATTTATATAAGAATAATGGTATATTTTGGGGTTTAGGTTGTGGTATTATAAGAAATTTTCACATCGAAAAATGTGATGGCTATGATGTGTGAAATTTCAGATTTAAGCACTAGTGGCCTTGATTGGTTGGAGTATCAATTTTGTCATATCTTTTTTAACTGTACATATTTATGGATTGAAATTATTAAGAAAAAATAACATTGATCTATGTTTGAGAAATTGAGAACATGTGAGGGTAAAATAGGAAGCTGGAAAACATAAGCGCAGGACACCCCTCAGGCCCTAACTCCCTTCGTCACACGCGCCGCCGCCGATCCCCACGCCGCAAGTTCGCTGTCGCGCCGTCTCGCCCCACTGCGCCTCGCCTCGCCTCGCCACCGACCCCCACCTCAAACCCTAGCTCCCTCCGTCACACGCGGCGCCGCCGATCCTCCCCGCCGCTAGTTCGCCGTCGCGCCGCCTCGCCCGCTTTACCTCGCCGCCGACCCCCACCTCCGGCGCGCCTTGCTTCGGCCTAGCACCGACTCCCCGCCGACCTCGATCAGCCACCATCTTCTCGTACCTGTCGCCATATAAAACGCTGCCGTCCCCCAGAGTGCACGGCGTCATCTGATCCTAACGCCACCGGCCTATATCCTGCTCTCCATCCTCCGAGCCCCCTACCCTACAGAAAAGGTTAAATCAATCTCTCTGCCCCTCCCCCCTACAGTATGTGATCTCAAATTTTGAGATTTGTCAGAAATATTGTGGTTTTGAGTTGTGTGACAATTAGTGTCTCGGTTATTGACTGATTTCATGTTCGATAAAGTAAACTGATATGCATGCAATTTCTTGGGGTAACTTCGTTAACTGAATGACTGAATGAGCACCAAATGTTATAAGAAAAATGAACTTTAAAATAGGATTCGCTGAATATATAAGATGGGATTGCTTGGAAGTTAGTGATATTTAATCTGAATTTGGTGTCTTGGAATGATCTCAATGTCTATATGCAAGCCAGCTCAGGAGGTTGAGCCTTACTCCAATAAAAAGGAGTACTAAAAAAATCAGAATGCAATCAGATTCTCATCAGTCAAGTCACAATTAGGTGAATTTCTACAAGTTCCTGCTAGCTCAGTCAAACAAAAATAATTTCTGTCCACATAAGCATCACCAGTAAGCGCAGCGGACACACACGTGGGGGCAACCCCAAACCCCAAAATTTTGTATGAAAACGCAAGCAGCTATTAGTACTACACAACACATCAAAGAAATACATAAGGAACTTGATAGGTTAATTGGAGTAGTGGATCATTCAATTCAAACCTTGGTACAACTTGTGACGCTCATTTTCTCCATCTGCTAGGTCTATACATTTTCAATGGCGCTAGTGGTAATGTGTGGGCAGCCTTGCAGTGGCAAGTCAGCAGCTGCAGCTTGCCTCACTGCTGCTCTCTGCTCCACCACATCTGACCTCACTGTCCGTATCATTGACGAGTCATCACTCCATCTTGGACGCAATGATAGCTACAAGGGTATTGGCTATATCTTTTGTTTATTACTTATTATATGTTTTGTCTAACTCTGTTGTTCAGCTTTATTGTTCTTATCATGGGTTCATTTCATCTTGACTAATTTTCTGCATTTTATTTTTTATTAGACATGGTTGTGGAGAAAAACATGAGAGGAGTTCTTAGATCAGAAGTTGATAGGTCTCTATCACGAGATAGCATAATCATTGTGGATTCTTTGAACAATATTAAGGTGAGGCAAAACAACAATTTTGTTCTATCATTTACAATTACTGATAGAGGCCATCACTTTATTAGTTTCATCATTGAACTTGGTGTAGCGTTATCACTTATCAGGGCCAGGAAACCACCATTAACTGCTGGTTTCACTGTCTTTTTGGAACACCCCTCCCCCTCTTCATAGAGGGCTTTTGAGTCACTTGATCTTTTAAACAAGCTCAAATTGCCACTATAAATTTTCGAACAAACTTGACTTGATCTTTTAAACAAGCTCAAAGTTTGATTCAGTCAGTGGGATGGTTTTCAAGCATAAAATCATTTTTGGTGACTTTGCATTTCTTTGGTACAAAAACTATTTCCACCATAAATTGTTCAACTCTGATTATGATTGGATTGCCACTATAAATAGTAGAATTTTCTGTACAAGGGTATCAATGTTTTCCTTAGCATGTTAAGTAGGAAAATAAGAAGTATTTTCCAAGTATGATTGTAATCACTGTCAGGGCAGCAAACTAATACAAGCCATGTAGAGGACATGATGAACACACATTTTTGTTGATCTTTCTGCTTTCACTTCAAGCCTCACCAAATAGGTCTTGAGTAGCTCGTATTTAATTCAGTCACAATTTGCCTCACGTTCAACGTTGCCACAAATGGTATGTCAAGCCACACTTGGCTCAACTTAGTTATGGAAAAGTTAGTCCAAAACCAATGCTGAACAATACCAAAATACGTATTTGGTGAAGTGTGCCTCCCAAACAACAAGCTCTTTTGACATTAATATTTCATGAATCAGCTAAGTGGCAGTTCAGTTTGTAAATATGTGTTGCTTTCAGTAATCAGTTTTATTGTCACTACTACATACTGATCTGTAAATTCTGTGATTTGTTTGGTGTATTGTTATTGCATGATGCTTCAAATGAAACATGATGCTGAGATATTATTGTGCATTTGTTGTCTTATTTTGATATTATCAATTCATGTTCACCGATAATATGCAGGGATACCGGTATGAGTTGTGGTGTCTTGCACGTGCATCTGGAATAAGATATTGTGTGGTAACTGCTTGCTGCCTTTTTTGTCTACTTCTATTTATTTTCATTTTTAAATACTAGTTTTACTCAAAGACTAGCATAGCATTAAAAAAATCGTGTGGTATGAAAGTAACAAGTTAGATATAAAACCAAACTGGAAGGAACAAATCATGTATGATAGATGACAATAGCAAGAGAACTAACTAAATAGTGTGAAAGTAAATGTGTGATAATCTTGTTCTGGTTAAGACCTGCAAATTAGAATGCCAGCTGACAAATAAAGTAATATAGAACAAAACTTAATAGAAAAATAAGATAGTAAGGGGAAAGAAATATTGCCACCTTATCTTAATACATGCTCTGACAAAGAATTAACCAGCAAGGTTGATGTTTCATTACCCTCCAGATATCTGGTTTTGATCTATTAGCGTACACTACTTTATTGAACTTACTAGAATTATTTGTGTCCTTTCTGTTGCTTCCTTTAATACTAGATACACAGTGAATTTGTCATGGACATTAGTACTATTGGCAGCTGCTTGGTTGGCAGTGCACAACAGGCTGTAATTGACTTAGGGATGAGAGAGAAGTTTGGTTTGGAGATATTTCTCTAGGATTAGTTGAGTTGTGTTGATAGTCAAGTATTGTATTGGAGTCCTGGAGACATGTTATATCCGAACAGTTATCGTATGTGGTTGTGGTAGGGCAACTAATCCTCTCCTGGCATCAAGCTCAAGATTTAATCTCTGTCTCCCCCCTCCTGCACATAGCAAAACACTAGTTCAACTGATCATACTTTACATACACAACGCTGTTCTGTGATGCAGTGATTTTGCTATGTTAAATTCATTTCCTCATAAGATCACTCCAAAACACTCAAAAGACAAGATCTGCTTATTTTCAACTGAGGATCATGTTGGTAGCCCTGTATGGCTGCATGTACTCTCTTTTTGTTTTTTGTTTATTTTGTGTGTGTCTGTAATAATCACCTATAAAAGAATGTCAAAATTACTATGATTTTAGACCATTCAATATAGTAATAAATCATATAATAGACAGTGATATCCTTCCTGCTTCTATTTTATTTCAGCTTTTCTGTGATACAGAAGTGGACCATTGTAGGGAATGGAACACCAAGCGTCAGGAGAAAGGAGAATCTGCATATGATAATAATATGTATGTGAGGGATTTACTATTTTTGGATCTTCTTGACGTATTAAATTCAAATGAAGAAAATGCTGAACAATTTCTCAGTTCTTTTTTATGTGGTTTGATTCATTGATTCCACAAACTACATATTGGGTAATCATGGAAGGAGGGAGGCTTTGGCCCTAAGCCTCGTCAGCCATGTGCCTCTCTGATGGGTGGTTAGGGCAGCAGAAGCATGCTCGTGGGGAAAGGTCCTGACATCAACAAAGAGGAGTGGCAGCAGGTGGGAGAGTGGACGGGTTGCAGAAGGCAGGCTGGCAGATGAGCAGGGCAGCGTCAGCGGGTGGGCAGTGGATGACAGGTTGATTGACGAGCTAGCAGTGGGCAGAATTTGGTGAGCATGATAGGGGCTCCCCAAATTTAGGGGGTGGGATAGGGAGTCCCTTGAGCAATGTTTTTTATAGAATCCCTAAATTTTAACTTTAGGGAGTGGGATAGGAAGTTCCTTGGAGATGTTCAAGTTGGCATTTTTGAGCCATGGAAGTAGTTTGTAGGTTATGAAATCCATTGTTATTTTTGGATCCTTAGGAATATAATGAAGCATGTGCCTCTGGCAGTTAATTGCTACACATTACTAGATACTATTGCCCGCTCACCAGTTTTTTCTGTTGTGACAGATTCGATGATCTGGTAAGGAGATTTGAGAAGCCAGATAGGCGTAATCGTTGGGATTCTCCTCTTTTTGAATTGTTTCCATTTAGAGGTAATCAATATATCTATATCAGTTTCTGTCATAGATATGTATGGTGCCCTATGCAATATTAAATCTGATTTTATGCTATTTTGAATAGATAGATTAGTGGAATCGTCTCCTGTTATTGCTGAGGCTGTATCATATTTGACTAAGAAAGTGGACTCTAAGACAAGAGATGTGAAAGTTCTCCAACCTACAATAGCCACCCAGACTGTAAGTGTAATATATTGTTGAAAAACTGCTGCATGATCTTTTAATTCCCACAAATAATTCTTTTTTCCAAATTATTTGGTACACTGTCATTCCCTTCATAAATTTTACTTGGTATTATGATATGGAATCTTAACTCCATATGTCATTAGTTGTATACTTAGTTCCTTGCTCATCTGTGCATTAGCATCATTGTACCTGTGGCAAACAATTTCTGTTAAAAATTAAAAATCTAAATATGTGACGGTGCAAATGCACTAATAATCAAAAGAATCAATGCCTTGGTCACTTTCTGCAGAAACTATGTACTCTCTTTCTGATGCTGGAAGTGTAGTACTAATCCATTTATGCTAGCACCTGTTGCTGTTGGAGTTGAATCCTGACTTGGTGATATTTTAGGCTCGGACGACAGAGGCTAATTCCCTTTATGAGATGGACAAAGTAACACAGGTAATGGACAGTGATTTTGGTCAATAGCTGATATTTCGATTGTGGATATCTCTTTAATAGACAAGCTTTCTGAACTGATTTGCAGGAGGTGGTCAATGCAATTGTTGAAGCACAATCTTGTGGTCTTGGGCTTGCAATGAATAATATTACTCTTGGTCCTGACCTACCAACTATATCCTTTAATGTTTGAGCCAAAATTTTATATGATGTATAAAAATAAGTTTAAACAAATATACTCTAAACTTTATGTATACATGTACTCTTTATATATTGTAACTGCAGCATGAACATCTAGCAATCATAATTGGCTAGTGCAAACTAACCAATCTTCTGATCTTGTACATGCTCTCTCGTATCTAAGTTTATCTGCATATTTCTATCAACTTGCAACAGCTGTTTGCAAACAAGTAGATGAAAATTCTTCTAATATGGTAGTTTTGCATTTAATCTGATGAATCTATGAATTAGTCTCACAATTACAATCTATGTAAGCCTCAAAGATGGGGGGCTCTTCTGTCCGTTGTACAGGCATATTAATCGAGATGTCCTTAACTGTCTCTTACATTTGTCTTCGAAGATCAGTTGGGCTGCCTGAGCTCAGAAGCCTGCGACGTACTTTCATTAGGCTGGCAGGGCAGTATAGCTTGAGTGGACCTCCCCCACCAACAGACGCTGATAGTGCAAAGAGGATGTTTGTTGACTATTTGAACAGGGAAATCAGTTCCTGATCTCAATTTGTGATGGATTGACCCTATGTAAACCCTTATGTCTTGTGTGAGAGACGTTGCAAGTGCTTATTGAACTTAAAGAGATTGCCTGCCTCCGCTGATCTTCTGCATAATCATTCAGAAAAGCCATGGCGCTCCTATACTCTTACTGGTGAATTATTTCACTATTACAATATGTAAACAGAATTTTGAAGCATCGTGTAATTTTCTCTGTTGCAATTTATAGCGACATATTACGAAAGTTTGTCGATGAAAAGTAGCTTGAATATTGTGCTCGTTCTGTCTCTCTAGATTCCCTTTATATTTACCATTATATATTTTTTTCCCTTTATAGGAGGCTCATGTCTTTCCTATGTAACTAGTAATTGTGCACGTGCAAGGCATGTTTTTTATATTTAAAATTTTGGTAAAGAAAAGGAAAGAAACATTGCTAGCAAAAATCCAGGATGTAACTGTAAGCCTAAGTTCGTGTACTGAACTGAGAAACATTGAAGGTCATGTTCACCCGCTTAATTCATACCTAGCCCAAGTTAAGATAGTAATATGGATTTTACCTAGCCCAAGTTAAGATAGTAATATGGATTTCAAATCAATTGTTAATTCAAATAGTTTGTGTTCATAGTATGATACGAACTCAGTATGAAGTTGAAAAAATTAAATCATATCCATGAACAGTAATGGTTGTTTGCCTTGGTGAATTTGTAAACTTCTAGTACTTTGAGCTATAAGAAATCATAATTATCTCAGAGGAAATGAAAACGTTGAATAGCATTTACATTCTTGTCGAAGTTCATATTCTCAATTCAGATGCATCACAAGGACAAGTTCAGAAACTGGTATGCCAAATGCTCAGAAAATAATCTACGAAATGTTCATGCACTAATCTGGCAAATGTTCAGACGGTAATCTCACGTTTGCACACATTTCAAGGCCAATTAGACACCAAACACAGACAATTCAACAGCTGTTAAGCAGCAATTTAGTTTTAGCCTGTGGAGAACTGAACACCATGAATAGCAGGTTTGAGGCTCCCTGCATACAAAAATCGACATTGTCATCTACAAGCTAGAAAGGTGCAATTAAATTTTTTTGAAAAGAAATTTTAGGCGTTAAGAAAAAAAGAAAACAAAGTTTAGAGCACGCTACTTTTGCTCACAGGAAATTTGTGCCAAAAGACTATAAAATGGCAAGCAAACAACAACACAACCATGAAAAATCAATCCACATTGTTAAAAATCGATTATTAACTTAGTATTAGAACCAATAATTCAGGTAATATCGAACCATATCCCCCACAAGGCCACAACCTTGCTCTATTTGTTGGTCATGCCCTGCTGACGTTTCAAGTACATGAAATCCCTCAAGCTAGTGTCTCAATTCCACATCGCACTCTGTGAGGCAAACGCTGCATTGAAAAACAATGAAGTAGAATTGCAAGAAGTGCAACCATCTACTTCTCAGTTCAGTGAATTGGAATTGTAATGCAATTTGACTCAAATACCTCTAATTCTCGACGACATTGATCCAAAAGCCCCATATCATGTGTTGTTTAAAATCATCACCTACTGATTAAGAGAGTTATATTGTTAAATTGCCTAGCAAAACTTGTATTAGAAATACTTACATAAAGAATTTTCTGTTTTCTATTACTGAAGCAGCAGGAAAAAACCAGTTAGTGTTAGCATATATCATATTCCATGGGATGTTTCTATAGAGATTCTATCTTTGGTAATATATCTATGCATACTGTTATAATTACGCATATAATCTTTGTACCGATTGATATGCCGTCCCAGTTTCTATATATACCATGTATATCTTATGGAATATCAATCAATCTATTACATTTTTATTATATCAGAGCATTAGGAAGCAATACCTACCACCGCACAAACGACTGTCTTCGTTAGTTCTCCGTCGAATTTTCTGTTAGTGACTGCTGCCTTCACATTATTTCCATCGTTCCTCCGTCCTTTCTGTCGTTTTCTCCGTCGTTTTCTCCGTCGCTCGTGCATCAATCTATTCGTCGCTCACGCATCGATCTCTGACCATTGCCATAGGTTTGAACAAGAAACCTCCGTCTTAAAAATAAATAAGATGCCTACCAGTACCAATCATCCAAATATCACATAATCAGCGAAAGAGACATCATATTCTAAACAATACAAATGGAATCTATATGAGCCCTCAAAAATAATATGCAGCCAATTGCATGAAAAAAGAGGACTAAGAAAACACGAAATACACTCTGTTTAAGAAATGAGTCGTAAGCCATGCCTTGCAATTGTAAATAAATATTATACTTGTTAGCTTAAACATCAAAATCGGCATTATATGATTTTGTTAAGGCCATACTGCAGTCTGCAAGAACTTCAAAAATATATTTTTACCCTACAATCTACAATAACTTAAAATTGAATGAGCATAACTAATAATCTTCAGATTCAGAAATGTGCATAGGATATACATTGGGAATAAAATAGAGTAAATATTTGATTGCCTGAAAATCAATATAGAAATGCACGTATTAAAATAAAAGATCGAGCAACACACCCTATTTTCTACATCAATTTGACCCTAGGCACCATAAAAACACTTAGCACAAATTTGACAGGATATGTCATTTGGCATCCCCGAGCAAGGGGAAATTTTGAGGTGACGAGAATTAACTTACCTACTGAGAGTCCAATATGTAGTCCTACTGGAGGTCATGAATATTTTTCATTCCGTAATTGAATGCCATCCATATGTAGGAAATACCCTTCAACAATTTCGGTTAATCCATACCATATACAACCCAATGAGCCAAATGTTCTGAAATGAACATGCATAATACACCAAAAATAAATATTATACTTGTTAGCTTGAAATTCAAAAGCTTACCATATCATCCACATTATATGATTTTTCTGAAAGCATACTGTAGTTCACAAAAACTTCAAAAATGTATCCTCACCCTGCAATCTACAATAACTTAAACTTGAATGAACATAACTAATAATCTTCAGATTCAGAAATGTACATGGGATGTGCATTAGGAATAATATAGAGTAAATATTTGATTGCCTCAAAATCATTATAGAAATACACGTATTAAAATAAAAGATTGAGCAATACACCCTACTTTCTACATCAATTTGACCCTAGGCACCATAAAAGCACTTAGCATGCAAGAATTTAAGAGGACATGGGAAATTTTGTGGTGATGAGAATTGACTTACCTACTGAGAGTCCAATATGTAGTCCTATTGGAGGTCATGAATATTTTTCATTCGGTAATTGAATGCCATCTAGAAAACCCCCTCCACAATTTCGGTTAATCTATGCTATACACAACCAAATAGGTCAAATGTTCTTAAATGAACATGCATAATACACCAAAAAATAATGTCAGAGTACCTATTAACTCCTGCTTAATATCATCTTTCTTGCTAGCATAATATGCCTTATGACCTTGTTGGAAAATGGCTTTTGTCAGAGAATAACCAGGTTGCTTGAAGACCATAAGTTCTTGTACTTGCTCTAGAAAACCTATAATTTGCAGAATCAACATGACCGGAACGCATTAATCAAAAATTACAATCAGGTGCCGGGAAGAAAAAAAAATTCTGTTTAATAGGGCTAGCTATCTTTACTAAATCTTACTATTATGCTTTGATTTGATAACCTTGATTGATTTTACTTTTATATTATAAGTAGTAATATTTCTACAAGCAAACACCTAGAAATATCTTGTCAGGACTCTCATCTGGGACTTCTTGAGACAAAACATTACAGAATTGTAACTTAAAGCACATGCTTGATGTTCTAACTATATTTGCAAACTAATAGTGCCCACCATTTCCCATCTATACTACACTAAAAAATAACCTTTAGATCACAAGCCCATCCTTAAGTTTTGAGGTCTAAAAGAAAGTTTTAGATCTTTTTAATATCTCTCTAATGGTGCTGGCTCTATTCATTTCGGGTAGGAGATATTGCGAAAAATTGGGTCTAAAAACCAGCTTAACAATTTGTTTTTCTTAATTTGGGCATGGTAGAAGCATAATTAGATTTTTCTTCAAACAAGAAAGTTGTAGATAATTTTTGGTACATGTCCGAAATGTATTTATTTTCTATGGTTGGTTAAGCAGTTTAATGGTTGTATTTAAAACAGCTAGAGGATGATTTTAGCTGCTTCATAAAAAATTCTAGGTTTTTAGTTTGTATAGTTTTTAATACCAAGAGATTAGTTGTGGTATTTCTAGTAGCATGGAATTGTTTCAAATTATTTTATTCATTAGGCTTGAAAGTTTCCAGTGCCACCGGTGTGAGAAGTGGTTATTGTCACCAAGTTTAAGGCAAGTACACGATGAACTCACGTGATTTGTGTGTGATGAATGGAATGCCATGATCTATTTATATTATCTCATTATATCATTATTCATGTAATTCTACATATTATTGAACCTTATTTTATGCTATTATTATAATTATATATATTCATGTTTCAAATTGAAAATTGAGTTCTTGATGTATTTAAGTTTCATGATTGTGGTTCTTCATAATTCTACTTCTTTTCTGGTTAAATAATTTAAGAATCATGTGAAACCATAGAGTGTTATTGGATTTTTTATTCATGAGCCTTGAGTAGCACTATTGGTAATACTAAAAGGATGTCTATTACATAGAAACTAATTTTCTTTTTATATTCATGTCTATCTAGGATAGGAACAACTGTTTTAGAATCTAAAGTTTCCTTTCAAACATAGAAAAAATATTTCTTATTCATTCTTGATTGCTAATTTTTTGTGTACTTTCTCTCGTTAAGTACCATAGTTGCTAGGTATTTTATACTCACTATATTATGTTTTATTTGGTTTTGAAGTACCAAAGATGATCTTGGTGGGAGTAGCACCTTTACATCCATAAGTTTGCACACATTTAAACCAAAATAACTTAGTTTTATATAATTAGAAAATCAAATAGCATAACCAGACACATCATGATTCTAGAACTAATGTTGTTGCTCCTATGTTTCTTTTTCATAGAGATGGTTATTGAATTGTGCATGGTGTGTAGCAACTACGTATGTGGATACTTGGGGTGTTGCAGGAAGCGGTGGCGGCAGCTCCACACCAACATTAGGGAAGACGATGCCAATCACCTTCTTTGGGTGGCCAAGAAGGTGGCCAAAACTCAGCAGGGTTGCTGCTTTGGGTGTTGCAGGAAGTGGTGGCGGCAGCACAGCAGGGGTTGCTACTTTGGGTGTTTTAGTCTTGATATTGATGCGATGCTACCAGTGCAGCAGCTCAGCCCATGGTGGTCTAGGGTGGCCAAAACTCCGGCACGACTGTGTCATCCACTCCAAAACGGCAGTGGCACAACGGTGTTCCTGCGTGAGTGCGTGATCAACGGAATGATGCTAAAATATGTATCTAGGGTTCAGGTTGTTCTATTAACTACTTGTATGTGATTTTTCTTAAGGAAAACAACAAACAAGATGCTTTAAAGAGTTGAATAAACAAATATAGGACTAAAATTTCATCATCCAAATTGGCTGATCATGAGATAAGGAAGGTCAGTTTCAATGACGAGCTTGAAAGGAAACTATAGGTATGATCACTAGCAAAAAATCTTATGTAGAGACATTTTTTCAAATCGTCTCTAAAATTAGGAATTTCATAGTCTAGAGATGCTTTCGAGAGGTATTTTAAAAATTGCCTAGAATATTTTTAAATTAGAGATATTTTAGAGACACGCTTTAACACTTTTAAAATATATTTGCTAAATTTGTCTTATAGAGGTATTTTTTTAGGTACTGCATAATTTGCCGAGTATGTAAAGGCATTATCTAAAGTTGAACCTCTCTAAGGCATTTATGATGGGATTAATCTGTGATGAGTAACTAGATATAAAATAATCAAATAAATCACAAGATGACATTGAGATAGCTAGTGTCTTGAAGATAAGAATGCAGCTTTCAAGAGATTTGAGTTTAAGAATTGGCAATAATAGGTGTAAATATATTTTTTTTCTCCTTTTCTGTAATGGTTTATTACAGTACAATGTCTCTACTAAGTGTTTTTCTTGTCGTGGATATGGTTTTGAGTGTGCAATGTGTTCAATATTCTAATTGGTCCTGTTGATTTTCGTTTTGGAGTCTTATGGGTGTGCAACAATTACAAATTGTGGTAGATGGGAGATAAGATGAAAGGTGACATCCTAATATGTCTATGAAGTTTTATTTTAGTGTCATCATTTTCAAAAGCATACTCTATAGGCTATTTTCAAACCGAAATTTCACAATCCTTGTATCAGCTCTTAGGAGTAGAATGTAAAATTATCAAAACAATAGCTTAGTAGACACTGGTTCCCAAAGAATACCATTAACAATAAATACTTTATAAAATGTTATGAAATAGCTCAACAAATCGAAGATAATAACGCAACAACTTCTAAGCAAAATATTATGAAGAGGAAATAGATTTTAAACTCTCGCGTGGATGTCTTCTCATCTTTTGCATGATATCCAGATAGTTATCAAAAAATTAAAATAGTTTGGTAGACACGTTAACATATGACATATAACTACACAATCATACAAGTTTAAGTATAATACTTCAAAAAACAAATATGACAAATATGGCAATGGCAAAGCGACGGGGGCGCCAGGGTGGACCAGGCACCCCTCAACGGGCCGTCGCGGTGTCTCTCCAAAGCAGGGCAAGCATGGGACAGCCGCCCATAGGTGAGTTCTTTGATTCTCTTCCAATACCCTGAATCCTTGAAATATAATTTTTCTAATCCTAGTCCCTAATCTAGAGAATAGAATCAGCCGATGAGTAGTTAATTTTATGATTTCCATTCCTTGTTTACATGAGGAGCTAATATATATATACATACACATATATATACATACATATATATATATGTATCAAATCTTTTGTGTCTCAAAATATATTTGCTGGTTGCTTATCTAGCTACATGTGAGCCTATGGTCAACTAGGCATGTATAAACGTATACTGCCGTTGATAGAGAAATAAGGTATCATCGTAATGCATGACATAGATACCTAAAAAATGATGAAACTGGCATATATCTATCATAGTAAACTCACGCTAGAGAGTGGCAATAATATGTTGGAGAAGCCTAGCTGACGAGACGGTGAGAACAATGTCATTCACATACAACAGTAGATAGACAGTGTCGGATCCCTGATGATATGTAAATAACGAAGTATCTGACTTGACCTCAACAAAATCGAAGGACAGGAGGTGAGTGGCAAACCTATTGTGCCAAGCATAGAGAGCTTGCTTCAATCCATAGAGAGACTTATTAAATCGACAGACAATCTAGTCGTGACAAGTTAACAAAACCAGAGGGTTGTACACAGTAGATCGTCTCTGTCAAAGTGTCATATAAGAATGCATTCTTAGCATCTAGCTCATGAATAGGTCAGTTGTGAGATAGAGCTAAGACAGAACCACCCGAACTATTGCTAGCTTGACCACTGGACTAAAAGTCTCGTTATAATTAACACCTGGTCGTTGTGTAAAATCCTACAGAACCTAACGATCGTTGTAGCAATCAAGTGAACCATCTGCAAGCACCTTGTGACAATAAATCCACTTGCTGGTCACTAGATTAACTCCAGGAGGTCAAGTAACAAGGCTCTAGGTGTCATTGGCGAGAAGTGCATCATACTCACCTTGCATAGTAGAGCGCCAATTGGGATCTGACAGAGCATCACGAACAAAGCACGGCAGGGGCGACATGGGCACAGCATGGAGGTTGAGACGATCCACATGCTGTGCAATGCCAGCTTTGTCGCACGTGCGCATTGAGTATGCATTGGTGACCGGGATGATGGGTCTAGTTGTAGTGCGAGAACAGCCTGTGTGGGAGCAACAAGGGTAGCGGTACTGGCAGTACGGGTGGGCACCATGGAGGACGAGATGGTGGCGCTACTAGCAGCGGCCTGTGCTGGATGCATAGGGACAGTAGCACTGAGCGGTTCGAAGGACCCGGGTGACGGTTGCTCTAGAGACCACCGCCCTAGGAAGGGTGGTGTAAAGGCATGCTCAGGTATAACAATGGACCCGTGGATGAGCATAGGATTGTGCACAACATGCAGGGGAGCTGATACCAGAGCAACCGGGACAATCGGCGGAGGACCTGCATGCACAAGATGGGCTCCAGAGGGTGGAGTGGTAAAATCATGTTCATCAGTCAAAAAATTTAGGGTAGAAGATGCCATGGGGCGTGGTGGACATGTTATAGAAAGGAAAAATGATTCATCAAAAACGACAGGACGGGAGATAAGAATGTGGTTTGACTAGAGCTGAAGACACCAATAGCCCTTGTGTTTCGAGGAGTAACCAAGGAAAATGCACAAGGCGGAGAGGGGAGTGAGTTGTGGGGTGCTGTAGAGGACATGTTGGGATAGCAGGCACACCCAAAAACTCAAAGTTGGGTGTAGGAGGGCTGGGTGGAATAGAGGGAGGTGTATGGTGTTGAGAAAGCGAGGGTTTTAGTGGAGAGTCGATTCATAAGGTAGGTCATAGTGTGAAGGGCCTCAATCCAGTAAACCGAAGGGAGACTAGTCTGAAACAAAAGAGAATGTAGAATGCTATTAATGGTGTGAAGGGAAGGTTTTACTTTCTTATTTTATTGGGAGGTATATGGACACGATATGTAGAGTGCAACAAGATAGGAGAGGAAGAATGTGCAGGCTTGGGAATTACCAAATTCATGGCAGTTATCACACTAGACGCTCTTGATAGTGGTGTCAAATTGCGTGCGAATATGAGCAAAAAAATGAGAAAGAACAGAAAAAATCTTGAATTTGAGGCGAAAAGGATATGTCCAAATGTAGTATGAGCAATCATCAAAAATAATAAGGTAGTACTTGTATCCAGACACACTAACAATAGGAGATATCCAAAGATCACAATACATTAAATCAAAATTATGGAGAGCTCTAGAGTTGGATAATCTAAATGGGAGGCGAACATGACGACCAAGTTGGCACGTATGATAAATATGGTCAAGATTATCCTTATGATAGGAAATAACACTGTAACTGATAAGTCTAGACAGAGCTTCACGCGCAAGGTGCCTAAGACGACGATGCGAAAGAGAGGTGGATGCGGTGATGAATGCGAAGGTGCTGGTGGAGAGTGGGTAGAACGGGTAAAGGCCCCTAAAGCTATTCACGTTGCTGGTGTGCAAATCATTCATAGAAAGACCAAAAGGATTAAACTCAATGGAACAATTATTATCGGTGGTAAAATGATAAATGAAAATTAGATTCTTAATAATATTGGCAGAGACCAAGACATTGTTAAGAACAAGATTATGATGTGGTAAAGAAAAAGTATGTGATCTAGTAGTAGTGATAGGTAGTGATACTCCATTACCCACAATAATAGATAAAAGAGTAGATGAGAGCAATGGAAAAGTGGTAGAGAGTTTATTAGCATCCACAGTCATATGAGAACCGGTGCCTAAATCGACATACCATTTAAATGAGGGTGCCGGTGGGTTGAGTGTCATGGTGTTGAACGAGTGCACAGAGAGTCTAAATTCAATGAACCACCATGGATAGGGTTCTAGGGTGTGGGTGGTGAGGACCAGGGCATCGCTGAGGGGGCTGGAAGGCCGGCGAGGGACCCTGGAAGGCTGGCGAAGGTCCTAGGTAGGTCAAGAAAGATAGCGTAGGTGATAAAGGCAAGACTCCCCAATAGGATGAGTCATACTGGGAGGGCCATAGGTGCCGCCATAGATGCCGCCACCACGGACGCTACCGAAGTTGCCACCATAGTGGGGCACGATGGTGAAAGCCTAAGGAGCCGGAGGAGGGCAGCCAGACCGGTCATACGGTCAACATCTAGACGGTACCCGCCCACGGATGCGCGAAGGATGGGTACAGACTTTGCGACGCGCCACCAGTGGGTGTAGGGGGGCCACCGTGACCACCACGATCACGCCGACGACCATTGTGCTGTCAACTAGCGCTAGGATTGGGCGTGGATGAGACACCGAAAGGTTGCCCGGGGGAGGTGGAAGCATCCCCAAGCGTGGAGGTGCAGCAGTCCCATGTGCCGCCGGTTGGAGTGCTGTGGCAACGAGAGAAGACAGCGGCGATAGTGGCCAGGCCTTGATCTCTATCTCCTCTAGCAGGAGATGTGTCCGAGCCTCTGCAAAGGTTAGGAATGGACGAGGCATCTTGAGGATAGACACCATATGACGAAATTGGTTATTCAGGTGACCGAGGAGTATGACCATATTTGCTGAGGATAATAAGAAACAGGCCATACCATTTGTTGTAGTTGTTGGCAGCCTAGTCGAGTACGATAGGGATAAGGACATGGACGTTAATGATGACGGTGGCCTGTGTCCAGAGATATTCGTGGGTAGCTTTGTACTCGTCCAAAGCGGCGGGGCCGACCATGGTCTTCTCAACGCAGCGGGCGGTGTCGATCGTAGTCTTCTCCTCTTCGGCAGCATTTGCCTTCGGTGTCGATGGATTTAGCGACGCGACGCGGCGGCGCTTCTTAATGGTGGAGTCAGCGACGCGGGTGACGACATGCCTGGCGACGGATTCGATGACGCAATGGGACGATGATTCAGTTGGCGTTGTGCTTGACGATGAAGTCAGCGATGGCGTCGGTTGGCGATGCGCCAGTCGACGGAGTCGGCGACGCTCCCGACGATGGAGTTAGCGACATGCACGGCAACTGGATGAGAGCAGAGTTAGCGATGGGGCGGCGACAGAGTCGGAGGTAGCGATGGAGTCGGCGACACGCATGGCAATAGGGGATGATAGGGCAGCGACGCGACAGGAAGGCACTCGGTCGGCGATGCGCCCGGAGATCGAATCGGCAGCAAGCGCTGCGTCCGGGTGTCGGTTGTGATGCGGAAGCGAGCAGCCTTAGCGGCATCGATCTCTGCATCATGTGGCGGCGTAGTGGGTAGCCTCGGTAGTGGTCACCACGGCCACGGTCTTCCCCGCACTGTTGAGGCGTCGTCGGACCGTCGGTTGTGGCTATGGTGCGCGCGGGCTTGCTCGGCGTGGTGACAACCTCGATAGCGGCGGGCGGCGTTGGCGGTGTGGTGTAGTAGAATTTTAGCGGATGATTGGAATGATTATATTTCATATTATGTACAGACGGAACCGGAGTGGTATGGAGGTATATAATTATATTATGCTAACACCATTTAATACTTAATAACATCATTTGTATTCCAATCAAGATAGCGAACCGTTTCAAATCATACACAATGCTATCAGTATTACCACCACTATTCAAAGTAATACACTGAACTGCTTCCATTTATACATAATTGCTATAGGCTTCTAGTTGTGGCCCTTAATTTCTGTCTGGGTTTTCCTTAAAAAGGTGCTGGCCAGAATGTGTCTTCAGGCCGCTCCGTGCAGGGGAATCATGCCCCCACGCGAAGGAGGAGCGGCGACTATACTAAAGTTTCTGATGATTCCTGTGACGACTACTGGAGGTGATATGTTATAGGAGATGGGGACTAGATGGTGTGGCAATCAAGTTGGCTGTGGTTAGAATTGAGTAATGCCATTCAGATGACCATCCTTGTCCTAGGGTTAACATACGAGGCAAAAGGTATGTTGTGGCATCTTAATTTGATGGTAATGCAATTCTGGAGTGAGATATTTCTAAGACTCAACTAAAGTGGTAACTCCAAAGCATATATACATAAATACATACATGCATACATATACATATACATATATATATATATTCTTCTAGGATAAAACTCTGATATGGACACTTAATTTGCAGATAATGCAGCCACATTTGAGCTAGAAGTCGTCGTGTGCCCATTCATAAAGGTGAATTCTGGTTTCGACGGTGCAGCAAAACTGGTGGCATCAACGTCATGGAGCATGACAAGGATTCACAGCATCCACTAATGAAGAAATGTTCTTTAATATCAGTTCATAATCTCTTTAAGTCCCAGTTATAACTAGTACGTATAATTTAAGACAAAAATGTCTTTTGTCATGGTTCAATTGACTGATAGTAAAACTAATTTTTAGTACCGGTTAGTTACACCAACCAGTACTATTCACGTGATATTTTTTTCTATGCTATTTTTAATATCGGTTGTGAATGACTCGATCAGAAACACGACATATAGTCTACTAACAAGGTTTGAATGGAAGCCCCGGTAAACTGTGGCAGTAACTTCTGAAGGTAAGAATCCTGGAGTAGGTTATCTTATTTTTCTACTTTCTTGTGCATATCAGCTTATAACCGGTAGAGGTCCAAACAAAGGGTTTAAAGGATCTTACTGGTTAAGGAAAAATATAAGTCCCAACAAAGGGAGAAAAAAAGGGTAATGAAAGAAAGTTTCATTTGGAGTTACCTTCAGAACCTCACCCAAATTCCATACCCTGCGGTTTTCATTCCTCTATTGATTTTTTTGATCACTTGTCATTTTACAGTTCCATACTTATCATTAAGATTTAATACTTGAATGCTTTTGCTGCTTCTAGCGGTGTCACCATTAGCATTCCAAATTTCCAATCAAGACAATGAACTGCTTCAATTCATACATAGTTGCTATCAGCGCCACCGTTACTATTCAAAATATATAAGACAACAATGTGCTTCAATACATACACAATTGCTATCAGCTTCTAGTTGTGCTAACTAATTCCTTTTTTTCAATTTTTTTCACAAAAATAATCTAGCCAGAATGTGTCTTCAGGCCGGTCAGTGAGAATCCTTCTACTGCGTGAAGCAGATGTCAGGACTAGACTAGAGTTTCTGATTACTCCTGTTGCTGCATGTACACCCATGGACACCCATGGACACTGCTAGAGGTGATATGTTAGATTAGATGTTGGGACATCATGGTGTGTTTCTCAGGTTTGCTGGAGCTAGATTAATAGAATGAGTGCATAGTGGCATTCTTGTCCACGTTCAAATATATTCAACAATATGGTATTTAGATTGTTCAAAATAAAAGAGAAAGGGTATGTAAAGGTATACGAGAAAGTAATGTAAGCTGGAGTGAGATACTTCTATATATGGCTCAACTAAACAGTAGCATAACTTTAGAGTGGCATAAATATAATTTTCGTTCTATCTAGGATGAAACTCTGATATGGACACTTCATTTGCAGATAATGCGGCTACACTTGGACTAGAACTTGTCGCATTCCCTCCATACCCGAAGGTGAACGCAGGTTTTGACGGCGCAACAAAGCTATTGGCGTCAACGTCGTGGAGCATGATGAGGATGTCCAGCATCGTCGGCCGGTCTATCGGGTTCTCTTGGACACAAAGCAGCCCTAGCTGGATACACTTGAGCAACTCACTGTCTGATGGACCATGGCCGCCACCGAGCAGCAACACATCCATGATTGCCAGTGGCGTCCCCTTTACCCAATGGTCCCACACCTGAAATGTTACATGGTTTGATCAGTTCTAACTGCATAGAAAATGCCATTAGTTTTAGGGAAACTGTAAAACTCTTGGTAAATAGGACGCACATAGCTGAGAAGATTGTTAGATTCTTCCACTGCACCCGACACATCAGTGTTCCTCCTTCCTGTCACAATCTCCAAGACTAAAACTCCAAAACTGTAGACGTCTAACTTGACTGACAGGTGCCCAAGGACTGCATACTCAGGCGCCATGTATCCTCTGCATGCATGCGTTCCAGAGTATAAATATATTGTGAAATTCTAGCTAGCTATATATTAGATACATAACTTATGTTGTTTGATGTGTCAAATCTAACTAACTAAAATAAATGACTACTCAAGTTTCATAAGTCGAGTGCATATATATTTGGAACAATTTATGTATTTAAAACTAGAGAATGACATGTAAGGAATGAAAAAAATTGTCAGTCTCATCATTTTCTTACAGTGTCCCAACGACATGGCTTGTGATACTAGCAGTTTTGGTACCATCAAAGAGCCTCGCCAAGCCGAAGTCAGAGATCTTTGGGTTCATGTTGGAGTCTAACAGTACATTGCTGGCCTTGAGGTCTCGATGTATGATCTTTATCTGTGAATCCTCATGAAGGTAGAGTAGGCCTCGTGCTATCCCATGTATAATCTGGTATCTCGTTTCCCAGCTTAACTGTCCTCGCTTCGCTGGGTCTACAAAGTATCAGATTCACCATACATACAAACAATGTTCAGTTACTATTCTCTACTCAGTTATGCTACTAGCTGTCACTTGTCTACTTAATGATAATTATTGCAGCAAAGAACGCTACCTGTGTATCACAGTGAAATGCAATGATAAGTTTATGTGTTGTTACCAAAAAGGAAGGTGTCAAGGCTTCGATTTGGCAGATACTCGTACACGAGCAGCTTTTCCTCCCCCTTGATGCAAACACCGAGAAGCTTTGCAAGATTGTTGTGCCGAAGTTTGGCAACCAATAAGAGCTCATTTCTCAGCTGCTCAAGTCCTTGTCCCGATGTCTTGTCGAGCCTTTTCGCAGCTATTTCCCGTCCATCCGGCAAGAACCCCTGAAATAACAGAATTTGTAGTGTCAGATCATATCAGCAGATCTTTTATTTGTATTTTTAGATCATATATCAGCAACAAGGTGCATATACCTTGTATACTGCTCCAAAACCACCATGCCCAAGCTTGTTATATTCTGCAAAATTAGCTGTTGCCTTCCTTAACGTTAACAGGTCAAAGAGAAGTGACCCCGTATCGACATCTTTCTTATCTGTATCTGTATAATAAACATGCATTTCTTCATCATCACCGAGCACAATCATGCTAGTGTTCTAAAAAAATTTTGTTCTAAATTCATTCAGCCATAATTGGTTCCACTCTTCTGACAAATAAAAAATATTTTGCACATGCCTCATGGCCGGTTTTTTATTGCCAATCAAAACTATGAATTCCAGTCGGTTTAGTCGGTTGTATTTGTCTCAGGACCTTATGTATTTTTATTAGTCCTTAATTTCGAATGGGAAATAGAGAAATCCCATGTAGAGATGCTTTTCTAATACTAGGGACATTTTTCAAATGCCTTTACAATATTGTAATATACATTTTTTATTAATCACTAATTAATAATAGAGAATGAAGAAAGCCCTTGTAGAGTCACTTTATAAAGGCATTTTTAAAGATGCATTTACAACATTGTAGAGACATTCTAGAAATGCTTGATAAGTGCTTTGTGATGAATTGTCTCTACGAACGAAGAGGTATTTCATAAAATTATTTTATGGCTTGCAACATTTATATAGGGATTAAATTGTACTGCTAATAAGGCAAAGCATTGTAAAACAGAGAAAAATAATACAATCTTTGAACTCATGAACTCCTAGAAAGTCATTTTTATCTTCCCTACACGAAATATCTTAATCTCATGTTGTTACTTGTTTACATGTGCATTGTGTACTTATATCCAGATCCTTATAGTACATATTAATCTTCTAAAAAGTGCTTCTAGAGAAATTAAAATGCCTCAACAAAATGCCTTTAAAGTTGAGGCAAATTACAAATAGAATGCCAATGCTTTTAAAAGATAAATTTAGCAAGATCTCTAAAATGTGCTAAATCGGTCTCTAAAGTGTATCTAAGCTAAATAGAATATATTCAACATGCATCTAAAAAGTGTCTTTACAGTATGCAACTCCTAGTTTTAGAGGAAGTTTTTAAGTCACCGTTAGAAAAGTGCTTCAATATAAAGTTTTTGCTGTAACATGTTGATATTCTAATCAATTTTGTTCCAAATTAATTCAGCCATAATTGGCTCCGCTCTTTGGACATATAAAAAAATATTTTGCACATGTCTCATCGCCTGAGTTGTTTTAATTTCGAATCAAAACTATGGTTGCAGTTGTATTTGCCTCAATGTGTCGCAAATTGGTCATACTAGAGAGCGTGGTCGACCATATGCATTTTTTATTAGTCGCTAGTTTGAATAGAAAATGGAGAGGACTAGAAGATGTATGTGGCTCACATTGTTTTGCCTGCAATTTCCTCCAGAGGTAAATGGAGAACACAGACAGAAGTACAATTATAGCAGCAAGGATAGATGCAACAATAATTGCTGCATTTTGTGGGCGCCTTCTCCTCTTTCCTGTAGTTAAGTTTAATGCATTGTTATTTCTTTTTTTAAAAGATGATGGGAATAATTTCATTAAAAATGAGTTCTTATTTCGGAATAAGAAGAAGTCAGATGTGGTCGAAATGAACAACTCAAGTCTATAATCAGGGTTGTCAAGATGTGAGAGACCTATAAACAATAATTTTACAACAACGGTAACGAATGCAAAGTTCATACCATTTTCCGGACCCTCCAGTGGTGGCGACGGCGATGTCAACGGCGATGGGGATGTGACGAGCCTCACCGCTGGGTCACCATCATAGAAGAGGAAGGTCTCGTACCTAAGGTTGCACCACACAGCGTCAAACCTCCCTCCCATCCTTCCAGCAAAAGCCTTGGGCATGTCCACCCTGAGCGCCTCGAGGCATGCTCGGCACGCCGGCGACGCTTGGTCCTGCGCGCACTGCACCAGCCCATAGATGTTGTGCACCATGTCCTCTGTCGTCGATGTGAACCCGTCGCCGGAGGCCATCACCCCGGATGCGTACCTCGACGTTGAGTTATAAGCTGCCCAGTCGGCCAGAGAGCCGGCGAGGCGGATTGCGAGCTCGTCAAAGCGGCCGGCGTCGACGGTGACGCGATTCTCGCTGGGGCTCGCGATCAGGACCTCCGTGTTGTCAGGCCTCGCCGTGAAGTCCGTGTACGAGAACCGAGCGAGGCAGTGGTCGTAGAAGACGGTCACGTCCCTGTCGCCGCGGCACTCGTGGAAGGTGACGGCCGGCACGGCGGCGAGGCAGGACGCGCACCCGGCGCGGTCGGTGTCGCCCCGGCAGAGCGCGAGGCCCCAGACCGTGTCCGTGCCACGCCCGGCCGACGTGGTGGCGAAGCGCGCGGTGGAGTTGGGGGTGCTGGCGGACAGCGTAGCGAGCACGGCGCGGACGTTGGTGTGGTAGGTGGTGTTCGCGGCGTAGGAGCTGCCGTTGTTGCATGAGTAGTTCATGAGCTCCAGAGCGTGGCAATGGTGGGGGAGCGTGAAGTGTGGCGCAAGCATCACTAGTGGTAGTAGGGTGGACCACAACAGCACCGGCACAGCCATGGCGTTTGTCACTGATCGATCGAGTCTAAGGAGAACTGTCTATGGTCATACGGACCTTTTTATTATAGTCAGCTAAGCTCCTATCATGTACCAATGGGATGACAACTTGACAAGACAGTGGACCGAGCCCATGGCAGTCACAGGGTTGAAATTTGGGCTCACAGTTCTAACGGACAATCTAAACTTCGAATTTCTAAGATTTACGATATTTCTGGCACGAAGTGCACCTGGCCAAACGTTTCGAAATGACTTGAATTTAGAAATATTTTGATCAAATTAAGTGAAAATATGTCCAATTAATGTCAAAACTGTCTGAAAACTTGGTTTGAAATTTCCTAGAATTCTGCCCCCTCTAGTCTTATTTTACATTCCGAAATGTAAAACATGTACCAATGGTTACGGCAGACAAGCTATGTTTGAATCACATGTACATAAATTTTTATTTGGAGGCTAACATTTACATAGCAACGGTTTATTTTTTTTTCTTACTCAATATCATCTATATACCAATATACACGAGTTTCAAAATATTGGTGCAAATTGCAGGATTCATACACCATATCTTGGCAGTTGCTTCTACTTGATCCTATGCCTGAGATTTATATCTGGATCTTCATCCTCAAATTAATCACTTTTATACAATTATTAATTCGCACGATTGCTAATGCTCGATATAAAGGACACGATTGCTAATGCTCGATATAAAGGACACAATTAATTGCTAGTACTTGATATAAAGGACAGTATCATTGGCATATTGAAGGTGAGACAGTGACATTTGATATCATAGGCCGGGTTTTAAAATAATGTCCTACAATGTCATTAGCATCGATGCTAATATATATCCTCTGGTAAACATGTCCAGGAATCACACACCACTGGGTGAAAATAACATGATGTGCATTGTCAGTTGAAAAAAATGTATACCTTTTAACATTGTCATAAGTCTTTTCAAAATCAACTTTAAATATGATCCCACCTTTTCTTTTCTATAAATCATAAATAGTTTCTTGTGCCTATCCCTCCGTCTATCAGGCAAGAATGCCCTTTGTGTTGGCCAAATTATTTTTTGAGCGATCCTAATTTTTCTATTCCTAGCTACTTTTGTAAAAATGTTGTAACTTATATTTAAATTGGTATGTATTGTTGAATTTGTCTAAGCATCGACCATTTTGGGAGCAAAATAAATAATTCAAAAAATATTGGTGAAGAGGGTGTGGCAGATTCATCAATCATCCCACCATTTGATTCTTTCAAAAATAGTACAGATTCGAGATGAATAACATATTTTTATCTTGGTGACATATTTTTCTTCCAAGATCCAAATAGCCCTTTTATAGTAGTTAATAATGCAATTTTGAAGGTCAGTTAGTCCTTAATGCTAACCCCATCTTGTTCTAGGTTGAGAATAGACTATGATGCTTTCCATTCTCATCAAAGGTGCGTTTGGTTAAACAGATGAGGATGGATAGGATAGGATGGTACACGATGAATGGGATGATCTAGGATATGATATTGTTGTTTTTTTGGCTGGATGGGCAAAACGATACAATGAATTGTTTGGATAATGGTATGCCACAGTGCATACTCGTTTAATATCTAAAATTCTGGAAATTGTATTTCTATAGAACTTTTTTTTTACTATTATTGACCGAAAGTCTGGTAAGTGCTAGACCTTGATGAATCATATGCAGTGGCAGCGTTAAGGAGAATTCGGCCTAGCGTGGGGCGTGATGGTTTAGCCGGTTTTATTGCAGGATGCGATGGTTCAGTCGATTTTATCGAATCACACGATCGTGCATCTTCTCCAAAAGTTGTATCGACTTGGTTTTGTTCCACCCGTTGAACCAAATACTGATGGGCGTGGGTTATTTTATTATTTTTAAAATATAAAAAATAAAACTTTTTATTTAGTTAAAATAGAGACAGCTATAAAAAAAATGACAGATGACACGACAAGGCAAATCCCGAATGATTCATCCAGGTACTAGTTCATACATTGAACCGACGCACCTAGGTGTTCCTATCCCTTTCCACGAGAATTTTGAATTTTGAATTTTAGCCTGTTCATACCAGTTTAACTCTTCCGGTTTGAACAGTTTAGCGGGTCATTTTTTATAGTGGTCATTTTTATAGTTGTGTCTAGAGGCTTCATGTGATCTGACAACCAGACATCATCCCATCATTGTCATGTATTAATTGGAGTTGTGGACCTCATCCAGCATAGCAAAGTCAGCAAGAACGGTTGAGTTACTTAGGCTAGTCGTTGTTGTCACTTGTCATCAAAGGTGATGTTGTAGAGAACCATGATATAGACGAACAAAATACGGCGAAAACAATATAGATTTTACATTAGTAAGTTACGCTAATGCTACATAAACTAATGAGACATAATTTAGTATATAAACTTACAAAACGTTTGTTACAATACTTAATTTTGTGTATTTCGTATGAACCCAGATCAAAATGATGCACCATAGCTTAGTCTTGAAGAGCAAGATGCCCGATGTCACACTTCGTGAAAGTATGCCATGTATGCATAGGTGTGTGAGCGAAAACGCTCTATATAAATGTAGGGATAATTCAGAGATATAGATAGAAGAAGAAAAATTATATAAGTAAATTAAGGAATTATTTGATATAACATAAGTCATATGCTTTCTTTAGATGTGCATGGCGTTCAAATCACCGTCTACCTCAGCGAGCTAGCTATGGTGTCTTGTTTTGCATATACTATATTGGAATAGACGTTTTACAAGTTTATATGCTAAATTACATCCATTTTATAAATTTATGAAACTTTATTTGTTATAGGGATAAGCTCTTTCGTAGCATTTATAAAGAAACATGAATTATAAAATATCTTTTTACCATGAAGTTGATGTGGCTTTTTTCATCCAAAGGTAGCAAAGCGAACGTTTTTCTTTTATCTTTATTACTTGGGCAGAGATGTTTTCTATTTCCATGTGATTGTACCCATAAAGTCAAGACCAAACTGGATGAGTGTTTTCAACTTACGTGATTAAAATTTAGGCAATTACTAACCATCATTTAAACAAAAAATCACCCCTTCCCTAAATCTTAGATTTTAGGCTGTTAGATGTGCTTTGTAATTCGTACTCCAATATCTTTATCCAGCTTTAGCAACCTCCTCTTCTTCAACACTGACAATACCCTAAATTCTAGCAAGAACTACAGATTAGGTTTTAGGATTAAGGTCGGGTCATGAGGAGGGTTTGAGGAAAGAGAAAGAGGGGTTTTCTCTAGGATTAAAGGGATAGTTGTGAACGGCGGTGGATGAGGGCACAAGCAGACGATGAGGTGCCACTGCTATTCTACAACTATGGGAATAAAGGGTGGTGGACTAGCATTGAAGGCGAGAGCAAGGAGAATGAGAGAGGCTAGATGGAGAAGGGCAGCGTTGGTGATGAGACAAAAGAGGAGGGCAAAACAAGGTCACTCTTCACTACTGCTACCTTGAAGAGAAGAAGAGAGGGAAGCTGGCTAGAGGTCTCTTTGACATTTGTAAGTCCAAGTGGCGATGGAATTATCGGAGAGAAGGGAAATAAGACGGCAGTTAGGATGGACTCACCAATCTTAAAGCAAATTTAACGGTCTAAAATTTATATGATATATGATGTGATTTTCTGTCACGTTTTGTATAGGCGCTCTATAAAATTTATTCATATCACATGAGTTATTTACCATGGTGCAATTTACCTTTTGGAGAAAAGAAAGAGCACCGTGTAGCCACATGGGGTGAACTTTGTTCCAATCTAAGTGTCATTTTGAATCATGATGTCTTCTCTCCGTCTCAAAATACACAAACATAATACTAAATTAATCATAACCTAATTCTACGAATCTCAAAAATCTAGATTTATAATATTAGATTTATAAGATTATATATAATCTAGTGCTTTATTTTAAGACAGAAAAGATAACGGATTAGAATTGACCTTAAGTTTAATGAAACGAAATAATCTGCTAAATTGCCCAACCTTGATAAATAAACATTTAAATACATAATAGGACTAATTATAACATACGACTTGGCTAAACCATCGAAGACAATCAAACATGATAACAATATAGGTACGTTAGAGTATCCATAAAGTAATGAAATAATGGGACTATCATCGTTCTACAAAGTACAAGTCAAAGAACTCATCAACGGCAAGAAAACATAAAAAAATATCATGGTTGCTACTAGGCCTTCATTCGCCTTCTCATGCAGCCAAAAACATGAATACTGAATGAAAAGAAAAGAGAAGACAATACAATACTCCTGCATACTCAGAAAACATCATACCGCTCACAGCGATCCAGAAAAAATAACTGTCAGCGTTATCATTCTTTTGTTTTTAGGGTGTTAGGGCTGTACATGGTATTCTAAAAGTAAAAAACAGTGCACATTATCCTGTGGATTTCGTGCATGATGTCTATGTTAGCATCAGTTCCCTCTCGTCAGCAACTTGCTTAGTTTCTCATATAGATCATGCTGCTCCTCGAAAGTGAGATTCCTTAGTATCTGCAGTACATGTAATGCATTAAGGGTCAGGTTACATTTAATGCGCAATGATATAATGCAAAGCCGAAAGTAGTTCAACATACCTGCTCTAGGATTGTCTCAACAGACAAGTCCTGTACCATCACAAATGATTGATAATAGATATAAGCAAATACAGCCATAACCATCTGCAAGATGTCAATGAAAATAGCTCGTATATGGTTAGACCATCGAAGGAGACAAATCCATTTCAGCTGTCGTGAGCTGTAATGTAACCGAATGGAGAATATGGTCTCAAGCTCAACAATATGGTATGTGTTAACAAAGACAAAATGAACAGAAGCTTGCATTAAGTTGGAATCGCTGGAGAGCCCAACAAATGAACAAAAAATGCCTATTTATTTTATGAAAGTAAAATTGCAGAACAAGGCAGTTAATGATCAATGATGAAAGCAGTTAATGATGATTTGATGAAACAGTGAAAGCATTGCGCAGAGCCAGAGAGCATATATACTACAGAAGGCACTGGCATATATACTGAGATTTACTCGTTTGACAGACACTCTTATAAATGGAGTATTTAGAAAAATATTAACTCAAAAGCACTTACTTGACAATCCATCCTATCAGTAAATCCACCATGGCCAGGTATGCTATCACCAAAGTCCTGGAAAGTATACACATAATAAGATTTCAATATTGAATTTTTTTCCCAAAAGAGAATTGATGTGTACCTTGAATTTGAAAGCCCTTTTAAATCCACTAGCAAAAAACCCTCCAAATGGTGCTATTATTGAAGCAAACAAACCAAGAGCTAAGGCATGCCACTGAATAGGCATAATTGCCACTTCTCGTGAAGGGATCTGCGAACAGAAAAGATGAAGAAAAAGCTAGATGGCACAAGGACTAGAAGACATGGAATGAGAACTCTGGTTCATTTATAAGAACCATAAAAATGCTCTCTCACCCATCGTGTTATCCATCCTGGTAAATGATAGCTTTCTGGTGTAAACATAGGGCCGGGATCACAATGAAGCCATCCAGTTGACAAATCCTGTACACAACATGATTAACAAAGATTGAAGTCAGTAGGTTCCAACCATGCTTTGTAGAAGATAAAATTACATCTACATCACTGGAGTTGACCTAGTGCCAAGTAATGGAACTGAAATTTTGCACATCCACTCCATACCACAAGGTGAGCCAAAATTTTGCAGAAATACCACTAATGTCACTTAGGAGGCTAACTGTATTATAACTCAACATAAATTCCCCTTCCACATCGACAAGCCCACCATCACCTTCCACATCTTGCCTCCCCCATGCCTACTATGATGCCTCAGATTGTATCACATTTTACACTGCCCAACCAATCCTGAGCTAATGCAGATTCTACTCGCAATAGCTACCATGGGTAGCCACGGTGTTGTTCAAGGACAGCTACATAGTGTATCAGGTTGCTCATCGACCACCCCCTACATCACCTTACACCATCAGCAGCCCATAAGCAGTAACAGATGACAGCAAGGGCTGTCAAAACAAGCAACAAGTGCCATGATGGCGATGACATCTCTTCATTGCTGACACCGGACTGGTATGTTTCTGTGTTATTGGATCTTCTATTTCATTCTTTTGCAAAAGTTCTTACTCAAGACGAAGTGTCATGTGAGGCAAACAGTACCAGCACCGGCCTCACGCGAGAGATGTGGTCAGAAGTGTGCCAGGCACGTCATGGTTAGCAGCATAGTCACCGCGGGTAGTCAAGAAAACTTTCAATAATATCTAGAATGGAGGAGATTTCTATCCCTGATATGTTAAGGCAATTATAGAAATTTTCAATCATAAGGCAAGAGAAGATCATGCAGAAGGCGTGGCAGGGCCAATTACAGTCTAGAGTTTAGGGATTTTCATTCCCAATTTATTAGAGGCCAAGTATCTATTTAATCCTTATAATAAGCTCAGTTGAGGGATAAGCAAGAACAGAATATTTTTCTCAATCTATCTTCTTCCTCTCAATCTCATCCCCTTCACCATAGGGCGTCCAGGGGAACAACCCCACGCCATTACCGACCGAGACTACGAACTCCGTAGTCGAGGTCTAGCTACCCCAAAACCCAGCGTCCTTGACAACGTAGTATCACATTCTAGGCAATCCTCATCCTACACCCCGCCGCTAAACCCCACCGCGCTGCCACCATCGCCCACTACCTCCGTGACATCCACCATGCTAGGGTCTCCACCAAGCAACCTCAAGGTCTCATCAAGTCCTTGGCCGAGACCGTCCAAACCCTACATGCGTCGGTCAAAGGCAATGCCAACGCAATCAAACTTCTGCAGGACCGCCACGTCAACACGTCATCGTTAGGGATGAAGGCTCCGGCCACCGGCGAACACCACAACGACCAGCCACCTCGTTTCTAGAAGATGGACTTCCCCAAGTTTGATGGCAAGTCCGATCCTCTCTCATTCATTAACCGCTGTGAGTTTTACTTCCATCAACAGCAGATCGCCGAGGAGGAAAAGGTTTGGATGGCCTCCTCCAACCTCAAAAGGGCGCCCAGATGTGGTTCATCCAAGTCTAGCAAGACAAGGGCACCCTACCATAGCGCTGTTTCCCTGAGCTGCTACATCTCCGATTTGGTCCGCCCCTGCGCTCCAATCCCTAGGGCAAACTCATGGCCTACAAGCGTAGAGGCTCCGTCATTGACTACCAGGACCATTTCAAGGCCCTCCTCTCTCGGGCGGGCACCCTCATGGAGGCAGAATAGGTGTAGATATTCACGGCGGGTCTGCAGCCACCACTCAGCCTCGACGTCAAGATCCACAATCCGCAATCTCTCGCCTTCACCATGAGCCTCGCTCGTAAATTGGAGCTGCACGACCAATGCGCCACTACCGCTACTTCGGCTCCAGCGCCACCACGCCAGCACAACCGGGTTCTCCTACCAACACCCTCGGCCCGCTTGGCGCTACCGCCGCCACCCCTGGCCAACACTACGGCACCGGCAACGGTTTCCATCAATGGGCGCCTGGTGAAGCGTCTTTCCCAGGCGGAGATGGAGGAGCGACACCGCTTGGGGCTTTGGTTCAACTACAACAAAAAATTCGAGCGCGATCACAACGGCGTTTGCAAGCGTATCTCCCTTCTTGACCTAGCCACCACGGATGATGACTCATCAAATAAGCAGAGTTTGAGGAACCCAACCCCCAGATCTCCCTGCACACCATTGCGGGGGTTTGCACCAGCGAAACAATGCAAGTACAATTGCAACTGGGGGGTGTCTCCTCGCGCTCCTCGACTCAGGTTCCACCCACAACTTCATCTCCGAGGAAACTGTAGGCCACACCTCGCTCCAGTTCTGTCCCTAGGGCAAGATGCAAGTCACGGTGGCCAACGGAGAGCGTGTGCCGTGTCCGGGCATGTACCACGACACACCCTTCACCATCGGTGACAAAGACTTCACAGCAGATTTCTTTGTGCTCTCCCTAGCGAGCTACGACATCGTGCTCGGCACACAGTGGCTAGCATCCCTCGGCCTGATCTTGTGGGATTTCAGCGCCCTCACCATGTCCTTTTGGCGTCGGGATCACAAGGTCTGCTGGCGAGGTATCGCAAGTCCGGCCAACCTAGCTCTGCAGGCCTGCTCGGGCGACGACCTTATGACGGCCCTACTCGACGAGTTCACCACCATCTTTGCCAAACCTACCGGCATGTCCCCACCACGCTCTAGGGACCACTGCATCAACCTGGTTCCGGTGCTAATGGTTGTGTGTCCCTATCACTACCCCATCTCCCACAAAGATGAGCTAGAGCGCCAATGCTCCACCATATTGTCTTAAGGGCTGATTCGGTGTAGCACTTCAACATTTTCCTTGCCGGTCTTGTTGGTCAAGAAGGCCAACGGCACGTGGCGTTTCTGCATCGACTACCACGCCCTCAATGCCATCACTGTCAAGGACACGTTTCCTATCCCGGAGGTCAACGAACTTCTCGATGAGTTGCACGGCGCCTACTTCTTCACCAAGCTAGATCTCCGCTCCGGATACCACCAGGTCTGCATGAGCACTGCCAATGTGGCCAAGATGGCGTTCTGAACGCATGACGGCCTCTACGAGTTCCTGGTCATGCCGTTCGGGTTATGCAACGCCCCGGCCACCTTCTAGGCGCTCATGAACGACATGCTACGGTCGTTCCTTAGTCGCTTTGTGCTCATCTTCTTCGACATCTTGATCTTCAGCGACTCATGGGCTACTCATCTTCGTCATGTGCACGCTATCCTCACCGTCCTCCAATAGCATCGCCTCTTCGTCAAGCGGTCCAAATGCGCGTTTGGCATCACCTCCATTGCCTACCTCGGCCACATCATCTCCACTACGAGCGTGGCCATGGACCTGACCAAGGTACACGTTGTCTCCGATGGGCCACAACCACGATCAGCGCACATAGTTCGTGGGTTCCTCATGCCTGGCCGGGTACTACCGCAAGTTCGTCAAGGATTACGGCACGGTCGCTGTGCCTCTGACGGCCCTCCTTCACAAGGACAGTTTCACGTGGACAGAGGAGGCCACGAGCACGTTTCACACGCTAAAGACGGCCATCACCTCAACTCCGGTGCTTGCTCTGCCGGATTTCGCCCAGCCCTTCATCATTGAGTGTGACGCTTCATCCTACGGGTTCAGGGCCATCCTTTTGCAGGGTCAGCACCCCATTGCCTTCTTCAACTGACCGGTGGCGCCGTGACATCGTTCCCTAGTGGCATATGAAAGGGAGCTGATGGGGCTGACGTTTTTAGGTAAGGACTGACCATTTCAGTCTAAAATTTTTGTTGAATCAACACTTGGACATGATTCCCCAACATCACTGGGTGGGCAAGCTCCTCGACTTCGATTTCTCCGTCGAGTACAAGGCTAGGAGTGCCAACACGGTGGCCAGCGCCCTATCCTGCCGTGACACAGAGGAGGCCTCGGTGCTCGCCATCTCAAGGCCCCGGTTCGACTTCATCGACCGCCTCCGCCAGGCCCATGACACGGAACCAGCATTAGGGACGCTCCGGGACGAGCTCACGGCAAACCAATGCGCGGCCCCGTGGTCTCTTGTCGACGGCTTGGTAGCATTTGACGGCCGCCTCTACATTCCACCGGCTTCGCCACTACTCCACGAGCTGCTGGCCGCCGTTCATGATGATGGCCACGAAGGGGTGCAGCGCTTGCATCGCCTACGCCGCGACTTCCACTCACCGAACCTCCGTGCGGTGGTCCAGGACTACATCCGCGCCTGTGCGACTTGCCAGCACTACAAGTCTAAGGACCTACACCCAGCGGGGCTGCTCATGTCGCTGCATGTGCCTACGTCAGTGTGGACCAATATCAGGCTCGACTTCATCGAAACTTTGCCACGCATGGGCCAGAAGTCAGTCATCCGCACGGTAATTGATTGGTTCAGTAAGTACGGCCATTTCATTCTGCTAGCTCACCCATACTAGGTGGAATCAGTGGCGCGGGCCTTCTTTGCCGAGATCGTGCGTCTCCATGGCGTTCCCCAATCCATGGTCTCGGACAGGGACCCGGTGTTCACCTCCATCTTTTGACAGGAACTCATGTGCCTGACAAGCGCGAAGTTGCACATGATGTCGGCCTTCCATCCCTAATCTGACGACCAGACGGAGGCTACCAACAAGGTCATCATCATGCACCTTCGTTGCCTCACCAGAGATCACCCTCGCCAGTGGCTACGCTAGTTGCCATGGGCGGAATACGTCTACAACACCGCCTTCCAGTCCGCCCTTAAAGACATGCTGTTCTGGGTCATCTACGGCCGCGACCCCCCCTCCATCCGCTCCTATGAACACGGTGGGACACGTGTGGCAGCGATGGCTAAAAGCATGGCGAACAGGGATGAGCTCCTTGCCGACGTCCACTACCGCCTAGACCAGGCACAGGCGATTTACAAGCGCTACTACAACAAGCACCACCACGAGGCTTGCTATGCTATTGGCAATTGAGTGTGGCTCCGCCTCTATCATCGTGCCCTAGCCTCCCTCTAGGTCCCGTCGAAGGGGAAACTCAAGCCTCGTTTCTACGGGCCGTACCGCGTCATTGAGCTCATCAACAACGTCACCGACTGACTCGAGCTTCCACCATGTGTGCACCTTCATAACGTCTTCCACGTCGGTAAGAAGTTTGTCGAGACGCCACAGGCGGCACCACCGCCCCTACTAGCGACCCACCACGGCGCCGCGCTGTCAAAACCAGAGTGTGCCACTCACGCTCGCCTCGCCCAAGGTGTTCGCCAAGTGCTCATCCATTGGAAAGGGGAGCCTGTGGCGTCAGCTACATTGGAGGACATCAACACGTTCCTCGACCATTATCCATCCTTCTAGCTCGAGGACGAGCTGCTCGTCGAGGAGGGGAGAGATGTCATGTGGGGCAAACAGTACCAGTGCCGATCCTGCGCGAGAGACGCGGTCAGAAGTGTGCCAGGCGTGCCGCGGTCAGCAGCATAGTCACCGTGGGTAGTTAAGAAAACTTTCAATCATGACTAGAATGGAGATCTCTATCCCTGATATGTTAAGGCTATTATGGAAACTTTCAATTATAAGGCAAGAGAAGATCATGCAGGAGGCTAAAAAGTGGCAAAGCCAATCACGGCCTAGAGTTTAGAGATTTTCATTCCTAGTTTATTAGAGGCCAAGTGCCTATTTAATCCTTGTAATAAGCTCAGTTAGGGGATAAGCAAGAACAAATTATTCTTTCCAATCTATCTTCTTCCTCTCAATCTCATCCCCTTCACCATAGGGCGTCCAGTGGAACAACCCCACGCCATTACTGATCGAGACTATGAACTCCGTAGTCGAGGTCCAGCTACCCTAAACCCTGGCACCCTTGACATTAAGGCAATCCAAAAGTTTGTCTTGATATTGACTGTCTTTGGTATTAGATTTCAGTTTTTCAATAGCTTGCAGTTCTTGAGCTGTAGCGATTTTGTTATGTTAATCCTGGAGGATAGTTGCACTTGGATCTGTGCTTGAAGGAGATGCAAAACGGATTGGATGTCAGGGACAATGCAACTCACCAACTTCCACATGAAAGAAGGATAGCGATGGGAGAATTTTGGTCGCTCAGTTGTGTTGATTTGGTTCAATTGGACTACATATAGATTGAGCTGTAGGGTATATCAATCCTATCGTGTGGTCATGGTTACAGCAAAAAAAAAGTCAATTCAAACAAAAAATGAAACAGTAAGTGACAGTAGTGTTATTCATGAAAGATTTGGATCCATCATGTGCAAATTCCAGTGGCTACACAATTCTGTTTGAAAAAAGGCTAATCAATGACAAGGTAGGAGTTTTACCTTTCTGGGGCATGTTAACCACTGGAAATGGCCCATGAAATTAGCAAGCTGCAAAACAAAACCAACAATAAATTATAATCAATTGAACAGTTACAACACGTTGACCATATTTACATGTGAAACAAATCTAAAAGGTACTACAAACGATGCAGTCTGAAGTTGTACCAAAAGAATGTTGTAGCATCAAAATTTCATTGCATGCCACAGTTAAGTTACTGTTACACATGCTGCATCATTAATTAATTACACTTCACACTTAACTGACAGTTACACATGCAAATAAAATGAATTACAGAGTGTGTGTACATGTACCTTCTGCGGTCAGGTTTCAAGAACTATGCCTGCAAAGCATGATGATATGTTGAAGGACAATTTGTCAAACAAATTTAAGCAAGTATTTATACACAATGTTTTCAAAATCATCTGATCGACCCTAATCGCCATGGCATGATAAGATAACATTGTTTATACATTGTTTGATTGGTGCAAGATTCATCTCCCACTCACTCCAAATTTCTCATCCAATTAGTCTTATAGCTGATGGATTTCTATTTGCTGCTTACAAGATTCATCATTTTTTTTTTTGTACATCAATGGGGACGAACTGACCAGTATCTGTTTTCCATAAATTATGGAATTGCATTTTTTGTTCCAAATATGGTTATGATTTCGTAAACTAATTTCATAAGTACATATTAATTATAATATAGTGTGCTGAAGTATCTATCAAGCCAGCACCAGTACACCACTGAAACATTTGTGTTTTTTTTTAAGAAAAAACTTGAACAGAACCGATTGTTACCATATGGCAGAAGCCAGAAGGGATACTGAGAATTCTATTCTGAACGGTTTACTGAAAGAGTCACCAGGAATGAGAAACTGAGACCTCTATGATTGAATGACATACAGGTAGACAGGTGTTACTAACCACAAATGCAGAAAGCATGGTAGTCACTGATGCACCTAGAAAGCCCTCCCAAGTTTTCTTTGGAGAGAGCTTAATTAAGGGTGTTTTCCCAAAGAAGAAGCCAAAGAAATATGCAGCAACATCATTGATAGCGATCAAGGAAGCTGGTAGGAGGAACCTACAAAAAACATCATGTTATGTCAGCCTTACATTTGTTAGATATGTCAAAGGCTCCATAAACAGCAGTATTCTAGTTCTGAAAGGGTCGGAACACATATTGATTCATGGCATGTAATAAAAAATACAATATAGAGTGAATTATAAATATAAATGGAGTATAACATAAGTTTACGTTATACCCCAGAGTTTTAGGTGTGCTACCAAGGGCATCAACCCTAAAGGAGTGACTGTAAATTACCTGGAGAATTATTGAACACCCGTGTTGCCCAAGCTGGATTAGTCCCACATGGAAAATTTAGACAGGTTTGGGCTAGCACATAAATCCACACATTACAACCATAGCACCTCTGAATTAAGGCACTGCTTGGCTGCCCTTGCTATGGCTGCGTGGGCTGCAACAGCAAGCCAAGCAACATGGCTGTGTGCCTTGCCCTGGATGTGACACAGCCATAGCAACAGCTACCGAACAGGGCCTAATACCTTTTACACAAAGCAAGACAGGAGTGTAAGTTACTTTGATGCTAGGTTTAGCAGAAGGGCTTGGACTAGTACGTATTTTGTAAGCTAGGTTGTTACTTGTTACAGCTACCTCCCTTCCTGATATAAGATACTTTGATGCTGGATTCAATTGAAATACGCTAAATTAAGTATAACAGGATTTTTGTTTGGTTTGAATTATTACAGCATTGTAATAAAACCTTTGATCATTTAATACTAGCACTCCTTAACTTGCAATACATCGTTATTCTGCTGCAAATCTCAAGAAGTTCATGGCGTGCAATAAATTTGTGGGCAGAACATTCAAGGTGTGAATCGGCATTTTTTATTATCACAAAGAATAGAACAATCTGTCAGTTAGAGACTTTACCAAAATATCCCTTCATATATGTTTGCCACTGTGAAAGATGACTGTGCAAATACCATCAGTAGGATCATGTGAGTCCATGCATATTGACTGAATTGGTACTTGTATGCCTTTTTCTTTAGAGTGAGAATAAACCACACAAAACCTGTATGACAGAAATAACAAACAAAATTCACATGGCAACAAGCAGTTAATTTTTTTATCAATAGTGCAATGGACTCGTCTCTATAGTAATAAGTATATGCATCGGAGTTAGAATAAAAACATTATTTGATATTTCCACTATGATAGTGAACTCAAGTACTCAACAAAACATCAGTATGTATGACATGAAGATGATAGTGCATTTTGTGTACTTACAAGGAACAACATCCTAAACGCTTGAAGATTTTAGGAAAACTAAGTTTTGTTGAGTTCACTAGACTAGTGGAAATATCAACTAATTAGTTAACTATGGAAAACTAAGTTTTAAAATAGCCAAGCAGTGTTCAACTATATCTAGCTGCCATTAATATAACTTGGCCAACCATTGGACTGTTGTTATTACCTGCTATATAAAGAAAGTAGCAAATAAACATTTGGTACTTGATCAGCCCACTCACAAGCTTATACAATAACTTGTCTGAAGTCACCGTGTTGACAAGCTGCCGACTAAGGAAACGGCCATATGCGAATAGCATCGCAGTGAAGAAAAAATGCCTGGGATTGTCATACAGAAAATGAGAATCCGTTATGGCACGCAAACCTTCAAATGTTCATAACCTGAATTAACCATGGCATTTACCAGTTCAATAGTCTAAACCCTGGAAGCTGCCTGTCCTCGTTAGCCCTCCTGAGCAGATTAAAGAGCTCACTCGCCATAAAGATTTGGATAACCACAACCATTGCCCATATGTAGAGATGTCCCATATATATCAAAAACATAAATCCTGCCATCATCCAGAGCGAGGAATATGTGCGAATAAGCATTGACTTGTACTTGTTCTGGTCATTCAGTAGCAAATTAGAGCCATTGATTTTGCTCACATCCGAAGGAACCTGTACAGAAATACATAATGGAAAAAGATCACAGAATTGTCCACTAAACTCAAGAAACATGGACCAGAAAGAATGAAATACCTCAATGGGGATAAAGAAAAAACTCACATCGCTGGAGCGTTTCCGGTGCCTCACACGGGCACCATGGGTCGGGCTTGGAGTTCCCGGCGTACCATCACCACCAGAGCCATTGTCCCTGTCAGCGGCGGATCTAACATGGGGCATCGGGGAGGGTTCAGCTGAACCCCCAAAATTTTATTTTCGAAACAAACTTCTATTAGTACTAAGGTTAAGGCAAGGGGAAGCAATGAATGGTTCAGGCAAAGAGAAAGGTGTGGGTGATGGGGAGAAATGGGAGAGAGGATGTGCGTACGGGTGCAAGACGATGCGGCGGGGAAGCAGCAGGACGGCGGCGCCGCTGCTCGCGGGACGGGGATCGGCGCTGGTCGGCGCGGCGGGCGAACTTGCAAGGAGACGGGGAGTCGAGGTCGAGGGGACGGGGAGATCGGCTCGGAAAGCGAAACTGGCCTCAGGCGGTATGGCCTTTTCTAGCCCATCTAATCACGATTTTTTTTAAGAAATAATACACAGTGGAAGTAGTATTTTAATACAAAAAATCGCAAAATTATGGTCTACCAGCGGATGCGGCACCTGAAGCTGAGAGAAAATTAACCCTATTCTACCTGTTTTGAAGAAATATGTCAGAAAAATATGATGATATAGGGCAGGAAGGTTTGACTCGCCGCTAGCGGCTGTCAGGGGGAGGGAGGACCACGAGCTCATGTGTTTTAGGGGCACAGGTATATATGATACGAAAGTGATAATTGACACATAATTCTTGATAATTTATATGATAGGTTTATAATAGGGTAGTCCACGAGTGAGTCTCATAAGAAGCCATATTTTGACACTCCCACCCTTTAATATAACAACCAAAATAGATTCATAGACATTCTAATTCTTAAAATGAAATGGTCGTGGAACCAAGAATAAGCTCTACCACACAAAAGAGCATAAGTTTAGAGGATCCGCTTTGTGAATTTCATGTTTTTTTCCAAAAATCTCCAAGCATCTCCAACAATGGATGGACGTTTGAATTCATTTTAATTCTCGTGTATGAACTAAAGAGACCAGCAAAATATACTTAGCAGTCAGTTCCTTGATTATATTGCAGTTCTAATTCATGGCTAAGAATATTATGGACAAGATTTTATTGACCAGAAGTTTCCAGAATTTATGTTTTGAACACTATTATACTGGTAATACTACACGGAGAAGTAGTAACAATGCCAGGGGTTCAGAAAAAAAAACACCTACTGAACTACTACATGTTTGCAATAAAAGTAACTTGAGTAATGATTTCCTACGGTACTAAAGTTTGAACTAGCATAAATTATGGTCACGGTAAACTTGTACAGTGGGTATAAATAAATACAACAACTTATAAATTATTCGCTTCCGTACACAAACCTAGTTTAATACAACGCACACGCAGAATAACATGACGTGACGTAAATTAACTACACATCAGTAGCTTTATACATAAGGAACATGTTTTTAGATTTTTTAAAGGAAATCCGCCATGCTTGCTTCTTCTGTAACCCACCAATCTAATTGATTTGCTTGGCTTGGACCAAACCAATCGCACGAAGGGCCTAATCCCGATTGGTCAGCTGAATTGCATTTGTATTGAGCGTGCTACGGCATTGCTGAATTGGTGCTCACGCAACGATCCTTGGCTAAGAGCGAGCATAGGAATAGTAGCAAGACCCCACTACAACGTCGAACTGGTGTTGATCTTGCATGCTGATCAGAATGGCGTTTGCTCTGACACTTCTAAGTGCACATGGTCTATAGTTTACGGTGAGATTAGTTTCTTCCAATCGTCCATCACGATTAAAGTGCACCGATCCATGGCATAGTAAAGTGTCATCTGTTTTTCCTTGTGCTGCATGTACCCTTGAGTGTTTGGTCCTAGCTAAAGCAAACAGTTTTTTCCTTTGTGATAGGTTCTACCGTCCAGATCGGCTAACTTTTTATATTCGTGCCACTTCTGACAACGCTCTTGTATGTATTGTGCAAGTTGACGTGTGATCGGTATCCGCCACATCATATTATTTTGCATGCTAGGGTTGTTTTGGTCTGGTTCGCATGAACTATCTAAGTGATCTAAGTTATACCTATTTGTACCCCACGTAAGTTCGTGTATTGTAGGTACAATTTACTCTTTTAACTAACACATCGACTTGAGCCACATGTTCACAACCAATCTTCTGACCTATAAAATAGGCACATATAATGAAGAACTCATCGTGCATTTACTTTAAAGAGGAAATGCTCAGATAAACAACGGCAAAATAGGCAGTTGAATCTCGGATCATCTTAAAAATAGATATTTGCACGTGGCTTATGCCATCTACCGTTTGCAAAAGCGGTTGAATTCTTACCTACTATATATTTCTTCGTCTCCGAGCTTTTCTTATTTTAGGCCTCCTCTTCCTCATAGAAAAAAAGAAAAATAGGGAGGATGTTTAAATCTTAAATCTTTTGATATATCTGTGTATCATCTTTCTTATTTTAAACATTTGTTTGAAAGGAATAAAAAGAAAATGATATTTTTTTAATAGTTTCATGATTGCAATTCTAGATCAATTTAGGAAACATTTTTTATGCAAATCTTTCTTTAGTGCTATTTTCTCACATAATGATTATGAATTTTATTGCAATTAGTGTTTTTAATGGTAGATTAAGGTGGTTAGGTCTCTCTAGTTTAGAGAGAAACCTATCTCTAGTTTTTCTTTAAATAATATTACTCTTATTTTTTTATCTAGATTCCTTAACAATTTCCTCCTTTTAGAATCTTTAGTGTGTGAAGGAAATAAAAAATTTGATTATTTAAAAAATAATATATTAACAAATTTAAAAAATTAATTTATAATTAAAATAAAGAAAAAATATTATTTAAATTATTTGCAAATTGTATATTATATTGTGGTTTGTATATTTACAAATAACATATTATTCAACTCTTGACAAACTTATGACATTAATAATTACATGTTTTATACCAAAGCAAAGGATAAGCATAGTGTAGCCTAAAATAGTGGCGTTCAGGTAGAGGCGATCGATGGAAATAGATAGAAAAATGCTTGTTGTGAGTTATAGAAGAAATCTAGAAGCTGAATTATGGATTGAGTATGTAGATCCCATTATTTCTGTGCCAATGGGTGAAACACCCATACACGAGTTTGTCGATAACTTCAGTCTAAACAATTGTTGATCTCGACAATGTGGATCACAAAGATAATCCCTAGGTATTTGCTGATTGCTTTGCACATATTTTCTATGTGACCGACTCTATGGATAAGAAGACGGATGCTGTGATCTCTAGAAAACAAAGGATAATAAGATTTGAAAATGTAGAAGATGCCGAAGACTATAATCAGTATGACCAAATGCCACTATTTATAGATTTTCATAACAATATAAAGCTTGTAGAGACAACCAATGACGAAAAGACCCTCAAATTCTACATATGGTGATAATACGTAATAGGATAATTTGCACGGACGGTAAAAATATGTAATTTGATAATTTGTACAAATGTGTCAAATTTATTTTATGCAGTGTAATTAAAAGGGACAAAATTAGAGTGGGTATTTTTTAGGCAGTGGAAAGCACACGCCGCTTGCGAAAACCATTTTTGCAAGCAGTGCACGTCGCCTGCCTACAAAAATTTCCCCCCATAAGTTGTGCGGGAGCAAAAAATTTTTCAAGTCCCACACGCTGAAACCTAGTATTGCGTCGCCAGGCTGCCAAAATTCACACCCCTAGACTCCACCATCGCCCCCACATGCCAACCTGCATCCTTTGGCCGATTTGCCTCCGTTGCTTCCCCCACGTGGCATCAGTTGACACCGCCGAGGCTCCTTGCCCAATACGGGCAACCTCTACCATCCTCAACCTCGTTGCCTTACCACCCTCAACCTCCCCTGCATCGTCACCCCTACTGCCCTCGGTCTCCTCACCCCCACCACTCTCGGCCTCCCCTCCACTATCGTCCTTAGGCTTTGCTTGGTCTCCCTTGCTTCAACCCTGAAGGGAACAAGGTGATCACACACTTATGTTTATGTTTAATTCCCTATAAAAATATTTTTATATTTAATACATGTATGTTGTTAACCAGTGTTATTTATATGATTGTGCTCTAATAGGTGTGAAATCCAATGTAATAAATAGGAAGGGAAGGGGCTTGTTTTGTTCTCAATACATATTCAAAATGGCTAGGAAGTTTAGTATTGTATTGGTAGATTTGGTGTTGAACATTGTTAATCACATCTCTAAAGATAAACACAACAACATTCCCCAATTAGATTGGTTGATTATTATTTTTAATCCTTGCAAATTTGCTAATTAATATGTCATAAAATCGATCAATCAACTTTTTCCAGAGGTGAGGTTTCTAAGTTTTACCTTGGTCATAGGGATCATAGGGTTAAATATTACATTTAATTGATATATTATTGTTAAATATTACATACAAATGGTGGGGTCCAGCTAAAAATTTATGTATTTCGATAATTAATTTATACACAATGGACACTGACGATAGACTCGAATAGACCACAAAAGCATCATGACAGGAGGAGACATAACCTACCTAGGCCACATAATTTGACAATAACCCCTAAAGCGAAGGGTCATATCATTCCTCAGTGATCCTATTCACGCTGAATTGGTCCTCCGTGTTCACCGATGGAAGTCCGATGTAATCGCACGAACACAGCGAGGCCTGTGGGATCTCTTTAGCTCTAGTGCAGATCCTTCAGCTTCATTGGAGTGCACTCCCAATTGTCCCACTGGGCGTGCCAGAAGAATATTCACACCAAATCAGTCCTTCATGTTCATTGATGGAGGTTTGATATAATCACATGAACACGCCAAGGCCTGAGAGATCTGCTTGGCTCTAATGCAAGTCCTGCGGCTTCGAGGTCCCTTCGTCAGGTTGCTAGAGTTGCAAGCGTGTTAGTCAATTTGACCCTGCAATTGACAAAGAGATAAGTTGATAAGTCAGTCGATCGATAGCCTATATGTACTCGTGCTATCAGCTGGTCACCGATAGGGTTGAGATAAACATCGACTGTGTTTGATGTACTCCTACTATCGGCTGGTTACTGATAAAAGATGTAACACTCATTCATTGGCTGGAAAGCCAATGAAGGCATAGGTAGATAGTAAGGAATATGATAAAAAATATATCGGTTGTAGAGTTGATTGCACTTTGAATAGAATATGCAATGAATAGTAAGGAGCGAGACCCAATCTCATAAAAGTACAAGACCCAATGATCACCGTGACGGTACCGTTAGAGTTAGCTTCGATAGATTGAACCAAACCGAGATATTATGAGACTAAGGCTAATATCACAGAAACAGTGGAGACTAGATCGAACTCGTGGATAAAAGGAATGGACGAACCCATCGGCTAGCTAAGCTAATGAGATAAATTTTTTAAAGATATATGTATATCGATTGAGAAGTTGATACACTGGGCATGAGGCTCAATGTCTGGATATCTCATCGGCTGGCCACTCCGATGAAATATTTGCGTAAATACCTATTGACCTACAGCTCAATCTACTATCAATGGTTTAATAAATCGAACCTAACCGATGCAGCACAAGACCAATAGCAGTAAAGGAAGCTCGATAAGCTAATAGAACAACGTGAATATGATGTGATACACCTGATTAGACTAAGAGATCGGACCTAACCGATACAACCTTAGGCAGAACGTTTATACTAAGATAGTGGCTGGACTTACCTCTTTGTCAGAAATTGGACTTAACCGATGCATCCCTGCTTCAAGAGCTAGAACCCACCGATAAAAACCTAAATCAACTAGGGGGCGATATGCCAAAGTTGTATTGATCGAGAGATAATTTATAAGGTCCTATTGTGTCTATATTTATATCCTAAGGTTACAAGAGTCCAACACGGTGACAGACAACCTCTAGACATTATTTACTAAATATAAAAGGAAACTGCCTCTAAGAAGTTAACAAAATTAATTAAATTTATCTATTTTATAAGATATATTCTATGGAGATAAAGTACCCTACTATGATTTTCACAGCTTCTCCTCTAACTCAGTCCTATCTGGATAACTTTTTATCTTTTGAATGAATATAATCCATCCTCAATTCATCCAATTGACTATTTCTCTGCATTAATCAGACTTTTTCCATAAGCTGATTATCTCTATAATCATGTCTTTAGTGCTTATAAAATTTTGGTGCAGACAGATCCACATCCTAGCCTATAGTGTGGAAAGAAAACTATGGACTTCGTCGAGTTTATTGTATGCACATATTTTTATATAGTACTGATTTATTCTATTTCATACATAGATGAAGATTGCTCCACAAAGATCCACGTGTCCTAGAGTTCTATCAAAGCGATAACAACAAGTCAAAAATGTATTCGAAATTTTCTTTGTTCTAGAACCAAAAACAACTACAACTACTGTGCAAACAAGAACTAAACGCAGAAGGAGAGAACAATATAAAACTAATGTAATATATATATAATTTGGTCCATTATTTTGATAGATGTATGGATGTACAATAATTTAGTATAAATTTTATATAAAATTTAGGATAAATTTTATATATGAATTTTAGTTGATAAATGATGTAGGCGGCTAAGCGTATGTGCCATCTATAAAAATAATATTTACAAAAATACATTTTGCTGATGGGCTAGGAGCCGTCTAAAAAAATCCATTATCACAGGTGACTTCTCTAACCGCCTGTAAGGATGAGTTTGACCGCCTCTAGTGAAATTATTAAACTGGAAAATTGCAAGAATGAAAAGGATGCATAATGAAGGACAAGATATATAAGAAACTGTATGAAGTCAATGAAACTGATAACTGTGAAGCGAGTGATTTTCAAGACGGTACAAAGAAGTTAGCTAGCAGAGTCAAATCTGTGACAAGAGTGGTCCATCACTGCAGTCTTGGAGGGTTCTTTTTATGAATGATCTCTGTTTGTTGTTGCATCGTTTAAATGTTTCTGATTGTGAAACCTTAGAGGAATGGTTGAATTCTTTATAATTTTCTTTTACCTTCGTTTTGTACATGATTATTTATCTTCTTTAAAATTATCATACTATAGGGGCTTCTCTGCAGTGCCTTGTTAAAAAAAGAGAGTGGTCCATCATAATTAGTCAAACTCAGGTGGCCAATTGGGGGACTAATGCTAAAAATAACCATTCACGATGCTCCCCAACGGTTCTCATCATCTAACAATATCTGGATTTCAAATTCTATCTATACAACATGCTTTTGAAGGGGAAGTACATTTTTTTCTCAAGGGATGTCTGCTCATATACCTTTACTTCTCAAATACAATTCAAATAGTTGTGAACAAAATCTAAAAAAAATTGTTAATATAGAGTATATTGGGCATCTACTACTACTACAAAAAATTTCAATGTACCAACGTTTTAAGTGATCAGCAGCAGTTCAAATAAAACTAGTACAATGAGCATCGTAATATGACTACAAGATCCAGCCATGCATGTGGGTGACTAGATGCACCTTGTTTGTTTTAAGCCTCTTATGATGTGTGCTACCTTATTTAGTGTTTATTATTATAACAAGGTGTATCCAAAAACCATCTTTTTTTCCTTGGAACCACGGTACTGAAAACAGTACCGCCAATATGACCATGCATGCAACCGATTATTTTTTTCTCACCCTGTCTCGCATTCCTGACTTGTTACTTGAGAGTGTGTGTCTATACACACACATGTATATATGTATGTTTACAAACACGAGATCACCGATACTACCATCATATATAAGCTGCTGTAACTCGTCGCCACCAATGATCTATGGTGTGTCTTTATTTGTGTTGGCGCATAGAGTGTTGATTTATGTAGAGAGAGATAGTGGATGTTAGGTGTTTTACATAACCCCACTGCTATGTAAAGTAGTTTAATAGGAGTTGTGTAACTAGAGAAGAAGTGAAGACACAAAATATGAGGAACATAGTATTTCATTTATTCACTGTACACAAAGCCTCTCCTCTCATCTCTTTATATAGCCAATTCTCATATATGGAAGGTGAAAGTGAGGGACCAATTAGTGTTTTGGGCTGGACTTTCATGGGCTCAAACCCAATTTTCTTAACACTCCCCCTTAGACACTCACTACGTGATGTCTATGCCTCAGCAAAACTCTAGAAAAATTCAGTGGGAAAAATTAAGAGAAAGAATACATAGCATATGTATGTATGTCGTATGAATTGTCTTATTAAAAAACTTGATAAAAAAACTACAGTAAAACTTACCCAAGTGAAAAATAGTACAATCCATTTCAAATTTTAAATTTGAACTTTGGGTACAAGTTTTGTAGGTAGACTAGCAAAATTCTCCTCCTAAGTTTTGCATCCCTTAAGTCTAGGTCATGTTTGTATTCTTCAAACAAGAGGATACGAGTGGTGATCCTTTGGTCTAATCTTATCGGACTTCCCATGACTAAATGGATATTTGAGAGTCTACTTTAGTACGATACACATGTTATTATCTTGTTGATAATGATAATGGTTTGGATAAAGTTTGAATCACATTGTATGCTAGTTATAGTGATCTTTAATCTGGGTCACCTTATCTGGTTTCATATGCTTTGTTCATGTGCTATAATGTGCTTTGGTGCAATATTGGTTTCAACCAACTTTATCTCAAACTCATTTTATAAAATGAGCTTACTTTGATGACATTCAGACCATCATTCTTAATCTGTTTAGGGATTTCTGTAATTCTAGACTACATTTCTAACAAAACACCTTGATTCAGGGCTTAAGCACTATGCTAATGTCTTGATAAAAACATCCGTTACTTTTATCCTTAATATTCTCAACCATAAATCAACTTACAGGTTGATTTTAATTGATCTTTCAACTCCTAGTTGATTACCAACGAGATTTAATGTCTAAAGCAAAAACACCGCCCAAGATCTTTTTAGTTGGATCAGTCCTTATGTAAGTATCCATGGATATACAAGATATGCAAATTTTCATATGCTTATTCATTTTGCTTAATGCTTCTTGATATGGGCAACCAATTATTAATATGGCGCATGCTTCTATTGTCCGTTTTCTTCCTTTATGGTAAGACATGGTATGCTTATTTCGAGGTCCCATACCCATTTGCTAGGTCTTAACTAGCACCCCCTTGCTTAGTGAGGGGTACTTTAGTGATATTTGAATATAATAGTTTCTTTTTGCCATGTTTTCACTAGACGTTTCCGATTACTTTAATGGTTTTAATGAGCCGGAGTTCTTGTCCTTATTATTTTTCTTCGAGGCATCTGCATAGGTATTTCTCTCCTCTGGTGCATTATATTCAGATAATTGTAACTTATTCATATTTTTCGATATCACAAAGTATTCATAAAGTGTTTTGGCAATTTTAAAATTTCTATGTATGCTTCTAGTACTTGCATTCTATGCATGCTTATAGTACTTGCATTCATTTCTATGATTATACCTTCAAGGTATATAATGTTTATATGCATTAATCCCTTCTTTTTGCTATTTTTCTTGATATTTATCATCTAGGGTTTATTCTCTCCCCCATAAATGACTAAAAATAATTCTTATTTAGTCAAGAATTTGGGCTACATCTACATCTCCTTTCAAAGTTTTTAACTTTCAGAGAGAGCCCATTCTATGGTAGTGGGATAGTTGCATAGTTTTCATATTCAAAATGGCTTGGATATTGAGAATCCGCTGCTATTTGGGACTAAGATTTTTAATGTTGAGTTCTTTTAATCCATACATATTTAGTTCATTCATACGGATATTTGGCACTTTTCTTTAATACACTATGTCGGTGTGCTTGCCTTTACTTAGAGCAAATATCACAAGAGTATAATATCTAGTAGACACATGCACAACTTATTTCATAAGCATGTTACAGTACAAAATATTCCTTTCAAAAACTAAATAGATATGCAAATTCTTCTTATACATTCATTTTTAGGATTATACTCCAAGTGTATAGATTAATTCCTTCAACATGCCATGTATTGGAAATGGCATGGTATGGCCAACACATAGCCGGTACACGGTGTGCATTGCATGGTGGCCAACATGTGGCGTGGTTGTCGTACGGCGTGGTGGGAGTGGCGGCCTGCGCTCTGTGCGGCGCACGTGCATGGCACATGGTGTGGTGCGTGGCGCGTGGTGTGACTGTCGCATGGCGCATGAGAGTAGCTACCAGCATATGGTGCACAACGCATGGTGCTCAAAGTGCGGTGAGAGCAATGGCTAGCGCATAGTAAGCATGCATGGTGCTCGGCGCGCGTCGAGGGCAACGGCTAGCGCCCAGTGTATGCTCATGGTGCGTGTGTACGATGCATCATGCTCGGCGCATGGTACCTGGTCTAGCATTCGTGATTAACTTCATTGTTACATTTAGGCATACAACGGTAAAATTATTTGTGCTATGCTTATTGCAATTTTTATGATTCTAAGACCAAAAGAGAATAGCTATCAAAGAAATAGCCAAGTTTAGCCTATATTTCTTAGTGAGAAAAATGATTTTCATTTTTTTGCATGCCTTTGTGATGAGTTTGTTTTTCTCATCTTTAGTTCCTTCGTGGAAACTTCGTGTGAATGTTTTGCTTATTCTTATGAGACTTGGCGTACAATCCTCAAGAATCGCTACGTGCAATTGTCAAGATTATTCAATTCTTTCTTATATAATGACTTTGTCTTGTCTCTCTCAAGATTGTAATTTGTGGTGCTTCTTTCCATAATATGCATTTCTTCTTTTTCTTAGGCTATGCATATAATCTATGGTGATAAAGTAAAACATCACTATTGCAAAATGAGTAAAACTTTATCATAGAGCAAAGTACAATAATATTGGAAATAAAGTTTAGCCATACGGAGCGAATCATGAAATAAATGTTATGCTCTTTAGAGCTTACAAAACCATTATTCAAATTGTTCATAATGTGAAGCCAAGTCAAATGAATAAGTGTATCATGCAATCGAATGGAATCTAAAAGAGTCTCTATCTTTATGAAGATCTGCTCCTGTGTGATATTCTCCTTATGTGCTATGTCTGCAGTACCTATGGTCATGCCAAGTAGAGTAGCAGTGCAGAGGGTTGCCATGGCATCTATCCCAATGGTGCCGTCAATAGCAACTAGGTGCACTTCTGCGGCTACCTTGGCCTTCCTCTTGGCTTGGTATGCGTCGATGATATGCTATTGCTCCTCATAGATATAACTCTAGTGGCCCCATATGCCACACTTGTAGCATGTTTGGTCCTATTGGCTATATAGCTTGTCATTGTAGGGTGCTTAGCATCCTGCTTGTCCTTGCCTCCTAGAGCTCCATAGGCATCTAGATCTGCCTGTGCCTTCTTGGTTGCCTTTCTCCCACCTCGCTTGCTACTCTTCTTTTGGATAGGCTTGTGGATCTTGTAACTGCCAGCATTTACTTCAAGGCTTATGCTCTTGCCAAGCAGGTATAAGACAATGTTCTTGCGGAGAACCACGTCATGAGACTCAAACACCTACATGATATTGGTCATCTCTTCATACTCCTTGTATGCCACCTGTTTATAGTTACGAGCACTCTGCACGGTGCTAGGGTGGAGGGTGGAAAGCGTCTTCTTAATCTTCTCGTATGTGATTATTTTGCCACAAAAGGAGAGGTTGGTATAGATCCAATGCAAGGCAAAGTTGTACTTGGCGACACTCTTATAGTCGGCAAACCTCAAGTGAACCTACTCCTACCCTATTTAGGGTAGGATGGCATACTTCAGCTTCTCGAACCACTTCTTTGAGTGTAGTCCATAAATCGAGTGTGTTCTTTAAGGGCATATACTCGTTCTTGAGCATAGCGCAGAGTGGTGTCATAGAAAGTGTAGCGCCTGATTGTTCTCATTAGGAGTAGGCGCGCGGTCTTGTGACGTGTCCATACTGATTGTCGGTTGGAGCTTCTTGGCCTTGAGGACGATATGGACGTTGGATGCCCAAGTCAGATAATTCTTGTCATGTTGGGCTAGCTTGGTGAACTCCATATTCGTGATTCCTGACATTCCATTGCATGAGAATAAAATATTCATAAGGTTACTACCAGTAACATGGTTGCAAGTATGAATATAAATATTTCATGTTTTTCTAATATTTCTTATGCATAGAAAATACTAATTCAAAATTCAAATGCTATAATACATGTACAAAAGAGGTACAAAGAGGTTTAACATGCATAAATTCATACAAACACTGAAAATTAAATTTCCAATCTCACTTAACAGTAATAAAATGCCTCAAATGCTAAAAGGGAATTCAAAGTCGAAATTTCTATGTCATTTCATGCTAAAATTTAAAATTTCAGTGAAATCTTCAAATTACAGGGGCTTCCTAAGTTTCAATGCGGTGGAGGAGTAAAACGAGGGCTTTACAAAATTCTAGGGTCCCATGCGCAAAAGATCTCCATGCGGGGAGTTATATGCGTAATTTTGTGAAATTGGAGAGCCTTTTTTAAAAAATCATCAGATTATTTTTTCTTTCTTTCTTTTCCCTTTCCTTTCTTCGTCCTTCCTTCCTTATGCTGTTCTATCCTTTCTTCCGTCATGCCTGGCTGGAATGCTGCGGCTTGGTGTGGCGTGACCACGGCGCGACGTGGCGCGACGCGCGGCACGCAGCTACGGCGCGACCACGGCGATGCGTGGCGCGGAGGCTGGTGCGGCGAGACGGGGCAGCAACGCCAGCATGGCGCGACGGCGTCATCACGTCACGGTGCGGCCGCGGCACGGCGTGGCGTCGTCGACGGTCAGGACGGCGGTGCGGCCGTCGCCTGCTGCCTTCTCCAGAGCGGCGCGACGTATGCTGCTTCCGAGTGGCGAGGCCATCGGGCGCCTGCTCTACCTACGGCGGCGCGGAGTGATAGCGTCCGATGCCTGTGCGATGCAGGGCGGAGCTGCGGTGCCCAACGCCTTGCCCGGCCCGACGCTGCAATGGTCAGCGCATGCCTGGTGCAGGCGATTGTTTCGTAGAAAACCCTACCAGTTGGCTTTTGCCGGTGACTCCATGTCGGTAGTGGCGGATTACGTTGGGAACTGCAAAAAGGGTACGAGGAAGATGTAATGATTTCATTTTTACAATTCATTCAACAAGATTTATTAGGAATTCAAGAGTTGCTCTACCTTCTTCTAGCTCAGCCTCCGATAGAACATAGTGCTAGTAACCCCTCTGCTACGTAAAGTTGTCCAACTAACTAGAGAAGAAGTGAAGACACAAGATATAAGGAGGGACAGAGTACTATCATTCATTTATCCATCCATTCACAGTGCACAAAGCCTCTATTCTCCTCTTTTTATATAGCCAATTTTTATATATGGAAGTTAGAAGTGAGGGTCCAATTAGTATATTGGGTTGTGTCTTCATAGGTCCAAGCCAAGTTCTTAACAAGGTGCACACGGCTAAGCTTCACAGAAGTGCCCTGGTCTCCTGTAATTATTTTGGGACCGTTAGTTCCTGCAAGAATCATCTACTGCTACGACTTTGCACTTCATAACATGTGCATTTATGTTGTATGATATTGATTAGATCTAATTCGGGGATTGCTGCATGTAATTAAGTACGTGTGTAATGATCCTTGGATCATTCATAACAGGACAAATACTGTCGGCAGAGGAAGGCCGGGTCAGCTGGCTGAGAAAATTGACTGCAGATGACTGAAAAAAGGTCGAGACGAGGGGTTAAACTAATTCATATTGATTAATCGGTATGTGCTGCATACCCCTTTTAATCTTAAGGACAAACGAATCCTTGACTCACTTTCGCTAACATAGAAAGTATCGGCAAAGGCTTTGCTGACAGATAATTCAATAGTCGGCAAAAATGGGCCATCAAAGTAAATGACAGCACCAACAAATCGCTGACCTAAAATAGACCAACTATTGGTTTTATTCCTGGCTTCCTAAACGCCCAAACAGAGGTACATGGTTCTGGGGTAAATGAAGATGAATGGCAAATCCACAGACCATTCTCTTGCATACATGGGCATGGGACAGGAAAATACTAGTACTTGCACACAAGTCTCCAGACAGTGCACCGCATAATAAGCAATGCTTTATTTAGCTAGTTGATCCACTGTAGTAAACTAGTAATTCTATTTTGCATGGCCCAGCGCGCCGCCTGCAGGAGAAAACAAAGGGAACTTTGCATCCACTTGATCTCACAGTACCCTCTTGTAGAATTGACCCATCTAGTAAACTCATAAGCTCCAAAGGGAGAACCACATCACTTTCAGGCAAAAAGATCGCCCAAACTGAATGGACCAGTGCACGTTCATTCCAAGACTCAGCCACACTATCACACCTGGATATCTAGCAATTGCAAATGCGGCAGGACATTGTGTATCCAATGTGGAACAGACCCAACCCAAACAATTTTTCGGTTTGTTCGTATCTCCCCAGTTAAACCAGTGTAGTTTAATCCTGTGGAGTGCCCTCCAAAATTGATCGAGATTCCCTGCACCAACTGCATGATTGTAATAGGAAGCTAGGAAGCTACCAGTTCGTCTCTATCACCCACCAGGAGAGGCGTGATATCTATAGCATAGGATTGGATCGATTAGAGGGGGGCGAATGGTTGTCACTTAATTTTTCAAAACATTAGAAGTAAACACACAGCGAAAATAAAAATAAATAATAGAAAAGTTACTCTAATGAAACCAGAACACTAACAATATGCAAAAGACCCAGAACAGAACTAAACGCGTGCTGCAACAGTCACACGACCTGTGAACAGTGCGCGTGCAGTAAAAACAGCACAGCCACCTCGGACCAAAATCGTTAGAACTTTACCAATTCAAGTTCATTTAATGTGAAACTTGAAATATAAGTTTCAAACATAGCCTAGGTTTAATTTTAACGAAGAAAAAAATAACAAATGAAATTGATGGGATCTAAACAAACTTTATGTAAACGAAAGGAATAAACTTGACTTCGATAAATCTACCAACAAAAACCATGCTCAAATATAATGATTAGATCAAAATCTAAATGATCAGAAAAAAAACTAACAAAACTTACCATACACGAAAACTAAATTGAAATGCATAATTGAGGATGAATTTAGGGTTTAGGGTTTACTAAACTTTGTTGATCAATTCATGTTTCAAATATGCATACAAAACCATCCCATCTCTATCAACTCTCGTTCTCTCAAACCCCATGCTAAAAAGAATGATTTTTATCTTATAATTTTTTTTCATCTCTCTATCTCTTTCTCTCTACCTTTTATATCCTAAAATAGAGAATAAAAAAACTACATGATTTAGCTCAAAATGACCCAATTAACCCATATGGACTCCTAGGCCCATAATCTATTGAACTAAACCATAAACTCCACTATGTCTGAACACTATGGACCCAAATGGCACATAACTTCCCTGCTTAGCATTATCCATTATCTTCATATACCAAGCTTATGCACAATCATTTATTAGTATTTTTTAACTAACTTTGATCATGAAACCTGTTAACGCCGGAATTTGATTCAGCCTATAAACAGGATCGGCCGATGGAAATACTGATCGGCTCGTGGAACAAAGCCGATCGGTACTGTAGAGAAGCCGATGAGGCTAGTGAAAAATTGGATCGATTTGAAGATAGAAAACTGTCTGGATGGAGATGGAGTTGGGTTCAAAGAGGAGTTTTAACGACAGGATCTAGACAAGCCCAGGGAGAGGTTAGAAAAGGATCGGCTTCAGTGAAAGGAAGTCCGATTGCTACAGGGAAGAAGCTGATCGAATTAAAGCAATGGAAGACTCGGTTCCGGAATAGGAGATTATCCAGATAAGACCGAGTTTACGAAGGAGCCGTGAAACCCACGACAGGGTATTTTATCTTTTATAAATTTTATCTTATATAGAAAGATTTAGTTAGTTATTTAACTTCTTTAGAGATATTTTCCTTTATTTTTATTAGGAAATAACGTCCGATGGTTGAAAACGCGTTGGACTCGATAAACCTAGGGTATAAATATCAGACTCCTAGAGACATGTAAAAAATCTCTAAATCAATACAATCTCAGCACATCGCAATCCTAGTTCATCTAGGTTTCTATTGGCAGGATCTGGCTCTCGACACGGGGTTGTATCGGTTAGGTCCAATCTCCGGCGAAGGGGTAAGTCCCTTCACTATCTCGATATGTTTCGCTCCGTATAAGATTGCATCGATTAGGTTCGACCTCTTAGGCCGATCAGATGTATCGCATCACAACCATGTAGGGCCTATCGGTCTGTTAAGCTCCCTCTGTCGTCGTCAATTTCATGCTACATCGGTTAGGTTCGACCTATGGGAGATATCGATGGTAGATTAAGCTTTAGGCTTATTTCTGCACGGCGTATCATCGGAGTGCTAGCCGATGAGTTATCTATGCTCTGAGCTTTACGCCCAACGTATTGGCTCCTCGGCGGATACACGCCAGGCCTTTAGAGGTTTTCCTTAACGCGCCACGCCAAGTGCATCGGACTCCTAGCTGATACGCGCTCGCCTTTAGAGAGGCGTCCCCTCATCGGCTCAGTTAGCCGATAAGTTCGTTCCTGTCTTTACTTCAGCACAGCCGATCCAGCGTCCCCCGTATCATCACTGTTGGCCTCGGCCTCACACTGTCTCAGTTAGGTCTGATCTTCGAGGTTCAGTGTTAATGGCATTGTCACGATAGGCAATGGGTCTCATGCTATTAATACGATTCCTTGCCATTCCACATGTGCCTTTATCGGTTTTCCAGCCAATGAACAACCATTACCGCTTCCATCGACTATCAGGAGGGATCCTGTGCACTTTTCTATCCTTTGGATACACCCTAGTTCCTCCATTGGCTCTGTGGCCAATCCTCGTCGACACCTGTCCACGCCTTCATCGGCTCTCCAACCGATTGAAGAGCGTCCTGATTCCTATTGGCAAATAGCCGATAGCGAAGGGCCTCCTAGACGCGACCGATGACCAACCCGATCCTATCAGTATCCAGCCGATAGCGAGGGCTCGTATCGGCTTATCGTCCGACTAATCTGTTCGTCTCACCTCCTTATCAATTGCAGAGTCAAATTGATAGGCACACCCGCACCCGTACCATCGCGCTGGAGCTGATCGAACCCCACAGTCCCCGGCACGCGTACCTTGAGCCATAGAGAGAAGCCGACCGGCCTGCACTGGAACTAAGCAGACCTGCTAAGCGTCGGTATGTTCGCGCCGGGCGCGCAAGATCCGGCACGAACATATTTTTTGGCATATCCAGTGGGACATGATTGGTTTCTTCAGGAGGCCAAGCTTGGTGCTGGTGCATTGAAGGTCAGTTGTCATCTCATCAAGCTTCTTCTTTTCACTTTGGGCGGATAGCCAATCGTTCTGAGCTAGACTACTTTGCTCAACGCGATCGGCTATGCATCGTCTTAATGCGATCAGCTGGGTCCTTTGAAATTCCAAGTAGGCGGTAGGCGTGAGTACGTCGGTCAGCTCTTCAGGTAGGAGATGTTCAATTTCAGCGAGTCTTCCCCGGAATGGCCCACAATCTTCTACCAGCGAGTCAATCGGAATTTCCAGCCGATGTATAATATCTAACAGTTGCTCGCGTGCATCGGCTGGTAGAGATGGTTCAATTGCTGCACCGGTGGCTAAATCTTCCTCTGTATCCAAGTATTTGCCGATGTCGAAGGAAAACAGGTCAGCTAATGATTGCACATTAACATCGGTAAATATGAAGATCATGAGCCAGAAAAAAAACATGTAGGATGGATGTACCTAGGGTACATCGGGAGCAGCTTGAATGATTATGCGGGTATCAGCTTGATGTGAGGAGATTTGAGGTTCGGATGCTATGACTTCTGAGGAAATCATCGGCTCAGCCCTGGTAACGGTGTCCAACGGTTGGTTTTCATGAGCCGATGGTTCAGGCTGTAAAGCAAAGGTGTCAAGATAAAGGTGAAGGTAATGAAGAAGAATTGATGCTGACACATACCAATAGAGATGCGGAAGTCAAGATCGTCGCAGGAGAAGGGCTTCGCGAAGCTGATGTGATGATGGCGACATCGGCGTTGGGTTTTTGCTTCTTAGAAACCGTCCAAGTAGCCGGTTTCTTGCGCTTCAGCCCTGGTGTTTGCGACACTCGGAGGAGAGCCGATGGAGGTGGTGTACCTTGTCCAAGGATGAATCTGGCCGATTGAGATTGATAAATAATCAGTCGACCACTTGTGCTAGTTGTAGGTGCATCTTTGTTGCCAACCTATGGAATCATGAGAATCAAGACGCAGTTAAAATTTAATACAATGAAGAAAAGATACTACAAGGAGAAAGATTACCTCTTTATTGGATTCCACATAGTCGGGGTTGAGGCGTAGGCAATAATTTTCAGCCGATAGACTGAATAGGTGCCTTCCCCATTCCGACCACCATCGAGCAAATAGTTTGGTGTTGGATATGGAGGGCTCGAAGGTAGAGACGGTCCCTAAGGACAAGGATGATGCCATCATCCTAAGCCGATCATACTCCAAGCCACTGTTTATTTCTCCTCTAGTTTGGAGTTTGTCGATGAAGAATAAGTTGATGGGGAGTTGGCCGAAGCCCAACTGACGAGCACCAATCGAAGGATGGTAGAATTCGTATGATGAGTGTTGGGATCGGCCCAATGAAAATCCAGTTGGCAGAAGAATGGGAGTTATGGATGATAAGAAGATTGCCTTCTATTCTTCATCAGCTAAGGCATTCATTGGGTGAAATTTGGAAGGCATTTCGAAAGATGAATCGTCCTCGTATACAATCCAGATGGTGACTTCTTTAGTAAAGCCATAGTAAAAACATTTGAACCACTGGCTGAGTCCGAGATGGGTCATTTTGCTTCCAAGAAGAGCCGATGTGGCTTCACCCAGAGAAGTACATCGGCGCCGACTAGCCTCATCTTCTTCTGGGTAGTTAGTCGGATATGTCAGAGAAGGGAAATGGGACCTAGAGATAACTTTGGAGGTGTAGACGTTCAACCAGAGTTGTATGAACCACTAGGGACCACCAATATGACCGACTGGTTGGCCTGCCGATAGCTTGTTCGCCACCTAATGAAATAGTTGATAGGTGGTTCTAAGAAGATATTGCCCCAATGGAATACGGCGTTGATTGGCCAAGAGCTCCGCCAGACACTGCATGTTAGTGGTTGGACCAAGAGTGGAACCACTGAAGGCAAACCGTTCCATCCAAAGATTCAAGAATGCTACATGTTCCCGCTCATCTACTTGGTTGAAGGTCTTTTTTGCGGGGAGATGTATTTAGTCCAACCTCCGATGTTTTTGGTGTTCAGCCGATGAGTGGGTTTGAATATGAGGATAAATGGATTTACGTAGTGGGTGGTGTTAAGGCAGGTCAACATAGTGACATCCATTAGGGTAGGGGTCATTGGTCCATGCCCAAACATGAAGGCCGAGGAGCCTGCACTGGAGCTAAGCAGATCTCCCAGACATCGGCGTGTTTGCGCCGGGCGTGTGGGGTTTCGGTGCGAACATATTTTTTTGGCACGTCCTATGGGACCGAAGATTTCATTCATCAACTGATAGGACTCATACTTCATCGGCCGGTAGGGTAGAAATCTTCATTTATCAGCTGATTGGACGGGATTTCATTTATCAGTTAGAGAAACTTGAAGACCATTCATCAACCAGTAGGACTATACAATTGCCTGATTAGATGACAGAATTTTTACTCATCAACTCGGGGGGGCATCTTGTTGCCGATATGTCTAAAGAAGAAGTTGATGCCAAGGTACATTCGTCTGAAGAAGAAGCCGATGAGGATATTATAATTTCAGTAACCATGGAGGATCTGAGTAAAGATCAAAGGCAGTAGATAGAATAGAATGTGGGCAATTTTCGGAAGCTCTGTCTGAAGTCCTTCGGTATGACTAAACAAGAGCTGATTCAAAAAGCACAATTACTAGAATGTGTTTTATTGAAAGAATCAAACCGTTCATCACCTGTGAATTCTCCCAAGCCGTTGTAAGAAATGTTCAACGAAGCATTTTATCAAGCATTTAAAAATCCATCAGGAATATGGATGGATACACTACAAGATCTGATCAAGAAGACGATATAAGAATTAGCAGATCAAGGGCTTGATTAAGATCATGTATTTTTGTCGATAGAGAGGAATTTATCTCAGGAAACTTATAAAAATAAGAGGGACCTATCGGTAAATATATATCCACCAATACAAGATCAATTCGGGGGGCAACAAAAGGAGGTACCTCTAGAATTCTTTCAAGGTAATTATTATGGAGGATATCAACGTGTCTACCTAGATGGCGATCCCGATTTACACAATTATTATGGAGAGTATCGCAGGCAGAATCGGGTACCCTATCCACCTCCACATTATCAGAGAGATATTCTAAGGGAGAAGGATTGGTTAACCAGAATTGTGGACATGGTGAAAAAGCAATTTGGTATCAAACCTAAAGATCAAACAGTTATGTATCGGCACCCGTATCCAGAATTGTGTGATAGAGTTCCATTGCCTCGCTGAAACATGATACCAGATTTCTCCAAGTTCTTAGGGCAAGATAGCATATCTACAATAGAGCACATCAGTCGATTCTTAAAGTAGTGTGGAGAAGCATCGGCTGAGAAAGCCCTCAAAGTCCGTTTCTTTGCATTGTCCCTCTCTGGATTGGCTTTTACCCACCTAACTCGATTAAAGGATGGGCCGATCTAGAGCAGCTATTCTATAAATATTTCTTTTCTAGGATTCAAGAAATGAGACTGTCAGATTTGACATCAGTTAGACAGATGCCTAATGAGTTAGTTCTAGAGTACATCCAATATTTCCGCGACATCAGAAGCCGGTGTTATAGTCTTGTTCTGAGCGATGAACAGTTAGCTGATTTGGTCTTCCATGGGTTATCGAGTTTCATTAGGTGAAAATTTTCTTCCCAAGAGTTCAACAGTTTAGTACATCTAATGCATGTGGTATCGGCTTACAAGAGACGATTATCAGAAAAATAAGAGATTTCGAAGCATTGGAGTCTTGAGGAAGAGAATTTCGAAGCATGAGCCTTCATACTTTGAAATTGGGGGGCATGTGTTAACGCCAAAATTTGGAATACCCACGGAAGGATTAGAAAAAAGATCGGTTTAAGTAAATAACAGTCCGATTGCTACAATGAGGAAGCTGATTGAACGAAACAGGAAAAGATTCGGTACAAGATTAGAAGGTTATCCAAATGAGACCGAGTTTGAGGAGGAGCCATAGAATTCACGGCAGAGTATTCTATCATATCTTATATGGATAGGAAGATTTAGTTAGTTTGGTTAACTTCCTTAGATATATTTTCCTTTCTCTTTATTAGGAAATAATGTCCGATGGTTTTTGTAAACGCGTCGGACTTTATAAACTCAGGGTATAAATATAGACCCCCTAGAAACATGTAAATCATCCTTCGATCAATACAACTTCGGCGTATCGCCACCCTATTCTATCTAGATTTTTATCGGCGGGGTCTGGCTCTCGACACAGGGCTGCATCGGTTAACTTCGATCTTCGGTAAAGGGGTAAGTCCTGCCACTATCTCGATATGTCTTGCTCTATCTAAGGCTGGATCGGTTAGGTTCGACCTCTTAGGCCGATCGGATGTATCGCATCACATTCGTGCTGGGTCTATCGGTCTATTAAGCTCTTTTCGTCGTCGTTGTTCTCATGCTGCATTGGTTAGATTTGACCTACGAGTCTGCTGACGATAGAATGAGCTTTAGGCCTATAGGTTTCTGTTCGGCGTTTCATCGGAGTGTTAGCCGATGAGTTATCTATTTGTTGAGCAACACGCCAGCGTATCGGCTCCTCAGCCGACACGCATCAAGTCTTTGGAGACTTCCTTTGAACGCCATGCTAAGCGCATCATCCTTCCAGCCGATGCGCGCCTGTCTTCAGAGCAACGCCTTCTCATCAGCTCAGCTAGCCGATGGGTTCGTTTCGCCTTTCCTTCAGCACAACCGATCCAGCGTCCATCGTCCTGTTGCCGTTGGCCTCGGTCTCGTACTGTCTCGGTTTAGTCCGATCTTCGAGATTTGGTGCTAACGGCGTCGTCACGGCGGGTGACAGGTCTCGTGCTGCCATCTTTGCAGCGGCATCGACTTTACAGCCGGTGCCTTTTATACAATTACTTGCCAGCTCACATATGCTTTCATCGGCTTTCCAGCCGATGAACGACCGCTACAGATTACGTCGACTACCAGGAGGTATCTCGCGCACTTTGCTATTCTCTGAACACTCCAGTGCCTCCATTGGCTCTACGGCTGATGGATCAGGATCTCGCTTTCGCTACACCCGGAGCCATCATATCCTTCGTTGACATCCGCCTATGCCTTCATCGGCTCCCGAACCGATGGAAGAGCGTCCTGATTCCTATCGGCGATTAGCCGATAATAGAAGCCATCCGGACATGGCCGATGACTAACTTGATCCTATCGGCAGTCAGCCGATAGCGAGGGATTATATCGACCCGTCGTCCGACTGACCTTTTCACCTCACCTTCTTATCAATTGCAGGGTCAAATTGACTAGCACGCCTGCACCCGCACCGTCGCACTAGAGCCGAGTAAAACCCATGGCCACCGGCGCGCATACCTCGAGCCACGGAGAGAAGTTGACTGGCCTGCACTGGAGCTAAGCAGACCTTATAAGTGTCGACGTGTTCGTGCCGGGCGTGCGGGGTTCCGGCGCGAACACACATATGCCTTGAATATGTCATTTTTGTGTTGCTTTTTTTCTTTTATTTTTTAGAGCTTTAATGTGTATCTAAAGCAACCTAAGTGACACGTGTTACAAAATAAGGGAGGTAGACTGATCATCTAGCAAACAAGGTGAAATTCTAAATATGAATAAATGATATTTCAATTAAGATCACATCAGCACTAAAGACTCATGACTTCAATAGTTTATAATGTAACATTTTTGCTAGTATTAGGATAAATAAAATACCCTGACAGATAGGAAAGAAGGTTAAACATATTCTTTCTCAAATTTATGTGCTCTTTTAAAAACAATTGAAAATAAAAAATTTCAACAAATTTTTTGAGCATTTTTTGCTCAAATTTATGTTTAATAGCATAAAAAGTAAATATCTCAATTATCCCACCTACTTCTATGTCATGATTACTGTTTCCAATGATTTGGCACCTATTATTTGTCTTACCGTAAATACATCCTTGTCGATTGTTTTGAAGTAAATACAATCAAATTGAGTTCATTTGCACTTGCGCCATAGAGTATTTGAGGAATAAAAAACCAAACTTCAATACATATAAGCATAAACTAACACTAGGTTTAGAATATTTTATTAATTCAAGTAAAATCCTTAAAAGTGAGAAAAGACTGATATAAAGACTATAACACATGTAAGCTATACTAGAACATCAATAAACATCACTTATAGGTAAATGTCAAATCTCTTTTTTTATTATTTTCAGATTTAGAGCAATGTGTAAAAATTAAACATGAATGTATTGGAAAAAAACAAAAATTCCCCATAAATTAATCTCCAAATCTTCCCAAAGAAAATAAACAACAACAAGTCAAAGTCATTTAAAAAAGACCAATAACAACCAATTGTACCACCGACTCCCATGACATAAATTACTTGTGCTATTACAAAACTACTGCCTCTAAAACTAGCATAAGAAAAACTAATAAAAGAAGTAGAAAATAACACGCAGACTCAAAAGTGAATTTATAATACCTAAAAAGCATTCATTGTCTCAACATTCAAAAGCACATGGAGAGTCCACATCTAAAAACCTACACACAAGAAGTTGTCGAGGTCTTTGTATTAGAGTTAGAAATAAAAAATTAGGAATCTAATACTCAGACACACGTCTATTGAAAAAGCATATCTATATGCATGAACAAAGTCAAAATTGTCCTTATATCATAAATTATCTTGAAGTTTTATAAAATATTGGTATTGCCATTGTATAACTCAAAGTCTAGCCATCTCCTGGTGCTTGGCCAATGATGAACCTGCAATTTGACTATGGCAGTTGAAGCAAAGCATGACCTTTGTCACTTCAATTTTGCAAGTTCACATTGCCCATCTTTTTTTTATGTTTTCTTGTAAATCTAAAATAAAAAAGGTTCTTTTTACCATAAAAAAATATTGCAAAGAACTTTTTAAATAAGAAAGAAACACAATTTTCACAAGATTTAGCAATACTCTTTTGTTTGGAAGAATTAGACCAAGAAATCTCCTCAAACTAAAACATGCCATTTTGCAATTATTTAACTCTATCATAAGCATCTTTCAATTTCATCTTGTTCAAAAAGCATTTATAATCAAGAGTAGAGACAATCACAATAGTAGGCCAAGTAGCATTTTTATGTTGTTTAAATTTTTTAGCACATAATACATTGACGAAAGAACTAGCATACAAAACACTTTCATCTTATTTCAAAACATTCTTTGTCAAAAGCAATTCAACGGCAACACGAGTAAACATATAAGCACCAAGAGCAAAGTACGATTGAAGTTTCTTGTTATTAATAAAAGCATCATTGAGTTTAGTATTGGTAGAAGAATGAACATTTGTTAAACCAAAAGATTTAGAATTTAGCACTTCACAGGATTGACATAAATCATCATCTTGAATTACTGCTTTTAATCTAGCAATTTTAGAATTTACGGATTCAATAATATGATCATGTTTATTAATCTTTTTCTCTTATTTTTACACTTCTTTACCTAGGGTCATAACATCTTTCCTAAATCTTTTTGATAAGGATTAAAAGAATCATATACCTCATAGTCACTATTGGAGTCATATTGATCGGCTTGGTCCTTCATTAGTCATAAGACATACTTTCCCCTATGATCATCTTCATCACTTTCACCATCTACATTATTCTTATCAACCTTTTTAGGAGCAGCAATGACTTGATGTAGCTTCTTTATAAATTCTTCTTCTCTTTATTAAATGTATGCCTCTTGTCCTCTGTGCCATCATTGTCATCCTTTCTATGTTTAAGCAGATGTGATTTAACTCACCACATAGTGAACCACCACTTTTCCTATTCTTAACATTACTTAAAACTCAAGAACATTTGTTAATAATCCAAGTGAAGTTCTCCTCGGGGATTTCCTTGAGTTGGTCATTGGATGTGGTTTTCAAAGCAGACAAAGAAAATGAGCAAGAGACATCCAAAGAAGAACTAGATGAATGACATATCAAAAGCATTGATTTAGAATTGGGTTTTACGAGAGAAAATATTAAGCTCATGAGCTTTCAATTTCAAATAAAGAGATTCCAAATTCAAAGTATTCATATCAAAAGACTTTTTAATCGAAGTAACTTTTATTTCTCAAACCAACATATCAAGCCCACCAATCAAATGAGTAGCAATTTTAGAATTAATCTAATTGAGAGCATAAGAAGAATCAACTGAACGAAGATGTTTAAGAATTTTAGTAAAGAAAGCACAATATTCATCGGATTTCATCATGAATCCCATGTATTCTTTCCTATACACATCCTTTCGAACTTCTTTGATTGTGGAGGAAACTTGCTAATAAGAACATAATGAATTCCACATCTTATGCATGGTAGTGTAGTGAGAAATACAATCAAAATCAAAATGAGAAACACTACACAAAATCATATTTTGTGCTTTGCAATTATTGTGAAAAGCCAATTTATTTGTGTAGTCAATTGCATTAGAAGCATAAAAAACAATATAAGCAATAGAAACTTTTTCATAAATATCATAATCCTAAAACATAATATAAGAGTGCACTCTAGATATCCAATATTTAAAATCGACTCTATTAAAAATATAAGGTTGAATTGAAAACCTACTAGACACCATAGCAAAAACTCTTAGATCATTTAGAGCAAAACCTTGCCTTAATACAACTTGTAGGATCAGACGGCGTTAATTAGAGAGTGCGGAATGATTATCACTTACTTTTTCAAAACACTAGAGGCAAACACATAGTAGAAATATAAATAAATAATATTAAATCTGCTGTAATGAAACTACAACACTAAATTAATCACTTCCAATATGCAAAAGACCTAAAGCAGAACTAAAGTTGTGCTGCTACACTAGCCAAACCTGTGAACAGTGTGCGTGCAGTAAAAACAGCACAGCCACCTTGGATGAAAATAGTTAAAACATCACCAATTCAAATGTTTGATGTGAAACGTGAAATAGAAGTTAGACATAGCCTAATTTCAATTTTAACCAAAAAACTTAAAAGATGACACATGAAATAGTAGGGATGTAAACAAACTTTAATCTGAACGAAATCTGACAGGCATATACTAAAACTTACATTAATTTGCACCAAACTTGGAAAGGATAAACTGGACTCAATATGAATTTAACAAAAAAAATTACAATCCAAAGATTATATCAAAATCTAAAAGCAATCTAAACTGGCAACACTCACCCTACACAAAAATCGAATTGAAAAATAGAATTGAGGATGAATTTGCTAAACTTTATTGATCAATTCCAATTCCAAAAGTGTCTACAAAAGCATCCTATCTCTCTCAACTCTCATTCTCTCGAACCCTACGGAAAACAATCTTTTTTTCATATTTTTTTCTGTCACCTGTCTATCTCCACCTCTCCACCTTTTATACCATAAAGTAGACACGGTCCAAAAACTACATGACTAGACCCAACATGGCCCAATTAATCTATACTGACTCTCAAACCCATAATCTATTACAAACTAAACCACCGACCCACTTGCTTGTGTAACTTCATTATGTTTGACATCACATAACTAATTTGCGCAGAACATTCCTATTCCATGTTATCAATCGTATTCATCCACCCATGTATAAGGATGACCATCAAGTGACATCTCCCGATTGACTTTGCCATCCTAGTCTTGGCTCCTCATCATTTGCCACGATCATCTTCTCACTTCTTGTGCATATCAAAGACAAAGAAAATATTTTTTAGTAACAAGTTTTTTCCAACTTGATCCACATTAGTCTAAACAATAATAGCATTTACAAATTATTCATTAAACATATCACATGTGATCTAACAATATCCATTGACCTCTCCTTGCCTATTCACCCAAACCAAAAAACTCGGACACAATGTAGAGGATATATTCCAAAGAGCCAATGCATGATGAGGACATCATCTCATCTTGCAGGCATGAACATGCTTTTGCTAGGCTAGAGGCTGCTATGGCGGTGGTGAAGGAGGGGATGGATTGATGCTAGTGTGAGATGCAAAGCTGTACTGCCAACATTGTGTGCAGGTTGAAGGTACTTGTAGGAGACCACCACTGCTGCTAGTGAAAGGTGAGAAGAGTTCTTGGCAGATCTGGTTGCCCGCAATCTCCATGTGCCTTGATCTAACGTGGTGGAGGTTGAGGAAGGGAGGTGCAGTGACTGATGACATGAAGTTAAGGAGGGCATTGACGACTTGCAGGTGGCCAGATCTGGTGGCTCCCGAACTCAGGACAGCCATATCTGACGTCGGTGCCACCGTTGTCACCATCACCAACAAAAACAGGGAGGCTGAGGTTGTAGATGGCAGCGGGAGGAGGATGAACACTGACTTCAGTCACCACCATCTATGGTAGGGAGAGTGAGGCGAAGAGAGAGGAGGAGAGGAGAGGAGAGGAATGGGAATGGGGTGGAGTGGATGAGGAGGGTCAACACCTAAAAAAATCTCCACCTTGTGACCCATCGGTTTAGCTCGGCTCGGTTTATTATGGGTGTCGATCAACTAATGAACCAGAACCTATAGTATGTTATAGGTGTAAGTTGTCTTAAAAACCGATACTAATACTATTAGTGCCGATTTGTGTATAGAACTGGCACCTATAGTTGCTCAGAGGTGCCGGTTCTATATTTTTTTTGTCTCACGGAGGTGGAAAATGATCAATAGGTACCAGTTTAAAATGAACCGGTGCTTTGAGCCATCACCTATGAGAGATTTTGTTGTAGTGATCTGGCATGCATGCACTCTGCAGCTCCCTTTGCTACCTTCAACTCATGTGCCGAGCTTTTCGTGCAACTCTGACATGAGTGATGAGCTCTGCCTCGGCACTACATGTACTCTTGGAGCTCCATTAGCTTTGGAATCCTCAAATATCTCTCTTGCGCCCAAATGGCTAGATCAGGGATGTCATCGATACTGTTTCCTTGCATGCATCTCGTCCCAAACAAGATGCCCGCATTTTTTTGGTTGGTTGGTTTTTATTGGGGTTTATATGAGTTGATGTAATTTTTAGATAAATTTATCCAAAACTTTGGACTTGTCGCATCTAAAATTATTGGAGCCATTGGTAATACTTTTGCAAGTAATTAATAGCTATACTTACCTCTATTACACAAAATATATCTATAAGGATTGAAACCTAAAGGTGGCCAGGAAAACTATATTATTCTTATTCTGATTCCCAGCTAATAGCACTGACACGAGGTCTACAATATATATACTCCCATTCTCAGTATTGTAGGTATTGTTGGCTTGAATAATTCATAGGCACGTGATAACTTGGCTCTTCCTTCGACACGACTCATATTGGATTTTGTGAGGATTCTGTTAATAAAGCCTTTATGTTTGGGGTCAGCTTCCACTTAATTATGTGCCTATACGGTTGGTGGTTTTCGTATTTAATTATAATATAATGATACTTAAGTAGATCATTCGAGGGCACTATAGGAGAACCTTATCGGTGATGGGTCCAAACCCTTAGCTCCAATGGAAAACCCCTTGGTTAATACTTATCTTTGATGGGTGAATACATGTTACTAATTGCAATACCTATGACTATGAAGGGCCACAACGACAGCCCGCCACGTATAATGGTTCTCCCCATGGCTAGCCATTTTACCACTTGTAACTAGTGGTCATCCCATATGATTAGATGCCTTAGCACCTATGACAACTTATTTCTAGGTAGTAAATACCACCGTAATAGATAAGTGCATGAAACGTTTGATAGGGATAAAATGTGACCCATCACTGGTAAGGAAAATCACCCAAAAAAAAAGGACACCCTAGATAAACCTATACTACTCTTTTTTTGAGGTCTTACAAAATCATAGGAACTTACAAGGTTTAGGTTTAAAGGAAAACATAAAAACAATAATACTAGAAATTTAAGATTTCTAGCAATATCAACAAAGATAAGGAAACTTGAAACACATTTTAACTTCTATGGAAAAATTAAGACACAAAAGACCACTCATCTCTCATCTAAACAAAATACCATACTTTTGTTTCCACTACAACACAACAGGAGTTTCAACCATCTCTGAATTTGGTAAACACAGATCATGCCGGTCCTTAGGATCATACCAGCAGGACATGAATGTATTATAACCAGCACATCCAATGGATCAACCATCTCTACAATGGTGCTTACCCTGGATCAACCAACTTTAGGGCAAAAGAGTTGGGATCGAGAGTCCTGCTGACCTTGGCCCAGAGCTGGCTTGGAATAAGAAGAGGACGTTGTTGGCTAGGGGGCATTGTACAATGGGGGCGGCCAGATCCAATGGCCTTTGAACTCTGGGAGGCTATACTTGCTACCCTGTAGGTGGCAGCGACTAGATCTAAAGGGGCAAGTGCGGACAAGAGAAGTGGAGGCAGCGGTGGTACAACTTCGGATAGGAGATGCCACTTCTAGGTCCTTTTGCTTGCCATTGATGGTAAAGGCCATCATGTTGAGGAGGTAGGAGTAATCGTCGCCATGGAGTAGAAGGGCTAGATTTGGTGTACCTGAGACAAAGGGTCATGGCAAAAGAGGAGGAGGGGAAGTAGGAGGAGTGGCGATGAGGTTGACGCCCTTGACTGAGATGGATGCCACCACAGCAAGGCACTGTTCTAAGGGGTAGAGAAGATGGAGCTCTACACTCGGGGATGAAGGAGGCGATAATCGACGGTTAGATCCACGTCCCCCGACCTCTTGAAGATTGGATTTGGTGGTTGGCAGTCGGGCATGAAGGCAATGTCGCCCGGTGGACGGGGACAGTCAGATCCATGTCCCCCGACCTCATGCAGGTCGATGGTTTGGGATAAAGGCTGTGACGGTTGACAAATGGGGATGGAGGCCATAGAGACAAAGGCCATGGTGGTCGACATACGGGGACGGAGGCCATGGCTCCCAATGGTTAGGGATGGAGGTTGCGATGACCTATGACAAGGACCATGACCTTGTCTCGTTGGAGAGCTCCAACTTGGTCTCCTCCCTATGCGCCATCACTAGCCACAGAGGTGGGGCCACGATGGAGCTAGTGGAGGGTGCTGGAAGGGGAGATATGGAAGGAGAGAGGATAAGGTAGAATAAATGAGTGGTCTCGGTGAGGATGGGGGGACAAAGAAAAAGTGGTGTCGATGCCTCGATGGTCACCAGTAATGGATAATTAAAACAGCCCGTTAGAGATAATTTATCCTCTTTGATGGGCTGCATTTATCACCTTTGATAAACGCAATAAGATGATAAACGCAACACATGACTATAAGTGTTGTAATAAGAAAAATATGTATCGAGAGTAGCGACATGCCCCAGTTTGTAAACAGTGGAGGTGCTTGTAGGACATAGACAATGAATCTATATCATTAAATGCACACTCATCATATGAATGTTCTACTTCCTACTACTTCAGGGTATGATGTCTAGATTAGGGCCGTAAAAAAAAGAAGCTACAGTCACAAGCAGCTCGAACCTAGACTAGACACAATTTAGGCTCGGCTCGATCTTCAAACGAACCGAGCCTGAGCTAGTCCTAATGCTTACTAGCTTTATCAGCCAACACTCTCATATGTCAGCAAAAGTCCTAATTTTTTCAGGCGGACGTTGCAACTGAATGCGAAAATCAATTTTTGCATGCAGTCAAATAACAACGCCTACCTGTACAAGAAATTTGGTGAAAACAATTTCCAAAAACTATTTAGCAAAAAAATTATCTCTATAGACAACCATATTTTTATAGATAAACCTCTTAATAGCATGTCTGTGAGGGCATGCTCGTATGTAAAAATATGTTCACCTCTGAAAATCACCTTTGTCTTAAACACGTAACCTTTATGTATTTTCTCATACGAGCATTTTTATTATAGCCACTTATAAAAATAAAACAATATCTTAAAAAAATATATTTTTAAGTAGTGCGAGGTCAAGCTCCAAACAAGCCTAACAATATATGTTTTTTTAATGTTTATTTAGTAAACTATTAGATTAAATGTGTCATTTGTATGTATCCGCACGATGAATTAGCATGGGTTGATATCATATATTTATTTGTTTGTTTTTATCTTTTTTATTAGTTAGATCATAATTATTTTTATCAAGAACTTATATTTAAAATATATGTTGTACCAGACAAGCTCGGCAGTCAAACTTGCGGTGAACCGCTTAGAAGCTCAAAGGTTACACAGGCTTGAATCGAGATCAGCTTGAGCTCGTGCTGAGCTTGAGCATAGGCAGCTAAGTTCCAGCATGGCTCATTGACCATCCTAGTCTAGACTGAAAAAACTATAGTAATATTTTTTTGATAAGAAGTCATTCTGGCCTCCACCAAGATTTATTTGGCCAGCTATGGAGTTAAATAATACCTAAATACTTGCCTCATGCTCTTTCGTTTTAAAATAAGTAACTGTTTTAGGAGGAGGAAAACAAATTATAAGAAAAAAATTAACTTAGATACGCTTTATTTAATGAATGACGATTAATTGTAAAAAGGTGATTTCGTAGCATGAAAACAAATTTGAATCCATAGCTTTAGGAGGGGAATATTTTATCCTGAGGGCGGAAAATTGGTTGCTTATGCGCCAGAAAAAAAAACGAGCTTATAAAACAAACACTTGCCAGTACAAAACTACAAATAACCACTTGCAGTTTAGTCTAATCCGAGGACATGTTATGTCCGATCCAGTCCCCATTCATGCATGCCTGTATGCACACGGAACCAAATTAACAGCGAGAATCATCAGAGATTGTAACCTAATTTAGAATAGTACGTCACTGGACATTGGAATCAAGTTAGTTAATTGGCAGCCACACGTACTGAGATAACAAATTTATAATTTGTTATGCGCATATGCTTGATATCAATTGATAAACTTTAAATGATTGTGCAACTCAAAAATAAAATTTAATAATTTTTCATAATCACAAAACCTAAAAGATCATTTTTTTACAATCTGAATATAATAGCTTTTCATCACTAAACAAATTGTATCTATGGATCATCCAGAACTCTAATTGATCTAAAAATTTATCATAATAAATTAAATAAAATTTACAACCAAAGTCAATTGGATTTTTTGATCTTGAGATATTAATAAAAATAGAAAGTTGACGGAAATTAATTAAGCTGCAATTGATTAATTGAGATAAAAATAATTAACTAACCAAAATTTTTAACACTAGAAAAACAGAAAAAATCAATATAAAATCTCTCAGACATGAGTGAACGAGAAAGAGAGAGATTAATTAGTGCTCTAATCTTTCATAAACTTTATCTTTATTACTAACATTATACTTATAAGAGGCATCTCTAAATCATTTAAAATATTTTTTTATAAAATCTTTAAAACCCTATAATTTATTATCTAATTTATTCTCTCCTCCAATTCAAAAACTTTTTTCTTTTATAATGAACAATAACGCCACTAGCCCGCCACCGACATAGGCTGATCCTGCACCACACAACTTGACGGCCATGTTGCTTCCACGAGCGCGCCATTCTGGCTTGCCGCTCCACTGTGCCTTGCCTTCGCGCATGCTAGCCCACTGCAGCCCTTGTCCTGTTCACGCCTCCTCGCGTCGAGCTAGGCCTGCACATACCCTAGCCTCCTCCGTGTGTGGACATACTGTCCGTGATCTACATCATACATATATTTTCATTTTCATAATGTGACCCATGTTGGTGTATATACGCACTCGCCATACTTTACCATAATAATTTCAATATAACTCATTTATGAATTGCTAATTTTAATATAAACAATTTTGCTAATTTAATATAGATAATTTTTTATAACTTTTGATTTCACAATCTACCACTACTTGATAAAAATATTAGTAACAACGCATGAATATTCAACATTGCCATTCCCTTCCCTAAATAATTTGTGTGTATAAACTTACTTCTCCTTTTTAAGATGGTTTCATCAAGAATACATCTAATAGAAAGTTTTTTAAGTTTATAATAATTTTTTATAAGCACCATAAATCATCAATGTAAACAATCTCACATACGCCATGTTAAAAGTAATTTATACTCTCATATCTACACACATGCAATGTAAATTCAGTACAACTAAAAATGTAATATTAATAATTTATTGCAAGGCCCTATATTTATTCCTCAATTATTTCAAAACTTGTAAGCATTAAAATGACATACTTTATTGGTGATTTAGAAAATTGAGAATTTAATTGATTTCTACACAATATAAATTATAAGAAATTATATACACTAACAACCTTACTTTTTAACCTGGTCAAAGCCTTTTGTCTTTGGACAATTACAAGCTTAAAAACTAAGCCTCGGTCATACACATCTTTTGTACAAAAGTATAAAACAGTAAGCAATCTCATTAATGGAAGTAGGACAATGCTTATCTACTTTATCTTTCTCATATTTTTTTATAGCACATCATTTTGATTTTTCTCATATATTTTCATATCATATTAGTATATTTAAAATAAGATTAAAATAGATATAAAAGTTCCATTATTTAGTTTAAGTTGTTCATGCAAAGATCACTATCATGAAACATATTTTATGATATGAACTGCAAATTATACATATGAATTATATGAATTATATGTAGTGCTCATTATTTTTTTAATATAATTTTTAATTTTCAAATAAAAAAATGTTATAAAAGGTTGATGCTCCCCATCAAAATAATCCTATAGGATGAATAACCCCAAGTTTACCTCAAAAACGAGTAAAACGAGAAGAATCTAAAAGTTTTATAAAAATATCTACCAATTACAGTTCAGTATTTACATGATGAAGTGTCAGTTTTAATTTTTTTAATATGATTTCTAGAAAAGTGAAATATAATATCAATATGCTTTACCCTAAGGTGTTGTACTACGTTCTTAGGAATACAAATGGTATTTATGTTACCACAGAAAAGCGAAATATTTTTTGAGAATAACAATTAGTAGTAGTCAAATACTCAGATTCAGTAGTTGATTGTGCTATATAAAATTATTTTTTACATGACCAAGAAACCAGTAAATTATCCAAGAAGAAACAAGCACTAGAAGAACATTTCCTATCAAGTCTACTTCTTGTAAAATCAATATCAGAAAAAGATCTTAATCTAATACATGAAGATGTAGATATCATATGCCAAAATTTTTAGTGAAATAAACGTACATGAGAATCCTCTTGATTGTTTGAAGATGTGAAGTATGTGGAAAATCTTGAAATCGTACACATAAACATAACATAAATTATATATCCGGTGGTGAAGCATCAATATACAATAGTGAACCAATCATAGTTCTATACTACTTTTGGTCAACCGGCTCATCATCTGCGTCAGGATTAAGTATAGATATTGCTCCCATAGGTGTCATAATGGGTTTGTAATTCTCCATTCCAAAATAATGTAGAAGGTCATTTGTATACTTATTTTGAAGCACAAATATATCTTTTATTTGTTTGATTTGCAATCCCAAGAAGTACAACAATTTTTCCATCATACTCATCTCAAATTCTCTACTCATAGTTTCTGAAACCAAGACACCAAAGCATGGGGAAGATAATCAAAGATGATATCATCCATAGAAATCTAAATGAATAATTGATCATTATCTTTCTTAAGAATAAAAAGGGTTTTATCTAATTTTTCTACAGTAAAGCCCTTTTTAAATAAAATATTTTTTAACCTATCATACCATACTCTTAGGGCTTGTTTTAAACATGCAAGGGTTTAGACGGTTTAAAAACATGATTTAAATATTTGACATTTTGGTGGTTGCTTAACATAAACTTCCTTACTGATAAAGCGATTTAGAAAAACACTTTTTACTTCCATTTGACAATGCCTAAAACCTTTTGATGTTGCAAAGGCTAACGAAATTATAATTGCTTCGAATCTAGCAATAGTAGCATAGGTTTCACCAAATATAGAACTTCTATTTATGTAAAACCTTGAGATACCATCCTAGAATTGTTTCTAACGACTACACCATTCTCACTGTTTTTATTTTTAAAAATCCATTTAGTTCTAATTATAGAATAATTAGAAGGTGGTGGTACAAGTTTCCAAATCTTATTATGTTCAAAAATTTCTAACTCTTTATGCATGGCATTGGTCCAAGATTTATGAGCTAATACAAGTGATATATCTATGGGTTTAAAACATGCTACAAAAGCTGAATGAGTATGATAGTTTGGATCATTAAACTTATAGCGTGTCACATTTTCATTAAAATTACTAATGATTTGTTGAGGTGGATATTTTCTCTTAATGCAAGGAAGCTATAGTTTCAAAAACTTTATCTTTTTCAATTTGATCTCCTATTTGCATAGGAGATGTTGAACCTTGAGGATGTTTAGTTGTTTGTGAAGTTGTGGTAGGTGCTAAAAGCATTTCAATTGATTGTGTGGGAGGACACAAACCTTCATCTTTATCATCTTAATCAACAAAGATGTTCTCCCGTGAATATATGCATCTGTACCCGTAAAACTTGGACTAGTACCTTGGCTAATGTCATCAAAATTAACTTCATAGGTATCTATTATTTTATTAGTTTCTAAAACTACAACATGATAAGCATGTGTATGAGTAGAATATCCAAGAAACATGCAATCAACTAATCTAGCCTAAAATTTATCTAAATTACTAGATTTTAGCACAAAATATTTACATAAAAAAACGAAAGTGAGAAACACTAGGCCTATAATCAAATCAGAGCTCATAAGAACTTTTACCATGTTTTGATCTTAAAAACACATAATTTAAAACATAGCATGTGGTAAATATAGTTTCAGCCCAAAATTTTATACGAGTAGAGAATTCATCTAGCATTGTCCAAACCATCTCAACTAAAGTTCTTTTTTTTTCTTTTAATTATATCATTTTGTTGTGGTACTCTAGGAAAAGAAAATCAATGATCAATATCTCTTTTAGCAAAAAAGTGATCAAAAGAAGAATTTTTAAATTCAGATCCATGGTTACTTCTAATTGCTCTAAGAGATCATGGGAGATCAGCAGATAATCTAAGAGCAAGACTTTTAAAATGACTAAAATCGTCATCTTTATATGCTATAAAATAAACCTAAGAGTATCCACAGTAATCATAAACTATCATTAGCATAAACCATTTACCTCCAAATGATTGAACTCATGATGGTCCAATGGTATGGTGGTGTATAAGTTGTTTCGGTGCATTAGTCATCTCCATAGTAAATGGTGGATGTAAGCATGTATGTGTTTTACCATGTCTACAAGAAGAGCATACTATATTGCTATCACCTTCAACTTAGATAGACCACGTATAAGAACCAAACAATTAATATGTGTTAGATGATCAAAACCAAATTGGCTAATTCTACGGTGTCAAAAAATTAAGTCTTTAATGTCATTAGTAACTAGGCACTTATGCTTAATAGAAAATGACAACCAAAATAAGTTTTAAGCACTTCTTAAAATTGTGTAGTATTAAAGATAAGATCTCTTGAAGAATCTAACACTATGTATCTATCTTTCTCAAAGCACACTTCAAGGTGTTCATTAATCATTTGTGAAATAGAAAGTGTTTGCACAAAAATCTAGTAAGCCCTGTGGATAGAATTAGAGAGCTGATCAGTTTATGGGAAGAGTTCGATTGATTCAGGGAAGAGCGGATCGGACGGATTGAGAATTGATTTAATTTAGTTGAAGACGAAAGATTATCCAGATGGGATCGAATCTAAGGAGTAGCCATAGAAACCACAGCAGGATACTTTTATCTGTATATAAAATATATCTTGTAAGATAGACAAGTATAGTTAGTTTTGTTAACTTCTAGAGATAGTTTCCTTTTAGTTTTGTTATTTGGAGGTTGTTTGTATCTATGTTAGATTCTTATAATCTTAGGGTATAAATATAGACCCCTGAAAGCTTGTAATCTATCTCTCGATCAATACATCTTTGGCTCATCACCACTCTAGTTCATCCTGGTTTTTACCGGTGGGTGCTAGCTCTCGACGCAAGACTGTATCAGTTAAGTCTAATCTCTAGCAAAGGGGTGAGCCCCACCATTATCTTGGTGTATTCGCTTTGCCTAAGACTGCATTGGTTAGGTCTAATCTCTTAGTATGATCGGGTGTATCACATCATGATCGTGTGGTTCTATCTATTTATCGAGTTCCCTTTACTAGTATCGGTCTCGTGCTACATCAGTTGGGTCTGACCTATGAGACTGTTGGTAGTAGATCGAGATGTAGGTCGATAGTTACTTAAGTGAAAGTTTCATCGGAGTGGCCAGCCGATGAGTTATCCACACAACGAGTATCATGCTGGTTGCACCGGATCCTGGCGCAAGCATGTGACGCCTGGGAGGTCTGCTTAGCTCTAGTGCAGGCATGTCGGCTTATCTCCGTGGCTTGAGGTATGCTCGCCGGGGCCAGTGGGTTCATGTCGGCTCCGGCGCGATGGTGCGGGTGCGGGCGTACCAGTCAATTTGACCTTGCAATTGACAAGGAGGTGAGGCAAATGGGTCAGTTGGACGATGGGTCGATACAAGCGCTCGCTATCAGCTGGCTACCGATAGGGTCAGGTTGGTCATCGGTCGTGTCTGGATGGCTCCTACTATCGGCTGGTCGTCGATAGGAATCAGGATGCCCTTTTATCGGCTGGGGAGCCAAGAAGGTGTAGGCAGATGTCGACAAAGGATACAATGCCTTCGGGTGTAGTGGACATGAGGCCCTGATCCATCGGCCGAAGAGGGTAGTAAGGTGCGCGAGATCCCTCCTGGTAGTCGTTCATCAGCTAGAAAGCCGATGAAGGCATATGCGAAGTAGCGAGGAATCATATAAAAGGGACCAGCTGCAAAGCCGATACCACTTTGGATATGGCAGCACGAGACCTATCGCCCACCATGACGACGCCGCTGGCACCAAATCTTAAAGATCAGACCTAATCGAGGTAGTACGAGAATGAGGCCAACGACAACGGGATGGTGGACACCGGATCGGATGTGCTGAACCGAGAGCGAAGCAAACCCATCGGCTAGCTGAGCCGATGAGAGGACGTCTCTCTGAAGATAGGCTCGCATCGGCTGGAAGGCCGATGCGCTTGGCATGGCGCTCGAAGGAAAGGCTCTGAATACCTGGTGTGTATCAACCGAAGAGCCGATACGCTGGGCGTTACGCTCAATATATAGATAACTTATCGACTAACACTCCAATGAAACGCCATACAGAGACCTATAGGTCTAAAGCTCATTCTACTATCGGCAACCTCATAGATCGAACCTAACCGATGCAGCACGAGACCGACGATGGCAGGGAGAGCTTGATAGGCCGATAGACCCTGCACGGACATAATACGATATATCCGATCGGTCTAAAAGGTTGAACCTAACCAATATAGTCTTAGATGGAGCGAGGCATATTGAGATAGTGACGGGACTTACCCCTTCGCCGAAGATCGAACCTAACTGATGCAGCCCCACGTCGAGAGCCAAATCCCGCCGGTAAAAACCTAGATAAACTAGGGTGGCGATGCGCCGAGGTTGTATTGATCGAAGGATTGATGATCATTACATATTTCCAGGGATCTATATTTATAACCTAGGTTTACAGAGTTCGACATGTTTACAACAACCATCGGACGTTATTTCCTAACAAAAATAAAGGAAAATATCTGTAAAGAAGTTAACTAATTAACTAAATCTTCCTATCCATATAAGATAGACTACCCTGCCATGAACGACGGCTCCTCCTCAAATTCGGTCTTATCTGGATAATCCCCTATTCTGGGACCGAGTCTTTCCCTGCCTCTATTCGATCGTCTTCTTCCCTGTAGCAATCAGACATTTCTACGCTTCAGTCGATCGTCTTTCCAATCTATCGCTGGATTTTCCAAATTTTGGCGTTAACACATGCCTAGTGTATTGGCTCCTCAGCCGACACACATATATCTGTAGTGATTTCCTTTGATCCTCACACCCAGTGCATCAGCCTCAGCTGATATACATATATCTTCAAAGATCCCCTTTCATCGGCTTAGTTTGTCGATGGGTTCACCCATGCCTTCTAACTGCATGTTCGATCTAATCTCTCATATCTACGGCGGATTAGGTCTCGCTCCTTACTATCCATCGCGTATTATATTCAAAGCACCATCGGCTTTATAGCCGATAGATCTTTTATATTATTTCTTACCAATCCACATATACCTTCATCGGCTTTCCAGCCAATGAACGAGCGTTGCAGCCTCCATCGGTAACTAGTTGATAGGAAGATTCCACATACATCCTTATTGATCATCCTATTCAAAGCGCCATTGGCTCTGAAGCCAATGGGTCCTTAGTCGTTTATCTGTTTATATCTTCATTGGTTTTTTAGTCGATGAAACAGTTCTACAGCCTCTATCGGCAACCAGCCGATAGCAGGAGTCTATATAATTATTGACTATTCTATTCGGAGCGCCATCGGCTTTATAGCCATGTGTCTTTCATTCCATTTGTCATTATCCATCTACACCTTCTTCGGCTTCCCAACCAATAGAAGAGTGCTTTAGTCCCTATCGGCAACCAGTCCATAGCAGGAGCACGTCGGATGCAGCCCATGAGTATCTCAACCCTATCGGTAGCCAACCGATAATAAGAGTTCGTATCGATCCATCGTCCGACTAACCCATCTATTTATCTTCTTGTCAATTGCAGGGTTAAATTAACTAGCACACTTACAACTACAGCAACCCCAACGAAGAGATCTCAAAGTCGAAGGACCTGCAGTAGAGTCTAGACCTCCTAGGCCTTAACGTGTTTAGGCAATCATATTGGAGCTACATCAGTGAACACGGAGGACTGATTCGACACAAACATAATTTTGGCATGCCTGATGGGATAGAAGACATCGTTCGTCGGTCAGTTCATTCATCGATTGAATATTTTACTCACCGACCGACGGGACGATACAATTGCCTAATTAGAAGTCAAAGTTTCATTCATTGACCAGGGGGGCATAACTTTTATCAATATATTTGAAGAAGAGGTTGATGCCAAGGCATTTTCATCTGATGAAGAAGCCAATGAAGATATCATAAATGGACGATCTAAATGAAGAGTAGAGACAACAAATGGAGCAAAACATGGCTAATTTTCAAAAGCTTTGTTTAGAATCCTTTAGTATGACTGGATAAGGGCCGATTAAAAAATCACAGTTTCCAAAACTTGTTTTGATGAGAGAATCAATCCAGCCACCACCTGTGAGTCCTCTGAAGCCGTTGTAAGAGTGATCAATGCAGCAGTTCATCAAGCACTCATCAACCCATTAGGAGTGTTGGTGAACACATTACAGATCTAAAGATTATCTTTTTATGTTTATTAGCTATCTCAATTATACCACTACCAAGATATTTAATAACAGTTGAAGCATGAGTGGATCATAACCCAAATAAGTTTTAAACTATTGATAACTAACCTTTTGATTTAAAATTTGATTGGAGCTTTTAGTTTCCATCTTTCTTTGCAAGTAATCAATACACTTCAAAAGAGTGTAATATTTTTTACATGAAACATATTGAAATTTATAATTTTTACTACAATTAGAGCATGACACAACCTTATGAGTAGCAAGATCATCTTTTAGTTAAGCAATTTTTGCATTAGCATCTTTTAGTTGACAAGAAACAGATTTGTTAACTAGACATGTTTATCATCTTTCTCTTTTTTAAGCATAAGTTTCTTTAAGGTAGATGTATACATATCCTTTAGAGAAGTATCATCATAAACTAAGTCACATGATTTACAAGATTCTCTAATTGATGTTACCTTCATCTTCTATATAGATATATCTAAAATTCCTAGCAATTGGCGAGAATTTTCAACCTCAGTATATATAACGTTAACAGACCGCAAGTTGCTAAGAATCTTATTAAAATAAGCAAAAAAATCATCAATAGATTCATCAGGTTTCATCTTAAAATACATGTATTTCTTTTTATATATCTCTTGGTGTATCTCTTTTACTGTGTTTGACGATTCGTGATAATTACAAAGTGCTCTCCATATCTCATGTATTGACTTGTGATATACACACAGTCAAAGTTACTTTTTTCTAGCTCTTAAATAATCAAAAATCCTCGTCTTACTGTTAGCATCCTATTGTGATATATTCGTCACTGTCACTACATCATTTTTTAATGGTTTGTAGGTCTTCTCCTATATCATAAAGCCTTGAGATTGAATGTATGGCTCTATCTTAGTCTTCCAATTTTGAAAATTAACAGATAAGGTTTTGTGAAATACCTATCCATCAATATATTTTCTAATTGTTGGTTAAAATCAATTAGAAAAAATAATAAGATAAATAACCTTGCTCTATTACCACTATAGTATCAACTCATATTAATATAGACAATTAAAGGGGATAAATGATTGCAGAATTCAAAAATAAAATTTAGCCCTTCTTCCTAATCACAAAACATGAAAAACTGTGTTTCTAGATTTTAGGTGTAGATGTGAATCTCCGATTGATCTCAAACTTTGTAAAAACAAAATAGACAAAACATACAAACAAACCCAACTGGAATAAAGACAATTATACTTCTTGATCTCCATATACTAAGAAAATAAAATTTCTAGACAAAAGGTTGACACAAATTAATTAACCTCCAATTAATTGATTAAATGAGATCTAAAAATAATTACAAACTAAACTTTTTGTAACTCTAGAAAAACACCTAGATCGAAAAAGCCAATCCAAATAGAGAAAGAGAAATCAATATAAAATCAATCGCTACACATACACACAAAAGTAAGTGAGAAAGAGAGGGATTAATTATCGCACTAATCTTCTATAAATTTTACCTTTATTATCAAGATTATACTTACAAGATACATCTCTAAATCATCTAAATAAATGATAAAGAGAGGAATTAATTACCGTACTAATCTTCAATAAACTTTATCAATATGCTTATGTCTCTAAATCATCTAAATGATTTCTCCATAAAATCCTTAAAACACTATATTAGAACTCTAATTTATTCTCTCCTCCAATTCACCTAAAAAAATTATTTTTCCTTTTATAGAACAGGAAAGCCGTTAGCCCGCCACTGGCTTGGACTTTGCCTGCACTGCACAACTGGGCAACATCAGCACCACGGGCCCATCTCCCTTCCTCGCACATGTAGTTCTACCCTGCTACTCTACTGTGCCTCGCCTCCGCACGTGCTAGCCCGCTATGGTCAACGGTTTTCTCGTGCCTTCTCGTGCCGAGCTGGGCTAGCTAGGTCTTCACACCACACGCTAGCCCGCTACGGCCTTAGTCTGCTTGTGCCTCTTCTTGCCGAGCCAGCCTTCACAATACGCGTCTTGGCCCAACTGTCTGTGATGTGTATTATAAAAAAATATTTTCTAGTTATATATTCACCCATATCAGTGTGAATACATGCTTATTATACATAATTTTAATATGCAATGCTAATTTTAATATTGGCTAATTTTAATATAAACTAATTTTTATCACTTTTTATTTCACATAATTAATTCAAAGACAGGACAAAAATAATTATAGGTACCAAATGATTCCTGGACAGGTGGGCTATGCATTTTCAATTAGACATGGCCATTAATTTTCGTAAGCAAAGAATAAAAAACACATGCACAGCAGCAGGTGCATGCACCCAACGCACAGTGCTGTGCCACCACCAAAGTTATCTAGTTGACCGTCAGGTTGTCAAGTATTTCACTTTCAAGTAAGAATTTTTATGCTTCCAACATACTTCATCCGTATTTTATTTTATTAGGATCAACAAATACTCTATTAATATATTATTTATGTGACCTAATATTATAATCATAAAAAATACTTTCGAGTACGAATAAAAATAATATTTTAATAGAGTAATCATTGGTCCTAATGAAATAAAATATTTCCTATGCTTTAAAATTAATTTGAAATGGAGTAATACATTTGGTGCATAAAAAAAAACCTGATGTCATCATCACCGCATACATATATTTGCACTCGATTATAGTCATGAGCGTACGTTTCTTAGCCACCACTAACATTATTACAGTTAGGGGCAGATTTATAAAGGGTTATCAAACGGATGCGCTTCCTATATTTTGCATATATTAAAAGATGGCATATTGTGGCTTTTCTTTACCGTACCGTAGTAGTAGAATTATATTATATAGATGAATTGCTAGCTACTAGTATTCTCTATTCACACATACATGTATAGTTAAATATAGGCATTTAATTGAAGCGTATTTTCTTTCTTTTTTAGATACGTGCATTAGATTTTTTTAATTTATTTTAATTACATAACTCTACGAGATAGGTCCTCTTCATTTCAAGTGCCCACCAAGCTAAAACACATGCTACATGTCTCCAGGGTATCATAGTAGAGGAGTTGATGCGTTGCTAGTGTTCTCTTCTCAGATGTGTTTTAATGCATAGTTGAGCATAAGATGATTTTTTTTGGGTGAGGAGTATTGTCTTTTTTCTAGGGATCTCAATTAGTTTTTTGCATTTATTTAATTATGTATTTATGCACTATTGCCAACAAACACATACGCCATGTATCTCAAGGGTGTTAGTTTGGTTTCGTTCGCGACCAGGGGCCTGTAGATAAGAAATGTGTAATATGTAATTGGGAAATATATTACAAATCATAACATGCAGAAATATATTTTGTTCTTTCCTGTATGTAATTATAGTCTATTAGATTTGTGCCTATTATTTTTCCCTTCCACTTACTGCGTGTGTAAATAAATACGAAATATATAATGGCACCTCTTGCTAGTACTCTATCTCCAGGCTATATGTGTCAACCACCGCTTTATAAAATTTCACTTAGACTATTGAAATCCTCAACTGCAAACAATGGGCTGCTAAAACAACATAGCTTTTTTTTTTTTACTTGTATATTGCAAGCCTACATTACCTCATTTCCTCCAATTCTATGAACACTTGAACTTCACTCTGTCCCTTTCCACCAGGGCTCTGAACTTCTTTCACCGTTGGTCGTTCCTCCAACACCTATGAACTCAGGCACAACCACCTCCATCTCCTCCATATCATCTCCAGCTCAATATGCAAGGTTTGTTTCTTTCCAATACTTGCGATATTATCCAGCCGATACAGCTGCTGCTGCCGCATATTTTTTTCTTCTCAATCCTTGTGTGCCTAGCAAAGCCGGATTTAGATCTAACTTCATTAATAAAATATTTTTTAAGACTGCCTCAACAGCATCTAGATCAAATCGACAATGAATACAAGAAGTTCTACGTAACGTCTAAATCCACTCGGAGCATTTTTTATTTTGATCGGCATGACCGCTCAACAACATTTTCTGTCCTCTCATAGACTTTTCTTTTCTTTTTGCAACGTTGCCACCATGGTTTTAGCCATGTGTATCATGGAGTGTTCTGACCCAACCATAAATTGCCATTCTCTCTCCTTTGAAGTCCCACACGCCGAGAGGGAGATCAGCAAACAAATGTCAACGTTTTTTTGTTGTCTAATAAATGGAAGAGGAAGAGAAGACTTATTGGCCATGTTGTAGATGCTGTACCAATAATAATTCACGACATGATGACAAGCATATATAATCCTAAATACGCACCCCCAATCAAGTTGTTTGTTTTAATAAGATATATGGATAGAGACTTCTTATTTCATGTGTGAAAATGCCATAAATTTAACACAATTATGGGAGAAGATACCATCTCTCTGTATTCTATTTTTTTACCATGTAAGCATACACCTAATATCTAGTTAATACAAATATGAACAGGGATCAGGTTAGCGAACCGATATTATTATATTCGCCGTTTGCATTATTAATATATAGTAGATGATACCTCCATCCATCACTCCCCTTCCTCATGTGCATCACAGCTTCCTGTTCTACATCTACATATAGAGCTGTCATTTCTCTCCGTACTCTAAGCTGCAGGGGATACTACTACAAACTGAATAGTCTCTGCAGGGAGCAACGGTCTCGCGTCACCTGCTGCAGACGACGCAATTCACGGATTCGGCGTATCGCAGCCCTCGGCCCGGCGGCGTCCTTGGCCAGCCGCCGCCGACGCCCATGTCGTCGTCGCCGTTCTCCTTTCAGAAGCCAAGGTAAGGATTCTCTCAGCGGTCTTATGCATTGCACGTATTGGACATGCATATTGAGCAGCTATGCCGTACGTTTTCGTTTCCTTCTCTGTTTATTGCCAATTATACGAAAATACGCACAGACAAACATGTGTACACAAACTCAATAGAAGACGGAGGCCATGATAATTCTGTGAAGAGCTTAAAATTTTCCCATAACCCCAATGCGGCAGATGCCAAGGGTGCTTTGATGTCGTGCGTCCATAGTCCATACTTCTCAGTTATATGAGAGTGTCTAAATTAATAGAGAATTTTGATGGTCTTTAAGAGGTAACATGAGATATCGTATATAGTTTTAAAGTAAATTATGGTTCGTCTTAATACCTCAACACTAATTAATGCTGGAAATTAAAGTATTCTCAACTACATAAATTACAATTTACAGCTACATATTGTGTTCTCGATCAAGGACCTTAACAGAATCCCTTCATGTCTGAGTCACGCAACCCTTAAGCTCCAAATATTCAACTACTAAAGTGGAGCCCCTAATGAACATCGTGAGAGAAATAAACCAGAGGTTATCCCACTGCAGTAGTTAGGTGACAATTTAATCTGTGACGTAGGGCGTATTAGTTCCAGGACAGCAGAGATTAATTCATAAATTAGTACAAGTTGCATGCTGAAAGAGGGAAATCTGTGTTGCTTTGACCTTATAAAATTACCACTCCTTTTTTTAAGCACAACCATGCTGTATGTAATGAGTTACACAAAAAAAAATTCTGTCAGATACATAACATCAACAACGTGCTCCGGATAATTTTCACACTAATTAATTAGGCCCTCACATATAATATCATACTAATTAAACTCAACTCACACCAAGTGGTATGGAGAGGCAAGTGGCAATCATCTATATAGTGTAATTTTTTGTTATATATAAGTAGTTTGGCTCTTGGTGTGCATGAGGAGCTTGTATCCCACAGGATATATATGGAGACAACAAACAGTACGTGTTGCACGTTGCATAAAAGGAGGATATGATTTGTTGTTTTAGATCTTTCATTCATATTATAAGGCACAGTATTCAAAGTAAATATTTAATATGCCACTATTAATATATAGCAACAATCTACATATGAACATATAAAGTATTTTGAAATATATATATATACACAGATCTAAGTCCATATATGTAGTGCGACTAGCTACATGTAGAACGTTACAAACTTTGAAAGAGGGAGGACAACCTTTTGTGAAGGGTTACAATTCTACACATACCACATTATTCCTAAAAAACAATAAACCTTACAGCACTGCCCTTTCCCTCTTTCTGTCTTACTGAAAATCAATAAATCAAGGCAAACAGAATGTTCAAAGAGCTAACTTCTCGGTTGAAGCAAACCTCACGAGCGTAACTGCATAAGAGTTATATATAACTGCTATGGTGTGTGAACTCGAGGGAGACTTTGCTATATTAGTGATGTGCATTCTCTTGGGATCTAAATCTTCATGGCCGTCACTAACCTGTTACAGACCCACTAATATGTTGCCTTCTCTAAATGGAGAAACTGCTTAATTAGGATATGTAAGCTGCTAAGGGAAAAGATGATGACACTATTTAGAGCTCATGCAACACGGTGCACATGGACTGCTGGAGAAATATGCGGATGGTCGTACGTACGTATTTCTCCATTAATTGATATGCGATAAGAGAGTTGTCAGTATATATAAATGTATAACCCAGATCTACTAGGCAGGAAAAGTGGTAATAAATACGTCGATTCATGCTATGTGATATACGGAGTATTAGGTAATTGTAACCCGTTGGTTTAACTATGAACAATTGGAGTTGGTAATAGCTATATATGGTCGCTGGGCTAAAAAATGATGGAAGATGTTTATATCATTTGTACTAATAGTGAGACCAGCGTAAAAGTTGTCAAGACAGAAAATTATTAAGGAAAGGGAGGGTACAGGAGAAAGGAACTACCGCCTTAACAACATATTCTATATATTTGTTTGTGATGAATTTATTCAATACATTGAATAAACAACGACTATCGTCTCATATATGCATTCTTTCTGTGATGAAGATTTAGACCTAGTTATAGCTCACCAGGCTGCTGGCAATATGGTTATAGCCTCTGGCTTATCTTTTAGTATGCCACCTTTCTTGGTTTAGCCTGTTTTTCTAGTACCATTTTATTCGCTTTGAAAATAAGTGGGAATGATATTAAAATATGACTACGGATCCTGTCATCTGTGGGCTCCAAACACTCATTTCTAACGAGTTTGATCCTCGTCACAGATAAGTGATCAGTGATAACTCTTCGTCACCTATGACGGGTTAAGATCCGTCAAAGCTAAGATTACCTATGACGTGTTACAAATAAAACCTATCACCATAAACTAATTACACTTATGATTCATCAAAGATAACATAGCTCTGACAATTGTTTTAACGATCTTTATAGATAAGATATCTTAGACATGTGATTGCGTTTATGACCTATTAGAGGTAGTCTATCTTTGATAGACATATTTTATAATCCGTTAAATATGACTCAGTCACCTATGATAACGTAGATTAACATCCATCATAGGTAGTTTACCTATGACTGATCTTATTTAAAACTCATCACATGTGGTGCTCACCTGTAACGAGTTTTTGCTTGAAACCTGACAATGGCATATTTAATAAAAAAATTAAATTTCTCTGTTCCCAGTAGTAATATTGCCATATCCGAAATTCTACCAAAATGATATATTGACATTCACATATTAACAAGCTCACACATACATACATATATATATATATATATAGATTCCTCACATATTCATTGTTAGATATTTATCAACATACACATATATTAATTTATGGGAATCACATATAGCTATAATTTTTGTTTAAATTCACAAACTTATCCATAGCCATGAATGTGCCACCCGTGCATTTTTGAAGAAGAACCACGACTATCTATGAAGTTAAAAAGTGGGAAAAAAAGAATTAAATAATATATTGTGGATTTTTATAAGTCAGGTGGTATTTTTTTTATTACTTATGTATTTTTTTTGATAAATGGTATATTCTGTGATCATTTAAAAACTAAGGACATTCATACACAAGCACATACATTGACAAATACATAAATACCAATATAATGTATATAGTATAATTATCAAATAGTTAACATTGGCCATTGTACAAGATGCATTCACTTTTATTCTACTTGGGCTAGAACATCGTTTTGGGTGAATGATTTCTACAAGGATGAAAGCAACTATTTATCGTATAATGTGCGCTAGGTCAATTTGATGGATATTCCACCAATTTGTCTGTGTAGTAGTAATACTATAGTTAGTACATGACAAGGAAAAATATAAATGACGTACATGTGTAAGCATGAATCTTGGGATCACAGTCGGTCACCTGTCTCATCAAAGTAGCCGTGTTGTGGCAAACATGAAAACTGCATTGATCAGTGACTTGTTACGCATGTTGAAAGTCCTTATGTTAATGGAGGATTTACTTCTTCTCCTTGTGCTTGCCTCCTTTCTGCATGTAAGGTGCCCACGCGACGTCTATTGCAGCAGTTAGAGGCTTAAAATTGTATGCTTAGTCACAGTTGGAGTTAAGGTAGTAAACCTTATTCTATTATGGCACTATTAACAAGAGAACCTAGTGCCGCCTACATGATAGTGTATCTGTCACGAACTCGAGGTCTACAAAAATACTAGTATAATGTAATGAAAAAGAAAAACTTAAGATTGCAAGACCCTAACTATTGATTGTGCGCTAACATTATTTATTCCTTGTCTTGCTGGGCCCAGAATCAATGGTTTAAGTACACGATGACATCACCGGTGTTGGTATTTAGGCTCATCTCATTGATAACTAATGGATCAAGGAAACCAACCTGGTACCCTGATCTGTGGGCTTCTTTACAACGTAACCTATAACTGTGCTCGTATTTGTTAGGATAATTTGAACATGAGTATTTGCGCAATAAAACAGGTTCATGTGCACTTACAAAGAGTAGCACTTCAGAAGACCCATGTCCACCTCTCATAGCCTACAAAGATCAAAGATATCATTGAAGCCCACAATAACATAAGCTGCACTATACAGGAATGGCTCAGGACCATGATGTCCAATGATTGAGTTCTCCTGTTGCTTTCTCTTGGGGTTTATCATCTCCATGTAGTATATGTGTAGTTTTTGGCAGGCACTACCTATTTGTCATAACAAATTGTCCTCACCAAGGACATGCCTAACATAAATTGAGTTAGCTGAAGTTGTCGAGGGGCCAAGGACTCATTTTGCTTGCCCTTTCCATTTCTCCTTCTACGTTGGCTTCTTTTCTATGTTGGTAAATTATCAGACTAAGGGGGAATCTTAATCGGAGACAGGCTGGCCGGTATATTATCCAAGTCCATTATGGTGGTCCAAACATTTGCTAGTTCTGTCATTGTGGGACCACATGAAAGTTGACTCTTCTGAGGTGTAGGAGATTTATTGGTATGCTAAGCTTGACGAGAAGTTAACTTGACTGTAATATCTCTCTTGGGCCATTGGTTGAATATTTTTCTTGCAACACCAAGAGTGAAGATCTCATCATTTGGTAGGATTGGAAGTGGATATTGCACACAAGTATCATTGAATTGGTCAACATTGACTTTGGCATAACCATCAACCAAGTCTATGCCATACACTTTCTGTGTTTGTGATGGTTTATGAAGCATTCTCTCGGTAGTAGTAATGCAAAATGTTGGAGTGACTCTAACATGGAGGACACACCTGGTTGCATCCTTCATGTTGATTATGGAATATTAGCATATTCATCCTTAAAATATGAGCCTACATAAGTAAATATTGCCTTATTACCTCTATATGGTCGACTGCGCATGGAGTTGGATGCTCATGTATCAGCTCTGTCAATGTACAAATGCTATGTTGTTGAGTTGGGCTAGCATCCACATTAGTTGGATTGGTCAGATGCGATGCTTGAGGTGCTCTCGCCTGATTCGCTTACATCTTGATCCTCAGATGTTCCACCTCTTTTCAAAGCTTAGCATCGAACTCCTTACCAAGATTGGCATTGACCTCCTCCTTCAGTTATTCCATGAGAAGGGCCTCCTTCTCTTCCTTCAAGACCCATAATTTCTTGTATTGCATGCTGCATTAGGGCAACTGATACTTCCAAGGCAATTCTGTGGCTATACCTCTGGTTTGCCCTGGATGTTCAGGGTTGCTGAGCGCTTGTGTGAGGACAACGTCCTCATGCATTCCCAAGGCTGACTCATCCTTGCTTTATGAATATTGCAAACCAATGAACTCCATCTACATGGCAAAAATAATAAGAGTTAGAGTAAAGCTTTTAACAAAACAGAAAGTTCATTCAAGATTCATGAGTAATAAAACTCACAAGTCTCTGGTACACCTCTCCATCAGCTTTGCTGGGAAAGGAGACGAACCCATCGAGGTTGACCCTCCCTATGCTCAAGCCTAGTTCAGAGCACGTTCTTTCGAGATATCAGTGAATGGGGGAGAGATGATTGCCGCTTTGTCGTCCTTGGGTCCTATGGATGTATACCACTATCCTGAGTCAATGCGGGTGCTCGTTCCTAGCCTACAACTACCGATGAGCATTACTTGTTGCTTGGAACATCTCAGAGGTCTTTAGCGCGCAGGATTGCTCCCACATTGTTTCAGTTATATGTGGGTAATCCCCGTATGGTGTGCGATTTTCTAGGGGATGACAAACTCGTTGATGAGCTTGGACTTAAAGTTCTTCCGTGCTCGGCCTGTCTTCGATAGCACGCATCACTTTAGTCTTTCCTCCACTTCTTCTAGATAGTCAAACATTTCCTTGAGTCTAGCTCAATCTTCCTCTTTCTCACTCTCAGAGACCATCTTGATATCCGTGTGAAGAATGCCCAAGTACTATCGTGTAACGACTACAGAACTATATGCGAATGGGCCAATCACACTTTGTTACTCTATTGGTCTTCTAGAAGCATCCACCTCAATAATTGTCAGTCTATGTTTAGGAAATTGGTTCTAAGTTCTAGGGTTTCGACCAAAGGTCATTGACCATGTTTTGGCTGAGGCTTCGGTTTCATGGATGTTGTTGGTCATTTTCGCTTCTTATATTTCAATGTATGCCTAAAAATCATTGATTACATTAGTTTAGTAAATATAAAATCACACTAGTTAATTAACTAAGAAATCACAAAAAATGAAAGGTAATTAATTAACAGAAAAAATCTAAAATCATAGGTAGTAGTATAGCTAAGAAATTCGCTAAAACTAACATTAGATAGCAAAAGGTTGCAATGCACTCTATGTGGTGGGAAAAGCACAGATAGGTTAATCATGGCGGTGCTTAAGGAAAACAACAATGGCGGCACAGTAGCGGGCTTGGGGTGGTCAGGGACAATGCTCGAGCATGGCGGTGGTAGCGACGACGTAGTTGCAAGCTTGGGGAGGTTGGGGATGACACTCGAGCATGGAGGTGGTGGCGATGACATAGTGGCGAGCTTAGGAAGCTTAGGGATACTGTGGCGGTGATTAGTGTCGATGGTGTCAGCGGTGCAGTGGTGAGCTCCAAGGGCTACCAGATGACTGGAGTGCTTAGGGACAGCGGCAACGGTGGTGTAGTGGTTGGCTTGGATAGCTCGGGGATGAGAAGAGGGCACGAGGATGGCAGCGATGATGACGCGGGTGGGGATCGAGCTTTGGGATGAGGACATTTGTGGCTTAGACTATCTGTGAGTGACTTTGCTTGAATCTAGATACTTTAAAAAAAGGCTTTTTGATTACCTATGATGGGTCATACAATGAAACTCGTCATAGGGTTTTGAATTATGACAAGCTGTGTAATATAGTTTGTCATAGGTAACATACTTGTGATGGGCTGTGCACTAAAATACGTCACAGGTAACATATCTTTGATGGGCCATGCAATAAAATCCATCATAGGTAACTTACCTATGATGGGTCATGCGCCAAAATATGTCATAGCTAACTTACCTATCATAGTCCATACAATAAAACCTATCACATGTAAGTCACCTATGACGGGCCCTTTACTAAAACCATCACAGGTATCTTTGACAAGAAGTCTACCAAATTCATTTCTTATTTGCAAGTATGAAAGTTAATAACTTTTATCAAACGTTGACCATAGTGTATTTGTAATTCTAGTAATCTTGTTGGAATTTAAATTCATTTTAAATGACATGAAAAGCCATTTATTTCACATAGCATTATAATGGCTCTTCGGACCTAACTTGTACATTACATAGACACAATGTTCCATAAGAATTCCTTCATCTGGTCTACACATACATGGTCCCATCATATCGTTGAACTTCTTCAAGAGAAGCTTCTTGGCCAACAATGTAAACGTATTTGTTATAATCATCCTCATTGATAATGTTGTAAACCCAAATAATTCTTCGTTTTTCTTCACAAATAGCATGAAGCCTCTTATTTGCCAGATCAGCAACATAGAACACTTGAACAACTTGTCTTACAAGAACAAACGGTTCATTCTTATATCCATTAGACTGCAACTTTACAAACATGAAACCATCTTTGTCAACCTTGACATGCTTTATATCATCCCATGTACACCGAAACAACATCACTTTGAATTTCACATAACTCAACTCCCATATCTCTTCTATTTGAATATAGTACTGATCACAACAACTGAGTTGGTTACTAATTGCCTCTATACATATTTCATTGTTCTGTATTGTGCTTTTTCGTCCTGGTTGGTTATGTAGAAAGTATATCCATTGATATTGTATCCTTGCCACGGTTGAACGTCCCATCTAGGGCCATTTGCCAGCCACTTAAGGGTTTCAATTGTGACGTTGCTTGAGTTACACACGCAACGCTTAAACCATTCATTGAAACTTTCATTGTGCTTTCTTCGGACCCAACTGGTTGAATGGTTAATATTGTCTTGTCAAATCTTTGCTTTGTGTTCCTCTAAGTACAACACAACCTCGGTCATATGTTAAAGGACGATGTTATGGGCTTTATCATATTAAGCGCAATCTAGCATGATAGTTTTTTCTTCCCATGATGCCAACCCCTTCAAGCTTGCCTTCAGGTCTCGACACCAGAACTCCAATTGCCCCAATTTCCGACATGTAGTCTATACATAACTTTGTAACCTCCTCAGTCGTGTACCCTTCAATTATGCTTCACTCAGGATGGGACCGGTTACGTATGTAAGCCTTTAAAATTCCTATGTTCTTTTCAAATGGATACATCTACCTCATGAACGTAGGACCACACACTTTTATGTGCTTGACTAGGAGGACAATGAGATGTACCATGATATCAAAAAATGAAGGTAGGAAGTACATCTCGAGATAACATAGTGTTCTCACTACATCTGCTTATAGGTTATCTAGTTTCTCTAGGTCAATAATCTTCTATCCAATTGCATTGAAGAAGGAGCATAACCGCATTATTTTCTACCTAACTTTCCACAGTAGAATATTCCTAATGGAAACTGGAAGAAGCTGTATTTATGACATAACAATCATATGACTTCATCCCAACCATTTTGAGGCCGTCCATCAAAACCTACTTACTTGGGTGCGATGAGTACCCAGATGAAACTTTAATACTCTTTAAACATGATAGCATAATTTTTTTCTTTTCCTTCGATAGAGTGTAGCAAGTTGGTGGGAGATATAATCTTCCTGACTCCGAGGTTATTGGTTGCAGTTCATTATGGATGTTCATATCTTCCAAATCTCGTCGTGCATTTAGCTCGTCCTTCTTCTTGCCTAGGAAATTAAGCAGTAACCTAACAAGGTTTTCACAAACATTCTTCTCTATGTGCATCAATTTAATGCATTGATGGGTCTCTAGATCTTCCTAGTATGGTAGCTACCAAAATATTGACTTCTTGTTCCACATACTCTTGTCCTTTGGATTGGTAGCTTTCTTCTTCTTTTCAAATTTATTACGAATGTTTATCACTAAGTCATGCACCTGCCTTATAATTCCAATGGTGCCCTGCATTTTTTCTTCTTGCCATTAAAGTTTCTCGTCATTCTTCTATACAGGTGATACAGGGAGAGGAATTTCCTATGGCCCATGTAGACCTGTTGATATGAAATCTACCAATGGCTCATGTTAGCACATACAAAGGCTTAGGAAATCTCCTTAGCTCCAGTGCAGATCCTTAAGATCTTGGGCGCCCTTAGCTTGATGAGGTGTGGACGTGTCAATCAAATTGACCTTCTAATTGATAGGAAATATAGAAAGAATTAGATCAACAAACTAATCGGCCAATGGGCCGATACGAACTCCTGCTATTGGCTTGATTGTCGATAAGGGATAAAACGAACATCAGCTGAGGTTCGACGTAAGCCAATGCGATGAAAATAGAATGAAACCTACTATCTCACGATGCTAACCTTATTAACAATAATCTTGATAGAGCGAACTCAACCGAGATAGTATAAGATTGAAACTAATAAAGCTAGATCGATTGATAGTGGATTAATCGCTGTAGGAATATTCATTAGCTAATAAAAGGTAACTCATCGACTAACACTACGATGAAATGTTGCATAAAACCTATTGACTAAACATGATTTAACCTATTTTGTAGAAATCTAATAGATCGGACCTAACTGAGACAATACCAGATTGTAGATAATAAGAAAATGACCTATCTGGCCAATGTATCATACACAAACATGATAGATATACTAGATCAATTTAATAGATCGAGATAATATAGCCTTATAACAAGATAATGAATTAGGATAAACCAACAACCATAATCTGGTGAACTAGAATAATCTAAGAGATCGAAATGATATAGGCTTAGAACAAATTAATGAATCAGGATAAACCTGCAACTATAGTCGGGTAATCAAGAATAGTCTAAAAGATCAAAATGATGTAGCCTTAGACATGACTAATCTACCTCATACAACTGTCGAGTGGCAAGACTTAGCCCTTTGCTAGAGATTAAAATGATGTAGCCTAGCTCCAAGTGGTGAACCCACTGGAAAACCTAGAAGATTAGGGTGGTGATACGCCAAAATTGTATTGATCAAGAAATAATTTACAAGACCCCAGGGTGTTTGTATTTACACCCTAGTATTATATGAGTTCAACATGGTTACAAGCAATCCGTTTGGATTTTACTTCCTACTCAAGAAAAAAAACAAAAACTTGCTTTTCTATAAGATACATTCTAAATGTAAAAACCAATTTACCATGGCCTTCACAATTTTTTCTTGCATTCGGTTTTCATCGGATATACTTCCATAAGTTGATCAGCTCCTTTCTTTAACTGAATCTATTAGTGGCCTTACCAAATTTTAATGTTAGCAAGACCATTTTGTATGAATTTTTCATTCACTTGTTGCGTGTTTCCTCCATATAGTCTGAATAGACTTTCTTTCATTTTATAGTCTAGCTTGATGCTTTACCAAGTGCAAGGTAGTTGTCAATGGTGCAGAAAAGCACCACATGAAGATTGATGTTCTCCTGTCCATAAGCGTCCCATGTCTTAAATCCTAGATGCCATAGTATTTCTATGCCATCGACCAGAGTTTCTAAGAACACAACAATATCGTTGCTAGGTTGTCTCGACCTTTGGACCAGCATGGAAAGCATGACGTACTTTCTCTTAAAACACAACCAAGGTGGTAGGTTGATGTTCACAAGAAGCACTGGTCAAGTGCTATGATGACTATTGAGGTCATCGATTGGTTCCTTTCTTTAACTAAATCTATTAGTGGCCTTACCAAATTTTGGCATTAACAAGATCATCTTGTATGAATTCTTCATTCACTTCTTACGTATTTCCTCCATATAGTCTGAACAGACTTTCTTTCATTTTATAGTCTAGCATGAAAGCTTACCAAGTGCAGGATAGTTATTAATGGTGCAGAACATCATCGCATGAAGTTTGATGTTCTCTTGTCCATAAGCATACCATGTCTTAAATCCCATATACCATAGCATTTCTGTCATCGACCAGAGTTTCTAAGAATACATCAATATTGTTGCTAGGTTGTCTCAACTCTTGGACTAGCATGGAAAGCATAACATACTTTTTCTTAAATCACAACTAAGGTGGAAGATTGAAGTTCACAAAAAGCACTGGTCAAGTGCTATGATGACTACTAAGGTCATCGAATGTATTCATGACATCTAAACTCAGATCCATACTAATATTTCTCGAATCTTCTATAAATTTAGGGTGCTTCCTATCGATATTCCTCCACTGCGCTGAATTAGACGAATGCCTTAGCATACTATCCTCATTTTAGTCTATTGCATGCTAACGAACTAACATAGCTTCCTTAGGATTGGCAAACATTCGCTTCATGCTATCAGCAATAGGAATATATATCATAACCTTTGCTAGACCACCCCTCTTTGATTTCTTACTATCCATACTACTATTTTTTTGCTTGTATTGAGAAGCTTTGTATGTAGGGCACGTATCCAAGTTGATGTATTCTTTGTAGTATAAAATGTAGTCGTTCGGACATACGTGAGTTCTTCTAACCTCCAACCCCTAAGGACACAACACTTACTTTGCTTCATATGTTATCTTCAGCATTTTGTTCCCATCGAGCAGCTAATTATTTAAAAAATCAAGCAAATATGTGAAGCTCTTATCTAACTAACCGTTACTTGCTTTAAGCTTCATTAAATCAAAGACAACAAATAGTTTCATGTGATTCGGCTTACATACAAGATATATATGTGTCTCCAAATCCATCACCAAAGCTGATAACTTCTCATAATCCTTATCATTATATTTTGGCTCGACGACATCATGAAGCATCTGAGAAAGATTATGGTTGACATCAATAAATCACTGCCAAATGGAAAAGGGACATATATGTCATCTCAATCTTCTTGTTTCTTCTGGTATTCATCGTTCACTTCTTCAACAATAATATTAAACGCTTTCTGCTCCCCGTGTTTGCTCTAACAACTATAACCATTAATAAGCTTCTACATTTAAGATGAGATTGTTACTACGCTCTATGTGTAGATATCGAGATTGTTACTACACTCTATGTGCAGATATCTTCTCATTTCTATAGTCTATACATGGACATAACATATATTTCTTGTTCCTACTTCTCTTATCATGCTCAACAGTATTTAGGAATTCAACTACTCTATTTTTAAAATTCTGATTCAAGCAAAATCCAACTACCCATTTGTATATATATAATAAAATTAGTTTGGATGAATAAACTATAAGTCCAAATTTAGCTTATTTTTTTATTTAACCTCTTAATATCAGGACAAAGATTTAACCATTATCATCCCATGTAAAAATATAAATAGCATACAAGGTGAGTTGGCCAATAAATATATCTATAGAGGTATAGAAGGTAGCTAATCTCTATCGGTTACCTACATACTCATCATTAAAGATGTGGTCAAAACACCTGTGATAGGCCATAGAGGTAAATGCATGTTAGAGGTCAAGCTTCACCTCTAAGGTGCTATATTAAAAAGCCGTTACAGCTAGTAAACCCTCACTTATGACAAATTCATACTAGATAACCATCATAGCTAAGGGCTTATCTCTAACCGTCTATCTACTAAAAATACGTTATGACGGCCCATCACAAATATAGTCTTATCTATGACGGGTTCTGTCTCATCTTTAATAGTCCTGGAGGTGAGGCTACTCGTGACAATGCACTAATATCTGTCACAGATGTATCATTTGGAATAAGAGGTTATGTGATTAGTGTACAGCTGTATGGCCTAAGTTGCACTCAGAATTGAACTCTACTGCCTTCTACATACTGACGTCAAACTAAACACAAACCAGAAAATGATTCATCAGCAAATTAAGTAGACACGCAGGCATATCAGTGGTAGACATATTTCAGCCTTGCAGGTGAAGTCGTTGAAGATCGGACGGCTGATGCCGCGTTACAGATCGTATGGAGGAGAATCCAGCGTCGGCAACACCATGCGCATGTGATCACCGAGTGTGCATGTGCCCAGTGAACACTGTGCGTATCTAGACCTGCAGCGGTCACACGCTTGATCTTGCCCTTCCCCTGGTGCACTCGCCCGTTTTCTCGCGCGCGACCAGGAAACCTTAAACAGGCTAATGTCGAATGAGCACCCACTCCCGTTCATGGAAAAGGCAAAATCTCCCTGCAGTGAGATATATGGCCAAGATTAATATATGGCAAAATCTCCCTGAATAAGAGATATATATAATCTGGGGACTGCTATGCTGAGTGAACTCGAGGGAGACTTTGCTATATTAGTGATGTGCGTTCTGTTGGGATCTAAATCTTCATGGCCATCACTAACCTGTTCCAGACCCACTAATATGTTGCCTTCTCTAAATGGAGAAACTGCTTAATTTTGATATGTAAGCTGCTAAGGGAAAAGATGACGACACTATTTAGAGCTCATGCATCACGGTGCAGATGGACTGCTGGAGAAATACGCGGATGGTCGTACATACGAATATCTCCATTAATTGATATGCGATAAGAGAGTGGTCAATATATATAAATGTATAACCCAGATCTAATAGGCAGGAAAAATGGTGATAAATACGTCGATTCATGCTATGTGATATACGAAGTATTAGCTAATTATAACCCATTGGTTTAACTATGAACAATAGGAGTTGGTAATAGGCCCGGATAAAAAAATGACGGAAGATGTTTATATATATCATTTTTTCTTAAAAGTTGTCAAGATAGAAAAATATTAGGAAAAGGGAGGATATAGAAGAAAGGGACTACCACCTTATCAACATATTTCTATATATTTGTGCTGAATTTATTCAATACAATGAATAAACAACGACTATCGTCTCATATATGCATTTTTTCGTGTTCAAGATTATGACCTGTTTCTTAGCTCACTAGGCTGCTGGCAACTTGGTTATAATCTTATCTTTTAATATGCCTCCTAGTTTTCCAAAAATCTTTTTGTTTTAGTTTATTTATCTAGTACCTTTTTATTCACTTTCAAAATAAGTGGGAATGATGTACCAAAAAATTGCTGTTTTTACCTATAATAGAAAATGACTTTCTAGTGAATTATCTATGGAAAAGAATTTGATATGAATTATCTGAGAATATATTTATAAAGGCGTGCATTGTTGTGCTTTCCGTTGTAATTGTAAATGAGATGTCTTCCTCACATACCGGCCCACCATCCAAATTTACCATCCCGAGCTGCTTTTTCTTACCCTTTAATTTATGATCAAAGATTTTGAATTAGTATTTGAGATTCAAATTATAAAACATGAGTATTAAAATTATATAACAAGGGTCAATTATTTGTCAAGTAATTTTTCCATACCTATCAACAGTCTTTTTTTTAACAGAAGCAACAATCACTTCTTGATAGGAGGCAGTATATGCGCACATATTGCCTAGCTTGTTTTTTTTAATGAACAGATCCTTGTTTTGTTTGAGACTGGCTTAATTATTCCTGGTTTGGATGGTGAACAAATTGGATAAGATAGATATAGACAAAATTTAACGTGTATAATTCTAAAATATAATGTGAAATGATATAGTACTAGCTAGTACCATGTACATATCTTAATACAAATTCCAAATTGTGATAGCATATCAAAAATTGAGTGTTTTCATATTTCGCCAATACCATTGCAGGCTGAAGGAAGGGCATCCAACGTGTGTCAACCTTACGCCTATACCTCATACAGATGGTCATCTATGGCGGAAGTATGGAGAGAAGAAAATCAAGAACTCCTTGTTCCCAAGGTACATGCAGGCGACAAATTCAACATCGTCTATTGCAATCCTAAGTTCTTGACTCCTGATCGCAATGTCCATTTTGTTAGCCTAATTAAAACCAAACACCAGAAAATATATATAAGAGGTCCTATCAAGAAAAGTGGCATTGAATGTCTGAAAAAATACAAGAAGAATTGAGCACGATATTATAACCTCAACAATGAAGTTTCTTCCTTATGCCTATTTTGCCATCATATCTATAACACATTTTTTGTGGTACAAAAAACACAACCTTTTATAAATTTTTGTACATGTACTAATTGCGCATTTCATCAATCTATAATCATCTAAACAATCTATAAATTTCTGCAGGCTATACTTCCGATGCTCATACCGGGACGACAGGAATTGCCTGGCAACGAAGGTGGTGCAGCAGGAGAACGACGCCGACCCGCCGCTGTACAGGGTCACCTACATTCACCAGCACACCTGCAACTCATCGCCGCTGGTCCAGGCTCCGGCCGACGTCTTCGCGGAGCCACCGCCGTGCAAACCGGAGCACTTCTTCAGGTTCAGCTCCACCGGTGGCCAGACGGTCAATGCTAATCCAGCAGTGCATCAGCAGCGGCAGCCTGTAGCTACGACGGTGGCCGCCCAGGTGCACTTCTCCATGCTGGGCGACGACGAGCAGCCAGCGGGCATTCGCTCCGGGCCGCCCGTGCGGCGGCTGTCAATGTTCCGTGCCGTGGTTGACGGGCTCAGACAGATGCGGTCTTCGGCGCCACCGCCGTCGACAATGGTGGACGACGGATGGGACACGTTCTCGGCATTTGATTTGGATACATGCGAATCCAGTCTGGATGATGAGTTGCCCTGTGGTGACCTCATGTATTTCCCGGACAATATGCAGCAATAGTTCTGACGAGCCTGATGGAAATACAGACTAATCCATCTCCCGTACCATTAGATTTCTCGCGAAAATATTTTAGTCCCACAGTGTTTTTTTTTTGTTCTTTCGTGAGCACTGTTATAAGAAAAACTTATAGTGATGAAAATCGCATATCGAAGCACGTGAAAAATGCATATCAAAGAGCACACGTGAGTTCAAAACGTATTGTTATGCATTATGATACATACTTATACGGCGCAATTCAAACCTCCTTGTCACTGTAGATCAGTTCAAAACACGTACCAAAACGTCCTTGTTTTCTTCCGCCGGTGAAACACTGTACTATTCCATCTGTCACACAAAAAACAATTTCTAGATGTCCAATGCAAAATTAGTGGTAGTATCAAAAGACCATAATACCCTCAATAAAGAACCACCATTTATTAACAATTTAAAAAAAGCAAGGAGTGCGTCAGCTCAGCACATTGCAAGCCTTCAATTGGCACCGCCACATCTGAGCCACCTCTACCCGCCGCTGCCACCACCTCTTGGATCACAACCGGAAGCCAACACGCTTTTTTCACCACTGCAACTGTCTCTTGCAACGCCACCACTGCCTCCACCACACCCAAGCTGCATCCATTTGTCGAAGCCACCGTCTGCATCATCTACTGGCTCACAACCCTCCATCGCCATTGCCACTGCCACCGCATCAGGCTAGACGCAGACATAGGGAGGAGCAGAAGGGAGGGAGACAAGCTATGACCATCATTGCTGCATCCGTTGTTGTTGCTGTCCCATCAGGAAGGAGCAGGAAGGAAACATGCTACCGCCATCACCATCGCATCTCACATCATAGGGAGGAGCAGGGAGGGAGAGAATGTCCACATTAGGGAGGAGCAGGAGGGAGACATGTTATTGGCATAACTGACGCATCTTACATCATGGGGAGGAGTGGGAAGGAGGGAGGGAGAGAGGATGGAGAGGCAAGGGAGGCCCAAGGAGAAGCAAGATGGAGGGGAACGACGGAAGCGGGAATAGAGGTGGAGACTGGTGAAGCACCGCATCTAGCTATCATGCATCTAGAATGAGAGAGACGAGTGGGAGGGTGAACAAGACAGATAGGCGAGATGGGTGGCAGGAGATAACATTCCTCAGCTTAAATGAAAGGATAGAGGATAATGTCTTCTCAACCACCCATGCGGCAAGACATTTAATGTTTCTAGAATTTTGGAGTGAAATTGTTTTTTTTACATCTTCTCCCCTCCAAGTCTTTTTCTTGGATGTTACCTCTGTCCAACATTCACTGTAGCATTTAAATTTTATCTCATAATAATAAGTGCCACTATCATTTAAATATTCATTTGATTTTTTTCCATCTTACTCCTAACTATCCTACCATTCTCAATCCCTCTCATTTAATGAAGGCATTTAGATTATTCTTCTGCCCTACTAATTTGTCCTCCCAATTTTGGAAATACATCTAAGGACGGATGTAGTGCCATTTATGATAAATCTGTGTGGACACACATCTACATGTTCATAACATGATCAAGATATAACACCATCGGTTCTCATTATGAAGCGATACTAATATATAGCATAGGATAGCATATTATAGTATATGCTATTGAAATAAAAATGTTTTATGCTAAAATGTAAGATGTTAGCACATCAGCCATCATAACTTACAAGCCATCGTCATTACCATCACTAATGACGACTCATTTCTAATGGGTTGGTTAGTGATGAGAAACCTCATCAGTGATGGGTCATAACTTCCTAACCATCACTAATGATGAGTCATTTCTGATGGCTTATGACCATATTTTGATGATTTTTAATTTTAAATTTTACCATGCAGGATAACATGTTATTAGCTATGAATCTATAAATTTTTTAGGTAATTTTGAGCATATGTGGCATGGGCTTGAACTTGGGACCGACTACTCAACACAACACACTAACCATCTCACCTATGAGCACATGTTCATTGCCTTTTTGTTACTATTCTTTTGACTATTTCAATCTAAAATATGTGGTATATATTTAACAATGGTCATCAATTACAAAGTTTTAGATCTAATCATTCTCTACAACTTTGATATGGGCATGTCTCCATCCAAGGTCATTTGAACAAAAATCAAAAAATTATTTTTTAAAAAAATCTCATCACTTATAACATATATTCACGTGTATAAATAATCTCAAATAAAATATTACAAATTTCAAAGTTATAGATATCAGTGAGCTCTAAAGTAGTATATGTCATTCCTCCATGCCCTGTCACTTGGAAAATTCAAAAAATAGTATTACAAAATAGATTCCATAATTTATAATGCACATTCTGGCATGTAAACGATCTTACATGAAAATATTGTTATGAAATTATAGATCTTGTTGAGGTATACAACTTTGATATAGGGTAAGTCTCCATCCAAGATTGTTTGAAAAATTCAAGAACATGAAAATTCACTCTAGCTACGGCTAGTCATAGATGAGGTGTTTTTACAAACTATCACAGTTAAGTGATGTCATATGTGATAATTTATTCCACTACACCTGTTATAGATATAAGGTCATCATGGTTATGACCTGTCATAGATTATCTGTGATGTCACAAATATAACTTATCATAGTTAACCTTACATCTGTGACAGTCATTTCCTCTAGACATATTTCAAACTGTCTACTGTTTAACCTATCAGAAATGAGTCAGCTCAAATAGGTCGTGTGAACCCCTTATAGATAACCTTTTACGGATGCCCAAATCTGCAATAATGGAGAAGGGTTTTCTTTTTTCAAGCCATGTATCAGGTAGTAAAACCTAAACTTACAAGTACATATATGTGCATAGCCTCAATTAAAGTTTTAAGACTAACGGGAGGATAAGTTAGATGACACTTACTTTGCACCATCTATTTTGAGCACGACTTGTTATAGGGCACTTCTAAGGCTACTTTGCACATAATTTTAATCTATATGTGGCAAGTCTGGAAAGCAACAAATGATCAAAGTTTCAGGCAAAGACCAAAGAACCAAATCAAATATGCTATGCAGCTGAAGCGATGATTAAAAATTATTCTTTGCAAGATCATCAAGAAGAGAAAGGAAATGATGAACAACAACTATATCAATTAATTAACAGCTCCATTCCTACAGGTAATACATGCTATGTAGATGTTTCATAGAAGTAGGGGTGGATTACGTAGGGCTGTGAGGGCTCCAGCCCCCTACATGTTAGATCCCCATAGAGAGCAAAGCAAGAGGGGAGAGGGAAGAAGAGGGAGACTCGAGTAGGAAGAAAGCCATAAGCTCCCTCCAATCAATGGCTAGATCTGCCTATGCAGGGAAGGATCGAAAAACAAGAATTAGAAAAAAAATTTCACTTTTCTCAAACTCACAATGCTCTATTCATAAAGTCAATCTCATATAATGCCTTGTCCCCTCTTACAGCAGAGCTTGTAGCTCTGCATGGAAATTTCTGTCTCTCGGTTTTGCAGATGTGTACTTCCTAACTGACAATCAGATGGTGACAACTAGAATTAAGCAAAACGATGCACAGGCTAACCCATCTCATTGGAGTCTAGACCCATTCTGAGTCAAATACATGCTACAATTCCTCAAAACTTGATGCAGGTGGCTTGGATTTCGAGCAAAATCAATAGAATGGCTGATAAATTGGCAAGAGGTGCACCGAATTCGACTTCAGATCTAGCTGATTTTAGCTGTCAAAACATAACTCATCTAGCCTATACCAATGTGCCTTGTCATACCTTCACTTTCATGAAGTCCTTCAAGAGTTCCAATTGTACCATCACCCATGTACTTTGGTTCTAATCCTTGGTGGTAATATAATATATATTTAGGTTACAAAAAAAAGGGCAGTTCTTAGTCGGTTTGCTTGTGAGGGTTGAAAGTTGGGTGTACGTCTCAACATAACGTATACATATTTACCACTGTAGTCTATTATTAGCCATTTTATTTGTCTAGTTTTAAGTATCCATTGTATGTATTTTATGATATCGATGTATTGTGCATAGATGTGGTGAGGGGATACATGTAGCCATTGATTATGTCACTGTATGGCGTACATATAAAATATTCAAGAGAGTCATTGGGTCCCAACAATGCTATTCCTATTTATATGTGTATTTGCATGTGTGTATGTTTGAGGTTATTGGGATACTTTTCGTCTGTAAGGAATATTTTCCAACCTGCAAGAGAACAAAAGAGACCAATGCAACCGATACAATGGCAGCAAGTTCGTGTGGAAAGCACGGTCAATACGAAATTCACAAATAAAATATTTGAGACAAGCAAGACTTGCACTAGGCATTTGAAATATTAAACTAAAGTATATACTTGACTCATTGATACGATTAAAATTGTATTTATATTTATGCAGATGATATGATAAGTCTAGCTCATTAGAATAAACACGTTTACAACTAGGAAAATATATTAGTCATTCATTTTTGGATTTTCAATTGATTTAAAAAAGGGCCAACTTAGAACTCCTCCCCGAGCATAAGAACCCAGAATCGTACATCAGGGTGAGGCTTCCTTTCTCTTTGAGTCTGGGATTTCTACAAGATGCTGCCTAGTACAGAGAAAAAAAAGTGAGCTCTGTTTTTTGTCGATATTTTATCTATTTATAATATATTCATGTTGGTTGGAATAATTAGAGATAGTGGTCTACAAGCCTAACTATCATAGCTAGAGATAATTCCTCTACCCAAACAACAACCACATTAATTCACCATCCACTCAATAATTATAAGACTAATACCTGCGCCCTACGGTCTCTCTTGGCCTCTCACATCAATCTACAGTAGCGGAGGATAGCTGAGGCCAAGCTAGATGGTAGCCCCCACAAAATAATAATTTTTTTGATTAGATGGTAATATGCAGCATTCAGCATCTATTTGGCCCAATACGGCAGCTTGTAGCATGCAGCAGCAACGCCATTAGGCTGTTGGCCCAATTCACAAATCACAGTTACTCATATGGCCATATGCACACATGGATCGCTAACTCCTATCCATCACATCATCTCCTTCCCCTTTTGTGCTCCATTCTCACAGCCTCACAGGCGAGGCGGAACCAGTGATGGCGAACAACAGCGGTGCAGCGCAGGGCACAGGCGGCACTGCGGTGGGCAGCGACAGCCGACAAAGAAGCTGTGGCCAGTGGCTGGCGCCGCCGACCGCCGGCGGACGACAGAGTCATGGAAGCTTCGAACCTAGATAAATACTAGGTTATCTGGTAAGGTATTTTTCTCTTAAATCCCAATTGAGTTGAGTAATAGTTAGTTCATATCACATGCACATCAATATTCATTAGTATAGGCATCTTTTTCCTCATTCTTAATTAGTGAATTTTGGCATTAGATCTGTACTAGTGTACTCTATAATTTATATGCCACGAATTAGGCACTCAATTATTCTTGTTGTCTTACATTGCAGCAGCCAGCAGGTGTTAGGTAGATAGTAGCTAGGTAGTGGTCCAGTACAGATGGTTAAGAGGAATTGTGCTTTGTTCTATCCAACTATGCATTTGATGTTCAGAACAATACGATGGAGCAAGTAATGAGGGGGGAGTTGAATGGGCTGCAAGCTCTTTTTCTCCAAGAATGTCCATATGCATGTTGTGTTAACTTCTATGCACATCGTTCGCAACTTGTATTAGTTGGTGCATCAAAGGAGATAGTCCATGTTGTTCAGTCTTTCTAAAAATTGATTTTTATTGTACACACTGTTGACTCATCCTCAAAGCGACATGATGAGCTCCATAATGCCCAGCTGGCTGAAATGGCACGGGCACGAGCTACTGATTATATTGAAAATAATCAAGGGCAAATCAAATCTGCACACTAAAACGACCAGGGGATACTAGATGGGTTCTCACTTAAGTTCTATCTCCAGCCTCATGAATATGTTTGCAGCAGTAAATTCTGTCCTCCAAGATATTGGTTCTGACGCATCTGCTGGATCAATTCGTGTTGATGGAGACACCGCTTTCAGCTACCTGACTTTTTTGAGTTTGTCTGTCTTATGTATGATGAATGAAATATTGCAACTTACTGAATTACTTGGACAATCTTTGCAAAAGAAATCGCTGGACGTAGTAAATGTTATTCGCCTAGTACTTTCAACCAAAGAGTGCCTTGAACAATTGAGATCAGATGATGTTTGGGAGGAATTTTTTTGTCAGATTTGTTGACTTTTGTATGAATCATTCCATTGATATGCCAGACATGTATGAAACTTATATTATGTGTGTTGGTCGTACGCGTCGTCAGCCTGATCATTTTAGCAAGGAAGATTATTTTCGAGTGCAAATATTTCGGGCAACCATTGAAACACTGTTAACGACAAAATCTGGACGATCCGATGGCGCTAAAGCCGATCGACTGGAAGATTCAATGGGGCTAAAGCCGATCGACTGGAAGGTCTGATGAAGGGTTTAATGCAGTCATCGGCCGATGGAGATACTGAGACAAGCTAATGTAGCTGTAGAAAAGCCGATCAGATTAGTAGAAGATTGGATCAGCTTGAAAACAGACGATTGTCCAATTAGAATCAAGTCTGAGAAGCCCGAGAAAAAGAAGGAGAAGGATCAGGTTGACTAAAAAAGATCCGATAGCTACAGTGGAGAAGCCGATCAGGTTGAAACAAAGAAAGACTCGGTTATAAATTGAAAGATTATTCAAATGAAACCGGGTTTGCGTAAGAGCCGTGGACTTCACGGTAGGGTGCTTATTTTTGTAAATTATAGTCTTACTCAATTAGAGAGGTTTAGCTGGTTAGTTAACTTCTTTAGCAATATTTTTCTTTGTTCTTACTAGGAAATAATGTCCGATGGTCGTAGACGCGTCGGACTTTGTCTACAAATCCAGGGTATAAATATAGACCCCCTGGAAATATGTAAGATATCTCTCGATCATATACAAATTCGGCGCATCGGCACCCTAGTTTATCTAGGTTTTACCGGTGGGTTCTAGCTCTCGACGCGAGGCTGTATCGGTTAAGTCCAATCTCCGACGAAGGGGTAAGTCCCGCCACCATCCCGATATGTCTTGCTCTGTCTGAGGCTGCATCGGTTAGGTCCGACATCTTAGGCCGATTGGATGTATCGCATCACGTCCGTGCTGGACCTATCGGCTCGTTAAGCTCTTTCTGCCATCGTCAATCTCGTGCTGCATCGGTTAGGTCCGATCTACGGGGCTGCCGACAGAAGATCGAGCTTTAGGCCTATAGGCTTCTGCACAACGTATCATCGGAGTGCTAGCCGATGAGTTATCCATGCTCTGTGCTTCACGCCCAGCGCATCGGCCTCTCGGTCGATACGCATCAGCCTTTAGAGGCATCCCACGACGCGTAACGCCAAACGTATCGGTCTCTCAGCCGATACGCACCCGCCTTCAGAGAGGCGTCCCCACATCGGCTCAGCTAGCCGATGGGTTCGTTCCTATCCTTGCTACGGCATAGTCGATCCGGCATCCTCCGTATCATCGCTGCTGGCCTCGGCCTCGTACTGTCTCGGTTAGGTCCGATCTTCAAGGTTCGGTGTTAATGGCGCTACCATGGCGAACGACGGGTCTCTTGCTGTCATATCCGGAGCGGTTTCGGCTTTACAGCCCATGCCTTCTTGCGCTAATCATTGCCTAGGCCGCATGCGCCTTCATCGATTTTTCCAGCCGATGAATCATTGTTCGGCTGTTCGGAGGAATCCCGTGCGTCTCGACATCCTCTGAGCTCACCCTGGTTCCTCCATCGGCTCTGCAGTCGACCGCTCGTCGACACCTGTACACATTGGCTCTCCAGCCAATCGAACAGCATCCCGATCCTATCGGCAGCTAGCCGATAGTGAGCGTCTGTATCGGATTCGCTCATCTCACTTGCTTGTCAATTGCAGGGTCAAATTGACTGGCACACCCGCGAACTTCGATGCTTAAGGACCTACACCGGAGATAAACAAACCTTCTAGGCCTTCGCATGACCGAGCCGCCGTCCCTCTCCGGTCGCGGGATTTTTTGGCGGCGAACAAACACAAATGTAAGAAATAATAGGATAGAACTCATACTAATCAGATAGATATGAAGTAAAAATTAAAATTTAACACTTCTCTCTAGAAACTAAAAACCCGTGTTTTCAGATTATAGCCAACCTAAAATAAAAATTTTACGGAATATGTGGCATATTCACAGTTGTTACTCCTATATTGCAAAATCTTAAGCTTAAGCTTAAGCTTAAATGTATATCTCTATCTATCTTAGCTTTCAATACTACAAAATCATTTTTATAATATCTATTGTAATCATCGATAAAGATCAATTAGAAAAGATAAAGAAATAAATAACCTTACTATAGTGAAATCGACTCACACTAAGAGACAATTAGAGATAGGTGAAAGATTATGGAAGTCAAAAATAAAATTTAGCACATTCCCATAATCACAAAGCCTAAAAAACATATTTTTACAATCTAAATAAAACATTATTTTGTAACTAATCAGATTATGCATATAGATTCATAACTCCTATCCAACTTAATTATACTGAATAAACTATACAAAATTTACAAATAAAACCAACTGGAATCACCTTAATTGGAATTCTGGATCTCGAGATATTAATAAAACAAAAATATTGGATAGAGGGTTGATGAAAATTAATTAATCCATAATTAATTAATAGTATAAGTAAAAATAATTAATCAGACTTTCAGCACCATAAAAAATAGTCGAGCTAAATTTTACAAAGAACCAATCCAAATCACAGATAAAACAAATTAATCTAAAATCACACTACACTAGGTATGCTGAGAGAGATTAATTACTGCACTAATCTTCTATAAAATTTAAATTTATAACAAAAATTATATTTACAAAATTCAACTAAAAACTCTCTCTAATCTCTACATTAAAATTCCTAACACCTTGCCCTCTATTTATAGCAAATAACTAGACAATTCCAAAGAAAAATAACTAAATACCCTTAAAATTTCATAATCACTATTCTGTCTATTCAGCTCTCGGATTTAAAGCTGATGCTTCAGGTTGCACCATGTCATTGATACATGGTAGACTATAGGCTTTGACGTGTTTTCATAAAGAATCTCGCTCAAACACTATTTTCACGCATCTGCGCCAATCCTATGACGACACATATCCCTGAGATCACCTGTCCCCCACGCATGCCATGTCTCTGCCTCATCTGGGCTCACTGCATAACCGAGGATGGAACGTCATACTCAATATTCACCATATTTCTCACTTAGTCAGAAAAAAAAATAATTATCTTAGTCAGAATTTATTCTAGTAGAGTGTTATTTTCTTAGATAGTTCCACCTGAAAGGAACACTTCTCTAAGGTTGCATGGTTTTTCTAATACCTATATGAGATACATGCTATAAATGAGAACTTTCGAAGATGTTTTTTCTATAAGGTCACAATCATGTGGAACAAATTGATAATGATACTTAAATAAAATTACTGGAAAAACTCCAAAGAGAGATACATACAAATGTTTACTCATCTTACGTAATTTTTATTACAATAGTTGCTTTAATATGCTAGGACTTTTTGACATGTTACTACTACAAATACTAGAAAGTATTTATAAGCTCTAGCTAGAGGCTCAATGCACCACCACGCACCCTCATGCCTACGCTTGCTGCCATAGTAGGCCCGCTTATCAGCCGAACACTCCCATATGCATCCCGTGCTGTTGCTAGGCCAATTCTGTGTTGTCAGTCCATTCCGCTAGTCTGCTACTCTCGGCATGCCTGCTAAGTCAGCCTACTCACCAACCTACTAATTTCTGACCTCCTCCTTTAATGTACGCCAACCTGCTCACACGTCATCGTCAGCCCACTTCAAGACCAAGACCGGGCCACACCCATAATGTTCATCTGGCCTGTAGTAGTTTCAACTCAATACTGTGGTAAATTCTAAAATTTAATTTATCAATTTTGGTCCAAATTTCCTCTAGATTTTTTAGTGATTTTTTATATATTTCTAGCATTTAATACCTACACATATAAAAGAAACATTATCTAGGTATAGATTATCACCTATGTTACATACTCACCAAAATTTTTATAAATAATATTAATATAAACCAATTATGTAATAATTTTAATATAAACTATTTTTTCAAATTCAATTCATACCAATTTTGCTAATTTTATTATTAACCAATTTTTGTCACTATTTATTTAAAATAGGTTTGAAATTTAATGAAAAGGTAATGGATCTTTTATCTACTAGTGCTAAGTTGACTAAAAGAAACAAATTTAGATATTACAAAGCTACTTACATATGTGAGATGGACAACAAATATTATCTTGCAGATATTTCCCAACAAGAGAGGTATGGATTGGAACAACAATTAAAGCGTTTTATTATGGATTCTGTAGTATCGACTCACTGTAAGATAAGCAATCAGAGGAGGGTGAATGTTTGTGGAAGATAAAATTAAAATTTAACACTTTTTCTTAATCACAAAACATAAAAACTGTGTGTTTTTTAATCTGGACATAACATCCTTTCCTTGCTATATGCAACTGTAACTCGACATAGAAATTTTGTAAAATAAAGTAAAGAAACATAGCAAACAAATCCAATGGAAATCACCTCAATCGGACATGAGACATCTAGATCTTGAGATATTAATGAAACAAAATTAAAAATTCATTAAATACAAATTAATTAATAACACGAGATCTTGATCAAACTTTTAAAAAAAACTATAAAAATACCCTAGCAAAATTTTACATGATATAAATCAAACCAAAATCCACAGGAAATAAATTAATTAAAAATAAACGCTAGGTATAAAAAAAGAGAGATTAATTACCATACAAATCTTCAACAAACTTTACAAAATTTGTAAAAAAACTCTCTTAATTTTCTATATGCAAATCGCTAACATCTTACTCTCTATTTATATAGCAAAAATCATAAAGAAAAAAAACCTAAATATTCTCGAGATTTCGTAACTACTACGCTATTTATTTTTAACCGTCGAATGTGAAATAGACGCTCGAGATTGTGACATGTCATGTGTTATAAAGAGGGCTAAAGAATCTGACTTGTATCGATAGAGAATCTGGCTCGGTCATTATTCTAGCACGTATGCTCCAATCCGGCTTAGACACACGTACTCCCGGATTTCCTACGCCCACACACGCTTGCTTTGCTTGCCCGTCTCGCTGGCTCACTGGCCTCACTTGTTAGCCTCTGCACTGCCACGTGCATTCTCACGCCTGCTGACACACCAATCCTGCCTGTGAGCCTCACCACTGCCGCTGTACTCTCCCTCGCGCCCGTTGACATGCTAGTCCCACCTGTCCGCCTCACAACTCATTCCTAGTCCATCATAGAGCCATGGCTTGCTAGGCCGTCTCTGCATGTGTCGCTGCTGGGCCGTGCCCATTGCTGTGCATTAGAGACATCAAAATTTTAGCCGTTATTATTGCAAATTCCAAAAATTAATTTCTCAATTTTCCTCCAAAATTTTGAGCAATTTTTTCATCTATTTTCCGCATTTAATACTTGCACACATATTAAAAAAATTCTCTGGCAAAAATTTTTACATCATTTAAAATCTAGAAATAAACTAATTTTACCAATTTCAACATAAATTATTTTACCAATTTTGCTTAAACCAATTTTTTATCATTATTATCTAACAATCTCTCCCTTAATTAAAACATTGGCAACAATACATTAGTAATTATCTTAAAAAAATATTGGTATTTAACTGCTAAAAATTTTGCATTAAACTCTCTCTCATTATTTTTCTTTTTGAGAATGGATTTATCAAGAAAACATAAAAGAAATAAAGTTTTTTAAATTTGTACCAATTTTATTTTTTTAATATTTTGATAAGAACTACAAATCAACAATAAAAATAAGACATGATATTCCTTATTCACTATTTTAAAACTTAAAAGCTTTAACTTGATGCACTTTATTTTTTTTAATAAATTAAGAAATTGATTGATCCCAATCATAACATAAATTGCAAGAAATTATATCTACCTTCAAGTATTAGTTTTCAACCCATTCCAGCCTATGTTTTTTGACTGTTAAAAGCTTCAGAATAGATTTCGGTCATACACAATGTTTTCTTAATAGTATGAAATCTCGTTATAAAAAGTGTGATATAACACAGTTTCTTAATCTTGTCTCAGATTTTTCATAGCACATTTTTTTTATCTTTCTCATATTTTTCATAGCAAATTAGTACTTTTAAAACAAGATCAAAATAGATAAGAAAGTCAATCATGTCAAGATTTAATTCAAGTTGTCACTCTATTTAGGTAGTCATGTAAAGATCAACAACACATATAGAAATATAAAATAACTCATACCTTATGAATATGACTACAAGTAATACACGTGAATCATATGTAGTACTCAATATTTAATAATTTTTTCTTTTCAAATAAAGAATGCACACAAAAAAAATATGTTACAAGGGTTAATGCTCTCGCTCAAAACAACCACATAGGATGAATAATTCTAGGTTCTCCTCAAAGACTAGCAGAATGAGAAGAATCTAAAGGTTTTATAAATAACACCATAATCTTTAAGTGTAGTCACTATCTAAAGAATTTAAGAATAACAACTAGTAGTAGTCACATATTCAAATTCAATAGTTGATATTGCTACAGAGGATTGTTTTTTAAAGACCAAACAACAAATGAATTACCTAGGAAGAAATAAGCTGTAGAAAATCCCCTTAAACTAATCCTTGAAGATGCAGATAGGCATATGCCAAAATATTTAGTGCTATGAACTTACCTAAGAATTCGTTTAACTGCATGAAGAAGTAAATCATATGGAAAGCTTTAAATCTTGTTGATAAATATAGCACAAATTATATATATTCTTGAGTAAGCTTTGTCATTTATGAAGTTGTGATTGGTACTAAAACCAATTTAATTAATTATGTGGAATGAACCAAATATTTATCTTTATCAATAAAAATGTTCTCCTGCTAAATGTATGTACCTATACTTATAATCATAACCATAAAAATAAAAAAAAATATCTTCAAAAGTTATCTTTTTAACATGTGATGTTCTTGTGACATGAGAGAATCAATTCTTGTCATTAGACGTAAACATCTAGAATTCAATAGCAAAAAATTCTTCTTTCTCGCACAAAGTACATACACAGACGAAGACACCGTCGAGGTCTTTATACTGGGGCTGGGACTAGTAATATAAAATTTAGAAATTTAGTACTGAGACACACGACGCACACCAAAAGACATAACATAAGTATTTCTGTACAAAAATATTGATCTATAATTACCCATGTTAGTAGAACCAAAATAGCAGTTTTTTTCTCAAATTAGACATTGTCTTAGCCTTTTTTCTTATTTGTTGTTTAACAAGTCTAAAATAAAATTCTATTTTATGTAAGTGTAAATATACTTAACTTTATATTTACTTTTAGAAGTAAAAACAACACTTATACTTGCCAATAGATGACATGACACCATCGGATCTAAAAAATTATTTTTAGGTTAATCTATAGTCTTAATTGTGCCACTAACAAGAGTTTTAATAATAGTTGAAGCTTGAGTCATAGAATAACAATAATTATCATAACCTAAATCTGTTTTAAAATTTTGAGAATTAGTATTTTGATTTAAACTTTCAAGTAATCAATACGGTTGAAAATAGTAGCATAATTTTTGCAAGAAACATACTAAAATTTATTTTTATTACTACAATTAGAACATAAAAGAACCTTATGAGTAGCAAGATCATCTTTTAGTTAAACAATTTTAATATCATCATCCTTTAACATCAACTTAGAAGAATTGTAATTACATAATAATTATATTTTACAACTACATGTACATGCTTATTATTTTTCTCGTTTTTAATTAAGTTCCTTCCAAGTAGAAGCATAGAAGTAAATTCAGTATTGAATAAATCACATGATTGGTAAGAATTATCTATAGATATCAAAATTTTATATTTTCTAATTTTTGCATTTAATTATTCAACTAAAGCATCTTGTTAATTTTTTTATCTTTTTTTCTAATAAAGTAACAAATTTATCAATAGTACAAGCTAAATCATCATAAGAAGATTATATCTCATTGTCATTGTTATTGTCGATATCATTATTAGTGATGCTTCTGCTACTTGTCATCATACATAGCCTCATCAAGTTTTTCTTCCCTTTAGCAATAGTGTCATCATCATTCTCGAGGTCCACATTGCTTATATTCAACATGGTGTACTACCTTCTTATACAAATACCCCTTGTTGTTAGGACTCTTGAATGTTCGCTTTTTGTCACTCTCTTATTTGTCTTCCTCCTCATCTTCATGCTCAGAAAGTCTTGCTATAAATTTTGGACATTAAAATGAAAATGACTAATAGAACCACATCCAAAACATCATTGAGGTTCTGCACCATTTATTTTCTTTCTGGATTGAACATTCTTCCCTTTCTAGATTGAACATAAGCGTGTAGAAAGAAGTATCAAATCATCTTTAGTTAGTTGTTCTAGTTGTTTATCAGTTAGTGAAGACAAAGCAGATAAAGCAAAGCTAGCTAAATAATTAACACCAATAGAGTTACTATTTTATAAAGCTAAAGCTATTGATTCATTAGCAATACTTTTTCATCCAAAAGCATCTAGCTCCTAAGTTTTCAATTTAGAATAAAGCATAAGTGTAATCATGACAATAAATTCTCTAATTGAAGTTACCTTCATCTCACATATAAGCATATCTAAAACTCATAACAATTCATGAGAATTTTCAGCCTTAGAATATATAACAATAACATAACACAAGTTGCTAAGAATCTTATTAAAACGAGCAAAAGATAAATAATGATTCATGAGGTTTTATCTCAAAACACATGTATTTGTTTTTATACATATCGTAACGTACCTGTTTTATCGTGTTTGATCCTTCAAAACAATCACAGAGTGCTACTTCATATACTAACTTGAGATGCATGACACGGTCAAAGTCGCTTCTTCCTATCCCTTATATAATCAAATTTCTCGTCTTGTTGTTAGCCTCCATATATGACAGGTTAATCGCTATCATTGCATCATTTTTAGAAACTTGATATAGCTTATAGATCTTCTCCTATGTAGCAAAGCCTTGAACTTAAATATATGCTTCCATCTTAGCCTTCCAATACTAAAAATCAACACTATCAAAAACCCAATGTTCTATAGAATAAGTACTCTTAAACATATTTTTCTAATCACCGGTTAAGATCAATTAGAAAAAATATAATAAGCTTGTTCTAATACCACTTATAGAATCGACTCACTCTAAGATAAGCAATAAGAGGAAGGAGAATGATTGTGGAAGACAAAATTAAAATTTAACACTTTTCCTTAATCACGAAAGCTAAAAAAGTGTGTTTTCTCAATCTCGAAAAAACACTACTTCATTACTAAATAGATTATAGCTGTAGATCCATAATTTTGATTCACCTAAAAATTTTGCAAAATAAACTACACAAAATTCACAAACAAACCCAACTACAATCACCTCAATCGGACTTCTAGATCTCAAAATATTAACGAAACAAAATTACTAAATAGAAGTTTGACTGATATTAATTAATAACACGAGATCTAAAAATAATTAACTGATCAAAGGTTTTAGAAAACTAGAAAAATACTCTACATCAAAGAAATTATACCAAAACCAAAATAAATTAATCTAAAATCAAAAGCCAGAAGCCAGGTATGTAAAAAAGAGATTAATTGCCACTCAAATCATCTACAAAACTTACATTTTTTTCCCAAAATTGCACTTACAAAATTTACATAAAATTCCAAATACATAACATCTTACTCTCTATATATAGAAAAAAAACCCAAAGAAAAAGACCTTAAATAATCCTAAGATTTCGTAACCACTTATCTATTTATTTTCTATCATCGGATCTAAAATAGATGCTCTAGATTATGTCACATCCGCTATAGAATCCGACTCGTATCCGCAGAGAATTCTCGCATCTCCACTCCAATCCGATGTCAACACGCGTCCTCCCAGATTTTCTGCGCCCACACGTCTCGCTGGCTCATTGGCCTACCTGTCAACCTCTACAATACCACCGCACGCGCACTCGCTCCTATGGACAAGCCTGTCCCGCCTATCAGCTGCACCATTGCTGCCGTGCTCCTACTCACGCCTATTGAAATATCGATTCCGCTTATTAGCCTCACATCTCGCTGCATGGCTGTCACCCTGCCGTGGCCCGCTGGTTTTCTCTAAGCTGTTGCTGTTAGGCCATATCCATTATGGGCTATCAAAATTTTAGCCCGTTACTATTACAAATTCCAAAAATTCATTTCTTAATTTTCATCCAAAATATCTCTAGTTTTTTCAACAATTTTTTTATCTATTTCCCATATTTAATACATGCACATATATAAAAAAATATTCTCGGACATAGATTTTTTCCATTTGATCTATATCAATACACGTATACGCTTGTCATATTTTTCATAAATAATTTTAAATATAAACCAATTAAATAATATCAATTTTAATACAAACTCAATTTCAGCTTAAATTATTTTACCGCTTAAACCAATTTTTAATCATTATTATTTAACATAAAGAGTTGAAGAATGTCTTGAACTTAATAGATCTTCTGTAAATGTCTTGTCGAGACATGAAGAAATTCAATCTACAACCTACTTGATAGATTGATCCGTTTGCTTGTTACTCTTCCAGTTTCTACTGCTAGTTTAGAACGAACATTTTCTAGTATGAAGATTATCGAGATAAGGCTGTGCAATACGATGGAAGATGTGTTCCTTGCTGATAGTTTGCTACTACACATTGAGGGCGAGATTGTAGGGAATACAGATACGATGTTATTAAGAACTTTGAAGAGCTGGAGAAGCGAAGAACTGATCTGTAGTGGTAGTGGTGCTCTATTAAGTCATTAACCATTGTTATCTATAAGTACATAGACAATTAGACATAGTGAGCAGTATGTTATATATAGTGAGCATTATGGTCTCTGCTTTTCCATTTTGTAACCTAATATGAGAACAATTTGTCGATATCCATATTTGTATGAAGTCCAGTGGTAAAAGTACTACTTCATTTTTTTAACCCCACCTTACTATATATCTACACATTTCAGCTCTCACTTTGTCACAACCCATAACAATTTTGCTGAGTTGATAGGGCAATACTGATCGAATGTAGAGAAAAATTTCCCAACTATGGGTTGTATTGTTGGAATAGGATGCATGGGGAAAGAACTCGTCTCTAGCTCAGTGCAAATTTCCCCATGTGGGCTATTGATCTATAAAGGATGCAACGAGCCTTGCTTATAATTGGAAAACATGCTGGCATGTGTTGTGTGATGTCTAGTCACACTACTGTGTTGTCTAGCACCAACAGAGACTTAGAGGATTTTGATAGCTTGTCCCAAGGTAAACAAAACACTGCAATGACAAACATGTCCATGTTTGAATCTCTTATGAGATACCTTTATTTACTTGGGAAGTAGATACTCTGTTTTGCACTATGAGTTGTTTCTTTTTCGGTCGTTTGGACTTCGATCTCAAATAATGTCAGACGTAGCACAATTGGAATGATCGAATCTAGAACTATGGGAGATCCGGTGTGCAAACCAGTTATTCAACTATCAAATATTACACTGATCATAATAAATGACATCCTTACTTTAGTATTGGGAATTGCACAAGAGAATAGCGTGGGAATTTGCGAAATTTCGGTAACTTTGGAAATTACTGCAAACCCTGCATCTAGTCTTCTAGCTCAACCTGCCTCACAGCACTTCTCACCGTCGATCCGTTCCTTGCAGATGCCAAGCAACTAAGCTAGCTGCTGCCTATCTCCAGAAATCGATGGAAGTTTAGCGGTCATTTTCACAGTTTGAGCTCTCACTAATAGATGGCCCATATCTTTCCCAATACAATGTAAACAAAGGGGCAACAAAGTCACTGAAACCACGGGATGTGTCTTCACCAGATATGGAGGCTCTACCATATCCTCTTCATCAGACAGAGAGGCCCTCTAGCATGCTGTCTACTACTGTCAAACCATTTGCCGTGGATGCTGCTATTACCAGACCAGACTGAAAGCATCTAAGCGAGAAGAATAAAGAGACTCGAAATGAATAATACATTTATTACAACAAGCACAATATATATAGCCAAAACCTTCCATAATTGTCTTGTTGATTTATAACAATAATATCAGAGAGATTACCAGCGATACAGTACCAAAAATAATACATGCCAAAAATAATACAAGGCTAACATGCCCCCATTGTCATAATCTCGGCCAAGCGCACATTGAGACTAGACCTAAAGTCAAAGAACACCGATATAGGAAGACTCTTGGTAAAAATATCAGCATACTGAGATATCATAGTAGTATGAAGGACGTGGACTATCCCAAGAGCGATCTTCTCCCGAATGAAATGTAAATTGATCTCGATGTGCTGATGCTAGACTGGGTTTATCGAGAAATTGACCACGCTGACATTATCACAATAAACTAGTGTACCCTAAGTCGGGGGAGCATGAAGCTCATGTAAAAGTTGGCGCAGCCAACAAGTCTCAGCCATTGTATTGGCAACAACTCTCTACTCTGCCTCTATGCTAGAACATGATACTGTGATTTGACACTTGGAGAAATAGGATATCAAGTTATCACCAAGAAAGACGGCATAGCCTGAAGTAGACTTCCGAGTATCAGGACAACTGGCCTAGTCAGCATCGGAGTAAGCAACCAAATTATGTGTAGGAAACCATCAAATGACTATACCATAATCCATAGTGCCGAACATAGTGGAGAATCTGCTTCAGGGCAGCAAGGTAAGGCTCTCGGAGATCATGCATGTGAAGGCACACCTGCTGAACAGCATAAACAATATCAGGTCTGATGAAGGTGAGGTACTGCAAAGCATCAACTAAACTTTGGTAGTCAGTTGGATTTGAAACAGGAGTCTCCTCCTCGGAGGAGAGCTTCGAGTAGGTGTCCACTGGTGTAGAGCAAGCCTTGCAATTACTCATGCCGATATGCTCAAGTATCTCAAGGCTGTACTAACGCTGACTAAGGAAGAGGCCTGAGGATTGCCAAGTGACACTAATGCTGAGAAAGTGATGAAGATCACCCATGTCCTTCATATAGAACTTGGATTGAAGTGTCGAGATTGCCTAGCGGAGCAAGGCTAAGGAGGAAGCCATCAAAAAAATGTCATTAACATAGAGCAGGAGGTACACACAGTCAACGCTACGCCGATAGATGAAAAGCGAGGTGCCAAACTTGGCTTCACGGAATCCAAGAGACACGAGAAAGCTAACAAAGTTGCTATACCATACATGGGGGGGCTTGCTTGAGGCCGTAGAGAGACTTGTTGAGGTGACACACCATGTCTAGATGAGAGGTGCAACAAAACTAAATGGCTAAATGCAGTACACTGTCTCCTCAAGAGTGCCATGGAGAAAGGTATTTTTGACATCAAGTTGATGAATCGACCAATCACGCAAGGCAGCCTAACTCAGAACTATGCAGACAGTAGGAGGTTTCACCACTGGACTAAAGGTGTCATCAAAGTCAATCCCTGGACGCTGAGTGAAACCCCAAAGAACCCATCTGGCCTTGTACCGACCAAGAGAGCATCAGCCTGAACTTGTGGCAGAAGATCCATTTCCTAGTGATGACATTGGTTTCATTTTCCCCAGGACGTTTCTCGGGGACGTTGGATGGCATGCCCCCTAATTACGAAGTGTAAGGACTCATGCTTCGCAATTATTTTCCTCAGGCTCCCATGGCTCTAAAATTTCCTCACTTTCTTGTAATCAGCTTTCATGAGGCGAAACATCATGCATGAGATGTGCTAAACTATTAAACTCTTCGGAAAGAAGCTTCCTCCTAATGCGACTCGATAATTCTTGGAAGGCCAGCTCTACTAACTGTTCCCCACTTATGTTCAAGCTATAGCATCGGCTTCTTATATTATGAAATCTTTGAATATATTCTAAAACCGATTCTTTTGCCTTCTGCTTTATCGATATTAAATCCATGAGTCCTATCTCAGGGACCTTAGTAAAGAACAATCTATAAAACAGCTTCTCCAAATCGGTCCATCCTCCAATTGAATTTGGTGGTAATGAAGAAAACCATGTGAAATCCGATCTAGATTAAGATAGTGGAAAAAAAGTCAAACTCTCAGGACTTCCTCAACCGATCCTTCTCCATGCTAGGCTAAGAATCAGCCAATGTGCTCCATCGCAGATATGTTGTCCTACCCTAAGAACTTGGAGAAATCTGGTATTCTGTATCGGCATGGTAACGGAACTCTGTCGAACCACTCCAAATACATGTACTAATACATAAAGGTTTGATCCTTGGGCTTGATACTAAATTACTCTCTCACTACCTCTACAACTTTGGCTAACCAATCCTCCTCCCTTGGGATCTCCCTCTGATATTGCAGAGGTGGAACTGGTACCTGATTCTGCCTGAAGTATTCTCCATGATAATTGTATTAATTGGGATTATCACCTGGATAATCATGTTGAATTCTTTAAAAGGAAGTAGTCTGATAATACTCTAGAAGTACATCATGCCATTGCCCCCGAATCGGTTCTGTGTTGCTGGATACATATTCATCGATAAATCCCTCCCAGTTCCATAAGTTTCGTGAGGTACTCTATTTCTATCGACAAATATACAAGATCTTGATCAGGCTCTTGAACCGATAATTTATCCATCGTCTTCTTGATCAGATTCTGTAATTTATCCATCAATACTCCTGATGGGTTGATGAGTGTTTGATGAACTGCTTCATTGATCATCTCTTGCAATGGCTTCAGAGGACTCACAGGTGGTGATTGGCTCAATTTTTTCATCAAAACAAGCTTAAGAAACTGTAATTTTTGAATCGGCTCTTATCCAGTCATACTAAAGGATTCCAAACAGAGCTTCTGAATGTTGTCCTTGTTATGCTCTATTTGTTGCCTCTGCTCTTCATTAGAATCTTTCATTGTCACTCGAATAACAATATCTTCATCAGCTTCTTCTTCGAACGAACACGCCTTGGCATCAACCTCTTCTTCAGACATGTTTATAAAAATTATGACCCCCAGGTTGATGAATAAAATTTTGACTTCTAATCAGGCGATTGTATAGTCCCGCCAGTCGATGAGTGGAATTCTGTCACACCAGCCGATGAATGATCTTCATGTTCTACTAGCTGATGAAAGAAATTCGGATCCCACTAGGCGTGCCACAAAATATATTCACGCCAGAACATGCGGGGACCGATCGGACTGGGTAGAGCCAATGGAGGTCCAATCCAATGCGAACACATGAATATACTGAGGCCTAAAAGATCTGCTTCGCTCTAGTGCAGGTCTTTCGGCTTCGTTGCATGGTGTGCACTCCTAATTATCTTTTGGCTTTGTTGATTGGTTCGATAGTGCGCCAAGGTCCTTCGTCTTCGTTGTCCTTTCGTCATGATGATAGAAATGCTAGCATGCCAGTCAATTTGACCTTGCAATTGACGAGGAGATAAAAGAGAATGGGTCAGTCAAATGATGGGTCGATACGAACTCTTACTATCAGCTAGCTGCTGATAGAGTTAAGATAATTATCGGCTATGTCCGACATGCTCCTGCTATCGACAGATTATCAATAAGGACTTGAACATTCATCCATCGGCTAGGAAGCTGATGAAGGCATAAGTAGGTGATGACGAAGTAAACAAAAGATACATCCGCTGTAGATCCAATAGCGCTCTGGATATAACGAAGGTGTAACACTGTTCCATCGACTGGAAAGCTGATGAAGGCACAAAATGATATTCAAAGAATACAATAACGATTGCATCGGCAGCAAAGCCGATGGTACTCTACAATAGGGTATTTAAAGAATAGCACGCGAGATCCTCTTATCAGTTGATTGCCGATGGAGGCTATAGTGCTCGTTCATTGGATGGAAAGTCAATAAAAGCTTATATAGATTAGCAAAGAATGATATAAAAGAGCAAGACCTGATCCTCCAAATGTACGAGACCAAATGACCATCATGACGGTACCATCAGAGCCATCCTCGATAGATCAGATCGAACTAAGACAGCATGAGACTGGGGCTAACAACAACGAGACAGCGGACGCTAGATCGGACATGCAGGTGGAAGGAATGGGCGAACCCATTGACTAGCTAAGCCGATGACAGAAGATCTCTAAAGATAGATATATATCGGCTGGAAGGCCGATACACTAGGCGTGAGATTCAGGAGAAGTCACTAAAGACGTATGTGTATCAGCTAAAGAGCCGATACACTGGGTATGATGCTTGACGTGTGGATAATTCATCAGCTAGCTACTTTGATGAAACACCGAGTAAAGACCCATTGGCTTATAGCTCAATCTACTATAGGCAGTCTAATAGGTTGAATCAAACCAATACAGCATGAGATTGATTACAGTAAAAGGAGCTTGATAAGCTGATAGATCACACGTGAACGTGATGTGGTAAATTCGATCGGACAAAAAAGTCAAATTTAACCGATGCAGCCTTAGACTGAGCGAATATACTAAGATAATGGCGGGACTTACCCCTTCACCATAGTTTAGACCTAACCAATATAGCCCCGCGTTGAGAGACAAAACCTACTGGTAAAAAATCTACATAAACTAGGGTGACGATATGCCAAATATGTATTTGATCGAGAGATGATTTACATACTTCCAAGGGTCTATATTTATACTCTGAGATTACAAGAGTCTAAGGCAGTTACAACCATCGGATGTTATTTCCTAAAAACATAAAAGGAAAATATCTCTAAGAAAGTTAACAAAACTGACTAAACCTGCCTATCTTTATAAGATATCTCCTATACACATAAAGTACACTACCATGGGTTCCATGGCTCCTCCTCAAATTTGATCCCATTTGGATAATTTTCTATTTAAAACTGAACAAAACCATTCTTGATCCTTTCGATCGACTTTTTCCCTATATCAATTGGAGTCTTTCCACTAGGTTAATCGGCTCTCCAATCAATCCAAGGAGCTTACCAAATTTTGGTGCAAACACTCTAGGAGGGTGCACTTTCTATGCTTAGGTTGTCGAATGCCATCTTTGCCATGGGCTACCATCAGGTAAGCATTAATGACAAGAGTCACATCAGAGAGGTGCCAAGAGTGGCCTGCGGTGAGGAAACACCAGCCACGCGTGCGTTACAAGCTCACGTCGGTATCACACCAACACCGAGCGGTAGGGGCGATAGAACAGCCATGACCGTAGATGGTCTAGTGGAAAAGCCAGACGGAACGGCAGTAGGAGAACTATCTGGTGCAACTGGCCCAGTAGCCAGCCCAGTGGTTGAACCCACGATTAGCACAGTCGACACATAGGGAGTCGACCTAGTGGCCAAGCTAGCGGGCGGCTTGGTAATGGAGGAGGTCGATTGAGGGGCAGCCCTAGCAGCCGCTACTACAGGTGGTGTGGGGACGGCCGTGGCAACTCGTGTCGTGGAGCCAGGCGACACATCCGATAGGCAAGCTCCAGTGCCATGGGCACCCAGTTGTTGCATAGTGACCCGACCGATGGAAGCTTGTAGAACAGTAGAAAAAGCATCCAAAAAGCTAAAGTTAGTAGCACATGCTTCATTAGTAGACACCTCTGCATAAGGCAAAGAGTGCTCATCAACGGTAACATGGCAGGACATGATGACCCAGTTTGACACAGGGTCAAATCAACGGTACCCTTTATGTTGTAAGGGATAGCCAAGGAAGATGCACCAGACAGACCGAGGTGATAGTGCGTCAGGAGCTATGGCAGAGAGGTTTGGGTAGCAAGTGCAGTCAAAAACACAAAGATAACAGTAAAAGGGGTGGGTGCCATAGAGTGCAAAACAAGGTGTGGCATGTTAAGAGTTTTTATGGGTTGTCGATTCATAAGATGAGTGGTGGGGTGAAGAGCATCAACCTAGAAGGAAGGGGAAAGACTAGCTTGAAAGAGAAGGGACCGCACAATGTTGTTCAAGGAGTGAAGCATGCATTTGGCTTTCCCATTTTGAGGTGAGGTGTGTGGACAAGACATGCGCATGGTGACACCCATTGTTAGAAAGAAATTACGAGCAGAAAAATTACCAAATTCCTGCTCATTATCACACTGAACACTATGAATGGTAATGGAAAATTGTGAAAGCACATAAGCAAAAAAGTGTGACAAAGTGGCAAATGTGGTAGATTTGAGGCGATGAGGGAAAGTCCAAACATAGTGTGAAAAATCATCAAGAATCATAAGATAATATTTGTAGCTCAAAACACTCACAATAGGGAAGGTCCATAAGTCACAATGTATCAACACAAAGGCAAAAATAGTATGATCGGAGGAACTAGTAAAAGGAAGATGAGTATCACGCCCAACTTGAAATGCATGACAAAGGGTGGTGGAGACTCTAGGAGGAATGACCGACATATGAGCATGGCGAGTGAGGGCTTCATGACCAGGATGTCTGAGACGCCAGTGTCAGAGAGTAGTAGAGTCAACAGTGAAGGCACCAGCGGGTGGCAACTGAAAACAAGGTAGAGGTCATCGAAACTATTGCACCTAGTGATCATGATCATAGAATTGATCCTTTATAGAGAAGCCAAGGGGATCAAACTCAATGGTGCAATTGTTATTGGAAACAAACCAACAGATAGAAATTAAATTCTTGATTATTTGAGGTGAGACAAGAACATTGTTGAGGCAGAAGAAGGTAGAACCGCCATCCAAACATGTGGAACCAATGGATGCAATAGATAGCATAGAGCCATTGCCAACAACAATACTAGAGGAACCATATGTAGAAGTATAATGGGAAAATGAAAGGATACCATTATCAGAGGCCATGTGAGATGTAGCACCCATATTCATGTACCAATCATGAACAACCGAGGGAGGCATTGTCAAATAGAAGATGTTGAAGGCATTCGCTAGTGTGTATTGATCCCACACCGGTGCCGAGGTGCTAGCCACACTGTTCCAATGTGTCAATGTAGCCAGTGCAGTTGACAACACAGCCATGGGTAGCCCAGCACCAAGGCCAGGGTGACCAAGCTATGTGGCAAGGAAACCGGCAAAGGCGGCCCTAGCAAATTGGCCTGCACTGAGTGGACCAACTAGTTGTGGGCCAAGAACACCATGGCCCAAGAGACTAGACCACTTGTGAATCATTCTAGCTCATGGATTGTGTGGGTTAGGCCAGGAAGTGGGAGTCGCCTACTGATATTGACCGAGAGGGGATTGCTGTGGAGCGGTGTTGCCAGAACCGTGACCCCTGGCTCCATCACTGTGCTGACAGCGGTTGTTGTGGGAGTTGCAGCCATCATTGTCCCTAGAGCCATTGCCACCGCTACCGGTGCCACCAAAGCCAAATCCAATGGCATGGGCAAAGTTGGGAGCCAGAGCGCCTCCAAAAATCGAGCCACGGCCGGTTCCACCATCGGCGGCAAGAAGAGCTATCGAAGCACCAGTGGGGTGACTGCCGTGTGTTATTTCCACAAGGAGAAGTTGCGAGCGTGCTTCCACAAATGTAGGAAAAGGCTTCTACAGGGGATGAATTGCAAGTGATGGTACTTTTCATTCAAACATTTGAGAATGGTAAGAACAAGCGTGCGGTCCATGAGTTGCTCGCCGAGGTTAGCAAGCCTGTCAGCCATCGTCTTGAGGCAACAACAGTAGTCCATGATGGAGAGGTCACCTTGAGCGAAGGAGTGGAACTACACTGATAGATTGAGGGCATGTTCCTTGCGGTTCCCTAAGAATTATTGTTCGAGACAACGCCACACAAGACGAGCAGTGGAACAAGATGTCATGACAATCTCTAGGAGCTCAGTTGAGATGGAACCGTAGAACCATGCGAGGACCACGAAGTCCATCTAGACCCAATCTGGTCAGTCTAGGAAAGATTCATCAGAGAAGATATCATGGGCAAGGGCGTACTTGCCAAGGATGACAAGGAACAACCCACGCTACTTGGTTGTGGTATCGTCCTCTAGAGGCACGGCATCCACCGGCGGCATCATGGGCGATAAAATTGCCGCAGGTAGAGAAGCGAGGTCAATGCGCATGGCATCTGCTGCAGGTAGAGAGGCGAGGGTAGCGCGCATGGCATCTACGGTGGCCACAGTGATGGCATCAACAAGCACGACATCGAAGACCGCGTCACCCGTGAAGGGAAGAATGGCTACGTGAGCAGCGACGCTAGCCATGGCAGCGGTGACATTGGTGAGAATGGCGTTGGATGCCACAGCGCCCATAGAGAGCCCATACAGGAGTGGACAACCACACGAGCGGTCACGGCTGCACTGGTGGCATCGACAATTTCCACGAGCAGTGCGACGGAGTCAACAAGCGTAGCCTTGAGAGCTGTCACCGTTAGCGAGAGAAGGTGGGGAGGAGCGGAAGAGTAGGATCTAATAAGTCTGATACCATTAAAGCATTTAATCGAGAAGTATGGAGAAGGCTCAACGCGATAATAGATTGATCATAGGAAGCACAATATATATAGTCGAAACATTCCATAAATGTTCAGCCGATTTATTGCAAGAGACATTGGAAGAGATTACCAGCGATACAATACTAAAAATAATATATACCAAAAATAATATAAGGCTAACACACATACTTTCCCCATCTCAATCATCTTTCACAATATGTTGTGCAACTGTCACAACCTATGGAAGATCTAGACGATTTGTGGATCAGAGATTCAACTCTTAGGATGAGTAGGTGGAGGGAAAGAACAAGAGAGAGAAGCATTTAGAGTTAAGGGAATTGATCTTTGATTGTTCTTATTCAATATCTTCACCTTCTGCAAGTCATGTTTTTATATTCTCATCCTGTTACAGAAGCCGTCGGCCCAACACCTGGCCACATACCTCAATATAACCGTTACAAAGCTAGCACATGCAGCCCAGCCCATAATTAATCATGACTGTTAGCACATTAAATATATATTAGAATGTTCTATAATTATGCCACTGGTATATACGCCGTCCTAGCTCCTATATATACCTTCTACCTCCTATGGAATACAATACAGAAATACACACTTTTATGGTATTAGACCAACTACTATCCATAGCTTCCACAATAGCCACTATAGCTACCGATTCGATTGCCTGTTTTCTTCATCGATCCCCTCTATCGATAGCGATTCCATCTCTGATACCAGACGCAACTGCATCCACTGTCGCCGATCCGATCACCTGCCTCCATCACTAACTTCATCGCTAGACGCAGCCACTGATCCCCTAAACAGTGCTCTCCACCTGAACCCATCGACTCGACCATGGGTTCACCCGCAGCCATCGACTTCGCTATGCTGTCCTCTCACCAGCAGTCGTAGGCTTCACCGTACTACCCCTCCCTTCTTTGATGCCAGTTGATGCAGCTACCCACATGACCGCGAATGCCAAGGAGATCGTGGCCGCTGATGAGATCGAAGACCCCTATGTCGTGAAGGAAGCCTCTACCAAGGAGGCTGGTGAATGCTGTCGCGCCGTCGTGATCAAGCAGTCTGCCGATAACTACAGCAAGTAGAATGGCCTCTTCCTCATCATGCTCGGCAAATACACCCTAACTCACCATGTCCTCACTGATGAATCCATCCCCGAGTGCCTAGTGTGGATGCAGATTGCACCATCTTGACATGGATCTACGACACCATCTCCACCGATTTGCTGTAGTCGCTGATGCTTCGCCAACTCTCCGCTTACGACGCCTGGTATTTCCTTTGAGCGTGAGTTCCTCGGCCATAGTGAATCTCGCACTCTCCTTCTCAAGATGCAGTTCTGCAATCTCCGCCAATATTCCATGACATCACTGACAACAGCCACTGCCTCGAGTCCATGGCTACTTTCATCACCGAGTTCGGTGATCCCATTGGACATCGGGAGATGGTCCTCAGGCTCCTGTGCGGATTGAACAGAAATTTCCATCACATGATGTCCATTCTGAAGATGCATTGTCCATTCCTAACATTTGAGGAGGCTTGGACACACTTACTGCTGGAGGAGATAGAGAACGAAGCCCTGACTGTCGTCACTGCCCTTTGCCTTGGTCACCACATCGACGCCCGCTCGCCTTGCGACCGGGCATCCGGCGCTAGTGTGCCATGGGCCTCCTCCTGCATGCTTTGTTGGTCTCCTAGCTACGCCTCTAGCCAACAACGGTGGTGGCCAGCATAATGGCCATCACCATGGTCGTGGTGGCCAAAGCGACTCATCCGCCCCTATTGGCGGCATGCCATCTAGATTGCATCTGTCCTTCACCCATCCCTAGGCTAAGACTATGCAGATGTGGCCGTATGACCACTCTGGCTGTCCCCCAATAGCGCCCTCTTCACCAGCGCTCGCCACCATAACATACAGCACCCACGGCGAGGGCAACAGCAGGGCCTTCAGCTTTCACCAGAACGGTCGTCTCGGCCCATACTATAGGGGATTCTTCTCCCAGTCACCGGCACTGCCTCTGTCGGCCATCTAGACACCCCTACTGGTCATCCAGTCCTTCCTACCGACACCTTGGATCCCTCAACCCGCACTGATGTTGTGGAACCCACCGACGCCAACGCCATCACCGTGGAACCCGCTCCATGGTGGCTCCTAGGATCGGGGTTCTTTGGCACACTCATTGAACATGACGACCCTCAACCTGCGGTCAACACCCTCTGGGTGGTATGCTGACTTAGGCGTCGGGTCTCACATGACTTCCAAGGCTGGTACCCTCTCCACCATTCTGACATTATTGGTAATGGGGCATTCCTTCCTCTCACTGCCACTGGATCTCACTCATTTTCTTTTTCATACCATAATCTAGTTCTTAACGATGTCTTGGTCTCTCCTAGCATTATTAAGAACTTGATTTCTATTCGTCATTTCATGTAGCTAACAACTGCTCTATTGAGTTTGATCCTTTTGGTCTTTCTATGAAGGACCTACACACCAGTAACATGATTGGCAGGTGCAATAGCTCTAGCGACATTTATCCTTTGTACCCTCTCTCCACCAACGTCGTTGCTTTCGTCATAGCTCCTACTTCATTTTGGCATCATCGTCTCGGACACCGTAGGCGTGAAGCTCTATCTCAGCTTATTTATTCTATTGCAATTACTTGTAATAAGGATGATCTAGACCACATATGTCATGTATGTCAACTTGGTCGCCACATCCATCTTCCTTTTAGTTCATCTAGCTCTCGGGCACTCCATTATTTCCATTTAATACACTGTGATATATAGACATCTACTATTGTCAGTGCGTTAGGACAAGTACTATCTTGTTATACTTGATGACTGCTCACACTACACTTGGACCTTCCCTCTTCGCCTCAAGTCTGAGACATTCTCAGTCCTTTCTCATTTTTCACCTATGTTCGTACACAGTTCAACACTACCATTAAGAGAGTCCAATGCGGCAACGGCCATGAATTTGATAATTCTCTGGCTCGCACGTTCTTCCTTACCCATGGTGTTGCTCTTCGCATGCCATGTCCTCATACCTCATAGCAAAATGGGAAAGCAGAGCATTCCCTTTGGACGATTAATAACATTCTACGTCCCCTCTTATTTCAAGTGAGTCTTCCTCTAGTCTACTGTGTTGAAGCTCTTCATACAACTACTTATCCTATAAACTAGTTCCCCACCAAAACCCTTCACCACTTGACACCATACAGCCACCTCTAGTCCACCCAATCCTCCTACGACCATCTTCAGGTTTTTGGCTGTGCGTGCTACCCTAACATGTCCTCCACCACACCCAATAAACTCGCCCTGCGTTCCTCCTTGTGTGTGTTTCTTGGTTGCTCCTTTGACCACAAGGGCTATCGGTGTCTTGAGCTCCAATCTAATCAAATCCTCATCTCATTCACATCGTATTCGATGAGTCCTTCTTCCCATTCTCCGAAATGTCTATCACACCCATGGCAAAATTTGCCCTAGATTTCTTGGTTGAGGAGGATGACATTGCTCCGTTCCCTAGAGTTCATGTTGTGCATTCAAGTTTGCCATCAGCCGCCCCTAGTGATACGGTGTTAGTTCGAGCACCAGTGCCCACGCCTCCACATGTTGTGCTTGGCACCATACCAGCGCCAGGGCCCTCATCTAGCACTCCTACACTGCCCGGTGCCATGCACGCCTATGGCTCGATGCCACCTCCAACTAGCCCTATGGCCCCTGTGCACCCCACATAGGTTGTTGGTAGTAAAGCTACCATCTTGTCCTCAATAGCGCCCTATGTGTGACTGGTTCCATTGCCCCTGTGCATCGTGCTCAGGTTGTTGCCAGCGGCACCGGCCTCACCACCTCTACTAGGCCTATTGCAATTCCAGTGGTTGACAATGAACAGCGTCCTCGACAACCACCCTACAGCACATCGTGGCCCGACTCCATTCGGAGTTTGCCATGACCGATCTAGGTCCTCTACATCACTTTCTTGGCATCTCTATTGCGCTCTTCCCACGGGCTATTCCTCTCCCAGCACCAGTATGCCATGGATCTTCTCCAGCGTGCTAGCATGGCAGAATGTCACTCCACCACCACTCTGGTCGACACACGCGCCAAGCTCTCCGTCACCGACGGCTCTCTCATTGCCAACCCCTCTCAGTACCGGAGTTTTGCTGGTGCTCTCCAGTACCTAACACTCACACGGTCTGATCTCACCTATGCCATTTAACAAGTATGCCTCTTCATGCATGCTCCGTGCGAATCTCACCTCACGCTGCTCAAGTGTATCCTACGCCACGTGAAGGGCACACTATCCACCGGCCTACATCTCAGCTCCAGCCCCATCGACTCTCTCACTGCATATTCAGACGCAGAGTGGGTTGTCCTCACTCCCGATGCTCTACTTCCGGCTACTACAGCTTCCTTAGCGACACTCTAGTCTTTTGGTTCTCCAAGCGCCAGACTACAGTGTCTCGGTCCAGCGTCGAAGCCGAGTATCGCGTTGTAGCTCATGTCGTAACCAAGTGCTGCTAGATTCACCAGCTTCTCTAGGAGCTTCGTACACCCATCGCTTCTGCGACCATTTTCTATTGTAACAATATTAGTGCCGTCTACATGACCGCCAACCCAGTTCATCATCAACACATGAAGCATATTGAGATTAACATTCACTTCGTACGTGACAAGGTCGCTCTAGGACACGTTCGGGTGCTCCATATACCGTCGACGCACCAGTTCACCGACATCATGACCAAAGGCCTACTCGCGCCTTTGTTCATGAGTTTTCGCTCTAGTCTCTATGTCCGTTTCCCTCCCGCTATAACTACGGAGGGTGTTAGACTACTGGACTTGTATATATATAGATCCAACCCTAGAACGGATACTCAGTCTCACTGCATACTACACTTATTGCAAAAAAAAATAATAAACGACCAGAATATGCTCTTGTACATATTTGATATTAAAAATCAGCTTATGAATAGATTACGTGTTGGACCTACACAAATAGCACCTTCCAACCTAACGAGAAAATTGTACTGACTTTTATGTAAATATTGGATACCCATAATCCAATTGTCCAATTATTCATGGTTGCCTGTGATAGACTTTTTACGGTGACTGTAGCTGATGACCACTATTTTATAAGGTTGTTTGGGTCTCCTGACAAGCATGGTGATATATTTAGTGCTCATGTAGCATCAGAGGTTGTCAGATTCGTTGTCGGTGATTTGGGTACAAACATATTGGACGTGACTTGATGGTAGAGGCAATCTATAGAAGGTTAAAGAAGATCATTGCAAATTTATGGCAATAAAGTATCCAATTTTATTCCCTTACGGAGAGGATGGCTATCATGGAAAAATTGCATATCAGCAGTGCCGTCGATTAGCAGGAATTAAACAAAAGCATGTCACTATGACAGAATATTATGTCTATAGGCTTCATGACAGAGGCGATTATTTCGGCACTCCAATACGTTGCAAAAGAGGTACACAATCCTATGTTATTGATGCATATTGCTGTATGGAAGAATCTCGGTTGAGTCAATATAGAACTAAATCGTTCCAAGAGAAATATAGAACTGCTCCACTCAAAGAAATCCGTGATACAGTACATAAGGGCACTGTACAAGGGTCCGCAGCAGGCCAAAGAATTATACTACCTTATTCCTATGTTGGAGGGCCACGCTATTATACCGTTGCTCTTTGTCAAAAGTATGGTTGTTATGATTTGTTTATCACATTCACATAGAACCCCTTATGGTCAGAAATTACTCAAACATTAGCTCTAATTCCTAGACAACATTCATCTAATACACCTGATATTGTTGATTGTGTATTTCATATGAAGTTGCATATCTTCATCGATGATATCACAAAGAATGAATTTTTTGGTCCAATTACTACAGGTTTGATACATTATATTTATCCTAATCATACTACATTCATTTTCTATTTCCAGTAGCAACAATTTACTTACTTTCTTACTAATGTTTCACAGTTGTATACACAGTTGAATTTCAGAAGCGTGGTCTTCCACATGTCCATATTATACTATGGTTAAAGAAAAATGGTGTATTCTCAGCTGACGAGGTTGATAAGCTCATATCAGCTAGTTACAAGATCCTTCTATTGATTTAATTGGTTATGATGCGGTGTCAACATTTATGATTCATGGCCCTTGTGGGGAAGGATATTCTTCTCCTTGCATGGTAGATAGTGGATGCTTTAAGAACTGTCCAAAAGAATATTGTGAGAAGGCAACAATCTTATGGAATGGGCATGTTAGATATGCTCGGCCAAAGAATAAAATAACTATCGATAAGAATGGCATTGCTATTGATAATGGATTTGTTGTCCCACATAATGTGGATTTATGTGTTAAGTATCAAGTGCACATAAATGTTGAGTTAATCGTGATGGGATAGAAAAATATCTATTCAGGTATTTTACGAAGGGTTTTGATTGTGCAAGGGTTGGCCTCAAACGTAAAAGAGCATCTAGTGAATCTTCTACCTCTACCCAAGGTGTCAACGAGATCCGAGACTACCTAGAGTTCAGATATGTAACTCCTAATGATGCAGTATGGTGCTTGCTGCAGTTTGAGATTCACCACATCGATCCTTCTGTTGAGCGTCTTCCTGTCCACTTACCATTGGGAAATAGTGTCCTATATAATGAGGATGATAACGTAGAATAAGTGTTACAGAACCCATGGAATAAAATTAAAAAGTTCACTGCTTGGTTTGGAGCAAACAGGACATATCCTGAAGCTTTGCAGTACACATATGTAGAGTTTGCAGAGCATTTCATTTGGCATGGTGATGGGAAGTATTGGGATTTACAGCATGGTACTGGTAGGATCAAAAGACTAGCCAATGATGGCCCTAACCAAGGGGGCTACTACTATATTTGTATGTTGCTGCATATAGTGAAGGGAGCAAGGTCATACTTTGATATCAGAACAGTTGAAGTTCAATGATACCCAACATTCCAGACTGCTTACCAAGCTTTGGGACTACTTGCTCATGATCGTAAGTAGTCATCTGCAATAGTTGATGCAGCGCATTGAACTCTTCTATATCAGCTTCGTGAGTTATTTGTGACACTCCTGGTCTTTTGCAATGTTACAAATCCCTTTGCTTTGTTTGAAGAACATTTTTCTATAATGGGTGAGGACTACATGTACCACACTGTGCGTAGAACAATAGTCCTTTCTGTACCTTTCCCTTTGTTCTTGCTAAAATTGACAAGCTGCTTAGAAATTCTGGGTATAGTTTAGCACACTTTAACTTATCTGGAGCCATCCTTACCAGCACATCTACAATAGGCAATATACTTTTAACGGATGAACAAGCATATGATATTGACATAATATCTCTAGAAGTGGCTAAACAACTTAATCAACTAAATCTAAACCAAAAACATGTTTATGATGCTATCCTTCAGTCAGTTAACAATTGCATTGGACACACATTCGTTTTTATGGCTATGGTGATACTGGGAAGACATTTCTTTAGAATTCTTTGCTTAATGCTGTTAGAGCCCAACGAAAAATTGCTTTAGCTATTGCATTATCTGGTATTGCAGCACTTCTTCTATCAGGTGGTTGCATACCACATTCCCGCTTCAGGATACCATTAGATATACAAGAACATTCACTTTGTGCTATCAAGAAAAATACTCATCTAGCTCAGTTAATACAACAAACAGCTTTAGTTATATGGGATGAGGCACCTGTCCATCATAGACATTGCTTTGAAGCTCTGGATAGAACACTAAGAGATATCCTATCATCAAATGATCCATCTCTTACTAAGAAGCAATTGGAGGCCTCACTATTGTTTTTGGAGGAGATTTTAGACAAACACTACCAGTACTACCTAATGCAAAAAAATATGAAATCTTATGTGCATCTATTACCCGCTCTTATTTGTGGTCCTGCTACATTGTTATGCATCTAACAGAGAATACGAGGCTTCGATCACCATTATTGTCTGATATTCAACGAGATCGCATTCAAGCATTCTCAGAGTGGCTACTTCATATTGGAGAAGGAACGTTACCTGGTAGCTCTCCTGTTGATAAGCATGATACATGTTAAATCAAAATTCCAGAATACTTGCTTCTGCCACCTGAATCAAGAAACATTTCATCACGGGTATCTTTTGTGTACAATAGTTCAGACATCTCAGATATGGTTGCTTATCTTTGTGAGCGGGCAATCCTTGCCCCCAATTAATGACAGCTGCAGAAATCAACTCCCACATGATTTCTCAATTATCAACAAAAGAAATGTCATATTATAGCTAAGACATCATAGATGATAGCACTGCTAACGGTGCTATACTTTGAGGCCTTTTATCTAGTAGAGTTCCTCAACACAATACGAATGAGTGACCATTGTCTACAGTTAAAAGTAGGGGTTCCTATAATGTTGCTACGCAATTTGAACCCATTTGCAATGGAACAAGACTCATCGTAGCTCAGCTGACTCGCTGCATAATAGAAGGAGAGATAATCATAGGAAAAGCTAAAGGATGTAAGGCAGATATACTAAGGATAGTAACTACATCTACTGACAAAAAGTGGCCCTTCAAGATTAGGTGTCGCCAATTTCCGGTTAGAGTTTCATATGCAATGACTATAAATAAGAATCCAGGGCACACACTTAGAAGGGTTGGAGTCTATCTACTTAGCCCAGTTTTCTGTCATGACCAGCTCTATGTTTCTTTGTCACGAGTGACATCCCCAGATGGTTTGCGTGTTCTAATCGAGAACAACCCTCCTGAACATGCAGACAAAATCAAAATGTTGTGTATAAAGAAATATTTGATGATCTTGCATAAATGTGGTTTTAGTGGTAAGCTAAGACTTCGTAAGTACCATGTTTCTGTCATCAACCTTAGTGTTTTTATTCCTTATCAAAATTGCATTAACATATTGTTCTCTGTTTTTGCAGCCTTCTATTGTTGCAGTCCCTGTGAAAATTATATACACTTATCAGGCTTAGAAGACATTTCCCTTTTGCTTCCATGTACAGGTGCTATCCTCTTTTTATTGGATAACATGCATTCTCTGCTAATTATGTTATTTTTGGTATGCCAATCTTTTCATAGTTGAAATGTCTTTCCATCATCCTGCATGCTATTTTTATTTGTTAACTCTACTGTCTTACAGAACCTATGAAAATTAATAATATGTAATATTATGCAGAACCACTTCTTATTAAAGCTCCATACAGTGACAAGCTGTGAAATATCCCTGGTTTGCCTCTTTTGTATACAGTGATACAGATACCCATCTCTTTCCTTTTGGCCTTGAGAAGCATTGGTGTTTTGGCTTGATCTTTCTTTCTCTGCAGGTGCGCATTACAGGCTGGACATATCAAACAGCTATATAATCATTATTGTTCTTTTTTCAACAGACATATGTAGAATTATAAACTTCTCTGTTATTATTGATCTAGGTAAACCTAAAATTGCTATTTATCTGTATGATACTCGGAATTAGCATGTATGATTTTCAAAGAATGAACTCAGTGCATTTCGTTTCACTGTGCGTAGACACAGTTACAAAAATGGCTTGCCTGTTCTTTAATAGCTACCGCAATTCATAATGAATACATCACCTTTCATCTACCAGTCTGTGTTCTGCTTTCCCAACCGTGTATAACATGTTTTTGTTGTTTATTTCATAAGAGCATGATTTTCTTTATGTGATGTAGTACCATTTATTATTTTACAAGCGTTCTTCGATCTACATTCTATCTAATTACTCCTCTTCACTGTTACTTTTAGTAGAGATCATACATTTTAATAGAAAATTATATATATGTGCCACGTTACCATGAACTTGCAAATGCACGCACAGAATACTGGCCTAGGCTGTATATATATATAGACCCGACCCTCTTTATATGCTCGGGGAATTCATAGTCACTGTACATATTCTGTCTAGATATCCCGGCGCGCTAGCTTCTCCCTCCAGCGAGCCGACCCTTTTCTCCTCGTCGTCGACGTCTTCTTCCCATCGCCGACTCTCTTCCCGGTACTCTCCTCGCTCTCGCGTCTCCTTTTCTTCTTCTCCCTGTTTCTCCCGCAGTCACCTTCTTTTCTCCGTCCCACCTCCACGCGACCAGGCAACGGTCTCGATCCACCTCCTCGTCCCGCCTCGCACCCGTCTCCGCTCTTTCTTTTATTTCGTGCATCTCTCCTTCTCTGACGCCGGCGCACCTCCGCGCTCGTCGTCTCCATCGGCTGGAAACCTCCCTCGGTTCTCGCCCTTTCCGACACGCTCAACGGCTCTCGGACGCGAACCTTCTCCCTTCACGTCCGAGCCAGTCCAACGTGTCCACGTGTCCACGGACACGAATCCCTGCCTCCCGGACGTGAACATATTCTCTTCGCGTCCAGCCACTCCCTGCGTTTTTCGCGTCCACCCCACTCCTTGGCCTCTACGAGTCCACGGACGTGAATTCTCACACATCCGTGACCCAACCACTCTCTAACCCACCCACTTTGTCCTCACCTACTCCGTTGCCTACTCCCCATCGGCCAACCACTCCTCATTGGCTAGCCACCCCTTACCTACTTCGCTGCCTACTCCCCATCGGCCAACCACTCCTCATCGGTTGGTCGGCCCACTTTCCATCGGCTTCTCACATTCTTGATCGGCCGATCCGTCCTCTCATCGGCTCCCCCATCCCGTCGGCTTCTTTCTCCCATCGGCTCTTTGCTCCCGTTCTCCCGTCATGGCCACCGAGTCCGCTCTCAGCTCCGGCACTCTCTCAGTCGCCGAATCTGCTCCAGCTCTCGATGCCTCAGACCACACCTCGGGCACCACCTCGCCGATCTTCTCCCTTCCCTACGCTGCTGTGAACATGAAATCTCACGTTCCTATCTCCCTTGACCTTAACACCAATTATTCAAAGTGGGTTTTCTTCTTCAAATCCCTCTGTGGAAAATTCGGCCTCCGGTCCCATATTGATGGCTCTGCTCCACCTCGCCCCGTGATCCTCAGTGAGACATCGTCGAGTGCTGCGTGCGCAGCTAGCTGCTTGGCTCGGTCGACAACTTTGTTCTCAACCTCGCCATGGACGATATCGACCCCACCGCCCGGGACCTCTGGGTGGCCATCGAGCGGATCTTCCTGGCCAACAAGCAGCCTCGCGTCATCTTCCTCCTCAACGAGTTCCACTCTATGGTTCAAGGCGACTCCTCTATCTCCTCGTACTGTCAGCGCCTCAAAGTCAAGGCTGCTGCTCTCCGGGACGTCGGCCACCCTGTGGCCGACTCTCAACTCGTCCTCGCCCTTCGGCGAGGCCTCAATCCCCACTTCTCCAACACCGCCGATGACATCGCCAACACCACACCTCTTCCATCATTCGCCCGGGCTCATGACATTCTAGTTCTTAAAGAACTCCGTCTGGCCAATGATGAGAAGACAGTGGCCCACACCGCTCTTCTTGCCGCAGCCGATAATGGCTGCCGAGCTTCTTGCGCTGTCCCTTCCTCCCGCGGTCCTAGTGGTCATGGCTCCGGCCACAGCAACACAGCCCGCACCGGGAAAGGCAAGGGCAAAGGCAAAGGCAGGACCTGGCAGGGTCCGACGCCACCATGACCTACCTCGGTCCCTACCCACCCTGCCGGTCCCACGGGTCTATGGCTCTGCTACAACCCTTGGGCGCCCCAGCCCCAGCCACACAGCTCCATCGGCTGGCAACCCAGAGTTCTCGGCGCCCATCCCCAGGCTCACCTGGCATCGGCTCCCGTTCTGCCGCCTCAGCCGATGCTACCGACCCCAACCACCCAGTCGGTTCCCGCGTGGAACCAGGCTGGCCTCGTCGCTGCCCTCAACCAAATGACGCTCCAACCACAATACCCTTAGGTGCTAGACTCTGGGGTGTCTTCACACATGGCGTCATCGGTCGATATACTTCGCTCCTGTCACCCCTCTTCCTCCCCTTTTGTCACCATCGACAATGGTCACTCTCTTCCTGTCCAATGCCACGGTGACTCCTCTCTGTCTACATCCACCACTATCCTCTCCCTATGCAATGTTCTTATCGTCCCTTTTCTTATTCACAATCTTATATCTATTCGCCAATTCACACGAGACAACCACTGCTCCATTGAATTTGACGCGTCTGGTTTCTCTGTGAAGGATATCCCAACCCGGCGACAGATCCTTCGCTGCAATAGTGGCGGAGACCTCTACACCATTCCCGCTATGCCGTCCACCCCTCACGCCAGCGTCGCCCTCTCCACCAACCTTTGGCACCTTCGCCTCGGCCACTCCGGACCCGACGCTGTCGCCACCCTCCGTCGCAGTGCCTCCATCCGATGTACTCACAGCAGCTCCACAGTTTGCCACTCATGTCAACTTGGCAAACATGTGCATCTGCCATTTTCTAGTTCTCTCTCCTGTACCTCGCGTCCATTTGAACTTATATATTGTGATGTATGGACGTCCCCAGTTAAAAGTGTCTCCGGTAATCAGTATTATCTCGCTATACTTGATGATTACACACACTATTGCTAGACCTTTCCGCTCATCCACAAATCCGAGGTCACCTCTCACCTCACTCACTTCGTCACATATGTATCCACTCAGTTCAACCTCCCCATCAAGGCTTTACAAGCCGATAACGGTACGGAATTCATTAACCATACCATTACAAACCTCCTCACCTCGCAGGGCATCCATCTCTGGCTCTCCCGCCCCTACACCTCTCCTCAGAACGGCAAAGCCAAGCGCCTCCTTCGCACCCTCAACAACATCAGTCGCACCATGCTACTTTACGCCCACTTACCCGCCACTTATTGGGCCGAAGCTCTGGCTACTACGACGTACCTTATCAATCGGCACCCATGCTCCTCCGTTCATAACAACGTTCCCTATGCCCTTCTCTACCGCACGGCGTCCGGCTACTCCCATCTTCGCGTTTTCGGGTGCCTCTGCTACCCAAATCTCACCGCCACAGCTTTCCACAAACTCGCTCCCCACTCCACCGCCTGTATTCTCCTCGGCTATTCCACCTCTCACAAGGGATACCGATGCCTCGACCTTTCCACCCGACGGGTCCTCGTCTCTCGTCACGTCATTTTTGACGAGACATGTTTTTCCTTCGATCTCCTTCATCCGAGATCCTCCTCTAGTGATCTCGACTTCCTCCTCACCAACACCGTGCTGACTAGGTCTCCTCCACTGCTCTCTCCATCGGCCCCCTCATCGGCTGCTACTGAGGATTTACCCATCACATATCCCACCACTACTCGGTCCAATGTCTCCACCATCGAACCCCCATCAGACCCACCTCCATCGGCCGATACCGATCCTATTTATCCTTCAGCCGATACCGTTCCCTCTCCATCGAACACCCTACTTCCATCGGCTCCTCACTCTCCATTGGCTCCCCCCACCCTATCGGCTGATCCATCACTATCAGACCGATCGGAATACTCAGCCCACCCGACCTTATCGACTCAGGCCGATCTAATTCCTCCTTTTCCTCTTGTCTACAGTCGCCGACTCGGAGCTGATGACGGCCCCACCCAACCAGTTCTTCCCATTACTCCCGCACCCCCATCGGCTCCAGTTCTCTCCACCTCTCACATGGTCACCCGTTCCTAGACCGAGTCTCTCCGCCCCACTCTGCGCTACGGTCTCTCCGTCGTCCACAGCTCTATCTCGCCGATCCCGGTGACTTCTCGCTCAGCCCTGGCCGACCCTTAGTGGCGCGCGGCCATGGCCGACGAGTACAAGGCCCTAATGAACAACGAGACCTGGCGCCTCGTTCTCCGATCTCTCAGCGCCAACATTGTGACCAGTAAGTGGATTTTCAAACACAAATTCCACACCGATGGCTCCCTTGCTCGTCACAAGGCTCGCTGGGTAGTTCAGGGTTTCTCCCAATGACCCGGTGTCGACTACGACGAGACCTTTAGTCCCGTTGTCAAACCAATCACCATCCGAGTCGTCCTCACCTTGGCTGCCTCTCGCTCCTGGCCGATACATCAACTAGACGTGAAGAACGCCTTTCTTCATGGCCACCTGACGGAAATAGTCTACTGCCAGCAGCCCCCAGGCTTCGTCGACCATTCTCGTCCCGACGACGTCTATCTCCTTCAACGCTCTCTCTACGGCCTCAAACAAGCCTCTCGTGCCTGGTACCAGCGCTTTGCTGCCTATCTTCAGCACATCGGCTTCGTGGCCTCTGTGTCCGATAGTTCCCTATTCACTTTCCATATCGGCTCCGCCATATCCTATCTACTTCTCTATGTCGATGACATTGTCCTCACAGCGTCTTCGACATCTCTCCTCGACCAGATCATGGCCCGACTTCACTCTGAGTTCACCATGACCGATCTTGGTCCTCTCCACCATTTTCTTGGCATCTCCGTAACCTGTTCCATCCACGGGCTCTTCCTTTCCCAACGCCAGTACGCCATCGACCTCCTCCAGCATGCGGGCATGGCCGACTGTCACCCCACGGCCACCCCAGTCGACACTCGAGCCAAACTCTCCGCCGCCAATGGCACCCTCGTTGCCGATCCCTCTCACTATCAGAGTCTTGCCGGGGCTCTCCAATACCTCACATTCACCCGACCCAACCTCACGTACGCTGTCTAGCAAGTGTGCTTCTTCATGCACGCTCCGCATGAACCTCATCTCGCGCTGCTCAAGCGCATCCTACACTACGTGAAGGGCATCCTCTCCAGTGGGCTGTATCTCAGCTCCAGCCCCATCGACTCCCTCACCGCGTACTCCGACGCGGACTGGACAGGCTGCCCCGACTCTCGATGCTCTACGTCTGGCTACTGCATTTACCTCGGTGACACTCTCGTATCCTGGTCCTCAAAACGCCAGACTACAGTGTCCCGCTCCAGCGCTGAAGCCGAGTACCGCGCCGTCGCCTATGCCGTTACCGAGTGCTGCTGGCTTCGCCAGCTTCTCCAGGAGCTCCGTGCATCCCTCTCCACCACGACCGTCATCTACTACGACAATGTCAGTGCCGTCTACATGACCGCCAACCCGGTCCATCACCGATGCACTAAGCACATCGAGATTGATATTCATTTTGTCCGTGACAAGGTTATATTAGGACAGGTTCGGATGCTGCATATACCATCGGCACATCAGTTTGTTGATATAATGACCAAAGGCCTGTCCACGCCTTTGTTCGCCAGTTTTCGATCTAGTCTCTGCGTTCGTTCCCTTCCCGCTGCGGCTGCGGGGGTGTTAGACAGATTACTGACCTAGGCTGTATATATATATATACCCGACCCCTTGTATATGCTCGGGGGATTTATAGTCACTGTACACATTTTATCATTAAAAATTACTGTTCCATTCTTTAGATAATGGGACTGTTAATCAGCTGTTGATAAACCATTCTGACCCTACTTCTATCATCGCATAGCAGTCCATGTCTTTAATTGCTCTAAGTAAATATGTATATCCACCAGATATGACTACCTAGAATAGCTACACAATCATGCAAATTATGTTATTCTCTTTGACTGTTTCACAATTAAAAAAGTCAGGCCCCTTTCATGTCTTCAAAAATGCATCTGGTTAAATGTTATTCTGCTTCCACTTAGCTTCTTATGACCTTATCTTCCCGCACAAATGTGTGCTTTTAGATCACTCGGCTTCCCGTCGGTTTCACGTTTCAGATTTCCACTGTCCATATCTGCACCGTATGTAACTGAACAAACTTTGGGTAACAACCTTTGTGTTGCCAACTTATCAATAGCATTCAGTATACACCGTTTTACAATATTCCAATGCACACTTCCAAGAACGAAGTACTAAGTTTAAACAACGCAAGCAAATTTCCACATTTGTATTGCCCGCATGAGTGAGTAATTTATTTGTTTAGGCAAGATAGCCCACACAATGATCAATCAAAGAATTCATATGTATGCCACATTTTTCCATAATTTATAGACAGCCTTCCCCCCTAATATGTCTTGCCTCCAACTCGCACTATTGCGCCCGCGGCAACGCGCGGGGTCCTGCTAGTTATATATGTAGTGTGAACTACAGTGCTGTAGTTAAAGCCCGGTGGTTGAATCAGGAATTAACTACCATGTTTTGATTTTTTTTTATGCCACATCATGCTTTAATTTGTGAGCAGGTAATGCTGCAATACCATTAGTCTCTCCCACACGTACTGATCACGTTTTGGATGAATCATACAGATCACAGCTAGTTTTTTCTGTTATTGTAATGATGGTGCTGATATCTACCGGATGAATTAATTACAGTATGCAAGCCCCCATTAGTCACAAGAAGCCACGATTTTCCTTTTCAAAGAAGCTAGCACTTGGCCATGATAGTAAAATGGAAAAGAGAAAAATATATAGGCAGTCCCTTGTTTTCTATTTTATTCCGGTGAAGAAAATGTAATTCCACACCTTCCTAAAGAGCATGTAATCCACGGAGCTAATCATACTGATAATTTTGTTAGGAAAAAATTAGGGTCATCACTATTGCAAATCATGACTTTGAACAGAATCAGATGTATAACCAATATGAACATTGCTAACTGCAGCTAGTGCACATCTTAACTCAAGTATGGAGATACCAACGAGAATTGTGGTAGCAACGGTTGCTCCGATGCTCGTGTTGGCAAGAAACAGGTCGAACACCTTGTGACGGAACATTAGAGGATTTGGTGAAAAGACAGAACAAAGCAGAGGAAGAACAGAGCAGAGCTTGCAAGAGTGTTTTTGAGGCAACTTTCGTTGGTTTTCTCCATCCCAAAACCAAAGTGCTCAATCTTTACAAAAGTTCGTGCCATCCCACAACATGGACATGCACAAACCCCACCCCACGCACTCATGCAACCTGCTCGCCGCGGTCACCACTCATGTTCATCACACACGAAGCGCTCTGGTTCTCCTTAAATCGCGCTCCGGCCGTTGCAGCCACCAACAGGAGCGTTGCCGGGCCACGCCACGAAATCGCTGCAACAGCTTGCCTTTAGTAACAGATGGTTCTCCCAATGCCCTCCATTCTCAAATCTCAGAGCTAACTGCCCAACATTTCCATAGATACGTACTTGTATTTATCCATGAACACTAGTCCAACAACATTCTACAGAAGCCATCCTTGGCGAACTTCCCAGTCCTCGCCGCGTCTTTTTGCAGTAGCCAACTGGCTCCATAGAGAAGAATATATACCATCTCACCCCACTTCGTTCAGCTATAAACCTATACCCAATATTAATTTTCAGCACAAAGACTGCTCAGATCATTGTTATGCTTTAGATATGTTGTCCATCGCCAAATTCTCCAATTTCCAATACCGCCAGAGAGAATGCAACTCAATAAAGAAAAACAAAACACACTACTAATTAATAAATTATCATGAAAACTATCCAGTTATCTGTCAGAACAAATTAAGACATCAACTCTGAAACTCTGAAGAAATGGAACAATCTGTACGAACGATAGATGTGAGGAGAAGGCAATTGCATCCTACCTACTGATCTGTGCTGCCTGGCTGTTCGCCGGGAATTATTTGTAAGACATAACTGCTCAAGATTTGCAATCTAAAACGGAAACGCAGTCAAACTTGACCAATAGCAGAAATAAAAACAGTACATCGTCCCACCAATAATGCAATAGCGGTAAATATCTGATCTACTGTGGAAAATATTCTATCAGGCCTAATGGGGCAACAACGCAATAGCCAGCTATGCCTAGTGGTGTGAGCCTGCTTTTCCCTCAAGATTTGAGGTCGTGGGGTAACAATTGGCCGGGCAGGATGGCAATCGAGTGGCTCTGTTGCAGAGCAGTTTCTATAGTCACTCAGAGGATAGAAGATGCATGGCATCAGGATGTTGCTGAGGGAGCCGTACTTCATCGACAACACTAGTCTTGTACCAAGTTTTCAAAAAATATAGGATTCTCCCAGTGCCTTCCATACCAAAAAGTCTGGTCTTGCCTTTGAATCGAGCATAAGTTTATTCGGTACCTGATCCCATCTAGGTGAATTGCTTCATCAGGGAAAGTCTTCACCATAATTTTTTGTTGGAAAATTCAGTACAATCTATAGAGTAAGAAGTGGGATAGTATATACACGCGGCACAACTAGCTGATGGTACAATGTGATAGAAGAAGAGCAGAGCTGGTACTAGTACTGAGAAGTGAATAGGCTCTGTAGTGGTCTATTATGTGACCAGGCTGTAGTGATATGACCAAGCGAAGAGATAAATTCATCTCGACTACTATAAAAATTATAAAAATAATGTCATCCTTCTTCTTCTTCTTACGTTAAGTGCTACCACCTCATTCTACGGAAAAAACAAAACGTTCATTTAAAAAGAAAAAAACAAATAGTTGATAAAAAATAATTGTTAGATTCCCATCCCGGTCTATGGCCCCGTACAACCTATCCCCATCTAAGCCTGTTGTAATACACCAATGTATTACTAGTAAAAAGAAATAAAGAAGTTGTACATAAACAGGTTATAAAAAACCTATGATTAGTTTCATTAGCAGGTCATACATTCGTACATAGAGTGCTAACCTCAGAATATGCAGGTAACTTCAGTCGCGTTGATCTGCAAATAAATAACGGATTGTTGGCTCTTAAAAGACCTTTGCGGTTCTCTCCTGGCTAGGACTAAAGTGCAATTCTATGGCATAAATTGCAGAGAGCTGAAGACTCTACTCTAGTATACATACTGATGTCCAACTAAACAAAAAAAAGAATAGGATTTTGCAAAATAAGTAGCCAAAACGGCATAACAGGTGGAATGGTAGATATATTGCTGCCTAGCAAAAGGTGATTGTTGGTGTACAACATGAACAGAAATAAGTCAAACTGCCATTCACCCATGTGAACAGAAAGAAAGCTCCTGAGGCAGGGGCATTTCCGTGGGGCTGAAAATTTAGAGGGATAACACTATTAACTGCTTTTTTGTTTAAGGGATATAGGATTTTTGGTAAAATGGAATAGGGAATTGAGGGAATTCTCTCCCTTTTAATACCTGGGTTAAAGCTGAGAGTTAGGAGAGAATTCTCTTTTTACGTTGTCTAGATCACAACCATACATTTTTACTTTAGATAAATTTATCTAAGCTCCCTACTAATTCTCATCACTTTCAATCTCTTCTATCAATTTTTTATGCTAATACCACTAAACTCCCAATCTTCTTCCCTAAGGTTGCTAAACACATCGTTTACGTACTGGTCCAATTTAGTTACAGATTTATTTATGTTCAACACTTAATACATCGATAATAATAATAATAATGTTATCCACCAACCAAGGAACCATACCAAAGATGCAATTAATGCTTCTCTCTTGTTTCTTTTTTCTGTTTCTTGCTTACATGCTTTATTATTTTCTATTACTTTCTATTGGAGCATAGTTACCGTTATCATTTAGGGTGTTGAGAATAGGCGAATAATGAATAAAACTCAGGAAAATATAAATAAAGAAATATACCCAAGAATATACTTAGAGAATATATCATGAAATATTCCCTAGTTTAGCTAAATTCCCTAATCGAGTCAAACAAAGGGGAGAAAGGGAATTTTTCATTTTCTATCTATGTATATCCATAAGTGAGCCTAAGAGGGGATACACTTTCTTATTTTCACCACATAAGGCCTCGCTTTCTTCCTCTATTTCTCCCTTTTCCTCACTTTAGAGTGTCATATTCTTCAAATTCGATAGGGATAGATGGGAGAAAGCATTTTTCTATATATCCCCCATTATGTCTGTGACCTAAGGTCTAAACACTTTTAATCTAAAAATTTTAACCGCCAACCATTAAAATTATTCTTGACAGGACTTCTATTAAATATTTTCAAATAGAGCTTTTCAATAATGACTAACTAATTAGAAACTTATACCAATAACTTTCCAGTTAGGATCTTCCCATGGAATCTTTGAACATTTTATTTTTATTTTTTTTTGTTTCTACACTCCCTATAGAAACAAAGGATTCCGAGTCAATTATGAAATCGCTCTACGCCAAAAACAGAAGTTTCATCTTTTCAAAAAAAGAACATAAGTTTCTCCAGTTGCTTCATAGCTTTGTACCGAAACAAAAAGTCTATACTCAAATAGTAAAAAGTTTCACCAAATTCTTGCTGCTAAAAACTTGTTAATCAAATTAACTGCTAATTAAGCGGGGAAATTCCACGTAAAATTGCCAAACATACCGATCGAACTATCTTGCATATGGCCGGTGACCAAGACACTAAAGCTCGTCACATGGTCCAAGCCTGAACTTTCACTTATTAGCCCGGCGGAATAGGTAACAGCAAATTAGTGGCCTTAAGCTAGCACCCAACCGGAATAGGAAACCCAGAAGGCTTCCGTAGAGAAGGAAGTGGCAGCACATAAGGAGTTTCGCCCGAGGCAGCCTGTTGTGTGTTCTTAAGTCAAGGCCTAACAATGAGAAGTTCCCCATTGGGCGGTTTTCAGTGACCACAACTCCACAAGGCTGATGTGAAACCGTGAGAGGCCTGAATACCACTCAAGCGTTGCATGCGCATGCCTGACGAGTACTGTGCACTTCCGCAACAGCAACGGTGGCATGCTGGTCGTCGTCGTCGTCGCCCTTCCCCTGGTGCTCACGACCATCTCCACCCTTGTGACCAGGAAGCCTCAGACAGGCCGAACCGACCCACAATATGTTCGCACGTATCTGCATGCCAAATCTCCAGACAATGAGATATTTGCACTGCTGGCTTGCAGACAGCGGCGGGACCACCAAATGATTCATGGCTATTCAAATGAATACCCAAGATTTTTGATAAAAAATTATATATATAAAGTCTATATTTCATATGTATATAGAAAAAAATAGAAAAGATGCATATTCATCCAAATGAGCCCAATTAAGATGGCCTGGTATCCTTCCACCTCCCTCCTCTTCTCATTATTTTAGGCCCATTGGCCCAATAACCTAAAAAAAAGTCTAAAATTGAAGTTGTCCTAACTCCTCTGCACTCCCCAACATATGTACAAGTTCTGCGACTGGCACTAAAAAAACGACACTAATGATGGATGGTCACCAATGTTACTTTTACTACTATTACAAGGGTGTCAGGTTCAAAATTAAATCTGCACACATAACAGTGTATCTGATCTCGACCAATTTTTCTTAATATGAGAAAAATAAGTAATATACTTTTTTATGTAAGCACCAAAAAATCTAATTTTATTCATAAAGTGGAAGTTATGGTCATGTAACATCCAGCTCTTTACAAAGCAGTTTATAGGAACATATATATTTTTGTGGATGTTCTTATTTTCTACTGACCATAGCAGGAATACACAAAGTGATTGGAGTTGATCGTGCGACATCGACCACTTCAAAGACATGAGGAACCACCAACACGATACATATGAGATAATAGAAAATTATCAAATCTGAGAAAAAAAGAGAATAGTAAATAAATAATTTAAAAAGCATGACTTATCTGAGAAAAAAGTTATATCAGTTTAATTAAAAATACTTCATATGATTGGAAACATATGTATTGACATAATAAAATAACTCAATCTTGGAAAAAGCTAAAACAATATTTTAGAGATATTTATATTCCTACATACTATGCATTCTGTATAGAAAACTACAATGTTTAAAACAAGTTAGCAGAACTATTATTTCTTATTATCATGATATGCTGTTACATTGTGGTTTAGATAAATACGAAGAACCTATAGAAATGAGATTTTTACATGGGCTTAATAAAGAGATTTAGGACAATCTTGTATGTCAAACTTTTAGCTCTCTTTTATACAACTTACATACAATACCGAATATCAAATTGAGAAAGACGTGAGGGTGCAACAACCTATGCCTCCTGTTTGGTAGTTCAGAACATTTACTAAAACAATGAGAACAATATGATCGAGATAACATCCCAATCGCTTGAGAAATAAGATAATGAGTATAACAAATCAACTTTATTGAAAAAGGATTAGAAAGGTAATTCTAATGTTGATATTAATTAAGGTGAGTATGCTCTTACGAAACACAATTGTCCACTGTTTGTAATTGGGTAAACTGTCTTATTTATTATGGCAGTAGGGCAGTAGATGAGATGAGAGAGCTGGCCTTACCAGGGCCGTCAACGAGGGTGTGCAGATGGAGCTATGGCACATGGCCCCCGGCAATTTGGGCTCCCAAATTGGAGAGGTGAAAGCCCATTAGGCATAGCAAAATAAGCCTAGCATGTTGGTGTGGCAGTCGCTAATAAAAAATCAACATCTCAGTTGGCCAAAATCAATCTTTGCAAGGGGCTGGCCACCCCCTTGCGACCAAAGGCCTATGGAAATCGAGCATTTCCACGAGCGAGGAGGCTGACTGCCTGTAAAGACTATTTTTCACAGGCAGCCAGCTAAGTTGCCTGCCTGTCAAGACCATTTTTCGCATGTGGCTAGCTGAACTGTCTGTGAAAATGTGTTCCAATGAAAACAAAACAAATATCCAAATTAAAGCATTGATCATCAGGAAAATATCAGACAAAAATTCAAATTAAAGCATCCTAATGAATCTTCAATTTACAAATTCCTCAAAACCACAAAGCACGAATCACAGCAACAGCTAGCAGCGGCAGTTACCAATCACAGCAACAGTAGAAGCACCAGACCAATTCATAGTTGTGGTTTTTATTGCTATCACCGATTGAACAGCCTCATGACGGTCTTAAGGCCCACTAGCATCAGATTCACTGCTCCTAGGCCTCAAGACTATTGGATCCACCACCGTCCAACAGCTTCACTGGTCCTAACTTTTGTAACCTCTCATTAGCTTCCACCACCACACCATTGACCTCCTCTCCATCCACCACCGCTCTGCAAGCCCTGTCCCTATCAACCACCATGCTAGATTGGAGAGAAGAAAGTGAAGGAGCAGTTGTTAGAGAGAGTGGAGTCGAAGGTGAGGTGAGATGAGGGAGAGGGCCTTTCACCACACCACCACGCTAGGAGAAAGGAGTGGTTGTTGCCGCTGAGCCACCCCTTCTGGTGCTCTCATTCTATCACCATTGTCTCCAAGCCTACACTGTTGCACCCATTCCACCGCCTGTCACTGTCTAGATCCACTCATTGAACACCTTTGCCTGATCTTCTTTGTCTAGATCCGCACCTGCTACTGCCGCTTGGACCACCTCCGCCTAGATCACCATTGCCCCTTCCTGTGGCCACCGAGCACCACTTTCCATGGCCATGGAGGAGAGGAAAGAGCGGTAGAGAGGAAAGGTGCGGAATCAAGAGAGGTGAAGGAAGGAATAAGATATCGAGGGAAGGAGGTGGGTGTGAACGGTGAATTATATTTGGATGCAAATTTTCATAGGCGGCTCTACAACCTGTAAATTTTGACATTAATATATTTTGCAGGTGGGTATTAATCTATGACATCTAAAAAAGAGTTTTTAAAAAATGATTTTTCTAGACATCTATTTATGTGCTGCGACTCTATGAAAGGGCTAGATGGTGACATTGAGTTGACCTAGCGACTGTGTCGATGGTTCATCTATCAAGGCGATGAGACCCGTGCCCCAATCGAGATCAACGATGACAAAGCCCCAAGCGATTCTATGGCTGCCTACGGCTTGACCTCGCGATCGACGACAACTGCGACGAGTGGCTGGCTGCCTGCCTCCTCAAAAGCTCGACCTCGCGATCGACAACAAGACGACCTCAAGCAGTTGGCGGCTGCTTCCTCGACCTAGTTAGACTGGACTGTCTGGTAAATGAGAAAGTGAGTCATCGATACTCTTATTGCTGAATTGCACGATCGATTGAACGTATCAATCAAAGTACTTAAGTTATTAATAATATGTGTGTTAACGCTATAACAATAATTGATAACAAAAATTAAACAACCTACATGCTCTACAACCAAACATAGAATAACATATATTTTAGATTGATGCAAAAGGAAGAACACAGAGCTAATTATATTGTTAATTATATAGCCACGTGTCTAAAATAACATTGCAACCTTTTTATCATTCAAAACAATATAATTTTTGATGCGCTCAATAATAATAATTCTACAGGAGTACTGTCCTGACAGGTATTTCACGCTTGACCAAAGTCTCGTGGAAAGAATATGTGAGAGAAAAATAAATAACTGGTAATATATAAGATTTCATTAAAAAAATATGGGTTAGGATATGGAAAAGGTTGTATCCACCCATATGTCCCATATTATTAAACTTGTAATAATAGTGCACTATGATTGGTTAATTGATCACAGGTAATGTTACATATTTTTTCTTAATATTTCTTTTTTTTAAAACTTTAACTACCTTCCTAAGTTTAATATATATATATATTAAAGGTATAAACAGATATCTTTTCCGAATCTTATAAAAAATATGGATTAGGACGGAAATGTCGACCATACCTGACCCAATTTTGCATTCTCGTTGTACTTCAATAAGTTAATTAATGTACAAATAGTTCATGGCATCGCGATATCAATCAATTGAACCGCGATGGTGACGGTCGGTTCTCATAGTATTAGCTGAGGGGAAGGCCTCGACAGTCCTTATCTAATCAACGTCATTGAAGGACACACCCTTATAATGGACAACAAACAAGGTTGTTTGGTCATGATAGGTCAAAGGTGCAATTTTTATATATCTGTCATCAGTTTAAAGGGAAGAAACACACGATGCGTGAATATAGAGGGTAGTAAGGATTACAGAACCTGGTAGGCTGACCACTTTTAAATATGCCACTGGACTCCAAGGCTCTAATAGCACCATTAACATGTAAATATGGTTATGTATGTCGTTGCATTACATGGAGATTTCTAATTTATATTATGCTGAAAAATCATTATAAGGAATGGGATGTCTTAATTAAAAGGCCAATGATACTAACCTTTACTACTAATTACAGACCACCGTAGTGGTGGTTGTGAGGCAGTTTGTCCAACCGCGTGGTACGTCATAACTCATAACTCCACTCGTGCCCACGTGCTGGCAAGTGGGCCCAGCCAACCTCAACTGCCTCCTAGAAATATTGGAACAAATCCAATAAAAAAAACTGACGTGCAACAAATCAGATTAAAAAATTCAGTACTTCCGACATACGCTGCTTCCTACTACGTCTCTTCCCTTCATATTCCACTCTTCTACGACTAGAGTGTTGCCCTTACCAATCCATCTAACCCATCTCATGCTCCATCTCTCCCAATGCAACCCTCTCTTCCACAGCTCAACCGCCAGCTCATAATCAAGCATGTTGAAGTGGCATCTTCCATCCCTCACCTAGATATCCATACGACATCATGATATAACCATGGCACCTATGGATACAAAGCACATATCAATTATCTTTAGAGTGATTTACATGTTTTACAATATATAAGACAGTTGGAGACATCGCTCATGATGTATAAAGAAGTAGAGATAAAATCCCTCTCGTTTGTAAAATCTAGTTTGGTCTCCTAAAACAGTAATGATTTCAAACGATAGCCAAATTTATATACGACCTTCGTTTCGGATCTATGATTACTTGATGAAAAGATCATCCTTCCAACGGATCTAGCCTCATCACTAAATTCTATCTCATTCGGCCACAATTAAATAAACAAGATATTGTGCCACCTATATTGGCCTTTGAGCTTATAACTTCGTTTGAGGCCTAGCTCAAGTAGAGTCCATGTTATGTGGGAATCAACTTGGTGAAGCACGAATCTAGGTCCCCTTGATCATCCTCCTCATCTCCTTAAATAGCTAGAAACCCCTTCATGGTTTTTAGGTTTTATTTAAATTAAAGGTTAACCATTACCACATTACCTTGTATCTATGTGTGTCAGCTAGACTGCCTAGTTGTCTTCGAAGCTCCATCTTATCGTGTGTTTTAACTTATTGTGAGCATTAATTTTTATCTACGATTTAAATTGTTTTTATCTCATTCTTACTTATTTTTCAATTTGTTTAGAAATAAGATTGATCTATACGAGTAAGATCAACAATTCACGAAGAGATTTATCTAAGACACAATAAAACAATGTCTAGTTGTAGTCCGATCATCAATGTTTCTTTTAAATTGTAGTTATCTTTTAACTCATTGAAACATCAAGCCACCCCTGCTCACATCAAATAGTTGCGGAGCTATAAGCGTATCAAGTGGTAGCCCAACTGTGACTATGGTATCTGGCTTCCTTGCATCTACGGCCACTGAATCCTTGTCAAGTTCATAGCACTTAGGAAGCTCTATCACTATCAACCCCTTTGCTGTTGAGCTCACCCATGAGCACCACGGTTGACATCGCTTGTCATCAAAGTAGCTATTGGCTTAGTGATGAGTTCCATCAACTCCTCATCGACAAGGCGTGCCCATCCGCCCCCACTTCCATCGGCCACCCTAGGGACCAACGCTACTAGATGGCAAGGGACAACCGCCTCCTTTTTCATCGCCCTAGGAGATTGTAACACTTGTGATATGCAGGTGAAAGGGAAGGGGATCGTGTGGTAGGTGGAGGAAATCACATAGTGCTTACGTTTCTTCTAACAGAGTCACGCATGGGGATCCCTAAATCTAGGACGATTTGTTTGCACGCACATGATATAGCCATTGAATTTGATTTCTAAGGACCGAAGCTTTGATGTTGGTGCACTATTGGATAGATGAATCAAAATAGTAAATTACTATGAGCATAATTTGAATGATTGATTGAATCAAAAGTAATTTGAATGTTTGATTCAAATTACTTTTCTTTTGTTTTTAAAATAGGAAGATATTAATATTAGACATGATTTTTTTAATTTTGGGCCCAATTTGTATATCGCTCTTGGGCCCTAAATTTCTGGAGATAGGTCTGGGCCTTACACGGGATACGTGCTCACGAAGCCCAAGAAAAGCAGGCCTGCCAGACTGTACTCGGGCCGGGCCTCATAAGGCCTGTTTGGTTGCTGTTGTCTCTGCGTACAATCTGCAACCAAAATCGGTAGCTCGTGCCGTTCCGATTCGGATTGCAACGTCGCGTTCCGATTCAGATTGCGACGTCGCGGGGCGCTGTTCCATATAAAGGCATAAAGCCACCCCAAGCCGTGCACTGCCGTCATAACTGATCTACCACTTGGAACAGCAGCAGCGGTAACGGCGATCCCGCTCGATTCATCGATCCGGAGTCCAAGAAGAGGAGGATCGCCCATGAGGACGAGCTCGACGAGCACCGTTTCGAGCGTCGCGCGCGGTTTGAGGCCCAAGTCCGTCGCGCCGGCAGGGGCCGTAGAGGAGGCGGCGACGGGTCGACGGCGTGGCTGAAGTACGCACGCTGGGAGAGTCCCCCGCCCGAGCGCGGGCGGTGTTCGAGCGCGCGCTTGGCGCAGGTGCGCAGGGGTACCGCGACCACGTCGTCTGGATCAAGTACGCGGAGTTCGAGGCTCGCGTCGGGCACGCGCGCAACGTCGTCGACCGCGCCGTGGCGATCCTGCCGCGCGTCGATCGGCTCTGGCTAGAGTACGAGCGAATGGAGGAGCTCCTCGGAGCCGCAGGTAACACCCGCCTGGTCTTCGACCGATGGATTCAGTGGCGCCCCGACACAGCCGCCTGAGAAGCGTACGTCGCGTTCGAGTTCCGCCACGGCGAGGTTGACCGCTCCAGGGCCGTGCACGAGCGGCACGTGGCCGCTCACTCCGTGTGCCTTCTCGTTCCTCCGTTTTGGCCAGTTCGAGGCAACGCGCACCAACCTGGACCACGCGCGGCGCGTGTACGAACACGCCGCGAGTATGCTCGTCACAGCCGGCGACAATGATGGCGCCGCTCTGCTGCTCGCCGCGTTCGCTGACTTCGAGGAGCGGTGCGGCGAACCGGAACGTGCGCGGGCAACATACCCGCACGCCCTCCACGGCGAGCTGCCCGAGCCCCGCGCCAAGGAACTGCGGGATAAGCTCCCCTCACTCGAGAACCGGTTCGGTGACCGCCATGGCATCGAGGATGGAATTCTCACGAATCGGACTTGTCAGTACCCGTTCGGCTACGACTCATGGTTTGACCTCATCAGAATGGAGGACAGCTAATGCCGGCAACGCCAACAAAATCAGGGACCTGTTCAAGCGTGCCGTCGCCAACGTTCCGCCGGAACCGGCGGAGAAGCGGCACTGGCGGCGCTACATCTACCTCTGGATCAACTACGCGCTGTTCGAGGAGCTCGACGCGTAGGACGTGCAGCGCGCCCGCGACGTGTACAGGGAGTGCCTCAGGACGATCCCACACAAGAAATTCAGCTTCTCCAAGATATGGATCATGGCAGCGGAGCTCGAAATCCGTCAGAAGAACCTCGCCGTAGCGCGGCGGCTCCTCGGCAACGTCGACCGGTGCAGGATTCTGTCCCAGAAGTTCATCGAGTTTGCTCCGAGCAGCTGCCACGCCTGGAGAAGCTACGGCGCGTTGGAGAAGAAGCTCGGAGAGAGCGAACGTGCCCGGTCCATATACGACCTCGCCGTCGCTCAACCGGAGCTTGACACGCCAAAGTTGGTGTGGATGGAATACATGCAGTTCGAGATCGACGCCGGCGAGCTGGACAGAGCGAGGCAGCTCTACGAGAGGCTCCTTGGCAGAGCGCAGCATCTCAACGTCTGGGTTAGCTACGCCGAGTTCGAGGTCACTGGATACTCCGGCGGCGCCGCCACCCTCGTTGAGAACGCGGAGAAGGCGAAGCGGGACAGGAGGTGCCGCACCGTCTTCCAAAGGGGGGACGAACACTTCAGGGCATGCGCCACGAAGGAGGTAAGAGCGATGCTTCTCCAAGAATGGCTGGCGAAGGAGGCCGCGTTCGGTGAACATGGAGAGGTGGAGTTGGTCAAGAAGAAGACGCCGAGAAGGGCGAAGAGGACTCTCCTTGCAGATGGAAATGCAGGAGAAGGTCGCGAGGAATTCTTCGATTACATTTTTGGTAAGGGAGATGATGCAACGGCAGCAGCTAGCTTCGAACTGCTGGAAGCTGCTTATGAATGGAAGAACAGTGGCCATTCTGCAGTGTAAATCATTCTGCTCTTCTAATCTTGTTGTAGGTTGCTAGCGTGGAATTCATTTGTACTCTGCTCCGTTCTCAAACAGAATATGTAAATAGCAAAAAAAAGAAAGAAAGAAAGAATCACAAATATGTAAAAAAAAATGGTATTTGCTAGTTTCACGAGCTTGAAATTTGTACTTTTCAAAAATTGCACATTCTTTCACCTAAAATTATTGTAGTGGTATGCAATGTCTAATTTTAGTCAATTGACTATACTTTGAACATGAGTTACTAAAGATCTCTTATTCTATGGGTGATGTAACATATATAAACTTGTTAAAATTTTTATAGTTCAACTATTTTTTACTATCTAAGACTAGTTGGGATGTGTCCCATCATTCTTTCTTTTTATTTCACTAAAAAAACTTGTGCGTTGCAACTTGAATAATTACTAAATGACAAATCTATCCTATTTAAAGTAAAAAAGAGAGGTCTAAGGATGGTCAAAAGTGAAATTTGGGCGATAAAAGTTAGCCCAAAGTATAATTTACTCTTTTATGTATGTATAGTCAACTTTGGTTATGCATGTTTGAAAAACAATATATTATTTTACTACTACAACTAATTATTTGTGAATAATAAAAATGTTTCCTTTTGTAGTAAAGAGGGTTTAATTTATATTAGTCGGAGAGATTATGTCCAGTTTAAATTACAATTACTCTGATCAAAATGAGTGATTACTACTTCTTCAACATATCACCCTTTTTAATTTTTTTTCTATTTTATTTTCAACTATCCTTCCACTCGTAAACGTATCCTAAGAGATATCGAAGAGATATCTTGGTCATTTTTTTCCTTAATAATTTGTCATTGTTTTTTTGTAAAATAGTCATTTATTTTGTGACGGTAGAAGTAATTGGGTTTCCATCTAAACTTACGGTTCCATCTATACGTATACGGGCCGACGTGGCATCGCTGACTATTCGTTCGCGACGGCGCGCGCATGGAGTCCGTATCGATGTGGCATGTATGCAGCGATCCAGAACGGACGCTCGCTTCACTCGTGGGACAGAAACAAAATTGGAAACGCGAACACCGACGACGGATGAACGAACGAACGAAGAGGCATTGGAAGCAGTTTTTATTTTTGAAGTCCTAGAGATAGAGATGTGCTCAAGATGAATATGTTGATGTCGTTTTGAAAATATCTTTGAAGTATGTTACCATGATTAATCCAAAACTAAGTAATTAATTGTGTAATTAAATTTTAAATTCATTAAGGTGTGTTTGGAAGGAGAAGTAGGAAATTTTATTCTATGTATAAAAAATAGAGCGATAGATTAATATATGACTAGTTAATATTAGCTTTAAAAAATTTAAAAATAAATTAATATATAGTTTTTTTCTAGTTTAGAAAACTCAGGCGAAAAAGAGAGAAACAAACACAGCATAAAGCTGGTGTAAAACTTAGAATGGATGGACAGATGCATCTTTCTATTCCTTGCAGAATCGCGCGGACGACTTGACGAGAGCAGGTGAGCACAGGTGCTCGCAGAGATTGGCTTCGGCCGTTCGGCAGCAGCAAGGAGGTGCTGAGAGGAGTTTGGAGCGGCAGCGGCTTGTGGCTTTTATTTGGCGTGGACTCGAGAAAATTTTTGTGGACTATGGACACCGTATTGGGCTCGACTTCTTCGTTTTCTTTTTCCTATCGTGTCACGAGCCGCGAGCGCGATACGGTGACGGACAACCGAGGCAACGGACAAAAGAAAAAAAGCACGGACGCGCACACATGGGAGTCGGACTCAGCGGGCGCGTGGACAGACGTACCAAAATATTGATGGAAACATCTCCATTTTTTACAATGTTAGAGATCAAAAACTTATTGGTTGTGGTTGTGTGTCACAAGACAGAGTCTGGAGAATGTAAAATATTTCAATTACCTTAAAAAAAGTTCAATTGACTAAATTTTGTTATTGTATTTTTTTATTAAAATATAATCTATTCATGTTTACTTTAGACATTGTCGTTCGGTGTTTATCTATTATCTAAGAAAGAAGAGCTTCTGTTTAAGTAGGGAATGAGGATAGTGATGACAGGTTGAGTTTCATCAAGTGGTGAGAAAAGGAGACTCGGGGTGCTGCGGCTTCCTGTGCTTGTTCTCATTTTTGTGGTGCCTTGCTGCTTCGGCATTGCACGGACGAGGAAGAGCGTCTTGCTGCGACGCTCAACTCCGGCGACCGATGCGTTCCGTGGCGGCAGCTGCGGCTGCGTTGGCGACCCAGGTTGTTGCCGCCTTGCCAGGCGCAAAGGTACACCATCGATGGCTCCTTGTTCCGGACTTGTGCGGCGTTGGCCCACGGGCGGAGCCATGAAGACACGGTGGGTCACCAAATTAGAGCTGTCTTCAGCGATCTGTGCTTCCAATTACAGCAACGTCCATGTAAAATCAGATTTACTGCAAGAAAACCATGCAAATAGTTCATGTTGGCGCAAAATACAGGCACAAAAAAAAATTCTCGGAACAGCAGAGAAATACAGGATGAGAAAGCACATTTTCCAGAGTTAGTTTTCGCATTTTAGAGAACAGAGATGAATTCTTGCTCGACAGCCCAAACTAATCACCCTAGCTCCATCTCAAATTGGCCGTAGAATCAAGAGAAGCAACCCCAAAGGGGTGACCTGAGAACACAATTCAAGAATTACTCCATTGTGCAGTAGCACCTGTGTTCTCAGTGCCACTCCTCCGGGATCAGCTTCTCTTCATTGCAGTAACAAGCATCTAATATTTTTTTAGATAATGAAAGTGGTTACTGCCGGCATCTCCAACCGGCAACCAATGCTCGTGAGTATCCTTAGAGAGTGACGAGTATATATGCGTATGAATTAACACAGCGGATGCTCAGATGAGCATTTATAGGAGGCAAGCATGATTTCTAGGAGGACAGGAAAAAGGATCTTGATGGGTCATAGTGTTGACATCATGTATATACACCGTTTGAAGCGTCATAGTGTTGACATCTTGCCAACACTTTTTGTCTTCATGTGGTGGACACATCCTGGTCTAGAAAACTAGTAGTAACTGCATCATCACTTAATTTGTATTTTGGGCTTGTTAATCTGCTATTTCGGGGGATTGGGCTTTCAGGCTATTTCATTTTGTTTGATTTTCAGCCCTGATTCTTCTGGACCATGGTCCCCTTTCGCCTGCAGTACCACAGGTGAGGGAATTCCCCTGTTTGGATGACTGATAGTCTGAGATCAACTATATGACCTGCATCCTCAAAGGAATTCCCACAAGATCCTGATGGACCACCTACCGATTGGATTACCATAATCTGCATTATCTCTCCAAATAATGATTCTGCAATGCAATGTGTCGCAAACTGCCTTTCCAAATTTTTTTAAAAAATGCATTCTTTAAAAAACTAACAGAATGTTTATATGTTGTTCCCTCTTGCTGAATTAGTGGCCGGCATAAAGGCATCTCCTCTTTGACAATTGACAGCCAGGTTAAACTAGCAGTCGATCACCACTACTCGTACGTGCTTCTTTCTGCAGCTGTCATAGCAACATAATTTCCATATGTTAATTAACCCGAACGCAGAATCAACTCCTCTTTACCATATCTTATGGAATTCATGCAGTGCATTATTGTGCAGAAACGTGGCAACAATTACTCAGTTTGATCTGACATGTCTCCGCTGATCTGATATGTCCGCTTTTTTTCCCATGATTTATTGGGCTTGACACATACAACCACCCGGAGGTTGGCAGAAGAGTAGCACATGATGTGGTCCGCTACTCTGCTAATTACCCCCAAGGAACCCAGATTCTACAGTGTTCGTTCGTTGTCAGGATCTGTCGTCATCTGCAGTGGTTATGGTTACTGAATTTATTAAAAGTGTGAAAATTATTGATTGTATTCTCTCTTAATGTATCAGTATATATAAACAGTCGAGGTAACTTACACACGCAACCACATAGCTACACACGCGAGTTAACCTACACTCCCCGCAGTCTAATCGGGAGCATCGCTAACATTCAGGCTATCGAAACTCCTAAAATAATAAGGTATCAAGACCCTTGATAAAGACGTCGGCATACTACGATGTCGTAGGAACAAGTAGGACCCGAACGTGACCAATGACGATCTTCTCTCGAACAAAATAAAGATCAATCTCAACATGCTTCATCCAGTGATGCTGCATCGAGTTACTGAAGAGATATACAACACTAATATTGTCACAATAGACCAAGGTGGCACGTCGAGGAGGTGGCGAAGCTCAAGGAGCAGCTGGCGCAGCCAGGTAGCTTCAGCAACACCATTTGCCACAGCACGATACTCAGCTTCAGCACTCGATCTAGAGATCGTATGCTGACGCTTGAAAGACCAGGACACTAAGTTATCCTCGAGAAATACTGCATAGCCAGAGATCTACCGGCGAGTGTCAGGACAGCCAGCCTAGTCGACATCTGTGTAAACAACAAGATCTATAGGCGAAGATCGGTGTATTGTTAGCCCAAGAGACAGGGTGCCCTGTAGGTAGCGCATGATCCGCTTGAGAGTAACAAGGTTGGCTCTTGAGGATCATGCATATAGAGGCAAATATGGATTCAAGATGACGGCAGTAGTCGGTGACATTCAGGGAGTCCTAACAAAATGTGCGAAACTACGTCTCGAGCAGAAGGGCAAGAGACTCCTTTTGGCTGAGGAATTCGTCCTCGAGATAGCACCACGCATTACGGGCGTGTCTAGGCCACATCATCAGCAACTGTTGCAGGTCGCTGGAGACGGTGGCGTACACCCACGTGAGGACGCAGCAGTCCGCCTGGAGCCATACCAGGCACGTGGGGAATGCGTCGTCCTCAAAGACGTGGTGGATGAGGACATATTTCCTAAGGACAGTGAAAAACATGCAGCATCACTTAGTGTAGGAGTCCATGGCCTTGTCGAGGATGATGGGAATGAGCGTCTTGATATTGACAACGGCGGTGGCTTGTGCCCAGAGAGTCATATGAGCGCTCTCGTACGCGTCCAGAGCTTCGTCAGCGCGAGAAGGATCGACCGTGAGACAGCGGTCTTTAGAAGTAGCGGCGCTAGTGTTATCGCTAGCCATAGGGGGCACGATAGCCGATCAGCAGCTGATCAGGTTGGATTGAAGATCTCGAAGCGATAGCTGATCGGATCGAAGATCTCGGAGAGACAGCCGATCGGCCAATCAAATCCGAGATCGGATCAGAGGGATCAGCCGATCAGAGTCGGATCGACAGCCGATCGTCCAACGATCAGATCGGATGCCAATCGGATCAGCAATGGGCAGATCGGCTGGATGATGAGCAGCCGATTAGATCGGAGGCCGATCGGATCGGCAATGGGCAGAACGGATGGCCGATGAGCAGCCTATCAGTTCAGAAGCCGATGAGCAGCCGATCAGGTCGGATGGATCAGATCGGTAGTAGAGATTGAATTGCCGATGAGCAGCCGATCAGTTTGTAGGCCGATCGGATCGGCGAGCGATCTGGTCAGTAACGGAGAGCCGATCGAATCGGCAATAAGCAGGATCCGATTGGACAGATCGACGGATCCGATCAGATCGGATCGGCGGGCGATCTGATCGGTGGCAGCGCGGGCGATAAAATCGACGACACCTAGTGGTAGCGATCGAATCAACGACGGGCACTGGTGCAAAAGCGCAGGTAGGATTGGATTGGCGGCCACACCCGATGACGAGGGCAATTATGGGGTGGGTGATCAGATCGGCAGCGTTGGCGATGAGACCAGCGACACTCCTGGTGGCGTGCAATCGGCACTGGTAGTGGCGGTCGGATCGGCGACGGGCACTGGTTCAGAAATGGTGACGTTGAGGGCGTCGAATCTCGGCAGTCTCTCGCACAGTAGTGGTGGAGAAGGAGATCAGCGATGGCAGCAACAGCAACGGTGTTTTTGGTTGCAGAAAAATAGCGGATTGAAATTGCTCTAATACTATGAAAGTGTGGGAATTATTAATTGTATTCTCTATTAATAAATCAGTATATATAGATAGTCGGATGGCTTATATATACAACCACACAGCTACACGTGGTGCCAGAATAACTGAAGATTTCGTAATTGCACAACGGTTCAGATCAACCATACAGGAGAGAGAATGAAAAAAATCCTTGGCTTAAAACCGGAAAGGAAAATTTACATGAATAAAACCCAAACAGTGTATATCAATTCTATATCTATATCTGTACTGCTATAAGCACTGAAGGTGTTTTCATCCATCCTTTGGTACGTCATCCGTGTCCTGTTCGATATTTGGCGTGCATCTGCGCGGTGGTAGCAAATCAATTCGGTTCAGACTCCGTATTGCACGAGATCGACCGGTTCGTACGTACGGCGCCGACACCGTCGCGTGGCAGCAGCCAGATCTCCGTCGCTCCACGCGGTTCGGGCACCGGGAGGGGTCCGTCATGGTGCTCACCGCCACGGGCTGCAAGGCGTTGTTCTCCACGCACTAGGATGGCCACGTCGTCCGCGTCGGGTGTTGCTGCATGGTGTACACTGTACAGTGGAGGGCTCGACAAGCGCAGCAGAGTTGTGTTCGGTTGGTGCCCAATGCATGGTTGGAAGGCCGAAGAGCACAAGCAGCAAGACAAGGACACGAAAGATCACAGGACTCGCGCATTCTTGTGGTGATTCTTGTCAGGTCAGATCAAAATCTGTTCTTAATTGTGTTATGGTTTAGATCGTAGCTGGTGATTCATTTTTTAAGTAGATAATGGATTGGTGATGATGAGGATTAAGGAGTCGTAGAAGTACGTAGTCCTAGAATTGGGTGTAAATGGTTGTATACTATACCCTCATGCATACTCATTTTAATTTTAATTGATTGGAAAATATTATAATGGCTATCATAATTTAGAAATGATCAAATTGTCGTTACACGATGTACCCTTAGTTGGTGCCAATACGCATCTCTTTGCTATCGAATGACCACACCCACTCTCTTTTCATACCACCATCTCTCACTCGCCTACCTGTCAGCCATGTTTTCTCTTAACTTCTTTATATTTTCTTCCATTTGCATCACATTTGGCACGGTGAGGCCTTGGTGGATAGATGTAAGTTCTTTTTAACAATTCAAGCTGAGCAACTCGCTCATGTAAAATGAGATAAGTCATTAGCATAAGATTAATTATTTGGTTTATTTAAATTTTTAAAGCAACTTTTTGCATGTGGAAAACGAGTAATATGCTCAGCTTGTTCAGCTTGAAACTCACCCTAGGGCGCCAAACAGGAAGCAAATAAAAGCATGTAGGTAATAAGATGTCATGGCACTAGACCCATTATATTCTATAAAACCTTAGCTGTTATAGAAGTTGGCAGACAAAAAAATAAATAGAATTTACATACCGTTCGTGTGATGATTATGCTTTCTTATATGACTTGGATCACCAAAAATGAATCCAAATCATCTAACGTATGGGTATTTTCTTCAAAGTAGAAATAGGAATAGAACCATGGGCTATGGTTAAGCCGTAAATGCTGGAAGAAAACTGGATTAGCACAACTGAAAGTAGAAGAGCCTCCAGTACAGAGGACTCTGACCTAGGCTCGAACCTGGGTTTCGCGCAAAAAAAATATCCGCTCGCCCTTAACCGGAGAAAGTAGAATCATTTTTACTGGCACCACCTTCACACTCCGTTCAACGTGGACAAACATTACGGCTTACCATTCACCTTAGAATTGTCTTCGTTTATATATCTTCACAACGATTTCAGAATTACATCATTACACGGATGGATCATGAATCAATCACCAAATAAGATCCAACAGAAAGAAAATTAAGACCATGAGAAGAAAACGATGGCACGACGATCTTGGGGATTGATGTATCAGCTGGTCGTACGCCGGCCAGGGGCGGGCGGCTAGCCGCGGCACTGCGTGATGGCGGAGCAGCCGCGCGTGTACGGGTTGGCCTCCGCGCCGGGCTGGCAGTTGTAGTACGACGCGCCGCGCAGCGAGCACGGCACGCGGTCGGCGAACAGCGCGTCGTAGCTGATGTATCCGGTCGTCGCGTTCGCCGTTGCCGTGGCGTTGCCGGCGGCGGTGGCGTTCAGGTCGTCCAGCACACGCCTCATCATCGTCACGCCATCGTCGTCGCCGCCAGCGGCAGCGCGCGCATAGGCCGACGCCGTCGCCACGGTGATGGTGAGGAGGACGAGGAGGAGGAGGGGCAGGATGCGACGTCGTGCCATGGTGTGTGTGGTCGACGTGCCGGAGGGATTGGCTCCCGCTTTGAGATGCGTGCGATGGCGGGAGCAGAGGGTTGGAAGTGTGCTCCCGTGCGAGGAGAGGTTTTTAAGCGTGATAGAAATGGGCCTCCAGCTTGTCATTTGACTTCTCATTCTCTATCTCTGTTTTTTCTTTAATCTCCAGAACTTCTCCAGCTCTGGTAGGATAGGGCTCCCACCACTTTTTTTGAGGGTACATACGAGGTGTAAGCGGAAAAAAAAAGAGACAAGTATATCAAAGAAATTTTTACCCTCATTGAGAGGTCTGAGAGGTAGCGAATTTTATTGTAAAGTTCGGTATCTTTTTTTATTTCTGAGCATGAGTTACTAAGAGGTACCAAAATTTATACTCTAATATCACTTGGTACTTCTTCAACAAATGAAAAATCAACACAAAAAGGTGTAGCCATATTGTTAGCTAGATCTATTTTCCTCCGTATCAAGGATTGAACTTATGCTTACAGGTTTAATGGACGATATATGACTTATGCTTACAGGTTTGTGGGGTGTTTTGTGACACTATAATCTATACTAGCAAAAGTTAAAAAAAAACTGTGACCATTAGATGGTATGCGGCAAGCAAGACAACCAGTCTTAACTTCCCTTCCCCTGTCTAGTCAATATCAAGGCTGCCTTCTTTTCACGAGTTGGAATCGCTTAGTTAGCCGTACGTACATATATAATTAATTAAATATTAATTATTATAAATTTTAAAAATTAATTAATTAATTTTTTTAAAAAACTTGTATATAAAAGTTTTCATACGAAATATACTAATAAAAAACAAAGAACAGTTAAGCTCAATTAGCAGCAGGCATAAGACCTCCCCCTGGAAAAGAAAGAATCAACCATGGTTTCCATCCGCAGCAGAATTGCTTAATATCCTAATGGATTACGTTCCTCTATGATTGGTTAAGACGAACATCTCTCCAGCTACTGATTCTTCAATCCAGGATGTTTGAAACTACCATTCCAGCTAAAAAGAATTTATATTCTATTATCTCGCTGAATTCAGTGGCAGGCATGTATGCATCTCCTCTCTATCGGCCAAGTCAACCTAATAGTGGATCACCAGTTTTCGCGCTGCTGTATGCAGCTCATATATGGTTGCATGACGACTGTTTGTGATTAAGCGATAACAAACGGTTCTGGTTTATAAAGGCCAAAAACTGTACTCGTAGATGAATAATCATATGTAACAGTTTCAGAGACAAGTCCAATTTGATGGCTTCTGTTTTAGAACCGGTACATAGAGAAACAAATGTTAAAATATACTGTACGCCTGTGGTAGTTAACAGTCACATTGTACAGTTGACAGGTGGCCATCATGGCAGTGGCAGATGCTTCATGGTCTAGAAATGTGACGGATTATATTTCGAATCCTCCTTAACATCTCACGCAAACGGATTGACTTTGCCTAGTATATGTTGGCTCGTTAGTCAGCCTAGACACTTTACTCCTACGAGACACCAAATTACTACAAATAATAAACGCATAATAGCCTTTCAATCACCATTCGTCTTTCATCCGTTCCCAGCCAGCCGCTCCGTTCCAACGGCCGCATCTGCGTGCCTCGCCGCCGGCCGCCGCGGCTGCAAACCTTCAACTGCAAGAAACGCTGACGCTGATGTTGACGATCATCTACTCGTCTGTTGATCTCCATGTGACATAGGAGGCGAGCAGCAGCAACGCCACATTCCCGTCGTTACAAATTGATTGATTGAATTGCTAATTTGCTTTATGTTGTTACTGAGTAGTGACGGACACGGACACCTTTGGCTTTGTTAGGTTTCTTCTATCTCTTGTCCAGGCTTTAGATCTCACGTTGAGATTGGACAGCGCGTCTTGCGCCACTGTATCGTCCTGCCGACCCACTTGCCCTGCGTGCAAGCGATCAACCAATTGGTAAGATTTACATTTAGATTTGTAGTTTTTCAGCTTTGTAATTTATACAGCCACTAATAATGTTGAGTTTTTTTTTCCAGTTACCAGCACACCGTTGGCAGAAATATCGTTCTTGCTGGATGAAATTGATAGCATCAATGAATTCACATCTAAAAATATAAGGTAACATCTATAAGGTTTTTCATATAAATATTATTATTAGATGTAATTTATGTGTTTATTGCTGATATTATATTAAACCCCCTATTTTTAGCTTCGCACTAGGCCACCGAAAACTCAGAACCGGGCCCGTTGTTCACAGATACGCTGTAGATATAACATGCTCTGGTCACCCGTGAAGCAAACTCTCGTGTAAGCCGTGTGCTGTCCCACGTCATCCCTTCATCTCTGACGGCGCCGGTGGCAGTGTCTCACATCTGTTTTTTTTTTCCCTTTCATTTCTCTCCTCTTTCCTACTTTATTTTCCTCTCCTTTTTTTCTCCAGTATGCCTCGGCAGATTTGAGTCCAACATACTAGGTAAAATACGAAATATTGCTTTTCAAGCATTTTTATTTGGCGTCTAAAAAGTTAATATTCAGGACCCTATTATTGCAGTGATAGCAAATTGTAAAAGTACGAACTCAATGACGAGAAATAGATATCTGGAAACTGTTATAAACATGCCAATAGATAATTTATCTATTTATACCTATATTTTTAGAAACTCCCATATTAATTAGAAAGATCTAACCTTTAATTATATCTACTGTATTATTATAATCATAGATCATAAAATTATGTAACTAATATTGTGGGCCAATTTTAGAGCCCATCTAACCTTCGTCAAGTCCACCGTATCTCTTCCTCTTACGAGGTTTCCGGTCGTATCTCCAAACAGCGGTTGTGCCACCGATCCAGGTATACAAAGCTGCTTCTTTCACGATGAAAGCAAGAGTCCTGATGATTAACGGCATCTAATTTCACCCGTGATCGCTAGCCAAAACCGAATAAATAAAACATCCATATGTGGTCTCATCCAAAAGAAAATCGCAAAAGAATGGAAATTCTATAGACTATTCAGTCCGTCACTATAATAGCAAAATAGTATTTTATTTATAGTTAAGAATCGAAATTAGTAATTAATATATATAATCCATCTTAATATATATTTCATTACTTTCTAGATTTATTGATTTAATGACTCATGTTGGGGTCTCAATTTAGGGAGTATTTCCTATTATTTAATTTAGAAATTTGGAAATAATAGGTACTTTAATTATATCATTTTCATGATTTAATAATTGCAATATTCGTAATTAATAAATATAAAGTTGTAATCAGTTTGGAGTCTCTTAATTATATCTTTTTTCATGATGTAATAGTTTTAAAATTCTAAATTAAAATATATTGACTTGTCCTTAGTTTGGTATCTGAACTATAGATTTTTATGATTTAATAATTTCGATATTTATAATAATTAATAAGCATTATGTTGTATTTGGTTTGCAGCCTCGCTTAATGTAGAGTCCACAGGATTTTCAACTCATGTTGTATTTATCTTGTGAATTTAGAGAAGTTAGGTTGAATGAAATGGAGAAAATATCTCTACACCAGAGTGGGAGAAGATTGATACGTCGCGATTGATATTGGTCTTAAGGAAAGATTGGTTGGGCTTAAAAGTGTCCATGTACGCTTACGATGCATCTAATCAACTGTCAGAGCTTTCTGAAAATTAATTATTTTCCTTACATGACAACTTTGTCTTGATTTCTTCTTTTCAATTGGAGTTTTTGTTCATTGTATGCCCATTAACCCAAGTAACTCTCCGTCTGTTTATTTTTCAATAAAAATAATAATGTTTCATTTGTACTTTTTTAAGAACAGGTTTGCTGTAGTCTCGAATACCCCAACCCTTAGGCAGTTGCGATTCCGTCCTCTCTCTTTAACCCGAAAATTGGAAAGAAATTGTGTGGCTTCTTCATAGAATTTTATAGGATGTTTATATTGATTAGCGCAATTGTCCTCAGAAATTCCTAATGCAAGGGAGGCCTAATTAGAACTTATACAGTCGCCTCAAAAGTTAAGAAATCAGACCTATCAATTAAGATGGATGAAAAGTACCATAAAACAGGCAGAGAATCATCAACGGGAAGAGATAAATCTGCACCCTCCAAAGAGACGAAATTATACTACATGTATCTACCAAGTATATGCACGCAGATTGTGTGGAAATACATATTTGGTGGGAATTTGTTTCCATTTGCATGCCTCGACAGCATAAATTCAATATACAAAGAACTGTGAATAATCAAGCACAGCTGGTATAATGGAAATAACTGAATGAATATGGAAACTTCACCGCAGTGTAAGCAATTATTGTCGTCACTACTCACCAGTCAAAGCTGACAAGACAAGTCATATTATTCAAGTTTCATAAAACCTGTAGAAGAAACAAAAGTGATGATGATATCGAAGTAGGTCTGATTTCATCATCTCCTCTTCTTTACAGCACTCACTAAGTCACTAGTATGAATTTGAACGTGGACCCAAATTGAGCCATCCATCCTAACAGATCTAATGGTTTGATATTGATCTTACCACTTAAGAGGTAATGGACCATTAATTGCACTCCCAGGGCTAATGTAGACTATTGGTTACACGTTAATCAATATATAACTGCAGCAATTAATAACATTGATTGCCATATCAATTACCAATAAAAAAAGGTGAACAAAGTGCAAAGACAATAACATCGTCAAAATCTAATTTACCATATGGGCATTGGTTAATTATTTTGTAGCACATGCGCTCAACATATATGATACGGAAATTTGGATGTGGTGATTCAGATATTATGAAATTTTATGTTATAAATATTGATAAATATTCTCTTCGTCCTACGATATAATATAAGTATTTCTAAATTGTTAAGTAGAGATTAAGGTTAAGAATAAAATGCTTTATTGCTCTTAATAAATAAGGGATGGATAGAGATGAGAGGGTAGGTGGGGTAAGATGAAAAAAAATTTAAATGAGAAGTGTTTGATGGGACAAGTAGTATAATGAATAATGTTAAAAATACTAAGACAAAATTTAAATAGTGAAAGCTCTTATATTTTAAAATAGAGGGATTAGTTCCACTCGTTTTCCTAAAAACAAACTATATCCATCCCAAAATAACGTCATTTGTGAGATTCATCATTTCTATGGAGAAACACTATTCTGAAAAAAAAGGAATAGAAAAATTATAGGAATAGGATATCAGCCACAACGAATCCTACATGAAAACCTCACATGATTTTACAAAAAGTATTCTTTGGTAGTACCATTGGAAAAGCAAAGGAACTTTGAGTCATGAGAAAACATGATGTCTAGCCTCATGCTAGTTTTTCTTATGAAAGAAGCTATTCTATTGGAATTTTAAAGGACTTGGGGGAGCAATTCCTTTGTTCAAAAGGACATGTAGGAAATTATTCTAATGGATTTTAATCCTCTAAAATTCTCCCACTATTTCCTTATTTCAAAGGAGCTATAAAGTACATATCATTAATTAATTAATAAAAAATAGTATTGGTGAATGGGTATGTAAAGGAATGGAAGGGATGATAAAGCTACTCACTTTACGGATCAAGTGTATGTAAAGGGATAGAAACAGACTTATTTTTGACATAATTGTTAGATGCTAGAAATAATGTTATTCCATGTCGAAGGGAGTATATAAATATTTATGAATTCTTTGTTTAAAAAGAAAATTGACTTTCCAAAACTATAAAATCTTTGAATCCTTGCTATACTTTTGAACACAAAATTGCTCCCTTTGGATAATTAGAGCAAATTCCTTTCTTTCATGCAAGGTAACTTACTATAGCAGGGAGAAATGGAATGCTTATATCACCGAGTTTGCCCTTCAGTAATGAATGGACTAGATTTGAAACTCATCTTACCTGTAAGAGGGGTAAGTGGACTAGCGGAGCATCCTAAAAGGACACGGGCCACCTCTTTATACATTAGCAGACCATCCAGGCTCCAACCCTTTTGCCATTAGGCCCAGCATGCTAGGCGGTTTGTGTGTTGCCTTTGTTGTGGTGGATTGTGCTGCTGCTCCCATGCTCCCTGCAGCACAAGGGCCAATCTCAACGTGGTGAATTAATTTGCTCGATGTGATGTGTGCCTGTATATCTTCTCTCACCGTCTAGAAAATTAATTCATGCATGTCTTGTTGATGCACGTATGCCACAGGCTTATAATAACCCTAGTGTAAGCATGACCTATCTAGATGTACACTTAAGTGCATGAATTTTCTAATGAGATTGGGGTGAGTGAGTTTCCTCTCGAGAACTCCTACGAAATACTATGAGGAATAAGAACTAGAATTCTCAATCCTTTTTTCCTTAGTTGCATCCCAAATAATTGAAATCCCACTAGGAGAGGAACAAAGGGAAGAGCTCTGGAAACTGGTCAATCAAGCATTAGCATTATTGTCCGTGATAACAAAGGTCAGGTTCTGCTTTCTTCTTGGCGCATGCTGGCAATATGTGCGCTGATGCAGAGGAGACACTAAATGGATCAAGTTAGCCAGAGTCATCGAATAAGACAATAGTGCCAGACAGGTCAGTTGGTGCCTGCTAGTAGTTGAAACCAAAGCGACGATCCAATTGCTGCAGGATGATCTTGCTAGACATTGAAATAATTGTTCTGTTTTGTGAATGTGAGAATGGGGATTAGTGTTTTCACAAGCTTACGCACGGCGACGCTGGGAGTTCATATACCATAGGAAATAGGAAATAGGCCGAATGGGTGTAATATAAACTAGAAATAAGGGCATAACGAACATTTAGACTAAATATAAACTCAGAGAAGTGAAGATGTCAGCATATTAGGATGAAATAGGGACATGTAGAATGTGAACTTCACCAAGAGCGACGCTGAACAGGGTCGATATCCACATGCTTAGTTCTCTAATGCTGAACAGGGTTGGTGGAGAGTTAGATGACGCTGATGTTATCGTAGTACATGATGGTGGCATAGCGAACAGGATAGTGAAGTTTCCCGAGGAGCTAGTGCAACTAGCGGGTTTTAGCGACGCCATTGGCCACAGTGCGGTATTCGGCTTTAGTGCTGGATTGGGACACTGTCAGCTGGCGCTTAAAGGACCAGGAAACGAGATTATCCCCGAGGAAGACAGCATGGCCTAAGGTGGATTTGCATGTGTCAGAGCACTTGGCCCAATCAGCATCAGTATAAACTGTAAGATCGGTCGACGAGGTTCGGTAGAGATGAAGACTGAGGTCTAGAGTGCCCTTTAAGTACCGTAAGATTCGTTTCATAGCGGTGAGATGGAAATCTCTCGGGTCGTGCATATGTAGGAAAATCTATTGGATGGCATATACGATGTTTGGACAAGTAAAAGTGAGATACTGTAGGGCACCTGCAATGCTCTTGTAGTAAGTGGCATCAGGTAACGAAGCCCCAGCAGCGGACAGTTTGGAGCAAGTATCCACGAGAGTACTGTAGGGCTTACAATCTCGTATACCAACACGGTCCAGAATGTCTAGCATATACTATCGTTGTGAGAGGAAGAGACCATTATCCCAACGGTCAATATTGATGCCTAGGAAGTGATGAAGTGGGCCCATATCTGTCATAGAAAACTCCTGTCTGAGAGCCGATATAACCTGCTGAAAGAATTGCTCGGACGAGGCCGTGAGAACAATGTCATTGACATAAAGAAGCAAGAAAGCCATATCAGTACTGTAGTAGTGAATAAACGGTGAGGTGTCAGACTTAGTTTTAACAAATCCAAGAGATGTGATGTGAGAAGCAAAATGACTATACCAAGCTCACGGGGCCTGCTTCAGTTCATATAGAGAGTGGTTTAGGTGGCAGACATAATTGGGTCATGAGGAGTCAACAAACCCTAATGGTTGGACGTAGTACACTATCTCTATCAATGTGCCATATAAGAATTTATTCTTGATGTCAAGTTGATGAATAGGCTAAGAGCGTGAGAAAGCCAAATTGAGTACCACGTGGATGGTAGCGGGCTTCACTATCGGATTGAAAGTCTCATCATAGTCGAGGCCGGGACGCTAGGTGAAACCCCATAGGATCCATCGTGCTTTGTAGCGAGCGAGAGAACCATCTGATAGAAACTTATGGCCAAAGATCCATTTTCCAGTGATCACATTAATGCCAGGAGGGCAGGGTACCAGTGTCCAAGTGTCATCTCGGACTGCATAGCAGTGCGCCAGTTCAGATCAGACATGTCCGATCAGAAAGACGTCAAGATCAGAGAGAGCCGCTGTATTAAGGTTGAGGTGGTCGACTGGCTAAATGAATTTGGATTTTGCATGAGTGCACATGCCATGCATGTTGGTGATGGGCACGACTGTCTATGAGGCTATAGCGGTAGTACGTCTAGTGGCATGCCTGATGTCGCTGGAAGTAACCTAGGACGATGTGTCCACAGGGGCAGCAGTAAGCGTCCAGGGTGAAGAAGTTGACCCAGCGAGTGGAGGCCCAGTAGCAAGAGAGAGCCGTGGCGACCAGATGGCGCTAGGGGCATGCATCCATGCAAAGATGACAACAGGCGCATGGGTGGGGGTGGTGCTCCTAGAAGGTGTACCTAGAAACACAGCATGTGGCCCGATGGGCATAGTGGAGTAGTCATCATCACCCAAAAAATCTAAAGTTGTGAGATCCAGAAAAGAGATAGACATCTCGAAAAAAGGAAAGAAGGACTCATCAAACACGATGTGTCCTGAGACGATGATTCTATTGGAATGAAGATCGAGACATTTATATCCCTTGTGATCGATAGAGTAACCAAGGAAGATGCACAAGGAGGAGCGAGAAGAGAGTTTATGTGGAGTTGTGGAGGATAGGTTCGGGTAACTGGCCCATCCAAACATGCATAGATGTGTGTAGGATGAATGAGTATGATGAAGAGCATAGAATAAAGGGGGGCCGTCGAGAGTCGTAGTGGGATAAAGGTTGAGGACATATGTAGCAATATGGAGAGAATCAGCCTAATGAACTGGGGGAAGAGTAGCTTGAAAGAGGACAAAGTGCATGATGTTGTTGATGGTGCAAAGAGCGCGCTTAATTCGATTGTTTTGTTGGGAGGTGTATGGACATAACATAAGAAGAATGATATTGTTGGTGAGAAAGAATGTGTGGGCCAAAGAGTGGTTGAATTCATGGTCGTTGTCGCACTGGACTGCCTTAGTAGGGATGCCGAACTAGGTGCAAACATACGAGAAAAGTTGGATAGAGCACCAAAGGTATCGGACTTGATGCTGAGGGGGAAAGTCCATGTATAGTGAGTCCAATCATCAAGAATGATGAGATAGTACTTGTAACCTGATATGCTAACAACTAAGGATAAGTAGAGATCACAGTGTATAAGATCGAAGGGGTGAAGTGCACGAGTGGTGGACCTGCTGAAAGGAAGGCGCACTTGGCGGTCTAACTGGCAAGCATGACATATATGGTCAGAAGTACATTTATTACAAAAAAAAAAGCTTTAGAGTTGATAAGTTTTGATAAAGCTATATGACCAAGATGATAAAGATGACGATGTCAGATGGTGGTGGAGCAGGAAGTGACGGTAAGGGTAGGAGAGTTGACAGCAGACGGAAAGAACGGGTAGAGGTCACCCATGGTATTGCACCTGATGATCACGCTCTGAGTTTGCAGGTCCTTCACAAAGAGGCCAAATGGGTCAAACTCAATGGAGCAATTGTTATCAATAGTGAAACGACAAACTGAAATTAAGTTCTTGATAATATTAGGTGCAACTAAAACATTGGAGAGAATAAGTGGTCGCCATGGCATGGAAATGATAGATGACCCGATAGAAGTTACAGGGAGTAAGGCTCTATTTTTGACAACGATCAACAATGGATTGAGTGAAGAAGGAGGTTGGGAGGAAGTGAGTATACCAGTGGTGTTGGCCATATGGGAGTTGGCCTTGGAGTCAACGTACCACTTGATCGAGATCGGCAGAGTCAAAGACAGAGTGTTGAAGTTGTTGATTAGGGAGGTTTGATCCTAGGAAGGGCCTGCCATTAGAGAGTAGGAGCTCAACGACAACATAGGCGAAACAAGGAAGGTAGTGGCAAAAGTAGGCGGGATGGCAGCAGAAAAGCCAGGCGGTGAAGAGGGCAGCCCACCGCAGGTGAACCCTAGCACCGAGGCAGGCATGCCCCACACACAGACCCTGGTGGCGAGGTGGGCATGCCCCTGTAGGCGAACCCGGGGGAGTGCCGGAGCTGGACGACGCGACGTAGTTGAGTGAGTTTGCTGGGGCCATAGGGGAGTGGCCACAGCGGCACAGTCCCTGCTCAAGGATTGTGGAAGGGGGTGACTAGGGATGACCAACATGGCATGGGCCGAAGCCGAAGGTGCTAGCACCCGGGGAGGTAGATTTGTCGCCGCGACCACCACGACGGTTGGTATGATGCGGGTTGGGACTATAGCCCCCAGGGCCGCCACATCCTGAGCCCTACCAGCGGACCCGCCGAGAGGGCGCTGATGGTGCATGGTGAAGAAGGCGAGCGGTGGAGCATCCTCAGTGGCGTCATTGATGTTGATCTCTTCGAGAAGAAGTAGGGTACGCGCTTCGTCAAAGGTGGGGAATGGCCGCTACATCTTCAGGATGGAGACCATGTGGTGAAACTTGCATTGAGTCCGCCGAGGAGGGTTAGCACAAGAGTGTGGTCGTCAACTGGATCCCAAACTTGGAGAGAGCACTGGCCATTGTCTCGAGATGGTGGCAGAAGTCGGTGATGGAAGTCCCCCTTGTTTGATTGTGTGGATCTTGGCGGATAGGAGAAGCGCGTGAATTCACGCTAACCGAGCAACTCCGACTCGAGAACAGACTAGATGGTGCGAGCAGTCAGGTTGCGGAGCATTACCATATGCTGGAGGTCGACAGTGATGCTACCGTAGATCTAAGTCAGGATGGTGCGGTCCATCTACACCTATGCCGAGTAGTCGGAATTATCGACATCAGAGAGGATGTAGTCAGTTAGGACATACTTGCCTAGGATGATGAGAAAGAGGGTTTGCCATTGGCTGTAGTTGTTGGCGGCGTGATTCAGTGTTTCAGGGACAAGGATCTTAATGTTGAGAACAGTAAGGGCTTGGGCATGCACAACACCATGCTTGGTCTTGTATGCGGCGAGGGCAATTTCGTGGTCCTCGATAGCCTTCTAGTGGGCAGCGTCGGCCTCGAGCTAAACAATCTCGTGTTGTAGACAAAGTTGCTCTGCATGTGTATCGAGAGCTATGGATTTAAGTGTACTCTCAGTGACAGCAGCGACATGGGGTTGGTGGCGAGAGTGCGGGCTGATGATAGGGCTTGGCAAGATCTCAGCGACAGCAACGACACAAAGGTAGAGGTGTGCGTGGATGGCAAGATCAAGCGGTGGCAATCCTAGGCGAGAGGATCAGATTGAATGAATCACCGCCACGACTCTGATACCACGTGAACACGAGAATAGGGATTAGGGTTTTCACAAGCATACGTATGGCAACACTAGAAATACATATACCATAGGTCGAGCAGGCTGAATGGTCGAATGGCCTAATCTAACATGTTTGAAGGGGGGAATGCCCCAACTTTTGTAAAACAGCAGCTCCAGGCTGATTGTATGAACGTTATTTCTAATATTGTATCTGTTGTTAAGAAACTTGGGCTTGGTCCCATAAAAATCGCTTTGAATCTTGTTGAATGAATTGCAAAAATGAAATCCTTGCATCTTCCTCGTACCGCTTTTCACGTTTCCGACGAAATCCGCCACTGCCGACTAGGAATCGCCGGCGAGAGCAGATTGGTAGGTTCCCGGGGAGCCGCACCGCGTCGTGCTGCGTAGGCCGCCGGTGCCGTGACGGCCATGGACGCCGCAGCAATGGCCACGAGCGTCATGGCTGCCGGCCGCGACCCACCCGAGATCAGGCAGCACCCGAGCCGAGCAAGCACAGGCAGCACCCGAGCCGTGCCGCGCGCGAGGGTTGTCGTCATCGTCACCGTGGCCGTGCCGCGCACTTCGATTCCGCGCAGCGCCCCGCCGGGCTACGGGCGCGCCAGACCAGCCGTGCTGCGCCACGTGCATCCACCGCGGCCGCACCCTGGACGGCACTGCCTGCACCAGCTCCGCGCTGAGCCACCGCGCCTGCACCTGCTCCTTGACGCGTCGCTGCGCCCAATACCGCACCGGGCTGCCGCGCCCGCGCCAGCGCTCGGCCGCCGTCCCCGAACCTAATTAGCTCTTCTTTATCACTTTCAGAGACGTTAGTCATTCTTGTCATGTGTAGGGAAATATTACTTCTCTCCGAATGATCAAGTAATTGTTGGTAAATGTTTCTGATGTATTGGAGCAGCTCAGCTTGCTCTTTTATTTCCCTTTCCTCTTGCATTAATAAATATATCTGGTTCTTTCTTTTTCCCATTTGCATTAATAAATATATCTGGTTCTTTATTCTCTCTTGCACATGCCTTCCTAGTTTTTGTTCCAACCTTTATGTTTTTTCCTCAGCATTTTCAATTTTCTTTGCCATATATCAATACTAGATCCATTTCCCTGATAAGAGTTCAAAATCTCAGAGACCTTTTCATTCAAGTCTTCTATTAGCACCCAGTTAAGTGTAAATTTGAAGCATGAGTTCATATAATTTAACTCCCCTGTTTCCACCATCAGAGGATTATGATCTGAGAATACTCTTTCATACATTTCACCAGAATCAGAAGGTAATGCTTTTACATATCATTATTTACAAAGATTCTGTCTAGTTTCTCCAGGGTGGGATAATCATGGCTGCTAGCCCATGTAAAACTCCTACCCCCTCCCATTTGAAGTTCTCTTAGGGCATGTTCAATTATGCCGTTAAACAGGAAACTCCATTTTGTATATCCTCCTGGTTTGTTTTTTTATTTTCTTTTTTTATTATATTAAAATCCCCTCCCACCAAAAGAGGTCTTTGTTGCAAATATAATTCATGAGCAAACCCTCTTAAGAAGTCTTTTTTTGCAGCACCATATATGTCACGTCCCAAACTTACTCTGAGTTCAATTCACCTTTTTAATATTTCTCAAAATATTAAAAGCCTAAAAGAGACTCTAATAATTAAAAAACTGAAATTAAAATCTCAAATGGGCTTATGGGTATTTTTTTAATAAATTTCCAATGGTAAAGCAATAATAATCATTAATAAAATGTCTAAAATTAGGAAAAAATTTAAAAATACCTTAACTTACTAGGCTGAATCCATCCCACTATCCCTCTTCCTATTCCCCTTACTCTCTTTAGCTTGCTGGCTCACACACCACGCGGCCTAGCCTAGCCTCCTGCAAACCAACCACTGATAGATAGGGCTCGCCTGTCACGGCCCTCACCTACCTCTAGCCACCATAGCATCCGTGCCACCAGAACCTTATCCCTAAATGTGCGCTCAATTCTACCTTCCCAGTGACTGCCATCCCTAATTGATAGAGGGGAAATAATTTCCTCCCCTACTTTTCATTTTCCCCTAAACCTATTCTAAGCCCAAATTGCTAGGAAATCGATTTCTCTTTCCTTCCTATGAACCGCGCCATTGATGGCCACATTCTACACCCTCCAGCTCCTTTTTTCCCTTCCTTCTTCCTTCAAGACGACGCCCATGTCCTCCTCTCTCCCATTCGGTCACCACTCAAGCCTTTCGTCTCCTTCTCGCTATCGCTTTGTGCTATCGCTATCACTCGCTCGCCATCCTTCATCCCAAGGGCTTCGTCGCTTCCTTCCTCGCTTCTCGACCACCGCTCGTGGAGGTGAGAGCGGGTCCAACCACCCTCTCCAGATATGGGCAACGACGCGGTCACACCCTAGGTCATCAGTAGCAACCATAGGGGCTCGAGCGCTATCGCCTCAAGACGCTCTCGTCGCCACGCTAGCCGTGATTGCATGACGCCAATATGGATGTTGTGTTCGTATACACGTGCCCACCTAGCCGCTACGTTTGAGCATGCAGTCCAACGTAGCAACCGCATGGCCATCATGTGTGCTAGCCGCGCACCTCCATGTATGACTCCCTATCAATTGCCCTAAGGGGCTGACCAATGGGGCTTGAAGGTTTGCTATCAGGGCCCATAGGTTAGTGGTTGTGACCTGTGAGCTATGCGCGTGCGCTCAGTTTACAGTGGACTACGAGTCTAACACCTGAGGTCCACCTCTTGTGGATTTGGTCCACGCGCTCGCCTATGCTGACACTAGCGCTCACGTAATAATCTAGTTTTTCTTAACAAAAATAATTAATAAATTTAAAAATCTCTATTACAAACTTTAAATTAACATTTAAATTAATCTGTTTAAGTCTCTAATTTTTTCTAAAAATGAGTATAGTATGCTTGTTTATATGGCTTTTATTATTTTAGCACTTTTTCTTTACATTGGTCTTGTAAACGTTATAGATCTAGAAGAGCCACAATATATGGAGGTCAATCTCGAAGATCTCAAAAGTGAGCAAGACAAGTCATATTATTTTAATCATATTGATAACTTGTTGTTGCGAAATTTTATTTTTGTTTAAATTATTGTATTATGCTTTATTAAAATTACTCACGTAAATACTTGTTTATTTAGCTAGACCTACAATTTCTTTTTATAACCTTATTATTATTATTATTATTATTATTATTATTATTATTATTATACCTTGACAACCCTAGATAACAAAAACCACTAATAAGCACTCTATCTTTAATGGTAACTTTTAGAATAATGCTTAGCACTACTTAAACTAGAAAATTCATATATGTTTTATAAAAATTCCTTTAAGAATTATCTATAACTTTTGTAACTTTGTAATTAAAGCTTTTATAGCTATAAACTATAATTCCCCATTCAAAATTTCTAAAACCTAATTTCAATGGGACACGAGGTGCATGGTTTCAATAAGAGCACCTCGGTCGTCTTAAGGACCAGTCTTTGGGCCTTAGTTGCAAAGCATAATACATACAACCATATGTCTAATGAGTATGGCTAAACATAAAACCTAGCCTAGGTTTAGTCAAAGGGAAATAGATAAGGCAGAGGAAGTGTGGGTCCACAGACATCTCGACATAGCCATAGTCATGTGAGGAATGCCTAGAGACATAGGCCATCTCTTCTATCCCAATTGGTACTTGCCTGGAAGGTTTATGTTGATTCTTTTGATTAGGGTTAAGTTAGGTGGATGGTTATATCACAACTTTTGCCCATGTACCGTGGTGATATGTGGCACGTGGTAGCATGAAGAAGACGTGTCTGGTGGGTAAAATGGACCTTTGATCAAAACAAAACCATTCAAATAGCTACGCCCTTAGTTATGGGCAATACTAATAATGTTCCAAAGTTAAATATTTTTCTTCTCTATGATTTTATAACTCTTTCGATAGGGTGAAAATCAAGTGCATGCGGGTACATGTCTTAGTTTGTACCATAGTATGTTTAAGTCCATGTCGATGCATGACTAATCTTTAAGACTTACGCAAAATCACCTCAGTGAGTGATTCAGTAAACAACTTGGCTTACTAGTAGGATTGCTCTTTAGTTAAAAAATAGCCTTAATTAACTAATGATTTAAAACTACTATTTCATACAAATAAACCTATAATTATTAACTCCTAGTATTCTCTCGTATAGCTTGTACCTGCTATCAAGTGTCTATGGGGCTGTTAGTCTTTTAGTGGTTTTATTTATTTATTTTTATTTGAGTTGTTAGGCCTTTAGTAGCCATATAATAAACTTGTTAACACTTCTGCTATTATACTTTGATATTTATTATTTAACTTAGTAATGTATATCTTACTTACTAGGACAATAATTTATGCACGTGCAGATGAGAAATATTTGAGTATTTTTTGGACACAATACACCACCAAATCCCATTCCAAATTATCACAAATGTTTTTTTATTTTAGTTCTCATAAATAACTTTACTATTTTTGTGTCCATTATCCTGAGTTTTTCCTCATCCATTCCCACCATAATACCTCCTGATCTACCAGAGGCAAGGAGCCAAGTCCATTTAAATGGCACACTCGCTGCTATGTATTCCAACAAAGGATTATTAAAGTCATGCTTTACTGTCTCTAGAGACCTATAAAATCAGGTCTGTTTTCTGGAATCATATCCTTTCACTGTTTTATTTTCTCCTGATTTCCCATACCTCTTATATTCCATATCAGACCATTCATTTTTCTCTTTTTGTTATTTTTAGCATCCCTTCTTCTATTCACCTTATGAGTGACCTTGACAATTTCAAGGTTTCCTTAATCATTTTGTTTTTTAGATGAACAAGATTGCATATGTGACAACATCCATTATGCCCTTTCAAAATCAGAATCATTCTCATCAGAGAGAAATTCTTTTTCTAGTTCATATAGATCAGGGGGACTTTCACCTGATTTTTGTTCATCTCCACTATTGAGTAAACTTTGATTTGCTAGTTGATAAGATAAATATCCAGCCCACTAAGTGCTAGGCATAATGAGGATAAAGGCCTCCAAAAAAATTATTTTCGTTCTATGAACTTTAAGGTATATAAAGTCTCATAGTTAACTCTTGTAGTGGAACAACAGAGACTCCATTTCACTTAGGTTGATTTCATTTAGGCCAGAGGCATACCTAAGTCAAGGTAATCCTCCGTTAAAACACGTATTGCTCCTACGTTTTTTTTCATAAAGAGATTAATCAGATTCTAGGTCCTTACTCAAATGTAGCAGGTTAGCATCAATAACCTTAAGAGAGCAACCTAGATCTACTCTAATTAGACTAGCCATATTGGCTAAAGATATATTCGAATCATTAACTATGGCTAAAAGCATTCTGAGCCTCCTTCCTATCAGTTTCTATATCTTCTTGTCCTCCCTGTCTCTTAGCCTTTTGCTTCTCCTGTTTCTTCTTCTAACTGTCCTGTTCATCTTCGGGAATTATCACCCCTAGCTTCTCTACAAAGTTTACACACTTGGGAATAAAAAAGGTCATCACTCTCCACCAGTTGCAGCTTTCCTTCTTCATCCTCTCACATACCATCATCCTGATTGGACTGCTTAGGGGCGCGCACCTTCTGTTTGTTATTATTGGATCCTCCAGCTAGATCTTCTAGCCCATCATCTATCTGTCCACTTTGTCTTATTCCTGAATTCTTAATGCTAGTTCTCTATCATGCAGAATATGAGAGCATCTTTCTCTGTCTTCCTCCAGCATCAGTTCAGGCACAGTCAATGACTTCAGTTCTACATATCCTGCATAACAAGTCCCAGCTTGGTCTTCCTTCCTATCAATCATGTTGCCTTCCCCCACTTCTGGTGGTCTTTTTCCTATACTCTTTTTTTTCTCGCATTAGACTATCTTTAGCCTCCAAATAATCCTCTTTCACTACTGTCTCCAAAGTATAGTGAGCTTCATACATTAAACCTTTTGGAGTTGTCAAACTCAGCTTTAGAGGGAGAATCTTCAAGTCCATCATGCAAACCTTGATCCTAACCAAATATGTGGCCCTGACAGTGGGCATATCCACACTTTGGACAATTCCTAAGTTGGTGCCCACCTCAAACAAGGATAAATAACCTTTCATCTCATCTAGTATCCTAGTCACATGAACCCAAATCCTATGTCCATTCCTTGACATTCACTTGGACCTCTGTTCCTTTGGCAGCAAAATAATCAAATAATCCTATTAGGGAAATCTCATTTGAAAAATTCATTTGGTTATAGCTTTAGCTTTCCAAACCTAATTCCATTTGAACTATTGTGCAAACCCTTCCTCTAGCTGTTGTTCTATTAGCTCACCAGTACAACCTTTGATGATTGAGATTAGTGCTAGGGGTTGAACTATTTTTTTTTTTTGGGGGGGGGTTGGTGTTCTAAATGAGAATACAACTCAATCCAGGTGCTCCATACCCCCACAAACATGGTAACAGGTCTCCGTTGTTTGTAATACAGGCAATCCTCTGTTCTATGTGAAGCTTTACTATAATTGATGCAAAACACTGATACTGTGCAATCTCTAGAATGATGCCCCATGTACTTACATTTATTGCAGAAAATTTGTTGAGAGTTGGGATTCATACCATGAAGAGTCATACCCGAAGTTGACGTATGATCTCTACCTTGGGGCTTCTTCTCTAGTGCTTGAGTTGTTTTCCCTCAGAGATGGTTGGTGAGGTTTCCACAGCATCCTTGGCTTGCACTAGGCGGTATTGTTGGGAAGTCATCTTTCCCTTCACCATCGAGATCCCAGCATCACCCACTCCTGATGTCGCCACTTGACCCTCCCACACCTTGTGGATTTTGGGGTTGTGGTGGGCATGGTGGATTGGAATCCCCTCCCCAATCATTCCCTCCATCACCTCGATCTCATCAATTGTGGAAGCCCAACATATAACTAAATATGGTATTAGAGACAGGTTTTGAGTTTGAATCCTGATTGGCACAAAATTAAATAAAAATTAGCCTCACGTGAGGGGAAGTGTTGGAATATAGTTAATTGCATGCCTTTCCTCATCAAATTAAGATTTTGGGTTGAACTGATTGTTGGAATACCACGCGTGTCTCCTGTTAAACATATGTATAACATGTAAAAAATATGCTTGAGTATTCTCATGTTGTATCGGCTGAGTCGTTGGTTGTTTATATAAGATTTGTCCTCTAGGATCTACTGTACATGCAACCAACTTCATTCAGTTGAACCATGATTTCTCGTAAGCTACGGTGATGGCTGTTGCCACCATATAAATCAAAAAAGATGCGGCCCAAGAGGGTTGAACACTTCTGTGGTTTCTTTGTGGTATCAGAACCTTCCATGGATTGCATCTCATCTCATATAGTCTCGCCTACTTCCACAATAGTGAGATCGTCGAAGAACACAGTCACCAACCTATTGGTTGGCCATGCGACCTCAGAAAAACTAAGACAAACCATGTGCTCTCTAGAGAGTGCAAGTTCTTGCCATGGTGCATGGCGCATCACTGGAGGGGCACCTCACCAGAGTGACAACAGCACCCGATGCCACACTCGTCACCAAACAAGGTGACGTGAAAGTGGTGGTGGCAAACCCAGCATTTGAAGAATGGCATGCCACCGATCAATAGGTATTTGGATTTTTGGTATCACCCATGTCTAGAGACATTCTAGTTCAGGTAACCATGTGCAACACCACCACATCTATATGGAGCACTGTCAAAGGGATGTTTTCCTCAGTGAGCGGCTCTCGCTCCATTAACACTCAACTTTGCCCTCTCAACCATGAAGAAGGGGGACCTCTCTATCACCAACTTTGCCTTGGTGATTAGCTTGCCTCCTCTAGCAAGCTTGTCGACGATGAGGACATCATCGCCTACATCCTTAGCAGCCTCAACTTCATCCACGACCCTGTGTTTCTATCCTTGGTGCAAGGGCACAACCAATGACTATTGGAGAGGTCTACTCCCATCTCGTCAATTTTGAGCAGTGGCTAGAGCTACACAATAATGAGTTGTAGTCCTCAATGAACATGGCAAATTGAGGGCAAGAAAATATAGGCAGCAAGGGTGCAGCACCAGCAACAATGGCAACCATGGCAGGGGGTAAAGCGGCGGCACTCCACCACGTCATGGCAACAATGGAATTGACAACATACTTAAGTGTCAATTGAGTCACGAGCAAGGACACATGGTACATGACTGCTAGTATTGCTAGGATGAGAACTTTGTCCCTGATGAGAGATATGTAGGTGCCACCACAACATCCTATGGGGTAGACTCCAATTGGTATATAGATACCTGGGCTACCAACCATGTAACAGGAGAATTGGACAAGTCGTCAGTTCATGATTACAAGGGGCAAAATCAAGTTCACACTGCCAGCAGAGTAGGTATGGAGAATAACCATGTTCAATCTGTTATTAGTACCCCTAGCCGAAATCTTTGCTTAAACAATGTCCTCTATTCCCAAAGCAAATAAAAACCTTATATTAGCTTATCATCTCATCTATGATAATGATGTCTATCTCAATTTGCATAAGCAATGTTTTGTTCTCAAGGATCAGGCCATGAGGAAAATACTATTTAAAGGACATTATCACAAAGGACTTTATCCACTTCCTCCTACACCCTCTCATCCACAACAAATAAAACAAGTTTATGGAGTCTTCAAGCCATCCTTTGAGAGATGGCACAGTCACCTTGGGCATCCCTCCTTTCCAATTTTGGAGAAGGTTATCGGTATTTTTAATCTCTCCTATTGTTCGCGCTAGATCCTAGCGTGAGCACGCCGACATTTGCGACGTCTGTTTAGCTCCAGTGCAGGTCGGTCGGCTTCTCTCTGTGGCTTGAGGTACGCACGCCGGGGGCCATGGGTTCGGTCGGGTCTGGCGCGATGGTATAGGTGCGGGCATGCTAGTTAATTTGATTCTACAATTGACAAGAAGGTGAGGCAAATGGGTCAGTCGGACGACGAGCCGATACGACCGCTCGCTATCGGTTGGCTGCCGATAGGATCGGGTTGGTCATCGGCCGTGTCTGGATGACTCTCGCTATCGGTTGATAGCCGATAGGAATCAGGGTGCCCTTCCATCTGCTGGGTAGCCGATGAGGGCGTGGGCAGGTGTCGATGAGGGATACGATGGCTCCGGGCGTAACAAAAGCGAGACCCTGATCCATCGACCGCAGAGCTGATGGAGGCACAGGATGGAGATAGCAGCACGAGACCCATCACCCACCATGACGACGCCGCTGACATCGAATCTCGAAGATCGGTTCTAACCGAGACAGTACGAGAATAGGGCCAAAGGCGATGGGACGGTGTACGCCGGATCGGACGTGCTTAAGCAAGGACGAAGCGAACCCATCGGCTAGCTGAGTCGATGAGAGGACGTCTCTCCGAAGACAGGTGCGCATCGGCTGGAAGGCCGACACGCTTGGCGTGGCGCTCAAGGAAAAGCCTCTGAAGACCTAGCGCGTATCGGCGGAGGAACCGATACGCCGGGCATGACGCTCCACGTATAGATAACTCATCGGCTAGCATTCCGATGAAACACCATATAGAGACCTATAGGCCTAAAGCTCATTCCACCATTGACTGACTCGTAGGTCGAACCTAACCGATGCAACAAGGGACCGATAACGGCGGAGAGAACTTGATAGACCGATAGACCCTGCACGGACGTGATGCGATACATCCTATCAGCCTAAAAGATCAAACCTAACTGATGCAGTCTTAGACAGAACGAGACATATCGAGATAATGGCGGGACTTACCCTTTCGCCAAAAATCGGACCTAACCGATGCAGCCCCGCGTCGAGAGCCAAACCCAGCTGGTAGAAATCTAGATAAACTAGGGTGCCGATGCGCCAAGGTTGTATTGATCGAAGGATTGATCCCTTTACATGTTTCTAGGGGTCTATATTTATACCTGGGTTTACAGAGTCTGACGCGTTTTCAACAACCATCGGACGCTATTTCCTAACAAAAATAAAGAAAAATATCTCTAAAGAAGTTAACTAACTAACTAAATCTTTCTATCCATATAAGATAAGATTTACAAAAAATAAAATATCCTACTGTGGATTCCACGGCTACTCCGTAAACTCGGTTTTATCTAGATAGTCTTCTATTCCGAGACTGAATCTTCCATTGCTTTAATCCGATCGACTTCTTCCCTATAGCGATCGGACACCTCTTCAGCTGATCGGCTTTTTTCAATCCATCATCGGGCTATCCAAATTTTGACGTTAACACCTATTTAGCTAAGTCAAGTAAGCAATTAGTTTGTGATGCATGTCAAAAGGTGAAAAGTCATCATTTGCCTTACATTAAGTCTCATAGTGTCTAAAATTTTCTATTGGAACCTATTCATTCTAATGTCTAGGGGCCTACTCCTACCTCTGTCGATGGAAAACAGTACTACGTTAGCTTTATTGATGATTTCAGTAAGCTTACTTGGATGTATCTTCTTAAGCATAAATCTAAGGTCTTACAAAAGTTCCATTGGTTCCAAAGTATTGTTGAACATATGTTTGATAGGAAGATAATAACCATGCAAACTGATTAGGAAGGAGAGTATCACAAATTGCATTCCTTATTTGAAAAATCAGGCATCATGCATCATGTTTCATGCCTTTGCTTATCAATAGAATGGCTCTGCCAAAAGGAAGTATTGCCATATAGTAGAGGTTGGACTAGCTCTCTTTGCTCATACTTTCATTCCATGTCTTTGAAATTTTGGGATAAAGCCTTTTTATCTACTGTTTATCTCATCAATCACACTCCTAATTACATTCTTTAGTTGTCTACACCTTTGGAATGTCTCTTTACCCAAAAACCAAACTATCAATTTTTAGTGTCTTTGGTTATGCATGTTGGCCCATATAACTCCCATAAGATGCGATTCCATTTCAAGTAGTACATGTTTTTGATGTACAACGGGATTTAAATGTCTAAATCACCCCATCAGTAGAATGTATATTTGTAGAGATGTTGTCTTTGATAAAAAGAAGTTTTTCCCTTTTCAAGCTCCATGCTAATGTTGGTGCTCATCTCAGTACAGAAATTATTCTACTTCCATCCTGTCTCCTTAATACTATCAGCTCCTAATTCATCTGCTAATGAGGTTGCACAAGATGTGTCATTGTCGCAGGGTTCACGAGGACAAAGCTCTGCATGTGATCATAGCAATGAATAAAAAACAATGTCGGCAATTCTTAGTGAATCTCTGACTGCCACGCAACCTCAGGTGAGGGATTCCCGTGAATAGCAGGGTGACCCACGTCATCGAGAGGAGATACACTCCTCCACTCACCGCCTGCACCAATCGCCGGCTGCTACATCAAACGCTGGTCCCCGTATTGGCCCTGTCTCGCCTGTCAGTGCGTGGGTGGGAAACGTACATGCAGCTGCTTTGATAGATTCTCTTATTGCAAGTCTTGATGATATATCAACCGATCCTGATGATGGCGAGCAAGCTGCTACTAAACCAATACAGCTACACCTAGTTACAAGCTTACAATGAAGAACTCATAAAGAAAAAATACACTGATGGTACAGTTAAGTACTCCTTTCTTACTATATGTGAAGAACCACATAATTTAGAGGATGCTTTAAGCAATGACAATTGGAAAAAGGCCAAGGATATAGAATATATTTTCTTAATGAAAAATAAGACATGGCATCCTGTTCTTCAGTAAAGGGTAGAAATGTTAGACTGTAAATGGGTGTATATATAAAGTTAAAAGCCAATATGGGAGTTTAGACGGACATAAAGGATGTCTAAGTTGCTAAAGGGTTAAAGCAAAGGTATGGGATATATTATGAGAATATGTTTAGTCATATTATTAAAGTATCAGGGTTATTCTCTCTATTGATGTATCTATGAGAATGGTGTCTTCGTTAGCTAGAAATAGAGAATATATTTCTTCATATTAGAAGAGGTCTATATGAGACAACCGCCTGGATATTAGGACCTAGCTTTTCCACATGTGTGTAAGCTTGATAAGACTCTCTATGAGTTGAGGCAAACACCAAGGATGTGATATTTCAGGTTAAGTAAAAAGTTGTGTGACCTTGGTTTCCAAGGGTCAAGAGCAAATAGCTCTTTGTTTTTTTAATAACAAAGGAGATATAATAATCTTTATGCTTATTTACGTGGATATTATTACAGTGGTTAGTTCAATGCTATAGCGTGTACAAGCTTTGTTGTAGGATTTATAAAAAGACTATGCTCCAAAGGATCTTAGGGATCTAAGTTATTTTCTTGAAATGGAGTTAAATAAAGTATCCAATGGTATTGTTATAATACAAGAGAAATATGTTAATGATCATCTCAAGAAAGTTGGCACAGCTAACTGTAAACTTTAAGTGGGACTCCTAAGACCAAATGATGGAACCAAATATTGTAGTATAGTAGGGGTTTTGAAATATTTGACTTTGACACGGTCAGATATAGCATTCTCTATCCAATAAAGTTTATCAATTTTTCCATGCACCCATTACTGAGTAGTTAAAAGAGTCTTAAGCGGCGCACTAATCTTAGTGTTAAGCTAAGTTGGTGTTAACGCCAAAATCTGAACAACCCGATGGTGCTAAAGCCGATCGGCTGAGAGGTGTCCGATGACTACAGTAAATAAGCCGATCGGGTTATAGCGAAGGAAGACTCAGTTTCAAATTAGAAGACTATTCAGATAAAACCGAGTTTATGGAGGAGCCATGGAATCCACGGTAGCATGTTTTATCTTTGTAAATTGAAGTCTTATCTAATTAGGAAGGTTTAGTTAGTTAGTTAACTTCTTTAGAGATATTTTTCTTTATTTTTATTAGGAAATAACATCCGATGGTTGTAAACGCGTCAGACTCTATAAATTAAGGGTATAAATATAGACCCCTTGGAGATATGTAATCTATCTCTCGATCAAATATACAACTTTGGTGCATCGCCATCCTAGTTCATCTAGGTTTCTACCGGTGGGTTCTGGCTCTTGACGTGGGGCTGCATCGGTTAAGTCCGATCTCCGGTAAAGGGGTAAGTCCCGCCACCATCTCGATATGTTCTGATCCGTCTAAGGCTGCATTGGTTAGGTTCGACCTCTCAAGCCGATCAGATGTATTGCATCACGTCCGTGCAGGGCCCATCGGCCTATTAAGCTTCTTCTGCCATCGTCAATTTTATGCTGCATCGATTAGGTTCGACCTATGGGGCTGCCGATGGTAGATCGAACTTTAGGCTTATAGTGTTTTACACGGCGTCTCATCGGAGTGCTAGCCGATGAGTTATCCATGCTCTGAGCTTCACACCCAGCGCATCGGCCCCTCGACCGATACACATCGGTCTTTAAAGGTGTCCCTTGACGCGTAACGCTAAATGCATCGGTCTCTCAGCCGATACGCACCCGCCTTCGGAGAGGCGTCCCCTCATCGGCTCATCTAGCCGATGGGTTCGTTCCTATCTTTCCTTCAGCACAGCCGATTTGGTGTCCTCCGTATCATCGCTGTTGGCCTCGGTCTCGTACTGTGTCGGTTAGGTCCTTGCCATATCCGGAGTGGTATCGGCTTTGTAGCCCGTGCCTTTTAATACTATTCCTTGCCAGTCCGTATGTGTCTTCATTGGTTTTTTCAGCCGATGAACGATTGTTACGGCTTTCGTCGGCTATCCAGAGGGATCCTATGCGCTTTGTTATCGTCTGAGTACACCCCGATTCCTCCATCGGCTCTACGGCCGATCCCTTGTTGACACCTGTCCATACCTTCATCGGCTCCCCAGCCGATCGAAGAGCTTTCCGATTCCTATCGGTAAATAGCCGATAGCGAAGGGCCTTCTGGGCACGGCCGATGGCCATTCCGATCTTATTGGCAGCCAGCTGATAGCGAGCGCCTGTATCGGCCTACCGTCCGACGGACCTGCTTGTCTCACCTCCTTGTCAATTACAGGGTCAAATTGACTGGCACGCTCGCACCCGTACCATCGCGCCGGAGCCGATCGGACCCCACGGCCTCCGGCGCGCGTACCTCGAGCCACGGAATGAAGTCGATCGACCTGCACTGGAGCTAAGCAGACCTTTTAGGCGTCGACGTGTTCAGGCCGAGGGGCGCGAGAAATCTTGGCGCGAACAGTTGGTCTAAGCCCATGCTAGTGATGGGATATATACATGCAGATTGGATAGGATGTTTGGATGATAGAAGATTAATATGAGGTTTTGCAATGTTTTTGGGAGTCAATTTTGTGTAATGGAATTTTTGTAAACAGCCTACCGTATCAAGATCAAGCACAAGCACATAATTAGAATACAAAGCACAATGTTACTGTAGAAATTATATGGATAGATACATTGTTAAAAAACTTCAGATATCTAAGTACATCCGCCACATATGTACGGTGTGATAATACAGGAGCTACATATCTATTGTCTAATTCTGTCTTTCAGGTTAACACAAAGCACATAGAAGTTATGGAGCGTGTGTGGCGCAAAAGCTTTTAGAAGTAGTATTTGTCCGCTAAGTGGCTGATGGTTTTACCAAAACGGTAAGATAGTTAGATAGTTAGAGGACTTTCAGCACAATCTCAACTTATTGTGATTGAGAGGGCCTATTAAATAGCATATTGTATCGGCTGAGTAATTGGTTGTTTAGATAAGGTTTATCTTCTAGGATGTTGTACCTGCAACCAACTTCATCCAGTTGAATCGTGATTCCTTGTAAACTACTGTGGCGGCCGTTGCCACCATATAAATCAACAAAGTGTGGCCCGAGAGGGTTGATCCCTTCTGCCGTTTCTTTATCTCCAACGTGTCATCTGGATGTCTGGTCTGGCATGCACGCGCCCAGAAGAAATTAAGAACAGGGAGAATAAAAGGGACGGAGAGAGCGGATCCGCGGTGCAACCCCTGCCAATCCACTATTTTCTTAATATAACAATCCACTCTGTATATATAAATTAAGACGAGCTTATATATTCTCCCCCTATATCTTTCCCCTGCGTCTCACTTCCTTCCAAAGGGATAGTTGTACACTTGTACTGTGTATGTACATATTGAAGTTGCTTTTGCAAAGTGGGTATTAAAAGGCCCTTCAAGACACGCAGTTGGTCCATTCCATTATTTTTGTCATGTCAAAAGGTTTGTCATTGGTAGAGAGCACGCATGGAAGTACTTACAAAAGGCAACATATATGTATAGAGCTATGATCTTTCAAAACAAGAGGCGAGTTTTGTTGTTCACTACTCTGCTTTGTGTGAGCACGAAGTCCTTGCTTCCAAAATCTCTTGCTAAACAAAACTAGGACTAGGATACATCTGGAATCACAATCATGCAGATCTTTGCTTCGGTATTCAACACCAGGAACTTACAACAACTTCAAATTTGGTATGCTGCTGTAAATACATGCAGCAGCAAGAACTTACAACTTCAAATTTGGTATGCTGCTGTAAATACACGCAGTAGCTTGCTGTTGTTGCCTAAGGCACGTTTGAATAATTTTGTTACAAAAACGTTAATTCCATCTGTTTACATTAACTGTATGATATAAAAATGGCAGCAACCATTCAGTTGTGCAGATGAAGAAAGGATGATAATCCCGGCCACCTACTGCCACCTATGCCCTGCAGTGGGGAGCTTAGTGAGCGCTGGAGGAAGATGAACATGCCTGTGGAAGACCCTTAAATTGTTGATGGTTACTAAAATTTGAGGCTACAACATGTGTAGCTTTGTAATTTAGGATCAGATTAATGGCTTCTACAAAAGTTTGTAATTTTTTTCTCTAGATAGGCCCAAAATTGAAAAATTCACAGTAATTTGTGTTTTTTTCAAGGGAAAACATATGTGACATGTCACCCAAAAAGGTGCAATTAGCCACAAGAGAAAGCAATGGTTGGTAAAATTTCGCCCGTTTACAAAAGTACAGCCAAAGATCTGTAACAAATACGAGTAATAGAAAAGGAGTGACACAGATAGCTATCATAAATTAATTAAAGAATAGAGTTACTCGTGCCATTAGTCTCCGCCGACAGTCCATGACCCCTGCTCACCAGGTAACTAGCACTGTCTGCCCACAGGACAAATGTGTGCCCACCCTGCAGGCCACATGCTTCTTGTTTAAATCGACTTGCAATTATGGCCCAGAAATCCCCAACTGATTCCCATATCTTCTCTTTATGCCCTTGAAAAAAAATCTTCAAAGTTAATTCCACTCAAGTTTCTATCAATGATATATAATTGCATCACTGAATTGAACAAGAACCACATAAAATGCCCTCATTCTATTAGTGCTAATATGAAATGTTAGTTTAAGATTAAATATTTTGTTCCTTCACAGCCTGTCCGGCCACCATACGGGCCTAACTGGGATGTGCCAACCGGCTAGACCAGCCCAAAATACCCTCTTGGTTCTATGCACCTCTATTTTCATCAATCTTTTAAATTTTGCTTATTTGTCTGTTGTTGCAAATATAAAAAGTTTCGTTGTAACCGGAAACCTCAATAATATAAATTGGTAAGCACAGCATACCAATAATATATGGTGATGCTATATGATATCTCCAAGAAAAACGACAATATATGTATTATCTCCATAAAACACTACTACCCATGGTAAAACCACAAAACACTTATGATGCGTTATCTTATTGAGGATACATGTGATTCCTCTAAATGACACCTATAATACGCCTATAAACTCGAATGATACTTTAACTCATGATCTATAAAATTTAGGTATGACTATAGATAGATTTGACGTCCAATATTTCTAACTATTACAATGGTGAAATACAGTCAAATTACAGTTAAAATATTTTGATCCAACGCACGAAACATTGAGTTTCAACTATTGAAACATCAATAGATTCGTATGAAACAAAGACAAAATTTTGAAAGCATGAAATCCCTGTCGCAACATTTTAAGCCAACAAAAGAAACATCAAGATATATTGACCAAACAAAAAAAATCACAAAATGTGGTTTTTTTTTCTCATCTCCAATGACCGTCGGCTCCTCTAGTCTCTACTCGAGACACTGTAGGCCTTTCTATTCCATGGAAGCGGGCAGCCACCGCTCTTTAAGCCCGTGCCACTTAGTCGTCGTTAGTCTATCGTCACCAGGGTGCTCGCTATGCTGTTAGGACTGTTAATGGTTTCAAACCTAATCCATTTAGCCCAAACCGCAATAGCATGCTGCAGTAGCCCACCCCACCCCAATCCACCATCCAATCTGACCCAATCAATTTATCATCATAGGCCAAACCAAACCAACCCATTTCCCTCCCGTGCGCTCAATCCACCATTCCAAGCCATTTAAGCCCATTTCCAATCCACCTCAAGTACCCACCAGACCACAAGCGCGTGCACGGCAAGGAGCCTTCCCTTGTTGGACTGCGAGCGCAACGACCATGCGCAAGACGACGAGATCTTGATGTGGCGTGGAGAGCTGGACGACAGATCAGTGGTGGTGGTAGGCGGCACAGCAGCAGCGTTGCAGACCAAGAAAGGGAACCTGGATTTGGTGACATCGAGAACGCTGGGTGTAGAATATGTACAGTGACTATAAATCCTCAGCAGCGACCGATGAGGGGGCCGATAAAGAGGACAGTGGAGGAGACCTGATCGACACGGTGTTTGTGAGGAGGAAGTCGAGATCACTAGAGGAGGATCTCAGATGAAGGAGACCGAAGGGAAAACATGTCTCGTCAAAAATGACGTGACGAGAGACGAGGACCCGTCGGGTGGAAAGGTCGAGACATCGGTATCCCTTGTGAGAGGTGAAATAGCCGAGGAGAATACAGCCAGTGGAGCGGGGAGCGAGTTTGTGGGAAGCTGTGGCGGTGAAATTTGGGTAGCAGAGTTACCCGAAAACATGAAGTTATGAGTAGTCGGGCGCCATGCGTTAGAGAAGGGTATAGGGAACGTTGTTATGAACGGAGGAGCATGGGCGCCGATTGAGAAGGTACGTCGCAGTAGCCAGAGCTTTAGCCCAATAAGTAGGGGGTAAGTGGGCGTGAAGTATCATGGTGCGACTGATGTTGTTGAGTGTACGAAGAAGGCGCTCGGTTTTACCGTTCTGAGGAGAGGTGTAGGGGCAAGAGAGCCGGAGATGGATGCCCTGCGAGGTGAGGAGGTTTGTAACGGTATGGTTGACGAATTTCGTACCGTTATCGGCTTGTAAAGCCTTGATGAGAAGGTTGAACTGAATGGATACGTACGTGACAAAGTGAGTGAGGTGAGAGGCGACCTCGGATTTGTGGATGAGCGGGAAGGTCCAGTAATAGTGTGTGTAATCGTCAAGTATAGCGAGATAATACTGATTACCGGAGACACTTTTAACTGAAGACATCCATACATCATAATGTATAGATTCAAATGGACGCAAGATACAGGAGAGAAAACTAGAAAAGGATAGACGCACATGTTTGCCAAGTTAACATGAGTGGCAAATTGTGGAGCTGCTGTGAGTATATCGGATGGAGGCACTGCGACGGAGGGTGGCGACAGCGTCGGGGCCAAGGTGGCCGAGGCGAAGGTGCCAAAGGTTGGTAGAGAGGGCGACGCTGGCGTGTGGAGTGGACGGCGCAACGGGAATGGTGTAGAGGTGTCCGCCACTATTGCAGCGAAGGATCTGTCGCCGGATTGGGATATCCTTCATAGAGAAACCAGACGCGTCAAATTTAATGGAGCAGTGGTTGTCTCGTGTGAATTGGCGAACAGATATAAGATTGTGAATAAGAGAAGGGACGATAAGAACATTGCGTAGGTGGAGGTTAGTGATGGATGTAGACAGAGAGGAGTCACCGTGGCATTGGACAGGAAAAGAGTGACCATTGTCGATGGTGACAAAAGGGGGGGAAGAGGGATGACAGGAGCGAAGTATACCGGCCGATGATGCCATGTGTGAAGACACCTCAAAGTCTAGCACCCAAGGGTGCTGTGGTTGAAGCGTCATCTTGTTGAGAGCAGCGACGAGGCCAGCCTGGTTCTAGGAGGGAACCGACTGGATGGTTGGGGTTGGTAGCATCGGGTGAGGCGACAGAACAGGAGCCGATGCGAGGTGAGCCTGGGGATGGGCGCCGAGAACTCTAGATTGCCAGCCGATGGGGCTGCGTGGCTGGGGCTGGGGCGCCCAGGGGTTGTAGCAGAGCCACAGACCCATGAGACTGGCAGGGTGGGTAGGGACCGAGGTAGGTCGTGGTGGCGTCGGACCCTGCCAGGTTCTGCCTTTGCCTTTGCCCTTGCCTTTCCCGGTGTGGGCTATGTTGCTGTGGCCGGAGCCATGGCCACCAAGACCGTGGGAGGAAGGGGTAGCGCAAGAAGCTCGTCAGCCATTATCTGCTGCGACAAGAAGAGTGGTGTGAGCCACTGTCTTCTCATCATTGGCCAGACGGAGTTCTTTAAAAACTAGTATGTCATGAGCCTGAGTGAACGATGAAAGAGGTGTGGTGTTAGCGATGTCATCGGCGGTGTTGGAGAAGCGGGGATTGAGGCCTCGCAGAAGGGCGAGGACGAGTTGAGAGTCGGCCACAGGGTGGCCGACGTCCCGGAGAGCAGCAGCCTTGACTTTGAGGCGCTGACAGTACGAGGAGACAGAGGAGTCGACTTGTACCATAGAGTGGAACTCGTTGACGAGGAAGATGGCGCGAGGCTGCTTGTTGGCCAGAAAGATCCGCTCGATGGTCACCCAGAGGTCCCAGGCGGTGGGGTCGGTATCGTCCATGGCAACCAGCTGTGCACGCAGCACTCGGCGATATCCCACTGAGGATCATCGGGGCGAGGTGGAGCGGAGCCATCAATATGGGACCGGAGGCCGAATTTTCCACAGAGGGATTTGAAGAAGAAAACCCACTTGGAATAATTGGTGTTAAGGTCAATGGAGATAGGAACGTGAGATTTCACGTTCACAGCAGCGTAGGGAGGGGAGAAGATCGGTGAGGTGGTGCCCGAGGTGTGGTCTGAGGCACCGAAAGACAGAGCAGATTCGGCGACTGGGAGAGTGCCGAAGCTGAGAGCGGACTCGGTGGCCATGACGGGAAAACGGGAGCAAAGAGCCGATGGAAAAAAGAAGCCGATGGGAGGGGGGAGCCAATGAGAGGACGGATCGGGCGATCAAGGATGTGAGAAGCCGATGGGAAGTGGGCCGACCAACCGATGAGGAGTGGTTGACCGATGGAGAGTAGGCAGCGGAGTAGGTGAGAGGTGGCCAGCTGATAAGGAGTGGTTGGCCGATGGGGAGTAGGCAGCGGAGTAGGTGAGGACAGAGTGGGTGGGTCAGAGAGTAGTTGGGTCACGGACGTGCGAGGATTCACGTCCGTGGACTCGTGGAGGCCAAGGAGTGGGGCGGGCGTGAAAAAGGCAGGGAGTGGCCGGACGTGAAGAGAATATGTTTGCGTCAGGGAGGCAGGGATTCGTGTCCGTGGACACGTGGACACGTTGGACTGGCTCGGACGTGAGGGGAGAAGGTTCGCGCCCGAGAGCCGTTGAGCGTGTCGGAAAGGGCGAGAACCGAGGGAGGTTTCCAGCCGATGGAGGGCTGGATAAGTCTAGCCGATGGAGACGACGAGCGTGAAGGTACGCCGGCGTCAGAGAAGGAGAGATGCACAAAACAAGAGGAAGAGCGGAGACGGGTGCGAGGCGGGATGAGGAGGCGGATCGAGACCATCGCCTGGTCGCGCGGAGGTGGGACGGAGAAAAGAAGGTAACTGCGGGAGAGATAGGGAGAAGAAGAAAAGGAGACGAGAGAGCGAGGAGAGTACCGGAAAGAGAGTCGGTGACGGAAAGAAGACGTCGACGACGAGGAGGAAAGGGTCGGCTCGCCGGAGAAAGAAGCTAGTGCACCGGGATGTCTAGACTTGCTCTGATACCATGTAGAATATGTATAGTGACTATAAAACTCCCCGAACGTATATAAGAGTCGGGTATATATATATACAACCAGGTCAGTGTTTGTCTGGGTGCCGGTGGCTGCTCTGTGCCCAAGTGCTCAACGACGGCGGCAGGCTCCTGGGCGTCGTCGTGTTGCCAAACGAGGGCGGTGAAGCTCCTCTTTAGCTGGTCTGGCCTCCTCAATCTTCTCCAGCTTGTTCGGGCGGTTGGGATGTGGTCGAAGGAGAGGAGGACGGGTGCGCCGTCGCGGCAGAGCACGGCGCGACTATCACAGCAGTTGGTCACGATGACGTAGCTCTCCTCCCCGATGGCACTGGCCGTTGTTGCTTCTGCCGCGGCCTCTGGCCATGACCTCGGCGTCCATCCCAGCGAAGCTCCGCCCAGGACGCCGGCTTGCAGGCCGCCACCGAGGTGCCATCTCCTCCTCCACGAGCTCGTGCATCCACTCCCTGCACGCGTCCGTCTCGTGCATCCACGATCCCCTTGCTCCCGTTCGCATCTCCCCCGACCACCGCACTGCTTCTGGCGCACGCGCGCCTACGGATGCGCTCCCCGGCGCCGCGCCGCGCTGTTCCTCGATGCGCGCCGCCTCCTGAAAGACTGCCGCCGTCTCAGCTCTCAAGCACGACTCAGGCCGTTTAGTAGAATCCACTCCAATCCACGGGTTGAACCCATGGGCAGAATCCATTGTTGACCTGAAAAATCATAACCACATCCAAACCAATCCAAACCCTTTTTCCAGTGACTCCAAACCGTTCAAGTCCATATCAAGTGTTTGCCCATTTGAATCCAACCAAAGCCAGTCCATTTAGAAATCCAACCCATTGCCCCCATTTGCATCCAGTCCATTAGCAGGCCTTAACGCCGTCGTCGCTACGTGCTCAGATGAACGCAAGCTGTGCCACCTCCATATGTACGCTGGCCACCGTCCTCCTCGGGACGCCGACCTTGTGGTGTGTTGATGTTCGCCCAGACCTCATTGGAGAGCCACATACCCTTGCCCCTTTCCATTGCAGCCGTTCCCCACACCAATCGTCGCACGGAATGCTAGCAATCCCCGCCGTCTTGCGTGAGAGAGATGAGAGAGAGAGAGAGGGGGGTGTGGAGTAGACGTGGAATGGGTGGCTGGCAAGAGCGTCTGATTTTTTTGTTAGGCGTCGGGCATCCGCGGAGAGCATTCTCCACAAACATCGATGATACTTTTTATATAACACTACCCTTACAATATTAATCCCCTAAAAATATAGAAATTAAAATAAATATATTTAAGGAAATCAATAAAACATGAAAAAAATTAAATACAAGAGAGAGGATTAGAACATAAACAACAAGGGTCTAATATGATTCCTAATAAAAAATTTTAGGTTTTAGCTGGCTCCAACGGTTACCTTAATTAACTATCAAAAATATTAAAATTTTCTTATTGTTGCCCTATTTCTTAGATATAATCTAAGAGGAGGGGTAAGCGATATCACAGAAGCGATATCACAGAAGAAAGGAGAGGGATGAAGTTCGGCTTACCTTTTACTTCAAAGAATTTATGTTATTCTTAGATTATATCTTTTAGTATCTAATCCATATTAGAGATTTATAGAAGGAGATTTGTGCGCATTTAAAGAAAAGAAATATAGAGTTTTAGGAGTTCGTTTGGGATGCTGTAATCCTTCAGTGGCAATCGGGCCATATGCACACGCGAGGCCCATGTCTCCAACCGTCCAAACCCCAGTTTCCAACCCCCACGTGTCCACGACCTGATCCAGGAGCGCGCCTGGTCTCTCTCCCTCGCGTGGATTGCTCGCGCCGCCGCCAATTCCGCCTCCCCAATTCCGTCGACGGCGCCAGCCGGTTCCTCCTCGACGGTGGCTACTTCTGCGCTTCCTCCTCGTCCTCCTCCCCTTTATACTGTGGTCGGTTTCCCCCAATTTTCGTCCTCCCAGGCTCCCATTTCTCCTTCATCTTCTAGGGTTTCAACGATCTCATCATTACAGATAGCCAGCGCTTGTTTGACCCCAGACGGAAAATTTCTTGATTGAATCGACGGCCTCATACTTTCACAAACTTGATGCTTCTCTGTACCACTAACTCCAACACTTGTGCCATCTCAGGTACTAATTAATCGATGGGTTGCGCATATATTTTTATTGCTTATTTTGTGATTCACCCGTTGCACTCTTGTGCAATCCTGTAATAGAGTCGATAGAAGCCATGTTTTTTTCTACAGTATTTAGCAAGAGTTCATGGAATTTGTAAACTGGAATGCTCGTGCTATTCCCATCTAGTTAACTATGTTTCTCATTTATTTGCCGGGGCAATTGTCGGGTCAATTGCTGCATTATGATACTCATTTGCTGCATTTGGGTAGTTTTATATGGTACAAAGTTATGTGTGAAGAATAACTTAATTTCGTTATTTGGGCTCAGAAATTGTTTATATTCCTGCAGAAAGATCGGCCCATGTTGGTAGGGTCCGTATTAGTTTCTTTGTGTTAAAAAGCTCAAGTCACTTTCTGTTTAATTGATGAATGCCCTTTTTCTTTTTTTTGGGGGGTGGGGGGGTGGGGAAGGGGAGTCTGTGCACAGTTTTTTCATCTCAAATATACAGGACCTGCCTATCGTTGTGTTAAAGGTAGAAATTTAAAAACATGGTAGTCTGTACACTGTTAACTGATTTTATTTAGGTGGGGTGTATTGCTTTTGATCTGTTTTGGAGGTGACTATCTGCTCTCTTTTTTTTGATATTTATGTTGTTATTACACTTCTCACTCTTGTTAGATGGACTTTTTAATATCTGCTGGAGATACTTTGGATCTCTTTAGGGATACTTTGGATCTCTATTTTGTAAATATTTCTCTTCTTATTGAAATGAAGCATAGTACTCCTGCGTTTTCAAAAAAAAAAAATCGGCTGGAGATGGAATGGCATAAATGTTGTGGTAGGGTGCTGACAGTCTAACATTTATGTGAGATCTGGTAGGAACTATTGAGCAACCCTTTTACTCAGCACTCGGTCTGTAATTCTATAAGAACCAGATTTGTGGACCCTTAATTTTTCATGGAGCATTGTTCTATGCATGCTTGTATCTACTGATCTAGTGTTGGATGTCAAATTGTCAATTTCTGCATCTTTTGTCTCCTATTTGTTATGAAGGTTTTGCTGTTAAAGTGAGGAAGTGAAGTGCTATAGATGGCATACATTAGTAATAACTAATAATATTTGCTTGTTTTTGAGACATTGGTCCTCCATTGTCACTTTTACTTAGTAGTGGTTGTTCTTTACAAGTGAAACATAAATGGGTTGTCATGTTATGTGTACTGTTCTAACAATTTTTAGACAGTTTGCTAAATTTTATGATATTTCATAGAAATTTCGAAATGTTCTAGTCAGTTTTCTGAATTTTCTGGTTTTTCCAGATTTTCAAAATGTTATCACGGTACTTTCAATTTTCTGTAATGCTACTTTTTGAATAGTAAATATTAGGAGTGGTGGAAACCTTCTACCTGGTTTACTATGGAAATACCTACTCATTACAGATCTACTAGAAAGCTATTAAGAGATGTATGTTGGTACTAGGGGGTACTAGATGGCTTACTAGATGTGTATGAGGTTCGATGGTATATTTCTAATGCCGTGCCCTTTCAGTGTCACCAGACGAATTTCCATGATTTCATTGTTTTTTCTTTCTTTTCTATAATTGTCTGGGTGTAACCATGCTAGGTTGATGCACTATTTGCACTCCTTTAAATGAAGATAGTAGTAGTGGCAGATTCACGCTGCCTACACCTATTGTAGATTTTGCAAATTACCCCTGAAACTTCTTAATATTAAGACAATCAAATCTAAATGGATAGCCATGTATAAAATAAAATTAAGGTGAATTTTTCCTATGGAAAAAAGATTAATAACATGTTTCATGAAAAATATTTTTATTTATTTATTTCAGACAATACTATAATATATTTTCTTTTATCAGTAGCAAAGCATGGGGATTCAGCTAGTTATACTTATGTTCTCAATGCAATCTGTTTTTTAATCATATTTTTTGTTGCATTCATTGTTGTATCCAACCTTGTTGATTTTTATAAGGCATATTCCAATATTTACTATCTTCAAGATGAATATTGGGCCATTGATGTCGTGTAAACTATATTATTACTAGCTATAAAACCAATAGTGAAACCTATTTTAAATGTGAATCTATTGTTATATTTTTATGCATTAAATATAATTGTAGTTAGACTAATTGTTGGCCAAAACCTACATTGCTTGACTTTTGAAGTAAAAGTGTCCGTTATGAAAATTAATGGAGCATTGAATTAAGAATATGTATAGCCAATGTTTTGAAGTGTCAAGTATGTTCATTAACTGAGTCGTGCATTATGGATATGAAATTATGAATACCTGTATAGTATATTCTGGAATATATTTGCTTATACACGGTGTGGATTTTATTCATCTGCTATGGCTGTCTTTGACTGTGGACCAAATTAAATCTACCTGTTAATAAAGTATAGTATATGTTGAAATTTTCTGTAGCAAACTTAATTTTCTTTGCCTTTTTGGTGTTGTCATTGCCTCATATAGCTGGAACAATCTGTCTGCCCTATTTGAAATTACGTCTGCTTGATAATACAGATTTTGCTTTTTTTTGTTTGAGTCCAAATATGGTATTGATTTCATCATATGATCATTTTCTTTCAGAATGATTATTCCACAATGGTTATCACAGCTTTGGACCCTATAAGCACACCTTCAGAAAGTAGTGAAATACCTTTGCTTGTAAATGTTGAAAGTCACCGCAAATTTTCTGATGATTATACAACATGGAAGGGAATACTTTGTTAGCTGAGATACAACTGGCAGTTGAAAGTAGGTGTTATCCGCTATCTTCAGGCATGCACAAGTTTAATATGCCATCATGTCCTACCATCACATGTGAAGAAGCTCTTAGAAGGGAGTTGGAGTATCGGCAAAAACTTGAAAGGACTCATCCACATCTGCTGGTTGGCATTAATGGAGACCCTGCAATGCTGAAAGTAAGTTTCTGTTTTGATGACTTTCCAGTAACTTTATTGCAAACATTGTTTGAGAGGACTGGAAAAATGCAAATGTCCTGGACAGCTAAGCTGACCAATGGAAGATATTCAACAATTTCATAACAGGATACTTTCTTCATTAACAGAATAACCCAGTAATTTTCAATGAAAAAAGAGCCTTTTACCTTGCAGTAAATGTGGTTTGATCATTTGTGTTATCCCTAGAGAAGTAAAGATATCTACCTCAGTTGTTATTTCGCAGTTTTACTTTTAGTCTGGTTCTGCAGTTTTACCTATAAGTTGTTTTCTCCTAATTAAGAAAACAGGGGGATTCTTGATCTTTGTAATATATAAGACACTTGCAAATTTGTTATGTAATATGCATCACTTCCTAGGTCTTTCTTATCATGTAACCTTAGAAACAAAGATTTTTTTCTAGTTATACATGCCATTATCCCACTAGAATGCTTCCCATCAAAATTGCCATCTTTAAATGGTGATGCTAAGGAGGTTGAATGACCTCACTACACTCACCTATGTGGGCTGATCTTGGACCACATGGCCATGCACTATTTGTTGGATTGGATGGCGGAAACTGGAGGGAACAAGTAGGAGAACTGAGCTTGCCGGTGACTAAGGTGTGATAGTGGTGGTGGCTACAGCTAAAGGCAATGAGGCACAGAGGAGAAACAGATTATGGAGGATGAACAAAAAAGGTATATTGTGGTCCAAGAAATGTCACAACAGCATATTTACAGTGGCATATCCATTAAGTCACATTGTCATTCACTTTGCAGTGACAATGTGGTACATATGTAATATAGCACTCAAAATAACGATTCTAGCTGTGGAATTTTTCATTTGATGTACACTTGGCTGTTGACTAAGTCCTTTTACAGTTGGTGACCCTGCATTCCAGACTTCCAGTTTCTGATTTTAAATATTTTGCATTTGCTTATCTGAATAATGAGTATAACTTATCGATTCCGGAGTTATGTATCAATGAGCATGTATTTTGCTAATGTACTTAGACACAGGCAGATATTGTTGTCCATAATCATGACAGACCATGTGCTATTTGTTACTGTGCGCCTTGCAACATTACTTTACAGAAATAAATTGTTGATAAGTTCTTATGAAAAGTTACTTTCAGGAGGTCGGATCTGGTTCATCACCTGATTTCCTAATGAGGAAGTCAGCCCACGACAGCAGTATGCCCTCACCACAAACATGTTTTGTTGGTTCCACTGTACAAAGACCACCAGCAAATTGGTACCCCTCAAAGAAAAAGTTGAAAGTTCAACAGCATCCTTCTCAGGCTCTGCAGACTCCCAAACCAAATTTGGTTCCTTCCTTTTGGTGTAAAATTTGTAAGGTGGATTGTGTTACCGAATTTAATTTCGGTGCACATATTGGAGGAAAAAAACACAAGGCAAAAAAGCTGGAGATTCTTGGTAATAGAAACACTGGAAGACCTAGCACTGTCAATCATTGTGCAGGTAACAAGAATCCTGGTCCAAATGGCAATGCAGGATCTGGATGCAGAAACAATGAACCAAATGTGTGTAGCAGCAACATTGCCAGACCAAGCTGTGACATATCATCTGGAAGCCAAACCAACAGAATAACTGAGAATGTATGTACTTTTCTATTAATGACTGCTTGCAACTTACACAATCATATGTCAATAGTAGAAATATTTTGAGTTCGTTTTCCTCTGAAATGCAAATTAACACGTTTCATTCTCAGACTAACAAGGGAACCTCATCTGACAGTGATGGAATGAGCAATAGTAAACCAGATCAAAATGTATGAGCGTCCTACCAGAGTGCAGCATGCTATTTGTGCTACTAAGTGATAGCAAGAATGAATTTAACTTTTTCTTCTTTCTCTGAAATGCACAGTACTGATCAAATTACTGGATCATTTACAAGTTATGAATAAGGATATTTCAAGCCTACTGCAAACCTGTAAGTCCTCTTTTATTTAATTCGGATTTGTTAACCATTTTCTGTTAGTAAATTGGAAACTGGTCAAGAGCCCTGGTGTTAACTTGATATCAACCCAAAAGCATGCTTGGAGCATACAGTTTTATATTTGTTTACTTTTCAGATGAGTCTAGCATTATATGTCCATATGCCATTATATTTGTTGTTGGTGTATAGCTTTATCTTGACAGCCAGTGTATCATTCTTATTTAATATTTTAGATCGGATAGTTTAGCCATTTGTTGAATGATTCCATTTTTATTCATCTCTTTGTCAGGCTATTTATAACTTTACCATTTTGCAAGGTCATAGCAAACTTGAGGAACATTTTCCCTTTTGTCCCATGGTATGTCGCACTGCAAGCATGGCCAACGATTCGACTGCCGTCCTTTGGGCAAAGAAAGCTGTGGCATTGCTGCTGCACCGTGCTTCACTTTCTGTGGCGTGATAGCATTTGGTAATTAAATAAATGCTTGCTTAAGAATTTGTGCCATGCTGAACTTGCGGGTTTGCAAACTGAGGGCAAACAGGCCGTTAACCTGAGATGTCCAAATCGTGTGGAATAAATGATCCTGACTCAGATGAATGTATCTTGCATGCTTTAGCTTGAATTGCTCTGGAAATTGTTATGCGGTCAGCATGGTAGCTTCTTGTTTTCAGTCTTCTCCGGCTTTCTTTTGGCATGATTGTGCTGTTTGTATTTATTGTTTAAATCTCATCACTTATCACAGTGCAGCTTCGATATTTTATATCCAGTCGTCACTTTCTGCCTTTTATTTTCAGACATGACATGGATCAGAAGCCTCTAAGGGCCTATACACTTGCCTTTGATTGCAAACGTAAGGGAATTGCAATGCTCATACGATGTCCTAGTTCTGAATCTCTCCCAATTTTCCTTGCTAGAAATCTTGTGGATACAGTTCCATGTCTTCAGGCTAGCTGGGTGAGATGCTAGAATCTACCTTGCCATCTTGGACGCTTTAATCTTGAACTGCTTAATTGTTTTGTCAGCGTGATAATTGATAGGTTCTTCATGACCTAATCTGCTGTTTGGTGGCAATAATTGCTGGAGCAGTGGCTTGTCTAAAACACCAACTGTTATTAATCTATATTTTAAGGTCTTGTTGCTGTACTCTAGTACTCCCTCTAGTCACAAAGATACGCTGCTTTGAACATTGCCATGGTCTTCCAAACTTTAACAATTGATTTCTATTGCAAAATATTTTAAAACTCATTAACAAGATAATATTATGGAAGTACCTTTTAGACAAATCTAGATATACGATTTCAATCAATCTAATAAAGAAGTTTATCAATAGATTTTTTTAGTTTTTAAAGGGTGGTTGACTGGTATGATATGTTATGGTGATTTTCATTGGTTAAGCTACGGCTAATAAGTTATAGAAATATAAACAAATAAATCGAAAATAATCTGTGGATTAATAATTTTATATCTGTATTTATTATTTGTGTTTATATGTCAAAGACTGAAAAAAAGACTGATGAGTGTTTACAAGTCAAATATTGAAAAAAGACTGACGAAAAAATTCTAAAATTAAGCTCTAAAATTTAAATTTTGGCTACACTAGAGTTAATATAACATACTCACTTAGAATGATCACCTGGTTAACAAATTGCCACACATGTAGACCTCGCCATCCTGGATGAACGGTCTCAACCAATTATGACGTGAAAATATGGTGCACTTCTTTTGCCGTCACAAGCGACACCTTATCTGGACCGTTGATTGATTGTTCTAGCTTTTTCCCTCGGAAACCGACCATTCCTTGCTTGATTATCTCAGTGAAAGAGCCTGGGTTTCTTTTCATTGCTAATTTGGAAACAGCTGATCGACGTCCATATGACCACTGATCACAGATCTTCTTGGCAATGACAGTAACAGAGCTCCTAGCTCTGAAGAATTCTCTTGGTTCAGAAATGGCCCAGCTGCAATTCGCACCATCCAATTCTCCAAAGGCTCAGCAACCACAAGTTACAACTGCAAGGGCTTAGTTGACACAGCTAAGCTCCAAACACAAGCACCATGGCCCCTGTACCCACCAATCCACCACGCTCCCAGTTGCTGTCCCATTGTGTCCGTATCCTCCTAGCCTTCCCAGCCATGGGTTCTCTCAGTTCTGACCAAGCCATGTACTTTGAGCAGCTGCTGCTCAGCCACAAGCTCTGCCGTGGTCCACGTGTCGCTATCGGGTGATGCCACATCGCGCATCGCCAATTCGCCATTGGTCCAGATTGGAAAAATGAAAAAAGTGAGCTATATCCGTGTTTGGATTGATGGCCGGAGATTTGTGGCGCAGCTGCTTCCAGTGCCTCCTATTTACTTGCTTGTCAATAGACATTACTCACTAGTAGCGTACTCGCTAGCGATGGAGACTTCGTGGTTCCTGACCTTCAATGCCTCACCGGTCAAGAGCTTGGTGATGCCGTCGCCGGCCGGCGTCACAAAGGCCAGGACGCACCTGCTATTTGGCAGCCGGCGAGCGGCGAGCTCGTCGGTGACCACCTGTGAGTGATCGATCGCCTGTTGACTGGTATTTTGTTTCTTGGAGTCTTTGTGTAATTGTGTTTGGTTTGATTAGAAATGTGTGTTTGGCATATGCAGGTTGCAGCTACAACGCCGACGGCGCGGTGCCAGCGATCGACCCGGACTGGCGGTCGTTCCGGGCGCAGCTCTACTTCAACGAGCAGTACGCGAAGAGCGTGAACCCAGCCGTGGCGGCGGTGACGACGACGCCGGAGCCGGTGAAGATCGGCGACAAGTGGGCGCACCCGCTGGTGGAGCCAGAGAAGGGTTGCCTGCTGATCGCGACGGACAAGCTAGACGGCTCGCACATCTTCGAGCGAACGGTGATCCTCCTCCTGTCCGCCGGCGTGCTAGGCCCCGTCGGCGTGATCCTGAACCGGCCGTCGCTCATGTCCATCAAGGAGGCGCAGGCCGTGTTCGCGGAGACTGACATCGCCAGCGCTTTCTCCGGCCGGCCGCTCTTCTTCGGCGGACCGCTGGAGGAGTGCTTCTTCCTGCTGGGCCCTCGGGCGGCGGCCGCCGGCGACGTGGTGGGACGGACGGGGCTGTTCGACGAGGTGATGCCGGGGGTGCACTACGGGACGCGGGAGACCGTCGGGTGCGCGGCGGAGCTGGTGAAGCGCGGCGTGGTCGGGGTGAGGGACTTCCGGTTCTTCGACGGGTTCTGCGGGTGGGAGCGGGACCAGCTACGCGACGAGGTGCGCGCCGGGCTGTGGCGCGTGGCGGCGTGCAGCCCCGCCGTGCTGGGGCTCGCCACCGTCGTCAAGGGCGGACTCTGGGAGGAGGTGCAGGGGCTCGTCGGAGAAAGGAGGGTGTGGTGATTGATGCCATTATATCACTACACCAGTGGCCCTGGCCTGCATCGTAATTAATTAATTAATCTCTTTATTAACTCGGAAGTAAAGTATTTAATCTTTTCTCGTTGATATTTTTGGCACGTGTAGATGCAGCTGCTTTTTAGTTTGGATGTCCACAAATATTTAACGATTTTGCATAATATCGCCGATTTTGGTTACAAAAATCTACACGACGAGGAAAACAGTGCTGTAAGATAGGTCGAGTACTATTTACCGGTTTGTAGAAGTTGATTAGCAGATTTGTGATGGAGACTCATCCATCATAGCACGATTGTGGCCGTCCCACAGCCATCCGACCATTATTATTGCTGCCATTCAATTCATTCAACCCTTCCTCTATATATTTTTTTATAACATCTGTGTACATTTCAAAAGTGTTTTTTATATGACACTAATGTATATTCAAGAATCACTATTCCAACTTTGCCCTCTCGCCTCACCACCCTGCATCCTCCCCTCGCTATCGTCCACCATATGTGGAGATGCAGCTGCTCATCTCGCGACGTGGAGGAGGGCAACGTCATCACTAGCCACCACATTCTCCCCACCCTACCTTCATGGCCTACTAATTCCCTACCCCACACTCTCCTGCCACCGCTACTGTTGCCTTCTTCACGGCGATCACCTTGACAAGATTTACTATCTCCCCCTCATCGAGGCCTCCTCCCTCGCCAACGCCTTGTGTGGCCTCCTCGACATCAACCCAAAGCCCTTGCTAGCTATCCTCACGGGCAGCACCAGTTAGCTCGCTGTGGGGTAGAGGTTCGGCCGGTGAAGAGACATAGGCAAAAATGTTCAACGGGGGACGATGGAGGTCTTGGGGGAATGATATGACCCAACCAAGTAACCACACATCATCACTGCATAAAACCGTTATCATTGTTGCGTAAATCGTCTAACAAAGAGGTTATGCATGCTCACAAACCGATTACACAATCCTAAGACTTAGCTATGGAAGAGGAAGGATCGGTTACATCACTCTAAGGACCGATTACATGTAGCCAAGTAAAAAAGCTATATCAAGAGATGAACTCACTCGTAGTTGAGATATACTCGCTCATAGTTGAGATATTTCGATATTTATAAGAATTATATATTACCTAAATCTCATGTTCACATTTAAACAATTCATAGGTGATGAGCTTGAATATCATGTTGAGGATGGGTTACGTGAAGAAGAAGATGGTTTACTCCATGCTGATTTTGGAGTCCATTTTCTATTAACATGTACAACAATTTGTAAGAGATATGTGACCCAACTAGTTACCCATGGATAATACACATGGTTGGAAAGATACTTTCACCGCTAATAAATGGCTCGTTATTTCAACTTCCCAATAAGGAGTAATTGCCAAATTACTAAAGACCACATAAAATGTGAGTCTCCATGGAAATTCATTTAGTGGTGACCTTTGAGCTACCATTTATGACCATTTCATCCTCAAGAGGGCTGTTCCTAGCATAAATAACTGTGAAATATATGAAACCAGGGTATCACCACAATGGGACTTCCTGACTAGGTCAATAGTCAGCCAATAGGAGGTGGGCTGAGGGGTGATTTCATATTGCTGGCTAGATAAAGCTAACTTGTGACCTAAGTCATGGGGTGATCAGTGATAAGATATAAATGTCTGTTCTAGATATTTGGGAGAACAGATAGTAAGTGATGCTGTTATGTTTATTAGGTTGAATCCCTTAGAACTTGATTCCCCATGCGAACCCCTCGTAGGAATGATACCAATGCATTCAGTTCTAAACCCTAGACATAGGTGATCTAATCTATAAAATAGGAGTAGAATATTACCTCATCCCGAAGGTTTCAACCAGTATAAAAATCTTTCTATGTCAACTTAGCTTTTAGGTTTTTGCGCATACCTCGCAAGTTTATGCCAATCTCAAGAATTAACAATAATGGTGTGTTATTCATTTTGTTTAGCTGTGCGTTAACAAATTTAGAGAGAGATCTCTATCTCCTATGATTTTCATGTGGGATTATGCAACTGGCCGCTTCATCGGCTCTCATTTGGTGCTTCTACTCTTTCCAAGATTTTTTTTGATTGATTTGTTGGTTGGTTCTTCGGTAGTGTAGTTGAACAAATCCTCGATTTAGGTTACCTGTTAAAGATGATGGATGGTTTCGACTTTAATTTGCTAGGTTGCAGTACGACCATTTATAGCTAGTTTTCTTGGTGTCTTCAAGACTAGTTATCAGTTGTGATCCTACATCTTTGATCAGGACAACGCCCCATATTCAGGCCATATCAGGGGCAGCCACCTAGATCGATCCCTCCAGTGGTTCTTTCGCTCGACGATGACGAGAAGAAGCTATATATTGCACCAGGTTGCTGATTGTTTCTTGCTTGCTTCACCATTTGTGTTCTTGAGTGGAGTGTTTCTTGGTGGTCGATCTAGATCAGGTGTTAATTTTGGAAACTACAGATGGTAAAAAGTCACAGTCTTGGCCGAAGTTTTTAAGCAGTAGCAGCAGAGGAACTCGACGGCACTAAAAGTATTGAAGCAGCAGTGACTTGTGCTTTGTGTTCGTGGACAGAATTCCTAGTGCCTGTACTTGTGCTCGACTAAATGTGCTTGCTTGTGCAAGAACAATGACATGACCAATTTGAAGATGAAGAGGATAATGAAGGGACTTATAGGTGGTTTCTTAGGAACTTTGCTGAAGGCATACTCCATCTTTGGAACCTATGGTTTTGCTGGTCTTTTTTGTTTTCATTTGGAACCGGTGTAAATTGTTGAACAGTTCATTCAAACCAGTGTACTCCACCCTGTGATTACCTGATGTGCTAGAGAAAAATCGGTTTTTTCGTTGTTGATCTGATCCATATTAATGTAGTGTTTGATGAAAAAAAATGCTTCTTGATCACTCTACTTTCTGAATCTTGCTATGTTAACAGAATTCTGAATTATGAATTCTGGAGTAAGAGATGATGAACATCTGTGGAGTATGTGCATGCAGCATTGAACTGTGAAGCTACTTTTTCTATTTGTACTGTGTATTGTGTTCACAAAGATGTATTGGTGGTAAATTGAGATAGCAAATGTAGGCAAATTCCGTAAATTGAGATCGTTGATTTGTTAATGGTATGTGGACAGAGTATTCAGTTCCTCTTGAACACTTGTTCAAAAACAATATATTTTATCCAGCACTAAATTATTCCAAAAATGAGTGCCAAAAATGACTTGAATACTTGTCCTAGAATAAATTAAAAGTATGTTGATCCAAGAATAAATTATTCCAAAAGTGAGTGCTAAAATGACTTGCGCACTTGTCTTAGAATAAATCCAAAAATAAAATGTTTTATTGCTTTCTCCTATCACTCTTCTCCAAGTGGAAAGAGCACATGTTGTTGAACACTAATTGGTTAAGCATTTCCTATCTTGTTCTCCCACTACTTGCATACATACTCCCTCTTTCCTACAAAAAATGATTCCTAGATTCTCAATGCAATATTAGTAGACAAGACAAAAGACCAAAGTACCTCTCATAAATGTAAAAATAGTATTGGTTGGTAGATAGTTAAGCAGTATTAAAGTAATAGAATTTCTTGATTTATGGGCTGGTGGTAAATAAGAATGTAGAAATTGATTTATTTTTAGATAAGATCTGAACTCTAGAAGTTGATTTATTTTGCAACAAAGTAGAGTGACCTTAGAGTGATTCAGTACTACATCACTGTAAGGGCTTACTGGAACATACTCCAATATTCTGAAAAGGACTAAGAATAATAACTTTACATAAGACAATTTTAAGCATCCTTAGAGTACTCCAATATCATGGAGGCACTCATGTCCATTCCAAAGCCATACAACAATGGGCCCATGGAAGCAATCCTCATACAACACTGGGCTCCAGATTATACTGGAGTATATAAATCCTCTATAGATTCTTGGGATGGAATTAGAGTACTTTTGTATTGCCATGACCTGGCCATGTAATCAGTGCCAAAATTCACGGTAGATACTCAGAATATAATTAGAGTAGGCCCTGAAAAAAAGAGTATTTTACCTTGTCACAACCAGTGCATCATTCTCACAGAATTAGAGTAGTTGTAGCTTCTCATCCTCTCACTGATCGTCTCCCTCCTCACCTTTATAGAGAAATGGCACCAAGAATTAGAGGCTAGGAGAAATGGCACCAAGACATGCCAAACTAAGAGAAAGACAAGTACCTAAGAGAACAGCTAGCATCATGTACCAATGTCGCATCGCAACTCAGTTGCAAAGGAATACGCCCTTGCCTTTCAAGAATCCCTTTCCTGATGTGAGGAACATCATATCTGTTGTCGCCACCAATTCTTATGATCACTTTCATGCATCCATGGAGAGTTAAGTAAATTCTGTTTGCTTGGAACACTGAATAATTTTGAAAAGCCTCACCCATTATATTAAGAAGTTAGCTTATAACATCAAGATGACATTTTGTTGCTTCAAGCAATTAGTGCTAAAAGAAGTATTACTTGCACAACAACAGCTACAAGTTGTTCAGTTGTTTCAGATGTTGTTTTGTCCTGAATGGATTGGATATAATTAAAAAAGCATAGATCTAAGATGTTAAGATCTGGTGAATTATTTGGTTGACTAATGTCAAACCCATCTTGTTTTGTAGCATCACAAAATAATTTATCATTTGCCCCAATATGAGGCTTAACATTATCCTGTTGAATGTATATTGGCTTGCCGACATCTTCATGTGTCCACTTAGTACGAATAGCTGGTAAAACCTCTTCATCAGGAAAGTTCGGGTGACATGTTTTGTGGTCGAATAAATGGGCTTCATCTCTATTGTCCCAGCAGGTCGATTAGCACTCAATATCTTTGCTGCTGAGTGTCATGAGAGGGAATCAACCGATTTTTCCATCAAAGGTGAAATTTCCAATGGAGTCAAATCTCGGCTGAGCCAGAGCTATCAAAATCATAATTTTTGGGATGTAGCTCTTGTTCTTGCATGCCTTTGTAGGTTGTTCACCATTTTGAGTTGTACAATATCTATCTGTTTTTGTCGTGATATTGAACCACTTCTCATCGGTGAAAACATAATCAAATAGCCCTCTGAACATGGGATAATTGGGCAAAGTCCTTGCTTCAAGCATTGACAGACACCAATTTAGCCGTTCCTTCTTCTTTTCTGTCAAGTACGGCTTTAGGGTTTTTGAGTCATGCTTTATGACACTTTCTTGTTTCATTTTCTGCACCTTGCTTGTGCTAATACTAAAGTGGGTAGTCACATCCTCTATCGTTGTACGACTTGACAAAGGAAGATCACGAAGCTATGGCACATCCACTTCAATCTTCTCGCGGCCACACCTGGACCTTCCACTACTAACATCAACTGAAAGACAGACAAATTTACCCTTTTTTCCAGATAAGTTGCACTGTCTTGATAGGTACTGAGAATTGTACTGAAACTTCTATTGTCTCATGACCCTTCAGATTTCGGTTTATTGCCTTCGCCAGCGAAGCATCAAATATTTCTCTCCTGTTGTCATTACGCATGACATTTGTGTGTGAGTTCTGTTAAGCATGTCGACTACCCTCGGGATTGTAGCCATTTTCATCATTCTCTTGAGGATGTAGATTACCCTCGGAATTAGAACCATTTTCATCATTATCACCTTCGGGTTCCATATTTAAATTGATATCAAGCATTTTTCTTTGATCTCGACAAAATCTGCGACTTGTTGTAGCAGATGGCGATGTCTCTTGTCTCGCTGAAGGGGACCTTAGCGCTTTCTAGCTAGTTGGATCCTTGGTGACATCAACATTCTGCTCAATGGGGATCTAAAAAGTGGCATGGTCACACAAGGAGACTTCCTCTTCTTAATCCTTTGAACTCATTGAAGCTTTAACCCACTGCTCACCGCCAAAAATCCCACGACCGAGGAAATACGACGGTTTGATCACGCGAAAGCCTAGGAGATCTCCTTAACTCCAGTACAAGTCCTTAAGCCTTGAGGTTCGTGAGTGTGCCAGTCAATTTGACCCTGTAATTAACAAGGAGATGAGATAAGATACGTAACCCGGTCGGCTGGAAGGCCTGCCCGGCTCTCCTTATCGGCTGGGTACCGATAGAGATAAGAATGCTAGCGTATCAGCTAAAAAGTCAATGAAAGTGCGAGAGATAGACACGTGTAACGCACTAGAGGGCCTATCAGCCAAATAGCCGATGGCGCTACTCGCATCCGATGCGCGGAGCGGGAGCCGATCCCCCACGAGGCCACGCGGGCGAGCGACCACAGTAACGGCGCTGTTAGGACCGGCCTCAATAGATCAGACCTAACCGAGACAGTATGAGGTCAGAGGCTAACGACACCGAGACGGAGGGGGCTTGGATTGAACATGACGACGAGGGAAGAGAGATAAAATGTTATCGGCTACCTATAGGCCGAACACCCGACACGGTCTTACATCTAAACCCATCGGCCGCACGACGATAGGGACCTACGTTTAGGATAACTCATTGGCTACTCACTCCGATAAAACGTCGTAGAGAGACCTATAGATCTAAAACTCAATCCTCCATCAGCAAACTCGTAGGTCGGACCTAACCGATGCAGCACCAGACAGAGTTTGATAGGCCAATAAATCTTGCATGGACGTGATGCGGTACACATAATATGACTAAGAGTTTGAACCTAAATGATGCTGCCTTAGACAAAACAAAATATACGAGGATAGTGGCAGGACTTACCCCTTTGCTGAAGATTGAAGTTAACCGATGTAGCCCCGCGTCGAGAGCCAGAACTCACTGGTAAATGCCTAGATGAACTAGGGTGGCGATGCGTCGAAGTTGTATTGTTTTGATGAATGATTCTTACATATTTTCAGGGTGTCTATATTTATACCCCGGATTTAAAGAGTCTGACGTGTTTATAACCACCATCGGACGTTATCTCTTAATAAAAATAACAGAAAATATCTCTAATGTAGTTAACAAAACTAACTAATACTTCCTAACCATATAGGATACAATTTAACTAAAGATAATATCCTGTCGTGAATTTCACGGCTCCTCCACAAACTCGGTCTTATTTGGATAATCTTCTATTCTTAGACCGAATCTTTCCTTGCTCCACCCGATCGGCTTTCTTTTCATAGCAATCAAACCTCCTTTCACTCAAGCCGATCCTTTTCCAATCTCTCCTTAGGCTTGTCGTAAAACTCCTTCTTGGACCTGACCCCATCTAGATAATTCTCCGTCCTCAAACCGATTCAATCTTCCACTAATTTAATTGGCTTCTCTACAGTACCGATCGGCTTTGTCCCATGAGCCGATCAGTATTTCCATCGACCATGTTTATATGCTGAATCAAATTCTGGTGTTAACACCCACAGTAACCCTGCAGGAGCATTGATTGAACTATGAGTTGAAAATGTATTACTAAATGTATCAGAAAGTTCTTATCTAGTCAAAAGTAAAGGGAACAATATATGTAGTACTCCTAAGATATTCAGAATGTTCTTATGAGGTAAATCATTGTGATATTCAAAAAATCAACACTTTCCTTTGTGATCTTCAGAAAATTCAGAGATTATTATTGCACTTCAGTTAGTACTCCTTCAACATTTGAGTAGCAATATATAGTTTTATACTGAACATGCAACTGAATTGCCCCTATAACATTTGAGTACTAGCTAGATGGTATAGTAAGATACAGAACATGAGGCCCAAAGAACAGGTATGGTAAACATTCATGCCTTACTGAATTAGATTGAGCCTAGCTCAGAGCTTTAATCAATTGTCCAGACAACAGAACCATGGGTAATACTCCCATGTAAAAGTTCAAGATGCTCTTGCAAGGGGAACTATAGAAAGGATATATAAAAACCAGTTACCTTTATGTAGTATATTGAAGATTGTTCATTTTACTGAACTTGAACATAACTGTGTACTCCTTCCACACACTTCTTCCCCATCAGACCCCCAACCTCGACAAGCTCCGACGACTAAAGGCGAACTTCCGTAGATCACTTCATCGCCCGTTAAACTTCTCTCCTCCTTCCTCCGTGCGATGGCTTCGACACACGCAGTCCTTGAGGTAACTATCATCTGCTCTTCTATCCTATATTTCAAACAAATCTTTCTCATCCCATCTTCTCATCGGTAGTCGGGTTCTCGTTTACTGTAGGATCTCAAGAGTCAGATTGCTATCCCAGTTTCCAATCGCCCTGGTTACTTTTACCTTTGCCCTATGGGTAACGAAGATCCAACTGATTTCATAAATTCCCAAACAAAAAGGATCCCATATAAACACTCGTCTATGGCCATCACCAATTAGACCAACAGCTTTAGATTTTGGCCTAGTAAACTCCCGGGATGGAGAAACTGGTATCTTAGGGTTTCCGCCTCCAAAAAGTTTTTCTAAGAAGACTTGAAAATAGACCACTGCATCAACCTCTCTTTAGCCGATATGGAAAAAAATAAACCTTTACTCGCATCGGCTTCTTATTTCTGATCGGATATTCTAAATACCTTCATATTTGGACATGTACCAATGACCCCCATCCTAATGGATGTGACCATGTTGACCTGTCTTAACACCACTCACTACGTAAATCCATTCATTCTCAGATTCAAACCCACTCATCGGCTGAACACCAAAAACGTCGGAGGTTGGACTAAATACATCTCCCTGCACAAAAAGACCTCCGGCCAAGTCAATGAGCAGGAACACGTAGCATTCGTGAATCTTTGGTTGGAACGGTTTGTCTTCGGTGGTTCAACTCTTAGTCCATCCACCAACATGCAATGCTTGGTGGAGCTTCTGGCCAATCAACGCCGTATTCCATTGGGGCAATATCTTCTTGGAGCCACCTATCAATTGCTTCATCAGGTAGCGAACAAACTATCGGCAGGCCAACTAGTTGGTCATATTGGTTGTCCCTAGTGGTTCATACAACTCTGGTTGAACGTCTACACCTCTAGAGTTATCGTTAGGACCTCTTTTCCTTCTCTGACATATCTGACTGACTACCCAGAAGAAGATGAGGCTAGCCGGCATCGATGTATTTCTGTGGGTAAAGCCGCATCAGCTCTTCCTAGAAGCAAAATGACCCCACTCGGACTCAGCCAGTGGTTTAAATGTTTTTACTATAGCTTTACCAAAGAAGTCACCATCTGGTTTGCGTACGAGGATGATTCGCCTTTTGAAATGCCTTTCAGGTTTCACCTAATGAATACATTAGTCGATGAAGAATTGAAGACAATCTTCTTATCATCCATAATTCCCATTCTTCTGCCGACGGGATTTTCATCGGGCCGATTCCAACAACCATCATATGAGTTCTACCATCTTTCGGTCGGTGCTCGTTAGTTGGGGTTCGGCCAACTCTCCATCGGCTTATTCTTCATCGGTAAACTCAAAGCCTGAGGAGAAGTAAACAACAGCTTGGAGTATGATCGGCTTAGGATGATGGCAACATCCTTGTCCTTAGGGACCATCTCCACCTTTGAGCCCCGCATATCCAACACCAAACTTTTTACGCGATGGTGGTCAGAATGGGGAAGGCACCTATTCAATCTATCGGCTAAACATTATTGCCTGCACCTCAACCCCGACTACGTAGAATCCGATGAAGAGGTAATCTTTCTCCTTGTACTACCTTTTCTACATCGTATTGGATTTCAGCTGCATCTTGATTCCTATGATTTCACAGGCTGGTGACAAAGATGCACCTACAACCAGCGCAAGTGGTCAGTCGATTATTTATCAATCTCAATCGACCAGATCCATCCTTAGATAAGGTGCTCCGCCTCCATCGGCTCTCCTCCGAGTGTCACGAACATCAGGGCTGAAGCGTAAGAAACCGGCTACTCAGACGGTTTCTAAGAAGCAAAAACCCGGTGTCGATGTCACCATCCTCACATTAGCTTCGTGAAGCCCTTCTCCTGTGACGATCTTGACTTCTTCAGCTTTATTGGTATGTGTCAGCATCAATTCTTCTCCATTGCCTTTGCCTTTATCTTGACACGTTTACTTTACAGCCTGAACCATCGGCTCCTAAAATCCAACCGCTGGACACTGTTACCAGGACTGAGCCGATGGTCTCTTCAGAAGTCATAGCATCCGAACCTCAAATCGCCTCACGTCAAGCTGATACCCGCATAATCATTCAAGCTGCTCTTGTTGTATCCCAGGTACATCCATCCTATATGTTATTTTTTTTCTAGCTCATGATCCTCATATTTACCGATGTTAACATGCAGTCATTAGCCGACCTATTTTCCTTTGACATCGGTAAATACTTAGATACAGAGGAAGATTTAGCCACCAGTGTAGCAATTAAACCATCTATACCAGCCGATGCACGCGAGCAATTGTCAGATATTATGCATCGGCTGGAAATTCCGATTGACTCGCTGGTGGAAGATTGCGGGCCAATCCGGGGAAGACTTGCTAAAATTGAACATCTCCTGCCTGAGAAGCTGATTGACGTATTCACGCCTGTTGCATACATGAAATTCCAAAGGACCCAGCTGATTGCATCATGATGACACATAGTGGATCGCATTAAGCAAAGCAATCTAGCTCACAACGATCGGCTATCTGCCCAAAGCGAAAAGAATAAGCTTGATAAAATGATAGCTGACCTTCAATGCACCAGCACCAAGCTTGGCCTCTTGAAGAAACGAGAAGCCGATTTGATGGTGGAACTCGACAAAGTGCGTGACGACATCAACTCTACCGAGTCCCATCTCATCAGCCTACCAAAATCAATTTAAGATCAAGAGGCTAAGGTAGCAGATAAAGTACGCCTTGCAGTTCGTCGCCATAGAAGCTTGAAGACCATCCCCAGATTAGATGAGGATGACATCGGCGCCATCAACGAAATAGACCAAATCTGCTTGCGCGCGATCGAGGCCATTAAGAAATTCCTGTAAAATTTTAGCCTTGGAAAAAACCCAAGATGTCATCCTAAACATTAACTATTTGCAATAGAGTTCAATCAGCTTGATCAACAAAATTTGTATATATATATTTTCTAAAGGTGATATCTCAATGATATCGGTTATCTGTAACCGATATAATCATATTGGCTTCCATACATTAGAAATCGGATACGCCTCAGCCGATTTACGCAAACAATACCATTTGCTGATGCCACTTTTAAGAGCTCGTCTATTTTAAAAAGAAATTTAAAAATCGGCTATGCTTAGCTGATTTAGGCGCCTTCCTAAATGCTAGGATAATACCTCTTCAAATATTTTCCGTTAAGCGCTTTGACAAATTTCTCCCCTTCAAGACTCTCTAACATATAAGCATTTCCAGGCACACATCGATTGATCCGATAGCGTCCTTCCTAATTGGGTGACCATTTTCCAAACTTATTATCCCTAGATCCAATCGGTAAAATCAACTTCCAAACAAGATCTCCTTCAGAAAAAGATTTAACCATCACCCTCTTATTATAATGCCTAGCAACCTTAGCTTTGCTTTTCTTGATCCTCTCAAACGCCTCTAACCGACTCTGAGTTAAATCATCAAGTTCATTGGTCATCAAGGTGTAATAATCATCGGCTGTCAATTGATCCTGCAGAGAACTTCCCACGGGAGCCGATGTTAACTTCCCACGGGAGAACTGCTTCATGACTGTACACCAATTAATATGGTGATACTCGAGTGGATCCATGGCATGCCATCCAATAGGCCCATAATGAATCGATTAATGTAATGTGCCATCTCCATGGTTGCTCATCAATCTTGCGTTTGATCAACTTTATTAAACTCTTGTTGGAAGCTTTGGACTGTCCGTTAGCTTGAGCATAATATGGTGATGAATTCAGCAACTTAATTCCCATACTGGCAGCAAACTTTTGAAACTCCTCAAGCACGAAAATAGAACCTTGATCGGTAGTAATCGTCTCCAGAATGCCAAACCGATATATAATATGTTCCTTGATGAACTCAATCGCGTCCTTAGAAGTAACTTTCTTCAAAGGAATAGCTTCTATCTATTTTGTGAAATAGTTCGTTGCTGTCAATATGAACTTATGCCATTTACTTGATGAAGGATAAATTTGGCCAATCATGTCGATTCCCCAACCTCTGAACGGCCATGGCTTGATTATCGGATTCATAACTGACGTTGGAGCTCGCTGTACATTCCCGAACCTCTGACAATCTTGGCAGGCTTTGTAATATTTGAAACAATCCTCCAACATTCTTGGCCAAAAGTATCCAGCTCTCCTCATCAACCATCTCATATTATAAGCCAATTGATGGGCTCCGTAAATGCCTTCGTGTACTTTGCTCATTACCAATGCACAGCTTCTTCGGTACCCAAGCATCTTAACAGCACCCCATCAATGGACCGATAATATAATTTCTCATCAAGTAATACGTACTTAATAGACTTACACCGAAGCTTCTTGAAAACTTATTTTGATGAATTTTGCAAATACTGAATAATTTCCCATCTCCAATCATCGGCTTCCATATGGCTCTCAATATTGGCTATCTCAACTTCCACTTTACTGTTCAGCCGATACCCCGAAGCAGTCTGAGCAAGATCATTGGCCTTCGCGTTCTGCTCCCTAGGAATATGATCCAACGACACCATCTTGATATCCTTTAATAACTGTTGACATTCTTCATAATATGACCTCAAAACTTCATCTTTGCATTCATATTCCCCAGATAGTAATCACCAACAAGGAATCTCCAATGACCTCCACCGTATCAGCTCCGATTTCCCTCAGCAGCTGAAGACTCTTGAGTACCGCTTTATACTCTGCTTGGTTATTTGTACTATAAGGCTTGATTGTAAAAATAAACTCAAAGCTTGCCCCCCGAGGCGATATGATCACCAAGCCGATACCAGATCCATACCTGCAAACCAATCCTTCAAAGAATAACGTCCACGGGATCGGCCCCACAAAATCCCCTTGGACTCCTCTATGCTGTACAATAAAATCGGCCACCGCTTGTCTCTTGACCGTCTTAGCCGATTCATACCTCAGATCGAACTCGATCAGAGCAAATATCCACTTACCAATCCGTCCCTTCAGGACTGGAGCCGATAGCATATATTTAATCACATCGGCTTTGCAAAGCACTGTACACTCAGCCGATAAAAGATAATGCCTTGATTTTGTACATGAGAAATATAAATATAGGCATAACTTTTCTACCGCAGGATACCTGATCTCAGCATCCAAAAGTCATCGGCTCAAATAGAATACCACTCACTCTTTTGATTCAAACTCCTGTATAAACACTGATTCGATTGACTTCTCATCAGCTGACAAATATAACTTGAACGATACACCTTTCTGCGGCAGAATCAATACTGGTGGAGAATTTACGTATTCCTAAATAAGATCGAAGACTTTCTGCTGCTCAACGCCCCACACAAACTCTTGATTGGCTCGCAACCTCAATAAAGGAGTGAATGACTCAATTCTCCCTGATAAATTTGAGATAAACCTCCTTATAAAGTTGAGCTTGCCGATCAAGGACTGCAATTGTGGTTTGGTTTTTGGTGGCTCGGTGGTTTGGATAGCTCTAATACTTCGTTGACTAACTTCGATCCCTCTCTCATGCACCATGAAACCCAAAAATTGCCCAGCCGATACACCGAAAGCACATTTGTGAGGATTCATCTTGAGTCCATATTTCTTCATCCTCTCTAGTACTTTTCGCAGATCGGCTATATGGTCTTCAATACCCTTGGATTTCACCACCACGTCATCAATATATATCTCCACCAGCTGGCCAATAAGATCATGAAATATATAATTCATGGCTCTCTAATAGGTTGCATCGGCATTCTTCAATCCGAATGTCATGACTACCCACTCGTACAAGCCAATAGCTCTAGGATATCTAAATGCAGTCTTGTGGATATCTTCTTCTGCCATAAAAATCTAATTGTAGCCTGCATTTCCATCCATAAAGCTAATGATCTTGTGACCCGATGCAGCATCAATTAATAAATCCACCATCAGCATCGGATACTCATCCTTAGGGGTTGCCCTATTCAAATTCCGAAAGACGATACATATCCTCAGCTTCCCATTTTTCTTCTTCACTGAGATGATATTGGACACCCATTCAACATATTGGCACGATCTGATGAAATTTACATCGTATAATCTCGTGATCTCTGCCTTGATTTCATCATGCAACTCTGCTTTGAAACTTCTCTGTGGTTGTTTAAATGGCCGATATCCTGGTCTAATAGGAAGTCGATGCTCAACAATCGATCGGCTCAATCCCGGCATCTCATGGTAATCCCAAACAAAACATTCCTAAAATTCCTTTAATAATTTTATCAACTTTTCTCGGGATTCAGTACATAGATTTTTACTAATATACGTTGGCCTTGGCTTATCTCCTAAACCTATATCTATTTCTTCTAACTCATCGGTCAACATAAATCCTTTCCCTAACTTTCCTTCAGGGTCTTCTATGGTTCCCATGGGAACAATGGACCCGAGCCGACTTGTTGAATCGACTTTATCCCCTTATTGGTCACCTCAAGGAAATCACCATCCCATGCTTTCCCAGACAGACAAGTGAACCCATCAGCTTCCTAAATTGGCATATCGGTGATCGGCCATGATCACCTCAACTTTGTCCCCTTGCCACTATATAAGGCTTTGATGCATTATGGAAGGAACATAATAGTTGGCATGAATCCAATCCCTGCCGAGAAGTAGACTATACGAACCCTTACTATCGATAACAAAGAATGTGGTGGGCAATGTCTTGCTTCCGACTATCAGCTCCACGTTCAGCACCCCCTTTGTTTTCGATGGATTTCCTCCGAAGTCTTTCAATACCATATTTGTTTTGACTAGGTCTTCAAGCATATAGCATCAAATTGACAGTTGCGCCTCGATCAACTAACATCTTCATCATCGGCTTCCCATCAACATACCCTTTGATATACAGTGGTTTTAGGTGCCGATGCTTAGAGTCTTCTGGCTTGTCAAATATGGCTTGACTTGGTTCCAGCGTCAATTGGGCAAAATCTTCTTTTTGATCCTCTTCATCGGATGCACATACTTTATACTCCAAAGGCAAGAAGAATACCATGTTGGTCAAAGCCGATGTGCCAGCATCATCCTCTTTTTGCTTTACTCGCCATACTTTTTTAACTTTCTGGATCCGATCGGCTTCCTCATGATCCTCACACCGCCTTTTGTGCTGCTCTCTATGTTGCAGCCTTTGTGACTTCCTCTTCTGATTTTTTGTGAAGATCTCGGACGGAAACCACTAATCCTTTGTGTGGTATGATCCTTTATGTAACTCCCTGTTCTTAGTTGACCTTTGACCATAGTCTTCGTTGATCGGCCCTAATTGGCTATGCACCGATGTCCACTTGATAGGAGGCCGATCATACGACATCTTGCTCTGCTCGATATACTGAGATTCTGGTTTGTTACATTTAGGACAATTTTCTATTGATGGTAACCTCATATCTTGATCGTAGCAATACTAAAAAAAGGGACAACCCCAATATGGATTGTACCTTTCCTGTTGCGCTGCGGCTCGTCGCTCTTCGTCTTGTATTCTAGAATATTTTTTGATTAGGTCCGATGAAGTAACCTTTGATCTCCTCCAGTGCCTTCTCTCATCAGACTGATCTCCTGAGGACCTAGCAAACACCATGTTCATAGGAAAGAGATGCCCGTCAACCTTCATTGGCTTTTTATCCTCGAACTTGATTCTCTCCCATTCGATAGCCGATTGTAACTGTTGCCAAAAAACTTTACTCTTATTGGTATGGTGAGATATTTAATTATGCCGTTTGCAATACTTCTTCTTTTTGAGTTCTTCGGCAGATGGAATTACATGGTTTGGTAGTAGTTGAATATGCTTTTCTTGGAGGAGAAGATCGAATATCTTATCGGCTTTATTGATATTAAAATCATATCTTTCTCCTTTATTGGTATTCTTAATCCACGGGCACGATACAGGCTTCTTACTCCTGGTCCATTCTGCCAAACCCACTTCTGCATTGGATTCCTCATCATCTGAGTCCGATGCGTAAACCTGTAGTTGAGCGGCCTTCCAATGGAACCTCTCTTTCTTGGTTTCAGCAAATCAGCTTTCCTGAGCCGATACCCTTTGGAGGAGGTGTTACAAGCTCTCAAACTCTTGTGAAGAGAAACGTTCCCTGATCGGAGCCAGCAACCCCTAGAAGGCCAAATCAGCTAGTTGTCTATCACTTAGAATGAGGTTGTAACATTGGCTTCTGACATCCCGGAAATGCTGGATGAATTCTGGAACTGATTCGTCAGGCTTCTGCCTAACCGATGTCAAGTCTGACAACCTCATCTCTTGAATCACAGCAAAGAAGTATTTATGAAATTGTTTCTCCAGATCGTCCCATCCCCTGATTGAATTTGGAGGCAACGAAGAAAACCAGGAGAAGGCCGATCCAGGTAAAGATAATGGAAATAAACGAACCCTCAGAGCTTCGTTAGCCGATGCTTCCCCACATTGGGCCGAGAATTGGCTAATATGTTCCATCATAGATACGCTATCTTGCCCTGAGAATTTAGAGAAATCCAGAATCTTGTATTAGTGCAGCAGCGGAACTCTGTTGAACCACTCCGCCTAAGGGTGCTGATACATAAAGGTTTGTTCCTTAGGCCTAATGCCGAATTGCTCCCTAACGGCTTCTGAAATTCTGGCAGACCAATCCTCCTACCTTGGATTCTCTCTCTGGTATTGTGGAAGCGAAGTTGGTACTTGACATGGCTTGTAATGATCTCCTTGATAATTATTACCAGGATATTCTTGCCTATATCCCCCATAATAAACTGTCCGATGATATCCTGGCATCATGTCATCATGTTGCCCCCAATCCGATCTTGTACTGACGGAAACATATTTGCCGATACGTCCCTTCTGGATCCATAAGTAACCTGTGGTTGTCTTGTTCTCATCGGCAAATATACTGGCCCTTGATCATGTTGGTTAACAATAGACCCGTCCACCATTTTCTTGATTAGATTGTACAAAGTATTCACCAGCACACCCGATTGGTTGATGAGTGCATGGTGAACAACTTCGTCAACCATCTCTTGCAACAGCTTCCAAGGGCTAATAGGCAGTGACCGGCTCGATTCTCCTTCCAAAACTGGCTTTTGGCAGCTGGGATTTTTGAATCGGCCTTTGTCGAGTCATACTAAAGGACTCTAGACAGAGTTTCTAGAAATTAGCTGTATTTTGCTCCACCTGGTACCTTTGTTCTTCAGTCAAATCCTTCATCATCACTAGGATTACGTTGTCTGTGTTGATCTCTTTACCCACCATTGAATTACAGCAAACAAAAGATCTTCAACGGATGAAAAGGCCTTCTGGTCCTACCAGATCTTTAGCAGATGAAAGTTCTTTTGGTCCCACTGGGCATGCCAAAAAAGCGTGCTCACCGCCAAAAATCCCGCAACCAAAGAAAAACGATGGCTTAGTCACACAAAGGCTTATAAGGTCTGCTTAACTTCAGTGCAGGTACTTAAGCCTCGAGGTTCATGAGTATGCTAGTCAATTTGACTCTACAATTAACAAGGGAAGGGGATAAGATACATAAGCCGTCGGCTGGAAGGCCTGCCCGGCTCTCTCTATCGGCTGGGTGCCGATACAGATGAGAATGCTAGCTTATCGGCTGAAAAGCCAATGAAAGTGTGAGAGATAGACATGTGTAACGCACTAGAGGGCCTATCAGCCAAAGAGCCGATGGCGCTACCCGCATCCAATGCGCGGAGCGGGAGTCGATCCCCTACGAGGCCACGCGGGTGAGCGACTGCAGTAACGGCGCCATTAGTACTAGCCTTGATAGATGGGACCTAACTGAGACAGTATAAGGCCAGAGGCTAATGACACCGAGATGGAGGGGGTTCAGACCAAACATGATGATGAGGGAAGAGAGATAAGATGCCATCGGCTACCTTTAGGCCGAACGCCTGACGCGGTCCTACATCTAAACCCATCGGCCACATGACGATGGGGACCTACGTTTAGGATAACTAAACGGCTACTCACTCTGATGAAATGCCGTATAGAGACATATAGACCTAAAACTCAATCCTCCGTAGGCAAACCCGTAGGTCGGACCTAACCGATGCAGCACGAGACCGATGACGGCGGAGGGAGTTTGATAGGCCGATAGATCTTGCACGGACGTGATGCGGTACACTTAATCTGACTAAGAGTTCAAACCTAAACGATGCAGCCTTGGATAGAACAAAATATACGAGGATAGTGGCGGGACTTACCCCTTTGCCGAAGATCGAAGTTAACCGATGTAGTCTCACGTCGAGAGCCAGAACTCACCGGTAAATGCCTAGATGAACTAGGTTGGCGATGCGCCGAAGTTGTATTGTGTTGATGAATGATTCTTACATATTTCCAGGGGGTCTATATTTATACCCCGGATTTAAAGAGCCCAACGTGTTTATAACCACCATCGGACGTTATCTCTTAACAAAAATAACAGAAAATATCTCTAATGTAGTTAACTAAACTAACTAATACCTCATAACCATATAGGATACAATTTAACTAAAGATAATATCCTGTCGTGAATTCCACGGCTCCTCCACAAACTCGGTCTTATTTAGATAATCTTCTATTCTTATACCAAATTTTCCTTGCTCCACCCGATCGGCTTCCTTCTCGCAGCAATCGGATTTTATTTCACTCAAGCCGATCCTTTTTCAACCTCTTATTGGGCTTGTCGTAAAACTCCTTCTTGGACTTGACTCCATCCGAATAATTCTCTGTTCTCAAACCGAACCAATCTTACACTAATTTGATCAGCTTCTCTACATTTACTTTGTCCCACGAGCCGATCAGTATTTTCATCGGCTGATCTTGTTTACAGGCTGAATCAAATTCTGGCGTTAACACCCACATTGTGTAACCCTGCAGGAGCATCAATTGAACTATGAGTTGAAAATGTATTGCTAAATGTATCAGAAAGTTCTTATCTAGTCAAAAGTAAAGGAAACAATATATGTAGTACTCCTAGGATATTCAGAATGTTCTTATGAGGTAAATCATTGTGATATTCAGAAATCAACACTTTCCTTTGTGATCTTCAGAAAATCAGAGATTATTATTGCACTTCAGTTAGTACTCCTTTAACATTTGAGTAGCATTGTATAGTTTTATACTGAACATGTAACTGAATTGCCCCTATAACATTTGAGTACTAGCTAGATGGTATAGTAAGATACAGAACATGAGGCCCAAAGAACAGGTATGGTAAACATTCATGCCTTACTGAATTAGATTGTGCTTAGCTCAGAGCTTTAATCAATTGTCCAGACAACAGAACCATGGGTAATACTCCCATGTAAAAGTTCAAGATGCACTTGCAAGAGGAACTATAGAAAGGATATATAAACACCAGTTACCTTAGATTTATGTAGTATACTGAAGATTGTTCTTTTTACTGAACTTGAACATAACTGTGTACTCCTTTACAGCTGATTTATGTTGACATAAAACACATGAAGTGTTGGTGCAGTCACTAACTGCTAACATAAGCACAACTTCTATGTAAAATCAGTCGGCAATCTGCATTGTACAGAAAATAATACTCCAAAATAGAAATTCTACAAAACTTGATCAATTTGTATTTGTATTACAAAAATTCTATAGAAATCACAGAACTGACCACCCCTTAGTCCCCTAACATGTGAAAGCACAATTTCTTTTTAAAGAAACCCTAAAAGCAAAGTGAGCTACTCCAAACGATTACTCTGACCAAATATTGGGTGTGCCTATGCAATCTGCACTACAAACACTGTATGGTTTGATCAATTACTCTGAACAAATAAAGGGTGTGCTTATGCAATCTGCACTGCAAACACTGTATGGTTTGATCGAGTTGCTGAATGGTTCATCTCATCGTATTAGCAGTGTGAGTTTTTGCTTGATTTGTATGCTGACTGGCTCAAGTGTAGAATTCATTTTCTTTTCTAAAGAGTAAGTGCGTCAAATTCTGGCGTCCCTGATCTAGAGAAAGCATGAAACGAAAACAGGGAGCAACTTTTATTTTCTTTTTCTGCTTGATTCAGTGACTGACCTGAAATGATTTCTGGTGTCCATAATTTCTGCACTACAAACAGCCTCTCGCTAAGTGTGGAATTGAAACAAGTCTCTCCTACCAGACTCGGCAAGAAACAATGAGAGCATAGCAATTGAGTAACAACGATCCCGAGAGAGGGAAGCGGCGGGCGTTGCTCTCCTTATAGGCATAGCAGGAGCGGAAGCGGTATGCAATCTTGGGCTTCTTGAAGTTCTCGACATGATCATGGATGCGTCACTGGAGGCAGCCGCGAGGAGGACGTCGGAGTATACTTCGTCGCCTTCACCTGGTGAGGGATGCTGCAGTTGGGGGAAAGCGGCGCACTCGTGCTCCTGGAGCTCCTTCAGGGTGCACCCAGGGAGCTGTGGGGCGGCCATCACGGAATCGTGCGGCGTCGAGGTGTTGCCAGGGTTTAAATTACCGATAGAAAAAAAATATCGGAGGATGGCGGTAAAGATATAATCGGATTTATTCGAATTCTATGGGCCATAAAAAAAATTCAAACAAAATTTGAAAAAATTTGGACAAATTTTTTTCAGAAAATGACATAGATGATATCCAAACCAATGTCTAAAAATAACAAATATATAATCTATAATCATCATAATATTATATTTTTATAGTGCATACACAGAAAGTAAAAAGAATAAAAAAAGAAAAAAAATGTACTCTGAATCGAAACCAAAAACTACCTTTAAATAATGGGAATCAAGAATCTAATTAGGTTTGCTTTGAGATGTAAACATTATTTAAAAAATATTTATGAAGATATGTTTAGCCGATAGCAAATTTTATTCAAAATAGAAAAATTAGATTTATCGGTATCGCTATCGGTGATAACGTACCCTAGCGGCAAGCATGGCGACATGGTCATATGGAGAAAAAAGGAATGAATGATTCCTAGAGCTCCTACAGCGTGTACCTGGGATCCACCCAGAGTCAGGATGTGCCCGACAAAGCTGCGTGGACAACTCTGCGTGGACAACTCTATGGGATGGTAAGCTGTCATTTGACTTATATAATCGTCAACTTTTCAAATCAAATTTTTATCAATGCTTCGTAAATTTTCTATTGCAATGTATAAACCACCATTAGTTTTATAGTAGCTATCCATGACCACCAATTATTCAACACCAATACCACCTCGATGATCAACCCAATCTTGCCACCAACGCACTCACACCAAAGCTAGAGCAGAACCACTGAGTCAGTGAGCCCGCATTTGGCTGCCCAAGCTCTCTTGATCACTAACTTGCAATTAAAGTAATCAGTCCATTTAGGTTATCAACTTTGGCATGTATAGATAGATAAGGGCAAGGATTCTTGGTCGCACTACAGGTTTAAAGATAGTTCAATCTTGAGTTTTTGCCTGCGGGTCTCATCACCGCACACACAGCAGAAGCATGAAGCCCCGTTCAGTTGTCCAAGCCCTCTTGAGCTCCCACGCCTAGAGTTGCTCAAGGTGGAATTGACATGTAGAATGGGACTCTCTCTTTATCCTCGTCCGATTAATCCACTTTTAAAAAGATTTCGAAAACTATGAATTGAAGGATTTGATTACTCAATATTCGATTGGAATGGATTCACAACAATTCTAAAAAAATTATGAATTTTCTATTTCATAATCATTCCTATTTTCATTCTAAAAAAGAATTAAAGAACCTATATTATGATATGAGTTTGTGATTAATCGTTTGCTATGCCAGTATCTATACGTGTGTATTAGATTTCGAAAGCCCTTCTTTCTCTAATTTAGAAGGGAGTTCCACTACCAACACAACGTAATTAACTCGATTCGTTAGAACAGCTTCCATTGAGTCTCTACACCTATCCTTTTCCTTTGGATTCTAGTTCGAGAACCGCTTGTTTTCTCAAAACACGGATTTGGCTCAGGATTGCCCTTTTTTTAATTCTAGGGTTTCTCTGAATTTGGAAGTTACCACTTAGCAGGTTTTAGGTGGAGCAATGGTCGAACACATCTCATTCATGCTGCGTCCACTGTAACTTGCTTTACACTTTCACATTGTCATGCCCACAACTAGCTATGTACCACACTAAGAGCATCCCACACTGATTCAAGTTTCTTCTCGATTTCCTATGGATATCTCCACTGTAGCTGATGCTGACAAGGGCCCATTGTGCCACCACACATATGCTATTAGGCATGTATTCGTGGTTGGCAAACGCTTTCTTTCTCCTTTTAGTTATAAGGTTTCCTTTCCAATTGCCGTTGGTCCTCACACTACAACCACCACCACCATGGCACAGAGGTAAAGGCAGAGGCATTGTCAACTATTAGGGAGAAGATGATGAGAATTAAGGAGGTAGTAGAGTAGTAGCTGGTGAGGAACCACTAATGCCACCTTGCTACTATATGATCTCTGCCACTACATCAACTCTAGAGTGAGCAACAAGTTGTGGCAACTTTCTTGGCTTCCTTCATCCACTGCTTCACCACCGTCGGGTCCTCTCAAGCATTTGTAGTGGCCTCCTACCTACTGTGTTGGAGGCTCCACCGCTTGCTGGGCTGTCATCGCTCACCATTGCATAATATTTCACTGATAAGAGAGAAAGGAAAGAGAGGAGAATGCGAGGAGAGAAGGGAGGGATGAGGTGGCATTTGTTGTTATTTATGTTTTTTTATGTGACTAATTATGTTGGTCCACGATAGAATAATTTTCAGGTAAGTGTTATGTGGACTAGGTTAACGTATTATGTTAACTGTAATGTCGTATAGACGTGACTCTAACAGAGGTAAAACGAAACGGTTTTGACACAAAATCTGACTTGAGCTGACTCTTTCCCTCAATCTTTCTAGATAAAAGGGCTGACTGATTGGCTGGGCCTTGTACACAAGACTGGGGGTGGGGTTCCATGGGCCCATGTAGGATGGGGAGATGCCAGGCCCACCCTATCACCTGCACGCCAGTCCGCCACAAAGACACAGGTGCCCTACGGTGAGCAAGTTAACGGGCCCAAATATGACTAGCCCATTAGGCCGTACGGACCCAGCCAGTGTAAAACTACGGATCGCTATGGCATCTGATGGTAATATAAGTCGACTGAGAAGAGAATAATCAGGCGACTTGCTGCATGAAAAATAGGTTGGAGAAACGGATTTCTCCTTTCTTGTTTTATCTTACCGAACCAAACGATGTTTTAGTTTGTTAGGGCGATAAGCACGTGTGACGAATGCTGGTTCTGATAAAATTTGTCATCCAAAAAACCCGAAAACGAACAGATATATTCTGGGCCCTCTGTACACGACAGAAATTAAGTACGATCGATCGACACGACGAGAGCTCGAGATCCCAGCGCGACACGAGAGAATGCTCAAGTTCGTTCGGCTTGGATAAGCTGCGGCAAGCTAATTTATCTCCTACGTCACGCAAATATATCCGGCAAAGTTAGTTAGTTAATCTCCTAATCCTCATCACCTTACTTCCGTCTATAAATTAGTTCGAGCCCCGCCGGGAGAGCTCACTTCATTCATCGAGGCGCATCTGCTCGTGCTGCCTTCCGTCTCTCTCATCCATCGTTCGTTCGCGCTACGCTAGTGTTAATTTGCACGGGAAAAGCTTGCGCGCGCCATGACGACGGCAGCGCCGGCGATGGGGCGCGCTTGCTTCCTGTCGCTGCTGGTAGTCGTCCTTGCGCAGGCCGCCGGCGTCGGCTGCACCACCGTCGCCTACAACGATCGCAGCCTGGTGATCGACGGCGAGCGGCGCATCATCATCTCAGGCTCCATCCATTACCCCAGGAGCACACCGGAGGTACTAAAAATTACTCCTATCTAGTAACACGTCGATCTGCATCTATTATTGATTCATATATGCATGCAGCAAACTAGCTAGCAGCTAGGTCGATCGATCTGCATCTACGAATGCAGCAAGCCAGTAAAAACCATCTACGAATGCAGCAAGCTAGCTAGCCATGGATATGTAACAATCCATGCGCATGCTCCAAACTAGTTAATATGTCGATCTGCATTTAGCATAGGCTTTTGCATTATTTTGTTGTGCATGCCCACAGCTACATGCATGAGCTTTTGCTTTGTGGCTTTAGTAGATGCTGCATGATCTGGGCGACTCCATTTGATTAACTTGGTAATCTGTCTATCTTCTGGTGTTTGCTGATCTGATGTTTCTTTGATGCAGATGTGGCCTGACCTGATCAAGAAAGCCAAGGAAGGTGGCCTCGATGCCATCGAGACCTACGTCTTTTGGAATGGCCATGAGCCTCACCGTCGTCAGGTTAGTTCCTGTGCTCGCAGAAAAAAAAATACTGCTCCATTTATTACTACATAGCTAGGCATCAAATATTAAAATCTGTACATACACAAATTTTACCGCTAATTAATTTGTCAATATATATAAATCTATTAGCACAGGCGTGAGCAGCGCAGTCATTATTGTGTTAGGCTTTAGTGTTGTATCTCTACTTTTTTGGACTCATTACTGGTCTCGATAATAGTACAGCGTACTATTTATGTATATTAGTTTTTCCGTTCGCGCTACACGTTATTATGTTACTTCTACATATTCTGTATTATTTGCTATATATGTTTATATCATGTTCATATACATATTTGGATTGGGAAAATAAGTTGCTTCCTTCAACTCTAATCGCTAGCTTTGCTCTAAATTTTAGTCTTGTATTTGCCACCGTGCAAGCTCATAGTTAGGCTCTTGATTTCGAAACAATCCGTGACACCAAGTAGTTAAATCCAAATTGTGGAGTGGATTGTTAAGTTAGTTTTCTCATTGGTTATATACACGAGACATGAGAATTCCAACTATTTTAACTCTTAGAATTAAGGAGGGGGCTTATAGATGAGCCCCAATTAGTAGAGCTTAAATATAATAACCATAATTGTATTATGTGCGCGTATGAAGAATTTTATATCTACTGTGTTAATGAATCATTTGATCTTTAGTACAACTTCGAAGGGAACTACGACATCATCAGGTTTTTCAAGGAGATCCAGAATGCAGGCATGTACGCCATTCTTCGCATCGGCCCATACATCTGCGGCGAATGGAACTATGGGTACATAACTATATAAGCTCAATCTCGCAAATTTATGTGACAATGATAACGGAAATTTGAATACTATTTAACAAGCACACATAACAAACAATGATAATGACATTTTTTGAATCGTTTTTTTAATCTGTAGAGGACTTCCTGCTTGGCTACGTGACATCCCTGGAATGCAGTTCAGGATGCATAATGTGCCTTTTGAGGTAATGGAAGAAAAAAAAATTAATGAATTCATATAGACTATTAATAGATATTTATACCAAACAACAATTTGAGCAATTGTGTTGTTTCCTGTTGAGTAGAAAGAGATGGAGATCTTCACGACCCTCATTATCAACAAGATGAAGGATGCCAACATGTTTGCTGGGCAAGGAGGCCCAATCATCCTGGCTCAGGTGCTGCACCATTCTGAATTATGGGAGCAATAAGATGTGATGCCAGCTACCACCCTCTAATGCCAATATAAATAATGCTAATATAAATGCGGGCTTATATAGATTGAGAACGAGTACGGAAATGTCATGGGCCAACTGAACAATAACCAGTCTGCATCTGAGTACATCCATTGGTGCGCGGACATGGCCAACAAGCAAAATGTTGGTGTCCCGTGGATCATGTGTCAGCAAGACAGTGATGTGCCGCACAATGTGGTGAGTATTAGTTTCAATTGTATCAAAATGTAGAATGAATACAAGTGTTTATTCGTCTGTTGGCTAGCTGAAATTCATGCTGTCGTTTTGTTTCACGATTTTAACTTAGGTGAACACTTGCAACGGATTCTATTGCCACGATTGGTTCCCCTATAGGACAGGCATCCCTAAGATTTGGACAGAGAACTGGACTGGATGGTCATATACAGTTTTCTTTCATCACAAAATTATATATCTCTTCTTTTGTAAAAGAACTATGTTTAATGCTCTAATATGAATTGAAGTATATCTTAAATTTGTGCCTTTCAATGATGGAATAGGTTTAAAGCCTGGGACAAGCCAGACTTCCACAGGTCTGCTGAAGATATTGCTTTCGCAGTTGCGATGTTCTTCCAAAAGCGTGGCTCTCTCCAGAACTACTACATGGTATTTACTGTCATGCTCTTTGGTCTTTTTGACATTGAATCAAACTGATCGTTTCCATCCATCATTCTTACTAGTACCATGGTGGAACCAACTTTGGCCGCACCTCAGGTGGCCCATACATCACAACCAGCTACGACTATGATGCGCCTTTGGATGAGTATGGTGAGTAATGATGTAGCACACAACACATTTCATGATATTTAATTTAATATATGACGAATAAGCTGTAAATACTTTAGTATAGTTCTGATCTTCTTTGGTTTGCTTATGATAATTAGGTAATCTTAGGCAACCGAAATATGGCCACTTGAAGGATCTCCACTCCGTGATCAAGTCCATTGAGAAGATTCTTGTCCATGGGGAATATTTTGACGCTAACTACAGTGGTAATGTCACGGTAAGATTAAGATCATGCCCTCCTTTTTTAACGGAGATGTCATCGATTCATCACACCTGCATCAGCTAGTAGTAGGAAACTTATTTTCGATATATGCAGCTTGAAGTGAACATTGCCTGATTTATGCTAAACTAGCCATCAACCAGTTCATCTGCTTGGGCTATATATATTACTTGTTAACTTAACTTTATTTCACTTGTTAGCTTAACTCCATGGAATTAATCTGAATCTTTTGATTTTAATCTCAAGATTTCCAAGGGTATGAAACTTTGTTTCATATGTAATCTGCTATTTTTATTTCTGACATTAATAAAATTCCAAATCTCTAAAGTGTGATTTCCTACTACTTTTGGAGAGCATAGTTTTATTTTAAAATATAAAGTGTCATTACATCTTTTACGATTGGATAATCGTGTTTTTTTTCTTTGATTAATCCTAGAATTTGTTTATTTTTGATTAATGTGGGAGTTTTTGGACTATTTCTCTGGTAGATTCTCTATCCTATTTCCACAATATATCTGTTATACATAACGTGTTATCAAGAGAATGACATATTTCTGATGCACTATGATCTGTTTACTACAGGTTACAAAGTACACCTTTGACTCGACCTCAGCTTGTTTCATCAACAATCGGAATGATGACAAGGATGTTAATGTGACCCTTGATAGAACAAGTCACCTTATGCCTGCTTGGTCTGTGAGTATCTTGCCTGACTGCAAGACCGTTGCCTTCAATAGCGCCAAGGTATTAATTCCTATCACTATAAAATAATGACTACATAATTTGTTGGATCTATAATAGTACACCTGAACTATTATTACAAATAATTTGTTCGTGCTGATATTGATTTGTCATCTTTTCTTGCGGAACAATTAGATCAAGACACAAACAACGGTCATGGCAAGGAAGGCTAACACGGTGGAGAAGGAGCCGGAGATCTTGAAATGGTCATGGATGTCTGAAAATTTGAGGCCCTTCATGACTGACGAGAAGGGAAGCTTTAGGAAGAATGAGCTCTTAGAGCAGATCATCACATCTACTGATCAGAGTGATTACTTGTGGTACAGAACAAGGTATTGGCCAAAAAATAGTTGTATCACATTTAATTTTTTATATGAAAAGCAGCAAGTGTAATGTTAACTTATTGAATATGCCCTTAATTTTGACACATCTAATGAAATGAAGCCTTGATCACAAGGGTGAGGCGAGCTACACATTGTGCGTAAACACAACTGGGCATGAACTCTATGCCTTTGTGAATGGAATGCTTGTTGGTAAGTTAAATTTAGCTCCTTGTACAACATAATCATTTATTGTAATTTTCTCTTTGAAATGTTCAAATGATTGATATCACAAATGTCACACTAAAATTATCAATGTGGTTGGCAGGTCAACACCATTCGCCCAATGGAGACTTTGTTTTCCAACTTGAGTCAGCAGTAAAGCTTCATGATGGCAAGAACTACATTTCTCTTTTGAGTGCTACCATTGGCCTTAAGGTTTCCAATATCTTTACTATATAATATTTTTTAGAGGCTCGACACATTCTTGCTATCATGCATAATGAAATATATGTTTGCTCCTTGTCATACAGAACTATGGCCCTTTGTTTGAGAAGATGCCTGCAGGCATTGTGGGAGGTCCAGTTAAGATGATCACCAGCAATGGCACTGACTGGGATCTCTCCAACAGTTCCTGGTCATACAAGGTGCACTAGATCTCTATCAATTGTTAATTATCATTAATCAACCATACCACAATCGATAGTAATATTGCTTTGATTTTCTATTTACTAGGCTGGCTTGGCTGGTGAGTATAGGCAGATCCACCTTGACAAGCCCGGCTACAAATGGCACAGCCACAATGCCACCATCCCAATTAACAGGCCCTTTACGTGGTACAAGGTACTATATAAATTGATATACATTACACACTCATTGTGCTGCTCTATTATTGGACGCAAATAAATTCTCCTATGTTTTATTTTATTTCTATTCAGACTACCTTCCAAGCTCCTGCCGGCGAGGACACGGTGGTGGTTGACCTCCTAGGGCTGAACAAGGGCGTCGCATGGGTGAACGGCAACAACCTCGGCCGCTACTGGCCATCGTACATGGCGGCGGAGATGGGCGGCTGCCACCACTGCGACTACCGTGGAGTCTTTCAGGCGGAGGGCGACGGCCAGAAATGCCTCACCGGCTGCGGCGAGCCGTCGCAGCGGTTCTACCACGTGCCACGCTCCTTCCTCAAGAGCGGCGAGCCGAATACGCTCATCCTCTTCGAGGAGGCCGGTGGCGACCCGTCGCAGGTCGGCTTCCACACCGTGGCAGCCGGCGCCGTGTGCGCGTCCACCGAGGTTGGGGACGCCGTCACGCTGTCCTGCGGCACGCACGGCAAGACCGTGTCGAGCATCGACGTGACCAGCTTCGGCGTGGCGCGTGGCCAGTGCGGCGCATACGAGGGCGGGTGCGAGTCCAAGGCAGCGTACAAGGCTTTCACGGAAGCGTGCCTCGGGAAGGAGTCATGCACGGTGCAGGTCGCCGACGCGTTCACCGGCGCCAGGTGCTTGTCTGGCGTGCTCACCGTCCAGGCTTCATGCTGATCGATTGATCACCACAAGTGGGAAGGCCTTTTATTACCGTCTTAATTAGGTTGATTATGCTCTAGGTAAACCTGGCGCCTGAACTCGCAAGTTTAGTCTAGGAGTAATGTTAGTTGTTAGAGTGCCGATAAACTTTGATTGTGATATTGTAATATATTTTGGATTGCACTACATCAGATATCTGTTCAGTGACATAAAACTCATGACAAAAGGCGTATTGGTCATAGTATAATACTATTCAATGTCGTTTTTTTACTGAGCGTCATGGAGTCCACTAGGTAACATAAGTCTGTCCATTTCACAGAACTGTCACAAAATACTTATGCAATTTCGTCATAGAAATTCTACTATGGACGAGGTTAGGTAATCAAAGATTATGACAATATGTAATATTTTGTGTCACAACATTATTCGTTAGCAATTGAAAAGCTAATTACGAATATGTTTGTCATATGATTGCTAAGTTTATACAAACACAAGGATTGTCATGTTTTTATTTGCCTACATTAGAAAGCTTCTTCTTTCCCTATTTGTTTTAGCTAGAAACGGGAGTATCACGATGGTTGCACACCACGTTGCTACTCATATTTTGCTCTACTCTTCTTGTGTTCATAGTTCACTCATGTAATCTCCTCATTAAATGGAGGAGCTTGTGTTCATAGTTCACTCTCGTGTAATCTCCTCAATTAGTGGAGGATCATTTGGTTCCATGGATCAAATAAATGCTTTTTGAATTGACATCCAATTTCAAAATTTCATTTCCTATTTTATGGGTCTTGAAAACTCTTTCTTGATTCTATACACACGAAGCTTCTCTATCTTAAGTGTAGTTTCTAGTTATTTGTTAGTGACTATTTTGATCAAATTCATCATAAAATGATCATACATTTATTACCAACTACAAATATATGCATAGAATATGCATATTTGTGACAATTTTGACACGTGAGTAATAGCAAATGCCATGGTAAATAAAACTAAGTAATTCATTTATACATTTCTTGAAGTTATCTAAATCTTATACACTTAATGAGAGTATATGTATAAATCTAAGTATCATAACTTTTGTAAAGATGAAAGTATTGTGAAGAGCATATATTTCTAGTAAGCATACCAAATCATGAATATAGCCAACGAGATAGAGGGTGGTGAGTTGAGGTATTAGAGAGGAGGTAGGAGCAAGTGACAACACCATACTAAGTGCAATGGGTCAAGTTTGAAAGTACTTCTAGGCCCCCAATGGGTTTTGAGTGATAGATGACAAGAAATTAGGGAGTTAATATGTTATGATTGAGAATTTTGTAGTAATTTATTTAGTGAGAGATTGCTTTGGTTAAAAGAAGACCCCCTATGAATGTTAGAAAATAAGAAATGACTTGAAGTGATGAAAATATGATTTTATTATCTCTTGAGTCCTTAGGATAAGCCGAGCTACTAAGAGGGATTCAAGTTTAACCGGTTTGAAAAGCAATTGCTCAATCAAATTTTCAAGTCTAGATGAGCAAACACTCGCACCACGTGCACCTTGAGGTTTTGGTTTTTCTCTCCCGGTGTTTTGGATGTTTGTATTTAGACTTTGTAGAAACTTGTGGAAAAGTTTCTCTATCAAATAGCGAAATCAGCTTGGAGTCTCTAGACAATTATGCCGAAGTCTCCATAGTGAGCTCTTTGTCTGGCGGATAGGCCTGTCCAGAGTCTTCGAAGGTTTAGATTGATACTCTAAACCTCCTCTCTCTCGAATCTAAGTGATAACTAGAGTATCCAAACCCTTTGGCCAGAATCTTCAGACTAAGCTCTCTGTCTAGGTTGAATGGCCTATCCAAAATCTCCCAACATTTTATACATATACTCTAAACTTTAAATTCTATGAGTAACGACTAGTTTTAAGAGGGGTGGGTTTTTAACCCCACTAACCCCCTCTTTGAAATGGAGGCTGCTCATTCATTCCTACACCACTTTCAAGAATTTTCTAGAGATTCTCCACTCCACTCTCTTGGTTCTTGTGCCTAATCCACCCTCTAAGTGTGCTTTTTGGGTGATTTGTGAGAGAGTATACTTTGGGATTTGTGTGAGCACTTGTGAATCGATGCTGGTGAAGACTCATACTTGTTACTCTTGGAGGACCACTTTCTAGACAACTAGGAGTTGCCCATAAGAATTCGATGTGTGAATTGCCTAGGACATTTGTGAAGGTCTTCCTTATCTTCACAAGGAAAGAGGTAAATTAGTAGATTTTGGAGTTCTTTAGAGGTTGGCCCCTCCCACATGGGTGAAAGCTTGCGCCCATCCTTGGTAGTTTGAATGTTTTGCAAGACCAAATCACCTACCGAAAAGACTAGGTCATGAACATTGTGGCTGTGATAGTGGTGCAACGCCTATTGATATCTCACTGACCAGATTCCCTTAATGTCTCGGGCTTCTTTGAGCCAGTCAAGATCATTCAATTAGTTGTATTCGGCCCAGTATTCTGTGCATGCTCTAACTCATGGGGATCTAAACTCGAGTTCCATTAGTAGAATCACCTTGGCCCTATACAATAGAAAGAAAGGCGACTACCCCATGGCCTAGCTAGGGGTGGTTCTTAGAGACCATACTATCAATGGGAACTTGGAGACTCATTTCTCGGCGTATGGCTTTAGTCGATCAAACACCCTCATCTTGATCCTGTGTAGAACCATGCAGGTTGTGCACTCTACTTGATCATTACTCTAAGGGTGAGCTACGAAGTGTAGCAAAATTTGATGCCAATTTCCTACAAGAATTCTTGGAAAACAGAGCCCATGAATTATGTGCCATCATTGGTAATAATTTTGTTTGGCATCTTGAACCGATAAACAATGTCCTAAATGAAGTCTCGTGCTCAGTCCACCATGATTGTGGGTACTAGCTTTGCCTCTATCCACTTGTTGAACTTGTCGACCACTACAAACAGATGAGTGAAGCCCCTAGGTGCCTTTTTGAAAGGCCCCACCATGTTGAGCTAACCCATTGGCTAGTCTAGTTGCCCTCTTGCACTATATTTGAGGTTTGTTTTATATTTTTTCTAGAATTAAACTCCTCTTGAAGAGGATATCACCTACTTGGATATGACCATTTCATGTTACACAAATCCCAAGGTGTGTACTTTCTATATATGATTTACTTTATATATATATGAACAAATGTCATTGAACCATGAGTTTTGTATGTTATCATTTGCAAAAGTACTTACATATGTGAAACAAAAAGGAGTGAGTGCATGGAATGCATGGATGATTAATAAAGTTGATTGGGGACCAACCCATGGCCTTTCCCAAGTATTCTACTACATCTCCAAGTTACCTTTGTGCCACAAAAGGCAAGAAACAAAGTTCTTGATGTTTTGGATTTAGATTCATCCCTGCTAATAATACCAACTTCAAACGAACCTAGCCACTGATCCAAAAGGCTTGGGCCCGTGAGTACTCATTGGAAAGCTTATGAAGTCTAATTAAAATTTCTATAGAGCTGCTAGGAATCTTCAAAATAAGTCACATACCTTATCTAGTCCGAATCTATTTTGAGCCTTGGCCTTGTAATTGAGTTTTGTTTTGTTGACCCATGTTATGGATGACCTTCCACTTGTAACTTATAAACAGGCAACTGCCATTGTCATTTGCATTTGAGTTTTTCTTAGATGATTCTACCGTTATTCAATTTTGCCGTTAGATTGGTTTGTGAAACTCCAACTTTGTATCCTTTATTTTCACCTATAAGTCAAATTGCATTTTCATTATGTTTGTGAATTTCTATGAATGTTTGCACAAACAAAACCTTCTTGGTGAGGTTGATCGAGTGAGAGCGTGTGTAGCGCCCTGAAATTCTCCCTAAATTAAAAATCACCTTTTAATTGGAATTTCAAGAATTTATTAAAAGCCAAAATAAAATCATAAATATTAAAATGCATTCATGAAAAAATTGAATGTAGCTTGGAGTATTTTATATGAATGCTTCCCTCAATTTTTATATGAATTTTTAGAGTACAATAACTAATTATTAATCAACAAAATTATTTTTAGAGTTTTATATAAAAAAACTACAATAAACCTTCTCCATCTCCTTAGGCCGAAAGTTAGCCCATCCTCTCCTCTTCCTCCTTTCCTCCCTTGGGTTGGTATCTCCTTTCTCCTTCCTTCCTTGGGCCACTGCCTTTTCCTGCTTGGACCCTCCTCCTTCCGACGGCCATGTCTGCTCCACCGCATGACTTGGCTCTTGCTCACGTGCACCTCGCCCATTAGCTCCACTCCCGCTGGCCCATGTGCACACTAGCTGCCTTACCTAGCCACTCCTTCCGCTTGGCCCGCTTCTCTCCCATGCGTCGCTTGCCTCTGCCTTGCCTGCTCACCCGCAAGCCCTAGCCACATGAGCCTATGGCCTGCCTTGTGTGGATCACCGCTTATGGGTGGGTACCACTTGTTAGATCCACCCATAACCACTAGACACTGGCTCTCTCTATCTCTCTATGTGAACCCTAGCAATTTTCTTCCCCTAGATCCGCCTCAATCAAGGCTCATAATTGCAAATTAATTGAGGGATTTTAATCCCCATTAATCCCTCAGCATCCCCCAAATTTTCTTCTTTATTTTCGCTCTATTTTGCTTTGAATCGACCAAAGTCATTGGCCCAATCACCGCTGCCATTAATGGCCCCTGGCCACTTCTCATTGTCGTTCCTCCTCCTTTGTTGGCTATAAAAAGGTGGCTTCATCTTGCTCTTCCCCTTTTGCCTCCCCACTCGAGCTCTCCCACCACAACCTCCTCTCTCCTCCAAATCGGTAAGCTCCAGCCGCCTCTCCCGCCTCCTTGGAATGTTGTCCAGCCATGCTAGCACCTCCCTCGCCTACGCCTCATCTTCCTCATCCCCAAGAGCTCCCTTGTCATTGCTGACCTATGACGTGTTGCCACCTCAATCTTGTCACCAGGTGCTTCCTGTTAGCCTATCGATACCGTAAGTGGGCTGGTCAGCACCCCTTGTCTTTCTCTTCCCGTTGCCACCACCATTGCACCGCCATGCACCGATGAGCTTTGATCCCTATGTTACCTTGTTGGCCATGCCAAAGTGGACGTTCATATGGCAGTAGCATGGGACCCGTGCACTGGCCTCACTTTAGACTGGCAAGTGGGTCTCATATGTCTACGTTCGGCCTCTCTCTCCTTGCTGACTCAATAAACATAATTTTCTAAAGAAAATTAATTTTAGTAATTCATAAATTTCTATTTTAACCGCATATAAACTTTGGATGGTGATATCTTGGTCATACAAATTCCAAAATAACACATTCTAGTCTCTAAATTTTTATTAAATTATGAAGATTCCATTTGTGAGCTTTATATGTATTGTTACTATCTTTTGCTTAGTGTTTTAATATCATTTTTTTGTCCGTCATGTAGCTATTATCGTTTCGTAGGTCCGTGTGCAGATCAAGTTGTTGGAAGACTGTTTTGTTGAGAAAGGCAAGTCATACTACTTTTTTGAGTAGATTGAATCCCCATATTGAGAAAATTATGTTGTTTTACTACTATTGCATTGTTTTGCTAAACCTATTGTTTACTACTGTGTTAATAGTTAATATTATTCTGATGATCCTTTGCTATGGCCATGATATTGTTATTGTACCGCATGTCTACGTGAACCTTAGGCAAAACAAAATGACTAGTTGTGTTCCCTATATGATGAACCTAGTAGCTACCTTAGGCTTAGGCTTAGTCAATTTTTAGATTCAATTTTAGTTGTTTTGAGATGAATTACTCTACAATGCTCAAATTAAAACTTGACTGGATATTGGATGGGGTGTATGGTGTTTTATTTGTGAAAATTGAAACTTGTTTTGGGACTCTCTAATATTAATTGCAAAGCCTTTTCATATAACCACAAGTCAAATGGGGGAAGGATGTGATTGACAGTTTAGCTTGTCACAAAGCAAAGGATCTATGGAGCTAGGGCGCGGGTCCAACAACCAATTTTGTCCGCACACTAGGGCTAGTCCCATCCTAGGGACCTAGGATTTTGTCACCGGTAACTAGGGGTGGGTGCTTGTAATAGGTTCCACTAAGGGCTACCCAAGGGGTATCGTCTCAAGAGTTTCTTTGTTCTGGGAATGAGTTACATGAAAGCTCTTGACATGATTTTTGCACCTTGGGTACCTTTATGGTATTGCGATGCACATTTGATGTGTTGTTAAGATTGTGCCTTGTGGGTAAAGTTATACACCTCCTATTAGAGTTAAAAACCTATTCAAAAAGCCGCACCCTCGGTTATGGGCATGCCAAACAATGTTATTCCAAGTTGATCACTACTTGCTAAAATTTGGAAGACTGGAATCGTGATGGTTTATTCATATGGAATAGCCTGGTTTAAGGCAGGTTCGCTGTTACACAAGTTTTGCTGATGCTGAAATTGTTACTAAGATTAGGACATGTTTATAAATCAGCTTTAAACTAATAAGCTATTTTGAACTATGGCTTTACGGAAAAATCAACCTATTATGCCATTTCTTGTACCCTTTGTAATATGTGCATTTCTGGGTATGACTTGCTTGGTATGTTTGTACTCATTCTTGCTCAACTCAAATCTTTAGAAGAAAGCTAAGGAGAAGTCCTAGGAGGGGCCTTAGCTTATACCCTAGTGGAGCATGGCTATGAAGTTGGAGCTATAGGTCCATTTCTCACTGTTACTATTTTTTTGGTGTCAGGCCTAAAGCACCTTTGTACAGAAGTAGTATATAACACTTTGTTATGTTTGTTCTATATTATCATACTTGTATTGTGCATACTCTGGATAATCGTGGGACGGAGAGTCATACGTAACGCATCTTAAAAATCTAGTGTGATATCCAGGTGTGATAGTGTAGTCCATAACGACTACGCATGCAGGTGTAGCGGTTGCGAGGTGACGATCGACTGATTGGAAACCTCAAAACATAGGTTGCACGTTAGATAATCCTTGTATCTGTTAGATTATTAGATTAGCCATCCAAAAAAAATTTTCCCCCAAGGCAATTTGAGCCATTGCATTGTTTTTTTGCATCGTTGATTTCTAGCTTGCATCAACGTGACGAGCACAGGTTTAGTTCTAGATTTTATCTTTTTGCTTAATTCTTGCATTGTCTGTCATTTTGTTCTAGGTCACATGTTGTTGGTTAGTTTTTGTCTATCTCCGTTGTTGTCAGGACCTCTAAAAATCAAACCCTCTCTCCACTAGAGTTCCATTTTTCTAGTTTGTACTCGTTTTAGTTGATCAATTTTGGGGCTGTATGAATTTCCAGGGTTTTTGGTTGCATAGCCGTGCCTATGTCGCACATGAAATGGCAGATCGGTTTCACAGTCGGTTAGTTAAGATTGGAATAGCTTGGTATCTTAGGAAGTCATATTGGTTTCCAATTGAGACTGATCTGATTTCATTTCTGTCAAGTCGATCTTTGTAGAGTCCTTGCACAGCTTGTTGTCCTCTCCAACAGGTAAGCCATGAGTCCACCACATCCAGTCTAACATTTGTGTGCTTCCCACGCTGAGACTAGTTACCCTACTTCAGCCCAGCCCCTCTCCACCACCTACCGTGGCTGACTTACCTTTTGCACATTGATACCAATTCCCCCTCTCTATCATTGGTTGATAGAGACCTAATGGACTTGTGGTGGAAGCCTGTCCTCCACGTGGCTCCCATCCCAAGTCAGAGTTGACACCTTGGAAAAAATAATCAGTTTTGATTTCTGTTTCCAAAAAGGGAATCCATATGATGAGAATATTCCATTTTGGTCTATAGTTTTACATTTGAGTGCTTATAATTTTCATATTTACACATGAGTTCTGCTACAATGTTTTTGCTGGTTCTTGTTGGAAAAAAAAATTAGAAAAAGGGTAAAAGAAAGAAATGGCAGAAAGGTGCTAAAAACAAAAGAGAGGGAAAAAGGCTGCATAAAAAAAATTAAAGATCCAAAATAAAAAAAGAAAAGAAAAGTGGAATAGGGAAAATTCTGTTATTCTTTTGAGCTTGTTCTAGATTGTAAAGTTTTGTAGTGTGCTATGTTGTACTTCAGAGTATCGTCGGTTACTTACTTAGGCAAGAGTTAAGTCTAGATTAGGCTATTATATTGATCAGTATTTTTAACTATTATTTTACTTTGCATTCTCTTATTTGAATAATTGCTTTTTCATGTTGCCTTCCAACTCACATACTTCTAATCAGTACAGGCTTGATCGTTACAATCGCACTCCCACCACCATCAAATGTCCCACCTATCTGATTGTACCATCTATATCAATTCGTAAGAATTTTATAAGAACTTGGTAAGACTTTTAAGAGTATGTGATTCCACCTTTCAATATCTAATAGTTAATAGGGATAACATTTTTATGTTATTTTCTATTTTCTACTAACAATGGCAATAATGCAACGACGTGGGATGAACTCCATATGGCAAGACCTTTAAACTATGTTTGAGAGCATGAATGCCCTAGCTACTAAATATGAACAACTGATAAGACATCAATAGCTACCTAGTGTTTCTTTTTATTGTCTACTAACCAAGACATGTCACATCAAGGACAGATACAAAATGAAAAAGTCAGATAAGAGATATACCATAGTTGCTACATCAAGTTCTATGGGTGGATGTAAAGTTATGTCTTCTTGTGCTTCCTATGATAAATATGGTTCTGAAAATTACATTAACTAGGAAGTTGCAAGTGATAAAGTCCTCAATATTGTATATGTGAAAAAGGAAATATTCAGAATGCCGCTAGTGTTTTAATTTCTCTTGCTTTAATATGGTGCCAAAATTTAATGTCATCTTCACATGATAAATTGTCTCAATCTTGGAATGACAAGAAAATAATTATGGGAGAAAAATCTGTTGCTCAGCTAGTTGTATCTACTTGCAAAGATAAAGTGCCTATTTTGGAGAAGCCTGTTGCTGTGGCTTTTGTTTTCAACAACGATATTTTACTGGTATTTGAAAACAACAAGGTTGATAAGAAAGAGAAGAAAGATAACATACCTATTGCCACGTGCATGCTTTAAAAAGTTTTAATTGGCAATGCTCCTATTTTATCTAAGGAGAGTGACATAGGTAAATTGAATGGTACTAAATTAATAAGAATTGGAACTGTCCACTACTAAGACTACTTTAGAGTTATCATTAGTGGAAGCTTATGCTTAATCTTCTTTGCCACAAGATGATTTGAATGCTATTAGTTGTGACAAAGAAAAGTTCTTCAGTGCTTCATTTATATCCATGCCACAACTAGTGAATGAACATGTTGAACCATTGTGTGTGGAATTTAAACATGTTGTTCATATCACTAGTAAGAATGAAGAGCTTGAACTTTTATCTTCTTTAAATACTTTTGGTTATATTGAATTTGATGATTTTTGTCCACTCAATTGTTTAGAGAAGAAATTATTTTTTAGACCTGATTTGCCATGTCCTACTCATATGAAGTTTGGTGTTATTGGCAACTATGACAAGAATGGAGAGTATTTTGTGTATAAAGTATATATTTGTTCCAATTTGAAGACACCTCTTATTTGTGAAGCGATATGCTATGTAGAGAATCATGATAATAATAATCTTCCTCTACCTAGTTCCCTCCATTATACAAATGATCTACATGCTTATTTTAAAGAAGGGGTGTTGTAGGTTACACCATACTAGAAATTATTTTCATCTAGACAACTACTTTGCCTTTTACGGTAAAGGATAAACTAAAGTGAGCTGTTTTCTCATGTTTATAATATGTCATATGAACAAGTGATATTGCATAATGATCATTCTTTTGGTGTGAGGTTCCTTGTGCTTAATGAAGAAGTAAAACTAAGGATGGTTTTACATCAAGAAGGGGAGGATGATGAGGACATTACCAAATCGGATATGACATTATATATGCTACACATCAATAATCTAAAGTTGCATACTTTCTATACAAGATTTACTTGTTATATATTTGAAAAATGTCTCTGCACCATAAGTTTTGTTTGTTATCATTTGCAGAACTACTTGCATGGGTGAAACGAACGAGAGCAAGCACACGGAATGCATGGATGATCAATAAAGTTGATTAGGAAAGAACCCATGGCCTTTGCCTAGGATTCTCTTATGTCTCCATGTCAGTTTTATGCCACAAAAGGCAAGAGACTAAGTTATGTGTGTTTTGGATTCGGATTCAGTCCTCCTGATAGCACCAACTTGAAATGAATATAGACGCTAATCCAAAAGGCTTCTTAGCGTCTATGAGTACTTGTTGGAAAGCTTATGAAATCTACTTTTATATGGTTTTCATCCCACATGAAAATTGTTTCTTGGCTGCTCAAAATATTCAAAACAAATCATGTATCTCATCTAGTTCAAATAAGTTATGGGCGTTGGGCCTTATAATTGAGTTTTGTTTAATTGGCCCATGTTATGGGTGACCTTCGACCTTATCTATATTATAATGGAGGAACTTAGGCAGAGAAGTTAATTCCTAACTATTTGATCATGAAAGCAATGGACCAGATTGCTATCCTGCTTGGATGATTCGCTATCATCTCCTCCGGTGTAAATTGCGTGTCTATCACCTTCCCCCACTTGCCACCTGCCATTCTATTTGCCCTCCCACATCATAGCCTACCACACCATGCATCGATTAACCATTTCACACATATGCCATCGTTTGCCATGCCTCCTCGCTGCTCCCCCATCCCCTTAGAGGTCTTACATATATGGAACCTGCTTTTGTACCTAGTTCTTGTGGGCTAATGGATGGGGAGGAAGGAGGAGGGAGAAGGGCATGGAGTAGTAAGGATTCCTAGATCTAGTGGCCATGCGTCTGTTGTCGGTCCATCACACACCTACTGCTGTCTCTTCTTCTTTAGACGCAACTTCTAGCAAGCAATGTGTGGCGAGCATCGATGCGTAGCAACGACAACATCAGCAGATTAGTAGAGCAGTTATGACAAGTGACAAGTAGGTCATGGCAGCATGAGGGGTATGTTGAGGGAGCAGTAGAGCAGTGAGAGTAGCAATGCCTGAAAGGGGGACGCACCACTGCCAAATTAGCATCCACCTTGCCCGTGTCACTCAATGCCATGAGACATGGTGGCGTGAGGTGTGTCAAATCTAATTGCTCGATCCATCCGACATGGAGTAGGCAACAAGCTTGTAACACCCTAGGGCACACAAAGCCTAGAATGCCACTTAACAACCTTACAGACATGGTGAGCTGTAAAATTTGAGTAGCACATTTTTTGTTTTTCTAAGCAGTGATGAGGACATCCCTTCCATGGATACAACCACACCTGCTGAATAGTAGGGCCCAATGACTCGAGCTAGAGCATGCCAACTTAACTACTAGGTAAAATCGTTCCTTATTGTCCAAACAAGTTCCTTAACAAATGGGATACTAATAAATTCTTATGATGATATTCTTCTACTTAAGAACTTGGGAGATGAACTAGATTGGTCTAGGAGCATCCATGATAAGTATCAATTGGAAGCTGTCATGATCAAAAGGATGACCATACCAAGGGATCATACTACAAGTTTGGACATCAAGTTTAGACCTCCAGGCAGCAACAACTTCAATCGACCATAACTCTTTACTCTCGAGGTTGTTTAAGGCTCATGAGCACTTGTTGAAAAGGCCTTGATGTCTACTTTCAGATGAATCTAGAAACACTGCTAGATTCTATCGAGGCTAACCAAAAACTGCAAAAAGATATTTGGACCACCAGTCTTGGGCTGAGGTCCTTGTATCTCATTCAGCCCACTAGGAGCCCTGTCTAAGTTAGGGTTTATACCCCTCCACCCCTCCTGGCGCTCTCCCAAGTATAAATACTTGCAGCAGCCACCAGGATGAGGGTTGGGTTTTGTTTTGTTGTAAGTTTAGCTACTGCTACTTCCTTATGAGCATGTGTGTCGACTATACCACTCGTTTTCTTGATTCAAGACCCCAACTCATGATTCAGATTCGCCTTTGAATCTTCCATCAGTGAGTTAATTGCTTGTTCATCTTGTTCTTGCTTGTTCTCGATTGCTAGCAGGTTCAGAGGTGTTCTTGCACGGCAAGAACATTCTAATCGGAGATGGTGTACTTGTTGCTAAGGTGCAGCCTTTGTGGTGTGTAGTCGAACAACCAACGTTGGATCCACGCCAAATCAAAGTTTTCCCTAACTCTCATCGAAGGTTAGGAACAAACCCTAGCAGGTTTCATTATGTGGTATCAGAGTAAGGTTTTTCGGTGAGAGATTCTACCCATACTTTACATTACCTACATCGATAAACCCCAAAAATAGGATAGAATTGAAATCCCCCAAAACAAGTTTGAGCCAGACTGTTTTGCCTAGTTCTTTCTTGTTGAATTTTTGGTTGCATTATTGGTCAAGATTATGGTTCTTGGTGTCTAATCCTTTAGAGTTTTGAGTTCTCCTCACATTTTTGGTCACCATCTCTACATCTAGCACTACCCCGTTCATCGCCACCGCCACCATCACCATCACCACCACCACCACCTCATTCCTTTTTTCCATCCGCTACTAGTTCAAATAGGCTTCCCGTTCTTGTGGCTATTCAATCCCTAAAGGAAGGGTTGTTTTGTTAAGGAGAAAGTGTGTGTGCAAATTGTCATTATGAAATCCTTGTGAGAAGTTTTTAGATTTGTGCTAGTTGTGCAAAAAAAGAACAAAAAAAGACAAAAAAATAGAAAAAGGAGAAAACAAAGGAAAAGGGGGAAGCAGAATAAGAAGTGCTTCCATAGCTACTCATTTTGTGCATCATTGTTGCTGATCTAGGTGACAACGCTTGTGTGTAGGCTCGTGTCTCTAGCATGGTTTATCCTAGGATGAGCAAGTGCCATCACTGAACGTTCATTCAACTTGCTTTAACTAATGTGGTTCCAGCTTTTCCTTGATTTTACTTGCAGCCACCTATAGCTCCACAAATCATCTACGACATCACAAGGCTATGTTTGTATCACCATTTATTGTTGTTCTTGCCATCTCCAACACCATCTGCATAGCATGGTGAGAACATGTAAGAGGTTGGTTGGACAAGTTTGAGAGATAGATGTATTAATGCCACCTAGTGTTGTTAGTTGAGATAGGCTTGTATTATTGTGAATTCTCTTGCTGCAAACTAACCATGGCAGGAGAGGACGAAAGGACTCCGCCACAATCACCACAATCAAAGGCCTTGTTCCAGCACTTTCAGCGCAAAGTGAAGTTGCATACCAAACACTTGGATGAGGATGTTTGAGTCACCAATGAGCAGATTGATCAGATGGAGATAGACAAAATCAACACCAACACTAGGTTGGCTGCACTAGAGGGATCTATTAGGGATGTGAACACTTCTCTGCAACCATTTTGGATAGATTGGATAAGGTGGACAAGGCTAATCCCTAGAAGAAGGACAACACTGTGGGTTAAGATGAGGAAGAATATTCGACGGACACTAAGATTGATGATGAGTTCAATGGCTATCACTGCAACCAGTGACATCGCAACCGTTATGGTAAAGGTACGCACCCACCACGGCAAAAGGTACGTGCTAATGACTCATTGGGCAAAATTAAATTCACCATGCCTTCTTTTGATGGAAAATATAACCTTGATGCATATCTTACATGGGAACTAGCTGTTGATCAAAATTTTAGTTGCCATGATTTTTCTGAGGACAAACGTGTTAGGGCTGCCACTAGTGAGTTCACTGATTTTGCTTTTGTTTGGTCGCCTGAATACCATTGTAAGAGCCCAAACAACACACCAAATTGGGATGCCTTAAAAAGGATCATGCAGGCCAAATTTGTTCCTTCTTATTATGCCCGTGATCTTTTACATTAGTTGCAACAATTGAGGCAAGGATCCAAATCTATAGAAGAGTACTATCAAGAGCTATAAATGGTTATGCTTCGTTGTGGGTTAGAGGAAAATAAGGATGGTGCTATAGCTAGATTCTTTGGTGGGCTGAACTGAGAGATTCAGGACATTCTAGCTTACAAGGAATATAATTCTGTCAATCGTTTATTTCACCTTACTTGTAAAGCTGAACGGGAAGTGCAGGGATGACAAGCTAGCATGAGAACTAACATTCTTGTATGTCGTGCTATCCTGTGGACACCCTCCAACGATGCTACACCATCCGCACATGCAACCCCACAATCTTCCTCAATCATCAAGCCATGCTCCTCTCCAACAAATTCTGTACCATGCCCAAGTGAACCAACTAAAGGAGCAGCGGCTACACCTACCAAGAGCTCATCCTCGGTGGCATTTACGAGGAGAACAAGGGATATTTAGTGCCTACGCTTCACAGGATATGGCCACGTACGCAGAGACTGCCTAAGCACTCGTGTGATGGTTGTGCGAGCTGATGGTGGGTACTCCTCTGCTAGTGATTTTGATAAAGAAACATATGCTTTGCTTGCTGTTAATAATGTAGGGAAGGGAGATGATTTTTCAACAAGACAAAGAGCACATTGGGGCTGAAGCTGTTGAGCACTATGAGAGCCTCATGGTGCAGTGGGTGATAAGTGCACAAATGGAAAGGGTTAAACAAAATCAGTGCCACGTCTTGTTTCAAACCAAGTGTGTGATCAAGGAACGCTCTTGCTGCATGATCATAGATAGAGGGAGCTGCAACAACTTGGCAAGTGCTGAAATGGTGGAAAAGCTTTCATTGAGCACAAAACTACACCCGCAACCTTACTACATTTAGTGACTCAACAGCATTGGCAAGGTGAAGGTAACACAACTGGTAAGAGTAGAGTTTGCCATTGGTTCTTATCACAATTCCATTGATTGTGATGTTATGCCTATGCAAGCATGCTCTATGCTATTAGGTAGACCATGGCAGTTTGATAAAGATTCCTTGCACTTTGGTAAAACAAATCAAAACTCTTTTGTGCATAATGACTAGAAGATTGTGTTGCACCCCATGTCTCCTGAAGCTGTTCTAAAAGATGAACTTGCTAGAGCTAGCTAACTTAAGAATCAGGAGCATGTTTCTAGTGAAAATCAGATTGTTGGTAATGAACTTGAGAAACACAAGAACAATAAAAATGAGATCAAGCTGAAAGTCTCTTGTTACCTTGCCACCAAATCTGATATAGATGAGATTGATGCTAGTACTGTTGTTTGCTATGCTTTGGTGTGCAAAGAAACTTTATTTTCACTTAAAGGCACATCTATTTCTTTGCCCCGTGTTGTCACTAATCTTTTATAGGAGTATGCTGATGTGTTTCCAAAGGAGGTACCACCGGGGCTGCCACCAATTTGGGTGATAGAGCACCAAATTGACCTCATTCCTGGGGCCTCCTTGACCAACCGTGTGCCATACAGGACCAATCCAAAAGAAACAAAAGAGATTCAATGCCTAGTTTAAGAACTGCTTGACAAAGGTTATGTGCGTGAGTATCTTAGCCCTTGTGCTATACCTGTGCTTTTAGTTCCTAAGAAAGATGGATCGTGGCACATGTGTGTAGATTGTAGAGCGATCAATAACATCATAATTAGATATCACCATCCTATTCCTAGGCTCGATGATATGCTTGATGAGTTGAGTGGTTCAATTGTTTTCTCTATAATTGATTTGCGTAGTGGTTTCCACCAGATTCGTAGTGGTTTCAAAACTAAATTTGGCCTGTATGAGTGGTTAGTCATGCCATTTGGTCTCACTAATGCTCCTAGCACCTTCGTGCGATTAATGGATGAGTTTTGCATGCTTTCATTGGTAGATTTGTGGTGGTATACTTTGATGACATTCTCATATGTAGCAGATCAATAGAGGAACATTTAGATCATTTGCGTGCTGTTTTTGATGCTCTACGTGATGCACGCTTATTTGGTAATCTTGAGAAGTGCACCTTTTGCACCGATCGAGTCTCTTTTCTTGGCTATGTTGTCACACTGCAGGGGATTGAAGTTGATCACGCCAAGGTTGAGGCCATACATAGTTGACCAGTTCCCACCATGGTCACTCAAGTGAGAAGTTTTCTAGACCTTGCTGGATTCTACCACCATTTTGTGAAGGATTTCAGCACCATTGCAGCCTCACTGCATGAACTCACCAAGAAGGGAGCAGCATTTACTTGGGCTGCTGCACAAAGAAATACCTTCGACATGCATAAAGATAAGTGAACAAATGCACCTTTGCTCTAACTTCATGATTTCAATAAAACATTTGAACTTAAATGTGATGTAAATGGAATTGGTTTGGGTGGGGTGCTACTACAAGATGGCAAACCTGTAGCCTATTTCAGTGACAAATTGAGTGGGCCTAGTCTGAACTATTCTACTTATGATAATGAATTACTTTCTTTAGTTAGGACCTTGGAAACTTGGTAGAATTATTTTTGGCCCAAAGAATTTGTTATACATTCTGATCATGAGTCCTTAAACACATTCGAAGCCAAGCAAAATTGAACCGTAGGCATGCTAAATGGGTTGAGTTCATTGAATCTTTTCCTTATGTCATCAAACACAAGAAGGGTAAAGAAAAAGTCATTGCTGATGCTTTGTCTAGGCATTACACCATGCTGTCCTAACTTGATTTCAAAATATTTGGATTGGAAACAATTAAAGCACAATATGCCATGATGCAGATTTCAAGGATGTGTTGATATAAATTGCAAAGAGGGGAAGACTTGGAACAAATTCGTCCTCACCGACGGGTTTGTGTTTAGGGCTAACAAGCTATACATTCCAGCTAACTCTGTGCGTCTATTGTTGTTGCGAGAAGCTCATGGATGTGGGCTAATGGGACACTTTGGAGTGAACAAAACAGAGGACATCCTTGATGATCATTTCTTTTGGCCCAAAATGAGGAGAGATACGGAGAGGTTTGTTGCTCGCTGCACCATATGCCAAAAAGCTAAGTCACATCTCAATCCTCACGGTTTATATATGCCTCTACCTGTTCCAAATACACCTTGGGAGGATATTTCTATGGATTTTATTTTAGTACTGCCTAGAACAAAGAAGGAGAGGGACAGTGTCTTTGTTGTGGTGGATAGATTTTCTAAAATGACATATTTATACCATGTCACAAGAGCGATGATGCTACACATGTTGCTGATTTGTTCTTTCATGAGATTGTTCGATTGCATGGTGTGCCAAACACCATTGTTTCTGATTAGGATGCAAAATTTCAGTCATTTTTGGAGAACTTTGTGGGCTAAGCTAGGGATTAAGCTTTAACATTGTAGATTTGACACCATACATGGGAGGAGAGGACGGACTTGAGTCGAGGACGACTCAAATACAAGAAGGGGAGGATGATGCGGACATCTCTTCTATGGATACAACCACACCTGCTTCATAGCAGGGTCCAATGACTCGAGCTAAAGCACGCTAATTTAACTACCAGGTGAAATCGTTCCTTACTATCCAAACAAGTTCCTTAACGAATGGGATAATACTAAATTCTTACGATGATATTCTTCTTCTTAGAAACTTGGGAGATGAACCAGATTGGTCTAGGAGTAGCCATGACAAGTGTTAATTGAAAGTTGCCATGATCAAAAGGACAACCAGACCAAGGGATCGGACTGCAAGTTTGGACATCAAGTTTGGACCTTCAGGCAGCAACAACTTCAATCAACCATAACACTTTACTCCGGAGGTTGTTTAAGGCCTATGAGCACTTGTTAGAAAGGTCTTGATGTCTGCTTTTAGATGAATCTAGAAACACTGCTACATTCCATCGGAGCTGACTAGAAACTGCAGAAAGATGTTTGGACCTCCAGTCTTAGGCTAAGGTCCTTGTATCTTGTTCAGCCCAATATGGGCCCTTTCTAAGTTAGGGTATACACCCCTCCACACCTCCTGGCTCTCTCCCAAGTATAAATACTTGTAGAAGCCACCAGGATAAGGGTTGGGTTTTATTTTGTTGTATGTTTAGCTACTGCTACTTCCTTGTGAGTACGTATGTCCATTAGACCACCCGTTTGCTTGATTCAAGACCCCAACTCGTGATTTAGATTCGCCTTTGAATCTTCCATCCATGAGTTAATTGCTTGTTCATCTTGTTCTTGCTTATTCTCGGTTGCTAGCATGTTTAGAGGTGTTCTTGGCACGATAAGAACATTTCAATCAGAGACAGTGTACCTGTTGCTAAGGCACAACCCTTGTGGTCTTGTAGTCAGACAACCAACATCGGATCCAGCTCAAATCAAAGTTATCCTCAACTCTCATCGAAGGTCAAGAACAAACCCTAGCGAGTTCCATCAAGCAATGTGGAAGAAATGATAAAGATATCAATATATGAATTATAACATAGTAACAAGTATAACAATCTATTAAAAAAATGAAGTAAACTATAAGTTTAACATCAAGATTACACCTTACATAGAAACTAATGATGTTTCAAATTTAATGTCAAATATAGTTACATAACCAAGGTATAAGTGAACTAATGGTATGTGTAATGTGCTTCTACTTCCCATCCCTTCATGACTTGTAACAAGTTCATGAAAAGATTATTGTTGGGGTGAGAATCAAAATCTCAGCAAGCAAACTACTTTAATAAGCTATTTAAACCATATGTTTATTTAAGCATCTATTTAAAATTCTGAAAGAATTAAGAGATGCTAGCATACACTAAGAACAACTTCAATATACATAAGCATAAAGAGATCAAGATGAAAAATAAATTTGATTGTTCATCATATGTAAGAAGATTAATACAACTAATACTATAGTTCAAATATCTAGGGGTTGAGCCTATACCTAGGATTCAAAAAACCAACAACACGTTCAATTATATCAAATATGATCACTACAAAGATGTACTAGACATAACATCATCTCATCCATAATTAACACTACCTTTTACCTTCATGTCATCTATTGCAATCAAATAGACTAATAGAAGTTCTAGATAGATAAACTTCCACATGGAAAGAAAAACATGCTTCTGATGAATGTGTATAAATGCACATTCCATTCTCTTTCTCAAACCTTCAAATAGAAAAATAATATAGATGCTCTTCCTCACATACCCCTCCTTGGGAACATAGAGTATTGTATTGGTACAATACATTGTGTGACATGACTTGAACAACACTCTGAAATAGTCATATGACTTTGTCACTAACCTAGGTCAAATGCAATCAATGCTATGCATAATATATTCTTAAAATAACAATGCATGATCCACAAGCTTTCGCACCCATCAATATAATAGCATTATAACCAATTCTTGATGACATATTACAAAACACTTTTACATTACCATATAGCACGGACAATACTTGTTCCACACTGATCAAAGACAAATCCAATATGCAACCATGCATGAAGAATGTTTTGTCTATTGAAACTTCTAAGATAGACAACTAAGCTACTGCTAGGATGTCATTCATCCTATTCATTTTAGACATGCTTAGGACAAATAACAAATTAAAACATAGATCAAAACATGTATTCGACAATTCCATTATACCTATGTTTAGCATATCGTAGAAAAGGTGCTCCACTATTGTTAACATCAAAATTTGGTAAGCCTCGCAGACAGGATCGAAGTGCTAATCGACTTATGGAAAGAGGCCGATTGTTACAGAGAAAGAGTCGATCGGATGAATAAAGATGAATTTGGTTCAATCGAAGATGGAAGTTTCTCTAGATGAGACTAGATTTGAGGAGGTGTCATGAAAGACATGGTATGGTGATTGTATTTCTGTAAAATATATCTTATAAGATAGGCAAGTTTAGTTAGTTTTGTTCACTTCTTAGAGAGAGTTTCCTTTTCTATTTAGGAGGTAACATTCAAAGGTTGTTTGTAACCATATTGGACTGATGTAACCTCAGGATATAAATATAGACACTCTAGAGTCTTGTAGATGATCTCCACAGATCAATATAATCTCAGCACATCGCAGCCCTAGTTTATCTAGGTTTTTTCTAGCTAGTTCAGCCTCTCAACGTGGGGCTGCATCGGTTAGATCTAAACTCCAGTGAAGGGGTATGTCCCACCATTATCTTGGTGTATCTGCTCTATCTAAGGCTACATCAGATAAGTATGACTTCTTATTTTGATCGGATATATCACATGATGTTCACATGTGATCTATCGACTTATCGAGCTCTTTTTACCATCAATAATCTCGTGCTGCATCGTTTAGGTCTGATCTACTAGACTATTGATAATACATTGAGACTTAAGTCAGTGGGTCTTTACTCAATGTTTCATCAGAGCAGCCAGTCAATCAATTATCCTTACCTTGAGTTTCACGCCTAATGTATCTGCTTTTCAGTCGATATACATATATTGCCCATTAATCTGCTAGTAATCGATCTATTAGATATGGCCTTATAATATCTCGTTTTAGTTCAATCTATCAAGACTGTGCTTAATAGGGCTGGCATCGAGATCTAGCGGGTTTCGTTGCTAACATCGGCTCAGCTAGCCGATGACTTTACTTATATGCTTGTATCGAAATTACAGCCGATAGCAACTAATGGGTTCACCCATTCCCTTCATTGATACATCCGATCTAGCTCTTGCCATTCCCATGCTATTAGTTTCAACCTCATACTGGCTTGGTTCGGTTTGATCTATCAAGGCTGACTCTAATGATATGGTCATCGGTGGTCGCTAGCTCTCATTCTTTTGAGAGATTGGACCTTGCTCTCTACTGCTAATCACATATTTTATTCAGAGTGTTGTCGGCTCCACAGCTGATGAGTCTTTTATATTATTCCTCGCTTTTCGCTTATGCTATCATCGATTTCTAGCTGATCTCTGAGTGCTACAGACCCAATCGGTAGCCAACCGATAGCGGGCGTGCATCAGACATAGCGATGGCTATCTTAATTCTATCGACTCATCCATCCAATAGCAAGAGTCTGTATCGACCTATCAGCTGATTGGCTTGGTAATCTAACACTATCTGTCTTCCTTATCAATTAGAGGTCAAATTGACTGGCACGCTTGCAACTCTATCAACTGAAAGACTCCAACAAGCCGAAGGACCTACATTGGAGCTAAGCAGATCTCGTAGGCATCACATCGGACCTCCATTGGCTAACCCGGTTGACTGATCTCCTCACGCAAACATATCTTTTGGTACACCCGGTAGGATGAATTTTTATCGATATGTCTAAAGAAAAGGTTGATACCAAGGTGTGCTCGTCCAATGAAGAAGTTGATAAAGATATCGTTATTCTGGTCGCATTGGAAGACTTGATAGATACACAAAGGTAGCAAGGTGGAGTAATTTGTGAAGGATTTTGAGAAGTTATGCTTTCAATCCTTTAGTATCACGTAAGAAGGACAGATCTAGAAGAATTCATTTTCAAGACCAACTCTAATCGATGAACCAACTCAACTTGCAACTTCAAGTCAATAGAAATTCATCCAAGAATTAGTTGATGAAGACATATGTCACGTATTGATCGATCAATTTAGAGGGTTGACAAGTATGCTTTAGAACTTGATAAGGAAAAGAGTGGATGGATTAATTACTCAAAAGTCACCAGTTTATACATCGATAAATATTGGTCCACAAATACCGATGTTCAATTGGTTCGATGGCTATGTTCAGCTCAGGGGTAGCACGATGGAGACAACGAGTGGATTGCATTGATATTCAATGTGATGAAGTAACAGTTTGGCTTGAAACCGAAGAAGAAAAATTTTATGGATCGGCCTCCATACCTTGAGTGGTTTAATAGAGTACCGTTACCACACCGATACAAGATACCAGACTTCTCCAAGATCTTAGGGCAAGACAATATATCTACAGCTAAACACATATGCCAATTCTTTGCTCAGTGCGGACAAGCATAGGTAGAAGAGGATTGGAGAGTTAGGTTGTTTCCATTGTCAGTATCTAATCGACTTTTACATGGTTTTTATTGTTGATGCCAAGGTCAATCAGAAGATAGGCTAATCTAGAAGAACAATTTCACAAGCACTTCTTTGTGGGGATCCACGAGATACGGCTCATAGATTTGATATCGGTGAAGCAAAAGGCGGAGGAATCGATTTTGGAATATATTCAAAGATTCCACAATATACAAAGTTGATACTATGGCTTGGACTTAAGCGATAAATAGTTAGCAAAGCTGCCTTGCAAGAATTATCAAGTAACATCAGAAGGAATTTTTCTCTCAAGAGTTTGATGGCTTAGCACATTTTATGCAGACGGTATCGACTCATGGAAGATGATTGCAAGAAGCAAGGGAGGAGATGTCGGAGTTGTGGGAGCCTGAAGAAGATAATGTCGAAGCATGAGTCCTCATACTCCAAAATTGAGGGGATTGTGTTAATACCAAAATTTGGTAAGCCCCATAGATAGGATCGGATAGCCGATAGGCTTATGGAAAGAGATCAATTGATATAGGAAAAGAGCTGATCAGATGGATGAAGATGAATTCAGTTCATTCAAAGATGGAAGTTCATCCAGATAAGACTAGATCTGAGGAGTCGTGAAAACCATGGTAGGGTGGTTGTATCTTTGTAAAATATATCTTATAAGATATGCAAGTTTAGTTAGTTTTGTTAACTTCTTAGAGAGAGCTTCCTTTTCTATTTAGGAAGTAATGTCCGGAGTTTATCTGTAACCACATCAAACTTATGTAGCCCTAGTGTATAAATATAAATCCCTTGGAGGTTTGTAGATGATCTCTACAAATCAATATATTCTTGGCACATTGTCACCCTAGTTCATCTAGATTTTTCCTGGTGGATTCTGTCTCTCGACGCAGAGCTGCATTGGTTAAGTCCGAACTCTAGTGAAGGAGTAAGTCCCACCATTATCCTGGTGTATCCACTCTGTCTAAGACTATATCGATTAGGTCTGACTTCTTAGTCCGATCGGATATATCACATTATGTTCATGTGGGATCTATTGGCTTATCGAGCTTGTTTTACCCTCATCAGTCTTGTGCTACATAGGTTATGTCCGATCTAGTAGACTACTGATAGTAGATTGAGCATTAAGTCGATGGGTTTTTACTTGACATTTTATTAGAGCAGCTTAGTTATCCTTTCCTTGAGCTTCATGCCTAATGTATTGGCTTTTCAGCCGATATACATATATTGCCTATTAATCTGCTTGGGATCGATCTGGTTCTATTAGATCCGGCCTTATACTGTCTCGATTCGGTCCGATCTATTAAGGCTGCATCTAATAGGTCTAGCATCGAGATCTATTGGGTTTCGTTCCTTCCATTGGTTCAGCTACTTGATGAGTTTACTTATACGCCTGCATCAAACCCGTTGCCAATAGCAGCCGATGGGTTCATCCGTTCTCTCCATCAATATGTCTGATCTAGCTCTCGCTGTTCCTGTGCCATTAGTTTCAGCCTTATACCATCTCAGTTCAATCTAATATATCAAGGCTAGCTCTAACGGTATCATCATCGGTGTTCGCTAGGTCTCATCTCTTCGAGAGATCAGACCTCGCTCTCTATTGCTCATCGCATATTTTATTCTGTGTCATTGGCTCTATAGCTGATGAGTCTTTTATTTTATTCCTTCATATTTGCCTATACTGTCATCGTCTTTCTAGCCGATCTATGAGTGCTATAAATCCTATGGGCAACTAGCCGATAGCAGGAACGCATGGACACAACAGATGCTATCATAACCTTATCAGCACATCTAGCCAATAATAAAAGTTTATATCAGCCTATCGAACAATTGGCTCGATGATGTAATTCTATCTGTCTTCCTTATCAATTATAGGTCAAATTAACTAGCATGCTCGTAACTCCAACAACCAGAAAACTCCAACGAGCCGATGGACCTGCACTAGAGCTAAGCAGATTTTCCAGACTTTCGTGTGTTCGGCCGTATTGCATCGGATCTCTATCGGCCAACTCGGTGGACATATCTCTACGTGCGAACATATCTTTTGGTACTTCCGGTGGACATCGAAGACGGAGGACTTGCATTGGTGATAAGTAGATCTCCTAGACCTTCGCGTGTTAGGACACATCGCATCGGACCTCCATCGCCTAACATGCTTACGCTCTCTCGGTGAGCTTCTCTGCCGAGTCAGATCTCCTTACGCGCGAACATTCTTTCAGCACGCCCGGTGAGACTTCGAAGCCGAGGGACTTGTATTGGAGCTAAATAGATCTCTTAGTCGTTCGTGTGTTTGGGCGCATCGCATTGGATATCCATCGGCCAACTCAGTGGACTAATCACCACGGCGGACATATCTTTTGGCATACTCGGTGAAGCCTCGAAGCCAAAGGCCCTGTATTAGAGTTAAGCAGATCTCTTAAGCTTTCGCGTATTCAGGCGTATCATATCGAACCTCCATTGGTCAATCCGGTGGACCGATCCCCATGCACGAAGTCCACTTGAATTAGCTTTTACATGATTAACATTGCTTTCTCATTTGTTATAGCCATTAAATGACAATAGCTGTTCTGATGTTAGTGGGGGTTAACCCAACAATAAGTAATATGGCCACTACTATAAAACTCCGTCATTTGAAATGATTACGGAATATGTGATATTCATGGCTATAATAGAGTAGATTATATATATCGACAACAACATATATATTATATGTACACACACTCACAAAAATCGTACATTCTCTTCTATCTCTAAGTGCAAAGAACTGACAATCTTTTCACAGCAGCAATGTAGCTTAACAATTTTATATCTTTAATTATACATAGCAAAAAATAACATTTCTAATACCTACAGAAAGAGAACTAGATTTAGACACCAAAATTTAATTCTTTCATTAAGGTTGCTTAATCAGCAGTTGACAAGTAACTAAAAGAAACTGTCAATAAAACTGACAGTCAGCTTGCAAATAGCATAGCTGGAGTTCTACCCAACAATAGATGTAATTTACCAATCTGGAAAACATATTAAATCCTATACAAATTTTATTCACATTGGAGAAGCTCATTCGGTCTCTAAGATGGTCAAAAACTGAATAGATCTATTTCTGTCCAGAACTACATCAAAGCCTGTCAGCCATCTTAGAAAATTCATGTCTCCTAAAACACTTGAGATAAAATGATGACATTTGACCAGTACATAGATCACTACGTTTTCTACAACTTTCATATGGACACCTTGTGAAGGAAAAATCGTTAAGGAGTCCTAATCATACGATTAACAATATCAGTATAGTCTGCCAGCATACTGAACATTGGATTCGTGGACCGCCCGTTACATCCTACCTTCCCCACCATCTCAACCATGAACTCGAAAACCACAAATACCCTGAAACACCTACTACATCAAGGGATCAAGTCTCACCTAGGGTTTCCATTGAATAATAGCAAGGGGAAGATGGGGAAAACACCAATTTAGCACCTCTTCTTTATCCTCTCTACCCATGTTCCATTTTTCTTCTTGCTTTCTTGCTTGGAGATCAGCAGCAGTAGGGCATCAGTACGGAGAGGCAGCAAGAGGGAGTCCTAGAGTTTTACTGGGGGTGTGAAATGATCGTTGGGCCTTGGGGCTACTCTTTTGGCCGGCCCAGATGGCCTCCCACACTAAATTTCATTTTCCCTATTTTTTTCAGATAATAAACTCTTAGGATCCTCTAGGGCATTACATAGGTGCAGCCATCCAAAAATGATAAATTGTCCAGCTTCATCGGGCAGCACACATGGTGTAAGGATGGTGAGTACCATTTGGATTTGTTGCTCCTGGATTGATTGGTTTTACATATTGGTTTGTCTTGTCCAAAGCATCGATCTTAATTCGTTTCAATTGGAATGCAGGATGGAAGCATCATGGAAGAGCTTGGAATCTTTGCCAAGCCCAAATAAGTTCAAGATGATTGGTTGCGTCATAAACAACATTAGCGTTACTGCTTCAGTACCAAGAAGTGTTTCGAAGCTGTTTGTGGTTCCTTCTGATGTTTTTGCTACAGTACAAACAACCTAGTTCGTCATGATGATGGATGCCCCATTACGATGAGAATAAATTTTGCTATAGTATTATGTGGTTCCTTCTGATGTTTTCATCTTTCCAACAGGTTTAAACCGTTCATTCTTTCCGAGTGCTAATCACCTAATTTGAACAATATACTTTTTCTAAACAAGCTTCCGATATGATAGTCTTGAAATCATAAAGATCAAATTCTCTTTGTTTACAAAGTTTGTTCTTTGGTTCCAAAGGTCATTAGCATTATTCTTTCCAGTTCGTTTACTGATGTGCTGATATTTTTGCCGCTGAAATGTGTTGTGTAGGCTACAGCAGAAGAGAATAACTTGTGTCAATATTTGTTGAGTTTCTCTTATTTATTTAATGGTTCAGCCTAACTAGCTTCGGGGAATACTTTATCTTTTTGGAAAGAAAAATATGAGGCTTTAATCAGTGGTTCATTGACTCAATGGACAGGCCAAAGTTGCAGCTTTGTTCAACCTCCAGCTTCAATTAATCTGTGATCTTAAAAGAGGTATAGCATATAGAATGTTCTATAAACTATAGTACATGTCTGTCCTAGTAGATGTTCTAAATTAACATCTATGGTTAGGACTGTAATTGGGTATAGATTCAGAGGTCAATATAAGTATATTTTGTTTAGGATGTATGTCAGCCATTTTAACAAAAATTTCTTGTGTACACATGAAAGCTCACCCAATCTGTTTTATAACCTTAAAATTTACTTATGTACCCCTGAAATATCAGTTTGATCTCTTCCATACAATTAGGGTTTCCTTCGTTGTTAAGTTTGGCTGCAAATCTCCATGATGCCCTTGAGGATGGAGAAGCGGCAGCCAGCTTGAAAAGTGCTTGAAAAATTGGTTTGACTGCATATTATGTGTATTTTATGAGTCATTTTAACATATTTTGAAAAAAAATGTAGTACATTGAATTTTTTTTGAAAATTTAATAGGATAATGGATCTTTTTAGTGAAATGAGAAATACATTGCAAGACATCAGGAGCATCAATATAAAAATGTTAGGAGTATTAGTACCACAAGTTTGGAAGAAAATAATAAGAGCATCCATATGGAACTTTGCAAAAAAAAAATCACGAGCATCTATGAGAAGCAGGATCATCCATACAAAACAGTGGTAAAAAAGAAATAAATGATCCCGTTCATACTATGAACACATCACAATTCTATTCTATCCTAACAGTATAGGAAGCAAACCAATTTCCAGTTCCATACACAATAGTGCAATTGACAAACCAAAATAGCTAGGTAGTACTTTATACGTCATAGGTATAATGCCATAGGACCAATGGCAAAATTAGATGCAACTAGGGACTAGTCAGGGATTATCCTTCAGCAAGAAATCAATTTGAGATGAATCCCACAAATTTCGTGGAAATCACAATCTCCAGTCTTTCCTCCTGTCTCTTCCTTTGCTCCTTCTCTCCCTCGGTCACCAGCAGCTGTAGAGATCTGCTTCCTTGTCTCCCTTGGCCAGCAGCAGCAGCGCTTAGCATGTACACAGATCTCAGTAGGCATAGGACAGTAGATGGCGGCACAAAGCACACAGTAAGAGGACAGCGGATTGACAAAGCGAAAGGAGCGGATCAGCAGAGCAGAGGAGCAACTGGCAGCAAGCACCAATGTCGGCGAGCAGCGGTGGCGAGGCAGCAGCGATGCGTACGTGGTTCTAGAGCTTTCGACACAAGGTTCCATCAGATCGATCACTGTTTATTTCGTTTTTCCCCCTCTCGTCAGCTGCTATTTAAATAGACATAATGTGCCATCCAATAGCCTAGATTGATTCAACCGTCAATACTTCATCCGAAATTCCACTATGGTAAATATATAGTCTATTTCACTCAGCTCCATAAGCTTTATGCATCTACAGTCTTTAATCATCCATAGCCTAGATTGATTCAAAATTCAAATTTTCATGCCTCTCTTTTAATTATTTCTCTAAAGATCTCTTAATTGAAGCACAGAATATTATACCCTTTATTGCATCAGTACAAATAGTCAAGCCTTTTAGAGTGCCAATTACGTCTTTTAAGTTGTTACAAGAATTACGTCCAGTTCTTATTTGTTTTTGAGTCAAATATACCCAAAACAACTGGTTACATTCAGTTATATCTATGTACAGTACAAGCAATTGCTAGCTCCCGTTAAGAATGTACTGTGTGTAATCAAATATGGTCGAACGCATGGTTTTAATAAAAAAATAACTTCCTAAATTTTATTTCTTCTAGAATTATGTGATGATCAATGATGAAATAACTGTAAGGTTTGATAACTCAATTTGTGCCTAGTATCTATACATGTGAAAACTTTTTTCCAACTAAGATATAGCTTTATGAGAGTAAGCTCCCTTCCAGCAAAGACTCTGTTATAGTTGATCTTAACCTTATGCATGTCATGTATCATTCTCTATAATTCCTTTGCTCCAATACTAGAATCTTATAACAACCAATTTTTCACATTCTCATAAATTTAAAACTTGCTTTCTGCCTTAATAGTCTTACTCCTAGTACTTTAGTAGTCATGTGAGTCAGGGTTTGTTTTCACCTGAAATATAAATATAATCAATACCACAATGAACACAAATGTCATAATACTTTAAGAATTCATGTTGATTTAAAATAAAAACATGCCACCATCAATCACAGGTACATGAATCCTACATTTGCAGCCCTGAGCAATATAACTTGCAGCATATTGCCCTAGTTCAATTTGGATAATGTTAAATTCAAATTCCTTTTTATAGCATATTGTGCTATTGTCAATCTAAATTCATTAATATTAGGATATATGCTTCTTACATTCATTTGGTGGGTTATCTTTATCATAGGCTGCAATAGCAAGATGTCCTGGCATCCCATCCAAAGCCATCAACTCATCCTTGGAGTCATCCACACAATTATCATCAGAAGCATCCTCAATTTCATCATCAGATGCAGCCTAAGATTCGTTCTTGGATTCTTCTTGACAACCCCTTCAACTCTAGTTTCCTCAACATGACTAGCAATAATCTCCTCATCACCATCATCAAGGTACATTCCTTCGTTGTCAACAACAACATGCTTAGCCATAGGAAAAGGATTTACTAAGTATGTGTTGAATGTCACAAGGTCAAGAGAAGGCTGAGTGTTGTTGCTAGGTTAGCTGAAATCAACTTGAGATGGGTTGCCAAAGAAGGAGTTTCTAACTTATCTAAGTTCACTTTAACAAGAGTGTCATCTAACTCATCAATAGTTTCATCAATACCATGTATACAAGTAATCATTTGAGTCACCTCGGTATCAACAAACTTTTTAAACATTGAGATCATATCTTGGTCAGTTGTGACACGATGTGAACTTTTACGAACCATATTCACATACCCAACTATAATAGTTTTATTTAGTCCCCATGGAAATGACTTCGCAATAACATATCATATTCCACACTAGCATTTTTTTATCCTTAGATTGATTTTTAACAGATATATAGTCATGACATTCAAATTGATTTCCATTCATATAACTATATCAAACTTATTAATAAGAGCATGTTTAGTCACTTACCCTACAGGGAGTCACGAAGGAACTATGGTATGTCTTGAATTTGCCATTTGATGTGGATGTGGTGCACAGTTTGATGGTAAAGTGCACTGAGCAAGCTTCTCTTGTAGAAAAGCGGATGATGGCATCCATTGCTCTACTTTCACTCTTCTCTCCCAACTGTCTGCAATTACCCACACCAATCGAACAAGCGAAGGAACAAATGAAGAACTCAATCAAATCAAAAAGATGATGATAAGAGAAGAAATCAACTTACCAACAAATTGGCTATGGAAATAAGAGCTTGGAGAATGAGAGGGCCGCCAGACAACTTAGGCACTTTGATGGAGGCCCAGCCACAAGGGGGGCTTTCACCTAGTATTAGACCCTGGGGCTAAAAAGAGCTACCACTGAGAGTTTGGGTGCTAGGAATGGGAGCTTAGGTGTCGATGTTAGCCACCGCTAGGGACCGGAGCTGTAGGGATGATGGGAGCCTAGGCCACCTATAGGATCGAAACATAAGAACCAAGGCTATCAGAGGTGGTGAATGGTAGGATTACCAAAAATCAAATCTTTTTATAGAATAAAAATAAACCTTTGACCTGGATGAAGTTGTGATACGCTACCATATACCATTGGTCTAATTACCTACCTACCACCATTACCGTCACTATGTTGTTGGCGCTCCAACCGCTTTGATGTCGCCAGTCCGTTATCACCGTGCCATCAATCTAACTGTTCATGAACAAAAAACATAACTCAACAAACCTATTAAAATAGATTAACATTATTGTATCAAAATGTGTCTATAAAATACAAACAAAGCACTCTCCTCTCTTAAAACTAAACCCTAGCTTTTCTCTCTTCCAAAAGTTACTCTTGTATGGCCTCAACCACTCATATATTTATATCTAAAATCTTCTCCACCAATTAAGAGTAGAACTCCTACTTCTACAAGACCAACTAGGTATAGAACTCTTATTCCTAATTGGACTTAACCTCTCATATTCCAAACCTTTTACAATTTCCTAATTTGATTTTTCTCTTTCTTCTCACTTCCACTTCAAATTTATTCATAATTTCTCTGATGCTTGTGCACACAACATGTAAAGCTCATAATGAAATCTGCCCACATGTTGTCCATCTACCATGTGCCATCTTATACTTATCTTTGTCATGTGACATTTTTGAGTGTTCTAGACCACATTTTCCCTTAAACCTAGTTTTATCATAAGGTGGCCCCAAGGCTTCCTAACTCTAGTCCAATTTTATCATAAGGTGTCCTGACCATGAAAAACCTCTGAACCTCCGCTCCTTATTGAGTGTAGTCCTGGTTGTCACTATTAAGTAAGGTTGAGCTCAAGCCTTAGGTTAGAGTTAGACAAAACCATTGTTTCTGGACATTGATATCGCAACCTGAACCATATTAGTTATACATACTCAACACTACTAGAAAAAAGTGTAGGCAGCCACACGAGTTTTTTAGGCAGCCGTCTACCTCGCGTGCGATTAGAGCCTAATTTTTACATGCTGGCCATCTAGCCGCCAAATAAGATTAATAGGCGGCCAGGTTAAGTGAGCCATTTATGAAGATCTAATTTTGCTAGTGGCAAGACTACTTCGGTTGCCTATGAAAATAATCTTCATAGACGGGTCATTTACATCGACCGCCTGTAAGTATAATTTGCGTGCCATTTTTTTTGCTATACCCACTAATTTTAAAATATTGTAGTCAAATATTGAATTGCCATAAAAAGATATACTTAAGGAAAAACTATATATACAATTTTATACAAACACATACCCATGCTATAATCAAATATTTATAAATAATAGTGCTTAGAAATTATGCGATTTTTTTGTCCATTTAGCTAAGCTGACATAACCATCTTGCACCAGAGCCAGTTCTGTGTCAAACTGCCGCAGCTCATAACAATAGTCCTGATGGATATAAAGTAGCACATATACCAACCATTGAATGTTTTCATTGCTTGTGTCTGGCGTACATACGGAATTCTAGGCACCTGCATCTGCAAATACTTAACAAAGTGTTAAAATATATATAGTATATCTAAAATTTATTATGAAAAAAAATATTTGTTGGACTACATGTAAGTTCCTTGTGTTAGCTCCCGCTGTGGTACTCTCCCCCCCCCCCCCCCCCCCACAGATATATATATCCACGAAGGATGCTGTATTGTGTTAGTATATTACTGGTCAATTTACATGGATGACCAAGTTATCACTTTCTTATGCAGTTGTGGCCAGTTATTAAGAAAATGAAACCTAAAGTCATAGTTTTACTTACTAATTTAAAATAGTAAGGAATGTGTTAAAGCTTTCAGATGGGTAGTTGAGTGGATCAACTACAACTACCTCGCCATCCTTGGTATAAAACACAAAACAAATAAAATGGTTGTGACATATACAATGTTAATATGATCAAGTTTTGATTATCTAAAATTGAAATTTCGATTTGAGTGAGTCAAGTACTACTTACCAAAGTTTTATAGGGCATTATGCACCTTTTTTGAATGCATAAACAACATCGCGTGTCCCAACATCTGGTCTTTGTGATTTTTTTTTAACATACTCCTCCTCATTAGTCTTGTAGGCCAACTCATTAGATTTGTTTGTATCCAGTTTGTAAGTGTGAGTTTGCTTACAAATTTGACAAGGATTTAAAAAGGTGATGGATTTGCCCAATTGCTCAGCTAGGAAATATTGCATCCTACAAAACAAACCATTTGAAACTTTAGATTAAAAATATAATATATTGGTAAATGTGTAAATAACCACAATGACCTAAGGTTCACTCTCAACATGGTGACGAGGTTGAGAACAAGTTTTCCTCACGATACAAGGCATGCATGTCTTTGAAACATACATAAAGAGAGTCGGTCCACTCATGGAAAATAATTGTCGGGACTTGCATTGTTATCATATTGAGGCCCATCCTACTTACTCTCATATACCATTTATGCCATCTTGTCATTTTTCATGAACCTTCTTCTAGAATCTAGCATGGTTGAGGCCGTGGTTGTGCTTCAGTGGGCTCAATCATCCTAATTAATTATGTGCTAACTGAGATTATTAGACCATGTATATGAATTAATAACTGAGAAATCATATATGTAATTCACATAAATTTCTAAAAATTATATCAATTTATTCATCACTATACATCCATCCATACAAAATTGAGAAAATCATATAAATTCACATTATTTCCTAAAAATCATATCTATTTATCCATTGCTATACATATACATAAATAATTGAGAAAATAATATTCACATTATTTGCTAAAAATCATATCAATTTATCAATCGTTATACACATACATACAAAATTGAGAAAATCATATATGGATAAATCCATATATACAAAACTGAGAAAATCATATATGTATAAATTCATACATACAGAATTGAGAAAATTATATATGTAATTCACATTATTTCATAAAAATCATATCAATTTATTTCCTAAAAATCATATATGTAATAAGGAGTCTGAAGAAGAGGCTAACAGGCGGGCCGACATGTTAGCAGGAGGAAGAGAGAGGCAGGTGCGAGGAGAGGGAGAGAAAAGAAGGGCAGTAGGTTAGGCTGGAAAGGGAAAGAGAGAAAGGAAGTGGTCTTTCGGCGAGGATTTTCATTAGTTTTTCTATCAATATAATTGTTGAAACGATCTTTCTACATTAAAATTACTTTGTTAGCTATAAAAATTCCTAGAAAATTCTAGACAGTATAATTAAACCAGTAAAATTTATTAAAAAAATACTCCATGCCATGTTTTACTAAGGAAAATTTTATTTCCCTAATTTCATTCACTTGTGACAGGCAGCGGAGACTGCTCAGCGGGGAATTTTGGCAGTTTGGAGGCATTAGGGTTTGCATGCCAAAAATTTGGGCTCAGCCCCACGAATATGTAGCACATCCCTTTTCACAGGCTGGCCACTTAATGCACCCACCTCCAAAAACTGTTTTTGCAAGCAGCATAATAAATCCCCACCTGCAAAAAGCGAAATGGGCTCACATGTTAGTGACCCGATAGTCCACATTGGACACTATAGCTATTCCACATTGCCTATTGTTAATAAATTGTGTTTTATATTAATTATTAAATAGTTATATTCACATGTACTATTTTCAAATTCATAGCTAATTCAAATAAAATCCATTTATACAATAATACACTTGTATATTAAACTATTAAATAATACACTTGTACAATCAATCATTAAATCATAATTAATGTATTGTACACTTGTACATTTAATAATTAATTATGCACTTATTTATAATTTTTTCAAATGTCATGCGCTTAATTATATATTAAAGTACTGCAATGATAGATTACAATGGATAACAAATACATGGAAAGTATGAGCACATAAACATAAATGCTATATATATATAGGAACACATAAGTTACTACTAATGTATATAAAATTCATCATCTCACATTTTTCCCTATGCCACCTTTGCACAAGTATGATACAGCAGAATCACTAATGGTTTGTTCTACCAGCTTAATCTTCCTTTGGTAATCCGTAAAGAGTGGCATGGCATTGTACTGATTGTATTCTTCGACGTCCTCCATACCATCAACTCCGAAGATATTTTGTTTTCGAGATAGGACTATATATTTCTTCAAATTTTCTAGATCCATTACGTAAAAAACCTATGCGACACAATCTACATGTACCCATAGGTCATATTTGTGACCTACATTGCCAAGGTCAACAACCATTAGCTCGAATTTATCCACGTAGATGCCTTGTGGGTGTTTGACCCATTGACATATGAACATGGGTATAAAGTTCCTCCATAACCGAGTTCCCAAATTTACTCTATGAGCCCATAGTATATGCTCTTTTGCCCTGTTGCATCCAATGCCTCAACCTGAATGCCATTGTTTTGGGCTATACTTTTCTTGTCCTTTTATTTGGTATAATATGTGTACCTGTTAATGTCATATACTTGTCATGAGTTGCATACACTTGCCATGAGTGGTATAAAACCGTTTCATAGATTTTTATCTATGGTTTCTCTATCTGGTAGGTTTTGGTCCTTAAACCATTCGACGAAACAATTTTTGTGCACTTTCATGAGGAAATCTTCTGAGCGTCTAGCATTTTCAGCTCTTATTTGGTTCTGGTGTTGCTTTCTGTATGGCTCTACCATTGCTAGTAGTTGCAGGATGTTGTGATGTGCTTTTTCCACTCCTTTGTTGTCCTCGTTGATAATTCTTTCCTTTCCCTTGGTCCGCCTTACAGACAATCTCTCCTCATGTTGAGGTACCGCTAAACCAATTGCTTTCCCATCTTTTAAGTAATCAATACAATACTCGATAACTTCTTCAGTAGTATATCCCTCCATTATCGATCCCTCTTGATGTGAATGATTCCATACATAGCCCTTGAGAATAGACATGTAACGATCATATGGTCACATCTGATGTAGATTCAAAGGACTAAGTGCAATTATTTCTTGCACAATATAAACCATGAGGTTCACTGTCATATATAAAAAAATAGAGGAAAGTACATTTCAAGCTGGCACAAAGTCTTCGTTACAAACACAGCAAGATGACCTAAATCTTTGGGATCAATAATCTTGTGTGAAATTGCATTAAGAAACACATCCTTGTGATGACTGGTTTTACATATACCGGTTTGATTACCCTTATTACAATAGCAAGAAAAATAGTGAGCATCATATGGGTGTCATGGGAATTGTAGCCAAACATTGACAAATCTTTCATCAAGATTAGTCGCTTAATGTTTTATGAGAAACCGATAGGCACTTTCATCCTATGTAGGAACTTGTAGAATGCCTTTTTCTCCCTAGGTGTGAAGGCGAAACTAGTCAGAGGAAGCAAGATTTTTCCATCACAATGATCTATGAGGTAAAACACCTCCCTAATATTCATCTGAACCAGGTCATCATGTGATCTTATACCATCCTTTGTCTTGCTTGGTATCTAATAAGAGGCCAATGGTGCTGTCGAACATATTCTTCTCAAGGTGAATAGCAACGATGGCATGACAAACCTCCTTGTCTTTCTAGTATGACAAGTACTTAATGAATATGGAGTGCTTCTTGAATGGCATGATTAGCTTGGCCATATTTTCTTGTGCTTTGTTACTTTTTTATTCATCTTTCCAACCATGACCTTGATGCTCTCCACCATTTTGAACACTACTTCCCCAAACTTCGTTTTTAGTGTAGGTGTAGTCTCATTAGTGTTGTCAACATGCTTCGCTTTGAAGCGATATATGTGATTTGTAGTTAAGTACCATCAGTGCCTCATATACACTAGCTTGTTTGTTACTTTTTTATTCATCTTTCCAACCATGACCTTGATGTTCTCCACCATTTTGAACACTACTTCCCCAAACTTCGTTTTTAGTGTAGGTGTAGTCTCATTAGTGTTGTCAACATGCTTCGCTTTGAAGCGATATATGTGATTTGTAGTTAAGTACCGTTAGTGCCTCATATACACTAGCTTGTTAGATGATGGGAGGTGCATGTATACGATTCCATCCAAGTAGACAACACAGGGTGTAAGGATGGTTACTAAAACATACCTTTGCTTCTGATAAAACCAAATAGGAAGGTTATATATTGTTAGAAGTACTAGCCAAATGTTGTGTGAGCTACTCAAGTAACCAAAAGGATTCATTCTATCTAGACTCAAATGCAAAACTTAAATTTCTTGAATCATGAACAAATTCTATATACATTGCATCAATGTTTTGCCTCCACTGAGCATCGGCAAGATGCCGGAGCATTCCATCTTTCTCACTGCTCTTGTGATGCCAATGCATAGGTTTAACATCACTAGAGTTCAAGAATAAACGCTTTAAGCAATCTTTAATTGGTAGGCACCACATCATCAATTGAGAAATTTTCCTCTTTTTACTTACACGAAGTTGTTTCTTTCTCATCATCAACGGCAATGTCCTCCAAAGAGTTGTAACCTGTTTTGTATTGACTAGTGCCACAATTTGTGCACCTATCCAATAGTGTGTACTATTTATGGCACAAAATGCAGTTGTTAACACAATGGTGCATCTTTTGCACATGTATACATTTTGACAGCAATCTTGTGGTTAACACAATGGTGTACAATTTATGGCACAAAATTTTGAGAGCAATTTTGTCAAGAGACTCAAAAAAATCATTAAAACTTTTGTCAGTCTAAACATTGCTAGCCTTCAATCTCAAAAGGCGAAGCATTGAATACAATACTGTTAACTCCTTATTACATCCTTTTAACTCATCGTATAGAAGTTCCTTCGTTGCCCTCTATAATGATTCAAAATTTTGTAATCCTTTCACTGACCCTATCAGCACTTCTAGTTTGGTGTGCAAAGCATCCCCACTAAATTGATATCATTATCACCAGAACCATTAGTACCATTCATCGTTGAATTATCTTCATCATCCATTGCAACATTATTAGATTCATCCACCTCGGGTTCTGGTAGGTTTTTCTCGTTGTAGAATGATAAAGTATTGTAGTTGTTAATAGGTCCACACGTCACCATGTGTGATTTGATTATGTCATGATTGTACCATACTTTCTGATTTTTACACTTGATGCATGGACAATGTGTTGACTCTGCCTTCTTACTCAAAACCTGAGACTTTGTAGCTTCAATAAATCAAGGAACTCCTTTGACATACTCTTTGCAGATGATGTAATATTAGATAATGAGAGCAGGGTATGAGTACATAAAAAACTAGAGTTATGGCAACAGACTATTGGGTTCAAAGGTTTTAGAGTAAGCAGAACTAAGGGTGAATACTTGATGTTTGACTTTGACACCATTGCATATGAGGAGAAAGATGTGAGTTTAGGAGGTTAAGTAGTGCCTAAGAATGACACCATTCGATATCTAAAATCAATGCTACAGATGGATTGAGATATTGATGCAGATGATAGCCATAGAATCAAAATGAGCTGAATGAAGTGGCGTCAACCATCTGGCATCCTCTGTGATAAGAAAATATCGTAGAAACTAAAATGCAAGTTTTATAAAATGGCGATTAGACCTGTTATGCTATATAGGGCAGAATGTTAGCCTGGCTGAGTGTTGTAGAAATACAAATGTTACACTGGATTTATGGTCATACAAAAATATATCGAGTCCAAAACGAAAATATACATGATTGACTTGGAGTAGCACCAATTGAAAAAAAGTTTGTCTAACATTGGTTGAGATTGTTTAGCCACATCTAAAAAAACCTCAAAGTCCTAAGTATATTGTGAAATCCTATGTCAAGATAATAATATGAAGAGAGGGAGAGAGACCGAAATTAAATAACAAAGTATTTAAAAGAGTAGTATATAACAAAATATGAAATACTTAGAAAAAAGCTATTTATATGCTTAACCATAATTTGAGACTCTTATTAGTTTTAACTCTATCTTATCCTGCTTGTTGTTGAAAGTCTTGTTTGTCAATAAAAATAATTAGTGCATCAAAAAAATTGTGTATAAAAAAGTGAATACATATAGACTGAAAATAAAAACGACAAGAATCGGCCTAAATAAAATTATGAAATAATCTAGATCTAAAAACCAAATTAAATATTTTGTCTCTCCTCCTCTCTCCACACTAGATCCATATAAATATATTGAGATATACATACAAATTTATGTTTTTAAAGTCTCTAAATTTCATGATTACTAGAATAGAACACATCATTGTTGAAGAATGTATAGAAACTTTGGTTTAATATGAGCTTGTAAATTAAAATTTCTAGATCTTTAGCTGTCTAGTTTTTTAAGCGGGGTGCTTGGAAAAACAAATTAACACAAGTGCCGGTTTTAGTGCTCACCTATGGTCAGCTAAGCCAGCCGTCTGTGATAATATGTTTTAGCAGGTGGGGCAGCAGCTCTCGGTGCTACCAACCACACAGTTATGGCCCATCTATGTTGTGAAATAGGCCTCGCTTGAAAAAAAATCCTATTTCCAGTAAGACAACCCTCAGTATATATATAGTCTTTGGTCTCATATAATTATATTAAGATTACACGCTATTATTTCAATCGAATCGGTGTAAATAGCGGGAAAAAAAGGACATACCAAACCGATGCCTGCCACCGGCCTGCAAGTTACTTTCCAATACAATGTCCCTGCCATCAAGATATATTGTAACCTTCAGCACATTGCCGCCCTTATCTTCAATGTAATCTTCCACGGAAATCGCAGGCACATGTACACCTTCATGCAACTTCTGACACCAGGCGTAAATGCTTGTGGCTAATAAAAAAACCCCGGTCTCTTAGCATTTTATTGCTTTATATACTTGGTTAATCACTGAAACCAATCTATTAACAGCCAAGTAAACAATAAACTAATATTTTTCAATCAGCTAATTGCTTGATTAACAACCGAAGCATACAAATTAAACCTTCACCATGATGTGTGCTAAATTTAGCTATCAACACATCTTAGTCAATTGACATTAATCAACGAAATGCACGTCTGATATGGATCAACCAACCAAGAAAAACTACCATTCTAATTCATGCATCCAGTAAGTTTAGTCTCTCTATCCAAAAGGAACACTAAAACTTGTAGGCATGATGCCTGGTATCATGAACAAAGGATTTCTGCTTCACAAAATACTTCCACCCATCAATCCAATCTCTAGATCTATACCAAGATTATTAGACCACTGAACGATTATTAGACCACTGAACCACTGGACGTATATATATATAGAACCAACCCTCCTGTATAGTGTTAGGTTTTATTCTTACTGTACATATTATTACATGATATCAGAGCAGATCTAGACATCCCTGGCGCGCTAGCATCCTCTCGTCGGCGAGCCAACGCTTCCTTCCCGTCGTCGACTTCCTTCCCGGTATTCTCTCTTTGCTCTCTCGTCTCGGCTCCTTCTTCTTCCTGTCTCCTCCGCAGATGGCTTTCTCCTTCTCCACCATCCTCTCCTATCCCTTTTTCCTTCACGTGACGAGGCGACGGTCTCCATCCGCCTCCTCGTCTCGGCTCACACCCATCTTCGCCATTTTCTTGTCTCGGTGCACCTTTTCTCCTTCGACGCCGGCGCACCTCTGCGCTCGTCGTCTCCATCGGCTGGACCCGTCCGCCTTCCATCGGCTAGACCCGTCCGCTCTCCATCGGCTAGAACCCTCTCTCGGTTCCCGCTTTTCCGACACGCTCACCTGCTCCCAGACGCGAACTTTCTCCACTAGCGTCCGAGCCACTCCGACGTGTCCACGGACATGACTCTCTGCCTCTTGAATGCGAACCTCCTCTCTTCACATCCACCCCCTCTTCGAGTTTTCACGTCCGCTCCACTCCTTTGCCTCTATGAGTCCAAGGATGTGAAACTTCTCTTCACGGATGTGAATCTTCTCACGTCCGTGACCCAACCACTCTCTGACCTACCTACTCTGCCACCCACCTTTCCCTCAACTACTCCGCTGCCTACTTTTCATCGGCCAACCACTTCCCATCGGCTGGTTGGTCCACTTTTCCTTCTCATCGGCTCACTCTCCATCGACCAATCACTCTTCTGATCGGCCAATCTCTTTTCTCATCGGCTTCTTCCTATCAGCCACCTACCCCTCATCAGACCTTACCCTCATCGACTTCTTGTGCCTGTTACCCTCTTGTCATGGCCGCCGAGTCAGTCCTTAGCTCCGGCACCGTCCCAGTCGCTGAATCTATTCCAGCCCTTGGCGCCTTTGACCACACCTCGGGCACTACCTCGCCGATCTTCTCACCACCCTACGTCGCTGTCAACGTGAAATTTCACGTTTCCATCTCTCTCGACCTCAACGCCAACTACTCTAAGTCGGTATTTTTCTTCAAATCCCTCAGTAGAAAGTTCGGCCTCTGGTCACACATCGATGGCTCCGCTCCACATTGACCGAATGATCCTCAGTGGGACATCACCGAGTGCTGCGTGCGCAGCTGGTTGCCTGGCTCAGTTGATGATTCTGTCCTTGACCTTGCCATGGAGGACACCGACCCCACCGCTTGGGATCTCTGAGTGGCTATCGAGCGGCTCTTCCTTGCCGACAAGCAGCCGCACGCCATCTTCTTACTCAATGAATTCCACTCTATGGTACAAGGAGACTCTTCTGTCTCCTCGTACTGCCAGCGCCTCAAGGTAAAGGTTGCCGTTCTCCGCGATGTCGGTCACCCTTTGGCCGACTCCCAACTCGTCCTCGCCCTCCTGCGAGAACTTAACCCACGCTTCTCCAATATCGCCGACGACATCACCAACTCCACACCTCTTCTGTCATTCGCCCGGGCCCATGACATGCTAGTTCTCAAAAAACTCCGCCTGGCCAACGACGAGAAGACCGTGGCCCACATAGCTCTCCTCGCCATAGCGGATCATGGCTACCGATCCTCATGTACTGCCGCCACTTCTCGTGACTCTGGTGACCATGGTCCTAACCATGGCAACACAGCCCGCACCGATGACACCGGCAAAGGCAAGGGCAAGAACTGGCACGGTCCAATACAATCGCGACCTGCTCCAGTCCCTGTCCCGCCTGCCGGTCGCATGGGTCTGTGGCTATGCTACAACCCCTGGGCACCCTAACCCCAGCCACACAGTCCCATCGGCTGGCAACCAAGGGTTCTCAGCACCCATCCTTAGGTCCACCTAGCATCGGCTCCCACCCTACTGCCTTAGCCGATGCTCTAGCCACCACCCACCCAGTTGGTTCCCTCCTGAAACGAGGCTAGCCTCATCGCCGCCCTCAACTAGATGATGCTCTAACCTCAGCACCCTTGGGTGCTGGACTCTGGTGCGTCCTCTCACATGGCGTCATCGGCTAGTATACTATGCTCTTGCTATCCCTCCTCCTCCCCCTTTGTCACCATCGGCAATGGCCACTCTCTTCCTATCTAATGCCATGGTGATTCCTTTCTGTCTACACCCACAACTAACCTTCCACTTCACAATGTCCTCATTGTTTTCTCCCTCATTCACAATCTAGTATCTGCTCGCGAATTCACACGAGATAACAATTGCTCAATTAAATTTGATGCTTCTAGTTTCTCTGTGAAGGATATCTCAACCCAGCGTCAGATCCTTTGCTGCAATAGTGGTGGTGACCTCTACGCCATCCCTACCACGCCGTCCACTCCACACGTCAGCATCGCCGTTTCCACCAACCTCTAGCATCTTCGCCTTGGCCATCCCAGCACTCACGCTATCACCAACCTCCGTCGCAATGCCTCCATCTAGTGTACCCATAGCAGCTCCACCATTTGTCACTCATGTCAACTTGGCAAACGCGTGCGACTGCCCTTTACAAATTCCATGTATTGTACCTCGCAACCTTTTGAGCTAATACACTGTGATGTATGGACTTTTTCGGTTAAGAGTATCTTTGGTAATCAGTATTATCTTGCAATACTTGATGATTACACACGCTGTGGCTAGACTTTTCCACTCACCAGCAAGTCCGAGGTCGCCTCCCACATAACTAATTTCACAAACTACATCTCTAACCAGTTCAACCTCTCTATTAAAGCTCTACAAGGCAATAATGGTACGGAGTTTATCAACCATACTGTTCAAACCTTCCTCATCTCCTAGGGCATCCATCTACGCCTCTCCTGCCCCTACACCTCTCCCAAGAATGGCAAGGCCGAACGCCTACTTCGCACACTTAATAACATAAGTCGCATAATACTTCTTCATGCCCACCTACCTTTCACTTATTGGGCTGAAGCACTAACCACTATGACTTACCTCCTCAATCGACGATCATGCTCCTCCATTCGCCACAATGTTCCATACACCCTTTTGTACCACACGGCGCCTGACTACTCCTACCTACGTGTTTTAGGGTGCCTCTCCTACCCCAATCTCATTGCCACTGCTCCTCACAAACTCGTTCCCTGCTCCACCTCCTACATTCTCCTCGGATATCCCTCATCTCACAAGGGATACCGATGTCTCGATCTCTCCACCCGCCGGGTCATCGTCTCTCGCCATGTCGTTTTTGACGAGACCTACTTCCCCTTCGGTCTCCTTAATCCCAGATCCTCATCTAGTGATCTCGACTTCCTCCTTACCAACACCGTGCCCTCTCGGTCTCCTCCACCGATCTCACCTTCAGCCCCCTCATCAGCCATCTCGCTATCCTACTACTCTTCGGTCCAATGCTACTCACATCGGACCCCCATCGGCCCCACCACTCTCATCGGCTTCGGCTGATCCTATCTCCTTTCCATCGGACACCTCACCCCCATCGGCTCCTCAGCCCTCGTCGGCTCATAACCACCTATCGGCCCATCTGTCTCCATCGGCTTCTTAGCCTCCATTGGCTCCCCCCTCCCTATCAGCTGCTCCACCTCCATCGGACCAACCAAACCGATCGACCTATACACCCCCATCGACTCAGGCCGATCTAGTTCAGCCCTTTCCTATCACATATAATCGCCGATCCCGAGCTGATGACGCCCTTCCCTACCCAGTCCTCACCCTACCTACCACGCTCCCATCGGCTCCCGTCTCTTCCACATCTCACATGATTACCCAATCACAAACCGAGTCCCTTCGCCCCACCAAGCGCTATGGGATCTCCGCAGTCTATTGTCCTATCTTGCCTATCCCGATGACTTCTCGTTCCTCCTACACCAGATCATGGCTCGACTCCACTCTGAGTTTGCCATGACCGATCTCGGTCCTCTCCATCACTTCCTTGGCATCTCTATCACCCGATCTTTTCACGGGATCTTCCTTTCCCAGCGCCAGTACGCCATCGATCTCCTCCAGTGTGTGGGCATGGCCGAATATCACCCCATAGCCACTCTAGTCGACACTCGTGCTAAACTCTCCGCTGCCGATGGCTCACTCGTCACCGATCCCTCTCAGTATCGGAGTCTTGCTAGTGCTCTCCAATACCTCACCCTGACACAGCCCGACCTCACCTACGCCGTCCAGCAAGTGTGCCTCTTTATGTATGCTTCACGCGAACCTCACCTCGTGCTGCTCAAGCATATGCTTCGCTACGTGAAGGGCACACTCTCCAGCGGGCTGTACCTTAGCTCCAGCCCCATCGACTCTCTCACCGCGTACTCCAACGTGGACTAAGTAGGCTGCCCCGACTTTCGACACTCCACGTCCGGCTACTGCGTCTTTCTCGGTGACACTCTAGTCTTCTGGTCCTCAAAACGTCAGACTACAGTGTCTCGGTCCAGCACCGAAGCCGAGTACCACGCCGTCGCCCACGCCATCACTAAGTGTTGCTGGCTTCACCAGCTTCTCCAGGAGCTCCGTGCACCTATTTCCTCTGTAACCGTCATCTACTGCGACAACGTCAGTGCTGTCTACATGACCTTCAACCCAGTTCATCATCGACGCACGAAGCACATAGAGATAGACATTCATTTTATCCGTGACAAGATCGCACTAGGACATGCTCGGGTGCTCCATATTACCAGTTTTCGATCTAGTCTCTGCGTCCGTTCCCCTCCTGCTGCAACTGTAGGGGGTGTTAGACCACTGGGTCACTGGACTGTATATAGACCCAACCCTCCTGTATAGTATTCGGGTCTTAGTCTTACTGTACACATTCTTACAAAGATACTAGGCTACCAAATGACCCTCTAAATTGGCTTGAGGCATGAGAGGATCCATCTCTACATCCAAAAAACAGAATCATCCATGAGAGGTCAAAAATTCCAATGGTAAGTACATATCAACTTAACTAGTTATAGACATGAACTGGCTTAATGTGAAAACGTTGCCAGATAGGAAAATGTAATGGTTCTTACTTCACCGCCTGTAAAAACTGCATTTATAGCCAACACCACTACATTCTGATTCATATTGATATTCATTGTTCTACCACTACCACAGAAAACCCTATCCCTGTTGGTCCATTACTGCCGGTTCTTTGTGAACCATTTGTGATAGAGTATCACTACCGGTTCAGTTTAGTTTCTAAAAAAAAAGTGAATTGACATTGTTACTCGGTGCCACTGTCAGTTCATGGTCTGAACTTCTTGTTACACTGATGAATCACTGTTGAACCATCAGTGGTCGGAAGCGTGCATCGCTGTTGGTTTATAAGACATTGATACTCAATGGACTGGATAGCCCGGATTGTCCTCACCGTTTACATTTTTTTAATAACAACTTTTTCATATGATGTTGGATGAACCTAATTTTTATATAATATTACAAAGCAGGACGAGTCTACAGCATTAAGTTAACAAAATTTTCATTTGATGTCGTTTACATGCCTGTATATGATGTAGGAGTTTTTACATCCATTTGGATATTTTGAATTTTTGAATCTTTCAAATGACTTTAGATGAAAGCGAACTATTAATCAAAATTGTAGATCAACAACTCCATAGTTAGCATAAACTTTCTTTTGAAACTGTTTCGGATATTTTGTTATATGGATTTTAAAATTTTCAAAGGACTTTAAATCTGTACAAAAGTTACGGTGCTGGATAAGATTTGTATATAATGTTGGTTTCATTTGATGTCATCTAGAGAGTCAAACATGAATTATAAGTTTTGGATTAGAAGAGTCAAGAATAATGTATCATATTTAGGCAATAATTGACATATAGGTTTATGTGAAGAGTGAGATACTGGGTTCGATTCCTATATACCGCTCATACACAAAAAATGATAGAGACCGCTATCACCGTCCAGTGGTATCATTGTCGGTTGGGCATCATTGCCGATTGAAAACCAGCTGCAATGCCTTCACAAGCGTCAGTGCTAGTGTACAACATCTATTTTATGTAGCGCTACATTGACAGGACAATGCCCCTTCGAATAATCTAAAGTAGCTGATAGCTACTGTGCACCTAGCAATTTTAGATATGACAAAAATTGAGATGGCATAATATCGTTAGATGTGACAGTAGCGCATAGTAGCAAATCTAGATGTGACACAAATTTCAAATAAAAAAGTACAAAAAAACAAAAAAGGGAACAGCCTCGTGTGTAAAAAGAAAAAGGACAACGCGAAATGCAGAGACCAGAGACGAAGGGAAAAGAGCAGGATAAGATACATATGGGCCCACCACGTGGGCGTGGGGCGACGGGAAGCTGAAGCTTCTACGCGTGATGCCAGTGACGCCTCGGACGCGCGCGCCCTCTTTCTCGCGTGACTGTTGGTGCGCCGGGTTTCCAGGTCAGTGTGAACGTAGGCTGGATCGACGTTTCCATACCGTCACCGGAAAATTGGTTTGGGCACTGCCTACCACTGCCATTACGCAAAAAAATTAACTCAGAAATACCAATGCTACTCTTTTTTCTTTTTCTAAAACATAATATAGATGCAGATGCTGATATATGTATGTACGCACTAACTAGTATGGATACACCCTCCTAGCATTTTATGCGACTGAACTGATGTATTATAATATATCCATCATTTACCCTTTAGCTACACCTAAAATTTAAATTTTAAAACTGATTATTTTTTATCTCTAATAAGCCAATCATCTTATAATCAACCTAAGCTAAATAATATTATTCTAGTATGTACAAACATGTACATATAGATGTCTTAGCTGTTAACAAGCCCGTCACCTACCGATAAACGATTAGTGTCATTTCTTCCTGGAATAAACTCATAAAAAATGCAAGCATCTATGGCATGTGCTGGACTTTGACCCTCATTTGGCAGCTTTTAGCAAAAGAATCCCAACTAAATGGGTTACGTTCAGTTTGTCGTTCCTCTACCTACACATACCACATTTAAAGAATTAGTGTCACTGCCATTACATAAAAGTTAATCCAAAAATATGCTTTAGTATCCATGAGTAATTGGCTAAAAATATAAGCCTCCATGAGTAATTGGCTAAAAAAATAAGCCTCCACGTTAACTCCTATAAATCGTCACGTTAATCCGGAAAAACTAAAAACAAATCAACCACACAATGTTTCTAGATTAGCCACCACTGCCATTGCGTACAAATTAATTAACAAAAGTAGTGATCTCCGATTTTATCACTAAAACATAAGGTGACCTCATCAATCAATCGAACATTTCTCGCTCTGCATATCCTTGCGTGAAAGGGCGTCGACTACAATCCATATTTTAATAATTACTTCATTATTATTAAAACGGATATATCTCAGCTTGAGGCGCTATATTAAAACAAATACCCACTATATTTTTATCTAAAACAAAGAAGAAAATATAGATATGACTCTAGAAGTTATAAATTAAAAAGTGTGAGTAATGCAGATAGAGACATACATGCAATAATTAATACAATAAATGTTTTTAGGCTTTAACTAGTTTTTAAAATGTTTACTATTAGAACGAATTGTGAAGGATATTATCACTGGTAATGTATACAAAGTTATATTATGGGAAATGATAATCATTTACCTAATCTACTCGCTAGTTTTCCTTGTACAGGAAGTCGATGTATTATAATAGAGTCAAATTCTTCATTTTTGAAGATGACAATTATTTCTACGAAATTTCTATAAATTTAAACAAAAACCACATAATCTTAGATAAAGTTTAGGAATATATCTTAGAAATTTTTTTAGTAATATAATAATAACGAGGAGAAAGGGATATGTGCTATCAAAATTTTAATATTCTACTTAATATTTTCATTTACTAAATAAATTAATACCGATTGTAAAAGACCATGAAATAATATAATAGAAGCACATATATGGTGTTTGATAGGAAGCTCCTAGGAATCTATATATCCTTTGAATAATAGCCCAAAAATACATGCTATGTTAATAGGTGGTATATCAAAGAAAAAATATAAAGATATCGATGTAGTATTTAGCTGAGGTAGAAAAATATTAGAAATAAATTACTATTTAGAGCCAGCTGCAAAAGAATATATTTAAAAATACAAGAAATCTATGAAAAAAAGCTACAAAATATAAATATAAAGAAAGAAGGATCAACTAAAAAACCTACTTATGAAGAATGCTTAATGAAGATAGTGGATCTCTTATAGTGAATATATTAATTGGAAGATAATAGAAATATTTTAAAAAGTTTTTGCACAAGTTAAGAAGGAACTAAAGGAAGAGTATTTAAGACATTAAAGCATGTAATGAATGAGAAATTTAAAGAAATGAAGAAAGCATATGAAAAATTTAATGTATATTTTTTGGATGTAGATACCATAGATATTGGTTGTCATGAATACCCAGACCAATATACAAATATAGCTAAAATATAATATATAAAAGAAGATAAATTTATAAGTTATTATCAATTATTCGCGTATGGCAAGACTAAAATATTACCCTCAATCATATGCCTAATAAAAAATTAATAAAACTAAATTAGGTGCTCCAATTATATGCTGAAGAATGATTCAGGAAGGATACTATAGGTCTGAAAATAGGAGCTAACAAGCTTTTGGTATAAAAGTTAGACATATGTATAACGTCTCTCAACTTTAACTGATTCAAGGATGTTCGTGTGTCAGAAAAAAATCTCTACTACCTGTGTTTGCCAGGATATCAAGCACTAAGACGGTACATATAAGAACGAAGGTTGGACGAGTCTTACCCTCTCGCTTTTATAAAAGGAGTTGCCAAGCCAAATGAACATACATCTAAAAAGCAATAGCACCTCTAGCCAGCGTTTATAACCAGTCCTTAGTCTTCGTAGTAGTAACCTATTCAGAAATCACCTATATATTGGAGTATTTTTTAGGTGTTCTGAAAGAACCATATGTAAGATTATTTGTTTATTATGAATTAATTTTCTTTGAAAGTCTTGGTCAGACGAGTGTTTATGCTAGGTAATTTGTGAGAGAAAACTATTCGATAGTTCTTTGTCCAAGCCTGCATCTTACATAAGCCTTAGGAGAACCTATATCCATAGAGAAGTGTCCCTCCTAATGGAACTGCCTAGGGAGAAGATGAGCTCTCAGCTAGAATATATTTTGACTAAGGATAATTAATGTTCTTTCTTCTAAAAACAAAAAAGTTAGAAATTTGGTGAGTACCGATGAGGACATTAAACCTTCTGAAGCAAACATCGGCTGACTTGTAGTTTTTACCAACCAGCAAAAAATTTGAAGGCAAAAAAATTGTCTCAGGTGAACAGTACCCTTAATAGTAGTGAATAATGGTGAACAATAACTGGCACGTGCTTACAATGTTTTAAGTGATCTAAATTTTTTAAATATATAAATATATATATGTTAACCTTCTTTAATCATATTTCGATATATATCTACCAACCGGTCGAAAAGTGTAGTCTTAGGATAGAAAAGCTAAATCTAAAAACTAATATTAGAAAGGTAATTAGCTCCAAATATAATATCGATATAAGGTGTAGAATGAACCATATAGAAGTTCATAGTTAGCACTCTAATAATAGCCAACTAAACTTAATTGTTGATTTGGTATATAATTTCTATAAATAGGTGTAAGAAACATGAAGATATGGAGAAATTTTTTTGAAGAGTTATACAAACAATATAAGAAAATTGAAGAACAACATTCTGTTCAATTTGATAATTTTAAGTTGTAGCAATCTACATAATTTTATAAATATAAAATCCAACATTATTATAGCTGAAGATCCATAAGGTTATATAACTTTACAAAATGAAAGAGTAAATAAAATATAAAAAATAACATTAATAAGCTGGAAGGGCATAAAGAAATTTTCTCAACACTATTTATATAACGCTACAACTTTTAAACAAGAATATAATAGGGAAATACTAGAGCGATATTTTAAAACATTTTCTAATCGATCAGAACGCATGATTTTTGATGAATATAAAAAAGAAACCAAAGGAGTTAAAATTAATATATCTTAATAAAAAACTTTTGTATTTAAACAATTAACGTAAATATCTATAGCCATACAAACCGAAAGGTCTATAAAACATTACGACTGCAACTTTTGCAGTAAAAGCAAATATCTTTTCGTATAAAGAAGAGAGACGTAAAAGAAACTATAGACATCAAAATAGAAATTATAATAATATTATAACAAGGAGTATCTAATAATATTATAACAAATAGAAGATTCTTCTTAACCAGATTAGACAATAAAACCACAATTCTACATAAAAGAAATGTCAAGCGATATAATTCAAGGAAGACTTATGATAGAATATGGTAATATTTTATATGTAATTTACGTGACCTTCTCAGTAAAATATGTAAAAAAAGAGATAAAAAGGATAAATATGAAGAGCAAGAGTGAATTTTAATCATAAATAGTGTAAATGAAAATATACTAGTATGTGAAGAAGGATCAATATATTTAATCATAGTAGCAGATAAAATTGAAAATATTAATAAGGAATATAAATCAAGTGATGAAGGGTTAAACATAATTGATGAATTTGCTGGAATAAAAATGAAATTGTTTGATCAATTATGTTCTGAATAGGATTGGGTTAGAGAAAGGTCATTACAATATTAAATATGCTATTTGTATCTATTACCTAAATCAAGATTACATAGTAACCTGTAGCATACGTTTAAAATAAACTTATGCTGATTGTATAAGAGCAAATAAACATAAATAGAGAAATGAGATAGAATTAGAATAATATGAGAAAATACTATCAAGAAAATAGAATAAGTAAATTAGAAATAGAGTTCGAAAATAAAAAATAACTATCATGTTGAGCCTTTGCTAGAAAGTTTGGCTATACTAAATACTGAATGTAAATAACAATTGGTATAATAATTCTAAAATAATTTAACTAAATATGCTGTAATTAATTTTAAAAATAAATATATAATAAAGTTGCCTTTAATTTTTTTTAGGAATAAGAATACAAATAAAAATAAAATTGTCACCAAAGATATCATATAAAATATTAGCACCAGTAGACACATGGTGTACTAAGAATATTATTTAAAATAAATACTTCATAAAATATTATAAAATAGTTCACATAATTGATAATAATAAGGAAAAGTTTCTATAGAAATGACTAGAATTTAGAAAATTTATAACCAGTTAGTTTATAATATTGAAGTATATATTAACGAGATAAAATATATAAGAGATGAGAATATCATAAGAGACTTATGAATAATAAACGATGACATGATAATTGGCCAAAGTTTTCTAGGATAGTCATAAAAAACATAATAATATATGAGCAAGTGATTATATTTATTCCATATGAAGACAATATTTCGTATATTTTACCACTAAGAAAGTGTGGTGGACCCTAAGAAAAACATATAGAACATAAGCTTAACGAGAATATAGACAACCACTATATATAATAAATTAGTGAATAGTACTACAGTCATTTGCAAAAAATTGTATAGAGTATTAGGTGTAAAAAAGGATATTTAAAGAATTATTAAAATATTAGAGGACATTCAAATAATAGGAGAGAAATTGCGATGAAATATTAGGAGAAAATTTTGATTATCTACAAAATAAATATAATAAACCTTCACTATATAGACATGCCCAATAGAGGCTATACTGAAGTTACAGGTAAATCTAAGATGATCATCAACTATAAATGGTTAAATGATAATACTACTTATAATATAATAACTAAGAATCTATCAATAGAATAAGAAAGTATTTCTCTAATTTTGATTTACAGATAAACAAAGCAGAGGAATCTATATAAAATAGACTGTATTTACCACCTTTCCCTACGGGACATAATGATTGGCTTATTATGCCACTAGGTTTAAAAAATGCACTATGTTATTTCAAAAAAAAATATATTCAATGAAGATCAAGAATTTATATTAGTCTGTATAGATGCCTTCTTAATCTTATTAAAAACATATAAGGAGAATATCTCTCATTTTGAAATATTTTTTATAAATGTAGAACAAAATAAGTTAATTTTACCTTGGAAAAAATAAAAATTTGAAAAAGATCAATTTATTTGGTCAAGAAACAGGAGAAGATAAAATACATTTAGAAGAGTATATTGCTAAAAAATTTAGAATTTGTTGATATCATGAATGATAAAAAGGAATTACCACAATTCTTTGAAATAGTAAAGTTTGTTATAAATCACATAGAAAATTAAGAAAAATTAGCCAAAGGTACTTTTATTCTGAATAAAAAGACATTAGGTTAATAAGAATAATAAAAGGAAGGGTCAAATTGAGAAATACTTTTAATAATTAATGCGATAAATGTTTACAGGTTTTACCTAGTTTTCAAAGAGTTTGCAGCTAGAACAGATTGTGAAGTTATACGGATATTACAATCATTATAGTAAGAAAAATTACACTAGGAGATGAATATTATTTGAAGATATTATTGCTGGAAAAGGGTTTAAAGTGATATTTAGGTATATTAAGAAAAATGATAAACTGATCTACTCTCTCGCTTATGTATTTTGCTGTATAAAGAAATCAATAAATTATAATAGAGTTAAATTCTTCATTTGTGGAGATGGCAACAAACTTAAAATATTTTTACTTAATTTCTATAAATTTAAATCTGAAAACCACATAGTCTTAGATCAAGTTCAGGTATCTGAGAAAATTTTTTGTTTCAGAAGAAAATAGATATATGCTATCAATATTCAATAGTCTTATTGAATATTTTCATCTACTAACAAAATTAATACTAACTGCATAAGAACAGAAAATAATTCAACAGAATCCTGTATTGTTTGATGGGAAGATCTGATGAGTCTATTTATCCTCAAAAAAATAATAGCCAAAAGGTATATGCTAAGTTAATTGGTGGCATAGTAGAAAAATATAATTATATTGATGCAGCGTTCTGCCAAGATAGAAAAATACTAGGCTAAATTACTAGTTGGAGCGAGCTGCAAAAAAATATATTGAAAAATAAAAAAAACCAAGAACAAGAAAGATCCAAATATAAAGAAAAAAGGATTATCTGAAATCCTAAGGGAGTGGATCTGTTAGATGGCAAATATATTGATTAGAAGATAATAGTAAAATTTGAAGAAGTTTTCTAACAGTAGAAGAAGAACAAAAGGAAGAGATATTTAAGGAACTAAAGAAAGAAATAAATGAGAAATTTTTAAAAAAAATGAAGAAAGCAGATTATGAAAAATTAACATGGATATTGGTGAACATGATTAGCGAGACCAATTAGCAAATATTGATAAAATATAATATATAAAAGAAGTTATTATCAATTATTCACATATGGCAAGCCGAATAAATTACTCTCAATCATATGTCTAACAAAAATTAATAAACCTAAACTATGTGCAGTAGTTATATAGAATGATTCTAAAAAGTCATTCTTGCAGAATGAGGACTTCATAAGCTTTCGACAAGAAACTGAGGCATATGTATAACGTGTCTCAACTTTAAATGATGAATGCCGATGAGCAAGAATAGAATCTTCATTGTCTAGTATTTAGCAGCTTATAAAACAACACGATATTAGAGATAAGAATGAAGCTTGGATGAGTGGCTTATATAAATAGAGGAGTTGCCAAACCAAAAGAACACATCCAAAAACCAAGAGCGTCTTCATCCAAAGTTTATTTTCATCCTCGTAGTAGTAATCTGTTAAGTACTCTTGCCTAGTATATTGGGGCAATGATTATAATATAAATGGTGTAAAATGAGCAAACCTCATTTATATTTTCTTTATGGTTAAACAGAAAACCATATGTAAGCTTATTTGCTTATTATGAAGTAATTTTTTTTAAAAAATTCGATTATGGTGAGTAGCAAGGACGTTCAATCTTTTAAAGCAAACTTGTAATTTTCACCAACTAGCAAATATAATAAAAGTAAAAATTTTCTTTACCAACACCGGTGGTTTTGTGCATCAATTTTTTTAAGCTGTGTGTTAATTAGCAAGCTAATTATATATCTATTATCCTTCTCTAATCATATTATATATGTATATATATGTTAAAAGAAACTATAAAAAAACCATAAATCAACTTTATATTACAATTTAAGATATAAATTTTACCAGCAGCTTATAATAAGCTAAAAGGGAAACAGAAAGACTACATAACAGTATCCCATCATGGGATGGGATAAATTAACGGGTGAACATTATTTCCGTGACTTAGATCCATTTCTTCTACCACCAATTTCTTTGGTATTTCTCACAGAGCTAGTCGCTCTGTCCTCCTCCTTCTATCAACTCCTCTGCCATAGTCGCCCACTCGCCGGAGGACACATCGCCATCTTACATCTCGCTTTCTCCACTCCTCGACAATCGTTCCTAACACCGACAACATTGGCTATCCTCTTTTTCTCCCTTCCTACACTAGATCTAGGGGCATTAGAGAGAGTGAGGTTAGCGAGAGTGTTGGGGGTTGTCGGAATTAGAGAGGTCGGCAAGAAGGCAGGTAGCTATGGTAGCAAGGTTAGCATTGTTGTGTGGGAGGAAGGAAAGGGAGAGAACGAGGCTGATGGGACAAGTCCTGAGCACCAGCGTGAAGGTGGAAGCGGTCGGTCTCAGCATTGTGGGCAATTCAAAGTTGACAAAGTGAACAGGGGTTGTCGAGGTTTTTCATATGAGCCTTGAGGTTGTCGTGTAGGCGGTGCTCAAAGCTATCCTACTCCTCACCACTCATCGTGCTGCTTGTGGTGTTATGTGCATGTACATCACGGACATTACCACGGATACCCATAGGTATTTGATTTGGTACCTACTATCAGGTCTGGTACACATAGTACTAGTTAGTCGGTATTAGGTACTAGGTCAAGGCATGAAGAGGGGGCGCACCATCAACATTTGGTCAAGCGGTGAGTCACCCGTCATGCTGGCACGTCCTCTTCGCTTCTTCCTTCGTCTCCTCCATGTCTACCTCGAGAGTGCAGCTGCTTCTTTTGGTTTCTCACGTGGGAGCTCAGCCTTGTCTCTGTGATGGGATCCCATCTCTTAGTCGCCCTAAAAGGGAAGTGATACAAATAAGCACCACATCAAAGTTGCGCCTCCTTTTGTCGTACAGGTATGAAAAAAAAAGAGAATGATGCAAAGCAGTCCGGCCGAAGATATATATGAATTTATGGAGCATTTCTATTTAGCTTTCATCATAGTGCAGTGCCTGTGCAGTGCAAAAGCTTAATCAGCAGCTTAGAGGTAGCATCCTCATGCATTTAAGAGTTTAAAGATTCATTGTTGCAATTCATTTTTTATGTCAAATATAGTAGAAAAATGAAACATAGTTTAAAATTGACTACATATAGAAAAGCGATTGAATCTTTTACCTTAGAACAAAAGGAGATTCAAAACTGAAATTCATATTATCTCTCGATGTCAAATATGGTAAAAAAAAGGAAACAAACTTCAATATGAATGTTTTAAAAAATTAACATTCAAAAACAAACAGAAGATAAGACCCGATACAAGAGAATGACCCATCTATTGATGTCTGAAAAAAAATACAAGCACCACCCCCTGAAGATAAAACAAGCAATGCATGTAACATTTTCTCTCTTGCTCCTGAGCGAGGTAGATACATCCCTGCTAGCTGGGCCAGCGAGCACTGATAGTCGGACCAAAAATTACAAAAATCAAATAGGAAAAATGTTATGACCAAGAAGCTATCCCACGAGCTACCCTCCCGGTCGCGTGCCTTTCAAGAGAAATCTACATGCAGCACATAATACTCCACTGATCTTACGTATGGTGCATATATATTCTATTTGTTGGGATCTTAGTTTGGTGATTATTTTTTCACAGAGAAAAGTTGCGAAATTACTACTCACAGGAGTTCCAGTCGCTATTATGAAAATGGCTAAAATTGGTCTACGCAGACGGTCGGCCGCTCCACCTACATATAAAGGCCTGGGAAATCAAGCATTTCCACAGCAGTATGGCAAATCAGCCATCTGCAAAGACCTATTTCCACAAGTGGCCAGATAAGTCAACCATCTGTAAGAATCAATCGCCTATGAAAATCGGATTTCATAGATGGTCAGCTAATCCGGCTGCTTCACAACTGGCTATAAAATATTGCTGCCCACCTGTGATGGATTCATGCCAAATTTAAATACTACCTGTCAATTTTGAATTTATTATTCATATTATGTATAAAAATATATGTTTATATATCAAACCGCAATCAAAAGTGTGGTACTTAGCACTTATTATAAAATTTATACATCTAAGCAATATTGATAGATGTAGTTAGGAAAAGATATAATTAAGAAAAAACTATACACAATTTTATACATACAACCATTCCCTTCTTTCTAGCTGAGCTTCCAGGAGACTCAAACACGTCTGAAGTACTCTGGATTGCCCAACCGCACGGTCAGCTGGTTCTGCTCTCTTTTGGGCATGAATACCCCTTCTTTTGCGCTTCAGCGATGTCCTTTTATGACATGGCTACCTCCTGTAACTTAGGGTATTTGAACACCACCTAGTCCTCGGTGATCTCTGGGGTTTTGAATGTACACAGTTCCTGTTATATTTGTCATGATCTTCTATTGTGATGAGTTTCCTTGACTTTCTCAGGTCTTCTTCCATCATTCTCTACCCTTTAATGTTAAGGGCATACCCGGTTGAGGACAAGTTATGGGATACAGGTTTCTCTTGGTCAGCTCGGACATTTTCTTGCTGTTTGCTGGTTCTTCCGGTGAGGTCCTCAACTGGACGAACTCATCCCACTCGGCATGTATTTGTTTTCCTGAATATTTCAAAAGAGACCAGCACATCTATACAAATTTCAGATTTAGCTCAGACTTCCCTTGCCAATAGGAATATTGCCACCTGTTTTTTCAGGAAATCGCCATGCCTTTCCCAATGTCTTCAGAATATAGTCCATTGGGGAAATCGCTTGTGTTTTTGAAATAGGATCTTTTTTTTCATCAGCTCCCCAATAGGAATTGTTTATGGCCCTCAAAAACTTTCTTCCAATCCTTAATTGTGATTGCAATGTGATCCATAACTACGGCCCTCCAATGGTTATGTACTTAGCACACATTGATTCCAATGATAGAGGCTACCCTCTTGGACCAATCTGAGTTAGGGCATGCTTTATCTCACAGCTTGTTTTTTCTTTGCTCCTCCTTCTATGTTTAGGTTGACTAGAACCGGCCTTAGCAGTGCTTATCAGTTTTGAGGGAATTGTTTCTAGCATAGTTCTAGCTTCCTCCCTAACAACATTCACTTTTGGCGCAGTTTTGCTTTTTGTCAAGAAGACCTTTGTATCACCTTTATCTACAGAGTACACACAATATAGCAATTAAATATGTTCATATGCATCAAATTTGCAACACATAAGGAATTTGAGAAACATACTGCCTTCACTGGCAAGTTAATGTTTGGGTTATTATTATCCATGGTTTGGAGTCTGCTAATATAAGACGGATAAGGATCGGAGTGAGAATGATAAGGTCCTTCACAAGCATCATTGGAACTATCATCTGAATTGTCCTTTTATCGTCATTAGTTAAGTACCGCATCGGTTATGTTCAAACTTCTAGACTGTGGATTGTAAACTGAGCCTTAAGTTAGTGGGTTTTACGTGTCGTTTCATCGAAGTACCCAACCGATGAGTTACCTTTACACTAAGCTTCATGTTTAATATATCGGCTTTTTAGCTGATATATAGAGATTGTCCACGATTAATCTGCTAGTGATCGATCTGATTTTATTAAATCCAACCTTATACTATCTCAATTATGTTTGATCTATCAAGGTTGTATTTAATAAGGCTAGCATTGTGATCTAGCGAGTTTTGGTCCTTTTATGAGAGTAGCTAGCCAATGAGTTTATTTATATGCCTGCATCGGACACACAACCGATACCAGGAGTTTGTATCAGCCTATCAGTTGATTGGCTCACTTTCAAGACTGATTCTAACGGTACAGTCAGCGGTGGTCACTAGGTCTTGTCTCTTCAGAAGACCGGACTTTTCTCTTTACTACTTATCATCTATTTTATTTAGAGTATCATTGGCTCTATGTCTGATGTATCATTTATTTTATTCCTCGCTATTTGCATGTACCGTCAATAGCTTTCTAGCTGATATATGAGTGCTACAACCACTATCGGCAACTAGCCAATAGAAGGAGTGTATCGGATTTACAGCCGATGACTATCTCAACTCTATTAGCCCATCTAGCCAATAGCATGAGTTCGTATCAGCCTATTGGCTAATTGGCTCAATGATATAACGCTATTTATTTTTCTTGTCAATTACAGGTTAAATTAACTGACATGCCCTGAACTCCAACAACCTAAAGACGCCAAAGAGTTCAAGGACCTGCACTAGAGCTAAACAGATTTTCTAGATCTTCGCATGTTTAGGCACATCGCATTGGACCTCCATTGGCCAACACGGTGGACCGATTTCTATGTGAACACGCACTTTGGCACAACTAGTAGGATAGAATTTTAATCAGTATGTTTGAAGAAGAGGTTGATGCCAAGGCACGGTCATTTGATGAAGAAGTTGATAAAGATATCATTATTTCGGTCGTATTGGAAGACTTGATAGATATACAGAGGCAGCAGCTGGAGCAATCTGTGAAGGATTTTGAGGAGTTATGCTTGCAAGCTTTTGGTATGATGCAAGAAGGATCGATCTAGAAGAATTCATTTTCAAGACCAACTCTGATATATGAACCAACTCAACTTGCATATTCAAATCCACATAAATACATCTAAGAATTAGTTGATGAAGTTATATGTCAAGTATTGATCAGTCAATCTAGTGTGTTAATAAATATGCTTCGGGACTTGCTTAGAAAAAGAGTGGATGGATTAATTACTCAAGAGCCACCAGTTTATACATCGACAAATATTGGTCTACAAAAGTTGATGTTCAATTGGTTTGATGGCTATGATCAGCTTGGGGGGTAGCACGATAGAGACAATGAGTGGACTACAAAAATATTCAAAGTAATGAAGGAACAGTTCAGATTAAAAACGAAGGAGGAAAATTTTATGTATCGGTGTCCATACCCAGAGTGGTTTAATAGAATACCGTTACTACACTGATACAAGATACTAGACTTCTACATGTTCTTAGGGAAAGGCAATATCTCTATAGTTTAACATGTCCACCGATTCTTAGCTCAGTGTGAAGAAGCATCTTCATAAGAGGCTTTGAGAGATAGGTTGTTTCTATTGTCACTATATGGATTGGATCGGCTTTTACTTAGTTTTTATTGTTGCTGCTAAATTCATTCAGAGGATGGGTCAATCTAGAGGAATAATTTCACAAGCATTTCTTTACGAGGATCTATGAGATGTGGCTCATAGATTTGATATTACTAAAGTAGAGGGCGGAGGAATCAGTTCTAGAATATATTCAAAGATTCTACAATATAAGAAGCCGATGTTACAACTTGGACATAAGTGATGAATAGTTAGCAGAGTTGGCCTTCTAAGGATTATCAAGTCACATCACAAGTAAGTTTTTCTTCCAAAAGTTTGACAGTTTAGCACATTTGATGTAGATGGTATGGGCTCATGAAAGCTAATTGCAAGAAACTAGGGAGAAGATTACGGAGTCGTAGGAGCCTGAAGAAGATAATTTTGAAGCATGAGTTCTCATACTCCGAAATTAGGGGTATGTGTTAATGCCAAAATTTGATAAGCCCGTATATAGATTCGGTTAAGTATTGGAGAGCCGATCGGCTTATAGAAAGAATTCGATTGATATAGGGAAAGAGCTGATCGGACATATGAAGATGGATTCGGTTCAGTCAAAGATAGAAGATTATCCAGATATCACCGAATCTAGGAAGAAAAGTGGAAACCACAGTAGAGTGGTTCTGTATCTGTAAGATATCTCTTGTGATTAGGTAAGAGTAGTTAATTTTGTTATTTTCTTAGAGATAGTTTCCTTTTCTATTTAGGAAATAATATCCAAAGGTTGTTTGTAACCTTCTCAGACACATGTCATCTTAGGGTATAAATACAAGTACCTTGGGGCCTTGTAAATTATCTTCACATATCAATACAACTTCAGCAGAATTGATACCCTAGTTCATCTAGGTTTTTCTTGATGGATTCTAGCTCTTGATGCAAGGCTACATCAGTTAAGTCTGATCTCTAGCAAAGGGATAAGTCCTGTCATTATCCTGATATATCTGCTCTTCCTAAGGTTGCATCAATTGGGTTTGTTCTCATAGTCCAATTAAATATATCACATCACGTTCGCGTTGGATCTATCAGCTTATTAAACTACTTTTATCATTATCAGTCTCATGTTGCATTGGTTAGTACGACCTTTTGACTACTGATAGTAGACTAAGGCTTAAGTCAGTGGGTTCTTACGTGATATTTCATCGGAGTAGCCAACCGATTAGTTACCTTTACACTAAGCTTTATGTTTAATGTATCGTCTTTTTATCTAATATATGGGGATTGCCGACGATTAATCTGCTAGCGATCAATCTGTTTTTATTAGATCCATCCTTATACTGTCTCAGTTAGGTTTGATCTATCAAGGTTGTGTATAATAAGGTTTGATCTATCTCGGTTTCGTTCCTTCCAGCGAAGTAGCTAGTTGATAAGTTTATTTATATGCCTACATCGGACTCAGCCAATAGCAGGAGTACATATCGGTATATTAGCCAATTGACTCATTTATACCATCAGCACAACTGATCTAACTTCCGCCATTTCAATGTCGTTAGCCTTATACTGATTGGCTCGCTCATATTATCAGCACGACTGATCTAACTTTTGCCATTTCAATGTCGTTAGCCTTATACTATCTCGATTCGGTCCAATCTATCAATGTTGGTTCTAATGGTACAGTCATGGATGGTCGCCAGCTCTCATCTCTTCAGAATACTAGACATTGCTTTTACTGCTTATCATATATTTCATTTAGAATGTCATCGGATCTATAGCCAATGTGTCTTTTATTCTATTGCAAGTGTGCATCAGACTCATAGCTGATGACTATCTCAACTTTATTGGCACATCCAGCCATTAGCATGAGTCCGTATTGGCCTATCGGATGACATACTTAGGATGATCACTTTTATATGTATTGCTTTGATTGTCCTTTTTGCAAGAAAATAGTGAGCATCACAAGGTAGCCATGGAAATTGTAGGCAAGCATTGACAAATATTTAATTGATACTAGCTGCTTAATATTTTTTGATAAACTAGTAGGCACTTTCATCCTGTGTACGGACTTGTAGAATACCTTTTTTCCCTTAAGTGTCAAGGTGAAATAGAAGAAGGTACATTTTTCCATTACCGTGATCCACGACATGAAGCTCTTTCATGATCTTCTTCTAAACCTAGTTGTTACGTGACCTTAGACCATCCCTTGTCTTCTCAGTTCATCTAGTAAGAGGCAAATGATTCTGTTGAACACATTCTTCTCAAGTTGCATGAGTCGATGGCATGGCAAAACTCCATGTCTAGCTTGTATGTATGGTGAAAGTCTGGCGAACACATTCTTCACATGGAATGCTTTTTGAATAACACGTTTGGTCTGTCTGTATTTCTCTTTCACTTTGTTACTTTTTTCTTCATCTTTCTAAACACAACCTTGATGCTCTTTGTCATTTCAAACACTACTTGATAGGATTTTGTTTATGGTATTTCTTTTGTGCTATCAAAATGCTTCATTTGAAAGTTGTATCTGAGATTTGTCTTTAAGTATCGTTAGTGTCACATATGCACTAACTTGTTAGATGATGCGAGGTACTTGTATATTGTTCCATCATCCTATCTTTCCTTTTATCTATCCTGATATGAAAAACAGTACATGATAATTATTGATGATGGCTCTAAGCATGAAGTATTGCCATAAGGATTCATCATGCATCCAAACCCCATTCTTCCATGGTTCTTCCATATATTTCATCAAAGACATCTATCTAAATTCTATATTGTTGTGGTGCTTATATAATAATGGTTAGTAATACAAACTTTCACTCCTAACAAAACCATGTAGAAAGTTTGTACATGGTTAGAAGTACTAACCAAGTGCTATATGAGCTGCTCAGGTCACCAAATAGATTTATTTTATCTATACATAACGCAAACCTTATATTTCTTGAATCATGTGCAAATTCTAGGTACATTGCATTAAAGTATTACCACTGTCGAGCATCAGTGGAGTGACAAAGCATTCCTCCTCTCATGATGCCAACACATAACTTTATTTTCTCTAAGATCCAAGAAAAAATGCTTTAAGTAATCTTTAACTAGCAGGTACCACATCACAAGTCATTTCTTGACGAAAAAAGATTTAAGTAAATTTTACTCTCATTTTGTTTGCACGAAGTTATTTCTTCCTAGTATTAATGTCCTCCAAAGAATCGTAGCCTATCCAACAGCAAGTTGTTACAGTACAAATGCAGTGGTTGAGACACGCATGAATATTTTGCACACCTAGTGATAATAGATATATAAGATCCTTTGCTTTATAAGTGTTTGTTGGCATGGAATTATGCTTCATAAGGAACTTTGTCAAGAGACTTAACAAATCGTTAAAACTTTTGTCAGACCATCTATTGTTGACCATCAATCTCAAATGGTGAAGCATGGAACGCTATGAACTCTTTGTCATATCTTTTGATTCATATAGATGTTCTTTTGCCGCCTTTTGTAAGACTCATATGGATGTTCATTCCCCGCCTTTTATAATGACTTGAAATTATCTAATCCTTTCGTCAACCCCATTAGCACCTTTGGTTTAACATGGCACAACATCTCCTCTAAATGAATATTATCATCACCACAACCATCAACATCATCCATCACAACATTATTAAATTCATCAACTGTAATGAAATCACATTAATTTAATCTATTATTAAATTTCTAGATTAACTTAATTAGCTAAGCTAGCTATCTAGTTTACTAATCCATTGCATTAAATGCATAAATCTAGAAGTGTAAATTGAAAACACATACGTTCAACCCTCAAAATATCAATTCTATCAAATAATTCTATGTTCAATAATTTTGGAGAGAGAAACGTTTCGTCAGAATGAACGCATGAGGAGGAACAAGAGTATGCATTGGGGGATTTTTATAGAAGCCCTCTTTAGGTTCGGCGTGTAAAAGTGGCTTATTGTTGGTGGCCGGCTCAGCTATTTTTGCTGGTCGTCGAGCACTCCGGGCCTTTATCTAAAAAAGCCAATTTTCTACTAAGTACATGTAAGTAAGCGCATGACACTTCTATAATCTCACTCTCAGTGCGTAGACGATTGACAGGATACTTAGTTCATATGGGAGTGAGTGGATTATATTTCTTGAAATTTTGGCTTCACGATTATTCTTACACGGTGCCATGTTGCGAAATTAGGATTCACACGTGTTTTGGTGCTTATGGGACTGAGTGATTCCATTTCTTGAAGTTTTAGTTTGGTGATTATTCTTTCATGGTGTCGCGTTGCAAAAATATGATTCAGACAATTCTTGGTACATCTGTCACATCCATGTAAGTGCATGATACTTCTCTAATCTCACTTTCCGTGCATATAGGAGTCAGTGGATTATATGTCTTGGAGAATTGGCTTGGTGATTCCACGCTGTGCATTGCAAAGTTATGATTCACTTGAGTTTCTGCACGTAAGTAAGCGCTTTACACTCTAATAAAACATTTGTAGCACATAGTGGATTATATTTCTTGGCGTTTTGGTTTGTGATCACTCTTTCGCGGTGCAACGTTGCAAAATTATCATTCCCACGAGTTAGTATATGTAATTTAAAAAAGTCAAGTAATATATCTATATATACTTATACTAATAAAACATTTTTTACAAGCTCTCACGTTAATTAAAAAGATTTAGCCTTTGATTAATTGGTTTCTAATATCCCAACCGTTCATCACTGCAATTTAACATTACCGTGAGCTTTTACTTTCTGATGTAATCACGGCACATGTAAATTAATTGGATTCCTATGTAAGTAAGAACGGTTTAACAAAACTAACAGGAGATCTCCTCTAACCCAATATAATCGTGTATGCATACGTGTCCTCTAACCATATAAGCCCCTGCATATGTGTACGTGTGATGTTGAATATCAAGCCTCATCAAACCTTTTTTTCTTTGCGAAAAAGGTTCAGCAAACTAGGTTTGTAGAGCCTACCAATTATGGTGCGAACTCTCTTAATTAATCTTCAAGGCTACAGCCTAACAAATTTGTATTAATCACTCTATGTTTTAGAATTATTAAATCAGGAGGATAGAAAGTTAGAAAATATACGATGGTGGATATTATGTATTGAAAAAAACTAATTTTTATTTTAGGAACTATACTAATAAGTTATTTTCAGTTGTATTTAATATTTAAATAATAATATTTGGATATAAAATATGTACTTATAAATAGCCGGCGTGAATACACAATTATATATGATAGCTCTATACTAATTGAGTACTCCAAGTGAGCTTATATGTTGATTAGGTGGATCATATTATTTGGACCATAAATTATATTGAGAAATCGTTTAGATTAAAACATGTTGTTGGAGATACCATATGCTACTCAAATTATTGACTTGTTTTTCTCGATATGCCCTCAAACAAAACAAGTATGCCATCGGACATGCTATGGACATTTTATTTTAAATTTAGCAATTTGGAAATATGGCATTAATAAATATGGATATGTATTATAGAATTAATTTATCTCAAAATTATTATTAAGTTATAATTGATATGGCCTCGTCTTTTAATCCAAGCAGCAGTATAATTCAGAAAATAATTAATATACATAATATATGATTCAAATTTCAGTATTTATATTATTAATAATACTAGCCCGTGTAATTAATTCATGAGTTTATTTCATATGGCATTTAAGAGATTGGAGTTGCAACTGAGATGATCCTTTGATATTAAATATTTAAAAGTAGATTGTAGGGTCACCTTTTATTCCTAGAGTTTCAGTTTTAACTACCTCTAAACGTTGTTTTTCCTTTGGAGTACACGACAGTTTCTTCTCGTTGCTCCTTGGGCCACACACACTGTACGTTTCTTTCACCTTCTCCCTCACTCCTCTCCAAACTTTGGCAAAGTCGGGAGGTGTCGCACGTGCTCGAGCTTCGTCGGTGCCATGAGACTTGCGCTCAGACTACGTGCGTGCGAGAAAAGCGAAGGAACCTGCACAGCGTGCTCTAGCTGCGTGGGCGCTGCACTGCGCCCGACTTTCACTCTAAAAAACATTGTTTGATACAACGGTCCAAAATATAAATATATCGGCTGCTAGAAAAATACAGATAATTTTTAATACCGATTTTAAAGACTTGGGATCACTATAATATTATTAAAATCGGTTGATAAGCTAACCAGTTAAATGTTATTGGTAGTCATGCTGCTATCAGTTAATAATATCAGCAGCTGATACTAAATATTAGTAATGATATTAACAACCATTGTTAATATTATCAAACATATTAGTACCGGCTAGACACACTAACCAATACTATTATATATTAATACTAGTTATTTTTAACCGATTGTAAAGATTCTAGGGTGTAGAAATTATAAGAGAAGGTCTGTGAATTTTTTTTAAGTTTTATTTGATGATTTCTCTCACCTTATTATCTAAAAATATATATAAATAAATGAGAAAGAATAAATTTGTTAAGAAAATAAGAGAATGCCTTAATCGTAAAAATAGAGATAAGCTAGCAAGAGTATTTTATAATAGCAAAAATACAAGAAACATAAGAAAACAAAAGTTAAAAAAGAGGAAAAAGTTATACAAAAATAGAGGAAAAAAGAATAAAAAATTAAAACCATAATTTTTTATCCTTAAAGTTTTTAAAATTAATTACCTAGTTTTCTGTTTTTCTTAAATTTATTTATCCTATAATTTTTTTATTTTTTAAATTATTTTTCATAATTTTCTCGTTTTCTAAAATTTTATAGATACTAAAGATATTTTGGTTGAGCGAAAAAAATCTTTAGTCAACTAGTATTTTTTAGTCCTAATTGTTTATATCAATTGAGATTAAAAATATTTTAGTTGAGTAAAAAAAATCTTTAGTACAGGTTGCTAAAAACTACCGGTACTAAATACATATTTAGTCTCGGTATTACCCAGTGAAACTAAATATATTTTGGCTAAACTGTAATGATATATATGTACCAGTCTTTTTTTTTCTTCGATCTAAATTCCCAGCTTGCATTCTTGTTGTCTCTTCACACCATCGTACTCCACACAGATACCATCCGCACCGACACTAATGCCATCAACATTGACACCACCGTTATCTCCGCCGACGTTATACATACCGACGACGCTGCCCTCAATGCTACTGCCATCGCCATCTCCACGGTTGGCACCGCCGCATGTCCATCCACCGTCACCACTGACACCGTCCCAAAGTAAAAATTCTTTTTGACGGATTAATTATATATATATACATATATATATATATATATATAAATACGTATATATATATATGTATAAAATAGCCAACCCGTAATAAAGAAAGTTTTATAGACTAAAAATATCACGTTTACGTTTAGTTGTGAAATGTCCGTATCAATTGTACAACCGTGACTAAAAAAGTTACTAATCGATAATATAAACTATTTCTTAAGTAGTGTTTAGTGTTTGAACTCGACCTCCACCAGCGCTTGAGCTCTGTCTCCAAGTACGCTGCTCCGCTTGTGTTGTACAGCGCTCAAGCATGAGCTCGGCTTACACAGTTCCACAAGCGCCAGCCGCCAAGGAGCCTCGAAGTCGAGCTAGCTAGAGTGAGAGCGGAAGGAAGAGGGAGCCGATTGTTCTGTGGCACTGTCTGGAGTTTGCACACAGATCTCGATTCTTTCCTAGATGATTTTCGGAGCTCGGTTCTGTCGACTTAATTTCCAGGACTGCATGATTATCTTTGGATTGATGGTCTTTGACGAGCACCCGGTAAGAGCTTGAGCTTTGAGTTAATTTCTAGGACTGTGTGATTTTCTTTGGATTGATGTTCTTTGACGAGCACCCGGTAAGAGCTTGAGCTTTCATCCTAGCTTGGTCTCATTTGGTTGCATTTCTTGGCAGCAGGCAGCAACATGTGCATGTTCTTTGACGTGGTAGCAAGAAGCAGCATGTGCATGTTCCTCTGCTTTTCTCGCACGCACGGCGAGAGACTGGCCAAAGTTTGGGGAGTGAAAGAAGAGGTCAAAGAGACGAACAGTGTGGGTGGCATAAGGTGCAATGAAAAGAAATTATGGTAATAAAAGGTGTTCTAATATACAATTTACTTAAAATTTTTAATAAAAAGAAGAAACATAGCTAGGTGTAAAAAGAAGGTAGAGGCTGTTAGATAGAAATGTTAGATGCATATGTATTTACCTTATCATATTGTACTTATCTTACCATATTGAGAGAGTCTTAGATAGAAAAGTTAGATGCATGTGTATTTACCTTACCATATTGTGCCAAAAGCCAAGAGATCTAGATTGTCTATATATAGAAATAGATCATCTATGCATAGAAGGTTTATATTTAGAAAAGATCTCTTGGCTTAGCCCTCAAGTTGTAACGTCTATATGTAACTGCCACATACGGGGCTATTCTGCATCCAATCAACACGCAACCATCGCACGACCCAGATAGGGCGTCGGTGCTCTCCTCCGCTCCTCTGAACTTTCACATGGTATCAGAGCCATCGCTTTTGAGTAGATTTCATCTCCTCTCCGCAACTACAATGGCGTCATCATCTGCTTCCTCCAATCCTCTCCTCGCCTAGCCCGTTATGGAAAAGCTTAGCAAGAACAATCACGCCCTGTGGAAGGCACAGGTGCGTGCTGCGATCCGTGGTGCTCGTCTTCAAGGGTACCTCACGGGTGCCACCCCTATACCTGCGGCGGTGATGGGAAGGAAGTAAGGATTCCCAATCCGACGCGCGAAGACTGGGAGGCCACGGACCAACAGGTCCTTAGCTACCTCCTCGTGTCGGTCACCATGGATGTCCTCATGCAGGTGGCCACCAGCGCCACCGCGGCGGATGCCTGGAAGATCATTGAAGACATGTTCGCATCACAGACGCGAGCGTGATCCGTAAACATGCGGATTGCTCTGGCAATGACCAAGAAGGAGAATTCGTCCGTTACCGAGTACTTTGCCAAGATGAAGGCTCTTGGCGATGACATGGCGGCTACAGGACGGCCCCTAGAAGATAAAGAACTGGTAGAGTACATCATCACCGGCTTGGGCAAAGATTTCTCGCCCATCGTCTCTGCTCTATACGCTAGAGGAACCCATCTCCGTTGGTGAGCTTTATTCACAACTTCTCAATTTTGAAACTAGAATGGACTTGATCTATGGAGGCAGCCCTGGGTCTGGATCGGCAAACTCGGCATCTCGTGGTCGTGGCTCGTGGCGCGGGAAGAACCAGGCGCGTGGGAGAGGCCCCTCACGTGGGGGCGCGCAGTCTGGCCGCAGCGGGTCTAGTCGTGGGCCTCCTGCAGGAGGTCGTGGCTCCCACAACAACAACTCCCACGGCTTCTACAACAACAATAGTCGCGGGACATCTGGTGGTGCGCCCGATTCAGATGACAACAGGTGCTAGGTGTGCTTCAAGAAGAATCACTCAGCCGTTGAATGCTGGCACAGGTTTGATGAGAACTTTGTACCAGTTCAGCGTCTTGTTGTAGTAGCTACAAACTCGTATGGCGTGGACACCAACTGGTACACTGATACCGGTGCTACGGATCATGTGACAAGCAATCTCGAGCAGCTGTCTCTCAAGCAAAAGTATCATGGCGGTGATCAGATCCACACAGCTAGTGGAACAGGTATGAACATTAGTCACATTGGTCGTACTACAGTTCGTATCCCCACTCGTAACATACAATTAAATGATGTTCTTTACGTTCCACAAGCCAAGAAAAATCTTGTTTCAGTTCATCGTCTTACCGCTGACAACTCTGTCTTTATATAATTTCACCCTGATTTCTTTCTGATTAAGGATCAGGAAACAAAGAATACGCTCCTTAGAGGAAGGTGTCATAGGGGTCTCTGTCCTTTACCTGCGCCAACAATAAAGCAAGCCTACAACTCCAACAGATTGCCCCTGTCTCGATGGTATAGTAGGCTGGGTCATCCATCTTCGTTAATTGTTAAGCAAGTTGTCAGTAATAATAGTCTCCCATATATCGATGAGTCGTTGAGTCAGTCAGTTTGTGATGCTTGTCAGCAAGGGAAGAGCCATCAGTTGCCCTATTCCAAGTCTTCTAGTATTTCCAAGTCTCCTTTAGAACTTGTGTTCTCTGATGTCTGGGGTTATGCACCAGAATCAGTTGGTCGAAAATGATATTATGTTAGTTTCATTAATGATTTTAGAAAGTTCACCTGGATTTACTTTCTTAAGCACAAGTCTGAAGTATTTTAAAAATTTCAAGAGTTTCAAGCTCTTGTTAAACGCTTGTTTGATCGTAAGATTCTTGCCATGCAAACTGACTGGGGAGACGAATATCAGACACTTAATTCTTTTTTTAATAAAGTTGGCATCGTTCATCTTGTTTCTTGCCTACACGCTCATCAGCAAAATGGGTTAACTTAGAGAAAACACCATCACATAGTTGAAGTCGGTCTCTCTCTCTTATCTCATGTGGCTATGCCCCTAAAATTTTAGGATGAAGCTTTCCAAACAGCAGTTTATCTCATCAATCGTGTACCCAGCAAAACGATTGGTCATGCTACATCTCTAGAGTGTCTCTTTAATCAAAAACCAGATTACTCCTCGATGAGAGTTTTTGGATGTGCTTGTTGGCCTCATCTTCGCCCTTATAATAAGCACAAACTAGAATTTCGATCCAAAAGATGTGTCTTTCTTGGTTATAGCACCTTGCACAAAGGCTACAAGTGCCTTGATGTCTCCACTGGCCATGTTTACATCTCCAGGGATATGATATTTGATGAAAATATTTTCCCCTTCACTGAGTTGCATCCCAATGCCGGTGCCCGTCTTCGCTCCGAGATCTTATGTCTTCCTTCTGATCTTGTTTATCCGTATGTAGGGGGCGAACATGCAGTAGATCAATATGCTAATGGTTCATCTAATTCTTCTAATGTTTCCTCTGAGTTGCATATGAGAATCAGGGAGAAGCCGATGAAAATTCGGAAGGAACCGGTGTACATGGAGCAAACCAGACAGGCGCAAACTCCGGAGGCGATTCGCATGCGGGCTCGGGATCGGAGTCTGATTCGGGCGTGTCCATTGGCCAACCGCTAGACGCCACGCTATCTTTGGTTTCCCCTCTCACGACGGCGCCCGATCCGGACAACGTGCCGCACCAGCCAGGCGCGGCCACATCTTCTTTCCCGCGTGCGGGAGATTCGCTAGGCCAGGCAGGCCAGACTACTACTGCGCCAACAGATCCACATGCGAGATCGTCTGCGGCACCTCCAGCTGCGGCCCGACCTGTAACCAAACTTCAAAGTGGCATACGCAAGGAGAAAATATACACAGATGGTACTATCAGGTATGGATTTTTGACAACTACAGGGGAGCCTAGTAGTACTGATAAGGCTCTAGTTGATAGTAATTGGAAAAATGCAATAGATCTTAAGTACAATGCCTTAATGAAAAATAAAACTTGGCACCTTGTTCCACCTCAAAAGGGTACAAATATTATTGGTTGCAAATGAGTATACAGAATAAAGAGAAAATCTGATGGTAGCTTGGATAGATATAAAACTCGATTGGTAGCAAAGGGTTTTAAGCAGAGATATGGAATAGATTATGAGAAAACTTTCTGTCCTGTTGTTAAAGCTGCTACTATTCGTATTATTCTGTCTCTTGCTGTTTCTCGAGGATGGCCTCTTAGACAACTTGATGTACAAAATACTTTTCTCCATGGCAATCTTGAAGAAGAGGTATATATGCAACAACCACCTGGTTTTAAAGATCCTTCACGACCAAACTTTGTTTGTCACCTAGATAAAGCCTTATATGGTCTGAAACAGGCGCCCAGAGCATGGTACTCTAGACTAAGTGCTAAATTGATATCACTTGATTTTCAATCTTCAAAGGTTGTACTTCTTTGTTCTTTTATCGCAAGAATGATGTTAGCATGTATCTCCTTGTTTATGTTGATGATATTATTATAGCTAGCTCTATACCACATGCTACCACAGTGTTACTTCAAGATTTGCAGGAAGAATTTGCTCTAAAGGATTTGGGAGATCTGCATTATTTTCTCGGTATAGAAGTTGCCAAGGTGCGAGATGGCATTGTTCTCACTCAAAGCAAATATGCTTCTGATCTTCTAAAAAGAGTTGGTATGTCAGATTGCAAGCCTGTTAATACTCCATTATCCACTAGTGAAAAATTATCATTACATGAAGGATCATTGTTGGGACTAGATGATACATCACGGTATAGAAGCATTGTTGGTGCTCTTCAATATCTAACCCTCACTAGACCTGATATAGCCTTTTCTGTTAATAAAGTCTGTTAATTTTTTCATGCACCTACCACAGTACATTGGGCAGCAGTTAAAAGAATATTACGGTACTTGAAGCAATGCACAGAATTGGGCTTAAAAATACAGAAGTCTCCTTCGACTTTGGTGAGTGCATTTTCAGATGCAGACTGGGTTAATAGTGTTGATGACAGAAGGTCTACATGAGGGTTTGCTGTGTTCTTAGGTTCTAATCTTGTATCATGGAGTGCAAGAAAACAGGCTACTGTCTCAATATCTAGTACAGAATTAGAATATAAAGCAATTGCTAATGCTATCGTAGAAGTTATGTGGATACAAACTTTACTGCGTGAATTGGGTATTTCTAGTCCAAAGGCAGCAATACTTTGGTGTGATAATATTGGTGCAAAGTACTTGTCTGCTAATCTTGTTTTCCATGCCAGAACAAAACATATTGAAGTTGACTATCATTTTGTCAGAGAAAGAGTTGCTCGAAAATTAGTAGAGATTGAATTTGTTTCATTAGGAGATCAAATTGTAGATGGCTTTACAAAGGCCTTGTCTGTTTGGCTATTAGAAAATTTAAAAGTCAATTTGAATCTAGAGCAGTTAAGATTGAGGGGGGCTGTTAGATAGAAAGATTAGATGTATGTATATTTACCTTAATATATTGTGCTTACCTTAACATATTGAGGGAGGCTGTTAGATAGAAAGATTAGATGCATGTGTATTTATTTTACCACATTGTGCCAAAAACCAAGAGATCTAGATTGTCTATGTATAGGAATAGATTATCTATGTATAGAAGGTTTATATTTAGAAAAGATCTATTGGTTTAGCCCTTAAGTTGTAACGCCTATATGTAATTGTCACATGCGGGGTTATTCTTCATCCAATCAACACGTAACCATCGCACGAGCCAGATAGGACGTCGGTGTTCTCCTCCGCTCCTCTGAACTTTCACATAGGCTATATGACTTGATACAAGAGGATGGCTGAGCAATCACATCTGCTCAAGGTAAAAAAGGATATGTAGCCTATTAATTATCTCTTCGTCCAAAATTATATAGATATTTTGTTGGCCAACACTTTTTTGCACTCTGCAGAAATGCAAGGAGATGGGTGTGCTGTTGGGTTCGAGGATGCTAACGTTCACGCAGAGTTAGTCACAAAACTTATGTTGTCGTGTTGGATATATATATGTCATTGGAATTGCAAAAAGCAATGGAGAAGAGCAGAATGATAGTACGGCCCAAACAATTAATATGGTAGGCTTTGATTTCAATTATGAATATTAAATAGTAGACATATTGGTGACAGAAAAAAGTATGCGCCAATGCGTTGGGCATCTAATGCTATGCAAAAATCGGACCATCAATAATCATAGGTGAAACACACAGTAAAATAAAATAAAATAATCATAGTTGAAGCATCAAGTTATATGTTATAAAATAAAAAAAGTTATTGAGACAGTTAAAAGTTATATGAAGCACACAGTAAAATATTTCTTATAACATTTCACTCACGTATGAAACATTAAATTATTTCAATAGTTAATATATATATATATTTAGATAAGAATAGTGTGACATTATAAAAATTTAATTACAATAAATATTAGATCGCATGTTAAATTAGTACTGAAGAACCATTTTAAACCTTGCTGATGAAGCCTTGTCTTATAATGGGGCTTTGTAACCGTGAATTGCATGTACTGACGTAAAAGAGAGGTGACTTGCAGCAACACGTGCAATGCATGGAGACAGGGAGAGGGCATGCATCACGGAGAGAGGACACGCACGACCGATTTTTTTTCCTCCAACCGACGGCCGGGCACCCGCTTCCAAGCATTATTCTCCGGGAAAAAAAAGAGTAACACTGAAATAACGTACAGTTCAAAATGACGTTAAAATCAGGACGATATAACAGTCCATGCACACATAAATTGATGGTATTCGCACAATTGAACTGGTGGTCCCGCTTGTTTCAAATAAATATAACAGAAAATGATGACATGTATGTTTGAGAGCCAGAAAATGTCTCCATTTGTTTGGCATAGCTCGAGAACGAGATACTTATACGGATGCACCCCCAAGGCCCCAACACATCCAGTAAAACACATCCTCGTACTGTGCAATAAACCTGTATCGTATATGGTGCACTGCGGCATGGCGAGTGCCACCGCCACCTCCAGCTTCCTCGTCCCGGCGATCTCTGCCGCCTGGACCTCCCCTGCATGCCCGTCCATACACACCAAGAAGACTGCCACTGGGCGCCGGCGCCGCACCGTGTCGTGCAGGGCCACTGCCTGTCCGGGCGAAGACGATGGTGCCCTCCTCTGGCTTCCTCGGCGTGACGTGCTCACCGGCCTGAGCGGTGTCGCCGCTGGCCTCGCCGGGTACCCGGACCTCGCAGCCCACGCTCTGGAGGCGAATCCTGTGGACAGCTGCCGCAGGGGCGACAAGGTGACGGATAAGGTCGTGGAGTGCTCGGATCCGAACAGAAATTTCCCGTGCCCGCCGTCGTCGGGCAGCCCGATCGTCGACTTCACGCCGGAGCGCACGGTGAAGCGCGTTCGCAAGCCGGCGCACCTCCTCGACCCGGAGTACCAGGAGAAGTACAAGGAGGCCATCGCGAAGATGAGGGCGCTGCCCGAGTCCAACCCTCTGAGCTTCGCGGCCCAGGCGGCCGTCCATGAGGCCTACTGCGACGGGCACTACCGGTACGATCCGACGGAGAAGAACCGTCCATTTGACGTGCACTTCTCGTGGATCTTCGCACCGTGGCATCGCATGTACATCTATTTCTACGAGCGCGCCCTGGGGCAGCTCATCGGCGACGACACCTTCGCGCTGCCGTACTGGAACTGGGACGCGCCAGCCGGCATGGGGATACCGGCCGTCTTCAAGGGCACCACGGCCAACCCACTGTACGACGCCAACCGCAACCAGTCGCACATAGACGCGTTGGTTGACCTAGACTATATTAACTCTCCCAGAGACGTGCCGCCCATCCCTTTCGACCGGACTCCCGACGTGGCCACAGCGTACGACGCTGCTGTTAACAAGAACCTCTTCACCATATACCAGCAGGTATAAGTCGTGAAATCATCTTCCTGCTTGAATTCCTCGAAATTACGATATACTAACCTCCTGATTGAATTCCTTGTAGCAAATCCGGGCCGGCAAGGGGCCGCGTGCTTTCCTCGGCGGGAAGCTCTGCAGCGAAGCCAGCTTGAGGTTAAAGGAAATCAACGAGCGTTCGAGGAGGAGAGGAGATGGGCAGAAGATCAAGGCAAACCCGTCCCAGAGCCAGGGTACGCTGGAGCGGATGGCGCACACCGGTGTGCACGTCTGGGTCGGCAGGTCAGCACCCAAGGGTAAGGCATGCACCGTCGCCGATGGTGGCGTCCTGGGCCACGACGGCAAGGCGCACTGCAACAACGACATGGGCTTCCTCGGCGCGGCGGGGCGCGACCCGCTCTTCTACTCGCACCACTCCAACGTCGACCGCATGTGGCACATCTGGTCCTCTAGGCTTGGCGGCAAGGGCTTCGAAGACGCAGAGTGGCTCGACGCCAGCTTCGTCTTCTACGACAACTACAAGAGCCCGCAGCTGGTCCGCATGAAGTTCCGCGACGTCCTCGACGTGCGCAACCTCGGGTACACGTACGACGACCAGCCGCTTCTGTGGGAAAAAAACAAGCCAGCCCGGCTCTCCAAGGGTAGGGCGGCGGCGGCCAAGTCGGCGCCGGAGTTCCCGCTAACTTTGAGTTACAACCAGGTTGTGGAGGTGCCGTCCGTGCCTGTACCGGCCAAGCAGGGTGGGAAGGACCTCGTCTTGCTGATCGAGGGCATCGAGTACGACCCCAAAATTGACAACAAGTTCGACGTGGCCATCAACGTGCCCAAAGGAGACGCCTCGAATGTTGGTCCACAACACAGCGAGTACGCCGGCAGCTTCTCCGCCGTCCCAAGCTCAACGGCTGATGGCGGGACGTTGGTCGGGAAGATCACCCTCTTCGTCGACGGGGTGCTGGCTGACCTCGGAGCTAGCGGCGATAGCACCGTCGACATTGTGCTTGTGCCACGCACGAATGGAGACATAAAGATTTACCTTTCCCCTACGATCGAGAATGCATGACGAGCTGTGATCATTCGTCATCCCGTACATAGTGGCAATAGCGCGTCACTGTCCACGGCAATAAATATCCTTTGTTTTTGCTTGTACTATTTGGCCAACAAAAGAACCCTCCACGTTTGTTTGCTTGTACTGTTTGCTTCTACACGTAAGTACCCCTATATATGTTGATATTTTTTCTCTGACGGGATAAACCGTGAGGAAGGGAAGCTTTCGGTGACAGCAAGCCTCAAGAATGTACCATCAGGAACACACAAACTGTCAGAGAAAGTTGGGCGTCGTCAAGTATGATTTACCATCAGGAGATGTTTCTTCCATTTACCGTAACGATAAGTCTTCCCCGTCGTGCACAATTTACCGTCAAGGAAGATCATTCTCGTCGGCTATTCAGCTGCCACAAGTCAGGAAATAAGAACGGCAATTTCATTAATCTAGGTAAAAATTAATGATAACATCACATTCATGTAACTAGTATCTCAATCAGTTTGCATTCATCAAAATTCGATGCTGTCATACATCAGATATAGTTCAACCTATCAAGAAAAACTACAATGCTAATTCCTTCATCTAATTATCCAACACAGATTATCCACCACTATGTACGTTCAGATTGAAATTGAGATTCATGGTTCTACAACAGCTACTTCTGCACTGCTACATTGACAAGACAATCCACCATCGAATAATCAAAAGTAGCTGCTAGCTACAGCGCAACCTCCAGAAAACAAAATGCCAAACAAAAATAGAGAGAGATTGAGTCACTTTTATACATATAGCTCCAAATCCAACCACACCTACGACAAAACACCACCAGCTAGACAATCACCAGTTGTGCTATGGCTATAAATCTGATATTGTCAGATATCATCATAAAAACTACTCTAGACAGGGCTAGCTAATCTCTAGTAGTATTTATTGTGTTATTTATAATATTAGTACTAGCAAAATACATAATATTGTTAGATGTGATGGTACCTAGCGATTATAAATAAATTAGCGAGACGTAGGTGGTGATTTCATTAATCTCAAGGTCTCAAGGTATAGCCAGCCTAATCTTTGGAAGTAGATAGGATATATGTTATAGGAGTGAGTGTGTATATATTATGACCGCTTGTGTTTTGTACTGTCCTTTAAAAATTAAAAAAATATATACAGAAATAAAAAAAATGGAGCACTCAACCAGCCTCGCACAGCCATGCGGTTCGCTAACAAACGTTGGCCTAGGATCGTGCTGTACTTACCCCATTGTTTCTTCCCACGCGCACACTGCCTTGCATGGCCTCGCACTGCGAGCACCTCACCTCATGCCCCTCACCTCACCGCTGTGCTCCACCCCACGTGGCTCCGCCATACATGCGATCCATGGATCCGCCACCCTTTTCTCCCAATATTCGCCGCTGTAATGTAAATCTAGCTCTCAGTGCTCTTGGAGGTGCCCAGCGGCGAGTTCCCTATCGGCGTGGGCGCATGGAGTTAAGCCGGCTGCTTATGGAAAATATTCTCAGAGGCAGCTGGTTTCCCATCTGTGAAGAACACATCATTTCAATACGAATTTAGTTAAGAGGCAAGTTGGCGCAACCGACTCAAGAAACTCGTTTTGGCAACCTTTACAGAATAAAAGTTTAGGCGCAAGAGGGTAACAATGCAAAACATGTTCTATTTATTTAGTGCTGATAATCAATAGCAATCTTAGTTATAATAGTCGTTTCAATGACTAATAGTGATACTAAGCAGTGTCATTGTTGATTACTCACTTCCTATTTTAGAACCAACAGTAACGGTGTTTACCATCCTCGAAGCGATTTCTGCGATAGTGTTGTTAACGCCAAAATCTGGACAGCCCGATGGTGGACCGTCTAAAGCCAATCAACTGGAGAGGTGTTTGATCATTACAGTGAAGAAGCCGATCAGATTATAGCAAAGAAAGACTTGGTTTCAGATTGAAAGATTATTCAGATAAGACCGAGTTTGCGGAGGAGCCGTGGAATTCACGGTAGGGTATTTTATTTTTGTAAATTGTAATCTTATCTAGTTATGAAGGTTTAGTTAGTTAGTTAAATTCTTTAGAGATATTTTCCTTTATTTTTGTTAGGAAATAACGTCCGATGGTTGGAAACGCGTCGGACTCTATAAACCTACAGTATAGATATCAAACCCCTGGAGACATGTAATATATCTCTCGATCAATACAATTTCGGCGCATTACCACCCTAGTTCATCTAGGTTTCTACCGGCGGGTTCTGGTTCTCGACGCGGGGCTGCATCGGTTAAGTTTGATCTTCGACGAAAGGGTAAGTCCCGCCACTATCTCAATATGTTCTACTCTGTCTAAGGCTGCATCGGTTAGGTTCGACCTCTTAGGCCAATCAGATGTATCGCATCACGTCCGTGCAGGGCCTATCGATCTATCAAGCTCCTTCCGCCGTCGTCGGTCTCGTGCTGCATCGGTTAGGTTTGACCTACGGGGATGCCGATGGTAGGTGGAGTTGTAGGCTTATAGTTTTCTGTATGGCGTCTCATTAGAGTGTTAGCCAATGAGTTATCCATGTTCTGAGCTTTACGCCCAACGCATCGGCGGTCCACCATTTTCCCACCCTCTTCATCTACTCCTTCATCTATCGTTGTGGGCAATGGTGCTTTACTTCCTGTGACCACTATTGGATCCTATCATTTTTCCTTACCGCACCGTGATCTTACTCTTAATAATGTTCTGGTATCACCTAACATTATTAAGAATTAAATTTCCCTTCGTCGATTTACCACTGACAATAATTGTTCCATTAAGTTTGATCCATTTGGTCTTTCTATGAAGGATCTGTAAACCAGGAACGTGATCGCTAGGTGCAATAGTTCCGGTGACCTCTACCCATTTTTTGCACCATCTACCAACACCTCCGCGTTCATCGCCGCACCCACCTCCCTTTGGCATTGTCTTCTCGGTCATCTTGGGCACGACGTTCTGTTGAAACTTCTTAGGTCTAATGTCATTTTCTGCAACAAAGATGATATCGATCATTTATGTCATGCGTACCAACTCGGTCGTCATGTACGTCTACGTTTCGGTTCATCTACCTCTCGTGCTACTCACAATTTTGATTTATTCCATTGTGATCTATGGACCTCTCCAATTGTTAGTGCGTCAGGATACAAATATTATCTTGTTATTCTTGATGACTGCTCTCACTACATTTGAACTTTTCCCCCTCGTCTGAAATCCGAGATATTTTCCACTATTTCTACCTTTTTTACGTATGTTCGCACACAGTTTGGCACCACCATCAAGAGCATCTAGTGCGACAATGGCCGTGAATTCGATAATTCCTAGGCCCACACGTTTTTTCTCTCCCACGATGTTGCCCTCCGCATGTCGTGCCCATACACTTCTCAACAAAATAGTAAAGCAGAGCGTTCTATTCGTACCATCAATAACACTCTGCGTTCCCTTTTGTTTCAGGCGAGTCTCCCTCTAGCTTACTGGGTTCACACCGCCACATATCTTGTGAACCGCCTCCCCACCACAACACTCGCCTTCTCCACACCATACTCCGTTCTCTTTTCTGTTCCGCCCTCCTATGATCATCTCAAAGTTTTTGGTTGCGCCTGTTACCCTAATATATCCTCTATAGTGCACCACAAACTTGCTCCTCGTTCTTCTCTATGCGTGTTCCTTGGCTACTCCTCGGAGCACAAAGGCTATCGATGCCTCAAGATTCAGTCGAATTGAATTCTCATTTCTAGACATGTTATTTTTGATGAATCCTTCTTCCCTTTCTCTAACATTTCTACCACACCCATGGCACCCTCTGCCCTGGACTTTCTTGTCGATGATAAAGATCTCACTACTTCAGTTCCTAGAGCCCCTTTTTTGCGTGCAGTTACAGCAGGTTCCTCAGCGGCACACCCCGTGCCCGAGGCCCCACTTGCGCCATCGAGCCTTGGTGCAGGGCCGTGGTCGCCCAAGTCCGCGTCATCTGGTGCCGTTGCCCTTGTGCACCCCGCACAGGTCGCTGCCAGCAGTGCCCCACCGATCACGAGTGTTGCCGATCCTGCTACCCTTGCTGCTCGCACATAGGTTGTTGCCAGCGGTACCGGCCGCACAGCTACCACTCGACCGACTGTTATCCCTTCGTTGACCAATGCGCACACGGGGCAAAGATGGCATTGCGCAGCCCGTGGATCGCCTCAATCTCCACGCTGTACCCATGTCACCTCTTCCTCGCTCCGTTCGTGATGCCCTATCAGACCCCAATTGGCGATCTGCTATGCAGGCTGAGTATGACGCTTTGATAGCCAACGACACATGGAGTCTTGTGCCTCACCCTCCTAGCGTCAATGTTGTGACTGAAAGTGGATTTATCATCACAAGTTGCTCGTCGATGGGTCTCTTGATCGTTACAAGACTCGCTGGGTTCTGTGGGGTTTCATATAACAGCCCGATATTGACTATGATGAGACTTTCAGTTTAGTTGTCAAGCCTGCGATAGTTTGCGTTGTCCTCTCCCTAGCATTATCTCAGAACTAGTCCATTCATTAGCTGGATGTGAAGAATGCATTTCTCCATGACACTCTCACTGAGACAGTGTACTGCGTGCAGCCTTCTGGATTTGTGGATTCTTCTCGCTCAAATTTTGTCTGTCGGCTCAACAAGTCCTTATATGGTTTGAAGCAGGCTCCTCGTGCTTGGCATCACAGGTTCGTCTCTCACCTTGTGTCACTTGGATTTGTTGAAACAAAGTCAGATACTTCTCTCTTCATATATCGCCGCGGTCCAGACACAGCCTATTTACTACTCTATGCTGATGACATTGTCCTTACTACCTCCTCTACTGGATTACTCAAGAATATCATTGAGACTCTCCGGCATAAGTTTGCTATGATGGATATGGGTCAGCTGCATCATTTTCTAGGCATTTCTGTGACCCGCTCCGCAGATGGTCTGTTCCTTTCTCAGCGGCAGTACAGTCAGGATATTTTGGAGCATGCCGGGATGAGTGCATGCAAGCCGTGCAGCACGCCTGTTGATCTCCACTCCAAATTATCTGCTGACGGACCGCCTGTCGCTGACGCTACACAGTACCGCAGTCTCGCCAGCGCTCTGCAGAATCTGACTTTCACCTGACCAGACATTACCTTTGCAGTTCAGTAGATCTGCCTCTATATACATGATCCTCGAGAGTCGCACCTCACTGCTCTCAAGCGGACCCTACGCTACCTACAAGACACCTTGTCTCTTGGGGTGACCATGCGTCGATCTTCGCTTGCAGATCTTGTTGTTTACACAGATGCCGACTGGGCTGGCTGTCCTGACACTTGCCGGTCGACCTTTGGTTATGCAGTATTTCTTGGGGATAACTTGGTGTCCTGGTTTTCCAAGCGTCAGCATACGATCTCTAAATTGAGTGCTGAATCTGAATATCGTGCTGTGGCAAATGGTGTTGCTGAAGCTACCTGGCTTTGACAGCTGCTCCTTGAGCTTCGCCACCCCCCTCGACGTGCCACCTTGGTCTATTGTGACAATATCAGTGCTGTATATCTCTCCAGCAACTCGGTGCAGTATCAGCGGACGAAGTATGTTGAGATTGATCTCCATTTCGTTTAAGAGAAGGTCGCTCTTGGTTATATTCAGGTGCTACATGTTCCTACGACATCGCAGTACGCCGACATCTTTACCGAGGGCTTTCCTACCTTACTATTTTAGGAGTTTCTTTTTAACCTGAATGTTAGCGATGCTCAGACTGCGGGGGAGTGTTAGTCTACTGTAATTATAGTAGGTTAACCCGTGTGTAGATGTGTGGTGTGTGTAAGCCATCTCGGCTGACTATATATACTGATATATTAAAATAGAATATAATAAACAATTCTCACACTGAGAGCGACCTTAGATTGCTCCACTAGCTAGACCGGTGAGGAGTGTAGTTAAATCTGCTTTTGATATTGACCCCGCTGATAGCCTTAATCTTCTGTTTGGACCTTGGCTTAAGAAAACCACGAACGCATGCTTCAAAAACAAATGCCTGGAGGTCATTAGTTTCGATGTATGCCATTGGATTTCTGTTTGACATATTTTACAGTGGCTGAACAAAGGGAAAGGGAAAGGAAAGAAAGCTACTGAGGGCACTACTAGAGTAATAGTTTTTAGACTGGATCGCGAACCTTTTTAGTCTCAGTTTTATGTCTGCAAAGGTGGCAGTGTTGTCAGTGGGTAGGGATATGGCGGCATCGATGATAGAGACGGGGACAGCGATAGTGTGGAGGGTGATATTGTTGGTGAAAATGTGGACGTGCGGCGTGGAGGATGATGTCATCGGTGAGAAGGTAGGTGTGCAGTGACGTCAGTGCGTATGGTGTTAGCATGAAGGACGGTGTTGTGAAGAGGCAACTAGAATGCAATTTGGCAACTTAAATCGGAGAAAATGAGAGAATGGTATATATATATCATCCTCTCATAGTATCGATTGTATAAAATAATTGGTGCTAAAGAGTTTTTCTACTCAACCAAAATATTTTTAGTTTTGGTTGCTAATATTTTTAATCCCAATTAGTGTTAACAACCGAGAATAAGGATATCTTCTTTAACCCATACTAAATAGTTTTCCTCTTGTTCAAAATATTTTTAGTACTAGTTGTACAATGGGTATAAAAGATTTTTAGGCAGTTAAAATATGGTGTAATATTGAAAAAACTAGAATTTTTTTTAAAAAATTAGGATTAAAACATTTAAGAAAAAAGAAACTAGGATAATTAATTCTAAAAACATTGAGGGTAAAAACTTTTTATTTTTTATTAATTTTGGATGTACTCTATTTTTGCATGCACTAATTTTTCTATTTTACCTAATTTTATATTCATTTTTCTCTATTTTTCCTATAATTTTCTATTGGGCCCTCTTTTTTAACTGTTCTATTTTTATTATTATAAAATACTCTTATTATTTCTACATTAAATTTTAGCGGCATCTCTCTCATACTTTCTACTCTCAAAAATCTGTAGTACGGGTTAAAAATATCAACCGATACTTAATAACTATACAATAATATTAGCTGTTATCTCTAACAAATACTAATATGTTTAGTAACATTGATACCTATTGATAACACCAACTAGTACTAATACATATTTCTTTACTACATCAACTGATACTAAAGATCATACATGCATCGAGGATGTCTGATCATTATAACCGATACCAAAAATATACATTAATACCAATTGATATTACCAAACATACTAATAAAGCAAGTACCGGGTTTTTTAGCAATTGATATATTTATGTTTTGGTCCAAAACTATTTCTTTGGTAGTGAGGAGTCACTCTAGTCAAGCAGGTGGCAAAGGTGGTATATGGTGCTCAACACAGATGGCAGCTTCGAGCAAGAAGAATAGAGTTGTGAAGATGGCAGGACAAGGAGTTTTGCTTGAAGGATTGTTTACCTTTTGATGTAAACTAGGTGTACACTGTTCTCCTGGTGTGAGGTGGTTGCTTTTGTTAGTAGTCCGTGTGTTGGAGAAATTGGACTGTTACAGCTAGCGTTTTCTTTTGATGTGAGGGAGAGCTTTTCTTTGGAAGTGAGAAGGGATGCAATCTCAGTTTGCATAGAAAAAGAACGGCTCTATAGTTTTTACCTGGTTATGTGATTTGTGCTGCCTTCAGTACTCGCGGTTGCAAACTTTCCGCTTGTTTTTATACGCATGGTTCTCAAACTACGAAATATTATGTTTTTTTATAAATCATCTCTATAGTAAAATTACTTTAAAAAATCATATTAATTTATTTATTCAATTTTTATCTAATATTTCCACTTGTCTGTTAAACGTGCCAGGGGTCTGGGTACTAACTTGCCCAAACGAACATGGCTTATCTGTTGAAACTCTGTTATGTTCTGTGCTGCCATTTCCAATAATTGAAATGTGGGGAGACTTTGCTTCTGTTTCTCAAAATCTAAATCATATACTCTATCCATTTTAAAATATAAGTTTATGTTAGGATAAGATTTTGACCAATTACTTAATTATGGCATATTTTGTTCTATTAATACATCACTCATGTTTCAAATACAAAGTATTAATTTTATGTCGTAAAAGCTATATTGCTCTTATGTTAATAAAACAAAATACACCCTATATTTTAAAATGGATGGATTATATGATAAAAGATGGAGAGGCTAAATCAAAATCTAAATGGCAGAAAATATGAATGGTTGTAGCATAGCAATTTTTTTTGTCAGACACACATATATCTGTATTCTTTTAGGTGTAAGTCATTGTTTTATCTATAGTACAACATCATGCGATTAGGCAGATATCAACCTATCTCCATACAGATGAAATGGTCATAAAAAATAAATTGATATTTGCATCGTCAAACCGAGCTGCACCATCTAACTCATTTCTGGGGCCAACATGTACACTTGCTTATACTCAGGTGTATATGCGCCACACTTCTAAGAACTTTTCCACAAGGAAAAATGCTCTAAAATAACAGTTATGAAAATAGAATTGTTGAGAGTGTTGTTCTCACTTGAAAAATGCCAGTAATGAACAATTGTTATGCATTTCTTGAGAAATTGCATTGCCCACCCTTCTCTGTTTCCATAACGTGCATGGTTCTGGTCTCCCAACATATATACACTTCTCTTTCCCTTATTTTTCAGTGAAAATTTTGTCGCGTCTCACAACATCCACGTGATGCATGCCACACCCTAGTTTCCATCAATTACCCCTACAAAAAGAGAACCACAGAAGTATATCACACAGATGTCACCAGATATCATATAGTTAACAAAATCACCAACAGACAAGGTGTAGACAGATACAGAAGCACATAAAACAATATATCGCTGTCAAAAGGCAAAACAAAACACATCCAGAGACAGAGAGAACGTGATGCACACCTAGCTATCCACTAGCTACAAATATGCAGTCAAGGGTTTTCACTCCATGCATGAACCATCTACTGATGCTATGGGCCACAAAACGATACAATATATAAAGCACCCGGACGCATAGGTTCATGTATGCATGCACATATATATAGCCATGAACGCCTACTTAATTGGAATATATCTGTAATACAGCGCTTCAGTAAATCGTTTTCGGAAAATAATTAAGAAAGAGACTTGAAATTTCGACTTTTAACTATTGCTCAGAATAATGATCGGAGAGTATGGATGCGTAGAGCTCATCAAGTTAGCGAAATAGACTATACCTTTGTTACCAAAGGAGTTCGGACAAAGCTGTGACGATTGGATCAATTTAGGCGGATAGATTTTAATTTAGGTTTCCTTATCATCCTTTCTTTTGTTTTAAAAACAAGAACAGATATCATAAGAGGCAGAGATCGTTACTTCGATCGGGAGGCTTGGCCGTGTAGACCACTGCCCTCCGTAGCCATCTCACACAAGAAAAATAAAGAGAGAGATCGATTGGCTCGAGGATCCCGCTGCCGCTGCCCTTGCGGACGTCACCGTTGCCGGGCACTAGCCCACCACGATGCTGCCGTCCCTCACCTGCCCTTGCCAGCATGCCGTGTCCTACTGGTCCTCTGATCTGCTAGTTTCATGCTTTACTGCTGATCTGTGTTGCTGCCTGATGCGTTTTGCCCTTGACACAACTAGCTGCTGCTGCCGACGGCCATGGAACAGCAAGGAGGCAGAGAATCAGGAATGAAGAAAGAGAAGGAGGAAAAAAATGAGATTGGGGCTACGACAAAACTTGTTAGCTAGATTCGTCTTCAGTATAATGTTTCTCCCTGCAAGGGTAACCACTAATTGTCTCCAATCACATTAATTTTAAATAGAAATCGTGTTTAGTCACGACGATTCGAATTTAATTTTTCAATCGGTAGGCTGCAGTCTTTGGATCTAAATGAGAGTTGTAGGTCTCTTCAATATCTTTCTAATGAGTGTATAAGTTGGACAAGCGGTTGAGGAGAAATTGAAAAATCGGTTCAGCGGATCGGCCCGAAAACCAGCACAGCAATTCGTTATTTTTTATGTATGGGAGTGATAGAAGCATAATTAGATTTTTATCTTAGTGTGAGAGTTGTAGGTAATTTTTTGTTAGATGTTCGAGATATACTTAATTGCTATCCTTGGTTAAGTGGTTCAAGTATTATCATTAAAATAATGAGAAAGGTTTTAGATGGCCATCGAAAAATCCCAGACTTTGTGGTTTTAGAATTTGCATAGAGTAATTAGTGATGTATATGAATTCTAACCAAGTGGTTGTTTATAATTAGATTTTTAGTGTTACTTTGTTGTTAGGTTTAGAGGATTGCGCTACTGCTGATGTAACGCCAGGTTATCAAAGATTTTAATGCAAGTGCATGACAAACTTTTTGATTATGATAAATAGATTGTTTTGCTTTTACTTATTCACTTCCACTAAATATTTATGGGATTGTGTATCTATTAATCATGGTTTTGTGCTATTCATATTTATGGTGTTATTCTTATATGAATATTCTTGATTCTTATATCAGTTAAATAATTCATGTTGTATGGAAGTCATCAACTTGCAATCTAATTCTTTTTTCATATTCCTTTGGTAAACATTGGTCTTCTTACTTAGCTTTAGAAGTAAATGCTAAGGGTGTGTTCATGATTGACTAGGATAGAAATTAGTAATTAATTGAATCTAGTGTTTATTTATGTTTGTTCGGAACAGAAACTACTTTTACATCAAATCTGAAGTTTCTTTTTAAAGGCAACGGGAACTACTATTACATCGAATATGGAGTTTTTGTTTATTCTTTATTACCATTTATTTAATATATGTTTTTTCTATTTTTATATTGTACTTGCTGAATATAGTGTACATACTCTTGTGTTTGACTTAGTTTTTACATAGAATGAGATATCAGCATGCATGGAGGGAATTAGCACCCTTTTACCTCTAGTTTAAACTTAGTTTTATGAAATTATAATAATTTACCTTGTCATTAGATTGTCGTGGCTATTTGAGTTATTTCTTTGATGTCGTTCATGGTATCTTAGTAAATTTATAAATTGCATGTCATGGGCTCTGATAAATTTTAGACAAAGCTGTTTTTGTGTGTTTTGTGTACCAGTCTAGGTATGTGGATATCCAGGGCATTACAATATTAGAGCTCACATCACATGTTTGCATAGCTGATACTTGATTTATGATATGTTTGGTAGAGCTCCAAAGCTTAAATGATCTAGAGTTGTTGAGCTAAGGAAATGTTACTCCATCCTTCCTATATATTTTCTAAAGCAGATCCACTAGCTCTGCAGCTATAAAATTGAGGATTTGTTAATGTTTGGCTTAGCTCCAGCTCTACTGAATAAGGATTTAGGAGTTGGAGCCTGCCAAATGGTTGCCCCAGTGCTCCAATTAGGATGGCTTCCAGCACATAGAATGAAATATGAGAAAAGCATATAACCCCCTATTCCGGATTTTAATGATTAACGATAATGTAATTGCTGGGACTAATTGTTTTTTAAGTGTACAAAGGTTAGGGTTTTAATGATGACTGTGACAAACTTAGAAAAGGTGCGGCCGAGAAAACTTTTCAAAATTAAAAGACGCTTGGTTTTGCAGGCTATCCGCATTCAAGGAGTTGAGGTCAATGCCATGGATTTAGGTTTTTTTTATTTTAAAAGACTAGACTACAAAGAGTGGTGGAAGTTTAGTCGCTTGAGATTGCCACGTGCTAGTTCTCAAAAGTAAGGCGCTAAACAAGTTGAACAAACAGTAAAAAGTTGCAATAGAAAGATATCTTATTTGCCTGGAAAGTCGAATCATCAGGCCAAGCAATTTTCTAGTCCTGGGTAAACCATTGAATTGGACGGTCCGGCATGTGACCAAAGAGTCCCGTCAAGTAGATGGAAACATTACTAGTATGGATATAATCGTGGCTATTTTATACATACATTAACCAAAAGAGGACGCTTTCTATGTAAAATTTACTTGTTATATATTAGAAAAAAGATGCTACACCATGAGATTTGTATATTATCAATTTCACAAGTAGTTACATGGGTGAAGAAAAGAGGAGAATGTGTAAGGAATGCATAGATAATCAATAAAGTTAATTGGGGTTTCTCCAAGTCTCCTTTCATAATTATTGGACCATGGAAGGCAACAGATAAAATTCCATACATTTTGGATTTGGATTTGGCCTCCTAACGCATTAACTTTCAATGACCTGGCGTTGCTCCAAAAGATTTCTCGGGCACATGAGTTTTTGTTGGAAAAGTATTGTAGTTTACTTTCATATGTTTTTGGTACTACTTAAAATTCGATCTGACTGCTCGCAATCATCAAAACAAGCCATGTTCAAACCTGTTTATGCTCTGAGTCATGTAATTGTGTTGTGGGCTAATCCGGTAAGTAGTGTGGCTCTCCTAAGTCACACCCCAACCCTAATACGTCCAACTCATATATATTAAGTAATAATCACTGTTTAGAGTCGGATTTTTCTTAGATTATTAATTTTCACCACTATAATACCCTGTATTTCAATTAAGCAGTTTTCAAAAAATAACTACAAGAGAGACCATGAAATTTTGATTTTTAAACTACTCATGGAATAGAGATAATCGGGGACCATGGGTGTATAGAACTCGTCAAGTTTTGTAAATGGACAATACATGCTAAAACTGGAGTTGGGATGAAGTTGTAAAAGATGCATTATTTTGGTCCGTTGGATTTTAATTAGAGCTTTCGTAATCCTTATCCAGTGGTTTTTTTTTTAAAATAAATAGAGGTAAGGCATATAAGAGATCGGAAGCAGCAGCCAAACGTTGCCGCCGCTACCTGATGCTGCCATCGCTGCACTGTGGCGAGTTGATTGTTGGGCTGATATGCTTCTGTGTGTGCTGATGCTGTCCGCCAGAGCTGACGGCTGTTGTCGCCGGACCACCAGAATGGCAGCGAATGCGTTCACCGTGTCTCTCATGCACGCGAACACGGTGGAAACTCTCAACACACAGGATATCTGTCGCTAACAACCACAACCTTTTCTCTTTATTAATACGGTGTTTACATGGTCCACGATCCCCCGCCACGCCCGCTCACACTGTGTCGTGTCCACTTAAAGTGCGGAAACATTTCCTGCAGTGCGTGGCAGAAGACCTACTGGCCACACCGTGAACGCAGCACAGTTCTGGCCACTACACCGTACATGCAACTAGTTAAACTTAGAAGGGAATATGCACTGCCTAATTATTAGTATGACATGCAAAACATGAACGTGTACGGGATTGGACTTAACAAATCACCCCTAATCCCGTTGCACATCAGCTACTCCCAGTTGCTGCCTTAGTTCGATAAACCTGACCTTGCCAAGTGCCTTAGTCATTATATCAGCTAACTGATTTTGAGTGCTCACATGATCTATGTCAATGCTTCCATTTTCAACACATTCTCTGACAAAATGGTACCTTGTATCGATATGCTTACTTCGATCATGATGTACCGGATTTTTGCTTAGAGCTATGGCCAACTTGTTGTCAACGAGGAGGCTGACCTTTGGGGCTTAAATACCGAGTAGCTCTCCCAACAATTTGCTGAGCCAAATACCCTGACATGCTGCATTAGCACTGGCAATGTACTCGGCTTCACATAATGACAGAGCAACCACTCTTTGTTTCTGTGACACCCATGTAACCAGGTTCATCCCCATGAAAAACATTGAGTCACTGGTACTCTTCCTATCATCTATGTCCCTAGCTAGATCATTGTCACTGAAACCCAGAAGCTTAGGTTCTGAAGTTCCTGATCTTATATACCGACATCCATAGTTCACAGTTCCTGCAAGATACTTGAGTGTTTGTTTCACTACAGCCCAATGACTTGCTCTCGGTGTCTCTATGAACCTACTCACAATGCCTACTGAATATGCAATATCAGGCCTTGTGTTCACCAAATACCTCAAACTCCCAATCACACTCCTATACTTTGTTGCATCCACAGGAGAGGATTTGTCACTCTTGCTAAGCTTCAGTCTGTTCTCCATGGGAACATGATAGGGGTTGCACCCCTTCATACCAGCTTGTTCAAGAATTTTCAAAGTATAAGAACTTTGACAAATAGTTGTCACCCCTTCCTTTTGATCTACCTGAATACCCAGATAATAAGTGAGAAGTCCAAGGTCACTCATACTGAACCTTTGCATCATTTGCTTCTTGAACACTTCAATGCTCTTTTGACTTGGCCCTATAATTATCAAATCATCAACATATATCCCCACTAGCAGAAAATCTTTGTTCTCTAAATGTCTGTATATTGCATGTTCCAGTGGATTTCTGACAAAACCAAGCTTCCGCAATTCTTTGTCCAATTTAGCATTTCATGCCCTGGGTGCCTGACGCAACCCATATAGTGCTTTCTTTAGTCTGAGTACTTTGCCACTTCCTTTCTCAACACCAAAGCCTGGAGGCTACTGCAATATATGTCCTCAACCAAGCCACCATTCAAAAACGCTGATTTGACATCCATGTGATGCACTTTCCAACCATCTCTTGCTACCAGTGCAAGTAGTAGTCTCATAGTTTTAATTCTTGCCACTGGAGCAAAGACTTCCTCAAAGTCCACCCCATCACACTGAGCATAGCCCTTAGCTACTAGTATGGCCTTGTGTTTGATCACTCTTCCTTCTAGATCTTTCTTTACTTCGTAAACCCATTTGAGCCCTATTGCATGATGGCCTGCAGGTAGCTCTACTAACTCCCAGGTTTGATTGGACTGAATTGACTACATCTCTGAACTCATTGCATCTCTCCAGCACTTTTCTGTCAGTGCTTTCTCAACACTATTGGGCTCTTCTGCAGCTATGTAGCACACTCCACTGTATTCAAAGCCATGAATCTCCTCAGTTGAATCAATGAGATCCTAAAGTGTGCGACATCTCACTTTGCTTCCATCAGAGTCCACTGTTCCTCTAGTTGGAGGTGTTGCAAACTGAAAATTGGGTGCAGACAGAGTCGATGATGGTGTGGACTGACTTGGTGATGCTGCTGGATTATTGTTGCCTGACCACTAATCAGATGATGCAGCCATGGGAGGAGGAGGCGAACCTGGTGCTGACTATCCTTCAAAGTCCACTAAAACACTCTGAATATTTTCAGTCACTCTTCCCTGTCCGGCAATAGTATAATATTCCACATCTATCACCTTGTCAGTTGCTGCTGGCTGACTTCCTTCATCCCAATCCCATCCACGATGCTCTTCAAATATCACATCATGTGTAACTTGCAGCTTCCTTGCAACCAGGTCATATACCCGATAGCCTTGGGTGCCTGCTTCATATCCCAGATATATCATGGGGGTTGATCTATCTGACATTTTTGTCACTCCTAGTCCAACACGCTTCACATGCGCAATGCAACCAAACGTGAGTAGATGATTCACATTAGGCTTCCTGTGATGCCATGCTTCATATGGTGTCTTCCCATCAAGACTTCTAGTGGGTGCCCGATTCAGCAGATAAATAGCTGTGTTCACTGCTTCTCCCCAAAATTCACTGGGCATCTTCTTGCTTTTCAGCATACAACGTGCCATCTCCACAATGGTTTGGTTCCAGCGTTCCACAACTCCATTCTGCTGTAGTGAGTATGGTGTTGTTATGTAGTGTTTCACACCATGCTCATCACATAATTCTTTGAACTGAATGGAGTTGAACTCACCACCTCTGTCGCTACGGAATGCACGAAGTCTCTTCCCACTCTCTGTCTCGGCCAGTGCCTTGACAAGCTTGAAACACTTGAAAGCTTCATCCTTTGTCACCAGGAGTTCTAGCCACATATACCAGCTATAATCATCAACAATGAGTAGGAAGTAGTTCTTACAACTGGGTGTGCTGGGGCGGATCTAGCCACACAAGTCTGCATGAACCAAGTCCAGTGCCTTCTCCCCCCGATAATTTGCCACTCTTGGGAATGCCTGTCGGTGTTGTTTCCCGAGTGCACATCCATCACAGAACTCCTCCACTCGATCAATCAATGGCATGCCTTCCAAGATCACGGAGTGAACAAAAGTTCAGATGTCCATACCTTCCAAGCCACAGCCGGGCTTTGTAATCCTTCTTTGCCACCAAGCACATAGGAGTTGCTAGCTACATCTTCAACCGATAGAGATGATTCTTAACATGAGGTGCTCGAGCCAGCAATGAACGCTCAACATCAAACACATTACAGAATCCATCCTCAATCACTACCTTGCAGCCTCCCTCCTCAAGCTGACCAATACTGACTATGTTGCTTTTTAGTTTAGGTATGAAATAAACTTCAGTAAGTACCTTGTGTCCCTTGTTATTGGTCTAGAGCATCACCGATCCTATGCCTTCAATCTCCACTAGGGATCCATCACTAAAGCGAACAATACCTCCAACTGATACATCCAATGATGCGAGTGCCTCTTGGGGCCCCGTCATATGGTTACTGGCCCCTGTGTCAAGGACCCATACATCATCATCACAGTCGGCAGGATACACCTTCTTCTCGATGAGGTGCACAACCTATTGTGCAGTTCGTACCTCGACAGGCTCGATGTCGTGCCGCGCCGTCACGACGCGCACGGTGTTCACCGTGGCCAGCATCAACACTGGCTGTTCTTGATCAGCCTACACATGATGTGCTTCTTCCTTGCGCCCCTTTCTTGGGCCTCTTGCAGTCTTGTTTCCAATGGCCATAGATGCCGCAATTGCGACACTTGCCTTTGCGCTACGAAGTACCCTCGGAGGTCAGCTTTACACCGGACTCCTTCTTCTCACCACGACCGCCCCCTTTTGGCTTGCCAAGGGAGTGCCCATCTTGCCTGTTGCCTCCGCCTGATGACGATGGATTTGGGGAGAGCCGATAGCGATACTTTGATAGCCACTCCTCCTCCATTAGCATAAGTCTCCCCGTCTTCTCGGTGATCAAGTCCACCTCGAACCGGTCCTCGGCCGTCTTTAGGCGACCCACTAGTTCCTCGATGGTGAGGGTTTTTAGATCGAGTAGAATCTCGATTGAGACCGCGATCTGGGAGTATTGTTGAGGTAGAACTCGCAGCATCTTCTTCACCACACGAGAGTCCTCGATAGCCTTCCCAAGGGTACGTAGATTCCCCGCCATCACATTGATGCGCATGGCGAAGTCATCCGCCTTCTCGCCATCCTTGAAGGAGATGTTCTCTAACTCTTTCAAAAGCCTTTGAGCATTGGCTTCCTTTACGTGGTCAGCTCTGACCTGCATGCTCTTCACCGCCGCCCACGCCTCCTTGACGGTTTTCTTGCTGCCTAGCGTCGCCCACATCTCCCTTAGCACAGAACACAGGAGCGCACTCATCGCTTGTCGATCCTGCGCTCTCTTCACTACATCGCTGCCGGGCTGAATTGCCTCCCAAATCTCCATCGCCTCGAAATTACACTGCATCAACATCGCCCAATCCGCATAGTTATTGTGATTTAGCATCGGCCACATGAGCGCATTCTCCTGGACTCCACCCGCCACGCCACTGGATGACCCCGTCTAACCCATCTCCTTCTCCGATCACCTCCTACTGGGAACAACGAACTTCTTGCGTGCTGGTTCACACGGTGGGCTCACCGATCCATCGTAGAACATGCACCTTCACGGCTCTGATACCACTTGTTGTCGCCGGACCACCAGAATGGCAGCATGATGATGATCGGCGACCGTGGCGAACATGTTCACCGCGTCTCTCACGCACGCGAACATGGTGGAAACTCTGAACACACAAGATATGTGTCGCTAACAACCGCGATCTTTTTGTCTAGACTTTTCTCTTTATTAATACGGTGTTTACATGGTCCACGATCCCCCCTGCCACACCCGCTCATGCTGCATCGTGTCCACCTAAAGCGCGAAAACATTTCCTGCAGTGCGTGGCAGAAGACCTGCTGGCCGCACCGTGAACGCAGTACGGTTTTGGCCACTACACCGTACATGCAACTCGCTAAACTTGAAAGGGGAACATGCACTGCCTAGTATGACATGCAAAACATGAACGTGCACGGGATTGGACGTAACAATGGCCAGAGAATTACTGAAGGGAAAAGGAGAACATAACAGAAGAAGGTCATCAAATATAGGAGAAGGGAAAAGATGAAAATTTAGGGTTTTGTGGATAGGTCATTTTGATCACGAATCCGTGGTCTGTGTGTGCTGCAAAGGTAACCCCTTGTTAGTCCCTATATACATGCATATAATTAAAATAGAAATTGAGATTAATTGTGGGTGGTTAGAATTTAATTTTCGAACCGGTAGGCTGAAACATTAATTTGAAAACTGGGATTTACTTATAGGGAATCAAGTCCTGTGGCCCAAACAAAAGATGCAGGTCTCGTTGTTACCTTTGTAACAGCATTAGTTTAGTTCGATTCGGATGGGTGGTTTAGTTGAAATTGATAAAACAGTGCTGCTAACAGGTACGAAAGCCAATGCTGTAGTTCTTTATTGAAAACTGACATTCATACAAGTAGAACTAGATCTTTTACATAGTATGATAGATGGACATAATTTTGTGTAGATCCTTTAGATCTACTTATTTTCTAAGTTTTGTTGAGCAGTTTAAAAGTTACGAATTAAGCAGTAGGGACATGTTTTTGGTCGGTCTATCGAAAACTCTGGATTTTTGGGTTTTGAGAGCTAATATCAATGAATTAGTGACTAAATGTACCTCAAAGATTCTTGATTGTTGTAAAATAACTTTCAAGTATTATTTATTCATTAGGTTTAGAGTGTTCCAGTGCCGATGTTAGGTTACGGGTATAGGTTACACTCGTATAATTAACATGCGGTGAATGGAATGTTTTGTGCTACTTACATTACTTCCATTATATCATTACACTTCTGTGATTTTATATATTATTTATTCTTGTTTTAGGCCATTTTTCGTTTATTTGTATTCATGTTTGAAGTTGGGAATTTCATGATTTTGGTTTCTTTATGGTTAAATAATTCAAGTACCTTACATACCCATGGAGTGTTACTTGTTCTTTATACGCTATGCTTGAGTAGTGTGGCCAACTTACTCAGGTTACTGATAATGCTAAAAGGATAACCATGTTTGTCTGGAACTATTATTTATTGGAATTTGGTTTTTTCATATTCTTGTATCCTTGGAATAGGAACTATTGTTTAATGCAATCTAGGTCTTTTCTTTTCTTTTTAAGGAAAGAAAACATTTTCATATCAATTCTTTATTTGCCAATTGTTATGTGTATGTCTTTTCAGTTCCATAATATACTTACTGAGTTTTTTATACTCACCCTTATGTTTTATTTGGTTTATAGGCTCTACCTGACATTGACATACATGGATGGAAAGTACCAACCCTCTTCCTTTACACCTACCAACATATCGAAAAGTAACCGTTGCTTGATAATGTTATAGTATTTAAGATTTGGTCACATGTTATCCATATTATTTACTGGAAGTTTTTCATGGTGCCCTGTTCATGCCTAATGTGTATTTCGTATTTTTGTCGTGGATGCCTTTAAATATAGGGGAGATTCCGCCTAACTTTTGTAATAAATTTAGCAGCAAGTGGTTTATTTTTTCCACTCTAATTATATGGATATCTATTCTTTTCTTATATAGGAGAGTGGTTGGCATCAAGGTTTGCCGAAGGACAAAATAACCATGGAAGCTGTGAGTGCACAATGTGACGGTGATAACGATGCTACTTGTTAGTTTATATTCATACGATCTTATTGATTTTAAGTGTTTTACTATTAAACTAAACCATACATGTGCCATATGGAGATTGTAATGGCAAGATACACGTCTCAGTTAGTGTCTACTGCTACAAATTCTAGATGCGTCGTGGGATTTTGATTGCTTTACTGCTTGTGGATGCCTATTCCAGCAGTTTGTGGTTGACATGTATAATTGTACATCAAGGTTGAGAGCTTGTCTCTCGACTATGTCAGGTCAAGGCTTGATGGACATGATCCAGGTCGGAGAGAGCTGCGCAAGTGCGGTTGGAAAATAGATCGTGCTACCAACGTCATTCGTTGGTGGTGGGTGAGATATGAAGTGTTGATACGTGAATGCCATGGCCTTAGTGCAAAAGTATGGGAAGCTGGACATATTTCAAACCAGACCAGCAACCTTGAGTGGGAAAAGTTTATGGGCGAGCTTGACCCTGGTCAGACAACATAAGATCATCCTGATCATGTGGTTCGTATTTTCAAAGCCAAGTTGGAGTATCTAAAGAATCAGCTATTCAAGAAACACATCCCTGATAAGATCATTACATATGTTTATGTCTTTGAGTTGTAGAAGAGGGGCCTACCACACGCACACGTCTTAATGATCAAGTGGGAGATACAAGCTAACATTTATAGGGAAATATGACTGCATCGTGTTTGCTAAACTTCAAGACCAGACCATGAGCTATATCATATCTTGTTATCAAGAATACAATCCATGGCCCTTACGGTCAATGCTTTTAACATGAAAAATGCGAGTTCGTCGATAGAATAAACATTAAAATGATCAGATGGTTTCATAGGGAGGTGATGACATAACATAGCTTTGATTGAGCAGAGAATTACCCTCATAATTATTACCCATTTGAATTTTTGAAGTCGCTAACTCCCAATGGGATACTCCACACATGTCTAAGCTGAAGATAAATTGCCCCATCATAGTATTGAGGAACATTAAACCTACTAAACGGATTTTGCAATAGGACAAGCTAGTGGGCCAAGGTTTAGAAGAAATGCTATTCACACAAAGATTGTGATAGGCACCATGCTGAGAAGAGGGTTTTCCTTCTCAGTACCTATGTCCTTTGAATGACAAGATAGTTTTCTTTTCGCTTTAAGAGAAAGCAATTTTCGATTAGACTAAGCTTCACATTGATGATCAACAAGGCACATGACAAACCATTCTGAATGTTGGAATGTACCTACCATCATTATTATTGGGACTTGCGACTCCAAAAATTTTTTTGCACCTGTTGTCTCGCATATAACACAGTGTGACATGCATCAGACTCCTCTCACCATGTCTCACATCTATGGCAGCACCACGCAGGTTGAGCGACAATAGAAACACACAGGTAGAGGCTCAATAGCAAGCGGCTGACCTGCTAGCATTGTTGAGGGTAGAGGAAAAGGAGGCCAGTGATGATGCTAGACAATGCTGATGGCACTGCCTATGGACGAGGAGAGACGGTGTTAGGTGAAGAGGGAGGAGAGGAGGGTATGGAGGGAGAGAGCGAGGAGTGAAGGGAATGGAGGCGGCAGCAGAGATGAGACTAGGTAGCGACACCAATACAGGATGGGGATGGATAGATAGATAAATATCTTTAGATATTTTTTATTGTAGTCCTTCGACTCTATAAATATTAAAAAAAGTTCTTTATTTAATTGATATATTTCAAAATAGCCCTGCAATTTTTATTTATTATATATATATATTATAGATGAGTTTCCAAATCCTATTTTGTAGATTTTATCAAGTCGGACATCTGAGTCCAATCAGATTTCAACTCCCGATTCCGAAGTCCGAGTACCGGTAGCACCCAAGTCTATACATTGCGTTGTCAAGAGCAAGTGCTAAGAACAAGCATCAAAATTCTCTGTGGCAAACAAAGAGAAGGTAACAAACGGCATAAATAGAGTGAAACGTACATAGGAGGTCCTCACAACATAGATGACATATCCGTATTAACCTACCACATGTGCATGCTTACTTCTCATTCTTTTTTAATTATATTAACTACCTAAAATTTATTTTTTATTTTCTTCGATAGGATTAAAAATCACTTCTTGTGGTTATGGACCAGACGAGCTGTTGTTAAATTGACTTATTTTTTTTAACTTTATCTTTTTGTTTCTATCGATGAGTCCTGCAAAAAAACTCCTATCGATGGTATCTTGCTGTGATAGTTCATACAAAGAATACAGTTGTTCCTAATAAGAATTGACGTTCCCATTTTTTGTACCATATACATACATCATTTTTTGTACAATATACATGCATAGTTTGTTTATAATGACTAGCTAGGTGCCCTTGCTGCCTTTCTTCAGGTTCTGTTGAGTTAAGATTGTTCATTGTACATAAAGTTGAGACTTGTATGAATTTTTGCACCATCATTGCAATTTTCATGGAAATGGTGTTCGATTCCTCTATTACATAGATTTTCCCTACTTTTTTATTTCACTTACAAAGTCACAATTCATCGTAGTTGAACTTCCTTGAATAACTCAGAACTGTCTCTGATGAAATTTGCCTATCAGTGCGGTAGAAGTAAACACATATTCACGTACCGTGAAATGGCATTTGCCATTAGTATTAGGAATGTATAACCATGTATAGGATTATACTGTATCTTGTATTTCTTGTAATACTCCACTAATTGAGTATCTCTTGTATCTACACATGGCTATATCTAATTAATGGTGCACTAACTGCTTTTACTCATGGATAAATCTGATGGCTTACAATTGCTACGATGAATCCAACGTCTTATATAACCTCCACCTCCCTGTGTGCGAGATCTCCTCCTCCACTCACCCCTCGGGCCCATCATGTGCACTCACCATGCCCATCGAGCAAAAACAGGCACACCCTCACGGTGACCGCGCCCGTCGCATTGCCTAACCCTAGCCCACCATACGCCGCTGTGCCACACATCCGAGCACGTTGCTCCACCACCACGGACGGCTGTCCTCAAACGTGACACCACCTACCCTATCAATCATTGCTCCACCAACAGCCGCCGCCACCACTGATCCCACTCCCCCTGGTCGTCGTCGCCGAACCTATGCCTCGCCTCATCTGCATTGAAGGTAAAATTTCCTGTTTACCTTCAGTTTGTGATCAAGGTGAAGATGTTCTCGTTTTATTTCCTGTTTTATTTGAGTTTGAGATGTCAAATTTTGAGAATGGCTTACATCGGTACTGCAATTCCGGTTTTGTCTGCGGGGTGTGTGCACTGCGAGTTCCATAGATGCTGATGCGCTGGCTGCTACATGCTATGTTCAATCTGTTCTGGCTTTGGAACAGCATCATCAGGGTAATTCCAGTGTATCAATCGCTCGCTATTTAGCCGCATAATTATGCTCATTATGCATTTCAGGGACCGACTCAACAATTATCATCCGCTTTGTGTGGGAGAGGAAGACAACATCATTGATTCTGAAGAACAGTTCATTTGTGGTGAGCACCTTTTGTTTTGTAGGATTGGAACCATGCTTGCTGCTATATGAATTAGCACATCATTGCAGTACTTATATGCTTCTTGCCCATGATTGGTTACCTAATTTATTGGTCAGACATTATCCTAAAGCATGTCCTGCCTTTGTGTTCGCCGATATTAAATTAAAATCAGGCCATATGATTGCCCTTATCTGCTCTCAGCATGTTTTAGCTATATATTGGCTGATCATAAAATTAGGGATCACCCATTTCTACTTCAGAACAGTTTGTCTTCCAGTATTAGTTCAGGGCATACTTGTACGATTGTATCTGCATCTTTTTTTTCACTTTTGAACCATGATAGAAAGAAAGGATTCAGATGGTGCCCCTCTTAAGCGACGTTTATTCTGCTAAGTACTTTTAAACCTAGGCCCCTCATCATCTTTAAAATCTGTGCTTTTTTTCCTGGAGAGCATACAAGCACATCTCTTTGTTTTATCTCTTTTTTGCTATTGTCAACTCTCAATTACTTGTAGAATCTCATTGAAATGCCATTGGATAATGAACATGGGAGGTCGACTAGATCGATCCACCTTTTATAACCTCGGTCATGTTAAATAGTGCTTTGACTATGGAAACTCATCGGTGAATTTACCACTGTGAACCATGGCAGTGTGTTGTGCTGTTATAATATTTATATATATATATATATATATATATATATATTTGTGTTCCATCCAGTTTGTATTTTGCTGAGTGCCTCTCAATTGGCATTTACAATTATTGGTTACTAAGCATAGGATTTGTGCCATTGATCACATAGCATTTGTTCTCATGCTATTTATGACATTCCACCATGTAGTAATGTGATACAGCAGCAGCTAGACCCGTATAACATATCTGACATCGCTCTTTCCTTTCTTTTTTGCATTTGTAGTAATTTTGATGGAATTAGTATCTTTTTCTTGCATGCATATTTACATGTGTATAGTGAAATTAGTTGATAGCTTCAGCCTTCAGGTTCTTCTGACAAGCAGCAAATAGTTCATATACCAGGCAAGAATAAAAATTAGGGAGTTAATTTGCTAATGCTGTGCGATGAATAAGTCTGTAAGCATCTGTATATACTTTTTCATTACCAGAAAACGCTCCTAGAAGTCTGAAAACAGTTTTGGTCTACAGCCTTCAAGATTTCCTTCTGCAGAAACATTAAAATATTGCATTTCCTATCGAGTACCTAGACAAACAGAGTTCTGCCAACTGCATATCCTATAAATGATTAAAGCTTCTAAGAATTGATCTATTTATTGAAAGAGTTTCCTTTCTCATCATTGAAAGTTGTATGGGCTGCAACGTGTAGAGCAGTGGGACTAAAATATTGGAGATAAATCACTGAAGAACTGGACTCTAATTGTGAGTACCTGTGTACTTTCTGTTCGTTTAACCCTGATGTAACTGATTTTGGTTTAAAATTCAGTCACTTTGCCCTTTTCTCTAGAGTGCAAAAAGGGCAAAGCTTTTGCGTGTCCTTATTAGAGAGGAAAAGTACATACTCAGTTCAAGTGAGCAGATTTCAGATCAAGTCAACTAAAGCACGTTGGTATGTCCGAGTGTCACTCTACGGCCACATCAATCGATGCTCATGCTAAGCTATCCGCTACTAGTAGTACTCTTGATGTCGATCCGACATAGTATAGGAGTGTTGTAGGTACCCTATCTTTACTGTGACTCAGCTAGAGCTAACCTACGCAATCTAGCAAGTATGTCTCTTTATACATGATCTCTAAGAGTCTCACCTTGCCTTGAACAAGAGCATTCTTTGGTATGTGAAGGGCTCTCTCTCCATCAAACTCAATGTCGGCATTGATCCTATCTAGTCCTTGACCGCATACTCTAATGTGGAGTGAGCCGGTTCTCATGACTAATAGTATTCGACCTCTACCTACTACGTCATTCTTGGCAATAGTCTGGTCTATTGTTCTTCCAAGCATCAGACCACAATCTTTCACTCTAGTGCAGAGACTAAGTACCATGCAGTTACCCACAGTATTGCCAAGTGCTACTAACTATGTCAGCTTCTATAGGAACTTTATGGTCCCCTCGCTTCACCGATAGTTGTCTATTACAACGATGTTAGTGGCATCTATGTTATGACCAACCTAATACATCATCATCGTACAAAAGCATATTGAGATTGACATTCACTTTATTTGCAAGAAGGTTACATCAGGCTAGGTTTGTGTACTTTACGTTGCATTGTCCCATTAGTTCGTGGACGTCAAGACCAAAGGCTTGCTGGTGCAATTATTCACTGTATCTGCAGGCAGGTTTTATGATTGCATAGCCATGTATAGGATTATACTATATCTTGTATTCCTTGTATACTCTAACTTGTATGTACACTTGCTATATAAATATATGGTCACCCCCACCCTCACATTGGGTGATAGGTGGTTCCCTAATTCTTTCTACAATTAGTATACGCATAGATAAATTAGTAATGTGGGAAAGGCTATTACATACATAACTATTACTACATACTGGCAACTAAGAGACTGACCCATTTTTCTCTAATGGCAAACCAACAAGTTACTCTGATCTCCCTCCAGGCCTCTTCCCTGAGAATTTTTTTTTGTGAAAACTCGTGCTTTATTATGAAAGCTTATATACAAATACCATGAGTTATGACAGAATCACTAAAGGAGATTGACTTTGACAGCCTAGAGGCTAGACAACTGGAGGTAAAGGATTGATGATTTTTATTATGACAAGTATCAGAAGCATAAGAAGCTGCGCTGTGGAAGTTATTGCTTCATCCGCTAGGTGGTATGCTATGATGTTGTGTAGTCCTCGAGTGTACTTTTCTTGGCGGGTGCCTATAGATGATTATGGTGCCATTTATGTCAACAAGTGCTTATACTGAATAGATTGCTAACACATTATAGTATATGTTCTGGTTTTCAAATGTCTGTTTCTAGGGGACATGTCATCCTGGGATGTATGATCTTGCATGTGGTTGGGTGGTTCCTATTATGCCTGAGTTGACGTGGAATTTTGCTCCAGCATCCTGTTTGATTGTTTGATGCTGGTGCATCCTACCAACATTATGTACTGAATATTTTTTTCTACACCATTAATTTCCTTCACCTTGTTACTGATTGGGGTAAATTGGAGGCTTTTACAGTGCTCTTGATCAAATAATTAAGCATGTTGCTTATGTGCTGTTATATTTGTACTTGTTGAAGTGATCATGGAATAAAGTAAGCGAGTAATGCCCAAACCGTACATCGCTACTGTTGCAGTGAAAACAGAGAAGAAATTGAAGCAGTTATCGGTTAATTAGCAAATGTGATTAGCACCCTTGCCAAATTAATTTTATTCTTCTATGCACATGAGTTTCTTGGTGCACGCTGCATATTGGAGTTTTTTTTTCTAGCTGAGACCAAGCACTGGTATTAGAACTGGTACTGCATTATTTTATTCCGTACTGTATTCAACGATTTTCACGGTTTGTGTTACTAATATTTAAAACAATATAAAGGTATAATGCAATTTTTGCGTGTGCTATATTATTATATGTGCTATAATTATTTCCATTACCACTTACAGCCACTCAACAAGTAATCAATAAAGGCCTAAAAGTTTCAGAAGATTCTTTGCATACTCTGATTAGAGATTGTTTAGCAATTGGGAAAAAAAGCTGGTCAGAATTTTTATTTGATATAATCTATATACCAGAGTTTGTAAAATTTAATAGTGAAGATAATAAAATCAATGGCCAATTTCTAACATAGCGTGGAAATGTTGCTATTATTTGTATACTTCATTAGTTTACTTCATTGCTTGTAGCATATGTTCTGTGCTTATTTTGTTTCACAAAACTAAAATAAACTGAAATTTCTATAGGAATTTCTCAATAAGATAATTAGGTTTCCTCCCTTATTGTCGAATAGGACAATAGAATGAGTTTACTTAACTCAATGGTTTTTTACGAATCCTCCTATATTATGGCCCTTAGGATTTATTTATGGAACTGGGTTTGAATTGTCTAGGATTAAATATGTTTTTATAAAATTTACTCCTCATCTAAAAGATATACTATTTAATTCTAATATACACTTTTAAGTGGGCTCTCTTTCCATTCTTCTCTAGCCATGGGCCTTCATGGGCCAATGACCTTAGAAGGCCTGACAAAAACCTCACAGGTTGATTGCATGGGGCCAAAGCTCTTGGGCCAAAAGGCCTATTAGGCCGAAGGCCTGTCTAAAGCTCACATACAATGTTTAGCTAGGCCAAAGGTAACGGGTGAAAAACTTATAGATTGCTATCCTCTAACAAGCCCATCATGAGTAAGAGTGAGCACATGTCTGGCTGAAACCATGTCTTCTAAGCCACCTATTTCCTGGATTTTACTCCTTGGCTTGGTACTAGGGGTTTTGCTAGTCTTTTCAACTAGCTCCTTTGACTTGTACTTTTCTTCCCTAGATTTGTGCTTCTAGCCCTTCAACATTCTAGCCTTGCTCTGCCCAAGTTGCCTCCTTCATCCCTATCTTTTTGTTATGGAGAGAAAATAAAGGAGAAAATTGTTGCACTTTGCTTTTCCACCTTTCTCTCTTTTTTTTTCACACCATTTGCATTGGTTGCGATGTTTCCACATCTAATGCCCATGGCATTTCTAGTTCCAAGCTTATAGCGTTTTAGTTGCTGTTGGGACACATGTGATGTCCTTATTGGTTATCGCTTGGGTTTCACTTGCTATATAACCCCCTAGAAGGCACTCCTCTTCCTCATGGCTTCATTTTATGCCAAATCTTCAAAACCTAGGGTTTCCTTTTTGGCCTTTTCGGCACTCAAAACAATCTTAGCTTTTCACTCTTGTACTCAGCACTTCACACATACATGGCTTGTTGCATACCTGCTTGTGGTCAAGACTACTAGAGTAGACCTTGGGCATGTGGTTGAAGGCTTCATCTCATTCCTTGACAAGTCACTCAACTAGGAGGTGGAGCTCCATAAGATGGCAGATGAAGGCCTCTTTATGGCGGGGTAGGCACACCTCGGCGACACGGACGATGTACCAAATCCACAAAGGGATGAAGCCATTGTATTTGCCATGTACATCGACATAGGTCTCTGATTCCTATGCTTAGAGTTCCTTCCATGCATACTGATGCAGTTTTAGCTAGAGCTGCCATAGCTTAGCCCTAGCATCAGTCCGAAAGACCTTTTTCAAATGGACATGCTAGACTTCGAGGTTCATGCCATCAGCTGAGCTCTTCCCCCTCATCCATAGGAGGGGCAACTACTCGAAGGCTATCGACACTCCTATGGGGCCAAAGAAGACCATCTTCAGTACGGTCAACTTCGACACCAAATGAAAGCACATTGTCCTATGGCTAATGCAGGCAAAGGTATTGAAATGGAAGAGAAGTTGGTTGAAGTGGTGGTTTTACCACAATATTTCTTTTGACACCAACACCGAGGAGTTCAAGGCTCTGCACACAAGCCTTGGGCTTCTCTCCCATGAGTCAAAGCCAAAGGTCACAGTGTACAGTTAGCATCTACGGTTTAGTCAAAGAGTTTCTAATGATTGGGGTGCAGCCATTGGTTGCCTCTTAGGGAGTTTCACTCGACCACCAGGAGACATTCTTTAGCCTTACCTCACTCGTTGTTCTGGCTAAAATACCCAATGGTAAGTTTTAGTATTCTTTACTTTCTTTTTGTGAGGTTGGCTTTGCCTATTTTGTAGTCCTACCCGCTTCAACTTCTTCTCTTTTTTATGTAGCTTTAAGCCTTCGTGATGCTAAGAAGTGAGCTCAGAGGATGATTGGTGAGCTCACCTTGAACCAATAAGGGGAGATCCATTGCTTCCAAAAGGGGCAGTGGGCGAACCATGTCTACTTCAAGTTGTGCGAAGAGGTTGCTTGAAGGGATTGCCCCCAACAAGGGCAGAAACAGCGAAGACCATGACATTGCATCGAAGAAAAGAAAAAGATCGATTGATTTGGTCAAAACATAATAGGTGAAAGCCATCAAGCCACTACATGCTAGTGGCCGACGAAGACACAGACAATGATGTAGATGGAGAAATTGATGTTGTCAACTAGGAGTCTAACAACGCCATTCTTGTGGTATAAGATGAGGGTTCGCAGGGTTACACCCCAAGCCCTAACACCTGCTTGGTCCGTGAGGGCTGCGAAGGGACTGGCCAAGAGCACTTCGTCAGTTCTCGGCTTGGCTCTAGCTATAAGGAATGCCATTGCTTTGGCATCGTGTTGTCATGCTGGCCGAACTATAGACATGAAGATTAGGAGAGCGTGGAGCAACAATGAGTCATCTTCAATCCCGCAACTTAGCTCTCCTTCCTGCCATGTATGGGGAGCAAAGGCACGATGGCTAGTGCATTGGAGAACACAACCATTAAGGAGGGTGCTACTGCGACAGTTGAAGACCAACATTCCAATGCAGTCGGCACCGTCAAACGCTAACAGTGAGCCCACCACTCCCCCAGTGGTGCTAAAGACCTAGGTGCCCTAAAGGTTGCCCCAAGAAATTTGGCTGCCACACTATCGAACTTTGATGGCATCCTTCCAACAGTGAAATTCATGGCAGAGGATTTCAGGACCTAGGACAAATTGAAGCCCTTTGTCGAAGGGCTAATAGGACTTGTGCCAAACCTAGAGATCAATTTAGCACATCGTTGAGGAGAACTTCAATCTAGATGGCAGGACAATGTTAATGTGATGTCTACTAACACGGTTAAGAGTTTCACCTTAAACTCCTTTGATGGTTATCATTTGTTTCTCTTCTCATTCTTGTTTTGTGCACCTTGTTTAAGCCAAGGTTATAATTTGCTTTTTGTAGGCACTCACATTTTTCGACAGCTTGACCACATGGCTCATGCCTGTATCGACAACTTAAAAAATTGTCGACGCGAAGCCACTGAGGTTGCCAAGAAACTCTCCAACAAGCAAACTACTATGAAAGATGCCTTCAAGTCCTCCCAGACTACAGTGGTGAAATTGTGAGAAGAGGCTACAAAGATCTAGTGGGAGAATGAAGCACTTTGCACCCAACATTAAAAATCCAAAAGCGAAATCAAGAGACTCTAGGTGAAAGCCATTGGGGGCTTCAAACGTGGGCCTTTACGCTCGCAAATTGGCAAAGCAAGCGAGTCGAGCAGTGCGGCTGACCCTAACTGGCATGGGGATGAAAACTACCTCTCTCTTGCCCCAGGACTCTTCGCCTGAGTTCTCGGACTAGGTGGCTAAGGTTGGTAGCATAGCGGTAAACGTTGGCAAAACTTTTGGAAACAACTGTGCGCAGATGGAAAGATTTGGATTATTGTCTGCTCTCAAGAAAAGCAAATGCAACCATCTTGCATTACTACCCATTGCACTCGCCAATGATCCGCTAACTATTGCCAATGAAGTTCAGCCATATGTTCACTCTTTTTGTCAATGATGGTGGTCAAAGGAAGTTCGACAACCTATAGTCGAACATTTGCATGATTTGATGGCTTGGTAGGAAGCCACGATGCCACAGAAGACACAACCGCCAACAATGCCAAAGCCTCCAAAGCCAAAGCTAAAGTCGAAGCTGGACCTATGGTGTGAAGCCACTTTTAGCTATTAGAATATCTTTTTATTTTAGATTTTCTACTATCCTTGTCCTTTGTCCTTGTAAAAATTTTGTAAGGCATTTTCACCTTCAATTGAAGAAAGGAAAAGTATGCTTCGCTTGTCTTTTGTTATCAAGCTATGCCAGTTACTTTTTTGCCCACCAATGCTAGATTACCTTCGAACCCCTTTGAGCTTGAAGAGCTTAGCGCATCACCTCTTTCGCAATATGTTCCATCGAGAGTTAGGAAGACACCCTTCATGGGTTTGGGTTAACGCTTGTTCATATTGTTATCGCTTAATTGCCAAGTCACTTCACAAAAGTCCCAACTATGATTTGGAAGATTTTGATAGGGATTATTGCAAGCATCAAGAGAAGATGTGTGCATTCTGGAAGAATTTTCAAGACTCTTCATAGCAAATTGAACTAACAAACAAGCGATAAGCTTTAGCTTGCGTTATGGAGTCAGTTGTCTCCCTTCGCGACAAGATTGAACATTGATACTGAAGACGAGAAAGACGAAGAGGTTTTCAACTATAGTTTCAGTACTCCTAGTAACTCAAGGAGTTATATTAATATCTTGGACTCCATTTCGGCTGATTGTTTGGACTCTAGGGACACCGAAGGCCTTAGTGGTGAACGGGCGATTAGACCCCATAGGCTATTCATGTGTGAGAACATGTTATATGAAAGTTCTGCAATTATCATATGTATCTGCTCTATCTAAGGCTACATCGGTTAGGTCCAATCTCTTAATCCAATCAGATATATCACATCACGTTCGTGTGGGTTCTATTGGCTTATTGAGCTCCTTCTACCATCATCAGTCTCATGCTGTATTGGTTAAGTCTAACCTATTTGACTACTGGTACTAGAATGAGTTGTAAGTCGATAAGTCTTTACACGATGTTTCGTTGGAGTAGCCAACCAATGAGTTATGCATACACTGAGCTTCACACCTAATGTATCGGTTTTTTAGCTGATATACATATATTTTGCCTAGCGATTAATCTGTTAGCGATCGATCTGGTTCTTTTAGATCTGGCATCAAGACCTAGCGGTCTCGTTCCCCCATTGACTCAGCTAGCCGATGAGTTTACTTATATGCCTAGATCGGGGCCACAACTGATGGGTTCACCCAGTCCCTCTGTTGTAATATCCATTCTAGCCTCCGCCATCTTGGTGCAATTAGCCTTAACCTTATACTATCTCAGTTCGGTTCGATCTATCAAAGCAGACTATAAGAGTACCATCATCGATGTTCTCTAGGTCACGTCCCTTCAGGAGACTGGGTCTCACTCTTACCGCTTGTCACATACTCTGTTCAAAGCGTCATCGACTCTACAGTCGATGAGTCCTTGATTTTATTCCTCACTATTCACCTATGCCATTATCGACTTTCTAGCCGATGTATAAGCGCTATAGTTCCTATCGGCCACCAGCCGATAGAAGGGGTGCATCAGACTCTCAATTGACGGCTATCTTAACCCTATCAGCACATCCAACCGATAGTAGAAGTCCGTATTGGCCAATCGGATGATTGGTTTGATGATTTAACTCTGTCTATCTTTCTTATCAGTGAGAGGTTAAATTGGCTGGTACGTCCGTAACTACAGCAACCGGAAGACTCCTAAGAGCTGATAAGAAAGTGATCGCATTGGATCTCCTAGGCCTTTGCAAATTTGGGTGTGATCGCATTGGATCTTTATCAGCTCATGCTCACTCACCCTCTCTGTGCGCTTCTCTACCCAGTCCTATTGTCCCGTACACACGAATACGTTTTTTGACACGTCCGGTTGGATTATGAGGAGTGCACTCCAACTAAGAGCTGTACTAGAAAATCAGATCTTTTAAGTCTTTATGTGTTCGTGCAATCTCATCGGACACTTTAGTGCGAAAAATCATATTACCATAACTTTATGCATATTGCTTAATGCATAATGGGACGAGAAATTCTAAAACTGATATACACGGTGCGCGTGCACTGTTCAGTGTTAACGCGTAATGCGTCGCGGCCATCCAATCCTTCGGAACGAACTACGTGATAGGATTGCGAGATCTTGTTTGACACATTGTACGCTGTTCAGTCAGTTTCATACCGTAGCAATTAGCCCTTCCAATGTGCGTTCTTTAATCGGTTCCCTACCGTAATATTTAACGAATCGGACACCACTATTTAAAAAAAATGAAGTTAGTTAAAGCCTATAACTAATTACCTATAAAAATGAGCATTTTTTAATTAACATATTTATCTTGTAAAATTCACATCTAAAATTCATTCTAAATTTCATATGAATTTCATTCTAAATTACTGTACATCACGTAACCATCTAACTTATAAATATATTACGACTTAATTTAATTAATATATATATTAGTAATTATTGTATGCAAATATATATACACGATTATGAACTACACTAGTGAAATGAAAATTTATGGCAACTATGGAATGTTCTACTTGGCCTCTGTAGCTCTTCTACCCCGTAAGGTATCCATTCAACAGGTAAATGAAATGACAAAGATTTTCTATCATAGGCTCAATTTTTTATCGTCAAGTATCTCATCTTTCTCATTAATTCTAAATATATATACACACATATCATATTAAAACATATATTTAAGTATTTAATATGTATATATATGGTATTTTAAATGTGTATATTTAGTATTGTTATAGTAATACCTATGGACTTATAGTGGCAGACATAATAACCTCGTAATATGCTAATGGCGGTTGCTAGTGGCACTATATAATGACATAAAAATAATAAAAAAACATATGTTTGTTTATTATATATGTACATAGATTTATATTTATAAAAAATATGTATTATATTATACCAGCCACTTCTTTATCACTATGAACATTTGCCTATGTATTTAGACTACTTCACAGTTCGCATGGTAGTATAGGAAAGCACCAAGAGAAAAATTAAAGTTAGTAGTAATCTATATATGCTATAAGGACCAAGGTCATTTAATATTGAAGAAATTAATTAATGACTTACTAATCTAAATGTCGATAAAAGGCTAATGTCGTTCCTATGAGATATCCATTGGGTCTAGTATAATGACTTTACAGTTCCGAGGATATATAATGGAACAAATATAATAGTCATTGTATAAAGATTAATGTTAGTAATTGTTGTTTACGTATAATAGCTATGCTAAATATAGAACTTACCCACTGTTGTACGGTACGATTACTTATGTTATGTCCATCATGACTACCATCGCAAGCCCTACGTAGATGTCCATATCCATCTTTTTTCCAGTTTATAGTTTTTGAATATATTTCAATCTCTACTTTTATGACTTGTCTTTTAACACATTAAAATCATCTTTTATGTCTACCATGTGGGCTAGCCTTGAGATTCATAGAGAGCTATGCTAGGCGACCAGTTTATTCAACTTCATTGCCATGCTATTTTTGATCCTAAAAGTTAAGAGCGGCTCCAATTAGTTATTGATTAGGGAATGAGTTAATAACACTAATATCAATATATGTTAACTTGTACCACACAACAACAAGATTGACGTCATATTTTTCTCGGTTGTACATTGCATGCATGTCTAAAAAATCAATTAAAGCCATACTTCTGCCATCTATGAACTATTCCTTCATTGCACAAGCTATAATGTAGGAGATGCCAAGTCCAATGGCTCTCATATACTATTGATACCATCTTCTCATTTGAAATATACTATCCTTGAGCATCAAGATAGGAAGAATGGTTTGCCATTCTCGAATTGCTTCGGCAAATCTTCGTTGGTGGCAACGAATTATAAATCTGTACTTATGGATCTTGATAAAGCTTAGGGTTTCTACTCCATGTATGCATCAGACTCCATGCTTACATTCTTTCTTTATGATAATGTTATTACCATCTAGCGCTTCTTGTTCTTGTCTTTTGCCTTGTGGTCATGGGGTTTAATTTTTTGTGGCACTAGAGGTTTTGAAGAGGTTTCTCGTGGAGCAGGCACTTCCTAGCCTTGAGAAATAGTAGTTTCAATTGGAACTGGCAGATGATTTGCCAGGGAAGGTGGAGGTGTTGATGTCTTTAGAGAAGATCATCATGGTGGCATACAAATGAGCTAGCCTAGAGAGAACATGTCTTCCACCTATAGGAGACGATTTTCCAGCAAAGGTTGGCATGGAGTTAGATCTAGTAGCCTTTTTGAAGGTTCAACTAACATTGTCAAGACTATATCTCTTCTATGCCAAAGAATAATCTAATCGATCATATCTCTAGGATATTTTGATGCTCTCTCTTATTGGAAAGTCAATCTCGTACATAGCTTGATGTTTGTTGACATTCACTACTACAACCTTAGCATAATCCTTCGGGACTGGCTGGTAGTAAAAAACATGTCCTGGCATTGCCCTATGCCTCGCAACCTCCATTGTTCAACCTACCGTTCCAACGAGGACATGAAGCGTGCATGGAGTTTCTACCTGTATGTTGTTGACAAGAAACTTTATGGCAAGAGTTGATCTGACACTCGTTGGCACTAGGACCAAATCTATTTGTGGCAATTGTAGTAAAAGCTAGCCATCGTATGCCTCTATCTCGGGTTGTAGTTGGGCAAATATGTCTTGAACAACACTTACTACAAACCTCACCATTTCTCACACCACCATTACCTATATGGTTTCTTTTAGTGTCTCCTTGAAATGGTCATGCTTCTTATAGATGGGTGCACTTTGTACGAACCCTTATCTCTAGTTTAGCTTAGATGATATGCCATAGATATGGCCAATGTGCTCAGGGTTTCCCAACAAAGCAGTTAGCTAGTCCTTGTCCTTGATAGACTTGAAAGAGCTAGATTTCATTCTCTTTGCTATATCCTTCATCTTGTCGACAACTTCTTAGATGCTAGAGCCTAGAAAGATAATCTCGTCGAAGTCAGTGATCTCTGGTGTCCATGCATGCACCTAGTTCCTACTTCGTTCATCATAGTCCTCCATTACTATGGTTTTCCCTTATGCTCTCAAGTCATCGTCGGCCTTTTTCCACTTTTTGTCCTTCTAGCATAGCCACCTGAGCCAAGATGATGGTAAAACTTATTTTTCTTCATGAGTTCTACCATCTTCTTATGTAGCGCCGCCAACTTTTCTAGTGTGGTCACCTTTACCACAAATTGGTCCTACTAGGCTAGTGTGATAATCTTCCTATACTTTGGGGTCAATCCCTTTTGCACATGCTTTGTGTTGAGGTTTGACTTCCAATTATGCCATGACTTGGCCATGTTCTGAAGGATGGCTACCTTTGCCTCTTTCTCTATTCCTTCAGGGAATACAATTCTTTTCTTCAGCTTGTCCTATAGGTAATTTTTGGTCCCCGCTGTAACTGGCTCCTAATATTCAATTAATATTGGAACATGGTCCTTGATAATGGCCTCGTATTGGTTTTGCCACTTAATAATCACTTAACAAGGGGCCACTAGTCATGATGTGTGCCTCTTCAAGATCGATTACCTTGGTCCTGCCCTATTCTCCCCTTCTGCACTTTGGCTTTATTTGAGCATTAGTTGTTTCTAGCTTTAAGACAGGGGAAGTTTCCAATACTTCCTTGACTTGTTGCTGTCGCTTTGATGGAACATAGGGAAGCATGAACCTTCATGCATCAATCATTGTCTACATAAGAAATAGAATAATCACTGCTATATAAAAATAGATGCATATAATGAACTCGGTAAAGTTGAGTGTACAAAGAACATACCATCTCCTAGAGATAGTTAATGTTGTCTATGGCTTCTTTCTCTACTACAGGCTAGGATATGCATCACTAGGGGAGTAACATGACCCCACACATTGGGAGCTATTGTCGGATGGTATAGGACTAGGTAATGTTTCCTCCCATTGCAACACTTCATGGTCTGTTCGGGTCTATCGTCGTGTCTTCATCTTGTCTAAGGTACGTAAATTTTCTATTTTTTCACACTATTTGCAAGTAATATTTAACAATTATACATCCATTAAAATTCACATGTAAAATTAAAGCACAATTCACATGTATAATTGACATATAACATTCATCTAAAATATACCTCGTAAAATAAACCAACATTCACATAAAAAGTTGACATTTAAAATTCACATAATATTTAACATAAATGCATCCATCCAAATTTTTACATATAAATACTTCTAAATTCACATAAAAAATTAATCTCAAATTTAGATTAATTTACAGACTAAAATTTACATGAAAGATTGTTCCTAAATTTTATATCAAATCAGTAAATTCACATCAAAATTAATTCTAAATTCATATCAAAATCCTAAGTTTTGCATGAAAATTTATTCAATATTTTCATATAAATTTTAGACAAAATTTGCTCAAAAATTAAAAATTAACTCAAGAAGTGGCGCCAAATATGGTCGGCCTACCAGTGGTGAGTGGATGGCGATGAGGCCTTCATGGAGCGGCCAGGATGGCTGTCAACGACAACGGTGAGGCTCGGCAACAATAAGGCGCAGTGGCTAGGCCATGAGTAATGCTCGGTGATGAGAGAACAAGGCGGCATTGCAGGTCAGGGTGAGAGGGTTGAGGGCAACACGCATGAGGGAGGAGAGGCCGAGGATGGTGGGGCAAAGGAGGTTGATGGCGATTGTGGAAGGGAGGTCGATTGGTGGGAGAAGGAAGCCTGAGGGCGGCAGAGCGATGTGGTCAAGGGTGGCGGAGGATGCTCGCGTTGGGGAGAGGAGCCTTGGCGGCATCGACCAAGGTCACACAGAGGGGAGTAGTAGCGAAGAAGTGGCTAAAGGGTAGAGGCTAAACTGTGTGCAGTGGCAGAGGCATAGGCCAGAGGCGAGAGAGGAGGACGAGCAGTGGCACGTGGGCAGTTGAATTTTAGCAACCTGGCGGTATAGTGCTAGGTTTCGGTGCATAGGACATGGAAAATTTTTCTCCTACGTGCCTTATAGGGAGGACATTTGCGGACAGTGGACACCATGTGCTGCCTGTGAAATTGGTTTTGTCACGTGAGAGAAGTTACACACCACCTACAAACATGATATTTGTAGAGAGCCGGAAGCATGCGCCATTTGCAAAACCCATTTTCTCATGCGGCGTGTGCTTTCCGTCACCTCTAAAATTACCCCCTATATTTTTTCCCTTTTAATTGTACTCCATAAAATAAATTTATATTTTAAGCCATGGATGTTTTACCCATTGGCACCAAAATAATGGGATCTTCATGCTCTCTAGCTCCTACATTTCTTCTATAAACCCATAATAAGTGTTCTTTTGTCTATTTGCGCCGATTGCCCCTACCTGAGCGCCATTGTTTTCGGCTACACTTTTCTTATTCTTTGCTTGGTATAAATTGTGTTACCATTAATGTCACAAGTTTACCAAAAGTTGACCACATTTGGGCCAGACGATAACCTTTTCCTCTGTGGTTTGTCCGTCGGGTAGGTTTTGATCCTTTAAGCACTCAATAAAGAGATGCTTGTGCATCTTCATTATCCAATCATTTGAGAGTCTTGCATATTGCGATCTAATCTAGTTTAGGTGTTGCTCGATATATGGCTACACTAATGTGAGCTGCGGTAGGACGCTAAAATACACTTCTCAATTGCTTTACAATTCTCAGCAATGAATCTTTTCTTTCCTATGGTCCCCTTCCCATGCAATTTGCTCTCATATCTGTGTACTGGTATACTAGTTACCTGATTATCTTTTAAGTAGTCAATATAGTACTCAATGACTTCTTCAGTGGTGTATCCCTCTATCATCGAGCCATATCGATGAGCACAATTCCGTACATAGCACTTTATAATGAATATGTATCACTCGTAAGCCTACATTTGATACAAGTACAAAGGACCAAGTGCAATTATCTTAGGAATAATATAAACCATGAAGTACACCATGATGTTGAAAAAGAAGGGAGGCAAACACGTCTCAAGTTGTACAACGTTTCTACGATGAATAGTTTGAGAGGACTTAGTTCTTCGGGGCTAATAGCCTTTTGTGAAATGGCATTAAAGAAGTAACATATTCTAGTGATTACTCTTTAAATTACTCTTTAAATGTAATGGCTTGATTGCTCTAATTGCAATAGGGAGGAATACAGTTAGCATTATATGGCAGTCATGGGAATTATACCCTAACAACGTCAAATCTTTCATAGATACTAGTCTCTCACTCTGTGAATGCACTTACATAATGACTTTTTTTCCTCTATTGCCAAGGAAAACCTGGCCGGAGGATGGTATACTTTTCTGTTCAATCCATCGATAGGATGAAGCTCTTCCTTCATCCCCATTTCTAGTAGGTCATAACATGACTTCAATCCATCCCTTTTCTTTCTTTGTATGTCTAGTAAGAGACCGATGGTGCTATCAAATAGATTCTTCTCAAATTGCATGATATCGATGGCATGGGAAACATCAAAGTCTTGCCAGTACGATAAGTACTTAAAGAAGACCGAATGCTTCTTGAATGGTACTTTCGACTCTTTATTTTTCTCTGTGTTCTTTGTATGCTTTGTTCTCTTCTTCTTATACTTTTTAAAAACAACCTTCACTTTCTTTGTTAATTCAAACACAAACTTCCCTATCTCGGTTTTTTTACACCTTCTCTCTCCACCGTATTGTCAAAATGACTCGCCATTGAGTGGTATCTATGATCTCTGGTTAAGAAGCGTCGGTAACGTATATACACTAACTTTTTATATGATATGAGGTAATTACATAATTCCATTGATGTAGATCTAACATCCGTTCTTCCCTTTCATATGTGCTGATAGAGAAAACAGGACAGCGAGGTCGTTGATTGTAATGAAATAATGGCTCTTAGCGTAAAGTACTCATGCATATATTCATCCCACATTTGTAAACATTTATTCCATAGATTTGGCATGTCTTCCATCAAAATTATACGAAAGACATCTTTATCATAAACTAGTTGTCTCGAGCCTTGTATTAGTATGGACAATAATGCATTCTTCTACTTCTAACATAGGTATGTAAGCAGGTTGTACATGGTTATAAGTATTGGACAAGTGTTGTGTGGGCTGCTTAGGTCACCAAAGGGGTTCATTCTATTGGTACTCAATGCAAACCTAACATTTATCGGGTCCTTAGCAAATTCTCTATACCTCTCATCAAATTTTTCCACTGGTGTGCATCTGACGGGTGCCTAAGCTTTTCATACTTCTTGCGTTTTTGTATATGCCATCAGATCAGTTCGGCATTCCTAGGATTGGAGAGCAAACATTTCAACTGATCTTTCATTGTAAGGTACCATATCAAAATGGCATGTATTTGTCTCTTCGGATAAGACAAAATGTCTTGCTTATTTAAAGACGCAGTACATGTCTTGTACCAACTAGTGCCATAAGAAGGGTAACTATCTATTCTCATTCTCTTTGTGGTACATGAAACAGTGATTGACATAGCCATGAATCTTTTGCACACCTAATGACAAAGGATAGAAGAGTTTCTTTGTTTGGCATGCATTAGTTGACAATGAGTTTGGATTCGGCAGCATTTTTCTAAAGAGAACTAACAAATCGTTGAAATTACTATTGGACCAACCGTTGCTATCTTTTAGCCTAGGAAGTTCCAACATAGAATGAAGTATGAAGAAATTCTTGTCACAAACTTTTGACTGATCGTACAACAATTGCTTCGCTGCCTTCTATAATGCCTTGAAATTATCTATTCCTCTCGCCAACTCCATTATGACATCTCGTTTAGCATGTCACAACATCTTCTCTAGTTTGATACCAGTATCATCTATCATTGTATGGTTAAATTTATCCATCACAATAGTAAAATTATCATGACTGAAATCATGAATACTATCCTCTAGACAAATATCAAGTTCTTTGATGATGTTACTTTTGCCTTCGACCGTCTTGCCATATTTAGATCAAACTGTATAGTACACATCAAAAACGCGCCAAACTAAGTAAAACTTGATAACTTCTATTTTTCTATACTTTTTTGTTTTTGCAATCAAGCATGTACAACATATTTTCTTAATTATTTTGCTCATAGCATGTTTCATTGCAGCTCTCATAAATTTGGACAATTCGTTGATAAAGGACTATTGAAATTTTAGCGTCTCATACATCCATTTCTATCTGTATATATGTAAATACAAATCAATATAATATGCAATTTGCAAATAATTTAAATAACATTTTTCCCTTATTTTAATAATAAATTACTTTTTAAAATTTGTAAATACAACATTTTTAAAATAATCAACTTTTTAATTTCCTTTGCACACTAAAGATTATAAAAGAAAAAATTGCAAAGAAATCTTGAGAAAAAAATAAGAGTAATATTTTTTTTGAAAAAAACTAGAGACTAAATTAGGGTTTATCTCTCCAAACTACATATAGAGACTCACCTGCCTAGATCTATGAGACACTAATTGTAACCAAATTTATAATTATTGGATGAGAAAACACCACAAAAAAGGTTTTACTTAAAAATTATTCAAAGTTGACCTAGAATTGCAATGTATGAATATATTAAAAGAGTAACATTTCTTTTTATTAGTTTTAAACTAATATTTAAAATTAGAAAAGAAACTCACTAATGAAGATAATGTAGTAAAATTCAAGATTAAAATATTCCTCCCTATTTTTCCTATTTTTTCTTCCCCTATTGTTTCTTTTTTTTTTTTGCCTTAGTTAACATAGGCCGACTCAAGGAAGAAGCAGCAGTAGTAACAGGTGGCCTGCTTGCAAAAAAAAAAAAACTTTACATATGGCCGATAGCATGGGTTGTCTGCAAGCCATTTGTAAAAATATACGTGGCTCATGTTTCTTGAGTCCAGGCAACTGTCTTTGCATGCGGAGCATGATTCTGTTGTCTAAAAAAATATTTTGTCCTCATTTAAAAAATTATTTTTGGAATAGTGAACATGCTGTTCCAACATGCTTCAAAGGTGAACACAACCATGAAGGCATATCATCGGCTTTGCATCGATGAAATCGTTAGGCCTTTATTGGCTTGCAGCCGATGGAACATTGTTACGTCTTCCTTATATCCGGAGTGTCATTAGCTCTACAACTAATGTATCTTTCATTCCCTTCATCACTATCTGCTTATGTCTTCATTGGCTTCCCAGCTGATGAAAAAGTGTTCCAGTCCTTATCGACAACCACTCAATAGCAGGAGCATGTCGGACACAGTTGATGACTATCTCAATTATATCGGTAGCTAGCTGATAGCAAGAGTTTGTATTAGCTCATCGTCCGACTAACCCATTCTCTTTATCTCCTTGTTAGTTGTAGGTTCAAATTGACTGGCACGCCTGCATCTCCATCATCCCCACGAAGGGATAACGAAGCCGAAGGATCTTGGCACACTCCAAAGATAATGTGCAATGAATAAGGAGCGAGACCCGATTCTCCAAAAGTACAAGATCTAGTGACCACCGTGATAGTATCGTTAGAGTCAGTCTTGATAAATTAAACCAAACCAAGATAGTATGAGATAGCATGTCCTGGTGATGTCTATCATGCCAGTGTACATCCATGCCACCCAAACTCGCTACCATAGTAGAGACATCCGATGACTCAAGAAATTAGTGACCACCATCATCGAGGTTAGCCCTGCCGTGCGTAGGCCAACGATGCCCTCCAGCACAGTGTCCATTCGGATGTCAGGCTTGAGGGCCCCCTCCTAGCTGTCCTTCTATGTCCGTGAGACCTCCTCGGAGAAGGAGGTTGTTGTTTCCCATGATGTCAACATAGACCTGTCCTTACGCCACTCCTCCTACTTGTTTAGCTACGATTGGGGAATGTGGAAGTCTCCAGTGCCTCTCGTGGCTAGAATCCATAGCATCCTAAGACCTCGAGCTAGTTGGTGCCAAGATTCTTTGTTCTAGCTGCCCTTAGCTTGAAGAAGTGCCAGAAGAGGTTGACTTATGGCATGACGCCTGTTAACATCTCGCATAGGTGGACGAAGATGCCCAACATCACCATAGAGTTGGGGATAAGATGGATCAAGTGGATCTTGAAGAGCTCTAGCACCTAGATGAATTAGGAGGAGAATGATGACATTAAGCCTGTTGCGATGAACAATGAGAACACCACAACTTTCGTTAGCTCCTTCGGCTAGGATAGGAAGGTTGACAACCTCACTGACAATGCCCCATGTTTTCTAGCAAGGACCATCATTACCCTTACCTTTGCCACTGACCTCATTGTTGAGGCCGGATGATGTCAGCACTGAACTCACCTAAACTGCACCGCACTAGACAGATCTACCCATGGGGATGGGTGGTGGTGAGCACGAAGTGGAGAATGGAGTTGTGCTGGTAGCAATGAATATGTGTGTCAGAAGACAAAGAAGGCAACAACAATTGTAGGCAAAGGGTAATAGTGAAGTGGAAAGGAAACAATGCCACACCATCATGCCCTGGGAGGTTCGCTCTGGGCACAAAAATTCAAGTGGCGTCTCCTCCCCTTTCACAAGACCCATTACTGCCTAGTGCATGTGGCGTGTGCGTGTACGTGAGTGAGGAGAAGGCAGAGCAATGCTTATTGTTATGCCACCCTATGTTGCCTATGTATCTAAAAAAATGGGTGGCACGCCCCTACTACTTGACTGATCAAGAAATGTTGTGGAGGCCTAGATGGCCTAGTTAATGCTAGCCAATCCACTCCTATCACTGCCAGGCCAACGATGAGATAGGCTCCATCCCTAGTCCTAGAGCCATTACCTAGAGCTAGGCCTAGGGCTACTGTTGATAAAGTGAGAACCAAGGGTCCCACCCAAGCGTCCAAGAGATGGACAAGTGGCACTTGAGGAAAAGCAGCATCTTGGGAAATCGTGGCGTGCTAACATCTATGCTATCACGTCGAACATCCTGAGCTAGCATCCTCGAGGTGATGCCCCAAGCTACCTGCAATGAGACACCTAGCGGACATTGGGTAGCCTAAGCAGGCTTATCTAACCTAGTAGCTCGAGTTGGCTAGGCCATGAGCTGACGACCCTAGGCTGCCTCACCTAGGATCACAAACCTTGAGACAACTAATAGTCTCAGGAAGGCACTTCTAGTGTGACAACTCCAAGGTCATGCATTCCCATAGAACACGTGGTCATTAGATCTTGAGGGCTGTATACATCCAACTACCCAAACACTCCCCACAATCACCTAGGTGAGCATGTCTTCAGTCAACCCACCCACTATGGCCTAGCTTTTCAAGTATCCAAATTGAGAGACTGTCAGGTAGGCAATCTATGATTAGCAGCGATAGGACAACGGCATGGTGTGGGTGACAGGAGGTAGGGCTCCTATAGCGATTAGACTAACCATACCTAACCTCTATATCCTAGGGACCATGGGTCCCATCTTTGTAGAATGCTTCCCTTTCTCGGTGTGTGTAGTATCTTTGGAGAATATATAAGAGGAGGATTGTAATTGAGAAGGGAGAGATAGGTTAGAAAAGCACCACTATAACACACCAAGAATAAAAAAGAACATAGGGATAGGGTATTATACTTTTAAGTAGTTTAAACTTGTCTAAAATCCTATGTGTCCACTTCGATAAATTTGTCACATGCTAGATCACCTCTTGCTTTCATAGAACACAAAGGAGGCTAGCGTTGGTGCTGTGCAGGACCTCCAGTGGCTTAGGACTCCAATTTCCCTCAGTATTAGTATAAATCAATGGAGTTTAATTGATTTAGGGAATTTGGGTTTCTAGGGTTTTTGAAATTGGGGATTTTTTGAATTAGGTTTCTAGATTTAGAGGTTTTGGGAAATTTGATGATCTTCACCCAAATCTTACTTCTAATGCTAAGCAAGCTTAGTTGAACTTTAGGATTAAACTAGAAAATAATCTAAGTACAACAGTAGAACAATTAACCCTAATTCGATATAATCAATGTAATCAAGAAGTAAATATGCACTAATCCGAATAGAAATTTGGGTTCAATTTAGATTGTGGCTTCACTTAGGGATGATGGGATCAAGTGGCTAACATTATGCTCTAATACTACAATGTTGAAGTCTAACATTATCAACTTAGCCTAACATGAACACATTCTGCTTAATGCGGAAATTGACTGATTTCTGACCTGTTTGTATTGCTTGATTTCTCCTGTTTGCTGTTGTTCCTCTCTTTTTTTTTCCTTCTCTCAGCGTAGAAGACGTAGGTGCGATGAATTCACCGGCTTGATCTGCTAGAGGTCACCGGTAAGTTGATGGAGGATGCTGTCATCCTTCAGGGCGCCAATGACACTGGCTCTGCTCTTTCCTAGTTATTTGGCGCGCTGCTGGACTCAGGGGCTAATCTAATTAAGACTCTAAGTTAGTTTGTACTGTTTGTTTATATCGATCATACAGAGCTAATAACTTATCTCTCAGTTTACTTGACAGGGAAGAAACGGTCGATTTATCTCCTCCAATCTTTCTCGGCAGTCTTTATCGTAAGTGACTGATAAAATCAACCAACTGGGGCCACAATGTTAATGTTATTCATTAATATGCCGTTAAAATGCTAAAACATACTGTTTGCAATAAAGTACTGCTTGTACCGCTGTACATATAAAAATATGGATAGTACATATTTAGTCCAGTCCAGACTGGGTTCAAAATACAAGAGGACACCATATTAACTAGATTAATGTACACCACTGCCCTTAAACTTCATCCTTAATCTTGCAAACCGAACGTTTTAGCGTCTATAACTATGGTTTGTTGTACCAAAGCAGCAGGTCTAAACCTCTTTTACATGGTTTGACCACCAATGTTTCTGTCCACTGACAATAGATTTGCATTTAGACCCTCCTCTGGCAGAGGGTTTATATTTGAACCCCTCCGCAGCCTACCTCAGCAATATAATTGTATTCATCCTCTTTCCTTGTCACATTATTCGCCCAACACCCCTTGCCTTTTTAGAGTAACAGTGGTTAGGGCAACAGCAATATGTAGGAGTTGGAATTGGAAGAGATGGTAGCAGCGGAGTAGGTGATTCTGATGAGTCCAATGCGATTCCATCACTGCTAAGAAGATAGAAGATGGACCTCAACTTATAGGAAGAAGATAAACAGTGCTTATGTAGAGCAAGTTCTGCCCACCTATCTCTATCCTATACAATTCGTCATTAGTTACAAATAGATATTGTGTAGTGGTAAAGATGGCTTTTTATTTTGCAACCGAGTGGTAATTATGGATTTGTTCTCTGTTGTAGGCTATGATTCAATGTATTTCTCACTTGAGGTGCATCATGGGAGGTTTTTGAGTCAATCGCACATATATGAATGGGTCTAAATACAAACCTATTGTCAGTCTGGATAGACAAACCTACCATCGAACTGAGTCAAAATAGGTTTAAACCCGCTTTGGTACAATAAATCATAATTATGGAGCTAAACATTCGGTTTGCAAAATTATAGATCTAAGTGATATCTCCGTACAACTTTAAAGACCGGAGTTGTACTGTACTCTATTAACTACATTAGTTGTATGTAACCAGAGTAGAACTCCAGATCAGTTTTACATTTTTTTAATTCAGTAATAGCACCATCGTAGTTGTAGTTCTCAGCAATCTATATGCAAGAAATTCTTCTTCCATTGTAGGTCGTTGGTGTGCCTCACGCCTGGGTTGCCACCAACTTATGGGTTATCAGCTATGTGCCAAAATTGTCGGTATGCAACCAATTGGCAAACTTCTCCATTTATTTTAGATTATAAGTCGTTTTGACTTTCATCGAAATTAAACTGCTTTAAATTTAAACAAGTTTATAAAAAAATTTAACACAAGTCAAATATGTTGTAAAAATATATTTAGTTGTGGATTTAATAAAATTAATTTGGTGTTGTGGATGTTGGTATATTTGTTAAATTTGAAGTAATTTGACTTTAAAGTAAAAATGGCTTATAATCTGAAATGAAGAGAGCAATCTTTTAAAACATTTTAGGTTTTGTTCGGGAGGCCATTGCCCTCTTTTATCTCTCCTATCCTCTCCTATTTTTTTAGTTGGAGAAGTGTGCTCACAATAAAACAATAAAATGAGGGAGTAGCTCCCCAAGCAGCCAAAACGAACCCTGCCTTAATTTGCCGTGCCTACCATTGTTTGAAGTTCCCAAAAATCATTTTGTTGTCAAAATTAAATGATATCTAAGAGCGAGCATTGACATGTTAGTTGTAAGCTTAATAGGGAAGGATAAATGATATCTAAGAGCGAGAATTGACATGTTAGCTGTTAGCTGTTAGCTTAATAGTGAAGAATTCTTCAAGGATGCCTCCGTACAAGAAAGATACTATTTTCAGTCTGAACTTAAAAAATATTCAACTTGATAATTAACATTTTCAGCTAGAAAATTTTTCTTTAATTGATAAGCATTTGGTTGAATTCAAAGTGCATGCCTAATTACAATTCAAAGTATCTAAAATTTCAACTCAGTGGTAATAATTAAACTGTTACTCCATCCAGACAACATATCTTGTGCATACAATGTTTTTGTGCACATACCATACACAGAACTAACAAATGTCACAAAAAAAATTCAACAAACATTTGTTCGTCCAATCCAAAGTTCCAATAGTATTATATATGTGCATAGAGCTACATTTTCAAATTCATTATATTTTAGACAAAAAATTCTGATAGTTTTAAGTATAGAAAGATGTCAGAATTTTATTTTTTTTCTCTCTATGAATTTAAAAATAAGACTTTTACACATTGGGACTTCCTAGATTTTTTGGTGGCATTCTTTATTTGTTGTACCCTGTCCGTGTACAGAAAGTTTATGTAGACAGGATATGTTCCCCTCACTTTCATAATGCGTATTTTGAATTTACAGTTCCATGGTGTCAAAGTATTTGTTCCAACTAGCAGTTTGTTGAATACCTGGTAAAAATTTAATCTGGAAAACCGTTTCAAATCCAAATATGCATTTTAAAAGTAAACGAAGTATAGCTCTGTCCAATTAACTAATTCAGTTGACATATTTGATGATTGAATTTGACCATAATTTTCAAGGCAAATCTATGGTACCATTTTTATGCTTCAAACTATGTATTATAAACATCATGTATAACTAAGGTTTAAAAAATTTAAAATATGTGATTCAATACTGTCAGATATTTGCGATCTTAAGGAAGCGTTTCAAATTCTTGAAAGAACGGTTTGTTATTGTTCGTTGTAAAAGAAAAACGGAGCTACCTAAGATTAGACAACGTCCTGTTTCCAAGGAAAACTAGACCCGTAAAATTCTCGCTTGCTCACGTTTTGAGAAATTTCAGAAAACAAAACAAGCAGAAAATATCGTTTTACCTTGAGAAGAAACAAAAAAACATTTCGTGTGATCAGCAAAGGACCAACCATGGCTGCCTCCTCTTCTCAGGCGGATCAACACGACACGGACCCCACTTGGCAGCGTCAGGAGACCAAGAACAGGAAGGGCCAATTCCACAGCCACCTCAACGTGGAGGTCCCCGTCGTTGCCTCCACCGGCTGCTTCGCCGGCTGCTTCCGCCCGTCGCCAACCTAGTCGCGGTCGTCGTCCCCCTCCGGCAACGCCTACGCCGACCGTCCGACGTCGCCGTCGCTGATCCGGTCGCCGTCGGCGTGGATCCGCGCGCGCGGCCACAGCTTCGGATCGTCGGCGCGCCACACGCGGCGTCGGTCCGGCGACTTCCATTACGACGCCCGCAGCTACGCCCGAAACTTCGACGAGGGTACCGACGGCGAGGCGAGAGGGGATGAGGCCGGGCTCGCCACCTGCGACACGCTCAAGAACCGGTGCTTCTCGTCCAGGCTCCCCGCGTCGCCGCTGCCAGCGCTATCGCCATCCGTTGCGCCGGCGTGCGGAGGGGGCAATGGCGCCATAGACAGTGTTCCGGCGCGCGACAAGGGACGTGACTTGGATTAATGATACGATTTGCCTGTGGATTTACCAAGAAATTTTTTGTGGTATTATTATGCTTTTTTTTCCTCAGAAGGACATTGCGAATTTTGTATTAGTGATGACCAAGATGGATCGATAGATTTTTTTTCTGCGCATTATAAACTTTTGTCAAGTGTAAGTAAATAATTTTGTCTGTTTTTGCCATTAGGCTTGTTTTTATATGTGTTTCTAATTGAGGTTTGCTTTGTCGTTTTCTTTCAGCAAATTTATGCGATCGGCTAAGTGATTGCCATGCGTGCTGTGACATCTTTCTGTTCCAAAGTCTGTCAACAGTCTTTCTGCAGACTATATTTGTCGCGTGTATACGGTGTATACACAGAAATACGTTTATAACCTCTAGCTATGATAAAATCATATAAATAGAAAATCTGAAAATTTCATGAGAAAAGAACAGGGCTAGATACAACAGCTTCCTCCTTGCCACTCCTGCTTCCCTGTAGACAAGAGTGAGGGGGAGAGAGCAGGCCGGTTCTGGGCGAAGGCCAGCTGTCCGACCGCCTATGGCACTCAGCGGAGGGGCCTATCATCAAACCACCCTCTCCATAGGCCAGGCTCTCAAGCAAAGCCCAGCCGACACCCAGGCAAGGAAGAAGGCGTGTGGCGGCCTCATTGAAAAGGGCAAAGCGCGGAAGTGGCGATCCAAGCACGCGTGTGGGTTTGTCTTCGCCTCTTCGATCTGCGGCCGTGGCTAGCACTCCGCCTCCGCTTTCTCACTGCTCCCTAACTGCGACCACTTAGAAGAAGCCGATGAGGAAGGCGACTGATCGACTGCATCTCGCCCTTTACCTGTCTCCCGTGGTCCCGTTAGACAGAGGCAGTGCCGTGGTCTCCTGTCTCCATCTCGCAGGGAGTCAAGCCACTCTGTGCACATATAGGTTAGGTTACAGTATGGAGGTATTCTCTTGTCTTCTTCCTTCTAATAAAATGACGTTAGGAACTTAGGATCTTCTTGTTTGCATGATTTTTCCACTCAGCCACTCCAAAAACTATGTAAGGATTTTTTTCGTTCTTTCTATTAATTTTTTTCGAGAATAAATTACCATATTGCAATTTGTAAGCACTTGATTTATTATTTACTATGTTAGTGATGTTTATTTATGTTACTTTAGAACATACATGCTGCTTTATAAAGTATATTACAAGTAAAAAAATTATTCTTAAAGGCCTAGAGTGCCGAGATCGTCTAAGGCCTTGAAATTATAGGCCAATCCTGAGAGAGATATTGATCGGTTATATACTGGGTATACAGCTACATTTTTTCACAGTTGTTGTCTTGTACATACATTTTGCTCGTTTTCCTATCCTAGACAGATCTAGATAAACATTTTCAATGGTTCTGATATGGATGACAACGCGACCGGTTGCACTATATTTGTACTCTATTTCCTTTGTCCCATGCCGAGAGCGAAATCAACAAAATTTGACGAATTGTAATATCCGCGTGTCTAAATCTTACAGCTGATCTAACTCACTGGGTTTCCCTTAGCTCTGGGGATGGGATTGCTACCGCACCAGGGTGGTAACCACGGTTACTGCCACAAACGGTGAGCAACCATACAAAATTTATCAAAACATAAAATTATTTTTTAAATTTTGTTTGAATTTAGTGTGGTTACCACGGTATTAATGTAACAGCCATTGTTATTATTTAGTGCATGAAAATGTTTTCCAAATACATTGTATTGCATGTTATGCTTCGTGCATGAAAAATCATATCCGAGCAGTTTAAATTTCACTCAATTTAGAAAAACGGGTTTGGCCGCCCTTGCGTCAACTAAAATTTCAACTTTCTCCAAAAAATTCTACATAAATTACAATAAATTATATGCCTCGCTACTAGCGTTGCCACCAAGTTTCATTTGGATTGGAGCAAGTTTGCTGATCAAACTGCAACATCAAATCCTCTATCGAAATTGAAAAATTCAAGGGTACTGTTCACCCTTAAGGAGTCCACCCTTTCTTCATCACGTTTTCTCTTGTTTCCTTGACTTGCTAATCTTATATGTTTACTTGGCAAGGTAGGTAACCCCACAGGACACACCTTTAATGTTGAGCTACACCTCCAATTTAGATACTACAGCCAAGCCAAGCCCAAGCCAACTCAGGCAGGCCCTATTCTTCACATCTCACGCAAAGAAACATAGGGTTTCGCTTATGAGATACACCAACCACACCTTGGGCACACCCAGATGCCATCCTTTCCTTAGGGCCTTATGCCATCAAGCCTCCTAACTGAGCCAAAGCACAACTAGTCTTCTTCTGTCTTGTCCGCTCGCTCATGCGTGCGATCACACGAGGATCTATCTCCACCTGTGTGTCAGCCATGTGGATGCCTTTGCATGACCTAGCCCATGTGATAGATGCACTACCATCATGGGACTTCACGAGCCACCCTCTGCCAACCATTGCCTAGCACCACCCAGTCTCGTCCCCTGCTACATGCCTTAGGAAACAATGCCAACTCTCTATCTCTCTCCACTACTTTCCTTCCCCTCTTCTTAACTAGGACCTTGTCCCTCTTCCTCCCTAGCTCACCCTTGTTCTCATGCAACCAAATAACTAGGGAATTGCCCATTGGTTCATTGGGAACGTGAGGTGCCTGTGTAGCGCCAGTGAGCACACCTCCACTATTTTGATGCCATCGGTCAGTTTCTTAATATCTTAGCTATGCCACCATCTGTTCATACCCTCACAAGCTTTGTTTTCATGCCTAGCATTGGAGATTTCCAGCACAAGCCAGACGTCCTCTCCGACGCAAGGAGAACACCGTCTTCACCACACTGTTGTCGCCCTACTACTCTAGTGAGCATCGCCTTCATATAGTTGTAGGAATGAACTATTGGGAGTGCTCTAACTCCATTTTCCTCCCCTTTTGCTATGGAGCTTGTTGCTACTCAGTCATCTTCATGAACTCCAATTGAATGTTATGGTAGCCAAAGGAGCAAACTTAATGTCCTATGAGTACCTTTGTCCCTGTTCACACATGGGATCCTAGGCAAGTACTTTGTTACATTTTTATGGTTAGGGGCTGATCTTGCTTCTTGAAGATCCACTATTGGGTGCCTTCTTCCATCTGTCGTAACCTTGCCACTAGTCTCGACTGGTTAGTTTTTGTTTCTAAATGTGCTTGCCTTTTGTCGATAGGATGTCAACAGTGCACCCCACACCCTTTCCTTGGCCTGCTGTGTCATCATTTGGCCAGCCGACCAACTAATGCCACCATGGACACAAGCAAAGTTAAGGCCAAGTCGAAGAATAATCACTTGGGGTAGAACCCTAAAGTCTTGCACGTAGAAACCATAGAGCCTCTCCATGCCCTCAGAATCACTAGCCTTTTACTAGCACATGAGAGGACAGCAAGCACCATGCTGTGGTCTAGCTTGCCTTTTGGCCAAACACCTTATGTGCGCTCGTGGTTTAGGTAGCCATAGCCATCCCATAGAACCGACATGCCAGCCAACTGAGTTTTGCAAATTATATCAAACATAAAAATGGACATGTTTTTGTTCAGCCTTAGGTTCACCTTTCACATTTTAGGTCATTTTCGTGGTATGTGAGCATTTGTAATTAACATCCTAGTATATTGGAGCGTATCCACTACTAGAGGTTATCCTTAGGCTCACAGTGGCATATGCATAGGTTTCATGCCTTATAGATGTGGCTAGAATGTTAAAGCTAAAAACATTGCCAGCAACTACTTAAGCTGGTAGAATGAGATCAACTATTTGAGTGTTTGAGTCGTTCAGTCGAGCAAAAATGCAGTTTTTTTTATTTATTTTCTATTTTAGGAAAGAGCAAATTTCATTTAGCCATTTCCCACTCATATGTAATTAGATTCGAGCGATTCTTTTTTCTGGAATTCCTCTAAAATCATGCAATTTCATATTCTGCAAAAATATTTGGATTTCCTGTACTGTTTTTGCCATTATATTCATTGCATTTGTTCAATTGCATAGAGCACAACATTGCCAATCCAGCTGAGCAGTAGTACCAGGAGGTCTGGGAGCCCACCCCTTGATTAATTGCTCTTATATTTGAAACTTTTAAGCTATGCTGATTACAAAACTATTATACATGTGATGTTTTACTTAAAAATACATGCGTTATATGGGTAGTTAGCCCCTAGTTGCATATGCCTTGTCTTTGATTACTTAAGTATCATGATTTTTCTTGTCGCCTATGTTGCCACTGAAAGTTGGCTTCATGTGGTTGGGAAGATGTCAACTAGCTGCTTAGTTCACTACTTTATCAATGCTACTCGTTACTTGATATTAGGATTTTGGAGAAATGAAACAGTTGCAAAATTGTGGAAATAAATAGTGGGTGATTCCTCTATGCTCTTGGTGGAAAACAAAACTGAAAACATGTTTTTGACTTAGGCAAGTGGTTGTAGTGTTTGGTGCCTTATGTGTGGTACAGATTAGGTGGTTGTCTCGCCTAGGTCACTAAGGACCAATTCTATTGTGTAGCTAGAACCAAGTGACTCAGTACAAACCACATGGGGCAATTATCGAGAGTCCCTAGCTTAGTATAATGTTGATCCTAGCAATTGACCAGCTAGTGGAAGCTGTAGGTTATTATTGTTGACATTGGGTTAGTGTGGGTTATGGTTATTGTCCATAGCTCGAAGGTACCTTACTTATTGTTTACTTATTGTTTAGGGGTGATCAGCACATCATGCGAGCCTTAGGGTTTTGGAAAGCCAACCAACTCTCTAGGATAGATCAAAAGCATATGATACTGCTAGGTCAATGGTGGAAAGGCTTTGTCATTGATGGTGTGAGCTAACTATATGGTAACTCATTTTGTCCCTATCATATGGGTCTAATTGTATAAACTCTAGAGAGTTAAAACTATTCAAATAGTCGTCTTCTCGATTATGGACTACTTGGGAAATTCTCTGGCTTAGTAGTTTTAAATTTTGGAAATGTTTTGGGAAAAGCATGACGCAAACTAGGAGTTCGCTAGAGCGGTTGTGATGATAGGTTTTGCCACTATTGGCTGGCATGGGCGGAAACACTTAGGAATAATGCTTACATACTTTCTATACTGTGCCGACTTGATTTATGAAATATTCCTTGCAAAATGACAATGTTTTCACTATATATATTATGATTTATGCAAGCTGTAGAACCTGAATCATTCGTTTTATATCCTTACATACTATGGGTTACCATTACAAACACTAAATGTCTTACGGAGTATGTATTGTATTCACACACGCTTGTGTGACTTCTTTTTCTATAGAGCTTGTTGAGGAGGACCCGACAATTGAGTGCTTCTAAGCAATGAGTTTCAGAGATGACGGTGACAAGGGTGCATATTAGGATTTATTGATTGGTTCCCTGCGAAAGGATAGAGGCACATTCGCTGGATTTTGGTGCCTTTTTTTTATATGTTTCCTGTGTTGAGCTATTGTTGATCTATTTGGCTGGTTGGTCATTTATTTAATCGCTATCTCTACTCTTTTACGGCTTCTGTTTGGACTGCTGTGAGCTAAACCTGTGATGTCTGGATTATGATTTCAATGTTGAATGTGTGTACTAGCAATTGATCGTGGGACTTACACGGTACAAACATAAGGATCAGGATAGTATAAGTACCATACTGACCAAGGTTAAGTTTGGTATCAGCGTTAGTACACACATAGTTTTTTTTATTTGAAAAACTTCTTTTCAAACTCTCATCTATCTTCTAAAAGTTTTTCATGTAACCATATCACCTTTTATGAATTTTTTCACTCTAATTACCTTCCTTTTGTCGAAAGGTCTTCTTTTAACTTATGCTTCAAAAGTTCAAAACTGCAGTTGCTACCTCTGTTTGAAAAAAAATGCAGCCCTTGTTTTTTTAGGAAAAAACAATGCCAAAAGGTTTTTAAATTTTTTTTAAAAAAATATTTGAAAAGTTGTTCTTTTGTCTTAAAAGCTGCAGCAAGATATTTGCAAAATATGTTAAAATTTCAGCTTGATTTGAAAGGTTTTGGTTATTGCAAAATTTAAGCTTGTATAATCTTTTCTATAGGAAAAAGAGATTTTTGCTGCACATCATATGTTATTAAGGTTGTAGGATAAGGACAGTAGCAGTGCCGGGTTGGGAAGCGTTGGTTCTTAGTTTTGTTCTCATTGTTTGTCTCTTGTCATTCTTTTCGTTCTCAATCTGAAAACTAATTGAAAACTAAGGAATATAATATATAACATTCATCTCATTTAGATTTTACTAATAACCAGCCCATCTTTCATTTCTTTCAAATCATGATTTTTGTTATTGCTAACTTGTTGCAGATGGCTGAGTGGGTTGATTGCCATTGGACTAGTGATACTAGCCCAACTGATTTGCCACGTGATTTGTGGAACATGCTACAGCGTGCACAGTAGACTACGTATGAAATAAAAAAATTTCTATTAAGCACATGAGGACATCATACTAAGAAGGCATCAAAGGCTTTTGAGTCGATGGGCGACTGTCTTCAAAGAGACGTCCTTACATCGACTCAGCTAACCGATGGGTTCACTTCACCCTTCCTTCAGCACATCCGATCCGGCGTCCACTGTCCCGTTGTCGTTGGCCTCGGTCTCATACTGTCTCAGTTAGGTCAGATCTTCGAGATTCAGTGCTAGAGTCGTCATCACGGTGGGCAATGGGTCTCGTGTTGCCATCTCCGAAGTGGCATCGGCTTTGCAACCGGTCCCTTTTATACGATTCCTTGCCAGCTCGCATATCCTTTCATCGGCTTTTCAGCTGATGAACGACCGCGACAGGTTCCGTCGACTACCAGGAGGGATCCCACGCACCTTGTTACTCTCTGAGTATAATCCTATGCCTCCATTAGCTCTGTGGTCGATGGATTAGGGTCTCGCGTTCGTTACACCCGGAGCCATCATATCCTTCATCGACATCCGTCTACATCGGCTTTCCAGCCGATGGAAGAGTGTTCTGATTTCTATCAGCGATCAGCCGATAGTAGGAGCCATCCGAACGTAGCCGATGACTAACTCGATCCTATCGGTAGCCAGCCAATAGCGAGGGCTTGTATTGGCCCGTCGTTCGACTAACCCGTTTGCCTCACCTCCTTGTCTCTTGCAGGGTTAAATTGACTAGCACGCCCACACCCGCACCGTCGCGCCGGAGCCAAGCGAACCCCACGGGCCCCGGCGCACATACCTCGAGCCACGGAGAGAAGCCGACCAGCCTGCACTGGAGCTAATCAGACCTCCTAGTCGTCGACGTGAACACTATGATAGAATAAAAGAAAATTTTTCTACCTCACAAACCATGACATTATATGAAGAAGAGGCCATGAACTGTTACCATGAGACACACAGTACAGTGGAAGTAGGGTTGAAGAAACCGATCCAACCATGTACACATTGAAGTGGTAGATGAAGCAGTTATCATTGTGATCCTGATGCCGATCAACACCGTAACAAGCAACGCCTTCACTGGTTTCTACAAGTTTGAGGCTAGAACGCCGATTACGGGTGTACTAGCACTTGCAAGCGGCTAGAGTTTGGCTTGGAAGGTAGCGGCCAGGGTTTTCTCGAGGTGAATAGAGATATCTGTCCTCGACCTCCCCACCTCTCTATATATTGGCTTCCCTACTTGGTCCTAGAAAACCGTGACCTAATAGAAGTCTATTCGGATCTCTATCCGGACTGAGTTCTTATCCGAATCACATTTGAATAAGCATTCTATCTCGTTAAGCATGTGACCCGAAAATATCTTTTTGGTCACCCTATTAATAGCGGTCGCTAGAAAGGTATATTAACCCTAAAGTATATATAAAGATTATATCGGTTGAACTTGTAATTTTCTAATATACAAATTTCTTTGACTTATGATATCAATTGAAGTCAAGGTGAGACTTGTGTTATACTATTAATAGTTCAATCACTCTCTTGATCCTGTGATGAATTATATATTTGTCATTGACTCCTAAATCACCTTGGCATAGCCATGCACATCCATAATCTATTACATCGAGGGTCCTAGAGATATTTTTCTAATAGGAGGGATAAATTCTATATTGATCACTCATATCCCACTGTATATTTTATATCCAATCCGAAGACTAGTTTTATGACTGTTCTGTTATGGAGTAGTGTTTGGTAGTATCAAAAATAATCTACTATGTATATTGAGAACTATGATAATCTCAAGTCTAAGGACTTCACATAAATACTATTTGAGATTAATTAATGATATATAAAATCCCTGCAGTATATTATATTGAGTCTATCCAATATATGTTCACTAATAAATATGTATATTATCGATTTGGTATCTCCGTACCATAATACATAAGATATAATCATCAATTAATTTATATGCTGATATTACAATCATATTTATTTCTCATATGATATATGATCAGGAATTATTTAGAAATATCGACTTATGACATTAAAAGTCTTATTAAGTCACATACTCATTGATCAATAATAATAATATCTATTATAAGTAATAAATCAATACATCAGCATGTGATATATATAACATCTCGATATTGCCCTCTAAGCCATATCACTTAAAGTGGTTTAACACGGAGACTAGCCATCAACTGACTTTGGTTTTCCTGTTCCCATAGCTGTCCTTTGGACATGTTGAATGTGTAGTTTGGATGGTAGTTTAAGATTGCCATGTCGGTCACAACATCAATTTAGTTTGTGGCACTTGCTGTCCCAACCATCTGTTTCTTATGGACTCCATTGTTTTTTGAAGAGATAAAGCAAATAGGAGATAGAAATAACACGAGTAGCCAGTGCAGCGTGTCACAGCTACTTGTTGACATCATCGTTGACAAAATTAACTAAAAAATAACTTGCGTTAACTAGAGTGTCAAGTAACTTAGACTTACAGTGAGTCAAGAAAGGGCATTTTAAACATAACCATAACGAAAGGAATTAAGCAGTTGGACAGGGTTGAAAACATTGTTTGAAAAGAATTTGAGCAGTTGGAAGGGCAAACACCTATGTGTTGATGGAAAAATAGTCCTACTCAACTTCGTAGTTCTCTTCCAATGTTCATACGCTGTCTAGAGGTTTTATAGAATCTTGAGTATTATTAACTAGTGGTTTGTTCAAGGAGATATATAATACCTGTAGACATCCCCAATTGAGAACCAAGACACAACCAAGAGACTTGGATAACGTCCGTGGCTACCCCTTACCTAAAAGTATGAACTTGGAGGCCTTTGGTGTGACCATTGCTCATATTCATATGTCATTGAGAAGATCTAGAGATCAAGCTACCTAAGTTATAGAATTCAGTCTGACCTCTAGAGATAGTGTTGATTTGCACATGCACTTCATCTTGTGCCCATGATTATTTCATGAAAAATATTCAAAGTACTCTTTGCAACAGATTCAGCCACATCTATAATTCCATAACAATTGGCCATAATTGAAGAAATAAGGTGTTGCGCCACCTATCTTAAGTTTGGGGGCTTATAACTTCATTTGTTACCCTGGCCCAAGTGTGACCCATGTTTTTTGTGTGACAACTTGGTGGAGCATGACTCTAGAGCCACTTGGTTGACCTCCCATCAAGTTAAATAGCTAGGTACCTATTTAGGATTTGTTAGGTTTTCTTTAGATTAATGTTTATCCATTGTTACTTTGCCTTGTTTCTACATGTGTCTGTTAGACAACATAGTTATGTCTTTGGTACTCCAGCTTATTGAGTGTCTCAATTTATCGTGAGTTTTAATTTCTGTTTATAACTGAGATTGCTTTTATCTTGTTCTTACTTGTTTTTTGATTTACTTGCAGGAATAAGATTCATTTGCATTGGCAAGAACAACCCATGAAGTGGTGTATCGATCACTATAATGGAACCAAATAATATGTTGTACTGCTGGAGTCAGATCATGAACATTTCTCTCAAATGGTAGTTATCTTGAACTCACCGAAAGATCGGACCACCCCCCAAATCAAGTAGTAGCAGAGTTATGAGCACATCAAGTGAGCTTTCATTGCTTGATGAGTTTCATCTACCTATAACTAGAAAAAGTGATAAAAAAAGTTGCATCCATTACCTGCTTTTATTTTATTCTTGTTTGTTTTTCACATTAGTTATAGGAATAAGATTGATCTATACTGAAAAGATTAACAATCCATAGTGTGGTTTATCGATCACTAAGACGTAACACAACAACATCTCATATGATTATAGTCAGATTATCTAACACTACAATCTAAATAATAGGTGGGCTACAAGCGTATCATCCTGCCAAAGCACAGAGTGCCTTTGGATGCATACCCTCAAATGTGTCAAACCCTACCGGGGCAACCCATAAACCAAAAGCATCCTGCCTATCGGCAATAGCGTCGTCACCATCTTACTAAAACTATGACCACGCTAGGTTGCGAATCTCTTGACAAATGTTGGCACCACCAATCTTCAAATCCTAGCTTCGCCATGTGAAAGCTCAACCATAATTTCCATGTAAAGTTTTGTTCCATGCCCGTCCTATATGTAGTTAAGTTATATGTTACTTGTGTTAATCTCTAAACCAAACAAACACGCTGGAATTTGGGCATTTCCTAGCTAGCCAGCTGCCCGGCGGTACATCGATGCACTTTTAAACGTAAATATATCATACAAGCATGTAACTTACAAAGGAAAGGAGCATCTTCGTGCGTGCAACAAACGTACCTCTCTCTCTATATATATAAAGATTAATTTAGAATGACTTCATCTACTGTCTTGCCTGCCGTGAAGCTGTTAGTCATTTATTATACGAAACACCAAATTGGTCACGCAGCTCAAAGTTACGTTTATAGTCCTTTATTATATATTTTAGAAATATATTATTTTCGACAGCCATACGTGCACATACGACAAGACGCCGAGTAAGTTGGACTAATGAATCTCCTTTAATTACTATTAAATGTGTCATAGAATATATTAAGCCGAATATTAGTAGTTTATATGCGGATGCATGTATAGAGTAGCACATCATTTATTTGTTTCATGTTGGTCCGTACTTCATCCGTTTTAAAATATAAAACATTTTTTATTAAGATATTTTAATATTTATAATTTTTACTAATAATTCAGGTAACAAATATTGGTATAGTGTGAGCTGTGTTACATAAGCAATACCTCAGATACGTATTTGACCTTACTTATATGGTGTCAATTTTGTAGTTTTCGGTACTATATGTATTAAATGAAACTTGTTAAAAGCCATGTAAGAAGCAAATATCTTGATGGGAACACTCATAGATCTAGCTAATATCTTGTTGGGAACACTGGTAGATCCAGCTTTATATTTTGTTGTTCGGAGAAGGGCAGCAATGGTGCTAGTTCCCAGCTGGTTAGGTGGTTACCTGGGCTTTGTTGCTGCTGTCATCACTGTTGCCGTTGAAATTGCCTGTAAAAATCGGCCACCATAGCTTGAAAATGCTTAGGCTGTGTTCGTTTAAGCTCTTAGCTGCATTCCTTTGAGCCTTTTGAGCTGTGCTATTTATAGCACGCAAAGCAATTCTAGTCATTAGAGTAGGATTAATTAATTATTAACTATTATAAATTTAAAAATTGTATTTGTTTGATATTTTAAGAAACTTATATATAGAAAATTTTCATAGTTTAAAAAGCATGCTCACAGAAAACAGAGTTGTAGCCAACTCAAATCCCTCATTTGAACTGACAGTGTTTTGTGTGCCACAAGTAGATCAACTCAAAATGTTAAAATGAACGCAGCCTTAGACTCTTGGGCTTGATGGTGCCATGTTAATGTCTCCTATGCTGTCAAAGTGGATGAAATGGGATTGTTGAACCACTTTGACACGAAGAGAGCTTGGGGCAGTTGAGGAGTAGTGGTGCTGGTGAGCACGGCGGTGTCTGGGAGAAATGGGGTTAAATTAGTTTTATAATGGGTGTAATTAATATGAACTTCACATAAAATATCTTCTACAGATCGAGGGCTTCTGGCATTTAACTCTTCAGGATGCTTCATTAGAATCCGGCTTTTTTATTTTAAACGTATTGACTGTCTATTTCTTAATCCTATGTAAACGCATCCGGTACGAGATGTCGTGTAGCGTAGCATATTCATACCTGTACTTAAAAAAAAGGTTCATGTCTACACATTGGAAAAATTCTTCAAGTTGCATTGCACATATCCTATATAAAAAAAATTGTTCATAGTAATACATCTCTAACATTTGGTAAACCCTCAAGATGGCTTTGTCCAAGCATGCACACCCTTACACATAAATATTGATTTTAGATTAGGATTAAAGTTAAGGTCCTAAGAGAAGGAGGGACTAAGGAGTTATCGGTGGGTCTCCTGGGAGGCTGATTGGCCAATGTGTGGCAGAGATGAGTCTGTGGTTAGGTTGTGGCGGAATCAATGTGGTCTTGTGGTTAGGTTGCGGGGGCAGATTTAGCCGCTAAAATGGGGGAAGAGCTGAAAGGCAGGAAATGGCACAATGATATAATGACAGTGCTGCTGACAACCAGAGTTGGCGAAGGGGTGGGATCGGGTAAGACGGAGCAAACTGGAAAAGAGCTGACCTGATTACTCGGCTGATCTCGTGGGAGGGAGACTGTTGCAGCTCACTTTCTTGTGCCTTCTCTTGTCGAGTCAGAAGCAGAAGAGACAACAGACAAGATGAGAATCCTCTCGATCTTAAGTGGAAACAGAGGCCCATATGGGCTAGACTGAAATCCAGGCCATGGGAATATGTTCATGGGCTCGGAAGATACATGTGTGCTGGTCCGAATGTGGTGGCACATGGTTTAGGTGTGCGTAAACATGTCCATTAGACTCCCCTTTTAACTTACCAACGAAACTTGAATGGATGGAAGCATGACAAAATAAAAAAAATAAAAATGCATGCGACTGGTACATATAGTCAAGTTGAAGGTGGTCTTACATGCATGCCAACTATAATATATAACATTTTTATCTTTCCAACAAGTGCCCAAAAGCATATTTGAATTTTTTTATTGGCCAAAAAGGGAATCATCATGTTCATCTTGGACACTTGGAAAAGGTCTAGGCTTTATAAATGCCGTACATTCCTCCCTCGTCTCTCACAACACTGCAACAAAGGAGAATCAGTTACGCCTTAATTGTTTCTCCGTAGCTCCGTTCTTTTTCCATCAAGAAACCCAAAGCCAGCAGCGCCAAAATGGCCAAGTCCTATTATGAGATTGCCCCAGTCGAGTGCCCACTTCAGCGAAACGGGCTCTACCTGTACCTGCGCCAAGCCACTATGGGACCAAACCGTGACCAAGAAGTAATATTGGACCCAAAATTAGTGCGAGATATTAACATGATTTTGGTAAGACAGCTCCTAACGCATGGACCATATCTGATTCTCTAGAACCCAGTGCAAATATTGTCGCACAGAAGGCTTCCATATGCAGACTTGTTACAAAAGTACAAGCTGGTACATTTCTTTCAGCATAGTGTTTGAAGACGACAGGTAACCCATAAGCCCATATTTCAATGACGCTACCGTTTATTTCAATATGTACATTACTCTTAGCTTTTCTGTTTTATATTTAAGTTAAGTTGTCACTAGGTTAAATCACTCGTCTAGAACAGGCTACCTACAATAGTGACCGTTATAGATAGCATTATTTTTGTCAGGCCGTAAAAAAGCTCATTGTAGATCAGGCTGAGTGGCTCGACTAAGTAATGCTTTACCTGTGACTGGTCCACTTCTCTACACATGAGATGTCCATCACACGTAAGTGTACAATACTTCTGGTAGGTTCAAAAGTTAGTCTGTCGCACGTAATCCGATTACCTAGGATGAGCCTCCATTAAAAGCCTATCACATTTGAACTTGTGATGGGTTTGTGAAGTCACCTGTCTATGGTGAGTAAGCACCTCTGACGTGTATATGATTTTACAATCCATCATAGATATTTATTTTTAACGATATAGGTATGGTGACTTTTATAAAAAAACTTCACTGATGTATTGCTTTGCAATTCCACCAAATGTATTATACATAATTCAAGTGGGAGAGTAACGAGGGCGAATCTTCATCATAAATTTGTGTTAAGGGTAAAAAAATAATCTGAATCCTAGCAATTATCATAATATAATTTTGTATTAGTGTTGCTAAATTTATTATATGTTTTTCTATTTCTCTAGATAGATCATAGATCGATGTATAATACTAACCGCCTAAGACAAGAGTATAGAAATAGAGTTGTTGAATATGGAGGATGATAAGAGGAGAAGCAATGAATGTGTGGCTTGTCCGTGCGTAGACTACAAAAATAAGAAAATGTTTGCATGCAATGCTGAAAGACTTGCTACTCAAGGAGAACAAATGCTGAAGATGACATATGAAGTAAAGCAGGTGCAATGTCCATTGGAGTTCATGGTTAGAAGAATTCAAACCTGTCAAAATGACTACATCTTGTTCTACACAGAATATGCAACTTAGATGCATGCCCAAAATACAAAGCTTCTCGATACAAGCAAAAGAAGAGCATTCTTCTAGAGAGAAAGTCCAAAAGAGGGGTCCCTCAAAGGTTGTTTGATATTTCCATATTGTTGATAGCATAAAGCAAATGTTCACCAATCTGAAAGAAGCTAAGTTGGTTCATTGGTATGCAATTGATAGGAAGGAGGACAGAATGCTTAGGCACCCGACTGATGTTGTGCAATAGAGGAACACCGATAGAGATTACCTGAATTTGCAGAAGATTCAAGGACCATAAGGTTCGGTCTAAGTACAGATGGCATGAATTCTTTTGGTGACATGAGCGGTCATCATAGCACTTGACCAGTGCTTCTCGTGAATTTCAACATACCGTCTTGGTTGTGCTTAAAAAAAGTTATGCTTTTCATCCCAATTCAAGGGCCGAGATAGCCTAGCAATGATGCTAATATGTATTTAGAGCCTTTGATCGATAACTTAAAAACGCTATGGCAAAAAGGGTCTCAAACATGGGATTCCTACGGATGGGAGAACTTCAGGATTCATGTCTTGTTGTTCTACACTATCAATGATAATCTTGCACTTGGTAACATTTTTGGCCCGAAAGTAAAAGAAAAAAAAGCTTGTTCGAACTATATGGATGAAACATAAAGTGTGTGGATGAAGAACTCATAAAAGATGGTATACATGGGTCATAGAAAATTTCTTCCACTATATCACCCATACAAAAAAATGAGGAAACATTTCAACAGCAAGAGGGAAAGGGGAAGTGCTTTGTTGTCTTTAAATGGAAGAGAGGTGCATGCCCTATGAGGGACATCTGTAATGATTTTGGAAAGAAAATAAAGGCTACAAACTCAAAGTTGAAGAGCATATAGAAGAAGTCAATATTCTGGTGGATATCGTACTGGATAGATATAGAGATACACCATTGTATTGATTTCATGTACATAGAGAAGAATGTTTATCAGAGTCTTATCGAATTACTGCTCAATGTGCTAGGAAAGATGAAGGACGGGCTAAATTCATGGCAAGATAGGGAAGCCATGAAAATCCAAAAGTAGCGGCACCCAACAACCTCTAAGTCTAGAAGACTATACCTCCGTACAGCTTGCCATACTCTATAAAAGGTTGAAAAAATAGATATATTATCATATATCAAGAGTGTTAAGGTTCTATCTAAATACTCAACACAACCAAGTAAGTGGATTTCGATGGTCATCCTCAAAGTGGTTGGGATGAAGTCTCAGGACTATCATGTCCTAATTACATAGCTAGTACCAATTGCCATTAAGAAGATTTTGCCACTAAAAATGAGACACACGGTAATGCGGTTAAGTTCCTTCTTCAATGCAATTGGACAGAAGGTCATCGACCTAGAGGGACTAGATGGCTTGTAAGCACATGTCATGAAGACACTCTATCATCTCGAGATGTACTTCACACCTACTTTATGTGATATTGTGGTACATCTTAGTGTCCACCTGGTGAAGCAAACAAAAGCATGAGGTAGATGTACCTGTTCAAGAGGTATATGTGAATTTTGAAGGGTTACATATGAAATTGGTCTCATCTTGAGGAAAGCATGATTAAAGGTTATACCATTGAGGTAGTCATTGAAGTTCTGCTGTCAAGATATAAGGGCAAGCTATAAGGCGCTAGGAGAAGGAAAACTATCAATCTATATCGTGCCCAATATGACAAAGCCTATTTCACAGTGTCGCAGCATATGACCAAGGTGGTATTATAAGTGGAGGAACACAAAGCAAAAATCCGATAAGACAATATCAACCAATCAGCATGTTAGGTCCAAAGAAAACACATTGTAGACTTCAACGAATGGTTCAAGGATCATGTTTGTAATTCATGCAACATCACAAGTATAATAGTGAAATGGTTAGCGGGAGGCCCTGGCTGGGATGTCCTAACTTGGCAAGGAGATGATATCAATGGATATATATTCTACACATTCACACAAGGTGGTAAAAACACAGTGTAGAGTAGTGGGATATGAATAGAGGCAATTAATGACCAATTTAGCATGCGTGATCACTACTATGGTTGCATAGAGGAAATATAGGAGTTGAGTTGTGTGAAGTTCAAAGTGGCATTGTTCCAGTGAACGTGGGTTGATCTAAAGGATGTTATAGTTGATAAGGAGATTCACTCTTGTAAATTTCCAATCCAATGGATACAAGAATAGCCATTTGTTCTATCTAAATAGGTTGTTTAAGTTTCCTACATAATCGATCCAGCAAACAAGAGGCTTGATGTAGTTCATGAGGGTAAAAGTAGAATTATCAAGGTCGATAAGGTCATAGACGAGAAAGATTACGATAAGTATCTATGGTGTTAGCCATTAAGCTCCTCTTCAAGAAGTGCAAAAAGAAGACGATATTCAATTTGCATGCTTCTACCATGAGGAAGGCATTCTTGTGTAATATAATTATATGAGAAGTACTAATGTTTGTTCATGATATGTATGTATGTCAAAATTTACATATGAAGTTCTATTGACCGCTACAAAGTTAATTTCTGTTTGATTGAGAATGCCATGCTTATTTTATTAAAATAACGAATTTAAAGTTTTTTAGTTTAATGTACCCCTTGTAAAAAATGTACATTTCACCCCTATGTTGATATGTTATAAAAAATTTTGACAACACACTAACTAGAATGGATTAGTCATAAAAAAATGACTTACGGGTTCAAACCCTAAGTTAACTATGATAGATAAGTTACCAATGATGGGTTTTTCAAACCAGCCTATCACAGGTAACATACCTGCAACGGGTTTCCCTTATAGTCCCATCACAAATAAGTTGATTACTATGACATAAGGTTTTAACCCAAAGTCATAGCAATCAAAAGATCCCACACCGCCGCATCTCCCTACATTGCCACATCTAATCAAGCTCCTCATGCCTCCATGACCCCATTGCCAACCTCCCCGAGCTCCTCGTGCCTCCACAACCCCATCACCGGTCTCCCCGAGCTCCTTAAGTGTTTATGAGCTCTTGTTGCCAGTCTCCTTGAAATCCCCGCATGTCCACGAGCTCTTGCGCTAGCCTCCCGAGCTCCTGCCACTAGCTGCCCCAAGCTCCTACTATCCGACCTCCTCGTTCTCTATGTGGCATAGGCCTCCTCATGCTGCATGCACGGGCTGCCTGAGAGAAGGTTTCAAAGGGGTGAGCAACATGGCTGACCTCCCCTTCAACTTGCCTCCACCTCGGTTGGAATCAGATTGGAGGTATATTCCTTGTCCTTCTATCGCATCCCTTCTCTTTTTCTGCATCATTCCAACATGGAATGGCTCATCCAGTTAATTAGTGAATTTTTTTGTTAAAGAAATGTAGAGTGAACACTTCTCTATATATGGTTGACAAAATTCTTTAGTGATCAAAGTATATTTCAAAAACAACTATAGAACAAAAAGTATAAAACATCATTTTAGTTTTGTTTGTATGTTTCTGATTTCTGAACTATTGAATAGGGATGGAATTCTAGTGAATGTGTATTGAATGGTTGTGCTCAATTCACAAGATGACTGCTTACATTGGAGGCATTGCTTAGTGTTTTTTTTCAACATGCTTAGTTTTTTTTTCTGAGATCTCTTTATCGTTAGCTTAGTGTTGCAATCATGAGTCTATGCCCAAGAATAATAAGCTTCACTGTTTGCCACATAAGTGTATTGTGACCATAAGTATACAGCTCGTGCCTATCAGCTTGTGCATTATTCGAATGTTGTCTTCAGAAACCCCCGAGCCATGCGTGGTCTATAACTTTAAAAATTTTAGTCGCCTTAGTATCATGAGTTCTAATCTAATCTTTGGCTAAATAACTACTGGACGTGATGATATTCATGAAATTTGAATACACAGACTATAGGGAACAGTTGACCCTACTAACAGGCTATATGATCACTACATGTTATGTACTGGCACATGTTAGTTTATAGTAATATAATATATGGTATGATCACTACTAGTTATGTACCACCGAAACTAATTATGTACTAGAATAAGTTAGTTTACAATAATTAAGTTCAAAGTTACAATGTCTGGTAACAAAGAAGATAAAATGTCGACTAGAAGTAGTGATTAGACCTTCGATCATAACCCTAGGTCTCATAATGAGTTGCCTAAGCACAAGCAAACAATCATAGAGGTTGACAATTCAAGTAGACCAACAGAGCTACAAAGAGTTATCGGCTTATTCGAGAATATCTATGGCATGGTGCCGAGAAGGTACTTTGGCATCCTTTACAAAAACATCAAACACATCCCTGAAAGCGAGAAAGAAATAGCTTGAGAAAGATTAAAGAAAAATTTGATTATCGAGATGAGGCAGAGCAAAGGCTGAAGAGACGTGCACTCTAAAAGATGGGTAAAGCCTAGAAGAACTTCATTTCGAAGCTCATCATAGAGTATGTCATTCCACTAGGCAACTATTCCCTGATCGTCAAGTACCCTCAAATAATTGAGGTAGTATGGGACGAGTTATGTGCTCAGAAGTATTCTGTAGAGTTTATAGAAACAAGTAAGGTGCACCGTCAATTGTAGTCTCAGAATGAGTACCCACATCAATTAGGGATGTCTGGGTATATTGGGAAACAACAGAGCTGTACTAAAGAGGATGCAGTTGTAGTTGTAGCAAATATCCTAGTTCTGTTTGGTGACATCCCAGAGGTATAGGCTAGAAATTGGGCTCGACCATGGGTGAAGATCAACCCAGACGGTACCATCTCCTGGCCCAACCTAGTAAATGGATTGATCTAACTAAGGCTTATGAGTAACACCTTCAACTTTCACAAACTTTCCACCTTACTTACCTTATATATTTTACCCATTCATTGAAGTTTTCTTTGTTGATGGAATTGTCTGAGCAAACTTTGCAAAGCAAGGTTGTGTCAGCCCTGCGCCGGTGTGACGATGATGTCTGCATGCAACCATTGGGAAACCCAAAACATTCTAGGAGGACCAAAGATATAGGTGCAAAAGTACATAGAAATTATGGGTTTCTGTAGTATAGTGCCTAGTACAAGAAGTCGCCTCTCGAAAGCTGACATGGAGACCATCCTTAAGAATTAGCTAAAAGAAGAGGTGAAGAACAAACTAGGCATGGAATTTGAGGACATATTTCAGTAAGAGGTGGCATGAATGATGCTAGAGATGCAAATTGGTCAATGGGCAATGCTACAGAAACCCACATGCCTGCAACGACGAAGTAATTGTGCATTGACAAGGTTGCCGAATGACATGGTTATTCCTTCATGCACAATTGACCATATAGAGGTACGTATTAGATGTAAACAATCAATATTACATAGCTTTAGTCATATTTCATACTTATGTATGTTAACATACTATAATCACCATGCATAATGCAACAAAGTGCATCCTACAATTTAGGGTCACTCCGATGTTCTATGTCAATGCTACTGAGGACATGGTTTATAAACCATCACTAACACAAAAGGTTCACAGTGCAAACTTGGTTGCTGGCTTTCCTAAAGTGAATGTCAATCAAGTCAAGGATAATTGGATGTGATATCTATTACCAATACTGCCAAACGATGAGATTTTGACTCTTAAGGCTACAAAACAAACATTCATACAATGGCCAAGGACAGATATAGTAGTTTAGATAACTCCCCATCCATCTAGGTCAGCCAATCAGTCTCCTCCATGTCAAGACACTCAACCAGCAAAAGAGCCTCCTCGTGGCCCCACTATGATAGAACTAGTTGATGTTATGGAATGGGACTACATACCCGATGTCATGACTCCGATAAAGATCCCTCATAAGTCTGATATTTTTCCTTCGTACAAGAGAACCCAAAACATTAGAGACAAGGGAAAGGGGATGGGCAAGGACAAGCCATCATGGCCCCGCAGTGTTTATAGTCAAGTCAGTACGTGTTAGGCATGCCCTTGTTGGAGGACCTTGTTTTAAAAAAAATGAATACTTGTTGTTGAGAACTGCACAGATACTGCATGGAAGTTAGCAACTTGAAAAGAAAGCAAAGGGAGTCCTTAATCATTGGACATCAAAGTCAAGAACGATTTCTTTCAGCTCCAACGTTTATGGTTGTCAGCTTCAAAGATCTCTTCAATTTGTATAGGGCGAGAGCTGTGGACACTGGCCATATGAAATGATTCTCCTTGTAAGTGTACATGGCTCTATTTTCTATCGTAAGTACTTATGTTACAGTATTCGTTAGTAATATCTGCATGGTTACAGATTATGATGGAAGAAGTCCTAGGGGTCTACAAATAGGAGTGGTTTTCTTGATCCATCAATGATCAATGAGACCAACCTAAATATCCAATTAGATGAGGTCATCAACTACTTAAACTATTGCATGTGAGCCCATCAAGACAAGGATTACATAATGCTAGCGCATAACCAATAGTAAGGGACTTTAAATTTTAGGTTTATAGCTTTCAATTTTCTATACTATATTTTACAAAACTCGAACTAACCACGGCCACACGTTTATCACGCAGGAAACATTAGATTCTTGTAATCATAGTACCAGCATGAAATAGGGTTTACTATCTTCACTCCAACCTTTGTGGTACATATAATTTCTCACCTGTTGGGTATGCAATAGATGCCGCGTGAGCATTGTACATCAGGTATGGAGGCAAACATAAGACAACAATGAATCCCTCCTTCATAACATGGACTTCAAATGCATGCAATAGGTTAGGGATGAATACGGTTTTCACGTGTTCCACAACATGGCTACCTTGATGAAATAGGTGACTGACTAGGATCCTAAGGCATGTGTCCAAAAGAGCATCTCATTTGTGCTTGCCGATAGTATCTATAGTCATAAACTAATAATAGTCTCTGTGCATAGACGAAGAGACAGAACTTTTGGCCAATTGACCAAGCGTAGATTACAGGAGAGATCTCTGACTTTATCCTCTAAGAAATCATTAGCCGAAAGTTAATGTTCTGTCCGAAGTAGACATTGAGAATGTGTCTATCTCCGTAAAACATTCTTTTTTGTTTAATTGAGAGTTGTAAGGCACAAAAAATATTACATCTTATATTATAAATTAATAGTTATGTCTATTTGTATATATGTGTTGTGGATTAGTGCTAAATCATTTGTTAATTTACTTTACACTAGGGTTACGTACTACCAAGAATTTGTTATCAAATCATCATAGATTGGCAGGTGAGCACAGTCCAGTTGGTTTGGTCAGATTAGTATATGCACTAACCAAGTAAGAAAGCTAGGGACGGTGTTTGCCTAGAATTCTATTATTTTTTTGATAATATTCTAGCTAAGTTTAGAAAGAAAATGCTTCATCACTTATTAATTTTAAAATACGCCGTACACTCTGAGACTCAATAATATTAATTATAATTACATAACATTATATGTCATATTTTGTAGGAGTTCATTCTTACAAGAACTGGCACTACGTATATATTTTTTCTATGTTTTTGGCTCAAAATATCAAATGACATCGCTTTATATCTATAAAAGTGGATTTTGAATACATGTCATAAATTTTAAGTTTGTATACATATGTATATGTGGATATGTGAGTTTATGGCTGATTATGTGGATTATATTATTTGTTTGTGGCTAGGATAACTAGTTTCTGGTAATATTTGCTATCTATATTTCGGAGGGTGTGGCTAGTAATTCCTAAAGTGAGCCAAAAAATATTTTTTTTTGTATTCACCATATAAGTGTCAGGTTTTAATATAAAGTCATCACCGGTAAGCCATACCAGCGAGGGGCTATAATAAAAACCCGATAGACAATGTTACTAGTGATGGGTGCAAAATTAGCCGGTTAAAGGTGAGTAGGTCACCTCTAACGATTCTATATATCTGCCTGTCATAGGTAACAATACCTCTAATGGGTACTTGCTTAGACACCCGTCATAGGTAACATTACCTCTGATAGACCTACATCTATTAGAGGTAACATGGAGTCATCAGTGACCACTTATTTATGACGAGGACCAAATCTGACATAGGTACAGGTTTAGACCTGTCACAGGTGACCTGCTTTAGCATAGTGTGTGTTCCAATAACAACAATTTATTAGGGTAGCGGATTAAAATTTAATGAAAGTAGCAATATATACCACCAGCGCATATGACTCGAGGGCAACGAGAGCGAGGACTTGAGAGATGAGGGTTAGGCAGTAGACTCATGTAGAGCGGGTTTATGACATTGTTAGGCTTCTGCATAACTACGGCCACGGCTATTCTAATAGTTTTACTCTGACCAAAGGTATACAAATTTACCCATAAGATATAACTCTATAATATATTGCCATGCGCCTCAATACCACCATGGTACCATGAAAAGGAATTGTGATAAGACCATTTACATTACACTCCCAACAAAATGGTCACAAGACAAGTCCCAAGTAGAGTTGGCCTAACCTCTAGCCTAGAGAAATTCTTGGCTCCATAACTTAAGTTATTGACAATGTAATTTTAGATATATTGGTACTACCACCTATAAACTAAATACACTATAGTGACTCCTACTAGACATGCTACACTATAGATCTAGCCATTAACCATTGTAACTTGTGTTAGTACAGTGAATGCTCTACAATAGTAGTTCACAAATTGCTCCTTAATTGTTATCAGTAAGACCATCACAACTATATGTTACCACCCACCATTAGTTAAGTTTTAGTTGGTAAATTATTGATTAATCAAAGATGACCAACTGTCATGAGCTATCATTAAATACTCATAATTAAGCATAAGTGAGGCATTAATTATTTCATAAGTTAATCTAGTATTTGTAAGTATGGCTAAACAATTACACTAAATATCTAGCTGAACCTAAGCTAGTTAACTTATATTCTAACATAACAAGAAATATAGTAGTTAATGCAAATTGACCATAACAAAGGAATATAGTTCCCACCATCCAATGACATTAAAAAATAAATGCATATTTCAAGTAAAGCAAGAATTTAAATCTAGGATAAATATGCTCAAAGAATGATTTGAATCTATGTGACTTGCCTGTTGCTCTGCAAAGACTTCAAAATCTTCTCTCCAAAAACGTTGGGAACTAAAGTCAAATAACAAAACCAACAAAAACAGTACATAAGAACAAAGCAACAACACATGTGGATATTTTTAATGGATAAATCTTGATTTTTAGAGAATTTAGCAACTCAAGTAATGATTTTCTAAGATTAAACCAATTTATCACATCTATAGAAATTGATTAAGGAATTATGATATAATAATGAATTATTTTTAATAGGAAAAGTGATTTATTGTGTCATATAGACTCGGTTCACTATAGATCGGGTTCATAGAGGTAGTCTATGGGAATCGACGGCCAAGATCTAAGTTGACCTAGGGTTGTTGAAATTTACTAAGGTTCCTCGTTTAGTCTTTCAAAAAAGTTAAAAATACATTATTAGGTATGTTGTTAAATTAAATAATTTTTAGGACATGACATCTTACCTATACTACTATTCTTTTGCTAAAGGGCCCAAGGCCACAAAATTTCCCATCTAGCTCTTCTATTTTTCATTTTTATTTTCAATTATTTTGGGGTGTTACATATATTTTCCCAAAGGATGTAGTGCTTGCATAAAATGTTTCATTCTTTCTATCTTGTTTTTCTAAGTAAATTTATACTAGCCAAATATAGGGTAAGTTCTAATAAAAGATATAAATAAAATTTAAAACGTTGATCAGATGCTCATAGGTCCTAACCTATCTAGTTTTAGGAGTTTTTGGGGAGACCATGGAGTAATAGATATTTCAGCACAAATATCAGCACAACTATAAGCACTACTAGTACTACTAAGGTAAATGATGTTTACTCGTTGGTTTCCGCTATTGAAGAAATTGCCCTCCCTAGTCTCCAACACCAAATCACTGGAGCTATAGCGTGGATGACTAAAAATGATTCCCAGGGATGTCACCACTAGACTGACTACGTTCTTTGGTTTCACAAGCTAATCTTTCTTGGAATTATACAGTTGAGGCACCACGCCTAAGCTGCACACCAAAATACTGCCTTTGATCAGAAGATAGTACTTCTAGACTTAGGTGAACTAAATCTGGGTATGAAACCCGCAAAATCTAAACCTCAGACCTCTAATCTAATGCACATGACAAGGAACAAACTAGTTGATTGGAGAAATATTCTACCAGATAAATAAAGACTGAAAGCAAATGCAAAAATAGATGCACAGAAATAAAAAGCTGCAAAATATTACCCAAAATATATGACATGGATAAAGGTACAAGAATCATTACCGAACTCCAAAGACAATCCTCTAGACTCTAGCCCATTCCCGACTCTACTAGTCTCATGATCAAACTCCTAATCCTCTAAGAACTAGAGTTAGCTATTCCTAACACTCATGGTGCTAGTTTCAATAGACAAGAACAAACCCTAGCTTGAGTGGTGAAGTGAAGTGAAGGGGTTTTTATATGGGGAGGAAGTCAATGCTAGCCAGCCAAGGGGAATGGGTTGGCTGAGATCTCTTCTCCATGACGGTTGAGAGCATTGGATGTTGTTTGTAATTGGTTGGAAAGATGGTTGATACTTGGGCTAGGCTTGTTGGCTTCTACATGTACACTAGTCGACCCCCTTCTAGGTTGGCTGGCCCCTCCATAAGTTAGTTGGTCACTAGACTTCTTCGGCATGGAGGGCCATGCTTGCCAATGCAACGGAACTACCCCGCTAGGCTAGGGGTGGCTGGCCTAGCCCCTTATCCACCTGCTTGAGGGATGGAAAGGCTGATCAACCTCTCTAACATGGCTACCTGGTCACCATTTGGCTAGTTGGCTCAACCATTTAGCCTGGTCAATCCTCCTAATCAATTTTTTGTGCATTTCTATCTTTATTTGGTAGGTACCTATAAATATATTTAAAACTTGTGGAAATCCATTAGTTCAAACAAAATCAATACATTGAACATTGTTTTACCTATTTTATTACCGAAGGTAAGTGGTTGAAATGGGTTTAACAACTGCCAAATAACACATAACACTTAGCTTACATTTTTGTCGTTTCGTATGATAGGGTTAACTTGGAGGTACCATACTTAGTGCGCTATGGCTTATAGCAACTTTCAATGAGGTATTATTGGGGTATTAATGTGTCTCAAGCAATATGCTCTCTATTTTAGAGTCCCTAAAGGCCAAATAGAGGCTTTCGCTGTTTATTGAAAACCGAAAAAATGCCTTTAACTCTAGCAACATCCCTGATTTTTTATCCCCATTTATTTTTCTTCTATTCCAGCATATCCTCTATGTTATGCCTAGTTTAACACACAATAATTTAAACATGAATATTTCTAATGTGTAGAATTATATATTCAAATTCTCAATTTCAAACAGCACATACTTCTAGGACAACAGTGCAGTATTAGCAGAGGATGAAGTGGGGCTGGAGGATGGACTGCAGCACAGTAGGTTGGGGGGCAGGGGGAGCTCAAGGTTCAGTGGCTGTGCACCATCAATCCATTCTTCTGCCAGTGCACGGATTAAGTTTGTGTATAAGTTTTTTGCAGCCTTACATGACACATAATTCTATGGATAAGTTTTTAGATTTTTGCATAACTATTTTTTTTTAGAATATAATTTTTTATTAGGAAAATATAATTTATTTACTATATGCTATTCGACTATGTCACATATGTGCCTATCTTGTGTTATGAGCTAAAAAGTACCCACTAAGGGGTGGAGTCCAACTTCAATCCCCCGAGTGCTGAAGGAGCATGTGAACATACTCCAAAACGGTTGGGCACGATCTCAAACTTATAGGGGTATATCCGAATTCATAGCTACTTAGGTTACTATCTTTTAGCATGGAGGGAGAATGTTGTTATCTTTCATATGCGACTCAAAATATTTTTTGCGCTATTACCTTTTGTGTAAGCGATTTCTCTGTCATATGACAGACAGAAATACCTTTTAAAAAACAAAAAGATATACACAAACTTTTATGTCAGGAGAATAAAAAAAATCATAATTTTTTTCAACTTCTAGTGAGAACAATTAATTGTCACTCTTATATGTATAGAAGGGCATTTTGGACACTTTTGTCAAAGTATAGTGCTCAATGGCATGTTGTACAAATAGTTTATGAATTTAGTGACATAATATATAAAGTAACAAAGTAGATGATAAATTATTCAACCAATACAAACTGAGCATGTTTGGCACAGCTCTACTCCAAGTTCCTTAACCAGTAGAGCCAGAGCTGTACCAAATAATTTCTAGATGTAAATAATAGAGAATGAAGCCGCCATATCGCTCTGGAAAAATACACTATAAGGATGGAGCAGTATTTTCGTCACTCCTCGACTTTACTCCGATGATGGATTCGGAGCCCTACTAAACTGGGCCATACATTCTCTATAATATTTAACAGGACCGACGTAATCAGCTATAGATCAATTGGCTTAGTCGAGAGACCTCATCTCTGTCGTCTTCCCACCTTCTATCCTATCTCTGACCCTCGCAAAACAAAAAGAACTGGTACAACAACTTATGTGGTCTGTGCGAGCCAAGGCGAAAAAATTTCTCCACATTTGCTACCTTTCTACTGACTGGCCTGCCACATCAGCAAACAGGGAAGATTTTATCCTGTGGTGTCTAGTTTCAATCTAATAGAGAAATGGCAACCTTCAAAGCTCGGCTAGCAGAGGTAGTGGGATATCTTGATTTAACCTTCAAGGCACTGATCGTTCTTATTGTTAGTTAGGAAGTTACTTATGAGATATTGAGATTTGATGCTCTGTACTCGACTATGTATTTTACATTTTGCGAATTTGGTCAAAGCTACTATTTGTATTGATTTTAGTAAAATTTATGATTGAAGTTTTGATTCCTCACTTGATTTATGCAAGATCGGAGTATGTGTAGATGCCTACATGATTCATCTACTCTACGTGAGCTGAATTTCATATAGATCAGTGTAAATATTTTAGCAAAAATAATTATCGCAAATAAGATCAACAAACTATTAAGATCACGATTTAACTATCATTGCGTGGGAGCCCACATGGCATCTATGTATGCACCACGTGAGATTATATTGATTCCATGGACTATTTATGTCTAGTTCGCACGAACTTGTATATACAAGTTAATGTATCCGTAGGAGCAATTTGCAAGTACTTGTATTAATTTGCACCTACCATTCAAGGTCATGTACCATAGACGTAATGTACTCAATAAACAAGTTGCGTAAAGGTCATTGTCAACAGAACCAGCCAACATTAATGGAATCATGCCGGAAAGTGCTTGCATGCTGGCCTATCTAAAGAAACAGTATTAAGCAACTTCGGTATGGCAATGAAATTCAGTATGCTGGCCTATCTAAAGTAACTGTTATTAGCGATGAAACAAGATGGATTACATTCTGGGTTATTAATTGCACAATATGGAAGTATGAATATAGAACGTACTAAAATACAAACGCAAGGGTTAACATGTTGTTTAATTTTGACTATTTTACAAGCAATAAATTATCAAAAAATTGGCTAATTTCCCACCACCATGCCACTATCCTGGTATTTTTTATTGACAACGAATGTGATCCAGTCTATCTATACACCATTTCAACATACATGTTGCGGTTGGCATGAATACATTTTAGTTTTGCGGCTTGTCAGAAACTGATCAGTTTGTCATTGCCAACATAATATTATTTAGCTACATGTACAGAATATCTTCCTCTTCATGCGTGTGGATGCAATATAGTCCCTCTAATGCATATTCATCCAATGTACTGGCTGCAAATAAACCAAAATAGCACATCTCACCCCTAGATATGCAATAACTCCATTGGCCACCAGATCCAAATCCTCGTGAAACAAATAATGTACTTAAGGAACAAAAGTTTGAGTATGGCCAACGATGTGTTGGATAAGATTTTGAGCACTTTTTAAATGAAATATGGGAACAAAATGATATGCGTGCCTAGCACTGATCATCAAGCAACAGAGAATGAATACATGGGTCCTTTGCATTTGCCAGGGACTTTGACCGTGTGCATATTTTCCATGATTATTTTAAACATGGTGATTAGTGCTTAATTGTATTTGGTTACCGGCAAGTTGCATACTTGACGGCATGTTACTGGTTTGCTCTGTATACATGCACGCTACATGTGTATAAGTCGGGGATTATTTGATTATCTTCCTTCAAATGGAAAGATATATTATATATCACGTGAATGGATGTCTTTTCACACTGCATCAATAGCTATCTGATAAATTCGTTTTAAGATGGAATGCTGATATAAAAAGGGAAATCCAGAACTACTCTGCGGAGGGCCAGAATCATTGTCTACATATCATATCATGAGACGAAAATAATTTATAATTGCACTATATTCAATAAATAAAAGTCTAGCCAGCTCTACAAATCGACATAATATCAAAAATGCAATCAGTTCCTAGCTGGCACATATAAAATTGACATGTATAGTGAGATGAAAGCATCACTAATTGTGTTTTCTTCCATTGGCAACGTACCACATAGTATAAGCTGTAGATGGCAAGGTAATCACGCCATTCCTTATTTTCATCCATCAGGAAACTTTCTGGACACACATGCATATATGGATGTGAAGCAAATAAAACGGCAAGTGTGCTCGGCAATTCCTTGCATTTAGCTGTGCGTGCACCATCCTCATCTACCTATAAAAGCGAAGTATCTCGTTGGCAGGCAGGTTTAGATAGGCCTCACTTCCACGAGAAGAACACACACAACCATACACAACAGCATATATATATATATATATATAGGCTGTGAGATAACTCGCAGAGGACGAGGAAGATCAAGTGCATGGTGGTGGTGATTCCCGCCATGGGTAATGCCGTTGGATTCATTTGTTTCTTCTGTTGTCTTCTCCATTTCAGTTAGCATGCATGCACGGCGGATCTTCGGCGATGGTATGGTGCCGGTCGGCGACTTCGTCGGACATTTCCATCCCATTGTTGATGTTGACGATGATGCCGTGTCGCCCTCACGTCCGCGTGGCCGGTGGCATCCTCATACCTATCAACTTCCCCCGGGTTAGCCCGTCGTCTTCGGCACCACCAGTGGCGTTGTCATCACGCGCTCATCTTATCGATGGCGTCCTCGAAAATGCTGCCGGGGACGTGCTCAAGCTATTCGTCGCTGCAGGCATTATTCCTACAACTTTGTAGCTGCCACAGCCAACGTGCTCGAGCTTGGCGCCGCCACCGACGTCCTACCTACTTCAGCTGGCCTCACTTCTATATCCACCAACTTCAGACGTCACTTTCATATGTGCTGCCGATGACGTGGTCGAGCCTACCGTTGCCACTGGCGTCATCCATACATTCGTCGACGGCGTCTTCAAGAGGCTGCCACCGAGGACGCACTCGAGCCTCGAGCTTGGCGCCACTGCCGGCCTCACTCCCGTTCGCCCACCGACATCGACATCATCTTGACGTTGCTATAAAATTAACTGTCCCTATTAAAATTCTATATTAAAATTTATTAAAATTGTTCTGGTTGTCAAAATTAGTTTATATCTAATTTAAACTGTGGCGAGTACTGAAGATTATAAGAATTTATAGGTACCTATAAGTATTTTTTTATTTTTACAGTTCATTGTAACAGGCCAACAATGTGGGCTAGCATGACCGAGCAGACAGATGGTGTGGGTTGGCATGAGCGTGAGCAGGCCAACGGTGTGGGCTGGCGCAAGTGGATTGCTGTGTTACTGTTCATTATAAAAGGAAAAATATTTTTTATTTTTCCTTGAAATTTTTTAGAGGTTAAGCAATTAGAAAATACATTAAAGTTCTAATATGGGGTTTTGAAGATTTCGTAAAGAAATCTTTTAGATGATTTAGAGACGTATATATAATCTTTAGTAATAAAGGTAATGTTTATAAAAAATAGTATGATAATTAATTTCTTTTTCTGGTTCTTTCTTTGTATGCCTAATGATAAATTTTACAATGATTTGCTTTTCTTTGAGATTTGGATTGGTTTCATGATCCAAAATCTAGATAGGATGATCCTACAGTGTTTTAAAAATTTTGGTTAGTTAATTATTTTTAGATCTCGCATAATAAATTAGTTAAGGTTTAATTAATTTTCATCTGTTCGGTAATTTTGTTTCGTTAACATTTCAAGAAGTCCGATTGATGTGATTTTAGTTGGTTTTGTTTGCAAATTTTGTTTAGTCTATTTAGACAAAGCTTTAGGTCTATTGGAATTATAGATCTATAGTTATAATTTATTTAGTGACAAAATAGTGTTACAATCCGGATTCAAAAACATATTTTTTTGGTTTTGTGAATAGGGAGAAGTGTTAAATTTTATTTTTTACCTTTACAATTATTCAACCCCCTCTGACTATGTGTGAGTTTATCCTACATACATTATCAGAGCAAGGTTATTTATCATGTTCTCTTTTCTAGCTGATCTTAACCAACGACAAAAAAATATGTCGACATATAGGTATTCCACGAAATTTTGTATTTTTAATGGTGCTGATTTTTATTGTTGGAAGGCTAAGATAGAGGCATACTAATCTCAAGGCTTTGTGATATAGGAGAAGATCTACAAGCCATATCAAGTTCTCAAAAACGATACAGTGACAACGACAAACATAGCATAGGTGGAGGTTAACAGTAAGGTGAGGAATTTGATTATTTAAAGGATAAGAAGAAGTGACTTGACCGTGTGGTGCATCTCAAGTCAACACATCAGATATAAAAGTACTTTGTGATTATCATGAAGGGTCAAATCTGGAAAAAGAAATATGTCAGGATGTGTATAAAAAAGAATATATGTATTTTGAAATAAAATCTTGTGAATCTCTTGATGATTTTTTTGCTCACTTTAATAAGATACTTAGCAACTTGCGGTATGTTAATGTTATATATACTGAGGCTAAAAATTCTCACCAATGGCTATGAGCTTTAGATATGTCTATGGTAGATGAAGGCAACATCAATTAAAAAATCTACTACCATGAATACACTTATATTAGATGATGTTTTGCTAGAAAAAATATGGCTTTAACATCACAAACTAGCAACTCTATTGGTGATAACTCTTCATCTACCTATGCTTTGTCCACTTTGTCTTTAGTAACTGATAAACAACTAGAACAACTTCCTGTAGATGATTTCGCACTCCTCTTCACATGCTTCACAAGAGCCTTGCATAATGTTTCTAAAAAGAGACCAAATGGTGCAGAACCTTGAAAATATTTTGAATATGGCTCACTTAGTCACTTTTGACTTAAATATCCAAAATTTGTATCAAAAATTTATAGGGATGAAGATGAGAAGGAAGACAACATAGAGAGTGACAAGAAGCTCACACTCAAGAGCACCAAAAAGAAGAGGTATTTGAAAAAGAAGGTAGTACATCATGTTTTTTTCGCTCTTAAACACATAAATTTAAGCGATGTAGATACCGAGAGTGATGATAATGCTACTCTTAAAGACAAGAAAAACTTGACAGGTCTATGTATGATAGTAAGTAGCAAAAGCGTCACCAATAGTAACATCGACAACGAGAGCAATAATGTGATAGAATCCTCTTATGATGATTTAGCTTATATAGTTGAAAAACTTGGGTACTTTATTAGAGAAGAGAAATAAAAGATTAGAAAAAAAGATGCTTTGTTTGAATAGTTAAATGTTGAAATTGTAAGACTTAAAACTTTGACTTCTATAGATGATTCTAACAAATCATGTTACTTAGTCTATGATAAATTTACTTCTCTAGGAGATATGTATGCTTCTACTTAGAAGGATCTTTCACTTGAAAAAGAGAAAATTGATAAACATGCCTATGTAGTCGATAAATCTGCTTCTTGTGATAATTGCTATTCTCCTAAGTTGAAGTTGAAAGATGTTGATGTTAAAATTGTTCAACTAAAAGATGATTTTGCTACTCATAAGGATCTTTCATGCTCTAATTGTGGTAAAAATAATAAATTTCAGAATGTCACTTGTAAAAATTATACTACTCTTTTGAAACGTATTGATTAATTGCAAGAAAAGATGGAACTAAAAGGTTGAATCAAATTTTGAACCAAAAGACTAATTCTCAAAAGTTTAAAACGGGTTTGGGTTATGATCCTTATGATTATTCTAAGACTTATGCTACAACTGTTGTGAAATTAGAAAGTAGTGGCATAATTGAGATAGCTGATTAACTTAAAAAGATAAGCTTCAGATCTGATGGTATCATATTATCTATTGGCACAACTCTTACAAATGTAGTTTCTACTCCTAAAAGTAAATATAAAGTTAAATACACTTACACTCACGATGGTAGAGATAGACATAAATTAGAATTTTGTTTTAGACCTGCTAAGCACAAATAAGAGAAAATGCTAAAGCATGGTCTAATTTTAGAAAGACACGTCCTTTTGATTCTACTAACATGAGTAATGATAGATCTAAATCTTTATATAAAAATATTTGTGTTATATCTACTAGTGTGTGTCGTGTGTCTCAGTACTGGATTCTTAAATACTATATTACTAACTACTGTACTGAGACCTCGACACTGCTTTCTTCTATGTAAGCACTTCGCACGACGAAGGATAACATTTGGTTAGTGGATTCCTGATGGTCACACCACATATCTGGTGATAAGAATTCATTCTCCTATCTCCTATCGCATGATGAAAACTTAACTTTTGGATATACTTCTACTTCTATGGTTGTGGCTAAAGATATAGTAATAGTAAGAAGTTTATGTTCAAGAATGTGGCTCTTATTGAGAACTTGAAATATAACTTGCTTTCCATTTTATAAATGATTGATGAAGATCTTGAAGTGTACTTTAAGAAAGATAGATGTAGAGTGTTAGATGCTTTAAGAGATTTTGTCTTTAATATTACATGTTTTGGGAGACTATTTAAAGCTAATTTTGGTGTATCATCTTCCATTAAGCATAGGTGTTTCATTGCCAATTATTTTAAAGACTTATTCTTTAGCACTGTAGGCTTGGCCATGTTGGTTTTGATTATCTAACACGTGTTAGTGATTTGGATCTTATACGTAGGATGCATGCAGGTTCACATCCACCAATTATTATCATGATGACAAATGCACTAGGACAACTTGATACTGTCAAACTATCATGAGTTCAATATTTTAGAGGTAAGTGATACATGCTGGTGATAGTTGATGATTACTCTAGATACTCTTGGATTTATTTTGTGGCATCTAAAGATAAGGCTTTTAGTCATTTTAGAAATTTTGCTGTTAGATTATTTATTGATCACCCAGGAGTTCTTAGTGTGAGTATAAGTGATAATAAAACTGAATTTAAAAATTATTCTTTTGATCACTTCTGTGCTAATAGCGGTCTTGATCATCAATATTCATCACCTAGAGTGCTATAACAAAATAGTGTAATTAAAAGGAAAAATAAAACTTTGGTTGAGATGGCTAGAACTATGCTACATGAATTCTCTACTCCTAGAAAATTTTGGGCTAAAGTTATATCTACTACATGCTATTATTCAAATCATGTGTTTTTGAGATCAAAGGTTGGTAATATTTCTTATGAGCTACGATTTGATCATAAAACTAGTGTTTCTCACTTTCGTATTTTTGGATATAAATGTTTTGTGCTAAAATCTAGTAAGTTAGATAAATTTGATGCTAGATGAGTTGATGGCTTGTGTCTTGATTTTACTCATTCATATGCTTATCGCATTCTACTTTTGAAAACTAACAAAATAATATAAACATGTGAAGTTACTTTTGATGAGACTAGCCCACATGCTAGTTGAAGTGTTACCAGCACAAGTGCATACATTTAGGGGAAGAACATTATTATTGATGAAAATAATGAAAATAATGAGAATGATCAAGATGAAGATTTGGTTTCTCCCACACAATCAATTGAATTGGTTCTAACACCTACCATAACTTCACAAATAATTGAGTATACTTAAGGTTCAACATCTTTTATGCTAGTAGAAGATCAAATTGAACAAGATGAAGTTTCTGAAACTACAGTTTCCTTGCACATTCAGAAAAGATATCCAACTAAACAAATCATCAGTAATCTTCATGAAAGGGTGACATGTTCTGGCTTTAATGATCCAAACTCTCATGCTCATTCAACTTTGGTAGCAGATTTTGAACCCAAAGATATATCACACACATTAACTAATAAATCTTAGATCAATGATATGTATGAAGAATTAGAAAATTTTGAACGTAACAAGGTTTGGAAACTTGTACCACGACCTACTGATCATTCTATAATTGAAACTAAATGGGTCTTTAAAAAGAAACAAAGTATGGATGGTATAGCTATTAGAAACAAAGCTAGACTAGTACCTCAAGATTTTACACAACTAGAAAGCCTAGAGTTTGATGAAACATTTGCTCTCATTGCTAGATATAAAGCCATTTGAATTTTGTTTGCCTTTGTTGTATGGTTTTAGACTTTATCAACTGGATGTAAAAAATATTTTTTTGAATGGCAATATCAATCAAGAAGTTTATGTTAAGCAATCACCTGATTTTAAAAATGATAAATATCTAAATTATATTTTTCAACTGTCTAAAGTCTTGTATGGTTTTAAACAAGCCCCGAGAATATGGTATGATAGGTTGAAAAATTTTTACTTAAAAAGGTATTTACTATGGAAAAAGTAGATAAAATCCTTTTTATTCTTATTCAAGGTAATGATCAATTATGCGTTTAGATTTATATGAATAATATCATCTTTGTTTGTTCTTTTTAGGCTTTGGTGTAGAAACTATGAGCAGGGAATTTGAGATGAGTGGGCGAATTGACATACATTTTTAGGATTGCAAATCAAACAAATAAACAAAAAGGTATATTTGTGCATAAAAATAATTATATGAAAGACCTTCTACATTGATTTGGAACAAAGAATTATAAACCCATCATGACACCCATGGGAGCAATATCTACACTTAATCCTAATGAAGATGATGAGCCAATTGATCAAAAAAGTATAGTAGTATGATTGATTCACTTTTATATCTTGCTGTTTCAAGATTGGATATGTAATTTACAATATATTTATATGCATGATTTTACCTTTTCTACGTGCTTCACATCTTCAAGCTTTTAAGTGGATTCTTAGGTATGTTCGTGGCACTAAAGATTTCAGCATATGGCTATCTGCATTCTTATATATTAGTTTAAGAGTTTTTTGTAATATTGATTTCAAAGAGTATAGACTTGATAGACAAATTACTTTTGTAGCTTATTTCTTCTTGGGTAATTCACTTGATTATCTAGAAAACAATCCTTTGTAGCACAATCAACTACTAAATCTGACTATGTGGTTGCAACTAGTTGTTGTTCTTAAATATTTTGGATAGTAGTTAGACTTAAGGATTATGGTGTTATTTTAGAAAATGTTCTGCTTTTTTTCATAACATAAGTGACATTTATATTGCCATAAACCCAGTACAACACTAAGATAAAACATATTGATATTAGATTTTACTTTCTTAGAGATCATATTGAAAAAACAAATATGGCATTTTATCATATGATACTAAACATCAATTGGCATATATTTTTATAAAATCTTTAAATTCTTCTTATCTTCCTCATCTACAGGGAGAACTTAGGGTTATTTATCATATGGGGTTGTTTTGAGCGAGAGCATCAAACTTTTTTGTAACATATTTTTTTATTCTTTTCTTGAAAAGCAAAAATTATATTGAAAAAAAAATGGGCACTACATCTGATTCGTATGCATCATTTGCAACCATATTTATGTTACGAGTGCTTTCGGATTTCCATATATGTGGTATTGGTTTTTCCATGACTAGGTAAATAGAATGATAATTTGAACTAAATCTTCATAAGATTTAACTTTGTTATTTATTTTTATCTTCTTTTAAATGTTCTAATATGCTATAAAAATGAGATATGAGTAAAAATCAAAATTATGTGCTATGAAAAATGTAAGAAAAATCAAAAAAATATACATTGTCATAGTTCTTTTTAAGTAGATTGCTCACTATTGCACTTTAGTATGAACTTGAAAGAAGTTGTGTATGACTGAAACATGAGTCTTAAGCTTGTAATTATCCAAAGATATAGGCTTGACTGAATTATAAAGTAAGGCTGATTGTGCATATAATTCCTTGTAATATATATTGAGTTAAAATCAATCAAATTCTTAATCTTTTAAAGCACCAATAAAGTACATCATAAGTTTCGAAATAACATAGAAAGGAATATCATGTTTTACAATAAATTATTAATAGCATATGATTTTTAATTATGCTAGAGTTACATTGCATATGTATCGACGTGAGAGTATAAACTACTTTTAGTATGATGCGTATGAGCTTATTTACATAGAAGATTTGTGGTGCTCATAATAAAAAAATGGTATAAAATTGAAAAACATTCTTTCTTGATGCATTCTTGGTGAATTCAATGTCAAAAAGGAGAGAGAGTTTACAAACAAATTCTATTTAATTGTTTTTGGAAAGATAAATACTAATGTTCAATATTCATATATTGTTGTTTTTCATCGAGGGAAAGATTGTAAAAAATTGGTGTGTATTAAAATTAGAAAAATTTATCTATATTAAACATAAGTAAATTTGGTCTATACTAAAATTGATATTGCATAATTTATTTATATTAAAATTATCATGATAAAATATGGCAAGCATTATATACACTAACTTAGGTTTAAGTTGTGAGAATCTGTATCTAAAAAATATTTTTTTTATTTTTACAGATTACGGTAGTAGGCCGATGGCATGGGCTAGCATAGCAGGAGTGCAAGCAGACGGATGACATGGGCTGATGATGGCATGGACTGGTTGACGCAACGGGCTATCGTGAGCGAAGCGGATTGGGCCAATGGCGTGGGTTCGCCTAAAGTGAAAGCTAGATGGACTGGTAGCACGAATGTGGCCTAATTGTGCAGTGCATAGGTGGCCTGCTGCAGTGTTACTATTCACTCTAAAATGAAAAAGAATTTTATTTTTCTGTGAGATTTTTAAGAGGTGAATGAATTAGATAATATATTATAGTTATAATTTAAGGTTTTGAGCATTTCATGAAGAAATATTTTGGATTATTTGAAGACGCATCTTGTAAGGGCAATTTTGATAAAGGTAAGTTTACAGAAGATTAGTGTGGTAATTAGTCACTCTCTTTCTCGTTTGTTTTTTATATGCTTAGCGATCGATTTTAAATTAATTTATTTTTCTCTAAGATTTAGGTTAGTTTCTTTGATCTAAAATGTAGCTAGCATGCGTTTTTAGTGCTCTAAAAAATTTGATTGGTTAATTATTTTGATCTTGTATAATTAATTAATTAGGTTTTAATTAATTTTCACTAACCTTCTGTCCAATAATTTTGTTTTATTAATATCTCGAGATCTAAGTAGTCCGATTAACATGATTCTAGGGTATATTTGGAAATTTTATGTAATTTAATCTAGATCGGAGTTAAGATATATGGGTATAATTTGTTTAGTGATAAAACAGTGTTATGTTGTTAATTTGAAAACACAGTTTTTTTTATGTTTGTTTTGTGATTAAGAAGAAGTATTAAATTTTTTTATTTCCACAGTAATTCACCTTCTGATTATTTTCTGATTATATATAAGTCGATCCTACAGTTACCGTCGATGCCGCCGCCACCGGCCTCATCCGCACACCCACCGATGTTCCTGTGGCTGCCGTGCTCAAGCTAGCCATCGGCGCCAACGTGCATCTTCATGACTGCTGCCGGGATGTACTTGAGCTCCGCGCTGTCCTGGCATCGTCCGAATACCTGCCGATGTTTCCTCCGCGGCTACTGCCATAGCTTGGCGCCACCCCCGATATCATCTATACGCATCCCGACGTCGTCTTCGTGACTGCCTCCGATGGCGTTCAAGAGCTTGGAGACGTCGCCGGTGTCATTTGTTTTACCGGCCGACGTTTCGCATGGCTATTGCCAGTGGCCTGCACGAGCTTGGCACCACCATTGTTTTCAGTGTACATCCGCCGATGTCAACTTCACGTTCGTGCCGCAGCCGGGGTCCCATTGGCCGCCGTTGTCAACAACCTTTTCCTCGGTGATCGCGGCGATGTCGCCATTGTTATCTCCAGGAGCTGCACCACAGACTAACTGAGTGCACTAAGGTTGCCTGCATTATATTGCATTGCATGCTTGCATCACGTTGTTCCTATGTGCTATAGTGCTATATATATGCATGCCTGGAAACTAGATAACTGTCAAAAGTTTCTAGCAAGTCTCCTATTATACTCCTACTAAAGAACGTTGCTCCGATGTCAAGTCGATCAAGCCAAGACTAAATCCCTTCATGCCTACAAACAACCTACATCTACGACATGCCATTCAAGACCGATGATGCAAGACGGCATGACAGGCGGAGTCAATACATAAGACGACGTAACCAACACCGGTGCATGGACGGACGAGACCGTGGATGCTATTGGTGCCCATCTATACCCATTTCACCACATCTGCATCATCATGCACGGAATAAAGGGAAGCAAAGAGCAATGATGACTAGATACAGCTTAATCAGAGGTATATCACGAGTCTAGCTTGTGGGAGTAATTAATCGGGTGTTTTTTAACACCCCGGGAACCAGGAGACCGCACATTCATCTAAATCAGATCTACCTTGCCAATAGGCCATAGAGCGCTATTCAATGGAACTTGAATTATAATAAAGACCAGTTTTTTCTTTTATACTTCTTTTTATTTTGTGTACTTTAGTACGTTGGCACACTCACACCCTATTTTATTTATTTCGGAGAGATTATATGAATTTTTCCTCCAAACACATTGTCCAACCTTTAATCTTCCAATCTACAATTACGCTACTTGCACACCTTAATATAGACCCCTTGAGGGTGTCAACAGACATTTCAACATGGAAATGTGGCTCAAAGCTGAAACGGTTTTTCAGAGTTTTTGAAAAAAATAGAAATGGGAGTAAAAAATTATGGAAAAATTCTTGATAATTTGAGTATTTATAGACCTGTATAATTTATATGCATGCAAAATATAATATAATTAGCCTGCAAAAATTATAAGGGTGAAAGACCATTTTTAGATGTTAAACTTTCCTCAAAGTCCTTTTTCGCCTTGCACTACAAAACCATTTGTTTTTACCCCAACTTTAAAAGATAGGATAAAAAACATCGGAGGATATGTTTTTTTCATTGGTTTTTGTTTGAAATTAAGGTGTTTTTACTAGTTCATATTTTTATTATAGATGTTTTTTTATGTAAAATTCACTTAGGTCCACACTCATAAAATCTACACCTATAGTAATTGGGCACCTTTTAAAAGCTGTCATGTCAAGATACGACCGATTATGTCGATCGTGTTATCATAACTATACATCATAAAATTATGCATCTAATATTGTGGGCCAATTTAAAGCCCATCTAATCTGTGTCATGTCCACCGTATCTCTTCCTCTAGGTTTTCGATGGTATCTCCAAACAGCAGTTGTGCCACCTATCCAGCTATACAAGCTGCTTCTTTCACGATAGAAGCAAGAATCCTCATGATTAACGGCATCTAATTTGCTCTGATCGCTAGCTCAAACCGATTAAAAAAACATCCCTGGTTTCATCCAAAAAATATCGGATGACTACCTTGGAATTTGTGTTAAATAATACTTACCAATGGAAATTCTATAGACTATTCAGTCAGTTCTGTTTAGTCTACAAGCAACACATCTAGCCGAGTTTCTCACGGCACTTATAAATTAGAAATTTAAGAATCATTAAATCACTGAAGGTGATACTTGAGACTCTAAACCACGAATATTTATGCTTTATAACTTTTGCAATTATTAAATCATGAAAGTACTATAGTTAAATTTCAAGCCAACTATATATAGCTCAGAATTTATTAACTCCTAATGTTGGAATTATAAAATAAAAAAGCTAAAATTGAGACTCCATGTTTATTAAAAGAAATTTTAAAATTATTATATCATGAAAAGCTATTACCACTGGACTGGGTCTACATAACTTGCTACTTATTAATTATATTTTCTAAATTATTAACACAATACTAATGGAACACCCTAACATGTTTGAAGCTAGCAGTAGTGTAGTTTAGGTTCAGTGGCTTAGGAATTAGCAGTGGTGGTTTAGTAGTATTTTGGAAGTTTGTGGGTGAGATCTGCTTATAAGCTTTGGTGCATCAATCACTCTATATAAAGCCATGACGAAAGTATAAGAGGGGTATCACGCGTACGTGATCTTCTTGATGATAGAGTGGACTAATGCAAAATTTAGGGACATGGTGTTATAAGATGGCATTAGACTATAAACCGTTTGATATATGATGCATATACATTGGGACAAGGTCCACACTATTAGGGATAATTAGCTGTTGTTGTAAACTCCATTTACATCATATTTTTCTCGAGCCACAAACATAAATTATTCGTATTTCACATTTTACTATCTATCCACCAGCGGTACTACTCCCCTATTTTATTTCCTCCGACTTATGCCATTAACCCTCAAGCACTCTGTAACCATCATATTCCACATGCTATAAATGGATAATTGAATACATTGTAAACAGAGTAAAATTGCTTATATGAGTGAATTAAATATTCGAAAGATCGGTGGTACGAATACTCCATCCAGCTCCATTAACCATTCAGAAATAACATTTCTTTTTCTCAGTTTCGTGGTAGTAAACCACAATTGCAAATATTCCCTCCGGTCAACAATACCACATAATTGACCCCACGCACACTAGGTGTTGACCATTAAGATTTATAACACTTAAAAATACAGTCTTCAAAAAATAATTTTAATTATTATTTTCTATTGTAATGTATATAAAAACTAATCTACATGTATAATCTCTATGTTCTACACTAAATATTTTAAAAGTTATTCATAGTAAAAATATTAGATGTTTGACCACAATTTTATTTAAAATGACAATTTTATTTCAATAATCATGTCATACCAAGAAACTGGCACAACAATTATTTTGGTATATTGTTGAAAATATTTGAAATTCTTCTTCTTGTTGTTTTGAAATGTAAATTGTTGCTACTTTCCAAAGATGGAGGTAACATATGTTATTTGAAAAGGTAAATTTTATGGTCCGAGTTACAGAAAAGCATGGGAATTTTGACCCGCCTCGTATAACCATACGTATGTATTTTGGTACTATAATTTCACAAAATCACCCTAGACAGATATTGTCCATGCTGATATGTGGGACGCGTTTCTAGTTCGACTTGGCCTGTACACGTCGGATAATGACTTGGCATAGATGGGGCACACGGCACTGTTGGAAAAATCGCGCTTTCTACGACGAAATTGTGGCAACTAAACAAAAAGAAGTGCTCAGGATGCACAACTTCCTCAGGCATACGCCGCTGGCGCTACAGCTGCGATCACGATCGCCGTCGCCGCCTCTCCCTTCGCCTTTCCCCTCGCGGTTTCTAGCGTCTACGCCCGTTATTTTCCCTAATAGCTGCTTTGCTGCCTCCATTCATCGTCGCTGCTACTCTCCTGATTTTGCTGCCTCCTGAATCGTCCTTGGCCTTCCAAGGCGTGTGAACGCAACACCTCCATTCCCAAGCACGATCCAGGTGCAAGACATGTGTGCTGAGTGCTGACGCACAGCTGAAGCTGCTGGGCTCTAAAATTGAAAGGTATGTTGTTTACTAACCATCTTGCCCTTGGACACGAGATCTGATAACGAATGAAGTATATGCATACTATTGTGTATATTGGAATGTGAATTTTGTTCGGAAAATGAGCAATGTTTTGAATTTTCTTTTCTGTTCAATTTTTACTACCCAATTGATGACATCATTTCTTGTTCTGTTTTAGTAGAATGGCTGATGAGATATTGTAGGATGGATTCACTTTAAGAAAGTAATTAGAGGAAGGTGAACCATTGTGAAGACAAAATTAAAATTAAACAATTTTCCTTAATTATAAATTTTTAAAACCGATTCATTACTTAAACATAATATAACTCAACATCCATAACTCGATTGACTTAAAAAATTTTGTAAAACAAACTACATAAAATCTACAAATAAATCCAACTAAAATCACTATAATTGGAAGGAAACAAAATTACTAAACGGAAGGAAGTTTAACCGAAATTAATTAAACCCTAATTAATTAATAACACGATATCTAAAAATAATTAACCAATCAAACATTTCAAAAAAAACACCATAGCTAAATTTTAGATCAAAGAAATCAAATCAAAACCCTGAAGAAATAATTTAATCCAAAATCAAACACTTGGTATTAAAAAAAGAGAATAATTCCCACATAAATCTCTCAATTTTTTTTTCTAAATCCCTAATATTTTAGCCTCATTTCCAAAATTATAATTAAAAAAATTACACAAAAAATCTCTCAATTTTTTTTTCTAAATCACTAACATTTTACCCTCTATTTATAAAAAAAATCTCAAAGAAAATGATCTAAATACCCATAAGATTTCAAAACTATTACGCTATTTATTTTGTATCATCCGATCTGAAATAGAAGCTTCAGATTACGTCACGTCACCTCTTATACAGAAGTTTATACAGTCTAACTGGAATCTATAAAGAATCTGACTTGGTTACTATTTCATAAGCTTGTTAACGCCAAAATCTAGACAGTCCGATGGTGCTAAAGCTGATCGGCTGAGATATAGTCCGATGACTACAGTGAAGAAACCGATCGGATTGTAGCGAACGAAGACTCGATTCCAGATTGAAAGACTATCTATATAAGATCAAGTTTACGGAAGAGCCATGGAATCCACGGCAGGGTATTTTATCTTTGTAAATTGTAACCTTATCTAATTAGGAATGTTTAGTTAGTTAGTTAACTTCTTAGAGATATTTTTCTTTGTTTTTATTAGGAAATAACGTGCGATGGTTGTAAATGCGTCAGACTCTGTAAATTCAAGGTATAAATATAGACCCCCTAGAGACATGTAATATATCTCTTGATCAATACAATCTCGGTGCATCGCCACCCTAGTTCATCTAGGTTTCTACAGATGGGTTCTGGCTCTCAACGTGGGGCTGCATCGGTTAAGTCCGATCTCCGGAGAAGTCCTGCCACTATCTCGATATGTTCTGCTCCGTCTAAGGCTGCATCGGTCAGACGTATCGCATCACATCCGTGCAGGGCCTATCAGCCTGTTAAGCTCCCTCTGTTGTCGTCAATTTTGTGCTGCATCAGTTAGGTTCGACGTACGGTGCTGCCGACAGTAGATCGAGCTTCAGTTTTATAGTTTTCTACATAACGTCTCATTGGAGTGCTAGCCGATGAGTTATTCATGCTCTGAGCTTCGCGCCCAACGCATCGGCCTCTCGGCCAATATGCACCCGCCTTCAGAGAGGCGTTCCCTCATCGGCTCAGCTAGCCGATAGGTTCATTCATATCTTTGCTTCAGCACAGCCGATCTGGCGTCTTCCGTATCATCGCTGTTGGCCTCGGCTTCGTACTGTCTCGGTTAGGTCTGATCTTCAAAATTCGGTGTTAATGACGCTGTTACAGCGGGTGACGGGTCTCGTGCTGTCATATCCGAAGCAGCATCGGCTTTGCAATCCATGCCTTTTAATACTATTCCTCACTAGTCCGCATGTGACTTCATTGGTTTTTTCAGCCGATGAACAACTGTTACGGCTTCTGTTGGCTATTCGGAGGGTTCCTGTGCGCTTTGCTATCCTCTGAGTACACCCCGGTTCCTTCATCGGCTCTGCGGTCGATCGCTCGTTGACACCTATCCACATAGGCTCCTCAGCCGATTGAAGAGTTTCCCGATTCCTATCGTTAAATAGCTGATAGCGAAGGGCCTTTCGGGCACGGCCGATGGCCATCCCGATCCTATCGGTAGCCAGCCGATAGCGAGCGTCTGTATCAGCGTCTACTCGTCTCACTTCCTTATCAATTACAGGGTCAAATTGACTGGCACGCCCGCACCCGTACCGTCGCGCCGGAGCTGATCGGACCCTATGGCCCCTGGCACGTGTACCTCGAGCCACGGAGAGAAGCCGACCGACTTGCACTGGAGCTAAGCAGACCTCTTAGGCGTCGATGTGTTCGCACCGGGGCGCGTGAGGGATCTCGGCGCGAATACACCTTCACTCTAATCAAAACTCACCATGTCACCTATGGATCTCCTATAGCCACACGTGCGCGACACGTCACCCCTACCGGCCCCACCTATTAGTTGCTGAGTCTCTGTTACGCCCGTGCTCAAGCTCGCTAATATGCCCAGCCCTCCTATCAGTCACAGTGCCTCTCCACGTCCGCGCCTGCGCTCGCTGACAAGCTTGGCTCATGTGTCATCCACTGCGCTTTTAGTACGCGCGTGCCTGCGTCCACGAACAACGTAGTCCCGCCTATCAACCTCTGCACTGCTATCGCCCGTACACTCGCTCTCTCTCATAATTTGGTCCCACTTGTCAGTCTCACACTGCGTCGCTAGGTTGTCGCGACGCTACGACTAGCTAGTCCATCTCCGCGTACTGGCCCATTCCCATGACTGCGCATTTGGGTCACAGAAAAATCAGCACATTACTATTCCCAATTTAGTAAATTATTTTCTCAACCCTCCAAATTTTTAACAATTTTCTATCTATTTCCTATATTTAATTACTGCACACAAATAAAAAAATCATTCTTCGGCACAGATTTTTCAATCAACATACATACACACTTACCATATATTTTTTGTAATTAATTTTAAATAAAAACTAATTAAATAATGTCAATTTTAATGTAATATATTTCTTCAATTTAAATGTATACTATTTTATTAATTTTGTTTAAATCAAATTATTATTATTATTATTTAACAGAAATGGACATTATGTTTTTTCAAACATGATTTCGGCCTAGGAACTAAGTTGAGGAGAAGATGGATCAAAATCTCATATGCTTTTTCAACATATATGGTGGGATATTTACAGCATGTCTTCTTTAGTTGTTATTATGAGTTATAACTGCTTTCTAAGAAACGATCAGGCTGTCTTTACATTTTTTGTGCTTTCTGGTCAGTGAAATTTATTGATTGTCTTCTTTTGTTGTTACTACTTTGTATGAGTTATGACTGGTTTCACTTTTTTTGCCTTCTGGACATGCATGCCTTGTGCACGTGCAATGATGTTATCATTGGGATCGGGTGCAGTGGTCAAATACCAGTCGTTAACGAGTGTCGTCCCAAACCCAAGAGGATGGCTGGGGGCTATCACAAATTCTTCGGTGCGCTTTGGGTTGTTTGGTCCAGTAACGAACTGGTGCATTATAACCTTATTTTGGTCAGGACAACCACACCACACAGGAGATATATCATAACAGGCGGACTAGCAAGGCTCAGGATTGTTGGAAGCAAGAGGAAAAAAGTTGCCGAGCTAGAGCAACCAGCCATGGCAACAGTGGCGAGCTTGAGTATCTAGTAAAGAAGCTACAGGTTGTATTTCCTTGAGTTCAGATATGATCTGTGATAAAGATCAGGGACCGGATAGGTGTATTTATAGCATGCCAGGTGTGTAATAATGTAGTGGGCTCATGAAGGTTTTGTTTTGCGTGTTGTAGCTGCATGACGTCTGGATCAACGGATAGGCCGGAAATAAATTACTGGTTTGGCTCCAAAATTACATTACTCCAATCAACTGACTATTGGTGGATATATGGGTTTGGGTGGTATAGTAGGTAGATTGGACATAGGAGCATGCATAACAGCGAGGAATCTCAAGTTGTTAACTGCAGGCTGGAGCTGTCGACAGGCATGCCAGTAGTTTTATAATGGGGATCCTTTTATCTTCGATGACAATGAACAGATCTGCCTTCGTTTTGCCTGAAAAGCACAAAACTTCACTACCTAGGTGGAATATTAAACCGTTCTTTATATACATCTCTTGAACTTGCTTGAATGTTTTGAAACTGCAGGCAGTTTTAATTTTGAGAACTTTTACGGTAGATTATACGGGCAGTATAAATTAGCAATTTAAATGATCTAAGAGTGTATATTAATTTGATGTTCTACTTAATTAGATTGTAGCATAAAATTTGAAAGGCTATATTATTGTTTTTATGTCATTCTGTGGGGGCCAATTTCATAGTCACATCATATAGGCAACATTGGACATTTCCATCTGCTCCGTTCTGATTGAAGTCCTCATTCCTCATTCCCTCGTCGCTCGACACTAGCCATGGTGGCGCCATTAGGTGACTATTGGATTGAAGTGAAACATAAAATTACCATGATACCTTTTTCAAACAAAAAATTATACTCTTATGGCAAATTTCTAACGTATTCTTCGTATGTACTGATAGTATATATTGATAGTATATTATACTGTAAATGTTTTCTTAATTTTTTTACTTGAAGCTCAAGACCTATCTTTCTAAACCGAAAGAAAATAAAGTGTACTTGGAATATACGTTTTCGAACTTCAAACTCAGAATGTGATGCTATTTACATTTTAATTTCACATTAATTGCATCTGCCAACAAAATTGTATGGAAAGTACATATTTCTTTGATGTCATTTTGGAGAGAGTATTATTCGACACACACAACCCTGCCGCCCTGCCCCTCTCCCACACACACCACCTCTTTGTTGGCGCAAAAAATTTCTTGTAGAAGCCATAATTAAACTTTCATGAAATTCCGTGGAGCCAATTCTTTTTTCAGTGGAATGAGTTGTTGATGTAAAACAGAACAGTATTTGTTATATAACATGAATAAATGTTCCAATAATGCTAACAAGAGGACCAGACATGTTGAATACATATGCATAAAAAACGCTTCATCCTTATGCCACCTGATCAGTCTTTATATATGGCAACATAACCGATATCTATACCTATATTACTTACTTGAGTACCTTGAGAGAGTTCTCATGTTAATCACAAAATCTTGACCGTACCATAGCAATTAAAACTTGCTGATTTTTAAAAAAGTTAGACGTGTCGGATGGAAACTCTGAAATTGAAACATGTAAATTTCAAAGCCCTCACATGGGAGCGATTATTTTGCTGGCATTGCCAGGACGTGAAGAGATCGATAAATAACAGAGCAAAGGAAGTGGCGCTGTTGGATGCAGAGCGCAAAAAACAAACAGAAAAGGAGTTGAGCAGTTCAATTATATTAATTTGGATAGGTGGGATGATCGAGTTTACCAAAGAAAAAAATCCATGAGACTGATATATGTGTGAGCAAGAAAGCGCAATTCAATATAGGCAGCAGAAGAAAAAGCAAAAAAAAGTGATAAAATTGGCCATAAACACAGGTGACGACAGCCATTGGGGAAGCCAAACAATTCATCCATACACTGCTGGTAAGTACGTACATTCTAATAGTCTCTTGGTACTATATTTTTTAATTATAACGTATAGTGGTACAGTTGATCATAAACATTCCAGGACAGTCTTTGGAGAAGCCAATCAACTCATCGATGCACCTTCCTCTCTAACGGCAAGTGAGTACATTTCTGTTTTCTAATAGTATCCTGGTACTATATTTTTTATTATAATGGATTTAATTGATCATAAACATAGGAGGACAGCCTTTGGAGAAGCCAAAAAATTGATCCATGTACTACCCTCTCTAGTGGCAAGTACATTCTAATAGTCTCTAGCTTGTATCATATTTTTTAATTATAATGTTTAATTAACACATATATCAGAATCATATTAGGATAAATGTATAGTATGTTAATGGATACTCCATGCAATAGTCCAAATAAAAGTTACGAATTTTGAAATTAGTAAACCATAGAAAAACTATAATGGATACTCCGGCAAGTACATCTTCATATTTTGTAGTTATTTAATCATAAATGTTACAATCGAGACTTGAAAGTGAGTACAACCCAATATTTATTACAATGTTCGGCTTCATTAAGAAATCAACATCAACTTGAAACTCCGAAATTTTGAAAACAAACTGATTCATACAAAATCTGAAATTTGAGTATATGAAATCCAGAAAATAAAAAATAATTGAAGAAAATATGCATACAAAGTTTTGGAAATTTTAATAACTAACATATTCATCATATGATCAAAATTTTAATATTTACAAAATCATTAACAATAGCCCTGTTTACATGGGTTGACGACTATACTAATTGACTACCCTAAGAGAGGTCCCACCTTAATTAGAAAAAAGATCTAATTGCCGGTCCCCATTCATTGTAAACTCAAATCCTACTTTTAAAGCAAACATAATGTGTGTCCAACATTAAAGCCCATCTAACCTGACGTCCACCGTATCTCATCCTTACTACTGAATTAGTCTCGTGAATATAATCATTGGTGTATTGATGTATTTCCATAACAAGTGACGAGCAGACGGGAGCCCCTGCAGTCGTCATCCACAGATCGGCGATGATTTTGGACGGAACTTGGTGGATGCTTCATAGCTCAACATCGGGACTCGTGTGCAACCTGAAAACCTTTTCAGCCGCTCACCGCTGGCAATTTTTTCAATCATGGGACACTAAGCTATTGGACTTGACTGGGTCTTCAAGCTCAAGAAGAATCAACCAGTGAAGTGATCAACCCAAGGTCCGGTTGATAGCGGAGAGATACGTTCAAAGGCAGGGTGCCTACTTTCGGGAGGTTTTCGCGCTGGTTGCCAGACTGGACACCGTGCTTGTGGTGCTCCATCTTAACTTGCTTGTGGTGCTCCATCTTAACTTCTAATTGGTTTTTTTGAACGATGATCTCGAGGAGGTATATGATGAGTACATCACTCCTATGAATATACACACACAACCGAATCAATGGTATAATATCTAATAACTTGTGCAGATAAATATCAACTTAATGAATGCATTTCTATCTTGCATACGAATGTTTCAAAGGTACACAATTTAATACATGTTATTATGATTTAATTATCCTTATGAATTAAAAAGAAAACTATGGAGAAAAGCATACGAGGCAAGGGTAGAAGAGGAGTTAGAGTCAAATCCTATTCGTGGGTTCACGCCTCCTGACTGCGCCAATTTCAAATAGGTCTAGCTATTGATCTAAGAGGTTGCTTGGGACCCATGAAAATTTATTAGAAAGTTTATGGAGTCTAACTTTCAAATGGTTGTAGTCACACGTCAAAATTCATTCTAAACTATTCGGAATCATTAATAAAGCCATACACTTCATCCAGTATGTGATTATTTTAGATGATGTAATTGCATTGTGGGCTAAGCCCAAGGGATGTGCACCCCTAGAGCTAATCCTATGATGTCTCTACTATCTTGTTTGTGTTTTCTCGATTTGCTTATAGGAGATATCTTTCTTAGCAAGGTCAACTGTGTTTCAGCACTATTGATAACCAACAGAGCTGTGGTACAGTAATTGCAAGGGGTTTAATCGTTTTGATAAAAGCCTATGGATCATCAACGTCGAGATTTTTATAATCAACTTAACCATACCATTCGGAACATCGAGACCATAGTTGCTCGTCAATGTACATAGCTAATGAGGACATCACTGGCTCGAATATAACCATAGCTATGTTACAAATTAATAATTCTATATAAGATTTATTTGTTACATATTTAAACAAATATCGTTGCACTATGATTTTTATATATTATCGTTTGCAGAAGCACATACATGGGTGAAGCAAAAGGTGTGAGCACATGGAAAGTATGGATGATCAATGAAGCTTACTGAAGACCAACCCATGTCCTTCTCTAAGTCTTTTCCTATATATCCATTTCACATGTGGGCACATGTGGGCCACAAAAGAGAAGAGACAACGTTCTATGCATTTTGAATTCTGATTCAACTCTTCAGACAACACAAACTTCAAATGGACATGGCTGTTGATCCATAAGACTTCTCTTAGGGCACATGGATGCTTCTTAGAAAGCTTAGGACATCACTATTCCTTCTGAGTCATTTGGAATCTGCAAAACAAATCAGGTATCTCTTTTAGTCCAAATTTATTAGGGCCTTAGCCTTTGTAATTGAGTCTTTCTTGGTTGGTCCATGCTATGGACGACCTCCCACTTTATGTAAATCATAAATAGATAGTCGTTATCATTGTTAGGTATGTGTTTTGCTTATATTATTCTACCATTTTGTAGTTTTGTCACTAGATCAGTTCATGAAACCTTAACTTCTTATTCTTCATATTCATCTATAATTTGGATTTAGATTATGTTTTCCTTGTTCTTATATATATCTTCAATTGTTTGCAGGAGCAAAACATGCGTGGTGAGGTCAATTGCATGAGCGCATGATCAATAACAACTAGATGTGCGAGTGTAGTGGATGCGAGATAATGATTGGCTAATTGGAAGCCTCAAAATGTAAACATCTTCATGTCACCAAATTTAATCTATGAGATGATAGAGCATCTAATTTGGCAATAGTGGCCTAGTCAGAGGGCTACACCCATGAAGGGAAAGGAGCATATGGAGCTTGGGCTAAGGAAAGATCTCTACGGCATTCTGCAGGGACCATAGGCATGGTATGTGCACCTCCACAGAAGCTTAAAAGAGCTCGGTTTTGCATGGTGTGAATAGAATCATGTTCGAGATCAGGAAGAAGATGATCGGCGAATTTGAGATAAGTTATCTTGGGTTTCTCAAGGCATTGTGGTCATGCAGGAAGAAGATTATATCTTTGCCAAGCTAGCCAGCTACACCAAAAAGGTGTTGTCCCAAGTCATGATAATTAATTGCTACTGAACTACAATCCCAATGGAACCAAGAATAGAGCTTCACATGAGTTTGGATCTATCATTCGCCGATGGCATAGCACGTCGCTTTATGGAGAGTGAAAGTGATGCATCTTTAAGGTAGTGAAGAAAATCCTCATGCGCATAAAGGGAACGGTCAACGTCAAGCTAGTGTACACCCAGGCGGTGGTGTTCAGAAAATTGCTATGTACATGGATAGCGATCTGGTCGGTGACATCAATAACAGGAAGAAAAATAGCCAGTTTACCTCAACAATTTCTTTTCCGGTGAGTGAGTGACTCCTATAAAATTATTGTCTTGATTTAATAATTTATGGTGATCAAATGGTGGAGATTATTGATTTTATGATATGGTGTTGAAATTGGCAAATTGGTATGTGTACTCATGGTTGGACTAGCATGGCTAGGTTGGTTAGACTGGCAGGTAGTTGCGATTTGACTAATGGCATGTGTGCAGTTAGATTGCGATGCCTGATAGTTTGATTGGTAGACTCCTATTCAGAGTATGTTTCAAGTTGATTTCTTAGCTTATGATGTTTGCTTCATGTTTTTGACTTCTAGATGTTTTCTATACATGAAATATTATGTTGTGTGTTAATTTGAGTGAAGTTAGGTGAGAAATTATGCTCGGATATAGTTTGTTTTTATTATTCATCTACAGGTGTCGCCGGAGACCTTAAGAGTGTTGCTAATGATAGATCAAGAGTTGACTTAAGAGAAGTTGATGTCTGGATGTTAGAGAAATCATGTAGGCTCCTAAAGGCTAGAGATCATTGCATGTAGAGATAAAGATTTTATATGGCATACAAAAGGGATTGTGTGCGTATGAAAAAGAGAGTCAGATTTAAAAGGAGTTTATGTTTAGAAAAATGGAGTTTGAATATCTACAGAGATAAGTTATATACAAGTATGAGAGAGTTTACTAAGTGATTAGAAATGCTTTCTCTTTAAGCAAACTTACCAACAATCTAATCGGTAGACTCCTATCCAGAGTATGATTCAGGTTGATTTCTTACCTTACGATGATTCCTTCATGTTTCTTAGTTCTAGATGGTTTCTATATGTGAAATATTATGTTGTGTGTTAATTTGAGTGATGTTAGGTGAGAACTTATTTTTGGATATTGTTTTTTGGTTATTCATGTATAGATGTTGCCTAAAACCTCATAAGTGTTGCCAATGATAGATTAGGAGTCGACTTAAGAGAAGTTAATGTCTGAACAATATAGAGATTATGCAGAATCCTAAAGGCTAGAGATAAATGTATGTAGAGGTAAAGATTTCATATGTCATATAAAAGAGATTGTGTGCGTATGAATATTAGAGTTAGATTTGGATGGACTTTACGTTTCGAAAGATGGAGTTCAAATTTCTAAAGAGGTAAGTTATATAGCTATACGAGAGAGTTTACTAGGGAATTAGAAGTGTCTTTCTCTTTAAGATTCATAGCTTTTAAGCAGCCATGTTTGGGTATAATTAACGAAGCGGTCTAGGCCTCAATGTGTTATTTTTGGAAGAAAGAAAAAGTTATGGTTTAGACTTGAATTGTGAGTTTAGTCAAAAATTCTAAGAGGAGTGATTTGTATGTACTTTATAAATACATCTTAATGAACTAAAATTGATATTCTCTTAAAAGTTTTATTGGGTTTTGATATTTTCATTAAGATTGTTTTTTCTCTAGTTATAGATGGTTAGACAGACAATAACATAGCGGTTAGACCGGATGAAGCAAGATGGTCAGACCGATGGCAAGATAGAGGTCGGACCGGCAATAGGAGGTCAGATCAGCAACATTCAAAAATGTCTATGATTTTAATTAGAGTATGATTAATAAAAGATAATTTTTTATTCCGTAAAAAAATTTTGGTTTTGGTAGTCTTACTATTCATTCCTCTTTGATAGACTTTTATTGGATCCTACAACTGTCGCACTGGCGCCACCAAGCTGTTGCCCGCATCTTCCTTAAAAATGTGGTTATTAGGGATTTTGGATTGGGGCTGACGAGATGGATCGGGCTTGATGCTGTTGGTGCAGGATTGATCCTGTGCCAGAAGAGCTGTCAGCTGCGGTGGATGAACCATCTCCGGCCGTACATCAAACACTGGTTACAGAAGATTGATCTTCTTGTTCCAGCGACATCAAGCCTGAACTCTCTGGTATACCAGAATATTTTTTCTTTATGTGAACAACCTGAAATGGATGTATTGATTGGATGTGTGCTGGAATCGGTTCAGACTTTTATCATGTCCTGATATATGAATTTGATCTATGAACCAATTCAGATTTTTGTGTATTAGTTATTTTCCTGGCAAGTTGGGATCGGTTAATATTCATATCTAAATCTCTCTCAGCTGCGATCATGGCAAGATTAACATGTATTAGCGGTCAATGTGTGAACTCAGGAACATTGATTTTTTGCGGCGTACTACTGGTGAACTTAAACAACTACGTCAACTCATATCCTTGGTAGCGTTCTGCAGTTTTTTTTTTTCAGAAATCATTATACATTTTAGTCTGCATCTATTGATCTTCATACTTCTGTATTGTAAAGTATTGCAGTAACCATGGCCTCAATAGATGATGTGGATTCTTCACCAGATCAAACAAAAACTAAGGAATCTATGAACGCCAAGGATGACGTGCAGCCTTCGTCAGAGCAAACCACAAAGAAAGAGCTTCATTACTTGGGCCACGAGAATGCTATCAAAATGATCTTTGAGTACATACGTGATGGTCATCGTGATGTTGAGAGTTCCTTGAAATAGAGCGTGTGATGGATCTTCAGTTTTGAAAGATCTGAATTCAAGGAGTATTTGGAGCTCATTGCTGACATATATGGAGTTGCAGGTGGTTCTGAACAAGACGAGGAAGGCAACGACCACAGAAGCAGGCAACTGGATGCTTTCCATGTTCAGGAAATGGTAGGAGGTGGAATTGAGATGGCATTACTCTAGGCCCTTCATGTTTGAAATCCTAATCCATTGAGATGATGACATGACATGGATACATCGGTGGTCACTGGTCACGACACCAGGGTCAATTCTATGCCCATGGGCAGCACACTTGTACCTTGTATGTGGGTTTGAATTAGATATTCCCCTGTGTGCAAGGTCATATACAGCCCCTGATGTCAACCCTCCACATTAATTATGTGTAGTATGCCTTTCAGATTTTTTCTATTTGTTCAGGAAAATAGCGTCACAATTTGACTGCTGCCTTCGATCATGGAATTCTTTTGTAGCCAGCTAGGCCGCTGATTAGCAAATGAAGTCCTGTCAGCATCGTATTATTCAGCTAGCAATTTTGTAACGATAAACTTATCAGCTGAAGTCCCTGCATGATAGTTGCTTGTAATCTGCCTCAGCTTGCAGAAATACACGTAAAGTCACACCTTTTTTTTCCATACTTTGTGTCTGACTCTGTCAAGTGAACTACTGGGTCCAAGGTATGTCTTGTTCTTTTCTTCTTCCATGATCAACTGTAGTACTGTTCCCAAACGTTCTGTGCAGACTCCTAGAGTCGAACTGGAACATGAATCCTTAAACTTTTGAAGTTTTCATATAATTGAAGACATATCAAACATAGAAGCAATATATGTTAATTCTCAGCTATTAGGCGTTGTGGAACATTTGGACTTTATTGTAATATATTCATTTTGATATTTCCTGAAGAGTTTGGCTTGACTATCATATATTGATTTTGATATTTCCTGAAGAGTTTTGCCTGAGTATCGCTGCAGTGAAGTCGTCTAAATAAAGCGAATGAAGTGGAGAGCTGCAAATTAGTATGGCACTTGCGTTTGTGGATAGTCTATTGCTGAGCTTTCAGAAAGTGGCCGGTATAACTAAATTGTAAGTTGGTGCAGGCACCACATCTCTTTGGTGAGATCGGATGAAATGATCTATCCTTTAAATGTAATTGTTTATGAACTAAAACAATGCAATATCATACAAAAAGGAGCATGGTGTGCCCTGTGTACTCCTGATTAGGCTGCGTTCAACATGAAGAGAAAGGAGAAAAACTTCATTCGTTTTTTTACATATTTCGGTTAAATAGTATGTTTTTTATAATTTTTTTTGATAGAATATTTATTTTAAAAATCTTATTAATTTATTTCTCACAATAATTAATAATTAATACTCAATTAATCATGTTTTTACATATTCTTTTTCTTTTTCTTTCTCACAAACTCACTCTTAATGGCATGGGGAGGCTAGGAACACTTCACTTTGATACTACCTTATGGCCCAGGCAGCAACTCAAGTATCTACTCACCCAAAACTAGATGCGAAAAATTCTTCAGCTAGATTTTTTAGAGGAATATGCAAGATGGAAGGTGACAGATGCAATTTTTTTTATTATTTTAGACAAATGTAACTAAGATGAATGCATGACAATATAATATATACAAGATGACTAAAAGAGAATTTAAATCATAATAGAGTTGTACAAAATATATATAAACAATCCTAGCATTCATTAATATACCTTGAGAAGTAGATTGTAGATCCTTCTGATGACTACACCAAGAACTTGATACAACATATAGTTAGTTATATATGTACAGAACTCTTACTCTAACTCTCATACTCGTATGATTGAGTATTTTCTTTAGGATACATAAACGCTAGTAACACTTAAGGTGAAAGTGGAGTGGAGTGGAGATGGCTGCTGAGGTGAAGTGAGTTGTGGAGGTGGTGAATGTGATGAAAGGTGATGCTTCCTCTTTGGCATATTATATAGGTCTTAGCGAATAATCTTTATGATAACTTCTTTTGACTATACAAGATTATGCTCCTTTAGACCTTGTGTAAAGAGAATTTTTATGATCACCTATTTAAACATCGGATATTAATCATGCATCTATAGACTACTGATAAAAATGACATAATATTACTTTCGACTAGGAGATATTCCATTATGAATTGTGCAGATTCCATCTGCAATAGTGTCTTGTTGTTCATGGCAAAATCAGCAGCCTCAATCATCATCTTTGTTTGACTAGGTTAGGTGCTGATTGCACGGTAACCACCTCCGGTGGTTCACTGATTGCATACCAGCTGGTTAAACTCCTATAATAGCTTCTCTTAGAGCATTCATTTCCAAAGACATGTTTAATTATACGTCCAGCCTCTCTAAAATATACACAATTTTTGCTATAATATTATGTCATCATTATCGGCGGTCTAAAGATGCATTATTAATATTCGATGAACAAATGGATTATCATAGAAGATTCACTTTCCAAAGGTCTTAAGAGGGATCATCTATCTACTCCTATAGTTAAAAGTAATTATGATTATTCGCTAAGGCTTATATAAGGTGCCAACAATGATAATTGAACCATTTAGCCTTATCCTTACATTAATTTATGCAATTTTACCAAAGATAGGACTCCAATTAAAAATATGACTTGTAAAGAAATAATAAGATGTGACATGGACAAAATTGCAAAAACTATAGATATAAAGGAATGCTAGGCAGCTAAGAGGATTCTCACAGATAATGTTTCAATTGACATGGTTACCCTACCATACAAATAATATATTCTTTTGCCAAAAATTGTCATAATATTTTTTCAAAAAAAATTTAAAAAATCTTGTTATCACCTTTGGAATCAAAATTCCAATATTCAGAAGACAATTTATACCAAAATCATAATAAAATAAAAAATAAATTACTGCAAGTATAATAGAATCTTATGCAGTGAACAGGATCTTTCTAAAGACAGCTAATGAGAACGTATTTGTTCTTACAAACCTACAATAGTTTGTCTTGAGCAGTTCCAGTTCCGTCCAAAACCAGAAGAAAAGAAAACGGTTCTTGAACATTTGTCATCAAAAGAAATATGTCACAAGGATTAGACGGGAAGAGAGAAAAACCAGAGTTAAATGAGCCCAGAACAAAATGGTACCAAGACAGAATTAAGAAACATAAGAGAAAAGGTTGATAGTTTGGAGATATAGGAAAAATATCATGATTTGATGTAAAAGGATGAAAAATTATTAGTTCCATCATGACCTTCCAGCATGACAATGCTTTTTTTTAGATGGATGTAACTAAGATGAATGCATGACAATATAATATAGACAAGATATCTAAAACATAATTTACTTTATAATAGGGTAATACAAAATATATAGAAACGGTCTTAGCATTCATTAATGAACCTTAACAAGTTGAAGGTAGATGCTTACGACGATTAATCCAAAGACTTAATGCAACACGTACTCATATAGGTACATGACTCTCATACTGATTCTCACCCTCAAACTCATATGATCAAGTCTTTTATTTAAGATGCATAGATACAACAACTAAGGTGGAGTGGAGTGTGGAGATGGCCGGTGAGGTCAATTGTGTTGTGGAGGTGGTGAATGTGATGAAAGTTGATGAAGGTGATGCCCTCTTTGCTCCTCTTGAACTTTTTATATAGGCCTGCAAAGAATCTTCATGATGATATCTTTAGACCGTTGGAGATAAATGATACACCTTTAGACTATATAAAGAGATTCTTCATGACAGCCCTTTTATTGACCAATAAATATTAATGATATGTTTCTAGACTGCCGATAAAGATGATATAGTAGTACTTTTGATTACTACTTTTGACTATAAGGGTATTTCGTTATGAATAGTGCAGATTAAATCTACAATAATACTTTGATTCGATATGTATGGTGGTAAAATATGATATTCCATCTTATGAATCTTCATTATTTTTTATTAAATAATAATGAGGTGTGGATGATAATGGTTCGATTTGGCTGCATTGCACAAATTCATCATCCAAATTCCTACATGCTGAACTAAATTGCGGAGATTCTTCTGTCCTTTCAAACATAGTTTCATATACCTGAAGTTGTAATTTTTGTTTTGTTAAATTCAGTTTTTCCAATATTAATTTTTGTGATATCTTCCTTTAGTTTTGTTGCATGAGATTTCTTATTTTTAGCTTGCCCGATACTTCCTTCCTCGAATAACTAGCTTAATTATAAATATGTCCCACCATCTTGCATAATAGCTTTGGCTTAACGTGGCAGGGAATTCCATCCTTTGTATATTGAGATCTTGTTTTAGAATCCAAGGCATTCCCATTTCAACACAGATTTGTATAAGGATAAAATGACGCTCCTTTAGACTGTTTTTAGATTCTTGTGTGATTACTTGGATAATTTCTGGTTTCAAAATTTCAGGAATGGCTCCTGCCTTCAGTCATCATTTACTGAAGAACCACAGTAGTATTTCTGCACAACTTTCTTCGAAGCGAATAAACCATGAATGCTTCATGTGGGAGTTTTGCACAATGAGTACTCTTTCCCATGCCTTCTGATAGTTCTGGTAGTTGTATTTTTTTATTAGCATAGACATGTGCCAGACTTCGTTAGTGCTATTGAAATGGTTGCACTGTCTGGTTGCGTCTCTTTGTCATTACAAGAGAGTTATGATCAGTTGAGCACCAACTACATTAATTCACAAATATGTATGTTTTGGACATGACGTTAGTTTCATTATTAACTACTAGTATACCAGCTAAAAAAGGTTGTAAAATTATAGTATTTTGATACTTTTATTTTTGAAGATTAATGTATAGTTAAAGGTATGTTATATCAGCAATGAGTATTATGCCATAAATACAAGCATACAACTTTGGTCAACAACAAATTAATAATTTATAATATATTAATGATCAAACTAGAAGCATGACAAGTAAATGAGGATGGGTGAGTATTGAAAGAGATATTGACGGCCAAAGTTTGAACTTACATACTAAAGACATTACGATCATCGCTTATTTGTGACAACTGGCTATCAATATCGCTTGGTGGAAACATCAATTAACCCACTCAGATTGTTAGTTAAATAAATAACGGGAATACTCTTCTACGAGAAAATTGTGAGAGACCGGAACGAACCAACTTCCTACGGATTCGATTCATCTTACATATTTCTCCCACTTCAGGTCCAATCGATTCAGCATAGATTTGTAGGTTATTCCAGAATGATCGATCCAAACTTGACGTTAATCCCAGAGTGATCGATTAAGTACAAAAAAAATTCGCACTTTCCCTGCACAAATTTGTGGGATCTAGATCCTTGATTGCGTATGTGGAGGGAGGCTTCTTAGATGCAGAGTCAACTCGGCATAAATAGGGCAATAAATTTGTGACATTTGATCAGAATCAGAGTAGTTCGACTTCAACATGGGCGTCAGATCAAGATAACGTTTTTATTCTTGGATGTTTGATATGGCTGTCACCAGGTATACACTGCACCAGCGATTTTTTATGGTATCGATTGTTGACTGGACTGCACAAATGTGAAAGAAAACATGGATATATTGTAGTTTGCAATGTGTGTACCTGGCATTGACTTTATCATGTTATTGGTTGTGTTATTGGTGGTTGAGAGTACTACTAACAGCCATTGGTGACCACTGACTGAACAGTCAATGATGACAGGAATTCCATGACTGAACACTGAACTAGAAGTTCTTATCATTCAAGACAGTATGGCCTCCACCACAACAATCTTCGGCTGCTTTCTTTGCCCATCCATCGATGGCAAGCAGACGTTTCCTCAAGCTACCTGCTCTTCCTACCATTGTCATCTTCCTCTTGCTCAACCCGGCTTTGCAGTCCATCGACACTAACAATGACCTCCATGCTCTCCTTTCCTTCAGATCCCACATAACAAAGGATCCTTTGGGTGCACTGTCTTCCTGGAGTATTATCAGCAATGGCACCTCCAAGGCAACCAGTGGCTTTTGCAGATGGAAGGCGTAACATGCAGCCATGGCGTGGACCCTGGTCGTGTCGTCTCCTTGCGCATGCGAGGCCTTTGGCCTTGTTGGCACCATCTTACCTCTTCTTGGGAACCTCACCAGTCTTCGAGTGCTTGATCTATCAGACAACAGTCTTGAAGGTGAGATCCCTCCTAGCCTTGGAAAATGCTTTGTACTGCAGAATCTCAACTTGAGCGTCAATTTCTTGTCTGATGTGATTCCTATGGCCATTGGCCAGTTGTCTTATCTGTATATCCGTCACAATAATATCGCAGGTTGTCCTCTCTTCGTTTGCGTTGTTAGAATCCAAAATAGTAGATATATTAGTATGTAAAGTTTTTTTAATATAAAATTGTCTCCTATTATAGCCCACTTAGAAAAATAGAGTTCGGGATGATAGTTTGTTAGGATTATATTTATGTTTACAAGATTTATCTCTTAAGAGAAATATTTAGGGATATAAGAGAAAATATATATTATTTAAGCTAAATTGGGCTAAGTTCACTATCTAACATTCGCATAGGTCTCCTCATAGTTTTTATGGGTTTAACCTATTGATACATAGACTTTAGGCTAAAGGCTTGTCCTTCTTGGGCTTGGTGGCTAGAGGCCTGCCCATTGAAGGCCCATAGGCTAGAGGCCTGTTGAGAGTTTTCGTACAACTATCTAAGCCCAAGACCATAAAAGATGGGCCGATAACAGCCCAGTAGCTATCATCCAACAAGTCCATCACGGATAAGGGTGACCGTAAGTTTGGCTGAAGTCGTGCTTCTTTGGTTACTTAGTTCTTGGTCTTCACCTTTCTTTCATGAGACTTCACTTGGGTTTCTCTATTTCTTCCTTCCTTGTCCTTCTGTTAGGCCGATTCCTTTTTGTGCTTTTCCTTAGACTAGGTTTGTGTTGCCTCCTTGCCATCTTCTGTCAATCTTGTGCTCTATGGCACCCCTCTACTACTAGTTTTGTAATCATGTACCAGTCCAAGGAATTCAAGCTGGTACACATAGGAGTTTCGTAAATGATTTCAATCTTTATTTATTACATAATAATAGTAGTATATTATAAGTGGTTGAGTAGCAATGGAAGAAAACTAAGATTACCATAATCCATACACTATGCTTAAGAACTAGGACAAAACTCTATAATCCTTCATAGTTGGCTTAAACTTGTAGAAACTCCTCAAGTGAAGAATCTTCAGTGGCTTTTTCATCCTCAACAATCTCACCTTGGTCTGCAATGGAGTGGGGAAGTAAGAGTGAGTACATCTACTCAGTAAGCTACGAAATAAGTGTAACATGTGTAGGCATCGAAGAATAGCTAGGTTTATTTCATAAGCTTATTTAAAACCATTCTTTGAGAGTCAATGGTGAGCATTTTCTTAGACTGTGGTTCTGTCCTTAATCCTATCATGCAAGAATTTAGTATAATTTATTATGAAAAGAATTCTTTGTCTCAAGGTTTTATTTTTATAGCAATTCCAACACTCTTCACGCTACTAGAGCCATTTACAATATTTTTCCTAATTTTTAAAACTTAGCTTAGTTTACTTTTTTGTCACATGAGCCTCAGCTCCTAAAAAAATAACTATCACATAGGGGCTCATCGTACATTTAAACTTATGGCTGCTATAGCCTTCTGCTGTGGTACCTTAATCACCACGAATATGAAAATTACTTTACTTTGTTTGTATTTCTCACAAAAGAAAATTCTCCTAAGTTTAGGGTTGATATCTTACCCTCTCTCTATGAAGCCATTTGATTTTGTATACCACATAGATCTGTTCCTAGCAACACAGGTCATTCATCTGCCATAAAGGCTAACTCTAAAAATGATTTACATTCCACAATTTTATTTCACAACTATTTTCAAATAAATCCATGCAAGAGGAACCATTCTACATCCATCCATAACTATGGTCATAGCTATTTAAATAGTTTAGATAAGACTTTTGTAGAAGGTGCATGCTTTACCCAAAAGATATTTATCTATATTCGATCACTTAGTATGAATTGATTGGATACTATGAGTGAAAGGGTCCTAGACCAACTCCCGGGCTAGTCCTAAACATCTTGTACTCACAATCCCACGAGATTCACTTCTCATGGCTACTCTAGCGATTCCATAACTCCTCGCAAACAATCAATCCTAGCCCCACTGGTTACTTAGTCAGGGGTGTCCCATAGCACTTATATGGTTGCACTGTACTATGCTTAGTGCAGTTCCATAATAAATCAGTGCTTATGTGTGAATACAAAGCTGTGACATACAGATGACAACTTCGCACCATAAGTTTTCTCTAAAAACAACAACTTTTTATTTCACAAACCACCAACATCAACATGTCAGATTTTCATCACATTTCACAATCTATTTATCCCATTTCGATCAATTAAACCCATCACACACAAACATCAATTTATTCATAAAACTTAATCATTACATGTATATAAGCAAGTAAATATTGGCGATACTCTACGAGTGCTACGGACCTCAGTATATAACATGACTAGCAATGATGGGATATAACAATTCAAAGATAAGATATAATGCAACAATTAGGTTAGATATGCTGGATTGTCCTCAATTGTGGCCTTAATATTTTATGTGCTCCTAATTATGCATCTTTACAATCAAATATTGTACAGGTACTCGGATTAACATAGTCAAAAGATGACTTGCCTTGGTATCCTACGGGTCCTAGTGCGATGAAATCCATGCAAAAACACCTTCGATTGTGACTTATACTTTGAGAAAAACAAATGTTACTTGAAATACTATTAAAAGAAACAAAATAGGAAATAATAGTGCCATTTTGTAGAGGAGGATTTTAGAAAAAAATTTGGGATCAGCATGAGGTCAATCAGAGTTACAAATATGTTTCCACCAAAAGCCCCACAGACATGATTGGAAAGTCGATCGGCTTATGAAAAGATTTTGATTGATAAAGGGAAAGAGCCGATCAGATAGATTGAGTAAGGATTCGGTTAGTCAAAAGAAGAAAAGTTACCCAGATAGGATCGAGTCTGGGGAGAAGCAGTGGAAACCACGGCATGATACTTTTATCTCTATAGAAGATATCATGTAAGATAGTCAAGTCAAATTAATTTTGTCAACTTCTTAGAAGATATCATGTCTAGAGTTTGTGTGTAACCATGTCGAACTCTTGTAACTCTAGGATATAAATATAGGCCTCTTGGAACCTTGTAAATTATCTCTCGATCAATACAACTTTGGTGCATTGCCACCATAGTTCATCTAGGTTTTTATCGGCTGGTTCTATTTCTCGACATGGGACTGCATCAATTAAGTCTGATCTCTAGCGAAAAGGTAAGTCCTGCCACTATCTTGCTGTATTCTTTCTGGCTAAGGCTACATTGGTTAGGTCGGATCTCTATGTCCGATCGGGTGCATCACATCACGTTCGCGTGGTTCTTTCGGCTTACCAATCTTTCTCTACTACCATCAGTTTCGTGTCATATTGGTTAGGTTCGACTTGCTAGACCGCTAATAGTAGATTGAGCCATAGGTCGATAGGATATTACGCGAATGTTTCATCGGAGCAGCCCGCCAATGAATTATCCACACACATTGAGCCTCATGCCTAGGATATCGGCTTCTCAGCCAAAATACATATATTTTAAGAGAATTTCTCTCATTAGCTCAACTAGCCGATGGGTTCACCCATTCTTTCCATCTGTGCGTCCAATCTAGTCTCTGTCATCTCTAAGTTGTAGCCTCAGTCTCATACTATCTTGGTTTGGCCCCATATCGAGGCTAGCTCTAACGGTACCATCATGGTAATCACTGGGTCTCGCTACTTACTATTCATCATATACTCTATTCAGAGCGCCATCGGCTTTGCAGCTGATGGATCCTTCACCTTAGTCAGAGCGCCATTGCATATGCTATTCAAAACGCCATTGGCTTTACAGCTGATGGGTCCTGTTTGTTATTCCTTGCTATCCACATATGCCTTCGTCGGCTAGAAAGCCAATGAACAAGCGTTACAGCCTCTATCAGCAACTCGCTAATAGGAGTATTACACATACTATTTATTGAACACTCTATTCTAGAGAACCATCGGCTCTACAACCAATGTGTCCTTTATTCTATTCCATGCTATCTACCTATACCTTCATCGGCTTTCTAGCCGAGGAACAAGTGTTACACCTTCTATTGGCAACTAGCCGATAGGAGGAGTCCATATACACGCTTATTGACTATTCTATTCTAGAATGTCATCGGCTCTATAGCCAATTTGTCTTTTATTTCCTTCGTTGTTATCTACCAACACCTTCATCGGCTTCCTAGCTGATAGATGAGTGCTTCAGCACCTATTGGCAAAATAGCCAATAGTAAGAGTACATTAGACACAGCTAATGTTTATCTCAACCTTATTGGTGACCAGCTGATAGTAGCAGCTCGTATCGGCCTATCAACCGATTGAGCCATCGGTTTATCCCCTTGTCAATTGCAGGGTCAAATTGACTGGTATGCCCATAACTTTAGCAACGCTGACAAAGGGATCACAAAGATGAAGTACCTGCACTAGAGCCAAGTAACTCTCAAAGGCCTCGGCGTGTTCACACGCCATCACATCACACCTCTATTGGTGAACACAGACCTATTTGGTGCAAACAAGATAAAAGATCTAATTTTTTGAAATTTAAATAGATTTTCTAAAATTAAAAAGTACTAATGGAAATTATCAAAAATATTCTTGAGAATATTCCCTCAGAGGGGCTGATGGGTAGGGCCCAGGCTTCAGTAACTCGTTGCTTGTAGACCAGGTGCATGGTCGACCGGACATGTGGGTCCCATTGGTAAGTCCCACCACCTTCTTTTCTATTCATTATTTTTTTATTTTCTTTCTTTCCTAGTTCTCTCCTCTTCTTCACTTTGAGGGTGGTTAGCATGATGAGGCAAGGGTGGTTGTGTCGGCGATTCTAGCACTGTCCTAGAGTTGTTGAGGGCAGCGTGAGCTGGGCGGAGTAGGGGCGATGCAAGAAGGTGGTCGCTGTGGGGCCAACAGCTAACGGCTAAGAGGTGTGAGCATAGATGTGGCTTGGCTGGTTGCAGGCGACGATCGGGAGCTCCAATGGAGGCATCGGCTAACTTCATGGAACTATCTTGAGGGCATGGGGAGGAAGCAAGAGGATCATGGTGTCACCATTTACAAAAATGGTCAGGGTTGGAGCTTCTCTATTCTATGGTGGTGATGGTGGTTCTGGTAGTAGATCAAGCTTAATGTGGTGAGAAATGGAACTAGGGGGCAAAGTGGTGACAGCTGAGGGCTATGGATGGCTCCTGGTGATTTGGATGTTAGGAAACAGAGAGATAGAGAGAGAGCTCAAGGAGGGCAACATGGTGGCCGGGATTTGGCTCTGGTCACCAAGGAGGTAAGAGGGGGTATGGCGAGGATGGTGATAGTGTGGGCAATGTCCAAGTTCTTTATAGCCATTTTTGAAATTTCACGACAAATATAGTGATGACGAATTTCCACGCGATGCTATGGATCATGTTGAAGCTTTCATTGATGTCTTTTCGCATTTGTCATGATTGGATAGGACTCTCCTGCGTTCGCCGTCGTCTTAGCCCTACTTATTTCTTGTCGTTCCACGGGTTTGGGCAGAGGAGCTTCACGTGTGAGTTTTTATTTAAAAGGATAGATGAGGCCTACAAAGGCTATCCTGCCTTGGAATATAACTGAGATGAATTGAATGGATTGAAGAGGGAGAGCTACACGGATGCATGCACACATGCATGATGCAATCTGCTCTTTGCTCTTTTCCTTGCTTACTACTTAATTGCTCGTACAAAAAGGTGTGATAGGAAAGCTGGTAACCTTGGCCCTTGCTTGAGATGATGGGTGAGTGTAGGCTGTAATTGTATACATGCACATCATACTTTGCCTATGAGTAGGTTTTGGCTTGACATGAGTTAATATGTGGTTGCATCTATGCCTTGCCTACAAGAAAAGGAGACGATGAGACGTCTCATGTTGATTGCATTTATGCATGGGACAGAATGGATGACAACATTGGCTAGGAAAAGCTGCTTCCTACCTCACCTCAGTGTCACAGGATGGAAGAGGGCATGAGGTAGTCTGGATAAAAGGATGGATGAGGAAAGGCTGTGAGAATCCTAGCCATGTAGGTCTTTGTCCACACGTGATTTATTCCGATGAGAACGACAGACAATAAATATGAGAACTATGGTATGAGAAGATATTAAATAGGAATGGAAATTTTCACTAGGCGGTTGAGGTTTGAATATGAACATTTAAAATTTTTAGACAGAAAGGAATCATTCATAGGTATGGTCAAAATTTTCAAAATAAAAAATGACCTTTGAAATTTTTGGAGAGTCAATGTTTTGATAATGAAATTGGGATTTAATGGCACTGCTTACAAAAATTTTGAAATTAGAATTTTTATGAAGAAAGAAGGCCTTACATGCTATCGAGGAAAAAGAAAGAAGCATGGAGTGTTCGCAATTAGCTCCCTTCACCCTCTTTTGCCAACTTGTAGTTTTTCAACAAAAGGAAAATAAGGGTGGAGTGTTCGTCATTTGCTCGCTTCACCCTCCTCGCCATCTTCTGGTCTTTTATAGAAAAGAAAAGGAATGATGGAGTGTTTGCGATTCGCTCGCTTCACCCCTCTTCTCCATGTTCTGGCTTTTATTCCTTGTTTTCTAGCATTAATTTTGCTTCTCAATAGTCGTGCTATTTGTGCCTTTTGATTTTACCAAGCTTTGATTATTATAGCACTTTACCATTTGTGAGGACATGCAGTGCATCGTGATTGGTCGTTGCTTGGTATTCACCCCTATATATATCCCTGAGGGTGTAGAACCACCCTGCCTTCATTTTCACCCACGCTCAAGTTTTCAAGGGTTTGCTCCACTTCTTGAGCTCGGCCCACTCGCGTTCACCCACATTGTGTTCGTTAACCCTTTCGACTCTTCACCCCCCTTCACTCTGATGGCTCTGTATAAAACCTCTTCGGTTGTGCCTACTGGTTCAAACCCAGGGCACTTGGCTGAAGGATTCTCTAGTTTCCTAGGAAAGTCTGTCGTTAATGCACTGACCTCACCAAGATGGTCGAAGTAGGGATTCTTGTTTTGGAGCAGGTGAGTGCAACACATGATGATGAGGTCCCCTCCTTGTACGATGGTGAAATCATCATATTTGTGGCATATTTCAACACCGGGCTTCGGTTCCCATGCTCCAACTTCCTTCCACACACTCTTGGAGCATTCAATCTAGTGTTATTGTAGATTAGCCTGAGCGCTATCATCCATGTGGCGGTGTTCAAGTGGAGGAGGTAAAACCACCCTACCTTCATTTGCACCCATGCTAAAGTTTTCAAGGGTTTGCTCTACTTCTTAAACTCGGCCCACTCACGTTCACCCACTTCCTGTGCGTTGCCCCTTCTGACTCTTCACCCCCTTCACTCCCATTGCTCCACATAAACCCTCTTTGGTTGTGCCCACAAGTTCAAACCCAGGGCACCTAGCTGAAGGCTTCTCCATTTTCCTAGGGAAGTCTACCATTGATGCGCTGACCTCGTCAAGATGGTCGAAGCAGGGATTCTTGTTTTGGAGTAGGCGAGTGTGGCACGTGATGACGAAGTCCCCTTGTTGTATGATGGTGAAATCATCATCTTCGTGGCGTATTTTACTAATGTGCTTCTGTTCCCATCCTCCAACTTCCTTCTACATGCTCTTGGAGCATTCAATCTAGAGTTATTGTAGGTTAGCCCGAGCGCCATTGTCCATGTGGTGGTGTTTGAATGGAGGTGTTGAATGCTTGAGTTTGAGCCATTTGCCAACCTCTTTGCGAGGATCCATGTAGTTGTGAATTACACCAAGTCTATCAACATGTCGATTGGGCTAAAGAAGACAATCTTCGCCAAGGTGAACTTCACCACCCATTGGGACGGTGCCGACCTTTGGCCGGTGCACATGATGATGTCGAAGTGGGACCATGACTGAATGAGAAAGTGGTTTTACCACATGGTCACCTATGATGCCAAGGTGGATGAGTTCAAGGCCATTCACTCTAGTCGTGGCCTCCTCACCCATGATTCCTTGCCAAAGGTATCTTCGACCAACAACCATAAAGCCTAGAATGTTCTTCTTCACTAACTCTGTAGACACTTTAGAATCCATGAGCTCATTGTAGCCAATAGCTACCTTGGCGATTTCACTTGACTCCAAGGAGAAATTCTTTTATCTTCGCATGATCATCATTCTGGCCGAAAGGCTAAGTGGTAAGCTTCCGTGGTCTTCACCACTTTGTTTCTTTATCACCCGCTGTTAGTCTATTGACTTCTTTTTTATTTCATTTTACAGCCTTGAGCCTTGGAGAAGCTTAACTGTAGGCTGAGAAAATGATAGGCGATCTCACCATAAAGGAATATGAGAAAATACATCACTAACAGCGAGAGGGAAGGGCAAACCGCGTATGCCTTAGACTACAAGAAGAAGTCCCATCTTGGGAGAACCATATCAAGGTTGAGGATAGCGAAGCTATTGACGTGGCCCTAAAGAAAAGAACATCGCATGCTGGCTCCGCTGGCGCTCCTCATGTGAAGGCCATGAGGCCTCTTTGGGCCTCAGTGCTCACTACTGATGACAATAGGGATGATGATGATGAGGAAGAATACATAGAAGTCAATGACACCACCGCTGCCAACTCAGAAGACCCAATGACTATTCAATAGTTAGAGGGGTCAAGGGGCTATACTCCCAGCCCCAACACCTCCCGTCTTCTTCGCCCTGGGTGTGCGAGGACAAGCTCTTTGCTGACCCACAATGTGATGGCTTTAACTGGCGAGGCCAGCCCTTCAACTTCTTGCTACCCTACCTCTCGGGTCACCTCCATTCGTATTATGAACATTTGGAGAGACAGTGAGTCCTCCTTGCCACCAACTTGCCTAAGTACTCCAACGTTCGACTTGGGCGAAGACATCACACCATCCATTACGCAACCCTTGTTGACTGAAGTCACAAACATCTTTGGGGGCAAGATTAAAGAGACTGGCTCTTCGGTGGTAGAGCCCCTAGCCCCTAGCACTAGTGGCATGCCATTGGAGCTACTTGCGCTGGCCATTGCCGTTAGTACTATCATAGCCGCCTTTGCTTTTAACAACATCGTCCCAATGGCGAAGTTCATGGTGGAGGACATCATGACTCACAATGAGCTAAAGCCCTTCATTGGGGGGCTCACCACCCTCATCTCCAACCCCAAGATCCATCGGGTTGTCGACGAGAATTTTGACTTTGCTGGTGCTAGGCTAGCCATGTGAGGCTTGCTCACTTGGGGTTAGTGTTTATTACTTTTCTGTTTGCTCTTATCACCATATTCTGCCTTCATCCTTTTCTTGACTTGTCTTTTTACCAAGCACTTTCCTTTTTCCATGGCATCAAATGCGTGGCTCACACCTGACATGACGCCTCAAGGCCTGTAGTTGCGAAGCGGTTGAAACATTGAGGAAGCTGGCCGATGAACACATCGTGCTTAGGGATACCTTGTGGACTATGTGGGCTAACATGGTGAAGCTGATGGAAGAGAATGAAGCTTTCCATGCTTGGCTGCAGCAGTCTGATGGTGAAGTGAAGCAGCTCAAGAATGTATTTGCCAAAGCTTCTTTCTTCGACACCCACTCGTGCGATGTGGCAAAGGAGGCCAACTGATCCATTTGGCTGGCTTTGGCTAGCATGAGGTGTGAAGTTCATGCTGCTTCCTAACGAGGACTCCCTCACCAAGGCCTTCTCTAAATGGGTCACTAAAGCTAGTGACACCATGGCAAACATAGCCAAGTCCTTCGGCGATTGCTGCACTTGGATGGTGTGGTTTAGTCTGCTGTCCACCTTAAAGAAGAACGGATGCAACCATCTACACCTTCTGCCAATCATGCTCTCTAAGAACCCTTTGTCAGTGTATGATGCCATTTAGCTTCACGTCCATTCCTTTCACCGTGTGCTGGCCGAAAGAGGGCCGCAAGCTCATTGTAGAGCACCTCTATGAGGTCTTGTCTAGCAAGAGGCTGCTAAAGCTGTCAAAGTCGAAGCTGCTACTACTGCAGAAGCAAATGATACTGAACCCCTCTAGGACAAGCCGAACCAAGAGGTGTGAGGCCATTCATAGTTTGGCTATCTTTAGCTTTTGCTTTAGGCCTTTGCACTTTTTTCTTTTTTTTTGGCTTTTCGGCCAACCCCCTTATATATGAAAAGTTGAAGATTTGTCTATCTTCCTTACTAGGATATATTGTCTATGTTTTGTGCAATAAGGATCGATTATCTTTGAACCCCTTAATCTTCAAGAGCTTAGTATATCGCTATTTTAGCGAGACCTTCCACTTAGGTTTGAAGACCTAGATAAACAACTGCTGCTAATTGGTCCACATAATCACCAAGTGGCTTTGCTGAAACCTAGACTATGACCTGAATGACTTTAACTAGAACTATTGCCTTCACAAGTAGGAAATGGTTTAGTTCTTACATAGTTTTGAAGGTTCTTCTAGTAGCTTGAGCTTGCACAGAGGCAGGGTATTGTGGAGTTGGACATCCCTCTTCATGTGTTCTTTGACAAGGATGGATATAAAAGCAGTGAAGACGAAGATGTATTCAACTATTATTTTAGTACTATTAGTCACTCTAGGAGTAATATTAAGAATGTAGACTCTAGTTCGTCGATCCCTTTAGACTCCAGTTCGTTCACCGCTTTGGTCTTTGGTGATGCCGAAGGCTTTTATGACAAAAGGGGAATAGCCCCATAGACATCATTTTCTTGTAAGTTTTCACGCGATGCACATTGTACCCACATTTTTGTTGTGTTGTGTTTCAAATGACTTGCTCTTCGTCTCCTAAAAGACTTATAGTTTTTGACAAGTTCACATTTAACAGGCAAATAACTTTGATTTGTCCTCTTCACTCGTTCATAATATGTACTTGAGTGTTTCAAACCTTGGCATCTATCATAACGATTATACCTATGTACAAAATTTAACAATATCAAAGCGTAATCTCTCTATCTTGTCGAACAATGCTTTGACTAGTCCACTTCCCCCATTTCGATAGAACGCTAATTAGACGTTTTCTTTATAGGTCATTTGCAAAATGAATACAACCAAAACAATAATTTTTATACTTGTTCAGGCCTCCGACATGGATAATAACCTCAGTCATATTTTTATCACGATAGTGCTAAAGGCTTATACTGTACATATATTACATTCCATACTTCAGCGACTAAAATATAAAAATGCTTAAGGAGGGCTGCATTGGAAGAATGGTCCAGCCTTTTGCCACCCCTTGCCTTGCTCTGTGTGTCAACAAGTATGGTCCTTTTCACTTTGACTCCAACTTTCTAGCTACAAGCAGGCTTTCATTCTTTTTTAGGACAAAGTGTACTAGTAGGATTTCTTTCAATCGCACTTTCTTGTTATATGTTGCTGCAATGGAGTTGGTATACTTCGTCATAGATTCAAGTGATTGAACCATCAAGCTCTCGAGCAGATCAAGATTTATCATTCAGCCAATTGCTTCTTCACCTAATAGCACAACCCTTGGGGAGTTTACTCCCAACTCACATGGAGTCATGGCCTCTTCTTTATAAACTAATATGAATGGAGTGAACCAGGTAGGCCTTGTTGGTGTGGTGTGAAGTGCCCACAGTACAGACAACATTTCATCCAGCTATTTGCCCTTTGGCACCTCATCTAGCCTCTTTTTAAGTTCTTCCAGGATTATGCCATTTGCCTCTCTACCACTCCGTTGGACTACAAGTGGGCTATGGATGCGAAGCTGATTTGCATGTTTAGACCTTCGCACATCTCCTTCAATTTGGCGAAATAAAATTGCTTGCCATTGTCTGCCATGATCACCTTTGGTATACCAAATCAGCAAATTATGTTCTTCCATATGAAATGTTGCATAGCCACCTAAGTAACACTTACTAAAGGCTTAGCTTTGATCCACCAGGATAAGTGTTCAATAGCTATAATGCTAAACTTGTAGCCATTTCTTACTAGAGGGAATGGGCCTATGATGTCATGTCGCACCTAGCGAAGAGCCCGATAGGCTGGAGTTGCTGTAAGTCATATGATGGGGCATTTTGAGATCTGCCATGGTGCTAGTAACTAGGGCATTTTATGATGTGCTATTCACAATCCTACACAATACTGGGAAAGTATATGCCCTTGGTGTCTGGTGCGTCCCACATTGGCATTCGTGTATCTCTTTGTCCATCTCCTTGCCTTTGGAATCTGACACACGCCAATGCAGGGATTGCAAGATGCATGTCTTATACTGCTCCCCGTTGAACAAGGTGTATTGTCGTGACCTTGCTTGAAGCCTATGTGCTTCAACCTTGCCCCTGGCAACACTCCTTCTAAGATGTGCATCACGAAAAGGACTATCTACTCTTTGTCCAACTCTCTTGGCAAGTTGATTTTCATCACTTCATCCTAGTCCACTTTAAGCTTCCGAGTGGGAGTACACAACATGAAAAAAACTCTTAGATAAAATGGCCCCCATGGTGGCTGGTTTTGCTAGTGCATTAGCTTCAGTATTATCTCCCCTTAAGTGGTGTTGCACTGTAATACTAGTGAAGGCTTTCTCTACTTCTTGGACTTCTTCTAAGTACCTTGCCATGCCCTCATCCTTGGATTTGAAACTTTGTCAACATGGCCTGCCATTAACTGCTTCGTACTCCATTGTATTATTCATTATAGGGAACTACAATATCACTGCATACTACACGCCTATGTCGCTTGGCGAATACAATATTGCTATAGCCCCTGCTCCCAAGTGTGACTAGGATCGATTAGAGTACATAGTCTAAAATTATTCATGTGACTCCACCTACACCTCTCCTGGCGAAGTCCACTCCATGATAAAGTCCACCAAGACTTGAGACTTGATTTCGGTTCTTGCCATGAAGTGTAAGTCAAAGGGGAAGAACTCAGTTGCCCACATGCTCAATAGGCTTGTTGGTTCTTTGTTTCGGAGCACATCAAGAATTGGGTACTACGAGGGCACCATTGTCTTGCACTCTTAGAAGTATTGTCTATGATTTTGCGATGCCACCAAGAGGGCATACACTATCTTCTCCACCTCTATGTACCTTGTCTTGAACCCTTGAAGGGCTTTGGACACAAACTAGCTGGTTTGTTGCAAATTTTCCTCTTCTTCCACTAGGATGGTGCTGATAGTGACTGGTGAAGCTAACATGCACCTCTTGCAAGTATGCTTTGGGGCTTTCAAAAGCCTCTTGGTACTCCACCATCCATTGGAACTTGTCTGCCCCCCTCCCCCTTAATGTCTTGATGAAGGGTAATCATTTGTATGTCGAGTGTGCCATGAATTGGCTAAGCATTATGATTTGCCCAGTTAGGCGCTGTACTTTTCTAGGTGTCTTCGGCAGCTGCATTTGCTGCATTGGTTTGATTTTCTTCAGTTTTGCTTCTATGCCCCTTTTGGACACTAGGAATCCCAACAACTTGCCTGCCCGCTCCCTAAAACACACACTTCTCTAGGTTTAGCTTCACATTGGCTTGTCGTAGGTTATCAAATGTTTCTTGCAGATCTTGAGTGTGAATAGCCACTTTTTCGCTCTTGACCACTTTGTCGTCAATATATGCTTCAGCATTGTGACCTATCTACTCTTTGAGCATCTTGTACACCAGCCTAGCAAAAGTTGTTATAGCATTCTTGATCCTAAAGGGCATTCTAATAAAATAGAACATCCCGAAGAGCGTAATGAAAGATGTTTTCTCTTCGTCATTTGCCATCATGAAAAGTTGGTGATAGCCTAAGTAGGCATCCTGGAAACTTATTACTTCACATTCAGTCATTGAATCAATGACCTGGCTAGTCAATTCTTGGAGTAGTTCTTCGGGCAAGCCTTATTCAAGTCAATGAAGTCTACGCACATTCTCCACTTTCCATTCTTCTTGGCGAACACTAGGATGGCCAACCACTCTAGGTGATGCACTTCTCTTATGATAAGAGTGCGAAATAGTTTCTCCAACTCTGCCTTGGCCACTTCTTGGTGATCCACCAACATCTTGTGATGCTTTTGCTTATGCATCAGGTGATGCTCAATCAATGTTCAGCTCACCCCATGTAGTTCTTCAGGCTCCTAGGTGAATACATCAACATTTTTATTATAACTTGCAAGATGCTTGTTACCAGGTCTTTGCCCACTTCATCCCCTATGGATACCATTTTTGATGGATTATCGGGATCAACTTGATGTGTGTTTACGCCTTCTTGTGGATACGGCTTCACCCTGTTGGTTTCCTTCAACACTTCATCACAACCTAGCTGGATGTTGTGGACATCACATGGTGCTTTGGTCACCTAAAGGTATTGTCTTGTCGAAGCTTGGCCCCCTCCACTGTACCACGATCACTTCTTGGGGACCTGATATTTTTATGCACAAGTAGTTATGGTAGGCCACCACTTTGAATGTGTTCAGCATTGCGCGGCCGAAGATGACATTGTAGTGGTACATGATGTCAATGTTGTCAAAGGTTATCCACTATTGCTTCTTGTTTTGGCCTTTACCAAACGTCACTTGCAGAGATATTTCACACTGTTGCATCACCGAAGCCTTGAAGGGCATCAATGCTAGCTCTAGTGCATTTGGAGAAATGCCCATCTGTCAAAAAAACACTTGCAAAGATGATGTCTACCAAACTGTCCCCATCCACAAGTATGTGGTGTACTTCATAGCCAACAATGTTGGTGACGATCACCAATGGGTCTTGGTGTAGGAAATAGATGCTCTTCGTATCGTCTTGTATGAAATGGATTGGAGTGGTCAAAAATGATGGCGATGAAGTCCATAAGGATATGCTAATGTGGATCACTACTCCTTTATGCTTTTTCTTCTAGCACTTCAACATTAAGTCTTGCACAGAGCCACCCGTGATGACCGTAATCACCCTTCTAGTGTGATCTGCCCCTACTTTGACTTACAGCTACCTTGGTGCTTCTTACTGGTTTACAGCTTCATCACCTACCATAGGTGGAGTGGCTCTATGCTATTGCTAGATAGTTTGTTGGATGTTTCAGTACTGCTCTATGGAATTTGTGGACTTACCATGGAACACGTAGCGCAAGTTATTTTCTTTCCATGGCCTCTTTCATGCTGATGGCTCATTCTTATGATACTTTCTACGTAGCTCATTCACTTCTTCAACTATCATTACTTGTTTGGTTTTGTCACTTTGAAATTGCTTTTAGATATGATGCTGACACTGCATTATCAGCATGTGCATGGTGTGCTGCATATCATCCGCCTTCGGGATTGATGCCAAATTGGCATTTTGTGCGGTTGGTGATTTGAGCTCAACCTGGATCTCGTTTATTTGCTTGGTATGTTCTTCGCCTTGGGCGTAGTCATCAATAATCCTAAATATTTCATCTACAGTATTGGGCTGATGCCTTGTTATCTTTTTGGTCAATGGGTTCATACGAAGGCAGCTGAAGCCACGTTGATCTCTGAGGTTTCTATGATATCGTGCACTTGGCACCTTGCTTGGGTGAACCGACAAGCAAACTCCAGGTTTGACTCATTTGGCTTTTGCCACATTATGAAGAGCTCTTGCTATGTCTTGGGCTACTGATAGGTTCCCTGAAAGTTAGTGACAAATACAAACCTCAACTACTCCTATGAGTATATGCTACCTAGGGAGAGATTAAAATACCACAATCTGGCATAATCTTCAAGGGCTAGGTAGATGACCTTTACCTTAGTATTTTCGTCCCCATGCGCCACATCGATTGGCTGGCATTAGAGTCACCTCCATACTTGGTGATGGACAGGTTCTTGAATGATGAGGGAATTCGATGGCTCTAAAGGCCAAAACTTAATGGTGATTTCTTGTTACTTGAGCCTCCAAAGGGAGAAACCAGTAGATTCATCCAAGGGGTGCCGAAACCCACAACCCCATGCAAGAGTTCAAAAACCTGATGTTGGGGGAATGGTTGCCACAGAGTTTGAAAACCAGAGGCAACACCTAGATCCTTGCAACAGCCACGTCGGCTACACCTAGTGCTAGGCAATGAGCTGCAACAATGATTAGAGATGTGCTTATACCACCATCATCAAACTGGCTAGGGGCACATGTGTTAAAGAGGTCAGGCAGCTAGGCGAAGGTGAACTGCCTCTCGAGAGGGATTGGGTGTGATGGATGCACTTGTATTGCTCTTGCTAAAACATCTTGAGCTTCATGATGATGAGACGCGGCTTGAGCTCTTGTGTTAACCACTTGGCCTTGCGCTTGTGCAGTTGCTGTATTTGCTGAAGCATGTCTTGGAGTTTTGCCATATCTTGCCTCATCATCTTGTACTTCGTTCTAGGCATCATGATTGTTTTACTTGACCTAGCTATTATGGCTTCCACCAAAGCTCTACCTGCTTCTTTACCACTGGTAAGGCTCGTTGCTACACCAAAAATGTCGATTATCTCCTCCATTTGCTCTAGCTTAGGGGTTTCTTTTACCGCCTAGCTTTCCTATTCAAACCTTATGACTCCTTTGGCTCCTAAGACTCTTCCTTCGCCTCCTAAGTTCGGCGCGACTTCGCCCTACTTTGAAACGTCTTTGACTTATCCTTCGACCCTTGTGGTAGCTTTGACTAGTTGACTTGGCTTGACTTCGGACTCTATCTCACCTTCAACTTTGGACTTCCACACACTCTATGACTCTTCGCTACTCGTGTAGCATCTCAGGATGGTTCTCTTCCTTGTCAACTTTCGCATCGGTGGCATATGACTTTGCCACCTGTGATTGGGTTCCCCACGGTCAGTGCCAACTATTGTCTAAATGGACAATAGTAGATGTATTAGTATGTGGAGTTTTTTCAACTTAAACTCTTACAGGATCTAGGATTTGCTGGGGTTGTATGTATGTTAACATGATTCATCCCTTGATAGGTATATATTCAGACGTACAAGAGAAAATATGTATGGTTTAGTCTTAACTAGACTAAGCCCACTATCTAGTTTTCTCATGGACCTTCCCTTAATGTTTTTATAGGTTTAACCTGTTCATACACAGGCCCTAGACCAAATACCCATTAGCCAAAGTCTTGTCCTCTTTGGGCCTAGTGGCCGGAGGCCTACTGTCAAAAGCCCATGGACTAGCCGAGGGCCTGTTCGTCAAAGTCCCATGGGCTAGAGGTTTGTTAAGAGTTCCTGAGCCACTATCTAGCCCAAGACCTTGGAAGATGGGCTGAGAACAGACTGGTAGATATCCTACAATAGTTTACAAATCTCTCATCACTTACCATGATCAATATTGCTGATAGCCATGTTCACAGACAAATCCCATCATGGCTGGACAATTTGACAACACCGAGAAAATTTACTATGATGAGGGCGAATATTCCTGAGGCTTTATGTAGGCTTACTGACCATGAAACTTTGACTTTATCAGGAAATGGATTAGAAGGTGAAGTTCTTGCATCATTGTTTAACGTATCCTGCCTTCAGGTACTTTTTCTTGGGTTGAACCAGCTATCAGGTTCTCTACCTACAGATATTGGTTTTACAGTCCCTAATCTAAGATATTTTATTGCTTACTACTACCAACTTGAAGGAGAAATTCCATCCTCCTTTTCTAATATCTCTGTTCTTGAAATTTTCATCCTCCATGGAAATAGATTCCGAGGCCAAATTCCACCAAATAGTGGTATAAATGGCCTCTTGACAAATTTTGAAGTGGGTAACAACGAGCTTCAAGCTACAGAGCCGAGGGATTGTGATTTCTTAACTTCCTTGGCTAACTGCACCAATCTAATTTACATCAATCTTCAACTAATAACCTTTCAGGCATTTTGCCGAATACCATTCTTAATCTCTCACAAGAGCTTTAGAGCATCAGATTGGGAGGAAATCAAATTTCTCGGCATTTACCTAAAGGAATAGGGAGGTATGACAAACTCACGGCCTTGAGTTTGCAAATAACCTCTTCACTGGTACCATACCTTCAGATATTGGAAATCTCACTAATCTCCATCAGTTGATTCTGTTTGGAAAATGGACTCCAGGGGGAGATTCCATCATCAGTAGGCAACATCACACAACTAAATGAGCTTCTTCTGTTTGGTAACTATCTTGAAGGTAGAATTCCAGCAACTCTTGGCAATCTAAGCAAGTTAACTTCTATGCACCATTCAAGTAATCTCCTGAGTGGGCAAATCACGGAAGAGATCATCAGAATCTCCTCCCTGACCAAATTTCTTAATCTCTCATTTAATGAATTAGCTGTCCCCATTTCTCTATATATTGGTCACTTGGTCAATATTGCCATAATTGATCTCCCATCAAATAAATTTTCTCGTGAGATACCAAGCACCGTTGGTAATTGCCTTGAACTGCAATTTCTATACTTGAAAGCGAATTTCCTAGATGGACTAATCCCAAAAGAGCTTATCAAACTGAGGAGCTAGAAGTGTTTCATCTCTCAAACAACGCATTATCTTATAGGATCAACTCACAAACATAGTAAATCATAGTGGGTTGAATGATTGTGGAATTCAAAAATAAAATTTAACATTTCCCCCTAATTACAAAACCTAAAAAATCATATTTTGATATTTTCATAATCTGCATACAACATTGTTTATCACTAAGTTAGTCATATATTTGTAACCCCGATCAACCTGAAAATTTGAAAAAAAAAACTAGAAAACATTTGAGAACAAATGCACTTGGTATCACCTCAATTAGATTTCTAGATCACAACATATTAACAAAACAAAATTACTAAATGTTCACCAAATCAATGAAACCTAATTAAATAATAATGCGAAATCTAAAAATAATTAACAAATCAAACTTTTAAGAATACTATAAAAATACCCTAACTAAATTTTACATCAAAGAAAAAAACAAATTAATTTACTTAGTGTGCATGATAACAAGAAAGATATATTAATTACTGCACTAATCTTTCTTATCAAAATCGTACTTACAAAAATTGTACTTACAAAAATTCTATCAAAATCTATCTCAAATCCCTAACACCTTACTCTCTTTTTTTAGCAAAAAATAATTAGAAAATTCCAAAAAAAAAGTTTTGAATACCTTGAAATTTTATAACCACTACTCAGCCTACTCTCAGAGCTCAAATTCGAAATCGACACTCCAGATTGTGCCACGTTACCCGACATAGTGTAGATCATAGAGTCCGAAGCATTTAGAATTCTGCTCATACACTGTTACCTCACCGCAGCGCCAATCCCGTGTTGACACCTATCCCTACGATCTCCTACGCCTGCATGTGTGCGCACCTGCTAGTGCCATGTCTTCGCCATAGTGCCACTACGCACCTGTGCACACCTATGCTAACTACCACACCAAGCCAATCTGTCAGTCACACATCTCGTAGCACACACTTGAGCCTTTGCTAGGCCACTTCCGCTCTATCAACTTATTACATCGGCCTACTAACTTTCGGTGTGTATGCCAAGTCAGCCCAACCCATCAGCCTGCTAGCTTTTGGCCTCCTCCGGCCCACGCCAGCCAGCTCGCTTGCCATTGCCAGCCCACTTCCAGCTAGTTCGCAGCCACAGTGTGCACCTGGCATGCCCATTGTTTTGGCTCATTGCTCTAGAAAACTCTGAATATTAATTAATCAATTTTTTATAAAATTTCACTAAATTTTTTCAGTGATTTTTTATCTATTTTCAACATTTAATACCTGCACACATATAACACCTATAAAAAATATTTTTAAGCACATATTTTCATAACGTGACTTGTTTTATTGTACACACATGTTCACCATACTTTAGTATAAACAATTATAAACCAATTATGCAATGACAATTTTAATATAAACTAATTTTGCTAATTTTAATATAGACTAATTTTATATAAACCAATTTTTCATCACTATTAATTTCACAATCTCCCCTTTGATAAAAATGTTGGCAACAACATATGAATAATGAACATTGCCATTTACCTCCTAAAAAAATTAGAATTTGTATGTAAACTTTCTCCCCTTTTTTTATGATGGATTCATCAAGAATACATAAAGAAGGTTTTTTAATTTCAAAGGAATTTTTTTTATTTTTATGATGAGCACCGGAAATCAACAATATATATACAAGCTCGCATCCATATACATATGTAATAGTATAATTAAAAATAAAGTAGAATTAATAATTTATTAAAAGATATGATATTTTTTACTTAACTATTTCAAAACATTTCAAAACATGCAATCCTTAACATGATGTACTTCATTCGTGCTTTTAAAAGTTCAAAAATTTGATTGATTTTAATGAAAATATAAATTGCAAAGAATTATATAAACCATTAGTATTATTTTTCAACTCTATGTCTTTTGGCAATTTCATGTTTAAGAAATATTTTTCAGTCATACACAACTTATTTCAAGTTCATACCAAAGTGCAATAGTAAACTATATCGTTAATAAGAAGTGTGACAATACATATTTGTTTATCTTACTCATATTTTTCATACCACATATTGTTGATCTTTCTCATATTCTCATAGCATATTAGCACATTTAAAACAAGATCAAAATAGATAAGAAAGTTCAATCATGTCAACATTTAGATTAATTTGTCATTCTAGTTAGCTAGTCATGTAAAGACCAATATCATATATATAGTAATATAAAACTTATGACATGAAAATGGCTATAAGTAATACAAATTAATTGTGTATACTACTTATAATTATTGAATATAATTTTTTTTACTTTTCAAATAAAGAACAAAAAAAATATATTACAAAAGTTTGACGCCCCCCATCAAAACAACCCCATAGAGTAAATAACTCCAAGTTCTCCCCAAAGATAGTACAAAAATATCAACCAATTGATGTACAGTATCCACAATATGAAGTGCTACATTTTCTTTTTTAATATGATCCCTGAGAGGTAAAATCTAATATGTTGTCCTAGAGTATTATACTAGGTTCTTATTAATACAAATGGCACTTGTGTTAGGACAAAAAAGTTGTAGAATTTATAAAGTAACAGCATAATCCTTAAATGTAGCTATGATCCAAAGTATTTAAAAACAACAATTAGCAGTAACCACATACTCAAATTCAGAAGTTCATTTTGCTACACAGGATTGTTTTTTAGATAACCAAGCAACAAGTAAATTATCGAAGAAAAAACAAGCACCAGAAGTACTTTTTTTATCAACTCTACACCCTCCAAATTTAGCGTAAAAAAGCTCTTGAAGTAATACATGAGCAGGTAGAAGCTATATACCAAAATCTTTAGTGCCATCAACATACCTAAAATTTTACTTTGTTGCTTCAAAATGTGAAGCATATGAGGAAACTTGAAATCATGAACATGCTTATATCATAAATTGTATATCTAGTTTTGATGCATAAATATACCTTCTTGAGGATGCTCAGTTCTTTGTGAAGTTGTGGTAGATGCTAAAATCAAATCAATTGATTGTGTTGGAGGAACCAAAGCTTCATCTTCATCATCCTCATCATCTTCAACAATAAATATGTTCATATCCTAAATATATACACCTATACCTATAGCCATAACCATAGAAGTAAAAGCACCTCTAAAAGTTATCTTTTCAACATGCAATACTCTTGTAAGATAAGAGAACCAATTCTTTTCATCAAATATGTAGCATAAACATCTAGAATCTACTAGCCAAATGTTCTCCTTGTGAAAAGTGCCTACATAGAAGAAAACAATATCGAGGTCTCTATACTAGAGTTAGTAATATAACAATTATAAATCTAGTACTGAGACACACGACGAACACTAGTAGACATAACGGAAGTATTTTTATGCAAAGTTTTAAATCTATTATTACTTATGTTAGTAGAACTAAAAGGGCATGTCTTTCTTAAATTAAACCATGCCTTAATCTTCTTTCATTTGTTGTTTAGCAAGTCTAAAACAAAATTATACTTTATATCCATATCTACTACAGTGAGTGTAAGTATAGTTAACTTTATATTTACTTTTAGATATAGAAAGAACACTTGTACTAGTTTCCCCACTATATGATATAACACACCATATTCAAAGATTGTCTTTTTAGATTAATTAGCTTTCTCAATTATACTACTATTAAGTGATTTAACAACAGTTAGAGTATGAGTCTTAAAATAATCATAAGGATCAAAACCTAAATCAGTTTTAAACTTTTAAGAACTACTGTTTTGATTCAAAATTTGATTCAAGCTTTTATTCTCATCTTTCCTTGCAAATAATTAATATGATCCAAAAGAGTGGCATAATTTTTATAAGAGACATGCTGAAACTTATAATTTTTATCACAATTAGAGCATGAAAGAACCTTATAAGTACCAAGTTCATCTTCTAGTTGAGTAATTTTAATATCAACATTTTTCAATTTCAACTTAAAAGAATTACAATTATCACAAGAAATGGATTTATGAACTACACAAACATATTTATCATTTTTCTCTTTTCTAAGCTTAAGACTTTTAAAGTAGTAGCATGTATATCACTAAGGGAAGTAAATTCAGCATAAACTAAATCATATGATTTGCAAGAATCATCTATAAGAGTTAAAGTTTTAAGTTTACAATTTCAGCATTTAATTTTTCGATCAAATCATCCTATTTTTTTAGTATTTTTACCTCTCTTATATAATAAATTGCCAAGTTTTTCAACAACAAGCTTCTACCTCATTATCGCTGGTGTTTTCAATGTCACTATAAAGTACCATGTTTTTCAACAACTTTCACTTCTTGTCACTCTCTATCTCGTCTTCCTACTAATCTTCATCCCTAGAAATTCTTGCTATAAATTTTGGATATTTAAGACGAGGTGATTAAGCGAGCCGCATTCAAAACATTTTTAGGGTTCCCCACCATTTGCTCTCTTTTAAGATCAAATATTTTACAAAGCTCTTATGAAGAGAGTGAAGAGGTGTGTCAAATCATCTTCAGAAAGTTCTAACTGTTCATCAGTTAATGAAGATAAAGAGACAAAGCTACATGAAGAGTTATCAACAATAGAGTTGGTAATTTACAAAGCTAAAGATATTGATTTATTAGTCATATTTTTTCTAGCAAAAACATCTAGCTCATGAGTTTCAATTCAAAATAAAATATATCTAATGTAAGTGTACTTGTAGTACTAGATTCTCTAATTAATGATACATTATCTCCCATATAGACATATCTAAAACTCCTAGCAATTGGTGAGAATATTCAGCTTCAGAATATATGACGTTAATAGAACATCAGTTGCTAAGAATTTCTTTAAAGTGAGCAAAGAAATCATTAAGAGATTCACCAAGTTTAATCTTAAAACATACGTATTTTTTATGCATGCCGTGACGTATCTCTTTTACTATCCTTAACCCTTCGTTATAATCACAAAATGGTCTCCGTACCTTATGTGTTAACTGAAAATGCATCACGTGGTCAAAGTTGCTTCTTCCCCTTGAATAATCAAATTCTTCACCTTACTATTAGCCTTCATGTGTGGCATGTTCACCACTATTAATGCATTGTTTTTGGGAAATTGATAACTTCTCCCATATCGCAAAGTCTTGAGCTTGAATGTATGCATCCATTTTAGGCTTTCCAAACTAAAAATCAACATCATCAAAAACACAAGGTATCGTGAAATACCAATCCTTTGATATATTTTTAACCGTCGGTCAAGATCAATTAAAAAAGATAATACAATAAAAAATCTTACATTGATACCACTTGTAGTTTTGACTTATACTAAGATAGACAATCAGAGAGGTTGAATGATTGTGGAAGTATAAAATAAAATTTAACACTTTCCTCTAATCACAAAAGAAAAAAAACACGTTTTTAGAATGTGGATAGAACATTGTTTTTTCACAAAATAGATTTTAGTCGCAGATCTATAACCCCAATCAATCTCAATTATCTCAATGCAACTTCTAGATCTTGAGATATTAACAAAATAAAGATAGTAAACAGAATGTCGACAAAAATTAATTAAACGCTAATTAGTTAATAATGCAAGATCCGGAAATAATTAACCCATGAAACTTTTTAAAACACTAGAAAAATACCCTAGCTAAATTTTAGATAAAAGAAACCAATCTAAATCATGGAGAAAAACAAATTAATCAAAAATTAATCGCTAGACATGTAGAAAGATAAACAAGAAAGAGAGATTAATTACTGCACTATCCTTCTATAAACTTTATCTTAATTACTAAAATTGTACTTACAACAATTCTACCAAAATCTCTATATTAAATCCGAAACACCTTTCCCTCTTTTTATAAAAAATAATCAAAAAATCCTAAAGGAAAAGGTCTAAATATGTAACCACTAATCAACATATTCTCAGCCGTTAGATTCAAAATTAGCCCTTCAGATTGTGTCGCATCAGCTGACACACAATAGACCATAGAGTTTAATGCGTTTTCATAAAGAATCCCGCTCGTTTGCTATTGCCATGCCATAGTGCCAATCCCACATTGACACCTATCCCAAGGATCTCCTGCACCCGCACACGCGCGCACCGGTTGGCACCACGTCTCCGCCACATCGGGCCTACTTGTCAGCCACTGCAATACTATGCACTCGTGCTTACTGCCATGCCGAGCCCATTTGTCAGCCCAATCCATCGGCCTGTTAGTTTTTGGCCTCCTCTAGCCTACGCCAGCCCACTCACTCGTCGTTGTCAACCCACTCTTGGCTAGACCATATTCGTACTTACGTATCTAGATTGCCAATAGTTTTGGTCCATTACTGTTCCAAGCTCTGAAATTTAATTTATTAATTTTTGTCTAAACTTCCTCCAAATTTTTCGAACAAATTTTCATCTCTTTTCGGCATTTAAGACCTATACATATATAATCAAAAAATATTCTCTAGATATAGATTTTTACAATCTGATATGTCAGCGTGCACACATACTCATAACACTTATCATAAATAATTATGAACTAATTATACGATGTTAATTTTAATATAAAGTAGTTTTACCAATTTAGATCATTTTCCCAATTTTAAAATAAATCAATTTTTTATCACTATTGATTTCACATTGAGCTATCCCTAAATTCCTTGAGAGCTTCCAGTTTTTGAAGAATCTCAAATTTTCATTCAACAACCTATCTGTTCTGGTACCAGATAAGGGGATATTCTCTATTGCAACTGCCGTATCACTTCTATGTAATAATATGCTATGTGGAGGCCCTCCGTTCTTTCAATTCCTGAACAGATAGGTTGTTGAATGAAAATTTGAGATTCTTCAAAAACTGGAAGCTCTCGAGGAATTTAGGGATAGCTCAATGTGAAATCAATAGTGATAAGTCTTCCGGTATTGTGGGATTTAGGGATCTTTCGAGGGCAAGTGGCTTTCACGGCAGATAAGCTCTCGAGGAATTTAGGGATCTTTCAATTCCAGCCATGCCCATTTCAATCTTCCGGTAAGTCTTCACAAAGCTCGGTGCGGCATATCTTGATCTTTGCTATCGTGGGAGTATTTGTCTTTTGTTATTGTTTGCATTGATGCATGCTACTGCATCAGGAAGTTAATCAAATGTAATCACTGTAGCAGTGAAGGTTCCTGATCTCCAGCAGACTAGAGCAGCCAGGAGCTTCTTTCTGAGTGCAATGCCCTAAGCTTAATGCCAGGGGTAAACATTGCTCTGGATGTTGCAGAGGCACTGGAGTATCTACAGCATCGTATTAATCCTTCTATTGTTCACTGCGATATTAAACCAAGTAATATTCTTCTTGACATGGATATGACTGCACATATTAGTTTAACAAAAATATTGAGCGCAAAAGAAGTGCTGTGCTTGCGTGAAAGCAGCTCAGTTGGAATTAAAGGCACAATTGGGTACTTAGCACCAGGTATGTAATTACTGTTTGTAATTCAAGGTTAAATGTCTTAGTGTACAGTTGGTTATCTTTCATTAAGTCAGAATGGTCATCAAAAACATAATTTGTAGTATTCGGTCCGTTACAAAGCTTTTTTTTCGAAGCAAATGTCCATTAGAAAGATAACTATACAGCTTTCTAAGCTTTTTTTTTGTGAAGAGTATGGCATGGGGACAGAAATTTCTAGAGAAGGTGATATATACAGCTATGGTGTTCTGTTGCTGGAAATGCTTACTGGTAGAAGGCCAACTGATACAATGTTTCATAATGCTTCAAGTCTTCGAAAGTATGTTGAGATGCCTATCCAGATAAATTACTGGAAATAGCGGGCACCAAAAACCGATGGAAACACCCAAGAAATTGCAGATTGGTTCATTGCTCCTATTTCAATACTTGCTCTAGCTTGTTGCAGCAACTCTGCAAGTGAGAGAATGAAAATGGATGAGGTAGTGAAAGAATTGAATGCCATAAAGGAGGCATGCGAAATCAAATTCGCTCAAATTATTCATTCTTAGGGCAAGTGGCTTTCACGGCAGGCCGTCCCTAACATCATCATTATAATTATTGAATGTTCGATGATGTTTTGTATCAACTGGCATGAAATATTTACAGTTGCCTCAATTACCACCAATAAGCTCATCAAGTTTCTGCTACCATATCATGCATGCATTTTGTTGATAGTACATTTTGTTCATGTTAGTTCGTTCTCCACATGACCAAACTATACTTCGTGAAGAATCTTGGAAATGAACCATACAACTGTTGCAAACCTGTGTAGTGCCTGTTTCTTCATGCATTTCGCGGAGTTATTTGGGATCTAGTGGCAGGTAAACTGCTGGTTTGCTTCGTATTGGTCTGATGCCGTTGCGACTGGTGGCCAGTGCTGGCTGTGAATGGCCCGTCACACTGTGTGCATGACTGCACAATAAAAACAGAATGAGCCTATTGGAATCAGAATCTTCATAAATTCAAGGTATTTAAATGGTATAGACAACTTTTGTTTAAGGATACTCGACCGCTCAAATATAAGCTGGTAGTTTTTGAAGTTTAAGGATACTCGACAACTCAAATATAAGCTGTTAGTTTCCAAAGTTTAAGGATACTCGACCGCTCAAATATAAGCAGTTAATTTTCTGTTTATCATAGAAAACAACATGAATATCAAATCGATATCCATGGCTACATACAGGAAGGAGATCAACTGCAATTAGAATACTTTTTGTTAAGATGATGAATCGTGATCCGTTATTGGTTTTAGCCTTAAAGGAGAGTGTACTAAGAGAAGGTAAGATACCTTTGGGAGTTGCAGCCATGAGTTCTAGGCTGTCAGCAGTTCTGCAGACCCATCAAGGCAGCACGTTATTCAGCCCGATTGGACAGGCAACTATGAATTTTGAGCTACCATCCGATGTCAACCGTGCAGATCCATCAAGGCAGGACTACTATCTGATGTCAGCCGTTCAGGTCCCTCGAGGCAGGAAGCTATTCAGATCGAGTGTCTGTGCAGAATTTTCTCAAAATAATACCTTTTAGGTAGTAATATGGTTTTTATGGAACATGTTTGAGTCCAAAAAATTAATTTCAGAAACAAATCAAAATAGGCTCGGGCCTAATATTTCATAGAGGTAGTCTATAAAAAAAAATTAATGCATGCATCATAGAACCATTAAACGTTAAAATAAAGATCACATATTTATATACACTAATTTAAATAGGATTGGTAACTATATATTTGAACTATTCGTACTATAAAAAATCTATCAAATTTTACTAACATGGAGATACGTTTACGATGCGTACCTGTGTATATGCATGCCGCGGTATGGTGAAAATAGGATGAGATTACTAGCATGTGAACCAACTGATTGATCTGACATTATGAATGGCATAGAACTTCAGCCGACAATAACCCATGAGACAGAAAAAAAGCAGATTCGTTGGACACAGGGATGGTCGAGATATACATATAGTCGATTTAATATTTATAATAGCATAGTGTCTACAAAATTAAATAAATTACAACATAGGATAAAATATGATGTGACAAAAGAGTAAATGAAGAAAGAATGAAACTATGTTTTACATGAGACATACTTTCTATATAACATTCAAAATATAATAAGAGAGAAATATTATTAAATTTAAATATAAATTATTAGTATTTGCATTAGAATAGTAATATCTATTAATTTCTACGTGATGTGGAGGATATAAAAATTATGACTAATGTTATGCATTGTGATTGTTCTTTTAAGTGTCCATTCTAGCTTTCAACACGATATCTAGGTCTTGTTGGATTGGTTTCACTATAATAATCCTCTCTTGTACAAGCTTGATACCAACATCGCTGGTCCTAATTTACATACAAACGAAGGAAGGTTAGTGCAATATCAAAATCGTCATCAATTATGAGAAAACACATTCTTATCATTGTTTAAGCTATTTTACTGGATTCATCACAAATTCACCATGTAACTGTACTTTTCTTAGGTCCACATAAATTGCATTGTTTCTCTATAACACCCTTGCAGCCAAAACAATACTAGGATGCTACTAAACAATCAAACGCATATACCAAAATAATAAATTTCAGCAACATCTCCCTCAAGAAAGTATTAGCGGAAGCAATCATAACATATATATCACATAACCCAATACCACACTATAAACCAAAGATGTTTTAAACAAAGTCTTATGGAATGAATGTTTGTTAACCTAATTACTCAAACAATCAACTAACTGTTTAAAATAATAGCATAACATCTACTCCCATTCCCAAAAGGCAAGTGAGCAACCAAGCACCTAAAAAGTCTATAGGGGCTTAAGAATAAATCTCAGCAAGCAAATAGTTTTAACATACTAATTAATCTACACAATTAGATGATAAAAAAATTAAGTATGAAGGGTAGAAGTCCAATATAACAATAAACGGATGCCCAAGAGCATAAACATCATATACGTATCATTGGAAGAAAGGATCAATCTTCATCTTGTATATCAAATCTGTGAGTGTATATGCAATGCAATGCATGTCCACTGCCTTCACACCTAACAAGGTGTGAAGCTGCATCGTATTATAATAATATACGATGCTATATTGGTGTAGTCGCAACAATAGGTTCGCGACATCACTTCAAATGCCATGCAAATAATGCAAATACAAGATGATACTAGCATTTAAAAATCACAACTTCTTCTTTCATATGGAGCCATATAGTATCAACCATAATCAAATAAGTAGATTAATAAATATAATCATGCTTTGTCTATTCAAAATATAACATTGGCTAGATTATAGATATGAAATCAAAGTGCAGGTAGAAAACAACATGTTAAAACGTGTAGCAACCACCGTTATATCTACTTGCCTCCAACCAAAAAGAGATAGAACTCTCAAGTACGATCCAGAGAACAATCACCTAATCACAAGATATTCTCAACACAAATAATCAACCATTCATATAATATGATAGATAACATGATCCTACGGTCAAAAGGGAATAACACTCAAAAGTACATACGTCATACTATTGCATCACTGTTTTATATCTTTAAAACTACAAAAGCTAAAACTATAAAAAAGTACATTCTTAGAATTTACACAACAAGATCTATAACTTTCGAGTTAAGACCATAATTTAATTATATCATTTAGGTACACTAATTCAAATATGAATACAACCTTCAGAATTTGCCTAGAAATTCAGAAAATGGCAATATCTGGAGTTCTAGCCATCAAGAAATTAATTAATTTTACCAACTGAAATGTAACGACGATATCTACAACTTTCAAGTTATACATTTTTACAGTAAAAATCATTTTGACCTATGAATCTATCTATACACTGCACGGCCAATCCGAAAATCAATGCCCAACCCTCTCTTCAAATCCTTCTTAACCACAACTTAGGGCATCAAATACATCCTTAAAGACATGCTATAGAGGGGTATCAAGCCTTACCTAGGGTTAACATAGAGAACTTGCAAGGGGAACAGTGGAGAACACCAATCTATCCTTAGTGTAGGAGATCTATGAAGAAGAAATTGTGGAAGAGAAGAGAAAGAAGGAACACACATAGAGAGAAAGAGAGGTGATAGGAGGCGATAGATGGGGAGGTGGAGGCGGTGCCTCCCCATGTTATGGTGGGGCACCAACCAATGGGCTCTTTAGGCCCAAACACACACAACCCTCAATATTTTTTTTTTAATTTTGGGGTGTTATATTCTACCCTTCTTCAAAGAATCTATCCTTGAATTCTGCTATCCCACAATAACTATTGAGCAACCACATATAACTTAAACCATAACATAAATCTTATCAGCTTCAAAGAGCTTTGGATACTTATTTTGCATTTGATCCTCAAGCTCCCATGTTGCTTCTTGCTTCGACTGATTAGTCCATAGGATTTTCACATATCTGATAGTTCTTCTCCTCATGGCTCTTTCTGATGAGTCCAATATACACACTAGGATGCACTTAATAGTCAAGTCTTGCTCCACCATAATAGGCTCTAGATCAATCTTGTGTTCAGGATCCCGTAGATACTTCTTCAACATGGATACTTGGAAAACATCATGTACCCTTCTCATAGATTTTGGTAGCTAAAGCCAGCAAGCCAAACTACCCACTCGAGCAATGATATCAAATGCACAAATATATCCTAGCTAAGCTTCCTTGTAGTACCAAACCACATAACACCCTTGGTTGGTGATACTCTAAGAAGACCCTGATCAGAGAGTGCAAACTCCAAGTCTCACCTTCTCACATTAGCAAAGATCTTTTTTTGACTCTATGCAGCTAATAGATTCTATCGTATCTCCTGCACCTTCTTAGAGTCCGCTGAACTATTTTAGGTTCAAGCAATGCTCTCTTGCCTAAGAATTCCCAACACAACGGGAAAACACACCTCCAAACATATCAAACCTCAAATGGAGCCATCTTTATGCCAACCTAGAAACTGTTATTATAGGAAAACTCCACCAAAGCAAGATAATACTCCCAACTACTCTTCCATGAAAGGAGACAAGCATGAAGTATATCCTCCAAGGTTTGAATTGTTTGCTCTGACTGCCAATCTGTTTGAGGGTGAAAAGCTATGCTAAGTGAAAGTTTCGTGCCCATAGCACTCTATAATCTCTGCCATAATATAGACACAAATTTAGTGTCCCAATTAGATAAAATTGACCTAGGCACACCACACAACCTAACCACTTCTTTGATATACCGGGGGGGGCGGCAAATCCTCAGCTAAACTAGATGTCTTTATTGGAATGAAATGTGTAGGCTTTGTGAACTTGTCCACAACAACCCATATAGCATCTTCTCCTCGAGGAGAACAAGGCAACCCAACCACAAAATCTATAGTAATATGCTCCTATTTTCACATTGCAATATCCAATGGCTACAACAAACTTGCTGGTACACACCATAAGTTGTCACATACTTGGTAATATCTACTTTCATCCTTTTCAAAGAAAAGCTTTGCTTCATATCTCTGTACATCTTGATCTCTCTAGGATGAATAGTGTAAGGGGTTTGATGAGCCTCACTGATGATTTCCCTTTTCACGTCTGACTTCTGTGGCAAACAAAGATGTCCTCTGAAGTGAATCAAATCTTGGAATCAAATCTTGACCATCTATGCTGAACTCCCATGGCCTACCACCCAAAATCTTCTTCCGAACCTCCTGAAGCAAACAATCATTTTGTGGGCTTGATGCACACAATTGAGCAAGGAAGACTAAATGAACATCTAAGCCTCCTCATGTGCAGTACATGTATAGTAGAAAGAGACACCCGTGTGATCCAAGTCTGTAATCAAGGACATCATCGTCTTTAGAACACCTGTTCTACTAAGGGCATGTGCCACCACATTTGCTTTTCTAGGGTGGTATTGAATTGTCAAATCATAGTCATTAATCAACTCTAGCCATCTCTATTGCCTCAAATTCATATATCTCTGCGTGGAGATATACTTGTGACTCTTATGATCTATAAAGATATCACATGACTCTCCATACAGATAATGTCTCTACATCTTCAAAGAAAAGCCACTTTCGCTAGCTCTAAGTCATGGGTTGGGTAATTCCGCTCATGTTTCTTCAATTGCGTGGAAGCATATGCAATTACCTTGCCATCTTGCATAAGCACACATCCCAAACTAATACAAGAAGCATTGGTATAGTTGTAAATCTTTTACCACTCTTGGGCAAAACTAGGATAGGAGCATTCACCAATTTATTTTTCAATATTTAGAAAATAGCCTCACAAGCATCATCCTAGAAAAAAGGAACACATTTCTTTATAAGGATAGTTATCGGCTTTGCAATTATACAAAAACTTTCCACAAAACATTGATAATAACCAGCATGTTCAAGAAAACTCCTGACCTTCATCACACTAGTTGGTCTTCCCCATTCCACAACTAAAACAACATTCTTTGGATCCATCGGTAATCCCATGCTGATTAATCACATGACCAAGGAAACCCACTTTTGAAAGTTAGAAAGCACACTTCTTCAACTTTGCATAGAACTTATTCTTTCAAAGAGCATCTAGAATAAGACCGAGATGGACATCACGTTCTTCTTTAGTCTTGGAGTAGATCAAGATATCATTAATAAACACCGCAACGAATTCATCCAAATATTCATGCAACATCCTGTTCATGGCCTCTAGAAAAACAATAGGAGTATTTATTAGTCCAAAAGACATCACAACATACTCATAGTGCCCGTACCTTGTGTTAAAAGTTGTCTTCTCAATATCCTCATCCTTGATACTAAACTAATGATAACTAGATTGCAAGTAAATCTTTGAGAACACATTGGAACCTCTCAACATATCAAATAAGGCATCAATGCAAGGCCAAGGGTACATGTTCTTAATTGTGACTTGATTACGAGCCCGATAATCCACACAATAACACAGGTGCAGACTAAGGTGATGTACTCAGCCAAATAAACCCCTTTGGCAAAAAGCTCATCCAACTACTTTTTCAACTCCACCTTCTCCACACAGGTGCCATCCTATATGGAGTCTTACAGAAAGGTTGTGTACCAAGGACCAGTTTAATATGAAAAACTGGCTCCCATTCAGGAGGCAATCCTAGCAACTCTTTAGGGAAGACATTAGGGTAACAACATACCACATGAATGTTTTCCAAATGTAAGGCAACCTTTGGTTCCTCAATGAATGCCAAAAGAATTCTAGAATTTTGTATCGAATAGTATGGAAACATCCTTAAACACACACTACAAAGGGGAATCAAGCCTTACCTAGGGTTTCCTTACAAAACCTACAAGGGAAATAGTGGACAACACCGATCTCGCACCTCTTCTTGATCCTCTTCTCCTTATTCCATTTTGCTACTTTGATTGTTAATTTAAACCTTGGTGGAGGAGATTTATGAAGGGAAAATTTTGTGTCAGTAGAGGGGAGGGGAAGGAATGAATGTAGAAGGAGAGAGGAGGTGACAAGGGGCGATAATGGGAAGGTGGAGGTGGCTGCCTCCCTAGGTTATAGTGGGGCATGAGCTAATGGGTTCTTTGGGTCCAAACACATCCAGGCATTAAATAATTTTTATTTTATTTTTGGGTGTTACATTTTCATATAGGCATGGTTTTTAGGGGTTAAATAGAAAGCTTGAAGCCACACACGAACAATGGATAGTTTGGGATAAAAATTTTATTATCCATTTAACTCCGAGTCATACTTTTGAGACGTACGACATAGGCAAAGTTGTTGGTGACTCTTCCAGCAGCAATATCAAGTTTCAATAAACAGTCAGTCCTTGAAAAGAAATAAAAATCAGTTAGTCATGCGTAAGGTCTTGAATACCGGTTTTAGAAAAGTATCCGTACTCTAATGGCTACCGGTTTTTATCTGACAAAAAGGTTGAATCTATTTTTTTGGTTGTTCTTAGGTTGAATCTGTTTTGTTAATTCAAAAACCAGTATCACCATGGCTAAGGCATAACGTTTTATATATCCAGCATATAACAATACATTAATACATCTCATGTCAGTAAAACCTTAGAGTAATAAAAAATAATAACAAATTTATGTTATTACAATATTTACTTTACTTTCAATAGGTTGGTCACAAGAGATTTAGATTTGTAGGGTCCTCTTTGACTCTTATCATAGTGTGGTAGTAGTATCATACGCACGATACGATAGGATCTTGAGCCCCGAGCAAACAAGTATTAAAGATAGCTAGGGCGGCTCGTACGCTGTAAAGCTGTTCTTAAAGTGTTCCCATCTTCTGAATTTATTTGTTGACTGTAGAGTAAACAAAACGAAAAGCTTTGGAAGTCCAAAAGTAAACTTGGAACAAGGTGTACGTGCATGGGGTACGTGCGTATTCTGAAAACATCGAGAGTATTCTGAAAAATGTGATATAGTGCAATAAATTCAGCCTAACTCAGCCCATACGTGCATGGGGTACGTGCGTACGTAGGGCTAGCTGCAAGTTCACCGAGGACTGTTTTTGGCAGCACGCAATCCCGGCCCTTCGTCTGTGGACCTGATGGGATTTTAAAAGAGTAAGCTGCACATTATACCGGGTTGAACACGCCCTGTTTCACTTTACATTAGGTCAAACATATACTTTCATTTTACATCGGGGTATATTAAAAAAATTTCACTTGACAAAAGGATAAACCATCAAACCTATAGAAATTTCAGGAAATTTTATACAATTCGAATGAAACCTTATGATACATTGTCTAATTTTAAAAAGTTTCACAAGTTTCTTCACTCATACCCCCAATTATGTGACGCAACTAGTCTGAATTGAAAGTCACACTGATGTAAAATAAAAGTATCACTACTACAAAAGCAGTTTTCACAAGTGGCCAAATATAGTTTGTACAAGCGGTTGAGGCGCCTTCCTCTCTAACCAATCATGATTTCCACAGGTTGTTGCATGCTAGCCTATGAAAATCGATTTTCACAGCTGATTGTGTTAAGTGTACTGCCCTGGAAGTGTACTGCCTAGGAAAATCGACCGACTGGGCAAAGGATTTTGGCAAAAGAAAATTCAGACTGACAAATTTTGTCCTCCACCCAGATCCAATAGCCTCCAATCATATTCACAAATCCCACAAAATTCCATGAGTTCTAACAATCACGAATTTCTCAAAAGGAATGTGAAAATCCACAAGTCCTAACATTTTCTTACATTTGGATCCACGTAGCTTTGAAGCTCGCACTCCTCATGTGGCTGGTCGTAAAAAGTAGTCGTCGGCCATGTCGTTCTCTGATACAGTGGACGAGCTTGCGATCTCTTGGATCTGCCCTCAGGAGGCCTAGACGACGTCGCCTGGATCCATTCGCCGGTGCCGTTGAACGAGCTTGTGGTTGCCACGGAGAATTAGGGAAAAATTTATCATGCAGCGAGTTTTAAAAGAAAGAAAACAAAGGTTTTATGCAGGTGATCGATCAATAAATCTTTTTTCTGGGCAGCGAGATCAGATAACGATAGATCAATTAATCTGGTGAAGATGTAAATCAGGATATATAGTAGCATAATGGTACATGGTATACATATTTTGTAGGCACGAGTACAAATTGTACACAAACCGTTCCAGGTCAGTACGTGTAGTGCATACATGAGACGCTATATGATTGGGCCATGTATTTCTGCCGACACACTCATATATATCGACTGTAACTTATTGTTCTTGGGCAGTGCATACACTGTATGTGTGGGAAGCTTACTTAGCTTAATTACTGGGTCCAAATTTAATACGTACGTAGGCAACATATGCATGAGTGTATGGATCGCCATATATATATAGCATGCATACGTACGTATGGATGCTACCTCGATCAGCGAACGCAGATGACGGTGCCGGGTTCGCGTTTACCGCAGACGTTGAGGATGAGGCGGATTATGGGAGTGATGTTGACGCCCGCAGTTACGCGGGCGTCGACCTTGAGGACGCCGCACAGGCAGGCAGCGGCGGTGCTGCTTGGGAGCCCCGACATCTGCGAGCAGCACTGTGCCCTGGACAACGTGTTGGCCGCTTCCAGCGCCACAGGAACGCACGCTATGAGGTTGATTTGGAGCAACGGGCACTTTGAAGGAGGCTGCAGCGCCATGGTCGATGGCGGTGGATTGGTTGGGGCAACAGTGGGTGTAGGTGTTGGTGCCACAGAAGGCGCCGGGGATGATGGCGTCGGCGTCACAGCCAGTGCATGTTCTGGCGATTCCGCGCGTGGTGTCGGGCTTGGCGCCGGGGATTGAGCAGTTGTACAAGCCAGGATCGAAAGAATTATTGACAAGAGCAAGGCAGGGTTCCTTGTCCGTTTTGTTGCCATTGTTGCCTATATGTATGTATGTTTGATGCTTCGAGGAATGTAGCTCTGGTGTATTTATAGGCATCATGCATGCAAGTTGATAGAGCTTAGGTCAATAAGACCGGACGCTTTTGAAAATTGGCACTCTAATAGGTAAAATCGTCAGTTTTCCTTTTGTTTAGGTTAACTCGCAACTTTTTTTCCAATAATATGATCGACGTCGTACGGTCTATACACAGCCATTTTGATTGCACACACGCTCTACTACAACTGCCAAATAGTTTTGAAGATATAAGGTCCCACTTTTTCAATGGCTGAACACTACTTGTATTGCATGCAAAAAGGCATAAGTAATTTATGATACATTTGCAAAATATTGGACTATTCCATACTATTAGGAAATTTCAGGAGTCAATTTGTATAAACTGTGAAAAAACAGTAGTGTGATGGCAGATTCATTGCCAGTACCACTAGAGCCTTAAAAGGGTTTATATAATTTATGCAATATAAATAATTTATCAAAATTATGATAATATAAACTTCTCCCTCCATTCCCAAGCCTTGGCACTAGACATCACTCATATTCAAACTTTGAACACTCCTGTTTTACCTGTAAATTTTAAAATGTATATTATTATCATTGAAGTTTATTGTATGTTAAATATGGCTATAAAGTTGTAATTCATAAAAATATGGTGATTTAAAAGTTACTGATTGTCAAAATTGAAACAACATCAATCAACGGTGTTGACAAAACCAGGCTATGAAAAGTATACTGCGTTCATAGTTGAATTTACTCTCTTTTTTTGCCTAAAGAACTATTTTAGCCTTACATGCGTGTAGAGTTATAGATGAGTTGTCTGTTCTTGCTCACCAGCTTTGTTAAGATTTTGAGTTGATCTGGTGCACGCAACTCAATATGATTTTGGGTTGAACATATATGTATTATACGTATTTATATATTATATGATTTTTTAATTTGTAAAAAATATAGCACAGGTGGGTCTCTAGGAACACTGACTATGAAAAGAACATTTCACACATGACTTTCTTAACTGACCTCATGTGGAAAGACTTTTATACAGACGGTTATTGTAACTTCCCATATGTGAAAAATCTTTTACACAAGCGGTTTACCTACTACCATGCCTAAGAAAACAATATTTACATGGGCAACTCCTTACCATATTTGCCTATGTAGACCGGTTTCTACAGGTGGCATATTATACGCCTATGGAAATAGCCAATTTCTATAAGTCAAGGACTGCAGGTGGCTAGTTTTGAAAAATAGCTAATAGCCTCATGTAGAAATATTTTTTTACCAATGAAATGATGTTGAGTTTTATTAAAAATGTGACGGTAGAATTATGAGTGCATTCCACTCACTAGGGGTTAAATAGCGGTTTTCTTAGTTATGTATATGAAAGTGCCCTTTTAATAAGCCGAGGGATTTACCATTGATATATATCTCTTTGAGTGTGTTAAAGCACACATGTATGTCTATACGTGTGTACAGGTGTAAGAGAGTCCTCTTTGTAATGGAAAAAAGAACCGAGTACACGTACTTCAAGAGTTATATTTTTTTCCATCTTTTTATTTACTGTCCCGTCGAATTCTTAGGAAAAATATTAGAGTTGTGCGTTTCTCAAACAAGCTTACCTAGCTTCTACGGGAGGGAGACCATCTGATGTACTGTACAAAACAGTAAATGACACACGGAAGGAATGCCTAACAAGTAGTATACTCATTCAACAAACGGAACGTGGGCGTGGGGACATTATGGGTTGATCCCAGGACTTGCTGGCTCCAAATTAAATCAGGCGGGTGTTGTGTGTGATTTGGGGTTCGTAAGGTTCGGGTAAGTACGTCAGGACAAACGTGCACCTAACTAACATTTCATAGACCTACTGATAAGCATCATTCAGCAGGTACCTTAATTAATTTGCCCTATCTCTTACGGTACCAAAGAACTGCTATCAATGTATAGAGGTATATATCTCGACAAGACTAATTGAGCGGTAAACCAAGTAGCAAAATCAAATATCAGTGATATATATAAATATATATGTATTCCTGCCCAGACTGACTCGGTATCATTAACTTAAATGACTAAATAACTAATCACAATTAACAATAATAGAATAATCGGGCCATCCATCTATCTATCTACACCTCTATATTAATCCGACTCTTACTACTATTAGATATCTGGCCGTTGTTCTAAAGTATATTGTAATGTTGTGGCCGTAGATCACGTTTAATATTATAGGCTCATTTAGGAAATCCAACATCGAACAAGTGTTATGGCATGTAGGTACATATCACACGTGTTCGGTAGATACCATCCATAGCGTACGTACGGATGCGATTTGGACTCCATCACCGAAATACCATCCCTAGCATACGTAAAGCAAGAAAAAAATCGGTTTGCTTTGGACTCCATCGACACAGGAAATGGATTATAATCTCACAACCGTGGGTCAAGTTGACATGTTAAATAAAACGTGGAATACTGTATATAACAAATAAAACTAATTGGAATCCTATATATGCGGCGTATCCACACGAGTTGGATACCTCTTCATCGCCGAATTGAAAAGGCATGCACACAGTTAAGTATATCCAGGCTCGAGTTGGAAATCTCTTTCCAATAACCGATTTGAACAATCCTACAAATATAGATTTAGATGTGTTTTCTAGGCTCGAGTGTTTTCCATCAGAGCCGCGTGTGCTCACCGTGAAGGAACGGAGGCAGCGAGAGCGTGCTCGTGGTGCATGGCCAGCCGGTGCCGTGCGTGCGCGCGGTATGCCAGCATGTCTGCCGCAGTGGCTTGCACGCTTCGAGCAGGTATCTCGCTCACCGCGAAGCCATGGGGAAGCGGATGAGCGGCTGTTCAATAGTCTGCTACGTGCCATTAGATGTGCCAACTATTCTTAATTAACTAATCTAAGTGGTAACTACATAAGATTATAGGATATAGGTCTGTCGCAAGGCATGGCAAATTGCAAGGAACGTAGAACTTGATACTGATGTGCAAGCAATTGATATTCGTAAAGAAGTCAAGTTCAGTGTGTTTAAATCGTGGAAAAGCTAGCACTATTTATACTGAGTACAAATTTATTGGGTACGCATTTCATAATTATTAAATCATGAAATATATAATTAATACTCAAAACCAACGAGAACTGATTACTGATTAATTCTAAAGTTTGGAATAATCACGCAAAGCCAATTAAGACTCCAAACTAAATACAACATGGAATCGATTAATTCTGAATTTTAGTACTATTAAATCATATAAAAGTAAGATTACAAATCAAGTAAAACATGATATTTATTTATTATGAATTTTGAATCATTAAATTAATCATAAGAAATTTATAATTAAGTCTCCAGAAAGAAATTGTAGGTGGCCAATAAATTTCTAAAGTAACAACACACATGTGTAAATACAGGTAAATAACTTCTACCGAGATATAAATTTGGACATATATTAATAACAATAAATATTTTTTTAATATTAATAACAAAGCCATATAATACACGGATTGATGATTAGTGATGCTAACGACTTAAATCGAATGCAAAAACTGACTTCAAACCTGATATTTACAAGTAGAGATATTAAAATATTGCTGCATCTTTACTAATGTGCAGATTAGCTCACCTCCTAATTATGCTCCTTGCATTGACTTCTGTACTGCTCGGTTTTGGTTTTGACCCGTGTATGTTTGCTCGGCAGGTTTCAAGCTCAGCGAACACCTGCATAGCTCAAACCTGGAGACAAGTTCATTTTATTTTGTTTTTGTTGACATCTAAATTTAGCACATAGATTAAAATATAGTAATTTTTGGTTAAATTTGTAATAGGCCAAGCCATCCCTACGAGGCCGCCGGTTTGACTGCCAGTTAGGACGAGTCAGACCGGCGACATAGGATGCGGTCAGACCGGTAGAGTCTAAGAACAAGTTTTATTCAGATCTTTTCATGTTTCTTTTGGCATGCATGAGGCATCCTAATTATTATTTGATCTTAAGACCTAATAGGATGTAGAGAAAGAGTGAGATAAGGCTGGTTCAATGAGAACAACCAACACACCATCAACAAACTGTCTAATTTAGCCAATTGAATCATTATTTTTAGTTTACCTCTACTTTTTGCCCTAGTCTCACCCCTAGTTCGTCCATCTTCATCGGTTTGTACTATAAGCCGTCTATCCTCCCACAAGAGTGCAAATTTGTTCATAGGTTTGTCTCATAAACCTTTCATTACACTCACGAGATGGGAGTTTATCCCTTTGTATGTTTGTTCTATAAAACTTTTGTTTCACCCACAAGATAGGTGTTTACCCCAATCTATCAAAATCGGCTCCGCTAGTTAGTTTTCATCTTATAAACCCATCTTAATCTAGGTCAAGGTGGTTAGGGACTCTATACACCACAAAGCTTTAGGTGAATCCTCGTGTTGGTCAAAAAATGGTGCCAACACGATTTTGGTGACTTCACTTGGAAAATCTTCATCATCAAATATGTTGAAGCTGAGGAGATTGATTCAACCAACATCATCTCTCAAGCTATGAAGGATTTGATCAATGAGGAGCAACTAGAGATCGAGGAGCAGAAGGCAGCCATGGAGAAGGTGAAGCTCACGTGTTACCACAAAGCTTGTCAAGGCGTTTCTAAAAGGAACGTTCTGCTCCCTGTAATCGTCATTAATTCCAAAATCCAATGATATATCCCCTGCTATTCAACAACTCATTGCCAATACCATAGATGTCACGTAAATACTTTGTTTGATAGTAGGATGGAAAATTTTACCTCACAAATTGTCTCTTCCATGAACAACTTATCATCACATGATTCAAAGCCTAGTACTAGTGAAACCCCTATATAACAAATCTAGAGCAAAACTGATGGACTGATGGAGAAAACAAACTCAATATGTGAAAGAGGAACCAATTCAAAACCGTCCTATAAGTCCGATCGCACTCGCTGTAGCCACTCAGACCGTAATTATACCTACCGGTTAAACCGAGTACCAAGCCAGTCTGAGCCACTAGTTAGACTAGGCTCTCGGCTAGTCCAACCAAGCAGTAGGCAGTCCAACTGGGCCCATTATCCCAATAAAGGTATTGATCCAATCATTGGAAATTCTATTTTATATCATTTATCCACTCCTTGCACCTACATTTAATGCTATGCCAACAATTATCCCACCCGTGGATAATAATTGCAATGAGCCAAACCCTCACAATGCACGCTATGGCCAACATAATTATGTTGCACCACCACCACCTCTTAGACCACAAAGCAATCTACAGAGGCTTGAGAACATGAAAGATAGGATTTGTGCCATAGTTTAGGAAGCTTTTGGAATTAAGCCTATGAATAGGGCTATGGTTTATCAAAAGTCAATCCTTACTATTTTCATAATATTCTATATCCTCTTGGTTTTAAGGTTCTCGATTTTACAAAATTCAACATTGAAGATAGTAGAACCACATGGAAACATGTAAGCAAATTCTTCACACAATATGAGGAAGCAAGCAACTTCGATGCTTTTTAATTATGCTTGTTTTCTTTATTTGTGTATGGTACTGTTAACGCTAAAATTAGGTAAGCCCAGGAAAATATTAGAAAGACAATCGGTTTAGTAAAGAAGAGTCCAATTGCTATAGAAAAGAAGTCGATTGTAGGAAGCGAGGAAGGATTTGGTCTAATTATAGATAATTTATCTATGTAAATCGTATCTTATATTGATAGAGAGGTTTAGTTAGTTCAGTTTACTTCCTTAGAGATATTTTCCTATTATATTTTTTAGGAAGTAACGTCCAATGGTTGTTGTAACCACATCGGACTTTGTAATACCAGGGTATAAATATAGACCTGTAAGGCTGTAAATCATCCTTTGATCAATACAACTTCGGCGCATCGCCACCCTAACTTGTCTAGGTTTTTACCGACGGGATCTGGCTCTCGACGCGAGACTACATCGGTTAAGATTGATCTCCGGTGAAGGGGTATGTCCCGCCACTATCCTGGTATGTGTTGCTCTGTCTAAGGCTGCATCGGTTAGGTTCGACCTATTAGTCAAATCGACTGTACCGCATCACATCCGTCCGAGATCTATCAGTTTACCAACCTCTCTCTACCGTCATCAGTCCCGTACTACATCAGATAGGTTCGACCTATGAGGCTACCAACAGTAGATTGATCCGTAGGCCTGTAGGTAGGTCTCTGTCCGACATTTCATCGGAATGGTTAGCTGATGAGTTATCTATACCTTGAGCAACACGACTAGCGTATTGGCTCCTCAACCGATACACACCCAACTTCCGATACTTCCATCGAACGTCACGCCTAGTGCATCGGCTTTTTCGGTCGATGCACACATATCTTTAGAGATGTCCTCTCATCGGCTCTTACTGTCTCTTACTGTCTCGGTTAGGTTCGATCTTTGAAATCGGTGCTAGCGGCATCGTCATGGTGGGCAATAGGTCTCGTGCTATGGAAAGAGCTGGCCTCGATCGTTGTTCATCGCCCACCATATTCAGAGCAACATCGGCTTTGCAGCCAGTGTCTTTTATACAATTTCTTGCCAAATCGCATATACCTTCATCGGCTTTTCAGCCGATGAACGAGTGGTACGGCTTTCGTCGGCAACCAGGAGAGATCCTACATGCTTTGCTGTTCTCTGAATACCATTTGGTGCCTTCATCCGCTCTACGGCTAATGGAATAGGATCTCGCTTTCACTACACACAGAGCCATCACGTCCTTCGTCGATATCTGTCCACGCCTTCATCGGCTCCCCAATTGATGGAAGAGCATCCCAATCCCTATCGATGACCAGCCGATAGCAGGACCCATCCGGACGTGGCCGATGACAAATAAAAACAAACCATTTGTTTACCTTAGTCTAACACTGACTCCTCACAAGGATCGGCAATTTGAGATTAAGTATACTTTTGATGTGGCCAAGTGTGATAAAATCATTGATTACCATTTGCACGAAAAACAAATTAGTTTACTTAAAGGTCATTAAGGTCATGTCATACCACCATTTGAAGGATTGCCGTATGATAAGGGCCATGTCATACTACAATAAATCTGGTCTTTTGTGATGAAAGGCCTGGTGACAGATGGTGAAAACATCATGAGTAGTCCATCATCGATGATGATCATAATCCATCATTGGTGATGGTCATAATGATATTGCCATAAAGTCCCAATTTGACCAATATACCAAACAAGCAAAATGTCATGGAAAAATCTTTCTCCTCCCCAAACCCTACTTTTCTTCATTCTCCACCATAGCGCTCTCCTCGTGCCACTTACAATGTGTTCTCTACTCAACGCAGCCACCGCACAGCATGGCATTGCCCCAAGGCCACCATGCAGCCCATGAGGTGTTCCACATCTTTCAGACACATCGGAGGTGACCATCTGCTCGATGGCCTGAAGTTTTTTGTGGTTGGCCTTGATTGCCTAGTTGGAATCTAGAAAACCGAGGAGCTTGCCCATAGGTACCCTGAACACACATTTCTCGAGGATTGAGCTTCATGTGCATCGTGTGGAGGCAATCGAATGTCTCCAAGTCCTCGAGCAACGTGGCTTGGTCATGAGTTTTCACAACTAGATCGTCGACGTATGACTCCACATTGCATCCTAGCTATGATTTGAGAGTAATGCATATTGCACGCTGATATGAAGGACCATCATTTTTCAACCCAAAAGACATGCACACATAGCAATAAGTCCCCCACAGGGCAATAAAAGCAGTTTTCTCCTCACCAACCTAGTGATGCAAATGTGATGATAGATAGAATATGTGCCTAGAAAATACAAAAGGTCACACCCCACAGTGCAGTTGATGATCTAATCTTTGTGAGGCAAAGGGAAAGGATCTTTCAAGCATACCTTGTTGAGGTCAGTGTAGTTGACGCACATCCTCAGCTTACCATTTGACTTGCGAGCAACAACAAGCCACACTAGGTGGATGACCTTGTGAATGGAGCCATCAGTGAGTAGCATCTTGACCTCTTCACGGATTATGATTTTGTACTCCAGTGCCAATCATCGTGCCCTCTGACGATCAGGCCACACGTTAGAACACACTACATGGCGGTGCTCGACTATCTTCCTAGGGACCCCGAGCATACCTAACGATTGCTAGGCAAAGATGTCAGCATTAGCTTGGAGGAAGATGGTGAGCACGCTTTCCTATTAGGTGTCCAAGATGCTACCAATCTTAATAGTCCTAGACCAGTCTTCGTTCAACGTGATCTCCTTGACGTAGATAAAGTTGCTGTCAGCAAGCCATGGCTTGGAGGAGGGACCCAAGCTCTCTAGAAACATCCAGGTCAGAGAACCACTATTTGGCCTAGGTGATGGCACCCACGATGTCGCCAGATACTATGACTAGGCTGGTGGGACCAGGCAACATCATGGTGAGGTATGCATAGTGCGTGAATGCCAAGAACTTGGCAAGTGTAGAGGCACCAAAGGATGGCATTGTATGGAAGCTTGTTGTTTGTGACATCAAAGATGACACTCTCTATGTAGAAGTTGTCCTAGGTCTTGAAGGTGGCGGGCAACTCTATGTGCCTAATGGGGAAGGCATGCCCCGGGGTGATGTCATGAAAAGGAAGTAAGGGCTTCAAATGGTTCAGTGATACCTATAACTTCTTGAACACATTGTGGGACATGAGATTCAACCCTTTGCCTCCATCAACTAGAATAGGGCTCACCTTTACATTGCTGATGGAGGGGGTGATGACCAAAGCCATTAGCCTAGCCCTTGAGATGTTTATGGGGTGATCCATCTGATTGAAGGTGATTGGGACATCCAAACATTTGAGGCACTGAGAGGCCTCTATGCTCAGGTTGGAGGGGTGAGTGAAAGCACCGTCGTTCAGAATGCTACCTTTGCCTTTTTGTGTCCTTCCCCTTTTTCCCTTTCTTGATGATGCTTGATACAAATGCTCTCTCATCCTAAAACGTCAAGTATCTCTAGTGCTCAAGTTCTTGAAACACAAGGTTATCATCTATTGCGTCGTATGTGCCACCACCCTCCCCATTGCAGTTCTCTTTGTCCCTCTTGCTATGCTCAATGATGGCCTTCTCCATGTGGCACTTTGTGTGGTTGTTCCAAACAATCTCATGGATATCACAGCAAGTGCTAGCCTTATGGTTGGCAAGTGTTGTTTTCTTCTTGCTGCCGCTAGCGTCATCGTGCAATGTTTTGAGTGCCTTGTCTTCCGTCACTAGGACAAAGTCCTCATTGTTCTTCTCCTTCTTCTTCTTAGAGTAGATGGAGGGACCTATGTGATAAACATAAGGCAACTCAAGACGTGTGGCATTCCATGCATAGTCCTCTGCCATCTTGGTGGACATATTGGCCAATGTGATGAGCTCCACGGTGGTCTCACCTGATTAGCGCACAACTTCTCAAGTGTCTACTCATTGTGGACACTATGTCAAAATAAGAGGATGACGGTATGAGTAGGGCTCTTCGGGATGGTGTTGTAGACTGTTCAAGTCGAATCGGTCTACTAGGTGTACTGATAGAAATTCGGTCTGACATGCTTGAACATGAGAAGGCCTGAGAAATCTGCTTAGCTCCAGTGCAGGCCCTAAAGTTCTTTGGCATCTTTGGGTTGTTGGGGTTTAGGATGTGCTAGTCAATTTGACCTCTAATTGATAAGGAAGACAAATAGAATTAGATCATCAAGCCAATTGGCCGATAGGCTGATATGGACTCCTACTATCGGTTGGGTGTGCCAATAGAGTTGAGATAGGCATCGGCTGTGAGTCTGATGCATGCATATAAGTATGATATGAAGATAACTTATTTACACATCGACTAATAGTTTGATGTGATCATAGAAATATGATATAAACAAGTAAACACAACGACTAACTGAGCTAATGGAAGGAACGAAACATACTAGATCATGATGCTAGCTCTATTAAAAACAACCTTGATAGATCGGACTAAACCAACACAGTATAAGATTGGATTTAATAAAACTAAATTGATCACTAGTAGATTAATCATAGATAATCTACGTATATCGGCTAATAAGCCGATACGTTAAGATTGAAGCTCAATATAAAGATAACTTATCAGCTGGCTACTTTGATGAAACATCGCATAAGACTTACCGACTTAGCAAGAATTTACTTATTAGAAATAATATAGTAGATTGGACCTAACCAAGACAGTATAAGATTGTAGATAATATGAAAAACCGGCTTAGCCAATAGATCTCACACAAACATGATGTGATATAATAGATCGGACAAAGAGGTCAGACTCAGTCTATGCATCTTTAAACAGAACTGATATACCAAGATAATGGCGAGACTAACCACTTCGTTAGAGATTGGATTTAACCGATGTAGCCCCACGTTGATAGCTAGAACCCATCAATAAAAACCTAGAAGAACTAGGGTGGCAATAAGCCAAAGTTGTATTGATCTATGGAGATTATTTATAAGGCTCTAGGGGGTCTATATTTAAACCCTAGGGTTACACAAATTCCACACGAATACAGGATAAATTTTCCTGATGATAAAACAGAATATATCATAGAGATAAAAAGAAAACTAACTAACTTGCCTATCTATAAGATATATTTTATAAAGATACAAACCACCCTTTTATGGCTTCCATAATTTCTTCTCAGATCTGGTCTCATCTAGATAAGTTTCCATCTATTAATCGGCCTCTTTTCATAAGCTGATGACTCTTCGATCCTTAACCGAATCTGTTTATGGCCTTACCAAATTTTATCATTAACACAGAACTAAAGCACTGGAGGTTAGACTCCATGCCAGGTCACGCATAGGCGCCTTGAAACTCTATGGGGTCAATGGACCCATCATACTTCTTCGTGAGATCTGGCCAGAACATGATGGGCCAACGCACCTGGTAGAGCTCATGGGAGAACGCCGAACACCTAGCTCCATACGGCGTGGTGCCAATGTGCTATCAAGATGTGGTCGCTTGTGCTGTGGGAAACCATGGCCTCCGTAGGGCGAGCCAGAGGATACCTGGTCCTCAATGCCCTCACCATCATGATGCCTCCTAGGCATGCTCAAAGTGACCCATGCGTCCTCATCCATCTTTTGCTGGTTGATGTGGTAGCGGAGGTCTTGCTTCTATGGTTGCGCCGAGGGGTGATGGAGAACCTAGTGCCACTTGTACCAGACCTCCGCTTCCCTCTATAATGGAGAGTTTGGTGTGATGGTGTCACGCTAGATGATGGGATGGCCCTTCACACGTCGTGTGCACCATTGGCCACCACCTGGCGGTGAGCCATGCCCACCTGATTAGCTACCTCCCACAGCCAACAGCCTTCTAGGGTTTCCTAGGAAGCCTAGAGGGGAGGATGCTCAAGTAGTACCTACGTAGCAAATAGGGCACTTCTTGGACTTGCCACACCTAGGTCCGGTTGGCACCATCCCAATGCATGGTTCATGTCCAACGGGGCCTTGGTAGTGTGGTTCACCAGCTCCTATCGGTGCTCCTGCCGCATGGCTATCATGCCCTTTCTCAAGGATTTAAAAATTATTTAGTAAATGATTTCTAGAATGTACATTAATGTATAAATCAATTAACATGTGAAGTTAATTTAGGAAATAAATTTTCCTTTAATAAATGATGGCTCAAGTTATTTTTGTTAAATTCTCCAAGCCCTAAAGTACTCTATGAAATTTACTTGGAATATTCAGAGCTCAAGATCTAATTTTAATAACACCAAGATCATTTTAGATATTATTTAATTGCAAAAAAATTAATTAAAAATCCCTTCTCTTCTCCTAGGACAAATCCCATCCATATCTCCCTCTCCCTCCCAACACATGTGCCACCCCATCCCTCTCCCCAGCCCAAGTTGTGGCCCATTTTCCCTCTCGTGTGTGTGGCAGCTAGTAGGTCAGCTAGCTCCCTCCTCTGCTACCATCCATTACAAGCCATAGCTGAGCACATCCCCTCACCTCCATGTGCCCATGGACTCCATGGGACAATGATAAGTGTGCCCTACCTATCGAGTTCATCCCCAACCTATGGCTAGAGAGGGTGACATCACCCACGTCGCAGCTCGTCATTTCCACTCTTTCCTATGCCTCCCCTCTAGTTTAAATAGCACTGACCAGGTCATCTCCCACTCCATCACGTTCTTCCCTCGAATCGCTACCTCTCACCTACAATCATTGTCCCACCTTTCCCTCTCTCTTCTCCTTTCTATCCAAATTCTCGACCGGCCAAGGCTATAAGCACCTCCTACGCCTTCCCTCTCTTTTTCATATATCCGCCTATACCCGCCATGACCCCTAGCCTCCTCATCACTACGAGACTATTTTGCCTCCACTAGCTGCCTCCATCGGCAATCCAAAGCCATGCCAGCTGCCGTGACCTCACTGCAACCTTCCTCAAGTCGAGGAGCACATTGGCCATTGTTTCATTGTTATGGGTGAGCTCCGTCCTCACCATAGGCATTTAGCCACTGTTTCTTGCCACCCCGTGGCCTTTTTCTACTCCCTAATCCCTTCTTTCTATTTCCTAGGTCATGGCACCCATTGGCCACAACTTCCCCATCAAAGGTCGCCACTAGACTGGCATCCCCGTCACCAACCCAAGGAGCGTTGTCGCCATGGCCTTGTCTTCGGCCTCTTCTAGTCATCCTTTTCCTATCAGGTGAGCATGGTGAGAACCACCTCTCTCTCCCCCCTTCTTTCCTCCTTCCTGAGCCATCACTGTGCTGGATGGTCAATGACCCAGTCGGGTTGGCTAGTTAGCTAGCCTCCTCCTTTCCCATGGCTACTGGGCGGATCTGGGGCATCGGCATGGCTAGCCCTATGGCCACCCATGGAGCCGCCACATTTGCTCCACCTCGCCCTTCAGTCCACTGCGGCCAGGCACCATCCCATCTCATCCGTCGATTAGCCTAGGCCGATCCTAGTTGTCAATCCTTATGAAATCTCTCTATGTACCAAGTCTATGGTGGACCGGCCTCACTTTGCTTGCTGATGTGTGGGGCTATCCTATCATCGCTGCCTCCCAAAAGATGTCACAATAAGCTTGGTTCCTATTCAGAAAAAAAAATTTAATTGCATCATAAATCATGTAAATTCTAGAAATAGTTTTAAAATGGCTTAAATCTTGTAAAATCCATAACTAATTCATGCAAACTCCAAATTGATCCATTCAACTTGTGAAATTCATCTAAAATTGAGCTCTATATATTTGTTTACTTTTTATCCACTTTTTTATTGATTTTTATTAGTGTTTTTTCTTGTCTTGTGTGACAATGTATAAAATTCAATGTTTCGGAGGATCGTGATAGCAAGGAAAAGTGTTTTAGAGATTAATTAAAGAAGCAAAGCAAGTCACTTGTTCCAATCCTTGAGCATTTTGATCCAACATTGTGAAATGTTTTACTTTTACAAAAAAAGTGCTTGTTTTATTAATTACATGTGGATATGGGACTACCTATCTACTTGCTTGTGATCCTGTTTATTTGATATCCATTCCTTGATAACTTAGGTAATAATTTGACTAGCTAGGGTCGTTTTTGTTGGGCAAACTAGAAATAGGACATGCTTAGCCATGCTTGTAACAACTATTTCATTGATGGGCTAATTATTTAGTTTGTACTCCTAACTAGATGAGCTGCGAACTCAAGAGTTTTGACCATGGTTTATTGGTTGTAATTATTCAACTAAAATATAGATTAATGGTCAGTTATGGGTGCATGGTTGTTATCATTGCACCCATAGAAATTAATGTGCATGGTGCGTTTGGCTTAGGGTAGGTTATGAGAAAGGTCCTATTATAGCCCTACATGGTGCATGGAGCATGTTGGACTATATCTTGTGTGTAAAACTATGTACCTCTGATTAGAGTAAACCTATTCAGAAAGCTACACCTGTAGTTATGGATGATCAACTGAGTTTCACTGCAATTAGTCCTACTCTTTAATTAATGTGACATAATTGAAATGATTGGACCTAATCAATACGGTGTAACATTGTTTAGTGAAGTCTAGTCTTGATCAAATTAATGAATTGTTTTACTATTTCAAAATGTAAATGTTTGCAAAATTGCCTTTATGCAGAAGAGCCACAAAACCACCCTTCATACCTTGTGCACGAATGCATCATTGGTGTGCCTTGTTGTCTATGATGGAGTACTAATGTGTTGAAGATGAGCTTAGAAGACTAAGGCTTATATCTTAGTTGAGTTGGCCTATGGAGTTGACCTAAAGCCATGCTAGAATCGTCTTTTCGCTACTATTTTTCTTCGGTGTGAGGACTAAGGGCCACTTCTATAAGTATTTATGTTTTATGTTACTACTTGGAACTACATATTGATTTGTCATTTTGTGTACCCTAGTTTGATTCATGGATGTAGAATTAATATGCAAAATTGTCTAGAAATTGGCTAAATTTTTGGGCTTGACAATGGCCGGTATGGCACAGCCTCACTAGGAATGGTGCTATCCCCTTTAGTGCAGGAGGGAGTCATGCATGCCATGCCAGTGTGAGGGCACATGTACCACATTGGTTGATGATCCTAAGTGCCCAGAGTTTTTTATTGCTCAGTGACCTCTTCCTCTGGCTCCAAAAGTCAGAGTGCTAGCAACGACGTCCATTGGCCATCGCAAGCTTCTCAAGGAGGGAAATGGAACAAACTCAAATGTTAAAACCCCACTACCTAATGTGCCAACTATGGTGGATAAACACTGATAGTAGGGATCCAACGTTATCCCCTTTATTAGTTTGGCTAGGGCGCAGGTTTGCCTATGATCAAAACAGGAGAAAGTAGATGCTAGTGATTATACATGTATAGGCCACGTGGAAGCATAATACCCCACTCATGTGATCTTGGTTCTTTCTTTAGTGGCAAGAGTGTTTACAAGTCTCAGTTTGGATCAAAGTCCATATCCCCGCTCTTAGTATTGGTCCTCCCCTTATATACTGTGGGGTACCACAATGACTGAACCCAGAGATGGACCCAGTGGGACCTTACACATAGGCATTCGGTGCATGCTATATAATTGGTAGACTTTCACCTTGCCTACTCAATTTGTCCATGCAAAAAGGGCTTGAGGGAGCAGGCCACATCTCACGTGTATCACCACAAGGGCCTACTTGTCACCATTTGGATGAAGTAGGTAAAAAGTAATGGGCCCGAGAGGGTGGCATGATAGTCAATCGAGTCGCCTACCAACCCATGTCATCTAACAGGGCCGCACAAACCACATAGTACTTCGAATGATAGGTGATAGAGGTGTCAGTCACCATCTTGTCCCCTACGATGTATGTCTCAATAGGTAGATATTTGTCACATTGTCCTTGATGGGAATGGTATACGAAGCCCATGGCAGGACATTATGCCTTAGCCCATCACATTAAATGCGAGGGGAGCCACAGTAGTGGTGGGTTGGTCCCTTGAGCACTCACCTATTGCACCTGAGTCAATGCATAGAGACAACGAGCTCGAGGGCAACTAATTTGGGGCTCCTTGAGCTCTCACTAAAGGGCAGCCTACCCAAGGCTGCTAGAGCCTACACCTAGGGTGTAACTCCCTCGACACTACTAGAGCTTGCACTCAAGGGTAGCCATCTAGTGCTGGCATGAGCTTGCGTTGAGAGGGCATCTAGCTCAACACACCTTGCTTTCGGCTATTGATCTGATGCCTTCCTATGCCCAAGGGCCATATGTTTCTTCTATGATAACCAGTGACATCAAATAGAGCCGGGGAACTAGTGATGTGTCACCAGGCTGCTCCACGCCCTTAGTTGTAGGGACCCTGGTTCCTATGTTACCAACACAAGCCAAATATACAAAAGGGAAAGAGGTTGTTATTGAGGAACATGGGCCTAAATTTATCAAACCAAAAGGCTTGGAGGTTGGAGTGTGGAAAATAATCAAGAATGATCTTTGAGCTCTAAGACATCAAAAAAGATGAAGGTTACATTCCACTCAATCATGCTATGAATCGTAGTGGAGTGCCCCATCCCTCATAAATAGTAGACGCCGATCTCCCACCCTAGTGCTTTTCCCTCTTCCCCGGTGGCCTATAAATGGAGTCTGTGGCCTCCTCTACCCCCTTAACTAGCCACTCGTATAGTAGGCTCACCTCATCTCCATCATGCCACTCCTCTCCAAGCTCAGCCACCTTAGACTACCTCTCGCCAATAGTTAGAACCCATTTAGGCCCAAATGAAGCCATGGTCAGCTTCGTCATCTCCTTCCGTGTGTCAAATACTGTCATGTGGGGGCACATGTACAACAGACGACAGCGAGCCAGCGACGTGCGCAGAGCCGCTGAAGAAGCAGCATGCGCGAGGGACGCGCACGGAGACACGTATAGCAAGGCAACCATCAGTCGCTAAATTTGAAAGGATTAGTTTAGTTTTCTATTTTAGCAATTGGCTAAGTTTGGAAGGTTACTTTAGTTTCCTATTTTTAGTCCATAATTATAGGAGCAATTGGCTAAGTTTGGAAGGTTAGTTTAGTTTCCTATATTTAGTCCATAATTCTAGGAGCGATCGACTCTGATTTGGTTGAGTCCCTTGGCTATATATTCATGTAATTGAACACTAGAAGGGGTAAGCAAGAATTATTTCCTAAATCTCCTTCTCTTTCTCCAAACCCAACAGGAGTGCTGAGGGGTAAAATCTCACCTCAACCATGGATCGTGACTATGAACTCCGTAGCCGTGGTCCAGCTACGCTAGGTATCGGTGATCTTGACAACTACCTCTTCCTTAACCCCAACAACCCCTAGAGTGATGCCATCAATTGCCGCTTGTGTTTGCCACCATCCCCTCATTGTTGTGCTCCATGGTGAGGACCATCATGATCCCCTCTTCCTCCTGAAGATGCCCACAACACTGCCATCATGCCTCTAGGTCACAAGCAACGACCTCCCAGCTCAGACGTCATCCCTCACCGACCTTGCCGCGTGGTTGTGCCTACGTGGCCATCAAGTGGCTAGTGTGCCGTGAACTGCTTCCGTGGGATCAACTCACGATGGACCAAAGGCTGATGCATGGATCCCACCCCCATGGACTTTTCATGTGGCTTCACTCCATGATGACTCAATAAATTGGGTTTTCATAAGGAAAATAATTCAATAAACTAGACAATGCAATTTAAACAACACCTAAGCTTCAAATGGCCATATGATGGTCATTTGAACATAGAATTGACCCGTTCAAATATTTAATAACGAAGGATCAGAAAGTAGAAGATCTGTAAGCAACCAAGCTAAGTCAAACCATACCTTGAACATGTTGAATCCTATTATTTATTTTAAAAATTATGTTGTTTTATTTTTTATATGTATTGCTTTATAAATTATATGACATTCATTGTTGTTTATTTAGTAATAAATATTTCTATGATCCTTGTTATATAGCCAAGTTATTGACTTACTATCCATGTGTCACGCCCAGGATTTCCATGACCAGAATTCCATGTCCCAAGAGGAATGGTACAATACCAAGTTGTTTATTACAACCAAGTAAAACGTAAATAGAGTACTTAGGCCCTTACATCCGAAGATAAACAAGTAGCAAAAATCTATGGACGAAGCGGTAACAGCCCCCACAGGCAGTTGATAGCAGCACGAACTAGTCATTGAAGCATTCATTTCTAGCAAAACCATCTTCAGAGGTGATGTAGGTGAGCAGAAGGGTGAGTACATATGGGTAGTCAGCAATTCACGTATGATAATGCAAAATAATACTTAAGGGGTGAGCAAAGATCAAGGCAATATGGTTGGTTTGCCAAAAATCTAGCATTTAAGCATTTTAGGATTTTTTAAGCAATTTTAAAGCTGATTGTGTACACCAGCAAACCTTGCCTTATACTGGACACCATGTTCATGATTAAAACATCATGTTTGATAACCATCCTAGGGTTTTCAAAAACAAAACTAACTTGGATTTTTTTTCTCTATTTGAATAGATCATACTCTAACCAGAGGCATACGCTATTAACCCACAAAGCATTTGCCCAAACACACGTTGCCATGTGCCACATACCACCATAGTAACTAGATAGAGGTCATGCCAGATCGTCTATGGAGCCTTCCTAGGACAAGGGTACCATAAGGAACTCTAGTTGCCATATCGAATACCCAAGATAGGCAAATGTCCTCATGAGTGTCAGACATTACCTGGTGTAAACGCCAAAATTTGTAAAGCCCAGCGATAGATTGAAAAGACGATCAACTTGAGCGCAGAAGTGTTCGATTGCTATAGGGAAGAAGCCGATCGGATTGAAGAAAGGAAAGACTCGGTCCCAGAATAGAATATTATCCAGATAAGACCGAGTTTGAGGAGTAGCCATAGTTCACGATAGGGTAGTCTATCCTATCTTATATGGATAAGAAGATTTAGTTAGTTAGTTAACTTACTTAGTAATATTTTTTTATCTTTGTTAGGAAATAATGTCCAATGGTTGTTGTAAACGCGTCGAACTCTGTAAACCCAGGGTATAAATATAAACCCCCTGAAAATATGTAATCATCAATCATTCGATCAATACAATCTCGGCTCAACGCCACCCTAGTTTATCTAGGTTTCTACCGGCGGGGTCTGGCTCTCGACGCAGGGATGCATCGGTTAGGTCTGATCTCCGGTGAAGCGGTAAGTCCCGCCACTATCTCGATATGTCTCACTCTATCTAAGACTGCATCGGTTAGGTTCGACCTCTTAGGCTGATAGGATGTATCGCATCACATCCATGCAGGGTCTATCGGCCTATCAATCTCTCTCCGCCATCATCGGTCTAATGCTGCATCGGTTAGGTTTGACCTATGAGGCCGCCAATGGTAGAATGAGCTTTAGTCTTATAGATCTCTGTACGGCATTTTATCGGATAGTTAGCTGATGAGTTATCTATATGTTGAATGTCACACCCAACGTATCGGCTCCTTGGCCGATACGTACCAGGTCTTCAGAGACTTTCCTTTGAGCGCCACGCCAAGCATGTCAGCCTTCCAGCCGATGCGCGCATGTCTTCAAAGAGACGTCCTCTCATCGGCTCAACTAGCCAATGGGTTCGCTTCGCCCTTACTTCAGCACGTCCGATCCGACATCTACCATCCCGTCGCCTTTGGCCTCGTTCTCATACTATCTCAGTTAGATTCGATCTTCGAGATTCGAAGCCAGCGGTATCGTCATGGTGGGCGATGGGTCTCGTTCTGCCTTCATCGGCTCTGCGGTCGATGAATCAGGTCCTCGCGTCTTGCTATACCTAGAGGCATCGCATCTTTGTATCGACATCCACCTACACATGCATCGGCTCCCCAGCCGATGAAAGCGCGCCCTGATTCCTATCGGCGACCAGCCGATAGTAGGAGCCATCCAGACACGGCCGATGACTAACTCGATCCTATCGGCAGCCAGCCGATAGCGAGGGCCCGTATCGGGCCATCGTTCGACTGACCCATTACCTCACCTCCTTGTCAATTGCAAGGTCAAATTGACTGGCACGCCCACACCTGCACCGTCATGCTGGAGCTGACGTGAAACCCATGGCCCCTAGTGCGCGTACCTCGAGCCATGGAGAGAAGCCAAACCGGCCTGCACTGGAGCTAAGCAGACCTCTCAGGCATCAGCGTGCTCGTGTCGGGATCCGATGCGACCACCTAGTCTTCCCCTACTCCTCAACATTATCTCCTTGCCCTAGTCCAAAATCTATATCGGGTCAAGTAAGAGCCCATTGAATTGTGGTTGTACGGAAAAGTGCTTTGCAACTATAAACCCGAAGGCCAGCCCTAATAATGGCTAAGGTGCATCAGCTGGACATCTAACCAGCACCCCTAGCCTAGCCCAAAAACTAATTTGTTTCCTAAAAAAAGTTGGAGGTCCATCCATTGACAACACCATCATTGGTTGCCACAAAATTTTGGTTTATTTAGCATCACAAGAGAAAATTAGAAAACACTACTTGATTCTAAGCCGACTAAGCATGAGCGTAAGTTACCTAGTTGCCAACATATAGGATTCAAATAGATGAGTTTCATTTTTCCTAAAGTTACTCAAGTTCAAGTATAAGAAAAACGATAACAAGGCTTATAACAAGGATCATAGGATTTTAGCTAACAAAACCATGAATAATGTAATAATTTATAAATCCATGCAATTAATTTTAAACTAGCATAATTCTTCTCATAAAACTAGGTTCGAAATGAGAGACGTGCCTTGTGAGCATGCAAAGTCTTCTAGGTCACCTTCGAGGTACAGCAAATCCTTCAAAACTACAACTTCTACACGAACATACGCAAAATAGAGAAAATTCAGTAAGAACATTGAATGAACAGAAGCAATAAACAATATAAATGGGTTCATATTTTTACAAACATTTAGTGACTTGAATAATCAATTCTGAGTTCAAAATGACTAGACATGACCATTTGAAGTTTCGAAAGCTATTAAAATGGAAATTTATGAATTTGTTCATTTATTTTATAGTGAAAAGGCTAATTATGATGTCACCTCGAGGGAGATCATGTGGACCGAGTGCACCAAAGGTGGGCCCCATAGGTTAGCCCTTGGTCCACTGTGAGCCAAGTCCACGGAGGTGGCTCAAGGACAAAAAGGAAATGTGCCCCAGAGGTCAGCCTTGGGGAGAGGCTGGTGGGTGGGCCCCACATGATAGCTACGACAATGAGACTGGCGGGAGGCTGACTCGCACAGCTGGAGCGAGCAGCACCTAAGCTAGGACGGCGGCCAAGGGCACGATGGCATAGCACCAAGGCACAGGAGGCTCAAGAAGGATTGCAAGAGGAGAAGCGGGGTAGCAGGGCAGAGGTAAGGTAAAAGGTGCATGGTCCTTCAAGGTGGCAGCTTTGTTGTCCTTCTGTGGCACTCTAAGCTCCAGGAAGGCATAGCCGAGGAAGAGGAGGAGATAGCAAAGCCGATGGTGACCTCACCAGAGGGTGGCAATGTCTGAATTGTTGGCAAAGGACAATCAAAGCTATGCAATGGCGATGATGCTAGGAGTGGAGTGGTGCAATGGCAGTCTAGGAGCATAGCATTTGAGCAATTATGGGGAAGGAGGAGGGGTCATGACACTCCTTTTATAGGTGGCTAGGGATTATTACAGGAGTTAAACTCCACTCCTATTGATGGCCAGAATGAAGGAAGGGGAGTTTGAACTTGAGGATTAAAGCTATGATCAAGTGGGAAAATAAGGGGGGATTGAAGAGGGGAGAGAGGGGAAGAGTTTGCCCCAATGTCTAGGCGAAATGGCTGGCAGAGGTGGCAAATCAGCAGTGGTAGCTAAGGTTTTGACTAGAGAGAGAAGGCCAACCAGAGTTAGGAGATGGATCTAGGCCAGTTGGTCTAAGCACTCGAGTAAGGAGGAGGTGAGGACTCGATTGAGACGAGCGCACATAAGGTGGGCATAGTGGCCTAGCTAGCATGCGGGCCGTGCATGCGCTTGGCCTGGCTAGCCAGCAGCTTGGCGGAGTCAAGCTAGGCTAGGCATGGGAGTGAAGGAGGAGGAGGAGATCGAGGTGAAGTGGCCTAAATAAGCTAGCAATAGCCCACAATGGGAGAAGGAGGGGAGAGAGGAAAATGGAGTCCACGAGGAGGCCAGATTGTGCTGAGAGAGAAAAGAAAATGGGCCAAAAGTGGCCTAGGAGGAGAAAGTGGGTTTATTATTAGTTTTTTTTCTTTTTATTAAAACTCTAAAAGAGATTATTGTTACCTAATAAATAGTTATTGTGCTGTGAAAATTTAAGTAAAAGTTGTCGAGACAATTTAGGGAATGGAGAATTTAGGAAAAATACTCCGAGCCACGATTGAATTTTTCTTGGATGACTTTTAATGTTTGAGATTTTCTTTTGGTTTTAAAATTTCTTAAAATTCATTAGATGGTGATTTTTAATTAAGTTGAATTTTCAAGGCTTGACAGCATGCTCTTGTCAACTTTTGTAAAATTATAAAATGACTATGGCACCCTATAAGATAAACTTACTAGTTGCTCTAGGTTGGATGACTAGTATGTCACCCTGTATGATGTAATCTTATTTAAAACCATATAAACCTATTTTTGTGAGGCATAAGGTGTTAGAAACACCTAGGCCACTATAAGGAGCAGTATTTTGGCCTATATTATAAAGCATAACAGTGCAACCACAAGTCCATTAGATAAGACCTAAGTGTAGATCATCTCAAAACAAAGACCATCGATATGATAAGTCTAGCCTAGGTGGGTTGTTTTGTCCCAGTGGATCTAGCAGGCTGCGAAACCTCAGTGGATCTTTTTGTTTTGGGTTGAGCTTTATGGATACTTTTGTCACATCCTCTATTTGGACACCACGGTGGCATACAGTGTGCGGCAACGCATGTTGAGGTTATGTCTTGTGAGTAAAGTTGTATATATCTGGTTAAAGTTAAAGAATTATTCGAATAAATGTGTCCTCGGTTATAGGCAAGCCTAGAAATATAATGAAGTTAGTGTTCTCTCTCTATTAAAATGAATGGATGGAATTCATGACAATTTTAACAGGTGGTTAATCTGGGTTTAAGGCTAGCATGTATGGTTCACAACCGTGATAATATTGCTTACAAATATGACCGTGTTTAAAATATGCTTTAAAAATATTATAGTATTGTAACTATGGATTTATGCAAAAATAAACCATATTATGCTGATCCTATGCTTGCCTTTTGCATTAGAAGTCGTTTTCGGTTTGGCTGCTGAATATGGTGGATAGTAATCATCCAGTACTCCAGACAATGGATTAGATAGAGTTGAAGACTTGGACATCTAGTTCTTTCCACCGTCGAGTTGATGTGGCTGCTGCTTTTAGTCTTCCCTTTTTATTTGTTTATCTTTGATCTAAGTGCTTAGGTTGTTTTAAGTTTGGCTTGTAATAAATAACTCTATCTTTGTGTACTTTGTCGGACGAGGATTAATGCACTGTATGTATGGAAATTGTGGTTTTTTTCTGGGCCTGACAATAAACATCAAAAGGCAGTTCAAGTATGGGCAGTACAGTCTGGAGTAAACCATATGGTTTAATCTGCAACCCCTGGTTCTGGTCTTGTTGCGTATGCAGTGAGGAGTCAATGTCTTCCATTGTAAAATCATGTACAGAAATAGAGTGATGCGGCTCCTGATCCTGTATTTATCCATAATCACAAAATTCTCTCCCTGCTGCTCTTCCTTGTAATGGTCCTGCACAACCTGATCCTGGTTCTTGTTGAGTCCTTGTTGATTCTTGTTCAGATTTTGATCTTGTGGATCAGGCAGCATCTGCCATATAGCAGGTAGGCCCTCATCTCCTGGCATCGGATCAGCTGGTTTGCCGTTGAGCACAACCACATGAAAGGTCCAAGAGTTCCCATTTCCTCCCATCTCAGTGCTCTTTCCCATCATAATACGGCGAGGCACCCCACTAACAGAAGTATACCTAGTCTTAACAAGCACACGTCCCAGAACTCTATCTCTATGATGCCAATGCATAAACTCACCAAAAAGGTTGACTGCCCACTCAATGATCGGCCTAATCATTAGGTTCAGCGGAATGCCTAGAATCATCAACCACCCTTCCCTCTTATATGGTGAGTTCCTATGATTGGCTAAGAGATCATGCTTCACAAAGGTAGCCTGAAACCAATCTCCTAGCAACAGCGGCCCTGAATCCAAAAGCATATCTCTCTCCAGAAAGGACCGAAGTAGGCGTTCTTCGGCAGGTTCCCCATTGGTACTACCGAAGCTACAGAAGATTGGGGTTTGGGAGGGGGAAGAAGTTCGGCAACTGGAGAAAAAGGTGACGAGATAAAAGAGATGAAGAGTATTTCCCGTTTCTATTAGCAGCCACCGTATCCTTTACAAGAGAAAACTCAGCAAAATGGGGTTTTTAGGCCTTGACCTTCCAAGTTTTATTGGGCTAAGCATAAATGGGCATCATGAACATAATTATAACAAGCCCGGCAACGGATAACATTTTGACAAAAAGCAACTCTATGCCCATGCACCAAGCAACGTGGGGAAATATGCACTCCAGTAAACACCATTTTTTTTCAGAACTAGTGAACACCAATTGGATAGTGTTGGAGGATAGCCATCGCCCGTTACCAACCCATCTTCCAAGGCCTCGGACTAGATAGCGGCCAGAAAACCCTCAACAATCCTCTAGTCCACAGGCCTTCGACAGATAGGCCTTTGACCAGTAGGCCTCTAGTCGCCAGGCCAAAGTAGGACAAGCCTTCAACAAATGAGCTTATCTATTAACAAGTTAAACTTATAACGGCTTAAAAGGAAAGATCTATAAGAAGAATAGATAGTGGGATTATCCTAGTTAAAACTAAACCATATATATTCTCTCTTATACCACTAAATTTGCCTTTATTAAGGGGTGAATCATTTAAACATACATGTAATTGTAGCAAACCACTTACCTAGTACTATAAATAGATGTCTATAATAGGAAAATATCTGGTAAAACTTTGAGTTAGTACAACTCTACATACTAATACATCAACTATTGTCCATTCCGATAACAATTAAATGAATGAATTGCGAACACTCCATCTATGTTTTTCCTTAGCAACACAAGATCTACCGAAGGGGATGAAAAGGGCAACATAGGCCAAACAAATAACTCAGGCAAAAGAGGCCACTCAGGCCGAAGGAAACATACGCTAAGGAAAAGCATCAAAATGGATTGGTTAGGCAGTAACGTCAAGCAAGGAAAGAATGGTGAAGCTCAAGTGATGGCATATAGAAGAAAGGCGAAGACCAAAACTTAGGGAGCCAAAGACGCACGGATTTAGATGAACTTGCAGTCACCGTTATCAGTGAGGATGACTACTGTCAAGGATAACTACCAATTCGTTATTGGCCCATCTTCCATGGCTTTGGGTGAGATAGCAACCCAAAAACCCTCAATAGGACTCTAGCCCACAAGCCATTGATGAACAGGACTTCAACCTTAGACCTATGTATCAATAAGTTAAGTCTATAAAGAAACGCTCATGAGAATGTCAGATAGTGGGCTTAGCCTAGTTAAAATTAAATCATATATATTTCCTCTTGTATCTTTAAATATGTTAGGATGAATCTTGTAAACACTAGCAAACCCTCATACCTAACAGGGCTGTAATAGGGGAGGATCCTATTAAATTTTGAGTCAAAATAAACTTCACATACTACTTGCATCTAAATATGTCCTATCAAGAGTGAATCTTGTATAAATACATGTAATACTAACAAACCCTCGTATCTAGGGTTATAAATAGTTCTTTTAAGAGGGAGGATGCTGTAAAATTTTGAGTTAAATTTTTTTTTTATTATTGTTTATTTTGATAAAAGATAGGCCACTTATTATTGTCCTGTGAATTATCATTATGACCAATGGAACGGCCATGCATAGAATTAGGCTTTGAAGCAGCAACAGAAATTGATTTGAATTTGAACTTCTGGTAGGCAAAAACGGAGATCGACATGTACCTGACGAAGAAGCAGGAATTTGTGGATTTCGTTCCGGCAATGATCTTAGGAAGAACAACCCTTTGAAAACAGAAGGTCGATCAACTTTTGCTTTGCCCTTTGCTAGATAAGAATTCAATGCTTCAGCTGAAGAAACAAACTTACTGTGATCATGTTGAAAAGTTTTTGAGATATCCTTGTTCTGTTGCTTGTGCGCCTCGAAAGATGAACGAGCAGCCTGAAAATATGATTTGTGTTTGCCCTTACTAGATTTCAGTGTCCATTGATCATTCTTTTCTTCCTGCCATTCAGAAAGTTCCCACCTCCAATTTGGACAACCATCTCTCCAAAGGAAAAAACGAACATTATAATCTTTGCAGAGGAAATTGCGCAAGTGAAAAACTGACCCCTTTGGAACAAACATGGAAACAAAAGCGTAAGATGTGCCACATGAAAGCTGTATGCCATACCCCCCAAACATGACTGAATGAAGAGCAACTGCCACAGACTTCTCAAATAAACGAAAATTGAATTTCACAAAATCCACCACCAAATGGAAAGGCCGAGAACTGAAGTAGGGAGAAAAATGTACTGGAGAACGAAACTTGTCATGAATCACATAGGAGAATGACTTTCCATAATCAAAATGCCACCCAAAAGTAGCCATTGTGCCAAGAAATCTATGCAAGATCAGGAGTACAGGGTTGCCTGTCAGAATCGCCTTCGGAGTCACCATCACATGTAAGCAGCGAGACAAAGGTTTGGTGGCTGGGCGTGCCAGGAGTACAGGGTGGCGTGCGAAAGGATGACAGGCAACAATGTCATAGAATGCGGTGAGCAGATCCAGGTCAGGGGCTTAGCTATAAAATGTTTCACTTTTTACATTTTTATAGATGGTGGGGGTAGTTTTTATAAGTATAGTATTCTTATTTATTTTTATCAATTATTTCTATGAAAAACATAATAAGCATCCAACATAATAATAATAATAATAATAATAATAATAATAATAATAATAATAATAATAATAATAATAATAATAATAATAATAATAATAATTATTATTATTATTATTATTATTATTATTATTATTATTATTATTATTATCATCATCATCGTTATCGTTGTCGTCGTCAAAAAAAAGATAAGAAGGCATCATTTGTTTTCAACCCAATGTTCAAAACAATCATTTCATTGATATATATACTCTCAAGATTGTGCATTGTGAAAATCTATGCGTATGTAAAATAAATATTTTTTAGCTATAATATATTGATAGTTATAAGAATAATTATACATTACACTATGATGAACATTATCAGTCAGAGTACTAACAAACAATAAATCTAGCTATATAAATAAAGCGGATAATGTTAAAAATATCTAAATTTTATTGGTCAATGTAAAACATAAAGTAACAAATATATACATTTGCAAAGCAGCTTACAGCATTGATCTCTATCAAGCATTTCCTAAAACTGAACTCATACAAGCACTTATAATTCTAGAACATATTCATGTCTTTTCACTCTCGCCCTACAACACAATCTTGTGTAGAACACTCCACACAAGTTAATTTCTCTTCCAATTTCCCAACCATGTTCAGTTTTATGTGGTTTCTCGTGATCCAATCAATTTCTAAAGTTGCTTCTGTACTGTTTTTTTTTGGGTCACTGAAATATCTTACCACATTTTTAATTATTTTACTCTTTGAAATCACTTCTGACAAAGTAGATTCTAGAAAAAAGATCAATGGTTAGATATAAGAAAAGAAGATCAATGGTTAATTCAACACAACATGTCTAAATTCCTGTTGTTCATGTGAATTTATTTTGATTTTGGTGGAGAAACTCAAGTAGCCTTGATAAATTATTATAACCTTCCTTTTGATTTCCAACAGCAATCAAATTTTAATTTAAATATTCCAGTTTTTTTTTTATCCTGGGATACCTCAGTTTTTTTTTTTTTGACAAGGAATGCAAATATTCCATCAATATGTTTAAATTTAAATGTGTACAGTTTTTTGTCCCATCCTATACAACAGGAACCACAAATTATTACAGGGTCTTGAATTCCACATAAAACCTTAAAAGCCTTGATGTGCCCAAGATAGACAGCATTTGGTTCCGTAGGTAATAGTTGTAGCTATTACATTATTTGAGGTTATGGTGGAGAAAAGTATTGTTTTCACATGCAATTGCAATTTCAACATACCATGTAAATTGCACAATGTGGGCGATAATTGAAATCTACTAGCCTTTATCTGGTATGCTGCACCTCAAATGCCATTTCACCCTAGGATTCACAAATAAATTTGTACTTCTATTCATGCTATAAATTATTAGGTAGTGCTTCTGCCTTCCCAAAAAATAATGGAAAAAAATATTATGTGACATTAGGTGCCCTATCTTTGACTTGACGCTGTGAAGACGTTCACGTTTTGAGACTTTCGATCAGCTAACTGTCATCTCATAATTGCTACACCCACATGTAAGTTGTTATCGACCATGCTCTTACGCAATTGACTATATCATGAAGGTTCTACTACTCCAAACATTTATAAGAGAAAAATACAATGTAAATTACCGATGAATGATTAAATACATAAGCTGTGAAATTATAAAGTGGTATAATAATCTAAGTAAAATGTCAAACCCGAACGATGAAAATGCTGCCTATCTATGAATTACAAGAGGTGGGAGGTCGTCCATATTATGGGCAAACAAGCAAAACTCAATTACAAGGCCAAAGACCCAAATTAGACTTGACTGTAAGAGGTATATGACATATTTCATAGATTCTAGACAGTTCAAGAGGAATATTGACGTGGTAACAAAACCATATGAAATTAGACATCATAAGCTTCTAATAAGTACTCATGAGCCTCAATAAAACTTCTAAATCAGCTGCTAAATCTGTTTAAAATTGATTCTATCAGATAGGTTGAATTTGAATCCAAGACATTTGAAATTTTATCTCTTGACTTTTTATGGTCCAAAAGTAACGTAGAGATGTAGGAAAAGACTTAGGAAATATCATGAGTTAGTCCCCTTCATTGATCTTGCATTCTATACGCCCATTGCCCTCTTCTATGGTGCAGCAACATTTTTTCAAATATATAATAACTAAATGTTATATAGAAAATTTATACCTTTGGTTTATTGATGTATACATATCTGTCATATTTGAACCGGTGATGTCCTCATCAAAATATTTCACAAAATTGTTACATCGATTAATGCAAATACTTATAATTGGTTCAATATCTACATAGCATCCCTTCAACATGTGCAGAATTCCCTTCTTTTTTCTTTTGGGAGAAGAATTCAATACTATACACCAGCAGCAGAAACAAGTTATAAGATGACATGCAAGACAAAACAGAAAATCGTTCAAAAACTATCATGAAATACCATTTGGAATTTAAAGAAAATACATAATAACCAAAGTTTAAAATAAATATTATGTTCACCTGTTAGTGGTGTTATTTCCTTGTGACAGGTGTATTTACTTAATTTCCTTATATATATGCCGGAAAGATGTAAAGTCTAGAGACATAACGGATTCAATATACAAGGCTGTATCAGATAAACTAAGACCTTTGCATGTGTAAGAGGTATTTTTCTCTCTTTTGCAGAATATATAATAACTGCACTTGATATGTATGCAGCATTTCCGTAAATGGCATAGTTGTCAATATTGACTAACCTTTTAATCATTTAATGTTTCTTATGTAGAGCATTTTTCTAATGTAAAGTTCAGAGAATGTCAAGACTCAATACATCCACCGATCCTACTAAACTGATTCATTTTATTTGCTCGCTTATTACATCATAGTCACTTCTGTAGAAATAGGAGGAAAGTCGAAGAAGTCTTCAGTGGGTGTGCTGCTGTTAAGACAGGTTGTAGACGAGGTTTTGAGCGCACAACATGGGTGGAGGACAAGCAACCGAAGACTGGAGAACTGATCTAAAGACTGGAGTACTGATCTGGAGCATCTTCAATTTATCTTTTGCTCACTGTCTAGCTTCCGTTGGTACTAACAGCAATGTCAAGCCTCTCACCTATAGTCTTAATTGTTAGTCTATTATTATTATAATTATAAAAAATATAATTATAGTAGATTAATCTTAATTAATAGCATGACTGTATGGTTACCTTATGAGCTATTCCGATCGGCATCCCGATCGATAATATATTGATAGAGAATAAAATCAATTATTTTCACACTTTCATTAATTAGCTATTCCTTATCCACAACTGGTGATGATGTACCAACTCTTCTCTTTTGAGACTAATGGTGGGATAGCACCATTTCTTTAGTTTTTCTATTTGTTTTGTGACCAGATCTTGTGATAAAAAAAACATTTGTATTTCTATTAATGGAAAGGGGGAGGCTTGCCTGTCTGTACTGATAAAAAATTAATTTATATAAAAATTAGTTAAAGTGGTTAATATTGAAATTGGTAAAATTAATTTATATTAAAATTAGGATTGTGTAATTGAGTTATATTAAATTTGTTTATGCAAAATGTGATAAGCGTTTATGTAGTCATATTGTGAGAATTTGTACCCATAAAATATTTTATGATTATTACATCACTCATGTGTACTGTATAACTATTGATTAGACTAGAGAACGAAAGTACCAGCACGCTAGTTACACAGTACGTACAGGAACATAGTACTACACTGGTGACGGTGAGCGAGAAAGCCGGTGAGTTGGGACAGCGTGGGCTAGCGGAGGCCAAAAGCTAGCATGATGTCTATGTGGGCTGCGATAATGGATTGGACTGATGACAAAAGTAGGCCAACGGTGCATAGATGGCCTAGTTGGCACGGATGCGAGTGAGCACGGGCAGGTGAGAGACTATGTGGCTGACAAGCAGACACGCACAAGAGCGCGAGAGGTGTATTGGCTGATAGGTGGGTGTTAACGTCAAAATTTAGAAAGTCCTGAGAGACATTCGGGTACCATATCCCCCTCCACATTATCAGAGAGACATTCTAAGCAAAAAGGATTGGTTAGCCAGAATTGTGGACACAGTGAAAGACCAATTTGATATCAAGCCTAAAGATTAAATAGTTATGTATCGACACCCGTATCCAGAATGGTTTGATAGAGTTCCATTGCCTCGCCGATACATGATACTAGATATCTCTAAATTCTCAGGGCAAGACAACATATCTATAACGGAGCACATCAGCCGATTCTTAGCCCAGTGTAGAAAAGCATCCGCCGAGGAAGCCCTCAGAGTCTATTTCTTTCCATTGTCCCTCTCTGGATCAGCTTTCACCTGGTTTTCTTCACTACCACCAAACTCAATTAGGAGATAGTCGATCTGGAACAGCAATTCCATAAATATTTCTTTGCTGGGATTCAACAAATGAGACTGTCAAATTTGACATCAGTTAGACAGAGGTCTAATGAGTAAGTTCTAGAGTACATCTAACGTTTCCGAGACAATAAAAGCAGTGCTATAGTATTATTCTGAGCGATGAACAGCTAGCTGATTTGGCCTTCCAAGGGTTATCGAGTCGCATTACGTGAAAATTTTCTTCCCAAGAGTTCAATAGTTTAGCACATCTGATTCATGTGGTATCGACTTACGAAAGTCGATTATCAGAAAGGAAGGAGATTTTGGAGCATTGGAGGCCTGAGGTAGAGAATTTCAAAGCATGAGCCTTCATACTTCGAAATTAGGGGGCATGTGTTAACGCCCAAATTTGGAAAACCCAGGGAAAGGTTGGAAAAGATCAGCTAAAGTAAAAGAAGAGTCTGGTTGCTACAGGGAGAAAGGTGATCGGATAAAGCACGAAAAGATTCTGTCCAAGAATAGAAGATTATCTAGATGACACAAAGTTTGAGAAGGAGCCAGCCATGTCACTCACGGCAGGGTATTTTATCTATGTAAATCATATCTTATATAGCAACTTCCCTAGAGATATTTTCCTTTATATTGTTAGAAGATAACGTCCGATGGTTGTTGTAACCACATTGGACTCTGTAATACTATGGTATAAATATAGACCTTCTAGAAACCTCTAAGGGAATTAACACATCTTTCAATCAAAATTACTTCGGCGTAGCGCCACCCTAGTTCATCCAGGTTTCTACCGGTGGGGTCTGGCTCTCGACACGGGGCTACATCGGTTAACTTCAATCTTCGGCGAAGGAGTAAGTCCCACCACTATCCCGATATGTCTCACTCTGTTAAGGCTGCATCGGTTAGATTCGACCTCTTAGGCCAATCAGATGTATCGCATCACGTCCGTGCAGGGTCTATCGGCCTATCAAGCTCTCTCCGCCATCGTCGGACTTGTGTTGCATTAGTTAGGTTTGACCTGCGAGGGTGCCAATGGTAGATTGAGCTTTAGGCCTATAGGTCTCTGTATGGCGTTTTCATCAGAGTGTTAGCCAATGAGTTATCTATACATTGAGCGCCACACCCATCGTATCGGCTCCATGGTCGATACGGACCAGTCTTTAGAGACTCCCCTCGAGCGCCACTCCAAGTGCATCGGCCTTCTAGTCGATGCGCGTCTATCTCCAAAGAGACGTTCTCTCATCGGCTCAGCCAGCCGATGGGTTCGCTTCACCCTTGCCATATCCGGAGCAGCATCGGCTTTGCAGCCGGTGTGTCTTTTATACGATTCCTTGCCACTTCACATATGTCTTCATTGGCTTTCCAGCCGATAAACGACCGCTATAGCTTCCGCCGACTACCAAGAGGGATCCTACATACTTTGCTTTTAATACCCTTTGGTGTCTCCATCGTTTCTACGGCCGATAGATCAGGATCTCGCTTTCACCACACGCAGAGCCATCTCCTTCGTCGACATATGTCTACGCCTTTATCGGCTCCCCAGCCGATGGAAGAGCGTCCCGATACCTATCGACGACCAACCAATAGCAGGAGCCATCCGGACGCGGCTGATGACCACCTCAATCCTATCTACGGCCAACCGATAGCGAGCGCTCGTATCGGCGCATCGTTCGACTGACCCGTTTGTCTCACCTTCTTGTCAATTGTAGGGTCAAATTGACTAACTCGCCCATACCCGCACTGTCACACCGGAGCCGAGCGGACCTCACGGGCCCTGGCGCACGTACCTCAAGCCATGGAGAGAAGTTGACTGTCCTGTACTGGAGCTAAGCAGACCTCTCAAGCGTCGGCATGTTCACACCGTCCGCGTGAGATCAGACACGAACAGTGGGCCTATCGTGGTGAAGGCCAGAGTGCACAAGCGGGCGAGTGTGGTCCGGAGAGATGGCTGTCAGTGTGTGGTTGGTGCAGTAGCTTGGCAGGCATGTACGTGTGGGAGTCTCTGCAAAAACATGTTGGACTTTGTTGCCCTCCGTTTGTCAGGTGACATGGCGCAATCTGAGATGTCAATTTTTAGTAGTGGCTATAAAATCTTAAGGGCATTGAGATCTTTTTCTTTAAGATTTTCTAATCATTTCAGGCTGTAAAAAGAGGGTTAGTTGTTAGGGATTATTCAGAGAGAAATTTCGGTAGAATTTTTCTAAATGTATAAAGTTTATGAAACATTAGTGCGGCAATTAATCTCTTTTTTTTCTCATCTTTGTATATGTGTAATGATCAATTTTATATTATTTTTTTCTCTATGATTTGGATTGGTTTTATTGATCTAAAATTTAGCTGTGGTGTTTTTCTAGTATTCTGATTAGTTAATTATTCTAGATATTGTATTATTAATTAATTATGGTTTAATTAATTTTGGTCAATATTTTTTTAGTATTTTTTTTGTTAATATCTCAATATCCAGAAGTCCAATTCCAGTTGTGTTTCTTTGAAAATTGTGTCTACTTTATTGTATCAAAATTCTAGGTGGATCGGATTTATGGATCTACGTCTACAATTTATTTAGTGATGAAACGGTGTTATATGCAGATTCTAAAAATGTGGTTTTTAATTTTTATGATTCGTGGAAAGTCTTGACTTCTCCGATCATTCACTCCCTCTCGTTGCCTATGTTCATATGAGTCAATCCTATCTATACTATTAGAGCAAGTTATTTATTTTATTATCTTTTCTAGTTGATGTTAATCGGCAATTGGAAAATATATTGACGGATATGTATTCCACAATTATTCAAGGGCTAGGAAAAAGTGAATGACTTTGATTGTGTGTATCTCAAGTTAATATATGAGGTATGAAGAGCACTTTGTGATTATTATAAAGCGTCAAACACAGTAAAAAGGTACATCAAGACATGTAAAAAATGAATACATGTGTTTTGAGATAAAACCTTATGAATCTCTTGATGATTTTTTTGCTCACTTTAATAATATTCTTAGTAACTTTTGTTCTATTAATATTATATATTCTGAGGATGAAGATTCTTGCCAATTGCGAGGAGCATTAGATATGTCTATATGAGAGATGAAGGTAACATCAATTAGAAAATTTACTAACATGAGTATACTTACATTAAATGTTTTTTATTCTAAATTGAAAACTCATGAGCTAGATGTGTTTGCTAGGAAATATATTGCTAATATATCAATGGTTTTAGCTTCACAAACTAGTAATTATATTAGTGATAATTCTTTATCTAACTATGATTTGTCCTCTTTGTCTTCACTAACTAATGAACAGCTAGAAAAACTTCCTAAAGATGATTTATCACTTCTATCACTTCTCTCCACTTGGGTCACAAGTGCTTTGCAAAATATTCAATTCAGAAAGAGTGCAAATGGTGGTGAACCTCGGAAATGTTTTAAATGCAGCTTGCCTAATCACTTTCATCTTAAATATCCAAAATTTCTATCAAGAATTTTTAGGGATGAAGATGAGGAGGACACAATGTAGAGAGTGACAAGAAGCGAACACTCAAGAGCACTAAGAAGAAGAGGTATTTGAATAAGAAACTAGTGCACCATGTTCTTTCTGCTCTTAAATAGGTAAATTTAAACAATATGGGTGCCGAGAGTGACGATGATGCTACTATCAAAAGCAATAAAAACTTACTTAGTATATGTACGATGGCAAGTAGCAAAAGCATCACCAATAGTGACTTCAATAATAATAGCTACAATGAGTTACAACCTTTTTATGATAATTTAGCTTGTGCTATTGAAAAATTTGTTACTTAATTAGAGAAGAGAGATAAAAAGATTAAGAAACAATATATTTTGGTTGAATAATTAAATGCTCAAATTGTAAGACCTAAACTTTGACTACGGTAGACGGTTCTTACAAACCATGTGACTTTAGTATATGCTGAATTTATTTCTCTAAGGATATTCATACTTCTACTTTATTGTACCTTAAGCTTGAAAAAAACAAAAATAATAAACATGTTCGTGTAGTTGATAAATCTACTTTATATGATAATTGCAATTCTCCTAAGTTTGTTGAAAGATGCTAATATTAAAATTGCTAAATTAAAAGATGATTTTGCTACTCATAAGATTCTTTCATACTCTAATTGTGATAAAAAGTATAAATTTTAGCATGCCTCTTATAAAAATTGTGGCACTCTTTTCAAGCATATTAATTACTTGCAAGGAAATATGGAAACTAAAAGTTTGAATCAAATTTTGAATCAAAACACTAGTTCTCAAGAATTTAAAATGAGTTTGGGTTATGATCCTTATAATTATTCTTAGACCCATACTCCAACTGATGCTAAATCACTTGCTAGTAGCATAATTGAGATAGCTGATGAAACTAAAAAGGTAATCTTCAAATCTGGCACTACCATATCATCTACTAGCACAACTTGAATATATGTTACTTAACACTCCTAAAAGTAAGTATAAAGTTAAATACACTTGCACTCATTGTGACAGAGATAGACATAAAGTAAAATTTTATTTTAGACTTGCTAAGCAATAAATGAGAGAAAAGGTTGAATCATTATCTAATTTCCAAAATACACGTTCTTTTGGTTCTACTACTAACATGAGTAATGATAGATCTAAATCTTTATATAAAAATATTTATGTTATATGTACTAGTGTGTGTCATGTGTCTTAGTATTGAATTTCTAAATATTCTATTACTAACTTTAGTACAAAGACCTCGACATTATTTTCTTCTTTGTAGGCACTTCATACGAGGAAGGAGAACATTTGGCTAGTGGATTCCATATGCTCACACCATATGTCTGGTGATAAGAGTTGGTTCTCCTATCTCATAGGATCATCGCATGTTGAAATGGAAAATCTATGGTTGTGGCTATAGGTACAGATGTATACATTCAGGGGGAGAATATCTTTGATGATAAAGCTGAAGCTTTAGTTCCTCCCACACAATTAATTGAATTGGTTTCAGCACCTACCATAACTTCATAAACAACTGAGCATTCTCAAGGTTCAACATCTTCTGTGCAAATAGAAGATCAAATTAAATAAGATTAAGTTCCTCAAATTACAGCTCCCTTCACATTAGTGAAGACATCCAGCTCAACAAATCATCGGTAATCTTCATGAAAGGGTGACACATTTAAGGTTAAATGATCCCAACTCTCATGCTCATTCAGCATCTGTAGCATTTTTTGAAGCCAAATATATACCACACGCATTAACTGATGAATCTTCGATCAATGCCATACATGAAGAGTTAGAAAATTTTGAATGTAACAAGAATTGGAAACTTGTAGCACCACCTCCAACTCATTCTATAATTGGAACTAAATGGTTTTCAAAAATAAATAAAGTGATGATGGTGTAGTTGTTAGAAACAAGGTTGGTAGTTTAAAGTTTTACACAATTAGAAGGCCTAGATTTTCATCTGCTCCTATTGCTAGATTTGAAGCAAAACTATTTTTCTGAATGGTTTTATCAATGAGGAAATTTATGTTAAGCAGCCACCTATTTTGAAAATGCTAAATATCCAAATCATGGTTTTAAACTATCTAAAGCATTGTATGGTTTAAAACAAGCCCAAGAGCATGGCATGATTGGTTGAAAAAAAATTACTCAAAAAGGGCTTTATTATGGAAAAAGTAGTAAAATTCTAATGACTTTATCAATGAAGAAGTTTATGTTAAGCAACCACCTAGTTTTGAAAATTTAAAATTCTAATGGCTTTATCAATGAGGAAGTTTATGTTAAGCAACCACCTAGTTTTGAAAATGCTAAATATCCAAATCATGTTTTTAAACTATCTAAAGCATTGTACGGTTTAAAACAATTCCTAATAGCATGGTATGATTGGTTAAAAAAATTTACTTGAAAAGGGATTTATTATGGAAAAGTAGACAAAACTCTTTTTGTTCTTAAGCATGGCAATGATCAATTATTCATTCAAATTTATATGGGTGATATTATCTTTTCTTGTCCTTCTTATGCTTTAGTGTCTTAGTTTTTAGAAATGATGAACAGTGAATTTGAGATGAGTATGATGGACAAATTAATATACTTTTTGGATTGTAAATAAAACAAATAAAAGAAGGTATAATACATATGATTCATATGTATTATTTATAGCCATGTTCATGCCATTAGTTACCAGTGTTTTTTATATTGGTGATCTTGTTTTAAATGTACTAATATGGTATGAGAAATATGAGAATGGTCAAAATTATATGCTATGAATAATATAAGAAAGATTAAGAAAATATACATTATCTATTGCACTTTGCTATAAACTGTATGACCAGAACTTAATTCTTAAGCATGAAATAAAAAAAGACATAGGACTGAATGGGTTCAAAATTAAGGCTAATGGTGAATATAATTCCTTATAATTTATATTTTGTTGAAATCAATCAAGTTCTCAATTTTTTAAAAGTCACCAATAAAGTTCATCTTCTTAATGAAATAGTTAAGAAAATAATATCACATCTTCTAATAAATTATTAATTGTATTTGATTTTAGTTATGCTAGATTTATATTACATGTGTATGGATGTGAGACTACAAATTACTTTTAGCAGTGAGCATGTTTACATTCATGATTTGTGGTGCTGACAATAAAAATCAGAACAAAATTAAAAATCTTTCTTTATTCATGTATTCTTGATGAATCCATTGTCAAAAAGGGGAGAGAGTTTACATAAATTTTATTTCATTTTTTCGAAAGGTAAATGGTAATGTTCAATATTCATGAGTTTTGCCAATGTTTTCATCAAGAAAAAATTATGAAATCAAAAGTGATTAAAAAATAGTTTATATTAAAATTAGCATTAATAATTAAGTTATATTAAAATTGTTGTATATGTACGCTGACATAAATCATGTCGGCATGGGCTAACATGGGCTGGTAGAGACAAAAAGCTAGTAGGCCAGCTGCGTAGACCAATACAATGGATTGGGCTAGTGACAAAAGCAGACTGACGACGTAAAGACGACCTAGCAGGCGTCAGGGCGAGTGAGTCTCCTGTGTACCTAACTAACTGGCAGGCCTAGCATGGTAGTGACGCATGAGGAGGCACAGCGATTGATAGGTGGGCCTAGCATGGCGAGGTATTGATCAAGCATGTGGGCGCAGGTGATCCAGAGAGACAGGTGTCATCATACAGTTGGTGCAGTGGCGTGGTAAATATGTACGAGCAGGATTCTCTACGGAAATGTATTAGACTCTGTGAGGCTTCATGTGTCAGGTGATGTGGCATAATCTAGGCATGATTTCGAATCCAATGACTTTAAACTAGGTTGAGTAGTGGCAACGAAATGTCAAGGACATTAAGGTTTTCTCCTCTGGAATTTTCTAATTATTTTAGGCTATAAAAAAATTGTAAAGCATTATGGATTATTGAGAGAGAGATTTTGGTAAACTTTATAGTAGATTGGTGTGGAAATTAATTTTTCTTTCTCGATCATTTTTTACATGAGTAGCGATTGATTTTATATTAATTTATTTTTCTTTGTGATTTGGATTAGTTTCTTTGATTTAAAATTTAGCTATATTGTTTTTAGTGTTCTGAAATTTTTGATTGGATAATTATTTTTAGATATCATATTATTAATTAATTAGGCTTTAATTAATTTTGATCAATATTTTGTTTTGTAATTTTGTTTTATTAATATCTTAAGATCTAGAATGATCGATATGATTCTATTTATATTTGTTTGTAAATTTAGTTTAGTTTATTTTGTCAAAATTTCAAGACAAACAAAGTTACGGATTTGTAGTCTAGTTAGTGACAAAACAGCGTTTTATATTTGTTTGTAAATTTAGTTTAGTTTATTTTGTCAAAATTTCAAGACAAACAAAGTTACGGATCTAGGACTACAATCTAGTTAGTGACAAAACAGCGTTCTATTCAGATTTTAAAAATTGTCAATAAGAGGAAATGTTCAATTTTATTTGTGACTTCCGTAATTATTCACCCCCATCTAAATTCGACCCTACCCTCTATACTCTGTTGAATAAAAAATTGCTTTGTTTTTAAAACAGTAGTGTGCAAATAGCAGCAATAATTCAACTGACAGTACTCATCATTTTACACAGTATAATATATTGTGATTTGCACAACAATATAACATAATTACAAATGGGAAATCCTATAATTTTCATCACTTAATGAGGCATTAAAAAACTTCCACTAATTAAATGAGAATAAAAACTCAGATAGGAGAAAAAGGCTAATAAACAACACAATGAAATCTAGTTTGCTCCCCCAACTAGTCAAAATGATACATCCACAATGTAAACTGCCTTCTTCCCCTCAATGGTGGTAGTGGCAGCGGCGGCAACGCCAATGCTAAAGAAGCATCCTACCATGACATGACAGGAAGCTACGTGAGCTCCAAGCTGCGCCAATAAGACAGAGACATGTTCCGTTGATCGCACAACTCAAAATGTATACTTGTTCACTTAAAGGATGTCATAAAATCAAAAGAGCACGGATATAAAGCAATTTCTAGGTGGGCAATCTCAACACTGAGCTCAGGAACCATTGAGGGATCTAGATATGCGTAAACCATGCACAAAACGGGAAAATTCAGCTTGATCTATAGAATATTTATGGTGTTCTCTCTACTGCGATAATTTTGTGCCGTCAAGAAAATGGGCATCTGTATGTGTCCAGCCCATTCAATTTGTTGCTGATATCTTCTGTATTAATTCACAACATGTCCGAATGAAGACTCATTTGATCATTTCAACTAGCTACCACTGACCGGGGCCGCTAATGGGCACCTGTTCGCGTGGCCCAGATAACTGCATATGAAAAAAAAAAAGCCCACATGTGGCTCTATTCTTTCCAAATCGAGGCAAATCAACCACCATTCTGACGAGCTCCCTTCACCTATGTCCAGTGAGCTTGTTCAACCAGGTGTGTCTCCTCCTCCCCCACATCCCCACATCCAGTGTCCAATGGTGCGTAGGTGCCACCGCCGCTTCACCATGATCATCCCCTTCTTTATCGTCACTCTCTACCTCATTCAACCTAACTGGTTGGCAATCTTTTCTCTGCTGTCAACCCCTATGATAATTCTATTTTGTTTGCCTCTATGTCAGTAGCATGTTTATTTAGTATTTCAGAATATAAATAATCAGTTTTTTAATTTCAGAATATAAGAAAGAATCCGGGTCCCTTTTTATATATGTGAATATAGCAACAATAGCTGGAAAACGTATAGCTCTGATGAGATAATCCTATTCAGATGGCAGGTTGAATCCAAATGCTATGCCAAAAAAACCGAAATTTGCCCGACATTACCATTAGAACAAAGCACGCTGAAAACATGGAAGTGCTAATTTACTAAGGACTACCGTGGTAGACTTTTTTTTTTGCCAAGTTCCAGACATGCAACAAGCCAACAGTGCAGCAGAACCGCAGAGGCGAGGCAAAGCGTTCTGATGCAATGCGGCGGGTTGAATTACAGTTTACAGCAGAGGCGTGACAAAAACTCGGGAACACAAACTACGTGGCCAGCGGGATAGGGGGCCTAACTTAAAGTATTATTGACCTTAATGGGCTTGTAAATAGTGGGCCAGGCTTGGTGGGAGAGAAGGTGGCAGCAGGGCTGTGTTCACCAGTAAGACCATAAACAAGCAACTTCTAGGAGTTTCGTTGGATGCCATACAACCATCATGTAGATGAGCCAATCCCTCTCTTCCCGTGTGTTCTAGAGTGTAGCCCTACATATTTTCTATTTCAGTATGTTTTAATTTAAAGATAAGTGTAATATTTTATAATAAGCACCCTAAGCATAAACATATACAAAACTTATCCCTCCCCTTTTCCTCTTCATCTCTACCATTTCTCTCCTCTCCACGGATGTCGTCACCACTTATCCCATGCCCCCTCCCCTCTCTATTTCCATTGGTGATGACAGAACATAAGATGGGCGGTGAGACCATAGCAGCGGTCAAGGAGAAGTTGTCCTTGACAGATCTAGCCTCTTTTCCGTTGTTCACCACTGTTGCTAGAGGAGTAACTGACTAGTGCAGATCAAGGCATCACAGCCAGCGATTTATAGGTTTGATGTTGATCAGGATGGGAGCGGTAGTGAGCTTCTAGTATGTTCCTCTCTCCCCTCCTACCACCACTTCTCCCAACCACCGGTATCTTAGTCACCAATGCCACGCGCCTGCTCAAGCTTCACATGATAAGGGAGGGGGACTGCACAGCAAGGCGATGGCCTTGCCCAACGCACTATGCGAGCCATGGCTCTACATGTGAGTGGCCTCACCTTATTGAGACACCTATGCTCTGTACAAGGCATAACGAGCCTGACAAGGCCACTCACCACCTTATCGCATCGTGAATGCTATAATGGGTGTTAGAACAATCCATAACCATCTCCACTAGAAACCCTAATATCCATTCCTAATCCTAAAAAAACTATTTTATTTAAACTTTGAGTGCTCATTAAAACCCCAATAGCTTCCAATTCCAATAGTTTTCTCTGACAGAAAAAATAGCCCCCTACTCCCAAAAGAAAGAGGAACCACACATCTTCAATCAACTGCTAGCTCAACTGCCCTTCTTCATACACTCTTTGCTCGCCACATCCACCCTCCACCACTCCGACATGATCTTGGACCACCGCCTTGTGCATGTAGGAAAACTACCTGCCATTTAGACGAGCACCACCCACTAACTAGAGGAGCATCAGAGAGCTACATACTGCCTAGAGGAGTTCCTATCCTACCCATGCGATTGGCCTGCACCGAGCTCTGCCATTGAGCCCTAAGATCCACCATTGTCACACGAAGCTCTGCCACGACCACCCTAAGCTCTGCAGTGTGATCTGCTGCCACCTCTACTTCACGCTCCCCGGATATTGGTCACTGGTCACTTTCACCCTTTACATCAGATTGCATGGCTGGGAGATAGAAGGTTGCAAGATAAAGCACTTGTTGTCACTGTTAGGTGTTAGGTGAGAGCATATCGGGATGGTATATTGGGGAGAAGCAAGCATCTCCTATAATAGTTCTGTAACTGGTATTAGAGTTGCACTAATAATTACTTATTGAGATGAGATATTGGAAATTAAGCTGCTGGAGATACTCTTACAGCAGCGGCTTGATGCCTTGATCTTGTCGAATCTCGTGAATCGAGTCTGTATAGCTACAGTTCATCTTACTGCAAACTAATTTTATACGAGTACTTTTTATGTTTGATGTTTTTATCAATACATTACGATATGGTTATACACGATGGAGCCGAGCCGCACATATACAGTGAGTATAAATGTTCTATTATCCCAGTTTAGGTAGCGTAGTTATCTTAGGCTTACTTATTGATTTGTTGTAAGCCAAATTGCTATTGGGGCAGTCCTGTATTACTCTGCTAACTTAATTATTTGGCGTGTGGGGGTGTTTATAGATGAGTCAACAGTGTATGCCCTCTTGCAGAAATATGATGATTTTGTTTGTTTAATAAAATATGCCCATGCTAACGCTACGGCCCTATATAAGAGTGGAATCCACTTTTTTGAAAAACAATTATAATTCAAAAAAACACTGTACATTCCAAGCTGCACGTTCATTTCAAAATTATGATAACTACTACTGGCAGCTCTCAATTGTAAATTTCAAGTCTCAATCAAGAGGAGTAAAAAATTAAGAACCATGATTAACATCAATATGGTAATAGTGATGAGATTACACCTCTCGAATGATGAAACAAAGAAAAAAAATGAAGACTCCTTCAAACACTTACAGTGAAATATTAACCTTTTTAAAGATTACAAATAAAAATCCAGTCTCTATACACAGCCAAAAATTATATAGAAATACTTAGATTCCAAGTTGCATAGCTAAAAAACCAACAAACCAAGGAAAGACATAAAAAAAAGTTAAGCTTCGAACTACATCTGCAATACAAGCCCTGTTGTGCCAAACAACCAGACTAAATCAATCTTGATTTGACCGGCTCCTTCTTTAACCTGTCCCTATCATGGGCTAGATCCAACCAATCCACTTCCGACAACTTCAAGTAGAAAAGAAGAAGAGCCCCATTAGTCGTTGCACAAACAGTTTCTAACAACACCTTAGGTCAAGTACCACTTATGCCCTAGATCTAACGTTGTGTCTCCTTCGTCACCAGCACAGCCAATGTCTCTCCTTACTATAGTCATCTTGCACACCAAAGAGGTACTAGATATGCCCATTAGGCCAGATCCAACAACCCGGTTGCCACCAGCTGCACTAAAGGAGGTTGCTATTGGTTCTTCTCATTGCAGCTATCTAACTCACTCGAAGGGCACTAGATCTAGCCATTAGACCATACCTATTAACCCCAAACACCTTTTGCATCATCTAGTTAATCTTCCATCCTTGTCATTGCCTTTCGATCCACTGTTGTTGGTCACCGAATCTTGCGGGAGCCGATCAAACCGGGCATAGACATGAGCGAGCCAGTGGAGGTCCGATCAGGGAAGACGGCGCCTTAGTCACGCGAAGGCCTAGGAGTTCTATTTAACTCTAATATAGGTCCTTAGTCTTTAAGGTTTGAGGTCATACCAGTCAATTTGATCCTGCAATTGGCAAGAAAATAGAGATGATGAAATCCGTGAGCCAATCGGCCGATGAGCTGATATGGCTCACCCTATCGGCTAGATGCCAATAGCAAGGTGGCACTTGAGTCTCGGCTGAAAAGCCGATGAAGATATTGGTGATAAATACGCGGAATAAAGTAAAAGACTTATCGGCAGAAGAGCCGATGACACTGCAAATAGGATAAACGACAAAAGCAGGGAGCGGGGCCCGAATACCCTTGAAGACATGAAAATCAGCAACTACTGTAACGGCACCGTTAGAACCAGCCTCGATAGATCGGACCAAACTGAGACAGTATAAGACCATGGCTAATGGCGGAGAGATGGCGAAGGCTGAATTGGACGTAATGACGGAAAGGACAGGGCAAGATCATCGGCTGCTTATCGGTCGAACGTCTGATGCTAGCCTATGTCTAACCTCGTCGGCTAGCTAAGCCAATAGGGAATGAAACTCGCTAGATTCGACGCCTGCCCTATCGAACGTGGACCTTATAGATTAGACCTAACCGAGACAGTATAAGGTCATATCCGATGGGACCAGATTGGTCACAAGCGGATTAATCGTCGAGAATATAGAACAGATATATATATATGTATGTATGTATATGTATATTGGCCAAATAGCTAATACGCTAGGCATGAAATGCGAGATAAGAATAACTCATCGACTATTCACTGTGATGAAACATCGCGCAAAGACCCGTCAAGCTAATGGCTCAATCTACCGCCAACGGTCTCGTAGGTCAGACCTAACCAATGTAGCACGAGGCCAACGATGGCGGAGGGAAGCCGATGAACTGATAGGCCTCATGTGAGCATGATGCGGTATGTATAATCGGACTAAGAGGTCGGATCTAACTAATATAGTTTTAGATAGAACGAACGGACTAGGATAGTAGTGAGACTTATCCCTTCGCTGAAGATCAAACCTAACCAATGCAGCCCCACGTCGAGAGCCAAAACCCGCCAGAGTAAACCTAGACGAGCTTAGGTGGAGATGCGCCGAGAGTTGTGTTGATGTAATTGAACAATAGGTTCTAGGGATCCATATTTATACTTTAGAATTACAAGATTTTGACGTGGTTACATACAACCCCTCGATAATATTTCCTAAATACATAAGGAAACTAATCTCTAAGAAGTTACAAAAATAATTAAACTTGCCTAGATTATATGACATATTCTATATAGATAAAATAACCTATCGTGGTTTCCACAGCTCCTCCTCAGACTTAGTTGTATCTGGATAACCTTCCGTCTTTGACTGAACCGAATCCATTCTCAACTCATTCGATCAACTTTCTCACTATGTCAATTGGCTTCGTTCTATGAGCTGACTAGTCCTCCCTTAATCGGTTGATTCTATTTGTAGGCTAACCAAATTTTAGCGTTAATAGCCACACAATCGAAACTAACCAGATCCAACTACTGTGTCCATAAGCATCTCGCTAGGCACCACATCAATCACTGCCATGGGTCAAGCCAGCAAGTAGAGGCCAACTATCTTTCTTTCCTCAATGACAAACTCGCAGCCCCAGCCAACCTAGCACACCTCAACACCATGCTAGCACCAACCCTCGACCAAGCGACAACAACAAAGCAGGGAGAGTTGTGACCCACCGCCAACCTGCTACCACACAACCAAAACTAGTCATGGTAGCCCCAGACTGATAGTTGCTAATAGCACCGTTACCATTGCCATAGACTCCATCATCACCGCCGTCCATGAGCTAGGGAGAAGCCTCCTAGCTGCCACTGCACGAGCCCATGGAGACAACAATCACCGCCACCACCTGTCACCACTATCCTCCATGAGCCATGGTGGCCTAGCCACCACTACACGAGCCATTTAGATGCTAGTCACCGCCACCCTCTATCATCGCCACCGTTTACCACCACGAAGCACGGTGCAATGAACCTAGATCCAACAACAACCCTTGGCTCCCATCAACCGAGAAGGCAAGAAGAGGCCTTGCCGCTGCCATCCCTGTTGCTGCATGGATGCCCAACAGCTGGTTCGAGCAGCAATGTCACACCTCACCCTAGCACTGCCATATAGACAATGTCATGTAGTGTGCGACATAGGAGAACAATGAACATTTCCCTATAGTATTGCGATATCGATACCAGTCCTATGATACAGATGCTAGTACCCATGGTAGCATGACAAATCATAGCAAAAACTAAATATAAATACATTATACATTTGTGTTGCATCTATGGACAATCCTTAAAATACAACTATCAATCAAAAATAGCAACAATGAAACTTAGCGTAGCTAGAACACCAATTCACAAGCAATAGCTTAGGTCTAGGGACAAAACTTCAACCTTCATCTTTTCCTGCTTTTTCCTAGACTCTGAAAGGGACAAAAACAACAAAATAACGAAGGTGAGTACTTTCGAACTCAACAAGCCACTAGGAAAGGTGAACAAGCAAGGTGCAAAAGGTTGTATTTATTTGGCAACCTCTTTGTTTTAAAATATTTTCCAAACTCTAAGTGTGGATTCTTATAAACATTCGGAAGGAGACTCCTTGTCTTCATCCATCCATGAGTTGTTTTGCAACGGCTCGAGCGAATAGTCAAATTTTAGTTTTACATAGTTCCTTCTTTTCTTCTATTAGTTTCTTTCCACTTTCTTAGTTATTCTCTATCATTATCTCTACTTCTCGGATCTACTCACCACAGCCTATACCTTGGCTCCTCCGAGCTATCCAAAAGCTACACCATTCCGCTTCCTCTTGAGAAGTCTAATCTATGATACCATCCGACATCCTAGGTCACAAAGGCCCATTTAACAACCACTTAGGTCATCTGTCAGTCACTCAGATCGACTCTAGCAAAGTTTCTCATCTCATAAAGCATAGGCAAATAAATCTAAGGTAAAAGAATCACCTCACATTCACCATTGACTATGGACACGACTGTTCAAACAGTTTAGCTAAACTCTGTAGAGGTTACACGCTTTACTCACATAATATGAAACTAACACCGAGTACCCATCAGCACCGAAAGTTTATGAACAGGCCTTTCCAATGCAGACTGAGGGTCACCAATGCCAATAAGAAGGGTTCGTGCAATCAGCTGGGTCAAATAGTCCAACCTCCTGAGCTCATAGTAAAGAGTGAGTCCCGAATAGCCCTTACCTAGGATCCAAGAACATATAATTGCATCTCACAATGTCTCAAGTAATCCATAGTAGCATTTCTCTACACCTTAGCCTATACCCTCGCTATCCTCATCCCATGGCACCCGAGGTTTGCTCAACCGACTAATTACTCAACTAGAGACATCCCATAATACATGTATGATCGCACTATAAGATGTTCGGATGAAATTCCCATAGGAATAGATCCTTATATGCGAATAAAAAACCAAACCATACAAGTTTCACAAATCACTTTTCATTTTCAAACATGCCAACACCAAGTGTCAGGTTTCCAAAATAGTTTCACGACCTATTTTTTCCAAAATGACAAACGACTATGATTATGGGGATTTTATTGATACCCATGCTCGAAGAGCACAAACAATGAGGTAACTCTACGATGGAGTGAGGGTTTGCAATCACCCTTAAAAAAACGTAGCTATTGGGTAGGTCCATCGGTTACGAACACTAAGGCTGACCAAATTAATGTGTACACTAAACATACATATTTACAATCGGCACATTTTATAAATAGGTGCAATCTGATCAAAGAGTAACTTGCCTTTCTTTGAATCTTCAATTCTTCAAGAAATCCATGCCTATCAAATTCCTAGTGTGGCGACTACGCATTCAATATAATAAATTACCAAAAACCCTATAAAGTATAATAATACAATTATAACTAATAGTGCTATTAGATAGATTTCAATTTTAGAAAATTTCTAAAAGTTGAACAAAATCAAACGGAATTATGATTTGCTACATATGAATTTTTTAAGTTTTATTAAACTTCTGGAAAGAGGAAAAGGTTTCTTAATACAGGAATATTCCTTTATGGTTGTCAGCAACTCTAGGTGGTGATCAGAGTATGCAGCGTCAGTCAAAGTGGATCTAGATGTTAGTGACTCAAAGGATAAAATGAAGTTTAATTAAAGATTAGGTATGAAGATTAAGTATGGTGGGCCCACATGTGATGGAGTGTTTACAAACGAAATTAGTAGGGTCATTACTATGAGATTAAGACATTGAGACCCATTGGATCCTACTTGTTAGTGTCTCTTTCTTCCTCTCTTCTCTTCTTTTCTTCTTCGTTTCCTCCTTACTTTCCCTTTCATCTTTTCTTCACCAAGAGAGGGAGATCGGTAGGGAGGTGTAGGGTGGTGGGGCTCAAAAGAGAGGGTGCCAAAATCAGTTTCAATTGGTGTCTAAGAAACCAAAGGGGTAGCGTCGTAGCTTTCGCATGAGGCCAACTTGACCAGATGTTGTGGCATCATACTCAAGGAAGGGGAGGCGGTGATGTCTTGGTAGCGTCTTAGGGAGGAAGAAGGTGGTGGTGTTCCAGTGGCATTGCAAGTAGGAAGTTGGTCACAGCGACTCTACCTCATGTGACAGAGCTTGTGTGTGGGCTCTTGAACCTCAGCATGGCCCAATGTGAGTAGAACTGGGCGGCCAAAAGAAAGGAAGGAATAGAGGGTGAGGTAGTGGCACTAGGGTGGTGGAATCGGCAGCATGTTGGTGGATTTTGACAAGGGAGATGGCGGTGGTGCTGGTGGCGAGTGGAGTCAAGAGGATGTGGCGCATTGATGGCAAATGGACCATCAGTGCGATAGTGGGGTAAAATAGGGTGGTGTTCTCATGGGTGCACGTAGAGTGCTTGGTGGAATGCTTTGCCTTGTACTGCAGATGACCAAGGTTGGGGAAGGCAGCGATGGAGTGGGACAATGGTGGCATATGGAAAAGAAGCAAAAATGAGGGTTGGCTAGCTAGCCTATATAGCCATGGAGCAGGTTTGTAGAGGCCATACTGGCTTGGCTTGGCTTCGAGCTGAAGGAAGCAAGCAAGGACACAACATGGCATCATAGGGAAGGTGGGGTTCACATGAAGTGGTGGTGTCATGGTGTGATGTGACTAGGAGGATGGACGCGGTGCACGAGACCCAAAGATGGTGGCATGCAAGTGGTAGTGCAATGGACTAGGAGTGCAACAAAGAGAAGAGGTCGTCAAGCTCTTGATAGGGGCATAGGTGTCATCCTTTGTCCTGTGACGCAGATGTGAGGTGGCATTCAGTGGTAGTTTGGGCGTGTGGGACGGCATCATCGCGTATTCGCAAGGACACATGATTCATGGGTGCGATACTGTGTGGTGTATGGTGAGCCGTAGAAGTCATCGAGCGAGGCCTGCATAGCTGGTGAGCAACCAAGTGTGGATGCCAATGCACGGGAGCAACACATGGGAAAGAGGTGGCATCATCCTAATGAGCACGGGTTTGTGAGGTGGAACAGTGCACGGAATAGGCATCGGTAGGCGCACGGTGCTACAGCAGCACATGGTGGGTCACACAGTGCACTCATCTAATGGTGGCACTTGGCCATGCGGCATGATTGGCTGGCTATGGCTCGATGGCTCGAGCTAGGCCAATCAGGCAACTTGCTAGGTGAAAGGAGTTGGGCTATGTCGTTGATAGGCTAGACCAGGGAGGGAAAAGCGTTGGGCTAGTTGAAAGGAGGTGGTGGGCAACCCTTTTGTGGGGAATGGTAGTTGGGCCAAGGGAGTAGCGGAAATGTGGGTGTGGCCCAAGAGAAATAGTATCTTCTTTTTTGGAATTTCATAGTTGAGAATTGGAGGGAATTTGTATGAAGGATTGAATTGAAATTTTTGTAAAAATAAGGGAACATGATGAAAAGGATTTAAGTATGACCTAGATATATTTTGGGATGGTCTAGTAGGTGAAATTATTTGAACAAATTTGGAAAAATGTAAGAAAGAAAATGAATCTAAGGATTATTTAAATTTAAACTCAGCAAAGAACTTTGATCAATATCAAGGATGCATAGGATTTTAGTTATTATCAGCTAAATTTTTTCTAGTACTTTAGGATGTAATCCAATTCTAAAATCGGTATACGGGGGACTTTTATTTGGAGAGGAGTTTCGAAGAATAATTTATGAGTGTGATGTTTAGCACAACTCCCTAATAAAAAGGACTAAATCTTTTAAAACCTAAAATTTTATTAAAATAGTTTTTTAGCTATGCACAAAAGCTGAGGTGTTACAGGCATTGAGGCAGTGGATGGCAGAAAAGGGGTCGGCTAGGTTGGGAGGGAGAGCAGGCGGCTGTGAAATATGAACTTTACAGCTACATGTGCTGATCATATGCGCCGGGCTTCTCTAACAACACAATGTGCATTCTGCGGTATTCTAGGTTCCGTTTACTGCTTGACTTCTGCTGCAAGAGGGAAATAAAATTATGAATTGCTAAACGTGATTTGTTAACACGAAGAAACAGTTCGCCCTAATTAGCACAAATCAGCTCATTGGAATTTAGCTCCTCAATCTTTTCCATTTAGAAATATGCCCACATAGAAATTAGTGTGATTTCCAAAGCCCATTATATATGACGAATGAAATTATGAACTTCAAGCAGGAAAAATGTCTTGTAGGGAAATTAAATAAACACGATATTTATGTATCTACATATATAAATTACAGTATCATATTCCAAATGATCAGTGGATTGGACCTAGATAGATACCAGGCAATCTGCACAGAGCTCAAATGGTAGCTTTAGAACTCCATCATCCCTGATAATACATATATTGCCTGCACAGAGGAAGTTCACAAGTGAGTCCAGGAGGGAAAAAAAATTCCCACCAGATGGCATCAACTAATTTGTTCTCCCAGGAAAGAAATTGAACATATGGATTCGCCCTGGAGCAATTTCTAAACTGAGCTACGGAAATGAATAGAAGGGACTACCATTGCAGGGTATAAAGATGGAGAGAATAGCTTCGCATTTACACCAGAATTAGGTGATAGTGATTACTTTGTACCTTCAGGGCTTGGCCAGCTAAGATGATAAAGCAAGTGCTGATCATGAATAGATTTAACATATTGAAGAGCCCATGTAAATGAATAACTTTTTTACCTATAGTCACCAAAATAAAGGCAATTCAATCATACTGCAAAAACAAATTATCATTTTTTATTAACAAACAAAATCCACAGCAAGTAAATTTCATATCCAATCCAAATAGTATGAAATATCACAAATATGATGTAGCTACCCTCTCTCTCCATATTGATCTCTGTAGAGAATGAAATTCTGGCTTAACAAATATCAATTCCAACTTATAGAATGTGAGAACTTAGCTGAAAGTGAACTAATATTTCATGAGTTAATTAATAATAATATGTTCTATTTTAAAGATTGAAATGTGCTATAGTAAGCCACGACGACTGATATGCAGGTAGCTTCAAAGATTCTGATGCGAATTATAAGGCCGTTGGTTTTTCTGTACTTTTAGTTCAGGCCTAAGTGACTGTCCATAGTTTCCATCATGTTTCCAATTTCAGGTTGAGGAAATAGCTAAGCAGTAATAAGAGACCTCTAAGTTCGGGTCGAGGAAACAGCTAAGCAGTAAGAACTTCGAAGAGATATCAATGAAATATATATATAATTAAAAAAGAAACTTCATCATGCCTTCATGTTCCAACTCTTTTCGTGAATAGGCCTCAAGATAATAAACATGACTGTACATTTTCCTAGCCTATAGTTCCACTAGTTTTTATTAAAAAAAATTAAGACCCTGGCGGATTGCTAATGGATCGACATCAGGGAAGAATTAAGTCTTTAATTCCTTGCGAAAGACGATTTATATGTAGTTGCTGTCCTGACGTGGCACTTATTTGTATTTAGGTCTGTTACTCCGAAGGGTAGTGATATCATATTATCACGTACAATCCACATCCACGTATTAAAAATGTACAAGTTCGTTATTTTCTGACGTAATCTAAGTTCTTTCACCACCAATTTTTTTTAGTATCTAGAAATCACATACAAACGACTTGTTTGGAAGAATATACAAATCCTAAATCTAATTCTCGTATAGCAATTTGATTTTAACCCTGCTGTGGCAAAAACTTAGATATGCTTAGCTAGTAAATTAAGCAGCTGAATGCCTGAATCACGTGCGCAACATATTTAGCTAGCGCTATTTATAATTCTTCCAAGAGTTAAAAACACAAACAAAACTCAACAGGCATTATGAAACATCGAAACCGTATGAGATTGAAAGCACACACTCTAGATTGCATATACTATATGCTCAAAAAAGATATGGACAGTATTAATGCATCTATGAAAATTTTAAGGAATGATACATCAAAGGTTCTGTTTACAAAAGTTCAGCTGTAGTAGACCTCTTAGTACCGCGTCAGCCTAACCTGTAGGTGGAATACAAAAGAACAAATAGTTATTACATTAAGCTAACATGCCACAATGATCTATCCAAATTAAAGGGTGAAGGTCAGGAAATATTGTTATTAGATGGTTCTCCAAGTCATTCAACTAGGCAGCTCCCCAGAAGCTTGTGGATGTTTTCAGAAATCATGGAAAATAAATCAAACAAAATGAAAGTTTGTGTTATGTGGCAAAACCGCCAACGGCTTCACTTTTCCCTTTTCAATCTTCATATAATAGTCATACATGACCCAAACCAAGTAAAAATTTGTGACAGAAAATAAATTGTCAAACACATCTGTATTCAGAAATTGTCAAACACATTCATTGTACAAATGACACTGATGCAAAGCAAATCTATGTCAGAACTTGAAATTGCATCTGAAATATATGTCAGAACATGAAATTGCATCTGAAATCTGTGTTGACAACTTGACATAGCACAATTTAATGTATTAATAATTCATTTCTAGTCCCTGTGCAAGATCTCCAAAGAAGGAAAAGCAGACAAATATGTAAGTATTCATACATTATACACATTGAAGGAAAATAATGCTGAATGAAAAACATTACCCAAAAGTGGCATTGCAATTGTGGACAACATAGGTCTAGGGTACCCATAAGGAAGTCATTACTAACTACAAATAGAAGGTGGGTCTAATCCATATAATAGGAGATAGAGTAGGACTTAGCTATTAGGATTCCTTGTACTCTAAGTTGGGGTATAAAATCCTAACCAAATAATTCCATGAAAAGAAAAGATAACCAAAGCCATATTCTACTAAGTTTTTCACCTTGTAATTTTACCCCTCATTGTATATAAGGCTGGCAGGGAGCCCTTTAAAGGCAACTAGACCATTGAAACTTTACATCCACAATACAATCGGTGGAATACAATCCACCAAAACAGGAATATGATATTAACTCAAGTCAAGGGCCTAAACCTATTTAAATTTTTGCCTTTCGTATCCATGCACTTTTAGGTCTCGTGCATAGCCCATTTTATTATTGATGATACAAAACATCAACGGTTGGCACGCCAAGTAAGGGATGTGTCAAGATTTTCGACAGGTGCGATAGACCTAACTTCCGAGGTCATCGGCATCACCTATGTACCTAGACAAGCTTTTCACTTTGGAGGCCTCAAGTTTCTAACCGATGGCTTTAGCTGGCTTTCCTCCTTTGACTCGGAATCAAACCAGCCAGACAGGAGGACTAACCACTAGATCTCACTCGGTCCCACAACAGATATTCTTCCTTCAATCCTCAAGCGTCATGTTTCAGGTAGAACAACAAATCCAAGTTAGATCCAACTCAATCCTAGAGTTTGGTTTGGATACGGCTTTGTGCTACTGGGGTTTGGGCCTAAAGAGGATGGAGTCATCAAATCTTCGGTGCACTTTGATGATTCAAACAACAATACTAGCAGTTATTCTCCCCCTCAAGAGGTATTTATGGCATCTAAAACTCCCTAAGACTAGGATGCACAAGCGCACAAATGTCAAAAGGAGGAAGCCTATTGACTGCACGAACAACGTCTACACGAAGATCGAGTACACCAAAAGGAGGAAGAGCAATGTCGTAGGGCGGCACACGACACGTATCAATGAGCTACGTATGGGTTCACCCAGGATACAACAGGAATTATTAGACAAAGGTCGAAGATCATAACATTTTTGTAACTCCTCGATAGAATGTCATGGCCACTGCAACTCTTCTTGATTCTATTCTCTAGACATTGCCCAACCATGAGATATCTCCAACTATCGCAAAGATCAAAGCCATAGTCACTACAGTAGCTATACAACTGTTAACGCCAGAATTTGGTTAGCCTGCAAACGGGATCGGCTAATGAAGGAAAGACTGATTGGCTCGAAGAGGAAAGCTAATTGAAATGGTAAGAGAGCCGATCAGATGGGTTGAGGACAAATTCGGTCTGGTTGAATACAGAAGGTTATCCAGATAGTACCGAGTCTGAGTAGTCATGAGAACCATGGTAGGGTGGTTTATCTATATAGAATATATTATGTAAGCTAGACAAGTTTAGTTAGCTTTACAACTTCTTATAGATTAGTTTCCTTATATGTTTAGAAAATAATATCCAGGGGTTGTCTGTAACCATGTCAGACTCTTGTAAATCTAGGATATAAACATAGACCCTCTAGAACATATCAAAAATCATCAATAGATCATACAACACAACTTGGGCACATCGCCACCCTAACTCATCTAGGTTTTAGTGCGACCGGTTCTAGCATTTGACGCGGGACTGCACCAGTTAAGTTTGATCTCCGACGAAGGGATAAGTCCCACCATTATCATAATCCGTTATGCTTTGTCTAAGGCTGCATCGGTTAGGTCCGACCTCTTAGCCTGATCAGGCGTACCGCATCACATTCGCGTGAGACTCATTGGTACATCGCTCTCCCTTCACCGTCCCCAGTATCGTGCTATATCAGTTAGGTTCAACATACGAGATCGATACGGGTGGATCAAGCCATTAGCCCAATGGGTTCTTATGTGGTGTTTCATCGGAGTGAGTACCCGATGAGTTATCATTACCGCACGTCTCATGTCTATTTATATATCATCTAACGATTAATCCGCTAGCGATCGATCCGGTCACATCAGATTCAACCTGATACTATCCCGGTTAGGTCCAATCTATCAAGTTCGTGTCTGATAGGGCTGGCGTCAAGACCTAAAGGGTTTCATTCTCCATCGGCTCAGATAGCCGATGAGGTTAGATGTAGGCCCACGTCGGATGTTTGGCCAATAAGTAGCCAATGGCCTCGCTCCTTTCTTTCTCATCGTTACGTTCAATCTAACATCCGTCATCTTTGTGCCGTTAATCATGGTCTCATACTGTCTTAGTTCGGTCCGATCTATCGAGGCTGGTTCTAATAGTGCCATCATAGTAGTTACTGGTCCTCATGACCTTGTGGGGGATTAGGTCACGCTCTACTCATTCGTCGCCTTCACTCTCTAGAGCGTCATCGGCCTCTTTGGCCAATAAACCTTTTATTTTATTCCACACATCTATCGCCTACGTCTTCATCGGCTTTTTAGTCAATGCTCAAGCACCACCTTTCCTATCGATACCTAGCCAATACGGTGAGCCATATCGGCCCACTGGCCGATTTGCTCGTGGATCTCATCCTTTGTCTCCTCAATTGCAGTATCAAATTGACTGGCACACCCTCGAACCTCGAAGACTAAGTACCTACCTTGTAGCTAAGCAGATCTCCTAGGCCTTCGTGTGATCAGGTGTTAACGCCAAAATTTGGAAAGCCTAGGGAAATGATGGAAAAAGATCGGCTGAAGTAAAAGAAGAGTCCAGTTGCTACAGGGAGGAAACCGATAGGATGAAGCAAGAAGAGATTCGGTCCAAGAATAGAAGATTATCTAGATGAGACCGAGTTTGAGAAGGAGCCATGACACTCATGATAGGGTATTTTATCTATATAAATCATATCTTATATAGGAAGGTTTAGTTAGTTTAGTTAACTTTCTTAGAGATATTTTCTTTTATATTTTTAGGTTTAGTTAGTTGTTGTAACCACGTCAAACTCTGTAACGCTAGGGTATAAATATAGACCCCTTGGAAACATGTAAAGAAGGAACATATCCTTCAATAAATACAACTTCGGCTCATCGCCACCCTAGTTCATCTAGGTTTTTATCGACGGGGTCTGGCTCTTGACGTGGAGCTGCATCGGTTAACTTCGATCTCCGGCGAAGGGGTAAGTCCCTATCCCGATATGTCTTGCTCTATCTAAAGCTGTATCGTTTAGGTTCGACCTCTTAGACCGATCGGATGTATCGCATCACATCCGTGCAGAATCTATCGGCCAATCAAGTTCTCTCCGTCGTCATCGGTCTCGTGCTGCATCGGTTAGGTTTGACCGATGAGGATGCCGATGGTAGATTGAGCTTTAGGCCTATAAGTCTCTGTACAGCGTTTTATCGGAGTGTTAGCTGATGAGTTATCTATATCCCAGGCGTCATGCCCAGCGTATCGGCTCCTCGACCGATACAGACCAGTCTTTAGAGGCTCCCCTCGTGTGCCATGCCAAGAGCATCGGCCTTCCAGCCGATGCACGCCTATCTTCATAGAGATGTCCTCCCATTGGCTCAGCTAGCCGATGGGTTCGCTTCGCCCTTACTATATCCGAAGCGGTATCGGTTTTGCAGCCGGCTTTTATACGATTCCTTGTCACTTCACATATGCCTTCATCAGCTAAAAAGCCGATGAACGACTACTACAGCTTCTGTCGACTATCAGGAGGGATCCTGTGCGCTTTTCTTTTAATGCCCTTCGGTGCCCCCATCGATTCTATGGCCGATGGGTCAGGATCTTGCTTTTGATACACCTGGAGCCATCATATCCTTCGTCAACATTTGTCCACGCCTTCATCGGCTCCCCAATCGATGGAAGAGTATCCCGATCCCTATCGGTAACCAGCCAATAGCAGGAGCCACCCGGACATAGTCAATGACCACCTCGATCATATCGGTGGCCAGCCGATAACGAGAGCTCATATCGGCCCATTGTCTGACTAACCCATTCGCTTCACCTCCTTGTCAATTGCAGGGTCAAATTGATCGGCACGCTCACACCCACACCGTCACGCCAGAGATGAGCGGACCTCATGGGCTCTGGCGCGCGTACCACGAGTCACAGAGAGAAGTCGACCGGACTACACTGGAGCTAAGCAGACCTTCCAAGTGTCGGCGTGTTTGCGCCACGCGCGAGATCCGGCATGAACACCAGGGCACCCGCTCACCTGATCGAACCTCCGCCGGCCCATTCACGGCCTCTCCTGGTCCGATCAGCCTCCGCGAGATTCGGTGACCAACAACAACAGAATGATAAAAGAGGAAATCTTCAAAGTTGATCAAAAGCACTATCATCAAGATCTCCTCCTAGAAGATGTCCCATTAGAGACAAAATTCCTAGTGGCCCCTACTTGGTACGTCCTTCCCACCATAGTCTAGACGTAGTGGGTCGAAGCAACTTAGAATGTGATGAGGAGAACTATTGCTAGCTTGATGAAGAGTAGCACAGACTAGATATCAATTGCTCGGATCATCTTGACCGAGTAGCTCACCCGAGGTGGTATCCCCTAGTCATATATCCACTAATTAAAAACATTAAACTTAAGAGGGTTCTAATAGACGGTAGCAGTGCTCTCAATATCCTCTTTTTGAAGACATTGGATGATATGAATATTCCACACACTGAGTTGAGGCTAAGTACAGCTCCATTTCATAGGGTAATCCTTGGGTTTTCTTCGACACCACTCAGGCAAATCATGCTACCCATCAACTTTGGAACTAGAGATAATTTTAGAATAGAGAATATTTGTTTTGAAGTAGTGGACTTTGAAACTGCATACCATGCAATCCTAGGAAGACCTGCATTAGAAAAATTCATGGCAGTCCATCACTATACTTACCTAATGATGAAGATGAAAGGACCTCATGGAGTGATCGCTTTGCGTAGTGATAAATAGGCCTTCACTTATGACAAGGAAAGTTGTGAGTTGGCTCAATCTCATGAGTGCAGTCGGATGACAAGAAATTTGACTAGCGTCAGCTTTGACCTAAGATGAAGGGGATATCCCTAAGAAAAAGATAGCTAAGTCAGGCACTAGACATAAGAAGAAGATTCCACTCATCCTAGCTGATCTCCCTAAAACGGCGTAGATTGACATCGAGCTTAATCCTAAATAGGTAGATGCACTCATCATCTTCCTCCAGGCAAATAAGGACATCTTCACCTAGAAGACATCTAATATGCCTAGGATACCAAGGGAGGTGATTTAGCACTCACTTAATGTAAAGCTGGATGCTAAGCCGGTGAAACAATGACTCTAGCAATTTGCCCATGTAGTAGGATTTATCAAAGAAGTATGTTATCTAGATTGGCTTGCAAACCCAATTCTTGTTTGGAAGAAGAACGAACCAATGGTGCATGTGTGTGGATTACACGGATCTAAACAAAACGTGCCTCAAGAATCAGTTCGATCTACGTCATATTGACCAAGTGGTTGATTCGACCACTGCATACAAGTTTCTTAGTTTTCTCAACTGCTATTTAGGATATCACTAGATCAATTTAAAGGACAAAGACTACCTAAAGACTCCATTCATCACACCATTTGGAGCATATTGCCACATTACCATGTCTTTTGGGTTAAAGAATGTTGGGGCTATATACTAGCATACTATTCAACGGTGCCTCCATACTCAAATTGGGCACAATATAAAGGCATATGTTGAAGATGTGGTGGTCAAAATAAGGCATAAGGAATGCCTTATTGCTGATTTGGAGAAGTCTTTCCAAAGCCTCAAAGTTTTTAAAATGAAAGTTAATCAAAAGAAATGTGTCTTCGAGGTATCATCAGGGAATTTGCTTGGCTTCATCATGTCGCATTGCGGCATTGAGGCCAACCTAGAGAAATCAAAGCTATACTCAATATGGAGCCGCCGAGTACCTAGAAGGATGTTTAAAAACTTGCTAGATGCATGGTGGCACTTAGCCATTTTGTTTCCCGACTAGAAGAGTGAGTCTTGCTTTTTTTCAAGTTATTAAAGAAAGTAGATAACTTACAATGGACCCTCGAAGCACAAAAAGAATTTGAAGATTTCAAGACATACTTAACAACAGCGCTAGTTATAGTTTCACCAATGCAAGAGGAACCATTGTTACTTTATGTATCAGTCACTTCTTAAGTGATTAGTATAGTTTTGGTAGTGGAACATGAAGAGGATGGACATATTCAGAAGATGCAACAACTAGTTTACTTTATCAATGAAGTCCTGGCTGAGTCCAAAATTTGATATCCACATATACAAAAACTACTTTATGGTGCGCTAATCATTGTTTGAAAACTATTGCATTATTTCCTAGCACACTCAGTTTATGTGATCATTTCCTTTCCACTTGGTGATATTCCTCATGACAAAGAAGTAGTGGGATGGATTGCAAAGTGGGCTCTTGAGTTAATGGCTTTTGACATTACTTTCAAGGCATATATAGCAATTAAATCTCAGATCCTTATTGATTTTGTTGGTGAGTGGCTAGATCTTTAGGTTGCAGAACTAGCGAACAAGCTCAAGTACTAGACAATATATTTTGATGAATCTTTAAAGATTTCGGGAACAAGAGCAAGAGTTGTACTAATATCCCCAACCAGAGAAAGACTTAGATATGTTCTTTAGATTCATATTCCGACATCACACAATGTTGTTGAATATGAAGCGTTGATACATGGGATCCACGTTGCTATTTCTTTAAGAATTTAGTGAATGGTGGTTCATGGAGATTCACAACTTGTGATTAACCATGTTATGAAGGATTGGTCATACCTAGACGATAATATGATAGCTTATTGTTAGGAGGTGTGGAAGTTAGAGAACAAGTTTGACAGATTAGATATTACACATGTCCTAAGACATATAATGAGGTTGTGGATAAATTGACAAATATAGGATCCAGATGTGAATAGGTTCTTACCAATATTTTAACCATTTGTCAAAAAGAAGCAAGAGGCAAAGGAAAAATAGGTTCAGGAGAAATCCACTTCAACAAAAGTACTCGTAGTCTACCAAGATTGGTGGACCCCATTCATAAAATACTTAACAAATGAGACTTCATGTGGACAGTAGTGAAGCTGAACATGTCAAACATCATAGTCAAATTTATATGGTCTCAGAGGGGGAGTTATTTAGAAAAAGAACCACTAGAATATTGATGAGATGTGTTACTGTAGAAGAGGGAAAGCAAATGCTACATTTAATCAACTTCGGGATTTGTGAAAATCATGCAGCTTCGAGAATGCTAGTTGGGAAGGCCTATTAACAAGTTTTTATTGGCAAACTGCTATTACCGATGTGGAAGAGATTGTTTGGACGTATGAAGGTTGTGTGTTAGATTAATGTCCTAGCTCAGGAGTTACATACTATACCTATTTCCTGGCCTTTCGCCATTTGGGGGCTCGACATGGTGAGGCCATTTAAGAAGGCACTAGGAGGGTTCACACTTTTGTTTGTAGCAATGGACAAGTTTACTAAATGGATTTAAGTTAAGCCCATTGCAACAATTACTATTGATAGAGCAAAGGATTTCATTCTCCGCATAATATACAGATTTGGAATTTCAAAATCATCATGAATAATAGCACCCAACAAAACAAGGGGGGTTTTCCAAGAATTCTATGAGGAACTTGGCATTAAGATTTGTTTTGCTTTAGTGGCTCACCCACGTACCAATGGACATGTCAAGCGGGCCAACGGCATGGTACTTTAGGGGTCAATCTTCTATCTTTCTATTCTATGGTTCGGAAGAGGTCCAACCAACAAAGATGAAGTTTGAATCGCTACAAGTACACAAATATGATGAAGATAAATCTGACAAACATCAACTAGAAGAATTGGATCAACTAGAAAAGAAGAAGTGCGAGATGTGGTGACAATTCAATCGGCAAGATACCTTCAAGGCTTATGCCATTATAACCGCCATAATGTTCATGCTGAGCCTTTTTGGTTGGTGATCTTGTTTTAAGAAAAATCTAGAATACCAAAGGCAGACATAACTTGTCTCCTATTGGAGAAAGGTTGTATATTATCGCAGAAGTAACACGCCTAGAGGCTTATCAACTCAAGTGTGAAGATGGTACAGTTATTGATAGCTCATGGAATATAGAATAGCTACGTCTTTTCTATGCCTAATAAGTGTATCTTATCGTACTTTCAAATATACTATTTTTCCTCAGACTTACTACATCAATTGGTTCCCTATTAAGGTAGTAAGTCAGGGGCTACATATAATATATTATATTAAAGGAATTTTTTCCAACAAATCTATCTTGTCTGTTTGTAGCTAAGTTTGGGTATAAATAATACCAGTAGTTAAGCTCTATTTTCCAATACTACCATTTGTGTGCATGGGACACGTGCTTTAGCCAAATCCTAGCACTCGGAGGCTAGTCAAAAAGAGTGTATAATGCAAGGTACTAAATACTAGTCAAAAGGTAGACAAGGAAGACATAAAGTTGCATAGCAACTTAAAAAGTAATGTTACATTAAGGCTAATTTCACAAATGCTACTTAATGTTTCATTCCTATTTTTTTACAGCTCAAGTGTATTAACTATGGCAGATGCAACGTCTTGGACCTCATCTGTCAAGGAAATCACCCGGTTTTCAATACAAGTGGTTGCAAATCCCTCGTCGATTGCTTTCATGTCTATTCGGGGGTAGAGTGACTTCACTATGACTAAGAACTGAATGGAGCTCAGTGTAGCTTTCTCCATCACCAGCTTCTTATATTTATCTGGGGCTATTCACAACTGATCAAGGAGTTGTCCTGCGTCACCCGAGCTTGATCCGTCTCCATTCGAGTATAAGACATCCATCATGGGTTTGACAACATAGGCAATGACGTCTCGACTAGTCTCGATTTGTTGAATTTGTTGAGTACTACTTGGAATTGATCATGTGTTTTGGCTTTATAGTATACAAGATAGAAGACAAATCACGATGAAAATATAGAACAATCAAAATGGAGATAGCTCAAGTATGTTTACCTTAAAATTAGAACTCAAGTGCTGCTTGGGCAGCCTTGAGTGCATCAATTTCTTTTTCTTTCTTGGCATTGGAGTTGATCAAGACACCGATCTTGTGATCCCAAGCTAAGGAAAAGTGGGGAAGACGATTGGATGAAGATGAAATTAAGAATAAACCAAATAGAGCACAAAAAAGAGACCTACCTCCAATGGTTCCAAGTTCCTCAAGTCTAGCTTCATGCAACTCCTGAATTTTGGTCACCTTGGCATGGCTCAAGATGTCATCCCAGTCCTTCCTAATTTCATTTAAGCTGGCAATTTGAGGACCCAGTTGATGCAAAGCTTTGGACTTGGCTTGGGAAAAAATAATAAAGAAAATAGGAGAAGCTTCACAAAACATGAAGATTATCCATACCTCTAGTAACTCTGTTGACGTGGCATGTGATTATACATCATGTTTCTCCTCATATTCAGTTGCATCATTGACAACAATTCCCTCTTCCTAGCCATCTCCATTTCACTAGCTAATTCTGATCAGTGTGGTGTTCTTGGCTGGGGCCTTTCAAGGGTGGGTGATGATGAGGGATTTCTTCTACCTCTTTAGTCTTAGCAACAGAAAAGTGAGGAGGAGAAGGAGGAGGAGTTGGTAGATTGGAAGGTTGTACTTTGGGGGTAGCATCCAGTTGGATCTCTAGATCTGGCTAGGAGTAGGATGATCCTGACTGGTCTTTGGGTTTATCTCTAGCTGGGGAATTGGAGCTAGAGAAATCAGCTAACCCAGTCAGGTCAATATCACTCGGCCTCCTATTTTCATACAAAGATAGAGAGGAAATTCTACAGATTGAAAGAAAGAATATAATAGATCAATAATTATCTTGATAATGTCTTGAAATGGAATCCAAAGAATAAAAGAGATCAATAATTATCTTGATGATGTCTTGAAATGGAATCCCCAAGTGCTTCACTTAGGAGGTGGTGATGTTGGAGGCTGAACTAAGTGAGGTGGAGGTTGTACTTCTAGAGCTAGAGAAGATGGCTAGCTTTCTAGCTGAACACTCTCTACATTCGGTTCGAATGCTGGTTCTTTTTCGGTTCTCTTTGTTTTGGGCTTATCACTAGAAGGGGACATAACACATTTTTGGACGGCTGGTTCACTTGACTAGGGGATGCGAAACAAAAACTTTGTGTTCCTATAGTCGAGAGAAGTCAAATGGCAAATAAACAATGAAAATCAAAGAAAAAGGGTGCCTTAGCAACTCAGTACTTACAGCGGGAGAAAGATAGCAAATGTTGAAGGGCTTCAGGAACTCATCGCCCTTGGAGTTTATTTTGGTTCCCGAGGTGAAAAGTCTATAAACCTAATCGAATATCTCGGTTTCTTTCAAAGGTTTGGAGGATTCGTATGTAGGATCATTGGGGCTAGAATATTTGAAGGCCAGGTAGACCCGGTCTTTTAGAGGTTGAAGATGATGAAGGATCAAATGTCGGGCAACCCATACACTAGTCAATCCCCTCTTTTTAAGGTCACCAAGTAGTTTCAACAGAGAATCAACTTAGATCATTTTCTCAAAGGAAGGAAGAGAGGACCAAGAATCTTGAGATTTTGGGGCATGCCCAACAAGGTAAGGAAGAGAAGAGTTAAGATTGGAGCAGTAAAACAACTCGTGATGCCAACCCTTGAGAAAAGATTTCAAAGCAAGGAAAAACCAAGACTTTTTCAACTTATTGTGGAGTTGAATTCTCGCACCACCTATAGTTGATGGTTTTTAGCTGTTGGGTTGAGGCTAGACATTGAACAAATAGCGGAATAATTTGAAATGGGAAAGATTCCAAAGAAGGTTTCACAAAAACAAACAAAAGCGACAATATGAAGGATTGAATTTGGGTCAAATGTATAAGTTCCAATTATAAAAATCAAGAAGGTTGCGGAGGAAGTTGCTAGACTGAAGACCAAATCCATAATGAAAGAAGGATTCGAAAACCACAACTTCATGAGTTTCGGGGTTGGAAAGGATTCACTAGTTGTAGGTCACCATCCGATCAGTTCCTTTGCTGGAAGTACACTGGACCATAAATTTCAGCCGCCTCTCGGTGGTGATGGATGCCTACCACTCCTCGAATGGGAGCTCTTTGGATGCATCAGTCGTGGCACCCATCACAACACATGATTTAGGGTTTCCACGGAGGAGCATGAGGTGTGTCTAGCGGTGAACTTTAACCCTAGATCTAAAGAAGAGAGAGGAGGTGGTTGGAGCAATGGTGTGGAACGTGAGGTTTGGGCCGAGGAAGACAAAGAGGCACATTGGAGTGAATGAAGACTTTATTGCACAACGGTTAATAAGGGCTACGCTATGCGAAGTGGGCTTGGGCCTGTTCATTTGGTGGTGGACCCATAAACCGAATGACTACTTGTCATGATTAATGCATGATGCAGGTGATGTTTAGCTAAGTTCATAAAAGTAAAAATTATTATGATGTTTCCCTTGCTTCTATAAAATAGCTGAAATTAGTATCATAAATTTTTCGGGTATCAACAATATAACAATATGCTGTTAAAAAGAGTTGGCAGTTGATTATCAATAAATTTAGGATGCAGATATTGTTTGAGAACACCTAGTTTACGGTATATTGGGCTTCTAGATAAGTATATTTATTAAATACAGTATGCGACAAGTATACCACTCTGAAGAAAACTACTCGAAGCCATTGCGCTTGGGCTAGAACCACTCAAGAGGTTGGTACTCAATATACAGTACTTGGATGATAGCACCTTGACAATAAGGAATAATGTTTCTTGATTCTATATTTAGTTGTATCCTAACTAAGCACAGAATTAGGGCTACACTTATTAGGTGTACCTAGTAATTTCATGTTTAGATAAAGTTATACTAAAAAAACACTTGGGAAGACTACATGGAAGGGTTAAAGCACTGGACATTAAAGAAAATCCATCAAGAAGATTGTAACTCAACTGTGCAGGCTTTGAGAGCTATTATGAAGAACATGGGTCTCGGATACCCATAAGGAAGGTATAATGGACTACGAATAAAAGGTGGGTTTGATCCATAGAATAGGAGATAGAGTAGAACTTAGCTATTAGGATTCATTGTACTCTAAGTCAAGGTATAGAATTTAACCGAATAATTTCATATAAAGACAAGGCAATCGAAACCATTTTTGGCTAGGTTTTTCATTTTATAACTCTACCCTATGCTATATATATAAGCTAGGCAAGCGAGCCCCCTCAAATATAACCGATCATCGAAACTCCACATCCACAATACAAAGGCAGAAAAAAACTCACGTCAAGGACCTAAACCTGTTTAAATATATCTTCTACATCTACACTTCTAAATGTCGTGTGTAGCCCTATTTTATTATTACAGATAAAGATGTAAAGATGTAAGTATTTATACATTATGAAAATAATGCTGAATCAAAAAACATTACCCGAAAGCCGCATGGCAATAGTTAGAGCTACCACAGAATAATAATTCACTGCCAAATGGGAATAATGATCTCAAAATTTAGCATAAGAACAAAAGTACGGTCTGATAAGCATTTACCTTTTTTTTACTGTTACAGAGCTCGCCTTTAGCAGAAACGGTCAGTCCTCAGGACCAGAGGGGAAGCCACACTTCCATAGCATCTGGATTTTACAACAGCAGAGATGATTGAACTAAATTACATTCAATTTTACAATTAGCAATCAATCGATAGAGATTAGCATAGAAAAATTTTATTGACTGTTGAGCCATACCACCTCTGTTGTTAGGCTGCGCTGAATTGATGAGTTCAAATAGTGCACATAGCCCAGGAAATAGTGTCAGGAGGACCTCTTTTGTCAATGGCAAAGCTTGCTCCTACAAGATAAACAATGGTAGGTTTCGAAGAGGTGCAACAGTGGTACTGAAAAGAACACAAGAGTAAGGAAACAAATCACTGATAAATCCGGTGTTCTGAACTAATATCAGTATGTATATAGCTTGATAAATAGAAGGCAGCAATTTTCTGAATGAAGCACGGTTAGAGAAAAGACTGTAATCAAATTAATTCTGGAAATGAATTTCTGTCAGTTAATTGCACAAACAGTTGGAACTTGGAACTAATCCAAAACTTAGACTACAGGAGAAGATATTCAGAGTTAAGCAAGAAAATGCAGTGGGATTCTGCTGAACTCGGCTCACGGTCACAGTGGAGGAGGCTGCTCACCGGTACCAGGGTGGGTTGGAACAGCGGAGCGGAGGACCGGATGCGGAGCAACGCGTTTAATGTGAAGCGGTGGAGTTGACGGCGAGGAGACCTAGGGTGGAGGAGTGAACACGGCGATCTAGAGGTGATGGCATAGGAGGAGAGAATGATTACGAGGGAGGGAATCTGCCACACGGGAGGCGATCTAGACGTCGACGGCAGGATTAGGGCTGAGGCCTGAGGTGGAGCAGACCTGAGCTGTTGGATTTGATTAGATAAACATAGATAGTTATCTATAAGTAAATGAGTAAAAACAGTTCGTACTAGTAGAGATCTAACATTAAAAAGTTAATTATCAGAAGCAACACTGGTAGCACGTGACGAGATACTACTAGACATGCAACCTCTGCCTCCATCCCATCTCTCCGTCAATTTCAACGACGGAAACACCCTCGATTATAAAACTAACTACGGACAGAATGAAAGAAAGACACAAATAGTTGCAGTTATATATGTTGATTATAGATTGATAGGCGATAGAGTAGGGACGAGTGGGAGTCAATGTCACATTCTTTGACCGCTCATGTGATCGATCAGCAGAGAGAGAGAGAGAGAGAGAGCTTTGCATCTTCTTTTGAGGCGGGCGAGCAGAAAAGAATCAAGCATGGCAGGCATCTCTGCATTACAAAATCCCGCAAGCTGACAGTAGAGTCGTAGAGTGTAATAGGTGTATAACTCCACCTTTCCTGCCAGACTTTTAAGTATCACGACCATAAATATTACGCATATTTAAGTATGTATTTTAGAATGGATTAAGATCTTTGTCATTGATATCTGTCACTTTTTTTTAGCGTGAGCAACTCAAGTATGCGCGTATAGTGGTACGTCCGTGTGTGCTCTTCGGTGTAATAAACATCCAGCTCTACCCATGCTCCGTCACAAGATGTTGCAGTCGTCCGGTTCATCGTTCGCACTGATCAAATGATTAGTTCATCTAGGCTAATCTATGTAATATCATCTCCTAACCTCCTGCATGGGATGATCACAAAATATCTCACATTGCACCATAAAAGTCTCTTGAAGAGCATTTAAGTGACCTTTTATGATGCAATGTCTGGCTGATGAGATGTTTTATGATGCAGTGTCCGGCTAATGAGATGGTGAAGATCGCTGAGACTGGATTGGCTGTGGCTAGGGTTTACATTTTCAATAGGGAACCCAATTCATTACACCGAAGACGTGGTATGACATATGTGCTCGATTTGTAATAGAGAATATTACTATTATTATGTTATGTCTTGGTTAAGGATCACATTTTTTTCCACATCCCTAAACTGAAAAGTGATTTTGCATCATTTGAATCCAGTAAGAATATTTGGCCTGTAAGAATATTTGGCATGATTAAAATTTTCAATTATATGAAAGATATGTATGCATACATATTGGTGAGTGCACCCATTTAACGCACGCTCAACATTCTCAGTCGAACAATAGCCAGTTTTCATTAAAAATATCCAACATACATAACACCACAGTTGTCCGCCCCCTCCCCATGATTAGCAAAGTAGCTAGAACAGCCCGCTGGCACATTTTAGGGCTTTTTGAGCACGATAATTTCTCTCTTTTAATAATAAAATTGAATTACATATAATAATTTTGGACACGCCAGATCCGTGCTATGTAGTCATTGAAATATTTGAAAATAAATATATATGACTAGCGTGCAATGAAGCAAACATAGCACGGAATAGATTAAACATTATAGATAAATAATTAAAACATTATTAAATTTAAGTTGAAACATTATTAAATTTAAGTTGAAACATTTAGACAAAACAATAAGTTCCAACTACTCAAATCTCGAACATAAAATAAATAAAATCTATCAAATCCAAATTGAAACATTTGCTTGGCACATATGTAGTAACAAATTCCAATCGTTAAAACATAAAAATAATTACAAAATATACCATTTCCTAGCCACTCGCACGAGCTCCCAGGTCGGTGTAGCACGTGCACCACGGTTGATCCCGTCTAGAGCCTCAGCGTCATCTCACATTTCACCATCTCCGCCACCTGGTGCACTTCTAGCTGTTTCAACACAGCTTAGCGGTGTTGATGGGAGAGATAAAGCCGTCCATGGTTGAGGAAGCAGAGTGAGTGGAGAGAGGAGAGGTGCGGAGCGGGTGGAGATGAGTCGTTCGATCCAGACATCCAAAAGAAAGTATTATAGAATGATTGTTTCCTAAATAATTAATGTGAAATTTCTGCACTTCAGACTCTTGGAGTGGTATGAATGCCATAATATTATCTGGACTGAGACATTTAGCCAAAACCCAGAAATCTTAATACATGATGTCTTGAGTAGTCACAGAAAAATTCCTCTATCCAAAGCGGGCACAACCCTTTGGTCTCGTCGCCACGTAGCCCCTATATATTCCCTAATAATAAATCCAACCACGGACTGTACGGCTATACTAGTACTAGTATTATACTACTCGCAAGTCGCAAGTCGCAAGCCGCATTCATCTCCCTCCATCTCTCTCTGTCTCTCTCTGTGTGATGGTTGGTGTACTTGCTGCCTGCTGCTGCTGCTGCTGCTGAGCAGTGATGCTGCCTTTTCTTCTGGGCATTTAATACTTGAGTTAGTGCGAGGAGGATCACATGCAGCCTGCTCAATAGGGAAAAAAACAGCATGAAAACCAGAGTTGTGGTTTCTTCGAATTCGCATTGTGATCCACAGAGCCGGAAAGGGGGAAAACCCATGGTTCTAGGTTCATTTATGCTTTGGTGATTCTTGGTTTCCCTGAGCCACCTCCATTTCTTGGGGTCGATTTAGGAGAGGGATTCTTGGCGATGAGGAAGCATGGGTGGCAGCTACCTTACCATCCTCTGCAGGTCCACTTCTTGTTGGCTTCTATTGGTGTTCTTGTTTGATGTTTTCTATTGGTTATCTCAGACCATTGGTGTATATTTCGTTTTGGTTGTTGATGTGCGCATATGCAGGTGGTGGCGATAGCAGTTTTTCTGGCACTGGGTTTTGCCTTCTATGTCTTCTTTGTGCCGTTTGTGGGAAGGAGTGAGTTCCAGTATGTGCTCATGGGTCTCTACACTCCACTGGTGAGCGGCTCAAACAGCTTTGTCCTCTTTTGTTTCTACCCTGTTGTGTAATCAATCCTTCATGGCGATTAGATCGGCATTTACTTTCAGTTTGGGGGTTTCTTTTGCACTATTTCCTTATGTGATTTGGTTATGGAAAATGCTTAACAGAAATACTATGTATGGTATAGAACATAGACACACAAGAATAAACTGCAGAAAAGACTGTGCTTTAGATCAGACTAGCTTAGGCAAACATAATCTGGTTTTCATAGTCCAAGGATGATGTTAATGGTAAATTCTTGTTTTCTATGGAATTAAGGTTGTATCCAAACATAAAATTTATAAATGAAAAAAGAGATGAAGTCTCCACTAAAATCAATTCATGCCAAATCAATACTCTGTTGAGACAGACGACAAGCCATGGTGAAATTGTAGAAATGTGTACAGTTAGACTAAAACCCCGAGTATATATAAGGAGGGTCAGATCTATATATATATACAGCCCAGTGGTCCAGTGGTCTAAAATTCCCGTAGTCGCAGCGGGAGGGGAATGGACACAGAGACTAGACCGAAAACTGGTGAACAAAGGCGTGGGCAGGCCTTTGGTCATTATATTGGCGAACTGGTGCGCCAATGTTACATGGAGCACCCGAACCTATCCTAATACGACCTTGTCATGGACAAAATGGATATCGATCACGATGTGCTTGGTGCGTCGATGATGAACCGGGTTGGCGGTCATGTAGACAGTACTGACATTGTCGCAATAGACGACGGTCGCAGAGGAGAGGGGTGCACGGAGCTCCTGGAGAAGCTGGCGAATCCAGCAATACTCGGCGACGGCACGGTACTCGGCTTCGGCGCTGGACCGTGACACTATAATCTGGCGTTTTGAGGACCAAGAGACTAGAGGATCGCCGAGAAAGACGCAGTAGCCAGACGTAGAGCGTCGAGAGTCGGGGCAGCCTGCCCAGTCCGCATCAGAGTACGTGGTGAGGAAATCGATGGGGTTGGAGCTGAGGTGCAACCCGCTGGAGAGTGTGCCCTTCACGTAGTGCAGGATGCGCTTGAGCAGCGCGAGGTGAGGTTCGCGCGGAGCGTGCATGAAGAGGCACACTTGCTGGACGGCGTACGTGAGGTCGGGCCGTGTGAGAGTGAGGTATTGGAGATCCCCGGCAAGACTCCGATACTGAGAGGGATCGGCAACGAGTGCGCCATCGGCAGTGAAGAGTTTGGCTCGAGTGTCGACTGGGGTGGCCGTGGGGTGACAATCGGCCATACCCGCACGCTGGAGAAGATCGATGGCGTACTGGCACTAGGAAAGAAAGAGCCCGTGAGAGGAACGGGTGATGGAGATGCCAAGGAAATGGTGGAGAGGATCAAGATCGGTCATGACAAACTCGGAGTAGACTCGGGCCATGATCTGGTCTAGGAGAGATGTCGAAGACGTTGTAAGGACAATGCCGTCGACATATAGAAGGTGATAGGCGGTAGCGTTGCCGATATGAAGAGTGAAAAGGGAGCTATCGGACGCAGAGGCCACGAAGCCTATGTGCCGAAGATAGGCAGTAAAGCGTTGCTACTAGACATGAGGGGCTTGTTTGAGGCCGTAGATAGAACGTTGAAGAAGGTAGACATCGTCGGGACGAGAGGGGTCGGCAAAGCCTGGAGGCTGCTGGCAGTAGACCGTTTCCGTCAGATGACCGTGAAGAAAGACGTTCTTCATGTCGAGACAGCCAAAGTGAGGACGACCCAGATGGTGGCAGGTTTGACGACGGGACTGAAAATCTCGTCGTAATCGACACCGGGGTGTTGGGAGAAACCCCGAACTACCCAGCGTGCCTTGTGACGGGCAAGGGAGCCATCGGCGCAGAACTTGTGTTTAGAAATCCACTTTTCGGTCATAATGTTGGCGCCAGGAGGATGGGGGACGAGGTGTTAGGTCTCGTTGTCCATGAGGGCCTTGTACTCATCGGCCATGGCCGCGCGCCACTGAGGGTCGGCCAGGGCAAAGCGAGAAGTCGTCGGGATGGGCGAGATAGAGTTGTGGACGGTGGAGAGCTCGTAGCGCTTGGTGGGGCGAAGAGACCCGGTCTGTGAGTGAGTGACCATATGAGAGGTGGAGGGAACAGGAGTCGATGGGAGTGTGATAGAGGTGGGAAGAACTGATTGGGTGGAGGCGTCATCGGCTCTGGATCGGCGGTTGTATGTGAGAGGAAAGGGGGGAACTAGATCAGCCTGAGCCGATGGAGTCGGATGGGCCGATCGGTCCGATGGAGATGGAGTAGCCGATAGGAAGGGGGGAGCCGATGGAGGCTGAGGAGCTGATGGAAGTAAGGTGTCCGATGGAAAAAGAACAGGATCGGCCGAAGCCGATGAGAGTGGTGGGGCCGATGGGGGTCTGATGGGAGGGATATCGGACCAAATAGTAGTGAGATAGCTGAAAGGTAAGTCCTCAGCAGCAGCCGACGAGGGGGCCGATGGGGAGAACGGTGGAGGAGACCGGTACGGCATGGTGTTGATGAGAAGGAAGTCGAGATCGCTAGAGGAGGATCTCGGATTAAGCAAACCAAAGGGAAGCATATCTCGTCAAAGATGATATGACGTGAGACGATGACCCGTCGGTTGGAAAGGTCGAGACATCGGTATCTCTTGTGAGATGAGGGATAGCCAAGGAGAATGTAGGCGGTGGAGCGGGGAGCGAGTTTGTGGGAAGCATTGGTAGTGAGGTTTGGGTAGCAGAGGCACTCGAAGACGCAAAGGTGGGAGTAGTCAGGCGCCGTGCGGTAAAAAAGAGTGTATGGAACGTTGTGTTGAATAGAGGAGCACGGGCGCTGATTGAGGAGGTATGTCGCAGTGGTCAGAGCTTCTGCCTAGTAAGTTGCAAGTAAGTGGGCATAAAGTAGCATAGTGCGACTTATATTGTTGAGGGTGCGAAGGAGGCGCTCGGCTTTGCCGTTCTGGGGAGAGGTGTAGGGGCAAGAGAGCCATAGATGGATGCCCTGTGAGGTGAGAAAGGTTGTAACAGTACGGTTAACGAACTCCGTACCATTATCGGCTTGTAGAGCCTGGATTGGGAGGTTGAACTGGGTAGAAACGTAGGTGGCGAAGTTAGTGAGGTGAGAGGTGACCTTGGATTTGCTGATGAACGGAAATGTCCAGCAATAGTGTGTGTAATCGTTAAGTATGACAAGATAATACTGATTACCGAAGACACTTTGAACTGGAGAAGTCCATACATCACAATGTATAAGCTCAAACAGTCACGAGGTACAAGAGAGAGAACTAGAAAAGGGCAGACGCACATGTTTGCCAAGTTGACAAGAGTGGCAAACTGTGGAGCTGCTGTGGGTATATCGGATAAAGGCGTTGCGACGGAGGGTGACGATAGCGTCGAGACCGGGGTAGCCGAGGCCAAGATGCCAGAGGTTGGTGGAGAGCGTGACGCTGGCGTATGGAGTGGACGGCGCAGCGGAAATGGTGTAGAGGTATTCGCCACTATTTAGCGAAGGATTTGTCGCCGGGTTGGGATATCCTTCATAGAGAAACCAGAGGTGTCAAATTCGATTGAGCAATTGTTATCTCATGTGAATTGGCGAACAGATACAAGATTGTGAATAAGTGAAGGTACAATAAAAATATTGCAAAGGGGGAGGTTAGTGGTGGTTGTAGATAAAGAGGAGTCACCACGGCATTGGACAGGAAGAGAGTGGCCATTACCGATGGTGATAAAGGGGAAGGAAGAGGGGTGATAAGAACGGAGTATACCAGCCGATAACGCCATATGGGAGAACGCCCCAGAGTCCAGCACCCAAGGGTGCTGTGGTTGGAGCGTCATCTGGTTGAGGGCGGTGACGAGGCCAGCCTGGTTCCAGGAGGGAACCGACTGGGTGGGTGGTGTCGGTAGCATCGGCTGAGGCGGCAAAATGAGAGCCGATGCCAGGTGAGACTGAGGACGGGCGCCGAGAACCCCTGGTTGCCATCCGATAGGGCTGCGTGACTGGGGCTAGGGTGCCTAGGGGTTGTAGCAGAGCCATGGACCCGTGGGACCGACAGGCTGGGCAGCGACTGAAGCAGGTCATGATTGCATCGGACCCTGCTAGTTCTTGCCGTTGTCTTTGCCCTTGCCTTTGCCGGTGTGGGCTGTGTTGCCATGGTTAGAGCTATGGTCGCCAGAACCGCGGGAGAGAGCGGCAGCGCAGGATGCTCGGCAGCCATTATCGGTTGCGGCGAGGAGAGCGGTGTGGGCCATGGTCTTCTCGTCGTTGGTCAGACGGAGTTCTTTAAGAACTAACATGTCATGGGCCCGGACAAACGACGGAAGGGGCGTGGCGTTGGCGATGTCGTCGGTGGTGTTTAAGAAGCAGGGGTTGAGGCCTCGCAGAAGGGCAAGAACGAGTTGAGAGTCGGCCATAGAGTAGCCGACATCCTAGAGAGCAGCAGCCTTGACCTTAAGGCGCTTGCAGTACAAGGAGACAAAGAAGTCTCCTTGTACCATGGAATGGAACTCGTTGAGGAGGAAGATGGTGCAGGGCTACTTGTTTGCGAGGAAGATCTGCTCGATAGCCACCCAGAGATCCCGGGCGGTGGGGTCGGTATCTTCCATGGCGAGGTCGAGAACAGAGTCGTCGATCGAGCCGAGCAGCTAGCTGCGCATGCAACACTCGGCGATGTCTTACTGGGGGTCATCGGGGCGAGGTGGAGCGGAGCCATTGATATGTGACCGTAGGCCGAACTTTCCACAGAGGGATTTGAAGAAGAAAACCCACTTGGAATAGTTGGCGTTAAGGTCAAGAGAGATAGGAACGTGAGATTTCACGTTCACAGCAGCGTAGGGGGGTGAGAAGATCGGAGAGGTGGTGCCCGAGGTGTGGTCTGGGGCATCAAGAGCCAGAGCAAATTCGGCGACTGGGAGAGTGCCGGAGCTGAGGGCGGACTCGGTGGCCATGACGAGAGAAGAACAGGGACAAGCAGCCAATGGGAGAAAGAGGCCGATGAGAGGAAAGATCGGCCGATCATTGAGATGAGAAGCTGATAGAGAGTGGGCCGGCCAGCCAATGGAGAGTGGTTGGCCGATATGGAGTAAGCAGCGGAGTAGGTAAGGAAAAGGTGGTGGCAGAGTAGGTCGGTCAGAGAGTGGTTGGGTCACGGACGTGCGAGGTTTCACGTTCGTAAAGATTCACGTCCGTGGACTCGTGGAGGCCAAGGAGTGGAGTAGACGCGAAAAAGGCCGAGAGGGGCCGGACGCGAAGAGAAGATGTTCACGTCCGAGAGACAGGGATTCGTGTCCATGGATACGTGGACACGTTAGATTGGCTCGGACATGAGGGAAGAAGGTTCGCGTCCGAGAGCCGTTGAGCATGTCGGAAAAGCGGGAACTGAGGGAGGGTTCCAACCGATGGAGGGTGGATAAGTCCAACTGATGGGAGGACGGACTGAGTTCAGCCGATGGAGACGAAGAGCGCAGAGATGCGCCTGCATTAGATGAGAAAGGATGCACAAAGCAAGAAGAAGGGCGGAGACGGGTGCGAGGCAAGACGAGGAGGCGGATGGAGACCGTCATTGTGTCGTGCGGAGGTGGAACGGAGAAAAGGAAGTGTCTGCGGGGAAGACGAGGAGAAGAAAGGAATGGAGATGAGAGAGCGAGGAGAGAGTACCGGGAAGAAGTTCGGCGACGGGGAGAAACGTCGACGACGAGGAGGAAAAGGTCGGCTCGCCGGTGGAAGAAAGTTAGCGCGCCGGAGATGTCTAGACTTGCTCTAATACTATGTAGAAATGTGTATAGTAAGACTAACACCCCGAGTGTATAAAGGCGATCGAGTCTATATATATATATATAGTCCAGTGGTCCAGTGGTCGAACAGAAACTTAATCTTTGATGCTAATATGCCTATGTTTTTGCCAATGCTATTTTACAAGACAATGGGATCATTTTTTTTTTCCAAAGCATTCAATGCTCGTGATGGCTACAACTAGGAGAGCAGACATTCAACATCGAGAATAATTCACTGAATAATACCATGGATAAATAGCTTAATTAATAATGAGGATATTGTCCATTTTCCTTACTCTTAAGATGTAAAAATTACATCACATCATCAATGATACGATTTTCACTTCAATCAAATGATTATATTTGTCAAAACATAACATTCTTATCTTCAATCAATATGAATTTTCGTTGCAATTTCATATTGTAGACTTAAAGAGTAACTGAACATTGACATGCCAGCACATTGACGTGCTCTTGTGTTTTCAGTGCAATCCTATCAGCTAGTGCTTGAATTAATTATAAATGACAGATAGGCTCTTCTTGCAGATTACATGTGTTGTCATGTTATACATTTGGTGTGCTGCAACTAATCCTGGTGATCGGGGCATTTTTAAAGCAAAGAAACATCTAAAATTAGACAAGGATGGAAAGCAAACACAAGAAAATTCGGAACATGAATTATACCAGGGAGGAAAGTCATTCAGTGATGACTGTAGTGTTGTTAATAACAGTGAGAGGTTAAGCAATATGTTTGAAGAGAACGATTCATCTTCTGGTCCTGGATTATATGGAATTCTTTGTGTGATATGCACCCCATTTTCTTGCCTATGGAAAAGATTCTTCCACTCAGACGACCAATCTTTGCATCAGCACTCAAGTGAAGAAGGCATGTTCTTCTGCAGCTTATGTAAAGTAGAGGTATCTTACAGGCTGGTATATGCCTATGCTGAACTTCACATCTGCTTTTATTTAAAACTAGAAGAACTCTTAAAGCTAAACCCAATTAGTTGAGTGTTTAAAAAATGTGGATTGAAGTTCTCCTCTTAAAATACTCACATATGCAGTAACCAGTTATGTAGTTAAGCTATGAGACCACTGTTCAGTATGTTAACATCAGAAACACAAGAGTTATAATTTACAACCAGTTGCTGTCTGGCTCAATAAAAATTCTAATTTGAAGGCCACATGCCATATATTGGCAAGCATCATGTGAGGCTGCTTTTAGTACATATATACTCAAGGAAAATGCAGGTTCCTTTGGTTAGAACCTATATCTTGTTTAAAGAATGTGAATGAGCTTTGTTTCAATCTAGATATATATACTAATCAAATCTACAAATACTTTAATGCTTCAGAAAAATTCTGTGAATATGTTATAAAATTGCATGCCTTAACAAAAGAGATGCTATGCCTTCTAATTGCATCAAAATATTCTCATGGACAGTTTTTGAGGTGTGAGTAAAAAATGTATGCCTGTTATGTAGGTGTTGCAGCACAGTAAGCATTGTAGAGTTTGCGACAAGTGTGTTGATGGTTTTGATCATCACTGCAGGGTATTTTTTTTCTCTCTTTTTCCCTTTTTTTGGGAAATTATGCCTTCCTTTTTAGGAATGTTATTCTTAGTTTTCCTTCTAATTTGGTTTGTCATGTAGTGGCTCAACAATTGCATAGGAAAAAGAAACTACAAAAGATTCTTCATTTTAATGGCTTCAGCAATTCTCTTGGTAAGTAAAAATCTTTACTACACGATATGATGAGCATCCAGATTTAAAGAACTATTCAATCAGTATTATCTTAGAAAGAACTATCTTTGTTGCATTCTTCCTTGTGCATTTACATTTATCAATTATCAGTCAAGAAGTGACCAAAAATAAAAAAACAATTCAGTAGGCTTTGCATCTCTGAAGATTTGTAATGTTTGGAAAATAGCTATTGATGTATCTAAACCATGATTTAGAGGTTTTTGTTTAATTTCAACTATAGACTATCCTAACTTGCTTGGGACAAGTTGAGTTGAGTTGAGTAGGCTTTGCATCTACCAAGCGTTGCTCTTCCATGTCCTTTGTTTTCCTGGTTAACCATTGACAACTCTCCATTATTGTACACGTTCAGCTTATAATGCAGTGGTTAGTGGGCATTCTTGTGCTGATTCTCTGTCTAATGAAGCGAGGGGAGTTCTCTGGGCAGATCGTTTCAAAGCTAGGAAGTAGCTTCTCAACAGCTGCTTTTGTAATTGTTGTGGTTAGTTTTCTGGAATTTGCTGCTATTCAAGAACAAAATTATCATACAATGTTTTGAATATCTTTTGTCTTCTATGTTGCAGTGTCAAAATACTAGTGTAAATTCAACGGTTACGAAACAGAACCAGAAGTCTTTTAAGATCTGAACAGTATAAACCCTGTCAGTGTGGTCTTTATTTTGTTGTGGGAACTTAGTTGATACGTTTTGGCTCGATTTTTTGAACTAGAACTTAAATACTCAAGTAAAAAAATAAAAACAGTATTTGGTTATGTGAGAAGCAAAGAGTGAATTTTACACTATATATGTAAACACTTTCTTTCTAACACAAGTTATTTTTGCAGATGACATGTACTGTACTAGCAATGGTTTCAACAATACCCATTGCCCAACTTTTCTGCTTCCATGTTCTGCTTATCAAGAAAGTAAGTGATCGCTTTACCTGCAGATGCTACATGCCAGAAATCAGTTTTCTCGCATTTCGTAGATATAGGTTCTGTTAATAACCGTTGCCCTGCTTTCTTAATATAATTCATATTGATCACAATGACACACTTGATTTGCCTCTTCTCTCTCATGTCTGAAAATATCATAACTATAACTAGTTAAAGTGACACTCATTTTTTTTGTCTACTCTCAACTGTTCCATACACGTGATATGATAAATTATTGCGAGTTTCTTTCCCTTGTTAAGTATTTCACCCATGTTGACAAGTTTGTTTAGACGTCAGTCATAGTTACACATTGGCCACCGTATAGCCTGACATCAAACTGGAAAACATAGATCGTTAAAAATAGACCGTTAAAACATGAAGGCAAATAGCAGAGATGCTTAAGAACAATAAACGGATATTTTAATGTGGAAAACCCTTGCAGGAAGAATGAAACGCTGCACAGAACTGTTGATGATCACAGGCTACAAACGCAGAGGATGTAAAATGAGCAGTCTACTTATCCCAGAGTCAGAGTAGAAAACAAGCCAAGAAATATGGCTTAATCAGTATAGAAAGCCTTCCTTCACTAATAGAATTTTTATCACATTAATCAACACAGATACTAAACCTTGACAGAATTCATTATTCTTGAAAGTTAATTATTAGAAAGGAGAGTATGTAGCGTGCTGAACATCCTTAATACTGGATGCTATTCTTTTGAATTAGTGAAATATGCTTAGTCTTTTTCTTTAGATAATATATATGCTTAGCCTTTTAGTCTATCTCATGGTTGAAAGTTGATTAATGTATTGTATTTTTTATCCACTTGTATGCAGGGCATAAGTACATACGATTATATTGTAGCTTTGAGAGAACAAGAAGAGCAGCAAGAGGTTACTGAGCACCAAAGCCCACAGATGTCTATTATTAGCTCTGTCACAGGATTTAGCACAACTAGCTCATTTGCTCCTCTTCAACGTGGGTCATGGTGCACTCCACCACATCTATTCCTTGAAGATCAGGTAGACAGAGTATGAGATTATGCACATTTTCTGATGAACTATATGTGTTGCATTGTTGTTGTTATGAGATGTTTGTCAGATACCACTTTACCATACGTGGGCATGTCTGAAACTGAGTAATAGAACTGTTGGAAATATCTTGCTTCTAGAATTTTGTTTAAATGAGTAGTGGTCTGTTTGTGTTATATTCTACTCTTTCATGTGTAGCTACACTTGATTGTAGTGGCTAGCATGCTCTGAATTAAGGTATCAGGACGACTATTTTTCAAATACAAACAGATCTAGCTGTTTCACATCTAGCACGCACATTCATAAAATACTTTTTGTTATTTTGGGTACTTATTGTTTATACCATTTCTGCAGCACGTCATTCCTCCAGAAATGCCACAGAATACCTCAAGCAAGAAAACAAAGCAAGCTGATGGTACCAAGCGAAAACCTGCAGGACCTGTAAAAATCAGTCCATGGACATTAGCTCGTCTTAATGCGGAGGAAGTCTCAAAAGCAGCTGCAGAGGCGAAAAAGAAGTCCAAAGTTCTTCAGCCAATCACGAGACATGAAGATTCTAAACCTGACAATAAGCGACCTGACAAAAGAGGGCAGTTCCTATGTGAACTTTCCATCGATCCCTATACAAGGACATCTGATAGCTGCACTGAAAGTAACTGCAGTGAAATGGACATGGAAACATGTGGCAGTTTAGCCCCATTGCAACATGAAGCAAGGAGCGTCTTCCAACCAAGCATTGGATCATCAATCAGAAACCTCACTAGATCACCTCACAGCAGTCTAGACTCGCCTGATCTTCACCCGTTCCTTGTTTCTATGTCAGGAGCTGACGAACTCCGCAGCATCATGTCACTCACAGCTTCAGAGTCCACTGCTCCCAAGAGCGTCGCGCTTTCAAGGTCGACGAGTGGTGGGCACGAGGCCTCAGGAGGTGATGACAGTGACCGCATCCCATCAAAGATCGTGCACCGGTCATCCAATTGGGCCAATGCAATTCTCAATTCTGGTAGGCGAGAAACAGGAGCTGATCTGACCTTGCCAACATCTGAAAGATTTTTTACAAACACCAGGTCTACCTAGTAATTTGCTGTGCTACTAGTTGTGATTGGGCTGTAGGATTTACTGACCTGTTACCGGTTAGAAGCAGAAGTCTTTTTGCGTTTGTGGCTTATCTGTGCCAAGACAATTGCGTGATATTGGGTTAGCTGTTGTACTGCTCTCATTTGCTCTCTTGTAGTTGTAGTCAGTTTTATACTTCATGCTCCTCAATCTGCTTGGGTGGCCTTGGCCATGGGATGCATTTTAGGATGGCATTCTTTGCGAAGTTTGTTTTGCTTGATATCCTTTTCATATGCAAAATTAGCAACAAAATGCTAGTTCTTCAGCCATATTTAAGTCAATTCCATTCGTTATTTGCCCATAAATTAAACTTTGAGAGGAGCAACGTTAAGTAATCACAACGGGCAAACTACAAGCCTGATAAGCAGAACAGGATATTAAGTTCACCGTCAGTGCAGCATTATTTGAACAAAATCCACTGTTAATTCAATTAAATTAGTAACTCTGGAGATTTTCCTGCTCCATTCCTATGAATTCTAACAGGCTTGACATGGAACGCTAGTCCAGTTTCGTCGACCGCAAGAGACACTAAATGATTTTTAGGCCAAAATAGAGGAGAGAACTTGAGCAGAGAAATGAGCTAGCTAGTTCATAAATCACGTCAGTTCACAATAGTCATTGCATCAAGTTTCGGTTCAAGCAATTACTGGCAAGAAAATGTGTGCCCATACCAAGATTTTCTATATCAAAGCCTAGCTGAAACTATCTTACAGAGGCACAAAGGGAATGCAGTTTCTGCTTCAACAAAGCGGTTCTAAATCCAATTTTTCCTAGAATGTGTTTCTGAAGACAGTATTCGGTCATATTGTGTCACCAAAACGCCATGTGCAGGCAAAGGGAATTTACAGACAACGACAGGTTCCTGTACATTCGTAAAGATTTGGCAATTGAACAAGCAGGAGGCGCATTAAAACCAATTGGTGTTGCAATCTAAACCTCAAATTGCTGCGTCAATACTTGGGGTAAGACCTACACTAGAACTCGTTTTCCTCGATAGCTTCAAGGTACTGCAAATGAAACAATTTTATCAGTTAGCACACACCGTAATCAGTGTCCATACGGAGAATATTTTGCTGTTGGGAAATCTGTAATTTATCAAGGTTTTTTTCTAACAGGTTCTAGTTCTTGATGTGGGAGCTGCATTGGTTAGGTTCAAACTCCACCCAAAGAATAAGCCCTGCCATTATCCTAATGTATCCACTCTGTCTAATACTGCATCTGTTAGATCCGACCTCTTAGTTCGATCAAATATATCATATTATATTTGAGTGGGATCTATCGCCTTATCGAACTTCTTTTACCGTTATTAGTCTTATGCTACATCGGTTAGGTCCGACGTGCTAGACTGCTAGTAGATTGAGCCTTAAGTCGACGGGTCTTTATACGACATTTTATCAGAGTAGCCAGCCAATAATTTATCTTTATATTAAGCTTCACGCCTAATGTATCGGCTTTTCAGTCGGTATACATATATCTTCAACAATTAGTCCACTAGTGATCAATCTGGCTTTGTTAGATCTAGTCTTATATTATCTCGGTTAGGTCCAATCTATCAAGGCTATCATCGAGATCTAGCGGATTTCGTTCCTCCCATCGGCTCAGCTAGCCGATGATTTTATTTATATGTATGCATCAGACTCATAGCCAATAGCAGCCAATGGAGTCACCCATTCCCTCCGTCACCACATCCGATCTAGCTTCCGTCGTTGTGGTGCTGTTAGTTTCAGCCTTATATTGTCTCGATTTGGTTCGATCTATCAAGTGTGGCTATAACGGTATGGTCATCGGTGGTCACTAGGTCTCGTCTCTTCAGAAGACTGGACTCCGCTCTCTACTGCTTATCGTATATTTTATACTGAGTATCATCGGCTTTATAGCCAATGCTTTCTTTATTTTAATTCTCGCTATTTTCCTATACCGTTATCGGCTTTTCTAGCTGATGTACAAATAGTATAACCCCTATCGGCAACCAGCAATATTAGGAGTACATCGAACTTACAGCTGATGATTATCTCAACTCTATCAGTACATCTAGCCGATAGCAGAAGTCTGTATCAGCCTATCGACCGATTAGCTTGGTGATCTAACTCTATCTATCTTCCTCATCAATTAGAGGTCAAATTGACTGGTATGCTGTAAACCCCAATAACCCGAAGACACCAAGGAGCTTAAAGTCCTACACTATAGCTAAATAGATCTCTCAGGCCTTCTCGTGTTTAAGCGCATCGTATTGAACCTCTATTGGCTAACCCTGTAAACCAATTTGGGCCTAAACACTCTTTTGGCATGCTAGGTGAGACATAATTTTAATCAATATGTGTGAAGAATAGGTTAATGCTAAGGCGCTCCCGTCGAATAAAGAAGTTGATAAATATATCATTATTCTAGTTACATTGTAAGACTTGAGAGATACACAGAGATAGCAGATGGAGCAATCTGTGAAGGATTTTGAGAAGTTGTGCTTGCAATCCTTTAGTATGGCGCAAGAAGGATCGATCTAGAAGAATTCGTTCCCAAGACCAACTCTATCAGCGAACCAACTCAACATACATTTTCAAGTCACATAGAAATCCATCCAAGAATTAATCGATGAAGCTATACGTCACGTACTGATCAATCAATCTTAAGAGTTGATAAAATGCTTTAGGACTTAATTAGAAAAAGAGTGAATGGATTAATTACTCAAGAGTCACCAGTTTATACATCGACAAATATTGATCCACAGATGTCAATGTTCAATTGGCCTGATGGCTATGATTAGCTCAGGGGCAATATGATGGAGACAATAAGTGGACTACAAAGATATTCAAAGTGATGAATGAATAGTTTGGCTTAAAACCAAAAGTAAAAAATTTTATGTATCGGCGTCCATACCCTGAGTAGTTTGATAGAGTATCGTTATCACGCTGATACAAGATATCAGACTTCTTCAAGTTCTCAGGACAAGACAATGTATCTATAGTTAAACAAGTTTGCTGATTCTTAGCTCAGTGCAGAGAAGTATCTGTAGAAGAGGCTCTAAGAGTTAGGTTATTTCTGTTGTTACTATCTAGATCAGCTTTTACTTGGTTTTCATCATTGCCACTAAGTTCAATCGAAAGATGGGCTGATCTAGAGGAACAATTTTATAAATACTTCTTTGTAGGGATCCACAAGATGCAGCTCACATATTTAATATCGGCGAAACAGAGGGCAGATGATTCGGTTCCGGAATATATTCAAAGATTTCTCAATATACGAAGCCAATACTATAGCTCGGACTTAAGCGATGAACAGTTAGCACAGCTAGACTTCTAAGGATTACCAAGTCGCATCAGAAGGAAGTTTTTCTCCTAAGAGTTTGATAGCTTAGCGCATTTGATGCAGATAGTACCGGCTCATGAAAGCCAATTGTAAGAAGTAGGAGAGGAGATTTTAGAGTCATAGGAGTCTGAAGAAGATAATTTCGAAGCATGAGTTCTCGTACTCTGAAATTGGGGGCATGTGTTAACACCAAAATTTAGTAAGTTTTGCAAATAAATTAGGTTAAGAATTGGAGAGCCGATCGGACAATTGAAGATGGAAAGTTAACCAAATAAGACTGGATCCGAGGAGAAATTATGAAAGACATGGTAGGGTGATTTTATCTTTATAAAATATATCTTATAGATAGGCAAATTTAGTTAGTTTTTCTTTTATCTCTAAGATAGACTTTGTTTTATCATTAGGAAAGTTTATCCTATATTTCGTGTGGGATTTGTGTAACCCCAGGGTATAAATATAAACCTCTAGAGCCACCATAATTCATTTAGGTTTTTTTCGGTGGGTTCTGGCTCTCAATGTGGGGTTGTATCAGTTAAGTTTGCATTCTGTCTAAGGGGTAAGTTCCACCATTATTCTTGTGTATCCGCTCTGTCTAAGTCTGTATCAGTTAGGTCCAATCTCTTAGTCTGATCAGATAAATCACATCACATTCACGTGGGATCTATCTTCTTATTGAACTCCTTTTACCATCATCAGTTTTATGCTACATCGGTTAGGTCCGATATTCTAAACTACTGATAGTAGATTAAGCCTTAAGTTAGTGGGTCTTTATGCAACATTTAATCGGAGCAGTCAGTTGATGAGTTATCTTTACACTGAGCTTTACGCTTAACGTATCGATTTTTTAGCTGACATATATATATCTTCAACGATTAATCCGCTAGTGATCGATCTGTTTTTGTTAGATCCGCTCTTATATTATCTCGGTTAGGTTTTATCTAATAGAGCTGACATCGAGATCTAGCGGGTTTCGTTCCTCCTATCGGCTCAGCTAGCAAATGAGTTTATTTATATGCTTGCATCGGACTCATAGCCAATAGCGGTTGATGGGTTTACCCGTTTCCTCCGTCAGCACATCTGATCTAGCTTCCACCATTTCGGTGCTATTAGTTTCTGCCTTATATTGTCTTAGTTCGGTCCGATCTATCAAGTCTGACTCTAACGGTACGGTCATCGGTAACTACTAATTCTCGTCTCTTCAGAATACCAGACTTCTCTCTATTGTTTATCGTATATTTTTATACGGAGCGTCATTAGCTTTATAGCCAATGCATCATTTATTTTAATTCTCGCTATATACCTATACCATTATTGGCTTTTCTAGCCGATGTATAAGTACTACGACCTCTATCAACAACCAAACGATAGTAGGAGTGTATCATACTTACAGCCGATGACTATCTTAACTCTATCGATACATCCAGCCAATAATAGAAATCTGTATCGGGTTATCGGTTGATTAGCTCGATATTCTAACTTTATCTATCTTTCTTATTATTTAAAAGTTAAATTAACTGTCACACCCTAAATCCCAACAACCCAAAAACGCCAAAGAACTTAAGACTTAAGACCTAAAGTGAAGTTAAGTAAATCTTTCACATCTTTACGTGTTTAAGTGCATCGCATCGAAACTCCATTAGTCAATCTGGTGGACCGATTCCGATATGACAATTATAGGTAAAAAAATTGCTACTCCCATTTTTTGAAAATATAAGTATTTTGAGATTTAAAATTTGCCTCGATATAACTTTTGCTACGCTAATTCGTATGATTTTTATAATTTTTACAATTCTTTGGCCAATCGGGTGCTTGAAAACGGATTATAAATAATTTAAAATTTAAAAATCAATCACTGATATTTTTAAAATAACCTAAAAATACTTATATTTTAAAACGATGGTAATATAAAATTAAAATCCTACGAACTTTCTATCGTTCGAATCAAAGTGACCTTAGTTTTCTCAACGTTATGTAAATTTGACTGGAGGGAATAGGATTACTTGTGGTATAGTGACATGGGAAAGACTACTCACATCTGTAACCATTTTTTTGTGACTTTTTTTTTTTATCTCAGAACGTGTATAAAGACTTACTTGCAGCCGACTCAATGCACAGACCAATTCATCATCATGTACGTAAGAGTAACGATTTAACCGTACGTACTGAAAATTGAACGGGATATTCAATTGTCAAGGGGCCATGTCTCGACGCACTGTAAAGCCCCATTGAACTTGTAAACATTTCCTCCTGAAACTGTCACCGTAGCAACTTGTTCACCGCAGTGCAGCCTCAGGATGCATTTTGGATTGCTAGACCACAGCGTTGCTTCTTGCAGCTCCCCTTTCTCCCAGCTCATGCTCACAGTCATATTGCCACGGGCCCTCAATCCTTTGACATTGCCTTTGGGCCACTTTGCACGTGGGAGCGCCGGTAGCAAGTAGAGCTCATCATCACCATGGGTGCTCTGAAGCAGCATTTCACAGATTGCAGCTGTAAATCTGTAAGTGAAGGATATTAGTTACAAGTATTGGCTAGCATGAAGTTTTTTTTCTGCTCTGAGTAAAATCAATTTCGTCAATAGGGGACATGGATCAGTTTCATCACATTTCCAAGCAAATGGAACTTATCAGGCAGAGAAAAATAAATGACAGTAATTTACTTAACAAGGGAGAAATTTGTACCCAAAATTTGCATCAATCTGGAACGGTGGGTGTGCTGTCCAAAGATTGGTATACAATCCTCCCTCAAAGTCAACCTTGACACCAGGAGGAACCAAAGTGATCAACTTTAGGATCATCCTGTATGCATTCTCACTATTCAGAAGGCGTGCCCACAGGGCCATCTTCCATGTGGTCGACCATCCCGGGCCATCTTCCCCTGATAAGAAAGCAGTCATGATTAACTTCATAACCATGGAGAAAATTGTTCTCGTAGTTTTCCGTAAGGCAACCAAGAACTCTTCATGAAATTATTTTTTAAGACAAATTTGAAATTTAATAGTTTTATTTATTTTACATATACTCTTAGTCCTTTTTTCCACATTTACACTGCTACTGAATGTGTTAACATCATTCAACTGATCCAATAAAATTAGTCCATGTGCTTCATTAAAATAAACTGACATTATACAATAACAACCAGGGGTAAATCTCTCGGTTCTGGTGGTAACCAGAAGCTGGCAATGCCTAGGGTCCAGGAAATTTCCTAGATATGAATTTTGCAACCCTAATGACAACATCTCAAGCACAGAATAAAGAATGTACTGTATTTATGTTAGTATTTATTTGATTTGATACAAGCTTCTTAACTTAAGGTGCTTCTTAACTTAAAAATATATTCAGGTTCCTAGCTTATTACTTTGTGTAAGCTTCTTAGAAGTTTCTGGTCTGAATTGCTTCTGATTTAAGGGTATAATACCCTTAGAATTCATCTGAAAATGTTGTCATTAGAGCACCCATATACATTTCTTTACGTAGTAATAATAAACATCATGCAGTTAATCATTGTGTTCCCCAAACCTCGTTTGTGGAGGCTATTGGCAACAGCTTTGCAAATCTCAGGATTTTTCTGCATTGTTATGGTATGACCAGGGTAAAGACCAAACAGATGTGACAGGTGCCTATGATGGACTTCTGGGTCCTCAAAATCTTGGGCCTGCATTTAACACACTACGGAAGGTAAATCATTTTTTTTTAAAAAAATAAATATATAAAGTAACCTGCAGATTTGAACTTTTACCCATTCCATGACCGTGTGATCTTGAGCTATTTTAATTGGAGGGAGCATTGGGAGTGCCTTCTTGATCCTCTCGACCAAATTTGTATCAGATTTTCCCAAAATCTATTGGATAGCAGCACAGATGCAATACAACAAATTGATCAGTGAATCAACAGTAAGTTCAAGGAACAGAAGTCTCCATGCATAAAAGTTTCCTCAAGAGGAATATCAGATTCAATCTGTATCTCTAATTACATTATTACACCACAGAAACTAGCCATGGATGCAATTTTTTTTTCTCGAACACGCAGGAGATCTGTGCATCATTTCATTTAAGAAGAGAGAGATACACTGGTAGGGGGATTAGGAAAACACCCCCTGACCCTAAACACCATAAAGATTGACAACCACTACCCTTTTAAGCCGCAAGGGCTATTGATCTATCAAACACCTCCTGTATAATAGAGATGCAATTATTACCTCTGCAGATGAAATGACAGCCAGGAAAACCTCCCGTATAATAGAGATGTCCATTGTCGTTGAATAGCTCACACTAGCTAGGTGACCACCACTACCAGGAGCAATGAAAGGATGCTCTGGAGAAGTAGATGGATTTGTTTCCAAATAGCCTCCTGATCCCTTGATTAACCAATCAACTAGAAACATTGCACATCCTTCCAGCAATGGATATGCAGTCTTCTCCAAAAACTCCTAGAAGATAAATAACATTGACACATATATTGTTTGAAAGAATTCATTCGCAATTTAAATTCAATTCCTCAGGTGTTTTTGAACAAAAGAAATTACAAATCTGGGAAATATATATTTATGGTAATATCCTAATAATTATGAACAAAAAGTTGCACCCTATAAACATAAACAACGATATACTAAAATATAATAATTCAAGAGTGATAACTTGTAACCAGAGATGATCTGTACAAATAAGATGCAGATGTATACACCCTTAAGCTAATAGTGTGACAGCACAGCTAGTCCTTACTTTGTCTAGCGAATATTGGTAGTGTTCCCAAAGATGTGTGCACAGCCAGGCACCCCCCATTGGCCACATTGCGTACATAGCATCTGCATAATACGCAGATGATTTTGCCCATATGTCCGAGACATGGTGAGCTACCCAGCCACTTGCTTGATAATTGACCTGCTACAAAACACTGTTATATCAATCATGGATAGAATCATAGAAAAAGATGAGACGAGATGCAGTATTAACTTGTTTTATCTGTCATAAAAATGAATGATGCTCTATACTGGCAATAAAATTCATTGTTCTCCTCTAGGTAACTTACGTTCAGAGTTTCCCTGCATTTTCCTAAGAACATCATAAAAACACAACATTTATATAGTATTTAGCAGTTGTATACAATTTTTCCTTTAAAAATCACAATAAAGCATGAAGTTTGGTGATTATGTTCATGCTATGCTCTCCCAATGACAGCTAGCTCATTGTTAAGCAAACATTTTACAGTGATTCAACTGTATAAAAAATTCCACTTGTGCAATTTATATTTGAAGTAGACTTAATTTTTCACTAAAATCAAATAAGGATTAGAATCTAAAACTTACTTTTGCTGTTTTTGTTCCGTTGGCTGCAAGAGATGTTATGAAGTTAAATAGTGGTTCTTGGCATTCACTAAGGTTGCAAGGAAGTGTTGGCCAGTAATTCATCTCAAGATTTATGTTTAGGTGAGGGGCAGCCCTAAAATTAAACAGAATTAGTCTTTAATCCATAAAACAGATCACAACAAGAAAATATTCTATCAATTAAGGCATCTCAGCTATGGTACCTTTATGAAGTAAAGAAATGGACTTTTCAAGACAACTGTATCTCTATAAACAACATAAAAGCTTAACTATATGCCTCCCTCAAAGAGCTAGAAATTTCAAAATTAGCTAGTTGGAAAAAGTAATATAAAAAGGTATCATGGACTGTCAAATTTAATTAAACTAATAGTACATGTTTAAGTGGAATATTTGTGTTTGGAAAGTGTTTGAGGTGGTTCTTACCTGGATATATACCAGGCAGAAAATGAATAAGTAACAACAAATAACTGAAGCAAAAGCTTTTATTGAAAGACTTACTCCCAAGCAGGCGCAACATCTTGGTTCCATATTCCCTGCAGATTAGATACCTGTGTCCCAGGCCGAGTGGAGGAAATGAGCAGATAACGACCATACTGAAATAACAATTCGACCAAAGAAGGATCCTCATCGGTTCTAAAGGAATTAATTCTTTCTGCTGTAGTCTTTACATCATGATCAGCTTCTTCCAAGATTACTTTCTCAAGCATTGATGCTTGTGATAGTTGCAGAGTTACACGGTGAAAAAGACCCTGATAATCTTCCAAATGAGCAGCTTTGAGCTGAGCAAATGTAGCACTCCTGCTGATATTGAATATCCTTAGGGCAGTTACTTCAGGGTTTAATTTTGATTCTGAAGGACTCACGAAAGGCCCATCAAATGAGGAAGCGGCTGTGATCACCAAAACAACCCAATCTGCACTATCAATTCTTAACTTTTGATCATCAATAATTGTGACTTTTGTGGAAATGCCACCAATCCGCAGCCCAACCACAGCTGCAAACTTGATGCCAACAGCATCATTGGCCCCATTGTGATGCAGTGCAGGCCTTCGCCCTGGACAGGTACCTTTCATAATCATCTCATTTGCATTCGTTATATAAACATTGTGGTCTAATTGGCTATTTAAGGATAATGTGAAGGAGACGTGTCCTGATTTGTTAGCAGAGATCTTGGTGGCAACAACCTGGTGTGGATTTGAGCAGAAGTGCTCTCTACTGTACTGAACTTCCCCAATATTGTAGGTGATGTAAACAGTTGCAGTATGTAAATCTAGCTCTCTTTTGTAAGAACTATACCCCTGACTAGAAGAGTGGAACTCCAGATTTATGTCTCCAAGTGGTTGGTATACCTTCACAGAAGAATAATAAAGATTAAAAATATCTTTTCCGTCAAATTTGAATGAACCTCTTTGCACATGATTGTCATGTTGCACATTCAGTGATTCATGGCATCCTTATATATTTATGGAACCCATTATCCTAGGAATACGTTATCAAATAATCTTCTATTTGTAAATAAATGGCAGTTGTGATTTGAGCTTGACAAAACTATCATGTATTTTCTTGAATAAGTATGCCACAATTCCACATTCAAGCAAAGTAAATCAACCAAAAGAGTTTCTGGAGTTTTACTTCAGGCAGAACAACAGAAAGAAAATTGTGATGTTCTTCAACATATTTTTGGCAATGTGTACAACAATTATATTTAAGGTTGGATCAATTAAGGGCCAAAAAATGCTTATTCGTTAACTAATAAAACATCTATCCTATGCAAGCGGCATATCAGTGGCGGAAATAATTTAAATTTCAAATTACAGAATAGAAGAACTTAAAAGCTGCAAACCAGCACTTACTAAAAAAATGCATTAACGAGCTGCATACATACTATCATTGTTGAGAACAGGGATCATTAGTTCATTACTAATGATGGAAACTATAAGGAAAAAAATGAAAACATGGTCTCGTTTGCAAATCAGAAGTGAACACCATGGTTGGCATGCTCACACATACCTCCGTTGGACCACCGAAAAGGCCAGAGGCAGCCTCTGTAGCATCAACAAACTTCCCTGCATCAACGAGCTTCCTGACAACAGTGAGGGCATATGGCGCATTCGGGTCAGTGTAGTTTCCAGGCACGCCGGTCCAAAGGGTATCATCTGCAAGACACAAAACAGCCTGTGTGGGTATCTGTTATCTTGCCTTGTGCTTAGTGCTAACGTATGAAAAAGAAGAAGATTGTCACTATCATAAGCATAGTCCACAGTTGGGGCATTTCGTTGAACACCATAGGAGCAACATAAACAACAGGACCAAGAAACCTCAAGCGCACGAGCTCAGAGTCAGAGATTATTAGTCGGCCGGGAACAACGTACGGTTGAGCTGGAGCTTCTCGGAGGCGACGCCGCCCCAGACCATGGCGCCGACGCTGCCGTTCCCGATGGGCGCCGCGTCCGTGAAGTGCTCGGCCGGGGATGCGAACACCACCTTCAGCGGCCGCTCCTCCTCTCCCTCGTCGGCCGGCCGGCGCACCCAGACCCAGTCGCCGCCGTCCATGGGAGAGAATGCGGTGAAGGGCGGAGGAGAGGTGGAATCAGGGTGGAGACGGGAGGGGTGAGGCGAGGCTCTAGCTGCCTATAGCCATGGGATTGGCAATGGCATTGGCATTTGGCAAGCTTCCATTTTGGGTTGGGTTTCTGTGTTGTCGCGTGGGTGGGTGAATTTGGCGTCAACGGAACGGAGAGGACAAGGGTTCTCCATATGTCTGGGCTTTTTCTTGCCGTTGCTTTCTGTTGCAGTGTAGCTCCCGGCAAGTCAGCAAACTCGTACCCTTAAAAATGGAGAAAGGACAAAGGCAATTATTCAGAAAATACACCAAGGACAAAGGCAATTATTCAGAAAATACACGCTATGGTGTAGTTTGGTGTCACGGAGCTAGCTAGATATTCTACAATCATTTTTATGAGCAATATTTGGTTCCATCCCTAGCGTAGGCTGCGGTGGAAATTAACGTGCACGCATGCTCGGCCATGTCACCGACGCTAGAAAATACTGTGTTGCCAGTCCCGATTGAACGAGAGCCTGATGCCATTAACCATTCGTGAGAGGAATCGTAGAATAAGGATCCAGAAGGGCATGCGTTGATTCCAAAATATCATCGGGAATAAGGTACCAGCTAACGATTCCTATACAAGCATCTGGGGCAGTCAATGGCTTCAAGATTCACATCGCCACTTTTCATGTTTTAGAGGGGGTTTAGTCTAGTGAGTGATAGATCCTATCTCACAGGATTAATTTCCGATGGGGTATATGGGTGAATGGGTTTATTGGACCCGTTTATCGAAACACTTTAGAATAAGTCACCCATTAATGTATTTTTATGAAATGATCTGTTTGGTGCATTGGCAATATTATTCTAGGTAACATGACAAAATATTGTTGTCTTGTACATAATAAAGGATTTTAATTAGGATTACTTATTTCCACAATGCATGCATGACATTGTGCTTTTTGACATAATTTTATAGATTTTTTCAATTTTCTTCAATTGATAGAAAAACATGTGTATAAGCTACAATGTTGCCAAATAGAGCCAGCGAGAGCTAGGGATATTCCAGCTCTTTCCTCACACAAAAATGATGGAAAAAATTCTCCAACCCTCCATGATGTTCCTCTCTTACTCTTTTTTTTTATATTTGGGAAGTTTGTTCTATACTTTAGTGGGTACTAGAGAAAAAAGAGAAATAAAAGTGCAGGCCATCCTTAAGGTGGAAAGGTACGACGACGTAGCCCCTAAATTATATGTTCCTCTGGATTATATGATCTGTGCTAGACCTAACTAGCTAGATGGGCTTAGTCACTCCAATTGGTTTCCTAGATTGAAAACGTCGATTCATTTTCTCAATTGATAATAGATCACATCGTCGTTCAACCGTCTCTAATAACTAACGCACTTTGCACTCGGTTGCCTGCTGCCTTCCTAATGTGCCCTAATCCTTGTGTTACATTCAATAGTGCTAAACCCATGGGTTACATAGTGTAGCTAGAAGCTGATCTATAGTATTGGGGTCCCACCAGAGAGATTGGCAGGTGGAATAGTAGTATCGGCCAACTTGTTAGAACGACGTGAAGGCATTGCACTTAGTACGCCTTGACAAGTTCAAGACGGTTTGTCCAAATCTCCTCTCCTCTCCTGATCCCCTTCCTTGTTTTGCTCTGATGCTCGAATCCAAAAATCGGCTAGATTTGTCCCAGCAGATGGAGGATTAGATGTGAGCGGCGAACCCCTTTGTCGGACTTTAGCTACCCAGGTAGGCTATATAGGGTGGTTAGTACTCGGGGACTACAATTGAAGTGCTGGCCCATGCACTCCATCGACCGGTCACTGCCTGCCTTTATGAGGAATCATCGTTGTTTGGGTGGATATCGACACTGGCCACAACATCGTTTGGGTGGATATTGACACCAACCGTGTCTTGCAGTGGCTCATGGGTCGCCTCTTATCCCCTATAGAGTGGCGACAACCTTTGGGTAGGAAAACGACGCAGCGTCATTCGACGTGAAAGTAAGCAGGAACCTCCCAACTTTTACTTTGGCAATAGGTAGGCAACTTGCAGGAATCAGTCAGCTGTATCGTGATGTCAATATCACCATACAAGGATGTTGTGAAGCTGTGAGCATGCCTAGTCGGCCACATCCTTGACCGCATGCTTGTATTTCAAGAAAGGAGCGAGGTATGGGCAAGCATCGATGAAGGGCCACCGACTGCGAAGGGGAAGTCGTGCCTTCAATCTAGCGATCCTATCGACGCACCTTTGTCAGGACGAAAAGAGGGCCAGAAGCTCTAGTCGGCAAGGCGTTGGTATCTGTGCATGGTTCCACCAGGTCCCTTTCTTTTGACATCGCTTCATCGCCGAAGGGAGGGGAAGATGACGATGTTGGCCATGTCACACTCGCTCTTGAGGAGCATGATGCAAGCTTGCCTAAAGGATTCAGGGCCTTTGTCCGACAAGCTACAATAGCCACCATCGCCCGCTACATCGACTGGGACATTTGCATGACGACAATGCTGAAGGTACTAGTTTGATTTGATTGCTCATACTCTCTCTAGCATTCTTGGATTCATGGCTTTTAACTCTATTGTGCTAGACGTGTGAGTAGTATAACGATAGTGACCTACAACTTCTCCATCATGTCATCGGTAATGGGCAAATTAGGGGCGACTATCCGAGCACGTCGGTGTATGGATACCTCCACAATGAAGTTCTACAACGTACCGCCAAGTATCTGTCCAAACAAAAGATCCAAAAATGGTGGGACTATGCTAGGCAATGGTACGCTGACAAGTGCTACTTGCAAACCATCAAGACCAGACTTGGCGGCAATCCGATTCTGATCATATCATCGTCGACGCTGACCGGTAGAAGAAGGTAACCACCTATTCACTCACCTCTAATTTAATCTCATTCATGTGTCATTTTCCATTTGTACTTCCATTTGAATTAGTACTGAACTTCATCAATTCGAACTACCTAACTTAGAAAATACCTGCTAATTACAATTTATTGTTATGGACTACAATAATTTAGAATATGGGTATACATCCTTCATGGCCAAATTGTTTTCTTCATCTATTTCATTATGTCTAAGCCATCAATGCACCTATGCTATTTTACGTTGAAGTAATTGCATTACATGATCATGACTTAATATTATTCAATGTACAAAATGTGTGGACATTGGAGTTCTTAGAATAAATTTATTCTCATCAGCTCTAATTTTACCCATTCACAACAAAAAGTTGTTTTGATGCTACATTTTTACTTGCCACTTTTTTTTCAATGTTTACACATACACATGGATATGATTTCTCCCTAAAACCAATACAACATGTCAAATTGAGTGTACATTCATAAGATGACAATATTGTAGCTTTTAGTCAATGCACAAATTAGTAAATTCATATAAAATATTCTTATCCAATAAGCCATTTGATTAATGATATTCCAAGATTGAGTTGGATGCATGATGCATCTTTTAATAATTCTTATAGATAGATAGTACACAATACCAATAATTGCAATTTTGTTGTAATGAAGTAAAATAATTTAGAATATGCGTGTGCTTCCATTCATACAAATGTTTGAGAAAACCTACATGTATACAAGTAGGTGTACCCGACATAACTTTTGAAACTTTGCTGATGTGTTCCTACTTTGTCGAGCATTGTTTGGGTGATGAAGTCATGGCAGGTGTAGGCATTGCACGATTATCTTTATGAGTGGTACGGTTCTCATGGGTTCAATGAGGTCAGTACTCTCAAACTGTTGGGATTTTTCTTTGGACCATGTTCGGTGGGAAGGTCAACTGGCGTGTGAACAACTGTTTCGTACATTTGGGGTCGACTATTTCCAAATATTTCTTACTTCACAGTGCCGCACAATAAGGTAACGCACGACAGTCTTTACGTCCACTTCTTCAATGCTTGCTATTGACATTGTCGATGGGACACACGTTGAGGTGGTTGTCCTAGAGCTTGCTTCCCGAGCCTAGAGGAAAATGATCAGCAACACCGAGCCTAGAGGAACATGATCAACAACACTACATAGAACATCCTATTTATTTTGGATTGGAGCGACCACGTCATCTTTAAAGTTGCTAGATGGCCTGGTTCGATGCATGATAATTATGTGCTAATCCATGCGATGCAGCAGTACCTTGATAGGTTCCCTGCCCACCTCCTGGTTAGATCTTTTGCCACATAACTCTTGTCACTTTGAATTAGTAGTTGTATATCATTATCTCATAGTACGCATTTGTTATTTTTTATAGGTAGTTACTTTCTCATTGACTCAGGACATTAGAATCAATAGGGTTTCCTAGCCCTTTTCCATTTGGTACCACCTCCCACAGTACGGAGCTAGGAGACCTTTGAAGGAAGGGACAAACATTTCAACTTCTTCCACTTGTCTTTGTGATCTTCCATCAAACATCTGTTCGGATGAATCTAGGTTAGGTGGAAAAATCCTAAAGATGATCTTCGGCGTACACCCTACCCTACAGACCCACACGATGATAATTTCGTAACCATGGCGTTGTGAATGAGAATGTGCAGGAATTTTTTTTCTGTAGGTCGACCTATTGTACAACAACTATCTGCCTCTAGTATCAATAACTATATATGCCCACTATTTTCTCACTTTCTTTGCCTTGGTATGTCGTTAACTAATCAGTAAATGGTACTTTGTATGTTTGTTTGTTTGTTTGTTTTCTCGGTATTTATATCTGTCATTTGCATACCATGCAATATATGTGGATGCAGTAAACCGTTTCTATTGCAACCTACACAGGACAACGACTAAAAAATTATGCATGTGTTGGGTCCACCGAAGAAAAGGCTCATAGCAGAGGAACAGACATGGCGCGTAACTCGGCTGGTGGCGTGAAATCGTGTCTGGCCGACCGCCCCTGGCACCTATTCATCACTGCCTCCGTCAATGCAATTTCAGCCAACATTTCCAGCTTCCATCCACCAGCTAGGCAGCAACAGCACTATCGAACACAAAGCACGCCGCACCATGCACACCATACCACAAGTGGCAAGTGCCATCACCCATCATGCATCCGGTCCATCCAAGCTGTTTTTTTTAATTTTGTTTCCTAATTTTTCAATATTTTAATGTTTACTGAATTATTGAATATTGATCAAAGCAACAGTGCATCACTAAATTTTATTCTATTTTATATTGGCATGAAATACATTAGGACTCGTAAAAATTGTTATTCGATTATGATTTCACACGACCCGGGCAGAGATGGCAACAATAAATTTTCTGCTGGGTTTTATGTCCCCATCGTAGCCTTGTGAGCTAGAATTTTTCCTGTCCTTGCCAATTGCAATAGAAAAAAAACTCCCATCCCCACCGCCGCACAGAAAATTAATCCTCGTCGCGTCTTCATCCCCGCTTAAATAACATAGTATACATCTTAAATCTATATCATATTTTATATCAATAAATCAAAATATATCTACTAATTCACATGATAAAAACATATGATTGTTATTTATTAAATATAACAATGAATATAATTATATGGCATGAGAAAAAATATTGAAATTAAACTCCTATATAACTATTAATCGGGTCTTCATGAAAAACGTGGACGCGGGACAGAGGATCCTGCCCCCGCGAGTTCCGACAGGGACATGTTCCCCATTTGATTATATTTTATATTGCTATGAAATACATTATGACTTGTATGAATTGTTACCATTAAAGTTTGGTTATGACATTGCACAGCACTAGCCCCAGGATGGCCTTGACGGCCATGAAAAGTAGTACCTGTTAAACGACGCATATTTAAGGGGTTGTTTAGATGGCTTCCACCATTTCCATAAGTTTTTTTGCGAAGTGTGGCATGCCACACATTATATGGCAAATAATTTGTTGTTCACAATTATGACAAGACGTGATAAAAAATTGACTCTATGACAAGTGGGTCTGCTAGTTAAGAAAGTGTGGTATAGATTAATTGTGGCATGAACCATACACTAGTCTTAGTTGACCAAATTTGGTTGACACAAGTTTGACAAAGTTTGACACTCAACCAAACAGGCCCTTAATTATCAAATTTAGATATGCCAACATTCTAAAATGCTTAATGCAAATTCAGAACATTTTTTTATCTAGCCTTAAGTAATTACGTTGCCGCTTTCCCAGTCCAACCTACTTGATCATTACATGAATGGGCAATATTACATTGGAGACACTCCTCTATTCCCGATTTGTTATTGGATACTGGGAGTGTAGTGCACGATATATCATTTTCCAGTTGTGTTGGCGTGCACTGATGGCGCCACATTAGTTCTGCACAGTCCAATTACTCCAGGAACTTATGCATGAAAGGCAAGCTGTGACGAAAGTAGTAGATGCACTACCTAAAAAGCAATGATATATCCGGATGCAGCTGCTGTTTTGTACTTTCATAGAAATACATACTGTATATAAGATGGACCACATAAGATTACTGAAACACTACTGAATTGATGTGCTATAGTGTCAGTAATAAAATCACCCCTTGAAATTATATCACACCACACGTATCGGAGCATCTCTACTACATTGAGACTTCAAGAAGAGTACATCTCGGTACTTATTAACTTTTGAAATCTTGTAACTATTACATTATGAAAGATTTTGTATTTTAACCCCAAATTGTTGAATAATTAATTTAATCAAGGACAAATTAAAATAATTTTCAAATTGTTATTAAATTAAGAAAATAGAAAATAATAAAAAATAGTACAGACTGGGTTCTATATAGAATTTTCTATGTTAATTTTAAATTTTGTAATTTTAAATTTTAGAAGTAGTAAAGAAATAAAATTGTTTTAAGAACTTTGAAACAATACAAATAGCCCATGCCATACTATTGATTTAAATTCTTCTTCCATACGAATTACATTTATACAGAAGAAGAAGTAGAATTACTATGATAGAGTCATGGATGGGTGAATAACTTTACATATTAGAGTTTAAAACATGTTCGTATAATTACGTATATATACATGTACAACCTATAGAAACATATTGAGCTCAGAAATGGGGGGATAGGCAAGTTAAAAGCCTGTACTAGTGGAATGTTTTAAGTCTAAGTGGTCTAGATATTATATAGATGTAAGGTGTTATATGTGGGTATAGACTTTAATCCTTTTATATGATAGAAGATAAAATTATAAGTAGAGAACGGGTTAATGAGTAATCTAGATAGGGTGTTATAGGTGGTATCAGATAGATACAGGTATATGTCTACTTAATTTTTTTTCCTCCTAAACCACATCAAACATGTTCTTTGCCTCGTATATAATTGTACTGCCACCTGTGAGCCAAATGCAATTGTTAAGACATGTTGCCATTAGCTATCAAATTGTACTGCCACCTGGCGTATTGTCACCTGCGAGCCGAACGCAACTGTTACGGCTTGTTGCCATGAGATATCAAATTACGCGTTCCGATTTTAAATATACGACAGTAACCTTCATTATATATTAAAAATAATATAAATATATGAAAATACAAGTCACGTTTAATAATAAAACAAATTATGATAAAATAAATAATATTATATAGTCTTGTAAGTAAAAATGTAGTACAGCACTGACAGTGATATACAGCTTTCCGTGTCCCTCACATGCACCTTTTAGCTACGTACGAATCCGTTGTTACCTCCTTATCCAGAAAACCAACACTCCCTCGTACTGTGTCGGCCTACGGCGGAAACAGTGGCGGCGACGCCTGCAGATGTCTCCGCCATCGGGGCAGCTCTCCGGAGCCAGCAGGTGAAGGAAGCCGACGTCGACAAACTCCGCCTCATCGAGGAGCTGACCTCCGACGTGGCCACGACGCAGGAGCGCGTCCTGGCGGAGATCCTCGCCGGCAACGCCGGAGCGGAGTATGCGGCCTCGACGACGCCGGCGACGATACCGACCGAGCCGCCGCCATCGCCGCCTTCCGGGCCAAGGTACCGGTGGCGTCGTACGACGACCTGAGGCCGTACATTCAGCGCGTCGCCGACGGAGATCGTTCGCCCGTCCTGTCGACGCGCCCCATCACCGAGTTCTTCGCCAGCTCCGGCACGTCGTCCGAAGCCCCCGAGCTGATGCCCATCGTCAAGGACGATACTGACCGCCTCCAGGCGCTCCACAGTCTTGTCACGCCTATCTTATACTCCCTCTAATTTTTATTAGACAACCACGCTAAACTTTTAAAGATCATTCCTATTATTAAAAATATTTATGTAAATATAAAACAATAAATCACTTAAAAGTAGTTTTAATAATAAACCAAGTTATGATAAAATAAATAATAATTGTATAATTTTAAAAAAGATTAATAATTAAATATAGGTTAAAAGTTAACGGTGTTATCTATTTATATTTGATTTATATTGCTAAATTTTAAAGAAAATTTCTGTAGCTAACAAAAACGAGGGGACATCCTGAGGAACAAGATGACTCCACCTATAAATATCAATTTAAACTGGCGTATCAGAACAGTGTTCACACTAGTTCATGACATTTAACGTAACAATATAATCTATCACTGCTGATTCACACCGGTTTCCTCGTGGCGATATCACGCTGTGTTCGACGATTGGTTTGTATAGGTTTGTGCCTGGGCTTGACAAGGGGAAGAGGCTCTACTTTGTGTTCGCCAAGACGGAGACGAAGACACGAGGTGGCATCACTGCGCGGGCCGCACTGACGAGCATGTACAAGAGCGAGGTTTTCAAGAACCTCGCCACCGCCGCCTCCACGAGCCCGGCGGCGGCCATCCTCTGCGCCGACGCGTCGCAGAGCATGTACGCGCAGATGGTGTGCGGCCTGTGCCACCGCCAAGACTTGCTCAGCGTCGGCGCCGCGTTCGCGCCCGCGCTTCTCCGCGCTCATACTCGTAGAGGCCAGCGAGCTCCACCCCCGCCGCGTCACCGACCCGTCGGTGCGTGAGGCCGTCGCCGGCGTGCTCCGCCGCTCTGACCCGGAGCTCGCTGGGTTCAGCCGCGCGGAGTGCTGCAATGGTGACTGGGCTGGCATCATCAGGCGCATTTGGCCGAACATCAAGTATCTGAGCACCGTCGTCACCGGCGCCATGGCGCAGTACGTCCCGAAGCTGCGGTACTACGGCGGTGGGCTGCCGATCGTGAGCTCCATTTACGCGTCGTCGGACTGCTTCTTCGGCCTCAACCTCTGCCCAATGTGTGACCCGTCAGAGGTGTCGTACACCTTCATGCCCAACATGGCCTACTTGGAGTTCCTCCCGGTGGATCTGCCTACGACAGTGACGACGCCAGCGACCTCGTGGACCTCGCCGGCGTGGAGGTCGGGCGGGAGTACGAGGCGGTGGTGACCACCTACGCCGGGATGAACCGGTACCGCGTCGGCTGTTAGCCGGACTCCTCGCCGGCCGCCGGAGCAGAACTCCGACGAGCTCTCAAACTCACGAACTCACGCGAACGCGAACGCAAACACAACGCTGAATTCTGAATTTTGGTGCCAGTTGCTTAGCTTTTCTTGTTAAGTACTCCTACTTATACACAATGAGCTACTAAAAAGGCAAAATAAAAAAGAGTGGTGGATAAGCTATCCCCGGCCATCATGCCTGCCATGCGCGCCACACCTCTGAGCTCTGTGGAGTCCGTGTCATCCCACGCACTAGAGCGCGTCGTGCGGACGCTGGGCACTGCCCACGACACAGTACAAGCCACGCCTAGGAGGATGTAAATCCAAGCCAGACTCAACAAGAAACCGACAAAAAAGATGAACAAAAGAAAAAACAAGCACAGGTTTACTAAATATGCCAACACTTCACCCCCTAAACCTGTTGTTCTTGGCCGACCTTGACGACACCAAGCTGAACACGGAGTTCGCAGAAACGATCACGCGCCAGCGGCTTTGTCAGGATGTCAGCGAGCTGTTCCTCTATCCGAACATGCTCAATCCTCATCCTCCCATCTCCAACACAATCTCGGATGAAATGATAACGCACATCAATGTGTTTGCTTCAATCATAAAAGACGGGATTCTTACTGAGAGCAATTGCAGATTGACTGTCCATCTTCAGGAGGAACGGGGCACGCCGCTCGCCGTTGAGTTCTGCAAGCAGCTGTGCCAGCCAGATCCCCTGGCAGGCGGCCGTCGTACCTACAATGTACTCAGCTTCGCAAGACGAGAGGGCGACCACCTTCTGTTTCTGTGACTGCCATGTCACTGCGCAGGAGCCGAGGAAGAACAGCACTCAAGTGGTGCTCTTCCTTGTATCAATGTCGCCGCCCATATCAGCATCGCTATACCCGAGCAGCTTCAGCTCCCGCGCTCCACGCTTGTAGCAGCACCCGTAGTCGATGGTTCCGGCGACGTAGCGCAGGATCCGCTTGATGGCGTTGAGATGCTCCATCGTTGGCCGCTCCATAAAGCGACTAACATACCCGACGGAGAAGGCGATGTCAGGCTGGGTATGCACCAGGTACCGGAGACAGCCGACCAGGCCCCGGTATTCGGTGGCGTCCATCGCCTCGGCGTTGCTTGTCTTGGACAGCTTCAGCCGAGGCTCCATCGGAGTGTGACAGGGATTGCAGGTCCCCATCCCCGCTCGGTCTAGGATCTTCCGAGCGTACGCCGTCTGAGCGAGCTTGATGCCGTCGTCTCCCTGCCACACTTCAATCCCCAGATAAAAACACAAGAGACCAAGGTCGCTCATTTTGAACCTGGATTTCATTTGCTCCTTGAAGTGGTTGATCTCGGCGGCGTCGTTCCCAGTGATGACGAGGTCGTCGACATAGACCCCCACCAGACACTGGGAAGCTCCTCTTCCTCTGGCGTAGACCGCATGCTCCGACTCGCTGTGGCTGAAGCCCAGCTCGCCTAGAGTGCGGTCCAACTTGGCGTTCCATGCCCTTGGTGCTTGTCGAAGGCCATAGAGGGCCTTGTCAAGCCGCAGCACCATGTTCTCCTGCCCTGCGACAACGAAGCTGGGGGTTGCCGCACGTAAACCTCCTCATTCAGCTCCCCGTTCAAGAATGCGGACTTTACGTCCATATGGTGTACCGGCCACCCCTCCTGGGCGGCGAGCACGCGCAGCAAATGGACGGACTCGATCCGAGCGACAGGGGCGAACACTTCATCGAAGTCCACCCCGGCCTGCTGGACGTACCCCTTAGCGACGAGTCTCGCCTTGTGCTTCACGACGTCACCGACGGCATTTCTCTTTGTCTTGTAAACCCACTTGAGGCCAATCGGTCGGTGCCCAGGTGGTAGAGGTACAAGACGCCAGGTACTATTGTTTTCGATGGAGTCCATCTCCTCCAACATCGCTCGACGCCACGGCTGTAGCTTCTTAGCCTCAGCGAACGAGGCGGGCTCGCCCTCGATTTGCAGATGGAGCTCTGCAGCAACTTGTCGAGCAGCAAGACCAGGAGGCGTCGCGTTCCCGAGAACGTTGTCAGCGTGCGGTACCTTGGCTTGACGTCGTCATTGTCGGCGTCCCAGTACTCCTCAGCGTTCGGTGGCGGCGACACAAACTCTGGTGAGGTGGGTGCCGCTGCAGGTTCAGACGAGTGTTGCGCCGACGACGCTGTAGGGGTGCTCGCCATGGGCGCGCCGGGGCTTGGCGCGGGAGCTGGACTGGCATGGGCCGGGCTGGCGGCCGCCTCAGACCTACCCCCGGCGATGTCGATGTAGTGGTCCCCGGTGCCGATCTGCAAGTCGTGGTACTCCACCACGAGCTCCGAGTCGGTGTGCACTCCGTCACCATTCTCCTAGGTCCAGGACGTCGTTTCGTCGAACACAGCATCCCGGGAGACAACGGCGCGACGCGCCACCGGGTCGTAGAAGCACCACGCCTTGGCGCCAGGCTCGTACCCGATGAACACGACAGGCGTGCCGCGGTCCTCTAGCTTCTTGAGATTGGGCTTCACCGTCTTGACGAAGGCAGTGAAGCCAAACGTGCGAAAGTAGGAGACGTCGGGCCGCCTGCCATGCCATGCCTCGTAAGACGTCACGCCGTCAAGGGCTTTTGTGGGCGCGCGGTTCAGGATCTAGACGGCGATGGCGACGACTTCTCCCCAGAAGATAGACAGCATGCCCCTGCTTTTCAGCAGAGCACGCGCCATGTTGACGACGCTCTGGTTCCTCCGCTCGACAAACCCATTCTGCTGGGGCGTGTACGGCGCCGTGTGCTGCCGCTCCACACCACGGTCAGCGCCGTATGTCTCGAACTCGACGGAGGTGAACTCGCTGTCGTTGTCCGTCCTGAGAACGCGCAGGTGCCGCCCGGTCTCCACTACAACCCGAGCCTGGAACTTCTTGATGGTGGCCAGCGTGTCGCTCTTAGCCACTAGCAAGGCCACCCACATGAACCTGCTCTTGTTATCCACCAGAAGCAGAAAGAATTCTTACCGCCGGGAGTCGCTAGCGTGATGGGGCCGCACAGGTCGCCGTGGACAAGGTCCACCAACCCCTCTGCCCGCTGCTTAGCCTGCGATGGGAATGGCCTCCGCTTGAGCTTGGTGGTGACGTACTCGGTGCAGAGCTGATGAACTCGATCGATAGGAGGAAGCCCCTGCACCATCCCGCGTTTCTCCATCTTGTGCAGGGCGTCGAAGTTCATGTGTCCGAACCGCTCATGCCACAGCCACGCGCCGTCGGTGGCGCGCGCAGCCAGGCAGAGCGGCCGGGCCAGCTTCACTCGCAGCAGGAGGTAGAGGCATTCCGCCGAATGCCTTACACGTAGGATCAGGCGGTCCTTGTCATCGCGGACGCGGAGCACCCCGTTCCTGATGTGCACATCGCAATCCCCTTCATCGAGTTGCCCGAGGCTCACGATGTTGGAGACGAGGCGCGGGATGTAATACACCCCCGTGAGCGGGAGGTCCTAACCGGTCCTTCCCTCAAACAGAACAGTGTCGGAGCCTTGGATCTCCACCTTAGAGCCGTCGCCGAAGCGGACGGTGCCGCGGATCGCCGTGTCGATGTCGATGAAGGCGTAGCGGTTCCCCGTCATGTGATTTGTCACCCCGGTGTCCAAGTACCAGGTGGCGTCGTCGCGCTCGATGTCGCCTCCGAGCTACGCGAACACCTTGGCCTCCACAATGCGGAGGGGACGGCTCGCCGATGGAGCCTGAACTGGCTTGGCGGCGGTTGGTGACGGCGCTGGACGTAGAGTGGCATGGGCCATCAACAGCGTGGGCTCCCTTTCCTCTTCTGCCTCCGCGACGTTAGCCTCGGCCTTGGGTTTGCTCCTGCATTCCCTGGCCCAGTGGCCCATCTTGCCGTAGCGTGCACATGGATCTTTAGCTGGATTGGGCTTTTCGCCGTCGCGGGTTGGCCCGTCGGCCTTCCCCTTGCCTTTAGCACATCCACGGCCGCCGCGCTTCTTGCCGCCGGCGTAGCCGCTGGAGCTGCCGCTGCCGCTGCCAGAGGAATTGCCGCCGCTCTTCCCACCGGCCTCGCGGATCTTGAGCCTGGCCAGCCACTCCTCCTCATAGAGAAGCAGCCGGCCGTGGTTGTCGTGGACGGGTTGAGGCTTGCAGCGTTGTTCGACGGCGCGCAGTCGCCCGATCACCTCCTCCACGGAGATGGTGCGAATGTTGAGTAGCGTCTCGATAGAGATGGCTACCTGCGCCAGGTGTTCGGGCACGAGTTGCAGCATCTTCCTCACGATCTCGACGTCGGTGACGTTGTCGCCGAGGATGCGTAGGTCGGACGCCAACCCGTTGATGTGGTTCGCAAAGTCCTCCGCGGTCTTCGAATCCTTCCACACCAGCGCGTTGAACTCGTGGCGGAGCTGCTGGGCGTTGGCCTCCCGGACGCAATCGATGCCCACCCGGATGGCCTTGATCGCCGCCCATGCCTCCGCGGCAGAGCCCCTCTTTTCCCGCAGGGTGGACAGCATGTCCGCCGGCACCGAGCATAGGATAGCGGCGAGTGCTAGGCGGTCGTGGCGGTACTCGATGTCGTCGTCATCGAACGGCTCGACGGCGTACCACCAACCGGTTGCCTCGAAGTTCACCTGCATCAACATAGACCACTCCTGATAGTTTGTGCGGGTGAGTATGGGCCACTGGACGCCGACAGCAGGGTTGTCGGTGCGCTGGATGACGAGCTCGCGGTGCCCACGGCGTGGCGCTGGCGATGGCGTGTACTGTCGCCCACCGCGCCCACGGCGGCGGTGTGGCGTGCGCGGCCGATGTCCGATCGGTGCCAACCGGCGGATGTTAGCCGGACTCCTCGCCGGCCGTCGGAGCAGAACTCCGACGAGCTCTCAAACTCACGAACTCACGCGAACGCGAACACAGAGAACTCACACGCTAGATTTTGGTGCCTCAGCAGCTGCCTTAGCTTTTCTTGTTAAGTGCTCGAGCTACTAAAAAAGCAAAACAAAAAAGAGTGGTGGACAGGCTATCCCCGGCCACCATGCGCGCCATACCTCCGAGTTCTGTGGAGTCAGTGTCATCCCACGCACTGGAGCACGTGTCGTGGGCACAGTATAAGTCGTGCCTGGGAGGATGTAAATCCAAGGCAGACTCAACAAGAAACTGACGAAAAAGATGAAAAAAGAAAAAACAAAGGTGCCAACATCGGCGACGTCCTCCGCGTGACGGGGTTCCACAACGCGGCGCCGCAGTTCCGGTTCGTGCGCCGCCGGGACGCGCTGCTGTCCGTGGACTGCGACAAGACCGACGAGGCCGAGCTGCAGCGCGCCGTGGAGCGCGCCTCGGCGCTGCTCCTCCGCGCGCGCGGCGCATCTTTCGCGGAGTTCACCGGCCGCGTGTGCAACGACTTCATCCCGGGCCACTACGTCGTCTACTGGGAGCTTCTGCCGCTGCCGACCGTGGCGTCCGCCGGCGTCGTGGCGACGACGGTGAACGGGGAGGACGACACGCTCGGCAGGTGCTGCCTCGAGATGGAGGAGGCGCTGGGCGCGGTGTAGAGGCGTGGCCGGGTCGTGGACGGCGCCATTGGCCCGCTCGAGATCCAGGTCGTCCGGCCCAGCACGTTCGACGAGCTCATGGACGCCGCCGTCTCCGGCGGCGGCGTCGCGTCCATCGGGCAGTTGCATCCCACCGTGTACATGCTCGGCAGGAAATGCAAGATGGTGGCAGCTGGGGGCGCAAGTTAAGATAGCAGTATTAATCAGAGGAGAGTGATTTTCTTTTTGTTTTTTTAAATGCTTCTCGTACTGTAAAAAATAATACTGACCCAGTCACTCAAGGTTAGTTTGGTTTATCATTGCATAAAAATAGTTGTTTGGCTTGGCACTAAATTTGTGTTTAAGCACTGAGATGGAAATATTCACGATTTGATGATGATAGTGCCACTGGGAGTGCACGCGGCACATTAGCTGTGCACAGGTGACAGGTCCATTATTCCAGGAACTTATGCAGCTCTAAGCATGAAGGATAATCCTTTTTCTAGGAAGGAAGTATAACTCACAGCTTACAAGCAGGAGTGTTAAGTAGAACGGAGGGGCAACTGATCCACTGACCTAGCTCGTCGACAGTGGGAGATGTGGCGGTGATGCTTAATAAAGATTAATAACAACCTAAGTGGTTAACGATGAGCAGTACAAACGAAGGATGAGGACAGCGACGCTACGGTCTGAGAGAGACGATACAAATGTAGCTCGGTGCAACGGCAGATGACCACGAGCAACGGCGCTACGGTTGACAGCCCAAAGCATTAGGTGTAATAAACGTGCTTGGAGATGATCCGTTTCGTGAAGACGTGTCGCAGTCGAACGCTGATAAGTCTGACGGTGAACAGTGACATACAGATGGCGACGATATCGGGGACGACTGGAGGAGTGCAGGCGATGACAAACAACGTGGGTGACGCAAACCCAATCTCTGATGTGCGGAGGGGATGGGCCCCCCGGCCGCGGCGTGCTCCGGTCGCCAAGGCGGAGTCGGCCCCAGGCAACAATGGTGGACGACGAGCGGAGGGGAACGGTGGCCGGGCGGTGCGGACGTCGGAGGAGGTCAACGAGGCCGGCGACGCGAGCATGTGTTCCGTCACCGGCGGAGACGGGATCTGAGGACGGCGGCGGCGTCAACATCCAGATCGGCGACGGTGAGCACGGCCACGGGCGGCGCGGGGCTGCGACGTCGGACGGGCCGGTGCAGGGGCTCAAGGCAGAGATGCCTAGCACGGGCGTGCCTTGCGACGATGGTTTCGAGCAGGGCCTTCCGGCTGGCGGAGGGAGCAGCAGAACCGGGAGCATCCCCCGAGGCCCACGACGACGACGGCCGACCAAATCGGCCAATGGTGGTTGGACGCTGCTGCTTGACCGACGAGACGACGACGAACGAGGAATGACGACAGACGAAAAGGAAACCAAAATTGGCCGCCGCCAAGAGATCGCTACTCCCGGCGGGAACGACGGTGGAAGGGTGGGACGGTACCCGTTCTGATACCCTGATGTATTCACGCCTGGGGGCTGTGTACAAACAACACATATACTCACCGATGTTAATGAATTATGTAAAGATAAGATAGAAACTAATCTACTCTATCATAACAACCTAACAACCTAATCTATCTAATCCTATCCATATACTCACCGCAAAGCATATCACTGAGTTTGTTCCTGTTTTTTTTTATATCGAGAGAATCTACTTTGTGGCACAGAGTTGGTGTTATTGATATTTCTATTTTTTTTATAAAATAGTAGTGAGTTTATTAATTATTCTATAAAATATCATTGGACTATAATTTTTTTAAAAAACCCAAACTGTCCTTAATACATATAAAGTTTGATAATTTATTGACATCAATAGAAGTTTTATAAAAATATGAAATTTTTGTATGGCCTTCTTACATAACAAGGAAGTTTATATATATGTTTCAAGATTTTGTTTATATTTTTTTAAAGTTATTTTGTGTGGTATATAAGAGAGGGATTGCTTATACAAAATATAATAACACAAAAATATTTTGTGTAGCATATAAGGGATGATTTACATTATAAACAACAACACAAAAACTATTCTACGTAGCATATAATGGATAAATTATATTTTATAAAAAACACAGAAATACAATAATCTTGAAACTTATTCCATATCATGTAAAGAGACTAAAAAAATTCATAATTTTTTGAAACTTCAAATGTACAAATTAATCATTAACCTTGCATGGACATTTTGTGTAATTTTTTTAAAAATTCTCTGTTCAATAGTATATTGTAGAGTAATTGATAAATTCATTAGCATATTATAAAAAATGGTAATGTCAATAGCAAATTATTGAATTGGAATAAACCCAGTGGCATAAAATAGATTATCTCTTTTGTGTCTAATGTAATTGACTTTTAGACACATTTTTTATTATTCATCTTATTTAAAACTTTTATACAAATATAAAAAATATAAGTTATATTTAAAATATCTTTAATAATAAAATAAATAATAATTATGTAATTTTTAATTAGATGAATTGTTTTAAAATTCAATGATATAGAAAGTTAGTACTAGATAGGAGATGAAATACTATTGAATTGATGTGTAAGAGACGATATTTTTTTAAATAGTGCACCGCTCGAAAGTCGAAACAGCATGACATCACACCAATCGTAACAAATATAAGGACAACAATATAAACTCAACTATTATGTTCACGTCTTTGGTAGTACAGTCATAAAAACAAATATTAAAAATGGTTTAATTATAGTTATAACACACTAGGAACGGAAGAAATTTGTTTCGTAGATATTTCCTCCATCTAATATGACTAACAATACCTTTTTTTAATAAAATATATTAAAAATTAGACCGGTTATAACATAGACGCTTGGTTATCGATATATATACGTCACCTATATTAAAATAATAATTAGCCAGCAATAGCATGTTGATCCGTACTAAATGGAGCAAGGGCCGTTTTCGGCTTTGATGCCAATTGCTGTCGTACCAATTATTTGAAAGCTTTTAATACTACTGGTAGCCATTTAGATCAGAATCAAAATTTGTCAAATCTATAGAGTTGAGGCAAATCAACCCTATAAAATTTAGCAGTGCGAAAGATTATCTAAGATATGGCACTTCTTGGTAAGGTACGTGACATGAAGAAAAACAAGTAGATTGAAGGTTGGGCTAAATGGGCCCTTCAAAGCCATGCCGTGACTACCCATAGTATAATATTACGCATTTGCGATCTGGGTGCTGGATTGTATTATTGAACAATGTCATATTTTGTTAGCTTGGACACAGGCTAATATGTCAGAGCCAACGCTGAATTATAAGGATTTAAAGTTACAAGTGTCATATCTAAAGCTATAACAAGCTATAACAAATATTGTATATACTAACCCGAATAGGTTGCAAGTATAGTTATGGTTATAATAACTATGGAGAGCATCACATTGTAACCGTAGTAACGACAATAAATGGTTGGGTGATCATTAACCCGTAGCGACCAGTGTACTATATTAATTGGGAAAATACGCCTATACTTGGAGCCTTATAAATGTAAGCTAAAACTGAACTCCGTTACGAAATATTTTATTTCCTATGAATCAATGGCTAGCAAGATTGGTGAGGCTAGTCATCATTGCACTAGTCTTTCTAACATTTGAATCCTTGTAGAAGGGGTGTTCAAATCGCACCACACCTGACTACAGGCCAGCTTCCAACAATGGCATAATTTTCCTCTGTATAAATTTATTCATTCATGCCATTGTTTCCCTTCTTGTAATGCCTTTGACTTGTAATAAAACGCCGATCCAGCTCTAGCAGTAAAAAACCGATGTTGTGCAGCAGGTGTTTCTCTTCTGTATGATTCATTTCATACTATTCTTGCTACTAACGCATTAGAAAGTAGCACATTTCTTATGTGCATTTGTAGATTATTTCAACACCGAAATTTACACCAACAGACAGAATCAACCAGTACACAATTAAATACGCATGACGCTTATTTGCATATAGTTCGATATGTGCAAAGAACTGACGAGATAGATTTATTGGGTTGTTCGTGCAGAAGATCTGGTGAGTTACTCCCGAGTAGGTTTCTTTCAGATTGCAAAACCAGCACTCGTACGTTTTCAGAGAGCCCAAGTCTTCAAGCACTTCAGATCCTTGCCGAACATGTAAACTTGACCAGGTGAGATGCTGATCGTGGTAGCCCGATCGCCATAGTGCAGCTTTGCAAGCGAATTCTGGCTGCTCCTAGACCAAAGCAGAGCTTCATGAAGGCTACCTTCCTTCCAGCTGATGTTGATGGTCACACCACCTCGGGCCTTCAGACCTTTAACACAACCTTGAGGCCATTTGTAACGAGGTATGGCAGGCATCAAGTACAATTCACTCCCAGTGCTCTGTACCAGCATTTCTGACAATGCAGCAGGAAATCTGTAATAGAACAATTAGGACATGCATAAGCTCTCAACTAGAAAGGAGACAGATGTAACTGTTGTTAGGGCTCTTTATAACCTCGCACAATTTTTTGAGCAGTTTGGTTTTAACTTCTAAGATGGCTAGGTCAAAGAGAGATGCAATTCCATATTGTCTATGCATAGTTAATAAGCTTCTAAATTATTGATCAAGCTAGATGATCAGGTTTACCCAAAATTTGCATCAATTTGGAAAGGTGGGTGTGCTGTGAACAGATTGCTGTATAGGCCTCCTTCCTTTTCAACCTCATGTTCTGGATCTACCAAAGTGATCAGCTGCAGAATCATTTTGTATGCATGCTCACTGTTATGAAGATGGGCCCAAAGGGCCATCTTCCAGGAAGTCGACCACCCAGGACCATCATCACCTAATCAATAGATGACAAGTCAGATTTCATGACAGAACAGATTGAATTGGAAGTGTTCTTAAATCAGCTGTTTCAGAAAGTCGTTGAATGTATGCAAAGTAAATTAACACTACAAGTGTCATGAAACCATTAAAAAGAATATTAAAGGTTAGTTTCCTATCCAACAGAAAAGTAAGATTATGTAAACTGATATAAGAGAGAACATTTAATGTGTCACCAGATAATTTGATAGTTGAAACATGATGTCCAAATGAATGTGGTCAGAGCCTTTGCATTTAGTATTCTAACAGAACTATTCTAACATTTAGTATTCCTAATGAATACATGCAGTAACTTAAGTCTTTTTTTTTCCTTTTTCTCTTCTTGAGCTTTGGTGCTGTTTGTAATCCACCCAGTGGTCCTGTGCCAGTTCAACCAAATTATCTCTGTTTTTATTTTGTACATTAAATTCCCTTTGGCTTCTCCTCTAATGCAATAGGAAGAGTTCCTGCCTTTTTCAAAACACACAAGCAGTATTCACTACTCAATAATCATTGAGTCATTGATGTTGGTTATTTCAATTCTCTAGGACATTTCTATGCAGTTATCACAAGTACTCCTATATTGTGTATCCCATTATTCCAAGTTATCCTTTTATGCATAAAGCATTGAGCACCTGAGCTCATCAGGTTAACCAGCATCTGTTTGAAGAGGTATAACCTCATTGTAATTTTTTTGTATTCCTTCCAACAAAACAATCATACTTGCACACATGCACCAAACTTTAAAATGATCTGTACTATTACAAAAACCTGAGTTATTTGCTTTATATTGACCCATCACAAAGAGAAGTTGGCAAACCAAGATGATCATGAGAGATATGCAATTTAAAGGAGAAAGAATTAGCACTATGCACAATTTTATAATGAATGGGCACCTCTTTTGTAGAGACTGTTCGCAACAGCTTTGCAGAGGTCAGGTGTTTTCTCAAGTGACATAGTATGTCCAGGATAAAGACCAAAAAGGTGAGATACATGTCTGTGATGAACTTCAGGATCCTGAAATTCTTGTGCCTGCTCACATAAAACATGCATTCAGATTTCAGAAAACAACTGGATAGATACACATAACTTGAGAGATACAGAAAAGAATGATCAACTGACCCACTCCATGATTGTACCATCTCTTGCAACTTTTATTGGTGGGAGCCTTGGTATTGCCTTTTTGATCCTCTGAACCACATCTTTGTCAGATTTTCCTAAAATCTGACAGCATGAAAACGAAATACCATAAATCCTTTAGTATCCAAATAAATAAATGCATGCTTGAATGATTGAAAACGAAGCTATTCATAATATAATATAATATAATTACGGCTTTATGCTTCATTCATAATGAACTTGTTTGCTGTCCCAGAAAATGTTAAAAGAGGTGAAAAGGCTTACATCTGAAGACACGAGAACAGCTGAGAAAACTTCTCTTATAATTGCCATGTCCATAGTTGTTGAGTAGCTCACGCAGGCCTTCCTACCATCTGGAGCTATGAAATAATGCTCTGGAGAAGTTGAAGGATTGGTCTCCAGATACTCTCCATCTCCCTCAATCAACCAGTCCAACAGAAATGATGCAGACCCTTCCAAAAGGGGATATGCAGTTTTCTCCAAAAAGTTCTGCAAATAATGAGTTGAATAAAATAGCTGATGTAATCTTGGTGTTATTGGTGTAACATGAATATTTTGCCAATGTCTAATAGAAGGTGTGCTTGCAGTTTGTGACAAAATGATTAGTGTGGATCCCATATAATCTTCACAACAAGGCCACGAGAATATCTATCAATTGTTCACACACACGAAATGTAAAAGGAACTAGACATAGCAAGTGTCTATAACCATAGAGGATATTCTAGTGCCATTTCTAGTATATTGTTAAAGTAAGTTGTTTGTGACGTTACTCTTGAATATATTAAATTTAGCAGCTAGGTAGTGCACATACTCAACCTGGTACCAAGCAGAAACCTTTGGTGTTAAAAGATATTTTTTTGATGTCTTACAAAAAGAAATCAACATATCTTTGCAGCATTCTAAAAAATAAATCCTAGGCAGTGCCTAGGCACCTATTAGGCGCTAGGTGCTGGGTGATCACCGCAATTTGGCATTTCGCTGTGCATTAGGCTGCTACCCTGTCTTGGGGCTCTGCTCTGCCTGTTCTGCACTTTCTTATCCACTTTTCTTGCCATCTAGGCAGCCCTAGGCAGTAGGCAGCCCTGTCGACCATCTAGTGTCTATTGCCTTCTTGAACCATGCATGATGCATCTTTCTGGTGAAACATGTCTACTTTGTTTGGCCCAAACTCATTTCGTTTTAGTTCATAGAATATCCTGGCATGCCAGAAAGAGTGTATCTTAGAAAAATACAACATAAAAGTGGATGATGCTTCCCAACTGATAAGCAATGAGGAAAATTGAAATATCAATCAAATTTTATCAACCAAAATGACCATGATACTGCAATTCACATATCATACTTTGAAGTGTCAGTATACCCAATCCTACTGCAATTCACATATCATACTTTGAAGTTGTCAGTATACCCAATCCACTAAAGGTTAGACAGGAAAGTAATGCATGCCATTTAGGACAGAAATTTTGTGTCTATGTAATTACTCACTTTGTCCAGTGTATAACTGTAATGCTCCCACAGGTGAGTGGCAAGCCACGGCCCGCCCATTGGCCATAAAGCCCACACAGGGTCACCAGCATCTGGCGATGTTTTAGCCCACAGGTCTGTGACTTGATGACTAACCCAACCGCTAGCTTCATAATTTATCTGTCAGGGAAAAATATCATCAGATCAAATGTGGAAAAGGGGTATTTGACCTCAAAAAAGTTACCTGAAAAAGGAAATTCCAAACTATGCACTGAACCCACTTGGAACAGGTAAGTTGAAACTTGGAATGTGGAAAGATGAAAGATTATAACAATGCATATAATAATCCAATAAAGATATTACATGTGCTACACTTATATAACAACATGGCTATGTTTTTAAGGTATTATAAATGCATAACAGATATTAAAGGTTTTGCAGTTTAAACACAAAAGAAAACATCCAGGTTCTTCATAGGTAAGAAGCAGCTATACGTACAAAAAACTTTTTACAAACACTGATGAGGCATACTATGATTGAATCTTGATTTTCTACAACTTTCAACTAATTAAATCAAACTGCTGAAGATAGGTATGGGAGTTATTTAGCAATTAGATGGCAAATATTGCTAATTTCTATAAATGTGTGCTTACTTTTGCAGTCTTAGCTCCATTGACTGAAAGAGATCCAATGAAGTCGAATAGTGGTTCTTGGCATTCACTAAGGTTGCAAGGAAGCGCTGGCCAGTAATTCATTTGTAGATTTATATTTGGATGGGGAGCTGCACTGGAAAGAAAATAAATAAATCTCAATAGTGAAAACAGGACTTCCATCAAACATACTTGCAAATGACTGAAGTATAATATATATTTGGCGCAAAGAAGTCAACATTCACTTTGTACAGAAGGTAAGAGTCAGAACTACCCAGTAGCTACTAAAATTTTTTGTTCAATTGACCAATATATATTTCTTCCAGCATAAAAAGAAATAATACCTATAGATAAATGTCGATAAATTTTCAAAATAAACTGCTTTTTTTACAAAAAAAAATCATTAGAACTGTAAAAAATCTGAAATTGTGGTAACAGTATTTGAAATTGTAGTAACACTATCTAAAAGCTCTAAGAACATGTAGACAAATTGTGCATATTTCTCTCAAGCTTCTTCATGTGCCATCAGTTACTTTTACACTGGTAGTAGCAGAACCCGAAGTGTGTATTATAACATGCTAGTAGAAAAACATATGCAAGTAACATGATTGTTAGCCACTGTATAAGAACAATATTGTTTAAGCATATAACAGCAGCATCTTTTGTTGTGTGTGAATGTTATGTAGTTACTACAGAGCAAAATGAATGCAGCTGCAAATTGTAAAAGCGAAGGAAACAAAGAAGCATTTTAACTTGTAACTGCAAGTCAGATGAACTTCTATATGACTGCTTTGAAACTTATGGCCATGCAGCTATACATTGCATGTTAGAGTTACTACACTTCATAAAAATTGACAGTAGCAATCCAACAAACAAACATGCGGGAACTGATGGACAGACTTCAACAAAGTGTGACACAAGTAAAGTTCAGAATTGGCAAACATGTGGTAAAGTTGACCTCCTGATGCTTTAGCTAATTTTTTTCTTTTTTTGCACTAAAAGTAAAAGCATATTATTTTAAGATAGTAATAACAAGAGAAGACAAATGAACAAAATATCATGTTATCATGAAAGCATACTCCCATGGTGGTGAAATGTCATCATTCCATATTCCTTGAAGATTGGAAATCTGGGTTCCAGGCCTCGAGCAAGAAATGAGTAGATAGCGACCATACTGGAACAGGAGTTCCACCAGAGAAGGATCTTCATCATCTCTAAAACTTAGAATTCTGTCTACAGTAGGCTTGCCTGAATTATTTAACCCCTGAAATTTTGAGCACTCAACCATCTGTACAGAACAATCAGATACAGAGGTTTCCTGTGAGTTATTCTCAGGTAAATTAACGGAACTATTCCTTCCAAGGGCATCATTAGAGTCTCGTGAAAGTTGCAATGAAACCCGCTGGAAAAGATTCTGGTAATCATCCAAGTGATAAGCTATTAACTGTGAATATGACATGTTCCTTGCCACACTTAATGTTGTCAAAGCAGATGTAGTTGGATCCAGTTTAGATTCAGAAGGATTGACAAACGGCCCCTCAAATGAAGTAGCAGCTGCAAGGAGCAAGACAGCTGAGTCAGCACCAACAAGTTTCAGCATCTTATTATTTAATATTTCCACCGTTCCATTTGCACCACTCATCTGCAGATAGAGAATAGCAGAAAACTTAATTCCAATGGGACGGTCAGGGGCATTTCCATATTCTGTAGGCCTTTCTCCAGGGCAATAACCTTCCATGATTATTTCATTTGCATTTGTTACACGAATCTGGTGGTTTAATGGAGTAGTAAAAGATACTGTAAAGCAGACACTTCCTGGTTTGTCTGCAGAGATTTTAGTCACAATGACTTGGTGTGGATTTGATGAGAAGTGTTCCCTTGAGTGGACTACCTCCCCAACGGTATAAGTGACATTAACAGTTGCTGTTCGAAGATTCAGGTTTCTTTTATAATTCGTGTACTCCACATGTTCATCAAAGGCCAGATCAATATCACCAAGAGGTTGGTATACCTTCAGTTAAAACATATATAATATATCATCAACATGAATATATCAATGTAAACACTTATTGATCAAATAATACAATGTGTACCTGTGTCTGGTCACCAGATAGATCATAAGCAACAGCTGTGGCTTCAGCATACTGTCCCCTCTTAACAAGGCCCCTTACATTAGAAAGAACTGCAGGTGCTTTGGTGTTTGTATAATTACCAGGTCTACCTGTCCATAGAGTGTCATCTGCACCAATAGATTTAATATGAAGAAATAAGCTCTATGGACATGTGTACAGATGTTATTTGCAAGAAATCAAACAAAGTGAATACTCAGTGAACAAAAAGTCAAAAGGAGCAGTACAAAATCATCTAACTATAGTTTGGAACACATGCAAGATCCATAAATATGTTTGCTACCTTTTTCATTCAGAAACTACAAAGATGAATGCTGGCATTACCAGAACAGCAAACGCAACTTACATGAAAATAATTTGATTAGAGGTTCAACTGTTCAAGTGCATACTAGTTCTATTAAAGGCACCAACTTTGACGATGGATTCAATAATTTTTATCGAAGTATGTATTTTCTGTTGGAAATTAATCACTCAAATCCCTCTCAAGAATTTATCACAAACACACTTGGTGAGGCTGCTAATCTCTGGATACACACAAGCAGAGAAACAGCATGCAAAGACCAAAAAGGACTCATGTTTTGGTGATTACCACAGCCCATTCTATTTACTTTTTTCAACCAAAACCAAGTACATATGAATGAAACAGGCAACTGAAGCCACGTCTGATCTGCATGCAGTACATGCCACATAGACTGTATGAACACACTAGTCTAAGCACTTTATTTATATTGGCAAGGTAGTATTAGCATAAGGAAGGGTGGATCCTTGATGTAATGATGGAATTATTCACATAGTCAACGGTATGATCAAACATCCTGCAGAAATCAATGGAGCACCTGAAGAGTATGGCATGCCAAATACACCCTCACCTTCTAGCTGTCTAGCACTAGAAGAAAAAAGATTTATCGTAACATCCAGTTCAGGGCTATCACAAGCAAATTCAATCAAGGTTACAATTGGTGCATGCTATATTTTATTCTTGAAACATCAATATTCCTAGCATTCCATTTTTTTGACTAACATAAAAGGAGTTGGCGGTGGTGACTGTAGGCTTGACCACCCCTGATATTATGTGGATGAAATCTATGTAGACACTTGTGTGTTATTTGTGGCATGATTCATAAATGATTGCATTATCCATAATTTATAGATGTGAATATGCAAGCCAGCTATTTCTTTTATATTTTAGAACTTATAGCATATATTTTTTGAAGATTTCCTGCAACACAAGGGAATAATGTGATTTCTTATTAGCAAAATGTGGCATATAAAATTCTATGCACAATTTTATGCATGCACCTTTACCAAACTATCAAGTTCATAAAAATATTTCAAACTTATTGACTGTAAATTAATTTATGTAAAAATAAACAAATTAAATTCAACACTGGTTAGTAAAAATAATACAGCTACGGAAATAAAAAAGGTAAAAATCAGAAAAAAAAGAAGTTGTCAACAGTACAGTCGGAAATCCTTCTACACCTTGTTCACCCGCCATAAATAGGTAAGAGACTTATTGATAGAGGAGGCCTTGAAAAACTATTTTTTTCTGTAGGATTATATTTGGTCAGTGCAATAGCAAATCATGTGATAAGAACACATAGCCAATAGTACTATAGTAGGTCGCAACCATTTTCACAACAAAGCAATGAATTTGATTAATCTAATAGCCTCTCTTTTTCCTCTGGGACAAATGACTATTTTTTCTTCCAGCACTTTGCCAATAGGCCTAGGATGGTAACCTGCTAATTGTCATGCTTTTTTATTTCTAGCTCAGAACTCTTCCTAGTTAAGTGAAAAAATCATATAGAAACTCTGTTTTAGCAAGCAAGAGTCAGTGTGCAGACCTCAAAAGTCAAAAGGATAATCATTGGATGCAAGTCAGCAACACCATGCCTATGGCACAAAGCTTCAGTTTGCGCCAGCACAATTCAACTTCTCCCAACAAAACGAGCATAACACATGCCCACAGCACAGCATAACGACTCAAATCACACCGAATCCTTCTCGAACAACCAATCGCCAACCGACAATTAGCTGGAAACGAGTTCATGACCGAATCACCCCCATTGGTCAGCCAAACCCAAGCAGCATTCGAGCAACTCTAGGGCAGATGAGCAAAGAGGGGGAAATCGAAATACTCACGGTTGAGCTGGAGCTTCTCGGACGCGACGCCGCCCCACACCAGGGCTCCGAGGTTGCCGTTCCCGATGGGCACCGCGTCCGTGAAGTACCTCGCCGGCGACGCGAACACCACCTCCAGCGGCCGCGCCTCCTCCTCCGCCACCGCCGGCCACCCCGCCGCCACCGCCACGGCATCCGCCTCAGCCGGCCGCCGCACCCACACCCACTCGCCGTCGCCGTCCATCGGGAACGAGCCGACTAGCCGAGGAGCCTCAGGCTGCTGTCACACGTGAAGCGGCAGAGCGAACGGCGACAAATTGTGATTTGTGAAGTGAAATAAAGAAAAAAATGTTTTTTTTTAAAAAAAGAGAGGAACGGAGTGGAGTGTTTGTGTGTGATTGTGAAGTGAAACAAAAATAAAAAAAATTAAGAAAAAACGGGGAGGAATGGAGTGGATTGTTTGTTTCAGAACAGACAGGACTAGGAATATTATTTGTGATAATAATTTCAACTCTAACACTAATGACAAGTTGGATAAAAATTAGGATGACAATAAAACCATTCTCTATGGAGGGGTTCGTTGTCTCTGACACAAATGTCTTCATTTGTGGTTTCAGGAATAATTTCTTCATTTGTGGTTTTAGGAATAATTTCTCCTTACCACCATTTCTTGTCGAGTTGTTGGGTACTCATAGAGAGGTATTCTAGGACAACATATATCTCGGGTGGGAGAACTCATGCAATGGTGATGTAGCACGGTGATAAGAGGTAGAGCAAGCTAAGACATTGTGTTGACCTAGGTGCTAGATGTGCAGTCACGTACTAGCAATCGAGGAGAGCCCGCCTACTCTTGTATTCTTCGAAGAGTGTAGTAAGTCATGGTCGAGGGTGGCATTAGCTGTTAGGTAATGCTGAGTCGCTAGAGAAATTAAGATTTAGTTGAGGAAAATAGGAGAAGGATGGATTTGGAAGGTCTAGGGGGTGGCGGCTGCAAAAAATGTGTTGGTGCGAAAGGAGGTGGTTGTGACAGTATGGTTCAGTGGGGACTGAGAATAGGGCTTGTGAAATTAGTAGCTTAGTGGGCTAGACCTCAAGCCCATATGTCATAGGCTTATGTGTTGAACAAGGGATGGGGATGGAACACGATGGAACACCTCCATCACTATCACATATGACGGGGAAGTTTTCAACCCCAAATCTCACCTTATTGAAAGAAGGTTGTCCGTTTCCCATTCTCTAATAGAGAAATTCTCAATGGGGAAAGAGAGAATGGACATTATTGCTATCCTTAGAAGGGAAGTTAGAGTACAACAATAATTTTTTTTGTGAAGTTAGCTTTGAGTAGTATTGAATGTCTTGTAACCTTATAGATACAGTGACACCACATTAATAATTATAATGCCCTAGGACCCATAATACTAATTAACTACTTTATAAATATATCGAGCTATAAAAATTCAGCAACACCTTTTGTATTTATAAATAATATGAAAGCAACAACAAAGATAACAACATAGAAATTAAAACACACTAACAAGTATGATTATCCTAGCAATAATCATAGTAAATACTAAGTTCAACATCAACAATGCACCTTACATCTAAACTCACAATGTTCCAAATTAAATATCCAATATAAAAACAACACTTATATATAAGTGAAGACATGGTATATGCAAAGTGCTTACTCTTACCATCCCTTCATAAGTCGTACCAAGTACCTGAAAAGAGTATTATTGGGTGAGATCGGAAATCTCAACAATGAAACTTGTTTTAACATGTTGTCTATTAAAAAACAATTTTAATAGTTCAATAACTATGAGAACATAAACACATCATCAAATTACATAACATCCTATCACATATCATAGACGAAGTGTCTATATTTATTTATAAACAATATCAAAGTCCTAAGACACAATAATTCCAAAGAGTTGACTATCAACATGCTAATAACAAAATAATATTTTAGGATGTATTAAAAGAACATCATGATAACAACATTCAAAGCATCTTCATTCTATAATAGATTAAAGTTTGACCTTCTCATACCAAGTATCATGCAACATGGAATCGATTTAATGTTTTGGCATAATTAAGATATATTAACATATATGAAAAACAATTCTACATATATGATCATAAAGTGATCTAAGGTAAGTTTGATTGTTTCCCACATGACAACTAAGATGCCAAAAACAACAAATAGAACAACACCATAAAGACATATAACATACAACATCATGCCATCTACAATCAATAGTACTACTTGCATATTTGAATGCCAACAATTGTAATTAAATTGATTAATAGAAAAACTTGCAAATAAATAAACTTCTACTTAGAAAAAGAACAAATACTTTCGATGAATGCAAATGCCATGCTCTAGCCATGTTCTTACTCATCATACCCCTTTTGAGAACAAACAATGTTGTTCCAGGACAGTCCTAAACACTATTCAAGATTACTTCAAGAGCACTCTGAAATAGTCATATTACTTTTTCATCAAACCGGCTCATACAAACTTCAAGAGTACTCTAAAATTGTCTTATTACTTTCTCACTAGCCTAGTTCAAATCTATTCCAATGCAATACTATGAAAATGATATACTTCACTTATCAATACATAATACACAACTTTTGACATACACCAACATAAAAGCATTCTTTATGACAGATAACATGAGTTGTTTTCATCCGTACGTATCCACATATTTCCCCTTCATGATAAATTGGATAGGGCATCTAAATCAACGTTGTAAAAATCGGTTAGGTTGGCCATATAGTAAGGCGTTTAGTCATTGGAGGCAAGCAAAACATCATAATTCAGTGATTCAGAATAGATTTTGTACATGTGAACACATAACTGACCATCACGGCTGATTGGTGATTAGTTTCCTGTATAATTGGATGGTTAACCATCCATTTCCCATATAATCGGCTGATTAGCCTAACTAATTTGCAATTCAAGCCTCCAATTGAATTGAATGTGCATGATGTTTTTTCAACCATATATTGAACACCTCAATTTTAAACTTGTGTTATTCAATGAGCAACTTTAAAATGGTGCTTCTTATATTATATTAGTTTGTATATAGATATGCATTATTGAAGGGTGAGATCTTGACTATAGTATTAAGAGGACGTAGGAGTCATCTAGTACTAAGGTATCAATAGAGCTGTATGAAAAGAAAATGAACACAAAGGTTTATACTAGTTTAGTCCCTTCGTATAAGGTAGTATCCCTACTCTAGTTTATATGTATTGATAATGGAAAGAATACACTAAGTACAATCTGGAAAGGTATCTAATCTAGCCTACCAAAATAATCTTAGTGGAACAGGTGAAAGCTATAGCTAGAGGATGTAGTCGACAACTATTATGTCCTCCCCTTCCAGGAGGTCCTTGCATTTATACCGATATTGTTCCCTAATCAAGTAGGACTCAAGGCAACCAATCATATCTTAGATAGAGTAATCCTTACTATATCCAGATCAGACTACAATATACTTTTCTTATCCGAGATAGACTTCTATCTCCACCCATGTTATTATCCATAGCTAATCATCACTTTCCATGCATCATTAGGTATACGGTATTTCCTGCTATCGTATGTATATGTATGCCTATAGGGTATGCCATATTTGCTACACTGACATATATATAAATAGTAGAATATGTTTAAATAGTCTCAAAATCATGTCAACAACCGAATTTATACATATATTGGTGTGAATATCAAATTACTGTATTATTATGATTAATTGTCTATATTTTGATTAATCTCTTAGAGGTCCTTTGTCTGTTCGACACCTATTTTTTGACTTTTGCAACACTGATCTGCATACTAGTATAGAATGCACGAGACATGTTTCAATTTTATTTGTTTCTAGGCACCATTCCTTGGGTATTCTAGTCATTAAATGATAATATATATGGAGGCTCCAACAAGGTTACAGCTTCAATATGAGCATCCTCTCCACTATATTAAAACTCTAATATCTAAAGACATTAAGGATTTACTAATCATCATGACTAGAATTAGGATGGATCATGATGAACGAGATCTAAGTAAGCATGGGTCAGATAAGTGCTTTTATCATCAACCACATTCTAAATTTCTAGAGGAAAAACATTTTACTAGAGTATGACATTATAAAGATTAAATCATAATAAATCAGTATACTAAACATCATATCCTTATTACTGATAAGAAATTCAAACAATCTGACATACCTAGTGAAGCAGGTTTAATGGTCCAAAATATTATATATAATCAAAGATGTTGGCAGTAGATACAACAAGTCAAAACTTTAACAAAGTAACCGCTATGTTTACTTGCCTTTACTGATGGAAAAGAAAGGACATACACGCACCCACGCAACATAATCTAACACTGAAGCATTAACCTCAAAGCTCACTACATGACATAGAAATAGTTGGGCAAACGGTCCCATGCCTCGCACTCCAACAAACAAGCAAGAACAGTAAATATGGTGTTCAGTCAACTAATAAGCAGGGCTGATTATCTTTTTCATATCATTTAATATACATAGGATATGATAGAAAATAAATACATTTTTTGTAAACTACAGAACAAAATTTACAACTTTCATTAAGACACCATAATGTTATTCTGTCATTAAGGTTGCTTAATCAGCAGTTAAAAACAACTAATTAAAACTATCTAAAAAACTGGAAGTCACATTTCAAATAGCATATCCGGAGATGTACCCAGAAAAACCTTATGTAATTTACCAATATGCAAAACACATAAAATCCTGGACATCTTTCATTCACATTGGAGAAGCTAGTCTGGCTTCTAAGGTGGTCATAAATGGAATAACTATATTACTATCCATAACCACAAAAAAATGTCAGCCATCTTCGAAAATTCACATCTTCTAAATCATTTGAGATCACTATTTATCTACAACTTCCATATGAACATTATTTCTAGTAAAATGGTTTTGGTGCCTAAAACCGCTATGAAAACAAAACTACGCAAAACTACAATCTCTAAAATTTAGGGTTTATAGAATTTTGTGAGGATCCTCATTAAAGATGCCTCAAAAACTACCAGTTGAAACCCAAATTTAACATAGGGTTCATTTATAACAAGTTCAAGTGAGATTTAAAAAAGCACAGACATTTGCCATGAAGGTCGGTTTGACCGCATATGTGTGGCCGGTCTGACCAGGGTCCTAATAGTGGTGTGATCGCAGGTGTGTTCACAATCTGATTGACAAACCTGAGTCCAAGCCTAATTGAGATCTTTCTTGTATTTCATTAGGTGTGCATGAGGTTTCGTAAGCCTTAGCTAATTCTAAGATCTAATAGAACGTGTAGAAAACTCTATGGAGGCAAGCCCTTCTTGATAAGGGGCTAAGGTTGATTAAATTAGAACAACAAAAATCCAAAGCCCATTACATCTAATCGAATCATTCTACTTTACCTTTTATCTAGTAACTTAGTTCATAGATCGTTATCGATTTGCATTGTAAATCATCTACTTCATTGCGATAATGTGATATCCATTATATGTTTGCCCTATAAATCTTTCGTTCCACCCATGAGACTGATGTTTACCTTCATATCGATCTAAATTAGCTTACTGTTGGGCGCCAAAGTATGCAGGAGCCAATTAGATTGGGCGGAGCTAGGAGCGAGCCGATGAAGGTCCGATCAGAAGGGCGACACCTTATTCACGCTTAGGCTTGTGAGTTTTGCTTAGCTCTAGTGCAGGTCCTTATCTTTGAGGTTTGAGAGCATGCCAATCAATTTGACCATACAATTAACAAAGAGATAAAGATGATGAGATCTGCAAGCTAATCAGTTGATGGGCCGATATGACTCACGCTATCGATTGGTTGCCGATAGGATGTTAGCACTTATGCATCGACTTAAAAGCCAATGAAGGCGTAAGTAAAAACACATAGAATAAAGTAAAGGACTCATTGGCTCTGTCGATGACACTCCAAACAAGGTGTGTGTCGAACAGTATGGAGTGAGGCCCAAATCTCCCGAAGGCACGAGAACCAGCGAACAATGTGACAGTGTTGTTAGAGCTAGCCTCAATAGATCAGACCAAATTGAGACAGTATAAGACCGAGACTAACGATACTAAGACGACGAGGACTAGATTGGATGTAACGAAAGAAGGGATGGGGAATGAAATCCGATAGATCCTGATGCCAGCCCTATTGGACATAGACCTGATAGATCGGACCTATCTGACATAGAATCAAGCCGGATCCAATGGGACCAAATTGATCGCTAGCGAATTAATTGTCCAGGGTAAGATATACATATATATATTTGTGTGTGTGTGTATCGGAAGAATAGACGATACGTTAGGCGTGAGGCACGAGGTAAGGATAACTCATCGGCTAGCCACTCTGATGAAATATCGCGCAAGAACCTGCTGGGCTAATGGCTTTATCTACCACCACCGGTCTATAAGGTTGGACCTAACCGTTACAGCACAAGCCCGATGATGATAGAGAGAAGCTGATGAGCCGATAGGTCTCACGCAAGCGTTATGCGATATATTCGATCGGACTAAGAGGTAGAACCTAACCGATATAACCTTAGACAAAATGAACACACCAGGATAGCGGTAGTACTTACCCCTTCACTGGAGATCAGACCTAACAGATGCAGCCCTACGTCAAGAGCTAGAACTTGCCGGAATAAACCTAGACGAGCTAAGGTGGCGATAGGTCGAAGATTGTATTGATGTGTGATCTATTTTTTTTACAAGGTTCCATGGGGTTTATGTTTATATCCTAGAATTATAAGAGTTCGACGCGGTTACAAACAAACTTCAAACGTTATTTCCTAAACATTAAAGGAAACTATTTATAAGAAATTAATAAAACTAATTAGATTTATCTATCTTGCAAGATATATTCTATAGAGACAAAGTATCCTGCCGTGTTTTTTACGGCTCCTCCTCAGACTCAGTTCTATCTAGATAACCTTCCATCTTTAATTAGACCGAATCTATTCTTAATCTGTCTGATCAGCTTTTTTATTATATCAATCGACTTCCTTCTATAAGCCGGTTGGCTCTTCCTCCATTGGTCAATCCCGTTTGTGGGCTTTCTAAAATTTGACGTTAACACCTACATGCTAGTTTTGAACTCTAAATCGTCTCCACTAGCTAGTTTTGATCTATCTTAATTTACATCAAGGTGGTTCATAGCTCCAAAATACTATAAATCTTTATATCGATTTCATGTTGGCCGAAAATTATGCCAACACGAATTGACGACTAGGGAGGGAAAGTTTCGGTCATACAATATGACCAAAATTAATCTATCGATCTATTACTTCACCGCTGCCAGCCATCATCATCCTTGCATCCGATTCTCCTAGCCGACGTCGTGACGGCCACCACCCTCACGTTCATCCTCTCAATTAGTCCATCCACAGCAAGGTCGTCCTGATCTCTTGCCGTCTGAAGCAGCGCACCTGACGACCATGACGTGCACGATGTCTGGCTATTAGTCACAGCAACCTCGTTGAGACATTACAAAGATAGCGATTTGCAAAACACTTAGGAAGCTTGAATGGCCGATATATGTTATCACCCTAAGATCACATGCTCTATGTTTTTTGGCTCACAAGTTTGCCAAAAAGGTAGGAGGGTATGTGTTGATATCCAAATTTGGTACAAGGGTTGATTTATACCAAGTTCAAGTCACATTTGGAAAAGACCAAACCTTTTACATGAAGGCCGGTTTGACCACCTATGTATGGCTAGTTTGACTGGGGGGCCCAATAGTGGTCTGACCCAAGTGTGCTTTCGTTTTACCCAAATCTAAGTCCAATTAAAGTATTTCTTGTTTCTTCCTAGATGTGCACAAGGTTTGCTAAGTTTTAGTTGATCCCGAGACCTAATAGGACGTGGAGAAGACTCTATTGAGGGAAGTCCAACCCCTCTATAAGGGGATAAGGATGATTCAATTGGAACAACAAAAACCCCAAATCCTCAACATCCAATCGAATCGTTTTACTTTTCTTTTTAGCCATGTCTTCTACTTCAGCTTTTACCTAGTACCTTAGATGATAGATCTTTGTCGATTTGCATTGTAAATCATCCGCCTTCACTGTGAGAATGCGATATCCTTTGTAGATTTAATCTATAAACCTTCCGTTCCACCCACAAGACGGGTGTTTACCCTCACATTGATCCTAGAGGCTGGTTTTGATCTCTAAATCGACTCAACTAGCTAGGTTTAATTTTCTATACCCATCTTTATTTAGGTCAAGGTGGTTGGTAACTCTGATACACCGCAAATCTTTAGATGAATCCCTTGTTTGCTGAAAAAGACACCAACAAAAGCAAGAAGCTCCATGAGAACTAGCCACAAAAGCTCCCTCTTCCTTCACATTCCTTCCTTCCCTCCCTTCCTTCCTTCCTTCCTTCCTTCCTCCTTTCTTGTCTTCTCTTCTCTCTTCCATGGCAAATCGGTAGCAAAGGGACACAAGAGAGGATGACAAGGGGTTGGGGGAAGATGCCCAAGTGAATGGAGTGACGGTTGGAGAGAGGGGTGAGGCAACTCTTCCAGGGGCACGGGAGGTTGGGCCTTGGGCCAACCCAGTAGACATCCCCTGCTATTTTTTTCTTTTCTTTTTAAGGGAAGACATCCATGATTCACAAGACATAAGAACTCTCTTTAGTACCACCAAACTCTTGAAAAAACTATAAAGTGACTTTTCTATGTGTTACAATAATGCTTCCATGCTTTATGCTACTGCCTTGTGTGTATAACCAATTATATTTGACATATAAATAATCCAATTTATGGATGTTATGATCTAAATGCTGGTAGATAGAGTTATGAATTGATGTCACCAGCACCACATCGATAATGTTTCCCAGTTAGTGGTGGGCTTTTGGTTTGATTGATGTATTTAGTCTAGGTCTTCAATTACTGAGAACTTTTCAATAATAAAAAACTCAAGACCAAATTAGATTGCAGAGAAAAATCAAGATAGAGGAAATTAGTTTTGGCTATTTCAGGCTTGGTCTCGATCACAACCAAAATCATCTAGAGATGCAAACATCATAGACATAAAAATCACAAAGAAAACACATAAATCAACCAAAATTACAAGAAACACAAAAAGCAAATAGGTTGGGGAGGCAGAGGTGCTAGGGCCGGCTGTCTTCAGGGGGCCCTAAATCTCCACTGCCGGCCCCTTGACAGATTCCTCAATCAATTGTCGACCATCACCATTGTTGCCTATAGCTACGCTGTCATTGGCTTGTTGCCTACGCACTCCTCGCGATAGGGTGGTAGCCAGTGTGGTTGCCGCATGCGGCACCCATCACTGCCCTCCATCGCCAGCTTCTACCTTGCTTGTCGTCCAATGCAAAGTCATTAGTGTTAAGGTGTCTCCGCTGCAGTAGGTGTAGGAGGGGAGGGGCAGAGGTGGAGGGCTGGAGAAGTAAGATTGGAGGACGTAGATGTGGAGTCGGTGAGCGGCGGTGGACCAACAAGTGGCTCACCTGCTCGAGTGCTTAGTCTGGACTCTAGGGTTAGCTAGTTTAGATGGTGAGTGGCAGCTAGGGCTTGGGGGAAGTTAGCTGGGGAGAAGGGGATCGGTTGGTGGTAGGGTTGTGCTATTGGGTTGGTTGGTTGGGCTTCACATAAGTTTTATTGGGCCTTAGATAATATTTTGTTTTTTTATTAAGCAAGGTAGATGAACGAAATAACCATATTGATTTTGGTTAGTACAATTGATGACTAAATTTCTCCATCTCCATTATAACAAGATAACAATTCGTTAGCTTCTACTGATGCTAGACCAAGGACTTATACATTGGTAGGATAAGAGTAGTTTATTTTTAAGACTTATATGTTGGTTTGGTTGAGATTTTTAAGATAAGAATGAAGCTAGAATAAACATGTAATTAATAGCAACACAAGGCATGCACTAACCCTTGGTAAATGCAATAGCAGGATCCATCATATATCAAACCCTGCTTCCCTATATGCAAAAAATGAATCAGATTTGTGAATAAGAGATCTGCTACCACGGTAGAGCACATAATTACCAGTAACCAAATTTCTTCACCCTAGATTGAATGAATAGAAAGATTTATTTGTAAATAGGAAAATTGTTGTGGCCATGGTGGTCAGACCACAAAACTAAGCATGCTCCCCATGGATGGAAACCATTTATTCATAAGAAGGAAACGCTGGTGGCATTCATTTGTGGAGGAAACATGACATACCATTCGATGTGGAAACAACTTCTAGTATTAGCGGCACTTGGTTTGCATCATGTTTCTGGTACCAGTAGATAGAGATCCTATGGATGATAAAGTTAATACCCTTAAAATGTACCATATAAGAGCATGACTCATGAATAGAAATTATCAATAAAAGCAACTTTGGAGTTTAGAAATGGCTAGACTAGAGCATAAACAAAGGCTATCATCTCAGATCAAGATCACAACCTCTTCTTCCACATGAAGGCTCTAATTTTAGAGCTAGATCTAGAACTTCTTATAGAGAAGAGATATCGCCAGAGCGATGAGGCAGTGATCCAGGCAAGAGGCACGCCATCCCCATGGTGCCGTGGAGACGAGGATGGCTCTCGCTTGGGAGCAAATATCTCAAGCAGACACTCTTTGCTGATAATGACCACTTTAATGGATTGCCTTTGACTGATGATATTCTTATCCACATCTTCACTAGCTTCCTGAGCACATCGGACCTTGTCTGATGTGCTGCAACCTGCAGTCAGTGGCATCATCTTTTATCTAGGAATGTGGCATATATCAGTAGCTCCAAGCCTCTCTTGGACACCTTTGTTGATAGCCTCGCGGTAGGTTTCTAACATCAAAAGCAGGACAAAGAGGCCCCTATCTTTGTCTGGTTAGGGGTGCGCTTCCAACATGCATCCGTGGATTTGCTCTTCAGTGAAGAGCTGTTCAAGTCAGCCCGCCTTGTTGCCTGCAAGAAAGGTCGCCTAGTCTAGGAGCTTCGCCGGATATCTCTTTCTCAGGCTTGTTGTGTTTAATCCAATGACCGGAGAAGTGTCCATCCTCCCTCCAGAGTTGTTGGGTATGCATGCACACTGCTCAATACTGATGATCCTGCATGCTCAAGTTCTAGTTTCTGCGTGGTTCTTGTTTACTCCCATTGTAGTTTCTTGGCATGCCATTGATACTCATCTGACACCAATAGGTAGGGACCTGAGGGTAGGACAACTGGTGACAAGGTTAGCAGGAAGTTCCTGCAGAAGATGAACACTGCTACCATGGTCTGCAATGCTCTGTTGTGGCAGGCCAAGCATTTGGTGTTTGGGCTCCGCCTTGACACGCTGGAGGCAAAATTAGAGGACATGTTCTTTCCATGGAACAAAGATATCAGCCTTTGCTGTGGCATTGTGGGGAACCGTTTGCTGGCCACCTGGTCGGATGGGAGACTGGGTGTAGTGGCAGTCACGGTTAGTGCAAAAGTCTATCTTCCCAATCGCATGACATGTGTTATGTTCAGAAATCGTCGCAACAATGCGCTATTGAATTGTTGGGGTTCAGCAGCACAAGATGTGCTCTCCATCGATTTAGCACCATTCTTCCCATATGGTGTGGCATTAGTGTACCTACATGGGGTGTGTGAGCAGAGTAGGTTCATATTTTTTCGCTGCCATCCCTTACTGGTTGGGGAATGTACCATGGAAGATGTACATGCTTGACCTAGAGAGGAATGTGGTCTGGCAGTTACCTGATGTTGATGATCACTATTGGGGTCCTAAGAATTGCTGGAGCTTCTTTCTGATCAGAAGGCATAGACCAGCCAGGCCTTGCTGATCAAATCAGCAACTGGGGAATAAACAGAGATGGTCATGATGCCCTTCTCTGAACAAGGTAGCAATGTTGGTTTTCTCGAATGATGTGTTTACTATGAGCATTCAGATAACTTATATGGAAGTTAGATAAGTATGGTTTCTCACAAGGATCCTGGAGTCGTTTTTGTAATGTGAGATTGTTTTTTTTTCTATTATTTGTTTCATGATATTTTTTTTGTTTACAAATCTTTCTGCTACTAACCCATCTTAATGTGTTATGTGGTTATATCAAATTGATTTCAATTTTTTTTTCATAATTGTTGAAGTGTAGCTGCAATCAACCGCTTGTGGCTAGCTTCTTGTACTTTACATGTACAAGCATATAATTTGATAAAAGATTCAATGAAATTGAAAAACAGTACAAATCCTGGCATTAATCGCTTTCTTATGGAATCTCCTTCACTGATAGAAAAATGATCCCACCATATATGATCCTTAGAGATCCAAGGTCCTACCACTATTTAATGGGATAGAGTGGTTTTGGAATTGTCCAACGGTGGTTAAAGTGGCTTGCACCCACTAAGAGAAATTTTCCCTATTGACATCTCCGCCTTTGATAAACTTCATATTTAGAAGTTGCATGTTGCATTACACATGACATATTCCACTATGTTTTTATTCTATATGATGATGTCATCTCTGAATCATTAAATTTGTACATAGAGTACATTATAGATAGTCCACGTTGCTCTTGCTCCTTTGTATATAAATAATAGGAAAAGGTTCTATGGCAGCAATTGTTAGTGTATAAATACTTGGGATAAATTCTTACACACTAATGTGAAATTAAAAAATCTCATATGTCTGTCATCCCCATAAATCTTGTGTTGGCATACACATCATGGTTTTATTTGCACAGGTATGCAATTGTCTGCACGAGCATGACTTCATACCAAAACTTTATATAATGCAATATGATGATAAGAAGAAATTGACAAAACATATATAGCTCCAAGCTAGATTTACTTACACATGCTAGGAGAAATATTATTACTATTTTCTACCTTATTGTATATAGGTTTGATTCCCCTGGCATTAAGCCAGAGCAGGTATCCCTTGGATATGGTCACCCATGATCCCTTTCATGTGAGATAATTCGAACCATGCATCAAAGCTTATGTAGAAACTTCGTGGATGATGCTATATTCGCAGTGCCAGTTTTTGCATTCATTTATAAAATTAAAATTATCTGTATGCCCCATTTGTAAGATGAGTACTGTACTTTTGGAACATGTAGGAAAGAACAATCATAATATGAAAATTGATCACACATGGAAAGAAGGGTGACAAGCGAATGTAATACCACATCCCATCAGTTTTTCCTAGTTTGGCCCATGTGTATGTTTAAGTGTTTGAGCCTGTGTAACCCGAGTGTTCTTATTGGGAATCCCTCAGGGAGAGTTTACATATGTGGCCAGCTAATAAACCTCTGTGCTCTAACTATAGAACCACTTGTAACGCCTCCAAAATCTATCTACATTAGTTCGCTTTACATGAAGAGCATAGTAAAAAACTCGAACTAGAGGTCATCCCGTCATAGCCCTTGGTTCACCAGTCCACTGATCGGACCGCTCATTTGGTCCACCAATTCAAATGTTGAACCGCCACTCAACAAATAGATATCTAAAATGTATGTTCCTTATGCACAATAAATGAAAGGCTAGTGCATTGGTGGAGGCCAGCTTATAAACATTTATGTTCTAACTATAGAATCTCTTGGATATCCCTTTTACATGATGTGAAAATAAAATTTTAATATGATGATATGTATATGTGTGCCTGATCCTAAGGAGGGCTTGTACGGATTTTGGAAGCTAGCGTGTTACACATGGCCCAGTTCAGTGTGACCACATTGTTTTGGCTCAATCATTCTTGCATCTTCCCTCTCCAAGAGATCCCAAGCAGCAAGCAAACAAATAGTTATATGATCAAGAATGTAACAACCTGCCTCCAAAATGCGCATTAGTCCGTTCTAAATGCTAAGTAGCCCATGTTTGAATAGTAGCCTGCTTATACCTTTGTGCTCGTTTCGTGTAAAAAGATTAATATGGGATACTATAGTTGGAGAACCAAAACTTATAACAAAACCCTCATCCACCTACAACCACTCTGGGACACTTAAGCCTTAACCACCACTACTATAGGCTTTAAATGAGTTTGAATGTTACATTATGAGCTGATGCCCTTTAGCGCACCATTTAAGTCCCATTCGGGACAGACCATGGCCCAATACACATAGGCCATATAGCAAAGGTTCATGGTATAGACATCACTATGGCTCTAAAATAGTTCACATTATTTCGCTCTATAAGGAGAGTGGGCCCATTCTCACATAATATTCTGCTTATATTTTTATTCTCTCTGTAAAATGATTTCTCTCAGTAAAATGATTAACCAGAGATATACTTAGAGCACAAGGGCTTATAAGCAAGCCCTCATCCACATAAACATTAAATGTAGTACTAAACCATAACTACTATGACAACTTGTGGGCCATATGGCCTAAACTGTACCACTGTCACAGGATGTTACAAAGAAACCAGCATAAATAGACAATAAGGGGAGATTATTGAGCCATTTTATTTCAGCTACTTTACCTTAAGCTAAATCTCCCAAATAAAACCTTTTGTGCTTAGATTTGAGAATATTGGTGAGTTCAAGGTATGTTAGATTTTATAATTTGAATGGTTTTTACTTCCTAATTTCCCATCAGCACATCTTTTTCTACCACTATTTTGTTACATCACAATGGGTTACGTTTTTCACTTATCGAATGACACGTCTGATACTGAATCTCAGTGTATTGCCATGACAGTTTCTGATTTCCTTTTTGTCTATTAGTATTGCGCATTTCAAAACTAAATAGTTAGGTTTGACACTTATTGGTGAAGACGAAAATATAGGGTGTAATTTTGCTAACATTGCAAGTTGAGGCTGTGGGGACAGTTGAACCAGCGTCCCGTAACGAGGCTACAGTTGAAACTATAGGCAGCCAATCTAATATTGCTGACTATGCCGCTATCCTCCTCTAAGCACCCAAATCAAGTTCTAATTAAGTAACATGCTTCTGTTTTTTTTGTGTCTGGCACCATATATGAGGAGTCTTTTGCTAGCAACTTACATATTACTTAGTTCCAAAGCTTTCTGTCCATTCATAGGCACTAAAGTAAATCCGTGAAAATTCCCAAGCAATTTTTCATCTACTTTGCTGTATTTTCATCCATGACAAATTGCGTTCTATCAATTCCTCTAGAAATCCTGGCATTATCAAATACCACCAAAATACCTCAATTAATAGTACTATTACATGTTCCATTTCAGTTTAATTGTTTTTCTTTTGAATATTCACCATGCATGCAACATTATGATTGGGAACACCTTCACGCACAGGATATGTTCACGATACCATCAAACCTTTCGTTCTAAGTTCAACTCACATTATTCTTCCTAATAGCAGCGCAAGAGAACTCGTTCAGGAGACATGCATCTCCCAATCTTGCCATTGAGGTTAAATTTCATCAAATTTCAAACCACTCCCTCCATCCATCCACACACAAAACAGCGTAAAACAAGATAAAACTGACTAGATATTTCCCCTGTAAGTCGTAAAGGGGTGGTTTATCAACTTCAATGTCAAATTATCATTCATACCACCGACTGCAAATAAAACTGTAAACTTTTAGCATTCCATGTAACATTATTACCTCCAGATCACAAATGAAAAACTAATCAAGTTGCAGTACACAGCGCACTGTATCCAGAATTCCAAACTGTTCAATCAATCATCCCCACTGTGATTATTATTCACAGTTTATGGTGCTGATCTCCCTAGATTGAGTTGTCTGATTGCCATAGCAAGCTTCACAGACGCACTTGCGTTTCGGCCATGTGCCCTCGCAAGTGTACGTCCTCACGTGCTTTTGGAAGAAGATTTTGTAGGTCAGGTAACACAGCGGCTTCACGCAGACGAACTTGGTGAAATCATAGATGTTGCAATGCTCCTCTGTACTGCATGAAGGTGAAATTATTTCCTGACTCTTGAAGGGAAAGCTTTCAAAACATATCCAAGACGATATTTCAGAAGTAGAACTAACAATTAGTTGGAAGGAAGTGTTGATTTTCTCGCATGCATTTTATGCCTTAAACTATTTTAGTTTCAGCACAGAAAACATATCACCCATAGATCATGAGTACATAGAAAAGACTGGCACATAGACAGAGAGAGAGAACCTCCATGTGTCGAAGAACTTCTAGAAGCACAAGGAGCATGAGGAAACAAAGAGTACCAGTTCGCTCCGTTTTCTTTTGGTTTAAAAAAGATGGCATGCCAATGTGGACGTAGGATGAAAATTTATAGCTGTCTAAAGAAAGAAAAATGCCAATTGATTGTGAATTCTCCGGTGCAATCTTTATAGCCTTCATTAAAAATATATTTATTAAATTCAATGCCTATTTTGCATTAGCAAAAACAAACAAATTTAGCAAATCAGATATACCGTGTGTTGGAGGTAGGCCATTAGTCCTTCGACCAGGGCCGAACAGAAGACTATGGGAGGTAGCGAATACAACAGGATGTGGCGAAGACCGAGTGAAGTGCTGAAGACCACGGGGCGTAGCCATAAGCTATGACAGAAACCACTTATGAAGAAGCCCATTAAAGGCCGAGCAAAGGAGATAGATCCCAGTAGGCCGAGGCCCTTAGGTAATAGCCCATCTAAAGGCCTTACTTGGCCTAGTATCACTAGGAATCGGGGAAATGGCATGTATATGTTCGTGCTGGATCCCGGCGTGAGCACGTCGATGTTTAGAAGTTCTGTTTAGCTCCAGTGCAGATCGGTCGGTTTTTCTTTATGGCTTAAGGTACGTGCGTCGGGAGCTGTGGGTTTCACGTTGACTCTGGCGTAACAATACGAGTGCGGACGTGGCAGTCAATTTAATCCTGCAATTGATAAGAAGGTGAGATGAATGGGTCAGTCGAACGACGGTCCGATACGAGCCCTCGCTATCGGTTAGCTACCGATAGGATCGAGTCAGTCATCGGCCGTGTACGGATGACTCCTGCTATCAGTTGGTCGCCAATAGAAATCAGGACATACTTTTATCGGCTGGAGAGCTGATGCAGGCGTAGATGGATGTCGACAAAGGATATGACACCTTTGGGTGTAGTGAAGGCGATGCCCTAATTTATCGGCCGCAGAGCCGATAAAGACACAGAATGGAGATGATAGCATGAGACCTATTGTCTATCGTGACGATGTCGTTGGTACTGAATCTTGAAAATCGAACCTAACCGATATAGTATAAGAACGAGGCCATTTATTAAGACAATACTTGCTGAATCTTTTTGTAAGCATATGAAATATTAACACCCATTTATTCACCAAAATATGACAGTGGAAATGATATTTAACGTGCGCCAACAGCGAACAATATATACAGCTATAATGCAATGCTGGTAGCAGGCTATCATTGAGATAGAGCTTAGATCCATTGCCACAATAGAGACGAAGACAGAACTAGGCCAGTATTCACTTTTTGTTTGGACGTTTCAACAGTTATTTTTTGATGTTACAATAAGTATCATTTAATGTTTTACTAATTCATTTTGTGAATGTTGCATGTGGTGTTTCTAGGATGTTTCACTAAGTATGTTGCAATGTTGCATTTTGTATTTGTTTCTTATTCATAGAAAATGTTATAGTTGTTTTACAATTATGTTTTGTTTTAGGGAATGTTTCATCTTTGGTCAACTGAAACAATTGACTGATAATTTAACTCAGATTGGACATCCGACCTCTAATTTTGTCCAACCACAAACCATCTAAATAACACCGATTTTGCAAAATAGTCTAAACATCTCTTATGTCTAAGAAACTACAATTCATGACAAGGTTGATGGAACATGCCATCTGTTGGCTTTTCTTTTTTTAACCTTTTTTGTTTTTTTGGATAGTTTTTTTTGGAACATGCCATGACAAATTAATCTTCTTGCATAGTTTTTTTTGGCTTTATAAATTTATATAGATTGGAACAAAATATCTCAAAGCAATCTAGCAAGGATACAACTGTTGACAATATTTGAAAATTTACATTTTCACTTTCAGATATTCTCATTTCAACAAAATCTTAGGATGCTTGTTGTACCAGCCCCAGCAACATGGAGAAATTAAGAGAAATAATGGTCAGTACCAGAAAGCAGGAAAGAAATTTGAATATAACTGTTCATTCTCCTAATTTGCTGCATGCGTATACCGAATTGGAGAGCATTTGCTGAAATATACCTGAGTCGCCGTGCTGGACATAGGACAAACCTAGTGTCGCACAAGGCTCAGGCGACACCGTGCGCCATTGCCAAGCCGCAGGGCGAGACCGAGCCAGGCGACAAGAGCAGTTCGCGTCACATTGGGTCCAATCCTGTCACATCCGTGCGAACGTTGTCGCTTCGACGGGAGGTGACGGCATTGGCCGCCCGAACGATCTCGCCTCACCAGGCGGTGATAGCGGCTGACTGATTTGCCGTCCCAATCCTAGTCAGGAATCCAACCGGTCCCGTTGCCCAGCCGGTGGCGCAACCAGTCCACATGCTTGTTGCTAATCAAACAGTTGCGATTAACTAGTGTTGATTTGCTTCACTACATAGCTATAATCACCAAAACTAATATAGCCAATTTGATATAAACCAAATATTTTTCATTTGCCTAATTACATGTCCTACCAAATTAGTTATTACCTTCTTTTTTTTAATTATCCGATTGTGTATTTTTACGCTCTTATTTTTTCCGTATAGATGACAACCAAATCCACTTGTTTAGTCGAATTTATCCCACAGTTGAAATAATTGTGAATACTGATAGCCCCAGCAGCACAACCAAGTTCACTTGAAGTCATAATTAAAGAAGCAAAGAAAATTAATCATAGTTTACAAGCGTACATAGCACCAAGATATATAATTAACAGCTTTGGACTGTGCGTGTCCGTCGCCCAACTCCGCGGCAACTCGGCCGCTGCAAGGCGATGGGCCGTTGCTACTGTCGCAATGTGGCTGGGCGATGTCACTAGTGTCACTCTGCTGCCTGGCGAGTTACGAATATTTTTCCAAATATTTTGGAAAACCAGTACATTAATGCAAAATCACGCAAAAAAGGGTATATGTTCAATTTTTTTTTCCAAGAAAGCGTTGTGTGGATCAAATGATCAATTTTGGAGTTTAATGGCAAGATCCAACACATAGAAAATGTAGGTACAAGGCATGGATCCTTGGTAACTGTAATAGTAGGATTCATTACATATCAAACCTTTCTTCCCTAAATCTAGCGAATGAAAGTTAGATTCGTTAATAGGAAATCCGCAGCCACGAGCGCGTGCGGCTAGCGACTTGATCCCCTCCTGGCGCATACGGCTCATGGCACTCGGCTCTCTAGAAGCGGGTTCGTCTCCGTTGTTCCCTTCCACCGTCTATGCCATGATCCTGCCGCCGTCTCTCTCGTATGCCGTCGAGAGGCATTGGGTGCATCATCCTGCCGCCGCCTCTCTCGTACGCCGTCGGGAGGCGTTGGGCGTGTCGGGGAGGACCGCCCGCCCGCTGTCGCTGGGGTCGAGGTGGATGGCCAGGCCCGAGCAGATACTGATCCTGGAGTCCATTTTCAACAGCAGCATGGTCAGCCTGCCCATGGACGAGGCCGTCCGCATCTTCATGCGCAACGCCAACGGTCACGCTCGCACCGCCGTTGCGGTCTCCTCCGGATCCTCCCCTCCGCCAAATGCCAATACCTCTCCATCCGCTGTGAGCGCCAACGTGGGCCTCCTGCCAGGCGCCATCCACACCATGGAGCGCGACAAGTGACAGCGCGTGCCAGTACGAGTAGCAGACGAGGTCGTCGGGAAGCACGGGAGGGTTGTCTTGCCAATTAGCTGCGGGAGAGTTGAGCACCACACGCCGATCGATCTGGTTTTTAGCGATTGCTATTTCTTCCCTTCAGTCTGGTCGGTTTGCTATGCATCATCGATTATTCTCATATTCTCATGCGTGTGTTTTCCATGTCTCGGTCGCCTAAGGATTAGGTTATTTGTTCATCTTCTCAGAGGACGGCCCTAATCTTAGCACTTCTTCGTTTTTGCATGTTCTTGTGATTTCTACTACTAGATGTGCCTAATTCAACTGCCGACGCAGCGCCGACGGACGGACTGTCCTCCCCGATACGCCAAACACCTCCCGGCGGCGAACGAGAGAGGCGGAGCGGAGGGGAACGACGGAGACAAACCGCTTCTAGAAGCTCCGAGCCGCACGCCCAGATCGGGCCAGGAGGTGATCGAGTTCCGTCAGATGCACGCGCTCGAGATGAGCCTGGAGCCGAACAAGGCGCGTCGTCCAATCGCTGTGTTATCCACGCGTCGCGCATCGAAGTCGGGGCTGCAGAGCCAGCCCGCTGCATCCCGCATGCAACAAATTTGTTTCCCCGTAGAGCACGGACCTATCACCAACCAAATTCCATCACACTAGATGGAGCTATGGTGGTGGGACTGCAAAACTAGGCCTCTGATCGCCATGAATGCAAGCATGTGTCAACAGGAAGAAAATGTCGGTGGCCATGGCTGTGGAACCCACTACAAAGGTAGCGTAGCCCGTTTCTATAGATCATATGCTTGCAAAATGTTATCTATAGATGGGAACAATAATGATGGAACCAACTCTAGTGAAACATGACCCACCATTCGATAAGAAAACAACTAACAACATTAACAGACTGATAAAGTAGTTCTTAAAATGAGCAAGACTCAAGAATAGAAATGGTCAATAAATGTAACTTTGAAGCATAGAAATGGTTGTACTAGAGCCCAAACCAAGGCTCTAATCCTAGATCTAGATTGCACCATCTTCTTTTGTATCAATGCTATAATGTTAAATCTAGATCTCAAGATCTTCTTTTATAGATGAGATAATATAATAGAAGTAAAACAATAATATAGATAATAGGCATGCTGTCCTCATGGCACCATGGAGATGAGGATGGCTCTCGCTTGAGAGGAAGCGCATCAAGCGTTCACCTTGTATCGGTAATGATGACTCTAATAGATTGCCTCTAACCCATGTGTATGTTTAAGTATTTGAGTCAATGTGATTTAAGTGTTCTTATATGCTGGGAATCCCTTAAAGGGGAGTTTACATAAGTAGCTAGCTAAAAAACCTTTACGCTCTAGAACCACTTGTAACACCCCACCTTCAAAATCTATCCATATTAGTCTGCTTTACATGAAAAGTATAGTAAAATAAACTTGAACCATGTTCTTGGCGAGTAGGCCTTGTTGGGCCAAATTAATCCAATTTCCTGGCAGAGCCACCGAGTTCACAATCCTCTAGTTTGCTGGTTTGTTGATGCAGAGATCAGTCTTGGCAAAGGGCACATCAGGAGTGTGCGAGCGTGTTCGCTGATGGAGGTCCGATGTGATGCATCTATACACGTGAAGGCTTGGAGATCTACTTAACTCTAGTATAGCTCTTTAAGCTCTTTAGCATCTTTAGGTTATTGAGGTTTAGGGCATATTAGTTAATTTGATCTCTAATTAACAAGTAAGACAAATAGAGTTAAACAATTGAGCTAATCGGTCGATAGGCCGATACGGACTCCTGCTATCGGTTAGATGTGTCGATATAGTTGAGATAGTCATCGGCTGTAAATCCGATGCATTTATACTATTGACTGGTTGGCAATAGAGGGTTGTAGCACTTATACATCACCTAGAAAGCCGATATTAGTATAAGCAAATAGTGAGAATAAAATAAAAGACACATCGGCTATAGAGTCGATGACACTCTGAATAAAATAGACGATAAACAATAGTGAGCAAAGTCTGATTTTCCGAAAAGACGAGATCTAGCGACCATTGATTATTGTACTATTAGAACCAACCCTGATAGGTCAGACCAAATTGAGACAGTATAAGTCTGAAGCTGACGGTATTAAAATGGCAAAACCTATACCAGTCGTGCTAATGAAAGAAATAGATAAATCCATCGGCTAGTTATGATGTAAACAGGTAAACTCATTGGCTAGCTGAGCTAATGAGGGAACAAAACCCGCTATATCATAATGCCAGCCCTATTAGACATAATATTGATAGATCGAATCTAACCGAGACAGTATAAGGCTAAATTTAATAGAACTAGATTGATCGTTAGCAGATTAATCACTGACAATATATGTATATTGATTGAAAAGTCAATACATTAGGTGTGAAACTTAGTGTAAAGATAACTCATTAGCTGACCACTCTGATGAAACGTCCCGTAAAGACCTACCAACCTAAGGCTCAATATATTATCAATAGTCTAGAAGGTTGTACTTAACCTATACAGCACGAGACTGATGATGATAAAAGAAGCTTGATAAGCCGATAGATCCTACGTAGACATGATATGATATATCCAATCAGACTAAGAAGTTGGATCTAATCGATGCAGCTGTAGACATAGCGGATATACTGGGATAATGATAGGACTTACCCTGTCATTAGAGATGGGAACTAACCAATACAGCACCATGTCGAGAGCCAGAACTCGCTGAAAAAAAATTTATATAAACTAGAGTGACGATGCGTCGAGATTATATTGATTTGTGGAGATGATTTACAATACTCAAGGGGTTTATATTTATACCCTAGGATTACATAAATTCCACACAAATATGGGATTAAATTTTTTAATAACAAAACATAATCTATTTTAAATGAAAACTAATTAACTTGATTATCTATAAAATATATTTTACAAAGATAAAACAACATGGTTTTTATAATTTCTCCTCAGATCCGATCTCATCTGAATAAATTTTCATCTATTAGTTAGCCTTTTTTTTATAAGTCCATTGACTCAGACTTACCAAATTTTGAAGTTAAAGCTGTTTGTTAGATGTGAATCTAACTATGATACGCTGGTTTTGGTTTTTTTTCTAGTTTAACTGCCAAGCCGGTCCTATTTTTTTACTACGATGGAGAGTAAGCCCACACTCTCATAATATTCGCTTACAGTTTTGCTCTATGTAAAATAATTAATGCGAGATATCATGTTTGGAGCACAACGGCTAGCTTATAAGTAGGTTCTCACCCACCTAAACTTTAATGGTGTTAATAAATCATAACTACTGCAACCACTTCTAAGCCAAATGGTCTAAACCACACCACTACTATAGGCTTTAAAATTGGGTTTACCAAAAAATCCAGAATAAATAAAAATGTTCAACCCAATTTTGCGTCCCGTTCAATTCCTTGATCTTGCAGCTGTTGTCCAGGAGATCAGTGAGCCATTTTATTTCAGCTACTTTACCTTTCAGCTATTAATCTCCAAAATCAAATCTTTTGTGCCCAGATTTAAGAATATTGGTGAGTGTAAGGTAAGTTTGATTTTATAATTTCAATGGTTTCTACTTCCTAAATTCCCATCAGCACATCCTTTTCTACTACTGATTCATTGCTCAGAATGGGTTACGTTTTTCACTTATCGAATGACATGTCTGATACTGAATCAAAGTCTATTATCATGTTAGTTTCTGATTTCCTTTTTGTCCATTGGTATTGAGCACTTCAAAAGTAAATAGTTAGGATTGACTTATTGGTGAGTACCAAAATATAAGCTGTAACTTTGCCAAGATTGCAAGTTGAGGCTATGGAGAGTTGATAACCAGCGTCCATTGCTTGATATTCTGCTATACTCCTCCAAGCATCCAAATCAAGTTCTAATTAACTAACATACTTCTGTATTTCGTGTCTGGCGCAATATGCTTTAGTATGAGTAGTCTTTCACTAGCAACTTCCAAATTACTTATTCCAAAGCTTTCTGTCTATTCATAGGTACTAAAGGAAATCCGTGAAAATTCTCAAACAATTTTTCACCAAATTGTGTTCTATCAATTCCTCTAGAAATCCAACACTATTACATGCATGTTCTTTTTCAGTGTAACTGTTTTTCTATTGAATATTTAACACCTTCACAGGATAAGGTTACGGTACCATCAAATCTATTCTTCTAATTTCAACCCCACATTATTCCTCCTCGTAGCAGCGAAAGACATCCCCCTAATCTTCCCATTGACGTTAAACTTTACAAATAGCAAACCAATCCCTCCAACCACTCGTGCTCCATCCACACACAAACACACCGTAAAGCAAGACAAATACAAGAAAGTCACATAATTGACTAGATATCCCCCTGTAAAGATCTAAGGGATGGTTTATCAACTTCACTGTAAAAAACAATTCATACCACCGACAACAAATCAAGTTTCCATGTACATTATTACCTCCAGATCACAAATGAAGAACTAATCAAGTTTCCACACATAGCGCACTGTATCGAAAATTTCAAAATTTTCAATTAGTCACCCTCACTGTGATCAGTGTGCACTCCTTAAGAAGATATTATCCACCCAGTTTATGGTGCTGATCTCAGTGGATTGACTTGTCTAATTGCCATAGCAGGCTTCACAGACGCACTTGCGTTTTGGCCATGTGCCCTCACAGCTGTATCTCTTCACGTGCTTTTGGAAGAAGATTTTGCAGGTCAGGTAACACAGCGGCTTGACGCAAACGAATTTGGCGAAATCATAGCTGTTGCAATGCTCCTCTGTACAGAATGAAGGTCAAATTAATTCATGAATCGTGAAAGGAAAGCTTCCGAAACATATTGGAGACGGTACGTATTTCAGAAGTGCAACTAACAATTAGATGGAAAGGAAGCATTGTTTTTCTCACATGTATTTGACGCCTTAACAAACTATTTTAATTTTAGCAAATACATAAATATATCACACATGGGTCGTATAGATAGATAGCAAAGACAGGTACAAAGGAGAGAGAGAACCTGCATGAGTAAAAGAATTTCCTAGAAGTACAAGGAGCACGAGGAAACAGACAGTACCAGTTCTCCTCTCCATTCTTATTTGTCTGTTTTTCTTTTGGTCTGCACAAATGGGGGCATGTCAAAGTGGATGTAGGAATACAAATTTATAGCCGTTTCAAGGGAAGGAAAATGCCAATGGATTGTCAATTTTTGGTGCAGTCTTTAGAGCCTTCCATGAAAATATATTTATTAAAATTCAATGGCTACTTTCCATTTGCAAGACAAACAAATTTAGAAAATCATATATACCATGAGCAGCTGTAATATGGACATATTATTTGCCTTTTGAGGCAATATGCATTAGCAATATCTTAATGAATTGTGTCCAAGTTTGGTACTTGTAGCACTTAATTGTGTTTACCCAGCTGTGTTATAAATTCAGATAATCTAAAAATTTATTCACATTAATAAATAAGTTTAATTTGTGCCTTTGTACTTTTTCTATCTACCAGACCTTACCAAAACCAAACAACATCTAGTTTCAACAATATCGACATGTTAGACTATGTATTATCTGATCCGTTTGAAGTTCATGGCTAGATATCTTTTTCAGTACCTTCTACTAGTAGTATAGTGGAGCAGTAGAATCTAAATCTAAAAATGATTTTTGTTTGTATTTTTATATGTAAAACATTTTATTGGAGACTTTGATAAGGATAACTTTAGCGTTTCATTAAAAACTATGGTTGTTTGTTGTTTGACAAGGATAACCCCTACACTGAGCTGGGAATAATAAACTTCACCACTATCCAAATGAGTTGGGTCATACCTCTGCCATTAAATTCAATCATTAAGTTGGTATACATCATATTTCTTTGCATCTCCTGTCGGTGGTGATCAAAACATAATAGTTGTACTGTGCTCTACCAAGGTGATGGTTTCTAAAGCAGAATAAGTTACTACTAGAATTCAATGACTTGCCTGGAGTTAAAATTGTAGCCAAGGGATTAGAAAGATCCCTAGGGTGACCATGGAGAAACCTTGGGAAATTTTTTGTTCCCTAGAGTTGTAAAAATGCACCTAGGGAGATTTGGTGAGTACCTGCCAAATCAGCTGGTAGACTTGGTGAGTACCTGCCACATCAACTCCATGCTAGCAGGAAAAGATGGTCCCACCGAAAATTTTGTAGGCAAACTTCCGACCACCTGAATTTTTTTGCAGGAAAGGCAAAATTGTGGGCTAAAATATCTTGATTTCCCTTCCAACTCTCCCCATCTTTCACTGTTGCAGCAGGGCATCTCTCAACCTTTCTTGCTTCTTCATCCCCATCCAAATCTCTCCCCAATCCAAAGCTCCACATTGAATATCTGATCTCCTAGACAATATTATGGGGCTTGATAACTATGGATTGAAGTCTGAGGCACATCGTCGCTGCTACCCTGCTTGAGCCACCAAGCTGATTTCAGCTTCGTCCAAATCCATCCCCAAGGTTAGGCATCTCCCTCCCTGTTAAGCCTACCCGCAGCTTCCTTTCTTTCTTTCTTGAAGCCTCAAACTAGTTTTGTTACAGGTTGAGTCTCAGAGAGCAAAACGATCGATTTAGCTTTTTTTACTTGGTGTGTGGTCTACAGGTCAAGCTAAAGAAGGTAAAATGCTTATCTTTTCATTTAAATCTGAAAGTGTGAACATGATTGATTCTGTTAAATGTATCAATATGTAGACTGGTCGAGGTGGGTCACAAGGCAATTACACAACCATACCACGGTTAACCTACTATAATTACACTTTCTATAATTATAATAGACTAACACTTCCCCGCAGTCTAATCGGGAGCATCGCTAACATTTAAGCTGGATTGAAACTCCTAAAATAGTGAGGTAGGAAGGCCCTTGGTAAAGAACGCATAGAGAAGAATAAGGGGTAAGTTTGTGGGGCGCTGTAGAGGACATATTAAGATAACAGGCGCAACAAAAAACTTTGAGATGATCATATGAGGACTGGGCAGAGAAGAGAGCGTTGTATGGTGTGGAGGAGACGAGAGTTTTGGTGGGGAGGCAATTCACAAGATATGTGGCGGTGTGAAGGGCCTCAACCCAGTAAGTTGGAGGGAAACTCGCTTGAAACAAAAGGAAACGCAGAGTGTTATTGATAGTACAAATGAAACGCTCTATTTTACTATTTTATTGTGAAGTGTATGGACATGACATATGGAGTACAACACTATGGGAGAGGAAAAACGTGCGGCTCTAGGAATTATTGAATTCACGACCATTGTCGCATTGGATGCTCTAGATGGTGGTGCCAAACTATGTGTGAACATAAGTAAAAAAGGTAAAAATAGTGAAAAATATCTCGGATTTGAGACGAAGGTGAAAAGTCCAAATGTAGTGAGAGCAGTCATCAAGAATAACAAAATAATATTTATATCCTGACACACTAACAAGTGGAGAGCTCCATAGATCACAATGGATTAAATTAAAATTATGAGTAGCATCAGAGGTAGATGAACCGAAAGGTAGACGTACATGACGACCGAGTTGGCACGCATGACATATATAATCAATATCATCTTTATTGCAGGAAATGATATTGGACCTAATGAGTTTGGACAGAACTTCACGCCCAAGATGACTGAGACGGCGATGTTCAAAGAGAGGTGGGTGCGACGATGAACGCGGAGGTACTGGTAGATGGTGTAAAAAATAGGTAGAGGTTACCGGAACTATTGCACCTAGTGATCACGTTCTTGGTTTGCAGATCCTTCACAGAAAGACTAAATAGATGAAACTCAGTGGAATAATTATTGTCGGTGGTAAACCGAAGAATAGAAATTAAATTCTTAATAATGTTGGGTGATACTCGAACATTATTAAGATCAAGATCATGATGCGGTAAGGAAAAATGATAGGATCTAGTGGCTGTGACAGGAAGTAAAGCACTATTTCTCACAACGATAGATGAAGTAGTAGATGAAGAGGGTGGGGAAATGGTGGATAGTATACCAGCATCTGAGGTCACGTGTGAACCGGCACCCTGCTCACCGCCAAAAAATCCCGCGACCGGGGAGGGACGGCGGCTCAGTCATGCGAAGACCTGGGAGGTCTGCTTATCTCCAGTGCAGGTCCTTAAACCTCGAGATTCGTGAGCGTGCTAGTCAATTTGACCTTGCAATTGACAAGGAAGTGAGATGAGCGAATCCGATACAGGCGCTCACTATCGGTTGGCTGCCGATAGGATCGGGATGCTCTTTGATCGGCTGGGGAGCCGATGTGGACAGGTGTCAACGAGGGGTCGACCACAGAGCCGATGGAGGAACCAAGGTGTGCTCAGAGGATGGCGAGACGCACGGGATCCCTCCGGACAGCCGAACAGTGATTCATCGGCTGGAAAAACCGATGAGTGCGTATGCGGCCTAGGCAAGGATTAGCACAAGAAGGCATGGGCTGCAATGCCGATGCCGCTCCGTATATGACTCGTCCTTTAAAATGCCTTCCAGGTTTCATCCGATGAATGCCTTAGCTGATGAAGAATCGAAGACCATCTTTTTATCCTCCATAACTCGTCTTCTACCGACTGGATTTTCAATGGGCTGATCCCAAAATCCATCATTCGAGTTCTACCATCCTTTGGTTAGCTCTTGTCAGTTGGGATTCGGCCAACTCCCCATCGGCTTATTTTTTATCGGCAAGCTTCGAGCCCGCGGAGAAGTGAAAAGCAGCTTGGAGTACGACCGACTTAGTTTGATGACATCGAACTTGTCCTTAGGGACTATCTCCACCTTCGAGCCCTGTATATCCAATACCAAAATCTTCGCTCGATGGTGGTCAGAATGGAGAAGGCACTTCTATAATCTATCGGCTGAACATTATTGCTTTCGCCTCAATCCCGACTACGTGGAATCCGATGAAGAGGTAATCCTTCTCCTTTTACTATCATTTCTTCATCGTATTGAATTTCAACTGTCTTGATTCCTGTGATGCCACAGGCTGTCAACAAAGATGCACCTTTAACCAGCGCAAGTGGTCGGCCGATTATCTATCAACCTCCATCGGCTAGATCCCTTCTTGGGCAAAGCGGCCCACCTCCATTGGCTCTCCTCCGAGTGTCGCAAGTGTCAAGGCCAAAGCGCAAGAAACCGGCTACTCGGACGGTTTCTAAGAAACGGAAAACCAATGCCGATGCTGTCATCGTTGCATCGGATTCGCGAAGCCCTTCTCCTGCGGCAATTCTAACTTCTTCCGCATCTCTGCTGGTAGGTGTCAGCGTCAATTCTCTGTTGCCTTTGTTTTATCCTAACACCTTCCTAGAGCCGATGTGAACTTCCCATGGAAGAACTGCTTCATGACCATATACCAACTGATATGGTGGCACCTGGGTAGATCCATGACACGTCATCCGATAGACCCACAATGCATCGTTTAAAGTGACATGCCTTCTCCGTGGTTTTTCATTGATCTTACGCTTGATTAATTTTATTAAACTCTTGTTAGAAGCTTCCGCCTGTCCATTAGCTTGAGCATAATATGGTGACGAATTTAGCAATTTAATCCCCATACTGGCAGCAAACCTTTGAAACTCCTCTGACATAAAGATAGAACCTTGATCGGTGGTAATTGTCTGTGGAATTCTAAATCGATGTATAATATGTTCCTTGATGAACTCAATTACGTTCTTAGAAGTAACTTTCTTCAAGGGAATAGCTTCTATCCACTTTGTAAAGTAGTCTGTTGCCGCTACTATGAACTTATGCCCTTTACTGGATGAGGGATAAATCTGGCCGATCATGTCAATTCCCCAACCTCTAAACGGCCATGGTTTGACTATCGGATTCATAACCGATGCTGGAGCTCGCTGCACATTTCTAAACTTATGACAATCTTGGTAGCCCTTGTAGTATTTAAAACAATCCTCCAACATACTCAGCCAAAAGTATCCAGCCCTCCTCATCATCCACCTCATGTTATGAGCCGATTGATGGGCTCCATAGATGCCTCCATGCACCTCGCTCATCAGCAACGCAGCTTCTTCAGCACCCAAACATCTTAAGAGCACCCCATCGACTGATCGATAATACAATTCTTCATCAAGTAGAATGCACTTAATAGCCTTGTACCAAAGCTTCTTGGAAACCGATCTTGATGGATTCTACAAATATTGAACAATTTTTCATCTCCAATCATCGGCTTCCATACGGCTCTCGATATCGGCTATCTCAATTTCCACTCTACTATTCAGCCGATACCCTGAAGTAGTCTGAGCAAGATCATTGGTCTCCGCATTTTGCTCTCTAAGAATATGATCCAATGTCACTATCTTGAAATCCTTTAACAACTGTTGATATTTTTCATAGTATGACTTCAGAATTTTATCCTTGCATTCATATTCCCCAGATAATTGTTTGATTACCACCAAAGAATCCCTAATGACCTGTATCGTATCGGCTCCAATTTCTCTCAGCAGCTGAAGTCCCTTGAGTACTGCCTCATATTCTGCTTGATTATTTGTACTATACGGTTTGATTGTGAAGGCAAACTCAAAACTTGCCCCCTGAGGCGAAAAAATCACCAAACCAATACCAGATCCATGCTTACAAACCGATCCATCAAAGAATAACGTCTATGGGATCGGCTCCACATAATTCTCTTAGACTCCTCTATGTTGTACAATAAAATCAGCTACCGCTTGTCCCTTGACTGCCTTAGCCGATTCATACCTCAGATTGAACTCCATCAGAGCGAATATCCATTTACCAACCTGCCCCCTCAAGACTGGAGCCGATAGCATGTATTTGATCATATTGGTTTTGCAAAACACTGTACACTCAGCCGATAGAAGATAATGCCTTAACTTTATACATGAGAAATACAAACATAGGCATAAATAACTTTTCCACAGCAGGATACCTAGTCTCAGCATCCAGAAGTCGTCGGCTCAAGTAAAATACTACTCGTTCTTTTGACTCAAACTCTTGTACAAGCACCAATCCGATTGACTTCTTATCGGCTGACAAATATAATTTGAATGGTATTCCCTTTTGCGGCGGAATCAGCATTGGTGGAGAATTCAAGTATTCCTTGATATGATCAAAGGCTTTTTGCTGGTCATCACCCCACACAAACTCTTGATCGGCTCGTAACCTTAATAAAGGAGTGAACAACTCAATTCTTCTTGATAAGTTCGAGATAAATCTCCTTATAAAATTGAGTTTGCCGATCAAGGACTGCAGCTGTAGTTTGTTGCTGGGTGGCTCGGTGGTCTGGATGGCCCTGATGCTTCGTTGACTGACTTCAATTCCTCTCTCATGCACCATGAAACCCAAAAATTGTCCAGCCGATATGCCAAAAGCACACTTGTGAGGATTCATTTTGAGTCCGTATTTCTTCGTCCTCTCAAGCACTTTTTGTAGATCAGCTATATGTTCTTCATTACCTTTGGATTTCACCACCACGTCATCAATATATATCTCCACCAGCTGTCCGATAAGATCATGGAACATGTAGTTCATGGCTCTTTGATAGGTAGCACTGGCATTCTTCAATCCGAAAGTCATGACTACCCACTCGTATAAACCAATAACCCCAGGACACCTAAATGCAGTCTTGTGGATATCTTCTTCGGCCATAAAAATTTGATTGTAGCCTGCATTTCCATCCATGAAGCTAATAATCTTGTGACCCAATGCAGCATCAATTAATAAATCTGCCATCGGCATCAGATACTCGTCTTTAGGGGTTGCCCTGTTCAAATCCCAGAAGTCGATGCATATTCTTAACTTTTCGTTTTTCTTCTTCACTGGGACAATATTGGACACCCATTCAGCATATCAGCATGGTCTAATGAAATTTGCATTGTATAACTTTGTGATCTCCGCGTTGATTTTATCATGCCACTCTGCTTTGAATCTCCTCTGTGGCTGCCTAAATGGCCGATATCCCAGTCTGATAGGAAGCCGATGTTCCACAAACGATCGGCTTAATCCCGGCATCTCATGGTAATCCCAAGCAAAGTATTTCTAGAATTCCTTTAATAAATTTATCAGCTTTTCTCGGAATTCAGCACATAGATTTTTACTAATGTACGTCGGCCTCGGCTTGTCTCCTGATCCTATATCTATTTGTTCCAACTTATCGGCCGACGTAAAACCTTGCCCTAACTTCCCTTCAAAGTCTTCTAAAGTTCTCATGGAAATAATGGATCTGAGCCGACTTGCTGAATGGGCTTTATTCCTTTATCAGTCACCTCTAGGAAATTTCCCACCCATGTTTGTCCGGACAGGCAGTTGAATCCAATAGCTTCCCAAAATGGCATATCAGTTGTTGCCACGCTAGTCAACTGATCGGCCGTGATCACTTCAACTCTGTCTCCTTGCCATTGTATGAGGCGTTGATGCATTGTTGAAGGAATACAACAGTTGGCATGAATCCAATCCATGCCAAGGAGTAGGCTATATGACCCCTTACTATCGATGATAAAAAATGTGGTAGACAATGTCTTACTTCCAACTGTTAGCTCCACATTCAGTACTCCTTTGGTTTCTGATGGATTGCCTCCAAAGCCTTTCAATATCATATTTGTCTTAACTAAGTCTCCAGCCGCCTTACCCAATTTGCGATATGTAGAATACGGCATCAAATTGACGGCTGCGCCTCCATCAACTAGCATCTTTGCCATCGGCTTACCATCGATATATCTGTTGATATACAATGGCTTTAGGTGCTGATGCTTGGATTCTTCTGGTTTGTCAAATATGGCTTGACTCGGTTCCAATATTAATTAGGCAAAATCCTCTTCTTGACTTTCTTCATCAGATACATATGCTTTATATTCCATTGGTAAGAAGAATACCATGTTAGCCTGAGCCGATGTAACAGCCTCTTCCTCCTTTTGCTTTACTTTCCATACTTTCTTAATTTTCTGGTTCCGATCGGCTTCTTCATGGTCTTGCCGTTGTCTTTTATGCTGCTCTCTATATCGCAGCCTTTGTGCCCTCCTTTTTTGATTCTTCGTAAAAATCCCGGACGGACACCACTGATCCTTTATGGAGTATGATCCTTTGTTTAGCTCCTAGTCCTTAACTGTCCTTTCACCATACCCTTTGTTGATCGGCCCTAATCGGCTATGTGCCGATGCCCTAGTGATGGAAGGCCGATCATATAATGCTCGGCTCTAGTCACAGTATCGAAATCCTGGTTTGTTGCATTTAGGGTAGTCCTCGATTGACGGCAACCTCATGTTTTGATCCCAACAGTATTGAAAAAAGGGACAACCCCAGTGTGGATTATACCTTTCTTGTTATGTTGTGGTTCGTCTTTTTTCGTCCTGTAGTCTAGAATATTTTTTGATTATGTCCGATGAAGTAACCTTCGACCTCTTCAGCGTTTTTTTTCATCGGACCGATCACCTGAGGTTCCTGCAATCACCATATTCACCGGGAAAGGATGACCGTCAACCTTCATCGGCCTTTTGTCCTCGTACTTGATTCTCCCCTGTTTGATAGCCGATTATAACTGTTACCAGAAGACCTTACACTCATTGGTATGATGATATATTGAATTGTGCCACTTGCAATACTTCTTTTTCCTGAGTTCTTTGGTAGACGGGATTACATGGTTCGGTGGCAACTGGATCTGCTTCTCTTGAAGGAGAAGATCAAATATCTTGCCAGCTTTGTTAATATAAAAATCATATCTTTCTTCTTTATTTGCTTTCTTGATCCATGGACATGATACGGGTTTTTTATTCCTGGTCCATTCTGCTAGTCTCACCTCCGCATCAGATCCCTCATTATCCGAGTTTGATGCGTATACCTGTAGCTGATCGGCTTTCCGATGGAACCTTTCTTTCTTGGCACCTGCAAATCGGCTTTCCTGAGCCGATACTCTCTAGAGTAGATGAGACAAACTTTTGAATTCTTGTGAAGAGAAACGCTCCCGAATCGAAGCCAACAATCCTTGAAAAGCCAAATTGGCTAGTTGTCTATCACTTAAAATGAGACTATAGCATCGGCTTCTGACGTCTCGGAAACGCTGGATGAATTCTGGGACTGATTCATCATGCCTTTGTCTAACCGTTGTTAAGTTTGATTACCTTAACTCTTGAATTTCGGCAAAGAAATACTTATGGAACTATTTCTCCAAATCAGCCCATCCCCTGATTGAATTTGGAGGTAACGAAGAAAAACCAAGAGAAGGTTGGTTCAGATAAAGACAATGAAAATAATCAGACCCTCAGAGCTTCATTAGCCGATGTCTTCTTGCATTGAGCCAGGAATCGGCTAATATGTTCCATCGTAGATACGTTATCTTGCCCTGAGAACGTAGAGAAATCTAGAATTTTGAATCGGTGCGGCAGCGGAATTCTATCAAATCACTCTGGGTAAGGGTGTCGATACATGAAAGTTTGTTCTTTAGGTTTGATGCCAAATTGCTCCCTTACAACTTCTGCAATTCTGGCTGTCCAATCTTCTTCCAACTTGTGGTTGTTCTGTTCTCATCGGCAAATACACCGGCCCTTGATCAGGTTGTTTAACAATAGATCCATCCACAGTTTTCTTGATTAAGTTGTGCAAAGTATTCACCAGTACACCCGATTGTTTAATGAGTGCATGGTGAATAGCTTCGTCAACTATCTCTTGTAGTGGCTTCTAAGGGCTGATGGGCGGCGATCGGCTCGATTCTCCTTTCAAAACTGGCTTTGGCATTTTGGACTTTTGAATCGGCCCTTGTCGGGTCATACTGAAGGACTCCAGACAGAGCTTCTGAAAATTAGCTGTGTTCTGCTCCACCTGGTATCTCTGCTCCTCAGTTAAATCCTTCATCGTTACTGGGATTATGTTGTTTGCATTGATTTCTTTACCCTCCATTTGAGCACCGTTGATTGAAGGACTTTCAACTGATGAAAAAGGTCTTCTTGTCCCACCGGGCGTGCCAAGAAGTGTGCTCACCGCCAAAATCCTGTGACCGGTCACGCGAAGGCCTAGGAGGTCTGCTTATTTCCAGTGCAGGTGCTTAAGCCTCGAGGTTCGTGAGCGTGCCAGTCAATTTGACCCTACAATTGACAAGGAAGCGAGACGAGCGAATCCGATATAGGCGCTCGCTATTGGTCGGTTGCCGATAGGATCGGGATGCTCTTCGATCGGCTAGGGAGCCGATGTGGACAGGTGTTGATGAGGGGTCGACTGCAGAGCCGATGGAGGAACCAGGGTGTGCTCAGAGGATGGCGAGACGCACGGGATCCCTCCGGAAAGCCGAATAGTGATTCATCGGCTGGAAAAACCGATGAGTGCGCATGCGGCCTAGGCAAGGATTAGCACAAGAAGACACGGGCTGCAAAGTCGATGTCGCTCCGGATATGACAGCACGAGACCCGTCACCCGCCATGGCAGCGCCATCAACACCGAACCTCAAAGATCGGACCTAACCAAAACAATATGAGGCCGAGGCCAGCGGCGATGATACTTTGGACGCCGGATCGGCTATGCCGTAGCAAGGATAGGAACGAACTCATCGGCTAGCTGAGCCGATGAGGGGACGCCTCTAAAGGCTGATGCATATCGGCCAAGGGGCCGATGCCTTGTGAAGCTCAGAGTATGGATAACTCATCGGCTACTCACTCCGATGAGACGCCGTACAGAAGACTATAGGCCTAAAGCTCGATCTACCATCGGTAACCCCATAGGTTGGACCTAACCGATGCAGCACGAGATTGACGATGGCAGAGAAAGCTTAACAGTCCGATAGGCCCTGCACGGACGTGATGCGGTACACCTGATCTGACTAAGAGTTCGAAGCTAAACGATGCAGCCTTAGACAGTACAAAACATAGCAGAATAATGGCGGGACTTACCCCTTCGCCGGAGATCGGACTTAACCGATGTAGCCCCATGTCGAGAGCTAGAACCCGCCAGTAAACACCTAGGTGAACTAGGATGGCGATGCGCTGAATTTGTATATGATCGATAGATATCTTACATATTTCGAGGGGGTCTATATTTATACCCTAGATTTACGGACAGAGTCCGACGCATCTATGACCATCGGACATTATTTCCTAGTAAGAACAAAGGAAAATATTCCTAAACCAGCTAAACCTCCCTAATTGAGTAAGGTTATAATTTACAAAAATAAGCACCCTACTGTAGAGTCCACGGCTCTTCCACAAACCCGATTTCATCTGAATAATCTTTTAATTTGTAACCGAGTCTTCCTTTGCTGCAACCTGATCGGCTTCTCTACTATAACTATCGGACCTTCTTTTAGCCAAGCTGATCATTTTCCTTTCTTCCCTCGGGCTTCTCGGACCTAATCCCGATTGGACAATCCCCTATCTTGAAGCCGATCCAATCTTCTACTAATCTGATCGGCTTTTCTGTAGTTCTCCATCGGTTTTGTCTCAGTATCTCCATCGGTCGATGACTGCATTAAACCCTCCATCGGACCTCTTAGCCGATCGGCTTTAGCACCATCGGATCTCCTAGCCGATTGGCTTTGGCGCAATCGGATCGTCTAGATTTTGGCGTTAACACACCCATATCAGCATACCACTCAGAGGCCGGTTGATTCAGCGTCATAGCGTTGAAGGAGTGTGCCAGGGAGTCTAGGTGCCAAGACCCTCCGTGAGTAGGCGTCCAAGGCACCGCCTGATACACTGGTAAGGGTGCTTGGAAGCCCAGTGGTGCACCTCCCCCGTAGTACGTGCCGTACGGGGACGGGAAGAGCACCGAAACCGCCATAGTGCGGGGCTACGTGGAACGCAGGCTGTGGTGGTGGAGGTCGTCCGGACTAGTCGTATAGCTACATGCGCACGGTTCTAGCCCAAGGGTGGGCGAAAGATAGGTACATGGCTGTATCGGGAGGGGAGCTGCCCTGTCTATCTGGGGCCTCACCAGCATAGGGCGCTGGAGAGCTGCCACCAGCAGAACTGCTGCGTCCCCCGCGGCCACGGCGGCGGCCGTTGTGCTGGCCCCCGGTTGGTGCAGCGGGGTACGGAGGAAGAGGCGCTCCCGAACGTGGAGCAACGGTGGCACCTGGAGCCGCTGGACGCGGCATCGTAGTGACGAGGGCGATCGGTGGGGATGGAGGACGAGCGTCGATCTCCATCTCCTCCAATAGGAGCTGTGTGCGTGCTTCAGTAAACGTCGGGAACAGCCTGTGCATCTTGATGATGGACACCATGTGGTGAAACTTGCCACTAAGGTCACGAAGGAGCGTGAATACCATCTGTCGGTCGCCAATGGGATCGCCGAATTTAGCGAGGGAGGCAGCCATGGACTCAAGGTGGCGACAGTAGTCGGTGATGCTCAGGGACTCCTCGTGGAATGTGCGGAACTACGTCTCCAGGAGAAGGGCACGGACTTCTTCTGGTCGAGGAATTCGTCCTCGAGGTAGCAGCATGGGTTGTGGGTGCGACCTTGCCGCATCATCAGCGATTGCTGCAGGTTGCTGGAGACGGTGCCCTTAAACCCATGTGAGGACGCTGCAGTCCACCTGGAGCCATGCCGAGCACGCGGGGAATGCTTCATCCTCGATGATGTGGCGGGTGAGGGCATATTTGCTGAGGACGGTGAGGAACATGCCGCGCCACCTGGTGTAGGAGTCCGTGGCCTTGTCGAGTACGATGGGGATGAGTGCCTTAACATTGATGACGACAATGAATTGGGCCCAGAGAGCCGCGTGAGCGCTCTCGTACGTGTCTAGGACGTCATTGTGAAGGCAGGCCTCATCAGCCCGATGCGCTTCGTCAGCGCGAGCAGCATCGGCCGCGAGACGGCGGTCTTCAGAAGCAGCGGCACCATCGTCTTTGCTAGCCATGAGGGGCAGGACTGGCGATCGGCAGCCAATCAGAATCGGTTCGGTAGCCAATCAGATCAGAGTGATCGGTAGCCGATCGGAATCGGATTGGCAGCCAATCGGACTCGGATCGGTAGTCGATCAGATCGAAGGGGTCGGCAGTCGATCGGACGATTGGATCAACAGCCGATCAAATCGGAGGATCGGCAGGCGATCAGATCGGAGGGATCGGATCGTAGATCGGAAGGGTAGGCAGCCGATCAGAATCGGATCGACAGCCGATCGGAATCGGATCGACAGCCGATCGAATTGGAGGGATCATCAGTTGATCAGATCGTATCAGCAGCCAATCGGAGGGATTGACAGCTAATCAGATCGGAGATATCGGATCGACAGTAGCCGATCGGATCGGAGGGTGATCAGATCGGTAGTAGGCAGGATCCAATCGGACCGATAGGATCGACGGGCGATCGGATTGTCAGTAGAGCTGATCGGATTAGAGGGCGATCGGATCAGCAGTAGGCTGGATCCAATCGGACCACGGATCGGCAGACGGATCGGATAGACAGTAGATCCGATCAGATCGGATCGGCGGACGATCAGATCGGCAGCAGACACGTCAGATTGATCGGATCGACAGCGTGGGCGATGAGACCGGTGACATGTAGTCAGCAACGGTGGTGGTGATCGGATTGGCGATGGGTGCTGGTTTAGGAGTAGAGGCAGGATCGGATCGGCGGTCACATCCGGTGATGAGGGCAGCTACGGGACGGGCGATCAGATCGGCAGCGCAGACGATGAGACCGACGACACACCCGGTGACATATAGTCAGCAACGGTGGTGGCGATCGGATCGGCGACGGGTGCTAGTTCGAGAGCGGTGGTATTGCGGAGGCAGGGCGTTGGAAACATGCCACAAGTAAGTTTACCTATTCTTTCTATATTATGCTTTTGCCCTGTTACTGTATACATGGTTTCTTCACAAGTTAAACTTTATTAACATTAAGTTCGTTTGTTCATGGTGATGTTGTGTATCAATTTATCTTTTTTTATCCTAAAGAGTAGGAAACATCACGTCATATTTTTTTGTAGAACTAAAAGCATGTCAGTAGAAGATCGGAGTTAGATATATGGTGAGTGGCATGATAATGGATGCCACTCTGATGACTGGGTGCACAACACAAATATTTTTTTAGATCGTGCTTTTGAAGGTGTCCCAAATGCTGAGAAGTTTGGGGTTGTTGGTCCCTGCTCAAATTGTCGGAATAGAGTTAGGCGGAAAAAAAGGTAGAAATGAGCTTTCATCTATGCAAGTGGGGATATATATGCCTGGGTACACTAGATGGACTGAACATGGAGAGCGCCCTCTTAGTTTGCCTGTTTTAGAAGAGAACTATGATACTACTGACCCTTTGCATGACATGTTGGGAAACTTAGGGGATGCAATGAACAATGATTTTGCATAGGATGAGCCAACAACAGATGCAAAGGCCTTTTTTGCCATGCTGTCAGCTTCAGAACAGCCACTTCACAATTTAACTCAAATTTCACGTCTAACTGCAGTCACATGTTTGATGGGAATTAAATCACAACACAACCTATCTGTAGAGTGTGTGAATAGTTTACTTACCTTGATTGCTGATGTTTTGCCAGAGAACCACAAAATGCCAACAAATTTTCTGCAGAGTGGATTAAAAATGCCATGTATCAAGATAGATGTTTGCATAAATAATTGCATAATTTACTACAAAGAGAATGAGCATAAAGAAAAGTGTGATTTATGTGATGAGTATCGCTATGAGGTTATTGAAGAAGAAAATTTGGGGAGGAAATGAAAGCCAATACCACGGAAAGTAATGTGTTACCTCCCAATCATACCAAGATTACAACGGATGTACATGGAGCCAGATACTGCGAAGCACATGAGGTGGCACCAGGAGGGTCACCGTGAGAATCTGGGGATTATGGTGCACCCAGCGGATGGAAAAGCTTGGGAACATTTTGATACTGAGTGTCCAGCCATGGATCCAAGGATTGTGTGTGTCGCAATTGCGACTGATGGGTTCAATCCATTTAGCTTTAGTGCAATGCAATATTTTTGTTGGCCCCTTTTTTTCATACGTCTGAACTTACCGCCAGTTCTTTACCAAAAGGATGAAAATATTTTTCTTAGTCTTGTGATTCCTGGTCCTAAACATCCTGGAAAGAACATGGACGTGTTCATGCTAGCCAAGTGGCCCAAGTGATCCAAGCCTTAATGCATGGTGGATTGCATATAAGGTAAGGCCTCTAGGTAGTCTAGCCATTCCATCAATGGATGACTACAGTGAAGCAACCTGTACTATAGATGTATTCCAAGAAGACGGTCTAGAAGGTGAATTTATTATAGAACATGGATCAGGTCTTGATAATCTTATGCAAACTGGTTTAGATGAGGTTCTTGATCCAAGAGAAATGGATGTCTTGAGCAAACCACGTGCTGTTGAGACTAGAGTGGATGAATGGCCTATTCTGAAAATGTTTGAAGAAGAAAATGGATCTGACTCTGAGACACAGAAATGCATACCGAAATAAATATTATACCATTGTGTGAAGATGTTGATGACTTCTAAGTCTGTATATTGCAGCTACTTGTACAAATAGGTATTGTGATATATATTACAACCTGTTGCCAACTTGTTTGCTGCCTTAATATCTACATATATGCCACTTGCTGATATAATGCATTGGCATAAAGTGCATATTTTTTTATTACTTATACAGTATGATTAAAATAAGACTATATCAGAGATCAGTCTTAAGCCTATATCTTTTTTATTGGTAATAGATGAGATTGTAGAAAATATATAAGGGGATATCACACTAAGATTGATATTTAAGGTGTGACTTTAGTATTATCGCACATAAGTAGAGAGATATGAGTTTAGAATGCTAATTAGTGGCTAAGAAGAACATTTTTTAATATGTGAGATCGATGCTATAGATAGATAGAGATATTGATGCAGACGTTAGCTATAGAATTAAAGTGGGCTGGTTGAAGTGACACTAAGCATTTGATATCCTCTATGATAAGAGGCATTGTAGAAATTAAAAAATAAGTTTTATATAATGACGATGAGATTTACTATGATATATAGGGTAGAATGTTGACCTATAATAAAATATCATATTTAATGGCTAAATGTTAATATGTATGCTACGTTAGATTTGTGGTCATATAAGAATGGATCGAGTCCGAAACGAGGATATACATGATCGACTAGGAATAGTACCAATTGAAGAAAATATTGTTCAACATCGGTTGAGCTAGTTTGGCTATATCTAAAGAAGATCTCTAGAGACTCTAGTACATTGTGAAATTCTAAGTCAAGATAATAATATGAAAAGAATTACATGAAGATCAAAATTAACATGAGACAATAAGAAGAGATTTAAAAGAATAGGATATAACTGAAGATATGTACTTAAAAATGCTTAAAAAATAGCTATTGACATGTCTGAAACTTGTTTTGGAGACGTTTTTTAGATTTCAGCTCTAGTCTATCCCAACTTACTTTGAGACCGAAAAGATCTATTAAGTGAGTACTTATACAATGTATTTCTCTGTTTTTATTTGCAGGATGGCTTCTTGAGGTGCATTCTTTCTTCTATAAGCTGGATATTCACTTGTTTTAATTTTTATTATCGCTGAATGAATTATATATATTATCATTATTTGCAGGGAATGGCTAGAGACCAAGGATATCCATTTGTTGATGTTCCTCCTCCACTGTCTGCACCTTGTGAACCTCCAACTAGTCCAGTTATTGACCTTGTAAGTGATACTGATATAGCTGCATGTGCTTTAGAAAAACTTTAACATCTACATACCATCCAACTGTAATGGATTATACATTGCAACTCAAGCAAATGCTAGTGGTTTTTCCTATTCTAGTTATGCTCTGTGGCACATGAGTATCTATCAATACTTTGCATATTACTTAAATATGTCATATAGTTTTGGTTTGTTCTGATATTTGCCATGTACAAGACTTGAACAAATTGATTGTTCACTGCATTTGTTCGATAAAATTGTTACATTTATTTTTTTATATGTTGACTTCCGAGCGTCAGATGTTGCAGAAGATGGTGATAACATGTTCAATGTTATAGCTGAAGGAATGTTTGGTGGCTACTTGACCAATTCATCTCCTAGCGGTGCCAGCAACTTTCTCCCAACCTTTAGATGAACTTGATCCATTTTAGTTTCATCCGATTGTGGTCATAGAGCAAACTTTTGACAAACATGGTATTATATCACTAACTTTTGGGTAAATTTGATTCATTGCAAGTACAAGTGTAATCAAGTGGAATTATGCCATTTTGGAGCAAGATGATTAAACTACCTCTTTAAGTGATTTGGTGCTAATGAATTCAAACAATATTTTGTTCTTGGCATTTAATGATATTATGTGGTGATGGTGTTTGATCAATATCAATTACTTTTAGTAGAAATTTATTTTCTATAATCCTAATGATTTGCGTGACATCATGAATTGTATTAATTATTTGAAACCAAAATATACAATAAAATGTGGTATGTAATTTCTACGGACTGTATCCTCTCTTTCCCTAGGGTTTCAAAAGGAACCTTGCTTTACATATCACATGATTATCGCTAGGTGAACATATTTCCCTAGGTAGAACAACCCAAGGGAAACTGCGTTTCCCTAGGTATCTTTGCAAAAATCCTAAGGAGCTATTTGTTTCTCGTAGAGTAGTTCCATAAAGCATAATTCCTAGGGCTAACTCTAGGGGAACCTCTTCCCTAGAGGTTTTTTTTTGCATCATTTCCTTGTGTTTTTGGCTCTAGGAAAGACATTGCATTCTAGTAGTACGTGGGTCATGGAACAAAACAAAGAGCAGCATGCGTATACAATCTTTTACATCAGGGTGGATACACGCCCAAACATCCTAATATAATATTTGTAGACGACTCTTGTGTCAACATAGAAAAATACAACTTGATGACATGAAGAAGAGGATACTACGACCATCTATAGCACATAGCTCGATATAGCACACAGCTCGATATGTATAAACAAAAATTATGTGAAAGATGATGCAAAATAATGACATGGGAAGCGGACAACACAACATAGCTCCAAGCTAAGACATATGTATGCATGCCATGAGAAATTATGTTATTATTAGGTTTGACTCTCGTGGTGTTGCTACAAACCAGGCAGCCCATGTATATGTCACCCATGATGGCACATCTCAAGATTGCATACACCTCCCTTCCATCCACCCTTACAATAATATTGTTTAACCTTTTGCCCACTGTTTGAGATTCCGTATACAATGCATCCAAGCTTGCAGAGGATCTTTGTGCACCAAGTTACATCTATAGCGACTATGTTGCATTCATCTGTAAAAGAAACATATGTATGTATGTGGCCCCATTAGTAATGTGATTACTACACTTCTTAAAAATATATATATGTGCAACATGAATCACATTGTAATAAAGAAACCTGTAGGACAAGTGCATATTATTGCATTAAGGAGAGAGAAAATGGGGTAGACGATCTAACCAATGTAACTAGTGCTTGTTAGTTAATTGTGTAGAGAAGTACGCATTAGTTTATGTATAAACATATAGAAAGAATGCATAGATTAGTTACAGTTGTTTATAGGGATGAATTAAATAATATATATTATAAAACTAAAACACAACTTAGAAAAGTTATATAACCAAAGCTGCTATAGAAATTTTTATTTGAAATCATATTTTTTGTGGTGTGGCACAAATAATCCAATTGCTTATAGGGGATTAGTGCCTGCCAATCTCTGGTGTCAACTTTTCTCTTTTATGTTATAGATACTAGAATGGGTTCAGTAATAAAGGAACTGCACAAACATTACCACTCATTTCCATCCACATACTTGTCGGTATCAGGAGAACATAAGAATTGCAGCCATTGACTAAATAGAAGCCCACAAATCCCTGAGTTCATCATTCGATCCTGGTTCCAGCATTTTTTATTAAAGATAAAAATCCTTAAAGAGCCAAATAAAAGATTTGATAACAACGGAGTCCATAGATGCTTCGTCTAAGATTGTGTACCTGAAGCATGGCTTAAAGGAACTCATGGTTGATAGGTTTGTAAAGTCAAATGGTGCAGTTTTTTTTCCTCTTGCGATTATCAGACCTTGTGGTTTGTTACAAAAAAAAAACTATTGAAATACCCAACATGAGAGATACGAGAGCAGGGATGGGATAACACAAGCAAAATGGAGAATCACAAGCGATCAGGAGACAAGAGGCAAACCATCATATGCAAAAGTCGTGAGTATCATCAGTACTATGACAAAGGAACGAGGAGCCATTCTCGTGTCCATCTCGGGGTGTCCAAAGAAGACAGTCACGCTTTCTTTTTGTTCTGCTGAATGTTTGGTGTTTTGATTCAGACAAATGATTATTTTTTTCCATCCATAGTTGTGAGTCCCAAGGAAACTTTCTTTCTTCCTGTTCTTATATGTGTACGTTTCTGTTTTCTATCGACAAAATATTTTTTTGTGTCATGCTGGGTATGACCGTGTATATAAAAATTTCATTATTTGCCCTCCCAAGTAGACCAATTCTCTTATTTGCCCTCGCGAAACTGGATATTCCTCCTATCTTGTTTCTCAACTGTTATCCTTGTTAGTCCTTTGTAAGGGTTACATTACTTAGAGAGAGGTGAAAAGACGGTTTTTGTTAGATAATCCGTTGCCTAGAGATTGCTGTCTAAGTTAGCATATGCATATCAGCTTAGATGTATGCGCACGAGCACCAACTTATGGATGCCGTGTGCTTAGGAGGCAGTGGCGAGAATAGCTCGGCTATGAGCCTGGGTTCGCAGATCATGAGCGACGTCGTGGAGGCATGGGGATGGGCGCACTGAACTTCTACATCGTGCTGCGCCATGATTGGCCACCATGCAGCAATCTATCAATAAAAGGAATAATAGATCATCAGAAAAGTTGCCTGGTTTTTTGCAGCACCAAAACAATCAAGTGTTCCACGAATTCGTGTTGTGTTTGTGTGAGTTCAGTTTGTCTTCCTCATTCGCGGCCTCCTGTCCTCACCGTCAGCAATTCGCCGCCTTAATAAGTGGTATTAGAGTAAGGTTCAAGAGATCTCACATCCTAGCCAAATAGCTATCCATCCTCCGCATCTCTTCTTTTCAAATCCTAGCCATCTCTTATCTCACTTTCATCTACACCTCCTACCATCCCTTTTCTCACACCTGCCCTTGATCGAGCCTCTCATCACTCTCTGCCTCTCCAGCTTTCTCTTTTGGATTACCATATACAAACTCTGTTATGAAAGTCCTAGTGCATCTTTATGTCTTAATCACTCTGGCTTGTAAAAATACAGAGGGCAGATGATGAAAGCGCTTGGTAAGATGATAGTCAGGGGCGCTATACGTGTTAATTTATAACGTCATACAAGATAAGCTCTCATACAAGGTAATAATCTCCTGCGCAGCTCACATATCATATTTCTAGTATCCTATATAGCAGTTTTTATTTTACAGATTCTATCTTTAGTAACAAACCTATAACCATGGAAACTATTTCTAACAGCCTCCCTCAATCATAACTTAGTTAAGTTGAGATTGATTTTAAAATTCTCAACTAGCCTCACAGGTAAAGCCTTGGTGAATCCATCAGCCACTTGATCCTTAGAGGAGACAAAGTTAATTTTCAAACATTTCTGCTTGACTCGATCTCTCACAAAATGGTAGTCTACCTCAACGTGCTTTGTTCTAGCATGAAACACAGGATTGCTTGAAAGGTATGTGGTGCCTAGATTATCACACCATAATTTGGCAGCATTAGGACTCTTCACGCCTACCTCATGTAACAAAGTCTATATCCATATAACCTCTGCCATAGCATTAGCTATTGCTTTATACTCTGCTTCAGTACTAGATCTAGAGACAGTGGATTACTTACGAGCACTCTAAGACACTAAATTAGTTCCTAGAAAAACTATAAATCCTCCAGTAGATTTCCTGTCATCCACACAGCTTGCCCAGTCAGCATCTGAGAAGGCATTTACTAGTGTGGAAATCGACCTGTGAATCTTTAGCTCGAGTCTAGTGCACTGCTTTATATACCTTAATATTCTTTTCACAGCCTCCCAATGTACTGTAGTTGGAGCATTAAGAAACTGACAAACCTTATTCACAGCAAATGAGATATTAAGCCGTATTAATGTTAGGTATTGTAATGCTCCTACAATGCTCCTGTATCTTGTGGTGTCTTGAGCTCCTAGAGGAGTTCCTTCATACAGAGATAGCTTCTCACTAGTGGATAATGGTGTATTGACTAGCTTACAATCTACCATGCCGACCCTCTTCAGTAGATCAGACACATATTTTTCTTGTGTAAGCAAAATTCCACTGTTTGTTTTATGTACCTCAATGCCAAGAAAATAGTGAAGCTCCACTAAGTCCTTCAATGCAAACTGTTCTTTAAGATCTCGAAGTAATGTACTTGATGCTTGCTTGGTGGAACTCACCACAATTATATCATCGACATACACAAGAACAAACATTGTGATGCCTCCCTTACTGAAGAAGAACAAGGATGTGTTAGCCTTAGATGCTTTAAACCCTAATTGAATCAATCGTTCACTTAATCTGGAGTACCATGCTAGAGGAGCTTGCTTTAACCCATATAAAGCTTTATCAAGTTTGCACACATAGTTAGGCCGGTTTGGATCCTCAAAACCAGGAGGTTGATGCATGTATACATCTTTTTCTAAGAGTCCATGTAAGAATGCATTCTGCACATCGAGTTGGCGAAGAGACCATCCACAAGATACAGCTAGAGACAATATAACTCGAATTGTTGCAGTCTTAATTACTGAACTAAATGTATCTTCATAATCAATTCTATACCTTTGCTTGAAGCCCTTGGCAACAAGGCGAGCCTTGTACCGATCTAGACTCCCATCAGAATTTCTGTTGATTTTATACACCTATTTGCACCCTATAACATTGGTTCCCTTCTGTGGTGGAATTAGGTGCCATGTCTTGTTCCTCATCAGTGCTTCATATTCAGAGTTCATGGCCTGTCTCCAATTTTTATTCCGCAGTGCATCAGTAAGATCAGTCGGTTCACCAGTGCTTGCTAGCATCCCATACCTGACCGTGCCATTAATATAAATTTTCTTTATTTGAATACCACACTGGAGCCTTGTTACCGGCCGCAAAGGAGCTGCAACCTCTTTTGGTGTACCGGCAGAGGACCCATCAGTGGAAATCTCCCCTGTGCTTCGTGTCGTAGCATGAGGTGGCGTCGTTCCCACGCTTGAAGCAGGCGTAGGCCGTGTCGGAGAGACTTCGGCGATAGGTGAGGGTGAGTGCGCAACTGATTGGCCCCCACGCGACATCACCTCGGTGGAAACGGGCGCGGTCGACTCGCTGCCAGACCCGCCTGATGACGTGGACGTAGAAATCGGTAGGGGATCATCTCCGTGATCCGTGCCACTGCTTCCAATGGTGATATCGTCAGTTTTTGGCACCTGAGGCAAGCTAGAGTCTCCGCCAGGATTGTTAAATTCATTAGGCAAATTAACAGGCAAGTTAACATGTTGATCATCCAAACTACTGTCCCCTTTGGTAGCCACGGAATTAGGAGAAAACAGGAGGATCTCTGAGCGCAGACGAGCACCCGCATTGGGATGCATCTCGGTAAAAGGAAAAATTGTTTCATCGAATGTGACGTCTCTAGAGATATAGACATGCCCAGATGCAATGTCCAGACATTTAAACCCCTTGTGAAGATTACTATAACCCAGAAAGACGCATCTCTTAGAGCGGAACTAAAGTTTATGGGCATTATACGGGCAACAACAGGCACAACCAAACGTCCGTAGGGAGGAGTAATCTGGTTTTTGACCAAAGAGGCGCTCCAGTGGCGTAGTAAAATTGATGACTGCACTAGGAAGACGATTGATGAGATATGTGGGTGTGAGGAACACTTCATCCCAAAATTTCAAGGGTATACTGATGCATGATAGAAGAGCTAGACCAACTTCAACAATGTGCCGATGTTTGCGCTCGACGGCACCATTTTGTTGATGTGCATGAGGATATGAAACATGATGCGAGATGCCGATTTTAGTAAAAAAGGAGCTAAGCCTTTGATATTCACCACCCCAATCAGTTTGGATGGTTTTTATTTTTTGATCAAGCAACCTTTCAACTAGGTTATGAAAATCATGAAATTTCTAAAAAACTTCAGACTTATATTTAATGAGATACATCCATGTAAACTTACTATAATCATCAATAAAACTAACATAATACTGTTTTCTGCCAACAGACTCGATAGCTTGACCACACACATCAGAGAACACAAGTGCTAAAAGAGCACTAAATTAACTTACTGACTTAGGATAGAGTAACTGGTGTGCTTTTGCTTGTTGACAAGCATAGCACACATGCTCATTATTGGACTCTAAAGCAAATAAAAGGCTATTATTACTGATGATGCGACGAATGATCGAGGAGGCTGGATGTCCTAGTCGTTCTTGCCACCGGAACAGGGACGGGCGAAACACCGTGAGGACTTGTTTTGGTGGTGAAGGAAGAGAATATAGCCCCCAATGACAACGACTTTTAAGCAGAGTTTTCTTGGTTGCCTGATCCTTAACCAAAAAATAGGTGGGGTAAAATTCCATGTAGGCAGAGTTATCAGAAGTAAATCGATGAATTGAAACAAGATTCTTGGAAGCCTTAGGTACATGCAAAATATTTTTTAACTGGAGATTGTGGCTAGGGGTAACAATAGTAGATTGACCAATATGTTTAATTGCCATACCTGCACCGCTTGTGGTGTGGATCTGATCACCACTATTGTACTTCTCACGCATGGAGAGTTTGTCTAACTCGCTGGTGATGTGGTCAGTGGAGCCGCTGTCGGTGTACCAGTTGGTGTCGATGTTGTATGAACCGATTATTGCTGCTACGTGCCTTTCTTTAGGGACGAAGTACTCATCGAAGCGGTGCCAACAACGAGCTATAGTGTGCCCCTCCTTAAAGCACACCTGACAGATCGGTTTGTTCTGCTTCTTGTTGTTGTTGGAGCCGTCACCTTGCTAGTTACTCCTTTGACCGTAACAACGACCCCCACCATTTGGAGGGCCGCGCCCACGTCCACGATAGGGACCACCATGACCACGATTATTACCGCGGCCTTCTCCACGGCCGACCATGTTGGGCGAGTTCTGGTCACCGCCTTGGACCAGATCCATCCTGGTTTTGAAGTTGAGGAGCTGTAAATACAGCTCGTCGATGGTCACCGATTCCACCCTCGTGACGAGAGAGGTAACCAGTGACTCGTATTCCGCGGGCAAGCCGGTGAGTATGTACTCAACCAGCTCGTCATCAGTGATTGATCGTCCTGCGGCCACCATCTTATCGCTGAAACCTTTCATCTTGGTGAAATAATCAGTAGCAGATGAGTTACCTTTCTTGGTATTGGCGAGGGAGATGCGCAGATTTAGCGCACGCGCACGGGTTTGTGAAGCAAACATGGCCTCAAGCTTAGCCCATGCATCAGCCGCCATCTTCGTTTTGGCGATGTGGCTGAGAATGTCCGGAGAGACGGAAGTGAGAAGGAAGCTAAGGATCTGCTGATCCCGTGCCTTCCATTCTTCGAACGCCAGGTTGGAGACTTTCTTGCTATTCTTGTCCTCAATCTCCGTCACCGGCGGCTTAGAAGCACCGGTGAAATGGCCGTATAGGCGAGCACCGCATACGGCCGAGAGCACCTGGGATTCCCAGATAAAGTGATTGCTCCTAGTAAGTTTCTCTGTCACAGCGCCGTCCGAGAGAGGGTTGAGATGAAAGGTCGAAGAAGATATGGTGGGCGGCAATTAGATCTATTGAGTGTTTATTGGTAATTTAAATCGGGAATACAATCTGCCTTAGAAGGATGTAAGTGACCACCTTGGCTAGAAAATTTGTTCCAAAATAAATGGTCTATCATATTTTCATTAAATATCTTCCCATCATATCCCCAAGTATCCTCCCACTCATAAACATATCTTATGTATCTTAATTATTTTTCTCTCTTTATAATTTGTCCTCTCTCTCTTAAAGTGATAATTTATTTTAGGATAAAAAATATTTGCTTAGATTCATTTAGGGTACTAATAGCTAACCCGTGCGTTACATGGCTGTTTCTTTGAATGCTATACATAGTGCAATTATTAATTATACTGACTTATATTAAAAGGATATTCCAAGTTAACTGCAAATTGCAAACTGGTAATTTAAGATTTTGGAATTAAATAAAAAAATAAAAAAATCGAGAGCCAAAGACAATCACAGCTTCATATTTATTAACGATAAATTTTGGAATTATTACATTTTAAAAAATAAAACTAAAGAGTCTATGTATTTCCAATGACTTTTTTTAAAAAATTGTTAATATGATTTACAATCATTATATTATTAAAATTTAGTTTTAGTCAAATGCAAAATTTTAATTGAATCAATCTACATGTTGCATGGGTTATTGTTATTAATATTATAGAATTTCCAATGCATTTTTATTGAGCACAAATTCTTAATATCTATAGTCAAGATAATACTGCCTAAGGTCTTATATTTCTGTTTACACTGTAGTCTACGCATAGTACCTTAGCATCTATGCTCTCCCACCAAAAAGGTATAAATTTTAATCATACTTGGTGACTAAAGCTACGTTCAATGCTGTGCAAAGGGGGTGAAAACTCCCCAAGTTTCACGCAAGCGCACTTCTTTATCTATGTTTTAAAAAATCATATTAATATTTTTAAAATTTATAATAGCTAATACTTAATTAATTATTTAATTACGTAATCACTTTCATCTTCTTCTTCACTATATTCACTATATTCAATCATAGCATGCTTCACTATCTTCAAACATAGCATGAGTTGGTTGAAAGTTTTTTCCTTAACAATATCTTCGAAGGATGGTACTATATTCTGTAAAACAACATTATTGGATTATACTATCTAGTGTCGTAAAAATAAAAATGTTAATTTAAAATCGCATAGTAAGACCACCTGCCACTTTTTTTTATTCTCCTTAAAATAGCTAGTGACTTTTCTGACTCGATTTATTGAAAAGGCTAGGATCCGATGCTTAGTAATTGTTAACACAATAGTACTGTAGAGAATGATTTTAATTAGCCTGTCCATTTGTGATACACAGCCTACCTCCTAGAATAATTTGATTTTGCAGCTTTGACTCGCTGGTTGGTCGTAGTGGCGTGCCGTGCTGCGGTGAACCCGATGGTGTCAGACTGGACAGGTGATCATGAGATGCTAAAGGTGTGTGTGCCAAGGTGTTCGTCTCTGTGGGATGCCTCGTCCTCACAACGGAGCCGCCGCAGCGGAGCGCATTCAGCATCGGCTAAGACACACCAAGTTTAACACTCGGATCCAGTTATCGAGGGGAGGTCGTGCGGCAGCGTGTGTCCCAGTTAATGTCGATAGGGTCCGAATCGTGGCAGATCGCAATTGGGATAGAGGGTGACATGCGACGGGAGGGCGGGGAGTGTCTCGAGGTCGTGTGCATCCCCGGCTTGGTCGCCACGACCATCTCGCATTGAGTTCCTATCTAGTTTGTCTTGGTTCTGCATACAATCCGATTTTTGTTCTGTTGGATGTATTTACTCTTCTTCAAGATAAGATCCGTACTGCACGGTGTGTGGAATAGATAGATTTAAAGATGGCCCACACTGATCTACAGTCATAATAAACTATTATATCTTTTTAGATTAATGTGAGAGCTTATAAATATAGATTTGGGTAAGTCCACAAAGGCATATATAGGATTCTAGTCATTGTAGTATTCGTGAAATGGAAGTGGATCATAGAACATGACAAGAGGCTGCTGATTGAACGTGGATGCAATTATCTGTATGAATAAATGGTTAATTGTCAAAACGTCATAATAATGTATAGATAGATGACTTGCGTTAACCTAAAAAGATGCAGATATAATGTCATTTAGAAGAGGACAACACAACTATAGCTCTAAGCTATAGATCAAACAAATGTCAACCCAAAGAGAAGCAAAATGATGACAGAGGAAGAGAATAACACAACTTGAGCTCATATATATTATTTATATGGTTGTCTTCTACGGTATTATGACAAAGTAAACAGATCAAGCAGCCAATATGTCAGCCCATGGCACCTATTCTTCTTGGATTCTGGCTATTAGATTATGGAGGACACAATTCTTAAGCCGCTAAATGGTGTGATTTTTTTAAAAAAATTGTATAGAAGTTAATTAAAATATTCAAGTCAATCTAGATTTTATGTTTAAATAGTTAAAAAAACTTAATTAATCATGTGTTGATTATATGACTTTTCCAATAAGATAGGTGGCTAATCGCCCAAAAGCCTCCTAATTGAACAGGTACCACTTTTTCACATACCTTCTCACTGGTAATCTTTTTATCAAAATGGTTGTAAGCACTTTTCTTATTCAATATAGATTTTTAAATAAATGATGCATTTTTAATCTATTCTCTGACGTTGTGTTTTGCTGCAATGAGCATATAAAATGGCCAAAATGAGAGATACATGAAAGAAAGTGGATTAGAGTATGAGTTGTATGGGAATAGTACAGGAAAAATGAGATGAGAAGGAGACCGTATACACAAGTGATGAGTAGCATCAGTAATATGAAGGAAGAGCTGTAGTATATATCTGAGTGTCCTGAAAAGACATACTTTCTTTCTCTGATCTTATTTCGCAATATTGGTTTTTTTGTTCAGACAAATAATTAACTCAGCCCATTCATAACTGAGAATCCAACGGTGAAGTAAAAAAATTAAGGGAATGGTGCACCTAGCTTGGCAAGTTGAGTTCGGCACAGTTGATAATTAACCAGCATCCTGATTTGGTTGCAAAAATTCTACTGTCATTAGGCATTCTACAGCCCCTGTAAGAACCCAAATCAGGTTGAAGGATAACACACATACAGTGAGCATTCCTTTTATACTAACCATCAAATTAGTTATTTCCACGGTAGGCCAGTATACCACCTTAATTACAAGCTTTACTTTTTATAAATAGTCCTATAAATCCATAGTAATGCTCAACCCATTTTTTATCTGCTGCCCTTGTAGTTTAATTTTTTTGCTCTTGAAAACTGACCATACAGGATTATGAGAACCCCTTCAAGCACAGAAATATGATCATGATCCAAACAAAGCTTGTCCCCAGTCCAGTCCAAATTCTTCCTTCCTGCTGCAGAACCAGCGAGCGTGCTCTTCTCCTTATCTTTCAATTGAGGCAAACAAGTTTTTGAAATCCTAAACAACTCCCTGCACCTACCCATGCTCCATCCACATACAAGAATAGAGAAAAACACAGTTAAACTAGGAAATTGGCACCTTTAATTCGATATCCCACAAAAGTACTTGATGTGCATAGGCAACTAAAGTGAAATTAAGTCACAACTTGTGAAAGGTAAGCGTTGAAACGCGTTGTTTAGCACATTTTAGTACTACTAACAATTGCATGCATCTTATGTGCTAATCTATTTTAATTTCAACACACACAACAAAACACAAAGCTTCCATAGATAAAGAGAGTGGCAGAGATAGAAAACCTGCATGAGTCCATGAACTTGGTAGAAGCACAGGTAGAATGAAGAAACAAAGAGTAACAATTATCCTCTCCATGTTCTTGTTTGTTTGTTTTCCCTTTGGAGTGCACAAGAGGGTATGCCAATATGGTTGTCAGATACAAATTTATTGCCTTCTCAAAGATAGGGATAGTAAACTTGATAGCCATGCAAATGCAAGTTACCTTATTTATTCCTTTATTTCCAAAAAAGCAGTAAGTTGTCATACACCATGAGTTTGTTTGAATCTCCCAGAGGTGGAGGGTCAAACCACACTAGTGCTACTATGTACTGTGGTATTGCTTCCGAGACACCAAAAATTTGTACATTCCAGAAGAGACAAAAGAACAACAAACTGTTTGTGGATGCAATCGGCTGCGATAATGTGGTTGTACATAAAAAAATCTTAATATATATACTGACTTCTCTTTTGTTAACACGAGAAATAAATTCATTATGTCAAGAACATATATGACATCACACCCACAGCTCTAAACTATATATACGTAGACATGTCACGGGAAGGAACATACTTTTCGCATATTATTTATAGATTTGACTCCCATTATGGTTTCACACAAAGCTAAAGCATGCAGCCCATGTATATGTGACAGTTGCATATGCCTCCATTCCAGAAGCATTCATGCCAGTACTATGGGACCGTGCCTCAGCGGTACGAGATTAAGATCATAACTACAATACACGAAAACTTGCACAAAACTTTGTGCACCATGTTTCTGTTGGGTTAAACATGTTTTATATGCGTTAGTTGCAAGTTTTTCTTCATGGAAAATGGAGAGTAGAGTCTAATCTATGCCTTCATGTCCAAACAAATATTAAGTTGGCCTATATCATGCTTTTATTTGCATTTCCTTGTAGTGGAGGGTCAAACCACACCAGCGTCATTTTGCCACCATGTTTGTTATGAAACATCATAATCTGTTTATTTTTGCAATAAACAAAAATATTACTGAACTGTTTGTCGATAGAATTGTCAGCACAAGCAAAAAAAAAAATAATGTACACAAACGAATCTTAAGTCAACATTGTATCACGAAGATAAATGACATCACAACCATAGCTTCAAGGTAGATGTATTAGTAGACTTCTGATAGGTAATTGAGTAATTCCATTTTTCCTCATATTATTTGTAGGTTTGATTCGCATAAGACCGAGCCAATCAAGCAGCCCTTGGATATGTCACAAATGATGGGCTGATGGCACATCTGATAGTTCGGTTCACCTCCGTTCCAGCTGCATTTACATCAGGACTATGTTAACATGCAACCGCCACGTAAGATTGATGTCATAAATTCAGGAAAACTTTTAGAGAATCTCCGTGCGCCTTGTTTCCTCCATTGTGCTGTATTGCATTCATATGCAAAAGAAACAAATATGTATGTCCCCACCACTAAGATGCGTACTTTTGTGATAACTTTGCAAAATCAATAACACATGTTGTATATTTAGGACAAAAAATAGTATTTATGTTAGAGCCATAACAAAAGATTTGACAACATGGGGAGTTCGTAGTGCATAGCTTCACTTAGTTTTTAGGCAAGGCTTAAGAAAATTCATCTTGTATATAATGTATGTGTAAAATCGAATGATACATTTTTGTTGTGATTATCTGACCTATTGTTTTGATCTAATGAAAAACAAATGAAATCACAATCATGCGAGATGCAAACTCTGGGTGAGATTGACACGTGAATTTATGTGAAGTCAAGAGCAAACCAGCATTGAGAGAAGTAACTTCAAACTAACATGACTACTACGAGAAAGGAAAGAACATTCTCTTGATCATCTTTGACTGTCCAAAGGAGATGTTGTCGTGCACTAAATCTTATGGGGCTAATTGGACCGAGCAAAGACATAAGCGAGTCAGCGGAGGTCTGATCGGAGAAGATGGCGCCTTAGTCACGCGACGACATAAAAGTTCTGCTTGGCTCCATTGCAGGTCCGTACTCTCTGAGGTTTGAGGGCGAATCAGTCAATTTGACCCTGTAATTGATAAATAGACAAAGATGATGAGATCCACGAGCCAATCGACTGATAGGCCAATACGGCTTACTCTATCGGCTGGGTGCCGATAGAAAGGTGGTGCTTGAGCATCGGCTGAAAAGCTGATGAAGGCGTTGGTAATAAAAGCATGAAATAAATTAAAAGACTTATCGACCAAAGAGCTGATAATGCTCCGAAAAAGGTAGGCGATGAAAGTAAGGAGTAGGACCCTAGTCCTCACCAAAGTCATAAGGACTAGCGACCACTGTGACGGCATCAGACCAAACCGAGACAGTATGAAGCCAAGGCTAATGACACAGGGATGATGGAGGCTAGATCCAATGTAACGACGAAAAAGGATGGGGCGAGATCATTGGCTGATTATCGATTGAATATCCAATGCAAGTCTATATCTAACCTCATCAGCTATCTAAATCGATGGGGAATGAGACTAATCAGATCTTGACACCAGTCCTGTTAGACATGAACATGATAGATCGGACTTAACTGAGATAGTATCAGCTAAATCCAACGGAACCAGATCGATTGCTAGCGGATTAATCGTTGAGGATATAAGATATATATATATGTGTGTGTGTTTCGCATCGGTCAGACAACCTATATGTTAGGTGTGATGCGTGAGGTAAGGATAACTCATTGGCTAATCATTCCGACGAAATGTCGCGTGAGAACCCACTGGCCCAACAGCTCAATCCACCACCACCGATCTTATAGGTTGGGCCTAACAGATGCAGCACGAGGCCAAGGACGACGGAGAGAGACCAATAAACCAATAGGCCTTACACAAATGTTATGTAATATGTCTGATCAGACTAAGAGGTCAGACCTAACTGATACAGTCTTAGACAGAACAAATAGACTACGATAGTTGTGGGACTTACCCCTACACCGGAGATCAGACTTAACCGATCTAGCCCCGCATTGAGAGCTAGAACTTGTCGGAGTAAACCTAGGCGAGCTAGGATGGTGATGCACCGAGAGTTTTGTTGATGTATGATCACATGATTCCTTGATAGGTTCTAGGGGTCTATATTTTTACCCCCAGAATTACAAGAGTCTGACGCGGTTACAAACAACCTCCAGATAATATTTTCTAAATATATAAGGAAACTAATCTCTAAGAAGTTAATAAAGCTAATTAAACATGTCTAGCTTACATAACATATTCTATATAGATAAAATACCCTATCGTGATTTTCATAACTCCTATCATGAAGTTCCATCTGGATAATCTTCCATCTTTGACTATACCAAATTCATCCTCAATCCGTTCTATTGGCTCTCTCACTATATTAATCGGCTTCCTTCCATGAGCCGATCAGTCCTTTCTTCATCGGCCGATACTGTTTGCAGGCTAACCAAATTCTGGTGTTAATATATGTCCCTAATTTTAGAGTTTGTTAATGGACTTCAAAATTCTGAGCCATTGGAATTCTCTGTAAACTAAGACGGCCCACTAGAGCCTGCAAATAGCACCTAATCGACTTAGATTTCCACTAGATCATCATACTCTATAAAGCATTCTGCCTTCTTATCCTTCATGTCTTCTCATCACTAGCCCCTAAAATCTCAAGCTCCAACGAACGAAAGCGAATCACCACAAGTTGCTCCACTAATCACCGATCTTTTTCCATTTCTTTCTTGCATGATGGCGTCGACAATCGTAGTCCCTGAGGTAACCTTCTACTCACTCCACTGCTTCACAATCTATATAGATTTAATCCATCCCATCTCTTCACCTATTCTTCATCAGGTTCTTATTCACTGTAGAGCCTCATGTGTCAGATCATAATCCCTGTTGCCGATCGCCTAGATTTCTTTTATCTTAGCCCCATAGGTAGTGAGGATCCAACATATTTCAATAACTCTAAAACAGAACGAATCTCCTACAAATCCTCATCCATGTCAATCAGCGACTGGACTAACAACTTTAGATCTTGGCCCAGTAGACTTATCGAATGGAGGAATTGGTACCTCAGAGTATTAGCCTCCAAAAGAACGATCTAGGAGGAGATGAAAATCGGCCATTGCATCAATCTCTCCTTAGTCAATATGGACAAGAATAAGCCTCTGCTTGCATCAGCCTTTTACTTCTGATTGGATTCCCTCAACACCTTCATGTTTAGTCATGAGCCGATGAGCCCCACCTTGAAAGATGTTGTCACGCTGACCTGACTCAACACCACAAATTACTTAAACATGTCCATTCTCTGATTCAAACCTACCCATCAGCTAAACACCAGGAACATCAGAGGTTAGAGTAAGTATATATGCTTGTATAGCAAGACTTCCAAACCAATCGATGACCAAGAGCACGTTGCATTTTTGAATTTGTGGTTGGAGCGGTTTGTCTTTAGTAGTGTGACCCTTGGCCTGACGACCAACTGTGGTACCTAGCAGAGTGCTTGGCCGATTGATGCTAGATCCTCTTGGGACAGTACTTGCATGGAGCCACCTATCAATTGCTCCACCAAGTAGCAAATAAGCTATCGGTTGGTCAACTAGTTGGTCATATCGATGGTCCTTGGTGGTTCATACAATTGTATTTGAACATTTACACCTCTAAAGCCACCACCAAGGGCCCCTTCTATTCTTTGACTTTCCCAATCAATCATCTAGAGGAAAGTAAAGCCAACCAACGCTAATGCATCTCGATGGGTGAAGCCACAACGGCTCTTTCTAGAAGCAAGATGACTCCTCTCAGACTCAGCTAGTGGTTTAAAAGGTTTTACTATAGCTTTACCAAGGAAATTACTCTCTGGTTTGCATACGAGGATGCCTCGTCATTTGATATGCCTTTCAAATTTCACCCTCTCAATGCTCTAGCTAATGAAGAATCGAAGATCACATTTCTATCGGCTATAACTCCTAATCTTCTACCTACTAGATTCTCAATGGGCCAATCCCAACACCCATCATACGAGTTCTATCGTTCATCTATCAGCGCTCATCAGTTGGGTTTTGGCTAGCTCCCAATCAACTTATTCTTCATCGACAGGCTCTAAGTCCGAGGAGATATGAATAACGGCTTAGAGTTTGATCAGCTAAGGATGATAGCTGAATCCTTGTCCTTGTGTACGATCATCACCTTCTAGCCATGTATATCCAATACTAGACTCTTTGCTCGATGGTGGTCGGAGTAGAGAAAACATCTGTTCAATTCATCGACTGAGCACTATTGCTCGTGGCTCAATCCGAACTATGTCGAGTCTGATGAAGAGGTAATCCTTCTCCATACTCTGTTTTCCTTTGATCGCATTGCTTAGCTTTATTTGGCCTTGGAGACACTCCCTTACTATGTTTGTGGGTCACTCGCAATTGTTTTGCACTATATCATTGTTTTCATCTCAGATCATCCTTTAAAATATCCTTCAGTGACAAAAGAAGCAAAGTGACTCACTCTGCTTTGTACATAAGAACAACCTTGTTGGATTGACCACAAATCTTAACATCACGGTCATACAATCAAGGTCTTCCCAACAGCAGCTGGTAGGCTTGCATTAGCACCACATCATACTCCACTCGATCATTGTATCTTCCAATAGAAAAAGGAATAGTCGCAATGTTGGTTACACACAGCATACCGCAATCATTAAGCCATTGCATTTTGTATGGAGAAGGATGGTGTCGCTATTTTAAACCCATTTTCTCAACTAATTCTTGACTTGCAATATTATTGTAACTGCCATTATCAACAATGATCCTACATAATTTGTCCTTAATAATGCCTCGATTATGAAAAAGATTGTGTCGCTGTCCATTCTCTTGTTTCGTAGCAGTAACACTAAGCACTCGAAAGAGAAATAAAGAAATTATTATCATCTTCATCGGGCTGAATCACATTCTCATTATTTTCATGTTCTTCATCATATCTTGGACCATCTTTCTCAGGATGACTTTCAGATTCCCATTCACCTTGCTCATTCACAATCATGGTCTTTTACTAGGACATTGAGCAGCAACATGTCCGTGACCATGGCACTTGTGGCACACAATTTTGTGGCTATGGGTAGAGAAAGTAGTAGTCGAAGCAATAATAGGGGCTACTGTATTTCCAACAGGGCGTTGTTGGGTCGCAGGTGATGAAGATATAGAGACCGTCATCTTCGAAGGAGCAATAGACGGGGAAGATCTATTTGCAGCATCTTGGGATTGACCTCCACCAAAAGAGATATCGGACTGTTGCTTGTGCCATGGGCTATAATGGAATAGCTTGCATAAGACCTTCCACGTGTCTCTTGTTGAATTTTCCTCTCAATGTGCATAGCTTGATCAACAAGGTCTTGCAAAGTATAATATAAAAATATCTCAATAAAACCATAAATTTCTTCATTGAGACCACCCAAAAACCTTGCCATTTTTGACTCGAGATCCTCTCTAATTCCATCCCATATCAACAACAACTCCATCTCCTTATAATACTCATAAACCTATAATTTTCTCTTCAACATTTGCAACCTATTGCGAAGGTCACGCTGATAGCTTCATGGTACAAATCATCTCCTCATCACTCTCTTCATCAAATCCCAAGTGTTGATATGATCACGCTCTAGGACAAGCTAATTTTCTTGTATTTGATTCCACCAAGTGAGAGCATAACCAGAGAACTCAATAGAAGCAAGGTTCACATGTCTCTGATTAGGGTGATTATGTACTCTAAAAATCTGATCACATTGCTCTTTCCACTCAAGATATGCATATGCATCTTCTCTTCCAGTGAATTTAGGGACACTCAACTTGACTCAAGCAATGCTGTCCAGATCATTCCTATTGTGATGACCATGATGTTGTCCTCCATCATGACCAACACCTCAACGGTGATCTTGGTGCTGTCCAAACCGCCCATGACCAACAAAAGGGTTTTCATTATCATCAAATCCTTCATCAGAATCATTATGAATTCCTCTTCATCATCAAAGTGCACATGACGACCATGTCCATGTCCTCCACACTGGTCATCATAATCAACATGCCTACCACCAACCACATCCATCACGACCATCTCTGAAATAGTCATGGAAACCATTCCCGAAACCAGAATTTTTATCACCAAATTCTTCACGGTGATTGTCTTGATGATGATGATATGGACCTCGACCACTCGCTGCAGCACGACGTTCATTGAACATCCTCTCCATGGCCTTCAACAATGAGTTTTGTAGTTGGTGTAGCTTAGCTCGCGCAACTAGGAGTTCTTGATCGCCATGATGACCGCCACGAATACTCAAATCAGATCTTGCCCTGTTAGAATAGTGTAATGGCAAGTGGAATAGATAAAATTTGTGGAGTCACACAACCTCACCTCTTATTTACCAATATTCTTACACATTCTCAAGGACTATGAGTGTGCTGAAGTGATAGTACCGCAGTCGTGATTTAGTGATCGAAAGGAATACAAGACGAGAGATCCGGTTTGATGTTTTTGTGGACCTATAGGTGGTTGTTCAAGGAAGGCTATGGTACTCAAAATTCAAGTGCTAAAGGAAATCAAAATATGTGTAACGTTGTTGTCACAAGCACCATAAGCTTGAGGTTCTGAATTTAAAACTTGTAGCTACACAATCCACCATATAACCCCTTTTAACTTCTTCTTTCTATTTTTTCTATTTTTTCAATCTTTCTTTTTGTTCTTTTTTTATTTTTTTTCAGCAAGCACAAGATAACAAATATGGAGTGCAGATAGAGAAATGAAAAGAACACGGTGATAAAAAAATGGTGACTAACAACTAGATGAATGCAAACGACACGAGATTAACACGAGATTTTTTTGTGTGGCTTTTTAGTAGACTACAGGATATGGCAAAAGAAATATATGTGATGGATGAAACAATAACAAATGGTAAACAATAGGATAGATAAGTGGGTGATAACAAAACCTACCGTGACAATCTGGCTCTAATACCACATGATAGGTTCCGATATGAATCAACAAGGGCATGGCCTAATCATCACGATAGTAGGTTTAAGAAAAAATGATAACTTGCTGTAAAAATAGCGGGTAACTAGCTTTATACCTGACTAAGGTTGGATGCGACCAAGCAATGGGGAGAGAGACACCAAAACCTTAAGGATTTTGACTCGATCTTCGAATGATCACAGAACCACAAACCAGGACTAGTCCACACAAAATGGTATAGCCTAACTAGAAACTGTAGAGCACGAAATAGGGGACCTCAGATAAATCTCTCACAAGCCCAACAAGAACTTGCAAGAACAAATGTGTGTAAGACACTCACTAGCTCGGCTGCAATACAATATCGGGTTATCAAATCATTAAAAGTCCATTTCTAGTAGCATGTAGGTGATATTTATACTAGGAACAACCCTCCTAGTTGGGTATTAACTAAAGTCACCAAATTGGGAGGTATATGCCAACTGGTTGAGGCATTCACGAAGTGGTCTTCAATTCCCACGTGTCTCCTAAGCTTCTACGTTGTCTTTAGTAAAATGGTCATTACTCTCTGCTTGAAAGTCTAAATGATGTGCTGTTTATTAGGTTAGAAAGTGGACTTGATAAGCTTTCCACCAAGTACTTATTCACCTCCAAAGATTGTGGGAATAATGAGTTAGGGCTGCTTCTTTTGATGGTTCCAATTGATAGTCTGATCCTCATGGTCCAATTGTTGTAGTTCATCTCCTTGTAGAGTACCATCCTCATCTTTATGTGTATACCTAAGTACAACCAAAGTATAACACTTAGGTATTATAATATTCTCATGTATATTGAACTTAATATCAATTAGGAGTGAGTTCACCTATTTTTAGACTAGTTTTGCATGGCTACGCGTAATTAGCCCTTCATATAGTTGCTTATGTGTAACTTGAGTAACTAGTGGTATGTCCTCATTAATAATTGTGGGACTTACCCCTTTGCCAATATCGGACCTAGCCAATGTAGCCCAGCGTCGAGAGACAGAACCCATCGGAGTAAACCTAGATAAGCTAGGGTGGCGATACGTCGAGAGTTGTTTTTGTGTATGATCTGATTGATTGATAGGTTTCAAGGGGTCTATATTTATTCTCCGGAATTACAAGAGTTTGATGTAGTTACGGACAACCCAAACAATATTTTCTAAATACATAGGGAAACTAATATCTATGAAGTTTACAAAACTAATTAAACTTGCCTAGCTTACATAATATTCTATATAAATAAAATACTCTGCCGTGATTTTTATGACTCCTTCTTAAACTTGATCCCATCTAGATAGCCTTACATCTTTGACTGAACTAAATCCATCCTTAAACCATCCGATCGACTCTCTCATTATATCAATTAGCTTCCTTCCATGAACCGATTAGTTCTTTTTTCATCGACTACTCCTGTTTGTAGGCTAGCCAAATTCTAAGGTTAACGAGTACCCATTTTGCTAATAAGATTTTATTTGAATATTATTTGAATTTAAATTTCCATTTTGATTTTAAGTTTAATCCTATCAACTTAGGAAAGCTTATTCTTTTACTCTTAACTACAATAAAAGCATAGGTTGGCACTTCATGCCATCGATGGGAGTCTTGCAGTTTGTGGACCTTGATAGTTAAGCAAGTGTTGTGAAGCTTGACATAATGATATAAACAATGGTAAGAACATCACTATCTCATCGATGTTCACAGCAGGCTACACACTTAGCTCTTAAACTCTTGTGATCCTAACCACTCTGCCACCAACTATAGTTATCAGAGTAACACGTACAGCCATCAAAACCAACGCTAGCCTCCAAATACTTTAGCTGTTATACTGCCTAACATTATCATCGACTAAAGAAGAACCAACCTCAGCCTAAACAAGACATAGGCACTGCTATTCCCAAACCTTTATCAAAAGGAATAAGTCATGCCCTAAACCCTAGACCACCTAGCCCTTAATTTTTTCTTGCTTATTTTATACTATTGATAAATGTGGTTGAGTTAGCTTTATTTTAAGACAACCTCTAATCTTTCAAAGAACGAGCAATGTCTATCACGAATTTCTATGTGTTGGAGCAAGTGTAACATCTTGAAATTTAAAATTTTAAAATATTTTTAAAAATTGCATCTTGTCAATTCTTTACTTCTTAATCTTAAGACTACGACAATTACACAAATAGATTTAAAAATTAATTTCAGAAATTCTTTCTTTCCAATTTTTAAATCTCAAACCTTTCTTTTACATTAGAAGCTTTCTTTTACAGTTGAGTATTTATTTTTATATCAAGTGGTCTTTATTGCCCTGACTAAGGACATTAACTTATTGTCAATTATACTGGTGGAATATTGCTGCATCTCTGTGCTATGCCCCTGGGTCAACAGAGTATGCTTGACGTACCAGACATCGTAGTAATCTCACGAAACATAGTGCTCAGAAAAATTGTAATTTTTAACGTATTTTGTAGAAGTTGTTAAAAGCCTAAAATAAAATACAAACAATAATAGACATCCAAGAAAAAAATCAGTGTTATCTACGAAGAAAAACGTAAATATAATACCTTCTCTCTCGGACTGCTTGTGTTCGCTTGCCAACCACCAACAGGTCTGGCCTATGAGAAGTGTCTTCCTCCTCCCGCCGCGCCCATTCTGAAGATGAGCACCGCCGCTTATGTGATTCCCAGTCCTGTCGCTTGGATTCCTCACTGATGGAAGGAAGCAATTAATCCTACTCCTACTGGGCAACATTTTTTCCTTTGAATCCTCAAATCGTGTCCTCAATCATCTTATTCAAGCCATCGATGCACCTTCGCTTTCCAAACTGACGGCCGTATCATTCCGGTGCCATTATGGCCTCGCCGAGCTCCTCCTGGCACCCGATACTTCTACCCGTGCACATTTAGTTGAAATAAAAATGTTAGATAATAATGATGAAAATTTGGTTTTAAGTTAAATTGGTAAAATAGTTTAGGTTAAAATTGAGAAAAAATTATATTAAAATTAATATTATTTAATTGATTTTTATTTTAAATTATATATTGAAAATATATAGTGAATGTGTGTGTGCGTTGATATAGTTTAGATTATGATATCTATATCTAGAAACACATGTTCTCTCTATTTGTGTGCAAGCGACTTGAGCTCAACCATAATTAATGGTGAGGACTAGGACTCAGGGATAAGTGAAGGTCTCGCACGATCAGGATGCTATCTGAGAAGGTAGGATTAGAGTTGGAAGGTTTTAGAGCCAACATCGATCAATGGTGGGATCAAGACTAGGTTCAGAGAGAGCTGTGGTCTACAATAGACAAAAATGTATAGTGATAAGATTAGATATAAGTTGTCACATGGTAGATGGATACCGTGTGGGGAGGATTTCATAACAGGTTTCCTAAGATAAATTTCGACATATTTCTTATAAAAATTACACCACTCTTTTGAATCGTATTGATTGCTTGCAAGAAAACATAGAAACAAAAGCTTGAATCAAATTTTGAATCAAAATACTAATTCTCAAAAACTTAAAACTGGTTTGGTTTGGGTTATGATACTTATGATTATGCCAAGACTTATTCTCCAACTGTTGTTAAATCTCTTGGCAGTGACATAATTGATATTGTAGTTGAACCTAAAAAGATTAAATGAGTGTTGTTTTTACTTTTAAAAGTAAATATAAAGTTAAATGCACTTGCATAGAGATAGACATGAAATTAAATTCTTGTTTAGACTTGGTAAATAATAAATGAGAGAAAAAACTAAGGCAATGTCTAATTTGAGAAAAGCACGTTATTTTGTCCTACTATTATGAGTAATAATAAATCAAAACCTTTATATAGAAATATTTGTATTATGTCTTCTTGTGTGTTGTGTGTCTCAATAATAGATTCATAAATGTTATTTTACTAACCCAGATATCTTCTTTTATGTAGTCATTTTGCGCGAGAAAGGATAACTTTTTCTACTAAATTCGAGATGTTTATGTCAAATGTCCGATGATAAGAATTGGTTCTCCTATCTCATAGGATCATTGCATGTTAAAAAGATAATTTTTGGTGATGATTTTATTTCAATGGTTGTGATTATAGGTACAGTTGCATACATTCAGGGAAAGAATATTTTTGTTGATGATAAAGCTTTAGTTCCTCCTACACAAACAATTGAATTGGTTTTAGCATGTATCACAACTTCACAAACGACATAGCATACTCAAGAACTTATACAATTTATAGTATGTTTATATGTAAGATGTCAAGTTTCTCACATGCTTTACTTTTTTTAAGAAATTAAGTAGATTCTTAGGTATGTTCATACTATTAAATATTTTGGCATATAACTATCTGTATCTTCATCTTCGTGGATTAGTTCAAGGGCTTTCTTTGGTATTGTTTTTAAAAGATGTACACTTGATAGAAAATATTTTTCTTATGCTTGTTTCATTTATGTAATTTTCTTATTGCTTGGTGTTTTAGAAAACAATCGTCTTTAGCAGAATCATTTGCTAAATCTGAATATATAGCTGCTGCTAGTTTTTGTTATCAAATTCTTTGGGTACTAGGTACTCTTAATGATTATAGTGTTATTTTAGAAAATGTTCCACGTTTTGTGGTAATATAAGTGCTGCTAAGAACCCAGTTCAATACTTTAGGATAAAACATATTAATATTAGATTTTACTTTCTTAGACATAATGTTGAAAAAAATAATATGACAATTCATCATGTAGATACTAAAAATCAATTGTCACATATTTTCATAAAGCCTTTGGATTCTTGTTGTTTCGCTTGTCTTCGGAGAGAACATGGGGTTATTCATCGTATGTGATTGTTTTAAGGGGGAATATTAACTTTTGTAACATTTTTTGTGTGTTCTTAATTTTAAAAGAAAAAATATTAAATAATAAGCACTACGTATGATTCATATGTATTACTTATAGTTATATTCATGTCATAAGTTATGAGTAATTTCATATTTCTATATCTGATGTTGATTTTTGTATGATTATATAAATGAAATGACTGATATGATTGAACTTTCTTAAACTTTCTTATCTATCTTGATATCATTTTAAAAGTGCTAATATTATATGAGAAAAATGAAAAATATAAAATATATGTGCTATGAAAAGTATGAAAAAGTTCAAGGAATTATATATTATCGGACTTCCTTTTCACAAGATTGCTTACTATTACATCACTTTAGTACCCTATGACTAAAACCTGATTCTTAAGCTTTTAATTGTTCAAAAGTTATAGGGTTGAATGGATTAAAAAGTAAGATCGATGATATGTATAATTTATTGTATTTTATACAGATCAATCAATTTCTCAATTTATAAAAAAAGGCATAGAAAAAAGTGCACCAAAATAATACTCACAAGTTTTAAAGTAGTGAGTAAGCAATATTATGTCTTAAAATAAATTCTTAATTATACTTGATTTTGATTTTAGTTATACTATATTTACATTACATATATATTCATGTGTGACTGTAAATTACTTTTAGCATAACATATATTAGCTTACTTACATAGATAATTTGCGATGCTCATTAAAAAATAATATATATATATTACAAAATTGGTTTAAAATTATAAAACTTTCTTTCTTTTAGATCATATAGTCCGACGTGTTTTCACATAGAATCCCACTTGAATAATATTCCCGTGCCTCTGTATCTATTTGGTTATAAGTATCCTTACAAATCTCCTGTAAGTGCACGCGTGCGCAACATCTCCTCGTCCGGCCCTACTGCACGCTCTCGCTCCCTAACATGCCTGCCTCATCTATCAGCCATGCTTCTGTCCTGTGCACCCACTCTGGGCTGATTTTCTGACATCAACCTATTCCATCGATCTACTAATTGCCTGTCTGTCAAACTAGCCCATTTGTTAGCCTGTTTTCTTTGTCTCTTTCAACCCATACCAGCCCGCCACAGCCCACTCGCTAGCCCTATTTCAGCTGGGCCGCACGTATATCAGCCTGCTCACAATTTTACCTTGTTAGTGCAACAAATTCTTAAAATTAATTTCTTAACTTTTATCTAAAATTTCTGTAAATTTTTTTAGCGATTTTTCATCTACTTGTCGCATTTATTACTAGTACACATATAAAATACTCTCTAGGCATAAATTTTTACAACATCTATGGCGGTGCACACACGCTCATCTCATTTTTCCATAAATAATTTTAGTATAAATCAATTATGCAAACTAAATTTAATATAAGATAATTTTATCAATTTTAATATAAATGAATTTTTACTATTTTTAATCTAATCTATTTTTTATCGCTCTTGATTTAGCACAGGTTGATCCCGCTTTGAATGACCTCCGGGATTCCAATTATTCCATCAACAAAAGAAACTCAGTTTGCCGATTATTCCAGGCACCGATTTCTACAACACTTCACCGTTTCATGTCCTCAGCTCCTTATCACGTGGGTGCGATGTGAACTATTTATTTTAGATGAACTATTTTTTTAATGGCAAACAGTAGGGGATGCCTTTATGGTCAAAATTTTATATTAATGAAGAATACTGTACAAGAAGCAGATGAATTTAAGATTGTAACCAAGAGAAAAAACATATTAAAGAGTTGTAGAAAAGAACTGAGGGAAGAAACATGTTGCTCCCTTAGGCCCTCCTTCAAAACATCTTTCCTATTGCTGCTGCTAAATAATAACATTGAAAATTGGTTTAAGCAAAAATGATGAAAATTATTTATATTGAAAATTGCTAAAAAAATTGGAGAAATTTTGGATAAAAATTAAGAAATTAATTTTCTAAATTGGCTATAGTAATGGGCTAGATATGTTGCCAATGCCATATGAATAGTAAATATTTGGTTTAGTAGGAAATAGGTTGAAGACGGTGTATGAACGGGTTGGTGTCAGTTGAAGAAGGCAGAATGTGACTCGGCTGGTAAAATGGGCTGACTTGGTAGGTCGGTCGAGAAGTCAATAGGCTAGTAGAGTAAGCTGATGGTGAAAATCGGACTAGCAGCATGGGCACGAGCGTAAGGAGGCGCTGTGGTTGATAGGCCAACCAAGCTTATCAGCGAGCATCGGCGTGGGTGTGGAGAGACACTGCGGTAAACATGTGTGGCTAGAATGGAGGGGGCATGGCGCACGTGTGAGGGAGCAAAATATATGAAGGTGACATAGTGCAATAGGATTGGTTTTGACCTGAGAGAATAGTGACTTAAATGGATTCTCTACGAAAACATATCGGATGATAGTCCTCGGTGTAGTGGGTGACGTAGCGCAATCTAAAGTGTTTGTTTTAGATCCAATGAATGAGAATAAATAGAGTAGTGCTTACAAAATCTCAAGGGTTTTTAGGTTTTTTCTTTGAGGTTTTTTTATAAATAAAGGGTAAGATATTATAGATTTATTTTAAATTTTGTAAGCATAATTTTATTAAGAACGTAAAGTTTATGAAAAATTAGCGTGTTAATTAATTTCTCTTTTTTCATGTCAGTTTTGCTTTTAGATTAATCTATTTAGTCTATGTTTTGGATTGATTTCTTTGATCTAAAACTAGTATTGTGAAAAGTTTGATCGGTCCAATTTTTAGATTTTGTGTTATTAATTAATTAATGTTTAATTAATTTCAAATTTTCTTTCATTAATATGTTAAGATCTAGAAGTTTGATTGACGTGATTTTAGAGGGGTTTGTTTGTAAATTTTATCTAATTTATTTTGAAAATTTTTTAGGTTAATCGGAGTTAGGGATTTATCGCTATAATTTGTTTAGCAACGAAACTGGGTTTTTCAGGTTGTGTGATTTGGGGGAATTGTTAAATTTTAATTTTTCATTCTTTCCCATACCTCTACTATCACCCCATCTCCACTGCCCCATGTCTGCCACGCAATCGTTCAAATGTGCCTAAGGAACATGCTAGCACTGCCCCAAGCCATGCCGTGTCAACAATGCATGCTATCATTGTGCTACTATTGTCCCAAGAAACACCATGCCACCATCCTTGCCGCCAAATCCCAAACTTTCTCTAACCATTTTATCTGGGCCCTAGCGGGCTCGCAAGATTTCTTTTGTCTTGTCCATCTCTGCCACCGTGTCACCCACATCCTCTTTCCCTGCTCCGGTCAGCAGTATCATTACATTGCCACCCTCAAGCTACGAGACCATGCCAGTGAAGCTGCTCAGCCTAGTCTTCGCACCACCATCTTTCTCGGCCGTCGTTTAGCACTGGCCCCTACCTATTAATAAGCCAAGGAACTACTCCTCCCCACCCACATCTCTCCAAGCTCTCAACCACCACAGCGTCTCTTCTCGTCTCTCTCTTCTGCCATGCAAAATCCACATCGCCAATGAGGGTAGAAGTTCTCTATTCCCCTCTCCCTTCCTTCCTTCACAGAGCCTCCAACTGAGCCCAAACCTAGCCACCTCAACCACCCATTTGGTCGTTGGAGGTGACGAAATGCCACATCCCCACTAGAGTCCACGCCGCTTGTCGTTAGCCATCACCTGCTCCTCTAGTCCTAATCCAAGTTGTCCATCTTTTTAACAGTAGCTCCGTTTGAGCCTGCTCAACTCTCAAAATTTCTCTAAAAATAATATAGATCTAAGGGTACTATTAGTTATACATATTAGGTTCGTATTTTATTTCTTTTTGTGCATTTTTGTTTTGTACCTCGTAGAAGCCAACACCAAGGAGCAGCTAGTCGAGGAGTTTGTCGAAGATGGGTACGACCAAGATGAAGGCAAGTAAACCCTTGATTATGTTGGTCGCACATTTTAAATTAAAAATTATTTTGTTTGTTGACAATGCATGTTTAGGTACACAATACCGACTGTGGTTCGCTTGTGATTCGTCATGGGGTCTCGATCTTCATGACGTAGGATCAATCATGAGATAACTACCTGTAGAATAGCCAAATAAGTTATTGCAAGCAGTGATAACTAGTGCAACCTGACAAATAAAACTCGAAGCCAACCACCGTCTTTAACTGGCAACCTAAAACGAAGATTCACCCAACCACACTCTCAAAGAACCAACCAATACGGCCTACAATCAATCAAGAAGAATCTTGAAGAGAGTAGGAACACCAATTGGGACAGATGAAGCCACCACTTCTATAATATCGCGAAGGAAATCACAAGAGCAAATTGGTAGAGATTACTCTCTCAATATTTTTTAGCACACAACTAAACAAGGGGTTCTGTATTTCAATCATCAAAAATCTTTCGATTACTATAAGGCATTAGGGTATTTATACTAGTAACATTATTCTAGATATGTGACAACACAAAATAAAGAATATAAGTTAGACTATGTGAAAGGTCCTCCACGAAATGAGCTCTGAGTTGTTCTCGTGTGGCTATTGGTCTTCTATGCAGTCTTCAGTGTTTTGTCAATAACTCCACCTTGGAAAGTCCAAATGACGTGTTGTTGGTTCCATTGGAAAGTTAACTTGATAAGCTTTCACACCATATGTAGTATGTACCACGAAGTATTGTAGAATGGTCTAGTTTTACATGGGAACATGAACATCAGGCTGATTGTTGGTCTTCTGCGCAGTCATTAGTTTTGTTGTCAATAACTCCACCTTGGAAAATCCAAATGACGTGCCGTTGGTTGCATTGAAAAGTTAAATTGATAAGCTTTCACAACATGTATATCATGTACCATGAAGTATTGTAGAATGATATAGTTTTGCACGCGAACTTAAACATTAGGTTGACTATTGACCCTCTGACCAGTATGCACTAAAACTGGTAGGCTGTCACAATGGAAACCCCAAACTGGCCAATAGAACACTGTTGGTTTTTTGTCTTGAACAGAATTAGATATCGGCCGCACTTAGCTGATTTAGGTGTCAACCTAAATGCTAGGTAATACTTCTTTAGATACTATCCATTGAACACTTTGGAAAACTTCTCCTCTTTAAGACTTTTCAGTATATATGCATTGCCAAGCACATAGTGATTGATTCGATAGGGCCCTTCTCAGTTAGGTGATCATTTTTCATACTTATTATCTCTAGACCCAATCCACAAAATCAATTTCCAAATAAGATCACCTTTAGAAAAAGACTTATTCATCACCTTTTTATTGTAATGCTTAGAGACCTTGGTTTTGTTCTCCTTGATCCTCTCAAGCACCCTCAGTCGATTCTTAGCCAAATCTTCAAGTTCGTCTGCCATTAGGTTATAATAGTCATCAGCTATCAATTGATCCTATAGAAATACTTTCTTAGAGCCGATGTTAATTTCTCATAGCAAAATTGCTTCATACCCATATACCAGCTGATACGGTAGTACTCGAGTAGATCCATGGCATGTCATCCAATATACCCATAATGAATTAGCTAATGTAACGTGCCATCTTCGTGGATGTTATCAATCTTGCGCTTGATCAGCTTGATTAAACTTTTTTTGCAAGCTTCGGCTTGTCCATTGCCTTGAGCATAACATGGTGATAAATTTAATAACTTAATTCCCATACTGGCAGCAAACTGTTAAAACTCATTAGACATGAAGATAGAACCCTGATTGGTGATAATTGTCTGTGGAATACCAAAGAAATATATAATATGTTCCTTGATAAACTCAATCATGTCATTAGAGGTAATTTTCTTCAAAAGGATAGCCTCTACCCACTTTATAAAATAATCTATCTTCATCAATATAAACTTATTCCCCTTGCTTGATGAAGAGTAAATCTAGCTGGTTGTGTCGATTCTCCATCCTCTGAACGGCCATAGCTTGATTATTGGGTTCATAGTTGATGCTAGGGCTCGTTGCATATTTCCAAACTTCTAATAATCTTGGCATCCTTTGTAGTACTTCAAGCAATCCTCCAACATTGTCTGCCAAAAATACATAGCTGTTCTCATTAATCATCTCATCTTATGAGCCAATTGATGGGCACCACAAATGCCTTCATGTACTTTGCCCATAACTATTATAGCCTCTTTCATACCGAACCATCTTAATAGAACTCCAACAATGGTCGAATAATAGAAGTCCTCATCAAGTAATATGTATTTAGTATACATATATCGAAGTTTTCTAGAAGCCGATTGCGATGGATTTTGTAAATTTTGGATAATCTCTCATCTCTAATCATCTGCTTCAATATGATTTTCAATATCAACTATTTTAGCTTCCACCTTCCTATCCGGGCAATATCTCAAAGAAATTTGAGCAAAATCATTGGCTTCCAAATTTTGCTATCTAGGAATATGATCCAACGATGCTATATTGAAATCTTTCAATAAATGTTGACATTCTTCATAATATAATCTCAAGACATCATCATTGCATTCATACTCCCCAGATGGTTGCTTGATCACCAATAAAGAATCCCCAATGATCACTATCACATTAGCTTCGATTTTCCTCAATAGTTGAAGACCTTTGAGCGTCGCTTCATAGTCTGCTTGATTATTGGTCCTGTAAGGCATGACTATAAAAGCGAACTCAATGCTTGCTCCCTGAGGCGATATAATCACCAAGCTGATACTAGATCCATGCTTGAAAACCAATCCATCAAAGAATAAAGTCCACGAAATCGGCTCCACAAAATCTTCATGGATCCTTCTATGTTGTACGATGAAATTGGCTACAGCTTGCCCTTTGACTGTCTTAGTTGATTCATTCGTTAGATCGAACTCCATCAAAGTAAATATCTACTTACCAATTCGCCCTCTTAACACTAGAACTGATAGCATATACTTAACCACATCAGCTTTATAAACCACTATGCACTCAACCGATCGGAAATAATATTTTAACTTGTTACATGAAAAATATAAGCACATGCATAACTTTTCAACCGTAGGATAATCTTTGATTTGATCAAATGCTTTCTCACCCCACATGAACTGTTGATCAGCTTACAACTTCAGCAAGGGTAATGATTCAATCCTTCTTGATAGATTTGAAATAAACTTTCTCATAAAGTTAAGCTTACCGATCAAAGACTATAGTTGTGTCTTATTGGCTGGTGGCTTGGTGCTCTAGATAGCACTGATGCTTCGTTGACTAACTTCAACTCCCCAAGAATTACCCAACCGATATGCCAAAAGCACATTTATTAGGATTCATCCTACATCCATATTTCTTCGCCCTCTTCGACACTTTTCGCAGATCGACTATATGGTCTTCAACACTCTTGGATTTGACCACCACATCATCAATATATATCTCCACCACTAGACTAATGAGATTATGAAATATATAGTTCAAGGCTCTCTGATAAGTTGCACTGGCACCTTTTAATCCGAAGGTTATGACTACCTCCTCGTACAAGTTAATAGCTCCAAGACATCTAAACACGGTCTTATGAATATCCTCTGCTACCATAAAAATCTGATTGTAACTTGCATTACATCCATGAAGCTAATGATCTTGTGACTCGATGCTACATCAATTAATAGATCTATCATCGGCATCGGATACTCAACTTTAATGGTAGCCTTGTTCAAATCCTAGAAGTCGATGCATATCCTCAGCTTTCTATTCTTCTTCCCTACCAGGACGATGTTGCATATCCACTCAGCATATCAGCAAGGTCTGATGAAGTTTGCATCATATAGCCTTATGATCTCTGCCTTGATTGCATCATGTAACTCTGCTTTGAATCTTCTTTGACACTGCTTGAATGTCCGATATCCTAGTTTGATAGCAAGCCAATGTTCAACAATCGATTGGCTTAAATCTACCATCTTATGGTAATTCTTGGTAAAACATTTCCAAAATTCCATCAACAAATTTATGAACTTTTTCTAGAACTCGGTACATAAATTTTTACTAACTTATGTCGGCCTTGGCCTATCTCCTAGTCCTATATCAATTTCTTCCAACTCATTAGCTGATGTAAATCCATGCCCTAATTTCCTTGAAAATCTTTAATGCTGCCCATTAGAGCAATAGTTTCGAGCTAACTTGCTGGATCGGCTTTATTCCCTTGCTGGTTATGTTAAAGAAATCTCCATCCCATATCTTCCTAGACAAGCAATCAACCTCCTCAGCTTCCCAAATTGGCAGATCCATTACCGCAATGCTGGTCGACTAATCAGCTGAATTCACCTTAACTTAATCTCCTTACCACTGTATGAGGCTTTGATGCATTGTGGAAGGAATACAACAGTTAGCGTGAATCCAATCCCTGCCGAGAAGTAGACTATATGATCCCTTGCCATCAATGACAAAGAACGTGGTGGGCAATGTCTTGCTTCCATGTGCTATTTCCATATTCATCACGCCCTTCATTTCTAATGAACTCCCGCCAAAGTCTTTTAACACCATATTTGTTTTGATTAGATCTTCGGTAGTCTTCCCCAGCTTGCGATATGTAGCGTACGGCATAAGGTTGCCAGTTGCACCTTCATCAACTAGCATCTTCATCATTGACTTCCTATCTAAGTACCCTTTGATGTATAATGGCTTCAGATGCCGATGTTTATACACTTTAGGCTTGTCAAATATGGCTTGATCAGGCTGCAGCATCAATTAGGCAAAGGCATCTTCTTGATCTTCTTCATTAGATGCAAATGCTTTATACTCTAGAGACAAGAAGAACACCATGTTGGTCAGAGCCAATATGTCAACATCATCATCTTTATGCTTGATGCACTAGATGTGTCTAGTCTTTTGACTCCGATCGACTTCGTCATGGTCATATTGTTGCCACTTGTGCTACTCCCTATGCCCCAATCTATGTGCCCTCCTCTTCTGATTCTTCATGAATATTCCAAATGAACACCACTAGAAATTGAAATTGTATTGTTCTTCATGAAACTCCTTGTTGTCAACTATCTTTTGACTATGGTCTTCATTAATCAGCCTTAATCAGCTATGTATCGATGTCTGCATAATTGGTGGCCGATTATATGAACTACTCTTCGTCTCAGCACACTGTGATCTTAGCTTGTTGCACTTAGGACAATCTTCTATCGATGGCAACCTCATGTCTTGATCTCAGCAATACGGAAAGAATAGACAACACTAATGCGGATTATACTTATCCTTATGCACCATGGCCCATCGTTATTTGTGTTGATGTCTGGAATATTTTTTACTAAGTCCGATGAGGTAATTTTTGATTTTTCCCAATGTCTCCCTTCATTGGCTCAATCTCTTGATGACCTTGCAAACATCATGTTCATAGGAAAAGGATGCCCATTGATCTTCAATGGCTTTTTATCTTCCTTGTTTAATAGCTAATTGCAATTGTTAACGAAAAACTCTGTACTAATTAGTACGATGAGAGATTGAATTATGCCACTTGTATTATTTCTTCTTTTTGAGTTCCTCAGTTGACGCTAGAACATGATTTGGCGAAAGCTGAATCTGCTTCTCTTAAAGTAGTAGATCAAAAATCTTATCAGCTTTATTAATATCAAAGTCATATCTTTTCTCCTTATCGATACTCTTCACCCATGGACATGATATGAATATCATATATCTGGTCCGCATTGCCAAACCAACTTCTACATCGGATTCTTCATTATCTGATTCCTATGCATAAACTTGTAGCTAAGTAGCCTTCCGATGGAATCTCTCTTTTTTGGCTTCAATGAATCGACTTTCATAAGCAATTACCTTATGTAGAAGATATGCTAGGCTCTCAAATTCTTGAGATAAAAAACATTCCCTGATCGAAGGCAGCAACCGTTGGAAGGCTAACCCAGCTAGTTATCCGTCGCTTAAGATAAGACTGTAACATCGGCTTCTGATATCCCGAAAACGTTGGATGTATTCCGAGACTGGTTCATTAGGTCTCTGTTTAACCGATCTCACATCTGTTAGCCTCATCTCATGAATTCTAGTAAAAAAATATTTGTGAAATTGCTTTTCCAGATCGGCCTCCTAATTGAGTTGGGAGGTAATAAAGAGAACCATGTGAACGCTAATCTAGAGAGAGACAGCGGAAAGAAACGGACTCTTAGGGCTTCCTCAACTGATGGCTCCCTACATTGGGCTAAGAATCGGTTGTTGTATTCTACTGTATATATGTTATCCTAACTTGAGAATTTAGAGAAGTCCGGTATCCTGTATTGGTGTGGAAGCAGAACTCTGTCGAACCACTCTAGGTAAGAGTGCCGATACATAAAGGTTTGCTCCTCAAGCTTGATACCGAATAGCTCTCTGACCACCTCTACAATCCTATCAAACCAATCCTCATCTCTTGGATTCTCTCTTTGATATTGTGGAGGCGAAGTTGGTGCTCGATACTATCTAGGAAAATCTCCTAGATGATTGGATTGCCACCTGGGTAGTCTTGCCAATATACTCCGTAGTAAGCTGTCCGATAATACCCTAGCAGTATATCATTGCGTTACCCCCCAATCTGATCTTGTGCTGGTAGAAACAGATTTACTGATATATCTCTCCCGGTTACATAAGTAACTTGGGATTGCTCCATCTTCATCGGCAAATATACTGGAACTTGATCAAGCTCTCGAACAATTGATCCATCCATTGTCTTCTCGATCAGATTATATAAAGTGTTCACTAACACCCCTGACTAGTTGATGAGCACATGGTGAACAAGTTCATTGACCATTGGTTGCAACGGCTTTTGAGGACTCGTGGGCGACGAATGGCTCAATTTTCCTACCAAAATGGGCTTCGGCAAATTAGGTCTTCTGAATTAACCCTTGTTTGATCATACTAAAAAACTTCAGACAGAGCTTTTAAAAGTTAGCCATATTTTACTCTGGTGGCTTTGATCCTTAGTCATATCCTCTATTATTGCTGAAATTAAATTATCTGAGTTGATCTTATTACCCACCATTGTGTTAAAGTTATCTTATCCCACTGGACACGTCAAAGAGCCGATGATGCCTCCATAGGAAGAAGGTGACAAACACACGGAGCAGGGCACTGTTAGAAGTTGTCTTCATCCTTGGTCATAATTTGATCCAAACGGATCTCTAGTACTCTAGCCAAAGATGATGTCGTATTCCTTATCTGATTAGATGCCTACCTTCCTTTGAAGGGAGTTATTTCCTTACACCTATGTGTATTCTGTGTACAATCAGAGCTTCCCATAGTTCTTGGGGTATGCAAATTTGTGTACCCCGACACTTTTAGAAATGCTATAACAAATTAAATATTTCTTTCAAATATTGGTGTCTGGAGGGAGTCCAATCAGAAAGTCAAAACTGTTAATGTATTGCACAAAGAGTTGAAAGTACTGACAAGATAACACGCAAAATGTCAATCTAATTTGTTAAGGACTTAGTTGAACCAAACTTCATAGCCTCCTTACGAGGTGCGCGATTAGAAAGGAAGCGGTAAGCCATCAGAATCAAGATTATAGGCTACATCACCAAGATGCTTTATCACGATGTTGAGCAGATTTATGGCACGAATTATCTAGATGATTATAAAGATAAGTTAAATATTTTAACAAATAAAGTTAACAAATAACTTAAAACAAGTGGTCTAAATAATACAATGCAAGAATTTTTTTTCACAAAATACAGTTTTAGACGCGTGAAGCAAATAATTTGTGTCACTAATCCAGTGAATATACTCGAAAGAATAGCGAGATATGGGATTAAAACTAGGGACTATTGTACGGGTGTAGGGGCCAAACTTTTACCTTTTTCCCCTCACATCATGACATGTACATGGGATCTACTATATAATAGCCCCTAGTTCTAATGTCCAATACTAATCATATCATGTATGTGTTTGCGTGAATTCAAATGAACTTATTAAACTTCACCAAATAAATTTCAGCATCAAAAGTAATAATATGAGCTGAGTAGATCAAATTAGTGCTGGCCAAATGAGCCAACGACGTAGCCCAATCCAGGCATGATTCGGCACAACCCGGGAGCCATGGTTTGTCAAATGGGGATGCTAGGCTTTGAGCCCAAGCACGGTATGTTTCAGGCCGTGCCATGCTTAGTTCAGGCACGAGTGGGCACAAGAGCCGAAGGTGGCATGCTGTCATGATTAGCCCATAAATTTTTTTTAAAAAATGGCAATAAAAGTTAAGAAAAGAATATGAGGGAAGAATGGAGAAATATGAGAAAAATATACAGAAAATAGAGAAACATGTGAAAAATTAGGGAAAATAGGAAAACTATATGAAAATGTATGGAAAAAATGGCAAAAATGTTGGTAATGCTGGCCCACATGCCATAGTGGCCGTCCAAGCATGGTCCGGCAATTCACGCCGTGCCGGCCTGGCCAGCAGCTGCCATGAGCATGATGTGCGGGCCAGCTTGAGCACAGCCATGGCCGGCGAGCATGGAGTGGTCTGGCCATTTGGTCACCTATAGCCTAAATAGTTTCTGAAATGATTCAAAAATCCGCCAACCTTTCAACATTCAAAACCAACCTACTGTAAGACAACACCTTCATCTCTGTTCCGCTCGTAGGGAGACCCTTGCCCGACGCTTAGTGCACTTCAGCGATTAGCATACTTGGCCTGGCCAGCCATCCTCATGCTTCCCTCCTCTCTCATGCTGCCACTTTCTTCTTCCTCATCGCCTGCCCTCTTCAGTGCTCCAAATGGCCGACCAATGAACACGAAACATACAAATAGGAAGAACTACCAAAACAGCTGCATGCATGCATTTGATATCTGATGCCCAACTCAACAATGAGAATATTATTTTAATTTTCAAATAATAGACCCACAGAAATTAAGTGGCAGTAAACTCCAAGCAAGGACTTCCCATGGATAATTATTCCCTTGCATAAACGAACTAGGATTCCTGTAATTTTCCTTTCTGCACAATAGCACCGAACGAACAGCTGACCTGGCAGGTCCGGTCAATGCACAGCAGTTCCCAACCAACATGATCATGGCAATCTTCAGCAAAAAAAGAAAAATAAAAACAGCCTCTTAGTTGGGTAAAATTCGTGTCAGTATAATGCTGAAGTAATACTTACTCCCTCTATCCTAAAATAAATTAACTTTTGATAAGAAGTTGATTTATTTTGTGCTGAATGAAGTATCATGTAGAAATAACCATTTGGATCATATGGAAAGGAATCGGCATTTGAATATGTCATACGGAACTAATTGCAAACAGAGGAAATCTTAACAAGATTACTATCTACTGCATAACAACCAGGGTTCAAAATTGCAGAACAAAAATTCATAAATTTTGGCCATTTCGGTCCCCCCAATAGGAAACTATTTCGGCCAAAAAATTCAGATTTTTTGATTTTTTTGTGAATTTTGCAAAATTTATTCCAATTTGGCCAATTTTTTTTGAATTTTAAATTAGATCGGACCAAATTTTTGGAAATTTTTGTAATTTCAGTCTGATTGTACCCCCGATATTATGTCCATGAAAGAAATTTTGAACCCTGATAACAACACACAACAAGAACAAGAGAGTTTTTTAGACTGTCTATGTGGCATCGTCGTACAGAAAGTTGAGAGATAAACAAGTTCATCACTATCGGATTACAGATATCACCGCATAACTCCCAAGTAAAATTAATCATCCCGCTTTCATAAAAAAAGAACTACATCAGAAAGATCATTTACCTGTCAATGTTGGACCCAGCGGTAACACAAACACCAGGAGGAAACAAAGATACGTAGCATCCATTGTGGAAAAAGGGGTACAGTTTCTTGTCACCCCTTTTATATATCTAAGAAATAGGGTCACTCTTGCTAGCTATACAGCTCTTCTCGGTTAATAACAAAGTATATAATTAATTTTTTGCTGGAAAACAAAACAAAATTCACTCTAAGAAGATCAACAAAGACGATGAAGAGGATGTCATCATTTGACTATGAGTATAAAAACGCGACCCTTTAGTGGCTGCTGAAGATTGTCATGACATGCATGTACCAAATTGAATCAGTAATATCCAGGACAGGTCATCTTTGAAACATCATAAGAGGAGGAGCAATATCGATGTACACAGGCCTCCGGATAATTGGGGGCCCGAAATCCCAGCCGACGTGATCGTGGCAATCTTGTGCAAGAAAGGGAAAAAAACAGCTTCTACTCTCGCATTGAAAAAATAGGTGTAGCTATACTGTTGCAGTAATACTTGTCAGTGATCAAATGACCATTTGGATGGTATGGAAAGGAATCAGCATTTGAATATGTCGTAAGGAACAAGAGAAAGATCATCTTGCCCTCATCCAACAAAACAAAAACTTGAGAAAGAGGCACAGTTTCTTGGATCCAGCAGTAACACAAGCATCAGGAGGTAGCACAAGTTCCAATATTTATCATACATTACCGAAAAATGGGCACAGTTTCTTGTAACCCTTTTTGAATATCTAAGAAATATGGACACCTTGTTAGCTATGCAGCTCTTCTCGGTTTATAACTATGTGTGTGTAGGTTACAATGAAAAATACACTCCCAAAAGATCAGCAATGACGATGAAGAAGAAGTTACCATTTGACTATGAATATAGAGACGAGAACTTTTAGCGACTGCTAGAGATTCGCATGACATGCGAGTACCAAAATCAATAAAATCGAGGACAGGTCACCTTTTAAACATTACGTCAGGTCTTCTTTGTTTTGCGATGTGTGATTTTAAAAATAATAGTTTTGCTATTTATCTGTTGCTTGATTTTAACTAATCTTTCAATCAGTTAAACCTGCACAAAACATAGAGTAAACTTGCACGAGTTGTAGCTTAAACATGCAAAAGAAAAATCTTAAAATATAGAACTTGCCATTCATTAAGACATGATGGAGTTCTGCTTATTTTGGGAGAGAAATATAACATTCCACAAACAAAAACCAAGGAAATCAGCTTTGCCATCCATTAAAACCATGGGCACACCGAATGATGTCTCTCTGGACTTCCTGAGAAAGACCAAAAAAATTGGAAGATAGTGAACATTGATAAAGAGAGCATGAATACGAAATCATGAACGGTGCCATACAGATATACATTTGGCTAGGTGCATGATGTAACCTGAAGTTAGAGTTAAATGGTCTTATCGTTGAGAATAAAAGGCCCTCTTTCCAATCTTTGAGACATCTTTACAAGAATGATCTCCTCATTTTTCTTTTTTGGTTAAATCCTGTGCAAAGAGATATTCTTCATTCTTGGATTGACTTTGTTGTAATTTCTTGTTATTTATTCTCTATAATAAAATTGTGGGGCCTCCCGTGCAGTTGCTTGGTCAAAAAATGGCTTTTGACTTTTTACAACAATAGTAGCACTAAAGCCCAAACTCAAACTCATTTTCTATTACATGCATTCTATGGTGAGATTAACTATTCGCATATCAGACTAATCAAGCGCACATGAATGCATCATCATTATTTATATTACATCCATGGAGTTTTATCCAAATGTAAAGTACATGCATGGGGTCATATGTCTCCGGTACTTAGGATTCATGTTTTAAATCTAGTATTTGTCATCACAATAACGACAGTAACACTCGCTCTTGATGACTGATCCCGTACACGTGGCTTCTACGACTTTTCCGTTTGTTGCTTTCCCACCAATCCAGCAACTCGCCTTGCACAAAAATCCCACACAGATTGGACTACTGGATGTTGTTTCCCAACATTCTCCTGCCAGAACATATTGATAACACATAAACATCCACCCATTTGTAAAATCATCACGCATCTCGCATCAAAAGAAGCATTGGCAACGAACACAAGAGAGACAATTGCACAGGAATATCAGACAAAACTGGCCATAAGACATGCAGAAATGCACGCACCGAGAGAGAGAGAGAGAGAGAGAGTAGTGGAGCACAAACCAGCAGCAAAAGAAGTATTGGCAACAAACACGAGTGCTAGGAGAAAGCAGAGAGTAGCATGCTTCCCATCCATGGTTATGAACCAAAACTTCAAGCGTATTCAGTTTGTTTTCTCTACTCTCCCTCTACTTCTTCCTTTCTGACATGGGCAAAATATTGCTACGCCCAAGAGAATATATATAGTAATGTATAGAAAACTAAAAGTCTAGTATGTCTCGTTTGCCATTTATTAAAATCAGGAGTGCACAAAATGATGTCTTTCTGGACTTCTTGATAAACACACACAAAAAAAAAGGAAGATAGTCAAGATTGACAAAGGGAGCACGAAGACAAAATCAGGAACGGTGCCAGAGGACAGATATAGTAGGTGTATGAAGCATCATGTAAATAAAAGTAACAAAAAATTAGTTTAAATTAAAATTGGCAAAATTGGTTTATATTAAAATTAGCAAAAATTAGTTTATATTAAAATTTGGCATTGCATAATTGGTTTATATTAAAAATTATTTATGAAAAATGTGGTGAGCATGTGTGCACTAATATAAGTAAGTTTGTGAAAATATATGCCTAAAAAATATTTTTATATGTGTGCAATTATTAAATGCTATAAATAGATGATAAATCGTTAAAAAAATTAGAGAAATTTTAGACAAAAATTAAGAAATTAATTTTCAAAATTTACTACAGCAATAGACTAAAATTGTGAGTAGGCTGGATGTACAGTATGGGCACAACACTGCTAGAAGTGGGTTGGCGATGGTGCGTGAGTAGACTGGTGTGGGCTAAAGAAGACCAAAAACAAGCATGCTGATAAGTGGGCTTACTTGACAGGCAGTATAAGAAGTTAGCAGGTCGGTGAAATGGGTTGATAGTGGAAAATTGGCCCAGCAAAGTAGTTGTGCGTGAGTAAGAGTTTGCAATTAATAGGTGAGCTAAGCGTGATAGCAAGCATGGATGTGATGGGCATGATGACATAGTGGCTGATAGGTTGGGCCAAACAATGAGGGGATGTGGCATATGTGGTTGCGCATGAGGTGCTGGAGATCCCTGGGACACGTTTCTTCACACGATTGATGTGGAGGCATGAACATAGTATTTGAATGAGATTTTTTGCGAAAATATATTGGACTCTATGGTCTTACCTTGTGATGGTTTACATGGTGCAATCTATAACATCAGCTTTGAATCCGATAGCTGAAAATAAGTAGAGTAGTGTTTATAAAATCTGATATTTTTCTTTGAGATTTTTATTACAATAAATAAAGGGTAGTTGTTAGGTATTTTTACACAGAAAATACAAAGATTTTTTGGGTGAATTTTATAAGCACAATTTCAATAATAAATGTAAATTTTATGGAAGATTCGTGTGATAATTAATCTCTTTTTTTTGCGTGTCTAGTGATTAACTTTAGATTAATGTGTTTCCTTTGTCATTTGGATTTGATTCTTTGAGGTAAAATTTAGCTACGGTGTTGTGAAAAGTTTAATCGGTTAATTATTTTCAAATATTACATTATTAATTAATTAGGGTTTAACTAATTTTCTAATTTTTTTTTGTTAATATCTCAAGATGTAGAATTCCGATTGAGGTGATTTTAGTTAGATTTGCTTGCAAATTTTGTTTAATTTATTCTGTAAAAGTTTTAGATTGATCGGAGTTACGAATCTATTACTATAATATGATTAGTGATGAAATAGTATTCTCTGTATTCTAAAAACAAAGTTTTAGGTTTATGATTTAACTTTTGCAATCATTTATCTTCTCTAATTGTCTGTGTGACTCAACTCTGTTCATTTCCTCCTGCATGCATTCTATATTGAGATTAAACTACTCACATATGAAGCTGACAAACACTTATGCTTGCATCATCATTATTGATATCACATCCAGCAAGAGTTCCATCGAAAATGTAAAGTACATGCAATGGTTATATGCCTCGAGCACTTCTTTCGCAGCTTTCGTACCTATTTTTTGTCACGATATCGGCAGTAACACACCCACCTCATCACTGACCCGGTACATGTGGTTTCCACGACTTACCCATGTGTTGCTTTCCTGCTAATCCAGCAAGTTGCTGTCACGCCCAGGACACAATAATGATATCTATAGCAACAAAAATATATCATAAATAATAATAATAATAAATAATAAATATATATCTTAATTAGATTATGTCTTTAGATAGAATTTGAGAAGTCAACTAGCATAACAGAGACTATTGCGGAAACACAATGCAGCGCACCCAAACCATAAGCAACAGTTTAAATCTATGACAAAACCTTATCCATCATCTTCGCTCCCTAAAACTTCTTAAAGAAGTATAATTACATATGCACTCACAATGTCACAGAAATATAAATATGCACAGACTTCAATGAAAGACTGGATTTACGTGATGATTTCATTTGTTATTTTATGTATTCGAAATGTCTATGTAAGCATTTATCTTGATTGAGGCTATAGCCTCAATCTTAAGTGAGAGTAACCATGTAGCCAGTCCATTTGGTATAGTTTATTATTTATAAGAGACTTAGTTACTAACACAACTCATAAGTTATTCTGTAATAATAACAACGTCAGCAGGCTCCTCGAGACTACAACCTATCCACAAATTTTATCTTTTAACACCTATTTATAATAGTTTCTTTTCACTTTTCCAAAACCATGGCCTATGTCTAAACTATTATCTAACAATATTTATAGGACCATAGCCCACCTCATCAGTCATTGCTTCCAATGTCTTCTGCCTCTAGGCAGCTCATCAACTATGCCATTAAAATTCAATTTATTTTCTTTACATTACCATCATTAGTTCAGCTCTGAAACCCTATAAAACCATCTGACTATAAAACCATCTGACTTTCCAGACTAAACAAGTCTATTCTTGAACACCAAACTTAGCTGTTAGCCACATAGGCTAATTTTAGAAAATGGTTCCTAGCCCACAACTTTACTTTACAAACATTTATAAACAAATCTACGTGACAGAACCACTTTGCATCTACCTATAACTATGAACACAATTGTTTAAACAGTTTGACCAAAATTTCTGTAGAAGGTGTATACTTTACCCACATGTCTCAATACTCTTCAGCTACCAGTCAATAATGAAGACAAGGTATTTCCAAAGCAAAACTAGAATAACTATTTACTGGTCAAAAGGGTCTGACCAAGTCCTAGGCAAGTCTCATAGTTTCTATACTTAGGATCCTACAAGCACCACTTCTTATGGCTACTCTAGTGATTCTAGAACTACCGACAAACAAGCAATCCCTAAGAAATTGGTCCTTATGTGTGAATACAAAGTATTGCTATACAGGCAACCACTTTGTACCACGGTTTTCTTTAAAACAACCACCTTTTATTTTGTAAACCACCGACATAATGTGTTGGGTTTTCAATATAGTTCACAATCCATTTTTGCCAACACAATCAATTTATCCTAATCAAACATCTCATTATTTTAGAATAACATATTCTTCAATTATCAAAAGTAATTACCAGTGGTATGAGCCTCACATAATAAAACATAGCCAAAAAAGATCAGGGCAATAAATTTTCAAAGGAATTGATATAATGCTACAAATAGGTTGGCCAAACAAATCTACTACTATCAATGGCCTTAACGTGTGCCTAATTATGTACTTTTTAAACATTTAATTTTATATAGTAGAATCAACTTGATTGAAGGAGTGACTTGCCTTTCTCTAGTTGACACAAATTTTTTCAGATTTCGCATTCGAGAAATTTCCAACAGTGAACTACAATAGATACATCTCAATTTTAGAAAAATTCTAGAAGTTGAATGGAGTTAGTTAGACTTACAGTTGAGGAGATATGCATTTTTAATGTTAAAATCAATTTTGGGATAAAAATGATTTATAAAAACTAGAAAGAAATATACTTAAGAATATTCTCTCCGAACTGACAGTTAGGGCTCACTATCCATGATAGAGAGAGGTCTTGAGCCTATGGCTCACGGTGGACTTGGTTTATCGATGAAGAAAAAGAAGAGGTCTAGTGGACTTTAGCCAGTTAGGACGGCAAGGCTGACATGGCTCGAGGACCCAAAGCAGGAGAGGTGGGGATGCCATGCGACCGCACTTTATTTGCTAAGGTGGGCCTAGGTTATCAGTTGCTAATGGGGGAAACTGCCTTCTTGTTCCTCTATTCGGCCAAGCAGGTGCCAAGGGGAGCATTGGTGGCATGTTTGGTAGGAAGGTGGCAACCGACGAGCTTCCCGCTAGCGGCGGTAGTCAGCGGCAGTCCTAGTGGTGTCACACACTCCACTAAGCGATGGCTCAAGATGGAGAACAAGGAAGAAGAGGAGAAGGAGAGAGCACGCAACGGATTGAGCGTCACTAGGGCTTTTATAAGTAGAGGAGGGTGGTGAGGTGGCGGCATATGGGGTACGGTGAAGCAGTGCACAACAGGGCCAGTGAGCGAGGTGAGAGACATGACGGGATGTGAGGGTGCAGGGTGGGCAATGGCATAGGTATGGCGTGTGTAAGAGGGAGCGGGCGGCCATGAGATAACTAAGTGGCTGACCAGTAGAGCCCAAACAGACGCAATAGTGTGGATGCCTATGGGAGGGAGTTGGCTCGCAGGCCATAGGCCACCAGGGAGGTGGGGAGATGAAGGGGATAGCCTTGGGCCAGCTTAGACGCAGCCTAGGAGGAGAAGAAAGAAGAGGGGGAGAGGGAGTGGAGTGTTGGACCGACGCGATAAGGAGCTAGGCTAGTGAAAAGAAGAAAAGAAGGAGGCAAAGAAGAAAGGGGTTGCGTCGAGGGAGAAATGGAGACGTAGAGAAAAGTTTTTGCTTTTTCTTTTTCTAGGGATTTTAGATAAGGATTTTGGGGGGTTTTGAATTCAAACTTGGCATAGGTCTCTATAGAATTTTTATGCTGTCAATAGAAGGTATAAAAAGGATGTTTGAAAGATTCAAAATCATATTTGAGTTACAATTTAATATTTAAACTCATAAAAAATCTGACAATATCAACAAAAGGGCTTGAAGATTTGTACTTGTATATTTTGAGAATAGATTTGATTTTGTGGAAAGAAAGGAGTGATGGAGTTTCAAAGAGATTTTTGATAAGATTCTAGAGGTATTTGAATTTCAAAATTCGAGCCTCAAAATTTAAATCTTGAGATTTTCTAAGGGAAAAAATTTTGGATTGAAATTTTTTAAGACCATAAGAAGAGATTTAATTGAGATCTTTTACATTAATACTTATGTATACAAGGAGCTACATTTTTAATAACAACATTTTAGTTGCCATGCACAAAAACCCCACGGATTGGACTATTGGACGTTATTTCCCAGTATTCTCCAGATAACACATGAACATTCATCCATTAGCAAAGTTACCATGCATCTGGTATCATATTAATCACATCAAACATGGTATTTTGGAAATATTCGTAGAAATATCGTACAAAAATAGCCATATAGTATTGTTAACATCCACATACAGAGAGAGAGAGACACACACACACACAGAGTTGAGCACAAACCAGCAGCAAAAGAAGCATTGCCAATGAACACAAGTGCTAGGAGAAATCAAAGAGTAGCATGCCTCCAATCCATGGCTGTGAACCAAAACATGAAGCGTATCAATTAGTTATGTCTACTGTCTCCCTCTCTCTACTACTTGCCTTGTGATATGGGTAAAATATTGCTACGCTGAAGAGGGTATATATAGTGATGTCTCAATAGAGTTGTTTGGGAAAGACAAAAGCCCAAGATTGTTTTGTTCTGGACAAAATCTTTCATGTACTAAGTTCATTATTGCCACTTTGCGCAATAATAATCAAAACTTTTCATGCTTAATAAAATAGTAAATCTAACCTAGGTCTGCTAAACCATGCACAAGGCCAACTGAACAAAATTAACTTCCAAAGAAATGTCCTTTGGAACCTGTAGTGATATACTATTAACTATCACTATTGTGTATCACAGTCGGTTTTGTAACAAGGATCGACAGTGATAGAAAGGGAGTATCACTCAGGCACTGATATTCGATGGACCCATCAGTCTGGACCATCACACCTTATCCATGTGGCAACACCCGTATTTGTAACTGCTGGCACGCAGAAACCACTGCTAGCACCAACTTGCGAAGCTATTGTATGAGAGGGTAAGCTCCTTGAAAACAACGGATAAGATTCCTTTGTAACTAATGTAGGCACAACGTGTGTGAGAGGGCAATAATAAAGCCGGCTGCTGGCTGTTATATTGTTATGTCATCCGTAACCGACCTAATATATAATAAACAACGGTAGATGTTTACTTATATTATTAATACTTGTCATACCTCATTTTTTTCACAAAGCTTCTTAGGACTACAACTGGTTATAAATATATAGTATATTTCTCTTCTCTCTTATATCTTCTCTCATAAATATGATGTGCCAAGTCCGCTTACATCAATTTATTATATTTGCTATGAATATATAAGTTAGACATGTCACCACAAATATAGATAGTACAAAATCATATAATCTTTATGAGTAGAACAATGATGTGTAGATTAGTCAAATTTTACATTTTGTTTGTAAAATCAGTTTGAGTAGGGCTTAGTCCATACTCCATACTATCCCAAGCTTTACTAAACACCATGGGATTGGCTCGTCCACATCACACTTATACCAAGTGACAATTAGAATTCTGTTTCGAAATGCAAGAGTATTGTATGATTCAGAACTTGGAAAGGGCCGATAAAACTCGTATGTAGCCCATATGCAGTGGAACACGATTGACTGCATCTGTAATTGTAATGGTCGAGTCTCCTAAACCCTGGAAGTGGGAGAAATTGAGTAAATCAGTAACATTCAAGACCCACGTGTCTGTATAAATAACCTAACTTGTTGGACTGCATACAAATGAATAACATTTCAGAACAACACATCCACATGATAAATTATGTGGCAGTAGAACACCAAGCTAATGACTGGTTATTTGATTACTCCCTTGCATGAGCATGTTGCTACATCTTCTTGTATATAGTTAACAAAACAGCCACTGACTTTTTAGTTGCCAGAACAAATCAAGCAGTGGCAGTTGTGCATATCACTGCACCAGTGGTCTCGCACTTTTCCCTTGTGCTCAAGGCCTTCAGTCCAGCAGTTAAATTTGCAGGTCGCTTTGCTGCAGAAGAGTATCCAGCCAATGTCTTCAATACACTCCTCTATGAAAAAAAAAATAGTACTGACAGTCCGATAGTCACCATTTAGAACATGGCAAGGGATTTGAAAAGTAATTTTATTTTTGAATATGAACAAAAATTTACTTATAAACAGAGTAAATCACAGCACGAATGCAAGCTACTGCATATACAACATCACACTACGCTGATAATGTAAAAAAAATGGAGAATGAACGCACCTGCCATTGCTGGATTCAGCAGTAAAACAAGAACCAAGAGGAAGCTAAGATTGATAGATCTTGCTTCCATCGTCGATGAAGGGACGTGGTTCCCTATTACCTCTTCCTTCTATATATAAGAAAAAGTGAGAGCCTTGCTACAGCTGTTATCCATCTATAATTCACACCACATTTATTGTTTGGCTTAAAAACAAAATAAAGTAAATACATCCATAACATCAGCAATGACGATCAAGTTGAAGTCATCATCTGATGACTACCTGCAGTCTAGACTATGGATGACACCCTCCAGTGGCTGCTTGAGATAGGCGTGACGTGCATGTACCTATGTCAGTACAAAAATAAGATAGGTCATGTTTGAAACATCATCGTTGCCTTAGGCCAACCGTTTGCATGCAAAATCTTTCCTTGACAGGGATAAAAAACAGAACTGGTCTTTGGGAAACTCTTACTTACCTAGGTCAGTATTTCTTTCCTAGCCCGTCTTTGGAGAAAAAAACGTTCTGAACAGAGATTTGCCAGGTTTGTACTATTTGCTAAAGAACAACACTCTAGGAGCGAAGCTACGTCATACTGTAGTGGGAAGGTCGCATATTTATCTGAAGCAAACTGATATACCTTGTGCGTTGATCGCAAGAAACAGTCTAACAAAACAACACTCCAATCATCAGTGATCAGATATATAAGACATGGACAAACTTTATCTGATTTGATCATTTTTTCATAGCCATAGACCAAATATACCAATCATTTCAAGAGAGGCGAAAATACCAGACCTGAAAAAAAAAGACTTGGCTTAGCTGGAGTTCAGCTCACTTAAAGGAAGAAGACAAAAACTAAGGAAATGAGGTTTGCAATTCATTAGTACCATGAGCGCACAGAGTGCCATCTTTGCATACTTCATGAGAAAGACAGAAAAATGGAAAGTAGTGAACAATGACAAAGGGGGCATGAAGACAAAATCAAGAACGGTGCCAGCAGAGACATATATAGGTGATGCAATCTGGTATTATTTTTAAAGTGCCTTTTATTTTTATAGTACTATGAGCATTGAAACGGAAACTCATGGAGCACGAAAGGAGTGGTCTTGGAGGCATGTGGTTCAAATTGTGGTGCAAAGGAATTCAATCAGCATGCACGCATCAGCGTGAGGCAGCGGGCGTCCTTGATGACATCTACCCCCTTCTCAATTGATATAAAGGTAGCCTTTACAGCTTGCCCAAGAAAAACATTTATTGACCCATTTAGCATAACAAAATTAAGATTTCACAAATTACCATGTACTAGGTAAGTGCTACGATTACCATTTGCACAACATTACTCAAAAGATTTTATCTATTTAATTAAATAAAAGATGAAATCCCAACTTAGCTCAGCTCAGCTACTCGTAAGGCATAACATAGCGTAGTATCAATTCAATCTAAGAAAGTAATTAGAGATGGTGAATGATTGTGAAAAATAAAAATTAAAATTAATATTTTCTCTTAACCAGAAAATCTAAGTTTTCTAAATCTGGACAGAACTCCATTTCATTATTAAACATATTATAGATATCGAAGCTTATCTAGAAATTTTATAGAATAAACTACACAAAATTTGTAAACAAATCTAACTGAAATCACCTTAATCAGACCTCTTGATCGTAAGATATTAATAAAAATTTACTAAACAGAAGATTGACCGAAATTAATTAAACTCTAATTAATTAACACAATAATTAATCTTAGAAAACTAGAAAAACAACTTAGATCAAATAAATCAAATCAAAATCTGAACTTTACCTTTATTCCGAAAATTGCACTTTGAAAATTTACAAAAAAAATCCCTTAATTTTATGTGCCAAAATAACTAACAAAAGAAACGATTGAGATTTCGTAACTTCTACACAATTTATTTTTAGTCATCCGATGTGAAATAGAAGCTTCACATTATGCCACATCACTAGTTATATCCTAAGGCTATAAAGTCTGACCCGTATCCACATAGAATCCGACTCGGTCACTAGTCAAGCACCTCCACACCAATCATAACGCACCACACCGCCTCTAGAACTCCTACGGCCACATGTGCATGTGCATCCATGTGTGACATGTCGCAAGTTTTGGCACTACCTGTCACTCGCAGCGCCTCCATCATGCCCGCCCTCGCGCTCACTGACAACTAGGCCTGCATGTCAGTCTCACCGCTACCACCGCACGTGCGTCCATGCCGTTGGTAGGTCGGTCCTACTTGTTAGTCTCTACGTTGCCACCACACATGCGCTCGTGCTCACTAATACATCGATCCTGTCTTTCAGCCTCTGCCCTGGGTCGTCACCATGCCATGGTCTGATAGGTCATCTCCATGCGCTGTGGCTGCTAGGCCGTGTCCATTTGATCAAAATTTCAAATTTAAAAAATTAATTTCTCAATTTTGGTCTAAATTTAAATAAACAAAAAAATATTCTTCAACACAGATTTTTTCAACCTTATCTATATCAACGTATACACACTCTCATCATATATTTTCCATAAACAATTTTAAATATAAACCAATTAAATAATGATAATTTTAATATAAACTAATTTTGTCAATTTCAATATGAATTATTTTACCAATTTTGCTTAAACCAATTTTTCATTATTATTATTTAACAATCTTCTCGATGAAAATATTGGCAACAACACATAAATATTGAACATTGGTTTTTATCTTTAAAGAATAAATACTTCTAAAAAAATTGCATTAAAGAGAAAGTTTTATAATTTTGTATCAATTTTTTTTATTTTGATTTTGGCAAGCACCATAAATTATCAATATAACCAAGCTCGCACATATAATTTTCACTTGCACATCAATATATATGTAATATAACTCTGCCATAATTTTATTACAAGTCATGATGTTGCTTGCTCACTATTTTAAATTTTACAAGCATTAACTTAATGCATTTTATTTGTGCTTTCTTTTAATAAATTGAGAACTTGATTGATCTCAATTATGATATAAATTATAAGGAATTATATACGCCAACATCCTCAATTTTTATGTCTTTTGACAATTAAAGGGCTTAAGAATCATGTTTCATTCATACATAATTTTTTTCTAAGTTCATATTAAAGTGTAATGGTAAGCGATCTCGTTAAAAAGAAGTATGATAATGCAATTTTTTCTTAATCTTTTCTCATACTTTTCATAACACATATTTTTTTATATTTCTTATATTATGCTATTTTTCATAGCATAGTAGTAATTTTAAAACAAGATAAATTAAAACCAAGATTTAATTTAAGTTGTTATACCATTTTTTAGTCATGCAAAGATCAACACCATATATATAAAAACATGAATGCACTCATATCTTATCATATAAATATAATTGCAAGTAATTTATAAATATAATTAAATTTCTCCTATTGCTGTTAGCCTTCACATGTTACAGTTTTATCGTTGTCACCACATCATTTTCATATAGCAAAGCCTTGAGCTTAAATATATGCCTCTATCTTGACCTTGCAATACTAAAAATCAGCACCATTGAAAACACAATTTTTTGTGGAATATATATTCGTTGACATATTTTCTAATCACCGGTTAAGATCAATTAGAAAAAAATAACTTTGCTATAATACCACTTATAGGATCGACTCACTCAAAGAAAGCAGCTAGAGGGGGTGAATAATTGTGAAAAACAAAATTAAAATTTAACAATTTTCCTTAATCACAAAACCAAAAAAACTATTTTTTCCAAACCTAGATAATACACCATTTCATTATTAACAGATTATAGCTATAGATTTGATTGAAATGGAAATTTTGTAAAATAAACTAGACAAAATTAGCAAATAAATCCAACTAGAATTAGCTCAATTGGACATCTGCATCTCGAGATACTAACAAAACAAAAAGTACTAAATCAAAATTAATTAAACCCTAAATAATTAATAACACGAGATATAAAAATAATTAACCAATGAAACTTTTAAAAAACCAAAAAACACCCTAGCAAAATTTTATATCAAATAAATCAAATCAAAATCTAGAGAAAATAAATTCATCTAAAATCAAATGCTAGTATAAAAAAAGCGAGTTTAATTACTATACAAATCTTTGACAAACTTTACCTTTTTTAAATTACGCTTACAAAAAAATTTAAAAAAATCTCTCTGAATTTTCTCTGTCTAAATGCGTAACATTTTAACCTCTATTTATAAAAAAAATCTCAAAAGAAAAGACCTAAATATTGTTGAGATTTCGTAACGCTTACACTTTTTATTTTCAACCGTATGATATGAAATAAACCCTCTAGATTGTTGTACGTCATCAGTATATAAAAGGCTACATAGTCTAACTTATATCCATTAAGAATCCAGCTTGATCTCTATTCCATCATCTTCGTAGCAATCAGAACGTGTCATGTCACCTCTAGATCTCCTAATGCCACACGGCGTAGTCAAGTCCACGCGTGACACGTCATCCGTTCCAGCCCCACTATCAGTCACAGCACCTCTGCCATGCCCATGCTCTCACTTGCTGGCCTGCCTATCAGACACACCACTGCCATGGCGCATAGCCCGTGACTGCTGACAAGCTGGTCCCGTCTATTAGACTCTGTGCTGCATATCTGTGCTATAGAAATTTCAGCCAATTATTGTTGTAAATTTAGAAAATTATGTTCTTTATTTTCGTTTGAAATTCCTGCAAATTTTTCAGCAATTTTTCAACTATTTTCATAATTTAATTCCTATATAGAAATAAAAAAAATATTCTTTATCACATATTTTTTAGTTTACCTTTATCAACGAACATACATGCTCACCATATATTTTTTATAAATAATTTTAAATATAACCCAATTAAATAATGTTAATTTTAATATAAACTAATTTTATCAATTTCAATATAAATTATTTCAACAATTTTAGTTAAACCAAATTATTATTATTATTATTTAACACATAGTATGAAAACTTGGAGTGGCTCTCGAGCTGAATGAGGCCATCGGTTCGTCGGTGGTCTGACCGGCCAGGGCATCGGGTCATTGTTGAACCGTTCAAGCATATGTTGATGTATGTTCCTTAGAAACACAATTGATATGCTAGCTCAGTAGGGAAGTGAGCTAGCTGTTGCATTTCCACCAGAGGTTGAATCCCCATCCACGTGCTAGTTTTTAATTTTTGTGTAAATGGTGGTCCTTTGAGGCTTTCAGATGGTAGTGGGCATTCGTTTGGCCCAGTATGGAAGGTGCAGCCAGTCCAACCAGCGATGGTTTACTCCTGATTGGTGCCAAAACCGCCCTCTTCAAGACGGTTCTATTGCGTGTCTTGTAATTGCAATGAATAAATTACGAGTGACTTATTTGGTTTATTTACGAGTTGTAGAAATTATATGACATTCTTATCATGCATCCTAATATTTCTATAAATATTAAACCGTCGTCTCCATGTAACATACGCGAAAACAATCTAGAGTGTCAGCCTCCTCTATACTACGCAATCGCTCGTTGCCTGCTCCATCCCACTCGTCTACGTGCATTAGTAGATTAGGATAGCAAGTCTCTGAAGCCACCATCATTTTCGACGCCGCCACCAAAAGTAGGCAAATAAGTTTTTTGAAAAGATCTACATGCAACTCCTCCTGGTTCATCCCCATGGCTCATTTTTGCTATGTTCAGATGCTGTTCATTGTCGTAACCATATGTACTGCACATTAAATGCTGCACCTACTTTTAATAAAATCGTTAGTAAGTTTCAATTATATTGTGTACAGTACTTTTATATACATGTCAATATGATTATAATAGTTTATATGTTCAATGTCGTGATTTATTTATATAATAAATTAAATCTACACGTGCTTATATTTTCACCACATTGCAGAGATTGGGCCTTCGATTCCTTGCCTTGGGGTTTGTGGGATCATGTTGGCCCACTTGCTTATGCATGGTAACATCTGTACATATTGGCTCATCTTTTGCTTTGGGTACTGTTCATTGTCGTAACAATCTATACTATACATTCTGCACCTACTCTATAATTTATGTTTAAACTATTACTTTTATATACATGTTAGATGTTAGATGGTTTTGATTGTTCACATGTTGTGATTTATTTATAAAATAAATTAAATCTATATGTGCTTATATTTTCAACCCATTGCAACGATTGGGCCTTAGGCTTTGCGGGCGCATGTTGGCCCACTTGCTTAGGCATGGTAACATCTCCTCCTTCACCACCCGCTTGTCCCCAAGCCGGCGCAAAAGGAAAGCGAGCTTTCAATAGCTCCACATCCTCCCAACTATCTTGGGAACTTTGACAACCCAACCAGCGCGCCTTGATATGCTTCACGGCCGCAGCACCCCGACGGACCACACGGCCGTCCGCCACCTTGGCGGAGGAAGGGCCACCGAAATTGGTACTGCTGGTACCGGCGCCTTGCGTAATTGAGACACATGCACCACAGGATAAATAGAACAAGAACTAGGTAACATCAACCGGTACGCCACCGCTCCTACCCGAGCAGCAACCTGAAAGGGACCAATATAACAAAAAGTTAGCTTGTGATTAAGCCGCGCCACCACTGATGACTGCGGATATGGCTGAACCGTTAGGAAAACCCAGTCCCCAACAGCAAATTGGCATTCCGAGCGATGCTTGTCAGCTTGGGACTTCATCCGCTGATTAGCTCGGTATAGATGCTGGTGCAGTAAATTGGTTATCGCCTCTGTGTCCTAGAGCCATTCCTCCAAATCAGGCACTGCACAAGCTGCAATATCCAGAATACAGAAATGGCGAGGAGGATGCCCATATAGGAGTTCGAAAGGGGTCTTGCCCAATGCTGAATCAATGATGTATTATACGAAAACTCTGATAGGGCTAGCCACTGATTCCACTTGCTAGGACAAACGTGCACAAAACAACGAAGGAATGTCTCCAAACATTGATTCACACGTTCCGTTTGGCCATCTGTTTGGGGAAGATAAGCCGAACTCATGCATAATTGAGTATCTGCCAACTTGAAGAGATTAGTCCACAGGGCACTAGTGAAAATCTTGTCTTGTTCAGAGATCAAGAGATACATCCCAAGTACAAAAAAGGGTGAGCAAGAGGCACAAAATGGGCATATTTGGAGAACTTGTCCACAACCACAAAAATACAATCGAAACCACTTGCCAAGCATGGTCAGGAACCTGAAGAGGTTGCCGTAAACCTGGATAACGTACCCGTTTTACCTTGGCTTGCTTGCAAATGGTACATTGATCCACAAAAGCTCATACTGCTTTCTTGAGGCCCGGCCAAGCAAACAAACGTCGAATACAACTATAAGTTACTTGAATCCTAGAATGGCCACCTGCTGCTATGGCATGCAATGACTGTAGGACTTGTTGCTGCAACGCTCAATTAGTGTCCAACCAAATGCACCCCTGATAACACAGAATACCCCCTTGAAATGTGAAATGTGGAACTGCATCGGTTTTCATAGAAAGCATGGCAATCGGCTGCTGTGCTTGGCTATCGAGATTGTAGCATGCTTGAACTTCCTCCAACCAAGAAGGCACACAAGAAGATATAGCAAGCACCGATAAGGCTTTTGAAGGGACACATCACAATAGAGCATCAGCAGCACGATTCTCAGTGCCCTTCTTGTACACCAAGCGATATTGGAGGCCTAACAGCTTGGTCATTGTCTTTTGTTGCCAAGGCGTAGCAAGGCGTTGATCCCCCAAGTGAATTAGGCTACATTGATCAGTTCATATCACAAATTCAGCTCCTTGAAGATAACAAACGCCAATGATCCACTGCCAAAAGAGATGTGTACTGTGAAGGATCGGGTCTATATATATATATACAACCCAGGCCAATGGTCTAACACCCCTCACAGTCGCAGCGGGAGGGAAACGGACGCAGAGACTGGACCGAAAACTGGTGAACAAAGGCGTGGGTACGCCTTTGGTCATTATATCGACGAACTGGTGCACCGATGGTACATGGAGCACCCGAACCTGTCCTAATGTGACCTTGTCATGGACAAAATGGATATCGATCTCGATGTCCTTGGTGTATCGATGATGAACCAGGTTGGCGGTCAGGTAGACGGCATTGACATTGCCATAGTAGACGACGGTCACGGAGGAGAGGGGTGCATGGAGCTCCTGCAGAAGCTGGCGAAGCCAGCAGCACTCGGCGACGGCGTGGGCAACGGCGCGGTACTCGGCTTCGGCGCTAGACCGGGACACTGTAGTCTGGCATTTTGAGGACCAGGTGACTAGAGTGTCACCGAGGAAAACGCAGTAGCCAGACGTAGAGCGTCGATAGTCGGGGCAGCCTGCCCAATCCACGTCGAAGTACGCGATGAGAGAGTCGATGGGGCTGGAGCTGAGATGCAGCTCGCTGGAGAGCGTACCCTTCGCGTAGCATAGGATGCGTTTGAGGAGCGCGAGGTGAGGTTCGCGTGGAGCGTGCATGAAGAGGCACACTTGCTGAACAGCGTACGTGAGGTTAGGTCGTGTGAGGGTGAGGTATTGGAGAGCCCCGGCAAGACTCCGATACTGAGAGGGATCGAGAACGAGTGCGCCATCGGCAGCGGAGAGTTCGGCTTGAGTGTCGACCGGGGTGGCCGTGGGCTGACAATTAGCCATGCCCGCACACTGGAGAAGGTCGATGGCTTACTGGCGATAGGAAAGAAAGAGCCCGTGAGAGGAACGGGTGACGGAGATGCTAAGAAAGTGGTGGAGAGGACCAAGATCGGTCATGGCGAACTCAAAGTGGAGTCGGACCATGATCTGGTCGAGGAGAGATGTCAAAGACGCTATAAGGACAATTTCATCAACATATAGAAGGAGATAGACAGTAGTGGAGCCATTATGAAGAGTGAACAGGGAGCTATCGGATGTAGAGGCCATGAAACTGATGTGCCGAAGATAGGCAGCAAAGCGCTAGTACCAGGCACGAGGGGCTTGTTTGAGGCTGTAGAGGGAACGTTGAAGAAGGCAGACGTCATCGGGACAAGAAACCCTAGACTACCTAGCGAGCCTTGTGACGGGCAAGGGAGCCATCGACGTAGAATTTATGTTTAAAAATCCACTTAGCAGTCACAATATTGGCACCGGGAGGATGGGGGATGAGGCACCAGGTCTCATTGTCCATTAGGGCCTTGTACTCATCAGCCATGGCCGCACGCCACTGAGGGTCGGCTAGGGCGGAGCAAGATGTCACCGGGATAGGCGAGATAGAGCTGTGGACGGTGGAGAGCCCGTAGTGCTTGGTGGGGTGGAGAGACCCGGTCTATGAGCGAGTGACCATATGAGTGGTGAAGGGGATTGGAACAGATGGGAGTGTGGGAGAGATGGGATGAACTGGTCGGGTGGGGGCGTCATCGGCTCCGTATCGGCAGCTGTAGGTCAGAGGAAAGGAGGAAACTAGATCGGCCTGAGCCGATGGAGTCAGGTGGGTTGATTGGTCCGGTCGGTTCGATGGAGATGGAGCAACCGATGGGGTGGGGGAGCCGATGGAAGTGGGGTGTCCGATGAAAAAAGGACGGGATCGGCTGAAGCCGATGAGAGAGGTAGGGCCGATGGGGGTCCGATGGGTAGGACATCGAACCGAATAGTAGTGGGATAGGTGAAAGGTAAGTCCTCAGCAGCGGTCGATGAGGGGGCTGATGGAGGGGATAATGGAGGAGATCAGGTCGGCACGATGTTGGTGAGGAGGAAATCGAGATCACTAGAGGAGGATCTCGGATGAAGCAAACCGAAGTAAAAGCATGTCTTGTCAAAAATGATATGACGAGAGACGATGACCCGTCGGGTGGAAAGGTTGAGACATAGGTATCCCTTGTGAGAGGAGGGATAGCCGAGGAGAACGCAGGCGGTGGAGTAGGGAGCGAGTTTGTGGGAAGCAGTGGCAGTGTGGTTTGGGTAGCAGAAGCACCCGAAGACGCGAAGGTGGTTGTAGTCAGGCGCCGTGCGGTAAAGAAGGGCATATGAAACATTGTTTGGAATGGAGGAGCATGGGCGCCGATTGAGGAGATAAGTCGTAGTAGCCAGAGCTTCTGCCCAGTAAGTGGCAGATAAGTGGGCGTGAAGTCGCATAATATGACTGATGTTGTTGAGGGTGCGAAGGAGGCGCTCGGCTTTGCCGTTCTGAGGAGAGGTGTAGGGGCAGAAGAGCCGTAGATGGATGCCCTACGACGTGAGGAAGGTTGTAACGGTATGGTTAACGAATTTCGTACCATTATCGGCTTGTAGAGCCTTCATGGGAAGGTTGAACTGAGTAGAAACGTTTGTGGCGAAGTTAGTGAGGTGAGAGGCGACCTCGGATTTCTAATGAGCGGAAAGGTCTAGCAATAGTGTATGTAATCATCAAGTATGGCTAGGTAATACTGATTATCGGAGACACTTTTAACTGGAGATGTCCATACATCACAATGTATAAGTTTAAACGGGCACGAGGTACAAGAGAGAGAACTAGAAAAAGGCAGACACATATTTGCCAAGTTGACACGAGTGGCAAACTTTGGAGCTACTATGGGTACATCGGATGGAGGCGCTGTGACAGAGGGGGCCGACAGCGTCGGGGCTAGGGTGGCCGAGGCGAAGATGCCAAAGGTTGGTGGAGAGGGCGACGCTAGCGTGTGGAGTGGTTGGCGCAACGGGAATGGTGTAGAGGTCTCTACCACTATTGTAGCAAAGGATCTGTCGCCGGGTTGGAATATCCTTCACAAAGAAACCAGACGCGTCAAATTCGATGGAGCAATTGTTGTGTCTTGTGAATTGGCGAACATATATAAGATTGTGAATAAGAGAAGGTATGATAAGAACATTGCGAAGGAGGAGGTTAGTGGTGAATGTAGACAGAGAGGAGTCACCTCAGCATCGGACAGAAAGAGAGTGGCCATTACCGATGGTGACAAAGGGGGAGGAAGAGGGGTGACAAGAATAAAGTATACCGGCCGATGACGCCATGTGTGAGGACGCCTCAGAGTCCAGCACCCTAGGGTGCTGTGGTTGGAGTGTCATCTGGTTGAGGGTGGCGACGAGGCTAGCCTGGTTCTAGAAGGGAGCCGACTGGGTGGGTGGTGTTGGTAGCGTCGGCTGAGGTGGCAGAATAGGAGCCGATGCTAGGTGAGCCTGAGGATGGGTGCTGAGAACCCTTGGTTACCAGCCGATGGGGTTGCGTGACTGGGGCTGGGGTGCCCAGCGGTTGTAGCAGAGCCACGGACCCGTGGGACCGACAGGATGGGCAAGGACTGAGGCAGGTCACGATTGCATCGGACCCTACCAGTTCCTGCCTTTGCCTTTGCCCTTGCCTTTCCTGGTGCGGGCTGTGTTACCATGGCTGGAGCCATGGCCACCAGAGCCGTGGGAGAAGGCAGCGCAAGATGCTCGGCAGCTATTATCGACTGCGGCAAGGAGAGCGGTGTGGGCCACTGCCTTCTCGTTGTTGGCCAGACGGAGTTCTTTAAGAATTAACATGTCATGGGCTCGGGCAAACGATGGAAGGGGTGTGGCGTTGGCGATGTCATCAACGGTGTTTGAGAAGCCAGGGTTAAGGCCTCGTAGAAGGGCGAGAACGAGTTGAGAGTTGGCCACAGGGTGGCCGACATCCCGGAGAGCAGCAGCCTTGACCTTGAGGCGCTGACAGTACGTGGAGACAGAGGAGTCTCCTTGTATGATGGAATGAAACTCATTGAGGAGGAAGATGGTGCGGGGCTGCTTGTTTGTGAGGAAGATCCGCTTGATGGCCACCTAGAGATCCCGGGCGGTAGGGTCGGTATCGTCCATGGCAAGGTCGAGGACAGAGTGGTCGACCAAGCCGAGCAGCTAGCTGCGCACGCAGCACTCGGCGATGTCCCACTAGGGGTCATCGGGGCGAGGTGGAGCGGAGCCATCGATATAGGACCGTAGGCCGAACTTTCCACAGAGAGATTTGAAGAAGGAAACCCACTTGGAATAGTTGGCGTTAAGGTCAAGAGAGAGAGAGGAATGTGAGATTTCACGTTCACAGTAGCGTAGGAAGGGGAGAAGATCGGCGAGGTGGTGCCCGAAGTATGGTCTAGGGCACCGAGAGCCGGAGCAGACTCAACGACTGGGAGAGTGCCGGAGCTGAGGGCGGACTCGGTAGCCATGATGAGAGGAGAACAGGGACAAATAGCCGATGGGAGGAAGAAGTCAATGGGAGGAAGAAGTCGATGGAAGGATGGATCGGCCGAGCAGAGAGATGAGAAGCCAATAGAGAGTGGGCCGACCAGCCGATGTGGAGTAGGCAGCGGAGTAGGTGAGGAAAAGGTGGTGGCAGAGTAGGTGGGTGTTAACGCCAAAATCTGGCGGATCCGATGGCGCTAAAGCCAATCGGCTGAGAGGTCCATTGGAGGGTTTGATGCAGCCATCGGCCAATGGAGACACTGAGACAAAGCTGATGGAGAACTGTAGAAAAGCCGATCAGATTAGTAGAAGATTGGATTGGCTTGAAGACAGGGGATTGTCCAATCGGGATCAGGTCCGAGAAGCCCGAGGTAAGGAAGGAGAAGGATCGGCTTGACTTAAAGAAGGTCCGATAGCTACAGTGGAGAAGCCGATCAGGTTGCCGTAAAGGAAGACTTGGTTACAAATTGGTAGATTATTCAGATGAAACCGGGTTTGCGGAGGAGCCGTGGACTCCACAGCAGGGTGCTTATTTTTGTAAATTATAACCTTACTCAATTAGGGAGGTCTAGCTGGTTAGTTAACTCCTTTAGGAATATTTTCCTTTGTTCTTACTAGGAAATAATGTCCGGTGGACGTAGACGCGTCGGACTCTGTCTGTAAATCCAGGGTATAAAAACAGACCCCCTTGAAACATGTAAAATATCTCTCGATCATATTCAAACTCGGCGCATCGCCACCCTAGTTCATCTAGGTTCTACCGGCGGGTTCTGGCTCTCAACGCGAGGCTGCATCGGTTAAGTCCGATCTCCAGCGAAGGGGTAAGTCCCGCCACCATCCCGATATGTCCTGATCTGTCTAAGGCTGCATCGGTTATGTCCGACCTCTTAGGCCGATCGGATGTATTGCATCACGTCCGTGCTAGACCTATCGGCCTGTTAAGCTCCCTCTGCCGTCGTCGGTCTCGTGCTACATCGGTTAGGTCCGACCTACGGGGCTGTCGACGGTACATCGAGCTTCAGGCCTATAGTCTCCTGCACGGCGTATCATCGGAGTGCTAGCCGATGAGTTATCCATGCTCTGTGCTTCACGCCCAGCGCATCGGCCCCTCGGTCGATACGCATCAGCCTTTAGAGGCGTCCCACGATGCGTAACGCCAAACGTATCGGACCTCCAGCCTATACGCACCCGCCTTCAGAGAGGCGTCCCCTCATCGGCTCAGCTAGCCGATGGGTTCGTTCCTATCCTTGCTACGGCATAGCCGATCCGGCGTCCTCCGTATCATCGCCGCTGGCCCCGGCCTCGTACTGTCTCGGTTAGGTCCGATCTTCGAGGTTCGGTGTTGATGGCGCTGCCATGGCGGGCGACGGGTCTCTTGCTGTCATATCTGGAGTGGCATCGGCTTTGTAGCCCGTGCCTTCTTGCGCTAATCATCGCCTAGGCTACATCCGCTTTCATCGATTTTTCCAGCCGATGAATCATTGTTCGGCTGTCCGGAGGGATCCCGTGCGCCTCGATATCCTCTGAGCACACTCTGGTTCCTCCATCGGCTCTATGGTCGACCGCTCATCGACACCTGTCTACATCGGCTCCCCAGCCGATCAAACAGCATCCTGAACCTATCGGCAGCCAGCCGATAGCGAGCGTCTATATCGGACCCGCTCGTCTCACCTCCTTGTCAATTGCAGGGTCAAATTGACTAGCACGCCCACGAACCTCGAGACCTAAGGACCTGCACTGGAGACAAGCAGACCTCCCCGGCCTTCGCGTGACCGAGCCGCCGTCCCTCCCCGGTCGCGGGATTTTTTGGCGGCGAGCACGCATCTTGGCACGCCCAGTGGGACAAGAAGACCTTTTTCATCAGTTGAAAGCCCTTCAATCAACAGTGCTCGCATGGAGGGTAAAGAAATCAACACAGACAATATAATCCCAATAACGATGAAGGATTTAACTGAGGAGCAGAGATACCAGGTGGAGCAGAACATAGCTAATTTTCAAAAGCTCTATCTGGAGTCCTTCAGTATGACTCGACAAGGGCCGATTCAAAAGTCCAAAATGCCAAAGCCAGTTTTGGAAGGAGAATCGAGCCGATCGTCGTCCATCAGTCCTCAAAAGCCACTGTAGGAGATAGTTGACGAAGCTGTTCACCATGCGCTTATTAACCAATCGGGTGTACTGGTGAATACTTTGCACAACTTAATCAAGAAAACTATGGATGGATCTATTGTTAAGGAACCTGATCAAGGGCCGGTATATTTACCGATGAAAACAGGACAACCACAAATTACTTATGGATCCAGAAGGGATATATCGGCAAATATGTTTCCACCAGTGCAAGAGCAGATTGGGGGGCAACATGAAGACATGATGCCAAGGTATCATCGGACGGCCTATTACGGGGGATATAAACAACAATATCCTAGTAATAACTATCAAGGAGATCATTATGGGTCATGTCAGACACCAACTTCGATCCCACGGTACCAAAAGGAGAACCTAAAGGAAGAAGATTGGACTGCCAGGATTGCGGAAGTTGTAAGGGAGCAATTCGGTATCAAGTCTAAAGAACAAACTTTGATGTATCGACACCCTTACCCAGAGTGGATCGACAGAATTCCGCTGCCGCATCGATTCAAAATTCCAGATTTCTCTAAGTTCTCAGAGCAAGATAATATATCTACAATGGAACATATTAGCCGATTCCTGGCTCAATACGGGGAGGCATCGGCTGATGAAGCTCTGAGGGTCCGATTGTTTCCATTGTCTTTGTCTGGACCAGCCTTTGCTTGGTTTTCTTCGTTACATCCAAATTCAATCAGGGGATAGGCTGATTTGGAGAACAGTTTCATAAATATTTCTTGGCCAGACTTCAAAAGTTGAGATTATCAGACTTAACATCGGTTAGACAAAGGCACGATGAATCCGTCCCAGATTTCATCCAACGTTTCCGAGGCGTCAGAAGCCGATGCTACAGTCTCATTTTAAGTGACGGACAATTAGCCGATTTGGCTTTCCAAGGATTGTTGGCTCCGATTCGGGAGCGTTTCTCTTCACAAGAATTCGAAAGTTTGTCTCATCTACTCCAGAGAGTATCGGCTCATGAAAGCCGATTTGCAGGTGCCAAGAAAGAAAGGTTCCATCGGAAAGCCGATCAGCTACAAGTATACGCATCGGACTCGGATGATGAGGGATCCGATGCGGAGGTAGGACTGGCAGAATGGATCAGGAATAAAAAACCCGTATCATGTCCATGGATCAAGAAAACAAATAAAGAAGAAAGATATGATTTTGATGTTAACAAAGCTGACAAGATATTTGATCTTCTCCTCCAAGAGAAGCAGATCCAAGTTGCCACCGAATCAAGTAATCCCAGCTGCTGAAGAACTCAGAAAAAAGAAGTAAGTGGCACAATTCAATATCTCATCATACCAATGAGTGCAAGGTCTTCCGGCAACAGTTACAATCGGCTGTCGAACAGGGGAGGATCAAGTTCGAGGACAAAAGGCCGATGAGGGTCGACGGGCATCCTTTCCCGGTGAATATGGTGATCACAGGAACATCAGGAGATCGGTCCGATGAAAAGAAGCGCTGGAAGAGGTCAAAGGTTACTTCATCGGATTTAATCAAAAAATATTCCAGACTACAAGATGAAGAAAGACGAACCACAACACAACAAGAAAGGTATAATCCACACTGGGGTTGTCACTTTTTTCAGTACTGTTGGGATCAAAACATGAGGTTGCCGTCGATCGAGGACTGTCCTGAATGCAATAAACCAGGATTTTGGTACTGTGACCAGAGCCAAACGTTGTATGATCGGCCTTCCATCACTAGGCATCGGCATATAGCCGATTGGGGCCAATCAACGAAGGGCATGGTCAAAAGGCAGTTAAGAACCAGGAGTTAAACAAAGGGTTATACTCCATGAAGGATCAGTGGTGTCCATCCGGGATTTTTACAAAGAATCAGAAGAGGAGGGCACAACGGCTGCGACATAGAGAGCAGCATAAAAGACAACGGCAGGACCATCAAGAAGCTGATCGGAACCAAAAAATTAAAAAAGTATGGAAAGTAAAGCAAAAAGAGGAAGAGGCTGGTACATCGGCTCAGGCTAACATGGTATTCTTTTTGCCAATGGAATATAAAGCACACGTGTCAGATGAAGAAGGTCAAGAAGAGGATTTTGCCCAATTAATATTGGAACCGAGTCAAGCCATATTTGACAAACCAGAAGAATCCAAACATCGGCACCTAAAGCCATTGTATATCAATGGATATGTCGATGGTAAGCCGATGACAAAGATACTAGTTGACGGAGGCGCAGCCGTCAATTTGATGCCGTATTCTACATACCACAAATTGGGTAAGACGGCTGGAGACTTAGTCAAGACAAATATGGTGTTGAAGGACTTCGGAGGTAATCCATCAGAAACCAAAGGAGTACTGAATGTGGAGCTAACGGTTGGAAGTAAGACATTGCCTACCACATTTTTTGTCATCGATAGTAAGGGGTTGTATAGCCTACTCCTTGGCAGGGATCAGATTCATGCCAACTGTTGTATTCCTTCAACAATGCATCAAAGCCTCATACAATGGCAAGGAGACAGAGTTGAAGTGATCACGGCCGATCAGTCGACTAGCGTGGCAACAACTGATGTGCCATTCTAGGAAGCTGATGGTTTCAACTGCCTATCCGGACAAACATGGGTGGGAAATTTCCTGGAGGTGACTGATAAAGGAATAAAGCCGATTCAGCAAGTCGGCTCAGAAGGGAAATTAGGGCAAGGTTTTACATTGACCGATGAGATGGAACAAATAGACATAGGACCAGGAGACAGGTCGAGGCCGACGTATATTAGTAAAAATCTATGTGTTGAATTCCAAGAAAAGCTGATAAATTTATTAAAGAAATTCTGGGAATGCTTTGCTTGGGACTACCATGAGATGCCTAGATTAAGACGATCAATTGTGAAACATCGGCTTCCTATCAGACCAGGATATCGGCCATTTAGGCAGCCATAGAGGAGGTTTAAAGCAGAATGGCACGATGAAATCAAGACGGAGATCACGAAGTTATACGATGCAAATTTCATCAGACCATGCCGATATGCCAAGTGGGTATCCAATATTGTTCTAGTGAAAAAGAAAAATGGAAAGTTAAGAATATGCATTGACTTTCAGAATTTGAACAAGGCAACCCCTAAAGACGAATACCCGATGCCGATGGTCGATTTATTAATTGACGCTGCATCTGGTCACAAGATTATTAGCTTCATGGATGGAAATGCAGGCTACAATCAAATTTTCATGGCCAAAGAAGATATCCACAAGACTCCATTTAGGTGTCCTGGACCTATTGGTTTATACAAGTGAGTAGTCATGACTTTCGGATTAAAGAATGCTAGTGCTACCTATCAAAGAGCTATGAACTACATGTTTCATGATCTTATCGGACAGCTGGTGGAGATATACATTTATGACGTGGTGGTGAAATCCAAAAGTATTGAAGAACATATAGCCGATCTACGAAAAGTGCTTGAGAGGACGAAGAAATACGGACCTAAAATGAATCCTCACAAGTGTGCTTTTGGCATATCGGCTGGACAATTTTTGGGTTTCATGGTGCATGAGAGAGGAATTGAAGTCAGTGAATGAAGCATCAGGGCCATTCAGACCACTGAGCCACCTAGCAACAAACTACAGCTGCAGTCCTTGATCGGCAAACTCAATTTCATAAGGAGATTTATTTTGAACTTATCGGGAAGAATTGAGTCGTTCACTCCTTTATTAAGGTTATGAGCCGATCAAGAGTTTGTGTGGGGTGATGACCAACAAAAAGCCTTTGATCATATCAAGGAATACTTGAATTCTCCACTAGTGTTGATTCCACCGCAAAAGGGAATACCATTCAAATTATATTTGTCAGCTGATGAGAAGTCAATCGGATCAGTGCTTGTACAAGAATTTGAGTCAAAAGAACGAGTAGTATTCTACTTAAGCCGACGACTTCTGGAAGCTGAGACTAGTATCCTATTGTGGAAAAGTTATGCCTATGTTTGTATTTCTCATGTACAAAATTAAGACATTATCTTCTATCGGCTGAGTGTACAGTGCTTTGCAAAGCTGATGTGATCAAATACAAGCTATCGGCTCCAGTCTTGAGGGGGTGGGTTGGAAAATGGATATTCGCTCTGATGGAGTTTGATCTGAGGTATGAATGGCTAAGGCAGTTAAGGGACAAGCGGTAGCCGATTTTATTGTACAGCATAGAGGAGTCCAAGAGAATTATGTGGAGTCGATCCCGTGGACGTTATTCTTTGATGGATCGGTTTGCAAACATGGATCTGGTATCGGTTTGGTGATTATTTCACCTCGAGGGGCAAGTTTCGAATTTGCCTTCACAATCAAACCGTATAGTACAAATAACCAAGCAGAATATGAGGTAGTGCTCAAGGGACTTCAACCGCTGAAAAAAATTGGAGCCGATACGATAGAGGTCATTGGAGATTCTTTGTTGGTAATCAAACAATTATCTGGGGAGTATGAATGCAAGGACGAAATTCTAAAGTCATACTATGAGAAATGTCAATAGTTGCTAAAGGATTTCAAGATAGTGACATTGGATCATATTCCTAGAGAGCAAAACACGGAGGCCAATGATCTCGCTCAGACTGCTTCAGGGTATCGGCTGAACAGTAGAGTGGAAGTTGAGATAGCCGATATCAAAAACCATATGGAAGCCGATGATTGGAGATGGGAGATCGTTCAGTATTTGCAAAATCCATCAAGATCGGTTTCAAGGAAGCTTCGGTACAAGGCTATTAAGTACATTCTACTTGATGAAGAGTTGTATTATCGATCAGTCGATGGAGTGCTCTTGAAGTGTTTGGGTTCTAGAGAAGCCGCGTTGGTGATGAGCGAGGTGCATGAGGGCGTCTGCGGAGCCCATCAATCGGCTCATAACATGAGATGGATGATACGGAGGGCTAGATACTTTTGGCCGAGTATGCTGGAGGATTGTTTTAAATACTACAAGGGCTGCCAATGTGCAACGAGCTCCAGCGTCAGTTATGAATCCGATAGTCAAGCCATGGCCATTTAGAGGTTGGGGAATTGACATGATCGGCCAGATTTATCCTTCGTCCAATAAAGGGCATAAGTTCATATTGGCAGCAATGGACTACTTTACAAAGTGGGTAGAAGCTATTCCCTTGAAGAAGGTTACTTCCAGGGACGCGATTGAATTCATCAAGGGACATATCATATATCGATTTGGAATTCCACAGACAATTACCACTGATCAGGGTTCTATCTTTATGTCAGAAGAGTTTCAAGGGTTTACTGCTGGTATGGGGATTAAGTTGCTAAACTCGTCACCATATTATGCTCAAGCTAATATACAGGCGGAAGCTTCTAACAAGTGTTTAATAAAATTGATCAAGCATTAGACTGATGAACAACCACGGAGGTGGCATGTCACCTTAAACGATGCATTATGGGCCTATCGGATGATGTGTCATGGATCTACCCAGGTGCCACCATATCAGTTGGTATACTGTCACGAAGCAGTTCTTCCATGGGAAGTTATCATTGGTTCTAGGAGGGTGTCTTTACAGGATCAGTTGACAGCCGATGATTATTACACGTTGATGACCAATGAGCTTGATGATTTGACTCAGAGTCGGTTAGAAGCATTTAAGAAGATCAAAAAAAATAAGGCTAAGGTCGCTAGGCATTATAACAAAAAAGTAATAACCAAATCCTTTTCTGAAGGAGATCTCGTTTGGAAGTTAATTTTATCGATTGGATCTAGGGATAATAAGTTTGGAAAATGGTCGCCGAATTGGGAAGGACCTTATCGGATCAATCGGTGTGTGCCTGGCAATGCTTACATATTGGGAAGTCTTGAAGGAGAGAAGTTTACCAAAGCGTTTAATGACAAATATTTGAAAAAGTATTATCCTAGCGTGTGGGTAGGCACCTAAATCGGCTGAGTATAGCCGATTCAAGACGGATGAGATTTCAGAGGTAGTACCAGCTGATGGTATCATCTGTGTGATCGGCTGGAGCATAGCCGATAGACAATGTACGGAAGCCGATATAGTTTGTATCGGTTACACATAGCCGATATCGTGGAGATATCGCCTTTAGAGAAGATATTTACACAACTTTTGTTGATCAAGCTGATTGAATTTTACTGCAAAAAGTTAATGTTCAAGATGACATCTAGATTTCTCCGAGGCTTAAATTTTACAAGAATTTCTTAATGGCCTTAATCACGCGCAGACGGATTTGATCTATATCGTTGATGGCGCGGATGTCATCTTTATCTGATCCGGGGATAGTTTTCAAGGTCTTATGCCGGCGAACTGCTAGCCGCACTTTGTCTGCTACCTTGGCCTCTTGGTTTTGGATCGACTTTGGTAGGCCGATGAGATGGGACTCGGTGGAATTGATGTCTTCACGAACCTTGTCGAGTTTCGCCATCAAATTGGCTTCTCGTTTCTTCAAGAGGCCAAGCTTGGTGTTGGCGTGTTGAAGGTCAGCTGATATTTCATCAAGTTTCTTCTTTTCATCAAGGGCAGTCAGCCGATCGTTGTGAGCCAGGTGACTTTGCTCAGCGCGATCGGCTATACGTCGTCTTGATGCAGTCAGCTGGGTCCTTTGGAATTCCAAGTAAGCAGCAGGCGTGAGTGCATCCAACAGTTCCGTAGGCAGGAGGTGTTAAATTTCTGCAAATCTTCCCCGGATCGACCCGCAGTCTTCTACCAGCGAGTCAATCGGAACCTCCAGCCGATGCATAATATCTGACAACTGCTCACGTGCATCAGCTGGCAAAAATGTTTCGATCGCTGTGCTGGTGGCTGAGTCGTCCTCTGCTTCCAGGTATTTGCCGATGTCGAAAGAGAACAGATCGGCTAATGACTGCATAACAACGTTAGTAAACTTGGAGATCATAAGTCAAGAAAAATTGACTTGTATGATGAACGTACCTGAGAGACAGTGGGAGCAGTTCTTGTGCGAGTATCAACTTGATGTGGGGCAGTGTGAGTAGATGCTAAAACTTCAGAGGATACCATCGGCTCAGTCCCAGTAACAGGGTCCGACGTTTGGACCTCGGGAGCCGATGGTTTAGGCTGCAAAGCGAAGGTGTCAGGATAAAGAAAAGGCAACAGAAAATTGACGCTGACACCTACCAGCTGAGATGCGGGAGGAGTTAGAATTGCCGCAGGAGAAGGGCTTCGCGAAGCCGATGCAACGATCACAACATCGGTGTCGGGTTTCCGTCTCTTAGAAACCGATCAAGCAGCCGGTTTCTTGCGCTTTGACCCTGACACCTGCGACACTCGGAGGAGAGCCGATGGAGGTGGACCGCTTTGCCTAAGGAGGGATCTGGCCGATGGAGGTTGATAGATAATCGACCGACCACTTGCGTTGGTCGAAGGTGTGTCTTTGTCGCCAACCTGTGGAATCATAGGAATTAAGATACAGTTGAAATTCAATACGATGAAGACATGATAGTGAAAGAAGGATTATCTCTTCATCGGATTCCACGTAGTCGGGATTGAGGCGAAAGTAATAATGTTCAGCCGATAGACTATACAAGTGCCTTCCCCATTCTGACCACCATCGAGCGAAGATTTTGGTATTGGATATGCAGGGCTCGAAGGTAGAGATAGTCCCTAAGGACAAGTTCGATGTCATCGAACTAAGTCGGTCATACTCCAAGCCGCTTTTCACTTCTTCGCGGGCTCAGAGTTTGCCGATGAAGAACAAGCCGATGGGGAGTTGGCCGAAGCCCAACTGACGAGCACTAACCGAAGGATGGTAGAACTCGTATGATGGATGTTGGGATCGGCCCATTGAAAATCCGATCGGCAGAAGACAAGGAGTTATGGAGGATAAAATGATGGTCTTCGATTCTTCATCGGCTAAGGCATTCATCGGATGAAACCTGGAAGACATTTGAAAGGATGAGTCATCCTCGTACGCAAACCAGATGGTGACCTCTTTGGTAAAGCCATAGTAGAAACACTTAAACCATCAGCTGAGTCCGAGGGGGGTTATTTTGCTTCTAGGAAGAGTCGATGAAGCTTCACCCAGCGAAATGCATCGGCGTCGGCTGGCCTCGTTTTCTTCTGGGTAATTAGTCGGGAACATCATGAAAGAGAAAGGGGGCCTGGCAATGACTTTGGAGGTGTAGACGTTCAACCAAAGTAGTATAAACCACCAGGGTCCGCCAATATGTCCGACTGGATGGCCTGTTGACAGCTTGGTCGCAACTTGATGGAGCAGATGATAAGTTGCTCCGAGAAGATAATGCCCCAGGGGAATTTGGCGGTGATTGGCCAGGAGCTCTGCCAAACATTGCATGTTCGTTGTTGGACCGAGAGTCGAACCACCAAAGAAGAATCGTTCCAGCCAAAGATTCAAGAACGCTACATGTTCACGTCCATCGACTGGGCCGGAGGATTTGTTATGCAAGGAAATGTACTTAGTCCAACCTCCGACATTCTTAGTGTTTAGTTGATACTTAGGTTTGAATCTGAGGCTGAAAAGGTTCATGTAGTGGATGGTGTTGAGGCAGGTCAACATAGTAACATCCATCAAGGTGGGAGTCATCAGCCCATGCCCGAACATGAAGGCATTCAAGATGTCCGACCAGAAGTAAGAAGCCGATGCAAGCAGAGGTTCGTTCCTTTCCATATCGGCTAAGGAAAGGTTAATGCAATGGTCTATTTCCAGATCCTCCCATAAAGTCTTTTTGGAGGCAGAAACCCTAAGGTACCAGTTCCTCCATTCAGGGAGTTTGCTAGGCCAGGATCCGAAGCTATGAGCTCAATCGGTGATGGCCATGGATGAGTTCTTGAATGGGATCCTTTCTGTTTCGGAGTTGATGAAATCAGTCGGATCCTCGTTACCCATAGGGCCAAGAAAGAAGTGACCGGGGCGGTCAGAGATTGGAATAGTGATCTGACTCTTAAGATCCTACAGAAACCAGAACCCGATTACTGATGAGAAATCGGGATGGGTAAGAATCGTGCAAAACATAGGATGAAAGAGCAGATAATGGTTACCTCAGGGATTATGTGTGTGGAAGCCATTGCGCAAACAAAGGAGTAGCGACCGATGAAGAAATCTGCGAGAGCTTGCCTTCAGTCTTCTGAACCCGTCGAGATTCACAGAAATTTGCGGATGCCTGTGGAGCTCGTCAAGGTTTGGGATTTTTGATGAGAAGAAGTGTGTGGAAGAAGGCTGAGGAGGGGATATATTTTATAGAGGTGGAACGACCTAGTCAGAAATCTGAGCCGATTAATGGGGTTTTAACGGGTCATCCTGGTTTGCGGAGGTTTCTAACGGCTCGGAATGTCGTAGTCTGTTGGCAAACTCCGAAATTGGGGGGCATGTGTTAGTGCCAAAATCTGGCGGATCCGATGGCGCTAAAGCCGATCGGCTGAGAGGTCCGTTGGAGGGTTTGATGCAGCCATCGGCCGATGGAGATACTGAGACAAAGCCGATGGAGAACTGTAGAAAAGCCGATCAGATTAGTAGAAGATTGGATCGGCTTGAAGACAGGGGATTGTCCAATCGGGATCAGGTCCGAGAAGCTCAAGGTAAGGAAGGAGAAGGATTAGCTTGACTTAAAGAAGGTTCGATAGCTACAGTGGAGAAGACGATCAGGTTGCTGCAAAGGAAGACTCGGTTACAAATTAGAAGATTATTTAGATGAAACCGGGTTTGCGGAGGAGCCATGGACTCCACGGCAGGGTGCTTATTTTTGTAAATTATAACCTTACTCACTTAGCGAGGTCTAGCTGGTTAGTTAACTCCTTTAGGAATATTTTCCTTTGTTCTTACTAGGAAATAATGTCCGGTGGTCGTAGACGCGTCGGACTCTGTCTGTAAATCTAGGGTATAAATATAGACCCCCTGGAAACATGTAAAATATCTCTCGATCATATTCAAACTCGGCGCATCGCCACCCTAGTTCATCTAGGTTCTACCGGCGGGTTCTGGCTCTCGACATGGGGTTGCATCGGTTATGTCCGATCTCCGGCGAAGGGGTAAGTCCCGCCACCATCCCGATATGTTCTGCTCTGTCTAAGACTGCATCGGTTAGGTCTAACCCCTTAGGCCGATCGGATGTATCGCATCACGTTCGTGCTGGACCTATCGGCCTGTTAAGCTCCCTCTACCGTCGTCGGTCTCGTGCTGCATCGGTTAGGTCCGACCTACGGGGCTGCCGACGGTACATCGAGATTTAGGCCTATAGTCTCCTGCATGGCGTATCATCAGAGTGCTAGCCGATGAGTTATCCATGCTATGTGCTTCACGCCCAGCGCATCGGCCCCTCGGCCGGTATGCATTAGCCTTTAGAGGCGTCCCACGACGCGTAACGCCAAACGTATCGGACCTCTAGCCGATACGCACCCGCCTTCAGAGATGCGTCCCCTCATCGGCTCAGCTAGCCGATGGGTTTGTTCCTATCCTTGCTATGGCATAGCCGATCCGACGTCCTCCGTATCATCGCCACTAGCCCCGGTCTCGTACTATCTCGGTTAGATCCGATCTTCGAGGTTCGGTGTTGATGGCGCTGCCATGGTGGGCGACGGGTCTCTTGCTGTCATATCCAGAGCAGCATCGGCTTTGCAGCCCATGCCTTCTTGCGCTAATCGTCGCCTAGGCCACATCTACTTTCATCGGTTTTTCTAGCCGATGGATCACTGTTCGGCTGTTCGGAGGGATCCCGTGCGCCTCGATATCCTCTGAGCACACCCTGGTTCCTCCATCGGCTCTACGGTCGACCGCTCGTCGACACCTGTCCACATCGGCTCCCCAGTCGATAAACAGCATCCCGAACCTATCGGCAGCCAGCCGATAGCGAGCGTCTATATCGGGCGTTCTCGTCTCACCTCCTTGTCAATTACAGGGTCAAATTGACTGGCACGCCCGCGAACCTCGAGACCTAAGGACCTATACTGGAGACAAGCAGACCTCCCAGGCCTTCGCGTGACCGAGCCATCGTCCTCCCCAGTCGCGGGACTTTTTGACGGCGAGCAGTGGGTCAGAAAGTAGTTGGGTCATGGACGTGCGAGGATTCACGTCCGTGGACTCGTAGAGGCCAAGGAGTGGAGCAGACGGGAAAAAGGCAGGGAGTGGCCGGATGTGAAGAGAATATGTTCGCGTCCGGGAGGCAAGGATTCGTGTTCGTGGACACATGGACACGTTAGATTGGCTCGAACATGAGGGGAGAAGGTTCACGTCCGAGAACCGTTGAGCGTGTCGGAAAAGGCAAGAACCAAGGGAGGGTTCCTGCCAATGGAGGGATGGACAAGTCCAGCCAATGGGAGGACGGACGAGTTCAGCCGATGGAGACGATGAGCGTGGAGGTGCGTCGACGTCAGAGAAGAAAGGATGCATGAAGCAAGAAGAAGGGCGGAAACAAATGCGAGGCGAGACGAGGAGGCGAATGGAGACCGTCGCCTTGTCGCGTGGAGGTGGAATGGAGAAAAAGAAGGTAACTGTGGGAGAGACGAGGAGAAGAAGGAAATAGAGACGAGAGAGCGAGGAGAGTACCGGGAATAGGGTCGGCGACGGGAAGAAGACATCGATGACGAGAAGGAAAAAGGTCGGCTCTCCGGAGGGAGAAAGCTAGCGTATCGGAAATATCTAGATTCACTCTGATACCATATAGAAATGTGTATAGTGACTAAGACCCCGAGTGTACACGAGGGATTGGGTCTATATATATACAACCTAGGCGAGTGTTCTAACACTTTCCTTCTCATAGGTACACAGACCATGATTTCGTGCGCCCAATGCCTTACTTAAGAACGATAATGGGTGTCCTGCCTGCATAAGCACTACCCCCACACCCTGATGCATCAGTCTCAATTTCAAATGTCTTGGAGAAATCTGGAAGCGCCAAAATAGGAGCCATGGTCGAAGCATGTTTCAGGGTGTCAAAGGCCGCCTGCATTTCAGAAGTCCACAGGACCACAACATGCTTCTTCAATAAATCAATAAGAGGATGACTGATGAAACCAAAGTGCTCCACGAATTTGCGGTAATAACCGGCCAAGCGCAAAAACCCTCTGACATCCTTCACCGATTGAGGCACATGCCACTTGAGCCTCAATCCTTCTACACTAGCAACACTGGTGAAGAAAATGGGCTACAGCTAGATTGTGTCACTCCATGCTGCAACATATCAACTACTCGACACTCAATTTCGTCATTCCGATCCTGCCAAAGATTGTTTTTATAAGTTGGTTAGCATATATTTGTATACAATCCACATAGTGATTTAATACAATTATATTTGATATCATCTATCATGGTATCAGTAGGGTTCCGATTCCTACAATTGCTTCCGCTTACCTAGCTATCACTATGCCGCCCCAAGCCACGCCATCCCCACGCCATGCCATCCCCACACCGCCCAAGCTGCGCCATCCTCGCACAGCCACAAGCCGCGTCGTCGTTGCGCCGCCACAAGCCGCCATGCTTCTCTCTCTGTTACCATGGCTAACGATGCCGTGCATAACGCCCTTGTTGCGCGCGTTGCAGCCTTCATGCTTGACGAGCGCTGGGAAGTTGCTCGTCAAGAGGTCGAGCGCCTAGAGGCTACTCATCTTGAGACTGAGAACTAGGAACCCAAGCACCTCGCAGCCACCCGTCCAACCGAGGAGGCATGTGCACTTGTTCTCGCTGAGTAGGCCATCACCGCCCTCTCAGCACTTCATGCCTAGGTCATGGCAATCCTCAACGTTAGGTCCTTTGTGCCCATTGTCCTCGATTTCTCCTCGCCGCACTACAATCGGTGGTGTGGTCTTTTTATGAACACCCTCGATCGGTTCACGTTGGCCAAACATGTTCTCTCTGATGTGGATCTCTCCGACGATCCCTCGTGGAGACACCTGGACGCCATAGTCCACTCCTAGCTCTATGGCACCATCCACCCCGATCTCCTTGAGGCTGTGATGAACCATGACGACAACCCTACCACTGCTCACATCATCTGGCTCGCCCTTGAGTAGCAATTTATTAGGAACAAGGAGACTTGCGCTCTTCTCCTTGACACGGAGTTCCATACCTTCGTCCAAGGGGATCTAACTATCGTTGACTACCACTGCTGCCTCAAGACGATGGCTAATCAACTTGCTGACCTTCGTGAGCTGGTCCACAACCGCACCCTCGTCCTCAACACCCTTCGCGACCTCAACGATCACTTCTCCTATATGGCGCCCTAATTCAACACCAATGCCTCTTCCCGACCTTCAACGCCGTCTGTTCTGATCTCTGCCTTGCTGAGATCACCATGACAGCCAAGCATAGCTCCCTGCGTAGGTTTTTGCTACTTCTACTTGGTGTGCTCTTGCACCGCCCTTGTTCCCCCCTCTAGCTAGCACTAGCAGCTCCGGTGGCAACTACTATGGCAACACTGGCTGCACTATGATGTGGCATGGTGGTGCCAAGAAAAACCGTGGTGGTGGTCCATTTGCCCGTGGTCTCTAGGCCAACTGTCCCGAGACGGCCCCCTATGCGGCCTACCTCTACTCCACCACCTAGCTGGCATCTAGCCTACGACACCTTTCAGGCTTTCTGGGCCGGCCCACTAGGCTCCTCGTGGCCTGCTGGCACTCCGCAACCACACTCCTTTGTTGGACCAAAGCCGCCTTACGGACCACTGTAGTCTAGGCCAACGCCACCATTGGTCTCCCTTCTGCTATCTGCTGGACCTATGGGTAGGCCTAGTCCGACAGGCTAGATGAGCCACCGTAGCAGATTTGCCTGGAACCAGGATGCGCTTGCCTCATCATTCAACATGATGACCATGCAAGCCCCGCTAACTAATGGGTGGTATATGGAAATAGGTGCAGAAACACATATGACATCCAACTCTGGTAATCTCTCCTCCTCCCATCTGCCCTCATTTTCCACACCTTCTCACATTGTCGTTGGTAATGGTTTTTTGATTCCTGTCTCTAGTACTGGTTTTGTCTCCTTTCCTTTCACCCGAGACAACCTCACTCCAAATAACATTCTTGTTTCCCCTCACTTAATCAAGAATCTTTTTTCCGTTCATCAATTCACCCTTGACAACTCTTGTTTTGTTGAATTTGACCCTTATGGTTTTTCTACGAAGGATTACAAAATCAAGAGCATGATTGCCAGGTGCAATAGTTCGGGACATCTCTATCCTTCCTACCGGTACTTTGTCCACCATGCTCTAGCAGCATTGTCTAGGTCACCTTAGTCCTGAGGCTTTGTCCTGCCTAGTTGCTTCCTCTACCATTTTATGTAATGAAAGTGAGCTAAAACATTTGTGTCATGCTTGTCAGCTTGGATGCCATATGTGCCTCCCATTTCATTCGTCAAGTTCTTGTGCCCCTAAGAACTTTGATTTAATCCATTGTGATCTTTGGACCTCCATATTCTTAGTGTGTCTGGTTACAAATATTACCTCATTATTCTTGATGACTGCTCCCATTACCTCTAGACATTCCCATTGCGGCTAAAATTTGACACCTTTTCTACACTTGCTCACATTTTTACTCTTATTTCTACGTAGTTTGGCACCACCATTAAGAGCGTCCAGTGCGACAACGACTAAGAGTTTGACAACTCCTCCACCCTCACGTTCTTTCTTTCCCATGGCGTCACTCTGCGCATGTCATGCCCCTATACTTCTCCACAAAATGGCAGGGCTGAACGCATCATCCACACCACTAATAATATTATGCTCTCTCTCCACTTTTAGGCTAGCGCTCCTTCTTATTGGGTTGAGGCCCTCTACTCCAACACGTATCTCCTCAACCGCCACCCCAGTAAAACACTCACTTTCTCCACACCATTTTTGCCCTCTATGGTGCTCAGCCCTCCTATGATCACCTGCACGTGTTTGGGAGTCATTGCTATCCCATTCTCTGCCTCATAAACTCGCTCCTTGCTCCATCGAGTGTGTCTTTCTTGACTACTCTTCTGACCACAAAGGATACCAGTGTCTGGATCTTTCCTTAATTCGTTTAATAATCTCACGGCATGTCACATTCGATGAGTCCTCCTTTCCCTTTTCTGAGGTCTCATCCCCTCCTTCATCTGCCTTTGACTTTCTATCAGAGTATGATTTTGCACCTATTTTTCCTATTGGTTTTCACTTTGTTGCAGGTATCACTGCCCTACACCAGTCGCCGCTGCCCATGCTACTCTCACTCAGCAGGCTATTGTCAGCGGGCCTCACAGTCTAGTTGAGCCGTACACCTCGTCTGCACCTGCTCATCGCATGGCCCCCACGATGCCCATGTCGCCATCAGCGCTGTCCCCTCGCCCTGATGCTGGTCCTAGAGGGCCCGTGCTGTCTACTGGCCTTGGCACCAGAGGCATCATGATGTCCCTTGGCATCGTCGACTCGATGCTGCCTCAATTTGGGACGCTCACCTCTCCGGTGCCACTCTTGAGTACAGGCGCCCCTTTGGGCCCATCTGTCTCGTTTGGTGACACCTTCCCTAGGGCCCACCTGTCTCCTGGTTGGGACACATCTACGCCTCCCCCGAGCGCAGTGCCATCGTCCTGATCACCAACAAGAATTGCATGGTAACTTGTGGCAAGCACAGGTTTCGACAACCAAAGATTCCTTTTGATCTGCATGTTGCTCCTGTCTCCCCAATACCCAAGACTTACCACAGTGCCTTGGCTGACCCCAATTGACGTGTGGCCCTGCATGAGGAGTACGCAACACTGCTGGCCAATAATACCTATGAGCTGGTTCCTCGTCCCTCTAGAGTTAATATTGTCATTGACAAATGGGTTTTTCACCACAAGTTTCATCCTGATGGTTCTCTGGAGCGCTATAAGGTGCGATGGGTCCTACGTGGATTCACCCAGTGCCCTAGTATTATTTTGGTGAAACCTTCAGTCCGATTATCAACTCTGCCACCATTCGTACAGTTCTCACTGTTGCTCTCTCTAATGATTGGCCTGCTCATCAGCTCTATGTGAAGAATGTCTTTCTTCATGGTACTCTGGATGAAACTATCTATGGTGCTCAGCCAGCTGGTTTTGTTGACAACACTCACCCGGATCTAGTTTGTCACCTCAACAGGTCTCTATATGGCCTAAAGCAAGCGCCCCATGCCTGGTATAGTCGTTTCGCTTCTCACACTTTGTCTATGGCTTTGTTGGTTCTCTTTCAGATACTTCATTATTCATTTATCATCAGGGTAGTGAGACAATTTATTTACTTCTCTACGTGGATGATATTGTACTTACTACATCATTGGACTCTCTTCCTCACCGTGTCATTGCCGCACTTTAGTAGGAGTTTGCTATGAAGGATCTTGGCCCCCTACATCATTTCTTGGGTTTATTTATCACTCATCAGGATGGTGGCTTTGTTCTCTCCCAGTGTCAATATATTCTTGAGATACTTGACTGTGCTGGCATGCTCGACTACAAGCCTTGCTCCACACCAGTCGACATTTGTGCCAAGCTATCAGCAATTGCGGATCCTCCTATCTCTGATCTGTCTCACTACCGTGGGCTTGCTAGGGCCCTCCAGTACCTGACTATCACCCACCTTGATATTGCTTATGCTGTTCAGTAGGCCTGTCTTCACATGCATGATCCATGAGAGCCTCGCTATGCATTGGTCAAACGTATCCTTCGATTCTCGCACGGTACTTTGGACCTCGATCTATAGCTCTGTCGTGCTGATCTCTTTGCTTTGGTTGCTTACTCCAATGCTGATTGGGCCAGTTGCCCTGACACTCGCCACTTCACATCTGGGTATGCCATTTTTCTTGGTGATAACCTCATCTCTTGGTCCTCGAAGCGATAACCCACAGTCTCCCGTTCCAATGTTGAGGTGGAGTATTAGGCTATTGCTAATGCAGTTGCTGAGTTGACTTGGTTATGGCAGCTACTTCAAGGGCTCCATGTTCCTCTCCAGCGTGCCACTATTGTATTCTGTGACAATGTAAGTGTTGTGTATCTCTTGACGAACCAGATGAACATCAACGCACCAAACACATCGAGATTGATCTTCACTTTGTCCCAAAGCGTGCCACGGCAAGCATGGTTCGAATGTTGCATATCCTTTCTTCCTCACAGTACACTAATATTTTTACCAAAGGGGCTACTGTCTTCAATCTTCACGGAGTTCTAAACTAGTCTAAACGTTTATTCTTGTGGCTAGTTATGCTCTAACTGCAAGGGGTGTTAGACTACTATTATAGGATAGTTTTGATTTAGTTTGACTCTTTTCTATTGTTAGACTCCTATTGTTGGATACTTTCGATTCAGTTCGATTCTTTCCTATTCTGCCAAAGATTGTTTCTATAAGTCAGTTTGAATATGACGGTATATATTTGTATACAATCCACATAGTGATTTAATACAGTTACATTTGACATCTTCTGTCAATATTGATAAGGTCGAAGGTTCATAGGTTTGGCTCTTGGCATTATTGGAATTGCACAATCAAATGGCTGAGCTAGAGGTGATCCAGTAGGCTCCTCAAATACTTGCTTAAATTGTTGCAGCAACTGCTCAATAGGAACACGAATACTTGCAGAAGGTGTTACAAAGTCGACCAAACATAATTCAATAGTATGCGCAATTGCATCCTTATGGATCCATCCCTTCACTTGACAAGCTGAAAGCAAAGGACATCAACTGATGTCAGATACAATACCCTGAAGAGAGATAGGTCAAACTTTGATCATAAACTCCAATCTCTTGTGTTTCCAATCGATGTGCATTGGGCTGTGAGCTTGCAACCAATCCATGCCCAGAATGATGTCATAACACCCCAGGGATAGTATTTTCAAATTAGGAATGGACGACTTCCCCTGAATCCACCAATGACAGCCTTGAAGTTCCCTAGTGCAACTCAAAATGCCTCCATTAGGCACTCTAACACGCATTGGAGAAACAACCTCTGGAACTCTTCCTCGCCAAACTTACGACAAACCATGTGCACAAACTCTCCCCAACCCACTGATCAGGGTGAGTACCACACTGGCCAAAATAAGTGTCATACTTCAGCTTCCAAGCATAAGGATTTTGCCCAAAAAAAAAACTGGACACTCCACTCTTGTATTACGACTCTGAAATCCTGAATTCCATACCCGTCCCAACCCAGAATACTCATGAATGTGCAAGGAAGGAAGAGAATAAGAACACTCACCCTTGACCAGGAGAGACGAGAGGGAAATTCATTCCTCACAGCCTTCCTCTAGTGCTGAAACGTCTCACCGTGGCCTAATAGCCCATGACCGATGTCACCCCCAAGCTAGTCCTTGTCTTCATCCGTGACCTTGAACAAGCACGGACCCATCAGTGTAGTTAGAAGAGGAGGTAGATCAGCCGGCTCGACAGAGTACCGGGTTGTGTGCGATGGAATTCACTTGAGACCGCAACTCTAACACCAAAATTTAGCACGAACTAGCGTATATGGTAGTTTTGGTGGGTTTAATAAAAGCTAATAGTCTTCGATAAAGGCCAATGGTGATAGATCAGCTAGAGCCAATGGTTGATAGATTAGCTGGTATTTTTAAGTTTGGGTCCGAATCGATAGATTAGCCCACAAATAATTGAGTCTAGGCCAATTCATAAAAAAAAGTTATCTTTAAAAACATCTATTGTAATTATTGTAATTAGGTAAGATTGTATCATAATTAGAAAGTTTTATTAGTTTCTATTTTATCCATAAGTGTTTTAGTTATTTTTCTTTCGATTAGAAAGTAATATTCGAGCAGATTGCTTGTAACAGTTTAGGACACATATAATACTATGGTATAAATACAATACCCTAGGGTCTTGTACGATATCTGTCGATCAATACAATATAATTTTGGCACATCGCCACCCTAGTTCTCTAGGTTTTTCTCGGTGAGTTATGGCTCTCAACACAAGGCTACATCGGTTAAGTTCAATCTCTGACAAAGTGCTAAGTCCTACCACACCCGGCAGTTGTATTGGCTATTTAGTCTTATCTATGGCTGTATCATTTTGATCTCCTAGATTATTTTTGATCGCCTAACTACGGTTGCAAGTTTATCCAGATTCATTAGCTTGTTTGATGATTGCATTGTCTTGATCTCTTAAATTGGTCTAGTGTATTCGTCACATTTGCATTAGATCCATTGACTTGATAGATCTTTTTCTGATTATCTACAATTTGGTACTATTTCAGTTAGGTCCAATTTATTAGATTGTCACTAAGAGATTAAATTTATTTAGTTAATAGGTTTAATGCAATGTTTTTTTAGAGTGTTAGCCGATGAGTTATCCAATGAATATTCATGCTACGATTAATCTACTATCAACTGATCAAGTTTTATTAGTTACAATCTTATACTGTTTCAGTTCAATCTGATCTATCTGTTAATAAGGTTAGTATCGTGAGGTGATAGGTTTCATTTTTTTTTATTGCATTGGCTTACATCGGATCTTTGGCCGATGTATTTATTTTCATTATGAGCTTCAATGTTTACATCATTTATTTTATACCTACATCGGACAGCTAATGTTTATCCCTATCGATAATTCAGCCGATAGCAGGAGTCCGTATTATCCTATTGGCTGATTGGCTTATAAATTTAATTTTTTCTATCTTCCTTATCAATTATAAGATCAAATTAATTGACACGCCCTCCATATCAACAACCCAAGAACGCCAAAAAAGCTTAAGGACCTATATTAGAGTTAAGCAGATCTCCTAGGCCTTCGTATGTGCGACGCAAGAGTCTTGATTTTTGCGCCAACATATTTTTAGCACGCCCTTGCTTACCTCTAAACCTCACGGGGAGTGTCCGACCGAGCCGAGCGGAACTCCGATCAGGGAAAGACAATGGCTTGGTCACGCGAAGGCCTATGAGATCTGCTTAACTTCAGTACAACTCCTTAAGATTCAAGGTCCAAGAGCATGTCAGTCAATTTGACTCTACAATTGACAAAGAAGTGAGACGAACGGGTTAGTTGAACAATGGGCTAATACGAGCTCTCGCTATCAGCTGGCTACTGATATGATCAAGTTGGTCATCGGTTGCATCCAGATGGCTCCTGTTATCGGCTGGTCGCCTATAGCAATTGGGATGCTCTTCCATCGGCTGCAGAGCCGATGAAGGCGTAGATAGATATTGACGAAGGATGTGATGACCCTGGGTATAGCGAAAGCAAGATCCTGATCAATCAGTCACAGAGCCAATGGGGGTACCAAAGTGTATTCAAAGAATAGCAAAGCACGGGGGATCTCTCCTAGTTGCCGACGAAAGCTATAACTCTCGAGCATCGGCTGAATAGCTGATGGAGGTATGAGAGAGACGCATAAAACGGATTAGAGGACCTATAGGCCAAAGAGCCAATGATGCTCCACGGTATCCAAAGCGTAGAGCGGAGCCCGATCCCTCACGAAGCCATAAGGGTCAGCGACCATGGTAATGGCACCGTTAGTTCTAGCCTCAATAGATCGCACCGAAACAAGACAGTATGATGCCGGGGACAAATGACACAGAGACGATGAAGGCTTAGACCGAACGTAATGATTAGGGAGGAAAGAGGTGAGGTCATCGGCTACCTACTGGCCGAACATTCGACGCAGGCCTACACCTAAAACCATCGGTCGCTCGAGTCGATAGGGAACAAGACCCGCTAGATGTCCATGCCGACCATGTCAGATGTGAGCCCTGGAAGATCAGACCGAACCGAGACAATACCAGGAAGTGTCCGACGTATCCGGATAGACCTCTAGAGGATCGATCGTTAGACGATACGTGAGACGGATATGGAGCCTACGTTAAGTATAACTTGTTGGCTACTCACTCCGACGAGACGCTGCGCGAAGACCTGCCGGTGCGTCGGCTTGAACCACCGCCGCTGATCCCATAGGTTGAACCTAACTGATATAGCATGAGACCATGGATGGAGGAGCGAGACCGATGCGCCGGCGTGCCTCGCCTGGACGTGATGAGGTATACTCGATCCGACAAAGAGGTTGAACCTAACTGATGCAGCCTTAAAGGAAGTAGAGCATACGATAAGAAGACATCTATAAAGGTATGCATGCATCAACCGAAAGGCCAATGCACTAGGCATGACGGTCGATGGAAGTCTTCTGAAAATGAGTGCGTATCGGCTGAGGAGCCGATAAGCTAGGCGTGTTACTCAAGGTATAGATAACTCATCGGCTAACCACTCCAATGAAATGCCGGGTAGAGACCTATAGGCCTACAGCTCAATCGACTGTCGACAGCCCTATAGGTCAAACCTAATTGATGCAGCATGGGATTGACGATGGCAGAGAGAGCTTGGTAAACCGGTAGATCTCACATAAATATGATGCTGTACACACAATCTGGCTAAAAGGTTAAACCTAACTGATGCAATCTTAGACAGAGCAAGATAAACTGGGATAGTGGCGGGACTTACCCCATCGCCGGAGATCGAACTTAACCGATGCAGCCCTGTGTCGAGAGCCAGAAGCCACTGGTAAAAACTTAGATAAACTAGGGTTGTGATGCACCGAAGTTGTATTGATCGAAAGATATCTTATAGGCTTTTAAGGGGTCTATGTTTATACCCTGGCATTACAGAGTCCGACATGGTTACAACAACCGTCAGACGTTATTTCCTAAAAAATATAATAGTAAAATATCTCTAAGAAAGTTAACTGAACTAACTAAACATTTCTATCAATATAAGATATAATTTACATAGATAAATTATCTTGCTGTGAGTTCCACAGCTCCTTCTCAGACATGGCCTCATTTGGATAGTCCTCCATAATTAGACTAAATCCTTCCTCGCTCTGTTCGGTCGGCTTCTTCCCGATAACAATCGGACTCTTCTTTACTAAATCGATCATCTTTCTAATCTTTTCATGGGCTTACTAGATTTTGGCGTTAATAGCCTAGTGGCACTAAATCTTGAAAAGCAACAGGTTTGATAAAGAAGTCAATGAAGAGATTGTAATTCCAGTCACATTAGAGGAGTCAACAAAGAACAAAGGCAACAAGTAGAGTAATCCGTCATTGATTTCTTGAATCTCTGCTTGAATCCTTTTAGTATTATGCGACAAGGACCGATTCAGAAGACACCGTTTCTAAGACCAACTCTAATCGGTGAACCAACCTAACCTGCATCTTCAAGTCTACAGAAATCCATCCAAGAGTTAGTTGATGAAGTTATACATTACATACTGATCGATCAATTTGGAGGGTTGATGAATATGCTTCGAGGTTTGATGAGGAAAAGAGTGGATGAATTTCTTACTCAAGAACCCCTAGTTTATATATCAGCAAAATTGGTCCACAGATGCCAATGTTAAATCAGCCTGATGGTTATATTTTGCTCGAGTGGTAGCATGATGGAGTAAATGAGTGGATTACAAAGATAGTAAAAATGATAAAAGAACAGTTCGCCTTGAAACTAAAAGAGGAAAATTTCATGTATTTGGCGTCTATACTCTAAGTGGTTTGATAGAGTTCCATTGCCATGCTAATACAAGATACCAATTTTCTTCAAGTTCTCAGGACAGGACAACTTTTCCAATGTGGAACATATAAACTGATTATTGGCATAATGTGGGGAAGCATTGGCTGAAAACACTATGCTAGTGAGAATCTTTCCCTTGTTGTTATCTGGATTAGCTTTTCATCTTTGCCACCAAATTCCATTAGAAGGTGGGCTGGTTTAGAAAAGCAATTTCACAAATACTTTTTTTGTTGAGGTCCATGAGATGTGGCTCACATATTTGATATGAGTGAAGCAGAATGTGCAGGAATCAATATTAGAATATATTCAGCGATTCCATGATGTTTGAAGCCAATGCTACAGCTTGAATTTGAGTGATGAACAGTTGGCAGAGCTAAACTTCCAAGGATTATTGGTCACATCAAAAAGAAGTTTTTCTGTCAAGAGTTTGAGAGCTAAGCGCATTTGATGTAAATAGTATCGACTCATGAAAGCCGATTGTAAGGAGCAAGGAGGAGATCGCAGAGTTGTGGGAGCTTGAAGAAGATATTTTCAAAACATAAATTCTTATACTCCAAAATTAGAGGGCATGTGTTAACGCCAAAATTTGACATGGATTAGTGCATTGGCATGGTAGCTTTGGTGGGTTGGATAAAAACTGATAGTCCTTGACAAAGGCCGATGATGATGGGTCAGCTAGAGTTGATGGTTTATAGATCAGCTAGTATGTTTGAGTTTGGTTTCGGATGGATCGATTAGCCCACAAATAATTGATTCTAGTCCAGTTCGTGGAAAGTAAAGAAAGAAGTTATCTTTAGGAATATCTATTGTAATTAGGTAATATTTTATTATAATTAGGAATATTTGTTAGTTTCTATTTTATCCATAAGTGTTTAGTTATTTTTCATTCTTGATTAAGAAGTAATATCTGAGCGGATTGGTTGTAACCATTTAGGACTCATGAAATCCAAGGGTATAAATACAAACATCATGGGGTCTTATAAGATATCTCTCAATCAATACAATACAATTTCGGTGAATCACCACACTAGTTATCTAGTTTTTTCCTGATAGGTTCTGGCTCTCGACGCGGGGCTACATCGATTAAGTTCAATCTCCATTGAAGAGGTTGGTCCTGCCACCCATCAGTTGTATTAGCTAGATTACTCTCTCCTAAGACTGTATCATTTTGATCTCTTAGATTATTTTAGTTCGGCCGACTACGATTGTCCGATCAATCATGATTCAGTAGTATGTTCTAAGGGTATATTATCTCGATGTCTTATATTTATCTAGTACATCCATCACGTTTGTGTAGGATCCATTAGCTAAATAGGTTTTTTTTCTTATTATCTGTAACCTAGTATTGTCTTATGTCTCAGTTAGGTTTAATCTTTTAGATTGCTCCTAATTGGTTAAATCATGATTAGTCAATAGATTTTATGCAACGTTTTGTCTAAGTGTTAGCCAATGAGCTATCTTTGAGCTATCTTTTATTAGTTAATGAATATTTATGCTGCATTTAATCTACTATCAAATGTTTATATTGTTTGCTTTATACCTACATCAGAATCCAGTCGATGTTTGTTTTAACCCCTATCGACAATTCAGTTGATAGCAGGAGTTTGTATCCATATATCAGTCGATTGACTCGTTGATCTAATTCTTTCTATTTTTCTTATCAATTAGAAAGTCAAGTTGATTGGCAAGGCTTGAATGGCAACAATCAAAGGATGTGAACTACACAAAAGTTAAGTAGATCTCTCTTGCTTTCGTGTATATGACATAAGAGTCTTGATGATTTTTTATGCCAATAATCTCCTACCGCAGCTCTAGCACCGCCTTGTCAACCATTGGCTTCCACGCCACGAGCTCCGCCACCATCAGTTTGATCTCCTCAATGGAGCCGACCACCACTTGAATCATGTCATTCTGCATCTTGATAGCCATCATGGCCACCATAAAGTCACTGAGTTGTTGCTCCATCTCTTGAACCTTGAGTTGCGCATGTGAGTGGTAGCATGGCTTGTTGTAGTCCTCCAGGATCGACTGCTCTGATACCAACTTGTTCTCACATTGTCTTGAGGAAGGGAAAGGTAGTTGATTCAAAGTGAAGGAGTATTTTGGTTTATACAATTTCGATACCCTTACCCCTCAGCCTGACTCCTCTATTTATAAGCCTGGGTCGCAGCCCACACTCACGCCACCCACTCCATTCCAGCATAGCGGCAGTTGTTTTGTTCTTCTTGAAATGCCGTTTGATTTAGCTAAACCTCTTAACGATATGAAAAATGAAGGGAACATAAAAAATCAATGGAACAAATCAAATGACTAAGCCGAAAAGTTGTCCAACAGCCAGAAAAAGGAACCTAATTAACAAACTAACTAAAAGATTCAGCCAGACATCATCGATCGATCAGAAAGTGGCCTTGACAGTCAGCAAGCCAGACACATCCGCCGCCGGCGAACCTGTCGGTGACCTGCACCGTGCACGACTCCTTCCCTCGTACGCCGCATTGGCCTTTAATAAAATCAATCATTTACGTATATGTTTTTTTCTTTTTCTTTTTTTTCTACTGCATGGAAATATGTAGTTTTCGTATACCTTTCTTTGATATCTGTCTAGCCTTAATATCTTCAAGCATCCAAATGTTATCAAGCTCCCTAGTTATATTTTTCGCTGGAATAACCTGATCCGAAAACAACTGTTGGCCTAATAAATCACACAACTTTGTACAGATTCTATATTTAGTTATTTACACTCTACTCTTTGGACATTCTACAAGAGTTCTTGCCATAAACTGCCGTATATCGTTGGCTTTAGAATTAGGAGGAGCTTGCCAGGCTTTTCTAACAGCATTGCAGTAGTCTTCTTTCTCCAAACACCATTTATCAAAACGAAGAATTTTAGGAAAATGGTTACTCGTCTTGTTGATTTCAAAATGTAATGAAGTACGGTTGCTTCCTGTTTGTGGCTAGTTCTTTTAATATGATTTAGGGTGCATCCGGGAGGAGAACCTTATTCTTGACACGTCAAACGAGAAATTCAATTAATCATATGATTAACTTTTGAAATTAATTAATATGATTTTTTAAAATAACTTTCTATAATAAGCAGTCACACGAAAAACAAGGGTGAAAAGCTTTCTAACCTAAGATGATGCTGGACGCAGCCTTAGTAAGGTCACAAATTGCTAAATTAATCACTGGCCTTGTTCTCTTGAGCATGGTTAGAAGGTGCACTCACTGAGGTATGTTTGTCTTTGGGTAATCAAAAGATTGTTTGTGTGAATTGCAAGTAGCATTCTTCTCGTGACATTAACGAGGGAGGTGTAGAAATAGGCAACCGAGATGATCAGTTATCATATGGTACATTAATCAACAAGGAGAGCTGGTGAAATCCACACAAAACAAAATTTAGACCAAAATAACAAGGTGTGCTAGACAAGGTACAATTGGATGATCTAGAGTTGTAGGCATGTTCTATGGTCAACTCTTACTACTGAAAAGAAATGTCAAGTCTGGTGCTGTTTTTTTGGAGAAAAAAAGAGATACACATAGACGGAACATGCAAGCTTGTTACATCCAAGTTTTTTTTTTGCAGGAATTTTTGTTGCATAAAACCTAACTCCATTCCAAATAATCAACAGATGGCAGATATATCGAAAATCCAAATTTATCGAACCCAACTGAAAACTGAAGCCTATATAAAAAGTTGGATAGGCATTTTGAGTTCAAGGTCATGTATTATGAACAGAAATGGAAATGAAAATAACTGAATAAGTTTAAACACAATAAAATTTTCAGTAAATCACTCTGCAGCTTAATCTGCTTTTTTTGCGACAATACACCTTAATTTGATTGATACATTGTTTCAATAACCTGAAGATGAACAGAATGTTATTATTGCTGATTTTACAAGATGTTTCTTGGCTACGTTATCCAACACATTTTCAAGTTGTTTCTGGGCGAAAAAAATGCAAGATTGTGCACCCTTGTTTTGTTATCAAATGTTAATTTAAAATTTCAACAAAAAGCAAACAGTCAAAGGATTCCATCCACAAATAAAAGAATATTATAATTAACAAAAGGCTACAGTGCAAATATTGAAAGCTAAATTTCTTTCGTGGCAATTCAAATGTCTTCTATCTAAAAGAACCGAATGACGCAAAATGCATTTCAACAACAGTGAACAGTGTGTAAGTAACCATGATGAGATTTCTACAGTTGTACTTCTGAAGGGAAACTAGATCACTCCATTTATCCCAACAAGATCAGGTCCATACTTAGATTTGCCAATTCTTCCATTCCAATTGATTATCTGTTAACACAAAGTAATACATATCTAGGTTTTTTGGTTTTAGTGTGTTTCTTATCGTCTTTTTGCTTCTCGTGAACTTTGAATGCGTAAAAACGGGAGTGTCCTCGAGGGTGTGCTTGGTTCACCAGCGAGGTTGGATGTGATACGACTATCCATATTTGATAAGATAATTCTTGTTTGGTTAAGTGGATGGGATGAACATATTTTTTATGAATTATAAATCAATAATAAATTATATTAATTATTACTAATCTTACCGTAATTAATACTAATTAACAATAGAATATACTAATTATTTCTAATCAACACTACTATTGAATTCATAATCACTATTTAATAATAAAACATGTTAATTATCACCGATTAATGGCCTCATTCCGCCAATTTGGTCTTATCCACCCATCCAGTATCGTTGATCATTGAGGAACACTCTTTAGGTGACCATTCCGTCCGCCTCTAACCATAAACCAAACACCGTAAAAAACCCGACGGCCATATGCCATCCATCCTTGAACACCCAAGCAAGCACACATCTCCATCTTCCTTTCTCCCGTATTAGCTGTACTAGTCAATTCCGCCTCAACGTTTCATTGCCAGTGCTACTCCAGTGGAACATCCCTCATGCACTTCATGTATAGAGACTGCCATGGGAAGCGTCCAGATGTCGCCACCATTGAGGATCTAACTTGTAAGAGGTTTTAGTCCAGTGAGAGGACAGACAGGGTATGGAGTTGAAGAGAGTGAAATAGAAAGGACAGCGAAGAAACGGACGAAGAACTTGGTAAAATGGTCAGATCATAGCTATTTTATCTCTGCGCTGTAAAAGTATAAATCTTTAATTGCCGTTCATAAAGTGATTTATCGTCTATGACAAAAAAAAGAATGCGGTATATCTTCAAGCACCTACTTTGCTATCTTCAAGCACCCACTTCGCAGTGGCAAATAATCGATTTTCACAATCAAATCCAGACATTCGTGCTTCTAAACAAAGCGAATCAGGAAGCCAATGTTTTGTAACAGCTACTATTTAATTAAACTATTTTCAAGTGTCCAGCATCAATAGAAAAGTTGAATATCCACAAACATTCAGTAAATCAAAATCTTGTCTTGTTCTTATTGCAATGCTGTTTGATTTAGCTAAACCTCGATATGGCGAATGAAGGAATCATAATAAATCAATGGAACAAGTCAAATAACTCGGCAAGAAAGTTATCCAATAGCCTAACCGTAAAAACTAAACTAATTAACAAACTAATCAAAAGACTCAGCCACACTCCATCGATTGATCAGCAAGTGGCCTGGACAGTGAGCAAGCCAGACACACATCCGCCGCCGGCGAACTTGTCGGTGACCTGCACCGTGCACGACTCCTTCCCGACGCACGCCGCCGCGAACGCCTCGTACGCCGCCTTGGACTCGCACCCGCCCTCGTAGGAGCCGCAGCGGCCACGCGCGACGCCGAAGCTAGCCAAGTCGACGCTCGACACGGTCCTGCCACTGCCATGCGCGCCGCCGCACGACAGCGTGACCGTGTCCCCGGCCTCTGCGGACACGCACACGGCGCCCTCCGCCACGGTGCGGACGCCGACCTCCGACGGGTCTCCGCCGGCCTCCTCGAAGAGGATGAGCGTGTTGGGCTCTCCGCCGCTCCTGAGGAAGGAGCGCGGCACGTGGTAGAGCCGCTGCGACGGCTCGCCGCAGCCCGTGAGGCACTTCTGGGCGTCGAGGTCCGCCTTGAACACGCCGCGGTAGTTGCAGTGGTGGCAGCCGGGCATGTCCGCCGCCACGTACGATGGCCAGTAGCGGCCGAGGTTGTTGCCATTCACCCACGCCACGCCCTTGTTTAGCCCATGGAGGTCCACCACCACAGAGTCCTCACCAACAGGGGCTTGGAACGTAGTCTGGAAAAAAATATATAAAACAAAATATTTAGCTGGATCTAAAAGCACAACTCGACTTAATCAATTAAGTAGATAATGCTTATGCTCCCTCTGTCCACAAATATAAACGAGTACTCCCTTCATTCTCATATAAATGATGTAGTTTAGTTCAATGTCATTTAAAAAAACCAGATGTAGTAAAAATTAAGATAGCAACAACAAAAAATTACAACTGCCATGTTGTTTGGTGTACTTTTAATATATGTAATAGATATAAAGTAAAAAAGTGATATACTTTGGAATTATTAGGAATTAAATGAATTGTTAGTGACACGTTCCATGGCTCTCGCAGTTACTCAACCGTGATGTATATGTATATAGGCGTTACTTAACGGTGATGTACATGTATATAGACGTACGTAAGCCTCTGAGCAATACAACTTGAGTTGTCCAAATTCTCTTGCCTATCGCTTACATGGTATCAGGAGATCTCCGATCCTAAAATTCCACTGTTCAGCTTCCTTTCCCAGCGCCCATCTTCCTTCCTTCTCCAGCACCGATCCTCCAACCACCCCAGCGCTGCCATGAGTTCCTCATCATCCTCCTCTCTGGCCTCCAACGACAACTCCAGCGCCAAGTCTCAGATCCCCTACACGCTCTGCGTCCAGACCAATCCGGCCGCTCCATCGGTTGTCCATGGGATCAACATCCTCAACCGCGTGCCGATCATCCTCGACTTCAACGAGTCCAACTACGTCGCTTGGGCTCGATCCTTCTCCGCGATCTTCGGCTAGTATGGCCTCCGCGATCACATCGACGGTTCCCCGGCGAAGGGCGACAACGATTGCGCCATCATTTCCTGGTTCTACAATCGGATCTCGCCCGAGCTCCTCTCCATGGTGTCTGAGGACAACGACATTGCGTACTCCCTCTGGTGCATCATCCGCAATCTCTTTCGCGACAACAAGGACACGCGCGCCTTCTACCTCAGCGTAGAATTCCGCAACTTCTACCAAGGTGACTTATTCATCCTTGACTATTGCTCTCGCATGAAGGTCATAGTGGATCGTCTTGCCGGTCTCGATGCTCCGGTCAGCGACAAGGATCTCATCTATAACATTGTTCACGGCCTCAACCCTCGTCTTCACCACGCCATCCCACACATCATGCTCCGCCGACGCCTGCCATTGCCAATCCATGCTGCAACTGGAAGAACAGCGCATCGCCGAATCCGAGAAGATGCAAGCCGCCGCTGCGTTGGTTGCCCAGTCGGCACAAGCCGGCGCATCTGCTGCCTCTACCACGGTGACCGCGCCCACTACTCTCCAGGCCGTGGCCGCGTTCCTCGCTCACGTAGCTCCGGGCGTGCCCACTCCTCCGAGTGCACCAGGACGCCCACCGGCTCCATCGCCCGCACCGCCGACAACCAATACCGGTGGGCGACCCTCCACCAACGCCCACGGCGTGAAGAATAAGAAGAAGAAAGGCGTCCTTCTACACCAGCTCCACTGCCGGGCTTCTGGCCCTCCACCAATCCGTGGACGGGGATGGTTCACGCATGGCCATTCCAGGAACCACGTGCGCCCGTGCCCACAGCTGGCATGCTCGGCGCTCACCCTCCTGCTCTAGCACCGCAAGCCCACGTCGCCGGTGCCTCATCCGCAATGGATCCCCAACTCCTCGCCACACTAAACAGCATGTCGCTGAATCAGCCTTAGTCTAGCAAGTGGTTCTTCGACACCGGCGCCTCCTCTCACATGTCCCAAGGCTTTGGTAACATCTCCAATTCTTCTTCCACACAAATCATTGTTGGCAATGGAACTCCACTTCCCATTACCCACACTAGTTCCTCCTCCATACCAACCACTTCACATCCTCTCTCCCTCAACAATGTTCTTGTTTCCCCCTCTCTAATCAAGAATCTAATTTCAGTTCATGCACTTACACGTGATAATCCTGTTACTGTTGAATTTGACGCTTGTGGTTTCTCTATCAAGGACCGACATACCAGGGAGGTGATACTTCGCAGTGATAGCACGGGGACCTCTATCCCCTGCAGTCGATGCCCTCTAGCTCCACTCACTGCCTCGCCGCCCAGTCTGCTGATATATGGCACCAGCGACTCGGCCACCCCGGAACCAAGTCCTTTTGTCGTCTTCTTTGGTCTTATGATTTTTCTTGTAATAAAGATCTTACTCATACTTGCCATGCTTGCTGCATTGGCAACCATATTCGTCTTCCATTTTTTGCTTCACAACATAGAACAGTTGCACCATTTGAATTGATTCATTGTGATGTTTGGACATCTCCGATTGCAAGTTTCACTGGTCTGCAGAACTATCTTGTTCTTCTCAATGATTTCACTGATTTCGTTTGGAACATCCCCTTGTGACACAAGTTCGAGGTCGCCAAGCACATCATGGCGTTCCATGTGTTTGCCCGCACGCAATTTGGGAGCACAATTCGTGCCTTCCAAACTGACAATGGGCACGAGTTTGACAACTCTACGTTTCGTCAGTTCTACAACGCGCATGGCATTTTACTTCGGCTTTCATGTCCCTACACATCCCAACAGAACGGGAAGGTGGAACACGTTGTGCGCACCATGAACGACGGCGTTCGCGCACTGCTCTTGCACGCCATGCTCCCTCCAGTGTTCTAGGTTGAGGCCTTGCACACATCCACTTATCTACACAATCACAAACCGTGCAAGCCACGTTCTCTGTCCACCCCATACTCTCTCCTATACAAAACCGATCCTGACTACAACTTCCTAAAGGTGTTCGGATGTCTTTGTTACCCCAGCGTCGCGGCCACCTGCTCAAACAAACTCTCTCCACGATCTGTGGCATGTGTGTTTATTGGTTACTCGCAGGATCATTGAGATACCGGTGCTACAACCTGGCAACAAGGAAGATCATCACCTCGCGTCATGTCTACTTCGATGAAGGTGTGTTCCCGTTCCGATCGGGGCCATCTGCTACGTCGATGAACGGCTGCACGTACAATCCGTGGCGACCGGATCTTAGCACCGTGGATGCGGACGTGCCACCTCCTCCAACGAACTCAGCACGCCCGGTCCCACGCACGACCAACCACTCGCCTCAGACTCCGTCTTCCCCCTAGACGCCGTGATCTCCAACACCGGCAGCAGCAACGGGCACCGCTTCACCGCGGATGCCGACGTCGCCATTCACGGCCCCGCACCACGGGCCGACTACATCCACCTCTGGATCGTGGTCACCACCAACGCTGTCCGTGACCAGTCCATCTTCAACGCCCTCATCGTCAACATCTTCCGATGGCCGCGTGCCACACCCCATGGTGACTAGGGCTCGCGTGGGGACCTTCAAGCCGAACCCACGCTATGACGCCGCGGCGACAACGACGGCCATCTCCCCGATCCCCCGATCAGTCAACCAAGCACTCAGGGACCCCAATTGGACCCAGGCGATGCCGTCGGAGTTCGACACTTTGATCGCCAACAACACCTGGGAACTAGTCCCCCGCCCACCTATAGCGCACGTTGTCAGCGGCAAGTGGGTCTTCCGTCACAAATTCAAGGAAGATGGAAGCTTCGATCGGTACAAGGTCCGTTGGGTGGTCCACGGTTTCACACAATGTGCGGGCATCGACTATGGCGAGACGTACTATCCAGTCGTCAAGCCGACAACCATGCGCACGGTACTCCGTCTCGCTGCCCAGCGTGACTGGCCGATGCACCAGCTCGATGTCAACAATGCCTTCCTACATGGCGTTCTCAATGAGGAAGTCTATGCACGACAGCAAGCCGGGTTCACCAAAAATCCTGATCTGGTGTGTTGTCTCTCCAAGAGCCTTTACGGTCTCCAACAGGCACCTAGGGCATGGTACATGAGCTTGGCTACCTTCCTCGGCACCATGGGCTTCAAGCCGACACACTCCGACAGTCACTCTTTGTCCTTCGCCAAGGCAAGGAGTCCGTCTACTTGCTCCTCTACGTCGACGATATCGTACTCATGGGCTCTTCTACAGACATTCTCCGCCGAGTCATCCGCACCATCAACGCCGAGTTCAAGCTCAAGGACATAGAGCCGGTGCACTTCTTCCTTGGCATTCAGGTGCAACAGCGCCCAGACGGCTTCCTATTGCAACAGCAGTAGTACACCATCGACTTGCTCGAGCGTGCTGGGATGACCGACTGCCGGCCCAGCGACATGCCAGTCGACACGTCCGGCAAGCTCTCCACCACTGTCGGGACTCCACTGTCCACCGCAGATGCTTCAGACTATCGAAGTCTCATCAGCGCACTCCAGTACTTGACCATGACAAGGCTGGATCTTCAGTACGCCATCCAGCAAGTGTGTCTACACATGCATGCTTCCACAGCAGCGCACCAAGGCCTCATTAAGAGGATACTTAGGTACATCCGTGGTACCACGTAGCTCGGGATTCATCTCCAACGATCTTCCCAGTCCGACCTCGTGGCATACTCGGACACGGCTTGGGCAGGGTGTCCAAATACTCGGCGTTCCACCTCTGGCTACTATGTGTTCATGGGAGACTCGCTGATTTCCTGGTCTTCCAAACGGCAAACAGCAGTCTCCCAAAAATCATATGGAAGAACCATAGCATTTCGCGACCTATTAGTAATGAAAAAATTCGATACCAAAGTCCCTGCTACTGCCCTCATTGGATCTTTAGCAAAAGCCCAATTTGGCTCCAGCGCCAAAGCCGAATATCACGGTGTTGCAAATGCTGTGGCCGAATGCACCTAGATCAAACAACTGCTCAGCAAGCTCGACTGTTCCAGGAACAAGGCCACAGTCGTGTTCTACGACAATGTTTCCGCTTGCTACAAGAGCTCCAATCCAATGCATCACAAACAAACGAAGCACATAGAGCTAGATGTCCACTTCGTGCGGGAAAAAGCTACAGTTGGCCAATGCAAAGTTCTACTGTACCCACGACACAACAGTTCGTCGATGATGACAAAAGTTCTACCGACGGCGAGCTTCAAGGAGTTCCGTAACAGTCTGTACGTCGTCGGCAACGATGCTCACACCGAGGGGGTTGTTAGTGACCATGATCACCACGTTCCATGGCTCTCCTTGTTTGTAGCTAGCTAGGCAGTTAATCAACCGTGATGTACATGTATATAGGCGTACGTAAGCCTCTGACCAATACAACTTGAGTTGTCCAAATTCTCTTGCCTATCGCTTACATATCGCTTACATGGGTAACTGAAATGATGTTTGTTGTATTTTTTTCTTTTCAGGATCCTAAAACCCCTTTATATTCGTGAACAAATGAAACAATAAAAATCGTTTCTATTTATGGACCGAAGTAGAATTAATTAATAGTACCTTGTACCAGGTGAAGGGCCTGCTGATGGGAATGGTTCCGTTATGGCCATGCCATTTGTAGCCTGGCTTGTCAAGATGGATCTGCCTGTACTCACCAGCCAAGCCAGCCTAGAAAACAGAAAATCAAAAGCTAACATCAATACCAACAGAGTTTCACAAATAATTATTGTGAACAGAAAAAAATGTTCTGCACCTTGTAAGACCAGGAGCTGTTGGAGAGATCAATCTCATCACCATTGCTATCAATCAATTTAACTGGACCTCCAACAATTCCGGCTGGAAGCAATTCAAACTCGCCACCATAATTCTGTTCGACAAGAACGAGCAAACATCTTTCCTCACACACGGTTCCAAACAAAGAGATGAGCTCATTGCTCTTGATAATCTGATGCGGTGAGAAGTAAAAAGAGTGCAAACCCTTAGGCCAACTGTCCCACTTAGAAGAGAGATATAGTTTTTGCCGTCATGAAGCTTCGCTGGTGACTCAAGTTGGAAGGTAAAGTTTTCATTGGGAGAATATTGTTGACCTGACACGCACAATATTAATTTTATGACGAAAACATCAGTGCAAGTGATAATTTGGACCATTGAAAAAAGAAAAGTGAAAGTAGAAATCATCATTTTTACAAGGAGCCAAATTTAGCTCATTCCTTACCAACAAGCTTTCCATTCACGAAGGCGTAGAGCTCATGGCCAGTTGTGTTCACGTATAGCATGTAGCTCCCCTCTCCCTTGTGTTCAAGGCTGCATTTGTTGGTTGTTTAGAATTGGGTGAATAGCCAAATTAGTTCTCTAAGTTTCAACTAAGGCTCGGTTTGGTCCTTAACGTTACAATCTATCCATCCATCTTAGTCCTTCAAGTTTTTATTTCGTTCAAACTTGTCCTTGAACCCACTTAGCAAGCCACATGATTAAATCTAATTAAAATTTCTTTTGACAAATGACCCTTATACCCATCATTCACATATATAAGAAAAGAATGAAAAATAATGAAATACTATTCAGGTGGGGAACTATATGGTGTGACCCCAATAGACATAACTTCCTATCAGACATATATTCAATAATTATATGATGCTTATTTCATTGAAATTTCCATGCAATGAATGTTCTTATAGGTAATGCATACTAATTTACATGCAATGAAAATAATTATGTACATGATAGCCATTAAAGCTCAATCCTCATATGTGCACAGGCTGAAATTATGTTATATAAAATACATATATAATGCTATTTATTTCTCTCTTTTAAGGGCAAAAGGGGCATTTGCTAGTACAAATGTTGACTAGGATTATCCAAATGGCACAGAAAGTGGGTCCAAGGATGATTTTAAGCCAAAACAAGTACTTAGAGGACTTATGTGGAAAAAATAAAATCTCAAGAACAAAACTGAGCTTTTGGTCAAACATTGGTTATTCACCCTTTAGAATTCGGCAGCACAATCGACAAATTAAGGCAAAAGGTACCTACATTTTCTATATAGAAATTATTTGGATGCAATTATTCTTTGGACATTACCTCGTTCTGTACCACAAATAATCGCTTTGGTCAGTCGTCGTGATTATCTGCTCCAAGAGTTCATTCCTCCTAAAGTTACCCTTCTCATCGGTCATGAAGGGCTTCAAGTTCTCAGGCATCCATGACCATTTCAGCTGCTCTGTTTGCTGCTCAACCATGTTAGCCATGTCTACCATGACTGACGTTTGCGTCCTTACCTAATCGTAACAAAGACGAGGAAAAAAATAGGTCAGCACTAACAAATTATATTTGTAATAGATGGTCGGTTATGCGGCACGTTATATATGGAGCCCACAATGATGAAATAATTAGTCAATAATACCTTAGCACTATTAAAGGCAACATTCCTGCAGTCCGGTAAGATACTAACAGACCAAGCAGGAAGGTGGTAAGTGGTTCCGTCAAGAGTAACATTGACATCCCTGTCATCAAACCGGTTGTTGATGAAGCAGGCAGAGGTGGAGTCTAAGGTGTACTTGGTAACCTGAAATACAGAAATCGCCTCATGAATCGGACTGATGATGAGAAGTTTGATACCATCTCAACTACAGGCATGATATGGATCTTACTGTAACATTATCACCGTAATTGGTGTCAATGTACTCTCCATGGACAAGGATCTTCTCCATAGACATGAGCACGGAGTGCAGCTCTTTCAAGTGACCATATTTAGGCTGCCTAAGATTACCTAGTGATCAAAGCCAAATAAAAGAATATTAGAGATAGATTGGAAAATTGTTGTATTTTTTGTCATATAGTAAAAATTGACTTGAGTAATATATAATTACACCCACCATACTCGTCCAAAGGTGCATCATAGTCATAGCTTGTTGCGATGTACGGACCACCTGCGCTGCGCCCAAAGTTGGTTCCACCGTGGTACTATTAAAAAATGGAGAAACAGGAAGTTCAGTTTTTAATTCAATGGTGAATGCGCAACATAGAAGCTCTAGAGGGCATACCATATAGTAGTTCTGCAGAGACCCACGTTTCTGGAAGAACATTGCGACTGAATAAGCAATGTCTTCAGTAGGCCTACGAAATTCTGGTTGATCCCAATCTCTGTACCTAATGACATCAATCAAAGTTACGAATTTAAGATACATTGATCCATATTTCACCTTTTGTAAATAAAAAAATAGAACCGTATATATATTAATGATGTAGTGAACTTTATATTACCAGCCAGTCCAGTTCTCTGTCCACATCTTAGGGATGCTTGTCCTATTTGGAAACCAGTCATGGCAGTAGAATCCGTTGCAGGTGTTGATCTAAATTGATCATAACAGCATTGGAATGCATTTGAACCCATCAATGCAATGATAATATATAACATTCTGTTTTTTTTATGGAATTGAAACAAATGCTTACCACATTGTGTGGCACATCATTGTCTTGCTGGCACATGATCCATGGGATGCCAACATGCTGCTTGTTCGCCATGTCAGCGCACCAGTGGATGTATTCATGCGCAGACTGGATGTTGTTCGGTTGCAACATAGTGTGCCCGTACTCGTTCTCAATCTGTATGTAAAAGATCCAAGCATTCATTTGTATTAGCATTAGAGAGCACATTGTGGACTCAAATTGTAACTGGCATATCACATCATATTGGCCCAAAAATTCAGAATGGCACATTACCTGAGCAAGGATGATTGGGCCTCCTTGCTCAGCAAACATGTTTTCATCCTTCATCTTGTTAACAATAAGTGTGGTGAAGGCCTCCATTTCATTCTGCTTAATGGGAAACAAGACAACTGCTTAATATCCTGCTATGAACTATTTTTTTTCTTGATCTCCATTTACCTCGAAAGGCTCGTTATGTAGTCTGAACTTCATTCCGGGTATATCACGGAGCCAAGCGGGAAGTCCGCTATATATTAGAAAAATGATTGGAAAAGGTGAATGATCAGCGATGCTTGGTACAATGTGCTAGTGAAATAGTATTCAGTTTTACCCTATCAATATCCCAATCATTTTAAAAAGAATAGGCATGTACCCGTAGTTCCATTCACCGCAAATGTACGGGCCAATGCGAAGAATAGCATACATTCCAGCGTTCTGGATCTCCTTGAAGAACCTAACGACGTTGTAGTTCCCCTCGAAGTTGTACTGTAGATCAAGGGAATTAAGGCTTAAGAAAGAACAGTAACATAAACCTATGAGCAAATTATGGATGCATGTATGGAGCTATTTCACTTTTATCTATATTGATTAAATGCCCTCCTATAATAATTGAGCAGTCCCCTCAATTCTAAGAAATAAAACATTGAAATCATTACATTAAATAAAACAACAACTGAAATTATCACATTACTCTGAAAAGAAGTCTTAGTGGCTCAATCTACACGTATATAGCTAAAAATCATAAATCGTCAAGGCTGAAAACAGGAAATCATATATATTACTCCGTCTGTATAAAAATATAAGGCATGCCTGTGTATCTAACACGGTCTAGTTTAATCATTAATTGCTATTAATATCATATGATAATATTTGCAGATACGAATCTAATGATGCTATATGTGTAACACTAAAGATATATATTGTTAGTTTAATAATCAAATGTTATAAATGGTGAGTTTGTGACAAACTATTTTTATAGGAAGGGAGTAATTCAAACCTAGGTATGTGCCACTTAGGAGCATGCAAAATACAAGTTGGATTGTGTAGGCTTACGTAGGTTCCAGCATGCATGCGCAGCTCTTGCCAAACATATATAAAACCCTATTTTGGCGAATCTGCAGTTAACTAACTAGCAAACCTTATAAATTATTGACAGTACAATACTGCGCCATGTAACAAATTACAAATGCACTGTTTTGTTTTTAAGTAAGAGAGCTCTTGTATGTACGATTATTGCATTCCAATTATATATAATATACATTCGACACCCCACGCGCCCCAAATGCCGGAGTGTTCATATTTTATTTGGGAAAAAATACAGATGCTTCTCTGAAAAAAAAGATTAGAGAAAGAGCTAGTTATGAATAGATTTGTCTATCTGGAATGAAGCTAAAAAGAGTACACGGATTCATGAATTATTGACAACTGAACTAATTAACTAGTCGAGCATCTGTTGATGACCAGTAGTAATAGAAGTAGGAGCGAGTGTCTGTGTGCAAATGAAGTAACCTCACGACGCCGCGGCTCATGGCCATTCCAGAATACGTACGTCTCGATGGTATTGAGGCCGCCTTCCTTGGCCTTCTTGATCAAATCTGGCCACATCTGCATGGAGGCCAAACCAGATCGATCACATCAGCAACAGAGAAACAAACCTCACATTATTCTTCAGAAAAAAGATGACCAAAAGTACTGATGTATATATTGTCAAATGATGAACGTAAAGGTACATATTCTTCAGATGGCACCACGCAGCTACCGAACGATCAAGCTCGCATGCACCCCAAATCCTTTGTGCAGATCAATATGTGGCAGCAAAAAGTTCAAGAATGCATTTGCACTGTGCATCACGGACAGATATCGATATATCACCAATAACTTACCTCTGGCGTGCTCCTAGGGTAGTGAATCGAGCCAGAGATGATGATGCGGCGCTCGCCGTCGAGGATGAGGCTCCGGTCGTCGTAGGCCACGGTGGTGCAGCCCACGCCGGCGGCCGCGGCGAGGAGTACCACAAGCACCATCGCCGTGGCGGCCGTGGCGGCCATGGCGAAGAAGGTAGGTGTGTAGTTCATTAGATGCGTGCGTAGATGGATGCAAATCACCTCCCGGCTGGAAGGTTATATATTCGACAGACTGAGAGACAGAGAGGCTTACGATCGATCAAATGCCCAACTACCGATGACAATATCTATCTACAGAGATGCTTTTCGGCCAACAGAATCTCAGCTTTTTTTTTTTTTACGGCGCGCGCGTAGCCACAATTTTTGCCCCAGTCTCATCCGTTTCTCTGAAAAAGCGTAGTCTGTTTTTTTTTCCAACGACTAGTTTAGTTGACGCACGTATTGGTATATTTGTATTCGAAAACATATATCCCTTTTCCAGCCGTACGTTCCTTTTTTTTGTGGTGATGGTAATTCTACAGATCAATTTAATTCTCAGCATTTTTTTTTCACGCACCCATCATCCAATCTGTTGTGTCCGTATCGTCATCGATCTCGGCCGCCGTAATCGAGTCCGCTTTTTTCTCATGATCGAAAACGTAGCACCGGATGTTGATTCGATCTCTTTTCGTATACGATTCAATTGTTTCTTTACATGGATCTTATCTAAAACTACGTACAAATATCAACTGTCGAGAAGTTAATTCACAGATCGACGGGTTCACTTGCATCTAAAAAAATCCAATTTTGCTTGGATTTGCAATTCACGTATGTTAACCAAGGAAACCAATTAGATCAAACAATTTACAATTAAAAAAATAAAAAATGTATTTTATATACAATTATAATTCAAATAGTACAAATAACAAGAGTATAATATGGTACTTATTACTTCTAAATTTAATAATTATTAAGTAAATAAAATAGAAGGCAATAAAATAAACATTTGTATATAACGGTGCTAGAGTTTAAAATTATATCATTTTTAATATTTTTTACAACAAAATGTGCAAGCATATATGTTAGCAATGAAATTTTGTAACAATGCTAACTGGTAATCTATATGGGGCACTGTTCTAGTTTCACAAAAAGAGAAACAAATAGCATGTCAGTGGCTATCTACAATATCAAAGGTTATAGTAATATATGACAGTTCTTTCTAGCTTCACATTTTACAGTAATTGGGATGAAAATTGTCTCACGTTCACATGGCAAGACATATTTGAACTAAAAACACATTGTTTAGGACTGATCTAAAATTGTCTCACATTCATATTGTGTTCTGGATAAAATATAGTTTAGAAATATCTTAAACTAGCGTAAAAAATGAATATTATTGAGAAAATATTTTATGTAAGTGTAAAATTTAGAAATAGTCTAAGTCTGGATTAAAAGCAAATAACATTGAGGCAAAAGATCATAACTTTACATATTAATTCAATGAGCTAAAAATAGCAAAAATTTCTTATGTTAATTGAAGAATCTCATAATTCACACATTAGAAGAAGAAAAACAAAATATCTTGATTGCTCAATCTACATAAAAATATGACAAACAGGTACTGAAAAAAATATGTAATAAGCTGGGTAACAAAGAAGTGCTGGTTACGATGGATATAACTCCTTATTTAAAATGTTTTATAAACTATTTCGAATATGCAATATAATAGTTGAAGAACTCACTAGAGATAGATATCACTATTAATCTAAAGATAAAAGATGATGGAAACAACATAATCAAATATACCATCGAGTTTATTTATCTTTTATTTATTTTATTCAGAGTATAGTAAAGGATCGGTCATGTTTGCCTATTTTATAGACTTAGGAATTTCTATATTTATTAGAATATCATTTGATAAAGTTAGGCTAGAGTTTAAAATTATGCCATTTTGTTGATGCAAAAGTCATCTCATGTTCCTGTCGATGAGTCACACAAATGAAGGTCTAGGAGGTATACTTAATTCTAGTGTAGTTTATTAAATTCTTGTGATTTGCAACATGTTAGTCAATTTAATCTGTAATTGATAAGAGAGATAGAAAAAATTAGATCAATAAGTCAATCGCCCAATATACCAACACGGGTTCAAGCTATCGAATGTCATAGAGATTAGTTGAATGACAATCGGCTAATAGGTCAATATTGATTCAAGCAATCAACTGTCTAGCTAACTTTATAAAAGACAATCTTAATAAATTAGAATAAACCGAGACAGCATAAGATTATAGCTAATAAGATTAGATACGATTGATAGTAGAATAAATGTAACATAAAAAGTATATATAAGATAATGATTTGATAAGGATAAAAGTAAAAACACAATATAAAGATAATCTATCATCTACAACTTTCATAGAACGTTGAATAAAACATATTGAATTATTAAGATTTATGTTATCAAAAATAATTAAATAGATCAGACCTAATTAAAACATTATAAGATTGAAAATAACAACATAAATTTAATAAGCTAATAAATTCAATGGTAACATGATAGTTATCTCGGATCAGACTAAAAGATTAAATTAATGCAACCTTAGTGAGAACTAAATGCATCATGATAACCAACAAATATATAATCTTAACTAAGATATCGGACCGAAACGAGAAAGTTTTAGCCAAGCCGATACGTTTACCACATGAAAAGACTTATCTCTTGCTAAGAATCGAACATAACCGGTATAGTCTAACCCAAAGCAAGACCTTATAGAAAATTATGTTACTCCTACTATTAGAGATGGCAATGCGCCAAATTTGATTGTATTGATCTAATTCAAATTTTTCACAAGACCGTTGGGTGTACATATTTATACCCTTAGGTTTATATAAGTCCAAAATGGACATAGGATAATATTCTCTAAATAAAAAGGAAAAACAACTCCTGTCTCTTTACAAGAGATATTTACAAACAAAAAATTGACTCGTAACGGCTTCAAAGGATATAAACTTTTTTGAATTCGGACTTTGCTGGACAATCACTATCTGCTACATTGTCTTTTCTATTTTGATTGAATCCATTAATGGCTCTTCAAAATTTTAGTGTTAACATGTGCCTCTCAATTTCGAAGTGTGAGGACTTATGTTTTGGAATTATCCTGTTCGGCCTTTTATAACTCCAAAAATTTCTCATGGATCATTACAACCCATTACAGCCTATTTGATCGAGCTCAAGTAACAATGCATCAAATAGTTCATGTTCTTATTTAGATATTCTTCCTATAAAAACTCTCCGTTTCCACAAAATGTCATATCCACATATTCTTTGCAAAAAAACTCTCTGTCTCCTCAAATCATTCAGCAAATCTCTAGTGACTCAAAGCCTTTGTCTTTCTCTCCTCGAGTGAATCTTAAACAACTCAAAGCCTATGTCTTCTTGTGCTCTGATGGAACCCCACAAGCATTTGTAATGACATCTTCAACCTTCATAACATAGGTAACATCTTCACTGATTTCCATTTTGCTCATTGCGATTTAGGTCTACCAGGTGACTCCTATTCCATTCATCTTGTTCTTTATTTTCCCCATAGAATCTTAAGAACTAGATCATAATCCCTATTGTGAATTGCCCAAATCACTTTTAGCTAGGCAACATGAGTAGCAAAAATCTGATAGACTTTATTAATACTAAAACTCAGCGGATTTCACTCAAAAATACTTCCATGTTAGTCAATGATTCGATAAATAGCTTTAGATCATGTCATAGTAATCTTCTAGGTTAGAGAAATTGGTAATGTCTAGTATTGGCCACAAAGAGGACCCTCTAGGATGAACTGGACATTAGACACTGTATCGTACTATCCTTGGTAGAGATGCAGAACAATGAGCCTCTGCTTGCATCGAATTCTATTTTTGGTCCAATGCACTAAACACCTTTTTATTTGGACATAGGCTAATAACCCCAAACTTGATGGTTGTGACCGTGCTAACCTACCTTAACACCACCACATACGTTAAACCATTCAAGCCATGCCATTGGTTACAGACCAAGGATGTTGGTGACTGGTCCAAGTACATAGCAACCCATAGCAAAAATATTAGGATCAGTCGAAGATTGGGAACACATGGATTTCTTGAACTTCTGGCTTGAAAGGTTCGCCTTCTGTAGCTCAACACTAGGTCCCACAACAAATATGCAATGACTAATAGAATAAATAGCCGATCACCACCAAATTCCTCTTGGCAAATATTTTGTTAGGGCCACCTACTTGCTGCTGCACTAAGTAGCTACGAAGCAATCAGCTGGTTAGCCTATCGAACACATTTGGGATCCTTGGTGGTTTCTACAGTTATGGTTGAACATATACACCACTAAGGCAGTGAACACCTCTTCCCTTAAAAGTTTTCAGTTTTTCTCATTAGAATACGCAAAAGATGAAGATACCATCCAACGCTAATGCACATCTTACAGAGAAGCAACATCGGCTATCTCAGGCTACAAAATGACCCCTATGAGAGTTTACCAATGGTTCAAAGATTTCTACTATGATTTTACTAGAGAAGCCACCATTTGGTTCACCCATTAAATTTGACTTTTCCATCATTGTCACTGATGAAGAGTCCAAAGCCATATTCACATCGACCATCACTCCATGCCTCCTGCCCACTGGTTTTGCTATGGGCCAATCATAGAAGTCGTCATGCAAGTTTTACCATCCATCAACCTGCTCCCGCCAACTTAGATTTGAGCTGCTACCGATCGGTTTATTCTTCATTGATAAAACTCAATCTAGAGGGATGGTGAAGAGCACATTGGAATATGATGGCTAGGAACTTTCATAGAATCATTGCTCCTAGGAGTTCTCACTGGACGGGAGATTTGTACCAACAGCTCAAAACACTTCTCTCGATGGTGGAGCAGAGAAAATATCTTTTCAACCTATTGTCTACCTACTATTGCTTCTCCTTATACCCAGACTATGTTGAATCCAATGAGGAGGCATCATATTTTATGCCCTTCTTTCATTATTCTCATTCTTGTCCTATCAAATATTTGTGACTTTACTCTATAGGCTACTGATAGATCCATTCTTGAGGTGACTCAAAGTGGCCAGTCGATTGTTTATAGACATCCATCAGCTTCTTCAAACTTGAGATCCGATACACCTTCACCATCATATCTCCTCTAACTTCAGTTGACAAGACTACCCTTACTAGGAGCGCTCAAATTTTAGATGCCCAAGCAGCATCAGCTACTCCTTCTCTACTAGTATGCACCATCATTCTCTAATTATTTCTTGTTCTTCCCCTATATCACCTTAGTTAATTTTAACCCATGACGCAGCATGAATCATTGGTTCTAGTGTCTCAAACATAAACTAATGCTCTAACTAGGACTAAATAGACACCCAAGTTACTTTAGAACTACAAATGTCTAAAATTTAAGCTTCTGAATACAATGGTGATACCGAGATCATCCCTACCACCACTGCTTCTCCATCGACCATCAGCCAATGCCAAGAAAACACTATTCCTATGGCCAATACCGATGTTCCAGAGCACACCATTTTGTTCTAGGTAAATTCACTTATTCTAATCGTACATCTTCTTTTAATGTCGTAACCTTGAACTTTTTACCAATATACAATCCTTAGATAATCTCTTCTCTTTTGACATCAGCAGATACTTAGAAGATGAAGAATAAGTGGCCACAAGTACACTAAAAAAGCCATCCTTCTCTGTTGATCTTTGTAGTCAACTGACAAACTTTTTGCATTGTCTAGAGAACCCCATTGATGCACTGGTGGACTATAGACCCATTCAGGCAAGATTTGCTGATATCGAAAACAAATTACCAGAAGATCTTGTCAATGCTTTGACACTAGCCACCTTTTTGGAATCTCATCGGTTTCAAGTCATCAAGGTGAGGCAATGCTTGGGCAATTGTGTTCACCAAAGGATCATAATTAAGAATATGCAAATCGATCAGATAGTTGTGATTTATCACAAGTGGTTGGCTTAGAGCATCGCCTACGATAATAGATCTTCGTAGGCATAAGCCAACTACCTGCAATAATTTGGTTATAAATCCTTCTTTTTGCCTAAAAACTATTCATTTTGTCTGAGTTGTTTCTCTGCTTAAACAAGCAAAATATAGGTAGAAGGTTTTGAACTCAAAATTTTTGATAGATTTTACTATGCAAGGTTAGATCCATACTTTCATACACTAGTTATATAGTTTTATTCCATTTCCTTGTTTTGGATTTGTTGGATTTATGTATGTCATACATATGTAGGTAGATGTAAAAATATTATCTTTACATGGTTTGTACCCATTCCATGGATCACATTTATTTAGGGTATCCTTGTTTATTTGCACTCATTCCTTAGTAGGTCAATCTGATGTTTTTATAGACCAAACTAGATATTTTGTGCCAATGTCAATTTTTTAGATCTAGTTAGGAGAAAGAAAAGAGATATATTGGCTATTTTTTTATTCCTCATCCCATAGTAAGCAAATTTGATATTTCTATAGCTAAAAATAGGTAATTATATGTAATTAAAATTTATAGATTTAGTTACGAGAAAGAAAAGTAGTTAATCTTTTATCTCGGTTGATACTAACAGCAGGGACTAAAGATAAATTATTTAGTACCGGTTGTTCTTAACAACTCGTAAAGAGTTTTTACGTTGGCCAAAAAAATTTTCATGTCCTTGTTAGTATTAATAACTGGAACTAAAGATAAAACCTTTAGTATCGATTGTTGTTAACAACCAGTACTAAAGACTTCTTCCTCTCGGTCAAAATTTTTTTTCTTGTTTTATTTTGTACAATGGATACAAAATATTTTGAAATAGTTAAAATATGGTAATAAATTTAGAAAACAGGAAAAACTTGAAAAATAATTTTAAAAATCAGAAAAGTTATAGAAAATAATATCATAAACAAGAAAATTAGGATAATTAATTTTAAAACAGTAAATGTAGAATAAATATAGTGTGTTTAGATGCAAGGACTCATATCAGTGCTGATATTATAGAATTTGTCATTGTTAGCCAAGCTAGTTGCTATAATATGCATAATAGTGTACTCTATCCATTAAATACTATGGTGAAAATGGGAGGTTATAAATATTAAAAAAATGTAATACATGTAGCCAGTATACATTCATTCTTATGACATGATTGTAGAGGCAACAAACTTTTTTTACGAATGTCCCTTGGCTATGATCCTGGTGTAAGCATAGAGTGTCCTCATTAGCTAGTAGGAAGGTTGGGTCAACCACCACGGTGAACGGAGATTGCCCATCAAATTGATCATAATCTTCATTTGTCTTGTCCTCAACCCCAACGATTTTTCTTTTTCCTAGGAGAACCACATGGCACTTTGGCTCATCAAGCACTTCACTCGTTTGCTTAGATATCCCCTTGTTTGTGTTATTAGATATGCCCTTCACATAGAAAACTTGAGTCACACCACTGCCTAGGAGAAATGGTTCATTTGAGTTTCCAATCTTATTAAGATCAACTATTGTCATCCTACACTCATAAACCATTATACCTCCATCAGTCAGCCTCACTCATTTGCACTAAAAGAGAGGGAACTTCAAAGGACCATACTCGACTTTTCATATCTCCCCAATGACACTATAGTACGTGTTGTTTGTCCCATTGTTGTCTATGGCATCTATATAGACAACACCATTTTGACTGGTGCTCTTTTTGTCTTGAGCGCTTTTGTAAAATGTGTACCCATTTATCTCGTATCCTTGGAACGTCAAGATTGAGCAAGATAGTCTCCTCGCCAACCAGGCTAGTTGTTCAACAATAGACCCGTTACCCATGAAATGTTCTCACAACCAAGCAGCAAAAGTATCAACATGATGATGTGTAATATAGGCAGTAGACTTTCCTTGGTTTTTGAAGCATACAATCATCATGTGCTCTTTGATGTACGGAGCCACCAATGAAGATTATTACAAAACCGTGAAATGTGCACTACGGAATAAATCATTGTCTATAGTCATTATTGGTTTTCTTCTAAGTGTGCCCTATCCCCTTAATCTCCTCTCATGGCTTGATTCGAGGACCCCTATTGGACTAATATCGTCAATAAAGTCTCTGCAAAACTCAATGGCCTCCTCTGTTCCACAATCCTATGCAATACATTCTTTTCGACAAGAACAATTACGAACCTACTCCTTTGGAATGCCCATGTACCTCTTAAAAGGTACATACTATGTACATACAAAACACCAAGAATACCGATTTTTTTACAAGGTGAGCCAGAAGATGCATCATGCTATTGAAGAAGGATGGTGGAAAGATCATCTCAAAGCTGATAAGACTTTGGACAACGATAGGTTGTAGGCTTGTTAAATTGTCTCAATCGATGACCTTCAACGAATTTGAGTTAAGGAATGCATAGAGTTTTATTATTGCTATCTGGACATTAATAGGAAGAATACCCCTAAGTATAGTAGGAAATAGTTGCATCATCAACACCTGGCAGACTTGAGACTTTAGGTTCATGCTTTTTTTTCTCTTTCATATTTATTAATCCATTTATATTCGACGAGTATCCGTGTGGGACCTTGATGTTGTCTAGGCATTCGAACGTGTTTTCCTTCTCTTCCTTGGTGAGAGTGTAGCTAGCAGGACATAAATAATGGCTTCCTTTCTACCTCTTTTCTAGATGAAGGTCTTCATGTTGTTTCATACGTTTTAGATCCTAGCGTGATTCAAGTGTATCTTTGGACTTCCCATACATACCTAGGAAGCCTAGCAGGTTCACATAAATGTTCTTAGTGAGGTGCATCATGTCAATTGCGTTACAGACCTCTAAGACTTCCTAATAAGGTAATATTTAAATAACATACTTCTTCTTCCACATGGTCGCATGACCATCTTAACTTAGGACTGGTTGGCTACCAAATCCCTTTTCAAATACTACTTTAAGATCTTTTACCATAACAAATATAGTTTTTCAATTACAGTGCATTGGCTTAGTATGGTGGTCTACCTTCCCTTCGAAATGCTTGCCTTTCTTTCATACATGGTGGTTGGCAATAATAAATCGATGATGCCCTATGTACACAACCTTCCTACATTGTTTCAAATATGTAATGTTAGTTTCATCAAAATAGTGGGTGCATGCCCTATTCTCTTTGTTTGCCAGTCCTAATAGGTTACCTAATGTAGGCCAATCATTAATGGTTATGAATAGCAATGCTCATAGGTTAAATTACTCATGTTTATCATCATCCCACACAAACACCTTTTTTGTTCCACAATTCTTCAACCAATAGTCTTAGGTAAACGTCAATGTCATTACCAGGTTGCTTTGGGCCTTGAATAAGCACTAGAATCATGATGTACTTTCACTTCATGCACAACCGAGGAAGGTTGTAGATACATAGGATCATAAGCCAAGTGCAATGACCACTGCTCATCTCCTTTAAATGATTCATACCATCCGTACTTAAACTAAACCTTGTGTCATTTTTGAAGTCTGGGAATACTCTATTGACTTTTCACCACTAGGACCCATCAGCAGGATGTCTCAACATTGCCTCTTATTCATGTTTTATGTTCTTCTGCATGTCAGCGCATCATTTTATCATGCGTTTTGTTCCTGAACAATTGCTTAAGACATGGTATTATAGAAAAATACCACATGACTTTAGTAGGGTGTCTCTTTGAAGGTTGTCCCTCAACATTATTGAGAACATCTCATTTGATCTTGTATCGCAATGCCTTATAAACCGGATATACATCTAGGATTTCATACTCTTCACCGCCATAGAGGATACAATCATTATAACATGCATGTATCTTCTCGACTTCTAGTCCTAAAGGGTAGACTACCTGTTTTGCTTGGTATGTTGTTGCAGGCAATTCATTACCCTCCGGAAGAATATTCTTTATGAGTTTCAATAACTCCTCAAATGTCTTGTCAACCATACCATTTGTTGTCTTTCATTGCAAGAATTCTAGTGTGGTACCTAGCTTTTTATTCCACTGTTTACTATCTGGGTATAACAACATTTTGTGGTCAACTTACATATGCTCCAATTTCTTTAGCTCATTTTCACTTTCGTAGTCTTTCTTTACATCATGCAACATCTGACCAAGATCATCTGTAACGTCATTTTCTACAACCCTTCCTTATGTCTCGCCCATTGTAGTATCTGCAAAGCCACCGTATTGAGCCCAGTGGGGAATTTTATTGTCTTCTTCTTCATCATCTTCCATTGCAACCCCTCTCACTCTTCGTGCTTAGTCCAATAATTATAGTTAAGCATGAATCTCGAGTGTAACAAGTGGCTATAAAAAATCCTTAAGGAGGAGTACTTCTTCTAGTTCTTATAGTTTTTTATAGAAAACATATGAAACCTTTAGTCTTTTGGGCATGGGCCACCTTGAGAAAATAATACATGCCATTGATGAACTCTTTCAATCGTTCATCCGCATTGTATATCCATTGCCAGTTCATCTACATTACATGTAAAGAATTACTTAAGAAAATTACTAATTTTAAACGTCCTAACCTTAAAAGATCACTGGATGAAGAGTATTAAGAACCTCTATGTAAATCACTTCGATCGGTAAAATCAATAAAAATATATGGAAAAATCTGGCTGTGCCTCTCATATACCGGCAGCACCACAAACTGATAGAACTCTCTATAAAAATATTAAATACGACATTGTTATTTATGTTAGATTTCATATATTTTTAATATTAACATAGTCTCTTGATTTTCCTATTTTTCCTAACCCTTTATACTTTTTATCCATTTTTCTTATATTTTTGTTATTTTCCTCTTTTTCTCATACTTATCGTATTTTTCCTTCTTTTTCCATCCTTTACTCGTACTCTTATTAATTTTTAGGTGTCCTATATTTTTCATATTAAACACAAGCACTAATTTTTCTATTTTACCTAATTTTTTATTAGATTTTCCAAATTTTTTATATAATCTTACTTTCCTCTTTTTTTAACTCTTTCCTAATTTTTCTATTATGAATACTCCTATTATTACTATATTACCTCTATTTTTACATTCAAGACAACTTATTTTCTTAAACATTTTATTATTTATTATCCATTTTCATATATTTTTGAAAAGATGAGGTATATATACATATAGAGCTAGAAATATAATATATTTATCATAAAAATAGAGGATGAAGTTACTAATGTTTTAACGCATTTAGATAACTGAAATCACAAAAAAAATTCCACAAAAAATTATGGCAGTACCTCTCTTATATTTCCTTCCAAATCTCCACGGGGTTGGTCTTTTTATGAATTTGTAGTAGGAATAATGGTTAAAAAAAGATATCTTTAGTAAGTATCAGTTGTTGGTCTTTAATCGATGCTAATATGTTTTATAACATTAGTATGAAAAATGTGTATCCATAGAAATGAACTCTTTCAGTATTTTGTCCGTACAACTGAAGATAAATAGTTGCCCTAACCTTATGAATTTGCCCAGTATTTGAGCAAATGGTTTTTTTACAGAACAATGTGTTATTCTGCCATTAAGAAGGGCATCCTCGCAGTCCAATCCAAAAGAGCACAAACCTAAGAAATTAAGTAGCATCAATCACAAAATTGTACCTTATAAACTTAAATCTATGGTGGGAATATCATATAGCAGAGAAGGATTAGCATGGACAGCCCCAAGGACTAATATGTTCCTCAATCAAGTTCATCACTGAATTGATCACAGTTTGACCTTTGACCTCATGAGAAAAATCGTGAAGTACTGTTGTGTAAGAAATTGCCTTATCTCCTGTAAAGCTTGTATCTTAAAATTGGCATAAATAATTTTGCATATACTGTGAAACATAAATGAATAAATCCTTGTAAAAAATGAACAAAGCGTACAAACTAAATATTTTTTTGTATTTGATCGGATAGAGAGAACCAAAATATCTTTCGCAATAAACTGAAGAATAGCTAAAACCAAATCAATCCCTTTTTTTCCCCTAATACCTTGAGGGTTAGTAAGGAACAAATCATATGATTGAAGGCTTTAAAATAAGAAAAAAAGAGGACCAGATGAGGCTACAAGGCTCAATAAAACATGGGAACCAGCGAAGTGGCGAGCAGTTGAATTTGGCGTGCTATGTCCTTTTGGAGCTAGATGCTCTTATAGTTTCTGGAGGAGTAGGATGTAATCTCCTGCTCGCCAGCACCCGTCGCCCGAGACGAGAGAGATGACCAGACCTCGGTGGATCTCAAACTGCAAATACACACGAATTCTGACGGAACCTAAGCACACACACGACAGCAATTTTGGTACCGCAACCACTCGGCTTTTCTTGAATAGATCACAATATATACAACACGACTGGCGCCACTTCTCCCTACAGGATCGCGCCATCCCACGACCGAACAAGTGGTGCCCGTGGCTGTAGCTAGGACTCAACGAAAACAAAGGAGAAAGTATCTACGTGATCACCATCCCGCGAACAAAGCGCGAGTCAGGTTCGGGTTCTGCAGATTATTGGCCAAGAACAGAACACGTGCTAACTGAACTAACTAAAACTCTGAATACTGGACTGAACCTACTGAATGAGCTAACAATCTCCCCCCGAATGAGATGAGTTCAACCCAGGTTAATGGCACCAATCTTCTCACGAAGCTTGCAGAACCTTACTCATCCCAGCGCCTTCGTCATCAGATCAGCAAGTTGCTCTTGAGAGCTCGCAAACTCCAGCAAGATAGTCCCCTTGTCGACGCACTCACAAATGAAGTGAAATTTTGTATCGATATGCTTACTTCGATCATTTAGTATCGGATTCTTACTGAGTGTGATGGATGACATGTTCTCCATATTGAGATGAGGTGCAGGAGGGTCATCACCCATGACGTCCTTCAGCAACCTCGTGAGCCACACCGCCTGGCACGCTACACCGGCGCCCACGATGTATTCCGCCTCGCAGGAAGAGAGCGCCACAACCTTCTGCTTTTGGGACTACCAAGCCACTGCCTTGGTCCTCAGGAAGAAGATGATTCCTATTGTACTCTTCCTATCGTCGATGTCTCTCCCCAAATCGTTGTCACTATAGCCTGTAAGGCTATTGTCGACGCCTGAGAGCTTGGGGTAGACAAGACCAAACTCCACTGTTCCAGCAATGTAACGGAGCAGATGCTTCATAGCCGCCATGTGCTTCTGCCTGGGCTTCTCCATGAAGCGGTTCACCATCCCCACTGTGAAAGAGATGTCCGGGCGGGTGTGAACCAAGTATCATTTCAGTGGCATCTACCTCTGTCGTCGTCTCATCCTTGCATAGCTTCAGGCGCACCTCCATGGGAGTATGGCAAGGATTGCACCCACCCATGTTCGCCTTCTGAAATAACCTACGAGCATATGTAGCCTAGCCAAGTGTGATAGTAACCTTGGATTGTCTCACCTTGATCCCCAGGTAGTAGGACAACAACCCAATGTCGCTCATCCTGAATAGCTGCTGCATCTTAGCCTTAAAGGCATCAACCCCGCCTTCCCTTGCTCCAGTGATGATTAAGTCATCAATGTAGACGTCGATGATCACCCGTGAAGACCCTTTGCTACGGGTGTACATGCCATGTTCATATTGACACCGCACGAACCTAAGATCATGCATGCTGGTGTTCAGCTTCTGGTTCCATGCCCTAGGAGCCTAACGAAGTCCATATAGCACTTTCTTCAGATGTAGCACCTTCTTCTCATGCCCAGCCATAGTGAAACCTGGCGGCTGCTACACGTACACCTCCTCGACGAGCTCCCCGTTCAGGAAAGCTGACTGACATCCATATGATGGACAAGCCAACCCTCCTGAGCAGCGACGGTGAGGAGCATCCTCACCGACTCCATCCTCACCACCGGCGCAAATACCTCATCAAAGTTGATGCCAGACTTATGGACATAGCCATTTGCCACCAAGTGCACCTTATGCTTTAGAATCGCCCCCAGCTCATCGTGCTTGATCTTCAACACCTATTTGAGCCCGATGGCATAGTGTCTAGGCGGGAGGTCCACGAGCGTCCAGTTATCATTCTGCTCAATAGAAGAGAGCTCCTCCAGCATGGCCTTCCGCCATTCTTCTTCACCACAAGCCTCGTCCAAGATAGTTGGCTCACCATCCATGGTAATCAACAGCTCCCCTTCGAGGTATTAAATAATAATACCATACAAGATGCTTATAATATTAGATTACCTTAGACTCTTAGACCTTTTAAATTTTTTAATTTTTTGGTTAATAGATATGATCAAGATGTGATTAATTTATTAATTAAAATGCTGCCTAAAACAAATATTTTTGGTACTGAAACATCGGTTACTGTTCACCATTGTTTTCAGAGTACTGTTGACCACTATTTAAGTTACTGTTCGTCACTATTTAGGTACTATTCAGGGTAACTATTCAGGGTATTCATGGTACTGTTTATTCGATGTAAAAGTTATATTAAGGAACATTTCTGGTTAGCCAAACCAATAAGAACAAAGGATTAAGTGTCCTACTCATTACTCACCTTGTAGAATAAAGTTTTAAATATCCTAGTCAAAATTTATTTTAGCAGAAACTTTATCGTCTCCAATTAGTTCCACCCGAAGATAACATTTCTCTATGGATGCAAGTTTCTCTTAATGCCTATGCGATAGATCTAGACTATGAACGAAAACTTTTAAAGAGTTTTCTCCTATAGGTCCCTAGTATAGACAAGCTTCTAGCACAATATGACAAGAATACTTAAAAGAAAATTACTTCATCTTAAACAAATAAGTTTATATATGGTTTTCCTATGGTTTTCTCTTTTGGGAAAAAAATACAAACAAAGTTTTACTCATCTTACACAGATTATGTTATAATTCTTGTATCAATATACTAGTAAGGAGGACATTATGACAAGTTATTACTACTAAGGCACAAGTTATTACTACTAAGGCGAGAAGGTGGTTATAAGCTCTGGCTGGAGATGTCTTTCTTAGCCGCTATCTTTGGCTTTGGTAGCTCCTCCATTCATAGAAGTTAGAGAGAGGAAATCTCACCTAGGCTTTTTTCTTATCTCTACCGTCCAACTGCTTCATGAGCTACCAAACACTAGGTAGTAAAGATTCCTTTATTGTTCATGGTGTCCTTAATTCATCTAAAGAAGAGACATATTTGTACCTATGCCTTATTTTTCCACTAAAGGTTTGTCAATTGCTCTCTCTGCAGAAATCTCTATTAGTGGCGTTCTTCTAGAGTTATTCTTCGGTCATATAATTGGAGCACCATACTTAGTTTTAGTTTTATTAATATGAGGGTAAAAATAATGATGATAATTGGGCTTGTCCTATCCGAATAATTGATAATAGCTTTCTTTATATATTTTATTTTAGTTATTTTTTGCTTATTGATCTGGCTGCCCATGACCACCATCAATATCTATAGTATCCATATCAGAAAATGATACATCATATTTTTCATCATATGCTTTCTTCATTTCTTCAAATTTCTCATTTAATTCTTGCTTTAGTTCTATAAATATCTCATCTTTTAATTCTTTCTTCATTTGTGGGGAAAGTTCTTCATTTTTTTTCTATTATCTTCCAATTTATATATTCACCATCTAACATATTCACTCGATTAAACATTCTTTATATATGTAAGTTTTTTTAATGATCCTTATTCCTTTATATGTGCATGATATGGAGAATGTGGAGATTTCTTGTTATTAGCTTTCTTACATTTTTTAATATATTCTTTTGTTGCTGGCTTGAGGTAGTAATTTATTCTCAATATTTTTCTAGCTTAACTTAATGCCTCATCAGTATCTATATATAGTTTCCATGACATGCCACCCATTAATTTAGCATCTATTTTTTGGGCTACTATTTCTTCAAAGGATATATACACTCTTAGAGCTTTCCATCTAACACCACGTATATGGGTTTCTACTATATTATTTCATGGTGTTCTTGAGTAGGCATCAATTCATTTAGGTTATAAAAATATTCAGCGAGTCTAATAATATTGACAGGATATAGTCATTTTCTTCTCTCTTATTATTATATTGGTAATAAAAATTATCTAAAATTCATTCTTAAACTTGTTCTAGAATTATGTGATTTTTGGGTTTAAATTTGTAGGAATTTGCTAGAAATATTTTTCGCTTGTTGTTGTCTCCAAAGGTGAAGAATTTCACTCCATTATAATTCATTGATTTCTTCGTGCATGCAACATAGGTAAAGGAGAAAGCAGTGGTTATCCTTTGCTCAAATATAACCTTGTATAATAATATCTTTAAATAATATTCATCTTCTATTAGAACTTTTCTTACTATTAAGCTAATTGTAATACCTACATATTTCTTCACAATTTGTTATGACCATAAATATTTCTTCACAATTTGTTATAACGGTAAATATTTTCAAACTTAGGTAGAATCTAAAGGCATTTTATCACATTAATTATTGTAACTATCTCTCGGCAGTTTTTAATCTATAACTTCCAAATGCATACCTACAGATTTTCTCTTCTGCTTTAGGTGAATATTTATTAGGTGAATAGTACCCTAACCTTATTGAGACACATCCATTTCAATAATGAAGTAATTGTTGTGTAACGGTAAATCTAGAGGTTTTAACCCTTTGAACTTTCTTTAATTATTCTTACCAACCTAATATCTTAAGAATTAAAGTATCTTTGGCCATTTTTTCTTAATTTTGTATACAAAGGTCGTGCTAGTTTTGCTAAATTTTCTATGTGATTTCTAGTGTAATTTACTATTCCCAGAAATTGTTGTAATTTCTTTTTATCATTCATGATACGAGGGAATTTTAAGATTTTGTTAGACATATGCTCTTGTAAAGTCATGACCAAGAAAATTGATTTTCTCTTTAGAAATTTCTATTTTTTTTCTTAGATAATATTAATCCATTTTATTCTACTTTTCTAAAAAATATTTCTAAGTGAGCAATATGCTACTTGTATGTTTTTAAGAAGACTAAGAAGTCTTCAATGTAGACTAATGAAAATTCTTAATTCTCGTTAAATATATTTTGAATTCTTCTCTAACAAAGGGCATGTACATTTTTTAATCCTAATAACTTAACAAGCCATTTATAGTGTCCTTAGAGACATGTAAATGCACTCTTCTGCCATCTTCACTTGCCAAAAAGCAGCCTTTAAGTCAAAATTTAAGAAATATTTGCTTGATCTAATATTATAAGCATCTTCTATGATATTATCATTTAATCTTTTATAATCAATGACCATTATTGATTTACCTCTAAGCATGATTTCTTACTACAAAGGCTGCAGACCAATGTAGACTTCAACTCTCTCTTATTGTCCCTAATTTTAATAATTCTTCTATGTGCATTCTAAATTCTTCTATATCTTTTGGTGTTGTCTCTACTGGCATGTTTTAATGATATAGTCTGGGTTTATTATATTTATTTTATAGATAATCGAGTTTTTCTCCCAGTATTTCATTGGGATTTCTTCTATTATTTGAATGTTCTTTGGACAATTATTTTAATATCTTTTTTAAACATTTGGTGTTAGCCCAATGTACTCTATATTAGATTTTAATATATAGTATTTTAATATATTATAGTTGTCTACAATTTTTTTCTTTAGGGTCGAAGCTATCAAGATTATCAAGGTTGGTGGTTTTGGTTTCGATTTTGCGTCCACCATGCTTTCGTACCTCTGAAATATATGAAACATTGGAATAAATGTAATTCCTTGCTCATGTATTACTATGGTTTGTACTGACTGTTATAGGAACCTTAGGCCTTTATCATATCATCATTTATTATTGGTAAACCTCTTATTCTAATCTCATCTATTTTATATTTTGTTCTGTTGATGTATAACCTAACTGGTTATGGATTTTCTTTATTTTAGACACATATGTAGAAACTTCTGCCTTATTATTATCAATTTTATGAACTTTTTCAACATATTTTTTTGAAGTATGTGCCATAAATAATATTCTTTGTACATCCTATGTGTACTAATGCTGAAATTTTGTACGATACCTTTAGTAATAGTTTTATTTTTAATGAGATCCTTATTTCTAAAACTTTTTGAAAGGTAACTTTACTATATATTTGTTTTTAAAATTGGTTATAGCATTTTTAGTTGAATTATTTTAGAAGTATTACTGTCCTTTAGCATTACCAATTGTTATTTAAATTTAGTGTTTTGTACAGCCATAATTTGTGGCAATACCTTAGTATCAAGATTGGTTTTTAAGTTATCTAACCCTGCTTCTAATTTATTTATTCTATTTTTTAATATTCGTACTTTGTCTGATAGTATTTTTTTCGTTTGACTCTAATTCTATCTCTTTCCTCCATTTTTGTTTGGTTGCTCTTATGCATTCAGCACAAGCTTGTTTTAGATATATAATACAAGTTACTCTATTATCTTGGCTTGTATAATAGATACAGAAAGCACATTTAATATTATATTCATCTTTTCCTCTAACCCAATCATTTTCACAACTTAATTGATTCATCATTTCAATTTTTATTCCTGCTAATTCATCAATTAAGTCTAACCCTTCATCACTTGATTCATACTGTTCGTTAATACTTTCTATTTCATACGTTTCAATGATTGAATATATTGATTCATATCCTTTATTTCATCATCACATATAAGTATATTTTCGTTTACACTATCTATAATTAAAACTCTCTCTTGCTCTTCGTATTTGCTAGAATATCTTTTTTATCTTTATTTGGGCACATTTTACTCATATATGGTCTAAAGAATTACATATAAAACATCTACAAGTTGTCAAGACTTTCTTGGATTATATAGATTTACATTTCTTTTCTGTAGAAAAAGGGCAATATTGTCTTATCTTCTTAAGAAGTAACTTCTCTTTGTTCCAATATTATTGATATTTCTATTTTGATGGCTATAATTCCTTTTACTTCTAGATCTCTCCTATCCATATGATAAGGGTATTTGTACTATTTTATTACAAAAATTATAGTCAAAATGTTTCATAGAGTTTTGGGCATGTATGCCCGTGCATATTTTTCTTAATTGCTTGAGATATATTAATTTCAACTCTTTTAGTTTCTTTTTTATATTTTTCAAAAATCATGCTACCTAATGGATTAGTCAATTTATTAAAACGTAATGAGAAAATTCTTTTATGCCCTTCCAACTTGTTAAAGTTAATTTATCTATTTTTTTAATCTTTTATTTTGCAAAGTTGTATAAATTCTAGATCTTCGGCTATAATAATATTGGATATTACATTTACAAAATTGTATAGATTACTACTAGCTCTTTTTAGCTCTTCATACGATTCTTTTCAACCTATTCTTCCCATAGGATTTTAGGAGATTCACCCAGAAATATTTATAAATAAGTTATCATACCTTCTACTATCTTTCCTATATTGTGTTGACTTTGTATATATTTACTTTGCAGATGTTGATAATATTTGGCCAATCAATAGGGTCATGTGTGGCCGAGTTTAATTTTGATTTTGAAATTTTACAGGTCTCTCAAAATCTCTTCTCTTCCATGTGCCTAAATTGTCCTACAATATAATTATATGAATGATCATTTTTGTCTCGTGGCCATTTTCCTGCTGCCCTAGCTAGCCTCTCTTTCTCCCTCATTTTTTTCTAAACCTTCACCGTACCTTTTCCTTTTTTCTATTCCTAAGTTTACTTCTATGGCTTCCATTACATTATCAAGATTATGCAATCCTATATCATCTAAAGAGTTATAAAAACATTATATTGCTCAGAGTTATCTTCTCTCTATGTATTCTCCATTTCTTTCATCGGATTACTTTCTTCTTCATAACTTTCTGAAAGTAATCTATCATTTTCTTCCCATTGTTCTTCTTCAGTTAATTCTTTAGTAACCCTTTGTTTCCATTCGTCATCTTCATCCCTTTCATTATGCTTCATTTGTTCTATTTTACTTTCTTGGTTTTTGAGGTTTCCATAGCTATGTCATTGTTCTTTTTTAGTTTCTTTATCCTACATAATTCTCTGTAAAAATAAATTTCTTTATCTCTTATTTTAGGCTACACACTCTTCATTGAATTATTGTGTTCCACTGTTATATCCTTTAATTTGTTCTATAACATTTTATTTTACTTTCTCGATCTAGTTTTTCATAAATTCAGAAACATCTTCTGATTTCTAGTGTTTCTACTTCTAGATCATTTGTAGTTTTAGATTTATAATTCATAAATCTAATACTACTATATTTCCTTTGCTATTTTAGTAACTTATATAATTTTCAGTTTGACTCAAAGTTTTACTTTCTACTGATTCACTAATTTTCAATCTTCTGCTACTATTTCTTCAGAGCTTATTTTTAAAGGGCTCATAAATTTTATTTATTTAAAATGCATATTTTTAATTACATCATTTATAATTATTTTATATTTAGAAGCACTTCTATTAGTTAATCTTCCTATAAATTCTACACTTACTAACAAATTTGTTCCTTTGAAATCTTCATAACCCTTTGTTTGGAATCCAAAACTCATTGTATCTATGAATTCTTTTATAGGCATCATCAAGTATGGGCTATATATGTTATTAATCTGTTTTCATTCATATCGCCTTCTAGGAAGCTTAGCGCTGCTGCTTTGTCTATAGTGTCCCATCTGTTATAATTTACTCCTAATTTCTTTCTTATCATAACTTTGATTCCTATTATGTAATATATTTATATCTCGCGTATTTTAATCCATTCTCAAATTGCTTAGCTACTATTTTTAACTTATCTGGTTTTGTGATAATACTTAATTCTACTTGTCTTGATATTCTATATCGCTCGTTCTTATTTTCAAAAAAGCCCATGCAATATATTTATTGAGGTCTTATAGCTCTTAAAGTGTCTCTTTGATATCTTTCGAGCTATTTATCAACTTTGGCAATATCTCCTAACTCATCTGTTCCCTCATGTTTATCTTTTTGCTTATCAGATTAACTTAAAGAATCTATCATCTCTACTTCTACTCTTCTGAAGATACTCCTAGGTAGATCCATTTTTTAGAGTTTTATGGCTTGTAAGGATAAACTATGCCTGATGAAGCCAAAAAAAAATTTCTAAAAACTCATTAATGTAATCACTATTCTGTGAGATTCTATTTTGCGTTATCTTATATTTTCTAGTATTCTTAATGCAGAATTTAATTTATTACTAAGAAGATAATATTGTTCTTCAATTTACTTCTCTTCTTTATATAACTCTTCCCAAATCCTCCTGTCTTTTACCCCAATTTGTATAAAAATTATATATCAAATCAATGCTAGTTCCAACTATGGTCTTCAGTATATTCAATCTACACCTTATTTTGATATTATCTTTAGTATTTATTACCTTTTTTAGATTTATCTTTTCTATGATAACCAAGCTATGATACTAGACTCTTAGACCTTTAAAAATTTTTGGCTAATAGATATGATCAAGATGTGAAATTTGTTAATTAAAACACTGCTTAAAACAAATATTTTTGGTACTGAAACATTAGTGTCGGTTACTATTCATGCTGTGCTGACTACTGTTTACCATGTTGCTTATCAGTGTACTATTCAACTATTCAGGTACTATTAAATTGTTCAGGTACTGTTCACCTATTCAGGTACTATTCATTCGGTGTAAAATTTATAGTTAGGATCGTTTCTGGTTGTTAAAACCAACAAGACTGCTGGTGTTTACTTTAGAGGATTAAACGCTTCATATTTCTCACTTATGTGTTTGTAAAATAATATTTTAAATATTCTAGTCAAAATTTATTCTACCAGAGTGTTTATCATCTCCCTAGACAATTCCACCGATGGAAACACTTTTCTACGTAATATAGAAGAATTATTAAAATCCTCCGTTGATTTCTGTAAGAAGTCGATGCTACTTTTAGCAATATCTATCACAAGGAGTAACAAGTGAAATCTATATATTATATTAATTCATAGCCATAACATTATATGTCTATAAGAAGAAAAAGGGTACAAAAAATGGTAAAAACTCACTTAATGTTGTAAGGCAAAAGCATAAATATTTTCTAATGTTGCTACACTAGGAATTTATGAATGTTTATCTTTGTTTTTTGTGAAAATAAAGTACCCCTCCCTACGGCATATAAAAAAAGAAGTGAGATAGTCTACATATGGTAAATGGAGTGATGATACATACGAATAAACTAAGTTAAGAAATAAAATGGTAGTTAAAAGAACACAACAACTGACAAGAGTGAGGTTAAGGACATCTTGATGGTACACTTTGTAGACGTCCTTGAAGTTCACCCATTTCTCGAACTCTCCACAGAAGTAATCGCTATTTATAATCCGATCAGCGATCATGACCCTATCTTTTCTCGAATGTTCCATGTACGAACTAGGAATTGGTACATCTGTGTTGTTATCATTCTAACCAGCTCTAGCCTGACAAGTGATTTGTCAAGCTTAAATCTAGACTTGATAATAGCTTGTGATATCTTCTCGATAGGAGCCACCCCAATAGTTGATCTTTGGTAAGACTTATATCTTCTATAAACTATTATAGATTAATTTTCCATTCAGATGCCATGGGTCAACTATTTGTGTTACTTGTTGTCGGAGTCAGGGAACAACAGCAGACTGTCCTCTTTTCATCTTTTGATAAGACATGACAAGCGAGTATATACGTAGTCTAATAAGATCTTCTTCTTTATTGGTTTGCTCATTTTCTAAAAAATGATGTTGTCGTTGAGTCTATCGGAGCCTTTTTCTCTAGACTTTACTACTTGAAGGTGCTCCTTCACCTGTCTAGACATGTTTGTTCTCTCCTCATCAGTCATATTGGACGGTCCTTTTTTACAGATTTCTTTAGCTTGTTCAATAACTATTTCTTCTTTTGATACCTTGACAACGTGGAAGGAGATGAGTATGACCTTTTTTGAAGTGGTGGAGGCATGGTCCGTTTCATGGACTCGTGGTTGCTAACGGAAATATGGGAATTTTTATAGGAAACAGAGATGAAATTCACAAATTTTAGTAAAACAATATTACAATGCCATATTTTTACCACCTTTTATATCGTTTTACTTCTCATGGACACACAAAGTTATATCTATTAATTAATACAATATAACGATTCCACTTGTACCTTGTAATAGATGATGCTAAAAGCAGAATCTATGTCCTGAACTAATGGCAGAAACCAATGAAGAATTTTAAGAAAATCATATTGTAATTATGCATGCTCATATCGATATTATGTGTATCTAACAATATTATCAATTTTAATTGTAGGACGTGGCCACAGTTCAATAAAGACATCTACGGTCCATTAAAGAAAACACTCGACGTGATGATGAACATTTTATTAAGTACATAGATCAATAATATACATCTTATTTATTCTATAATATAAATATTTTATAACTTCTTTTCTAAATAACATGTATCGCTACTAAGTTTGTAAATTTATTTACCATGTACGTAAACATCATTTACATATAATTTATATTTTTTTATTATGTTAAATTATTGATTTAACATATTTTTAATGGTAGATTTTACATATGAAGCCAGAAATCCTCTTGACAAATTACATAAGGGCAATTAAAAAAACCTTATGAGATTTATTATGGAAGAGGTCATTAATCCGAATTGACGCATTATTCGACAATGAGAAGAATACTTCTAGCTTCATATATTTGTAATATATCATGAAATATGAAAAATAACAATTATACATATATTTGTAATATATCATAAAATATGAAAAATAACAATTATACATATATTTGTAATATATTAATTATATATATTTAATTCCAATTATACATAATTAATACCTGTAATTATATATACATAATGTTATATATATAAACATATACATATATATATTTATTTATTTATTTAATATATATATATATAAATAGCAAACGGTCACTTATAGCGAAACAAACAGAAAAAATACAGTGCAGAAAAAAAAACACTTTAATATTGATGGGTAACATCGGTACTAAAGGTTGTTACTACCAACCAATTAAATCAGGACAAAGACAGTAAATTGCTCGTATGGTTATATAATCGCAACTTAAGAAAAATTAAGAACCGCTGGTTACCTTGATTGTGCCTTGGTAGAGTTGTACAGTTGCACTAATATTTTGCAGTACCGCATCTTACTGATCTATTACATAATTGTATTGTCAGTCATAGCAGGGATGATCCTATCATCCTGGAGCTGATGCACATTTGTATTTATCCTGGAGCTGAAACCCTTCCCATGCATAGGGCGCTAGGGTGCTACTACTAGGTTATCGCAATATCTGTTGGTAGACAGAATAAAGCTAGCTACCATAAGGAGGTCTAATCTACTCCAAATGGTTCTGTTTGGACCTTGGAGGGAGGGCACAGTGCTGGCTTGAACTGAATTAAATAGCGATAACTCTTTTTGCAGAATGGGAAAAAACAGGTAGTCATGTAAAGTTGTGCAATTGCTGTAGCCTCTATATTAGTGTTTACACTAGCCTGTAAAATTGTAGGATGTGTATATCTTTGGATTAGCAGCTAGCCTGCGGATTTTTGTTTGTTATAATTGTTACTGCTTCATACGTAAGCCCTTGGTGCATAGTATCTGCAGAGAATTTACAGGTTGTCTGCATATGTCGTTATGTTAGGCTCGACAATCCTCCCTCAACTAGCAAGGCAATCGTCCATGTGGTGCTTAAGGCTGAGTTTAAGAGAAAAAAACAAAATATGATGAATCATTATTATATAATTAACTAAGCATTAATTATTTTAAATTTAAAAATAAATTAATATGATTTAGAAAGCGTGCTCGTAAAAAGTCGGTCTATGAAAAGCTGCCTAAAGCACTCAATTGACAATATGACAATTCCATATTTGTTTTTACCAAAATTTGGTAACCCACTAACAGGATTGGAGATTCGATCCAGAGATCTATTGATATAGGGAAAGCCGATCGAACGGATTAAGAATTAATTTTATTCAGTTAAATATAGAAAATTATTTGGATAGGACCGAACAGAGCTGTGAAAATCACGACAAAGAATTTTTACCTGTATAAATAATATGTCAAGTAACTTTCTTATTATGTTTTAGGAAATAACGTCTGGAGGTGCTTATAACTGTGTCGAACTCTCCTAATACCAGGTTATAAATATATACCCCTAAAATCTTATAATCAATCTCTTGATTAATACAACTTCGGTATACCACCATCCTAGTTTATCTACGATTTTATCGGCCGGTTCTATTTCTCGACTTGGGGCTACATCAGTTAGATCTAAACTTCGACGAAGAGGTAAATCTTGCTATTATCCTAGTATATTCACTCTGTCTAAGATTGCACCAGTTAGCTCTAACCTCTTAATCCAATTAGATATATCACATCACGTTTAAGTGAGATTTATTGACTTATCGAGTTTCTTTTATCATCATCAGTCTCGTATTATATCGATTATGTATGACCTACTAAACTACTAATAGTAGATTAAAGTATAAGCTGATAGGTCTTTACTTAGTGTTTTATCGGAGTAGCTATTTGATGAGTTATTCACACATTGAGACTCATGCCTAGTGTATCGCTTCTCAGCCGAGATACATATATCTTTAGAAATTTTCTTTCATTGTGCATTCGATCTAGTCTTCACCATCTCTGTGCCATTAGTTTTAGTCTCATTATGTCTCGATTTAGTCCGATCAATCGAGGCTAATTCTAATGACACCGTCACGGTGTTCACTGAGTCTCGTACTTTTGAGATATTGGGTCATACTCCATGCTACTTATCATATATTCTTTTTAGAGTATCATCGGTTTTGTAACCGATAGATCCTTCATCTTATTTAGAGCGCCGCTCTATTCAAAAATGACATTAACTCTACTATCGATATATCTTTTAGTCTATTCCTTACTATCTACCTATGTCTTCATCAGCTTTCTATCCGATGAACGAGCGCTACACACCCTCTATCGACAACCAGCCGACAGCAGGAATCCATATATATTGCTTATTGACTATTCTATTCTAGAACACCAACGACTGTACAACCAATGTGTCTTTTATTCTTTTCATCATAGCTTGCCTATGCCTTCATCAGTATTCTAGTCGATGGACAAGTGCTTCAGCTCCTATCGACAACCAACCAATAGCAGGAGTACATCAGACACAGCTAATGTTTATCTCAACCCTATCAGAGACCAGCCAATAGCAAGAGTTTGCATTGATCAATCAGCCAATTAACTCATTAATTTATCTTCTTATCAATTATACGGTCATGACATGTCCGTAACTCCATCAAACCTAACAAATAGATCTCGAAATCAAAGGACCTGTACTAGAGTAAACTAGATTTCTCAAGCCTTAGTGTATTCATGCGCCATTGTATCAAACCTCTATCGGCGAACACAAAGAACCGATTCGACGTAAACAATACTATAACATTTACATATCAGAAACACCCATGAAAGTTCATAGATATCGTACACGCTATTCTTAGCTTCCTTAGAAGGCATGATAAATTATAATGTTCTGTACTGGAAATTACAAACCAGCATATAAATTTACTGTAAATCTATAGACAGCAGTGACGTTGAATGTGAGCCTCCTGTGATAGCATTCAGTAGTCTTGGCAGTGGTGGCATTTTGAGTTCTAGAATACCCTCAAGGAATTGCACCACCTCACCCATTGTCGGTCGATCAAACTCACTATCTTGAATACACCAACATGCAACTTTGCAAACTCTTTCAACCTCCTCAAAGTTCACATCACCATGCAATTTTGCATCCACCAGATTTCCAATCCCTCCATTGATAAGGTGGCGGGCAATTTGCATAGGAAAATAGGCTGAATGACCATGATCCCTAAAATATTCTTGACTTGAGTTCCTCCTTCCTGATATGATTTCGAACAAAACCATCCCATAGCTATAAACATCGACTTTACATGTAACAACTGTTCCATTAATCCATTCAGGGGCAAGATATCCAATAGTTCCTCTCACTGTAGTGAGAGTATGACTAAATTCTCTTCCTAGAACCTTTGCCATTCCAAAATCTGCAATTTTAGGAACAAAAGACGCATCGAGAAGTATATTCTCTGGCTTGATATCACAATGTATAATGCAATCTCGACAACTGTCGTGCAAGTAAGCAAGGCCTCTAGCAACTCCAATAGCTATTTGGTATCTAATATTCCACTCCAAAACTTGTTCATTATCCTTAAATAGATGCACATCAAGGGAGTTGTTTGGCATGTATTCATACACAAGTAACTTCTCATCATCTTTGCAGCAAAACCCAATCAGTTTAACTAAATTGATATGATGGATGATCCCAATTGAATTCACTTCAGCTCTGAATTGTTTCTCTCCTTGGCGGACGCCGTCAAGCCTTTTCACTGCTATGATAATTGAGCCATTGAGGTACCCCTTAAACACAGAACCAAAACTACCGCCCCCTAACTTCTCTGAAAAGTTTTTGGTTGCACGTTGCAAATCAATATATCTAAATGCGGTGATCCCAATGCCTTCCTGGGCATTTTCCACTCCACGAGCAAACCATTTCCGTTTTCTCCTCCAAAACACCAGTACAAAGATCATCAGACACAAAGCACCCGTGCTTGCGCCAATGGCGACACCAATGATGGTTCCACTCTTTTTCTTCCTTTCCACACTTTGCACCTCATTTGCCGCAAGGCGAATGTAAAGAGTTTCCCCATTTCCATCAGCAGACCCATAAGATTGTTGCCTTACATTATACAGCTCGTCATGCCAAACAGAGCATCCACCTTTCCCGTAGGAATATGCAGTACAGGAGCAATTGCTCAAGCAAACTTGTGAGCATTGATCTTTACTGCCAGCTGTTTGCACATTCATGGCATTATGGGGCAATATAATGCTTTGTACGTAGTAGAAGTTATCTGTGAGACCTGCATTGTTCATGGTACTGCCACAATTTAATGGAGTATTCCTCATACAGCCTCCTGTTCGATCTTCTAGATCCCAATCCTTGGGTGATCTTATAGAGAAACCCTTCATACAGTCGCAGAATGGATTGTTATTATCATCGCAGACTGTGAAAGGTCCACAGACCGCGTAAACATCACAATGAAGTATGGGCATCCTATAGTTGATCAACCAATTCTGCAAGCTGTCCAACCATACACCTGCCATACCTCGACCATTAACATCTATTGCAGCACGCGTAATTGCTTTCTCCCTCGTCAGAGTATATGTGAGGTAAACCTCTCTGTCGTTGTTGACAAATGTGAAATTGGGTATGGTGGCGCCAATCATCTCTGGCGCTAAGCCGAAGAATTGTCCATTCCAATTCCCAGTGGACCAATATATTACAGTTGAGTTCCATAACAAATGACCAACACCATTCATATCAAACTCCAATGAGTATAAACCAGCAGCCTGGTCAATCGAATTCTTCCTAGAAACAAGACGGCGGTTCAGGCCAGTCACTTTGTTCCAGCCAATCTTTGCGCCAGCGAAAAGGCTATCTGTTGGGTAGTCGAAGCTCTGCCAAAATACCATGGATGAGTTTGAGGAACTTTGCAGTACAAGATTACCATTGTTCAACAACACTGCAATGGTGTCATTGATTGTGGCGTTGACATGGGTGGACCATATGATGGACTTGGTAACCTGATCCAAGATGATCATGTTTCCATCACTGGATATTGTCAACTCCGGAGAAGCAGGGTCCACGACTGGGTTTTCGCCATTGGCAGACCACAACGGAGTTATCATGGGGAGCTTGTTGTACCATACGCAAAGGTAAGTGTTGTGGCTGGTGTAGGAGGAGTTCTTACTGTCTGTTTTGAAGAAGCCGAGCACGAACTTGCCGTTGTTGGAGACAAGCCTGTCACCGCCGGCCAGTGCTTGGTCGGGTGACACCGTGTCTGTGGCGCCGGAGCTCGTTGGAGGGTGCAGGGAGAGTAGGAGGAGGAAGCCCAGAAGGAGAGACATGATGGACAGGACAGAAGCTTAGTGGAGGACTGGAATTTGTAAGTAAAAGGATTGATGCTCACGCCGCCATGCAAACTTCAGGTCCAGTGGTCTAGAAGCCAGACCACTGATCAGTTCTGTGTTCGGCTCGCAGAATCTCAGGTCAACGTGCTGGTGTGGGTAAACGTCCTAATCACTATGTATTAACAACTGATAGTGTGTAAACCTCGATCTGAATAATCTTCTCTCATTGGTCAGACCTCAACAATGCAGCGTTTTGACTGCGTATTGATCTGTGGAAATTATTCAATAGAAATCTGTTTGACATCTCTTCCAGCAACTTCCAGTTGAGGCATTCTTTTAAGAGAACTCTTTTAAAACCTTGCAATTCAGTGGAAGTTCTTTCACAACATCAATGCAATGGGCGCTGCTTATTGGACTCTTTATCCCTTTTCTTTTTTTTAGACCAATCATGTATTTATCTACAAAGTGAAAACTTTAGCCATGACAAAGAAAATTAAAGCTTAGTTTCAGCACTGATGAGATCAATCTGATATTCTTTCTCCAACAGGAAATCAATCTCATGATCAAAGATTTGGGCTAAGCATAACCAGGCGATGTGAGATAATGATGCCAACTTCAAATGGGTTTTGATTTTGGCACCAGAATGCTACATAATTGTTAATGCCGAAATTTGATTCAGCCTATAAACAGAATCGGCCGATAGAAAATACTGATCGGCTCGTAGAGTGAAGCCGATTGATACTGTAGAAGAGCTGATCAAACGAGTGAGATTCGGTTTGTTTGAAAACGAAAAGTTATCCAAATGGAGTTGAATCTAAAGAGGAGTAATGAGAATAACAGTAGATCAGATATTTGTATAGAATGTATTACGTAAGCTAAGCAAGTTTGAGAAGCTTTACAATTTTTTAAAGATATTTTTCTTTTATATTTTTAAAAAATAACATCCGATGGTTGTTGTAACCGCGTCAGACAATATAATGTCAGGTGTAAATATAGACCCCTGGAAGGATATCAACATATCTCTTGATTAATACAATTTCGGCGCATCACTACCCTAGTTTATATAAGTTTTTACCGGCGAGTTCTGACTCTTGATACGGGGCTGCATTGATTAAGTTCAATCTCCGACGAAAGGGTAAGTTCCGCCACTGTCCTAGCATATTTTGTTTTGTCTAAGGCTGTATCGGTTAGGTATGACCACTTAGTCAGATCGAGTATACCGCATCACATCCGTACAAGATTTATCGGTTTACCAAGCTCTGTCTACCGTCGTTTGTCCCATGATGTATCGATTAGGTTCGACCTGTAAAGAGTAGATTGAGCCGTAGGCCTGTATGTCTTTGCCCGGTGTTTCATCGGAATGGTTAGCCGATGAGTTATCTATACCTTAAGCAACATGCCCAGCGTATTAGTTGCTCAGTCGATACACACCTGTCTTCAAAGACTACCATCGAACGTCGCACATAATGCATTGGTCTTTTCGATCGATGTAAGCATATCTTCATAGATGTCCTCTTATCGGCTCAGCTAGCCGATAGGTTCGCTCCGCTCTTCCTACAGCACGACTAATTCGGCGTCCGGCGTCCCATTGTCGTTGGCCTTGGTCTCTTACTGTATTGGTTAGGTCCGATCTTCATGATCGGTGCTAGAGGCGTCGTCATAGTGAACGATGGGTCTCGTGCTATGGAAGGAGCGAGTCTCGCTCCTTGTTTATCACCCACCATATCCGGAGCGGCAACGGCTTTGTAGCCAGTGTCTTTTATATAACTTCTTGCCAGTTCGCATATGCCTTCATCAGCCTAGCTGATGATCGAGCGGTTCAGGTTCCGTCAGTAACCAGGAGAGATCCTGTGTGCTTTGCTATTCTCTAAATACCCTTTAGTGCCTCCATCGGCTCTGCGACCGATGTTTCAGGATCTCGCTTTCGCTACACCTAGAGTCATCACGTCCTTCGTCGACATCTATCCATGCCTTCATCGGTTCCCTAACCGATGAAAGAGCGTCACAATCCCTATCGGTGACCAGTTGATAGCAGAAGTCATCCGAACACGACCGATGACCACCTCAACCCTATCGGCAGCTAGCCGATAGCGAGAGTTTGTATCGGCCCATCGTCCGACTGACCCGTTCGCGTCACCTCCTTATCAATTATAGGGTCAAATTGACTGACACGCACGCATCTACACCGTCATGATAGAGAGCGAACTGAGATACCCGCGTCGAAGCTAAGCGGACCTCTCAGACCTTGATGCACGTATCTAGAGCCATAAAGAGAAACCGACAGACATGCATTAGAGCTAAGTAGACTTTAGCATGTTCGCGCCACGCGCGTGATCCGGCGCGAACAATAATCCAGTCCGTGGCCGATAAAATAATAGTACAGATATGGATTGAATAAGGGAGCCAACCAGACGAGTAAAAAATGTTGATTACAAGAACAGGCATTGCATGTGCGCCAATGTGTGTTCACTGTTTACGCTGGGACGTAAATTGATTCTTTTTTGAGCATCTGGCCGCTAGTCAGTTTCTCTCAGAATAACTTCTCCAACCGTCTAGATTTTCGCTTATGTGAACCGATAGTTATAGAATCAAAACAATGAACTAGCAGTTCTAGGAAATCCAGTTTTTTAATTCTCGAACTCCCCAAACAGAGCCATTTTGTGTTACCTCTTGATACTTGTATGCTAGGGTGGTATAGTAGGTGACAAAAATAATGTATCTCTGGGTCCTTTCTAATATTTTTAAAAGCATGCAAACTTTAATTATTGAACTTTTTTTTAAGAACTACCAAGGGCTATAACTTATAACACACTAGCTAGTTACTCCCTCTATTTTTTTATTTTTGATGTGTTTACTTTTGGAATTCTGTTTGATATTTCGTCCCATTCAAACAAATTATGTAATTATTAATTATTTTGTTATGATTTATTTTTGTAATGATGGCGTGAAATGTCTAATTTATAAGTCATGCTAATTTTTTAATTAATTCCCGAAGTGTGTTGAACAGATAATCTATAGGTAGAACATGGCGTGATGCCAATCTTAGAATCCTTTCACGCCAGATGATGACTGACTGCTGTCTCGGTGGTTGGTCGTCTCTACACCGGCATTCGGTTTCTTCGGTTTAATTGGTTTTTTGAAAGCTCGGTTTCTATAAAATAATGACGGAACAACCTGCAAATAAAATAAAATAGAAACCGAACAAAATCGGTTCGGTTTTTTCGGAAGTTGGAGAACGCACGGCCCTCAATCTCCTGCGTCCCAGCTGCACGATACTCTATATGGGCCCTAAACTAGTGAGGCATGGGCTGGGCCAGCTGGGCTACATTGGGATCTATGAAAATCTAGCTCAGGCTACATTGGGATCGCTGCTGAGATTCCTTTTACGTTTCAAAAACCAAACCGAAGTTTGGACAAAACAACGGTTATCCACCCCTCCTAGTCTCTACTCCGTACCACTACGCATGCTGCATATAAAAACAATTAATGTTTTAGAATATTTTCAATTCCTTATGAAATACTTATGTGAAGTATTTCCGCAGAAGCCTTAATTTTGTAGAATTTATTTAATTTTTTTTAAACAAGGGCAGATGATCCAATTCATCGCTGTCAAAATTCTGATTAACGAGGGGATTATTTTTCTTGGTTAATTCATTTTCTTTTTCTCATCTTGCTGGACTCTTAAGGTGATTAGACTCTCGTAAGCTACGGATTAACTACCGTAAATAAAATAAGAACATGAAAGAAAAGAAAACTGTGGCTGGACTTACACCACTAGCATGTGGACTCAATCGGCTCCAACAAGATATAATAAGCCCCAAGAAAAATAATTGAGGCAAAAAGAAATATTAATATCTTGACTCAGTCCTTACATACATGTCAGTTGACTAACCATGAGTTAGACATAGCGTGGAAGCTGGTTTATAGCTAAAAGGCTAGCTGGTGTGATTATACATCTAATCATTATATTTATATACTTTTAGGAAAATTCTAAACCCAAAGGTCACCCTAAATTTAAGATTTCCGCTATAAGATCTCTTGCTTGACATGGTCTCGAAGTTCAAGTTGACCAAGGTTGATGACATGCTCGTGATATCAGCACACCATTAGGTAAGCATGGTCATAAGTATCCGCTCCACTGGATTACATCTAACTCATGTCATTGAGGATGAAGATAGACTTGGGACCATTGGCACACTGGGTTGAAATGTGACTTAACTAGGTCTCATGCTACTACAAAGGCTAATGTGGTATACTTCGAGAACACGTTAAGAGGGCATTTGCAATAAATATCTTGAATCCTAAACTTAGGGTGATTTTTTTTTACAATTTTCTCTTTTGTTTAGGATGGTTAGATTTACATTTTAGATTTTGGGTTGTCCACAAGTTTCTGAGTATGTATACATGTGCACACTCATGAGTAAGCAACAGCGGGCATGCTAACATCAACACTCTAGAGGTTCAATTGATGTCTCTGATCAGTGATGGACATAACTTTAAAATACATATGAGACAAACATAATTAATAAAAATAACTAAACACAACACATATCATATTATTTGTATTGTAATAACATAAAAATATATAGTACAATTAGTATATTAAAACACAAAAGAACATCCAAGATGGCACCTATAGAATATAGAACAGTAATCACACCTGCATATAGCTCATGGCATCGACGTAGTGGTCCACCTCACGAGCGCATCGTGCAAGTTAGTGATGAAGATGAACAATCAAACATATGATAGATAGGTGAGGTGGAGAGCATAGTCACGAAGACGAGATGACGATCGATACCTTATGTTTAGAATACTTAATTATGCTATGCCTAAAACTAGGGGTCTATGAGTATGGAGCGGTACGGGTTGTAACTACATTGGTTGACCCATCTTTCCAATAGGTTTGTCCAATCCTATCTCTAACAATATTCAAATATGTATAGAGAATATGTACATGTGTATGGTGGTGGATGTGGGATTTATAATGTACATTAGAAAACTTTGTTCATAAATAACCACAAATTTCATGCACAACCTTGTTTATACAATGTGTGGAGTATAGTCCTGGATCTATTGTTTTCCTATTCAGTGCTGCACTCTGGTCTGGATATGCCCAAAATTGCGTAGATGGAGAAATGGCAGCCATTTAAACAAGCTTACGCATTCATTATTCACCATACAAATTAACATGTCACGATCAACGGCAAATTCCAATATCTTGTACATTCTCGTAGTTTGGCTAGCTAATACCAATATCATGAGATGCATTTGTCGGTCAACTAGCCCATAGAATATTGTGTATATCTCCTTTGGTCAGCAGCCAGATTCTGCAGCAGCATTTTTGTTTGGCATGAAGCGTATTATCTGCTTCAGATATCAGCCATGTGGGCACGATCAAGGGCCGACAAGGCCAGGGCCACCAGTGAGGTTCAAAATGTTTTGACCAACTCTGCCATGGAAAACAAAGGTTTGATTGTTTGAAGGTTGGAGCAAAGGGCCAAGGGGCCAAGGGCCAAAAATCATGTTAGTCTAAGAACCAAGGTGATCCTGAATGTTTTTATTTACTCTCTTTGTTTATAAATATTTAATAATTAGGAAAACATTTAATCAAGCTTTAAACAATTTAACCATTAATTTTGTATTAGAATAAGTTTATAATATTATGATGAAGACAAATATAGGCATATCATTTTTATTGTTAAAGTAAGTATTTTAGAAAATTATTGATGGTCAAAATTTTAAAAGATTTATATAATCTTATTCTATGACTATAGGAGTCTCTTTTTAATCAACAGGCAGGATCAGAAGTATCCACTATACTGATAAAGCAGAAGTTCAAAAAAAAAAGTACTGAGAAGATAGCACCAACACCTCAACAGCACTCTAGGGGCGAAGGCACCTCAGCAGTCAGCAGCACACTGCACACCTACACATTTTTATTTACCTCATATGTACAGTCTACAATGTGATTGTAATGAATTACTTCTGGTTTTTCCATTAAGTTTATATTTCCCTAGCTCATAATTGTAAGTTTGAAAACTCCACAAAATGAATATCTCTCTTCTTATCTTTTTGAAAAGAGACACTGAATTTCTTTTCGATTTAGTGCAAGCTACTGCACCGGCCGCACCATTACTGTGACAACGACATCCATGTCGGTTAGAGCCAAAGAAATTCATGAACGCCGAACCACATGTTTGGAATCGGCTAATTGATGTCGACGCATTACTGCTGGAATATTGTTTTCTTGGCCTTAATTTGGCGTCTTATCTTTCCACGATCTGCATATGACCACACGCGTAGCGCACCATGAATTAATATTGACAAGTCGAGTGAGATGATTGTCCTGGACTCGTGGTTGTTGTGTTCTACAAGTCACAATTTCAGACGGTCAGATGCTCAATTTTATTTTTAAATATAGGTTACTCCTTGAGCTCTAGCAGCCACTGGAGAGCCATTTTTGTGCAGCTATCAAGCTACTATGTTCATACCCCCAATGAATTAACAATTTACCGTGCAATGTTAAAGTTCGTTTTGCATGGTATTTTGACAATATCCCAGGTTAGATGTCTTGGACTGGCAAATATCCTAATTAGATATATGGCATCGAAAAAGTTGGAACTTCTCATATTTGCCTTTATCACCTTGATACATACTACTCATATATATATATATATATATATGTGTGTGTGTTAAAATAGGAAAATTGTCTAATTTACTCCGTAAATAATTGCATTCCAATTTATTCCCTAATCTAATACAAGATAAAACACACCCTCCACTCTTGAAACTGGATGACTTATTCCCCTAATCGTAAAAGCTCATCGTACTCTTATGTGGCATCGTACGTGATAACGGCTTACACATGTGGCAAAAGGCCTCTTTTTTATTCATCCACCGTCCTCTCCTCCCTCGCTAAATTCCCCCTCATCCACGTTCATCAACCTAGCTCCATTTCTCCTCACTCCTCAGCACCCCTAGCCTCAACTCCTCTCCATCCCTTCTTATCAGCATGTAAAAGTTTCGCCATGGTGCCATCTATGGATGTGGGCATGGAGACATGGAGGAGAAAGTCACTGAGCAAGAACTCGTGAGTGCGCAAGTAGGGGACATTCTTTGTTGTATTGGTGGCTTAAGGAGGATTTGGTGGTTTGATGACCTTTCTATGTGGTGGCCATTAGACTTAGCTAGGCTCTTTGGACAAAATTCATGGTCACCACTCTGCTTTGGGGGTTGTTGGGACTAAGCTAAAGCTGCTTAAGCAGCATAGGCTCCATGGGATGCCTCCATTCCTAATGAAGTAAGATTCAAGGCCTCTCCCTCCTCCTCCTCAGCCACTCTAATCTCTTAGATCTATGTGGAGGTAGCAACCATGGAACTTGAAAAAAGCAACACTGGCTGCATGTAGAAGTGAGGTTGCTCTTAGCGAAGCTTAAGGTAGTGGCACATGAAAGTCCCAAATTTGGCAAGCATGAAGGGCTTGGAGGATGAAGTGAAGAGAGGAATGAAGAGAGATAAGACTCGTGATGATGACGAAGGTGCTTACATCCAAATCTATCCGTCCACTTCCACCATGCCCATCAGAGATCTGGTTAATGCTATCTTCTCGATCTCCATTGAATCACTTTCCTCTCCAGATTTTGGCCAGTCTCAACCTCCACCATGCTCTATGCTTTTAATAATGCAAGTACAGGCATCATTCACAACGACAAGTAATACTTAGGCAGCAAAGCTAGCTAGAAAGACAATCTAAGCACATACATGTTGTATCCACTCACTCAAAACCAGAAAAAATAACTAATTTTTCCTACATTTTGTTAGTGATATCGTAGGCTTGCCAACGAAAAGACCGGTCCAATTACTTGCAATTGTATCCTATAAGCCACCTGTTAGTGGGGCAAGTTATCATAAGTTAGGAGTTGGATTCTATAGCCTCATGAAAAACAAAACGACTTAAAAAAGGTATCTTTCACAAAATTAAGAAAAACAAAATAAAGATAATAGGATATTTGTCCATATATATACTTGCATATCCTTATCAAACCTGGGAGTTCTAATGCAAGTCAGCTCCCACATCGTTCTTTCTGCACAGATGTTATGAAAACAATTGGTAGAAGATAAGAAGTAGGTTATACCATATATAATAAGCAGCAGCAAAAATTAGGTCATACTATAAGAGCAGCTGACCAGCGGCTGGTTATCTCTCTCTTCTATTTTTTCCTGTTGACTAAGTGCTTGTAGACGACTCTTTTCTGACTATCCTGATGAAGCGACAACTCTCTTGCCGTTGGATGGAACACCAAGCAAACAACAGCGTTACGATACATGAGATAAATGCTTCTGCTAGATTGACTGCCCATGTTAGCTATTGGAGGTAAAGAACTACAATAATTTCTGACAAAATGCTATGCGTACAGTAATAACCGGGCGAGGCTAATACGCACGCACGCTGATGCCATAAGTCGTGCACGCGACAGGGGCGCTAATTGCTCGGCAAGGGCGCACTTAATGCGAAGTGATTAACGTATAAAATAATAATAATAAATAAGTTGAGTTCAAAGTTTTAAAATTCAGATGAAACTTTCAAATAATTTCAGTTGAAACTTGAGTTGAAAGTTTCAAAGTCTGGCTGAAAGTTTCAAAATTTGAGTAGAGTTTTTTAAAATTTTCAATTGAAAGTTTTCAAATTTGAGTTGAAAGTTTCAATTGAATTGAATTTTTCAAAATTTGAGTTGAATGTTTTATATTTTTTGGTGCAAAGTTTACTTGAATTTTTCAAATTTGAAATAAAACTTTAAGTTGAAAAAGTTTTTGTTACAAAATTGTACTCAATTTCTAAAGGTATTCAAAAATGACCACAAAATTATACAAAATTCAAAGGTATCCAAACTTTCAAAATATAATTTTCGGATAAATTTTTATCTATTCTAGCTACTCAATAGGAAAAATGTTGAATCTTTTTTTCCCCATAAGACGCATAAAAGCCCAAAACACAGTAGGCATGTGTGCTATTCGGGACATGCCTGCACTCGTGGGTGAAACTACAATTATGATAATAATCAACCTTTCTTGTCATGTGTGTGTAATTTGCAACACGCTTACATATAAAATTTTGACTTGCAACACTTATTTATGGAGAACTAATGTGTAAACTCTATTTCAGCAATTTCATTAATCAATCAAAGCTCTATAGCTCTTTGTCTTTCATAACTTGTATGCTCCACGATTCCTTCTCTTATTTACTTGACATCAATTAAGTCTAAAGTTATATCAACCTAGCAACACGGTGATCATGTCTGGGTGGTCTAAGTGTTAATGACTTAATATTTTATATAAAATTTGTCATTAAAGTTGTAATATTACATCTTAGATGTAAAAGAAAAAACATATAATTATCCTGATTTTATTGGTCATTTTTAAGATATTTTTCACCTGCCAGTTCCTAAGGCAGGCTGTCTAGGGTTTTCCTACCCAAGTCAGAAAGCAAAAAATTCGGCACTCCGGTTTGGTACACGTAGCAGATCACATCCGCTGCGTCGCCCAACGCGGCGCGACGACGCTTCCACGCAAGCCCGCCCGACCCGCCGCCCACTCGGCCCGCATTATTAATAGCACCCACCAAAAACAACCGCCGCCGAAAAAGAAAATAAAAAAAAACACACGAGAGAAAAAAAAAAGAAGCGAATAATTCAATTCCGCTGTTGCTTCGCTGCCTTTTGCCTTCTTCCTCTCCACCACCACCGACCGCCTCCTCCACCCCGTCCAACGCATCTCGATTCGATTCGCCATCTCCCATACTCCCACGAATCTTCCCGACCGCCGCCGATTTCACGAACCTCTCCTCCGTCTCCCAGGGGCGAGATGGCCACGTCGTTCGACCGCTGGGAGAAGGACCCCTTCTTCCCCGCCGCCGAGGAGGTGCAGGAGTCCGCCGACAGGTGCGCGTCCTCTTCTTGGCTGCCTCCGATTTCGATTCGATGTTGTTTCGTTTTGGTTTTTGAAGATATGGTTTTGCTCGTGTAGGATGGAGTCGGTGTACAGGAGGTGGTTGCAGGAGTGGAAGGTTGGTGGTGGTGTGGAGGCGGTGGCGGCGGTGGGTGGAGTATGGGGGCGAGCCGCCGGAGATCTCCGCCGTGAACTGCACACGGCGCTCGGTACTGCCAAGTGGCAGGTGAATTGGCTATCCCCGGTTTCCGATTTATTAATTGGCTAGTGAAAGATGGGATTTTGTTGACTTGTTTTAGCTTTCTTGGATTGCTTGGGATGAGGTTATTGTGCGCAAGAATTATAAAGATTCGAGTATTTTGGTTTAGGATGTAAGAATTAGAAACGGCTTATCCGTGTTCAAAGATAGGATTCTAGTTATTCTTGAAAAAGGTAAAGCTTTGACTTCGATGAATGTGCTTCGTTGCTTTCTGCCTCTCTGGTTCTTGTATCCGTGTGTTTGTTCATAACGATGGTTTTGTTTTCGTTGACAATATGGAGTAGTATATGTTGATTTGTTTAGACTTTAAATATGGGCTTCACACCGATTCGGTATGCGATGGCATCCCTGTCCTATTTGAATGCTTGCTTTTGGTACTCCTGCATAAGTACAAAACGGACAACCGGATCTTGTCTTTCTATTTAACGAAGGTACCGTTTTACCTGTGAATTTTGCTTCGAAAAGAGAGACCTAATACCAGTAACATGCCATAAATTTAAGAGGACCTGTGGAAAAATCTTATTGAATTTTAGTGCTGATTGTGGTTTTGATATCTTCTATCAGCTTGATGACTTGCAGCGGGCCATCAAATCGAATTATAGCGTTGTGTTAGCTGGCAAAGATACTAGAGCTCGGCATGATGACTTTGTTTCAGCCATTGGGCACCGTATTCTGGAGGTGGAGAACTTCTTGAAAGAATCTAATACTGCTGAAGGGCGTGGCCCTGTTAGCTGGGTTCGCTTGGATGAGGGTGAATGCGAAGAGTTGGCTCATTTCCTTTCAGCAGGAACTTATCAAAAACAAGATGAGGTGATTACAATTCCATCTGCTGGTGACATTGAGGTTGGTAGCAATGCAAGAAGGGTGAAAAAAGGTGTTTCAAGTGATAGTTCGAATGATTCTTCAGGCTCAGCAGAGTCAGGTTTAGTGTCAGCTAAGGAGACAGCTCCAGGTCATAGGAGAACGGCGAGTGCCTATGCTGATATTGGAGTGTGGAGTATTACAATTCCTGATGAGAGCAACGGCATCGATGGGCAATCAATTCATGATCTGCCAAAGGCACCTTTGGTTAAGAGCCCTAGCTCTTCTGTATTAATGAACGCCTTACAATCAAAGCCAAGAATGAAGACGAAGAATGGAACCAAGAAGTGGACAGGAGCTGATCAACAGGATGTTGTGGAATCTCTTCCTCTGACAAATTCTCACTCGTGCCAGGTGCAGGAAAAAAAATTCTGATTTGCAATCTTCTTTTCCTTGGAATTATTTGTATACTATTAATTACATATATGGAAACATTCTAAGCCATTGGCTTATTATTTTAGGGGTTTAATGGGTTGTTTCAAAGAAGCAAAAGTTCCTCGAGCACCTCTGATGATGAGGATACATGTGATAAGAAACTTTACGGGTGCCTTGGTACATTTCATCGGCTACTTCAGAGGTCTCAGTATCAAGTTCAATATGGACGCCCTGTTCAGCTACTTATCCTAGCAATTGCTGTTTTACTAGTCTGTAAGTTACTTTTCCTATTTCCTTCACATATGTTAATTTGATGATTTCTTTATCAAAGGTGAAACACAGATTGTTCCAAGCATCCTATTATACATTACAATGCCCTTACTTTGCTGTTATCTATGAACATATTGCATTATTCACGGAACTCGGTTGCTACCTCTAATGTTTTAGTAATTTAACAGAAGTAAATGCCATTAATTGATCACTTTTTCAATTTTCTCTCGTTTCTCTTATGTACAATATTGTAGTGTTTTTCTATCTGTCTCAAATGTTTCAGATCCCACCATTGTCTTAGTTTATTGCATTTGTTGAACCAAGTATTTTAAGTCAGTTCTGTAATCAATGAACTCATTAAACTCACTATAATTTGTTTTGTAATTGTTTCAGTAATTTATGCCATCAAGGCAATTTTGTGACTCATTTTTGGTCGACTAGTGCCTCACATAGACTTCCACTTTCTTCAGCAGTCTGTAAGGTACGCTTCTTAGTATTTGTATAATGTAATTTGCAAGACAATGAATGCCTACTAATTAGATTTTTTACAGTATTCTGCTGATATTTCTTTTAACTGGCCAATTTTCTGCTGTTGTTTTTGGTATATGTTTTCTCAAATTGATCTGTTTTCTACATAAAAAAATTCAGATAATTTCTAAACTCTTTGGATAAGAAAAATGTTTTTATATAGTAGGGCAATACTAAGTTTGCTCTGTTCCGTTATTTCTATAAATCTATATTTCGAAATATATTATTAGGATGGGCCCTACTGAGCCCTTTGTGATGAAAGTTAAGCTTTTAGTATCAATTAATCAAGTAACGATATTGAGGAATTTTCTAACACTAGCATTGTTCAGCAGATTTGTGGACGTTTTCCTTAAAATGCAGGTCTATGACAATATAATACATAGCTGATGAAATTAAAAGGGAAACTGGTCTATTTTACTGGCTTGTTGAATGCCAGTGACAGTGAACACTGTTTTGTATGTTTCGATGGATTTTCACATAACTTGCAACACTTTCTTGGCTATGAAGAAACAATCTGATATGGGAAACACAATATTTAGAAACTCCATAAAGCAAAATCAGTGAACGATTGATTGCATGGAACTTCAGATCATTGTGTGCGACTTAAGCCCATTGCAACTGAACAAACATGCCCTGCCATCAGTGTGACAGTCTGCATTGCTGATGCTGCATCTAGTAACATTTTAACCAGTCTGGTGCAGTCTTGTTAACTTTTTCGATTTAGCACTACATAGAGCTATACAATGCTGACGCTGCAACTGGCAAACATGTATAGCGCTGTTGTGCACACCGCTGTGGGGATTGCCTGGATAACCGAGTGGCTTCTCCATGTACTGTGTTCTACTTACAGGAGTCTCAAGAGTATATAATGCTAGGTGGCATGAACCTTGCTGAAGAGTTTGAAGACCTGTAGTTTGGTGCTATGGAGAAGGCTGAACATTCATTTATCAACACACATGTACTACAAGAGCTGCAGGACTAAGTCTTGCAGCCTGTACAGATTGTTGTGTTTTGTACACTAGAGGTACAGTTTTGAAGAACAGCGAAATTCTTCAGTTTTTAGACATTGTTGCAGTAATTTTTACCACTCGATTGGCTTGTAACCTGTAAATAACTGCTTCAAATGAGCATCGGTTCTTGCACAAATCTGATTTTGTTCTTATGAAAAAAAAGGTCTGTACTGCAACATTAAAAATAAATACCTTTGCAAGTAAGCCAGCTCGTGCTAAAATCTTAAAATTTACACCGACATGCTTATTAAAAATTGCATTGACTGATGTTGCTTTAAATTCACTTGTTTCCCTGGTTCTCGGAAGAGCTACGATCCTAACACTGACAATAAAAAATGTTCAACAGCATTTCTCTCGGGACTTAAGATGGTAATAAAATAAGACAACAAATCGTCAAGTTTGAGCTGTGTTTGTGAATCATTTTCAGGCCACAAAAAGCTTCATACAAGAAACACACTGTCTTCAAAAAAAGCAGAGCTTCACAACCACTCTTGCAGAACAAGCTATGCCCTATTTTGTACAAACGATTCGACACCAAATTTCATTACACAGGCATTCATCAACTTGGTCGTAGTATAATTAGCTGCACCATGTTTCCTCCCGGTTCTCACACCGAGTGATGTGGCTGACAAACAACGCAAAATTATGTCTAAATACAACATGTATTCTCATCTGGAGGCTATCGACCAGAAGTTCAAGACGCAGGACGGTGCAAGTGCAAACCAGCTAATGAAAGCCATTGCGGTTGCAGTCTCGAAACTTGCACAGTGATTGTTTGCACATATGTTCAGATCATTGCCAATGAGCACGGTGATGCCTGCTGATGCACATGCTGCACCTAGGGTTAGTGTTCCCGTGATCTACAAAAACCAACTTTTGTTCAATAGGTATTTATTTACACAATAAAATTAGTCTTAGTAAAAATGGCCCCTTATTTGAGGAAAGATACAACACTAACCCCATCTCCGATTGTAAATATACAGACAGCCTGGGGATTCCGCAAAGAACGCTTCACAAGAAGTGCATAAATATCAACAATTGCTAAGGAAAGGCTCCACAAGCATTGCAAGATGGCTGCTGCAACAAGGTAGCTGGACCAAAAAAGAAAAAAGAACAACATTAGTTCTAAATTTAGTGATTTAAGTTCTGACACTAACATCCTCAGTGAAGAAAGCTTGAATCTTTATGCTACCTAGGTATAGCACAAGGACAAGATAAATAAACATACTTTTGACACTAAATGGTTCCCCAGATGTTAAACATCAGTTTCAACATGTTTTCCACAAAAGCAAACAATGACTTTATATAAGTTCCTTACAATCAGTACATTGTGAATTATGATAAAAAGGATGCTAAACAAAGTTTGCAATTCAAATAGCAATATGCTTTCCCTGCTTATTTTTGCAAGCATGTTTATGACCAGCAAACAAGATTGAAGATAAAATTATTGCATCAAGGAAAATGGCTTGGTAGTATTGGAAAGAAGGCAAAAATAACTGTGAAACAACATAAAATTTTGAGTCAGGATGCCAAATTAAGTAAAAAGGCATTCACCATTTAATTGCATAGATAGATATCAACGCTTTGTCCCTTTTTTCAAGGAAAAGTAACACTTCTCAATAGATAGTACATAAATCATAATTAATCAAGCAACAATAATGGTTTCTTCTAGAATTGATTGCAATGTCATCTATAGAGTCAGGAAAATTTGGCTGATTGTAGTGATGCCAGGAACAACCGAATGAAAACCCACATAAATCTGTGACATAACATGCAGCAACAAGGAGTCAAACTTTGGTCATCAGCGAGAAAACTAAAGAGCTATACCAGTTGGATTATCCAATAGTTGGTTATTGTTTCAATTATCCCTGTTCTCATGATCTCATCTAGCTAACATTTTTCCTCTAACTAAAGCATAATGGCAAGTCTTAGGCCTGAACCTCCAATCATCTCCGTTGGCTCCTTTAATCAGTGTCTAACTGCTCACTCAACTCAACACAACTCAACACAGTCTTTTAGTCCTAAGCAAATTGGAGTAGGGTAGAGTTAAAACCTAACAAGAACCTATAAATCACGGTTCAGTCACGTCAATAGTTACTTTTCAAGCATTCGTATTTAAGTATAGATCTTCAGATATATTCCACTTTTTCAAGTTCTTTTTTATTGTCTCTTTCTATATTAATTTTGATCTTTTTCTACTTCTTTTCATATTATTATCTTGATTTAGTATTCTACAATGTACTAACGCCTCTGAGAATTTTCTTTGTACATGGCCAAACTATCTCAATCGATGTTAGACAAGTTTTTCTTTAATTGATGCTATCTCTAGTTGATCACGTATATCCTCGTTCCGGACTCGATCCATCCTTATATGACCACAAATCCAATATAACAAACGTATTTCTGTAACACTTAGCTGTTGAACATGACGCCTTTTTATAAGCCAACATTCTACCCCATATAGTATAGCAGGTCTAATTACCATTCTATAAAACTTGTCTTTCAGCTTCTGCGATACCCTCTTATCACTGGATGCCAGATGTTTGGTGCCACTTCAATCAGACTGCTTTGATTCTATGACTAACGTTCGCATTAATATCCCCATCTATCTATAGCATCGATCTCAAATATCGAAAAGTGTTTTTCTTAGGTACTACTTGCCTCCTAAGCTCACATCTCCCTCCTCGTGTGCAATAGTGTCAAAGTCACACCTCAAGTATTCAGTTTTAGTTCTGATTACTCTAAAAACTTTGGACTCAAAGGTCGGCCGTCACAATTCTAGTTTCCTTTTTACTCTTGCGCGGCTGCAAAGAGCATAAACCAATGGATATCCCCTTATATGTTTCTTGTAACCTCATTCATTATCAATGCAGAGAGATATGGACTCAAGGCTGATCCTAGATGTAGTCCTATTTTAATCAGTAAGTAACTTTTTTCTTGAACACTTATCCTCTAATATGGTTGTAGTTTTGTTGAATCAAAGTTGGACAGTCACCACATACATCTAGATTATATGCTACCCAAATGCGCAGCAGAATAACATGGACACTTCTTATCCATTAGTATTGAAGCTTTAACAAAAAGCTATTCTACAATCCAATTTCGAGAGGCAATGAACTTGCTAGGCCAACAAGGGGTTTAAAGTTGAACAATAGGCAAGGTAAACAACAAGAAAGATCAGAAATGATACATCTTTTTTTGCATTCAGTTGTGGTAGGTGAGACTTAGTTTGTGAATCATGGCAGAAGTTAATAAATGGTATTCTTGAGCTCCCTTTCTTTATATATAAACACCACTTTTGTTATGTTTCCTAAGTCGTAATACATGTAAAATCATGCAATCCCAGGATACCAAAACAAATCAAGTCATTACCTAACCCATTGTGCAAGGAAACATCCATATGTATCATATCATACTGACTAGCTATTAAATGCAAGTAGGCGACTCAATTCGTTGGACTAACTGAACCGCGCGATTTGAGAAATCGCCCAGCCCAAGAAACATCGCATGCTAAATTGGTAATACTAACGTTTTGGTTCCAAAGACCAAAACTCCCACACACCAATTTCAGCGCATCGAATCCCAAAAGGCCAAGATTTGGTAGGAGAGAGAAGACAAAGGAAGGAAAAGGGAATCGAAGAGAACTCGGCGACGCACCAGAAGGCGGAGACGGAGGGGAAGTCGTCGGTGGACGCCATGACGGCGAGCGCCGCGGCGGCGAAGAAGGCCTGCACGACGCGGAGGCCGAGCCCGCCGGGGGTCCCGGGTGCCCCCGGCGTGTCCTTCATCCGCACCCCTCGAGGCTGCGCGTTCTCCCCATGAGCGTTCGCCGCTCCCCCGGCCTCCACCGCCACCACCCCCACGGCAGCCGCAGCCGGCGGCGGCGCCTCCACCGGGTGCACCACCGGCCGGCTCGCCCGCATCTGCCCCGGCCCCCACTCCCCTCCTCGTCGACCCAAGATCCCCGCGCGGCGCGGCGGCGACTAGCACCTCAGCGGCATCCGATCTCGCCGAGCCGAGGTGCGAATCGGAGACAGGGTTCGGGGGATTTAGCGGAGGAGGAGGGCGTACGGCCGGCGTCTCTCTCTCCTCCCCTCTTCTCCTTGGCTTCCCATGGAAGGGAAGGGAAGGGGGCCTCGTTTTGTCCACTTTGGTCACTAACAGTGGCTGGACAGTGGGGCCCACAGGTGGAATTGTGGAGTGGAGGCCTCATTGTTAGTGGAGCCCACCTAAACGTTTCTTTGGAGTATACAATGTGCCATCCGGCATAGTAACTTGAGCTGTTTATGTCTATTTTACGAGCAAATTTTTCGCTACCTTGTCGTTTCGGTGTCGGTATAGAGGCCTTCCTTTTCGTGCTAGTTTTTTCGAATCAGTTGCTTAGTGGGGATGGTTTACATGGGTTTGGTCCTTTTCTTTGGACCGTTTGGTGTAGTTAGTAAACTGTACAGGTTGAGAGAAGGGAGAGAAATTGCATTGAGGTCTAGACTCTAGAGGCTCAAAACGATTCCATCAAACTGAAAAAAAAAATTCCATTTAATAAGTTGGTGTTAATGTTTATAGTTGGTAAAGCATTATTAGGTAGAAAAAGATGGTGCCAAGGTGTTAGCATTTTTTTTATAGAAAACATCTCGACACTCTACTAAGCTATATTAATAAATATATAATATTTTAAAAAGGCAATTATAGAGAATTAAAAGAAAACAATCTTTAAAACAATCTTTTTTCTTAGGCCAGGTAATTTTATCATTTGTTTTAGTTTATTTTAGTTTAGACCACCCAACTATCTCTTCAGCCATCCCTTCGGCAAAGATATGTCATGCACTTACATAAAGGAGTTCACCGGTTTGTCAGAGCCAATATACTTGAGGTTCATATCTACCGAAGAAGTTATTTAGCGTAGTCCAAACTATAATAATAACAAAATTACTCAGTTCAAAGAAAAAAATTGATTTAAGGATGATCCAAAATAAAACTTTCAGGGCTCAAACTGTAATTTGCTCATTGTTCAAGCAAAAGTTTGACACTCCTACACCATGCTACATCAGTGTAGACTTCAGCTGTGTTCTTTTCGGAGTAGAAATTTCATTAATTAAATATCAATTATTATAAATTTAAAAATTAAATTTATTTAATTTTTTAAAGTAACTAAAAAGCTTTTGCACGTAACACATCAGTTTTAAAAAATACTAATGGAAAACGAGTAGCAGCTAAGCCCAATTAGCTGTTAAGAACGGGCCTTAACTGCAGCTTAGCATGTATGTAAATTAAAGAACTACGTTGAGTGCGTCTTCTTCATGGAAAGTACCACGCGAACATATCTCTCCCATTCTCGTTCTTTGGGGAGACTTGAACCGAAGATTCTTTCCTTTGCCTTGATAGCCTGATAATTGGACAGACCAAACCAAATTAAACTGAAATTCCACTGAATTAATGCACATAAAACAAACCGATGTGTTGTAGGGTAAGTTTCCGCACTTCTTTTCCCCAATTTGTATGCAGTGTGATGAAGAGGAGCAGCCCTAGTTTACTGATACTGCCGCAGACAATGCCAAGCCACAAACCCTGTTTCACAAAAACATTATGTTGGAGGATATATAAATGAATTGCTCACATTTTCTCATAATCTTAAACTTTTGGATTAAATTGGTTTATGTATATAGGGCATACATGCAACTCAATGTGTTATCAGAGGTAAAGGTCTCACGTTTGAATCTTATCTGGCATACAATTAAATAAAAAACTATAGCTCTCATCTATTTCACACAAGGGGCGTTGCTCGACTTTCCTCCTAAGCTAAAGATTTATGGTTGATTTGGCTTGAATAGTTGCTCGTAATCAAGTTGATCGAAGGAAGCATAAGATAAAAAGCACAATTTGCATGGCATTAGAGTGGCTTGTTAGCGATTTGACAATCCACTCAATCTTTTCCTCTCAAATCAATTGACAATCAGCGATTGAATCCACACTTGCGCTCACACTCTTGAATTTGGTGATACTGTTGCAAATACAGCAAAACTCCGCGACAACAGAAACTGAGCAGAGAATGGGCAGAAAAATAGAGCAAGCCGAGGTGAGAAGCTTTCCAACTCAAATTCGTCTCTTCCCTTTGATTGAATTTATATCTTACAACTTGAGCTAATCCTAGCCTATTAGAGGAATGGAAACCTCATACACACACTGCACATTTTGGAGAGAAAATCAGATGAAATATCATACACCATCCAGGGCGCTATTTGCAGAAGAAATTGGGGAAGAATGCGGTGACCACGTTCTCTATTGTGTTCCAGCCAAATCATGACTAGATTTGTCTCGGGCCATTCAGGATACAAAATTCAACATTATCCCCCTTGATCCTAGAGAGACCCAAGGTTACGAACACCAAGTAGGTATCGTATCGTGGCCAGCTTTGCTGCCAGCAGTGCTTTTGTCAATGGATCAGCTAGCTGTTTTTCCGTTCGCACGAATTCAACAATGACCTGTCCTTTCTTGACGCATTCATGGATAAAATGGAACCGGGTGTCAATGTGCTTACTGTATCCATGGAATACTAGATTCTTCAGCAATGCTATTGCCGATTTGTTATCAACAAACATCTTCATAGGCCAATAGGCTTTAAAGCCATAATGCTTGACACGCCGTCGCTGTTGCTGTCATAAATTCAGCCTCACAAGACAATAGTGCCACGGTCTTCTGCTTCTGAGAATTCCAAGCAACAAGATTCTTATTGATATAGAATACCATTCCTCTCGTGCTCTTACAATCATCCAGATCACTGACTAAGTCATTGTCTGTGTAACCGATGATTACATCGCTTCCTCTTTCTCTGCCATACATCAGTGCATACTACACTGACCCCTTCAAATATCTCAAAATTTGTTTAATAGCTTTCTGATGCATGACAATAGCCGGTTCCATGAAACGACTTGCCACTCCTACTGCGCAAGACATATCTAACCTAGTATGAAGAAGATACCTAAGACATCCTATGATCCAGTGATATTCAATGGCATCCATAGGGTGTCCATCAGTGTCTTTGTGTAGCTACAACCTCAGTTCCATTGGGTACTTGATAGGATTGCTCTCTTGCATTCCAAATTGTTCCAGCACTCTCTTTGCATATGTTGTTTGCATGATTGAAATTCCATCTTCACCTTGTGACACTTCAATCCCAAGGTAGTAGCGCAATAATCTGAGATCACTCATCTCGAATTCAACCATCATCTGCTTCTTGAACTCGTTGATAGCATATGGATCTTCCCCTGTTACAATCAAATCATCCACGTATACTCCCACAATGATTCCAGTGTGATCTTTGCCTCAAGTATACATAGCTTGCTCATGCTTGCATCTTGAGAAGCCTAACTCCTTTAGTCTTCGATCAAGTCGAGCATTCCATGCCCTCGGTGCTTGCCGAAGGCCATACAATGCCTTGTGCAACCTATACACAAGCTATTCTTTTCTCTTTACTTCAAATCCTTCCAACTGTGCAATGTACACTTCCTTCTGTAGCTCACTGTTTAGAAATGTTGACTTGACATCCAAGTGGTGCACCTACCACCCATGATTTGCAACAACAGTGAGGATAACACATACTATGTCCAATCTAGAAACTAGTACAAACACTTCCTCAAAGTTGACACCTTGATACTGAACATAATGTTTGGCAACCAATCTCGCCTTGTGTTTGATTACTTCACCTTCGGAGTTCCTTTTAAGTTGAATACCCACTTAAGACCGATTGCTCTCTGCCCATTTGGATGTTTTTCAAGGGATCAGGTTGCATTCTTGTCAATCGACTCTATCTCCTGGCTCATTGTGCCTTCCCATTCTAATGATTGCATGGTCTCCACACCTTCATTCTAACACCATTCCACATTATCTTTGAATTGTACATCCTGACTTACATGAACTTTGTTGCGCTGTGGATTGAACAACCGATAGGCCTTGCTCCCATCCTCAACGCCGAGATACACCATCGATTGACTGCGATCATCAAGCTTCTTTTGGTGCAGGGTGGTGATCTTCACGTGTGCTGTGCAGTTGAACACGCGAAGGTGACCAAGGTGCAGCTTTCTTCCATTCCATGCTTCGAACAGGGTGCAGTTGCCTATTGCCTTTGTTGGCAACCAATTGAGGAGATAGATGGCGTGCCTCACTAAGATGCTCTTCAACAATGATCAAGCCATGTCTGTTATAGTGCGATTCCGCCGCTCCACCACCCCATTCTATTGTGGTGTGTATGGGGCAGTTAAGTGTCGAGTGATTCCGACGTCTTCATAGAGCTGAGTGAACTCTTTCGAGAAAAACTCTCCCCCTCGATCTGTACATCGTGCTTTGATCCTGATTTCCTATGAGTTCTCCACCATTGCCTTGAACTTGGTAAACATGAGGACTTATTGATTCTTTGATCTGAGTGCATACATCCACATCAAACGAGAGTAATCATCAACAAGAAGCATAAAGTATTGATTACCCCCTATTGTCATAGGCGTGATTGGGCCACAAAGATCTACATGGATCAATTCGAGTGGTTTCTCTGCATGGAAGCTTGCCGTGCCTGAGAATGGATGCCTCGTATTCTTTCCCACCAGACAGCCGTGGCATACTGTGGATGCGTAATTGATGGCAGTCCGCTTGCCATCACCTTGTCAGCTAGCATCTTCAGCGCCTGAAAATTTGCATGACCTAGCCATGCGTGCCACAACCACACCAAGTCCTCCATTTTCGTTAGGAGACATATGGGATGTGCCAACCTGAGCTCAATCCTGTAGAGACAATTTCGTGAACGTCTCACTTTCATGATAAGTTGCATTAGACTTTTGGCAAACACTTCAAGCACATCTTCGTCCATGATCACCTTGTGGCCATTCTCTATGAGTTGGCCCAAACTCACCATGTTGCTTAGCTGATTGGGTATGTAATACACATCCTCAAGAAGCCACTGCTCGCCATTCTTGCAAGCAAAGAGTATTGACCCCTTTTCTTTGATCTCTACAGATCTCACATCGCCAAATCTCACTTTGCTGGTGACACTCTCATCCAATTCCTAGAACTTGCCCTTGTCACCGGTCATGTGATTACTTGTGCCATTATCAAGGAACCAGACGGCGGTAGGATTGGTTTGGTGTAGCTCCAACCACACCCTTTCTTCGTTCAGTGTTGAAACTTCTTGCCGTAGCAGCATGTTTTCTTCACGTGACAATTCAATCGCCTCTCGCGGTTGCTCCTCAGAAACTGCGAGAAGCAATGTTGACTCCAAATCATTGGCTTGCATGAGATGAGCTTCATCTTTTTTCTTTGGCACCTTGCACTGTGATGCATAATGTCCCATCTCGTGACAATTAAAGCAACAAATGTGGCTCTTGTCATGGCCACTACTGCCATCGGAGCCACTCGCTCCATCAGATTTCTGCGTCTTGCCATGACCCCCATATTTGCGACCGCACCCGTGAGCACGCCCACCTCGGCCATGATTCCTGCCTCCTACAAGAGTCTTCCCCTTCTGGCCTGTGGAAGTATTACCACCGCCGCCTTTTTTTGCTTTGCCTCCTACTCAGCCAGAGTGAGGAGTAGCTGGCCGTTGAAGGTCTCACTGCCATTGCTCCTACGCATACACGTGCGCTCATGAAATGCCTTCAAACGAGAGAGCACCTCCTTGAACAACATCATGTCGATGTCGTAAAATTGTTCAACGCTAGCGACGATAGGCAGGTATCGGTCCGGCACGGTGTCAAATAATTTTTTTCATCATAGCTGCATCATCCAGTGTACCACCGATGTCGGTGTATCTCACCGACATCGCCGCCATTCTCCCTGCGTAGTCGTTGAGAGATTCTTCGTCAAACATCCGCATGGCGTTGAAGTCACTCTTCAGCGCCTAGAGACGTGCATTCTTGATACAATCAATTCCAACAAATCTTGTATTCAGGGCCTCCCAAATTTCTTTGGATGAGGCCTTCTTTGTGACTTGCATGAGGATGTCCTCGAGAAGAACTTGAAGCAGATACGCCTTGGCTTTCTTGTCAAGCATAAAGTCGATAGCGTCGCCATCCTCTGGCTAGACCACCGCCCAAATTTCTTGATCCTCCATGATGGCCTAGATGCGGATGGACCAGCTGGTGTAATTCCCCGCCGTCAACTGCGAGTATTGGTACGAACTTGTACCTCCGCCCTGGCCACCACTTCCACTTGACTGGGTTGCCAACGGGATCAAAGACATCTTCTTGGTTTCAAGAAAGTTCTAGCTCTGATACCAAATGTTAGTGATTTGGCAATCCACTCACTCTTTTCCTACAATCAGCGATTGAATCCACACTCGTGCTCACACTCTCGAATTTGGTGGTACTATTGCAAATATGGCAAAACTCCGCGACAACAGAAACTGAGCAGCGAACGGGTGGAAAAACAGAGCAAGCCGTGGCGAGAAGCTTTCTGACTGAAATTCGTCTCTTCCCTTCGATTAAATTTATATCTTACAACTTGAGCTAATCCTAGCCTATTACATGAATGGAAACCTCATACACACACCACACATTTTGCAGAGGAAATCAGATGAAATCTTGTGCGCCATCCAGGACGCTGTTTGCGGAAGAAATTAGGGAAGAACGCGGTCAGTACAGCCGTGGGAATGCCAACCAAGTAAAACGCGCCAAGATTCACATGATCGCCAATCTTCTGCTTACCACATCGGTCTGGACTCCTGAAAATGTTCAAATGTTCCATTAGTTATTACTACTGACTTACATGTGCACTGACCAACTCACTCAAAAAGCTTGCTGATAATGGGAAAGAGGTACAACTATCTAATAGACTTATGTTTTGGCGTTGAGAAGTATAATTGGGTTGTACCCGAAAGAGCACCATTGAGGCCATCTACGAAGAGTGAAACAGCGAGAATGGGGAGCATTCTTGCAATGTATGCCACCACTTCCTCCTCGCTGCCGTAGGCGTATCCCCAGACATTGCGCAGCAGAATCATGGTTGTCAGTAGAACGAGACCTACAAGCATGGTCATGGCTATGGCGACTCAAGCTGCCAAACTTGCCGCTCGAGGATGCCCTCCACCTAGTTCTTTCGAGATCCGTGTTCTGCGCAAGGGTAAAATTAATAATTCCAAAATCAAATGGGATGACAACTAAATCAGGTGACTGATAAATAGCATATCTAAAGCCATATGTCTATGACATTGTCAATCCCTGTTTCCTTCAATTTGATGTCATAGAGATATGACGAAGCATACCTCAAGGATGAGCCAATGCCACGTGGCACCATGAACTGTAGAGAAGCAATGTTCATGCTGCAAATTCAATTGAACAATCTGGAGTTAACAACTACCGATAAACGCCGAATGGAAAGGAGAGCTGCTTGTATCTGTGTTGTTTCTGATCAAATTACCATATTGAAAGAACTGAAGTTTCAAGTTTAGGATTCGGCAGAATGCCAGAGAGTAGCACAGGCAGATCAAACGACCACCACTCCAAGCTGCAGACAAGTGATCACAAACGTGTTCCATGATTTAATCAAACAAACAAGGAACTAGCAATGGTACTGTCGGTGTCACTCACCAGATCATCATGGCGGACGACACGGCGAGGTCGGTGAACCGGCGGAGCTCGCTGAAGGAATCCATGGAAAGCCCGGTCCACGTCGTCTCGCAGGCGCTCAACAGACGCACGTAGAGAGCAAGAATGGCCAGGTTGGTCCAATACGTGACGGCGCCGCTCAGCGCCGCGCCCTTGCTCCCCATGCCGGCCTTGTACACCCGTGCTCAGCACACGCCGACGACCATGACGGCGGAGCTGGCCATCACCGGCAAGACGATGCCCTGCGGCTTCAGGAACCGGACGAATCAGATCAGCGGCACGTACGCGGCGAGGGACGCGAGCAGCCACCGCGCGTACTCGCCAGCCTCGGCGGCGATGTCGCCGTCGAGGACGACGAGGAGTAGTAGACGCTCGGCGCACGCCCATGCGAGCGCGATATGGACGGAGGCCATCGCGAGCACCACCATGCCGCGGTGCGCGTAGACGCCGAGCAGTCGGTGCTGCCGCGCGCCGAACGCCTGCCCGCATAGCGTGTCCAGCGCTCTCGCCATGCCGGCGAGGAAGCTGAACTCGGTCACGTTGGCGAGCGATGAGGCGAGCGGGAGCTAGCCGAGGTGGCCGACAAACATGACGGACACCATCTCGACCGCGTTCCGCAGGAGGAAGCTGGCCACCAGCGGTCCAGCGAACCGAAGCAGCCTCTTCGTCTCCACCACCGCCGCCGCCACCATGGCTCTGTCCTCTCCATCGTCGCTGCGTCGGACGGTGAGCAGTGGCTCGTCCACGGTTGCCTCCTCCATGTAACCGATCAGGCGATCACCAACTGCAGGCGTTTCTTGGGATGATGTTTGCAGCTGAGGAAAGTGGATTAATTGTTCAACTTATAGGGAGTTAGTTGAATTAATTGGAAATTTGGAATGTGTTTGGAAGGATGGAATGGAAGGAACCTAGCAACTCACTACAGAAGATTCTTTTATTTAGTTATTCTGTTGATGTGTTCATTTGTTTTGTTTATGCCGCCCAAATCGTGGCTGCCAAGGCACAATACCTAAATGTTTCATAGGCATTCTAATTAATCATTTGCAGGTCCCAGTTTAGTAAGTCATGCATGCCTAATGATGTCTAAGATTAGTCAGTAATTTTGACTAAGAAGAAAGTAGTCTTTCTAACTTGGGATGCGAGTCTAAGTCTCCAGCAAATTTGTAGGATTTGGAATCAAACAAGACAAAGCACCTAGACAGTACATTTGCTTTAACCTTGTTCTATTATCGTTCTGATAGTGTTGTGGCTTACATGCTAATTGATATTTGCAGGTCTCCGTTCAATAATTAAGCAATACATTCCTGATTTGGTATGAGACCAGTCATCAATTTTGACTGACAAGAAAGTAGTCTTTCTAACTTGGGATCCAAGTTTAAATCTCCAATAAAATTGTAGGATTTGGAATAAAACAGACAAAGCAACTAGACAATATATTGAGTAAACTTCAGTTTGATCCGATTTGATAGAGTTGTGAATTGGATTGTGTTTAAGAAAAGTTTGCAGAATTGCAGTATTAGCCATATGTTTTTGGTCAAAATATTGCTGATATCTCGGTCTAGCCATATATACATCGTCTTTGGTCGATGTCACAAAAGAAGCCATCTCATCATCTCCAACTATTCCCTGCAAACTTTTTTTTTTGCGAAATGGACTGGAAACTAATTAAGAATTTATCCTTTGCATAATCATAGTTTTCACTTCCAACTAACTTTTTTTTTTGCGAAATGGACTGGAAACTAATTAAGAATTTATCCTTTGCATAATCATAGTTTTCACTTCCAACTATAAGGTCAAAACTGTGAATTTGCATACACTAATCAATTCAACCAAAAGGCTTAAACATGATGAATAAATACAATCAATTCACTTACTCCCGTTGCGCTTTTCCTCACGTGGTGGCTCCCTAATGCTCTTAAACATGGAATAGACATGAGCAACGTCGCCGTGTGCTGCGCGCTGGTGTTCAAGGCCGGCATGGGGAGCAGTGGCTTCTCGCTGAGCATTGCCATCTCCTACTGCATCGACCTCGCTACGTCAGGCTGCCCTCCACCTGCAAGGAGACATGGACCGGGTTCTCCATGGATGCATTCAGGGAGCTCCGACGATTCACCGAGCTCGGCATGCCTTCGGCCATGATGGTTTAGTAAGTAAGGCAAAACCTGAGTTATTTTTTTCACGTTTTTTGTGTCAATAAATGAGGTCTAAACAAAAAAGTAACATAACTTGAGTTTCAAATATGCAATCTTAAATCGATTTCAATTTTTTTTGGTACAGCTTGGAGTGGTGAACATTTGAATTGATTGTGCTTCTCTCTGGACTTGTTCCCAATCCTAAGCTTGAAACCTCAGTGCTGTCAATTTGGTATGTAATCAACATTAAGATTAAGGATTGCACATTAAGATTATTTATTGGTATGACACAGTCTGATTCATTTCTTTCCTACATTTTATTGGTAGCACGCGTGTTTCGAATGAACTTGGAGCAGGAGAGCCTCAAGCGGCAAAGCTGACAACAAGAGTAGTCATTTGTATAGCCTTGTCAGAAGGATTGCTCATCACCTTTACGATGATTTCGCTACGCAATTGCTGGGGTTACATGTACAGGAATGAGGTTCAAATTATCACATACCTTGCTCGGATGATACCGATTCTCGCGATATCATTCTTCATAGATGGAATCCATAGCTTCCCTTCAGGTACTGTATATCACCTTATTAGACTCCTAATTTGTGAGCTGTCACAAATGAAATACTACGAAACGAACTATCTGATATGATCATTTCCTGATCTTTTCAGGAGTTCTCACAGGATGTGGTGAGCAGAAGATCGGCGCGCGAGTTAATCTTGGCGCGTTCTACTTGGTTGGCATTCCCCTGGCTGTGCTGCTTGCATTTGTTCTCCATCTGAATGGAGTGGCACTGAAAACTCTTCAGAATCTTTTATTCAAATCTGATCATTGTTTCTGTAAAATTGATACTGAATTGCTTTGAATAGGGACTTTGCCTTGGTATTGTTTGTGGCAGCCTCACCAAGCTTGTGTTGCTCTTGTGGATTACACTGCGGATAAACTGGGAGAAGGAATTAAGTTGATATATTTATATGAGGGTATTAGTATTTTTATTTGCAGAATAAAAGTTGATGCACAGTAATCTGCGAATTTGATTTCAGGCAACCAAGGCAAAAGAGTTGGTGCACGGATCGCCTCCTCTAGTAGCATGAAGATTTGAAGATGGAAATGACGAATATTGATCAATAGATTTGTTCAGATCTTTTGACCATAGACTAATTACTAATGTATTTACCATTGCACAATTACTTAAAAAGTTCATGATGTTAAGAATAGATATGTGTCAATGGCATCGTAGACTTTTTCTGTTCCTCTTGTATACATTTATATGCCTTTTACTCTTACTCAATGTGAAATTGTGAAATCCCCAAATTGCATCACATGGATTATAGGACAAGTTTAGAAGGGCAATGGTGGTACTGCATCTCGAATTTGAAATGCTTGTGGTCCTCTGGGCATTGGCCAGTGGGAAAAACATATTGGTCATTCCTGTTTGTGAAAGTAATTATTCATGTCAATATATTGAGCATCTCGAGTTCTCAATGACATGGCAGCTTTTGTAACGGAAGTTCTTTTACATCAAAATAATCCCGTTTACTGGATGAATGCATATGAAAGGCAGTATGTGTCCTTAATTTAGTGAAACAAGATACGGATGCGGTCTCAAGTTTCATACTCAGTTTTTAAATTTACCGCACTATTGACTTTTGGATAGAAAGTTCTTATTTAAAAATTTAGGATAATCATAAAAATATAAATCATATTTAAAGAAGTTACAACAATATAAATAATCTTACATAGTATTTTTTTCATAAAACAAATGGTCATTATATTTTAAAATAAAGGTAATATTATAGTAAACCCATCAGAAAAATTTAACAAAGCTCAAATGAACAGCACCAGATGGTGCAATGCTTTATTAATTTAGCAATAAAGATACAACATTATAACCCTTGTGGCTATAATAAGGAAAAAAAAAGACCACCACTACTCGCTAACATGTCTGCATACACAACCAACCAAAGTACTAGCACTAATTGATTGCCGCTAAGCATGATTGATCGTTGCTAAATCGACAAAGAAGCCACAACTCTACCATTTGACACTGGCTCTAAGCAACAAAGCACTCAGAGCCTCCTAGATGCCACCAGGGTAAAGGGTTGTAGAGGGAGAGAGTGAGAGAGAAGAAAGTTCCCTCTTCCTCACACGGCCCATCGACCCATTACCATCTAAGAGCTTTGCATCGATTGTTTGAAATGAATTAGACGATAATGAGGCCTCCTTGACAACGCCTCTACGGAGGACCTAACACAGAAAGCACCACTGTCACATATCTAGAGGACCTAAACAAGTTTTTACCTAGAGGATCTCACTAGAGATGAAGAGACGGATGCCTTGACAATGCCCTGAAGAGGGAACGTGATGCCTGAAGGCATCACCATTGTTGGCTCAACTAGTCTTGAGCTAGACTTTCGCCTACTGTCTGCTCCCTGTCCACCTGCAACTACTGCTCCAATGCTCCACACTAACGCCTCTTGTCGGCCAGTCTTTAGCCACCGCGCCATTGTTGTCGTGACCCCACTGAGTCACGGCTCCTCGGGCCATTGTGTCAACATCTCCTACCTTAAACCACAACGTTGTCATCATCGTGGCACTACTGAGCCACTGCTCTAACAACCATGTGCGCTGGTAAAGCTGAGGCTACCACCACGTCATCGATGACATGACTCCACCGAGTCGCTGACTCGTCGTTGTCATGCCCCAGGCTACCATTGCCCCACTAGGCCTTAGTTCACCTCGTCATCATTGCCATGGCCAAATCAAGCCACATCGTAGACAAGTGTGCGAGCTAGCAAAGCTACTACTATAGCTCCACTGAGCCGCCACCTGCCTTAGTCCTCTGCCAAGCCACCCTTCCCATCACCGGCCGCCAAAACCCCATAAGGTCATTGTCTGTGGAGCCATCATCACTATAGCTCCATCGAGCCACCGACCATCCTCCATAAGCCTCTACCACCGGCCCTAGGGGCGCTAGATCTAGCGACCACGATGAGCTATGACTCGGAGGTGTCGACGCACCACTCATTTCCACTGAGACTCAAGGCGTGCCGTGCCTCCACAAAGATCATCATCACCATCAACATTGTTGTCGCACCATGCTGCTACTCTCTTGATGCCATGCTAGTGTTGTCATACCTTCAACGCCTCACCGCAGTTGCTGTGCCTTGCCCTCAAACAGAGATTTCATCATGGGTCTTAGTTCTAGCCATGTCTGGATTTCCCCTACCTACGATCGTTGTGTTGTGTTGCTACAACCTCCATCACCACATGCCTATGCTCTATCCGAACCGGTAGCCGTTGCATGGCCAGATCCAGATGCAAGGGCACAGATCTAGCTATAACCCGGCCATCGCCATCCTCCACCACTACTCCTTACCATAGCCGCTTCCACCACCCCCGAGAATGCCAACACCTCGCTAATCCCATACCGCAGCCACCTTCACCATGGATGCCTACAGCTCATTGCTCGCTGCAAACCCACCATCACCGGTTCAAGGAAAGAGTGGGCCTCACCATCGCCATCATTACGGCCACGCAAAGAGAAGAGGGGATTGGGAGAGGTGATGGCAGAACCACGGCTTGAGTCGCTGCCTGTGTCACCCGTACATTGCTATGGTGCTACGTAGGGCATTTTGTGCAATAGCACAACTAATAAGATTATTGTCTCTAATATATTTATATGTGAAGTGTATTTTCTAGATAAAAATATATCTATAACTTTACGATGTTCTATCCATTACGAGTTATAGGATTGGAGGATCGATTACACAGTATACCGTGTAGCTCATCTAGAAGATCATAAATGACGGACATCGGGTATTTCTTATTATGGTTTGCACATTGATTTGTCTATAGATCAGATGCGCCACAGACATTCTTTCTTCTCTACGAGAAGAGCCGGTCAGCACCATTACGAACTGAATGTGAGTTTTTTTTATTACACTTGTCAGCATCAGTGCATGTTTCAAAAAACCCTCCTGTGCACTTCTGCTAGGGCATCATCATCTAAGCTTCGTCTTGCCAAGGCCCAGCTCCAGAGGCGGAGACAAGTTGGGGCGGGGTGTGCGGCGGCAAGGGGCCAGGCCCCTCCTACAATATTTTTTATACGTAGGATTATCTAATCCTATATTCTTATACAATTGCCTCCCACTAACTGCAATTAAGAATTTCTATCTCCCTCCTCAATTAGCCACGTCATCATACAATATGTAATTTGCCCTACATTAGTACACTCACCGTCTCATAGCTCAACAAAAATCAGGTCTTAAAATCTACCCATCAAGGAATCGTTTCATCTTGGCTGTTCACGTGCCATTCTTATTAACTTAATTCCAATTGATTAATGGTGGCAATGCTGCATGCAAGAAGAATTGGAACTGTTGAGGATACCAATACCCTGCTGATTCTTTTGGCCCCAACCATCTCTCATCTATATAAGTTGGCATCTCAAATCAATATATCTTCTCTTGCCTAGCATTCTTCGCAGGCCTGACACCTGCAATCACCCGTCGCCGAAAACAACTAAGCCACCTCCTGCCCATTGTTCCAATTAATCCGTGTGTTTCCTTCTCACGAAAGATTATCACGAGCACAGCTACCACTCAATTTTCTCCAGCCACGCATCAAAACCTAGGGTCTACAAACTTAACATTCTGTGTTTGCTCAATTTCTTCTCTTCAGGCTCCATGGATAGTTAAATGGAATTGTTAAGTTGTTTACGTAAATTGTTAGCATACACATTTAAATTTTATTTGTAGGATTTGTTTCATTCCAGCTAAAATTTTCAAGTTGATTTGCATATTTTGTAGAGTATTATAAAGCCCCGCAGCAATGCGTGAGATATCTTCTATTATAATTATAAAAAGTATAATTATGATAGGATAATTATGTCATGGCTGTGTGGTTGTCTTGTGAGTCGCCTCAGCCGCCTATATATACTAATACATTAACAGGGAATAAAATTAATTATTTTCACATTTTTATGGTATCAAAGCGATTCCAATCCGCTATTTTTATGCAACCAAAGGGGCCGCTGTTGCTGTCGTCGCCGACCTCCTCCTCCGCCACTACTGAGCTGTGAGAGATTGTCAAGGTCCGACGTCATCAACGCCGCCGCTCTCGAACAGTGCTCGTCGCCGATCCGATTGCCACCACCAGTGACGGCTACACGTCACCGGGAGTGTCACCGGTCTCATCGCCCGTGCTACTGATCTGATCGCCCACCCCATAGCTGTCCTCGTCACCAGGCGTGGCCGTCGAATCTGATCTTGCCGGTGCTTCCACACCAGCGCTCGTCACCAATCCGATCGCTACCACCGGTGCTGACTGCACGTCACCGAGAGTGTCACTAGTCTCATCGCCCGTACCACCGATCTGATCGGATTCCCGATCTGATTGGATCTAATGTCATCGGGAGTATCGCCGGTCTTATCACCCATCGATCTCGTCGGTCTCATTGCCCGCCGATTGGTCCGATCTGATTCCTAATCTGATCAGCTTGTCGCCGATCTCATTGCCCGCCGACCACCCTTCGATCTGATTCCCGATCTGATCGGCTTGTTGCTGGTCTCATTACCCACCGATCGGTCCGATCAGATCCCCGATCTGATCGGATTTACTGTCGATCCGATCCGACTGTCGACCTCACTCGCTGATCAGTCCGATTGGATCCTGTCTACTATCGATCCGATCGTCCTCTGATCCAATCGGCTCTACTGACATTTTACAAGCGCCCTACTGATCGGTCCGATCGGATCCTGCCCATTGCCGATCCGATTTCCCTCCGATCCAATCGGCTCTACTACCAATCCGATCCCTCCGATCTGATCGGCTGCCTATTGTCGATCTGATCACCCTCCAACCCTTTGATCTGATCGGCTGCCTATTGGCCCTCCAATCCGATCGGCTCCACTGCCGATCCGATCCCTCCGATCAGCTCGGACTCCGATCTGTCGATCCCTCCGATCTAATCGGTTGCCGATCCTTTCAATCGGCTACTTATCGGATCTGATCGGCTCCCGATCTACTTTCCATTAGCTATCGATCCTATCATGGCCGGAGAAGGTAACAGCGTCGCTACTTCCAATGACTGCTGTCTCGCAGCCGATGCTGCTCACGCTGACGAAGCGCGTCGGGCTAAGGAGGCTCACCTTCACAACGACACCCTGGATGCGTACGAGAGTGCTCACGAGGCTCTCTGGGCGCAAGCCGCCGCCATCGTCAATGTCAAGGCGCTTATCCCCGTCGTCCTCGACAAGGGCACGGACTCCTACACCAAGTGGTGCGGCATGTTCCTCACTGTCCTCAGCAAATATGCCCTCACATGCCACGTTCTCGAGGATGAAGCGTTCCCCACACGACCGGCGTGGCTTCAGGCAGATTGCTGTGTCCTTACTTGGGCGTATGGCACCGTCTCTAGCATCCTGCAGCAGTCGCTGATGATGCGGCAGGGCAATGCCCGCAACGCGTGGTGCTATCTCGAGGAGGAATTCCTCGGCTAGAAGGAGTCACGTGCCCTTCTCCTCGAGATGCAGTTCCGCACCTTTCGTCAGGAGTCCCTGAGTATCACCAACTACTGTCGCCGCCATGAATCAATGGCTGCCTCCCTCGTCGAATTCGGTGACCCCATCGGCGACAGGAAGATGGTGCTCACGCTTCTCCACGGCCTCAGTGGCAAGTTCCGCCACATGGTATCCATCCTCAAGATGCACCAACGAAGCGCGCACTCACCTCCTATTGGAAGAGATGGAGATTGACGCTCGTCCTCCGTCTCCACTGGCCGCTCTCGTCGCTACGATGCCTCGTCCAGCGGCTTTGGGTGCCACCGCTGCTCCTCGTTCGAGAGTGCCTCCTCCTCCGCGCCCCGCTGCCCAAATTGGAGACCAGCGTAATAGCCGCCGCCATGGCCACAGGGGACGCGGTGGCTCTGCTGGTACCAACTCTCCGACGCCTTCTGCTGGAGTGTTCCCAGGTGGACAGGGCCGCGCCCCTCCCGGTATAGCCGTGTACCTGTCGTTCATCCATCCTTGGGCTGGAACCGTGCGCATGTGGCCGTACTACCCGTCTGGCCGACCTCTGCCGCCCTAGCTTGCCTTCCACGCTGCCCCGCACTATGGCGGTTTTAGTGCTCTTCCTAGCACCTATGGAGGCGCATACGGTGTCCCATCGTCCCTGTACGGCACATACTATGGGAGAGCTATGACGCCGGGTTTCCTAACGCCCTCACCAGCGTATCAGGTGGCGCCTTGGCTGCCCACTCCCGGAGGAGTTTGGCACCAGGACTCCTTGGTGCAATTCTTCAATACTATGATACTCAACCAACCGGCCTCTGAGTGGTATGCTGATACGGGTGCCGGCTCCCACATGACCTCGGACGCTGGTATACTCTCCACCATTTACCCACCCTCTTTATCTACTCCTTCATCTATCATTGTGGGCAATGGCGCTTTACTTCCGGTCACAACCACTGGAACACACTGTTTTTCATTACCGCACCGTCATCTTGCTCTTAGTAATGTTCTGGTATCACCTAATATTATTAAGAATTTAATTTCTATTCATCGGTTTACCACCGACAATAATTGTTCCATTGAGTTTGATCCTTTTGGTCTTTCTGTGAAGGATCTGCAAACCAGGAACGTGATCGCCAGGTACAATAGTTCCGGTGACCTCTACCCATTTTTTACACCATCTACCAGCACCTCTGCGTTTCTCACTGCTCCCACCTCCCTTTGGCATCACCATCTCAGTCATCTTGGACACGACGTCCTGTCCAAACTTATTAGGTCCAATGTCATTTCCTACAATAAAGATAATATCGATCATTTATGTCATGCGTGCCAGCTCGGTTGCCATGTACGTCTCCCTTTCGGTTCATCTACTTCTCGTGCTACTCATAGTTTTGATTTAAATTTAAATCATTGTAATCTATAGACATCTCTAATTGTTAGTGTGTATTATCTTGTTATTCTTGATGACTGCTCTCCCTGCATTTGGACTTTTCCCCTTCGTCTCAAATCCGAGATATTTTCTACTATTTCCACTTTTTTTACGTATGTTCGCACACAGTTTGGCACCACCATAAAGAACATCCAGTGCGATAATAGCCATGAATTCGATAATTCCTAGGCTCATACGTTTTTTCTCTCCCACGGTGTTGCTCTCTGCATGTTGTGTCCATACACTTCCCAACAAAATGGTAAAGCAGAGCGTTCCATTCGTACCATCAATAACACTCTGCATTCCCTTTTGTTTCATGCGAGTCTCCCTTCGGCTTACTAGGTTGAGGCCATTCACACCACCACCTATCTTGTGAACCGCCTCCCCACCACAACAGTTGCCTCCTCCACACCATACTCTGCTCTCTTCTCTGTCCCGCTCACCTATGATCATCTCAAAGTTTTTGGTTGTGCCTGTTATCCCAATCTGTCATCTACAACATCCCATAAACTTGCCCCTCGCTCTTCTTTATGCGTGTTCCATGGCTACTCTTTGGAGCACAAAGGCTATCGCTGCCTCGAGCTTCAGTCAAACCGCATCATCATTTCTCGACATGTTATTTTCGATGAATCTTTTTTCTCTTTCTCCGACATGTCTACCACACCCATGGCACCTTTCGCATTGGACTTTCTTATCGATGATCATGATCTCATCGCTTCAGTTCCTAGAGCTTCTTTTTTGCGTGCAGGTACAACGGCCTCCTCAGCGACACACCCCGTGCCCATGGCCATACTTGTGCCATCGAGCCCTGATGCAGGGCCATGGTCGCCCGAGTCCACGTCATCTGGTGCCGCTGCCCCTGTGCACCCCGCACAGGTCACTGCCAGTGGTGCCACACCAACTATGAGTGTTGCTGGTCCTGCTACCTCTGTTGCTTGCGCACAGGTTGTTGCCCATGGTACCAGCCGCGCAGCTACCACTCGGCCGATTGTCATCCCTCCGGTGACCAACGCGCACTCTATGCGCACGCGTGGTAAAGCTGGCATCGTGCAGCCCGTGGATCGCCTCAACCTCCATGTTGTGCCTATGTGTCCTCTTCCTCGCTCTGTTCGTGATGCCCTATCAGACCCCAATTGGCGATCTGCTATGTAGGCTAAGTATGACGCTTTAATTGCTAACGACACCTGGAGTCTTCTGCCTCGCCCTCCTGACGTCAATGTTATGACTGGCAAGTGGATTTATCATCACAAATTGCTCACCGATGGGTCTCTTGATCGTTACAAGGCTCGTTGGGTCCTACGAGGTTTCACACAACAGCCTGGTGTTGATTATGATGAGACTTTCAGTTCAGTTGTCAAGCCTACGACAGTTCGCATTGTTCTCTCTCTGGCATTGTCTCAGAACTGGCCTATTTATCAACTGGATGTGAAGAATGCATTTCTCCATGGCACTCTCACTGAGACAGTGTATTGCGTGCAGTCCTCTGGATTTGTGGATTCTTCTCGCTCAGATTTTGTCTGTCGGCTCAACAAGTCCCTATATGGTTTAAAGCAGGCTCCTCGTGCTTGGCATCACAAGTTCGCCTCTCACCTCGTATCACTTGGATTTGTTGAAACAAAGTCTGATACTTTCCTCTTCATATATCACCGCGGTCCAGACATGGCCTACTTACTACTATATGTGGATGACATTGTTCTCACTGCCTCCTCTACGAGATTACTCAAGCATATTATTGAGGCTCTCTGGCGTGAGTTTGCTATGACGGATATGGATCAGCTGCATCATTTTCTAGGTATTTCTGTGACACGCTCCACAGATAGTCTGTTCCTTTCCTAGTGGTAGTACAATCAGGATATTTTGGAGCGTGCCGAGATGAGTGTGTGCAAGCCATGCAGCATGCCTGTTGATTTCCACTCCAAATTATATGCTGATGGACCACCTATCTCTGACGCTACACAGTACCACAGTTTAGCTAGTGCCCTACAGTATCTGACCTTCACCCGACCCGACATTACATTTGCAGTTCAGTAGATCTATCTCTATATGCATGATCCTCGAGAGCCGCACCTCGCTACTCTCAAGCGAATCCTGCGCTACTTACAGGACACCCTATCTCTTGGGCTGACCATGCGCCGATTTTCGTCTGCAGATCTTGTTGTTTACACAGATGCCAACTAGGCTGGCTGTCCTGACACTTGCCAGTCGATCTCTGGCTATGCCGTATTTCTTGGAGATAACTTGGTGTCCTGGTCTTCCAAGCGTCAGCATACGGTCTCCAAATCAAGTGCTGAAGCTAAATATCGTGCTGTGGCAAATGATATTGCTGAAGCTACCTGGCTACGACCGCTGCTTCTTGAGCTTCGTCACCCCCTCGACGTACCACCTTGGTCTATCTCAGTGTTGTATATCTCTTTATCAACCCGGTGCAGCATCAGCGGATGAAGCATGTCGAGATTGATCTCCATTTTGTTTGAGAGAAGGTCGCTCTCGGTCACGTTTGGGTCCTACATATTCCTATGACACCGTAGTACGCCGACGTCTTTACCAAGCTCCTTTCTACCTCACTATTTCAGGAGTTTCGATCCAGCCAGAATGTTAACGATGCTTCCGATTAGACTGCGTGAGAGTGTTAGTCTATTGTAATTATAGAAAGTATAATTATGATAGGATAACCATGGTATGCCTATATAATTATCTTGTGAGCCGCCCTGACCGTCTACATATACATTGACAGAAAATAAAATCAATCATTTCGACTAAGTAACAGTGTTTTAGGCCCTTTTAAGACTCTTAGAGTCTTACATATCTAAATCCTTGCTCCGCCACTGCCCAAATCCCAGCATATACCGTGGCCCACCGCGGGCATGAACCAGGGAAACAAGCTAATTTCTCAATCCATCTCTGCCGCGATAAGCAATGATTTAGACCTTGCCAAATAAAATTTTATTTTGTCTTCCCTGTAGTGTTTACCATAAACCTTCTCCACGTACGACTATTAGTGAGAGCACCATGTGAGGATGGCCGTGAGTAATTGAGCATGCTCCTCAGGGAGTCAGACACGAATGATCCAATTAACAAGATTGGGATGGTCACAACCAAAAGGAAAGTGAAACGGGCAAACTCTTCCGATAAAAAAACCCAATCAGTTATGACGAAGTCCTTCAGTAAAATCCAAATCACTAATTACCACATGATAAAACAAATCCAATGGCACAAATCCAAATCGAGCATCTGTATCTATCTGCCACTAGGTTTGTCTTTACCGTCTAACTCTGTCTGTAAGGTGACGGCAATGGCAGTAAAGTAATGTATTTTACCTGCGGGAAGTAAGCTATCGCGGAAAGTAATGTTTAAGTGTGGGTGCCAAGTTTTTTGTAAATTATTAGAGCAGATCGAAGAGTAAATTCAATTAGTTGATTGGGACATTCATACTGTTTAATCTAAAAGGCACATGTCAATGGCTAATCTGGTCAGAGATCTGTTATCAATCTTGTCCGAAAAACATGGACTGCAAGCCAAAATCTCAGTGGAATTTGTCGCCCTTGAAGTAAACTTGTACGTGTGCTTACTCTCTTTCTCTCTATATTTTATAGAAAACATATTAGACTCCTTTTGGAATCCAATAATTTATCAGTATTATTTTAAAAAAAATTGAACTGATTATAGAGCTCATTTGGAAAGAAAAAAATGCAGGATTTTTGCAAGAATAAGTTGAAATCCCTTGGAAAATGGAAAAGTTCTAGTGGTCAAAAAGGTTAAAGATCCATCAAAATTCCAATGAAATTGCCATTGCCAAAAGGACGCTGATATTAACTACTCACCCTCCAAATATTTGGCTAAGTACGATTTTTCGTAAACTTTTAAAATTCAATATATTTGAAAAACATCTATAATTGTCAAAAAAAATATTGCATCATTATTTTTTGTCAAAAAAATGTTACCATCGTATCTAAATAAAGAACTACTGACATATGTACTCTCTACTGACAGCCAACAAATTAATTTTTCTCATGTACTATGTTTGTCAGGTATATGGAAAAAAATGGCATCGTATCAAAGTTATTAATGAAGTAGTAGCTAGATTCAGATCTCTGATAGTCTGACAACTAATCACAAGTAGCTTGGCAGCCAAGCCGTGTGACGGACATTACCTTCAACCACCACTGCAGCACAGAAAAAGCCAATCAACAGCTACTTAATCGCCACGCATTCCAATGGCGGCTGCCGCCACATAAACGGCGGCCGGCCTCCCTAAATTCGGTGGTCAGTCGTCTGCTCACACTTGCCAAGAGAGATCGCCATGGAGAAGCCGTCGAGCGTGGAGGAGCCGCTGCTTCTCGGCGCCGCCTGCAAGAAGAGCGAGACAGAGAGCGCGGCCGGGGCGGAGCTGAAGAGGCTGATCCGGCTGGCGGGGCCGCTCGTCGCCAGCGGTGTCCTCAGGAACGCGGTGCAGATGGTGTCCGTCATGTTCGTCGGCCACCTTGGCGAGCTTCCCCTCGCCGGGGCCTCCTTGCCACCTCCGTCGCCAACGTCACCGGCTTCAGCCTGCTCGTACGCATCGATCGATCGAACACCCTGCACGCATTCAAGAATTGCTTAATCTCTGCGATTTCTTGGTCGAATTTGTGAGTGATTTCTTGGTCGATTTTGATCAGTTCGGCATGGCGAGCGCACTGGACACGCTGTGTGGGCAGGCGTACGGCGCGCGGCACCACCACCTACTGGGCGTATACAAGCAGCGCGCCATGCTGGTGCTCGCGGTGGCCGCCGTCCCCATCGCGCTCGTCTGGGCCAGCGCCGGCGAGATCCTCCTCCTGTTCGGCCAGGACCCCGCCATCGCCGCCGAGGCCGGCGCGTACGCGCGGTGGCTCATCCCGGCCCTCGTCCCGTTCGTGCCCCTCGTGTGCCACATCCGGTTTCTGCAGGCGCAGACCGCCGTCGTGCCGGTGATGGCCAGCTGCGGCGTCACGACGGCGAGCCACGTCGTCGTGTGCTGGGCACTGGTGCGCAAGGCCGGCTTGGGTAGCAAGGGCGCCGCGCTGGCGAACGCCGTCTCCTACAGCGTCAACCTGACCATAATGGCTCTCTACGTGAGGATGTCCAGCGCCTGCAAGAAGACATGGACCGGGTTCTCCATGGAGGCCTTCAGAGAGCTTCGCCAGTATGCGGAGCTCGCCATTCCCGCGGCAATGATGGTCTGGTAATATCATCTTCATGTTCTTGATTGATACTTGTTCATAGCCTCGGCAACGTGCATCCTTACCTGGTGCAGAGGCCGACAGTTGCTTCTATAATTCCATTATGTAAAAACTTGTTTATGACTTGACTAATGTCTGATTAATTGCTTAATTTTGTAGTTTGGAGTGGTGGTCATTTGAATTGCTTGTGCTACTCTCTGGTCTTCTGCCCAATCCTAAACTTGAAACCTCAGTATTGTCGATATGGTAATCAATCACAAGATTAATTCTTTCAAACAAATTTATTAAATAGAGATGCAGTAAACGATGTATGTTCACTAACTTGTTTGCTGGATTATGTAGTCTCAACACTGGTTCTCTTCTGTTCATGGTTCCATTTGGTCTCTGCACATCCATAAGGTTTTCTGATTCTGCAACACAATGTTTAAACATGAAAGTTCAGATATGATACTCTGCTAGTATCTGATATTTTTTCTGTTTAGATTCTAACAGATTTCTTTCTTTTCTTCCCTCTAGCACGCGTGTTTCTAACGAACTAGGTGCTGGTAATCCCCAAGCAGCAAAGCTGGCAACTCGAGTAGTCGTATGTATGGCCATGACTGAAGGCTTGGTCATCGCGTTTACAATGATTCTGCTGCGCAATTTCTGGGGTCATATGTACAGTGATGAGGCTGAAGTTGTCACATACATTGCTCGTATGATACCTGTTCTTGCAATATCATTCTTCATTGATGGGATGCATAGCTCTCTTTCAGGTAAAAAACCTCAATGATGGACTATATCAGCTACAATGCCACATTGCAAGCATATATGAAATGACCTGATGCATAATCAAGAACAGGGTGATCAGAAAATCATTGTCTGAACTTTTTCAGGAGTGCTCACTGGATGTGGCAAGCAGAAGATAGGCGCACGAGTAAATCTCGGTGCGTTCTACTTGGCAGGCATTCCGATGGCAGTCTTGCTTGCATTTGTCCTCCATCTGAATGGAATGGTACTGCTATTTGTCAGAATATTTCCTTTTCCTTTTTTTTTCAAAAGAAAACATTTTTGCTGCAGATTCAGTGCTTGCACTTGTACATGTTTCAGTACTATAATCTACATGGATATATATCTTTGAAAGACTGAAACTCTTTTGCTTTTAATAGGGGCTTTGGCTTGGAATCGTTTGTGGGAGCCTCAGCAAGCTTGTCTTGCTCTTTTGGATCACAATAAGAATAAACTGGGAGAAGGAAGTGAGTAATTTGTGGGTGCCTATCATTTTATATCAGTGTAACTACCCGATTTTCTTTTGAAAGTAAAATGTGACGTATGTTCATGTTTTGCAATTTAATTTCAGTCAATCAAGGCAAAAGAATTGGTGTTCAGCTCGTCTCTTCCTGTAGCGTGAAGATAAATAATGCATTATAATTGCATGATATGGTTCAATGTTCGTGTTGAAGCAATAGAGAACCAAATGTTATGAACTTGTCTCTTATGCTCCAAGCACCCAATTTTGTACCATGTATAACATGAACTTTGGCTCTTGTTATGACACCAAATTTGTAGCATTTCTTCATGTGCGAATTGAATTTGGTAAACTAGGGATATGTCTTATATGGATTGATTTAAGAAGCATATATTAATGAAATGGCTGTAAGCCAGTTTTATGTAAGCATATTAAATTTGTATACCAATTTGTGGGCTATAATCACTGTGACATTATGGACTTATTGCTCTCTTACTGGATACCATCAGATTATCTTAGTAGTGAAATGAAAAATAAACCATTTCCAAATATTGGACCTAGGTATCCACTACTATCTAAGATTCCAATGTTTGGTTTCATCGCTACTGGTTTGCTACATGATAATATTCGATAGAGGGAGTAACTTTGCAGAGTATTTGTTAAGAAGGATGAAGCATCATGCACTTTCTCCAGCTCTTTTTAAGAAATGTTGACACATACTAAAAGGTTATACAAAATCTCGAATCAAGCTGAAACCTCAATAGAAACAGCCAGTGTAAAATAATGTTTCGTCACATTATCACACCCGTCTCTTCTCATCGTTTTTCACTGACTGATTGAAAGGCTAGTAGATTCAGTTCAGAATGTACAGCCAGGAACCAAAAATCACGGACACAAAGTGGCTTTGAAACATAGCGTGCTGGATCATGTATAGTTGTTTCACGGATGTGAAATGTGATTGTGCATTCTAGTTCAGCTTCTGTAGTACTACCTTCAAGTACCGACTTATGAACAATAAAACTACTCGTCTATGTAAAATGGGACTTTTTAAGTGCTCAATGAAGACATCAAAAGACGTTTTGTTTACGACTCGTGTGTTGACTATATGTGAAGTTGTGATGATGCATCAGGACAAATAATAATCGAGCCCCTCCAAGAAAAAAAAATGATCTACAGAAAAACTTCCAAGCTTATGTCTATCTTCTTCTGAGCAAGTCTCTAATTTGTAAATACTTGACTTTTTTACATAAGCACACGGTATAAAAAACAATTTTTACCATTATTTCCTACTACAATATATATATAGAAATAATAACAAATATATAATTTTGTTAAAGTTATATATAAAGCAAATAATATAAACGTTATTTATAATTAAAGTTATAAAAGTTTGACATCTATCTCGTAAAAACGACAAATATTTGTAAACTGCAAGAGTAAAAACAACCTCCAATGTCCAGTGAAAAACCATTCTCACATGTTATTGGCAGAGTTAAAACTCAGCTGGAAACCCTTGGTGCTCCACAAAGTATTGGCATCATCCCTCCGTCTCAGTACTGTCCTATACGCTACAACTATTTTCACTGAACATCTTGTGCAAGCATGTACAGCCGCAACAAAGCCAAATTCCAAACTGTCACCCACATGCATGCTGCAACGTATTTTTCCAATCCTCTACCTTGTTCGTTTCCTTAACCATCGTCATGCCTGACGTCCTGCTACGTGGTAATAATTGAAGATATCTACTGTCTGGCAGAATATCAAGCCTGCATAGATGGGGTCTAGTTTTCCATCCTTTCACCCGACCGTAAGACAAATAGAAAGGAAAGTTGCTTTAGATATCCTGGTATCAAAATCTGCAGAATTCGCTAGGTAGCTGTGTAGAAGTGTAGTATACAGTGAACTCCGTTTTTTATAAGGAGAGTTGGGTATATATATATAAAGTCTAGTGGTCTAGCACCTCTGCAGTCATAGCGGGAGGGTTACGGACGTAAAGACTAGAGCAAAAACAGGTGAACAAAGACGTGGGTAGGCCTTTGATCATGATGTCGGCGAAGTAATGCGTTGACGGTACCTAGAGCACCCGAACGAGTCTTAAAGCGACCTTGTCACGGACGAAGTGAATGTCAATCTCAATGTGCTTCGCACGTCAATGGTGAATCAAGTTGGCGGTCATGTAGACAGTACTAACGTAGTCGTAGTAGACAACTGTCATGGAAGTGATGGGTGTACGGATCTCCTAGAGAAGCTAGTGAATCCAGCAGCACTTGGTGACGGCATGAGCAATGGCGTGATACTCGGCTTCGGCGCTTGACCGAGACACTGTAGTCTGACACTTAAAGGAGCAAGAGACTAGAGTGTCGCCAAGAAAAATTCAGTAGCCGGATGTAGAGCATCAGGAGTCGGGGCAACCCGCTCAGTCCGCGTTAGAGTACGCGGTGAGAGAGTTGATGGGGCTAGAGCTGAGATGTAGGGCGGTGAACAGTGTGCCCTTCACATAGCGAATGATACGCTTGAGCAGTGCGAGATGAGGTTCGCGCGGAGCATGTATGAAAAGATACACTAACTGAACGGCATAAGTGAGATCAAATTGTGTGTGTGTTAGGTACTGTAGAGCACCAGTAAGACTCCGGTACTGGGAGGGACTAGCGATAAGAGAGCCATCGGTGGTAGAGAGCTTAGCGCAAGTGTCGACCAGAGTAGCTGTGGAGTGACATTCGGGCATGCCCGCATGCTACAGAAGATCCATGGCATACTGGCAATGGGAGAAGAATAACCCATGGGAAGAGCGCATAACAGAGATGCCAAAAAAGTGATGTAGGGGATCTAGATCGGTCATGGCAAACTTCGAGTGGAGTCGGGCCATAATGTGCTGTAGGGTGGTTGTCGAGGACACCATAAGGATGATGTTGTCAACATAGAGGAGGTAGCCGGTGGTATCTCTAGTGTAAAGTACGAAAAGGGACATATCGAAAACGGAGGCCACAAAACCAAGTTACCGAAGATAGGCAGCAAAGCGTTGATACCAAGCCCGAGGGGCCTGTTTGAGGCCATAGAGAGAGCGCTGAAGCAGACAGACGTCATTGGGACAGGATGAGTCGATGAAGCCTAGAGGTTGCTGGCAGTAGACCGTCTCTGTTAGATGACCGTGAAGGAAAACATTCTTCACGTCGAGCTAATGAATCGGCCAAGAACGCGAGGCAGCAAGAGTAAGCACAACCCGAATGGTGGCAGCCTTGATGATGGGACTGAAAATCTCATCGTAGTCGATGCTGGGATATTGAGAGAAACTGCGGACTACCTAGTGCGCCTTGTGACGAGCAAGCGAGCCATCGGAGTGGAACTTGTGTTTAAAGATCCACTTGCCGGTCACAATGTTGGCACCGGGAGGACGAGGGACGAGGTGCTAGGTCTTGTTGTCTATGATGGCCTTGTACTCATCGGTCATAGTTGCAAGCCACTGAGGATAGGCCAAGGTAGAATGGTGAGTCACCGAGATGGGCGAGACGGCACAATGGATTGCGGAGAACCCGTAGCGCTATGGGGAGCGGAGAGATCCGGTTTAGGATAGTGTGATCATATAAGAGGAGGTGGAGACAATAGAGGCCGCACAGTCCGATGGTAACATCCGTTGTGGGGCTGGGTCGGAAGGAGAAAGAATGGCAGTGGGTTAGGATCGGTGACTGTAGGTTCGAAGAAAGGGCTGGATGAGGTCAGCCTGAGCCGATGGAGGGTGGGGGCCGATGGAGATTGGTGAGCCGATGGAGGTTGATGAGTCGATGGAGTTGGTGGGGTCGATGGAGTTGGTGGGGTCGATGGGGGGTGGCAAGACGATGAAGGTTGTGGAGCCGATGGAGGTCCGATCGGTATATAGCGAAGTAGAGAAGAGTGGGGTAGTTGTTTAGGGGGTCCTTAGGAACGACCGGTGTGGGCTGCGGCGGTGTGGTTCGCGGAGAATGTCGGGATGGTACAGTGTGGATGAGAAGGAAGTCGAGGTCGCTAGACGAAGGTCCATGGTGAAGTAAACCGAAGGGGAAGTAGGACTCATCAAAAATGACATATAGGGAAATGATGATCCGACGGGTGGAGAGATCAAGACAGCGGTATCCCATGTGAAAAGAGGGATAGTTAAGAAAGATACAAGCGATGGAGCGTGGTGCGAGTTTATGAGGGGTGGTGGCTATTAGATTAGGGTAGTAGAGACATCCAAAGACACGTAAGTGAGTGTAGTCGGGCATCTTGTGATACAGAAGGGTGTAGGGAATGTTGTGATGAATGGAAGAGCAAGGGCGCCGATTCAGCAGGTAGGTCACAGTGGTGAGTGCTTCAACCCAGTAGGGTGCAGGCAGATGGGTGTGAAGAAGCATAGTGCGACTGATGTTGTTTAGGGTTCAAATGAGATGTTCGCCTTGCCATTTTGGGGAGAGTGGCAACAATGTCGGGGCTGAGATGACCAAGGCGAAGATGTGACAAATTGGTGGAGATGGCAAGATTGGTGTGAGGAGTGGACGGTGGAGTGGGGATGGTGTAGAGGTCACCGCCACTATTGCATCGAAGTATCTCGCGTCGGGTCAGGATATCCTTCACAGAGAAACTAGAAGCATCAAATTCAATTGAGTTGTTATCTCTGGTGAATTGGTGGACAGAAAGCAGATTGTGGACGAGGGAAGGAACTATTAGGACATTATGGAGTGGAAAGTTGGATGTGGGTGTATACAGGATGGAGTCATCGTGGCATGTGATAGGAAGAGATTGCCCATTGTTGACGGTGATGAAAGGTGAGGAGGAAGGATGGTGAGAGAATAGTATATTGTCCGATGAAGCCATGTGGGATGACGCACCAAAGTCCAGCACCCCTGGATGCTGGAATTAGAATGTTATCTGGTTTAGGGTGGCGATGAGGCCAGCTTGGTCCACAAGAGAGCCAACTAGGGTGGTTGGCGAGGGTGTGATTGGCTGAGGCGGTTGGACGGGAGCGAACGCCAGGTGGGCATGGGGGTGTGTGCCGAGGACCCTGGGCTGCGAGCCGATGGGGTTGCGTAGCTAGGGTTGGGGTGCCCAGAGGTTGTAGTAAAGCTACGGACCCTAGGACTGGCGAAAGGGATAGGAACAGGAACAGGGCACGGTTGCATCGTACCGCTCTAGCTCTTGCCATTGCCCTTTCCTTTCCTTTTACCGTTGCCACTGGTACTGGCTTTATTGCCATGGCTAAACCCATGGCTACTAGAGCCACGATAGGTGGTAGCAGCACATGGTTGGCGGCAGCCGATGGGGTTGTTGCAGCCATGATCGGCTGCGACGAGGAGAGCGATGTGGGCCACAGTCTTCTTATCGTTGGTCAAGCGAAGTTTCTTGTGAACTAGCATGTCGTGAGCCTGGGCGAATGTGGAAAGAAGGGTGGAGTTGGCAATGTCATCGGTGGTATTGGAGAAGTGAAGGTTAAGTCCTCGCAAGAGGGCAAAGATGAGTTGTGAGTCAGCCACAGGGTGGCCAACATCATGAAGGGTGGCGGCCTTGACCTTAAGGCGTTGGCAGTACGAGGAGATAGAGAAGTCCCCTTGTACCATAGAGTGAAACTCATTGAAGAGAAAGATGGTACGTGGCTGCTTATTTGCTTGGAAGAGCCACACGATGGTCACCCAGAGATTGCAGGCGGTGAGATCGGTGTCATTCATGGCAAGGTCGAGAACGGAGTCATCGACCGAGTCGAGCAGCCAGCTACACATGCAGCACTCGACGATGTCCCACTGGGGGTCATCAGGTCGAGGTGGAGCAGAGCCGTCGATATGGGAGCGAAGGCCGAACTTTTCTCATAAAGATTTGAAGAAGAAAACCCACTTGGAATAGTTGGCGTTGAGGTCGAGAGAAATGGGAACGTGAGATTTCACGTTCACGGCGGCGTAGGGTGGGGAGAACATCGGCGTAGGGGTGCCCGAGATATTATCGAGAGCGCCGATGGCCGGAATCGATCCGGCGACTAGAAGAGTGCCGGAACAAAGAGCCGATTCGGTGGTCATGGTCAGACGCAGGAGAGGGTGAGAGAGTAGTGGAACATTATAAGCCGATGGGAAAGTGTGACTGTTGAGCCGGTGAGGGGAGTCGGGTGTTCAATCTAGATCGATGCATAGCAGATGAGAGGGTAGGTAGAGTAGATAGGTCACGGGTGCGAGAGGGTTCGTGTTCGTGAAGTGGGGTTTCGTATCCGTGGACGCGTGGATGCAACTGAGTGGGGCGGACCTAAAAAACGGGAGAAGTCATGGGAGCGAAGAAAATAAGTTCGCGTAACAGGAATTCACATCCGTGGGCACATGGACGTGTCGGAGTGACGCGGACGCATGGGGAGAAGTTACGTGTCCGGGAGCGAGTGAGCATGTCGAAAGAGCGGGAACCCAAAATGTGTTCCAGCCGATGGAGGGCACGAGCGCAGAGGGGCGCCAATGTAAGAAGAAGGGAAGGTGTACCGAAGCAAGAGGAAACCGAAGGTGGGTCTGGACGAGACGAGGAGGTGGATGGAGGCTATCTTCTTGTCACATGGTGGAAGTAGTGAGTAAGCGGTGAAGAAGAGAAGACCGTCTGCGGAGAAGACAATGAGGATAAGAACCGAGGCGAAAAAGGCAAAGGAAGAATATTTTTGCTATTATAAAATACTCTTATTATTACTTAGATTAACTCTATTTTTACAATCAACACATACTCTTATTTTTTCAAAAATTTTATTCTTTCTTATCTATTTTTATATTTTTTTATGAGAATATATCTTCACAATAGATGATGAAGTTGTTAACCTTTTAAGGCCTTTGGATTAGTAAAATAAAAAAATTCAAAACTTTTTTTGGCAATAGCTCAGTTCCTTCCAAATCATTATCTGTTTATAAATTTATTAGATGGAAAGAGTAAGAAGGGTTTAAAAAGGGAGATGTTTAGTACCAGTTGAAAATATCAACCGGTACTAATAACTATACATTAGTACCTGTTGATGTCTCTAGCTGATGTTAATTATTTTGAAAACGTTAATACCAGTTGGTAATATCAATCGACATTAATGTATGGATCTTTCGTACCGGTTGATGATACCAACCGGTAGTAAAAATCGTGCACAGTTATCGAGAACATCTAAATATTATAGGCATTACTAAACAATAACATTATTATAGTTGATGTTATCAACTACTAATGATAATATATTATAGTGGTAACGAGTCTTTAGATCCAGTACTAAAGAACATATACAAGCACCAGTAGTTTGATGATGCTGCCGCAGACAATGCAAGCCACAGGCCCAGCTGAAAGAACAGCAGTTTCAGAATTAAGATATATCCAGGTAGTTTTACGGGTCAGTTTTTAAATGGGGACGATTGAGCAGAAGTGGGTACCATTCCATTCAGATGGAGGTAAAATGCCGGCAGCATAACCATTGGAATACCCACAAGGTAGAACGTGCCGGGATTCACGGCTGCGCCAATTTTCCGTTTGCCACAACCTGTAAGCACACCTGAAGAGCGTAACAATAATTCATTTTTAGCTCTTATAATCATGTTCAAGATTACTTATGAGGTGCTTATGTTTCAGATGTTGTGTGGAGCAATGCATTTTCTACCTGACAGGGAACTGTGAAGCCCATCTATGAAAAAGGATATCCCGAGAATTGCAGCATTCTAGCAATGTATGTCACTACTTCCTGCTTATTGCTGTCCCTTGAAAGATACCTAGATATTGAAATGAAAAATACACCATTTCCAAAATATTGGAAATTGCTGTCCCATCAAAGATACCTAGGTATGCACTACTATCCAAGATTCCAATGTCTGCTACACGTTAATATTCTCTGGAGGGAATAACTTTGCAGAGTATTTGATAAGAAGGATAAAGCATTTTGGAACTTTTTCCTGCTTATTTTGAACAAATGTTGAGACACGCTGAATGTTATACGAAATCTCAAATCAGGCTAATAAGCGCTGAGCGTAAAATATATTGGAGCCACATGTTAGTAGGTCCTACTCCCTCCACCTCACCCTTTTCTTCTCACTCCTGTATGCCGCCTCCCTAGTCCCCATCCCTAGCGTGAGCTCCTGGGATTGTCCCTTCTCAATTCCACCTTCTCTCCTCGTGCACCTGGTAGGTGCTTGTCTCCCGGGACGATGAGCAGCGGCCGTCTCCTAGGCTCCTCATGTGGTGCCTCTCGTCGCCGAGACCTGATGTGAGGAGGGCCCGTGCCCCGGCGGAAAAAGACAATGTTTGGAGCGTAGGTGTTGATGGCGACGGGATTAAGCAGAGAGTGGTGGTTGGGGAGCTGCAAGCTAAGCTATCACAGCTGCTAGCCGGCCTCCTCTCCGACATTGCTATTGTCGGCTCTTCCTCCCTCAGTGGTGCTAGAGGTCAGGCGCTTTGTGCATGTGGCAGATAGAGGAACAGACGAGCTGCCGGTTCCACGCTACGAAGGACATCGAGAGCAGGAGGTCGGCTGATGCTAGGCTCGGCCCTCTCAAGCTCATGTCACCACCCAACCATCCTATTGTCGGAGTCTGACCTATGCAAGCGCATTAGGAAGCAGCGATGGAGCTTACCTGCACCTAGCTGCAGCTTGTGGCACCGGTGAGGCGGTCTTCGAGAGGCAAGCGGAGGGGAAGACGGCCTCCACCTGGACATGGGAGCTCGACATCCTCTGCCTAGGCCCCGCTCGACAAGCTCCCGGTGCCCACGTGTGGATGAGATGGATGCAGTGGCGACGAGACGGAGCGGTGAGGGATAGGTCACAATATTGCAGTGGCGGTGAGATAAAGCTCCTCAAAGCCCTTCTAGCCCCACCGATCGTTGGTTGTGAGGGTGGAGAGACAGGAAGAAAGAGAGGAAAGTGGGAAGGTGGAAATAGAGAGCATGGAGGGGTGAGATGGAGGGAGCAGGTCTCATATATTTGTTTTAGTTTTTTTTTCTATTTTTCTTCTAATATTACATCAATATTATACAGACACAAATCAAATCAAATGATCCCTATAGGAGCCATGTCAACCGAAATCGCTCTAAATACTACTTAGAAACTCGATATGCACTTGTTTTATAAGTTAGTGTAAGCTTTATACCCAATTATATAGTTGAGGAGCACGAATAACACTCAAACCATACTTTGAGATGTTGAGAGAAGGCAAGGGGCCACCATTGGCGAAGTAAATTAGTGCGAGTCCTACGACGAGAACAACGGAGAAGCCTAGGACCAGCTGGCAAGAGGGGAGTGGCCCACGGCGCCTCGTCGCTGAGGGTCATGAGGTCTTCCGCCACTTGTTGGCATACCCCGTATCAGTGGCCACTCTCACAGGTTATGCTGTTGTGCGGCTAAGCTTGGGTGTCTCTTGTGTTGGCATTTGTTCTTGAGCGATGTGGCCAAGAAGCCTAACTAGAACTATTGTTGTGCTAGGTAGCTCGTCGCTGGATTCAAGCATAAGAAGGAGGGGACGGACTTCAGCCTACCATGCTTGAGGCGAGCGATGGCACTAGCGTGTCACACAGAGGTGCCGCGTGGAGTGGGAATGAGCCCATCAGCACATGACAAACGCCGCCGCCGATGATGAAAAGGACTATGGCTCTGCCCCTCACCTCCTTGATCTTACTGCTGTGCTGTCTTCCTTGCTGGATCCTATCTTGGAGCCCAGGTGCATGTGGTGGAGGCTAGTGGTGGTCTCATGCCACTCGACCCTAGCCGCTTCCATCTTCCCATCGGCAGCTGCCTCATGCGGGATTTGGGCTTGTGAGAGAGATAATATGTGAGGGAGAAGAGAAAGGTTCCCATTAACATATGTGTCTCACATTTTTTTTAATTTTAAATTTTTGCTTGTAGTATCACATAAGCACACGTAATGCCACATTGAACAAAAAATAAGTCAAGCAAGCCACACAGTGTTGTCATGGTCGAAACCACTCTTAATATTATCAAGAAATTCGATTTGTACGGTTTTAAAACTATCGTATGTCTGTGGTTAAAGATAAATAAAACTCGACCGATACTAAATGGACCCAAGAAAGACTTTTTCCACTGGAAACAAAAAGGAGGAGAGATGGGTTAGATGGGCTGCTAGGGAAAGAGATGGGCTGAGCACTGCTATGGGGTTTGCGGCCTGCTGGTGGGGCAAGAAAGAGATGAGAGAGGGGCTCGCTGATGGAGAAAAAAAGAGAGGAAGGGCAGCCCAATGGCATAGCAAACTTTGATAATATGTAGGGGATTAGTTTGAGAGATATTTTGAGAAATTAAGGTGAGATTTGAATTCACCTTTGATATTTGAGTTCATAGAATTTCTAGAATTTTAAGGAAACGTAACTTGAATGAGACTTTTTATATTGGGGATGAGTTTTGGAATTTTGAATCATTTGAATGAATTTTTAGATAGTAGAATGGAAGGGAAAAGAAGTGGATTTTCAAAGGAGTTTTTGAATCCAAACATTATATTTGAATTCATAAATCTCTAGTGGTCCAATAATAAATATCCCTAGATGGAAATATATTTTTTGTTTGGATTTGAACTTTTGGGGATATTTGGATTTCTAGATTGCACTTCAAATTGGTTGTTCAAAGAAATTTTAGGAGTGACTAGGAAGGGATGTTTGAATATCAAAATTTGAATCCTGAGATTTATTTAGGAGGAAATTTTTGGATCGGATTTTCTCCAGGATAACCAAAAGGGATTTAATTGAGATTTTTGGCTCTAGATCCTAGATACATATTTTTAACAGCTAAACTAATACCATGGTGTTACCATAGGCATCATCCGTCCGTCTCAGTACTGTCCTATACGCTACAACTATTTTGACTGAACATCTTGTGCAAGCATGTACAGCCGCAACAATCAAACCCAAATTCTAAACTGTCACGCACATGCATGCTGCACCGTGTTTTCCCAATCCTCTACCATGTCTGTTTCCTTAACCATCGTATGCCTGACGTCCGTCCTCGTACACGGTAAATAGTAATTGAGGATGTCGAGAGACAAGAGATATCAAGCCTCCATGTACGGGGTCTAGCTATAATAGGAGACAACGAGTAACGATTCTTCTCACAATCTTAATAAATCTTGGCCGGCTTCTCTTCGCCGGCACGGCGAAAAAAAAGGTGAATGCGGTCTAGCTATAGTTGACGATGAGTTGATGGTGATGTGGTTTTGTTACATGTTTTCCATCCTTCCACTTGACTCGGACAGTCGGACCATCAGACAATCATGCTCCTTTAGATATTCCAGGATCAACATCTGATGAATAACGAAAGATTCTCATGGAACCAAAGTCCAGTCGCGCAGATATAATACATTTTTTTGCGTTGTAAGTAGAACACAAGAAAAACAAATCTTTTTTGGGTACAAAAAAAATATCAACAGAGGATGACCTTAAGAAGTCCTTAATAGTTGCAGAAGACAAATATCTGGACAGCGATTGTGGTGGGTCTAGGTTAAAAAAACACAAATCCAATATACCATGTAGAATATATTCAAATTGAAATACTACATATGCCAATTAAATTAATTGTAAGTTGTTGACTCGTTTAACAAGTAGTATTGCGACAAGCACCCGTAGAACTCCACATTTCAAGCCTCCTTCCGTATTCCTCTCTTTCTGTGTCTCCTTTCAAGTCTTTTGAACAAGGTTGTTCCAGACATATACTTGACAAGTTGAGATCTATTAGAGCATATGCATCCTTGGAGTTGGAGATGGATGCATGGAGCACAAGCAGTAGAGGACAATGGATAATATAATATCATAATAATGCTTGGTGGATCGGCTAGGACAAGCATTTGTTGATGGATGATGGCCTAAATGTGAAAATAATGACTTTTACACGATGGGTGAGGGTAGAAAGAGGGACAATATCTGTCTCTTGCATGGATGGAATGGGCGATCGAGTCAATTTGGTGGTGTCAATCAGTAGAGCATAAATTTTAAATTTTGTGGTTTATAGGTGGATCATGTTGTTGTACAGTCACAATTTTCAAAGTATGTTTTGACCTAGGTATATTCCCAATAGCCTCATGGATGACAACTTAAGTGATGCTTTGCACAATCAGTGATGATAATTCTTTGTGTTGGAAGCTCAGACTTCAGATCATCAATCTTAGAGGCGTCAACTAGACCGCCCTGAGGTATACTGTGCCTTTTGATAGATAGTCTACAGTAATGCACATAATAATAATGATTATTGGATCAAATCGTGAAGCCTTCATAATTTATCATCTCTTATAGCTTTCTGCTTTCTTGTCGATGCCCGCTTGTGCAGAGAAAAAGAATAATCGTTCTCATTTGTTCATTTGCTCAAACATAAGCCAGTGACTCGACTGCTGTATGCTGCTCATTAGTGTCACTGACAGAGACCTAAAAATTCAGAGGTACAGACTCTCAATGCACCTAAAACCCACCGTAACTAGAGCTCAGTTATACACTGTTGGAAAAAACAACAATCATACACAACGCGCCAAAGTCCAAAATTGCCGAAATAGCTTCTGCTCATTATGGATACTGTCCTCAACTACGTTTTTCCTTTTGACTTCTTCCAAAATCCCAATGGAAGTTACAAGATTGCTCTGTTTTTCCCTCACAGCCCAATTTGTATGGTTTTATGGAATGATGATCAATGCTGATGTGATATAGACCAATTTTGCATCCTATTAATTGACTGAAACACTGCATGTAAGCCACTACATTTGCATGCTACTGGAAGAGATGAGTTGAAGACCTTGTCCTTTGCCTGGTATTGGAAACATCATAAAGACATTACATTGTTTGTCTAGAATTAGTTTGCAGAAGGTAACCAATCATTATCCTGAAAGAGTTTGATATTGTACACATGTAATTCTTACCTCAGTCATGTTGTTGACTGCAACAGCAACAGATACATGGTTGGTTTGGTGATCAAGCTCTGCTGATGCATAACTGCTTGGTTGACCTTTGGGACATACTTCAATGGGAGCACCCCCTTAGAGGATAGGCTATGAGACACTTTGCTGTTGCGCCCATTCAAGCCTTAACATCTGCACTTCTCATTCAAGCCTTTAATTGAACTCTTGGGTTAGTTCTACTGACCTCCTCTTTGACCTTTAGGTGGGCCTCTTTCTTCGTCTTTGGGATTTGGTCTTTCTGTATTGGGAGTTATATTTGGCTAAACCCATCTTTTAAGGTACAATTGACCCAATTTCCCGAGTATGTCCTGAATGTTAAGGGTTGTGCCCTGGTCAAGATATCATTCTCGCTCCTAACTGATTCAACCTCACTTTGCAAGGATTATTCCTTAGACAAAGTGAGCTACACTGATGTAGCTAAATTGTTAGATAAAAAAGTGTATTGTGTGAAAGTAACACATTTGAAAATGTTTTGTATGAAAAAACTCATGAGTTGGCAGTTCACTTTGGCATTAGCGCTATTTGGGAAGATGACGAACCAATCAGGCTACACCTTCCTGTGTGCTAAGGACGTACTCGTTCACGAGCTTTGACTTGAAGTTCTTTCATAACGTACACATCTTTGGGTGGATAGTTGTACTTCTCTTCCAACGTATCCTAAACCCATTCTTTCTCCTCGTTGGGAACCTTATCGAAGTCCTTGTGTAGGATTCCTATGTGTTCCCTTGCGATGACCCCACAAGAGTTGCTAAACATCAGGACTACACTTTTTGGTGCTATTGGTCTTTCAAGATCGTCAATCTCAGTGATGGTTAGCTTGTTGTTCGGTAGCCTGTTATATGTCCTATAGGACAGACTCGATGTGGTTATGCTCATACTGGCCAATGGTGTTGCAAGATTATCCAACATTTGTGGTTATATAAAATAATTAGTCATATGCCATATATAGTATTTTGCTCTAAGGTGTTGGGCTAAAAGAGTTTTAACCTCCTACATCCTTGCCATAAGGTGTGGAGTTGAGACAAATATTATCTCTTACATCCACCACACTAAGTCAAGTACACAAAGATTATGCAGATTTGGCCTCCATACCGTATTAAACATTAACTTCTATCCATGATGAGCACTAAAATATGCCAGTCATGTAAGAATGCCTACAACAAGGACCTCAACAATTGAGTCCACTTGAGGTCCTTCTGTTGCCGGTGCGCCTATAGAACATCAAAATAGTTCAAGCTCTCACATGTTTAAGTTATATGTGAATAGGAGGACAAGTTTGCCAAATTTTTATACAATTTAATATCCACATGACCCATTATCATCATAGAGCATAGTTAAATGTGCATGTAATTTATGCTAGAATAAAGTATGTCATGAAAACTAGAGCTTATGTGCTAGGAGTGCATCAAAATGCAAACATAAAGTAGCAGTGATCGCCGAGGTACTAATAACTAAATTATCATCATGTACACAATTATTGTTCTTAGTATTTGAAAAAAATAATGAGCAAACTATGAGAAACCTTACCATCGAGTGGGCAGCGATGGGGGTAGGGCAGGGGCGACGCTAGGGTCAATAGGGACGACGACGTTGGCACTAGGCATGGGTAGTGATGGGGGTTGTGGCATCAGGGCAGGGGCAATGTCGGGCTTGGTGGGGACGACGGCAATGGGGTCAGGCAAGGGGCGATACTAGGCTCAGGCAATGATTAGGGTGTTAGGTTGGGCCAGTAGGAGCACTGGGTATGATGGGGACAATGGTGGCAGGGTTGGGGAAGGGGTGATGCCGGGTTCGAGTGGAGATGGCGGCAGCGGAGTTAGGGCAGTGGTGGCGCCAAGTTTGGTAGGGACAACATCGGTAGGGTTGGGAAAGGGGTGACATCAGGCTTAGCAAGGAAGATGGTGGTGGGGTCAAGGCAAGGGTGACGTCGGACTTGGGCAGTGATAAGGGTGGCGGGGTCGGGGAGATTAGAGTCTAGGGTTTACTGGTCGGGGTTAGCAAGGCACAATTATATGGCTAGTCAAGTTTACTATGATAGGCCACAAGTTTGAACTTACCTATGATGGACCAACAATCAGTGACTGTCAGAGGTAACCCATCACAAGAAAGTTATCTGGATCAATCTAATTAACTCTATCGTTTACATGCCTATGGTGCCAACACCTACGAGTCTACCTTCATGGTGGGACTTAGGAAGTCCAATCAAAGATGTCTCTGTCATGTAGTCAATATAGAAATCAATGACTTCTTTGATTGTGTATGCTTTAACAATGCTCCCCTCTGGCTTTGAACTATTCCGTATGTATGACATCAGAATTCCCATGTACCTTTCAAATGGGTAAATCTATCGTGCATAGACAGGACCGTATAGTTTTGTCTGCTTTATAAGATGCAAGATGAGGTGAACTATAATATGGAAGAACAAGGGGAGTAAGTAGATCTTTAGATGGTATACTATTTTCGCAACTCTTCTTGTAGGTTGTCTAGGTCGTCAGGATCAATGATCTTTTGGCCGATAGCTTTGAAGAAGTAGAAGAACCACATGGTCGCATGACAAAATTTTATGTGCAAAATATTCCTAATAGTAACCGGTAGAAGCTTTGTAATGAGGACATGATAGTCATGAGCCTTCATGCCAACCATCTTGAGGTCATCCATTAAAACAAACTTGTTGATCCTTGATGAGTATCCAGTTGAAACTTTAATACCTTTAAAGCATTCTAACATATCCTTTTTTTCTCCTTGGATACAGTCTGGCAAGCTGGAGGGAGGTATACTCTCCTTGTTTCTTTGTTTACTGATGGTGCAAGTTTGCTTCTAATATTCATATCTTGTAAATGTCATCGAGCATTGATGCCATCCTTTGTCTTGCCAGGAATACTGAGCAATAGTTCGATAAGACCATTGCAAACATTCTTCCTTACATGTATCAAGTCAATGCAATGGTAGACCTCAAGATGTTTATAGTATGGAAGCCCTCAGAAGATCTATTTTTTTTCTACATTGGCTTCTCTTTTCTTATATATACTTTTATTTTTTTCCCCCAAAATATTGTTGATGTCCTTCATCTTGTCAAATACTTCCATTCCAATGTTTTCCTTTGGAACTGGACCCTGCTCACTCTTACCATTTTTTTTCATTCCTCGATAGGGGTGATCATGCTTTAGGAATTTACTATTACCCATGTAAACCATCTTAAGGGAGTTTTTTAGTCACTTATGGTGTGTTTCTTCCATGTAATCCAAGCATGCCTTCTTTTTTTTCATAGTTTGCCCTAATAAGTTACTGAGTAAGGGATATTCATTAATCATATAGAACAACACACAGAGGTTAAATTTCTACTACCCATATGCATCCTATGTCTCTACACCTTCTTCAAAGAGTTTTAGAAAATCATCATACAATGGTTCCAAAAATACGTCTATGTCGTTGCCATGTTGTCTCTGTCCTTGCACCAGCATACACAACATGATGTACTTTCTTTTAAAGCATAATGAATGGGTAGATTGTAGTACACAAATTGGATAGACCAAGTGCTATGACAATTGCTTATACCACCAAAAGGATTCATTCTATTCGTACTCAAAGCCGGATGGATGTTTCTTGGATCTACTTTGAATTCTAGGTATATTATATTAATATTCCTCTGTTCAATTGAATCTGTCAGGTGCCTAAGCAAATTGTTATTTTTTTTATCAATGTCATGCCATCAATCTAATTCAACCTCCTCATTTATAAACGGTCACCTTAAATGGTCTACAATCGCTAGGTATCACAAAACTTTCACAGGGCCACTCTTCTTTGAGTTCTTACCCTCTATTATATTGTTCTTCCTCTTGTACCAAGAAGCTTGCCATTTAGGACATGCTAATCGGACATGCATGAATCTTTCTTACCTCCAATCCCAAAGGGCATAACACCTTCTTTACTTCGTACGTCATACGTGGCAAAGCATTTTACTGAAGGAGCAAGTCTTTTAGCAAATCAAGAAGCTTTGTGAACCTCTTATTAGACTATCCATTACTTGTCTTAAGCTTGATATATTGAAGTATTATTGACAACTTCATGTACTTTGGCTTGGAACTAGAGAAAAGAGGACTCTCCAAATATGTTACTAATCATGTGAACTTATCGTGGTCTGTTTCATTGTACACTAGAACCTCAACATTCCACAACATCTATCAAAGAGTATCATCTTCAACGCAAACATTTCTCCACCTAACAAAGAAGGAATGGACATATCATCTTCATCTTGCTGATCATCTTGTCCTTCCATTGCTAGAGTACATGCAAATTCTTTCTCACCATGTTTGGTCTAGCAAGTGTAACATTTCATGACCTCTATATATCAAGTAAGATTGTAACTAAACTCTTTTAGCAAACATCTTCTCATTTTTAAAGTCCACGCATGGACCTACCATATATTCTTTGCTCCTTCTAGACTTGTCAATCTCTATAGTATTCAAAAATTGAGCAACTCCATCTCTATACTTTTGGCTCAAGAGATTGCTATTGTACATCCATTTTCTATCCCATCTACAATATTAAAATAAATAATAGTTAGAATAATACACATTGTTAAAAATAAATGCAAGGTACAACAAATATATATATACACTAACCTAGCAATGATTTTCCATTTTTCCCCTTGATTTTATAGCAAAAATTCACCACCTACCACTCCCACATGAATAATGAACAGTGCACTTGGTAGGAAAGCTCACACATTAAATAAGCTTGGTATATATAGGATCCAACATACCCATGGTGGGTTAAATAAAATGACCCATCATAGGTATCCCAATGTACAGGGTGGAGTAAAATGGCCCCTCACAATTGGTTGATAATCTATGATGGGTCCAGTATACCAAACTGACACCGTTGATGTCTATCAGTTTGTGATTTGTGGCTTGTCATAGATGATCACCACCAATGATGGGCTATGTCACTTAGCCCAACCTATGATAGCAAATTTACTGCCCATCAAAGGTGATGGCCTCTGTGATATTAGCAGGGTCTATAGTAGTGAATGATCCCTTTGAATGTGAATTTTATGGTGTGATGAATATTTAGTTTTCACTTAATGCGACACACAACAAATTAGATAACAACACATTTCATTGAGTCCACAATTCTAGTTCAGGGAGTTCATATAGAGGACTTTTCAAGGATGGATGAAGAGAGAAGCACAGGTTATCATGCTATTTAGATACACAACTGGTGACACATCCTGCCACACACCCTTACAATATTTCATAAATTCTAACTTATTCGCCCTCATATTTTTTTTATAGAAAAGTTCATCGAAACTAGCTAATATTTGCATCCTCCTTGGAGTAATTTTATTTTTTCCATGAGTTTCCATTTAGTGTCTTCAATATCCTTGAGTTTGTTAATTTTCCTATATATATCTGAATTTTTTTGATGTGTTAACAAGCACCTTGTTGCACTTGTATGCTATTCATGAGGGCTTCGCCAAAATGGAAAAAGCCCAATACACTACCATAGAAGTCCTCATTAGTGTCGGTTGGGAATGGAGCATCAGTGCTGGTAGCAGTTTAGAACCGAGACTACGATTTAGGAACTAGTGAGAGAGGCCTATCAGTGCTGGATTGAGAACCGACACTGATGGGGTCAATGATTTTTTTTTAAAAAAAGAGCCAGCTCAGCTAGCCGGCCCTATGAGCCAAGCTGATGCATAATCACTGATCAAATTCATCCATAATAGAAATTAAAAAAAAACATCCACAACAAAATCATAACAACCATCATTGCAACAAGTATTTTCAATCTTCATTCCGAAACACATTCCAGAACACAATAGGCACAAGAACACTAAATCAAAATGAAATGGCATCTAGTGTCACCTCAACCTTCTCACCATTGCTCGCACTAGATCCGTCGCACTCAATCCTCTGTCTCCCTCACTTGACCACAAGATCTATCACCCTTGCTCACACCAACCTTCTACTCGTGGTTGCCATGGTAGAGTAGCTGTCGTTGTGCTAGGAGAGTTGAAGGGAGCCATGGTTGTGTCAAGGAAGGAAGAGAGAGCCACCCTCACACAGTCATTGCTATGCCGGGGATGAGCAATGGAGTTGCTCTTGCATGGAGAATTGGTTAGAGGGAGCCATTACTGGGCAAATCCGGCAGCCCCTGAGGTCAGGGTGGTGGATCAAGTGCTCCTTGAGCTCAAGGCAGCCACTGCACTCAAAGAGAGGACGGGACACTGGCCTGCTTGATTAATCAGAAGGAGAAGTATAGTGCGGTGGCGGTGCAAAGAGGGACACATTGAGGAGGAGGCAGGGTGGCAGCTGCAGCGAGGTAGAGACAAACATAGAGGGGTTTAGAGAGATGGCCTGACTTAAGAAACATTCGATCGAATAGTCTAGTCAATTATTTTGCTCGGCTAACTTTGGGCTTGATACCTATCGGTGCTGATTCATTTAGAAAACCGACATTGATGTTTCACACATCAATACTGTTTTTTAAATAAATTAGCATTGATACTATTAGTATTGGTTTTTTTAATGACCCAGCACTAATGTGTCTCATCAGTGCCATTATGGTCTTAAAGGGGCAAATCGGGTAGGTGGACGACAAAAACACTATCAATGTTGGATTTCTACAACCGGCATTCTATTAGAATGGTACAAATGGGCATTTCTGTTGCAAGTCATTTATGGTCGGACGTGTGACCGAAGACCATATATATTTGCAGCTAAGCTAGGTCGTTCGGTGCGAACTGATGACCAAAACATTTATAGATAAGCTACTTACTGTTCCATCGGAGTTGGGATGCATCGAGAATCTGAGATGCACGAGGTTACAACATAGAGTCTGCATGTGGTCACCGTTAGATGATCTCGTAGTTTGGTGTGATGTACCATCCTCAAGCCAAACAACAGTTTCAAGGGAAGCACCGGTGAGCAGGGGCTCAATAGATGTGGTTAGTAGAAGCTAGATCCACGCGTGCTCCAGTCCAGTGGCGCCGACAGCGAGAGGTAGCTAGGAAAGATGGATTTGCCACAGGGCATAGAACTCAGCTCATCGATTCAGATAGTATGCTAGGATAGGATCACAATTGATCAAACTGGAGATTTCCTTGGAATTTTCAGGGAGGGGTACGTGTTCAACACTTAGGGCACATGTCATTGTGATCAATTCGCTCAACTATTTCATGCATCAAAGCCTTCAAAGTTTTCGAGGCAAATTCGGTACTGATAATTTAGCTCTCGGTGCACTTCTCGAGCACTGATAAATCATAACGATGCAAAAATACCACAACAAAGTAACGCCTGCAAATTAATGGCAAATTCCCCTCTGACAACATTTTGGGCCTGTTCTAGTTACAAGGACGATAAATTAAATTTGGTAGATGAGCACATGAGCTCCACTATCTCCATGAGTCGATCTTTATACTTTTTGAGCTCGTTATATATAGCAGAAAGCATATATATTCAAGTTAGACAATCCATTACTTGCACCATCTAAGTCATGACGATACAGCTAGCTTCTTAAAGGAAACAGTAAGATAGTCATATACATTACTCCTCCAAGCAAGGCAAGCAGTGATATTCGTGTTGCATTGCATGCTGTCGTGGCCATGCATTGCAAGCTGCTTTTATGTCTTTTTTTCCCGATGGCCACCTTCTCAAAAGCGTTCGTTCAATTGTGCCTGTGCAACTGTGGTTAATTAGAGCCTAGGAAGCATGGGGAATTAATTCGACGCGCACGAGCACATTCCACTTTCCTTATATATGCTGCAGCCAAGTGTTGCGCTCTTCTTTAGTTTCTTCCTCGCGATTCCTTGGGATGGCATGCTGATTCTAGATCAACGGTGAATGGTTTTGTAGAAAGAGCTAACGTCTACTCTGTGACAGAAGCGCAGCCTAGCCTAGAGCCATTTCCTTGTAATCATTGCATGTTCAGTGGTTTTGTAGCTGAGATATGTATAGTTGCACACGACGAGTACTACCTGGTCTGTCGAACTCCTGTATAAATTGTGCACACAATTGATAAATAGGGTTGCCTTTGCATTCTTCAATTCAAGTTGAGTGCCTCAATATACAGAATACAGGACAAACTGTGCTCCAACGGAGTGTGTGTTTTTCCCCTGTGTTTCACCGATGTCAATGAATGGCACCAGTATGGGAGGAGCGTCGCCGAGAGATTGCAGCAGAACACATTCCATTAAGCTATGTACTGGTGATCCCTTTGCTCGTGGACGCTGAGTCACATATGCACTTCAGAGCTAGCTCCAAATTAAATTAATTAATCTTTAGAAGGAAAGAAGTGACATGCAGCTACTTTCTTTCTCAACGATATGAAGCGGCCTGTATTGGATTTAATCATCTACTCCTGTAATGAAAGTCCATTCCCACTTTTAAACGCACAAAGCCTTATACTCGCATTCTATCTAAATAATCAAAGAAAAAACTATAAACTCTAAAATAATAGGCATACATATCAAATTCTAGTATCATATCTTCACAAACTTACAATGCAGATTATCATAAACATATGCATATAAGTCTGCGTATAGGTCATATATACTGGGGCCATGCATACGAACAAACAAACAAAAATATAAGTGATTTTATATATGCATTTATATAGGCAAAATATTAATCCTCTATAAGTATAGGGGTGTTGCTCATATATGAGATGATGGTACTCAAAGTTTATCATCCTAGACCACCACCTGTTTGTTAATTTCCCGGATGTGATATCGATGTTTCTATGGTAACGTGGGCAGGCCCTTGTCTGTGCTCACATAACTGTAGTGGATACTTTGGGCTTGAGATGCATCAAGAATCACGAGCGCTCTGTTTCTACAGACTCTGCTGCTGCTGCTGAGGCCACCATTATTGCCCATGGTAGCCAACACCCAGCCAGGGCAAACCCAGATGAACCTGTAAACGTTGCGCTGAGAACTAGCCGTGGTGTGGAAGGACGTGAAGCTTAGGGCTCCTTTGGATTAGAGTTTTTTTTCATATGGAATCTGAAGGACTGACGGTAGATTAGGGCTCCTTTCGATTAGAGCTTTTTCATATGGATTCTAAAGGATTGAAGGTTGCTAAATTCTTTTGGATTGCATTCCAATACTTCAATCCCATAATAATTTAGCAGATGACTTCCAACCTCTAAAATTTCCGTTGAGAAGTTCAATGCATTCATCTCTTTATCTATCCTCTCTCTAAAATTGGTCCAAATTTCTATGTTATTTTCTTGTGAGCTATCCAAATATATCGACGTTCAAATTTCTGTTTTACATTTCAACATGATTTACTCATATATTTACTCAAATTTCTGTTTTACATTTCTGTGTCTGTAAAATCATGTATTGTTGTATATATTTGTAATGATAAATTGGTAATCAAATTATGATCTAAATAGAAATTTGGTTTAAAGACTTAGTGGTTGTTGACATGAGTATGTACGATTAATATGTGTTAGGTTGTAATATCCATTCTTTACATGTTGTTTGTGCAAGTCCTTAAAGTTAAATATTAGTCAACAACTAAACTTAGGAATGAGTTGAGATCCTAAGTGATTAAAAATACCAGATGGTGGATGAACACCATATGAAAAGATCATTGCAACAGATTTCATAAGTTTAAGTATGTAAGCATCATAAATTTACGAAGAAAATCTAAAAAAAAAGAAAAGAAAAATAAAGAGAAAGAGTTGGCATACTAACAAAGTGGCCCATGATAATGTGGCTCAGTCCAACAACAATAGTGCAATAGCTCGAGAGCATGGATGATAGTAGCAGCCCATAGCAATGGTGTTGACTTGAGCACATAAGAATGAGGAGGCCCAATGCATGGTCTAGGGTATGGAGGCCTAGTGGCATGGAGGCCCAAGCAGATGTAGGGGCTAGCGAGCGCATGGCCCAACGACACCATGGTGTGGTCCACACAGCATGCATGTGTGCGTGAGAGGGTGGCTGCATGAGATCTCGAGGACACAAGGCAGCCTATGGTTGGCGCAAAGCAGAGGAGCGGTTTGCAGCTATGATCTTATGTAGCTAAGGGTCCGTTTGTATGGTCTTCATGTGACCGGTGATACAGCATAGATTCAGATAATTTCCTTAGCATCTAAGGATCAGATCAAATATTGAGATTATACCTGAGCTAGGATTTTGTCCTATGAATATTTTAGACTTTGTCTTAGTGATATTTTAGCCATTGGTCTATAGAAAGAGAGACATAGGCAAGAAAAGTTTTGCACATTTGCATCTTTGAAGAGAGTTGAGAAAAAAAATAGAGAGAGTTATATCAGAAAAATGAGAGGACATTAGAGGAGTTTTAGAGAGCTTTTTTTCATTCATGAGAGAATTTTATAAACTTTGTATTTATTTTAGAATTAATTTCCTTTTCCAATATAAATTCCATAATTTAAATTTTGTATTTAAATCCTACAATTTAAATTTTCGCACTATAATTTAAAGTTTTACATCGTAATTTAAATTTTGGATATTGTTTTCTCCTTCTACATGCTTGTGGTGTGAGTTTTTTTATCCAACTCCTTTTGATCTTATTTTGCATTGTAATGAAAAGAAAGTCGATCTTTATATTGTATTAGAAAAAAACCCAAAAGGTATTTTTCCTCTACCATTTGCTTAAATTTTGTGAGATGATTTGTTTATTGTGATAAGCAACCGTGACTAAGGTAAAAAAACCATCAACTAAATGATGCCTATTTTTAATAGAAATCCACTCTCATAGCTATTTCATCAAGCTTGACCATCGGTAGTTACTTTTTATTAACTAAGATTTTATAACTTAGTCATATTAATATTTTATAGATATTCTAAGTAAATCGCTCTATATGGCTTATATCACGTTTCTTCTAGCCTATTCCTGTATTCCTAAAATTATGCGTTACCGAGAAGTGCTCAAAGCATGCAACACAGAAGGCACAGCACACTGATTCGCAGAGCACCATCTAGCAGTGAACCAATTCCACTAAGCTTTTGAAGCAACTGATGCGTGCGTACGGACCATCGTTGCATTACGTTACTAGGCTTTCATATTTCGGAGGCAAGCATGCTTGATTACACCTATGTATATTTAATTAACCTACTGGAGCATAATTGTGCAGCTCATATATTTCTAAAAAGGATTGAAATCTACTCAGTTTTCCCTTCTTTATGTTAACCCTCTATGCACTTGTGAGGGCTTGATTCACTGACCCGCCTTGGGGTTCGCAGGATCCACCGGATTGAAATTGAAACGGACAAATAATGACACATGCAAGGAGAACGAGTGCCTCATGGCATACTCCTGTGTGTGTTCAGGGTGCGTGAGGCTAAATTGTGGAAAATCTCACTAAGATCAACTTGGAAACATCTCTACGAAATTGAAGCAGTAGATCAAAAATACATCTTTTTGATGTGTAACCACTGTGGTAGCTACCATCAATCTGTCTCTTCTACGACGGATATCAATTAAAAGCAGAGAGGTGGAAGACCAACACAAGACAAACTCTGCACAACGACGATGTGAGGAACAAAGCATTCAGTGGTTGACGATGCTGGAGACCCACACAGACGGTACTCGCATATTGTCCCCATGACGGCCTCAAGAACACCAGGCAATTACATGCTTTCCAGGTGCCCCTCAATCCAAAGAAGTAAATGTGCATGCATGTTGTATACCAAGTCCAATGTGGCTCATCAATGTTAAAGAAAGTTAAGATGGCACCACTATTAGGATCTCATTTGATCGGATCGATGAGATAAGCGACATTAGAAGTATGTATACAAGTGGATCTTTGCATACACTTTCGAATTGGGGGATGCAGCTCTGAAGACTTATTAAACACCAGTTGGAACTTGGAAGTATACAATCAATGGGAGGGCAAGAGGGGCTAGATCAACAAACAAGGGAACACTAGATGGTTCGTGAAAATAATACACTGTAATGTCGACATGTTGTGGATGCATGCATATTTTTTGCCTTGTTTTACGGTACAACATACTAGCGATAACATACTGGGGCACTAGTATAGATGAAATCTAATCATTCATTCGTATAAACATTTTCGTAAATAACAAGATAATTTCAGATATTTCGTATAGAGATATGACACTGGGGTTAATCTTTACACAAATCTTAAAGTGTATATAACAAATTATTGACGTATACTACCCACACTATTAACTATAAGTAGAGAGATTTTATTAGCATAGAACGGATTGTATCCGTTAGATTACTAATACGACTAGTACCGTAAAGGAGCCCTATTTATTTGGTGGCATGCCTCAAGAGTTAATCACTGAAGTGTTGCAATGTGAGTTCCAGCTGTCATAGTTTGGGAGGAGGTCTGTATTTTTTTTTTCATCATTAATGGACCCGCAGAGTAGAATGCCACTAAAATAAGATAGTTGTCTGAAGAAGTGTTTCAGGAAATAACGTGTTTACTTATTTCCTGAAAACACTAATTATGAAGCAGCGTCCTTGCGCATGTGTTGCGCTGCGTTCGTTTGACAGTTTGTGGGCTCCTTTCGCCAAAAATGCGAATGTTGGTTGAGAAGATACTATTCTTATATGGTTTCTATGGCATGGTCCTGATGCCTCAAGTACCTAAAATTAATCTATATATACACTTTGCCAAGCTAACCATTTGGGTGTAATAACAGAAAACCCGTTCTCCTATTTTGTTTTTCAACCTCTGGTGGCTAGTTCAACCATAACTAAGTTATTCGGCCAGGCTTGGGATGCATCGGAAATCTATGATGCACCAGAGTAGACATTATGTAACATGCGATAAGTCTCACCATACAGTGAGCTCGCCACTGCCCAGCATGGTGCAGCCTAGCCAAGGCCGGCGAAGGTTTGAAACCAAGGTTTCGGCCAGGAGCAGCGAAATGCGACGCATGAACGGTTATCGCACCGGTGCTGGATGCTGGACAACAACGACGCTGCTGCCAAGTCGCTACTTAGGGCTAAAATTTCTAGTAATGCTATGTTAGTAAGTAAGGTAAGTGAAGAGAAAGAAGAAGATGATTATAAAAAAATAAAGAGATTTATTAGTAAATAATTAATTAAGTATTAACTATAGATTAATATAATTTTTTAAAACAACTTTTAAATATTTTTTTTAAAAATATATTATTTAGCAATTAGATAAATAATTTTTTAAAAAAACGTACTTATACGAAACCTGAAGTCAACACATGTCGTTCCAGGAACATATAACAGCAGGCATACATATATACATGCACTCTGTATATACTGGTAGAAGTTTCACTGATGCCACCACATGCATGTTGAGCTCTTCATGCAGCTGAACGTCCTTGATCTTCATATTGTAGTATAGCTACTGATGTTGATGGTACTGCATTTTACAAATCGAATCAAATTAAATCCCCTTCTTAATTAGTTAATAAGGGGACACCAAGAGGAGATATGGCTATATGTGCTCTTGTATTTAGCTTTCAAAGACACTAGCATATATCCAAATTGCCCCATAGATCAAGCTGCGTAGGAGTATATAGCACACAATTCCAGTAGTAACTAACATTCACGCATACAAGCCTCTACACTTATCATAGTGATGAATACCCTCCATGTGCAATACAATTATCATAGTGATGTCTAATTAAGTTGAGTTCCATAGCTAAGATTATTAACCCTGAGAACCAACACAGACAAATATCGTATAAGCTCAACATCAAAAAGAACGAGACTTTGGTGGTGTTCTTTTCTAATTAATTTTTTAGATTACTTGTTATAACATTTTTTTGTCAAATTTTATCGTTCTCATGTTTATATTTTAAGATACTTTTTAGAGGTGTCTTTCCTTTCTACCCTTCATTAATATTAATATAGTATTATTACTACTATTCTTATGAGAGTATTAATGCTTGTTTTGTAAATACTTATAAGGAATATTTATGCTTGTTTTGTAAATACTCCCAGTGTTCTAAAATAAGTGACTACTTTGCAGTACTACTTTTCTAACCTATCACCATTTCTTTAAATTTCTTCCCATCCTATCGCTGACCACCATTCCTCTCGTAAACATCTCATTTAATAATAAACATCTTGGTCAGTTTTCTTTCCTTGCAATTTTTCTTGTCTTGTAAAGTGGTCACCTATTTTGAGACGGAGAAAATATTGATTAGGATGTATTTAATGAGGGTGAAAATGCAATTTTTCATACCTCCTAGCTTAGTGTGTGATTTACTGACATAACATGGATGAAATAGTTGTTTTAGAGTGTAAACTACTTAATTAACTATTATAAAGTTAAAATTTTCTTTATAATGGTCGGACGAAAAACTTTTACATAGAATTTTTTTCATGAAACGAACTAGAATAATTTTTTGGAAGAGATTTTGTTTAAAAAATCAACATAATAAAAAAGATAGAGTTTGAATTTTACAAAAGTTTGAATCCACCAGTGGATCCTAGAGTACGGACAACTGTTAAATTTGGTCAAACACGGTTAATAAAAACCATCTTCATCTCCCAACACCTCGAGGGGTATTTCCTTGTATGCATTTTTCTCTTAAATTCAATGCAAATTGTTATAAAACATTCTAAAATAAATTGACAATGTATAGTGACATGTATCGCTCCACATAAATCAAGTTTGAAATCCACCTATGCATTGAGATAAATAAAAGATAAATTTGGATTTGAATAGTACCAATAATGTCCATACACTGACTTGTCTTTTCTATTTCTCGATGTATAAATTGATTTTTGACCTAACATTTTATATATATAGTGGTATATGTATTTTGTATGAATGTTGTACAATATTTTGAATTTTTTTAACTATTTGGTAGTGTTTGAACAAACGAGAAGACACCCCCCCACACAAGGGATGAAAGAGCTTCACCCTCATGCCAGATGACAATGCCGCTAGAAAGTGCAGATCAAATTTGTTGAAATGTCAAATTTTCTTTTGGAAATCTTGTAGAGAGCCAGAATGAACATTAAGTCATTATTCAAAAGGGGCAGCGCAAGGTCAGTGCTTAATCAATCACTGATCAATTCATCAGTTCATCACCATCGCCTTAGCTCCCACTAGTCCAAAAACTAATTTTGCAGCTACGCAAACTCATCTTTACAGGTGATTAGAGGAGTCAGCTACGATTAAACGTCATAGGCTTTTTTTAAGGTGCTTCCTAGCCCACTTGCAAAAAAATAATTTTTACGGTGGCTAATAAGGTTAGTTGCCTATGAAAAACCATTTTACAGGCAACTAATAATAAGGATAGCCAGCTGCAAAAATGACTTTTCGTAGGTGACTCAACTAACATCAGTAGCCTGTGAGAGGTTTTTAGCCTATTATTTTATCTGGTTTTAAATAATATTATAAATAAAAAAGAGCTGCTCGATGAGTCGACTCGAATTAAGATGATTACTTCGAGCAACCCTGCCCTACCCCTAATAGAGTAGCACAACAAAGATACAACATTTTAAATTTTAAGAATATCGATCCAAAATCATAAATTAAGAACATCCAAAATTACATCATAGAATCAACAATATAAAAAAAAAGCATCGCTACTCTGGCGTTTTGCTTCCTTCCACTGAACTTCTTCCACTACACTAGGGAGAGAGAGGGGAATGAGTTGCTGCTATCATTGATTAGTCTACCCTCGAGCTTGTGGCAATCAATCGCCATCGAGCTCAGGACGACTGGATCTAGTTGCCACCGAGCCACTGAACTAGGGAGAAGAGAAGAAGCCACCGAACTGAGGAGAAGGGGCAACCAAGTCATTAATAGGATCGTGGCGACCAGATCTGGCCACCCTAAAGCTTATGATGGCTAGATAAAGTGGCCAGCATGGTCTATGCCATTGGATTTGTCAGCTAACCACCGAGAAGAGGAGAGGGAGAGGCTACCATGGCAGAGAAGAGGAGGAGAGCGGTAGCGGAGACGAGGAGAAGGCCAAGCGGTGGAGGCAAGCAGGAGGGAAGGGGGTGGAGGCAAAGAGGAGGGGACGAGGCCGCTGTGGTGGAGAGGAGGAGAGGAGCAGCAGTGGAGGCGAAGAAGAGTGCAAGGAGGAGGAAGAAGACTCGGTGGGGTTAAAAACTCATTTTCCTTCACACAATAAATAACAATAATAATAACAAAATATTTCAGTTCTAAGTAAGTTGAGATAGATTAGAATTAGAGCCCAACAAGAGTCTTAAATCATAGTTCAAGTACAAATTGAGATAGGTTAGAGTTAAATCCCAATAAGAGACTCAAATCACAGTTCAAGTACACCAATAGCTACTTTTTAAAGACTTCAATTCAAGTATAGATTTTTAATTATATCCTAATCTTTTAAGTTTCTTCTTATTACCTCTCCTCATATTAATCTCGATCTTCCTCTATCTCTTTTCATATTATTATCTTCAGTTAGGATTACACAATATAATGGTGCCTCTAAGAGTCTCCTTTAGACATAGCCAAACTCTCTCAAGCGATGTTGGACAAGCTTTTCTTCAATTGGTGCTACCCCTATCCGATGAAGTATATCCTTATTTTGGACTTGATCTATTCTTATATGACTATAAATCCAACGTAACATATGTTTTTCTACAATCCTCAGCTATTAAACATGTCGTCCTTTTATAGGCCAACATTCTATCCCATACAGTATAGCAGGTCTAATCGCTATTCTATAAAACTTGCTTTTTATCTTCTACAATATCCTCTTATCACACAGGATACCAAATGCTTGGCACCACTTTATCCAGGCCGTTTTGATTCTATGGTTAATACCTGTATTAATATCTCTATCTATCTATAGCATCGATCTTAGATATCAAAAGGTGTCCTTCTTAGGTACTACTTGGCCTTCTAAACTCACATATCCCTCCTCATGTACGATAGTGCCAAAGTTACATCTCAAGTATTCAGTATTAGTTCTACTTACTCTAAAATCTTTAGACTCAAGAGTCTCCCGTCACAACTCTAGTTTCTTATTTACTTCTGTCTATCTCTTATCAACTAACATTATATCATCTACAAATAGCATATATGAGACATCAACTAACATTACATCATCTGCAAATAGCATATACCAAAAGATATTTCTTTGTATGTTTCTTGTATTACCAAGACAAAGAGGTATAGGCTCAAGCCTGATTCCTAATGTAGTCATATTTTAATCAAAAAGTAACATATATTACAATTATTTGTTCGAAAACTAGCCATAACATTATTGTACATATTCTTAAAAAGAGAGATATATTTTATTAAGACTTTATGTTTGTCTAAAGACCACCATATAACACTTATTGGTATGTTGTCATAAAACTTCTCCAAGTCAATAAAAACCATATGTAGCTCATTCGTCTACTTACTAAACCACTCTATAACTTGTCTTATTAAAAAAATTACTTTTATGGTTGATCTTCTGGACAAGAAACAAATTGGTTTATAGAGATCTGCAATCATCACTCTCAAACGGCGCTCGATAACTCTCTTCCATAGTTTTATAGTATGGCTCATCAACTTAATTTCTCGATAATTAGTACAATTTTGGATATCTCCTTTATTTTTGTATATTAATATTAATATATTTCTTATTCATTTCTTAGGCATTGTGTTCGATTGAAAAATATTATTAAACAACTTGGTCAGCCATACTATAACTATATCCTTAACATATGTTCACACCTTAATTAAAATACCATCAAGGCCCATTATCTTATCCACTTTCATCCTTTTTAAACATTCTTTAACCTCAGATTCTTAGATACTCCACACAAAATTTCTATTGGTATCACCCGACGAGTCGTTCAATTGAATGATAGAATCCTCGTTCCCACCATTAAATAAATTATTAAAATACTCGCCATCTATATTTAATATCATACTTCTTCATTAAGAGTTATTCTCTATCATCCTTAATACAATTAATTTGGTTGAAACCACTCGTCTTTCTATCACGAGTCATAACTATTCTATAGATGTCTTTTTCTACTTGTTTTGTATTTAAATTTAAACGTTGATATGGTCAAATCAAAAGAACATTATAGAACATTATAGACGACCAAATTATAGACCGCCTACAAAGAGTCTTACCCGGCCTCATGTAACACGGGTCACCTGTAAAAATAGCACGTCTAATCGGACGCCTATAAAAATAAGAGTATTTTTCCGATGTCGATAGGATGCTCGTCTGTAAAGATATATTTCCGTCTGCAATGTGTCTATCCTGTAATTCATTATTTATGTCGTCTGAAGAAGAGAAGGATCGATAACAAGGCGCCGCCATTGAAGTCGTTCTGTCAGTGAAGTGGAACCCACCAATGCTGAACGGATGCACTTCTGGATTAATGGGCAGCCGCATAGTGAATGGCAGACAGCTAGTAGGTTCGGTGTGCAGCTGCTCCCTGCCTTCCCTCCACTAACTTGTCAGAAAGACGTGTTCCGCTTGGAATTTGGAAGGGTACATTTATTTTTTTTCCTCGTTGAAGACCATACAGAGTAGATTGCAACTAAAACAAGTTAGGCATGCAAAGGCTTCATGTGTTCCCTTATTTCCTGAAGCCACTCATTCCAAAGAAGCATTCTTGCGTACGTGCTGCTTTGAAATTGACACTCTATGCATGTCTTCGTAGCCAAAATGCGGACGCTGGTTTTATATGGAGGAAATACTCTTCATATGTATGGTTTCTGTGGCTTATTAATTCACATCCCCTTAAATTAAACTAAAGAGTAAATTGTGTTCACGATGTATGAACTTGAAAGATAGGTGCCATCTATTACAACAATTTGAGAAGTAAGAGTCTAAGTGTAATACCTTGATAGGTGGATACTATCAAGTAGGTGTTGAAGCATATGAACTTGGTAGGTGAATATGATTTGGTATAAGAAAATAAGAATTGAGTGTGTTGATGCAACAACATAGCTGTCCCATTCAATATGCGTACATGGTTTTATAGCATACTTAATTTTGCCATTCTAGTAATTAAGTCATTTTAAATTTACCAATTAATAAGTCTTGTATGTCTGTTGAGAAGTTGAAAATAATCGATAGTCCAAATCAGTGGTTGAATGAACAACTGGATACTTACAAATTGCAATGCAAGATTGCAAGCCAATATCAGATAGCGACAGTGTAGGTGCGCTTACAATTGTTTGTTTTGAAAGAAACGTCATTACCATACTCAGATTTTGACAGCTACTTCCCTCTTCAAAATTCCATCTTGCATGAAAACAAAGGTATGCGATATTTTTCAAAATTATAAGGATGCTTGAGACAGTAGAGTTAGCAAAATAACTTATCTCCCGACCATATTGTCATAACATATCGCCCTACCATACTGTCATATTAGCATAGTGAAAATCTTTCTCTAGAACACTTATTAGCTAAAATTGCACCTACCTAGCCAGGTTATTATACTAAAATAATAAATTATCAAGTTATTGTACTCAATCACATCCACCTGTCAAAACTGTGTACCTAGGCGCTCAATTCTTAAGTTATACTAAATTACACACACCAAGTAAATTTATATGCTAATTTACTCTAAATTAAATTATGATTGTGGGATCCTATATGCAACTCCAACCACTATGTGAAAACATAATGGCCATATTTACGCACATGGAACACATCCAAGGATCAATTTGTCCATCTCCGCTGCTCAGCGTATTGTGTCAAGAGGAATCATCTACTCTCTTAAACAACAAATTTTATATACATCACTCACCAATTTTTACAGGAAAATTAAATGAATTTATCGGTCACCTAAACAGCACGCGTTGCAGTGCCCCCTCCCTCCCATTTTCTCATTTTTTCCGTTCCAACTTTCCACCTTTCCTGTTCCCACTCTCCTTTTTCTCTTTTTTTATTTCCCCTTCCTATCTTCCCATTCCAATTTCTCATCATATTTTCATGTCAGATAGAAAATTTACTAGCACTACTAACACTTAAATCAGATAATAAAATTACTACCTCTTTCTCATTCCGTTTCTAAGTCAGATGAAAAATTTACTACACTAAAACCAGATAAAAAAATTTACAACCATCTCTTTCTCCATCTTATTTCCGTTTTGTGCCCCTTTTACAGTGTAAAAAATTTATTCGTCCCTCCTAGTCAGATAAAAAAACTAACCCTGTTTCATGCCCCTTTCATCGGATAAAAAATTTACTCATTCAGAAAAAAATACCATGGTAATTGGCACCATTAATTACTCCCGTTCTTTCCTCCAAAAATCGATCGTGTTTCGTTTTGCCGGCAAAAGGACAGTAATATTTTTACACCACAATAAATATGTCGTTAAATATTTTTTTACTTGTACATTGTCTCAATGAATCAAGGTAAAAGAATTATACATTTGATCAGACATCTATATGCCGGTAAAAAAATTATAAGGCAAGTGTCGGGCGTGCACTTTATGGCTGGCATTGGACGCCGCCGATGGTCACCGCGCCGCCGGGACTGCCAAAGCAGATATCAGAGGCAAGGTGGCTATGGCAGAGAGCACTGGGGGCTCGAACAAGGCTGGCCGACCAGAGAGGTTGGGGCAGGTGGGCAGTCCGCCAAAGCTGTCACCTCGAGCCGTCCTCTCTGCATTTCCTACCCACATAGCAGCACTGACAATGTGAAGTATGGTGTCGAGGGCTAGCGGTGGTGGAGGTTGCTGTCCTCGACAATCTCTCGGTCTCTTCAATGCTCGCATCTAGGGACCTATATAGCCTGACCACACCCCTAGGGGTTAGTCGTCCGACCAAGTCATTATTGTCGATGGCTTCTTCACGCTGTTGACACCAGAGAGTGCCACCCACCACCGCCTAGAGCGCACCAACCATTGTTGCCGTCTCCTAAAGAGCACCGCTTGCTATCACCTGTTGTTTAGATTCCGTCGATCATCTCTACCGGTCATCATCCTTGGTCAGTGTATCCAGTCTTGGAGAAGGCTAAGGACGAGGTCGCCAATTGTGGATTTGGTGAGCATGGGCACAACAAAGGTCAGGTACACCAGCGTCGACACTAGATCGTTCGTTGCTCCTCCTGTCCAGTGTTGCTCCTCCGCGTAGAAAATATACCGTCAATGCCGATAGAGGGGAAGGGGATGGGATCCTCCCTTTGTTGCTGCAAGCAAAACAACAATAGCGTCAGTATCCAGGGAAAGAGGAACAACCTCCTTCCTCCTTCAAGCTACCGGTATCTGCTCTACACAAGATTAGGACAATAGGGAGTGGTGGACAAGTGGTTATAAGAGATGGTTTGGTTGTGGTAGCTTAGTATAAATATAGGAAATGGTAATAAAATAATTACAAGATACGCTGGGAGAGGAACATAACCGAGAATGGGGGCATTGGTAGGAGAGGTTGTGAGGCGTGTTGTTTAGCATAAACAATGCACTGGGTGCAATACAATAGTTCTTCTAATTTCATAACTTCATATCTACACAGAGATTCGTGCTTTGGCTTCGTCTCAGGTGAGCCCTAAACTTCGGTGTAGCAACTAAGCATTAGGTTTTGTGGCTGAGGTGGCATAGGAGGGGGTTCAAGGGTGGAAAAGTGCATGCTTCTCTCCATCTTGGAGGGATGGCTGGTGGTGGTGATCGCCATGGTAGGGCAATGAAATGGCAATGGCGCTAGAGGATGAGGGTAGTGAGAAGATATTGGTGGTGGAGAATCTCATCATTAGAGTGGTTAGGAGGTGGTGGTGTCTCCAACAACGAGGGAGCCATTAGAGATGGGGAAGAAGATGGGGTAAAGCCAATCGAGAGGGAGGAGACTTAATGGGTAGGGCTTATTAGCGCCAGTGAGCCAGGGGTGGTGGCTTTGCTAGGAAAGAAGACAGCACCCTCAGTCCAAATCATTGCAAATCGTACAAGTTGCTCCATAAGTTAGAAACATGTTGAAGGGTCAATGATTCCCTTTCCAGATGCCCCTCAGTCCAAACGAAAATTAACATAGAAATCACTCAGCATAGATGAAACATGCAGCAGTGTAAGACATAATAGTTGTAGATCTCTATGTACTCTTCCAGTGGTGGTCTGGCAGTTTTTTTTTTTAAAGTCCAAATGGCACACCAGTTGGAACCATATATGAGCTAGGAAAGGAGACTGCACCAGGGGTGGCAGAACCAGGAAAAACATGGAGTTTTGGTAGGTGAAATAGTACATGTAATGTCAACATGATGTACAAACAATGCTTGCTTTTATTTGATCTGTGAGAAGTACGCACGAACAAAAAGCCAGATCTCACTAAATACCAGCCTTGTATAGCCTAATGCAATCCCCTTATAAAAAATGATATATGCCGTGCTGCATTATAGACATTGACTTACATATGTGTGCAATGCTAAAAGGCTTAACCTAGCAGATAAAATACATGAAGAACTACTTAAATTAAACACAAGTACTTATTACTTTCCCATAAAAAAATACTTATTACTCGGAGATTTCTCTCGAAAAAAAGTACCAATTACTTTAGACAGAGTATGGTCTCCTAACTGTTACTTAGCAAATCGACAGATGCAGAGAACTAATTTTAGCCATGGATTGGTCTCCTAAACGTAACTTCAAACACCAATTTCTAGTCTAATTTACAAGGTGTAAAAAAAATTACCATGCATATCACTACCTGCAGCTTGCCGATGTTTCATGACAACTAGAAGTAGGAATTTGCCTGATGTGACGTTAGGCCCAAGTAATGTTTCAGCTCTACAATTTCAGTGTTTTCTCAAGCAACGAGAACTATAGATAGTATGTTCCCAGCATGCTTTTCTTTTCTTGATATTCAGTGGAGATTCATGACTGTCACAAAAAATTGTAACTGTTGTGCTTTTTTTCATTTACTTTTAACGTGCAGTAATAATGCAGTTAGGTCTGATAAAATTCACTGCCGCATCAAATGACTTGTTTAGTTCGAGGCCAAAATGAGTCTTACCAAGTTTTAGCTAGTATGATCAATATTTAGAAAGGTAAAATTATGTTTGGTTAGTAGCCAAAATGGACTATGCCAATTTTTGTCTAAATCAAGTTCAGTGCCACCAAATGGCTACACCATTTCTTGTTCTCACCTTTTGGCACCTGCCCCATTCTAGAGCCATACCTCCCTTGGCTGGGAAATTTGGGATTATACCATCATTAAAAAGCCTAACATGTTGCCTTATACAGTTTGCGTGGCTAGTTTTGTTATAAATTTTTCACAGAACATATATTTTCTTATTTCATTATGAAAAATATATTATAAATGGTAATGTATTTTTTAATTCTAGCAGAATTTGGTTAACCTTCTATCAAACATGTTAATTCCTATGCCCATGAAATTTGATGGTTTCTTTTAGTATTCATTTAATAATATAATACATCAAAAATGATTTTTGTGGTATATTTGGTTCTCTTTTTTTTGCTACATCTTTCTCTCCCTTTTTCTTCCTCTCAATAAGAGCATATTGTTCAAAAAGAGCTATGTTTGTTGCTCATGGCTGCCCCGCGACACATTGGCTACCACGAACTCTCGTTCACTTTTTTATCAATCCAATTTTATTATAGGTACACCGTACGGCTTACCATCCCCGTCGCCCATCTTCTCTGGCTTTCACTGTAGTTCCCTATCCCAATAGCCAATAACACAAATCGTTGTTTTAACTTCTACAATATTTTTATTCAGAATAAAAAATTCATGGATGCCACTTCACATGGATTTCTTTAACCCTTTTATAATAATTTGACTTGTTTACATATATATGTTTTATTTTGATTTAGACTCTACCCAATATATTTTTATCAAGGACACTTGCTTTTTTATTTGTTGGCCATCGTAGCTCCGCTACACACCGGCTTATTATGAATGCTTGTTACCTCTTTTTACTAATCCAATTCTGTTATAATTGCACTATGCGGCGTTTTACTCAGAATTTGAGTTATCCCTTGCTGCTTCTACTCGATGGACTCTCGATTTAGTATTTTGGAAATTTTGTCCTGAATTATTTTTAGGGATTTTACTATAGAATTTTACACACACGAAGGAGGATGTGTGCGGTGTGCACCATGAGGTATATGATCGCGTGACCGTTGGCCGGTTGCCCGGATGGTATGATTTTTTTTAATACACTGGATTATTGTATCTGGCTATGCTGGTTCATCTGGAGTTCGAACCTGACTTCCATTTGGCTATGCAATTTAATATTTTTTTCATCGGAAAAAAGAAAGAACGCCCGAGTCATGCACTTACGTATGCACACGCTGGCAATGATTTGTTGCTATTATTTCAAATCTTCAGTGATTTTGGATTTTACTTTGAAATTCGTATTGGAGTCAAATTGGAAGGTTTTTTTTTCTGAAATTCAATTATATAATTTACTATTGTGTTCTACTGTTTTATATGGGCCTTTTTTAGTTTTCTTTATTTTAAATCCGAATTTCATATAATTCTTAATTGTATTTTTACTTAGAATAAATTGTATATCAGCATGGACCCTTTTTTAATATTATTTTGTTTCTTAATATGAATTTTAGATATTTCTAAATTGTATTTGCGTATGGACTTTTTAATATTATTTGTTTTTTTAATCCCAAATTTAAAAAAATTATTGTATTTGTACGTGGATTGTTCCTTTTCTTTTTCCTAATTATTGTGGAAATTTCTACATCAAGAGAGCGAACTTAGGCTTTGACAAAATCCACGCATATTGGTTTTGCAAAACTACCATTTTCAAAGAGAGACCACACCTCACGGTGCTGTTTACAATATGAACAGTTGGAAATGCCCTCGCCACCTCTTTCGTCCTCGTCCTCGAGATGCACGGGGAAGTGGTTGACTACATCTTCCCCGGCAACCATGTCTTCCCCAGCTCCGTCGCTTTGTGGAAGCAACCGAGTCTGCCTCCGTTTTTCCCAACGACCTTGTCGTTCTTGGAGGCCGCTTCAGCGAAATTTGATGACCCTGCGCTTCAACTGTAAAACCGACCCGATGACCTCGTAGAAATGCCGACCACCGGCGTGCATGCAGGCTCAGCTTGCTTCGGTTGCGCTGCTCCTCGTATCCACGAACGCCATCGCCGGCATCAGCCCAAGCGGCGGCGATACAACTGCACGCCGGCCCATGCTAACGGCAAATGGGTGCCCCCACCGGGATGAAGCTGCTCCATCTGTGCCGCAAGTGCAGGCACTGTCCCGTTGGTGGTTTGTGTGGCCTAATTGAATACGTAGGCCCACGTCACGCAGTTATATGTAGCCCTTGTGTTGAGTCAAGCCCAGCTCGAAGCTGCCCCCTTTTTTTTTTATCTTCCCTGTTACGGCTCAGCCCGTCGAGCCCGTTCAATTGCGCTATTCCGCTACCTAACCCGTGTAACGCGGTTGGTCCATCGAGTTGTCCTATCAGTCTATCGGATTGAGCTCGTTACCTCAAGATCTACGTTACCGATGTTAAAGAATATTACACAACCCCAGTGCTGTGTAAAATAGCCCAAAAGGGATGTGTAAATAGAGGACAAAGTGGAGACAAGTTTAAGACGGATAAAGTATTCTCATTCATTCATCAGTTCACTATATACAGAGTCTCTCATCTCCTCTCTCTCTCATATATATGAAATGTCGAAGCGAGGGACCAATTAGTGTACTGGCTGGCTCTTTATAGGTCCAAGCCCAAATTTCATAACACTCCTCCTGGCCACTCATTGCATGATGCCTATGCTCGTTAAAACTCTAGAAAACCCAATAAAAAAATTAGAGAAAGAATACATAGCATACATATGTATGTCGCATGGATTGTCTTATTAAAAACCTTAATAAAAAACTATGGTAAAACTTATTCAAAAGGAAAAGAATATAATCCACCTAATTCTGGTTCAAATTTTAGATTTAAACTTTGGTACTTAATCCTTCGAATCAAGTTTTGTAGGTAGACTTAGCAAAATTCTCCTTCTCAATTTTGCATTTCTTAAGCATTAGGTCATTTTAAATTCCTTAATTGTATCCTTCTTAGAAGGAGAGACGATTGATATTATAATCTTATAGGATTTCATGACTTAATAGATGCTCGAGAGTCACCTTTAGTATAATACATATCTTATTATCTTCTTCATAATGATATGGGTTATATAAAGCTGGAACCACATTGCATGCTAGAAGTAGTGATCTTTAATCCGAGTCACCTTCTAGCTTAATATGCTTTATAATGTGCTTTAGTGTAATATTGGTTTCAACCAACTTTATCTTAGACTCATTTTATAGAGTGAGCTTTATTTGATGATATTCATACGATTAGTTTTAATTTGTTCAGGGATTTCTATAATGTCATATTCCATTTCTAACCCAACATTTTGATCAGCACTTAAGTACCATGCTAATGTCTTGATATAAAACCATTCCTTAATATTTTCAACCATTAATCAACTTGCAGGTAGGTTTAATTGATCTTTCAACTCCCCGTTGACTGCCAACAAGATTTAATGTCTAAAGAAAAAATATTGTCCAAAATAGGTCTCATAATCCACTTTTATAGTTGGATGTGCCCTTATGCAAGTATCCATGGAAACACCTAGATATGTAAATTTTCATATGCTTCTCCGTTTTGCTTAATGCTTCTTGATGTGGGCATGATCCTTGAGTGTACTAGCATTATTTTGGCATGCACTTCGATTGCTAGTTATCTTCCTTTGTGGGAATATAAGGAAGATATGGTATGCATATTCCGAGGTCCCACACCCTTTGATACGTCTCAATTGGCTCCCCTTGCTTAGCGGGGATACTTTAGTGATTGTTCCTTTTTGACATATTTTCACCAAACATCTTAAGTTAGTTTGAGGGTTTAAAGAGCCGAAGTTCTTATCCTTATTATGTTTTTGAGGCCTTTAGATAAGATGAGAGATACCTTTATATATTCTTCAGTATTTTCCCTCCTCCAGTGCATTATATTTGGATAAATAAAACTTATTCATATTCTTTGATATACAAAAGTATTCATGTTGGCAATTTCAAGATTTTTATGTGTGCTTCTAGTACTTGCATTCATTATTGCATGTTCATATGCATTAATCCATTCTTTTTGCTATTTTTCCTAACATTTATCATGTAGAGGTTCATTCTCTCCCCCTAAATGATTGGAAATAATTCTTTATTTAGTTAAGAAATTTAGGGTACATGCATATCATGTATTTAGTTCATTTATGCAAATGTTATGTACTATATTTTTTCTTGAATGCACTACGTCGATATGCTTTCCTTCACTGGAACAAATATCGCAAGAGTGTAAGTCTCAAGTAGACACATGCACAGCTTGTTTCATAAGCGCATTATAGTACGAAATAATTCTTTTCAAGAACTAAATAGGTTTGCAAGTTCTTATTATACATTCATTTCTAGGATTATACCTCAAGGTATATAGTGTATAGATTTTCTTCAATATACTATGTGTTGAAAATGGTATGGTGCGGCCAACACATGGCTGGTGAACGGTGTGCATTTGTAGCATATACAACATGTGGCTCGGTCGTCATACGGTGCGGCAGGAGTGGCAACCTGCACACTGTGCAGCACATGTGCATGGTGCATGGTGCGTTGCACAGGCGCGTGGCGTAGCCGTCACATAGCATGTGAGAGAAGCGGCCAATGCACGGCATGCGTTTTATGTGTACGGCATATGTGCACGGTGCATGGTTCTCAATGCGCAGCGAGAGCAGCGGCTAGAGTATAGCGTACGGGCATGGTACTTGGCGCGTGGCGAGAGTAGCGACCAGTGTGCAGCACACGGTACATGGTCTAGCGCTTATGATTAATTTCTCATTGTTCTTTTTGGGCATACAACAGAAGATTACTAATGCTAAGCTCATTATAATTTTTATGATTCTAAGACCAGAGAGAATGGCTATCAAAGAAATGGCCATGTTTAGCCTATATTTCTTAATGAGAAAAATGTTTTTCATTTCCGCATGCTTTTATGATGTGTTTGCCTTCTCTCATCTTTAGTTCCTACGTGGGGACTTGTTGTGCAAACATTTTGCTATTCTTAAGGTATAGTCATTTTCTATAGGTAAACAATATTCTCAAAAATTGCTACGTGCGATTGTCAAGATAATTCAAATATTTCTTATAGACCGAATTTGTCTTATTCTCTCAATATTGTACTTTTATGGTGCTTCTATTCACAAGGTATATTTCCTAATTTTCTTAGGCTATGTATATGATCTATGGCAATAAAGTAAAATATCACTATTGCAAAAGGAGCAAAACTTTATTACATAATAAAATAAAATACTATTGAAAATAAAGTCTAGCCATATAGGGTGAATCACGAAATAAATATTATGCTCTCATAGAGCTTAATAAACCATTATTGAAAACTGTTCATAATGCAAAGCCAAGCAAAATAAGACAAATGCATCATGCACAAAAACAAAATCCAAAAAGGTGTTCATCTCTACAAAGATCTGCTCCACATGACATTCTCCTCACGTGCTATGACTACGGTAGCTACAAGGGTGTCAAATGGAGTAGTGGCAGAAGTGGGTGCCATGACATCTACCTTTGTGGTGCTGTCAACTGTAGCTAGGTGCGCCTTTGTAGCTACCCTAGTCTTCCTCTTAGCCCGGTATGCATCAATGATATGCTATGGATTCTCATAGATATGACTCCAATTGCCCCATACGCTACACGTGTAGCATGTTTAGTCCTACTAGTCATATGGCTTGTCATTGTAGGGCAGCATGGTATCTTGCTTGCCCCTTGCCTTCATGTGTTCCTTGAGCATCTAAAGCATCTGTCTGCGCCTTCTTGGATGTCTTCCTCCCATCTCTCATTCCCCTCTTCCTCTAGATGAGATTGACAATCTTGTCATTGCTAGCATTGACTTCAAGGCCAATATTTTTGCCAAGTGACTAGGAGATGTAGTTCTTGCGGAGAACCTTATCATGAGACTCGAACACCTGCATGATGTTGATCATCTTGTCATACTCCTTATATGCCGCCTATTTGTAGTTACAAACACTTTGCATGGAGCTGGTTACAAACACTCTATAGTTACGAACACTCTTCTCAATCTTCTTCTTGTCTATGATTATTTTGTCATAGAGGGAGAGGTTGGTATAGATCTGGTGCAAGGCAAAATTATACTCGGTGACACTCTTGAAGTTGGCAAACCTCAATTGAACCCACTCCTACTCTGCTTAGGGTAGGATGGTGTACTTTAGCTTCTTAAACTACTTCTTGAGTGTAGTCCATAGAGCAAGTGGTTATCTCATGCCTACGGTCGAATCAGAACTATTCACTAGTCGGACTGCTAACTGACACTGTTCATCAATTTTACAAATTCAATTCAAATATAATATTTTCACTTTAATCTCAATAAAACACATTATACCAATTATTCACTACACAATCTAAATCATCACCATAATTTCACATTTAGAACCTTTATATTAAGAATAAATGTTTGCTTGGTAAATGGTTATTCCAATTACTAAATGGCAAAAGCCTATGGTAGGATCTTTTGCGAAATAAATATTTGAAGGAAAAACCTCTGCTCCATATGTCTCATAAACTTGGGATATCCTAGTTTTAGGCTGGTTCAATGTGAATGAAAGACCATCTTTTTTTGCTTTGTGTCGTTTAGATATGACAATGGAACAAATGTAAGATTTTGGAAAAATAGGAATATATCCTCTGAAAAATCAATACTCTTATATAACATGATCCGAAAGAAACACTGTTCCTTAGCAAATATTATAAGTACAACATCTCTAACGTGGGCAATTGTTGGTTCCAAGCTAATCGAGTGGGATGATTCCATACACCGATTAGCAAATATATTTTTGGTTTACTTGATGTATAGAGCAATCAAAAACTCTATAGTGAGAATCTGCAAGAGGATCTTGTCGGAGCTGAAGGTGCCACTAAAAATCAAAGAAGTTTTATGGTTTTTTCAAAAGAAAGTAATTTTAACAGAGGATAAACTTGCAAAAAGAACCGTGTGGAAGGTGGGTGATAAGCATGGTTGTTTTTTACTGTGTGAGAGATAATTCAATATTTTTTCTAGTGTCACATAACTCGATTTTCTTGGTGCTATGTGTTCTTTGCTTTCAGTACCCTCTTTCGGTAATACGAAAATATATTTGGAAATTGGCTTATGGAGATGCCCAAGTAAAAAAAAGGTTTTATTTTGGGCTAGTGCATTCAATTTGGTGTTGCCAAAATGATATTATTTTTTATAATAAAAAATTAGCTAATGTAATACATGTTATGTTGACATCTGCCAGTGGCTCCATACTTGATCTTTGGTGCTATTATAAGAGAAACATGATACTATGTGCAGTAACGCTACAGTCTTGGAGTTGATAGCCATGTGTGTTTTTTTTTCGTTTTAGATGATGTAAGTACCAATTAATTGCTAGAATCTATATGATTTGTGTTAGCTTTTAATTCTGCCGGTTATCTTATTAAGAGAAGTTTGGGACTTGTCCTATCACTCTTTTTTTATTATTTTATTATTTAACATTTACAGTGTATATCTATCGGCAGAGGCCAAAAATGTAATATATTTCCATTATATATATATATATAATCCAAAAAGCTGGAATGTCAAAGAAAAAGAGCATTGGTTCAAATGGAACCAGGGTTTGCAATTTCAGATTTAGATTTCGCAAATTTGTGCGAGCCGGTACTATTATGTATTCTGAAATAGTGAACCAAGAATCGGACTTGCACACACATAAAAACTCAACAGAAGACTGATATAGACATATGTTACGGTTCTCATGTATTATATGTACTGGCTGCAAAGCTCATACAGGAAGAAAGCCTGATATGGTACAGTTTCACAAAGAAGAAAGAGATCGAGAGATGGATCAGGAAACTACAGCTGAATATACAGCTGTACATAAGGCTAGCCCTATCTCCATTCAGGCAATCAGCTTTCATATTTAACAATTGTTGTATATATAAATGATCTAGAACCAATGGTTATATGAATGCTATCCTTCATAAGCGGAGAAGTGCCATTCGTTGATCTTGGTCAAATGCTTTAAAAGGGTTGACTAGTAATTCTTCAGTATTTTCTCCCAAAGTTTCATATTTTTGCTTTGAAAGTCGACTAGCAAGAAGTATCCTTCAAATCTGTAAATTCCCTTGATCCAGATGTTGCAAATTTGGAATTTCAACACTGCCTAGCCACAGATATACTTAATTGATAGGAGAGTTTCCACCTTGGAACAAAACACAATTTTGTTTTCCAGGTCCAGCAGTTTCGTTCTCTCCCAAAAGGTTAATAAAGAGTGACCATCAGGATTCACAGTTTGTGTCATATTCCCAATGCCATTCATCCCAAATTTGATGCACAGGTCGGGTTGCAATGCTGGAAATGCATGGCAAGGAAAAGACTGATCGAAAGAAATGCTAAGAGTGCAGACCGACCGGTAGTTGTAAAAAGATGTTTTAACAAATGCTAATGAAGGGGAGCATTCCATGATTAGAACCTCTACTCTTCCATCCGGACGAATTACCGTCCTAATACAATCTAAACTGGTTTTAAACCTATATGAAAAACACGTGGTAGCCCAATAAACAAAAAAAATCATGAAACTCACATCTTATTTTTTTTCACCCTTCTTTCTCTCTCACTCTCTATGCACGTTGATAGGGGAAAGATGGAGAGCGGACGATAGCTTGTGATGGAGGCAAATCTCAGGCTCATTCTCCTTGAGTGGTCAGTGGAGGAAGCAAGTGGCGATAGAGCTCAAGTTGGCTTAAGGAGGATAGCGGAGGTGGTGGCCTACAATGGAGGTAGATCTTAAGCTCTCCTCATTGAGGTTAGTGGAGGCGGTGGTCAGTGACGAAGCTTTCGGTTATAGAGGGTGGCGAAGGCGACTGTAGTGATGACGAGGAGGCTGTAATGACAATAGAGGTGGAGCTCTTGACCATATAGTGCCACGGTGCCCCCTCCGATCTCCCACCATTGAACTTCTCAGTTCGTCTCTGATTCCTTCCATTTGGCACTGCTGCTCACCATATGTTGTTGTGAGGTGGTCACCCACCACCTCTTGAACATGCTACAGAGAATAAGGTGAGGATAGAGGTAAGGATGGAGAAAATAGAGACCAATAGGTATGCCCTATTGCCACTCAGTATTAAAATTAGATTTTATTGTCACGTTAGGTACCATGTAAATCAAAATCAGCTTGTATTGGGATATGGGGGTTATATCAAAATCGGCTTGTATTGAGATATAGGGGTTATTTGTACTAGTTGATGACACTAAATGTGTGGTATCATGGTTTGGAGCAGTAATTCGGACTCTTGTAATAATTGAGAGAGTAATTCAAACTTTTTCCCTGGCACTGCCGTGGCAGTAATTTCACAGCAAAAATAAGTCGAGAAGTAAGCTGTGGGACTGCAATTATATATCTTTGTGTAGTTTCCTTTGTAAATTAACTCTTGTATCTTTGCAACTTCAAGTTTCTTCGGAATTTTACAGTTGCCTACAGACTTTTGTTCAGAACGGAATGAACTCGCAACTGGACAACGGTTCTACATGTATGTATCATTTGGAATCATTAAATTTTGAGTCATAATATTTGGGACGGTCACAGACTCACAGATGTTGTTTCACCTACCAGTAAAGGACAATAACGGCCACGTGTTCATGCACGAGATGGCCATTCATAATGATCACACAAGCATGCCATACCGAACATTTCTGCTGGATTGTTGGTGTTCAATCCGGAAAATGTTGTCTTCCTGATGCAACTCATTTCTATCGTGACACTGTTCAACATCAGGGTCAAGTTGTTCTCTTTTAGCAAGAAGCTAGAAAGCGAAGGAATAAGTCTGGAATATGTGGTCATTTCTGTTTAGCTAAAAAGAATAGAAAATATAGAGGTTTGGATGGACGTTGCAGAAATATACGCAAGTATACAGAGAAGGTAGAAGAAGAAATTAACAATTTTTGCAGGCCAGTAGGTGTGTCTGGTGGCACTGATAATTGAACGAAGATGCCAGTACTGGAGTGTTTTCTCTTGGAACTTGTTTCATGCAAATTGAGAGTCAAAATGGAACGGATGACAATGGAGAACTTGTTTCATATTATTTATCCTTCAAAACAACCAAATTCCTAGCTAATACTGCAGTACACTGATGCATAATCAGTGTGCTGAGGAATATAAATGTGGATGGCAATAATATTACAGTTACAACTTGGTGTTGGTCAGATGATTCAAAAGATTCTAAAGTTTTTTCTTCCAAAATTTCAAGTTTTTCATTGCAAGTCGACTAGCAAAGAGTTGAAAATTTTAAGTTCCCATTTTCGGATGCTTACGCTCTTCTCCGAACGTTGTAAATGTTAATGCGCAAGTGTGCAATTAAGTTTAAGAATTGTCGTAGGAGATTTTCCTCTTTGGAACAAAATATAACTAGCGCTGCTTAAGACGTGCAAACGTTGATGGTGGCATCGCCCTTGTCGGGATAGGAAATTAGTAACTACTAGTGTCTGTTGTGTTTACAACTGTTTCGACCCGTGTGCACGTGCGGTTTCGCCTTCTGCTTGGTATTGTAATCAAGATCTGCCCTATGTTGTAAGCTGGTCGCCATACTCCATGCTCCCCGGAACAACTACATCTTGCCCTGTTAGAAGCCACTCATTCCAATTGTGATGCACTGCTCAGGATTGCATAGAAGGAACATGCATGGCGAGGAAAACTCTGAAGCACGAAGCATCAATTCAAACCGAACGTTGTGTAGTATAGACGTATGTGTGCTTATAACCCCTCTCCTCCTATACCCCAACCCGCCTCCCACCACTCTCCCAAGGTATAAAACTCATCTCCCACCTCAGAAAAAGTTGTTCAAAGCATCCCCATCTCAGTCAAACCTAATTGTAGACTCCACCTTTAGCCTTTACCTCACAAGTACGGTGTAGTAATATTTCAATAACTATACAGTAATATTATGTCTTATGTCATGACGGATCTATTTTATAAAGTACTTTTTTTCATTGTGGTGAAAACAGTTTTAAAAATTAATGTGTGGTGTGAGAGATATGGCTATTGAAAGTTTAAAATTTTTAAGTTTAACTCTTCGTAGTTTACATAGAACAGTAACACTATAATAATAACTGAGCAGTAACGCTACAGCCACTATACATTAACACTAGTACATTCTTGTAGTAACTACATTTAAATATAGTTCAGATAGATCTATTGTAAATTATTGCATTATCACAGTTTGTAGTAAAATAATATAGTTACTACCACTTATCTCATATGTTAGTATCAACTTGCAAAGAATCTACTTTATACCATCAAATTTGTTCCAGTTCAACAATTTACTATTGACACTATTCCTTTCCATAATATACTGATAATTGTTTTACAATATACCATTGGGCTGAGCCCTTTTTAAAAAGTAACTAAAATACATAAAATGTTAACAATTGATACCTTATAGACAAAATATTAACAATTGATTTATCCTATTATAAGTTTTAAAAAAATTAAGAAATTTTTTGTGTAGCCTCATTAAAAAACACGGAAGTTTATGTATAAGTTTTAAGATTTTTTTATATTTTATTTTTTAAAAGTTATTTTTTTGGTGTATATGAGAGAGAAATTGCTTACAAAAAAGATAATATAAAAATAATTTCTGTAGCATATGAAAAAAATATATACAAAAGATGATTTTCATTAAAAACAATAACACAAAAAATATTCTATGTAGAATATAATGGATAAATTATATTTTAGAAAAAAAAATAAAAAATCTTAAAACCGACACACAAACTTTCATATCGTGTAAGAAGACTATAAAAAAATTCGTAATTGTTTTTTGAAACTTTTGATGGGATAAATTAATTATTACCTTATATTTCTATAAGGGTATTTTGGGTATTTTTGAATTATTGTATGTTGTAGAATAATTGATGAACTCATATTATAGAAATAGACAATATCAGTGACAAATGTTAAACAAGGGCATAAAGTAGATTTTGTCATAATCTTGTGGTGATACTACTGAAGTAACATAATAACATGTATGCGATAATGCAGTGACACAGGTTGTAGTGTGTAGTAACATCCATCACTGTTGAGTGACCGCATGTTGTGCCACTTGTTACGGGGATTAGCACCACACGATATGAATGAAAAATATAAAATACTACTAAGAAATATCACTTAGTCCCGTGGTTAGTAAATGTGGCATTTTAGTCGAAGGTGTTGTGTTCAGTTACATTGCTTATAAATTTTGTACTTACTTTTTCTATAAAACAGCGAAATCGAGAGGGATTATGGTGGTAACTGTTTCAATGGTTTAGATTTTAGAATTTAACTCTACACATACAGTAATAGTATTGTTTGTTACTATATGTTATGTGTTGCTGTAATTATTTTCCAACGTTACTGGATTTGCGAATAGGTGCTCTTGTGTTTTGTTGTAGTGACGAGTGATTATCAAATGTGCTGATACTTTGAGTTGAGTGTGTTTTAGCAACATGTCTTGTGGCTTGTGGTGTGTAGGTGTGGAGCTCGGAGGCGGTGGTCGATGGCGAGGTGAAGGTCAAGTAGAGACAAGCCGTACCGATGGACCGGAAACGGTGAAGGACCGATGTGAGGCTTGGACTGAGGAACCGGAGTGCTGAAAGACTAGCCGCGATGGCTGACACCTAAAGACAGTGACAAGCACAACTATACATGGGTGATGAAGACAGCGTCGACCTTGGTGGAGGTTGGACACACGTCGACATCAAAGGGGTTTGTGGTTTGAGCCTCAAAACCATCACGTGACGATTTAGCGGGTTTGGCCTCAAAACCCAGGTTTTGAGGAGGAACAAGGTGGCACGTGGCGAAATCACAAAGGTTGCTCCAAGACAAAGCAAATTTGTGTAGGAAGCGTGGCTATCCGATCGCCTGAAAAAGAGTTGGACCATTATGCCCTCCGGATACTGTTTTGGCATGTTATATATAGGGTAGGAGTGCCATGTTAGCGGGTTCTAGAAGCTGCGAGTGTGTGCAAGGGTTTTCATTTCTGTTTTTTAGTTTTCATTTTCTCTCTCGCTCTTCTCGTGTCTGTCACGTTTCCAATTAGGGTTTTCTCTGCTCGATCTCTCCACGGTGCCGTAATCCATCACATATGTGTAAAAGAACTAAAGATTATGTGTAGGAATGGAGGCCCTAACCTCCGAGTGTCCTCTGGGATTCGATTTATTTGAGCCATTTATTCAATGCTCGTCAATGTTTTACGCGTTCTTGGTTTTCTCCTTCTGAGTTGGATCTTGAACTTTGGGGTTTTTGGTTTAAATCGGTTTAGTTGAGTTGTTTATTCAAATCCCGTTAGTGTTTTTTGCGTTCTTAGTTTAACCATTCCGACGTTTTGGGTTGAACCCTAAGCTTTTGAGACTTTGGCTTAGATCTGTTTATTCAAGATGAACTAGAAGTGAGTTGAGCCTTTTCATCAAAGGAAATCATCTAATTCCTTACGAGTTCATAGATCAGTTTATTTGAGTTGATTATTCAAATCCCATCAATAATTTTCGTGTTCTTGGTTTTACACTTCTAATGTATTGGGTTGAACCCTGAGTTTTTGGGGTTTTGACTCAGATATGTTTATTTGAGAAGAACTAGGATGTAAGTTGAGTCTTTTCACTAAAGAAAAATCGTCTAACTCCTTACGAGTTCATAGATCAGTTTATTTGAGCTGTTTATTCAAATCTCGTTGGTGATTTTCACGTTTTTGGTTTTACACTTCTGACGTATTGGGTTGATCCCTGAGTTTTTGGGGTTTTGACTTAGATCTGTTTATTTGAGATAAACTAGGATGTGAGTTAAGTCTTTTCACCAAAGAAAATCATCTAGCTTCTTACGAGTTTATAGATATAGATAAATCAGACTTACAAGAAGAAATATTGGTGTTTTTTCACTATTCTTTATTCTCTTTTTGACTGGATTAAGTTTTGGACGATGATTTCTCTAAGATATCTCATCTATTAGTTAGAAAAACTATAGATCTGGTTGTGACTACTTTTTAGGATTGATTTTAGGACAACCTTTAAATATCTTGAGCGAAAGTTAAAGCTCTCATTCACCCCCTTTAGTCGTTATTTTCGGTCCTAACAACATATTAGTTTCACAATTTAGTGTGTTACTATAATTTCATGATGATGTTAGTATGAAATTATAAGATAACAGATTTGTATCTTTCATGGTGCTAGAGAATAATGTTAGAATTAATCTACCATATTTTTTTATGAGCAATCTAAAGAATAGATAATATCAGTAACATGGTTTATGTGTTGCTATATGTTCCATGGTGTTAGAGAAAAAAATATTAGATCTAGGCATTTATGTTTGTAGCTTGAATAAACTACTAAAGAACAAGCAATAATCCCTAATCATAATTCTTCAAAAGGTGAATGTTTTGTAGGATATTTGGTCGGGCAGAGTATATGCGACATGGATGAGAAGATAAAATTTAACTAAGAATTAATAGTAGTTGTACCACACCGGTTAGCTTGTGTAGGCAATAAGGTAGAGGTTGTGTGTTGAATTGCCATGACGTGCATGTTTTTATTTTATTTTTTTCCTTGATTTAAAATGAGAGGGAGGAAGAGGAGATGTGGATGCTATTTGGGAGGAGGGGTGCACGGGAGGGAGAGCAGGTATGGTGGGATTGGGTAGTCCGGTTGAGAGGGTGTAGAATAATTATTGTATACAGACGTGTAGAATAGAGTCTTCTTGTTGTATAGTAATGATTAGGTCTAAAGTGTAATGAACAGGTATTGATTATACTATAAATAACTTTAAAAAATAATTCAAATAAGCATGATAGTCTAGTCATGAGGTAAATTATTATAATGTTATGAAATTAAGTTTAAATTAGAAGTGTTAATTGTGCATACCGATATCTTAAGTACCAAATGACCAATAGAACAATGAGTAATAAAGAACCAATAGGAAAACCTTTTTTCTTCATTTGAAAACAAAAACACCAGGTTCCATATAATAGCAGTTTACATTCGAGATAGACATAAATATCAGATAAAAAATAGTAGTTCTCATCCCTAGTAGAAATAAACAAACACCAAATTCAAGCAAACAGAAGTTATCCTCGCGAGCAGACACGAGCTGACACAAATAGACACATATTCAACTAAATAGTAGCTAGCCCCGATAAACATAATTATTCTTTCGGTAAGCTGAGTAAGCATGGTCAACATTTTATTTCTAAGATTATAAATAAAAAATCAAATGAAACATTCTATGTCTGCACATAATACTTGTTATTAAACTTAGATTAAGAATCGTAAAATGATAATAATGAAACAGGAACAACATCATAAACTTGAATACCAAATAGAATAGATACTAGAAAGTCACGTGACATTGGGGGCAATTACTAGCAATATGATGAATCGAAAATAGCGATCAGAGAGGGTGAATAAGAGCCTTTAGTTCGATTATTTAAAGGCTGTCAAAAATCAACACTAAAAAATAGCCACCATCAGATCTATAGATTTTTTAACTGATAGATGAGTTATCTAAAAGAGATCATCGTCTAAAACTTAATCGGGTCAAAAAAAAGAACATATAAGAGAGAAATACCATAGTACTTCTTCCTGTCAGTCTTGATTTGCCCAGATCTATAAACTCATGAGAAATTAAATGATTTTCTTTGATAAAAAGACTCAACTCACATACTAGTCATCTGAAATAATGAGATCTAAGTTAAAATCACTAACACTCAGAGTTAAACCCAATATATTGGAAGTGTAAAATCAAGAACACGAAAATCACCATCAGAATTTGAATAAACAGTTCAAATAAACCGATTTATGAACTCGTGAGGAGTAAGACTGTTTCCTTTAGTGGAAAGATTTAACTCACGTACTAGTTCATCCCGAATAAGTTGATCTGGACAAAACCCCAAAAGCTCAAGGTTCAATCCTAAACGTCGAAAGAGTTAAACTAAGAACACGAAAAACATTGTTAAGATTTGGGTAAATGGCTCAAATAGACCGATCTATGAACTCGTGATGATTAAGACTGTTTTCTTCGGTGGAAAGTTTCAACTCACGTCCTAGTTCATTCCTAATGAATAGATTTGATCTAGAAACCTCAAAAGCTCAGGTTTCAACTCTAAATGTCGAAAGGGTTAAACCAAAAACGTAAAGAACACCGATGATATTCGAATAAATGAATCAACTAAACCGATTTGAACCCAAAACACCCAAAACTCAAGATCTAGCACCAAATATCAGAAAAGGGAAAAATGAAAACGCGAAGAACATCGACGGGATTAGAACTAATAGTTCACAAATCGAATCCTAGAGGACACTAGGAGATTAGGGCCTTCATTCCCTCACACAATCTATAGTTCTTTTACATAGATGCGGTGGATTATGGCACTGTGGAGAAATCGAGCAAGAACCCTAACAGGGAACAATGAACTCGAGACGAGTGGGAGAGAGAAAAAGAAAAAGAAAAATAAAACAAAAAAATCACGCACGTGCGGACGCTCGAACCTTCCCGACCCCATTGACACGGCACCCTCAGCCGGAGCCCTTGTGAAATTATCATCTTGCCCCGTCAGTATACTCAGCCGAGGCAATGACTGGAGAGCATAATGGTCCAACACATCGCAATTACGATTTTGCCCCCTTCTGTATACCAAGTTGAAATAGCGACTGGTGGGCACAATAGTCCAACACTTTGCAATTATGATTTTGTCCCCTTCTGTATACCGAGCTGAAATAGCGACCGATGGGCACAATGGTCCCACTCTTTTCAAACGATCGGACAGCCACGCTTCCTACACAAATTTGCTTCGTCTTGAAGTAACCTTTGTGATTTCGTCACGTACTGCCCCGTTCCTCCTTGAAACCTGGGTTTTGAGGCTAAACCCGCGAAACCATCACGTATACACTTGTGCTTTTCAATATCCCCAGGTGTCAGCCATCGTAGCTGGTCCTTCGACGCTCTGGTGCCTTAGTCCAATCCTCACATCTGTCCATCACCGCTTCCGGTCTATCGGCATGGCCCGTCTCTACTTGACCTTTACCTCATCATCGACCGCCGCCTCTAAGCTCCACACCTATACACCACAAGCTATGAGACATGCTGCCGAAACACACTCAATCTAAAATGTCAGCTCATTAATTATCACTCATCACTACAACAAAACACAAGGGCACCTATCAACCTTATGTTCACACAATAGGAATAATAAAATAGTCAATGAATTAAACAGATAACCACCCGCTTATCACACGACAATTAAGTTTGTCATACACTTGGTTTAACCTTGATGACAATCATGTTTCATACAGGTGGTAGTGCAACCTTCTTAACCTAATGAACAAAATAATACTCAATAACTAATTCAAAACAATGCCACGCTACTAGAAAAAAAAAACCAGAACTAATCTCTTAGAACTATACAAACTAGAATCCGGCGATTTTTGATAAAACTGTTAAAAACTGTCCTCTCACTGTTTCTATCATAGTGTTTAACTCGCTTAACTAAATACAGAAAATAAATACATTTAGATCATCTACATGAAATTGTCTATAGCTTTCATGCTAAGCAAAATATCTGATTTGCATGTATCATTGTCAGATTTCAAAAGAATTGCTGCGCTGGTTTTGAACCCGGTTAGCAGCACTGTGTGTGCAATTTCTTCTAAACCACTTATCCGAATTAAACAAAATCAGTGTCGGTAGAAAGATATCGACGATAACTACAACTTTCATTTAGACCATAAATCTTGATTCCTAACTGGTTAATCCGAGGTTTCAAACGTAATGTTGCAATCTATTAATTGGAAAATAAATTCTAACCATCGGCGGCTACCATTGATTTCTATTTGAAATTGATGCAACTGGAGCCGAGCAGAGACTACACTTGTAGCGTGGACTTTGAGTTTGCGACCAATCTGACAAAGTTGGGGAATCTACCATAATCCCCAACTTTTCTCTTCTTCTGATGCCCTCTCCTCTTCCTATCTCCTTTGTTCTGTTCCCAGTCGGCCAGCACAGAATGCAGGCAGAAGACGCACAGTAGCAGCCTATGCAACCGAGCAGCAGGGCACACACCAGAACAATAGCCGATGGTTATTGCTAGAAGAAGCGATAAAAAGTTTTGCAGACCAATTGATCTGTCTGTTCGTTATTACTGCTAAAGTGATAATTGAAAGATGTTAGTGCATGTTCCCTTGGAGCTTGTTTCTTGCAAATTAAGGGTTAAATTGGAACAAATATGTCTGTACGTGGAACAGGTTTACAGATACAGATAGTGGTAATTCAAAGTTATCCATCAAAACAACCAAAAGAGAAATTTTACGATTCTTTTAAGGAGATACCACACATTTTACCATCCGGTAATTCCTAGAGGACCGTCCAATGATCCGCCTTGATAACAACTTTTTTTAATGTACGCTGTTCTTTACATGGCATGCTATAATAGTTATGATCAAGAAGATATACTTAATGACCTACAGGAAATGCATTATACAGTAGCGGACACAACTTTAAAGGACAGATGGGCAGGGATGCTCAAGAAAGGCAACCGAACGCAACACGTACCATTGTAAAAATAAATGGCAATCATTAAATTAAATCACAAAAGAACATCCACAATGGTAACTCTCATTTAAAAATGAAGCAATAGTTTTTTCACTGCATATAATTTATTACACATCAAAAGATAATGATAAACTTGTTAATTGTAAAAATAATTCAATTTACGAAACATAAGGAATAGTTAACTAATCAACTATCTAATTTTGGTTAGAATAAGAGAAGTCATACGACTAATAAATCTTTTAGCATGTCTAGGTCCTCTAGGCTTAGACAAATATACTCTTCAATCACATGTGCCTTAAAACCTCTTCTTAACTTTATAAAAATTAAATCCTCTACAAATCTCATTTTCAATGTAGCACAACATTAAGTAATTCATCGTTTATCCTATTGTGCTATAGCCAAGAAGGCTCTTTCAATAAATTTTGTTGTCACTCATAGAAGCAATAAGATGATATAACAATGGAAAAATAATATATTTTTATGTGTCAACCATTTTAAAGGCCAAAGATCATGATAAGTTTTGAATACCTTCTAGGGATGTGGAGTGATGTGGGCTAGTTAGACTGGTCAACCTACCTTGCCCAAAGGGTTGGTTTGCCCTAGCAATATCTATGAATCTATCAAGTGAAACTATTGACACTTAAATTTAGCTATAATTTGGATTTTTAGAAAGTTCAAGCTAAATTTGGAAGTGACCAGCGCTTTCTCATGAATACCAATCCAACCTCAGTTATATGGCTGGTCGGATTGGACAATGAACTGCGGTCCGACTAGCATACTTTCGATCCGAATCCAGTTTGGTTTTTCTCATGTTTCCTTGCTTAGGGATTGAGATTTTCCAAATTATAATGCTTTTCTAAGCTTAATATAATGTTAGAAGGTCATCTAGACATCAGACAACGTCTTCTATAAAGACAATTAAATTAATCACCAATCAATCGTTATAATCTATTTACTCCTATCCTTTTGTTTATTACTTACCCTACACTTTTCTAACCTCCTAAATTTCATCTCTCGTCCTGCCAAGCCTAAGACAAACCGGTACGCATTCACTCCGATAGAGTCCCTCTTGGATGATTGTTAGGCGTCATCTATTCCTGATGTAAGATTAGGTGTCTGATCCTCTGAAAGATTCAATTTGGTGATGTGAAGATGCCCACATTTTAGGGCTTCCAATATGTCGATCGTCACCTCACCATTACACTCGTATGTCTAGTCGTTATTGATGATACTCTCACGCAATCGACCTTATCATAAAGGGTTTGATCATACAAACAATCGAAGAAATTTACAATAACAAGGAAAACTAATCTAAATTACAAATGAATAATTAAGCACATGAAGTTGGTATTTCATAAACTAATCTAGTGCTGAAACTATATAACGACAGACTAATATAAGAAAAATCCAAACCCTAACGATGATAACAACAACTACCTATTTATGTGTTACATAAGTTGGAAGGTCGTCCATAACATGACCAATTAAATAGACCCATATCCTAAAACAGATTTAGACTGAAAGAGATACATCACTTATTTTGTAAATTCTAAATAGCTCGGATGGAATTTTAATGTAGGACCAAAACCATCTAAAATTAGATTTTATAAGCTTTCCAAAATATTCTTATTGGTCTTGAGAAGCCTTATGATCAGCGGCTATGTCGGGTTGAAATTGGTGTTGTCTCGAGGGCTAAATCTAAATCCAAAACACATACAACTTTATCTCTTCACTTTATGAACCAAAAGTAATGCGGTAACTTGAAAGAATACTTGAAAAAATATATGAGTTGGTCCTTCAACTTCATTGTGTAAGCTCGCTCCCATTTCTTTTGCCTATACAAGTTATTTTGCAAATGATATACAAATAACTCATGGTGCAACATACTTCATTCAAATATATAAAATGCTTCCACCTTTGGTTGATAAATATATAATATAGTCAAAGTCATACTATGCTGGCGATATCCTCATCAACCACCTGTGCCAACTCGTCTCTTGGCGCCGCTGTAGGTTGCACACAAGATGCTCACAGGTGTCTTGGCGCTATTCAGTGCCAACCGAAAATAATAAGCTAGACACAACCACAATCTTCTGCTCTCTTTCGCCATCAATCTTGTGCTTCCAGCCTCTAAGAAGCAAATAGCATAACAGGCAAAGCACTTATTGGCAGAACTTGAGAACAAGGTGGCAGACCATTTACGTTTGGCGGTCAGAATGGACCATAACTATTCTCCGTGTACCAGCATACATTCAAAGAAAAGGTTGACGTAGTATTCAGCCCAGTCTACGTGTGCCATCGCTGATGTCTTTCATTCCGATTTGTGATCATGTTGTTTCCCTTGAACTAAACTAGGCATGAGGGATACCAGATATTACGTTAGTAGTATTTCAGTCTTACAAAGGAATCATTTTACGCTGGGACTGCATGAATAATGCCAGCCAATTTCGTAACAACAACAATTAATAATAATAACGCCGGCCAAAAGAACAGGGGGGCAGTTCAATTAATGAGGATACAAATCAACAAAAATGATTGTTGAAGGGGATACACATGAATAACTGAAATTCAAAAGGCTTTCAAACCAGTAAAATTTGTATCCTATCTGAACCATGATGAAATTTCATTGATGTGAAATGATGTGAGGACCTTCATCAATCAATAATACAACCTCACCTTGTTGGAACCAGAAGCTACATGGGAATTCATAACTAGCCGGAATTTCTGATCGAGCGTGCTAGTTTGTTCGTTGTCTCTGAGAAAGTCAGCAGAGCGGGGATTCGGCCGGCCCGATAAAATCTGTTGCGTTGCATGTAATCTATTTTAGGCGTGTCCTAGATTAGCGGTGAGCGCGGCCAGTTCAGCGCCGTGCGCGTCTTTTCTTTTCATGCAAGTGTGCGTGAGTGGTGAAGCTCAGCCCGGTATTGACGCCCACGTTCTGTGGCTGTGGGATGGCACAGCAAGAAGGTCGGGACATGGGCGATGGTGTTCGTGGCCTTGCCGAACCTGTTATAGTGTGTGTGTCAATAAAAGGAGAAGAAAAAACCGAAAAGCAGCAAGTTTGTGCGCTGCGCCAATTCCCTGTCTCTGTGCTTGAACGCATGTTCGTCGAGTTCACGGCGCTGTTCATCGAGTTCGTCGCGAGGCCACAGAGAGTGAGAGAGGAAAGGAGAGCGTTCCAGCGAGAATTGAGAGATACTGATCTAACAACTGGTATCAAAGCCCGATTTCATCGCTAAGATCGTCACCGAGTGATCACCGCAGCATTCATGCCGAGAAATAACTCAAGGTCGCCGTGGCGGCGGTGGTCTTGATCTCCACAGACGGCCGCTGTGGAGGTAGCGGCAGGGATGATCGTGGGCTGGTGCTTCACCGCACGGTCAAGGAGCTCAGCAACAATACTGGGTGGCCAATGCTGACGAGAACAAACTACACCGACTGGGCAGCGTTGATGTGCGTCATGCTGCAGAGCAGGCACTGGTGGGATGCCATCAATGTCGGCACCAATAGCTTCACCGATGACCACAACACCCTAGAGGCGCTGTGCACGGCGGTTCCGAAGGAGCTCCGTGGGACGATGGCCAACAAGCCCACGGCCAAGGCGGCGTGAGATGCACTAAAGACACGCCACATCGGCGTCGATCGGGTACGGAAGGCCAGGGCGTAGACTCTGCGTCAGGAGTTCAACGGCCTTGCCTTCAGGGAGGGGGAGACCGTTGACGACTTCGCGTACCGTATCACCAAGATCACCGATCAACTCGCCATCTTGGGTGATGCCTACGAGGAAGAGACGATCATTCATAAGTTTCTTCAAGCCGTTCCAAATCGCTTCCATCAAATTGTAGCGGCCATCGAGACTCTCCTCGATCTCGAGGCGGTCTCCCTAGAGGAGTTGGTGGGGCGGCTCAATGCGGTTGAGGAACGGCTCGATCATGGGAGAGGAAAAGGTGATGGAGGCTCGGGTGGCGGCGGCATCGGCAAGGAGATTGACGGCAAGTTGTACTTCACCGAGGAGCAGGTGATGGCGCGCCTCGCGTCCCGCCTCAACCTCAACTCCGACGGGTCGGCGGGGCGCGGCAAGGCGCCGACCGGCTCCGGGAAGCGTCGTAGCGGTACAGGCCACGGCAAGGAACGTGGGAAGGAGACGCATTCAGGGCTGCCCAAGGACGGCAACGGCGGGGAAGGCGATGATGACGCCTGCCACTAATGTAGCAAGTCTGGGCACTGGAAGCGGGAGTGCCAGAAGAAGAAGCGCGACAAGGCGGTGGCATAGGCGAATCAGCCTCAGGCCAACCTCGCCAAGGCGGAGGAGGAGACGGCCTCTGTACATGGCTGTGGTGACCCTGGCGGAGAAGGTCGTCCATAGAATGGGCCCCGTCGAGCATGTCTTCCTCAATGAACGCAAGGTCATGCCGAACATGGAGGATGGCGGTGATCACGAAAAGTTGAAGTGGTACCTCGACGCTGGTGCGTCGAATCACATGACCGGCGATGCGTCCTGATTCTCCGAGCTTAGTCATGGTGTCATCGAATCTGTGAAGTTCGGGGATGGCTCCCTGGTGGAGATCGCGGGGCATGGAACCATCCTGTTTGAGTCGAAGGACGGCGGCCACCGGGCGTTCCACGACATGTACTACATCCCGCGGCTCCATAGCATCATCCTCAACATCGGGCAGCTCGATGAAACAGGCTGTAAGATTGACATCAATGACGGCGTCCTCTGGATGTGGGACAAGGGGAGCCAGGAGCTGCGGGCCAAGGTGAAGCGCACGCCTAATCGCCTGTACATCCTCCCGCGCTCAAGCCAACCAGGCCGGTGTGTCTGGCTGCAAGCTTCGATGATGACAAGTGGAGGTGGCATGCTCGCTTCGGCCATCTGGGGTTTTAGGCCCTACAGAAGATGAGTAGCGGTGGCATGGTGCATGGGTTGCCCCTCCATCGAGCATGTCGAGCACATCTGCAATGCGTGCCTGGCTGGGAAGCAGCGTCGAGCGCCGTTCCTACAGGCGGCCAAATACCGCACCACCAAGCCTCTGGAGCTGATCCATGGCGATCTGTGCGGCGCAGTGACACCGCCAACTCCCGTTGGTAAGAAATACATCATGCTCGTCGTCGATGATATGTCCAGGTACATGTGGGCGGTGCTGCTCGCAAACAAGTGGGATGCCGAGAGCACGTTCAAACGCCTGTGCGCCAGCGTCGAGAATGAAGCTAGGCGGTGGATTCAAGCATTCCGCACTGATCATGGGGGGAGTTCGTGTCGGCAAGCTTTCTCGAGTACTACACCGAGCACGGCATCAAGCGTCACCTGACCGCGCCGTACAGTCCCTAGCAAAACGGCGTGGTAGAGTGGAGGAACCAGTCCATGCTCGCCATGGCGCGGAGCATGATGAAGGCCAAGAACGTTCCGGCCTGGCTTTGGTGGAGGCTGTGATGACAGCTGTCTTCCTCCTAAATCGAGCCCCAACACGGAGCCTGGTGGGCCGAACGCCATATGAGGCATGGTACGGTGTCAAGCGGCCGTCCACTTCCTCCGTGTGTTCGGCTGTGTGGCTCATGTCAAGGTCACAAAGCCAAACGCCGGGAAGCTGGATGACAGGAGCCAGAAGATGGTGCTGATCGTCTATGAGGAGGAATCAAAGGCGTATAGGGTGTTCGATCCCACTGCGAACCGTGTGCATATCACACGCGACGTGGTGTTTGAAGAAGGGGCGGCCTGGGACTGGGGCGCGTCTGACGAAGGCAACAATGAGGAGACCATGAATAGTGTTGAGCAAGGCGGTTTTGTGGTGGAGGATGAATGGGTGAGTTCAAGCGAAGGGGAGACGGTCGCTGCCACACTGGCAGGACCCGGCTCCATGACGGCCTCACTAGGGGGTCGCGCTGTATCACTAGGCGCGGCACCAACCCCACCGGGTTCCATGCCCGGGGAATCGGCTTCATCGGCGGCACCCTCAACCATGTCGTCATCGTGCACACCACGAGTTCAAGGAGGTCTAGTACCATGGCAAGGTGAACTGCCATAGAAGGATCAGGTCCCCATCGAGTTCGTGTCCCCTACCTCTGTAGTGCTGGAGACGCTGGACGCAGACGACGACGAGGGGCTCGCACATTGGTTCAGGATCATGGACAACCTACTATACGACGACAATGAGCTGGTGGCAGACGGCGATCTGCTCCTAGCTATCAATGAGGAACCCACCACCTATGACGAGGCGTCGGGTCGTAAGGAGTGGAAGATGGCAATGGCGGAGGAGCTGAAGTCCATTGTTGACAACAAGACTTGGACACTCACTGATGCACCCCCTAGAGCAAAGCTGATCGGGCTCAAGTGGGTGTTCAAGATCAAGCGCGACGCCGACGGCAACATCACCAGGTAGAAGGCCCGCTTGGTGGCGAAGGGGTACATGCAGCGCACCGGCATCGACTTTGAGGAGGTGTTTACGCTCGTGGCATGTCTGGAATCTGTACGGTTTCTCCTTGCCATCGCCACGCATCGAGGGTGGACGGTGCACCAGCTCGACGTGAAGTCGGCGTTCTTGAACGACGACCTGGGAGAGAAAGTTTATGTCGAGCAGCCACCAGGCTATGTTGTCGGGGGCAAGGAGCAGAAGGTGTACAAGCTACACAAGGTGCTGTATGGGCTCAGGCAAGCGCCCAGGGCCTAGAATGCCAAGTTAGACAGCTCCCTGCTGAAACTTGGGTTCAGGTGCAGCGCGGCGGAGCACGCCGTGTACATGCGCGGAACTGGCGACGACCTGCTACTCGTCGGTGTCTACGTGGATGATCTCATCGTGGTTGGGGCGAACCAAACGGAGGTCAAACGTTTCAAGGAGGAGATGGCAAGGTTTTTCAGCATAAGTGATCTCGGCCCTCTACACTACTACCTAGGGATCGAGGTGCAGCAGAGCAGAGCGTGAACGACATCACATTGTGCACGCTAACAAGATCATTGAAAGGGCCAGGCTGAAGGGGTGTAATATGTGCAACACTCCCATGGAGCCACGGTTGAAGTTGAGCAAGGTGAACTCCAACCCACCTGTTGATGCCACACTGTATCGCAACATCGTCGAGAGCCTACGGTACCTCGTGCATACACGTCTAGACATCGCGTTCACGATGGGCATGGTGAGCAGGTTCATGGAGGCGCCAATAATGGAGCACTGGAGCGCTGTCAAGCATCTCCTCAGGTATATTTCAGGTACGCGCTCTCACGGCTGTGTCTATAGACGCGGTGAGGGTGCACTGGAGCTGATCGGCTACAGCAACGCCGACCTGGCCGTGGACTGCGACGATCGAAAGAGTACCTCTGGTGCCTTCTTCCTCAGTCGGAGCCCTATGAGCTGGCAGTCATAGAAACAGCGTGGGGTGGCGCTATTATCGTGCGAGGCGAAGTACATCGCCGGTGCCACCGCGGCATGCCAAGGAGTTTGGCTTTCCAGGTTGCTGGCGGACCTAGTGAACGTGAAGGCTGTCGCGCCACTGCTCTACATCGACAACAAGTCTGCGCTGGCTCTCGTCAAGAATAAAAGGAGTAAGCACATCGATGTTTGTTTCCATTTCATTCGAGACTGCATCAACAATGGCACTTTGGAGACAGACTACGTCAGGACCGGAGATCAGCTAGCGGACTTGCTCACCAAGCCGCTTCCACGCTATCGACTGCAGGAGTTGTGTGCTCGGAGCGGAATCATCGACACAAGAGCAACCCAACATAATTAGGGGGGAGATTGTTGTGATAAAATCTGTTGCGTTGCATGTAATCTATTTTAGGCGTGTCCTAGATTAGCGGTGAGCGCGGCCAGTTCTGCGCCGTGCGCGTCTTTTCTTTCCATGCAAGTGTGCGTGAGTGGTGAAGCTCGGCCCGGCATTGACGCCCACGTTCCGTGGCTGTGGGATGGCACAGCAAGAAGGTCGGGACGTGGGCGATGGTGTTCGTGGCCTTGCCGAGCCTATAATGGTGTGTGTCAATAAAAGGAGAAGAAAAAACCGAAAAGCAGCAAGTTTGTGCACTACGCCAATTCCTTGTCTCTGTCGTGTTCGTCGAGTTCACGGCGCTGTTCATCGAGTTCGTCGCGAGGCCACAGAGAGCGAGAGAGGAAAGGAGAGCGTTCCAGCGAGAATTGAGAGAGATGCTGATCTAACAGCCCATCTGATCTTGGAACTTCGATGCGTTAGCAGAACAAAGAAGCAACAAATTCAGCCATGTAATAATCATGTAATCTAGTCCGAGACCCAAATAAAAGGGTAAGCACCGCCAGCTGCCGGAGTCGGAGGCCTAGGCGGCCGGCAACGCCGGGAGGAGTGGTGGCACAGGGCTAAAGGGGATCTGGGGTCAGTGCTCTCTCCTTCGCGCCACCGCTTAGTCGTTCCTCGCTGCAACGCCGTCGGTACCATGGTCGCCGCCTTCACTGCTCGGCCTCACCCGGCGAGGACGTCGACGATGGCACCGCCAACAGGCAAGAGTCCAGCTCCTCCCTCCCCATGCCTAGCCAGCGACGCCGACGTGGATCTGGCCCAGCGAGGAGAGGATTGGAGACCACGCCGGCGCCGACGAGACGCGGCGCGGAGCGGAGAAGACAAGGCGGCGGCGGCGCGAGGGTAGAGAGAGAGGAGATGTTAGCACACGGATGGCTCTGATCGGCTGGCCGTCGGATCGGACGGCTGACGTGTAAGAGGGCACTGTTACCCGGTAGCAGCTAAGGATTTAATATGATTTGTGAAAGGCGATAGAATCGCAGTGGCATCTTCTTACGTTGGCCCATGGGTGGACCCCATGTAGTGCACGATTATTCATGTGAATACCAAATAAATCTGAAAAATTCGATAAATGCAGGTATGCATCTACCCAGTTAGGTCTATGTAATACTTTGTCCTCGTGCTTTTTTCTTAACATCAGGCTTCTTTCAATCCAATACTATGCTCAAATTCTTTCAGGCTTCATCTTTGTTACTATTGCATTTTACTTTTGCGTTTTCGTATTAAACATTTATTTGTAACTGTGAATACCTAGGCGTAAATCCTGTGTCTGCTATTGTGTTGGCCGGCCGGCCGCTCGCCGGAGCAACGGTGAATCATCTCTGGGGACGGAGGCTGCTGCTACCGGTGCCTCAGAAGTCCAAGAAGTCGCTGGGGTTGTACGTACACAGAGTATAGGCGGTTTTCTTTCCTATAACGGAGTATACAATAATATAGGGGCTACTATGTAAATAATCAATTTCTACAGCTAAGAAAGGATCAATTCTGACCACTCATGGATCATGGGACCGTGCAACACGACCCAAGTTGGTTTGGTAGTGTTAGGCATCGGTAAGGATCCAAATCGCAGGGAACCTGATCGTTCTTTCATACAAACAGAGCTGACCAATCTATGTTGCTAAAATGCGATACAATGGTCCAGAATTACAAAGTGAAAACATGCCCTATCGTTGACAGGTGTGGCATAGTAGTCATCGCTACGATTCTGTCAGCCTACGGCCATGTATACCACCAGCGAGCCTAGCAAGGTGGTGACGTGGCTCCTCCCTCTCACCAAAGGTAGGGGCCAGAAACACAACCCTTTCTATTATCTAAAAAACCATAACAACAATGTCAACAAGTCTCCAAGGAGCTCAGCACTCATAGTTAGATGTCTCACGACTATAATTATAAAATTATTTTGATTTAAAAATTTATAATAAACAATTGACGTTGATTTTAAATAAAGTATTTTTATCTATATATAGTCAGATCGGGTCGAAAGACTGATCTAACTGTGTATACGTGCACGAGTCTATAATGACTCTATATGAATACGGTCAAACAGAGGTTGATTGGATCGTACACATAGATATGGTCGGATCGGTCAGCCTAATGGCTCGACCAGTAAACTCCAATAAGAAGTTAGTTTTGAGTTTTTTTTATATTTCTCGATAATTATTTGATGGATAGGACTTCTATGTTTATATATGCGTATAATATACTTTTTTGTGCTAATGTGAGTTATGTTGGAGATAACTTATGCTTGAATATGATTTCTTTATTTTTGTATGTGTAGTTAAATCTTAAGGCTTCGGAAGTGTTGCCAGTGATGGAACAAGAGCTGACTTGGGTGAAATTGATGTCCAAACGATCAAGAGATCACATAGGATACTAAAGACTAAAGATTAATACATATGGAGATGAAGATACCATATGAGATTATGTGTATATAGAAATTAGAGTCAAATTTAAAAAAGACTAAATTTAGAAAGATAAAGCTCAAATTTATAAAGAGATAAGTTGTATATCTGTACGAGAGGGTTTCCTAAGTGATTAGGAGTATTTTTTTTCTTTTAAGATTTATGGCTTTTGTGCAGCACAACAAGATCGAGGATAACTCATCATTATGTGAATTCAGCTTTTCTTACTTCTTTTGAACCCAAATATGTTACTCATATACTAATTAATGAATCATGGGTTAACTCCATACAGGAATAACTTGAGAATTTTAAGAGATATATTTTTAGGAATAAAAAAATGAGAATGTTTTAATTATGAGAAACAAGGATAAACTTGTTATTTAAGGTTTTATTCATGTGGAAGGTTAGATTTTAATGAAACTTTTGCTCCTGTTGCTAAACTTGAAACTATTAGGCTTTTGTTGGCTTTTGTTGCTTCAAAAAGTTTTAAACTACATCAAATAGATGTTTAAAGTGCTTTTTAAAATAATTTTATACTGAAAGAAGTTTATGTTAAATAATCACCTGATTTTAAAAATCAAAAGTTTTTTAATCATGTTCTTTGTTTGTCTAAAATTTTATATGGTTTGATACAAACTACTAGAGCATGGTATGATAGACTTAAAAACTTCTTGTTTGAAAATTGTTTTCAAATGAAAAGGTGGATCAAACTCTCTTTTTTTCAATTTGGTGATAATCAATTTTTTTGTTGAGATCTATGTTGATGATATCATCTTTAATTGTTCATCTCATGGCTGGTTGTGGTGTTTTTTAGGACTGCATAGAGAATTTCAGATCAATAGTGAAGACTGGCCAATATATAGGTGCAAAATGTGTTTTGAAGGGTACAGATCTTGTGAGATGCTTCGAAAGAGTCGACTAATAAATTCCCTGAAAATCAAAGTAATTACAAAATAAAAACATTCATGTATCCTGCAAAATTGTAGGTTTCGATGGTAATTCAGATTTTCCATTGGAAGGAACTTTTATGACAAAATGGCGACACCCCTAGCTAGCCCATTTTTCATTGAGTCACGAAACCAATAGCATTGTATTTGACCCATCCTATATACTAAGGTCTGTATACATGAATCAGCTGCAATTCCTTTAGCACATGGAATAATGTGTCACCCTGCAAACCATTCCATCGTGTTCGCTTAAAATGAATGCCATTTCTCACCTTTCAGAGACAATACGGTACGTAGTCAGTAGGTTACTCTTGTTTCCATGCAGCAATTGTTCTCATGGCGGTTCATCCTTAAGACCTTGATGAAAAGCTATGTTTGGAGTAACTTGGTCGAGTATCTTCCCTACGTGCTATTTCACAGATGTCACTCATTCGCATCGGAATTTGTGCGACGTGACTTGCCTCTTTCATAACACTAAGCAGCTTGTAATAAACATAGGGAAAGAAAAACATTACACAAAGAATGTGGTGAATTGTGGTAACAACATGTACTTTTTTTTATTGAAATACCATTAGTATACATGTACTCGTTTGGATGGAATATGTGGTACGGTGGAAGATGAGTGCGTGATTGCATGACTATATATGCATTAATGTCTCAAAATGTTTGAGATGGTTCAATGGACATTAACTCTGTATGATAACATTATGTAAATTACTACTCTGTTGGTATAGCCAGCTTTAGCAACTTGCTTTATCATCGGTCAACGCTATGAAAATAAGAAGGGTCAAATTGGTTAAGTAAAAGGCCATAACTTTTTCTTTCTAGTTTGCCCCTATGTTAACATGGTTCTAAATTTTACCCAAGCACTACCATAATTCGTATCTTTCGCGACGTCCAAAAACTGCCAGAGATAATCCAACTATCTACGGGGAAATTGTCCTCGATGAGAACCTGACAAGGAATACCTGACAGGAGTAGGATGATGCGGAAAATTCAAAATGTATGACGGGTCACAAACAGGGAATATTGTTCTGCCGGCTCCATGACAAGGTTAACCGATAGGGAATATTAACGTTGAGACCTCATAAACATAAATCCCAATCGGTGAGTAGACTAACCCTGTCGGTTCACAACAGTTCGCAAGCAGGTTGTCCACGATGCATCAAACTGACAATGCATCAAACTAAATGATTTTCATAAATGAGGAATTCAGTGTCACCAGATGTCCACAATGCATCAAACTGACTTTAATTCAGGCTTGCTACATATATATATCTCTACCCAAGTTCCTGTCTTCAACCCAAATTCCCATCTTCTACATCAGTTCTATCCAAAAGTCATAATGGTTGCAGCTGTATCCAAAAGATAATATATAGGCAATAACACTAGCAAATTCTGCAACTCATCCACATTCTAATGTCTTAAAAGAAAGGCCTACTTGGCTAGTTAGATGTATACAAAATGATTAGGAAGATCCTCCGTAAGCAAAGCCATTGCCATGGTGGCTGTTGTTGCTTTCATTGATGTTGCCGACAATGCCCTTGCCACCATGGTATTGAGCCCCATCTCCATCAATTCTGTTCTGAGCAAATGCCGTCTTGCTGCGAGCATGAACCAGTAGGTAATTAAGCAGTCCTTTCACATAGGTCATGCACTCAGGGTGCAAATTAAGCAAACTTGTTTAAGAGAGTATATGTGTGTGAAAGGACAAATGGTATAAATGATTTTTGGATGGCACTGGACCTGGTTATTTAATGTTTCAAGAACCTCTGCTTACAGTACTTCAGAAATGTCTTTGGGAACCGATCCATCACTGCCTGTTTATTAGGAATGGGCAGCTATACTACAAAGAACCAAGAGTGATATATCATTGTCGATTCTTATTAAGATCCTACAGTGATATTTGGGTACCATTGCTGATTCTCATTTAACCATTGTCTGGACCATCCTATATATTCATAAAGTATTGAAATGGCGGTGATACTCAAATGGATTTTCTAAATAGAAAAATATAATTTCTTAAGATAAACTTTTGTTATGCAGAGATAAGTTTATTGCTGCTAATTTTTTTATTTGAGATCATTTACATAACCTAATTTTGTTAGGGTCGTGTGTTCAATCCTCGGCCGACGTGCAAATTTTCACAATTCATAATGAGAAAACTTTATGAACTATGTTTACAGTAACTTGAAAAAAAAACGCCTCACTCTACGACTACTTGGTGTTCAACATAACAAAATAATCATTTTTATTTTTGCAATTAATTTATTTTTTATATTCTATCCGGAATACAGTCGTCCAGGTTCTCCTCTACTCTCTCATGGGCAGCTAGAGTTCAACACGAATTTGTCGTGGCTTATCATTGAGCTATAGTTGTTACCACCATCCGGTGTGGAGAAGCCATTATATCAAGCCGTTGCCTGAAACTAGAGACGCTAACAGCAATTGATACAACTACATGTGCGAGTATTTCCTGGCAAGAGATGGCAAGCTGATCGGGTCTCAACGTACGGCGGTGATTAACTCGATCCACTGCCTTTTGTGATTATGCTGCTACTCTAGCCTCCAGGAACACATCTTGTATTCTTCCAGCTGCCTCTCATTGTCAGTTGAGAGCGAACAAAGCTGATCGGTCGAGCCAATGTTAATGAGAACGATAAGCCAGTTAAGCACAGAAATTTCCCACAAGCTCGCTAACTGCGTATATAATAGAGCCCAAAATAATTTAGTTTCATCGCTGTTATTTAATAGAAGCAGCTAGCTAGCTCGCAATGGATACTGGATGGCTGTAACCAACTTATCTAGGCAATGCAGTCGTAGAGTAGATCGATCGGCTCACACGAAATCTATGGAATCCCTTCTGGTTTACTAAATAGTATGGGGCCTACAGCTAATCATTTCACTGGCCAAAAAGCTAATTTGACTAGCTTTATAGCTCTATTTGGAGAAATATATTTGAACAACCCAGATGTCAAATTTGATCTGGCCATTTACCTATTTTGGTCGGGCGTACAGCCAGGCAAGCAGGCAGGGTCAAATAATGGAGACGGAATTGTATTCATGAAACAAAGGCACGTGCGCGTCGACTTCGTAAGTCGTGCGCGCGGGCATAGCGGTGCCGTTGATCAATATCATTAGCGCTAATCATCATTAATTAGCGCCTTACGGCCGTCTTGTGCACCCGACAGAAGTAAGGTTCAAGAAGCTAGCCCGTCACATATGCTTGGTCATCTGTGATAGGTACCGGTTCAGAACACGTTAAGTTTAAAGATAGTTGTAATGTTCTGGTTTTTCTAAACCATTAAAAATTATTTCCATAAGAACTCTATTTATGAAATTTTGTTTCTTTATGTGAGAATTAAAGACTAATTGTCAAAAATCTCACTTAGAATCCCTCCTTCGAACCAAAAATATTCTATACAAATTTAAATTCTAGAATTCAAATTTTGTAATTCAAAATTCCTCCATAATTCTTCCTTGATACCAATCCTAAAGGTCCTTTAATTCCTCATTTTCAAAAGTTTTTCATTCTTCGTTGAGTTTAAATCTCAAATTTGAATTCAAATTCAACAATTTCCCTCTCCATTTGTCCAAAAAAAAACCCTAAAGTCACTATTCAAGCATGTTGTCCAAACTCTCTTTCCTCCCTGGCCCATTTGGCATCATTTCCCTCTCCTTTCTTTCCACAACCATCGGCTCGTCTGGCCTCTTCCATCCGTAGCGGCCTAGCACTCTCTCGCTCAGCCCATTTTTATCTCTCCCTCCCATGCAAGGCCACCGGCCCATGGCCTAGCTCTATGCCCACCTCGCAACCTATCCACGCGTGAGTCAACTATGCACACGCCTGCTTGTTTTGCTCGATATTGTCTCCGATCGACAACGGGGCTCACCTGCCAGTCGTGCCGTGGGTGACCGCCCGACCGTGCCACATGCGGTTGTCGGTTTCCTCCGTCTCACCTTCTCTCTCTCGCAGTGGTGGCAGAGCTACTGCTCACTGCCTTCATTGCCTGTTGCACATGCCCATTTCTCCCCCTATTACACCAATCCAAATCGGTTGTTCTTTGTAGGTTAGATTGTCTTGCACATTCATTATTTCTAATGAACTTGTTCTAACGGGACGTGGAGACATTTCTTCTATTAGGACACATGAAACACGTTGTGAACAATAGCAAGTGTTGCAAGTAACTCTAGCTAGTAGGCAACTTCTCCACATTGGGCAATGATGGGATATGGATTGATGAAGCTAGGTGCTAGCTTTCCAGCCATCACAAATCTCTTGGTTTCGCATAGGGGTGACACCCAAAGGTACACTTCATCACCTACTTGGAACTCAAGATCCCTTCTTTGATTATCTGCATAGTTCTTCAATCTTGATTGGGCCACTTTCAAATGTTCTCTAATCATCTTAACTTGTTCCTCGGCTTCATTCAAAATACAAGGTCCAAACACTTGCTTCTTACCTACCTCTGTCCAACAGAGTGGGGTCCTACACCTGCGCCCATACAAGGCTTCATTGGGGGCCATTTGTATGCTAATTTGATAGTTATTATTGTAGGACAACTCTACATATGGCAGAAAGAGAACCCAAGTGCTTACAAAATCCAATGCACATGCCCTCAACATATCTTCCAATACTTGATTCACCCATTCAGTCTATCTATCCGTCTGAGGGTGATAAGCTATGCTGAAATTGAGATTGGTGCCCATTCATTCATGCAACTTCTGCCATAAATGGAAGGTGACCTAAGTACCATGATCTAATACAATCTTCTTTAGGGATCCATGACAACAGACTATTCTGGTCATGTATAGCTCAGCTAGCTTCTTGCAAGAATATGTGGCAACAACATAGGGCATTGGCAATGGCATTCACCTTGCTAGGGTGATAATGTATCCTTAGGTCATAATCTTTGATTAATTCTAGCATTCTTCTTTGTCTAAGATTAAGCTCAGTTTGAGTAAAGATGTATTTCAAACTCTTATGGTCAATGTACATTTCACACCTATTCCCAATCAAGTAGGGTCGCCATATCTTGAGGGCATGCACTACTACAACTAATTCTAGATCATGTGTGGGGTAATTCATCTCATGTGGCCTAAACTGTCTCGATGCATAAGCAACAACTATTCTTTCTTGCATAAGGGTACATCCTAAACCTTGTTGAGATGCATCACAATATACCTAAAAATCCTTTCTGATATCCAGAAGGATCAACACTTGTGAAATGGACAATCTCTTCTTCAATTCTTGAAAACTTTTCTCACAAACTTATGTCCATTCAAACTTCTTTTCTTTCTTTAGCAATTATGTCATAGATTGGCGATCTTTGAGAATCCTTCTATGAATCTTCTGTAATATCCAGTTAGACCAACGAAACTTCTAATTTCAGTGACCAATGTTGGTGATTTCCAAGAAAGCACATCTTTCACTTTATCTAGATCCACTTCTACTCCATTGGCTGTAATGATGTGGCTAAAGAAAGTAACTCAATCTAGCCAAAACTCACACTTCGTGTACTTGGTATATAGTTGGTGTTCTCTTAGCTTTCATAAAACTAACCTCAAGTGCTCTTCATGTGATTGCTCATCCTTAGAATAGATGAGGAGGTTATCTATGAATACCATGATGAACTTATCAAGATATTCCATAAACACTTTGTTCATGAGACTCATAAAGAAAGCTGGGGCATTAGTGAGTTTAAAGGACATTATCGTATATTTATATAGGCCATATCAGGTGGAGAAGGTTGTCTTGAGTATATCTTCTGGCCTAATTTTCAATTGATGGTGCCCTAATCTCAAATCGATCTTGGAAAACACTAGGGCTCCATGCAATTTATCAAATAGGCCATTAATTCTATGCAACGGGTACATGTTCTTGATTGTAACCTCATTCAGGCCTCTATAATCCACACATATTCTTTTTGTTTTGTTCTTCTCAACTAGGAGCACTAGGGCTCCCCATGGCGATATGCTAGGTCACACATAACCAAGTGCTTCTAACTCATCTATTTGTTTCTTTACTTTAGCTAATTCTTTAGCAGCCATCTATAAGGTCTTTTTGATATTGGAGTTGTCCCTAAGAGTAACTCTAGAGAGAACTTAATCTCTCTGTCAAGTAGCATTCTGGATAACTTTTCTAGAAAATCATCTGGATATTCATTGACTACTAGCACTTCTTCTAGGGGAATGGCTTGGAGGCTATTCAGAATGGGTTGGCTTTTAGGATTCTTAGAAGGAATAAACTTGACTTCTTTTCCAAATGGTTCTTGTAGAGTTATGATTCTAGTGGCACAACTTATCTAGCCTTTGTGTCTTGCTAACCAATCCATACCTAGAATTAGATCTAACCTTTGTGACTATAGGATAATAAAGTTGGCTACAAAACTAATCCCTTCTGTAATCAGGTTAACCTTTGGGCATGATCGATCTGACTTAATATCCTTTCAAGGCGAGTGTATGATCATCGGTACCCTTAGGCCCTGAGTATTCCTACCAAATTTATCCACAAAAGCTCGAGAAATGAATGAATGTGAAGCTTTTGAATCAAATAGGATAATGGCAGGTACAGAATTGATAAGGAATGTACCCATCACAACATCTAGAGCTTCCTGAGCTATTTCTGTCTAGGTATGGTTCACATGACCTAGTCCAAATATTGGAGTAGTATGGGAGGCCTATCCACTAGCCTAAGTAGTGGCTCTTCCTTGACTAGGTGCAGGTGCTCTAACAGTACTAGCATTGGAGTATATTGGGGTTGCTGAAACTTGTCTCTAAGAACACTCTCTAAGAACACTCTCTAGCAAAGTGTCCCAAGTTTCCATAGCGATAGCATGTCACATCAGCCATGTTTCTAGGCTAGTGGTTAAAAGAGGTAGGGTTGGTTGTTCTAGTGTTTCCACTATAAGCTCCTAACTGAAATGATGGAGCTAAGCGTGGAGCAAGTGAGCGAGAAGTGTAGTTTTGACTCTGCATTAGGAACTAGCAATATTGGGTAGGTGCGTTGTTCCTAGGGCATGGAACACCACATGATTGCATCCCAAACTGAGAGGCCTTGCATTTGTGGAAGACCTCACCTTCCTTCCTAGCATCTTCAAGCAATAGAGCTTTGTTGATCATGTGCTGGAAGGTGGGGAAATTGAGCCAAAAGTTGTTGTCTCAATGCCACATTCATTCCTTTTAGGAATTTCCTTGTCTTCTTTTTATCAATGTTTACTTCTTCTGTGGCATAGCGAGCTAAGTTGTTGAACTTGTTCAAGAACTCATTGACATTGGAATGAACCTACTTAAGGTTGTTAAATTATTCTTTCTTTATGTCAATCACACTCTTTGGGGCATAGTTTGTTCTAAAGGTTTCAGCAAACTCTATCCAAGAAATGATAGCAACATTTTCGTGGATAGCATAGTAATTGCATAGTAACCTCTAAGCTGGTGAGCAGCAAATATAGCTTTCTCTATACAAGTGCACTAGACTAAATTTAGCTTCCATTTCGCATCCTTTAGCCAATCATCGACCTTAATAGGCTTGGCGATTTGAGAGAACTCTGGCCGATGGGATCTTAGGAAGTCTATCAGCTTGGATCGGTCATTTGGCTATGGAACTTGGTGGTGTTGGGGTTATAAGACAGCTAGGCTCTAGGCTATACCCTGTAGGATCTAGGTTTGGATGGCTACAAGATGTTGGTGATCAGCTTGAAGCTGAGAAGGTGAGAGTAATCCTCCTTGGGTTGCAGCCGTTGTTGCATTGACCATATTGGCAGTAACATGTCCATTGGCTCACACCTAATTAGTAGCTTGTTCAACTTCTTGATCCATAGATACTTAGGCTACATTGTTAGCAACGAGGGTTTGGTCCTCATAGCCAAGGCAAACTAGGGCACGAGCATTACAATGAGGATGTCTTGTCATCTGTTAAAGGGAAGGACAAAGCAAGGGAGTGACCTAGAAAACATTTTCGCAAAGCATGAGATACACATACTAAACGGAGACAGGGCCAAGCTACAAAGTTTACTAAAGCTTGACTAAACATGCTCTTACAGCATGCAGACTTCCATTACATAACCCACTCACACACTACTTATGCCCAACTTGTAGAGAGTTGATAATGGTACAAAAGGTTTGCACAACTACTACTACTCGTACGGGGTGCTAGTGGAGGTCAGAAGCTCATTAGAACCTTCCTTGGAAGAGGAAGCATGACTAGGGGCATGCTATGGGTCTACAAGCGCAATCTGAGGCTGTGGAGCTACAACAGTTGGTGATGCAGGGGCAAAAATTGTAGGGGTAGGATGTACTGGTTTCCTCTTGAAGGGTGAACGGTATTAGCAAGCAATCAAGAAACGCGTGCATGGAGTTTGGTGAAGGGTGAAGTGAAGGTGGGGAGGTGATGGTGGAGTGGGGTTGAATCCATGGGAGCTGGTGTCTGAGTCATATGCAGGATCCATCTACAATTTTGAATAGAAAAGATATTAGTAACATGATTTGATGAAATACTTAAGGAAAGAATTTAAGCATTTAATTATGTTTCACAAATATTGTTTTATAGAAATATGAGTCCTTAAGGGTATTTCTACATGTAGGGTTTCATTCCTAGGGTCAAACCTATGCTCTGATACCAACCCTGTGGCGCCCTGATCCTTGCGGGTCTAGAGGCCACTTATACCCCGTGGCGCCCCAATCCTTGTGGGTCCAAAGTCCACTTTTGTACTTATGTAATATGTACCAGTCCAAGGATATATAAACTAATACATACAGAATATTGTTGATACAAAGCAGTGTAACATTATTACATCGTTGGGATAGTTCAAATAGAAGTTGCTATCATAGAGATACACTAGATGGGCAACACTATAGCACAAAAGACAATGGTAGAAGTGGCAATAACAAAGCAGAAACTAACAGCGAAAGGCAAGTAAGCAACTAAGCATTGGGCTAAGCACCTAGGCGGCTAACTTATTCCATATGCATAGCTTGGGAACTAGGCCCGAAACCCTAAAAGTATACATATTTTGCCTATTCTAGAAGGTACTTCTCAGCTATAGGATCATCTCCTTCTTCCTCAAAACCTAGTATATTTATATAGCTAGTAAGGGTAAGTACTTTCATACTTAGCAATCCATCGAAAAGATGGCATGTGTGGCTTAATAATGGAGGATTGGGTTTTATTTGCAAAAACAACCTTTTGTTTAAAGAATTTCTTTTGCAAATATTAGTGTCTCAAATTTTACTTATCGAAAAGAGGCTCACATCTCAATCCATTTAATAAGTTGCTTTGCACAACTTGTCACAATGAGTAGTGAATCTGCATACTTCTTCATTCATTTTATTCACTTTTCCTCTGTAAGCTTGTTTTCACTTTCTTAAACTTCTCTTCTAGTTATCTCAATAGGTCATCTCAAACTCTTACAAACTCTATAGTGCCAACCTCAAGTCATAGAGACCTATTTTCAATCACTTAGATTTTTCATCTGCCACACAAGCTGACTCTAGAAATGATTTCTATCTCATAAACTAATTTCACAACTATTGGCAAATAAAACTACCCTATGAGAATCAGCTCACATTTGCCCTTAATCGTGGACATAGTTGTTCTTAAACTCTACAAATGGTGTACACTTTACCCACATAACACAAAACTAACACCAGCTACCCATTGGTACTAGAAGTTTATGACAAGACATTTCCAAATCCAATCCATGGAAATCCCATGCCACATAGTTGGTTGAGTCTCACTACAAGCATCATGCAACTCTAGTCATCATCTACTCAGCATACATTGGGAATGCTCCTACACCTATTGGTATCGTGAGCGCCACAATAGAGGCAAGGCCACCAAGGGCTAGTATCAAAACACATAAGTTCGTCTCCTCATCCCTATTATCCCTCAACCACTAGCACACAAGATATCCATGAACTAAAGTACTCTTCTAGGGGTATTCCATAATACTTATGCAGTCGCATTGTAAAATGCTCAGATGAAATTCAAAAAGGAGTCGTTCCTTAACGACAACATATAGCAAAACCACATAGGCTCAGCATATATATCATCAAGGTTTGCATATATCTTTATTTCACAAACATACTAACACAACACATCGGGTTTTAAATATTGGGTTAGAAATCCACATTTTCCTACATGGTAGGTCTGTTGGTCGCAATCGCAATCTAAGGCAAAACATTTTAAATTGTAATCCAAGCATCCATATTTACAAACAATATAATTTTGCATATATATGAGGCAATATAGTCAAAAGTGGCTTGCCTTGGTCCTGCAATGGTTCTTCTTTGCCAAGAACAATTTCTGGATCGTCCTCAAGCTTAGCAACTACACACAAAACGAAGCAAATCAACACAAAAGCTAATAAACTAGCTATAACAATACAAAATGATTATGCCATTAGACATATCATATTTTTAGAAAAATTCTAAAAATTGAATGGGCTCACTTTGAAGATTTTCATTTTTAAAATTTTATTAAATTGTTGTTCTCCACAAGCTCTCTATCATAGACATAAAGGTACCAACGCATAGTAGGTGTATGCTCATGCAAATAGAGTGGTGAGTGGACAAGGTCTATAGTGTTAGACCTATTAGTGGACAAGGCAAACAGGCCCATGGTTAGCAACTCTAGGGCAGTGGACCAAGCATGTGACCAATTGGAAAAGGTTGTATCCTACCTATAAGTGAAACAAAACACAAATATAGATTTAAAAGATATCAATCAAATCTAAGCATACATGTCATGTTGACATTGGATGAGATTAGAAGGTCATTACTGTACAAAGCTTAATTAAGGTATATACTTTCACGTGGGTCCCACCTATCAATTTCTCTCTCTTCTTTTTCTTCTCTTCTATTCTTCCTTATTCTCTCCTACTCTTCTCACTCTCCCCAATCCTCTTCCTCACATGTGCTTAGGAGAGAGACCAGTTGCAGAGTGTGCAGCAACAACAGAGGCAAGTAAATTGTCGTCGGGGTCATTCAGTGGAGGAATGGGAGATACAAATGTTGTTTATTTAACTTTTGTCAATATAATTGTACTATGCACTGAGATACCTTTTGTTGGAATAAAAAAAATTGTTGTTCGATTACATCACTTAAAATTGGGAACATTGTGATATGCCCTTTCTGATCTTGAGTTACTACTGTGAAACACTGTTGCACGCTATGTTGTTTTCAGTCATGTTTATTTTTCTATTTTGATTTTTTGTTTATAACTAAGGTTGTCTGGATGCCCGCGCAACGCGCAGGGGGCACAGCTAGTTCAAATACTTCTTATAACTGAAATTATGCCTCAACCCGAATTGTTTCAGCAGCTAAAACCGTCATATAGCCTGTGTCTCCCCGGGGGCACATGGCGAGGTCTTTTCACAGCACGCTGAAATTAAAGAAACTGGGGACTAGCAGGTCAGAAGCTTGTGGGGCGTTTGGTAGCCTGCACCGAGCATCAGCCTGGCGCAGCGCATGAAAATTTCTGGTGTTTGGTTGCCTGGACACGCTATCGAACCTATCTCCGCCGATGGAGAAACGAGCTGCGCGCCTGACTCCCCAAGAAACGAGATATGATTCGGCTTCGCGCTGGCCTGGCTGGCTGTGTTGTGTGGTTCAGGAGATGCTTTCTTGACCTCTACACAGAGGCATGCAGCTAACCAGATGCACGAAGATTGCATCCTCTAGAGCAGGACCAAGCCGGATGCTACGTAGGAACCAAGAACGCCCTCATATCTCAAGTTCGCACTCTACGCATGCAGGCTGTGCGTGTTTGGTTAGCTAGGATGGGCCACCGGGTGATGCAGAAGTGAAGGGCGTGGCTGGCCGTGTGGAAATGGATTTTGATCTCGGTTCGCGCGAGCCTGATTGGTGCGGGAAAAGAAAACGATGATGTGGCAGTATTCTATTGGCTCCGAAGCTTTTTTTTTGTCCGGTGCTGTAAGGCAAACAACTTCTTTAGATGGCCTGGCTATGCATACCTAGCTAACCAAACACTTCTAGATTTCACATGCAAAACAGGACCAACTGATGATACAGGGATTGCTAATTAATGCACGTACGTTAAAAGCACACGCTTTTTTTCTTTTAAGTACGAAACTTTCAACTCAAAATCGTATAACTTTTAACTCAGATCATACGAAACTTTGGACTATAACTTGAAAACTTTCATCTAAAATCTTTTGTCACAACATCTCTTCATATGTACAGATAAGAATTATTTTGCATAAACAGTAAAATTGTTTTTTTTCCTGTTTAACCTTTTTATAGATATTTTAGAAATAGGCCATTCAATAACTAATTATGCCTCAACCCATACCCCATGTATATGTTACTACTTCTAATCGTACATAAGTGTCGTTTTACAATCCATGCAGTAAACTTAAGTTAGCTTTGATTGGAATATTGGTTTTTGGGCATAGCCAAATATTATAACGAAAGCGTTCATAATATTACACCTAAGTAACTTCTTTTAAATTCATGCAAACGAATTAATTGGTCGATGTTATATAACTACTTAAAAAATATAAAATAACACTTATTTAATGATCCGTGGGAGTAGATAGTATTGCCGATGGCAAGCAACCCAGTAGCAAATCTTATTTATAGCCATAATTAAAAAATTTACGTAGGATTTTTGGTGTGGTTGTTAAGAAACTGAAATTGATTTTTTTTTCAGAAGACAAAATTGATCATAGTTTTAAAACTAAAACTTTAGAAGAGAATGGTGATGGCATCATTTGATCTTTCTGTTTGTTTTGCATTTCAATAAGGGCCTCTGCTCTCATCTTGCCTTGATCTCCTAAATTTCAAAATATTAGGACCGGCCTGATCATTCCACCCATATTTCCATATTCGTTTTCTAACATACTATATGACTTGCCATCTGGCCTTGCAAGTCTTTGTGTCACGCACGCATCGGATTCCTTCAATTCATTCCGTCGCAACACATAATAATAACATTTTCGAAATGTGCAAAAAATCAACATTCATATATATTCATGTGCTCTGATGATATGCACTGTCGCTTTGTCAGCCTGTATGACGTACACAATGGCTTTGTTTTTTGACCTCCCTCTTGGCCATCATCTCTTGAATTCTTGCTGCGCTGCTTGGCTGCTTGATTTCTCAACAAAATCGTAGTGTATTACAGCTAAGCAGCCAAGTGTTTTTTTTATTTCAGTATTTATGTCCCAAACCAAAAATAGTAAATTTTTGCCAGAAACTAATTAATAAGATTGATTAGCGAGCTGTTGGATGAGAGCTAGCTAGTGACATTGGCGGAGGAATATAGTAAGATGAGCTGTAGCCTGTTGGATGCATATGACAAAAACAGATGGCTAACATAAAATTAATCTGCTGAATTCAATGATGGATTAAATGCTTTCTCGTATGGTTTTTCTCATGGAGTATAAAATAGCACAATGTGTCCTCTTCCTTGACCTACTTGACATAGTATTATTTTCTACACAAACAAGAAAAGAAAGAGGAACGAGGTATTCTGGTAGTGTTGTATTGTACACGATGAATGGAAGATCTGCTGCTTGCTTCTTGTTGGTGGTTCTTGTGTTACTAGGAACTCCTACTTCTGCAGGTGACCTCTCTCTCTCTCTCTCAGAATTTTCATTCAAAGTTGTTTTGACGAAAAGATATTTTCCTGGTTGTTTTTTTAGGAAAATTTCATGGTTATGTAAGTTATTTGGATTCAAAATATATCAAAATTCCAGAAGAACAACCGATATCTTCGTCATAAATTCAATTTATTTAGATCAATCCTTCTTCCGATTCCTAGATTTCATAAAAGTCACAAAGGCGTATGCTTCTTGTGGTCTGTCACTGGCATAATTAGATTTTTCTTTTCGACCAGAATCTCACCAGTATATGTAATTTTAGGTATTCTCTAAACATTATTAACTATAGGTAGTGTCTAATACACGTTTGATTTGCATATGTTTGTGGCAGACGAATGTAGGGATGTTAGCACAAACGACCTGTTCTGCTTGAAATATTTGTGCAAATCTTTCTGCTTGGACGAGGCACGGAACTGGGGAGGGACGGCTGGGTATGTCGACGAGTACTGGTGCAAGGGCCCCAGGTGTCACTGCAGGCTCTGTCGATTGACTCGATGATGGATGAGATTCGTCCAACCATACATATTCATGCTTGGCTGGATGCATATATATGCTTACTATGTATGAGTAGACCAAGAAATGCATTAGCCCTGATCATTTTACAGCAAAGGGACTAATAATGTAATAATTAATAAGTCATATATGGAAATTAAACAAAGTAACTAAAAGTCATAGCCAACAAGCCAAACGAGATGACCTCACCCAGAAAAAGTAGCTAGAAACAATTTGGATGCATGAGGCTAGAATAGATCCTGTAGGAGTCTTGTTGTTTCTATATTGACAAACACTTATTATGCAATGCATGCATTCAAAACACAGGCACACACACCAGCTGCTAATTAATCAGCTTGGGCGTAGTGCGTTAATAGCTAATAGCTAGTCACAGGAACCGGACAATAACCGTCTCATGCTTGGCCTGATATAAATAAACGCATGCATCTGCATGCAACATCCTAGACACCGCCACTAGCACGCGACAAGCATGCGAAGCTAGACCGTGGCAAGCTCCTGGACAGAGCAGGTGTTTGGATGGTGGCCAGTTGGCCACACTATGCTACAATGCAAACTTTCACCAACTAGTGTAGTGTTCCTTTGGTTGTCACATGTTTATTATACCACACTTTTTATTTTGTGTCTTCACTTGTTAGCACATATTCTTGGAATGATTTTAAGCCACATAAATTGTGGCATGCCAAACTTCACCTATTAAAAATTGCAAATTGAAGCAAGCAGCCAAACAACCCCTCCGTGCATAGAAATACTAATTCTACACCTTCGCAGTCTGTCGGTTGACTTAGATTTCTCAAATCTTAATTGACTGAATGAATGTCTTCGATGGTGGTGGCAACAACTTTCTTAAAGAACCCTCTGTGCTAGCTACATCCAAAGTCCTCAAGCTTTGTGGAATTAGGTTAAAAGGATTAGTGTAAGTGAAAGGGGTAAGGGTGGCTAGGATGACTTTAGAGTGAATGCTGGTTGTGGTGGACAGCCAGCGGTGGATAGTGGGGATGGACCAATAGTGCCATGGATGGGGATTTGTGGCAAAGACAATGGTGGCCATGTGGTTAGTGGGTAACAGCAATGAATATGGCAACATGAGCCACCAGAGTTAGTTGAGGAAGTAGAGGCACGATAGAACCATGGAGCCAAAATTGATGAAGGCATGAGGATGATGAGGAGGAGGGAAAGAAAACAATAGAGAGGTCGCAACCAATGAGGTTCTCAGGTGCCAATAGTGCAGAAGGAGGTGGGGCGGAGAAAAGTCCACTGCCACAACACGAACAGCAAAAGTGAGATCAAGCATAGCAATCTTAACTTATAAATAATTGACTAATGGATTGGAAAAAATCAGGTAACTGACTACTGTACAAACCGTAACCCAATTCTACTGTCACATACTTGTACAATACTGCTGATTCAGATTATGGTATGGAAACGCGACAAATCATTAGTGTATAATTATTTTGTATTAACTGTTACAAACTTTAAAATTGGATTTATTTAAACTTTTAAAGAAATTTGTATAGAAAGTTTTTTTAAAAAAAAATACTTTTTAGCAGTTTGGTAAGTGTAGTCACTGAGAGTAGTTTAACCAACAAGTTGAATCAAATGGTGCCTAACATGCTACCACTCTCTATTTGTGATCCAACTCACCAAATGCCGACACATGCGTGCTGCTAAAATAAATTTCCTTTTCAGATTATGTAGAGAAGCGCTCACCACGCACTATCACAAAAATTATTTTTATAGATGTCCCTCTTACATTACATGCAGATAAAACAATTCACTTATAGAAGTTGTAAATTATTTTGAAAGAATAAGTAAAAAAAAGATTTTAGCAGACTTCCTAAAGAACCTCTTGCACTAATCAATTAGTGTAGGATGTTATTCTAATGAACTGCTTACACTAAGAATGAAAACAGCCCTAAAAAACGATAACTTTTGATATGAAGTCCAATAAGGACAAATTTATATCAAAATTATAGCCCTTAATGAGATTTACAACTTATAGTTGAATGTTTTTTTTTCATTTGAGCTCATTTAGGGCCGGCCAACCTTTCATTACAAGTCAAATTTATTTTTAAAAATATTCTTAAAAATGTTTTAAATGGTCTCAGATGGAGACATAATTTTATTAAAGTTATAGACCTTAACGATAGTGATGATATTTTCATTTGTAATCATTGAGATTATCAACTAGGCATTACAATTTTCGGAGAGATGAAGCTAAGTTAAAAGAATAGCACCCCTCCTGTAGTTAAGAAGTGCTTATAAGTGAGACGAAAGGAGGCTATGTGTGAAGGTCCTAGATTTAAATCCTATATATCACATGTAGATTTCACAAAAAAAAAATCATTGAATTCTATGGGCCTTATATCATAGGCGATTCACTAAACAGATGCGTAATGAGTTACCAACCGCGTATAAAAATAATTTTGCTAGTGATGACGTGCACACATAAAGGCTGTATGACTTGAGTGACACGGCAGTAGTGCCTACTAAATATGATCAATCGATAATTTAGATAACAATATCTTTTTTTATTCAAACTAATAAAATTTAGTAGATTTTATAAACATATTTTAATATAAAAATTGGTGGTAAACTATATCTTATTTTAATAATAAAAAAATGGAAAGTCTACCTGTCACCAAATATATGTCTGATATGATTCTCAATCTTAACATTTTTGGATTTTTGTTAAAAAAAATTCCCTAATCATCAGCCAAAAAATTAGAATGCCCTTCTCCATAATTCTTACTCTGGGCTGAGTGATCACGCGGGAGGAAAAGTGAGCAGCAGCTTTCTTTTGCCGATAGCCCACTTTTTTTATTTTAGAGAGTCAAATTTAGGTTTATTTTCTCTGAGCTGCTTATATTTACCCCGACAGATCATGAATCCGGTTTCATGACGGATTTGAATGTCTATGCATGTATAAATCGGATGGCTTCTGGATGAAAAATTAGCTTCAACAAAAGTCCAATATGGCTTCTAATTCTAGATGAAAAATTGACGTCCAATTTATCCACTCTCTGAACATACTTCTAGGGATTCGTAACCACAATTTGAGAGCTTGAAATATTGTCCCCTTGAAATATTGTCCCCTCAACAGATTAGGTAATATGATTCCCTAAAACAAAAAAAGTAAAGTAGGTTCACCTAAGAAAACTACCAACCACTCTCCTCCTTAAACTGCATAGATCGCCAACCCACTCATCCCCGTGATCGCTTCTCCACGCTTTCTCACATGCCAACTCACACAATCCCCTTTCTCATGCGCCAACTCACAATCAGTGGATTGAGGGCGAGAAGCGGGCGAGAAGCAACTCCCAAGCTGTTAAGCGAGAGAAGAACATAAATGGGACTTCGATAATTGATTAGGGGACTGTTGGAGCATGATTCTAAGATAAAATCCCATAAATTTAGGATTGGAATATGTTCTAGGGAGTTGCAAAAAGTTAAAATCCCCTTTGATTTTCTTACTCTCCACTTGTGGGATCCACCATTTAGAAGACAGTGAGAGCAACACATGGGAAGGGGGATGGATTGGGATATGTTTAGGTGGACGGTTTGTAATGTTCTATAGACCTACCAAAAAATTAAAATCCCCTCCTCTGTACTTCTTGCCCTCCACTTGTAGGATCCATGTGCAGAGGCGGAGAGAGCAGCACGTGGGAGAGAGGATGAGCATTTTTATTTTTGTTTCTGTTGGGATTTTGAAGAGCAACACGTGAGAGAGAGGACGAGCAATTTTTGTTATGTTGGGATTTTAGCGTAGACTCAATTTTTATTATTGAGAGTTAATTTTTAGTTACCAGTCAGAGAGAATAACTTATCCTATACTAAACATCTAATTGAAAATCGAAAACAATTATTTTAGGGATGAATTTTTGGGCAATGGCTGACCATGCTCAAGAGCATCATCAACCAGTGCCTAAAATTTTATCCCCTAAATCTTCTTTTGGGAATCTCTAATGTGGATTTAGATGTTAAAAGATATACTTCTTTTCACAAGATAACTTAAATTTGATTCCCTAAAATAAAAAAGTAGACCACCTACAAAGAACATCACTGCTCCCTTTTGCCTGTGCAAGTGAAGAGCCAGAATAACGGAGGAGGAGGAGCCAACTTTTTTGAAAAAAAGGCCTATAATTGGAAAATGGGGAAACTGTTGGCATTTCTTATGCCCAACACAAATCAATCCACAAGTGCACGGATACCGCTGTATCTTCTACCCGGGAGTAATTGAATCCACGAGGAACAGTGAGTGTACTTATGTCTAATCGATCATTTAACTTAAAGGTTTTTCGGAAACTAGATAAAAGGGTAAAAACAAGTTGAGGGGGTCTTCCCATTTAGGCTTCATGCCACTTCTACTAAACCAACTTTTTATTAAGTCCCATATACTCAGTCTTGCTCACTTTGGGTACAGGTATGTCCACACAGAAGGGTTGAGTGAATAATTCTTCCATTACACGCCGGCACACCAAGGCTAACATAGCCAACTACTAAGGACAACTGACCCGAAATTCTCAAACTACTTGTGACAGTATGTCGTATCTTTATAAGGATACTAGGCAAGATGTGATGCATAAATCATCGCAACTGGAGTTTGGAGACCACAGAAACGGTTCCATTTATTTTCACATGCTACATGGCTTAATACGTATTATTAGCTTGGTCTCATAACCAGACTCATAGTCATCAGGACTTTCCCTGCACCATGCATGCAGGTATATGTCCCCATTTTATTGATATGAAAGGCTAAGTAGACAACACTCCCCCCTAGGTCTGCATGTCACCATCCCCTTCAGACACCTCATCTTGACTAGTTTATGCTCACATCAAGTAGCAAGAAATAATATCAGTATGATAAACGTACTCAGCAGGATCAGTACATTGTTAAAAATTATTGACACTAGATATTAATAACCAATCATTATAAAGGATGTTCAAAATATTAAGTGTCACATACCCTAATTAGTTTGATAGGATTTTATTGTCTCACCGATATAGGATACTATATTTTTTAAAATTCTTAAGGTAAAATAACATATCTACCATAGAACACATTAATTGATTTTTAGCTTAATATAGAGAAGCATTGGTGGAGAAAGCTTTGAGAGTTAGATTTTTCTTACTGTCATTATTTAGATTTAGATCAGTCTTTATATGGTTCTTATCTTTACCACCAAATTTAATCAGAGGATAGGTTGATCTAAAAAATAATTTTACAAATAATTATTTGCTGAAATTCAAGAAATGTGGTTGATACATCTTACATCGATGTATCAAAGGATGGATGAATCAGTTCTAGAATATATCTAAAGATTCTATGATGTGCACAGCTAATGCTATAGTATAAATCTAAGTGATGGAAAATTGGTTGAGTTGGCTTTCTAAGGATTACTAGCTCCCATAAAGGCAATTTTTTCTTCCCAAAAGTTTGAGAGCTTGTCACATTCACTGTAGAAAGTATTGGTTCATGAAAGCCAATTTTGATCTATTACTTAAAAATATACATCTTCCTCTAAACTCACCAGCCGATGAAATTAAGAAGAAAAAGCACTACAAGTGGAACAATTAAATTTATCACCATATAAATAAGTGCAGATTATTTTGGAAATAGATTCAATCAACTATGGAACAAGAGAGGATCAAGTTTGGTGATGCAAAAAAATCGATGAAAATAGATGGGCACCTTTTCCAAGTAAACATGGTATATGTAGGGTATTCAGAAGATCAAGCTAATGAGAGGGACTCCGAGCAAATCAAAATTATAGAAAATCAAAGGCTACCTCATCTCAGCTGATTGAAAAAATCCAAGGACGCCAAGAAAGAGAGCTTCAGGCATCACCATATAGAGAGGAGTTCCAATATGATCCACATTGGGATTGCCCGTTTTTATGATTCTACTGGAATGAGGGGATGAGGCTGCCATCAATTGATGATTGTCCTGAGTGCAACATCAAAAGGCCATAATGCTTTGAACATAGGAGGTCTTCACAAAGCCCATACCTGTTCAGGATTGGCCATTAAGAAAATGGACATTGATTCATGTCATTCTAGAGCCGATTCATGAAGATTTTTTTAAAACGGTTGATGATGAACTTAATGAAAAAAATTAATGGACAATTTGATGAAGGACAACATGTTTAAAACCTTTAGTGGTGCCCTAGTGAAATTTTAACAAAAATCAAAAAGAAGGGTACAATGATTGCGGCACTGAGAACAAATAACAGAGCAGCAACGAAGCTATGAGGAAGCCTATTGTCAACTCAAAAGGACTAGCAAGGAGTGGCATGTTAAGCAAAAAGCCAATGAAGCAAGACCATCGGCTTCAGTCAATATGGTGTTTATTTTACCCACAGAATACAAAGCGCCATTGTCTGATGATGAGGAGAGTGAAGAATCTATTGCTCAATTGATGTTGCAACCCCAACAAGCTATATTTGGTAAGGCTGAAGAATCTAAGCATCATCATTTGCGACCATTGTACATCAAAGGATAGTTTGATGGCAAGCTAATGACAAAAATATCGGTTGATGAGGGAGCAACAATGAAAAATGCAAGCTTGGGAAAACCGCCAAAGATATTATCAAGATAAATATGGTTCTAAAAGACTTCAGATGAATTTTGTTGGAGGCAAAAAGGAATTTAAATGTGGAATTGACTATATGAAGCAAGATCTTGCCTATGACGTTTTTTGTGATTGAACGAAAAGGATCATACAACTTGCTCCTAGGCAGGGATTGGATTCATGCAAACTATTGCGTACCTTCTACCATACATTAAAGTTTGATCCATTGGCAGGGAGATCAAGTGAAAATTATGCTTGCTGATAGATCGGTTAACATTGCAACATTTGATCTACTAGATTGGAAAATTGAAGGAAATAACTGCCTGTCTAGACATGTGTGGGAAGGGGATTTTCTGAAGAGCACAAATCATGATATACAACCGATCAACGAAATCAGTTTGTAACTATTACTCTAAGACACTATAGATAATATAGATGGAAAATTGGGATAATGGTTTATGTCTGCTGAAGATTTGAAAAAAAAAGATATAGGTTCTAGAGATAGGCCATGGCTGACATTTATAAGTGCTAAATTATGTCTTGAATTTAAAAGAGAATTAATAAAATTATTGAAGGAATATCGAGATTGTTTTGCTTAGAAGTAGCATGAGATATTAGGACTTAGCCGATCGATGGTTCAACATTGAGTACTTATCAAACCAGGATATCGACCGTAAAAAAGCCTCCAAGATGCTTTAAGGCGGTATTATATGAAGAAATTCAGGTAAAAATTATAAGGTTGTATTATGCAAATTTTATTAGATCATGTGACATATGCCAAGTGGATATCTAATATAGTCTCAGTGAAAATAAAAAATAAAAAATAAATGGTAAGTGTCTACTTCCAAGACTTAAATAGAGCTACACCCAAAGATATGTATTTGATGCCCATTACAAATATTCATAGATGGCAATGCATGATATAATCAAAATTTTATAGCTGAAGAAGATATTCCAAAAACTACGTTCAGGTGTCTAGGCGCCATTGGTTTATATGAATGAGTGGTTATGATATTTAGACTTAAAAGTGTCAGTGCTACTTACCACATGATCTTATTGATTTATTGGTGGAAATTTATATAGATAATGTGATAGTCAAATATAAGAGTATTGAAGGGCATATGGCTGATTTGTGAAGGTGATGGAAAGAACAAGGAAATATGGACTAAAGATGAATCCCAATAAGTGCACTTTTGGTATATCGGGTGGGCAGTTTTTAGGATTCATAGTATATGAAAAGGGCATCGAGATCAGTCAATGAAGCATTAAAGCTATCAAAGATACAGAACCAGTAGTCAATAAAACAATGTTGCAATCCTTGATTGACAAAAATAATTTCATAACAAGATTTATTTTAAATTTATCAGGAAGGATCGAGCCTTTTACTCCGTTATTGAAGTTAAAAGCTGATCAAGATATTATATGGTGAGCTAAATAGTAGAAATAATTTGATAAAATTAAGGATTATTTAAGTTCCCACTAGTCTTGGTTTCATCGCATAAGGGGAGGTCATTCAAATTATACTTATCGATCGATGAGAAATCTATTGGATATGTTTTAGTTCAAGAGTTTAAAGGAAAAGAGCGAGTCATATTTTATGTTAGTACAAGAGTTTTGGATGCTTAAATAAGATACCCTACTATGGAAAAATTTTACCTTTGTTTATATTTTTCATGCATAAGATTGAGATATTATCTTCTATCGGCTGAGTGCATAGTGGTACGCAAAACAAATGTGCTGAAGTATATGTTGTTGGCTCCAATGTTGAAGGGGAGGATTGAAAAGTGGATCTTTACTTTGACGGAGTTTGACTTACGATAAGAATCTGCTAAAGCAATAAAAGGACAAGGAATAGCTGATTTTATTGTAAAATATCGTGATGATTCCATAGGATAGGTGGAGCGGTGTCTTGGAATTTATTTTTTGATGGATCAATATGTAGTCACAAGTGTGGGGCATTGGCCTTGTCATCATATCATCTCAGGGAATTTCATTGAATTTGCTTTCACAATTAAGCCTTATTGCACCAATAATCAAGGAGAATATAAAGCGGTGCTCAAGGGACTTTAGCTGTTGAAGGAAATTATAGTCAATGCTATAGAGATTATGGGGGATTCATTGTTGGAGATCAAACAATTATATGGATAATATGACTGCAAGGGTGAGATTTTGGAATCATACCATGAAGAGTACAAATAATTGCTAAGAGATTTTCAAATTGCATCAGTGAGTCATATTCCTAGAGAGCAGAATACATAAGACAATAGTCTTAGACAAATTGCTTCAGGTTATTGGCCAATTGGTGAAGATGTGGAAGTCAAAGTAATAGTTGTTGAGGCCCACGACTGGAGAAAGAAATTATAGATTATTTATAAAATCCAATTATCAAGACATGTCCGTTCAGAGGATGAGAAATTGATATGATCAGTCAGATATATCCTACATCGAGCAAAGAGCACAAGTTTATATTGATAGCAATGGATTATTTTACTAAATGGGTGGAAGTCATTCATTTGAAAAAAGTTGCATCCAATGATGCCATAGAATTTTTCAATGAGCATATAATTTATAGGTTTGGAATTCCTTAGATGATTACAATGGATCTAAGATTCTATTTTTGTATTCGATGAGTTCCAAAAATGTACTGCCAAATGGGAATCAAGCTCTTGAATTCATCTCCTTATTATACTCAAACCAACGGACAAGCCGAAGCTTTAAATAAAAATCTTATCAAGTTGATCAAGTGCAAAATAGATAAACAATCACGGAGGTTACATACAACCTTAGCTGATTCAATTTAGGCCTATCGGATGGCATGTCATGGATCTATGCATGTGTCGTTGTATCAATTAGTGTATGGACATGTGACTATGCTACCTTGGTAAACAAGTACATTGGCTCTAGAAAGATATCACTACCAAATCAATTGACAGTCAACGATTATTATAATTTAATGACTAATGAATTAGAAGATCTAGCTTGGAGTTGGCTACATGTGCTTAAAAGTATTGAGGAGAATAAAGCTAGGGTGGCTAGACACTACAATAAAATGACATCACCTAAATCGTTTGACGAAGGGATCTTATGTGGAAGTTGATATTACCAATTGGGTCCAAGGATAATAAGTTTGGAAAATAGTTACCTAATTAGAAAGGACCATATCGGATAAGTTGATGTGTATATATTGAAGAATCTTGAGAGAGAAGAATTTGCCAAGGCACTCAACCTAAAGTACATGAAAATATACCACCCTAACATTTGGATCTATTCCTATATCAGCTAAATGCAACCGATATCTACAGAGGTTATCAACCACATATAAAGCCAATGCTACTTATATTGCCTAAAGATAGCTGATACTATACGTATCGCCTTTAGAAACATGCACAAGAGAGAAAATATATTTTGAAGATGGTGAAATTAGTAGATCTTGAATCAAAGAGTGGATGGGTTGATGTATGTGGTGGTGTTAAGGCAAGTCAACATGGTCACATCCATTAAGTTTGGGGTCATTGACCCATGACTGTATAAAAAGTTGTTTAGGGCATTAGGCAAAAATAAGAAGCCGATGTGAGCAAAGGCTCATTCTTCTCCATCTCTATCAAGGATGGTCCGATGCAATGTCCAATATCAAGTTCATTCCAAAGGGTACTCTTCGCAACCGATACCTGACAGTACCAATTTCTCCAAGCTAGGACTTTGCTTGTCTATGATCTAAAGCTATTAGTCTAATCATTGATGGACATGGAAGAATTTTTTAGCGAAATCTGCTAGTTTTCAACATTGATAAAGTGTATAGGATCTTCGCTACCCATGGGGCCCAGGTAAAAGTAATTTGGGCAATCCACAATAGGGATTAAGATCTGGTTCTTATGTTTCTATAGGAAAAATAAAGAACATGATGAAGGGAACAGGAGGCACCTAGCAGACCTAAATTGCAATAAGCAAAAAAAGAAATTAGTGAAGAGGTTACCTCTGGAATGAAGATTGAAGATGCCATTACAAAGGCTAGTGGGGTTGCGCAAGAGCAGAAGAAGATGGAGGCTTCGAGGCGTTGTAGAATCGTTGTAGCAGAAGGAGATGGAGGCTTTGAGTTGTTGGAGATTCGCTAGAGGATTCGAGGTGGTAGAGAGTTTCTTGTAATGAGTAAGCAAGATGTGACATTTTGGGGGAGGCGAAGGGTTTTCATAGGAAGAAGCACCAGATAAGCCTATAGACCATTAGAGGCATTATTACTTGGGCTGGGTCAAATAAACTAAAATAAGTTGTAATGATCTATGAGAAAATTTCAGAGTTATAAAAACCCATAGAGGATAATTTCCAAGTATGAGTCCTCACACACTGAAATTGGGAGGCATTTGTTAGACACTAGAAAATCACCACCGCTAATTGGATTCGGTCACTAACAGTAAGTGTTCAATTTGAGCACAAACTGAGTCCAATGAATACATTACTACATATCGAATATAAATACATGTCAAGTCTAATTAGGATACGAGTCTCGATTTTGATACGAGTTGTGGATGAGGCAGTTTTGTTTATAAATATCTCTTGTAAGTAGGTAGCAGTAGTCACTTTCATTTTCTTTTTAGGATAATTTTATCTAATACGGTTGTTTGTAACCGCATCAGATTCTTCATAACCCAGGATATAAATATGTACACTTAGGGGCCATATAATCGATTAAATCAATATAACAAATTGGGCATTTCACCACCTTCAAGAGTAGAAGTAATGTAGTTTTTGACAAGATCTTGCTTTGGGTTAGACCACATCGGTTAAGTTCAATCTTCAGCAAGAAATGAGTCTCATCATACAGTAAATGTATTAGCTTGGTTAAGACTTTCTTGGTTCAAACCGATATCTTTGCTAAGTTTATTCATTTGCTGGCTATCATGATGCATCCAATTCTGTCTAAGACGGCATTGATTCAATCTCTTCATCCAATCTAGTACATCTATCATGTTGGTATATAGTTTATCGACATATTATGTTTATCTTGTTATTATTAATCTTGTACCATCTTGGTTAGGTTTGATCTATTATATTACTTTAATTAAGATAAATCTTGATAAGTTGATAAATTTTGTTCAACGTTCCATCGGAGTTCTAGATGATGAATTATATTTATATTGTGTTTTCATTCTCATCCATATCAAATTATTATCTGATATACTTTTTATATATGATGTTAATCTTCTATCAATCGTATCTAACATTATTAGCTATAATCTTATACCGTCTCAGTTTAGTCTAATATATAAGAATTGTCTTTAATAAAGTTAGCTAGATAACCGATAGCTCTAGTCCGTATCGACCTATTAGCCGATTGGCTCACTAGTCTAATTTTTTTTTATTTCCCATGTCAATTGCATATCAAATTGATTTCCACGCTCTGAATCTAAAAAAATTAAGTACCTACACTAGAGCTAAGTAAACCTTATAGGCTTTCATGCATTTGACACATTAGTAAGGTTATTGGGCGATTTTCGTGTCAATAGAAGGTGAATCCCAAAACCTTTCATAACACCGTTGGGTCTCCCACAATTTTTCGAGAGATCATCGGGAACGCCTCCAAAAACATCTAGACATGCCAAGATGCCAAGAGTATCAACCTTACTTAAAGCTCTACACACAATATTCTTGACGGGTGCACACTTGGCTATTAGAGAGTCTAGAACAAGTACTAAGCTTGAGAAATGATGAAGCACATTTAGCACAAATAGACTCTTGGACTTTCACAAGGTTGCACCAGCTATAATGGATTCCAAAATACCCCATGGGGTCCAAGAGCTTAGGTATTTATAGGCAAAACCGAGGCAACTAGTCATTTGTGATTGTTGTGCAAAAACATCCAAAAATGTATAGAATCAAATAGTCTAGTATGATGTCAAAATGTCCAGCTCTTTACACTTTTTCAACAGTTACTGACCTATTAGCTGTTATCCTATTAAGGGCCAGATAATCTCACTTAGGCTAGATTGTCCATTGTACATCTTCTAGCATGGCTACCTGACAAACTAACTGTCGCACTTTATTCAACCTCTACTACACAAAGCATGAGTTGGATTATCTGATAATACTCTAGACTATCTAGCTCAACCGATCAAAATAGAATTGTATTGTCCGATCGATGTAGAATTGTTTGGATAGTTCAATTTCTTTATTCAATCAATACAAGACCATTCCAGATATTGATCTAGCCGAACAGTCTGATCACCTTCGAATTGTCCAACTCAACACTTGATCTCATATGATCAATACATGATCGTGTGATCATTGTTGAGCCGGACAGTCTGGCATCTATCTGGACTATACAATCTAGCTGTAACCATCAGCCATACACTTGTTGGGTCGGATTATCCAGTACTACTAGGATTGTTCAACTCACACTTGTTTTAGAGCAAATAAGGGATAAAAAAAGAACTTTTTGCTTGAAACTTTTGGGAGATTTAGCATATGTTTTAAAGAGACTAGAGACCTAGTGTGCACCATACCTAAACTCTAATACTTAGAACATCAAGCTACTAAACCAAACTCTCCTCTACATAGTACGATCTTTTATAAATATAAAGGAAATATATATCTATCACATTCATCCAATACTTTGAATGCATTTTGGCATACCGAGGCTTCTTATGAGTCCATCTTTTCATCATGACTAATCTTTGACCATAATATGTCAAGGGATCATCATCAAAACCTGATGGTCTTTCAATCACACTTCAAGAAAATAATTAATTTGATAATTATATTATTATTAATTACCAAAACCTCAACACATGGGGGTGAAGATGCTTTCACACTCCTGCACACTGAATTATATACTTTACTTACATGCTATAAGCAAAGCAACCAAAGTAAATAAAACAATGAATACTTTATCTAAAGTAGATGAGGAACCCACAAGCAAACTATAAGTAAATGAAACTGAATAAATTATCGCAAAGAGAAGAATCTATATGTTACCCGACTGAGAAGACCGAGACAATTATTCTAGATGGAGTTGCATCTTCGATGAAGAATTCGGAAGACAAGCCGATATTCCTAACTCATCCTTAGAACTTCTCCCTTACCCTACCCTACACTACTATTTTTCTAGTGTGGTGCATCTTCTCCTTCTCCTCAATTTTTTTCTCCACTCTAATTGCTGGAAATGGTGCTAGTTATAGTGAGAATGGTACGAGAGAGGTACTTGTAGGTGTTGGGGCAAAGTCAGTGCACTGATCGGGCTATTTGGGTGGGCTGACCGAGCACATGGTGGTTGGCTCCATCAACGTCTTGGATGCATTCTCAAAGACAGTTTTGAGGTCAGTTTGCTAGTTGGAGTGGCGGTTGAATTGGTCTTGAGGTGGTTGGAAGGTCACGGGTGACTTTGGTTGAGGCCAACTAGGCTTATGTGGGTTGGCCAACCCCTCTAAGAGGTCTAGATGCAATCCCAAGGGAGTTGTGGGTCAACCAGTACAATGAGGGGTTGGTTGGTGTAGTTAGGGGTTAGTCGGCCCCTTTTCTAGGTCAGCTAGCCATTCCTTTAGCTCATCCAGACAACCTAATCTTGTAGAAGTTGTATCTCCTTCATCCAGACTTCAAATCATACAAACTATATATCCAATTTGATTGTCTCAATGAGGGCTTTGATATAGTTGACTCAATTATGTGATTTGGCCTCATTTTATTGGCGGTTGAAGTGCTCCTTTGTATTTCAGTCAGAAGAGCCCTTTTAGAGTTCTCCAACTTACCACCTAGGAGGCAAGAGCCCAGAAAAGATCTTTGTAGTCCATTTCTGGTATAGGTGGATTTGAGATAAAAGCATGTGCATCTTAACTGGCTACAGCAGGTTGCTCTCTTCTAGTCATGGATGGAATGGAAACCACATGGCATGTCTTCTATAATGAATGGAAGGTTTCAAGATGTTCCACCTTTCATAACTTTTTCACAAATCTCACTCTTCTTTTTCCCTCACATATCATTGTTATTTATATACGGTCTTCAAAAAATATTACATGTCAAAACTATTGTTACTATGAAAAAGCATATAAAAGATTAAAAAAACTAATAGTGTGAATATTTTATGTGGGAAATAGTGTGATTATTTATAATATGGTGCAATTGGTTGCATATGGAACATTTTACTGGGTTAGCCATTTTACACAAACTAATTATGAATGTTCAAGGAGTGTTATTTATAGATGATTAGATGGATTACAGATAATTTCTCATAGGGATGAATTAAATAATAATAAGCTCAAAATAGTTTAAAATAAGTTATCTAAACAATGTTGATGTAGAAAGTTTTTAGAGAAATCATACTTTTTTTAAAAGAATGGTACAAATAATATACACAAAATCCATCAGCAGAGTCATATTGCTTGCTTGCTGCTACACAATTGTGCCTAGAAGTTAGCATGCAAGTTGCAGAGCAGGGCCTCTTCTTCTACTTCCTCATCCACCAGCAGGTTACGCAGGAAGGAGCTGTGCGCTGCCTCTTCTTAATCCCCTTAGCTCCTGGCGGTGTGATGTCACCTCTCCTCCTCTCTAGTTCAATTGCTAGCTGCAACGACTTGTGCTCCCCCATTGGAATTATTGTTACCCTCATCGTCCTCATCCCAGAAGATCTACTTCGGGTAACGTACTCAGCTCCTTACTTAAATCACAGTCAATGATGTCAGGGAGATGAAAGATAGAGGTGCCAGCAACTGGAAGGACCAACTACTTCCTGCCGCATATGTCATCGGTCTTGTCCTACTTCCGCTCTAAATCTTTTTTAAGAAGAGGTCCTTTTTCTACTCTTGCCACCACTAGCTACTCGTAAACTAGATATTGGTGTTGCATCATATAGGATCAATTCGGACTATGCTGTGCCAGCACCATAAGGTGTATGTGGACTTGCACGACAATAGACGGTAGAAACAACTTTAATTTTGTTAATAGTAGAGATATAATAAAAACTCATTTTAATTTATTAATTTAAACTAAGACATATACATATTAAATATTATTTAATTTACTTTTTACAGCAAACATTAATCGACAAATATCCCAAGAAATTACTATTGCACATGTACATAACTAGTCATCAGAACATATGCAAACTGTCACGTACATGATGTTAACGCTGAAATTTGATTCAACTTGTAAACAGGATCAGCCGATGGAAAATACTGATCGGCTCGTGGGGTGAAGCCGATTGATACTGTAGAGGAACCGATTAAACTGGTGGAAGATTGAATCGGTTTGTTTGAAGACAGAAAGTTATCCAGATGAAGTCGGATCCAAAGAGGAGGGTTAACGCCAAAACTTCAGAAATCTTAGGAAAAGATTATAAAATGATCGGCTTAAGTGAAGGAGAGTCCGATTGCTATAGGGAGGAAGCCAATCAGATGGAGCAAGGAGAGATTCGGTTTAAGAATAGAAGATTATCTAGATAAGACCGAGTTTAAAGAGGAGCCATGAAACTCACGGTAGGATACTATATCTATGTAAATCGTATCTTATATAAATAGGAAGATTTAGTTAGTTTAGTTAACTACCTTAGAGATATTTTCTGTTATCTTTGATAGGAGATACTGTCCGATGGATGTTGTAAAGGCGTCGGACTCTATAAACCCAGGGTATAAATAGACCCCTGAAAACATGTAATCATCATCTCTTGATCAATACAACTCTCGGTGCATTGCCACCCTAGTTTATCTATGTTTTTACCGATGGAGTCTGGCTCTCGACGCGCGGCTGCATCGACTAAGCTCGATCTCCGGCGAAGTAGTAAGTCCCATCACTCTCCCTATATGTCTCGCTTTGTCTAAGGCTGTATCGCTTAGGTTCGATCTCTTAGGCCGATCGGATGTATCGCATCATGTCCATGCAAGGTCTATCGGCCTATCAAGCTCCCTCCGCCGTCGTCGGTCTCGTGCTGCATCGGTTAGGTTGAGCTTTAGGCCTATAGGTCTCTGTACAGCGTTTCATCGGAGTGTTAGCCATGAGTTATCCATACATTGAGCAACACGTCCAGCGTATCGGCTCCTCGGCAAAAGCGCATCGGTCTTCCAGCCGATGCACGACTGTCTTTAGAAAGACGTCTTCTCATTGGTGGGTTCGCTTCGTCCTTACTTCAACACGACCGATCTGGTGTCCACAGTCCCATTGGCGTTGGCCTCGGTCTTGTACTGTCTCGGTTAGGACCGATCTTCAAGATTTGGTGCTGGCAACATCGTTACGGCGGGCGACGGGTCTCGTGCTGCCATATCCGGAGCGGCATCAGCTTTGCAGCTGGTGTGTCTTTTATACAATTCGTTGCTAGTTCACATATGCCTTCATTGGCTTTCCAACCGATGAACGAGCGCTATAGCTTTCATCAACTACCAGGAGAGATCCTGTGTGCTTTGCTTTAAATACCCTTCGGTGCCTCCATCGGCTCTGCGGCCGATGGATCAGGATCTCGCTTTCGCTACACTCGGAGCCATCATTTTCTTCGTCGACATCTATCCACGCCTTCATCGGCTCTATAGCCGATGGAACAGCGTCTCGATCCCTATTGACAACCAGACGATAGCAGGGGCCACCTGGACGCTACCGATGACCGACTCGATCCTATCGGCAGCCAGCCGACAGTAGGAGCTCGTAATCGGCACATCGTCCGATTGACCCATTTGCCTCACCTGCTTGTCAATTACAGGGTCAAATTGACTGTCATGCCTGCACCCGCACCGTTGCGCCGGAGCCAATCGGACTAGCGCGCATACCGTTGCACCGGAGCTAAGCAGACCTTCTAGGCATGGGCATGTTCGCCCGAGATGCTTTCGGCGCGAACATATTTTTTGGCACGCCCAGTGGGACCGATGGTTTCATTCATCGGTTGATAAGAATTGTACTTCATTCATTGACCGATGAGATAGAAATCTTCATTCATCAGCCGATTGGACAGGATTTTATTCATCAACTGCAGAAACCTGAAGATCATTCATCGGCCTAAAATCTTTTATCAGCCGGTGTGATATAATTCCATTCATCAACCAGCGGAACTGTACAATTACCTGATTAGAAGTCAGAATTTTTATTCATCAACCCAAGGGGCATCTTGGTTGCTAATATATCTAAAGAAGAGGTTGATGCCAAGGCACGTTCGTCCGAAGAAGAAGTAGAGAAGGATATTATTCCAGCAACCGTAAGTGATTTAAATGAAGACCAAAGGCAGCAAATAGAGCAAAACATGGACAACTTTCAGAAGCTCTATTTAAAGTCATACAGTATGACTAGTCAAGGGCCGATTCAAAAAGTACAGTTGACAAAATGTGTTTTGATGAAAGAATCAGGTCATTCACCACCTGTGAATCCTCCGAAGTCGTTGCAAGAAATGTTCAACAAAGCATTTTATCAAGCATTCAGCAATCCATAGGAAGTATGGATGGATACATGACAAGATCTGATCAAGAAGACAACACAAGAATTATCAGCTCAAGAACTTAATCAAGATCATGTATCTTTGCCAATAAAGACGGGGTTATCTCAGGAATATTGTAAAAATAAGAGGAGCCTATCAGCAAATGTATATCCACAAACACAAGACCAATTTGGGGGGCAATGGCAGGAGGTACTTCCAGAATATGTTCAAGACAATTATTGTGGAAGATATCAACGTGATCGTCCAGGTGGCAATCCTGATTTGGACACTTATAATGGAGAATATCTCAGGCAGAATCAGGTACCATATCCACCTCCACAATATCAGAGAAATATTCTAAGGGAGAGAAGTATTGGTCAGCCAGAATTGTAAAAATGGTGAAAGAGCAATTTGGTATCAAGCCTAAAGATCAAACAGTTATGTATTGGCACCCGTATCCAGAATGGTTTGACAGAGTTTCATTGCATCGCCGATATACAATACTAGATTTCTCCAAGTTCTCAAGGCAAAATGACATATCTACAACTGAGCACATCAATTGATTCTTAGCACAATGTGGAGAAGCATCGGCTGATGAAGCCCTCAGAATTAGGTTATTTCCATTATCTTCATCTGGATCGGCCTTCCCCTGGTTTTCTTCGTTACCACCGAACTTAATTAGGGGATGGACCAATTTGGAACAACTATACCATATATATTTCTTTGCTGGGATTTAGGAGAAAAGACTATCAGATTTAACATCGGTTAGGTAGAAGCTTGATGAGTCAGTTCTGGAGTACATCCAACGTTTCTGGAATATCATAAGCTGATGTTATAATCTTATTCTGAGCGATGACAGTTAACTGATTTGGCCTTCCAACAGTTGTCGAATCACATCAATTGGAAATTGTTCTCCCAAGAGTTCAACATCTTAGCACATCTGATGCATATGGTTTTGGCTTACGAGAGCCGATTACCAAAAAGGGAGAAGATTTCAGAGCATCGGAGGCTTGAGGAAGAGAATTTTGAAGCATGAGTCTTCATACTTCAAAATTCGGAAGAGCCCTATTGGATCAATCGATGTGTGCCTGGTAATGCTTATATACTAGAGAGTCTTGAAGGGGAGATATTTGCCAAAGCGCTCAACGAAAAATATTTGAAGAAGTATTATCCTAGTGTTTGGGTCGACGTCTAAATCGGTTAATTATGGCCGATTTTTAATTCTCTTCAAGATAGATAAGCCTATAGATGTTATATCAACTAATGATATTGTTTGCTTAAATCAGCTAAGGTGTAGCTAGTTTCTAATATACAGAAGCCAATATGGTTATACCGATTACAGATAGTCAATATCGTTAAGATATCACATTTCGGGTTTTTCAAGGATAAGATTTTACAGGTATTTCTTGATTGCCTCGATCGCACGTAGGCGGACTTGGTCTATTTTGTTGATGGCACGAATGTCATCCTTATCGAATCCAGGGATGGTTTTCAAATTCCTATGCTGATGAACTGTTTGACGTACTTTATCTGCTACCTTGGCCTCTTGATCTTGGATTGATTGTGGTAGTCCAATAAGATGGGATTAGGTAGATTCGATGTCACAACGCACCTTGTCAAGTTCCGCCATCAAATCGGCTTCTCGTTTCTTCAAGAGGTCAAGCCTGGAGTTGGTATATTGCAAGTCAGCTGTCATCTCATCAAGTTACTTCGTTTCGACCTGGGCGTATAGCTAGTCATTTTGGGCTAAACTACTCTACTCAACGCGATCGGCTATACGTCGTCTGGTTGTGATTAGCTAGGTTCTTTGGAATTCCAAATGGGTAGCAGGTGTGAGTACGTCGGTCAGCTTTTCGGGCAGAAGGTGTTCAATCTCAGCAAGTCTTCCTCGGATCGGCCCGCAATCTTCTACCAATGATCAGGATTTTCAGCTGATGCATGATATCTGATAGTTGCTCACATACATCGGCTGGTACAAACGGTTCGATTGCTACACTGGTAGCTATGTCTTCGTCCAAATCCAAGTATTTACCGATGTTGAAGGAGAACAAGTCGGCTAATGACTATACATTAATATCGGTAAATAGGAGGATCATGAGCCAGGGCAGAAATAACATATAGGGTGGATGTACATGAGATACAACAGGAGCAGTCTAAGCAATAATGTTGGTATCAGCTTGATGAGAGGAAATTTGGGGATTGGATATCATAACTTCTGAGGTAACCATTGGCTCAGTTCTTGTAACAGCATCTAGCAGTTGGGTTTCAGGAGCCAATGGTTCAGGCTGCAAAGTAGAGGTGTTAAGATAAATATGAAGACGACAAAAAAGAAATAATGTTGACACATACCAATGGGATGAAGAAGTCAGGATCGTTGCAGGAGAAGGGCTTTGGAGAGCTGGTGTTATAGTTGCAACATCGGCATTAGATTTTTATTTCTTAGGAACTGTCCGAGTAACCAGCTTCTTGCGTTTCATCCCTAACATTCGCGGTACATGGAGTAGAGCTGATGGAGATGGGGCACTTTGTCCAAGGATAGACTTGGCCGATGGAGGTTGATAAACAATTGACCGACCACTTGCACTGGTTGTAGGTGCTTCTTTGTCACTAGCTTGTGGGGTCATGGAGATTAAGTGACACAGTCGAGATTCAATATGATATGGAAGAGGTGGTGTAAGGAGAGAGATTACCTCTTCATCAGATTCAACGTAGTCAGGATTAAGGCGCAGACAATAACATTCAGCCGATAGACTGAACAAATGCCTTCTCCACTCCAACCACCATCGACCAAAAGTCTGGTATTGGATATATAGGGCTCGAAGGTGGAGATGGTCCCCAAGGACAAAGATGTTGCAATCATTCTTAACCGATTGTACTCCAGGCTGCTGTTTACTTCTTCTCTGGCTTGGAATTTGCCAATGAAGAATAAGCCAATTGGGAATTGGCCGAAACCCAACTGACGAGCGCCGACAGAAGGATGATAGAACTCGTACGATGGGTGTTGGGATCGGCCTAGTGAAAATCCAGTTGACAGAAGATTGGGAGTTATAGATGACAGGAATATAGTCTTCAATTCTTCATCGACTAGTGCATTCAGTGGATGAAACCTGGAAGACATTTCAAAAGACAAATTGCCCTTGTAAGTAAAAACATTTGAACCATTGACTGAGTCTGAGGGGGGTCATTTTGCTTCTAGGAAGAGCCGATGCCGCTTCAACCAGAGAAGTGCATCAGCGTTGGCTGGTCTCACTTTCTTCTAGGTAATCAGTTGGAAATGTCAGAGAAGAAAAAGGGATCCTGGGGATGACTCTGAAGGTTTAGATGTTCAACCAAAGTTGTATGAACCACCAGGGACCACTAATATGACCGACTGGTTGACCTACCAATAGTTTGTTCGCCACCTAATGAAACAGTTGATAGGTGGCTCCAAGGATATATTGCCCCAGAGGAATGTGGCATTGGTTGGCTAGGAGCTCCGCCAAGCATTGTATATTGGTAGCTGGACCAAGAGTTGAACCACCAAAGACAAACCGTTCCAGCCACAGGTTTAGAAATGCAACATGTTCCCGTTCATCGACTAGTTCGGAGGTCTTACTGTGCAAGGATATGTATTTAGTCCACCCTCTGATGTTTTTGGTATTCAACCGATGAGTGGGTTTGATTCGGAGGATAAATGGATTTACATAATTAGTAGTGTTGAGGCGGGTCAATATTAAGGTGGGAGTCATTGGACCATGTCCAAACATAAAGGCGTTAAGTATATTTGACCAGAAATAGGAGGCTGATGCGAGCAAAGACTCATTCTTTTCCATATCAACTAAAGAGAGGTTGATACAGTAGTTGATTCCGAGTCTTCCCAGAATGATTTTTTGGAAGCCGAAACCCTAAGGTACATATTTCTCTATTCTAACAGTCTACTAGGCCAAGATCTGAAACTATTGATCCAATCGGTGATAGTCATGGTTGAATTTTTATATGGAATCTGTTCTGTTTCAAAATATATGAAGTCTATTGGATCTTCATTACCCATAGGGCCAAGATAAAAAGAAACCGGGGCGATCAAAAACTGGGATGGTGTTCTCGCTGGATCTCACGTGCCCAGCGCGAACACACCGATGCCTAAGAGATCTGCTTAGCTCTAGTGCAAGCCGTTGGCTCCTATCCATGCCTCGAGGTACGCACGCTAGTCCGATCGGCTCCGACGCGATAGTGCGGGTACGAGCGTGCCAGTCAATTTAACCCTGCAATTGACAAGGAGGTGAGGCAAATGAGTCGATCGGATGATGGGCTGATTACGAGCTCATGCTGTCGGCTGGCCGCCGATAGGATCGAGTCGGTCATCGGCCGCATCTAGGTGGGCCCTGCTATCGGCCGATTACCGATAGGGATCGGGGCACTGTTCCATCGACTGGAGAGCCGATGAAGGCGTGGATAGATGACGAAGGGTGTGATGGCTCTGGGTATGGTAAAAGCAAGATCATGATCCATCGACCGCAGAGCCGATGGAGGCACCGAAGGGTATCTAAGGCAAAGCGCGTAGGATCTCTCTTGGTGGTTGACGGAAGCTGTAGCGCTCGCTCATCAGTTAGAAAGCCAATGAAGCCATATATGAAGTGGCAAGGAATCGTATAAAGACGCACCGGCTGCAAAGCCGATACCGCTCCGGATATGGCACGTCTTTTTGAAAATAGACGTGTATCAGCTGGAAGGCCAGTGCGCTTGGAGTGGCGCTCGAGGAGAGTGTCTGAAGACTGGCAAGTATCAGCCGAGGAGCCAATACGCTAGGCATGGCGCTCAATGTATGGATAACTCACCAGCTAACACTCCGATGAAATGCCGTATAGAGACCTATAGGCCAAAATCTCAATCCACCGTCAGTAGCCCCATAGGTCGAACCTAACCGATGCAGCACAAAACCAACGACGGCGGAGGGAGCTTGATAGGCCGATAGACCCTGCACGGATATGATGCAATACATCTAATCGACTTAAGAGGTCGAACCTAACCGATGCAGTCTTAGACAGAGCGAGACATATCGGAAGAGTGGCGGGACTTATCCCTTCGCTGGAGATCGAGCTTAGCTGATGCATCCCCACGTTGAGAGCCAGACCCCACCGGTAAAAACCTAGATAAACTAGGGTGGTGATGCGTCGAGAGTTATATTGATAGAGAGATGATGATTATATGTTTCCAGGGGTCTATTTATACCCTGGGTTTACAGAGTCCGACGCGTTTACAACAACCATCGGACGTTATCTATTAACAAAGATAAAAAATATCTCTAAGTTGGTTAACTAAACTAACTAAACATTTCTATCTATATAAGATACAATTTACATAGATATATTACTTGCCATGGGTTCCATGGCTCCTCCTTAAACTTGGCCTTATTTGGATAGTCTTCTATTCTAGGACCGAATCTCTCCTAGCTTCCATCTGATCGAATTTGTCACTGTAGCAATCAGACTCTTCTTCACTTAAGCCGATCGTCTTTCCAATCTATCCCTAGACTCCCTGGGCTTTCCAAATTTTTGGCGTTAACAGATGACAATCTGACCTTTGAGATCCTACAGTAAACAAGAACCCGACTACATATGAGAAGACAGGATGGGAGAGATTTGTTTAAAATATGGGATAGAAGAGCAGATGAAAGTTACCTCAGGGACTGCGAGGGTCGATGACATCGCGTGAAGAAAAGGGGGAGAAGATTGGTGGCCGATGAAGCGATCTACGGAGGTTCGCCTTCAGTCCTTGCGGCTCATCGTGGTTGGGGGCTCTGATGGTGAGGAAGTGTGTGGAAGAAGGATGAAACAATGGGATATTTATAGGGGCAAAATAACCTAGGCAGGAATCTGGGCTGATTATTTATCATCTACAGGTTATAACGGGCCATTCTGGTTCGTGGAGACTTCTAACGGCTCGAAATTTCGTAGTCTATTGATAAACTCCAAAATTGGGGGGCATGTGTTAACGCCGAAATTTGATTCAGCCTATAAACAGGATCGGCCAATGGAAAATACTGATCGGCTCATGGGGTGAAGTCAATTGATACTGTAGAGGAGTCGATCAAACTGGTGGAAGATTGAACCGGTTTATTTGAAGACAGAAAGTTATCTAGATGGTGTCTGGTCCAAAGAGGAGTATTAACGCCAAAACTTAGGAAAGCCCAACGAAAGGTTGGAAAAGGATCGGCTTAAGTGAAGAAAAGTCCGATTGCTACAGGGAGGAAGCCAATCGGATGGAGCAAGGAGAGATTTGATCTAAGAATAGAAAATTATCCAGATAAGACCGAGTTTGAGGAGAAGCTGTGGAACTCACGGTAGGGTACTATATCTATGTAAATCATATCTTACATAGATAGAAAGGTTTAGTTAGTTTAGTTAACTATCTTAGAGATATTTTCTGTTATCTTTGTTAGGAGATACCGTCCGATGGTTGTTGTAAACGAGTCGGACTCTATAAACTCAGCGTATAAATAGTCCCCCTGGAAACATGTAATCATCATCTCTCGATCAATACAACTCTCGGTATATTGCCACCCTAGTTTATCTAGGTTTTTACAGGTGGGGTCTAGCTCTCAATGCACAGCTGCATTGACTAAGCTCGATCTCTAGTGAAAGGGTAAGTCCCACCACTCTCCCTATATGTCTAGCTCTGTTTAAGGTTGTATTGTTTAGGTTCAAACTCTTAGGCCGATCGGATATATCGCATCACGTCCATGCAAGGTCTATCGGCCTATCAAGCCCTCTCCGCCGTCGTCGGTTTGATGCTGCATCGGTTAGGTTGAGCTTTAGACCTATAGGTCTCTGTACGACGTTTCATCAGAGTGTTAGCCAATGTACATTGAGCAACACGCCCAGCGTATCGGCTCCTTAGCCGATACGCATCAGTTTTCAGAGACTTTTCTCGAGCGTCACGCCAAGCGCATCGCTCTTCCAGCCGATGCGCGCCTGTCTTCAGAAAGACATCCTCTCATCAGCTCAGCTAGCCGATGGGTTCGCTTTGCCCTTACTTCAGCACGACCGATCTGGTGTCTACCGTCCCGTTGCCGTTGGCCTCGGTCCTGTACTGTCTCGGTTAGTTCTAATCTTCAAGATTTAGTGTTGGCAACATTGTCACAGTGGGCGACGGGTCCCATGCCGCCATATCTAGAGCGACATCGGCTTTGCAACCGGTATGTCTTTTATACGATTCCTTGCCAGTTCACATATGTCTTCATTGGTTTTCCAGCCGATAAACGAGCGCTATAGCTTTCATCAACTATCAGGATGGATCCTGCGTGCTTTACTTTAAATACCCTTCGGTGCCTCTATCGGCTCTACGGCCGATGGATCAAGATCTCGCTTTCGCTACACCCGGAACCATCATTTCCTTCGTCGATATTTATCCAAGCCTTCATCAGCTCCCCAATCGATGGAACAGCGTCTCCATCCCTATCGATGACCAGCTGACAGCAGGAGCTCGTAATCGGCCCATCGTTCGATTGACCCGTTTGTCTCACTTTCTTGTCAATTGCAGGGTCAAATTGGCTGGCACACCCACACCCGCACCATTGCGCCAGAGCCAATTGGACCGACGCGTGTATCTCGAGCCACGAAGAGAAGCCAACGGCCTGCACTGGAGCTAAGAAGACCTCCAAGACGTCGGCGTGTTCGTCCGAGACGCTTTTAGCGCGAACACATGACCAATCAACTTTATTTCTTTCAAGAGACGGGCAGCAAAATAAACATGCATTAAATACCGCTTAAATTACCTTATTCATTATCTACGTGCATATTCCTAATATAGCATTTCATTTTACGCTCATTTCCAATCAGGTATTAATACCAATTAATGTATGGTCATTGGTGACCTACTACGGTATTACCTCCTAGGAGGTAATAGGTCATCAAATCAACTAGGATGGACGGTCTAAAATAGTTTGGGAGCACCTAACAAAATCCCCTGTCAAAAACACCCTAAACTGTCCGAAAATAACCTTACTTTTGTCTCTACCTTGTAAAATATGCTAGGCCAACAAAACTCATAGAAATATATGAGTTTAAATTAAGAACGATTGCCAACAATCACCAAACCACAATAAGGGATGGCGCCGTAAGTGAAAATTCAGATGAAGGTTTATCCAAAGTTGGTGACAGGATCTGCCAACCACTTCCGGGGACATCGATCTGAGTAGGGAAATGGACAGATTTGGGGATGACACCAAACCATGGTTGAAGAGCTATAGTTCCAAAGTAGATATGAGATGAAAATAAGCATTGATAAGGCTGCATGTAGTGTTGGAGTAAGAGCCATGGAGGTGAATTGTGCTGAAATTGTTAGGATTATTACGGTTAGACAATGTTGGAAGAGTAAGGGAAGCCGTTGGCCTAAAACGAGTGACTGCTTGACAGTTTCTTTGGCATCAAGCGGGTGCTGCTACCTCATCATGTACAGAGCAATCAACAGCAGGAACAATGGAGACGTGTTTCATTATTGATGCAGTGGTCAATAATGGGTTAAGTGCCTCACATTAGCAGGCTTCCTATTGTACTTGATGGCTGATATCTGACATATACAATGACCCAACGACTATTACACTCTTAATGATGTGGTTGCATGTAATCGTAGCTGATAGGTCAACTTATATATGAATACTAGTGAGCAAATGAAAGATGCCATGGTGGAGGGTTAAATGGCCCTGGCTTATTCAATATAAGCCAATTCTAGCTAATCCTAGTCATTGCCGAGTAATGTGTTCACGAAGGCCTAAACTAGATTAAAGATTGATAGTGTAATCGTTGCTAAGTAATGTGTTCATGAAGGCTAAAACTAGGTTGAAAGAGAATATGAAGGTGAAGTGACCATAGAAACGTAAATTATCCAATATTGCAATTTACATATCAGTATTAGATGACAAGCATAGTTAATACATCAAGACTAGACTTTCGTTCTATATGGCTAAATTTGTATTTTTTGATAACTTTCACATTATACGAGTAGTTATGTTACTGTATTTTGAAGTAAAAGAACCGGACCAAACTGTTGGAAACCTTCGGACCGAAATAAAGAATCAACACGTCAGCAAGTGAGCCTCAACCGTTGGATACAAATCCGAGAGCAGCTGCAGCCACGCAGACACGGCCCCCACATCCCCCCCACGTGCCCCAGAACGACCAGCGAACTAGCCAAAAAGACCAGACGGCGAAAAGAAAATAAAAAGAAAAGAAGCGACGCTCCATTCTTCTTCTGCCCCCACGCGAGATCTGCCGCGCGCTCTCCCTTCCCCGGATCCGATCCCGGCGGCGATGGTCGTCTGCAAATGCCGCAAGGTAACCACACCACCCACCCCCGGCGCTTGTCTCGGGCGCTGCGTCGCCCGGACCGCGGGGTTTCCCTTCGCGCGCGCTCGTACGGTGTAGGCGCGGACTCGGCGGGTTCGGGATCTGCGGGACGGCTTGTTCGGCGATGGAATTGCGCTGGATCTGACCTGCTGCCGCGAACGGCGCGGGTTTGGGGATTTTGGTGTGGGGGATGCGCGGGGTTCTTCGATTAGTTCGTAGTTGGGGAACGGTCCATTTGTCGTGCGAGCGTTTCGTCGAGCACCTTGTGGGCTTGTTCCTGTAGAAATAGCGCGATGTGCTTTGCTTGGTAGTGTGCTGGTGTCTGGAGATTTGGAAACGATGATCCCTATTGTGAGGGCGTGTTTTTGCTTTGCTTTGCAGGCGACAAGGGTTTATTGCTTCGTGCACAAGGTTCCTGTCTGCGGCGAATGCATCTGCTTTCCGGAGCATCAGTTATGCGTGGTGAGCCTCTCTTGTTGCATGTCCTTGGACTCCAGACTAGAATTATTGAATTCTGGACAAGTAAAGCTATTAGGCGACTATTGAATTGTTTGCATATCGTGTTTCATGGTTGTAGTCTTTCTCACACTTTCAGCTGTACTTTAGGGTAATTGGTACTTGTTGTTTTATGATATATTGAGCTTGCTGTCCCTTAATCTTAAAATAGAGACAATTTTATGGTGGTATAGTTTTATGATTTATCACAAAATTTTATGAATCTTAAAACCTTGAGCTCAGCTGGACAAGGTTTATGAATTGTTTGCAAACTTACACAACTGTAATAAAAATTATCACAAAATCACAACTTTAATCATCTATATCGAAGAACCACACTTGCTTGTGCATAATGATGCACAAGGATGTGTATATGGTGGTATACTTTTATGAATTTTGCTACTAAAATATATTCTGTCAGATGCGTTGAAAAGGTTAGTTCTGTATCAAGATATTATCTTACAGATATGGATGAATTATCATGTTCACAGTTATGTATGATATGGATGAAATGTGCAAGACGTAACAAATGGATAGTGATGAGTTCTTCATATGTCTAGTGCCTCAACTAGAATATTAGCACTGAGATATAATAGCATCAGTGCCTTTTGGGTGACTTCTGCATGTCTCACCTTCTGATTTCTCCGTAAAGCATTCATTTTTTTGTACTGATTTCCATTGGCACCTGCTATTTTTTTTGGATAAAATGTTGATTTTCCCCTGAACATATTTGGAGAGGTTAGGCTATAGGTTTTGCAATACAAGCACATCATAGGAGTCTGCTGATTTTTCCCCCTATTTTAAATCGCCATCATCTTGGATAATGCCTATTGGTCAACTAAGGAGATTAGCATGGTGCATACTTTTTTACTTGTACTTAAGTTTCATTTAATATGCATTAATAAATTCAACAAAAAAAAATGGTGCATTATATGTTCATTTCTGTTCGTTTTTCTTTCCATCAATAGAGTGTAGGTTTTCATGCAACTTCTTTATACATGTTACATCCAATTCAGAATCTTTACAAGTTTGTTCTGGAAACAGTTTACTTTCTTTAGTTTTAGAAAGTAACATCTGTTCACTCTTTATTCTTTAGGTCAAAAATTATGCTGAATGGGTTGTTAATCCTGATTACGACTGGCCACAACACTGTTCATCTTGCAATTCTGTTCTAGAAGTTGGAAGCGAAGAAACTACACGATTGGGTTGCTTGCGTATGTGAATTTTCAAATAGAATTTTTGAGTTCACTCATTTCTTAAGGCCATCTTTGTTAAACGTAACAAGATATTTGTGTCTTCACTCTTTTTAGATGTGATGCACACAAGATGTTTGGTATCGCACATGCAAAGTTATTCAACCCAAACAGCACCAGCTGGATATGTTTGTCCTTCATGTTCTACACCTGTAAGTTTGTTTCAACCCTCCACCCTCCACCCCCAAGTGGAATGCATGCATGGGATAGCTATGGCTGGCTGTCTGATTTTATATGTCATAGCTCTGAGGATGTGACAGTACAGTGACCTTGAGCTATGATTTCCCTTGCAGATATGGCCTCCTTCAACAATTAAGGATACTGGTTCGTGCCTTCACTCAAAACTAAAGGAAGCAATAGCCCAGGTTAGATCATTCAATCAATTCCTGCATGCAAAATCCAAACCATTGGTTTTACTTGTTTCCTATAATAATGCCCATTGGCTATGTTCTACTCGTGTGACCAAACCCATTAACTCTTTAAGTTCATTGTTAATGGTCTTTTCACCTAACGTAACTACTCCAATTGGCTAGTTCTTTGCAGTTTCCAATACTACTTTTGGTGATGAACAATTAATGCATGAAAATATACTTGTGTGACATGAAGTTTAACATGCAGCGTTCAAATTAATGTTAAGGTATATTAGTGGTCTTCAGCCTTGACAACTATGGTTTTTTCCCATTAATAACTTTTAAGAATCTCAGATGCAATTTTGTTCTGCTTTCCCATTGTACTGTTGTGTACATTTACTGCAAGGCATAATTGTCTCATATCAGAGTTTGATAAAGCCTGCACTTTTCCAATGTACTGCAGACTGGATTGGAGAAGAATGTATTTGGAAATCATTTTGTGGCAATGCCTAAAGCTGATACTCGCACCCCTCCTGCTTTTGCTTCAGATCCTCTTAAACGTGTATCCATCTCTGGTGATAGAGAATCAAATGGTGCGAACATAATCAATTCTTCTATAGATGCAAATTTACCATCTGCTGGAATGTATTCTTCTGCTACTGTGGGATCTGGGACAATTAGTCACGTGGAACCAGAAATAGTTGAAATAGATGGTCCTAGTCCAATAACAACTCAGTTCCCAGAACAGGAGTCCAACTTCATCAGAAGTCCTAGCCCACATGGGGTAAGTCATGTAGTTTTGTATTTGTGCTTATTATCCACCTACTTTTGAAATTATGTTTTTGCTTAGCCATAGTGATCGTATCCTTTTATTTTGCAGCCGAGTTCTATGACAAGAAAAGGTGCTAACTATATTGAGAGGCAAAATTCAGAGATTTCTTATTATGCTGATGATGAGGATGCAAACCGGAAAAAGTATACCAAAAGGGGTAAGCATGCTTCATTGTATCCACACTCCACAGTTTTTTGAAATACTTTTAGCTTTATTGATATGATGATCTAAATCAAAATTTTACTAGCAGAGCTCTTGCTGTTCCACATTTTAATAATCATTCTACTGCCATGATGTCACTTGCCCAGAAATAATCATTATCATTTCTTGTTTGCAGCTTGATATGCTTAGTTAGTTGCTTACATTGCTGTCATATATCACTGTGCCTTCATTTTCGAAGCATGAATTCCTTCCACTAACGGACAACTTAAGTGTATTGACCAAGTCATTGTCCATAGCTCTGCTAGCTGTACAAACATGTAAGAATGGTAGTCCTGGGAAATTGCAGGAGCATATTTTAAATTTCCGATTCTTGAGCCCTGGTCAGACTAGGCTAAGCTTGGTTGGTTTCAAACAGGTTTGCCAGATTAGACATGCTATAACCTTGTGCTGCATCATGCATTTCACTTGCCCCATAAAGCTTGGAATAGTTGGTTTAATGAATCCTAAGATCCAAATATCCAGATATAACTCTAGATTGGTATCTAGAATGGCAAGAACAGCTACCATTCAAAAGATGGCCACTGAAATCTCTATGCAAACACTATCCAAAATTCTAAACTTTTAGATATTCATAATTCCATCTCCCGTAGCTTGTCTCCATGTTTTTTTTACTTTTCTGGACCGAACTGTGAATTGCTAAAAATGAACTTGCCCTTGCTGCTTGGTGGCATAAAATGCTCAATTCATTCATGTTGTATCGTACTCGTTTAATCGCTCATCAATTCCTCCCAAGAGGTGTTGCACATTCTTTTCCTGCTCCCCATTCACCTGCTTGCCACTGCCCACACACCGCCACACCAACTAGCTGCAAAAGTTGTTGTGAATCAGGTCAGTTGGCAGGAACAGCCTCCTGGGGAAGCTGGCATGCTGTCAGTCTAAAATAATGTCTGAAATCCTTTACTTGACAGAAATGGTAGAATCTAAACATTGAGAAATAAACCAATTTCTCCTAAAAGCTTGGTAGAATTTTATCGCGGCAAATAACCTGGCATGAATTAACTGGTCACTATTCATGATTTATCTGATGAACCAAGGTAGTATGGAATAAAGTTTACTTTGGAATTCAGGTGCCATTGATGTTCAAATCTGTTCTCATCCTCCCAGTTTCATAACCCTCCCAGTATATATATAAATGCTGGAAATATTAGAATGCTGGTTTAGGAAAGATCTGGTTTATGTGTATCTCACATTGAACTGAAAAATTACTTCAAAGCATAGTATACCATTTGTTGTATTTACATGGCTTCCAACTACAGGTACATTCCGTCACAAATTTCTAAGGATGCTGCTACCTTTCTGGTCCAGTGCGCTGCCAACACTGCCAGTTACAGCACCCCCTAGAAAAGAGAGTGATGCTCCAGATGGCCGTTCACGACATCAAAAATCATCAAGAATGGATCCTACAAAGATCTTACTTGCAATGGCGATCATGTAAGCTTTCTGACATGCTTTTGCATGCTTCTGGAATTAGTATGCTATTTGTAAGTGAAGTAGCATGAGTCTTGAATGGTCCAGAAATCTGACAGTAAACTTAGATGTATCAGTGAATTAGGTTGTTGAATGGTACATGTTCTTCCCAAATATTGAGTCAGAGAACAATCCCTGGCCCAATAATGCTGTATGTTGATCTTTATGCCACTACATGCTTCTGTCTCAATCAATAGCATGGCTTGGAAAAACTAGCTTGTTCCAAGCAGGGATTACCACATTATTAGTATTAGCCAAATAAAAATATTCAGAAGTAATTTTCTATACATTTTAAGAATACATACATCGAATCCTCTTGTTACTTTCTGTTAGAAGAAACCTGCCAGCGGTTTGTAATTGCAGAGAAGCTTCATTGGAATTTGGTATAATGATGACTTTCTGATAGAGATTCTGCCTTTTTCTTGACAAAAAAAATACAGATTCTACCATTGCCAGTGTTTCCTTTTCTGCAGTGGGCTGCACCTTTTGGGTTTACTATTCGGGGGAATACATCATTTCTTTCTGGAAACACAATTTTTTTAAGTATTACTAAAAGTATATATGTACAATATTGTGTCTCAGCATAACCAACATTTCAATTCATTGAACCAACAATTTTTTTCTGTGAACCCTGTGAAGCTAAATAGACTGTGGACTGTGGTACTTGACAAAATTACCCTCTTATGCTGTTTATCATCCAATCTTTGTACTTGACTTTTTGTGCTATCCTTTGAAATTAATTTGACTTGCTTACACTTTTCACATGTTCTGTATTTTGTTTCTTTAATTGTTTTGCCTGCTTATGTTGAATTTCTTACTCTGGGTTAATAATGCAAACTAATGCACATGTTCTATGTTATTACAGGGCATGTATAGCAACGATGGGAATTCTTTATTATCGTTTGTCACAACGCAGTCTTTCTGAAAACTTTATTGAGGATGAACCTCAATAGTAGTACCTGAGATTTCCAATCATGCAGTTCATTCCTGGTGCTCTGCTGCTGATTCCAAGGGTTTTTGCCCTCCCTGTATTTCTTTTCTTCTCCCTTTTTGTGGAGCTTTCTTGGTGGCTGAGGTGGGGTGGTTGTTAGTTACAAAGAGTTATAGTAGACTGCTTCCATATGATGATTGATGATGTTCATGTTTATGTAACTACAATGGTATAAAATGTCCTCTTTGTTATTTACACCTGATGAGAAATCATAGAAACTGCTGCCATTTGTTTATTTACCTCATGATATTTTGCTTTTCTGCCTTTTGATGGCATCTTCTGTACTGTTAGAGATGTTATTTTGATGGCTATCAAGTAGTCATTTGCCAGTGTACTTCTGAGGTAGGATAAGACGTTTGTGGATTTGGTACCAAAATAGAGGGTGTAATTTGGTAGCTCATGAATTCACTGATTTTTTAGACACTCTAGGCATTGCTGTGTAGAGATTGCAAGCTCCAACTTGTATTCATAGTGTAGTTGCAAACGATTGTATCCATCTTATTATATTAATTAAAGCATCCTCTTGCAAAAATCTAAACTTTTATATTTCTAACAATGAAGCTATGCTTGTCTTTTTTCTTCCATAGGCAGCAACGCAGATAGGATGTTTCTTTACTGAAAATTTTCTTTTAGTTTGTGCGCAAATTACTTAAAACAAATTTAATTTGCACAACCATTCTTTTATACTTTGCAGCATCAATTATCTTCGATAGAGTAACCATCGTTTGCAAAATCAACCATTGAAATTATACATGTATGTTAAAGTTGAATTAAGTCTATACACTGACGATGAAATATGAAAGAACGGAAAATCGTATGCTTATTCAATTCTATCATCTATGTCCTTTTATTATTTTTGAAAGAAAATGCTGGCAATTTGATGCGTTGTGTCGATTCTGGGTCAGTATGATCGATGTATTAGACCTCTATAAACAAATAGAGAACAAGTGAACAATGAGATCAACTACGTTGTTAGTGAACGGACCAACGACTTCAACAAGCTCAAAACATGAGCAACGATTCGCAACCCAGAATTCCCTAATCAACAGACAACAAATAAAAATTAAATCAACCTGTCTATGCCTCTTGCGTTCTCCGGCCACAATTGGAGCCACCCATTAGAAGGATTTCTCTTACGCTGCACTTCAATAAGATATTTAGTTCTTTACTACGGGAGTTGCAACCGTATTATATTCAATATGTGAATCGATTTGCCAAGACAGACACGATTGTTGAACAGTGTCTCGAGATCAGATCCTACCCTTGATTCATGTAAGCAACACATGGAGCCAACAAAATGGCCCAGAAACAGCCCAAGTCCAGCGGATGCAGGGAAAAGAGGCTACACCCATGGTTAGCCTATGAAACGGAGCTGCTGCAGACAACTAATGGACTCTGGATTTTCAACTACTCTATTATTAGTGGTGTGAAAAATAAATTCATTGGAGGTTGTGGAAGACTGGCTGAGACTGACAACACTAGTACCTACATGACATGTACCTGTAACAATTGTTGGACCAATAGGGCTAGGCACATAGTCAAACTTCAAAACAAAATCAAGAGTGGAGGAAGGTAAAGGTGTAGGAAGCTTAGCAAAAGGAAAGGAAGATTTATTAAAAGTAACATGATAAGAAATAATTAGACGATTGATAGCAAGATCAAGATAGCAGTACCTTTTATGTTTAGAGGGATATCCTAAGAAGACACATGGAGTGAATCGAGGAGCAAACTTATATGGAGTAGTGGTAGATAGGTTAGGATAGTACTTACAGTAAAAGATACGAAGATGGTCATAAGATGGATGAACGCTGTACAGTGTAAAATATGAAGTCTAGAAGTGAAGAGTTTTGGTTGGGTGATGGTTGAGGAGATAGGTGGCCGTGTGAAAAGCTTCCACCTAGCACCTAGTAAGGCGCCAGAATGCTAGGCTGAAACATGAGGGAACATATGATATTGGTGGAATGAATGATACGTTCGATGTGATCGTTTTGAGGGAAGTGTGTAGATATGGCATACGAATGGTGACACCATGAGTAAGAAAAAAAAACAGGTGATAGAGTTATCAAACTTCCGACCATTATCACATTGTATAGTCTTAACCGTGGTGTCAAACTGAGTGGTGATAATATTTGTTGGACTTGAGACGTAAAGAAAAATTCCATGAGTAATGTGAGCGATCATTAAAAATAATAAGATAATATTTATAGCCAGTGACACTAGCAATTAGGGAGGTCCACAAATCGCAATGAATTGAGTCAAAATTTGAAAGGCATACATAGCGACCTAACTGACATGACACAAGATTTCTAAATCACTTTTATTATAGGTAGAATTTAAAGAATGTGCTAAACGAGATAAAGATTTATGATCAAGATGACCCAGTCGGTGGTACCAAAGCATGGTAGAGGACGTAATAGCAGCGAAGACGTGAGGATGGGTTGGTGGCCGAAAGGAGTAGAGCTCTTCAAAGCTATTGCACCTGATGATCACGTTCCGTGTTACTAGATCCTTCACAGAGAGGCCAAAAGAGTCAAATTTGACAGAACAATGATTTTAGTGGTGAAACGACGGACTGACATGAAATTCATATACGGAGAGATAAAAATATTATGTAAATATAAAGGACGATCAGTCATAGGAAAAGAAGTAGATCCAACAGCGGTGACAAGCAATAAGGAACCATTGCTAACAATAATGTTAGAAGGGGTAAAAGAACTGGGTGACTAAACATGAGATAAAGAATCGGAGTTTGAGGCCATAAGAGAGGAAGCACCTAAGTCCATATACCAGTTATCGCTTGGTGGAGGAGTGAGGGTCATGGTATTGAAATTTTGCGTCAAGACCTGTTGATCCTATGACCAGGACTGCTGCTAGGGTGATGCAATGGAAGAAATGTCATAATAGGACGTAGGAAGGAACTGTTGCTGTTGCTATTGGAGATTTGTCCTCCCATAACTGGCGAATGGCTGCTACTACTGCTACTAAAGACAGAGCTGCTACTGCTGCAGAGAGGTTGGGGCGACGGACGGTGACACGCTGGCGACAAGAGCTTAGGGGCAAGGAGGAAGCGATGACAAAGAAGGGTGTGGGCGCGCACCGGGCTGGTTTGGCCAGATGGCAAAAGTTCCAGTGAGCTGGTTTTAGTACGGCGGCCAAGAACTAGTCGGGCGTGGTGGTCATGCTGTCCGCCCCCATTTCGATTGGAGCACCAACGCTGATGACCTCTGCTATTGCCACCGCCGTTCCCGGAGCCAACCAATCTGCCATAGCTACTAGTGCTGATGGTGCCGCTGTGTCCTAGGATGCCGCCACCGATAGCACTCGGGTAGGGAATACCAGGACGTGGCACCGGAGGGCGCACAAGTGTGGATGCCATGAGTGTTGTCGAAGTGGATGATTTGTTGGCGATGGTCACCTCCTCGATGAGCAAATCCACTCAGACATCGGAGAAGGCCGGGAACGAACGCGTGCACTTGATCAATGCTGCCATATGAGAGTATTGCTCATTGAGGCCACGAAGAACATTGAGGACCAAGGTGCGATCCAAGACTGGTTCACCCAAAGTCGCTAGGGCATCCACCATATGCTTCATCTTATTGCAGTAATCAGTGATGAAGAGGTCACCCTAGACAAGGGTCTGGAACTTGGCATCAAGGATGATGGCACGGGTCTTCTTGTTGGCGATGAACTGTTCTTCTAGGCTAAGCGAGATAGAGCGCGAGGTTGGGAATGCGATCGACACTACTTCAATGAGCTCAGGCGACATCATGCCGAACAACCACAACTTGACGGTGCAATCCATGCAGTGCCAATGAGGATTCGTGGAGAAGTCATCGTCGAAGAGCACCAGGCAGTCGAGGGCGTATTTAGTCACAGTGTTGAGGAAGAGCGTGCACCAGTGACTATAGTTCGTGGACGTCTTCTCGAGGACGAGGGGAATCATCATCTTGATGTTGGACACTGCTATGGCCGGGTTCTCATACTCAGTAAGACGATGGATGGACTCATCCGCCTTGGCAGAGACCACCTTGGCCTCGATGGTGATTGCTTCAGCTGCGGTGACGGCATTGGCTATAACCTATCTGAATGCAACATCCTGCGTGGCCTAGGCACCAACGACGTTGGATGACATTGGTGGGAACGCCGACAAGAGGAGTGACGGTGTGGAGGAATGCCGCGACGAGAGGTCAGCATTGATTGTTTTGGGGGAAGAGTGCCGCGGGAGAGCAGTCACAGGAAAGTACACCTCAGCAAAAGGCCAGTGTTGATTTTAAGGTGGGAATGCCGTAGGAGAGGAGCAGCGATGGTGCGGAAGAGGATGCCGCGGCAAGAGGCCAATGGTGGGAGAGGACGCCACAAGAGAAGACGCTATGGGACGTCACGGCACGGGAAAAGACACCGCAGGACGACAACGCAGGAGGACGGTGCGAGAGAACACCGCGGGAGGATGGTGCGGGAGGACAGCGCAGAAGGCAGCGTGCGAGGTTGTCACTGGAGGACAGCGAGGGTCGCCGACGCCGCGAGAGTTAGAGGGAGGAGATCGATCCCACTCTGATATCATAAAAGTGGATTGAATCAACGTAATGAATCTATTAGCCTCATATGACAGATAAAATAAACTACACGGAGATTCAAAGAAGAAAACAAAAGATACAAAACTAATCACGGAACCTAATTTAAACTTTCGTTCGCAGAGACTTTACATGTTAACATATTCCCTGGTTTAAAAAAATATCTTGGACGCGTGTGTGGCACGGGGGCTTTTCTCTCTCTATTTTGGCCTGGGCCATCAGGATAGCGTCACGGGGCGGGTTGTCTGCAGGGGGCTTGGTAAGACCGCACAGATCTTGAAGAAAATCCAATGGACACAATAACGACTGACAAAGCCCAAAAAAAAGATGGCAGGCTGACCTATAGCAATTCCCATAAAAAAAAACACTCCCTCCATCCAATTTTGATACGCGCGTAATGAAACCAAGAATCCAACAACATTGGTGAACGTATAACTGTGTTACACGGTTTTGGCGGGGTCGAATAAATGTGCCGCGATGATGGTATTTAAGTGCATGGCGATCGTTTAAGCGTGTGACCCATCCATGCTCCGTCCGTTCAAGTGCATGGCGATGGTTTAAATCGTGTTAATTTGCATGCGTGGGCCACCGAGGCGACATCGTGGCTTGATCGATGCGGTAAGTGAATTATAGACTGATTGTTCACCTTGGTCTTGGTGCAAACACCTTATGCGCTCATCAAAACTGGATGAAGGGAGTAAGTGGATTAATTAGAAAATACAGTATAATATAAATTACATTAGTATTAGAAAAAAATTAATTAATTACATAGCGAAATAGGCGCAGCTCAAGTTGAAACATGTCGACCTGAGTTTAAATCCAAGATTTGATAAAAATACTATATTTATATCTAATTATTATTTCAGCCATAGATAACATAACTATCCAGAACAAAACATCAACTCATTAAGAGCGAATAGTCTATAGTAAATTCATCGATCTCAAAATATCATTGGCTCAGTCTTTTAAGATGCTTATAGAGATAGTGTGTGAGTGTGTAAACGTTTCGAAAAAATAATTAATTACATAGGATTCTATGAAAGTTATAGTTAAATTAAGCCGTGAAAAACTATATTGCAATGTCTGTGCATGTGCGCTTCTCACCTTACCATGTTTTTCTCTTATCCCTATTTTTGCCACATTAAAATAGAATAGTAACCACCTCCATATGACCATGATTGTGAATTCTGATTCCTTGTGCAATCAGAACCGATAAAGGTAAAGCAAACCGGGTAGCGCTGGCCAATGGGGCTCACAGCAAACGAGGAAACAGAGGAGAAACTTCGGTAGACCGGTCGATGCCGCTAAGAGAGGAACAGAGGATCACTGAGTAACTTGGGTGAGTAACCGAGAAACACGAGTCTCCAGATAAAATGCAATGGCCGAAAATTTGACTGATTTTGGAAGAGAAATATGTCAACAGGAAATATGTTGAAATTCCCAACGCCTACCAGTCCAAATATACCAGTAGAAATCTAATCGATATAGCCAGTAACAAAATCTGACCATATCACCGTGTGCAACCTATAGTGGCATCTGTGGAGTACTTGAAAGATGGCATATGACCGTGGATTTGCAATACAAGCACAACTCTGCGCCATGGTAATTTTAACGAGCTCTCACCCAACAGAAGCTTACGGATGGCCTAGATTCAGGTCACGGTTGAGAAATTGACTGAAATTTTCAGATGGTTTAATAGGTAAATGAGCTAGTTTGTGCAGCTTATGCGCCATATGAACATATGAGGCCACATATGGATACAGTATTACCTATAATGTCAGTGGCAGCCTTTGGCTATCCTCCCACTCCTACGTCAGTATCGTTCAGCCATTTTTTTTTATATTATTCATCGAATTATTAAAATATATTATTATCTTTATGCTTAAAAAATATGTTTTTTAAAAAAATTATTTTACAGACCACTTAGTTTATTTCTTAAAATATTTAATTTATTCCTATAACCAAATAGATAATCCATAGAAATAATCTTCTTATTAATTTGAATCAAATAGGATTACAGTCAAATTAATCTTCCATATAGTATTCAATGTATGGCATACAGCCATACAGTGAGATTATTCTAAAAAATATGTGCATCCTATCATCGCGTTCTATCCATCCAAGAATAGGAAATTAGGAGTAGAAAAAAGAATGAACTTTTTGATGATTTGCAGCTTAGAGAAAAATTCCATAACGCTTTGGAACAAAGCATTAATCCTACTAATTCCTTTAAAATTCAAATGGAACGAGGTCTACGGGAATTTAGGGGGTAACAAGTTCATGCAGTCGTCGTCCAAACTATAGTTTTCAAACTTTTATTGTTAAAAATCCTAATGAAATTTAATGAGCACGACATTTTATTCATATACTCCGAATTCCTGAGAAACCCTAAAATCTGAACAGGTCCACATCCTAAATAAATAACGGAAGTAAGGTGTCAGCCTGAGGCCCTAAGCCAATACACGCTCAACTCTACACAATTTCCCTTATCGCCGGCGTAACGGTAAGGTGCCATAAACCTACCAAATTTAAAATTTTGCTAAATTTTATCCAATTTTTCAGTACCACGGTAACCAGACTTACCACCATGATGCAATAACCCCTTACGAAAAACCCTGCTCACAGCCCTGTTCTTGTCGCATGTATCGCCTAGCACCTCTTTCCCATTTTTTTTCGAAAACCATGGCTGGTGCGGCGCAGAAGATGAGAAAAATGATATACATGATCAGTATATCAGTTCGCCCGCCGTGCATAAAAGCAGCACAGCAGGACACCAAGATGCCAAAACATCAATTCATGAGAAGCATTTTTGCTTCTGATTCCAGCAGACAATTTAGGACGACAGTTCATAACGATCCAACCATCCCTCGGAATATTACCATTACAGCATTGATTGGGGGCAGATTGTGGAGCCAAATTCACCACAATGCTACCTAGAACTGTGCAGACACGGAATAAGGTCGGCAAAATTCTGTGCAGACAGTTTTCCAGACCCAGTTCATAAAACATTGCTGGTCATTACTTATTTCAATGGAACTTCATAATATCGCAAAATGTGCAATTCACATTGTTAAACAGTCTTTTGTGTGGCACCAGCTGCAAATTTGCCAATAGGTTACTATTACATGGACCAGCAGCAACACATTCGTAAGCTAAAAACTCTATGGATACTTGTCAACCAAAAGCCTGCAAATGTACACTTATCACAAATGGAGCTAACAGTGGCATGTATGGTGAAACTGCTCCAGATAATTTAGCAGGTGAATAACAGAGAATTAAAGACTTCAAATATCAAGCCATATTCACCTCCACATCATTTCCGCATACCTGATAAGCTTCTCAAACATCACATTTCCGCATGTGTCAGTATGTCCATGCCGCCAAGGGGGCCTGCCATTCCTTGGTGTGCACAAGTAAATTAAATTATTGCTAATGGTGTTCTTCGTCATGTGTATGATTTGGCACCTCCCCTTGACTGTCAAGTGGCATGTACTGTGCCATGATAGCTCTGATCTCAGAATCCATGTATGACTGAAAGAAACAGCACGCAGGATTAATATTAGCATGTAAATAAAGATAACGGATAATATTTGGGCAGATTTATAAAAATGTCAGACAATTTGTTGGATTAAAAGAGTTGGACAAAGTATCCTGTTAAAATTCGAGTTTAAAGATTTGATAGCATTGCTAGCAAGTGTAAGGCCATAACCTACAGATAAAAATGTGGACATTTCTGAACTCAAAAAAAAAAGGTGCGATCAGTTCTGACCTTTTCTATTGCAAATTAAGTGGCAAAAAACAGCCACCACAAAGTTGGTATATTGTAGACAAAATCTGACTACAAGTCCATGGCAACCCTTTTGTGACTGCTGCAATTAGGATAACAGCCTGACAAGTGACTGTAAATGTGTAAGAGCACACCTAACCCAATTACCACCATTTTACAGCACTTAGCCTAGTAATGCAAAACTGAGATATATAGTTATTTGAGAAGGATAAAAGGTACCCTATTAAACCAACAAGTTATTACAGATGGTGAAGCAACCATATACAATTAACTGAATAGCTGTCATGAAACAAAAGAGGAACATCAGCTAAACATATGGTCTGTAGAGTAGTAATGGCTATCACCCTTTTTCCCCCCTCTCTTTGCAAAGAACAAAACTTTATTGGCTGACAGAACTTGACCAGTTTCAATCTATATAAGGAAAAAGGTAAAACAGACATAATACGGTGCATGAAAACAGGTGTTAATCACTAATGCACCACTAGGCTTTCCTCTAACCACGATCCAGGGAGTGACTTATCACCCATGTGCAAATAGGGGAGCATAAGATGCAAACAACAGAAAGGTATTAGAATAGTTCTCTTAAACGTGTTGCCTGGTGCAGTTGAAAACACAAGTAATCAAAACATGATATAGTCACAACTACAAAAGTTAACAAACAGCACCCACGAGAGATATCTTTGAATGGTGTTACTTTCTTTTTATTGATAATTCGGCTTTAGATCCATTATTACCAATCTTGATTCACTATACAATAGCACATGGTCTGGATGCAAATTGATTAGAAATAGGACAATGTTTGCATCTGAATAAAATACTAGCTCCATGTGATACCATATAAAACACAAAACTAGACGGCTGGTATAATAAGGATAATACAGCATCCATTTAAAACAAGGAACCTAAAACAGCAAGTTAACAGAAAATAATATTTTCAGAATATCCAGTTAGTTCAGTGAACATACCATTAGACAGCAGAACAATTCATCACTTAACAATGAAAGCTATGAGAATAGAGATAGTATTATTGATCAGCTAGCTTACCCTTAGTCTGTATTTGTATACAACATAACTTCCTGCTGCCACAACTACCAAGACTATCAAGATTCCCCAAACTGCAGCCCACGCTGCTTTAGCCTGAACTGCTGTCTTGCCTACAGATTGATCATCCAAGTAATATTAAGTCATACAAAAAAGATAGATGCAACAAATATCACCAAAGTTTTAGAAATTACTTATGCAAGTATCATGCTCTTTGATGTATAACAGATCTCCACTGCAAGTGCATTCATAGTCACCCCATGTATTTCTGCAGCTGCATTCCGAGCACTGACAAGCTTTTTTCTCTTTGCACTCATCAATGTCTGCAGAAGTAAATGGAAAATAGGGTACACTATAAGAGCTGCTGTAAAAGTTGCATTGCACAAAATTTATATTCCCACCGCTACTACACTAACGATGTTTTATTGCAAGATCTCTACAACACAATAAGCTCAATATATTGTATTATTCCTAATATACCCTTGTCATAGTTTTAGGCATCAAAGATGCCAAGGCAGTGCATTGCCACCGAGACTTCTTTTGAAAGGGGAAAAGAAGAGGATTATTGTGATTGTGAGAAAGATTTTCTTTTTGTTCGAAGAGAAATATTGCCTGTAAAACTCAGAGAAGATAGTTAGGACAGGGTCATATTGTATATATATGCATGTCTTTAATCTCTTAGATTTAGTATAGGAAACTTCCAGTGGATTTACTCCTTCAAACAACCATTTTCCAATATAAAAAAAATTAACTTGCATCTTTTTTATCAAAAAAAATGCACATTTGACCACACCATCACTCTTGGTGTGGTTGTTGGCAACACTTGTATGACAAGCAGTGGGTGGCATACTGGCGTGGCCAAACCATTGCCATGACATGTCCCAGTGCTGCAACATCATCCTGCAGCTAAGCACTACCTTGGCATGGTTCAGGTGTGGAAATAAGGTCTGAGGTGGTTTGTTTTATTTTTATAGAAAAAATGTTAGAAAAAAATCACAGGGTAACAAGGTGGAGTAAATGTTTCATCAATATGTGTGACCATTGGTAAAACATCACTTATTTGAAAATGGGTGTTGCAGAGTGTTTCTAGATTATTAATCTTATAATGTTACTTGTGCCATTGAAAGAACTTCCAACACCACAGATGTGTTTTCCTTTTAGAATCCTAATGAAGGGTGAAACCATGAAAGCGCTACTCATATAGTACCTTCACACTTCTTAACACCATCCCCTTTGAAACCAGCTGGGCATTGGCATTTCCCATTTTCTGACTCCTGAAGAATAAATATTTAAGTACGATACAGTAAGATAACTCATCAGTATTCAGGACAAGTTGTTGCATGCACTACTCATCAGTATTCAGGACAAGTTATTGCATGCACTGCTTAACAAGCCTAAAACTACCTGACAAGCAGAAAATGTTTTGCCATTGCGAGTTTCATGCCAACAGCCACCATGATTTATCAAGCACTTTCCTGGTCCAGCAGCTGCAAAGAAAGTCATCTATATAAATTACTGATTACAGAAAATGTTTGTATTATATGTTGTCCCAAAAGTGATGCACAGCCAAAACAAATACTCCCTCTGTTTTTTATATTTAACGCTGTTGATTTTTAAATATATGTTTGACCGTTCATCTTATTTAAATGTTTTATACAAATATACAAAAATATAAGTCATGCTTAAAGTTCCTTTGATAATAAAACAAATCACAACAAAATAAATAATAATTACTTTTTTTAATAAGACAAATAATCAAACATAGGTTTAAAAGTCAACAGCATCAAATATAAAAAACCAAAGGGAGTACATTGGTTGATTGGTAATTTGGTACCACAAGGAGAGCAAGTTTAAATTCATTTTGGATTAGTTCAAACCCAGAAAATGATATTGACACTGCTGGATGTCTGCAATTGTTCATACCAATTCCAAATAATAAAAGTCAATAGTCAACCTCCTGACAGAAACCAGATACAGTGCAGCCTGATTCCTTTTACACTTTCACTTCATCACCTTTCATTGCATGGACACCATATCTATTTTTCCCATGTACGCTACATCTATCCATAGATATACAAACGAGAAAATTGCATCTATACAAGAAAATGAGTCCAAAAATGTTTCAGTGGTATTTATTGGTACCATCAAAATGTTGGTGGTATAGATGTAATTCTCTAAACAAACAGAAAGTTACATTTACCATGGCAACATCTAGCCTTATTTCACAGATTTAACTTCAAATTTAACCCCCCACAGAATTATTTTTATAGCTAGTCGTTAGTAATCCCAAAAGTCCGGATGACAACATTCAGAATTCCGCATTAAAATTCCAGCATATGCTGAACATTCAGAAGATTTTGGCACCACTTCTTACACCAGGAACTGAACAGAAGAGGAGTTGACCATGCAATTCATTCAAGCCCACTCTTACACACACTGAATTTTAATGCTCATAAAGATACTGGAAAAATATTGCATATACTACACATGTTTCCCTTCCATACATTGTAAAAACAGAATTGACGACCTGGCGAAATGTTCACCAATCATTGGTTTCTCAATTTAGTTGCTACTGATCCAAACAGTGTTATTGGTTTCTTTATTTAGTAACTATTGATCCAAACAGTGTTAAAGGAAGTTGTAAGGGAAGCTAATTATTTCAACTCCTTTATGCATGTTGTAATTTGTAAATATAGATGAGACAGGGGTAATATTACTGGGCCTATGGAAGGATACAAGCATGGATACAGAAAGAACATTACGTTCACAGTTGCTGTAGCCATCGCCTTTAAACTGTACACCATTGAATGTAGGGCATTCACACACTCTACCACGGAAAGTGTCCTGAACAATGTTAACAACAACAAAGTGAGGAAATGAAGAAATTCTAAGATAGCAAAGTCAAGTGCAAACCATCTACTTATCTAAACATACCCTGCAAGCTGTTACATTAGCAGCTTTGTCTTGCCAGCAACCCCCATTGTCATTCAGGCACTCATTAGTTTCTATTTCTGTATTGAAACAACTCAAGTCTTAGAAGTCTGTATTCAACTAAATGCAGCATACAGGAAAATGCAATTTATTGTCTTACCATCACTAAGACAGACATTTGGCTCAGTAGTTTCCTCAAAGCCAGCACAGATAGCTTTGAGGACAGCTTTCCTTTCAAGCTTTCCTGTTAGTTTTCTAGGTTAAAATTACCACGAGCAAATGCATGTAGGTTGAAGCCTTACAGAGATCTTGTGGAACATCTACCTCGGTATTGCCGATTGTTCACAACAAGAGTAGGCAATATAGTAACATCTCCTCTCGAACCTTTCCCAATCTAAGAAAATTACAGCTCATATTAGGCACGAAGATATTAAGCGGTATAAAGGGTGACAAACATTCATTTATACTAGTCTTCAGTCTTCGATTTACTGATAAGCATCACAATAACCAACACATCACGAGGTTGATTTACCTGTGCATCCTGCTCCATTTTAAGCAAGGGGTGGTCAGAATCAGTATTTGGATCTCCCATGCATTTGTCGACCTTCTTTACATCTATACCTGTTTCAAGTGTAAAACAGTATCAGAGCCACAAGTATATTGTGAATCAGTGCTGACATTTTGTACAAATATAAAGTGCCAGATGCCATACCATGAAATGTATTATGGAAGCACCTACAGTAACTCTAAATGTAACGAACAGGGGCCAGCAAGAAGACAGCCAGCATATTTCAAACATCCAATTTAAGTACATACAAGTAATCAACTAACCACGCTTATAATCATCCAAAGGAAAGTCTCAGAAAGAAAAGAAGAACCAACCTAGTGATTTGATAACAGTTTCTGCACATTTCTTGTTATACTTTTTGTCCTTCATTGGGCACCTTATGTGAAAATCAGTCACATAATCCCACCAGATCCATGATTTTTTGCTCTCATTTGCAACTTTAAATACACAAAGCTGTCTCAGGTTCTCTACCACAACGTCTTTTCCTTCATAACCAGTGCTGAAATCCTGTTCTGGATCAGGTGCACAGTACCTTCCATGGTTTATACACTGGGACTTGCATTGCTTACTGACAACAAATGCTTGAGGACAGTACCAGGTGATATAATGGGGTGTGAACTGACTATAACCACCTTTCTCAAGTAGTTGAGCAGCTCCTTTAAATTCCTTGAGGAAATTCATCAACATATCACATTTAGGCCCACATTCATCATTGCTGTTTGTCCACAACTCATATTCAACTCGATCATCTGGATGTGGAACAGCCTCCCTCCAGTCCAGATTCACATTTACCATTTCACCATCTTTAATAGCCTTTTTTAACTGTTCACCAAATTTTTTATCAATTAGAGCAGAAGGAATGGTTATATTCTGTATATACTTTGCAGCCTCATCATCTTCCCGAGGTAAGTCCATAGTGATCAGTGGCTCGTCCTTGTCATCGACCACAAGGACCGCTGAGGCACCAGCATTTTGTGCATTCCAAACCTTCTTGGCAAATAGGCAATCTGGAAAAGATAATGGGGAAAAAATTAGCGTTTATGTCCCAGCTAACTGAGAAGATAGAACATAGATGAAGGTTATAATATGCTCTGACGGTGTCCAGTTCGGTTGTTACAATATGAAAAATGAAAAGAGAAAAAAAGCACAAGTGACACCATCACTTGATCTCAAAAATGAACTGTGGCAAGAGAACAGGCACACAAATAGCAGGGAACAGAGCCTCCCTCGCCAATATTCTACAGAGAACTCGAAAATAAAGTGTTTTTCAAATAGTGAAAAGGATATAATCATAAAAAAGGGAGAAAGCAGCAGTCAGATAAGACAGACAGGATTAGACAAGCCAAGTACGAACTTTTAATGAAGTGATGTGTACATTACCAAACAAAATAGAAGATATTAAGATACAAGAAATCACCATGATCAGTTGCAACATCTGAAAATTGAAAGATGCCATCACCCATTTCAAAACCATCCACGATGATTGCAGACAACTACCTACCTATCCATTCACCAAACTAACTAAAAATAACACAATTCTTGCCAAGTGAATTCATCCAAGCTTACATGACACACAGATTCCAAATCAATTCTCCCAAATAACCAATGAGAATTTGTTGGTTATATCTGCAGTGGCACTTACTCCAGCTGTCGAGCAGTCAGTACATCCACCAATTTGATCGACAGAAGAAAAGAAATTGCGCAGAAAATAAATTGTTCACATAGCTTGTCTTACTTTTAAATGTGTGCACAATATTCCTAAAAAAATTATTCCTTCTTCAGCAAATTTACTAAAAATAGATATTCCCCCATTTACCAAACAGATTAAACGAGTTACACTATAATAAATTGCTTCCAACAATTTCCCCCAAACAGCTGAAACCTCCAAAACAGCAATAATTTGTTTATCATATCTGTGGCAACACTTACCAGACGGCCAATACGCTTGACAACAAACCATGCCAAACGAAACTGAATCTACTATTGATTATAACACACGAGACATCTCTAATCAATCTATAACACTGCCAACTAGCCGACTACTAGAATCAGCTTAGTACGCCACATCTACTTCACTGCCGACAAAACTGTCGAATACAACCTAAGCAAGGAAACTCAAATCGCCCTTTCCCAACTTCTGAACGCGCACAATGCTAGAATAAACTACCAACGCCAAATCCATCAACGAAATAGCGCGAACTCGCGGAGCAGGAAAGGGATCGGGATCATGAGGTGGCAGCACTCACTTCCGCGGTCGATGAGGAGGAAGTTGGGCAGCGCGCCGGGCTTGGTGCGGAACGGGCGGTCCCCGTCGAAGGCGTCGCAGGCTTCGGCGTTGTCCTTGGGGTACACGACGGTTCCGGCCATGCTCCCGCCGTACTGCGGGACGCCGAAGTTGCCGATGGCGCTGTCGTGCCTCCCCCGCAGCGACGTCGGCGACGTCACCATCAGGCTGTTCTTCTCCACCACGAACCGCGCCTCCACCACCGCCGCCGCCGCGGCCAGCGCCACCGCCAGCAGCAACCTTGCCCCCCGCATCGCGCCCAGTGCTCGGTGCTCCGGCGGCGGCGCGGCGCGAGGGTTTAGACCGGAAGCGAAGCAGTAGTGGCCAACGGAGAGATGGGAGCGGTTTATTTCTCTTTCTCCTCTCCCAAGCCCGAGTGGTGTTCGCGTGAAGCACGAGCTACCTGGACTGGGTGTTGAAGATCTATTACACGGACAGTGTGGACCGGGTGTATGGAAAGCTCGGATGAGGGGAGAGGAGAGCATCGGGCTGCGAGTGAAGCTTTATGGGCCCACCTGTCAGTGTGACTGACCGTCCTGTGCGTCGCGTCGTGTGTTCCGCGTGAGGAATTCGCGAACCGTCACCGATGGAGTCCGACTCGTTCGACGCGTGTGGCCGACCATATGGACCGGGTGTAGGGAAGGCAGTGGGGAGGCGTATCTCTAGGACCCACCGTCAGTATAATGTATGGGGATTTCGTAACATGTACCGACTAGTCAGACAACTTTTCGCGTGGTGGCTTCGCTTTGCGTGAGTGATTCATTTACCCTTTGTGTAGATTTCAGTTTCCTTTGTGATTTAAACAACAAACAATGCCAAAGGGCAGTCTAAGGTAATATATTGCATTTGTATATATTGAATTACACGGTTTGAATCTCAAGCAATCAAAAAAGATGAAGATACAAACTAATTTTATTCTCTAAGATTCTATCCGTATAATATAACGCCAAGCTCCAGATTTCCAATAAAACTCAATGACGAGTACATTTTTACATAGAAACCCTACTACAATTAAGAATCGTGTGATGGTCCTAGTATAAACATAAAAAGGAGCTGAAAAGGAAAGCAAAACATGAATTCAAGTCCCTAGCATTTTTGTTGACGGTAACCTTGCCAGCCCAATGTTAGAGAGTTTGCCTATGTTTTACAGCTGGGTATTCAATTCTTAGCAAGATTTCAATGCGGGTAATTTGGACAAAAGAAATAAGCCTTTTTAAAAGTATAAAAATGATTAATTCTATTACATATCAATATATCAGTATATATAGGCAGCCGGGGCAGCTCACAAGACAACCACATAGCCATACCACGGTTAACCTAATATAATTACACTTTGTATAATTACAATAGACTAATACTACCCTACAGTCTAATCGGGAGCATCGCTAACATTTAGGATCGAAACTCCTGAAATAGTGAGGTAGGAAGGCTCTTGGTAAAAACGTCGACGTACTGCGATGTCGTAGGAACATATAGAACCCGAACGTGACCGAGGATGACCTTCTCTCAAACCAAATAGAGATCAATCTCAACATGCTTCATCCGCTGATGCTGCACTGGGTTGCTGGAGAGATATACAGCACTGATATTATCGCAATAGACCAAGATAGCACGGCAAGGGGATGACGAAGCTCAAGGAGCAGCTGTCGCAGCTAGGTAGCTTCAGCAACACCATTCGTCACAATACGATATTCAGCTTCGGCACTTGATCTGAAGACTATATGCTAACGCTTGAAAGACCAGGACACCAAGTTATTCTCGAGAAATACTGTGTAGCCAGAGATCGACCGACGAGTGTCAGGACAGCCAGCCCAGTCGGCATCCATGTAAACAACAAGATCTGCAAGTGAAGATCGGCGCATGGTCAATCCAAGAGATAGTGTGCCCTGCAAGTAGCGCAGGATCCGCTTGAGAGCAGCGAGGTGCGGCTCTCGAGGATCATGCATATAGAGGCATATCTGCTGAACTGCAAAGGTAATATCTGGTCGGGTGAAAGTCACATACTACAGAGCGTCGGCTAGGCTGCGGTACTGTGTAGCATCAGCGACAGGCGATCCATCAACAGATAATTTAGAGTGTAGATCAACAGGCGTGTTGAACGGCTTAAACGCACTCATCTCGGCACGCTCCAAAATATCCTGATTGTATTGCCACTAAGAAAGGAACAGACCATCTGCAGAGCGTGTCACAGAAATGCCTAGAAAATGATGCAGCTGACCCATATCTATCATAGCAAACTCACGCCGGAGAGCCTCAATAATGTGCTTGAGTAATCCAGTAGAGGAGGCGGTGAAGATAATGTCATCAACATATAGCAGTAAGTAGGCCGTGTCTGGACCGCGGTGATATATAAAGAGCGAAGTATCTGACTTTGTTTCAACAAATCCAAACAACACGAGGTGGGAGGCAAACCTATAATGCCAAGCATGAGGAGCCTACTTCAAACCATATAAGGACTTATTGAGCCGATAGACAAATCCAAAGGGCTGCACGCAGTACACTGTCTCAGTGAGAATGCCATGGAGAAATGTATTCTTCACATCTAGTTGATGAATGGGCTAATTCTGAGATAATGCTAGGGAGAGAACAACTCAAACTGTCGCAGGCTTGACAACGGGACTAAAAGTTTTATCATAATCAACACCAAGCCGTTGTGTGAAATCCCGCAGTACCCAGCGAGCCTTATAGCGATTAAGAGACCCATCGGCGAGCAATTTGTATTGATAAATCCACTTGCCAGTCACAACAATGACGCCAGAAGGGCGAGGCACAAGACTCCAGGTGTTGTTGGCAATCAGAGCGTCATACTCAGCCTGCATAGCAGAGCGCCAATTAGGGTCTAACAGTGCATCATGAACAGAGCAAGGAAGAGGTGACATGGGCACAGCATGGAGGTTGAGGAGATCCATGGGCTATGCAATGCCAACTTTGCCACGCGTGCGCATAGAGTGCGCATTGGTGACCGAAGGGATGACGATCGGTTGAGTGGCAGCTGTGCGGCCGGTACCGCTGGCAACAACCTGCGCGCGAGCAGCAGGGGCAGCAGGACCGGCAATACTCGTTGTCGGTGTGGTGCCGCTGGCAGCGACCTGTGTGGGGTGCACAGGGGCAGCGGCACCGGACGCCACAGACTTCGGTGACCACGGCCCTACACCAGGGCTCGACCGCGCAAGTGGGGCCTCGGGCACGGGGTGTGCCGTTGAGGAAGCTGCTATACCTGCACGCACAAAACAAGCTCTAAGAACTGAAGCGGTGAGATCATGATCATCGACAAGAAAGTTCAGGGCGGAGGGTGCCATGGGTGTGCTAGACATGTCGGAGAAAGGAAAAAAAGATTCATCAAAAACGACATGTCTAGAAATTAGAATGTGGTTCGATTGAAGCTCGAGGCATCGATAGCCTTTATGCTTCGAGGAGTAGCCGAGGAACACGCATAGAGAAGAACGAGGGGACAGTTTGTGGGGCGCTGTAGAGGACATATTGGGGTAACAGGCGTAACCAAAAACTTTGAGATGATCATAGGAGGGCTGGACAGAGAAGAGAGTGTAGTATGGTGTGGAGGAGGCGAGAGTTGTGGTGGGGAGACGGTTCACAAGATATGTGGTGGTGTGAAGGGTCTCAACCCAATAAGCTAGAGGAAGACTCGCCTAAAACAAAAGGGAACACAGAGCGTTATTAATGGTACGAATGGAATACTCTGATTTACCATTTTGTTGGGAAGTGTATGGGCACGACATGCGCAGGGCAACACCGTGGGAGAGAAAAAATGTGCGGGCCTAGGAATTATCGAATTCACGGCCATTGTCGCACTGGATGCTCTTGATGGTGGTGCCAAACTATGTGCGAACATAAGCAAAAAAGGTAGAAATAGTGAAAAATGTCTCGGATTTGAGACGAAGGGGAAAAGTCCAAATGTAGTGAGAGCAGTTATCGAGAATAACAAGATAATATTTGTATCGTGACACACTAACAAGTGGAGAGGGCCATAGATCTCAAAATTATGAGTAGCACGAGAGGTAGATGAACCGAAAGGTAGACGTACATGACGACCGAGTTGGCACGCATGACATATATGATCGATATCATCTTTATTGCAGGAAATGACATTGGTCTTAATAAGTTTGGACAGAACTTCACGCCCAAGATGACTGAGACGACGATGCTAAAGGGAGGTGGGTGCGGCGATGAACGCGAAGGTGCTGGTAGATGGTGCAAAAAATAGGTAGAGGTCATCGGAACTATTGCACCTGACGATCACGTTTCTGGTTTGCAAATCCTTCACAGAAAGACCAAATGGATCAAACTCAATGGAACAATTATTATCGGTGGTAAACCGATGAATAGAAATTAAATTCTTAATAATGTTGGGTGATACCAGAACATTATTAAGAGCAAGATCACGGTGCGGTAAGGAAAAACGATAGGATCCAGTGGCTGTGACAGGAAGTAAAGCACCATTTCCTATAATGATAGATGAAGAAGTAGAGAAAGTGGGTGGGAAAATGGTGGAGAGTATACCAGCATCCGAGGTCATATGTGAACCGGCACCCATATCAGCATACCACTCAGAGGTCGGTTGGTTCAGCGTCATGGTGTTGAAGGAGCGCCAGGGAGTCCTGGTGCCAAGACCCTCCGTGAGTGGGCGTCCAAGGCGCCGTCTAGTACGCTGGTGAGGGTGGCTAGAAGCCCGGCGGTGCAGCTCCCCCGTATTATGTGCCAAACGGGGGTGCTGGGGCACCGTATGCGCCTTTATAGGTGTCGGGAAGAGCACCGAAACCGCCATAGTGCGAGGCTATGTGGAACGCAGGCTGTGGCGACGGTGGTCGGTTGGACTGGTCATACGGCCACATGCGCATGGTTCTAGCCCAAGGGTGGGCGAAGGACGGGTACACAGCCGTACCGGGAGGGGCACCACCCTGTCCACCTAGGGCCGCTCCAGCAGAGGGCGCTAGAGAGCTGCCACCAGCGGAACTGCCGCGTCCACCGCTGCCACGGCGGTGGCCGTTGTGCTGTCCTCCGGTTGGTGCAACGGGGCGCGGAGGAGGAGGCGCTCCCGAACGGGGAGCAGCGGTGGCACCTGGAGCCGTTGGACGCAGCGTCGTAACGACGAGGGCGGCCGATAGGGACGAAGGATGAGCATCGATCTCCATCTCCTCCAACAAAAGGTGTGTGCGTGCTTCAGTAAATGTCGAAAACGGTCTCTGCATCTTGAGGATGGACACCATATGGCGAAACTTGCTACTGAGACCGCGGAGATGCGTGAGTACCATCTGTCGGTCGCCAATGGGGTCGCCAAATTCGACGAGGAAGGCATCCATGGATGCAAGGCGGTGGCAGTAGTCGGTAACGCTCAGAGATTCCTAGTGAAATGTGCGGAACTGCGTCTACAGGAGAACGGCACGGGACTCCTTCTAGCCGAGGAATTCGTCCTCGAGGTAGCACCACGTGTTGCGGGTGCGACCTTGCTGCATCATCAGTGACTACTACAGATCGCTGGAGACGATGCCGTAGACCCATGTGAGGACGCAATAGTCCGCCTGGAGCCATGCTAGGCGCGCGGGGAACATTTCATCCTCTAGGACGTGGCGAGTAAGGGCATATTTGCCGAGGACGATGAGGAACATACCATGCCACTTGGTGTAGGAGTCCGTGGCCTTGTTGAGGACGATGAGGATGAGTGCCTTAACATTGACGACGGCGGTGGCTTGCGCCCAGAAAGCCGCGTGAGCGCTCTCGTATGCGTTCAGTGCGTCGTTGCGAAGGTGGGCTTCCTCAGCCCGACGCGCTTCATCAGCGCAAGCAACATCGGCCGTGAGATGGCGGTCTTCGGAAGCAGTAGCGCCATCGTCTTCGCCAGCCATGAGGGGCAGGGTTGGTGATCAGCAGCCGATCAAATCGGAGGGATCGGCAGCCGATTGGAATCGGATCGGGAGCCGATCGTCCGATCAGATCGGAAGGGTCAGCAGCCGATCGATCGGAATCGGATCGGCAGCTGATCAGATTGGAAGGATCGACAGCCCATCGATCGAAATCAGATGGGCAGCCGATCAGATCGGAGAGCGATTGGATCGACAGTAAATCCGATCAGATCGGATCGACGGGTGATCGGACCGACAACAAGCAGGTTAGATCGATTGAATCGGCAGCGCGGGCAATGAGACTAGCGACACTCCCGACGACATGTAGTCAGCAACGGTGGTGGCGATCGGATCGGTGATGGGTGCTAGTTCGGGAGCGGAGGTAGGATCGGATCGGCGGCCACACCCGGTGATGAGGGCAACTACGGGGCGGGTGATCAGATCGGCAGTCCGGGCAATGAGACCGGCGACACACCCGGTAACGTACAATCAACAACGGTGGTGACGATCGGATCGGCGACGGGTGCTAGCTTAGGAACGGTGGCATTGCGGAGGAAGGACGTCGGACCTCAACAGTCTCTCATAGCATAGTAGTGGCGGAGGAGGAGGAGGTCGGATGATGGCAACAATAGCGACAGCGTTTTTGGTTGCAGAAAGATAGCGGATTAGAACCGCTCTGATACCATGAAAGTGTGGGAATGATTAATTCTATTTTCTATCAATGTATCAGTATATATAGGCGACTAGGACGGCTCACAAGATAACCACACAGTCATGTCACGGTTAACCTACTATAATTATACTTTCTATAATTATAATAAACTAACACTTTTGACCCTAAACTTTTGGGTTCAGTCTTTGGTTAAACTCAAAGTACCATGTGTAGGTTGCGAAGGTTGGTAGAAGTCAATGAGCATGATGACCCTATCATCAGTGACCGCTTATAAGGAGTGTCAAAGCAAAGCTTGAGGTGCAGGCACACTGTAGGCCTAGGCCAAACATGACTACATAAGTTTGGAGAACGGCAATGAAGCACAAGAGGAGACAAATTCGATGACGAGTGGCGTCTTGGTGTCAAGTGCGAGGCAAAGGTGAGAGATGCCTCAATGGCAATCCAATGCCTAGCGGTGTCCTAACTTAGTGCAACTATGTGAGGCAAAGCAAGAGACAACCTGGTGAGCCAATGGCAAGGTCAAAGTGAGTTGCTACTGCACCAATGCAAGGAACGCAAGGAATGGGCTAAGGGCTTACCGGCTTGTGGCACTAGGAGTGTGGGGGATAGGGGACAGGGTGAGCAGGCAACAATGGATTTGTTGAGAAAGATCGAATAGGGGATGAGAGGATGGCAAATGCAAAGTGAGAAGGAAGAAGCAATCAAGTGAAATAGAAATTGCTCAATTTTTTTACCCTACCTTTATGACCAAATGGAAGAAATTATCTATTGGTTGGAACGGAACAAAAACTGAACAAGAGGCTCAAGTCTAGGATTTTACCTCCTTCGGTCTCACTCTAGGTTTTTAGTATTTTATTTTGGTTTTTTCTTGAAGCAACTTCGGTTTTCTTCACTGAATGAACTTGTTAGGAGGCGTGCGTATGAAGCCCAAAATGGTACCACCAACAGAAGTACTTGCATCATGCACTGCCATTTATACATGTAAAATATCTATAGTTTTAAAATAATTCCATTAGAAATACTGTGTGTGCAATATTTATAAAAAAATATCACTGATCTTCTAATGAAAAACCATTAGTGATTAAATTGCTGAAAAATAAGAAAACAATTTGTCCGATTCACTTATGATCTTACGAGGGAAAAGTCCATGGTACATCCTCGAGTTTTGTTTATATCCGCCGCGTTCCGAATATCTAAAACCATCTAAAACAAATTAAGTTTCTCAGCATATTAAAAGCGGTTCTGGTTAACGTACCTATATGGCATATTTACCTTATCTTCATCCTAGTGATGTCTAAGTAGCTGGCATCATGATTAGAAAAGGTAGAATTAAAAATAGATGTATCTACATCTAAAGATGTGTTAGTTGTTGTGTGTTGAAAAAAGATTCTTCAACACACAAAACAGAGCCGCAGTTAGAGAAGTCCAAGTAGGCCAAACCAATTGAACTGACCTAAGAGCCACTATTGTTGGTCTGGCCTAGACACGACACGACCTATGTCTAGACAGGCCAGGCCGGATCGACACGGTCATCTGACCCACCGGGCTTATTTGGGCCATCCTGTTTAGTAATTTTAGAAAATTTTTAGTAAATTTCCTCACCTTTTCTACATTTTTTCAATTTTTCATTAATTTTATATATTTTTCCTTTTTTCTTTTTTTTAAAATTATCTATATATATTTTTTATATTTTTTCACGAGCGCTAAGGCAGGCCAACCTGTTTAAGCCGTAGCTGGGCTATGCCTAAGCCGCCGCCTGTAACGTGGGCTGACCCGACACGGTCTGCCTGGGCCTAAACAAGTTGTGCTTGGCCGAGTCGAACCGTCTATTTTGGATTAGCGCATGATTAATTAAATATTAAAAAATTAAAAATATATTAATATAAATTTTAATTTCTATATTTTTTAAAAAAAAACACCGTTAGGAAGAGAGCAAAGTCTCCTAGAAAAATAAAAAACAGTGGGGCATGTGTCATCTCTGTCCTCTGTCTACCTCGTCTCTCTCGGTGTCTCGTCCTCCGCAGCGGGGCGCGAGAGGCAGCAGCGCTCCTCCCCGGCAACGCCGCCGCCGATCACGTCCTCACCCCGCCCTCGCCGGCCGGTCCTGGTCCTTTTCAGAGCCACAGCCTCCACTACGCCACTCCTCCCCTCCCCTCCCCTCGCCTTGCCCCCGCCCGAGCTGACAGCCGTGGCGCTGATGCCGAGGGAGGTCTCCAGGGCGAGATTCTCTGACGACGTAGCCTACTCGGCTGCGGAGAACCCGAAGCACGAGGCGGTGGCCGGGTCCCCTCCCGCGAGCTGGAAGCCGCCGTCGGAGCCCGCCACCGCGCGGATCTGGTCTGGGGAGGAGGAGCTCCACAGGACGATGACGGCGCGGCAAGGCTAAGCTCTGTTGGGGAGCCAATGGCAGCCAGAGAGGCTTCGAGCGGCGGAGAGAGAGGAAGATGGCGAGAGGAGCTTGGTGGAGGCCGGGCAGCCGTCTTCAACGGGCTCGGCCGCAGCTCCCCGGACCCGCGCAGGAGGAGGCCGAGATCCTGGTGGCGTCGAGCGGCGTGGGTCTGCTCCGGCCCGCCACCGGATGTGGCATCCTCGCGAGGAGGGGTAACCAGCGGCAACGTAGCTCGAGCTCGAGATCCTCTTCGCCAGAGCCCGCGCACAGCTTGGGGAGAAACCCCCGACGCCGGAGACCGCCATTCCCGCCGCTAGCCGCCGTCTGGGAGAAGAAACCGAGGGAGGAGAGAGCCGTCGCCGAGACCGCCAGCTCGGCTGCTCCTTCGTCTGCCACATGCACGAAGGTCAGCTGCTCCTCCATCCGCCACGAGCACCCGGCCTCCACCACCGCCGTCTGCCAGAGAGGAGGTCGGCTGGCAGCTGCGCCGGGTTAGCTCGCAGCTCCCCGACCGCCGCACTCCGCTCCATCCCGTCGTCATCAACACCTCCGCGCCAGATGCTCGTCTTTTTCCACTGGGGCACCGGCACTCCTCGCGTCGGTGTGGTCTCGGCGACGAGCGGCGGTGCACGAGGAGCCCGTGCGACGGGCGCCTGTCGGGGCCACCAGGAGAGAAGGGGGAAAAGAGGAGGGAGGAGCCCTGGAGCTCGCTGCGGGGGTTGGGGATTCAGGAGCGGCATCAGGTGAAGGGAGAAGGGAAGGGGAGACGGGGGGGATCCATCATATTGACCCATATTTTTATCTTTTATTACTGAGATGTAGGCGTTTTAATTTTTTATTTTTCTTCTCGTTCTACATAAGCGGCGCATCAATATTACATGTGATAAAAACAAGCATAGTAAGGATCATGTTTTAAAAGTTAGAGGTGCTATATACGCGGTTTTAAATTTTTTTATTAAAATATTTTTTAAAAATTTTATTGTTTGAAAAAATTATAAATATATACCTTAATGTCCTCTGGAAGCATTTAAAAGAAAGGTGCGAAATTCAACGTGATAAATACCCGTTAGTTTATAACCGGTCCTCTTACCGTTTTAACTAAGCACATTTTTTACTGTGTCATGAGAGCCTAGGGCATGAGAGAGAGGATGGGATCTACTATTTTTATAAATTGTCGTTGTCACCCTATTCTAGCGCATTTTACTATAAGCAGCCATCTATAAAATTATTAGGTCCTCTCCTTCTATAGATGAGCCTTTATAATATTTATTCTTAATAATAAAAAAATAAAGTAGTATGTGTAGAATTTGTTAACATTTCTATATAGTTTCATTCGTAATATTTGAAAATATATCGGTGCTGAAAAATAAATATATGGTAATATATCTAACGTTAATTAGTTTAAATCTATTTTTCCGTAAACAAATACATAAAAAAGTTGAATTTTGGTTATATCACAGTTGAGAAAAATATTAGATATATAGTTATATGGTATATATTTATCATAACTCACCTCAACCCTTAATTACCTTAAAAGGTCAGCTAACAAAAGTTTTTCAACTAATATGAAACTTCCAAGTCAACACTAGCTCAACACAATAATCGTGTATGTCATTCTATTCGCGCCGAGATCTTGCGTGCCCTGGCGCAAACACGCCGACGCCTAGGAGGTTTGCTTAGCTCCAGTGCAGACTGGTCGACTTCTCTATGTGGCTCGAGGTACGCGCGCCGGGGGCCGTGGGGTTTGATTGGCTCCGGCACAATGGTACGGGTACGGGTGTGCCAGTCAATTTGACCCTGTAATTGATAAGGAGGTGAGACGAACAGGTCTGTCGGACGGAGGGCCGATACAGGTGCTCGCTATCGGTTGGCTGTTGATACAGGTGCTTGCTATCGGTTGGCTGCCAATAGGATCAGGATGGCCATCGGCCGCGCCCGAAAGGCCCTTCACTATCGGCTATTTGTTGATAGGAATTGGTAAGCTCTTCAATCAGCTGCAGAGCCGATGAAGGCGTGGACAGGTGTCAACGAGGAATGGGCCATAGAGCCGATGAAGGAACCGAGGTGTAATCAGAGGATAACAAAGCACACATGATCCCTCCGGATAGTCGACGGAAGCCATAACGGTCGTTCATCGGCTGAAAAACCGATAAAGGCACATGCGGATTGGCAAATAATCGTATTAAAAGTCACGAGCTGCAAACCTGATGCCGCTCCAGATATAACAGCACGAGACCCGTCACCCGCCGTGACAGCGCCGTTAACACCAAACCTCGAAGATCGGACCTAACCGAGTGTTAACGCTAGAATTTGATTCAACCTATAAACAGGATCGGCCGATGAAGATACTGGTCGGCTCATGAGCTAAAGGCTATCGGAACTATAGAAAAGCCGATCAAATTAGTAGAAGATTGGATCGGTTTGAAGATAGAAAATTATCCGATCGGGGTCAGGTCCGAGAAGCCCGAGGAAATGATGGAAAAGGATCGGCTTGAATAAAAAGAAGGTCTAATTGCTACAGTGGAGAAGCCGATCGGGTTGTAGCGAAGGAAGACTTGGTTCTAAATTTGAATATTATTCAGATAAAACCGAGTTTGCAGAAGAGCCGTGGACTCCACGGTAGGATATTTGTCTTTGTAAATTATAAACTTATTTAATTAGGAAGGTTTAGCTAGTTAACTTCTTTAGAGATATTTTTCTCTGTTTTTGTTAGGAAATAATATCCGATGGTCGTAAACATGTCGGACTCTGTGTGTAAATCTAGGGTATAAATATAGACTCCCTAGAAATATGTAAGATATCTCTCGATCAAATATAATCTCGGCGCATCGCCACCCTAGTTCATCTAGGTGTTTACCGGCGGATTCTGGTTCTCAACGCGGGGCTACATCGGTTAAGTCCGATCTCCGATGAAGGGGTAAGTCCCGCCACTATCTTGGTATATTTTGTACTATAGCTATTGGACACCTCTCAACCGATCGACTTTAGGCGGTCCACCGTTGGGCTGTCCAGATTTTGGCGTTAACACATTTTGAGCCGGGTAATCGAAGATTTTTTTCTAGAAATTAATACCGGTAGATTTCACCATCATTTGGAGATGGTACGTAGAGAATACATTACAACGAGATTAACTACCTAGTATTCTTGTGTCAGTGTTAAAAAATAACAATGTTCTAATGACCGTGCAAGATGAAAAGGGTCCAAATATGATAGGAGATAATGCTAAAATAGCGAAGGAAATGAGTCAAGCAGTAATAAGAAGATGGAGGAGGAAAAGATAGGGAGCCTAGATGATTGACAGACGAGAGAGAAACAATGCCATCATCGAGTTAATCGATAAGAGAGATTCCGATAACGAGCATGCTTAAGATATGAATTGTAGGATGAGGAGGACAGTAATATAAATTTCTCACAATGGTCCAACGAGGACTTCAGTAGACTTGTTATCTCTGAGGGACATCATGTGCATGCGAGTACAAAGAAAATGATATCATTTAGGAGGCTAGGTATGCAAACAAAGAGAAATTTACATATGCACTTAAGCACTGGGCGGTATCACTTTGGAGGAAATTCTGGGTCACGAAGTCAATCAAGTCAGTGTACAAAGTGAAGTGTATGAACTAATGTTATATGTGTTCGTGGAGGGTGCATTCATTCAAGGGTAAATGGAATGAATAATGGAAAGTGTTAATCGTCATCAAGTATAATTGTTACTTATATATAGGGTTGAGAAATACCACATAAACATTATAGCTGTATTTGTTACAATAAAGAAGATGTACTTCGATATTGTGCATAACTTGGGGTACGAACCAACGTTAATTGTTATGCACATTGAGGATAAATTTAAGCACACAATTAATTATGAGAAGGCATGGAGGGTGAAACAAAATATCGTGGAGATGTGGTTTGACATATTAATAGCTTGATATGATAATTTGCCTTATCTTCTAGCTTATATTTTTTAGAGAAATTAGGGGAGTTAGTACGACCTCAAATCATTTCCATTACTTGACCATCCTTGTGCATAGTGTGCTTTAACTAGCTTTCTTCGCATTAAATACGTGCATTCACGTATTTATGTATTATATTCTCATACTCTACATCGATAGGACATTCCTAAATAGAAAGTACAAATGGCAGATATTGATAGCAATTAGAGTTCATAGGAATAATTAGGTTTTACCTGTGGTTTGCGCTTATGTTGATAGTGAGAATACTGAAAGCTAGTACTAATTTTTGAATCAAGTGAATGATATAGTTATGCATATGAGGCTAGGTGTATGCCTTATACATGATTGTTATGCTAGCCTTCTGTGGTCTATTGAGTATTTGAGGGATGGCAAATTGGAGAAGGGGTATGTATAAGAGTAGCCAGATGTTCACAACATTTGATGCATGTATAGTACGGGTGCTAATTTCTACAAGAGATTCAAGAATAAATATCTTATGGATCTTTTCAAGAGGCTTTGTGCCCAAAATCAACAAAAGAAATTCAATGAGCTTTGAAACAGATTGGACGAGCTGACAACAGAACAAATAGATGAGCAATCTAGAAGGCCAATACCTGTAGAGGACAAGACTTCGAAAGCTCTAGGATCACTCTCCAGTGATGATCATATTGTGAGAAGTAGGTTGGCATCATCGGTTAAAAAATTTTCACACTAAATTAAGAATAAGCCGAAGGAGAAATGTGATTTATTACATGATGATGGTGGCGCTAGATTTGGTATAATAACTACCAATTTAGCTAAGGTTTAAAAATTAGTGATGCAGGGTTTAAGAGGAATCCTACTTGCTGTCATTATTGAGTTTATCATGTATATTACATGCAAGTATTTTAGAGATCGATATAAAACTTGGCCCTCTATGGTAGACAGTAGCATTTTCTTCGACACAGTGATGACAAAGTACATGGAAAAAAAATAAAAAGGCCCAAGATCATCGAGTGATACCTCAAGGTACATAACAGTACAAATTCAAAATCTTGTGTGCTAACAAAGCCAAGCATAAAATCTATCGTAAGAGAGTTATGTAAGAGTGTATCCTGAAGGACGACGGAACCTGCTCATGCTCATGCCAAAAGCCAATGTGATACCACAAGCCATATTCTCATGTTATTGTGTTAACGCTAAAATTTGGTAAGCCTAGGGAAAGATTGGAAAAACGATCGGTTTAGTAAAAGAGAGTCTGATTGCTATAGAAAAGAAGCCGATTGAAGGAAACGAGGAAGGATTCGGTCCAATTATAGAAGACTATCCAAATGAGGTCGAGTCTAAGAAGGAGCTATGGAACTCATGGCAGGATGGCTTATCTATGTAAATTCTATCTTATAATAGGAAAGTTTAGTTAGTTCAGTTAACTTTCTTAGAGATATTTTTCTATTATATTTTTTAGGAAGTAATGTTCGATGGTTGTTGTAACCACATCAAACTCTGTAATGCCAAGGTATAAATATAGACTCTCTGAAAGCCTGTAAATCATCCTTCAATCAACACAACTTTACACATCGCCACCCTAGTTTATCTAGGTTTTTATCGGCGGGTTCTGGCTCTCGATGAGGGGTTGCATCGGTTAAGTTCAATCTCTGGTGAAGGGGTAAGTCCCGCCACTATCTCGGTATATCTTGCTCTATCTAAGGTTGCATCGGTTAGGTTCGACCTATTAGTCAGATCAAGTGTACCACATCACGTCTATGCGAGATCTATCAGTTTACCAAGCTCTCTCTACCGTTATCGGTCCCGTGCTGCATCAATTAGGTTCGACCTACGAGGCTGTCTAACAGTAGTTGAGCCATAGGCCTATAGTTCTCTACCCGGCGTTTCATCGGAATGGTTAGCGTTATCTATACCTTGAGCAACACATCCAGCGTATTGGCTGCTCAGCCGATACACACGTGTCTTCAAAAACTTCTATCAAATGGCACTCCTAGTGCATCGACCTTTCCAGTCAATGCACAGATATCTTCAGAGATGTGCTCTCATCGGCTCAGCTAGCCGATGAGTTCACTCTTTCCTTCCTTCAGCACAACCGATCTGGCATCCGCCATCCCGTTATCGTTGGCCTCAGTATCTTATTCTCTCAGTTAGGTCCGATCTTCAACATTGGTGCTAGCGGCGGCGTCACGGTGGGCGACTGGTCTCGTGCTATGGGAAGAGCGGGCCCCACTCCTTATTCATCGTCCACCATATCTGGAGCGGCATCGGCTTTGCAGCTGGTGTCTTTAATACGATTTCTTGCCAGTTCGTATATGCCAATGAACAAGCGCTACAGCTTCCGTCGGCAACCAGAAGAGATCCCGTGTGCTTTGTTGTTCTCTGAATACCCTCCGGTGCCTCCATCAGCTCTACGCATTCATCACGTCCTTCGTTGACATCTGTCCACGTCTTCATCAGCTCCCCAACAGATGGAGGAGTATCCCAATCCCTATCGGTGACCAGCCAATAGAAGAAGCCATCCGGACACGGGCGATGACCAACTCGACCCTATCGACGGTCAGCCGATAGCGAGAGCTCGTATCAGCCCATTATGGTTCGAGCCGATGCCAGGCAGGTCTTCGCGCGCCATCTTGTCGGAGTGAGTAGCCGATGAGTTGTCCTTAACACAGGTCCCCACATCCGTCTTGTGTATCGTCTAACGATCAATCCTCTAGAGGTCGATCCAGACACGTCGGGCGCTTTTTGGTACTATCTTGGTTCAGTCCGATCTTCTAAGGCTCGCGTCTGATGTGGCCAACATCGAGATCTAGCATGTCTCGTTCTCCATCGGCTCGAGCGACCGATGAGTTTAGGTGTAGGCCTGTGTCGGACGTTCAGCCGGTAGGTAGCCGATGATCTCACCACTTTCCTCCCTCGTTATTACTTTCTATCTAAGCCTCTGTCATCTCTGTGTCATTAGTCCCCGGCCTCATACTATCTCGGTTCGGTCTGATCTATTGAGGCTGGTCCTAACGGCGCTGTTACCGCAGTTGCTAGCTCTCGTGGCTTCGCGGGGGATTGGACCCTTCTCCGCACCTCGGATGCCACGGAGCATCATCGGTCTGACGACTCCATCGGTTGTTCAGCCGATGCTCGAGCGCTACAGCTTTCGTCGGCAACCAGGAGGGATCCCGCATGTTTTGCTATCCTTTGAATACCTTCTGTGTCCCCATTGGCTCTACGGCCGATGGATCAGGATCTCACTTTTGCTACACCTGGAGCCATCACATCCATCGACATCTTCCTATGCCTTCATCGGCTCTTCAACCGATGGAAGAGCGTTCCAATCCTTATCGGTGACTAGTCAATAGCAGGAGCCATCTAGACGTGACCGATGACCAACTCGATCCTATCGGCGGCCAGCCGATAGTGAGAGCTTATATCGGCCTATCGTCCGACTGACCCATTTGCCTCACCTTGTCAATTGTAAGGTTAAATTGATTGGCATACCTCGAACCTCGAAGCTTAAGGACCTGCACTGGAACTAAGCAGATCTTCCAGGCCTTTGAGTGACCGAGCCATCGTCTCTCCCCGGTCGGGCCTCCGCTCGGTCCGGTCGGACCTTCCCCGTGAGGTTTAGCAACGAGCAGTAATGTTGTTTACTTTGGGCCTAGTAGTAATGGTAACTATTGTTCATTTTCTTGAAAAAGATTTGTCGTCAATTATATTAATCGTATATTGTATTTTTTTATTTTTAATAATCATGCTAATTTTCTTTTTCAATGCAAGTATGTCGTACCAGACACCGGAGCTGTTACACCGTGGCCTCAATTGATCACACCGCTCCTAACTCTCAGCGATCAAGAACGCCGTGCTGACCACTCTCCGTCCACACCCTTCGTGACACCTATTGTTTGTGCACCCTCGTTTTCATGCTAGGTAAGAGATATCCACATTGTTTGCTATTCCTTTAAATATGATTCATGGCTGATAATATGTACATTGTCATTCTTTTTTGTAGGTGACATGAGGCTAGCCTCATTTCATTATGCAAGCTAGTCGAGGCTATAGCACACAAGAAGGACTTGGGGAAGTAGTGGTTTACAGACCAGTCTCTTCTCGCAGTACTTCTTGACCACTGGAGGCCAAAGATGCACACGTTCCACCTACCGTGTGAGGAGATGACCCATACACTTTAGAACATCTCGTACCTTCTAGGTCTTCTCCTCGCGAGGGACATAGTAGGTCTGATTGATAGACTTTAGGGATGTCATGATGACATTTAGGAGTGGTTTGCTCACATTCAGCGCCTGCCTGGTCTTGCTTCCTAGGAGTACTCCCTCACTACACCATGGGTGGTAGCACCTAGGCGTGGCTACTTAAGTCTATTGTAAGTAAAGCATTTGCTATGATATTATCTACGTACTTAAACCAAATGAATTACTTATGGAAATAACATTCTCCCTATGCAAGTTGATTAGCTCCACCCTGAAACCGACGACTACTCGATGCGATGGAGCTTTGAGGCGTAACTATTATGGCTGTTTGGTTGGGTGATGTTCACAAGAACGGCAGGACGCATTGTGGACAAGGGGCTTATCAACTATGCTCGGACAATCGATGATGCTGAGGATGGAAGCATACCTCTGTAGAGCTGTGGATTCGCTGTTCTTACGACGATGTACCGGGGTCATTTTGATGTGTGCACGAAGACTGCCCTAGGTTCATTGATCACCATCTGTTCACTACTTCTACAGCTCCAGTGGTAGACCATACTACCTATGACAATGACATATACACACATAAACTGCTTGAGGACTTTCTAATGATAGGGATAGTGTGGTGTCATCGTCAGGTACGTAATATGTTAATTCAATGCTCATACTTAAAAAAATGACTACCTAACACTTCTTCTTATGCTTTGCAGCGACGATGAGCTCACTTGCAGGTCACAAGGTCCTACTTGAACATTGTGTAAGAGATCGATTGGCTATAGCCAAACGACATCGTCTGGGAGCCATATAGTCCTACAGCCCTTGCAGGCTCGTGCACCACTTGAATTTTTGACTCTCTGCACACATGACCAGGCCTACTGGTTGATGACTTAGCTGATGGTGTTTCAACATCTTTGCTATGCTACACTATCCGCAACATGCGTTGCAACAGTTTGGTTTATGTCAGCTGTACCCTCTATTAGTCGTGCCGATTGTGTCGACCAACATTCACTGGTAAGTATCAATACTAAATCTAACATACAATTGTATTCTTTCTACATATTCTAACACCGTGTTTGTAACTAGGTATAATCAGCTGGGATAGTTAGCCGTCACTTTGTGGCTTTCCCATCAATAGAAGTACATCGATGATTAGTTGTTGGTGATCGAGGAAGACATAGAGAAGTATTGCCCGCACACAGAGGCATCGTACATATCATACCTAAGGTGGTACCAACCTTGCACTTGTAAGCTCGTGACATTCACTCCTAACGCTCCATAGCCACATGTTGCTAGTGTGCGAGATACGTACCCCTGGCACTTCTTTCGCACCGTGAGTCAATCAATCTTCCGTATTTTAGTTAAATGTATTATGCCTCTTACGTATGACATGTTATTTCAAACAGGTTGACATTGCGTGACAAGTTGATGAGGAGCTTGAGGATCACCTTCTGTAGGATGCGCAACATGATGTGCACTATACTCCGTGCTCTCACCTATTGTGCCACCGATGTAGTTCCTCCCATAGCGACGACTGCAATAGGAGTCTGCCCTCTAACAACAAAGCCCATAGGTAACATCGGCTAGCAATCGGTCAAATACATTATTTTCTTTTTGCCATAAGATGTTGTTGTTCATAAAGTATACTCTTAATAGCTTTTGCTACGTCATATCATGATTACTCCACAGCGAGGACATTGACATAGGGAGCGGGGACATCGATACAGGGACCGCATACTCCCTACTTCGTCCCAAGAGGGTTTTCAGTTTTGTTGCATGGTATATATTTCCATTCAATCCACGAAATTTCAGTTTGCATTGCTCAAGCATTTTTCTCGTAGGGTTACAAGCTATACCGCTGTAGATGTCCTAGCCACGGACGGATTTGGGCATGGCACCTTTGGATAGGCACATGACTCCTTCGATGACAATGATGACTTCATGGCAGATCAAGACGTGCTCAGCTCCACCCATCTTGCAGGAGCTCCATCACTATACACATAGGAGCCACCTGCTTTGACTCCTTTGCAGCAGGTCTGTGCTAGCTGTAGGATCCCAGCTGACCGCCTCACCTACTCTTAGGGTCATGTGCGAGTGCAAGGAAGGAGGACAAAGAAGGGTAGAGGCTAGGCTCTGGGCCAGTAGTATGTTATACCAGTTGTACTTAATGTTTATACTAATTTATATTTCTATCAGCTCTATATACCTACATTATTTACTATGCGTTAATGGCCATATCATTTTCACTCATTACTATACGTGCATGATTGCTGGTAGCATACGACAACTAACTTTTAGCGCCCTCATTCTTTATTGCAAGCGCATGACTACTAACACAATCAATGCTAAGTGATACCAGCCAACTTTTGGCATGAGACCATCACATCGCTTTTGGCATAACCCGACAGTCAACTTTTGACGTATTAATGTCATGTCATGTTTAAAGTTTTTTTTTTGCATGACGGGGCACTTTCCACGGATTAATGTCACGTTGTTTTTAATGCTTTCAATCCTATCTTTCGCACCTAACATATCCCATGCTATATAACTCCTCCGTATGTATGATAAACTTTAAGTTTTCCGCCCGCTAATATCCTTGCAAATCTCACACCACCCGTTTTCTCTATCTCTATAAGATCAAAGAACAATGACTACTAACCCGCTTTTACTGAGGATCCAAACTAGAGAAGAGATTTTTTGGCTTAGCTAATTATATCTAGGTGTGACCATCCATTCTACATATGTGGTGATCAATGTCAACTTATGACATCTGGAGACCCTAATATCTATGGGAGGAGATTCTTTTAATTCTCAAATTATTCTAACAAGGTATGAATTGCATGCCATGTTTTTTCAATTGTTCTTTCTCAAATTTCTTCCAACTATTAATTTATTTCTTAGATCAATGGAAGGATATGCAGCTCTATTCAGTGGGTTGATACAGAAAATGCACTATTTAACCTAACTATTGGTTTTATAAGAGTCGTTGATTTTCCTCTTAGAATCAAATAAATAATACATAAGAGAAAGGAGAAGTATGAACGACGTTGATAAGCAAAATGGTGAGACTAGAGACTATAACCTTTTATATTATCTCTATGGCAAGATCATCATAAGTATGCTTGCGATGATCGGTAAGGTCAATAAGAGACAATATTTTTGATAGAAGTTACTATATTTGTCTTAATATTCATTCTTTTATGATTTTATTGTAAGTTCGCTATATATCTCTTTCCTTTGCTTCAATGTTATTATCATCTTGACTATAATAGCTATCTATATACTTTTTTTCATAAAAACCATCAAGTCAATACAAATTCACATAATATATCATTGTACAACCCTAAAAAATGATACAATCTAAAACAATTTAATAATATATGCATGCTAAAGTAAAGTACGAGGTAAAAGTCATATGCTCTAACAACAAATAACTATAAAGAGAGTATAGATGATAATCTTTATAAGTTATAAATAGGCATTCTTACAACGTTAACTATTACATTATTTGTATGTGACATGTAAATCTCTCGCTAACCATATAATATTTTAATCACTATTATCTATAAACCTATTAATCGTCCGAACTTTTAATAAGTGGTATAATAATTTTCTATTATTATCACTAAGCTGTGGTATAGACCTCTTCTAAAATAAATCTCTTATCTCAATTATCTATTTTATATACTTAATAATTTCTTTATAATTAAATCTCTTTTAAAATATTTTTTAACAAATTCTTATCAGAAAACAACTTATAGAGGGTGACAAAGCAGCAAACTACAAAAATTGCTAGTTTTCCTCTACTCCGGGATGGATCTACTAATTTTATAGAGACAATCTTGAAAAAAAAGCGCCTAGCAGAGAGCGCCTAAAAACTGACAGAGGAGATTTTATAGACAGCTCTATCACGGTAAAAAACAATGATGAGAACACCACATATAAATTTTTTAATGCCCGCTAGCCCATCATTAATTAAAGCCATCTGACAATCCGTATGTCAAATTTCCCACTCTGACATTTTTTTAAAAAAACCTCCAAAGAGAGTTGAGATATAAATCTGTAAATTTTTCAAAAACATATATTTTTTGTAAATATATTTTTTAAAAATATGTAAATAAAAAAAATCTAATTTCACTCAAAGAAAAAAAAGAGTGAACAAACTGTCAGTGGACCAGCAAGCGTGGTTGGCCCATAACTCCTTCCACTTCTACCACTGTAGTAGTTGTTTGATTTAGTAAACTATGAAAAACTAAAAAGCAACCAAAATAATTTATGAGCAAAGCCTTTACATTTAGTTTAAAATCGAATGCTACAAAATAAGAAATGATTAAAAAATCAAATTGAATCTAAAATTAAGCTGTAATATTCAAATTCTAGCTACGACTTATAAGAAACATGGGTGCAAAGGTGCAATTTTCAGACTACCAAATGACCAAGAGAGCCGTCTACACGGATTCAATCAAGACTCCGACCGATATCTAATCGTCTCTTAATGCAGCCTTCAAATCTAACCCAATCCATGTTTGATTCCAAGAATTTGTTCATCGTCAAAACAAAACAACACTTCAAAATAAACTGGATATAGCATCAGCACGCAAGTTCCAAACGAAGTCTCTTTTCTGCGTTACATAATCTTCCTGGTCGACAGCAAGATGCTGAGGGTCCCCAACCCCAAGACCTCAATGAACCATGCAGAGAAATTCTGCATGAACACAGTTTTCAGACAATACTTTAAAACTAATCTGACTTGATCACTTGTAGCGATCCTACCACAACGCAATGTCCTAACACAGGACCTGGATGGGCAAAAAAAAAAGTGGGGACTGATGCCATTGCAGGGCAACGGCAGCTATTAGTCATCAGAAGAGATCCACACCTTCGCTTCACGCAAAGAAGCTGCACAAAAGAGTAGCGTTGTGAGAACAGGGCAAACGAGGACAAAGGGTCAGCACAACAATGTCAACTGGAGGATTACAAATAAGCAAACGAAGGCATGGAGCTCTTCCCTGTGAGAAAGGTGCGGTCTAACATTGGTTAAATAGTCAATTAAGGTAAGGAAAGCAGGAGAAAGCACAAGCTTCCGTAATGGTCCCAAGTCCGAACTATCCATTCTAATCATACAACAATTTTGTAGTAGATGGATCAAGTTGGATAGAAAATGGGTATTGCGTAGTAAGAGAATTTTGCACCAATAAGTTTGGATTTGATTTCATCATCTATAGTTATCAGATTAGTATTCTTTATCTTAAAAATTAAAAAAGTAATCAGATTAGCAACATTATTTGATCAGAAGGTTTGAGTGTGCAGTTGGTACGGAAGACAGTGCAGTTAAGAAATGAAAAAAGAAAGTCAGAGGGCAGGGTAGAACCACATCAAGATTAAATACTACACAATTACATATGGAGAGCTGAGCCAATTGTGCTATAAAAAGTGCATAGATCTTTGTTTATGGGAGCTGGTATTACCACAAGTTTTTTTAAAAAAATAAATGAGCTGGTACAGCATAAATTCTGAAAAATAAATGAACAAGCTCTTAACGGTTGGACATAAGGCTGGATAGCAAGCATCCAAAGATGAACAAAGTACTTTATGAAACTGAACATAGTGTAACAGATTGTTCTTTTGTTATGCAGTCCAAGGGCTACATACTGTTGGATGAATATGCCACCTCCCCAAGTGTGCAGTAGTCAAATACTACTAAACACTGAGTAATATGTACTCAAATCAAGTAGTTATTCTATCGGATCATAAGAGCAAATGTTCAATTAGAGTTTTAGGGCCACTTCATTAAGATAATACTGACCAAAATAGAATATCCAAATTCAGCTTTTTTTCAACTCAACATGAAGCGACACTGGAGATAACCTGCAAATACAAAGATACTGTTAAGAGGAATGTGCTTTAATGATGAAACTCCTAAAGGGAGAAAACAGTGTAATTTAATGATAAAACTTTGCAGATAAAAGTGCTCTCTTATTTCTCAGCTGACAGTTTACTATTACCAGTGCAAAAGTATAGCATACAGTGAGACTAAGACCCCGTTTTTTATAAGGGGGTCAGGTCTATATATATATAAGTCCAATGGTCTAACACCCCCCGCAGTCGTAGCGGGAGGAGAACGGACGCAGACTAGAGCGAAAACTGGTGAACAAAGACGCGGGTAGGCCTTTGGTCATGATATTAGCGAACTAGTGCGTCGACGGTACATAGAGCATCCGAACGTATCCTAGAGCGACCTTGTCACATACGAAGTAAATGTCAATCTCAATATGCTTCGTCGTAAATAATAAACCGGGTTGACGGTCATATATACGGCACTGACGTTGTCACAGTAGACAACAGTCGCGGAAGCGATGGGTGTATGGAGCTCCTGGAGAAGCTGGCGAATCCAGCAGCACTCGGTGACGACGTTGACGATGGCGCGATACTCAACTTCGACGCTGGACCGAGACACTGTAGTCTAGCACTTGGAGGACCAAGAGACTAGAGTGTCGCCGAGAAAGACAGAGTAGCTGAAGGTGGAGCGTCGGGAGTTGGGGCAACCTGCCCAGTCCGCGTCAGAATACGCGGTGAGAGAGTCGATGAGGCTAGAGCTGAGATGTAAGCCGATGGATAGTGTGGCCTTTACATAGCGAAGGATACGTTTGAGTAGCGCGAGTTGAGATTCGCACGGAGCATGCATAGATGAGATCTAGCCGTGTGAGTGAGGTACTAGAGAGCACCAGCAAGACTCCGGTACTGGGCGGGATCGGCGAGGAGAGAGCCATCGGTGGCGGAGAGCTTGGCGCGAGTGTCGACCGGAGTGACAGTGGGGTGACATTCGGCTATGCCCGCACGCTGGAGAAGATCCATGGCATACTGGCGCTGACAGAGGAATAGCCCGTGGAAAGAGCGCGTAATAGAGATGCCAGGGAAGTGATGGAGAGGAACTAGATCGGTCATGGCAAACTCCGAGTGGAGTCGAGCCATGATGTGCTGTAGAGTGGTTGCCAAGGACACCGTAAGAATGTTGTCGTCAACATAGAGAAGAAGGTAGGCGATGGTGTCTCCGATGTGAAGGACGAAGAGAGACGTATTAGAGACAAAGGCCACAAAGCCAAGTTGCCAGAGATAGGCAGCAAAGCGCTGGTACCAAACCCGAGGGGCCTATTTGAGGCCATAGAGAAAGCGCGGAAGGAGACAGACGTCATTGGGACGAGATGGGTCGATGAAGCCTGGAGGCTGCTGGCAGTAGACTGTTTCTGTCAGATGGCCGTGAAGGAAGGCATTCTTCACGTCGAGTTGATGGATCGGCCAGGAACGCGAGGCAACGAGAGTGAGCACAACCTGAATGTTAGCGGGCTTGACGACGGGACTGAAGGTCTCATCGTAGTCAACGCCAAGACGTTGAGAGAAATCGCGGACTACCCAGCGTGCCTTGTGACGAGCAAGCGAGCCATCAGAGTGGAACTTATATTTAAAGATCCACTTGTTGGTCATAACATTGGCACCGGGAGGACGAGGGACGAGGCGCCAGGTCTCGTCCATGAGGGCCTTGTACTCATCGGCCATAGCCGCGCGCCACTGAGGATCGGCCAAGACAGAACGGTGAGTAGCCGGAATGGGTGAGACAGCACAATGGACTGTAGAGAACTCGTAGCGTTGGGTAGGGCGGAGGGACCCATTTTGGGATCGGGTGATCATATGAGAGGAGGTGGAGACAGCAGGGGCCGCACGGTCCGATGGTAGCGTCGGTGGTGGGGCAGGGTCAAAAGGGGGGAGGGTGGCATTGGCTCGAGATCGGTGACTCTAGGTTCAGAGAAAGGGCTAGACGAGGCCAGCCTGAGTTGATGGAGGGTAAGGGACCGATAGGGGTTGGTGAGCCGATGAAGGTTGATGAGCCGATGGAGTGTGAGGGGCCGATGAGGGTTGTGGAGCCGATGGAGGACCGATGTGGGTGACAGCGGAGCGGAGAAGAGTGGGATAGTAGTTCAGGAGGTCCTCAAGAACGACCGATGAAGAGTGCGGAGGTGTGGTGGGTGGAGAATGTCAGGATGGTACCGTGTTGGTTAGAATAAAGTCGAGATCACCAGACGAGGGTTCATGGTGAAGTAAACCAAAAGGAAAGCAGGACTCGTCAAAGGCGACATGACGGAAGATGATGATCCATCGGGTAGAGAGATCAAGACAGTAGTATCCCTTGTGGGTTGAGGGATAGTCAAGGAAGATGCAGGCAGTAGAGCGTGGTGCGAGTTTATGAGGAGCGATGGCTGTTAGGTTGAGGTAGCAGAGACACCTAAAGACGCGTAAGAAGAGTAGTCATGCGTCTTGTGGTACAGAAGGGTGTAAGGAACGTTGTGACGAACAGAAGAGCAAAGACGCCGATTTAGTAAGTAGGTCACAGTGGTTAGCGCTTCAGCCTAGTAGGGTGCAGGTAGATGAGCATGAAGAAGCATAATACGACTAATGTTGTTTAGAGTTCGAAGAAGGCATTCGGCCTTACCGTTTTGGGGAGAGGTGTAGGGACAGGAGAGGAGAAGATGGGTATCACGAGAGATGAGAAAGGCTTGGATGGTACAGTTTACAAACTCCGTACCATTGTCGGCCTAGATGGCTTGAATGGAAAGATTGAATTGGGTGGAAACATAGTTTGTGAAGTTGATGAGGTGAGAGACAACCTTGGACCTGCTTGTGAGAGGAAACGTCCAGCAGTAGTATGTATAATCATCAAGTATTGCAAGATAGTACTAATAACCCGAGACACTCTTAACTAGAGAAGTCCACACATCACAGTGAATTAATTCAAAAGGTCTAGAGGTACAAGACATAGAAGGAAAGAAACACAGTCGCACATGTTTGCCAAGTTGACAATAGTGTTAAACAGTGGAGCTATTGTGATTGCACTGTATGAAGGCGCTGCGACGGAGAGTAGCGACAGCGCCGGGGTTAAGGTGACCAAGGCGAAGATGCCACAAGCTGGTGGAGATGGCTAGACTGGTGTGAGGAGTGGACGGCACAGCAGGGATGGTGTAGAGGTCACCGCCACTATTGCATCGAAGCATCTCGCGCCGGGTCGGGATATCCTTCACAAAGAAACTAGAAGCGTCAAATTCAATTGAGCAATTGTTATCTCTGGTGAATTGGCGGACAGAAAGTAGATGGTGGACGAGTGAAGGAACTGTGAGGACATTGTGGAGTGGAAAATTGGTTGTGGGTGTAGGCAGGATGAAGTCACCGCGACATGTGATAGGGAGAGATTGCCCATTACCGGCGGTGACGAAAGGGGAGGAAGGATGGTGAGAGAATAATATACCGTCCGATGAAGTCATATGGGATGACGCACCAGAGTCCAGCACCTAGGGGTGCTAGGTTGGAGCGTTATCTGGTTGAGGGCGGCGATGAGGCCAGCCTGATTCCACGAGGGAGCCGACTAGGTGGTCGGTGTGATCAGCTGAGGCGGTTGGACTGGAGCGGACGCCAGGTGGGCCTGAGGGTGTGCACCGAGGACCCCAGGCTACCAACCGACGGGGCTGCACAACTGGGGTTGGGATGCCCAGGGGTTGTCGCAAAGCCACAGACCCATGGGACTGGCGGATGGGGTAGGGACAGGAGCAGGGCGCGGTTGCATCGGACCGCTCCAGCTCTTGCCCTTGCCCATCCCTTTGCCTTTGCCGTTACCACTGGTGCGGCTTTGTTGCCGTGGCCGAAGCCATGGCTACCAGAGCCACAAGAGGTGGTAGCAGCTGTTAACGCCAAAATCTGGACGATCCGATGGCGCTAAAGCCGATCGGCTGGGAGATCCGATGGGGCTAAAGCCGATCGGCTGAGAGGTCCGATGGAGGGTTTAATGCAGTCATTGGCCGATGGAGATACTGAGACAAGGCCGATGGAGGACTGTAGAAAGCCGATCAGATTAGTAGAAGATTGGATCGACTTGAAGACAGGGGATTGTCCAATCGGGATCAGGTCCGAGAAGCCCGAGGGAAGGAAGGAGAAGGATCGGCTTGACTTAAAGAAGGTCCGATAGCTACAGTGGAGAAACCAATCAGGTTGCAGCAAAGGAAGGCTCGGTTACAAATTGGAAGTTTATTCAGATGAAACTAGGTTTGCGGAAGAGCCGTGGACTCCACGGCAGGGTGTTTATTTTTGTAAATTGTAACCTTACTCAATTAGGGAGGTTTAGCTAGTTAGTTAACTGCTTTAAGAATATTTTCCTTTGTTCTTACTAGGAAATAATGTCCGATGGTCGTAGACGCGTCGGACTCTGTCTGTAAATCCAGGGTATAAATATAGACCCCCTGGAAACATGTAACATATCTCTCGATCATATTCAAAGTCGGCGCATCGCCACCCTAGTTCATCTAGGTTCTACCGGCGGGTTTTGGCTCTCGACGCGGGGCTGCATCGGTTAAGTCTGATTTCCGGCGAAGTGGTAAGTCCCGTCACCATCCCGTTATGTCCTGCTCTGTCTGAGGCTGCATCGGTTAGGTCCGACCTCTTAGGCCGATCGGATGCATCGCATCATGTCCGTGCTGGACCTATCGGCCCGTTAAGCTCCCTCTGCCGTTGTTGGTCTCGTGCTACATCGGTTAGGTCTGACCTACGGGGCTACCGACAGTAGATCGAGCTTCAGGCCTATAGGCTCCTGCACGGCGTATCATCGAAGTGCTAGCCGATGAGTTATCCATGCTCTGTGCTTCACGCCCAGCGCATCGGCCCCTCGGCCGATACGCATCAGCGTTTAGAGGCGTCCCACGACGCGTAACGCCAAATGTATCGAACCTCTAGCCGATACGCACCCGCCTTCAGAGAGGCGTCCCCTCATCGGCTCAGCTAGCCGATGGGTTCGTTCCTATCCTTGCCACGGCATAGCCGATCCAGCGTCCTCCATATCATCGCCGCTGGCCCCGGCCTCGTACTATCTCAGTTAGGTCCGATCTTCGAGGTTCGGTGTTGATGGCGCTCCCACAGTGGGCAACGGGTCTCTTGCTATTATATCCGGAGCGGCATCGGCTTTGCAGCCCGTGCCTTCTTGCGCTAATCATCGCCTAGGCCGCATCCGCTTTCATCGGTTTCTCCAGCCGATGAATCACTGTTCGGCTGCCCGGAGGGATCCCGTGCGCCACGATATCCTCTGAGCATACCCTGGTTCCTCCATCGGCTCTACGGTCAACCGCTCGTCGACACTTGTCCACATCGGCTCCCCAGCCGATCAAATAGCATCCCGAACCTATCGGCAGCCAGCCGATAGCGAGCGTCTGTATCTGACCCGATCGTCTCATCTCCTTGTCAATTGCAGGGTCAAATTGACTGGCACGCTCGCGAACCTCGAGGCTCCGTCACCGAGCCGCACTGGAGATAAGCAGACCTCCCAGGCCTTCGTGTGACCGAGCCGCTGTCCCTCCCCGGTCGCGGGATTTTTTGGCGGCAAGCAGCAGCACACGGTAGGTGACAGCTGATGGGGTTGGAGCAATCATGATCAGCTGTGGCGAGGAGAGCGATGTGGGCCACAGTCTTCTCATTGTTGGCCAAGCGAAGTTCCTTGAGAACTAACATGTCATGGGCCCAGACGAACGTGGGAAGAGGTGTGGAGTTGACGATGTCATCGGCGGTATTGGAGAAGCGAGGATTGAGGTCTCGCAAGAGAGCAAGGACGAGTTGTGAGTCGGCCATAGGGTGGCCAATATCACGAAGGGCGACGACCTTGACCTTAAGGCATTGGCAGTACGAGGAGACAGGAGTCCCTTTGTACTATGGAGTGGAACTCATTTAGAAGGAAGATGGCACACGGCTGCTTGTTTACTTGGAAGATCCGCTCGATGGCCACCAAGAGATCTCGGGCGGTGGGATTGGTATCGTCCATTGCAAGGTCGAGAACGGAGTCATTGACCGATCCAAGCAGCCAGCTGCGTACACAGCACTCGGCGATGTCCCACTAGGGATCATCGGGTCAAGGTGGAGTGGAGCCATCAATGTGGGAGCGAAGGCCAAACTTTCCACATAAGGATTTGAAGAAAAAAGTCCATTTGGAATAGTTAGCGTTGAGGTCGAGAGAGATGGCAACGTGAGATTTTACGTTGACAGCGACGTAGGGTGGTGAGAACATCGGCGAAGTAGTGCCCGAGTTATTGTCAAGAGCGCCGATGGCCGAAAGGATCCGACGACTAGAAGAGTGCCGGAACTATGAGCTGATTCGGTGGTCATGATGAGAGAGTAACGGGGCATGATAAGCCGATGAGAGTATTGAGCCAATAGGGAGAGGCGGGTGTCCAATATGGACGGATGTGTAGCCGATAAGAGTAGGTGGCCGATGAGAGTAGATGGCCGATGGGAGTAGGTGACAGAGTAGGTGGTCGATGAGAGTAGGTGACCGATGAGAGTGGATGGCAGAGTAGGTGGAGTAGGTAGAGTAGATAGAGCACGGGCATGAGAGAGTAGGTGGGTCACGGCGCGAAAGGGTTCGCGTCTGTGAAGTGAGGTTTCGCGTCCGTGGACACGTGGACACAACGGAGTGGGGCAGACCCGAAAAACGGGAGAAGTCACGGGCGCGAAGAAAGGAGGTTCCCGTCCGGGAAATAGGAATTTGCGTCCGTGGACACGTGGACGCGTCAGAGTGGCGCGGACGCGAGTAGAGAAGTTTCGTGTCCAGGAGCAGGTGAGCGTGTCGAAAGAGCGGGAACCGAGAGTGTTTCAGTCGATGGAGGACGGACGGGTCCAGCCGATGGAGACCGCGAACGCAGAGGTGCACCGACGTCGAAAGAAAGGAAGGTGCGCCGAAGTGAGAGGGAAGCGAAGGTGGGTCTGAACGAGACGAGGAGGCGGATGGAGGCCGTCTCCTTATCACGTGGTGGAAAGAGGCGAGTAGGCGGTCGAGGAGAAGAAAGACCGTCTGCAAAGGAGATGGAGAGAATAAGAACTGAGGCGAAAAAGACAGAGAAGGAATACCATAGGAGAAGGTCTGCGATGGGGAGAAAGCGTCGGCTCGCCAGTGAGAGGATTGCTAGCACGCCGAGATGTCTAAACCTGCTCTGATACCATGTAGAAGTATAGTACACAGTGAGACTGAGACATATATATATATATATACAAGTCTAGTGGTTTAACAACCAGACATGCATTCATAACCAATGACCCATTAATAGTTTTGACTAATGTTTGAACAATCGAACACAGCTTTCAAAAAGTTAACACTATGGACATGCCAAACATCATATCTAGTGATGCCTGGTTGAGTAACTACAAGTACATGCCAACGGCATAAATCAAAGATGCCAAAAGCTATTACAGCATAAACAGCTTAAAAGGATAAGTTACTACGGCCACTGCATATTCATTCTGTTGTAGGCAAAACTTGACTCTGAAGTAGATATTCCACGATGCACAAAGTAAGAAAAAAATGTACTGCTAATTTTATCATGCTTCAAGCAGGCTATTCAGTTGGATAGTAAAAATCAGTAACACAACCAGATTAATGATACACATATTGCATAGCCAACAAAAAAGGCACCACAATTTGCCCAACAGAAGAACTGAATACAAAATGTAAATATAGCCAGTTAACCTATGAACATTCATCTAACACAGGTTAAGGAAGTCATACTTGGGTCAGAATTGATAAGCACAGCAGTACCACCGAAGCTGCAGCTCCCACCAATATGCTTCATATTCTGCCAATAGCTGTTGAACGCATACGACGCATGCGCCGCGATGCTGTCCGGATAGAAGCAGCTTCCCCCGGCCGAAATCTCTAGGCAATCCACTCCATCCTGGCTGCAAGCATAATCCATTGCCTCCTGCAACCTATCCTCCGGGACGGTCGGCTTTGCCACACACCACAGCCCACCCCCATTCCCTCCCTCACTGGACCACGGTGGCGGCGACATTGCCGCTGCCGGGGGAGCCAAGCACGGTGCTGGCATTGTAGCCGGGGCCATGCCGCCAGCTGCGTCAGGCGGGGTAGCTGGCATTGACATGGGTGGGCTTGCTGGCGCAGGCACAACGACGGGCGTGCTCGGCGGCACGCCAGAAGGTGGAACAGATGGGACAACCTCCAGTGGCGAGTTCGGCGCAAAGGACAACGGCACACCGGGCGGCGGCGGACTCGTCACCGACGGCGCAGGTGGCTGCGGCGGTGGGTACGCCACCGACCGTGGCGGCAGGTGGTGCATGCCGTACAGCCTCCTCTTCAGAGCCCCTCCCTCCTTGACGCACGAGGCAGAGGAAGCATCGATCTTGATGTCCTCGACGAGGCCCCAGCGCACGAGCGCGTGGTGCAGGTTCTTGGCGGCGCGCGAGACGCGGAGCGAGATGAGGACCTCTTGGCCATGGCGGCCGCCGCCGCAGGCGACGGCATGGCCGACAGCGATGGCGGTGATGTGGTTGGAGGGGTAGTGGGCTAGGACATGGGCCCTGAGCCACGACTCCGCCCCAAGAACCGAGGAGGCTACCATGGGGAGGTCTGCGTGAGCGACCGATACACGCACACCTGCCGGAGATGGCCGCTCATGGAGATGAGCCACCTCATGTACTTCTTGACCTGAAACTGTGGAAGAATCAGAGGGAGACGGATTAGTGCAGCTGCTGTGCAAGAAAATCGATTAGTGCTACTGTGCAAGAAAATCTGGAAGAGAAACACGATGGAAGATGTCGAGCAAGTAGGGGGGGGGGGGGGATTTTGCATTGGCTGAAACAAAGGGAGCAAAGATCAGAAAGTGCTAAAGTTTTGAACTTTTCGGTGCTTAAGAAACGTAGAAGAGGAGCTACTGTAACCAAGAAAAATTTTGAGAACAAAAAATGAGGCAAGAAAGGGGAACAGTCATAATCAAAATTTTATCTTGAGGCAAGGTTGTGTAAAAAACAACCGAATAATGATCCCAACCACTGGCATTAGTACTACATTGTCCGTAGAAGAAACAATCGATTAATCATGAGAAAAAAAACACATAATACAAACAACTAACCAAGCTATGTTACAGAAATGTGTAGATCCTAGAAGGAATAAAGAATGAACCCAATAATGAGAAAATCGAGAGAAAAGAAAGCACACAAACTATGAACTGGCTCCACTGGACCAACATTACGTATCAAGAAAAGATGAAGAAAGAAAAACATGAAGCAAAAACTCCATGAATTCTGGATGGAAACAAGAAGCCGAATCTACAAGCAAACGAACGGGAGCAAGCACCAAGAACGTTCTTGGCAGTTGGCAGAGACATTACCAGCAAGACACGAGGAAGGGAGCAGGAGGGAGTTGGATACAAGGAGCAGCGCCAAGAACTCCATGGGACTCCCCTCACTCTCAGCTCCTCACTGGCTCACTCTCTCCCCCACTCTCTCCCACCACCCTCAACCAGGTAAAGCTCTGCTCAGCTGACAAGTGGTAGGCAGCAACAGTTGCAGCAGCAGCGGCTTCAAGGTCGTGGATGAGGGGAGTAGACACCGCATCCACAGCTCACACGCAAGGAGGGTTTCGTTTCTTGGTCGTCCTCTTGCTGGGTCAAAGCAAAAAGAAGATGGCTGAGAATGCCATTAATGGCGGTAGGATTCTTTTGAGGATGCTACCTCTTCTATACTGTACTGCGTCTCTGCGCAGGGCTCACTGGCTCAGGCTCTCGGAGGAGAGAGACAAACGACTGGTCTCGGGAGTTGTGACCACAGCAGGAGACAGGTACGGGTGTAGGGCATGTACTCCAACCGCGATAGAGTATTTATGCAAAACTGAAAAGCTTCGTCTCTTTTCAGACGCTGATTTGAAATTTTGGTGTGATCATGCCCAGTTAACCACGCTTATCACCACGCAAAAAATTGGCAGGGTGAGTAAATTAAACTACTCTTATTTTTAAAATCGGATTTTGATATGATCTGTTGAATTATGCAAACTACTGCTCTCTCCGTAAAAAAACTTTATCTTTGTTTTTTATTTGAACTAATTTTATTTTTAGATTAATTATTGTATTAGAGTTTGAAAAGTAAAAGATAAATTTATTAGAGTTCAAAAAATAGGTAACAAATGTATTTTATTTTGAAAAAGTGAAGAGCACCGGTAGTAATTGGTATCTTCCGTCAAAAAGATTTTATCTTTTCACCATCTTATATATATCAATGCATAATTAAATTAAAAAATGACAATACCCTTTACTTTCTTAAATTAAATGCGCTTGTCTTTTGATTTTTTAAACTCAAACGTATTGATTACTCTAAAAATAAAATTTTATAGGACAAATTTAAATATAAAAAACAAAGTCGGAGAGAGTACTTGACACTTCGTTCTAAGACCTCAACAGAAATCAGATACTACCAAATATTATGAAATAGGAGCATTCATTAACTCATGTGTTGATTGAACTATTGTTATCGATATTATAAATACTATATGTAGAAATTTTGATTTGTTTTGGAGTCTTAATTTAATATTCCTTCAATCTCATAATATAGAGGATTCTAGTTTGTTTTAAAGAAATTAAGAAGGAAGACAAAAATATTGCAATGTCCCTCATTAGTGAGGAGCATGTGGGAAAAAATATTAGTTAACACAAATTTTCGTTATGATCTACCTGATCAATAATGATCTCATCTTTTTAGTTCACGTGAGAGTTTTCACAAAGTGTTAATTAGTAGAAATAAATACAAGTTAAAGGGGGAAAGGTCAAATGTAAGTATAAATACTTGTTGAAGAATAAAGTTTAGTGGCCAGAAAATTATAAGTATATTATATTTAACGATGAGCCTAAGCATCAACGCTCCAAAATACACAAATTCAAATAAGTTGGAACTAAGACAACATTCGAACAAATATGTTTGAATTTTCGATGTTTTGATGGGTTAGAAGAGTGGTCGACACATAAGGGCTAGTTTGGAACAAATAATTTTAATAGAAAATTTTTGGGATTGAAATTGAATTTTTTCCTATGGAGCCTTTGGTTTGATAAATTTAGCTAGAAAATTCCCATATGAATCCTTCCTTTCCTTCGCTATTTGGAGAATTTCATACATGTTTTACATTAAGAATTCTCCAAGACTTATTCTTACTCCCCTGTCTAAAAAAAACTTCATTGTTAAGTTGGTATATCTCCTAGTACCTTAAGAAGATTTTGAAAAAAAAAACTTAGCAATAGTCCTCTTGAAAAATTTGTTTTGCGTCAGTTTTTCTCATCTGATTCTTGTTTTTTTTCTTATTCAAATGATCACTTCTATATTTTTTCTGTATTTTGCAATTGCATTCTTGTCAAAAAATTGTATTTTATTTCTCTTTTTTTTTCAATCTCGTGTTTCAAAAGAGCCCTAATAGACTCTAATTTATCTCTCACTTTAAGCAAATTTTAATATATTGATTGCTTCATTTATAATTTTTTTATGGAAAAAACAAGATATGGTAAAAAAAATAAAGTCTTTTGGTGACGGTATATCAGTAGTATACTAGTACTTTAGCTATATTACTCTACGGTGGCTTTGCCGCTTTCTTTCTGCAGATATACGAACGCAAGGCCGGGGCTGACTCGTACTCGTCCAATGCTGCTTTTAGGGCACCGATATGCACGTCTTGTCCTTTTCGTATTGTTTTGTTTGGTTGCGTTTGGAGCGGGAGGGCCCAAAGGCGGAGGACGAGGAGGGCGGGCAACGCACCGGCGGACTCTTTCCGGCCTCGCTCGCGCGCACGTCTCGTGGTCTTGGGACGCCGCGCCGCAAGGCCGAAACGCACGGGGCGCACCTGCCTGGCAGGCGCGAGTACCGCGAGTCCGTGATGAGAGCTTTCACAATCCAAGTCGCTCGTCGGAGTAGAAAAAAAAAAAGCCCACATAGTCTGAAGCTTTTCCTGAGACACTCGTCTCACAATGAAAGCCACTGTTATATCTTTTTCTCGCTTCAGCGCTTACTATTTTATATGTCAGTCCCTGTAATACTACTTATTATCAAATGGATTGAAAGTTTTATACTCTAGCCCTTAGAGAGAGAAAAAAAACTACACAGATGCCCCTAACAACCTACGGATCCACTGTCATTTGCGCACATATTTCTTTTCCAACTCTTCTCTCTCCCTCATCCTGAATCCCCTATATCCGCCACCATCGTCGGTGGAGGTGGACGCTAGTCATGGCCGAGCTGCTCATCTTCATCCCCCCGTGGTCTCTCTCTGCTAGCTCGATCTCTAACAGGAACACTCTGTCCCACCTCTCACCTGCTGCTGCTACTCTCTCCATTTTCCCCTCTGCTCCCCACATCTTACTTCCTCTAGTGCTCTACTTACTTAACCACCTAGCTTAGTCTCCACTGAAAAGATCCCCAATTAGATCCCCAGCTTCCTGGTAAGGTTCCTAGCGTCGCAGACCTTGACTTCCTATGGATTTACTCAAGTGTCTGGTGTTTGGGTTGAAAATTATTTCAGTTACACAGTCATTCCCTCCATTATAGTCAGTTTAATCTTGATGCTCAAATGATTATCTAAATATGTATTTAGCATCCACGCACGTATCTTTACCAAAACTCAACTCCCTAACCTCAAGATTAATTTAGTGTGTCGGTGAAAGAGTATTTGAGAATAGAATATATGTTTATTGTGCTGAACCCCTCAAGTGTATTATACCGAATCCCTCTATTCAATGCTTCTCGTCCACGCACGTATCTTGCATATATTCCTTGATCTACATGTAGCTAGTTCACCTCTTACCGCTACTGAGTATTTTAATTATTTACTCAGATTTCATATTTAACTACGTTACTAGTGTATTTTGCGTTCTTTAGATTTCTAGCTCCTCCTACCATGTTACTAATCCTTTACTGCTCAGTTGCTTGGGTTTCTACCGGCAGGTCTAAAGCTGTTGGTGACAGAGTGTGACTAAGTGATGATAGGGAATCCCATTTGTGCATGCGTGCGTGTGTGCTGCTAGTACCTGGAAGTGTGGTTTGAACATTTCTGCTAGCTGCTGATGAAGACGGCCATGGCAATGTGTTCTGTTGTTGGCGATGCTTCAGTCTTGCGCCTATGTGGCCATTTGTGCTCCTTGCTGGCTCTCCGATCTTGATCAACTCATCACTCAGGTCAGCTAGGTGATAGGTTCTTCCCTCTCCTTCTCCAGGCTTAAGTGGTGAGTGGGGTTCAAATCAGTATTTTGCTTCATGGTCTCTAGCCTCCTGTTTGCAAGGAACTTGGGAGGGGATAAGAGTTCCTAGCACTATCACCACGTTGGGTTTCTTATGTGTATTTCTTGGCTTTTGGATCTTGCCTGCTATTTCTTCTTTGCCTTCAGCTAGCTCGTCTTCCTCCTCTAGCTTTCTTCCCCCCTTCCCCTCCCCTTCTCCCTCTTATTCCCTATGGGTGTTTCCTGGTGGAGGCAATGTTCAAGTACTGCCCATGTTTAATTCCAATCTGTAAATGGTTGAGAGTGTCCATATCCTTGACTAGCTAGGTTGACTGAGGAGGGAGAATGTGCGCGCTCTGTTTGTGATCTTGGTTGAGGCTACTAATGTGTCATTGTGGGATTGGCTATAAAATGGCTTGGTGTTTATGTGCATATGGTTGTATTGGCTAGTGATTGATGGGAACTTAGTTGTTCATGTCATATGTTATATTTTAGGTGATAAATGCTCAGAGTCAAGATCTTGGTTCAAAAACCCAGGGTTTTCCTTTTTGCGGTATTTTACTGTACTTCTTGTGTGTATTTCAGGGTATACACCCCTTCCATAATTTGTATTCTTGTACTTCAAAACATTGTTGTAATTATATGTGTACTAGTTATGACATTGAGGGCCTGTCGTAAATCTACATTTTGTATAATTTGGCACACTTATATTATGTAGAATTTTTTTATAGAATTTTGGTTGAAATATTTTTAGCTTCTAAATTTTCTTAAATTAATCATGTTGTTGCTATTTTATTACACCGACCTTGTGGCATGAATTAAAATAATGATTTTTTATTAAGATTTAATTAAGTGCTGGTAGTTTCAGTATGCTTCTGATAATTTCACCTTTGATGAACATGTGTTTCCCTTCTCCAAACTTCATTCAAATGCTGGGGCATGGCTCCAGGCAGAAATCTCCCTCCTTCCAAATGAGCTTACTCCTCAATCTTATGATCAAGGGTGAGAAAAACAGAGTGATCATATGCTTAATGTTCCTATATCTGTACCTGTTGCCACTGACACTCACTTGGATGACATATTTGCAGAAGAAAATAAATGAGATTTATGCAGAAAATGATGCAGCAAATGATGATAACGGAATCTGGTATGCCAGCTGGTGTGGATGGAACAAATCAGCATCCGGTGGGAGCGGGAAGATCTTCCTCCACTTCAGCGCCCTTCCTTTCCTCGGGATTGGAGATGCTGACATCGTCACCTCCTGTGCGAGCGATGCGTGGCAAACCGGGCTGCGCCACGATGACGACATCTCCTGCACTCACTCCACATGGCCAACCAGGCTACGCCACAACGTCCCTAGTGCGCTGCACTAATACGGCTACCGTCTAGACAGGGGCTGACACGTGTCCTGGAGGCCCATTCGACAATGATGGGTCGCTGAGATCATCTACACCGAGCGAGTCTGCCACAATGACAATGTTGCCTGAGGTAACTGATACACCTAGAATCAGATTGCAAAGTGTGATTAGAAAGGAGAAGGTTTACACTGCTGCAACAGTCAAATACGGTTGTTTTATGTCATTGGGTAAACCCCAGAGTTTGAGTGAGGCCTTAGGTGATAAAAATTGGAAAGAAGAAATGAATACATAATATATGGCACTTAGTTCCACAGAAGGAATCAATGTTATAGATTGTAAATAGGTTTATAAGATCAAAAGAAAGATTGATGGGAGCTTATACTAGGTTGGTAGCTAAAGGCTTCAAACATATAATGGGATAGATTATGAGGATACCTTTAGTCCTATCGTCAAATCTGCCACCATCAGAACTATATTATCTATACATGACTCTCGAGGGTGGAATCTATGTCTGTTAGATGTTAAAATTGCTTTTCTACATGGTATTTTAGAAGAATAGGTATACATGAGACAACCACTGGGGTATGAAGAGTCTAAAACACCTCACTATATTTGCGAGCTAGATAAGGTTTTATATGGGGTAAATAGGCACCAAGGGCATGGTATTCGAGGCTATGCACTAAATTGCATAAACTTGGGTTTAAGATACATCCGTGTTTATCTATAGTAAAGGTGATATTACTATGTTTATGCTTGTTTATATTTATGATATTATTGTGGCTAGTTCATTACCAAGTGCAACATCTGCTCTTCTACAAGACCTCAATGCGGAGCTTGCTCTGAATGACTTGGGTGATCTACACTTCTTTCTTGAGATTGAGATGAACAAGGTACAGTGCTGACATAGGAGAAATATGCGTATGATGTGTTGAGAAGAGTGGGTACGTATGAGTGACTGTAAACCAGTCAATACTCCTCTATCTATCTCGGAAAAATTGATATGTCATGGTGGAGCTCTTCCTGGCACAAAAGACAGCACACAATATAGGAGTATAGTTGGGACTTTGTAGTATCTGACCTTGACTAGGCTTGATCTATCTTTCTCAGTCAACAAAGTATGCCAATATCTTCATGCTCCAACTACAGATCATTGGGCTGCAGTCAAAAGAATACTGAGATATCTCAAACACATTGTTAAGCTTGGTCTTAAAATTAGCAAATCTAATTCATTGCTTGTTAGTGCCTTTATTGATGCAAACTGAGTGGTTTTGCAATATTTTTGGGAACAAATCTTGTCTCATGGGGTGCACAAAAACAAGCCGTTGTGTCAAGATCAAATAAAGAAGATGAATATAAGGCTCTGGCCTATGCAATTATTGAAATTATGTGGATACAAACCTTGCTTCAAGAACTTGGAGTTCAAGCACCTAAAGTTGTGAAGGTATGGTGTGATAATATTGGAGCAAAGTATTTGGCAGCTAATGCTGTATTTCATACTCATACAAAGCATATAGAAGTTGGCTATCATTTGTTTGAGAATGTGTGGCACATAAACTACTGGAGGTTGAGTATATTTCCACCAAAGATCAGGTGCCAGACAGCTTCACAATGACTCACAGTGTGACAGATGGAGATGTTTAGGAACAATCTAAATCTTGTAGGTTATATCGAGGGAGAGTGTTAGAGATAATTCACTTGAAATATCGTAACAAATAGCTAGTTAAGGTTGTTGTTGTTTGGTTAGCAAGGATAAGTCTATCATCTCTCTATTGGGAGAATCCCAACTGAACCTTGTCTAGCTATATATCTCTTGTACTTGATCGCCCATCTGGTGGCTAAGATGACACGCAACCACCTCACCGAAGGTTTACTTTATGTGCCTCTGTATCATCACACCAACCAATCAGTAGCTGAGTTCACCATCTGCTCAGGGTGAGGCTTCCGGAGTATCAATTTTAACAATTTTCAACATGATGCCGTTGTCTTATCACTGGCCGAAAAAAGACAACTGCTCTACCAGAAAGTCGAATTTATAGTTGGTAGAGGTGTAGCAGTTATGTATCACACCGACCTGAGATCCTGCTCAAATTACTTCTTGTAGAAAGCTTCACTAGTTCAAACATGGGCTCTGGCAGAAGATCAGATGAGAGACGCTAGAGCCATGTTTCTGATTTAGCAGGGTGTTGCGGACAACTTGTTTCATTGAATTATTAGCGCCATGAAGCCGAACGAAGCATGGGAGATTTTAACAGAGGAGTTCCAAGGTTCTGTGAAGGTGTTGTAAAGTGACCGAGGATTTCTACTCAGATGATTTCAAAAAAAATTGCCAAGAACATGTTATTCGAAGGCAGTTGACAACATTATGTTTTGCTCAGCAGAATGGTGCCACTAAAAGGAAAACGGTACCAGAGTCGAAATGGTGAAGTCAATGCTTAAGGAGAAAGGTATTCCTGATACATTTCAGGCAGAAGCTGTTAATGCAACAGTTTCTATTATGAACAGAAGTCTGACAAAGGCAGTTTTGAACCGAACACCATTTGAAGCATGCTTTGGTGAGAAGCCGGTAATCAGCCACATGAAGGTATTTGGTTGTGTTTTCTATGCACAATGTACCAGCTGAGAAAAGATCAAAATGGAATGACAAAAGTGAACTGTTGGTTATGCTGATGGCACGAAATGATATTGGCTATATAATTTGAAGAAGGAAAAGCTCATAATCAACAGATATGTTTTTGACGAGAATGCTTCCTAGAATAGGGAAGAAGAGAATGGCTTATCACATACTATGCTGGCCCTTATGCTTGGATTCTATCATAAGAAGTGGAGCATTTGTCCATCCAAGACTCAACGGGTTAACAAGCTTATTCAAAGCCCTCATAATGGATATATTTCTTTTTTAGAAAAAGATCTTTCTAGTAGAAGTTACAAAAAAAAAAAAAACAGATCAGCCGGTCTCCCAGATGAGCAAGGTATCAATTTTTAGGGAGCTGACTCTTATGTTGCGAAAGTGTGACCTTCTAAGTCTATTGTTCTATACTAATGATACAGCCTGTTGAAACTGGTGGAAACCACCATTGAGCTTTTTTTTTTATGGCTGGGTGGGCAAGAAAAGGATTTGAATCTTGAAGATATCAACCTATACGCCTGCTCCATACATTCAAAAATATTTTTGGTACTTTCTATGAGAATAGAAAAATAGAAATGGGTACATTTCTCTCTCTTTTCTGCCCTAAATACCCATAAAAAAGAAGAGAGAGAGCGCTGTAAAATCTTTCAAAAAAGTATATTCGCTTTGCTATTAGAGCCAATTCATTAAGGTATAAAACCACATCTACAGTGGGAGTCCCTAGCCAGAATGGGTATGGCTTGGACCATTCTCCGAACCAGACAAGACTTTTTTTTTTCACGATCGTCTAGTCGATATATTTGATATACCAAGTTTTTCGATATACTTGATATACCATGTTTTTCTTGCAAACTCTGAGATATTATTACTCTGAAGGATAACCAAAGATCAAAATATTGATTCAAATTCTATTGCATCATCCGCCTATGAGGAGTTGTCAAAACATTTGACTAGTGACTTATTCCAATATAAGAACTAGTAAATAAAATAATATTTAGTAAATGGATTGGTTTGACAATAAATGTGTTCTTTCTTAGTTATAGAATTATTCTCGTCGTACTTAAACCTAACAAAAAAAAAAGAAAGTTCATAGAATTATTTGCCCTTTTCGCGGAAGGGCCTTAACCCATATTTTCTCAATCTTGTATCACAAATGGATCTATAGTAGGATTTTTTTTATTGCCATACAAAAGTAACTAATTCTGAATAAGGAATGGCTGGCTTGAGATAGCTTTTCTGGCAGCGGTTGAACATCATGTTAACTTTCCTACGAAATCTCCATGCATTAAAGCATTGTAAGTTTGATGGTGCCAAATCATTTGTTCTATTCTTCTAAGTTTTGCTATTGACAATTGACAAGCTACTGGTTTTATTAACAAACGCTCACACAGATCTTTCACATCATTAGGATAAATTTTTTTTTCTAGTTGTGCGGAAATAAATTATCTTCTTGCCATTTGTTACCCGATTTGTACCGACTACGTGTTAGGCAACGGTTCATATATGTATTAATTTTTTTACACCTAATGACAACAAACTTATGAGTTTTTTTTTGCTTTATATGGGTTGGCCAATAGGAAGTTAGGCTTTGGAATAAGTGAATAAATTATTGAAACTATTGTCTAAGCCTAGTTTAAGCACTGAACGCAAGATTATTATTTTCTTAGAATAACCCTTTGTCGTACGATAGATCTTTTGCGGCCTAAAAATGATCTAAATGTGTCATAGAACCTATCAACACTTCTAATTCGACATGACATAGCATCTTCTCTAGATCGAAATCAGTGCTGTTATTTAAGTTGTTCATCATTTCGTTGTCCGATATATCTATTATGAAATTATCGCCACCCTATTTCTTCATGAATAATTCCTCTTAGAGGTTGATATTTTTGCCATGATGAACCAAACCTTATTATCCACAATAAATTCACACTTCACTAAGCGTGACTTGATTATGAACAATCCACACCATTTGATTCTTGGAATCGATACATGGATAATGTATTTCCTTTGTACCCATTGTCGAAGCATGTGTCATTGCTACTTCAATAATTTTGTACGACTGTTAAAATCTTAATGTGTACATCCATGCCTATACATCTGAAAATTCATTAGTAGTAAACATGCAAATATAAGTATCTACCATAAAATAATACCTTTAGTGGTAGCACAGCTAAAGGGCCTAAATACTGAACAAATTAATAAAATTTGAGGAAAAAAGGGATTGAAAAAAGCAACTCCTCTCTTGAAAAAAAAATCCCAATCTCTTTCTCTCTCCAACTATATAGAAATTTTGGATCAATTTCATGCTAAAATACAAATATAAAATTGTTACATCTACGTAAAAAGATCAACATTTTCTAAGTAAAATCTCCATCATTGAAACCATAAATTCAAAGGAAAACTTTATATTAATAGTAAGAAAATATGATTTTAACTGTAAATCCATTAAGAAATCCAAGTTTTGAAGAGAAAAATCTTATGTTGGAAAAAAATGTGGTCAGGCTAGGCCTATTAGGTCACCTACAAATCATAGACGATCTACTAATGAGCCCGTTTGTGATGGGCCATACACACCCATGATCAAGATTATCAAAACATCACCAGATTCCCATGGAACAATGATAAAAAATATGAAATATCATCAAAATACGCATTGCAACATTTTGATTCAACGGAAGAAACATCAATATTGGGTGAAACATAAAAAAACACAAAATATATCGGTTTAGAACTGCTTCTTCCTCCTCTCTTATAACTGGACTTAGACTTTATAGTCATTAGGTTTGTTTACTGTTGCTATATGAAGTGTGGAAATTGTTGATTGTATTTTCTGTTAATGACTCAGTATATATAGACAGCCGGGGTGGCTTACACAAGCATATATAGACAGCTACACACGCGGGTTAACCTACTATAATTACAGTAGACTAACACTTCCTCGCAGTCTAATCGAGAGCATCGCTAACATTCAGATTGGATCAAAACTCCTGAAATAGTGAGGTAGGAAGGCCCTTGGTAAAGACGTCGGCGTACTACGATGTTGTAGGAACATGTAGGATCCGAACGTGACCAAGGACGACCTTCTCTCGAACGAAATGGAGATCAATCTCAACATGCTTCGTCCGCTGATGCTGCACCGGATTGCTGAAGAGATATACAGCACTGATATTATCATAATAGACCAAGGTGGCACGTCGAGGGGGGTAGCTTTAGCAACACCATTTGCCACAGCACGATATTCAGCTTCCACACTTAATCTAGAGATCGTATGCTGACGTTTGAAAGACCAGGACACTAAGTTATCCTCGAGAAATACTACATAGCCAGAGGTCGACCGATGAGTGTTAGGATAGCCAGCCCAGTCGGTATGTGTGTAAACAATAAGATCTACATGCGAAGATCGGTGCATAGTCAGCCCAAGAGACAAGGTGCCCTGTAGGTAGCGCAGGATCCGCTTGAGAGCAGCGAGGTGCGGCTCTCGAGGATCATGCATATAGAGGTAGATCTACTGAGCTGCAAAGGTAATGTCTGGTCGGGTGAAAGTCAGATACTGCAGAGCGCCAGCGAGACTACGGGACTATGTAGCATCAGCGCCAGGCGGTCCGTCAGTAGATAATTTGGAGTGGAGATCAACAGGCGTGCTGCACGGCTTGCACGCACTCATCCCGGCACGCTCTAAAATATCCTAACTGTCCTGCCACTGAGAAAGAAACATACCATATGTGGAGCGGGTCACAGAAATGCCTAGAAAATGATGCAGCTGACCCATATCCGTCATAGCAAACTCATGCCGGAGAGCCTCAATGATATTCTTGAGTAATCCAGCAGAGAAGGCAGTAAGGACAATGTTATCAACATAGAGCAGTAAGTAGGCTATGTCTGGACCGCAACGATATATGAAGAGAGAAGTATTTGACTTTGTTTTAACAAATCCAAGTGACACAAGGTGAGAGGCGAACCTGTGATGCCAAGCATGAGGAGCCTGCTTCAAACCATATAAGGACTTGTTGAGCCAACAGACAAAATCTGAGCGAGAAGAATACACAAATCCAGAAAGCTGCACGCAGTACATTGTCTCAGTAAGAGTGCCATGGAGAAATGCATTCTTCACATCCAGCTGATGAATTAGCCAGTTCTGAGATAATGCCAGAGAGAGAACCACGCGAACTATTGCAGGCTTGATAATTGGACTAAAAGTCTCATCATAGTCAACACGGGGCTGTTGTGTGAAACCCCGTAGAACCTAGCGAGCCTTGTAACGATCCAGAGACCCATCGACGAGCAACTTGTGATGATAAATCCACTTCTCAGTCACAACATTGACGCCAGGAGGGCGAGGCACAAGACTCCATGTGTCGTTGGCAATCAAAACGTCATACTCAGCCTGCATAGCAGATCGCCAAGTAGGGTCTGACAAGGCATCACGAACAGAGCGAGGAAGAGGTGACATAGGTACAGCGTGGAGATTGAGGCGATCCACGGGCTGCACAATGACATCTTTGCCACGTATGCACATAGAGTACGCATTGGTCACCGGAGGGATGACAGTCGGTCGAGTGGCAGCTATGCGTCCGGTACCGCTGGCAACAAGCTACGCGCGAGCAGTAGGGGCAGCAGGACCGGCAACACTCGTGGTCAGTGGGGCACCGCTGGTAGTGACCTGTGCGGGTTGTACAGGGGCAGCGGCACCATATGACATGGACTCGGGCGACCATGGCCCTGCACCAAGGCTCAACGACGCAAGTGGGGCCTCGGGCACGGGGTGTGCCGCTGAGGAAGCTGCTGTACCTGCACGCAAAATAGAGGCTCCAGGAACTGAAGCGGTGAGATCATGATCATCGATAAGAAAGTCCAAGGCGGAGGGTGCCATGGATGTGGTAGACATGTCAGAGAAAGGGAAGAAGGATTCATCAAAAACAACATGTCTGGAAATGAGAATGCGGTTCGACTGAAGCTTGAGGCATCGATAGCCTTTGTGCTCCGAGGAGTAGCCGAGGAACACGCATAGAGAAGAACGAGGAGCAAGTTTGTGAGGCGCTGTAGAGGACATATTGGGGTAACAGGTGCAACCAAAAACTTTGAGATGATCATAGAAGGGTGGGACAGAGAAGAGAACGGAGTATGGTGTGGAGGAGGCGAGTGTTGTGGTGGGGAGGTGGTTTATAAGATATGTGGCAGTGTTAAGGGTCTCAACCCAGTAAGCTGGAGGGAGACTTACCTGAAACAAAAGGGAACGCAGACAGTTATTGATGGTATGAATAGAACGCTCTGCTTTACCATTTTTTGAGAAGTGTATGGGCACGACATGCGAAGGGCAACACCATGGGAGATAAAAAATGTACGGGCTTGGGAATTATCGAATTCACGGGCATTGTCGCACTGGATACTCTTGATGGTGGTACCAAATTGTGTGCGAACATACGCAAAAAAGGTAGAAATAGTGGAAAATATCTCGGATTTGAGGCGAAGGGGAAAAGTCCAAATGTAGTGAGAGCAGTCATCAAGAATAATAAGATAATATTTGTATCCTGACACACTAACAATTAGAGAGGTCCATAGATCACAATGGATTAAATCAAAGTTGTGAGTAGCATGAGAGGTAGATGAATCGAAAGGTAGACGTACATAATGACCGAGTTGGCACGCATGACATAAATGATCGATATCATCTTTATTGCAGAAAATGACATTGGACCTAAGAAGTTTGAACAGAACGTCGCGCCCAACATGACTGAGACGGCGATGCCAAAGGGAGGTGGGTGCGGCGACGAACGCAGAGGTGCTGGTAGATGGTGCAAAAAATGAGTTGAGGTCACCGAAACTATTGCACCTAGCGATCACGTTCCTAGTTTGTAGATCCTTTACAGAAAGATCAAATGGATCAAACTCAATGGAACAATTATTGTTAGTGGTAAACCGACGAATAAAAATTAAATTCTCAATAATGTTAGGGGATACCAGAACATTATTAAGAGTAAGATCACGCTGCGGTAGGAAAAAATAATGGAATCCAATGGCGGTGACTAGAAGTAAATCATTATTGCCTACAACGATAGATGAAGGAATAGATGAAGAGGGTGGGGAAATGGTGGAGAGTATACCAGTGTTCGAGGTCATGTGGGAACCAGCACCCGTACCAGCATACCACTCAGAGGCTGGTTGGTTGAGCGTCATGGTGTTGAAAGAGTGTGCCAGGGAGTCCTGGTGCCAACCTCCATGACTAGGCGGCCAAGGTGTCGCCTGGTACGCCGGTGAGGGCGTCTAGAAGGTCACTGGTGAGGGCGCTTGGAAGCCCGACGGTGTAGCTCCCCTGTAGTACGTACCGTATGGGGACGATGGGGCACCGTATGTGCCACCATAGGTGCTGGGAAGAGCACCAAAACCGCCATAGTGTGGGGCTGTGTGGAACGCAGGCTGTGGCGGCGGAGGACAGCCGGACTGGTTGTACGGTCACATGCGCATGGTGCCAGCCCAAGGGTGGGCAAACGACGGGTACACAGTCGTTCCGGGAGGGACGCCACCCTGTCCACCTGGGGCTGCTCCAGCAGAGGACGCTAGAGAGCTGCTACTAGTAGAATTGCCACGTCCACCGTGGCCATGGCGGCGGCCATTGCGTTGGCCTTTGGTTGGTGCAGCTGGGCGCGAAGGAGGAGGCGCCCCCGGACGAGGAGCAGCTGTGGTACCTGGGGCTGCTGGATACGGCGTCGCAGCGACGAGAGCGACTGACGGGGCCGGAGGATGAGCGTCGATCTCTAGCTCCTCCAATAACAGATGAGTACGTGCTTCCGTAAATGTTAGAAACGGCCGGTGCATCTTGAGAATGGACATCATATGGCGAAACTTACCACTGAGGCCGTGGAGAAGCATGAGGACCATCTGCCGGTCGCCGATAGGATCGTCGAATTTGGCGGGGGAGGCAACCATGGATTCAAGATGATAGCAGTAGTCGGTGATACTCAGGGAGTCCTGGTGAAATGTGCGGAACTGCATCTCAAGGAGAAGGGCACGAGACTCCTTCTGGCCGAGGAATTTATCCTCGAGATAGCACCGCGCATTACAGGTGCGTCCGGGCCACATCATCAGCAACTGCTGTAGGTCACTGCAGACGGTGCCGTACACCCACATGAGGACACAGCAGTCCGCCTGGAGCCACGCCGGGTGCGTGGGGAATGCGTCATCCTCGAGGACGTGGCAGGTGAGGGCATATTTCCCAAGGACAGTGAGAAACATGCAGCGCCACTTAGTGTAAGAGTCCATGGCCTTGTCAAGGATGATGGGGATGAGTGCCTTAATGTTGACGACGGCGGTGGCTTGCGCCCAGAGAGCCGCGTGAGCGCTCTCGTACGCGTCCAGAGCTTCGTCAGCACGAGAAGGATCGACCATGAGACAGCGTTCTTCGAAAGTAGTAGTGCCAGTGTTGTCGCCAGCCATGGGGGGCACGACAGCCGATCGGCAGCCGATCGGGCCGGATTGAAGATCTCGAAGGGATAGCCGATCGGATCGGAGATCTCGGAGAGACAGCCGATCGACTGATCGGATAGGAGATCGGATCAGAGGGATCAGCCGATCAGAGTCGGATCGACAGCCGATCGGCCGATTGAATCGGAGATCGGATGGCTGATGAGCAGCCGATCAGATCGGAGGCCGATCGGATTGGCAATGGGCAGATCGGCTGGACGATGAGCAGCCGATTAGATCGGAGGCTGATCGGATCGGCAATGGGCAGATCGGATGGCCGATGAGTAGCTGATCAGATCGGATGGCCGATGAGCAGCCGATCAGATCAGATGGATCAGATCAGTAGTAGAGATTGAGCAGCCGATCAGTTCAGAGGCCGATCGGATCGGTAATAGGCAGGATCCGATCGGGCTGATCGACGGATCTGATCAGATCGGATCGGCGGGCGATCTGGTTAGCAACGGAGAGCCGATCGGATCGGCAATAAGCAGGATCTGATTGGACCAATCGACGGATCCGATCATATTAGATTCGCGGGCGATCTGATCGGCGGTAGCGCGAGTGATAAGACTGGCGACACCTAGTGGTGGCGATCGAATCGACGACGGGCGCTGGTACGGAAGCGCAGGTAGGATCGGATCGGCGGCCACACCCGGTGACGAGGGCAGCTACGGGGTGGGCGATCAGATTGGCAGCGCTGGCAATGAGACCAACGACACTTCCGGTGACGTGCAGTTGGCACCGGTGGTGGCGGTCGGATTGGCGACAGGCGCTGGTTCAGAAACGGCGGCGTTGAGAGTGTCGGACCTCAGCAGTCTGTTGCACAGTAGTGGCGGAGAAGGAGATCAACGATGGTAACAACAGCGGTGGCGTTTTTGGTTGCGGAAAGATAGCGGATTGAAACCGTTTTGATACCATAAAAGTGTAAGAATTGTTGACTGTATTCCCTATTAATGTATCAGTATATATAGGCAGTCGGGGTGGCTTACACACGCAACCGCACAGTTACACACGTGGATTAACCTACTATAATTACAGTAATTACAGTAGACTTGATGTAATGGATCCATCCACCATTCTCTCCTGCATCCTGGTGTGCCATAACCAAGTCAGCCACCATAACCACCACCGTTAAGGACCACAACACAGCCACCATATGCAAGCTATCAGACCGGAGAGGACCATGTGCATGGCTGCAAGAGCAACAACACTAGCAATAGCTGCGGAGGTGCTCGAGGAGCAAAAGCCTCATGTGCTTGCTCCTAAACGCATCAGGACATATAGTGAAGTTTCTCCACTCATGTGTTAGGAGAGAAAATGGGGGAATGGAGTAGCTGAGAATTATACTGGTCAAATAGATTAGGAGAGAGAAGAGAGCAATGAGTGGCCGTGAATCATGCTCAAATGCTGAGTGCTCGATTTTTCTCCTCAGGCAGGGCGCACGAGTTTTTTTTCCACGAAGTTCTACGTATTTGAAAGATCTGTAGTGTGTTGTTTTGATCTAAATAATTTGCAAGGGAATGTAGGCTAGTATAAAATAAAAAAAAATTTACCACATACATCATGGTATCATATGAGAAGAGATCATAAACCCGTTACTATAAGATATGCAGCGCAACAGGAATTAGGATTAAAGAAGCCAATCTAATTACGTGTGTGTCGAGATAGTAAATAAAGTAGTTAATCACCGCGATCTTGATATTGATCAACACCGTAACGAGTAACGCCTCCACCGGTATCCACATATTCGAGGCTAGAACATCAATTACAGGTGTACTAGCACCCACAAACGGCTAGAGTTTGGTTTGAGAGGTAACGGTTAGGGTTTTGCTCGAGGTGAGTAGATATATCCCTCCTCGATCTTCTCGTCTTACTATATATATATATGTTTCCTCACTTAGGCCTAGGGGACCGTGGTCTAATAAAAGTTTATTCAAATCTCTATCTGAATCGGGCCCTTATCTGAATCAAATTCGAATAAGCATTTTAACGTATGACCCTATAGATTTACGTATATTTGATCGTGACCTAGAAACACCTTTTTGTTAGCCTGTTAATAGCGATCTTTAGTAAGACATTATCCTCAAAGTGCATATAAAGATAATATCGGCTAAACCTATAATGTTCTTATGTACTAATTAATTTGTCTTACGATATCGATCGAGCTCAAGGCAAAACTTATATCATCCTCTTAATAAATTACCATATCGATTCTATGATAGATTATAAACTGTAATTGACTCCTCACTTATTTTGTTATGGTCATATAATTCTATAATCTATTACATCGAAAGGTCTAGAGATATCTCTCCTATAGGAGGAGTAAATTGTATCTTGATCACTTACATATCATTGTATATATTTTATAGCAAAACTGAATACTATTTTTATGATTACACTATTACGGAGTAGTGTTTGGTAGTTTTAAAATAAGCTATTACGTATGTTAGAAATCATTATGATATTAAGTCTAAAGACTCTATATCACTTACGTCAGTTACATAAAATATAAAACATATGTTCACTGATTTAGTATCTTTATATCATGATTATCAATTAATACGTATAATGATACTGATCAGTTATCATTTAAAAATAATAATATCTAATATAATATTAGAAGTATCATACTTATTGATTAATAATGATAAAGTCTAGTTAAAATAATAAATTAATATATCTACAACAGGTTCATATTTATCCTAGAGCATATCACTGACATCTAAGATAGATATTTTGAGACGATATATAATTTGCCAGGTTTACGGTACATCCGTATTCAATACAAGAGTGCTCATCTTGTTTTAGAAAAAAATATTCTGCATTTGTTCATTTTCTTTTTATATACTATTCCAATGCCTATGTGTTACAACAGGTATTAAAACATAGGCACTTTAGCAAGACTATTTTGTTTTTAAACAATATCGAGTAAAATATCAACATGGTCATGAAAATATGAGCTAAAATTTAGCCACAGAATTTAGTGATGGTTCATAATCTAAATCTGTTCGTTTGCTATAAAAAGTAACAAAAAGCATACATATAGCGGGTGAATGGGTATGAAATGTCTACTTTTAGAAGTTAATCTTGTTTTTAATTTCAGCATATTTATTTGTATCGTCAGATACTAGGAGCTGAGTACAAGTCACATGCATGTGTTCAGGGCGTGAAGTACTAGCTATGTGAGTGCTGCATGGCTTAGTGACTACAGATTGGCAGTGAGCAGTGGGCCAATAAGCAACCAGGAGGTGAGAGCACATGTAGCTTAATTAGTTAGCCATGCATGTAATTGTTGCGAAGTGATCAGCCAAGTCTTGCACACGTCTAGGAGGAAGCGGTCAGTTTGCATGCGTGCACTGATTATAGACTGAGGTTCACTACGCCAGAGATAGGTGTTCGTGAGAGATGCTGGACTTGGGACGGGTTGTAAGACAATACTGTTACATATGAGATATGTCTAGACGTAATCATCCGCTATAGACGAGTTATCTTTTAACATATCATAGTTAAAACTCATCGGGAAAACTAGTTCGTGTTTGACGAGATATGTTACGACTAATTAGAGTGATCGAGGATCTTTTATATAAATAAATAGTGGTCCAGCTTTCTCTTAAAATCCGAAAAAATGTGTTTGTTAGCCCAATTCCTCATAAAAATATATATTAGGGAGATCACCATTTCTCCCCCAACCATATTTACACATCCAATTCACATTTACAATTCATATATCCAATTCACATCCATAATTATATATATATACACAAACATATATTTCTCATATTTATTTAAAAACACATATATACACGTATATTTGTCAAGCTTGTAGCCATAAAATTACCAAAATATTATATACATGCTTTCCATAAGTGTCCCTGCGAATGATTGTAATAAACAACCTATCATTTTATTAAATTAAAAAGAAGAATTAAATATTATATTATACATGTATAAATGAGTCATTATATGATATAATTTTGATTAGCATGAATACAATTATTTCATAATATATATACTTAATTAATTGTAGCACAAAAATATGGAAATTGTAGTTGACCAATGAAAATAGAATAAGAAGTTAATTTAATTAAGCTCATAACATACTTAATTAGCTTTTCATACTTTTAATATTTAATAAGATCTTTGACTATTTAATTATAGATAAAAATAGTTATATAAAATAACACTAACTAGATTCCATCTATATATATTTCTATTGATACAAGAGAGTAGTTTTTTCTATAGAATTCTAACTAGGATCAAATTTTATAGAAATCTAGAACTAAAACATTTCCTTAAACTTAGAATATGCAAATTACATGTTAAAATTCTAACTAGTGAATTGAGCTTTGAAAGGTTAGGCCGGTGTTCTTTAGGTAGCGTAGGCTAGAGGTGATGGAGCTCTAGGAGGCTGGGGATGGTGGAGCTCAGGCCGCGCAGGTTGGTATCAATGGAGCTTGGGGTAGCACCAGTGGTAGCAGTGGTGGTCAGGTGGCATGGCGTCTAGGACGGTGGAGCTTAGGGATGGCAGGGCCAAGGACAATGGAGCGTGGGCTGACGACGATGGAACTCAGGAAGGCTAGGCCCAGTGGAGCTTAGAGAACATGGGTCAATGTCGATAGAGTTCGAGGAGGCCAGGGCTAGTGGAGCTCGAGGAATATGGGCCGATGTCGATTGAGCTTAGGGAGGTCGAGGCCAGTAGTTCTTAGGCCCATAAATCGACGTTGATGGAGCTTAGGGCATCGCCAATGGTGGCGGTGGTGGTCGGTTGGTGTGGCATCGAGGATGGTGGAGCTCAAGGAGGGTAGGGCTAGGAATAGTGGAGCGTGGGCTGGTGGTGATGGAGCTCGGGTTTGTTGTGGCAGTGGATGTGGATGGTACGATGTGGATGTGTGGTTACTTAGGTTAAAGCCCTAAGCCACTGCATTCAAGCTGGTCAAATTGACTTGTGACGATCAAGCTAGTCAAATTGACCTGTGACGAGCCATAGGTATAGGCCCTTCACAGGTAACTTATACAAGGACCTTAAGTCGCACATAGAGGGTGAATGTACACACTTCTAAATCAAAAATAAACTAGCATAGGAAATTAAGATTCTCCAGAGTATCTGGTTCTAATATCCGGAGTATCCAAACTAGCTTCTCTATTAGAGAGACATGTCCAGAGTTTTTGGATATAGGGTCTAGAGATTTCATACCTTTTTCAAAATGTCCAAGGACACTCCAAGAAGGCAAACCCTAAGAGTTAGGGAGGATAAAAGAAAACAAAATAACAGAGAATAAAATATGTAATGGAATACTAGCAGACAAGCAATTTTTCATCAAAGTTCAGATTAACTAATCTTATGTCTCCATTGGGCCAGATCGCACTCGATCTCTTGCCTCACCAAGTTCAACCCTAGAGATTAGTTTGACCTCCAAACTCTCACCAAAGTGTAACACTTAATTTAAGGTAACCACCGAGATCTCTACTAGGACACCGTTCTCCTGCTTTCTATAGAGCTTGGTCTACCAAACCAATCTCTAAAGAAGAACCTAGAAATCCACTAATTTACCTCTTTACTTGCGAAAGTGAAGAAGACCTTTACAAACGTCCTGAATGATTCACACGTCGAATCCTCATGGGCAATGCCTAGTCTACTCTCTCACAAATCACAAAAAAATACACTTAAAGAGTGGATTAGGCACAAGATCTAAGAGAGTGGAGTAGATAACTTCTAGAAAGCTCTTTGGAGTGGTGTAGAAATGAATGAGCGGTCCCCTTTCAAAGAGGACGTTGGTGAGGTTAAAACCCACCCCTCTCAAAACTAATCGTTACTCACATAATTTAAACTCCGAACTATGTGTACAAAATATCTGAAAACTTTGGAAAGGCCTTTTGAGCTAGACAAAGAGCTCAGTCCGAAGATTTCGGCCAAAGGGACTGGTGGCTCTGTACAACACTTAGCTTTTAGAGAGAGGATGTTCGGAGTATTCAGTTTAAACCTCTGAAAACTCTGGATAGACCTCTTTGCCAGACAGAGAGCTTAATCTCAAGACTTCGGCATAAATGTCTGGAGACTTTTAGCTAATTTCCTTGTTTGACAAAGAAATTTGTCCAAAAGATTCCACAAAACCTAGACACAAACATCTGAAACATTTAGAGTGAAAAACTAAAACCTTAATATGTATGTGGTGTGAGTATTTGTTCACCTAGACTTAGAAATTTGATTGAGCACTTGCTTTTCGAATCGGTTAAACTTGAACTTCTATTAATAGTTCGGTTTATTGTAAGAACTCAAGAAGTGATAAAATTATATTTTTTTATCACTTCAAGTCCTTTCTTCTTTTCTAATCATTATGGGGTTTTCTTTTAACTAAAACAATCTCTCACTATACAGATTACCATGAGATTCTTAATCACAACATATTAACTCCCTAATTTTTTGTTATCTATCACTCAAAATCCACTAAAAGACCTAGATGTGCTTTCAACTTACATACGATGGACCTATACCTAAGGGCTGTCACATGTTAGTATGACTTACCTATGAAAGGTTTGTACCTATAGCTCGTCATAGGATAGTTTGACCAGCTTGTACCTTAAGTCACTACATGTCCACATCATTTACAATATATAATTCAATAATCATTTAAATTATAGTCTTAAGCTATTTCTCAGCTACACATGAATCATCGACAAGCATATAATAATATTTTTTAAAAGACCATACATTTATCATAATATGTTTAAATACATTTTTAAAGAACATGTTTAGATATTAATACATTTTGTATGCTCATATTTTTTTAGTGCTCAATGGAACATCATAGTCATTTTGACATAGATATCTTCAACAAAAATAAGTACATTTCATATGCTTATATTACATAAGATTACCTACTTCACAGTCATAATATACGTACACATTACCATCACCTTGCTGCACTTCTTCAAGCGGAGTTTCTTGTCCAACACCATGGATGTACTTGTTGTAAAACACTAGCAAGGCGGTAGGTTGAAATTCATAAGAAACACTAACCAAGTGCTATGACAATTGCTGAGGTCACCAAAAGAATTCATGCACTTAGACTGAACCTAATATTCATCAGATCTTTCATAAATTTGAGGTAATCACTATCGATGTTCCTCCACTATGCCGAGTTGGTCGGGTGCCTTAGCATACCGTTCTCTTTTCTATCTGTTGCGTGCCAATGAACTAACTTAGTTTTTTTGGGATCGGTAAACATTCGTTTAATGTGGTTAGCATAGGAAGATAACACACAACCTTTGTGGGATCACATCTCTTGGACTTTCGTCCCTCAAGACTGCTCTTTTACTTGTATCAAGTAGCTTTGCATTTTGGACACACATCTAAGCTAGCATATTCCTTGTAGAACAAAATACAATCATTTTGGCAAGTGTGAATTCTTCTAACATTTAATCCCAACAGACATAACACTTTGTTTCCTACGTTGTCTTTAATATTTTATTCTCCTTGGGCAACAAGTCATTTAGAAAATCAAACATATCCGTGAAACTTTTGTTTGACCAACTGTTAATTGTCTTAAGTTTTATTAGGTCAAGTACAACAGATAACTTCATGTGGTTCTACTTGCATGTGGGATATATATGTGTGTTGAAATCATTTACCAAAGTAGAAAAATTCTTATAATTTCTCTCGTTGTGGGATGACAGCTCTATATTATGTAGTAAAGATCAGGATTGATATTAATAATATCACCTCCTATTACGAGCATATCATCTTCATCTTCTTATACCTTGTACTACCTATCATATACTTAATCAACTAGAATATTTAATAACTCTATAGTTAACCGTGCTTATTCTTTAATATAGTTCTTTATAAAATATCTCTATATCATGTTATTTCACATATGACGTCTCATATTGATATATGTGAATGTGACATTCTAATCAAAACTCTAATTTAGCATGATTAGTACAATGTGTCCATACACACTAGATAAGTTCATACACCATAATAAATATTTTATAAATTTATGTACTAAATTACATCCACCCGATAAGTTTGTACCCACTAAACAAGTTTGTGTACCTTCTAACACAATTTTCTCACAATGAAATTATCCCTACGTACAAATTCTGTGAATTCGGCACACTTAACACCTTTTGACACTGAGCAAATAGGGGTGTGAGTGGGCCAAACCACTACTTTGGAACCCATTTTAGTTTTACTAAAGAAACTAAATTGCCACTTTTGGTGTTGTAAAGCGAAAATTTTTAAATTGAGTTCACTTTTGTTCAACTAAAGAGGCCAAGAAGTATTAACTGCAGATTGTGATTCTGTTACAGTAGGATTGGTTTTGATTCTTAGAGAAGCTAACAAGAATATAGCCAAGTAGTTTTTCTTTTCTTTTCAGTAGAACCTGCCTAGAAACTGCCCCGATTCCCGGAGATAGGGCCTGCAGTGATATGCCCCGAATCTGACATCAAAATTCATTCCTTCCCTTCTTCCCTCCAATGTCGATCTCAAGAGTCTCTACGACGACTAAATTTTTGGTTTTTTGGATGCGTCAATGCAAAGCAAAACACTAAAACGAAGGAGAGATAATGAGCGACTTACTGAAACTTTTCTGCAGAAAGATATGATCCACGTATTCATCGTGCATACCCAGTAATCATGTATGCTTCAGTTTTTCTTTACCTCAACGCAAAGATGTCGCTTGCAGATAAAAAGGTACTAGAGAGAAATGAGAGTGATCTAGAGGCCGGCACCAAAGGGGCAGAAGATTACCATGATGATGATGATGAGGCTTAGCTGGGAGCTATTTTTATCATTTCTTTTCAGTTTTGCTGTTGTACTTCCCTGGTCTCTCTTTATTCTCTCAGAAAAATCAGTGTGATACTTTCCTTGCTCTTCTCATCTTTCTTTACATCAGGTGAACTCAAATGAATAACTTTGACACATTTAACAATACTGCAAGTATTTTTCTTTAAGTAAAATGGGAGTCCATAGCTCACCTTTGTGGGTGGGTGCAATATCACTCAATGAGAACCATTCGACATGATCGACCCGTTTCTTCCTACTGTTTTATCTGACGGGCAAAATACAACTTGATTTTGGACCTGAACTGCAACAAACTATAGAGAATAGCGCTAATAAACATCCTGGATGTAGAGGTTGGATTGATTTCCATTATCAAAAAATAAGACAATTACTCAGCAAGAACATATTTATTTTGTACAAAAAAGAATTCGAACCATCCATAATTATACAACAGGATTTCACCTATATTTGTTATTACTAAAATTACATGTGTGCTTCATCTGTCCTGGCAAAGTATTCTTCTATCAAAGATTGCTGTGGTTCTGTTCATTTCAAAAATGCAGAGTTCTCCCCCCTCTGATCTCTTCCTACAGAGATGTACTATCTCCATCAGAGTTGTTGTCTCTTCCTTGCTGCCCCTGCATGTTCAGGATCGGCAATGCATTTGCTGCTGATATACGGAAAGACCTAGCAGACCCAACAAAGGTCCTGTCCTGCTGACTGACTTCCCTGCAGACATGATCCAACATTGAGAGGAAGTCCCTAACCACCATGAATATCCTCAGAGGGTGTGCTTCCTCTTTCACCGCGTTACCGTGGAAGTACTCAGTGATCTCCTTCACTCTTCCCAGAGCCGTCTTCTCCTCGCACCTGACTTGCTCGATCTCCTTCTCAGCTTCCTTGAGAAAATCATGCATTGTAGTGAAGAACTTCGTGCCTTGGCTGCATTGCTTCTCGAGCTGGAGGACCGACTTAATCTTTCCAAGACCACTTTCAAGCTTAGATACATAACCATGTAGCACATCAAAGTCCATGGTTGCTGCTCTCTTGACATTTCCTAGTTCGGTGCTCAACCCAGACACAACTTTTAGGCCTTGTCGACGCAGCTGTTCAACTTTTGCGATATTTGAGATGTGATTTTCTGGAGCTTTTTCAGATTTTGCATCTTCTGACCGGACAATTTCTTGGACAACAAAGTGTAGCAGTGTGGTTTTACCATCGGTGCCTTTGACATCTGCAAGTTTGAGGAGAGTGTCAAGCTTGAAAGCTTTTGCTTCACCTCTGTTTGTGCCAACATTCATTCTGTTCCCTGTCCTCAGCACTGCTTCAAGGATTTTTAAGAACAATCTACTGCCTTTTAAATCATCACAAGCAGCCTGAAAAGCAAGTAGAATATTAGTCTACTAAACAATGCCAGTGAGAGACCCTAAAGACTTCATAATAGTTTCTGTATATCGTAAACATTGGACAGTCAAAATTTTTAGGCTTGAAAAGCAAGCAAACAAACTAAAATGGTGTTAACACACAATAGTTATGACGAATATTTCTGGTCAAGGACTGTGCAACCAAGTCCTGTATAAATCTTCAAAGCTCCAAATTTTCTGTGAAAATTGTTGCTACCCAGGGGTTCACAGATCCCATTTTTGTCAAGTGCATGAAGCACTGTTAAAAAAGTTAACGATCGCTAGAAGTACTGCTTATATATTCTGTTCTGTAGGGTAATAAGTATTAATTTTGTATTGAAATTCTAAATGTTTGCGCAAGTAATGTGCACTAGAGTCCATAATCTTTTCAAAACTAACCCAGCTGGATGACATATGAATTCATGCGGTGTAAGCTATATTAGAAATTTTTACCATTGTGCAGATCAAATTCAAGCACCTACTACTTTGTGCAGTAAATGATGGTTAATGGCGATATAAGTTAATGCAGTAACACATGATAGAGACAATAATGCAAAGTGAACTGCGGTACCTCAAGCGTTTGAAAAGATTTTCTGAGATAATTCACTTCGTTCTCAAAATTTGCTTGGTATAGCATAACATCAACTCTTTTAAAGGCGAATGGTATATCAAGAACTGCTTTAAGAAAATTCTCTGCTGAACCAAGCTTTGATGAGTCTCCAGTGAAGTCTCGCAGTTTCAGTTCTTCCTCTTTGGTGGGAGCCATCTTTACTAAGGTCTCCAAAAGTTCAGCTCCCAGACATTCAGCATTACCTATTTATAGATGAATGACATATGATTAGTGGAATTATATATGCACAGCCGTCTTTAATTTTTATTCAATTCTGCATTGCTGAGAGGTGTGTACTGCTGTATTTAGCATGTATTTTATAGTATCCTTACTGATTGAAGGATGGGACAAAACCTAAAAGTAGTTACTTCTGTCTATTTAGTCCGAGACTGGTAAAATCATTACAGAGAGTGAATTGTCCAAGCAAGTTACACTTACAATAAGTAAACTACATGAAATAAATGCTAAGCTCAAAATTTAACATTTTATCATACTACTGTTGTGCTGCAGTTCAAATGATATTTCTAAAGCAAGTTACTGATTGTCAAGATGTGAAAACATGTTTTTGTGATAATATTTATGGTCTACAGAGAATTGTATCTACAATAAAATCTGAAGTTCAGCCAAATGCTGCCTCTAGAGAGAGTATATTCCAAGTTTCCATCTACTACAGTTAGCAGTTAAGTCTAATAAAATACTACATGGATGTCACAATCAGGATGTTTACAACATTCAGAACAGCAAAGGTTTGTGAAGGACTTCTTCCCTAGCCAAAGATTTCAGGATCCATTGTACTGGTGATAACTAATTGACATGGGGCATAACTTTAAATTTGTCTACCTTTACATGGATAACATGATTTTCTTCCAACTGAAAGAATTCGCATTGAAAGGGGAATGCATGTCACTACAAGTTTTGAAAAAAGGCTTCTATCAGAGTACTTTAATCCTAGAAATGTCCAAATCATAAACATTTAAGAGGTCTCAATCAAAAGAACTAGTAGTTTATAAAAGTGTCTTCAGTTAAGAATAGATCACAGTAGAATCCAACAACTAGTACTACTTGCCCTCAGTAAGATATTTTTCCTATCCTAATTATCATACTAAACAGAGGCCAAACAATTGCTTACCATCTAAAAGCGCATCCGTAACCTCCTCGAGTGTGACATTCAGTGCACGCAGAAGGATGGCAATATTCTGTGCCTTCTTGGGGTCAAGAACTCTCTCCTCTTGCTTAAATTGCGGCAGTCCGACTTTCTTTGGAGTGTCCAGCCTAGGTGCAACAGTCGTAGAATTGTTCATGAATAGCACCTCGATCATGTCCTCGTCCAACCTGAAACAAGCTTGTATCAACATCCAAGAACTGAGAATTTAATGAACAGCTTAAGAATTATGCATCTTTTTCTGAAATTTATCTTAACTGGAATGAATTGGACTTGAGCCGGTCCCAGACCATGTCGCGGTCGGAGCTTGCTCGGACTTTGTCCCAGTGCAGTGGCTTCAGCTTTGGCCGGGCTTCGTCACCGGCAGCATCACCCTGCGTCCGCACTGAGATGGTGGTAGCGGTGGCGTCGTTGTCCTTTTTCACCGCCATGATGGGCGCCCTGGGCACGGCAATGCTGGGACCCTCTGCTGGGAGCTGTCTGAGCAGCCGGCGAGCTGAGACTGGCCCGGTTGATCGCCCCGGCGGCGGCGGTGGAGGCTTTGGGGTTGTGTTGTTGAATCTTGATGATAGTGGTGGTGGAGGGGGAGGAGGAGGCGGCGGCGCGGGTGGTGGGTTTGAGGGCGGCGAGACCATCTGTTTGATCATGTCGGCGCCGGAGCCGGCGGAGAAGCGGGTGCGAGGAGGCGTGCGACGGGAGCGTGGAGCCGGTGGGGCAGTAGGGGGAGCCACGGCGGCGGGAGGCGTAGCCACCGGAGCGGCCGGAGTCGTGGGGAAGAAGTCGCTGGTGAGGCTAGGGAGGCTGCGGCGGGAGGCGGTGGTGGTGTGCGGGCTGGACGCGCTCGTCTCGCTCCATGTCCCAACGCCCTCGCCACCGCCGCCGCCGGAGCCAGCCGAACGCTGCCTCGGCGTGTAGTACGCCGCGTCCTCGTCGGACGACCCTTGCGTCAGCGCGGACGCCCCTCGGCGCAGCGGCGGGAGCGGCCGGAGCTCCGGGCTCGGAACGGTGTCAACGTCGCGGCACATACCACGCCGCACGCGCTCGGCGCGGACCTTGCGGTACGACGGGGAGACCATCGAGGAGCCCGCCACGGCGGGGCCAGCCACGTCGGCGTGCGCCCCCACGACGGCGCCAGAGCCAGAGTGCGCATGCCCTGGCGGCTTATGCGCCTGTGTGGCAGGGTGGCGCGCCAGCCGCCCCGTCAGAAGGAACGCCGCCGCGAAGGCGAGCAGCGCGAGGACCGCGGCGGCAGCGGCGGAGGCGACAACGATGGCGGCCTTGGGCGTGCCACCTCCTCCACCTCCCCCGCCACGCATCCGCGGGTCCGGCCCGCTGCGCGAGGACGACACGTCGGCTGCGACCGTGTTCGGCGACGGCGGCGGCGGGGGCAGAAGAGCCGGCCCGCCGTTATCCACGGGGGTGGCCGGCGTGGAGGGGTCGGAGGAGAAGTCCGGGGCGGGTGGCGCCGTCGTGGACGGCGGCGGGGTCCACTCGATGGGGAAGAGCGGCTCGTGCAACACCCGCCGAACATCGCCGGCGGCCACCGCCGCCGAGAGTACGAGGAGGGGCGAGGCGAGCGCGAGGAGAAGCGCATGTGAGGGCGGCATTGGTGACGGGGAGGAGAGTGAGTGAGAGTGGTCGAGGAGGTTGGGTTGTGTAGTGTAGAGAGAGAGAGAGAGGGAGATGATGAGTGAGAGTGGGAGTGTGAAGCAGAGCAGAGAGGATGGAAGGAAGGAATAAGGAAGGAGTGAGGAGAGGGGAAGGTGAAGCTAGCCGCCATTTGTGGGTTTGTGGGAAGAGGAGCAGCGTCTCAACCACTCGTAGCTTTTCTTGGTTTTTTTATGTACCGTATTGGCTAGTAGTACTAGTAAAATTTTGGAGAATACTGTTTACTTTATACATCCCGAAATTTTGCCTAGGATCGTCGAGGCTAAAATAGGCCTCTCGTGCCGCGTAGGCCTGTGAGGGCACCAACAATCCAATTCACTTTTTGGTCTTAGATATCACGTGACAGACACGTTAGCTGACATCATAACTGTACAATTTCCTCTTCTTATAATGACGTAAGAGTTTCTAGTTTTTCCTACTATTATTTTCTATTTTAGTCATTGTTTTTTATTTACATACAAATATAAACTTTTACATTAAATCCCATAAAATCCAGAAATAAATATAAAACCTACTCTCCTTGCCAAGTCCGCTTGATCCCCTCTCTCCTTGGCATGTTGCCCCTCTTCCTATGTTTGTTGCCGTTGGTGTACTACACTTCTCTCTTTTTTCGATCAGCACTCTCTCTTTTCATGACCGGCGATAACGAGCTCATGGCGTGCAAGCGGGAGATGAAGATGAGCTTAGCGGCTTGTAAGTATAGACTACTTGTTACATCCTTAAGTTGTGTATGCTTTGACAGATTTATTGGTAGAAGTAAATTAAAAATTTTATATTATGAACATCACTGATATAGTTTAGATAAGGTGGTCTACTCAATGCTAATTTACACATTTTTTAAAAGAAATTATACTTTTCAAAGTGTGCATGTATAATTTGCAAATAATCCATGGCAATAATCCAAAAATAACAAGCCATCAACTTAGGTCCAAGCAGCTTGAAATACAGTTTTTATCTATATTCCCTTTATCTCATAACATATAACACTTTTAAATAGCTTTTTAAGATACTTAACTAGCAGTGGTAAAATTAAATAGAGAAGATTATGATTTGTTTAGATGAGGAAGTAGATGGAAAGAAACTTTTGTTTACGAGCCAATAGATTATATTGAAATAGTAAAATAACACTCAACCCATTTAGTCTTATATGAATCATTTCTTATTATGACCCTTAAGGCATATTTATAGGATCAAGGTTTGGAGTTGGTGTTTTTATAAGATTTATCACTTGATAGAGACTTACATGAAGGTACAAGAAAAAATATACATGGTTCAACCTTAATGGACCATCTCGCCTTGGGCCTCTATGGGCTAGATGCCTAGAATTGAAAGCCTACTAGACGAAGGCTAACCAAGCTGAAGGGTCTGCCCCAAAGCTCATGGGCCGAACTTAAGCCGGTTCAAAGGTGATGGGCTTGGATGGCTATTCTCTAGCAAGCCTCTCACTAGGAAGGGTAGACATAAGTTCAACTGAAACCATGCTTTCTTAGCCACCTAGACTTTGGCTTCTGCCATTCTCCTTCAATCTCGACACTACGAGCTTCGTAGCCCTCTCTCTTTCAACTTCTCCTTGAGATTGGTATCTTCTCCTGGCTAAGATTAGTACTATTGGTCTTTTGGTACTTCAATCCCCTTTGGCCTAGGTTGTCTTCTTCATCCCCTTCAGGTGATCTTGTGCTATAACTATCAAAGAGAAAAAAAAGGAAAAAGTTGCTCTTCGCCCTCCTCTCTCTTTCTTTGTTGTTTTTCATGGTCCCACTTCCTAATGCCCACGATGCTTGCACTATTTGATTTTATTGTGTGCTAGTTGCTGTTGGACACATGGTGACTTTTGACTTGCTATCGCTTCGTCTTCCACTATGGCATGCATCGCACCCTTATTGGCCACCGCTTGTGCTTGACCTACTATATATAAATCCCCAGGAGAAGGGTTACCCCTATGCTCATTTGCTTATCTAGGTATTAATTCTAGGGTTTGCTCTCCCCTTTTCTCGGTGTCCTAACTATTCCTAGCTTTTCACCCTCTCTCTTAACCTTTCGCTCATCCATGGCACTTCGCAAGCCTTCATTAGCAAAGACCACTGGAGTGGAGCATGGACACGTCGCCAAAGGTTTCTCCTCCTTGGTAAATTCAATCATTCAGGAGGCGAAGATCGAGAAGATGGTGGGAGAAAGGCTACTAAGGGTGGGTAAGCAAGGGCCGATCGTGTTGATGAAGTCCCTCAGCCTCTTGCTGATGAGACTATGGTCCTTACTGCCTACATCGATGTGCTAGACATTGGAGTTCAAACATTTGATCGAGCTCTTCGCTCTGATTGACAACACTAGCAACTTTGGTTGATCGAGTCGTTGACATGCTGGTCGGGCCGAAGACGACTATCTTTGACACAGTAAACTTCGTCACTTGGCTAGAGTGCGTTGATCTTTGGCTAGTGCATGCGACGATGTCGAAATGGAAGCGAAATTGAATGAAGAAATGGTTCTACTATAAGATTACCTTTGCCACTGACACAAGGGAGTTCAAGGCCATATGGTCTAGCCATGGCCTCCTCACCCACGATGCCAAGCCGAAGGTTAGGACGGATGGCCAAGTTGAGGCGTTGAAGACTGCACTTCACAAGCTTTGAGAACGCTTTAGCATCTGCGATTTAATTAAGGAATTCTTGATGATGGGAGTGTAGCCACTGGCTGCTTCCTGGGGTGTTTTACTGCACAACTAGGAGAAGTTTTTGGACCTACCCTCCCTTGCCGTTCTTCCTAAAAGCCCTAACTGTAAATATCTAGTCTTGTTCTCTTCCCTCCTCTCTTTTTGTGTGTCCTTGCCTCTTTCCCTTCACCTATTGTTGTCTAACCAGCTATCCTTTCTCTTTGATAGCCTTGAGCCTTCGTGATGCCAAAAGGCAGATGAATAAAATGATTAGTGAGCTCACGTCCAAAGAGTTTGGATTTAGAAGGGCAAACGGGCGATTTGCGCATGCTTCAAGCTGTGTGAAGACATCCCTATGAGAGAATGCCTAAGCAAAGGCTAGGAACGTAAAGAGCAGACATGGCAAGCTAGCTCGATCGGTGCTTCATGGGTGAAGGCCACGAAGTCACTACATGCTATTATGCCTACAACTAATGATGAGGTCAATGTAGAAACCGATGAAGAAGACAAAGATGTTGAAGGTGAGGCCATTTCCATGAATCTAAAGACGCCAGGGTCGAGGAGCAACAAGACGAGTCAAGGGGTTATACCTCGAGTCTCGATGAGTGCCCTCCTATGCAACACCTCACCACATGCCTCTCCCTCTAAACTTGGAAGGCAAAGATACGACATCAAGGGCATCAGAGCTCATGGTTGCCGAAGCTAGAACCTAGGCTATCGAAGCCGAAAACCTCACCAAGGTGAATGATGAGCTAGCAGATGAGCCCCTCGTCCCCATATTTGATAGTGGGAACTTGGACATCTTGGTGACCACCATTGACAAGGGTTTGGCCACTGCAGCTACGACATCAAACAATGTCCTTCCCATGACCAAATTCTTGGTGGAGGATTTCATTACGTGGGATAAGCTCAAGCCTTTCGTCGGAGGGATGACAACACTAGTTTCCAACCCTAAAATCCACCGAGTTATCGAAGACAACTTTGATTTGGACAGTGTTGGGTTATCCATTAAGGTCTTCTTACCCAGGTAGGTACTTCATACTTCAGTTTTGATTTTAGCATTGTACACTTGCTTGGATTCTAAGTTGTTTTTTGAAGGTGCATACCTTTTTGGATAGCTTCAACCTCATGGTCCATTCCTGGCTTGATAGCCTCAAGGCCTACAGGCATGAAGCTACTGACATCGTCAAGAAGCTTTATAATGAGTAGCTCAAGGTTACCTTATTGTCTTCAGGAAGCATTGTGGCAAAGTTGTTGGAGGAGGCAGTGAAAAGATATTGGGAGAATGAGGTGCTTTGCACCTAGCTCCAAAAATCCAAGAGCGATGTCGAATGACCAAAGACGGAGGCCATGGAGGCTTCGGATGTGAGCCTTCGAGCTTGTGAATCGACTAAGCAAGTGGGCCTAGTGGCTAGGTTGGCCTTGACTGGCATTGGGGCAAAATCCAACTCTCTTCCTTTTGAGGATTCCGTAGCCAAAGTTTTCTCAGAATGGATGGCCGAGGCTAGCGGTGTGGTAGTGAACACCACAAAAACTTTTGGCAACCGTTGCACATTGATGGCGGGGTTCGGACTCTTGTCTATACTCATGAATAGTGGCTGCAACCATCTTGAGTTGTTGCCTATCAGTCTTCCCGATGACCTGCTCAGTGCCGCTGGAAAAATTCAGCGACATGTCCGCACATTTTGCAAGGGGTGGTGGTCGAACGATGAGCAAAGGCTAGTGGCTGAACATCTGCAAGAGTCTTTCACTCAACAGGAAGCAACCGAGGCTACAGCCATCACCAAAACCAAAGCCCTTGAGGCTAAAGCTAGAAATGAGCCATGAAGCTTTCTTTAGTCGTTTAGATTCCATAGTTTGTAGGCTTTCGATCATAGCTTTTTCCTTTTGTTTTTTCACCTTTGTAAAAAACTTGTAAGGCTTTTAGCCATCCTTTTATGGAAAGAAAAGTGAATTTTGCCTATCTCTTCTGCTCAGTCTACGCTAATTAAGTTTTGTGCCCTGAGGTTTGACTACCTCTAAACCCCTTCGAGCTTTAAGAGCCTAGCTTATCGCCCATTTGGCAAGATGTTTCACCTGAATTTGCTAAGGCATCTTTTGCAAATTTGGGTTAATGGGTGATCTTATTTTCATCGCTTGGTCGCCAAGTGGCTTTATAAAAATCCCGATTGTGACTTGGAAGATTTCAACTTGGATTATTGTAGACGTCAAGAGGATATGTGTTCTTTTTGGCAAAACTTCTAGGGTTCTTCATAGCGAACAAATGAAAGATTTCAGAATCACCTATCCTACTTTGCTAATCCTTCGACATTGGCAGTGATGTCGAAGGTGGCGAAGACAAGGATATATTTGACTATAGCTTTAGTACTCCCAGTAACTCTATGAGTTATATTGCCTTTTTGGATTCTAGTTCTGCCGATGGCTTGGATTCTAGAGAGGCTGAGGGCCCTAGTGACAAGGGTGGTAAAAGTCCTACTAATGTTATATACCTGTAAAGGTTTGTTATACAAGTTGCTTGAGAAAATTTTAATGTACTTCGCACTTTGTCTTGTAAGACTATTGCCAAATATCAATAAAGTTGTGTTGTGCTTCAGAAATAAAGACACCTGCCTTGATTTCTTTAATCTGGGAATCGTAGCTGCACAAGTTCACCATATGTAGGCAATTGGTTTTGTTTCGGTCTTTTACTCTTTCATGCAGTTTTTAGCATTATAGTTTTTAAGCCGAAGTCACTTGCATGCATTGTAACTTGTGTGCCGCATGGTGCAAGATTTGCGATGTTTTGACTGGTTCACTTTCCCCTTTTGACATATTGTTGATTAGGTGTTGTCTTATGGGTCATTTGTGAAATAAGCACAATTGAGACAAGAATTTTTATATTGGCTCAAGTCTCTAATGTAGATAATAGCCCAACTCTAGGTTTTTTACTAGTGCTGAAGGCTTACACTGTACATATTTACAACTCACACTTCTCTTGCTTAAATGTTAAAACACTTAAGGGAGACTACATTCCATGAGTGGTCTAGTTTTTCACCACTCAAGATATTAACAAGTATGGTCCTTCCCACTTTGACTCTATTTTTTCTGTTCTGAGCAGGTAGGCCATCTTTTTTAAGACCAGATGTCCTGGCAATATTTCCTTCAGCCTCACCTATTTGTTGTACATTGGTGTAGTTGAATTGGCATATTTCACCATTGATTCTAGTGTTTTGACCCTTAGACTTTCTAGCAGCTCTAAATTGATCGTTTGACCACTTTCTTCGTCACCTAGTAGCACCACTCTTAGAGAATTTGCTCCCAACTCGCTCGGAGTAATACCGTCTTCATCGTAGACTAGCATGAATGGGTTGAATCTTGTTGGTCTCATTGGTGTGGTTCAGAGTGCCCACAATACCGACAACATTTCGTATGTCCATCTGCCCTTCAGCCCCTCATCCTGTCTCTCCTTTAAGGCCTTAAGGATTTTTCAATTCACTCTTTTTACTACTTCATTGGACTGTGGGTGGGCTACAGACGCGAAGTTAATTTGTAATTTAAGGCCTTCGCACATCTCCTTGAACTAGACGGAATCAAACTATTTGGCATTATCCATGACCAATAGCTTCGGTATCCTGAACCAATAGACAATGTTTTTCTATATAAATCGCTCCATGGCCGCCAAAGTGATGTTTGTCAATGGCTCGACTTCCACCCATATGGAGAAGCACACAACTGCTATGATAGCAAATTTGTAACTGTTTCTTGCTCGAAAAAAAGGGTTGATGATGTCCAACCCCCATCTGGCAAAGGGCCAGATAGGCTGCAGTAGCTGCAAGTCATATGGTACATTTTGAGACTTGTTATGACGTTGTCACACCAAGCATTTCTTGATGCGCTCTTAGTATTTTCGCATAATTGTTGGCTAGTGAAGCTCCTAGTGAAGTACCTTGGCCGCCACAACTCTTGTTGCTTGATGAGCTGCACATTGGCTAAGTGTACTTCCTTCACTATTTCTTTGTCTTTGGCTTCTGACACACACCAGAGTAGCCATTGTAAGACTCCTATCTTGTATAGATCTTCATTAATGAGTGTGTACTGTTGTGCTCTTACTTGGAGCCTATATGCTTTGGCTTTGTCCCCTGGCAATACTCCTTCGAAAAGAAACTTCACAAAAGGTATTCTCCAGTCTTCGTCCAAGGATTCTGGCTGATCAATGTCCATTACCTTTGGCTGATCTTGGTCTTGCTTCGTACAAGGGACACACAACACTTTAAAGAAAATCCTAGGATAAAATAGGCCCCTAGTGGCGGTTGCTTTTTCCCATGTGAACTTCAGCATTTTCCCCTCTTGGGTGGTATTACACCGTTACATTGGTAAAGGTTTTCTCCATCTAGAGAATTTCCTCTAGGTACTTCACCATCCCTTTATCCTTTGCTTCAAAACTTTTGTCAACCTGGTTGGCAACCAACTTGGAGTCTATTTTGATAACTAGTCATCTAGCCCATAGGGCATTTGCTTTCCTCATCCCCAACAAGACCGTTTTATAATCTACCTGTTCGTGCCGGATCTCGAGCTCTCGGCGCGGACACACCGACGGTTGGGAGGTCTGTTTAGTTTCAGTGCAGGTCGGTCGGCTTCTCTCCGTGGCTCGAGGTACATGTGCCGAGGACCGTAGGATTCGCTCAGCTCCGATGCGACTGTGTAGGTGTGGGCGTGCCAGTCAATTTGACCCTATAATTGACAAGGAGGTGAGACGAACGGGTCAGTCAGATGATGGGCCGATACGAACTCTCGCTATCGGCTGGCCACTGATAGGATCGAGGTGGTCATCGGCCACGTCCGGATGGCTCCTACTATCGGCTAGTTGCCCATAGGTATTGGGACGCTCTTTCATCGGTTAGGGAGCTGATGAAGGCATGGATAGATGTCGACGAAGGATATGATGGTTTTGGGTGTAGTGAAAGCGAAATTCTGATTCATCGGCTGTAGAGCCGATGGAGGCACCGAAGTATATCAAAGTGCGCGGGATCCCTCCCAGTAGTCGACGGAAGTTGTAGCGGTTGTTCATTGGCTGGAAAGCCGATGAAGACATATGTGAACTGGCAAGGAATCATATAAAAAGCACTGGCTGCAAAGCCGATGCTGCTCTAGATATAGCAGCACAAGATCCATCGCCTATCGTGACGACGTCGCTAGCACCAAATCTTGAAGATCGGACCTAACCGAGACAGTACGAGACCGAGGCCAACGACAATGCGATGGTGGACACCGGATCGGTTGTGCTGAAGTAAGGACGAAGCGAATCCATCGGCTAGCTAAGCCGATGAGAGGACATCTCTCTGAAGACAGGCGCACATTGGCTGGAAGGCTGATGCGCTTGGCGTGGCGCTCAAGGGAAGTCTCTGAAGACTAGTGCGTATCAGCCGAGGAGCCGATACACTGGGCATGTTGCTCAACGTATAGATAACTTATCGGCTAACACTTCGAAGAAACACTGTACAGAGACCTATAGGCTAAAAGCTCAATCTACCGTCGGTAGCCTCGTAGGTCGAACTTAACCGATGCAGCATGAGACCGACGACGACGAAGAGAGCTCGATAGACTGATAGATCCTGCACGGACGTGATGCGATACATCCGATCATTCTAAGAGGTTGAACCTAACCAATGCAGCCTTAGACAGAGCAAGACATATCGGGATAGTGGCGGGACTTACCCTTCGCCGGAGATCAAAGTTAACCGATGCAATCTCGCGTCGAGAGCTAGACCCCGCTAGTAAAAACCTAGATAGACTAGGGTGGTGATGCACCGAAATTGTATTGGTTGAAGGATGTCTTGTACATGTTTCCAAGGGGTCTATATTTATACCCTAGGTTTACAAAGTCTGACGTGTTTACAACAACTATCCGACGTTATTTCCTAACAAAGATAAAGGAAAATATCTCTAAGGAAGTTAACTAAATTAACTTAATCTTCCTATCCATATAAGATATGATTTATATAGATAGAATACCCTGTCGTGAATTCCATGGCTCCTCCTCAAACTCGGTCTCATTTGGATAACCTTCTAATCTTGGACCGAATCTTTTCCTGCTTTGTTCGATCGGCTTCCGCCCTGTAGCAACCGGACTCTTATTTACTTGAGCCGATCTTTTTTCCAATCTCTCCGTGGGCTTCCCAAATTTTAGTGTTAACACTACCATGTTGTACATTGTTGGAAACTATAGTCAAGCTACATACTGCACCACCATGCCGCTTGGCGAATACAAGATAGCTGTAGCCCTTTCCTCTTTGTGTGACCAAGATCCATCGGAGTACATAGTCTAAAATTCATCTTGCAAATCTATCGTTTCTGTACCTAGTGAAGTCCAGTCGACGATAAAATCTACCAAGACTTGAGACTTAATGGCCGTTCTTGCGATGAAATGTAGGTCAAAGTGGGACAACTCAGCAGCCCACTTGCTTACCTGGCATGTTGCTTCTTTGTTCTGAAGCACTTCTTGTACTGGATATTGCGAAGGCACCATTATCTTGTGAGCTTGAAAGTAGTGTCTTAGCTTTCGTGACGCCATTAGAAGAGCATACACTATGTTTTCTACCTTGATATACCTTGTCCTAGCTCCTTGAAGGGATATGGACACAAAATACACTAGCTTTTGAAGCACTCCTTCTTTAACCAAGGCGACATTACTGAGATTGGAGAGGCTGATAGGTAAAACAATAGCTTTTTGCTCGCCTTGGGACTTGCAAGGTTTGGTGTCTCTTGTAAATATGCTTTTAGACCTTCAAAGGCCACTTAGCACTCTATCATCCAACTGAACTTCTCTACCCCTCTTAATGTCTTAAAGAAAGAAAGTAATTTTTTCCCCAATCGTGCCATGAATTGGCTAAGTGCTGCAATTCGCCCGGTCATCCGTTGTACTTCACGATCTGCCTTCAGTGGTTGCATTTATTGTATAGGTTTGATCTTCTCTAGGTTCACTTATATGCCCCTCTTAGACACCAAGAGACCATGCAACTTGCCTACTCATACATCAAAAACACATTTCTCTAGATTCAACTTTATGTTGGCTTTGGAAAGATTGTTAAAGGTTTCTTGCAGGTCTTGGATGTGGCTCATTGCCTTTAGGCTTTTGACCATAATGTCATCCACTTAGTCTTTGACATTGCAACCGATCCATTTCTTGAGCACTTTGAACTCCAATCTAGCAAAAATGGTGCCTGCATTTCAAAGTCCGAATGGCATCATGATGAAGCAGAACATGCCAAAGGGTGTGACTATGGTTGTCTTCTCTTCATCCCCCAGTGCCATGAAAACTTGGTGGTACTCAGACTATGATCCAAGAAGCTCATTACTTTGCACCCAGGTATCGAATAGACAAGCTGGTTTATTCTTGGTAGGGGAAACCGTTCTTTGGACATTCCTTGTTTAGGTTAGTGAAATCCATACACATTCTCCATTTTTCATTCGCCTTTTTGACAAAGACTGGGTTAGCTAGCCACTCTGAGTGCTTGACTTCTCTTATAGCATGAGCATGAAGCAATTTTTCTATTTCTGCCTTGGCTACTTCTTGGTGGTCTACTAACATCTTCTCAAATTTTAGCTTGCATGGCTTGGTTGTTGGCTTTATCATCGGGTGGTGTTTGATTAGTGACTGGCTCACCCCACCAACTCTTTGACTCCCTAGGAAAAAATATATGGGTTCTCCTTGATTAATTGTAGAATGCTTGCTGCCAAATCTTTTCCCACATGACCACCAATGGAAACTATTCTTGACGGGTTCTCTAGATCAACCTGATATTTTTTCACACTTACTTAGAGGGACAACTTTTCCTTGATGGTCTTCTTTGGCCCCTCACATTGGTCCACATGCACACTGTGAACCTCATGGGTCATTTTTGGCATCTGAAGATCTTATCTTGCCAAAGATTGACTTTCCCTTACAACAATTATGCCTTGTGGGCCAAACATTTTTATGCATAAGTAGTTATGGCGGGTGACCGTTTTGAACTTGTTTAGAGTCGCTCGCCCGAAGATTGCATTGTAATGGTATGGGATATAGATCATGTCAAAAGTAATTAGTTCTTGCCGCAGATAATCATATTCATTGAACACCACTTGTAGCTATACTAGGCCCATAGCCCTCACTAGTCCTCTACCGAAATCTTGTAACAACATTTTTGATGGTTCAAGCGCATTTGCTAGGATGCCCATCTGTCAAAAAGCACTTGCAAAGATTATGTCCGCTGAATTTACGCCATCCACCAAGATGTGGCGCACTTCATTAATATCTTTATCAACCAAAACAACTGAAGGGCAATGTGATTTACCACTCTGTCATGTGCTTTCTTCTAGTGGCTTGACACCAAGACTTGAGCAGATCTGCCTATTATGACCACAATCACCCTTAGGTTGCCTTCCGTCCCCCCTACTTTGACCTTTAGCTATCTGTTAGCTTCTTGCTGGTTAGTGACTTCGTTGGTCACCTAGAGTTGTCCAACATGTACTTACTATGAAACTGGTTGTTGGATGTTTTAGTATTATACTGTGGTGTGCATGCACTTGCAATGGAAAACACAAAACCTTTCTTTGTCCCTTTTTGGCCTTTTTCTTAGTTCTTGTGCTTGTTGGCTTGCATAGTAATTTTGGCGCAATGTGTTGACTTTGTCGATCGTCATCACTTATTTACCTTTGTTGCTTTTGTACTTTTTTCAGGATTGCTACTACCACTGCTATAATGGAAGGTACATGGCATGTGTTTTCTCTTCAGCCTTTGGCACAGTTACCGAAAAAGTGGTTGGCATTGCGGTGCTTTGAATTCAGCTTGGATTTTGTTTCTCCTCTTGGTATCTTCTTCACCTAGGGTGTGCTTATCAATGATGCAAAAGAACTTATCCACAGTCTTCGGCTGGCGCCTTGTTATCCTTTTAGTCAATGGTCTTGTTCAAAGGCACGCCAAGGCTGCGTTGATAATTAAAGTCTTTGTTGTTTCGTGCTCTTGGCATCTTGCTTAGGAGAACCATTGAGCAAACTTGTGAATTGACTCATTTGGCTTTTGGCATAGCTTGAAGAGCTCTTGTTGTGCCTTCGGCTCTTGGTAGGTTCCCCTGAAGTTTGTGATGAAGATATCCTTTAACTGTTCCCATAAGTATATGCTACTTGGGAGAATGTTAAAGTACCAAGATCTTGCATAGCCCTCAAGGGCGAGGTGAATGACTTTTGCCTTCATGCTTTCATCCCCATATGTTGCTTCAATCACTGACTCATAAACAAAGAGGAATGCACTAAGGCCCTAATCACCCACGTACTTGGCGATGAACGTGTTCTTGAATCGCGGAGGGATTGGATGGCCTTACAACCCACAACTCAATAGTGACTTCTTGTCATTTGAATTACTCGACGGCGAACCTTGAAGGTTTAGGTAGGGCAGGGGCAATAAGCCAAAACCCGACATCTCCTGGGGAAGCTCAAATGGTTTGGTGCTACGGGGGCGGCTGCATTGGAGTTTGGATGAGTGGGAATGTATTTTGTGTTCGCTGTGGTTGCATCGCATTCATCGATTGTTGTAGCCATTTGACTTGCACTTGAGGGAATGCTTGGGGTAGTGTAGTATTCACTTCATTTAGTGGTATTAGGGGTTGGGCGATGAGCTGCAACAGGGCTTGAAGATGCACCTGCGCCATCGCCATCTATCCATGATGAAGCGCTTGAGGAGAAGACATCGGCAAGACCTGCGAAGGTGAAACATTGGTGACTTGTCTTTGGGATGGGGGTGTAGGCGTCACAAAGTTAGGGTGTGGCTGTGGCAGGGGTTGTGCCGCTCTTGCCAAGGTGTCTTGAGCTTGTGGGTGTTGAAGCATGGATTAGGCTCTTACGTTCGTAGCTTGGCTCTATGCTTATATAGCGGTAGTTTTTTTTGCATAGCTTGTTGCTGTTACTGCATCTGTCGAAGCATCCATTGAAGCTTTGCCACATTCTGCCTCATTGTATCGTACTCTGCTCTTGACATGGTCATTATTTCTTTTGACGTTACCACTGTCGTGGGTGGCTTTATTCGCCTCAGCCATGTTTATTATTGTCGTCATTTGAGCTCGCTCTACCTCCTCTTTGGCCCCACAGTTTCCTTCATCCTACATGGCTTCATCGTCCCCCACTCCTCTACTTCGCCCTTTGGACTTGAAATACCTTCGCCTTGAGCTTGGCTAGCTTTAGAGCCTTACATGTCTTTCGATTCCTCATTGCTTCTGTAATGACACATGATGGTTCTCTTCCTTGTATACTTTTGCTTTGGTGGTATTAGACGCTTCAAGCTTCGCTACCCATGGTTGGGTTCCTCCTAGTCAATGCTAGCTACTATTTGAGAAACAATATATTATATTGAAATAGTTGAGTAACACTTAACCCTTTAGTCTTACCGGAATCCTCCCCTCTTAAAGCCCCCTTAGGGCATATTTATAGGGACATGGTTTGGAGTTGGGTATGGTCATATATGTTTTTATAAGATTTATCTCTTGATAGGTACATATATGAGGATACAAGGAAAAATATACATGGCTCAATCTTGATGGGCCAGTTCTATACCTTAGCCCCTAAATGGGTTTCTTTTCTCTTCTAGACCTTTACTCTTCATCTTGCCATAGGTATCTATGGGCTAAATGCCTAGGATTGAAAGCCTGCCGGGTGATGGCTAGCTATGCTGAAGGGCCTGCCTAAAGCTCATGGGTTGAACTTGTGCATGTTTGAAGGTAATGGGCTAGAAACCTTGAATAGCTATTCTCCAACAAAAACTAAACGAGAGATGCTTGTAATTAGTTGAGATGTGAGAGTAGATTATGAAGTGGCTATATTTTGAGATAAATTTTGGTTGCTAAAGAGATAAGAGACGAGGCGTCATAAGCCAAATCATGTGGTGAAAGGAATAAAAATAATTCCATAACAAAACTTTTATACTTTTACTTTAGTGGTCATTATGTTGAGTAACAAAAGCGACAAAAAACACCCTAAAATGATTTAAAATTAGACTGTAAAGCTTAAAATTGATTGTGTCTTATAAGCCGCCCCTCCAACAATCAAGCGTAAATGAACAAACCCATTAAAATCCTTTGAAATAGAGAATTGTCATAAAAAAATTAGAGGATTTAAGTTCGTAAGAAAATTTTCCTATGAAATGCTTTATTCATATGATTTGATATTTCTATTGCTTAATTTTATAGAAAAATAAGTAAGAAGTTCAATCTCTTGCTTTGTTTGCTTTATGTGATGCTACAAAATAGGTTCCTTTTTAATTTCCTGTGTTTCTTATTCCTACAGAGTAAAAGAAACATGTCACTTTAGTTCCTACGTCTTCCTTTCGTATGTTTCTAAGGGGCTTAAATAGACACATCATTTGCACCCAAACGGTGACTAGCGGTGGACCGTGGTGAACCAATAAAGTTAAGCGCTAGCGACAAGTGAACCACGTCCAAATTGTGAACCACATGGGCAAAGAGAGATGGAACTAACCGTGGCGCACGCGCTCCATGAGAAATGGCCCCCGCAGATTGTGCAGTAAGAGGAGCCGGTTAACACGAAGCAAGTGGTGTGACATATGGAAGAATAGAAGAAAATAGCTGGAAGGGTAAAAGAAAGATGAGAGAAGCGAGATATCCTTGCTGTAATTTGCTGTGGTACAGGTACTGGTGACATACTACTGTACAATTTTTTATAACATTGTTATCTCTAGTGATGTGGCACAAAATTAACCTCGCTGATAGTTATACCATCAAACTTAATTACTCTAAGTGAAGCCTATTAGCACTTGCATATATTTGTTGGTTCCTAAAAACACCATTTCTCTATTAAATTCTGTTGCCTCCTTTGGATGTATAAATTGGACTAGCTCTAAATAAAAGATGTACAATTTCTGTAAATTCATACGTCCTTCCCCTAAAATATAGCTACTTATGTGAGAGAGTATATGTTTTGAGATAGAGGGAGTAGCATATTATTAATTGTCATCTATACTTCTTTTTTGAAAGAAGACAATGGAAGTGATATGCCATTCCACCAATTTATTCTATATAGTATTTTTTAAAAAAAATTGTTTATTTTTTCAACTATTCTTTTATATACTATAATATTAAAAAATAATTCTACATATGATCGTATCTTATTTCATCTCTAAAATACAACTTTATTATGCAAAGATGTATTTAAGGATGAAATTGTTCCAAAAACCTTATAATTAATTTTTCTAAGTAATGTTAATATACATATAATTTATATTAATCCGTAGCAAAGTACAGTTATTTAGCTAGTTCTGTATTAAGTTATGTTGCCTTAAAAAAATCATGTAGAATTTCTGTAAAGTTCATACTTCCAAAAGGGACTTCCCTTCGTGACTAGAATTTATTAATTTTCATTAGCATCAGAGAAATTTTTTTACGAGAACCGGCCAAATTTTACCCCAACCTGGTCCTCACTTTTACACCTTCTTTCTATACTTTTCTGGCATTAGACGCATGCTATCACAGATAATCAAAAAAGGATTATCCTAAAAAACAATTTCTTTGCTCCACCAACGGTTCCTTTGGAAAGTACATATTTTCCTTTTTACTTTTTAAGCCTGAAATTGTTTTTTCTTGAACCCTTGTTGTCACCAGTGGAAGAGCCAGCTGCAAACAACATGACACAGTGATTAGTGTCGTCTCTGAATAATTAACACGAATTAATCGGTGCATTAGCAGAATTGGAGGGTACGAGAAGGAATGATCAGCTTCACTCTCACCTGCTCCAGTTGCTGCATGTGGGACCACCATCGATTTGTCCCTGCTGAGCCGGGCCCACTCCTACTGCCGTTGCATTAATTGGTCCAACCTTGGATGTCACTGCAGATGGTGTAGTAATAATCAGTTCTGTTATTCATGCGTGATCTGTTTGTCACGGGATCCAGCATTGATCATTCTCTCTGCGAGCCACCAATCATTCTCCTTGTTTTCGTTGGATCCAACACTGATCATGCGTGTTTATGACTTTATGTTAACCATTATTACTAGTCGCTACCCCAAAGGGAGACTGCTTAATGCAGCTGATAGCCACGAGTATCCCCATTTAGATCATTAGAGATGTCGTTTAGGTTAAGAAGTTCTGCAGTCAGAAGAAGGGATTAGTGAATAATCCGTACATAATTAATTTATAACATCTAGCAACACATGTAGTAACATACTTAACTTTATATTCTTCTTGCTGCCTTCTGTGCCAACTACACACCACTGCAGCACTACACTCATCTACTGTGCTCTCATGCCTTTACCCCTTGAGGATCCGGTTCACTCTGTCTTTACCCCTCAAAGTCGGAGCATCAGGTTCCTGAAGATCGAACCGTGGCTTGTGGCAACGCATGGTTTGGTGTATCAATGTGTAGCCTGACCATAAATTACGGCAGCTTTATTTTTATCAATTATGCTATTTTATATCTTTGATAGAATTTTATTTTACATGTTAAATGTTTATAACAAGAGAAGCATCAGTTAGGAGTTGTCCTTCCAACTAAGCATCTCAGCTGGTTTCAAGTTTTAGATTTGACATAATTATTTATATTTATAGTTAATTATTGTTTGATGTACATGTTGTTGTGCTTGTTGTGCTGCTACATCTATGTTTTATTCGGTATGGAATTAGCACATAGTCTCAAACACATATACAGGACTTTCTTGTGGTTGACAATCCCATGGGGATCTCCCTTGATCAAAAGTATATTTTTCTGACAATGTTGTTATTGAATATTTTTAATTATTTAAACCATTTTACTTTTTTATTTTTAAACTAGACCACCAAAAACTTATTTTTAAATTCACACCTTTCGACCGCGCTATCCTCTTGGCATCACCAAATAACGCTGTCATGTTGGCGTGGTAAGGTTTGCTATGTATAGTCTAATTGGCGTGGTAAAATAATATTGTCAATCTCACTTCTAATAACGTGATGTGTTATTTAGCTAGGCTAGACGGGTAGCGTGGCCAAACGATGTAGATTTAGAAATAAGTTTTGGGATGTCTAGTTTTAAAATTAAAGAAAATAAAAAAGGTTTAAATAATAATAATAAATTGTTGTTATTTTGCCTGCCACTTTGACACAATTGTTTTGCATAAAGTTATAAAATTTGTCTCCTAGAAATATGTGGTATTACAATGTTTACACATTGTTTTTTCCAACATATACGGTAGTTCAGCTAAATCTTGCTTCTTATGGTAACATGAAATATCTAAGGACATTATGTGGCTACTATGGTTGGTTGATGTTTGCTAACTTAGCTATTAATCTTTGTTGTCGCTAGTCACTTTCAGCTCCGTCCTCGATTGTCTCCATGTCCATATCTAGCTACCATATGATAGAGTTCATGGAGTCGGGGATCAAATCTCTGTGTAGGTACTTCTGATTATATTAGTGCTTTGCGGTTTGCTTGGCTTTGCAACCAAGTCTCACAGCGCATGCACGACTTTAATAGTTCGAGTTCCCATATGCCGTTTATATTGGGCAGTTAAAATGTTAAAACACCTGAAATGGAACAGTTTATGGTATTACTCTCCATCCAAAAGTATTGAACATATTACTTCATTCACTAAGACCATGAAGAACTCTAACTCCTCTCCTTCGATCCATTTACTCATCTGTATCAATTCCAATGCAGCGTACCGGACAGAGTCGGATACTTGCACTGCTTCTTCGGTGCCCCGCGTTCGCTCTTGGATTCGGCAGCCACCGCTTCATCTCTGCCATCGCGCTCGCTCTCGGCGGCCGCTTCGTCGCTCAAGCCTGGTGCCCATCCGAGCCCGTCATCCATCCTTGCCGTCGTTCGGCTAGCTGAGCAGAACCAGCAAAATGAGTGGCCGTGGTTGATAAGTCGTGATCAGTCCATCGAGCTCTGCTTTTAAGGAATCGCGCATGCTATTGCGGCCCGGCCCGGTGAAAGGAATAATCGCTTGGCTGCTCGAGTCATGAGATATCACATAATCCAGCCTCAAAAAGAGAGAACCAATTAATCTGGCCGCGAAAAAAAACAAGTGAGTGACTGCTCCATCTAGGCACAGTTGAAATATGTATAACTCTTTTGGAAAAATCACAAAACATTATACGTTCAATACTTTTGGATGGAGGGAGTATTTATTAGAATATATATATATATATATGCCCCAACCTACCTCTACATATGTTTGTTCAAGTTCAAAAAAAATATGTTTGATCTTATGTACCCTAGTCTTCACCCTCTTATTTTCCTGTCCCACCTCCCCACCTGCTCAACTTAATAACCACTGCTGACCTTTTCTCCTTTATTTGGCAAAGGCCATTGACACCATCTTTTGCTTCCCCATCTTTAGCATCGTCATCAAGCATCCTCTCCTAGTCTTAAGCACCATTAGCCTTGGCAAGAGAATGCACTCTCCCTATTGAGGTCAATCGACCGTCTCTGTCACTGCTTGATTATCACTACATTGATCATGTGCTTGTAGTTTCTCCTTGAACACAAGGTGGATCTACAGTACACAACCATTGATCTTGCTCCATTGGTGCTTGATCTTCTATGCCATGCCCTCAAGATCCTGTGAGACATTGTGGCAGTTGACCTAGAAAGCTACGTGGTGCTTGCCCTTAGAAGCCAGGACATGCAGTGCCCAACCTCACTCACCAGTGTTCGATACCGCACCACTATATTAATTAAGATTTAAACGTATTCTGACTAAAGGTCCTCCCCCTCTCTTTCTCCTTTCAGCACTAGAGCATTTTTTTTGCGAGGAGGCACTAGATCATATTATGTCGCGTTGGGACACTTAATACTCCATGGCATGCACCTCCTCCTTTCATGGTAACAGCTAGTTCGTTTTTGCGTGGATGCTCCTCTAGGAATAAGCATTTCAAATACTCTTAAATACATTTACAGTGCATTGGTGCCTCAAGTTGTGATTCAAACCGCCACGTAATCAAAAGAGAACGCGACCAACCTTCAAATCTATTCTAGTCCGAGGGCACCATGGCTTCAACAGGCCTATGGTAAATTTCGCAAGTCAATGCTTGATTTTTTTCCATTCAACCCATATAATATTATGATATTATAATGTTTACAATTACACCCTTAAGAATAAAAAAATTACAAATTAATCTGTACACTACCTGTCAGATTCATCTAAATTTATTCTTTCCTAATTCTTTCCATTCCTCCAAAGCCCATGACACCTTCATCTTTTGTGCGGTGCCACCGTATCAGTTGTCTCTCCAAACCACAAAAGGTGGCATCAAAGCAAATCAAGAGGTTTCTCATCGTCATGGAAATATAGATCTAAGACACATCCGCTGTCACTTATGTATATGAAGACCCCTCTGCCATTATAGCATCCTCATATAATTAGATCTAGGCAAATCACTTTGGTTACCTCTTCTTCCCCATCTACGTTGTTGTTATCCTACTTATTAGTGTATTAGTGGTTAGGCTCTCTCCTCCTACTCATTGACCGTAAACAATATTGTCTTGCCGATTATGATTTTTCCTCGTACAGTGATAAGTGATAAGGCTAGATCATAATGTTTTTTCTATTTTTCTTCAAGCCACCGTGCCTTCTACAGGGCACACTGACAGCCTAGGAGGCCACTCCGTGCCTCCATCATGGCATCTGAACCTAGATGGTGGATGGGGGCAGGACGCATTGGACATGCATTGTAAACGCCCTGAGACTGCATATGGGAGCCCACCACGCAAATTCGCGTGGGACACGGACAGCAGTTCAAGTTCAGCGCACAGCTTTAGCCCTCTCTTTTTTTCTACTGCAGGCCAAATATTCAGGGGCGCCGATTTCCAGTGGCCACGTCAAGCATATTCTGCTCCTTTTCTTTTCTTTCAAAGGTACGTAGGCTGCCATTCTCATCATTAGTAGCATGCAAATTAATTAAGCTCCACAAACTCATAGTATTAACCTCGTTTGTAACGCAAAAAATTCATATGGTTTTTTCATGAATCTTAGAAATAAGTTTTACCTTTCTTATGAAATCAGAAAACAAAATTCCAGTGTCCCAAGCAGACTTTCCACCATATCTGAATGGCAAATTAAGCACCTTTGTGCACAGGCAGCCAAAATAATCGCACTGGTGAGCCGATCAGTCGTGCGAGAAAAAAACTATAGTATAATATTCAGATTTTAGCTATATAGCTGTAGGTGCATCTAAAATTTGTTGTCAGCTTGAACTGAAAAATTAAGAAGCTTGAGTACTTCAATTCATCGTGATCTTGCTAGTTAATAGTAAGGTATTCTCTACTCCCGAGCCTGCTACTAGCCCTTAATTACTTGAGAGGCAATTACTAACCTACAACCTAGCTAGTGAAATTCTTCTCTACTTGCCGTTTAAAAAATACGTAAAACTCTTGATTTAAATATGTTTATTCTGATTTAGGGATGATACAAAACAGATTGCAATGATGATTAAAAAAACTTAATGATCAAACATAGGGAGTAGGTCATGGGAAAAATGTTCATTTCACACATGTTGTACTGAAAATGGATGGCTATGGTAACAACACTACTACAACGGTCCAAAACGACTTCATTTTTTTTACTACGAACCTACACAAGATAAGGTTAATAACAAAAAAATCATTTATGACATTTTGATCAACATTAGGGTGCACAAAATAGACTGAACCAAAGGACTAACTGAATTTTATTCGGTTGATTTGGTCACCACCCTAGTTAGTTAATTGAATTGACCAAATAAATCGAAAATAGGCATAATACCAATCCTAGTCCACTCGTAAACCCTAGTGCCTCACACCCTTACCTCGCTCCACTAGATACCAATCCACCACTTTGGCCTACCCGATGGTCACCTCTGCTTTATCCTACGATATGCTCGTCATCCTCGTATCCCCTCTTCAGACATCGACCCCTCTACACTACTGCCTACCATTAGCATGATGCTTGTGCGTGGCAGTTGTGCTGCTGCTCACTGCCAAAAAACCCGTGACCGGGGAGGGACGGCGGCTCGGTCACGTGAAGGTCTAGGAGGTCTGCTTAGTTCCAGTACAGGTCCTTAAGCCTTGAGGTTCACGAGCATGCCAGTCAATTTGACTCTGCAATTGACAAGAAAGTGAGACGAGCGGGTTCGATATAGGCGCTCGCTATCGACTGGCTGCCGATAGAATCGGAATGCTCTTCGATCGGCTGAAGAACCGATGTGGACAGGTGTCGATGAGAGATCGACCGCAGAGCCGTTGGAGGAACCAGGGTGTGCTCAGGAGATAGCTAGGCGCACAGGATCCCTCCGGACAGCCGAACAGTGATTCATCGGCTGGAAAAACCGATGAAGGTGCATGCGGCCTCGGCAAGGAATAGTATAAGAAGGCACGGGCTGCAAAGCGGATGTCGCTCCGGATATGACAACACGAGACTCGTCGCCTGCCGTAACAACGCCATTAACACCGAACCTTGAAGATCGGACCTAACCGAGACAGTATAAGGCCGGGGCCAGCGGTGATGATACGGAGGATGCCGGATCGGCTATGTCGTAGCAAGGATAGGAACGAACCTATTGGCTAGTTGAGCCGATGAGGGGACGCCTCTCTGAAGGCGGGTGCGTATCGGCTGGGGGACCGATACGTTCAGCGTTACGCGTCAAGGGAGCCGATGCGCTGGGTGTGAAGCTCAGAGTATAGATAACTCATCGGCTACTCACTCCGATGAGACGCCGTGCAGAAGACTATAGGCCTGAAGCTCGATCTACCGTTGTTAGCCCCATAGGTTGGACCTAACCGATGCAGCACGAGATTGATAACGGCAGAGAGAGCTTAATAGGCCGATAGGTCCTGTACGGACGTGATGCGGTACACCTGATCTGACTAAGAGTTCGAACCTAAACGATGCAGCCTTAGACAGTACAAAGCATACCAGGATAGTAGCGGGACTTACCCCTTCGTCGGAGATCAGACTTAACCGATGCAACCCAGCGTCAAGAGTCAGAACCCGCCGGTAAAACCTAGATGAACTAGGGTGGCGATGCATCGAGATTGTATATTGATTGACAGATGTCCTCTACATGTTTCCAGGGGGTTTATATTTATAACCTGGATTTACAGACAGAGTCCGACGCGTCTATAACCATCGGACATTATTTTCTAGTAAGAACAAAGAAAAATATTCATGAAAAAGTTAACTAACCAGCTAAACCTTCCTAATTAAGTAAGGTTACAATTCACAAAAAAAAACATCCTACCGTGGAGTCCACGGCTCTTCCGCAAATCCGATTTTATCTGAATAATCTTCCAATTTATAACCGAGTCTTCCTTCGCTACAATCTGATCGGCTTTTTCATTGTAACTATCGGACTTTCTTTTACTCAAGTCGATCCTTTTCCTTTCTTTCTTCGGGCTTCTCAGACCTGATCCCGATTGGACAATCCCCTGTCTCAAGCCGATTCAATCTTGTACTAATCTGATCGACTTTTCTATAATTCCGATCGGTTTTATCTCAGTATCTCCATCGACCGATGACTGTAAACTCTCTATCGGACCTCTCAGACAATTGACTTTAGTATCATCAGATCATCCAGATTTTAGCGTTAACAGCTACTTCTTCCTAGGCTACATTCAATGTCACATCATCCTGCCACTTCCTGAGGCCATAGTGCCGCTTTTCCACAGTGTCCTGCCACTCCACTGCTGTAGGTGCCTAGGTGTCTTATGGTGTAGTGGCGATGGTCCTAGTAAAAGAGGGCATGGATGGCAAAAATAGATGGTGCCTCCTGACAGGTCATGACCATCGCCCATGAAGCCCCTCGCATGTCTCCTGCTATCCTTGGCGCCTCCTTGATATTTGATGATTTCTATGATTTTTTTATCGTTAAAATTATTGATGATTTTTATAATTTTTTTCATCTCTAGAATTTCTAATGATTTTGACCAAGACCGATATCTCAAAAGATCGAAGACCATGACCAAATTGTTTGGTCGATCGAATGCCGATCCCTAACTGTACAAGCTCATGATGGTATTTGTCAAGTAGTGTAGCTATACATGATTGTCACCACGACATTGGTACTGAACACGTTATCTCATCTAGCTCTGGTTGTACCAAGATTGTTTGTGTATAATTTAAAAATTGAGGGTTATTTGTTTTCATAAAAAAAAACAGTACAACGCAGGCATTCATAACATGCACATACTCAATGCTATTAATGCAGACTTGCATATCCTATCTCTATCTCTACAAGCACCCTCAAAGATCGAGCCGGCTACGTTAAGATTGATAAAATCATCACGGACGTCTCATTGTCAACAGGTATGTCATTTACCACTAAAAAAATAATTAGCTGTAAATACTAGCGTTGGTGTTAAATTTATAATTTAAACCCAGATAAAAAGGTATGTTATTTGTCTTCGAGAAAAGCATAGATGAAAATCACTATATACATGCCTATTTTATCTATTTTAAAATAAGTGACTAATTTAGAAGAGATGCTAAATTATGAGAAAAGAAAAATGTTAAAGATGTCTAGATGTTTATGAGTGAAAAAGTGATTGCGTAGGATGAAAAGGAATTTAAAGAAGATGTGGTGGTATATATGACAAGTAGTAATATAAAGTGGTCATTTATTTTAAAATAAAATTCGAAACCAAAATATTCACTTATTTTAGGGCGAAGAAAAAAAATATAATGTCGACTGAGTGGCCATGTAAACTGGATTTTTTTTATTGTTATGTATACAAACGGAATTTATTTATTGCATAGTGTTGTCCTGCATAGCATGCAGAATTGCTGAAACAAACACAAATACGGAAGCTCGCCGGCGGCGTGTTTGCAGTATGCAGCTGACTACCTCGAGAAATTTTTTGACAAAAAAAATTTTTGATGGCCCCACTTCACCATTGGGTGAGTGACATGAGCTGCGCGTGTAAAAAGTAGGAGGGAGTTTTAATCTGCATATATACTTGGTCACTGTCAGGTGGACCTTGCTTAGGTATCAAGTACTCGACTTTAGCAAAATTGGTCGATCGGACCGTTTATGTATGCTTTCTACACAGCGTCTGATCAACCCACATATCTAATCTGATGATGGAGTTAGAAATGATTTAATATTATTGTATACTCCATATAAGCTAGTTAGAGTCGCTGCATAATCCTTCCATCCCAGAATAAATATTTAATTTGTAGAGTTTAAATTTTATCTTAAAATAAACTCATTATAACCTACTTCACTATTATCGGTCTACGAATCTAAAACTTTGTTATTTATTTGCTACTTATTCGGCCTTAAAATGTGACGGTTGGATTTTTTTTAAGTACAGACGAAGTATATTGGTATAGCTAGAGAGAAGATGCTTGCATCAAAGATCAAGCCAATACGTATATATTATTACCATGCTAGCTATATTTTCCCAAATAATTAATGTGCATGATCAAACCAAACGGAAGTATGGACTACTCTACTTCCTTCCTTGGGAACTCCTTTGAATTGACATGTGACGTACTACAATATCATTTCTATCCTTTCTACTTGATGCAGTATTCCAGTTACGCAAAAGAGCCTTCTTTCAAACTACATTTTTCAATACCCTAGAACTTCGCTCATTGAAGGTTGCTTTTCTCTTTTCAAAGCTAGTACACGTTTTCAGATAATGCGGCCACTACAAGGACACCTCTCCACCTTCCTGACTGGAGGATCTATTACATCAACAAAGTTGTCCTTTTCTTTTCAAGATAATGGCAAGATTTTATTAAAAAAAATAAAATTACAACTAACCTCTACATTTACCAAGGATGCACATAGACAAAATGAAAATAAAAGGAGAAAACTAAGAATAAAAGGAGAAAACAAATCTAAGCACCCTTGCGGAACCTCACTCTAGCACAACCAGGATGAGTAAAAAAGTCTATGACTGATTCAAAACAATGCCTTTAAAAAAGATCCGACGAATATGTGCCGCTGCTGTAGAAAGTGAGGTCTAGCTTTTCATCCAAACCTAAAATAACAACTTCACTAAGTGACAACATACGAGCGCTGCATTGTTGAATCCGGATGAACGTATCAAGTTTTCACCTTTGGAGTCTTCAGCCCAAAGTGATCCAGTCACGAATGGTCATCAGCGCTGAACCGACTTTAGCTGCCGTCGACCACCCACGTAGCCATCCCCATGTAAGGATTCACACAACAACAAAAAAATTGCAAAAAAAGCTAAGACGGCAAGAACAAATCAAGCTGCCTTCGGAAGCTCACTATGAATGGAATATATTAATATATGCATGGGATGATGTTGATACGACGGCAGCCATGGCTACTGGGTCAAGGACGATGAGCTTGGCATTGGCGTCTCCCTCGTGGATCCTGTACATGTTGTCTATCCCCATGTGAGCCACGAGGAACCTGACCATGGTGATGAGCTCGCCGCCGCGGTTGAGCTGCCGCACGTGGGTGCTCCCATGGCACTTGCCCGCCGCGTAAGTTAGCATCTCCCTCCACACTCCGGCCACCACCCTCCACATGGTGTCGTCGCTCAGCTGCAGGAGAACCTTGGCCAGGATGCAGGCGTCGAACAGCACCGACTTTCTCCGGTGGCCCTTCACAGCCGCCGGTTTCTCGGACGTGTTAACTCCAAGCAGCATCCGCCGGGCGTCCTGGTGGTTGGGGTCCCTCGCCGAAGCCGACTGGAAGAAGCGGCGGGCCTCGGCGTATGTGTCGCGGTAGCGGAGCAGCCCGACTCCGGTGGCCGTCGCCTGCAGCATATCCGGCTGCCTGATGAGGAGGTACAGCATGTACTCCGATAGGGTCTCGCTGATGGACATCAAGCCCTCGATGTCGTCCTTCCGAGCCCCTTGCTTGTCTCGCCGGTGAGAGCACAGGTCGGTGGCGACGTGCCACAGAAGCAGGGACTCGTCGAACTATCTCCTGACACTGTCCCGTAGGACGTCGTCTAGCTTCTCCATCACCGCCGTCTCGACGGCGACGCTGACCTTCCTCTCCGGCTGGTCCCGGCGGCTATAGTAAAAATCCACCTTCGGTAAGCTGAGCTGCCGGCTCTCCTCCTCGTTCACGTTGAGCTACAGTTGTGTTGCCTTGGTCAGCTCCGATTGGATGTCTCCGACGAGCTCATTGAGGGCCCCCTCGCCGCGGTGGCCGCACAGCTCCTTCATCTCGCCGTAGTTGGAGACTTGGAGTACTTGACTTGGTTGGCCGCCTTCCTGAGCCCAACGAACACATACTTGAGGACGTCGATGGGCTTCTCGTCGCCGTCTTCCTCCTCCTTGGTCTTCCTCTCGATCTCCTTGATCTGCTTGAAGCTCACCGGCTCGCGCCGGACGAAGAACTCGTCCAATATCTCCCTCACTCCCACCAAGTCGGCGGCCCGGATCAGGCGCCGCCAGACAGACGGGATCGTCGTCCACCTGCAGCACCAGCACCGGCGGCCGGTGTCCTCCTTGGGCTTTGCGAGGCTGTAGTTGATGAGGCTCAGCTTCGAGATCTGCTCCGACCACCACCTCGTCGGCAGCCGCACGGCCCTGGCCACCCGAACAAGCCAGGCTAGAGCAAGGCCAGCGTCCGGTCGGTGGAGAGGCGCACGAGGTACGTGGCCACGTCGAGCGCCAGCTCGCCGAGCAGCAGCGCGTAGGTGATTGCGCGGTCGACTGGACGGACGCTGGCCTTGTCCAGGAGCACCAAGAGGACGACAACGACGACGAGGCAGGAGGTGCCGACGAAGCTGAGGAAGCAGCCTCTCTTGGTGCCGGACACAGCCGCCTTGGTGTACACCATGTCGTAGAGGAAGCCAAGCTCTACCTCGACCACCTCGAACGCGGCGGCGGCCGTCACGTCTTCGCGGTCGAGGAAGTAGGCCTGTCTGATCCTGCGCTCCTTCTAGTTGAGGATGAGGTTGACGAAGAGCACCCGGAACATCTTGAAGAACTCTTACGCCATTGCCTGCAAGATCTTCCTGCTGTTCTTCATCACCTCGCCCTGCTCCAGCTCTTCCTCGCCGTCGACGACGATGATCTGACCACAGCCCGGCGTTCTTCTTGGAGTCGAACTCCGTCATGAACTTGGAGTAGTTGGGGCCATGGTTAGGCTCGTCGAGGATCTTACGGCGGAAAACTCTGATACTTCCGGAGTAGAGCGAGTATATTCTTTCGCCGTACTTAATGACGCCGACGACGAAGACGAGGACGGTGGCAATTATCAAGGGGTTTCTCTTGACGGAGCAGAGGAAGACAACCAACGCGGAGAAGACAACGAAGAGGTTGCCGACAGGGTGGCGGAGCCAGAGCTCGTTGTCGTCGAGGGAGTAGGCGGTGATGGTGTCCGGGCCACCGAGGTGGAGCAGCAGGAACGGAGTCCAGAAGGCGGAGACGGAGGAGGAGGATCTATTGCTATTGCTGCAGAGGTTGTAGAGGAGGCCGAGGCCGACGACGGCGACCCAACCGGCGACATGGTAGCTGGACCAGACGACGAAGCGGGGCAGCGGGTGGGAGGAGCGCCTGCGCATGGGCGCGACAACGGTGAGGATCACCTGCAGTGAGAAGCTGAGCAGCATCGCCACCCGGATCAACCTGTCGCTGTCGTTACCCATGCCCTCAAAGACCTGAATACACCTGCAAATTTATTACACAGATATGATCGAATATATTAGTACTTAAGATTAATGAAGAGTTAAGTGAAGTGTGATAGAAATATTGCACATGCTTCGATCAATATAATATTGTTGGCTGGAGTAAATTACTCGCTTAATTACACTAGCTATAGTATTGTTGATCGCTGCATCATATGTCGCAACAAGCAAACATATATAGACATTTGATCGTGTCATGCACTCATGCATACGTTCTGCAGGTACACTTGTACTGTATTGTATTGTGTAGTAATAAATTAATAATTACTTGAGAATCAAGCGATTCGCGAATGAATTTTTGGAAAAAAGGGATGCATTCCATCGTGGCTGGCTCTACCAGTCTACCTTACAGATCATAGATGGAATAACTCCTTTTATTTCCCAAAGGAAAAGAGAAAGGGTAAAGTGAAAGTAACATACATAGGAATGAATTCCAGGGCGCATATATATATATATATATATATATAACTGCACTGTGAACTACTGTGCACTATTGCGCAGCGAAAGATAGGTAGCTAATTTAAAACACAAACACTACTATCTATTAGCTTGTTTACATATTGATCCGGGGCGTTGCTCTGGAGGAAGAGTTTGGGCAGCTGGGAACGTGCGGTCGCAGCCATCGTTGGTGCCGAACGGGTAGGGGACATCGATCCACGTCGCCCCACTTGCTTTGGCAGTTGCCCAAGGCGATCTTTGCTGCTGCCGCTGCTGAGAAGAATTTTGATCCTCATGGTCTTGGCTTGACTGGTTGAGAATCGGTAACTAAATTCATGGATGGATTAGGTCGCCATTGAAACACAGAATTTATCAAGAAATTTTATAGGATTCAAATTATGTAGGAAAATTTCCTTTTTTTCATTTCAAACAAAGGATTGGATATTTGTAAATTCTATGAATGGCTCAATTTATATAGATTTTGGAGGAAAGTTAGCAAGAGGTTCAATCTCTTCGAGAATTTCCATTAAGTCTATCTCTCTCATCCGATTTATGCCTTTTTTTGCTATTTATTCAATCGACCATTCCTAAATTTTTTTCTTTGTTTTATAATTCTCCGTTTTACATTTATGTGAAAATAATGTGTTTTTTATTACTCTTTTTTCTTGATCCTGCACTTCAAAAGTGCCCTTCATGAATTTATGAAAAGTGTGAAGACAATGTCAACTTGTGAATAGGGTCTAGCATTCACATGCATGAGATCAGTTTTTGTAGGATTATTTTTCTAGAAATGAATTCTTATCATTACTAGTGATGCTATGCGCAAAGTAGTTGATGGGCCTAGGATTCTCTAGAGATCTTAGGCCCATGAGTTTTATGCCAGAAAATGTCACAATTAAATATGAACTTTGAGTTTTTCTGTCTTTTTAATATTTTCATTTTCCATCGTCCCTGATCCCTTCCACACCTCCTGATCCAAGCATAGCCTTGAGACGCTGTTGGTGGCGATTGGTGTACGTAGCCGCAGTCACCTAGCGCTTACCCTAGATTGGTCCAGCCATATTTGTGGCCCAGCGGGTGTAAAAATGATTTTTTTCCTATTTTCATTGTCGGGGCTAGAATAGCTGGCCCGTTTGCAAGCAGGTCTCAAATGCATATATTAATTAATTTCGCAACTATATTTCATACATTATAATTAATTTAACCAAGTGCATATTAATTTACTTCACAACTAGTTATAAAGGTCTCAAAGCTCTAAAGCGCATAATTTTAAGTATTAGAAAAAGAAGGATCAAGTTCGCTCTCATGGTATAGAATTAGAGAAAAAGAAAAACAATGTACAAGTAGAAATACAATTAAATATCTGAAATTGGAAATAAAAAATTAATGAAAAAGGATACATATATAGAAATACAATTTATAAATATCTAAAATTTAGATTAAAAATAAATAATATTAAAAAATAGTCAATGCAGAAATATAATTTATAAATATATGAAATTCAGATAAAATAAATAATTTAAAAAGAAGAGTCTTTGTAGAAGTACGATCACTCCACCAGATCCCCTCATCTAGGACGGGCTACCTGTGATATGTCATAGTGACTCGTTATAGATAGTGTTATCTCTGACAAACCGTAAAAGAGCTCATCATAGATCAGATTGAGTGGCTCGACCCATCAAAAGTAAGACTTTACATGTTACAGACCCAATTTTCTGTCTATTAGTAATACATGTATGACATTTCTGACGAGTTCAAAAGTTAGTCCATCACATATAATCCAGTTACCTATGATGAGACTTCATTAAAAGTCCATCATAGGAAAGGATTTGAACCTATGACAGATTTATGATGGCATCGTCTGAGGTGAGTGGGCACTTCTAATGCGTAAATGATTTCACAACCCGTCAGAGATAGCTTGTCATACCTCAGACGGGTTGTGTTTTCTTAACCGACAGAGGTATGGTGACTTCTATAAATACCTCTAGTGATGTATTGCTTTGCCATACCACCATATATATTGTACACAATTCGGGTGGGAGATAAGGAGGACGACACTTCATCATAAATTTGTGTTAAGAGTAAAAAAATGATATGAAACCTAGGTATTATCTGAATATAATTTGTATTAGTGTAGCTAAATTTGTCGTATGCTTTTCTAATACTCTAGATAGATTATAGTTGGATGTATAATAGTAACTGCATGAGCCAGGACTATAGAAATGGAGCTATTGAATTTTTGAATGCTACGGAGGATGATAAGAGAAGGAAGAGCAATAAATATATGGCTTATCCTTGCATAGATTGCAAAAATGAGAAGATGATTGCAGATAGAGTGCAGTTACAGTCTCATTTGATACGAAGAGGTTTCATAAAGAACTATAGTTGATAGAGTAACTATGGTGAGCAAGAGGCATCGAATATTCATGATGAGAAAGTGAATGATCAGCAAAACAAGGAACAAAAAGATGTAGATGACATGTTCGTCCTTTGTACACTAAGAGGTGATATCGTTGATGTCGATCCTAATCTTTCTGAGATGCTTTATGATATTAAGAAGCCATCGTACAATGAGAGAGATTATGAGAAATTCTCTACTTTGGTGGATGATTTAGAGACACTTATATATCCTGAATGTAAGCAGAAACATACAAAGTTATCTATTGTCCTCGATCTAATGAAGCTAAATGCAAGTAACGGTTGATCAGACAAAAGTTTCATGGATTTTCTTAATTTTTTGAAAGACTAGCTACCCGAGGAGAACGAAGTGTAGAAGATGATATATGAAGCAAAGCGAGTGCTATGTCTATTGGGGTTGAAGTTTAAAAGAATTCACGTATGTCAAAATGATTGCATCTTACTCTATAAAGAATGTGCTCACATGGATGCATGTGTGAAATGCAAAGCTTCTTGATACAAGAAAAAAAAGAGTATTCTTTAGAAGAGGAAGTCCAAGAGGGGTGGTCCCTCAAAGGTTGTTTGGTATGTCCCTATTGTCGACAGCATAAAACTAATGTTTCCCAATCTGAAGGAAGATAAGTTGGTTAGTTGGCATGTAATTGATAGGAAGGAGGACAAAATGCTTATGACACCAAACCAATTTAGCGTAATGGAGGAACACTGATAGGGATTTCCCTGAATTTACGAAAGATACAAGGAATATAAGGTTTGATGTAAGTATAAATGGCATGAATCCTTTTGGTGACCTAAGCAGTCATCATAGTAGTTGACCACTGCTTCTCGTGAACTTCACCCTATCGCCTTGGTTGTGTTTTAAATGAAAGTACATTATGCTTTTCATGCTAGTTCAAGGGCCGAGAACCTAGCAACGATATTGATGTGTATTTAGAGCCTTTGATCGATGACTTAAAAATACTATGGCATAAGGGGTCTTAGACATAGGATTCTTACGAACGGGAGAACTTTAGCATTCATAACTTGTTGTTCTGTACTGTTAACGATTACTCTAAACTTGGTAACCTTTCTAGCCAGACCGTAAAAGAAAAGAAAGTTTGTTTAGACCATATGGATGAAATACATAGCATGTGGATAAAGAATTCACACAAGATGGTGTACATGAGCCATAGAAGGTTTGTTCCGCTCTATCACCCATATAGAAAAATAAGAAAAATTTTCAACGACAAGAGGAAAAGGGCTAGTACACCACCGGCTTTAACTAGAAGAGAGGTGTATGTCCTAGTGAAGAATATCTATAATGATTTTAGAAAGAAGAAGAATGCCACTAACTCAAAGTTGAATAGTATACGGAAGAAGAAGTTAATATTCTGGTAGCTACTGTACTGGAAAGATATGGAGGTACGCAATTATATTGATTTGATGTACATAGAGAGGAATATTTATGAGAGTCTTGTAGGATTACTACTCAATATCCTAGGAAAGACGAATGAAAAGCTAAATTCATGGCGAGATATGGAATCCATGAAAATTCATAAGGAACTATACCCAACATCCTTTGAGTCTAGAAGACTATACCTCCCTCCAATTTACTATACTCTATTGAAGGATAAGAAAATAGATATTTTATCATGTATCAAAAGTATTAAGGTTCCATCTGGATAGTCATTACAACCGAGTAAGTGGATTTTGATGGTCGACCTCAAAATGGTTGGGATAAAGTCCTACAACTTTTATGTCATAATTACACAACTACTATTAATTGCCATTAGGAAGATTCTGACACTAAAAGTGAGGCACGTGGTAATGCGGTTATTCTCCTTCTTCAATGCAATTGGATAGAAGTTCATTGACCTAGAGGAACTAGATGACCTATAGTCAGACGTCGTGAAGACACTCTATCATTTTGAGATGTAATTCTCACCTACGTTCTTTGATATCATGGTATATCTTAGTGTCCATATGGTGAAGCAAATAAAAGCATGCGGTCTTGCATTTATGAGGTAGATTTACGTGTTTGAGAGGTATATGCGAATTTTGAAGGGTTATGTTTAGAACCGGTCTCATCCTAAGGGAAGCATGATTAAAGGGTATATCACTAAGAAAGTCATCAAATTTTATGTTGACTATATGTCAGAGATCCAGCTAATCAGAGTTTTATTGTCAAGACATGAGGGCAAGCTGGAAGGGACTAGACCATCGGAAGGAAAATTATCAATCAAGATCGCCCCTAATATAACAAAGCCCATTTTTGCAGTGTTAAAGCATATGACCGAGGTGGTACCATACTTGGAGGAACATGAAACAAAGATCCGACAAGACAATGTCAAATGATCAGTAAGTTGGGTCTGAAGAAAACACATTATAGACTTTAACAAATAGTTTGAGGATAATGTTTGTAATTCCTAGAACGTCACAAGTGAGACAATAAAATGGTTAGTGCGAGGTCCTAGATGGGATGTTCTAACTTGATAAGGATATGATATTAATGGATATATATTCTCCATGTCCACGTAGGACGAGAAAAGCATAGTGCAAAATAGTGTGATACAAAAAGAGGCAGTTAATGATCAATTTGGCACGCATGATCAACACTACAGTCGCATAGAGGAAATATGAGAGCTGAGTTATGTAAAGTTTAACATGATGTTGTTCTGGTGTAGGTGGGTTGAACTAAATGATGTTATGGTTTGTAAGGGGGGATTCACACTTGTAAATTTACAATTCGATGGATACAAGGATGAACCATTTGTTCTAGCTAAATAGGTTGTCCAAGTTTTCTACATAATTGATTTGGTAAACATGATGCTTCATATAGTTCGTGAGGGCAAAAGAATAATTGTCAAGGTCGACAATGTTGTAGATGAGAAAGATAACAACAAATACGTCCATGGTGTTAGCCAAGAATCTTCTCTTCAAGAAGTCCCATAAGAAGACGGTGCTATGTATGCATGCTTCGACCATGAAGAAGGTATTTTTATGTAATATGAGCATATTAGAAGTATTTGTTTATGATATGTATGTATATTAACGTTTGCATATGAAGTTCGATTGAGCACAGCAAGGTTAACTTTAGTTCGATTGAGAACAACATGCTTATTTTTATTGAAATAAAGAATTTAAAGTTTTTTATTTAATGTACCCCTCGTAAAAGATGCATGTCCCACCTTTATGTAGAAATGTAATAAAAATTTTTTAACATCACACTAACTAGAAAGGATTAGTTATAAAAAATGACTTATGGGTTAAAAACCTAAGTCCTAGTAATCAACATACCCATGACAGCCTTAGAGTAGAAACCAGTCACAGGTAAATTACATGTGACGGGTTTTATTTGTAGGCCCATCATAGGTAAGTTACGTATGGTATGTTTTATCAGAGTAACTTACTTCTAATGGGTTTTTCAAACCGGCCTGTCACATCTAATGGGATTCCCTTATAGGCCCGTCACATGTAAGTCACAGCAATTAGGCACATCCCATGCCGTTGTATTTGATGAGCTCCTCCCACATCCACGACCCCATCGCTGGTCTCCCCGAGCTCCTATGTCGGCCACCCTGAGCTCCTTGTGCATTGATGAGTTCCTGCTATTGAAGCTTCTGCACACCATGGTTGACCTCCCCTTTGACCTACCTCTACTTCTATTCAAATCAGGTGTGGATCTGAAGAAATATTTAGTTCCAATAAAGTTGAGTGCTAGCTTTCAAATTTTGTTTACACAAGCCATATGAGAAAACCGAATTATATGTTATAGTCTTCTACATTACAATATTGTTCAATCATTATAGAATTTTGCCTCACCTGAAATATATGGCATTGCACTGAAAAATAGTGAACAAAACTTGTTCTTGCAATGGGTTGACAATGGGTATTAGCGAAGAAGAAATAGATGCTGGGCATTACCAAGGAAAGGCAGATGTTGTTAAGTTGCCTGATAACGATTTTAGCCAAACAAATGGTGATTTTCTTACCAGGCATTATTTCAAGCAATTGTTAGGCATGTACTGAACCAAATTATGCTAGGTAATATCATACATGAACACTGCATGGACCTTTGTAAGCAAAATTAAGATCAATAACATTAGATGATTTTTGAAAAAAAAACATTACAAACAGTACAGGCATCTCAGCAGGATTGAGGAGATGAATTTGTGTCAATTGAAGCTATCTTTCCCTGGTAATAAGTGAAGGTGGTCATGGTGAACTCCATGCATTTTCTTCCCATCTTGAACTCACTTGATGTGGTAGGTCATGGTGAATGGATCTAAGACACTGGAACATAAGCAAATAAAAACACGTAGGAAATATATGTTATTTGACTAACCAATTTTTTAGGATATGAGAAACTTTTTTTTTGATGTTGGAGTCGGTGGCCAAAAAAATAGACTATTTTAAACTAGTTCCATTGTAAGTCCATGTGAAGATTTTTATATTAAGGAAAAAAATTATATTATAATTGTTATATTTCTACTATTTGCAAGCGTACCACCATTTGCCTATTTTGTTAATGTAGAGCTTTTTTACAAATGTCAATTACATACTCTTGAGATCCATAATATATAGAATGTGTAACCTACTTTTGAGAGCGTTTATTATTAGTTTATAGTAATTAAGTTCAAAGACAACGTCTGATAACCAAGAGACTTAAAGGAACTAGTGGTCCGATCTCGAGTTGTAACTCTAGATCTTAGCTGCCTAAGCATAGGCAAACGATCATAGAGGTTGACAATTTCGGTAAACGAATAGAGCCGCGAAGTGTCATTGGCTCATTCGGGAACAACTGCGGTGTGGTGGTGAGAAGGTATTTTGGCATCCATCACAAAGACATCAAACACATCTTCAAAAGCGAGGAAACAACTTGAGAAAGATTAAAGGAAAAGTTTGATTATCCGGATGAGATAGAGTAAAGGTTGAAGAGACACACACTCTCAAATATGGGCAAAGCGTAGAAGAACTTCAAGTCCAAGCTCATCATAGAGTATGTCGTTCCACTGGGCAACCATTCCTAATGCGCCAAGTACCCTCAGATAACTAAGGTAGTATGGGAGGAGTTTTGTTCTTAGAAATCTTCTACAAAGTTTACATAAACAAGCGAGGTGCACTATCAGTTGTAACCTCAGAATGAGCACCCATATTAATTAGAGACGTCATGGTATATTGAGAAATACTAGATCTAGGCTACGGAGGATGCATCTGAAGTTGCAGCTAATATGCTGGCTTTGTTTGGTGACATCCCAGAGGTACAAGCTAGAAATTGGGCTTGAGCACAGGCAAAGATCAACCTAGACAACACCATCTCCTGGCCCAACCCATCGAATGGATTGATCTACCAATAGCTTGTGAGTACCCCTTTCAATCTTGCACAACCTTTTCACTTTATTTATTTTGCATATTTTACCTTTTCATTGAATTTTTCTTTGTAGATGAAATTTTCCGAGCAAACTTCGCAAAGCAAGATTGAGTCAGCCTCGCACTAGTGTGAGGATGACGCCCTCATGCTAGTGTTAGGAAAACGAGAACATTCAAGGTGGACTATAGGTATAAGTGCAAAAATACCTTAGAAGTATGGGTTGCCACGGTACAGTGCTCATTACAAGAAGTGTCACATCTCAAAAGTTGATAAGAAGGTTGTTCTCAAGAAGCAGCTAAAGGAGAAGGTGAAGAACTAACTAGGTAAGGAATTTGAGGCTAGGCTTTAGCAAGAGGTCACACGACTGAGGTTGGAGATGCAGATAGGTCAAGTGGCTATAGCTACAAAAACCCATGTGCCTGCTCAGGGTCATGTCGACGCTAGCCCATTGCGATGATAGAGTAGCTGTGCATCAATAGGGTTGCTAAACAACATGGTTGCTCCTCTATGTGCAATCGACCATATAAAGGAATGTTTTAGATATAAACAATCATTATTACTTAGCTTTAGTCATATTTCACACTTGTCTATGTTAACATACCATAATCACCACGCAGAATGCAACAAGGTGCATCATACAAGTTAGAATCACTTTGATGTTTTATATCAATGTTGCTAAGGACATGGTTCATAAACCATTAGCAACACAAAAGGTTCACAGTGCATAATTGGTTGCTAGCTATACTAAAGTGAATGTCAACCATGTCAAGAATAATTGAATGAGATATCTGTTACCAATACCACCAAACGATGAGATTTTGACTCTTGGGGCTACAAAAGAAACATTCATACAATCGTTGAAGATAGATATAGTAGTCAAGATAACTATCATCCATTATGGTTGACCAATCTGTCTCCTCCATGTCACCACACTCAATTGGCGATAGAGGCTCCTAGTGGCCCCACTATGATAGAACTAGCCGATGTTATGGAATTGGACTTCATACTCGATGCCATCACTCCAATAAAGATCCCTCCCAAGTCTGATACTTTTCCTTTGCACAACAGAAGAAAGAATGTTAGGGCAAAGAGAAAGGGGAAGGACAAGGAGAAGCCGTCATGGGCCCCACAATGTTTACAATCAAGTTAGTTCATGTTAAGTATGTCCTTGGTGGAGGACCTACTTTACAAAAAATGAGTACTTGTTCCTGAGAACTACATAGATACTACATGAAAGTCAGCAACTCGAAAAGAAAGCAAAGAGAGTTCTCAATCATTGGACAGCAAGGTTGAGAACCGTTTCTTTCAGCCCCATCATTTATTGTTGTTGGCTTCGGAGATCTAGATCTGTATAGGGTAAGAGCAGTGGACACGGGCCTCTTGAAATGCTTCTCCTTGTAAGTGCACATGGCTCTATATTTTTTCATAAGTACTTCTATTACAATACTTGTTAGTAATATTTGCACATTATAGGTTATGTTGGAAAGAATTACAGATGTCCACTAACAGGGTTGGTTTTTTTGATCCATTAATGCTCAATGAGACCAGCCTTAATACCTAGTTAGATGAGGTCGTCGACTACTTCAACCATTGCTTGTAGGCCCATCAAGATAAGGATTACATAATACTAGCGTATAATTAGCACTAAGGGACTTTATATTCTAGGTTTGTCACTTTTAGTTTTCTGTACTATAATTTACAAAGCTCGAACTTACCACAACCACATGTTTATCACACAAGAGCCATTGGATTTTTCTGGTCTGGTGAGGACACTCCCTTCCTGAATACACACATAAAAGCCATCTCTCAAGTTCAACAAGATGAGCCAAGACTACAAGGACCAATGACTCATGCATGCACACGTCACCTTAACCATGAGGTGAATACGTTTTAAACTTGCATAGAAATATTTCTAAGAATGGAATGTTATTTAATCCTTGTGATGATTTGATTATCATTAGAAACCTTGGACAAGAACATGGAGAATAGCACAAGAATCTAATTCATGAGTCTGATTTAGTTTTAGACGAGAAGACGGTGTCAACTGCAAATGAACATAACTTTTGAGCCAGAAGGAGTCTCAGAGCCTACAAGTACTTGTTGGAAAGCTTATGAAGTCTACTTTTAGATGGTTTTGGTTTCGTACCCGAATTCCTCATGAATTGTCCACAATCACCAAAATAAGATGTATCACTTTTTGTCCGAGTTAGAGAGGGCCTTTGGGCTTTGTAAACAAGTTATGTTTGGCTAGCCCATGTTTTGGTCAACCTCTACACCCTCTAACTCATTAATTCTCAGTAGCCATCATCTCTAGGGTTTTGGTTTTTCTTAGATTAATCTGCTGCTTTGTAGTTTCACTGCTAGATTGGTTTGTAGAACCCAATCTCATGTGCTAAACATTCATCTGCAATTAAGATTGTGTTCTTTGTTGTTCTTGCAATTTTTTTCGATTGTCTGTAGGAGAAATAACCTTTGTGCTTAGGTCAACTACGTGAGAGTGTGGTTGATAGCAACAAGACACACGGGTGTAGCGATTGCGAGGAGAGATCTGCTGATTAGAAGCCTCATAATGTCAATGTCTACACGTCGACAAATCAGATCTATCGGATGATCAGACACCTATTCGCATCATGTTCATAGTACCAAAATAGAATAATCTTTACTACCTTAAGTCCAACATTTATGGTACATACGATTTCTCGCCTCTTGCTTATGCAATAGATGCCGCATGAGCATTGTACATCAGAAATAGAGGCAAACATAAGGAAAACAATGAATCTCTCAATCATAACATGCTCTTCAAATGTGCGCAACAAGTTGGGTATCAGTACAGTTTCCACATGTGCCATATGATGGTTAGCTTGATGAAATAGGTGATTGACTTGGATTCTAAGGTTTGTACCCAAAAGCTCATCTCATTTGTGCTTTCTGATAGTATTTGTAGTCACAGACTAACTATAGTCTCTGTACATAGATGAAGAGATGGAACTTTTGGCTGACCAACCAAGCATAGATTATAGAATAGATAGCTAGTTTCATCCTCCTAGAAATCATTAGTCGAAAAGGAATATTTCATTCGAACTAAACATTTATAATGTGTGTGGCTCCATAAAAAAATTTAATTGAGAGTTTCAAGACATAAATAATATTAATATTGTATCTTATATTACAAATTAATAATTATTTGTATTTGTATATATGTGTTTTGGATTGGTGCTAAATCATCCCCTTAACTTTTAGGATTACATATTACCAAGAATTTATTGTCAAATTATCATAGATTAGTGGGTGAATAGAGTCGCTAACTAGTTTGGTTAGATTAGTACATCTAATAACCGATTAACAAAGCTAGGGACAACATTCACCTGAAATTCTCTTATTTTTTACAACATTCTAGCTAAGTTTAGAAAAAAATGATTCATGACTTACTTACTAATTCTAAAATATGACATCACTATACAATATTATTTATAATTTAATAACATTACATGTCATATTTTACGGAGTTGTGAGTATTAAAATGGAGTCCTCAGTAACCACCGACGAGATTTAAATCCAATATAGGTGTAGGTTTAGACCATTACATTACAGGTGTCCTGCTCTGGTGCAGTGAGTTTAGATCTAAAATAAATAAATGGGGAAAAAGTTGTTCGGTTCCAATTAGAATTCTGTAGAATACTGCTAATTCGAACGCGTATTGAAGTCTAAAGAAAAGGAGCTGGACGGGCTATTAAATTTGAAATTGCACGCATCCATCGCATGTGTCATAGTCCAAACCAATCAATATATTAATTTGCACCTGCATGTACGTAGAGAAATACCAAAGCAGATCAGTAAATAAGTTGATACACCGTACGCAGTAGCAACTAGGAAAATCTCAGGGTCACAAGCGATGAGTTTCTACATACCGTTGATGGCCTTGCGTGCTCAGGATCGATCACAGAAACGAAAAACAGCATTTCAATCAAATCTGCTACCTCTAGAGCGCATGCTTATCAGAAAAAAAGAGCTATTAGGTTTACTTTGAAGGTTTTGTAATTACAAGATGAGGTGGGTGACTAAACACAAGGTAACACAAAACCAAAAAGATTGATCAACTTTGTCACACATGTGCTTTACAGAGGATAAATTCAATTTTATAATAGGATAGTGGGTAGGAGAGCAGAGGGCAATAAAGTTGCCACAAGAAGACCAGTTGAGGGCCAATAAAAGAGTACGATGGCTACAATAGAATCCCAATAATAATAATATTATATTTTGCAAAGCATTTATGATAAAGAAGAAAAGAGTTGTGATGGAGATGAGAGGTAATAGGTGGACCAGTAAAATCTTAAGGATGATAAGGTTTAATTATTCTAGGTGATGATAACAATAAAGAGGATGGACAGTTAATGGACAAAGGGTAAAAAAGAGTAGAAAGACAGTAGATGGAGGGACATCTAGTGGCGACGATAAGGTTTGCGGGACATTTAAAACTAAATAAAAAAAACTTGACAATAATAATATCAAAATAAAAATACAGAATCACATAGAGAGTTTCTTAAATTTAAATTTTAATGAAGTGGATCCTTGTAGATGCTTGGAAGGTGTGAAACAAACAAAATGTTTAATATGTTTAATGTTATAGTTATGTAATTTATTTATTAGTTATAATAGTGTATCATAGATTCAAACTCTATAGACGTATGCCAATTTATATGCAATACATCTAAGTAAACAATGGATGTCACATACCGCCGGTGGCTAACAGCCCTGTCTACAACTAAAGGTTGTGAAAATGCTATATGTCTACGGGCAAAGCTGCTAGCCACCTGCACAAAACTATTTTTGCAAGCAGACAGACGCCCACCTGCAAAAATATGTTTTAGAGCAATAAATAAATAAATAATAAATAAAAATTAATTTTTACATGTGGTCGGTTTGTTTGTAGGTGGACGAACCGCAAAGATTTTTACATCAGTACCATTAATTAATTAAGATGATCTTATGTGAAATACCCATATTTTTCTCAGGCTAAACTTATTATAATAGGAGGCATAATATTAAGCCCACTTGTATAGTAAAAGCGGTCCTGAAAATATATTTTTTATAGTGGAGTGCATACACGATAGACATAGTTAGCAAGCCAACTATTCTTTTTTTTATATTATAGATAACCATGTAGAAAAAATGTAAAAAATTTTATATCATAATATAAATTTATTTTGACGCTACCCGCCAAATTGTATAGGCCAACTAGTCATCAACTTATTGTTTGTTTTACTTTCTATTATATGTAAATTAAGCACATTATTATGGTTCTATATGCAATTATTGTTTTAGTTTCTAACATTATTATGGTTCTATATACTAATTCAAATATTCCATTTTATTTATAATTAGGCATTATAGAAATTAAATGTTCTTTGTTTTTCATTTTTTAACTGCCTTGAATTTAAATTTATTTCATGACTAAATTATTATTTGGGACGCGCAATTTTAATGTTTAACATGCAAGATTTCCTATTTTGATTTAATTTATTTCTGAGTACAGCTTTTGTGTGAGATGAATTGCGTATTACATCAAATGCTTCCAAATTAATTATGTGACAATTGGACTTTAAGTCTTAATTTTATAAGTATATATGTTATTCACTTGATTAGCCCGCTTAAAAGCACGTGTCTTATTATTATCGCTTTACTAAGATTTTTTTGCAAGGAGATTTTACTAAGAATTAATTTAGTTGTGGTGATGTGTTCATAATTTTATTTTGTTGTTGAATTTATCTTTTTCAAGTAACTGTAGATTGAAATTTGGACCGTTCTCGTTAGTTGATTTAAGTCCATGGTATTGGATGGCCCACAGAGTTAATTTGTTGTATTTATTTTTTCACCTAATTTATAAGCCACCATGTAATGCTGGAATGGAAATATAATAATTGTACATTTTTCTCTGCATATAATTTGGTACATCGACAAAAATATTTCCATAGTTAATATATATTTACCCAAAAATATGGAGCGAGTTTACAAAAATGTATATATGTTGGCTACGGTACTTGGTTACATAATAAAGTGCGGTTACGATTTGAATATTTTATCTTGTAAAACCTAAGCGTTACGCACACTACCTGGCATGGCCGGCCGCACGTTTTTGCAGTACCCAACCGGACAACACTGAACAGTGTAAATTTCGTGCGAAGCTGTACCGATAATTCGCATACTAATTACTATAAACAAAGGGGCTGCCATGCATCTTCTGTTGATTCGGACAGTGTATGATGCCTGTATTAGCACTTATTAATTCAATTAGAACTCTTGGTACGTGGCTAGCTAGGACATTAATCTATTTGGTAATTCAATTCAATGGAAACTCCCGATCCCTTCCGTATACGTGTGTAGGACTATATACGTAGATTTGTCCTGTTTAAGACTTAATCTTAACCATTAATTTATTGCTTTATGATGTTTGTACAGTCAAGATTTTCTCTTTTTTCCGATTAACGCCAGAATTTCTTAAATTTTCAATTAATCTAGGAATTTGTAACTATTTTTGTCATCTAGAATTAACGAATGGCTTATAGGATAGACTCCGATTAGTATATATAAAGATATATAGAACCACATGTATTGGTAGTTTTTTAGATTTGAATTCTAAAATTATGGTAGAGTCATGTCCTTAGGTAATGTAAAGCTTTATATTAGAGCTGTTTTAAATTCAACTCCAAATTATGGACAAACTTGCCAATCAATATTGCGGTCACCTTGAGTTGCCGGAGACAGGTCCAATTGGTTCTGGGCCTAATCACATGTCCAAGTATGGGGCTTTTTGCTTTGTAGACGAAAGCGAACATGGAAATGACTATCATGTTGATAGTAATCGGTGTTACGACAATTTTAGATAATGGATATTATATATCTATATCTATACTTATACTAAAACTTTCTGTGAGCTCGCACGTTAATCAGAAAAATCTAGTTGTTGACTCAAAAATAAAATCAGATTGTAAAATTTAATTTGCGTCTGACGTGGTGGGCCAGATTTAAAGCCTTATATCTCCCTGCCGCTACCGCACCGTATTCCGTTATATGTAACGTATCCCATCCTCTCTAGATGTCGATACTCACCGTATTCAGATCCTGATCCACTACCATTCACAATGAAAGCAAGATCCATATGAATGGCGTACGACTTTATACCTCCTGGCTTACAATTTGGTATTTATGAATTCTATTTCTGAATTAATAAAATAGAAAGTAATGGAATAAACATTAAGATATATGTTATATGTAATTTTGTAATAAGTGGTTTTGTTTTTTAACTATGAATATAATAAAATTATTTTATACCCATAAATTTAAAAATAAGTTTACCTGTAATTCAATAAAATTTAATAATAAGGTGCTAGACAAATAATTAAAATGTCAATATTTATAGCACAAATAATAATAGCCTGTTTCAACGCACGTATTAGCAACTAGTTTCATTAATCAATGAAACAAACTCGGCATTACAACACTCATTAATTAAATCAATTCAAACTCCAGATGAAGGAATAGAGTAAAACAACCAACTTATTGTTGATGACAGCCTGTCGATCGATAAGTAGCTAGCCATTCAACGGAATTAATAACATCAATTACGAATAGTATTGTTCGGGTGCATATATGCACACTCTTGAGCAGTACTTGAGCTTAATTAACAGGTGAAGTCGGACGGGCAGGCCTTGCCACACGTGTTGAGGATGAAGCTGAGATCGACGGGCAGGTTGAGGTTAATGCCAAGCACATTGGCCTTCACGGCGGTGCAGAGGCAGACGGCGGCATCGAGGTCGAAGATCCCCGACAGCAGCGAGCAGCAGTCGTCGGGCCATGCCCGATCTTCACACCTACAAGCCCGCTGAGCACGTTGGCGCACACCCTCAGCTTCAGGGCGTCGATAGGGCAGCGGCCGTGACCATGGTCGTCGTCGTACGTCGACGGCATCGGCTCGCCGGGACAGTTGGGTGCGCAGCCGTGGGCAGCGACGGCGAAGAAGAGGAGGCTCAGGGCAAGGTGGGGAGCGATGTTGGAAGCCATTAATTATTTTGCAAGTGATGAAGTGATTGAACTCGCTAGTAGTAGTGCTAGATTGATTTAGCTTTACTTGGGGTGTGTGGGCGTCTGCTATTTATAGTTTTGGTCGATGAACTAGCATGCATGCATGCGTTGCTGCTAGTTGCATGCACGATGCATGTGCACGCACTGGCTTGTCTCTCCCTGGATGGATTTGCTGCATGGGCTAGTTGTTTGGGGTAGGTAGGACAATATTTTTCCATGAAAGAAATATAAATAGTAGGATATACGTAATTAGAGGGTAAATGATTACAAAAGTTAAATTTAACACTTCCTCTAATTATAAAATTTAAAAAACCGCGTTTTTCAAATCTAGACATAATAATTTTGTCACTAAATAAATTTTAGATTTAGATCTTTAACCCGATCTATTTGAAAATTTAAACGAAACAATATTATTGAACACGAGATATTAACTAAACATTATTACTCAACAGAAGATACAGTATTACTAAATAGAAGACCGAGATTAATTAAATCTTAATTAATTAATAATATAAGATATTAAAATAATTAATCAATTAAACTTTTTAGAACACTAAAATATCTTAGCTAAATTTTAGATTTAGATCAAACAAACTAATCTAAATCACATAGAAAAAAACAAAGTAATCTTAAATCGATGTCTTAACATGAATGAGAAAGGAGGTTAATTACCGTACTAATTTTACATACACTTTACTTTTATTATTAATACTATATTTATAAAATTCTACCAAAATCTCTCTAACACCTTAGCCTCTTTAGATAATCAAAAATAATTGCAAAGAGCAAAAATAATCAAAAAATCTAACTAAATATATTAAGATTTCGTAATTACTAATTAGCCTATTGTCATCCATCGGATTCAAAGTAAAACGCTTAAGATTGTGGCACGTCACCGAACATATAGTCGAACATAAAGTCCAACATGTTTCTGCAGAGAATCCCGCTTGTACACTGTTGCCATGCTGTTGCGCCAATTCGGTAGCGATACCTATCCCTTCTGATCTCTTGTGCACCACACACGCGCTCACTCGCACTACACCTCTGCCGCTCTAAGCCTATCTATCATCCACTGTGCCACCATGCGCTTGTGCTCACCACCACACCAGGCCAGCCAGTCAGTTGCATATACCTCCACACATGTCGCGCCTGTTGCTAGGTCGCTTTCACCCCGTAAGTCAATTATGTCGGCCTACGAATTTTTGACTTACCTGCCAAGTCAACCAACCTGTTGGCTTGCTGACTTTCAACCTACACCAGGGCATGTTGGCCTTTTCGCTCTTTGTCGCTAGCCCACTTTCAGCTGAGTCGCACTTATACTGTGTAACCGGCCTACGTGTTGTTTCAGTCCAGTAGCAAATTATGAAATTTAATTTATCATTTTTTGTTCAAAATTTATTTAAATAAATATTTTTTAGTCATACATTTTCGCAAGCTAACCTAATTATATACACACACTCATCACACTTTATCATAAACAATTTTAATATAAACCAATTATACAATACCAAATTTAATATAAACTAATTTTATCAATTTTAATATAAACCAATTATACAATAGTAAATTTAATATAAACTAATTTTAGCAATTTTAATTTAGACTAAATTTGTTAATTTTAATATAAAATTCATCACTATTGATTTCATATTGATATTGGTTAATTAATTTTAGCCAAAGCAATCCAAAAATTATTTCCAGTGGGTCATTTTAAGCATATGTTTTCAAGCACAAGTTTTTTGAGGAGATTTTTTCAAGTACGAGTTAGATACACACGCAACATACACTACACTCATGCCCACTTATCCGCGAATGTGCATCCTAGCATAGTTAAAGAGATTGGAGGTATAGTCGATCATTTAACATGAGTATCCGCTTTACCACTGAGGGCACCCATGTTTACATATACTGCCTCCTATAGTTGAATTCTAGGAAATCCAGAACACCTGATTTAAACCGGTCTATTGGCAAGTTCCACTACAAGAGGGTAACCAACTGAGTTATGCATTCGCTAGGGTTATTTTTCTTTGTTGTTTATATGTGTACATTAAATTGAATTGAGTACTATAAAAACTTCGGCGGACGTAGAGCCGCCTTTGAAAAATAATTTTCACTGAAGACACTGTTAAAACAACAACCGTTTATATTTTGAAAGATGGTTGACTTAAAGAAACTGTCCTTAGAAACACTTTTTTATGGGCCGTTCGTGATGCTCCTAGCATACTGCATATGGGATTATATTTACGGACAGCATGTGCAGTATAAGAATATTTACATGTGAAAATCATTTTCAGTGACTCGCTACAGCCAACCTATGGGAGCTTAATTAGTTGGCCCACAGTAATTAAAATAAGGTATAAGATTATCATAGAGCAAGCTCAGAACCTGTTGACTGTCATAGCCGAGTAAATTCACACATATATAACACATGTTGTTAATGTTAGATATTCAAACAACTAGTGTACAATCACGCAAATGATGGATCATTTGAAGCTATAGGTCTCTAAAGAACTAATCAGAGGTAACTCTGACCGAAACTACTACACTATAGTAGTGTTTTTTTTTTAAAAAAAAAAGCACCTGAGGTGGATATTGACCTCTACCCAAACGAACGTCGCAAAACGTGCAGAAGCTAGTACAGGGATAAAATGCATGGGTATAAGTCAATAACAGATTGGAAGCTAATCCCGAGGAGATTACGTTAAAGCTTTACAGAATTGGATTGTATATCCACGCAGAATATATACCGTATAGATATAAGATTAGCGCTGGACAATTGATGAACAATAATAAATTATGCATCCATCCGTGCGACTATCTTGCCGACTGATCGATCCGTGTACTCGCCCACGTCGTCGCCATATAGATATGAGTAATACAAAAATATATTTTTATTTTTTCGTGGCCCAAATTTCGAATTTAGTCTGCTATTAGCAGAGTTGGTTCATGACAAAACCCGTCACTGAGTCTTATTAGGGTCGGTTTTAAAACCAGCGCTATGACCGCCTTTAGAATCAAACAGAGTGACTAGAAATTCTAGTAAACATAATTAAATTAAAGCTTTTAAAACATAAACTATTCTAGCTGCTTATGTTGTGTGTGAACTCGAGTTTTACAATACATAGCTTTTATTAGTAATTTTACTATTTCTACAAAGAAAAGTAATACTAAGGGAGAGATGCAGTCGTGTTTTTTCTAAATATCGGATAACTACAATCTCCACTAATTCATTTTATACAAAAGTGTTGCACTCTCGTTTAATCACAAAGTCCAAAAATACTATCATATTAGTGATTCTTTTTTACTCCGAAAGATAAATTCCAAACCTTTTTCCAAAACCGTCTAAAACGTTGAGATGCCAAGTAATAAGAAAAGCTTTTCACATAAATCTCTAAGCACAAAACATTTAGTGAATGCACACTAAATCTATTAGAGACTTATGAACAAGCACTAACCTTAACAAAGGATGAAAAAAAATAAGTACAAATGGCTCTTAGACTTGTACCAGGTATGTTTCAAAAGACATCAGAGATAAGAGCTTGATATTTATAGACCCAACTGAGCCACTATCTGTGTGTGATTGTTGAGCAAAAGTGTTAAAAATTATAGGATCGGACAATCCAACACCGTGTCATACCATCTTACTCTTATAACTTTACAACGGTCATTTATTAGGTAGCCATTAGAACATAAAGAGATAGATAATTCTATCAAAATTGGATTATCCGTTACACATTGTTTAACACTAATGCTAAATAAAATAACCATCACAAATCACCACTAGACAAAGGATGAGATAGATTGTCCAACATCTCTACAAACTGTTTTGCTATAGATCGAATTATCTGAGATAGAGCTAGAATTGTCCCACTAACTTTGGACATTTAAATTAGGTGGACAATCCTTGGCTTACTCAAGATCACTGATCAACATATGATTGCATGATAAAGATTAAGCTAGATTGTCTGACGTCAATCTCGGACCATCTATTCTAGCTGTTTCAGCTTGGCGCTCCAACAATCTGACCTAAATAGATTTTAGAGTGAATCAAAGAGATTTAAAACACCTATTTTTCTCAAAACTTTTTAGAGATTTAGCACTTATTTTAGAGATATTAAAGACTTACCGTACACTACACATTTACAACATTAATCTACTAAACAAAAGAACCTAAAACTATCTATCGTATTCACCCGAATGCTTCTCGACGATGTTTCTTTGATATGAAGTCGTGCTACAACTGTTTCATGAATGTAAGTATGTTTTGAGGCATCATCCAACTCAGGTGGCCTGTTAGATCATCAAAATCTAAATCCTTTTCTTTACGTACTTACAAGAAATAATTATTTCGATGATTATTAATATCACCAAAACTATATCACATGGGCTAAATGCTTTCACCCCTCAGGGGGTCATCAGTGCTAATTGACCCCTTAATTAGTGCTGGTATAGTAGTGCTGGTTTTAGAACCGGCGTAGATGGTCATTATCAACCGATACTGATGAGGTTTTTTTTTTTAAAGTAATGGATGCCTGAACTCTGAACAACTCGGAAGTTTAAAGTGAGAAGAAGCAAGAGCTAGCTGGAAGTCCGAACAAGGGAAACGTAGCTAGCTAGCTAATATGATTTTTATCTCCATGATATAATGTGCTGAGAGTGCTCATTGATCTCTTTTAGACATTAATCATCTGGTCTAGCATTTCAATTAGCTATAAGCAATATAATTAATTTGACGTCTTCTCCCATTCTTATCAACTACTTGAGAAATACACACTTTAAAACGATCGAACTAATTACCAAAATAAGTGTACGTACGGTCAAAAATGCCAAAAACATACTTTTTTAAGTTCTTGGGAGAGAGAGATATACCTCATAGTACTATTAATTACTCCAATTCGAGAAAACAAGACTTTTCAAAGTAAATGTGGAGTATACAACTTAGACTACTTAGACTACCTAGTTAGCTAGCATAAATTAAAAAGAGTTATATATTTAAGTGTAATATTATGAAAATTCTTGTTATGACAAACTAGAATATATTGTTTGTTGATTGAAATAAAAGAAGAGCCCCACATCAATTACATCAAATAAAACAATAAATTGAGAGTAAAAGATGTGAACAAATTATATTTATTATTTTGAAATTTTCGAATTATTAAATCGTCAGCAACTAAACTAAAGAGTCCAAGTATTTTACTTGTATGATTTATTGATATTGTAATCATATCTAAAAATCAAATTGAAATTTTATATCTATAAATTTGGAATTAGTAAATTTATTAAAAACTAAAACTAAAGAGCACATGGTATTCCAAATGGCGGTTTTAATTTATTTTGAATGGGAAATCTGCATAATGACCCCATATATCTGCTCGTGAAAATTAAAAAAGTTTTACTTACTATAGCAATCAAAGTAGTGTTGTGCTTTCGCTAGAAAAAAATTACCATTTTACTTTTCTTTATATAAATCTGGCAAAAAATTGTTTGGAGGATTTCTTGGGCAATCACATACAAATGTGAATGATGAAGATACAGATTCTTACTCGGCCATATAGAACTTTTGAAGTAAAGTTGCATGCAGTAAACATATGGCCCAATGGTATACAGTATATTCTGCGGGCATATACCGAAATATGCAGCGCAGAAAGCCTGCAGGCCTATGTGCATGTTATTATGGTCCCGTCCGATAGATGGTAAGCGCTGAATGATAACTGTCTAACCGACTACCGTATCGGTCTATTAGCAACTTATCACAGTATACATATATACACACGAAGATAATAATTTTTATACTTAATAGGGATAATAACTCTACTCTTATTTAGCAAATGGTATACAAAGTTTAAATAAACTTGTTATAACATATAATGGTCGATGTCTAATAGTAGTTATGCTTCTCTAATTTTAACCAGACGAGATCAGATAGGTAACTTGTAGTGGCTGAGATCCGTTAATCTATCATAGCTTAGATATGGTAGAATAGATACTATCCTAATTTGCTTTGGATTCTATACATGTTGTTTTTTTTAACAAAATATAATATATGATATATATACATGGGTATCACAAATCTAAAATAATGACAGTACTTCTAATACAAATCAAATTCCATGACCAACACGATCTGCGGTTAATAATATGATCTGACTAATAAATAGTCAGATCCTTGTAATTACGTTAGAGCTCCTAAAAGAATATTTAATTAGTATATATATGATTATAGATTTATGAGTGTATGATTCACTCATCGAAAATGTGGTACTCGCTTTAAATATTGAATGATATTATTGGATGATATAATAGTTGCGATGCCCCACCAAAAGAAATTGAAGAAAACGTGTAAGCCATGACAATTTCTTTTGATAGTAATATAATGGGTATTACAAATTATAGCAATCATGTGATGGTACAATAAGTAGACATGGATCGAAATTCATGCAAACCGATGAGAAACTTATTCATGAAATTAATCAAGCAGTTTAATAGCCTCAACAGCCAGCCGTCGCACGAAATGAAATTCGATTAAGGAATAATCTTGTGCAGCTTAATTAGCAAGTGAAACCGGACGGGTAGGTGTTGCTGCACTTGTTGAGGATAACGCTGAGGTCGATGGGCAGGTTGAGGTTGATATGGCCGAGCACGTTGGCTTTTACGGCGGTGCAGAGGCAGACCGGCAGCGTCGAGGTCGGCGATCCCCGACAGCAATGGGCAGCATTCGTCGGGGCTGTTCCCGATACCTTCACTCCGACAAGCCCGTTGAGCAGGTTGGTGCACACCCTCAGCCTCAGGGCGTTGATCGGGCAACCATGCCTGTCGTGGTGCGACGTGCGTAGGCATTGTTAAAGATATTCATATCAAAGATACGCGGTCTCCTATGGGATGTGAAAACGCTTCCACAATTCGATGATTGTTTACATGATATCAGAGCCATCTCTCACAAATCAATCCAATCTAGTCTATACCTTCCTCAAACTTAGCTATGGCCGACACCTTGGCTTCTGCTGCTGCCACACCTCTACTAGGCCAGGTCATTATTGAGAAGCTCTTCAAGACCAACTTTACACTATGGAAGGCGCAGGTCATGCCTGTGCTGTGTGGTGCTCACCTCTAGGGTTACCTGGATGGCACCAACGTCACCCCCGCTGATGAGATCAATGCCAAGGATGGGGACAAGACGATCAAAGTGCCCAACTCGGAATACATCCAGTGGAGTGCGCTTGAACAATAGGTTCTAGGGTTCCTACTCACCTCCATGACACGGGACGTCATGTCCCAGGTCACTTCTCTCACCACACCAAGGGAAGTGTGGAAGCAGCTCGAGGAGATGTATGTGTCTCAGTCGCGTGCATGCACAGTCAATATTCGCATTGCCCTCGCCACAACTCAGAAGAGTAACATGTATATTTCTGAGTATATTGCAAAAATGAGATCTCTTGCAGATGATATGGCATCTGCTAGGCACCCACTCAAAGATGAAGAACTGGTCAACTACATTCTCGCCAGCCTTGATATCAACTTCAACCCAACAGTATCGGCAGTGGTCGCTCGTATTGAGTCGATCTCTGTGGGTGAACTCTACTCACAACTTCTGAGTTTTGAGAGCCACAAGGACCTTCTCCATGGTGGTCCTTAGGGCTCAGCCAACGTGGCACAACGGGGTTGTTGCAGCTCTAGCCAGCATGGGCGTGGCAAAGTCCGCGGTCGCGGCTTTAGCACTGGATTTGGATGGGGACATGGAGCACAGCAAGGAGGTCATGGCGGTTTCCAAGGCCATGGATATGCCAACAACGCCGACAAGCCCCAATGTCAGGTCTACGAGAAGTTTGGCCACACTACTCTTGATTGTTGGTACAAGTTTGAGGAGAATTATGTACCCCCTAGCAAGAGTGTGTCTGTTGCCACTCACAAATATGGGGTGGACATAAACTGGTATACTGATACTGGTGCTACAAATCATATCATAGGCGAGCTTGAGAAACTTGCTCTGTATGGCAAGTACAAAGGAAGAGATCGAATTCACACTGCTAGTGGTGCAGGATGAATATCAGCCACATTGGTCATGCTATTATTAATACCCCTAGTAAAAACCTACATCTCCATAATGTTCTTCATGTTTCAAAAGCTCAAAAAAATATAGTTTTTATTAATCGTCTCGCATATGATAATCATGCCTTTTTTTTAAATTCATCCTAATCATTTCGTGATCAAGGGTCAGGCAACGAAGAAGACTTTACTCCAAGGCAGGTGTAAGAATATGCTCTATCCTCTCCCATCGACCATCTCTACAAGAGAAGCTTTCAATGCCATCAATCCCTCTTCTGCAAGGTGGCACGGTCGTCTTGGTCATCTGTCATCCCAAATAGTTTCTAAGGTCATTAGCGATTATGGTCTCCCATGTTTAGTTGAGTCAAATAAATAGTCTATCTATGATGCATGTCAATAGTCCAAGAGTCATCAACTTCTATATCCTAGTTCTTCAAGTGTGTCATCAAAACCTTTAGAACTTATTTTCTCTGTTGTATGGGTCCTGCTCCTGGTTCTATGGGCTGAAATAAATATTATGTTAGTTTCATTGATGATTATAGCAAGTTTAATTGGGTTTATTTACTTCGCTGTAAATCCCAAGTAGTTCATAGATTTCATGATTTCTAGATCCTTATTGAACGTCTCTTCGACACTAAAATTATTGCTATGCAGACAGACTGGAGGGTGAGTACCAAAAGTTAAACTCCTTCACAAAAATTGATATAAATCATCTTGTGTCATGTCCTCATGCCCATCAGCAGAACAGCGCCACTGAGAGCAAACATAGGCATATAGTTGAGGTTGGCCTATCGCTACTAGCTCATGCATCTATGCCTTTGAAATTTTGGGATGAAGCATTTGCCACAGTGGCATATTTGATAAATAGAACTCCTACTAAACTTCTTGATTTCAGGACACCCTTTAAACGTCTCTTCCATAAAAAACCTAAAATATGACTTTCTTAAGGTGTTTGGATGTACTTGCTGGACTAATTTAAGACCATACAACACACACAAACCTGCTTTTCGGTCTAAGCGATGTGTGTTCTTGGGCTACAACTCTCTTCACAAAGGTTATAAGTGTCTGGACATGTCATCTGGTAGGGTCTATATATCTCGTGATGTAATATTAGATGAGGAAGTCTTTCCTTTTTTAGAGCTTCATGCCAATGCTAGACATTAGCTTTCGGGCAAAAATAAATTTGCTTCCTAGCCTTCTTCTCAATCCATTTCCTCTTTATTCTAGGGGGGATAATATAGCAGATCAATCATTGTCTGATATTTCTATTAATCTTGCATATAACCACGATATTACGGATGAGCTTGGCGATTACATGCTACACCAACAGGTTTGTCTAACACAGACACTAGGGAAGATATCCCTGCACCGGAGTCAAGGTATGTGCCTAGCAACATTGATCGAGCAGGAGAACCATCCTCAGATACAAGTGCTAATGGGTTGCAAGTGCACGAGCCTTCCACTTAGCCTGCGTCATCTGAGGACGAGATGGCTTGGCAAGTTTTGCATGGAGCCAAATCTGCAACACAAATTGTTTCTGCTTCAAGTAGTGGTGCTTCTCCGATAGACATCAATCGTCCTAGAACAAGACTATAGGATGGAATTCGCAAGGAGAAGAAGTACACCGATGGCATAGTGAGGTATGGTTTTATAGTAGAAAATGGTGAGCCCAAAGATTTACAAGATGCTTTAAATACTAGTAACTGGAAACTAGCTATGGATGAGGATATGAAGCATTGCTTAGAAATAAAACTTGGCATTTTTTAACGCCAAAATTTGGTAAACCCAAGGAAAGATAGGAAGGACGATCCATTTAGTAAAGAAGAGCCCGATTGCTACAGAAAAGAAGCTAATTGTAGGAAGCAAGGAAGGATTCGGTCCAAGAATAGAAGATTATCTAGATAAGACCGAGTTTGAGGAGGAGCCGTTGCACTCACGGCAGGGTATTTTATCTATGTGAATCGTTTCTTATATAGATATGAAGGTTTAGTTAGTTTAGTTAACTTCCTTAGAGATATTTTTCTTTTATATTTTTAAGAGATAACGTCCGATGGTTGTTGTAACCGCGTCAGACTCTGTAATGCTAGGATATAAATATAGACCTCCTAAAAACCAATAAAGATCATCAACATATCTTTCGATCAATACAACTTTGACGTATCGCCACTCTAGTTCATTTAGGTTTTTACCGGTGAGTTCTAGCTGTCGACACGGGGCTACATCGGTTAACTTCGATTTCCGGCAAAGGAGTAAGTCCCGCCACTATCCTGGTATGTTTCGCTTTATCTAAGGCTGCATCGGTTATGTTTAACCTCTTAGGCCAATCGGATGTATCGCACCACGTCCGTACAGGGTCTATCGGCCTATCAAGCTCTCTTCGCCATTATCGGTCTCGTGCTGCATCGATTAGGTTCATCCTATAAGGTTGCCAAAGGTAGATTGAGCTTTAGACCTATAGGTCTCTATGCGGCGTTTCATCGGAGTGTTAGCCGATGAGTTATCTATACATTGAGCAACACGGCCAGCGTATCAGCTCCTCGGCCGATACGCACCAGTCTTCAAAGACTCCCTTCAAGCACCACTCTAAGCGCATCGGCTTTCCAGCCGATGCGCGCCTATCTTCAGAGAGATATCCTCTTATTGGCTTAGCTAGCCGATGGGTTCACTTCGTCCTTTCTATATCCGGAGTGGCATGGGCTTTACAGCCGGTGTGTCTTTTATACGATTCCTTGCCACTTCACATATGCCTTCATCGGCTTTCCAGCCGATGAACGATCACTACAACTTCCGTTGACTACTAGGATGGATCCTACGTACTTTGCTTTTAATACCCTTCGGTGCCTCAATTGGCTCTATGGCCGATGGATTAGGATCTCGCTTTCACCACGTCTGGAGCCATCATATCCTTCGTTGATATCTGTCTATACTTTCATCGGCTCCCTAGCCGATAGAAGAGCATCTCGATCTCTATCGGCGACCAGCCGATAGCACGATCCATCTGGACACGGCCAATGACCACCTTGATCCTATTGGCGTGCAGTCGATAGCGAGAGCTTATATCGGCTTATCGTTCGACTGACCCGTTTGCCTCACCTCCTTATCAATTGGAAGGTCAAATTGACTGGCATGCCCGTACCCGCACCGTCGTGCCAAAGCCGAGCAAACCTCATGGGCCCCGACGTGTGTACCTCGAGCCACGGAGAGAAGCCGACCGGCCTACACTAGAGCTAAGCAGACCTCCCAAGCGTCGGCATGGTCACCCGAGACATTTTTCGACGCGACCAGCATCTAGTTCTTCCAAAAAGGGGATTAATGTAATTGATTCTAAATGGGTTTATCAGATAAAAAGGAAAGCTTATAAAACCACAGATAGATACAAAGCTCGTCTAGTTGCTAAGGGTTTCAAACAAAGATATGGAATAGGTTATGAGTATACTTTTAGCCCTGTTGTTAAAGCTACTACAATTATAATTGTTTTGAGTATTGCAATCTCTAGAGGATAGTTTCTTAGACAACTAGATGTTTAGAACGTGTTTCTTCATAGTGTTCTAGAGGAGGATGTTTATATCAGGCAACCACTAGGCTATGAACACCCCAGCTTGTCACGACATGTTTGCAAGTTGGATAAAGCCATCTATGGTTTAAAATAGTCACCGAGAGCTTGGTACACAAACTTAGTGTGAAGCTTCAAAAACTTGGTTTTACTTCATTCAAGGGTGACACATCTCTATTTTTCTATAACAAGGTGTAGTCATCTTTTTCTTGATATATATTGATGATATAATTGTAAGAAGCAGTACATGTATTACTTTAGGATTTAAAATCTGAATTTGCATTGAAAGACTTGGGAAATCTTCATTACTTCCTCGAATGAGCAAAGATTTTGATGGGCTTTACTTGTCACAAAGTAAGTATGCCTCTGATATTCTCAAACGAGTTGGTATGACACACTATAAACCTATGACTACTCCCTTATCAGTTTTAGAGAAGCTAACTGTGGAAAAAAGTGTTCTATTGGATCTAGGAGATAGTACACAGTATAGGAGTATTGTTGGAGCATTACAATATTTAACTTTTAACATGTCTTGATATTGTTTTTTCAGTTAACAAGATATGTTAGTTTTTTCATTCTCCTACTACTAATCACTAGACAACGATCAAGAGAATACTTCGGTATATAAAGCACATGCAAGATGTGAGGTTAAAAATTGGAAGATCTCCTTCTATGCTCTTGAGCGCTTATTCTGATGCTGAATGGGCAGACAATGTTGATGACAGAAGATCTACATGTGGTTTTGCTATTTTTTTTGAGACAATCTGGTGTCATGGAGTGCTAGGAAACAACCAACGGTATCAAGATCTAGCACAGAAGCCAAGTACAAAGCAGTAGCTAATGCGACGACAAAATTGATGTAGATTTAGACTCTATTAAAGGAATTAAAGATTCAATGCCCTATACAGCAAGACTTTGGTGTGATAATATTGGTGCAACATATTTGACTACAAATCTTATCTTTCATGCTTGCACAAAATATATTGAAGTTGACTTTTATTTTGTCCGAGAACATGTTGTGCAAACACTTCTTGAGGTACGTATAATCATAACTTAAGATTAAGTTGTAGATGGCTTCACCAAAGCTCTTAGTAATAATAAGATGACACAATTTAGATACAATCTCAACCTAGCAAAGTTATCATTGAGAGGGGATGTTAAACATATATGTAACTATTTCCTATTGACCATGATCTATAAGAGCTGAATTGGTATCTCTTTCTACACGTTTGTTAGGATAGATTCAAAATTAGTTTGGTATTTGTGGATCACGGTACAATCTTGTAAGTCATACAGGGGCTGTTCCTGCTCATATAACAGAGATACGCGGCCTCGTGAGAACGCTTCCAGGTGGTTGTTTACAGGCATCACCATAGGCGGCGTCGGGACGACTTGTGCTCACCAGGGCAGTTGAGTGTGCAGCCGTGCGCTGCGACGGTGAAGAGGAGGAAGAGGCTCATGGCAAGGAGGGGAGCAACGAACTTGGAAGCCATGGCTCAAGTGATCGAGCTAGCTAGTAGGTTTAGCTTGTGTTGTTTTGGATGGTTCGATTGCGGTGTCTGGGCGTCTTGTATTTATATATAGATCGATCGATCAGCTAGCATATGCATGGATGCATTGCTGCTAGTTGCACGCACGATGTATGGATTTGCTGCATGGGACAGTTGTTTGCGAGAGGTACGAAAAGATTTTTTTTCCACGGTGGAAACGGTTAGCTACTCTAGATTGTTTAATTAATTTTAGCCGTGCATTCATGCAGAGCAGCGAGTCAGCAATCGTGTCGAGTAGTTCATTTTACGCGGTATCAATCTCTCGATCCATCGACTATATATTACCGTATTTATTCCTAACGGAGAATTCGTCTTTTTTAGGCTGTCTATTAGTCCATATATATATATATACTAGGGTGCAATAGAGCTAAAATATGTTCTAACTAAAATATTTACTATGAGCATAATCATCGCCAAATACCACTATTACGCATATTACTAAAATTTTTATTATCAGCTGTTTAGGATAATATAACTCATAGTAAAAAATTTACTATAAGGAGCGTGTGTTTTTGCTATTGTGTACCCTAAATGTGTTTTAATGGGTAATGTAAAACGAGCCCCTCATATATTACCCAGCTACCCACCCCACCACACCACACCACGTCCCACTCCTATCCCCATCACCGTCAGAGTAATTCTTTTACTAATAGTATCAAATTAGATTAGTATTAGTAGTATCTAATATACCCTATAAAATCAATCCCTATATGTGTTTTGTATATATAGGTGTGTGATGTAACCAACCAGCAATTTATTTTTCTTCAATTTTTTTTATTTGGAGAGGCAGGAGGCAGTGGTTTCTAAGAGTGAGAGGCTGATGACTCGACAGTGACAATGTTAGGGAGTTACGGCGACATGCTATAGAGAGGAGGTGGCGTCCTAGATCTATTTTCGCCGATGGCAGTGGCGTGCTAGATCTAATGGGTCGATAGGCAGCAACGGGCCTCCACCTCCACGTTCGGTGAGGAGGCAGCGACAATGACCTCCACCTCTATCACCATCTAAATCTGACATTGCACCCATGATGGGTGTGCTCTATGACTACGGTGGTGGCTTGGGAAGGAGACAGTGCTAGAGGGAACCTAGGAGGAAGCAAGTAGTGGTGAGGAGTGGGATTAGGGATGTAATGGTCTCGCAATCTGATGTCTTGGATGGAGAGGGGACGAATCCCTCTATTAGCTTCCACTGCCTCATCCACTCCACGCCTGTGGACACCGACATCCAAGAAGTAGGGATGCTGATCGGTGTGGACTCATCTCCCATGCCTCTATCGGTGGGCATTGGAGGACGCCAATGAAACTTCTCAAGGCGACCTTAGTGGTGCGTTCGATATCTGAGTGAGCGATGGTGATGTTGCCATGAGTTGGCGATGGTGAGGAGGAGGGCGGCAGCCATCTTGAGGCAGCAGCTGTCATGATTGGTGGTGGTGTCGACCTTGTCCTCCACGCGATGCATGAGGAAGACAGAGGAAGCAACCAACGAGACAAAGAAAATGCAGGTGGTGGATGCAATTTCAAGCAAGGCAAACAAGATGCCGGTGGTGGATGCTACTTCCAGCCAGCCTCAGCCTGTCACTGTCACACGCTGCTTTACATGTATGTAGACCGCATCTACTCCCTGTGAAAACGAGAGCAGGTATCAACTCTGTGTGTTTTTCTCGTGCGGATTTGATCTTCCCTCTTTCTAGTGCTTGCTTTTTTTCTTGTCTTTTTCATGCTTGCTGTTTTTCTAGGTATCAATTTAATTTATAGTTGGAAACTACACTTAGTGATGAGCCATTCCCACTGCTCCGATTGACAGCCTCTAGAGGCACATCAAGAAGGTGATTATCCACGAATACAGAGTGCAAAGAAGTCAGCTTCGTCAAGTTCATAGGTGACCATGGGCAGGTGCTAGAGAAGACTTTTGTTGTGCAGATTTATGCGTGTTCATCTTCGGCCAATACGAGGACTTTTTATACCTTCTGTAAATTTAGCCATAGAAGATGCTACAGCATGGTGTTTCGAGAGGACGTCTAAACTGGGAGGACAGCTAACACCGGTGCTGGTAGGTGGTTGGTAACTTCGGAATTTGGCATTGGCTCTATTTTTCATTTTCTTAGATCATGTGTTTCTCTCCTATGTGTAATTTTTTTTTAATAATATAAGCAACATACGATTGTCACGACATTAGCACGTTCTTGTTGATGTTGTTATGATTAGTACAAAATTACTTGCAAATAACTAGGGTAATATTATTACTGAATTAAGGCAAAGCGGAGTAAACAAATTACTAAATACAAACCTGTCTTGGTAACGGAGTAAATACATTACTAACATACAAACATGCCTTCCTAAAAATACATGGGAGTAAAAATTTTACTAAAGAGATTAAATTGGGAAAATACATAGGAGTAGAAGTATTGTTATCGTAAATGATCGATTGGAGAGTAATAATATTAATATCAGTACAAGATTTTGCTAGAGGGCTTATTCTTGTTGTTGTTAGTAATCATACTCCTAGACTTAAGCGTGAGTAATCTATTTTACTTACGGGCCCATGAGGTGCCTTAATCTTGTTATTAGTAATTTCTTTACTCGCTGGCTTATAGCATGAGTAATCTTTTTACTTACATTCCCAAAAGGAAAGGGCTAGAGATAGAACGGCGGGGAGCAAAAGGAGTGCAGAAGCAAAGAAAAATGGAAATGGGACGGGGTACGGATGAGAGGAAGTGTGTGATGGGTGGATCGGGAGGGGGTGGGTGGAGAGGTGAATTGAGGGTTTTAGTTATCACGTATTTAAGATGAGTTTCAGCTAATAAATATTAAAGATAATATTAATATAAGGTATAGATTAAACCATAATGATTATAGTTGGCACTCTAATAATACCCAACTAAACTTAATTATTGATTTGGTATATAATTTCTATATAAATTGGGAGAAGAGATAGGAGGATTTAGAGGGAGAAAAATAAAGAGTTATATAAACAATAGAAGCCAATTGAAGAACAATATTCTCCTCTTACTAATAAATTAAATTTTACATTAAGATTAATACAACAATGCAAAATTAATTTTAATCAAGCTAAAGAAATAATTTTGGCTTCATCAGGCATAATTGCATAAGCCATAAACTCATTTTTAATGGATCACCAAGAATAGCATGCAGAAATAACAGATCTTCATGTTACACTGATATGCAAAAGGGTAAATATGAATAAATAGATGAGTTAGTAGATATTACAAAAGTTGATAATCAGCTTAAAAAATATCAAAGAGATACTTTAAGGGCAATAATTCCAAAACAAATAAATTACATGAGATTTTTTTAAAATAAGAATGGTTTATATAGACTATCTAGAGAAGTAGATAAAACCAGTCGAATTAAAATTAGTAGTTAAAGAATTTAAAAACAGATTAAATACACAGGGTATAAATATATTCACCAATGTATATACATAATAGAAATCAAAGGTATGACAAAAAATTAGAAGTAAAAGTGTTAATCACCTTATTAGATAAAAGTGGGAGGCTATAGACAAATCAGTGTTAGAGTTTCTAGAAGGTGACATGCATAAAAATATATTGATAATATATATAGCTCTAGATTTGATGATGCCCGTAAAAGAATTCATAAATAAAATAAGTTTTAGATTTGTTATGAAGAATTTAAAGGAATTTATTAGTAAATATATAATTTATAACAAGATCTGCTTCTAAGTAAAAAATAAATATAAATAATGTGATTAAAAATATGCATTCTAAATGAATAATCTTCTCCAAAGAAAGAGTAGGAGAAGAATGAAAAATTAGTGAATTAATAGAAAGCAAAACTTTAAATCAAAATTATATAAGTTGCCGTAAAAAGAATACCATATTAGATTTATCAATTATAAATCTAGAACCAAAGCAAAAACATCCGACAAAGGTATTGCAGAAAACCGAAGACACATTGTTTTTGAATTTATAGAAAAATTAGATAGGGAAGTGAAATAAAATATTATCAGAATAAATTAAAAGATATAATAGAATACATTAATTCAACGAAGAGTGGGTTACTTGTCTAGGATAAAAAAAATAAAGAAATGGCTATGAAAACCGGAAAAATCCAAGGAAGTAAAATAGAAAAAAATAAAGCTTTTAAAAAAGATAAATATGACAAATGGAAGCAAATGGTTAGAAAAAAAAAGAACTGAAGATGAATAGTAAGAAAATAAGAGAATAACTCTAATGTTGTTATAAACTCTTTAGGACTGTATAATCTTGATAATACAATATCATCGAAGTAGACTTGGAAATATAAAAAAGAAAAATATATGGTTAAGGTTCAGTAAAAAATAAAAAAGAAAGAGAAAGAGACAGTAGGAAAATGGGCACGTACATTTATATTGGCACTATAGGCGCTAAGAGATGAGGTTTTTAGAGACCTGTGAAATTTCAAAATCAATAATGGCGCTCTAAATTTAGCCTCACATAATCCTATTGATTAGCTAAATATTATTGGCATTTGGAAATGTTTAATAGTCTAAAATTATATAAAAAATCAACACAATATAGAAATAAAAGACATAATAACTTATTTAGAAATATTTCTGGATGAATCTGTCATATGGGAGCAATACATTAAAAAGAAGCTGGTAACAATCAATATAATTTTACAAATGTAATATTCAATATCATTATTGATAAAATTGTAAAATTAAGTTATACAACTTTGTAAAAATAAAAGAATAAAGGAAATAAAAAAATAACATTAACAAGCTAAAATGGCATACATAAATTTTCTCAACACTATTATGTACAGTAAAATAGTCATCTTGGAAGTTGAGGTTATTCATAATGTTGTTTTGAGGAGAGCATCAACCTTTTTTAATATATTTTATATCTTTTTTATTTAAAAAGAGAAATTTTATTAAATATTGAGCACTACATATTATTAATGTGTATTACTTGCAACCATATTTAGAGTGCTTTTATGTTTATATATGTGTTATTTATCTTTGCATAGCTTAATGGAATAATAACTTGAATTAAATGTTAACATGATTAAACTTTTTTTTATCAATTTTAATCTTATTTTAAATGTGCTAAGATATATGAAAGATCAAAATTATACGCTATGAAAAATATGAGAAAAAAATCAAGAAAATATGTGTTGTCACGGTTCTTATTAATAACATAGCTTATTATTGCACTTTAGTATTAGCTTACAAGAAATAATGTATAAACAAAACCTAATTCTTAAGCTTAAATTGCAAAAAATATATACTTGAATGGGCTGGTGGTATTTCTCGTAATTTATATCATAATCTAAATCAACCAATTTCCTAATATTTTTTTAAAAACGTTCCAATGAAGTGCATCATATTATTAACAATTTTTGAATTAGTTAAATAATAAATATTATATTTTATAATAAGTTATTAATTACATATGATCTTTAGTTATATTGGATTTACATTGGATGTATATAGATATTCGAGTGTAAATTACATTTTAGTATGAAATGTGTGAGCTTGTTTATATTAATGGTTTGTGGTGCTCATCATAATAAAAAAAATATAAAATTGGTACATTTTTTTTAAAAAAAACTTTCTTTTTCATGATGAATCCATTGTCAAAAAGTAGTGACAAGTTTACACATTATTTTTGGAAAGTTAACTACTAATATCTTTTAAAAAAATGGTAATGTTCAATATTCATGTGTTGTTGCTAAATTGATAAAAATGGTTTATATTGAAATTAGCAAAATTAGTTAATATTAAAAATTTTATTGTTTAATTAGTTTATATTAAAATTATTTATGAAAAGTGTGATGAGCGTGTGTATACATTGACATAGTTTAGGTTGCAAAAATCTGTGACAGAAGAATGTTTTTTTATTTGTGTGGAAGTGTTAAATGTAGGAAATAGATAAAAAAATCGCAAAATATTTGAGAAATTAATTTTTGGAATTTTCTACAGTTATAGACTAAATTGCGAGTAAACCAAATAAACATTACAAATGCAGTTCAAGAGGCCGAAAATAAGTGGTTTTAAGATGGCGCGTGAATAAGCTGATGTGGGCTAAAGGAGGCCAAAAATAATTAGGCTAGTGAGTGGGCTAAGGGAACGGGCTAATGGCAAAAAAAATGGCCCAACAATGGGCGTGCACCCTAGGAGAGAGTGAGGCTAATAGATGAGCTAGACGTGTCAAGCAGTGTAAGGGCGTGCAGAGCATGAGATGCGGAGAGTGATTTGTCGTAATCGGATTGGTGCAAAGGCGATGAAATAGTGTTCGAGAACCCATAGAACTCGTCTTCATTGAATCAACTCATAACACAATCTCGAGGTTCGGTTTTAAATCTGAAGTGGTTACAAAATCATTTTTTTCTTTGTGATTTTTTTCTAGAGGGTAAGATATTAGAGATTTGAACATAGAAAAAAAATTGTGTGAATTTTATAAGCATAATTTCAGTATTAAAGGTAAAGTTTATATAAGATTAGCTTAGTAATTAATCTCTTCTTATACATGTCTGGATTAATTTATTTTTTTCTCTATTTTGTATTGATTTCTTTGTAATTTTAGATAAGATAAGTTGTTTTTTAAAGTATTTTTTAGATATCAAATTATTAATTAATTAATGTTTAATTAATTTTGATTGTTTATTTTTTTATTAATATCTTGAGATCTACGTCTGATTGAGATGGTTTTTGTTGGGTTTGTTTATAAATTTTATTTAGTTTATTTTATAAAACTTGTAGCTCGATTTGAGTTATGAATTTACTGTTATAATTTGATTAATAATAAAATAATGTTGTGTCTAAATTTTAAAAATATGTTTTTTTAGTTTTATAATTAAAGAAAATGTTATATTTTGTTTTTAGTTCCGCAATCATTCACTCCTCTCGTCTGATTAACTTATCTTAATTTAATTCAATCCACACAGGTGAAGTCGGACTGGAAGGTTTGGCCGCACTTGTTGAGAACGAGGTTGAGATTGACGGGAAGGTTGACCTTAATGCCAAACACGTTGGCTTTCACGGCGGTGCACAGGCAGATGGCGCCGTCCAGATGGGCGATCCCCGACAGCAGCGAGCAGCAGTAATCGGGGCCATGCCCTCCCAACTGCACACATGACCACAAAGGTCAAACCAGATCCAAAATTGCTAGATCAAGTCCCTCTCCCACTGGATGCCTACCAAAACTAGTTAAATTGGAGGAGGAAGAGAAATGAAGGAAGCGACCCGGCCATGAGGAGGAGAGGTCATTGTTCTCACCTTGTCGAGCTTCTTATAGTTCTTAGCCTTGAGGGGACCAGCGTGGACGACCTTGGCAGCTGGATCACAGCTCCCGGAGCCCATGAGTTTGAAATATGACAATGAACATTTGCTATATGTGGGGTCCGCTTCGGTAAAAGGTGCACAGCCTGCCACGCTTTGAAATAGCTTTGGAATAGTTTTTCCCATTACTTCTCCCAATACTTATTTGATCGTATAAACAAGGATCACCCCATAACATGTTACGAGAATATACATCCTCTTTCCTTTCCCATGAAAAGATCCACTTTAAAAGTTTATGGAGTAGAAAAACCCACATAAACTTTGGTTGTCTATGATATTGGAACTAATTGGTCAAAAATAGGTTTGTGCTGCAGGTGTTGAACGATATACTCTACACAGGTGTGGGCTACTAGATCCATGCTCCCAAGCCTGCCACTATCACCATCTACCCGTGCTGCTGAGACCCACCGTTATTGATTCTGTTGCTTCTGGACATCTAAACACCGGATCCACCACTCTTAGACCCTTCTTTATTGAGCTATGCTACAAGGGTCCGCCGCCATCGATCCATGCTCCCTAGGCGCTTCTAAGATGCACTGCTGCTATATCCATCAGGTGGCGAGGATGAAGGGGGAGGGGTACTATGGGGCAGCAAGGAGGAAGGAGGGAGGCTGCGCTAGGATCTCAATAACTTACCATGGCAACCTGCTCGCCATTCCACTATAGCACACAACAACGACGATAATAGCTGCAGACAGTAGTAGCGGTGATGGCGGTAGTAGAGAGGAGATATTGAAGGGGTCATGGTGGCTGTGCCTTTTAATATGCCTTAGACTTTTTGTATGCGGTGTTTTTAAATGACTACCCGTGAAAATCAATTTGGACATACATGTTTAAACCACAAGACCTCTCCTTACCATTATTACAAATAGTTCTCTGTAGAAATGAAAGCTGAGTGTATCCAAAAATCGTTTTTCTATAGTGTAATTAACATCAACAAAGTCGTTGATTCTGCTCATAAGTATTTGATGTTTAGAATAAGATTTGGTTAAACATTGAAAATTTTGATGATCGGAATTTTTTGAAATGCTTAATTTAAAAATAAAAGAAATGGTATATATAGATTTGTCATAAAAATTACTATATAACTTATTTTAATATAAAGTTGATGGTCAAATTTTAAAAGTTTGTCCAGATTTTCGAATATTCCAGTCCCAAAACCTAGCCAAAACTTTACTGTGATTCCAGGTCGTGTATTCCAGCCTCGCAAAGTTGAACAGCCAACAAACCTGATTTAGGGCTTTCTTGTGAAAAGCAAGATTTACTGAAGATATGTTTTCTATAAAATGAAAAATATATACGGGAAAAAAATTATGGGACACCCTAACTACTTAGCTATTTGCCATTGGATCACACGTATTTTTTTATCATTTCTTGTCATTTTGAGTAGTTCAATGACTCAAATGCCTTTAGTAAAGGGCTGGCTTGCTCGTGATGAGGTGATCAGGCCCTAATATAGGCCAAAAGGAACATAAGATGGAGCGGCAAGGCGGCATCGAGTGTGAAGAGGAAGGAGAGCAGACGACAGTGAGGACAATCCGAGCTGGAAAAGGGACGAGAAAGGCATTCAGTCATTTAGCAAACTTTTCTCTCGGAGGCAGCAAGAAATTATGGCCCACTAGTTCCCGTGTTTTGACTGTGTCCTTTAGTTCTGTAGTTAGGTTTTAACAAATTTTGCTATAGCATAAGCAAAGTTATGTATTTTACCGGTGAATATTGTAAAATGTGTCATGGTTGACGAACACTTTAAAAAAATTAAAAAAACATCATAGCCAATATTCATTATTTCTAGCATATATATGTTTTTTCAAAAATATAAGAATACTTCTCGGACCACAAGTTTCTAAATGGAAATGGAATATGATGTATGATAGCAATATACATATATAATGGCATATTGAAAGTTGCTTATTGTGTTTTAAAAACTGTAATTTATTTTGAAAATTATGAAAAAATTTAAAATTATGAAAAATTAAAAATTTAGAAAAGTGACAAAATATACTTACAACCACCGCACTAGAATTTTGAAGGGGAGAGAGGAGAGATGGTCTGGTTCGAAACAATAAGCCAAGTAACATATGCTGCTTCCAAATTTGTCATTTCAATATGGTTTTCTTTTTAATTGAATCGGAAATAATTAAATAATGTCTACAATGTCCTCGAGTAAATTACTATTTTTATTTTTTTAAGTATTCATGTTTTTTCAATTTCTTTCAACAAATTACATAAAATTTTAATGTTCTGTAGCAAATTTTGCATTAAGTTTTCTTCATCAAATTTTCCAACTAGCTTATGTCTCTAATTCTCTACGGAATATATTGGCAACACATAATGCATGCAAGTGTGTGCGACCTGCCGACTGGTTTGAGCTCTGGACAACTCTGAAGTCTGAAAGTGAGAACTGAGAACAAGCTGCTAGCTAGCTGAAAGGCCTCACCACGAACATACTGAGCAGACAATATGATCGATTTTATCTGCATGATATGTAATGTGCTGTGCATGCCCAATAATTCATCCCTTTAGGCTCTGTTATTTCCAGCTTATTTATCGAATAACCAAAACAGATTATTCACTCTACATTTTCAAAACACTTTCATAACAACAATTTCAACGATTTCATCTGCCTAAATCAGACAGGGCGTTAATCATCTAGGTTAAGCACTTTATTACCTATTAGAAATTATGCTAATCAATCACTCTAAGAAAGCTTCAACATGTGTTAATCAGAGGACCATTGTTTTTCTAAAATTCGGAATAGACTCTCAATTTAGCACTTTATTTATTTTAATTTTGAATTCGAACATGGACCATTGTTTCAAACTAGTCCACAATATTTCATTAATAAATTCATGCTTGATAAATATGAAGTTATACCCAGAGTCTTCATTTAACATTTTATTAATGTAATTCTAAAACTTAAAATTAATAATTAGTTTCAAAAGTAACCATCATATTTAGCATTAAAACTTTTATATATTAACAATAGTAATAACCTATGCAAAGTTACAAAGTGAGGGTAGCTGGAATGATTAGGTTCTCTGTGGTGAAACATATTCATCCGAGTTCCATTGAGATCTCAAAATCCCATATATGATGATAAAACAGCTTTCACAAAAAAGCTAGAAAAATATGTATATATACACATTTCATTGGTTAAAATTTTATCACAATAAAATAAAATATGTCTTACGTTTCTATACGGAGCCAGTGTATTGAATCGTTAAGTTATCTCTTTTATTAATGTCAAATTAAGTACGTATATGTCCAGTGCATGCATTGACGATGGATATATCGTGTGCTGGAAGGCGGCACAAGGCGAACGGCCCGGGACCATCCTCGTCCTCCTCAAGCTACGGTGGCCATTCACCATGAAATGATCACACATGCCGTACTTGACACTTCACCTACTTGAGGCAACCTACCAAACGAGTCGTCTCTACTTACTTGCCTGCGCTATACCTTTGGTAATGAGCCTAGGTTCGTGGATAATTAGGGCTGGCAGATCAAAGCGAAAGCATTCTAGTACATCCAAGTTTCGAGTGTACTGTTGTACACACTAACTAATAAACATAAAAAAATTCTAAAATATATACATGTAATTGTAATTTTATTCCACCTATATATATCAGTATTCAAATTCAAATTCATTATATTTGAGCGGTAAGGAAAAATATGATAATTTTTAGAGAATTAATTTATCAGAATTTTCTCCTTTCAGGCTATCTATGCATAATGAATCTAAAGTGGAAATTTTATGTAAAATTAGAAGTACTTGTACCAATTATTTTATGTTTTTTATTTTTCTTTTTTAGATAATGAAAATTATTTATATATCCGGTCTCTGCGGCTGTTTGGACACACAACCGATTTTAGATCTAGAAAAAAATAAGGTGATGAAACAAGCCGTTGGTTTGCATAAGTATATATTGTGTGCATGGGATATAATTCACGAAAATGATCCAGAATTGCTGTGATACACATCAGATATATACATCCATATATGTCGTGTTTTTCTTTTTCATTTTTTCTGAAGCTGTAGGAAGGAGTTCTGCCATTTTATATTGGTATAACGAGAGGAAATAAGGTTTTAGTTTTACATAACTATTACATGCAGAGACAAAGTAGCAAATGCAACTTTGGCCATTGTGAAGGAAAATTATAGCAAACGTGTAAGCCATGATAATGGAGTAAATTTTACAAAACCCCATCTCTGCATAACGCAAATCTTGTAATTAATTTTAAGGAACCATGTGTTGATAATAAATTGTAGCAACTTTGCTCCATGACAATAACTTCTTGATAACAATTAACAATACAACATAATGGGTACTACAAGTTACGACAATAAAGTGGCTCAAGGACGATACAAGTGGACATCTATCGAACTGCATGCAAACTGACGCGCGCGAGACGCTTATTCGTGATTAATCATGCAACTAATCAGCCTCAACATCGAGCCATTGCACGAAATTAAACCCGTCTTTGAGACACTTAAACTCCAACACTGTGCAGCTCAATTAGCAAGTGAAGCTGGACGGGTAGGTCTTGCCGCACTTGTTGAGGATAACACTGAGGTCGATGGGCAGGTTAAGGTTGATGAGGCCGAGCACGTTGGCTTTCACGGCGGTGCAGAGGCAGACGGCGGCGTCGAGGTCGGCGATCCCCGACAGCAGCGGGCAGCAGTCGTCGGGGCCGTTCCCGATCTTCACACCGACAAGCCCGTTGAGCAAGTTGGCGCACACCCTCAGCTTCAGGGTGCCGATCGGGCAGCGGCCCTGAGCATGGACGTCGTACGACGGCTTCAGGACAACCGCCTCGCCATGGGCAACGACGGCGAAGAGCAGGAGGAGGAGGCTTAGGGCAAGGAGACGAGCGATCCTGGAAGCCATTGCTCAAGAGATGAAGTGATCGAACTAGATAGCTAGTTAGTGTAGTGCTAGACTGCTTTAGCCTGTGTTGGTTTGGGATGGTTTGCTTGGGCAGTCTGGTATTTATAGATGATCTGCTAGTATGCATTGCTGCTAGTGGCATGCACGATAGGAGTAGTTGGTAGGCTTGATGGATTTTCATGCGTGGGCCAGTTGTTTGATCGAGATACCATCGATACGACAACTGGCATGAAGGAAATAGATTGGTTGATGAATTCAGCGATGCTTTCATGCAGGGCAGCAATCATGTCCAGTAGCCAATTAATATTTTACGCAATATCAATTCTATCGAGTATACATAATTCTTTAAAAAATATGGAATATTTTAGATACACATAGATATAATAGAGTAAAAATATTATATTATACCAATGCACATGTAGTAAGAGTTGAGATAGATGTATGTATTTTTTTCGTTAAGGACGTATCTCAGATCCTTCCACTTTGATACGGTTGAGATATTTTAAAAAAACATCATTTTCTATATCCCTTTTATGATTTAGCCTAACCCTGAGAAAGGAGAGCTCTGACGAGAAACGAGTAGAGGCTCGTAGAAGCGATAGCTTAGGCTTTCCTGTGAAAATAATAATTCATAGAAAAGGTCCTATACTCCCATCCACTATTGATTATAGTCACAGTATTCTCCTATATTCTAAAAGTGTACTCCTATATTTTGATCCTAGTAGTGGACTGCTGAGATACCTGTTAGCCTATGAAGTAGTTCAATAGCTGCTTCTTTTTCAACGCTAACTGAGAACTGAAGGGCGGCTACCTAGGAGGCTTAAGGCAAGGTTCATAATCTACTAATATATATTATGATACCCTACATAGTCTCTACCACTAGTATTTATAATATCTGATGAGCTCATGACACTCTTTTTGTGAAATTCATAAATATTGTAAAGACCTAATAAAATTTTAGACCAGAGTGTCTGAAGAAATTTTATCCTTTGAATGCCTCAAAAACTATTAGATACTTAAAAAATGACATAACAGATTGTTGTTTTGGGGGAGGGGGTTTGGCCTCTAGTGCTATGCAGGAGTTAATTCTTAGAGTAATTTATTCTAGCTAAAACTATGTTGATGGTATAATCATACTGCTAATTACTGGACCAAATCTTAATATTTTGAAGCAATCATGTCCAGTAGGCCATTAATATTTTACGCAATATCAATTCTTTTGAGTATATATATTTCTTTAAAATAAATATGGGATATTTTACATACATACGGATATGATAGAGTAAAAATATCATATTGTATCAATCTGTATGCCTTGCTAAAATGGAAAAATAAGAGCTGAGAGATGGATGTATGTCTTTTTCCGACAAGGACTCGTATCTTTGGATCCTTCCACTTTAATACGGTTGAGATTTTTTTTAAAAAAACATCTGTTTTTTATATTCGCTTTTAGGAGAGCTCTGACCTGACCCAACTAGATTCCATTCGGAATGAGAAACGAGCAGAGAGGCTGGTAGAAGCGATAGCGCAAAAAGTAATAATACACAGGAAAAGGTATATTAAGAAGATAGGAGCCTTAAATAAAATAAGAGTACAATGCCATCCTCCTAATATTCTCCTATATTCAAAAAGTGTCCTCCTATATTTTGACCTAGGAGTAGAATGCTGAGGTACCTGCTGGTCTTGTGGAATAGTCCAATGGCTGCTTCTTTTTAAAGCAAAATTCATAATCTACTAATATATATTATAATACCCTACATAGTCTTTGCTACTAGTATGTACAATACCTCATGAACTCATGATGCTCTTTTGTGAAATTCATAAATAAAATTTTAGACTAGAGTGTCCAGAAAAAATCCAAGATTATCCTTTGAATGTCTAAAAACTATTAGATACTTAAAAATGACAATATTAGATCTTTGTTTTGGGGGTTTTTTGCCCTCCAGTGCTATGTAGGAGTTAATTCTAGAGTAATTTATTCTAGCTAAAACTAAACCCTATAATCATACTGCTAATTTAGCAACCAGTACCATTAGTAGATCAAATATTACTGGCAAACTACTCAAATACTTACTAATTGATCACTAATTTTTATTAGTTCTAATTTTGGATAATATAGTATAACTAGACTCTAAACTGTGTATAACTTAGTATTTATTAATTCTAAATGTTGGATTTATTAAATCATAAAATAAACAGACGAGACTTCAAAGTGAGGACAGCCCGTTATTTATTAACTCAGAATTTAAGAATTATTAAATCATCAAAACAACTACATTTGTGTCTCCCAAGTGAGCACAACAATAGATCTATTAATACTGAATCAGTAGTCATGCAAAAAAGTATAATTGAGAGTCTAAAAAATTGGGTACTCCCTCCATTTTGATATGTTTGATAATGTATAGTTCAAAATTTGACTAAGAAACCGAGGGAGTTTTTGTTTTCCAAATTTGATAAATTCACGTTACTTCTATGGTGGAAGATTTTGGCCATAGATTTGATAGATGGACGCATATAATTTTCTCAATTTTAGTTTGATGTGAGAATTTTTATATTTTCTGATTAATATGAAATTTTTTTAACTTTTTACCTTTTACAATTAATTTTGGAACTTTTAGAATAGACTCCAATTAATGTTGGAGTATAGCTATTCGGAGCTTCTCAACCATCTCCAATGGCTGGCCAAATTTCGGCCGTTAACTTCTGCCTTTGGCCTGGAATGGCGAGTGAAGAGACTATCAAAGTCTTTTTGACCTCTGAAGGTACAGAGTGATTAGAAGAGAAGGCCTAGGAGAAGAAGAGCTATCTTATTAGTGGTTATTAGAATTGGCATATATTTCACTTTATAACCATATGTGTCATTATCAAATGGTAAAGTTTATACATATTTAACCTTAGCTAACTCCAAACCTTAAGGCTATATATAGACTATTAGAGGCTGTAATAGGGGAATTATATAAGATTATTGAGTTAGTTAAATTCAACTTTATATTACAACTTTTTATCTTATTTCGATAACAATATATAAAGATATAAAGATGTATAAGTAGCTTGAAACAAAGTATCATATTTTCTTGACATTTCTTAAATACCACCAAATTAAAAACTGAAAAGAATAACATTCATGATAGAGCCGTAATAACTTTTTACCATGCCACAAAACTGTGAAATAGTAAGAGCTTGCAAAAAATTGTAGACAACCATGAAATCGCAAGTTCTTGGTGAAATAATCAAATAAGTGAACAAAAATTATTAATATTTAGTATGTAGCTAACAGGAGATATTTACAAATTGTATGGAAAAAGAAACGAGGGAAGGGGGATTAGCTGACAGGGAGATATTTCATATTCATAAGCCGAAAAGAATTATCAGAGAAAGGTATTCATAAGGCAAAAATAATTATCAGACACAGGTATCGGTCCTGGGACATGTGGGTCATGGGCAATGACGCTTAAGCTGCGCCACTCTGACATAAATACAATAATATAAATTAGATGTAATTACAATATAGCTTAGAAAAAAATGTGTAGCTAAATGGTGAGTCGTCATGTGCAAGCGCTTAGCGCGGCGTGAGTTTAAAGCCTACCCTCCACGTTCTAATATTTTCTCCAACCCACGCACACATTTTCAAGCTCATGTAACACTAAAAAAAAACAAGTTTGATGCCTATATTTGTCGGCATATTTCTGTCGATAAAAATTTTGCCATTCCGTTTGATAATTTGCTAGGGATAGGCATTATACACTATATAACACCGTCTGATAATTTGCTAGGCCATTACATTCCTACTTATGTCTGTATTATATAATGTATAAGTGCCTGTAACCCTCATGGTTACTTCTTCCTACTCAACTAAGGTAACCCATCATTGCCATATTCCTCCTATATGAGTCACTAACACTTATGATAACAATGACAGAGATTGAACCACTTATAGAGAGGCCATTAGCATGTAAAGATGAATTATACAAGAGGGCTATTTGACACAAAATTTAACAAAAAATAACACTAAATCAAGTATGTCATATGCTGTCAAGGGTTGACATGGCAGTTTTATTAACAAAGCTTAGAAAAAAATGTGTAGCTCAATGGTGAACGTCATGTGCAAGCGCTTAGCGCGGCATGAGTTTAAAGCCCATCCTCCATGTTCTAATATTTTCTCTAACCCAGGCACACATCTAAAGCTAATGTAACGCTAAAAAAATACAAGTTTGATGCCTATATTTATCGACATATTTCTGTCCATAAAAATTTTGCCATTCCATTTGGTGTTTTTGCTCTTCCAATATTCTCCACTAAGCTCCTCCTTTCCTAAACCCTGCAAACACAATCCATCAATCCACCTCAGAGGACATCCCTCCCTCCCACTCTATATTAAAGTTAAAAGGTCTAATATTATAACGAAAATGTTAGCATCTGACATGAGCTGAAATATCAGAAGCATCCTCATCCCATGTATTTCTCCACCACAGCCTCCTGTCTTGTCCTCTCCTCAAACCTCTTAGCTGCCTCGTGCTTTTCTTAAAACAAAATTGGCTCAGTCAGCTTCGCCATAGGGATGGAGCCAGTGAGCTCACTAACAACGCCACAACGGGAGTAGGAGATGACGAGGGAGAAGGGAGGTCAAGCGACGTCGGTGGCTGGCTGTCACCAAGGTGAGACGAGGCCAGCTACAATGACAGCTAGCTACGATCAAGGAGCTCGTTGATGGCAATTGTCATGCATTTTGTGATTGAGGAGCTCGTTGATGGTGACCCATGTGCATTACAACTATTGCATCCTATGGGTGGACATGTAGCTCCCTGTGCTCTACAGCTTCGCCAATCGCCGTGTTGATGGGACGTGCAGCTACGGCCTCCTCAATGAGGTCCATAGGCTGGACCACCTATGTAGCTATGTGCGTCCACTTTCATCAACATGGGGAGCCTATATCTTGCCACCAAAGTAAAGAAATAAGATAGATTTAACCACTCAAGCAAAGAAAGAAGAGTAGAGAAAAAAATGTGAATCTAACTATTAGAGTAGAGAAAAAAAATATATTTGATAATCAAACTAGAGAAAAAAGAGTAATTTTGTTGCTATCTATTACATATCTTTGTTATAATTTGTTATATTCGAGTGTTTTATCCTCTTTCAATGCGATGTTGCATATGATGTGTATTGTGTTTTCTTTGAATTTGCACATTCACAATGTTTTAAGAAGTTTTTTAATATTGCTTCTTTTTTAGGGATTTTAATGTTATATCTGACTGAAATATTTTTTAATAGACAATGAAACATTTTTTTCATCGAGTATTGAAACATCTGAATATTTTTTTATTAAAATATTGTTTACCGAGTGATCAAATATATGCAATATTTTTTACATGTACTAAAACACCGTCTGATAAGGGATAGACATCATGTTCATATTATATAATGTATAAGCACTTGTAAGCCTCATCGCTACTTCTTCCTACTCAACTAGGCTAACCCACCATTGCCATATTCCTCCTATATAAGTCACCAACACTCATGATAGCAGTGGCGGAGATTGAACCACTTATAGGGAGGCCATTAGCATGTAAAGATGAATTATACAAGAAGGGGCTATTTGATACAAAATTTAACAAAATATAGCACTAAATCAAGTATGTCATTCCAAATGAGCAACGTTGAAGGGCCATGACCCATGTTGGTCCTAATGAAGCACTGCCCTGTATGATATTACATGTCAAAGCATTAACTTTTAAATTTTTAATACCATAGATATAAAAGTTTTACATATAAATTATTTTTAATGATTTATTTATTTTTATAGCATATCATGCACACTTCAAACCATCATAGCAATTCAAGGTGGATCTAGAATAGATTTTGAGCTACAATTCCATTCTCCAATTTATTCCATATCAGTGATTTGCTATTTTGTTTTTTTGCAACTATATTTCCTCTTCTTAACTTTAGAGGAGTCGTATCTACTTGGAGCATTTACCACAGTTTGCCGTATAAAGTGTTGTGGATCATTAGTACACATTAAAGCCAAGCCACGGTAGGTAGAGAAGAAAAACAGTAGCGTTGTACGGTGATAGTGTCTTATACCAGTAATTGTGGCTTGAGGAAGAATGTGTGGTTTGTAGAGAGAGATGGGAAAAAAAGACCAAGCCACCTCTCTTTTTCCCTAAATTGCACAGGAAATCGATCCATTTAGCACCAGGTCTGCCATCGCCACCAAGGTGAAATCCAATGATCTTGGATGCCACTTTGCTATGAATTTTTCGTAGTTTTTTTTATAAAAAAGTTAATGTTTTTATCTAGATCTGGCCTTCCTCCCAAAATAGTTGCAACATGGAGAAAGAGTAGCACAACATCAACGGGAGTAAGCGGAGCCAGCCAGACTTGGCATTTCTCACAAATCTGTGGATGCAACAACAATTAGAGCGGGACAAGAAGGATATGAGCAACAATGCACATGAGGGAGAAGGATCAGCGAAGTTGTGGTGCTCACGCATAAGGAGCATTGTTATCAAGTGATGCGATTAGTCATTGTTAGTTATAGATTAGTTGTAAAGTTAGTCGACCACACAACTAGAGGACCATGAACTTGACTAAATTATAAGTCATACAATTACAACAACTAGTCCACGCTCAAATTGATCTTTTATAGATGACTTGCTTATAGATGGAGTGATGGGCCATAGGTTGGGTGACAATGAAAACATGGGATAGGCTTAGCCCATTAGGGGAAGGAATACTATAACAATAGGGAGAAAAACTCTACCCCTACTCTCCTAGCTAGCTGCCCAAGCAATGAGCAGAGAGGAGCATCTAGGGGCATTGTGAGGCCAAGGGCAAGAGGAGTGCCACCACCCAACCTTCCCTTCTTCTCTTGCTTTTAGCCTCTCCTCTAAGACTAGTTCTCCTTTTCTACTCTTCCATCTCCCATGCTTCCTCTTTAACCAAATTGTTGGTGTTGCAACTAGTTATTGTCTATTTCATCCATCAGGCATTAGACAACCTTCAAAGGCCTCGACGCTAGTTCCTTCCCCTCCTCCACATTTGCTCTTTTGCCCCCTCTTTTCCTTATCTGCTCCTCTTTTTCCTTGATCTTCTCCCTTCTAATACACCAATTAACTGAGTGACTAGTCTTGACTAGTCACGACTACTCCATAAGTCAGTAGAGGCACTACTCAACTCAACTTTACAACTTAACAACAATAACAACCATGATAAGGAGGATGCCTTGATACATGAAAAAATGATGGACAAGTTTCTAGAGAACAACTAGTTATAATCTAGTAGGTTTTTGTGCAAGCTATTTTCGAAAAACAAGAATACTTATTAAAGGGGTTGTTTGTATTCCACCTTCACTTTGCCACAAAAATTTTGGTAAAGTGATTGTATGCCACCACTCTATGTTGAGAGAATGACGTTTCCCACATCAAATTGTTATCACAAAAAAAATACTTATTAAGGTACACATTCTGTGTTGAGGGTTGAGGTCACATGTAATAAGGCGCTACAAATGTCACGCTTGAGCAATCACATAGAAGTCCCTTGTGTCATGAAGGTCAACACGAGCAGCGACCTAACTGCTACGCCTCTGTTGGAGTCAGCCACCACGCAACAACAAGGATGACAGTGGCATGGCCTTCTCAACTTCTCCCTAGAGCTCTTTTGATCAGGCAACTAGATCCAGCGGTGTTGGTGATTTGATGATGACAAGTAGGGCAGGAGCCACTCCTAGGGGCATCGGAATAGCCATGATTGGAGGCACTTGAGCCACCGACAGGAGGACAGTGGTGTGGCGAGTGGATCCACATTGGGAAGGAGATCTAGTAGGTGTTTTATGGTGGCTCTCGTAGCAACAAGTGGCATGGTTGACATCAGTGAGACGAGGCTGACTGGTTCCCTATAGAAGAGATAGATGGATCTCTGTGGTGGTGGCCTGCACCACTAGCACCGCCCAAACTTAGATCTATGGTTCAAATCTAGGGCTAAGGCCGCCATCATGGCGAAGTACTAACATCAGTGATATTTATGGGTGCCACACACCTTCTTGGAGGTGATGTTGTGATGCCTCCTTCCTCACCTTCACGCTTTAGGGTAGATTGTCTGGGTGAAAACTTAGTCCCGAATGTACGGAATAGTGGCATGTCAATAGAGATTTACATGTTAGCATGGCTTTGTCATCATTAGATCAGCTTCGATGGTTATGGTGATGGCAAGATCTGGGTAAATGATTAATTTACAATGTATTTATTCTTTGACATTATTTTTCACTGTGGTTCGACATCAGTCACTAAAGGTGAAGTGAGCGAAATTTGATCGATACATTGATGGACCATTGATGCCAAAGATTTTGCATTCTAGTTTGAAGGAAGTACTACATACAACTTGTAAGCCACTTTAATGTGGTATTTAAACTATTTATCATATGTTTTAATCAAGCTACAATTTTATAATTTATAGTTATTCGTCCTGCAACCTTAATAAAATAGTTGTTGTTTCTTTGAATTAATTTCATCATAAGAAACAAAGTCACACTTGGAGTTACAAAATATTTCTCTGTGATGACGTAGGAGTAAGCAATAAGAGGGAATTTGCTATTTACCATCTCTCAAAATGCTAATTTCCAAATATCACTCTTTCGGATTTGCATTCTCATTTGCCACATGGTCCACACTCAAACTCTCTTGTGTGCCACTTTTCTCACCTTTTTCATTCACGTGGCTTTCATTTTGCATTCCCCCTATCTAATGTGGCGAATGATGCAAAGATACCAAGATGTCCTTAGGTCCACATGTAAGACTTACCCCTACCCCCACTAGAGGCGTAGAGAGGAGCTTGGGGCTAGCACATCCTCCTAGGCGACAGAGGCCATGGAGCTCATCGTTGTCTTTATCAACGTCATGTAGCACAGTGGCAAGGAAGGCTGACGGAGATCCATCGGCATCACCACGGTCACACCCCCATCCATTGCCACCATGCTCAGATCCATCAGCACTCCATGCCTTGCTATCAAGGAGGAAGGAAAGAGGATAGTCGCCAGGGCAGTTATGAAAAAAGATGGCGTCCTCCTCAGCCCACCACCCAAACTGCCTCCCAGCCTCCCTCCTCCTTGCGCCATCTCTAGTTTGGCCAACTTGCACTCGACGGTGCTCACCATTACTACCAGTGTGGATCAGCTCAACCTGGCCTCCTCGACTTTTTACGATTGCGCTATTAGTCAGCTCTTTTTCAGCACCTCCGATGATGCTCACCTCTCGGGTGCTCCACCTCATCACTACCGGCATACTCCTCACACGTTGTACTTCCTCTTTTCTTTAACTCACTCGCCTCCTTTGGTCTAGGCTTTTCTTTTTTTTTTCAGCATAACAGAGATTATTTTAAAAAAAACAATCACATGGACAGAAAAATTGAAAAAAAATGGCAGATAGAAGAGTTTTTACCGAGATTAGATGGCAAATAAGAATAAAAATATAATAAAGTGGTATTTAGAAACTGAAGGATGGCAAATAGTAAACTTTCCATCTAGTAAAATCTGGTATTACAGTAAAAGAAAGAGAAGTGGTGGAATCATCGCTGCCTCCCAGTCACCACGTTCCACTTCCACCAGAGGCGATGCCACGCGAGGACGCCCTTCCTTTCTTCCTCCCCCTCTCCTCTCCTCCGTCCGCCGCCGCCGCCGCCGCCGCCTCCCTCCCCGGAACCCTAGCGACCGGCCCGCCATGAAGGGCCCCGGTCTCTTCTCCGACATCGAAAAGAAGGCCAAGGGTACGTCTCCCCTGTTCTTGAGCCCGACCCCGATCGGTTCTTGCCTCCGTCGCTACCTGCTGCCTCATCGTCGCGCCCACGAGCGCGCGCTCGCTGATCTTGTTTCTTGGTTCGGGTGATCCGCAGATCTGCTGATCAAGGACTACACCTGCGACCAGAAGGTCACCGTCTCCAACGTCACCACCTCCGGGCTGGTAAGCCGCGCCTCCCAAATTCCTGATTCCTCCCTCTGCTGCCTACGATTGGAATGGTGCTCTGGTCTGATTCTGCTTGCATACTTAGCTTCTAAGATTCTAGGTTGGTATGGATTTCTTAGGTCGTGGGACGGGTGGTGTCTTTTGTCCATCCAGTGGTGCTGCATTGCTGCGTGCGCATGTCTTGCTTTTCTTTCTTGTCGTGTAAGTTTGAGTTTGCGAAATATGTGAGCATGTGGTTGTCTTTCAGAGGCGTATTGCGCGTTGACTGTGCAGTGGAGGGTTGGGGATCTTAGTGCCGGGAGCACGTTTGGCCGTCGACGTTCGTGAATCCATGTTCTGATTGTGAGTTTTTGTTGCTACTGCGCTTATTTTCTTCATTTTATCTGTAATGTGATTTACCTACCTTTTAGGAGGCGTGATTGATACCAATTTGTTGTCTGTCACCGTAGTTAAGTCATTCTGTAGCCACTGAAGAAGTCAAGACCTTGTTCCAGTTTGCTATTTTTTTCCTGTATGTTGAGTTTTCATGGTTGTTGCATCAAAATGCTAATGCCGCTCTGCTGCCACATTAATACATGGCATGTTTTATTGTAATATCTGTGCAAGGGTGCTCCTATTAGATTGTCTTTCATTCAGTTATAGTTTTGTATACAGAAGTAACATCTGTTTTGTCCAAAGGCTGCTAAATTAAACTTATGTGCTTACTGATTCGTCTTAATAAAATGAGAAACTCTTTTATTATGCTAGTGTCTGCTGTAATTGTTCTTTCTCTTCTACATGGTTTTGTACTGCCAAGCAATAGTCATTTTTGTACTTGTCCTATAAATGGCTGTAACATCACTAAGAAAGCACATTATTTATTTCTTGCTTCGTGTGTCATTTTTGTTAAGTGCTATATGCTCACCTTGTTAGTAAAGACTGATAAGACAAAGCTTCTTAGTTATGTTGTCAATTTTTATCAAACCTTGACTGTTGCCCTTTATATGAGCTGCTGCAGAAAAGAGTTGGCTACTGTAGGAAGGGAGAACGGGGAAAAAAGAATATCTAAATGGGTATTGGAATAATTGATTAGGTTTTGGCTGTTGTACTTGCATTAGTGATTGTTATTTGGTGCCTTGTGTTGTCCACATGTCTTTACTCAGGACATCTGACAACATTTATATTATTGTTTGGCTGTTTGGTCAAGTCATGTAGGCAGCTTTCTACAAGTGCTTAATCACTATGTTCTGTTCCATCATTCTCCTCATTCTGCCCTTGTTTCTATCAATTCCCAAGAACATGCTAGACTTTGACTCGACTTCACCTTGTTATCTTCAAAACTCTCTTTGTTATGATGGATGGAGGGGATGAGGTGGTACCTGAACAGAGAAGTCACTAGGAATGTGAAAGTTGGATGGCTCATCCCAGGGTTCACATATAGAATAACTAACTGCAAACGAGGTCACCTACATGTGTTAAGGAAGTGAATTGTGCTGTAGTCTATATTGTTGATGCTCTACACTTCAATTAAATCCTTCTGACTGCAATTCTTCTTGCTTGCTTTGCTCTCCTTGAATAGCACAATGTGGTTAAGCAAACAATTGATTGTAACAACTTTAATTGAATGCATTCATGAACTTTGTGTTTGCTTGGAATTTTTTTCTTCTGAATTGTGGTAGCTAATACTATGCACAACTTGGATTGAATTATGCTGATTGGCTTCAGAAGTTTATTGTGCTAGATGCTATTTATAGAACATGGTATGTAAACTTGTGTTTGCTTGCAATCTTTGCTTCTTGTGAGAGCTAATACTATGGATACTGATTCTATCTTTGGATTGAATTATGCTAATTGGCTTCAGAAGTTTGTGGTGTTAGATGCTATTTATAGTACATGATATCTAATTTATTGTTATCTTTGTAATTTATTGTAGAATGTTAGCTTGCTTCATGTTTTGTTACTGTCTTCGTGGCTTCGTGCTACTACTTTGCACCAAGTTGCTTTCTTCTCTTGCTACTATTTTGCACCAAGTTGCTTTGTTTCATTGCTACTATTTTGTACCAAATTACTTGATGGGCAATCTTCAAAGTACAATGTTTTGCTTTAAGAAATTTCTCTGAAGCACTCTGAGCCACAGAATGATAGTATTTAATGCACTTGAATCTGAAAATTACTATGTTAGAGCTCATTTTCATTTGTCGCATGCCAAGTTTGATTTTCTTCAATTACAAGTATGTTTGCTTGGTACAAAATTATAAAATGGATGATTGATTAATGAATTTTGTTCTTGATTTTTCAGACTCTCACCTCCTCAGGTGTGAAGAAAGGAGGACTTTATTCTCTTGATGTCAACTCAGTGTACAAGTACAAAAATAGTGTCATTGATGTCAAAGTGGACACATAATCAAATGTTAGTTATTTGTAGTTTTGAGTTTACCCTTTGTCCATTTATAACATGTTGCTAGCTATAATACTTTCTGTTATTTAATTATGCAGATATCTACTACTTTGACTGTATTGGAAGCCTTGCCATGCACAAAACTTTTGACTTCTGTTAAGCTACCTGACTACAATGCTGGAAAGGTGATTACTTTCTTGTGTCTGCCTTGTGAATATTGTAGTGGCTCATATGCTAACTCCTAGCATTTCTTCGCAGGTGGAACTGCAATACTTCCATGAAAATGCAAGTTTTGCTACTGTAGTTGGCATGAAGCCCTCTCCTTTGGTTGAGTTTTCTGGTACTGTAGGTGGACATGGAGTTGCCTTTGGTGCAGAAGGTGGGTATGACACAGCTACTGGGAAATTCACAAAGTACAGTGCTGGGTTTGGCGTGACTAAGCCTGAATATCATGCTGCACTCATTCTGTAAGTTATTCATGCTTTTGGTGTTACTGTTAGTTCCAAACTTCCAAATACACAATATTCTGGAGTTGTAGTTTAGCAAACCATTGCTTACAACAATCTTGTGTAGGGCTGACAAAGGTGACACTGTCGAAATGTCTGGTTTGTCTTACTTTGACAAGAATCAGAAGGCTGCAGCTGTAGCTGAGCTAACCCACAAGCTATCCACCAATGAGAGCACACTACATGGTCGACGATTGGACAATTGTGAAGGCAAGGCTCAACAACACCAGAAAGCATGCCACTCTTTTTCAGCATGTGGTTCAGCCGAAGTTGCTTCTGACAATCTCCGTTGAATTCGACACGAAAGTCTTGGATAGACCTCCCAAGTTTGGTCTGGGTCTTGCTCTCAAATCCTGATCAAATCATCCGTGGTTGGTAGTTAAAACACTGAATTCTTTGGTGGTTATGAAAAGCCCTAGGAAAATAATTTTTCTGCGGACGTCATGTTAATCTCTTGCAGTTTTGGCCCTCCATGGAGTCTAACCATTGGGATTGTTTGGCCCATTTTTTGACCATCTATGTGCGGATGAAGGAATCAGGCTTCAAACTATTTGTAGATGCAGTTGTTTGTTAGTTGTCATGTTATCTGCCGCTGAGTAGGCATCCTTGTAGCCTGTTTTGCAGAACCGTGGTGCATCAATGAATCTGTCTTGCACAATCATGTGTGATTTATATATTGTGGAGTACGCATCATTTTGATCATTCGGAGTTAGCATTGTTTTGTTTTTACCTTTTTTTTATCATTAGTACATGGTTCTCTCTCGCTCTTTTTTCTTCTGCTGATGATCTGGTAGTTTTTTACTGCTCTTTGAAATGGTCTACCTATGAGAACAAAATCTGGAGTTGCACTTGTATCGTACTGACTTAATAAGCAGAGAGATGGTCGTTGGGTTGCTTATATTCTAGTATTCTACAATGCTGGGTGTTGGAACAAATGTCCCAACAAATATGGTAAGGATCTATCTTCTCTAGAGGGACTCTAGAGTTCTTTCTAGCGTATAGTAGAGACGAGAGGATGACAGTAGGTATGGAGAGAATGGTTAGGACCCTCTCCTTTGGCCTTTGATGCTATCATTTTATTCATATACAAAAGAAAATTATATTGTCATCCTTAAACGTATTGTCTTGTCTTGGGTTCACTTCTTTTAACTCAATACTCTAAAAATGGGGTTTATCTTCCAACATATCCTCTCATCTGCTTGTTTCGAGATAGGAAGAGGAAATGCTCTTAAACTCTAATTCATTATATGTTGAAGTGTTATTGGAGAGATTGACCTATCAGGCCCTAGGTCGAAGTAAACTATGACATTTGATGATAGCAACATCCTTTGGTGGTGAAAACCGCAGTGCTCTACGGAGGCAGTGCCATCTGGAGCCTATGGAGGATGGAGGTTGGTCCATCCCTTCTAATAGTAAAAGTCATGGTGTTCAATTGGAGCAACATCATTCAGAGCCTACAGAGAATAGAAGCCAATCCACCCTTCTGGCAATGAAGGCCACGACGCTCGATGAAGGCAACGTCGTTTGGAGCTTATAGAGGATGGAGGCTAGTTCACCTCCTCTAGCAATGAAGGCTATGGTGCTCGATAGAGGCAACGCCATTTGAAGCCCACTGAGGGTGAAGGCTGGTCCACCCTCTCTAGCTATAAAGACCATGGTGCTTGACAAAGGCAATGCAGTCCGGAGCCCATGGAAGAGGGGGTTTGTCCATCCCCTTTGGTGGTGTAGGCCACGGTGCTCGATAGAAGCAATGTTGTCTAGAGCTTGAGGAGGATGAAGGCCGGTCCATCCGCTTTGGCAATGAAGGCCATGATGCTTGATGGAGGAAACACTGTTTGGAGTTCACGGAGGTTGGAGGCACGTTCACCCCTTCTGGCGGTAAAGACCACGATAAGACAACACTGTCTAGAGCCCATGGAGGATAGAGGGCGGTCCACCCTCTTTGACAGTGAATGTCATAGTGCTCGACAGAGACAATGCCATCCAGAGCCTACCCATGAAAACTAGCCTACCCTTGGAAGCCAAGGAGACACATAACACAGAGCCTACCCTTAAAAGCTAAGGGTCTCTGTTTGCTCGATGCATGATGTGGTGATAGTGGCTATTGACAATTTTGATTTACCACCGACAACTATGACATTTATGGGATATATATGCATACATACAATAAAATTGTAGAAGGGGTAGTGCCACCATGAGTGGCTTACGTATATATGTATGTATGCTTATGTATGCATGCAATGCCTCGATGCTCTATGGCGAAGGACTTTAGTTTTAAGCATGTGACACTGGATATCGGAGGTTTTTTGGCTGCTGTGACGCATGTTGACAGATGGCTTTGTTCTGGAGCCAACTACACTTAGTAGCGGATGCTAGTTTACCACTATGACGCACGTTGATAGAGGGCTTTGTTTTGGAGAGCAGACGTCATTGGTGGAGGGCAATGTTTTACACCCTGCAACGCTTGAGAGAGGTCTTTTTTTCACTTCGACACTTGTTGACAGAGGGTTTTGCTTTTTATAGCCTAGACACTTGAGAGCGGAGGTCATTTTGCTACTTCTACACTCATTGGTGGAGGGTGATGTTTTTAGAGCTTACTACGCTTAGCAGCATAGGCTAGTTTGCCTCTTCGATGCATGTTAGCAGAAGGCTTTGTTTTCAAGCCTACTATGCTTAGTAGCGGATGCTAGTTTACCACTGTGACACATTAGCGGAGGGCATTGTTTTGGAGTCTACGACGCTCGAGAGCAGAGGTCTTTTTGCTATTTTGACATTAGTTGGTAGAGGCTTTTGTTTTTTGTAGCCTACGACACTCGAGAGCGGAGATCTTTTTGCCACTTATATGATCATTGGTGGAGGGTGATGTTTTAGACTGCTCGTGAGCGTAGTTCTTTTTCTTATTTGAGAATGGAATGCGCTTGAAAGCATGGAGCCTAGCCTCGGAAGCCGGGAGGCTTAAAACTCGGAGCCTACCCTTAGAAGCCAAGAGCCAAGAGGGCTCAAAACAGAGAGCCTACCCTCAGAAGCTAGGGTGCTCAGAAGCGCAGAGCCAACTCTCGAAGACCGAGAGGGCTCAGAGCGTGGAGCTACCGCTAGAGGCACCCCATGTGCAATGGGGGTGCAACCAATGCAACAATAAGGCTAGCAGCATGGGCCTGCACCTTTGGCATTCTTGCATTGAAGACACCGAGAGCAGCAAGGCCGAATGATAGACTTTGGCTGGCTCACCAACGATTGGGCAACTAGGAGGCTAGCCTCACTCAATGGCGATAGTGTTGTTGAGAGCCCACGGAGGATTGAGGCGAGTCCACTCCCTCTAGTAGTGGAAGCCACGACACTTGATGGAGGCAGCACCATCCGGAGGCTGTGGAGGGTAGAGGCCGGTTCACCCCCTCTATTGTTGAAGGCCACAATGCTCTAGGAAGGCAGCACCATCTAGAACACGCGAAAGGTGAAGCCATCCTTAGGGGCTATCCTCAAAGTCTAGCGAAGCACCAGATTAGTGTAGACGGGCCATGAAGAATTCCGGAGCAAGACCAAGGCCCGACTCCCTCAATCAGTAAAGAGGGCATAGGTGAAGCCTCCCCTGCTGGCGGTGGCGAGCCGTGAAGAGGCGGAGCCCCCGTTGTAAGCGTTGTTCACCCTGGATGACAGCCGACCGTGGTCATGTGCATGGTAGCGCTGGAATAGAGGCGAGCATGTATACGTGCATGGTTGCCTGCCAGGCGTCTGCAACCATGCAACTACAGTGCCTGTTGCATGCCTTTTTTTTTCATAGATGTGTACGTGTATGCATGGCTTGTGTATTTGTTCATATGTAGGCAGCAATACATATGAAGAGGCTAGATGGAGGCATCCCGGAGATGTGCGCGGGAGGCAATTTCGGTCGCATGGAGTGGCGATCTAGCCTCGGTAGCTGTCGTCAGCCATGGCGCGGGGAGGCGGCTTGCTCCTGGGCGCAGCGAGAGAAGCGCGGAAGGTGCTTTCGGCCGTGCAATACGAGGGCCATCGTCGGCCGTGATGCCCGGAGGCGGCGGCGTCCACGTGAATGTGGAGGCCGAGGTGAGTGAAAAAATATAGAGTAACTATGGTTGTCTCACCTTGGCTCACCATAGGTTACATATTTATATATAGAACAAGAATTACAGATATAAATAGTTTTAAACTAGGACTCCTAACTTAAGTTCTATTCTATCTATAGCAAATTACAGGAGTCCATCTATCCTTGAGACATGCTCGGTTACAATCCTAGTGTAACACGTTTACAATCTCTAACACCCCCGCTCAATCTAAACTTTCCTAACCACCTTGAAGTTTGAGATTGTGAATAAATGTATTCATCTTTACAACCGGTAAGGCTTTTGTAAATCCATCCGCCAACTGATCTCTAGAAGCGATGAACCGAACGTGTAGCTGTTTTCTCATAACTCTTTCACGCACAAAGTGAAAATCAATTTTAATATGCTTTGCTCTAGCATGAAATACGGGATTAGCTGATAAGTATGTTGCACCAAGATTATCACACCAAAGAACTGAGGTGCGATGCACTTTAACCCCAAGTTCGGTCAACAGTTGCTCAAGCCATATTATTTCTACAGTAGCATTAGCCATCGCTTTATATTCTGCTTCTGTACTAGATCTTGAAACAGTTGGCTGTTTTCTAGCACTCCATGATATAAGATTACTTCCATAAAATATTGCGAAGCCTCCAGTAGAACGCCTATCATCTGTATCACCTGCCCAATCTGCATCAGAGAAGGCACTGATGAATGACGACAATACCTTTTGAATATGCATCCTGAGTCCAATGGTGTGTTGTACATATCTAAGTATTCTTTTAACTGCAGTCCAATGAACTGAGGTCGGTGCATGAAGAAATTGACAAACTCTGTTGACAGCAAAGGATAAATCTGGTCGTGTATTTGTTAAATACTGAAGAGTACCAACTATGCTTCTGTAGCGAGTAGCATCTTCTGGACTGAGAGGAACACCATCATAGCTCGACAGCTTCTCAGATGCAGATAAAGGAGTCGTGCAGGGTTTGCAGCCGAGCATTCCAACACGCTTCAACAAGTCTTGTGCATACTTAGCTTGAGATAGAGTTATGCCATCTAACTCTTCTTTAACTTCTATACCCAAGAAGTAATGTAACTTGTCAAGATCATTTAGTGCAAAGTCTTCTTTTAAATCAGCAAGAAGAGTTGTCACCGATTCAGGTGATGAGCTTGTAACGATAATATCATCAATATAGATAAGCATATAAATAGTTGTACCACCCCTATAATATATAAAAAGAGACATGTCTGATTTTGACAGCACAAAACCTAGAGTGATTAATTTGGAACTTAACCTGGAGTACCACGCCCTGGGCACTTGCTTCAGCCCATAGATAGCCTTGTCCAACTTACGTATATATCCCGGTGTTTTAGTGTCCTCAAAACCCGGAGGCTGCTTCATATAAACTTCCTCTTCCAGAACACCATGCAAGAACGCATTCTGCACATCAAGTTGTCTGAGGCACCATCCCCTTGACAATGCAATAGAGAGTACCAATCTAATTGTAGCTATCTTGACAACTGGGCTGAAAGTGTCTTCATAGTCGATGCCATAGCGTTGCTTGAATCCCTTGGCAACTAATCGAGCTTTGTATCTATCAATACTCCCATCGGCTTTTCGTTTGATTTTGAAAACCCATTTGCAATCAATAATATTCTGTCCAGTTTTTCTTGAAACGAGATGCCAAGTTTTATTCTTAGCTAGAGCTTGAAATTCCACTTCCATTGCATCACGCCACTTTGGATCTGAAATAGCTTCATCAACGGAATTAGGTTCACCAGTAGCACTAAACATGCCATATCGAATCATACCATCATATAGCTTCTTTGGTTTGATAATACCGCTTTGCAACCGTGTTTGGTGAACCAGATGTTGTAGAAGATCCAGATGTTGTAGAAGATCCGGGTAGCACAAATTCATGTGCACCTGATGCTGTAGCATGCAGCGGTGGTGGAGACTCCTCAGACGCATGCAACATCCTAGGTGGAGACTCAGGCACCACCGCATTACCCCTACTGTCGCCGCACTGTTGTCCTCTGGCACAGCAACAGCGGTCGGCAGCGGTACTGATGTTCCCCCAGGCGGTGTAGCAGGCAAAACAGCACCATTCGACGAGCTGGAAGGAGACAGCGTTTCCACCTAGGAGCTGCAGCCTGGGCTATGTGCGCAACGTTGTGCCGGTAGCGCTGGGAGCATAGGCATGAGATCTACAATTTTCTCAGATGATTCACTAGAAACAGCAGGTACGTCAGTAGTATTAGTAATATCAGATGCAGTACAATCATCATCCCCTAGATTTCGAAGGGAAGAAGGGAGTAGGACAATTTCTTTTCTAAGAGAGGCACCGGCGTTAGGATGGAGCTTTAAAAAGGGAAATACGGCTTCATCAAAAACGACATCACGGGAGATGTAAATGCGTCCGGTGGAGATGTCAAGGCACTTGAAACCTTTGTGCATGGAACTATAGCCAAGGAAAGCACATTGGGTGGATCGAAAAGATAACTTCCTGGAATTATATGGCCTCAGATTGGACCAACAAGCACAACCAAAAACACGAAGATTGCTATAATCGGGTGCATCATGAAAAAGCGAGTACTAGGAATTTCAAAATCAATAACCTTGCTGGGAAGAATATTAATGAGATAGGTAGCTGTAAGGAAAGCTTGATCCCAAAATTTTAAAGGCATGGAAGCATGAGCAAGAAGAGCTAAACCAACTTCAACAATATGTCTATGTTTGCGTTTAGCAGCACCATTTTGTTGATGAGCATGAGGACAGGACACACGGTGTGTGATCCTAATTTGCTTGAAGAAAGAATTTAATTTTTCATACTCGCCTCCCCAATCCGATTGAACACAAAGGATCTTCTTAGAGAACTGTCTTTCTACTAAGTTTTAAAAATCTTGAAAAACTCGAAAGACATCAGATTTATGCTTCAACAAATATATCCAGGTGTATTTGCTATAGTCGTCAATGAAGCTAACATAATAGCTATAACTCCCAACAGAGATGGGTGCAGGCCCCCACACATCAGAATAAATCAGATCAAGAGGAGCACTAGAGATTTTATTAGAAACAGAATAAGGCAGTTGATGGCTCTTGGCCCTTTGACACGAATCACAAATTGACTCAACATTCTTGGAACTAGCACACGGCAACTTATTTGAGCTAAGGATCTTCTGAACTATGGAAGTAGCAGGATGACCTAGACGACTATGCCATAACGATGTAGAAGGGACATGGACTCCAAAAACTTCATGCTTTGACTCTATTTTCTCTTCCGATGGAATGAGAGGATACAGGCCACCTTTGCATCTACCGTGATGTAAAATCCTCTTTGTTTCCTGATCCTTAACGAGAAAGGAATCAGCGTGAAATTCAAGGAAAGCATTGTTATCTTTGGCAAGTTTATGAACTGAAACAAGGCTTTTGGCAGAAGAGGGCACATGAAGAATATTGTTCAAATGAAGTTTACTGAAAGGGGTATGAAAAACTGTATGCCCAATATTACTAATACTCATACCTTTGCCGCTGGCGTTATGAACTTGTTCATTGCCACTATATTTATCACGGACGGTCATCTTATCAAGTTTGCTGGTGATATGGTTAGTGGCCCCGCTGTCCGCATACCAATTTGTATCAACACCATAAGCTCCTGCTGGTCGCCCACGGTACTGATTGTCTTCCTCATAGCGAAAATAGCATTGATTGGCTTCATGATTTGTCTTCTTGCAGATTTGACAGGGCGCCTTTTTTGTGACTTGCGAGCTATTGCCTTAGTTATTGTTGGTGTAACTCTGATTGTTGTTGCTGTTCTGTCCATTGCGCAATGAATTGAATCGGCCTCCACCACGTCGACCACCAGAACGACCACGGTTTCCACGACCGCGAGATGCCATGTTAGCTGAAGACTGGAACTGATCGGTCCCTTGACACATCTCGAGCCGAAGATCGTACTCCATGAGTAGAGAATATAATTCAGAGAGTGAAAGATCTCCTGATCGGCCCATCATAGAAGAAACAAAGGGGTGATAATCAAAGTCTAAACCATTAAGTAGATGAGCAACCACCTCATCATCCCCGACGGTGACGCCGGCTGACGCGAGCTCATCCTTGATGTTCTGCATCTTGTTGAAATAGGCTGTCGTAGTGAGGCTGCCCTTCTTGGTGGTGGCCAATTGCATGCGCAGATTTGTAACCCGCGCTCTTGATTGTGCTGCAAACATAGCCCCTAGCGCCTTCCATGCCTGTGCAGAGGTTGTTGCAGTCGTGATCCCGGCGAGGACCTCCTTAGAGACCGAATTCACCAGGTAGCTGAGTAGCTGCTGATCTTTTTTTACCCATGAGTCATGCTCTGGGTTGGGAATCTCCTTCTTCTTGCCGTCAACTTCAGCTTCAAGGACTTGTCGCGGCTCGGGGATGGTTCCATCCAGAAAACCAAGCGCCTTGGCGCCACGGACAGCGGGCAGGAACTGCGTCGTCCATAGGACGAAGTTATCCCGTGTCAGCTTGTCAGACACCGGATGTTCAAAAGGAGAGGACGGGTATCCTTCGCCATGAGCGGAGGACGAAGACATCTTGTCGCGGGAGGAGCGTCACGAGCAGGGGTCACGGCCCTCTTGTCGCGGGATGTTCAGATCGCGGGGAGGAGCGTCACGAGCAAGTCGTAGCCCCCTTGTCGCGAGAATTTGATGAGATTTTTGTAGATCTATTCTAGGAAGAGGCGGCTCTGATACCATGAAAAAATATGGAGTAACTATGGTTGCCTCATCTTGACTCACCATAGGTTGCATGTTTATATATAGAACAAGAATTACAGATATAGATAGTTTTAAACTAGGACTCCTAACTTAAGTTCTATTCTATCTATAGTAAATTACAGGAGTCCATCTATCTTGAAGACATGCTCGGTTATAATCCTAATGTAACACGTTTACAATCTAACAGTGAGAGGCCACCTTGAACGTGCGTAGAGGAGGCCACATTGGTAAGAAAATGAGGCCGGTGTCGCACACGGTGTGGACTAGCGGTGAGCCGCGCATGGCGAGGCTCAACGAACTTGGCGTGCTGGGTGAGGCCTCCGTCGTGGGTGCCGAAAGACGGTGGTGAGCTACGCGGAGGAAGTCAGAGAGGACTAGCGCCGAGGCAGGCGGCCGGCCGTGCCGGGAGAGGCTGGGCGGCCTCACGTGGAGGCAAGGCTTTTGTTGCGATCGCCGTTGGACGGCGTATCGGGGAGGCCAGTGTCACGTGCACCGAATGCTGGTTACCAGCCAGCATGGTCCTTTCTAGGAAGGCCATGTGCCAGATTGTCCGTGGGCAATCTACAGGGGGTAGGCGTACCATGACGGCAGTTGTTTGCTACAAGGCCAAGGGGTCGAGGCTCTGTAGGTGGACGCTTGACGCAGGTGTGGCACCTGTGGGAATGTGGCTAGGGCAAATCCGTGTACTAATAGGCCGGGAGGCAGCTAGGTCCGGGCATCCACGAGGGTGGAGCTGTAGACCGCAAGGCCTAGTGCTTATGCCTAACCGAACGTAGTTGTCCGCGTGGGCCACGTGCAGACCCGAACGACCCTCGTCGAGTAGTTGCGCGAAGACGCAAACACGAGCAAAGTCGGCGTCGCACGCACGGAGGCGCGGCGTAGCGTGGCGAGGCCTACAACACGCGTCGGAGGGCCACGACACGGGCGCGGCGAAGTTGACGAAGCCGGCACCGCACGTCGGAGGGGCACGACACAGGTGCGACGAGGTGAACGCCTCGTACGGAGGCACGACAAAGCTAGTGAAGCCGGCGCTGCGCGTCAGAGGGGCACGACATAGGCGTGGCGGGGCCAGCTTCGTGCGCGCGGAGTGGCACGGCGCAAATGCGACGAAGCACGTCGAAGCTGGCTCGGCGCTCACGAAGGGGTGTGGCAGAGCCGGCGCCACAGCTATAGAGGGGCACGAAACTGAAGAAGTCATGACTGGACACAGGGAGCCCGAGAGCGGAGGCGAGGCTCGAGGATGGTGCGCGTGGGGGCGAGCCCATGAGTGAAGCACGAGCCTTCACGGTCGTGCGCATGGGGGCACAAGCGATGGAGATTCTCACGCAGGGTGTTCTGGTCGCACGGCTGGCAACAAACGAAGGCGCGTGAGGCTAAGACCAAGGAGTTAGGACTTGAGGGGCAACGCGATGCATGCCTATGAGGTCTCACGCCTGTGCAGAGGGCTTAGTCGCGGTCCACCGAGACAGTCCGCACATTGGCGACATGCGTGTCTGCTGCGCTAGGCGTGGCGGAGCAGGCCGCCTAGAGACTGTTGACGACTCGTGGAACTCTTGCGCGGAATCATGGAGGAGTGATGCTCTCGCCAATCGGGTGCCCGAGGCTGGGGCCACGTTGTTTCTCGTCTCGGGGCCGTAGGCTCACGCCGGAGCCGATAGGTGCCTACACCCACGTCCTCGCTTCTTCACGGCTTAGGCGGCACGACGGCTTGAACGGCCGTAGGTGTGCAGTCGAAGGTTGTCGGCCAGCGCGAAGGCGTCACGCAAAGATAGCAAACGAGACCGTCAACCTCGCGCCTTGCCACCGACGGTGAGCAGGTGGTCGAGGCCGTTGGACTCGGAGGTGACCGCAAAGGCCGCGCACGGCAACGCGCAGGGTGAACGCCACAGAGCCTGTCTGATGGCGCACCGTGGGCCCGCTTGAGTGAAGTCCTGTGTGCGAGGATGGCTGCCAGGAGCGAAGACCCGTGGAGGTGTGGGCCTTTACGGAGCTAGCCTAACCAACAGAGGGCGTCTTGACGTCGAAGGACGGTCAGGACGCTTGAGAGGTTTCGCCGTATAGACTCGTCTGTGTCGCCTACCGCACGGCAACTTCATTGGCTTCCTACGTGGTTAGGAGTGAAAAGACCTGCGAGCCAAAGCAAGTAGCCATACTCACCATTGATACAAACAGTAGGCTGTCCTGTTGGTCTGTGAAGCAAAACATCAAGCTAGCAACCTAGGTTCGAACCTTGGTCTGTTGGTCCTGTTCGTGATGGCGCAGGGTCGCGCAGTGTGAAAGTGGAAGGGAGGGCGCCGCACCGAGGCAAGCATTGCCGTGGTGTCCTAGCCGTCATGTCGTCTAGGTCGACGGCCGACACGACGACACGGGACCGCAGCGACACAGACGGGAGGGCACCGCCCACGCGTTAGTAGGGTCGCGACGGGGCCAAGGCGTCACTGCCGCACGCCGGTGTTGTGAGGCCGCCAGCCGGCTACCATGGAGGACCCCGACGGCTCGACTGCCATGGTGGCACGTGCTGTGCGCCTCTTCGTCCCTTACCTGCAAAGAAAATGGGGGATGCTCTCTTTGCTAAACTTGCCTACTTACCTTCAAGAAGAGCTTTTCGTTCTTGTTCCTTCCCATGGACGGCGCCAATGTTGAAACAAATGTTCCAATCTCCTCTAGAGAGTTCTTACTAATATATATAATATATATAGTAGAGAGGCGGAGAGGATGACAGTGGTATAGAGAGAATGGTTGGGACCCCTCTTCTTTAGCCCTCGAGGGCAACCTTCTATTCACGAGATAGGAATGTACATCGTTGCCTTTGGTTCGAACACATTCTCTTAGAGGTGTTATATTAGTTAACTTAACACCTTAGGAGTGGGGTTTATTGCCCAACACTGGGTGCATGAACACGAAGTTACTAAATTACTTAGATTCTCCTTTTGCACATTAACACATTTCTGCTACTTTAGTGAATAAGGTTCGAATTTGCAACTGCAGGGTCAGGGACTAAACCGCTTAATGCAGTGCAGCTAGAAATTTTTTTCTTCTCATATTGATTAGGCATTACGTCATCACAAGTAAAAGTATGTATCCTAATGATAACGCAAGATAATCACAGTCCATTCAGAAAATGACCAAAGGCAGAGAATCCCGTTCCATGAGCATCTGTCATTGGTGAGTGACCATGCCAATGTGCTGAAGTGTTCATGCAGAAGCAAAAGTGAGATACCAACTTAACACTAAAGTACCATCTGCAGTTTATGCGGCAAAAAGTATATTATTCTGTCATTGAACGGCAAACTTATCAGGTTATCACCACCGTGATAAAAAATAATGATGTTGCTTTCTTTAAGCATACGGGAACCTCAGGTATGAATTTAGCCAAGCTATGATATTTACTTGTATTGATGCTCATCTAATCTGCCTTTACCTCGATTGTTACAGGAAATGGGATACTTCATTATGTTGTCTTCTGAGACTCTTATTGAAGTGTTATCAGTTCAGAATTTTCTGGCAATCATCATGATATAAACAAGTATATACTCCAAGAAGTAATCATGCTGTTGAGTTGAAAACATAGTATAATATCAGAGGCTGAAACTCATATGTGCAAAAACAAAAGATCACGTGAGTTACATGCTGAAACCAGATCAATGCAATCCAAAAAGAAAATAAGAAATAGTCTGGTTAAAAGAAACATAAGAAATAACATTTAGAGCAGGTCTGCAGAACAACTAAAAGAACACATCACAGGATGACATTGCTTTCGCTTCGCAAAACATGAATTAGTGGAGTATATCCATATTCAACAATGCATGAGCTCATTTTAAACATGATGTGATAAAAAAATATAGATGTGAAACAATGATTGCAGTAGATTTAGGAGATGGATTCCCATGCTTGTAAACCGCACATCAATATCACTGGGGAAAATGAGTAGTTCCTTCTTGGAAAAAAAAGTACTTTACACCTCCAGGTTGTCTCATAATTTGCTATGATAAATTCATGAACATATCATAGCATTGAAGATCTATAAACCTTCATAAATGTTTTTGGTAGTGTACAGCAAATTGTTTGGTAGATTTTTATTAGACCATGCCATAACCACCTTCTGAAATGAAACATTATATAAATCAAGAAAAAAAAAGCAGAACAAATAATTTTACCTCGCAAGGTGTCCTATCCAAACCAGAATGCTACAAAAACTGCCTACTTAATAAGAAGCTAGTCTTGAGATCTGAACTTCTTGCTCCACTTAATAAGAAGCTGTTCAATGTCAGCATCCATTCTTGTGCCCCTACCTCCCCAGACTAACATGTGAGCAAGATCAGCCATTGAAGATCCGTCTACCTCATGAACTGTTTTGAAACCCATCCTCGTATAGAACCTAACGAGCTGATTAGAAAGGAAACACCGGTAAGAACACCATCGAATGTGCTCCCTAAACAAATTGTATGGCCAAAAAGTTCACCAAAAGAAAGGAAAAGCAAAATGTCGCACTTGGTGGAGATCCACCATTTCAAAACCAGGAACGAGGAACCAAGAAATGCAAATATCACAACCTAGATTTTGTGTCAGCAGGAATAACATCACTATCGACAAGGTCAGTAACTAAACTTCAATAACCCTAGGAAATGATAAAGAAAACATAACTATTCCTTCTCATCAATTGTGCTCCACGCATTGTTTCCGAGGTGCTTTTCTTTGTGAATTATTATACCAAGTGAATCACCGGTCGAGCAATTCGTCGAGTACCATGCGCGCAGCGAAATATCACCGCACTATGCAGTTGCTCAGTAATACAATATACCTTGGAGTGGTAGAGATCCGTGTCGTTGATGGCGAGTAGCTCGGCGCGCTCGCAGCCGGCGTCGAAGCCGTGGCGCACGGCGACGGCGCCGAGGAAGATGCCGAGCCCGAAGAGGGGTCGGTCGGGCACCCGCTGCGTGGCGCGCGACATCCGCATGGAGTCGAGGTGCAGCACGGCGCCGCCTGGCCATGGGCGGACGACGCCCTGGGCGCGCCCCAGCTCTTCCTCCTCCTCCTTCCCCTCCCCCTCCCCGTTCCCGCCGCCGCGGCGCGCCGCGGTGACGCGGAAGAACGGGCCGAGCGTGCTGAGGCGCACGCGGAGGCCCTGCGCGCGGGACGCCGCCATGATGTCCGCCATGGTCGGGAGGTGGACGGCCGACGAGCGCGCGGCGAGGCTCGCAGGCGTGGGCGGCGCTGGCGCGGCCATGGAGAGGAGGAGAGGGAGTGGGGTGGAGAGTGGCCACGTGGCGAGCGAGGAGCTGAGGATATTTGGGTGGGAGCTTCTGTCTGGGATTTTACTTTACCCTTTTTTTTTACGAGCATGGCCTCGTGAATCTCGCCTATGATTTGGTCGAATCTAGGCCTAGTAATGGGGTGGCCCACCCTGAACCCCACCCCAGCCACATTTCTCTCTATACAGTGGCCCAAACCCCACCCCAACCCACTACATCAATTTTCGTATTTTTTTATTATGAACCTTTTTATTTTTAATTCTAAAACTAAACACCACCTTTTCTATTCTCAGATCTGAATTTTTTTATCAGGCACATCACTTTGTGTGGCCAAATAATTATATGGAGTTAGCGTGATAGCTATGCCAGTTAGACTAATATGATAGTTGTCACATCTCTTAAGCATCTCAGCCCTAATTCTATTCTAGCCTTTTTGAATGCTTGAGCTGGCCCCTCAAACATATGGGCCATGGCACTCTTGGCATTGGCTGAGATATGAGTACGGACATACGGATACACGAGTAAGTATCTTTTTTTTTCTACAGATTTTCTAATATAAGTTTTATTGGTCTAAATATATGCTGATTTTTAGATAAATTAAACAAGGTTTAAGCATATACATTAAACGATTACATATGCATTTGTGACCAAACTGAAACCTATTGTTTTCATAGCTTACTGTAAGTCTGTAAGTGGCCTTTACTGTCAGACAATTGCTGAAACGCATGCAATCTCGACTAGATGTCTAGAAGGATAGTTGATGCATCAAAATCAGGATCAATGGCATTCTATACAGATACGTATAGAATATATGAGCAGGTCACAAGATGAATTAGTACATGGTGCTGAATTTATCATGTGTAATTCAATCATATCAGAAACAACAGAGAATTATATGAGCAACACATTTAAAGCTTCAGTGCCTGCAATTCTTGGTAGATGCTAGCATCCGCAACATAGGCGAAGTCAAATTCTCCATTCCACTAACATTATGTTCTCTGCATCATCGTTTTCATTAGTTGGAGAATGCATGCCCGATACTAACTTTCTGGCGTAAGGGATTTAAATTCTAGAAAACCGTCGTGAACTACACATATATGTGGTCAGTAATGCTCCCACCGTTTTTTAAAATGGACGAAACTTTAGACATAACATTTGATTATTCATCTTATTCAAAAATTTATACAAAATATAAAAAATATGCTTATATAATCATTTTGAATAACATAAATAGTCAAACATTATGTAAAAAAACTTTTTTAAAATGGAGGGAGTATTAAAGAAGAATAATACAATTCTCAGTGTAATTAACATGCATTGATCTTGAAATAACATGCATTGAGATCTAACGATATATTTGTTTGACATATCTATGAATCTCAACACAAATTAAGATGAATATGATACACATATATTTTTAAGTAGAAAACCATATGATGAAAATAATACACACGCTAAAGCTGCATAGACTGCTTTGAGGGCAAGGGCTAGTAATTTGTTTAATGTAGAAGCCTACATGTGGTATATGGCAAATAAATTAGGAAACTCACATGCTAGTACATAACACCATGTATGTAACGCCTCGTACCAATTCTTAAGAAAAAATCGACATATATAATAAACAGTTAAATATGGACATCACATAATGTGCCTGGTCTTAAACAAAAACCAATAACATGAGTGCAACAATATATGCTAGTTTTTATTGTAAACCCACACATATAATGACGTCACTTATAGTCATATGTGCATGTTTTTTTCTAAACTTTTTTATATGAACTCAATTAAAGACAAACTTAATATGTAGATCTTGATGAGATGTATAACTTTGTAGTTAATGACATTTTCATTTAAGGTCATTTGAGTTTGTTAGATATAAAAAAACATGTCACAAGTTTTAGATCTTTTTGGATTAGTAAATTTTTAAAATCTTCAAATGACTTTTGATGTAGACAAAACCTATATGAAAGTTATTGATCTCAACGAGATATATAACTTTTTATTTGGTAAGATTTTTATTTAAGTTTATCTATGATGTGAAATGTGTATTACAAGTTTCGAACAAGAATAGTGAAAACAATAGCCTCTATTATTTAAGCATGAAGTGATTGATTGTTGAGATTGTAAAAGGCTACGCGTGTAGTGCAGGTCCCTAATTTGAGTCCTATAAATCTCACATGCAAACTATTGTATGACTTACGTCTTGAGGTGTAAGACCATGTTCTCTCACTGGCGTGTGGACTCGTTGTTTAAAAATAAATTATTCATATAAAATCCTTAGTATATGCACAATATGCATTCAATAAAATTTCCCTATGTGTTAATAAAATTATAAAAAATTACATTCATTTTTTAAGTGCAAATCAGAGGTACACACAACATATGCCAAGAGAACACGCTCATGCTGACAAACACTCATATGGGTGCATGCACATCTAAAGAGATTTGAGATTAGGTCTCACGTAGAGCAGTTATATGCTTAAGCACGGAATATACCAACATGTGTATGTACTATCTCAAAATAAGTTCTCGAAAAATATAAGCACAGTACCAAATCTAAAACTTAAACTTGGTATACATGTTCCACCACAACGCACTTTTGATGTTTTGAAAACTAGAATCTATAATCTTACCCAATACAAACAGATCCCTCTAAATTTGAAAGGATAACTTCATGAATTTGTATAGACGAGCCTGTTACTAAAATAATGTTTACCCTATACTTGGGACAACCTCCCTCATAATCGACGAGCGTGTTGCTAAAATAATTTTTGTCCTCTACTTGGGACAACCACCCTCATAATCTATCTATTTAGCCTGAACGCATAGACTATATTATGTTTATTCACATCGAGGGATGTGATGCTATAAGTTTTCAAATACTACCACCGGCACAACTAAGTGACGTTTTAACATGGTTACCAAGACACTAGTTTAATTATTAATTACTCACTTTGTCTATATTGCAAGATCTTGGGTTCATCCTAAATAAAAAATTCTTAAAGTTTGAGCAAGTTTATAAAAAATATAGTAATATTTTCAACATAAAACAAACATACTACAAGAATATCTGTAATGATGAATTTAATGAAATGGTAGATATTGTTATGTTTTTCTATCAACCTAGTTATAAAATTAAAGATGTTTGACTTACAGCATACACAAAATATCCTATAATATGGAAGTAGTAATGTACAACCTATAAAAATATAAAACTACTACACAATGTGTGTTGTACACTGTATAGCTTAAATCCCAGCATGCCCGTCCTACCATGTTCCTCTCCCAACTTATGCTAATATTTTCCTTCATTCGTTCATCTATAACTGATCGCCCCCATTTGAATCCCCGTTCCATTCTAATTTTTCTAGATCTATCGATAGGCGACACTAGCATGGAGGTGTAGCCTCTTTCTTCCCAGCCAGGACCCTCCACCAATGGAGCAAAGGCGTCTCATTGATCTATTGATGCTAGCGCTATGCCTTCACTTGCTAGGATTTAAGTAGCCATCATCTCCTTTCTCTAGTGTGCCAGACCTTCAGCTTCTTCATCCTATCAGTGCATTAATGACTGCATCACCATCTAGATCTCCCTAAGTTGTTGTCCTTGCTTGTCATAGGATGTCCATCGGCATCACTTCCCACCTCAACATCAAAACTTGCCGATCATGCCTCCCCTCATCTCCGAATGGTTGGCTAGTGGCGATGGGGTGTTGAGGTCAGTGATGTGGCAAAGCGGCACATGGACTAGCAAGTGCTCTATCATCGCCTTGCACAGTTGCACTTACCTCTACCACTGACATATCCTGGATCCGCACCATGTTGCCCTTCACTACTGATTCCACCCAAGCCAACCTTCATTGAACCCTAAACCCTACATTTGCTCGGGTAGCTCCATGCTTCCCTGCTTGTTTCCCTCTGTTTCAATGCTATCGTCGTTGGCTAGATCTGATAGCTCTAGACTCTAGATTCCATTTTCCCCTTTGTGCTAGAGCAGTGATGAGGATGGCAATGATACAGCGATGAGGCCACCGCAGCGGCGTTGGCAGGAGGACCAAGAAAGAGGAGAGGGCAACATAATATGCATGACAAAAAAAATCATTATCCTTATTTTATCATGTTTGTAAAAAAAATTATAACTTACAAAGAACCTTTAATAATTTTTTCCAAGCCCATAATAATTATACTATTAATCAGTTACTACACTAAGGAAAGATGTATAATTACTGTGAGGAGAACGATGTATAATTTCTTTGGTAACAAAAAATACTTATGGATGGAGAACGTCGTATAATTTTATGGTAAGAAAATTTACTTATGGATAGAGAAAAGAAGATAATGGGTATATTTTGGATGGAGGCAGGAAGAGAACGGCTATAATTTGCAAGAGAACTGACCTTGGTGTTAATATTTTATGGATGTGTTTTTCACTGATGTTTTTTTTTTTGACTTACAGGTCTAATGGGGAGTGGAGGGAACAGGATGGGGGTGTGAGGAAAAAGAGGAGCCTGCTAGTTATTTTTTATATATATCTATCGTGGTAGTGAGAGGAGAAAAAGCAACAGAAGAACTGAAAAAAAAGAGAGAAGGGGAGGCAAAGGGAACTACGAGACCCGCTAGTTATGTGTTGTATAGCGGGACTGTTAACAAATATGAACACGTTAAAATATTTTGAAACTGTTTTGTATAAAAATGTAACTATACCACTTTTAAAATTAAAATCAAAATATTTAAGGAGAGATTGATAGTAAAAGTTTAAACATGTTGCTGCAAGTGCTTTAAAACATCACTTATTTGTGATGTGTGTCAGTGCATGCGTGCAAATGCACCTTTCGCAGTGGCACAAACAATCCAGTGGTAAGTCAGTTTTTCATCTATAAGTTCACCTTGGGCAACCTGCTCCGGGTAAAAACCCACTTACTCAGATTTAATCATTAGAAAGAAACATGGCCTTCTTCTCCGTCTGCATGTTCTCGCTTCTGCTCATCTTCTTCATCACTTCATATGTTCTCCAACTGTTTTCTGACACTCATCACCGTCTTCCACCTGGCACAAGACCTCTTCCGATAATCGGCAACCTCCTCGACATCTCGGGCGAGCTGCCGAACCGCTCCTTGGCGCGCCTCGCTGGACGATACGGCCCGCTCATGACCGTTCGGCTAGGCACGGCCGTCACCATCGTCACCTCCTCTCCGTCCATCGTCCACGAGGTCCTCCAGACACACAATGAGATCCTCACCGGCCGCAGCGCGCCGGACACGTGACATGGCGAGGGGCACACCGCCAACTCCGTGTTCGTCCTCCCACCAGACCGCAAGTGGCGCGCTCTGCGGAGGATCAGCGCCGAGCACCTGCTGTCGCCGAGGCAACTCGACGGGCGGCTGCTGCCTCTGCTGCGGGAAACTGTCCTCGGCCTGCTCCACCGAGTGTCCGAGATGGCAGCGGCATCAGGAGGCGCGCTGGTGCAGGTCGGCCATGTTCGATTAAGCCTTGTGCTATATTTAGCTAGTACATGTTTTTCCTTTTGCTTGCATGCGCATGAGCACCAATGTGTGGTCGCCGGTGCGCGTAGGGAGAGGTGGCCGAGAATAGCTCGCAATGAACTTGAGCGCTCAGCCATGAGCCATGTCGTGGGCGTGGGGATGGACGCGCCACCACGTGACGTGCGGCAAGCAGCTGATCTCATTACTTTGCAATTCCTGTATTTAAAGGCCGTACCCTGTCGGACACTAAGAAGACGGAGACATCCGCCGCAGGCAATAACAAGACGCCGCCACGCGTGCCTTCTCCGAGCTGTTCTCCATGACGCCGATCACGCACCGGCGATGCACGTCGCTCGCGCACCCGTGATGCACGACATCCACGGGAGGTGGTGATCAAGTGCGTCATCCGAGAGACCGGTGGCTCTGGCAACTAGCCAGTTGACGAAGAACAACTACAATGATGGACGCTGCTGATGAAGTTGAAGCTTCAAGCTCGCCACCTTTGGGACGTCGTCGCGTATGGCGATGGCGAGTTTCAAGATGACTGCACTGCCCTAGGGGCCATATGTGCAGTGCCTCAGGAGATGGTCATTTCTCTTGACATGGAGGCTTGGGAGACTATCAAGACACTCTGCATAGGCAATGATCATATGCGAAAGGCGATGGCGCAGAACCTCCGTGCCAAGTACGAGCCAATCGTGCTCCGTAACGGAGAGGCGATCGAAGACTTCGAGCTCCGCCTGACCGGTATCATCCAGTGGCTAGCAACTCTCGGCGACATGGAGTCGTACACAAAGGTCGTCACAAAGTACCTGCACGTCGTGCGCCCGAGATACAAGAAATTGGTCATATCCATAGAGATTTTTCTTGACATATCCCAGCTCTCGATTGAGGACGTCACTAGGAGATTAAAGGCGATGGATGAAGTCGAGCCCACGCTGCCTCAACCTACTAGTGGCAAGATGCTCCTTACGGAGGAGCAGTGGCTAGAGAGGTACAAGCAGACAGGGATGGACTCTGGCTGTGGAGGTTCCATCTCCGGTGGCTGCGGCAAGCACCACGAGAAGCCACATGGCCGAGGAGGCGGCAACAACTCTGACGCGTGCAATGGTGCGAGCTCGGGTCACGCCGGACTAGATGATGTCTGCAAGTGTTGCAGCAAGAAAGGCCACTGGGCCAAAATTGCCATGGGAAACTGAAGAGAGAGGAGTAGGCCCATGTGGCCCAAGACGACGAGCCCATGCTGATCTATGTCTTCGGAGCAGAGAACCCTAGTTTGTCTCTCACTCTGCCCCTTTCTTCACCACCGCCGACGCTACCTCCCACTTTGCCCCTTTCTTTACCGCCGCCGATGCCACTTCCTAGCCAGGATGGCGCCACCCCGGCACCATACTAGTTTGAGCTCATAGAGGCGAAGGTGTTTGGCGCCTTTGACGTGATGGTGGACTGGGACCTAAAGCGTTGGGTCCTGGACACCGTGTTAACACCAAAATCTGGCGGATCCGATGGCGCTAAAGCCGATCAGCTGAGAGATCCGATGGGGCTAAAGCCGATCGGCTGAGAGGTCCGTTGAAGGGTTTGATACAGCCATCGGCCGATGGAGATACTAAGACGAAGCCAATGGAGAACTGTAGAAGAGCCGATTAGATTAGTAGAAGATTGGATTCGCTTGAAGACAGAGGATTGTCCAATCGGGATCAGGTCCGAGAAGCCCGAGAGAAGGAAGGAGAAGGATCGGCCTCACTAAAAAAGGTCGGATAGCTACAGTGGAGAAGCCGATCAGGTTGCAGCAAAGGAAGACTCGGTTACAAATTGAAAGATTATTCAGATGAAACCGGGTTTACGGAGGAGCCGTGGACTCCACGGCAGGGTGCTTATTTTTGTAAATTATAACCTTACTCAATTAGGGAGGTCTAGTTGGTTAGTTAACTTCTTTAGGAATATTTTCCTTTGTTCTTACTATGAAATAATGTCCGATGGTCGTAGACGTGTCGGACTCTGTCTGTAAATCCAGGGTATAAATATAGACTCCCTGGAAACATGTAAAATATCTCTCGATCATATTCAAACTCGGCGCATCACCACCCTAGTTTATCTAGGTTCTACCGGCGGGTTCTGGCTCTCGACGCAGGGCTGCATCGGTTAAGTTCGATCTCCGGCGAAGGGGTAAGTCCCGCCACCATCCCGTTATGTCTTGCTCTGTCTAAGGCTGCATCGGTTAGGTCCGACCTCTTAGACCGATCGAACGTATCGCATCACATCCGTGCTGGACCTATTGGCCTGTTAAGCTTCCTCTGCCGTCATCCGTCTCGTGCTGCATCGGTTATGTCCGACCTACGGGGCTGCCGACGGTAGATCGAGCTTCAGGCCTATAGTCTCCTGCATGGTGTATCATCGGAGTGCTAGCCGATGAGTTATCCATGCTCTATGCTTCACGCCCAGCGCATCGGCCTATCGGCCGATACGCATCAGCCTTTAGAGGCGTCCCAAGACGCGTAACGCCAAACGTATCGGACCTCCAGCCGATACGCACCTGCCTTCAGAGAGGCGTCCCCTCATCGGCTCAGCTAGCCGATGGGTTCGTTCCTATCCTTGCTATGGCATAGCCGATCCGGCGTCCTCCGTATTATCGCTGCTGGCCCCGGTCTCGTACTGTCTTGGTTAGGTCCGATCTTCGAGGTTCGGTGTTGATAACACTGCTACGGCGGGCGACGGGTCTCTTGCTGTCATAACCGGAGCGGCATAGGCTTTGCAACCCGTGCCTTCTTGCGCTAATCATCGTCTAGGCCGCATCCGCTTTCATCAGTTTTTCCAGCCGATGGATCACTGTTCGGCTGTCCGGAGGGATCCCATGCGCCTCGATATCCTCTGAGCACACCCTGGTTCCTCCATCTTCTCTACGGTTGACCGCTCGTCGACACCTGTCCACATCGGCTCCCCAGCCGATCAAACAGTATCCCGAACCTATCGGCAGCTAGCCGATAGCGAGCGTCTGTATCAGACCCGCTCGTCTCACCTCCTTGTCAATTGCAGGGTCAAATTGACTGGCACGCCCACGAACCTCGAGACCTAAGGACCTGCACTGGAGACAAGCAGACCTCTCAGGCCTTTGTGTGACCGAGCCGCCGTCCCTCCCCGATCGCGGGATTTTTTGGCGGCGAGCACACAGGCGCTGCAAACCACATGATGGGATCTCGCGCCGCCTTCTCCGACCTCGACACCGGCACTGTCGACATGGTCCATTTCAGCGATGGCTCCATTGTCAATATCGAGGGCCACGGTACTATCTTGTTCGTCTGCAAGAATGGGGAGCACCGTACTCTCAGCAACGTGTACTTCATCCCCGCTTGACCACGAACATCATTAGCGCCAGCTAGCTCGACGAGGTGGGGTTCCAGGTGCTCGTGGAGGGAGGAGTGATGCGGATCCATGACGAGAAGCATCGTATACTCGCCAACATCCACCAGAGCCCAAGCTGGCTGTACGTGCTCGACGTTGACATTGCATGGCCAGTGTGCTTTGCCGCGCATGCCAAGGAGGACATGTAGCTCTGGCATTCTTGATTCTGGCATGTCAACTTTGGTGCACTTAGGAAGATGGGGTGCGAGGAGCACGCCCGTGGCATGCCTCTACTAGACCACGTTGACCAAGCCTACGACGCATGCCTTGTCGGCAAGCATCGACGGACACTGTTCCCACAGCGGGCACTCTCGTGTTCAACCAAGGTGCTATAGCTGCTGCATGGGGATCTTTGTGGGCTTATCTCGCCACCAACGCCTAGCCGTAATCGCCACTTCCTCCTAGTCAATGACTACTCACGGTACTTGTGGATTGCGCTACTACCCTCTAGAGACATGGCAGCCGCGGCGATGAAGCGTATTTAGGTGGTGGCGGAGCGCAAGACCAGGAAGCTGGTTTGTGCACCTCGCACGGACCGATGAGGAAAGTTCCTGGCGTGGGACTTCAAAGAGTACTATGCTGAGCTGGGTCTGCGCCATGAGTTCACGGTGCCACATTCCCCTCAACAAAATGGTGTCGTCGAGCAACGCAATTAGACCGTGGTGAGCACCACCCAGAGTATGCTAAAGATGAAGGAACTCCCCCGGTGTGTTCTGGGGAGAGAAAGTCACCATGGCTGTCATCTGCTGAACTGCTCATCATCCAAGAGTATTGGTGGCAAGATCCCTTACTAGCTCTGGACCGGCAGCGCTCCTAGCGTCCACCATCTATGCACCTTTGGCTGCATCGCCCACATGAAGATTATGGCACCGAACCAAAAGAAACTCGACGATCGCAGTAGGCGCACCATCTTCGTCGGGTATGAGGCGGGCTTCAAGGCCTGTTTGACCCGTTGATGTGGTGAGTTCACATCAACCGCGACGTCATCTTCAACGAGGCCGGTTAGTGGAACTGGGCGGGAGATCTTTCTAATGCGGTGGACAACTTCACCATGAAGGAGGCCACTGTAGGGCTGCCCCAGGTGGTCACCTTGACCTCATCATCTACGTCACTTGTAGCAGCCACAACATCCAACTTGACATCACTCGCGCCAACGTCTTTACCAGCATCACACAACGCCAAGAGACAGTCGCCCACCACTCCAGTACAAGGTGAAGGAGTGGTGGAATTTGCCTCACCACATGAAGATGAGGCGGACCTAGATGCTGACCATGATGATGATGTGTCGCTCTACTTCTACCGGTTGGATAATGTGCTGGGCTCTTCAACACTACCTGGCCTAGTGCACCGGGAGCTGGAGGAGCACCTACTCTTGGCCAGCAATGCTAAGCCGTCTAGCTTCGCCGAGGTGCAGGAGCACGAGTGCTGGCGCCACACCATGCTCGACAAAATGACTGCAATCGAGGCGAATGACACCTAGGAACTTGTTGATCCACCATCGCGGACATGAGCCATTGGGTTCAAATGGGTCTACAAGACGAAGAAGGATGTAGCCGTGATCATCTCCAGGTACAATGCTTGGCTGGTCACGAAGGGGTACATGCAGAGGCAAAGTGTCGACTTCGACGAAGTTTTCACACCGATGGTGTGTCTAGAGTCCATGCGGCTCCTCCTTGCGCATGCCTCGAATGAGTGCTAGACCATCCATGGCATGGAAATCAAATCAGCCTTCCTCAACGGCGAGCTGCAGGAGGTGGTCTACATCGAGTAGCCGCTAGGTTTCATCCTTAAGAGGCAACAAGGCAAGCCGCTACGCCTTGTCAAGGCACTGTACGGGCTTCGTCAAGCTCCCCACGCCTGGTACACAAAGCTAGACAGCTCACTGCTCTGGCTTGGCTTCTAGCGCAGCTACTCCAAGCATGCAGTGTATCTGCTCGGCAAGGGCACGCACTGCCTCATCGTGGGGGTCTACATCGATGATCTTGTGGTCACTAGAGGCAGCACAGGTGACATCGATGAATTCAAGTCATAGATGAAGGCTACATTCCAGATGAGTGATCTAGGGCTGTTGCACTACTACTACCTTGGCCTAGAGGTGACTTAGTTGGCTGAAGGCATTACCTTGGGCCAGAGTGCACATGCAGCCAGGATTCTACAAAACGCTAGGCTAGCTTGATGCAATCCCAGCTGCATTCCGATGGAGCCGCACCTAAAGCTGAGCAAGGAGAGCACTACACCTGCTGTCGACGCAACAACGTACAAGAGTATCATTGGCTCGCTGCGGTAGCTAGTGAACACTAGGCTAGACTTGGCCTACTCAATGGGCTATGTGAGTCGGTTCATGGAGAAGCCAACTACCGAGCACCTTGTGGCGATGAAGAGGGTGCTATGATACATCGCCGGTACTCTAGACTACGTTTGTTACTACATAAGGAAGGACAAGGACGTGCATCTCGTAGGTTTCGGAGACAGTGACCATGCCAGGGACATCGACACCTGCAGGAGCACTACTGGCATCATCTACAACCTCAGCAAGAATGCCATCATCTGACAGAGCCAAAAGCAGAAGGTTGTGGCATTGTCCTCGTGCGAAGCTGAATTCATCGTAGGGACTATTACTGCCTGCTAGTGTGTGGTTGATATGTCTTCTAGCTGAGCTGAAGGGCAAGAAGGAAGGCGCGGTGAAGATTCACATTGACAGTTAGTCTGCCATCCAACGCAGTAAGTATTATTTCTTCCATGATCACATATAGATACTAGATATCACCTTAATTCGTAAATGCATTGAAGAAGGAAGGGTGAGCATCACCTTCATTGACACCGCCGTCAGACATCTTAAGGCGCTCGCATTTGAATGTTTCTATGAACTGCGCCAGCTCGGCCTTATCAATCTTAAGCAGACTGTAAAACTTAGGAGGAGATTTGTTCGATTAAGCCTTTGTTATATTTAGCTAGTACGTGTTTTTCCTTTTTCTTGCATGCGCATGTGCACTGTGCGCATAGGGAGAAGTGGCTCGCCACGAACTTGAGCGCTCAGCCATGAGCGATGTCGTGGGCATGGGGATGGACGCGCCACCACGCAACGTGCGGCAAGCAGCTGATCGCATTGCTTTGTAATTCCTGTATTTATTCAACTTAAGGACAACAGAAAAGCTGTCAGTTTTCGCAGCACCAAAGCTCTATGTGCATCGTGTTCCCAGTGTTCACGAGTGTGCGTGAGTTGTTCTCCTTCTCCGGCATACTCCAGCGTCTGCCGGTGGCATTCACCGCTGTGCTGGGTCTGACAGGCCATGCCGCGTTGGCGGCGATGATGGACCAGCAGTGGCGCGCCATGTTTTCCACCGGCCTAGACGTCGTGGGAGCGAAGTTGCGCGTGCTGCAGGACGCTGCACGGGAGACCGTTGCGCTGTCCCCGAAGCCCAACGTATCGGACCTCTTCCCAGCGCTTTGCCGCCGTCGACCTCCAGGGCTTGCGGCGCCGCTTTGCCAGGAGGGTGGCAACGGTTTACCTGCTCATCGATGAGCAGATCGAGCAGCAGTTGCGGCGCCGGATTGAAGCTGCTGGCGACAGCGCGGGTAATAAGAGCAACGACCTGTTAGACGTGTTGTTCGACATGTCGGAGCAAGGGAAGGACGACGGTATGGTGGTCATCGACAGAGATGTGATGAGAACATTTCACGCGTAAGTAAAGCACAAAATAGTTGTATTTCTTTCTCTCGTGTACATTTTTCTCTGGCGTAGGTGTTTTTTTTCATTAATTATAAAACACACTAAAAATGGTAATGAGGTGCTAGCGGGATAAAAGAAAAGTTCAGTCTTGTCCTAAATATTTGACGGTAATTGCTAGAAATCACTTGAGCCCTTGTCATTGAATTGTGATCCAATGGCCTTGACAAATCATTTTCAACCTCTAGATGAGGGGAGGGAGGGAGACAGTGTTGCTCACCAGAGAGAGGACAATTACGAACACCACCTCTCTCTAACGTAGGCGAGCTCCTTTCTTCGGTACAGATGACGGCGTTGGGTTTAGTTTTTTTTTTTGGGGGAGGCAGTGAGGGAAGCTACAAAGGGAAGGTTGGCCCAGAAGATGATTGGCAGTTGGACGGAGGACATGAACAGGTGACGACTTTGCCAGAGTCATAGGGATGGTGGACAGGATTAACACCGGGATCGTGACATCTAGAGTGGCTAGGAGATAAGAGCGACGGTGGCTGTCTCTAGTGCCTTGCGCTGCTGGAGACGTGAAGGCCAGCGGGACAGGGGCACTCACTGCCTTTAGTCTTAGGGAGGATGGAGGCCTATCAGGTGGGAAAGGGGAAGGAAGGGAGACAGTGTTGCCCACTCTGAACTCCACCTCACCCACATTTCTCTGCCCAAACCCCACCCCAACCCACTACATCAATTTTTGAATTTTTTTTATTATGAACCTTTTTATTTTTAATTCTAAAACTAAACTCCATCTTTTATATTTTTTAGTTCTGAAATTGTGACAATGCCAAGTCGCTTAGTGTGGCCAAATAATATTATCACACCAGTTAGACTAACGTAATATGACCTTTTTATAAGCAAATACCGCTTCGTTATTGGTATGTTATTTCGTTATTGGTATGTTATTATAGTAAACAGATCAAAGGATATCCTCTACTAGAATATTGATCTTGACAAGAAATTCTCTATATATTAAGATATCTCTGACAAGGGCTATAGCTCAGTTCGGTAGAGCAACTCGTTTACACGTGCGCCAATGCTTTTCAAGGGAGCTTATTATGCAATGAACATAGTGGATCTTATTGCAAAATCAATGTCTTACTTCATGGATTCGAGAGAATAGGAGAACAGTCGCCTGACAAATAGTTGGTTCAGTCCGATTCAGGTACCAACCCAGGTGCCTAAACAAATAGAACCTTTATTGATTTGCTAGTTGATAAGGTAAATATCCAGCCCACTAAATGCTAGGCGTAATGAGGATAAGAGCCTCTAAAAAAAGACGTCATATTTAATAACTGAGTGCTACAGAAATATATATGCTACGTTTATATTAAAAATAGATCGAGTTCGGAACGAGAATATAAGTGTTTAATTAGGGGTAGCACTAATTAAAGAAAAGTTTATATAATATAGTTTATTGTAGAATCTTAAGTCAATATAATAATATGAAAATAGATAGAGAAAAAATAAAATTAACATAGAGAGATATATCTGAAGATTTATATTTAAATAAAAATACTTAGAAAGTAGCTATTGAAATAAAGATTCTTATTTGATTTTAACTTTAGACTATCCTAACTTAGTTGGAAGTATTGAGTTAAGTTGAGTCAAAAATAAAATTATGGTTGAGTTTAATTTTAAAATAAAAATAAAAATATTTAAAAAATAAAAAATTCTTAATTTTAAGTCCAAACCAAGCCCACTCTAAAGCATCTTAGCCTAATCTTATTCTAGCCCTTTTTAATTCTTGAGCTGGCCTATAAGCTCTGAGGCTAGACCTTAGGCCATCAAACACATGGGCTATGTCACACTAAAGCTTATTGTACATTAGCTAAAAGATATCAGTACGAACATACGGTGTGGTTATATAAGAGTAAGTACATTTTTTTTACAGATTTTCTAATATAAATTTTTATTGGTCAAAATATATGCTGATTTTAAGATAAATTAAACCAGGTTTAAGCATATACACTAAACGATTACATATGCATATGTGACCAAACTGAAACCTGTTGTTTTCATAGCTATATTGTAAGCCTGTAAGTGGCCTCTACTGTCAGACAAATGCTGAAAACGCATGTAATCTGGACTAAAAGTCTAGAAAGATAGTTGATGCATCAAAATCAGGATCGATGGCATTCTATACAGATACATATAGAATATATGAGCAGGTCACAAGATGAATTAGTACTTGATGCTGAATTTGTCATGTTAATTCAGTCATATCAGAAACAACAGAGAATTATATGCGCAACACATTTAAAGCTTCAGTTCAGATAAAACATGCTTGCAATTCTTGGTAGATGCTAGCATCCGCAACATAGGCGAAGTCAAATTCTCCATTCCACTAACATAAGATATGTTCTCTGCATCATCTTTTTCATTAGTTGAGAATGCATGACCGATAGTAACCTTCTTGCTCAAGGGATTTAAATTCTAGAAAACCTTCGTATGTGTACCATGCTAGTCCATACTCCAACCTTATGCATGCATCACAAATTAACTTCAATGATAAACTCCGCCTTGAACTACACGTACATGTGGTTAGTGATACTCCCTCCGTTTTTTAAAATGAATGGAACTATTTTTAAGCATAACATTCTGACCAATCGTTTTATTTAAAAATTTTATATAAATATAAAAAATATTACAGTCACTGGAAGACCGGATCAATGTCACGAGATAGGAGCGAGATCTCTTGATCGACCTCGCCGGCTGCTACTTCGCCTGCGCCAACAATAATTGCGCTTCTACTGGAGTCTTCATCGCGGGTGGCCGCTCAACCTGTGCGGACAATACTGGTGGTTACTCCACCTGCGCTGGCACCGTCGGAGCAGTCTCCAACTAAGACTCCACCGACGCCTTCTCCGATTGCACCAAATGCTGCCTATATACATGACGGTCAAGAGGGGCAAGTCAATGCCCTATTTTGATTCCTTCTAGCAAGTCTAATGGGTGGGTGAAATAGGAAAAGACTGAAGGGCTTCGTTGTAGTGGTCGCTGCAATGCAGTCATATCATCTAATGGTATTACGGCTGCACACGAGGATTCAATCACCAAGGCTAAGTGCAGGGCGACGAAGAGAAACCTTGACAGGCCAATGATGCCCAAGAAGATGATGGTTGGACAGATAGGACAGACCTATCAGTGAACGTCAACGTGAACGTGTGAACGTAGAGAGGTGCGGTGGTTGACAGGTGGAATTGAAATGGGTGACGTATCATGCGCATGCGCGCGCGTATGACCGTAGAGTTCTGAAGCAGACATGACGTAATATGATTGGGTCGAACACGTGTAAATAGTGACCGAGAAGCGTCATGTTTTAATCCGATGGTTAAGAATAAATAAAGTTGTGTTATGAAATTTTAAAGGTATTTTTTTCTATAGAGATTAAGATGTTAGGAATTTATACACATAAGATTAAGAGAATTTTCATGTAAATTTTGTAAGTTGGATAAATTTAAAGTTTATTGAAGATTTATGCGGTAATTAATATTTCTTTTTTCGCATATCAGATTAATTTATTTTCTCTAGTCTTTGGATTGATTTCTTTGATCTAAAGGGTGTTTTTTAAGTTTTCTTGATCGGTTAATTAATTTTACATATTGTGTTATTAATTAATTTGTGTTTAATTAATTTTAGTCAAACTTTTATTTAGTAATTTTATTTTATTAATATCTCGAGATGTATAAGTCTGATTGAGCTGATTCTAGTTGGGTTTTTTTACCAATTTTATCTAGTTTATTCTGTAAAATTTTTAGATTAATGAGGTTAGGAAAAGTGTTAAATTTTAATTTTGTCTTCTATAATGATTCAACCCCTCCAATGAGTGGATCTAAAAAACATGTAAAACTAAGATGAAACCAAAGGTTATGGATGATGATCAGAATCTGTTTGATGACGAGGATGCCAGACGGATGGTGTTCTTAATCGCTCACTTGGAAGTTTTCGAAGTAGACTTGGGTGAGGTGGAGCTGAGCACAATAATTTGTGACTTAATAGCTACCCCTCGTAAATCCAAATCTGCTTCAAACGTAAAGGTCAATCGATCAACGATAAAAGTAATAAGAATAAAAAAAGTTGTAAATAAAACGTATATTGTGGAATAGCAGAGATCTTTTTTACTCTGTCTAAATATCGATATGTTGCTGAGAAATTAGGGAGCACAATCTAGAGTTTGTTGCTTTATTGGAGACGAGGAAGAGTGATATGTCAAACATGAATCTTAATCACCTATACGGAGGGTGTTGATTTCGTTTGGCATTTTTTACCTCATGGCAGATCAGGTGAGATATTACTTGGGATTAATAAAGCTATAATGGATTTGTCGAAGGAGAATTTTACGTTAAATTCCATATACTTAGTAAGGAGGACAAATTTGAATGGATTTTGATGGCTGTCTATAGACCAGTGGATAAATTCAAATCTAGCTTCTTAGCTAAGCCAGTCCGTGCTTAAACAACCATGCCGATCGTCATGGGTAGATGTAAGATGTTTCTCATAGCGTAGTTTTATTTCTAAATAAATATTTTGTGGAAAATATTTGTGGGATGGGTTGTCGTTACCAGTGTTTTCCTTTGTGGCGAACAACCAGCCTTTGTGATTAGAAACGAGTCTATGTGACTCGAGGTGACGGTTGGCACTAGGTTGTTATTTGGTTGAGATGGCCGAGTTGGTATGCCGAGAAGGCTGAGGGCTAAGATGGTCGGTTATGAGCCAAGATGGCTCTAGTGATATTTTATTTTAAGGACTGAGATGGCTAGTTGCGAGCTAAGATGGCTTGGATGGATTATCTACATTAGGTGCTAAGTTGGCATGGTTTAATATGGACTTTTTACTCATGATTATTGTGACACGTTGTTGCAAAGCAACATGTGGAATGGAGTAAGGTATGAGCCTCGTTCTGAAACTAGTACTTGATTCACTAGTGTTTTATAAACAACTATTTAAAAACTTTGCTATTTTGAAAACAAACATTTATCCAACCTTGTTTATAGTCCTGCATGTCATATTTTTCTCTAGCTTGTTGAGTACACTGAGTACTTATCCTTGCTATTATATATTTATATAGAGTTAGAGGAGGGATACATCGACCCTTGTATCGAAGCCTACTTCTAAGAGCAGATTGAGTACAACTTCTCTGGGTTTTCAGGCCTAGTTCCAAAACAAAGCCTGTTTTTCATGTCCACCGCTTTGCTCTTAGTGTTTTATATTTCATGTCTTCCGCCGCTACTCTTCCGCTCCTAATTTAGCTTATCCTATTTTACTAGTGTTTCTACTAGTCTGAAGTCTGTCCACGACAGTAGAATGTATGAGACTTCCACCAGTGTTGTAATAAAACCTTGTTACTTCTGATTTTCACTCTTTTTCTATGAATACCAGCTTGCGTATCCTAGGACGGGTACTATATTCATAGATAATATTGTGACCTTCAGCCTATGCTGATTAGTATTTGCAGTTTGGCATGGTTTGGGGTGCCACAGATGCTGTATTTGATATGGAGCACTACAAAGCATCTGTCATAGATGGGTTTGCAGCAGAATTCTATCAGATATTCTAGAAAGTCATTAAACATGATTTAATGAATTTATTCCATGAATTATATACTGGTGATATGTCGTTGATAAGTCTAAACTTTGGGAGTGATAACTCTTATCCTAAAAGCCAAAGAAGCGAATGGCAATACAGACCTATTTGTTGTTTAATGTCAGCTTTAAGTTATTCACTAATGTTGCCACAAATAGGATTAACTTAGTGCAGACCATGTAGTGAGTCCAACCCAAACAACTTTCATAGAAGGGCAAAACATCCTAGAGGGTGTCATCATATTACATGAAACTGTACATCAATTGCATCAAAAGAAACTAAATGGTGTGATATTTAAAATCGATTTTGAGAAAACATATGATAAGGTCAAATGGTTATTTTTGATGCACGTTTTTCATATGAAAGGGGTCTCAACCAAGTGGATTTCTTAGATTAAGTTTTTTATTTCGGGTGGAAGTGTATGAATAAAACTAAACAATGATATTGGGTCTCTTTTTGAAAAAAAAGGCCTTCAACAAGGTGATCCTCTTTCACCGATGCTTTTTAATAATGTAGTTGATATGTTGGCCATTCTAATCATTAGAGCCAAAATAGACAAGTAGATTTGTGGGGTAGTCCCTCATCTAGTGGATGATGGTCTTTCTATTTTGTAGTATGCCGATAATACCATTCTTTTTATGGATCATGACATTGAAAAGGCTCATAACATGATGCTTTTTTTGTGTGCTTTTGAGAAACTCTCAGGTCTCAAGATTAATTTCCATAAGAGTGAACTATTGTACTTTGGTGAAGCTTGAGCCATGGAAGACCAATATACCGAACTCTTCAGTTATACTTCTGGTGAATTCCTATTACTCTACTTAGGCATTCCTATTCATTATAGGAAACTAAGAAATGTTGAGTGGAAAGGGGTAGAAGAACACTTTGAGAAGAGACTCAGTAGCTAGAAAGGAAAACATCTTTCGACAGGAGGACGTTTAACACTAATAAACTTGGTCCTTAGTAGTCTTCCTATGTATATGATGTCTTTCTCTACAATATCAAGGGGTGTGCTTAAGAAACATGATTATCTTCATTCTAGATTCTAAAAGTACCTATTGGCAAAATGGAGTATTATGTGCCAACCCAAATATCAAGAGGATTAGGTATTCATGACTTTGATATAAAAAATGTTGTCTTGCTTAGCAAGTGGTTATTTAAGTTGTTTGTCACAAGTCCAATGGAAAGCTGGAGACTTATATTTCTTGGATAGTCTCATCAAGGTCAAGCATGATTTTTTACAATTTGGCAAATTTATTATGAGAAATGGTACCCAAATGAGGTTTTGGGAAGACAAGTGGTTAGGACAAGTTCTGCTATGAGAATAGTATCCTTGCCTATATAATATAGTTAGGAATAAACATGATATTGTAGCAAATGTGCTGCAAAACTTCCCTCTGAATGTTTTTTTGGCGAAGGGATCAAATTGGCAAAAATTAGTGACATGGAATAATCTTCTTCCATGAATCGATAACCTAGTGCTCGGTTAGGATCAAGATGAGTTTCGTTAAAATTTAACCCAGAATAGGGAATTTTCAGTGAAGTCACATTATCTTGCCTTAGTACCTTTTGATGTACCCAATATAAACAAATTACGTTGGAAATAAAAAAACTACCACTTGAAGTGAAGTTCTTTTTATGGTATTTGCATCGTGGGTGTTCGCCACCAAATCTCATGGGGAAGGTCCGACCAGGGTGAGATGGCGGCTCGGTCACACGAAGGCTTAAGAGATCTGTTTAGCTCTAGTACAGGTCCTTAAGCTTTAAGGTTCAAGGGCGTAGTAGTCAATTTGGTCCTGCAATTGACAAGGAGGTGAGACGAACGAGTTAGTCAGACGATGGGCCAATACGAGCTCTCGCTATCGGCTAACCGCCGATAGAATTGAGTTGGTTATCGGCCACATCCTGATGGCTCCTGTTATTGGCTGGTCACCGATAGGGATTGGGACGCTCTTCCATCGGCTGGGGGAGCCAACGAAGGCGTAGGCTGATATTGATGGATGTGATGGCTCTGGATATAGTAAAAGCGATATCCTGATCCATCGGACGCAGAGCCGATAGGGACACAAAAGGGTATTCAAAGGATAGCAAAGCACACGGGATCCCTTCTAGTTGCCTATGGAAGCTGTAGTGTTCTAGCATCGGCTGAACAGCTAATGGAGGCATGAGATAGACGCGTGGAATGGATTAGAGAACCTATCGGCCAAAGAGCCGATGATGCTCTACGGCATCTGACTCGTAGAGCGGGGCCCGATCCCTCACGAAGCCACAAGGGCTAGTGACCATGATAACAGTGTTGTTAGGACCAACCTCAATAGATCGGACCAAACCGAGATAGTATGAGGCCGGAGACTAACGACACGGAGACAACGGAGGCTTAGACCGAACATGACGACGAGGGAGGAAAGAGGCAAGGTCATCGGCTACCTACTGGCCGAATGCCTGACACATGCCTACATCTAAACCCATCAGCCACATGAGCCAATGTGGAATGAGACCCGCTAGATCTAAACACCGGCCACGTCAGATGCGAGCCCTAGAAGATTGGATCGAACAGAGACAGTACCAGGAAGCATCCGACATATCCAGATCGACCTTTAGAGGATCGATCATTAGACGATACGTGAGACAGATGTGGGGCCTGTGTTGAGGATAACTCATCGGCTACTCACTCCAATGAGATGTCGCGCAAAGACCCACCAGGGCACCAGCTTGAACCACCACCACCGATCTCTTAGGTCGAATCGAACTGATGCAGCATGAGACTGTGGACGGAGGAGGGAGACTGACGCACTGGCATGCCTTATGTGGACGTGATGAGGTACACTCAAACCTAACCGATGAAGCCTTAGACAGAACAGAGCATACGGTAAGAAGACATCTCTAAAGGTATGCGTGTATCGACCGAAAGGCTGATGCAGTAGGCGTGACGGTCGATGGAAGTCTTCTGAAGACATGTGCGTATCAGTTGAGAAGCTGATACATTGGGCATGTTGCTCAAGGTATGGATAACTTATCGGCTAAATACTCCGATGAAACGCCAGGCAGAGACCTACAAGCTTGTGGTTCAATCTACTATCGGCAGCCTCGTAGGTCGAACCTAACTGATGCAGCATGGGACGGATGACGGCAGAGAGAGCTTGGTAAACTGATAGACCTTGCACAAACGTAATGCGGTACACTCGATCTAACTAAGACGTCGAACCTAACCGATGCAGCCTTAGATAGAGTAAGATATACCGAGATAGTAGCGGGACTTATTCCTTCGCCGGAGATCGAACTTAACTGATGCAGCCTTGCGTCGAGAGCTAGACCCTGCCGGTAAAAACCTAGACAAGCTAGAGTGGTGATGCACCAAAATTGTATTGATCGAGAGATGATTTACAGTCGTTCAGGGGGTCTATATTTATATCCTGGCATTATATTGTTTGATGTGGTCACAATAACCATCGGATGTTACTTTTTAAAAATATAACAGGAAAATATCTCTAAGAAAGTTAACTAAACTACTAAACCTTCCTATTATAAGATAAAATTTACATAGATAAGTTATCCTGCCATGAGTTCTACGGCTCGTCCTCAAACTCGGCCTCATTTGGATAGTTTTCTATAATTAGACCAAATCCTTCCTCGCTTCCTTCAATCGGCTTCTTTCCTGTAACAATTGGACTCTTCTTTACTAAATCGATCATCTTTCCAATCTTTCCTTAGGCTTATCAAATTTTAGCGTTAACAGTGGGGTATTTTTCACAAGAGATAACCTTGATAAGCACAATTGGCAAGGCAGTAAGAACTGTTTCTTTTGTCATGAATATGAGACAATTTTATAATTGTTCTATGAGTGCTGTTTTGCTCGTGCTATATGGTGAATTATTCAAGGGACTATAGAACTATTCCCACCTCATGGTGTGTCCTATATATTTGGTAATTTGCTAGGGGAATCAGGAAGGACATGAAATCATTTATTCTAGTAGGGGTGGCAACTATTTTTTTTGTCATTATGGCTGTGCAGGAATAATATGGTTTTTTTTTTGTTTTTTCTCTTTGTGAGGGGTTGCCATTGTGAGCTGTCTCTGCTACTAAAAACTAATATTCCCAGGCCTCCTCCCATTAACTACACAGAGGCGCAAAAAGGCAACCACCTGTGGTAGTTTCATAAGGGAGGGAGAGCTAATGGGACGAATAAGACGACCGTCTGTGTAAACCAAATATCGTAGGTGGTCGCAACCGTCTATCGTCTATGTAAATTCATCGATTTTCACATATGGACATCTCAGGAGACCGTCTGTGAAAATACCAATATTTTCATAGGTGGACATCTTAGGGGACCTGCTGTGAAAATGGAGGTATTTTTATAGGCGGCCGTGTTAAGAGGACAACCTGTGTCTTGTATTTTCTTCCTTCTCTTGCCATGAACATCAGTGATCACATAGAAGTTTCAAAAGTTGAGCCGCTGGATGCCTCACCTCCCTACTACCACTATTCCTCCTCACTTCCCACTATGTCCCCATTTTCCCAATAAATAGAAGGCAATTTGTGCATTTCTCACCGCACTCTCTCTCCCCCCTATCATCCTCTACTTTGATCGGCAATAGTGGACTCCCCATGGAATCCACAATACATAACCACCAACGAGGAAAAAGGGCATACCGAGTTGTCCTTGGACTACTCACTTCCCTTGTCGCCTCTACCGAAGCTTGTGAAGGAGTGGAATGGTGACCACAAGCGGTTCTACCACTATGGGTTACCGTCGACACTGGACTCCAACTATAAGGAGGAGGATGACAGCGGTGACAAAACCGACAACTAGTTAGTCAAAAATGATGGTGGCTAGCGCATAGGACAATGCAGCAGCTGCTAGTGAGGCAAGTGTGAAGGTCAACATGGAGGAGCACGTAGGAGCCCGGGGATGGCATGGGTGGTTGGCTTAGTGGCCAGTGTGGCGGCATGCATTTGGGAGGCGAGCCACAGGTGAAGAGGCTTCATAACTAATTAGTAGTAAATTTGTTAGGATTAATTTCTAGCAATTAGTTGGTGTTAATTAGTGCTATATAGTTAAATTAAGATAATTAGTACTAGTTTAAAACTAATTTTTGCCAATGGCAGGACCTAGATCAAGTATTTCTATTTCACCGACATATGGACCCATAGATTAAAATATTAGTAGTTAAATTTTGTTCTTTAAAATGTAAAGATAAATATTAACAAAAATATCACTTATGCTCCCCTAGAGTTGATTGGTAAGATCAGTGCATATACTGACCTACTAAAACAACCTGTTATGTCATCCACCTAGAACATTATCATATTTTCATGACTTATGCTGGGATACAACATTGAAGTTAGTAGCTCATTATTTGGCCTAAGGTTGTATAGGTTAAAGCATTCAAACCAACTTTTACTCAACTATCAAATAAGTACATGATGGTAGGTCCTATGCCAAGCCACCACCACTCTCACTCAATGAGGGCCAGAATTAGCCCCCATCATCGGCCCTAATCGCACCCCTATAGTGAGTGTGAGATCAAATGATATATGGTTTCTTTGTTAGATTATAGTTAGCCATTCTATTCTTTTTTCTTGTAGTATTGCATTATTTTCCATTTAGGTGATTAGCCCTCTAGGCTGGTCTAGACCTATATGTAGGTAAGCAAGAACCTAATGCTCCTCTGTCAGCAACACAAATGGTTAGTGATGGCATGTTCATGGTATACATTAGCATTGATCATGATAAACATGGGACTACCCATTGCAGTGTGAACATTGGGCAGAGTATGTTCACAACCATCTGTGTCAAAGGCTGATGCCGTTAGAGATGCAACCAACCAACTTGGGACACAGTGTATTTTTATCTTCCCCAACTTTAGTTATTTCAAACTAAAAGGGTTGGAAGATAACAATGACGTGGCAAATATGCCTCTTAAGATTTTCAACGCCCATCTGAATGAGGCACATTAACCTTGTCTTATTACAGTTACAATATTTTCAATTTTATTATTACTAATATTTTCAAGTTTCGAGGCCAAGACTCAAGAGACAACAATGAAGTGGCTAGGTTCAAAGGGAGTGGGAGCTGTGGAGGAAGGAGTAGCAATGGTAGGAAAGTTGTGATGAAAAGGAGGAAGAAGGAAGAAGGAAGAGGGTGGTTACCTCTTCCCACTTGCTGGCATGATGAGAAGGGGTGCATGATGACAGGCTCAAGCTTCTCCACCTCCCCTTTCACTATTCTCCTCCTCTCTCTCATAGAATTTGGAGGTCATGGAGGGAGGCCGGACTTAGGCTGGAGGATGTGTTGATTGAGCAGGATATGGTGGATTGTTGTTTCTTGATGTTTTGTGATCTTTTGTTTCTTGTTATTTCATGATCCTATTGGTGAACTTGTGATTTGTGGATAATTTTCATCATGATATTGATGAACTTGAGTGATTTGTTGTTGACGAGCAACAATTTAATTGAGCTACCACATCTGATGCTGCCACTGTGCCTCTAAACTCAAGCTTGATCATTTCTGCTGCCCATGCTCCTAGCTTCAATCCTACCAGGCTGCCACCAGTGCTACTACAGTACTGCAATAACCTCAAGTGGTAAGGTAGGGATGGGCCACAGAAGAAATTTGCAACTGCCACAGAAGATTGATAGTCATCCGTTCCTCATGAATATGGTGTTTGTGGAGTCGACAAAGATGCAAGCTGATGGCAGAGATCATTGAAAGTACAAAAGACCAAGGGTGACATCATCGCAATTAATTGAAAAATATCAAAAGTGGTAGGAAAAGGACTAGAGATCAGCATCATCATTCACAGATGAGGACAAGATCTACTAGAATCCCCATTGGTGTTGCCCCTGTTTTGGGTTCTATTGGGATCAGAGGATGAGACTTCCATTAGTCGATCACTGTCCAATGTGCAATGTCTGATTGCACGAAGCCAATTGGATTTAACACAGGCTAATTGAACAAACTAGGAATGATACGAGTCTCGAGATCGGCTACACCATCTACCAAGGATCAATCATGAGCTACATGAGGGATTTGAACATCCATGCCAGCGAGTTTTGGTGGACGACCAGTTATCCTATGGGCTGATATGTCAAGGGGACGATCAAGAAGCGAAATTCAACAAGGAGTTTAATAGAGAACGCTAAGGTCAGAATCTTCAATGGTGCCCTAGCAACATGTTGATGAAAAGCTAGAAAAGAAGGGTATAATGATTGAGAGCCAGTGAGCAAGAAGAAGAACAACAATAGCTGCATGAGTAAGCAAAGCATCATTGACAAAGCAAAGGTGTCTAATAAGAGTGGCACGTTAAGTAGAATAATAATAATGTTGATCCATCAGCTTCAGTGAGCATGGTGTTTAATTTGCCAATGGAGTACAGAGTGCGAGGAATTGAAGGTGGTGAGGCTAAAGAATCAATGACACAATTGGCTTGGAGCCCCAACAGGTGGTGTTTGATAAGCCTAGGGAGTCAAAGCATCAGCATTTGCACCCACTGCACTCAACAGACATGTGGACAGTAAGCCGATGGCAAAAATGCTCGTCGATGGTGAGGCAGCTATGAATTTGATGGCTTACTTGACGTATCGAAAGCTTGGGAAGACTATTGAGTGTTTAGTCAAAACTAATATGGTGCTTAGGAAATTTGGTGGTAATGCGTTGAAAACTAAGGGAGCAATTAGTGTGGAGCTAATTGTAGGAAGTAAGACCCTGTCTACCACATTCTTTGTCATTGACACAAAAGGGTCGCATAGCCTACCGTATAGGAGAGATTGGATCCATGCCAATTGCTGCATACCATTGTCCTTGCATCAGAATCTGATTTAGTGGTAAGGCAACCAAGTGGAAGTAGTCTCAGCCGATCTATCGGGGAGCATGGCAGCAACTAATTACTCTTCTTAGGAGCTGGAGTAAGCGGAGTGCATATCTGATCGGGTGTTAGAAGCAAAATACCTCAAGGTTTCCAATCAAAAGATACAACCAATTCAACAAGTCAGTTTAGAAATGTTGCTATGATGGAGACCATAGAAGACATTGAAGGAAAGTTAGGACAAGGTTTTATGTCGGCTGATGACTTGGAGGAATTAGACATAGGCCTAGGGGATAGACGAAGGCCGACATATGTAAGTAAAAAATTATGTACTAAAATAAAAGAAGAGTTAATAAACTTATTAAGAGAGTGTCAGGATTGCTTTGCTTGGGAATATCAGGAGATGCCAGGATTAAGTCAATAGATTGTGGAACATTGACTTCGAATTAAGCGAAGGTATTAGCCATACAAGCAATTGCCAAGGAAGTTCAAGGCAGAACTACACGGACCTATAAAAGTAGAGATTACAAGATTATATTATGCGAAGTTTATTAGATCATGCCGATAAGCCAAATGGGTTTCTAACGTAGTCCTAGTATGAAAAAGAACGATTAACTAAGGGTGTGTGTTGACTTTTGGGATTTGAATAAGGTCACCCCTAAAGATAAATATCCAATGCCGATAGCAGATATGTTGGTGGATGCATCATCCAGACACAAAATTATTAGTTTTGTGGATAGGAATACAGGATACAACCAAATTTTTATGGCGAAAGAGGATATACCAAAGATTGCATTCTAATGTTTGGGTGCTATTGGCTTGTACGAGTGGATTGTGATGACTTTCGGGCTAAAGTACGCTGGTGACATGTATCAAAGAGCAATGAATTACATATATCATGATCTCATCGGCGAATTGATACAAATTTACATCAATAATGTGGTGGTTAAGTTGAATAGTGATGAAGGCTATCTAGCCAATTTACGAAAGGTTCTAAAAGAATGAGGAAATATGGATTACGGATATACCCTAACAAGTGTGTGTTTGGTGTATCAGCTAGGAAATTTTTAGGTTTCATGGTGCACGAGAGAGGTATTTAGATTAGCCAATGGAGCATCAGGGCCATCAAAAACATGGAGCCACCAATCAACAAAATGAAGTTGCAGATATTGATCAGTAAGATAAATTTTGTGCAGAGGTTTATTTCAAACTTGTCAGAAGGACTAAGCCATTTACTCCATTGTTGAAATTGAAGGCTGATTAGGAATTTGTATGGGGGAGGAGCAACAAAAGGCCTTTGATAGGATCAAAGATTATTTGAGTTTGACTCCAATGCTTATTCCACTGCAAAGAGAGAAAATATTTAAGTAGTATATATTTGTCGATGAGAAGTCTATTGGATCAATCTTAATATAGGAGATTGATCAAAAAGAAAGGGTCATGTTTTATCTTAGTGGAAGGCTTTTGGATGCCGAGATATGATATCCTGCTGTGGAGAAACTTGGCTTGTTCTTATATTTTTCGTGGACAAAATTAATGCATTATTTGGTATCGGTTGAGTGCATCATGGTGTGTAAATTTGATGTTGTCAAGTATATGTTGTTAGTGCCGATATTGAGAGGCAGGGTCGGTAAATGGGTTTTGGTTTTGGTGGAGTTTAATTTGAGGTATGAATGTGCTAAAGCAATAAAAGGGCATGGAATAGCTGATTTTACCATGGACCGCAGAAATGAGTCTATAGGTTATGTTGAGCCAATGCCCTGGACATTGTTCTTCAATGGGTCGGTTTGTAGGTATGGGTGCGGCATCGGTCTGGTTATAATATCACCTCAGGGAGTATGTTTTATATTTGCTTTTACTATCAAGCCACGAGGTAATACTCAAAGGGTTGCAGTTATTGAAGGAGATTGGGGTCGTTGCTATAGACATTATGGTTGACTCATTACTTGTGGTAGAGCAGTTGGCTAGGGAGTATGAATGTAAAGATGACATACTGAAGACTTATTACGAGGAATGTAAGGTGTTGTTGAAAAATTTTAGGATGGTGTCAGTGAATCATGTTCCCATAGAACAAAATATAGAGGCAAATGAGCTTGCCCAATTTGCGTCAGGGTATTAGATTATAGAGAGACTGATAGAAGTTGAGATCACTGATATCGATGCCGATGACTGGAGATGAGGGATTCTCGATTATCTACAAAATCTGTCATAGTCGGTCCTAAGGAAGCTTCGTTACAATGCTATGAAGTATGTATTTCTTCATAAAGAGTTATAGTTTTGGATGACTAAGGGGGTCTTGCTAAGATGTTTGAGTTTGGAAGAAGCCAAAGAGTTTATGTGTGAAGTACACGAAGGGATTTGTGAGACTCATCAATCGGCCTATATGATGAAATGGTTGTTGAGGTGAATTGGTTATTTTTGGCCAACAATGCTAGAAGATTGTTTCACATATTATAAAGAATGTCAAGATTGTCAGAAGTTTAGAAGCATCCAACGAGCACCAGCATCAACCGTGAAGTCGATCGTTAAGCCTTGGCTATTTAGAGGATGGGTATTGATATGATCGGCCAGATAAACCCACCATCAAGTAAAGGACATATGTTTATATTGGTAGCAACAAACTACTCTACTAAGTGGGTTGAAGCAATATCATTGAAGAAAGTTATATCTAAGGATGCGATCGATTTTGTTAGAGAATATATCATCTATCGGTTTGGGATTTCTCAGACAATTACAACCGATCAAGGATATATATTCATGTCTGACGAGTTTCAAAAGTTTGCTACTAGTATGGAAATTAAGTTGTTAAATTCATCGCCTTATTATGTATAGGCCAATGGTCAAGCCAAATCTTCAAATACAAGTTTGATAAAATTGATCAAGTGCAAGATAAATGAACAACCACGTAGATGGCATACGAAATTGTCTGATTCATTAATGGCATATCATATGGCATGTCATGGGTCAACTCAAGTGTCGCCCTATCAATTGGTCAATAGGTATGAAGCAGTACTATCATGGAAGACTCACATTAGCTCAAGGAGGATATCATTGCAAAATCAGTTAATAGCCGATGATTATCATAGTTTGATGATGGATGAGCCTAAGGACTTAGCTTAGAATCGCTTACATGTGCTTGAGAGGATTGAAGAAAACAAAGTTAAGATAGTTCAGCACTATAATTAGAAAGTGATTTCTAAATCGTTTACCAAAGGCAACCTTGTTTCAAAATTAATTTTACCGATTGGGTCTAGAGATAATCAGTTTGGAAAATAATCACCTAATTAGAAGGGACCGTATTTGATTAGCCATTGCGTGCCAGGTAATGCACATGTACTAAAAAAATTTTGAAGGTGAAGAAATTGCCAGTGCACTTAATCGAAAATTCTTGAAGAAATATTATGGATTGATTCTTAAATTAGCTAGAGCATAGCCGATGTCTAAATAAAGCCGACGATGATGTGTTGCCTTAAGATAGCCTATAGCAATGGGCATCACCTTTAGAAAATATTAAAGTAAAAATAAAATGACATGGATGGTTAAATTGCCTAGAGCCGATAGAGTTATGTTATATGCATCCGACTAAAATTGTTAAACTACATTAAATGATAAGGTTAAATCAACTCAAGAAGTCGTAGTTGTCTTGACCACGCATAGGTGGATTTGGTAAGCCTTGTCAATAATCTTGGCATCTTCTGCATCAAATCCTAGGATGGTTGTGATATTTTTGGATTGGTTAATAGTCTAGTGTACTATATCTTTAAATTTTGCTTCTTGTTCTTTGATGGTTTGAGGAAGAGTGGTGAGAAAAAGTTTTGTTGCTTTAATGTCATTGTGCGTTCGTTTTATCTCTAACAACAAGTCAACCTCTTTTTTTCATCAATTTGGTGATAGTGGCCACTGTGGTAGCTGAGATGGCAGATAGCTCATCAAGTCGATCCTTGATGGATTGAGAGGCTAATCGGTCATCCCGAAGGTATTGGGCCACGGCTTTGTGTTGTCTGGCCTTTACAACTTTGAGTCGATGAGACTTAAAAAGGCTAGGGTTAAGGCTTCAGGAAAGTCTTCTGGTAGTTTAATTTGCACTTCATGTAACTTTGTCTTGATCATCCTTGAGTCATTTACCAGTGTATCGATGAGGCTTGAGGATGTCTAGCAATTGTTTCCTCTCTAATGGTGTGCTATTGATTGCTCTGTTGTATGTAACTGCTGCAGAAACAGACACACACACATATATATATACCAGCACTGGTAGGTTATTTTCATGGGCTAAAAACAAGATGTGAATAAAAATCAATTTCTATTGACGGCTTACTTAATGAAGCTGCCGTAGAAATGACATTCTATGAAAAAAAAAGCAAAAAAAACATTTCGTATTTTACTAGTCTCCTTAAACAACTTAAGCAATTTTTACATGTAATATGTGTATGTGTGGTAATATAGGATTATAACCTAGGACCTCTCGTTATTATCCCACGTTTGAAGCTGTTGTTAACTATATAGCACATGTCTCCATCCAACGTCTTTGAATAAATTTATAAATTTATTTTTCAAAATAGATGTGTGAAATTGTAACCAATTTATGGGCCTATACTATCTCAACTGAAAAATAATTTCTCTATATAAATCTGTAGATCTAGTTGAGCGTAATAATTCTCATATTATAAAGTTGTCCCGTCCGATATGATTTTTCTTAAAATAAGATTGTTTACATTTTTAGCTGTGGCTCCTCAAGAGAATCAGCTGTGAAATTATGATTTCCACGTGCGCCGCTTTATATGATCAACTGTGGAAATAAGGCTTTGTTTTCAATATGTGGTTCTCTTAAAGAGCCATCAAAAAATCGATTTTCCACATGCCATTTTAGACAACAAGACCCCTTCACTATTGTCATAAGTAGATTTTCTTCGGTTCTGCCTGTACAAATAAAAGTAGTTCGTCTACAAAAATCGTTTTCGATATAATGTATAAGTGTGATGCCCAAATATGGGAAATGGTTAAGCACGTACGTCCAACTGCGTCGATTCTTGGGACGCTTCCAACCACGAACGAGGCCAACTCCTTATCCAATTTATCTGTATGTGTTGGACACGTTCTCGGCCACTCCTTTCCCCTCTTTTCTCTTCAACACGGTAATAGAGAAACTCTGCCACCATGCGTCCAGCTGCTGGCCGGACCCAAGCTTTTCCGGCCAAGCTCCTCTCATAGCACGAAGCTTGCGCCTCATTCACCTCTCCCACAGCGGCGCAAGCTATGGACCCCTACCCACCGCCGAAGATGATGTTGAAGTTGCTTTCTTCCGGCTAGTCCTGCCCTCAATCCTTCTTTGGCGCCGATGCCATGCGTATGCGGCGATCTCGCCGCTCTGCATAGATTAATCTATGGTAGTAGGAAGTAGGGGAAAAGTAGCTATGAGCATGGGAGCCTACACCCGGTCAAGGAAGTAGGGGAAAAGACTAAATCCGATCATTATAGTAGAGAAAAAGGATAGATCCTACGATCGAGTGTTTTACTTTTATAGTCGGATATTACACATGTTGCATACTTCTTAGATGTTACACATGTTGTAATTGGTATTTTTCAATGTAGCATCTGATTGAAATATTTTTTACAAGCAATAAACATTTTTCACTAAGAGCTAATACATCTTAAACTATTCTTGTTGAAGTTTTTTTTACTAAAAGATGAAACATCTTAAATATTTATTTACATGTGGTAAAACACCATCCAACAACTGCTAAAAATGAGACATCCGGGTCGTTGTCACGTGCTGCAAGTATACATTTTCGCAGTGGTACATATAATGCAGTGCTGAGTCAGTTTTCCATCTATAAATTCACCTTCAGGGGTTGGTCTTGCTCCTGCGAAAAACCATTTACTCTAGAGTTACTCCTAGTTATTAATTATCAGAAAGAAAGATGGCCTTCTTCCTCGTCTGCACGTCCTCGCTTCTGCTTGTCTTTCTCAGTTTATATGTGTTCCAACTATTTGCTGACACTCATCGCCGTCTTCCACCTGGCCCAAGACCTCTTCCGCTCATCGGCAATCTCCTCCACATCGCGGGCGAGCTGCCGCACCGGTCCCTCGCGCGCCTCGCCGGACGACACGGCCCGCTCATCACGGTCCGGCTGGGCACTATGGTCGCTATCGTCGCCTCATCTCCGTCGACGGCCCGCGAGATCCTTCAGACGCACAATTCCAGCCTCACCGGCCGCATCCCGCCGGACGCATGGCACGGCGTGGGGCACGCCGCTAACTCCGTGTTCGTCCTCCCGCCGCGCCGCAAGTGGCGTGTGCTGCGGAGGATCGGGACGGAGCACCTGCTCTCACCGAGGCTGCTCGACGGTAAGCTACAGCCGCTTGTGCGGGACACCGTCCTTGGCCTGGTCGGCCGCGTGTCAGAGATGGCCGCGGCGTCAGGCGGCCCGCAGCCCGTGCAGGTTGGCCACGCCGCGTTCGCGGCAATGATGGACATGCAGTGGCGCGCCATGTTCTCCACCGGCATAGACGACGTGGGGGAGAAGGCGCGCGTGCTGCAGTACGCCGCGCGGGAGGCCGTGGCGCTGTCCCTGAAGCCCAATCTCTCGGACTTCTTCCCAGCGCTCGCCGCCGTCGACCTCCAGGGCTTGCGGCGCAGCTTCGGCAGGCTGGTGGGAATGGTTTACCAGCTCATCGACGAGCAGATCGAGCAGCGGATGCAGCGCCGGTTTGAAGACGATGGCAACGGCACGGGCAATAAGAGCGAAGACCTGCTAGACGTGCTGCTCAACATGTCGGAGAAAGGCAAGGTGGCCATCGACAGAGATCTGATCAGAACATTTCTCGCGGTCAGTAAAGCACCTGACGATATTTCTTTCTGTCATGTACAATTTTCTCTAGCTTAAGTGTTTTGTCCATTACATGATGACACACGGCTAAAATGGTATGTGCGTCTGCTATGTAATGGCAACAAAAATAATAGTATAAGTTTGAAGATGTGCTAGCGGCAGGGTTCACAATTTAGACTGATTTCGTCCATCTAGAGCCGTGACAACATGTGCGTCTCGAACAGTTTTTTTCATAATTTATTGAACTTCATATGAGGTTTATCAAAATTCATTCAAAATTAACCAAAAGATGACGTCTCGATTGGGGTCAAAGATCACGAGCCAATCGAAATTGTAAACCCTTGTGAGATAAAAAAAAAACTCCCTCTTACATGTTTGATATTTAGGACAATATTCAGTTTTAAAATATTTACCGTCAATAATTTTTTAAATTCTTAGTTTAAAAACAAACAGAATGTTACCTTTTGATTTGGTTTGAAAAATACCATCAAAATATTTTGAAGTTAGTAAGTTTTATAAATCATGTGATTGATGAAAAAATATTTATGACAAGATGGTATAGCATGAAACTAGCTATTAAAATTGAAACTAGCCGTATTTTATTATCCAATGTATGTGAATAAAAAAAATCCTATTTGTATACCAAAGTTGTCAACATTAGTGAATAATGATTTAATAGTTACAAACAATAAAAAAAACAACGTACCACTATAAATAGTCAGCATCACTGATAGTATCACCCACGGTCTTTGTCTGTCTCGCAACCTAGATAAGCCAAAATGTCAGCCAGAACAGCAGAAATGAATGGGGAGTAAATGCTAATGGCTCGATGTTTTTAGTGCGTTACTTCCTAGAAGATGTGGTGTTGGACTGTCTGTAATTATTGCATCATATTTTTTGAAAAAGTGGTCAAATTTTTAACAAGTGTTTTATACTGTAAATATGGCATATCTTACACTATCAATTTCAATTCTTTTAAGTGTGTTTTCCAGTATATACTATTATAGAAGAAAAAAGAAAAAAAACAGTTGATTGCTTATTAATTAAAAATATCTACTTGTTAAATTTAACACATTAATCTACAAATCGACGGAAAAAAAAACAAGGAAAAAAAAAGCTAAGAGATGTACCAACAGACTTAGCATATGATTGTGAGTTAGCCATCAAATGGTGAAAAGAACTGAAATCAAGCAAAAGTATGGCATCAATCTTTAAGCAAAATCATTTGGTGTTTGATGAGGTGTAGAACAGGCCTGCAGGATTCGAGCTAGTCCCTTTTTCTTCTAAGCAAATGAGTATCAAGCACCTATAGTATGCAAGGGGTATCCATGGACCAACTAGGGGTCTCTGATCCCTACTGGACCCCTTTTGTATCCGCCTTGCACCCACACATACTCCAAACACGTACTATACACTTGTAAGTGTGTCCCGGTGGAGACTATTGATATATTTGTAAATTCCACACAACTAATATTCAATAGATAACCGTTTACTGTTGTGAATGAAAATTATCCGGTATAATATGTCCATAAATTATTAAGCATAATACTCTGTTTATGTGCTAACAACTTGATCTAAAACTAGTAAAATTTCAAAATTTACCGTATGTTTTGTGCATCACCTAACCCATATGTGGATCCGCACTTGCTTGTTTGTGCGTAATTCTGGGCATTAGGACCTGAATCATTTTGAGTCAAGAGTTATGTATCTACCCAGATCAAACAAAAGTGCTCTTTTATCTCGCGTCCACAAGAAGACGAAGGAAAAAGGGGAGCCTAAAACAGACTAAAACATGCCATAATTAGAAACCATAATATCGCTAGATAGTTTTTTTACCATCAAACAGTAGGTCATCCCCCTATGGTATATTAATTTTTTAAAATTTTACAAGGTTTATGTACAAACAACCATAATATCACTAGCTAGTTAATTCAACCATAATATCACTAGCTAGTTAATTAACTTTCTAAAACACAGTAGTGAGTTTCTTGGTTTAATTAGATTCTGCACAGTTTATTAGTCATATTGCCAATCTTAACATATAACCGTGGTTCTTGATGATTAAGTGTATATTTACATCAACAAATTATTATACGCAAAATAGTCTGAGAAATTGAGTTGTCACTAAATGAATGTCGTTATCTCGATCCCTGCCATCCATCCAATGTCGTTATCTCGATCCCTGTCATCCATCCAGATTTCAGCAAACATGATGGATGCTGACTTCCGAGCGACGCGCCATCAGCCATGCAATTCCCATATAAAGTCTTGACTGTTTACACTCTCTTTCCGTAAAGAATTAGTCCATCTGATTATAAATATTTAATTTTTTAAATAATATTTTTTATTATCAATTATCCCATTAAACACATCAATTGCAGGATATATTTCTAGCAACAGTAGACACAATCGCAAGCACAATCGAGTGGTCAATGGCAGAGCTACTACAGGATCAAGAGACCATGAGAAAGCTACAGGGAGAGCTCAAGAAGGTTCTCGGCTCCAAGACGCATGCTGAATACGCCGACATGGATCGTCTTCCCTATCTCCAAGCAGTCGTCAAAGAAACGCTCCGGCTGCACCCGGTGGTGCCGCTGGTGCCCAACGTGGCGGAGGAGACGGTGGAGATACAGGGCCACATCGTCCCCAAGGGGAGCACCATCCTGGTGAACTTGTGGGCTGTGCATCGCGATGACGAGGCATGGACAGAGCCAGATAGGTTCCTGCCGGAGAGGTTCCTGCTCCGGCAGCATGATCAGCAGGCCGCCAGCCGTCCCCTTGGCACCGCAACGACGGAGTTTGAGCTTATCCCGTTCAGCGCCGGGAGGCGAGTCTGCCTTGGGCTGCCACTCTCGATGAGGATGCTGCACGCCATGCTCGGCTCGCTGCTGCATCGCTTCGAGTGGACGGTCCTGCGGGAGGTGGAGGAAAATGGTGTGGACATGTCGGAGAATCTTGGGTTGACGATGACCATGGCTACACCGCTGAAAGCTATAGCCAAGAGCATCTGATGTTGTCTGCTAGCATGATATTGTTTAGCGACCAATTATATTTGGCACCTTTCTTCCTCCTAATGCATGATATTGTTGTAACGCCTTAATTGTACTTTCCAAAGATGATTGAATAAAAGCAAGAAGGAAGTAATCGCGATCCAGCCTGGCCGTATGCACGCAGGGAATCTGGCATTTTGTGCCCCCACACAACAGTTGATATATTTTTCGATTAAATACTAGTGCGGAAACACCCATCTCAACCCCTTTATTACTGTTGTTTCATCTAGAACGGGCAATGATTCTCTTTTTACTGTTGACTCGTGATTAAGGCCGGCCACAATTGTTGTTGGTACCCAAATTTGCCTAGGTATTAAACAGCGGTTGGACTAAAGGTACATAGGCGGTTTGACTGGTAGTCCTGAGTCTAATTAAGACAATTTTTATGTATTCTTAGTTGGATTAAGGTTTGTTGAGTCTTAAGTGATCTCTAGTATCCGAGTCTGAGTCCAGTTTAGCCTATTTAGTGTTTAGGGCTTGGGGTAACCAGGGAGGAATGTGCAGTGATGATGGCGACAGCTTCGGAACGCTTTGTGGTGACAAATGCGGTGCCTTATGATGGGAAGGGCCACGATGACAGAGGTAGATTCCAAGGAAGCGGGCACTGTTAGCAGGGAGGCCAATTGCACTCTCCAATGATGCCAATGCTGCTCCATGGACAAAAGTGGCCTGCTTCCTAACAATGAGGACGCCCATGCCCTCTTTCTTGACAAGGATGCTGCCTACCGGTGAAGGTGACCCTCATTCTACCAGTGGTGAGTTCTTTTTTGTCCAACTCTTCTACCTTTTGTGGATCTGGGTGTGAGGCAATAGGTCTTTTCTTTGTGTCGTCAGATCCGAGCTTCCTTCCCTCCTCTTCACCGGCACCCGCAGGACTTCTTCTGAGTTCCGTTTTGATTCTGTGTTGTTCGGTGTGTGCTAAAATGGAATTGCTATAGAAGTGTGTATGTATAGAACTGCAAGTTGCCAAGGTAGTCCGTATGTACTGATATTTTTTTAGATTATGGATATACTTCGGCCTTTACTTCAACCGAGGCTAAAACCACTTATTACAAAATTTTGAATAAACCAAAACCAAAATGAGCAGCCAAACAAAGTAGGACGATAAGAAACAACTTATTCATGAATAGATCCTATTGCTAAATCTCCATCCAAAACTGGCAAATAATTGCATGACCATTGTCTTTAAATTCCGGCAAACAAGATGAATGACCTCCTTTTTTCGTCACACCTGGGTCTAAAACCGAAGCTAGCAATTTGACCTAAATAATATCTGCAAATAAAATTTAATTGAGGGTTTATCAAATTCTAATATCATTTCTAGTAAGCCAAAGAGCCCATTATAAAGTAGATGCTTCTACTAGTATATGCTTTAGAGACTTTAAGTCAATACCAACAAGCCAATTTCCAAACAAATGTGAAAAATTATCTGGTTGCTTCAAGTTAAAGGAAATATGAACAACTCTCCAAAGAAATTTAGCAATATGACATTTTAAGAGCATATGTTGACTGTTTGATCATGCATGCAAAAACAACACTTTTTTACTTCAATTTCAATTTCTTCGTGCTAAATTATCTTTGGTTAATACTACCCTTTTAAACAAACACCACAAAAAAAATTGTTGTGCCCTTCACTTTAACCAATAAGTAGGAGTGGAATACTAATACCTACTGGTACTAGTTCTAATAATTCAGCTAGTACTAATATTACATAGGTGGATTATCATCAAATCTTATATTTATATACTGATAAAGTTTAATATATAAGTTGTAGTCATGAATAGATATTGGGCTTGCAACACTACCTCAAGTAAAAGACGATAGTAGAAACAAAAGTAGATCTAAATCCATAAACACGGTTTGGGTCCTAGATTAAAACCCTAAAAGTTTTCGTACATCGCTTGCTCCTGAACTAACTCCTTAAAGGTTGGATTTTCGTCGTACTACTTTTTTGGATATGGGATAATAATAGTAAGGGTGTGTACACAAGGTACTTAGTAAGTCATGAAAATTAATGTGATATGCAAGGGTTATCAAGAGAGGTTTGGTTTTATTTTGTAATCAAATGTGTTTTCTAAAATCATCTTTATAAATTTAAGGTATGTTCTTTAATTTATTGGAAAGAGGCTCACACTTAATCCATTATGTTAATTGCTAGACAACAACTCATCATATTTACTGAGAAGAAACTCGTGTCACAACCCATTTCATAAGTTTCTTTGTAATGACTTGTTTCGATTCCAATTCGAAGCGTACGGTCCCGATACCTACTTGCCTCCAAACCTCATGGGGGAAGGTCCGACCGGATCGAGCGTAGGTCCAACTGGGGAGAGACGGCGACTCGGTCACACGAAGGCCTAGGAGATCTACTAAGCTTCAGTGCAGGTCCTTAAGCTTCAAGGTTCAAGGGTATGTCAGTTAATTTGACCCTGCAATTGACAAGGATGTGAGGCGAATGGGTCAATTGGATGATGGGCCGATAAGAGCTCTCGCTATCGGCAGGCCGCCGATAGGATTGAGTTGATCATCAACCACGTCCTAATGGCTCCTGCTATCGGCTGGTCAACGATAGGAATTTGGACACTCTTCCATCGGTTGGGGGGCCGATAAAGGTGTAGGCAGATGTTGACAGATGTGATGGCTCTGGGTATAGCGAAAGCGAGATTCGGATCCATCGGCCGCAGAGCTGATAGGGACACAAAAGGGTATTCAAAGGATATCAAAGCATGCGGGATTCCTCCTGGTTGCCGACGGAAGCTGTAGTGCTCTAGCATCAGCTGAACAACCAATGAAGGCGTGAGATAGACGCGTGGAACAGATTAGAGAACTTATCGGCCAAAGTGCCGATGATGCTTTGTAGCATCCGAAGCGCGGAGTGGGGCCCGATCCCCCGCGAAGCCACAAGGGCCAATGACCACGGTAATGGCGTCGTTAGGAACAACCTCGATATATTGGACAGAACTGAGATAGTATGAGGCCGAGGACTAACGACACGAAGACAACGGAGGCTTAGACCGAACGTGACGACAAGGAAGGAAAGAGGTGAGGTCATCGGCTACCTACCGGCCAAACGTCCGATGCAGACTTACACCTAAACCCATCAGCCGCTCAAGCCGATGGGGAACGAGACCTGCTAGATCTCGACGCTAACCACGTCAGAAGCGAGCCCTTGAAGATAGGATCGAACCGAGACAGTACTAGGAAGCGTCCCATGTGTCCGAATCGACCTCTAGAGGATCAATCGTTAGACGATATGCAAGACGGATGTGGGGCCTGCGTTGAGGATAACTCGTCGGCTACTCACTTCGGCGAGACACCGCGCGAAGACTCATCGAGGCACCAGCTCGAACCATTACCGTCAATCTCGTAGGTGGATTCTAACCGATGTAGCACGAGACTGTGGACGGAGGAGAGAGACCGACGCACTGGCGTGCCTCCCGCGGACGTGATGAGGTACACTTGATCCGACTAAGAGGTCAAACCTAACTGATGCAACCATAGACAGAATAGAGCGTACAATAAGAAGACATCTCCGAAAATATACATGCATTGACCTCCGGTCAATGCACTAGGCATGATGGTCGATGGAAGTCTTTTGAAGACATGTTCGTATCGGCTGAGGAGCCAATACGCTGGACGTGTTGCTCAAGGTATGGATAACTCATCGGTTAAACACTCCATTGAAACACTAGGCAAAGAGCTATAAGCTTATGGCTCAATCTACAATCGGCAGTCTCGTATGTCGAACCTAACCAATATAGCACAGGACGAAACGATGGTAGAGAGAGCTTGGTAAACCGATAATCCTCACATGGATATGATGCGGTACACACAATTTGACTAAGAGGTCAAACCTAACTGATGTAGTCTTAGATAGAGCACGATATTCTAGGATAGTGGTGGGACTTACCCCTTCACCGGAGATCAAACTTAACTGATACAGCCCTGTGTCAAGAGTTAGACCCCATCGGTGAAAACCTAGGCAAGCTAGGGTGGTGATGCAATAAAATTATATTAATCGAGACATGATTTACAGGCTTCTAAGGGGTCTATATTTATACCCTAGTATTACAAAGTCCGATGTGGTTACAACAACCATCAGACGTTATTTCCTAAAAAATATAATAGGAAAATATCTCTAAGGAAGTAAACTGAACTAAACCTTCCTATCAATATAAGATACGATTTATATAGATAAATTACCCTGCCATGAGTTCCACGGCTCCTCCTCAGACTCAGCCTCATTTGGATATTCTTCTATAACTGGACCGAATCCTTTCTTGTTTCGTTCGATCGGCTTTTTTCCTGTAGCAATCGGACTCTTATTTACTAAACCGATCGTCTTTCCAATCTATCTATAAGCTTACTAAATTTTGATGTTAACACGTGCCTCCTAATTTCAAAGTATGAAGGCTCATACTTCGAAATTCTCTTCCTTAGGCTTCCATGGCTCTAAAATCTCCTCCCTTTCTGATAATCGGCTTTCGTAAGCCAAAACCACATGCATCAGATGTCCTAAACTGTTGAACTCTTCAAAGAAAAACTTTTGCCTGATGTGACTCGACAACCCTTAGAAGGCCAATTCAACTAATTGTTCATCGCTCAGAATAAGACTATAACACCGGCTTCTGATATCCCAGAAACGTTGGATGCACTCCAAAACTAACTCATCAGGCCTCTGTCTAGCCGATGTCAAATCTAACAGTATCATCTCCTAGATCACAGCAAAGAAATATTTATGGAATTGTTTTTCCAGATCGGCCCATCCCCTAATTAAGTTGGGTGGTAACGACGAGAACCAGGTGAATACCGATTCAGATAGGGACAATGGAAAGAAATGGACTCTCAAAGCTTTCTTAGTCAATGCTTCCCCACATTAGACCAAGAATCAGCTGATATGTTCCACTGTAGATACGCTATCTTACCTTAAGAATTTAGAGAAGTCTGGTATCCTGTATCAGTGAGGCAATAGAACTTTGTCAGGCCATTCTGGATATGGGTGCCGATACATAAATGTTTGATCTTTGGGCTTGATACCAAATTGCTCTTTCACCACGTCCACAATTCTGGCTGACCAATCCTTTTTCCTTAGGATGCCTCTCTAATATTGCAGAGGTGCATAGGGTACCTAATTCTGTGTAGGATATTCTCTATGATAATTGTACAAGTCAGGATTGCCACCTGGATGGTCATGTTGATATTTTTCACAATAATTATCCTCATAGTATTCTAGAAGTACCTCATGCCATTGCCCCTCAAATTGATCTTGTGTTGGTGGATATACATTTGCCGATAGGTTCCTCTTGGTTTTACATGTTTCCTGAGATAACTCTGTCTCTATTGGTAAAAATACGTAATCTTGATCGGGCCCTTAAGCTGATAATTCTTCTATTGACTTCTTGATCAGATTTTATAGTGTAATCACCCATACTCCCGATGGATTGATGAATGCTTGATGAAATGCTTCGTTGATTATCTCTTGCAATGGCTTTGGAGGATTCACAGGTGGTGAATAACCTGATTCTATCATTGAAACAAGTTTTGGCAACTGTGACTTTTAAATCAACCATTGTCTAGTCATACTAAAAGACTCCAAATAGAGCTTCTCAAAGCTGTCCATGTCTTGCTCTATCTGTTGCCTTTGTTCTTCATTCAGATCACTCATGGTTATAGGAATTATAATATCCTCATCGGCTCCTTCAAATGAATGTGCCTTGGCATCATCCTCTTCTCTAGACATATTGGCAAAAAGGATGCCCCCCAAGTTGATGAGTAAAAATTCTGACTTCTAATCAGGCGATTGTACAGTCCCGCTGGTCGATGAATGAAATTATGTCACACCAGCCGATGAATGAAATCTTCAAGTTTTACTAGCCGATGAATGAAATCTTTGGTCCCACTAGGCATGCCAAAGAGTGTGCTTACCGCCAAACCTCGCGGGGGAGGGTCTGATCGTGCTAAACGGAGGTCCGACTAGAAAGAGACAGCAGCTCGGTTACGCGAAGGCCTGGAAGTTCTACTTAGCTCCAATGCAGGTCCTTAGGCTTCGAGGTTCGAGGGTGTGCTAGTCAATTTCACCCTATAATTGACAAGGAGAGAGAATGAGACTTGTGAGCCCGTCAGCTGATGGGCCTGTCTGGCTATCCCTATCGGCTGGGTGCCGATAAAAAAGGTAGAGCTCGAGCATCGGCTGAACAGTCGATGGAGATGTCAGAGATAGATGCATGTAATAACTAGAACACTTATCGGCCAAAGAGCCGATGACGCTCCGTAGCATCCGAAATACGAAACGGGGCCCGATCCCTCGCGAAGCCACATGGGCCAGCGACTGTGGTAATAGCGCCATTAGGACCAGCCTCAATCAGTTTGAACGAACTGGGATAGTATGAGGCCGGGGACTAACGACACGGATATGACGGAGGCCTAGACCGAACGTGACAAAGAGGGAGCAAAAGCGGAGGTCATCAATACCTACTGGCCGAACGTCCGACGCAGACCTACACCTAAACACATCGGCCGCTTGAGCCGATAGGGAACGAGACCCGCTAGATCTTGACACTGATCATGCCAGACACGAGCCCTAGAAGATCGGACCAAACTGAGACAGTACTAAGAGGCATCCGACGTGTCTAGATCGATCTCTATCGGATCAATCGTTAGGCGATACGCAAGACGGATGCGAGGCCTGTGGTGAGGATCAGCTACTCACTCCGATGAGACATCGCGCGAAGATCCATCGGGGTGTCGGCTCGAACCACCGTCGCCAATCTCGTAGTTCGAACGTAACCGATGCAACACGAGACTGTTAACGGAGATGAGAGCCCGACGCGCTAGTGAGCCTCGCGCGGGTGTGATGCGATACACCTAATCGGGCCACAAGGAATTGTATAAAAGACACACCGGCTTTAAAGCCGATGTCGCTCCGGATATGGTGGGTGATGAACAAGGAGCGGTTCCCGATCCTCCTATAGCACGAGAACCGTCGTCCACCGTGGTGACGCCGCTAGCACTGATCTCGAAGATCAGATCTAACCGAGACAGTACGAGATCAAGACCAATGGCAATAGCAAGGTGGACACTAGATCGGTTGTGCTGAAGAAGGGATGGAGGGAACCCATCGGCTAGCTGAGCCGATGAGAGGACCGCTCTGAAGATATGTGTGCATCGATGCACCAGGCGTGACATCCGATGGAAGTCTCTAAAGATGAGTGCGTATCGTCTGAGGAGCTGATACGCTGGGTGTGTTGCTCAAGGTATAGATAACTCATCGGCTAACCACTCTGATAAAACACCGGGTAGAAACCTACAGGCCTATGGCTCAACTCTACTATCGGCAACCTCGTAGGTCAAACCTAACTAATGCAGCATAAGACCGACGATGACAGAGAGATCTTGGTAAACCGATAGATCTTGCACGAATGTGATGTAGTACACTCGATCTGACTAAGAGGTCTACCGATGTAGTCTTAGATAGAGCAAGATATACTAGGATAGTGGTGAGACTTATCCCTTCACCTTAGATCGAACTTAACCAATACAATTCCGCGTCGAGAGCCCGTCGGTAAAAACCTACACAAGTTAGGGTGGCGATGTGCCAAAATTGTATCGATCGATTGATATCTTACAGGCTTTCAGGGGGTCTATATTTATACCCTGGCATTACAAAGTCTGACGTGGTTACAACATGCATCGGATGTTATTTCCTAAAAAATATAGAAGGAAAATATCTCTAAGGAAGTTAACTGAACTAACTAAACCTTCATACGATTTGCATAGATAAATTACCCTGCCGTGAGTTTCACGGCTCCTCCTCAGACTCGGCCTCTTTTGGATAATCTTCTATAATTAGACCAAATCCTTCCTCGCTTTCTTTGATCGGCTTCTTTCCTGTAGCAATCGAATTCTTCTTTAGTAAACCGATCGTTTTTCCTATCTTTCCCTAGGCTTATCAAATTTTAGTGTTATCAGTATCTCCATTTTTTTGCTTTCTTTCTTTTCCTTTCTCAATCATGACTCAACTTTACTTTATCTAACTCATTTCTAGTGCCAAACAACGCTTCGAGTCACACAATCTCATTTCAAACTACTTAGATCTTCCACAGATCACGTAGCCTAGTTCTAGTAATGATTCCCATACCACAACATTTTTTTCCACAAAACTTTTCTAAATACAAGACTACGCTAGAGAGGGATCACTTCTCATCCAATCATGACCACGAGCATAGCTGTTTGAACAGATTATAACCTTTGCAAAGGGTGCACGCTTTACACACATGACGCGAGCTTACTCCAAACACCTAGCACGTGTTGATCAGATATGCATGGTGAGAGGAGGTTCATGACAGGGCCTTTCCAAAGCATTCGTAGGGCAATTGCTATCAACTAAACATGTCCTAGACCAAGTACCGGGCATGTCTACTTCCCGTACTCAAGGTCCCGCGGGTGCATCCCACATCACCTCGACAACTCCACATTCATTGACTTTCACACACATCCTAGGTCTACTAATTACTTGACTAGGGGTGTCCCATTTCACCCATGTGGTCGCACTTTAATATGATTAGTTAAACTCATCAAGGTATTGGTCCTTATGTTCCATACTGAAGTTAGAACACATAGGCATGACTACCCATGACCAAGTTTTATAAAGCTATTTTATTTCACAAAACTCCCGACCACGAGTATTGATATTTTAACCCATTTTTAAAACCCAATTTATCCCACCGACTAGTTTAAAGTGATAGGATGTTGTCGATACTCATGCTTTGCTAAGCAAGAGCACCAGTATGACAAAATGGCGTCAAGGGTATAGGGCCATCAAAAAACAAGGAGGATATATGCAACAAGTGGGTTCAAGACCTATTAGATTGAGGCCTACGTGGGTGTTGTTGGGCTGCATAATAGGGCTAGGGGGATTTGAGCTAAGCGGGGAAAAAGGCCAAACGCTCATGGGCTTCACAGAGTCTTGGGTTGGCCCACGTGCGCAGCCTAGCCAGCGAGGCCAGCATAAGGCATGAGCAGCTGTCATGGTGACCAACTCGCCTAGCAGAATCGAAGGCTAGCGGCACCTGGTGGCATTCCAGCGAGCACTGGTGAACTAGCATGATTGACCATTGTGGTGCCTCCAAATGGGCGACAGAGTTGTTGGGTTTTGGGCTCGGGTTGAGGCTGTGTGAAGACCAAAAGAGAGTGGGAAAGAAAACTAGATATGCTACCTTGGAGAACGAGGAAGGGGGCGATAGCAATGGTGCCCGGTAGAGAGAGGGAAGAAGGAAGGGAAGTTGGTGGCAGTAGAAAGCTCAGATGAAGCCCATATGGTGTGAGGTGAGGCAGAGGGCTCTATGGCCTTTTATAGACGCAAGGTTGCACATGTCAATAACGGAGATAGGCGGTGCAGCATAGTGTTAAGTGCTAGCAACGGGTGACCATGCAGCGTGGTTTAAGGCAACAGAGCATGGCGTAGCACTATGATGGTTCTGGCTGGAATGAGGGGGAGAGAGAACACGTGCGACATAGCGGCTGGGACCAAACGGGATGGAATAGAGGGAGTGTGCATGCTCATTAGGGCCTAGACCAAATATGGTGACAACACGCTAGGGTTTGGTGATGAGGAGCATAACGTGCCGATTCTTGGGAGGAGCACGATGCATTATCTGCGTACGCAACATGGGCATGGGTGGCGTGTTGGTAGGTGTTGCTGATGTGGCAGGGAGGCATGCTCACGTGCTACGGAGCCCGACACATTTTACTGAGCACTCAGTACACATGGAGGGCATTGGAGGTAGGGGATGGCCATGACACAGCGTGTCGGGAGGCTCTTTGCAGTGTGGTCGGTGGGTGGGCCTGACCTATCGACTAGTGGGCTAAGGTGGGGCCACGCGTGATGGCAGCGAACTACCGAATAGTGTGTGTGAGCGACAAAATGAGCTATGAGTCATATAGAGCTGGGACATACAGAAAGGAAAATAGGCTATGCAGGCCAAAGGAGGAAGGAAGCCTTATGGACCAATAGAGGGAGAATGGAGATGAGAGCGGCCTTGGTGAATAGTAGCCTTTCTGAATTTCCAAGAATATTTTGGAAAAGAAAATTTGAATGTTTGAATTTTGATTTTAACTTAGGAAATTTTGAGTAATTTTTGGTGGGAATTCTACGATGGGTTTGGAGAGGACTAAAATCCATCCTTTGGCACACTCTTTAAGAAATTAAAAAGAGCCAAATTTCACAAATAGATTTTTATTCAAATAGTTTTTCTCTTAGGTAGTGTTACAAAAATCTTTACTTTGAGAATAATCTTCAATTTTCATTAAACCATATTTCTCTCTATATGTCCATTGGTGATCAAGTATGAGTACATATAAAGGATTGAGAACGGACCGTTCCAATGGAGATTTTATCTAAGAAAATCTTTAATATCATTAATAGTAATATGCACAATTATAGAAACCAGGTTATGCAACAGATCGAGATTATGTCCTACCAATGTAGTCTAAAAGACACATTGAGTGGAGCCTGTCGACGGATGATACCCGACTACGGTATTGATAGGCATAGAGTTTGCCTGATGCCAACGTATCCATGAGATGGTAGCGGGAAGAAGACATAAGGAGATTTTTATACATGTTCAAGCTCTCGATGTTAGTTACAACACTACTCCAATTTATATGTATTCGGCGATATAAGCCACGTAGAATATAAGGTGGGAGCAATTTACTCCATTTAGCCTATCCAACTTGTATAGAGCAATCTATGCGATGAGATTTAGTAAGCGGCTGCTAACAGCAAAATTTGGTAAGCCCACAAACAGATTCGGTTAAGGATTAGAGAGCCGATTGGGTTGTAGAAAGAGGCCAATTGATAGATGAAGAAATCGATTGGACAGATGGAAATATTGATGGTCTCGGATAAGAAAAGAGTCGATTGAATTAGATAAAGATAGAAGATTATCCAGATGAGACCGAATCTAGGAAGGAAACATGGAAATCACGGAAGAGTGGTTTTATATCTATAAGATATCTCTTGTAATTAGGCGGGAGTAGTTAATTTTGTTATTTTCTTAGAAATAGCTTCCTTTTCTGTTTAGGAAATAATATTCAGAGGTTGTTTGTATCCATCTCGGACTCGTGTATTCCTGGAGTATAGAAACAAAGCCGTAGAAACCTTGTAAATCATCTGCACAGATCAATATAATTTCATCACATCGCCACCCAAGATCATCTAGGTTATTTCTAGCAGGTTTTGGCTCTCGATGTAGGGCTGCATTGGTAAAGTCCAAACTCCAGTGAAAGGGTAAGTCCCGCCATTATCCTAGTATATCTGACTGCATTGGTTGGGTTTGACCTCTTAGTCCAATCAGATATATCACATCAGATTTATGTAGGATCTATTGGCTTATCGAGATTCTTTTACTGTCATTAGTCTCATGTTGCATCAGTTAAGTCTGACATTCTAGACTACTGATAGTAGACTGAGCCTTAAGTAGGTGGATTCTTACATGATGTTTATCGAAGTAGCCAGCCGTTGAGTTATCTTTATACTAAGATTCATGCTTAACGTATCATCTTCTGAGCCGATATAAAGGGATTACCCACAATTAATCTATTAGAGATCGATCTGATTTTACTAGATCCAGGCTTATAACGTCTCGGTTAGATCCGATCTATCAAGATTATGTTTAATAAGGCTAGTATCGTGATCTAGCGAGTTTTGTTCCTCCCATCTCCTCAGCTAGCCGATGAGTTTATTTATATGATTGCATCGAACACACTTATTTATGTGCCAATAGCAGGAGTCCACATCCATCTATCAGCCGATTGGCTCGCTTATTTTGGTTTGATCAGTCAAGACTGGTTCTAATGGTATGGTCATTGGTGGTTGCTAGGTCTCATCTCTTCGAAAGACCAAACTTTGCTCTTTACTGCTTATCGTCTATTTTATTCAGAGCGTCATCAACTCTATAGCCGATGTATCTTTTATTTTATTCATCGTTATTTGCCTATACTGTCATCGGCTTTCTAGCCGATGTATAATTGCTACAACCCTATCAGTAACCTTCCACTATGGCTTTATGTGGCTTGTGTTTCGATATTGGATTTGATGCCCTCCCTTCTTGGGAGCTATTGTATTTATATCAGTAGATGTTACTTTCTCCATATAGAACTCGAAAAACTTTTTAAGCAATACGACCAAGTAAGTTGATTCATCCATGCATTAGACTGCACAGTCCTACCTTAACCGGGCATGGTTTCTATCCTTAGTTGTATACACTTTCATATTTAGAGACACATGTCCATATGTATGTAGATATGTGGTATTCCCAAAGATGCTTTTGTTCTAGATATAGGAGATATGCCATATTAAAGATGGTGATAGTAGCTCCCGACCTCTATGCAAATTCACTGCCAACACTTTTATCTCACATACCTAAGAAGACATGTTATCGAAAATATGAACGTAGCCTATATAATAATCCTAACTAAGTTATGGTCAGAGAACATTGTTCTATCATATGGGTATGAGAATGGCATTGTCAGAATTTGAATTTGGATGCAGTTCAAAAATCTAAACAAGCTCTATAATCCCATCGAGAATACCGCCACTTTCCTTGAAATACGAACTATCAATGTGTATCTATAAAATCTAGTAGTGATATTTGTTTGGATTATGTTTGCCATTCCAAACATATTTTCCTTGTGCCCCAAGCTTGACAATCATCAGCCTTAATTTCCTCATAACTGTCCTCACCACCATCTCCATGGATCTTCCACGATCGGACATAGATGTGGTAGTGATGAAGAAGCAATAGGTGAAGGGTTAGATTCTTGGCCAAGGCACTATGGACCTCATAGAAGTAGGTTCATACCCCATAACTACTACCAGCTTTGTTTTGACTCTAGCTACTTTTTGCCACTATGGGTTCATCCCTTCTTGCTTCGAATTTTTGTTGAATCCTTGGATTTCTACGGAATCCACCTCTTGTGTCTGAACCCCAACTACATGGCCTTTTCTGAGTGTTTTTTCCCACCAATGACAAATATTCATAGGTGTCACCCCCTTCATAGACTTATAGAAAAAATTTTATAAGCTTCGAGTTATGTAGAAATTGAAAATCGCATGCCATTGCGGTTTATGACTCCATGATGGACAAATATATCAAAATCAGTTCCCATAAGTCCAAAAAAAATTAGCACCAAAGTTAGGTCTATGTGGAGCATACAACCAAGTCTGACAACCTTGATATCTCCACCGAGGTACCAGTGAAGGTAAATGAGTGGAATGAACCTGTAACCACATCCCTATATCTCCAAACCTTTATCAACATGATTTTTGAGTTCAGAGTATAGGGTCTAACGGCGTATGAGGTCATTGAAGACTTTGTGAGTCATTGGATTTAGCCTTTGCAATTTTGTTCTCACCCCGTGTATTTGTACTCAAGTGATGAGGATGAATCCCTGATGTCATGTCGTGGTATGTAACATGCACATCTCTTTCTACTTTTCACACTTATCCATATCGCGATATATTTCTAATCTCCCGTTATATTTTGTGCAAATCTCAGTGACACGATGATCAATAAATAGTCACGGACCCGATGAGCTCAGCCAATAATGTCCCCACTCCTCCTTGCGATCTACTGGAAGACGACCAACACAAAATTGTCAACATAGATCATCACTTTATTAACCCATAAGTCCTTCCTCTTTTACCATTTTTGATAGCACAGAACTTAGGCGATGCTGTTAGCCTCCTGGTGGACTAGCCACTCTCTTCTGATGACAAGGCAGTAGCAGAGCAGGAAGCAGCCTAGATAGTAGAACAGGCAAAGTCAGCCCTTAGTACCACTGCTGATAGTAGTGGATCTCAGAAGAAAAGAGTATTGGTGCCATCTAATGGCATAGCCAAGGCCACCCACCAAACAGCTGTAAGTTTATTACTATTTTGTAAAGCTGATCTAAGTAGGAATTTTTTGCTTTGGTAGAGTAGTAAATATATCTTATATTTATTCACCAATATTGTCAAACCTCTACCCTAGCTCAAGGATGCCTTAAGCCACTTCGCCCTTGGGGCAAAGCCCAAGTTAGGTAAGCAAGTATTCGATCTTGTCAATATTGAACACTTGTTGGTTTTGGGTCTTTTGTTATTGATTTTCAATTTTTTTTTGTGATACCAATCCAACCACCTAAACTAACAATCCAAGAAAGTGAAGGGGAGAGGCTCCGACACCCCCCCTATCCCTCATCCTATGATCTTCGACTCCCTCTCCACCAGTCCCTCCTCTAATATCTACCCCTGCCCCTGGTCTCTAGATGATAGGGATTAGCGGTGTCTATATTTAGAGATGCTTGCCATCCTTCTGCAAGAAATAGCGATCTAAGCCAGTACTGCCGATAGGGAGATGGTAAGACTCCAAGGATCGCTCACTGACATGCAAAAACTTATCAGCAAGCTAGAAGCAGACCTTGTGATAGGCGTAATTGACAACACCACCCTTCGCTATTTAGTGCTAGAGAAGTGCTCAAGGGCACCTCCGAGAAGTGCTCAAGGCTCACTACTAATCCTTCAATGATGTGACTGACAATCAAGGGCACTGAGTTCCCCCACCACCATTTGATAACAAGTTCACAGTGATGACATTACCATAGGCTCTTATCAAGAAGCTTCACCAAGTCCCCAATGAAGTCTCCACGCAAAGTGTGGAACATGCTCGGATGGCTTTGTACAATACCACTCGGCATGCTCTCACCTAGTCTCACTCTATCACCTCAAGATGAATGTGACCGAGTTGATTGAGAATGGCTTACCCAAGGACACACTAGAGGAGCTTACTAAACTGGTGGACTTGGCGAGCCAAGTGGTGGTGGAGCTCTATTTGGAACTGTAATTTTGTCTTTTTACTTTTCTAGCCTATTCTTGTATTAAAACAAAATTAGATAGTATTCGGTCAAATATTTATTATAAAAGTAAGATGTCATTCTCTGTTAATTCCTATTGTTTCATTTTTTTTACCGTAGTGAGAAAAAAAGAGATTGTTGGGACTAACCAGTATCATGGTCAAGCCAAGATCAGTCCAAGGACTCTACAGCTATCATTTCCCCATATGTTAGCGCCTGTAGCAGTGTTAAGGAGCTAGAGGAGTTCCTCAAGTTCCTCGAGAAGAAGCTTCTTGGTATGTTTTTTTCCAACATATATATTTCCTTATCTATCCCCATAATATGCAACTAACTTATGAACTATCTGTGTATGGTAGTTATTAAATACTCAGAAGAAGCTCGCAATCATGAGAACAATAAACTCGAGAGGAGACTAAAGCTATAGAAATCGCAAGTGGACCTCCAACATTTTATTGAGGACCAAAAAATGGAGCTCTATATGAATAGAGATATCTAATTTCGGGCTTATCTAGAGAATACGTACAAGCTTCTCTGGGCTGCTTGCTGAGAACTCAACATTGAATGTCCGGAGCCTATTGAGAGTCTTCAAGAATATCTAGATTGGATCACGAAGACAAGTTGCATCCTCATGAAGCTTCCCTACCAGATCAACAAATACCTAAGAGCTAAGCCCACGTTCTCGCCTATCTCAAAGACCAGCATCAGAACTATAACTTGGAATTCTAGATCTGAGGGTTTACACATTCTCATAGGTCATCTGCGGAGATCGATGCTTTAGCTCAGTCTTTTATTGGCCTTGCAAAGAAAGTATTTAGGATAGTACAGTGGTAGTGGTCGACTTTGTAGATTTTTCCTGCACGAGGAACTCAATATAGGGGAACATTGCACAAACCATGATAGAATTTACATATATATAAATCTTACACATACGACCAACTAAAAGTAGAATTTACATAGTTGGTCGATGTTCCACAAACTAGAAGTATTCGTACCACTTTGTAGAGACCCTCCCACTTTTGGGATAGTTTATTTTTGCTAATCTCGTTTTGTACTCTCCTAAGGACAAAGTCTCCTACATTAAAGTCTCAAGTTATAATGTGTTTTTTGTGATATCGATGAAGGGCCTACTGATATCGTGCCACCCTAACTATGACACGTTCTTAGTGTTCCACAAGCAAGTTGATAGTGTATGCATGCCATTCATCTTTTTCCTTGTTAGAGTAGTTTTTGGCTCGTGTGGAAACCTAGCATACCTTGGTTGGGAGCATATCCTCATATTCGTATACAAGGAAAAATAGAGTCTCCTTTGTAGTTGTTGTCGGTGTCATCCGTGTAACCCATAGTATAGAATGAAGTTCTTCAACCCAGCAACGATCATAGGCCATGAATAGGTATTACACCCAGGTCTTTGTGCCTTGCAGTACTATTTTGTTTTTATGTTCGAATTAGCTGTTGCTCTGGTAATGTGAGACTAACGCAAAGAAGATCATGACTCCTAGGTTAATGTAGTAATCTTGAAAGTCATCACTTTTAAATTGAGAGCCACTGTCCATTAGTAACAATGAGGAAGACCAAACCTATAGAACATACCTTTCATCAATTTGATAGTGTTATGGGCCATCATTTCCTAGACGGGCATCACTTCTATTCACTTGGTAAACTTGTCGATTGCCACGAATAGGAACTTTTGATAGCCATGTCACACAGGAGGGAATGGTCATTGGATGTCCAAACCCTAGCATGAGAAGAGCTACGAGTGGTGTATCATTTGTAGGGCATGTGTTGGTATCTTACTAAGCTTGCTGTGGAATTGACAAACTTCGCAATGACGGACTAAGTAACAAGCATTTTGCAAGGTGATTGATCAAAAAAAACCTTGTCAAAAGTCTTTTCCGACTAGTGTCCATCCTGCAGCGTGATTTCCACATACGCTTTATGGATGTTGCTAAGTAGTGTTACGCCATTTTTTTGGGAGACACTTTTTAACAGTACTCTGTTAGGCGCTCACTTGTATTGCTCTTTTCCAATGATGAAGTAGAGATTTGATTGGTGGACGAACTTTTTGGCTTCAATATTGTCATCAGGAGCCATGTTCCATAACAGATATGACTACGGAGGTGTTCTCCAGTCATTGTCTATCTTGATTTTGGCAATATTACCATCAACATTGTTGACGTTATTGGGAGATTTTGGCCCCATGCTGTTGTCAACACTTGGTTGTGTATCCACATCGTTGATATCACTGATGGATGTTTTTTAGGACTTCTAGGAAGGTACTAGGTTCAACCAGTTCACATCTAAAATCTAGTCTAGTTCACATCGAAACGTCGTTACATTTTCTTACCTCTACCAAGTACTTCATTAGCTCCTTGTGAACATCGATACTCCTTGTGCACTTTATAGGCGACTAGCTGTGAGTCTCCTCTCACAATTAGTCATTTTATTTAGAGTGTGGTGGTTACTCATAGTCCTAGTAGGAGCTTCATACTTAGCGGTATTATTGGAATTCTTGATGTCAAGTTGAATTGCATACTTGAGCTTTTCTCTGATTGATGATGTCAATATGACACAAGCCTCCACACCTCGTTTATTCATTGCTTATTAAACATCATATTTTAGGTCTCGCTAAGCGTATCATCAATCTTGGTTCCCATCTCTGTGGTCTAGTTAGTGACAAAATAAACTAAAACCAAGGATTTTATAGCTGTTCAAGAAATGAAGTTAATGTCGAATTCATTGAGCTCTATGACCACTTAGTGATGTGACTTGCCACTTCCTTGTTTCAAACTACATCTTCAAGTGGGAAGGAAGAAATGACTATCAACTTATAAGCTTGGAAATATTAGCACAACTTTCTCAACGTTATGAGGACTACATAGAGTAACTTCTCGATCTAGAGTTATCTTGTCTTGGTATCATGGAGTATTTCACTGATATAGTGGACAAGTCATTGTATGCCACTCGCTCGACCATGAGGATGGTGCTGACTGAGTAGGGTGTAGCTGTAATGTATAATAATAAATCCTCCTAAGGACAGGGCATGAAAAGGACTGGAAGGTTTAAGAAGTAACTTTGGAGGTTGAGAGAGGCCTTCTCGACATCTTGGATCCACTTAAATTTGTCATGCTTCTTCAAGAGGTTGAAAAAAGACAATCCTTTTTCTCATATCCATGCCATGAATCTGCTAAAAGCGATCATTCACCTTGTCAGCTTTTGCACCTCCTTGAATCTTGTCGCTAACTTCATGTCCTCAATTGCCCTCATCTTCTGAGGGTTTTCCTCGATTCCCCTACCAGCGACAAGGATGCCATGTAGTTTCCTTGATAGTACTCCAAACATGCACTTCTCCAGGTTTAGCTTCAGCTTGTGTTTCTAGAGATTACCAAACATTTCCTCAAGGTCATCAATCAAATGATCCGAGGTTTTGGTTTTCACAACAATGTTGTCTACAAATGCATCAATGTTTCATCCGAGTTGGGATTGAAATGCACTTTAAACTTCTTGCTGATAAGTAGCCCAAGCGTTTTTCAACCCAAAGGGCATTTTGACATAGAAGAAGATACCATATGGGTTACAAAAGATATTTTTTCCTCATACTCCCTAATCATGCTAATTCGATGATAGCCTAAGTAAGCATCGATAAAACTCGATAACTCACATCTGGCAGTAAAATCAATTAGTAGATCTATCCTAGGAAGTAGGAAATGATCTTTTGGACATGCCTTGTTTAGGTTGGTGAAATCCACACACATTTGTCATTTACTATTCACCTTTTGCACCATGACAGGGTTTGCAAGCTACTCATGATGTATGACTTCTTTGATGTAGCCTACCTTCTAGAGCTTGTCAATCTCCTCGCAAATAGCTTCCTTTAGATTTGATGCAAATTTGCATAGTTTTTGTCTAACCGATTTTGAGTCAGATCATACCATCAGCTTGTCCTCAATCACCTCCCTAGAAACCCCGGGCATGTCCGACGGTTGCTATGTGAAGACATCGGCATTTTCCTAGAGGAAAGTGATAATCTCAAGTTCCTATTTCTCTTCAAGTTCTACCCCAATCTTAACTGTCTTTTCATGGTTTGATTTGAAGAGTGGTACCACATTGATATTGTTGTTAGGCTTCGCAGTGACCTTATGTTTACTATGCTTCCGAGAAGGTTCTTCTGTGGTAAGTGAGCATAGAGTTTGATCAACCATGTTGAGATTTTTTTATCAAACCGCACAATAATTTTAGCTTCTTTTGGAATAGCAATAACTCTCTTAGGTCCTGCAATCTCGATAAGCTGGTACATTTAGTGGGACGCTGCCATGAACTTTGCCAATGCTATTCGTTCGAGAATCGTGTTGTATGTTATGTCGAAGTCAGCAACATTAAATGTAATCTTCTTAGTCCAAAAGTTGTTGAGGGAACCAAAGTAACTAGTAGCATGATCTTTCTCGACTACTTTGAAGATGACACTGGCATGATCCCATGGAAGGGTTGATCTGAAGATTTGAGCTCACTTCAAGGGATCCCCATGGCTTCAAGAATGCTAATGAAGAGTCGATTAAAAGAGCTAGGCCTATATCATGTTATGGGCAACCCTAATATTCCTGTTATGGGACTTGACCACTATAGGATGTCTGCCAGGAGTGGCATAAATCACTAGGTGGTTGTCAGCCGAGAATGTTATGACTTGATCTGACCACAATAACCTTGTTGCTTTTCTTTGGGACATAGATCATATTTCGCGTTCAACCTTCTTGTACTCTCTCTTGGGAGAATAGAAGGTCAAACTACCAAAGATGTGAGCTACCGTGAGGTTGGGAAAAGGATAGTCATCGTCCTCATCAGATGACTTGGTGTCAGAATTTTCCTTCTTGACCACACGGACTCTCTAGGTACAATGCATAGCCATCTAACGAACCATCTCCTTCTAGAAAACTTGGCAATTAGCCATAGAGTGAGAACTTGTTTTATATATTAGGCACAACTTTCGACCTGTTCCTGCACCCAAAGACTCATAGCACCATGGTTGTTGGGATGCTTGTTCTACAAGTACCTCTTCTTCCACTTTACACTTTATGTTCCTCTTTTTATTCTTGGTCTAGTCCAGGTCTTTAGCGGCGCTTGTATCATTTTTCTTCACTGAGGTTCTATCATCCATCACCTTCGCTTTTCCCTTGCTTCACCGATGAGCTTCATTGGCAAGAGCATCTTTTTTGGCGATTTAAATAACTTTATTGCCATAATTACTTTTCTTACCATGAATTCCTTTATCGTCCACTGATCTCAGATAGCAAACTTGAATGCCCTAATGACATATGAGTCGGTAATCTTTGGGATTATGTTGGAGCACTCGTTGAAACATCGTATAAACTTCTATAGAATCTCCCCATCCTTCTATCTGATTGCGTGTAAATTGTCCTCAACACTATGCCTCTTTTATGTACCTTAGAAGTTCTCTACAAAATGACTGTATAGATCATCTCAAGTCTCAATTGAGGACCTTGCAAAACTCTTAAGTGTGTAGAAGGTAGATATTTTGCCATTGCATTTTCATATGCTCCTACCATATACAACACTCTGGAGTAGACCTGGAGAACTTTCACAGGATCCATACTTCCATCATAATTCTCTACTGGCCAGAGTTGAATTTGGATGGCCACCTCACTTCTCTAAGAGAATGGATAAACACTGCATAACCTCCGCCTGGCTGAAAATAAGAACGACAATTATTGTATCGAGGATGCCTTTAAGGATTTGATGACGATGACGACAATGATGACGATGAGGATGAGGATAATGATGAGATGCTAGGCGAGTTATCCGGTTCTCGAGTTGGCCATCATTGGTCATCACGATACTAATGCTAGGGTGGTGTTCAAGAACTTCACTGACTATGCTTACCGATTCGTCGATCATCCTCTTCTTATCAGTGATTTGGGTAGCGGTCGCGGTCCTCGCGATGATCCCAGTGATTGCTAAGGTCTTCCCTACGCCCGCAGTCCTTTCTGCTTCTCTCTTGGTCATCATGTAGATCATGACCGTGGAGAGAGTGGCATCATGGTGAAGAATCTTCTTGTCGAGTGGAACACTATGCATTTTTCTAAGTACGATGATTATTTCTGCCACCCCGAGAGTTAATGGTTCTATTTTTCCTAGCTTCTGGTGAAGTTTTCTCGATCACTCTGACATCATGGTCCGATATCGAATCTAAGGAATAGTCCTTGCATCCATATTCTCCAAGCCTGTGAAGTACAGATGACTTATCTAGATCAAATCCAAAGAACCCCACTAGGCGTCAGAGTTGACACTAATAATTTGCTAATCCTATTCTATATCATCAGATTAAATCTGACAAGAGTAGAGCGGATGACTTGTTGGTGTAGTCTTGTTGTCAAAAGTAGCTTATTTGGCAACCTCCGTTTGGAATACCCTATACCCCTACAATGAGTAGTAACTCATCTTGTGGATCTGAAACCATGGGCACTTGGTCAATATCTTCTTGCTTGGACGAGTCTAAACTCTTCTTACAAGTGAATTTGGCACTCAGATCGGTAGCTCTAGTGATGTGGTTGTTACCGAGATGGTGATAGTTTTGATCTGACGGTAAGTAACTGTTGGTCGACTTCAATTTCTTAGGCCCAAGCTATCTCCAAGACCTTCACCGGAAGTGTCACTTCTTGAAGTCATCTTCAATGGAAATTTTTAGAACACAAGATCCCTACATGGCACATCAACTGTTGATGAGTAATGCTCGACTATGGTATTTGTAGATATAGAGTTTCACTGATACCAAGGTATCCATAAGATGATAATGAGAAGAAGACACATGGAGATTATTGTATAGGTTCAACCCTCGATGTTAGTAGTACCGCTACTTCTAATTATATGTATTCAGCGATGTGAACCACATATAGTATAAGGTGAAAGCCATTTACTCTATCTAGCATATCCAACTAGTATGCGATTGACCAATACGACGGGATGTAGTCCGTAGATAGTAGCAAGGAAGCACCATGAATTTTAGCTTAACGTTGCTTATATTTCGATGTTGGATTTGATGCCCGAGGCTCCTTGAGGGTTATTGTATGTATATCGATAGATATCTTTTTCTATGAGTAGAAACCGAAAAACTAGGTTGATTTGTTTTTGATCAAACTTCACTACCTTACCAGGTAAGATATGGTTTTTTCCTTAGTATACACTTCTATCTTTTAAACATATATCCATATATATATATAGTTATACTGTATTTTCAAAGATGTTTTAGTTCAGATATAAAAGATATGTATTTTTAACATGTGTTTTATAATGTAAATATGGCACATCTTACGCTATCAATTTCTATTCTGAAAGTGTGCTTTCTAGCATATAATATTATTGAAAAACAAATAAAAAATTGTTGTCGATTAACAATGCAAATTGTCATGCAAATCAGATTGTATTTTTATTTTTTGTGCAATGATGGCCATTCTTGTGCTACTGAAATAGCTAACACACACCACGATTCATGCATGTATGCATCTATCAGTGAGCCTCTTACCATACACCGTTTTGCCCAGCATTTCCCTCAGCACTATAATAAATTAAAATATGGTCAAATCCAAATCTAAGCCACTAAGGTTTTCGACATGTTTCATTCTGCTACTGTTTTTTTTTTCTAATTACTATGATGCCGTTAGTTCCACCTCTGAGATGTCGATATGCCACCCTGATGCTAAAGCTCCTTGACAGCGTTAAGTCAACAAGTGTTGACCCTTTTATAGACCAAAATGCACATAGAAAAAAACAAACGAGCGTGTGGCCACAGCCTGCGCGTGGCTTTGCCCTGGCTCTCACGCAGCCCACGCGCGTCGCCGGCGCTCGTCAACTCCGGCTCGGCCGCCCGCGGTGGACAGAGTCTCCACCTCTACTCCGGTCCGGCTGGCTGCCAGCTCTTGTTGGCTTCCGCACAGCCTCTCGCGCGTAGCTCCACGTACGCCAGCTGCCTCATGCTCGTTGCCTGCTGCCTAGCTAGGTTGTGCGTAACGGCCGCCACACCGACGCCAGTGGCTGCTCATGTTGTCCATGTTGTTGATGAAGGGGCAGCCTTTTCCCCAAATCCAGCACTGGTGGTGCCCAGAGCGAAGTTTTCCTCAATATTAGTCATCTATCTAACGTCTCAGTATCCGTAATGCCTCCTCTTATATTTAGAGTTATAAAGTTCTTATAATTTTTCTTTTTCTAATTTACTCCTTTTTCTTATATACTTTTCTAACACTATTTGTACTATTGACGGAAGGTGTATTGACGGAAGGTGAAGTAGATGGGCCCAATATCATGATCAAGCAATCTAAGAGTGATCATCATCCTTTTCTTCCATTTTAGATACCTACTTAATACTATTAATTTGAGCTAAAATTAATAACACTAAAATAATAAATATACGAGATTAATCATGTATAAAATAGAAAATTATGCTTCACACGCAAGGCGCAAGCATGACGCTGGTTTGGAATGGCGGCCAGTCGTGCGTGCATGGCAGCGCTAATACCACGCACGTGTCGTATGAAAACGGTGGGGCACATGGAGGCCCGATCACGTGGTGAAGTCGTGATGCTAGATCAGCCGCCGCCGACAGGTGGAAGCCAATCACATAGTAGGCTCGACATGTACGCTCGCAAGGTGCCTATACTGTCATCGGCTTTCTAGCTGATGTATAATTGCTACAACCCTATCGGTAACCTTCCACTATGGCTTTATGTGGCTTGTGTTTCGATATTGGATCTGATGCCCTCTCTTCTTGGAAGCTATTGTATTTATATCAATAGATGTTACTTTCTCCATATAGAACTCGGAAAACTTTTTAAGCAATACGACCAAGTAAGTTGATTCATCCATGCATTAGACTGCACAGTCCTACCTTAACCGGGCATGGTTTCCATCCTTAGTTATATACACTTCTATATTTAGAGACACATGTCCATATGTATGTAGATATGTGGTATTCCCAAAGATGCTTTTGTTCTAGATATAGCAGATAGGCCATATTAAACATGGTGATAGTAGCTCCCGACCTCTATGCAAATTCACTGCCAACACTTTTATCTCACATACCTAAGAAGACATGTTATCAAAAATATGAACGTAGCCTATATAATAATCCTGACTAAGTTATGGTCAGAGAACATTGTTCTATCATATGGGTATGAGAATGGCATTGTCGGAATTTGAATTTGGATGCAATTCAAAAATCTAAACAAGCTCTATAATCCCATCGAGAATACCGCCACTTTCCTTCAAATACGAACTATCAATATGTATCTATAAAATCTAGTAGTGATATTTGTTTGGATTATGTTTGCCATTCCAAACATCAACCCTTTGTTTTCCTTGTGCCCAAGCTTGACAATCATCAGCCTTAATTTGCTCATAACTGTCCCCACCACCATCTCCATGGATCTTCCACGATCGAACATAGATGTGGTAGTGATGAAGAAGCTGTAGGTGGAGGGTTAGATTCTTGGCCAAGGCACTATGGACCTCATAGAAGTAGGTTCACACCCCATAACTACTACCAGCATTGTTTTGACTCTAGCTACTTTTTGCCACTATGGGTTCATCCCTTCTTGCTTCGAATTTTGTTGAATCCTTGGATTTCTACGGAATCCACCTCTTGTGTCTGAACCCCAACTACATGGCCTTTTCTGAGTGTTTTTTCCCACCAATGACAAGTATTCATAGGTGTCACCCCCTTCATAGACTTATAGAAAAAAATTCATAAGCTCTGAGTTATGTAGAGATTGAAAATCGCAGGCCATTGCAGTTTCTGACTCCATGATGGACAAATATATCAAAATCGATTCCCAAAAGTCCAAAAAAAATTAGCACCAAAGTTAGGTCTATGTGGAGCATACAACCAAGTCTGACAACCTTGATATCTCCACCGAGGTACCAGTGAAGGTAAATGAGTGGAATGAACCTGTAACCACATCCCTATATCTCCAAACCTTTATCAACATGATTTTTGAGTACAGAGTTCAGGGTCTAACGGCGTATGAGGTCATTGAAGACTTTGTGAGTCATTGGATTTAGCCTTTGCAATTTTGTTCTCACCCCGTGTATTTGTACTCAGGTGATGAGGATGAATCCCTAATGTCACGTCATGGTATGTAACATGCACATCTCTTTCTACTTTCCATACTTATCCATATCACGATATATTTCTAATCTCCCGATATATTTTGTGCAAATCTCGGTGACACGACGATCAATAAATAGTCATGGACCCGATGAGCTTAGCCGAGAATGTCCCCACTCCTCTCTGTGATCTACCGGAAGATGACCAACACAAAATTGTCAACATAGATCATCACTTTATTAACCCATAAGTCCTTCCTATTTTACCATTTTTGATAGCACAGAACTTAGGCGCTAATGCTATTAGGATCTTTCATTGGTCGATGTTGTTAGCCTCCTGGTGGACTAGCAACTCTCTACTGATGACAAGGCAGTAGCAGAGCAGGAAGTAGCCTAGATAGCAGAACAAGCAAAGTCAGCCCTGAGTACCACTGCCGACAGTAGTGGATCTCAGAAGAAAAGAGTATCGGTGCCATCTAGTGGAATAGCCAAGGCCGCCCACCAAATAGTTGTAAGTTTATTACTATTTTATAAAGCTAATCTAAGTAGGAATTTTTTGCTTTGGTAGAGTAGTAAATATATCTTATCTTTATTCACCAATATTGTCAAACCTCTACCCTACCTCAAGGATGCCTTAAGCCACTTCGCCCTAGGGGCAAAGCCCAAGTTAGGTAAGCAAGTATTTGATCTTGTCAATATTGAACATTTGTTGGTTTTGGGTCTTTTGTCATTGATTTTCAATTTTTTGTGATACCAATCCAACCACCTGAAACTAACAATCCAAGAAAGTGAAGGGGAGAGGCTCCGACACCTCCCTATCCCTTATCCTATGGTCTTCGACTCCCTCTCCACCAGTCCCTCCTCTAATATCTACCCCTGCCCCTGGTCTCTAGATGATAGGGATTAGCGGTGTCTATATTTAGAGATGCATGTCATCCTTCTGCAAGAAATGACGATCTAAGCCAGTATTGCCGATAGGGAGATGGCAAGACTCCAAGGATCACTCACTGACGTGCAAAAACTTATCAGCAAGCTAGAAGTAGACCTTGTGATAGGCGTAATTAACAACACCACCCTCCGCTATTTAGTGCTAGACAATGGCATCATCCGCAAAGCAGAGAAGGAGAAAAGGGATAACCTCCAAGAAGTGCTCAAGGCTCACTACTAATCCTTCAGTGATGCGCCTGACAATCAAGGGCACCGAGTTCCCCCACCACCATTTGATAACAAGTTCATAGTGATGACATTACCATAGGCTCTTGTCAAGAAGCTTGACCAAGTCCCCAATGAAGTCTCCACGCAAAGTGTGGAATATGCTCGGGTGGCTTTGTACAATACCACTCGGCATGCTCTCACCTAGTCTCACTCTATCACCTCAAGATGAATGTGACCGAGTTGATTGAGAAGGGCTTACCCAAGGACACACCAGAGGAGCTTACTAAACTGGTGGACTCGGCGAGCCAAGTGGTGGTGGAGCTCTATTTGGAACTGTAATTTTATCTTTTTGCTTTTCTAGCCTATTCTTGTATTAAAACAAAATTAGATAGTATTTGGTCAAATATTTATTATAAAAGTAAGATGTCATTCTCTGTTAATTCTTATTGTTTCGTATTTTTACCGTAGTGAGAAAAAAGAGATTGTCGGGACTAACCAGTATCATGGTCAAGCCAAGATCAGTCCAAGGACTCTACAGCTATCATTTCCCCATATGTCAGCGCCCGTAGCAGTGTTAAGGAGCTAGAGGAGTTCCTCAAGTTCCCTGAGAAGAAGCTTCTTGGTATGTTTTTTTACCAACATATATATTTCCTTATCTATCCCCATAGTATGCAACTAACTTATGAACTATCTGTGTATGATTGTTATTAAATACTCAGAAGAAGCTCGCAATCATGAGAACAATAAACTCGAGAGGAGACTAAAGCTATAGAAGTCGCAAGTGGACCTCCAACATTTTACTGAGGACCAACAAATGGAGCTCTATATGAATAGAGATATCTAATTTCGGGCTTATCTAGAGAATACGTACAAGCTTCTCTAGGCCGCTTGCTGAGAACTCAACGTTGAATGTCTGGATCCTATTGAGAGTCTTCAAGAATATCTAGATTGGATCACGAAGACAAGTTGCATCCTCATGAAGCTTCCCTACTAGATCAACAAATGTCTAAAAGCTAAGCCCACGTTCTCGCCTATCTCAAAGACCAGCATCAGAACTATAACTTGGAATTCTAGATCTCAGGGTTTACACATTCTCATAGGTCATCTACGGAGATCGATGCTTTAGCTTAGTCTTTTATTAGCCTTGCGAAGAAAGTATTTAGGATAGTATAGTGGTAGTGGTCGACTTTGTAGATTTTTCCTGCACCAGGAACTCAATATAGGGAAACATTGCACAACCCATGATAGAATTTACATATATATAAATCTTACACATACGACCGACTAAAAGTTTACTTGAGTAAACTAGATGGTGTTTTTGTGTTAATCTCACTACTAAAGGATTCTAGGTTATTTTTCAGTGTTAGAGAAGTTTTCTTGAGTTATGAAAAAGAGTTTTAATCTTTGAAATTTAATTTGATACAGGAGATTTGATTTTAAGGTTTTTGGGAAATAGGATTTCTGGAATGGAAATTGTTTTCAACATGTGTAATACTAGGGATAAAAATTTGAACTGAAATCAAGGCAGATGACAAGAAAGAATCGGCATGATGAAGTTTTAAAATTTTACAATTTTGTTGACTTGCAAATTAGGGTTTTCATTTATTTGAGAGTATTACATCACAAAACTATTAAACGGAATCAAAGAACCTGAATAAAGAAAATACCCAACCCTATACAGTATGTTTTTAATAGAATTTGAGCAAGTCTAAAAAGTTGTCACTGGTCTCAATATCTTTGAACATGCTTTAGGAGACTTACATGTGTAATGGTGTGCGCGTGTATATCTATCTTGTAGGTAATGAAAATTAATGTGATTTAAATCGACCATTTGTGCGCCGTTACATTTCTTCACTAGCCGCATGCGTCATACGGGTCAATAGATTCTGGGAACATCTCCTGCCCGTCCAAGAGTAAAGGGAGCAGTGTCCAGTCAAGAGTAAAAAAAATAAACAAAGAAAAGCAAGGAGGGCAACCTTTCTACTTTAATTTCTCGTGACCACTTCTCTACAGGATAATCATGGTCAAAGCAGACCTCATCAGGATGATGGGCCGTTAGAGATGAGATGGTGATGGATGGTGTGTAGGATCAAAATATATTGGATAGATTCTGAGTTTTGGATATTTTTTTGAAAATTGATAGTGCCAGATGGATATATTTCATATAGTTTTAAAAATAGATGTAAGAGTAGTATCCGACGAAAACCGAGGTTCGATCGGAAACTACCTATAAGTTTTTTCCTAGATATCCAGAAATAAAGGGAGCCGAGTGGCCCATAGGCCAAATTGGGCCAAATATTTGCCAAGTCCAATATCCGTCACCAGTAAGTTAAGCCAGCGCCTAAGCCACACGAGGTAGTTTACTGCCTTTAGGAAAGTGATCTATGATGTTAGAATCGTTATAATATAAGTGGTATTATTAGTTGTTAAATTTATAAATGTTGATATATTATTTTAGAAAAAAATAATAAGATATATCACTTCATTCATTGTTTTCGAAAGCTAGAGGTTTTTATATTCTGATAAATATTCACTTCATATCCGTTAATATTCAATTCTGTTTTCGTATTCGATTTCTAATTTCGATTTTAATTTTGAGAAAAATATGAAAACAAATACAGCAAAACTAAAACTAGTTTCTGTAGCTTTGCGATATATTTTCATTCCTAATACTGAGAGAGCAGCTGGCAGCTGAAGATGCACGTATGGCAGCTGAAGCCGACGAACGGTGAGAGAGCCACACGGTCAAGAGGGTTAGAGTTGGACTTACTCTTGACACTGACATAATTATGTCATCCTATTAATCCCTTGGGTAAATCAAAACTGGTCCATGCTTACAACGAAATATAAAATGATGAAGAAAAAAACTTCTACAAATGAAATATACATTTTTCACAATGAGGAATAAAAAAACAAGAAAATATCTAGTAGCTGAGGCTGTTTTCCAGGTAATAAAAAACATCGTACCGCAAACTTTTTTCCAAGCTTTAAGAGATAATAACTAGCTAGACATTCTAGATTTATATATGAACCAGAAAATTCATATCACCAAATTGTTCTGCTTTAGGCATATATCTTCTGAATGTTGCGATCTCATCTAAATTCTACAATCATTCTATTCCTTTCTCTTCAATCAAGCCACACAGATCATACAAGGGGTAAATGTATTCCAAGAACATCTGCTCCTCTCTGTCCAGGAGAAAAGGGATAAGAATTTTGGTCAAAAAAAACAAAAGAGCACGACCTTCTACCAACGGCGGAGATAAGATTTAAACGCGAGGGGCCGGATTGTTGAGTACCAAGGAAGAAAAAATAGCATGCTGATACAACAGTTCCAAACTTTTAAACAACAAATTCAATTTTGGAATAAGGGGGAAAATATTTCTTAATATATTGCTAATACAGCAAAAGCCCAAGCTGGAGGGCCAATGCAGAAAACTATGAACATTATTTCGTGATTAATAGCTGATCACTTCAAACGAGGGAAAGATCCAATAGTGAAATTGGGAAAAGGAGCCAGTGTGATCAAAAGCTATCGATTTGTGGTAGATTGTAACATCGGCGACACAGGCAATATCAAATGAATTCTTTTAATTATTCTTTGACATCAATGGTTACTTCATCCATCGTAAATCAATAGTATATCCAGTCTCTTTATGTGCTCTAAGTGTAGGATGCATGTGTATGTGTATGTATTTTATAGAAATAAGTATGCCTATGTTTATATATAAGCGTATGTGTTTAAACCGTGTTTAAAAAAATGGTTTCAAAATCCTCTTTTTCATTTTTTGGATAACACATGGGCGATGTTAAACTTATGGCGTTAGGGATTTATATTCTCGATGCTAAATGGCGAATCAAAGACCACTCCTAGGAAAGTAACCTGAGGCGTGAATTCTGATCGCAATAATGACATTAAAGGTACATCTAGAATGGAGATCTAAGGACAAACCAACGATTTAGATTTTTGCGGCAGCTAGAACGTAGTAGTGGTGTAGAAAGAATTTTTTTCTATGGGTGTGCATAGTTAATTAAGATATTAATTTCTATACTATTTAAACACAGTCATGTTTCTCTTCCCTCCCACCACATCCAAAAGAACCAGAAAAAAAATCATGTCCTAACCTAAAATCTCATTGTAAAGTACGGACATCAGTTAGTACAAAATGAATGTTTGTGTAGAAAAACTAACATAAAAATAGTTGATATTTGTTTTAACAAGGTTAAAAATTTAGTGTTTTGGATGGAAAGAGAATTATTTAGACCCATGTGTGCTGTAAATACCTAATAAGAATATTATATAGTTACATTTTTGCTTAATTTTTTTATATGTGTACACCTATGTACCTATACTCCCTCCGTTCTTGGAACGTAGTATATACAGTATTTTCTTAAACGTAGGTACAAACAATAACAACATACCACATCACTGTGAATACTGTGAATTTTCAGAATTTTGGAAAATTTGGAAAAGGGAAAAGGGAAGAAATAGATCAAAAAGAGGAAATGACAGGGACTTTTCTGAAATACTTTGATTTTACACATTTTTGGAAAATTTGGAATTTTCTGAGATTTTAAAAATTTTGCAAGAGCCAATTTTCTAAATTTTAAGATTTTTTTTCTGATAACCAACACTTTTTTTGGAAAGAGCCAATCTCATTTCGTGACTTTTATTAGTGGCTAATACTCTATCTAGATTAACTTTATTCTTATGATAAGAGGAGATAATGTGGATTGCAAATTGATATCTAGAGAATATGTGGTTTTTCAACGACTTTTACTTTTTAGTGTATTCTCATTGGGATAAATAAGCCAAAATTATAAAAACAAAGTGGTGGAAGTTGAAAAGGGGATATCAAATGTCTTCAAAGAATAGAAGAGGGCTCTTAAAAAAAAGAAAATGATGCAAATAATATGTGGGAAAAGATGCCAACATATATTCGGAAGATTGCTTTAGAGGTGTTTGGAGTAACCAAAGGGAGTGGATATGAAACTAAAAACACTTGGTGGTAGAACAAAGATCTGTAAAGAGCTATTAAGGAAAAGAAATAATGCTATAAACGCTTATATTATAACAAGAGTGAGGACAACACAAAAAAGTATAAGATGGCAAAAAAGATAGTAAAATAAGCTGTGAGTGAGGGACAGGCTTTCAAGAATCTATATTAACGTCTGAGTACAAAAGAAGAAGAGAATGACATCTATAGGGCTTATGATAGGAAGACGAGGGACTTTAATAAAGTTAAGTGTATTAGGGATGAGATGAAGCAGCTCTTGGTGAAGAAGTATAAAATTAGATATAGATGACAAAAGTATTTTGATAATTTGTTCAATGATGGAAATGAGGACACCATTGTCCAGTTGGATGACGCTTTGGATGACATCAATATGAACTTTGTGCAAATGATACAAAAATCTAATGTTAGAGAAGTTTTAAAAAGGATAAAAGGAGTAAGGTGATGGGCCATAATGGTATTTCAATCAAGGTGTGGAGATGTCTCGGGAATATAGCTATAGTATGGCTAACCAAGTTGTTCAATAATATTTTTCAATCGAACATCATGCCTCAAAAGTAGAGGAAAAGTATGTTGATATCAATCTACAAGAATAAGGGAGATATTTAAAGTTGTACTAATTACTGGGGAATTAAGTTGATGAGCGACACTATGAAGCAATGGGAGAGAGTTATCGAACACAGTTTGAGAAGAATGATGCATATCTCTATGAACTAATTTGGTTTCATGCCTAGAAGATCAATCATAGAAACAATTTTCTTAATAAAATAAGTTGTGTAGCGGTTTAGAGAGCATAAGAAAGACCTGCATATGGTTTTTCTTGACTTAGAGAAGGCATATGATAAGATACTAATAAATATTATATGATAGGGTTTGGACAAACATAAAGTCCCAACAAAGTATATCTCTCTCATTAAGGATTTGTACAATAATGTTATAACTAGTGTTCGAACAAATGATGATAACATATATTACTTCTCGACTAAAATTAGACTACATCAAGGATCAGTCTTGAGCCCATACCTCTTTGCCTTGTTAATGGATGAGGTTATAAAAAACATATAAGGAGTTATCTCTTGTTGTATGCTCTTTGTAGATGATATAGTATTAGTTGATGAGAGCCGGGTAGGAGTAAATAAAAAACTAGAGTTGTAGCAGCAAACTCTAGAGTCCAACGGTTTTAGGGTAAGCAGAACTAAGATTAAATATTTGATGTGTGATTTTGTCACCATCGCACACGAGAAGAGATATATGAGTTTAGGAGGTCAAGTAGTGCCTAATAAGGATACCTTTTAATATCTAGAATCGATGCTATAGATGAACAGGAATATTGATATAGACGTTAGCCATAGAATCAAAGCAGGCTAGTTAAAATGGTACCAAGCATATGACATCATCTATGATAAGAGGGTATCGTAGAAGATAAAAGACAAGTTTTATAGAATGATGATTAGACCTACTACGCTATATGGGTAGAGTGTTGGCCTACAAAAAGATGTCATGCTTAAAAGTTAAGTGTTATAGAAATATGTATACTACGTTGGATTTATGATCATACAAGATTTGATCTAGTCCAGAATGAAGATATGCGTGATCGACTAGAGGTCACACTAATTGAAGAAAAGGTTATCCAATATCAGTTGAGATGGTTGGACTTATCCAAAGAGACGCACAGAATCACTAGTACATCATAAAATCCTAAGTCAACATAATAATATAAAAAGAGGTAGAGAAAAACCAAAATTAACAAAAGAAAAGATAATAAGAAGGGACTTGAAAGAGTGAGAAAGGTATGTACTTGAATAGGAATACTTGAAAAATATCTATTGGTGTGACTAAACCGTGATTAGAGACTCTTATTTGGTTTCAACTCTAATATATTCCAACTTGCTTAAAACTGAAAGGTTTTGTTGTTGTTGTTGTTTAAAAATTTTGGAGAATACAATAAATTGAGCTCAAATTCGAAAAGAAAATAAAAACTAAGTAACTCCAATTAACTAGCAGTAGAATAAAAGGGTAGTGTCAATTATCGCCTTGGATGAGGAAGGAAGAAAAATAGAAAAGGGAAGAAGTGGAAGGCGAAAGAAGGAAAACGGAAAAGGGAAGAAGTGGAAGGGGAAAGGTAGAATTAGGAGGAAAAAGAGGAAATGATAGGGACTTTTCTGAAATTCTGTGAATTTACAGATTTTTGGAAATTTTGGAATTTTCTGGGCTTTTTACAATTTTGGAGAATTCAATAAATTGAGCTCCAATTACGAAAGAAAAATAAAAACCTAATAACTCCAATTAACTAGAGGTGGAATAAAAGGGTGTGGTTAATTATTTTATTTAGTCAGATTAAATCCTTTCTAATTTTTGAATTTTTCATTAAGCTGGATATTTTAAACAAATAAAGATGAATATGGTTTTTTGAAATTAGGCAATGTTAAAAATGCATAAAAGGGACATGAACCATAGATTGTTGCTACTACTCAGGAATTGAGAAAGCTGTCAATGCTCAATATATATATAACGGAGTACCATATACTATAGAAGAACTAACCCTATATTTATGAATAGAGACCGGAGCCGATAAGATAGGTCTGACATTACAGAGTAGTCTGCACTATACCAACTACATAAGTAACATATAGGTCTACTATGACGAGACGTACATCTGCATCCAAACGTATATCAGCATATGTGTGAATCCGACACATGCATTAATTAAACAAAAACATCACGGTACATCTAGAGCTCAAAGCAAACAAAGCCAACAAGATGGGTCGCTTGATGCTAATCAAGTCTCCAAAAAGCTACTATCATCTACCAGAATGCTAGCATACCGAGAAGTTCAAACATGATGACATAGTGCAGTCAGAACATGGATGAGCGAGGTGCTCTCAATGTAAATGTTAGGCCCAACGTCCGGTTCATGTCATCTATCATTATGCTAAAATTAAAAAACCCAAACATCGATGACACTCGCATGCCATCGTCGGACCTTATCTTTTCAAATTTACCACCTTGATCACCTAGCTTGTTTATTGAGATGCTCTCCACACCATTCAATTTGACTAGTTAGGATATGGTGAAGAGGTGATCCACTACCATGTGGAGGGCCTAAGGCGCTACAGCTACAATGATGCTACAAGCAAAGGCCTGAAACGGCAATGACACAGAGAGTGTTGTAGCCTAGTAGTACAGGCATATGTGGAAAGCAAATAAGATAATTGAAAAGACGTTTCCGACTAGAAATATGAAGTAAACCACGATGGATGATGTATAATGATGACCATATAATGGTGGATGATATTTGTATCAAATTAGAGGAGATGTTGCAACACGCTAAACCAGAAATCATAATGGGGTTGGTAAGAGGACTAGATAATTTCGAGACATTGTAGAAGGTAGCAAAAAAATTGTTGTACATTGAATCAAAGGGTTATGACATGGACTTATCTGTACTTCATTTTGTGCTGAAACTTCTTAGGATGAAGGCTAGCAATGGTTGGTCTAACAGCAGCTTCGATGATTTGTTAATTCTCTTAAAAATGATGTCGAATTCAAACTCATTGTCAACAAATACATACCTAACAAAGAAATTCATATGTCCTTTGTCATTAGATGCATAGAAGATTCACACATGTGTTAATCATTGCATCCATACCACGAAAAGAACGAGAATGGGGACAGTTGCTCTTCTTGTGGCACAAGTCGGTACAAAGATGGGTACTGAATATTTAAGTCGGTACAAGATGGATACTGAATATTTAAATAAGTAAGACGGTTCGTTTGATTCAAAGAGAAAAACTACCTAACATGGAGATATGGTAACTTCTAGTAAAAGATTGACTAAAACATTTGCTCTCGAATAGTAAGGATGTCGAAACTGAAACATTTGTTCTTGAATAGTAAGGATGTCAAACTGATCTGATGGCATAAAGAAAAATACAAGAAGAATAAAAAGCTTAGACATCCCACGGATGCACACCAATGCAAAATTTTTGATGACAAGTACAAAGAAATTTGTTAAGGATCCAAGAAATATTAGGTTTGTATTAAGTACTGATGAAATGAACCCTTTAGTGACCTAAGCAACACACACATCATTTGACCAGTACTTATGACCATATAGAACCTACCAAAGTTACCTTTGCCAGAAGAAGTGGAAGTACATGTTGTTGCCTATACTTATACAAGTCTAAGACAACTAGGTAAAGTTATGGATGTATTTCTTGTATCTTTGATGGAAGATATGGTAGATCTATGTGAAAATACATAAGAATTATATTGAAATATAAATTTATTGAATGGAGTATAATTAAAAGGAGAAAATATATTGGGCTTTTTTAGGTGGCGTGTAACTTTTGCCACCTGTGAAAACCACTCTTGCAGGTGGCACATGGCATCCCCCGCCTATGAAAATTTCCCCCTTATAAGGTGCATGGGCCAAACCCTAGTATTGCGTCGCTAGGCTGCCAAAATTAAAACCCCCTAGACTCCACCACTGCCCCGTACGTTGGCCTCCGTCTTGTGGCCGCTTTGACGCTACCGCTCCCCATGTGGCGTCAAAAAACATAGTCGAGGCTGCTAGCCCTGACACAGGATACCTCCACAGTCCTCTACCTACTCGTCCTCGCCATCCTTAGCTTTCCCTCCACAACCACTCGTTCTCGTCGCTCCTACCGCCCTCGGCCTCCACTCCACTGCTACTCAGCCTTGTTGCCCCTACCGTCCTTGGCTTCTAACCCCCACCGTCCTTAGCCTCACCTCTAGCACTGCTTGGCCTTGTTGCCCCCGCTGCCCTCACCCTCCCCTCCACACTGCTCGACCTTCCTTCCTCCGACCTTGAAGGGAAAAAGTTGATCTATTAAAACAATATGGATGAAAAATTGGTTTATATTGAATTTAGAAAAAAATAGTATATATTAAAATTTGCATAGCATAGTTGGATTGTATTAAAATTGTTTGTGAGAAAGTGCGGTGAACGTGTTTATGCATTGACATATGTTAGGTTAGAGAATATTTTGTTTTATTTATATGTATATAGATATTAAAAACAGATGAGAAATCAAAAAAAAATCTTGAGAAAATTTGGACAAAAATTGATAAATTAAATTTCAGAATTTGCTACACGCTGAAATTGCGACGTGGTAGATGAACAGTACAGACATGGCCTAGTCTAGAACTAGGTTGGCGATGGCGAGCTAGTGGGCTAACGTGTGATGAAGAAGGCAAAAATAAGCAGGCCATGAGTTAGCAGGCAGATGTAATGGACTGACAATATGAAACCAGTCAACAGCAGCCGCAAGCACGCGTGGTGGGAGATGTGCAGCTGACGTGTGGGCCCAGCATGTCAGCAAGCGCGGGAGTATAGGAGCATGATGATGCAGTGGTTGACAAACTAGCCCGATGTGGCAGCGAGTGCAGGTGTATCCACACGCTAAGGCGTAGTGGCTGATAGGTGGGCCCGATGTGACAGATACGTGTCGCACACGGGTGCAAGAAATCCAAGAGACACATGTCATCACTAAATTGGCGCGGCGGCATGAAAATAGTATATAAACACATTAGACTCTTGTATTCTACCATGTGTAGAGTGACTTGGCACAATTTATAGCATCGATTTTGAATTCAACAATAAGTAAAGTAGTGATTACAAAATCTCAAACGGTATTTAGATATTTTACTTTGAGATTTTCTAATTATTTGTTGATATAAATAGATGGTAATTTCTTAGGGATTATTATGATAGAAATTTGAGAGAGATTTTGGTAAAAATTTTAAGCGCCCTAACTAATTGTTCATATTTGTGTATGTCTAGCAGCATGTTCTAGTGCGCAAATTTTGTATCAAATTTTTAGGTTCTGTCCAGATTCATTTGTGATTAAGTGAAAGTGATAAATTTTATTTGTACTTACACAATCATTCAACCCTTCTTCTAATTGCATATCTTAGTGTGATCGATCTATAAATGTTTTCATAGCAATATTATTTCTTTTAGATGTTAACCGGTAATTACAAATTATGTCGGACGGATAATTTTTAGAATCGGAGGAAGGCATATATTCAAACTAGTGTTTACAATATAGAAGTATCTACAAGCATCATAGTGACAGCGGTGAACATGTCACATATGAAGGAGAAGACGAAAAATTTGATTATGGAGAGCATTTGACCTAAGGTATGAAGAGTATTTTGAGATTATATGAAGGGCCATGGAAATAGAGGTTCGTTAGGATATGTATAAAATCTTTCAAAGATTTCTTTTTGCTCACTTTAATTAGATTTAGATTCGTAGGAACTTGCAATGAACTTTGGTCCAGATAGAGCACCACTCTTCATCAACCGTCCATGCATTTCCTGTTCCTGGAACACTGACCATGTAAATTATCAATTGTAGTGTAAAGTATGGGAAACAGAAGGAGGATTAATTAGTGAGTGATTATCTGTCATCAGTGTTTACATATATATAGGCATTGAGGGGGTGTCACCAGGCATGTCAGATTGCAATCAAACACTCCCCTACAGTCAGAACTGGGAGCACCGCGAACATTGGGAGCACCGCGAATATTAAGACTGGACCTAAACTCTATGAACACGGACGTTGGCAAACCTTTGGTAAAGATATCGGTGTACTGGCATGAAGTAGGAACTTGTAGGACCTGGACTTCACCGAGGGCGACTCGTTCTCTGACAAAGTGTAGATCAATCTCAACATGCTTGGTTCGCTGATACTGAACCGGGTTAGTGGAGAGGTAAACAACACTGACATTATCACAATAGACCAGTGTGGCATGATGAAGCGGGCAGCGAAGCTCTTGCAGAAGTTGATGCAACCAGCAGGCTTCGGCGACTCCATTCGCGACAGCTCGATATTCGTCTCTACACTAGACCGAGACACTATAGATTGACACTTGGACGACCAAGAGATGAGGTTGTCCCCGAGAAACACCATAAAACCCGAGGTAGATTTGCGTGTGTCAGGACAGCCCGCCCAATCTGCATCAGTGTAGACAGTGAGATCAGCTGGTGAGATCCGGTGGAGGTGTAGACGGAGATCCAGCGTGCCCTGAAGGTACTAGAGAATGCGCTTCATAGCGCCCAAATGAGGTTCCTAGGGTCATGCATGTGTAAGCAGACCTGTTGAACAGCGTAAGTAATATCTGGTCGGGTGAAGGTGAGGTACTGAAGAGCCCCAGCAAGACTGCGATAGTGACTGGGATCTGCAACTGAAACACCATCAGTAGGAAGCTTGGAGTAAGTGTCCACAGGAGTGCTGCTTGGCTTGTAGTTACTCATACTAGCACGTTCTAGAATATCCAGCATATACTATTTTTGAGAGAGAAATAAATTGTCACCTCTGAGCTGAACGCTGATGCCCACAAAATGATGAAGAGGCCCCATGTCTATCATAGAGAATTTCTAGTGGAGTGCTGCGATAATCCAATGAAGGAAGCTCGGGGACGACGCAGTGAGAACAATGTGATCAACATATAGTAGAAAAAAAGCCATGTCAGCACCCTGGCAGTAGATGAATAGCGATGTGTTAGACTTGGCCTCAATGAACCCAAGTGAGGTGATATGTGAGGCGAAGCGACTATGCTAGACACAAGGAGCTTGCTTCAATCCGTAGAGTGACTTGTTCAAGCGACAAACATAATTGGGTTGAGAAGAGTCTACGAACCCGGTCGGCTGGATGCAGTAAACTGTCTCAGTCAGGGTGCCATGAAGGAATGCATTCTTCACATCAAGCTGGTTGATCGGCCAAGAGTGAGACAGTGCCAAAGCTAGTCACTGGCTTGACAACTGAACTAAAAATCTCATCATAGTCGATGCCCGAACACTGTGTGAAACCGTGAAGCACCCACCGGGCTTTATAGCGGTCAAGAGAGCCATTTGACTTGAATTTGTGATGAAAAACCCACTTGCCAGTGACAAGGTTGACACCAGGAGGTCGAGGCACCAAGGTCCAGGTGTCATTGGCCTATAGAGCATCGAACTCGGTCTGCATAGCAAGGCGCCAGGCTAGATCCGAAAGGGTGGCACGGACAGATGAGGGTACCGAAGAGATGGGCGTAGTCGTAACCGTCGTGTGGAGGTTGAGGCGATCCACAGGTTGCCAAAAACCATCCTTGCCACGGGTGCGCAAGCCATGCGTATTAGTGACAAGGACGATTGCCTGTGGAGCCGTCGCAGTGGTGTGGCCAGTAGTCCTTTCGGCGCCACTGGCAACAACCTGGGGCGTGAAATCCACAGGCGCAGCAGCATCGTACGGGATAGTAGGGCCTCCATTCCCTAGGGAGGCCATGGCAGAGGCACCTGGCAGCGTGCCAGGCACCATGTCGGTGGGAGAGCCAGCGCCGGGTGAGGGGGCACCAGTGGTCCCAGATGCAGCATCCATGCCACCAGGGATGCGAGTACACTCACAGCTCTTGGCCAAATAGGCAAAGAGAAATCATTAGCATCGTCCAAAAACACAAGTGTGTTGGGATCCTAGGGGTAGTGGACATCTCGGTAAACGGAAACAAAGTCTCATCGAACACAACGTGATGAGAGACAATGATCCGATTGGAGTGAAGCTCGAGATAGCGGTATCCTTTGTGATCAGAGGAGTACCTGAGGAAAATACACAGGGAGGAGTGAGGTGATAATTTATGTGGAGCTATGAACGAGAGATTGGGATAGCAAGCACAACCGAAAACTCAAAGATGAGTGTAGGAAGGCTGTGTGCCGTAAAGAGCAAAGAAAGGAGTACGGCTGTCGAGGGTTTTAGTTGGGTGATGATTGAGTAGGTAGATGGCAGTGTGGAGTGAGTCATCCCAATAAACCGGAGGGAGACTAGCCTGAAACAGAAGGGACCGCACGATGTTGTTAATGGTGCAAAGAGTGCGCTCGTCACGTCCGTTCTGTTGGGAGGTATATAGGCACGACAGTCGGAGGACAACACCGTGAGTGAGGAAGAACGTGCGGGTCGAGGAGTTGTTAAACTCACGACCGTTGTCACACTAAACTGCCTTGATAGTGGAGTCGAACTATGTGCGCACATATGAGAAGAAGTTAGAAAGGACACTGAAAGTATCAGACTTGAGGTGCAAAGGAAATGTCCAGGTGAAGTGGGTGCAATCATCAAGTATGACTAAATAATATTTATAGCCCGACATACTATCAACTGGAGATGTCCAAGGATTACAATGTATTAAAATCGAAAGGATAAGTAGAACGAGAGTTTGACACACTGAAAGGTAGACGTACATGGTGACCTAGCTGACAGGCATGACAAACAGGATCAATGTGGCGCTTATTACAGGAAATAGCCTTGGAACTAATAAGTTTGGACAAAGCCAAATGTCCAAGATGACCAAGGCGACGATGCCAAAGGGAGGTGGATGATGCGGTGGCAGCGAGGGCAATGGTTGTGTTGGATGGTTCCGGGGGGAAGAACGGGTAAAGGTCACCCGTGCTATTGCACCTGGCGATCACTATCCATGTCTGAATGTCCTTTATAGAAAGGCCAAATGGGTCAAAATCAATTGAACAATTATTATCAGTGGTGAAACGACGTATGGAAATCAAATTCTTAATAATGTGTGACGAAACTAGAATATTAGAAAGAACAAGAGGACGTCGTGTAATGGAGAAAGAGTGTGACCCAACATATGTAACAGGAAGCGAAGCTTCATTACCAATAATGATAGATGAAGGACTGGATGTTGAAGGAGGATGAGAGTTGGAAAGAATACTAGCATTGTTGACTATGTGGGCGCCAGCACCAGAGTCAGCGTACCACTCGACCGAAGATGTAGGCGTCAGTGTCATGGTGTTGAAATTGCTGACGAGAGTAGACGGGTCCCATGACATGCCCTGTATGGGAGTCCAAGGCTTCTATTGCTGTGGCGTCAGTGGGCCTCCGTAGCCAAAACCTGGAGGAGGACCAAGAGTGTACGACTGCTACACATATGGTTGCTGTAAATGGGAACAATAGTGAAAGCAGCTGGAGGAGAATGAAGCGGCGTCCCCGAAGCGCTACCGAGAACAGGCGGGTGCGGCCAGAATAGGATCGTGCCGGCCCATGGATTGAAGAACGGCGCCAGAAAGTGTTGGAGCCGAAGGGCTGCTGCTGCTACTGCCGCCGGCCATGGCCACCGTGGCGGCGCGTAGAACGTCCGCCGCCACCCTGGCCAGCATGGCCGCCCTGCCCGTTTTGGCTGGTGTAGCTGCTGGTGGTGCCGCCCGTGGAGGCACGCCCACTGGGAGGGCGCATGGCAGTGACGAGGACAGTCGACGTGAAGGATGCCGATGGGTTTGACGCTCCGGCGGCTTCACTCGCAGCGATGTCGTCGATGTTGATCTCCTCAAGCAGAAGAGGCGTGTGAGCCTCCTCGAAGGTGGGGAAGGGTTGCCGCATCTTGAGGTTAGAGACCATGGGTTGGAACTTGCCATTGAGCCCGTGAAAAAGGGTGAGGACCAAAGTCTGATCCCCAATTGGATCGTCGAAGTCGCTGAGAGTTGCCGTCATTGTTTCAAGACAGCGGCAAAAGTCGATGATCGTAGATGACCCTTGTTTCGCCGTGTGGAACTTGGCGGAGAGCAGCATGGCATGCAATTCACGCTGGCCGAGAAACTCATTCTTGAGGTAGGTCTAGACGCCGCATACGGCCGGCTTGTGATTCATCGTCGACTACTGGAGATTGGCGTGGATCATGCCGTAGATCTAGGTGAGCAACATGTAGTTCATCTGCACCCACGTTGTGCGATTGACATTGACAATGTCAGAGAGGACATGATCTGTGAGGACATATTTGTCCAGAACGATGAGAAACATGAACCGCCAATAGTTGTAGTTGTCGGCGACGCGATCTAGGACCAAAGTCACGAGGACGTGATGTTGAGGACGGCGATGGTTGCGGCATGGACGGCGACGTAGTTTGTCTCGTACGCGTTGAGGGCCGCGATGCGAGCGGCTTCCGCCTGGTGGCGGCGGACTTCCTCGGCGTCGCATTCGCGCTGCTCGCGCGCCTCGCGAGCGTACACGTCGAGCCTACTATGCGATCGGCTTCCGCCTGTCGGCGGCGGACCTCCTCGGCGTCGCGTTCGCGCTGCTCGCACGCCTCACGAGCTTGGCGTTCAGCCTCGGGCGCGGCGTATGCGTCGAGGGCCACGATGCGGTCAGCTTCCGCCTGGCGTCGGCGGGCCTCCTCAGCGTCACGTTCGCGCTGCTCGCGCACCTCGCGAGCTTGGCGTTCGGCTTCGGTTGCAGCCATGGCGGTCACAGTCGACCGTGAAGGTCGCGACAGCGACGGCGAGGATTGGTGTTGCGACGGAGACCGGCGAGCAGGGCTCGACGGCGGTGGGGATGGCGTCGCGACGGTGGCCGGTAGACCGTGAGGGGTCGGCAAGCGGGGCTGGGCGACGGCGGGGACGGCGTTGCGACAGGCGCCGACGAGGGGAGCTCTGCGGCGGTGGCGCGGATTGGGGTCGCAACGGGGACCGGCGAGCGGAGCTCTACGGTGGCGGCGCGGATTGGAGTCACGACGGGGGCCGGCGAGCGGGGCTCGGTGGCAGCAGGGGTCGCGACGGGGACCGGCGAGCGGAGCTTTGCGACAGCGGCGCGGATTGGAGTCGCGATGGGGCCGGTGAGCGGGGCTCGGCGACGGCGAACGATGGCGGCGGCGGCGCGGGTTAGGGCAGCGAAAACGAGAAGCCACGGATGCGAACCGTTGGCTTGATACCAAGGAGGATTAATTAGTAAGTGATTATCTATCATCAGTGTTTACATATATATATATAGGCATTGAGGGTGTGTCTCCAGATCCACATGTCAGATTGCAATCTAACATAAACCAATCAAGGACTGTAGTGGATTGTAAATACAGATCTGCAAGAAAAAGAATCAAATGTTAGATAAATTATCAATTGTAGCGCAGAGAATAGGAAACCAATCAAGCACTGTTGTGGATTGTAAATACAGATCTGCAAGAAAAAGAATCAAACGTGAGAAATTGATACCCGACAGCATACAAGTAGCCAAACTGGATGTGTCATACGATAGCAATTGGAGGACTGCAGGGTGGCTGGATGGGCCTAGCACCCATCTGAATAAAGATTAAGGCCTAATCCAAGGAGAAGATAATGGGGAAGCAGAGAGGCATAGAACCAAACCTATGGTCGCCTACTGGAGCTCACCGAATGAACGCTTGCCGTACCCCGTACGTCCTAAACCCTAGTTACGGACTCATAACATAGGTCACCCAAATTGATCGATCCAGAGGGTACAAGCAAGGATGCTGATAATGGAGAGGAAGATCGAGCCAGGACTTGGCATACCAGACCCGGCGGGTTGGCGACGCCGTACAGAGAGGCGGGCGGATGCGACGATGGCGTCGAGGAACCCGGGATCGTGAGGGAGGGGATGATCGGAGGCATCGACGAGTGTAACCGGGACACCGTCGTCTGCGTCTGCGGCTCGAGAAATCGAGATATGAATGTGCCAGGCAGCGAGGGATGTTGGTGATCCAACGGTGGCTCTGGGCCTAAACGGATGGCTCCGATTTTTCAGATGACGTGGCGGTCTGGGGAGATGAATAGTGAACAATACTTCGAGACTGGAGAGGAGAAAGTAAAGATCTTATATAATATGGTATGATATGATATATGTGTAATATAATTAGACCTAAAAGCTTAACATGGATTGAGTAACATCATCTTTAAAAAAGAAGAGCCATTATCATTTCTAATCTTAATCACAGTTGTCATTATATGGGATGTGCATAACCACACTGTATTAATTATATCTTAATATGTATTAGGCATTCTATTATTTTACCTTTACTAGGATTTCTAAAATTTCGTTACAACATGTGGATCTACTTAGATTTTAACTTACTACTAACGCGCGCTACGTATTATACAGCAGGGAGCGTTCTGTACAGTGCTACTAATATAACTGACATCCCCTAACTAGATGGCTAATACATGCATGCAGGCTTGTGTTAAATGTTTTATATAATATATAAACTATATACAGATAAAGTATATACAGAGGATATACAGTGGAAAAAGCCCATAAATAGCGGGATTTAACATCATCCAAACAATTCAGTGTACTACTTAATTGCCGTTTCATGGTCCACGGGAAAATGTACCATTGTTTGATTGTATCATTAGTAGCAAGTATTAATTAATAGTACTATATCCTTTCCTATAAATTCATATTTATCCGTTGGCAAATCGTACCTCAAATCAATCCACAGTAGTAAAAGAGAGGCCATGAAGGTCTTCAAGGAGAAATTAGGGATCCTTTTGCTATGCTTTTCCATCTACGAAGGTCAGTTTTTGGTTCTTAGATGAACCATTACCACGGTGTTGTGTTCAAATTTTTTTTTATCTGTTGAACTCTGACTAGTGCAAACCGGAGTTTTTCAACCATTTTACCACTTCGAGGATGTAATATCCGCATGGCATATTTGGTTTTTTTTCGTATATTTGGTATTAATGAGTTGTGGATTGAAGGTGGGCGCGGGTTGATTTATAGATAATTCATAGTTAGCTCTAATTTAACTATAAAATTTTGTTCATTATATTTGAATTGGCCTTAAATTATTTTTCTCCGAACCCATAACCATGCTAGAGAACTCATGTTTCTCTTTGATTTGATTTTTTAGGTCGGATGGTCCAGTCGGTTCCCTACGATCATACAGCGAGCATCGAGGTAAGTGCTCAACTAGACCTGGACATAGTAGGCATGGTTACCAGTTACAAAAATAAACACTGTGGAAACAACTTGATTTTTCATTGTGAAAACAAACACGTTTATTATTTCACCAAACATGGTTACCAGTTACCACACCTGGATCATCCCTGGTATACCATTTCCTTTCATGTTGTTATAAATTATTTGGTGAAAGATTTGATTTAATATAGCTTTTTGATCAGAAAACCATAAGAAATTTTATTCCAATATTAAGCACTAGGAACTAACCCAATTACAAATTTGAGCTCTCTTGTAAGACATGAATACAGAACTTCTATCAGTTTCTCTTTTTTTCTGTTTGTTGTTTTGAACAGATCATTGATTAAAATAATCAATCTTTGTCTTTCATTCAGTCTGCATCTCTTGTATTCAAAAACACGAAATGTTGATACCAAGGTAAAAACGCCAGTAAAATTTTTTTAAGCAGTATTGAAACATTTACAGCCTAGCTAGGCAGATAACGATAAGTTTAAACGCTCACATCGCAGATATGGATTTACATTTCCAAGGTATGTGGAGCAGTTTGCAAAATACATAAATGCATTTAGGTTTAATTGCCTTAATTGGCCCGGAGATCCTTGATCAGTTTGTTTCCTCCGTTGCTGAATTGGATACTAAAATTTGTAGTCCTAAAATAATCTGTATTCCTAGTCTCCTAGCTATAATGCAGAAGTTGAGCAGTTATACCTTTTTTATCAAAAAAAAAAGTTAGTACCAGACACAGTACCACAAAATATTTCAACAAACACTCGCTTTTGTTGTCAGAATATTTAGGGGCCTAATCTACTTGTCATTCCCCTCTAAAAAATAATATTGACTCTAGTTGAACTCTGCACAATTAATCATGCTGATATTGCATCACCAATATTCAAACTACCTGCTTTTTCAATTTGAACAGCAATCGTATTTCCTAATTAAATGTATTAACCATGCCAATATATATTATGTACTGAAATTTCGGTTGTTGTGCAGTGCCTGAGCAACCCGATGAGACCACTGTACAACGGTGGCCTCATCAAGAACAGCGAGTTCAACAGAGGCCTGACGGACTGGTCGGTGCCATGGGGCGTCCAGGCCACCGTGAGCAGCTCGCCGTCCGGCAACAAGTTCGCGGAGGCGCGAACCGACGTCCAGCCCTCGCACACCGTGTACCAGACGGTCCAGATGCAGGCCAACACTCACTACTCCCTCTCAGGTACAAAACGTGCACAGTGTCAAATTGTCATGTGTGACATAATGTTGATTTGATAACATTGTTGTTTTGTGTGTGTGCCCGTGCAGCGTGGTTGCAGGTTTCCGCCGGCACGGCCAACGTGAAGGCGGTGATCAAGACTCCCGACGGCCAATTCGTCACTGCCAGCGCCACCGTTGCCAAAGCCGGCTGCTGGAGCATGATCAAGGGCGGTATGACTGCATATTCCTCAGGGCCAGGCCAACTCTACTTCGAGGTAACTCCTGTATCTCGTCAAAGACCATAAAAAGGCTTATACTATCGATTTTATTTTTAACTATACAACTACATAGATTGATGTCTATAAATAAAGTTGTTTAGGGAGGGGTAGAAGGTAGTATACTCTATAATATCTTTTTTCTTGACCTCAGTATACTCTTTGGTGAAATATTTTTAGGCCGACACGGCGGTGGTCATCTGGGTGGACAGCGTCTCACTTCAGCCGTTCTCGTTCGACGAGTGGGACTTGCACCGCCAGCAATCCGCCGGCAAGGCACGGCGGAGCACGGTGAAGGTGGCGGCAATTGGTCCCGACGGCGCGCCGATGGCGAACGCCACCGTGAGCGTCAATCTCCTCCGGCCAGGGTTCCCGTTCGGCAACGGGATGACGAAGGAGATCCTGGACAACCCGGCGTACGAGGAGTGGTTCACGTCGCGGTTCACGGTGGCCACGTTCGAGAACGAGATGAAGTGGTACAGCACCGAGCGGAGCCAGAACCTCGAGGACTACCGCGTCCCGGACGCCATGCTCGAGCTCGCCGAGCAGCACGGCATCAGGGTGCGTGGCCACAACGTGTTCTGGGACGACCAGAGCACGCAGATGCAGTGGGTGCGGTCGCTTGACCTGGACCAGCTCAAGTCGGCGATGGAGAGGCGGCTCACGTCCGTCGTGTCCCGCTACAGCGGCAAGGTTATCGGCTGGGACGTGGTGAACGAGAACCTCCACTGGAGCTTCTTCGAGAGCAGGCTCGGCCCGGACGCGTCGCCAGTGATCTACCACCGGGTGGCGGAGGTCGACGGCGGCGTGACGCCGCTGTTCATGAACGAGTTCAACACCATGGAGCAGCCGATGGACATGGCCGCTATGCCCAGCAAGTACGTCGCCAAGATGAACCAGATACGCTCCTTCCCCGGTAACGGCGACCTGAAGCTCGCCGTGGGGCTGGAGAGCCACTTCGCCACCCCAAATATCCCCTTCATGCGGGCGACGCTGGACACGCTCGCGCAGCTCAACGTCCCCATTTGGCTCACCGAGGTCGACGTCACCAATGGATCCAATCAGGTATAAAATATAGAATTTTAAAAGAAAATGGAGATTTCGTAAAGTAAATGAAAGCATCCGGATTCATTGGTGTGCGTGCAGAAAATATAGTATTTTCAAAGAAAGTGGAGATTTCGTTAAGAGGGTGTTTAGTTATTACCATAGTAATAATAAGATTTTTTTTTCAAATCTAATTAATAAATCGAAAAAGTATGACATGATTTCCTTAGATTTGTTATAATGTGACTAAAAAATTGATAAATTTAACTTGGAAAAAGTATAACGCATGGTGATAAAGTGTGGCTGATAACCGAACAACAGCTAAGTAAATAAAATCATCTAGATTTATGGATATGCATGTAGGCGCAATATTTGGAGGAGGTGTTAAGAGAAGGCTACGGACACCCGAGAGTGGATGGCATGGTGATGTGGGCGGCGTGGCACACAAAGGGATGCTACGTGATGTGCCTCACGGACAACAACTTCAAAAACCTAGCCGTCGGCGACGTTGTCGACAAACTCATCGTCGAGTGGAGGACGCACCCCATGGCCGCCACGACGACCGCTGACGGCGTTGTCGAGCTTGACCTCGTTCACGGCGAGTACAATGTCACGCTGACCCACCCGTCGCTCCTGTCACCCGTCGTGCGAACGTTGACGGTGGACGCGTCGTCGTCCGTGTCGAACAACACCATAGATATCAGGGTGTAGGATCTAGACTGACATATGCGGGATGAAAAAAAATAGAAGAATGTATACTAATCAGTGTGACTCCACCAGCCCGTAGGGTTGTTCACGATGAGCATCGATATTTTTTTTCTTGAATCGCATGGAATATATTTGAAGTGGGGGGAATATATTTGTGCGTATATCAGTTTTACTAGTACATTAATTGGGCATGTACGGTGAAAATTTGAATTTGTTTCTGGACATACAACCAAGTGATTCATGGCCAAAACTCGAGTTGTCCAAAAGTCCTGAAATAATTATAAAGAAAAACTAGAACTATAAACCCAAGAGCACACATTTTTTCCAAGAACCCCTGTCCCTCTTTCACTTATTTCTCTGACCAATGGGCCACCATTTGACCCCAAGCTCGACTGGGTCCAACTGCCAGCAGAGACCACCTCCCTCTTGCTTCAGTGCTTGACCCATCCGCGATGCGTTGGTCCCTCTATACTATCTCCATTTTGCTCTTTGTAGATATCGCACCATTGCAACAATATCCAATAAACGAAGGCATTCATCAACATCATGTTTGCCAACAAGTTATCCTCATCATCTACTATCACACTTGTCAGACTATAGAGCGATGACTGATCCAAGCATTAGGGTATGATAAAAATCTTTCAAAACCTGGTAACAACAACCAAGAGAACTCCAATAACTACATCAAAAGATGGTACATGTAGAAAAATGAGACTTTTTAGATGGCATCTCTAAAAAAGTCTTAACATCAGTCGTCCAAACACTTAGACTAGCTTTTCACCGGATAGTCCCATCGGGAGTGAAGAAATGGTGCTCTCCCTTTGAAAGCCTACTAGAATGCATGCCATTGCTTAGGGGCTGCTGCCTCTTGACCTTGGCCGCCAGTGGGAGGGAGTAGGGAACACACCCCTCATCTTCAACTGTAGGCTAGGATGCCCTAATCCATAAGCAGGCATGGGACTGTGCTGGAACAGCTATATCCTCCCTCAAACACTAGCATGAGCATCTCCTAAAGCAAACAACGCCTGGACCAATTGGATTGAGTGTGACTATGTTGACAAATGTATTTTCCTTGCTCATGAGCATGAGTGTTTTCATGCCCACTGTACCTTGACCCAACATGGATGAACCATATCATTGCCTGGTTGGGGAAGGCCATAGAGGATAGGCTGCTAGGTCTCCTTCTATTTATCATACTCCGGCGCTGATGGATATTATAGTCCTCACTATTGGAACAGGAGTCTCTCCCATGTGTCACAAATCAAGCACACAGCAACGTCCCAAAATTACGGAGTGAAATGAAACCACTAGGTATGGCGAAAGAATTAGCGGGTGTCCATTAAAAAATCTCAAAAACCGAAAAGCTCATGTGCGAGCTTAAAGTGACACACAATAACATTTAGAAAGTTACGGAGAGGGAAGGTAGCGTAGCAAGCGATGGATCCAGTGAAGGTAACGGTGCGTTATTTCATACTGGGTGTTGAATTAAATCTCACTCGGTAATTTACCGTGTCTAGAGAAGTATCAAAAGAAGTACTCCGTAATGTTAAAAGAATCCAATGTTTCCATTTTTTTATGGCGGTAAGATATGCCTTCCTCATCTTTTTAGAGGCACGTGATTTTTTTTCCAAGTCTACATTGGGGTTAATCAATGGCATATTTTAGTAGGGTTAAAAATTCATAATTTGTTGGAACTTCTAGTGGGGTTAATCAATTAACAGCTCCTATAAGGATACATGGGTATTTTAGGCATTTTTAAAAAATATCCAATCCAATAGCATATTGTATAAATAATTGCTAAAATTAATGATATATTCTAAAAAGGGGCAAAGTTGATAGCAAATTGTTAAAGCTATATAAACTCAATAATATACAGGAGATTCTCTCTATAATATATCACGTGCAGAAGCAACAATATGCTCACTACATAAATACACTGTGAGTAAAGATTTTATCCCCGTATTGTGCTAGAGCATTTTATAAGGTATACAATTATCATTGATTAGTATCTGATAATTATATAATTTATACCTAGAGAACATGTTGATTATTCATCTCCTCAGATATATGATGATATGGCACAAGATAATTTTTATATAAGTTTAGGCCTCCCTCAGATAATTATTTTTAATAGATTGGTAACCGACTATAGTATCCATATATATATATATGATATATTTATCCATACGGGTAAGGCTGATATAAGGATGTAGATGAAAATACATGAATTTTTATATATATTTAGACCCCTAGAGGTAATATTGGTTGGATGGCTAGTGCTTTCTATTATATATCAACCTCATGATTATAACACATGGAAAAAAATCTTAATCTAAGTCTACCATGGCATTGGTGTAGAGCTTGAACATAATTATTGACGGCTAGTTGTCTTAAGGCTCCTCTAATATTGGCTTAATGAGATTAGACTTGTGTTGGTTTGTCTCAGGTTAAGATCTCTTGTGACTTTTTTTTGCATGTTTTCTCCTCCTAAGGGTATTGTATTTATACTCTCAATTGCTTATTTCTTCAATCAATTAGAACAAATAAGATAAGTATGGATAGTAGTCAGAACATATGGATAGTAGTCATGTTCTGATTCAAATATGACTTTGCATCTCCTTTCTTATTCATGACAACTTTCTGAGGTGGTGGATTGATCTTCAAGATTCCCATTGCTTGGGATGCACAACTATGGCTCTAGTGTCGGTTGGCTTGTATTTGATGCCCAAGCCCTCTTTAAGCTGTATTTTAGAAACTCAAAAAGATAATGTTAGTATTGTCATGAACAGTTCTGATTGAATTTTTATAATCTTATTTTAACCGGTCATGTATCTGCTTAGAAATATATGGTTTTAGAAAGTCTTTTCCATATACAATTTGGTATACTATTTTTATACCAGTGTATCCATATGTACGTGGGTTTAATACAGTACATTGACAACGAAGTAGTAATGTATATGATACAATAGTTCTATAAGTATAATATACCAATTCCAAAATTCTAAGATATTCCTGCATAAACCGAAAATTCTATTCCTATATCAAGAAAAGTCCACATTCCAAAATTATATTCTTTTTATGGTTCACTGGGACAATTTATTTATTTATTTCTTAGCGCTACAAGCAACAAAAATTGAAGCGCGATGGAGGCGGGCAAAGCGAAAAAAAGGCGCGGAGAAAAAGAAAAAGAGCGCGGAGACATAATAAAGTAACTATAGATCCCCCATCTTCTTTCGCTGATTCGCCCAACTCTTCTTCAACCGTCGGTCCTCACATTGCCACTCCATCGATGTCTTCCCTCCGCACGGCAACACCGCCGTCCAGTCGACTCCGCCGTCGTCACCTCACCTTCCCGATCTACCGCTGCGTCCACCTCACCCTCCCGTCCTTGCGCCGACTCCCCCCAACATCTCCCACACGGCCACACCCCAGCGCCGCCACCACCTTCCCTCCTTTCCCTTTCCCCAGATCCGGCCGCACCGAGCTTCGGCGCGGCCGAGGAGCGCGGATGCATGAAGGGAAGGAGGCAGCTTGGTGGAAGGTCGCCGGATCCTTCGACGAGCTTCGGCCACGGCCACAACGCGGTTGGGTGACGGGCAAGACACTGTGTCGGCCTCAGTTGATGGCTACAGGCGGCCAGCGGTAGCTGCGGCCACGACGGCGACGAGTGGACAGCGGCCCGTGGCTGAGATGGATCGTGCCTCCATTCTGAATGTTGGTATTGTGGAATGTTCTCTCCATCTCCTTTCCTTCAATTGAGTAATGTATTGACGAGACATATATTTGATTGAGATGGCATCCCAAATCTTCTTCTACATTTGTTAATTATCCACTCATTTTTCTTTCTAATTCTTCTACAGTTTTGATGAGGCTATATATATTTGGGTGGCTTTTGCATCAGCAGGTACTCACCTGTAATCACTTAGAGAATGGAGAGGAGACCAGCCGTGTTTGATTCTGAAGCAGGCGATGATCATGAGGCAAGGTATATGATCACTAGTTTACTTTGCACTTGATTGGTGTAATTCACATTTAATCATCAAAGCTGGTCTCACTGTTTTCAAAGCTTTTGAAAGTTGCATAACATAACAACTGTGAAGGAACAACTTTTGTGTCAGCGGTGACATTTATATAAACGAGGCAAGATTCCTGAAAAGTATGTTGGAAAGCTGCAGTGGTTCATGCAATTTGTATGAATGAGTGTGTACCTTTTAGCTAGTACCCAGCATTGATGTTAAATTGCAGACCACTGGCTGGTGTTTGTTTATATATGAACCAGCATTGATATCCTTTTTCCTGATAATGAAGCAAGAAACTAAAGGCCCAAGGTGTGTTACTTGTTCTATCTGAATTGAGATTTTATAGGATATATCCGAAAAATGGTTAATTTATATACATGCTTTTATGACTTCTTGTATTCTTATGGTCAAGTTTCCTGCTCTTTTGTTCTTGAAGGGAACCTTTCTATTCTTTCTATCAGCCTGCTAATGACAGACTTATTCCTCACATAACTGAATGTTTTCTTGACTGTGATTTTCTCCATGTAGGCTTGAGGCGTGCATGCTCTCGAAGTCCTCTCCTAGGTGGTACTAGAAGTCTTCAGTTCCTTTTCTTCTTAAGGACATCAAAGGTGTCAGTGACCAAGGAGCATCCTAGAGTTCTTCCATTATGGTTAGAAAAAGATACTAATATGATATTTATTTTTCCATCCATCTCAATTAGCAATAATTTGTATTGCTACTAGTTTCTTGTAACCAAATGCTATAATTAGCAATAATTTATTTTTCTTGTTGGAATCCAATTGCCTAAGAATGGACTTCAAATAATGAGCCTATTGTACATTGACAGCTAGTGTAATGAAGAAATACTTCACATATTGTGATGTTTTTTCTTGGCAGTTATTGGGGATTAACTCTCCTTTGCCCATCGGTATATTAATTCATGTGTGCTACTTTGACCTTGATTGTGATTTGTTGATATGAAGACAGACTATTATACTGGAGGTTAGTATGTTTTCTGTTTGAACTATTGCACTTTTACACAGCATGCCTTGGGCTATTATATTTTCCCTTTTGAACAATTGTAGTGATAGGCACTATGCCCTAGACCTTTAGTGTTATCTGTACATGTCTTCAGACAAAGGCATCAGCCCCGGTTGTATGGACCTTGTTTTCTTGATTACTTGTGCTGGACATGTGAGCACTTAATTCTTATTTACTTATATTCATAGTGCAGGTCCTTAGTGCCTTGAGTTCTATTGCCCTCTTGTAGACCAGTGTTTGGATTGTACACTGATATGGAGTAGCTTAGTGAACAACCGTGTATTGAATCTCTGAAATCCTAGTGTTTTGTGGTGTTGATATGTATGGTGCTAACTTTTACGCATCCTGTACAGGAAAAAGAAATATTGGAATGAGCTAAGCCTGGACTTGTCAAACTACCAATAGTGTAGACTACAAGCAGGTATATATTTTATTTGAACCAAAAACTCCGGGCATATTCTACACCTAGTTTCTGTTCTCTGAATTTCAGTAGTATGAAACCCATGCCCTTTTTATTTTGCAGAAAAAGGTGGGTATCGTCTTGAGAAAGGCAGCTTGTTTTTCTTGACTTGAAGAGATGAGTGTGTTATATCCTTGTTGAATTCATGATTTTAAGTTCTTGACTAGAGGGATGAGTCTGTTACATTCCTATTGAGTTCCAAGATTTTTAGACGGGCACATTGAGTCAGGATTCTGTAGAGCTTTTTCAGGTTTTGACTTTTGATTGTTAAGACGCATGCTAAATATTGCTCACAGATGATCATGTATGCTTTTGAATTGGTGCCAGCCTGGGAAGTTTGTTGCATAATGGATGCATGGTTAACTTGATGACAGATCGTTAAATGCATGTTCGGTGCGGTATCCTTGGATTCGGACAAAATCAGCATAAATCAATTTGCAAAAGCATATTTAAAACCAGGATACCCAAGGATTACCGAGTGCCATACCCTGCTACCTTACGCCGTGTGCGACCAGGCACACGGTAGTGTTACCGAGAGCCCAAGCCCAGCCGCTCGGTATACCCCATTCAGTTACCGAGTGTATGCACAAAAACACACACAGTAGCTTACATGACGTGGTGGGCACACGTGTGACAGCTTGTCTACAAGTTGCCGAGCAGAAGGAAACGATGGCAAATTTTCCATCCATCCTCGCTAACGGAGTGACGATGTTTTCTAATGGGTCACCCGGTATGCATAGAGGAGAAAAACGTTTCACTCCCGGGTGAGCGTTACCGTGTGGTGCCACACGGGAACATTGTTACGCTCTTCCCTGGTGTTTTTGGCGCTAGGGAGACATTCCCATCCCAGTAGTGCCCTATCGAAGGTATTGCGGGCACTATGAAAAAAAATTCCCAACAGCCAACAGATGTTAATCGATGACAATAATAAAAAGGAAAAAAAAGAAAGTATAGTAGCACTCAGTGGAACTCACGTGCCATAGAATTTAGCACTTGTCGATGACATATAGTAGAATCTTTTTACATAATACTTTACAGCTACAGATTGTCATCACTATGACCGTCCCTTATTTTTGCCATGTGCATTGAAGACACACCCCGCACATACACATAGACTAGTGATAAATCAATAAACCTCCTAAAATTCCTTCCAAAAGTGTGGTCTTGCAAGTAAATTATTGTGCGTACGATGATGCGTATCTTAGATATGCAGTGTCATGCATTGTACCTTAACACCGAAAAGTTTTCCTATCACTATGATAATATTGTTCTTCAACCATCTAGCATTTAGTAAACCGTGAATAATAGACACAGAAAAACTGTTACTCAAAATTTGTTCCTCAATTTTTGTGAATATATCAATCCTTATTCACCGTATGCAAAGAAATATATGGTGTATTTTCTCAACTGAGGCAGTAATAAACAAATGTACTAATACGCATGCATTTTCATGTAAGCATCTATGCCTTTTTTCCCTGTGAACTTGTTGTCCACTACAAGCCTATAAATAACATCCCTGATCTGCATGCATCGACTCATTCAGCAACTGTTTATCTATGTTGTACCGTTTCTCTCGCTGATCGTGCTACCGATTCAAATCAAAATATTCAAAACAATACGCCACTTTTTCGTAATTCGTAATTAGTGCTAATTAATCCGGCAGCATATACACACACACACACACACACACCTCTCCAGTAACTGAATCGTCTCCCTATCAGTAAAGAATGATTGACACAATGAGGGTTTTCATGGAGAAACTGGGGCTCTCCCTGATATGGATTTCATTCTTTCAAGGTCAGCTGATTTGAGTCAGTTTTAGTTGAATTCTGATCGAATTATTTTTGAAATGTGTATCTTTTTTTTACTTCTTCAATCTATGATTTCATCTTGTAATATGAGATAATTAATGTATTTCTCGTTGATGTAGGATGGATGGCACAATCCTTAGAATATGATCATACAGCAAGTATTGAGGCAAGTGGTGCTGTTTTTGTTGTTTAATTCTTCTTTCTTGATCTGTATCGAACTCTTGTCAAACATGAGCTAACGATTATAAATCACATCTACGAGTGTGGGCAAAATGTGCAAATTATACTTTGTTAGAAATTATTGTCCATTTCCCTACCCTGGAGAATTCTAAATAGCAAGTCGATGATTTCTTTGTCGAAATCAGTCCTTTTTTGTGTTTTAAAATGCAAGACTCTGAATCGTTAGATCTGGTGCAAGATTGAGTTGTTAAGCCACAACTGATTAGAGCTGGCCTGTTAAAAACCCGATTTACCTTTTTTCATTCCAAGGAAAACCCCGATATTATTTGGTTTCAATCAAAACACAGATCACTTGACTATTTTGCAAATTTAAACATCTCTACTCAGTGAGGCCAATCATAAGATCTCTCCATTATATACGTGTCCAACACAAGCAAATTATACGGCATTGATATCATATTGTGTAACGTTCAAAACTTGAAATGTTCAAATGAACAAGCGACATCTGCACATGCAGTGCCTTCGCGATCCAATGAAGCCGCTCTACAACGGCGGCATCATCCAGAACGGCGAGTTCAACAGCGGCCTCATGGGCTGGTCCACGCACCGTGACATCAAGGCCGGCGTGAGCAGCTCGCCGTCCGGCAACAAGTTCGCTGTGGTGCAGCGCGCGGCCTCTCTCTCCGACGCCGACGCCGCGGTGCCGTCACGCAGCGTCTACCAGAAGATCCGGCTGCAGAGCGACACCCACTACTCGTTTTCCGGTACGTGCAGCCGTCATGTGCATGCATGCGGAGTACGTGCGTGCGTGGTCACCGTCATATGATCCCCGTCTCGCCGGCGCGCGCGCCGCAGCATGGTTGCAGGTGTCGGCCGGCGCGGCGCACGTGAAGGCGTTCGTGAGGACACCCAGCGGTGAGCGCGTCATCGCCGGCAGCGTGGCCGCGCAATCCGGTTGCTGGAGCATGCTTAAGGGCGGCATGACCGCCTACTCCTCCGGTCCTGGAGAGATATTCTTCGAGGTGATGACACTGACACAACATACTCCACACCGATTAATGCAATTTCGTCGAACACATCGCCGGCGTTCCAGCCGCTGCCGTTTCATCGATCATACGTTACGTGTGTGTGTTTTGCAGAGTGATGCGCCGGTGGAGATCTGGGTGGACAGCGTCGCGCTGCAGCCGTTCACGTTCGACGAGTGGGACGCGCACCGACAGCAATCCGCCGGCAAGGCACGGCGGAGCACCGTCAAGGTCGTTTCCCGCGGCCCCGACGGCGCCCCGATGGCGAACGCCACCGTGATCATCGAGCTCCTCCGGAGCGGGTTCCCGTTCGGCAACACGATGACCAAGGAGATCCTTGACCTGCCGGCGTACGAGAAGTGGTTCACGTCGCGGTTCACGGTGGCCACCTTCGAGAACGAGATGAAGTGGTACAGCACCGAGTGGACCCAGAACTACGAGGACTACCGAGTCCCCGACGCCATGCTCAAGCTCGCCCAGAAATACAACATCAAGGTCAAATATTTCGCCCGAAAATTTCAATTTTTTTGGGTGAATGCAGCAAAATTTATTTAAATTTGGTTAAATTTCAGGCTATTTTGTTCTAAAATAATCAGAAATTTCAGTCCCTGATAGATTTTTCATACCCAAATAGTAAACTCGGATGATTAATAACAATATACCACATTTGTCCTTAAATAAGTGTATTTTTATTTAAAGTTTGTCAAAAAAAAGTGTGCTATCAATCATATCACAATTAAATTTCTCCTTATTTTATCTCTAACTAGTCTCACTCCCAAGACACCTATGATATTTTCTCTTATTTTTAATTGATTCTTACTTCTAAAACTACAATTATTTCGGGATGTAGGTAGTAATTTTTTTGGTTACAAATTAAAGGTTCGTGGACACAACGTGTTCTGGAACGATCAGAACTCGCAGATGAAGTGGGTGAGGCCACTGAACCTGAACCAGCTGAAGGCGGCGATGCAGAAGCGGCTCAAGTCGGTGGTGACGCGCTACGCCGGCAAGGTGATCCACTGGGACGTGGTGAACGAGAACCTCCACTTCAACTACTTTGAGGGCAAGATCGGGCCCAACGCGTCGCCGATGATCTACCAGCAGGTCGGCCAGATCGATCACAACGCCATCCTCTTCATGAACGAGTTCAACACGCTGGAGCAGCCCGGTGACCCCAACCCGGTGCCCAGCAAGTACGTCGCCAAGATGAAGCAGATCCAAAGCTACTCCGGTAATGGCGGCCTCAAGCTCGGCGTTGGCCTCGAGAGCCACTTCTCTACACCCAACCTCCCCTACATGAGGAGCGCCCTCGACATGCTCGCGAAGCTCAAGCTGCCCATGTGGCTCACCGAGGTCGACGTCGTCAAAGGACCCAATCAGGTAACCCCAAAAACACTTCGTAAAAAGTGACCATAGCTTTAGTTAAAATAAAGACCGGATCTATCCATTATCTAAAAAAATGGTGTGGTTTGGTGCCAAATCGTCACTGCCGGTTCAGTAACCAGCATCGATGTCGTTTTCCGTATAGAATAAGGCTCAGCGCGTTGCACCTGATCTCACACTATTTTGTTGATATGGTTGAACCAGGTGAAGTACTTGGAGCAGGTGCTGAGGGAAGGTTACGCGCACCCGTCGGTGAACGGCATGATAATGTGGGCGGCATGGCACGCCAAAGGGTGCTATGTGATGTGCTTGACGGACAACAATTTCAAGAACCTGCCCGTCGGCAACCTCGTCGACAAGCTCATCGCCGAGTGGAAGACGCACAAGACGGCGGCCACGACGGATGCCGATGGTGCTGTCGAGCTCGACCTCCCTCACGGCGAGTACAACCTGACGGTGAGCCACCCGTCGCTGGGGACGACGGCCGCCTTCCACGCCATGACGGTGGACGCTGCGTCGTCGGCATCGGAGCACCTGATCAACATCAAGGTGTAGAAGTGATGTGGTGCCAGCTGTTGTGTGCTCGGGCACCGTTGGTTAAACAATTTTGTATTTTTCTTATTTTTCTTTCTTTGTGAATAATTGGACCACTTGGTTCAGCTGTATCTCCTCCTAACGATGTGATCGATATAGTAGTGAGTTTATCAGAGGTAATTAAGTAGAAGGGTGTAATTCGTCTCGCGATAGGACAAAATGAGCTATATTAGCTAAGATTAAAGTAACAACCAAACTATGCTAATCCTTTGCTAAAGATAAGCTTTACAATTTGCAAAGCAAATGCAGCAAATGGTAACGGCAGTACGGGGCTGCTGGCAGCCGTGTAGCACATCCGGCGATAGGTAAAAAAATAATTAAATGGCGATTCATTAGATGTTCTTTATTAGTACCTTTTAGGGTATTCCATTTTACCTATAGAGTGGTAGGAATTAACTGTGAATACTATCTATCGATTTGTTTTATTCTGATTTATCTAATGGCACGTACGTATGTTTGCACCTCTTAACTAGTAAGGCATGGCGATAAAGGAAAGCATTAATGCCTATAATTATCATTTCTAAATTTAACCACATGTGCAAGGAATGTGCATAAGAAATTTTATAGTTTACCAAAAAATATGTTTCAAATTTCGAAATTTCATACTGTCTAAACTTCCAAATTCTAGATATGGAAAATAAAACTAAAATATGTTTCAGATTTTGAATAATTTGAATTGTCCACATGCATTTAAATGCATATAGTCTAAATATCGATATTATGCTAGTACCAAATTCAAATTTTGCAGATTCAGACTTAGATTTTAAATTTTAATTCAGGGTGCAGATTCCTCAGCTTTGCTTGTGAACTAATTGGTTTGCTTGGAAGACCAACATTTGGCACAACAAAAAATTTCTGACCCAGAGAAAAACATGTGTGAGTGGGCCGGTAAACAAAAAATTTCAGCCCAGTTTTCCTTGTTTCAACGCGCATTTTTTGGTTCCGTTATCAGAGGGGCTTCTGGTTGGCCCTGAAGCTTTTCTTCCCCGCTCCTCCTCAATCCGTCCTGCTGCCATCCCCATGCTCTGCTCCTCCCTAACGGTCACGATCTACTCTACTCTGTGCTCTGCTCGAGCACTAGTTGGTAGGTAGTTACGACATAGCAAGAAGTTACGTCTCACTCTCTCTGGTCATTCGACATTTAGAACGAGATTAAATTTTTCGAAACCTGAACCATCAATTTTAAATTTAAATAAGTTTATAGAATTTGATAAGATTATGATAGAAAATCTAGACGTACCATTTCTTTTTTTAACGAAAAACTAAACATTTGATTCAATGTTTCAATAATCTGATTAAATTTTGCCCTAATCATAAAATACTGATGACCAGAGGAAGTATGATGTCTTGCATATTGACTCTTGCAGCGCAGAAATAAACCAGAAGATGTTAACAGTCCTCTCGCAGTCTTTTATCTGGCTCGGAACGAACAGGAACAATAGGAAGACATGACAATGGACACAATCTGTATATACATCTAGGCAGATTGATGCGACCAAGAACCTCAAGACTGAACGGATTCTGCGCCATACTTGAACTCATATTAATTGTGGCTGGAAAGCCACTGTCGGCAGACAACCAGCTACAAGAACATCATGTTTGACATCCTTTTGGTTCAGAATCTATGTCCGAATCTGCAAAATTTGAAATTTGGTACTAGCATAATATCGATATTTAGACTACATACATTTAAATGCATGTGAACAATTCAAATTATTCAAAATCCGAAACATATTTTAGTTTTCTTTTCCGTATCTAGGATTTGGAAATTTAGACAATATGACATTTAGACAGTATTTAGAACCAGCTACAAAGAACATCATTTTTGGCGCGTGGATTCTAGTGAACACGACTGCTCGCAAAAAACGGCGGTGTCCTCCACTCTACCAGTTATCCGGTCAAACTGTGTCGTTTGCATGCGACCGGGTGGGCTGCGGTGTGCCGGTTGGGGCGTGCACACATTTTCTCATAACAGCCCTTGATGTTTTGAAAACTAATAGAGTAGTTCTCCCACAACTTACCACCTTGCTATAGTTTTTGCTGAAAGAACCTTGTTCTTCCGTAAAATACAATGCACAGAAGGAAAAAAAATTCCGCTTCTAGAGATAGAGCTGTAAACATCAAAAGTATAAGGATATTTTTAGAATAAAACCTACACATCTCAATCCATCTCCTAGCCATGGTCCATCCCGTTCTTGTCCTCGTGTTGTGTGCTTCGTCACCAGTAAGAAATATTAGATACATACCATTTTTATTCGCTGAAATGCCATTAATTAAATAAGCTTGGTTAAAACACCACTCTTAACTGAGACCTGTACACTAAAATAGCATTTTCATCCTTTTTTTCAACAGAAAAGATTTTGGCATCTTTTTAGTTTTTTTTGACAGAATTTCCCCTAGACATAGTTCTTTTTTTTTTATCTAACCGAGAAGCGTCTCTTGTTCTTTCTTTCTATTGGTCACGTAGGCTCACCTCTCCAGCCAGCTATAATATTTAGTTAGAGTCTTATTGAAAATAATATCATTCCTACTAATCAAAAGACTCAATATAATGAAGGTGGTGCTAGTATAACTTGTTTTTTTTAATCAATTCCCATAAGCCAATCCTCAAACGTATGAGAAAAACTATTGGGTGGAACTAACCCCAAAAGAAACATGAACCGCTTTCTGGTAAAATGACATTAAAAAAGATGATGAATAGTATCGTTATGCTTAAAAAGCAACATTTTATACTACCATTCCACTTATGCTTTTCTAAGTTATCCTTAGCTAGCACCACTCCTTTATATAAATACCATATAAAATTTTATTCTTAAACGACAGTTTTAATTTCTGTAAGACATTGTTCCTCTCTACAAAACCATTATTCATAGAGCAAGCTAAAAATTGACCATTTTGGTATAGATTCCATATAAAAGTATCTTTACTTTCATTTAAATATATGTGCACAATTTTTGCAACAAAATTATGCCATAAAAGTAAATTCTAAACAACCAACACTCTACAAAAGGATATGTTAAGAGGTACAGAACTCATGACAGTTGTAACCAGACATTTTTCCTATGTGCAATATTATACTATTGGTCTTTAACAGTAGTGTTCAGTGACCATTTATCTTCCAAAAATCTAATATGATTCCCATCATTTGAAATAAAAGTACCCATAGATAAAAATCTTTCATGAGACTACTCCAACAATGGAAATCTCTAGGTTTTTTCACCACTTGAGCAATTGTCTTATTCTTAAGATACTTATTCCTAAGAAGATTCCACCATACCCCATCATTATTAATCTAACTTAAAAAGTCATTTACTTAAAAATATTGGTTTTGAATATCAATACTATGAACCACAAACCATTTTTAGGTTGACAAATGATACTCCATGCACGACGAATTCTTCTTGAAGCATCAGATACTGAGGACCATTTAGAACATCATGCAAATGCTGTATAGTATGTACTATATTTTACATTGTCATGGAATAATATACATGTAGTAAATTCATTCCGGAGGACTCCCATTCCCATGAAGATATGTGTTCTGCTATTTTGTAAAACAGGCTAGCTCTGTGAGAATGGAAGGAAAGGTGTGGTGTGTTTCATATTGAGGCATCTTTTCCTTCATCTGCACTATCTAGAGGCTCCGTTCTTTTCTAGCCCACTAGCTACTAAGATTATTGTGTTTTTTAAACTCTTAAATGATATAATTTTTTTAAAAAAATTGTTTATCTTAAAATATTAAATAAATATATTTTTAAGTACTTATTTAATTATACATCATGTTTGACCGATCAGTAGATGGCTTATCAGCCGAAACTGCAGTTACAAACCGGCTAGTGTCATGATACTTGCAGGATTTATCTTGCTGGACAATCCACTGGTGCACATATTGTTGCTTGTATTCTCTTAAACCAAGCATTAAAAGAACACTAGTAGTATGACCGTACATTAATGCAACCTTGGCTGAGAGTGTTTTGCCAGTTTAATTTTTTTATCATTTGCACACAGTGAGAGAAGGGAATAGAAGGAGGATGACTCTGTTTTTTTCTTCAAAACACAGTGCTTATAACGTATGTACACTTATATTTTTCTGGCGGGTAATTTATGACGTGTGGAAAGTTACATTTTTTGAACTGGTGTGTGAGAATGTGCACGTGCGCACTGCTTTCAGTATTCAGCTGCCTATCTTTACAATTGTCAAACATTAGCAACACCGTGCAATGAATACTCATATAAAAACTTTTGGGATTCTACCATAATGATTTTTAACACTATTTATAATATTACTTGTCTTATCAATTAATTTCCATTTAAATTTCTTCCTATCACACCTACCATCCTATATATATTCATTTCTTATTTATTAAGAGACAACAAAAGTCTTTTATCTTTAACCTTAATCTCAACTAAACAATTTAGAAATACTTTTATATTATATTATAGAACGGAGGAAATATATCACTAGCTAGTCTGCTGAGCCTTTTGAAGCAATTATCAGTGCTGCAATATACTTGCTCTAGATTTAACAATACTAGAAAATTTCAAGAATTTATTAAGCTATTAAGTAGTTTTAGGCCTTTTTGTTTGTACTTATAAGTCGGTGTGGAGAACATGCGTATTGGGCATCCATACAGCTTGCTAATCTGATTGATGTGGGCCTAATTCATGTAATATAAAATAGAGTAGAATTTAGTTGTCATGTTATCTTATATATAGACAGGATATAGAATCCCATAGGAAAGTTTAACTTAGTCTAGCTTGGACTCTTACATTATAACCCTACCCTATTCTTTATAAGGTGGCCATGGAGCCTCCTCAAGGGCATAACAACATAATAGCGAATCAACTTTACAATAATCTTGACAAATTCAATGTATCTTGCAGAATACAATCCACTAAACACAGAAGTATAGTATTACCTCATATTGAGAGACCCCTTTAATTATTACAGATATAAAACATCGATGGTTGGCATGCCAAGTAGAGGTGGCGTTGAGCTTTCCATCAAAAAGTACAATGGAATCAACTTTGGGAGTCACTGGCTTTATCTTTGCTCTAGGGCTGATTTTTTTACTTTGGGAGTCTTGACTTCGTCATTGATGGCTTCAGCAAGCTTTCCCTTTCTGACTCAGATTTGATCCAGCCATAGACAATCATCAACTAGATCTTGTTCGGTCTCCCGAACGGGGCAAGATCTATTCAAAGCCGTCTAACTCAGGTTCGATCCAGCCGGGGAGAATCATATACCACATCCTGTTTGGTTCCATGATCGCCGCAACAATTTTTTCCAAGCTCCTCACGTGGCATGATCTAGATGCAATCTATAGCTTTGAGTTAGACATAACCCAATCTTCTAGAGTTCAACTCGGATTCGGCCCTAAACCACTCGAGTATGGGCACCGGGAGGTTGGCATCATCATAGAGTCTATTCAACTCGATGACTCGAATAACAGCACTGATAGCTACACTCTCCTCTACGTGAAGTCTTTAGGGCCTTAGGTGCCTAAGATGAAGAAACACGCCGGAGGGAATAGCAGGCTCAGGAGGAAGAAATACATTGCAAGCAATAAGATGAAAACAAATGTCAAGCTAAATGAGAGAACCGCAATAGAGAATTGCACCTAAGGGTACACAGGATTCAACAAGAGTTTCTCCAAAACCAAGATCACAACGTTTTTTTACTCCTCAATAGAATGTTATCGCAAAGGCTACTCTTCTTGATACCGTACTCGACACATTGCAAGGCCACACTATTTTGTAAATTATTGCCAAGATCAAGGCTATGGTGGTAGCAGCAACAACGCAATAGAAAAAGAGGAGCGACAATACCCTAGTCCAATCGAATGCCATGTCTTCTAAGTCACTACCTAGGAGGCACCTGATTGGAGAAGGGTTGTAGGATCCACGGTGGTCATCCCACCTTAGTCAAGGAGGAGGTCATTGAGCCAATCAACTTCAGGATGAAGAGTAACACAATTGTTAACAACACAATGATGAATGCCCACAAGAGAATTGACTATGATTTATGGCATCGACTTAAAGCCAGACACCATGAATGTGAAGTGTGTGAGCAGCACTGATTGTGAGATAAGCATGAGCACTTTGGCCTGCACCATGAACACTTGAATAGAAGAAGTTTATTTCCTCAATGATGTTGCTCTCTGGTTAATGACTTTGACGAAGGAGTCCTAACATTTACATCTGACCTGTGCCAAGTGGACTAACCAGTCAGCTTCAAACTGACTGGAATTAAGAAATATGATGGCAAAATAGATATATAGTCATAGCTCACGGTCTACACATTGGCAATTAGAGCAGCCAGATGTGACATCAAGGCTACGGAGAATTATCTTCCTGTTGAACTGACAGAATCGGCAAAGACCATGCTTTTGAAGCTTATGCAGGGATCTATTGGTTCCTAGGAAGAGAATCGGGAGCAGTTTATTACTAATTTTCAAGGGACATTTGATCGCCTAGGGTCACAGTATGACATTTATCACGTTCAACAGAGGAAGAATATGTCTCTTCGAGAGAATATCAAACGCTTCTCAAAGGGATCAAAGATAGCAATTCATTGATAAGATTCCAAAGATCTACGATGAGATCGTCATCACTGCTTTTTGAAAAAGGGGCCAAAGATGAACAATTCATTGGCAAGTTCAATCGTAAGCCCCCGACTACGGTCAAGCAACTTTTCAAGATGGCAAATTCATATGCTTCATCTGTTGATGCAATTGCTGCCATTTGGGAAGACAAGCTAAGTACTTTTTGGCCTAAGGAAAAGAAATACAATGAAGACTAATCTAGATCCCGTGAGCACAAGTGTAAGCTAGAGGAGTTGGTTACAACAACAGAACTCCATTGTCCATGACACTCGTAGGTTGAAGACTATGAGCAAGTCATGAATAGGCTTTGCCCTTACAATCCCAATGGGCAGCACTTGGCTAAGGACTGCTATATATTCAAGAAGTTTGTTGAAGAGTACATTAAGAACATCAAGCTGGGTAGAGGCGAAGGTGGCTCTAGAAAAGAGAAGGACAAAACTGACGTCTTAGCTCCCGCGGGGTTCTAGGACCCTTGGGACAAGTTTAATCATATCTTCGGTGGCCCTTTAGCCTATGAATCCAAGAGGAAGCAAAACCTAATCAATCAAGAGATCAACATAGTTTTAGCTGATGTTCCCCAATTCCTATGATGGTTCAAGATGGTGATTATGTTAGATCGCTCGAATCACTTTAACCAAGTGGTCCATCTAGGCTGGTATCCCCTAGTCCTAGATCTAGTCATCAAGAATATCAAGCTTAATTAGGTCCTGATTGATGATGGCAATGCTCTTAATATTCTTTTTACAAAATCTTTGGATGAGATGAAGATTCCACACTCTAAGTTAAGGTCGAGTATAACTTCGTTTCATGGGGTAATCCCTGAGCTTTATTCAGCGCCACTTGGATAAACCATGTTCCCTATCACCTTTGGCACTAGGGATAACTTTAGAACAGAGATTTTTTTTTGAGATTGCCAATTTTGAGACATCATATCACGCCACCTTAGGTAGGCCTGCACTAGCTGAATTCATCATTGTTCCCTATTATACCTATCTAATGATGAAGATGCCTAGGCCACAAGGAGTGATATCCCTTTGCAACGACATCAAGCAATCCTTTAACTGTGACAAGGAGAGTTACGAGCTGGCTCAAGCCTAAGAGAATGCAGTCGGGTGCTAGGAGATCTAACTGGTGGTAGCTATTGATCAAGGTGGTGAGATTCTACCAAAGAAGACTACAAAGTTGGAAAATGATAGCGCTAAAACAAAGAAGATACTGCTTGACCTAACTAATTCTTGTAAAACAACGCTGATTGGCACTAATCTTGATCCTAAATAGGAAGACATGTTTATCACTTGTCTATAGGATAATAAAGATATTTTTGTTTGGAAACTATTTGATATGCTTGCTATACCTAGGGAGATGATCAAGCACTCTTTGAACGTAAAGCCAGATGCTAAGCCTATCAAACAATAACTCTGTAGAATCACTCAAAATAAACGTGATGCCATATAGGAGGAATTGACTAAGCTTTTGGCAACTGGGTTCATCAAGGGAGTTTATCATCTAGATTGGCTAGCAAATCTAGTCTTTGTTCGGAAGAAAACTGAATAATAGTGCATGTGCATAGACTAAATGGATCTCAACAAGTCGTGTCCGAAGGACCTGTTTGGCCTACCTCGTATTGACAAGGTAGCTGACTCAACGGCTGGGTACAAGTTTATCAGTTTTCTCAACTATTATTCATGATACCATCAGATCAATTTGAAAGAAGATGACTGCTTGAAGACTTTGTTCATCATGCTAGTCGGAGCATACTGCTACATCACTATACCTTTTGGGTTGAAAAATACTAGAGCTATGTACTAGCGCGTGATTCAAAGATACTTTCAAACTCAACTTGGGCATAACATGGAGGTTGATGTAGATGATGTGATGATCAAGATGCAGTTGAAGGAGAATCTTATTTCTTATTTAGAGGAAACTTTTAAAAACATACGGGCATTCAGGATGAAGTTGAACCTAGAAAAATGCGTCTTTGGAGTAACATCAGTGAAGCTGCTTGGTTTCATGATGTCACATAGCAACATTGAAGCTAACCCAGAGATGATTAAAGCCATATTGAATATGGAGCCACTAAGTAATGAGAAGGATATTTAGAAACTCACTAGGTGCATGGTGGTACTCAATTGCTTTGTTTCCTTACCAGGGGAGTGAGGCATGCCCTTTTTCAAGTTATTGAAGAAGGTTGATAATTTTCAATGGACACTAGAAACATAACAAGTCTTTGAAGATTTCAAGAAATTCCTAACAACACAAATAGTTATGGTTTCTGCGATACCATAGGAGCCATTACTCCTTTATGTTTTGGCTACTTAGTAGTCATTACTGTGCTAGCTATGGAATGTAAAGATAAATAACAAAATGCTTAAAGTTATTTATATTTAAGTACAATAGATGCTACTAAATTTTTTTTGTCTTTTACAGTTCTACATCCTCAGTAATGGAGGCTGTTACTGCACGGATATCATTAATAAAGGTATGTGCCTGTTCCTGTGTATAAGTAGAGGCATATCCTTTGTCGAATGTGTTTATATCCACTTGGAGATATAGGGACTTCATGATGGCAAGTGCTTGGCTTGTTACAAGAGTTACCATCTTCTTCACCAACTCGTTCAATTCTTCTAGAGCAGTGTGAAGTTAGAGAAGTATTCAGTTAGCATTGCCATAGCTAGAGCCTATCCCATCCGAGTATATAACATCAAGAGTTGACTTGATGGCATTGGCTAGCTCATCTTAGGTGGCTTTAGCTTGCTTTACTTTGGAATTGAAAACTTCAAATTGGGATTGTGTCTTGATTTTATAGTCTGTAGAACAAAGGAGTAAAGCATGAAGATAAAAAGATGGCAGACAAAATATGGTTCAGTCGGACTAATGGTTACCTTTGAAATCTCTCTTGAGTGCTGCCTTTTTAGCCTTGAGTGCCTCAAGTTCTTCTTGTAGTTTGGTGTTGCCATCTTTTAGGCTACTGATTTTGAAGTCCTAGATTGAGAAAGGAAATTGACAGTCAAATACCAAAGACAAAATTCAAGAAAGGATGGAATTGATTTGAAAAGGCTACCTCAAAGTGATCCTCTAGCATCAAAATTATTATCCCGAAGCTGTTGAATCTCCTCTTGTAAGCACAATTGCGTAGCCTTGGACATGGCACATTCTTTTTCATAGTCTTTCCTTGCCTTCTCCATATGGGTAAGGCGAGGGACAAATTTTTGCAAAGTTTTCAACTTGGCCTAATATTGGTTATAAATTCTCTACACAAAGAACAGTATTGGACAACAGAAGATAGTGTTCAAAACAATGAAGACAAATGGTACTTACATTCATCAAGGTGGCTGACTAGTTTAGTCAGTGCTTCAGCATATCCTTCTTCTTTTCTTCATTCTCCTCATTGAGGACAATGTCTTTCTCTATGCCATCAGCACTGCCCTAGCTTATCTTCAAAGAATGCACACGGTCTTCACCCATGAGCTTTAAAAATGTGCCTTGAGGAATTTCTTCCTCGTCTTCTTTGGTTGCCAGGTGAGGAGAAAGGTAGGAGTGAGACAGTTGGAATACCTTGCTTAGAAGAAGTTGGTTCTGGCTGTGTACTTGCATAGGTATTCTACTTAGAGTCTAGCATGACATTATCTGCACTGGGAGCACTATTGTCGAGCTTGGGAGCAGTATGGTGTTCTTTAGCAAGTCTTTTTTCTGATGGCCTAGCTTCGTTGCCAGTTGGCTATCTGGTTGACTACTAGTTGGGGGCTTTTAATTAATATTCTTTAGCTAGGTGCTAGCTGCAACATCAATCAGGGGTTGCGATGGTGCGTTCAAAGCACTGAATGACATGGTTTCTTCAACAAAAGTATAGAAAAATTAAAATTGCTACTAGTCATGAAGATTATGGAATACAAAATTCATTAACTGGTTGATGTCATAAATTTGAAGCTAGCTCTACGCTTTGGTGGAGACAGTGTAGAAAACGTGGGACTTGACTAGGTAATCGAATTAGAGGCAGTCAGAATAGCAGCAGTCAAAGTAGTGGCATTCTGGCTACTCTGATATGCCTCGTTATCCAACTTAACGACTAGTTTCTATTTCTTGGCCCGATTGGGGTTTGGTTCATTTGTAGAGCCGACTGCCGCCTAGGAGGAGCCTGGCCTTGTTGACTGGGATGATGGGAGATAATATTGGTGTCTTCATGTATAAGACATGTAGAAAGATCAAGATATGATAATTATTATAGCAATTCAAAACAATGAGAAGATGCAAGTGAGTGGTGCTTACTTGAGAAGGAAAATTGAGCAGGTTGTATGCAACAAGACTTTTGTTACCATGGGTGGGTATTGAAATACCACTCGAGAAGACCTTATATAGGCAGTCGGTGATCTTGTCTGCGTTGAGTGTCTTGGATACTTCCTTGGTGGGGTCATCGACACCCAAGAACTCGAAGGCTAGATGCACTCAGTCTTTTAGAGGCTATAGACTTGTCTTCATGAAATGCCGAGTGACCCAAACCCCGTTCAATCCCTTTTGCTTCAAAGCCTCAATCTAAGTCAAAAGTATATCAACTTTAACTAACTCTTACTGGTTAGGGTAAGAGGTCCAAGAGGGTGAGACTTTAGGAGCAATGCCAACATAGGCAGGAAGAGATTGGTTAGGGTTGGAGCAGTAAAATCACTTGGAACACCACTCTTTATTAGAAGTTTTCAAAGAAAGATCAAGATAATATTGTTTCAACTCGTTGTGTAGTTGAATATTGGCACCCTCAACTACAGAGGGATTCTGCTTACTAGGTTGAGGCTTAACGTAAAACTAGTAGTAGAAAATATTTGAGTGGGGGAGGATGCCAAGGAAAGCTTTGTAGAAGTAGATAAAAATAGCTATATGGAAGACAAAATTAGGGTTTATATGTACTAGTTTAATCTGGTAAAAATCAAGAAGGTTGCGCAAAAAACTACAAGTAGAGAGCCCAAACCCTTGATTGAAAAATGATTCAAAAACAACTTTAGCGGAATTTGGAGTTGGAAAGGCCTCACCGATAGCTGGCCACCAGCCAATGATTTCTTTTGCCAGAAGGATGCCATCCTTCACCATGCTCTTCAACCAATTCTCGAATAGGATTTGGTTTTTCTCCTAGGATGTGGCCATGGCAGATGGTGGATTAGAGCATGGATGCGGGTGGTAGGTGTGGTTCATGGATTTGGTGGCTATGTGTGGTACTAGATGTGGGGTCGAAGGATGGGCGAGGGAAACCCTAACCCTAACTCTTGGAATTTTAAACCATAGGATGTTGGAGAGGATTTTGAATTTAAGTGATTTGAATTCAAAATTTGAAATTTTGGCTCACAATGATCTAAGGATTTTAAGATAGATGATGTTTGAGAGAATTTTGAATTTTAGTTATTCAAAAAAATTTGGGATAGGTTTAGAGAGACATTCGAATTTGAAAATTCGAGTTGCTAGATGGAAATTTTGGAAATGAGATTTTAGGGTTTAAAGAATGATTTTAATTGAGATCTTTAGCACTTAGATCTTTAATTCACACAGAACCAAAATTTTTAAACTAAGATTTATTAAAATAGTTTCTAATGACTCAAAACTAGGACGTTACATAGAAGCAACTGGGAAACTCATATCCTAGAGACCAAACAGTTTCATTGGTGTCGGTCTGGTGTGCAGGGTAGTACTATGATGACGCTAGTGGTGGTGGTGGAAGGAGGCGGGCGGTGGTGATGAGGTAGCTAGGGAGGTGTTGGTCACTGTAGTTGTGGAGGTCGTTGGTGGTGGCGATAGAGATCATGGTAAATCAATAAGGGGTGGAGATGTGTGAGTGTGGTGGCTAGGTCATAGAGGTGGGTATAAGGTAGGCACTAAGTGTCTTGGCTTGGCCGGCTGTGTTTTGTCCGGGCACTTTGAACTTTTTTGCCCCAATTTCATTCTGCATGTGGCACGTGTGTACCTTCATGGACTGTTGGAGTGAAGGTGATCGATTAGGACAGACTACTTGTTTTCCTTGAATTGCCGACACATAGTCCGTCTAAGAAAAATAGAATTTCTGACACAACTGTGTTGGTATTGATTTGCCTAAAGATGATTTGTTGTGCAATCTAATCTTTCTCAACTGATTTTTATTGGCAAAGGCGGTCTATTGTGTAGTGCAACTCGTGTGTTACATGTGTTATTATTATTTTATAGATATTAAAATGTTAATAGTATACTAGATACATTGGCTATTTTTGAATTACAGTGGTTTCCATCAAAGAATCTACCTCAAAATTTTGAATTTCATAATTAAATTAATAAGATACAACATTGAGAGTTAAGATAGATACAACTTCATATTTATTAGTTCTAAATTCAGAAATTGTAATATTTTGGGATATGTAAAACTTAAGAGAGAACTAACTAACTGTCAGATCTATTTATGAAATGACAATAGAATACTTACGTGGATCGGGGATGCAATGACCATGATGGATCCTCCTAGATGCAAGTGAAAGTTGAAAGAGTACGCGAATCAGCGGAATTCCTTCTTGGACCATAGAGGCAATGACCACGGATTAATCTTCTTAGGTGCAAGCAAATTAACTTATCAATTGTGGATCAACATCTCAGCACCTGAAATTTATAGGCTAGGACTATGTCTGGTGTATCTAAGTCTCGATCGAAGTTGTTTTAGATGAGAAACATGTAAACAAATAACTGATTTGGAAACAAAAGAAGGTTCGAATGAAATCTTGCTTGCGAAAATAGCAATAGTAGCTGCATTGTGGCCAAATTTCTAAACACATAACCTCACGTGAAGTAGAAGTTACTGGCCTGCTGGATATAGTTCGGATCCAGTACAAAGCAAAGCCACTGGATGCCATCATCCAAATCCAGATCGAAGTGATCAAACGCAAGCCTGTTGTCTAAAAGCTGAAACCAACCGATCGATGATCACCTCCGGCGGCGACTCGTCCACCGTCTGTAACTACTAAAAATAATTTTTACAGATGAGGACGAAATATTTTTACAGGCACCTAGATTGAACCGCCAGCAAAGACGCTTGTCTGGCCTGAAAAACACGGTTTGCAAGCGGCCGAATACGTGCTATCTTTGTAAGTGATTTATGTCACCGGTCATTGAAAAAATGGTAAAATTTTTGTAGTTAGCCTATGCTATTGACTGGCAGAAAGATGTATTTGCTCTGCTATATTACTTCTTACTCTCCGAGCATTCATCATTTTAGGCCTCCTCTCTCTCAGAGAAAAAAAAGAAGAGAAGATTTTAGTCTCGAATCTTTTAAAAGATTTTACTCTCTAAGTTTGGTTCATCATCTTCCTATTATCTTTAGTGAGTTTTTTTTCAATTCTAATCATTTGTTTAAAAGTAATAAAAAGAAAACAGTGTTTTTTTAATAGTTTCAATTCTAGGTTAACTTAGGGCAAGTTTTTTGCAAATACTTCTTTAGCGATGTTTTCTAATTCAATAATTATGAATTTTATTACAATTAGTGCCTTAATTTATTCTCTCTAGTTTTTTTTCAAATATTATTACTCTTATTTTTCCCTCTAGATTCTTTTTAATTTTCTTCTTTTAGAATCTTTAGTGTGTGAAGGGAAAAAGTTGATTATTTAGAAATGTTATATTTACAAATTTAAAAAAGTAATTCAGAATTAAAATAAAGGAAAAATATTATTTAAATTATTTACAAATTACATATTATATTGTGGTTTGTATTTACAGATGGGCAGGCAGAAATGGATATACGAGATGCTAAGATTTCTACAGCCGTTTCTCAGTGTATTGTCCAAATTCATTAAAACTATAGAGAAATATGCTATAAGCAAGATGACAATGTTGTCCATGCTTATAGTAAAAAACAATAAAGCATGGACAAAAATAATAGTTGTGAAGTCTCACTTGGTTCGGCATGGGTTTGATGTGGGCTATACAGTTTGGTACAAACATGGCGAGACAGTCGAAGGTAAAAGTACAATTGTGGAAGAACCTAATATCTGTCTAGAGGGTGCTATTTATGATTTAATTTATAATGGTTCTATGGTTGTGATGGATAACAATGACTATACAATGGTGAATGATACTGGTATCAAACAAGAAGAGATGTTGTGGGCTGAACCAAAAGTTATAATGGGGTCAGCGAGAGGCCTAGATAATTTTGAGGTATTACAGAAGGCAACAAAATAATTATTGTATTATGAGTCAAAGGGTTGTGAGTCAAAGGGTTGTGACAAGGATTTCTCTGTACTTTGTTCTGTGCTAGAACTTCTTAGATTGAATGTTAGCAACAGTTGATTCGATAGTACATTTGACGATTTGTTAGTTCTCTTAAAAAATGTTGTCGAATCTAAACTCATTGTTTACAAATACATACCAAGCGAAGAAACTAATTTGTCCTTTATCATTAGGTGTGTAGAAGATTCACATCTATGTTAATCACTGCATGCTATACTAGTAAGTGAACGAGAATATGGACAGTTCCCTTTATGCGGCGCAAGTCAGTACAAGACGGGTACTGAGTCTTTGAATAAGCAAGACGATTCATCTGGTTTAAAGAGAAAAATACCTGCTATGATGATATGGTATCTTGCAGTGAATGATCGGCTAAACATTTGTTCTAGAATCCTAGGGATACCAAACTAATCCAATGGGATAAAGAAAAACATAAGGACATAAAGTTTAGACACCCTGTGGATGCATACTAGTGGAAAAATTTTGATGAGAAGTATAAGGAATTTGCTAAAGACCTGAGAAATGTTAGGTTCACATTGAGTACCGATAGAATGAACCCCTTTGATGACCTGAGCAACACACATAACACTTGGCCGGTACTTATGACCATATACAGCCTACCTACCTAGATATTCGCCATGCCATTGATGCCATGCACCTTGAGAAGAACGTGTTTGATAGTACCATCGGTCTCTTATTGGATATATCGAGTAAGACAAAGAATAGACTAAAGTCACATTACAACCCAATAGAAATGAGGATAAGGGAAGAGCTTCACCCTACGGATGCACTGAATAGAGAAGTATACCTTCCTCCGACCAGCTTTACCTTAACAACAAAGGAGAAAAAAATCATTATACAAGTGCCTTCATGGGATGAGAGTGCCCACTGGTTTCTCATCACATATCAAGAGACTAGTATGTATGGAAGATTTGAAGTTGTCAGGCTATTATTCTTAAGACTGCCACGTGATGCTAACTGTATTACTCTCCATTGTAATTAGGTCAATCAAGCTATTATATTTAAAAAGGGTAATAACTAGAATGTGTTACTCTTTAATTCCATTTCATAGAAGGTTATTGGCCCCAAAAAGTCCTCTAAAACTATTCATTGTAAAGACGTTATGCTAACTTGATATGTGTTTACTTCCCTCCTTTAATGACATCATGGTGCATCTCATAGTTCATATTATTTCATAGATAATTACACTTGGTCCTTTCTACTTGCATCAAATGTGGGCTTACAAGCATTACACTTCTATTCTAAAGGGTTACGTATGGAATCATGCTCACCAAGTGAGCTCGATGATAGAGGGATACACTACCAAAGAAGTTAATGAGTGCTATGTTGACTACATAAAAGACTCAGATGGTTGGTGTACCAGTACCTAGATATGAGGGTAGATTGCATGGGAAGGAGACCATAGGCAAGCAAAAAGTTGTTGATGAGGCTACTAGATTCGACTCCATGACAACCTTCAACAACAAATCCTCTTTTAGAGGTGAAAGACATGTTCTTTGTAGGTCAGCTCCCTTGTACACCACTACGAAAACCTTTTGCAAGGAAACTAGCACCTTCGTCTTCCCTGATAAATCCTGCACTAGCTCTCATTGAAATAAGTATCTCTTAAGGCCAGGAAGTCCCTGCTCCACGAGAAGCCTCTCGAAACCTTTGGTACCATGCAAAATCAAACCCCATCCCCACAAGACAAAAGATAAAAACAATGAGCGCTAGATGTTAAAATCATCTTTAGAAAGAGAGAATTGTAGTATGGAGCCCGATACGTACAAAGAGCAGAAAACTCAAACTCTATTAGGATCAATAAGTATAGATATAGGATTTGTTGCCACCAACAAAGATGTGCTAGAGCAATTCGAGAATGAAAACCCATTCCTCCCATCTTAGATGCTCAAGGATGATCCATTTCAGATGAGGAGATGGCACCAATGATATAAAAGAGCCATTAGACTTGTCATCACCTGTAATACAACTTCAGTACCGAAGGAACTCTTTAAGGGTGAAAAAATGGTTTTAGATGATTTTAGAGACATGCATGTAAAATACCACCGAGAAAAAATTGACATCTATCTCGTTTTCGTGTGGTGCATGTAAGTTAACATATATTAATCTTACTATTATGAAATTATTTTCTAGTCAGTGACTAATTGAAGCCGCTCTAAATTTTTAAGATGCAGCACAACATGACAATAAAGTTGAATAAACCAGTTGTTTATCTTAACCCGCTACGAATCTTAAGGCTAGCACACACCATTGACATAAAAGAATATTCTAATGTGTTGACAAGTCTCAAAAAGGATATATTGAAATATATTCAAAAACTACAAATTAAAAAAAAGATAAATATAGGCATCTACATTGGTTGAGATGGTAATTATGATGGACATAACATACATAATGGCACCATACAACAGTGGGTAAGTTTGATATTTAGCATAATTATTATACGTAAATAATAATTACTAGCATTAATATTTGTATAGAGACCATTATATTTATTTCATGATATATACTTGGGATTACAAAGTTATTATGCTAGACTAATGGATTTTCTATAGGAATAATATCAGTCTTTTATTGATGTTTGATATTAGTAAGTCATTAATTAATTCTTTTAACATTGATAGGCCTCGGTCCTCATAGCATATATAGATTACTAACTAACTTTGATTTATCTCTGTAAGTGATTTTCAGTATTATCGTGCGAACGACGGAGTAGTAGAGACATAGAGGAAAAGTTCCTAGTGATAAATAACTAGTCGTTATAATACAAAGCATGTTTTTCATAAATATAAATATCTACACACATATAACAAAGTAACATATATTATTTTTATATTATTTATAAAGTGCAATAAGCAACCGTATGCTATGTGATTATTATGTCTGCCACTACCTCATATCCTATGGACAGTAATATAGCAACCTTGAAAATATAAACTAATATATGTATTTAAAGACTCTATATCTATATATATTAAATACTTAACTTTCTTTTTACATACATATATGCACATGTGGCTAGAATCAATGACAATACTTAATGGTATTAAGAACATGATACCAGACATTTGCTATTTTATTCACTATGATATCTACTATGGTCACAGAGACTTTTTCGATAAGTAAGCACAGCTTGCACAACAGGAAAGCTATAAAGACATTATAGAGTGGATGCTCTGTTGTTACTATAAATTATAATTTCATTGTTTTAAAAATTGAATAATAACTTAAGTGTCGTATATACAATAATTTACTCATATATATATTAATTAAATTAAATCTTTTGATATTATATATATATAATCCAACCCACAGATGTACAATTTTAGAATAAATCTTATTGAATTTTAGATGTAAATTTTAATTAATAAATATACTTTTATATACGGCTAATCTTATGCGCCACTTGTAAAGATTATTTTTGCAAATGGCAACCCTATGCGGATTATTTTTTAGACGATAATCCTTATGTGCCGCCTATAAAAATATATTTTACTAATGGATTTTAGGATCGTTTGAAAAAACCTTTAATCACATGATTTCAGTTAACTAAAAAGGGTTTTGGACCGTGTGTGTTAGCACCGTATACTCATCTGGATGAACCCTGTGATACGGCTGATATCCAAACGTGCACAACTGTAGACTTTAAAGCCTAAAACATAGATTAGATGGTGGCCCGAACGAAAGATTGATTAATCGGGCTTTAAAAGTTAGATTGGATGGTGGCCCATCTTATGATTACGATGAAGATAATCAACAATCACATCTTTTTAGTTAAGACGTAAGCTTATAAAAAATATCTAATTAATATAAGTATATATAAAGAAATAAATGACCAACACGCATCAGCCTACTCCGCGAGTTGGAAGCAGGCTCATCGACAGCACAGAGCTGAAGGAGGGGCCATCAATGTCATCGTTGGGCATGCCAGTAGAGGGAAGCCCCATGTGGACAGCGTCGAGAAGTCGTTGGCTGCTTCAATAGGCGCATTAACACCGAAGCGGTCGGCTATTAGATGATTATTAATTATCTTTCCTTGTGGGCCCAACTTTTATTCTCTCTCTCCTAATCTGCTTGCCAATACGCGGCTGTTGTTGGCAGGCTGTTCCTAGGCGCCTGTGCGAGCGGTCGACTAATTAGTTATCAGCTTCTATCGCACCTCACAATCTCGCTGTTCCAGCCGTGTAAAAAAATCCTACGTCACCCGCTAATAGTAAGCTGAATTCCTTCTATTGCACTTGCCCTTACGGGTGATTTTTAACTACTGAAGACAAAGCTACTAACTAGTCACTAGTGTAAGCTCATAATGTAGTACATCTTAGGTTCAAATAAACAGCATGCTGGCTCCAGGCTTGTCATGTATGCATTGCCTGCGCTTCCGTACAAGCTAGCTAGTGTGCTAGCACCGGCGGCTGCTAGCTACTGTCTGTTAGCACTAACATGCATGTCAGCTAATGCTCTCTAGCTTGTCTTTCTGGGCTTGGAAGACGTACAGCAGCAATCATTGATGCACGCAGATAGATCTATGTTGCTGAGTGGACGCACGCGCGCGTGACCGGCCATATATCTATCTTGCACTCACGAAGAGCTTACACAGACACATACTTGTTCACCTCACATGCATTAGGAAACTAGAATTCATAGCGTCTCGTTGCTCTCGTCGATCGTGATGGCATTGGGATGCATTAGGAATCCATTCGATGGTGGGCCAAAACATTATCGGGTACATACATATTTGACAGGCTTCTCCGGACTGTGACGTATGACATCCCTCGGCATCGCGCCGGCCGGGTGTTACATATGCCGAGCCACGCGTGCCAATCACTAATAAAAAATATTTTTATAGGTATGGGAGATTTATTTTTTTAAAGGTATACTAAAAAATCTGTTTATAATAATAACGAGGAGCTACTATTGTTTAAACCATATTGTTTAAACCATATGTAAAAATTAATTTTTATTCATCTCCATCGTCGTTTCTTCTCTCCTCTCCTCCATATGCTCTATGTCTCTCCTTACCTTAGCTCTCTCCTCTCTCTCCCTCACCCCTCTCCTCCGCTCTCTGCTCACCATTGTGCCTAGCCTTCTCTAACTAGTGTACCACATGTCAGCTGAGGGAGAGAACGTTAATCGGCTCAGCCGATGATGAGCGGTAATGGATCTTATCATGAAGACCACCGGCAGTGCCAGTGGGAGGAGGGAGGCTGCTCCAACGGCAAGCTTCGCCTCCTGTCGGCTTGTGAGTGTTCGGCCAATGCCTACCCCCTCGCCTCCCTAACAGTTTCTTCTGTCGCCGCCTAGTTCTTGGCTAGATTTGGATGAGCTTGTCCACGGTGGCGGCATGCCTTGGTTATGATGGTGAAGGGAAGGGGCGACAATAGTAGAGGAGGAGGAGGGGAAGGCCTATAACTCTAGATCTAGTGGCAACAGCACATGAAACTATCATATTTGACGGTAGTGGACCTAATGATGGCAGTTTCTATATGGCTTCGTGTCGGTAATGGCGATGGTGACTGTGGCGAGGCTGTTGACCTTGTGACAGAGATGACGACCATGGCATAAGTGTTGACTCGGCGACGATGATGATGAAAACTGTGGTGAGGGTTTCGTGGATCTGGAGGATGGATCTACATGTGGCTCCCGTTTGGATCTTTCTTCTTCGAGAGGCTGGAACGTGTTCTTGACCATTTGTGCTCCTTGCTATTTCTTTCTTTTTGCAGACATATTTACTGCATCAACGGGGATGACTTCTGTGGATTTTTGTTTGACTGCATCTTGCCAATAGCGGTTCAGATGGAAGCCAGCAATAGCTGTTCTGATCCGAAAGCCAAATCGTGATAGGCTATATATTTTCTGAGCAGATTTGTTCGAATGAATTCTTCTCACCCATTTGTTCCGAAAAATGTTCACCAGGCATTTGTGTTTGTTGAATTTGCTCTGAAAATTTGCTGTATGTTCGAATGGCGGCGTGTGAGCGAAGCACAGCCATCCATTGAGGAGAGAACGTCCACGATCGCTGCCGTTTCCTAACTTGATAGCCGCGTGCATGCATGCGTTGGTTGCATCCAAACAAGTCGTAGACTGCCCTAACTTGCAGCGCACGCATTGAACTGTACCCCAATAGTAAATACATGCCAATCAGTGTAAAATCGAATATAAATCCATCGTCCTTATTTGATAGTAGCAATGAAGCCTGTTTCATTGTGCCATGGTGATGGATGTCCCATGTATGTGACATATCAATTGCTACAACAGCAGTCGGCTATGCACATGTGGTGCTGTATATACATGCAGCAGCAGGGTCAAATCATGCGTGGACACATTTTATTTGTTTATTCCCCAACTGAGTGTAACAGAAACTATGACTCGAAATCTGAATAATGAACTTACCATAATTAAGAGTACAATTACAATATAACTACGATATAAGCTCGGTGTGGAAGGATGTGTACCAGCTCTTAGGTCGGGTTTATATTTACACAACTCACTTGCACGTATATCAAAGTTCATCCGACGACTGAAAATTTAATAGATTTCCAACCAAAATTTTCGGTCACATGTTCAATAGAAAATCCCATAATTAACTTCGCAACAATGCTGGTGTTTTTGTTATATAGCTTATATATGCAGAGCTGCCGGATGGGATACATCGATCCGAACTACACTACAAGTAAGCTGAAAGTTGTGTATGTAGGAATAGCTAGCTAGGTAGCACTCTTGCTAACATACAAGCCAGGCTCTCTACAACTTGCTACTATACATACTTGTTCAGATAATGTTGGTATGTCAATATGTCATGCGTGTGCTTTAGGGCCTAGGAGGCTTGGGGAATTCGATGTGCATGCATATGCTGGTAGGTGGTGCTTTGACTATTGCAAGTTGCTTGGTTGCGCCCTTGATCTATCCCTCAGACTGCCAATGGACCTTCCTCGGTTCGTCCTCGTAGTATGCTCTCCAACAAGATCAGGACGCAGAATGCTCATGGCGACGACTCTTCTTCAGAAAATTAAGATATCGATGACCATATGTATGGTTAGCACTAACATGAACGTCGACACGTCGCGACCATGGGCACCATGACGCAGGGCATGGCTCATTGGGATGTGCCAATGCCACGGAATAGGATAGAAATTCATTTTAATTGTTCAGCATAACTATGAGATTAGATGAATAATTATGTTTTGTTTTGTTTTGCGTCATGTTTATGTAAGTAAGCACCAACTAGTCAAATAACGTGGAAATAGAATTCGGATCAATGGTTGCAAATTAATGGAGACGGTGTGATGTTTAAAGGTTAAAAAGGATTGATTAATGAATCGAGCTCAGCTGCCTTTCGCCAATGAAAGGATAAATAAAGGTCGAAAAATATAGAATGCTGAATATTGGTAAACTGAGGACGTGCGTACAGGTGCAGTACGTTAAGGTAGCTCTGCACTGAACTATCAACTGTCAAAAAGAAAAAGGGGATGCTTCACTCATGCAGTTTTTTTCTCGCTTCTGTACTTCAAAGATTAATATCGAATTAAACAGCTGGTAGTTGATTTAACTGCTCTAAGGCTGTCCAACTACTGGATAATAGATGCTCATAAATATGTACGTTTGCATAATAGAGAGAGTATATCAAGAATTCTTAGATGGATGCTAAGAGTTAAAACAGACTGCAAGGCCAGTCGTACATGATAATACAAGTGGTCAGTGTGTGTGATGCTTATAGTAAGACGTGTGCAAGCGTAGTTGGCACTAACTTACAAGCTAAGGCTCCATCTATCTAGCTAGCTAGGCTTGGATGGCCACCGATTACGCTGGTACATACTCCGTTTTGGGTAGCACCTTCATGCAGCCGCCATCCACTGTATGCATATGCTGATGCTCAACGCGCCGATCGAGCAGATGCGTCAGATGCGACGCATGAATGAGACACATCTTCTACGCTGCATCCACATTGTGCGCTGTCGAGCCAGTCTGATGACTGGTACTAGCCATGCGCGTCTACTAGCTTCGAAACTGGAGAAATCGTACTTAGGGGTAGAAGTCAGCCTGAACTGGGCACAACAGCCTTAGGCGGGTCACTGTAGAAATATGTATAATGAGACTAACACCCTACCTCTATATAAGAAGGATCAGGTCTATATATATACAGCCTAGTGATATAGTGGTCTAATACTCCCCGTAGTCACAGCGGGAGAGGAACGGACACAGAGACTAGATTGAAAATTGGTGAACAAAGGCGTAGGCAGGCCTTTAGTCATTATATCGGCGAACTGGTGCGCCGATGGTACATGGAGCACTCGAACCTGTCATAATGCGACCTTGTCATGGACAAAATGGATATCGATCTCGATGTGCTTGGTGCATTGATGATGAACCGGGTTGACGGTCATGTAGACAGCACTAACGTTATCACAGTAGATGACGGTCGCAGAGGAGAGGGGTGCATGGAGCTCCTAGAGCTGGCGAAGCCAGCAACACTCGGCGACGGCGTGGGCGATGGCGCAGTACTCGGCTTTGGCGCTGGACCGTGACACTATAGTCTAGCGTTTTGAGGATTAGGAGACTAGAGTGTCGTTGAGTAAGACGCAGTAGCCGGACGTAGAGCGTCAAGAGTTGAAATAGCTTGCCCAGTCCGCATCGGAGTATACGGTAAGGAGGTCGATGGGGCTAGAACTGAGGTGTAGCCCGCTGTAGAGCATGCCCTTCACGTAGCGCAGGATGCGCTTGAGCAGCGTGAGGTGAGGTTCGCGCGGAGCGTGCATGAAGAGGCACACTTGCTGGACGGCATACGTGAGGTCGGGCCGTGTGAGGGTAAGGTATTGGAGAGCCCTGGCAAGACTCTGATACTGAGAGGGATCGACAACGAGTGCGCCATCGGCAGCGAAGAGTTTGGCTCGAGTGTCGACCGGGGTGGCTGTGGGGTGACAATCTGCCATGCCCGCACGCTGGAGAAGATCGATGGCATACTGGTGCTGGGAAAGAAAGAGCCTATGAGAAGAACGGGTGACGGAGATGCCAAGGAAGTGGTTCAATATTTTGAGATATTTTTCACCCTGTTCAAAGAAACATATAAGGTGTTTTCTCTTATGACGAATGACACTATTTATACTGGTGCCTTGGTGTGCACATATGTATTCAAAAATATTTGGAGCCTGTTATTTTGGTTAAGACATCAGAATAATAGAGGGAAATCTAGTAGATTAAGCTCGAGGGTAAATGTTAGAGCATAGTCATGATTCCAATAATACTTTAGAGCTAATAGCTTGCTTAGGGCATTGAGGCAGTCCTAGTCCTAGCTGATTCAAGAGCTGAATGGCCACTTTTGGTTACTGACCAAATGGTTAATAGTGTGTCTAATAAAGTTGCTTAACATTGGTGGGTCGATCAAAATATGATCCTAGGCTTCCTCGTATGCTATAGGTGAGCTTGGGGGCTTGTTGTCTGTGCAGAAATTGGTCCTGCCAAAAGGCGTACCAAGAGAGCGTGTTCGCTGATAGAGGTCCAATGCGATGCGCCTATACACACGAAGTCCTAAGAGATCTGCTTACCTTTAGTACATATCCTTAAGCTCTTCGGTGTCTTTAGATTGTTCGGGTTTAGGGTGTGCTAGTCAATTTGACCTCCAATTGATAAGAAAAACAGATCGAGTTAGATCGATGAGCCAATTGATCGATAGGTCAACACAAACTCCTGCTATAAGCTAGTTGTCGATAGGGGTTCTAGTAGCTATACATCGGAGAGAAAACTGATGATTGCATAAGCAAATAGTGAGGAATAAATCGTAGACACATCGGCTATAAAGCTGATGATACTCTAAATAAAATAGACAATAAGTAGTAAAGAGCAAAGTTTGGTCTTCCAAAGAGATGAGACCTAGCAACCATTGATGACTGTACTGTTAAAACCAGCCTTGATAGATCGGACCAAACCAAGACAATATAAGGCTGAAGCTAACAACACCAGAGCGGCAAAAACTAGATTAGTCGCGATAGCGGTATAAGCGAGTCAATCGACCCATAGGCCGATATGAACTCCTGTTATAGGCTACGAGTTTGATGCAGGCGTAGAAATACAATATAATCAGGTAAGCTCATCGGTTAGCTAAGCCGATAGAAGGAACGAAACCTACTAGATTATGATGCTAGCCCTATTAAAATTAACATTGATAGATCAGACCTAACTGAGATAGTATAAGGCTGGATCTAATAAAACCATATTGATTGCTAGTAGATTAATCGTGGAAGATCTATTATATTGGCTATTAAGAAGACAAGTTAAGCGTGAAGCTCAGTGTAAAGGTAACTCATCAACTGGCTACTCTAATAAAACATCATGTAAAGATCCACTAACTTAAAACTTAATTTACTATTAGCAGTTTAGAACATCAGACCTAACCGATATAGCTCAAGACTGATGATGGTGAAAGAAAGTCGATAAGCCAATAGATCCCATACGAACGTGATGCGATATATCTAATCGGACTAAGAAGTTGGACCCAACCAATGTAGCCTTAGACAAAGCAGATATAACATGATATTAGCAGGACTTACTTCTTCGTCGGAGATTGGACCTAACTGATGCAGTCTCACATTGAGAACCAGAAACTACCAGGAAAAGCCTAGATAAACTAGGGTGGCGATGCGCCGATATTGTATTGATCTGTGGAGATGATTTACAAGGTTCCTACAGGTTTGTATTTATATCTTGCAATTACACAAGTCCGAGATAGTTACAAACAACCTCCGGATATTATTTACTAAACAGAAAATGGAACTATCTCTGAGAAAATAACAAAATTAATTACTCCTGCTTAATTACAAAAGATATCTTATAGATACAAAACTACTTTATCTTGGTTTTCACTTTCTAGATTCAGTCTTATCTAGATAATCTTTCATTTTCAACTGAACTGAATCTATCTTCATGTGATTCGATCGACACTTTCTTATCCAAGACCATCAATATTTCCATCTGTCCGATCGGCTTCTTCATCTATCAATCTGCCTATTTCCATAAGCCAATCAGCTCTCCATCTATCAATTGGCCTCTTTCCATAAGTCGATCAGATCTCCAATTCATAACCAAATTTGTTTGCAGGCTTACCAAATTTTTTTGTTAACACTTATGTCCTCTGAGAACTTGTGTTCTATGAGCGGATGATCCTATTTACTTAGTTTGCAGTGCTGGTCGATCGAGGTAAGATTCTAGGCTTTCCTGCGCATTGTGGGTGAGCCAGGGTGCTAATGTCCTCATAGCACTTGTGTGCTGCATGGGGGCTAAGGACTTGATTTAGACAAGGTGGTAAAGTCGTCAGGCCATGAGCACACATGGCAATGCTAGAGTCCCAAACTTGTGCGAACGTGATCTCGGGGATTAAACTCTCGAGCACTTGCATGTTTGCTAGATTGCTCGGGAAGCGATCCACAGCAAGACTAACGACACATGCCACCGTATGACAACATCAACATTTGTCAAAAACAAGAGCGCTAAGCCTAAGGAGACAGAAAATGATGGAAGCCATACCACCACTAGGCCACTAAAGAGATGGCCCCATCCCCAATTTGCGGTGCGACTCTTGACAGTGGGGCTGAGGGCTACTATTGATGAAGTGGGTACCAAGGGTATCACCTCAATGGCCAAGAGGCATTCAAGTGGTGACCGGGCACCCTAACATTTGGAGACATCTTAGGTGTGGACAGAAATGGCTTAGCACCAACTATCCCAAGCTAGTGCCCTTGTGCCCTCAACCCTCAACTAGCTAGCTCCAAGCTAGTCATTTCAAGATGGTTACCCCAAGCTACTTGTCCTAGGTAGGCAACCTCTGGCAGGTGACCCCAAACTCCTTTGCTCCTCAATGACTAGATCCATGGTGCTTAGGATGATGATAGATCCAACTACCCTAGCTACCGCATTCAATGTAGTGAGAAAGAACGCACTGTCTGGTTTGGCTTTCATATGCCAACTCCATTTAGAGTGACAAGACAAATATCTACCTCGAGAGACGAACGATATAGGACAAGACATATATTACTTCCCATTACTGCTACATAACCAGACTACAGTCAATCTACTTTATGGCCCATACTTTTGATCTACTTTGTCACTGTGCTAACTGGTGTACCTCCTGTTGCAGATAGCGGTAAGAGCCATGCACTATAGTGGCGTAGTGTGTCAGAAAGCCGATAATGATTAGATTAGTCATACCTACTCCCTGTATGTCTGTGCTCTCTCTATTTTTCTCCTGCTTTGGTCGGTATCCCCTAACAAATATATATAAGAGAAGGAATGTGACTAGCAGGAGGGAGGCTTCTTTGGAGGAGAGAAAGCAACATTGAAATGTTTAGCCACTGTAATCCACATCTGAAAGAAACAAGGAGTAGGGTATTACATCACTGAACGGTCTAAACATGTTTAAAAGGATCTAGGTATATCTTTTTCCTAACTATTAGAGCTATGCTGACTGAGGATCTATCCACACGATAAAGTTTTATTCCTTAGTCCAAGCTTACAAGAGAGCTACGCAGTTCTCCGCACTTGGAGCCCATCCACCGACACTCCGTTTTCAAAACTGGCCATTCTAGATAAAAACTGACAGTGGTACTTTCAATGCTAATCGGCAGTAAAAAAATCCATTCAGCCTCAACCCTTATAATTCTTAGGAAAAATTTAGGCCATTACCAAGCCTATATGTATGTGCTCAAGTTTTCCAAAGAACCGCAAACAAATTTAAGCTGGGCTAAAAATCCAGATATTTACCGTACATTTAATTTTGAAGCAGTATATATATTCGGGAATCCCGGGAATCCACCCATCAGAATGCACTACAACATAAAAGTCAGCACATGAAACAGATAGGATGAGCATATACAGTACCGACAAGCAAATGAAAGGCATTACTCGATGTGTTGAAGGGTGGATTTTGACATTTTGTGTTGAGGCGTTTGCTTTAAGGGGCCTGAATGGGCCAAATTGATCGGCAAAATTCACCTGCCTGATGGCTTTGTGAGGTACAACAGACGGATCCTTGCACAGGATTAGAACAAGCAAGGTGATCATTCAAAGTAGCGGTATGCTCTTGGCAAAGCAGTCGCTTCGATGCTTCCTATTAATTGTTTTTTTGGGTCCGTGTGTCGGTGTGTGTGCTCCTATGCCCCTCCGTATTGTTTTCTCAATTAATTGCATGTTAGTGAACGAATGTGTGTTGTGTATGTCACTTAGTATTATTATGAAAAAATTAATACTGAATATATTTAGCAATACTAATATGTACTATTGATTTTTCGTTTATCGCCATAGAGGGACCGATATTACAGTTCGGATAAACAAGGCCAAGTTGCTTGACAGCAAGCCACTCCATGTAGCTAGCATATATATTACTACATGAAACATATATTTAGAGCTGCATATACCGTATTGTTATAATAACAGCACTGTACAAGAAGATCCTGAGTGGAGTGTAATATTGAAATGTCAAATCTCCCACGTTTACATTCAGAAAAAAAAAAGAGGAGGCCGGCTTGCGATAGATAGTTGTCTGGTTCTCAACTGCGAGCCGGGCTTATTGACCCCATGGACGGATTACAGGCTTTTGTTTTGATGGGGCCAGGCTTATTCGCATTGGAAGAAATCTGGGAGAGCCACTGGGGAGCGTGTAGCGCGCTACATGACTAAGTATCACGCGTCAGAGCTCCCCCCCTGCGATCCCCCTACCCCATTCCCACCCCGCCTGATGCGGTCAGTAATTTTCTTACCGCCAGCTCCTGTCAGCGCTCCCACCTCTCACCCCGCGGCCCATCTCCATGTTTACTCGTGGTAATTCTTTTACTGCCCACAAAACCACCTATTTATACATAGACTTATATTAAAAATTTTGTTTTACTACGACGATATCACTAGCGGGAAGCGCGCTTTAGTTACTGCGCATCTTAAATTTGTTTTAGTGCATTCGTGTGTGTATATATATATATTCATACCTCGGTGTAGTAATTAACTATCCACTTTCCACCTTTATCTCCGTTTTTCCCAGATATTAGCAGGCCAAGCGACGCTGGGATGGACTATTTTAGGACCAATCGCCGGACACCATGACCACCCCGACATCGACACTGAACGCTGATGATGATGAGAGGGCACTGACAGCGAAACAAACCAAGTAGCAGTGGCGACGATGGAGTGGGGTTGGCGGGGATGGTCAGAGCCACTGGCATCCACCGACTCCTCCGAAGGTCCTGTTCCTGGCATCGCGTGGCAGTTCTGGGTGACAATGGCCGTGGCAAGCAGTGAACAGCAAGACGGGAGGACGACCATCAGCACCAACGAGGAGGGGACAACGACCAGATCGGTGCGCTGGTTGTCACTCTCATCCACCGATCTACATCGTGTCGGCATGCAAGCCAGATCGGTGCATCCGCCCATCGAGCAGCTGCCCTCTACTGGCTTGGATCTGGTCCCCCGCGAATGGTGGCTGCCCCGGCCCTGATGAAGGGATATAGGAGGTGGCGCAGGAGAGTTAGGATTGACCGGTGATGGGCTAACAGCAACATCAATTCTAGCGAGGCGAGGATCTGTGGGCTTGTGGCTCTGCCACCCGATATAGTAGACGATAGGGGCGGCAACATCCTGGATCAACCGGTAGCGGTCGTTATTGTCGCCGCACCATCTCCACCGCGCTAGGCTGAGGCAGATCCGCCGGCAGGCTCCAAGACGGAACAGGTGTGTGCTTTCGGCGACAATGACTGATCGACCTGCCTCTTCCGTGTCAGCTCTGGGCCAATCAAATCGGCCGGTAGGTCTTCGTGCTATGCCGCTGCAACTGGGTTGTGGCTTCTTTTTTATTTTTTTTATTGTAATTCTTTTACTCACATAATAGTTGTAGCACTGTTCTTTTATTCACAAATGAGAGTGGAGTAAGAAAATCACTAACTCTTTGTTACTCCAAGCAAATCGAACCTTTAACCCAATATCTCGATGAAATTTTACCACGCATCCAACAGATTGGGAATAAAAATACACACTGAACTCCTAGCACTCCCAACAGATTGGGAGTAAAAATATTACTACCCACACGGGTTAATAAATTTTTGTATCAAACTTAGAAACGGAGTAAAAAAATTACTACATGTAAATTTGTAGTAAAACGAAAAACCCACGCCTGCAATTATTTAACATGGAAATGGAGTAACAAAATTACTACATGTATATATATATAGGTTTGCATAAAAAAGAAAAACCTGCACCTGTGAGGGTCTACTTAGAAACGGTATTTTTTTTTATCTAACTTAAAAATGGGGCCCACTCCTGTTAAGGTTAGTAATTTTTTTATCGAATGAGAGAGGGTAATGTAGTAGGAACAGAAAAAGGATGGAGGAGAACGGAATGTGGAGAGTATGAACGGAAAAACAAGAAAACAGGAGGGAGGGGGCTATTAAGTAGCGCGTAGCACGCTGTTTAGTGCAACCGAAAATTTGGAGGAATTCTTAAAGAACCTGAACTACATCATGGACTTTGTTTTCCAAAACTACCCTCCTACAAATTCTACTAAACCATTAAGTACAGTAGGATTATATCTCAACTGTTGGATCTAATCCCATGACGGCTCACATCGGGGGAGGAGGCCACAAGTTCGCCTTGTAACGGGATGTGATCCCACTCGATTTTGGTCGTAATGGCACTAAGAACAACGGGACCTTTGATTACCTGCTATCAGATACATGTAACGTAATCGGATTACGGCCCAAAATGGCCCAACCAAACAGCTCTGTGTGATGTGCTCCAAGGCGTCTAAGCGAGTAACAGAAACAAGAGACTGCAATTACATGGGAACATATCAGGTGCGGATACACACTTCGTGCACACTAACTAATGTCACCAAAAATTCTAAAAATATTATATATGTACTTTTGGTAGTGTTACACCTATATGCAAAGGGTTAACTTGAGATCTAGATCATTCCTTTATTATGTTTCTCGCAAATCAAGATCTAGCAGCTCCATGACACGCTGAATAATCACTACAACTACCTCGAGTATCTCACAGGTAGCATAGCAGAACATTGCACACTGTGGATTGCTTGAACACGAGTCGACAATAGAGAAACAAATTGAAGCGAATGTTGCTATGTATACCAGGGAAAGGGCTAGGGCAAGTTCTGTACTCTTTGCCTTTTTTGAAGGATGCCAATTTGGAGGCTGAGGAGATTTCAGAACTCATCAACCTACAAGGTTACTGGTAATAGCTCCTTTCCTTGTACCTCCCATTCTTACAAATGAACTACCACTACCTTTCACTTGCCTATTCCTATTAACCTGCCTTACACAGAAATCTGTTCATGATCCTAGCTTATGCTGTTGGTGTGTGTTGACGAAGAGAAGACCTCTTAAGAAGTAGACCAATTAAATAGAAGTTTCATGCTCTGAGTATTTACCAATAGGTTGGCAAGTGGTTGGTAGGATTATTTGGTTGCAATATTTCAAACCCTTCGGTAGGATTATTTTCCTCGAGTGGTGATAGCGGATAACCACAGCTATGAATTCAGACATCTTGATTATTAGCTTATGGTTCCTCATGTATTCCTAAGCTAAAATCTGAAGTCCAGTTTGTATACTTACACCTTAGCTGAAATTCATGGTGCTTGCAATAATTAACCTACTTGCTCTTTTGGTAAGAAGCTAGAAAAGCTACATTTTTCGTTACTGCTTTAGGCTTCTGAAATATGTGTAACAGAGGATTGTAAGTTGTCCACTTAACTGATTGTGCTTAACATCTTCAGTCTAAGAGATCTATTGCTTATTTCCGTGCTTTAGTGATCAATCAAAATTTACAAATGTTCCTCTCTTATATTTCCGTGATGCACCATGTTTGAGATTTGTCATATATGAACTTTGAATATAATATGTAGAACTTTTTTGCAAATTTACAAATGGTAGATATTTTTTCTTTATTTTTCCCATTTTCCCTACACAATATTTATCCCGGATGATACTTGAAACAGTTGTTATCAGCTATCACTCATTTTGTTCCCCTTTTTTTAACACAAGCATATTCTCCTTTGGTGTTCTTACCCTTTCTTATCTCCATAATATTTTCAATTTACCCATCTGAATTCTATTTCTATAAGTGGTTTAGAGCTTTAAGACTTGGTCAACCATATCTAAGTGAATGATACTGCCATGTAGTCGCATTAATATGGTACCTTTCAGACCATAACTATATATGTACCTACGAAAGTGAATATGCTTTTATGCTAGCATGAGAACATATTAGCATGCGCTTCTCATTATTGGAGTGTACACTGAATTTAATAGGTGGTCTGGTTAGTTGATTTCTACTAATTACCTATTTGAAGCTGCACTGATTTGTTTAACAAAAAGTTAAGATTGTCAAATTGAAATAGACCAAAATAGGATAGCTGATGAGTTGTGCTACATGCAAGTCCTGAATGATCTTTTGGCACGGATAGCGTATGGTACGGACTGTATATATTTTGGAGTACAGCACTGGTACGTAAATTCTGGTCAAACTTCATGTAGTTTCTCCACTTATTTCTTTTATTATTGCACCGATAGTGTATATTATCTTTAATTCCTAATATACGTGAAAATTTTGAATAGTCATTTTTAAAAACTTACAGATATTTTTTGGTTAATTATTTTTTAAAATTTATTTCCTCGTTAAGATGTACAATTTTTTATTACTTTACTATTTTGTATACCTATAGATTTGTTAAGTTTAGAAAATATTATATATTGAACGTGCATGAGCCATGCATGGTTTGCCAATTCGGGCTGTGCCAGCTCAACTAATTCTAACATAATGTTTAGTTAGCAAGTTATATTTCTAGAGGGATTATTAGCTGCTAACAGTAATGTACAACTTACCCAGCTATCCTGTACATGCATGGATGTTTTCCAGAGCGATTATATCAGCCAGCATGCACGACTCACACTGAAACATGTACGTGAGACATGGTCTTCTAACCAACCTTTGTGCTCAACAGGCACTGAGCCTTTTTATTTAGAGATCAGGAGAGCAAACATGGGCATGCACGCAAGCAATTCGATTTATTTCCATATTGTGTGCGCTGATGAAACGGATTCATAAACACGCTGTTGGATCCGCATCGTGTGCAGGACTCCTTCGCTAAAATACGATTCATATTTATTTGCTACGTACGTTGGTTAATCTTGACCATAGATGATATTATCAAAGGAATTTTGGTGGCCATTATTTTCTCTTTTCTTCAATTAATATAAGAATTTCTAGTAATTTTTAATTAATGTGAGAATTTCTTTCTATTTAGAATTAATTAATGGGAAGGCTTATACGAGAGCCTATTAGTATTCTTTTTAGCCATCAACCCATTGCATCCGCACGGGCTATCAAATTTAGTGGGGGTTAGAACTATGTATGTACTAATGATTTGGCCCTACGCACACAATAGATATACGTTGGATATAACATTAAACGTTTGAAGCTTTTTTTTCTATATGAAATTTTACTGAATTTGACAAATTAAGAGTTTGTTTATTTTGTCGAAAACCAATTGAGATAACAAATATGATCTATTTTCTAATCGGAGAAGATTGACGCAGCCATAATTAATGTCATCCAGCTATACTAATCTCTAGACCAATTTGGATTTCTAATTTCTAATCGGGCACGATTGACAGCCGTAATTAATGTTTGGACTTCACATGATGAGTTTTACATAAGGCGAAGTACAGCTTAAGAAATTTCTTTAAATCAATCCTAGCCATTGGTTATGCGAGCCTTTTCTTTTTCCCCTATTAACATAAGAATTTATAGATTTTTCTATTAATATAAGAATTTTTAGCTATTTTGGGTTCTAGATCAATATGGGGGCTTATAAGAAAGACTCCAATTAGTATATATAAAGATGTGCATGCAAGTCTTAAATTTTAATTTCTTAATATGTGCAAAATTATTATGTTTTTAAAAAATAAGAAATTTTACATAGAACAGTCATATTTATTAAAAAATATACTTCTCTAATTTTAATAATGTTAAACTATGCAATGGAGATCAGTAAAAACGAGGAAATATTATTATTTGGAGAACAGTAGGAGAGAATTGTGACAATGAAAGGTTAAATATTGAGCCAAAACAAAACAAAACAGTGCGTATTATATCTAACCTTATCAAAATGTGATTGCTATATATATGGGTGGATCATTCACTGTTAGCACGTATGCAAGCATATATATGAATTTTATCACGTATGTGCGGCAACATGTAGATTTCATTCCAACTGTCAACTGACGCGTCATGCCTTAGCTTAACTGCAATTCATTGTACACATACCATGTCATCCATCATTGGGCCTACATCAGTTACGTGATTTTGCTCTCGAATGGTAAAGCAGTCTGAAAAACAATATTCCATGTTTTTTTCTGACAGACCATGGATCATCAGCAGTAATGGCTTGTTTCGTGATACCTCCCATTTTTATCAAACGACAGATTGTAGTTCCATTACATCATCACCCAATTTTCATTTAAAATCCTCCCGTTCGCTAGGCTTGTGTGTGGAGAAGTGTGAGAGCTAGGAGCAATGCTGTAGCTAGCCTTTGGTTGTGTAAAAATAGAAATCCAGGGCCGCTTGCACATTATTTTCCCACCGATAAAAAGATGGGAGGTTGGTAGAGTTCTTTACACAGTACACTTCTATGGTCGGTAGCTATCTGCAGCCTGCAGCGCTGCAGGTTTATTATTCAGGCATACAATTACTGAGAAAAATGATGTTTCTTCCAGCTGTGGCGACTCCCTCGATCTGACAGTGGTAGAAGCGGTCGAGCAGCGGAGGAGAGCGGCAGCAGTGTCGGCGGTCAATCAACTAGCTGCAGTTGGTTCCCTTCCCCCTCCCTCTCAGATATCTCCCTTCAGTGAGTAGTAGTGGTGGCAGCGTTGTCTTCGGATTTGTGATTCAATGTGATGAAAGTTTTGATTAGTGATGTGGTTTTGGTTCAATTTGTGATGTAAGTAATGATTTTGTGACTTGATTATGTGATATTCGAATGCTTGGCTCAAAGCATCGACGATTTGATAATTCGAATTGGGCTCGGTGCTTTTTTCTGGTTTGTACACCCCATAGGTGCTGGTTGTAGAACTTGCACCAATGATGTAGGGTCATTGGTGCTGCCTTTGGAGTGTCGATTAGGAATCCGGCATCTATGAGATGTTACCAACCAGCATCTAGGGGTTTCCTGTAGTATTTGAAGTAATGTTTTTTTCTTTTGATAATCAGTTTTTACTTCAAAAGACGCTACAACCATTTATTACAAAGATGTTGGCTAAACATAAAGTCTAAAGCTGACAAGACAAGAAGTTTAAAACACTCTAACACAAGAGGACAAAAGCATCTAATTCAATATGATCTGTAAATCTCTTTGCAAATATTTATATGACTATTATGATCTGTAAATCTCTTTGCAAATATTTATATGACTATTATGATCTGTAAATCTCTTTGCAAATATTTATATGACTATTGACTCCAAGTTCTTAGCACGTAAGTAGGTATTAGCTTTATCCTTGTCAGACACCTTTGTAGTTATCCTCAGAACCGAGCTAATATGTTGCTCTCAAAAGTACATGCATATAATATTTAGTTAGCGATTATCAAAAACCATATTATTTTTGCTAATTCATAGAGCCCAATATATTATAGATGCTATGAGTAGAATAAATTTCTTAGTTTTTAGATTAATGCCCATGAACCAGTTCACAGATATATGAGAGCTACTCTTTGGGGTTTGAGACGAAAAGAGACATATATAGCTCTATAAAGTAGCAAAATGATAATTAAAAATAATATACGGTGGATAGACTCATTATGCATACAAAAGCAAAATCTTTTGCTACCGTTCTTTCTTGTAAATTATGTTTGGTTAAGATAACACCTTTAAATAGATATCACGTAAATATCTTTATTTTAAGATTCATTTTAAGCATTCATAAAACCTTATTCCTTTCCATGTGTCCATCGTTGATTAATGCTAAATACATAGAACGAACCAAAAAATTAAATGAAGATTCCACCTAAAGATATCAATTAATATGTACAGTTTGAGCAACCAATGTTCTTTGAAAAGAAACAATAAGTGAAACAAAACTCATAGCAGTTGCAACGAATGTATTTCTTTTAACAAATAATGTTATAGAGAGATGTATATCTATCCTTCAAATAAGTGTTTCTAATCTATTTATTCCTTTAGAATCTAATTTGTTTTTCATCATTAATTAACCAAGAGCCCAAGCTCAAGAATTTATCATTGACTTTTATAAGCGCTGACCAAAAGTGGGAATCTTCAAGTTTCCTCCCAACTTGGGTGATTGTCTGATTCTTTAAATATTTTTTCTTAATAAGTACTGTATACACCGAACAGGAAGAAACAATTTCATAAACTGCAAATACGCTGGGCACGGTCTTAGCTGGGCTTCATTTGAGTACGATTCAATTATGGCCAATCACCTTTTAGCCTGTGGCAAGCATGGTAGTGCCATGGTTACCCTTCAAAATTCGACTAAGGGCACCATTTGCAAGCTACCGAAAGGTGGGGATAAATTTTTCGTGCATTTCGAATTTAGTGACAAAAGTTAGAGTCAACTCAAGATTTCACGGACCAATAAATGTAGACTAATTCCATCAATTACATGTCCGTACAAATCCAAAGTCATCTTTTTTTTATTATTTGAGTTTATTTTTACGTAGCCAAGTCCATGCATATGGGATCATATTCTACATAAGCTCAATATGATTGGCTCCAAGAAGCCAATCCGACAAAGGGGAGTAGACAACAAGCAGCAGTCTACACGCATTACACCGATCCTCTTTTCCCCATTGTTTTTCGTTCTCTCATAGGCTAGATTGAGGAGTTCAATGACATGCTGAATAATTAATGTGCAGAACTAGCTCGGGAAACTATGGTCTGAGTAGGTAACATCATACAACTTCGTGGATTGCTTGAGCACGACCCAATTGTACAGTAACAAATTGATGTGAATGTAAGTGACGTCAATAGGGCTAGGACCAGGACTAGTTCTATGCTCTTGCGTTCTCAGGTAAAATCCATTTCGGAACCTGGAGTAGTTTTCATGAGACATCGAAGATCAAGTCAGACTGGTTGTACTTGTGGTAGCTTGTTTCCTTATACCTCCCATTCTTACCAACGAGAGCTATTCACTGCTTTTTTTAAAAAGAAAAGTTCACTGCTTTGTTCCTACTAGCATGTCTCGTACATGGAATGGATCTCTTGACTACTATTTCTAGCTTATATGTTGCTTGTGTGTGTAGAAGATGTGGGCATCATGATCAATTAGGACGTACCAATAGGCAGCAGTGGAGCCAGGATCTATATATATAAGGGGAGCCAGGGTCAAACAACAACAATCACAAAATCTAAAGCACTAACTAGCTGTTAGAGCGTGACCCATTTTTTCGACTATAAATACATTGCCTTAGAGTTGTAAATTCATTTGGTAACGATAAATGAGTAATTAAAAGATTGATTCAGAAAACTTGTTCTCAATAGTAAACTTAGAATTATTTGGAACACAGATTTTGTAGGATTTTCACTTAAATTAGTTTATTTTCTTTAAAATTCCAGTGAAACCTTAGTGGTTGTCTGGATAGTATAAATAAGATATAATAGGTATTTTTAACTGATGTATTTTGAAGGATTCTTAGAGGAATGTTGGCATTATATAGCTTTTTTACCAAGAGAACAAATACAGAAGATGCTTAAGCTCATCACATAATTAGGCACTAAATATCTTGAAAAATAAAATTTCTTTGAGGGAGCCGGACCAGGCAACTGCCCGTCCCCCACTTGGCTCTGCCACTGAGGGCCAGGCCATTGTCAATAGGTTGTTTGGTGGGTGATGTTGAAAAGTGGTATATATAAGAATGGCTAGATATTTATATTTTGTATAAGTGGTTTAATTATAAATATCTTATAGAACTTTATAGAACTTTTTAAGAGCCTCTATGTTTAAAATTAATAGAAAAAATTCAATAAACTTTAAAGGAGATTAGATGAGCTGACAACAAAACAAACAGATGAACAATCAAAATACCAACACTTATAAGTAAGGAGACTCCTGAAGCTTTAAATACTCTTCAGTAATGACCATACTATAATAAGAAAAAGGTCGACATCCTAAGTTAAAAAATTTTCACACTAAATTAAGAATAAGTCAAAGGAGAAATATGTCTTATTATATGATCACTAATTTAACTAAGATTTATAACTAGATTATGCGTGGTGTAAGAGAAATATCGCTTGTTGTCATTGTTTTATTTATCATACATGTTACATATAAATATTTTAGAATCGGTATAAAGCAACTGAGCCCTCATGTCAGACAATGGTATTTTCTTTAATATAATGTTGACAGAGTACTTGGATAAAAAACATAAAAAGACTTAGCAACATCGAGTTATACCTCAAGATACACATTAACACATATTCAAAATTTTATATGCTGATAAGACAGCATGAAATCTATCATAAAAGAGTTAGGACGATAGGATCCACTCGTACTCGTGCCAAAAGACAAGGCTATATCACAAGTCATGTTCTCTTATAATTGCCATAAGCTCAAAGTGTGAAATATTAGACCATCATTTTATGTCTCCTAATTTTAGAAAAGAAGCTATCTTCCATACCTGAAGTAGCAAGGTATATAGTTTTGGTATTACGAGGTCTTTCACAGCTCAACAACCTCATATTTTTTACATTATTAACCCAACAAAAATGAGAGACAAGACAGGTCACCATAAGACTAGACGGATTCACAACCACAGTGCCTATGATAACGACATATACACACAGAGGCTATTCAAGGACTTCCCCACTATGGGGATAGTGTCGTGTCATCGTCATATACGTAATGTGTTTGTTTAGTCTTCGTACCATTAAAAATAGCCAACTAACACTTTTTATCATGCTCCACAGTGATGATGGGCCTACATGTAGGTCACGAGGTCTACTTGGATTTTGTGCTACAGATCGATCAGCTACAGCCAAACGACATCATTTGAGAGTCGTATAGCCTTGCAGCCTCATAGACCACTTGGACTTTTGACTCTATGTACACGTGATTGGGCCTAGTGGTGTTCGACATCTTTGTCAAGCCGCACTATTCGATGCGCATGTTGCGACAGTTCGATTTACGTCAGCTGTACCCTCTACCAGTCGTGCCAACTATGCTGGCCAATGTTCATTGATAAGTATTGATACAAAATCAAACATCTAATTATATGCTTTGTACATATTTTAACACCGTTGTTGTAACTAGGTATAATCAGCAAGAACATGTAGCTAAAACTTTGTAGGTTCCACGTCTTTAGAACTACGTTAATGACTAGTTGCTAATGACTAAGAAAGTCATTGAGGAGCAACGCCTACACACAGAGGCATCGTACGTAGCATACCTCAATTGGTATCAGCCTCATATGAATATTGCATGACTTTCACTCCCGACGCTCCATAGTCACACATAGCATTTGTGCAAGATGTGTACTCTAGACATCGCGATTAGGACTTCTTCCACACTATGAGTTAATTAATCTTTCATATCTCAATTAAATGTGCTAAGCTTTTTACGTATGACATATCATATCAAATAGGTCAACACTATGCGACAAGTTGACAGCGAGCTTGAGGCTATGTGCCAACAATTGGAGGTCGGGGTTGTGTTGATGGAGAACTAGCAGAGAATTACCTTCTACAGGATGCACAACATGATGCACACTATCCTTCGTGCTCTCATCTATCGTGCCGTTGATATGGTTTCTCCCGTAGCGGAGGTAGCAATAGGAGTTCGCCCTGTAGGAACGCAGCCAGACATAACTTTTCCTATTTACTTCTTAAATATATTGCTTCCTTCTTAACATGCAACGGTGCTATTAATAAATTATACTTTTTATAGCTTTCGCTATGGCGTACCTTACTTCCACCATAGTGGTGATATATACATAGGGAATGGGAACGTTGACACAATGAGCCGGGACGTTGACACAGGAAGCGGACATGTCCACACAATGGTTTTTAGGTTTTTCACATGGCCATATTTTCATTCAGTCTATGAAATTATAGTTTGTATTGCTCAACTATTTTTCTCATAGGGTTCTAGGTTACATCGCTGCAGATCTCCACAGTCATGAGCGGCTCTAGGTAGGGTACCTCTAGATGGGTGCATGACTCGTTTGCCCATAACGACTCCACGGTAGATCAGGACATGTTTAGGTTCTCCCAACTTGAAAGAGCTCCATCACCTCACACACAGGAGCCATATGCTTTGACTCTTGTGCAGAAGGTTCGTGCTAACCGTGGCCTCCCAGTCGACCACCTCACCTACTCTCAGGATCACACATGAGCGCAAGACAAGAGAACAAAGAAGGGTGGAGGGCAGGCTCTAGGCTAGTAGTATGTTGTGCCATTTGTCCTTACTATTTATATTACTTTATATTAATTGTTTCGGCTCTACATACCTGCATTACTTACTACGTATTAAGATCACATCGCTTTCATTCTTTATTGGGCGCGCAATACTGCCGGTAGCATACAATAACCAACTTTCGATGCTTTTACTCATTACTATGTGTATGACTAGTGAGTCACAATCGATGCTCAGTGATACTAGCTAACTTTTAGCACGTGACCATCCCATCACTCTCAACACAACCCAACAACCAACTTTTAGTGCATCACTATCACGTCGCTTTCAGCACAACCCGACAACCAACTTTTGGCATGTTAATGCACATTGCGTTTAAAGAATTTTTACAGGCACGTCACTTTCCACGCGTGAATGTCATGTTATTTTCAACGCTTTTATTTATGTCTTCAACATCTAACACAACTCATGTTATATAAGATCTCCATATGCATAATGGAGCTTAAGTTTTCTACCCACTGGTACCCTTATAAATCCTACACCACCTATTTTCTCTATCTATTATAGCATCAAAAAATGATGGCTGCTAAACACGCTTTCACTGAGGATCCCGACTAGAGAAGAGATCCTTTGGGTTAGTTAATTTCAACATGGTGTAACTGTCCGTTCTCCATATGTGGTGAACAATCCCAGCTCAAGACCCCAACACTTATGGAAAGAGATTCTTCTAATGTCTAAACTATTCTCATGAGATATATATCATATTCACTTGTTTTTTAAATTATTCCTTACCACAATATTTTTTTTAGAACTAATACTTTTTTTTCAAATCCACGAAAGGATGTGTAGGTTCATTCAATGGGTTGATATAGAAAATCTAGAATTTGACTCTAACCGTGGATTCTCCACGGGCCGTTGGTTTTCTCCCTTAGAAACAAACGAACAATACATAAGAAGGAAAGAGGAGTACGAATGATGTCGGCGAGCCGAATAGTCAGACTGAGGATTCCAACCTCCATAATAGAAGTGTCTATACTTGCGGTAATCGTTGCTAACTGGTGAGGTCAATAAGTATCTATACTTTTAGTAGAATATATTTTGTTTGTCCAAACATTCTTAATGACAATTTCGTTGCAAGTTCTCTATACATCTCTTTATTTTGCTCTAAATTGTTACCACCGTGACTACAATGGCTATATATACACTTTTCTCCCATAAGAACCGTCAAGAAGATACGAATTTAAATAATAGATAGATATAAAAAAAATCATTGTACACACCTCTATAGGGATCATATAGTCTGAAACAATTGAATAATATATTAGGCTAAAGTATAGTATAAGCAAAAAGTCAGATTCTCTAGCAACTGTTGATTATAAGTGGATGATAGATGATTATATACATAAGTTCTAAATAGACATCTATACTGTTTTGCCTATTGTACTATTTATATTATATCTATATTATATCCGTAACGTATAAACATCTCAATAACCGTGTAATATTTTTATCATTATTATCGTCTGACTCTATTTAATGGTGTAATGATTTTCTATTAATAAATATGAGTTTCTTACATAATTCAGTCATCTTAATTATCTTTTTTACATACTTATAATTTTTGTTTATAATTATATCTATAAATAAAAATAGTTTTATTTAAAATATATGCTTTTCTTTTGACATTTGTACGGTGCGAAAAAAACGCCATAAAAAAGGGCGTCAAGAATACCATCTGTAAAACTTCAGTCTCTACATGCACAGACGAATACCTATAAGAAAAAAATATACAATCAAAGAGTTGTAAGGAGGCTGGCAAAAAAAACAATAGGTCCTCTCTCGCACGTCAGACAACCTGCTGCTCCAAAAAAAAAGCCCCTAAAGCGACAAGAGAACCGCCTATGGACCTTTTTTCTGTAAATTTTTCAAAAATGAGTACATATTGATTGCAACAACATAGGGCATTCAGTGAACTTGGATCATGACAATGACATGTTACAGATCATTTAGATAGGATATTCTCAATAACCAACAGCAAAAAAATGGCACTTCCAGTTCCTAACCTTTTTCTTTTTTTATCTAAAGTTAAATTAGGAATAATGAAATCCTTCACATCCAGGATCAAGAATTGCAAGGATGATACAACAATTCCAAATGCACATAAAGTACTACGTTTAGATCCAAATTCATGATAAATATAGGACTTATGATTGGTAATCTAGCATTGAGTCATGGCCAACATATGTCCTCAATACTACAACAGACAATTCAAAATTGAACAATAATTAACAGATTCTTTCAAATCAAACGAAATGCAGAACCTTAAAAGCTATCTGCCGTTTTTCCTTCAGCAACTAAGATACCACATGGTAGCAACGGAATGAGGCTAAATCCTCAGCAAAGCACAACCAGAAATGCTCCCTCGACAATGTGTCATTGGTGATCCAGGTCGCCAGGTTGGTCTCTCACTAGTAACATTCAAGATATCAACATCAGATAGCGGCTTGATGCACTGATTTCTCGGACCAGGTCCAATCACTCCACCAACAAGATATATGTTGTCTCCCAAACCAATCATCCCAAAACTTATCCTGCTTTGGAATTCAGATGCACATGACACCATCTTATCAGGGAAATTCACACCAAGCTGCTTCATAATGCAACTGTTGCTCAGCACATAAAGCTCCCCACAAACCATTGCCATTGGGCCTTGCAGCCAAGAGTAGTCCTCAACAGCCCATCTATTGCCACCGTCTTCAAGAATCTGCACTGTTGGTAGACCTTTGTGCAACACATGCATCTTACCCTTTATGACAAGTCCAGAGCATGCAGAGCTGTGTGCTTGACGTAGATCAGGGAGAGCCTCCCACATGTCAGCTTCAGGGTCATAAATCTCAGCCTTTGATATTGATTTGCGGCAGTTTGTGAAGCCCCCAGCAACAATTATTTTCCCATCCAATGCACAACAGGCGAACATTGCACGAGCTACAAGCATCGGAGCCCTCTGGGCCCATACACGATGGAGAGGATCATAAGACCAAACCTCATTGCTTGCAAAGATCCTGTCATGGTCTCCAGTAAGTGGGTCAACTCGATCACTGCCACCACCAATTACATAGAGCTTGCCTGAAACTGAGGCCACTCCAAAACGGGCAATGTTCCTAATCTGAGACGGCATGACAGGGAGGGTTATCCACTTATCTCGAAGAGGGTCATAAAGTTGCCACATGTTTTCAGGTTCAAATGCTAATACACACAGAAGCTCTTCAGTTGCACCGATCTGATTCCTAATTCTGGAAAGCTCATCACTGCGAACAGATGCTCTCCAAGAGCGGCAAACCAGTTGAAGAACAGGATGGGACAAAAATGGCACCCGTGAAAGGCACTGAAGAGCGACTTCATTAGGGAGACCATCAAGTAATGTTGACATCATTGTGTGCTCAAACATATGATCTCATACAGCAAAAAGTGACGAGACGTAAGCCTGAAAATAATCAAATGTATGAAGTTATGGTTACTATACAGAAAAAAACTGATTAGTAAATTCAAATAAATGATCAGACTTTCACCCTAAAGATATCGTTCGAACTGATACTCAATAAAAAATGATATGATGCAAACAAAAGCAGTAGTTAAACTTGAAACCACGTAAACACACAATTAAAGCAAATGCCATAAAAAATGGTGGAGGATTAGCGTACAACCTCATCAGAGTGTCACATCATATAGCTTTATCTTATATATTACGGATTTTAGAGTCCAGAAGTGAACATAATACATCTGAACTTACAATTATCTTCCTAGCCCACATGTGGAAGGTCTCACAAAAAATATATATATTTGGACTGAAAGTAGAAATCTTTTATTTGGAAGTCAGTTATAATGCCCAAGGAGAGAAGGAATTTTATTCTAGAAAACATGAAAATCAACAACAAAACATACATGTGCATGTTCTTCAAGTTCCTGAATATGGATGCAGATATATGCTGATAGACAACAATATGGCATCAAGGAAAAAGGTTCATCAATTAACACTGTACAGAAGGTACTTTTTCCAGCAAAGTTCCACATGGAATGTTCCAGAGGAGTGGGCATAATTCATGAGGCATATACAACAATAATAACAAAACATTTCAGTATAATAGACTAGAGTTAAAACCCAATATTAGTCTCAAATCACGGTTCAATTACGTCAATAGCTACATTTCAAAAACTCCTATTCAAATACAGATCTTTATATCCTAATCTTTCAAGTCATTTTTATTTCTTTTTCTTTGTTAATTTTAATCTTTCCTTATCTCTTCTTATATTATTATTTTGACTTAAGATTTCACAATGTATTTGTGCCTCTAGGGGTTTGTTTTAGACATGACCAAACCACTTCAACTGATTTTGAATAAGTTTTTCTTCAATTAGTGTTACCGCTAGCCGTTCACGTATATTATCGTTACGGACTCGATCTATTCTTGTATGATGATAAATCCAGCGTAACATACGTATTTCTGTAACACTCATTTGTTAAACGCCATCTTTTGTAGGCTAACATTCTATCCTATAAGCATAATAGGTCTATTAGCCGTTCTTTAAAACTTGACTTTTAGTTTCTACGGTACTCTCTTATTATAGAGAATGTCAAATGATTGATGCCACTTCATCCACCCGGCTTTGATTCTATACCTAACGTCTGCATCAATATTCTCATCCATCTGTAATATCGATTCTAGATATCGAAAGGTATTATTCTTAGGCACTACACGACCTTTTAAACTCACATCTTTCTCCTCATATGCAATGGTGGCAAAGTCACATCTTAAATATTCAGTCTTAGTTTTGCTTACTCTAAAACCTTTGGGCTCATGAGTCTGCCGTCAGAACTCTAATTTTCTATTTACTCTCGTTCAGCTCTCATTAACTAGCACTACATCTACGAAGAGCATACAGCAAGAGATATTTTCTTTTATGTTTCTTGTAAACTCATCCATTACCAATGCAAAGAGATACAATATAAAGTAATATGTGTTATCAGCATTTGTTCGAACACAGTCATAACATTGTTGTACATATCCTTGATGAGGACAACAAACTTTGTATCTTTGTATCTTGCCATTATGTTTGTCCAAAACTCACCACATAATATTTTTTGATATCTTGTCATAAGTCTTCTCTAAATCAATGAAAACCATATGTGGTCTTTCTGCTTTCTAAACCACCATAGAACTTGTCTTATTAAGAAAATTGTTACTATAGTTGGCCTTCCAAGAATGAAACCAAATTCGTTCATAGAGATCCACGCCATTCCTCTCAAACAGTGCTCGATAACTCTCTCCTATAGCTTTAAGTGTGGCTCATCAACTTAATTCTATAGTAATTAGTGTAACTTTGGATATCTCTCTTACTCTTGTAGATTAGTACCAATATCTCCACTACTCAGACATCATGTTCGATTGAAAAATATTGTTAAACAACTTCATTAACTATACTATAACTATATCTCCAAGATATCTTCACACCTTGATTAGAATACCATCAGGACCTATTGCCTTACCCTCTCATCCTTTTCAAACTTTTTAAAACTTCTCTGACCTCAGATTCTTGGATCATCCGCACAATACGCCTATTGGTGTCATCCGATGAGTCATCGAACTAGACAGTGGTGTTCTCGTTCTCACCGTTAAATAAATTATCAAAATACTCTTCACCAAAAGTTACTCACTCTCATTCTTAATGCACTTAACTTAGGTCGAAGTTTCTCGTCTTCCTATCATAAGCCCTAACCATTCTATAGATGTCATTCTCTTCTTCCTTCATATTTAGACATTGATAAAGATCTTCAAAAACCCATCCCTTTACCTCATAGCTCGTTTTACGGTTTTCTTTGCCACCTTGTACTTCTCACTATTGTCGGCACGCCTATCATGATGCACACACTTATAACATTCCTTTTTCTTTTTAATATCTCTTTGCACATGTTTATTCCAGCATCAAGTGTCTTTAGTTTCGCATCCACTCTCTTTGGTCACTTCAAACAACTGTAAAGCAATCTTTCTAATGTATGTTGTCATCTTCTCCTATATGTTATTTACATCTTCTTTCTTTCAAGAGCGTTCTTCAATAACTCTTTCCTTAAAAACATTTGATGTCTCCCTTTTCAACTTTTATTATTTAGTTTTTACAATTTTGACTTGTTTATCTCTACGAACATGCATCAGAAAGCGAAAGTTGGCCACCCCTAGTCTATGTTGAGAAACTACACATTCTTCAAATATCATCTTATAATCCACACATGCTTATTTATCATCTTTTCTTATAAGGGCAATCCACACATACAATTCATGAGGCATATACATGTAAAAAAAATGAAGTGGCATTGTACTTTTTTTTTGAGACTCAGTGGATTTTCACTACGGCCCTATATACATCCTCTATTACAAATTTGATGTTCTCTGATCCCATTTTGATGAGGAACAGAAGATAAAAATACAGGCTACTCTATAAAGACGAGCGAAAGCAATGAATGAAAAAAAATTCAGAATAAGATAATTCTGAGTCAAAGTTTTCACTTAACACCGAAGTACAATAAAAGAAACATATGTATGAAAGAAACAAAAGGCATGCAACCTTAATGACCCAATAAAATTAGGCATTTGCTTTAAGCCTATTAGAGAAGTGGATGCTTAAGAGCAAAATGAGTCATAAGGCTACAGGTCGGTTATTCAGTTCACGTTGCATACCCAAGACAAGGTCAATAGAAATACAGCATGCAAATAACCCAATATTTGCTTTCAAAAGACATGTAGAGCTTTATATAGATGAGCACAATGGAATTAGCAACACACTAAACCTAAAAGAATCCAAGAAAGGGCGAACAAAAGATTGATAACAAATAAGATATCTTGATAAATGAATAAAAGGGTGAAAGAAAGTTGAAGTACCAATAATATTAGCTACATTTTTCATAGAACAAAATAAATGGTGGTTGAGAGAAATATGACAAGCAGATATGAAGAAAGTAAGAAAACAAGGTAAGGTAGTATTGGTGAAAAAGAGAGCAATAGGAATAGGGAGTGGATTGCATCACATCTTCCAGACTGCTTCTTCCTTCAGAAAATGTCAGTTACAACCAAGGATGTTGACATGGGTAGATTAGTAATGAGAAAACCAGTTGACTAGACTATCGAAGTACACACTTAGCAAATGACAGAAAATTGAAAAGTGCAAGGTGTTCCAACTTCCATGGAACGTGCAACCTAGACAAATATTTCCAAATGAAACCATCTGCACCAAGTAAACGAGACACGCTTTGGCAGAAATGGCAGACACGCAGGCACCATGGATGCAAATGATGTGAATTCGAGAAAAATTCGAAACCACACCTAAAGAATTAATGAACAGATAGCTCAGAACACAGAAAACATTTAGGCCAAAGCAACCTGCAAAACTATCAACTGAAATCTCCACGAAATAAGAACACCATCCGTATTAATTCACATCACAATATCACATGCAACCAATAATGCACCCAAACCATGATCTTGACCCATATAGCACCACCTCCAAATTAGAATCCGCACTACTCCGTGCACTACAAGGGAGAAGGGGATCGGGTTCTAGAGGGAGACCGGAGCAACGGCCGCGCCACCGAGACCGCCGGCTCCGAGATCGGGAGAAGGCGGTCGGCCCCGGCCGTCGGCTGGGGCAAGACATGTCTAGGGTGGGCAGAGCCCGGGCGATGCATCCAACGGCGCCGCGGGGGTGCCCCGTCGGCTCCAGCGGCAACGGGCGCCGGAGCAGCGCCCGATGGGGCAGGGGTAGGAGGAGCCGACGGAGGAGCGGGGGAGCTCACCTGAGCGAGAGGCGGGAGTCACGGGAGGCGGTTGAGGCAGTCGTCGGGCGATGGAGGTCGAGGCGGAAGGGCGGCGGGGAGGTTACCGGAGGAAACGAGGGGGCGGTGGTGCGGGGAATTGGGGATCGAGGGGAGGGAAGGGAATGGGAGGATGGATGGAAACTGGTGTTCGAAGTGTTGTGTGTTAAGGTGCTTTAGTGTCTTGACCCGTTTACAAACGGGTGGAAGCAAAACCCAAGTGTCCAACCCGATAAGAAACCGGGAAGCGGCATATTCCACCGGAATTTTCGCAGATTTCAGAACGAGCGGTTGTTTCAAGATCAACAGTTAATAATTGTGCAGCTCAGAAAAAACAACAGTAAATTTTTTAGATATATAAATGTTTTACACAACAATAGGGATTTCTATTTAAAATATAAATACTACGCTAAGATACATTCTTTCTATTCTAAAATATAAATATTTTTTAAGTTATACATGATATTATGAAAAAAAATTTACTCTATATCACTAAAATAAATTCCGTTCAAACATTTACTATTGGCATTTAAACTTTTCTAAAATATGCTAATAAGTTTATCAATTATTCTATAATATATTATTGGGGTGAGATTTTTCTTTAAAAAATACTTAGTTTCAAAAAAATCCTCTTTAGATGATGTGGAATTTGTGTATAAGTTTCAAGATTTATATTTTTGTGGAATATAATTTATATGTTATATGCTACATATAATATTTTTTTGCTATTGTTTTTAATGTAAATCACCTTTGATATGCTACACAAAATATTTTTTGTGTTATTATCTTTTGTGTAAGCAATTCTTCTCTTATATATCACACAAAATAATTTTAAAAAAAATTAAAAGTACAAAAGTATGTAGACAAACTTCCATGGAAGAGTATGAAAAAAATTAACATCTATTGGATCAATAAATTATCAAACGTTATATGTACATATGGGCATTTTGGGTACTTTAGAAAAAAATCTAGTAGATTTTCTCTTAAGAAAACTAGATGAAATTATATAAGGGACACAAGGGATGAGTAAATAGGTAAAAAAGTTAAATAGAAAATTTTTGTGATTGGTTAAGATAAGAATGTATAAAATAAAGAAGTACTTAAGATAAATTTTAAATACGAAAAGTTATTATATTTAAGATGGTGGAGTAATACATTGAATAAAAATAGTGATATTATTAGCTTTTCTTTTTGGAAAATGCTAGCACACGGTACGTATACTCGTGGCCTCGAAGGAGCTCGCGTGCATGACCCTGCATGTGCCCGTCCCCTGGCCTAGCTCTTCTTCTTTCATGTCAGACTATTTCTTACTAGACCAATCGTCTTTTCAATCTTAATTTTGAAGTTAACAAATACACCCAATTTCAAAGTATGAAGACTCATACTTCGAAATTCTCTTCCTTAGACTTCCATAGCTCTAAAATCTCCTCCCATTTTGATAATTAGCTTTCGTAAGCCGAAACTACATATATCAGATGTGCTAAATAGATAAACTCTAGGGAGAAAAACTTTCGCCTAATGCGACTCAACAACCCTTGGAAGACCAGCTCTAATTGTTCCTCACTCACATGCAAGCTATAGCATCGGTTTCTTATATTATGAAATCTTCGAATATATTCTAAAACTGATTTCTCCGTGTTCTGCTTTACCGATATTAAATCTGTTAGTCACATCTCAGGAACCTCGGTAAAGAAATGTCTGTGAAATTACTTCTCTAAATTGGCCCATCCCCCAATTAAATTTGGTGGTAATGAAGAAAACCAGGTGAAAACCGATCCAGTTAAAGACAATGAAAAAAATCTAACTCTAAGGTATTCCTCAGCCGATATTTTTTTATATTATGCTAAGAATCGGCTGATGTGCTCCATCATAGATATGTTGTCTTGTCTCGAGAACTTAGAGAAATCTGGTATCTTGTATCGGTGAGGCAACGGAACTTTGTCAAACCATTCTGAATATGAGTGCTGATACATAAATGTTTGATCTTTGGGCTTAATATCAAATTGCTCTTTCACCACGTCTACAATTCTGGCTGACCAATCATTTTCCCTTAGAATGTCTCTCTGATATTGCGGAGGTAGATATGGTACTCGATTCTATCTGAGATACTCTCCATGATAAGTGTATAAGTCGGGATTGCTACCTGGATAGTCATGTCGATATCTTTCACAATAATTATCCTGATAGTATTCTGGAAGTATCTCGTGCCATTGCTCCCCGAATCAGTTTTGTGTTAGTAGATATACATTTGCCGATAGGTTTCTCTTGGTTTTACAAGTTTCCTGAGGTAGCTCTGTCTCTATTAGCAAAAATACATGACCTTGATTAGGGCTCTTGAGCTAATAATTCTTCTATTGTCTTCTTAATCAGATTTTGTAATGTATCCATCCATACTCCCGATGGATCGATGAATACTTGATGAAATGCTTCATTGATCATCTCTTGCAATAGCTTCGAAGGATTCATAAGTGGTGAATGGACTGATTCTCTCATCAAAACAAGTTTTGACAACTGTGACTTTTGAATCAGCCCTTGTCTAGTCATACTAAAGGACTCCAAACAGAACTTATAAAAGTTGTTCACATTCTGCTCTATCTGCTACCTTTGGTGTTCATTCAGATCACTCATGGTTACTGGAATCATAATATCCTCATCAGCTCCTTCTTCGAATGAATGTGCCTTGGCATTAACCTCTTCTATAGACATATTGACAAAAAAGATGCTCCCGGATTGATGAGTAAAAATTTTGAATTCTAATCAGGTGATTGTATAGTCCCACTAGTCGATGAATGGAATTATATCACACTAGCCGATGAATGATCTTCATGTTTCACCAGCCAATCAATGGTCTTCAAGTTTCACCAGCCGATGAATGAAATCCCATCCTATCGGCCGATGAATGAAGACTTATATCTCACCGGCCAATGAATGGTGTACGAGTCCTATCGGTCGATGAATGAAATCTTTGATCCTATCGGGTGTGCCAAAAACATATGGTCATGTCGGATCTTGCGCACATGACGTAACCATGCCGACGTCTAGGAGGTCTGCTTAGCTCTAGTGTAGGTCCGTTGGCTTTTCTCCGTGGCTCGAGGTACGCGTGCCAAGTTCTAGGAGATCTGCTTAGCTTTGGTGTGAGTCCCTCGACTCGCTCTCTGATCCCTCTGTCGTGACGGTGTAGGTGCGGGAGTGGCAGTCAATTTGACCCTGCAATTGATAAGAAGGTGAGGCGAATGGGTCAGTCGGACGATGGGCCGATATGAGCTCTTATTGTCAGCTAGCCGTCGATAGGATCGAGTTGGTCATTGGCCACGTCCGGATAGCTCCTGCTATCGGCTGGTCGCCGATAGGGATTGGGACGTTCTTCCATTGGCTGGGGAGCCGACAAAGGTGTAGACGGATGTCGATGAAGGATGTGATGGCTCTGGGTGTAACGAAAGCGAGATCTTGATCCGTCAGCCGCAGAGCCGATAGAGGCATCAAAGGGTATTCAAAGAATAGCAAAGCACGTGGGATATCTCTTGGTTGCCGATGGTAGCTGTAACGCTCGTTCATCGACTGAAAAGCCGATGAAGGCATATGTGAACTAGAAAGAAATCGTATAAAAGACACATCAGCTACAAAGCCTAGGCCGCTCCGGATATGGTGGGCGATGAACAAGGAGCGGGGCCCGATCCTCTCACAGCACGTGACCCATCGCCCACCGTGACAACATTGCTAGTACCAATCTTGATAGATCGGACCTAACCGAGACAGTAAGAGACTGAGGCCAACGGCAACGAGATGGTGGACATCATATCGGTCGTGCTGAAGGAAGGGCAGAGTGAACCCATCAGCTAGCTGAGCTGATAAGAGAATATTTCTGAAGATATGTGTGCATCGACCTTCCAGACGTGATGTTCGATGGAAGTCTCTAAAGACGGGTGCGTATCGGCTGAGGAGCCAATACACTGGGTGTATTGCTCAAGGTATAGATAACACATCAGCTAAGCACTTCGATGAAACACTGGGTATAGACCCACAAGCCTACGACTCAATCTACTATCGGCAGCCTCGTAGGTCGAACCTAACCGATGCAGCACGAGACCGACGATGGCAGAGAGAGCTTGGTAAACCGATAGATCTTGCACGGACGTAATGCGGTACACTCGATCTCACTAAGAGGTCAAACTTAACCGATGTAGTCTTAGACAGAGCAAGATATACCGGTATAGTGGCGGGACTTACCCCTTAGCCAGAGATTGAACTTAATCGATGCAACCCCACTTCAAGAGCCAGAACCTACGGATAAAAACCTAGATAAACTAGGGTGGCGATGCGTCAAAGCTGTATTGATCAAAGGATGCCTGACAGGCTTCTAGGGGGTCTATATTTATACCCTGACATTACAGAGTTTAACGCGGTTATAACAGTGGACATTATTTCCTAAAAATATAAAAGGAAAATATCTCTAAGAAAGTTAACTGAACTAAATAAACATTCCTATCAATTAAGTGGCGTTTGCATGACGCTTATGTGGCATTTGAGTCTAAATAAATAAATAAATAAAATATGGGGCTCATATGTCAATCGAAGGCGAAAGAGGAGCCAGAAGCAGTGGCGGCCTCATTGGCAGAATGCAGTGCCCTGGCTCGGTGGGAAGTAACCAGGCAATCACTAGTGGAAGAGGAGCTTGTTGTGTTCCTTGTACACTGACCTGGATGTCCAATTCGATGCTCAATCCAATACTGCCTTACGTGCTTAGCTCCGTCGGTTCACGTCCCATAAGCTCAAACATCCCAAACATAGAGCCACGTGACATTGTTAACATCAACCCATAGACTCCCAGAGGAACATGGCGATGCACACGGACACGCCACACCCCTTCAATATGCTGGAAGCCAAGCCACATTGTATTTGGGAAGCGATGACATCGGCTGTGAGTGTGATGAGTGACACTAGCAACATCATAGGAAAGATATCCTTTCAAGGGCACACTGCTTGGAGTGCCAGCATGCAGTGGTGCAATGGCATGGTAGCCTACCGCTACTCACACGCGATGGCATCATCTCCAACGGCAAAGCAACAGCATAGGGAGAGAGCACGCGATTTCCTTCCACCTCTCCGCCGCCAACCTCTCCTCCTTGCATTCTCCTGGCTCAAGGCAGTGTGACAAAGAAAGCGTACCTTCCTCCCTCTCTCCACCTTGCTTCCTCCTCCTCGCTGCTGCTGGCCTCTCCTAGCTCAAGCACACCGTGACGGAGGGAACACAGTGATGGCAAGTGGTAAACCCCTTCGAACCTGACCTTGAGCCTCCTCATGCCGGGTCATCACTGTTGCTCGCCGCGCCACTGCCCTGCTGCAGCCTGCCGCTGCCATGCTACTGCCTGCCACTGACTTGCTGTCATTAAGAAGAATGGGCAAGAGAGTGCAGTGAAGGAAGGAGAGAGAGGGAGGTGATGACATGTAGGCCTATTCTATTTATTTATTTTTGTGATGATTGGGTTGCCACATGGGCATCACGTCAGAGAAAAACACTGTCAATACTACTAAAAGATTTATTTTGTATGGTTTTAATAATTAGGAAAATATTATATTAGGTTTTGTGGTTAAGATATATGAATTAGATCTTATAGCTATAGCTGACCTTTGAAACGCCCAGATAGACTAGAAGGCCAGGTGTGGATATTTTCCACTTTAAGACCCTAACCAGTTCGCTCACAGAGTTAGTTTTCCCATAATGGGTGAAACATGTTATTTTCCTGTGGCAGGCATGAACATATTATTTATTCCACCTGTTTGCACTTGAAAATATTAATATTGACTGTTACTATTTTAACATGATTTTTAATAGACTACTATAGACAAAACTTACATGTAATATGTAATCACTTTTAATGAAATATATATGTTAGATAATAATGATGAAAATTTGGTTTTAAATAAAATTGGTAAAATAGTTTATGTTGAAATTGGTAAAAATATTTTATATCAAAATTATCATTATCTAATTAGTTTTTATTTTATATTATTTATTAAAAATATATGGTGAACATGTGTACGCGTTGATATAAACTAGATTACGGTACCTATGTCTAGAAACAAATGTTTTGTCTATTTATTGTCTACATGTGATTTGAGGTCAATCTTGATCAATTGAGGACCAAGACAACACTTAGGGATAAGTAGAGGTCTACCACGGTCGAAATGCTATGTGCTAAGGCAAAACTAGAGTTAGAAGATCTTAAAATCAACATCGATCAATAGAGAGATCGGGACTAGCTTCAGAAAGAGCTAAGGTTAAAAATAGTTAACGATGCCGAGTGAATATAAGTTGGCACATGATAAATAGACACAGTGTGGTGAGAATTTTATAATGTTATGCGTGTAAGAGACAGAAAAATTTTAGAGAAATTCAGAAAGAAAAATTGAAGAATAATGGTTATTACAGTATATCAAGGTACCGTAGTGTATCGGACGATATTATAGCTAAATGTATTGACAGTCTAATGTAGAGTCTAGTTTAAAGAGAGAGAGAAATTAATGTAGAGAATTATAATAGGTTTGAAAATTGAGTAATTGATTTTTCTGAGAGTAAGATGTGAGGCATTATAGACATAGAAAATTAAGATCAAGTAAGATGACAACGTGGTAGGAGAGATAAGATGGCTGTTAGATGATGGAGGAAAATGGTGGTTGATCAAAACCCTAGTTGGAGAAAGATAAAAGAGAAGGTTATGCTATGAGAGGGCGTGTATATCAGGGATGAGATTTTGGGTTTTGTGACCACCTAAGTCAATCGCAACCTATGGATCGGGCTGACACGGGTGAAACAAAGTGCGGATGAACAGAAACGTTACCCCTTGTGTAGTATATTTTGTTGTAGTGGATGATGATGTTGATTTGTATGACTGGCTATGGCATCGTGCCCGCTTCGCCCAGACTTTTGTCTCGCGGGACCTGGTGCCCCGCGCAACGCGGGATGACGCGAAGGAGGAGTTCGGTTCGCGTCGCGCGGCGCCTGGCTACGCGGAGGGCTCCGAGTCCTGTTCGCTTCCGCGCGACGGACAAAGCGAAGGGGATGACGAGCAGAATCGCTGGTGGGACGATTGCCTGCGGTCCTGATCGTTTGTGGGCTGATCGCGAGAAGGACACGGAAGCGCGTGCTGAGTGGGATGACAAGCCCATGACGCGAGAGCGACGGACGAAAAGGAAGGAACGTACTGTACATTTGGTCGACATCTCTTTTTTCCTTTAATTTTATTTTTAAAAGAGAGAAAGTATGTAAACATTTGGTCTACGTACTATACACATGTTTTTGACTTTTGAACGTCCAGGTTGTACACCATACTAGCTAATTACTACTTTGCTTTCGTCTGATTACATAACCGCCGAGGAGCCCTAAAGGTGTGTGGATGCTTAGAGTTTAAATCATGCTGTCTGCACACACTGATAGACATGCTTTTAATAGAAACCAGTAAGCATGCACGTGGAACCCACGTTGCTAATAAAACAAATAAAAGACACAAGAGGATTATTGAAGTACTAAATTATTTTTACAGATTCTATTTTTATTTTCTTTCCTTTCAAGATCGATTAATGATCGGTCTGGCCCTAGGTTTGATATAATCACAAAACCAAAATTTGTGGGCATCCCATCTTAACCTCTTATTACATTAAAGAGTATTACACCTTGGAGACAATTTAGCTTGTTGACGGGAACCAAAACTTCGACTAAATGGTGCCTGCATCACAAAACACAGGTACTTCTTGTCAAATAAAATATAAATTAAAGCATTCTTGTGTCATTCCACGAATTAAACCAGCTGGCCCGGCAGTGAGCTAAGCATGCACACGCCTGCAGACATGCCTACCCTTTCTCCACGGCTTGGCCGGTGGCTATAGCTTGCAGCGCGTGACGAGACGGGCCTGAATACATACGGGCCTCTGGGCTAAGGTACGTGATCGTTTATATCGGAGCTTGGAATATGGCTTCCAGGTCTTTAGTACCATATCGGTCACGTAACTAAAAACATACCTCCGAATAACTGATCTACCGCATCGACTGGTTCAACAATTTATCTTAAGTATGCCTAATACTTACGCACACCATAAATTGTATTTTGCAATGAAGTTTGGTAGGATTGCTATACATTACAACTTACTTCTTAACATTTTTTATATTTTTTTATCATTGTTTAAATACGTTGAACACATCGATGTAAAGTTCAAGCATAGAAAAAATTGAAAAAAAATGATTTCCATAATTGCATGCTCTATAAAATATGACTAGTATAAAGCCAAACGAAAAAGAAAAGTGCTACAAGGCAGTAGAGTGAACCATTACTTGGGGGTAAATGTAGTGCACAGAAATTTACCCCAAAATAAAAAATCACCTTTTAATTGAAAATTCTAGAAATTATTGAAAGCCAAAAGAAAATCTCAACCATGAAAATACGTCAAAAAAATTTAAATATGGCTTAGAGTACTTTTCTTAAATTCTTCCTACTTTAAATTGTTACCTCAACATTTACTTAAATTCTCATAGGACAATAACAGGTTATTAAGCAATAAAATTTTTTTTAGGGTTTTCTAAAAATAAATCCCCTCCACATCTTGAGCCATATCTAACCTGTCTCCCTCATCCCCTTTCCCTTTGGCCGTATCACCTCTTGCGCTGCTTGAGCCTAGCCAAGCCAACCTCCCTCCTTTCGTATTGGCCCAACTGGTAGCTGCCTCACCCATTGCTAGGTTACCTCCCTCCTTGTAGCCTAGCTAGCCCTAAGCCACACGTGCGCCACCATACACTGACAAGTGGGGCCCATTGGTCAGAGGCATCCCCTATCTCCAGCCAATATTCTCTCCTCCACACAAACCCTAGCACAAGTTGTGGCTTTCAATTTGCCTCCTTCCCTTGTCATTTTAATAAATTAATAGAGGCGAATTACTCCTCACTCTACCCTCTTCATTTCTTCCTTGAAAGGGCATTCAATTGAGTAGTGTGGTATTTGAATCGCTAGAATTTTTTGCCCATGTGCGTCACTATGTTTAATGCTGACTAACAGCTTCCTTGCCCCGTGACCCTCGCCCTTGGCCTTTAAAAGGAGGCCCCTATCTACTCTTTCCCTTCTTTTCCCACACCGCTTGGATGCCTTGCACTCTCCTTCACTTTCGTGTCACTTTCTCCATGCACCACCACCACCACCTCACTCCTACCGCCCCTTACCGATGGTCGGGATGCTCCACTGCTTCATCCTCACCATCGGCTGCTTTCGAAGGCCCTATGATGTCGTGACCTCACTAATGAGAAGCCTCATAGTCTCCACCCGTTGCTACCCTCATCGCCATCCACTGAGCCGCCATGCGCCAACTACCTCTAGGTCCCGTGCTGTCGGCATGGCTGTCCATCCATGGTGACATGGCCGCCCACGAGGCAACTGTTAGGGCGCTCTGTCGGTCCTCGATTTTAGAAATCGGTAACCTCCACTGGATCAATAGTTGGTACACACATACACAGATAAATCACAACATATCATGAATAAATTAAGGCTAAAAAATTAGCGAAGGAAAAAACTAATATAGGGTCTTGATTGATATACCACAAGCAATCAACTAGGGAAACGAGACGACTAGCACTCCTGTCATCCTAGCAAGTACACAAGAGCACTAACAAGGGCATCTCTTTAACACTCTACTAAATATATATAGAGAGAGAGCAACAATGGATACAAAGGTACTCAAACCACCACACAAGATGTCATAATGCTAAGGGTGGAGTGGCTTTTGCATAAATCTAGTTTTACAAATATTTATTTCACAACCCTAAGACCTAGCATTGAGTAATCAAATTTTAGTTTCACAGTTTATTAATCAGCAAAGGTTCTATTCACCATCTAAGGTTACATCCCACCACTATTTCATCATGGTTTTCTGACGTTTACCTCTTCGTAGCTCTTGAGAAGTTGATCCATCAGTTCAAAATCAATGTATTTCTCATACCCATCAAGTTAAGAGCATAGCTATTCGAATATATTAGTTTACTCATAGTATAGTAGATGTTACCCGCACTACTTGACTTGCTCAATGAATGAGCCACATCCCAACACACAAGATGTGTCATGACAAAGCATTTGAATAATCTCCTGATCCTCCCCCTCACATCGATAAGAAATTTCAGTATATGCCTCTCCATTCACGGCACTTTGAAAATTTGCCACTTAATTCGTATTTCTTTTAGAATTTATCATGGAGGGCAAGAATTATTTTATTCCATGCCACTCCATTCTTTCGAAGCATCCTCTGTCAGCACTTCCGTGCCATGTTGTTGTTCGTCAACATTAGAGGCTGGGAGCAGCTCGTCGGTTGGAGTTGTTGTGCTGGTCGGGAAAACTCGTCAGGCAATACCGCTCTATGAACTTGGCTCTCAGACACATTAGGTGTATACGGTTTCTAACAGTTAGAGGAGTTCTGATGTTACTGAGAAGGAAAATACAAATACACGTACTTGTTAAGTTGTAATTACATCACGTTTATTTTAGTTACCCAACCTAATGGTTATTCACTACATAGTTATTTATATGACTTCCATGTTATCTTACTTTTATTAACTGGATTATTATTTATGTGAACTTAAGGTGTTAAATTATAAATTGGGCTTCACCTGAAATGATTTTAATGGCAGTTGAGATAAATTATATTATGGTTTATAGTTATTATATATCTACATTCATGTTTATAATATTTAGTTTAACAAGTGGAAGAATAGATTTTATAGATTTATTACGCAACTTAAAATTGGGGTGTACTGTATGTGTGAGTTCAATAAGTTATTAGGGGCTGATTAATTGCATGATGGCATTAATCAACTAAATTAGTTTAGGTGATTCAAATATAATTAGCTATAATATTATTTTATTCTAATATGCAAGGTTAGGGACGATCTGTGTATTCAGATTTTATCAACACTATTATAAGGCCAACACTAATATGCAAGGTTAGGGACGATCTAATATCGGCACTCGACGCTTGGAGTACGGCGTACTTGTGCCGCCTCGTGCGCACTTGGACGTGTGGCCGCACGGTAGCTCCGGCCGGCTCTCGTTTTTGTACATGTGTACTGCTAGAAACGACCTAGCAACCTCAGCTCCGATCCAGCGTGCATGCAAAACGAACCAATACAATATGATTAGCACTAAGAGATTAGACGCGTATATGCATGATGCGTGCATTGATGAATGCATCAGACTCCATGTGATAGGTTTCCATGTGCACTTAGCCATGTACGGTTGCGTGAACACCGTTGGGCCTAGTGGCTTGCTGGCACACGTGTTTCTACGCGTACACGCATACAAACACATACTGCATGCACGTTTGCATGTAAATCCATGCATGTACCCGTGCGGCTTCTAACTTGGCAACAACCAGAAGTTCGCTTGAATCTCGATCAATCGCTCGCGGCGCAAGCGAAGTCGCGCGTGCTTCGGGCCAACTTGCGCCGTCACGCGGAACAAGGGAAGCGGTCGGCGCAGGCCTCCTGAGGTGCTGGCTCGCATGGCATCAGGTAGACTGCAAGATCCGATCAACACACGTGCATGCTGGCTTGATGGAGATTGATGTTCATGGATGCAAGATCTATCAATGCATGCTAGTCGTCAAGACAGCGTTTGGTGCAGATCCGCCATGGCCGTGTAGGGAAGCGTGACGAAAGAGGTTGCGCCGGGCCGAGATGGGCGCTCGGTGAGATGCGCGTGCATCACGCGTCCTGCACGCCGCCTTGGCCTTGACGTGAACGCCACCACGGCGATCGGATGACCTCGCCCCACGGCAGAACATGGAATCAATAAGAAAACACCATAGATTAATTTGATTAGAAATCAATAAACCCGGTGACATTGGTGATTAGAGCCATCAAAGTCGTCGAGACTGAGCTCCGCCTCTGCTCGTCACACCAACTATACGGAAAACCAGCAATAATACTTATAGGTCTATACGTCTTACTTAAAACTCGATGTGATAATTTATACAAATTTAGACTCTTGAAGTGAAGTAAAACCATACTCCTATTGCAGATAGGATTGTCCTATGTTCAAGATTGGTGTATAATGTGTAGGATCTAAACATAAGAATCAACCCAGAGAGAGATAAATGGTAGCATTAATAAAAACAAAAAATAAAGAAATTAAAAGTTATTTCTGATTGATAAATTAATTTTACTGTAGTTGAAATTTTAAAATTTTCTAGATGTCACTGGTCCAATTGCCCTTCTATTATCGGTCCGACTGATACACACCTGTCGATCTGACCGGTGACTTGCCATCGGTCCGACCATCGTGCTTCACTAGATTCGACTGCCACTAAGCTATCAGTCCAACCGTCTGTAACTAGAGAAAAAAATTTTGAAAGTTAATGAATCTCTTAAAAATATATTTACTTTATTATATCAAAATATGTCTATGAAGTGTATACAAAGCACTCATTACTAAACTCACAACTTAAGTCTAAAACATATTTTTCTCTTTTTAAAAAGCGATACTTTTAGACCTAGACCGTCTCTCTATTTGTACCCATAGGTGGATGCTTAAAAACCATGAATCCTAAAAGAAAAATACTCATAATCTCTTAAAAAACCCTCTTATATAGCTATACAACATATTTCTTTACAAATTCAAACTCCATCTTTCCAAACTCGGACTCTTTCCAAATTTGACTTCAATTCTCATACGCATACAATCCCTCTTGTATGAAATATGATATCGTCACCTCCATATACATTGATCTCTAGCTTTTAGTATCCCGCGTTATCTCTCGATAATTCAAATATCAACTTCTCCTAATTCAACTCCAGATCCATCACCGGCAATACTCTCGAGGCTTCTAAGATGCACCTACATACGCAAAAACAAACAAACCATATCCAAACACAAATTCTTCCCAACTTGACTCATATTAGCATATAAATAATATATCATACTTATATAAAATACATAGAAGTCTTATCCAGTAAATAATCACTGAGAAACATAAAAACAACCCGAAACGGACTTCTCGTCGGAGTTTGATGGTTGGACCGTCAGGCTAGTTGGTTCAATCACACCCATGCCTGCGATCCTACCAGCCCCATGACTGCAGTCTGACTAGTCTCCATGGCTTAGTTTAACCATGTTCATATAGAACTGTTTTGAACTCGTGCGCACACCTACAGTCTAACCGGCCCCTAGGCCCGGTTTGACCACATGCAAACAAAAGCACTTCATTAAAAATCAACTTAATCAAATTTTGAGCTAATTGTTTATCACAAGATTTTAAATCATGACAATGATTTTACATAATGAACATGCCACCATTATGGCATCATTTATCAGTTGTCCCTTACTCAGAACTCTTGGCCCCTCTTATATAGGATGAGGGGTATGCTTACAAAGAAGACTATCTAGTCAATTACAACTAAATCATTCTATTTTATCGATAAAAGATATCTAAGATTCTTGGGATTTTTAAATTATCCTTGGATTCTCTATTTCTTATATTACAAGTTAGAATCATATCTTCGGATCCCAAGCCCATGTTTTAGCTCACCCTCTGTCAGCTTAGTATAATAGGCTTCCGATGGTAATATCTGGTATCCATGTCCCCCACAAAAAGTGTGGTTAGAACAAATAACAAAGTCATCCTTATTTGTTTGGACAAAGAAAGTATCTCATCTCAAAAATATATTGTCATGAGGACATGACAACCAAAAATGGTTACTACACCTGCACTTGGGACTCTCGGTCCATGCAGGGAGCCCTTGAGGGTTAGTTATCTATCATTTCATTCGCCTTTTAGTCAGTGCTCGTACACCTCCTTTCTGTGCAGGTATTAAACTCTTGCTTCACTAGATGTATACCAACGTCCTCTATCAAACTAAGCAGTTTCATTGTTAATCCATTCATTGTATTCATGCATCCTTTGGTTGGTCTGTGAACAAATATATTATTTATGCTAAAAATATGCAGTTCAATTGAAAGGATCATTGAATGAGTATGATTTAGTAAAGACATACTATTCATTCCTCGTTAATGTTTGGACACATGGAGAATCTCCTCCCACGCAAGCTGGGCCTCCATCAGACAATCTCCATTTGGCAATGATCACCACATTGGCACAAGGGGCAATCTGTCCATGGTGGGATGAGCCCTTCGAACAGATCTTTCCTCTAGTTAGGATGTTCTTGGTTGCGAAGTCTAGATGCCATTTTCTAGTCTGCACGTTGAATCAAGAAGATACCAACAAAAGTTAGCGACATAGGTGATGCCGTGGTGTGTGGTAAGTACATTGAAGTATACAAATTCATAGAAAATAATCTTGAGGCATGAACTTTATGAGAGGGGTGAAGCCCATAAAGTAACTACTCTAGGAATTTACAAGCCCACTAGCACAGTGATAAACAGAGTAGTGTACAAACATTTTAGCATTTCATCTTTCCATTTGAGACTTTATATATCACCTCATAGAGGAGTAGGGGTGGAAAATTCCGGCCTTGCAAAATTGCAATGGGTTGTGACATCGTAATGGCAGGTTGATAGCGCTAACATCAGGAATATAAGTGCCTAAAATGCTTTGTCTCGGTCCCCAAAAAACGATGATAGAGTCGTTATAGGCTAGGACGCACAAGTAACATAACCAGCCAATGTACTTTCATGGACAACTATAGCCCACTGTACGATCAATATTGACAGTCAGGCCAAAAAAGATTTCATCTACATAGGGTGAAACCCATGTGAACTATACACACATAATAGTTTTACTAGGGACTTAGTAATATTGTTGAAATATACATAACAAGTGTAGGTGCGTAGGCTTGCTATGTACTACGGATGTCAAAAGAGGTTTGTCTTGGTCTGCAATAATTGGTGAAAATGACATCACATATGCCTGCATGCACATGTGTCCTGTTGTATTGTCCGTTTACCCTTATGTGGCATGGCCGTCATGTCGTTTTCACAGCCCATGCAATACACTGCACTTCACTTAGTTTCTATGCATTGTACTATAAACTTGTTCTCCCGTGTACCTTTAGCCTTTGCTCGATAGTTCTGTACCTTCTTTATTTTTTTCTTCTATGTACTTAGTCAGTAGTGTCTCAAACACTATTGTAATATCAACTATTGATTAGCGTAGTGTCTTAAACCTCTCTCTAAACTACATACAAGTGCCATGCAGTATGAATTCAACAATACCAACAAATGGTAGTCCTCGTACACATACCATAACCTAATAATAAACTCCTGCCAAGTTAGTTGTCACTATTCCATATCGAAAACTATATTTGTCATATAATAGTGCCTACCATTCCTTCAGCTCTTTCTCATTCCATTTTGGAAATTTCCTTATTGACAATCTCGACCTCCTTCACATACTAGGTCGATCAGTTTATAGAGGTCCTAGAGCCTCAGGGGGGTTCTCTCCTTCCTTTGTCGGCTTCCTTGTATGCTCATCCACGTGCTTCGTTGTTAACCCATCTAACCTTGTTCATAGCTCGTTGAATTTCTTCTACTACTTCTGGTAACAAAACCTTTTGAAAAGATCCATAAGATGCTTGTTCTTGAACTGCCTATTGAAATCTGCACATTTATGCCTCATGCACTATCTACTTCACACGTCCATCCACCTTGGTGGCAAGTCCTTTTCTCTACACTCTTTCTTCAAATCATCAATTTCATACAGCAGCCCAGCATGATGATTGTGTATGAGGCATACATCTAGCTTCATACCGATCACATCATGCTTAACTAGCTCAAGGAACCAATACTAGCTGTCTATGTTCTCACTCTCAATAAAAGGAAAAGTGGCTAGTGAAACTTAGGTGCTCCCATCAACTCTAATTGCAGTCAATATCCGACCTCTATATTTTACCAGTCAAGAATGTTCCATCGATGCAAAGGATAGTACGACAGTATACAAATGCCACAATACACGCACCTAGCATGAAGAATGCTAGCAGTATGACATTTGCATTGCATGGATAGCATTTTAGGTCATAGGTGGTTCCTCGATTTCTCTACACAATGTAGCCTAGAAAATGAGACAAGTTATTATATGATGCTTTGAATGTTTCAAAACCTCATCTCCATAGCTTGTTTTTTGGTCCTTCATGCCTTTGTGTAGCTAATTGTGTATTTGTATTTCTCTTTGATGTGTCTAATTATTGATTTCGGTTCATAATTTAGGTTGTTCACAACATGTCCATATATCTCACTAGCAATGAATGCAGATGTTATGTTATGGTGATATTTCCATAACTACAAGACCTTACCAAAACTAACCCACGAATAACTTATTTCACATAGTTGGGTTGAATTCTTTAAAACCAAGTATTAGATAAGTCTCGTACTCTCATCAACTTAGGACACACCGATGATGGCTCATACACCTCTCCAATCACCTTAATAGAAGCTAGAACAACATCCATCTCAGTTAGTACGATCCACAACACCATCTTCTCATCCCTAGCATTCCATAACTATTGACATATAAGATTTCTGTGATAACTAATTACTTAGATATGGGCATACCATAATACTTGTATGATTGCACTATAATATGTATGGATGAATTTTTCAAAGGAATCGGTCCTTAATGATAATAAGTAGCTAAGCTACGAAGGCATTGACTTCGCATAATACAAAATATTTTTATTTTATAAACATGCTGACATCACATCGGGTTTTCATGTAAAGTTTGGAAGTCCCAAGTTTTCCCACATGATATCACAATCGTAAGCGAGAAAAGGAAATATCTCGATAATCGCATCCAAGAGATGACGATACCAGCACATATTTGATGGATTTATTAAGGATGGGAGTTATCAATATCCTACATAATATAAGTGCAACTACTCAATAGGTCCATCGGTTTTACGTGAACCAAGGTCAAGCATTATTAAAGTGTAACCTAAGCAATACATTGTCATAAACAAAGTAATTCACAAATATAGGTAAAAATGTTTAAGAACGGATTGCTTTGGTGTGTGGCAGTTCCTGGTGTGATGAAATCCGACACGAACACTCCTTTGGTCACAACCCCTCAATGTGAGAAAGCAAACATTACATGAAATACTATTAAAAATAACTAAACATTAGAAATAATAGGGCCAATGTGTAGAGGAGGATGTTAGAAAAAAATTTGGGACTAAAATGAGCTCAATAGGTGTTATGGATAAAAGATATGAATTTTTAAAGTTTATAATCGATTTTATAGAATTAAAAAGGATTATTAAAAATTATTGGGAATATCCTAGAGAATATTCCCTCGAAGGGCTTGTGGGTAGGGCCTAGACATTAGTGACCCACCACATGTGGACCAAGTGCATAGTCGACCGGACGTGCGGGTCCCACTAGTAGGTCCCACCACCTTCTTTTCTTTTCTTTCTTTTTTTCCTCATTCTCTCCTCTTCTTTGCTTCTTCTCTTGAGGCAAGGCAGCGGTGGTGCTCTTAGTGTGGCCAGAGCAACAAAGTAGAGGTGGCGTGGGAAGGTGGTTGCTGTGGGAAGCGATAACTCGCTAGGGCGCTATGACGATCGAGGCTTTAACGGAGGTGCTGACTAGCTTCCTAGGGCCATCTTTAGGGCATAGGGAGGAAGAACGGGAATCGAGGTCTCACCGAAGATGGAGAGCTACTAGCAGTGACACTCCTCTATTTTGGCATGACGAGAAATGGAACCAAAGGAGTGTGATGGTATCTATTATGACCTTTGATGGGCTCTAGAGCAATGGATGAGGCAGAATGGCAAGGGAACAAAGGGAGCTCGAGGAAGGAATCATGGCGGCTAGGTTTTCTTTCTTGGATTGCTAGGGAGAGGTGAGGGGAAATAAAGAGGATGGTGATAGTGTAGGCAATGGCAAAGGTCTTTGTAGCCGCCTTCAACATTTCGCAAAAAACCGAGTGACGACAAACTTTTGTGTGGCACCACGAATAATGCGAAGCTTTCATCGATGTCTTTCTGTGTTCATTGTGATGAGATAGGACACTGCCCTACATTTGCTGTCATCTTTGGCTATCCGCTCTGCTTTAATGCGTGAGAGAAAAAGGAAGGCTGGTAAACTATATGTGCACATGCATACATCCAGTGGTGGCTCTTCTTAGGCTTGAGACAATAAAAAGATGGAGAGACTACATGCATGCGGCTGCTTTGCTGTTTGTCCCATTTGTGAGCAAAGGATCCACATACAAGTGCAGGCTCTCAGGTGAAAAGATGGATGAATGTGGTGATACATTGCTTTGGCTAGAAATAAAACAAAATGATGGAGGAGAGCTGCACAAGTACAGGTCAGTTCAATTTGACTATAAAAGACAAACACAAGTTGCCTGAAAAAAAAGGACAAGATAAAACGTGATGTTTTTGTTTAAAGAGATAGAAGAGGGATGGCTAGGAGAGAATCTCATATTTCGTCATTTTTGTTCACACTTAATTAAATTCAACTTGGATATGATGGATGGTCTAACCAGTAAGTTTATAGGCAAAGGGGAAAATTGAACTGAGGAAATATTAAAATAGGGATGTAAATACTCACCGGGTGGTCGAAGTTCGAAAGTAAAATTTAAATTTCTCGTACTGGAAAGAAAATTTTAACGATACGGTTGAAATTTTTTGAGAAAGAAAAATTAACCTTTGGAATTTTGATGATTTAAGATTTTAAAGATAAAAATGAAAGTTAATGGTACTGCTACACAAAATTTTAAAATTAGAATTTTAGAAAAATAGCGGGTGTTACACCTACTTCTATCCCATCAAGAATAGCGAGGGTAGTGAGTAGAGTTAAGCTTAGCTCTTGGCCCAAGTTGGTTGCTGTTGTGGGTTTGTTGGTACACTATGGGTATTGATGTCCTCTTTTGCAGACTTCCGTTATGCTACTTTGTGATGTATTATGGGCATATGAAAAATATATACCTTGCTGCCCCTTTATCCATATTTAATTACTTGTAATATGTATCAATTGCTTGCAATGAAAGTGTGAGGGTAGTCACTTTACTAGGAACTAGCTAAGCATGAGTATTGGTTTTAAGCACTTGAGATAGTTGGGGAATAACTCTAATGGTTCGAGTCCTCTAGGGTATATATTGTATTTGGTTGCCACCATCATGTGGTTTGATGGGCATATGATGAAGAGACTCGCAAGATATCCTTTTGAGTATCTTTCTTATTTACTACTCGGCATCACGGTTATTAGATGGAAAGATGTCAACTGTGGTCATGGACACATTAAGGATAAGTGGCTATATACGCATGTTTGGATCCCACTCCTTCAATAGTATGTGGTGATTGTGTTGGATATTGGATGGTATAATACTCGAGGTGTCCACATGGAAAGGGCCACCTGCAAAATTACTTTTGTTCACACCCCTTGCCATCAGCCACATCAACTAAGCTGCCCTTTGAGAGAGCGGTTTTGAAAAAAAAAACCTCTTATATCTTAGGAGGAGTATATTTTTGTAAAATGTGAAAACAAAAATATATTTATGTAAATCTTAAAAAGGTATATAAATAAAAAATTCAGCACTGAGGAAAGTAGCGATGGGGCGCAGCATGGCACAGCCGGGATGGGGATGGGGTGGCATGGCAACGACTGCAAAAGAGTGCAGTGGAGCTACGTGATGGCGTGGTGGAACTGCGCCATAGCAGAGCTCGGTTATTAAGGGGAAATGCAGAGTAGCTATGAATTGACCAAGACGAGATACCAGGAAGTGACTATGGACTTTGGGAAGTCGATTACCAGCAATAGCTAGGCAGGAGCAGCAGCGGATGGCTTGTCCATAGTGAGCTCGACAGCGGAGCGATGGTGCTTGGGCTAGTGCGGATATGGTCCCTAACTAGTGAAATTGAGTAGAGAATCACTAATATAGGATTAAAGGGGGTTTCCAGCATGAGGGCTCACCAAGATGGCTTGAGACGATAGAGTTTAGTGTTTTGTTGTGACGACGAGGTGAAGCAGAGCATGACTCCAAGCTTTAGCTTCAATTGCAGCTTGCTCGGTTTTAATCGAGGAAGAAGAGGATTTGAATGAGCATAGGATGGAGAGCATGAGCATGGCTTTTGTAGGCGGCGAAAGGGCTTGTGCTGGAAGGGTGCTGGTGCACCTGCTAACAATAGGATGGGCGGCGTGATTAGCATTGTCAGGTCAAGGGGGCAATAAGACACAGCTAGAGAAGGTCTTGACTTGACATGACTGCCAGCTTTCTCTTGAGGTGACAATAGGATGGCGTGGGCGTAGACTTTGGGACAACCCAAGGTTGTCATTCAGCCTTGTCCTCCTCGATGCAAACGCGGCTGTGGGCAGGCCGCAAACTAGGTGGTTGAGGTGACGGCGCACTGGCTATGGCTGTCCACCGATGGGACCAAGCAACCAGAGTTTGCAGCATGATGGGAAGGCACGAGCGTGAATTCTGGGGCAAGTGGGTGCATGGTCCCAAGGTTCTCCCACCTCTAATTCTTTGGCTAAAGCATAGGGTAGCAATCAGCATTGATGTATTTAGTGTAAGTTGTTTAAATAATCTAGCACTAATATGAGGTCATGAATATTGGTTGTTTAGATCAATTGGAACAAAAGAGTTGGCTGAGCTGAGCTTATCCATCGAGATGAGGCAAGGCAAGTCAATGAGAAAAAATAAGTGGCCAACACTTTTAACTCCTCGCCTCCTCTAACTCTATCTGTCCATCTCCCTCTCACTCTCTATCTCTCCTCTTGCCCTCGACCATCTCTCCCTACTAACCACCAATGGTGCTATGAGCTAAGGTTGCCTATGCTTTTCTCTCTCTTCACCACTTGTATAGGCCACCTCATCTTTCTCTCCATCTTCGCTAGGGTTTTTACAATGTCACTGTTGTCACAGCTTAATTATCATCATAATATTAAACTAAGCATAATGCGCAAGATTATGTTCATCAACATAAGAGCATTATTGTCGCGATACTGTCATTATGGAACGAAACAAATGATGAAAACTCACCGTTTCTTCTCTTGATTTCCTCTATTTACTTCAACACAATAGCATGTACCCAGAATAGCGTCGTCAGAATCTGTACCACCTCTAGATAATCAGAAGAAACAAGGCTTAGTTAACAATCTTCATAAATATTAACACCTTTATTAATTACATTACATGCTTAACTGTGCGTAGCTCCAACATTACCGTTGAACCATCATATAAAAATATCTTTCTACAATTAGATCACTACCGAGCTAGACCCCTTAGAATCTATCGTTCTCATCATCACAGCAAATGGCGCCTCGTTTCTTCGAAACTGCGACATCAACATTTGATTTGTATTACTGCTCCGTCTCGCCGCCGGCGAGAACGAACCATCTCTGGGCGGCACCGCCGGTCGCCGTAACGGCCGCCGCCATGCGTTACGTGGACCGGCGCGATGTGTACGTGTACCGTCGTTAGTGGGCTAATGACAGGCTACATCTATCTTCTGGGCCGAAATTGACAGATACGGAGGCAGTGGAATTTTACTCATATGTTTTTGTACCGTACCGGTAACCTAACCAGGTTGGTCCATCCTAAAACCAGGGGTGGGCTTTTTTTTTTACGTAAACCGAATAAAAACCATAACCGAACCCAAACCGTAGCCTGAAGTAATGAGTTCGGTTTTTGTTTTCGTGTAGGTCGGTTCATCGGTTTTGCGTTGTTGAAAACCGCTTGGGCCGATAAAACCGAAGTGTATAGCGCACTCCACTCTTCCACTCCCTCCCATTCCACACAAATAGACAGCCCATCTACATCGGGTCATGCCGAGCATGCACGTGCATGACTTGGGAGTTGGGACCACGTTAGCATGGCGCACACAGTGAGGAGTCCCGTTGGTATCGCTCCCGACTGGCGATGGAACATGCGCTCACATAAGTGGTTTTTTCGGATGTAACCAAAAACCAAACCAAACAGCATCGGTTTTTATGTTACGGTTTGTATTTGCCTGGAAGCTTCTTCGGTTTGCATACTCAAACAACCAAAAGAAATACACTGAACCGAAGAAATCAATAAAACCGAATGCCCATCCTGTCAATTACCCTATAGATCTACTAAGTCATATACGAAAAGAAAAGCTCATACATATGTATAAACTCTTGAGCCAGAGTGTTAGATAAAGTAACAAATATAAGGTTTCATTTGGCTCCTGCCAAAATTGTTTAGATTTTATCTAAATTTTTGTAGAATTAAAAGTTACCATTGATCAATAAAGTCAATCTTAATGTAGTTAAAATCTCATACAGATATCATCGGTCTAACTATCCTCCTATTGCCAGTATGACATTCACTCAACTTTCGATCTGACTGCTGTGTTGCCGTCTATGCAACCGCATTTCTCTACTCGATCTAACCGTCGCTTAGATGTCAATCTAACTGCCTGTAACTACATACAAATCATATCAACAAAAATCTCAAAGTTTAATGAAACTTGTGAAAGTGTATAACTTTATTTTACTCAACATATGTCTACAAATTGCATATAAAACACTACTCTCAACTTTCGACTAAACTTGCAACTCAAGTTTGAACTCTAACTTTTTCTCTTCAAAAAACGATATCTTCAGGCCTATATCACCTCTCTATTTATACCCACATGGTTGCACAAAAGCTACGAATCCTAAAAGAAAAAAACACTCCTAATCCCTTATGAAACCCTCTCATACGGGTATACAAACTGTCTTTACAAATTCAATCTCCATCTTTTAAAACTTGGATTCCATCCGAATTTGAGTCTAATTTTCATACGCACATAATACCTCTTCTACACCATATGGTATCTTTATCTCTACGTGCATTGATCTCTAGCCTTTAGTATCTTGCGTAATCTCTTGATCGTCCAAACATCAACTTATCACAAGTCGACTACTGATCTATCACCGACAACACATCCGAGGCCGTATGATTCACCTAGTTATGCATAAACAAAGAAATCATATCCGAGAACAAGTTATTCTTAACTTAACTCATATTAGCACACGAACAGTATAACAAGCGTATATGAAACATTTAGAAGTCTTATCTATCAATAATTCACCAAGAAACATAAAAACAATGTAAAACTGACTCCTCGCTAGAGTCTGTCGGTCAGACCATCGGGCTAGCCAGTCTGACTGCACCCATACATGTAGTCCAACCTGCATCCATGGCCTCTAGGCCTACTCTGAACGCGTGTAGAAAAAGCACTACGTTTAAAATAAATTTAATTAAATTTTGAACCAATTGTTAATCATGAATTTTTATATCAACATAATGATTTCATAATCCCCTTGATAATGATTTAGTGTTTGAAAATAAAAACCAAAAGATTTGATAAAAAGCACTCCAGGCTGAAAATTGAAAAAGAAAAATTATCCTCCTTTTAAAAGAAAGAAATTCCCTTTGTCTTTGAATTTTTTTTTTTTGCACATTTTGTGTCTCCCTTCATCTTGAAAACTTTTTGCACATTTTGTGTCCTGTCTCCCCCTTTTGATAATGATTTCATTAAGAATTGTATTTTTTTAGAGCTTTGAAGTATAACTAAAGCAATTTAAAGACATGTTTTTTGAGATGAGAGAGATAAAACAATTAACTAGCTAAGAAGCACAAATTGAAGTATAAACATGAACAAAAAATATAATAGGTAGGCTCAATTCAACATTCATACATTCAAACAATTTATAATATAATATATTCACTACTACATAGGTTAAATAAAAAAACACTACACATAGATAAGCACATTAAACACTCTTCCTCAAAGTACATTAAACACTCTTCCTCAAATTTATTTGCTGTTTTAACAATAAATTTTCATCAACTTTAACGGTTTTGGTTTTTTTTATATGAGCCTTTTTGCTCTTTTTAATATTACAAAAGAAAATCTCTCAATTATTCTGGTTATGTCCTTGTTGTTGTGAATACTATTTCCATGGATTCAACACCTATTATTTTTCTCACCATAGATATGTGCTTATCGTGAATACTATTATCAAAGATTTGGAATCTATTTTTACTTCTCATAAAATAAAGACAAGTAATTTTCTTTATTTGCACTTACGGTATTTAGAGTATTTGAGGAATAAAAATTCAAAAAGTACTTTCAATATCGCATATTTATTTAATTTGTGCAAAAGAATTAAATTTCATGTGTCATCTCCCTTGAAAGCAATATCAAAAATTCATATAAAAACTAAAATACATACTAGCTAAACTAGTGACTAAGAGACCTCACTCGTATTGTTAGCAATTGCAAGAGTATACTATAGGTAAAAAAATCAAAGCCCTTGTTTTCTTAGTTTTTCATTTTTTATTATTGTTAAAAAATACATGTAAACTAAACACGAATACAAAAGAAAGTAAAATAAGCAAAGAAAAAACATGTATGCAACCAAAAGCGCAATAACATATATGCAACTATAAGCACAAAAACATGTATGCCAAAAGGATGAACAATTCCCAATTCTCCGAAAAAAATACAAAGAAAGAAGAATGCAACGGTTTAGTAAAAATATCTGCCAATTACAGTATTAATAAACTTCAATTCATCATTTCCCTTCTCAACATAATTCCTCAAAAAGTGAAAGCAAATATCATTGTGCTTAGTATGTGAGTGTTGTATAGAATTCTTGCTAATGTTAATAGCACTTGTATTATCGTAATAGAGAAGAACTTTCTCAACAGTAAGACTATAATCTTTCAAAGTCAAAATAAGTCAAAGAATCTGAAAACAACAATTAGCAACAGCAACATATTTTGAGCCAGTCGTTGATTGAGCAATATTTAATTATTTCCTAGAATACCAAGCAACCAAAGAAGTACTAAGAAAATGATATGTTTCACTTGTAATTTTTCTATCAATTCTGTAACTGTCAAAATCCGCATTCGAATTCCCATTCAAGCATATAGACGATGATGTAGAATACCAAATTCTAAATTCAAGAGTGTGGTAAATACATCATAATCCTTTGACATCTTGACGATGTGAAGCACGTGGAGAAGTTTGAAATCGAGTGCACAAATACATGGCAAATTGTATATCTGACCTTGAAGCATTGAAATAAAGCAAAGATCCAATCATACTTCAATATTTCTTTTGATTAATAGCTTCACCATCTTCATCTGAATACAAAACAGCAATAGACCCCATTGGTGTAGAAATAGACTTGCAATTCTCTATCTCAAAGCGCTGTAGAAGATCCTTGGTGTATTTCGTTTGATGAATAAACGTATCTTGTGGTGTATACATGATTTGTAGTCCCAAATAGTACATCAACTATCCCATCATACTCATCTCAAATTCTCTACACATTGTCTCAGAAAACTCCACAACCAAAATGTGAGATGAATAACCAAAGATGATATCATCCATATTATTTGTTCCAAAGAATGTCATCATTGAATGTGCAAAGGAGCAACAGCATTTAAAGTTGTTTCATGTTCTGAAACTTGAATTATCGAAGATCCAGAGCTCTCTAGTCCAGCTCAATCGGACTAACTTTCCTCTTTCAGTCAGACCGGTCGCCACCTCGACCTCGTCTTCTTCATCATCACTTTTGTCCACAAAAATACTTTCATCCTCCCTCCTTAACCTATGATAAAGTATCTGCAAATTCTAATCTAGTATCTAAACTAGCTTCATCAAAAGTAACTTCACAAGTTTTGACATTTTTTTTAGTATCTGAAACAAGCACATGATATCCACATGAATGAGCAAGGTAACCAAGAAATATTCCATCATTAGAACATGCTTCAAATTTATCAAAATTTCCAAATTTAAGAACAAAGCATTTACACCAAAAAACGTGCAAATGAGAAACTTTCGGTTGATATCCAAATCTAAGCACATAAAAAGTTTTTCCATGTTTAGATCTTAAGAAAATATGATTGGAAATATAAAAAGAAGTGTTGATAGATTATGCCCAAAATTTTCTAGGTGTATGATATTGATTAAGTATAGTCCTAGCCATTTCATCCAAAGAAAGATTTTTTTTCTTTTAACCACACTGTTTTGTTGAGGAACACATGGAGACAAAAATTGTCACACCCCAATCTGACACCATCGAAAAGTTAGTGCCAGATAGGGCATACCACCGAGGACAGTGATCTATCCCTAGCGGAACCAAGCGTGTCAGTATCAGTCCTAGGATCCCAAGCCACCACCTATGGTCACAAAACAATAATCATTATAAAACCTAAATGAATACATTATACCTTGTTTCCATATTGAGTAGACACTTAGCAGCAGCTATCAAGAAATATTGCAAGAGTGGAACTTAGCAAGATTAGCACACCAATCCAAAGGCAGTGGTTTCGATCTAGGGATGAAACCAAACTCATTGATATCTTCAACCTAAACATAAGGAGGGATAAATAAAAACAACAAAATAGAGAGGGTAAGTACTTTCGTGCTCGTAAGTCATAGGAAACATGAGTATACAAGCTAGAAAGGAAGGCTAGGTTTACTTTACAAATCTTTTGTTTGAAAATATTTTGCAATATCTACGTCTGAGTTTCACAATTCATTTGAAAAGAAACTTACTGTCTCTATCCAATGCGAGTTGTTTTGCAATAACCCAAACTTGAGAACAATGTTTTAATTTTATTAATGGTTTTTTTATTTTCCATCTCTTCAATAAACATCATTTTATTAAGCCATGCATACGACCTTTATCTTACTCTTTCTAGAGCTAAACCAACATCTTTCTTTTCATTGACCCTATCTCGGAACCATCCAAGCTTTAGTTTCCACTTCCTCTTAGGAAGCCTACTCCATAATGCCATCACGATATCTCGAGTCACATAGATCCATTCTCGACCATCAAGATTATCCGTCAGCCACCAAGACCGACTCGGGTAACAGTTCCCACCCCAACATCTATCCACATGACATGAAATTAATACCGAATACCCATCGGCACTAGAAGTTTATGACAAGTTCTTTCCAAAGCTAACTCATGAGTATCTATGTCACATAGTTGGGTGAAATCTTTCAAAAGTGAGTATTAGGCAAGTTACATGCCTTTATCTACTCAGGACACACTGATAATGTCTCCTATACCAAACCAATCATATTAAAAGAGGCTACAATAACACCCATCATCCCAGCATTCCACAACTATTGACATACAATATTTGTATGTGTTAGCCAATTTCTTAGCTATGAGCATCCCATAAACACTCGTGTGGTCATACTGTAAGATACTCAGATGCTATTCTCCAAGGAATTGGTCATTATATACGATTACAAAACCAAGCCACATAGGCAAAGTTCCACATCACATGTTTTTGCAAACCTTTTCTCTTTTCAAACCCATTGATTTCACAACCCATTTTTTCCATAACGACAACCAATAGTGTAAGATGAGGCGGTGGTGTCTCCGATCAAGAAGTGAGAATTTCCAAGCACCATTATGGTAGAGTTACAAGAATAGGGTTTAACAACAACTAACGAAAAGTAATGCAACTACATGATTGGTCCGTCGGGTGCACACAAGACGAGGCCAATCAATTTAATTGTATACGCTAAGCATGCAACCTTGTAAATAACCAAATTTTATAAATTAGGATCAATATGATCAAGGATGATTTGCTTTAATGATGATGGTCTTCAAATCTTCATGATCTTTGTGTCCGACGAAATTCCAAAACACCACTACAAAAACATGAAAGAGAGCCATAGTAAAAACCTACAACTAATGTAGCAATGATTATATTCTAGTACTGCCATCAGGTAGACATCAATTTTAGAAGAATTATGGAAGTTGAACGGAGTTACGATTGAAAAGATATGAATTTTGAAAGATTGTTTGAATTTCTAGAATTTTTGGAAAAGAATAAATCACTAGAAAATTGGAAGGAATATTTTCTAGAGTAGGATCCACATGTTAGAGAGAGATTGGCCCAAATGTAAGTCTTGAGATAGAGATGTTGGGGGAGGTAAAGTGGACCTTGGGAAGCTAGTGGATTGGAATGGCCTCGGCCTATGGGGCTTTCTGCGGCCTGATCTGGTGTTAAGCAAGCGAGACCCATATGTCAGTGAGAGGGAGAGAAAGATGGGGGTTGGTTCACATGTTAGGGGGAAAGGGAGGGGCATGTGGCCTCACCTCATTGGCCCCGGGGAGGGATTCCTTCTTCTTCCTCATCCTCCTTTTTTCTTTCTCATCCTTTCTTCCTCTCTACTCTCTCCTCTCTTGCACGGGATGGAGGCGAGGCGTCGATAGGGTCAACTGACTAGGGAAGGTTGGCAGAAGGGGCTAGGAAAGGAGAACCGAAGGGCGGCGGTGCTCCAATGACGAAAGAAGGCAGTAGTGCACGCACGCAAGGGTTGGGCGGCTAGACACAGTGGCGGCCTTGGTTTTGGACAAAACGAGGGTGGTGGCATGGTAAGGTTCTAGAGATGGCGAGGGTGGCATATTTATAGGCAACACGGAAGGGGGTGGCATGGCCTTGAGGGCCTACCTAGCGGTGACAACAAGAGGGAGTTGGCAAGGTTGCGGATGCAAGGCAGGACCGGCGACTGAGCATAGGGAAAGTGAGAGGGTCCTCCTGATAGGACTCATTGTGAGGGGGATGCGACAACGGAGACACATGGCTGATGATGTGAAGGGACATAGGAGCGTAGTGCTGGACGGTGGTATATGTGCAGCGCGGTGCGGATTCGGGTAGTCAACGACGGGATTCAGGGCATGGGGCAGAACTTGGAGCAGTGTGGCATAGCATGGCGCATCGACGGGATTCACACTGGGAAGAGGCTAGGCTTGGCATGGCACGGTGAGATGATCGTATATGGAAAATAGGCACTCGATGAGATTCACGGTGGCGGTGTGGCACACTGGAGCGTTGGGCCATGGTGGGGGCGTGTGGTGTGCGAGATGGGGTTGAGGTGCACGAAAATGGGCGTCAGTGTATTAGCTAGTGGTTCACCATTTTACCGAATAGCTTGCACGTGCTAGCACGGCACGGGGAAAAAGATGAGCGTGAGTGCGTGAGCAGAGCAGGCTCACGTGGCATAGTAGAGTAACTGGCGAGAAGGGCCCACAAGGTGCGGTAGGTAGCTAATGTGCATGGGAGTGGGTGGTGAGCTAGGATGTGGGTCGTGCGCGGGGATGCTTGAGCCCATGGCATGCTTCTAGGAGAAGGAGAAAGGAGAGAAAAGAGAGGAAGACAGAGTGGTCACGTGGGCTGGTGGCGAGCAAGGGCACGACTGGGCTGGCCTGGATATGGGTGCGAAGGAAAAGAAAGGGGTTGGGCCAAGAGAAGAATTGGGGAGAGAATGACCCATAAAAGTTTTTTTCTTTTCTTTTTTAGAGATTTTAGAATTAGGGATTTGAATTTAAACTTGGTATACAGCCTCGGTAAAATTTTGGTGATTTCAATAGAATGTATAAAAGGGGTGTTTTAAAGATTTAAAGGGATATTTGAGTTTCAATTTGATATTTGAACTTTAAAAAATCTAAAAATGTCAAGAAAAGGGCCTCAAGATCAGGACTTTTATATTTTGAGAATAGATTTGATTTTGTAGAAAGAAAATAGAGAGGGAGTTTCAAATGGGCTTTGGATAAATCTAGAGGTATTTGAATTTTAAAATTCAAGCCTCAAAATTCAAATTTTGAGATTTGCTTTGAATTAAAATTCTTTAGGATCGTAAAGAGGGATTTAATTGAGATCTTTAATACTAGAACTTAGGTACACATAAAGTAACCAAACTTTTATCTTTAATACTAGAACTTAGGTACACATAAGTAACCAAACTTTTTAAACTATGATTTTTATTTAAATAGTTTTTTATAGTTAGGCTAAAACCAAGAGGTTACAAAAATTGATGTTAAAGGCCTTTTTTATTTCAAAATTGATCAAAAAAGTATTTAAATATATTTTAAGGATACATGAAGTACTACAGCTAAGTGAAGATACAAATAAAGGAAACCCAAGAATATTAAGAAAAATTGTCTAAAATAACCAACCCATGTACTCTAGCCAGACCAATAGTGTCCATATGTAAAAGCTATCTAGGTGTATCCGTCATTATAGAAACAATTACAGTATGTGAAGAAGTTACCATCTTAACATGATGACAAGGTAAACAAACAAAATCAGGATTATTCTTAAGTTTAAGCAATCCACGAACAAGATCCGAACCAATTATTCTAGTTAAATGATCAAAACCAACTTGTAGCCTTTGATGTCAAAACATCAAATCGTTTACAAATTTAGCAACTAGATATATAATCTCAAATGAAACACAACTGATAAAATCGTTCTTAAAAACTCTTCTATAATGAGAAATCCCCAAAACAAGATCTTTAGAAGAATCAAAAATTTTACTCCTAGTTTTCTTAAATCTAGCATCAAAATCCTCATCTATAATTTGAGAAACTGAAAGCAAATTGTATTTCAAGTTTTTACCAAAGCTATATCGTTTAAAACAATTTTATAACTCACCTTGATAGATTCAGTAGTAAGAATGACACTTGTAGAAGCATATCCAAAGATAATCGATTTTTCCTAGATGTTGGTTTGAGGGAGGAGAACCAAATTTCATCACTAGTCATATACCACAAACAACCGGAGTCTATAATCCATATGTTCTCCTCCCCCACCGCAAAAGCCTATACATAAGCATACGTCGATGCCTTAGTACTAGGGTTAGACAAAAGAAATTTAGGAATTCAGTACTGAGATACACAACCAAAAGTACAAATTGGCATATAACCATAAGAAAAGACAATTTTATATTGTTTAGAAAAATTTACCCTAGGTCAATCTAATTACTGTTATACCTACGGTTTGACTAGGCGCTAGGCTAACCGTTGGTGAATAGCCAGTCTGATCAGACTAGGCTGGTCTGACCGCTGGCTGTACTGCGGTTTGACCAACGACGGATGTGACCTACTGGTCAGTGTCGGTCCGCCCAATCGCCTCGACCCAACATGCATTTTTTGCCACTTTAATCTTGCAAAAGCAATTTTCCTTTCCTTTTTCTATTTTCTACTAAGTCTAAAACAAAATCCATCTAGATGTCCATCTTTTCTAAAAAAGAACAAGTATACTTTTTACGAGAAGATAAATTTGCAATCAAAGATTTCGAATCAAAAGACTTAGTTTCTTTACATATTGATGAAACAAAAGATTTAATCCCACTAGATTTAAACAAACTTTGTTTAATTTCAGGTTTTGTCAAAATCTTACCCTCTTTAGTTATACTCAAAAAACAAGTTGATGAGATGTAAAATAATTATATGCATTAAAACCTAGTCCTCTATTCTGTATATTTACTTTTGATTGATCCAAAATCATATTTAGTTTCTTATTACCATTAGAAAATTTTTGCATTGAACTTTTCAAATAAGAAACATCTTTTATTAGTACAATTTTTACAATCAACGAAAATACCTTTTTTTGACACTTTGAGCTAGAAAGCACCTCATGAATCTTTACGATATCCTCCAAAGGTACGACCTACAAAACTTTTTTCTTTCATCTTATTCAAAGCACATGTTGAGCAAGTTTAAATATAGAAATATCCTTTAGTTGTTTAAGTTTTCTAGCACAAAGTATTAAACATGGAACCTGCACAAAAAGCAATTTTGTGCTCCTTCAAAAGATTTTTTTGTCAAAACCAACTCATCTACAACTTTAGCATGCATCATAGTTCCAAGAACAAAACAAGATTCTAATTTCTTGATTGTAAAAAGAGCATCATCAAGTGTTGAACCAGTAGTAGTATTTATATCTCTAAGAGTAAAAATTTTAGAAAATAAAACTTCACAAGACTAACAATCATCATTAGGAATTAGAATTTAGTGACTCAATAACAAAATCTTGTTTCTTAACTTTCTTTTCACAATTCTAAAGTTTAATACTCAAAGCAACAACCATTTCTTAACAAATTTCAATGGAATAATTAATTACTTCATTATTATCGTCATCTGAATTAGATCCATCACGAGCCATGAGACAAATCCTAGAGAAATTCTTGCCTTTGTTTTTTCCTCCATCATCACTCTCAAAATCAACATCACTTACATAATCTTGTTCAAAAGCAGCACGGACTTGATTGAATATCCACTTCGCATCTTCTCTACTTCTCCTACCTTTGAACACTTGGTTATTCTTGATGTCCTTCGGCTTCTCCTCTCCTCCCTTCATTGATCTCAAAGCTTGGGACATTGAGAGCGAATGTGCTTTAACTCACCACATTTGCAACACCGAATTTTACCTCCTCTTTTCCTTCTCTTGACATTACTCAAAGCTCAAGAAAACTTGTTAATTAACAATGCCAAATCCTCCTCGGAGATTTGCTTGAGTTGGTCATCGAAAATGGCATTTAAAATAGCAAAAGAATCAAAACAATCATTAACTAATCTAAGATTGCTTAAAACCTTGTTAAAACGACTGAAGAAATCATCAAGAGCTTCTCTAGATTTCATCTCAAATTTCATAGAGTCCTTTTTAAAAACATCCATGCAAATTTTCTTGATGTTAGAAGATCTTTTATGAAACTCACGTATTGCCTTCCACATTTTATGTGTAGTTTCAAGATGAGAGATCTGATCAAAATCTAAGCGAGAAACATCATTTAAAATCATGTTGCAAGCTTTATAATTATTTTTAAATTCTACTTTATTTGCGTCAATAATAGCATCAGGAATAGTAAAAGGGTTTGAAACTTTTTGCCAAATATCATAACCTTGAGATATAATATAAGATTTTAGCATTTTACACCAATACTGAAATTCGACTCCATAAAAAACATGCAGCTTGGTCAAAAATCGGTCAGCCATGGCTAAATATCAATATCGGTAAAGATCAAATAGAAAAAATAGGACTCTAATACTACTTATAGGATCGAACACATGAACCAAGCCTACCAGATGGGGGAATGGTAAAATTATAAAAAAAACTTTTTATGGAATTAAAAATTACCTCTAATCAATGTAATCAATCTTAACGTAGTCACAATCCCAAACCTTTATGGATGTTGCTGGTCCAACTGTCCTCCTGTTGTTGGTCCGATTGTCACTCAACTTCTGGTCCGACTACTGCCTTGTCGTCGGTTCGACTACCTTGCTCCACCCAGTCTGACCACCACTTAGATGTTTCTTTGACCACCTGTAACCAAAGAAAAATGATTTCAACGAAAATCTCGAAAGTTGATGAAACTCTTAAAAATATATTAACTTTATTTTATCATGATGTGTCTATGAAGTGTATACAAAGTACTCCTCTATTAATATTCAACTAAACTCATAACTCAAGTCCAAACCTTAACCTTTCTCTCTTTCAAAAGTAATACCTTGAAGCATAGATCACCTTTCTATTTATACCCATACATGGCTACACAAAAGTTACAAATCCTAAAGGAAAATACACTCATAATCCTATCACTTTATAAATTCAAACTCCATCCTTCAAAATTAGACTACTTTCAAATTTGACTCTAATTTCTATACACACACAATCCCTTTTGTATACCATATGGTATCTTCACCTCTACGTGCATGCATCTTTATCTTTTAGTATCCCGCGTGATCTATCGATCATTCAAACATCAACTTCTTTCAAGTCAACTCCTGATCTATCACCAGTAATACTCCCGAGGCCTCAAGACTTACCCACACATGTAAAAACAAAGAAACCATATCTGAGCACAAGTTCTTCTCAACTTGATTCATATTAGCACACAAACAATATATCATACGCATATGAAATACATAGAAGTCTTATCTATTAAGAATTCACTAAGAAATATAAAAACAATCTAAAATCAACTCCTCGTTGGAGTATGTTGGTCAAACCATCGAGCTGGCTGATGTGACCGCACCCATGCTTAAGTTCCAAATGGCATCCATGACCTCTAGGCCCAGCCTAACCGCGTGTAGACAAAAGTACCTCGTTCAAATTGAATGTAGTCAAATTTTCAACCAATTGTTCATCATAAATTTTTGAGGCACCACGCAATAAGTTTGGTTAGCAAATGATCTTTGGTCTTAAAAACAATTTTTCTGTTCTAGGCTTGCCCTCAAGGGCACATTATTACACATTTGCATGGCATTTTGAGTTTTTTCTTTTGAAAAATTATGGAGGTGGCCAGAAATTGGAATTCCATGGCAAAGTTGGGCTTTCGGTTTTTATTTTTTTGTGGCTTTGTTTCTTCTCTCCTGAAATTTGTGGGTGAAAATATACATGATGGATATATAATGTTATGCACTGATTTTTTTTTCAAAAACATATTCTGTTTGAGATGGAGAGATATTCATCGTTGCCCTTCACAATATGTTGCATATACATCACATTGCATTAACTAAAGAATATATGGTAAATTATTACTAAAAAATCATTAAGCTGGTTGGAAAATCGATTTTATCTTGAACCTTTTTGAACAGGACTAACAAGAGCACATATATTGTTCCCCTTATATTATTTATAAAGAAAATGAACGCCGTTGACCGGGAATGGCAGCTATTACCAAACAACCGATAGATTCATTTTATTTTGTAGCATTTTAAATTTAAATTTTATAACAATCTGGTGGATTATTGTTGCCACCCCATAAACAAACGATGTGACAGTACATGCCGTGCCACTGTTCATACCATGGCAGCGTTGACTTATCACTCAACTTCGAATGATGTGGCCAAAAGATTTGTGTTTAAATTTAAATCGATAAATGTTTAAAACATTAAAAAAATCCAATGTTGCCACCACACCACCAAGTCAATATAAGATCCTAACAATGCCCCTACGTTGCACAAAGAAGTACTCCAAAAAGACACTTGCATGGAGGACGTGACATAAGATGAGAGGCTAGTGTGAAGGGATAGAATGTTGTGATGATGCGAGAAAAACGTTGCCTAAGAGTATCATCATTGTCAAAGAGGGCTAGAATTCGATAAGGCTTTCACCATTTCACAGCTTGCTCCTTACACAGAAGTAGCTTATGTGCCGAACATAATCATCATCATGGGAACATAATGACGTCGAAGCCACATCACACCACTATCCACTGCATCATTGTCATTGCCCTAACCCTTGCACAAGCCCTCCCTAGCCCACGCAATGGCCACAAACACCGCAAGAAGCTCAGCTATTATCACTTATCAGTGCTACCCTAACCTTACACATCGCCAACACACTAGAGACAAGAAAAAAATGCACCATCCTATTGTCGCTGCCAGCTGGATCTAGTCAAATGCCCTAGATCTAGAAACTCCCACCCCCTTACGCCTCCACTCATTGACGCAATGTAGAGAAGATAGAGAGGAAGTTTGTTGTCGCGGTCTACATGGTCTAGAGAAGACAAAGAGGAAGCTTGACATCGTGGTCTACTGCCGTGTGGCTAAATCTAATAGTAAAAACTCTAAATCTACCTATTCCACGAGAGAGGAGAGGAGAAGTTGGCGTTGTCATCTTTGTTGCTACATGGGCCTTTGGCTGCTAGCTCAAGCAACAGCTAGGTGGAAGATAATAGTAAAAGGATCGGATGTGATCTTGTCAGAATGACCCTGAGCGAATGGGGATTGGTCAAAAGTGATAACGTAACATGTGTAATCTATCAATTTGTAATAATTGCAATCTACCTTTACTACTTAAAAAGTTTTGATTTTGAGTTTGTAATACAACCTACTAATTCAACATAATTTGTACTCTTCCTTTATTAGTTTTGACCATTACGAGTAGATGAATTTGATCATTATTTTTTAACTAATATCAAAGCTAGTAAGATGTTTAAATGCATTTGTAAACACTTCCATTACAAATCTAACAATACAACTTCAATACTAAATGACTTTAAACTTTATTATTTAAAAACTATTAATACACCCATACATTATAATTAATTTTTTTTATGAGCCATCTACGAAGTGCTACTTTTTTCTCAAGGAAGCAGGCGCACTGTCCATGACTCGGGGAGAGAGGGGGGTTTGGAAAAACTGTTTCCTTTTACAGTAGTAATGTATTGTTGCTTCCAGCTTGGTAGCTTATAGTTAAGTGATGCCATTCCGACTGTTTTCGTTTTTAGTTATATATAAAATTTAATGTTTTTTAATTTGTATTAGCGTCCTATTGAAACCACCCAAGTTGAATTCTTAAAAATAGAAAATTCTTGATTGTACCGAGACCATTTTTATAAAAATAGTATCGTTTCGGATCGTTTTCGCTTGCAGTCAAAACTGACCACTATTTTTAGAGTTTAACAGGATTTTTTTGTGAAGTCCAGAGTAAAACTGCACTACTTTATGCAATTATTCCATGCCCTATATGAAATTTCCGAGGAAAATGGAACCCCCCCAAAAAAAATCAATTATAAGCGGCATAGCGCAACCCTATAGGCCATAGCGGCACATCACCGGCGGCCAAAATGCTCCGCCGCAGCCGCCACTTCCTCCCGTCCAGACCCCGCCGCCGCCCCAAACCTCGCCGGGAAGCCCCCGCCGAGCCGCCCACCCCGACCTACACCCGCGACGTCGTCCGCCGCGTGTACTCCATCCTCCGCGGCCACCCGTGGTCGGCGGCGCGGCCGCTCCTCCTCTCCCTCCCGGGCCTCACCTGGGACTCCCACACCGTGGCGCGTGTCCTCAAGACGCACCCGCCTCTCCAGAAGGCCTTCCTCTTCTTCCGCCTCGCCACCGGCGCCGGGTTCCGCCATGACTGCTTCACCTACACGTCCATGCTCCACCTCTTCGGCGAGGCCGGCCGCGTGCCGGCCATGCTCCACCTCCTCGCCGAGATGCTCCGCGCCGGGGTGGACCCCGACGCCGCCACCTTCACGACGGTCATGCACTGGCTGGCACACGCCGGGGACGTCGACGGCGCGATGCGGGTGTGGGAGGAGATGCGCGCGCGGAGGGGACGGTGTCGACCTACCCTCGTGAGCTACACGGCGTGCGTGAAGATTCTGTTCGACTCCGGGAGGCCGGCGGAGGCCGGGAGGGTGTTCGAGGAGATGGTGGCCGAGGGGCTGCGGCCCAGCTGCAAGACGTACACGGTGCTCATCGAGCATCTTGCGAACGTAGGTGAGGTGTTCGGCCAAATGCCTATGCCGTGTGTTACCCGTCTCAAAGTTTAGTGCACTGTTGTTGTGACTTGTGAGTTATTGATCTGTTGTTTGATGAAATGCCTGAATGGAAGATCCAATGGCTTGCTCGAGGAGCATAGATATGTTTCTTCAACGTATTGCCAGGTTGAAGTGGGTTGCATTAAATTGGGTGCAATTACAGTTCGCTATCCATTGACTTGTAGGAATCATCAAACCCCTAAGTTTGATATGTCTATTGCATTCATTGGCGTTTAGAGTGTCCCTTTTATCACAAACTGTCTAGTAAGCGTACCCAATATCTATCTGAAGCTTCTTCATTCATTGAGTCATCTAACATACATTCGTGCTCAATTTCCCTGTGAAGAAAACATTGAACACTTGTTAGCATTCTGGAATACTCTGTAAGCAGGTAGACAAATCCGATCTAGGCTGCAAAAGTTTCTTAGCTTACTGAAGTGCAGTAATCAATCTCAAAACCCTCATTCCCATTTTATGAACTTGACTCTACAGCTTTTATCCAATGCTAGCTACAAAATACTATAATGTACTTACATTATTTTATATTGTGCTGCCTGAAAAGTTGTATTTGTTAAATTAGGGCATGAAATAAAATTAAATCAATTTTCCTCTTCTGAATTCAGTGCACTTATGATGTATCAACTGTTTTTCCATTCCAGTTATTGATTGTAATAGCCCATATTGGTTAATCCAATATTATTGTGTTATGATGTGTTTGAGTACGTGAATGTATGTGTTTGTGAGCTATTGCAACTTAAGATGTGACATGAGTACTCACCGAGTTGCTAGGTGCTAGTCAGCATGCAAGCTGGCCACCTAAGCAGGGTAAATTGACATGCAGTCATGGTACATCACATTTTTGATTAATCTTGTTCCTTCTAATTTGCATTGCATTAAGTTATAATCCCTGTAGTATCATATACTAACATGAATCTAGTTTACTTAAGGGAAATTTGAAGCTACTATGGAAATTATGGGCAAGATGCAAGAAGCTGGTGTAGAACCAGATAAAGCACTCTGCAATATTCTAGTTCAGAAATGTTCCAGGGCTGGTGAGACATCAGTGATGGTCCAAATTCTTCAATACATGAAGGAAAAATTCATCGTTCTTCGCCGACCTATCTTTTTGGAAGCACTTGAAGCTCTAAAAGCTATTGGTGAGAGTGATAATCTTCTTCGGGAAGTGAATCCTCATCTTTCATTTGAAGGCATTGAATGTGACCCAGCATTTACTGATCTAGTCTACATTACTGTCAGAAGTACGATTTTGTACCTTTTGGCTTCTAAAAACTGGTCTGCTATAGAACAAATGGTAAATGAAATGACTCTGAAGAATATCAAGGTGGAATCACATATCCTTTGTGACATTATTCAAGCCAGCTGTGCAAACTGCAGACCATCATGTGGGCTTGCAATTCTGCATTACAGTCTAAGAATAGGCAATGAACTTGACAGATCTGCATATGGTAGCCTTCTTGGACATTACATCAGAAATGGCTCATACTATTTCGTGTTTGAGATTGTTGAAATATTGATTAAATCTGGACGCAATCTTGGGACATATCTAGCATCTATATTAATAATAAAACTGGCTTGTGCTGGGCATTCTTCATATGCAGTGAGCATTTTTGGATTATTGACTAGCGACCAGAATGTTGTTACGTACACTGCCCTTATAAGTGCTTATTTTCAAGCTGGGAAAGCTGATAAGGCTCTTCAACTATTCTCACAAATGAGTGCTAATGGAATTTCTGCATGTCGGGGTACATATGAAGTATTGATACATGGCTTACAAATGGCTGGGCGGAAACAGGACTCTGAACATTACCAAAGAGAGAGAATGGAGATGCAATGGCATCTTCAGTATTGCAATGAGCATTCCCCTGAGGATAGCTTATGTAACCATCTGTTTTGTGGTCTTCATGGTTAGAAGATGGTCCAAAACTTCAGCTTTAGTTGGTTGAATCCTTCCAGCATCATGCTATTGCTACCTGAACTTGATGGTATTGACACACAGGTCTGTTGATATTCTTTTGTTTATTTAATATACCTAAACATGAAACTAAAAAAGATGTGTTAATCTTTTACTCTGTACCTGGTAGGATTGCTGCCCCAAGGATGGTGACATTTAAATTGAGAAAATGTACAAAAGCATCTGAGAACCTTGGAACTGAAAATCTTGATGTCAGTAATTACTTGTTGAAACAGGGAAAATCCATTAGAGAAGGGCCCTTGGGGTGGTAATTTATAGATGACTCTGAGAAGTTGGAAGTCTCCAAGGACCAGTTGTAAAGAAACATCTTATTCAAACAACTTAACCTGAGAGCTTAGAAGTCAAAAAATAAAAATCGAGTTTAGGAGGCATTCCTGACTTTTTTTTGTGGATTTTCTTACCCTCATTTTTTAAAAAAAACAATTCTATTTACTGCAACATAAAAATAGGCCTGCAGTTTTATATTGCGGAAACAAGGAGCTCAATATTTTTTGGAGAATTCTGTTTTATCTCATCTTTTAATATTTGTAGCTGATCAGTTTTCTGTGAATTTTGGGGCAGTTATAACAAAATTTTAAAAAATAGTAAAATACCCTGTTCATTTTACATTGCCTTTTTGCGTTTACCAAATTCCTTAAGTATTTCCAAACTTACTTTAAGAAAGCGATTAGGAACCATTGATAATCACATGCTTCCATACAAGTTAATTGATATGGATGAAGACATGTCATAAATAAACAAAGGGGCTTCCAGAAATCGCCGATTCCCTGCTAGTTATGGAAACTACCATTGGCCAGGAACTGCAATTAAAGATTGACACATACCTAACTCTGTAACTTTGTTTTGGACAAGCAGGAATGCTACGTTAGACGAACTTCTAATTTTACAAACTTTTTAAGGTTGAGAAGCAACTTGTTTTATAATGTTGTGTTGATGCATGCACTTGTTGTGTTAAGTAGTTATTATTTCATATTCATGTTGTGGCACACTATTTGCATATTCATGTCTATTGTAATTGTTATTTTAGAAAAAAATATGCAGTGTGGCATAAATATTTGCTCAAAATATGGGAGCAGTGTAACTTGTTTAGTTAATTTGAGCTGTTAATTAGGGTTTACTTTTTAGGCACTAAGGTGCATATCATTTATGAAACAGTCTTCCCTTTTATGCTTTACATTGTTGACTACATGTAGGATTCTTCCAGTCTAGTGTTTTCTTTGTATCCATCAATTCAACTATCAAGGCAGCCCAACAAGCTTTAGTTCAGTTTTTAAGATTATGCAGAGCTTGCAGTATTGTTTTCTCATGTTGTCTACTTTTTTGGTATTCTCAGTAACTCATAATGAGGTTAGTACCATTCACATGGTACGCCAAACCAAGTACCAGCTACATATTATCCACCAGTTTCAGTGCTGTTGAGAACACATTATTGATGAGTTACTGCGTTGTAGATGAATATGTCAAAGTATAGCTCCAATCATTAAGGATCCCAATACAATTCTGTGAAATTTGTGCTCAGTGGTTAATTTGATTCATTTTGTTGTTGTTAGCTGTCATTAAATTATACATTCCATGCAGGATCATTATTTTGTAACACTGAGACTCTTTTTGAGGTGGGTTTGTTTAGTAATAAGTAGTTGCCTTACTCAATACACAGAGCAAGAGCCATAGGTTAACTGTGTCGGCAATACATCAATTGGAAAGCAGTTCATTTTGTCTAGTAATAATCAGAGTCTTTGAAAATTTTATGCTGATGATTTTACCTTCCAAAAGCAGCATCTTCACGAGCATGACTACACAAGTAGCTGCAACATGAGCTGTTCACCTTTTTCCATTTCAATGTGTTGGTGTGCTGCTGTCCTTCATCAGTAGACAACTTCTAAAGGTGCACATGGTGAAGACTAGTGCTGCCACTTTTATCAAACCTTTACTCAGCAGCCCCTGGACAAGCTTTCTGTATTGCTCTTGGCTGCTATTGCAGAAGGGTTTCACGAAACTTGAACTGTCGCAGGGTAATACTATCCTGTTCAGCATTCTCCTGCACTTTTTCTGAATAGTTTTCTACAGGTATGTTATATGAACGGCTCAAATTATTTATAGACATTGAGAAACTAATTGTCAATATCATGTCATGGAAGCTATGAGCTATCCTCAAAAGGCTCGCCACAGCAATTTTACTTTTGCTTGGTAGACATGCCCAAGAAATGGTGATAAATGACGGGTAAATATGAAAAGAAGCTGATTTATAATTTGTCATGTCAATTCACATTCAGTCAGCAGGAGATAACTGAGCTAGAGGCTGCAGGATCATTTTGCCAGCATGCTGCATATCTACATCACAGGGAGCTAACATAAAGAGGATGAACCAAGATAGTTTTAGTTGTGCATTAATCTAGCCATCCAAATCCAAGCAACCTCATGCACATATATTACAAAGCATGGCAACATTGACAAAACACGTTGCATCCTATCTTGAATCTGTTAGTCGAAGACCAGTTGAGTTTTCTCCATCAGGCCACTTTCACATTTTTCTTCAGCCTCTTTGCAGCCTGCACGAAGCCAACGATGACCTGCAACTCATCCAATTGCTTCAACATGGCAATTGCGATTCACAAGAGACAACCAGGATGTGTCAGTAACATTCCATCAATCATTATGCAAGTTGCTGTATATAAATTGTCTTGTTCTACCCACCTGTGACATAAAGTGCCTCTGGACAGCATCCACTAGCTGCTCCTTGGATGGGTTAGGGTTAGCATCCTGTTCAGTATCGTAGCCAGTGAGAACAATGAAACACCATTTGTAGTATATTTATCATTCAATTGGTGGAGTTTGATCTGGGAGTGATTACTTACGAGATTGAAGTGACGCCAATATCTCCACAATGCAGTCATTTCCAGTTTGCTCAGGTCAACTTTCTGCAAAGTTCAGTCAAAGCTTCAGCTACAACCAGCGCATCATCATGGAGAACTCATAATGTTACAACTAACAATAGGAATTTAGTCCAAAACTCTAAATACTACAGAGGTTGACAGAGCAAAGCTACACTGGCATTGACAGATTGCTGGAAGCGATTGTGGAGTTACAAATAATGGTTGTTGCAAGCACAGAAGCCAAGGAAGCAAAAGTCGCACCGTGTGAGCCCTTGAAGAGGAAGAAAAGGACGGCTTGGAATGGGAATCACAAGACATGGAGCGGCTGAAGGATTTGGTCTGGAACCCCCTATGCTGCCTGCTCCTTGACCTTTGTGGCTTTGGTGATTGTGCGTCCTCGGATGCTGCAAGAATGGAATTTATTTAAACAAGACAACATTGCGAACGAGACGCATGCAACCAAAATTGAAGGGTCATTGGTTAGGTGTAAAGAAAACCATGCCATTATTTAAGTTTGTTCACAAGCTAAATTGGTCCGTGACACAACCGGCGTTTCGGGCTAATTCTAGGGTCTAATTGGTCTTTACAACAAAAGTATGGTGCGGTGCACTGACACCAGGTAAACTTTGTCTAATTTGTTGTTAAATATGTGCTCCTTTCCTCAAGATAGATCAAAATATACGACATTGTTATCAATAAGTAGACTGGATTTGATCATGCTAGCAAAATGAGAAAATCATTGAGAATATCAGCATTTAGTATGAAATTCATGGGAAAATTTGTTGAAGAACATGTGTGTGGGATGAATATGATCTTACCCATATCTGAACTATTCCACTGCATGTTTTTACAGTCAAACTTATCATCATCCTCATTGCCAGTTGGGGGTTCAATCACGCTTAAAGCATTCCTTTGCAGCTTTACCTCTATGCCATTGGTAAGCACCTAAGCACAACAAACCAATAATATCATTTTACTTGAAATCAAGCAAAAATTGTAGGCAAACAATCACCTGAAAGAAAATTAAACCCTTGCACTGAACAGTGCGTATCCTATTTAAGATCGAAACTCTAGTTCTGATATATTCATTCCATAGAATAATATCCTATTGTAATTTAGTGCAGGACAATGTTCTAAAAAAAGTTCTACTATCTCCATCTCAGAAAAAGTTTACTTTTCTACACGAATCCAATAAATCATTTGTTCAGATTTGTATACAAAAATAAAGTTTTTTTATAGGATGAAGGTAGTACATAAAAAGGGCAATACACAAGGCTGCCTACAACGAACATGTGCCCCATCCCTTTTAACACTTAAGCCGCATAAGCACGAGGTGAGGTGACTGAACCAACACCGCATACTGGTAAACCTTGACGTAGGTATGTTTTTATTTTGTAGCATAATCAATTAACGATTTTGCCTTGTTATGCAAAAATATATCGGGAAAGTGATGTGGATTCCTTTGGGTATTTGAAAGATTTGGTTTAAAACTGAAATATACCCTAATGATTCAACAAAAATCTGCACAATACGAACAGGCCTGTGTGGTGATCTCATTTCAATGTTCAATTTATCTGTTGTTGCAAGGCGTGCACATCCAAAAGACACTGGGACCAACAAAACAGAACAAGACAACATGACCTTATTTTGGTATCGTTGTTTAGATAAGACATTGGTGCAAGAATAGCGGAAGACCAAAAACCAGTTATATTAGTAAACACAACAGTAGACAACAAACCAATAAGATAACAGAGAGAAGCAGATACAGCCAAACCCAAACATGACCCCAAAAAAATCACATTAGGTGGAACGTCCAAATCATGCAATATCTATATGTCCAACACATCTGATGGGTATCCTCAGTTAGTGTTTAGTTCTTGTTAGCTTCACTCCAATATATGGGACTAAGGATCAGAAAAGCATATCACACGAAAACAGGGAAACATGATTTTGTATCTACTTAGTGGGAGCAAAAACAGGTCATAATAATACTTGTAAGCGTATCACAAGAAATCAGTAAAACATGATTTTGGATCTATATATCGCTCGCAACCATATCATTGTGGGACCAAAGACAAAATCTTGATAATATTTGTCACACAAAAATCCCATCTTGTGATTTGAACTATAGACAAATTGGAGCACAATGGATGCCTGAAGAACATTATCCCATTAGCATCTCCATTTCATCTACAAGACAAAATGATCCATTTGGAAGACATGCAGATATTCCCTTGAATATCCTCACAAGTTCCATGCAGCGGTGGGAATCATACAGCGTTTCACCCATGTAACTGACAAACTGAAACACTGATTGCATTTTTACCCATACCGAAAACAATTCAGATCATTTCAAATTCGTTTAAAAACTAGCACTGATTGCAATCAGATTTGAATCTAGATACTCCAGATCGAACCTATCAAGCAATCCGGGTCAACAACTTCCACAATTGATGCTGACAGCCTAATTGAAACAGAGATCAAGAGCAGTGGGAGAATATAAAAAGAGCCCCACTGCAATCAGGGCCACAGCAAACAGTGAGCAAACAGGATCTAAATTTCAATCCAGAACACATTACAGAAACTAGAAAGACAAAATCCAACTGAATAAAACTCATGACTGGTGCATCTAGCCAAGAATTCTTAATGGGAACCCTAGATGCATAACAAGATCTAGAGCAATCAAGACCATTGCATTGCTCAAGCAGCAAATAAAATAATCTCGAAACATCAGTATAGCAGCAATTTGAACCTGAAATAATGAGATCAAATCAGGACCAATCCAAATTACAAGAGATTAAAATCAGATTAGGTCATTAAGCGAAATTAACCTAAACCCCCAAAAGCGGAAGCCCTAGAGCAGACCAATTGGCGCACCAAAGCCCAAAAGCAAACAAATCGAAAAGCAATTCGCATTGCACCAAATCAAGATCTGTGAAATCAAAAGCGAACCAAATTGCAAGTGAATTTACCAGCCAATGCCATCCCCCAAGTCCGACGGCTTTCTTGACGACTCCATGCAGGCCGACGAGCACCGACTTGGTGCGGTTGTTGCCGGTGACCACCACCTTTGTGTGCCGCGGCAGCACCGACATCTCGTCCTCGCCCCATCCCTCCGGTCCCCGGCCGACCGCCGCAATCATCTCGCCGAACGGATCGACCACTCCCACCTCCAAATTCCTCCCCAATTGGCAGCGAATTGGCCTCCCAATTCCCCTGTTCTAGCGGGCACAAGCGGAGGCGAACCAATTCTTGATCCAAGAAATTCCCAAAATTCACGCCGGGATCGCACCAATCAGGAGAATGTAGTACCCAAGAATCAGAAATCAAGCATTGAGGACCTAAGATTCGCTCCAATTGCCCCTCAATTCGCCCATCCTAGCATCCACAAGAAGCCGAATCTCGATCACTCCAATCCCCCCCAAAAACCTCACGTCCACACCAATCCAGAAACCCCTCCTCCAGCGAGCGAGATCGACCGCCCAGCACCCACAATTCGCACCAATTAATCCCTGCACAGCAAAAAAAAACACAACACCAATTCCCGATCAGAAAAGAAAATTCAGACAAAAACCACCCCCCATCAACAACGCAATGCCAATCCGGGACAAAAAAAACCCCACCCCAAATTCGGAGATCGCGCCAATGCGCAGCCCGAATCCGCTGCGAATTGGAAGGAAAGGAGAGAATCAATCCACGCAGGGATTGGGAGCGGAGCAGAGCAGAGTGAAGCAGTTGTAGTAGCAGAGTGGATACGTGTATGTGACTTTGCTGCTTTCGTTTTCCTTGTGCCTCTCTCTGCCCTCTGCCTGCTGCCTGGATTCATAGCAGGCAGCAGGCGCGGGCCAATAGGGTGACGACGCGTGTCTGACGGCGGCCGTTTGGGTGTGACGGGGGAGAGGGGTGCGAAATGACGGGGTTGCCCTTGGCGGTATTTTTATTTTCGCCCGTGTGTTCGAATGGTTTTGAAATTTGGAACCCGGGTAAGATGGGGGAGAGTCATGAGTGGGTTGGGCTCGTGGACCGGGTTTTGGTGGACCCTTTCGCGCTGCCTTTTTTTACTGTTGTCCCCTGTGGACCGGATTTTTGGTGGCTGTACTGGATGGATGTGAAGGTCATCATCACAAGGGAGTATTTCCCTTGAAACCTCGGTGCTGAGGTCCTGTCTTTCATTTGGAAGGCTGTTTGTTATGCATGATTGTCCATACCCTATTTAGAACATAGAAATACTTTTGCAATTAAATACAAGACTCACATGGACTATTATAAATTTACAGGGTTTTTATACATATTTTATATAGAACAATTCGTTTTAGGCAGCCCATAAAAAAATTGTGTGGTGTTCAACCTTTAGTTCCTGCCTTCTTCGAACATATAGGGAGTGGAAAATTTCTACCTGGCTGTGATGGTTAATTTTATTTCTTCTATGTCTGCTGCATCAAGGTGAGGAAGCGAAGAAAATGCGCCACTGTCAGCTTTTTATCATGAATGGTTTTTAGATGGGTCGTCTATCAAAAAAAAAACTTCTATGACCCTTCTTGTCTGAGATTTGGGTTATTTTGAATTTTAAATTTTGATTTTAGTTTACTGATTTATTGCACTCATGTTTGTACTTACTAGCCATTTTGAGTTATTCAATAGTACATGCCATTTTGTGAAAAGTTGGATTCATCTTATTCTTGTACTAACTAATGTTCGCTTAGATAATCAAACTAACCATGCATGAATAATGGATTCTTATTTGCCCATTTGTCCTTTAAGAACAATACACCATTTCGCTCCATTTCTTTGTCAATCTCTGAGATTTTCTACTCCGTTGTTTGTAGGAGAAAAGCAAGGCATCGCCCCATGTGTTCCTCCCTGTGCATTTGGAAGTTTTGGAATCAATTTTTCATCCAGTTGAAATATTTTGGATTGATACAAAGGTTTGAAACTGAAGGTTTCTTTGACATATCAGCGAAAATTCCAAACCTTTCATGGCTCTTTTCAAACATAGGAATAAACCTATATTACCTATGTTTGAAAGGACCTATCTTACCTACATTACTTAGGTACAACATAGGAATAGATAGCTATGTCTCAAGGCTCTTTTAAAACGTGTGATTTAAAAATGCAGAAACAAGAAAAAGCACATAATTATGGTGGCACACTAACTTTTAGCCTAAGGTATATCAAAACACAAGAATTGTTCAATCAAGTTGTTTGGATGCTTCACAGAAAATAGTGCATGAATTTGAATTTGAAGAGATAGAGAATGTGTATGACACTATGGGAATATTTCAAGAGTTTTGTGCTCATGCATGGTAATAGAATTCCTCTAAAGATTCCTATCAATTTAGTTATTGCATAAGAATTTTAAAGGGGCTGTCCTTTGTTCCAAAGGAGTAGAGGTTGTAAACAACCATGAACCTACGAATTTTATCAACATAATTATTAGGGGATAGACAATGGTCTGGCGTTAGTGTATAGAAATAAATAAGGTAAGGTATTTAATGATTTATGTGAAGAAAAATAAATAAGGAAAGAGAAGGACCTTATTTGTTGATCGTTAAATGGCCTAATAGATACTTCATAGATATAATGTCATATAGAGTGTCTATGAAATTAAATCAGTAATCTGCGGATCTTAGACATATAATGGTGTATAAGTAGTATCAGTCTATTATTTAATATAATATAATTAATAACGTAAAAGGTTTATAGAGCAACCGTTTAACTCAAGGTTCGTGCTCTTATATAGCATAATGGCAACTTGTGTTCCTCCTGACAGAATTAATGGAAGTTTTGTCAAAACACCACACGAGCAAAATCCGCACCATGTTACTCCCACATTCTATAGCCTTATTAGCAAACCCTTAACCACGGTGACGACATGCATAAGACAAAAGCAGGTCTAAGAAGTACAGGACAGCATTACCGAAGGAAAAAAAAAACATAACAAAAAGCTTGCGTGCAGCACCTGAGCACCCAGCGATAAAAAAAAAAAGAGAATAAAATACTCCTCCTCCCAGCCGTGGTGGACCCCACGTTACGCCACACGGTGGGGGCCACGCGCGGCCGCGCTAACGCCGTCACGGGGGCGCAGGGCAGGTGTGGGTCTCAGCGTGACGTTACGCGCGTCAATGCGGAGACATGTCACCCACAATATCACGCACGCGCCTTACGGACACGTGGGCCATGTATGCTCTGACCCCACCTGTCATCGAGAGGTACAGATGATGGTGGCTGGGGTTTACCTCTTTCCACCACGTCGCCCCCACGGGGCCCGGAAATATCTGCACGCCGACGCGGGGTGGATCTGGGCCGTCCGTGTGCGGATCAGGGGATGCTCCGCCGTCCGATCGCGCGGGGAGGTACGTGGGCCCACTGATCGAGGGGTCGAGGATTTTTTTTTCGTTTTTTTAGTGTGGGCCCTGGTGCGATGGATGGAGAGTGATGCGTGGCTTCCAGAAAGTCACATTTGCAGTGTCGGCTTCTTCGCAAGTCCTTGGACAGGCAGTAATCTGCATTTTGACATTTTGTGACCTTCGTTTTGGATGAACCAAGGAATCATTCGAAAGGGAAATAGGAGTACTCATTTTGTGAATTTTGTTTGCGAATTATTTTTACTGATCATATAATAACCTTTGAAAGTCAGTCTAGAGATTAGTGTAATTATGCAATCTCTGTTTAGTGCGTCAAAGTTTTTGCCTTAGGCATTGTTGACTCTGATTGGTTTTAATTCAGTCACAGTGAGTCAAGTCAAGCTCACCTTTTTAGCTTATGGGGTTAACAAGTTAGCTTGTAAGCTTCGGTTTGATTAGTTTTTAATTATATCTAAACTAATTTATATCTAAGTAAGTTATTAATAAGTTAGTATTTATTATTATATTAATATATGATAGAATAATAAATTTAAAATGTGATATAAATGAGATAGAGTTTGTGAATGAGACTAAGAGCTTACTTGCGGTGTGCTTCTATTGTTAGGGTTAATGAGTCAAGTTGGCTTCTTAATAAAACGAGCGTAAATAAACCGAGCTGACTTGTTAGCTTGTTATCGAGCAATTAATTTTTTTACCCGTTTGACATATTCCATCATGTTGATTGCCGTTAGTGCAGTCGTGCAGGTCTAAGTAGCTATTTATTTGAAGCTATTGATTTTTTTTCTTATTTATCAATCAATTTTCAACCTAAATCAACATCAACTATTCTCACATAATATGTTTTCTTCTTCACACTAAATCGGGTCACCGTTGTACTTAAAGGTGTTAGTAGGCGATCATCTTCAATGCAATGGAGGGCCCTAAGGCGGCGCTGATAGAGATAGAGGAGGGTGTCATCACATCCTTTGTCCAAGCTTTATATCGACTATGTTGTAACTGTCTCTCTAACTAAAACTTAGCGGAGATGCACTGGTTGTCATCGGCCTCTCTCTATGTCAGTCATCGTAATGCACGTATCGCCGTCTTTTGCCTAATTTTAATGCAGCTATATCTATCTGTAAAAAAAGTGGTGGGAATAGCTTGCCGTTACCAGAAATATATAGTAACAGTTAGATCAACAGTAAAAGAATTAGCATAGGTGATTTACAGAGCATCGAAGAGACATAAGAATCATGAGTGAATGGGCTGTGTGGTACGTTGTAAGCTAAGTAGCGCATTGAGCTTTGTATAGTAGTTCATACTTTTTTTTTACTACCAGCTGTCCTAATAAATCAACAGTGATAGTGGGGTTAAGATCGGATGCCATTTTCAATTCCAACTTTTACAAATTTCCAATCAAATAAGAGATGCTTAATTTGACAACAATGTCTTGAGTTGTATCGAGCGGATTTGAATAGTGGTGGTCTCAAGGAGACGTGGGAAGCCAAGGCCGAGAATGGTGCAGGTGTGGGAGACAGCGATGGGTGCGAGTGACAGGCAATGGTACCGTGTGGAAAAAGTCGGCCGTACCAACCGACTAGTCGGTCGACTATACGGAGTCGGTAACAAGAACGATCCGTACTAGCAGTTCACAACGGGATTTTGTTGTTGAAATGTCATGACAGCTTATCATCCTGATTAATCAGCCAATTAGTGATTAATCACTCAAGAGCTGGTGGTCTTTTTAGGGAAATTTTGTGTACTTAAATTTAAAACATGTTTTCTTTTGGTCATTAGTTTACATTATATAGTTTGTGACTACGTGGCAATTCATGCTTCTATTGCAAAACTATCTTTTAAATACTAATCGGTTGAGTCCTAACGATATAATGAGTTTAAATATAAAAAAAAACTTTACAACTAAGCGCACACACATATATATATATAAATACACACATACCCGCGCACACATATATATTATTTGGTGTACGATAAATTTATATATAATTTTAAGTCATCCGTATTTTGATTAATCGCTTAAAGGTAGTATCCGTTCGAGGTGAGCTCAGTTTAGCTAAATCTAGGTCTCTTCATCGCCACAACGTGTGCTTGATTACTCTACATGCAAACTGTCCTACTCTACTCTAGCTTTGTGGTAATACAGATAACTAAACTAATGGAGAGATGGCGAGGGATGGATTACATCTGTAGTACTACGTGATTGTGCTGTTGTGCGTCAGCACTGTCAGTAGGGGAAATTGGAAGTGGACCATCACTTATTGAAGTAGCCCATGGCAGGCATAAATTGAAGTCACAAGAATAGGATCGTATCCCGACATCGGACATGCCACACTGGCAATGGTCTCACTATCATCCCTCAATCCAAAAGTTTTCCAAAAGTTTTCACAATTTTTACTGCTTGCCTTCTCCATTGAAAAATTATATGAGCAATCTAGCATGAATGGTCTACAATAGGCGTGGGTCAACCTATCAATAACCCTAAATAATTTATCTAGTTGAGCTAGAGTTTATCATAAATTATCCTAGAACCAACTGGTGTCTGTTTATTCAATGGAGTCAAAGGAAAGTTAAAATTCCATTTCTTTTTTCATATATATATGAGAGTTGATCCAAATCCTCTAGAATTTATAAAAAAAATTCTCATCTTGAAGAAAAATAATTCATTCTTTTTTTTTCTTCTTTGTCAATTCTAATATGTGCTATGGTCAAAATCACAATCCTTCCTCAACCAACCAAGGGTTGTGTTTCTTTTCTCACCTTTCCAATCATAACTCTCGTTTTCACGCGCATGCTTTTTAAATGAGATACTTTTTTTAAAAAAAGTCTATAAGAAAGTTGTTATAAAATTAATATTAATATATTTTTTAAGTTTTTAGCTAATATTTAATTAATAATATACTAATCCGCTAAGTTGCACGAGAATCTTCTACCAACACATAACTGGAACGTGCCTAGCATGAACAGCAGCAGGGCCTACAACCCTGATGGTTGATGAATCAGCATGGCTCTGATGTCTGTGTAGACCATTCTAAAGGTGCACTAAGGTTTCCAACAACGTGAGAAATATTCACTCTGCTGTGAAATCATCTCAAATAGACACCTCAATAAACACATTAGATACAACCGATAACTTTGTCTTTAACTATTTGTAACACTTCTCTTGTTAACTATCTCCACGTAAAAATGCTAGCATTTGACGTGGCATGTCAATTTGATGCAACACGCATCAGGCCAACAGTGGATTCTTACCTAGAAGGCTAGAAGCCTAGAGCAGCGCAAACAGTAGAGACATTGAAACGATGATAGTTTTTCTATGTGTGAAGCATGAACAGATAAAGGAACGTTGGTACATGAAAAGATTGAATCTGCCTGATGCACATGAACACTCTGGATGAGTTTTCTAACATGGTAAAGGGACATTTTTACGTACACAAACAAATGGAAATTAAAATAACATAGAACTTATGATTAGACCATGCCCAACACTCTATCCTAGGTAGTGCTCTTGAGCCACCATGTCGGAGGTAAGCCGAGTTGGCACTTGAGCCCGTGCCTTCCTATGTTCCCAAAGCCGTGCGTGACCTCTGCAGGTCACGGGGCTTGGGCGTGGCTCACACTTAGGTACCGTGGAGCCTTGGCTCGGAGCTACATGATAGGGGAGCCGGTGCCTCATGCGGTCCTAAATTCCCCATCTCACTCATGCACTCGCCCTCATCCTCTTTGCCCTAGCTCATGTCGTCTTTTCTCATCCTCATTTTGACAGCATAGTTCGCCATCGGCTACTTGGCCCATCTTCACCGCCCGCTATTGCAGGAGCTTGTTGGCTACATTGACATCAAGTTTGGCTCTAGATTATGAGAGTCAGGTATGTTAGCAAACTATATCCTCTACTACCACCGCCGCCGCTGTTCTTTGTGGGCTTAAAGGTTTCAATGGATTGGGAAACACATCCCTCTGATTTGCCTAATTATCATGTAGGTTTCGATGGATTTCAATCCTCCCCATGGTTTCATGCATTTCCTCCAAGATCTCAATATAGCCAACAATCTGGAGCAGTCTGCAAGCCAACCCTACGTGAATCCTCTCCAGCAAGCCTTTCCATTCGCCCACAGTCAGTTCTCCTTATTTTGTATGCAAGAACCCACAGGCAACTCTTCTTTCGGTTCAAGATCTAGGCGGCATTGGTGGGTTTGGGCCAACCCTAAGCCTAGGGATGATGGGAAGGCGCAAATGCATTACAACAATGAAGAGGATCTAAGACTGGTAAGTACTAAATTGCCACCTTTTTGTCAATTGTTGGTGGATGGTATAGGTATTTTTAATTTTGTTGTGCCTAGTGAGTGTATAGGTCCCATTTGTGAACTTAGATTAATAGTAGTGATTGCAGTGCTAAATAAATATAGATGCTTAGTTCTCATTTATATTTGCTACAATGGATTACTGATGTCACAATTGTCAGAATGAATTGCTACATCGATATAAGGTTCCATTTTTATGAGTAGTTATGCAAGACATTTCAATTGATCTGAATACCCCGTCGATGTCACAATGTCAATATAGGTCAGTGCATGGTTGAATCATTCTATGGACCCCATAGAAGTCAATTCAAGGAAGGGAAAAACCTACTAGACGCAAGTTATTGCTAACTTTAATGCCACCACACCCAATGGAAGGTAGAGGAAGATGACCAATTTGAAGAGTGATTGGCATAAGACAACTAAGAAAGTTGTTACATTCAACTTAAGAATGCTTATCAAAGTGGGAGAAGTGAAGATCAACTTATGTAACAAGTTTTGGAGCTGTACCACTCACATCATGGACGACATTTCACATTTGTGCATTGGTGGAAGGCAATATGTGATAATTCCAAATGGAATATGCAAGTTTCAAGTCTCAGGCTTGAAAATTCAAGCCTCCTAACCTTGTGTTATATGAAATTTTGATGATTTATAAAAACATATATTAGGACTAACTATTTCTATAAGTTGAATTGACTAGTTTAAGTTTCTACATCAAGCTAAGGATATTGATAGATCTGTTGATGAAGAAGAGAAGCTAGAAGATAAAAATCATTAGGGATGACCAAGCGAACATATTGAAGATATGGGGTACAAAGTGACTTTATATGGCAAGATGGTGACGTGCAAGCAATGCTTGGTTATGATAGACCATGCAATGGTGAAGGGTAAGCGAATGGCTTGGTGTTGATGGACTAATGTAGTGGTGAAGGGTGAGTGAAGGTTTAGCACTAATAGACCGTACTAGACCATGCGAAGTTACGGATGATCCGCATCAATCAAATGAAAAAGAGAAGAGAAGCATTGGCAACCCTCAAGATAAAAGAAAAAGGATGGCATGAAGGTATTCTTATTGGTGTAGCTTTTCTATTTATATTGAAGTATAGAAATATTGTACTATTAAGAAGGGTGCAACGTTGATGTATTTGTTTATATCTCAGTGCTCAAAGTGGCCTATCCAAGTGCTTCCTTGAAAGAAGCCTAAGCCTTAACTTGACCTCTAAGTGGTTTTAGAGCTTGTTCTTGTTTGGGTTGAGTAGCCCTCTCAATAAACTTTTCATAAAGTCCAAGATTATCGAAACTGGACTCTAGAGCCAAGAGTTATAACCGTTTTTATGGGGTGTTGTTAGGGCTATCAGGGAGTAGCGGGTACTCAGTCTTTGGGGCCAGATATTGCAGTCCGACCTTGTTGATCTAGCAAAGAAACTAGACCAGAGTCTTTGGTACAAATTCTCTATTTGGCAGTGAGAACTAAATAGAGTCTTCAGTGTTTCCGACCGGAGTCTCTAGTGTTCGAATGTGTGAGTATGGCTAATTTTTTGTGGCTCGGATATTTAAATCCCTTCACCCCCTTCATCCTTTGCTGCTGAGTTTGGGCAAGAGTATGTCTATCTAAAGCCAAATAACCCCTCACATATCTCCTACCTTTGTGGTGGCTCTTTGTAAGAGAGATTTGAGAAGAGAAAATTGTTGGATTGAAAGGTTGCAAGGTTGAGAACAAATAAGCTTCAATCTATTCTTTGAGCACTTAAGTTTATAGCAAGTAAATCTTTGATTATGTTTGTTACTCTTGAAGTTCGAGGTCTCCTAGATGACTAGGAGTCAGCAATGTGCTCCTAAGGTTGTGGTGAGCCTCTAGAGAATTTGTGAAGGTTTTCCCTCATCTTCATAAAGAAAGAGGTAATTGAGTAAGAACCAAGCTTGATCTTAGATGTTGCTTGGTAGAGCAAGCTTCACTGGAGGTACTTTCTCATTGCCCAAGTGTAAGGATCTCGGTGATCACTTGAGAACGAAGCTTTTGTCTTAGTGGTTGCTTGAAAGAAAAAGCTTCATCCTTGGTGTTTGCTTGTGAGGCTTGGGATCGAGATATCTAGTTACTTGAAGTCCCTCAATGGAGAGTAGGATCGTTGGATCCCAACTTTAGAAAAAAAATTGTGTCTCCTCATTTCACTTATCTACTTATTGCACTTGTTTTACCATCACTCTATCCCCCTTCTTAACCAAGATTGTACCTAACACATGCTTCTTGAGTGTGCTATCAAGGGACAAGAATATCCGGTACTTTGTACTAGAGTATCCGGTAGAAGTACTATGCCTGACAAAGTGTTTTGACTAGAGTCTTTGGTGGTTGGGAATAGATACTCTAGTGAAAATTTTAATTACGCTATGAGTGTTTTTTAGAACAAACATTCACCTCCCTCTGTATGACATTAAGGTCCTTTCAAGACGTAGGAAGGCAACCCTTGATTTGAATATGAATGCACCTCCCAATGATTCTCTTGCTCCCATGCAATGCTCTAAGAGAGTGAAGAGAGCTAAGAAAGGCAAGGAAGGAGTTGTGACAGGGGAGATGAAGGAATTGGTGAAGTCACTTGTGGATGCACAAGCAAGCTAGTAGAATGATGTTGAGGGCATGAAGGAGTTCTAATAGAGGCTATCAGATCAGAATGATGCTCTTGGCTACAAAAGAGAAGAGGAAGGCTGAGATGATCGAGCACAAGAATAAGTTACTTGACAAGTTATCTGAGATGTTGGATGTTGACACATTGGGCATAGAACCATGGTGCATGGAGGCTCACATGAAGATGACCATGCACCTTTCAGACAAGCTTTGGGGGAGAGATGGCCATGATGAGATAGATGACTCTAAGTGGTGGCTGGTTTGTGTCTTCCCTCAATAGCAACATAACTATGGCTACAAAATTTCAACTCATTGCCATGTCATATCTTCTTTGCAGACATTATGGTGGTTTAATGCACATCATCACATTTTGGGATTGCTTGTGTGGTAATTAAAGAGCAATCGACACTATTGAATGTGTTTTAGATTTTGGTATAGTGTTCCTCTTTTGGGGCTTTCTTTTCATAGTACACATTGGGGATTACTTATAGATACAAGACATAGATGAATTGAAGGTTACGTGTAGATAGAAATACATGTGAGTTTTTGTGTTGATAAATTAAATTCAATCTGAATGCTATATGTTGTAATGGCCATGTGAGCTTAACTTGAATAAGTTGCACTTAAACAATGTGAAATGTAATGTGGCCATATGAGCCTAAATTGAATGAATTGCACTAGAATGATTTGAAATGTAATGTGGACATATGAGCCTAACTTGAATGAGCTAAGATTGGTCTATATATTCAATAGTATTTGCGTGCTTGCATTTGGGATTATGGAGAATTTGTAGTTATTTCTTATTGCTGGTTGATTGAATTGATATTATAGGTACAAGTGACTCAGTTGACATATGTCTATTTTCTATTGTGCCTTGTTCTATGTTTTATGTGCTTATTCCTAGTGCCCTTTTTTGGTAGACATGTCTGATTACTCTGATGATGGTGATGATGTTGTTGATCTAACCGAATTATATATAATGGATGATTACATTGCCTAGCAAAATGCTTTCAATAGTGTAGTTTCTCAAGTTGGATCACTAATGTTAAACCACTTTGATTCTGATGCTACATCACGACCTTGTAGACAAAGTGGTACTAGGAGATATATTGAAAGGACCTAAGAAGAGGGTCATGCGAGGCTGTTTGCCAATTATTTATGTGATAATCCACTTTATAGTGAAAGACAATTTTGCCGATGTTTTCGCATGAGAAGGCAACTTTTCCTTACAATCGTGGAAGCATTGGGTTAGTGGTCTCCATACTTCACTCAAAGACCCGGTGCTATAGGTTGTCAAGGCCTTTCTCCTTTGCACTAGTGCACAATCGTTAATCGTATGCTTGCATATGCTACTTGTGCCAATCAAACCAATGATTATGTTTGTATTGGGGGTCCCACTGCACAAGAAAGTCTCAAGTTTGTTTTTCAAGGTGTTATAGATGTCTTTGGACCTACATATTTAAGAAAGCCGAATGTGGATGATGTAAAACATATACTCTAGGTTAGTGAGAGATGTGGTTTTCTAGAAATGCTAGGCTCAAATTATTGTATGCATTGAAATTGGAAAAATTGTCCTAATGGTTAGAAAGTGATGTATACTGGGGGTGATTATGGTGCTGCAATGATTATTTTAGAGGCAGTTACATCTCATGATCTATAGATTTAACATGCTTTTTTTTGGTGTAGCAGGTTCAAACAACTACATAAATGTGATAAACCAATCCCCTGTTTTCAGAGACTTGTCATATGGCAAAGCTACACAAGTGAGTTTCAATGTAAATGGAGATCATTATGACAAAGGATATTATTTTACTGATAACATTTTATCTAGAATGGGCTACACTCATGAACTCAATCAGGTTACCTTAGACCACAAAGAATCAACTATTTGCAACAATGCAAAAATCATGAAGAAAGGATGTCAAATATACTTTTGGTATACTCAAGACCTAGTTTAAGGTGACTGTTGTCCCTTGTTAGCTATGGCAAGTAGCTAATATATAATGAAGGCATGCATTGTTATGCACAACATGATTATTGAGGATGACAAGGACATTGAACCACTAGACTTAAATGAATATGATGAAGAAGGCGGCAGCGGCTTTCAAATCCCGCCGACTCCCATAGGCGGCAGTAGGTCCAAGCGGCCCATGGCCTCCCGTCGATGACCACGGGTCACAAACTCATTGACTCCGAGCTCCTAATGGCGGCTATAGCTCCTGCTATCGAAACTCTTACTCCCATTGGCAGCGCTATGGCTGCAGCGGCGACGCCTAAATGCCTTAGCAACTAAGATCCTGTTGGTGGTGGCGCCAAAATCTCATTGGAGATGGTGGCTTCCGTTGGCATGGGGGTTCCTGTCTACGGCAGCTCCATCGGCGCTTGAGCTCCTGTCCTCTGGACCCAAGCTCCCCTCAACTAATTTGTTAATTATTATGAATTGCAATTTTTTTGTATGGATGCTCATGTTATTATTATGTTGGTATTTTTTATATCACCCTTTTTTTATCCTTTGTGTAATATTAATCTCAGTATTTTCAACTAGCTATATCCATAGTTCATCATATAAAAAAAATTCAATCCATAGCAAGCTATCTAATCTTCCAACTATGCACTCAAATTTCATGTCCTCTATTCTCAAGGGGCATAATGGATATTTCTAACTAAACTAACCTCTGGACTGAGGGAGATATGATAGAAAGGGTATGCAACGGATCTAAATAAAATTTTTGAGGGCACATAAGCGATTGGGTATTTTTTAGGCGCATAGAAGGGATTGGGTGAGTTCTGAGGTTTACATAGGGAATTTTTTCATTTCGATTATCTATGACTCATGACATACTAGAACTCCAATAACTTATGGTTTATGGTTCATATATGATTTATTCATTCGATATTCAAATGCTACATATGTTTCTTTGTTTGTAAATGTTGTCAAATGATTCTAAAAAATATGAAAGCAAAAGGGCTTTTAGACTTGATAGATCAACTCAGTTCCTTATGGAGTTGTAGGATATCTTTGTTTAGTGGGGAAGCCAAAAATCACTTTTTAGGGTAGATAGTTTATCATTGCATTCTTATATGCTCCTATCGTGTTTAAGACTATGGAGTAAACCTGGAGAAATTCCTCAAAATTCGTACTTCCATCATACTTCTCTACTAGGTCAGGTCAGAATTTAGATGGCCACCTCACTTCTATAAGAGAATGGATGAACGCTACACAACCTTTGCTTGGTTGAAAAGAGATATGATAATTGTTGTATAGAGAATGACTTTGAGGATCTAATGACGATGATAAGGATGATGACAAGCCACTGGGCGAGCTATCTAGCTCTTGAGAGGGCCGTCGTTGGTTGTCATGGTCCTAACGCCATGGTGGCGATAAAGAATTTCGCCAACTATGCCCATGGCTTCATCGATTGTCCTTTCCTCATCGGCGATATGGGGAGCAGTTGTAGTCGTCATGATGATCTTGACAATCATCACGGTCATCCCTATGCTCACAGTCCTTCCTACGTCTCTCTAGGCCATCACATAAATTATGACCCTGGTGAGAGTGGCACCGTGATAAAAAAATCTTATTGTCGAGAGGAACCTTACATGTTTTTCCAAGTACAATGATGGTTTCTGCCACCCCGAGGGTTAACGGTTTTGTCATCATTACTTTGATCACGCGGGGGTAGAGATTTGTCACCAATTTATGGGAGTTTTTCCTATTCTTTTCCTATAGCTTTAGCAAAAGTGATATCGAGATTGGTGATAGAAGACTTCATCCTTTTAAGCCACTCTGCGAACTGTGTGTTGGTGGAGAGATCTACTAAAGGTTGGTCCAACAGAGAACGTGTTGTCACTAGGTGTTGTGTAGGAGTGATGTTTTCATCCTCAAAAGAAGTAGATGTAGATGGCGACATCAATCTGAGTACTTCCTCACCTCCGAGGTCTTGCATCAATTTCCTAGCTCCTGGTGAAGTCTTCGTGGTCACCTCGACATCACGGTCGAATATCGAATCTAAGGAAGAGTCTTCAAATCCATATTATTCAAGCCCGTGAAGTACAGAGGGCTCATTTGAATCTAATCCAATGAACCCCACTAGGCAATCATAGTCGACATCGATAATTTGTTAACCTACTCTGTATCATCATATTGAATCCGACAGGAGTGGAGTGAATCACTTGTCAATGAAGGCTTGTTATCAGAAGCAGCTTATTGGGTGACCTCCGTTTGGAACACTCTACACCTGGGTAACGAGTGGGAACTTGTCTTTTGGATGGGACACCACGGGCGTTTTTTTTTGAAACCTTCTTAAACAAGTCTAAACTTTCCTTACAAGTGGTTTCAGTATGCTGATCAGTAGCTCTGGTGGTATAGTTGTCACCAGGATAGTGATTGTTCCGATCTAAAGCTAGGTGACTGCTAGCCGGATTGAATATCTTAGGCCTAAGCTATCTCCAAGACCTTCATTGGAAGTGTTGCTTCTTAAAATCATTTTCGATGGAAACCTTTGAAACACCAGGCCCCACCTGGCGTGCCAACTATTGGTGGGTGATATTCGACTATGGTATTTGTAGGCGTAGGGTTCGATTGATGCCAAAGTATTCACGAGATGGTAGCAAGAAGAAGACATATAAATATTTTTATACAAATTTAGGCTCTCAATGTGAATAATAACCATACTCCTATTTATAGGTATTTGGCGATTTGAACCACATAGAGTACAAGGTGGGAACAATATACTCTATCTAGCCTATCCAACTAGTAGACGGTGACCTATATGGCGAGATATAGTCGGCGGCTAGCAGTGAGGTAGCTCCTTGGATCTAGGCTCGATGTGGCTTATGTTTGGCTTGAAATTCGATATTGGATCTGATGCACTCCCCGCCTATGAGACTATTATTTTTACACTAATAGATGTCCCCTTTTTTAAGTAAAACTCAAAAAACTTCTTAGTCAATATGATCAAGTAGGTTAATTCGTCCCTGGATTGGACTTCACAGTCCTACCATAATCAGGCATGATTTTCTTCCTTAGTCGTGTATGCTTCTATCTTTAGAGACACATGTCTGTATATATATAGGTATGCGGTATTCCTAGAAATTCTTTAGTCCATGAATAGAATATATGTCATATGTAGGAAACTAACAAAATGTTTTCTTGTAAATTAGAAATGTTGAGCTCTTACAATGCATTGCATGGTGTTTGTAGCAGTAGATTAAAAGTTAAAAGTTGATTCACATGACAAAGTTGAAAGGCTTCATATAGTAAGGAAATTTAGCTATTTGTGTGACAAAATTTTGAGATTGCTAATCGGAGTATAGTGTCTGATATCTACTATATTCATTAGCGAATTCTAGCTTGACCTAATATGTTTACTAAAATTTAATAGTGGACAACACTCTAGTTAGATTGACTTTATTCTCACAAGAAGAGAAGATAAACGTGCTTGTTTAGATTGTAAGATAATATCAAAAGAGTGTGTTGTTTTTCAATATAAGCTTTTGGTATCCGACTTTTGATTTTAGGTACATGCCCATAAGGATAAACAAGCCAAGATTTTAAGGACAAAGTGGTGGAAATTGAAAAGAGAAACGTTAGTTATCTTTAAGAAAAAGAGTTATCAAAGTGGGCTTTTGGAATGAAGAAGACAATGCAAACAATATGTGAGAAAAGATGTCAACCTGCATTCAAAAGGTAGCTTTAAAGGTGTTTGGAGTAAGTAAAGAGAGTAGATGTGAACCTAAAGATATTTAGTGGTAGAATGAGAAAGTTTAAAGGGTTATTAAGGAGAAGAATTAATGCTATACACTTTTGTACCATGACAGGAATACGAACAACATAGAAAAGTACAAAGTAGCGAAGAAGTTCGCAAAAAGAGTTATGACTAAGGCAAAGGGTCTGGCTTATGAGGATCGCTACCAACGGTTGAGTATGAATGAAGGAGAGAAGAACATCTATAGGATGGCTAGAATTCGTGAGAAGAAGATAAAAGGCCACAACCAATTTACGTGCATTAAGGATAAGAAAGAGTAACTCTTAGTGAAGAAGAATGATATCAAACATAGATGGCAAGAGTATTTTATTAATTTATTTACTAGTAACAATTAGAACACAAACTTTTAGTTGGATGACTCATACCAACATGTGCTTTGTGTGGTGGATCCAAGAATCTAAGGTCAGAGAGGCATTGAAAATGATAAAGCGGGTAAGGCGATTGGTCCTGATAGTATCCCAATCAAGATGTAAAAATAGCTCAATAATTTAGCTATAGTATTGTTGACCAAGTTGTTCAACTATATTTTGGTCAAACAAGATGATTGAAGAGTAGAGAAGTGTATTGGTATAAGTCTACAAGAACAAAAGAAATATGCAAAATTATACTAATTATCGAGGAATTAAGCTAATGAGCCATACTATGAAATCATGGGAGAAATTTATCAAGTATTGTTTGATAGAAATGATGCGGCTCTTTATGAACCAATTTAGTATCTTGCCTAGATGATCAATTATAAAAGCAATTTCCTTAATAAGATAAGTTATGGAGCAGTATAGAGAGAAAAAGAATGATTTACACATGGTTTTTATTGACTTGAAGAGGATTTACTATAAAATACCAAGAAATATTATGTGATGGGCTTTTGACAAGCATAAAATTCTAATAAAGTTCATTGCCCTTATTAAGGATATGTACAACAATGTTGTGATTAGAGTTCAAACAAGTGATAAGGACATATATGACTTTTTGATTAAAATAGGACTGCATTAAGGATTGGCTTTGAGCCCTTATCTTTTTCACATGGTCATAAATAAGTTTACATGGACATAAAATGAGATATCTCTTAGTATATACTTTTTGCTGATGATGTAGAGTTAGTTGATAAAAGTTTAAGTGAAAATAAATAAGAAGCTAGAGTTATGACGGCATACTCTAGAGTCAAAAGATTTTAGACTCAATATAACTAAAACTGAATATATAAGATATAACTTTAGCACTACTATACATGAGATGAAAAATATTAGTTTGGAAGGTTAAGTATATCTTTCACTATTTGGGATCAATACTAATGCTAGTTATAAAATCAAAGTGGGTGGATAAAATTATAAAAAAATATCGGTATTCTTTTGTGATAAGAATATATCCTAAATGTTAAAATGCAAGTTTTATAAAATGATAATTAGACCTACGATGTTATATGTTGCAAAATATTCACCCAAAAAAGACGATGTATTTAACAGTTGTTAGGAGATACGTATGTTGCGTTAAATTTGCAGGTCTACAAGAACAGATTGGGTTCAGAACGATATTATATGTGATAGGTTAGAAATGATATATTCAACAGAAACCTCTAGAGACATATATGAATATTAGAATCCTGATGCAACATAATAATAATATTGGTAGAGACAGTGAAATACTAAAATAATATAGGAGTAGACTAAAAAAATATTTAAATTATTAAAATATTTTTAAAGTTTTAGAATATGAGTGTATGAAAATCAGCTATTTTTATATGTGGCTCAACCTAGATTTAAATTTATTTGACGCGGATGCATTTATCCTTTCTATTACACGCTAAATATTAGGTTGCTTTAGTCAATTATCTGATTATTAAGTGGGAAGTTTCACTGAATGACTGAAATCTTATAGTTGTTAATTAGAAGTGACCAGAGAACCCGATATGAGCAGAATACTCAATCACGGCATGATTTATGTCACAATTAAGTATGACCCCAGCCTCAAGCTTAATTAAAGAGTAGTTCCTCCTATGCTTTCAGCATACCACAGTTCCAAATATACTCTCGCAGTTTCTTAGCTCAAGTTAGCAGGTAGCTACTGTTGCTTGGCCAGATACTACATTTTTTGATGCAGAGATTGGATTAATTTCTATTATTGAAAAAAAAGCTAGCTTCTGCTTCTTCTTAATCTCACTTGAACTCCAGTATGTTTTTATGTTTCTATTTTATATCCGATTGATGCATCTTATATTCAAATGCCACAGATGTTTCTTCGTAAATGCTAAGAGATTCTGAAAATATGAAAATAACAGGATACCAATAGTTCAATTCATGGGAAAAATCCAAAAAGGCAAACTATATCCATCCCTGAAAGGCGATTGGCAGCTTCACCACTAATAAAGACAGCCTACAAACTCGTCAACTCCAGACGGAACTGAATAAATCTATCAAATCTGAAAAGGACAGCAAATTATCCCTTAATCCACACCGTTTGCCCGCTTAATTTAGCTGTCCTAATTGACCATCTAGCTGTGACAACAAGTAGCACCAACACAGCACCCTTGGATCATCAACCTTTTACAAAAAAAAGGGAAAAGGTGTGGATCAATTGCCTTCCTCTTTCGACCCTTTTATAACTTGTTTGTGGGCTTGTGGCAACCATGATGCCACAAATACTGCTCCACATTCTGTTCAAATCTCTAAGCTAGCTGCGTATGTGTTGCTTTGAGATGGGCCGGGTGCTATCTAAGTATTTGCCCCCATATAAAGCATGCATGCTGGATATTTACAATTTAGCCCTTCGTAAAAACTTATTTTAAAAATAGACTGTGACAAAACTTTCACCTATTTCATATTGTTTTAACTTATTAGAAAGTCAAAACTAACAATATCTACAACATCAAATTAGTTTTATTAAATTTAATATTAAATATATTTCAATAGTATATTTATTTTATGTTAAAAATATTACTATATTTTTTTATAAATATAATTAAACTTAAATAAGTTTGATATTAAAAAAATAAAAAGCATACAATATAAAACGTACCTTTGAAATAGACCCAAACCTAAGGGCACAATTGCCGGCATTGAACGCTTCGGCACTAAAAAGATCTTTGCTGATGAAACATTGCTGCCTATGCCAGCGAGTCAACGATGATGGTCCACCATTGTTAGCTGGCACCAACATCCCAAAGCCCTTGTGTAACACCCCACTTCTATCTCGTTTTGAAGCTGCTTGGTGCCAACACAGCGGAGCCTTTGAGCTCCAATAACTCCGAGCCAAAATCTTCTTAACACATGTAGGTGGCGGCTACACCAAGATGATGAAAAGTCACAAAATTTCGGCATGAACATTTCACATAGCAATTCCATCACAAACAAAAATACGTAAGCACAATTCAAATCCATCATACATTCGCAATACAAAATTCATCAAATTTATTTTTGTCATTCAAATTTGATGCACAAAAATTTGTAAATTCCATGTGCTAGTTTTGTGGTGAATCGACTTTTTATTTCAGTTGAGGTAGTTTAACTGGTTAATTTTTTTATAGTGTGATATGTTCATCTGAATTTAAATTCTAAATTTAATATTTATAGATGAGATATTGATTTTGTTAATCTCAAGATAATATATAAACAATAAGATATGCTTATCTCTAAGTGGGTAAGTTATAAACATCTACGGTGTTTTTGTAAAAAAATATTTGGTAGTACATCAATTCCGAAATGAAGTGTTCCATGTACAAATGTAGGAGTACAATACAATTACAAGTAGAAGAATTGTCTCCGCCCGGTCGATATTCGAGACGCCGTACTTCCATCGCCAAATGCCCCGCGCCGGAGATCCTGCACTCGCCGCCGCCGCCGCGGCGGAGATGGCGACGAACGAGGAGAACAAACCGAGAATCCCGCTACCCAACGGTGGGCCATCCTTCTCCCCGGGCGCCACCACCCTCGACCGCGAGGGCATCCCCGGCGTCAAGCAGCAACCCCAAACCCTCGAGTGCAGCAGAGCAAACGCAGGTTCGCCACCCGCCGCCGCGAACAGACTACGTCACCTGCGGCTCGACGGCGACGAGGCGGCGGCGTCCCTCGTCGCGATCGACCTCGTGGACCGGCGACACCATCACCAAGCCATGGAGGGGGGATCGCGAATCGCGCTTCCCGACGGGGGCAGAGGGCAAGGTGACTCTGCTGCTGCAGCAGCTGTAAACGCTCACGCTGAACGAAGCTCTGATGAACTTGATGGCCCTTTTCAGATGGCGATGCCTCTCAGCAGCCTCAAGTGGAGAGTGGAGATATTACCTCTGAACGCCCTGAATATTGTTGCTCTGACCAAGTGATGGGAGAAGAAGATAGTTGCTCTGAACTACAGTTTGATGATGATGATTGTTCCTGCGAGGAGATGGGATAAGATAACGGGCTTGATTGTTCTGACGATGAGGTAGATGAAGATAGTAGTTGCTCTGATGACTTTGATTGTACCGATGGTTAGATGTAACAAGAAGAAGATTGGGACCCAAGTTGGATGGTTGACGTGTTGAACAAACCACCATCATTTGGACTCCTTTTGCAGCCCAAGTGGTGTGATTTGTACCTCCGGGACGGCGGGGGTATTAAGTTCCCATACAAGAATATCATTGCCGTGCCGTGGGACGAGTACAACAAACTTTTCGGTGCCGATGGCTACTACAAGTTCCAAACCAACAAATATTGGGAGAAGAAAAGAATCATAAGCCATACAAGTGATGGTGGCCCTAGTTCGCGTCGAAACTCGTGGAGACTGATCGGATCGGATGGAGCTGATGGAGGTCCGATTTGATGCAAACACGCGAGCACACCGAGACCTAAAAGATCTGCTTCGTTTTAGTGTAGGTCCTTTGGCTTCGAGATTTGTTGGAGTACACTCCCGATTGTTCCATCAGGCGTGACAAAAATATGCTTGCGCTGAAACTCACGAACACGAAGAGATCTGAGAGATCTGTTTCGCTCCAGTGTAGGACCTTTGGCTTCGAGGTTTGTTGGAGCGTACTCCTGATTGTCCTACTGGGCGTGCCAAAAATATGCTCGCGTTGAAACTCGTAAACACGTTGAGACCTAGGAGATAAGTTTCGCTCTAGTGCAGGTCCTTCAGTGTCGTTAGATGGCGTGAGCTCCCGATTGTCCTTCGGCTTTGTTGATTGGTTCAAGAGTGCGCCGAGATCCTTCGACTTTGTTGTCCTTTCGTCGGGACGATGAAGATGCAGACGTGTTAGTCAATTTGACCTTACAATTGATAAGGAAATAAAGAGAATGAGACAATTAGACGATGAGCCGATACGAACTCGTACTATTGACTGGCTGCCAATAGGGTTGAGATAATCATCGGCTCCGTCCGACGCGCTCCTGCTATCGACTAGTTGTTGATAAATATTGGAACACTTTTCTATCGGTTAGGAAGCTGATGAAGGAGTAAGTAGATGATGACAAAGATAATTAAAGATACATCGGCTGTAGAGCCAATGTCACTCTAGATGTAACGAAGGCATAACACCGATCCATCGGTTGCAAAGTCGACGAAGGCATAAAAAGATATTCAAATAATACAATAACGATTCCATCGGCTTGTATCAATCGGACTCTTTCTAATAGACCGATTAGCTCTCCAATCTATTCATGGGGCTTACTGAATTTTGGTGCAAACACCCCATAAAGGGAAAATGGATGGGGGAGCAGTATGAGGCCGGATGTTTTAACAGTAGAAACCGTGATGATCGGTGATATTGACAGGTATGCTATATTTGAGATCTGCCTTTGCTAACTCTAACTTTGCTGCTAGTATAAGCTAGCTAACTGATTTGCTTGAACAGATATTGGGATATATTGTGGATGAAGCAATGTGACATCAGCAATGTGATAGTTGTAGTATTTTATAGTCAGCCTAATAAGCAATAAGTAGCAACCTTTCTCAATATGTTCAAATAATGTCGTGAAAAATAATTTCTCATGTTTTAATTTTGATACACTAGATATAATGCTTGACCAATTAGATTATGGATCATAGTGCCTGACAGCCTGAGTGAGATGTATGATTTTGGCAGCTTGTGCTTATACGATTTATTAACGAAGTTACTCATGATGTGATTATGACATGAATTTGCAAGGTGCCAACACAACCTAAATGATATGACTTAAATGAAATAATATGTACTCAAAACCAGGAAAACAAAAGTATCAGTTTTTAGAATATAAACGTCAAATGACCATGTTGGATGCTATATGCTACTAGTATCTAACTATATTTTGAGATGGAGTAGCATTTGTTTCAGCTATTCTACCCTTACACAGATTTATTTATCATTCCAATTGCTTTTTTTATCAGTCCTACTATACATTTCAAGCTTTATATCTAAGGAGGAAGAATTATCACTGTTATCCACCATTTGATTTTCCTATTGGCTTTTCCGGAGAGAAGTTAGTGGAGTTATCACGAAAAATTGGGCCTGTTTAAATTTTTCTCATGTAAGCGAGGGAAGGGTTAAAAGGTTCTTAGGGAAAAGTTAAAAGGTTCTTACATGCACTTAGAGAGAGGTGTGATGCTATTGGACTGGTAAACTCCTTCCCTGATTGTGTGATACAAGGCACTCAAATAATCTTGTACAATACACCTGACCTTGGTATTGATGTTACAGGCTTTATATCCAACAATGCCTGTGGTAAAGGATAATCTGGTTCTCTCCATGAATATGGAAGACACTTTGCTGGATGTACACAAGGAGACATCGGAAAGTCTAGCAATACAAGAATTCAGGTTGAACTGCTCATTGTAGTTTTGCCAGAAAGAGATAATGATGGTGTGTAAATTATTGTTTGTGTGAAATGAACCTTTTTCCTTGTTTTTTTGGTGACAGTGGCGTATAGAATTTTGCAGCTAAAGATGATGGTTTGTTCCAGAACCTTGGGGTTTTAAAGCCGTGTTGTGTTGCCAAGTTCTGTTAGCAGGCCAACCCGGCAATACTTGCAGAGAGTTGCCCGTGACATACAGAAGAGGGTTACTCTGTTTGATTTTGATGTGTACATATAATAGTCACAGGAAACGAGATTGATGGTAACATTCCTCGACCCGGGAATGTAGTCCCCGTCCTGGAAACATGGGAACATTTCAACTAATCAGGTCCGAAGCCTCATGTGGCGGGTCCATTTTTGCACAAAGGCATACCATTTGTGTCAGACTCAGAAACCCCAACGTTTATATTTGGTGCTACTAACGTAGGATCCTCGCCTCAAAGAGACAAGTTATCTGCTACATTTGTATGTCTCTTTGTGCAGCTTTCTTATCCTTGATTCCTTCTTTGCTTCCTGGTTTGACACTACACCTAATTAAACTGATAGATAGCCACAAACAGTAGACCCTTTAAAAGTTTTTGTAGGAACACATAATTTCAGCCGGCATTATATGTTAGTGAATTTACAAATATAGGTGGTGGCAACAATGGACTGGCCAGAAGTCTGCAAGCAAAATGGTTTGGCCTTTGCTCAACATGCTTTTCCCATCAATGGCGATTCAGAGAAAGCAAATGCTGTTATTGATGGTGGTATGGTAAGTTATGCTTGTTTTTTATCTGATCTATGCTTAGCAAGGTTTCATTAATTGTTCCATTTCAAGGAAATAGCATTCTGTCTTTTTTTTCAAGGGAGCTGCCTTCCGTCAGAACACAAACTGTTGGGCAAGAGGATAATCTTCTATAGGTATGTGTCTAGAAGCATTTGTATTAGTTCTCTCCATTTTATGTCCAGTTGAATCAGATAGAATACTGACCATGCACAGAGCTGGCATAAGTGAAGACCAAATTCTCCATCAAGATATGGATGTGATAAAAAAGGTAGGCATACAGTACAAATTTACTTGATTTCCTTATCTGGTTTGGTTATACTTGGTAAAATTTTGATGTTTTTCCTTTAATTTTTTTGATGCTGTTGTACTTCTCCCCTGAAAGCCTTGTGCCTCTTTGTTCTCCCCTGAAAACAAGTGTTAAACAAGCTGGTTAGTGCGATCGTCCTTGCTGCTTTTTCTCCTTTTCTACTGTTACATGTATCTATTCCACTTGTTGTATAACGGTTGACTATTTGCTTTTATTTCCTTGGTGGTCCTATATGAACTGCAGTTGAGCAGGAGAGTTGCAACCATACAAAGCTTGAGTTCTACTTGATTGGCCCTACTCACAGCATTTATGTAATATATATTAATTTGGTGTATCTATTACTGCACAATAGTGTATAGTAGCCTGTTTTCTTGCTCAAGATTATTTTTATTAGTTTTTTGTTCACTGTTAACATTCCTTGCCAGGGAAATCACACGGTGGCCCTTTACTCTGTTCTCCATGATGAGAACAATTTTACAGCAGCGAGCTCTGCAGAGTGTAAGTTCATCCGTAGCACAACTCCCTTGAATTGAATTTCTTGTGACTGACTGTTGGTGCCCCTATTTCCCCTCTGACCAAAATCTATTGGCAAATGCAGCACAGTGCAAGATCCCTCCCCATACTGTACGGGTGAGTCATTTGATACAACTTTACTACAAGTTATTCATGTCCTCCATCCATGATCTTTCCACTGCACTTATCATGCATGGCTTGCTGTTTACCCTCAATCCCTGTCCAGTCGCACCAGTGTTCCGTGCTTATTTTGTGGCATCAAGGAGAATAGGCGACATCGAGATCTTCAACCATAGAGAGACCTTCGATGGCCAAGGCAAAGGCAGCATCAAGCATGTGGAGGTGCAGCAAAGAGTAGAGGGACAGACCTGCAACTTAACCATTGTTTCAAGCTGTTCATGTTGTCTGTAGAAACGCGAGATGATGTTTGTCCAACTTAGCAGTAATGGAAGTAGTTTGGTACGTAGAGATGAACTAGCTAGTTTACTTTAAATAGGAGTACTTCTGCACATGTAGCCTACTAGAGTATTTGCATGCTCTGGAACCACTGTGGCTGGTATTTCAAGCTGGATATACTCCCAGTTGTCACAGGCTCTCAGGAGAAGACAAACCAGTATATTCAACTGACCTATCTCTCAATTGGCCTGTCGTGCCGTTTGTACAACGCATGAACATCAAACTACCTCTTGTTCTGAAGCAATCATCAGTGTTCGTAATTAACTGAACTTGAATCATGTATATGAATTTTGGTTGTGAAACCATTCGGAACGATATTTGCACGCAAGCATCGGATTCCCAGAGAAAAAAAAAACACCATATAATAGGGATGAACAACATACCGTAGTACGGAGAATAAATTGAACTTATACAGGGAGTAAAGAGTAAAGATGGCTTAGTTCGAAGGATTAATTGTGCAGTGCTGATGCTGAAGTAGCATAAGCAACCACAACCATACTATGGCAGGATGCTTACGATATGCAATAATTCATTCACATGGCAAATGGACCCCACATCATCTGTTGCTAATGTGCTGAAAGCTGAACCCAAATTAACTACTCAAGGAGAATAATAGAAGCTGAAGAAACTTGTAAATAAACAGGTTAACAGTCAGGAGCCAACATCTGGGTAACTCAGCTTATACCCAGTTTTACCAGCAGGCAACAAGCCACACAGAGGATTGCTTCATAAATCAAAAGCAGGAGCCACATTCCAGAATTCAGATGTAAGCTAGCTATCATTGCTTGCAGGATAACTAAGTATTGTTCAATCAGTATTACTTACTAAAATGTGAAGTTCTATCATACAAAACTTGTACAGTAGATGTTTACAAATGAGAGCACCTGGTGATAATCAGAAACTACTGCCATCCTCATTTCACAGAACTAAACAGGAGTCAGTGAATATATGACTGTATTAATCAAGAATGAAATCAAAGGTAGCTCACTTCAGTTTGACAGAATCATCAAGGTCATGATAGCTTCACACTCTATGAACGAAACAAAAATGTATCTTTCCACAGTTTGTAGTGTTGTTGGTCATTGTCATTGTTGCTTCAAAACTTGCTGTCTTCTTGGCTATGTTCTATCAGAAGATCTGGTATAAATCTGTTGAGGCAACCAGTCCGTGTCAAAATAGCATGGCCTAATACCATGCTTCCTGTACAGAGTATAGAAATGCTATGCACTGGACTTGAATGATCCTAAGCAGCAGTACTTTCCAAATTTTCCAAATTTTTTGGTATTTCGCTTTCTCTGGGGAGACTTGCTGGTGCCCTGAGAGCTACTAGAGCTACTAGAACTACTAGAGTGGCTTCGTTTCACATGACTTAGCGGAAAACAGGAAGATGTAGGACTGTACTGTGGATGATCCTCACTTGAGTGATGATCTACTTTATCACCTTGCACTGGCTTTTGTGGTGAATCTCCAGCTATGGTGACATGGTTATCGAGGTTATTGACAAACCCTGCATGCACAGAGATGCCAACTTCAGTGCAAATCCTACTAGCAAATTGTTGTATAAACAAGATAAATAACGTAAGTTAATGAGCCAAGAAGTTATCATGTAAATATAGAGAAGAGTAGCTTACACATTACTCGTATGCCAAAATAATACTGTTGAACAAGCATGCTAATCAAGAACTTCACCAGTAGCACAAACAAAGAAACATTTAGCAATATGAGAAACTGCATCTGTAAACTAAGCTTTATCAACAGTTCTTGATTCCTATTGTTTGTGTGAAGTATATTGCACTGGGACTTTTTAGTTGCAAACTCTGATGGTTATAAACTTTCCAATGGCTGTGTACATGGTTATACTCTACGTTTCTAGAACAAAACAAAGATCTGTAGCCTCCTCTAAGTTTCAGAACAAGCAACAGAAGGGATAACTTACCTTGTTCTGGTGGACTGATAACCACATAATCTGATTTACTAGGCGCATTTATGCTAAACTTGCTGTCTGTATGCTCTTCATCAGCTGTGTTACGGTCATTCCTAATCTCCCTCAGGAATGCATCAGGATCAAAGTACTCTTCATCTTCAGAAATCATAGTCCGTCGACTTGAGTATTCCGAAGTTGATACAGAGGCATCTGAGCTTAACAAATCATTCAATTTTATGTAGCCTTCACTAGAGGGAGCATAATTAACAGATTGGTCATCTGCAGCGCTAGTTTTCTGCTTGTCCAGTTCTTTGCTGGAAGATACATTTTGCTCATTTACAGATACAGCCTGGCATATGTAGATTGCATATTCATTAGTATTATCCCACATCTGATAAGATATTCACAGTTTGTAATGCAGAAGAAAGCAATAAGCAACAAAAGATCGGATATGAGAATGCCCTGACAAACAACAGATTTTGTATGTACTGAAGGAGAAAACCTTAAATACATCAAAATTCAAATAAAATTGTGAATTACAATGACAGGATTCTACAGTACTACAGATATTTCTTAATTCACCACCACAGACAATCATGGATCAAAGTATACTTTTCATTAAAATGAGAAATATATGAGCAAAACCAAAATATCCAAACCTGGGGGTTCAATGCAGCATTTTGCTCTTCTAGTTCGGCAAGATATTGAAGGTAAGATTCCTTCCGTTCATTAGGAACATTTGCATTCAGAGATATCTGCTTATCTCCAGCATTTAATTTTTCATCTCCCTGAAAGTTTATTGTACACAAATTTTTGTAGTCCTGTCAAACATGCAAAAGGCATCAATCAATGACCCTGGAGAGAGCTTCTATGCTATAGACAAAATAACATCAAACAACAACCATGGGTTACCTGTGGTAGATTAGCTTCGTCATTCTGTTCAACCAGATATTCATTCATCACCCATCCAGTTCTCTTACCAGATGGCGCTTGGCCTTCATAATGGTCCAGCCTAACTTTCATACCCACAATAGCAGTACTTGTTGGTATTCTAACAGTATCCACAAATTTCCAGTATCCAGTTTTTGACTTTATAATAGCATTTTCGCCGTTCTTAGGGGATTGCTGATCATCTGAAAAATTCATGTACCATATGTTCTCTGCAATAGAAGTTATCTCTGTAAGATTATCTTTTATTGAGGATTAATGAGATACTAATCCATAAAAAATGTTGCTGTTTTAATTGTAGGAATAGCTTGACTTGAGAATAAAGCACCTCCAGTAATAGTGAACTGTGGACTTATGCTATGCAAAAAGGGTACTTCTAGTCCATCAGAAAATTTGCGAACATACACTAGCAAATTGAAAGCAGGCAGCAGTTACTAATATAAAATATGCAATAATGTTATTAATATATGATTCCAGTAGATTTATTACTGTACCATGCGTTCAAATTCCATTTATGTATTATAATGTGGGATACTCAAGGCACAGATCAACAACTTAGGTGCGCATTTTAATGTTGAAAGTGAACTTAAGGCCAGAAATCTTAGTACGTGATCGTCTTGTATAGTGACTCCAACTAAAAACAAAAGTTGATGATAACCAATGGCATATAGTGCATTCTGACATGTCCAAAACTTAAGTCTCACTGGCAAACAATGACTTTTCATAATTGCATACTCTAGTGAGGATGACAGAATTAAAAGTTCTAGCCAAGCAAGACATTGAACAGAATATAATCGCCAGAGAGTGTAATTCAGACATTTCCAGCGAAACCAGGCAAGCACTTGGTGCACAAGCTACAAAGAAAAATGTAAAAAAAAAGCTCAATATAACGTGAAGTGGTAAACTATTTCTCATATAACATCCCGCTGTAGTCTATGAGCACTTCACGCTGGCAATTTGTGCCATAATCAAGGGCAGAAGTACGCATTCCTGCACATTAACTCTGTGCTTTCATCAGAACCCAGGATATTTCTTTCTGGCTTTGTATAAAAAACTGTTTACGCCTTTTAACCCTAAATAGCTACCAATTCTAGGCAGGCTTCCCTTTCTTTAGTTATCAGTTGAGAATTAAAATGATGTCATACTGCCCAATCATACACTACACTGCAGTAAAGTAATTATACAACTAAAAAAGGACAAAACAAAGAAATCTTCAGGGTCTATAATGACTGAATTATGAAGGTCAGACCACAAATATTACATATGCCATAATCTTATTGGAGAATACCATTAATTCAGAATGCAAGACTGGCTGTAACCCCAGGAAAATATCATAATAATTATCTTCTGTATAGATTGGACACTAACCTGACTTCCATGGATCAATGAGGGAAAAGCTCACCCCCACCATTACATTCTCTGGCAGAGAGTGCGCTGCTTTCCTCTCCGCCAAGAATCGCACAAGTTCCTCCTCGCTCCAAGAATTGCTTATGCTGAAGTTAAGTAATGCTAACACAGGAAATGAAGTAGACATGATTTTCCTAGAAAAAAGAGAACCAATTTCAGTCCACATGCTTCTCTAGTTGACATGGAAATACCTAGGTCATGTCTAAAAGGATGTGCATGGATAACATGATAAATATATCTGTTCGGTAGTCAAATACTGTGAAAGAAATAACTGGTACCCACTACTTAAATCTGTTCTTTGATCTGCCTATCAAAATTGAACACTAACACGTATACAGTACCACTATGCAGAGCTACCAATTGCAAAATTGAAAGCTATCAGATAAAGCAAACCCAGAGCTCAGTAGCTCACCACCATCATTAGTAAGGTTCGTTGTCTCAGGGATTCTTGGATTGACAACAAGTCAACAATGTCAAAAGATAACATGATTTGTAGGGCAATGATGCACCAAATAATTGATTTAAACAATATAAAAGAACAAAAAAAAGCCATAACTGGATCTTATCAAGAAATCAAACAATCTGGGAAAAATCGGTGTGCCTATCATCATCTATTTACTTCAGCAGCAGCTGCGGACTAGCAACTCTGAAGCCATCAAAGAAAAGACAAAGAGAAGTCAAAACAGAACATACGCAGTTTTAGTGTTTGGAAGATTTTTCTTTTACACTGCTCATATTTACACGACAAATCAATCAAGCACAGAAAAGACACGAAAAAAAAATCAAGAGCACCCAATAAAATATTTAGCTCAGCAATCAAATCAAAGAAAACTCCACCAGAAACAGAAATAAGTCTAATTCGGGGTACAGGAGATCGCCCCAAGAAAGCAAGAACCCGAGCAAATCAAACGACTCCCCATCCCCCAGATAAACCCCCCAAAAGCGACCGGGAGAATCAAACAGAACCCCCAATAAATACTCCCAACTCCCGATTCCCGAATCCCACCTAGAATCAAGGACCTGATCCGCCCAAAATCAACCCCGATCCGAATCCCCTCTCCCCACGAACCAACACGAATCCAACCCCCGCCAACCAAATCACAAGACGAAACGACGAACCCATGAGTAGTAAGCGGAGGGCGATTCGCGCACCACGGAGTCGACGCGCGGCTGTGGCTCGCCCGCCCGGGATGGTGCTGCCCCTCCGCCTCCGCCTCCCGCCGCCTCGGTGGTGGTGACGAAGAGAAGAAGACGAGAGCGACCGTGCGAAACTGCAAATTGCGCGAGCAGGTTGGCCGCCGCGAGCTCCAAAGCCCAGATATATACTAGTGTCACTTCCGGCCACCATAGACGCAACGCGGCACCAGCTAGTGTACACGCCCAATTTTCCAGCTCAATGACACATGGGCCCAACAGTGGGACCCACATGCCGCGACGGGAGTAGCCTCCGCCGCGCCACCTCAGCCTCACTAGCGACACTACCTCCACCATATAGACGCAACGCGGCACCAGTCAGTCTACACGCCCCGATTTACCACATCACTGACAGGTAAGCCCACCGGTGGAACCACGCCACGTGTCGAGAGAGGAGTGGCCTGCCTCGCTTCCTCTCACCCGACCGTCACTGACAGGCGGGCCAAGTTGCGGTGGGCCCAGTTGTCATCGAGGAACACGTGGGTGCGCGGGTCCTAACCCGCCCACAATAAGCAGCTTAACCACGGGTTAGTCCACGAGTTCACCGTTAATTGCAGCCGCCTGCCACTGCCCGGCACGCTGCTCAGGCGCTGACGTCAACGGTGGGGTCCACGCCAACGTGGGATCGGTGGCGGCAGCGGCGGTGTGCGTGGATGGCGGCCGTAGGATGACGATCCAGTCGAGATACTGTCGGAGGCGTCAGTGAATGGGCCCCACATGTCAGCGGCACGAATGTTCCGGACACATGGGGCCTTTTTTTTTCCCTCTGAAAGAGAGCCCTAGGACAAGGATAAATGGATAACACGACGTGTCCACGTAGGCATGTGTGGGGGGTACAAGTCAAAAGTAGTGTTCATACTACGTGCCCATTCTACTGTAGTAACAAGTCACCATGCACCTCCTGCCAATTAAATGTGCAGCTCTCTTTAATGCAGTAAAACGGGAGGTGATCACTGTACTACTCATGTCTAATTAACCGCAGGGGTGTAGAGTAATGCTCCAAGTGTTTATCTACTGTTCACAGTAGATAAGTGGTTTAATCTTGGATGGTTTTACGGACCAATGCATTAATTATTCATCTTGATTAACACTAATTTTTACTACTTCCTCCTTCCCGTCCACAAACATAGAGATTTTGGGCATACATTATGGATGGATGGAGTACTACTTATAGGAGATTAATACTTATATTGGGATATGGTTATATGGGTAAATAAAAATGTGGATGAACATAGACGGCACACAATGCTAGCGTGTAGCATGGCCGCCATTTGTTTGTCTTCTTGTTAGGTGGTGGCCGTCTGAGCCTGAAGCAGTGGGGCTGGTCGCCGACGACCGTGGCATTCTAGCCCTTTGATCATTTCCTTTCAGCATTGCCATCTTTATGCCTTTCGTCGTTGAATTTAGAGTGAACTACATCTATTATCTCTTTTCGTGCAACTAGAAACATGCCATGCAAAATGTACCGTACAGTATTTACTTTTGGCCTTGTCCAAATTACGATAAAAGAGGTTAAATGTTAGTAGTGTTGTGGGTGTGTTGCTCCATGTGCTTTTACCCTCATTTTGAGGCTTGTTTGTGGGATATTTGTGCATGATAAGATATATGGTATTGGAGCACCACTTTGGCTATTTACTAGACCAATTAATTGTGCGACTCACTTAAAGCAGTAAACATAGCGGCAATCATTTGGAATGCCCTGAGTACTACTCATGTCTAATTAACTTCAGGGTGTAGATACAGTAATTAGTTCAATTTGATAATTCCTATCGTTTTGGGCAACGATACAACCTTTAAAACCTGTAAGTTCGATCCTTGGATTATTTCCAAGAGTTTACCCAGCGTCTGCTGTTCATCATAGATAAATGGACTGCAGCATGTGGTTAATCATGGATGGATTACAAGGCCATGCGTTATTCACCATTATTATCACGCCTGAAACTTTAAGCAGCAATTAAGGGATTAATAATTATACTTCGATACTTTGGCGTTTCGTTTGTCTTGCTGTTAGTTGGTGGTGGAATGAAGCATAAGGGTGGTCGTCATCGACCATGACTTGTGACCCCTTTGATCTATTCCTTTTCAGCACTAGGATGTAATGGATCTTTACTCCTTTTGTTTATCGTCTAATTTAGAGTGAACTACATCTCGCTTTTCCTATAACCAAGAAAATATGATGTAGGTACCTTAGGGCTTGCCCAAATCGCATAGAAAGTGCGAGAATACGCGCCCCTCGCATTGTGGGAGCTTGGCAAGTTTTAGCCTCATCCCTTTGTAAACATTTTATTAGATCTTGTGGTTTTGACATTCGCGAGCGCTAATCAGCGTGCGCCGCCCGCGCCGGGGACGCGCGATTCCAAATCGCAGCTGGGCCTCCCGCCGTGTGACCGAAACTTTCAACTTCAACTCGAAACCTTTAACTCCAGTTCAAAACTTTCAACCTCAAATTTGAAACTACCAACCTCAAATTCGAAACTTTCAACTCAAATTCAAATTTTAAAACTTTCAATTGAAATTTAGAAATACTCAGAATTAAAACTTTCAACTGCAAGTATTTGAAACTTTCAACTCAAATGTCAGAACTTGCAAATCATTTTTATCTATTGTTTGATAATTAAAAGATCATTAAACGCTAATGGTTATTAGCGTTAATGATGCCGCTCGCCGCGCGCGCGGCTACTAGGCGCACCCTTTGACATCTCGCATTCTAAACAGAACATATATGTTTTAGGGGATTGTTTTTATGGGAATTAATGGATGTTTCTTAAAAATAAGCGTATAATTGCTCTTGTTATTATCTATGGTGGATCAAGAAATATGACCAAAAAATGCCACCCTTATCTGATTTTGGCTAAGATGAATGTACTGGCAAGGGAGACCTTTCCACTATATTCTAGGCCCACATGCCAGCTTTCAAGGAGAAATTCTTAGGATGTTTTGCTGAAGAATCATTCTTGTGTCCATACTTCAGGATAACAAACAAACATCACCTTACATTTTCCCTTTCTTTTCAGTTTTTTATGGATATAGTGGGAGTGGATGACATGTCATATATAGGAATCTGACTTTCCAGTGGATTGATTTTCTCCACCAAAGTTGATACAACGTACTGCACACAAACTTTGTACTCTCCATAATGCATCGCATGCATGCAAGCTTTGAGCAAAATGTAGTGCTTTATAATGATGCGAATGTGCAGCTGTAAAAATTACTATGTATTTAGTGTTTGTAAAATTAAGCGGTCAAACAATGTTTCTCCTGGCACATTCCCAATTAATGTCTGATGATGATTATAAAACCAGCACATATATTGTAATAGATAATAACGTCAACCAATAAAATTTAAAAACTATGTGTATACTATGAAGGTTGTGACAGTAGTCAATACTCTATGTTCAATGGGAGCTTCCTATGGAGTAAGTTTGAACAATAGCATCAGGCATGTAGAATGGTTGATGGTTCATGTTCATAAATCTATATTAATAAAGACAACAACTGTGACATGCTCGAGAGACAAAGAACCTTATTTTTGGGGGTGGGGGTTGGGGTGCAAATAGCGTTTATTTGCTCTTCCTCTTTACTTTTTCATCGTACATACTCTCCCAGCTAAAAAATAATTGCCCGTTTTGGGTTTGAGTAGCTAAGCTTTGACTAACAATAGTTTTAAATAATAAAATTACGTAGCATCAAATTTATATAATTATATTTGCAATTAAATTTACTTTATTAATACCAAGCCATTTAAACATACTCGCTTTGATATGTCGTGGAAAAAAAATAACAATGTTCATATACTCTCCCAGTTAGAACTGAGATATATTCCTGAATGGAGTGACCTCGCATCCAAACTGCTATTTTCTCTGATTTACATTAGCAAAATGAATCTGTTTTCTTTTAAACGATGTTGGTTAGTTAAAAAAAATAAACTAGCCAACGTCATTTATTAAAGAAAACCCATGTGTCAGAAACTCCACAGGAACACTTTTATCATACCGTGTGTCAGAAAACGCATGGGAACATACCGTGTGTACTTATGCACCTGGAATGTTTCGGCGCAACGGGTTCACCGTCAACCCAAACAACAGCTTCCCTAGTGTTTCGAACACAGCTGAAGTTACCGCGTGTTTCATGAAATACTCGGTATGCACTGACGAGTTACCGTGTGTTATAGTCAAAAACTACATACCGGAAGTAATGCAAAACGTTTTGGGAGCTGCAGTCTTACCGGGTGTCTTGCACACTCGGTATACTTTTTTTTCCGTGCTGATTATTATGAGTTTCCATTTCATTTCTCATTTATTATCACTTATTTCAACAGGACAGAAACACCAGCATGGTACAGACACCAGAGAATGACACATCCATGCAAGATGAAACTACATGATTAAAGCACCTAATAAGCTGAACAATATGTTACCTGAGGAGGCAAATTTAGATGCGTCTAGCTCCTGGAGCAGTGGCCAGGCCGCTGGGAACAAATGGTTGAAGCGAATGTGTTCCAGCTAACAAAATAGACCACTTCTGCATTGCTGCTGGACGTATCTTCCTTGCCAAGTATTTGTGCACTATGTCGGTGCGGATGTCACAGGAGCAGCTGGACACCAAGGTGATCCCAGTCATAGCCAACCACAGTGGGAGGCAGAGGCCGGATCCACCGGCCCCTAACATCAGCATAGCGCCCTTGCACTCACAGCGGCCGGATCCATGGAGCCGAGCTTGGGAAGCTACACGAAGGGAGGAGGCGGGAGAGAAGGTCAGAAGGGGAGAAGGGGCATTCCAAGTGGAGCGGGGAGAAGGCGGCGCACGATGTCTTTGTAGGCGGAGAAGGCGCCCCATGACTAGCGGTGTTCCATGGGAACAAGGCCGCAGGTGGTGCTCCTGGCGGAGAAGCCTTTTTGGGGTGCTAATTGCTGCTGGTGGCTTTGACCTCCAAGCAAAAGGGCCTGCCAGATTTAGATTGGGAAAGTGCTTTCCCTGCTTGAAGGTGTGAATATTTGGTGGCGTAATTTCAGACATGTCGACCAAATCCCATAATTTGCAGAAATGTACATCTCCTCCCTATAAAACATATTGACCCTTTTTTATAATGGATTTATAAATATTTGGAACTCCACATCATTTTGAAAGTATCACAGATGGCAACCACCAAAACATAAATCATAGTAATATAGAAATTATTTTTTGTTCGTAATAATATAGAGATTATTTTTTATCATGTTTGAAAAGAATCGATGTTGTTTTACTAAAGTCTGAATGGAGTATTAAAAAAAGAGTAAAATTCATAAAACTATAAATACTTAAATAAACTATCACAAAACTATATAAAAATATTATAACACTTCATATTTAACCTCAAATTTATCATAAATTTGTAAGTTACAATATTGTAAATTTATATAGCAATGAATTTATCATCACAAGGCCACATATTTTACATGTACAAACACGTGGATACATGTACACTTCAAAATATAACTAATTATTTTATTTCAATAGTCCATCATTATTACGATAAATAACCAGTTAATCAAAATATATGCTTATACATTCAAATACATACACCTTTTTAATGTATGGCATTGTTGATTTTTAGACATAATATTTGACTTATCATCTTATTTAAAAAATAAAGATATGATTAAAGTACTTTTAATGATAAAATAAGCCATATCAAAATAAATGATATTGACGTAGCTTTATTTAAGACAAATTGTTAAACGTTATATCCAATAGTTAACACAGTGTCATATATTTACAAGTTAGAAAGGAAGATAGTAGTTAATTATCCCTCATGTAGATTTCACAATACTACAACCGTTTTAATGAAAATTATACTGCCAAATAAACATATGGACAGACGTGTGGACCATTCTTTCAGTGCTTTTGTACTTTTATTATAGAGGTTCCATTCCGTGTGTCCAAGAGAAAAAAAAAACACGGGAAGCTTACACTGCACGGTTCACGCCAACGGCAGCTAGGAGCGTGCAAACGGAAGTTACCTGATGGTCAGTGCATTACCGGGTGCTCCAAGCGAACACAAGGTATATTCCACGTTACCGAGTGTATAGTTAAGGATCACGCTATGTTACCGTGTGTACGGATGAACACCCGGTATATTTCAGACGTTACCGGGTGTTTATACCCACACGCGGTAAATTAGCAGGTGTTTTCCTGAACACCCGGTAACATCAGGGAGCACACGGGAGCACAAGGTCAATTTTTCATTAAATCCTAGCCCGGATTTTAGATTAATTGTGTCACCGTTAACTTTCATCGAGGATCACAGCCTTAGTGAAATAATGGTACATACTGGATGTAAAAAAAACTAATGCTAATCAAAGAAATGAAATGAAAATTTCTTTTAACAAATCATAATAATCATACTCATGCATGCCATTGTCCAATTGGTGAAACTAAATTGTAAAACTCTAAATTAAATTTTCTAGATGCATATGTAAGTAAATAGCAACACCACTAATTCTCTTAATTAGCTGAATATGATATGATGGAAGAAGATTAGAAGCCCTAATTACTTGTGGCCAATAGGTAGCACCCAACTTGCTAACACCAATGAAGAAAAACCCTCGAAGGCCCAAATCTCTAGATATCAATAGCCCCAAACCTAAGCCGTAATTGGAGATTAAGGAATTTGGTCAGGTGGCCTGATCGACAAAAAAGCCATAACAAAATTGAGATGCAATTTGGATGGGAAATTGGGGATTTTGATGGCCCAGGGCAAGAAGAATCTCATGATAGCAACTGCGTGACCTATGTTTAACTTCATTTCTCGTTGAGACTCACGACATGTTAAGGCAAATAGTCAAACGACAGCGAATACTGGGCTACTAATAGCTGACCTGGTAGCTTACTTTCCCGTTTTCCATGTCCACATTGGCTAATTTATCTAACGAAGCCCCAAAACAATTTACAGACTGGTGTCATAAGACAAAGTTTGCCGGTGTCACTAATAGAAAAACAGAAGAAGTATAGTAGGCTAGCACACAAGTCATTGGTGCCATCTGACACCAGTACATATATGCTGGCTCTGCCCTTCTCCTACTATTAATCTCAATTTCACGTACAGATCTCTATCAGTACTACGGCTTGAAATGTGTACTGCATGGCCCAGTACTATTAACTACTCCTAATGAGACTCTTTGTTCTGTGTAAATCGTAGGTTTGTACTACTAATAATTGATTGAGTCTTACCATGTAATTAAACAAAATTAATCACAAAAGCTACCCAAGAATGCCTAGCTAGCTAGCTGACTAACACCCATGCATGCGTGTCCATCTGGCCTACTTTTATTAGGCTATTGTCTACCGAGAGCGCACGTACGTAATTAAGCCTCTAGGGTTTTTGTTATTTGTCTGAGTTCTTTTTAGATGGTGCTTGGCTGCTGGCTCTTGAGGCTTTTTTCACATGTGGATTCATCCCTCTATTTGTGATTGGTCCAAGCATCTTGGCCGGACGCCAACGACCGCACAAAATGCACCATGACGATGACTGATGAGCAACTCTATCCCTTTCAATTCTAGCAGATCAAAATATGGATCTTATCGTTTTCCAAGCAGCCTTAGGCTGTGTTCCAAAGAAGTTGAAATCTTTTTCTTCTAACACGTAAAATGGAGCGATAGATTAGCGTATAATTAATTAATTAATAGCTAAAAAATTTAAAATATATATTATTATGATTTTTAAAGCGACTTTTCTATAGAATATTTTTATTAAAAATATAATTCGAGAAACATAGAAAACGAGAGGAAAGATTGACAATCGGTGTTACTGAACACATCCTAAGTCCCACAATATTTACCTTAGAACCTACTGCCTTAGAATATTTGTTCTACTGTTTTTACATCATTTTTTAACAAATGATTTTAGCATCATATATAGAGGACCATGCGGTTGTTTGATTACTGCCTTAGCCAAACTACCAATCGTTGCACCTCCCCATGAGAATTACTAGAGTGACGGCATTTCGGCCTTGTTTAGAGGAGATGGATGCTACCCTGTGATGTTGCTAGAATAGGTTACAAAGCTCAGGCCTAGGGGCCCAAAAAGTGGGTCGCTTGACTCTGTCTCAAAGTGCTAATCCATCCAAAACATGAGCTAATTTTTTTGACACCTATACATGCAATTTCGTCATAGAAAAACATGTAGAGATAATTGTTTCATCATCTCACTATTGATTGCAGATCATGAATATGGTAGACTTACAATCATCACCCGATTTTGCGTAAGACCTTTCCAGTCATTCTCGGTCCACGTGCATGCCAGCTTTCAAGAAGATATCCTATAAAATCTTTATTGTTGGTGATGCACACGGCTTTGAACGCCTCTTGCTGCCACGTAACCTCGCATCTTCTCTCTGAAATCACTGCAGAAACTACAGTTTAAGCATGTTGAATATAGTCACCGTAGCAACGCACGGAGTGCTGGCTAGTTCTTAGGATGTTTGTTGAAAAATCATTCTCTTGCATTAGTTCATGCACCATTTTGGACAGTTGCTTCCATGGAGGAGAAAGACGGTGAGGGAGGGAGAGTACTTTGCAAGCTGCGTGTGTCTTGCAGAACGCATGCATAGCCTCACCCAAAAAGGGAAAAATTTGTGCGGTCCCCTTCCTTGAGCTTGCATGCACACACAATTCAAGTGAAATCGTCTCGTGCAATGTACCAGGAGCCTCAATCCACACCACTTGGAGCTCCACCGGCCTTCACCACATTGATTCATGCAACCTCGAGCTTTGCCAGCCCCACCTCTTCAATCATCACCTCCTAGAGCTCTGTTGACCTAGGTCGCCCACATCCACACCGCTTGAAGAAGGTACATAAATTGGTGGCAGCAACCGGAGAAAGGACACATATGGAGTGAGATTGAGTGGAGAGGCCATTGTCATAGTGTGGGCTTGAGGAGACATCCGTCGGGGTAGAGCTGGGTGGAGGTGGTGAGGACAGCCCCCAGTCAGCGGAGACTAGATCGGTGACAGACAACTCTTGTGTTGATCGAGTCGTTCAACCGGATATGTATTGGATTTGGTTTAGGGCATAATTTGGTACTGTTTCTTCTAGACGAATGGATGAAGTTAAATGAAAGACAATTGGTACTATGTTTTATAAACACAATAGATAATATTACTAACACGTCACACATAAACTGTTTATAATATTGATAATTTTACAAATGCAATGATGAAATATCTATATTGGAGACTGTCAATATCCTAAATCCAAAATGACAAGTAAAAAAAACAGAGGGACTATTTGGGTACGATAACATGTAGATGGGTTCAGATGTAATCTATGGACCTAAAGCATTTTGCCAACAAATATACTCTGAGGTGCGTATGCAAGAACATTTCCTTTGTATGCAACCGAGATTAGATCCTATGGTAGTGGTAGGCATATATTGTGTAATGTAAATCATGCATTTAAAAATACATGGTTAGAGATAATGTACGTATGGACCCTTCATTTGACCTACAGCGTTTAGAAAGTGTTCAATATGGAGAGAAACTATAAACATGAAATGTGTATGCAAGACCATTTCACAATAATTAATATATGTTCAATTCATTAACTCCTAGCAGGGCAGCCTTGTCGATCGTTTGTCAATCCAGAGTCCGTTGAACAAATCAAGATTGCATCTATTAATCTAAATATTTACCCCCAAAAATCTCTATCAGTACTACGGTTTGAAATGTGTACTGCATGACCTAGTACCATTAACTACTGATCCTAATGATTCTTTGTTAAGTGTAAATCAAAGTTTTGTACTACTAATATGATTGTTTGTTAAGTAAAACCATGGAATGAGTGATGTTTATCATGTACTAACTAAACAAAATTAATCACCAAAGCTACCCAGGAGCTTTTGTCCACCAAGAGCTAGCGCATGTACGTAGACAATAATTAAGCCTCCAGCACTTTTTTTGTTTGCCTTATTGTTCACTTTTTTAATTTGTCTTCTTTTTAGTTGGTGCATGCATGGCAGCTGGCTCTTGAGGCTTTTTTTACATGTGGATCATCACTCCATTGGTGATTGGTCCAAGCATGTAGGCTGGTCTTGCCGATGACCGTGCAAATGCACCATAGCGATGACTAATGAGCATGTAACTCTATCTCTTTCAACTCGATCGAGCTAGCGTACCAAAATGGATCCTTATCGTTTTCCAAACAGTCTTAGAATAGCTACATCCTACAATGTTTGTCTTAGAAAAACTACAGGCTTAATATATGTGTTGTACGATGGCTGAGGACCATGAGGTTGTTTGCCCGCTTGGTTGATGCCCTGAGCCAAACTGCCCATCCAGGCACCTCTCCACGAGAATTGCTAGAGTGACATTTAGGCCCTGATTAGGGGAGCTGGATGCTACCCCTGTGATGTTGCTAGTACAGGTGACAAAGCTCAGGTTTAGGGCGCCCAAAACATGAGCTAATTTGTTTGACATCCATGCATGTACGCAATTTCATCATAGAGAAACATGTAGGGTCATCATCTCACTATTGATTGCAGATCATGAATATGCAAAAAATACAATCATTCTCAGATTTTGGGTATGACCAATGCATGTGCTTCTCTTTAGTGGATGTGGGGTGGGGTGGGGGTGCGATCCACTTATTCTCGTTCCACATGCATGGCAGCTTTGAAGGAGATATTCTTAGGATGTCTGATGAAGAATTGTTCTTGCATTGTGTGTTCACACTAGTGTGAAAAACAAGCTGCAGCATTGGCTTCATCTCAAAAAAAAAAAACCTTACATTGACGTTTCTGTACTTTTCTTGCCTTTCTCTTTTCTGAGATAGCGTTAGTGAACTATACATTACATGAATCTAAATTTTGGTTCCAACATTATCTGTTTTCTGTGGATTTTCTTCACGAAACTTAGAAACAATATACTAATTAATACACATAAATTTTGACTTTTCATAATGCCATGCAGTATGCAAATTCAGGCCATTACAGTGCTGCGAATATGCTATGAAATTTATGTACAGTTCACTACTATGAAAATCGTTTTGGCAGTCACAACAGGTTTTTACAGGTGGCTGGATGGACCGCTTCTAATTAAATGTCTGTGTAAATGACACATTTCCATGGGCAGGTAACATGACAGCTTGAGAATATCATTAGTATTGTTTGTAAAAATTAAGTAGTGAAATAATGTTTCTCCTGGCACATGCTCACCTATCATATCCGAAGTTATATACTTTTAAAACTAGCATATTGGAATTAACAAATAATAGTCAACCATTAGAAAGAAACAAATTACTACTGTCAAATAGTAATATGCTGACTGTGACAATACTCAATATATTCATTGGAAGCTTCCTTTGGAGTGAGTCTGAATGGTGCTTAATTTAAAGGTGTTTGGTGCGGGCATCCGGTTCTTATCCATGATATAGAGAGATTTGTTTTTAGAAATGTCAAATGTATGCCATCAAATCTCTAGGCGTTAATTAATTAATATATGTAAAAATATGTATATCTTATGTTAAAATAACATATATTACTAGATTTGCCATGAAAAGTACTTTTATGTAATTATAACTTAATAATTTTTATGGATATTTCGTTATAAAATGCAACGATGGGATATGCACATTAAAGAGTATATCGATGACCCTAATTAAGCTTTTACCAACAAAGATACTCTGACATAATGCGTAAGCAAGACCATTTCACAATAAAAGTTCAACCTATTCCCGGGAAGCATGCATCATTGTTTGACATTGCAAGACCATTAAACAAATCAAGATATATTGCATATGCATCTATTAACTTAATTCAACATCTAGACTCTATATATCTCCATCAGTATTTCATAGTTTGAGTATATGCATGATCCAATAATATTAACTACTCCCAATAATGCCTCTTTGGTCTGGACCTAACTACACGACCTTTTCACCTTCCTGCCAAATCTTTCGGCAATGTGAAATTTCCTACCAGATTCTAGCCTCTCTGAATTCCAATCAGGGGATACATTTGGTCATGTAATTAAACGAAATTAATTACCAGATCAGTGAATACTGGTTGTCAATTAGCTAAAACCATGTATCTAGTCTACTGAAGAGTACCTGACCATTGTCCACCTAGTGCACGTACGCAAGCCTCCATGACTTGATGTGGCCCTTTGAATATGGACTAATCAGCCAATTGACCTACTCATGCTTAGCAAATCATCATCAGGATGACCTTAAAAAGAGTGGTGATTAAGTAGTATCTCCTTCTTTATTAATGTAATGGTCAATCCTCACACCTACCTTTCAAAAAAAAAAAAGCAGGCGATCGACCAATCGAGCGGATTATCAAATCAGACCGTTAGCCTATGCAATGTCCTCTACAAGATTGCATCAAAAGTTTTGGCAAATCGTTTAAAAAGAATCCTCCCAATGCTGGTTTTAGAAGAACAGAGTGCTTTTATGCCAGGGAGATTGATCACTGACAATGTTTTCATTGCATACGAGTGTATTCACTCTATTGAGAGCCGGAAAAAGAAAAAACCACTTTGCGCTGTTAAGCTGGATATGATGAAAGCATATGACAGGGGCGAATGGAAGTTTTTTGAAGATGTGCACATGCGTTATGGCTTTGCGGATGAATGGATCAGGATGGTGATGAGAGGTGTTCAATCGGTACAGTTTGCAGTGAAGCTTAATGGAGGTATGTCACAACCTTCCAAACCAAGTAGAGGGGCTTAGATAAGGTTGTCCTCTGTCACCATATTTATATATATTATGTGAAAAAGGTTTTTCAGCGCTACTACGCAAAGAAAGAAGAAAATCGTATCACCGGAGTCAAATTTGGGGCCACAGAGCCACATATCACCCATCTATTATTTGCAGACGACAGTATTGTTTTCCTGGAGGCTTCAAAGGAAAATATATTGGCTCTATAGGATATTCTGAAAAAAAATTTGAAGTGAGTTCAGGACATCTAAACAAGTCCTCAATATTCTTTGGCAATGGCTGTACTGAGCCTGTACAAAATAATCTAATGCAAATATTGGGGATTCACAACCAGGCACTCAAATGAAAAATATTTAGGTTTACCAACACGGGTTAGTAAATCAAAAGGAGTCGTTAAAAGCCTCGAAGAGAGGGCGTGATGTATGTGGGCTATCGGCCGCAGTTCTTGCCGCCCGGTGAGCTTCCGATCACTGCCGCAAACTCTGATACAGCATAGATTTGTGCGGAACACTTGGAACACACACTGTTTTTTGCGCTGTGAACAATCTTGTAGCTTTTATGGTTTTCTTCTCCTCCTTTTATTGACTGGGATGCAGATGAATCGGTGCAATCGGATGGACAGCCACGCATCACCCTCGAACATGTCCATCCACATGCTCACGATACAGCGCCCACTATCGACCACTATGGGGTCATGCGCGAGCTATTCTCGACATGATCTCCTACGCGCACGACGACCATAACTCAGCACTTGCGCGTATGCAGCCGGAAAAAAAAAGGAAATGTGCGTTTACTAACAAATCTCCTTCTAAACCTTGCACATGGTCTATACATCAATGACACTAACCTTAGAGCACTGCTCACAGAAGCGATCTCGTCCCCAAGCCATTGTCGAGATGTCTGCTAGTTCTTCAACCGTTCCAACGGATTTAAGTTTCAGCTTGTTCTCCTCGACGCATTCTCATATATATTGATATCTCACATCTATATGTATACCTCAGTCATGAAAAATTGGGTTCTTACTCAGTTGAATGGCAGACACTGTCGATCTTCACTGTGATGGCGCTGCCCTTCTCCCCTTTGAATTCAGCAAGGAGTCGGGCCAACTACAACCCTGGTAGACTACAGTAGTGGCGGCAATGTACTTGGCTTTGCATGAGGATAAAGCCACCACCTTTTACTTCTAAGACTGCCAAGTGATGATGCTGGAACCGAGAAAGAAGAGAATGCCCATGGTGCTTTTGCTTGTATCAAATCACTAGCTAAATCACTATCACTGTAGCCAATGAGCCATGCCTCCTTCTTTCTATGGTAGTGGTAGCCGTAGTGTAAGGTTCCAGTAATATATATTAGCACTCTCTTTACGGCCACCATGTGCTCTATAGTCAGATGTTCCATAAACCGACTGATGTACCCTACCGAGTATGCTAGGTACGGTCTTAAGTTCACTAGGTATCTAAGATTACCCACAATGCTCCTATATTTTGTGGCATCAATAGTAGGAGCAGAGCTAGACTTACTGAGCTTGAGTCAGAACTCCATGGGGGTTTGCTTTGGATTACATCCAGTCAGACCGGCTCCTTCTAGAATCTTTACAGCATAAGCACTCTAGCAAATGGTGATCCCGCTCCCCATTTGTGTTACCTCTAAGCCAAGGTAATAGCATAAGAGTCTGAGGTCATCCATCTTGAAGGTCCCATTCATCTCCCCCTTGAAGGCGTTGATGCCACTTGATTCCCCTCCAGTAATCACCAGGTCATCTACATAGACACCCACGATGAGTTGGTACTGGCCCACACCGTGGAGGTAGACGGCGTGCTCCGACCTACTACATCGGAATCCGAGCTTGATTAAGGACTCATCAAGTTTAGAGTACCATGCTTGCAGAGCTTGATGGAGTTCATAGAGAGCTTTAATTAGGTGGAGCACCTTGGTCTCTTGTCCCTTCATCATGAACCCCGACGGCTGCTCGACGTAGACGTCTTCTAGGAGTTCCTGTTCAGGAAGGCAGACTTGACATCTGTATGGTGGACTGCCCACCCTTCGCTTGTCGCGAGCACCAACAGGAGCCTCACGGACTCTAGGCGCTATACCGGGGTGAACACTTCATCGAAGTCAATACCCTGGTGTTAGACATACCCCTTTGGCGATGAACCTGGCCTTGAACTTAGTGATGAGTCCGCTTCGTCGCCTTGGTCTTGTAGACCCACTTAAGGCCAATCAATCACACTCCTTGTGGTGGATTGACGAGTCTCCAAGTGTCATTTGCCTCAATGAAAGTGAACTCCTTGAGCATGGAGTGGCGCTAATTTTTGTGCTCTAGGGCTTCCTCGAACGACATTGGCTTGGCTTTACTTGCCAACAGTAGCCCCTCCTCCAGCTCCCGTGCGGTGAGATCTGGAGGCATGGCCAGCCTGAGCACGCTATCGATGTTGTGGTACTGGAGTGCGGCATCATCATCGTGGTTCGCGTCCAGCTGTTGTGATGCACTGGCACTAGGAGGCGACACAAACTCAACTGGGTCCTTGTCCTGCTATGTGCAAGTGCCCGGTGTTGTGTTCTCTGTGCCATGCGCTGGCGAGGCGTGGGCTGATGGTGTTCCCGGAGTTGCGCTCCTAGTGTTGGGCGTCGCCGCAGCGTAAGCTGATGGCGCCGGCAAGCCTGGAGATGTAACGGGAGCTTTGGTCGGCGTAACCGTGTTCGTTGTTGTTGTAGTGGTGATTAAACTAGGCGGCGACAGGTGCTCAACGACAAAATCACCTGCCTCGCCGCATTGTCCCTCGGTCTAGGACCACTATGCCATAACTTTGAACACCACGTTGTAGCTAATGTGCACGCATCGTCTTCACCAGGTCGTACACCCGATATGCATTAGACCCCGGTTTGTAGCCGATGAAGATGGTGCGTCGGCTCCTGTCATCAAGTTTCTTCAGGCTTAGCATTGTCGCCTTCATGTGCGCGATGTAGCCGAAGGTGCGTAGGTGCTAAACGCCAGGGAGGCTATCGGTCCAGAGCTCCTAGGTGTCTTGCCACCCACACTCTTTGACGAGGAGCAATTGAGCAGGTAGACGGCCTTGGTGACCGCCTCGCCCCAAAATTCGCCCAGGAGCCCTTTTACCTTGAGCATGCTCAGGGCAGTCCTAACCATGGACTAGTTGCGATGCTCGATGACACCATTTTGTTGAGGGGAGTTGTCGCCGCCAAAAAATCCCGTGTCCAGGAAGGGACGGCGGCTCGGTCACGCGAAGGCCTAGGAGGTCTGCTTTTCTCTAGTGCAGGTCCTTAAGTATCGAGGTTCACGAGCGTGTCAGTCAATTTGACCCTGCAATTGATAAGAAAGTGAGATGAGTGAGTCCGATACAGGCGCTCGCTATCGGCTGGCTGCCGATAGGATCGGGATGCTCTTCGATCGGCTGGGGAGCCGATGTGGACAGGTGTTGACGAGGGATCGACCATAGACCCGATGGAGTAATCAGGGTGTGCTCAGAGGATATCGAGGCGCATGGGATCCCTCCGACAACCAAACAGTGATTCATCGGCTCCTAAGGTCCAAACGCCAGACCTTGTTACTGGGGCTGAGCCGATGGTATCCTCCGAAGTTTTGGTATCTACTCACACTGCCCCATATTAAGCTGATACCCGCATAAGACTGCTCCCACTGTCTCTCAGGTACGTTCATTATACATATCGTTTCTTTTGCCTCATGATCTCTATGTTTGCTAATGTTGTTATGCAGTTATTAGCCGACCTATTCTCCTTCAACATCGGCAAATACTGGAAGTAGAGGAAGACTCAGACACCAGCATAACGATCGAACCATTTTTACCAGCCGATGCACGTGAGCAGTTGTCAGATATTATGCATCGGCTGGAGGTTCTGATTGACTCGCTGGGGAAGATTGCGGGTCGATCCGGGGAAGACTTGCAGAAATTCAACACCTCCTGCCTGTGGAACTGTCGGACGCACTCACGCCTGCTGCTTACTTGGAATTCCAAAGGACCTAGCTGACTGCATCAAGACAACGTATAGCCGATCGCGCTGAGCAAAGCCACCTAGCTCACAACGATCGGCTGACTGCCCTTAATGAAAAGAAGAAACTTGATGAAATGTCAGCTGACCTTCAACACGCCAACACCAAGCTTGGCCTCTTGAAGAAACGAGAAGCCGATTTGATGACGGAACTCGACAAGGTTCGTGAAGACATCAACTCTACCGAGTCCCATCTCATCAGCCTACCAAAATCGATCCAAAATCAAGAGCCCAAGGTAGCAGACAAAGTGTGGCTCGTAGTTTGCCGGCATAGGAACCTGAAGACTATCCCTGGATCAGACGAGGATGACATCCGCGCCATCAACGATATAGATCAAATTCGTCTGCGAGCAATCGAGGCCATTAAGAAATTCTTGTAAAACTTTAGCCTCGGAAAAATCCAGATGTCATCTTGAACATTAACTTTTGCAGTAAACTTCAATCAGTTTGATCAACAAAAGTTGTGTATATATATTTTCTGATGACGACATCTTAAATGATATCGGCCATCTGTAACCGATATAATCATATCGGCTTCCGTACATTAGGAATCGGCTACGCCTCAACCGATTTAAACAGTATCACTAGCCGATATCAATTCTGAGAACCCGTCCGTCTTGAAAAGGAGAAATCGGTTATGCTCAGCCGATTTAGATGTCTTCCCAATCGAGTGACTATTCTCTAGACTTATCATCCCAAGACCTAATCGGTAACTTCCAATGTGTCGGTATCTTCTCTTTTCTCGATAATCGTCTCTCCTAAGCCAATACCACATGCATCAGATGTGTTAAACTATTGAACTCTTGGGCAGAAATTTTCACCTGATGCGACTTGATAACCCCTAGAAGGTCAAATCGGCTAATTGTTCATCGCTCAGAACAAGACCATAACATAGTCTTCTGATGCCCTGGAAACGTTGGATATATTCCAGAATTGACTCATTAGGCCTCTGTTTAACCGATGTCAAATCCGACAGTCTCGTTTCTTGAATCCCAGTACAGAAATGTCCATGGAACTGTTGCTCCAGATCGGCCCATCCTTCAATCGAGTTCAATGGTAACAAATTAAATCATGCGAAGGCCGATCCAGAGAGGGATAAAGGAAAAAAACTGTGCTAAGAATCGGCTGATGTGTTCTAATGTAGATATGCTGTCTTGTCCTAAGAATATTGAGAAGTCTAGTATCGTGTATCGGCGAGATAGTGGAACTATGTTAAACTATTCTGGATATGGGTGCCGATACATTACTGTTTGATCTTTGGGTTTGATACCAAATTGCTCTTCCACCGTGTCCACAATTCTGGTTAACCAATTTTTCTCTTTTAAAGTATCTTCCTGATCATGTGGAGGTGGATATGGTACCTGATTCTGCTTACGATATTCTCCATAATGATTTCTCTAAAAAAATTCTGGAGGTATCTCCTGCCGTTGCCCCCCGAGTCGATCTTGTATTGGTGGATACGTATTTGCCGATAGGTCCTTGTTTTCCTCCGTCTCTATCGGTAAAGGCACATGATCCTGATCGGTCTCTTGAGCCGATGACTCTTGTATCGCCTTCTCGATCAGATCCTGTAGTGTATCTATCCATACTCCTGATGGATTACTGAATGCTTGATAAAATGATTTGTTAAACACCTCTTGCAATGGCTTGGAAGAATTTGCAGGTGCTGAATGGCTTGATTCCTTCATTAAAACACATTTTGGTAATTGTGCCTTTTGAATCGGCCCTTGTTTAGTCATACTGAAGGATTCCAAACAGAGCTTCTGAAAGTTGTCCATATTTTGCTCTATATGCCGCCTCTGGTCTTCATTCAAATCCTCCATAATAACTGGAATTGTTATCTCCTCATCGGCTTCATCTTTAGATGAATATGTCTTATAATCCATCTTTTTTTTAGACATATTGACAACAAGATGCCCTCCGGGTTGATGAGAAAAATCTGACTTCCAATCATACACTTATAGAGTCCCGCTAGTTGATGAATGGAATTATATCACCAACTGATGAACGATCTTCATGTTTCTCCACCCGATGAATCCAGTCCAATCGGCTAATGAATGAAGATTTCTACCTGATTGGCCGATGAATAAAGAACGGTCCTTATCGGCCGATGAATAAAACCTTCGGTCCTACCGGGAGTGCCAAAATGCGTGTCGCTGCCAAAAAATCCCGCGTCTGGGGAGAGACGGCGGCTCGGTCACGCGAAGGCCTAGGAGGTCTGCTTATCTCCAGTGTAGGTCCTTAAGCATCTTGGTTCGTGAGCGTGCCAGTCAATTTGACCCTGCAATTGACAAGTAAGTGAGACGAGCGAGTCGATACAGGTGCTCGCTATCGGCTGGCTACCGATAGGATCGGTATGCTCTTCAATCGGCTGAGGAGCCGATGTGGACAGGTGTCGAAGAGGGATCGACCGTAGAGCCGATGAAGGAACCAGGGTGTGCTCAGAGGATATCGAGACGCACTGGATCCCTTTGGACAGCCAAACAGTGATTCATCGGCTGGAAAAACCGATGAAGGCGCATGCAGCCTAGGCAAGGAGTAGTACAAGAAGGCACGGGCTGCAAATCCGATGCCACTTTGGATATGATAGCAAGAGACCCGTTGCCCGCCGTGACAGCGTCATTAACACCGAACCTCGAAGATCGGACCTAACCGAGACAGTACGAGGCTGGGGCCAGCGGCGATGATACGGAGGACGCCGGATCGGCTATGCCGTAGCAAGGATAGGAGCGAACCCATCGGCTAGCTGAGCCGATGAGGGGATGCCTCTCTGAAGGCGGGTGCGTATCGGCTGGGGGACCGATATGTTCGTCATTACGCGTCGAGGGATGCCTCTAAAGGCTGATGCGTATCGGCCGAGGGGCCAATTCCCTAGTCGTGAAGCTCAGAGTATGAATAACTCATCGGGTAGCACTCCGATGATACGCCGTGCAGAAGACTATAGGCCTGAAGCTCGATCTACCGTTAGCAGCTCCGTAGGTCGGACCTAACCGATGCAGCACGAAACTGACGACGACAGAGAGAGCTTAACGGGCCGATAGGTCCAGCACGGACGTGATGTGATACGTCTGATCGGCCTAAGAGGTCGAACCTAACCGATGGAGCCTCAGACAGAGCAGGATATATTGGGATGGTGGCGGGACTTACCCCTTCATTAGAGATCGGACTTAACCGATGCAGCCCCATGTCGAGAGCCAGAACCCACCGGTAAAACCTAGATGAACTAGGGTGAAGATGCGTCGAATTTGTATATGATCGAGAGATATCTTACATGTTTCCATGCTGTCTATATTTATACCCTGGATTTACAGACAGAGTCCGATGCGTCTACGACCATCGGACATTATTTCCTAGTAAGAACAAAGGAAAATATTCCTAAAGAAGTTAACTAACCAGTTAAACCTCCCTAATCAAGTAAGGTTATAATTTACAAAAACAAGCACCCTGCTGTGGAGTCCACGGCTCTTTCGCAAACCTGGTTTCATCTGAATAATCTTTCAATTTGTAACCGAGTCCTCCTTTGCTGCAACTTGATCGGCTTCTCCACTGTAGCTATCGGACCTTATTTTAGTCAAGCCCATCCTTTTCCTTACTTCCCTCAGGCTTCTCGGACCTGATCCCAATTGGACAATCCTCTGTCTTTAGGCAGATTCAATCTTCCACTAATCTGATCGGCTTTTCTACAGTTCTCCATCGGCTTTGTCTCAGTATCTCCATCAGCCGATTACTGCATTAAACTCTCCATCATACCTCTCAGCCGATTGGCTTTAGCACCATCAGATCTCTCAGCCGATCGGCTTTAGCACCTATCGGATCGTCCAGATTTTGGCGTTAACAGGAGTAGGGTGCCGTCAGCTTGTGATGGATTCCTAGCTTGGCGTAGTACTGGTCGAAGTCCTTCATTAGGAACTCTCCTCCTCGGTCTGTGCAGAGTGCATGAATCTTCTTGCCGGACCTCCTTTCCGCTATCGCCTGGATGCACTTGATCGCTGTGGGTGCGGTGTCTTTGCTGAGAAGTAGAGCCAGCCACATGTGCCGAGAGTAATCATCGATAAGGAGCAGAAAGTAACGGTTTCCACTCGGTATCGGTAGCGCGATAGACCGTAGAGATCACCGTGGAGCAGCTGCAACACCTCAGATGAGCGCCCCAAAGCGCGCTGAGGGAATGGCACCCACTAGTGCTTGCCGGCGAAATAGCCTTCGCACACCTGCTTCACCTGGGTGAGCGGGGGCATGTCGCAGACGAGGCCATCCCTACCTATCTTGCGCAGCACGCTAAAGTGGACGTGACTAAATCAAGCGTGCCACACCCAAGATTCTTCATCGCCTTGTGTCGCTAGGCAGACCGGCCGTGCAATGTTGGCGTCGAAATTGTATAGCTGACCTAGGTTGCGGTGGATCTTTACAAGGAGACACTACTTCTCATCATGAACCCACATCACCACATCTTCAACTAGCACCTGGTACCTAATTTCGTTGAGCTAGGCGACGGAGATGATATTGGCGGTGAGGCAGGGCAGGTAGTATACATTGGTGATGACCTGGTGCTTGTCGTTCTTGCAAGAAAGTAGGACGGTACTGATCACCTCGATGCGGGCGACGGAGCCATCCTTGAACCAAACGGAGCCGGTGACACCGACGTCAAGGTTAGAGAATGCCACCCATGCCCCGAACATGTGGTTCGACACCCCTATGTCCAGGACCCATCGGCTCGGGTCCCGGTCCCTAGGCTTGTCGAAGGCAACGTAGACCTTGTTCTTGGTGAGGTGGAGCTAGCCATCGACGGAGATCCACGGTGGAATCACCCATGTCGGGGTCGATGGCGGCGCATCGGATTGAGGATGGAACCCTTCCTCCTCCAAGGTGCTAATGGTATAAAAGAGTGTGGGCTCATCGTCTTGGGCCACATGGGCCTGCTCCTGCCTCTTCTTATCTCAGCAATCTCTAGCCTAGTGGCCTTTCTTGCCACAACTCTTGTAGACATCCTCAGCGCTCGGCCGGGCTAAGCTCATCCTAGTCCATGAGTCGCTGCTATCCTCGGTGCCGCACCCATGACCTCTGTCTCGATGTTTGCCATGGCTGTCGAAGCTCGACCCTTCGCAGCTGGACTCTTGGTCCCACATCTTGTAGCGTTCTAGCCACTGGTCCTCCATGAGGAGTAGTTTGCCGTTGACAGTCTGCAATGGCGTTGGTTCATCGTCGATCGCCGTCTTGAGCCTCCCGGTGACCTCCTCGATTGAGAGTGTGTCAATGTCGAGGAGAGTCTCGATGGTGATGACGAGTTGCTTGTACCTCAGTCGAGTGATGTGGAGGTACTTGGCCACCACCTTTGGCTCTGGCTCCAGGTCGTCGAGAATTGATAGGCGCTGCACAATGTTTGACAGCTGCAGGGCAAAATCCTCGATCGATTCCCCATCGCGAAACGTGATCTGCTCGTACTCAGCATGAAGGCTTTGCACCGTCGACTTCCACACCCGGTCGTCCCTGATGTGCATTGACCTGATTGCTTCCCATACCTCCTTGACCAACGGCTTGGTCGCCAAGGTGGGAACCATTTCGGGGAGAACACCGCATTAGATTGCCTCCAGCATGGTGCGGTCATCATGGAAGTCGATGGCGTCATGCTCGATGGCATCCCACAAGTGGCGGGCATGCATCTTCAACTTCATCAATAACGACCACAACTCATAGTTTGACTTCGTGAGCTATGGCCAATTGCCTGAACCACTCATCTCCCACACCACACGCTCGACCACGACCTCTTGTGGACGGTGTCTTCCTAAATGGTGTGCTGCGCGGGTCCATGAACGGCGTGGCGGAGAGCAACTTAGAGACTGCGTGTGTGGTGGGGGCCTGCTATTGGAGCCACTGCCCTTCTCATTCATGCCCACCGGCGGTGGCCATCGGCCTCGATCCTTTGAAGACACCATTGCGCCACGCTTCCCTTGATCACTGGCTCTAATACCAGTTGTGGGCTATCGGCCGTCGTTCTTGGCACCCTGTGAGCTTTCGATCACTATTGCAAACTCTGATACAGCGTATATTCGCATGGAACACTTGGAACACACACCGATTTTTGCGCTGTGAACGATCTTGCAGCTTTTCTGGTTTTCTTCTCCTCCTTGTATTGACCGGGATGCAGATGAATCGGCGCAATCAGGTGGGCGGCCATGCATCGTGCTCGAACATATTCATCCCCATGCTCATGATGCGGTGCCCACTACCGACCACTCCGGGGTCATGCGCGAGCTATTCTTGCCATGATCTCCTATGTGAACGGCGACCACAACTCGGCGCTCGTGCATATGCAGGCTGGAAAAAAAGGGGAACGTGCTAACTAACCTAATCCATGTGAGGTAAATGCTGCCAAAGGTCAAGGCCTGTCTAAAGCTGGAAGAGAATTTGTAGAAATGTGTACAGTGACCCCGAGAGTATAAAGGGGGGTCGGGTCTATATATATACAACCCAGGCCAATGGTCTGTTTAACACCCCGCAGTTACAGCGGGAGAGGAACGGACGCAGAAACTGGACCGAAAACTGGTGAACAAAGGCGTGGACAGGCCTTTGGTCATTATATCGGCAAAGTGATGTGCCGATGGTACATGGAGCACCTGAACCTGTCCTAATGTGACCTTATCATGGACGAAATGGATATCGATCTCAATGTGTTTGGTGCGTCGGTGATGGACCGGATTGGCGGTCATGTAGACGGCACTGATATTATCGTAGTAGACAACGGTCGCGGTGGAGAGGGGTGCACGGAGCTCCTGGAGAAGCTGGTGAAACCAGCAGCACTCGACGACAGCATGGACGATGGCGTGGTACTCGGCTTCTGCGCTGGACCGGGACACTGTAGTCTGACGTTTTAAGGACCAGGATACGAGAGTGTCACCGAGGTAAACGCAGTAGTCGGATGTAGAGCGTCGAGAGTCAGGGCAGCCTGCCCAATCCACGTTGAAGTACGCGATGAGGGAGTCGATGTGGCTGGAGCTGAGATGCAACCCGCTGGAGAGGGTGCCCTTCACGTAGCGTAGGATTCGCGCGGAGCGTGCATGGAGAGGGACACTTGCTGGACAGCGTACGTGAGGTCGGGCCGGGTGAGGGTGAGGTATTGGAGAGCCCCGGCAAGACTCCGATAGTGAGAGGGATCGGCAACCAGTGCGCCATCAGTAGCGGAGAGTTTGGCTCGAGTGTCGACCGGGGTGGCTGTGGGGTGACAATTGGCCATGCTCGCACGCTGGAGGAGGTCGATGGCGTACTGGTGTTGGGAAAGAAAGAGCCCGTGGGAGGAACGGGTTACGGAGATGCCAAGGAAATGGTGGAGAGTACCAAGATCGGTCATGGCGAACTCAGAGTGGAGTCGGGCCATGATCTGGTCGAGGAGAGATGTCGAAGACGCTGTAAGGACAATGTCATCGATATAGAGAAGTAGATAGGCAGTGGTGGAGCCGATATGAAAAGTGAATAGGGAACTATCGGACGCAGAGGCCACGAAGCTGATGTGCCGAAGATAGGCAGCAAAGCGCTAGTACCAGGCACGAGGGGCTTATTTGAGGCCGTAGAGAGAGCGTTGAAGTAGACAGACGTCATCGGAACGAGAAGGGTCAACGAAGCCTGGGGGCTGGCAATAGACTTTCCGTCAGGTGGCCGTGAAGAAAAGTGTTCTTCACGTCTAGCTGATGGATCGGCCAGGAGCGAGAGGCAGCCAAGGTGAGGACGACTCGGATGGTGGCGGGTTTGACGATAGGATTGAAGGTCTCATCGTAGTAGACATGGGAGAAACCCCGGACTACCCAGTAAGCCTTATGATGGGCAAGAGAGCCATCGGCGTGGAATTTGTGTATGAAAATCCACTTACCGATCACAATGTTGGCGCCGGGAGGTCGGGGAATGAGGCGCCAAGTCTCGTTGTCCATTAGGGCCTTGTACTCGTCGGCCATGGCCGCGCTCCATGGAGGGTTAGCCAGTGCTGAGCGAGATGTCACCGGGATGGGCGAGATAGAGTTGTGGACGGCGGAGAGACCGTAGCGCTGAGTGGGACGGAGAGACCCGATCTGGGAGTGGGTGACCATGTGAGAGGTGGAGGGAACTGGAGCCGATGAGGGTGCGGGAGTAATGGGAAGAACTGGTCGGGTGGGGACGTCATCGTCTCCTGGTTGGCGACTGTAGATGAGAGGAAAAGGAGGAATTAGATTGGTCTGAGCCGATGAGGTCGGGTAGGCCGAGTATTCCGATCGGTCCGATAGAGATGGATCAGCCGATAGGGTGGAGGGAGCCGATAGAAACTGAGTAGCCGATGGAAGTGGAGTGGACGATAGAGAGGGAACGGTATCGGCTGAAGGATAAATAGGATCGGTATCGGCCGATGGAGGTAGGGCCGATGAGGGTTCGATGGTTGGGACATCGGACCGAGTAGAGGTGGGATATGTGAAGGGTAAATCCTCAGCAATGGCCGATGAGGGGGCCGATGGAGAGGACTGTGAAGGAGACCTGGTCGGCACGGTGTTGGTGAGGAGGAAGTCGAGATCACTAGAGGAGGATCTCGGATAAAGTAGACTGAAGGGAAAACATGTCTCGTCAAAAATGACATGACGAGAGACGATGACCCGTCGGGTGGAAAGGTCGAGACATCGGTATCCCTTGTGAGAGGTAGGATAGCCGAGGAGAATACAGGCGGTGGAGCGGGGAGCAAGTTTGTGGGAAGTTGTGGTGGTGAGGTTTGGGTAGCAGAAGCACCCGAAAACGCGAAGGTGGGAGTAGTCGGACGCCGTGCGGTAGAGAAGGGCATAGGGAACGTTGTTTTGAACGGAGGAGCATGGGCGCCGATTGAGAAGATACATCGCAGTAGCCAGAGCTTCAACCCAATAAGTGGCGGGTAAGTGGGCGTGAAGTAGCATGGTGCGACTGATGTTGTTGAGGGTGCGAAGGCGGCGCTCGGCTTTACCGTTCTGAGGAGAGGTGTAGGGGCAGGAGAGCCGGAGATGGATGCCCTGCGAGATGAGGAGGTTTGTAACTGTATGGTTGACGAATTCCGTATCGTTATCGGCTTGTAAAGCCTTGATGGGGAGGTTGAACTGAGTGGACACGTACGTGACAAAGTGAGTGAGGTAAGAGGCGACCTCGGATTTGTTGATGAGCGGAAAGGTCCAGCAATAGTATGTGTAATCGTCAAGTATAGCGAGGTAATACTGATTACCAGAGACACTTTTAACTGGAGACGTCCATACATCATAATGTATAAGTTCAAATGGACGCGAGGTACAAGAGAGAGAACTAGAAAAAGGCAGACGCACATAATTACCAAGTTGACATGAGTGACAAACTGTGGAGCTGCTGTGGGTACATCGGATGGAGGCGCTATGACGGAGGGTGGCAACAACGTCGTGGCCGAGGCGAAGGTGCCAAAGGTTGGTAGAGAGGGCGACGCTAGCGTGTGGAGTGGACGGCGCAGCGGGAATGGTGTAGAGGTCTCCACCAGACGCATCAAATTCGATGGAGCAGTTGTTGTCTCTTGTGAATTAGCAAACAGATATAAGATTATGAATAAGAGAAGGTACGATAAGAACATTGCGTAGGGGGAGGTTAGTGGTGGATGTAGACAGAGAGGAGTCACCTCGGCATTGGACAGGAAGAGAGGTGACAGGAGCGAAGTATACCGGCTGATGACGCCATGTGTGAAGACGCCCCAGAGTCTAGCACCCAAGGGTGTTGTGGTTGGAACGTTATCTAGTTGAGGGCAGCGATGAGGCCAGCCTGGTTCTAGGAGGGAACCGACTGGGTGGGTAGGGTTGGTAGCATCGGCTGTGGCGGTAGAACGGGAGCCGATGCCAGGTGAGCCTAAGGATGGGCGCCGAGAATCTTGGGTTGCCAGCCGATGGGGCTGCGTGGCTAGGGCTGGAGCGCCCAGGGGTTGTAGCAGAGCCACGAACCCGTGGGACCGGTAGGTAGGTTGGGCAGGGACCGAGGCAGGTCGTGATTGCATCAAACCCTGCCACGTCCTACCTTTGCCTTTGCCCTTGCCTTTCCCGGTGTGGGCTGTGTTGCTATGGCTGGAGCCATGGCCACCAAAGTCGTGGGAGGAAGGGGCAGCGCAGGAAGCTCGGCAGCCTTTATCGGCTCTGGCAAGAAGTGTGGTGTGGGCCACTGTCTTCTCATCGTTGGCCAGACGGAGTTCTTTAAGAACTAGCATGTCATGGGTCCGGGCGAACGATAGAAGAGGGTTGGCGATGTCATCGGTGGTGTTTCATAAGCGGGGATTGAGGCCTCGCAGAAGGGCGAGGACGAGTTAAGAGTCGGCCATAAGGTGACCGACGTCCCGGAGAGCAGCAGCCTTGACTTTGAGACGCTAACAGTACGAAGAGACAAAGGAGTCGCCTTGTACCATGGAGCGGAACTCCTTGAGGAGGAAGATGGCGCGAGGCTGCTTGTTGGACAGAAAGATCCGCTCGATGGCCACCCAGAGATCCCGGGCGGTGGGGTCGGTATCGTCCATAGCGAGGTGGAGGACAGAGTTGTCGACCGAGCCGAGCAGCCAGCTACGCACGCAGCACTCGGCGATGTCCCACTGAGGATCATCGGGGCAAGGTGGAGCGGAGCCATCAATATGGGACCGGAGGCCGAATTTTCCACAGAGGGATTTGAAGAAGAAAACCCGCTTGGAATAATTGGCGTTAAGGTCAAGAGAGATAGGAACGTGAGATTTCATGTTCACAACAGCGTAAGAAGGAGAGAAGATCGGCGAGGTGGTGCCCGAGGTGAGGTCTGAGGCACCGAGGGCCAGAGCAGACTCAGCGACTGGGAGAGTGCCGGAGCTAAGAGCGGACTCGGTGGCCATGATGGGAGAACGGGAGCAAATAGCTGATGGGAGAAAGAAGCCGATGGGAGGGAGAAGCCGATGAGAGGACAAATCGGCCGATCAAGGATGTGAGAAGCCGATGGGGAGTGGGCCAGCCGATGAGGAGTGGTTTGCCGATGGAGAGTAGGCAGTGGTGTAGGTGAGGAAAAGGTCATGGCAGAGTGGGTCAGAGAGTAGTTGGGTCACGGGCGTGCGAAGATTCACGTCCGTGGACTCGTGGAGGCCAAGGAGTGGGGCGGATGCGAAAAAAGGCAGGGAGTGGCCGGACACGAAGATAATATGTTCACGTCCGGGAGGCAGGGACTCGTGTCCACGGATATGTGGACACGTTTGACTGGCTCGGGCGTGAGAAAAGAAAGTTCGCGTCCGAGAGCCGTTGAGCGTGTCAGAAAAGAAGAGAACCGAAGGAGGGTTCCAGTCGATGGGAGGGTGGACGAGTTCAGCCGATGGAGACGACGAGTACGGAGGTGCGTCGGCGTCAGAGAAGGAGAGATACACGGAGCAAGAAGAGAAACGGAGATGGGTGCGAGGCGAGACGAGGAGGCGGATCAAGACCATCGCTTGGTCGTGCGGAGGTGGGATAAAGAAAAGAGGATGATTGCAGGAGAGACGGGAAGAAGAAGAAATGGGGGCGAGAGAGCGAGGAGAGTGCCGGGAGGAGAGTACCAGGAAGAGGGTCGGTGATGGGAAGAAGACGTCGACGACGAGGAGGAAAAGATCGGCTCGCCGGAGAGAGAAGCTTGCGCGTCGGGAATGTCTAAACTTGCTCTGATACCATGTAGATATATACAGTGACTAAAACCCCGAGAGCATACAAGAGGATTGGGTCTATATATATATAAACCCAGGCCAGTGGTCTGTCTAACGATAACGAAAGTGTAGTTAAATTTATTTTTCAAGCAGTGCTGACCTACTCAATAAGTATTTTTTGTCTTCCAAAAAATTTGTGCAATTGCGATCTCTTACAAGCAATTTTTTGTGGGGTGGGAAGGTTGGACAATGGAAGACTCAATGGATCAGCTAGGAGCGTATGTGCTAGGCAAAGTCAGAAGGCAGCCTAGGTTTGAGAGATTTGGAAATTTTTAACCAGGTTATGCTGGCACGGCAAGGTTGGCGAATTCTAACTAATCATAATTCATTGTGTGCTAAGGTCCTTAAAGCTCGTTACTTTAGAAAGTATGGTTGTTTTGAAAGCAACTTGTCCTAGGCGAGCATCATACACATAGAGAAGCATTATCTTTTGTAGAGAGTTGCTAAGAAAGGGATTAATTTGGAGGATAGTTGATGGCAACTCCATTAATGTGAGACGAGACAATTGAGACAATTGGATTCCGAGGAGCAGCCTTCTTAAACCATTGGGTTTAAAGGATGGCTCTAATGCATTGATGGTCAGTGATTTATTTATCCTTGGAACTAGCAATTGGGACATGGATAAGCTCCAACACACTTCATTTCAATCTGACATAGATAATATTATACAAATTTGGACTAGCAATTGGGAGGGAGATGTTTTTTCGTATTTTGTTTTTTTTTTCTATCCTGTGATCGCCTAAACATCTCAAAAGAAGCCCACAATTTTCTCCTAGCAACCTATCAATTTTTTATTGTTCATCCGTGAGAGTATCCTATACACGTTTCGGTCGTCCTCTTTCTGCCGAATGTTGGATTGCCCTGTGACAAAGTAAGATCTGCTTATCACCTAAAAAAAGTGCCAAGTTTGCTGGAGGATTGACCTCCACTTCATCATCGATCAATCATAGGTGCTGGCTGAAACTCTGGAGTTTGGATTGTCAAAATAAAATGAAGAACCATCTCTGGCGCCTGATACAGAATGGCCAAGCTGTGGATTCTGAACTGAACCGGCGCGAAATGAAAGATGATGTTTTTGTCATGTGTGCTCTAGGGAAGAAACAAGCTTTCATCGGTTTTGGGGATGTGATTTCTTGCAATGGGTATGGAATAAATTGGAGGAGCTAACAGATTGTGACATGCCAATTCCACAGTGGAATGCAACAAACTGTTTGCACTAGCGAGATGGATATTGGACTGTTTGGACTACCAAAAGGAATGGATTTTACAAATTATGATCACTACCATTTGTGAACTGTGGAAGACACGAAACAAAGCAAAGTTTGAGTATAATTTTGACAGACCGGATTCTATGGCACAAAGAGTTATGTTTCTTCTAGACGAATGGATGAAGGTAAATGAAAGGCAATCGCGTACTATTACAAAACCTGCAATTCATTGGGCTCGTCTTAGGGACGGCAGGGGCAGTTCTAAGGGATGAAATGAGCTCCTTCATAGCTGGTGCCAGACAATATTTCAACTCAGTTGGAGATGTAACATGTGTTGAAGTGTTGGCTTGCAAGAGAGCGGTGGAACTGGCAAAGGAAGTAGGCATGGCAAAGCTGATTCTGAAGGCTGGCAGTATGGGAATGATTAGATTGATAAAAGATAGAAGATCGGTATTGGGCAAGAATATTCTGTTTTCCTTCCAACAGGCTAGGGTTGTTTGGACCAAACGAACAGTAAATGGGTTAGCTCATTTTTTAGCGCAGAATAGTTATAAGAGTTAATCTTCTAGTTCTTGGTTTTCTCTATCTCCCTCATTTATCGAGAATGCTCGTGTTAGACCGTGACTCAGGTTAATAAAAGGTGTTTTTCCTAAAAAAAGATTAGCAGTTGGGTTAAGAATTTTAGATGCATTTGCAAGCCTCAGAACCTGTTCCAGTTTCTGGTTAGTTGGGTTAAAATTTATATCTTACACTATAATCTTCGTATATTTTATATTATAAATAACAAACCTTAAGTTGCGCATTCCAAACTGACTACATTGGAGACTTGAGACTTAAAAAAGATTGATTACCCACTTAGACTCCGAGGAAAAAAATACTAGTGTAAATTAGTACATAAGTAAGAGGCGCTAGAAACAAAAATTAGAGAAGAGTTGAGGGAGACACAGACATACTTACACATCAGATAGAGTTAAAAATTAAACGATGAAATTTTTTTTTGAGGGAAATCATGCAAAAATTATGCCGCCACTTTTTTTTCTTTGGCAAAACCATCACCGGCTTATAGTAGACAAAAATAGTCAAAGGCACATCTGAGTGGGTGATGCTAGTAAGCACCATGTGAGCATGGAGAGCAAGCAGCTCTCGTGGCCTTTCCAAATAGTCCTAGGGAGCCCAACTGCGACATGCGAATTTCCTTTCCGATGCATTAAGTTGAAAGTTTAAAAATATGGTTTGAAAGTTCCGAAATTTTATTTGAAAGTTTCAAATCTGAGTTGGAAGTTTTAAGAAAGATTCAAATTGGATAGAGTTTCCTTTTTAATTTTCAGTTGAAAGTTTTAGATTTTGAGTTGTATGTTCCAAAAATTGAATTGAAAGTTTTAAATTTTTAGCAGAAAGTTTACTCGTATTTTTCAAATATGAAAAGAAACTTCTCTTGGAAAAGTCTCGGTTACTAGACTTTCAAAATCAAAATTTACTCAATTTTCAAAATAAATCAGGTAACTTTCAAAATCAAATTGGTAAAACATTGGAAAAAGGAAAAGAAACTAGCTAGCCCCATATGACCATGCAACCCATTAATGAAAGAAAGGCCCAACGCAACACATTACTGTTATACTTGACACGTACGCACGTTTCGGTCGACAGAGCACGCTAGCAACGCATGTCCGCCAACTAGCCTTTCTGTGCGTAAAGCTACGTTGAGCATTTTGTACATTACTAGACAGAGTGTCAATTTCCAACCGTATTTCACTACACGTGGCTAGTGTGTTCTCTTACGTATGGCGCTGCTCGGATGCGTGGTTGCATGGGCAGCAGCAGCGAGCCAACACAGCAGGGCTTCGTACCTTGCATCGAATAGGACCAATATTTTCTACTACAAACAACCTCACTAGTCAAGGTTTTTTACCCATGACACACGGATGGTAAACATGACGACGACAACGCTAGCACGAGTTGACTCCTACAGTGCAACACCCAACCTATGCACCTATGTTTTCCCCAATATGCAGTGGCAATATCGTAATCACCAAGCATCCATGGGAAAAATGCCAAGTCAATACGTATGTAAGTGCTCTCACACTGAGACGTCGCTGTTCGCCGCTAGTTTGAACCGCGAGCAGTGGACACACGGCTCTCCCAGCTCCATCTCTAGCTATCTAACTAGCGAATATTCGTTTTTTTTTCCCCAAGAGACGAACGCTGTTATGTCATGCACGCACGCGTGCAGTTGTTACCTCACGCGCATTGTGCACGTCGCACGATGGGCTAGGCCATCCTGGCGCCGCGGGAATTGCCACCGCCGGAGCCCGGCAGCTCCACTGCCGCCGCCGACGTCCGGCGGCGCGCGCGCCACCCTTGGTTGAACACCTCTTCGATCTCTTCGAGCGGTCGGCCCTGCGTCTCCGGGCAGAGGAGGTAGAAGAAGGAGGCGGCGGCGACGGCGAGCCCGGCGAAGAGGAAGAAGGCGCCGCCGATGGTGATGGCCTTGTAGAGGGACACGAAGGTCATGGACACGCCGGCGTTCATGACGCGGTTGATGGCCACCCCGACGCTGGCGCCCTGCGCCCGCAGGCGGAGAGGGTACACCTCCGAGCTGTAGGCCCAGGTGATGGGCCCCACGCCGACGGAGAAGGACGCCACGAAGGTGAACACCGTGGCGATGGAGAGCACGACGGCCCACGTCGGCGAGTGGTGCGCGCCGACCGCTCCACGACGGTGAGGCCCAGGCCGAGGCAGGCGAGGGAGGCGACGATGCCGGCGAGGCTTGATAGGTAGAGCGGGCGCCGGCCGACGCGATCCACCAGGAGGATCGCCGTCATGATGAACGTCGTCTTGCTCACGCCGACACCGATGGTCGCCGCGAGCACCTCGTTGCGGGTGGCGATGCCCGCCGCCTTGAATATGCGCGGGCTGTAGAGCACCACGGCCTCGATGCCGGTGAGGTGCTGGAAGAAGTGCACGCCCAGGGCGGCGACGAGGATGCGCCTCACCGGCGGCGTCGGGTGCAGGAACAGCTCCCTCCACACGCCCTTGCCGCGGCTGCCCGGCGCGGTGCCGCCGTCCTCGGCGAGCCCCGCGGCGCCCTTGATCTCAGCGAGCCGCACGTCTGCCTCGCTGGGTTTGTCGCATACGCGCCGGAGCACGGTGAGCGCTTCCTCGGCCCGCCCCTGCACGACGAGTCACCGTGGCGACTCCGGCATGGAGAGCACGCCGAGAGCCAGGGCGGCGCTCGGGAGCGCGCCGAGCCCGAGCATGGCCCGCCACCCGTACACCAGCGGCAGCTTGGCGAGCAGGTAATTCGCAACGTACCCGATGAGGATGCCAAAGCTGATGCAGATCTCCGGGAGCGAGGTGAGCGACCGGCGAATCTCCGCCGAGGCGATCTCGGCGGCGTACACCGGCGCGATCATGAGCGCGTAGCCGACGCCGACGCCGGCGACGCAGCGGCCGGCGAGGAGCGTGCCGAAGTTGGGGGCGAGGCCCATGAGGACGGAGCCCGCGAGGAAGATGCACGCGGCGAGGGAGATGGTGAGGCGCCTGCCGATGTAGTCGGAGACGCGGCCGGCGGTGAGGGAGCCGACGAGCGCGCAGAGGTTGAGGATGCCGGCGAGGAGCTGCACCTGGGTGTCGTTCGTCTTGAGGTCCTCCTTGATGAACAGCATCGCTCCGCTCATCACACCGGTATCTGAAATTTTTCATAATGTCAATTTTTTTTATTACACATGCATATTTATCACTACACATACACATCACACTCATGTAAAGATGAATCTCGCTAACGTACGCTTAAAAAGAGATAGAGATTAAGGACAAATCGCTCACCTCAGATCTCACTAAATTTCTATTAGAAATACACCCATATTATATGTCAATTCAGATCATGCATTCATATGTCAAGAGTGGAACATCAAGGGAGAGGTGTTCCAGTGTAGTTACCATAGCCCATGAGGATGGAGATGATGGAGCCGATGATGGAGCACGCCACGGCATACCTCTTCTTCTTCTCGCAGACGACTTCCTTCACATCCCTCTTCTTCTCACCTCCCATGGTGGCTACGTCGTCGTCTTCTCCTCCTCCTTCTTCTAATCGTTATCTACTGCTGTGTCACACACGATCTGAAAACACACAAAGTCCAACTTCAGCAATGACAGGAGAAGCTATACAACTCTTCTACTCCTCCTTTTAGCTGCAAGGCAGATATAGTGTACAATGCAAGGCATGCATAAGAAATATATAAATAAAATTGTAGCAATAACTTTGTAGATGGCTGGTGTGTATGATCTTTCTTTTCTTCTGTCCTTCACTGAATAATTGCACACTTTTTTTGAGACCCTGTAATGGTAGGTATACTAGCTTGCATAACACTGTCGATGTGCGATTAGCCGACGGGAAATGGAGTGGGCAGTGGACACTATAGGGAAGAGTAAACGGCAAAAAGATCTAGGCTCTGTTTGGGATACGGCAATTCCGTATAAAGTCTTAAGATATTTATTCTCCAAGACTCTAAAACAGTAGAATACTACTGTATAATGGTAGACAGTAGCAGTAGCACAACACTGTCTCTATATGGAGAAGACAGTGCAACCGATCAACAATCTCCAAGCAGAGAGTCTCAGCTATCCAAAGTTCAGACATTTCTCTGAAAAAAAAGCATTATAAAAATAATACAGGCGCTGTAAAAAAGAAATACACATGCTGTATAAAAAAAACAATACATTTTGGTGCATGTATTCTCTAAAGGAATACAGGGGTGTTTTTGGCTGTGTGTGCAATGCTGACAACGAGTGGTTTAATTGCAACAGCCATGTACAGCTCAACAGCTTTTCCTTTTTTAAAAAAAAATGTACAGCTCAACGTGGGAGAGAAGCTTTGTACGCTTCTTCTGGGAGATTGCCGAGTGGTGCTTATCAATGGATGATCTGAGCTCATGGTCAACAGAGGAGAGAGCTCGTTTTTCTTCTGTGTTTCTTTGTTTATTTTTGCTTCAGAGTTCATACTTGAGATGAGACCAAAACAAGTACATGTGTACTCCATCATTTTTTTGAGGACATCTACATTATAGTAGTGACACAATAATATGTTTGCTGTCTATTTATTTATTTTTGTTTGAAAACTATTTATTTGATTTATTGGTGGCATGAAATGCCTGACGTGGCTTTGCATTGCAACCCTTCAGTTCTTGCTTTTATCACCTTTTTTGTGGTTTTGTGTGTTCGTTAAGTCAAAGACGAGAGGATCGATCGTCACGGCCTTTTGTAGCTTTGTGTTATGGTATGAACACTATGGTACAACCATAGAATTAAAAGAATGTTTTTTAAGAATATCTGGAACAATCCAGATAGGTTGTAAACATATATTGCATGGATGGTTCACGTGTTTGAAAATTTTGGTGGCTAACTACCATCTTTGTGAGCTGCTTTCACCATGTTCGTTTACTATACTTGTAACCTACATCCTAGGGAGACAACTATTTTTACCTCTTTCTGAGTGTGTCTGAGAAAAAAAAACAAGTTACTAGCAGAACACTGGTTATGTGACTTGTGAGATATTAGTACGTCTTGTAGTTGTCAAACTGCTAGGGCCATGTAGACAAAAAACCAGCACCTACATTTGCTTACTCCCTTATTAGAGCAGCACTATTTATCATGATCAATACTTTTAATTCTTGGCTGGCCAAGCAGCTGAAGCATCTTTGACTTGGAGTATCCATACGAAATCAAGCCACATCAAGACTGAAAGCAACCGGTTGAAGATTGCATATTGTCTAGCAAAGAGTCAAGCAATGCAAAATACATAACTATAGTCTTATTATAAAAATATATTTCGGTGCGCACTGACTTAAAATTTAGAAACATACGTGTCGGCATGCATGGGCACATGTACGTACATACGAATTGGTGTACGTAGTGTATATACGTGGCCGGAACAATACTAGAAACGAAACAAAAGACAAATCTTCAAAACATCCAAATTAATTAATATGCATGTGCACGACACAAAATTAAAGAAAAAAATAAATAGAATACGTACTTATCCTGACAACCATGCAAAATTAAAATTGCCATTATCTAATGGAAAGCTGTATCACAATTAATTAACCCTGAATCTTGTATATATAGGAGAGTATTGTTTAGTTGGAGGCTATACTGACACAGCTCTTTTGCAGATTATGGATTTAATCAATTAATTAGCAATTTAGCAGTAGCAGCGAATTACCTTTTGGTTTTGCAATGTCTGCGTGTACATACGCCGGCCGTCAGTTTGACGAGCAGTGTAAGGAAATCGTCTTCTTCCCTCCGCTCCCTTTTACTTACCGACTAATGTGATCTTATCCTTAAACAATAAAAACTTTTATGTTACATTGTTTTTGATGAATATATGCAGTATAGTTATAGTTAGCATATGCAAGGTACTTTCTGTGCTGTCCTTTTAAAAATTTTACTTATAAACGTTTTAAAAAAAAGACGAGCGATCAAAATACACACATAAATAGTATAGTGTCAGAGGCTGCACCTTACTTTTCCTCGTTGTAATTAATTTTTGATTTGTAGAGTCGTCAGCTTGTTATCGTCAGATATATCTTCAGAATAAGTCCAAGTGAAACCTGCCTAACAACCTCTGACTAATTAAGGAGACGATCGACGACTCGATCGGAAGAGTGATCAGTTCATACCGGAGACCAAAAATTATGTCTAAATTAAACTCTGCGTAGTCGATCGATCGATCAATCAATCGGGTGCGATTACGAGAGGCCGGGGTGCGTGAATGTGAAAGGAGAAAGACGATCGATCTCATTCGAGAGATCAAATCAACTAATTTTCTGAATTCAACCAAAAAGACATACGAGCGAGACGTGGACACACGCACCTGCGCAATCAGATCAGTCTCCCAAGAATTTCATGACTCCGACCAGAAATGCGGCCGCCGCCGACGAACGCCGGAGGAACCAACTGGCCGGCCGGAATCCGGATGGAGATGGATCAATCGATGGGTGGAGGGTTTATCGATCGATCGATCTTTCTTACCTTGATGTCTCTATCTGATCTGAAATGTGACAGCTCGCAGCGATATATATTATGCATGATCCGGCTGGCTGGGCTGTCACTGTTAAAACTCTCTTAATTTATATCTTTTCTGGTTTGCTGTTGTAGCTATATATGTATGTATTAAACAGAATAATATTTGGGCTTATCCATTCGGTTCGATCGAGCGGCGCTAGACGCGTTCAACAATTACAACTACTTTAACAGCTACCTTATATGGCTCGTCTACTTCAAGCAACCATAATGTATGTAAATCAGTACGTAGTTAGCCCTCTAGACTTGCTAATCCGGTCCACTCCAACCCACCCTTAACCTATTTTAGAAAATGGTTTGGTCACGCATCATACCGAGGGTCTGATTGCGCGGCCGTGCACGCGGCTCCGACCTGCAAGAATGGATTCTGACAGCCCATCTGCAAAATGTAGAGCCAAGCGTTCGGAGCAGCATGTTTGCCCATAAAGATTGTATATAGAAAATTTGTATACAAATAAAAACTTTGTATATAGGAAACTTTCTATAAATAATTTGAAAGAGATTTTTAAAATAAGATCAACAATGAGAAAATATTCTTTGAAATTTCTATTCGGTCTATACTGGCCAATAGAAAGTAGCCCAAAAAGCATCCACGTGTTGATGACGCATTGGGAAAGTCCTCGTGTATCACGCAGCGTGCCTACGGTTTTTAGGGGAAACGGTGCTTAAAAAAAAGAAAGCTAAACATCATTACACTTAATAAAGAGGGAAGGAGAGGCAAACTACGTGTAGATCAACTGGCTAGGCTACTCGTGGAACCTAGCCACTTAGGTTTTGGCTACAATTTAATGCTAGAAATTGATATGGGTATTCCTATTTATAATTAATTATTTTTGGCAGTAGCTGAGGCGCTTATAGTTATTTCATCAATCTAGAGATATTCTATACTAGGATGTGTATGCGTATTCACAGATGTGTATGTCAAATTTATGCACTTCACACGTGCAAAAGAGTTTTGGCACTGAAAATGCAAGCACCGATTCTTCACACGTGCAATAGAGTTTTTGGATTGGAAATGCAAAAACTAATTGGACTATTGGCTGAATATGGATAGGAAAGGGGGCAATTTCCTCTTGCGTGGAGGATTTTCTTCCAGGAGGGGGGGGGGTATTTGGCTCTTTTTAAGATAATGAATAATCCAACTTTTACTTCAACAGAAGTTTATTTGATCAAAGTTCGACCAAGTGCAATAAAATTAAAATATAAAAAGGAGAGATATATCTTATTCAACAAGCTATCCTATGGTAAATCTCCATCTAAAATTGGACTATTGACTCTAGATTCTAACATGAAATGTGTATGAATTCCATGTTCTTGTCATACCTTTATAATCAATCTAAATTGGCATAGAGGCTAGTTTTGATGTCTATATCAGCTCCACTAGCTGGTTTTAATCTCTAAAACACATCTTGATCTAGGTCAACGTGGTTGGCAATTCGTTAGCCGAAAAACAAAGCTAACACTCATAAAAGAGATCTATTGGCCACATGGATGATAGAGATGACAGCCGTCTCTCCTGCACACTACTTCAGTCTAGGTGTGCTACAGATACAGCAACTCCCCTATAAAACGATGCAGCTAGCTGCTCCTACCACCATCACCGCAGTCACTATGGTGCCTAAGAAGAAAAGGACTCCAAGGGCCTAGCCTCCGTGCATACCTAGATCACTCATAGGGACACGCTCCAGGACCCTTCCTAGGCCCTCGACGCTCTCACTCGTTGACCTCATCGATCGTTTGTGTGTACTTGGGGGTGAAGCCCTTGATGGAGGCAGGGATGAAAACAAAAATGTTAATTCCTAGCCAACAAATTCTGGTTTCCAATTTCTTCCAATTGAATTATTCAAAAATGGTAATTATCACAAATGGTAACGGAAACGGTAGAACCAGTCAGACATGGTAGCCAAAATGGTTTTCGCTCTTACCAAACATATCCTGGGTTTGCATTGATGAATACGATAATTATTGTTAGAATTGTGATTCTAGGCCACTCAGCCTATGTTAGATTAGGCCCACTCGGCCTTGTTGACTTACTCCGCCTGATGTATTTATAGTCCACGACCATACGCTCGCGCACTCAACTAGAAACCCTAATCCCAAAATCATGTTTGCGTTCACATGGTATCAAAGCCGCGGCAGTGATTCATTCGATCTGATCCTCTCGCCGCTCAGTCTCTACTATTTCCAGTTGTCCAGGCTTGCTGTCGCTTGCTCTCGCCACCCGCGCACACCTCTACACTGGTGTTACCACTGTCGCTAAGATCTTGCCAAGCCCCATCATCACCAGCCCACACTCTCGCCACTGACGCCACTGCCGCTACTGTTGAGAGTGTGCACAAATCCATGGCTCTCGACACACCTGTGGAGCAACTTCGTCTATAGTGCGAGGTCATTGAGCTCAAGGCCAACGCTGCCCACCGAAGAGCCACCGAGGACCAAGAAATCACCCTTGCCGCGTATGAGGCCAAGCATGTGACTGTGCACTCACAAGCCCTTGACATCCTCAACATTAAGATCCTTGTTCCCGAGACACTAGATCAAGCCATGAACAACTACAACCGGTAACGAACCCTCTTCCTTGTCGTCTTAGGCAAATATGCCCTAACCAACCACGTCGTCTCTAACATCGGCAACTCCGACCGCTCGGCGTGGGTTCAGATAGACTGCACTGTCTATACTTAGACCTATAGCACCATCGCCGTTGACCTCCAGCAGATGGTAATGCTTCGCAACCAACTGCTCGCACCACCTGGTCTATTCTCGAGTCGAAGTTCCTTAGCCAACGTGAGTCGTGCGTGCTCCTTCTCTCCGCCGAGTTTCGTACCATCAAACAAGGAAAAACATACATCATGGACTTCTACCGCCATCTTGAAATGATGGCCAGCGCTTTCTTCGAGTTTGGGGATCCAGACAATAACCGCACCCTTGAGCCGATTCTCCTCTGGGCACTCAATGGCATGTTTCACCATATGGTCTCCAACTTGAAGATGAAGCAGTCGTTCCCCACCTTCGACGAAATGTGCACCCTGCTCCTTCTCAAAGAGATCAACCTAGACAGCGTCGTCAAGGATGCTTCACCTCCCACCTTCGTCACCACGCATCAACAACGTCCTCCACACGAGTCTGCTAGAGGAGGCTCACGACGAGGCAGCCACGGGGCTATAACACCAATCCGTGCCCCCTAATAGTTGCCATGGTCATAGCGGCAAACCTTCCTTCCTAGGAGCTGGCACCTTCAACCCTAGACCTTGCCATGGTGGTCACCCACTAGCGCCCTCTTTCTCAACCCTTAGGCGGGGACAATGCAGTCGTGGCCTCATCCCGATGACCCCAACCGCACCCCGAGGTCAACATCGCGCCATCCGCTCTCGCCATTCAAGCTGCCAACTACCCTCACTGCCTTGGCATACCCCCTCTACTACGCCGTACCACCTGACTCCAGCCCTCCTCTAGGTTTCATGTACGGGGGCATGCCCACCTCGCTACCAAGGTATGTGTGCGGGGGCCTGCCCACCTCACTTGCAAGGTTTGCCTGTGGGGGGCCACCCACTTATTAGCGCTCCGTCGGTCTTCGATACTGCGTCGCCTACTCTACCTATGCCATCGTCAGGCTCTTGGTCCTCGATAGCAGGCCCCTCATGGGATCAAACATCTCTCATCAACAACTTCAACACATTGCCTCTAACTCCGTCGGCCTCCAATGAGTGGTATGTTGACTTTAGGGCCAGCTCCCATATAGCCAACACCACTAGTATACTCACTTCCTCTCATCCTCCTTTTTCATTCAATCCTTCATCAATCGTTGTACGAAACAAAGCCCTACTCCCTGTCACCTCCGTAGGGTCATCCACCATCTCCACACCACAACGATCCTTTATTCTCTCTAATGTTTTAGTTGTTCCTAGCATCATCAAAAACTTAATTTCAGTTTGACCCGTTTGGCCTCTCTGTGAAGGACCTGCAAACTCGGAGCGTGATCACCATTGCAATAGCATGGGTGACCTCTACGTGTTCTTTCTGTCTATTGTCAGCACACCTGCCCTCATCACCACTACATGATCTACCACTATCTGGCATCGTCGTCTTAGTCATCTTGGTTCAAGAGCTTTATCAAAACTTGTCAACTCTAATGCTATTTCCTATAATAAATGCACTTTTGATCATATATGTCATGCTTGCCAGTTAGGCCGCTATGTGCGCCTCCCTTTCAGCAGGTCCACCATTTGTTCACTTCACCCCTTTGACCTCATCTACTGTAATCTCTAGTCATCCCCTGTTGTTAGCGTGTCAGGTTATAAGTACTATCTTGTCATTCTCGACGATTGCACTCATTATACGTGAACTTTCCCCCTCCACGTTAAGTCTATTACCTTTGCTACCCTATCTAACTTTTTCTCATATGTGCATACCTAGTTCGATGCCACCATCAAGCAAGTCCAGTGCGACAACGACCATGAGTTCGACCATTCCTCGGCCTACACATTCTTTCTCACAAACGGAGTCATTCTCTGTATGTCTTATCCATATACCTCCTAGTAAAATGGTCAAGCCAAGCGTACTCTTCGCACTATCAACAACATCATGCACTCCCTCCTCTTTCAAGCCAGTCTTTCCCTCCCCTCCCCTGCTTATTGGGCCGACTCTCTCCATACAACCACATACCTCTTCAACCTTTATCCCACTATAACCCTCGACAGCCTCACTCCTTATTTTGCTCTTCATCACACGCATCCTTCCTACACTTATTTCTACGTATTTGGCTACACCTGCTACCCGAACCTACCCTCGATCACTCCATATAAAGTCTCTCCTCATTCCTCCTTATGCATCTTTTTCGGTTACTCTACTGATCACAAGGGGTATCGCTGTCTCAACCTCTACTCCAACAGAATCATTGTCTCCCAATACATCATATTCGATGAGTCATTATTTCCTTTTTTTGAGATGTCCACATCTTTCCTGGATCCCACCACTCTAGATTTCTCGGATGATGATAACTGCTCCACCTTGCCCATCGGGCCTCGTATTGTGTCTACAGGTATACCTCTTGGGAGCGCAACGTCTGGTGCCATCAGGTCACCATAGCTCTCCTCTACCTCTGGGCACCCTTCACCCTGGCCTTGTGTCGTTGTCCCTGGGGACGCCAAGCCCTAGGTTGTCGTCCCCAAGCCCTAGGTTGTTGCTAATGACACGGCTGGGATCTTCACAGCGACTCCTATGGACACCTCATCCTAGGTTATTTCCATTGGCTCAAGGCATGCCACTAGATGCATTGCCGCCACAACCCCGCAAACTGTTGTACCCATCATCAATATGCACGGCATGCGCACCCGCTCCAAATCCAAATTTATCCAGCCAGTCAACCGCCTCAACCTTAACATGACGACTCTCTCATCGATCCTAACATCCTTTAGATTGGTCCTGTTTGATCCAAACTGGCACGCTACCATGTAGTCCTAGTTTGATGCCACCCAAGCAAATGACACCTGGACACTAGTACCCTGCCTTCATGGCGTGAATGTGGTCATTGGGAAATGGATTTTTTGCCACAAGTTTCTATTTGATGGATCTCTTGCTCGCTACAAAGCAAGATGGATCCTACGGGGTTTCACCCAATGCCCTAGCCTCGACTATGATGAGACTTTCAGTCCGGTCATGAATGTCGCTACCATTCATGTGGTACTCAATTTGGCTCTCTTGCACTCTTAGCTTATTCATCAACTTGATGTCAAGAATGTTTTTTTAGATGGGACATTGACAGAGACGATGTACTGCACCTAGCCATCAGAGTTTGTTGATTACTCATGACCCAATTATGTCTGCTACCTAAACCGCTCTCTATGGACTCAAGTAGGCCCCGCAAGTTTGGTATAGTCGCTTTGCTTCTCATATCACCTCCCTTGGACTTGTTAAAGCCAAGTCTGACATCTCACTATTCATTCATTGCCGTGGTACTGATATAGCTTTCTTGCTTCTTTACATTGATGACATCATCCTCACGGTCTTATCCAAGTGGTTTCTTTAGCAGGTTATATCAGTTCTTAGGCAAGAGTTCTCCATGACATATGGGTCCACTTCATCACTTCCTAGGCATCACTATCGACCGTTGAGACAATGGTTTATTCCTCTCACAACAATAGTACATGCTAGATATTTTGAACCGCACTGGCATGAGAGACTACAAGCCCTACAGTACCCCTGCAGACACTTACTCCAAACTATCCACTGATAGGGCATCGGTACCTGATCTCACTCACTACAAAAGTATTGCAGATGCACTACAGTATCTCACTTTTACCTAACTGGACATCACATATACCGTTCAATAAATTTGTCTACATATGCACGACCCTCGAGATCCCTATCTTACCGCCATGAAGCGGATCTTGTAGTACTTACTAGGCACTCTAGATCTCGGGCTTCATCTCTATCGGACTTCGCTGACTGATCTTACAATTTATACTGATGTTGATTGGGCCAGATGGCTCGGCATTCACAAATCCACCTCAGCCTATGCTATCTTTCTCGAGGATAATCTTATCTCCTGGTCTTCCAAGCGCTAGTCAACAGTGTCCCGTTCTAGCACCGAAGTCGAGTACCACGCTATGGTCAATAATATCGCTAAAGCTTGCTTGTTATGTCATCTTCTTCAAGAACTTCACTGTCTGGTTCATCGTACCACTGTCATAAACTCTGACAACATTAGTGTCGTCTACCTCTCCACCAACCCCATCTAGTATCAATGAACCAAGCATGTGGAGATCAACCTACACTTCGTCCGTGACTGCATTGGTTTTAGTGAAGTTCACATCCTATACGTCTCTACCTCATCCCAGTATGCCGACATCTTCACCAAGTGTCTACCGACGTCTGTCTTTTCTGAGTTTAAGTCCAGTCGAAATATTCATTGTGCTCCCAGTCTCGACTATAGAGAGGTGTTAAACTTATGATTCTAGGTCGCTCAGCCCATGTTAGGCCAATTCAGCCTTATCAGCCAATTCGGCCTTATGTATTTATACTCCACGATTGAGTGCTCGTGCACTCAACTGAAACCCTAATCCCCAAATCGTGTTTGCATTCACAATTACCGTATTATGAAGGCCACCCCATCTTGGTTTCTTGCTAGGCAGCTCCAATCCTTTATGTGCTACTAATTTACATTCTGTGAGTTCGAATAGATCAGTAGAACTAGAACTTGAAAGTAAGGGATAGGTATTTAGGCTGGCCCTCAATTGATCAGGAACTCCAACTCCAGAGACATTAATTATATATTGTTAAAGTTTTAGGTCTGAAATAAGAAGAGAAAGAAATGTCATACAGTTGGTTTAAAGAATTTTTTGAAAAAGCTGCTATAAAGAAAAGAACTCAAAATAAAATTCAATATCTTTTCTTCAATGAAGTATATTAAAAACAAATTAAGAAAATGGAGAAAAATACTTGAATGTTTGCTTGATTATATTCATTGAAATGGATTTCTTCTTACAAGTTAAGGATGAGAACCTCATTACTCATTTTTTTAAAATAAAGTATAAGAAAGTTATCCTCTAAATTTTATAATTTCTTATCATTTTACCATTTTCTATCTTCTATATATTTTATATGTATTTTATATGTTGTCAAGCATATAATTAATAGTTTAGTACTTCTATATATCAAGCAATGCCGATTTTCTTATCAATTATACCAATATATGAAATTATGTTTAAGTTTGTGTTATATCTTCTCTATAATATAGAATTAGTTGTTTAGAATTATGTGATATTATGTATGTCAAATATTAGTTTTTTTGCTACATTTTTTTCTTTTCCTTCATATTCTAAATAAACAGCCTTAAATTAAATTCCTATGAAGGAAAATCAAACTCGGTTTATTGATGAAAGACTTTTTCATTAGATTTTCACGATTCAGAATTATCGTTTTACACCATGGCAGGGTGCGTGCGCCAACCCGTGGAGGAGAAAACATGGCATGCTTGTTTTTCTTTTTATTCTTTTGGTTATGGATTCAGAATTGTACTCCTAGCCATTTTCAGTGGAGGTTTTATTCCACGGTTTTCAATAATGCCATATTATTTAAAGAGGTTTCAATTGATAAATAAAACAAAAGTCTCTAATACATAATTTCATTTTACAGTTTTATACGCTAGATATAGCATTTTATTATTAAATTATGATGTGAAATGATTTGCTCACAATGGATTTTATTTATGTTTTCAAGGCATAGAATTAAACAATTTGGTTTTATTTGGTTTCTAAGACATACGTAAATATGTATAGCAGATTTCATTTAGATAAAATCCATTGCTCCGAACTCATCATTAATTTATTTAACAAGTCATCTATGTAGTCTGCGTGGTATCTTATTTAATGAGATTAAAACATTAATGAAAGAATGGATTTAGTAATATTAAACCTATCACAGACACTTTACAAACTCCTAAAAAAATTATATAAAAGTTTCTATCTAATCTTTTTAAAACAAAATTATCAACTTTGTAGTATTTAATTTAGTTGTTTATACTCTTAAATACCAATAATAAAATTAAGTAACCTAGAAAAATCTAACAATCTCGTAAGAAAAGAATATTACCTCAATGGTGGTTAGTAATGTATTATCAGCTCCTAAGTAATCAGTACTGGCTCAAAAACTTTTGTACGACTGGTACTATCCTCGGTAATGAACTAGCATTGACACTCAGCCCAAACTATCAGAGTGCCCATTAGTCATGGAGTATGGTGATGATGCCGATTAAAATGCCACTGATGCTGTTTTAGTTCGCACTGATGGCCTTTAATTTTCTGTAGAGGCTAGGCTTGCGCTAGGCCGGTTGATTAAGTACGTCGATCATCCAAGAAAATAAAAGAAACACTAAAAAAATATTTTTGAGGACACCTTTCTTTCACTGTACATGCAAGTTCCCCTATGGACCACCTGTGCAATGTGTAGGATTGGACGGCACCGATTAAAAGGGTGAATGATTGCTGGTTTTTTTAAAAAAAATAATAAAAACAAATATATAGTAAAAATAATACTGGAACAATTAATCAATCAGCCAAATATACAAAACACAAGAGCCAAAAACTTCAGCTCATCAGCAAAACCTCTTTGACCAAAAATGGGTATAACTTGACAAATTCAAATCTGTTAGATGTGCAACTCGGAGCATGACGACCAAACTTTGAGCAAATTAAAACCAAAGCGAACCAAAGACCAAAAAATCAGCACTTTGATTCGATTAGGTGTTTTTTTTCCCATACTAACCCCTCACGCACACTTACTCGTGAGCACACCCCTTTTATCACGCGTTTAGGAGTTTAAGTACAAATATAAAATATTTATTAACTAGTTTGTATTAAAAATGGATTTCACAAGTACGAGCATCAGAATTTGATCCTAAGTGGAGATTTGTCAACTTTTACCCATCAAAATACTTTCTTGTTTTCAGTTACATCATTTTACAGTCCCCAATAGAAAGAGTCTTCTCTGTGCGTGGGCCAAAGTCTGGTTCAAGACCAAACTTTCACTTCTCTGTGCAGTACAGTCCCCAATAGAAAGAGTTCTAGGCTTAGTCCAAGCCCAACAAAATAGGGCACAGCTGAGCCTTTATCCGGTCAGGGCAAAACGACGACTTAATGTCAATAATAAGCATCTGCTCCCCGTCAAAAAACAAAAAAAAAGGACCATCTGCTCGTGACCTCGTGTTGCTGTGTCTGATGACAGACGACTAATGGGCTTACTGTGACTGGACAGTTACATGAATCGGGCATTTGGGCCAGGCATTAATTGCCAGTTATGGGCCTAATCGTAATAGCAGTATGCAAATGGAAACAAAGGAATCCTCTAGTACTGTCATCATTACTGGAAGGAAACCAGAGAAGCTGAGAAACCCTAAACTCTAAATCATAATCTTTCTATTAATACAAATGCCCCTCCCCTCTCTCTCTTCTATATGCTCCCATATAATTATGGCATGTTTAATTTGTTCTCACTTTTAACCCTACTAAAATTCAGTAAAGCTTACTTTTGGCACATTTTGGTGTTACCGAATTTTGATTGTTTGGATGTATTTTCTTTTAAGCCTTACCAAAATTTTTAAGAGTGAAAGTTTTCATAATTATCAAAATTTTGGTAGGCTAGCATTTGCTATGTTTTTTGTTTGCTTGCTTTCTTACCCTATTAAATTTTGTTATTGCCAAATTTTAATAAGGTTGAGAATGGCTACAAACTGAACAAACCCTTAAACCCAAGCTGCCAGATAGGAGGAAACAATTAGTTTGTAGAATTAGATTTATGATCTAAATTAGTCTTATCAATAGTAATTTTAATAGTATTTAGCATCTATTATTTAGAGTGAGGTCAGATTTTGACGAGCCTAGAAAAAATGGGCCAGGAACTTAAACTATTTTGGTTTCAAACCAAACATAACTTTGCCTTCCCTAAATAGACCATACCAAAACTAGCAAAAATTTAGCATTAGCAAAAATTAGTAAGATCAATTTTGATCTCAAACCAAACCATCGCTTAATTTTAGCCAAAGGAGTTCGAGCCCTGAAAATGCTCTAGACATTTGCCATGGCACAAATGCTCTACATATAACAAGGTTTTTACCTGAAGAATATGGTGGAGAAATGGCCCGGTATATAGCCCAGAATTGTGGGTCTACTGGTAGGTTCTTAATTGTAGGATTTGCCTCTCTGCCCTGGCCAAAAAATTATGAATTTGTTTAGATTTAGAAACTGGAAATTTTCAATTTCAACAAAAATCTGTTCAAAATTAAAAAATCTCGTTTGAAGTTTCTTCACCACCCCCCAAATAAAACAAAAGAAAAACCTTTATCCCAAAACAGCCTTTTGTGGAATTTAATTATACACTACACGTCTTCCTCTAAAAAAAGGCTCATGTAATAAGTATCTAGTACTCGTATTTTATATTATAAGTTATTTTGTTAAAAAAATTTAAATTTAATAAAGTTTATAAAAACTATAGTAACATTTTCAACTTAAAATATGCTATCAAAATATATTCAATATTATATTTAATTAAACTAATTTGGTGCTATAAATGTTATTATATTTTTTCTATTAAATTTAATAAAATTTAACTTAAAAAAATTCAACCGACTTATAATATGAGAAGGAGGAAACTGAGGAGTAATTAACATGAGATACAACCAAATTTAAATTTTACGGCACCTACGACCGCATACATAATTTGGAGAAAGCACAAAATTAAAAGGATAAAAAATCGATTAATTCGACAGAGCTAAGCAGCTAGCTATATCTAATTAATTTTCACATCACAGGTGAAGCGAGGTGTCCACCTCCACATCGCCTCTCCATCTCGAGCTCTGCAACACTACCGCGGCTCTGCCAACGCTCACCGCCGGCGGCTGCACGGTGGCCTCGTCGACGGCCCGCTGGACCACCGGCCTCGACGGCCAGACTAGCTCTGGGTGCGAGAACCACCTCGGCTGCTCGCAGCCGTACGACACAGCCGCAGCAGCAGCAACAGGACTGGTAGTTGCACCGGCCATCGCCGCCAGCGTCGATGTCCGCAGCAGCTGCTCCCTCTCCTCCCTCATCTCTCTCACCTTCTGCAGGTTCCTGAACCTCTCCTGGAGGAGGGCTATGGAGGAGTTGACCTCGCAGCTGTCCCCTTGCCTTCTCATGGGGATCGGAGACTACTATCTGTAGTTTAGTTTTGTGAAGTTTATTCTAAATATTCTCTCAATCTTTCTCTCCCTTCGATTCTTTGGCCTTGGTTGTAATGGAGAGGGTTTCTTATGTGGGGTTAGGGTATTTATAAGGGGGTGGAAACGTTTCTCCTTGTTCTTCTGCAGTACTCATTGCATGTGTTTCTGTGCCAGATTCTGGTGGATCCAGCAATAATCCGATGGGGGCGATGTGGAACTGGCAGCTAGGTGGAGCTAGCTAGGCTGCTACATCCACACGCAAATTTCACCTTCATACAAGTTCTCTAAAAACTAAGGGTTTTCACAGCTATTGTATGCTGTCTTTAGACAGTGTCAAGTTGGATTTGAGCTAATTAAACATAGATTATAGAGTAGGTAAAGTTGTAATATGTATTGTCTCTCCAAGTTAAAGATGATCACAGCAAAATGAGATAGCAGATTAGATGCATCGCTATACTGCCTCTATTATCAATAAAGCAAATTAAAGTTGCATTTAGTTTATTTTATTTTAACTCTCACTCGATACGTACAAGAAGGACAATTAATTACTTTAATTATGTAAAAAATTTACCACTATAGCAGTGGTTTTTGTGAACCCTCGTTGCTAGCTAGATCAACAATTTTGTGAAGTTAAATTTGTTGATGTAGCATTTTTGCATGAAGAATCAGGAAGAAGTGAAAAAAATCCAAGGGGGAAGATGCCTTGCAGTGAGGACTGAAGAGAGGGCCAATCCTAACTTTTTAAAGTCGGGTAATGGGTGAACAGATAGTACAAAACAAAATGGAAGGTAGTGCTTGGCAACGAGTTGTAGGAATATGGTCATCATGATTTTGTAGTGATGTTTTGTCTGCTAATCCTTGCTTGATTGGAAGGGGTGGGACCTTTCAGTATTTTTTTGGGGGGAAATTTTCAATTTGCATATGACAACCAATTTTGATTCTATCGCTGGAGATTGATCTTTTTTTTTCTTTTATAATGTTTTGTTAGACCACTTCTTAAAATTATAAAAAAATAGCAAAGGCACAAGTGGTGCTTCCGCACCACCAACACCAATTACCCTCACCCACAACAGACTGCTAAATGAACAAACTAACTTTAAAGGGACTCTGCATTTTTAAACAAAACCCATCTAACTGCCTATGTGAAAATTCATGGCTCGCAACTGCAAAATCATCTCAAGTTCTTATCATCACACATATTGGCCAACCGACCAACCTACACCGGTGCTATGCCACAATTGTAAAATCCAGTATACGTAATGATCATAGGGTTTGGGGTGGTTTCCTAATTATTGGTGATTTTATTGAGATAGTTGTTTTCTTTTGAATTTCAGTGGGTTCATTCGAGCACCGTTTTCTCAGCCTCATATCTCCCTCATCCCTTGAAAATTCTGACAACGGATCAACACAACATGAGGCCCTAACCACCATTGACCTTCCCCTCCATCATGCAACTCAGTCTCTCTAGCTACCAAGGAAAGATGGAGATAGATGTGAACATCATGGACATCATATTGCAGCACATGAAAGAACTCCACCAGCAAAATCATTGATTAGTTGGTAAAATTTGCAATTTAATTTCCCCACTACATACAGCATTCTCTAATTATTTTTCTGCAATTCTAAATAACTCATACTATTGAGAGGTATGCTTGGAGATGTGGTTGGAGTGCTCCTGTGGCATCATTTTCCGATGAGGCGTATGTGAAGATGGAGGTGCTGTTCAGGGACCTGCATTTTTTAACAAAGGTGGATCCTAGATGATCACTAAAAGCCTTACAATTTTGTCCTCACTTCATGTAAAAAGGTTGGTTAGAAAATTAACCTCTCGGCATAGAAACTAGAAGGAGATTGCACATGGCCATTTTCCATTCATTGCCCACGCAATCACCGCATTTTAATTCACGATTAATTTTCCTTACCTGCTGTGATCGGTGGCAACCAAAAATTTCCATTTGGGAGCAGCCCCCAATGGATTCCCCTTGACGCAAGATTAAAAATGGGAGGCTAGAGGTGATGATCTTTCTCATGGTTTTAATCTCCCCGACACCTCTAACTTCTAACTCTGATCTTTATGAGTGTTTGAGGGGGAATATCGTGATGGTCTTGGCTAGTACAAGTGGAGGCCAAAGGGACTCCACCACCTTGCAGCTCACCGCAAGCAACTCCTTCAGGATCAAGCCAGTGTTAACGCCGTAATTTGATTCAGCCTGTAAATAGGATTGGTCGATGAAAAATACTGATCGACTAATGGGATAAAGCCGATTGATACTGTAGATAATCCGATCAAACTGGTGAAAGATTAGACCGTTTTGTTTAAGGACAGGAAACTATCCAGATGGAGTCGGGTCCAAAGAGGAGTGTTAACGCCAAGACTTTGAAAAACCCAGGAAAAAGTTGGAAAAGGATCGGCTTAAGTGAAGGGAAGTCCGATTGCTATAGGAAGGAAGCCGATCAAATGGAATAAGAAGAGATTCGGTCTAAGACTAGAAGATTATCCAAATAAAACCGAGTTTATGGAGAAACCCTGAAATTCACGCCAGGGTATTATATTTAGGTAAATCGTAAGGAATGTTTAGTTAGTTTAGCTAATTACTTTAGAGATATTTTCTGTTATTTTTGTTAAGAGATAACGTCCGATGGTTGTTGTAAACGCGTTGGACTATGTAAACCCAGGATATAAATATAGATCCCCTGGAAATCAATAAAAAAGGAATAGATCTATTCAATACGGCGCATCGCCACCCTAGTTTATCTAGGCTTTTACCGATGGATTCTGGCTCTCGACACGGGGCCGCATCGGTTAACTTTGATCTCCAACGAAGGGGTAAGTTCCGCTATCATCCCGATATGTCTTGCTCTGTCTATAGCTGTATCGTTTAGGTTTGATCTCTTAGATCGATCGGATGTATCGCATCACGTCTATGCAAGATCTATCGGCTTATCAAGCTCTCTCCACCGTCGTTGGTCTTGTGCTGCATCGGTTAGGTTCGACCTACGAGGCTGCCGACGGTAGATTGAGATTTAGACCTATAGGACTTTGTACAACGTTTCATCGAAGTGTTAGCCAATGAGTTATCCATATTCTTGGCACCACGCCCAGCGTATCGGTTCTTAGGCGTGTTAAGGTCGGGTGTAGGTTGCATAGGACTTTCAGCCATTAGGTGGCCAATGGCATCTCCTCTTTCCTCTTTCGTCGTCACGTTTGGTCCAAGCCTCCATCGTCTCTGTGTCGTTAGTCCTCGGCCTCATCCTGTCTCGGTTCAGTCCGATCTATCGAGGCTAATACTAACGGTGCCGTCACCACGTTCGTTGGCTCACGTGGCCTCGCGGGGGAGTGGCTCTCGCTCCGCGCATCGGATGCTTAGCAGCATCATCGGCTCTTTGGCCGATGAGTCTTCTAGTATGCAACATATGTTTATCTCTCACGTCTCCATCGGCTTCTCAGCCGATGCCTGAATACTGCCTTCTCTATTCAGCACCCAGCAGATAGGGAAAACCAGACAGGCCTATTGGCCGACCGGCTCATTGGCCTTATCTTTTCTTCTTGTCAATTGCAGGGTCAAATTGACTGGCACGCTCTCGACACCACAGAGTTTAAGGACCTGCACTGAAGCTAAACAGGCCTTTTAAGCCTTCGCGTGACCAAGCCGCTGCCTCTCCCTAGCTACAAGATTTGGTGGCCAGCAGCCGGTGACCTCAGCTGCAACATCTTTGCTACCCTTACATTGACAAAACATGAGACTAGAGAATCTCGAACACCTACTGCTTTGCCTACGTCAACAAGTCCCATAGCGGTTCAGGGCATTGGACCTCTACTTCCACTCCAGACATCGCAAAGAAGATCAAAAGGATTACGTCAATTGCTTCTTAGGGTGTTGGTCAATTCATCGCCTCTAAATTCCACATAGGGTGATCATGTTTAGACTAAATACTTACATTAGTTAATTAGAAATGCACAAAGTTAACATAGGGGTATAATAGTTAAAGCACCAAGGCTTATAAATTAACCCCACCTAACTAAACTTCAAAGGTGGTAGTAAACCACCAACTACAATGACATCTGGGCCACCTAGACCTTACACGCTACTAAAATGGGCTACGGTGTTACACCATAGATAGTACAGATTCCCACTAGATCAATCAAACTAGAGACCCTACAAGCATACTAGTATATTCTTGGTGGTTTTTCTGTGCAATATCAAGTTCTAGTTTCTAACTGTAAAAGCAACCAATTGAGACCTCTAGAATTGCACATTTTCACAATCTATACAGAATACTTATGGTTGTAAAAAAAACAGCATGATCATGACTGGAAGATAATTGTCTGATGGTTGTATAAATTATAATAATGTTTTTCACAATTGCGGTGAACAAATTTACATGTTTATTATTAGTAGTTTGGGATGTATTTTATGGTCACGAGGGATGAATTTACAGTAGTCAACAGGTGTATTTGCGTTGTGTTTTATGGTTATGAGGGATGTATTTATAGACGAGTGACATGTTTGGAACATGTTTAGTAGCTTAGAGGATGCTTTATAGTTGTAGCAACACATGTATCCTCATGGGGGTTGAATGTATGCTCTATGGTCAAATGATTCGTTCTAGCTTATTGTCTACTACTTTGGAGCATATTTACAGTTGTGGGTTTGGGGATCCCATGAGGCGAGAGATCTGGTGGATGGAGCTGTAAGTCTCTAACTATAGCTCATTGGAGGCTAGTTACCACGTGGGACCATATATAATAATGAAGAATTGGATCAAAACATCTGAATATTGCTTCAGAGTTCTTTTTATTGTGAAAGAATAATGTTTATGTGTCTTTTATGCTGACCCTTTTTAGCAATAACTACAGAAGATTGGTTCTAGTTACATAAGTATATAGAGATATGAAAAATGTATATATGGGACAATAGGAGTTCATTGTTAGCTTCACTATCGCAAAACATCTCTTCATATGTCCTATGATACCAATACTCGTCAATATAGCCAATATCTTATGAAAATTTAGGTGTAAGCACAATTAGCGCTAAATGGAAAAAGGAGTCCAATTTTGACTTAGATGGAGAACACCATTTTGTTTTTGTTTTGAAAAGTAAAACACCATCTGATTTTCTTCAGCGCTATTCTAAAAATATAGGAATGATTAAATTTATTCTATCAGTATATATAGGCGGCCAGAGCGGCTCACAAGTCAACCACATAGCCATATCATTGTTAACCTATTATAATTACATTTCCTATAATTACAATAGACTAACACGCCCCCGCAGTCTAATCGGGAGCATCGCTAACATTCAGGCTAGATCAAAACTTCTGAAATAGTGAGGTAGGAAGGCCCTTGGTAAAGACGTCGGCGTACTGCGATGTTGTAAGAACATGTAGGATCCGAACGTGACCAAGAGCGACCTTCTCCCGAACAAAATGGAGATCAATCTCAACATGCTTTGTCCGCTGATACTGCACCGGGTTGCTGGAGAGATATACAGCACTGATATTGTCACAATAGACCAAGGTGGCACGTCGAGGGGGTGACGAAGCTCAAGAACCAGCTGTCGTAGCCAGGTAGCTTCAGCAACACCATTTGCAGCAGCACGATATTTAGCTTCAGCACTTAATCTGGAGATCGTATGCTGACGCTTAGAAGACTACGACACCAAGTTATCCCCGAGAAATACGGCATAGCCAGAAGTCAACCGGTGAGAAATGATGATGCGGTTCAACTCAAGCTCGAGGCATCGATAGTCTTTGTGCTCCGAAGAGTAGCCAAGGAACACGCATAGAGAAGAGCAAGGGGTAAGTTTGTGGGGCGCTGTAGATGATAAATTGGGATAACAGGCGCAACCAAAAACTTTGAGATGATCATAGGAGGGCAGGACAGAGAAGAGAGCAGAGTATAGTGTGGAGGAGGCGAGTGTTGTGGTGGGGAGGCAGTTCATAAGATAGGTGGCGGTGTGAAGGGCCTCAACTCAGTAAGCTGGAGGGAGACTCACCTAAAACAAAAGGGAACGCAGAGTGTTATTAATGGCATGAATGGAACGCTCTGTTTTACCATTTTGTTGGGAAGTGTATGGGCACGACATGCGGAGAGCAACACCGTAGGAGAGAAAAAAACATGCGGGCCTAGGAATTATTGAATTCACGGCCATTATTGCGCTGGATGTTCTTGATGGTGGTGCCAAACTTTGTGCGAACATACGCAAAAAATGTGGAAATAGTAGAAAATGTCTCGGATTTGAGACGAAGGGAAAAAGTCCAAATGTAGTGAGAGCAGTCATCAAGAATAACAAGATAATATTTATATCCTGACACACTAACAATTGGAGAGGTCCATAGATCACAATAAATTAAATCAAAACTGTGAGTAGCACGAGAAATAGATGAACCGAAAGGGAGACATATATGGCGACCGAGCTGGCACGCATGATATAAATGAACGATATCATCTTTATTGCAGGAAATGACATTGGACCTAATAAGTTTGGATAGAACGTCACGCCCAAGATGACCGAGACGGCGATGCCAAAGAGAGGTAGGGGCGACGAGGAACACGGAGGTACTGGTATATGGTGCAAAAATTGGGTAGAGGTTACCGAAACTATTACACCTAGCGATCACGTTCCTGCTTTGCAGATCCTTCATAGAAAGACCAAAAGGATCAAACTCAATGGAACAATTATTATCGATAGTAAACCGATGAATGGAAATTAAATTTTTAATAATGTTAGGTGATACCAGAACATTATTGAGAGCAAGATCACAGTACGATAATAAAAAACGGTGTGTTCTAGTGACTGTGACCGGAAGTAAAGCGCCATTGCCCATAATGATAGATGAAGGAGTAGATGAAGAGGGTGGAAAAATGGTAGAGAGTATACCAGTGTCCAAGCCCATGTGGGAGCCGGCACCCATATCAGCATACCACTCAGAGGCCGGTTGGTTGAGTGTCATAGTGTTAAAAGATTACGCCAAGGAGTCCTGGTGCAAAGCCCCTCCAGGAGTAGGCGGCCAAGGCGCTGCCTGGTACGCTGGTGAGGGCGCCTAAAAACCCGGCATCGCAGCTTCCCCGTAGTACGTGCCGTACGGGGACGATGGGGCACCGTATGCGCCTCCATAGGTGCTAGGAGGAGCACCGAAACCGCCATAGTGCGGGGCGGCGTGGAAGGCAGGCTAGGGCGACGGAGGTCAGCCGGACGGGTCGTATGGCCGCATGCGCATGGTTCTAGCCCAAGGATGGATGAACGACGAGTACATGGCCGTACCGGGAGGGACGCTGCCCTATCCACCTAGGGACACTCTAGCAGAAGGCACCGGAGAGCTGGTACCAGTACAGCCGCCGCGTCCCCCATGGCCACAGCGATGGCTGTTACGCTAGCCCCAGTTTGGGCAGCAGGGCGCGGAGGAGGAGGCACTCCCGAATGAGGAGCAGCGGTGGCACCCGGAGCCGCTGGACGCGGCGTAGTAGTGACGAGAGCAGCCGGTGGGGACAGAGGACGAGCGTCGATCTCCATCTCTTTCAACAGGAGGTGAGTGCGTGCTTCAGTAAATATTGGGAACGGTCGGTGCATCTTGAGGATGGACACCATGTGGCGGAACTTGCCACTGAGGCCGCGGAGAAGCGTGAGCACCATCTGCCTATCGCCGATGGGGTCGCCGAATTCAGCGAGGGAGGCAGCCATGGATTAAGACGGTGGCAGTAGTCGGTGATGCTCAGGGATTCCTGATGGAAGGTGTGGAATTGCGTCTTGAGTAGAAGGGCACGAGACTCCTTCTGGCCGAGGAATTCCTCCTTCAGATAGCACCATACGTTGCGGGCATGGCCCTGCCGCATCATCAACGACTGCTGCTGGTCATTGGAGACGATGCCATACACCCAAGTGAGGACGCAGCAATCCGCCTGAAGCCACACCAGTCATGCAGGGAACGCTTCATCCTCGAGAATGTGGCATGTGAGGGCATATTTGCTGAGGACGGTGAGGAACATGCCGCACCACTTGGTGTAGGAGTCTGTAGCCTTGTTGAGGACGATGGGGATAAGTGCCTTGACGTTGACGACGGTGGTGGCTTGCGCCCAAAGAGCCACGTGAGCACTCTCGTACGCATCCAAGGCGTCGTTGCGAAGGCGAGGCTCCTCAGCCTAACGCGCTTCGTCAGCGCAAGCAGCATCGGCCGTTAGACAGCGGTCGTCGGAAGCAACGACGTCGTTGCCTTCTCCGGCCATGAGAGGATCGACAGCAGATGGAAAACAGATCGGGAGCCGATCAGATCTGATGGGCAGCCAATCCGATCGGAGCGATCGGCAGATCGGAGTCCAAGCTAATCGGAGGGATCGGATCGGCAGTGGAGCCGATTGGATCGGATGGCGATTGGATCAGCAATAGGCAGCCGATCAGATCGGAGGGTCGGAGGGCGATCAGATCGGCAATAGGCAACCGATCAGATCATAGGGATCGGATTGGTGGCCGATCTGATCGGAGGGATCGGATCGACAGGAAAGCCGATCGGATCGGATGGCGATCGAATCGGCAACAGGCAGGATCCGATCAGACCGATCAGTAGGACGCTCGGAAAACGTCAGTGGAGTTGATCGGATCGACAGTGGACAGGATCCAATCAGACCGATCGGCGAGTGAGGTCGATAGTCGGATCAGATCGATAGTGAGATCGGAAATCCCATCGGATCGGCAGCGCGGGCGATGAGACCAGTGAGATCGGCAGGCGATGAGACCGGCGATACTCCTAGTGATAGTAGATCCGATCAGATCGGGGATCCGATCGGATCGACAGCACGGGCGATGAGACCAGCGATACTCCCGGTGACGTACAGTCAGCACCGGTGGTGGTGATCGGATCGGCGACGAGCGCTGGTGCGGAAGCGACGGTAAGATTGGATTCGACGGTCACACCCGGTGATGAGGACAGCTACGGGGTGGGCGATTAGATCAGTAGGGCGGGTGATGAGACCGGCGACACTCCCGGTGACGTGCAGCCGTCACCGATGGTGGCAATCGGATCGGTGACGGGCGCTGTTTGAGAATGGAGGCGTTGAGGATGTCGGACCTCGATAATCTCTCGCAGCACAGTAGTGACGGAGGAGGAGGTCGAAGATGGCAGCAACAGCGGTGCCTTGGTTGCGAAAAAATAGCGGATTGGAACCGCTCTGATATTATGAAAATATGGGAATGATTAATTCTATTTTAGTCGATCGAGACGACTCACAAGACAACCACATAGTCATATTTAATCTATTATAATTGCACTTCCTATAATTGCAATAGAATAAGATATTCTTTTCTTCCTCTTAAGCCATGTAATGGTTGCCAGGTATTTGACGAGACTGTTCCCTTAGTGATGTAATTAACACAATTTCAGCTGAGTTTTAACTCCATTTTTTGTGAAATCTAAACTAAATTTCTCTGGATTTGAAGACACACTTTGTTTTATGTATTTCTACAAAAGGACTCTGTCATCACACTGTATATTAGGGAGTTGACACCAGATATTATTGTGTTTTTTAAAAATCTGCAAAATAAAAAAAGTTAAGAATTACTAGCTTTGTTTGTCTCTCCAAGCAAATTTTCTGATGTTCACATCGTTTAACCATTTGCCTGATGTCATGGATTGAGACAAGAGCTTCAGAGATGGTGAACCGTTCCAACACCGGGTGTCTCTGGATCTTCAATCCAAAGCACATTTGTCCATGTATATAAGCATGCAGAGCATGATGCTCTTTTGATCCTTCTTGTTGTTTGCTTCTGATGCTGAATAGTGGTTTTGGGACATGCATATAGATCGAACCAGGAACCAATGGAAGTGATAAGCCAAATGAGCAGTTAAAAGATTGATGAATAAGCAAACCTAATGCACTTAGTATTCTATTTTCTTTACTAGCTGCGGTTAGAGAAAGTTGGACTTTCGTGAGAGCAGGTTAACCTAGATTTGATAAATAAACGGCACCATATCGTGATTAACCAAGATGCATGGTCATTATCATAATAAAAATTTTAACAAAATATATACAAGATGAAGAGGGCATAGATTAAGTATCGTGTTAAAATTTTAACAAAATATACAAGATGAAAAAGGGCATTGACTAACTGTTGTGTTAACATTTTTATTACGATCAGGACTATGCAACTTGCTTAATCATCATATGGTGCGTTTTATGTTTCACAGTAGTCAACCAATCGTGCCTTATGTCACTGTGATGATGTATTGCTAATAATTTTTTAAGGAACAATTAAGTCAAAATGTCGTATTTTGTCTAAGAAAACACACCCAAGGGGTATGCGCCCGTACACCGGGCACTATACGCTCTAGACTATTACCATTCAATTTAACCCCCTCAATTCAAATTAGGTGTCATTCGTCTAAATAGCACCTGTGTAAAAACCCAGTCAAGAAAAATTCCTATTATAGGCAAATGCGACGGTCGAAGATGTAATAATAGGACTTATTCTTATTTTTAATTAGGCCTGTAGAAGTTTTCACTTAATTGCAATAATTAAGTTTTTGTCTTGGTCTAGCAGCTGAAAGAAATTGAAACAAATGTTGTTTTGATGCAGGTCCCGCTAGATCACTTACTGTTGGCAAACAACTATTTTTAAGCAATATCTTTTGAATACATATGGGAAATTTTGTTTGTCCTAACATCTCTGAGAACCAACAATGTTGGTAAGTCCATTTTGGGCCCATGTAAAAGTCTAGTTCTCCAAATGTGGGCTGAATGGGCCAATATCGAGCTGTTATTGTAATATGTTACTACATCTAGTAACCTGTATAATCTATGTTTCTTATAGATGCTGAAATAATGCAAGACTATAGAAGCATAGTTGCAATTGTAGATGAAGAGCCAGACAATTCATAGGTTACTCCATAATCGATGATGTTTTTTCTTATTTATTACATATACTACATGTTTTACTTATCACACATACGAACTACTCTCCCTTTGTGAACGATGATAAGACATTTCAGCATTACGAATTTTCTCCATACAAAATTTTGAGAGATTCCAACTATCTATTTTCATGGTAAAACCTTGTTGAGTTTGCTCATACTCTCGTCAGCAAATGAGATCGGCATCTCTCTCCTCCCAAGCATGCTAGTTACTAGTATTGACCAACATTTGATTAAATTAGACACCTTTCAAAATATAAGCATTTCTAGCAACGAAGTTAGTGCATCATTTTATTCATTCCATATATTAGAAACACAAGGCAATTTGTAATTGTAAGACTAAACTTACCTTTATTTCTTGACACAAAAAGGGAATTTACAGCTTTTGTCCTAGCAGGGGAAAGAAGACCTACATAACCCTTTTATGTCATGGTAAAGTTAGCACCTAGGCTAGGAGATATATGTACCACTCAAACCCAGGGATCATCTTGATGACTACTATGTGTACAGTAATTAAGCACTGAATTGGCCAATCATGCACTAGACAAAATAGCAGTGATCCAAAAGCAAGCAATGAAGGAAAAGGACCACCCCCAACCCCATCCCCCATGCATATGGATGCAACACCCCAATTTGTGGTCCAGGCTCTGCCCCTCCATATGTGCGCATGGAATCAAAATGGCACACCCTTTTTCTTGGCACTGGAGTGACACCCAAAAGAAGCACCAGCATGCAGCAGCCAGCAGGGGTAGGGTAGCCTGCACTGCGTTGCATTGCATCCAATCCAGCTGCAGCTTCAGAGAGCTACTGCTTATCCTTTTCCACTGTCTTTTCCCTGCCACAGGCTTAGCCAAGCCACCTTGCGCACACATATGATGTTGCATCTTGCAGTAGTAGGCCACATGCATGATCCACTTGCTAAGTAGGTAGAGTAGCTCTGCAGGCTGCAGCTAGAGCCAATGGGGCTCTCTGAAGAATCATTCAGGAAGCTTTTGTTTGTGTGTGTTTGTTGTGCTTGTGACTCTGGTGGATCACAATGGCCATTGTTAGCTGTAACTTTTTTGTCACCCTTCATCACATGGAGAACGTGATGCATGCAAAGACACTACTCACTAATAAACAGTGACATCTTCTGCTGCTGATTGGGACTTGCTGTATGTGTTGATGTGGGTGTGAGTGTGTCCTGGCACTGTTGCCAATTATTGTTCTGATTGTTGCTTTGGCTCTCTCCTTTCACCTTTGATTAGATGGCAAGGGCTATAAGGGACCCATGTATATGCAAGTTGATGTGTGTAGATAGGTCAGAACATCTTACAGATATCTGCAGTACATAATTAAAACTACAAAAATGGCCCTATGTTACGCTTTACCATTGTGGAATTGTCGCAAGACTTGATAGAAAGGCGTTTTTATGGTAAATCTTCAGCAAGAAGTTGCCTTTTTACAGAAGCTACTCTGTTCTTTATAAATGATTGGATATATTATGGGCATTTTCTTATAGGGATCAATTATTACATATTACAAACTAAAAAACTAGCTTAAAACATGTTATCTTAGCAATGATGATGTAGAAAGTCTTTGAGAAAATTGTAGTTTTCTTTTGTGCTTAATGGCCCATTAGATGAATTGATGAATGATTTGTGATAATTATTTGTGGCTACAAATGCATGAATAAACCATTATAAAGTTGAAAATGGATTTAAGGTAGTATTCTAACAAATTCATACATAATAAGTTTTTGCAAGAATCGCACCTAACTTGGAAAGCATGCGTATTCAAGTTACGAAAAAAGAAACAGGGTGGGTTTCAACTTCACTTAGAAGCCAGGGTATGTAAAGGCTATGGCCGTCCATTTTGTCATTTGTTTGGGCTTTGCTTTGCCTTTTAAGAACAAGCAAGCCACATTATTAACGCTTTAATTATCAGCATACAAAGCAACATACCTTAACGGCTGATTAAATTAGGGTTAATTTCGCTTCATGATGTTTATTACAGAAGGTGTAATAGACCTGACCATGTCATAACAAACACAAGATCTGTGTCATGTGGGGTTAACTTCCTACATATATATTTCCCGATGTGTGTGCCTTTTGCCATGCAGTCTTACTTTAATTTGTTTATGTCCAAAAGCCTGTGATTGTGTTGCAAAAGATAACGATTTGGGCTGATAGATTGAGAGATCTAGCTAGCTGGTTACTACGCGTGTAATCATGAACGATCATATCACCCAAACTTTGCTGTGTTAATTGTATATCTAGGGTCTTGTTCTATACAATTAACTAAGTTTTAAGTAGGATTATTAGCCGTGATTTGTGTGTATGGACATAGTTGGCTCTGCATAGCGCCGGCTATTTGATCTCATCGACCTGCCGACCAAACAGTACTTTTCCGATAACGTAAAGAGAGGCAATAGCAATGATCATGATGATTGTTTTCGAATAATAGCATCTTTAAACCCTCTCTATATTAAAACTATATAATTATTATTTATTTTATTATTAAATATATTTTAAACATGACTTATATTTCTATATATTTATAAAAAAAATTGAATAAGATGAATTATTTAAATATATGTCTAAAAGTATAAAATATTAAAAACTGAAGCGAGTATATACATTCATAAAACAGAGTGGCCCAAGCCATATGCTCATGCATATATGTTTTGTTTGATAATTATGCAAATTAACCGGGTGTAAGTTTGAGCACTTGCATCGATGAAACATTTGGATCCGCAAAGTGATTTTTATGAGTTATGATCTCCTTCAGTTATTTGGTTTGTATCACAGATGATGATCATGTCGGTTAAAAGGCCATACACTTATTATTTTTCATGGTGATATATAAGGCCATCCTTAATGTATTAGGGTAGAGATGGGTAAGAATATAGTGTACAAACTACGACCTGTCTATATATATAGAGTACAGTGGTTTAGTGGTCTAACACACCCCGCAGTCTCAGTAGGAGGGGAACGAACATAGAGACTGGATCAAAAACTGGTGAACAAAGGCGCGGGAAGGCATTTGGTCATAATATCGATGAACTGGTGAGCCGATGATGGTACATGAAGCACCTGAATCTATCCTAGTACGACCTTGTCACAGACAAAATGAATATCTATCTCTATATGCTTCGTGCGTCAATGATGGACCGGGTTGGCGGTTATATAGACAGCAGTGATGTTGTCGCAGTAGACGATGGTCGTAGAGAAGATAGGTGCATGGAGCTCCTAGAGAAGCTGGCGAAGCCATTAACACTCGGCGACGGCGTGGGTGACGGCGCAGTACTTGGCTTCAGCGCTGGACCAAGACACTGTAGTCTACCGTTTTAAATACCATGAGACTAGAGTGTCATCGAGAAAGACGCAGTAGCCGGACATGGAGCATCGAGAGTCAGGGCAACCCGCCCAATCCGCGTCGGAGTACACGGTGAGAGAGTCGATGGGGCTAGAGCTGAGATGCAGGGCGCTAGAGAGTGTGCTCTTCACGTAGTGAAGGATACGCTTGAGCAGCGCGAGGTGAGGTTCACGCGGAGCATGCATGAAGAGGCACACTTGCTGGACGGCGTAGGTGAGGTCGGGCCGTGTTAGGGTGAGGTATTGGAGAGCACCAGCAAGACTCCGATACTGGGAGGGATCGACGACGAGTGAGCCATCGGTAGCGAAGAGTTTGGTGCGAGTGTCGACTGGAGTGGCCGTGGGGTAACATTCGGCCATGCCCGCACGCTGGAGGAGATCGATGGCATACTGACGCTGGGAAAGGAAGAGCCCGTGAGAACAGCGGGTGACAGAGATGCCAAGAAAGTGATGGAGAGGAGCGAGATCGGTCATGGCGAACTCGGAGTAGAGCCGAGCCATGATCTGGTGCAGGAGGCATGGCGAGGACGCTGTAAGAACAATGTCGTCGACATAGAGGAGAAGATAGCCGGTGATGTTGCCGATGTGAAGAACGAAGAGAGAGCTATCAGACACGGAGGCCACAAAGCCGATGTGTCGAAGGTAGGCAATAAAGCGCTAGTATCAGGCCCGAGGAGCTTGTTTGAAGCCGTAGAGGGAGCGCTGAAGGAGGCAAACGTCGTCGGGACGAGAGGGATCGACGAAGCCTAAAGGCTGCTGGCAGTGGACCGTTTCTGTCAGATGACCGTGAAAAAAGGCGTTTTTCACATCGAGCTGGTGAATCAGCCAAGAGTATGAGGCAGCCAGGGTGAGAACGACTCGGATGGTGGCGGGTTTGATGACGGGACTGAAGGTCTTGTCATAGTCGACACCGGGACATTAGGAGAAACCTCAAACTACCCAGTGTGCCTTGTGACTGGCAAGTGATCCATCGGCGTGGAACTTGTGTTTGAAGATCCACTTATCAGTCACAACATTAGCACCAGGAGGACGAGGGACGAGGTGCCAGGTCTCGTTATCCATGAGAGCCTTGTACTCGTCGGCATAGCCACGCGCCACTGAGGATCGGCCAGGGCTGAACGAGGAGTCACCGGGATAGGCGAGATAGTGCAATGGACTGCTGAGAGCCTATAGCACTTGGTGGGGCGAAGGGACCCGGTTTGTGATCGGATAATCATGTGAGATGTGGAGGGGACAGGAGCTAATGGGAGCATGGGAGATGGGGTGGGGACTGGTTGGGGAGGGGTGTCATCGACTCAGGATCGGTGACTGTATGTGAGAGGAAAGGGCTGAACTAGGTTGGCCTGAGCCGATGGGGGTGTATGGGCCGATTGGTTTGGTCGGTTCGATGGAGGTGGAGCAGTCGATAGGGAGGGGGAACCGATAGAGGCGGATGGGCCGATAAGTGGGTATGAGCCGATGAAGGCTGAGGAGCCGATGGGGTTGAGGTATCCGATGAAAAGGAGACAGGATCAACCGGAGCCGATGAGAGTGGTAGGGCCGATGGAGGTCCAATGTGAGTAGCATCGGACCGAAAAGGAGTGGGATAGCTGAGCAGTAAGTCCTCAGGAGCAGCCAATGAGGGGGCCAGATGTGAGATTGATGGAGGAGACCGGGAGGGCACGGTGTTGGTAAGGAGAAAGTCGAAATTGCTTGATGAGGATCTGGGATTAAGTAGACCGAGGGGATGCAAGTCTCATCAAAAATGACATGGCGAGAGATGATGACCCGGCGGGTGGAGAGATCAAGACATCAGTATCCCTTGTGGGATGAGGGATATCCGAGGAGAATGCAAGCGTTGGAGCAGGGGGCAAGTTTGTGAGGAGCAGTGACGATGAGATTGGGGTAGCAGAGACACCCGAAGATGCGTAGGTGATAGTAATTAGGTGTCGTGCGGTACAGAAGGGTGTATGGGATATTGTGACGAACGGAGGAGCAAGGGCGCCGATTAAGGAGGTAAGTCGCAGTGGTTAGTGCTTCAGCCCAGTAGGTTGCAGGTAGGTGGGTATGAAGTAGCATTGTGCGACTCATGTTGTTAAGTGTGCGAAGTAGACGTTCGGCCCTACCGTTCTAGGGAGAGGTGTAGAAGCAGGAGAGGCGGAGATGAATGTCCTGGGAGGTGAGAAAGTTGTGAATGGTATGGTTGATAAACTCCGTACTGTTATCAATCTGTAGAGTTTTAATGAAGAGGTTGAACTGGTTGGAGATATAGTTTGTGAAGTTAATTAGGTGGGAGGTGACCTCGGACTTGCTGGTGAGTGGAAAGGTCTAGCAATAGTGTGTGTAGCCATCAAGTATTGCAAGATAATACTAATTATCTGAGACACTCTTAACCGAAGAAGTCCATACATTACAGTGTATTAGCTCAAAAGGTCGCGAGGTACAAGACATAGAATTTGAAAAGGACAGTCGCACGTGTTTGCCAAGTTGACACGAGTGGCAAACAGTGGAGCTGCTGTGGGTACACATGATAGAGGCGCTGCGACGTAGATTGGCGACAGCGTCGGGGCCGGCATAACCAAGGCAAAGATGCTAGAGGTTGGTGGAGAGGGCGATGTTGGCGTGGGGAGTAGACGGCACGGTGGGGATGGTGTAGAGGTCGCCGCCACTATTGTAGCGAAGGATCTAACGCCAGGTTGAGATATCCTTCACAGAGAAATCAGAAGCGTCAAATTCAATTGAGCAATTGTTATCTCGTGTGAATTGGCGAACAGATACTAGATTGTGAATGAGGGAGGGAACAATGAGTACATTGCAAAGTGAAAGGTTAGTTGTGGATGTAGACAGAAAGGAGTTACCACGACATTGGACAGGGAGAGAGTGACCATTGCCGATGGTGACAAAGGGGAGGAGGAGAGATGGCGAGAGCGTAGTATACCAGTCGATGACGCCATGTGAGAGGGCGCACCAAAGTCCAGCACCCAAGGGTGCTGAGGTTGGAGCGTCATCTGGTTGAGGGTGGTGATGAGGCCAGCCTAATTCCAGGAGGGAACCGACTGAGTGGGTGGTGGCGAGAGGATTGGCCGATGCTAGGTGAGCCTGAGGGTGGACATCGAGAACCCTCGGTTGCTAGCCGATGGGACTATGTGGCTGGGGCTGGGGTGCCCAGGGGTTGTAGCATAGCCATGAACCCATGGGACCAGCAGACAGGACAGGGACTGAAGCAGGTCGCGATTGCATCGGACCGTGCCAGTTCTTGCCCTTGCCTTTGTCGGTGCCACCGGTGCGGGCTGTGTTGCCATGGTTAGGGCCATAGCTACCAGAGCCGTGAGAAGTGGCAGCAGCACACGATGATCGGCAGCCATGATTCGCTACGGCGAGGAGAGCGGTGTAGGCCACGGTCTTCTCGTCGTTCGCCAAGGTAGTTCTTTGAGAACTAGCATGTCATGTGCCCGGGCGAACGACGAAAGGGGTGTGGAATTGACGATGCCATTGGCAGTGGTGGAGAAGCGTGGGTTAAGTCCTCGCAGGAGGGCGAGGACAAGTTGTGAGTCGGCCATAGGGTGACTGACATCGCGGAAGGCGACAGTCTTTACGTTGAGGCGCTGGCAAAACGAGGAGACAGAAGAGTCTTCTTGTATCATGTAGTGGAATTCGTTTAGTAAGAAGATGGTGCATAGATGTTTATTAGCAAGGAAGAGTCGCTTGATAGCCACCCAGAGATCCCGGGCGATGGGGTCGGTGTCCTCCATGGCAAGGTCGAGGACAGAGTCATCGACTGAGCCAAGCAACCAGCTGTGCACGTAGCACTCGGCGATGTATCACTGGGGATCATCAGGTCGAGGTGGAGCGGAGCCATCGATGTGAGACCAGAGACCAAACTTTCCACAGAGAGATTTGAAGAAAAATACCCACTTGGAGTAGTTGGTGTTGAGATCGAGAGAGATGTGAATGTGAGATTTCACGTTGACAGCGGCGCACGGTGGTGAGAAGATCGGCGAGGTAGTGCCCGAGGTGTGGTCAGAGGCGTCGAGGGCTGAAACAGATTCAGCGACTAAGAGGGTGCCGGACCTAAGGGTTGACTCGGTGGCTATGACAAGAGGGTAACGGCCGCAAGAAGCCGATGAGGGTAAGGTCCGATGAGGGGTAGGGGGCCGATAGGGGTGGTTGGCCGATGAGAAAAGTAGATAGCGGAGTAGTTGAGGGAGAAGTGGGTGGCAGAGTAGGTAGATCAGAGAGCAGGTAGGTCACAGACGAGAGAAGATTCTCATCCGTGAAGAGAAATTTCACGTCCTTGAACTCGTGGAGTCAAAGGAGTGGAGCGGACGTGAAAACTCGGAGAAGGGGCGGACGTGAAGAGAGGAGGTTCAAGTCCAGGAGGCAGGGATTCGTGTCCGTGGACACGTGGACACGTCAGAGTGGATCGGACGCGAGTAGAGAAGTTTCACGTCCAGGAGCAGGTGAGCGTGTCAAAAAAGTGGGAACCGAGAGAGGGTTCCAGTCGATGAAGGGCGGATAAGTCCAGCCGATGGAGGGCGGATGGGTCCAGCCGATGGAGACGATGAACATAGAGGTGCGCCACCGTCGGAGGAGAAAAGGTGCACCGAGACAAGGAAAAAGCAAAGACGGGTATGAGACGAGACGAGGAGGCGGATGGAGACCGTCGCCTTGTCACGTGGTGGAAACAATGGAGGGGAGAGGGTGATAGAGAAGGAGAAAGCCGTCTGTGGAAGAGACGAGGAGGAGAGAGAGCCGAGAAGGAGTACCGGGAAGATGAGGAAGCAGAGAAGGAATACCGGGAAGGAAGCGTCGGCTCGCCGATGGGAGGATGTTAGCGCGTCGGGGATGTCTAGACCTACTCTGATACCATGTAAGAATGTGATGTACAGTAAGATTAAGACCCCAACTCTATAAGGAGAATCAGGTCTATATATATACAGTCCAGTGGTCCAGTGGTGTAGGTAGAGTTTATCCAATCCGAGAAAAAAACCAAAAATGCTTAAAACACATGATGCAGAACCCATGCATTCATAAAAAAAATACATGTTTCCTCTCCCTTCTCCTCTCCTCTCTCGTGTATACTTCATCTTGCCTTTGCCATGGAAGTAAACTCCACTGCCATGCCCTTGAAACTCCTCCACTCCCTAAAGCTCTTGGTGCCACCAGATTTAGCAAAGTCGTCTTTGGTGAGCTCTGTGCTTGGATCTGTCTGTCATCGCATGGATCTAGAGACCATCACATGGAACTGATGACCATTTACCTCCTCCAACAAGAGGTATCCATAGTGGTAGCAAATCTAGGGCGGTGACCACATTGGTGGCAACAGACTAGGGAGCCAGCAATAGAATCCCTCCAACAATGGCCATCGAGCAGCGGTGGTGGGTTCATGAGATGACAACTCTCAAACAGTGAGCGTGGAGGGGAACAATCTTCTTTGTCTATCGGAGATGACGACCCAAGTGTTACTTTGGTTAGTAGCGGCAATGATCAGTCATGCAGATGTAGCTCGTTTTTCCTCTTTTCTCACATAGCGGAAAAGACAACCAAGGCAGTGTTCGATATTTTAGCTAGCTGGTGGCTTATTGCCGTATGTAAAATGAGAAAGATGATTAGCACATCATTAATTAAGTATTAGCTATTAAAACTAGATTTATTTAATTTTTCAAAGAAATGTTTATATGTAAATTAAAAAAAATAAAAAACGAGATAGTAACCAGATGACAAGCTAGAAAATAGCACTGCCTAAGTTTGGGATATGGTACCATTCATATTTTTTTTGCCACGTAGCAACTAATTCTATGGAGACCATGAGCCTACAGGCAATATCTAAAATAATATCATACTAATATATTATATATTATGTGTCTGGTCAACTATAAGGCCTATAAGGATTTTATGACTTCTTGTTGCTACACAGAAGATGTCATAATTACAAAACGAACCAAAATAAGCTAATTTGGACAGGACTAGGCTGATTTGCACCCTAACTAGCCAGCCCCTGGAAGTAGAGTTAACAATTTTCTAATCTTCACATTATGAATTAACATTTAGCAAATGTGTACAAGGCTGAAACACTGCCGATTACACATCATTTTAGGTGGATCTACATCAATAACTAATATGAGTTTTGCTTTGGACACAAGAATTTTACATGGATTTCACTTTAAGTAGTTCTTCATTTCCCACAAAAACCAGCAAACCACCCATTTTCCTGTGTTCTGAAGCATGCATAATTGCAGACAGCTGAAAATTAAAGAATAATCTAAATTTATTTAAATTTTGTCCTTTTTATTTTTTATTTGAAAAGATTATCCCTTTTAATTAGAACAACGGTGAGACGCCATGTACTGCGAGCTAGTCTGCGGTTACCACAACCAAGGCAAGAGGCAGCAACTGCAGTGTAATGCCAAATACTGCTCGGCCAGCCAGGATGGCTGGACGCGTGCAGCCATGCATGCTGCTGCCTGCCGCTGGTACTGTGCTACAAGGCCAAGACCGTGGTGTCGTCACCTGTAGGCGCTGGCTAGCTAATACTGTCCTCTCCATTTATACAAATCACCCAAAAAATCATTAAAAAAATTAAAAGAAAACGTAGTAATATAGATTAATAATGTAATATATCGTACTTCAATAAATATATAGATTAAAATTCAATCTAATTAAATAGAAATAAAAATACGAGTAACAGATAGTCAAATTTATTTTTTTATTTTTATAGTTCAAATTTAAACTTTACGTTTGTGCATATTGATCTATATTACCAATTTTTAAAAAAAATTATGATTTTTTGGATGACATTAAAAAACGAAAGGATATCTCCTAGGAGAAAGAAAAAAGATTTTCCTAGTACCGTAGACTAGGTGGCTAGTGGTAGCTGTTTATTTTTTATTTTAGAAATTAATTTTAGGATAAGTTTTAATGTATTTATTTCACTTTGATTATCCAGCTCTATTTTCAGGAGTACTTTAATAAAGTAAAAAAAATCTAGCATACACTTTGTCACACTTACGATTAGACATGTTTAACCATGTCATGTAAGACACTGGTTTAGTTGGCCGTCACATATGTGACAGGATTTCTTTTCTAAACTAGCTACATCCTACACGCATTAGTGGCGTTGAAAAGTGTGATATGACTTCACTTCACCAGCTAGTTAAAGCGTGGCTAGGATTTTGAATTTTTGATTGCCTTACCCTAGCAAGCCTGCAATAGAAAGTGCAGTAAACCTAGCAGCCTTACTTAGATACTCCCTGTCTTTTTTAAGAGAAATTAAGAATTGAGATGAGAAATAGTTACAACTGATTAAGAGAAAAAATAGATAAAAAATTAAATGTGAAAATGATTTGATTGGTTGAGATAGATATGTAGGTAAAGATATAGTTATATTTCTTTAACACTATAGTAGTAACATGTTTGCTTAAAAATATCTACCACTTTATAAACTAGTCACAATTCACTCCTTGTGTATTCAATTAATTTAGCCTCACTCTAAGTATAGATTCGATTTTCATGCACCCTCAGGATCACATGCGGATCAAGATAAGTCCCACCTACGATAATTCTAACCCTAGGGTCTAGCACCGGCCGTCTACGAAGATAAATTGTCGTAGGTGGTCCACTAAGCCTACGAAAGGGCGTTGTATCCTATATCTCAAAGGGCACACAAACATGGAAAGCTGCCCAATGTGTGGAACTAGTCGGTACAAATTGGATAATGACTCACATGATTTTGATAGGCAAGAAAATGATTCATTGCCATACAATAAGAAGAAAATTACTACCTTGGTAATATGGTACCTGTAGTAAAAGATTATGTGAAGTGTATGTATTCTAACCCTAGGAATGTTGAGTTGATGAGATGGCATCATGAAAACCGCAATAAAGACGGGAAGCTTTGATGGAACACACTCAAATTCTTCTATGGATCCAAGGAATATTAGATTTGTGTTGAGAACCAATAGGATGAACCCTTTTAATGACTTGAGTAGCTCACATATAGTACTTAGCCAATACTGACCATGTACAAGTGTATAATTTTCCAACACAGCTTTGTTAGAAGTAAAAGTTATATATTATTATCCATCATCATAATTATATAAGGATTGAAATAACCTGGAATAAAAATAAATATGTTTCTTCAATCTATGCTAGAGGACAAGGCAGATCTATGGACCAAGGTGATCAAGGTTTGGGATGAATTTGTACATCAATTATCTTTATCACCATTAACGACTACCCGATAATTTTTTTCATCTTAGAACTGATCAAAGGGAAGACGAGTTGCATAGTGTACATAGATAACACCACATCTATATATCTTTCATCATCAAAAAAAATTGGTATTCACGAGGCATTGATGGTTCCTAAACGCCAGGCATAGTTATCGGTGGATGGCAAAATTGTTTGACAAGATAAAAGAACATGGTCTGTACCTGAAGTTCGCAATGGGAAATATGTATTTAAAATAACCATCAATCTCAAGATTGTTTTGGAGAAGACAGAAAAAAAACACCAATACGAAAAAAGAACACAGAAGCACCAAAAGAGCCAGCCGTATCATTCAAGAAACACTCTATCTTTATTAAGCACTTATTATATCAAAAAGACTTATAGACTCATCATTTCATCGATGTCATAAACCTTGAGAAGAATATATTTGACAATATCATTGGTACTTTACTAGACATTCTTAATAAGACTAAGATGGTCTATGTTCGCGTATCAACTTAGTGAATTTGAAGATCAGGCCAATGATTCACCCTGAGCAACAAGAGAATGGAAAAATATACCTGCTGCTAGCAAGCTACACCCTAACACCTAAGGACAAGAGGGGCGTGTGCAAGTCTTTATATGCCTTGAGAGTGCCTAGTGGGTTTTCATCGAACATCAGGAAACTAGTCTTGATAAAGGGCTTGTATACTTTTTACTATAATTCTCATGACTGTCATGCCATGCTAACTGCGTTCCTCCCTGTTGCAATCAAAGCAATTAAACCAACGCTGATTAAAGTCATCGTCACGAAGATTTGCTACTTTTTTAATATGACTTCACATAAAGTTTTGGATCTTGAAGAACTGGGACCACTATAGATATTTCTAATAGAAACTTTATGCCACTTTGAGATGTGCTTCCCTCCATCATTCTTTCATCTAATGGTTCACATCATTCCTCAGATATTCAAACTAGTTCCTTTATACTTACATCAAATGTGGACGTATGAACAATTCATGTCCATTCTGAAATGTCCATTCTAAAGGGTTGCGTACGAAACTATGCTTACCTAGAGGGGTTAATGATAAAAGGATATACTATTGAAAAAGTCATCGAGTGCTACATAGAATACATAGAAGATGCCAAGCTCATTGGTTTACATGTGCCTCATCATTAGGGGAGATTGTTCGGAAGGAGGACCATTGGTGAGAAAAAACTTCATGACAATGATTTCGCTATGGTGCGAGTAGCACACTATAGCGTCCTACAACAGTTTGCAATAGTTAAGTCCTATATTGAGCAATACAAATTATAACTAGTAACATTGGACGATCGAAAGATTAGACTATGAAAGAGCACATGCGTCAATTTATCACATGGTTTAAGGACCAGAACCTACCAAATGGTGACTCTGTTGAAAAAAACACTTAAAAAATTGTCATGTGGGCCCTCAAGTTTAGTGACATCATGACAGGCATACGAAGATTAATGGGTATATATTCTACACAAGGCAAAGGATAAGAAGAGCATAGCACAAAACAGTAGGGTTCGAGTGGATGCAATAGATAACTATGGATGGAAAACCACTTACTATAGGTTCATAGATGAAATATGGAAACTAGACTATGGATTAAATATTCAGATCCCTTGTTTCGATACCAATAGATGAAATACCCAACAGGAGTGTTCGTGGACAACTTCGAGCTAACAATTATTAACATCGTCGATACAGGCCACAAGGACGACCCATGAGTACTAGTTGGGCATGTCACATAGCTTTTCTATGGCACCAACCCTACGAACAGAGAAGAAATACGTGGCTCTATCAGCTAAGCAAAGAATCCAATCTGCGGGAGGCCAAAAATTTCTATGCACCACGCGCCCCAAAACCTAAATCTAGGCCGCCAAGCTACCCAACTACCATGCTGTCATCACTGTAGCCAGCCCCTCTTCGCCAAGTGCCACTACCTCTAGATTTGGCCTTGACAACCCTGCATCATCGTCGCGCTTCCCCGCTTGTCCCTTGGTCGATCGCCATTGCCATTCTCTCAACGGCATTGCATGGCCCTCGTTGACAACATCGGCTAGCCCCACCATTGACTGACCTCTACCCTAACCCCAACACATGCCGGTGTCCACCTTGACCTAACCCCGGCCGTCCTCCACCCTAACCCGGACTTGTGTCGGTCTGTTCTAAGGTATGGATCAAGGCCATCGTAATTTCTTTAGATGAAATTATTATCAATATTATGAATTTGCGTATGTATGAAATTATATTTTAATTTATACGGAAATTATGATTAATAGCGATGTATGAATTGTGGACATTACGAATTATGAATCAGATTTGTATACAATTTTATTTCAATGTTCCCATATGCTCTATGGATATTATATCGTTCAATTTTAATTCTATATGCATTGTTTCTATTCGATGTGTCACTCTATAGAGAAGAATTTTGCAACATTTGATACACCACTATATTTGTATATAATTTCCATATGCTCATTATCAGTCGTGTCAATATTAAATTGTACAAAAATAACATTATGATGTACTGGCTTATGCTTGTAATAGAACTATGGACAGAAAGGACACATAGCACGAGACGAAACAAGCAGCCATGACCGCCTTGCAAGAAACAAAAGACAAGTTGTCTAGCAAGTTATCGTGACATATCCCGAGTGATTTGTATCCCATTATACAGAGGGTAGCAAATGACGATGACCTTGACCCTGATTACATTCCAATTGAAGTATTTCATCGAGTTTCGTATCACTAATAGTACAATACCATTGTCTAACACAATGTTGCTGTTGTATCTATAATAGATGAAAACGAGATGTTGTTCTCATAGAAAAGTTGCTGCAAAGGGTATGAATGATCTGCTAAATAGGACACAGCTACATCAGTCCCTGATGGTACAGACACAATCATGAGTGAAGTGTCGCCAACAAACGAAAGCACTAGGAGAGAAGCAAGAACAAGCTAACTAATGAAACACATGTCACCACCACATAGGGCCAAAAGGGAATCCCATTGAGCCAAAATATGTGGCCACAAAATGAAGCAACTCCTGTGGTGCTTTGGTAAGAGATTATTGTCCAATCCTCGTAGATGAATAGGTGAAAGTAAGCGAGGGTGTGAAGGAGCTACTTTGGACAAAATTGAAGAAAAGATTCCTATGTCCTAACAAATTCAATGAAATCAAAAAAGATTATGCATTATCACTTATGGGTCAGTGATGGAGATAATGGAAGTCTGATCTAAACATGAAGTATGTCCAATAGAACCGAAGCCCCTTCAAAAAGTACGAGAAAATCCCTACTACCAACTAGGACAAGTTCGTTAAGAAGTAGACTATGTCGGAGGCCTTAGAGAGGAGTAAACGAATGTCTAAACTTGGAAGAACAAAATCAATATCCACATCATCTAGGTTCGACTTGGTATGTCTCGAAAGTCGACAGATAGAGGAAGAAGGAAGAAGAAGTGAAGGTGGAGGGAAAACCCTTGCGAGTGGAAGGGTTAGATGATTGTAGCATGAATTGGGTATGGGGTAGGAGCACCGAAGAAGTTATAAACGATGAATAGTTGATATTCAAAGTTCTAAGTGTTGAACAAGTAGCCAACAGTTTGAAGGATGTCTCTAAGAAGGAAAAAAATGGCCAATTTGTGCACAGAAGGGAGAAAGATCAACTCAGCATGGCGTTGGGTAAACCTGAACACTCTGGTCAGGTCAGAGGGATATCTTTTATGCTCTGTTAGAAGGAAAGGTTCCCAAAAGACACTGAAAGTTATAAGAGGTGTGATACTTATAAAGAGAAACTTAGAGAAGATATGGGAAGAAGTGGTCAAGTAGTTATTGCAATTGATAAATGAAAATCAAGGACAATTGCCACCATCTTTGCAACTTGTTGCACAGAATGTAGCATCTTTCCTAGCAGCCCGGTACCTAGTGGATGATATAACCAGTTTTATGCCATGCAAAGTTGCATATCCTAATTGGAAGGGCTAGCCGGACAAAAGTTGCAAGTGGCATGGCAATACCAAGCAGAAAGTTCCATTGCCGGGATATACCTACCGATTATGTGAGGGTACAGGTGGCAAAAGTCAATGTTGACTACAACTAGTACAAGCTTAGCATTCCCAACCCCGGAGGGAATCGAATTTCTAGGTGATACAATCAATCAATTCATATTGTAACATTGTAGTAATATCGTGCTCTTGTAACATTCACCTGTTAATACATCCAAGACAGCAACTCTAATGAAGATGGCTGTTGCACCAGAGCCAACATCTCCAATAGGTTCTTTGTCATTGAAAAGTCTAGCATCCCCTAAAGACAAGACACCTAAGTTCCTACCACATCCACCTTCCTTGATGCCTCTAAATTCCCCACTACATCCACCTTCTGCACCGCCTCTAAATTCCCCATCATATCCACCTTCCCTACCACCTCAGACTTCCCCACTACTCCCACCTTCCTAGCCACCTCAAAATTTGCCAAGATTTAAACCTGCAGTACAAGCTCCACCATCCACTACACCACTTCTGCCAAACCCTGCTATATCACTTTCTCCACCATTAGCTCCAACTTGGGTCATGTCATAGATGGTAACCACATATGATCACAAGGCCAAATCAAAAGATGTGGAGAAGTTTTTGTTTACAACCTTCAAGGGTAGAGGTTTAGACGACAAGGGTAGATGTTCGGATGACAAGGGCAAAATAAAATCAGCATCTAATTCAAGCAAATAAATTATAAGTGCCAAGGAGGAATAAGAGTCCTTCACTACAGAAGATGTCCCTAAAGACTTTGTAAATGGTAAGCATTTTCTACTAACTCACATTCTACGATATTTGCCTTAGCAAATGATAAAGTGGCATGACTAGTACATGAAGGCAAGTAAATTGGGCCTTAAGTGGATAAGTGTAAGGGTTATGTCCAACACTTTCATGAGCGGATCAGGTGGAATGTTTTTCATTGATTTTAGTGGTAATTAGACATCAATTTGGTTGGTGCATGCTACATGTAAATATATGAGCCATCTTTCTTATACATATATTAGTTATCGAGATGGCCTATAGATTCGCGCCCTTTTGTCTAGGTCATAATTTCACGATGCCAATATGATGAGAGAACCAGTTGACTATATGGACCCAACCAGAATTTTTTAGACACAACACACCATAAATATGTGTTGCTCAAGAGCAAGTCACTAGAGGAGAGGGAGGCAGGCGTACACCAGGAAACTTCATAATGACAAGAAGTTGGACATGGCTACATATCTTTGACAAGCAATGCTATCTCTAAAAGACAAGAAAGTCATAATGTCCCCTTAAAACTCTAAGTAAGTTTGCTATTTTTAACGCAAGATATTTAGTTAACATGTTTGTCTTTCTGTATAGCAAACACTACATTTTATTTGTAATGTATATGAAGAGTTACACTATTGTTGTTCTTGATCTCGCCTATTACAAAAGGAAGATTATATGGAATTTCTCATTCTTATAAACCTGTAAGTCAAATCCTCTTTTTTTATATAATTCTAACCTTACTCATCTAGTTTCTAATACCATGTCAATTAAATTGTCACAACAGCGCTCAAAGATGCTACATGTAAAAAAGAGGTGCAATAACACAAAAAGAAAAACTGCTTTTCAAGATAGACCGGAGGTAATGAAACAAAAACTACATATATATTTAATGTGATAATATGTACACATATATATACATATTCATATCTAACTTACGCTATTATTACTCCTTGCAAAGTGATTCAAACAATCCATAGCCACCGTTCTCTGTGGATATTACATTTGCTAGATGACGAGGATAAATAGGAAGTTTACAATGAATTTAGATAATGTACGCTCATATTTAATTAATTAAATTTTGAGTAAACCCAACACTTGTTGGTAAAGACATATGTAGTACTATTTATATCACCTCGTTTCTCTTATTTCTATTGCATTTGCATCGAGTACCTCACGTAGTTTGAACTATAGGCAAGAAAACAATTATGAATCGTTGTGTCAGCATGTGACACTTCATCCACCACAACTACTGTAATAGACTTAGTCTGTTTTTCAAGCATAACAATGGTTTTGTGAAGAATGAGAAGTACAAAAGACATCAAGTGTGGGAAAGGAAATATATGTAAAATATATGACAAAATATTTGTGAACTATGTATCTCCATTTAGGGATTTTTGTTGTAATTAATTAGGATGTACATTCTATATTGTGCGTAATAAATAATTATGGATGCCTGATAATTTTAAATAATTAATTAACTAGAGGGAAAAATAAAAAGTTATTTTTTTATTTTCTAAAAAGAAAAATGTAGGTGGGCGGCTTAAGTAGCCACTTGCAATAATCATTTCTTCAAGGCCCCTAGGCTAGCCTTATGCCAAGATCGATCTTAAAAAATAGCTATTTTCATATACCCCTTCTCCCAGTCAAACCGCCCAACCGCCTATGAATAGCCCATCTACTCATATGAAAAAAAACCAGTTATGTAGTAGTGACTCTCCCCCTTCACACTCCTTCCATCTCCTAAACTAAGCTAGCGCTACTTTCACCTCATGACACTTATGTGGTAATATGATGTAATCAGAAAAAAATAGAAGTGGTGGGTCCCACATGTCATTTTCTCCTTTTCTTCTCTTTCTCTGTTCTTATTCCCTACTAAGACTGGCTTCACCCTCACCTATAGTCACAACCTCCACCCCCTCAACCTACTTGGTTTGCACTTCAGCACATGCTTACTAAACCTTATGATTATTCTCAATCATTGTGGTAGGTTATTGGCAAAGGTGAATATTTGTTCAAGGCCTAGATCATGGTTGTAGGTTATTCTGGTGTACTTCATCGAATTAGAGTATGGGAGCTAGATGGGGAGACGATGAGGGCTAAGATGTATGTGTTGTTGCTAGACATATTGGCAAATGAAATAGTTGATAAGTAGGCGCCAATGGCCATAAGAAAGGCAACGCTGAGGGTGCAACCATGAATGCTATAGTGCATGGGTTCTTGGTGTGAAGGACAGTCCAAGAGATGCATCTATTGAAGGTGGAGGTGGAGCGAAAAAGATCATGTAGGAATTAAGGTGAGTGTTGAGAAGGAGGTGCTATGTGGGACATGAGAGAGGTGCTCATGGGACAGCTACTATTTTTACTCAACATAATCCACAAGAGCACTAGATTAAGGGGTGCTCACACCACAATACACCATTGATGCCGTTGGCCCCAACACACAAAGAGCTTGAGGTCATATATGACATCTTGGTGATAGTTGAGATGGAGTCATCTCACAATATGGAGGAGGAGAACAAGATATAGTTGGAGTCACCGTGCGTCGTGAAGCACGGCTTTAAGGTAGAATCAAAATTCAAGGTGAATATCTACATAATAAGAAGTATGGAGAGAGACTGGGATGATGGGATGAGGAGAGAGGTCCACCTCTTTTTTAATTTTTTTTCCTAATGAGGTCTCCTTTTTTTAATTTTTTCTCCTACCTGTACTACCACATACATGAAAAACATCTTAGTTTAAATTAAACTATACCCCGTGCATGGCAGTATGATTTCATAGAAATCTTGAAAATATGCAAATCGGCTTGAAAATTTATAGTTGGAAAAATAGAGTTGGTATTGTACCTAAAAGAACATAATAATTTACGTCTTTCTTTGATAAAAGAAATATATATTACATATGGAGCATAATAGCAGAAAAATCCTGTAAATAGAAATGAAATATGTATGTCAACAGCCTATTTGAGAACAGCTTAAACAATTCATTTTAATTAACTAAGGAGCCTGAAGAAAACAAATCAAGTGGAGAGCAAAAGAGAGACGGTTTACAGTTTCAGTGAAGGCCTACCTATATCAACGTGGATGGGAAAAATATAGTAGCTATACTCCGACTAATATATGGCGAGGAGAAAATACATAGATTATTTGGAACAATCAGGTAGTTGCTACGGCTGATTGATGCATGTCATGCCTGTGGCGAATGTTCGGCAAGAGGGTGAAAACCATGAATGGGCCGAGGTAGCAGTGAGCCATGGATGAATTGAGAAGCTGAACCTAAGCAAAAGCATACAGTGACCAAGCAGTACACGCCAGCTTATATATAGATGACTGATGATCTTGACACAATACATGCAAGTGAAAACATTGTGCTGTTGGCCTCCTCAACAGTTTCCTCGTGCATGCAGTACAACCGTCATTAATCAATTGATTAGTGAAATTATGGGAATTATGTTAGTGGAAGTTAATGGCATACGAACAGTCAAGGTGAAACGCTTCCTTGACTTAATGGATTGTTACGATAGAGTGTTGAGATTTTGCTGGTTGCATGTGTATGAGACTGATAGACAGTTGCACTACGTCGGACTAAGTCAGCTGTATTAAGTTTAGACCCTCGTCTGTGACAAATGACAAATAATGTTTTTGTCATAGATAAATAGTCAGCGATGACTCAACTACTCTGATGGGTAAAGGCCCGTTATAAGTAATACATAGCTCTGACAGGCTGTATCATGTGATCTGTCATATAAATGGAAACTCACAAAAAAAGCAAAAAGGAGCCCTAGCCCACAGCTCAACACCTATTATTGATGTAGATATCAATGAGAAAAAACAAAAAATGCTTAGGATTGCTAGTTGCCAACACATTCATCACACACGTCACTGCCATGTCAATTTCATGTTCCCTCTACAAATTAATCACTCCAAAAATCAAATTCGACGAGCCTACAGCACCAGTAAGAAAATCAAAGAACACAGAAGAACCACATCACCAACCTGTGTGATGTGCATGTTGCACCGTTCCCTTCTTCACTATAGCTCGATGTTGAGATTCGTATCCAACGATCAGATCTACATCCCTTGATTATGTGGAGGTTGGATCCGATGGCTGGCGGTCAGGGAACGTAGGCCACAGGGCCGACAGTCGGGAGCAAAGGAGGAGACCCTCAGTGGTCAAATTTGGTCGACGCTCACATCGGGGCAGAGGAGAAGGAGGACTTAGGGGAGGCAGCACCTAACGGTCAAAGGTGATAGTGGATGGTCGAAGAGGAAGGAGGGTTTGAGGTCTGTGGATAGTGATGAGAGGGAGAGAGTGAGCAAGGAGAAGTGAGGAGGAAGAAGGAAGAGAGAGGAGGGGAGGGAGGAAGAAGAGGACAATGACAAGAGTGGGAGGGACTCAGGATGGGAGAAGAGTAATTTTCATTTGTTTTTCTTATGTCATTACTGACGGGTACAAAAATTTAATATGTCATAGGTGAGCTATCTCATCTATGGCAGGTGCAAACTCAAAACCCGCCATAGATAAGAGGTCACATATGACGGGCCTATATATAAGCACATATGAGGTGTTCTATGTTAGGTCTATATAGGCCCATCACAAATAATTTTGTACATGTAATAGGCCGTTCCCCTAAGCCTCATCTACAACGGGATTTAGTTAGTCCGTCTGAGATGAGATCATTTGTAATAAGATACTTTGGTCAGATAGACCATCACAAATAGTCCAATCTGATGTAGTATTGGATTGAAATAATTACCACGTGCTTGACTAGGCTACAACTATACCATCACAACCTTAGATGTAGCATACAATGGTGGTGATCAATTGTGATGACGTGGATGCACCATAGAGGAGGAAAATAGAATTAATTGTAGTAAGTGAGAATCAAAGTATGTAGGATTAGGTTTGAATGATGAAGTGAACAATTTTAGATGTTAAGAGATGAGCAATATCCGATTTATAGTTGAGGACGGTTTTCCAAACAAATATGATATATAGTTGAGTACGGTAGATGGCCTATTCCGCATGTAAAATATGAGCATCATTTTATAAGTTTTTTTTGTAAGGAATTGATCTGAATCACATGAAACATTCAAAAAAGCCCTAAACATCAAATCCATTCGGTAAAAGTTTAGTGCCTCCTTATACAGTCCAAAAATATGTACCATTGCCAGATGGATTATTACATGGTTAGCTTTATAGCCGCATGCAAGATGCATCTAACTACCAATTAATTTCGCAGACAACCAAATGCATGCCGCCACTACAGTGTACCGCATGGCCACTTGTCTGCATGCTGAGGTACACCAAAATTTGTACAATTCTCGGTTAGGATAATTTGACCAATTCTTTACGCCAAACAGCCGGTAAATTTTAAATTTCAGATAAATCGCAGCGCCTTAAATTCGTTTGCTGGGTTAATTTGCTGTGCCCAACAGAGTGGCTTACACTGTGCACAGATTCTCTTAACGTTCGTTCCAATCTGTACCCAACATGTGCATTTATTCCATCCGATCTGTTTTGCAGAGTACACACCGATATGGTCTGGACTTAATTGCTGGACAGCACTGGTCTTCTTTTCCCCGGCAATTAAAATGTGCTCAGAGTTAAAGAATTAATAACCCGAGTTTGAATTAATAATTTATTTGCTTTTGTTAATTTGGAGAATATTTTCAGGTTGCCATGAGTAAATTTGGCTATTCATCCCAACCATGTATGAAGAGAAACTATTAACCTAGTAACCTCAGAATTGGGAAGTCTAAGGAATCAAGGGATCAGAAAGGCATAATCGGATCAGACTCAGAAATATGGCATATTTTATATGATATTCCATTTCTTCTTACCTGTATAAAGGGGCGCTTCTTTGAGGCGCGTTAATCCAAATCACAAGGACGCTAATCCTCCAAGCTCCCATAGATTTAGGACTGCTTAGCAACTAGAGATTTTTTTCCTGTTTCCTGTTAGAATTTAAAAATTTCTTAGAATGTAGAAATGCTAACAACTTATTCCGTTGCTGCAAAGGAGCATGTAGGGGAAAGATTTTCATATGATCTAATCCTACAATCTCCACTACAGTTCGTTTGTTCAAAGTAAACTTTGAAATGTTGTATGGCAACACTCTGCACTTCCCAACTTATAACATTAAATCAACATGCCAAAAAAAGGGTATGTTCTGGAGTTGGAGACACATGACTCTACTTATGTATCAAACTTTTTTTTCATGCACATTTTTATAAATTGTAGAGTGTTAAAAAAATCTATAAAAATATTTTAAAATTATATTAATCTATTTTTAAGTTTTTAGTACCGTTTTACCTATCAAGAGAGCCAGTGCCAATCCTCAACCAAATGCACTCTCACACACGAGTAGGTGTACTTATAATATCCTCCATTAAAGTTGTGTTAAGAAAGTGCATTAGTGGACATATGCACGTGGTGTGGCATGTGTGTACATGCTTTCCTTGTAGTTGAAAAAAAAGCAAAGTAACACAATGTTAACAACAAAATCTTTCAGTGTTAACATGCCAAGTATTTTTACTAAGTACCTTTAGTTATATTCTAATCTTTTAAATATTTTCTTGTTATCTCTTCTCACGTTAATTTTATTTTTTTTCTATCTCTTCTCACGTTATTATTTTAACTTACGATTCCACAATGTAATGATATTTTTAGAGGTCTTTTTTTGACACGGTCAAACCACTTCAACCGATGTTTGATAAGTTTTTCTTCAATTAATACTACCTCTAGCCGATCACGTATATTCTCGCTTTAAAATATCACTGAGAATACTAGATATTTGGCACTACTTCATCTAGTCTACTTCAATTCTATAGCTAATGTATTCATTAATGTCTTCATTCATCTATAGCATCGATTTTAAATATTAAAAGATGTATTTCTTAGACACTACTTAGCCTCCTAAACTTACATCTTCCTTCTTACATGTGATGATGTCAAAGTCATAACTCAAGTGTTTAGTATTAGTTTTATTTACACTAAAATCTTTAAATTCAAGAGTCTACCATCATAACTCTAGTTTTCTATTTACTTCCGTCGACTCTCATCATCTAACACTATATCATTTTAAAAAAGCATACACCAGAGGATATCCTTTGCATGTTTTTTTAACTTCATCTGTTACCAAAGAAAAGAGGTACGGCTCAAGGCTATTTTCTAATATAGTCTTATTTTAATTAAAAAGTAACATGTGTTACTATTATTGGTTAAAAACTAGTTATAATATTATTATACAAACCATTAATGACATATACATACTTTGTTGGGAATTTATGTTTATCCAAAACCACTACATAATATTTCTTAATATTTTATCATAAGCCTTTTTTAAATCAATAAAAATCATACGTAGATAATTCTTCTGCTTTCTAAACCGTCCTATAACTTCATAAAAGACTTGATGTACAATGCAACTCTAATAAAATTATATATTATTATTTAAATGGTAGGTAACATATTCATGAGAGCTATGTATTTGTGATGACTTTATTAATTTTAAGATATAACCTTCTAATATCTCGAATGTGCTCATATGTGTAGAATATGCATAATAGGGATGACTGTGTGTATGTATATGTATATAAGTATCTATATGATGTTTTAAAAAACATAACGTAGACCCTAAACCTTCATCTCTCATTGAGATAATAAAAAAATGTACAGATTTCCCTCGTAATTACAGATTCCGACATCTGAGATGCCAATTATCAAACTTGCTAGAATCTACTGACTTCCAACCTGCTTTACTAATCTCCGATGGGGACATTCACAAGAAGTACCAAACTTGAACGATTCAATGAAGTCTTTAAATTTTCTGCAAAAGAACAAAATTATGAATACTTAACTAATTAATTTGTGTAACAAACAAGTACTTACGTAATCCTTGATCTTAAAAAAGAGAAGATTTTCAAGTAGTATACATTGAACCACCTAGTGCCTTTCTTTTTTTTATTTTAGGTAGCAGCCACCAAACAGTAAAGTCCATTAAGTTGGACAAAGTGCAAGCTCAACCCAAATAGCGTTGGACTATAATAGATTAATCCGAAAAGATTGACCACTCTCTAAAGGTCAAACTTCAACAACTTCTGCAGCCTGTGTGTGTCTGTGAAGAAGAAGTAAAGCATTGTACCCACCGCGTGTTCCTTTTCTCTTGTAACCCAAACATTTATTAAATGCAAGCATCACATAATTAAATAGTTTTGACACATTAATTCATATAGTTTTGTCTGGATTGGTATAACGACCAGCTTCTAAAAATTCACTTGTGTACTCTAGCACTTCACCTAGACTGTTATGGTTGTTTTTATGTTGTATCTTGTTTTCTATAATGAGTAACTCGGCCGCTGTGTCAAAGACGTATAGAGCCTAACGTTCTTTTATTGCAACTATTCCATCTCAAGCAGAAAAATGTTTTATGTAAATAGGTTAACTCAGATGTGTTATAATAAGAGCTTGTTAGAATTCCAAAACGGTACCGTACCTACACAAATTGTATGGTTTGATTTGTCATCCCGAATTCTGTCCCCGGCCCATCTACTGGACAGGGACAAGGATTTGGTTTTCCAAATAAGCTCTTAATGGTACTTACTACATGTAGGGTAATAAGCTAGGACATTACTTTAGCATGGCAATAACCTCAACTTGTAGTAAGGTCAATAATTTAAATTTCTAAAGACGGTTTAGCTAAACCAAAGAAAAATTAAGTAGCAGTTTGGTTGGTTTCACGCTAATTTGTTTACCTTAATCTCAGAGCAAATCGTTTGATTTCCCAACAACTTGAGTAAGAGCTAGACGCTATGAAATGAAAGCAATCACAGCAGGCAGAGAAAACGATGTAGCGCGCATCCGCCGTTGTCGACAACTCGACCGGTGTTCCCACCACCACACAAATGCCTGTGGTGCACGTGTTCGTTTTCACATGGCACTTCTCCTTCTGCCGTACTCGCTCAGTTGTAAAATATACCTCTCGCATTTAAATGATATCTTAACATATATATATTTATAACTCTATTCACAATACTATACATCAATTATATCTTATTGAAAATTTTTTAATCTTATCTCCACCTACCTTAATATCTCGATCTATCTCTCATTTATTAAGAGGACATCGATATCTTTTTTTCTTAATCTTAATCACTGTTAAACAATTAAAAATACTTATATTTTTAATAAATATAATATTTATTTTTCTTCATGTTGCAATGGATGAATGACTCGTTACCGTCGCCAACAAGATACAATAATTGGGCCAGAAAGGGACCATCACGATAAAATTTCCTTGCAATTTTGACGCATGCCTCCCTCTCCTCTCAAAATTGTCTTGCAAGGTAAGAGAGGAGAAAAAAAATCTCAAAGCTATGTCTCCAAGAGGACCCACAGGATGATGAGACAATGATATACACCTTGAAGAACACTTTCTCCACATCAAGAGAAAAAAAAATCAAGAATTCCTCCATCTCTCTCAATCTCATGATTCTCATCCCCATCTGATCCTCTCTCTCTCTGACACCAACAGAGGCCAAGAAATTTCTCTCTAGTACCAGCTGGGATGGAGAATTAGGGAGAAAGAAATTGATAGAGAGAGAAAGTACCACTACTATCAGAGCAGTTATTGTTCAACCCTTTGATGAAAAGATGAAAAGAGAGAGAGAGTAGCACTGCAGCAGCAGCGGCAGCAGCTTTGGGGGCAGTAATCAGCAATACCACCACCACTCTTGCTGTTTCTTTCCAATTTACCAGTTGTTCCTCACTACCCCTGCTGCTGCTGCTGCTGCTCTCTCTCTCTCTCTCCCCCCGTGCAGCTGCTGCAGAGCCTGGCTGAGTAGAGAGTAGTAGCCCACCACCCCTTCTCCTTCCTCCTTTTCTCTACAGCCTCTCCTCCCCCCCTCCTTTCCCCTCCCCACCACCACCCACTCCCTCCTCCCCAATTCCAGCAAGAAACCAAAACCACCTCGCCTCACCTCCTTCCCCCAGCTTCAGCTTGCTTCAACATCCTGAGGTAGTGGTTGGCTTTCTTGGATTGATTGAAGGAGGGAAGAAGCAATCGTTGCGGCCACCGGAGCAGCTTCCTCGGGTTCTTGGATTGGTTCTTGACGACAAAGACGGTCTCTTTCCTGGGCGTCGCCGGCGTCTGATGGGATTCATGTGGCCGCTCTGAGACCGGGAAAGGCAGGTTCTTTGATGGCCTCCCGCGCCAGAGGCGGCGGTTGCGGCGGCGGCGGAGGAGGAGGATGCAGCTGGGACAAGTGGAAGCCCGCGTGGTTGCCTGAGTTCGTTCTTGCGATTCCGGCCATGTCCAACGAGAAGTCGGGGAGCCGCGTGGTTGGTACTCCCTGTCGGGGGAGCCCAGCGTTGTAGGCTCGCTTGCTAGCTCTGGATTGTGGTTGCTCTGGCCCTGTGGTGGTGTTGCGGCGTGTTTCTTGAGGGACGGCGGCGAGGAGATATGAGCAGGGCTGGAGAGTGCGGAGGCGGCTGCGGGGGAAGGCGGGGGAAGGCGGCGGCGGCGGCGCACGCCGGAGCGGGGGCGGTGGTGGGGTTTCTTGGGTGCCTGTTGCTGGTGTGGGCGATCGGTGGGTGTGGGAGGAGGTGGTGGGGATGTGGGGAGGTGGCGGTGAGGGATGGGGTGGAGGAGGTGGCGGCGCAGTTCAACCTCAGCATGAGCAAGCTGCAGGCATTGGCGTCGCTCCTGTCTTCGCCGGAGGTAATTTGCTCTGTTTGCTTGTTCCCTAGCTTGATGATCATCATGCTCTACTCTCATGTGTTACTGTACCATTGAAATTGATTGAAATGGATTGGGAGCTTTGTAGGCGAGCTAGCTGTATGCACTTTACATATGTTTCGCACGCGAAGAAAATATATACTGCTTGATGTGTGGTTTGGATGTTTATGATTGTAGCTGCCTAAACATATGTTTCAGTCTTGTGGTATTTACTTGCCAAATTAATGTATTTGTTGACTGGATATGTTGGTGGTAACAAGAGGTTTTAATGAGTACATGGATTTCCAGCATTATCTTAGCTTCAGAGACAGTGAATTCTGTTTGAATGGTGTTTAGGAATTTATGCTGTTGTAACTTGTTCTGTTGAGGGAAGAACATATACTAGGACAGTGCAAAGAAATAAGTACTTGATTGGGATCTGCCAGAAAATTTCCAGATTGCTGGTTCCTTGGGATGTCAATGATTGTAAAGAGGGTCAATTGGCCTGGACATTCAATGATCATGCACTGTTTGTGAATTCCTAGAATCCCTTATTTGCTATTAAAAAAATCATGTTCCTTCCATGCCACTCAGTTTCAAATTTTTCCCTCGTATGCCAGTGCCATCCATTTCCTGTTAACAGGCGCATGAATAAGACCAAAATGCCCTTCTGCAACTTCTTCCCCTCTCGTCGAACCATTGGTGAGAGAGCTGCCATGTTGGCACCGTGAGCCCAGTGTTGAAGAAGGCACTAGACTCCAGATGGTTGGCAGGGCTGGTGCCTAGACACTGCTTAGGACCATTAGTGAGAGCAGAGAACAAGCAAATGCAAAGTAGTGAATGAGCAGAGCAGAGACCGGAGAGCAGAGCAGAGTGAAAGAAATGTGGATGCCTTAAGATCACATGGATGCTTATTATATTGGATTCTTGTTATAGCATATTGGTTACAGAGTCTGCCATTCTTCTTTATCATAGAAAAGCTAGGATAACTGCCACGTTGCTATAATCCAACAGGATCCATAATTCAATTAATGAACTAAATTTCTGCCATTTATGAATCTTCTTATAATTGTTCCATAATCAATTAGTTCAATTTCAATCACCCTATATATGAAAAATTCATTTTTTTTATTTTAATGACTAGTAGTTATAGTGAGAAACAAGATCTCCCTTGTTGCATATGTGACTGGGATAATCTAGGGAGGAAAAGAGAGGGCAGGCTGGTTTACCTTAGGCGCCTTGCACATAATTTTTCTACCCTAAGTTCATAATCTAATGGCAAACTGGAGTACTGGACATACAGGCCAGATGTGGGGAGCGAAATATGGTTGTCCGGTGTTAATCCTTTACTTGCTGTGGTCGATCAAAAGGCAGGCTATGCACAAACTCTCGATAGATAAACTTTTACATATTGTGTTGCATTCAATCATCCAATGTTTGTTTATTCCCTGCAAGTGCTAATGAAAACTTTGAAGAGTTAATTTCTGATATTACAAAATCATGTTATTTGCACAATCTCCTATTTTTTGTAACATATACATAGTTTTTTCATAATTTCTTTAGATAATATACTTCATTCATTATGTCCTAGGATGTTATTACTATGCATTTCTAACTGCTGATTTGAACTATGATGTAGAGGAAATGCATATGTAAATCTGGTATGATCAATGATGGCAATCCAGTCAATAGCATGCCCTATATCTCAAATTCTTGTATTAAGAATAAACCATCTGGAGGAAATCAAAACTGGCTGGACAATGTGATTCTTCAAGATTGTTGCACGAATGAAGATAATTATGACAAAAATAATCATGAAAACAATTTATTGCAAAATGCCGTGCAACAAGGCATTGGCTCTCCTATGACACTGTGGAATGTGAGTGTTATATGTTTCCTCTTTATCCTGGATGAACACGGTGAAGTGTCAAACTAGTTGCATTTCTTTTTTCACTGTAAAATTGGAATGTGGAGCATTAATGGAATTGGACTGTATTACAACATATTGTTAATGTGGTTGATTCATGAGTGATCTGAAACATTCAACCATTCAACTCTTGTGACCTACTAACTAGATTGTCTACCTTGACTCTAAATATTTCAGATGGCTGCATGATATTGGCATATCTATATGTTAGGTTGGATTGTTTTCTGCTAGCTGAATGTAAATGTAATGGGGATTGGCATCTATCTTGGCATTGTTCAATTAGTATGTAGCTGCCGAGCTGTCTTAACTAGGATAACAATAGGTGTCATCAGTATTACTGCCATGTAGCACTGTAGAACTGGCTATCCATACTATTATACATCCATATTAATTCCAATAACTCAAATTCATTCTTAAGTCAAGCTTTTTCTTGAAGAAATTACAGAGTCGTTCTTCTTTTGCCCTGCCAATTGTCATATGCCAATAACTCAGGTGTGCTGATTTCTTTGCAGAACATGTTATATTGAGCTTAAATGAGGCTAAAGTAAAAAATAAACTATATTTACATCTCTTCAGAATTAACTTTCTATGAAATTTTCTTGTATGAAATAACGTTAGTTTCATTGTTTTATGTTGCCTAATTAGAGTTAATTAACTTTTTCTTCTACTGTTTATGACACTTGATTTATTAAAGAGAAGCATCTTCTCCATATTGTTAATGCTATTTTTGGTTGTCTTGTGATTATCTATTTCTTCACTTACAGTGGCACAGTTCATTACATGTTAATATTTAACCATTACAAAGTCCTATTGATCCTACTTTTATGTTTTCAATGTATTTAGCTATGTTTATCTGACGTGTACTGTTGCCTGAATGTGCAGCAGAATAATGTATTGAGCTGCAATCGCAAGATGATACTTAGTTTGTCTGCCACCTTTGGAATAGTTGTACTTTTGGTAGTTATAACTATTTTCAAAAGAGGGAAGCAAGCAAACGAACTGTGTCAGCACGAGAAACTCCTACAGACACCGAGTGCAAAGATAAGTCGAAAATGGTCGAAGAGAGCCCTGCTTATTGGTGTCTTAGTTGGGCTTTGTAGTTCCGTCTGGATATTTTCAAGCATGTATGCTGACATTGTTGCTAGAAGAATTGAGAATCTTGAAAATATGTGTGATGAGAGAGCTAGGATGCTACAAGATCAGTTCAATGTGAGCATGAACCATGTGCGCGCATTGGCTATTTTAGTCTCAACTTTTCACCATGGGAAAAATCCTTCTGCTATTGATCAGGTTCGTTTTCTTTGCAAACACCTTAATTGCAAGGGTGATTCAACAGATTTTTAACATGGTTCCTATATGTGAGAGCTAAATACTACTACCTCCATCCCAAAATAGCTACATTTTGGGACGGAGGTAGTAGAGTTTAGAATATTTCAAGTGATTTGTCATATAGCGGGGGCCAATATATGCCTTTTTCTGCCCCTTCTTAGTTCTAATACATTTTTTACCTTGTCAGAGAATCTTCCAGAACAGTAATTAATTTATACTGTATTGTCATAGATATTAGAACATTATGCATTTATTCAGTAGAACTTTTGTGTTAGTGCTTGGCTGAAGTCACTATATCTGCTTCACATTGTACTGCATTTTACCTCCTGCAGACGACAGTATCCATCCCTGTTCACTATCTGAGAACCCTGTATGTGACCCTAGACCCCTAGTTAACAGCCCTTGAGAAAAGAAAAGAAGTCATCAATATTCAAGAGAATATATAACTCTGACCAAATGAATTCCTTCATTAGTTGATTTAATTGTTGATGTTACAAGCAGAAGAAGCAGAATTTTGATTCTAGTAGTGAACACCAATCCAAAGATTGATAAGTCAGAATTTAAGAAAAAAAATCTATGTAACTACTCCCTCTAGTCACAAAAGCATGTTGTTTTGGACATGTTTCAAGTAAAACTTTAAAAACATTAAGCATGAATTTCTTTTGACATATTTAGGATGGATGTAGAAAAATCATGTGTAAATTTAGCAATATTTTGATAATATTATAAGTTAATCAGGTTTTTTTTAAAAAAAATTGTAATAGAAATTAGCTGTCAAAGTTGTATTTTGAAGACTGTGTCGATGTTCAAAATGATCTGTTTTTGTGACTGGTGGGAGTATAAAACCTGATTACCCATTAGCAATTTATTTGTCCAAAGAAAAATGTTCAACTGTTTACATCATTATATGTCACTGGGAAGGAAATGCCGTTATAGCTGAAATATGAGAGGTGCACATCTTTACAAAGATTTATGTTATTTAAAAGGAAATATCCTGTTGTTTTCTATCCTTCTAATACTGTGCTTTTTGTCAAGATTATGAGTTGTTATCATTGACACTTACAGAAAACATTCGAGGATTTCACGGCTAGGACAACATTTGAAAGGCCATTGATGAGTGGTGTTGCCTATGCTTTGAAGGTGCTGCACAGTGAAAGGGAGTTGTTTGAGCAAAAGCATGGATGGAAGATTAAGAAGATGGAAGCTGAAGATCAGTCCCTTGTTCATGACTACAATCCTGAAAGGCTTGAACCTTCACCAGTTCAAGATGAGTATGCACCTGTTATTTTCTCCCAGGAAACTGTAAAGCACATTATATCAGTCGACATGATGTCTGGGAAGGTGAGCTACTATATCTGCAAGCCCTTTCTGCTATATTTTCTGAATAGGATAAACTTATTTACTTTTGGTTAGACCTTCAGTTTTTTAATTGTGAAATGGGTAATTCAGAATTTGACTTCTTACGATAAGAAGGATGGTGCATAAGGTAATACTATTTGCATGGCAGTTCCATGTGCCAAATTACAATTCCGACTCACACAAGATTCCCTATTCTAGTATAACTACAAACTGTAGTCTGACATGGACAGCAGTTCTGGACACTTCCCCTCTATCTTTTTTATTAGCTCCCTGGCACTAGTCTGCCTTGGCCCTTCAACCTCCTAGTCTTACCACAAGACCTCTGACCACTTTGTCCTCTACGAGCCGTACATAACACTCAGCACAAGCAAAGTCCATGCCTTTGGATATGGAATCCACTGTTGCTGCTGAAGCATCTTGCCAATCTTTGAGTGGAATGTGAGGTCTCCATGCTCCAGCCATACACCTGCTTTTGGGAACCCAATGGCGACATCGATGAGAATGAACTCACTATTGAATACAAGTGAGACACATAGTGGCTGTCCAAGTGAAAGGGCCTATAGCAGCTACAGTGCTCAAGCAGCACCTCTAGGTCCTGGGTTCAACTCCCTATGGGAGCGAATTTCAGGGTTGGTTAAAAAAGGTCATTCACCAGTCCCTCAAAACAAGTGTTTAGAATCGACCTATGGAGGACTGGTCTTCATGTATGGGACAGGGGCCTCAAAACACGAGTTAAGGACCGATCCATTGAGGGTGAGTCCGTGTGTGTGTGTGGGGGGGGGGGGGGCGGGCAGGGTTCGTGGTCTTTCTCGGCCAGTTTGGTTGAGGCTTCTTCCTAATGAAAAGCCATGGGGACGGTCATCCCCACTGGTTGACTTTTTTTTTAATAGTGTCTGTCCAAGTGGCAGCCATAGGAAGGAATACGTTGGCATGGAGCGTGAGGGAAGTAGTAGAGAGTACCAAACTCTATGACAGACAAGGTTCACATGCAAGAGGCAGCGAAGTGCAAACAAAGGCTGTGGCAAAAGGTCGATTAGTTATACTGGAAGTGGTTTGATTCAATCCAAACAAAATCTGTAGAAGAGGTTTGACTTAGGACAAAACCAAAACATCTTACAGTTTGGAACGCAGGGAGTATTAGATAAATGCTAAGACCAAATACAAGAAATGAACATAACGAAAACTTGTCAATGCTAAGGCTGATCTTAAAAAAAAAGAAATATAGCCCCATCATTGGGACTACTATGAAATCAACCCCAGGATCATAACAGTTGTACAGCCAGATCCTTGAATCTCCAGTCTTAATGACAAAGCTTCTAGGAAATCGTCAGATTCAATCAGTACAGATTAGATCAAAGGTTTTCACCTTCCTCCCATGTACCAATTCTCCTTCCTGACGCCTTCAAGAAAGGAACACCAATTAGGTTGATGCTGTCGCCAGCTCCAACAAATGATGGCCAGATCTTAGGTTTTCACCCCAAGAAGAGGTATCAGGGCTCACGACTATACCTCATCATGATTCTATTGCTTGATTCAACAAATGAAGGATCTCTAGATCCAACCAGTAAAGGTCAGAATAGCTGCCAAACTGCCAAGATCTCTACCCATTGGCGTCTAATCGTCAAGTGATGCATTCTCGCAGGCAGCTAGAAATTTCAAGTATTATCTTTGTATTAAAAATATGCTCAATCTTATAGTTGGATTTGAATGAAACATCAGGGACTATCACATACCCCTCCGTCCCACAATAAGTGCCACTCTAGCATTCAAATTTCCCTCCAACCACTACTCATTCAAATTTATTCCTACTTTACTCCCCAACTACCTTCCCATACTCCATCCGTCTCATTTAAGGAGGGACATTTAGGTCATTCTTCTCCTCTATTAATTTGTCCTCCGAACTCTAGAAATGCAATTAATATGGGACGGAGGTAGTACATAACTTCTTGTAGAGTTTATCTCTTTTCCTGTTTAGGTTTATCTCTTTCTTTGTTTAGGTGATCTATATTTAGGTTTATCTCTTTCCCTGTTTAGATGATCCCCTTCTATATTTAGGTGGCTGGCGATTGAGTCTTTCCTGCCTAGCCTTTCCTTATGCATCTTATCTCCCAGATCTCCTCCTTGATCTTCATTTCATAAATCAGGTAGAGGAAGATCCTCAGTAGAGCTCTATATATTGTACTTCTATTATTCAGTTGAATGCAAGCAATATTCGCTCTATCATGGTATCAGAGCTATCCACCTCCTCCGCATCCGGGGTAGCCACCTCATTCTCCTTCTCGGAGTCCCCATCCGTGCTTCCCCCTGCCTCACTCCTATGACAACTCGCTTCTGCTCCGCCGCCGTTGGCACGACCTCTCCTGCCTGCACCGCCGCCATGCCACCTGGAGATTCTTCGCCCGCTCCTACCGCCGCTGATGCCTAGCAGCGCGCCGAGGACGTAGGCACATAGGAGAAGGCCCGCCAGGACCTAGTTGACGCCGCTAATGAGGCCGACAAGGCCACTGCTGTTGCCTAGGACGTTCTCGTGAAGGAACGTCGAGCCACTGTCAATCTCGAGCGCGCAACGGTCACTGCTCGCAACGTTGCCTTTCCACCTAGTGACGGTGGCACCCACGATGACGCTAGCGCCGTCGACGACCTTGATGTCCATGACTACGAGGCCGCCACCATCGCCAATCTTCACGCGCAGTCGGCGGGCGTCTAGAACATCCATGCTCTCGTGCCCATGGTTCTAGAGCCCCTCTCCTCTCACTACAACCACTAGCGCAACCTCGTCCTCCTCACCCTCGAGCGGTACGCCCTCACCGGCCACGTCCTCTCCAACGCCGCCTTCCCTGCCGTGCCATCCTAGAAGTATATAGACGTCGTCGTCCTATCGTGTGTGCTAGGCACACTCTCCCAAGCTGATGGAGTCCGCCCGCACCCGTAACAACACAACTCGCCACGCCTGGATCATTGTCGAGATGCAATTCCTCGGCAACCGCGAAGCTCACGCCCTTCGTCTCGACGCCAAATTTCGTGTCTTCATGCAGGGTGACCTCTTGATCGATGACTACTACCGCAAGATGAAGGGGATGGCCGGCGCTCAACGACCTCGATAAGGTCATCCGCAACCGTATCCTTGTCCTTAATGTGCTACGCGGCCTAAACGAGAGATTCGTCCACATGAAGGCCTACTTCAAGCGATCCAAGCCGTTTCCCTACTTCAATGAAGGTTCGCAACGACCTCATCCTTGAGGAGATCGACTCCAACGCACCAACACCACCTCCGGCGATCGCCCTTGTCGTTGCTCCCACGCAGCCTTTCGGCGGCTCTACCCCTCCGCTGGTGGCCTAGCGGCGCCCTATGGTAGATCCGCCCGCTCCACAGCGCCCTTCGGAAGCACTGGCGGGGGCTCTGCCGATGGAGGTCGTTGGCACTGTCGTGGCAAAGGCGGCGGCGGCGGTAGGCCATGGCGCTATGGCCCTCGATCTACAATTCATGGACCGAGCAATTCACTATGTGTCCTGGTTCGCAGCAGTGCAGTGGCTAGACGCCATGTGTGCCCCTATCCTAGGCCGTGTCCCAGCAAGCCCTGTTGGCTGCCCTGGCCTACTACATGCCTCCGCTAGCCCACTTCACCCAGCTCGCCCATGGGCCATTCCTGTCAACACCGTTCGGGCAGGCCCAGCAGTAGCTTGGGCCACCTCCGTAGCTCACCACGGTGCCTTCTGCCTTGGCTCACCAAGCCTCACCGTGGACACCGTGGTCCGGATCTTGGGATCATCAGTCCCTTGCCAGCAACTTCAACATCATGTCCCTCAGTCCTCCCGGTGCAACTAGAAGGGTCATGGACTCCAGCGCCTCTAGTCATATGACTCCCGACACTGGTAACATCTTGTTTCGCCCACCACACTCCTCCATTGTAGTTGGCAATGGATCTACTTTACCTATCACAGCGTCTGGCCACTCTGTCCTATCGGGTCCCTTATATCTCAATAATATCCTTGTTGCCCCTGATATCATTAAAAAGGTCATCTCTATTCATCAATTCACTATTGATAATAATTGTTCTATCGAATTTGACCCGTTTGGCCTCTCTGTGAAGGATCTCAATTCCCAGAGCATGATCGCCAAGTGCATTCCACGAAGTCATGCACCCTTGTTGCAGCACCCCCCCTTCACCACTTGGCATTGTTGTCTTGGGCATCCTAGGCATGAGGCTCTGTCCAAACTCTCTAATACCTCCACTATCCGTTGGAACAAAAATACTAGTGATTTTCTTTGTCATGCATGCCAAGTTGGGCGTCACATTAAATTACCTTTTGGAACCTCCTCCTCGTGAGCCCTTAAGACTTTTGATTTGGTTCATTGTGATCTGTGGAACTCCCTTGTTACTAATGTGTCCGGTTACAAATATTATCTTATTATTCTTGATGACTGCTCGCACTTCCTTTGGACATTCCTGCTTCGGCTCAAATCTGAGACATGTCCCGCCTTGGCTAATTTTCTCTTATGTGAAGACAATTCGGTTGCACCATTCGGCGCGTTCAGTGTGACAACAGCCGCGAGTTTGATAACTCCTCAACTTGCACCTTCTTTCTCCCCAATGGCATCCTGCTTTAGATGTCGTGCCTCTACAAATTCTCTTAAAACGGTAAAGCCGAGTGTATGATTCGTTCCATTAATAACATCATACGTTCCATGCTCTCTTAGGCCTCCCTTGCCCTGTCATGTTGGGTCGAAGGTCTTCACACTGCCACATACCTCATCAATTGAGTACCCACCAAAACACTAGCACTCGGCACCCCCCACTTTGCCCTGTTTGGTTCCCATCCCTTCTTCGACCACCTTCGTGTGTTCGGCTGCGCATGTTACCCCAACATGTCTGCCACCGTGCCTCACAAGCTTGCTCCCCGATCGAGTCTTTGCGTCTTTCTTGGCTACTCCAGTAACCACAAGGGTTATCGCTGCTTGGACCTCTCGTCCAACAGAATCATCGCTTCCCGCCATGTGGTCTTTGATGAGACATGCTTTCCCCTCGCTGGCTCTCAAACATCGTCCGCTGACCTTACCAACATCGCACCCGCTACAGCTGCTGACACCTCGGGCCTGCAGCGTATGGTGCCGCACTTGCCCACCACGCCACCCATGGTCTCGACCTTGCCGACAGTGTCCGCGCCATGTGCGGCCACGGTGGCATCGCCCGCACCACGCGCGGCCACAGAGTCGCCTTCACCTGTTGCTTCATGCGTGGCCTCGACGACCTCTGCATCGCCTGCGACACGCATGACCATGGTGTTGCCTTACCTGTCGCGCCACGTGTAGTCCCGACGGCCCTGTCATTCCATGCGCCACGCGTGGCCTCATCCCCGATGGCCCTGGCGCCTGCTGCACCCCATGCGCGCGCGACGACTGTGCCCCTGCTAGTGTACAGCCGCCATCCGTGCCATGCCACTGTTGCGCCTGTCCCTGCAGCACTCTCTCCTTCACCGCCCGTGGCTCTTGCACTTGCTCGGCTTCCACTTGGTGTTGTCCCCATCGCCTTGGTGGTTAACCAGCACGGGATGGCCACCCGCGGCAAGTTTGGCTTTCATCTGCTAGCCGCGTTCAGTGCCACGACCCTCTCACCCATTCCGAAGACCTATCGCAGCGTCCTAGTCGATCCACACTGGCGACGCGCGATGGAAGAGTACGATGCCTTGCTCTCGAACAACATGTGGGATCTCGACCCGCGTCCTTTCTGCGCCAACATCATCACCAGCAAGTGGATTTTCCGTCACAAGTTTCATGCCGATGGTTCCCTCGACAGATATAAGGCCCGTTGGGTCCTCCGTTGCTTCACCCAGTGCCCCGGTGTGGATTATGACTGCTAGAAAGTAGCCATATTGGCCTGATTGACTGCCTTGTGCCAGGCTTATTCTGCCGACCAAATCCAGTCTCCTTCGGATAGTTATAGTCTAGCTGGAAAGTGATCCACAAATCACGGGCCTCCTGCCATGTGGTGACCACGTTTTGTGGATTCTCTTTCTTGTACACTTCTATATGTACCCGCAACACAAATTAATGTATATACTATTGAATTCAAATTTCACGATATCAGAGCACAAATAATCACCTGCTCTTTCCACTGTCCTTTCTGTATCGAGCTCACCATCGCTGACTCCTCTTTGTTGCCGCCAGCACGACACAATTCTGGCACCGTCGTCCAACGCGCCACACTTCTTCGGCGTCGCTGTCTTGCGCGCCATCTCTCCAGCACCGCCACCTTGTGCGCTTTCCTCTTCGGCGCCATCATCCCGCGCACCACCCTAGCGCCAACCTAGCGTGCCATCCCCTTCAGCACTGTCGCCTAGCACGCCTTCCTCTCCAGCGCCGCCGTCCAGCATGCCACCCTAGTGGGCCAATCTCTCTTGGCGCCATTGCCCAGCGCGTCGCTCACTTCATCTCCGCCACCATGACACCTCTCCTCCATCGCAACAATTGATGGATCTCGTCGACGCTGCTGCTCTCCAGTGCGCTGAGGAAACTCGTGCTACTGTCCTTGAAGATCCTCTCCGACACTCCTCGTCGCCGTTGACGGAGCTACCTAGGAGGATCACGAGGGCGTGACCAAAGGTGCCCGCAACGCTGTTCTCGCCCGCGCAGCAGAAGCAGAACGTGAGGCCGCTCTTGCCCAAATCGAGCGCGACGCGGCCGACGCCTGCCTTCACGACGCCCTCAACTGCGCTGCCTGAGAACGCGCAACTGCGGAACTACACCATGAAGAAGACACCGTCACAGACGACGGCTCCGTCACAGGCAGTGATACGCCTGCCCTTCTTAGCCTACACACCCAGGCTGTCGCCGTGCAGAACATTCGCGCTCTCGTGCCGCTACTCCTCGATGTCACCTCCAACTTCTACGCTCAGTGGTGCGAGTCGTTCTTCCTCACCGTCAGGAAGTTCTCCTTGGAGCGCCACATCCTTTCCGACGACACCGCGCCCCATTCCCCAGGCTGGGTGCACATGGATTGTGTCGTCTGCACTTAGCTGCTCGAGACCATCTCCAACGACCTTGCCGACACCATCTCCTAGCGCGGCGCCACCGCCTGGATGACTTGGCTCGCCATCGAGTCCCAGCTCTTTAGGAACCATACAACCCGCGCTCTTTACGCCGACCATGAGCTATGGAGACCTCCCCGTCGTCGAGTATTATCGTCGCTACAAGCGGATGGCCGAGAAACTTCTTGACCTCAATGAACACATCACTGACCACACCCTTGTCCTCAACATCATCGAGGCCTCAATGAGCACTTCATCGCCATTGGGCTCCTTCACCGCCATCGGGCTCCATCTCCGCTGTAGCAATCCATTCTCTTTCTTCCTATAGGTGCGTGACGACCTACGCTTGGAAGAACTCACCATGGATAAAATCTTCCCCGCCACAGCTCTTGCTACCTCTAGAATAGGCGGACTCTGGTCACCATCCCCCCATCCGTTGTCGACTGCTCTGCCGGTCGAATATTGAGCTCGTTCACAACCAGGGACTTTTGGCGACAACTCTGGTGGCGGATTCAGCGGCGGCTTCTACCAGCAGCGTAGTAAGCGTGGTCAACGAGGTGGTTGCGGAGGCTTTGGCGGCAACAGCACGGGCGCAGGCGTTGGCACGGGCGCTGGCATGATTTCTAATGCTTGTGTCGGTTCTGTTTGTACTGCTCCCAGGCTAGCACATTCTTCAGCCATTCTTTGTAATAAAAGTGCTAGCGATACTCTCTGTCATGCTTGTCAACTAGGTCGCCATACCCGCTTACCCTTTCACGTTTCGTCTTTGCGTGCCACACACGATTTTCAATTAATTCATTGCGATCTTTGGACATCTTCTGTCACTAGCATTTCTGGTCACAAATATTATCTACTTATTATAGATGACTGTTCTCATTACCGCTGTTCGTTTCCTTTGCGTCTAAAGTCTGACACCTTTAACGCTCTTTCTAACTTCTTTGCATATATTCGCACATAGTTTGGGGTCACTATTTAGAGAGTTCAGTGTGACAACGGCCGCAAGTTCGACAACCTTCGCAGTCGCACTTTCTTCCTTTCCCATGGCGTTCATCTTCGAATGTCATGTCCCTATACCTCAGCTCAAAACGGTAGAGCTGAACTTATTATTCGCACCACTAACAATGTTGTTCGCTCTCTGTTGTTTCAAGCTAGCATCCCTCTCACTTTTTAGGCTACGGTCCTTGGCGTCGCCACCTATCTACTTAACATCTTTCCAACCAAAACACTTAATTTCTTGACACCTCATTTTGCTCTGTACGGGTCGCATCCCTTCTACGAGCATCTTAGAGTCTTTGGTTGCAAGTGTTACCCCAATCTTTCCGCCACAACCACTCACAAACTCACCCCTTGCTCCTTCCTGTATGTCTTCTCGGTTATTCTCCAAATCACAAAGGTTATCTTTGTCTTGATCGTCATACAAATCAAATCATCATCTCGCGCCATGTGGTTTTTGAGGAGTCTTCTTTTCCTTTTTCTGAGGATCCCTCTCCACCCACATGTGCGGCCTTTGATTTTTTGGAGGATACCCCTAACCCAGTGCCATCTCCCCTCATGTTGTCACATTTTTCTTTTGTAGGACGATCTAACATGCGGCTGGTGCCCTTGGAGCTACACCATCACCTGGTGTGTCATCTGGATCGCATCACACGACACCGTGTCCTATGGTGCCTGCAACAGTGATGCCCGGCGACCTACCTTTTCCTACAGCGATCCCTACCGGTCCCTCATCGTCCGTAGGTAGGGGTCGCCCGCAGGCCTCAGCTTCCTCTGCTCTAGCTACTTCCCCAGCACTAGGTCGGTAATGGGACATCGTGTACTCCCGATGTCCGGCTCCAGCACCGCCTTCCCTAGCACCAGTTGTCACTGTACCACTCGTTCTAGCCACGGCTATCAGTTTCTCGGCTCCAGCACCCATTCCTTCCGGCGTAGTCCCAGTTGCCCCCATGACAAATCAACATAGCATGGTCATGCGCGGTAAGCACATGTTTTGTCAGCCTGCATTGTTTGAGGCTACCCAATTGTCACCAATTCTCCGGAGTTATCGTGCTACTCTCGTTGATCCGAATTGGCGAACCGCTATGGAGGCAGAATACTCAGCGCTCCTATCCAACCACACCTGGGATCTCATTCCTCAACCACCATAGTCCAATGTGGTGACAGGCAAATGGGTATTCAAACACAAATTCAATGCCGACAATTCTCTTCAGCGTTACAAGGCTTGCTGGGTTCTTCAGGGTTTCACATAGCAACCAGGTGTTGATTTTTCAGAGACATTCAGTCCTGTCGTCAAACCAGCAATCGTACAAACTGTACTCTCTCTCGCTCTCTCACGTTCCTGGCCTATCCATCAGCTAGATGTCAACAATGCATTTCTCCATGGTACCCTGTTTGAGACAGTTTATTGTGCTCAGCCTTCTGGTTTTGAGGATTCCAGTCATTCTAATTACGTGTCGCTTCAACCATTCTCTTTATGGACTCAGGCGCCACGAGCATGGTATAGCAGGTTTGCATCCCATCTCTTGTATCTCGGTTTTGTTGAAGCCAAGTTAGACACGTCCCTCTTCGTCTATCTCCATGGCACAGATGCTGTCTATCTCCTGCTTTATGTGGATGACATCATGCTGACAACTTCATCTACTGGCTTACTCTGGCATATCATTGATGTCCTTCAGCAGGAGTTCTCCATGAAGGATTTCGGCACTCCATTTTCTGGGTATGCATGTTCAGCTGACAAACTCAGAAATCTTTCTTTCTCAGTGTCAGTATATGATTGAGATTCTTGATTGTGCTAGCATGTTTGATTGCAAACCTTGCTCCATGTCGGTTGATGTGAATCCGAAGCTCCCTACGGATGGTGCCCCAGTGTCTGATCCTACGGATTTTCACAGTCTCATGGGTGCTCTTCAGTATCTCACCTTCACCCGATCGGATATCTCCTATGCAGTTCAGTAAGTTTGCCTTCATATGCATGACCCATGAGAGCCCCATCTTGCTACCCTTAAGTGCATTCTGCGCTACGTTCGTGGTACCCTGTATATGGGCCTATTCTTGCGTCCATCCTTTTAGTCTGACTTGGTTGTTTACTCTGATGCTGATTGGGCTGGCTGTGCGGTATTTCTCAGTGACAACTTGGTCTCGTGGTCATCCAAGCGCCAGAATACAGTTTCTCGTTCCAGTGCTGTTCGCGCCAGAACCCGGCGCGAGCACGCCGACCGCCTGGGAGGTCTGCTTAGCTCTAGTGCAGGCTGGTTGGCTTCTCTCTGTGGCTCGAGGTACGCGCGCCGGGGGCCGTGGGTTCACGTCGGCTCTGGTGCGACGGTGCGTGTACGGGCGTGCCAGTCAATTTGATCTTACAATTCACAAGGAGGTGAGGCGAACGGGTCAGTCGGACGACGGGTCGATACGAGCCCTCGCTATCGACTGGCTGCCGATAGGATCGAGTCAGTCATCGGTCGCGTTCGGATGGCTCCTGCTATCGGCTGATCGCCGATAGGAATCAGGGCGCGCTTCCATCGGCTAGGGAGCCGATGCAGGCGTAGGCAGATGTCAACGAAGGATACGACGCCTCTGGGTGTAGCGGACGCGAGGCCCTGATCCATCGGCCGCAAAGCCGATAGAGGCACAGGATGGAGATGGCAGCACGAGACCCGTCGCCCGCTGTGACGACACCGTTGGCACCGAATCTCGAAGATCGGACCTAACCGAGACAATACGAGAACGAGACCAACGACAACGGGACAGTAGACGTCAAATTGGACGTGCTGAAGCAAGGACGAAGCGAACCCATCGGCTAGGTGAGCCGATGAGAGGACGTCTCTCTGAAGATAGGTGCACATCGGCTGGAAAATCGACGCGCTTGGCGTTGCGCTCAAAGGAAAGTCTCTGCAGACCTGATGCGTATCGACCGAGGAGCCGATACGCTGGGCGTGACGCTCAATGTATAGATAACTCATCGGCTAGCACTCCGATGAAATGCCGTATCGAGACCTATAGGCCTAAAGCCCATTCTACCGTCAGCAGCCTCGTAGGTCGGACCTAACCGATGCAGCATGAGACCGACGACGGCGGTGAGAGCTTGATAGACCGATAGATCCTGTACGGTCGTGATGCGATACATCCTATCGGTCTAAGAGGTAGAACCTAACCGATGCAGCCTTGGACAGAACGAGACATATCGAGATAGTGGCGGGACTTACCCCTTTGCCGAAGATCGGATCTAACCAATGCAACCCTGCGTCGAGAGTCAGACCCCGCCGGTAGAAACCTAGATGAACTAGGGTGGCGATGCGTCGAGATTGTATTGATCGAAGGATTGATCTACATATTTCCAGAGGGTCTATATTTATACCTTGGGTTTATAGAGTCCGACGCGTTTACAACAACCATCGGATGTTATTTCCTAACAAAAATAAAGGAAAATATCTCTAAAGAAGTTAACTAACTAACTAAATCTTCCTATCCATATAAGATAGGATAGACTACCCTGTCGTGAACCGTGGCTCCTCAAACTCGGTCTTATCTGGATAATCTTCTATTCTGAGACCGAGTCTTTCCTTGCTTCAATCCGATCGGCTTCTTCCCTGTAGCAATCGAACACTTCTGCACTCAAGCCGATCGTCTTTCCAATCTATCGCTGGGCTTTCCAAATTTTGGCGTTAACAAGTGCAAAGACTGAGTATCGAGCGGTCATCAATGCTATTGCTGAAGTCGCTTGGCTACGCCATCTGTTGTCTGAATTGCACACTCCTCTGTGCAAGACAACTTTGGTGTACTGCGACAACATTAGCGCCGTTTACATGTCTTCTAATCCTATCTAGCACTAGAGCACTAAGCATGTGGAGATCGATCTATAATTCGTTCGGGGGCGTGTTAGGGTGATATTCGTGTCCTTCATGTCCCTACAACCAGTTTGCTGACATCTTCACCAAGGGGTTGTCTTCCGTTTTCACAGAATTTCGATCTAGTCTAAATGTTTGTTTTATCGACGATTTGACTGCGGGGGTGTGTTAGAAAGCAGCCATATTAGCCTGATTGACTGTCTTTTATGCCAGGTATATTCCGTCGGTCAGATCCAGTCTCATTAGGATAGTTATAGTCTAGTTACAAAGTGATTCACAAATCACGGGTCTCCTGCTATACGGTGACCATGTTTTGTGAATTCCCTTCCTTGTACACTTCTATACGTACCCACAATACAGATCAATGTATGTACTACTGAATTCAGATTGCAATGACGAGACTTTCAATCTGGTGGTCAAGCCTACAACTGTTCGTACTGTCCTGTCCTTGGTGCTCTCTCAACATTGGCCGGTTCTCCAACTCGACGTCAAGAATGCCTTCTTGCATGGCACTCTCACTGAGACGGTCTACTGCTCACAACCCACAGGTTTTGTTGATCCTACTCACCCACATGCTGTTTGTTGCCTCAATAAGTTCCTGTATGGTTTGAAGTAGGCACCTCGTGCCTGGTATAGTCGATTAGCTATGCACTTGCTCACTTTAGGATTCACCGAGGTCTACTCTGACACCTCCTTGTTCATCTATCGACATGGGACCGACAGGGCATACTTACTGCTATATATAGATGATATAGTCCTCACTGCGTCCAGCTAGGATCTCCTTTGTCGCATCATCACTGTACTTCAGAAGGAATTCTTCATGAAGGATCTCGGTGCCCTCTGTCACTTCCTGGGTGTGGCTGTTCAGCAGCGTTCTAAGGGCCTCTTTCTTTCCCAACGGCAGTACACTCTAGATGTGCTTGAGCAAGCTGGCATGACCAACTACTGCAAGCCGTGCAAAACTCCCGTCGACACTCATGCCAAGGTCTCCTCCACAGTCGGTGCACCCATCAGTGACCCCACTCAGTACCATAGTTTGGTTGATGCCTTGTAGTATCTCACCTTCACTCGGCTCGGTATCTTTTATGCTGTTCAGCAGGTATGTCTCTACATGCATGATCCTCGTGACGCTCACCTCTCTGCAGTTAAACGCATCCTGCACTATCTACAAGGGACAATTGGTTATGGCCTTCTTCTGCGATCATCAACGACCTTTGTTCTGCTTGTCTACACCGATGCTGATTGGGCCGGTTGTCCGGACATACGCAAGTCTACTTCAAGCTATGTTGTGTTCTTTGGTGACAACTTGGTTTTCTGGTCCTCCAAGCAGCAACACACGGTGTCTTGCTCCAGTGCCGAGGCTGAGTACCGGTTGGTTGTCAATGGCGTGACCGAGGCTTGTTGGCTTTGACAGTTGTTATGGGAACTCCACAGTCCCTGACGAAGAGCACCTTGGTCTATTGTGATAATGTTAGTGTTGTCTACTTATCAACCAACCCTATCCAACATCAGCGAACGAAGCATGTTGAGATCGATCTCCACTTCGTCCGCGAGCGTGTTGCTATTGGAGATGTTCGCATTCTCCATGTCCCAACGACATCCTAGTTTGCTAACATCTTCACCAAGGGGTTTTCCACTTCTGTTTTTTTATGAGTTGTGCTCTAGTCTTAACTGTTAGAATTAATTGCTATTTACTGTAGTCCCTAGTTACTTATGCAATCTCCTAGCTATTTAATCCCCTAGCTAGCTATGCCGAATTAATACCCAGCTAGCTCCTTGAGACTCAGCTGGCCCCTTAGGCCACCCTTCTCCAATCTATTTATATGTAACAACTCTGTAATCTCATCATCAAGTAATCTAAGCCTGTTAGGCTATTGTCTATCATTAACGTTTGTCCTGTGGACGTTTCGATTGCGGGGGGTGTTAGAGTTTATCTCTTTCCCTGTGTAGATGATCCCTTCTATATTTAGGTTTATCTCTTTTCCTATTTAGATGATCCCCTTCTATATTTAGGTGGATGGCGGTTGAGTCATTCCTGTCTAGCCTTTCCTTATGTGCCTGATCTTTCGATTCTCCTCTCTGATCTTGATTCCATAAATTAGTTAGAGGAAGATCCTCAGTAGAACTCTATATATTGTACTCTAGTTATTCAGTTGAATGCAATCAATATTCGCGCTCACTTCTTACTGAATCCTGAATGTGGCTTCTTTTATTCTACACTGTATAGATGCCATCCACTTTGTGTCTATTCCTATGCCTGCCTATTAGTAACGAGTGGATTTTAAAATTTTAATTCTGGGATGATATAGGAAGAGCGAACCAATGCATTATATATTTTCTTTTCTCCAACCAATGAGGAAATTTTTGGCCTTTTGTTCTTTTTCTGATTAATATTTTCTAGATTTTGGCCTCATAGATTAGGGGAGCTCTAATGAGAACCTCTAGTTACTGTATGTAATAATATAAATATACATATACAGATTTTAAAATATAATTACTAGGTCAAATTACTACTTCCCTTTGAGATGCATGCTTTATGCTCAAATTATATGAAATTTTGCACTATAATTAGTGTCATGCACAAATACTATCGTTAGTTTCTCAATTAATCAGTCAATCATGAATCATCAAACAATAACTCGTGATTTGTTTCCTGACACTATGATCTTGATTTCAGGAAGATCGTGATAATATATTGCGCTCACGGGCAACAGGCAAAGGGGCCCTAACATCCCCTTTCGCACTTCTTAAATCTAATCACCTTGGTGTGGTGCTAACATTCACTGTGTATAAGTATGATCTTCCTCCAAATGCAACACCAGAGGAGCGAATCGAAGCTACACTGGGGTAATATCTGTTTCCTAAATGCCAAGTTGTACTATGCTCTTACATTTATTTCTTTTTAAGTTTGAGAGAATTTTCTCTCAAAAGAACTTTGAGAGAATTGACCATAGTTTTGTTGTTGGCACTTGACAGTTATCTTGGTGCCTCATTTGATGTTCCGTCTCTGGTTGAAAGACTCCTGGAGCAACTCGCTAGCAAACAAAAGATAGTTGTTAGGCTGTATGACATCACAAATCCTACTTCTCCTACCAAAATGTATGATTCAGATGTTAATGCATCTGGTTATTTGCACATTAGTAGTATTGATTTTGGGGACCCGACACGCAAACATGAAATGCATTGCAGGTACAATACTTGTATTTCCCATGGGATTCATACAATACTTTTGTTCTTGAAAATGTGCTCAGTGTGTCCATTTTCACATTTTTACATCAGGTTCAAACATAAGCCTTCACTGGCATGGTCTGCAATTATGATATCGTCAGCAGTAGCTATAATTGTTTTGCTGGTTGGCTATATTATCTATGCTACTCTGAACTCTCTTGAAGAGGCAGAAGATAATTATAGGGCAATGAGAGAATTAAAAGGACGAGCTGAAGCTGCAGATGTTGCAAAGTCCCAGGTCTCTTCAGCCCTCTAGCAGTGTTCTTGTTTTTTGCATATGTTTCTTTAATCTCTCTGACATTTCCTTGCTTTCCATCTTCTCCATATCCGCTAAGTAGATTTTGCTTTACCTTGCAGTTTCTAGCAACTGTTTCCCATGAGATTAGAACTCCAATGAATGGTGTACTAGGTTTGTCCTTCCTACTTTGTTTTTAAATTATTCTATACTATCATATTTGATACCTTTTGTATTATCTCTGGAGGACAATTCTAAATGAGTTATGACTTGTGAGAGTTGGTTTCTACCTGAATCAGGTATGTTACAGATGCTCATGGATACCGAACTTGATACAACTCAGAGGGATTTTGTAGTTACAGCTCAAGAGAGTGGAAAGTCATTGATAAACTTAATAAATGAAGTACTTGATCTAGCTAAGATAGAATCAGGGAAAATTGAGCTGGAGGCGGTGCGATTTGATGTCCGTGATATTCTTGACAATGTGATATCTTTGTTTTCTGAGAAATCATGGGCTAAGGGCATAGAGGTGAGACATAATCTATATCCATTGAACTCTAAGCTTTTCATTCAACAGGATGTTAACACCTGAAATATGTTGTTTTTGCGAGGTTAGTTGGCTGTACTTGTATCTGATCAAGTTCCAGATGTTTTGATTGGGGACCCATGGCGGTTTCGGCAAATCATTACAAATCTTGTAGGGAATTCTATGAAGGTCAGTTTTGAATCTTGATTGGCTACCATGTTCCTTTTTCTTCAATTTATTGCTATACTACGGAGAACTTTATGGGGTTCTTATTTTGACACTCTTACATCTATATGCTGTGATATTTTCAAAGAACTGCAGTAGAAGAAACTATGGTCCAATACTTACGGTTATCTAAGTGAAATCTCAGATGGGCTTTCCTTTGTAAATTATAAATATGACAGTTGCTTTGGTTAGAAGAAGAAAGTACATTCCTGTCAATTATGCATCAATCTTTTCTCTGATCTATTTTCCATCTTAATATGGCTTCCTGTACATACAGTTTACTGAACAAGGCCATATCTTCATTCAAGTGCATTTAGTTGAAGAAGTGAAGAAGAAAATGGAAGTTTTGGATGATACTTCTCCTCAAAACAGAGAAGTTACAGAGAATTCCAATAATACCATGCCGTATAATACTCTAAGTGGGCTTGAAGTAGCAAATAACTGGAAAAACTTGGAGAATTTCAAGATGTTCAAAGATTCATCAGATGCAATAGATTCTGTGAACTTACTAGTCACTGTCGAAGACACTGGTATAGGAATAACTAAGGATGCTCAAACTCGCATTTTTACACCTTTCATGCAAGCTGATGGTTCCACCTCACGGACTTATGGTGGAACTGGAATTGGTTTAAGTATTACGAAACGCCTGGTTGAATTGATGGGTGGAGAGATAGGGTTTGTGAGTAAACCAGGAGTTAGCAGTACATTTTCTTTTACTGCCATTTTCAAGGAAAATAGGAAAGATCCAGGGGATATCAAAAGGTATTGTCCTGAACCTACTCCACCGGATTTTCAAGGAATGAGAGCTCTTGTTGTTGATGGAAGATGTGTTCGTGCTGAGGTTACCATGTACCATCTTCGGAGACTTGGAACACAATGTGATCTTGCAGCCACATCTGAATCAGCAATTTCTGCTTTGTTGGAAGCCTGCAATTCAAGGTTTGGTTTCTTTTGTGTATCATGCTTCATCTTTATTCTACATCTTGTGATACATACAAGTGGCCATAACCTGGCTGCTGGCTCAGGTCTAATAGGCATCAATATTTCACAGAACGGCATTAGTATAATTTTCTGAGTTGGTTAGATATTGATTTTCTCTTTACTATTTGGAATCAATAGAGAAAGACAATTAACTAATCAACAGAAGGGACAAAGGAGTAAAAGAGCGAAACTTACATTACTTAGGGTGAAATAAGTCTATTTGATGCTCAATGAAACTGTCGATTTCTTTTTCTGGCCATCCATGATATCATATTTGCTGGATAAATGTTTGTTTACTCGAGTTCTCTTGTGAAACCATCATAAATATGCTGTTATGTTTCAAATATTCACAATATTATTTTATCTTATTTTCTGACACTGTTGTATTTTATGTGTCAAGTGTAAAAAGCAGTCTGAACATGGTACTTGTTGACAAAGAAGCTTGGGGTGAGGACTCAGGCTTGGTGTTTTTCCGGTGTCTTGTAGATCTTCGGCTGAAGGGCACACTTAAGCCTTGGCAAACTATGCCAAAGTTCTTTCTTTTGGCGGGCTCAATAAGTCCTGCTGATTCTGATTGTTTGAGGTTGGCAGGGAATGCTAATAGCATAAGAAAACCCCTTCGTCTTAGTACAGTTGCTGCTTGTCTTAGTAAAGCACTAGGGGTTGGACTTACAGGCCGACAGAGTAAAGATAATTCTTTGGTTCTTCGAAGTGTACTAACAGGAAAAAGCATTTTAGTTGTGGATGACAATGCTGTTAATCGCATAGTTGCAGCTGGTGCTTTGAAGAAATATGGAGCTATAGTTACCTGTGTGGACAGTGGAAAGGAGGCAATTTCTATGCTTCAGCCGCCTCATAAATTTGATGCTTGTTTTATGGATGTTCAGATGCCTGAGATGGATGGGTAATCTTCTTTAATTTTCCTGATTACCAAAATCATTTGATGATGCCTTCTAAATTATTTTGTGTTATGTGCTTCGGTGTGTGTAACTGTGTTAGAAGTTAATCAATAAGTAACATATTCTGATTGCAGAAATATATCTTGTATCGTCTTTAAAAGGGTTCATATAGAAATAGGTTATCTTATTTTTTTCATATTGCATGCTTGAGCTAGAATTTTTTGGGTTGTGCCCAGGTAATGAAACTACCACATAAGTATTTGTGGAGTGTGAGTAACTCTGAAATAGCCAGAGATCTTATGACACCTAGAACATTGTGCCTTCTTTATAAAAAGTGTCTTTTGCAAATAGATCACTTGAACTGCTGCCTGTTTTGTTTGCAGCTTTGAAGCTACTAGATTAATCCGTGCTGTAGAAAGTAAAATCAATGATATGATCCAGGCAGCTGAAGTGTCTTTGGAGGTCTACGGTAATAAAGCCCATTGGCATGTGCCTATATTAGCCATGACAGCGGATGTAATTCAAGCAACTTTTGAAGGATGTATGGAATGTGGAATGGATGGGTATGTGGCAAAACCATTTGAAGAACAGCAACTCTACTCTGCAGTTGCTCATTTCCTAGAAGCTAATGCAACAGATCCATTGTCCTAGGAGATTTAGTGGCCACATTGGTTCAGGTTCTCTAATGAAGCATCTGCTAAAAACCCATTTGGAGGTAACAATGTTGGAAAGCAGAGGAGCTATGCAGTAGATCGAGATCTGAAGTTTTATTGGACTGCTATTTATGTTTCACTTGGTGAGTGTTTAAGCTAAACACGTGATATGCGCCAACTTTCGTTAGTTCTTTTTCTTGCTGGTTGATACACATAATTATTTTCAATCTTCATTTGATCATTTAGATGTTTCATGTGAAATTCCTGCATCCGAAACATATAAGATAGGCCTCAGGGAGGTCTAACAGCAAATTTAGGAAATGCGACAGTTTTTGCAAGCTGAAAATGGATGATAGAAATATTATGCATATTAGATGTAACTATACCTTCTTTAGCTTCCATTTGAATAATTGGATTCAATAACCCTTTTTCTTCTTTGAAAAAGCTGAAAATGGATGATAGAAATATTATGCATATTAGATGTAACTATACTTCTTTTGCTTTCATTTGAATAATTGGATTCAATGACCCTTTTTCTTCTTGTAAAATGCAGTAGGGAATACATGGCCTTGTTTTCAGGAACCAACATTTCTAACATTATTCAGGAACCATTAAGTCCAGCCTACTCTAGCAATCAAAATTTTGTTCATCTGTTAATTGTTGTGTATCTTCTGCGTGTTAAACAGACAATGGGATCAAATCTATTTCAGACATAAGAGTTCAGCCATGTGCTTGGGGGAAGCTTTGACCATTTTATCCAGTGGAAAACAATGGACATACATTGTACTGACACAGCCACCTTCAGTGCTGTTCCAGTGCAATGGCTGACATCAATGGCGTTCTTCTTGTACAGCTAATATAGACTATAAGGAGGGCTAATGCTATTGGTTGTTCTGTATTCTTGAGTGTACATATGAAAAATGGCAAGATAATAGTGAGGTGGAGGATTTGTCTGGTGGCTTGAAGAATGTAAATAGGAATGTCCATATCCATCTTTCTCTGGGCTGGTTGTGGGTCAGTGTAGATATGTTCTCTTGTAGAAATATAATTGATTATTATATTACTGCAATGTTCCAAAAATATATATATTCTGGTTCCAAAATCTTTCCACGTGGATGTGCTGAGTACACTGTAATTTTCATTTCAAATAGAACAAAATCCAAATAGTCCGGAAGATCCTAATTGTCCACTTCTGTACAATTTAAATCGAATTAACTTGGTTACCGGAGATCATGATCATTTATCAAGAAGATGACCATCTCGGAACAAATTTGAGAAAAGCACGAGGGATGAAATGAACCAATGCTAACCAAAAAGAAGAAGACTTGGTAGTTTGTTCCGCAATAAATGGACTGCGTGCTAAGACCACGTTTAGTACCACCCCGCTAACGAAAGCCGGCGCGAGCCAGCACAAATACGCGGTTCCGAGCTTACCAACTCGCCGAACTTGGTCGCGCGGGTTTGCGACTGCAGCATAAGGAGAGTAAGGGGTTGTTGTTTGTTAGTCGTAGGCCTTTTTAGGCGATAGGTGGAGCATCCCGTTTCTTTCCAACATTAGGCTATAGCTAGTTGGGCTAGGGTGTGTAATCCCCGGCTGCTCCCCCGTTTTCTTTCCAACATTAGGTGTACACGCTTTGAAAGCCTAATGCGTTGGGGGACACGCTCGGAAAAGACCCAATGGACGCGTCCTTAGGTGATCTCGTACTTCCTGCAGGGTGGAGATAATAGGGTTGGTTTTCTACCTTTTTTTATCCTCAGGCTAGGTGAGGCTGCTGACATCCCGCTTTCTTTGCTATTTGGCCCCCAACATCTCAGCTAAATCAGACTGGGTGGATGCACACGCTTTGAAAGCTCGAATGCGTAGGGATTTCCACTGGCTATGGAGCATGGATATTTCGGCTAACTTTTGTAAGGCCTCACTCTTTTCTCTAGTCTTTTGTTTCACTCAAGCAACAGAATAGATTTTTGAATTTGAAAGCCTTTTGAGTCTTCTATTTCACTTAAGCAATAGATTATTGAATTTGAACGCCAATTCCAAACAGATCTCTCTTTCCCCCTTTCTATTCACTCTCTTTTTTACATACCACAAATATCCATCTCCAGCAATAACGTGTGGTTATGGCTGGAAATTTTGTTCAGGCCGGCTCAGCTCCTGATCTATAATTTGCGAGTGAAACGAGCCAAGCTTGACCTGGCTCATCAGCAGCATGTTTGGCCCAGTGGCTCGCTCAGCATATTACCACTTGCTAAATAATTATGATTTTTTGAGCTTCTACGCTAGTAAAAAAACTATTTTTTTATAGGCGGCCGGAAAGTCGTTTATACGGACGTTTAGCCAACGGCCTGCGTGATATGGCCTACAGTAATCAATGATCGGTACTCTGAAGAAACTGCATGTGAAAATAAATTTCTAGATTTTAATTTTTATAGGCGCAAAATAAACCTAAAAAATATTTCACATTTTACTAGGCAACTATAGCACAAATGGAGTGAAGCTTTTAATTAGGTTGCTTTGTTTATTATTTTACACATTAATCTAGATGCATTATTATCTTATATAAATCATAATTTCTAGTTTTACACTAGAAATAATTTTACACCAAAGCATACCTTTTCTTTACTTTTATGTTAGAATATAATTTGCTTCACCTCAAGAAAACATATACATAAGTTTCTGTTGTTGATGTTCACCAAGTAATCGATAGATAAGAAAAAAATCAGTCACTCGATAAATAGACTGTCCCATAGGATACTTACGTGGTAATACACCATATATAAATTTATGGCAACTACTCTAAGACACCATAACTTTATGGCTTTGCCATAGAACACTAGTTTTGTCGGTTGTTTACCAAAAGATAATCTAACCATTATTTTAATATATTCTCCTCTTCTTCCAATGGGGAGATAAGATTTTGCAAAAGAAATGGTTCTACCCTTGGGCCACCTTGCCAGATTTAAATTTTATTAAATTTTGGTTGAATATAAACATATTTTGCAAATTTGAAAAAAAAATCCCAAACTGTTGAAATCAAAGACATTTTAAAAAAATATTTACATTTTTTGAATTTTTTTGAAATTTTAATTTATGCAATTTGTGACAAGTTTTGAATTTTATTAAATATGTTTAAATTTAGTTAAAATTGGTTTAAATTTAATTCTTCTAGGTGGGTAATTAAAATAGTATTTTCAATGCTTTATATCTACATTGAAATAGGATATATTAAAATAATGGTTCAAATGTCTTATTGCAAATAACCAAGACTAGAGTTTCATATGAGAAAGCCACAAAACTACAGTCTCCTAGAGCAAATGTTGATTAGATATATATGCACACATACCTTGAGCCACTTATTTGGCTTTTTGGACAAAAACCTTATTGAAGCACAAAATACATATAGGATGCGTCTTTGCACGCCTACCGTGCCCTTATGCATGTATGTTTATGCTTGCACCTATGTTGTTATGCATGCACTACTTGGAGAAATGAGAGTAACGGGGTACACAAGCAAGCTAGTTCGTTTAGCTGAAACTATTCCAGGTGCATCCTCCGTATCCATGTTCTTGGGTTCCATTCCATTAGGTAGCTTCCAGTCGAAGTGGTACAGAAGGCTAGCCAAGACGATCTCCATACTGGCGAGCCCTTGGGTTACACCAGTGCACATTCTTCTGCTAGCTCCAAATGGAAGGAACTCAAAATGGGTTCCTTTAAAGTCACCAATGTTGTTCTTGAATCCCTTTGGGTTAAACTCCTCCAGGTCATCCTAGTATTTAGGGTCCCTACAAATTACCCACATATTTACCAGGACTGTTATGCCTTGAGAATATCATAACCCATAACCTAGCATGTCTCACGACATTTATGTGGGCCTATGAGGGGCACCGGGCAATGAAGCCTCAAGGCCTCTTTGATCACTATCTTGAGATAGCTTAGTTCGACGATGCCGTCCTCGGTGACTGTTTTTCACCTGTAAAGCTTGCCGCACCTCGGCCTGTACCTTTGCCATTACTTTTGGTGACCGCATGAGCTCTGCCATGTCCAGTTTAGAGCCATTGCCGTCGTCTCGGTGCCTCCCGCAAACATGTTCTGGAATTTCGTTAATCATGCGTATCATATCATATTAATATTTATATATGCATGATTTAGTACTAATAAGTAGATATATGGGAGTACTATATCATCAATAACATGGTGCAAGAGTTTATCGTCTTACAAACAAAAGAGCGACCATGGTCTCATTAGTGATTGGAATCGGCGAGCTGCCTTCCCTTTGCAGCCTCAGCAGGACGTCGAGGAAGCACTCATCCCCGCCGCCTTCCGGCTCGCCGTCGTTGCCGCTGCCGCTGTCCGCCATGAATTCCTTCCTCTCATGATGGCGCGGCAGATGTTCTGGCCGCCGACGTGGTGGATACTGCCGATCACCGGCAGCGTCCATGGCCCCAGCGGCAGGTTGGGCTTGGGTTTAGTGGCGAAAGGTTTGAGCCTGGTGAGGACGACGAGGAGCAGGGACACGCCCAGAGCGAGAAGCACTAGGTTCTCCATGTTAATGAGAGCAGCACTATAGCTAGCTGCTAGCTAGGGCTCGTACCCCTTGTATTTTAGAGCAAATCTAGTGCTTGCACCTGATAGGAACTTGTGGAGTGTGTTGTTTGTGCCATTTTGTGGTGTGTTCTTATAAGGTGCTGGACAGAAAAACAATTGTTTGTTAGTAGAGGCTCCAATAATACTCTAGCATGGTGCATTCATGGTGTGGTTACGGGCTAGAGAGATGCTCTCAATAAAATTATTTTAGAGTAAATTGCATTTTAGACCAGCTTTAGTTACTTTGTTGCATGGTGGACTAGGTAGTAGCAAATATTTTCATATTGGGATAAGAAGGCCATAATGGAAAAAGAAATTTGGGCTTCTGGGCTTTGCTCTGTGTGCTTCATCTTTCATTGGGGTTTTGTTGGGGGATTTTCCCTACGTAACAAGTGTGGTTTTGTAAACTTTTTTCTGTGCAACTGCATGGATTGGGGTTTTTTAAAAATAGCCAGCGCGGATTGGTCTTTAAACTTAAAAAAGAAAAGTCTTTGCAAAAGAAGAAAACCCCATTGCCGGCTCCACAAGGTCTCAGACGCCATCCATTCACATCTGTATCCAACAGAGGATCAAGCAAAGCGACAAAAAAAAATGGCCAAAAAACCAAGAGCATATCAAATGGAAGAACAAACCAGGGAAGAGGAGGGAGAGATCAAGCAAATCAACAGATGGGGACAACAAACCATGAGATTAGAGGACGAACAAGCAAATTAACAAAATGCACAGGCTATTCCCTTTCTAACATATGAGCATGATAAAGGGGGGGAATCTAGTTATATAACCAGAACAAAAAAAGTTACAAGACCTCTACAAATTTTAGAAAAAAAAATAAAGGTCTAGCTATATGTAGTTAAAGCCCCCTCATCTTATCTCAGTTCTCCAGTATAAAAGTAGCATGACTTTTGGCAGTTGAAATCTGGCTATACACAAGTGTGATCTGCAGCTATAAATCTAGACAGAGCTTTGAATCTTCTAGCCCAAAATCAATCTAGGATCTCATATGTGAACACTGCAAAAAGTCCAGTTAAGCTCTGACTTATGAAAACATATATAAACCAAAAACTGATTGAAAGAACATAGGGAAAATTGCACAACATTTATATAAAAATTGAAGTGTTTAACGCAGTGCAACTTTACTATATTCAATGTGCAATTTTCATCCTCAACTACATAACCATATATTTTCACCATAAACTTTCAAAACTAGGCACATTTTACCTTAAATTTTTAAAACCAAGCACATTTCACGCTGAGACTAATTTTGTGGTAGTTTTCATGACACTTAAAAGCAACAATCCACTATTAAGGGATAAGTCTATCTAATCCCCCTTAATTATTGTATTTCTCTTAGAACACCCATACGAATATACATGGTTCAGATATAATTAAACTAATCTCACTATCTAACCTTCTTATGGTCTTCTTTTGAAGCTTTTTAGACTTAACCTGTTGATATATATAGTAAGCTGAAGGCCCATTAACCAAAAGCTCATCCTTCTTGAGCCTAACGATCGGAGACCTGCAAGCTAAAGGCCCACGGACTAGCCGAAGGCCTACCCATCGAAGGCTTATGGACTAGGGGTCTATTGAGGGTTTATAGGCTACTATCTAGTCTAAGGCCATGATAGACCGGTAGATATCCTCCAACAAGTACAAATGTACAATGTTTTTTAGGATTTTTGTTGGTACTTATTAGTTGGTGTGTATAGCATTTACATGAGAAGTTTGGGTGTACATAATATGTTCTTGTTTCTTATATCCTTTCTTTCTTTCTTTTCTTTGTCCTAGATTTTTCTTTGTCCTAGATTTATAGTTCTAGTATCTTATATTTTAGGGCAATGTGCATATTAGTAGTTTTAGTTTGTCTAATAGTTTTTTATATTTCAGAATGGAAGGAGTATATAACAGATTAATTTTGTTGAGCTTGGTGCATATAGAGGTAAAGTTAAACAATCCACTTGGATTAAAAAAATCAAATTTTGTGAAATGCTTGTTTTTGCATCTATTTATCTTTTCAATAGTAGACAATATATCCATCTACAGCGAGGTGTCTGTTATTATGACTTCGCCAATCTTAAGATTTTTCAGTAGAGATGCACATATGTATTCATATGGGTGCGTGTGTATGCGCATTTGAGCACTTGCGTTTGTCCTATGTGTAAAAACAACGATAATTCTTATTATAATTACAAATCTAATAAACTCTCAGTGAAATAGGGTGAACCAAAGATGCCATAGGTACCATCAGAAAAAAGTTTCGCAACACCATCTATATAGACCAAGAGGAAGAAGACCGTGATGGGGCTCGTTTAACAGGGCTTAGCTCCATGGAATGGGGGGGCGGGCTAAAGTGATTTTAAAAAATAAACTAGAGATGTGGAGAGTGAGGTTTGAGTCATTCCATAACTTCACTTGAGACTATTATTATTATTCACACAAAACCCGACGTATTGGACTAGCACAATAATGGATCACCGTTATATTAGTCTACGATACAGTACTCTATAGCACACATGTGGGTCAATTTTTTTAATCAAATTGCATATAAATTTAGCTCCAATATTAGTAGGAGGGTCAATTGTATGTAAAATTAATTACAATATAATCACAAAGAACAACAACTTACAAATTCGATAGTGTAAAACAAACTTAGCTATTTCACATATGTTGTATCCATGCTAAAACATGTATGTACATAAAAAAAATCTATTAAGGCATAACTCACTTTAATTCCTCTACCGTATTCCATCGTAGTCCTCTTTAGCACCAGTCTACTAATTTCTCAAGGGGTGGCTACTGCGCGCTTGCGGCAGGGAGCGATTCGAAAATTGTAAAATTTTAGTTGAAAGTTTCGAAGATCCAATTGAAAGTTTCAAATTTTGAGTTGAATGTTTTAAATTTTGGGTTGAAAGTTTCAAAATTTAAGTAGAGTTTTTTAAAGTTTTTAGTTGAAAGTTTTTAAATTCTGAGTTGAAACTTTCAATTTGAAAAGTGCCACGATGGCCCCTTTGGTGGTGGTTCATGTCGTTTTAAAGGCCCGCAATGGTCCATTTGGTGGACGGAGCGCTGCTTTCACGCGCAGGAAAGATGGAAGTAGTATGCGTTGGCTCGTTGCGACGTGGAATCAAAAGGCGCGTCGCCCACAACACGCACGTGTAAATTAGCATGAGCGGTTAAATTATTTTCCTAGCATAAATGAGTATTTTCATAGTAAATAGATAAATACCATAATTACCGAAGAAAGCCATCTTTATATATACTTACAATAGTTAGAAATTATCGTATTAATAGAAAATTCTATAGATTTCTAATCAATTGGTGTTAATCCAAATAATAAGGGCCATAGCGTGCTCAGTCGGTGTTGGACTCCAATTAGATTTTTAAATTAAAAGATTAGCATTTAATTATTGCAGCCTGACACACATGCTACGATAAAAGAGTGCTTGCTAACTATATATGCATCCAACAAGCACTTACAGCCGAATGCATTACACACAATCACAATGCATGCGTGAATCATTCCTATTATGTATTTTTAAGACAACACGCATTTATGCCGAAAAAAACATACTATGTGCACAGGCGTTCAACTTGGACACAAAGAATATACTTTAATTGGAGTGTATCAATTAACCATGTTTTGAAATGCATTACTAGATATTTTAAAAGATGACATTTACAGTTTGAAAACAAGTATAGAATTAATTTATTTTGAGTCTATAATTTATAATTAAAACTATATTATTTAATAAGTCATTTGATTAAAAATAATTCAAATTTTCATTAGACAATTATACACAAAAGTACATAATAAATAACAAAACAAGCCAAAAGATGGATCATCAAAATTTATTTGAAATCCCATATGAGGAATTTTATAATCCTAACTTGAAAAAATGAACATGTATACCAAAAATTTTAAAAAAAATTGACCTTGCGGATGCACGGGTTGATGGGCAGTATAAAAAAAAGTGGAGCAAATATTAGATGGACCGGGCCACTAACTCACATGACTTATAGGCCGACCCACCTTGCATCAGTACGCAGCTATCGCCCAATCGGAAAGCCGCCGCCTCCTCGTCGTCGATCGTCACCGCCACCGCGCCAGCCCCAACCGGCGGGCACGGCTAGTCGGCGCCTGCCTGCAGCTTGTGTAAAGTCTGTCAACATTGCTGCCTGCCGCCGTGCTTCTTCGGACTTAGAAGCGAATGCACAGTCAGGAATCATGGTGCGCACGAGGTGCTCGACGGAATGCCACCCTGGCTCTGGCTGGTGGTGGTCTGCCTCAGCTCGCGCTTTGTAGCGTCATGTATGTATGTAACGCGGGGTGACCTATCGCGGCGCCGGGTCTCCACTCCCATGCGGGCCCAACGCTGATCGACGGTGCTACCTCTGGGTGGCGGCGGCGGCAGAATCACGCCATGCTAGGGCTCATCGTGGCCGGACGCTGGCATCTGCATAGCTGGCTCAACATGGAGGTGATGCCCATTTCTGTGAGAGAATTCCTGCTCCGGAGTTTAGCAATCCATTATATAAATATTGCATGTTCTTTGAGCCTGAACACCACTTAGTTGCTAGCTTTTGGAGACTACTTGCTCCGGTAGATTATCTGATTATGATGAGATTAACTTCTCTTTTGGCTACTCTGCTCATGTTTGACATTCTGTACACTGATGGTAGTTTCTTTCTTCAAACTAACAATATACTCTCTGTTCAACAATATAAGGATGTTTAATGCTTTTTTTAGACAGATTAATGTTGACAAAATAGAGAGGTACGATTGGTTGAGATGGAGAAGTCACGTGAAAAAAATTAAATGAAAGATAATTGTGATTGGTTAAGATAAAAAGGTGAATAAGATATTTAGTGTATTAAAGATACGGTGATTTAGGTTAGTAGTAGGTTTTTATAAAATATGCAAATATAAATTATTCAAATGAATAAGAATTACATTTTTAGTTTATTTAGACTGCACCATAGCATGAGGACTGCCCGTTCATTGAGCTTAATAAAGAGTATGAGGTTGCAAGTTTCTTGCAGAAAGCCTACACTAATAATTTTCGCAATGGTATTGGCTTATCTTTTGGCGTTTTCGGTCGGTTTGGAGATTTTATACCTTGAATTAGTTCTATTTTAAATGCATTTGTAAATAATGTAGGATGATACTGACAATCTTACAGCGTTGATCTTTAGTGTACCTCTCCAACCACTACAAGGGTAACATGGTGGGATGGTATCAGACCTGCAAATTAGGGGAAAGGACACGCTAATGGGCCCATACATCAGTGAAAGGTCCTAAACACTAGAGGGAAGAGCAAACTTAGCACTTGGCACTTCTTAGCATTGATACATTTAATACACATTGTGCATGCCATGTTAAGTCCTTCAAGGATCAAAGCACACTCAAATTCATTTCGTTGAAAATTGATCGTCCAATCTTCAGCATTTAATTAATTTGTGAATATTTATCATGCATACCTGTCATAGTTATCCATACATGTTTTAACTGATTATGATAACTTTCTTCTGTTGGATCAAAAAAGAAAACTTACAATTACTTCTTATGCACAAAATGTTTGGGAGGGTGCGCCACGCTGGTGAGCACGTAAGTGAACAACACAACTGCTATATTTTGAAACGTATATTTCAGGAAAGTCTGTCTGAGTTCTTACCGCTTAATTAATTAACATGTTGTAGAATTAATTGAACATCTTTTTCTTCGTATATCAACAGTATCAAATCATTTCAGTCCCAAGTTTATAAAAGAAAGGTTTTAGAAATATTCTAACTCTTTTTATTGCACCTTCCTATATTAATTTTAATTTTTCTCTACCTTATATTATTGTCACGTGTAGATTCTACTATACACTGGTTGCTCTCCATTAAATATATCTAAACTATTTAAATCGGTGTTAGATAAACTTTTCTTGATACTCCTAACATATCATATCACTCATATCATATCACTTATATCATCGTTTCGGATCTAATTCATTCTTATATAACTATAAATCCAACGCAATATACAAATCTATTTAATAATTAACTATTCAATATGTCATTTTTTTATATCAACGTTCTTTAACATACAATATCGCATGTCTAATCGTCATTCTATAAAACTTATCTTTTTACTTTTAGATACTTTCTTATCACATAAAATATTTGATGATTTTCACTATTTCATTCACTCTACTTTAATTTTATGGCTACCAAGCGAAAAATATTTTTCTTGGCACTACTTAACCCTCTAAACTAATATTTCTCATCTTATATGTAATAATGCCGAAGTTATATCTCATATATTCAGTTTTAGTTCTACTAAACTAAAAATCTTTTGACTCTAGAGTCTATCACAACTCTAACTTTCTATTTATTCCCACTCGACTTTTATCGAGTGGAACTATATCATCAGCAAAAATCATACAATAAGGGATATCTCCTTGTATATTCTTGTGACATCATTCATAACCATATCAAAAAGATAAGAGCTTAAAGGCGAGTCTTGATATAATCCTATTTTAATTAGAAACCCATCTGAATCTCTATCATTTGTTCAAACTAGTCACAATATTGTTGTATATTTTTTTAATGAAGACAACGAATTTTATGCTTTTTCCAAGTACATTGATATTTTATCATAAACATTTATCAAATCAATAAAAATCATATATAGTTCTTTCTTTTGCTCAGTATATCACTTCATAACTTATAAAAATTGCTTCTATAGTTAAACTTTTGGGCATGAAACCAAATTAGTTCATAAAAATTCACGTATTTTCTTTTAAACAATGCTCGATAACTCTATCTCTCATAGTTTCATAATATAACTCATCAATTTAATTCTCTGATAATTAGTATAATTTTAAATATCTCTCTTATTCTTTTAGGCTAGTACCAATATACTTCTTCTTGACGTCTTGTTCGATAAAAACTATATATTTAAATAACTTGGTCAGCTGTACTATAAGTAAATCTCTGAACCATTTTTATATCTCGATTGGGATACAGGACCCAATGCCTTACCCCTTCGTCCTTTTGGTCATGGAACTTAAATTTTATTTTCCTATTATTACTATTAAATAAATTAATAAAATACTTTTATAATCTATGTTTGATATTATTCTTCTTTACTAAAAGCTATTTACTAAAAGATATTTTCTTGTATTCTTAATGCTCTTAAGATCTTTTTTTCTTTATCTTATGAACCCTAGCCATTGTATAGATGTATTTTTCTCTTTCAATCATTAATAAAAATCTCGGTATGTAATCTTTTTTTAGGCATCAACTCTGCAGACTCCCTTATCAACTCTACCAATAAATGGATATCAAATTCAAATATCATGTGTTGGCACTTTTTTTAAAGAAAAACAGGGGTGCAGGAAAATCGTGAGCAAGCTCTTAAGGTAAATAGCAGGCTCTGCCTCTCCCGTCATTCACATAGATGCTTTTCCCTACTGCTGCAGGGAAGTGTAGTTGATTTTCTCGTGGCAATTTGGCAAAATGATATATTATTTTTCGTTGGAGATTCAATCAACCATACTTTAATTAATATAATGAAATGATAAGATATGTGAATAAGGAGCATATGCATTTCCATGGATTATTTTCCATCTCCAACTTCACATATAATACCAATTTAGGCTTTTACTCAATGTTTTCTCGTTCCAAAATTGATTATGCTTTTATGTATTTCACCATATATAATCCAAATCCTTAAGAAGATGATTATGTTGAGGATACTTATGATGACTCTAGGAAGCTTCAGTGTAAAACCTGGTATGAATTATAACGTAGTACATGGCATAACTCAAATAAAATTTAGCTAGTGATCGAGCTTTTTGCTGCAATATAACTTGCACCTTGTCAAGTGGCATCAGTGAGAGTGTGACAAAGCACCTCGCCGTCAGAGCTTTATTTTCTTGGCTGTGATCTGCTCAACATTGACATGCACTCCATTTCTTGCTAAGTGCTAACCCATTCTGGATTTTTTTTAACCTTGATACTCTGAACATATCATTGCTTTCTCCAATAGCTACTGGGTAAATTAAGAAAAATATATTGGATTGGTAGGTACTGGCACTGAAAGTACAAGCAATGGAGCAATACCAACTGGTTTTACCAGAATAGTGCATTATCCTAATTGTTCTTTGACCCTAGATTTTATTATTGAAGTTAGTTCCTAGACTCCACTGTCCAAATCAGTCAATGGCCTGTCCACTAACAAAATAAGTTTCATTAAACAACCATTCCTGAAACATAATGGTGTTTTGGGTAGACAACCATTCCTGAAACAGAATTTCTGCAAGATTAAATTCATTAGGTTTTATGTTGGAACAAGCGATCCCCAAATGTATAAGTCCACATGTGAAATCTTATATATCTAAATAAGTGATTGTCTAGTGAAGCTGCATCATCTTTTATTATTATTTTCACCAGCAAGATAAGTCTTGGAAGGCACAGATTATATACATCATATTTCAGTAGTTTCAGCCAAAACATCCTATCACAACCAAGGGGATTTCCATGGGCAAAACAGCCTCATGAAAAACCATTTATTCGTCCTTTGTTAATAGCATGCACAATCTAGACCACATTTTCCATAGCCATGCAATAATTGTTTCCCTGTTCTGTGATTTGTCATAAATTTCCTTCTTTCCAAACAAAATTTTTCTTCTTCCAAAAATCATTAGTAATTACACTGACATAAATTACTTTTCATATTTCCTATATGCATGGCAAATTAGCTAAATAGCCATCTTACTATACAACTTATATTGCTTTATTGCTAAAAATTCATGCAAACAACGCACGGAGTATCATCTAGCTTATGTAATTTTCCAAAATATAGCAAGAATTGATTTTTAGTACATACGACTTGTAAGTTAATGTAAGAATGTATACAGTGAGACTAAGACTCTAACGCTATATAGGGGTCGGATCTATATATATACAGCCCAGTAGTCCAGTGGTCTAACACCCCCCGTAGTCGCAGCGGAAGGGGAACAGACACAGAGACTGGACTGAAAACTGGTGGAGCGGGGAGCGAGTTTGTGGGGAGCAGTGGCGGTGAGATTTGGATAGCAGAGGCACCCGAAGATGCGAAGGTGAGAGTAGTCGGGCGTCATGCGGTAAAGAAGAGTGTATGGAACGTTGTGGCGAACGGAGGAGCACGGGCGCCGATTGAGGAGGTAAGTCGCAGTGGTCAGTGCTTCTGTCCAGTAAGTTATAGGTAAGTGAGTATAAAACAGCATAGTGCGACTTATATTGTTAAGGGTGTGAAGGAGACGTTGGGCTTTGCCGTTCTAGGGAGAGGTGTAGGGGCAGGAGAGGCGTAGATAGATACCCTGTGAGGTGAGGAAGGTTGTAACAGTACGGTTAACAAACTCCGTACCGTTATCGGCTTGTAGAGCCTTGATGGAGAGGTTGAACTGGGTAGAAATATAGATGGTGAAGTTAGTTAGGTGGAAGACGACCTCAGATTTGCTGATCAGCGGAAAAGTCCAGCAATAGTGTATATAATCGTCAAGTATAGCAAGATAATACTGATTATCGGTAACACTTTTAACCAGAGAAGCCCATACATCACAATGTATAAGCTCAAACGGTCACAAGGTACAAGAGAGAGAACTAGAAAATGACAGATGCACATGTTTACCAAGTTGACACGAGTGGCAAACTGTGGAGCTGCTATGGGTATATTGGATGGAGGCACTGCGACAGAAGTTGGCGACAGCGTTGGGGCCGGGGTGACCGAGGCAAAGATGCCAGAGGTTGGTGGAGAGGGCGACGCTAGCGTGTGGAGTGGACGGCGTAGTGGGAATGGTGTAGAGGTCGCCACCACTATTGCAACGAAGGATCTGTCGCCGGGTTGAGATATCCTTCACAGAGAAACCAGAAGCGTCAAATTCGATTGAGCAATTGTTATCTCGTGTGAATTAACGAACAGATACGAGATTGTGAATAAGTGAGAGTATAATAAGGACATTGCGAAGGGAGAGGTTAGTGGTGGGTGTAGACAGAGAGGATTCACCATGGCATTGGACAGGAAGAGAGTGGCTATTACCGATGGTGACAAAGGGGAGGAAGAGGAATGACAAGAACGGAGTATACCAGCCGATGACGCCATGTGGAAGGACGCCCTAGAGTCCAGCACCCAAGGGTGCTGTGGTTGGAGTGTCATCTGGTTGAGGGTGGCAACGAGGCCAACCTGGTTCTAGGAGGGAACCGACTGGGTGGGTGGTGTCGGTAGCATCTGCTGAGACGGCAGGATGGGAGCCGATGCCAGGTGGGCCTGAGGATGGGCGTCGAGGACCCCTGGTTGTCATCCAATGGGGCTACATGGCTGAGGTTGAGGTGCCCAACGATTGTAGCAGAGCCACGGACCCGTGAGACCAGCAGGCTGGGCAGGGACTGAAGCAGGTTGCGATTGCATCGGACCGTGCCAATTCTTGCCCTTCCCTTTGCCCTTGCCTTTATCGGTGCGGGCTGCGTTGCCATGGTTAGAGCCATGACCGCCAGAGCTGGGGAGGGAGCGGCAGCCATTATCGGCTACGGCGAGGAGAGCGGTGTGGGCCACGGTCTTCTCGTCGTTAACCAGACGGAGTTCTTTAAGAACTAGCATGTCATGAGCCTGGGCAAACGACGAAAGGGGTATGGCGTTGGCGATGTCATCGGCGGTAATTGAGAAGCGGGGGTTGAGACCTCGCAGGAGGCAAGAACGAGTTGAGAGTCGACCACAGGGTGGCCAACATCTCGGAGAGCAGTAGCCTTACCTTAAGGCGCTGGCAGTACGAGGAGACAGAGAAATCTCCTTGTACCATGGAATGGAACTCGTTGAGGAGGAAAATAGCGTGGGGCTGCTTATTTGCGAGGAAGATCCGCTCGATAGCCACCCAGAGATCCCGGGCGGTGAGGTCGGTATCTTCCATGGCTAGGTCGAGGACAGAGTCGTCGACCGAGCCGAGCAGCTAGCTACACACGCAGCACTCAGCGATATCCCACTAGGGGTCATCGGGTCGAGGTGGAGCAGAGCCATCGATATGTGACCGTAGGCAGAACTTTCCATAGAGGGATTTAAAGAAGAAAACCCACTTGAAGTAGTTGGCGTTAAGGTCAAGAGAGATAGGAACGTGAGATTTCACGTTTACAACAACATAGGGGGTGAGAAGATCGGCGAGGTGTGGTCTGGGGCACCGAGAGCCAGAGCAGATTCGGCGACTGGGAGAGTGCCGGAGCTAAGGGCGGACTTGGTAGCCATAACAAGAGGAGAACAGGGACAAGAAGCCGATGAGAGGAAGAGGCCGATGGGAGGAAGCCGATGAGAAGAGAGATCGGCCAATCAGAGAAGTGGGAAGCCGATAGGGAGTGGGCTAACCAGCCGATAAGGAGTGGTTGGCCGATGTGAAGTAGGCAGTGGAGTAGGTGAGGGAAAAGGTGGTGGCAGAGTAGGTAGGTCAGAGAGTGGTTGGGTCACGGACGTGCGAAGATTCACGTCCGTGAACTCGTGGAGGCCAAGGAGTGGAGCGGACGCGAAAAACGTGGATAGGGGCCAGACGCAGAAAGAAGAGGTTCGCGTCCGGGAGGCAAAGATTCGTGTTCGTGGACACGTGCACATGTCAGATTGGCTCGGACGTGAGGGAAGAAGGTTTGTGTCCGAGAGTTGTTGAGCGTGTCGAAAAAGCAGGAACCAAGGGAGGGTTCCAGCCGATGGAGGGTGGACAGGTCCAGCCGATGGGAGGGAGGACGAGTTCAGCCAATGGAGACGACGAGCGCAGAGATGCGCCGACGTCGAAGGAGAAAGGATGCACGGAGCAAGAGGAAGAGCAAAGACGGGTGTGAGGCGAGACGAGGAGGCGGATGGAGACTGTCGCCTTATCACGTGAAGGTGGAAAGGAAAAAAGGAAAAAGTGTCTGCGGAGAAGACGGAAAGAAGAAAGGAACCGAGATGAGAGAGTGAGGAGAGAGTACCGGAAAGAAGGTCGGCGACAGGGAGAAAAGGTTGGCTCGCCGGTGGGAGAAAGCTAGTGCGCCAGGAATGTCTAGACTTGTAAGAATATGTACAATAAGACTAAGACCCCAACGCTATACAGAGAGGGTCGGATATATATATATACAGTCCAGTGGTCTAGTGGTCTAACAGTTAATATGAAATGTGTGTTATGCCATACACACATTAAAATTTTTACTACATGTTTTACTTCATTATAGAATACAATATGTTTTCCTTCAAAAAAGGATATGATGTGCTTTGTACATATTCTTTTAGAATTCAAAGAAAGGCTAAAGTGGCTCACCTTTCACTAGTCAGATGGACCACCTTGGCATTCTGTTGAGTTCTCAAAAAAAAAAAACATGCAAACATATCATCAACCTTCCTTGTCTCCTTGGCTCGGCATATTGTGGTGCTCAACCCACAAGGCTTTAGGGGAGGTTCCAGATAGATAGAGGTTGTCAAGCATCGTCCGCCTTTCAATCTGCTGGCTTTTATCTTTATCTTTGCAATGAGTCAATCTTAATAAAGGCTGCAATCAGCTAAAAATAAAACTTCAGAAAACAGTAAAAAAGTTTCTTTGTCAATACTTTCTAAACATAAGATGTCTCAATTCCCAACAGCCTTTTTCTCCATTTCTTTGTTCCTTCCAATGACAATTACACCAAGATCAAACACCATCTCTATTTCCTTAATAAGACTGAAGGAAATGTTTTTTTAAAGAAAAAAAAGAACCTCACACGCAAGCACAACCTAAAGTAAGACTCCTGCACGGCTGTACTAGCTTAGCTCCATGGCCAACTGCCGGCATCACCGGCCAATCTTTGAAGCTGGAGATGAGCATGGATGCACCCTCTCGCTGGTCCATGAGTAGAAAGTCTTCTCATCAGCAGCCATGAACTTCTTCTCCTCCTCTCGTTCAGACATGCCCTTCTTGCTCTTCTCCTCCTTTTCTTCTGCCTTCATCTTCTTCATCTTCTGTGCGTTGTTCCTCCTCCTGCACCTGTCTTGCTGCACATGAATCTGTGCATAGCTGAACCCCATGGAAGCCATGCTGGTTAGAGTGACCTTCTGATGCAGACTTCTTGTGGTTAAGTGTGTTGGGTAGATATCTGTGTAGCATCAACCTGTGTATTTATAGGTGAGACTGTGAGAGCCTGAATTATTGAGGGGATGGAGCACTGCATGTTTGTTAGTATATCTATGGACTTATCTTCTTTGGTGAAAGACGTTAGGTGTCATTGAAGGGGGGAGATTTTGGAGGCTCCAATCAACCAGAGTCGTGGAGATGGTTTTGGGATACCTGTGGGCAAAGTACAGGGTTTGGACTTTGGGTTGGATGGGTCCGGGTATTCAGGACACTTGTCCTCTTGCTCACCTGAAACGGCTACCTGCCTGCCTGCCTTCCTGGTATCTGTGCAAATTGTGACTTGTGATTTATCACTTTTCGCCATCTTTGGGAACAACATAGATTTGCTGACTTCTGTTTAAACGGGGGGATTTAAATATTTCTCAATCTTTACCAAATGTGTTCAATCCTTCTCACAACATCCTCTCTCATAAAAAAAAGATATTATCCTACTGTTTAGAAATAAACTTCTTCAAAAAAATTGCTTATATAGTGTCGTGATAATATCAAGTGTGTGTAGTCCTATTTGAAAATATTGTGATGACATCCAATTTCTTCAGATTAGTAGAGATATTAAACTAAAATCCCTGCCAAATCCAATGGGTTGGGTTCAATCCCCCTCCCATCAAAACATAAATCTCCTTTAGGTTTTATTCGGTTAATCCTTCCCATAATAGATTAAAAGAGATTTAGAGGGAATTTATTCCACACTTATTATGATGTGGAATTATTCCTCCTTAATCCGCTCCAATTCCTCTCTTTTGAGGATTAACTGAACGAAGACTTAAGGGGAGATGACAAAAGGCAATGGAGTGGTATTTTGAGGAGATTTTATAAGTGTTATTAAAAGGCTATTTGAGAAGATTTGCCAAGTACTCTAGTTCTTGACCCTGGTATGAATAAACTTTTTTTCTGGATGTTCTTTGAATAAAAATACAAGTAAATGGAACTGAGTAGTATTTATGGCTTCATTCCTTCCAGGTATACATGCCTTGTATATGCTGTTATGACTTATGAACCCTTGATGATGCAGATATCTTTGTCCTGCAACTGTGAGGATATTCCGGTTGGTCTCTCTGCTATTGACAGCAGGTAGTAAGAGATAAGCTTTTGCTTCCTGAAATGGCTGAATTATTGTTGTGAAGAGCTAGAAGTGGATATGATACAAATCTATCTGTGGGTTTGCACAGTGGAGAGCTGCTGAACGTTTTTCCAAGTTGGGGGGGGGGGGGGGGGGGGGTGGGGGGTGGAAAAGCAACTGCCAACTGCATGTGGTGGTGTGTGGTGGGCCAGAAAAACGACCTCCACTTCTGAGTTGGGTCATTAGGATCAGATTTCAGATGATTGATATTTCACAATTATTGAAATTGATATTTCGCAATTATTGAGTGCGTTTAGGAATTTGGATGTCTATCTGTTCCTACTACTCTGTAGTGTGTGATCATTGATGTCAGGTCAACTTGAACAGTATGTCAGTGATGCAATAGTTGTACCAGCATGAATGAAATGGGCCTATCAATCTTGTTAGATGGTACTAGGTGGTGATGATAATTGAAAATGTTGGTGTCACCTTCATTTCTTGTCTGCTTCATTTGTGAGGTGTAGCTGGATATGCGATAATGATACAAACAGTAGAACAAACTGTCAAAAGCCAGATTCGGCTGGCTTGAGCTACAGGCTCATAATTGAAGTTAAAACTATGTGGAACTGCAACTCTACTGATATCATGTGCCATTCTGCATATTTCACAAGAAACAGGACATAAATCATAAACATTTGCAGATAGCCTGATAAATACTGATATTGCTATTATCTTTTCATTAAGCTTGTTACAAAGTGCACCAGCAAAATAGATACAAAAAATTGGGTGTACGACACTCACAAGCCCCCACCAAGATCATAATTAATCAAGTTCAAGAAAACACAGCGACATAACTGAGCAGGAATTCTGAATGCTAAGAGAGCAAAGGCAAAAACCAATGGAGCAAGATTTTCTTTGTGATCTGTCTTCAGCAGTCTAGTCCTTTGGTTTGAGGAAGGCTTGGCGGCATGAAGCTAAAGCGTCTGAAGCGTTCAGCAGAGGTGGAAGAGTGAACGGTGGGAGGACCTCGCCCTCCTGATGATGCTTGATGGATGAAGGTTTACCAGAAAGTGTGGCTGCCATGGCAGCATGCTGCTTATTGAGTCCATCCATTATGCAAGAGAATGCCGCAAAGGTGACACAGCTGTGGAACATAGCTTGTGGCACACCTGGTCCAGGAGAAAGAAACAAACATAGGAGCTGACGGTGCATATTACTGTTCATGGTTCAATAAAAGGGACCTTGTACATTGATTCAAACAGAAGTAAATGTACTGAAATAGAGAAGGGTGAAGATTGAGAAATAAGCACTAACAACATCAAAACATTTTACACTCAAGACTAAAAATAAGACCCAACAAAAACCACAGTTATTTTTTATGCACTCCTATTTAACAATAAAACTTTAAAAATATTTCAATATTTTAAGTTTTTTTTATTATTTCCTACCATATCAATTTAGGTATTCCCCTATATCTCCCGTATAAATTATCGTGCGGCTTATGATTTTAGTATGTACGAGTTTTAGTAAATAGCTCTGTTGAATGTGTTTAAACTATTTTAATTAGCGTTAGACAAGTTTTTTTTCAATAGCTACAATCTATAGCTTATCATGTATATCATTATTCTAGACCGATTCACTCTTAATGCCTATAAATATAACACAACATATGTATTTTCGCAACACTTAATTGCTAAATATGGTGTCTTTTTTTACAACATTTTCATATGTATAATCGACATTCTATAGAACTAGTACATTTTTATCACAGAGAATACTTAATGATTTTCGTTATTTATTCCACGTCACTTTGATTCTATGGCTGATATCTTCATCTCTCTATAGCATCAATCCCAAATAACAAAATATATACTTTTTAGACACTACTTGACCATTCAAAATAACATTTTTCGTCTTATCTGTAGTAGTGCCAAAGTCTTATCTCTTATATCTTTAGTTTTAGTTCTACTGAGTCTAAAACATTTTGACTCTAGAGTCTTCCGCCATAACTCTAGCTTCCTACTTACTCTCGGTCAACTTTCATCAACCAACACTAAATTATCAATGAAAAACATACACTAAGAGATATCTCCTTATATATTTGTTATGATCTCACTCATGACCATGTAAAAAAAATAAGAACTTAAAACCATCCCTTCTATTTTAATCAAAAAGTCATTTGTCTCGTGACTTAACCCTAGTTATTGTTATATATATCATTAAAAAGGACAATAAACTTTATTAGAACTTTCTATTTGTCCAAAACCCATCACATAATATTTCTTTGTATTTTATCATAAACACCTACTCCTTGTAACTCTATAGCTTATCTTATTAAGAAAATTACCACTATGTTTGATCTTTTTTCGGTATGAAACCAAATTATCTCATAGATATTCGTGCCATTCTTAAACGATGTTCAATAACTTTCTCCTATAGCTTTATAATATGGATCATCAAATTAATTTTTCTTTGTAATAAGAATAATTTTAAATATTTCTCTCATCCTTATAGACCAACAACAATATACTTCTCTACTCTTTAGGCATTTACTCGACCGAAAACTATATTTGAATAACTTGATCTGACATACTATAGCTAAATCTTCGAGGTATTTTCATACCTCAATTGTAATACCATCAGAACCTATCATCTTACCCCCTTCATCATTTTCAATGCCTATCTAATCTCAAATATTTGAATCCTTCGCATAGAGTACCAATTAGTGTTATCAAAAAAGTCATACAACTAAAAATTTGTGTTCTCATTGTTACCATTAAATCTATTTGATATCATTCTTCTTCATTAAAAACTGCTCTATCTCATCCTTAATACACTTAAATTATTGAGATATCTTGTTTTCCTCTCACGAAACCTAGCCATCTACATATGTCATTCTCTCCTTTTTTTTCATACCCGATCATTGATAAAGATCATCGTAAGCCTGTTCTTTTGCCTCATAGCTCGTTTTACAAGCTTTTTTGCTACCTCATATTTCTTTATGTTGTTCGTACTCCTGTCATAGTAGAAGGGCATATAACATTTTCTTCTCCTTAATAGCCCTTTAGACTTTCTTATTCTACCACCAAGTATATTTAGGTTCGCATCTACTCCATTCACTCTAAACACCTTTGAAGCTACCTTCCAAATATAGGTTATCATCTTTTCCCATATATTATTTACGTCTTCTTTATTTCAAGAACTCTCTTTGATAATTATTCTTGAAGACAAGTAACGTTTCTCTTTTTAATTTTCACTACTTTGTCTTTACAATTTTGGCTTGTTTATCCCTACGGACACACATCTAAAATTGAAATTCGAACACTAAAAGCTTATATTAAGAAATAACACACTCTCCTAGTATTACCTTACAATCCAAACATACATATTTGTCTTCTTTTTTTATGAGGATAAAGTCGATCTGGCTAGATTATTGTCTACTACTAAAGTCACTAAATAAGACTGTATCTTTCTAAAGGAAGTGGTAGATAACAACAAGTCAAAAGCTATAGCAAATTTCAATACCTCATCTCTCATGATTCATTCTACTATACCTAAAACCTCCATGTAACCTGCACTTATAGACCATGTATAACCATTAAGGTCTCCAATAAAAAAAACTTTTCACTAATAGATACATCTCTAACCATAATATATAAGTATTTCTAAAATCTTAACACTCTCATCATTGAGCATACGTACTAATTACGTTCAAAGCTTCACTAAATTTGAGAAATAACAAACAAGTTTGGAAATATGATTGTAATACTATATTATGGTTCTGCTACGTGGGAATAGAAGTATGAACAATGCAACTGCCTGAGTTCACATAGATGGCCTACAGTGATTCGGTGGGAAGCAATAGAACAAATCTTGCCATTCTTTTTATCTTTTAGCTAAGCTACTGTCAGCCAAAAAGTAGTGACCACAATCATTCCCCAGGTGACTTGACTTAAAAGTTAGATCCCCATGCTTTTCCACTTCTTTTACAGTTGAATGATTTTCTAATGCGCTCTTTCGGAAATGGAAAGTACCAGCCCAGTACCACACTATTGTTCTTGTTATGGCATGTCATGTGCCTGGTACAGCAGAAAGGGGCCTAGGAGTTGCACCAAGAAAGGAGTGGCGTAAGTACATGGCAGCCGTGACACTAGCATGACAGGAAACAGCAAGTAGGCATGGGTTGCTCATGAAGGCAATTGTTAGATAAGATTAGTTGTTGTCATTTAGAGCTATAATTTGTCATGTATCCCATAAGGATACAATTCGTTAAGTGTCCCTTAAGGATACAATAAGTTAGGATATCCCCTACAGATAGCTATTAAAAGGGACGGATTCGGATGTATTAGATCAAGCAAGAATATCAGAAACTCTTCTTTATCCTATCTATCTCTCACTCAATTTATCTTCCTCCTACCAAGCACCCTCGCTCATCTGGTGCATTTCCTTGGCCCACACAAAGTTGGTGTAAGAGCCAAGTGCTGCTCCATCTATCACATGAAGTCCTGAGCCTCATGATTCAATTACACGTGGTACCCAGCCTTTGAGGGCAAGGGACAAACAAAGCCTTGATTGAATCGCTTTTAGCAATTCTTCTAGGTGCAGTAGACATTGGAGGAAGAGGTGTGACTGGCATCACACATCAGGCACAGGATACCATCTGTTTTACCAGAAGCTAGAGTGCACGCTCCAGGTGCAGACCAGGCCTCGCTCCGTAAGGCACATCAACCTCCATTTCAGGCCGCCTCATGTCGCAGTGTCTCCGCTAGTCAGCCCTCACCCATTGCTTACTGCACTATCCATCATGGCATGCAATGAGGATATTTCACCACCAAGAGCCTTGCTACTGTACCATGCACATGACATGCCATAACACTATACCCCTCTGGAGGTAGTTATTCAGTTGGTCAGGTCCACATCAGTCCAATCCTGCTGGTGTACGGAAATGGTGTACTTGCTCTGGAGTGTCTTAACTGTCATAAATAACTTTGCTTAGAAAAAGTAAACCACCCACATAGGAATTATAAAAATAGCAGCATACAACCTGAATAATATAACATTATCAAAGAACCACAATGCAGCAGGAAAACTAAATTTACCAAAATAGCTGTACCAAGCTCACAGAACTCTTTTAACAGCAATGGTTCTCTCTAAGGGGCTGTTTGCATCTCAAATTTTTCACAAAAGTTCAAAAATAAGATTTTTGTTAAAGTGGCTGAGATTCTAACGACCTAACCAAAATACAACTTAAAATCTGTACTGCAAAACCAATGTAAAATGCATTTTAGCAAAATCTATTAACAAAATATGACATCCAAAGGATCACTCAGAATCAACTCATGAACTATAATATCATCCCCAATTAGATTGATTCAAGAATAATTCAATATTCCATGAATGTTCAACGACTGCAAGGCTTTATTGAAAACTAGAGGGGCCATGGCATATTGTTTTAAAGTAAAAGATATACTGAATTATACATATGGTGTGTGAAGAACAAGGGCAGTCTGTATGGATTTGGACAAATTTAGGTCCACACTCCCCAACCCAGTAGAAGCTCTGTTGAAATTATATAATAACTCTGCTAAAATTACAGAAGAATAAGATGAAAGCAGTTGCAGGCTTGCAATTCTGTTAAGTGGCTCTAGTAAAAGCGTACAAGCAATCTAACAAAAAAGAGGGGATCTATACAAGTACAACTGATAATTATTTCGCTTTTTGGTTAACTACATATCAGTGACTAGTTTAAACAAAAGGTGGCAAATGTGCAACTTTCACCCTGAATCAATGGCAGATTTACTGTTGGTAAAAAGCAATAGCAGAATGATGATTGGAGCATGTGCAACTGGTAAAACTGCATCAGTATTAACGGTTTTCTAGAAAATCATGTAAGTCATCAGAACACACAGATACATTTGCTATCATGTGAATAAAGCATTTTTATGGACACCTGAAACACTATACAATTTAATGTGGTTTGGTATGTAACTACTAGCTAAACAGGATTTTTTTAAAATGTCCACCCCATGTGTAATTGAAATAATATTTTTCTAGAGACCATCATGGACAGAAAAGTTTGCGCAGCAACAAGATATCAAAAGATTTACTCAAAGAAAACTTAGCACTAGATTATGAGAGTGCCTAGATGAAATTAAACAGATCTCTTAGAAATATTATTATAAAGTATCATGCACAGCATTCTACCAAGAAATAACCATGTAATTGTTTAGCGGTCTTGGAGATACTATTTCAAACAGCAAATGTGCTACGAATAAGCTAATGAATAAAGGCAATTCTATGTAATTTACCTGGAAAGCTCAAAGCAAGTCCTGTGCAACAACCAGCTATGCCAGCATTGATCACTGCCACAAAAAGAGTTTAGTTCATACTAAACCTTTACTCTTTATATGCTAACAGAGTAATGAAACTAAAGTTATGCACATACTATCATCTTTCCGTCGCAATCTTCTCAGCAAGCACAGGATAAAACTTTGGACACCAGACAATGCTGCAAAAGTCTAATACAAAGTTCTGTCATGAGCAAGCTTTCATATGACTGGATAGCACTAATTCCCTATCCAAATATTGAATAAATTATGATCAACTAACCTTGGCAGAAGATCCAGCACTGCTGATTGAACCCTTCATACCTTTGTTAGTGAGCAAACCTTGCCCTGGGAAAAAAGTCATATAGGCATTGTAAGTAAACAATTGGAGAATAAAAAACAAATACTTGAGCATATTTTAGCATCCAAATCGAAAGTGATTTAAAAGACTCTTGTGCAATGGCATTTTGCAGACTTTACCATTTGATTGCCATTATGGATAATCTCTTCCAAGTTCCATTTGAGTGCATAACATGACTACTATTGAAGTTCATGTTTATCATGCTTCTACAAATTGGAATTATAAGCATAATTAAATTTGCTCTAGATGGTTTTATCAGGTGCTCCCATACTCTCACTTATGAGATTGAAGAGGGAAAAAACAACTAAGTACTAACCTCTCTCTAATGAGTTCCGGCACAAGTTAAAGATAATCCTCATTTTTCTTTAGTATTTTTTATTACATGACACCTCAACTTGCTTCAGTTCCAATGGGACTCCCTCATGTCCAGGTTTGTATTCAAATAGCCCTCCGCTTACTAAGAACAGCCACTTAAATAACAAGGTTCTTGAAGAAAAAAACTGCAGTCTTGTTACAGTTTTTCCTCCCATCTATAATTAACCCCACCAGTACCAAGAACAAATTCGCTGTTCATCCCATAAATTCCCCAAAAGAATAAAGCCAGAATTTTTCCTATAACACGCGAGCTAACATTACCAGAACTACCTACATCAATCAATAAACAAAGGGGATGCGATATGAAACGGCGGGCAACATGGAAAAAGAAGAAGAAAGAGACCGTATCCGACGAGGGAGCCGACGAAGGCGCCGACGGCGAGGTCCCCGGCCGAGCGGACGAGGCATACGACGGGCGCGGCGAGGTACGGAAGCTGCCCGACGAGGTCGTCCTCCTCCCAGTCGCGCCCGCGCCTTCGCCCGCGCTTCGCCGCCATCTGGCTCGTCCTTTCCTCGCCTGTTGTTGCTTTTGCTCTATTTCTTCGTTATCTTGGTGATTCCTCTCCGCCAGGGTTTATCGCTGTCGGGTGGTGGGACCGGGGGTGCGGGTTGTGGAGCTGGCAGGTGGACCCAATCAATCAGTTTCGTACGGTCATACCTAGTGTGCGCTTGGTTGAAGAGCGAGGTGGCCACCCATGTTTTGTTAGATAAAATAATTCAATATCAATTTTTTGGCTGAGTGAAATGATAAGCCATGTCTGATTGAACAGATGAGAGCGGATGAAATGAGTATGATTGATTATTAATCAATACAATTAGCACTAATTTTACCATAATCAATACTAATTAATAACAAAATATACTAACCACCTCTAATCAAGACTAATCTTAAACATACTAATCACTAATTATCCACTAAGTAGTTATTAATGTTTAATTAGAAAAAGTGGATGATATTACGCGACCAACTTTGCCACATCCACCCATCCAGCATGTTTCAAAAATATTCATAAAATGATCGTGCTCGCCCACAATCACTATGAAAAACCTAACGGGCATCCCCATTCAACATTATCCACCTAACCAAATATATCCTAATTAAGCAGCACATTTTAATGATATATTCTACGTGGCACAATATAATATCTTTTAATAATAAATAATCCGATATTTACTTTAATAGATGCTACATCCACTTATTACGAAGTTATGACAAAACCAAAGTATATAAAAAAGATGACAAGAAAACAAAGATATACTTATTTAGGAGACAATTCTATTACTTAAACCATTCAAAGTTAAGTAAATATTTGTATAACCGATATCTCCAAACTCCGATATGCATTATGAATTAGTTTTTTTTTGTCCAATTGTACAACCCACAACTTAGACAGTATGCTATTTTTAAAAGTATATTAGAGCTCTATCAAAACCCTATCATTTCTAATAATCTATAGTCATAGAGCTCGATATAAGGCAGATGCTTGCTATTTGGTTGATGAGTCCATACTAATAAACCAATTTCTAAACAAATGTGAGAAATTATTTGGTGGTTTTAACCGGAAGGAAATATGAACAGCTCTCCATTTGCAAGTCAGTATTATTATTCTCTTAATATTCCCGTACAGACCCAAAGTAGGCTAAGATTGTGCTGTAGCGACTTTTAACTGTGATTTTAATTCATCTTTTCAGCCTTCACAAGTGTAGAGACATGCACTTGCTAACCTCAAGGTCCAGTGTTGATTTTTAATGTGCTCACACTTTCTTCGATAGCAAATTTTTCTTTGATTGTCTAGTGTTTTTTAATCCTCTACATGTGTACGGGCCAGAAAATGAGGTCATGCAACCAAAGAACGGATTTTCCACCCTTTCTCATGTCTACGCTGCGAGTTTGCTTTAGTTTTCCGGCCTTCTATATGCATGGGCCAGATACAAGGCACATATAGGCAGTATCTTCATCGCCTGTGTGCCAACGCAGAGTGCACACACGCATCGTGCCTAAAACACTTAAAAAGTGCTGAATTGCTTTGGGCTAAAATAAATAAGAAATATTTTATTTTATTAGGATAAAACTTTAATGAATGATTATTTTATTAAAATATAATTTTTTTGATGTAAAAATAATGTTATTAAACTCATATTCAAAAGTATTTTCTTATTATTATAGTTTTGTCAGTAAAACAATATTTGTTTAAAACCTTCTCCTGGTAAAAATAAAATTCACATTATATTTTGAAACTAATGAAGTAACGAATTAGGTGATGATGATAGCATCGTGCAACTCCAAACAAATTAAATGATAGATCAAGCCGTACAAGATGTATGTGACCGAACAAACACAATTAATGAATGGATCATCTGATGATCATTATGCGGTGGACGCCCTCAAGCAAGCTGCATAATTGGGTGGTCCGGATGCGCACGCAACACTAGTTAATTTTAATTAACTGGGATTTGCTCTAATTTCAGCGGAAAATATTGTGCCAAGACCAGCTAAATGCTGGAATCTCGTCAAACTGTATGTGCATAGATTTTTTTTAAATGATTTTTACAGTTGTACCAAGCGAACGTAGGAAATGCAATTGCATATGTATCGTACTCCAATATATTTAACTGCATTTTGCAAGATGTAAGGGCCCACTTTGGACCTATCAGATGAATCTAATTATAAAAAAAAACTCGTTGAGATGATATCACTACATAAAGCATTTTCAGATATGATTAGATTTTCACGTAGGAATGAGCCGACCACCTAGAAGGGTTATCTGAAAATAGCCATTTTCTCAGGCTTTTCAATGACAAATAACCTAGCGGGAATGTCGGCTCTGGTGCAGCTGCTTCTTTGTAGTCGTAATCTTCAATGTACTTGCGACTAATGTTGAAGGAGCACGATATTTGTACGATGCCACAATACGGGCGGCTTAGCGGCCGACCTGCGAAGTGGCAGTAGGGTCACATGTTGGTCACTTGGTTGAGTATATAAAAACTAGTATATAGTTTTATATAACTATTTAATTATTTAATCAACTAATTCATTAGAATTGTAAATCAATATAAAAACTGTGTACTTTAATTATTTACCTATATAATTTCTTTAATCAAGTAATTAATTAATTAATTAGGATTTGTAACTTAATAAAGTATGAAATGGGTATAAAAATTTCTAATTAATTAGGAAATTTAATTATTTACCTATGTATTTTTCAATCAAACAATTAAGTAGGATTTTTATTCAAATATTTAATTATTTACTCAACTAAGCTCCAAATTAAGCGTAAAATGTGCATAGAAATTATTAAATCCTAATTAATAAGAAACAAATACTTTGCATATATATATATATATTAGGTATCGTGACTTGTAATTGAGGTACACATGGAATTGGCAAGATACCATTCAGTTCTTAGGACCAATATTAGCCTTTTTGCCATCGGCGTGCATGTATGGTTCATGATTTCTTCATTAAAAGTTTCTTCAATGCTCTTGGTTTTATTTAAAAAGTCTATAAATAATGGCATACTGGTTATAATCTTCGGCTTTGATGCCATCAAATACTAATGATCCTTTGCTTACCCAATAAAGTGACGTGTTTCTTTTGGTTGGCAAGGTCGGTAACATAGCCAAATATGCTACAAATTAATTAGTATTAATTATTTAATATTGAGGAAAAAATAGATTGAAAAAACACCTCTTCTCTTAGAAAAAATCCCTACCTCTTTCTCTCTCTAACTAGATGCAGGAGTTCTCGTGCACTTTCAAATCATCATTTTTTCCTTACACTCAAATTGCATATATATGGATTAAGGTATACCATTGCACTAATATTGCGTTCAACTTCATGCAAAAATAAAAAATATTATATCTAGGTCAAAACGAGCACCTAGCAAAATTCACACCATCTAAACCATAATTTTAAAAGAAAACTAGAAAAACATGATTTTAACCTTAGACGAATCCACGTAAATCTAATTTCAAAACATCTCCTCTAATATAAAAACATCGGGTTGGGAAAAAAGGGATCGAGCTAGACTGATTTATAGGTGGAAAAAAATCACAGGTGAACGGCTTAGAGGTCACCTGTGGAGATCAATTATAGTAGCAGCCCACTAAGCCACTCTATTTTTACAGGCGGGCGGGTTAGCGGGCCATTACAACCCTCTTGACTTGAGATTATAGTAGATGTGCCTTATCTTATGACTTTAAGGGCATTTGAAAAAATTTGAATATGTAGTAGTGCATGGGGGATAAAGTGCAACCTCAGTATTTGTTTATTTATTTTAGTTTTAACAGAAGTAGCAGCATGTTGAGTTGTTAGGAACTTAAGGTGCACTTTAAGGTTTAGTTTGTTCTTATATATCATAGTGTTCTGATGTTGCAGTCCACAGCTGGTCCATGTGGTGCCATACATTAAGCCTGTGCACTACCAGAACACACAGAACATTAGATTTATTTTCATTAATTTTTGAAAAAATAGACCATCCGACTGAGAGTGCTGTTCAAACAACAGTGAAAATTGTATGTTTTACCAAAAAAACTATGAAACCTTTATGTTAAGGTATCCATGTTTCGACCATTTTATCTGGTATTTTTCAGTGATTCCATCAATGAGATTATATCATAAAATGAACATATCTGGCTTGCATTATGATTTGGATCTGATGTAAATATGTACATGAATTCTGCAAAGAAGAGAAGTGGCTTTCCTAGCTAACTGCCAAACTGGGCCCGAGCGGAAAGACCCTCTCTATTGAAAAAAAAGGGGAAAAAAATTCTAACATGTCCCTGTACTTCTTATGTTGCTATGGTGTGAGTGTGACGAAGGCTAGGACTGGTGCATTGGCCCATATGTCAGTGTCTACTCCCATCATTTTACTTGATCTCTTTCGTGACGACTATAATGCTAGCTAACGTATTCTTAGTCGCCACCAACCGGAGCTAACCCGAACGTGTGATCACATCGTCATCACTATCATTGCATCCCTTATGGAGACAATACCCCCTCCAAAACCATCCGAAACGGTTATCTCAACCAATCTTTATGGGTTACGTAAACCAGTATTTATATTTGGAGGGTTAAGTAGAATTTTCAGTATAAATGACAATTAAGCTAGCTTAACGTGTGCTCTCCCGAAAAAGAAGGATTTCCTTAGCTTTCTTTAAAGCTAATTTTGCCCCTTGATTTAGACCATTAATTAAATTCATCAAATAGGAGTCTATCAGTTAAACGAAGGGAAAATGACGTGGCAACCTAGCTAAACACTAGCTACAAAATAGCGAAATTTTCCATGTCAGGAACCTTCTATTTTTATGTTCATGAGTAATGTATAATTGCGTTTAGTCTTTGTCTTTGTGTACATGTCACTTGACTGAATCAATTGAAAGCCTACTTCAAAAAAAAAAACAAACAATTAAAATCTTATGCATAGAATACATACAAGGGTGAATACCTTTAATCTATAAGCAAATGTACAGTGTAATTCAATAATTGCTCCAAATCACTGTTAACATGATACATTGAAAACTAGACACTACGATAAAAATGTTATTTGGTCCAATAAACTAAAACACAAATATATCGGCGGGTAGAAAACCTGATGCTAAAGATGGTAAGCCTAAAGGCTCGAGACCACTTTAGTTTAATATTGTTTGTAACAATAAGATGTTTTCGGTGGCCATGTACTAGTTGATGATATCAACTGGATAACCGATATTAATATTATTGAATATATTATCACTGGTATCAGTAGTGTTTTTTACCTGTACTAAACATCTTTGGAAGAGAAATACAAATGACGTTCTGTCAAAATTTTACGTGAAATTTTTATTTGGTCATTTTACTCATTGAAGGACTAGCTATATGTATATCTTTATCATCTTAAAAATATATATAAATGGATAAGAAAAAATAAAATTTTTGAAAAAAATAAGAGTACGTTCTTAATGGTAAAAATAGAGCTAATCTAACAATAAAAATATTTCATAATAGCAAAAATAAAAAAGGGTTTTACCCTTAAATGGAGAAAAAATAGAGAATTAGAAACATAATATTTTTACCCTCAAAGTTTTTAAAATTAATTATCCTAGTTTTATTTTTTTTCTTAAATTTATTTATCCTACAATTTTTCTGGTTTTTCAAAATATTTTTTATGTTTTCTAAATTTTATAACATATTTAAAATTGATACTAAAGATATTTTGGTCGAGCGAAAAACTCTTTAATACTGTTGTTATCAATAGATATTAAAAAATATATTTTTAGTCCTGGTTAATACTAACTGGACTAAAAATATTTTAGCCAAACGAAAAAAATCTTTAAAACCAGTTACTTAAAAAATCTTTAGTCATATTTATTAATAACAACCAGTACATAGAGAAAAAAATTATTTAGTACCGCTTGTTATACACAACCAATACTAGGATGGTATATACTTTATCTCGTCTTCTCATCTCTATGTCCTTCACGCCGATGCCATCCATATTGACATCGTCGCGCGTCCACCTTCCCACTAACGATAACATCCTCCATGCCACATGCCTACCTTTCTACCAACAACGCTATCCTCGATGTCGGCGCTATCACCATCTTTACCGTCGACATCGTCGTAGATGCCGTTGTCATCTCTAAAGTAAGAATATCACCTAATGAATTATATAAGTCCTATTTATAAATAACTTATTAAGACCGTTAATCATATATATGTGTATATGTATATGTATGTGTATATAATATATATATATATAAAGTAGTATAGTAATAAAAAAAGAACTATAGCAAAAAAACACTTTATTACTATACCAACCGACACATTGCCTTCACGTCGCGTGAGTGACTAACTGTACTAAAAATAAGTTTTTACTACCAGTCAATTAAATCTGGACAAAAATGCCCATTTTTATTTTTGATTAATCGTACCAGTTACACAATCGTAATAGAGGTTACGAATCGTTTCTTAATAACTATTTCTCTAGTGATATGTACCAAACTAATCATCACAATTCAAGCCACAATCAAAGCAAACAAAATATATATTTTGGTCACCACATGTATTACTATGAAATCATGCCAGCTGGCCGAAGAGGACCTGATCAAGTACTTCTTGTGTCTTGGATGCCCCAGACAAACACAATACTTAATTTAATTTAAACATATAGTTCCAGGGGGTTCAATAAATTATTTGCATGGATCCGTTGTTAGGATAGGTTCGCAAATACTCTGTTGTCGTATAAACAAACCGTACAATAAATCTAATTATTGTAGTATACTATGTGTATCACCAACCACTGCACTGTACACATGAAGTAATTATGAAGGAAACTGGTTACAGTGCTGGTGTTTTCTTTGATTGATTAGAGACTTCATCGATGCTGGGTAGTGTTCTACGCAATTGCCATTTTTGGCTCAATTATTGTGTTCATTGGTCATGTTGTTGAAGGGCTGGAGCTGTATAATATTACAGCAATTCAAATATAAAAGATGCTCTGATAAATATATAATAGTGTGATAAAAATTCTATTGTGTATTTCTTTCTCTCCAAATCAGAAGCCTAAAAAATAAAAATATTTAACAATAAAAGCCATCACTATGAGATACTCCGTCAGCCCTTTTTACTAGTGACCCTGGCTAGAAATTCACTACACTATGAATCCATGACATAATATTTCAGACGATTAACTTGCGGGAATAAAATTTAATTAGAGACATTATTTGCTGGTATTATAATATGTGCGCAAAATAACATCCATCATCATATTAGCGCTTTTAAAGCTATATTTGGTTGCCTGAAATTTATGTCACAGACTTTTCTGCCGCTGAAAACATTTCATAGAAAAAGTTGAAGATCCATCTCATGAAAGAAAAAAAGAGTCAAGAAAGGATGGAGTTGATCATATATTAAAAAAAATCAATTTTTGTACTTAGCTTCTAGATATGTGTGATGATGTATAACAACATCGGGACATAAAACAGGGCATTTTTAACATTATTTGAGCTATGGCATTTTGCAATAAAAAAACAGAACTGCTATTTGTTTGGCAGACGGTCAGATACAAATATTTGGTTATGTTGGTAGATTTCTCACGCATGAAAACAACTTAATATCTTCTACCTATTGAAGGACGAAGAAATATCCATCAAGAGTTGGACTAGCTATAATGATGATATTCTTAATTGTGGCAATTAATTGAAGTAAACCTTCATTAGTCATGACCCTCATCTACCTGTGAGCTGTCCACCACTAGTCCATCACTACGCAATCAGCGAGTCACCAGCAACAAAAGCAGAACAGCACAACCCCTACATGGCCATATATAATATGAGCTGTGATCATGCACACACCAAAAAAAAGAGAGGAAGAAAACGTTTTAAATCATTTTCAACTAAAAGCCATGAACATTACTTACTCCAGTCCAAAATACATCAAGTTTCGAAATACCTTTGGTCAGGCATTTAAAATTTTGCTTTTCAAAAAAACATTTAAGCTTTAAGATTTGATATTGTTTTGAATTCTGATTGTATATATAAAATTAGAGTAAATTGTGCTAAACCCTAGGTTTTATTGTCCGATTTATAAAAATCATAATGGTTTTGGCACACACTTAACTATAGATTTTTTAGTAGAGTTTAGAAAACACCCTAAATGAATCTTAACTAGGAGTATTTTGGAAGCACCATGTCAAGCAACCAACGGCTCCATATGTAAGAATAGATAAGATTCACTTAGAACGAACGAGGTTTTCTGAAACATTAGTATAAAAAAAGTATGTGGCTATGCAATATGTGCTAAAAACCCGATGATTTTATGTATGAATTTCGTGCCATCATAATACTATACATATATGATTATATTACAATTAAAATTAATAAGAGTAAAATTTACATTAGACCATCTTTGCGAAAGTTTTATTATGAAATAGGAGTGGACACATCTTTTTATTTAACACTACATATATTCTTCATTGTTTGTACTTTGAACCGGAGTGGACGACTTAAATGTGCATAGCCAACAACTCGAGGGATCTAGTGCCAGCTTCCTCCGCTCATGTGCATGCTTCCTCGGCGACAGCATAGCCCTGATCTGGAGGAGTGTGTTTGGAAGCTCTGCTCGGTAGTGGCTGCTTTCCCACTCGTCCACGTTGAGCTGCTCGGTGTCATTCCAGCAAGAGCCTTCTCAAGTCGCCAATCCACTGGATCTCAAGTACGGATTGAGTGATGAATCGAGGATCGAGACGTAGACAGCGATGTACCAAGTTGAAGGAGCAGTAGTCCAAAGTGTAAAAGGTGTGTCGAGTGAAAAAAGAAACGAGTCTATCCTTAGTGTAAAGTGAAACTTGGCTAATAAAGGTACTCCAAAACGAAATTTACTCGTACAATAATAAAGTTATAGTTCCAAGATTGCATGGTATCCAAAATAGAACATATATTTTTATGACCAAGTTGTGGGAATATATCTCTTACTTTTCTACCCTATTGAATCTATATACCCAAATCCTTAACTTAGACTGGTTGGTGTGCAATGGCTTTTCTACTATTGAAGTGATGGACCTCAACAGCGGTAACGTTAATATCAAGCAAAAGGTGGGAGCGACAACAATTTTTCCTTGAAATGACAGACTTGACAAACCTCCTTCTCAAACATCCCTAAAATGCACGTAAGAGGACGTATACCAACAACCAATGGAACCATATAGCGTGAAATGGAATCCCAATTTAGCAATTTTGTGTGAACAAGTTATTTGGAGCGAGACAACAATTCTTAGAACCACCTGCACCGACAATAGCAAGCAATTTGTGGCCAACTGTTACTAGAAAAAAAAGTTTTCTCAAAATGAAAATGCTGGTAGAAACCATGAGAAAATAAAATAAAATAAAAAACATGCATCTTTATGGGAAAAGATAAAAGTAAAAAAACTTTTACAAATATCTTCCGATGCTGATGTGTTCTTATCTGCTTAATAAATAAGAATGTGCATGCTTTTAAATAATCCGATTAAAAAAACTTAATTTTTTAAAATACTGTTTAAAATCACCATCGAATAATTTTCACGAATCATTCGTTCAGCTATACAGCCATTTGGCACAAAGATTTGGCGTAACTTCTAACCACTCAAATCAAACGGTTTATGATCTTGGTTAGTACGTACGTATAGCACTGCGCCGTAATTAATTAATTTGTTGATGTGGTAATGAATTGATTAAGCGACCAAACAGGCAGCATGATTATACTGTGGCGGGTTGTCCTTCCCTGGCCGGTAAGCAACCACACCACACTGGTAGTCGCAATCAAAACCCAAATCACCACCTTCGCGCGGGCCGACCACCCTACCTTCCCTCCCTCCCGGTCTTTCTCTCTCTACACTACACTCTCTCCTCCCTCTCTCTCTCTCTCTCACACACCCACACACTAGCAAGCAGCGGCAACAACTCCTACAGCAGCAGCCGCAGCTAGATCACCACCCGCTCCGGCAGCCCACCACTCACTCTCTCCCTCCCTCGCCGGAGTGAGCGACTCACGGGTGCAGCGTCGCCACGCGGGGGGAGACCGGCGCGGCGACCTGCCGTCGATCGAGGGCGCTTCTTCCGCTGCGGCGGTCGTGGCGGTGGCGGTTTTGCGGCGGAAGGGGGCCTCTCTCTCTCTCTCTCCCCGGCGAGGTCTGCGTCGGCGTCTGAGGCGAAGGAGGAAAGGTTCGTGCTGAATGCTAACTCTTTCCTTTGCCCCGTGGTGACGGTGTGGGGAATCCTCCGGGGGTTGTTGCTGCTGCTCGGGGTTCTTGCGATTGGGGGGGGGGGGGGGAGGGGATAAGAGGGAGAGGAATGCATGAACAGTGGTGCTCCATTCCTCGCCGGCGGTGGCAGATCCGGGGAGATTCCCGCCCAAATCTCGCTTCTTTTGAGCCCACGGTTCGGCATCCTTCGGGGAATTTTACCCCAAGTGGTGCAGGGGGTTTTCGATGGATCTGACTGCATCTTCAGTGAACTACGTCCTAACGGGGATCAGGGCGTTTCTTTGTGGTTCATTATACATTTTAGCAGTAAATCTTGTAGTTGGTGCGCAGGTGCGGTCTTTGCTGGTAAATTGCAAACCAAAGGGAGTTTTTTAGAGGGTCTGGTGGATCTGAGTTGGCTGGGCTTTGCTTCTTGATTAAATCTCAGAGCCTTTTCAGTTAGTTGGATGTGCTTTTGGTTGGTTGTTTGTACAATGCTGATGGCCTCTATTATTTATGTGGCCTTTGGATATGGTACAATATTAATCTCTAGTGCAAAGATGAGGCTTTTTGGAGGTAATGTTGAGATTTTGTTTACTTACATGGGAAGCACAATGGTAGATTATTTTCTGAATGCAGCCTTTTAGAATTCTTGCATTTAGGCTCTTTATGGGTAGTATTGGATTCAGTAGTTTTTTGGAAAGTGGGAACTTTTCAGGTAATTGTGGAATCTTATTTATGCTTGGTGTCTCCTCTGCTTTTCATTGGATCTGAACTAACTTGCTAAAAAGATGGAGTTTTCTGTCAATCTGTCCTTACAAGTGCCATTTTTTCACAATTTTTTACGTTTTAGAAACTGGTATTCTGTACACTGTACGAGGTGTGTTGAACTATTGATTACGAATGAATGATCCCTTTAGCAAACTTGGTATCGTGTTTGTATTTTTGTTATGTGAGTTCTCCCGGTACATATCTTCATGATACTGAAGCTTGTATCAGTTTCATTTGCAAAGTCAATAAAAATTGTTTACTGCAGAGTAACATGTGCCCCCTTCCTGAACAGCAACTGGCACTTATCTCATCTTCTTTTTGGGATATAACAATCTTGCCTACTGATTTCCATGCCGCTGAACCAGCTTTACATTATAACCATGAACATTTCTTGTTACATGGGATAATCGATGTTTGTGAACTTAACTGTATCTATGCATATCTTTTGCCTTCATTGGGAAACTAAAGATGCTTAGATGATGGTTGGGTGCATTGATGTTTTTGAAGCTATACTAGGACCAGTCCTATTGTGGAAGTGTAACTTGTATGAGGCAGGACCAAAGTCCAATACTTTTCCTTTTGTACCTTACTTGCATGAAAGTTCATTTTGACATTTTTTTGGCATGAATATTGTTTACGGATTTTATTTATTCTTCGCTGCTTGTTTTGCAGAGAAGAAATCTGATCCTTCTAGAAATGAGAGGTGTTTAAATTATAAAGATTTCCCTTTCTGGGAATTGCCTTGATACTAGCACAATGTCAAGGGTACCAAAATGGAAGATTGAAAAAGCAAAAGTCAAGGTTGTCTTCCGGCTACAATTCCACGCTACAAATGTAAGTTGCAATACATTTATATTGAGGTCATTTCTATTCTTTCTTGATGTTTGTTAACAGAAAAATTTACCGACCCTGCTAATTTCTTTCTATTTAGTAACTGATATTATGAGTTGTGCATTTTTTTCTTAAATAAATCAAGGCTGTTGCGTGCTCATCCATGCTTGAATAATGTTGACAAGGGTTCTTGTTTGTTGTAGATTCCATCAGCAGGGTGGGATAAACTATTTTTGTCCTTCATTTCTGCTGATACGGGAAAGGTATCTGCAAAGACAAATAAAGCAAATGTGAGGAGTGGAAGTTGCAAATGGCCAGATCCTATATATGAAGCAACACGACTTCTTCAGGATTCTAGGACCAAGACATATGATGACAAACTCTATAAGATTGTTGTGGCTATGGTGTGTTCTAGACATTATTTTCCCTGGTCATATATCTTCATCTATCAATCATAGGCACACTGCACACATGGTTCATTAAGTAACGTTTACCCTTTTTTGCTGTTTGTTGCAAAACCAGGGTACTTCTCGTTCTAGTATTCTTGGAGAGGTTGACGTGAATCTTGCCGAATTTGCAGAAGCACTGAAGCCTGCCTCATTAGCGCTTCCTCTTCGTGGCTGTGAATTTGGGACAATATTACATGTATGAATTTTACATAGAATTATCATAATCTAGTCAGATTTTGTTGAGGATAGTGATCTTAACAGTTCTTTGTTTTTATTGCCTTCTTATTTTCTAACATTGTTCTTTAATGAGAGTACTATTGCAGGTCACAGCACAACTCCTTACCACCAAAACTGGCTTCAGGTTGAGTTACTATGCAACAATTAAATTATTTTAAACTATTGGTTCCAACTCTTATTAATGCTGCTTACTACAGGGAATTTGAGCAACAAAGAGAAACTGGTGCCAGAAGTTCTCATCAGTTAGTGAACCAAAGAAGTCATGATCCTTCTGAAATTGGTGTGGCTTCATCGGACATTTATAGTCATAAGGTTGGTCAATACTATGTATTCTCATATAGTGACAATTGAGCATAGTTCTTTTTCAAAATGACCTTTTAGTTTTCCTTGGATGGAAGGTTGTTTATTCATGTGAAGTAGGCATTCTCAATAGTATATTCTCCATTCTACATTGCAATTATACCCTATCCATGCCACATATAATAAATCCATATATTGTTTTCATTGTTGTTGTAACTTCATTAAGTACATGGTTTATCAGTAAATATTGTTTCTTTTTTTTCGATTTGAGATGTAATCAAACAGATCAAGATGATACTAGTTTGTTTTCTTGAGATTGACCATGGTAATTTCCAATACACAAACTATGTGGCGTATTAGAATATATATTTATTGGATTCTGTCATGGGTTGGCTAGGCCCATTAGGCAGCCCCTGTCAACCAGAGCAGCATGGTTGCACACCCAATATGTGGCAGTACCAGAACCTTATTTGCTGGGTTGGTTTGTAGGTAATTAGTTGCATTCAGCATATCTAATAGCCTGGCTATTTTAAAGGAGTCATGTAGTCATGAGAAGGCAAGCAGGAACAAAGACTGAAAACTCTCAGTCTAAGTCTACCTCTCACCTATAGCAGTGGATGCCGTGCTGCTACCTTCCTGGCGGTCTTAGTCTTTAGTCTTTGCACTGTTATGGATTTGGTTCATGACAACTTGTTATCAGGACCAACCTCCATGGTTTCTGATGCTGTCACAGCTTCACGTAGCCAGCTCCATGGGTGATGTGGTGACGCATTGGAAACCAGCTTCAGCACAGCTGCACCTATCGTCCACTTCATCACTAGTGCCACTACTGGCTTCGCTGTCACTAACTCCACAAGCGATGACAATGAAGCCAGCCTTCCATGCTGGCACCATAGATGTTTTTCATTGCTAGAGTCATGGGTAAACCAATGGAACCAGCCTTGATGGGACTGCTCCACTTGTCAATCTCACTGCTAGTGTCTCTTTTGGTTTCATCATTACTAGCAATGCCCCAGAAATAGGTCAAGGCACTGCAGCAATCTTCTGTGGCAGATATGTCGACAGCAGACAGCCTTTGGCAGCAGCGCAAATGCTGTAATCTGGACATTTGGTGGTCTTTGACATGGTGTCGATTCTGCAACCTTCTGTTAACGTTGGACCACCTTCAACTGCAACCATGGCCACCACCTACAGCTTGAGGACGAGCCGCTCAAAAGGAGTGTGAAGTGTTGTGGCAGTGGGCTGCCCAGCCAATCCATTAGGGCACCGTGCAAAAGTACGAGGACCCTTCAGCCAGCCGGCTTGTCATCAGGCAGAAGCAGCATGTCAGATTAGCCGCCATAGTTGTTTGTTCCTTTTAGTTAGCAGATAAGCTAACATTGTTAGGCAATATCTTATCCTTTAGTTAGATTGGATTGTTAGGAAATGCTCCTATAAGAGACATTTGTTTGGTTCATTGAAGGCAATCAGAAATAAATCAAGAGTTCCTAGTATCTTATCTATCCTTACTCTTGCACAAGCAGTGTGGCCACTGGTTGTTAACTCATCAATTCATCATCATGGTGGTTGTGCTGCCTGGGCCCAATGCCATCTGAACTGCACATGACACTGGTTCTCTGGTCTTTTCAGCTGGAGGTTTCAGTCTATATTGAATTATTGATTGTACTAATGCTGGCTGTACTGCAAAACATTACTAGAGAAATCACCTATTATGCCTAGGGTCATGATAACCTGTGAAATATGCCTGTCTTACAGAACTTATTACTTTCTCTATAGAAGTGGTATAGAGGGAGGAAGAGTGGGAGTTTATTTGAATCATCTCCCTTATTTGTTTGTGTATCACTGCCTTTTATTAATTAAGTCACTTGATTCTCAGTTACTCACCATAATTATTTGTATCATTTGAATAGGCTAATGCAAGGATCAAGGTGAAAGAAACTTCTTTGGGGCTCCCTTTGACGGAAGATTCTGCCGGGTCGACTGAAGACTATGAAAACTCATCGCACAATTCTGATGGTCTTTTTACTGAAAAAAATGATCCATATGGTGGTCATGAAGTCAGTAGCTTTAGGACAACAATCTCAGGTGATCTACCACTGAGCTCTACAAGTCAAAGTCCTACTCCAGAAAGGGGGCCATTTCGGAGTAAGCACCTTTCACCACCAGGGAGCAATGACTGGACTTATGGATTTAGTCCTGAGCTTTCCACTGGGCATGATCTAGCTGCTGCTCATGAGGAGAATAATCAACTCAGGTCCAGATTGGAGGTGGCTGAGTCAGCCTTTTCTCATCTCAAGTCAGAAGCAACATCTCTGCAGGATGTTACTGACAAATTAGGTACTGAAACGCAGGGTCTTGCCCAACAGCTTGGTGTTGAGCTTATGTCACGAAATCAGCTCAGTGCCGAAGTATCCTTGCTAAGGACAGAATGTTCCAAGCTGAAAAGAGAGCTGCAAGAAATGAAATCTGCTAAACCCTTGCAGCAAAAGGCAAATGGCGAAGGTAATCTCATGACAACTGCAGGCCAAGGGAATACATCAAGTAAGTTTGGAAATGATGTTCTTGCAGATTCTTCAATTCATGATTGTCAAACTGAGTGGTTGCAAGGATTGCTGCTTCTTGAAAGTAAACTGCAGCAGACCAAAAATAATGCTCTGCATGGACTCCAAGCAGCCGATCTTGATTTTCTTCTTGCTGATCTGGGGGCTCTTCAGCGTGTCATTGAGAACCTCAAGCAAGGTGTGCAGATTGGACAGATGAAAGAAAATCACTATCTAGAGCACTTGGCTCCACCCACAAATGCTGCTCATCAACCAAGTTTAGGGTGTGATCATGATTCCAACAAGAAAATCTCTGGCAGTACAGGCACAGTGGAGGAGAAAATGTGCGGGCTCTTGCAGAAGTTGGAGGACTCGAAAACTGAGAAGGAGAATCTGTTGGAGAAGATTAGCCAGATGGAGCGCTACTATGAATCTTTTATCCACAAGCTTGAGGAACGACAGAAACATACAGAAATGGAATTGGAAAATCTCAGGAAAGAACACAATGCTTGTTTCTACACTGTTTCTGTTCTCCAAGCCCAGAAGCAGAAAATGCATGAGGAAATGAATGATCAATTGATGAGGTTTGTTGAGGACAGAACAACATTAGAAGCTCAAAATAAGGATTTTGAGAGGAGGGCAGTTGCTACAGAAACTGCACTAAAGAGGGTTCGATGGAATTATTCTGCTGCTGTGGAGCGTCTACAGAAAGATCTTGAGTTGCTGTCCTTTCAGGTTCTCTCTATGTATGAGTCAAATGAAACTCTTGTGAAGCAATCCATTATAGAAGATTTTGAGAGTTTCCCTGAAGAACAGTCTGCAGTAGCAGATTTAGGTGCTAACAAGGATCGTGGGCCATACATGTCCAATTCTGAATCCCAAGCATTTTCAGCAGAAAATGGCAGACAAGATAATCTCACTTACAAAATGGATGGCCAGAAAAGTCTTCTTCGGGACCTTAGAATGGAAGAGATCCGTAATAGATCGGAATTTCAAGTTCTAAGTAATACTAATCTACAGATCGACTATTACAAAATTGACAAACTAGAAAAGACCTTTTCAACAACGGAATCTGAGTTTTTAGAAATGTATATGGCGAACATAGAGTGGCAGGTATTCTCTGATGTGCTACGTGAGGCTCACTGTACTGCATTGGGTACAATCAAGCTAATGCAGGAAAGACTACACATGCTAGAAATACAGCTTCATGACTCTAATGATGCTAGGGATTCTTTAGTGCTGAAGTTGAACACTGCATTGGACCAAGCCAAAACTGTGAAAGAAACTGAAGCAGAGTACATTTTGAAATGTGATGATTTTATGGTGAAGAAGAAAATCTTAGAAGCAAAACTCCAAGATATGTCAGCTGAAAACACTTTATTAATGGAAAAGCTCACAGAATCTGAAAGATATGTTGAGGAACATGAATCTTGTGAAAGCAAGTACAAGGCCTGCGCTGAAGATAGGAAGAGATTTGAGGATCTTTTGATGAAAGAAAGTCTGCAAACCAGTCATCTTAAGGATGAACTCAGATCAGTTGTGGAAAATTTTGAGGCCATGAAAGATGAATTACATAAACAATCCACATTAAATAATGATATGCAAATTGTCTCTGCATCCCTTCAAGTGCAAATGAACAATGTATGCAATGAGATTATTTCTTCCAGCAAGGACGCTGGCATTTCTGGCTTAGATGAGGCATCTCTGCTACATGAACTTCAAAGAAAGAATTACACTGCTGTCATGGCAAGCTTGGAATTCTTCCAGAAGCAATCATGCCAGGAGGTGCTTCGACTTTGTAGGGATAAGGAGGCAACTGAAGAAATGTGTGATGCTCTCCGAAGCAGAACAGACAAGTCTGAACTAGAGTTGCTTGATATGAAGCAGAAGTATCAACTTGATTTGGATACCACAAAAGAAAAACTGAACTTCTCTGAGGAACGTATGGAGATGCTTGAGAAAGAACTACAGAACATGACACACAAATTTAAGATTAGCTCAGAGGCTCAAGAAAAGTATTGCATTATAAACGCTGACTTAACATCAAGGTTGGCACAAATGGAAGGTGAGCTGCAGAACATTACCAGTGAGAATGAAGCACTTTGTAAAAAGTTGAAGGATATTGCTGCTATTGTTGAGGAACATGAGAAGACCAAAGTAACTCTTGCAGAATCTGAGGAGGAGAACAAAACTCTTACCCAGTCATTACAATCTAAAGATGAAGCAATGATGCATATGGAAAATGAAATCAGAAGTTTGCAAGATGATCTGAGATCTAGTGATGAGAATTTGCTAATAGAAAAAAGGTTGATGGAAGAGCTTCAGTCTACCCTTGCAAGTCTGACGTCACAACTTGGTCATAAGGATCAGGCCCTGCTTTCCTTTGATGAGCACAAAACAGAGTTAAATCGTCTGAGGGACCAGGTTTTGGACATGGAAAGGGCGAACAGCTTGATGCAAGATGCTCTTTCACAAAGTGAACAAATCCAGATGGACCTCAATTGTAAAAATATCTCACTCCAGTCCCAACTTTCCAATATTGAAGATCGGTTAGCAACAGTTCTGAAGGACACACTCGCCACTGAAACTGAAGCTAGTTATATGAGAAATCTGGTTGACGAGCTTACTGGACAGCTTGATTTCTTGAGAAATGACCTTGAAAAACTCCATCTTAAGAACAAAGATGCTGATGATTTACTAAGGGTACACATGTCAACTGAAGCAGAATTAACTGATAGAATTGCCACACTTGAAGCAACTATCCATTCTTTAGAAATAGACCTTGCCAGGGTTAATCAAGAGAACGAAGGACTTGAAGAGCTTATAAAAAGAAATGAAGAACAATTGGTTCAAGTTGGTACCAACAAGTCTCGAGATATAGTAGAATCAATTGATAGCAGTGAGAAAGTTTTGAAGTACAAAGATGACATTTTGCAGCTTAAAGTCTTACTGACAAATCTTGAAGAGCAGGCTGATGATTTGAGATCTACAAAAGATGAGGTTGAAATTCTAAACATGGTTCTAAGATCAAAATTGGAGGAACAACAGACTGAAATATTGTCATTGCTCCAGGAATCTGGACATGAGTTGGCGAATTTAAAAGAACAGAACAAGGATCTTACTCAAAAACTTTCTGAACAAACTCTGAAGGCAGAAGAGTTCAAGAATTTGCCTATCCATTTGAGAGCACTAAAAGAGAAGGCTGAAGCTGGAAGAAAGGAGAAAGAGGGTTCATTGTTTGCCATGCAAGAATCCCTCAGAATTGCATTCATTAAAGAACAGTACGAAACAAAGGTTCAAGAACTGAAAGGTCAGGTGTTTGTTTCGAAAAAGTATGCTGAAGAGATGTTGCTGAAGCTGCAGAGTGCTTTGGATGAGGTTGAAACTGGGCGGAAAAATGAGATTGCTCTTGCTAAAAGAATCGAAGAGTTATCAATGAAAATTTCTGAAATGGAATTGGAGATGCAGGATGCCTCAGCTGATAAAAGAGAGTTGTCTAATGCATATGACAGCATAGTAACAGAACTGGAATGTACAAAATTGAACTTTGATTGCTGCATGGAAGAAAAACAGAAGATTGAGGCCACTCTTCAGGAGTGCACTGAGGAACGCAACAGAATAAGGGTGGAGCTTGACCTGGTTAAAAAATTGTTTGAGAACATGGCATTAACTGACAGTCCTACTGTGCCTGATAATTCTGGATCATGCACCTCTGGTGCTACATCCATTGGACAAATTCTTGGAGATGTCAAACCTGGGTCTTCATCAAAGACAACAAAAAATACGCCAGAAGTTGATTCACGATTACAGCAAGATGAAGATAGAATCCAAAGCATGAATGTTTCATCAAATTTGGCAGCAGGGGAGGATGTTAGGAGGTCTATTGAGCAGCATGAACATGCCAAATCTGTGCCATCCAAGAACTTAGAGGTAATCAGTCTACACATTATTCCCTCAGTGTCACGTGTACCAATTTAATGGAAAATAGTGCAAATAGTCAAGCTTCTATCAGAACATTTGCCAGGGTTTGTTCAATTGCACCTAAACAGAATACAACTTTTGCTGTAGTGGAAGTATGCATACATATACACGACTCTCATCTGATGTAGCTTAGCTTGAGAACCACGTCATGACCTTGAGTACTAGAGAAAGTATATGCTTCAACTTTGAAAAACTAGACTAGGCTTAAGGTACAAAGTAGATAATTCATTGGTGTATTTATTTGTGTTTGCTGATAGTTAAACTATGGAGTAGGAAAGTGATTATAAAATGGAAAATTAGTAACTCAAAGTAAATTGATTTGTTAATTAGTCACAGCACACCCCTGTTCCTGTATAACTCTTTTTTTCCGTGTGCCTCCCATAAATACTTCTCTATTAAGTTTTAGAAAATTTATCTGAGTTTTGGACTATAGGACGATTGACATGACATGATGTCCACAAGATGTTTAATTCTCATGCATTGTCAGATCGTTGATAAACTTTGGATAGTTTGTTTAACATCAAATGAGAAACCTAGAGCAAAGTGTAGGTGTTGTGAGTGTCAGAACTTAGAAAAAGATGGTATCAGGGACTCGAGCAAATTATTGCTCCCTTCTAGATGATGGTAGTCTGCTTTTTGGTATTTTGCATATAAGTGCCAATGTACCTTCTTATTTGTTTTTCATTTTTGTTTTACTGCTTGTACTTTATTGCCTCTAATAAGCAAATATAGTTAACAGGTATTTGTTTTGCGCCACATTGACTCTAACTTTTATATTCCTTTATTTTATTTCAGTATAGATATTACAGCAGTTTGCTTTCTCAACTTATTTTGTTTTTACTGTTTTGAATAATTGCCAGAAGGAGTGTGAATCATCTTTAGAGAATCACTCGCCTGGTAAAACTGCCATCAACGATATTTCTATGGAGCATAGGAAATTAGCAGTTGACTTGTATCATTTCCAGGAGGAGGTATGCTAAAATTTCTCTTGGTGTATTATTTCTTCAAACTCAAATTACGTTCATACAAGTTTTCAAATGGCTGGATATATTCCTGGGTACCTGCTGAAAAAAAGATATGGCTTTCTTACTCGAAGAAAAGCAATCTAGTTAGTTGTGTATTTGAGCCTATATCAGGGTGCTGAGATATCATCATATGTGTCACAAATATAAAGTGCGTATGATATATGTAACATACACACATACATGTACTCAGTGTTTACTATCTATGAGCAAGGCATGAATACGAGCAACTAAGGACTATGAAATTTTACAATATAGACTTGGCATGATACAGATGACAAGTTTATTTATACAATTGTTGTGGTAAATAAGGAAGACTGTAACTACTAGGTACAGTTGGATAATCCCAAAAATGAAGAACTTGCATCTATCTGTAATTACTGAATGCATAGGATGGTGTTGATCAGGCTGATGCAATGTATTGTTTTGCATATGCAGCTGGAAAGACTGAAAAACGAGAATTTGTCTCCTCTTCTTCCCCTGGACATTAATCTAATTGACCCATCACTCAGTGGTTTGGAGAGGGCGTTGTCACAGCTTGATATGGTATGCATGTCTCCCCCTTTCTGTTGTACTATTAAACGTGAGCCAGCATGGCATTTACTTTATGCTCGCTTTTTAATATGACACTTTCTAGGCAAATGAACATTTAAGGAGTATTTTCCCTTCATTTAAAGAGCTTCCTGGTTCTGGCAATGCCTTGGAAAGAGTACTTGCTTTGGAACTCGAACTAGCAGAAGTACTCCAAGCAAAGAAGAAAACAGACATCCTTTTCCAGAGGTAGCTAAATTCAGTCATTGTCTCTTCTTTCATGTTTGCTGTTCTGTAGCAAAGCGTATTTTTATTGTTGCTAGCGAAATGCCTGATTGCCCGCGTGCATGCAAATGGGTAAGAATGAATCATCCAGGCCTGTTCAAAAAAAAGAATGATTTTTGCATCAAACATGTCCTTTGCTCTTTTTTGTTACAAAAGCACTCGATAGTGTTTACATGTTTAAACTATGAAACTAACTCGTACATTACATATATATATACAGGTCACTTCAATTGTTTTAGCTTTTCCATGTTAAATTGTGATTACCGAGCCAAATAAAAAGAGAATGAAATATAAAAGGTGTATTATGTAATATCAAGTAAAGTATTAAAATGTAATGCAACCTTAAATAAGAGAGGTTCGAATAATAATAAAAAGAGCATGTGCCCTCTGTTTACCATAATACACCTAAAAAAACCATATTTATTTAGAAACTCCTGAATTTTGAGAAACTGTGCTTTTTAATTTTCTTTATGGATCTATGTAAAGATACTAGTTTTCTTGAAAACAAAACTAGCTAGAAAAAAGGTAAAGTGAGATTTTATTGTGTTTAGTAAGGCTAGTCGATTCTTATTCAGCTGAAGACTGATTGCCTGATTTCTTTTCTCGTCAGTTCATTCTTGAAGCAGCATAACGATGAAGCAGCAGTATTCCAAAGCTTCAGGGACATTAATGAACTGATACAGGATACGATTGAGCTGAAGAGGAGGCAGGTGGCAGTAGAAAGTGAGCTAAAAGATATGCATGACAGGTACTCAGAGCTCAGCGTGCAGTTTGCTGAAATGGAGGGAGAAAGGCAGAAGCTTGAGATGAACCTGAAGAGCCGATCACTCAGAAGATCGTAGGAAAACAGAAAGAAAAATGAAAACAAAAATCAAGAAAGTAGCCAGTCGCGGAGTTTGTAAACGATCTTATTCCGTGACGGTTCGCGAATACTTTTTGTAATGTAAATATCAGTAGAAACTCAGCATGTGGAATCAGTTGTAGAGTTGTGTGCCATATACATAAAATGTAACATCTTGTACAAGCCCTTCGTGCTCAGAAACATTCTTGTTAATCTAATCGTTATTATATGCCAAAAACCAGCAGCCTTTCAAGTGTGTATTCACATTTGTTGTTGACTCTAGCTCTCAGTTTTTTATGGTATTTTCAGCATAGGCTGGATGTACGGTCCATATTTTGCTGTTGTTAATTACTGGCTAATACAAGAAAATTACTTCTAATTATTTATTCTCTTCCATGTATGTTCTGATGTGAAAACGAAATATCCTTACGTATTACTGGCATCTTTGACGTGTAATTTCTGTAAACATGATTTCTGTCAATTTTATTTTTTTGAACCAGTCTTGGTATCATATCAATAGTTCAATACTATACTTAATTATCAACATTTGACAAGTCTGCAAGATTGGCGGCAAGTCTATAGTGTAGACAACTACGGCCGTACTCGAGAGCTTCGCATTTTTTTACCACAGTCCGGCGACTGAAACTCTGAAGCAATCATGTGTAAAGCATCAGCCATCATAGATGCGTTTCATACTGGCATTCCCTACTTGATTTGATGTCATTAGTGATAATATACTATCCAAAGCATATGTAATTGTTAACACTAAAATTTAAACGATCCAATGGTACGAGGTCCAATGGATAGTTTGATTCAGTCATCGATCGATGGAGATATTGGTCAGCTCGAGAGACAAAGCCGATCGGAATTGTACAGAAGCCGATCAGATTAGTAGAAGATTGGATCAGTTTGAAGATAGAGAATTATCCGATCGAGATCAGGTCCAAGAAGCCCGAGAAAAGATAGGAAAAATATCGTCTTGAGTAAAAGAAGATCCGATTGCTACAGTGGAGAAGCCGATCGGGTTATAGTGAAGAAAGACTTGTTCCAAATTGAAAGATTATTCAGATGAAACCTGGTTTGCGAAAGAACCATAGACTCCACGGTAGAATGTTTGTCTTTGTAAATTATAACCTTATTTAATTAGAAAAGTTTAGCTGGTTAGTTAACTTCTTTAGAAATATTTTCCTTTGTTCTTATTAGAAAATAATGTCTAATGGTCGTAGATGCGTCGGACTCTGTCTGTAAATCCAGGGTATAAATATAGACCATTGAAAATATGTAAAATATTTCTCGGTCAATATACAATCTTGGCGTATCGCCACCCTAGTTTATCTAGATCTTACCAGCGGGTTCTGCCTCTCAACGTGGGGCTACATCGGTTAAATCCGATCTTCGACGAAGGGGTAAGTCCCGCCACCATCTCGATATGTTCTGCTCTGTCTGAGACTGTATCGGTTAGGTTCGACCTCTTAGGCCGATCAGACGTATCGCATCACGTTCGTGCGGGACCTATCGACATGTTAAGCTCCCTCTGTCGTCGTCAATTTCGTGCTGCATCAGTTAGATTCGACCTACGGGGCTGCCGACGGTAGATCAAACTTCAGGCCTATAGTCTTCTGCACGGCGTATCATCGGAGTGCTAACCGATGAGTTATCCATGCTCTGAGCTTCACGCCCAGCGCATCAGCCCCTCGACCGATACGCATCAGACTTTAGAGGTGTCCCTTGATGCGTAACGCCGAGCGTATCGGTCTCCTAGCCGATACGCACCCGCCTTCAGAGAGGTGTTCCCTCATCAGCTCAGCTAGCCGATGGGTTCGTTCCTATCTTTGCTACAGCATAGCCGATCCGACGTCCTCCGTATCATCGCTGTTGGCCCTGACCTTGTACTATCTCGGTTAGATCCGATCTTTGAGGTTCAGTGTTAATGGCGTTGTCTCGATGGGCGATAGGTCTCATGTTGTCATATCCGGAGCGGCATCGGCTTTGCAACCCATGCCTTTTTATACTATTCCTTGTCTAGTCCGCATGTGCCTTCATCGGTTTTTCCAGCCAATGAACTACTGTTCGGCTATCCGGAGGGACCTTGTGCGATTTATCTTCTAAGTACATCCTATTTCCTTCATCAGCTCTGTGGCCGATTCCCTGTCAACACCTATCCACATTGGCTCCCCAGCCGATCGAAGAGTATCTCGATCCTATCGGCAGCTAGCCGATAGCGAGAGCCTATATCGGCCTACCGTCCGACAGACCTGCTCATCTTACTTCCTTGTCAATTACAGGGTTAAATTGACTGGTATGTCCGCACCCTTACTGACGCGCCGGAGCCGATTGAACCCCACAGACTCCTGGCGCGTGTACCTCAAGCCACGCAAAAAAGCCAATCGGCCTGCACTGAAGCTAAGCAGACCTCCCAGGCGATCCGGCGCGCCGAGACGCGAGGGACCTCGGCGCAAACAGTAATCTGCTTACACAAGAAAATATTCTGTTCTGATGCTTAAAAAATATATTTAGCGATGTTACGTAGACGAAAAGTGAAGGACAAATGCACAAAAGAGTAGGCAGATTCTAGACAATGGCAGCAGGTAAAGAATGGAATTTCAGAAAAGAAAAGGCAAAGCATTGCTGATGCATGATGCAAATTGGCATTCAGGGATCTGGTGCTAACTTCAGATGGAGAGGCAAGAATCAATGCCAAATTGGAATCAGAAATTCAAGATATGAAACTTTTGACACGCCAAAGGAAAGCAGATGCTCCAAAACATATCATTTCCAGTGGAACAAAGAGATTTAATATTTATTTGACAGAAAAGTGCAGGTCAGAGTTTGCCTTTTGCCAGGTTGTGGAAAGCTTCAATTGGATAAGGAGAGAAGAGAAGACCTGGTACCGGTCTCAGCATGCAGTTCACAACAATTGGACATTACATTTCCTTGTAGAAAATTTCAAGTTGCAACAACTCAGGACATAAGCTTATCAGCACATTTATTTCATTTTATATCTAGAACAGTTTACAGATGAGGATCAATTGATTCAATGCACATTCTTTCCATCAAGAAGTGAAGAAAAAAAATGCCAAGCAATACAACCAGAATAACAATGAAAAAAAGATCATATATTTGGCAGTGGTGATTGAGATAGCATTGTTGTCTTGAGAACGGGAGAAAGCAGTATGGTTTTCTCCATCTTATGTGATGTATTACACAGTTGAGTTAACACAGAATGCATATACATATGTACTCTGCTGTCCAAATTAATTTCTGCAGCTCATTACTCACATATCCAAACCATACACATATGAATCATTTTCGCTTAAGATGACAGCCCCAGAAAGTTTACCGTTGACTTGATCAGATATGGTAGAAGCAATTCTACTCAACAGCAACGCTGCAAACAGTAAAAGCATAACAAATTATATGTTGAGCACCTGGCAACTGACTAGTTCAGCAGCTGCAAGATTTTTCGACGCAATGACTTTCCACAAATTAGTTTCCTGTTCTGAAGAGAGATGTTGATTTTGGCATGTCGAGACAGCTCTGGGGGCTGACAACTCCACAGGCTTCAGAACATCAGTTTGCATTATATTGATCCTGCTATTTACATCTTTGATGATCAAATGGAGCTTGCCAAGAAATCCCGCAAGTAAGTACGGACATTCCGATTCCGTAAAGTCACCTACAGGTACCTGGCCAACAGCAACCTTCCAAGTATCCTCATGAGGATCATAAATCTTTATCTTACCTCTATCAGAAGAAGTTGATGGCTCCAAAGCATACAGGTCCCCATCTATGACAGCACTTAATTTTGTACCAGCCTGCCTCGCAGGCCAGCCCTCACCCATTCCTACAGGCATTTCTGCCCATGAATTTGTCTCAGGATCAAAGATCTCCCCACCAACATCAACAAAGAATGGCCAGGAATACAGACTTTGAGGAACATAAAGCTTGCCTCCAAATGAGGTCATTCCTGTCGCAATGGGCTTCAGTAGCTCAGCCAAGAAGGCAGTTGGTAGAGCTTGTGCTTTCAAGAATGGCATGTCGGGCACCTCTGCCCAATTTCCTGTTCTTGGGTCAAAAACCTCGGCAGATTGGAGGGGAGCTAACCCGTTCTTGCCTTTGCTGACACCACCAACAACATACAGCTTGTTGTTCAGCAGGCTAGCCTTGCAAAATGCGCGCCTGGTGCTCATCGAGCTAACCTCCTGCCATGCATTGACAAAAGGATCATACCTCCACACGCATTTCATCGCCGAGGCTCTAGAGAATCCACCCAAAACATAGATGCACCCGTCGACCATCCCGATTGTGCAACCAAAGAACGGAATCTTGTCCAGTGAATACTTTTGGCCAAGCCAACCTCTTACAACATCAGAGATCCTGACGCTGGCTCTCAACATATCACCCAACCACAACCCAGGCAAGCCCCTCTTACACTCTCCTCCATGGCTGATCCCAGGCATCAGTGGCAGCCTCTGCCATTGGTTGCAAACCGGATCGAAAGCATGCCACGCTAGCTTCCCATCACCTGACTTGGTAAGCATGTACAACCATTCCTCACTCACACCCAGCTCCTTCCTCACTCGATACAGCTCCGCGCCGGTGATGGCAGCCTTCCAGCTCCTCGAAACCATCTTTGCATTCAGGTAACCCATCCGAGGAATTCTTGCGAGGACTTGCAGCGAGATCTCATCGGGGAGCACCGGGATCAGCCTGGGGTGGTCGTAGCCGGACAGAGGCGCTGACATCCGCAGCTTCTTGGAGGAATCTGACTTTGAAGCCTCACCCTGCTCCCACGATTGGTTCTTGCTGTTGGGGGAGCTCAAAAATGCCCCCATTTTGAGCACTTCTCTCCAACTCCTCTTATCTACCTGCAAAATCCCAAAGAGAATAGCAATCTCTCAGCATGGTGTTACAGTTTACAGTTCATAGCTTTCCTATCTACAAGAAAAGATGATTATTTTTTAAAAAATATACAGGAAAAGATGAGTTCTTCCAATACACAGGGAAAGATAGTATTCTTTTTTTTTAAAAAAAAAATCGAACTGCGTAACAAGAAAAATCCAATTGGACAGCACCAGGACCAGGAGACCTCTTGTCTGCTAATCACCCCAGGATTCCAAACTGGAGATATCCCAGGAGGCAATTCAAGCATCTCCCGAACATCAAGAACACCCCAATCAAAGGGGAAAAAATAGAAGGAAAAAAAAGCTGCAATCTTTGGCCGCAAAATCCCAATAAAATAGCACCGCCGAGCGAACCGCATTTACCAATCAAGCGATGGACATGTTGATATTTTCTACCTTGCAATCTAGTGCTGGGTCAGAGGCAGGAGCGCCGGCGGTAGTGCTGCGCCCAGCTTTCCCATTGGGTTCCAAGTGGGATAAGCTGAGTTGGGGATAGGTATTTATCTTCTTCTTGTCCATGTTTTTTTTAAATTTTTTTAGAAAAATAAGGCTTGTTTCTTTTCTTGTTTTCTTTATTCTTTTTAAGTATGCGTGCCCTTGCCTGCCTTTCTATATCCTCTCGTCTATGTTTTTTTTTTGAACTCCTTGTGCCCTTTTGTTTTCCTGGCCGGCCTAATTTTTTTTAGACACAAATACTCTGGTAGAAATAGTTAGAGAACGGTACAACATAATACCAAAACCTATACCGTTCCCTATTCTCCTTCCTAGCAGAAAAGTGACAACTACACGATAAGGTATCGTTCGAATTATTTATGATACTGACTGAAGATATGTGCTACTCCCTCTTTCTCATATTTTTTTATTTTTTGAGGAAATTAAAGTTAGGATAAATAATGATTATGATTAGTTGAGATAGGAATGTAGGTGTAGGGTTATGGTTGTGATTGGTTAATAGAAAAGAAGCAATTGTATTTAGGGTAAATTTAAATACCAAATATAGACAAAAATAATAATTGCCACTATATATGGTGCCTATATGTAATGTTGTAAGGTAGATAGGATTTACAAACCTATAAGGGCAGATGGTGCCTTGCTATCAGGGTGTAGAGCTAGCAGCGCAAAGGGGCTCAAGGCCATCAAACTTGACACAACGCATAGGAGCATAGGCGGCAAAGAGGACATGACTAGGCTAGTTCAAATGCTCGGTTGGGCTAGGCCTAGAAAACCCTAGCCAAAAAACCCAAAGCCTGATATAAACTCTAAATGGTAGGGTTGAGCCTAGCCTAAAACATTGGGCTTTCTCAGCCTAGTCTTGTTAGGCTTTCTCTTCTATTTATTATTGGGGGTTTTGGGTTTTGAGATTTAATGTTGAGGTAGGAGCCTGACCTAGCACACCATTGGACTAGGCCAACTAGGTTAGGCTACATGAATAGATCTTGGCGTGACACCCCTAGTAGAAAAGGCAACGATTAGTTGTGGAGGCCATAATAACCATGGCACGATAGCATGAGAGACATTGATCACATGGATAAAGTCTATGGGGAGAGGTGCATTGGGCTAGGAGTCACAACCGTAAGATAAAAACAATATCCTACCACCCACGACCACCTGAACCCAACCGTTGCTATGTCCATGCCTAGCACAGCTGTTAATACCTACCACCTCTAGATCTTTGACCAAAACCACTAGGCCACACCCTCTTCTCTCGTTGTATTCGTACCAGGTAACTTATTGATAGAGACGGGAAATGCGATAGAGAGTACAAAGTAGCAGTAGGGAGCAGAGAGTAGGAGGATAAGTGTAGAAATGTGTACAGTGACTAAGACCCCCAAGTGTATACAAGGGGGGTCGGGTTTATATATATACAACCCAGGCCAGTGGTCTGTCTAACACTCCCCGCAGTCGTAGCGGGAGGGGAACGAACGTAGAGACTGAACCAAAAACTGGTGAACAAATGTGTGGGCAGGCTTTTGGTCATTATATTGGCAAACTGATGTGCCGATGGTACATGGAGCACCCGAACTTGTCCTAATGTGACCTTGTCACGGACAAAATGGATATCGATCTCGATGTGCTTGGTGCGTCGATGATGGACCGGGTTGGCGGTCATGTAGACGGTACTGACATTGTCATAATAGACGACGGTCGTGGTGGAGAAGGGTGCTCGGAGCTCCTAGAGAAGTTGGCGAAGCCAGCAGCACTCGGCGACGGCGTGGGCGACGACGCGGTACTCGGCTTCAGCGCTAGATCGGGACACTGTAGTCTGGCGTTTTGAGGACCAGGATACGAGAATGTCACCGAGGTAAACGTAGTAGCCGGATGTAGAGCGTCGAGAGTCGAGGTAGCCTGCCTAGTCCGTGTCGGAGTACGCGGTGAGGGAGTCGATGGGGCTAGAGTTGAGATGCAGCCCGCTGGAGAGGGTGCCCTTCACGTAGCGTAGGATTCGCTTGAGTAGCACGAGGTAAGGTTCACGCGGAGCGTGCATGAAGAGGCACACTTGCTGGATAGCGTATGTGAGGTCGGGCCAGGTGAGGGTGAGGTATTGGAGAGCCCCGGTAAGACTTCGATAGTGAGAGAGATCGGCAACGAGTGCGCCATCGGCAGCGGAGAGTTTGGCTCGAGTGTCGACCGGGGTGGCCGTGTGGTGACAATCGGCCATGCCCGCACGCCAGAGGAGGTCGATGGCGTGCTGGCGTTGGGAAAGAAAGAGCCCGTGAGAGGAACGGGTGACGGAGATGTCAAGGAAATGGTGGAGAGGACCAAAATCGGACATGGCGAACTCAGAGTGGAGTCGGGCCATGATCTGGTCGAGAAGAGATGTCGAAGACGCTGCAAGGACAATGTTGTCGACATATAGAAGTAGATAGGCAGTAGTGAAGCCGATATGGAAAGTGAACAGGGAACTATCGGACGCAGAGGCCACGAAGCCGATGTGCCGAAGATAGGTAGCAAAGCACTGATACCAGGCACGAGGGGCTTGTTTGAGGCCGTAGAGAGAACGTTGAAGAAGACAGACGTTGTCAGGACGAGAAGGGTCGACGAAGCCTAGGGGTTACTGACAGTAGACTGTTTCCGTCAGATGGCCGTGAAGAAAAGCGTTCTTCACGTCTAGCTGATGGATCGATCAGGAACGCGAGGCAGCCAAAGTGAGGACGACTCGGATGGTGGCGGGTTTGACGATGGGACTGAAAATCTCGTTGTAATCGACACCGGGTCGTTGGGAGAAATCCCGGACTACCCAGCGAGCCTTGTGACGGGCAAGAGAGCCATCGGCGTGGAATTTGTGTTTGAAAATCCACTTATCGGTCACAATATTGGTGCCAGGTCTCGTTGTCCATTAGTGCCTTGTATTTGTCGGCCATGGCCGCATGCCACTGAGGGTCGGCCAGGACGGAGCAAGATGTTGTCAAGATGGGCGAGATAGAGCTGTGGATGGCGGAGAGCCCATAGCGCTTAGTAGGGGCGAAGGGACCCTGTCTGGGAGCGGGTGACCATATGAGAGGTGGAGGGAACTAGAGCCGATGGGTGTGTGGGAGTAATGGGAAGAACCAATCGGGTGGGGGCGTCATCGGCTCCGGGTCAATGACTGTAGATGAGAGGAAAAGAGGAAAAGAGGGAACTAGATCGGCCTGAGCCAATGGAGTCGGGTGGGCCAAGTGGTCCGATTGGTCCGATAGAGATGTATCAGCCGATGGGGTAGGGGGAGCTGATGGAAGCTAAGGAGCTGATGGAAGTGGGGTGTCCGATGGAAAGGGGACGTTATCGGCTGAATGATAAACGGTATCGGTATCGGGCGATGGAGGTGGGGCCGATGGGGGTTCGATGGTTGGGACATCGGATCGAATAGTGATGGGATATGTGAAGGGTAAGTCCTCAGCAGCGACCGATGAGGGGGCCGATGGAGGGGATAGTGGAGGAGACCTGGTCGACACGGTGTTGGTGAGGAGGAAGTTAAGATCACTAGAGGAGGATCTCGGATGAAGGAGGTCGAAGGGAAAACATGTCTCGTCAAAAATAATGTGACAAGAGACGATGACCCGTCGGGTGGAAAGGTCGAGACATCGGTATCCCTTGTGAGAGGAGGGATAGCCGAGGAGAATACAGGTGGTAGAGCGGGGAGCGAGTTTGTGGGAAGCTATGGCAGTAAGGTTTGGGTAGCAGAGGCACCCGAAAACGCGAAGGTGGGAGTAGTCGGGCGCCGTGCGGTAGAGAAGGGCATAGGGAACGTTGTTTTGAACGGAGGAGCATGTGCACCGATTGAGAAGATACGTCGTAGTAGCTAGAGCTTTTGCCCAATGAATGGCAGGTAAGTGGGCGTGAAGTAGAATGGTGCGAAGGAGGGTGCGAAGGAGGCGCTCGGCTTTGCCGTTTTGAGGAGAGGTGTAGGGGCAGGAGAGCCGGAGATGGATGCCCTGCGAGGTGAGGAAGGTTGTAACGGTGCGGTTAATGAATTCTGTACCGTTATTGGCTTATAGAGCCTTGATGGAGAGGTTAAACTGAGTGGACACGTATGTGACGAAGTAAGTGAGGTGCGAGGCGACCTCGGATTTGTCGATAAGCGGAAAGGTCCAGCAATAGTGTGTGTAATCGTCAAGTATAGCGAGATAATACTAATTACCTGAGACACTTTTAACTGGAGACGTCCATACATCACAATGTATAATTCAAATGGACGTGAGGTACAGGAGAGAGAACTAGAAAAGGGCAGACGCACATGTTTGCCAAGCTGACACGAGTGGCAAACTGTGTAGCTGTTGTGGGTACATCGGATGGAGGCGCTACGACGGAGGGTGGCGACAGCGTCGGGGCCGGGGTGGCCGAGGCGAAAATGCCAAAGGTTGGTGGAGAGGGCGACGCTGGCGTGTGGAGTAGACGGCGCAGCGGGAATGGTGTAGAGGTCTTCGCCACTATTATAGTGAAGGATTTATCATCGGGTTGGGATATCCTTCACAGAGAAACCAGACGAGTCAAATTCGATGGAGCAGTTGCTATCTCGTGTGAATTGGTGAACAGATATAAGATTATGAATAAGAGAAGGTACGATAAGAACATTGTGTAGGACAAGGTTAGTGGTGGATGTAGACAGAGAGGAGTCACCTCGGCATTGGACAGGAAGAGAGTAATCATTGTCGATGGTGACAAAGAGAGAGGAAGAGGGGTGACAGGAGCGAAGTATACTAGCCGATAACGCCATATGTGAAAATGCTCCAGAGTCTGATGGCTCTAATATTATATAAATGTATATAGTAACTAATACCCTAAATATATACCAGGAAGTCAAGGTTATATATATATACAATCATACCAGCTCTGTCTAAAATAAGTAGGGCTGGTGAGGAGGAGGAGCACGAGTGACATGAACAAATGAGACATGAACAAATAGACTAATAATCGATGGAGAGCATCGAGGGAACACATATGCACGTTGCAGTCTGAGCCTAGACTCTACAGATGCATGCGCCCTGACGAGGCAAGAGAAGGAGGCGACAGCTGGGAAGGTTGAAGCGAGGAGGTAGCACAAGCACAACGTCGACAAAAAATGTTTCTTTTTTCTTTTTTTTTCCAGCCACATGAAGTGATCTGCCGCACCAAATATGATAATTGTCCTCGCTCAGCCCACAAATAATTTCCACATTTGAGCTTACATGATACTGGACAAAGTTGGTAAATTAGTAGCCAAAGAAAAATATCAAGATATCCCTTATTAATAATAAATTAGTAGTGAAAACAAAACTTTTTGATTTGTGGATCGAGGTTAAGTAAAAGAGTAAATCGTTTGGGACAAATTGGGGCTAACAAATTAGTAGCAAAAGCAAAAAGTAAAAGGGTAAATCATTTGGGATAAATTGGGGCTAAATAAAATCTTGTTAAGATGAAGGTAGTATAAAACATCAGAAGTCCAGAACAGAACTGAACCTTCTTATGGAACTTTCAAAAAAAAACTTACCTCCTTATGGCCGAATATAAAATTCAAACTAAGAATCCAGTAAAGTTCAATTATGTAGAGAAAAGGACCAGCAACTAAGAATCCACTAGAGTTTGGGGCAAAAAAATCAAATTCAAACCGGGGAGCAACTTATACTAAATATATATGTGATAATTTTAATTATGTATCGCTAAGTAAAATAATGATGTATTAAATATAATTACAGAAAATTTCCATAAGAAATCTACCACTCTTCTATATTTTTTGTTGGATGCATGCCATAGAATTCATGCAGCCAGATACTCCCTCTGTTTCAATTTTGTTATTCTAGTAAATCTCACACTAAACTAGGAGATATGGTAAATTTTATTGTTATCCTTATTAAATACAATCTAATTGATATTTTCAAAGCAACCATTAAAATTTTTTATGAGTAGTACCAGTAATAGACTGTATTAATAAGGGGTATAAAGAGAAATACACTTTTAAGAGTATGGCAATGAGAATGAGTGACAGCTAATTTGAATGCTAGAACAACAGGTAATTTGAAATGGAGGGAGTATTTCACTCTTAAAACTACAATTTTTTATTACACCTAATACGCGTGCGCACACATACCATTGCTATGTACATACGCCACGCGCAGACAGCTGTAAATGTACTCCTTTAACACACACTGGAATAGACAGACTTCATGGGAAAAATCCCTAACCTCATTGGCACTGGCGAATTACCACCTGTCGACCTCCGGTGGCCGACTAATATATCTATATTCTGTACAACTAGAAAAATTAAAATAGAAATTTTATAACAAATACTAGCTACAATTAGAAAAATTAAAATATAAAGTTTATAGCAAATACTAGCTACAATTAGAAAAATTAAAATATAAAGTTTATAGCAAATACTAGCTACAATTAACTTTGTTTGGGCTCTGAAAATTTTCATGATCCGCCATTGCTCATTGGTGACTTTTGATTTTTCCGGTAAGTTCAGTTATATTTTCGGGATCAATTTGCACGTGAGTACGTGACATATGACTTCTACTGTGGTCCTTTGCCCCAAAAGAGTGGGCTGGAATTAAAGAAAAAAAATACGATGTGTTGCTAAGCATATGGATGATTAATAAAGTCACCGTCGTCGTCGTATTCTTCTCGGAATAACACTAATCCAGTGTGTTCTGAAAGTTAACAGCGACTCCATAGAAAAAAAATCACGATCAACTAGAAAGTCAAGTGCAAAACTTTGGGACTAAGGATCTAACTAGGCTTCTTAAACCAATAAAAACTAATAAAAAAGATATGCACAAATTACCTGGATTCTAGAAAGTCAAGTGACAAATGCAAACAACGCATGTACCTTCGTCATCCTAATGACATGTAGGCCACGTATCGGAGGGTGACATAGAACAATAAGCATTGCTTCGTTATCTTTCTGGCCCTGCTAAAATTAAATTAATACACTTGTCCTTCGAATTCAAGGCACATATGACTGCATATCACATTTCATCGATCAGTGTCTTTATTAATCATCACCTCTATTAAATCTGTCTCAAAATATAAGATGTGTATATATTATTTAGTAAAATACAGCATTTATAGCATGTGAGGCTATTGGATTCATATTTGAGATTATTATTATATGATTTTAATTTTACAGTTGTTGTTAATATATTATAAAAGAAATTAATAATTGAAATGTAATATTGAAAATCATGTTAAAGACTGAAGGAGAATCATGTATATATCATACTATATCTAAGCAAGTGATCTTAACTAATTTATTAATCTTTATGTGATACTTGGACACAATTGATATTACAAGTAGGTTGCACCACCATGTTGCAACCAAGACCGAGAAATTAGACCCCAATAAGAGCAACTTTAGTATTAGAGCTAACTGGCTATAAAGTTATAACTTCTTCTAAAAATAGAATTAAAGCTAAAATTAGGTATAACGTTGTCTTTATTTTTTTCTTCTATTTATTTCTCTTACTTATTTATATATTTAATACATCAGCTTGTATAAAATTAGCTCTTATATACGAGTCGGTATTTCTTTTTTTTTTCTCAGTTGATTTACAGACTGTTGTTATACTTGCTCGAATTCTAGGGCTAAAAGGAGGTACATATGAATTCCACAGAAAAATTCGTGAGAAACTTTTCAAAAGCTGTTGTAATTTCCGCTGTCTGCTCCAACCAAACAGCAACAAATGATATTTTGTTGTTGCAGAAGCAATCTTGGTTTCATTCAGTTGAAGCACAACCACCTGCGGTTTGGTAGGTTGCTGTCACTTTGTCCTCCTCAAAATCCCATTCACACACTGCCCATCAATCAAGTGACCCAAGTGGCACTCCGTTGATCCTTCCTAAGTCCTAACCCCATGAGTAAGTTGGCCTGACAGAATGATACGGTACAGTTCATGTCCACATTGCTGTGACAGAGACCTTTTGGATAGTTTTTTTTCTCTTGTCATTCGTCAATGATCTAGTGCCAAATATTTTTCAAAGAGCATGGTAATTAAGTAGCTACGGCAAGTACACACGTCCCTAACGAATACGATATTTCAAATCCAAAGGAATCTAATATCCTTTACTTTTCCAAAATTTGGTTTCACAGTACTGACGGTTCACGAGTTTTGGTTTATACGTGATCTTTCAGTGTCACGAAACCAATTTTTCTCCTTGTTGCATGAGTGCAACCGAGGATGGGCACTCCCACACTAGGTGTACACAAACATGAGTACATGTGCGTACTTGCCGTATTACACATGCCATAGAATTTTAGAGGTCGAAGAACTCACTATATTCCATTAAATTCTTTCTAGAAACTGATACGCTCCAAACATATTGTTGGTCAACACTGGAGCAACTAGGCTACAAGCATTTCTTATATGCACACTTGTTTTCATTGTGCCGTTTACTGGTTAGGTAAGTCTGATAGACCTCATATATAGAAGCTTTACAGAACTCATATATAGAAGCTTTACAGAATTAGTGTACTACAAGATAAAAGTGCTTTCGCTAGGAATGGACCTATAGATTGAGACTTGAGAACCTTCCAAATGAGATGAGTGACAAGAATAATTATAACACTTAATTCTTAGTTAAAGCCTAAAAAGGGGAGACTAGTTGATGGCTTTGTTTGGCTTTATCTAATTTGGATTACCTATCTAGGTTGACTCACCAAATTTACAGTCAAGCTATCTTATCTGATCCTCAAATTGAGCTATTTGGATAATGCCAACTTTATAAACCTTTTCACAAGTTGGGAATAAACGTAATAATCAGCCAACCATCAGAAGCTGAGAAGTAAACACAGGAAAGTTGCTTTTAAGATAAGAACACACCTTCCTTTACACACAGCGCCTTAGGAAGCATTCTCTAAAGCCAGATTTAACTGCGGTTTTGCAAAACTAAGTGAAGGTATAGTTTAAAAATTAAAGAATATCGTATGGTGGGCTCTGTTGAAGCTTCATCTTCCATGTAAAAAGATTAAAACTGCACAACGTCTATTGGGGGGGGTGGGGGGGTGGAGAGATTGTGCTCCAGTGCTTCAGTGTTCAAAACTCTTGTATGGGTGTAGAAAGAGTTGTGAAAAATATCCAAAATGTTGAGTACAATATCAATTATTCCTATTACAACTCCAGTTGGCGACATGGTGTGTTCAAGAAGCATTTTTTTCACAAAGGAGCATCTGACATGTTGTGGACCTCTGAAATCTGCTTGTTCTGGAAACCATGGTTTGTCAGCAAAATGCAGTCCCCCTGGTAGGCAGGTACTGTGCTCCAGGATGGTGAGGACTACAATATAGTGATCTCCACTGCTGTTTGGAAATCCTGGTGCAAACACAAGTACACAACTGCTGGTAACTGCCTAATTATTATGACATCCTTTTCCACTAAGATGGTTGAAGTTATAAGATTATGACGTTAGTTAGCCACAGCAAACAGCATCGCCAGCTGGATTGGAGAAAAAGGTATCAGCATTCATATGTAACAGATACTGATAGTAGTATAAATGAAGATTTTAAGACCTTGCACAAGTCTCCCCTAATTAGCCAGAAGAGAAGAGAGGGTAAATTCCAGTTTGCTAGGCAAGTATTTGAAACCTCACAGTTACATGTTTCATAGCACAGAAACTGGAATATTGTGCAAAAGCAGTAATTTTTTTTATCTGCAGTACCTTGGAGATTCCAAATTGTATGTTTGAATTATCTAGCAAATGATGTTGTTACTTCTTAGTGCAACACTTATATTGGATAATTATAGATTCCAGGAGAGTTCAAGGGTTTAAGGTGTGAACACTAAACTAAGCAGCATAAGTGCCTAAGCCAACGCATGACTACAGTCAGAGCCCAAGACGCAGACATAAGAGTCTAGGAGACAAACATAACTCACTACACAAGAGTCTAGAAGACAAACATAACTTGCTAACACCCTCCACAGTCTGAGCATCGGTGCAGCGGACGTTCAGACTAGTTCTAAACTTAGTGAAGAGTGAAGATGACAGTCCTTTGCTGAAAATGTTGGCATACTGAGAGGTTGTTGGAATATGGAGAACGCGAACAGCATCAAGAGCAATATGCTTCTAGACAAAGTGAAGGTCAATCTCGATGTGTTTGATGCGTTGATGCTGGACCAGGTTGACGGTCATTTAGACGGCGCTGATGTTGTCGTAGTAGACCAATATAGTGCGCTGCAAGAGGAACTGTAACCCACTAAGAAGTTGACGTAGTCAGGAAGTCTCAGCAACGGCATTGGCAATGGCTCGATATTCAACTTCGGCACTGAATCGGGACATGGTGTGCTGGCACTTGAAGGACCAGGAGATGAGGTTGTCACCAAGGAAGACCGCATAGCTAGAAGTAGACTTACAAGTGTCCGGGTAACCGGCCCAGTCGACATTAGAGTAGGCGACCAGTTCATGCTGCGCTATGGGACGGAGCACCAGACCTAAATGAAGAGTACCGTGAACATACTGAATGATCCGCTTGAGGGCAGCCAAGTGAGGTTCTCGTGGGTCATGCATGCGGAGACAAACTTGCTGAATGACATAAGCAATATCCGAATGAGTGAAAGTGAGGTACTGAATGACACCAACAAGGTTACGAAAATCAGAGGGATCCTGAACTAGGTCACCAGTGACTGCAGAGAGCTTTGGATTGGTGTCGACTGGAGTAGAGCAGGATTTGGTGTCAGCTATACCAGCTCGATCAAGAATCTCCAGCATGTTTTGTTGCTGAGACAAGAAAAAGCATCCATAACGGTGCTGAACTTGCATTCCAAGAAAATGGTGCAATTGGCCGAGGTCCTTCATGTTGAACTCATGCTATAGAGCAGAGATGATGCGACGGAGGACAACCGTGGATGAGGCAGTGAGCACGATGTCGTCCACATAGAGTAGTAAGTATGCTGTGTCGACGCCATGATGGTAGACAAATAGGGAGGTGTCTGACTTCGTATTCACAAAGCCAAGTGAGAATAAAGGTGGCGAAGCGATTGTACCATGCCTAAGAAGCCTGTTTGAGGCCACAGAGAGACTTGTTGAGGCGACAGACATATCCGAGATGAGTGGGATCCTCAAAACCTGCAGGCTGTGCAGCAAAAACAGTCTCAGACAGAGTCTCATGAAGAAAGGCATTCTTCACGTCGAGCTGGTGAACTAGCCATCCGCGAGAGAGGGCGAGTGAGAGCACTATCCGAACTGTGGCAGGCTTAACAACAGGACTGAATGTCTCATCAAAGTCGATGCCAGGACGCTGAGTGAAACCACGAAGGACCCATCGAGCCTTGTATCGCTCAAGAGACCCGTCAGCCCTAAACTTGTGCTTGAAAATCCATTTGCCGGTGACAATGTTGACTTAAGGTGGTTGAGAGACAAGCTCCCATGTGTTGTTCTGAAGGAGGGCAGAGAACTCTTCTTCCATGGTGGCCCGCCAATTGGGATTGGCAAGGGCACCACAGAAGGTGCAGGGCACCGATGACTATGTTGTGCTGTTGTAGACACTGAGAAACTGGTGACCAGCTTTGGTGCGCGTCGTCATGCCGTGGTTGTTGGTGATGGGCTGCATGGACACGGTGCCCTTGGGTAGAGCCGGCGTGCTGAGGGCAGCCGGTTGCTGAGGAGCTGTTGCCTGGCGCTGCAAGTAGACCAGTAGCGGTCGGGGCCTACCCAGGGCTGTTGCATCAGCAGGGAAAGTCAGGACGCCGGGGGCTGTAGCAGCAGTAGTGGCAGGCGGAGTGCCTAGAGCTGCAGCAGCAGCAGGCGCAGAGGGAGTGTCCTACCGGGCGCCTGGTTAGATCGGAGAGATTGGCGTAGGGGCCATGCCAGGTATCGGGGTGGCAGCCTCTATCTCGACGACCGCGCCCACGCTGGATGCCACACAAGGACAGCTCGCGCTGGGTGCTGGTGGCGTGCCGATAGTCGGGACCGCACGTGGCTGTGCAGGAACACCAACAGGAGCACCTGTAGGAAATAATGGTAGAGGTGCACTGATAGAATTGGGCACGGGATTTGCATCAGTTAAAAAATCAAGGGTTGCCGAGTCGGTAGGAAATGACTGTTGTGAGAAAGGGAAAGAGTATTAATCAAACATGACGTGTCGAGAGATGAGAACACGATTGGACTAAAGGTCAAGGCAGCGGTATCCTTTATGATGGGAGGAGTAGCCAAGAAAAATGCACAAGAAGGATCGTGGTGCAAGTTTGTGAATGGCTGTGGCGGAGAGGTTAGGATAACAGTCGTAGCCAAAAACACAAAGATGGTCATATTTGGGCTAGAACCAAACAGGACAGAGTGAGATGTGAAGGATTAAAGAGTTTTAGTGGGTAGCATGTTGAGAACATGTGTGGCGACGTGTAAGACCTTAACCCAGTACGAAGGGGGCATGCATGCCTGAAAGAGAAGAGAGCGAACCACATTGTTGATGGTACAGATCATGCGCTCAGCCCGCCCATTCTGAGATGAGGTATATGGGCAGGACATACGGAGGTGTATGCCATGGGTGAGGAAGAAGGAGCGGGAGGTACAGTTATCAAACTCCTGACTATTGTCGCACTAGATGGCTTTTACAGTGACGCTATACTAAGTGTGAACATAGGCAAAGAAATGAGTCAAAGTGGCAAACATGTCAGATTTGAGACAAAGAGGGAACATCCAAACATAGTGTGAGTAATCATCAAGTATAATTAAGTAGTATTTAAAGCCAGAAACACTGGTGACTGGAGAGGTCCACAAATCACAGTGAATAAGTTCAAATAAACTAGATGTCCGAGATGAAAATGACTGAAAAGGAAGGCGAGTATGGCGTCCTAACTAACACGCATGACAGAAAGAATAAATTTCTTTAGTATAACCAGGGATAACAGAGGTAACTTTGGACAAGGCATCGTGACCAGGGTGGCCAAGCCGGCAATACCAGAGGGAAGGCGAAGAATCAACGGCAAGAATGGTGACGCTAGGAAGGTGCAATGGGTAGAGGGGCCCGAAGCTATTGCACCTGATGATCACCTTCTGAGACTCCAGATCCTTTACAGAATAGCCAACAGGGTCAAATTCATCAACACAATTGTTGTTAGTAGTGAACTGGCGCATAGAAATGAGATTCTTAATAAATCGTGGGGAAACAAGAACATTATTAAGAAACAGAGAATTGGTGAGAGTGGTGACGCCAGTGGCGGTGACAGGGAGTAAGGAGCCATCGCCGACAACAATAGAGAAAGGAGAAGGATACCACGAAGAGGTAGGATGTGAAAGAGTGCGAGAATCAGAGGTCATGTGGGAGGTGGCACCTGAGTCGAAGTACTATTTGTTGTTCGACGGCTACTGAAGGGTCATGGTGCTGAAAGTTGAGGAGAGGGAGTACTGATGCCAGGCCGCCGGAAGACCGGTTTGTGGGTTGTAGAAGCTGAGAGGAGCTGAGGAGTCGAGGGAAGGCAGAGGGGCACCCTGTTGACCGTAGTAGGTAGCATGTGGCCTGCTGTAGGTACTGCTGAAATGGCACCGGCGAGAGTTGCTGCGAGGCTGGGAAGGCCCCCTATTGGGCCAGCAGCGCCTGCTGGTGTGGTGGCTAGACGGGCAAAGCGCGAGGCGGGGGGCGCGGCCCGGGGATGATGAGCCACGGGTTGTAGGACGTGGGCCAAGGCCCACTCATCCCCTGGTTGGGTAGAGCAGGCATGCCTGAGCCGCCGCCTTTGCCGCCCCTGTGGCCACCTTTGCCACCTCTGCCACAGGTGCCTTTGCCACTATCTTTGCCGCCAAGACTGGGGTGGGAGGACGAGGAGTTGCTACCTGTGTCGACGACAAGAGCTGTAGGGGAAGACAAGGTCGGGGGCCCTATGGTAAGCTCCTCGAGGATGAGCTCATCGCAAGCCTCCAAGAAGGAAGTGAAGGGATGGCTACATCGAAGATGGCGGCCAACAGAGGCAAACCGCTCGTTCAAGCCTTGGATGAGGTTGAGGACAAGGAAGCGGTCGCTGATTGGTTCACCAAGATCGACGAGGTTGTTGGTGGTGGTCTTGAGGAGCTTGCAGTAGTCGGTGATAGAGAGGTCCCCTGGACGAGCGTATGGAGTTTGGCGACGAGGATGAGGGCCCACGCCTCCCGGTTGCTGAGAAATTGGCTCTCGATGGCAAGCCAGGTGGTACGAGCAGTGATGCCTTGGTCGTCGCGGCTCCTGACAATGTCGAGGAGGTTATCGAAGAGGGTGCTGTAGAGCCAAGAACGGACGACGCAATCCATGCGCTCCCAGTCAGACGAGTTCAGGGGACAATCGTCATGAAGGACATGGCCTTGAAGAAAATACTTGCCCAGGGTGAACAGGAATTGCTCGCGCCACTAAGCAAAGCTGCCAAAGTTGATGTCGAGAACGACGTGGACAAGGCTGCGGATGTTCTGAACGGCCACAGCTTGGGCGTGAAGGTTCAGAACCGTAGCAGCCTCCTAAAGAACCATGGCGGCGTGAACTGAGGGATGAGGGCCATTGGAGAGAGAAGACACGACCTCGTCAGCGTCTTCTGACGGGTCTTCAGGGGAGGTGCGGCGGCGGCGGCGCACTTGATGGCCACAGCGGCGGCCTCAGCCTCGGCCGCGGTAGCACGGGTGTCCTCCAGCTGCTTGCGCTCGGCGTCGTCACCAGCAGCAGAGGGGTGGAGAGAGCCGGCCATGGAGGGAAGAGAGGGGCGGCGCAGGGGCAGCAGGCCGAAGCGGGTGGCGCTAGAAGTAGCACACTAGAGATGTGGAAGAAAAAGAAGAATCGGATGGAACCCGAAGAAAGACTATATTGTATATTGAATAATCATAGATTACAGGAGATTACAAATATATATAGGCAGGGGAGTTTAAGGGTTCAGGGTGTGAACACTAAACTATAAAGTATCAGGCCTAATTAACACACACTAGGTAGCACAAGTGGCTAGACCGGCGCATGGCTGCAGCTAGAACCTAAGGTGTAGGTACAAGAGTCTAGGAGACAAACATAACTCGCTGCACAAGAGTTAGACAAACATAACTTGCTAACAATTAACTACTAACACAAACATGATTCTGTGAAAGTGTTCTGCAAGAATGAGCAATAATAGTAATATAAACTTGTTCTACCATTAAGTAGTCCTCTGTTCTATATTATAAGAAGTTTTAATCTTTTTTAAGATCAAATTTTCTTATGTTTGAGCAAATTTATAAGATAATATAGCAATATTTTCAATGCAAAATAAATATAGTATAAAAATATATTCAATGATTTAATGAAACTAATTTGATGTCGTGAATTATGCTATATCTTTCTATAAACTTAATTAGATATGGAGAAGTTTGACTTTAAAAAAAATCAAAACCTGGGAGTTATCTACAACTAGCTATCTACTATTGTAGAAGCTGCAGAGTAAATAAAATTTTGAGTATATATCACAAAACAGAAGGTTTAGAACCACATGTACATAAACACCAGGATTCTTTGTTCTTTGAACATAGCACTAGGTACATGTACCATATAACACAAGGCATCAGGTTTTAACCTTCATAATGAAACCTGGGAAGATTGGGTGGCATCCATGCAGGTCAGATCCACCATAGCATGGTAAGCTGGCACTCTTGGGCTCTAGGCATGGCCGTGCCAGCCCACACTGGAATGCCGAGCGCCTGCTCAGTCTGCAACATCTGGATGACCTTAGTTATCTTGTCAGGACACAATGTCCTCACTTCTGGTCGATGGCAGTATAACTGACAGTGCAAAAAGATCAGACCTGCAGGGCAACACCAACATGTGTTCAGACCTCAGCAAAAGGTATATTTTCTTCACCTTCCATCTGTGGTACACAGATTCTTTTTTCTCATATAAGTTCTCTCCATTTTAGAATGATTTTTCCATTTTGTCTTTTCATCTTCTTCAGATCATGAAAATGTTATCGCATTGCTTTTAGATCTAAATGGTACCAGGGCATGGATTCCCTCATTCTATGGACATGAGGTTTGAGGATCCATTTTCATTAGAAAGATATATCCAAAATTGTTCACTGTGTCAACCAATTTGGGGACTACTATTGGATTTGAGCTAAATGGTGCTATTTTACCATGACTGCCCTGTGACATGCCTGTCAGAACCTACTGTGGCAAGAACCTACTTGTGCACTCTGGCCGAGCATGGTCATGACAGGTAGGCCCAGCCGCAAATCACCAAAGTTCAGAAAAGACTAGGTGCCGGCCGCCTGATCCAAACAAAAAAATCGAGCGGTCAAATGTTTCAGTAGTTGACCATCAGTGAAACATAAAGTTATATGTTGTGAAACAAAAAGTCCAATCATTGAAACATTTGAAAAAAAAATGAGAATAGAGTGCAACGAAGCAACATTAGAGATGCACGGATCAAACATCTTAAGAAGTGGAGTACAACATAAAAAATAAATAGAAAAAGTAAAACACTATCAAATCCAAGTTAAAACATTTTATTCACACATATGAAACATTAAGTTTCAACTACCAAAACATAAAAAAACATAAAATCAAAAATTAAAAATGTGGAACAAGGTCAAATCCAGTTGAAACATCTCATTCTCGCACATGAGACATCACGTGTCGGGCGCATCCACAAGAGATGTTCAGGCCAGACCTCGAGCGATGGTTCCATGGGTCACTGGCACAGTAGCTCATGATGCACCTCCTCATTGGCGCCAACCATGGCGCAAGATTCCTCTTCTCCCTGCTCTCCCTTGACGCCTTTGGCTCCACCATCATCGTGCAAGGCATCAACACCACCTCCTAGCTCTACTCGGCGGATGCCTAGACCATCGACCATGATGGGGTAATCACCACACCCAGGGAGTACTTCAACACTGACCTCACCATCACCTGCCTCTCCATCGCCGCCAAGAGTACCGCCATTTCTTCCAACCACATCTCCTTCGCATGTTCTTCCATCGCTGATGAGTCCAAGTGCCTATGGCACAGCTGTCGCACCAACCACATTCACAAGTTGCTTCCAAGAGTCATCCTCGTACTCGTGCCAATTGCAACGCCCAGCCCACTTTGAAACATCTTGAAAAAACATGGGTTGACAGGTTTACCTCTTCAGAACATCGATTAGGGATGTGGGTCGAGAACCAAATACCTTTGGAACGATGGTCTAGGATGATACATTCATGTTCCATATAATTTATGGTCGACATCCCTAGAATGAGGGTCACAAATACATTCTATTTGGTTCAACAAAACATGCTTATTTTAGTTGCTAAACCAAAACAAAGTGAATTGATAACTAAGTTAAAAACTTTAACTCTGAGGTTCACAAAGACACATGCATGAAGACATCAAATTTATCATAATTAACTACAAATAACTAAAAGCTTTAGCTAAATGGCAACATAACATATTTGGCGATTGCAGATTTGCAGCAATGAATACTTGCCTTCTTGGAGCACTCCTATCTTTTACTTTTGAACATGGTTGAAAATACAGTCTAGAGAGATAGATCACTATTTATTTCTTACATGGTAGAGTGGACAAGATCTATATCCCACTTGGATTATGGTCCTTGTTTGTAGCTTTCAGTGACCTTAACAAAAGGCACAAATTCAAATGGATATAGAAAAGTTTATAGTTTTAGGATTCAACTTGTGCCTCTTTACATTGTGGGTAAGTACTCCAAATTATCTCGGTAGATGATGTATGAATAGGTTGGGACAGAATTGTATTTGCCACCTCTGCTAGATTTAGAGCACGTGTGGGAAGAGCTGTGCTCTATTTCAAGGTATACCAAAGATAGTGTTTTTGCCTTTTTCAAAACAAAGTTTGCATGTGTCACACATGTACAGCTTTCTAAACAATCAAACATATTATAGTTGTTGCAGAAATATATAGCCTCAAAAGATGTAAACAGAAAAAGAAGTTGTTGCAGAGAAGTGCAAGGATACCAACCTCAGATTATGGAAGTATTTCTTGTACACCTCTCCTCTGCACGGTATCTATTGTGCCAATGTCATCCAAAGCTTCACTTGAATCATACCTCTTACATGAATTTAGCATAGAACAGTTATAGCAAGAATCATTTATCAGGGTGAGTGCACATACTGCCTAATGGAACTCCATTGCGGCAGCCAAAATAAATTCCCCATTGGCATTAGCACAGCGATTGAAATTCTTGTGTTCTCCAGACATTATTCATCTTAACCATCTGTACGTTCTCATGACATTGGAATGTTATCTCTGCAAGTTAGCATTTGGTTATCACTTCATCCTTATTCCTGTAATCACCAGTATAGTAGACATCAGGAATGAACTTTACACCATTATCCAGTGATCGGAGGTTCTCTGCCAGATGTAATTTTTTAGCCTTCCAGAGACCATCAAAAAATTCAATCAACAATGCCTTGTCAGGAGCCATGCACCTCCCCAACATGTCCCTCATTACATCGACTGCTCCTTCTAAATCCTTGTTCTTGCAAAAAGAAGATATAACCATCTTATATGTGGCATAATTCGGATGGAAGCCACTTTTCTTCATCACATTCAACAGCTGCAATGCTCTCTCTGAGTTCTGCATCTTGCACCACCCAATAATCAGTGCTGAAAAGGTTGATGCATTTGGTTCAAGCTTGGTGCTGTCAAGCTCCCGAAGCAAGTGCTCTACCTTCTTCATCTTCCCTTCATTGCAAAGCCCAAGAATGAGCGCGTTATATGTCACGATATCAAGCTCCACTCGGTTCTTCACCATCTCCTCATGAATCCTACATGCCATGGTATTATCACCAAATGTCACATACCCATGAATCAGTGTGTTATATGTGACTGTGTTAGGCATAACCCCCTTCGCCCTCATCTCGCTCACCACCTGGTTCGCCTTTCCCATCCTCCCCTCCTTGCACAGCCCATGGATAATTGTGTCGTACGTCACCACATCAGGCACCAACCCCTCCTGCTCCATCTTACTCTTCAACTGCAATGCAGGCCCTGCATCGACACCATCCCTGCAGTACGCTGCAATCAGTGTGTTGAAACTGACCGTTGTTCTACGAACACTCCACTCTGGCATTTTGTCGAGCACCTCAGCCGCGTCCGCGATCCGCTCCAGGTCACAGTACGCCCGCAACACCATGTTGGCCGTGTAGATATTCGGCGAGATCCTGCACCGGCGCATCTCCCGGAAGAACGAGAGGGCGATCTCGGGGCGCTTGAGGCCGAGCGCGGCGGAGATGAAGACGTTGCAGGACTCGACCCGCGGGAGCAGGCCGTGGGCGCGCATGGCGCGGAAGGCGAGCGTGGCCAGGGAGAGCTTCTTGCCCCGGGCGCAGACGGAGAAGACCACGTTGAGAGCCGAGACGGCGCCGCCATTGGGGCGGGCGGCGGCGAGGCGAGCGGTGAGGACGACGTGGTGGAGGAGGTCAGGGAAGGCGTGGTGCGGGATGGAAGGGAGCAGGGAGGCGAGGAGCTCGGAGGAGCGGCGCGGGCGGAGGGTGTGGAGGAGGAGCGCGAAGGGGAGCGGAGGCGGCGGCGACGAGAGGAGGGAGGCGAGGAGGTGGTGGTGGTGGGGCGCCTGGTGGGGTGGGGGCGGGGGAGAGAGGAGGATGAGATGGGAGAGGCGGAGGGGGGTGAGCTGCGGGAGGAAGCGGGAGAGGGAGGCCGCGGAGGGGGGCGGCGTGGAGGAGAGGTGGGAGCGGAGGGTGGTCACGAAGAGGAAGTCCTCGCCGGCGAGCCGCGGAAGGGTGAAGTGCGGCAGCGGAAGCGCGCGCGGCGGCGGTGGCATCGCTGATGGGGCCGGACCGGAGGCGAGGTCGGAAGGTGAACACAACTGCGAGGGGGAAGGCAAGTAGGCAACTCGAGAAAAACCTTTTTACTCCCTTTGTCAAAAAAAAAATGCATGTTGTATATAAAAAGTATGTAATATTTGATTTTGATCAGTATTTAGACCACTTCAAAAAACATGTTTTCAGATTCAGAAATACTATAAAATGAAATGGTTGGCCTGATGCATGTAGCTATGAGGCCTCCAATAGTATAGTGTTACCTAATTCCTCTATTTTAGATTATTTATCAAATTATTATTATAAATCATTTGTTTCAAACTCTAAAAACATGTTTTCTTATAAAACTTTCCTCTACTATATTAACACTCTCCTCTACTACTTATTACTATTTCTTTTCTATAAGTATTTTTAAAATTAGACACAAGTATTAAGAAAATAGTTAAAAACAATTGGAAAACGTTGTGAATTATTGATAAAAGAATACATATGAAAAAATTAAATAAAATTAAATAAAGAATGATTATAATTGATTGAGATAAAGGGATAGGTGAAAAAATAATTTTGTTTTGAGACTAAGTTTATATAATATCGTCTTTAATTTGTAAATAATCTATTTAAAACACTACTTACTACATAAATACATTCATAATATTTATAAAACATTCTATAGAAGCGAATATATTGATATGACTTATTAATGGTTTGAAATTATGCTTACATCTAACGATGGAGTACTTTCTTCGACATGCATCTTTAACAGTCACTATGTATAACTCAATGTCAAACACCCTAACTACATTAAAAGAATTAGAGTGTGATGCCAACTTACCGGCTTACGAGACGACATCCAGTATTTTACCGGAGCTCGCACAAAAGAAAATACTGTTCTGTGAAAATTACTCAATTATACAAGTAACACTTATGAAATCATTTCTAACAAGAAATACAATTTTCATAGCTTTGCAATGGCAGATCAATGTATAAACCAAAGGATGTTCCTATATTTCAATTCAGTGCTTAAATACCAGTTAAATTTCAAGTTTGAGGCTCAAATGAGCTGGTTTATTCATGCCTAACAATAAAGACAATTCGCCGGAGAACAAACAACAAAACTGATAGGCACGTGATATATTACTTTGGATTGAAAAATAAATAATCAATTACTTGATCAAGAATCTCATCGTATCTATAATACATTGGCATGAGGCAGGCCAAAAATGAAAAATACAATGCTAGTAAAAACATCTAAATACATCACTACAATGGAACAACACTCCGTGCCTAACTAAGCTTTGCGTTGCTCTTTATTCTTCTCTTGCAAAGAACTCACACCAAACATCCCGCAGGGCAGAGGCATAATCTATCCTTTTCTGTACATGGTTTTGAGATGCCATCTCAAAATCTCCCATGCTATGTGCAAAAGAAAAATATCTTTCCATTACATTACATCAGTAGCCCGACAGGCAAGTAAATTTCAGTTGCAGTGTCAGAGTAAGATTCTGTTTGATTCAAGCAGTGCAGGTTCATAATGGATATCAAACCAAAATTTTTCACATTGATCAACCCAGAAGCTGCCTGAGACCATCGATAACCTGCTCCCTCTTTGAAGGATTCATCTGAACAAGAATCAAGAAATCAGAATAACATATAATATACATGATGACAAAATAGAACAGAGAAAAGGTCAGAGCATCAGGAAATGTTCGCAGAAAGCATACCTTGTTAAGAACAATTGAAAGACCATTCGGCAAAGCTTTCACATCAGGGCTTTCAGCAAGACGTGAGAGCCACTTGGATACTCTTTCAGCCTTCAACTCCTCGAGTTTATTCTCATAGTTGGTTGGATCATCTTTCCAAGCAAAGAAAGCTTCATCGTTATTCCACTTTTCACTATCTCCGTCAGATTTATTGGAAGAAATATACCATTTCTTGATATATTCCAATGCGGATTTCTGGGACAGCTGCTCACCAGCAGCTTCTCTGATTTCCTTGGCAAGTGCATCTTCAGTAACTCTCCTTCGCAACCTCCTATAGAAGAAGGACCGAGATTCTTCCCAATCGACAACCTTTCCTATCACACCTTTGGCAGCCATTCTAGAAGAAGTGTCATGCAATTCAGCAAACCGTGTAGCAACCTGGGTGTATATAGGCATCAGTTGCTTCATCCGCACAATAATACTCCTCCGAACGGTGTCCATTTCTGAGAGGCCCACATTTTCTTTCTTCATTTCTCTGAGCCTAGTATTGAGGTTGATCAACTCTGGGTCAAGCCTTAGCATGCATTCTTCCAGTTCCTTTGGCCTGAATTTGATCTCAATCAATCCTTCTGGTTCAAGGACATTACCTTTTGCAGTCCTCTCAGCATACATCTCAATGTGTTCTGGATTGATTTTGCTATCTACCACAACCCATGCACCTCCCCTAAGTTCTCCGCCCATTGGGATATAGACAAAGGCAGGTTGGTTATATGTCCTCAGATTCTCCACAATATTAGAACCAGCCTGAAGGATTCCTTCAAACAGATCCCTTTGCCCACCAGAAAAGCCTCTCCAGTTAGCAAGGATGAACAGCGGAAGCTCTTCACGGTTGAAATCCAGCAATGCCTGCGCTGTTTTTGTGGCAGAATCTGGAAACCACACCTGCCCTGCTTGAGGAACTACACGCTCAGCAGAATCAAGCTGACCTGGATCAGCAGGGATGACTTGCATCATAGTCTGGGTTTCCACAGCTATGACACCAACTGGAATTCCACCAAGCTTTGCTCTTCCGGTTACAACAGTTTTTGCCCAGCCTTCTAATGTTTCCACAAAGCTCTCTCTGTCAAACATACCACCCAACCACTTGCCTTGACGACTGTCTTGAACACCGCAGATGGCTGCACGAGCATCACATGAATTCTCAGGGAAGTATGTTACAGGTCTGTCTGGTGGGTCAAGAGGCTTCATGATAGGAAGAGGGCCACCAACATATGGGGGAACATAGCTGAGCCATTTCAAGATAGCAGAAACACCTTCAAGGTCATCTGACACAGTCAGATGAACGACGCCATTTGTAGCCATGATTTTGGGGCCACCTAGTTGCATGTGAGAGCTATATACCTCCCGCCCCAGAAGCTTATTCAGCGGAGAAAATCCTGTTAAAATAATTGGCTGATCAAGGCGCTGTATACACCTCATGCCTAACCGAGCAAGATAAGCACCAATGCCAACAGCTCGTCCAGTTACGAATGTCAGAGTAAAGGTCTCCTTATATGCCTTAGAATAGGCACTGGCAATGGCACCACTTCCATGTAAATTCTCACAACCAAGTCCATCCTCTTTCCCAACAATGGTATCAACAACCCATCTAGTTTCTCCACTTTCTAGTTTCAGTTCATGGGCTATAACCGAATAACTCAGGCATGAATAGTCTTGTTCAGTGAGGTAAATGTAATGGAAGCCACGTTCAGGGCTCTCATCATCAAACCAACCAACATGGAAGCATGCTTTTATTTCCTCTGCTACACCAAGCCTAGCACCAGCAGTTGCTGAAAGGTAGATAAGAGGAAGTTTCCTCTCGCAAGCGAGATTGGTGACAGCATCAAAGAAAGCATCTTCTCTAGGACCAAATGATCCAACTTTAAATGTCACATCATTTGAAACAACAATAATCTCCCGGCCACTTGGAAATTCTGGTGTGGAGAGCTTCATGATCCAAGCGACAATGCCAATGTCATTGATACCTGGAAAGCGCTCAACTGGAACCAAAGGAGTACCCCATGATCCAGTTGAATCAGCAAATATAAGCTCTGTCACTTTAACATAGCTCTTATTATGGTCATTAGCTTCAGCAACAGCAGAGAGGGTTGATTTCCATGACTTCTTCAGTGATGTTTCAAATGCCTGTATACAGAGTATAATCAATCCCAGAGTAAAGAATGCTAACTAATGTTGGAGAAAAAGACCAAGAAATGCAAGTAACTCACCAATGGGAAGTCATAGCAGTACGTAGTTTCATTTTTCCTAGCAGAGTAACGTTTGAGGTCAATAGCATCCAAAGGCTTGTATGGTTCATGCAATGCAATGCCATGCAAAGGACCAGGTGATGGTGTAGCAGAGTGGTAGAAAAGTTGATGTGTATTGGAATCCTCCACTTCTCGGTAAATCTGGAAACCATAGAAATTGAGCATAAGAGAAAGGAAATGGAATAGATATTTAAATATTCTACACAGAAAATAAATCAATAACCACTTAAAGAGTAACTCATTCATGATGAGAGCGATGGAGCATTAGCTATTTACTACTAGCTACAAAAGCTAGAGAACATCTATAATGGTCATCTATGAGTTTCAGTGGCTTCCAACTTATATGCATATGAGAAGTATTTTATGATGTAGCATTCTTAAGTAGTTAGCGAGTCATGCACACCATTGCTCGTAAAATAGTGCAATAGCTGGATAACTTACATCGACAGTGCAGGTGTGGCCAGTTACATTGGTAACAACTACTCTCCAAGCACCATTTGCTTGTCCATCACAATCCAACCATAACTGCACTTCCCACTGGCACACAGAAAGGCGATGCATCCTCACCCCAACATGTTCATATATATTCAAAACCATATTCTTCAAAAGTGCACATGCAGTTGCTTCATCTTGACCAACTTCATCCATTGCTCTATCACAACGAGAAAGCATGAATGAAGTGAACATCTATAAGAAAATTTAATGCAATGTATTTTATCAGCAAAATTTCCCTTAAAAGAAAGTTGTTTTGACTGACCTTGAAAATGGTATAAGATCAAACAACTGTTGTACTCTCAATATGCATAGATACATGTGTGAATAGCTTGACCTCACTGTCTCATTATGAGCATGTAACTCTATTTCTTCTAGTGCCGCCATCAATGATCTGAGTATACTGTTTGATGTATATGACGATGATGCCTGAGCACGGCCTACTTCGTTGTCAACACTTCCTGATAAAAACCCATTGGTCACACCTGGTTGTCTTACTATGGTACGAAGGAACAACCTCTGGTCATTTGATCTCTGATCTTTCTTGTTCTTGACGAGTGTGTAAATATGCCACTGGTGATCACGTGATGGAGTGTACTTTACTTCACTATAACCTTCCAAGTTCACCTTGTTCTGTATTTACAGACAAGTTGTTAGAGGTTCTGGTACCATCAGAGCTTGACAATTTCTCTTAAGAAAAATGAATGTGACAACATACCAACTCAAGGAATGTAGATAGAGGAGGTTCAACATAGCGGAGCATTGGATCCTCTTCATAATATATCTTGTCAACTGACCATTGGAAGGAGTGACGCATTGGTGGGCGCCCTTCATCCCTTTGGATAATGCAGCTGACTACCCTAACACCAGCACCATTGAGATGTGATGTTACAGTGCTATCCTTCAAAATTTTTGAAAGTTTGTTGATCCTTTCTTGAGCCTGATCCTCATCACCACTGCAAAGACAAAACAGTGTGGAAGAGGTAAATAAAAGAAAAACATTAAATTCTCTACCAGTTCACAGAATCACTATTGTGATACTTTTGTCTTTCGATCAACAAGAAGAGGCTACATAAGGAGAAAGAGAGTATACAAACCTGTCTTGAAGAGTGCTCATCTGATTGTTGATACCAACCAAAGCAATATGCAGCATATTGCCATGGCTGGAACTTGCAGAATTTCCATCCGAGACATTGCCAACACCTGCTTTGTAGTGTGAAGTCTCCTTCAATGCAGCATCAATAGCACTTGATAAGTACTGGAGAGACTTGATTACAACCATGACACCCCATCTTTTCTCATTGAGATCCTCTACTTGCTGCTTTAGAGATATCACATCTTGTCCATTTCTTTGCTTAATATTCTCTTCAGAGAACTCCCATAAAGCAATTAGACCAGATCTGTGCCACTGCATCCGAATGCTGCCCTTGACCAGATAAGGCTGAAAAGATGATTGTGAATTAGCCAACATAAATTTGAAGATTGCAGTGGTACCAAAAACAAGAGTTGTGTAGTTCAAAAACTCTGATACCTGATACAATCTACGTATGTATGTCTCGACCACTCTCCGCTGAAGTGTAGGATCACTGTGATCAAACAAAGCCACAAGGGCATCTTCAACTGCAAGTGGGGCACCTACTAAATCTTCCATCCTCTCATTGATGGCCATCTTTCTCCTGGGTGTTGACACCCGCTCTCCTTCTTCAGTAAACATCTCCAGCTCTGAAAGGCTTCTTGCTATGCTTGTGCGGAGTTCACTCAATTTAGTGTGCTCAAGAAGTTGGCTTGCTTTAAGTGCCAACTGCAACATAAAAATGTATCATTCGCTAGACTATGACATGAACTGAATACTAAGATCGTTATAGCTCTTCAATGTTACCTCAGAGTACACTGTATGGTTCAGCCCAGAGAAACGAATCAGCTGGTCTCTGTAAGCAGATGGATTTGGATAGACCAATGCTTCCAAAAGCCGTAGTATCAGTTTATTTTTGGTTCGCACACCCTTCAAACAAACAAAATGGTCAGTCACCTGATCCCTTGTGCAATATGCAGTAAAGCAGTAAATCACACCATATGGATATTATGTCATTACCTGGTGGGAGAAAACAATATATACGACCTTCTCAAGGTCTTTGGCATGTTGAAGTCGTAGACATTCTATCACATCAGACTGAAGATATAAAAACGAAAATGCTTAGTACACTTCAGTTACAAGTGAGTATTGCACAATTCTCCCTCTAAATCTAAATTGTTACCTGAATATTGTCACTGAAGAGCTCTTCGACAGACAGGTACTCCTGAAATAGAGACTTAACAACGACACGAGCATGGCTTTCTCTCCCACCCTCATATGACTTCACCAAGCTCATAAGTGGCTCAACAAGCCTCTCATTAGTAACTCTATCTTTCTCAGAACAGTATGCAAGATTTGCCTGCAGTAACGTTTTTTTTTTTCTGGTAAGGAAACAACATAAAAAAATAACAAAAAAAGGATTGATGCCAAATTCAAATTGACCTCAATAATTCCCCTTAGTAACTTGGCAGGAAAATCCTTGTTCTTCCAAAAATCAGAATTCGACTCATACTCCTTGTACTTGCCATCCAACTGAGTACATGCAAATGAATTAGAACTTTTAGCAAGCAGCCAAAATGAAAGATACGATGAATAAATAAGATGGAATATGATATAAACATTTTAACTTAAACACTTAATCACCTCATTCCTGAGATCTTTTGGGAGCCGAGTTGCCAAAACAGACATAAGTTCTTGCCACTGTAGAAAAGGAAGCTCAGGGCTATCTAAGCAGTTTAACAAATCTTGTACAACCTGAAAAGAAAAGAAATAGTCAGGAACATAGAATATTCAGTAACAAACTGTACAAATTAGTTTTTTTCCTTGTAAACAAGAATACTGGCAACGAGATAGAGAAAAGAAAAGGAAAATTGAGAGTACATAAGTTTTTGAAGTCTTACTTCATTGATATTATGTTCATATCCTGCAAGGATCATGAATGCAGAATTGACACTTGCAGCAAACTTTTGGTGAACTTTGCCAGAAACAGCAGTTGGAGGTCCCAGTTTTGGAAAGGTGCCATGGAATGGTTCAGCTCTCCTCACAGAAGAGGGGTCATCAAGGTCCAACATTGCTATCAGGTCATTCGCCTGAAAAAGAATAGACATTTCAGTTAGCTTATAAAAGATGCATGCAAATAACTTGCACAAGTAATTACACCCAGAATATACACAAAGCACTGTGTGCATGCAAACAGGGTGAGAAATATAGGTACAAAACCTGCATAGCTTGACCCTCAGGCATGACAAAGTGAATAACACCAGAAGCTGGCAGTAACAGTGGCATACACATCTTCATGACTTCAACCTCAGCATATGGTGTATCCGCATCGACATGAGAGCCATCCGCAACCAAGAAGCGAAGAAGTTTGCAAGGTGTATCAGCCAACAACTTTGAAGGATCATGCTCTTTCTGTAAAAGTACCATTACGAGAAATAAATTAAAGTTCAGTATATTTTTTAAACACATGCAATCACAATAAGAGCTGAAACAACCCCCACACATTAGTCCTTACATTGAAGTTTCCATAATGATACATGTTTTCTTTTTTCTTTTTAAAACAGGTTCATATAAAACTGCTAATATAAGATTTTTAGGCAGATGCACCCCCACAGTGATTGAAGATGCCAATCAGCATTTGCATCATTGAAAACATTGTTGTATATTATCTTTTCCAAATTCCAAAGAAATTAATCAGATCATGATTCATGTAAATAATATAAGCATAGACTCAATCAGACATTACCAGTTCTTTATGACCTTTTTACATGATCTTATGGTAACATAATTTTGATATCCTGTAGCATAACTTTTGTCTACACATATAATAATTGTGATGCAAATACTCTTTTAGCATAAACAAAAAGGGAAAAAATGAAGATAAGTTTTGTAGTTTGATATTAACATAAAGGAATAAGAACATAGCAATCACCTGTAATAAACATGTTCTCCCATTGATGAGAAGGCGTGTACCAGCAGCCTCCGTCTCTGCATAAATTACATGACTGTTTCCATCCAACTGAAGAATTTCCAGTTACATATGAATCAGAACCCTTTTCAACTAAAAGATATACTGGCATATCATCTTTGCATAAAAAAATACAGAGTGAGAAATATTTACTTGCATCAAGAGTCCTCCATCTCGCAACGAGTGTATCTCTGCTTCAATCTCTGACCCATTTATTCTTAATGTGTAGCTACGGGGTCCACGTCTTACTGTCTCAATCTACATCAACAATTAATCACAAAAAACTGTCATGAAAACACCAGATATATCAGATACTACTGCAGGATAAGATATAATGAGAAGAAAAATTACCATGTATTTGCTCCCCTCTATATTTAGGGTAACAGTCAAATTAACGAGACAGATGTGCTGGAAAGGGAAAAGAATTAGACAGGTGCCATGCTGTTTTGTTCAAAATGGAACAGGTATATCTGCAGTAAGGGCATCATTCATTATACAGTATGGTACCTTTGGTGGTATTTGGCCTTTGCTGAGATAACCAACATAATCTGTAACAACACTCGAGCTTCTGCTTGATGCTTCCTGCAATGTAAGAATACAAGGTGGGTAATGACATCTGATTTAGAAGCTCATAACCTACTACTGAATCATTGTTCTGCAGTCAAACAAAGCATACATATAGAGTTCCTCCAACAACCGAAAGGTACCATGGGGGCCTCTCAGCTCTAACACGCATAGCTATTCTGCTGTCCAGCCAACAAGTGTGAATTTTGTTTTCCCGATATTCTGCAGCCTGTAAATATGAAAATGACATATGTTAAGGGAAAAAATAATAACTGTATCATGTAAACAAAGGCCATTTACTTTAATGGAGCTATCTTACATTCAAGAGATCCACTGTATAATCAACATTTGTATGTATCTCTCCACGGATTTGGATCTCTTTTAACCCAAGCACCATATTTGCTATTGCCAATGACCTAGATTCCCCAAATGCAAACACATGTCCTGCAAGACATGATACCAAATTAAAAAAATGCAGAACTAAGAGATACAAAGAGAAAACAGAAAAGTATGTGTAGTACTTACCAAATTGAGAATCTGAAAACTCATGAATTGCTCCTCCAGACTGAAAATTAGTAAATAAAACTGAGGTTAGTTAGCCTCACATCAAGATATATTTTAGCAAGAAAACCAATCAAAACCAGAAAAAGAGAAACACGATAGTAATAATAAGCTGCCCCAGTTTCAAAAGAAGCATAATGGATGGATGTATACTTGCCTTAACAGAGAAATAGGCCCAAACATTCGGTTTGCTTTTAAAGTTTAGCTCCTCAACTCGTCCACTAGTAGGCTTAAATCCATCATCTGGATCCTCACTGGTAACTCTAACTGCTACACAGTGACCCTTTGGCTTTACAGACTGTGCTTTACCCAAATCAAATTTCGTTGCAACAGCTGATATTTTCCTCCATGCATCATAACCACCACCATGTTCCATTCCATAAAAGCGTCTGATCTCTGCAATGATCCATTATGTCAGTAGGATTGAACAGCAAATTTCACCGTCAATCAAATTAGGACTTGTGAAATAGACATACCAGGAATATTGTAGAGGGGCACACCCATTCCTACAACAACTTGAGCTGCAGGCAAGTTTATTTCAGCTATCCATTCAGTCACAGGGTGTTCTACTTGCAACCGTGGATTAAGCTCTAGAAAATAGTATTCGCTGGTTTCCATGCTGTACATATATTCTACTGTAGCAGCACCCACATACTGCACACATTTAGCAAGCCGCCTTGCTGCTTGCTCAAGCTCTTTAATTGTCTCCAAAGGAGCAACTGTAATTGGCCCCTCCTCAATAATCTGTTGCAGAAATATATGGTGAGAACTACTGTTTAATAAATAAAAAGGAAGATACATTTTGGTAATACTAGGCATCTGTTGTTTTTTTCTTTTGTCTTGCACTACTCAAATATATGCCATTTTTTTGTTGAAAATAGTACAAGTGCAATAGATATATCATTGTACAAAAAGGTTAATTTCTAAGATGCAACATTCCACTGATAATAGTTCACTACCTGTCATGCCTCAGTTAAAAATATTTGCCAATGAATAAAATCTGTATAGCTCCTGTCACATTTTGCTAAACAGTAGATGACTGACATAAAATATTTCCAATGAAGTTATATTTCAAGAAAGCTATAAAACCTCTACTACTACTCAAAACACCAATCCAATGTTGACTGATTCCAAGAAAACTTATGAAAAATCCAATGCCTTGAAAGAAAAAAAAAGTTCCTAACCTTTTGGTGCCTTCTTTGAACACTACAGTCTCGACTGTGCAGCGCTGCCACATTGCCATGTTTATCACAGAGCAACTGAACCTCTAGATGTCGGCTCTGTAAAGAAAGAACAAGATGCAAGCTTTAGACGTCAAATATATGAATACAAAAGAACTTCTGTATATGCCCAAAACATGGTGTCCAATGTCATTTTTATAACCCCTTACCAACCTGGCATCTATATATGGATAGCATGTTAAATTGTGAATACAAAGGCACAACAGAACAAATAAAGGAAAAACAATGTGCTTCAAGTTGTTCTCACCTGGGATGCCACCTTCATAATAAATATAGGTGAGCCAGGGACTTCTCCCTGCACTTGCTTAAACAATGCTCTCACCTCATCATCATTATGTACCTACAAATCCATTTAGACAACATCAAAACCATGTTTCGCCATTCATTTCTTTATGGGCAGTTGATATTTCCTTATCATTCTGATAGTGTTGAGGTAAAAGAAAGCCAACCTTCCTTATTCCTTTACCACCACCACCCCATGATGCCTTGATCATAGCAGGATAGCCCACCACCTGACAACTAGCTACTGCTTCCTCTGTAGTTGAGACACAGGCGTCCTTGTACAGCTCCTCAGGTATCGAATGACAACTATCTGGTGGAATATTCACCTACCAAAAGATTTTGGTTTAATTGCTAACAAAATATCAGCAGAGGAATAAAAGAGAAAAGCTATCCAGAAAAAGGGGAAGACATACATGTGATCCACTCCATGGAAGAGTTGGAACTCCTGCTGCTTGTGCAATCAGAGACGAACCAATCTTATCACCCAGTGCTGCCATTGCAGCTGATGGTGGCCCAAGAAAAATTATTCCTTTTTCCATCAGTGCATCCGGAAGTTCTGGATTCTCAGATGCATGACCCCAGCCAGGCCAAACTGCAGAAACATGAGTTCTCTCTGCTATCTGTAACATGTAAGTTTACAATATTAATAACAAATTACCTATAGTAAATCAATCCACTGGTAAGATGAAAAAGACTATGAGGACAATCAATTGTGCTAACCTCCACTATAAGCTGTACATTTGCATAATTGTTATTATTTGTACCGCCAGGAACTTCTACGAATTGGTCGGCGATTCTTATGTGCTCCGCATTTATCTTCAAGTCCTCGGGAGTTGCCATGGCAACCAAAAGAATCATCTTCTCTGTTCCAAAGGTCTCAAGCGCCCATGTACGGATGCTGCGCATGAACTTAACAGCAGCCATGCCATTGTTGGCAACCAGCACACTGTGTATTGGTGAATCACCACCAAGCGCTTTATAGAATTCATTAACCTTGGAGGGCGACAATGGATGCCTCAAATTAGACATCCCGTTCAGTATGCCATTCGTTTGGTAGGATCCCTCCATTATTAACCACCTCTAACCTTCAGGCCTGCTGCAAATAAGAAAACGAACAAATCATTAGCACATCAATTCTGACAAGCAAAACGATGAAATGAAAATTGGTAATTTACCACTACAATTTACCACCAGTACATGAGTGAAATTCATATAAGCGCTACACTTTCCGAAGTACATAAAAGAACAACAAGCAACAACATAAACGTGACAGTTTATCCTCACTCAAACTCAACGGCATCATCAGTTTGCAGAAAAAAGTTTTTGACTGCAACAGTAACCAAGAGCCAGCAGAATTAGAAGAGGAAGACCACAGACTGTGAATTTCTTTTTTTTCTCCCCAGTAAGCAAGTGGATATGTATGTTTGACTATGTGATCACAGAAAAGTCCAAAGTAAAGACTAGCTACATCTTAGTCGGAAGATTAGTAAATTCCGAAATAAGCACTCAGCGAGGGACCCCCAGTTCAAGCATGCCAACAAACAAAAACAACAAGCACCCGACACAAAGCTAGAGAAAAAGAAACGAAGAAAAAAAAAAAAGCTAAGGCCTGTAGGATTTAGCCCGCCAACTCTGCTCTCCTAGCAAAGCAGGATCAGCTAGGATCTCACCTCCGCTCGATCCCGCGCGCTCAACCTCAACTCTTCCTCGAAGCCCAACCACGGGCAGCGAGTGGAAGAAGAAGAAAGAAAGAAAAAAAATGCGGCTTTGGAGCTAGATTTGGTGCGTACGAATGCGAGACCGTAGGCGGCGGAATTCGAGCGCAAGAAGCAGGGGACGAAGCAAATGAAGAGAGAGCAGAAAGAGAGAGAGAGAGAGAGAGAGACCGTACACAGGATGCGCCGGCGCTCGCCACCCGTTCGACGGAATGCCGCCACCGCCGCCCCGCCACGCCACGGTCAGATCAAGTTCCAGCGCGAGGGGCGCCCCTCGCCGCCGCAGCCGCGCCTTAAATGCCCGCGCGGCAGCTCAGCTCAGCTTCCCTCTTCCACCTCCTCTCCTCTCTCTCTCTCTCTCTCTCCTCCCCCCGCGTAAGGCAGAGCCAGCAAGGTGTCGCTCCGCTACGCTACGCAGCTGGTGGTGGGCGTCCGCGCGCGGCCGGGGGCGCCTTTTAACTGCCGTGGCCGCGGCGACCACCAACACCCCATGGGGCGGGGCCCAGCCGGGGGTAGAGAGAGAGAGAGAGGCCGGAATGTGTGTGTGTGAGAGAGAGAGAGAGACGAGTAGTAGGCGAGGTGGAACAAAAAAAAAAGGATTTTTTTGACTGGGAGATGGAGATGGAGGGAGGGGAAGGGAGGATGGGGGTTTGGATCAAGTCGATCAGCTAACTCCCAACAGTGCAACGCCTCCGTATCCGAGGGACGCACAGAGGAAGACGACGAAACGCGAGTACGCGACGCCACCGTACCCATGACCAAGTTGGTATTTGCATACAGGTCCTCCTGTTATCAGCGGAATGCGTAAATTTGTCTAGAATTACCCACTTTGCGTGAAAACTTGCTACGGACTAATTCCCATAAAATTGCTGCGTTCCGGTGGAAACAATTTGGTGGTGCACTTGGATGAGCGGGCTAGATGTAGCCTATATTGGTTAGCAAACTAAGCGCTTTGTTGTTGGTACTACAGCAGCTAGCTCATCCAAAATACAAAGATGGCATACGCCTTCTTGCCCTAATTTTAGATCTCGTGGTCTTTTTATTCGCTGAATAGCTGAATGAATGGTTAAATAGTACTAATGGCTTAGGATAATTATTCAAAATATACATAAATTAATTAAATATTATAAGTTTAAAGTAGATTTAAAACGATTTTATAAGAAATTCATATATATAATATTTATATGTAAATATCATGGAGCTCGGGAAGTATGTTTTTTTTTAACGGAATGGTGTTCTTTATATGTTTGCATCCTCTTATTCTCCATATTTGCACTAGTTTGGAGAAACGACATTTCACGCATTTGATTTTCTATGTCGTTGAGAATTTAAGATTTTGGAGCTAAGAACGCTGTGTGATGACGGATGGCATTTGTTTTGTTAGGCAGTACGACGAATTTGACAGCTTAGCATTATGCAAGACGTTTAAAGAATTGAACATATATATATACACTACTTCCATCTATATTTTTAACATATATAAATGCAAAACTAAAAAGATTATAATGCTATTCACTTTTGTGAATTTTAAAATAATTGTTTCCTACTTTATCAAATTCTAATATATTTGTCAAATTTTTCCGTACTCTAATACATTTATCCCTATTTTAACAATTTTTAATGTATTGATTGTTTACAAAATAAAGTCTTTGTGAAATAAATATGTACGTTCAAAAGATAAAAAAAAATTAGGATGAAGAGAGTAACAAACTTTACCACCAAGCAAAACAGTCCGTGTATACTATCCGGAAGTCGTTAATAAAATTGTGTTGTAGAGAGAGAAAGCAAGGTAGGTTATAGGTATGGTCGACGGAATGAATGTATCGTTTGAAAAGTGGTATAGCTTTTGCAGAGTGATGATCCGGTATATATATCACCATGCGAAAACGACTGCTAACCAGCTTCAGTCAAGCTCTGGTCAGATATGAATACATTTTTTAAAAAAATGTTTAGGTTAACCAGCAGCATAAAGAACTGAATTTATAATTGTGCTATGTGTCATCTCCTTCTCTGTTTTTTTGTGTTAAAAATTGTATACAAAACCTGCAGCCAGCACAAATGTATATGGACTAGCGCCCACAGCAAAATGGATACTGAAGTCATAGAACTAAATTAACGGCAACTAACATCATAGAACAGTGATGCACTTTCAAATTCTACCTAACACTATTAAAGATTTTATAGAAACAGAATTCTCCTGTTCAAACGAATGGATCCACCAGATAAGCCAGATCTCGCTAATACTACATCCGTCATAAAATATATAAGGATTTTAACGAAATTTTTTATATATTTTGAGATAGGATGTAGTAGTACTTAATTAACATGCAAACCATTTCCTCCATTTTAAAATACTTGTCTGTTTAGCATGTATTAATATTTGAGAAAAAATGATTATAGTATTCTTATTAAACAATATGTAGTTGAGAGTAGCGGTAGAATAGAGATAAATTTAAATTGAATGTGATTGCTGATATAAGTAGTAATTATTGACAAAGGACGGAGGGAGTATTCACCATCTATATCCTATGAGAAACTGCTGCTACATACTGATAGGCTCATGGCTAAAAAGGCGTTATACAAACTGAGACAAGCGGAAAGTGCTACAATTGATGTATGGCAGATAAATTCGTGGATGCATAACTTAAAATAATCAAAATTTAAATATCTGAGCCTGTAATTCAGATACACAGGTGTGCTTTCTGTACGAATTTTGTGAGAGCGTTAATTAGCGCACTTGCGCATGTGATGGTGTGTACGTGGTGTCATTCCTGTAAAAAAAATGCGAGTAAATTTGACATGTCTATACCATATTACATATTGAGTAAAATTATATATTAGAACATAATATCATGAAAACTATAAATCTAGCATTAAATTTATCACAATATTACATATTTATACCATAAACATTGCAGAGCTACATGTCAAGTGACAATTTCATTGCAACACCTTTAAAATCCTTTGTTTTGTGATAAAATTAACAATAAATCTATAATTTTCTTTTGATATGCTGAATTAAATTCGTGATTTTGTGATAAATTCTATTTTAAGTATGTAGTTTTGTAGTACTACATCTTAAATATATAATTTTGTAGTGACTTCAATTTTGAAAACCACCGACTAGTGGTGAAATCCGATCAAATTTTGTTAAAGAAATGAAAATCCACTTTGAGTTTTTTTGAGCTTGACTGAAAACTGAGTTGTCTGTGTTCCCGAGCCAGCACGGGAAATCTGGTTTTCATCGATCTTTGTAAACCCTGAAATTAAGTAAAGGCTAACCCATTATTTTTTGAATCCTGCATGCATCCAAGGATCAATGCAATCATTTTATATCTGTACATATAGAGCTGTTACTTTTATGAAATGATATACTTGTAAATACAACAAATCGACACTGAAAAGCTATTATATGTCAATATATGTACTCAAGGACCACAAATAACCTTTTTAGATGCAACATCAGTTAATAATCTCTTCCCCCACTACCTTTTTACTTCACCTTTTCTCCTAAGCATTTTACACGTGAGAATCAATTGCAAGGGTCACATACGCAACGTGCAGTGCCTCTGGACATACTCATCACAAGGCGTAAAACTCCTGCATGGATCCAACACCCCTAGCTAGGACCGGGCTGCAGATGCAAAACCAAGAAAACCCGAGGGACTCTGCCCAAAAAGAAAAACCCACACCATGTGGGCCATGCTGCAAATTAGTACGTAATAATGATCATTAGCAGGCCACTAACCCATAAGATCCTTGGAACGGATCGCAGCCGGCAGCAGCAAGGTGAAGAAACACGCTAAGCACGACGGATGGATGGCCATGGCGTGTATGATGCATCGATGAGGCAGCTGGTAGCTGGGGTGTGCTTGGGTTGGGAGCTAGGACCACATTTACTTCCCCTCGGAGACGAGTAACCTACTGCATTCCCTCTCTGGATTAACGCCACTGATGCTATTTTTTAAAAAAAGGAAAATGGAACTTATTTAGATCTTTTGCTTAAAAAAGTTACGGTCAATAATTATTATAAGGTTGCACTGATGCTACCACTATGCTCGGTTGCACTAGTTTTTTGTTTTAGGTTTAACTTATAGACACATTGTAGTATTTTTATGAGGCGTTTTATAGGACGCAGCCGGTTTTAGTTTAATTAGGAATTAGGGAAATTTATGTGCTCAAAGGTTTTGGATTCTTACATTTAGCCGCTGAGAGCTTAAATGAAATTAGTATGGTTGTTCTAGTAACTAGTTTCTTTTTTTCTTTTATATATGTAAGTAAGGATTTAGGGATAGAGGAAATCCACTGGTTATCTTGGACGGCTGTCTGGGCTCATCTACAAACGTGCAATTATTATGGAATTTTGGTGTTACATAGTATTTTTAATATATAGCAAACACTAAACATAGTTAAATTTGCTGAAATTTTTGCCACTGGGAAGCATATATAGTATCATGATTCATGAGCTCCGGATGTCTGAAACATAACTGTTTTAGGAATGAAGCTGGGTACTTGGAGGAAATGTTAGGTTGTGGGGCTATCAAACGTTTATGGCCTTGCATGCCATCTTCTAACAAGGATGTTAATTGCTGAGGGTTGCCTTTCAATTGTTCATCAATTGTGATGGTTAGGGATTAATTAAATCCCCCTCCCAAGAACACACACACACGCAAGTTTTTTACTTTGACTTACAACTGATTGAAAAATTCGGTTGGTTGGGAGGAAAACATTCCAGAATGTCAAGCCATTCAAGTCTGGTCGTGTTCATTTGTGGGTTTCAACGTACACCTGATTCACCTGGTTTTTGGAGTCACAACCACCGAAATATGTAGACAAGAGACTCTTTATATGTTCTTGAAAGGAATTGATGAATTTTGAACTGTAAGTCACCCTACGGATTGGTAAAATTTAATCTTGTACTAAATGATATGGGGATTTATGCATGCACATATGCCAAATTGTTTTCGATATATCGAACACACTTCTTAATTAAAACGGCAAATTTATTTACATGTAGTTTAGTCTCATGTGTACATATCCTAATTAATTATTTTTAGTTTTTGAAGACAAAACCCAAGCAGACTGGAACAAAAGATATTCCTTTCTAGAGAGTATTCCCTCCATTGATTTTTAGGGGGTGCATTTTAATTTTGAAAATTCAATCTATCTATTTAACCAACAATTAGTAAAATTAGAACTACATTTAGTGTATAAAGTTACACAATGGATTCATATTCAAAGTTCTTTCATATAATATTTGGTTTTGTAGATAGTACCATCAAAAATCATTTATGAGAAATCAATGGTTAGAGTTTAATCCTGATGACTTTTTCAAATGAAAATATATACACACAATAAAAATTTAATATAGGTAGTAATTAGTTACTTTCAGCTACCTAAGTTGTTTCTAACTTCCAATGGGCCATTGGGTAAATGCAACTTGGTACCTTCAAAAAGGTCAAGATGTTGGACAGACAGTTATTAGTGCCTAAATATTAACCACTTGCCTGGACATGGTTGATCTGAATACATACACTTGGCAACTGCAATTTAAATTGAATAAATTTTTGAATTGAATAATTTGTTTAGTAGTATTGTTACTTTTTTAAATGAACTTCATTCAGGTCTGCTTGTTTAAGCCGTGGCTTATAAGTCACAATCAATTTTAAATTTTAGAAACTTAAAATCAAGTTAATTTAGTGGTTTTGGTAATTTAGCATAGGTCCCACATGGAGAAAAAAATGTGACAACGAGAACTGTGCTAATGTAGCCATAAATTTGATTTCATAGCCCTACATCACACAAGTTTGTTAAAAAAAACATGTCCAATTTAAGCGACTTTAGGTATCATGTGTCAACCATAACCAACCCTATCCATTTATGTATCTTCGACATTTGAAACTACATAAAAAAAACAGAAAATCATGTTGTTGAATTCCCCAATTATATGGTTGCCATGCAACAGCAGAAGAGGGCAGTCGATCATCAGATTCTGATGTCAACCTGCATACAGTGTCTATAGAATTAAGGCTTAGCTAGTGATGTGATGAGGAGAGAAGGATCCCTATACAGGCCTCCAACACCGTTCTACCATGGTGGTGTGACACGTCCCATCTGAAAAAAAGAAAAAAAAAACCAGCTACTATAGGCCACAGGCATTGTCTGATAACGTTGGTGTGACATGTCCACCTTGTCATGAGCCTATGCAACCGCCCATATATGGACGTATACTAGATCCATCCCTATAATACGATATGATGTAGAGTATATAGTTTTGTATGATACAAAAGTCCGAGGATTTATCATGTGTATTAATGAAAACACAAAATGAGGGGGAGAGGGAAAGAACAGTTGGGAATAGCGTCAGGACGACGGCCGCGTAAGAGCATCTCCAACAGTGCAGGTTGCTGTGTGGATGCCATCAATTCGTGGAGGCGCGGCAGGTTTCAGGTTAGCTTAGCTTGTCTGTCTCGACCCAAGTTGCTCCTCTCTTTTATCTGCTACTGTTGTTCAGAGCTACTTGCGGTTGGACTTCGAGGGACGGAGGCTTGTTGCTACGTCTCTGGAGCAACCTGTGAAAGCTTGTTGCTTGCAAATTTCTTCGTGGAACTACTTCGAAATATATATTCCGTGTATATTCAATATATTTTTTTAAGATAAGGAAAGTTCTTATTGAGCTCTCATAATTATATCATGATAATAAAACCATATATATTTTTTAAGATAAAGAAAGTTCTTATTGAGCTCTCACAATTATATCATGATATTAAAGATACATTTATTCGGTACCTATTCAATTTATATATTTTTTTATGATAGACTATTATATTGAGGTAATTAATTAAGATAATAAAACCTTATGATATGATAGAATGCATTCAGCTTGAGATAGCAATTTTACTGGAAAAGTTACAATTGTACATTGATCACTTGTCACCAACGCACGGCGGCTCCTCTTTTCCTTATTCTTTTTGCCGTTCTTCCTTTTATTTTCTTAAAACACAAGGATGCCAGGATCATCGAAGAATACACCAACCGCTGATATAGTGAATTATTCCCTTTGGTTCCAGATATAAGTCGTTTTACAGTTATACACACAACAATTACAAAAATAACTAAAATGACTTTCCGTCCATTTGATACCATATTAGAAATGATGAGTTATTTATTTATTTATGAGAATGATGCTAGTTATTTAGTAAGGGAAAACATACAAGAAACGGTGAAAAGCCCCTAAACTTTTAAAACAACTTATATTCATATACATAGGAGATAGGAGATAGTTCAGACTTGAGAAGGCTAAAACAAGCTATATTTGGAATCAGAGAGATGTTACGATTATGGTTCACGGTAGATAAAATAGCTGGGGGTAAGAATTTCTTTTTTTTCCAATTCTTCTCATCAGTTAGGTTTTGTAGCAAGTGTGTAGACACAGTTGAGTAAATGTTGGTATCATGTATATTGTTCTTGGAGCTGGCTGGTAGGTAGCTCATGCATACCTACCCGGTTACCCCTCATCGGCGAGGTGGATTCTCAGGAAAACAACATGGAATGCGGCACCAAGTCATGTGCAAGGAAATTAAAAATAACCAAGTGATTGAAACTTGTGACAAGAACTCAATGTATTCTAATATCTTCAAAACAATCCAAGAGATTAATGTTTTCCAAAGTTACTACGTTACGGGAGCCTTTGTTTACCCTTTAGCTTATAAGCATCAAATTAAATTTAACTTTTAAAACTTACTTCTAAAGTTAATTTTAAGATTTTTTATATCATAGTTTTATCTATTTTTTGTTGCTAATAAATATTACAGCTTAGAACTATAATATAATAGGTCTTTTAAGCCTTTCAACTAGGTAGCTTGTTTATAGTTGTCACTGCACCACACCATCAAAATGGATTTGAATTTAGTCACTGAGGATTTCAATTTTTGAATTAACATCCAAAAACTTATTAAAGAATCCCTTCATCCAGATGCTAAATAAACTGTGACATGCTCCCTGCCTCTAGAAATGAAACTAAAAAATGTCACATTTGCCCCTTCTGAACTAACCGTTGAATCCAACGATTAGTTTGAGCTAGTGTGGTGTGCGTTGGTCGCGTGTCCTCGTTCTACCCTCTCAAAACACATATATGAAATGTACAGTCTAGATGAACTTCAGTTTAATAAGCCACTTATAAAGTAAAGTTTGGCTTCGGGTTTTGTTGGTACTAAATCTCTCCTTCAACAAAAACACGCAAATCTCACGTGTTCTTGGGAAAATAGGTAAAAAGGGACAAATTTCCAACAATGATGATCAATTCAAAAAAAGAAGACTTGTCAACTTCAAAAGATGTAGGTCATGCAGCTGATCATCGACTTGATTGTGTACCAGAAGTGCTGTGTTGGAGAAACATGTTAGCTAAGCGGTGAGCGTGGACGCCCGATGAACCACACGCACGCACGCACGCTCAACAAATTAAGCACAACAGTGAAAAGGAATAGATTGCAAACGTGTGATATATGCAATCAGCAGCTTAGCTGATCACCTAATCATAATTGTCAGTCAACCCTACATGCTACAAAGTACAAGCAGGGCTCTTGCAATATTGCATTAAGAGATTAATTAGCGCCATTTTCGATCGACAGCCTATATAACATCTGACAGTGGAGACCCACCATGATAATTAAATCAAAACCTTGGTTAATTAATTAGAAAACTCCATTTAGTTAGGAGGTTTAATTGAAACAAATCCCAGAGAACTGATATCATAGAGATCTGGGCATGCTTGAAAGCTTTTTTTTTTAAAAAAAATCTTAAGCTAAAGATACTTTTTTTTTCGAAACAGCTAAAGATACATATCCGAAGTAAGAAAAATGCTTTTAGGTAAAACTTTCACACTTCTGCTCTTAATTAACAGTATAGAGCAAAACCTGAGTAACAAATGCACCCAAAAATACCTCTAACTAAATTAATCCTAAAATTAAGTTAAATATTTAAAATTGTATGCTTCTTTTATATGCTGTCTGAGCTATACTTCACATGGCGTATTTCTAATTCGCCATCGGTCATCAGGAAAAAGAGTTTTTTAATCACCATGATTTCAAGTGTTGTAGGACTTGTTTTAAACATACCTGCAAATTAGTTAGCCGATATGAATCCATATAAATAAATGATGTACTCCCGTTATGGAAACAATTTGGTTAACTCAAGCTAGTGTGTACTCTCTTAAAAAAAACTAACGTGGATCTGAAAACTAAAATGCGTACTCTCTTCATAAAAAAAAACAATGCGTAATTTTTGTCTAGTACAGCAAGTGTTTTCATCAAATAGATTTTTACTTAATTAAGCTAAATAGTATTATTATCTTAGACATAGTCGTGATACACAACTCTCTCGATCGGTCTTAAGAAAAAATCTTTCCACTCTGATCCATGTCTTCTTAGTCATTCCATGAGGAAATCATAGGAGCTCAATTATATATTCAACTGTATCAGATAATACATAATTAATTAGGTGTGAAATTAATGGTGGACGGCGTCCATAAAGAGCTCATATATTATTATTATATTTAATTATATAATATACTAGTTCATAATTAATTAAATTGCACAGTTCAATATCGTTAGCGTTCGTGAACTTACTTCCACCTAATTGCGTTATGCTTTGCAAATGCTTCCCCATTATCTAAACAAAAAGAACTCGTTATGCTTGCGTATTCCGCTGTGGAAAAGAAATGCGGCTATCTGTTGTGATTCTGTTGATCCAAATTGGTGTAGCATCCATCCATCAACGACCAATCTAATTATGCAATAGGTCGATTGATTAACTTTGAGAGTAATAAGAGGGGTGAATAATTGTGAAAGAAAAAAAATTAAAATTTAACAATTTTTTAACCATAAAATTTAAAAATTATGTTTTTCGAATCCAGACATAACACTACTTTATTAATAATTAATAAATAGATTATAGTTGAATATCTGTGACTTTAAGAAAATTATAAACAAATTTAATATTAATGAAACAAAATTAATAAACAGAAAGCTAACCGAAATTAATTAAACCCTAATTAATTAATAATATGATATATAAAAATAATTAACCGAATACTAGCTAAATTTATATCAAAGTCTCCGTCACGCCTGTACTCACACTCACTGACATGTAACAGGGTCTCTCTATACCTGTGTCCTCGCTGACAAGACTAGCTCATCTGTTAGCCATACCACATCTGTGCCCACTGACGAGCCCATCCTACCAGTCAGCCTTTGTGCCGCCACCGTGCGTGTGCTAGCTCTCGCTGATAATCTGGTTTTACCTGTCAGCCTAACTGCTTCTAATGGGCTATCGACATCTGTTGGACCGTCTCTGTGTACTATTGCTGCTGGCCGTGTCTATTACTGTCAATCTATGTTGTCAAAAATTCAGGTTGTTACTATTCCAAATTTAAAAAATTGTTTTATCATTTTTAGTCTTAAAATGCTCAAACAAATTTCAGCAATTTTTCATCTATTTCATAAATTTAATTCCAACACAAAAAAAATTCTTCGACACATATTTTTCAACATGACCTATGTCAAATGTACATATACGGTCACCATGTATTTTTCATAAATAACTTTAAATATAAACCAATTAAATAATATAATTTTTCATATAAACTATTTTTGCCAATTTTAATATAAATTATTTTTACCAATTTTGCTTAAACCAATATTTCATCATTATTATCTAACAATTTTCTCATTGATGAAAACATTGACAACAACACATAAATATTAAATATTGGTATTTATCTTAAAAAACCGTTGGCATTTAGCTTCAAAGATTTTTACATTAAACTCTCTCCTCTTTTTTACAGTAGATTCATCAAGAAAACATAAAAAGTTTTCTAGTTTTGAACCAACTTTTTTTTTATTTTGATGAGCACCACAAATTATCAATGTATACAAGCTCGTACATACATATTCAAAGTAATTTGCACCCATATATCAATATATATATATATTGTAAATCTAGCATCAAGTGTAATTAATAATTTATTATAAAACATGATATTTATTTCTCACTATTTTAAAACTTATGTGCATTATGCACTTTATTTATGCTTTTTTAAATAAATTAAGAACTTGATTCATCTTAATCATGACATAAATTGTAAGAAATTACATGCATCATCAGACTTACTTTTTAATTTGTTTAAGACTATATCTTTTGACAATTAAAAGCTTAAAAATCAGGTTTCGGTTATACACAACTTTTTTCAAGTTTATAATAAAATACAATACAATAGTAATTAATCTTGTTAAAAAGAAGTACGATAATGTATATTTTCTTGGATCTTTTACAAGCACATATTTTTTTATCTTACTTTTAAAACAAGATAAAAATAGATAAGAAAGTTTAATCATGTCAAGATTTAATTCAAGTTTTCATTACATTTAGGTTGTCATGCAAAGATCTAAGTAATACATATGAATCATATACACTACTTATTATTTAATAAGATTTTCTTTTAAAATAAAGAACATACAAAAAAAAGTTATAAAAGTTGATGCTTCTCTCAAAACAACTCCACGGGATGAATAACTCCAAGTTCTCTCAGACGATGAATAAAACGAGAAGAATATAAAGGTTTTATAAAAATATCTACTGTTCAATATCCATATAATGAAATGTCACATTACCTTTTTCAATATGAACTCTAAGAAAGTGAAATCTAATATCAATATGTTTTGTTTTAGAGTGTTGAACTGAGTTATTAGCAATAAAAATGTTAGTTGTATTATTATAGAAAAGTGAAACAATTTTAAAGTAACACTATAATCTTTTAAGTATAGCTACTATCTAAAGAATTTAAGAACAACAACGAGCAGCAGCCGCATATTTAGATTCAGCAATTGATTTTGCTATAGATGATTATTTTCTAGAAGACCAAGCAACAAGTGAATTAACTAGAAAGAAAGAAGTACGAGAAAACCTCTTAAACTAATCCATAAAAATGTAGATAGCCATATGCCAAAATATTTAGTGCTATGAACATACCTGAGAGTCCACTTAATTACTCGAAGAAATAAAACACGTTGAAAGCTTCAAATCTTGCATATAAACATATTTTAAATTTTATATCTTCTTGAGTATGTTTTGTAATTTGTGAAGTTATAATCAGTGGTAGAACCAATTCAATTGATTGTGTATGAGAACCAAAGCTTTATCTTTATCTTTATTAAAAAAAAAGTATTTTTGTATTCAAAGGTTTTAATCTATTATTACTAATCAAAATGACGTGCTTTTCTCAAATTAGACATTGCCTTAGCTTTTTCTCTCATTTGTTTTCTCACAAGTCTAAAACAAAATTCTACTTGTATTTTCTTTTAGAAGTAGAAATAATATTTATACTTGCTGTGTTGGTAGATGACAAGACACCATTAGATCTAAATATTATCTTTTTATGTTTATTTGCAATCTTAATTATGCTACTTTTAAGAGATTTAATAACAGATAGAGCATGAGTTTTCGAACAATCATAAGGATCATAACCCAAACCTATTTTAGATTTTTAAGATATAGTGTTTTGATTTAAATTTTGATTTAAACTTTTAGTTCATATCTTTCTTTGTATGTAATCAATATGATTCAAAAGAGTAGCCTAATTTTTATAAGAAACATATTAAAATTTATTTTTCTTTTCACAATTAGAGCATGAAAGACCCTATGAATAGCAAGATTAGTTGAGCAATTTTAATATCAGCTTTCTTTAACTTCAACTTAAGAGAATTGTAATTATTATAATAATTAGATTTTACAACAACATAAACATGCTTATTATTTTTCTCTTTTTCAAGTTTCTTCAAAGTAGAAGAATATATATCTCTTAAAGAACTAAATTCAGTATAGGCTAAATCATATGAATTACAAGAATTATCTATAGATGTTAAAGTTTTAAATCTTAATTTCAGCATTTAATTGTTTAACTAAAGCATCTTGTTTCTAATTTTTTTAATCTTTTTTCTAATAAAGTAATAGGTTTTTCAATAGCACAAGCAAAATCATCATAAGAATGTTTATCTCATTGTCCATGTTACTGTTGATGCCACTATTTATGACACTTCTACTACTTACTATTATATATAGCCCCGTTAATTTTTTCTTACCTTTGAGAGTAGCGTCATCATCACTCTTAGGGTCTACATCGCTCATATTCACCTATTCAAGAGCAGAGAGAACACGGTGTACTATTTTCTTGTTCAAATATCCCTTCTTTTTGGTGCTCCTAAATGTTTAGTTTTTGTCACTCTCTTATTCGTCTTCTTCTTCAACTTTATCTCTAGAAATTTTTGCTAAAAAATTTAAATATTTAAGACAAAGATGATTAACTGAACTGCATTCAAAACATCTTCGAGATTCTCTACCATTTGTTCTCTTCCTAGATCGAACATTCTACAAAACTCTTTTAAAGCGTGTGGAGAGGAGTGCCAAATCATCTTTAGGTAGTTGGACTAGCCATTCATTGGATAGAAAGACAATACATACAAAGCAAGTTAGCTAAAGAATTAACACCAATAGAGTTCCTAATTTGTGAAGCTAAAACTATTGATTTATTAGCAATATTTTCTAGCAAAAACATCTAGCTTATAAGTTTTCAATTTAGAATAAAACACATCTAAAATAAGTATACTTATGGCTGTAGATTCTCTAATTTAAGTTTCCTTCAAATTCCATATCGATATATTTAAAACACCTAGTAATTGACGAGAATTTTTAGTCTCAAAATATATAACATTAATAGAACGTAAGTTGCTAAGAATCTTATTAAAGCGAGCAAAGAAATCATCACGAGATTCATTAGGTTTCATCTTAAAACGTATGTATTTCTTTTTATACATATGCTGACATACCTCTTTTATCGTGTTTGATCCTTCATGGTAATCATAGAGTGCCTTCAATATCTCATATGCTGACTTGAGATATACCACACAGTCAAAGTCGCTTCTTTCTAGCCCTTGTATAATTAAATTTCTTGTCTTGTGTTAGCCTTCACATGTGATAGATTCATTCTTGTCACTTTATCATTTTCTGGTTTGTAGATCTTCTCCCATATAGAAATGTCTTGATCTTGAATATATGCCTCTATTTTAACCTTTTAATACTAAAAATCAACACCATTGAACACACGGAATATATATTTTTTGACATATTTTCTAATCTCCGGTTAAGATCAATTAGAAAAAAATAAAATAACCTTACTATGATAACACTTGTATGATTGATTCACTTTAAGAAAGTAATTAGATGGGGTGAATGATTGCGAAATATAAAATTAAAATTTTACAATTTTTCTTAATTACAAAACCAAAAAAATGTGTGAATATCTACATAACACTATTTCATTACAAAATAAATTATAGCCGAAGATTTGTAACTCCGATTGACTTGAAACTTTTACAGAATAAACTAGACAAAATTTGCAAACAAATCTAACTAGAATCATCTCAATTGGACTTCTGAATATTGAAATATTAACAAAAACAAAATTACTAAATAGAAGATTGATTTAAATTAATTAAACCCTAACTAATTAATAACATAAGATCTAAAAATAATTAACTGATCAAACTTTTCAGAAAACTAGAAAACAACCTAGCTAAAATTTAGATCAAAGAAATTAAACCAAAACCCAGAGAAAATAATTTAAGCTAAAATCAAACGCTAGGTATAAAAAAAGAGAGATTAATTCTCACACAAATTATCGACAAACTTTACCTTTATTGTTAAAATTGTGTTTACAAAAACTACACAAAAAATCTCTAACATCTTACCCACTATATATTAAAAAAATTCCATAGGAAAAGATCGAAATGTCCTTAAGATTTTATAATTTCAATCATCTGATTTGAAATAGACGCGGTAGATTATGCCATGTCATCAGTTGTACAAAAGGCTATAAAGTTCAGCTTGTATCCACAGAGAATCCAGCTCGATCACTATTTTAGCACCTCCGCATCAATCAAAACACGTTATGTCGCCTCCGAATCTCCTGTGGCCGCACGAGCGTGCGACACATCGCCACTACTGGCCCTACTTGTCAGTCGCATAGTCTCCACCGCGCCCACACTTGCACTCGCTGGCATGCCTGACCTGCCTATCAATCGCAGCTCCTCTTCACGCTCGCTCTCGTTCTTGTTGACATGCCTGGTCCGCTTGTTAGCTACACTATTGTCGCCGCGCACATGACTGCTCCTACAAACAAGTCAGTTCTACTTGTTAGCCTCTTCGTTGCCACCATGCATGCTCGCTACCGCTAACAATCTGATCCCACTTGTCAGCCTTACTACTTCTACTGGACCATCGCCGTGGCAGGGTCTACTGGGTTATCTCTAATTACTATTATTCCATTACTGTATATCTGGGCCATCAAAAAATCAGCTCGTGACCATTTCAAATTCAGAAAATTATTTTCTAAATTTTTGTCTGAATTTTTTCCAAATTTTTTCAATAATTTTTCATGTATTTTCTAAATTTAATTTATACACATAAATAAAAAATATTTTTAGCACACACATAATCAACATGTATTTTTTTATAAATAATTTTAAATTGAAACTAATTAAATAATGTCAATTTTAATATAAATTATTTTTGTCAATTTCAATATAAATTATTTTATGAATTTTACTTAAACCAATTTTTCATCACTGTCTTTAAGATTTTATTCCTGTTAGAATTTCTATTTGGTTGGCTGCATGTTCAAGCTGATTCAAACAAAGCAGAATCACATTTTGACAATCATGCATATCCCATATATACTTCAGCTTTTATTATGTCCGGACCCTATCCAATTTTCTTGCATTCAGCATCAAATCAGCTAGAGATAATTATGAATATGCAGACAATATGTCTAAGCTACACAAAAATATATAATTACTATGCAAGTTGATGTTAAACTCATATGCAAAGATAAGTTAAGCTGCCCATTTTATTTATTTTTCATATAAATATTTCTCTTATGAATTATCTTTCATTTTCTTTATATCCTGGACTTTGCAAGATTTCTTTTTGAAACATAAACTTACTGCTATTAAGTTTGAAGGACTCACTATTTTATCTCATATGTCCCATCCTATTATCAAGATAATAGTAAGTAGGTCATGTCAAGGTGCTGAAGAAAACTACTCCCTCCATTACATATTAATCATTTTAGGCTTGCCTTAAATTTTTTAAAAATTATTGTAATATTTTAAACATAGAAAAAAATATACTATAAAAAATATATAGTGGTGGATTCAATAAAACTAATGTTATAAATATTACTTTTTCTATAAACTTCATTAAGCTTAAATAACTTTAATTAAGAATAAATTTAAAATTGCTTATAATATAAAATAGAGGGAATATGACTTTTTGACCAGAGGTGGCACAAATGATCATTAATGATTAGGACATATTTACAGAAACAATCCTTTGTCACTCTGTTAATTAAATGCATCCTGTTAGGAGGTCTGATGGAGAGACATGGATTGTACTTAGCACCTTTTCTTAGGGAAAGATTAGTGCTAATCGTGACTGCATGTTTCGACGATAATGAAGCCCTTCAATCCGTGATCTGGATATCTGGCATTGGTCCCATGGCAAGGCCAGTAGGGGAAGAGGAAGTACAGCTATGTATGACACAAGTATATTTAAGAGACGTTTTTTGCCTCATTAAAATTAACAATAGCTGCTAAAACAAGAAGAGACACTACAACACCTCTTTTTTTATCTGTAGAAGAAATGCGGAACTACTTGTGCCTGTCAAGAAGTCACAACCTTTTAGTGAATGATGCAATTGAAGACAAATTCAAAACTCAGCTAAGTGTGCCTTTCTACATTGAAATCATCCTAGCAATGATCTGGTGCATTTGGATCACAAGAAACAAGATTTAATTCAGAGGGATATATCCTTCAACCCGGTTCCGTAAAAATCTTTTCAAAGAAGAGTTTGCCATGGTTATCCATAGGGAAAAGCAATTTACTTTCCAGAAACTGAACAATGGCTAATGAGTAGACTATAGAAAAACTTTTTTTGGTTTTAACATATTTGTACATTTGTAATATATTTATATTAATATATACACTGTACAATCATTTCCTACAGTTTTACTTTAAATGAAACAAAAGCTGCTAAATGTTGGTTGCAGTTTGGAACACAGCCTTGTGGCTTATTTTAATTAATTCCATTTACTTATAGGATTAGAGAGGTACTTACTCTTTTACTTGTTTCCTAGGCTTGTCAGAGGAAGACATATGTCAATATGATGTATTCCATGATCAGGATGCCATTTTTGGGCAAGCAGTGTAAACATAAGGCTGTAGAATCAAATGTTTAGCTGTTTCAGTTGGTCAAGTAGAACATGGCAATTAAGTTTGGTTGTCCTTTACCTCCACACCCAATAGATAAGGTCCAATAAAAAATGCTTGTCTAATAACTCACTCTAATAGCAAATAAGGGTAATTGGTTTTACATCTCGAAAGTCTCACATGCATGTTGAGAATACATCACCTACAATTTTGACTTTTTTTGGGGTCAAAATGATGTTAAGTGCCCTAATGGCAGCTGTAATTCCTTTTCAGGGTAAATTTGATCTTGTTGGGAAGAATATTATGCCTGTGTTTTTTTTATCCAATCGATCCGGGATGAAATTCCCATACATGGTCCATGCTTTCAAGCCAAGTCCAGAGACCAATATACAGGAGAACTGGAGGATGTACAGTAGATTTCTTTAATTTCACGCACTCAGCTGAGAGTTTTGCACATGTTCACCTCCCCTATTTGACGATGTCGGCATCCCACTAAACTTAACTACAGGCACATGGAGGCGACGCCGTTCATGTGATATGGTGATATGCATACATATTGGTGATGCTTCAGGGTGTGAAAACTGTAGCTGAGATCCTGAAAACATGCCAGTACTGTATCTTGGGAAAGAGATGATAATAAAGACCATACAGTGGCCGGTAATCATCTTATGGCTAAGGGAAAGTACAACTGTTGAACCATGGTTCCCTCTCTAAATCGTCCACATCAATAAGAGACTCATTCTACAAATATGTTGTCATGTATTAAATTTTGTATTCCCCTTTCTCCTTATTAACCCGAGTTGCCGTCGCTGCATAGTATGTTGCACCTGGAGTTGGTGTAAAGGGAAGAGTCGACGCTTCTCTCTCTTCCACGTCTTTCCTCTCTACATTAGCAAAAAATATCTACCTGGGCCAGCTACCTAATAGAGAGTACTAGCGAATTAGTGTGCTTATATTTTAACATAGCTCCTTATTGTCAAATGTATTTTCTTGTCATGATGCATCTGCGATCTCTTGGGCATAGCAGATGTGCCTTTGTTTTAGGTAATTTTTTGATAATATTTATCTAGATTCGTAATATATTTCGATTACTTCTTCTATTCTCCTTACGTTCTTGATTCACCTGCAGAAGATAACTTTTTTGTGATGTCAACCGTGTTTTGGCGTGATTAATAATCAACAGAGTTGTGGTATAATGACTGCAAGGAATTTGATCATTTTGGTTAGAGACTTTTCATCAACGTCGAGTACTTTATAATCCACTTATCCATATCCATTGCAAGATTAGGATCTAGTTCGTCATCAGTGTGTGGATCGAAATATCACCTGCCATGAGACGCGGGGAAATTCTAACCCACAGGAGCAAAATAGGACAGACAAAGACTCTTTCTTCAAGTCATTTGCGTGAGCAGCAGTTTCTCTCCCAAAACGATTGCAGGAGTAATATATTTGAACATGTGGTTTCGATCAAACGGCACATATCTCAATCTTCGAGCTGATGTCGATCTAGATTAATTTGCTTGACCAAAGCTCCCAAATGATCGGTATGTTGATGAGCCAAGCTTGGAACATCAATTTATACCCACTGGTGACGGGATATGGAGATGTTGAGTATAATTGTCATGCAGCCCATTGATGGTAGTGGAGAGTGCCACACTGGCCGGCTCCTCGACAGTTTCATTTGCATTATTTGGGCACCATTACGTGATGTTAATAGAAAACAATTTAGCAGTGCTAACGTTCGTTTAAGTGATGCGCTTGGTTTTCCTGGTAGCCGAGGCAGACAGGCAGGCAGAGGCAGTGCAGGAGACTACACGTTGCTATAGACGGTCATTCCAGTGATGGCCCAAAAACGATAGTGGGCTTGTCATGGACATGCCACATGGACTGTGTAGGTGTTCTTCTTCTTCTTCTTCTTTTCTGTGAGATGGCTTGATCTAACTGAGCTAAAAAAATTAGTGCTGACGTGGCACATCGACGATTGAGCTTTATAGTAATTATTGAGCCTTACTGTGGGTTACAATTATATGTGGGTTACAACTATAGAGAGAAATGATATGTCATGAACAAGTTTTTCTAGTGAAGACTAGTTGGAGTGACCAGCGTGATGATCTGTCAGTTTTAGAACAGTTTCATGATAATTTCTTAATAGACTTAGATGTTTTATATGCGTATTATATATCGTTTGTGTGCTAATATAAGTTATGTTGAAAAATAAATTGTGCTCGAATATGGCTGCTATGTTTATCTATGTGTAAGTGTGTCTTGTGACTTCAAGAGTATTGTTAATGATAAATTGAGAGTGGACATTAAAGAAGTTGATGTTTAAATGATCAAAATAATTATATGGGATCTAAAGTTAGACTAAAGATTTCATATGACAAAAATATATGTATATGGAAGGAGGAGTCGAATTTGAATAGACTTTAAGTTTGAGAATATTGAGTTCGAACATAAGTTGTGTATCTATATAAGATGGTTTTCTAATTGAAGATCTATATATATTTTTTAGAATTTGTGGCTTTCTATGTGTATAAATAGAGGACATGTTTAGTCTCAATTGTATCGTTTTAGAATAGAGAAAAATTAAAATTTAGACTTGAATTATGAGAGATATTTAAAAATTAAGAGATGAGTGCTATAATTATAATTTGTAGATATATCTTGATGCAGTAAAGTTGATATACTTCAAAAAAATTGATGAGTTATGTTTTATATTCTCTGGCGGTCATATCGACAGTAGAGCAACGGTCAAACCGATGGTAAAAGGGCGGTAGATAGGGAGATTGAGAGATTGAAATGCCGTGCCTCTCATTTTAAGATTTAGCCGAGCCAGCTAGGTCATCGGCATCTTGACCCTCTCCTTGCTGCTACCGAGGCAGCCCATCTCTCTACTATGTAGGCCTCCCTAGCATCTCCCTCTCTGCCGGTGGGAGGAGCAAATGGAAGGTCAACACTTCTTAGCTAGGTCTACAGCGAGTGACAGCAAGGCACCGAGCAGAGATGGTAGTGAGGCCAGCCAGCGGAACGGAGAAGCCATGGACGAGGAGGGCAGCACGCGGTGCTGTCGCCCATCCACCGCATTTCATCCCTTCCGCCAGCAGTGACTGGATTAGTCAAAGAGGGAGGCCAAAGAGAGAGCCAGGCGAGGTCCAAACGGTGAGGTGGCAGATCAAATCTAGGATTGGTCGGCAACGTGCGGGAGGATGCTAGAAGGAAGGGGATGTAAGCTGCTCATCTTTGTTCACCTCCACCAGGAGACGTCATCGATTCACTTGACATCGCCGAAACGGACCCATCTCCCTCCTACATGCTCCGTCAGCACCCAGCTGCATCCTCCTTCCTGCAACGCCGGCATGGCCATGTATCCAGCGTCTCCATGATTCCTGGATCTAATGCCGCTCAGGAGGCCATGGCCCTGATGACTCAATTGCTTTCCTGATAGCTGTGTATTCATGATTAAACTTGTATATCTTTATTTGTACGATGGACGGTACATTCTTAGAGACTATTTATTGTCGCATTATTTTTGTGTAAAACGAGTTTAACATAACACAAAAGTGTAAAAAAATATTAATCGTTGTATTATTTTCTGTGCAAAAAAGTTACATGAAACGGAGTGAAGACAACGCGTATGAGAAGGATATGGTTATATGATTGTAAATTTTTGACTTGGGTATTTTTTTTTACTCGGGTAACTGAGAGGGGAGCGTAAATAGGATTTTTTTTTTTACTCCGGCGTGGTTGCGAGGATAGTAACAGAGTAAATTTGTTATTGTAGTGAGAGGTGTTCCTATATATATTTTTTTACCTTGGAAGTCATTTTTATAAGAAGAAAGTGGGTGAGTAATTACATCAGCAAGATGGAGCAGGAGAAGAGAGGATCGGGCTGAGAGTCTAGCAAAATTACCACTAATTTCTTATGTGATGAAAGGGGAGGGAACGGGAACTGAGGGAGGGTGCAGGACTGGTGGTACCTTAGGCACGGTATTAATTGTGTGTATATATTTATTTATTTATTTTGTACTTACAATTAGTTTTTTTAGCAATAAAATCAACTTGATAAATAATATTTGATGTAACTGTACAGTGGGGGTGATGATTCAACACTGCAACTTGTATATAACACAAAACAATTATTTAAAAGAGAAAAAGTCCATATTTACTTCTTTAACTATAAACCATTCATTTTTAATCACTAACTCTTAAAACCGTCCACATTTCGTCTTGGGTCCTAACCCAGCTGGTTTCTATTGAGATGACCTGTTTATAAGTGACTATAAGTGTCCCGTGCTTACTTTATCCGATGTTGTAATTGATGGAAGAAATTAACTGGGCCACTTTAATAGTTGAGGGATAAACTGTAGACTTTTCTCAATGTGAAAGGTTTTCAGAGTTGAAGGAATAAAAGTGAACGGTTTATATCTAAGAGACCAAAAGCGAACAAGTTTATAGTTGAGGACCAAATGTAGGTTTGTTTCTTATTTAAACAGGATGGTACAATCCGTTGATTACTTAACGAAAAAAATACATCATAGACATGAACTCTTTGAGAGACACAAGGAGAATCTTCAAGCAGCTGGACCTGTAAAGTAAAACAAATTGGTGAGGGTGACAAAAAAAAGTACATATTAATAACAGTGGGTATGCTGATATCAATCAACCAACCAATTTTCTCTGCAAGATTTGTGGCAACAAAAGTTTTATAAACTGTGTTATTGTGTAATTGAAGCCTCTTTTATACCTATGGGCTATGGTGCTTCAATTATTCATACTTTCCTGGTACATAGTATCTCCATATCCCTTCCTTAACACTCCCGTTTTGATGCTGGCCTTTCTTGACACACTCAATCAGAATTTCTGCAGAGCCCTTGCCTATGGATAAGATATGTTACAGATATAAATAATTCTGTATATGTAGTTCAAAAACATGTGAAAATCACTGAGATCAAACCTGCAAGATATGCTCCATGAACATAACCATTGTAAAGTTCGCTCGTGTGCTCACCAGTGACGTACACCCTCCCAACAGGCGCCTTAAAAATGAAATAATAAATCAGAAAAATAAAAAAAAGACTAGTTATGCGTGAATTCGAAGCCTACAAACAACATCAGGCAAAATCAAACTGAAACTTGATTTCTTGTGGGATTTGAACAATACTGTGTGTGCGTACCCTAATCAGATCATATTCGTAGCGGTTGACGCCAATGGGCCAGTTGGAGAAGCTGCCCCTGAAGAACCTGTCTGACCACCACCGTGGGACGAGGATGTCGGTGGCTTCCGGCACATCCTAACCTGGGAACATCTTCCTCAACACCTCCATGGCTTCTGCCTTTGTCTGCTCATCTGATTGCTGCTCGATCCGCCTTGACTCATCGTCGGTCACGGTAACAAGAAGGACGTTGGACCCAGGGTACTCATTCTCAAGATGCTGAATTAATACACAAGCCAACACATAACTTATAAATATAAAATCTTTTAGTCGTTTTCCTAGGAATCAGGGGCAGTTGCAACACAAGTGGCAACGAAAAAACTCTAAATTTAATTTTAAAACTAAATTCTCAAATTCAAAAGTAGGAGTAAAATGTTTGATCTCGAGCTTTCTGAATTGGTACGTAAACTCTGATAAATATAAAGAAGAATGTTATTTTCTGTATCTATTTGAAGATTCCTCATGTCTGGTTTAAAATTACCAGAAATGATGAAACATATTTAGTAAACCAGTGCTTGCATGGCATGAAGTTGTTTACCTGCCAGACTGGGAAGTACCCCCTACTGCTGCTCGCGTAGAGGAAGAACTCCGTGCCTGGTCCGTCAGGCCAGAATTTCCTAGGGAACTTGAGGAAGATCTTGGTATACACCGCCATGTCGAATTGGTACATCGCCATGTTCTTCCAATGCTGATGAGGCATATTACAATGAAAATTAGTTTTGGGCCACACATGTTGCATGATCTCAGAAAGGCAAATTTCTCAATAATGAAGCAACCAAGAAATGTTCTTCTGAACAAGAGAAAGTTAGGAGGAGTTGATCACAGACAGGTAAATGTGGCTTGAACCGTATGAGATTGCTCTGCAGGACGCCTACGCTGACAGAGACCATGACATAGTCTGCCTCGTACAACCAACCGTCCTCTGTCTTCACCACGACGCCGTCCGATGTGTATTTTATCTTCTTCACCGCCTAGCAAACATGGGAAAAAAGTGAAACCATGGCAGTCTAGTGGAAGGATGATAGTTTCAAGAATATATCAAGAGAATATAGGTGCTAATTAAGCAATAAGCCAGCAGATCGTAGTCTAAAGCCCTGAACAGTTAATCCCGGAGAAAATGGCTAGGCCACACAACAAAAAATCAGCTCCGGGAAATTCTCTTCAAAATTTACTACGATATATTATTTTTTAAAAAAATCTCCCAGCAAAAATAGCTAGGCCACACAAAAAAAAATCAGCTACTGGAAATTCTCTTTAAATTTTGGATATGAATAAATATAATTAAAAAAAATATTTTTCAATTTACTAGTATGTTTTGTCATTCATTATGTGCTTAAAACTTTGCGTTACCACATTTATAGATATGTACTCCCTCTATATTTTTTTTGCATACATTAAGGAATGGAAGAAGTACAAAATAACCATCCAATGCCAATATCCTTTAAAAAAAAACTCACCAAAGCTAAAGCCCTGAACAGTTTATCCCTATCTATTATTTTTTGGACGTCCTATCTATTGTTTACCATTACAAAGGCACGTACATAAGAACATTAGAGTTTTTGATATTTTCGATAAAATACTCTGAAATGCTGGGTTTCTGTCTTGGTAAAGCATCATACTGGTTAATAAAAATTTCAGAGCAAATTAAACTTGACCAAATATTTGTTTGACTTTTTTTAAATTTTCTTCTTCTAAAAAATATGTAGTTAATTCTTTAGTTACATCTATGGTGATGCTATATATGGGGACAAAATCCTAACATACTTCAAATGCCTTGCAAAAAAAAATCCTAGGAAGAACAATCAATTTTACCTTGTTCAATATGAGCCTAGGGTCAACAATGGCACCATTATAATTAATCCACACCTTACATATACCATCATCATTATATAAAAAATAGTAGGGTCTATTAAAATATATATGTAACTTTCGATGGTAGAATTCCAAACTTGGGATCTTTCAAATGTAACTAAACAAATTCCTCATATACCCCTAAATTTTAGCCAATTCCTTTTAAACCTTTAAGTTCTTCTTATTGCTTTATATATCCATGAGTTTTGGTTTTGATCTCTCCTATACCCATTCTATCAGTGACCATTAGTTCACCAATTAATAATCGTGGAAGTGCCCATTTCCCCTTGGACATGTAAAAGAAATTAGAAATTTGTAACATGTATCTAGTTTGTTGTGTGACTATATCATTACTTTATTGTATAAGGTCATGTTTCACAAAAAAAAAAAAATATAATGTAGCATTGTTAAAAGAAAGGTGTTGTACATAACAATGAAATCGGTAGTGCAATTTTTACATATGGATATAGCATAAAATATGTTATATATATAACATTTTTACATGAATAGATATTCAACTTTTTAGCCATTATCTTAAAAGTAAACTTTGTTAAGAATAATACTTCATACAACTCATGAAGGCATTTCTTAGAGTGGTAACATTTTTAGTGGGGGATATCAATTTTAGTTCTCTAATTGTTTTGGATATCAATCATACAGATGAGTTGTGGTTCTGAGCAGGTAAGCGACTTGAGTAAATATTAGTAGAAAGAAATTTCATGCGTACTGATCATGGAGGCGTTGCATGGCCATCACTGTAATATCTTCGTGGTGCAGTTTGCTTAAAAGTTTGTCCCCATATTGGCGCACTTCACTGGCCCTGTTAATTGCCTTCTGAACAAATTCTTCGTCATGAAGGCCGCCCCTGTAATTTGACGAGCAAAAATAATCAGCATACGCAGGCTTATTTAGAAAATAAAACAGTCGAAAAACCAGCTTGTTTCCACTTTCCAGCGATCAAAGAGAATCAACTAAAAAACTTAAAAAATTCACCACGAGCAGTGCAGACTATACATTAGGTGGCTCCAATCGGCTCGAGCTGAAGAAACACTTGAACGTATCAGACAAAGAACTCATTTGCCCAACTGGTTTGTCCATGCACTTGGTAGGCCTGAATCCTGTGTTCATTCGAAACCCCGCTCCTGCACGAAATTTCCTGAAGCCATGGTTGGGTCGTCGTTAATGGGGCAGGCACTGGCCGGATCCGCATCAGAACCGATCGGACGAGGATAGGAAAGCCGTCAAAACAAACCCGAAGCAGAATCGAAAACGCTGGCGACGAACGAACGAAAGAGGCTTGGAAGCAGCTTTTTTTTTTTTTTTAAGTAGTAGAGATAGAGAAGTGTTTTCTGAAATGTCCTCAACCGTACGTCCTGAAAGGAATATATACCTGCTGGCTGCTGCTATATATACTTGTGTTTTCTAGAAATTACCTAACGCAGACCTCCACTTCCATATATATTGATAAGAAAGAGTTCTTAGCTTCATTATCATTTTTTTTGTTATGATCTTAACAATTAAATCTCCCTTCTCAGACCTCTATCTCAAGGCTCTGTTTAACGCACGAAATTAGAGGATGATAAAAAATAAATTAAAGTTTATCCACAGAATATATATATATATATATATATATATATATATATATATCAAAAATACCAAATACACATCAAAATTTGCCTATCTATGAAACTAATTAACTTCTAGTTGCCGCCCATGTAGAATCATGTTTTCCACTTATCCCCATTGTTTTATAAGGTTATTTGCAAACAACACGAAGGTAATTATTATTAGGAAATAAAATGAAATGGATTCCGGCAAATGTTGGGTATGCAACATATTGCACTGTGATTTGCTAATAGTTAATTATTACTAACTTTTTTAGGGGAATTATTATTTAAATGAACATATAGTCTACATTGCACGGTACCAGGGGCAGAGCTACTCATACACATTAGGAATAGAAAATTGCTCATACAAACATTCTTTGACACCGTCATATTTGAAATTCACGTTTTTTTTGGATCAGACACTTCAAATTCACGTTCTAAGAGTTGCCACGAAGGATACATATATAATTATATGAACTGAAATAAAAATGACTACGCTTTTTTTACCGCCCATTTTGACATAGCATTCATGACATTTAAATCAAAATTTGACTAAAAAAATTCTCTTGTAATGTACTGTTATTGATTAATTAATTGTTATAGTATATCACTAAATCTTATATGCGAGCCTAACAATTGTTCAAACTTACAAATTCTGAATCTTAAGAGATGTGTGCATGTTATAAGTTAAATTTGGATTGAGGGAGTAGAGTACTGAACGAATTGCATTACTTGCCCAAGATTGAAACACAAATAGACAATGATTCTGATTACAAAAAGTTGAATAAATCATACTTTGACAAAATAATTAGATTCCCTTACATTATATTTTACTAATTAATTATGAAATTCATAACCATATATATGAAGTACTTTAAAAATAAAAATTCAGTGGCATCACTTTTGTATCACTAAATTAAAACTATATTAGTTATAATAGTTTTCAGCCAAAATTTATAGTGTTCCAATTTTAAAATCCATGTGCACTTTATAAATCTGTCCACCGTATTCGTCGATAGAGTTTCAATGCAATACATCTAAACACACGAAGCTCTAAAAGTTTTACTTAGATCTAGTAAATTTCCTTAAACTTTTTGGCATCTTTATATTTTTTGGAAGATTGTCCAGATAAAATTGGATATGAGAAAGAGTTGTGCAAGTAACGTTTCGTCAGGGTAATTGTATCTTTATAGAGTATATCTTATAAAATAGCTAAGTTTAGTTTAGTTAACTTCTTAGAAAAAATTTCCTTTTCTGATTAAGAAAGAATGTTCGAAGGTTTGGTAATCATATTAGACTCTTGTAACCTCAGAGTATAAATATAAACCCCTGAAACCTTATAAGATATATACAGAACAATTCAATCTCGGTGCATTGGCACCCTAGATTATTTAGGTTTTTACAGACGGGTTCTGACTCTTGACATGTGACTAAATCGGTTAAATCCGATCTTCGGCGAAGGGATAAGTCCTGTCACTATCCTGGTGTATCTACTTTGTCTAAGACTGTATCGGTTAGATCTGATATCTTAGTCTGATTGGATACATCACATCATATTTACATGGGTTCTATTGGCTTATCGTGCTCTTCTGTTGTCATCGGTCTCATGTTGTATTGGTTAGATCCAACCTATTAGACTACTAATAGTAGATTGAGTCATAGGTCGATAGGTCTTTACGTGATGTTTCATTGGACGACCTACCGATGAGTTATCTATACATTGAGCTTCACGCCTAGGGTATCGGCTTCTTAGCTGATATATCTAGTGATTAATCCGCTAGTAATCAATTTGGTTATGTTAGTTCTGGCATCGAGACTTAACGGGTTTTATTTTCCCTATCGGCTTAGCTAGTTGATAAGTTTACTAATGTGCCTGCATCGGACCCTTCGCCGATAGCAGCTGATGGGTCACCTGGTCCCTTCGTCGTTATGTTTGATCTAGCTCCCATCGTTTCGGTGCCGTTAGCCTCAGCCCTATACTATCTCAATTTGGTTTGATCTATAAAGACTAACTCTAACAGTACATCATTGGTGGTTGTTGGGTCTAGTCCATTCGGGAGATCGGACCTCACTCTCTAGTGCTTATTGTGTATTCTGTTTGGAGTGTCATCGGCTCTATAGCCAATGGGTTTTTTATTTCATTCATCGCTATTCGTTTTTGCCATCATCGGCTTTCTAGCCGATGTATGAGTAGTACAGTTGCTATCGGCCACTAACCGATAGCAGGTGTGTATCGGATTCACAGCTAATGGCAATTCTAACCCTATCAACATTTCCAGCCGATAGCAGGAGTCAGTATTAGCTGATTAACTTGATGATCTAATTTTATCTGTCTTCCTTATTAATTAGAGATTAAATTGACTGGTATGCCCGTAACTTTAGTAACCCAACGAAGATATTTTGAAGATAAAGCATCTGCACTGGAGCTAAATAGACTTTCTAGACCTTCGCGTGTTTGCGCACCTTCGTATCGAACCTTCATGGTCATGCTCTCTCTCGGTACGCTCCTCCGCCTAATCCGATTTTTCCTACGCGCGCACAAACAACTGTTTATTCGATCGGCCCTTTCAATCAGGCTCTTTACGTAACCCGACCCGATTGCTTCTTCGATCTTTAATAGAATCTGGGCTTATAAATCTGGGCCAGTTATAGCTGGATTGAAAGATATTTTCAATTTTGTCTTCTTACTTGCATAAGATTCAAATACAGATAGGGCCGTAAAGTCAAAGAATGAAGATCACGGATCCCAAGGACATTAATCACCTCAAGTTGTGGAAAATTTCAAGTTTCTGTCATATCCGAGTGCTTGACCACGCTTACAGTGCCATGGTGGTGGTTGTAAAACTAATTAACATTGATCCTATGGTTGACTTTCATGTCACTAATCAATTGTTTCTGTGAGCTACCTACTGCGAAAAACCAACTAACAATTAACAAATGCTTAATTATAGCCATGTAACTATATATTTTCCTATTGTTCTATTCTACTATAGATCTTCATGGATTGCGACTACAAAATTAAAAGAAATCGTATCCATTAAATTTGTAGACATTTATGATTTGTGGATGCAAATAAAAATATTTTTCATTAAAATTTAATAATATTTTTCCTTTATTTAACTAGTGTTGTTCTACGCATCCTTCTTTACTCCAAAAGTGCTCTTTTGTATCATCCTTGTTATGCTTTCATTAATAAATTTGGTATGAATCGGTGAAAGTTCACCAAAACCTTTATTACAGTTTCATAAATGATTACTTGGTTTCTCACGAAACATACTTTTACATAAATTTTGGAAAGTATCGGTCAGTCTTAGAATCTTGCATAAGAGAGAGTTACCACGCATCATATATATGTAAACTAATATATACAAACACCATTAAAACAACCAGCATCAAGCAGATATAATTATATAGCTCTACGTACAGACCAGTTCACCCTAAAATTTAAATTAAAGCCGATGGGAAAATACATGCAAATTCTCTGGCTACTTAACCATATTTTAACACTACTAGCTGAATGTCTACGTCCTGCTATGGATAAAAAATATATTATAATATTGTCTATAATTAATGAAAAAATATTTTTAGTAAAATGCGTTACACATTTTTTCTCTATAGGGAATATTCAACTTAATTTAATTCTATACGTGACTATCTATTTGGATTGGATTTGATTGTTTCTTAGAAGAAGTAATTTGCACACTTTATCCCCCCCCCCCTCCCAAGGCAAACCTTAGATATGAAAAAGTGTGCTACCTATGTTTGGTTAGAATTGTGTTGGAGCCTTAATCTGTGAGAGAAGGGCAAGCAATATATGGGTGATCTTCAACTTAGCCAGGACTTGAAAACCAATCCTGTAAGCTTTGGCTCCGTCTGGGACCGTATTAATTTACACATATTAGCCAGTTCACCTTAGAGATACCTGGATGTTGAATGCCTAAAATGATATGTATATATTTGACTCAAAAAAAATACTGTTATAATATTATATTTTGGTTCATAAAATATTTTGCAGTAGAAATTAATGGTTAATGTTGCATTTTGAACACAGTATAAAATGTCCAATATATATATATATATCATGTTTTGTGACAGTGCACACATACTCTTCCTTATAGGTGTTGGAGGCAAGGTGGTCGTAATTGGACAGGGAGGTGTTGAGCTTGAGCTTGTCGTGGACCATGCTCCAGATGGGGTTAACCTTCTTGATGATCTTGTCATCAGGGTCCATGTGCACCCCCTCAACCCAGTTAGCTCCCATCTCTACATTCATGCCGGCAAACTCCGTCTTGCGGATCCGGCCACCGATACGGTCCGTTGCCTCCAGGATCTGGAAGTCGGTGATCCCAGCATGCGACAGCCTCTCCCCCGCTGAGATCCCTATATATATATATATAGGTATGTACAGCAGGTAAAAAAACTAGGCATGCATGATTGAAGTTAATTCTTAATGTACATGTATACATAGCAGATGGAAACATCGCGTGTATAGCTACTGAGGAAATTTTTATCTTGGGTAAAAAACGAAATGCTAAGCGATAAGAGGTGGTAGGTAGATTTGCTTTATATAGACCAACAATTTAGTTTCATGGCTGTGCGCAATCTGCACTTTAGTTTTGTCTTGTTTGTCCAAAACTAATAGAAATAATTGAGATGGCATGCTTTCACAAGAACAAAAAGAATTTTATATACATACATATATAGCAGCGCCGAACAGTTTTATAAAAGATTATATGCACATATATATTGGTGAATAAAGGTTCATTACCAGACATGCCAGCGCCGATGATGATGACTTTGGGTCCACCGGCTCGGGCAGGGGCCACATATTGCACTATTTCTACGGAGGGCTTCGTCTTCATCTTCTCTCTAGCTAGGCCACTCTTTCTCTCTCTAGTACTTCTCTCTGTAAGGATAGTATCTCTCTAGTACTTCTCAAGTATGTGTGTGTGTTTGTGGCGAATGCAAAAGAATTTATAGGCCAAGAGAGGAGTTGGATCCTCCATATTTTACGCTGTCGTGTGAGAAAGCTTTGTTTTCTTGACTTGACTGTCGGCATAGTTAGCATATTAATTATAGCTGCAGCCGCTATCGCTAATATTGTAAGTTGGTCTTTTTTTTTTCTTATTCCGATCGAGGAAATTACCTAGCAAAGCGTGTAACATGCACGCACATGCATTTTGTGGCATTGGGAGCTAAGAGCATGTATCTAACATAATATAGCTAATTATATATGTATATATATACTATTTGCCGGCCCAGCAGCGCATGCAGGTATATGCTATTGAAAATCGTTGAAGGAATCACCTCATAATCGATAAGACTAAATTAAGGTAATGCAATTAGGGAGGCACGGTTATTTCCAGGAAACAACTGTTGGTCCATGTTTATTAAGAGTTTTTGTAACCAACCGGGTTGGTCAACGCCTATTCTAGGACCCTTCAAATGAAAAAGGGACCGTCCCGTGATATGTGTGCCTTAGTGTCTTGTTATTTATATTATTATCTATATATCGTAAAGGAGCGATAACATTACAGTCTAATGTTGATCTCGCCGAAGCACGATCAAATCAATCTTTGTTTCTATGAGTAATAAATAAAAAGCAAGAATAAGATAAAAACAAAATAAATTTGCAAATACATCAGAGGTTCAATCTGAAAACACAATACAGTGGGTTCTTAAAATAGCCATGGCTAGTTCTAACCGAGTCCAAATCCAAAAATTACAAGAGGGAGTGCTACCTACCTATTTAAGTATATTTGGAAGAGGAAGGGTTAAGGTGGCATATAGGTCAATGGGCGTATTTGCGTGGGTCATATGACTCATTGTCTGAATGGAGAGGGCACACTTTAACACCCTTCAATTTGTCCTTGTTTTCACGAACAGATCAAATTTTGTTTGAACATTGCAATTGATTTGGAAGGAATTTGAAGAGACAAGGGCAATTTCATTTCAAGGAAAATGAATAGGATTTTCATCCAAATACTTTTTTTTTTCAAATAATGAATAGAAATCCAACATCGATATCCATAAATGAATATAGACAGCTAAAACAGTTACAAGAGTTCTTAAAATAAAACCTCAAACTGAGGAACATAAAAAGAACAAAGAAAAAAAACTAGGAAACTAAGAAAGAAAACTAGAAGACTAGGATTCACTCTTCTTCTAAGTCCTTGCTTAAAACTTTGACTTAGTATCTCGTCTCCCACTAAACAAAGCAAGCAGAGGTTGGTCTAACCACCTATCAAGTCCAACCAAGAAGAACAACAAAGATGACGCCTCCAAGGAGAACACGATGTCCAAAATGCCATTGCTATCCGTTCGATCAAACGAAACTAGGTCTTAACCTGAAGTCTTCGAGTAGCCTAGAACATCTCAAAAACACCTCTAGGGATGGAACACCGCCTAAAAATGTCGATGTTGTCGGCACCAGTAGGAATGGGTGGGGTTCTCACCCTAATTCACCCCACCACTATCGCCAATCCGATCCACAAACACTAACACAAACCAATCTCCAGCCTTTCTCCAACTTGACAAGAAAGCTTGCCAATCTTGTAGAGATCCTCAACACACTTCAAGGGGAGGGGAGAAGAGAATATAGTTTGCCTTGCCACCGTCGCACTATCCCTTAGTCTCCACTTCCTTTCATCACCAGGTCAAGCTATGAACATGGGAAGGAGGAGCTAGCCTTCCCTATGAAACACCCACTATCCATCTTTGTAGACCTCTTCTACCATGCCTCCATCATGTCTATCTAACTGCAGATGTGCGGATAGGAAGGAACTAGCCTATCTGTCCTGTCATCCACTAGCGCAATTACCTTCCACATACACAAGCCTTTTTTGGGAGTACCTTATTGTTCACTGGCCTCAACTACCCACAGACACCATCCCCATTGGCCTCTAGACATAGCTAAGCCTTTTGGAGAAGGCCCTTGACCCTAGTACCGACCACACGGCCGCCACCTTGTCACCGACACTACCTGTCATCGTTGTTAGGACTAAGCACGAGAAGGTCCAAAACCGATGCGATGATAACGAAGCTGCCTATTCCAACCAACACTGCCACCAACCGCCTCCATCATCATTACACCGCCTTGCCATTAGGGTCGACGCCATTGCTCGCCTCCATCACCACTGCATCGCCCTGCCACCGAGGCTGACACCTGTCGCCTGCCTCCAACGCCTCCAAAACTGACATGGCCATGGCAATGCTACCTCTCCCAACCAACGCTGTCACCCACCACCTCTATTACCTCATGTCACTCTACCATCCGAGGTCGACACCATCACTTGTCTCCATCACCTCTGTGTCACCCTGCCATCTAAGGCTAACGCTTGTCGCCTGCCTCAAATGCTATGCCGTCCTGCCTTCAGGCTAGCGCCGGTGCCCGCCTGCAACGCTGAACCACCCTACCCCAGGGCTAACATCATCATTCCCTCGAACGCTGCGCTACCCTACATGAAAACCTCCATTGTAGTCCCATCTCACCATCCTAGCAGCTACGTAGAGCTCAGGTGGCTAGCTCAGATGGTGGCGAGGCAGGAGAGGCGGCTAGGATTTTCTTAGGGAGGGGATGAGTATTCAAATAATTAAAAGAAGGAATTGTCCAAATACTTGTATGACTCGAACACACTACTATAACAAAGTTATGCCAGTTTAATTGAGTGTTATTTATGGAATCTGGACTGAAGAAGTGGTTTTTGCATTTTTAATTATGCATGTGTGGTTCTTTCAAGTATAATGACGTTATTAGAAGCTTTAAATAGAATTACTTCTCTTATTTTTTTACAATGCATGCATGTACCACATCCACTAGTTCATCGTCTTAACACATGCTCAAAGATATAGGGGTCATCGGCCAATCCTTAACACCCTCAAAGAGTCGTGGGAAAACATGATAGATGTGATAGTAGAGTCGTGGATACTTGTAGTGGGGAGGCTTGAAACAAGTGGAAGAGGAGCCCAACATTATTTAAGCAAACAAATAGTGTTAGACTGCACAGAATAACGGTTTTTTCTTGTTTAACATATGTTTGTAACGTAATCTATTACATATGTATATTCTAAAATTGAAATTCTTATCACAAAAGGTTATATTAGTGTGGAAAAATAGAAATAATATAAGGCTACAGGCTACATCTAATATTAGGTTTAAGAGAGGCATAGGTTATATCTAATATCAATACAATCTGATCTACTCATGTCATAAAAGATGTACTGAAGTCTAGATTCCTAGTTGACTTCTCAAAAAATTGGATTACTATAGGTCTACAAATTCTTCTGGAAAGTGATAAACATAAGAAAAACTATTGACTAACGAGGCAGAATATTATTTGTCAATCAATAAACAAGGTGGACTTGGAATTTGTAGTAGAGATGTTCAAAACCAGTGTCTTCTAAGTAAATGGCTTTGTAAGCAAAGTAATGAGGATGGTGTTCGGTAGGAGTTACATAGAAAACCGGGTGAATCATTTTTTGTTGGGATTAATGAAAGTTAAAGATAAGTTTTTGAGTTTGGGGTCCTTCATAGTTAATGATGGGAAATAGATTAGATTCTAGAAAAATAAATAAAATGGATACTCTTCTTGTAAGATCAATATCCATCTTTCTATAATATTGTCCATCGAAAAAGTGCACCAGTTACAACTGTTATGAGTTATGTCTAATTAAATGTATCTTTTAGAAGGGCACTAGTCGGTCATAATCATGCTAATTGGTATTATTTAGCTGTTGAAATTATGCATATTAATCTTAATAATGATAATGATACATTTAGGTGGAATCTTCATCAAAATGTAGTGTTTTATGTTCATTCAATGTATTTAGCTTGGATTAATAATGGGTACATAGAATAGAATAAAGTGTTATGTAAACAAGAGATGCCTTTATATGTTTTTTGTTTTAGAGGGTAGTTCTAACCAAGGTTAATTTGGCAAGTAGGAATTAGAATGGTAGTACAAAATAGTGGTGAAAACTGAGCAGATAGTTTCAATCCGCTCCAGCCAAAAACAAATATGAATAGTTCGAATATAAATAGGAACACGGTTTCTCTGGATATTAATACGAATATGGTATCACAGTTTTTGGTGGATACAAATACAAAGACAGATATCTGGAGATTATGATACATGGATATCTGTCAAACACATGACTCATTAGAGCCTCCAACCCATTTTGTCAGTTTAAGGATTTCAGCCCATCAACAAGACCACAACTACCGTGCCTCTCTAAACCCTAGCCGCTATAAAGCCGAGTTGGTGTCTCAATGACGGACAATGGCGTCGATAGGTTAGGAGTCTTTGATCTCACTGGTAGGCGCTGGCCTTCGATTCCTCCACTACTTTTCTAGTTTTCTTTGCTTACCACCTCTTAGTGCCTAGCCAGCCTGCCCAAATCATGGTGGCCATCATTACCACTGCTGATAAGGTTACCAGGTGACTGGGGCACCAGATGACTCTCATCCTCAAGCTCACAATCTAAGATCTTGGGTAATCCGTTGATTTGTTCTTCTCTTGTAGCATTTGTTTTGTGCCATTCATGAGATCGATAAACTCATGTAGATCTTGGATGTGCATTTTATTTTGTGTCCAAATTGGTGATGGAGTTTGCTAGTGTAAGTAGCACAAGTGTAGGTGCAAGTGCTACTACATCATCTCCAGTTGTGCAACTACCACCACCTCTAGCCTTTGCTAGGCAAGACACTTCTCCTGCTGTTGGTGCTTTGGCACCTAGTAATGCAATTGATTTGACAACCAATGATGATTCTGAGATCTTAACTCCTACTGGTAAGTGGCAAAAGAAGTGTACTTCTGAAGTTTGGTAGCACTATACAAAATATAAGGTAAACCTGACCAAGTGACACTATGATTGTAGAGGAGTATGCTAAATGCAACAAGTGCTCATATAAACATCAATGTGAGAGTAATTGTGGTACTTCTGTTTTCTAGAATCACTTAACTAATAAGCACCATATCAAGCAAGGTCAACAAGTGCTATAGATGAAGAAGAGTGAAGATTGTAATGAAGGAGTTATTGAGACTTATAGGTATGATGATGCAGTTAGCTTGAAAAAAATTTACATGGCAATTATCATGCATGAATATCCTTTAATATTGTTGAGCATGAATACTTTGTAGATTTTATCAAGTATTTGCACCCTACTTTTTCAATTAAGAGTCACATTACTGTGAGAAAGGACATTCTAAACATATATGAAGAGGAAAATAAGAAATTGTGGCAGCATTTGCTTACACACTCATGCCATTTTAGTATAACCATGGACATGTGGACATCTAATCAAAATAAAAGTTATATGAGCATCATAGTTCATTGGATAGATGACACTTGGAACATGCAAATGAGGATCGTTTATGTATGTAGAAGGACATCATTCAGGAAGTAATATGTGTAGAGAGTTATATGATAGTATAGTTTATTGGAATCTTGATACAAGGCTTGTTGGACTTACTTTTGACAATGCATCAACTAACGATGTTTGTGTTAAGGGTGTTATTTTAAAACTCAGTAAAATCTCTCCTTTAATTTGCGATGCCATCTTCTTTCATATGAGATGTTTCAATCATATCTTGAACCATGTTTCCCAAGATGGTCTGAAACAAATTGCAGGAGTAGTATCAAATATCATAAATACTATCTCAATTTTGAAGAACTCACAACTACAGTTTCAGGCATTTTAGAAGTGTGCTTTAGAAGTTAGTGTACATAACACAAAGGGTCTTTCCATGGATATGCTTACAAGATGGAACTCCGCATTTCTTATGTTGAAGAATGCTATTTACTATAGAAATGCTTTCAATAGGCTTTTTCTTCGACGTGGTAGAAAGTATGCAAAGTGTGCTCCTAGTAAGGAAGACTGGTATATGACAATAACAATATAGAAGTACTTGAAGCCATTTCATGATGCAACTGAACTCTTCTCCAGTACTACACATCCAACAACCAATCATTTTTTGGTAAGTTTTGTTCTATCAAGCTTGCAATTGCTGATTGGTATAAGAGTAGAGATAGAACACTACAAACTATGGCAAACTCCATACAAACTAAATATGATAAGTACTAAGAGAAGTTGAATATGGCTCTTGCTGTTGCATGCTTTCTTGATCCACATTACAAAACAAATTCAATAGAGTATTATGGAATAAAGATTTATGGTTTAGAAGCAGTGGAAAATTTTGATGACTTCAATAGTGTTATAAAAAAAAGTTCTAAAGAAAGGTGCTGAAGTTCCTCAACCTCAAGGGCAATCTGAGCCTATTGATAATAATAACGAGTTTGATGATACATTTAGTGAGAATGATAGTAGCCATGATCATTATCAACATCTTCAAAGATTTGTGCTTAAGAGAAATTAATCAATTTGTAACGACAAAATTGAGTTACAAATTTACATAGAACAACCACTATTAATATTAACTTCCAAAGGTACATTTGATATTTTGTCTTGGTGGAAGCTCAAACAAATTGAATTTCCTATCCTCTGCAAACTTGCTCATGATTTATTATGTATTCAAGTGTCAATTGTTGCTTCTGCGTTGACATTTAGTGTTGGTGGCCATATTGTTTATCCATTTTGCACCCATCTTGATCAAGGGGTTGTCAAAGCTTTAGTTTGCGCCAAAGACTGGAATTTAGCAACTAAGAATGGTACACTTCAAGCTTATGTCCATTGCTTATGTAGCCATTCCTTCTTGTATATACGTATAGCTGATCCATGGTCTCACCTGACATCATTCTTAGGTTAGAAGAATCGAGCTATCATCAATGAGTTGGACATTAAAAACTTTGAGAGGTGTTTGGCAAACTTATTGATAATGGTGAGATATTTTCTTATTTTACCTATATGAATATTTGTGTTAATATGACAACAATATTATTTTACTCCTGTAGGAAAATGAGGAGAATAATGATGATGTGGAGCAGGATGATGTTTTGGTGGAGGAAATGGATGAATGATGATGTTGCAGCCTTCATGCATCGAATTGTAAGTCTACTGCAAATTTCTGTGCTAATTGCTATCAGTATATGTTGAACTTATCTATGTGTTACTTGTAGAACTTGATTTCAATATGTGTTGAACTTATCTACGTGTTTCATGTTGAACACAATGCACTCTATTTAATTTGTGATGCATCCTAAAATGATGATTTGAGTGGTGCTATCCGTCTCTACAAACAATTTGAGTGGTTTCTATGTTGTAATAAATATTTGTTTCCGTATTCATATTCAATCATATTTGATCCTTATTCATATCCTCAATAATTCATATTCGTTTTCATATTCAAGTTATTTATATTTGTTCCCGTATCCGCCTAAAAATATGGAAACTAATACATAATGGGCACTATGCGTGAGTTATTCATATTTGTTTTTTATGTATGATGAAATTATACACCACCTATTCTTTGATTATGATTTTACTAAATTTTTGTGGAGAACTGTATTTGCTTCTTTTGATCTGAAAACACGGAATAATTTTGGTTATATGCTTAATAGAAGCATATGTTTTCTGTTGGGTTTTATGGATTAAGTAAGAATGGTTTGTTTTTGATAAAACTCCAATTAACTCTTATATGCAGAACATTAGTATAAGATATCCACATGCACTATTGATGTAATCATGCGCACATAGTATTATTTACTACAAGCAAGAACTATTACTTGGGCCAAATTAGTGGATATATCATATTGGACAGGATGTACCTACTCTATGGATATCCGAGAAAATATCCGGATAGTTTTCAACCGACTCTAATTTCCACTAGATACTAGCTTTACCATATCCTTTTCTATTTGAGAAATAGAATGCCTGAATTCATTTCTATTTCTAAAACCATTTGCAAAATATCCATCCGACACTATCCATTTTGAAAAAAAGTCCAGATCGTGAAAACTATTCGAACCAATTTTATCCCTACCAAATGAGACTTATGCTGGACTCATAGCTTGAAAATGGTTTTCACACCCTTATGGACATAGTCCCAAGAGAAAATTGTTTAGATGTCACCATAAATTTATTGGTTTTTTATATAACAAAAAAATCCCCTATTTCATTATATACCAACAAATGTTCTTTCTGTACAAGCAATCCATGTCATGTAGATACTATTTGGTTGAAAAACAACAATATTTTTTTATAAAAACAGCAAATTGCCCCTCCAATCCCCACAAATGCCTAATCTCTCCTTCATATTTGAACTTGCATCATTGCTATTTGTTCTAGTCCTACCACTGGATTTGTCCTCCTTCCTATCGCCTCCGTTCTATTGACAGCGTTCTGTATTTGTATGTTTACATGTCTTTAGTTTTAGTGACTAATGACATATTTAATTGTGTGTGAGACTAATATGTTATTATCTAAGTTTGTTTTGGATATGAAAATAAAAATGATAAGAGTTATGTAATAAATTACTCATGTTGTCATTTAATCATGAGTAAAATCTTTCATTATCCTGTGCACATATTTTTCTTCATATTTATATATATGCATATCTTTAGGAGCTGATTTTTTTTACTTTTGTGCATATATGTGATCTCTATATAATTTATATCCGGTTGTCATCTATCACAAAAAAAAATAAAATCTAACATTTCGTGTAACTCTTGATGATTTATGATAAACCAGCTTTGTGGGACTAACATTTTTTATGAGTTGGTATATAGTTTATTTCTGAACATATATGTGATTTCTATTTTATTGATATCTGCACATGAGACTAATGTTTTTATTTGAGAATTTTATCTTATTTAGTCTCTTTTATATTTAAAAACTTGGAGATATCATGATGGTATGTATTTATGTTTGTTTACATCATTGCTACATGTGTTATATATATATATATGATAAAATACCATTGATTCGCTTTAACAGTCTTATATTTGGAATGTCACAGATCTATAAAGTGACATGTGGATGATCTTATATCATTTTAGTTGACATGAGAGTTTGTGAGGTTTTCAGATTGTTCAAAGGTTTCATAGTAGTTTGAATAAGCTTTGCATTGGGTTCAATAATTGTAATATCCCATACTTTAAATAATATTTTGGAAAATATTTAATAGAAGGTAAAAAAATTTAACATTTAAACCATGTCTAAAATAGACTATCAAACACTAGATACGTAGAGCTTATCGAGCAGGGCAACATATACTGTAAGTTTGTGATGATCGGAGTCCGTAGGATGTCCTGTTGATTATATTAACCTGAACAATTCGATTTTCATTAGAGCCTCCTATTTAAAAAAAAAGAGAAAAAAAAGGAAAAGGAAGATCCATAGAGGCCATCCCTAGCCTCCATCGTTTCTAGCGCTACTGCACCGTCGACGCTAATTAGGTCGGAAACTAGTACAATATTTTATTTTTCTTAATCTGAGCTTGATAGAAGCAATATATGATTTTCAGCTTAAAATGCAAGTTGTACGTAATTTTTCCGAAAGCGCTATCATTTGCCTCATATCGTGAGGCGGTTTGAAAATTATACATAAAACAATGAAGACTGGCATAGATAATTAAATAGGTCGATAGAAAAAAAAAAGAAACACTATTTGTTGGTTTGTCCATATTCAATTTTTCGCATGCACGTAATGGTGTGTTTTTTTAAAAAAAATCTATAGAAAAATTGATTTAAAAATTATATTAATTTATTTTTAATTTTTAAGCTAATACTTAATTATTAACCATATGCTAATCTTACTCCATTTTATGTGACAGGGGAAAAGGGTTCTTAACTTGCACAAACCAACACAGCCTAAGTATGGTATTCATAGTTAGTCATGTACAAAGATTGTATATGTAGCTTTGCTCCACACTAGTGAAGGGTTCCAATCTCGTGAGAGGTGTTAAGCTATCTTTTCGGTGGAGCTATAATTCATCCATTATATTCATGAGCTAATTTGTTTCTATTGGTGTTTATTTGGTTGTTCGTTCATAATATTAGTAGTAAGCGCTCGCCCCGCTTACCCTGTTTATCAGTAGAAGATGCCTATGTACGTCTGGGAGGAGAAGTACTACTCTTCCAATTATGATGTACATGTTGTATGTTATATTTCTAGTTCATATTATATTTTTTCCTTACTTTTTATTTAGTTTTACGTGCATACTGATATGGATATGCATGCGATGGGAGTAGCATCTCAACTACACATCTTATCGTACACCTTTAATATTATAGTTTTAGTTTTATAATTTTGGTTAGCTTCAGTCGTGGGTTCAACATGTAAATATTGCATTAATTGTGTGATCTTGTGAAGTTCATGGTGGATTCAAGCATATAAATGTTAGCTGTACTATATAGTCTTATAACTGCCTATCATACATATTTATAGGGAAGACTGTACTAAAATTTTTAATAATTTGAGGGCTTAGTAGTTTTGATTATATTTTGGGGTAACATGTCAAGTATGTGGATATCCAGAGCATTACAAATGGTACGAGGGGTGGTAGGTAAGTGGAAAGTAAATAAGTAGAGTGAATTATAAACAACTTAAAATAATGAATTAAGTTTCCTCACCAATTAAACTTTTATTAAGATATATAATGTGACAATGATGATATCGACGATGATGATAACAACAACAATAATAACTTGAGTTAGATTTTAAAAAACTAAAACTTGATGCCATGGTGCGCAATAGGATGGGATTCTTGAGTTATTCCTTGCATTTATGCTTTTGCTACATATATATCTCCACGGTTGTGTATCTTTGCTAACTATTGTTGACCCGATTGTTAATTTGAAATTGTTATTGTTGTTTCTGTTTAAGATAACTATACCTCCTAGAGTGAGTGCTTGGTTTACCATAATGAAAAAAGGACGCGGAGGTGATGGTTAATGATAATATGGAAAATGAAGAGGTTGGCGATAACTCTGTTGATGAATCCCAAGTTAGAAAACATGGAGGCCATGGTAGGGGTTGTTGTAGGGGCAGTGGTTGTAGCCATGGAAGAGTCACCATAATCAAGCAACACCCTCAAATAAGATGGAAGATGAGGATACGGAAGCCAAAGAGAATGACCATGTGGATGTTGAATCTAAGGTTTCTAAAGCCATTCTAATCATTTGGGGGATGAGACTAACTAGGTGTTAATACCAAAATTTGGTAATTCTCACGGATAGGATCGAAGAGTCAATCAACTTCTAGAAAGAAATCGATTGATATAGTAAAAGAGTCGATCGGATGGATGAAAATAGATTCGGTTCAGTTAAAGATTGATGATTATCTAGATGAGATTCGATCTGAGTAGGAGCCGTGAAAGCTACGGTAGGGTACTTATATCTTTATAGGATATATCTTATAAGATAAGTTTAATTAGTTTTGTTAATTTCTTAGAGACTTTTCTTTTGTGATTAAGAAAGAAAGTCTAGAGATTATTTGTAACCAAATCGGACCCTTATAATCCCAGTGTATAAATATAGATGCCTGAAACCTTGTAAGATATCCATCACAGATTAATTGTATCTCGGCGCATTGCCACCCTAGTTTATCTAGGATTTTACCAACGGGTTCTGGCTCTCAACACAGAGCTGTATTGATTAAGTCTGATCTCCGATAAAGAGGTATGTCCCACCACTATTCTAGTGTATCCACTCTGTCTAAGGCTGTATCAGTTAGGCCTAATCTCTTAGTCCAATCGGATACACCACATCACGCTCGCGGGTTCTATCGGCTTATTGTGCTCTTCTACCATCAGTGGTCTTGTGCTGCATTGATTAGATCTGACATACTAGACTGTTGATAGCAAATTGAGACTTAAGCCAATAGGTCTTTACGTGAGGTTTCATTGGAGTGGCCAGCCGATGAGTTATCCATACAAAGAGCCTCACGCCTAATATATCGGCTTCTCAATCGATATTCATATATCTTGCCTAGCGATTATCCACTAGCAATCGATCTGGTTCTATTAGATCTAGCATCGAGATTTAGCGGGTTTTGTTTCCCATCGGCTTAGCTAGCCAATGAGTTAACTTATATGCATGCATTGGACCTGCAGCCGATGGGTTCACCCGGTCCTTCCGTCGTTACGTCTGATCTATTTTTTGCCATCTTGGTGCCGTTAGCCTCAGCCTCATACTATCTCTGTTCTGTCCGATCTATTGAGACTGGCTCTAACGGTACTGTCATCAGTTGTCGATGGGTCTCGTCCTTTCGAAAGATCGGGTCTTGCTCCCTATTATTCATCACGTACTCTATTCGGACTATTATTGGCTCTATAGCCGATGAGTCTTTTATTTTATTCCTCGACATTCGCCTATACTATCGTTGGCTTTCTAGCTGATGTATGAGTAATACAATTATTATCGGCCACCACAAAATAGCAGGGGTGCATCGGACTCACGGTCGATGGTTATTCTAACCCTATTAGCAACCAGACAATAGCAGGAGTCCGTATCGGCATATCGGTCGATTGGCTCGATTATGTAACTCTCTTTGTCTTACTTGTCAATTAGAGGTCAAATTATCTGGCACATCCGCAACTCTAGCAAACCGACGAAGATACCTTAAAGCCAAAGGACCTGCACTAGAGTCAAGCAGACCTCGTAGGCTTCGGCGTGTTCGGGCATGATTGCATCGAACCTCCATCGGACCTTCATCGATGAACACGGAGGACCGATTTGGCTCGAACATATCCTTTGGCATGCCTAGTGGGACTATCGGGAATGTACTCCAATGAGCCGAAGGACCTGCGCTGGAGCTAAACAGACCTCACAGGCCTCGGCATGTCTACGCGCACCTCCATCGGACCTCCATTGGCTTACGCTTGCTCACTCTCTCGGCGCGCCTTTCTGCTCGATCCAATCTTCCCCACGCGTGCGCAAACTAGACACATTCATGCAGTTAGACTCATTTGATGGATTAGGTACTCCAATTAATACTACTAATTGGCTTCGTAAGATGGACAAGTACATGAATTGATCTAGAATGACTCTGGTTGAGAATGTTACTTTCATGCCTCTTTAACCAACTCATCAGGCAGACATCTAGGGTAGGGCATTGTTGAAGCTTGGAACCTTGCTCATGGTGCTTTTACTTGGGAGGTTTTTCTTTAGCAGTTTAGGGTGAAGTATTATCTAGAATCTTTTTAGAGACAGGATGAGTGATGAGCTGAACCATATTTAATAGGGAAGAAAGACCGTGCGTGAGTATGAGCAGGAGTTCAACAACATTGTATGCCTTGTGCCTAGCATTGCAAGTGATGAGTGTGAAAAGGCCAAGAGGTTCTTTTGAGGGCTCAATGCATACTATAGAGAAGTGATAGGGAGAAACTTGGCTACTGCTACCTCAATGCAGTTGTGTAAGCTAGGGGATGGAGGTTGATATCCAAATTGTTGCTGCATAGAAGAATCATTTTGGGAATGCCATTGGTAGTGATCAGAACAGAGGTCATAAGGAGGGTGGAAAGAACACACAGCGACCACCTTTCAACAAGCACAAGCAAAATAAGCCCACTCAGCCATCATCCATACCTAGGTAGTGAGATTCTTAGTCTTATTTGGCTATTTGTCTTATGGAGTCTCAGATGCTTCGCTCAGCACCGAGGCAAGTGTTGATTTGCTTTAAGTGGGGAAAGCCTAGCCTAGAGGGAGTTAATAGGCATTACTTGAAATTACAAAAACTTCACAGTAGAATTAGAACTAACTAGATAGTCTAGTACTGCTACGGACAGTTGGACTATAGAGGAGTTGGACAGCCCTATAGCTGTCGGTGCTTGCCGCCAAACCTCACGAGAGAGGGTTCGATCGGGCCGAGCGGAGGTCTGACCGGGGAGAGATGGTGGCTCGGTCATGCGAAGGCCTAGGAGATCTGCTTAGCTCCAGCGCATATCCTTAAGTTTCGAGGTTCGAGGGCGTGCCAGTTAATTTGACCCTATAATTGACAAGGAGAGAGGATGAGACCCGTGAGTCAGTTGGTTCATGGGCCTGTTTGGCTCTCCTTATCAGCTGGGTGTCGATAGGGAAGGCAGTGCTCAAGCATCGACTAAACAGCCAATGGAGGCGTGAGAGATAGATGCGTGTAATATATTGGGGACCTATCGGCCAAAGAGTTGATGACGCTCTGTGGCATCCAAAGCATGGAGCGGGGCTTGATCCCCACGAAGCCACGTGGGCTAGCGACCATAGTAACGGCGCCATCAGGACCAGCCTCGATAGATCAGACCGAACCAAGACGGTATGAGGCCAGGGACTAACGACATGGAGACGACGGAGGCCTAGACCTAACATGACAAAGGAGGAAAATGGGAGGTCATCAACTACCTAACGGCCGAACGTCCGACCCAGGCCTACACCTAAACCCATCGGCCGCTCGAGCCGATGGGGAACGAGACCCGCTAAATCTCGACACCAGCCACGTCAGACACACGCCCTGGAAGATTGGATCGAACCGAGACAGTACTAGGAGGCGTCTGACGCATCCGGATCGATCTCTAGCGGATCAATCATTGGATGATGCGTGAGACGGATGCGAGGCCTGCGGTAAGGATCGGCTACTCACTCCGATGAGACGTCGCGCGAAGATCCGCTGAGGCGTCGGCTCGAACCACCATCACCGATCTCGTAGGTTAAACCTAACCGATGTAGCACGAGACTGTTGACGGAGGAGGGAGCCCAACGCGCTGGTGAGCCTCACGCGGACGTGATGCGGTACGCCTGATTGGGCCATAAGAAATCATATAAAAGACACACCGGCTATAAAGCCGATGCCACTCTGGATATGATGAGCGATGAACAAGAAGCAGTGCCCGATCCTCCCACAGCACGAGACCTGTCGTCCACCGTGGTGACATCGGTAGCACTGATCTCGAAGATCAGACCTAACCGAGACAGTATGAGATTGAGGCCATCGGCAACGGCAGGGTGGACACCAGATTGGTCGTGCTGAAGGAGGGATGGAGGGAACCCATCGGTTAGCTGAGCCGATGAGAGGACCTCTCTGAATATATACGTGCATCGATGCACTAGGCGTGACGTCCGATGAAAGTCTCTGAAGACGGGTGCATATCAGCTTCTCAGCCGATACGCTAGGCGTGTTGCTCAAGGTATAGATAATTCATCGGCTAACCACTCCAATGAAATGTTGGGTAGAAACCTACAGGCCTACGGCTCAACTCTACTGCTGGTAGCCTCGTAGGTTGAACCTAACCGATGTAGCATGGGACCGACGATGACAGAGAGAGCTTGGTAAACCGGTAGATCTCGCACGGACGTGATGCGGTACACTCGATCTGACTAAGAGATCAAACCTAACTGATGCAGCCTTAAACAGGGCAAGATATACCAGGATAATGGCAGGACTTACCCCTTCGCTAAAGATCAAATTTAACTAATACAACCCCGTGTCGAGAGCCCACCGGTAAAAACCTAGACAAGATAGGGTGGTGATGCGCCGAAATTATATTGATCGATCGATCGATCGATTGATCTCTTACAGGCTTTCAAGAGGTCTATATTTATACCCTGATATTACAAAGTCTGACATGGTTTATAACAAGCATCGGACATAATTTCCTAGAAAATATAGAAGGAAAATATCTCTAAGGAAGTTAACTGAACTAACTAAACCTTCCTATTATAAGATAGGATTTACATAGATAAATCACTCTGCTGTGAGTTTCATGACTCCTCCTCAGACTTAGCCTCATTTGGATAGTCTTCTATAATTAGACCGAATCCTTCCCTGCTTCCTTCAATGGGCTTCTTTCCTATAGCAATCGAACTCTTCTTTACTAAATCGATTGTCTTTCCAATCTTTCCCTGGGCTTACCAAATTTTTGCGTTAACAGTCGAACAATCTATTTAGGCAACAACATAGAGCAAAAGATAAGTGACTCGAATTGTTTGGCTTTGATGGGACAATCTGGCCAACATAATGAAATTAACTAATGCAAAAGACTAGATGAAAACTTAGAAGAGCTACTCAAGCACACTTTCCACATGAGCAAGGTAGAGATAGAGATAGAGATAGATAATAGCTAGCAAACATCACTTTAACCTCAAGATAGAAAGTGGTAAATGTAAAGTAAAGAGAGTAGAAAAGACACCGATTTGTTTATCGAAGTTTGAAACCAACTATTCCTACTCTCCTTTGAGGAAGATCCTATCAAAGCTAGGTCTCTTTCAACTGCTTTCCTCTACAAGTAACCATTTTGGGTGAAGCCTTGGTTTCCAAGATATCACCAAGGCAAGCCTGTGCTACAAGTGACCACCAAGGCCCAAGCTTGGAAGCCACACAACTCTCCTCGATCAATCAAGTTTACTCTACCAAGCCACCACCAAGGTGAAGCTTGGTTTCCACTCAATTTATCTCTTCCTTTCCAAAGATGAGGTTGAATCTTCATAAGGGTTCCTAGACAACCACACCCTTTGGATGCTCTAAGATTATAATTCTTCTATTCCACACACTAATAGCACACAAGCTTTAGATCATGGAGAGAGAGTTGGGAGAGAGTTTGGTCTTCTAAACAACAACACAAAAACACTCAAGGCTAATCCTTTATCACAAAATATCTTCAATTAGCTCTTTAAGAATCTTGGACACTTGCTTAGCTTCTATTTGCACTACAATTTAGTAAGCCCCGTGGATAGATTAGAGAGCCAATAGGCCTATTGGGAAGAGTTCGATTGATACAGGGAAAAAGTTGATTGAATAGAATGAGGAAGGATTCGGTTTAATTAAAAATAGAAGATTATTCATATGGGACTGAATCTTAGGAGGAGCCATGGAAGACATGACAGGGTACTTTATCTATATAGGAGATATCTTATAAAGATAGACAGGTTTAGTTAGTTTTGTTAACTTTCTTGGAGATATTTTCCTTTTATGTTTTTAAGAAAAAACGTCTGATGGTTGTTGTAATCATATTGGACTATTGTAACTTCAGGATATAAATACAGACCCCTTGGAAACTTCTAATTCATCTCCAATAGATCAACATATTCTTGGTGCATCACCACCCTAGCTTGCCTAGGTTTTTTTATTAGTGGGTTCTGGCTCTCGACGCTAGGCTACATCAGTTAAGTCCTAACTCTGACGAAGAAATAAGTCTCGCCACTATCCTAGTGTATCCGATCTGTCTAAAGTTGCACCTATTAGGTCCGACCTCTTAGCCTGATCGGGTGCATCACATCACGCTCGCGTAGTCCTATCGGCTCAATGAGTTCCTTCTAATGACATCAGTCTTATGCTACATCAGTTAGGTCCGACCTACTAGACTGCTAGTAGTAGATTGAGCTATAAGTAGATAGATACTTTTGCAAACATTTCATTGGAGTGGCCAGCCAATAAGTTATCCATACTTCGATACACATACATCTTCAATGACTTCTCCTGAATCTCACACCTAGTGTATCGGTATCTTAATCAATACACACATATCTTCAGAGATCTTATCTCATCGGCTCAGCTAGCCAATGGGTCTGCCCTTTCCTTCTACCTGCACATCCAATCTAGCATCTGCTATCTCGTTGCCGTTAGCCTCAGTCTCATACTGTCTTTGTTTGGTCCAATCTATTAAGGCTGACTCTAATGGTACCATCACGGTGGTCACTAGATCTTTTACTTTCGTAGGATCGGGTTTCTCTCCTTCTTATTCATTGCACATTATATTCGAAGCTCCATCGACTTTGTAGCCGATGGATATTTTATATTATTCCTTGCCAATCTACATATGCCTTCATCGGCTTTCTAGCCAATAAACAAGCACTATAGCCTCCATCAGTAACCAGCCGATGGGAGGATCTCGCATGCTATTCTTTGAATACCCTATTCTAGAGTACCATTGGATTTGCAGCCGATGGAATTGTTATCGTATTCTTTGAATGTCCTTTTATGCCTTAGTCGACTTTATAGCCGATGGACTAGTGTTATGCCTTCATTACATCCGAACCACCATCGGATCTATAGCCGATATATCTTTCATTTCCTTTGTCATCATCTGCTTACACCTTCATCAGTTTTCTAGCCGATGGAAGGGTGTTTCAATCCTTATCAACAATTAGTCGATAGCAGGAGCGTGTCGGACGCAGCCAATGACTATCTCAACCCTATCGGCAGCCAACCGATAGTAAGAGTTCATATTGGCCCATCAACCAACTGACACATTCTCCTTATCTAATTTTCAATTACAGGGTCAACTTGACTAGCACACCCACATCTCCATCGTCCCAACAAAGGGACAACGAAGCCAAAGGACCTCGATGCGCTCTCGAACCAATCAACAAAGTCGAAGGACGATCGGGAGCACATGACATCCAATAAATTTTAAGGACCTACACTGGAGTGAAATAGATCTCCTAGGCCTCGGCGTGTTCGCGTGTTCGCATAGAATTGGACTTCCATTGGCTCCGACCGGTCCAATTGATTCTCACGAGTTTTTACGTGAACAGCTTCTTAAGGTGAAGGGGGTCCAAAAGTATTCAAACAACTCTAGGGCACCGCCTATTTATCACCCTAACTCCTTCAACTAGCCATTTGTAGCTATTGTAAAAGTCTGTCAGAAATGTACTAGGCCAAATAGTCTTGTACCATGATGAATTGTCTAACCCTATACAACTTTTACAATGATAACTAACGACTAGTCATTAGGCCATAAAGAGATAGATAATCTGGTACCACTGTCAAACTGTCCAACCATGCCTCTACTGGACAATTCGGTCTTCATGGAGTGTCCGATTAATTCTTCTTAAACGTTCAACCGAGCAATTGTCCAACTCATGTTTAGAGTGTCTCCAATAGTCCAGTACCGCACTAGATTGCTTGATATAGCTTTTTCAATGCCTCTTAGACAAACTCATCCATTTGATCTTCTTACGTCCATCTTCTTTTGGATTGTCCGACTCCTCTCATACTGTCTAGCCTACACTTGACATGGACTATTCGAGACTACATAGGACAATCCGATCCTTGCAATCTTAGGGTAGCTTGATCTTTTATCTTCTAAATTTTGCCCAAATTACTTCTATTTCAACTATTTTGCTTTGAGGGCTATCTTTGCACACTTTTCAACTTCTAAGGACCTAATACATGATTATCACTCATCAAATGCATTAGTCTCTTAATCTTTTGTCATCAATTATACAAAACCCACATGGGGGCCTAGATACACTTTCAACTAGGACATGTCATATGTGTGGAAAAGTTGGACACATAGAATTGTTATGTAAGCATAACCCAAATTCAACCATCATATGGAAAAAGCGTAATTCCTATTCAGCAAGCTCTTTGGTGGCCAGTTTTCCTAAGGTTCAAGTTCATCCCCTAATGCCCATCGGGTCACCATTTAGATGATGACAACTCGTCTAGTTTCTTACCATTAGTTCACACATCTTTACCACCACTGCCACTATCTCATCAGTGTTGCCTCATCTTCCTACTCCACCTATTGGTCCATCGCATTCCACTCCATTGGGGGAGGAGATGGTTTCCTAAGAGAATGCGACTCCTCATTCTCTATTTGTGATGCTAAGATTGTTTCCAATCCAACATCATCTAAAGACCAGATTACTCTAGGCCTTAGGCAAGAAGACATCCAAGCATTTAATAAAAGAAGAGATTCCTATAGTACATGATTATTCTAATGTTTCTTTTGTAGAGTTGCCAGGGGTTCCACCTGAGTGTGATGTAGAGTTTCGTATTGATTTTGTTCCTGGTACTTGACCTATTTCTATGGCATCATACCGATTAGCCCGTCCTTTCTAGAAAGAGCTAAAGAAACAATTAGATGATCTCTTGTCTAGAAAGTTGATCTAGAGAAGTGTGTCGACATGGGGTGCACTTGTTATTTTTATCGAGAAAAAAGATGGAAGCTAGTGTATGTGTGTGGATTATTGAGGTTTAAATGCTATCACCATCAAGAACAAATATCAACTGCCATGTATTGAAGATTTGTTTGATCAGATGAATGAAGCAAAAATATTTTCAAAAATTGATTAGCAATTTGGTTATAACCAAATTCGGGTGCGACTACACGATATTGAGAAGGCGGTATTTTCCATGAGGTATGGGCATTCTGAGTATTGGGTTATGTTTTTTGGGCTACCAATGCACTAGCTTATTTTGTGGATATGATGAATAGTGCATTGCATCATTTTCTACACAAGTTCATGGTGGTGTTCATTGATGATATTTTGATTTGCATCAAGAATGCAGAGGAGCTTGAACGCCATTTGAGGATTGTACTAGAGACTCTCTAAGAGAATAAGTTCTACACTAAATTGAAAAGGCATGAGCTCTAGCTTTCTAAGGTGGCCTTTCTTAGGCATGTAATTAATCAGCAAGGTATTGATGTGGATCCTAGTGAAGTTTTAGTGGTGGTGGGATGGAATAGGCCGACTAATGTTTAAGAGGTGAGGAGCTTCTTAGGCATGGCAGGTAATACCGGTTCTTCATGAAGGATTTCTCGATTATTGTTAAACCAATGATGATGCTCACACATAATGATGCTCCCATGCTTACTTTACCCAAACCTGGTAAGCATTTCATTGTCTATTCCAATACTTTACATAGAAGTCTTGGTAGTATTTATCCCAAACCTGGTAAACATTTCATCGCATGATGGTATTATAATTGAGTATGCATCGAGTCAATGAATAAACCATGAGCAGAAATTACCCTACTCATGATCTTGAGCTTGTAGTTGTGGTTTTCCCTCTCAAGATATGAATGAACTATTTGTAAGGAGAACCTTGTAACATTTTCATTCATCATATGAGTCTCAAATATGTTTATTTTCTCAAATGGATCTAAATTTGAGGCAAAGGATGTGACTCGAGATGATTAAACATTACGATCTCAATATTCTATCTTCACCGAGCAAGGCTATTGTGGTTGCAGATACTCTAAAACGTAAGGCCACTTCCCCAACTATGAGTTGCTTGATAGCTGATTTTGAGTGGATGGATATCATCTATTATTATGCCAAAGTGGCGAGTGCAAAATTGTAGGTTATTCTTGAGTCCACCATACCCTAGTGAGTCCTAGAGGCCCAACAACATGACTGATTGCTTCAAAAAGTTACAAGGCATGCAAAAGAAGAAAAGACCAGATATTTCACTTTGGCTACCTTGGGAACCATGTGACTCCATGGGCATTTATGTGTACTTTTGAAAGCTGAAGTCAAAGAAGAGATTTTGCATGAAACATATTGAACTCCTTATACTATACACCCTAATGAGAACAAGATGTATCATGACTTGAAGAAGATTTATTGGTGGAAAAAGATGAAAGTGGATGTGGCAAATTACATTGCATCATGTGAAGTATATTAGCAAGTGAAGGCTTATCATAAAAGTCCTACCGGGAAGTTACAATCATTATAAGTTCTAATGCGGCCTTGGGATGACATTGCTATGGATTCCGTGGTTGGGCTGCCTCAAACTCCGCAAGGAAAGGATGCCATTTGGGTTGTTGTAGATCATCTAAGTAAGGTGGCACATTTCATTACTATTTGCACCATGTATTCTACAAGTTACTTAGCATTGATTTATACACACAAGATAAGTGAGGCTAGAAAAAAATATCGGAAGGCTTTCCTAACTATAGTCCATCCCACAACATGATTTTCGCATATCCCTTTATGGATATCGCAGAGAAGGGTAATGGCATCTTCCCGAGAGACACACTTCAGCAATACTCTATTGGGGGCTTGTTTGTATAGCTCATCTCTAATGATAGAGTATAGCTTCGATTGGTGGGCCAATTTTTTTGCTATGATATCGTCTTTGGGAACTGTATTCGATAACAGGTATAACCAAAGAGGAGTTCTCCAATCATTGTCTATTTCCATGTTGATAATCATTTCATCAACTTTGTTGATCTCTATCGATGGTGTAGCCCCCATGCTGCAGTCGGCACTCGACTCTTTGTCCACATCATCAATGTTGTTGACAAAAGATTTTGTCAGGACTTCTAAGATGTTCAACAGGTTCACATCTCAAAGCCTGTCTGGTAAGTTCATCGGCATCAAAATTATCATTGTGATAGATGTGATGAACCTCAATCCCATTGAAACACCACTCCATCTTTCTCACCTCTGCTAACTACTTTGCTAACTCCTTGTTTGAACACTAATATTCCTTGTGCACTTGATTGGCGACTAACTATGAGCCACATCTCAAAATTAGCCATTTTATTTCTAGTGTTGTGGCTGCTCGGAGTCCTACCAGGAGGGTTTCATACTTAGGGGTGTTGTTAGAAGCCTTGAAGCCAAGTTATATTGCATACTTGAGCTTGTCTCTAGTTGGTGATGTCACTATGACACTAGCTCTTGTACCTCGCCTAATCATTGCTCCATCAAACGTCATTGTCTAGGTTTCACCGAGCATGTTGTTGATCTTGGTTTCTGCCTTAGCAGTCCAGCCAGTAATGAAGTCGACTAGAACTTGGGACTTTATTACTATTTGAGGGACAAAATTAACATCAAATTGGTTGAACTCTATGACCCAACTGGTGATGCATCCTGTGACTTTCTTACTTCAAACCACTTCTTCCTGTAACTTCCTTATAAGCTTAGAAATAGTGATGCAACATTCTTGACATCATGAGGATGGCATAGAGCAACTTCTGAATCTATGGGTATCTTGTTTGCCATCACGTTCAACTACTAGGACTGTGCTCATTGAATAGAGGGTAGCTACAATGTACAGGAATAGTTCCTCCCAAGGTTAGAGAGGATAGTAGGGTTCGAGAGGTACCTTTTGAGCTCAAGGAATGCCTTCTCGGCTTCATGGGTCCACTTAAACTTGTCGTGCTTCTTAAAAATATTAAGAAAGCCATCCATTTTTCTTCCATCCATGCCACGAGTCCACTTAAAGCGGCCAAGCACCCTGTCAGCTTCTACACCTTGATTCTTGTTGGTGACTTAATGTCCTCAATTGCCTTGATTTTTTTAGGATTTACCTTGATTCCCCTATCAGAGATAGGGAAACCGGGTAATTTCCCTGATGGTACTTCAAACGTGCACTTGTCCTAGTTCTCTTAACCCTATCCTAATGGAGATTATAAAATGTTTTGTCGAGGTCTTCAATCAAGTGATCTTAGCTTTTTGTCTTGACAACAACGTCGTCTACATATGCTTCAACTTGAACTTCTCGTTGATAAGTAGGTTCAGTGTTTTTATACCCAAAAGGCATTTTAATGTAGCCGAATATACCATATGGGGTTATAAAATATTTTCTCCTTGTCCTACCTAGCTATTCTAATATGATGATAGCATGAGTAAGCATCGAGAAAACTCAACAACTCACATCCAGTTTTTAAATAGGTTAGTTGGTTTGTCCTAGGGAGTGGGAAGCGATCTTTTCGACACATCTTATGGAGGTTAGTGAAGTCTACACATATTTGTCATTTGCCATTTTCCTCTTGCACCATGGCTAGATTTGCTAGCCACTTAGGGTACAACACTTCTCTAATGAAGCCTGCATTCTAGATCTTATCGATCTCCTCTCAGATAGCTTCCTTTCGATCTAATGTGAATCTGTGTAGTTTCTATTTGACCAATTTTGTATCCAGTTGCACTATTAGTTTATGCTCAATCACTTCCATAGAGACCCTAGTCATGTCGAATGGCTACTATGCAAACACATCCACATTTGCCTAGAGAAAAGCTATGATCTTGAGTTCCTATTTCTCCCCGAGCTCAGCCTCGATCTTAGTTATCTTGTTAGGATTGTTCTTGAAGTGTTGTACCACCTTGATAGCACTATCAGGCTTCACTATGATCTTAGGTTTACAATTTTTTTAGGAGATTCTCCTATGGTGGGCGAGCGTAGAGTCTAATCAACCATGTCAAGACTCTTTTTATCGCATTGCATAGCAACCTTTGCGTTTCTAGGAATAGTGATAACCCCTTTAGGCCATAGGATCTTGACAAGCTAGCACGCCTAGTGGGACACCGCTATAATTTTTGCCAATGATATCCACCCGAGGATTGTGTGTATTCCATGCCAAAGTCAGTGACATCAAATGTAATATTCTTGATACAAAAGTTGTCAGGGGTACCAAATGTTACTGGCAGCGTGATCTTTCACAGTGGATTGGAAGATGACTCTGGTATAGTCCCATGGAAGGGTATATCTGATGGCTTGAGCTCCCTTCAAGGGATTCCCATGGCTTCTAGAGCACTGACAAAAAGGAATTGATAGAGTTGCCCCTCATCAATAATGGTACATGCAACCCTAATATTTCTGATAGTAAGTTAGACCACCATAGGATATCAACCAGGGTAGCATGGACAATTGGATTGTCGTCAACCAAAAACGTTATCGATTGATCCAACCACTAGAGGAGTCTTGTTATCTGTCCCTGGGATGTAGAGAATACCTTGCGTTCATCCTTCTTATACTCCATTTTGAAGAATATGAGGTCAAACCATTGAAGATATGAGTCATCGTGAGGTCAAGAAGGGCATAGTCTTCGTCTTTGTCAGATGACTAGGTGACAAAATTTTCCTTCTCGATGACACGTCGGGCTACTTAGCAAGTTCTCTAGCCATCTCCTTTTGGAAGACTTGGCAACCAGCCAAAGAGTAAGAGCTTGTTTTGTGGATTGGACACTTCTTCCAACCTAGTACTTTGCCCTGGGACTCATTGCGCCATTGCTATAAGGGTACTCGTTATGCAACAAGTATTTCTTCCTCAACTTTGCTCTTCTTGTTCTGCTTTTTCTCCTTGGGCTAGTCTAAGTCATTAGTAGTGCATGTATTCTTTTTTCTTTGTTGAGGTCTTATCATTCAGGACCTTTCCTTTTCCTTGGCTCTGCCAAACAGTTTCATCAGTGAGAGAACCTTGTTCGGTGATCTTAAATAACTTTGTTGCCGTAGTTACTTTCCCTGTCATCATCTCTTGTATTGTCCACTAATCTTAGATAGATGATAGATGCATCAATGATTTACGACATTATGTTATGGCACTCATTGAAGCATCGTATAAAGTCTCACAAAATCTCCTCATCTATCTGTATCATAGTGTGGAAATCATCCTTGATAGCGTGCCTCTTGTATGTGCCTTGGAAGTTCACCATAAATTGCTTGTAGAGATCATCTTGGGACTCAATTGAGGACCTAGGCAGGTGGATGAGGCATAACCATGCAAAACCATTGAGTATGGTGGACAAATAGTCTATCATTGTGTTCTCGTCTGCCCTAGCCGTGTTCAAGACCATTGAGTAGACTTAGATACTTGTCTCGGAATCCATGCTTCCATCGTACTTCTCTATTCGGCCAAGATGAAACTTGATGTATACCTCACTTCTCTAAGAGAATGGATGAATGTTGCACAGCCTCCGCATAGTTGAAAAGATGAACGGTGATTATCATATATGGATGTCTCCGAGGATCTGATGACAATGACAACAATGACAACGATGATGATGATGATGATGATGATGATGATGACGACGATGTGGATCAAGACAATGTTCAAGAATCTCATCGATTATGCCTGCCACTTTGCCGATCATCCTCCCTCAGTGGTAGTATGGAGAATAGTCATGATCTTCATGTTGATTTTGATGATTATCGTGGCCATCCCTTCTGCATCTCTTCAGGTCTTCATGCAAGTCATGATCCTAGGGAGGGTGACATTGTGGTGAAGAATCCTATCGTCAAGAGGAACCATGTGCTTTTTTTTAGCACAATGATTATTTCTGTCAGTTCAAGGATCGATGGTTCGGTCATCGTTGTTTGAATCATGTGGAGGTGGAATTTATCACTGGTTGATGTGGCTTTTTTCCGATTCTTCTCCCACAACTTCAACAAACATGCTATCACCTCACTGGTTGATGGGGATGGTGACGTTAACGGTGAGCTCTCCTAGGGATGGTCTAGTAGAAAACATGTTGTCACCAAGTGCTACATCGAAGCGACCCCTTCGTTCTTGAGGGGAGTTTGCATAGATGATAATGTTGATCTATGGTTGTTCTCTATCCTGAGATCTTGGGTCAGCCTCCAAGACCCTGCTGATCTTTTCTCGATCGCCCTGACATTACGGTCAAATATTGAATCTGAGAAAGATCCCTCGGATCCAAATTCTTCAAGGCCTTGAAGTACGGAGGGTTCATCGGGGTCAAACCCAACAAACCCTACTAGTTGATCAATATTATAGTCAGCAGCCAACTGATCCTTCATTGTATCACCAGATTAAATCTGATAGGAGTGAAAAAGACAAGTTGTTGGCGTAGGCATGTCATCGGAAGTGGCTTGTTGGGTGACATCCATTTGAAACACCCTACACCTTGCCAACAACTGAGAACACGTCTTATGGATGAGACACTATGGATGCTTCATTGATGCCCTCTTACTCGGACAAATCCGTGTTCTCCTTACAATCAATTTTGAGATGTAGATCTATAGCTCCAATATTGTAAATGTCATCGGGATGGTGATCGTTCTAATCTAAAGGTAGGTAACTGCTAGATGGGTTGAATCTCCTAGGCCCGAGCTATCACTAATACTTTTGCCAAAAGTGTCATTTCTCAAAGTCATCTTCGATGAAAACCTTTGGAACACCAGGTCCCATACCTAGCGTACCAACTATCGATGGGTGATACCCAAGTACAGTATTTATAGATGTAAGGTCTGGCTGGTGCCAAGGTATTCGTGAGATAATAGTAAAAAGAGAGACGTAAGGATTTATATGCAAGTCCGGAGCCCCTTAGGATGGATAATAGCTTTACTCATTTTTATATTAATTAGGTGAGAACTACATAGAGTACAAGGCTAGAGCAATCTACTCGTCTTGCCTATCCAACTAATATACAGCAACCCTAAGCGGCGAGATGTAGTAACAACAAGCAATGAGATAGCTTCTTGGATCTTGGCTTAATATGGCTTGTCTTTGTCTTCTAATTTAATTCTCTTCCCTCCTGGGATACCATTATATTTATACAGATAGATATCCTTCTCTAAGTAGAACATAAAGAACTCTTTAGGTAATACGACCGAGTAGGTTAATTCATACCCAAATCAGATTTCATAGTTATGCCTTAACTAGGTATGATTTTCTTCCTTAGTCATATGTGCTTCCATCTATAGGGACACTTGTCGATGTGTATCTAGGTATGTGGTATTTCTAGAGATACCTTAGTCCAGGTATACAAGGCATGCCTTATATAGGATACTAGCATTTATATACCAGAGTTTATATTGAGTGCATATCACCTTAGGTTTGCAAACCTCAGATTAGGTCTAACTTCATGACACACTCACTTGAGACTTGTTGAATTAGGCCTTGAATTGTGCAAAACCAATTTGATTTAAGCTTCCTGATTTTTAAGTTGGTTTAGTCAAAACTTTTTAAAACTGCATATTCACCCTCGCTTTAGTTAGCCTCCTTGATCCTATATTGGCCACTTGGAATATGGAAGATGGAGTGAGCTATACCAACCAAACTCATTACTATTTCCATAAGCTAACGCTTGGATATTGCAAACAATAAAAAATGTTATCATTGTGTTCTAAGAGAAAAGTAAAGATAGTAAAAGCACATCAAAATCATGACACACTATTTGTCCTATCTTACAGAATAGTTAAAATGAAACCATGGCTTTCTATGATAACTTTGACATCAAAACTAACAAGTCAAACAATCTAAATATAAGAAAATAAACATTCTCAAAAAATATTTTTAATAAGATATCTGAAATTCATTTTCTATTTATAAATAGTTTCACTAGTGGTTTAAAACTAATCCAGTTAATCATATCTTTGGCTCTTTGCATATCTTCTCTCCATCCACAGTTTCAACTGAATGCCATTAGATCTTCATCCAAAACTTGATTGAAATTGGCATTTGTGTTATCATCTTGAAATTAGCAAAATCATGTTCAATTGTCTTTAATTGAATCCCTCCCTCGATTAAGTCAATTTTGATAGCTTTTGTATCTTAAACATAATAGATCTATGCAGGAGTTGAATAGTATTTTCTAAAAAAATTTAAGTCTTAGTAAAATATCTCAATTATTTAAAAGTGATTGGATGGAGAAAATAAATAAGAAATGGTTGAAAGGTAAATAACGGGCACTACAAAAGAACAAAGAGTTAATTTCATAAGTCCATGTGGACAAACAAAATAAAATGTATGATAATATTATTAAATATGTGTTGGCAGATGTATGCCGAGAGCAGGGGCCGAGCTAACCCCTTTGTGTTCAGCCTAGGGGTTGATCATGAGCATGATGAATCCAAGGAGAAACACGAACGCTGGGGACTTAGATAGGTTTAGGCCACTAGGAAGCATAATGCCCTACTCTAGTGTTCTTGCTGGATTTTAGTGTGCTAAAGTTGTTTTTTTCCTCCTCTCTCCCCCTCTGTCATAGCCCTCCCCTTATATATTTTCAGGGGATACCACACCAACTAAGAAAGCAAGGAGATGTACAATGAGGAGACCCATGGTCCTGGTGAATAAGGATTAGGTATGGCTAGTCTAATTATTATTAGAGCCCTGGTGCTCGTTACCCAAGAAGCACCTTCCTCCTACTGCTATTGGCCACAATGGGCCCACCAACTAGCCACTCAACGTAAGTAGGCGAATAGTTGGGCTACAGAGAATAACATGATTGTAACCTAGCTGCCTAACAGTCATGGAAAGCGGTATGCATCTTGTCCCACGTTGCCCATCGCTAGGATAGATATTCATCTTATCGTACTGACCAGCGCAGACGCATGCGCCTCAACCTACCATATTGAATACAGTGGTTGGGGTAGTTGGGTGTGTGTGGCTCCTGAGCTCTCACGTACTCATTTACTAGGGGAGCTCATGAGCTCGAGGTCGTTGTATAGGGGTTGTCTCCCTGAGATAGTTGGCCCAAATAGTCGTCCCGAGATGGTCAACCCAGGCTAGCCAACCCAAGGCTGACTAGCTCGATCTGCCTAGCACAAGCTGGCCAACTTAGGTTATCTAGCATGAGTCAACTAGCTTGTGCCAAGCAACCCAAGGGCACCAGCCTAGGATGTTGGCTTGGGTAGCCAGCGTCACACCATGAATGCTTGCATGCCATAATTCTCCAAGTGTTATCGTGTCATGGGCGTCACCTATCCGCCTCTTGGCCGCTAGGATGGAACCCTAATTCTCACTATGCCAACAATATGAGAGATGTATATTTAAGTATTAAATGGAGAGACTTACCTACAAAACTAATATGGTAACCTATACAACAAATAAAACAAATAGAAAGTTGCATCCATATGAAAACATGAAATATATTTATATTGATTTTGTTTTTTGATTATTATATACATGTGAGATATTTTATGCATATTAAAAGGTGCCACTATGTACTTTATATATGATTTGATTAATTATCTCTTTAAGAATATAAAGATAATTTCTATAACAATGTACAAATCTAAGTCTAACAATTGTTTTCTAGTAGTACATATCTCTGTTATAATTTATTTATTTCTAAATTTTATAAATACAAGTGTGAAAAAGATGAATGTTATGGTTACATAATGCAAGCCTAATTTTTCAATATTTTTGTTTTATCTATTTTTTTAGTTTATTTTGTTTGTATAAATATTATTACTATGTAATTTAGCTGATCGAATTGAAAACATAGAATTTATCATCATCTATCTAGAAAAGAAAAGAAATGTTAAGTAAAATCATGTACTCTTTCAAAAACTATTTATTGGATTTTTAAATACGTTGCTCTTCTTTCTTTGATATGGTAATGTATAAGTACAGAAGAATAGTATCTCTCTTATACATGTTTAACCGCAAGTTTCAACACATTGTTTTTTCAGAGGTTAAATAACAAGTGAAAATAACTACTTATATTCTTATCCATACATTAAAATTATAAGCAAAAATTAAACTAAACACTCTGACTTGAGATATATGCATTTGTATATAGATAGAAAATCATTCTAACAATCTTTAATACTTCATATCATGATCGTTAGATTCATAACAAATGACACTCTCGGATGAAAATGAATTAGGTAATTTTCAATCCGATCTACTCCGAATCCGACAAAAATGAGTATATAGTAAGTGGTTCCTAAATTTTTTGGATGTGGATTAGGATGTGGTATTCTTAAAATCTAACGAATACAGATAATTACGAAGTGTTATTCGAATCATCCACATTATATAATTGAACCATACATCGTCATAGTCAATTCAAGTGGCTTATCTTTTTTTTTACTTTGAGACTCTCATTAGTGTAAGTATAACTGAACTCATTGATGCTAACTTTCTATTGTTTTTGTTTACTGTTTATATTTGCACGTACTGATAATTATAATTCTCTTGTAAGCCGAGTCTGCTCCGACTATGTACCATTTCCAACACCTGTATCCGCCCCAAATCTGAATTGGTAACACTATTATACACCCGAATCAACTCCGTTTTTATCCCTATATTTAATTACTCCATAAAAATCATAAATATTTATAGGACCATCTATATGATTGAATTTTTTTAGATAATAAATATCATCCGGCCTTTGCTTCAATAAAAGCTATAGTCATTTATTACAGTGTCCTTGGCTTAATCTAAATGTTAGTTTCGTGCATGTGGCATGGACATCCTCTGACATAAACCTGTGAATTTCTTTGTATTAAGAGCACGTTAAGATATATGCAATTTTATGTTAGGTACTAACATTAATATAGAGGTTATATTTCCAGTTTGTTAATGTCATGTGGGGCACACGTACAACAAACGACAGCGAGCCCGCGACGTACGCAGAGCCGCTGAAGAAGCAACACGCGCGAGGAACGTGCACGGAGACGCGCACAGCAAGACAACCACCAGTAGTTAAATTTGAAAGGATTAGTTTAGTTTCCTACTTTTAGTCTATAATTCTAGCAGAAATTGGCTAAGTTTAGAATGTTACCTATTTTAGTCCATAATTATAGCAGCAATTGGCTAAGTTTGAAAGGTTAGTTTAGTTTTCTATATTTAGTCCATAATTCTAGGAGTAATCGACTCTGATTTGGTTGAGTCCCTTGGCTATATATTCATGTAATTGAACACTAGAAAGGGTAAGCAAGAATTATTTCCTGAATCTCCTCCTTCTCTTTCTCCAACCCCAATAGGAGTGCTAAGGGGTAAAACCTCATCTCAACCACGGATCGTGACTACGAACTCCGTAGCCGTGGTCCAGCTACCTTAGGTCTCGGTGATCTTGATAGTTAATGGACATAGTGACTAAAAATTGGAGTATCTATGGTGGAACGTATATGTTGTTGAGAAAATATTAGGATGGTACAGGTTGCATCTGTTTGCCTAACTGGAGTTCTTTTCCCTAGAGACAAGTATTGTACAAAAGGTGCATTTAATATTAGCCAGATGAAAACATGTTTCTCAATCTAATACTAAGAGCTTATAATCGAAGCATATATTGTTCCTTCTGTCTACACACGAAAACTCCAAAATATTATCTAAATATGTATTGCTGTAGGGATAATTATTTTGGTAAATATAGCGATGACCCTTGAGTGTCTTGTATAATCTTTTTCTTTCTGGATATAAACATATAGCCTTTTGTTTGTTCTCTGTGCCCTGTAGGTATACCTAGAAAAACATGGCGCTGCCCCTAAAGTTCATATTGCTGATCGTGTGGTGTTTCAATTTTTTGGTCGATTCTATTGTTGCAGATGGTTTTTTGGCTCAATTTTTTGGGATGATTCTATTGCTGTGATTCTGTCTAAGAAGTGACATGTTTTCCTCCTATACTCATTCGAGGAATTTGTATTGATACACAAACTTATTAAGTTGGTGCAATTTTTTGGTGCGTGTGAACCAATACTAAAATAGTACAATATGGCTAATCTTAAGTGATTAGGATGCCACATAAGCATGTATTTAAGAAAAATACCACATAGATTACTAATTCGCCGTGTGATTTCTATGGTGACGACTAGATTAGTAGATACTCCTCTTACTAATCTGCTGCTGGATAAGATTGTTACTACATGTGCAAACACATGTGCGGGTGTGGTTTGTGGCTATGTTAATTATTAGGAGGCATACTGCTAGGTGGTAGTGCGCTCCAAGAAGGAGCTGTCACGGCCGTTCGTCTTTCCTCAGCGTCATCCATTACCACTAATATCCGGTTTTAGCAAGAGTAAGGAAGAAAGTCAGTGTCCTATCACTATATAGTACTGACTAGGTTAACTATTTTTTCGCCATAAAAAACAACTTGGCCTAAACAATAAAGACATTAAATGGTTAAACAAATCAATACTCTTTTTATCATTTTCCTTCTTACTTTTATTAGAAGATAATTAGAGGCTGAGGAAAGTGTATTATTTACTTATAGACTGAAAATATATTTTAAAGTTTAGTTTATAGTTTTCTCTTGAGCATTTGCTTAGGAGCTTATTATTTAACAATTTATTTTAATTAGTTAATTTTAAAAAATTAAATGGTAGAACAACCGATTTAAAATGGAGACCATCCCAAGGCTCATTTTTATTGGCATTGAATACTAACAAAATTAAAATTGACTACTCTATAGCTCAAGTTCAATACATACTAGTCAAAAATCTACTTTGACTGCTTATATGTCTAGTCAACAAGTTCAATCATCATTATATATAATAAATAAATTAAAAGAAAGAGGCATATATAGGATGGCTATGTGTGGAATTTCTTAGCACACAATATTACAAAATCTCTATCTTTGTCAAAAAAGCGAATTTGGGCAATGTACTTACTAGAGGTGACAATGTCCTAGAAAGGGTGTAGCCATAAGTTATAAATGTATTATATGATTCCGATAAAATGGTCCGAGTATCCTAATCTTGACAAAAAAAGGCAATATACCTATAAGTTTTTACATATATAAATTTAAAATTGTGTACCTTGCTATTCTTATAGTCGCAAGCGTCTTGTCCCTATACTTATGCCTTTTGACTACTCACATAAGAGATATCAGTCTAAATAATAATTAGTTAGGATAAACAAGGGGCTTTCATATTGTAAATTTATGGAATATGTATGTATCGTCCAAATATTATACAAACCTATCTTGTTCTTAAATCAGCAAAAGACATGGTCTTGAATATCTTGGTTAGATTAAATGCAACAATGAGAAAAAAAACTAGTGCTCAAAGTGTTTGTAGTCGAAATGTCACATGTAGGAAAGACCTAACAATAGTTAAAACAAGAGAAATTAAGAGTTTATAATTATGAAAAAATTACATCTAGTTACACAATATTTATTAGGTATTTTATAATTGTAATTTACTTGCTTATATTTAATTATCTATATTAAGCCAGCACTGCTCAATAACTTTTTTTAATGTTTACTAATAAGTTTATTCGATTATTTTAGTTGAAAGAAAGAATAGACGTAGGTACTTTACTGAGATTTTATATATACTTGGATATATAAATTTTTAAACTCTACTTAAATACTATAACTAGCTACAATAATAATATAGTCGGATGAAAGGATTAACGATGTTGATATAAGCTAGTTAGATAAGTGTTCATTACATTAAACCACTCCGACAATTTGTCTCTTCGAGACTATTAAACTAGACAACATTTCAGAGTTCGGTAGCTATCATTAATGTAATAGATATGTGATACTCCATAGATGTGTATCTATTTCAATAGGAGTACCACATACCAAGTTTTATACCAAAAGAAAAGCAAAGTTCTAAGCACATAAGGAAGAAGTCAGTAATAAAAAAATAAATACAAAGTACTATTTAGTCAAATAGTATACATATTTGTCTTTCTAATAATAAAGGCAGGCAATACGGTCGAATTATTATTTATTCACATGTTGTACCATTTCTCACAAATATTTGGTACACGGTACAATTAAAAATGTTTTTTCTGTCTTCACCCTACTTAATATTGGCAGTGCACGAAGTTACATGGATAGGTTAAGTTGTGTATTATACGAGAGTTTTTTTATGTGTTTCAGAAAAACACGAGCAATGTCAGAATTTAGTACAGCCACAATGTTACGAGTACTAGACGACTAGTACAAATTTAGCCATCCTATGATCCCATCCAAAAGTCAGAGTTGTTGCACGATTTGAGCTGCTCGAAATTTAACCGAACATGATTATATCGACTGACCATCCACAACAATAATAAGAGTGGTAGCCCATTTATCAACTTGGCCCATTTTCTGTAACTCATGGTCTCCCGTATTAGAGTTACCTCTGTTGTCCTCAGCCGCCGCCGCCGCCGCTAGGTCGCGGCTCCTCTTCACCTGCTCCGGCCCCCACCACCACTGCGAGGCACTACTGGCAGCCACGGTTTCTCGCCGGCAGCAGAGATAGGTTCGGGCAGGAGCGAGAGAGAGATCGACGCCATGGGGATCCGGTTCGTGTTGTTCGTGAACAAGCAGGGACAGACGCGGCTGGCACAGTACTACGAGCACCTCTCCCTCGACGAGCGCCGCGCCCTTGAGGGCGAGATCGTCCGCAAGTGCCTCGCCCGCACAGACCAGCAGGTTGGTACCTACGGCCTCCATTGGCCCTTTGCCCCCCCAATTTTCTCCTTCCTCCGGCGGCGAATCTTGGGAAGGGGGGGGGTGAGAGAGAAGGCTCCTCCTTTGGATCTGGATCCGCACGAGTTTTTGGTATTGACCATCGCGCTGATAGTCTCATCTGATTTTAATCGTGTGTGAAAATTTGCAGTGTTCTTTCGTGGAGCACCGGAACTACAAGGTGGTGTACCGGCGCTACGCCTCCCTCTTCTTCCTCGTCGGCGTTGACAACGATGAGGTATGTGTGATTTCTCATTCTGCTCTCTCCCATCTTCATGAATTCAGTTTGAGGCCGCAGCGTTTAAGCAGTGTATGAAGGTATAATTGAATTGTACAGACGTACTAATGATTGAAACATTACTTGTTATGCTGTTGGGGTGTGGGTTCAGCTCTTGTCATCTATCTTTGCTCAGCCAAGAGTGTTGTGCGTAGGATTAGGTCTAATAGGGTATGAATTTTGCAATTTGGCTCATCCCTCGTTGACATCAATATGTTGCTACAAGTCTGCATTTGCTTATTCTACTGAGTAAAGTGCACGGGTGATCCTTAAACTTGTCTAACTGTATCATTTAGGTTCTTAAACTCTTAAAATGCATTTTTAAGTCTTCAAACTTGTTCCAGGTGCCAAATAGGTCCAAACGGGTTTCAACATATTTTGTGCACTGATGTAGCATACCACGGTGGATCCCCCGTGGACTTCTTTGTCCTACATGACACCTACATGGTACTTATGTGCAATTACAATTACAGTCCGCGAAAAAATAAAAAAATATATATATAGTGAAACCTACATATCAATTGTAATTGTAATTGTACCATAAAAATTAAAAAAATTATGGGACCCATATGTTAGTCACATGGAGAAAAATAAAAAACCACTATATGGCACAACTAATCTACCATGGCATGCCAAGTCAGCACACAAAGCGGGTTGAAGCCTGTTTGGACTGATATGACGTCCATGACAAGTTTAAAGAACTGAAAATGCATTTTGAGAATTTGAGGACCTAGATAACACAATCAGACAAGTTTAGGAACCATCCGTGCATTTTACTCTTCTACTATTATCTGCCAACACTGCATGAAGGTAGAATTGAATTGTATAGACGTTTCAATGATTGGAACATTATCTGTTATGCTGTTGAGGTGTGGATTTCCCTCTTCTCATAAGAGGGATGGATTTTTTGTGGTCTGTCACAATTGAATTCAATCCTTCGATGACATCAATATGTTACTACAAGTTTGTGTTTGGTTATTCTACTATTGTTTGCCAACACTTCAATCCTGCATTCTTGAGCTCCAATTAGTTTCTAGTGTCCCAAGCAATGAAGCAACCTTTGTTAACTAGAATACCCCCCTGCATGTTTCTGTGTGTCCGAAGCAGAAATGTTACTGGAGATCAACAACACTTATTATGGCTCCTAAAAGTTAATGTTGAATCCATAGATTTGATTTGTCATTATACTGGAAATAAAATTAGTTGGAATTAATTGATCAATCATAGTCATTTCAAAATCCCTTGTTTGCGAAGAGTAAGGGGACTAGTATTGCTAAATACTAATCACATTGACTAAAGGAGCTCTGGAGTTAAGTCTAGAAACATTGCAATGTTGTGCTGATGTTCACTCAGACTGTGCATGTTTTAAAAATCTGCAAATGTTCAGTTCAAATAAACATAAAAGACAACTTTTGTAAATGTTTCTTGATCAGACATTGGAGCAAGTGTTGACTGTGTTTTACGCTGCCAATACAATTTGGGCAAAAGCTTGATTGTTAGTGGGCGCGGTGGTTCATTTGCAGTTGTGTGGTGCATTTATTGTGACATTGGTTCATTTACAAGTGTGCCACCGCTACCACACCGGAGGCTAGAGGGCACTAGGGTGGGTTACTGTTTTATCTAAACTATGCCCCTGGGCAGGCACAAAACAGTAGAACTTTATTCTTTTATGGCACCATTTGGTAGGGATAAATTTTGTAATATGTGGTAAACTGCAATTGACTGTTATGAATCTCAAATTCCCAATGTCTTTTTATTGAGCCTGCTACCTTTGGCTAGTTGTTAACCACCTGTCTTATCTATGAATTTTGTTACAGTTTGCGATCATTCACAATTTTTTCATCTTATATTTCCACTCAACAATTCATGCTTTCCGACTTATAACTGAATGTGTCAATTGTATGACTTTTGGCAGAATGAATTAGCTATTCTTGAATTTATTCATCTTTTGGTGGAAACTATGGACCGTCACTTTGGCAATGTGGTAAGCTTGCGTAAACCCAAGAATTTTTCTCTCATCATCGTGTAGATCCTTACATTACTGGAAATGATGGTTCTTATTATTTATGGCCAGTGTGAGCTCGACATCATGTTCCATCTAGAGAAGGTGCACTTCATGCTGGAAGAGATGGTGATGAATGGTTGCATTGTGGAAACTAGTAAACAGAACATCTTGGCACCAATCCACCTGATGGAGAAAACTTCTTAGATCAATGCTATCCAACAGTGGAGTGCCTCATGCTCTTCTGTTTATTGCCACAGCCTCTGTGCTTCCCCAGTTTTTTCATCTTGATGTGTACGTGTCAGCAATTTCCATGTGCATAGATTATTAAACTTGATTGAATACTGAAGTGTTCTATGGTGCCAAATAAGATGTCATGTCTGTTCTTCAATGTTATTTACATATTTTTGCTGTGAAGGGCTGCATTATTTATTCTAGGATAAAAAAATAAAGGGATTATTACATTAATCACAAAATAAAATACTCCATTCTAATATAATATTCTAATACAATTTTATATTAATCACTGATCGGTGTCATCTACAGCTTATTAGATTGTTTATTGACCTGCTAATCTTATAACTACTGAATACTTTGCAGTACGCATATAAAGAGAATTCAAATAGAAAATGTAAAGGCAAAAATGATATGCTTGTTGATTACTAAGGTAGGCTTAGTTCATTGCATCCATATCTGTATAGATCAGGAATAAAATTCCATGGCCATAAATTAGACAAGTAATTTGCAAAATCAGGTCCATGGACCCGAGAGCGGTGCACATTTGCTGCTGGCTAGCCAACTAGTGGGCAACCTTCTTTTGCTCATGATCCGAGAATTATCAGCAGTAGAATTGACAGTAAGGAAAAAGGCCAGTAAGTGATAACAGCGACGAGTCACTGCAACCAAAGTAAAAAAAGTATATATGATTCCCTCCTACCGACAACATTTAATACTCGTGAAGAATGTGCCATGTCTTGTTAAACTGTGCCAGTAAAATTCAACAGATCCACACTTTGATGTTTACCATAATTAATTATACTGCCCTGGACATGGTATTTCCAAATTTGCACATGTTTTCTTGGCACATTTGATCCCGTTGCCTGCAAAGTTGTAACTTGACACATATTGCAAAATACGAATCACATCAAAAGATTTTCAAAAAGTCCATATGTTGGTGTTTAACTTAATTAATCATACTTGCCCTGAACATGGTGTTTGCACTGTGTTTTTCTTCGAACATTTGATCTCATTGTCTGCAGAGTGCAGAGTGATAGCCTAGAAACAATATTGCAAAAGAACTGGAGTCATACAACAGAAAAAGCTCAACTAATCTAAAATGGAGCTAAAATTTTACCCTCCAAGATATGCCCCGTGGGTGATATGTCCAAGTCTATAGTTATTCCTATTGGTTCTTTGCGTATTTCTGTGAAGCAAAAAGACGAGACCAAACCAACGACGAGTGTTGCTGATACATTGGATAAATGGAATAAGCAATTGAATGAGTACATATACATGGGATCCCTACAAGTGCCAATTTGATGATTGGCTGAATTAGTTCAGGGTCATTAGCAAGGATGAATAGCACTCTAGCCGCATTTGTTTATTATTTCTTACGGTAAGTCTTTTCCTTTTGATTCTGTACCATATGTTCGACTCAGGCTGTTTGTGTCCAGGTTGCTTTTATCTGGCCTGCATGCCGAGTTTGGGTCTAGGCCAGATGGCCTACGTGCCATATACATATTGGTAGCCGACGTCCTAGGTTTTTTACGTTTTGTTTTGTTTCGTCGTCGTGGTCGTGCCTTCCGCCGCCGGAAACGGTATAGGTAACCTGTCGAAGGAGCACTGAAAGTTTGAAACAGAAAGTTCTCAGTTAGTTCCAGTGAATTTTCTTACAAGCACATTAGGATGATCTATGTAAAATATTTACTGGTTGTTCAGTGGAAGTGGATCTTTTGCACTAGCTATATGCAGCTATTTGTGTCTATGCACATCCTAAAACTATAGATTTATCAGCATAACATATGTCTACATATACAGTTATTTGTGTGTCACTGGTCTTTAATAACAAGACAACCGATTACTTATGATAGGATATTTTATAGATTTGTCGGAGATAATCTATGCTTATCTCTATCAAACGAAAACAACCCGTCACAATTAAGGCTATGGTTTTATATATAACAGGTCCTTCTATGCTCGTTGTAGATAGCCTATCCTAAATAAGAGAATCTATGGTAGTGAATCTTCCTCAACTTCTCAAGAGCTTCCCCCTTTGTTCAGTTGATAGTATATTGCTCAATCCTCCTTGACTTATTTTTGATCCTGAATACTGCTGTTTAAATTGCTAAAAGTTGTACATACATATCAGACCAGATATTTGTAAATATATGCTACAAGATTTACAAACACCCCCCTCCCGCCTTCACCTTTCTTCAAACCTTCCCAAATTAGATCTATAGTTACAAAGGACTCTTGAATTTGTTCTAAAGTAGAAGCTTTGAGAGGCCTAGATACAAGTTTTTCAACACCAATGGTCTGACTGATATCGCCTTGAATATGGCAAATTTAGTGCAACGTTTGCAAGATGATCTTAATCCTACTTACAAAATAGAAGGAATATACTCCAACTTCCTTTTGTACATGTCGTTTAGAACATCAACATAGTCTCTATAACACACATTTGGACACAATAGGTTTACAATGGCATCAAAGAGTATTAATTTGTCGTGCACATTGAATCTAGTTACTAGTTAATATTAATTGTAGGTGATAAGATCTTTTGTATGAATTTCACATTGGACCTACTCTTCATTCCAAATTTTAGCTTGAAACACTTTTATTCTTTATTTTCACCGTAGATCTCTACTTCTAGTTTTATATTTACCCCTTTAACTCTTTTTATCATGAGTTGTTTCCATCTACTTTTTGCTATACACCAAATTAGAGATAAAAATGGTTGGAAACAGTCAGAAACGGTATTAATTTTTTTTTAGAAATGGTTGAAAAAGTCAGAATTTTTTTATATTTACGAATTTGACAACTTCGATACTACATTGATAGAAATAAAAAAAATAAACTTTAGAAGCAGAAATGATCGAAAGATATTATGTTTATATTGATCCATCATCGGAGTCTGCTACATAGTCAAACCTCTGGCGAGAGCATGACACGAATGGCTCAGGTGCTGCGTAGCCGCGCGGCCTGCTGCCGCCTGGGGCGCGGCACAGGCTGTGCGCCATGCGCCTACACTACACCTGCCTGGCTTACTGCTACTGCAACCTGAGGCAAACCCATGGACGCAGCACCCACAGGCAGGCATGTTTCATCTGTTCCCATTTCATTTTCCCAAAATAAAACTTAGACCTATATAAGTCACTATTAAAACTACCCTAACGCTGCTAAAATGAACTATAAAAGTGTCGTCTTAGAATTATTTTCTATTACTTAGTGATCATATATCTTTAACTTATCACAACTTGTGTCTAGGTAAAAAGCTCAAACCTAAAGGTTAATGGTGCCACCAACTCTATCCTTATTGCCAATTCGTGGCTACCAGCTCCACATTAGCCATATATATATATGGCCATATCTTATGAGCACGTCGTGATGTGAGAGGAAAGGGAAACAAAGATGGCATGAATGGCTCAGGTTACCAATGTCATTTCACAGGGCGAGACATGACGTAGATCGGGTTAAACTCAAACAGAAATACGTTAACAAGTGCTAAGTACTTTATGGTATTTTTAAGAAGAAATGAGACTGACCATTTAGCGTTTCCCACATAGCGAGAAGACAGACAGAAGAGGGAATATGGGAATTTATAGACAGACATATGGGCTCAATGTTTTCTTTTAATATTAATAAGTGTAAGCTCTTTCATCCGAACCTGTTGAATCTGTGGATCTCTTCTTTATCAATGAAGTAAGGCAGAGCTTCTACCTTTGTTTGCAGCGGCGGCGGCAGCAACAACAACAATAATAATAAATATAAGCTCCATATCTTCTTTCAAAATTATTTTCTTTAATTCATGTGTATGTTAACGTCACAATGTTGGCCACATTAACGACTAGTTGTAGGTGCCTATTCAACGTCAAACAAAGAGTTGAGTGTATTATCCCGTTTGGATGTTTACTTTGGAGTTATTTTCCTAGACTTTTTGTAAAAGTTCAAGATTGCAAAAAAAAAAGTATTCATAAAGTTAAACGTGAAGCATATAAACTCCGATCCACATAAGTAACTGGAAATTCAGAAAAATATTGCAACATTGATTTTTATTAGAAAAAAAAAACAACTTTTGTGGCATAGATGAGAACTTCTGGTTTTTCTTATGGTATTTATTGGAAATTTTACGATATTTTATTAATTTATTCATTTTTTGTGTAAATGGATTGTTCTCTTTTTTTATCATAACAGTACTTTTTTTCGACGGATCATAACAGTACTGTTAGTCCTCTTCCCAAGGAAAAAAAGTATTGTTAGTCATGCATCCAGTTGGCCCAGTGGCAAATCACGCACGATGTCATTGTCAGAAAGAGAGATTCCCCAATTTAATGGGGGCCAACACTTGTTCACCAATCTTGCAGTCAAATTAAACAAAATCCATGTACATCTTGTTTGGATCAGTTGAAGTTGTGGTTATATTAATTTGACCCTGTCCTTTGTCTAATTTCAGTGTTTGTTAGATTTTCTATTTTTTTAGCTTTATCTTTTGAAATGCTAAGATCTATTTTTTCATTAATTAGTATTGTGCTTTTAGCTTCACTACTTATAAACATTAATAGCTACCTGTTGAAAATTGACCTTTGATACCGGATTCATAGCCAATACCCACAAAGCGGCATTAGTGAGATATTATTATAGCTACCGGTTCTATAATCTATACCTATAACTATATATGTATATATACTCTTAATGATTCTTACTATAAAACCGACACTTATGTGTGGTTATATGTGTCGGTTGTAGAACCAAGGTGCCATATGGTAGCTTTTATTGGTGTTAGTTTTATTTAATAGCTGGTACTTTGGTATAAGTGCCAATTCTAATACCCACATATCATACCGTAGATATCATACATGCCGGTTATTATGGAAAACCAACACATAGAACGGCATGAAAAAAATAAATATAACATAATGCAGAAATTTATAAATATCACAATGTATCTAGCTACCTATAATCACATTTACATCCATACCCATATCAATTCATCACCATATATATATATATATATATATATATTCATCATCATCACCATCACCATATATATTCACATTCACATTCACAGCCAAAATCGCAAGTCCCAATATTCAATATTGATATTTATATTTACAAGATATAACTTAGTGAGTAGAGTTCGATTTTTAAAATGTGGTCGATATTCCCATCCTACAGTCATTGTATCTATAATAGAGTGTATGATAGAACAAATGAAGACATTAGCTAAATAAAAACATTACACAGAATCCAACCTTACATAATTCAAACATTAAGGAATTTACTGAATAATTCAAACACTTTCATAGTCTAAACACTAAATAAATAAATAGTCTTTTCAAATATTTCTTCAAGATTTGCATCAGATCTAACTAGCTGGTTATTTTCTTCCTTTGAGTTTTCTTCTTAAGTTGGCAAGCTATGACTGTAGTTTTGGTATCTATCTGTTTAGATTATAAGTGTTATTTGAGTCTAAGACTTATGACGAATGAACCCACAGAGCTCAACAATGAGCGTGAGGATGACATGTGGTAACAATTCATTGATGTCAATACTCAGTTTGTACGATAAAATAATAGAATAGATAGAAATTTATTTACTAATAGGATATAATTGTTATATTTATGACTTGTATATGTTTGACATGTCATATCTCCGCACCATAGTAGTTGTCGCCCTCCTCTATAAAATATAGCATTTAGCGCATGACGTAAAACCCACAAAAATTAGTGTCAGTTAGTTGTTTTAGGATCCACTTATGTTCAAAGGTCATAAATGTTGATATATCCACCACGTATCGTTTGTGCGATCTTTCAGACCTTTGATATCATGTATATAACCTATTTAGTACATTAATAATGGATTGGTACTAATCTCTCGGTTTCCTCCTGCTATCAAAGACGACAATCTAACTGATATCGATATTGATTTCTAGGAGGATCTACAGCCCCTGCACATATAAAGATGAATCAATAACTCCATCTGCATGTAGAAAGTAAACTAAGATGGATGATGGTCATGTGCTCAAAGAGATAAAATAGGAGTATGTGGTTATTTGTCTTTAGCTTGATCAGGGAGTGAAATAGGTACTCCTTAATATTATGTTCTTTCTTCTTCAAGTTTTTGAAGTTCACAATCTCTAGGTCTAGAAATGTAATTTTGGTGTATATGGTTGTACATTGATAAAATCTATATCTGTAAAATAAAACCACAGCTAGAGAATGCTAGCCTTAAAATAATAGTCACTAATGAGAAAAATAGTCCAAAGTGCTCTCTAGTTGGAAAATGCTAATAACCTAATGGCTTAATTTTTACATGCTCAATTTCTTCCCCTTCTCCTTCGGCTAGCTTGAGAACATAGTGGGTATTAGGTGGCAGATCAAGCCACTGAGCTAATGTCACTAAGAGTAAGAGTATGATATTAAATAGCGGTTGTCACGGCCACTACTACTACAGCAGTAAGTTCATACTACCGTTGGACCACTATAATAAGGAAGAGATTGCAGGCGCTATATCTAAGAGGCAACTCGGCCAGCTAGCAGCAGTAGAGAACGACCTGGATATCAACTACCCAGGATCATTTTTATTTGAAGACTAACCCAGAAGATCTTGGACGGTGTTGGATGAGATGATTAACTTTAGGTGATGGAATCTTTTGGAGTTGCAAAGAAGGCTCGCCAGATCCATTCATTAATTATATATGCATGTATGCTTGTGACATGTTTTCTAAAACATCGATCGACCACACCTCACCATAGAAGAAAGAGATATTGTCTGAAGTGTGTATTTACATCAACTTGCAATGATAGTAGAATTTAAATATAACAATTTTGATTTTCTTCTATGAGTATGCGAGAGAGTTTACTATGATTATTATATCTAAAATGGCCAATATCCTAAATAGATAGTAACACATAAATTAGGTCCATTAGACATGCAAATTGGACCTCTTGGAATGCAATTTATTTCTGTTCACCCTAGACAAGTTCTGTACTGTACTTTTTCTACCAGGTGGTGTATTTTGATTTGAGCCAATATGGGATAAAAGTAACTAGTGGAATTTTCCAGCATAATTTAGGACAAGACTAGTTGAATTGGATTAGGTATTCAATTCTTAGCTCATGTATCCATGTAATGCAATTGTATTTTATATATACAGTAGATCTCAAAATTAGGATTGCATTTGATATACACTCTTAACTTCCGTTTCTATAAATATAACTATACTTGTATACAATTACTACAATCAATCTATTACATTATAATTTGAAGTACCATTAATTATTTGGAGACATTATAATTTGGAGTACTATTGATTTTTTTTCTCCAACTAATATGGTAATTTGTAGGCCTTCAAAATAAGGGTGCTTATTTTTGAACTGTAATTTAATAGATAATACATGGCCAATATACATCCTAAGTAGTTTTAAAACTAATCCCTGAATATCGACAGCACCTAGCAATATTACTGGCTGGGATACTTTCTAAGCAAACTAGTATAACGCACTTACAAATATTTAGTTCGTGAAAGCTTCTAGCTAGTTTTTAATGACCACACACACACATATATATGATTCTTGTGCTGTCGTCGTGTACCAAAAAAAAAGAGTACGGTTAAGCAGCTATTTTTACATATAGATTATGTAAATCAATGACCATAATACATTTTGTTTAATTTTTTTCATGATTAACGTACTCGGTACAATTAATTCAGCATACGCTGTAGCAGCTGGCGCCCTTTTCTGCCAGTGCCCCTTTTATCTAAACTAGACAATGAAGTAGATATTGGAGGTTCTATATATTCTCTGTGCTGTGTCGGGGATGTTTCTAAAGTTTTTTTAAATGATAATGTTTGGAAAGTTAAATAAATTCTATAAAAGATATACTTAGTGGGTCGTACAATGCCATATACAAGGGAACAAAAATTTTAGGGCGTTTAGAGTGATCACACGTGAATCCTCGTCATCACATGAATGCATGTATACGCGTACATACATGAAGATCAAAGCACGATTAGAATGTACAAGATCCACAGGACGTACGCGCACACATACATCATGAGGGTAAAAAATCCACAGGAAAATACAAATCCCCGTTATAGAAAACGTACAAGACGCACGCAGTACACCATGAGTGATCGTTTTGGTTCCTAGGGAAGCTTTCATATATAACCGATTAATTAACAGAGTTCGCTGTACTTTGGCATCGTCTTTTTGCTATAATAAAGGCTCCTGCATAGATCGATGTTATTGATTTAATTAGCCCATTCCATATATCACCTGCACTTTAGGTGATCACTTTCATTGCCCACATGAACTCATTATTCTGTCACGTGATTACCGCTTGTCTCCAACATAAATTAACTGTTCCTAATTGATATGAACACCACATCGATCTCGTATCTATCACATAGGCAGAGAAAATAATTAGTACGAGAGAATCTACCACTGATTTTGCCCTTCAATGATTTTATCAGTGACATTATTTTTCTATAATATACTATTAAATTTATCAATTATTTTATAATATATTATTGGGCTGGCAACTTTTCTAAAAATAACCAAAATACCTATATATATGTAAGGGTTAATAAGTGGAAGTTTTTAAAAATCATGAATTTTTTATGTAGTTAACTTGTCCAACATGGAAGTTTATGTATATATTTTAAGATTTGTTTGTATTTTTTTACTTTTTTCAAAAATATTTTAATGTGGTACATGTGAGAAGAATTGCTTATCTATAAAAGATATTCTATATAGCATATAATGAATAAATATTTTATAAAAAATAGTAATAAAAAATCTTAAAACTTATACACAAACTTATGTTATTTAAAGAGTCTAAAAAATATTTTTAATAGGATAGCTTTGTGTCTATGAGGGCATTTAGGGTATTATTTAAAAAATGATCAGCTAACTAACCATAATAATTTATTTAAATTACCGCTAAACTTTTACGGTAATTCGATTTATCACCCTCAACTCTAATATCAAATATTTTATACCTTAAAATTTTCGAATGGAACGAATTACACCCCTCAATTAAAAGGTGATTTTAGTCACGTACTACAGCACCCATATATGACAAACGTGATAGTATTTAACCTCATGACAGTGTAGTCAGCAGCATTTAATAAAATAAATGTTTCTAAAATTGGGTGATCCCACGTGTCATGGTCATATGCTTCTCCTTCCTTCCACCACCTTCAGCTCTTCTCTGTGTACCCCCAACAGGACAAGGGAAGGAGGCGGCGACAGCCTCCACGAGCAGATGGAGAAGGAGACGGTGGCGCCCTCCATGAGCCGGCGACGCGGCGCTCTCCATGAGCAGGCAAAGGAGCCTCCGCCTTCGCCGCTAGCCACCGAGCGAGCTCGAGCTCTTCCGCCGGCCGCCGCTTCCACCAACCTCCGCGAGCTCGAGCTTCGCCTCAGCCGCTCGAGGTCCTCCTCAGCGAGCTTGAGCTCCTCCGTCTCCATCGCCTGCCGCCAAGCAAGCTCAAGCTCCTCAGCTGGTCGCCGCCATCGGCTCGCCCTTGACCGCGGGGATCTGGGCCACCCACTGCTGCCCATCCTTGATGAACCGGAGTCTCTCGCGGCTGAGGTCGGGGAGGCAAAGGACGAGCTCGAGCTGTGCCTCCGTCGCTCGGGCTGGGGGAGACAGGGGAGGCAGTCGTCGGATTCCCCCCTCCGTTGCTCAGGCTTGGGGAGACAGGGGGAGCTTGAAATCGAGCTGGAGTAGAGGAGAGAGAAAGCTGGAGCTCATACGCCGAGTCCAGATTTGCACCGCCGGCCAGAGGTCGAGGGGAGACGTGCGGCGGCGGCGGCCCGCCTCACCGTTATCGGCACCTGCCGAGGTCGAACGCGGGAAAGAGGGGAAGAGGGGCGGCGGCGGTTTAGGCCTGCGTCGCCGTGGTCGAGAGCCGCCAGGGAAAGAGGGGAAGAGCGCAGGGAGGGGGGCGCTGCGGGCGGCGACGGCTGAGACCTGCCTCGTCATCACAACGTTGCCTGCCGAAGTGCCGAGCCGGAGAAGAGGGAAAGGGGGAGAGGGGAGAGCAGCTGATGGGTGGGTCCCACTGGCTTTTTAAATGTTTTCGGCTGGCTGGGCTTCCACGTAGATCAAAACCGCTGAGTTACATCGCTAATTCGTCCAATTTAAAAAATTTAGCGTGTCAAATGTCTGTTATTAGAGGTGAGGAGGTAAATCAAACTAATATAAAAGTTTGAGGTAATTCGGATTTTTTTTCTTTATAGAAATAAGCCATGTAAATGATAAATTATTGAACCAGCTAAATTCAGCAACTCCTTTGATAAATATATAAACCATCTTTCGGGGTTGATCGGCCGCTGCTCGGCGACCATGCTACCATTCTGCAATTCTGCGGCCAATCCAATCCAATCTGACGGTGTTGTTGCTATCAATGTTTCCTTGGTTTCGTGAGTAATTACTAATTACTAATTAGATGGCCTAAATCATTGGACGAACTGACAGAATGCAAATATGCAATGCGTCTTTCACTTCCAGAAGATGGAAAGGATGACCCTGCTCTTCTACTGAAGTTTTGCTATCTATCATTCGACAGAAACTTAGGGGGAAATCTATTGATCTTTGGGCCGTTGGATGCACACCGCATCGAGATTTGTGCTAACCGTTAGATTATACCAAGGTTTCGTACTAGGTGGAGAAAAAAAATCATCTGTGCATGTGGAGACTTGATCACATTGTTTGGTAAAACGGACAGAAATAGATGAAGAGTTTATGTGAGGACCAAATTTTAAGTGATGAAAAAAGACTCAGATTTATTTAGATAATGTAAAGAGGAGTATTCCCTCCCAACTCTTACTCCCTCCCCAGGTATTAAAATGCAGGGAGTTTCTTCTTTAATTCACCATCCCCATCTATCTAAAATTCCCATGTTCTTAAGCCTAATCCCTCTCAAATCCTATTTCCTTCTAAAAACTCCCCCCACCCTTAGTCTTTAAGAAAAAGAAATAGCAAATGCTTGTGCTTGTGCATTAGGCTGGCAGGATGACATTGCCCATCTAACAAGTTGCCATCAAAATGTTTAGAGCATCTGAGCAAGCCATTACTGTGCACTGAAACTAGTGCAAAGCAAACCCATGGCACAAGCGACATAACAGATGAGATGGGAGTAACTTAGCAAAACATTCAGCGTTCTGTGACAATTCAACGACTTCAAAAGCGCATCAGCAGCATGCCGGCCTTACTGGACGGATGTCGACCATCGGGGATCGTGAACAAATCAAACAGAAGGGACATCGCACCTGTAATAACCCTTACTCTCAAGCTGATCTCTCTACGCTTGAGGTTCCTCATGTTTGAGTCTCCTAGAGCTGGGGTTTCTTTCTGAGTTCAAGGGTTCAGGTTGTCAAGGAAGTTCTCATCCTCCTCAAGCTGTACACATGGCCACAAACACAGCGATTCAGTGCTAATTCGTTGAAATGAAAAGGTGATAAAGGAGATTGCATGGAAAACAAGTCTTGTAGGAAATAGCTGAACAATCAATACAAGACATCTGAGTAAACTAAGATAAAGTAAACAAAGACATTTTGCACGACAAAAAAGACAACAAGTTTAGTTTCCTTTTCCATTTCAAAAAGTTGGGTGCTGAGATATTTAACAAATGAACGTTACTAATTTCAAAAACAATAACAGCCTTCAGTCCCAATAAAGTTGCAGTAGACTAGAGATAAAACCTAAATTTAGCCACTAATTTAAAAAACAAATAAATAAATGTAGTTCACATGAAAATATGATATCTAAATAGAAAAACTAGAGAAAATTTAGAGTGTTCATATTTAGTAAAATAGACAAAAATATTGGGTTCTGCAAGAAGTTCTCCTGCTGACTCCATCATATTAGAGCAATTGCTAACTTACCATCTCGCTAATTAGGTATCAAATTGCACCAACGAGAGAGGAACCAGTTCATCTATATTTGGGAGCCATGTGATCTTCAATTTTGTTGTCTTCACAGATCACTCAAGATGTAGTTCTCCAATCAGTTCAGTAATTATGCCAGTCTCCATCTTGATTTCTTTCATGATGGCATTTCCCCAGTTCATGAAAGCAACTTCCTCGCCCTTGCTAACTACCAATGCATGAGCATAATCTAGCCAAATTCTATTTGTGCAGGTCGTTGCCTTCTTTCCTGCACCATCAGATGTGGATGTAACTGCATCATATTTGATTCCCAGTGTCTCAATATCTTTTAGGAGGTTCTCAACAAGCTCACTGCTTTCTTTTGAAGGGTTCATGCCATCAAATCGAACAATTAGTCACCTTTGATATCTTTCTGCTAAATACTTGCTCAACGGTGCAAGCTTTGCATGACCTATATGGAGGTATCCACAGGGCTCTGGGGCAAAGCAAGCACACACTTCAAAATTTTGCACCAGTGAGTTCAACTTCTGCAGCTGAAGGATCCTTCGAATCATGAACCTTTCCCTTAAGGTATGGTGCAGGAGATTTCCTGATTCCTTGTTTCCCAACATAAGCAGCTAAAACTTCATTCAATGGGTATCTGTACTATGTAGTCTGTATCTACGCTATTGAACCAGCACACAAGATTTTTCTGTCTTTGATTTCCACAGACTTTCCATTGTTGGCTAATCCCTGAGACACATCAATTGTAAGTGAACATTATGAAGCTTAAGAGAAGCTTGAAAGAATAATAGCAAAAGAAGCCCATGGCTCACCAGCGAGATTTGACCATACAGTAATATCATCAATCGTCAAACCACAACCAACCAGAAAGGTCTGAGAGACTGGGATGTCAAGTATCCATCAATAAATGAGAAGGCAACCTCAAATTCAGATCCTGAAAGGAAGGTGGGGGTGTACTCAAGCCATTCAACAACCTGCCAGTTCATTCACAAAAGCAATTTAGAACACAGAGACGACAAAGATTATGAAATATATTTTGAGCAATTACTTCGTCACAGCATACATGTCCAAACGCAATAGCATCTTGGCCAGATGCTCAAAAAGGATGCAGCATGGGCAATGTAGTGGAGAATAGGGTTGACACCCCGTACTGATTCTCTGTACAGAAGCAAAGATCCCCATAAGAGACTATAGGTTCCAGATGCAACTTAAAAGATAAAGGGTACATAAAAGTAAAGTGATAGTTTGGAAACTTAAAATTGGCATGTACTTATAACCAAATGGACATTACACCGTTGCATGCATAAAACAGGTACAGCAGAGCCAAGTGAAAAATATAGTCAAAACTGAAAACACTGATCATAATAATAGCCAGTTGAAAAACACTAGTTGCTGCAGCAACAAATTGAATTCAGTGATGATGCATAATATTTCAACCAGCACTATTTTTCTGAAAATACAATATAGCATGTTTGGCATCTGCACCCATAACTAATCAACAAAAGATAGTCAAGCAAATGCCTAGAACCTCATGTAATCCTAAAAGAGGAAGGAAAAACGGTGCATATGAGAGAAGAGCAACCACTTACCTGGAACTGAAGCATAGAATTGATTCTGAGCCCACAGCAAGACCAGAATCAGTGGATAAGGAAACACCTCCAACCTTAATGATGGAAATTGGTGGGCTGTCCTGAGAAAACACTGTTTTGCATCCATTGACCCTACTGCAAGACAGATAGGAACCTGAGATTAGCAGAAAGATACATGAAAAGTAAGCATCTGCCATCTTATGAACAAATCAGCCTGCACCTTTTCCTCTTCCTTCTTTACAAAACTCAAAGGTACAGATGGTGGGCCAGGATCTCAACAGTCAGCGATATTGGTCTAATTTTACACAACTTGAAATTTAAGGGATTGTTACCTTTTGTATGTAAGTACAGCTTGAAATTTGTCAGGAAGAATCTGCATTATCATATCAATCACCCGCTGGACATACAGCTTTCACAGTAGAACAACAACAACAACAAAAGACTTTCAGTATTCAAACAAGTCAATAGCTATTTTTTAATCACTCATATTTAAATACAGATATTTAGATCTATCATAATATTTCAAGTCTCTTTTTATTATCTCTTCCTATGTCAATTTCGATATTTTCTTTTTAATTTATTTTATTTCTTTTGTTGACATTGTTATACTGTTCAAAGGTACAAACTTCCAACAAGAGGAGAAATAGGTACCAGGTCTCCAAGCATGACGAAATCTACGATGAACACCATGATATGTCCATTTCATTTTGATCATTCCAACATTGGATGCTTCAGCAACTTCAAAAGTCACAACAACCATCAAGTACAAGAAAGAGACGCATATGTTTCTAATACACTTCAACCTGGTCAGTCAAAATGCTAAGTGGCTTCCTCACAAAGTTGTGTACAATAATTCCCCATGTGCGCTCATTAGGTGCTATTCCACCACTTACGGCCCTGTTTAGAAGGATAGCAGCATCGTCTAGCAATCTGATTTTGCAGTGCCAACTAATAAGAATATTGTAAGTAATAATATCAGGATGCACATTTTCATTGTGTAGCTTCTCTAGGAGATTGAGAGCAGCATGCATCCATCCCATTTTGCACAATCCATTTATGAGCGTATTGTAAGTGACAATGTCAGGAGTAAGCCCTTCATTTAACATCTTCTTTGAGAGCTCTAGAGCATCACGTACCCTTCTAGCCTTACAGAGCTCACTGATCGGAATGTTGTATGAGACATTATTTGGCTTAATACCCTTTTCTGCCATTTCTTCAAGCAGCACAAGGCTCCGATCAACATTCCCATCTTTGCACATGGCTTTTATTAGCCCATTGTAGCTAACAACATCAAGTGAGCAACCATGAAGTATCATTTCATTCGCAAGTCTCACAGCATCCGGCCACCTTCCATCACGCAGTAGTGCATGAATGAGCGTATTGTAAGTTATTCCATTTGCAACAACACCCTCCCCAAGTAAGTTTTCAAAAAGATGTTCTGCCTCCTCCATCTGTTCATTTTTGCACAAGTGATACATTATTGTATTATATGTGCAAATATCAGGCTTGCACCCTTGACTCCTCATCTCTTGAATGAGCCTCATTGCCTCATCCATCCTGCCATCCTTGCATAGTGCATACATCATTCCATTGTACCCTTGTGAATTCAAAGTCAAGCCCTTTGCTGACATCTCCTCCAGCAATGCCTTTGTGTCATCCCACATGCCATTCTTGCAAAAGAAGTGCAGCAAGATTGTGTAGGTGACTACATTCGGAGCAAAGCCCTTCTTCTCCATTTCTCCAAGCAATCGCACAGCTGAACCAAGCCTTCCAAGCTTGCAAAGACCATGTATCAATATACTGTAGGTGTGTGCATCTGGTTGGCAGCCCTTCAAACCCATTGTCTCATACAGCTCTGTAGCCTCAGATAGCTTCCCCTCTGCAAGACAGCCACCAATCACCGTGTTAAACAAAACGACATTCAGCTCCGGCACCCTCCCGAGCATTGCCCGTGCCTCATCCACCTGCCTCGCCCGGCACAGTCCCTGCAGGAGGAAACCATACGTCATCGTGCCAGGCATGCAACCCTTCGTCATCATTCTGTCAACCAACCTCGCCGCCTCGCGTACTCGCCCGAGCCCACACAACCCGCGCACGACATCATCGAACGTGTTGACGTCTGCGGCGCACCCCATGAGGAGCATCTCGTTGAGGAGCGTGGAAGCCTCAGCGACCCCTCCCTGATCACACAGCGCGTGGATCACCGTCTGGTAGAGCACGGCGTCGGGAACGCACCCGTGGCGCGCCATCCCGCGGAGCAGCGCGAGCGCTTCGTCGGCACGGCCGAGGCGGCAGAGCGCCCGAGCGGCGACGCCGAACGTGAAGGTTGTGGGAGGGAAGCGGTCCTTGTGGACCATCCGGCGGTAGAGCGCGAGCGCGTCGGCGTGGCAGTCCGCCCTGGCGAGCACGGAGAGGACGACGTTGTAGGAGCGGAAGGAGAGCTCGACTCCGAAGCGGCGGGGCAATTGGTCAAGCAGGTGGAGGGCGCGGCCGGGGGGCAGGGAGCGGAGCAGCGGGAGGAGGAGGGACTCGCGGAGGGGAAGGAACCCGGACTGGAGGGAGTCGAGGAGGAAGAGGGCGCGTTCGGGGTCGGCACCGGCGAGGAGCGGGCGGAGCGGGAGGGAGGAGAGGGCCGGGTGGGAGGAGGCGTACCAGGTGAGGAGGAGGAGGGAGGTGGCAGGGGAGAGCGGGAGCGCGAGGAGGCGCCCGAGGCGGCGCGGGGTGAGCGGGCGGGAGGCGAGCGTGGCGCGGAGACGGGTGAGATCGAACGGGGCGAGCAGCTCCGGCCACGGCGTCGCGCCGGCGGCGGCGGCGGAGGCCAGGAGGCGAGGTGGGGGCTCGGCCATGCTGACGAATGGCCGCTAGCCCGCTAGCGTCACTTCTCACCTATGGGGTATGCATGTGCAGTTTTAGTGCACGTGCCTGTCATCGTGCTGTAGGAGCCGTCCGATCTTTGGATCTATTTGTTTTAGATCGTCAGATTGAATGGTCCTATCTCCATTCTCAAATGCTTGTTGATACTATATCCGTCTAAAAACTAATTCAATTTCTTACACGAATCTGATCTTCCCAAAATGTCTTCAAATTTTAGCCGCTATTTTTTGTTGAAAATTTATAACTACAATGTACTATATTAGTAAATTCTGCCACCTCCTAAATACAGTTACAAATCTTTCATTAAAGGTAATCTAACTATTACTAAGGGCTTGCTTATTTTAGCTTCAGCTAATTTTAAAATTAATTTTTCGCTTTCGGTATTCAACTTTAGCATTGGTAAAAATATTATTATAAATTTATTTTCATTGCTTCCATTAACTGTCTTGAACTCATAAATAGCAAAAAAACTTCATTTAGGCCTTTAGAAAATATTGATGATTAAGGTTAAAATAATATGGCTCACAGAAAGATCATAGGTGCAGCACGGCCACTACATCCGACGTAGATTTCCAGGATTGTTTTTGTATGTTTTTCTTAGATTGATAAAGAGCATGCTTAGTTTATTACAAATTTCAACAAAAACTAAATTTTAGAATGATCAAAATTGGTTCTATACCTAAATGTGGCAATTCAAAACTTCCACTCATAAAACTCTACCAAAATTTAGCAAACATTTTAAATCGAACACTGCCCATTTTTAGTAACATCAAAATTTGGCATTACAGGGAAATCAAATTTAAATTCTACTATCCATGAATATTACTTATATATAATTGGGTTTTCAATAGAGATTATGATATACCGTTAGTTTTCATCTCTTAAAATTCTAAAATTCTAAGAAATAGCTGATAAGAAATAGCTTAATCTAAAAAAAGCTGGGTTTGAACTTTTAGTTTATTTTTTTTATTCTACAACTACATATTCTTAAAATTTGTGTAAGAATCTGGAGTGTTTGTGAAATAGGAGATTTTATGAGAAATTACAGCTGCTAGAAGTTCCTCAAATAAAGACTTCAACTGTGTGTTAGAAATCATATTCAATGTATGTGCAGAGGTATTGGAAGCAAACATGCCCTGGATTACAATAACATTCCAATTGGTAATAACCCCCACGACCTGGAATGCCGGATTGGTTTTTTGGAATATCAGATATCCGGGCCTACCTACGGACGGAACGACATGGGCCGGATCTGGGCCTGTAGGGACACATCTGAATCCTCCCTCCACAGGCCCGTCCTTCGTTATATGTGCAGCCGTCCGATCGGAATCGTACGGCCGAAACCATGAGTGGCTAGGGTTTCAGACCTCCATATAACAAGTCGTCCTCCCCCTTCGCTCTGCATCCAACAACAACCATCCCATGGTTAGCCTGGTTTCCGCCGCCGCCGCCGCCACCGCCGTAGCAACCCCCTGTCGCCATTGAGTTCTTGGATTTTTTTTCCCCTTCCGTTTGTCCTTTGCCGTTTCCCCATTGTGAGCAAAGCTGAGTTCTTGGTTTCCCTTCCTCTGGGTTATCTACTTTCCGTGAGTCCTCTGCGTGCTCGTGTCGGGCGAATGGACGGTGATGAAAAACCGCAAGAAAAACACACCATCTTTCGGGGCTGATTGGCGCCGCCGTGCGCCATGCTGCCAACTCTGCAATTCTGACGTCCATTGCTGATCCCCGTTACTACGAGTGTGTTCTTACTTCTTTCTGAACTTGTTTGGGGTTTTTTTTTTTTTGCTGCACAACGCATTTGTTTGCGCTTGTGTTGGCCGGTGACGAAAAACTTGATTAAAAACACCATCTTTCGGGACTGATTGGCCGCCGCTGCTCGGCGGCCATGCTGCCATTCTGCAATTCTGAGGCCAATCCAATCTGGAGATTTTGTTGCTACCATTGTTGTTTCCTTCTGTTTTGTTTTTGATTGATTTTTTATGGATTTGATGGTGGCCTGTGATGATATATGGAAACAAAAATACCATCTTTCGGGACTGATCTGGCTAACAACAGCCTTGCTGTCACTTCCAAGATCCTGAGGTCCCTCTGTTGCCCAACTTGTAAATTTCATCTAATTACTGATTAGAATGCAATGCATCATTCACTCCCAAGTTGAAAAGATGGCCTGCTCTGCTATAAATTTGAACCGCTCCAATGAACAGAACTTGCGGATCCATAAAACCCACTGGTTGCAGACAACACGAAAATTTGAAGGGGTATTGCAGAGCTTGTGTCAATTATGATTTAAAACAATTGAAGTTGATTGTTTTTGGCAAGGAAAATTGAAGTTGATTTAATTGCTTCTAAAACTCTTAAGATGAAATCAATCCAAAGTAAATGGTGTTGGTTCGTCTATTAGCAAGAGAAGCATGTTTTGGCAAGGAAAATTGCTTCATTGAAATTACTCTCATGTCGACGTGTTACAGAGTTGACAGTCTAACACATTACAGAGCAATTACGGTTTAAATGACAATTTCACGACGCATGTTACAAATTGGTTTAATTCACAATTTCATGTTAATTAGTTTGCGCAGCAGAACACCCTTTTTTTTCCACAGCGGCGACTTACAGGCATGCATACAAAAATTGATTGTCCAAGATAAATAAAGCTGGTACTTCAAGGCTTGTAATTCCTTCGCTAGCCGTTTTCATTAATCAAAGATAGCCTCATTTCTGGCTGTAACTTCAAACTGGTAGCACCTTAATACCTGATGGATTATGCTTATGGACATGTAGCAAAACTAGGTAAAGGCCTTGAACCACTGCACATTTTATTTTCCAACGAAAACAAAACGAGAGTAAAGAGTTATTGAATGAAATTTGCAAAAGTAGAATGGTTCTCTTGTGGAATGGTGAAAGCCTGGGACACGCACTCGTATCGTTCGTACTGAACACAATTGAACAAATGGACACTGATCATAGATATTCAGCAGTTAAATTCTACAACTGAAAAAAAAAAGGCATGTCAAGCACTACGGACAAGAAATTTCGTCAACACAGTTTCCTCAGCAAGGTATCAGATTTTAGTCGTAAAAAAATCAAATGCATGTGCATAAGCATGGCAGTATGACATTGCCCACCTAACACGTTGCCATCTAAAAAATGTAGCGTCTTTTTAACAACTGAAGCATGGGAGCAAAGGCAACATTATACTGTGCACCAAAACTTAGTGCAAAGCAAAAAAACCATGACACATAAGCGACATTACAGTATGAGATGGGAATGTTGTAGTAAAGCATTTAGGAACCTGAGACAACTCAACGACTTGAGAATCTCCAATATCATGCCACCTAGTTCAAACTGGACTGCTGTCGACCATCAGGGATAGCGAACAAAACAACTGGCTTCGAGGATCTGACGAAAGGGGCATCGCACCTATAATAACCCTTCCTCTCAAGCTGAATGACCTCTCCACGCTGGAGGTTCCTCATGTTTGTGTCTCCTAGGGCTGGGGTTTCTTTCCGAGTGCAAAGGTTCAGGTTGTCAAGGAAGTTCTCATCCTCCTCAAGCTGTACACATGGCCACAAACAGAGAAATTCAGTGCTAACTCGTTGAAAAATGAGCGGGTAATAAAGGAGCTATCTCCAACCAATATTGCATGGGAAACAAATCTTGTGCAAAATAGTTGGACGATCAGGACAAGACATGTGAGTACAACTACAATACAGTAAAAAGACACATTTTGCACGACAAAAGAGATAGAAGGTTGTCTCCTTTTCCATTTCAAAAAGTTAGGTACCGCCAGATTTAAAGAATGAATGCCACTAATTTCAAAAAAAAAAACAGCCTTCGATCCAAAGAAAGGTGTGGTACATTAAAGATAAGACCTAAATCAAGTCACTAATTTAGAAAAAAAACAAATAGACTAATTTAATTTACATGAAAACATGATATCTACATAGAGTAACTAGAGAAGCATGTTAACATGTGTAAAAAAGACAGCCTTCGATCCAAAGAAAGGTGTGGTACATTAAAGATAAGACCTAAATCAAGTCACTAATTTAGAAAAAAAACAAATAGACTAATTTAATTTACATGAAAACATGATATCTACATAGAGTAACTAGAGAAGCATGTTAACATGTGTAAAAAAGACAGAATATTGAGTTATGCAAGAAGCTTTCATGCTGACTCCATCTTGGTGCAATTGCTAACTTACCTTTTTCTTGCTAATTAGGTAATCAAATTCCACCAATGAGAGAGGAACAAGTTCATCTATGTCTGGGAGCCATGTAACCTTCAATTTTGTTGTCTTCACAGATCCCTCCAGATGTAGTTCTCCAATCAGTTCAGTAATTACTCCACTCTCAATCTTGATTTCTTTAATGATGGCATTCCCCCAGTCCATCAGAGTAACTTCCTCACCCTTGCTAATTGCAGATGCATCAGCATAATCTAACCAAATTCTGTTTGTGAAGGTTGTTGCTTTCTTTCCTGCACCATCAAATTTCTTGTGCCTTGGTAAAATTCGAACAAATGATTTCTCTGGACCATCAGTAAGCGTGAAGATCACACGCTGGTCTTTCAACACAGCAGTATGCCTTGCACACACAGGGTCAATTATTTTCTTGTTGATTGTCCAGAGTTTATCCCACTCCATAAGATTCAAATTTTTTGAAGCACCCTTCAGCAAAGAAATGAACATGGCATCAGGATTCACCATTTTCATATATAATAACACAAAGCAGAGCTAATCAGCAGATAGTAATACCTGTTGGAGTATAAATTGTATCAAAGCCTCAACTTTCAAGCCACGGCGTACTATGCCTTGAACAGTGGGGAAACGAGGGTCCGTCCAGTCTTCAACCTTCTTGTTCTGAACAAACCAAAGCAGCTTCCGCTTGCTAAGAAGAGTATAAACCATATTCAATCGGCTGAATTCATATATTTCTACTCTCCTCATCCCCATATCTTGAAGAATTTGATAGTATTGTGCATTCCTGTCATGATATTCACTGGAGCGAAGAGCATGAGTCACTCCCTCCAGCGCATCAACAAATGGGCAAGCAAAGTCATATGTTGGATAGACCTTGTACTTTGAACCAATACGATGGTGAGGATCAGTGTTGCAACGGTAGTAAACCGGATCACGGAGGGACTTGTTAGGGTCCTGCATATCAAGTTTACCCCTTACACAGCACTGCATACCCCTTTCAGAACCATTTATCATCTCTTTCCATAGCGCCAGATTTTCCTCCACAGTATTATTTCTGCACTTAGACTCCACACCATCCATTCTCTCACTTCTCATTTGCTCCTTCGGTGTGTCATCAACATATGCTTTTCCCTGCTTAATCAAATTTTCAGCCATTTCCATTAGCTTTGGAAAATAATCAGATGTGTATGTGACAGCATCATATTTGATTCCCAGGGTCTCAATATCTTTTAGGAGGTTTTCAACGAACTCGTTGCTTTCTTTTGAAGGGTTAGTGTCATCAAATCGAACAATTAGTCGCCCATGATATCTTTCTGCAAAGTACTTGTTCAAGAGTGCAGCCTTTGCATGACCTATATGGAGGTATCCACTGGGCTCTGGGGCAAAGCGAACACACACTTCTCCAAATTTTGCACCAGGGAGATCAACTTCTGGAGATGAAAGATCCTTTGAATCATTAACCTTTTCCTTAAGGTTTGGTGCAGGAGATTTCCCAATTCCTCGTTTCCCAACATAAGCAACTACAACCTCATTCAATGTGTCTCTGTAGTCTGAATCTATGCTATTGAACCAACGGACAAGATTTTGGTATTTCTTTGATTTCCTTAGACTCTCCCATCGTTGACCAATCCCTGAAAGAGAAGAAATACATTAATTGTTAGTAAACATTATGAAGAATAGGAGAAGCTTGAAAGTAGAATGGTGAGAGAAGCCCATGGTTCACCGGCAAGATTTGACCATACTGTGGTATCAGCAATCGTCAAACCATGACCAACCAGAAAGGTCCGAGACGTCAAGTATCCATCAACAAACGCGCAGGCAACCTCAAATTCAGATCCTGAAAGGAAGGTGGGGGCATATTCAAGCCATTCAACAACCTGCCGGTTCATTAACAAAAGCAATTTAGAACACTGAGAAAACAAAGATTATGAAATATATTTTAGCAATAACTTGGTCACAGCATACATGTCCAGACTCAACAGCATCTCGGCCACCGAGGCTCAGAGAGGATGCAGCATGCGCAATGTAGTTGAGAATAGGGTTGACACCACAGAGTGATTCTCTGTACAGAAGCAAGGATTCCCATGAGAAACTATAAGTTCCAGATGGTGAGTAAACCCAAAAGATAAACAAAGGATAATTTGGCATGTACTTCTAAGTTATAAGCAAATGGCCATCACGCAGTTGCATGCATAAAACAGGTACAGCACAGGCGAGTGAAAAATATAGTCAAAACAATGATCATAATAATAGTCAGTTGAAAAACACTACTCAGCAATAAATTGCATTCAATAATGATGCATAACGTTTCAAACATCATAGCTAATCAACACAAGATAACCATTGGTAGCATCTCCACTCATAGCTAATCAACACAAGGTAGCCAAGCAAATGCCTAGAACCCCATGTAATCCTAAAAAGAAGAAGAAAAAACAGGACATGTGAGAGAAAAGCGAGCACCTACCCAGAACTGAAGCATAGAACGGGTGCTGAGCCCACAGCAAGACTAGGATTGATGGATAAGGAAACACCGGCAACCTTAGCAGCAGAAATTATGGAAATTGGTGGGCTATCCTGAGAAAAAGATAACTTTGCCTCCATTGATCCTACTGCAATACAGATAAGAACCTGACATTAGCGGAAATCAGAAAGCTACATGAAAATTATGCACCAATGATCTTGTGAAAAGATCAATCTGAACTATTTTTTTCCTTCTTTACAAGAATCCAAGGTAGAATAACTGTATGCAGAAAGCCATGGAGGGCCAAGATCTCAGCACCATGGGTGTAATTTTACACAAGATTTTACGACATAAAGTTGAAAAATCCAGTCAACATTTCATCACAAATGTACACTACGAACGACTAGCACCAATTGCTGATGAATACACCCAATACCATATTACAGTTGATACTCTTAAACAAAACATCGTAACTAACTTCAAATTCAGTGTCACTAATCTAGAAATACTTTATCCGTTGTTCTGCCCATTATAGTAGCAACCTGACAGCAAGAGCTAGGATCCACTCAATCAGGAGCAGACTTGACACGCAAACCTCGCATAGAGGAGCAGCAGGTCACTGCCGCACGCTGGCGCGACAGCAAACGCCGACTGGGTCATACCACTACTGCTAGTGCAAGGAGTTGAGACTTGGGAGAGGGAAAGGGAGAGGAGGAAGGCCGGTTCACCTTAAGGTGCTGGGCGTCGGAGCGATCGCGAGGGCGGGGAGGCGGCGCGTCGCGGCGGGGGTAGAGACGCGGCGGCGCGTCGAGCTGTGCGGCGAGGAGGGGAGGGGGCAGCCGCGAACCCTGGTGGTAGGGTTGTTTAGTAGGCCCGCTCTTCTCTCTCTAAATTGGGCCTGTTTAGTTGGGCCGCCAAGAGAGGACTCAGGCCTACTAACGAAGGCTATCCAGGCGTACTTAGTTTACGGGTTTGCTAAAACTCCCCTGATAGTCCCTATAATTTATTGCCCAAATCAATCTTGTTGTTACTCTCTTCTTCCTAAAAAAAAATCAATGCCTCGCGTCCCAAGGAACTAAGGATGGGTGGGTAGATAAGAAGCATTAAAGCCATTAAATTTCAAACAGATGGTAAGTAAAAATGTAGAAATTGGTTTATTTTGAAATAAAATTTAACTCTACAAGTTGATTCATTGTGAGACGTAGGGAGTAAGATTTAAATAGTGAATGTGCCAAATTTCGGTGTAGTTTTATGAGTGGAAGATTTCAAAATTATTTTAGAGATTGATATAAGCTCTCTGCCCATGGGCACCCCTCCATTTGCATTTACATTGACACTTGTTACCTATTAAAAAGAGAAAATTCCATCTTTACCACCGTTTTTGCCTCGGAACTGAAAAATACCACCAAAAGAGCTGGGGCATGTATATACCACCGTTAGAAAATTCGAGAGACAGGGATATATGCCACCGTTTTTGCCTCATGTATGCCAAAATGATATATACGTTGAAAAAATATGAGACAGAGATGACATTATTAATAGTTTTTTTTGGTGGGGGTGATGCGACGAGTATGTACAACAGAAGAAAGTACATATTGTAGGCGTAAGCTACATTGTTTCACTTCTACTTGCTTATAAACCAAAATTTAATTTTAAAGTTAATTTTATTTTTTTTTCTTTATTGTTTATTTTATATCATTTGCTTTTGAATTGTTATGGACACATAAAAAAATTTGTCCATGATTTTTTTACTAATACAGCTTATTCTTCTAATAAGCCAAATGATATTTTTTGAAATTTAGATAACAAGTTCAAAATTTATAGAAAGTTCAAACATGAAAATAATGTTTTTCATACACTCCTATTCAAAATCAAAACTTTAAAACAATATAACAATTTAAGTTTGTCTCTTATATTAATTTCGACATTTTTTTCTCTTCTCTTATCACATCTTATAATTCTATTATGTATAAGTGCAATATGTTTAAAACATCTCAATTGGTATTAAATAATTTTTTCTTTAATTGATACTATATACCTCATAAATCATCGTTTTAAACTCATTTCATTCTTATATATCTACAATAGTGATGTCTGAAAAGCACATAGCTTGTCGGTTTGGCTCAAGGCTTGATTTTTAGGTCCAACCTAAACATAGCATGACCCGATAGGATCGTGCTCAGGCTAGCATAGTCCATTAAGTAGTATCGTACTTGAGCCGCTTCCCTCATATATCAGGGTAGACACGATGTTGTCCTGGTGGATGAGGGAAAACAATCTAGAGTTAGTCTTTTTGATTTCTCATCCTCGGTGTAGTATTGTTTCTATTTTTTTTAGCACTGTACCGCTATCACATACTCGTAGTTAGTCTCGGCCTCGATGATGCGCTGTCTAGTTGGCCTCAACGCAGCGTGCTGTCATAATAGCCTCTGCGCGGTGGCACAGTACGCTGTCCAGTGACCTTGACGTAGTGAGCTGTCATACTTACAATCGGTCTCATACTCATGTTCTCATTCTTTCACCTCTCAGTTCGGCCATCTATATACAAATTTAAATAACATATGTATATCTCTATAATTAAATATATTGATTTTTTAGGAAATGGATATTGTCAAGAATTAGGTCCATCTCTTAAGTTGTAAACGTATAATATTTGTGCATTTAGCTTCAAGTAAAATGTGTTCTCTGCATAGTTGCACGTCGCTATGTCGTATACAGCTGCAGGTTGCAATCCAAGCTCCGACAGAAGAACGGGAATGTCAGGCGAGCAGAGTGAAATTAACTGTCCACAATAGAGTGTGAAATGAACTGCGGCATGAGTGGCCAAATCACTAACCAAATGTTAAATCCCTGGCACCTCATCATTTGTGGGTTAAAACCGATACCACCAGGTGCCAGAATGTTGATCACAAGGACAGTGAAGCTCTCTACTTCTGTGTCAATCTTAGTCCCCCCAAATCAAACGCAGCTGCTTTCCTCCTCTTTTTTTGGGGGCAGTTCTGCATTAGCACTACTTGCGTACAACCTTTGTTCGTCCAAGTTGTTACGATCTTGAATTGTTTGGATCTACACAAAATACATACAACAAGTTGAGGTGTTACATGGAGCCAGGTCTTTCACCGGGCTTCTTTCCACATCCTGGCCTTCTCCAGGATGAACTTTCCTTCCTTGTATTTCTCGCTCTCTTCATATGCTTTCTCCTGCAGTGCATTACGGGTGTGAATTAGTAATCTAAAAAAAGGCGATGTGGTGACAAATGTGGTGTTAAGAGTTGAAGACAACACGATATTGAGACAATAAAGGTAAATGAGCTGTATTGATGCCAGAATACAAAGTTATCGTGTAACTAATAAGTAGGATGAACGGTGAGTACATGTCACAAACACATAAATTCTTCCAGTTACAAAAATTGAAACAGAAGTAATGCAGGCTCATATCTGTGATGGATATGCTATGACCAAAAGCATAAGTTAGCACTCATATGCAGCTGGAAAGAACCTTTGATGTGCAATTTAGCATATAGGTGAAAATAATCCAATTCAGGTTTAAACAAAGTGAATTTGAGTAGAGCTAAGTTCAAGCAACTGTGTTAATTAAGTGGAAATATGCCGCTGTGACTGCAAAATGAAAAATACAGTTCAGGACTGATATTAGTAGTTGCACTTCCCTAACTGCTAGGATGGAACCAACGGGTAAAAGAACAAGGATCTGTGCCTTGAATCTTCGTGCAACAAGAACAAGGCAAAACTGCTAAACGACTTGCAGGATCTGTGCCCTGAATCTTCATGGGACATAGGGCTCAGAAAAGTAACAGACAAAATTGACTGGAAGTAAAAAAAAAAAGAGAAGTTCAAATGATAATATAGTTGTATAATGTCAGTTATTACATAGGATTACTTCAAATCTATAATGTTCATATGTAGTTGCAGTGATGAGCTAAATATCAAAGCAAAACGAAGGGTTTATACAGAATTTAGACCGTACATATTCCACATTATAGTGTTTGTAACGTAGAAGGCCCCATTCTAATGTTTGAGGATACCATGTTTCAGCATCAAGCCATATTTGTTAAAATGTTAGTCCTCATTCCTCATCTATAGGCTGCAAAACCAGCTAGTAAAGCATAATGCTTTTTTAATTATTTTGGATGGTTATTGATTAAGCATAGGTTGAACCCACCAAAAGAAAACGCTAAAACAGCGCATAGTAATTTCTGAAAGCTAAATTTGATGCGCATTTTTATGTGAAGCTCGTTGAGAATAATTGACTGCTAGCATTGTCATTCACATATCAAGAATAGACATCAATCCAAAATTTTTACACATCCAACTGAGACAAGCATGTCATGAATGGAGATAGCATGGTGCAAATCCCATGAAAGGATCATAATGAGAATAAATTACATATCAAATGAGGCAAAATGATGTGGCCAATTCAAAGACTGAGCCAAGGTAGCAACTAATTGTATGGTAGGACAATAAGCCTATGGAAGTCTAAGAAAATGACTTAAGTTGGACTAGAAGAAAGAAACACTGCAAGTAGAAGAAGGTGAAAATAAGCATGGACTATTATTTTCCTATGCACTGTTTGTCAATTCAAACTCATGCTTCTATCCAACAATTTTCTACAGAATGCCTCATTCTACAAATTTCTCCACAGGAAGGCACATGCATAATATGCATAAGAGAGACAACTATTATATGGCAGAAGCAAATTTCCAAGTTAACTTACATATCTCCAGCCAAGAATTTGCTGACAACAGCTACAGTAGATATCTTTCACCGTATGCAGTCCAGTCATAAGATACCGGTCCTCATTAGGCCCTAAGGACACATTCACCCTGAAAAGAATAGAACAGAGCGTAAACATATTGAATACATTCTACAAATAAGATGAATACATTACCATGAAAGTCAATCTAGTAGACAAACTGGTCCATATGTTTGGTGGTTCTTGAAAACTAATTGTTGACCCAAAATTACATCAGTAGTAAGTAATTAGCACTATTATACACAATGAAGAAATGGATGAAACACATGTCTAGAAAAACAGGAGGTAGAGAAAAAAATCATGGGGATCGCGGCTAGAGCAGCCCCAGGAACTTAGGTAATAAATCAAAGCAATGATCTGAACAAGACAAAATGCTACCAAGTTCCAAAGCATTCCTCCCGAGGAGGCAATGGCAATGGCTCAGGCAAGCATCCAACTAACGTGCATGTCAGCAACAAAACAAGCTGATGGTCGTTCGGACATCAGAAGTTTACATCACGGCCTCCTTCTCAGAGGCCAAAGCTAATCGATTTGAGATTTGAACAAGGTAGATTTTGATAATGCCACTCATTATTATTACTTTTCTTTGTTTTGCGGTGAGATATTGCCACCCAATTCAGCCGCAATGTGCTAATCAATCTGAGCACAAATCCTCCAATTGAGGCATTGCAAGAATCGAAGAGAGAATACCACGACGACAGCGCTGGAGCAAGAAACGCTACGAAACCATCAATAGAAATCATGCACATTGGCACAACCAAAGTTCCTTCCCCCTTTCCGGCAATCCAATCCCCCAACATTCTCGCACCCACCGCGATCTCTACCTCCAAACGACTCCGCCAGATCAAACTAATACCCGATTCGCACGCAACGGAGCAAAACCATCAACGCCAACAACCAAACCCGCCCAAGATCATCCAAGAAACCGCCTCGCTACACGCTAGGCCGAGGCTCCGACCACGGGGACGCAATGCGCGCAGGTGGGGTGGGAGGCAGCAGCAGGAGGAGGGGGGGGGGGGCGGGGCACGTACACGTGGTCGAAGAGGTAGGCGCGGCCGAAGCGGCCCCGGAAGTCCCGGGAGACGATGGCGTCGGCGGAGGCGGCGTCGACGCGGCACCGGCGGCACTTGAACACCGCCGCCGCGGGTCCCCCGTCGCCGTGCCGCGGCAGCACCTCGACGAACAGCAGCCCCATCCACCGGATCGAACCGATCGATCGGGCGGGAAGAAGGGACGGACGGAGCAGCGGCCGCGGTCGGAATCAACGGTGAGTCGCCGGCGTTTCCTTCTTCTTTCTTCCTGGAGAAATGCTGGTTTCCGTACAGTTTCGGGGGTGGTCAGAAGGAGATGGGGACAATGTATACACGTGTTGTACCGACAAATTTTGCTATTAATACTGTCTTTAGAATATTGGATATGTTTGATTTATTGTCGAAGCAAACCTTTGCCCAGGATTCTTTGTAACAAGCGAGCCACTGCTTCCTCGACACCGACAAGCACCTCCACGAATAGCAGCCCCATCCACTGGATCGAACTGATCGATTGGGAGGGAGAAGGGATGGAGTAGCACCTGCAGTTGAAATCAACGGTGAATCGTAGCCGTTTCTTTCTTTCTTCCTGTAGAAATGCTGGTTCCCGTAGAGTTTTGGGGGTGGTTAGAAGGAGAGGTGAAAGGATTATTTGAGGACTAAAGTGAGATGAATAAACCAAATTACAAATTATAAATTAATGTGGAAGTGTAAAGTGGAAACTGATAGAATATTATAATGTGGATTGGATATTTTGGTGCCTATCAGAAATTTTAACTATTAATCAAAATTTTCGATGCTCAGAGGCACAACCAAGCAAGCCACAAACCAATAGCAATAGCAAGTCTCAAATAACAATTATCTAGAAGCTGCAATAAGTAGCAAAGCAAGGTACCAAGAGAGATAGAGGAAGTTCACCAAATTTGCACGATGATGTATTTTTCAGAGTTCAAATGGTTAAGTGAATTCTACTCTCCGTTGAGAAACTTACAAAGAGCTATGTCTTTTTCAACCATATCCACTTGAGATTATATAAATGCACTCTTATATCACTAGTGGTATGTTTTTCTTTGCGGAGATGAAATTCGACTTTCACAAACTTTTCTCAGCTTACCATAAGTAAATCGGTAGCTCAAGAATGACAACTAACTGTCTATGAGTTATTAATCTCTAAGAGTAACAAATAAACACCACCCCTAGAATCAAGTTTAGAGCTCAAGATTAAAGAGAGAACAACCACACTAGGTCTCAAGAACGAAATCCACCCACTCATACGAAATCTGAGTGAAGCTCATAAAGCACGAGAGGGGAGATAGATGGAGAGAATGAGCTCAAGAGTCAAAAGCATAAGAAGCATAAATCTCTAGTCAAAAGGTTATTTGAGAATGAAATGAATGGCTAAGTCTAGAAAATAGTTGGGTTGGTAAGGGTTTAAATAGATCACCCTAATTTCTACTTGTTAGGAGTGAATCCTAGCCTTTCATCGGATATTCCGATTATTGATGGGAAATTCTGTTCAATGTAAAAAAGTCCGAACTGACATTTTCAAACAAACCATGGTCATTGTCAAAGAAGGATCAGAAATTTCGATGGAGATATCAGAAATTTTGAACTAGAAATTTAAATAAGATAATGAATCGAGTTACATAAACTCTCAGACAAATTCTAAGTCAATCGGAAATTCCAAGTGTTAGAAATTCCGATGATAGAAATAAATCAAGATAGTAGGAGGGTTTGAGAGAGAACCGTAGTGTTCCAAGAATATAGCCATGATGGAGGCTGAGCTGTGCACCTATGCCTCACCGTCGTTACTCTATCCACCATATCATCAGCTCACTGTCAAGGTTGTCACCCACATCACCTTGATCCGTGCTTGCCATCAAGGGAAGAGAAGAGGAACCACCTTAATCTACGCTCGATCTACCACCAAGGTTGAGTTCGTTGTCATCTCCAAGCTTATTCCCTATCCCTGTGTGCTGTCACCGAGCTCCTTCTCCATCTCTGCACATCACCGCTAAGGTCGTGTTAGATGAGATAGAAGATAAAAAAGAGGACGAAGGTGCTAATTAATGGAGAAGAAGGAGGAGGTGGTGACAACGGATTGGGAGCCTGGCAGAGGAAAAGATGATGGGGCCTACGACGTAGGTGCAAAATCTTCTCTAGGTGACGGCATCATTGATTTGTTTTACCTAGAGAGTAGATTGAGGAGAATGAGAAATATAGAGAGATAAGTGGCAGCTGACAAGTGGACCAAGGGTTGGGATGTAATTAATTCAATGACTGTAGGGGTTGTATTTCATGTTTGTTTAATAAAAACATATTTTACTTATTTCATGGGTTGGAATACAAAATTCTTGTGGGTCCCAGTCAAGGCCCTATGCATTATAGAGGTTGGATACGAGAGTGGTCTCCTCTGTATGGCACTCTTTTCTCTCCAAATCACATCATGAGACCACAATACAATGCCTAGATAGAAAGGTACCCTCCGTTAAAAGGAACAAACTTCTACTATGAATTTTTAGACATACACATGTTTTCAAAAGGCAACAATTTTTAACTATTTGATTCATGGTTAGAAGTTATTCTTTTTTACGAAGAGACTAGCTTAATATCATCAAAGGAAATTTTTAGAATTGCCGATATTTGATTCAGAGAACATTTGGTTTGTTATAACTACTAAACAAACAACTCTCGTTGGGTATATCATCTAATTTTTTTATAAACATTATACGAATAGAGCTGTCTAATTAAAACTCTAAATCACTGTTCGTACAATTAACAAAGGTAATTTCACAAGAGTATATTTCTTGCCTTATAATTTACGTGACACTTTTGATGAGTATACGCCTCTACTGTGAGACAATTAGTCAGACTTTACGGTCACTGCCTGTCCATGTTTTGCGGTGACTTGACTATCAACGTAGTAACAAGTTACATCTTGGCCATAGTTTTATTTTGTGGAATTCTGCCTATGGTAAAAAAAACATGTTGTCTGAACTCTGAACATCAACACGATCTTCCAAATAAAACTATGATAGTCAAATTCCATTGCAAAACATTTAAAAGCTCCAATAAAATTTAGTTTCTAATCTTCTAATCTAAATATTTAAAAATGTCCGAAGGTTTTAAAGTTCGGTGACCAGAGGAACCATGTGGTTGGTTCATCATGACCATGATAGAGAAAATGCGCGTTCTGGAATTTATGACCAAGAGATTATATTAAAGAGCATGGATTTAGTTTATACGATCATATCACAAATTTCTTTTCTGCCCAGTTAGAAAACTCTGCAAAAAAAACTGGGGATTTACTAGATTATATGCCTAAAAATTTATAATTATTCAGTCACCTATACTGTAAATTGCTAACGTGCAATTTTAATTCATTTTAACTATAATTTTATCATTTATACGGTTTTACTTTATGTTATCTAAATTTGATGTTTTTTCATGTAGTTTTGTTAATTCTTATGAACTGTAAGTTTATTTTTATGTTTAGGTTAGGATAATTTATTGTTCAATTTTTTCTATATAAGAAAGGACTTTGTATAACATGGGAGAAATTATAACTATTGGATTGCCATCCAAGAGATAAGAAGAGTTATTGGAATTTTTGAAATTTCAGTCACCTGAAGTCACACTCTCTATTATGATCAAGCGTATACATTTGGTCATTAGCTCATATAGCTCCCTTGAGTAAATGGTGGTTGGGTAGCAATTAGCATGATTAATCCTGTTGCCCATCAAAGACAGACACTTAGCAATTTTATAAGCCAGGAAGTAAAAAAAAAAACATATATGAAAGGAGGAATATCTGTACTAACTGCATGATACAAAACAGGGTAAATGATACATGTGCCAGAAATATAGCGTCATCACCCAAATTTACATGTAACAGCACAGGTTCACAAAAGATAGAAAACCAGCAGCCATCTCTTGGGCCTGTCTAGCTTGATCACTGAACATTACAACATGTCAAACCTAAGAGGAAAGAGCAACCCAGCCTTGGATCAATACCAGATTCCTACCAACATATTCAACGTGGATAGAACACGGTTATGACTTCTCCGCTACAATGTCACAGCAGCTCATGGCAAGTATCTCATACAATTAGATAAGTGTTGAATTAGATGGATGGTGAGCATGGGGGGAGTTGAGAACTTGATATCCACAATTATAGTCTGCATTATTCTACACCACTGCAAAGCAAAGCTCGCATTACATCTTGCATCAGCAAGCTGGAGGTGAAGTGATACGACCTGCGAAGCGATGAACATGTACAAATTAAGCATATGATTTTGGATGTAGGAACATGTGAAATAATTTAGTACAAATTACTGGAGGATGAAAAATCAGATTGAAAACAATGTACGTACACAAGCTTCTTCCAAAGACATGTCAACACCATGCAGAAGATACAACTAATACTCTATTCTTCCATCCAAGATAAAGGACACCATCTCGCTCCTCAAGCCTGTAGAAGCTGTTGTAAGTCCGCAACAGTGTTTTGATAGTATTGTTCACCACTGAACTCAGTGGGTATGGTCGAAACCCTGCCATTGTAAATCTTGCTTTCCATTTTCCAAACATCTCATGCCTCTCTACCCTCTCAGCTCCCTCACATGCGATTAAATTGACAATGTCCCTTGCAACACAGTGTTGCTCTGCGCTCATCCGTCTCTTGTTGTCCCTTGGTAGAGCAATATCTATCGACTCAAACATGGCTGTGTAATAGTCAAGAGTCTCCAAGTATCTTGGGAAGAATGGCCGTGTGTTTGTATTTGACTCCTGTTCAACAAGAGTCACCACCCTAGGGGAGAGGCTCTTCACCATTCTTAAAATCCTATCCCGATGGTTTTCTGTGCTTACGCTTTCATCTGGAGTATGATGCAGCTGATAGGCAAAATTCACAACAATAACTTCACCATGTCGTATATCAAGATGCTCGAGATAAACCTCATGGCTAGCAGCTGGAACAGCATTGAACTCAAAGGGCAGACCACATGACTGAGCAACTTTATACAATCTCATACCAACTATATCCAGCCCACCACCTCGGGCATAAGCAGAATTCGAGTCATCTATACCAGTGATTCGTAGACATGGTGGTCCTCCAGGCCTCGCTGCAAGGGCCTGTATCAATGTTATCCATTGACTCCCCTGAGCAATTTGAAAGTCAATTATGTGAACAAAGTTCTCTCCCTTAATAGCTTCAGCGATGGCGCCATTAGCTGACATGTAACCAAATTTGTAAAATGGGCATATCTCGTAAAGAAGATGCATGTAAGACATGAGCTCAGAGCTTGTGGGTTCTTTACACTTCAAGGATTTATATAGCATACTGCCAGAGGAAGAAAGTCTGGCAACAAGGCCTTCCAACATATATGCCCCCAGTCGTTGCAATGGATCACCAAAGACAGACACTAGCTGACCTAGCTCAGATATCAGTAGTTCTGTCAGCCTGACATCATTCTCGGCAACAGCCTTACCACATGCTATGATTAATTGCTTCAAATCTCCAGTATTAATTCCCAGAAGCTGTCTCCAGTTTTCTGGTGTTGCCATTATGTTTGGTTGCAAGGCGCTCTCAGGGTTATCATAAGCTATGTCTAACTCAGGCCCAAGAATTGCATTCTCCAGCTCCTTCAATTTAACCTGGAGATCTGTAATCTCCGTGACACATGATGCACTTGGGGGTGAACTGTATGTGTGGTCAGAGTGGCTATCATGATGAGACAGGGGGCTCCCGCTTATAGGGGAGATGCTGTGAGAAGATGCAGAGCTATGGGCAGGATGAGCACCATTTGCTGAGGATGATTCTAATGTGCAGTACTGTGCTTCAGATGCTTGAGGGCTTGAACCAATCTTCTGTGACCCATCATCAGAAGAAGCGTAGTGAACATCCTTATGATTTTGTGTTACATAGAACCTACCATTTCCCCCTGAAGGCACTGAATTATTATAGTATGGAATTTGAGAATCATCTGAACATATATATGCATGATTTGAAGCCCTAGCTGACATACTGGTGAAATCTTGTGGAATGATACTCAACAGGGAGTTGATCCTGCCGTCCTTATCACAAGCATATTCAGTATGTTGATACCATCAACTGCAATATAAACAAGATTGATCCAAGAGACGAATACATAAGCACACTGTTAACCAGGTTTTCATAACTTCACATCAATTTTACATATGGTGTTCAAATAAAGTACATTATGGAAAGTATAATTAAAGCAAGCATAATCAAGGCCATATGTCCGGTCAATTAGCTTTCAGCATAAATTAAGTCTGAAATCAGGTATTCTTGCCAATCCAAGGAAACAGTTGGGACCCGCCATTGTAGATATTCAGGCATGATCATCAACATATTAGCTATTAAAAGTACCCAAAGACCAGAAATAGTCCCCCCAACATCATAAATGCAGCCAGGAACCCTTAAACGCTCATCAGAATGTATAAATATTTTTTAAAAATAATAGCTGTAGCATTTGCAACTTACATGTTATTAATGGCATGCAACTTGTTGCCCATTAGTTCAAGCAAGAGATCAAATTAAATTGTAAGAAACCTGCACTATCTCCTAGAATTTTTAGTCCATAATTGTAACTACAGGAGTACATGATGCTATTACAGAATTGAAAAAAAAAAGAGCAATTCAGAACTGAAAATGAACCACGTGGCACAAGCGAGCAAATGAAGCTCCCATTGCAACCAGTTTTGTTCTGAAGTAATGGAAAACCAGTCAAGAAGTTGAAGTATGAAACCAGAAATAGAGCAATAAATGTCCCAAAAGTTCAGCTGTACTGGGCCATCTAATCAATTTCTGTCCCAAATGGATCCGGCAGGATGCGTAGAAATTGGTAGGACATCGATCCCTTAGGCTGGCATTATGACAACTTTTTGCTAGAAATCCAACCAATAAAACAAGAATGATATAATGTGTAAATCAGGATAAGTCGAACCCTTATATTAAAAAAATAAACTAGGAATGAGAAATCATTGAGGATTAACTGTATGCAACAGCAGACCACACATAGATATTTAAATAACAGCATTTAAAAACTCAGACACCTAATATTAGAGTCAAAGCAACTAACCTACCTCGTTCTTTGGTCTGTCTCTCATGGGTTCCGCTTTCATCATAGGGTTTGGAGGAAAGATACACAGAGCCAAGAATCCATGCCAAATTGATTAAAGTAAACGATTACAAGCTCAAATCAACTAGCAATCAGGCAGCACATACACCGCAACCCCCCATGACCCAAAATTAAGACGAACCAGGTATTATCACCAGCCCGGCGAAGCTACATCAATCGTACAACCCAAAATCCCCAAAAATCAAGAACAACAAGAATCGCGAGGAAGAAAGAAAGAAATGAGCAATCTTGGCATACCATCCCAAGAAACAAGATCCTCCGGCCGGCGGGGCCGGTTCCTCCATCGGGTAGCGCAGGACGCAGCAGGTACTAGTAGTAGATAGAAGACAGAGAGAGAGAGAGAGAGAGAGAGAAGCAGGGTACAAGGGAGGAGGAGGAGATAGGGGAGTCGGGGAGGTAAAGCGGAGGCGTGGGGTGGGGTGGAGAAGACGACGACTGCTGGCTGCTTTGCTGCTGCTCGGTGACGGACGGAGAAGACCCCAGCCCGACGGCCACACGGACGGATGGTCTCCTCTCCTCTCCACTCCGAGCGAAAAACTTTTTTTTTTCGTGGAAAAGAAAAAAAGGAGGAAAAAAAAAGCGGAACGGGGAGAATGAATCTGACCGCCGCACAGTTCGCCGCCGAGGAAAAATAAATTTCTTCCTTTTTATTCTTTTTGCACTTCACTTTACTTTCTTTTTTTCCTGAGGATTTTTGTGTGTTGCGGTGCAGCCGTGGTGGTGGTAGTACGAGCGCGTGAAATGGTGGTGTCGTGTTGCCCGTGTTCCGTTCCGGATGATGGCAGACAACGATGTACTCTGTACCCATCCAGCACCCAATAAATTAAAAATAATTAAAACTTTAGCTTCAAGCGTTCCTGTACCGGCCCAGATTAATGGCCGTGCCGTCACCTGAAACGGTGTTGTGACGAAACAGGTTTTTTTTTTTTTAACGAAGAATAGTTTCCGAATATCAAAGAAGCAAGTCGGTTTTTGTGTGGCTAGAGCCGGATTTTGCTGTGTTATTTATTTATTTATGTGGTTTAGAGACGAGTTACACAATCTAACGAATATAATTTATAAATTTATGGTAGAAAATTAAAGGTTAACATCTAATAAATCTTTATACTATTATATATATATATATATAATAGATAACTAATTAATAATTTAATTTAATTTTTCACTGAAAGATTAATTATATATCTAGAAAATATTTATTTTAGATTAATGTGTCACAAATATATTAGAAATAGATGAAAACGATCTTAATACAATTCTTAATTACAAAATATAATATATAATATAGGTAATATATAATAGATGATGTTTCAAAACTGAACATGAGTATCTTTTCCATCTTTTTTCGTTTTGATTTTATGAGAGAAAATGTAGTTGATATAAATTCAAAAATTAAAATAAAAAATAGTTCTACCAGTATAAGCACTATATAGACTTGGATGTCATTGTCATCTGACCGTCTATCGGATCAACTGCTGAGATTTTCTATAACCAGTACTAATTCCGCAGCCAGATTGATATGTAGAGAAGTTAGTTAGGCTTCAATTTCGCCTATCCGAGCAACTTGAATGTGCTTTAGCAAGCCACTCTAAGACACCTTCTGGACAGCCAGGAAAGAGAAAAAATTCGTTGTTTTATGTCTATGTTTTTTCGAATGATTAAATAATTTGTTTTTAAAAAAATTTCTATAGAAAGTTGCTTTAAAATCATATTAATTTATTTTTAATTTAAAATAATTAATATTCAATTAATCAAACTCATTTTACATGCATTATTCTATTTCTCCTTCCTCTGACACCCCACCCACCCCCAGAAGGCTCTATTCACCTTCCTGCCTTATCCCAATCTTTATCCTTTCCACGCGCTCACCAAAGATAATAACGAGGCATCATCACTCGCTACTGCATCCGTCTTGCCAATCAGCATTGTCAGGAAGCTATTATTCCGCCTTTTACAAATTTTAGCATTCAATTTTTTTTATCAAATTACTTATTATTCTTATATCCCAAGACATATTTAGAAACGTCTTTTTATTATTAACGAGCATAACATATAATTTGCCACACCATCTAGTTTAGTTTATTGAGATTTGCTAGAATAGTGAGTTGAAACAGTGGGAGTATCATTTTTTTCTTGAAATTTTTTTACTTACTAGCAAAATGCCCATACTTTATTATGATGGATAAAAGATAATATATTAAAATATGTTAAACAAATTGTATTTTTTAATCAAATATGTGTTATATCACTTGTTTTCTTATTTAAACCAAGCATTAGAATATTTTATAATATCAAAAAAAATACGGATACATTGTAAAAACTGCAAAAACAGTAGTGACAGATTTAATATCATCAACACTAACAGTAGAGTTGTTACAAAGGACTATAGATTCTTGTGGTTCTTGCATTTTATATATCTCATTTTGGTGGAGTTCATTCACTATAGTGGTAGCACAGCTATATACCCATTACTTTAGATACTGTGAAACTGTCAACGAAAGTGAAGAAAACTTCAGCGACAAGCAGCAGCTTAATTCGTGTCATTTTCCTTTGGACGAGAACGCCGGCGAAGGTTCTCAGCTACAACCATGTAGTAAAAAGTAGCATTGGAAAAGGCACTACACTATACATCCATTAGCATCACAGCTCAAGCCAAGATTTTTAGCACGACAGGTGTCCTGCGAGATAGAGTGTGAGGACCAAAATGACGAGCATTATTGTTGAAGATTCACATTCTTTTTACAAGAGGAGGTCGACATGGATGCATGCATGGAGCATCTCAACGAGCCCATCTTGCAAAATATATTATATATTATTCTCCAACACCAGCCACTTAATCACCTGCTTATTCCAAGGGGAAAATTAATTAAACTGTTCACGCAATCAGTAGTACTGTAATTAGCATCTCAGCTAAGAATAAAATCATCAAAAGTATTGTATTGTGTATTTGAAGGGAAAAAGGACAATGGCCGTGTAACATCCTCACCATCAGATTCGAACCCTATAATGGGTATCCATAGTATTATTTAAGCTAATGCTAGAGATCTTGGTCGGTTTGTATGATAAAAGCGTTACTAAGTTAGCTTATCGAGGTTGGGAACGTATCATCTGCATACAAATTTTTTGTACGCATCAACTTAGTAAATACACCGGAAAATTCTAGAAAAAAATTGTATAACTATTTTAAATTGTATTATATCCATGTATAAAGTCTCATCTTCAAATTTATTTATACATAGAGAAAAAAAACAAAATTATGATAGATTTATACTTCTATAACTGTCAAAATTTTCACTTTTTTAACTAAAAAATAATGAATTTAAAGATGAAAGGCTATAATACTATTAGAAATAGATGTACAGATTTTTTATAATGTTCAGTGATATTTATTATTTGGTGTATATAGTGTGTGCACGAAAAGCTTATGTGTGAAAGTGCATTTAGGCTCATGTAGTTTTAGATGATTAATGATAAATGATTAAGAGACTAATATATTTAATGAGTGTGTAAGCAGGAGATTAGTATGATGAATATGTTGAAGATAAAGAATGAAATACAATATTATTTCACTGTGATAAAGATAGTAAGATGTGATAAAGGGTTGACAAAACTTGGTTACACGAAAGACCATGCATGGAGAAGGGTTTGGCGTCGAAGGACCGATATGGTGATGAAGAAGCAAGTGCTTGATGCAATGTTGATGGACCAATCAAGAGTATAAGAAGTTACAGGTTGTAGAAGTGGAAGTGAGCGGGGCAAAACTTGGAAAAATAAAGTCAAGTTGCTCTAAAACTTATATGGGTCACACAGTTCAGATGATGTCGGACAATCCAAACTAGGACATGTCTAGCTTGCTGGTAGCTAGATTAGACAGTACATGTCAATTTTGGACTATTTAGCTCAACAATAATCACATGATCATGTGTTAATCGTGTAGGATCAAGTGCTGAGTCATATAACCAGACATGATCAGACTATCCGGTTAGTTCAATGTTCGAAGTAATTATGTGTTTATCGGATAAAGAAATTGAACTGGCCAAACAATCCTACATTGATCGAGCAATTTGGTCGTGTTGTGATTAGCTTGAGTCAGATAGTCTTGAGCGATATTGGACAATCCGACTTACACTTTGTATGGAGGTGATTGACACAAAGTGTAACGGTGGAGTTGTTCGGTGTCGATGCCGGATAATGTGCATTGGACAATCCGGTGTGGTGTTGAATTATCCCACCAAGTCTTAGAGTGGCTGGACGATTACATAACCAGACGATGGAGAAGAATTGATCGAACAATCAATAGAGACCAGATAACCCGACAGAGACCGATCGGATAGTCCGACAATAGCATCGGACTATCCAACTCTTTATGGCCCAACAATTAGTTGTTAGTGATCGTTGAACAAGTTATATAGGGTCGGACAATCTGTTACGGTACCAGACTATTTGGCCTAATACATTTCAAGCAGACTTTTGTGATGACTAGAAACAGATAGTTGGAGGAGTTGGAGCTATATATGAACGATGCTATAGAGTTGTTTGAAGATTTTTGCACTCTCTACAACTTAAGAAAGCTAAGTGATAGTCCAAGAGCCTCAAGAGCTTATTGAAAATCTTTTAAGAAGAGTTTTAGTCTTAAGAGTGTGCTTAGTGTAAAGTTTAGAAGTCTAGTTAATCTCCAACTATCTTAAGAGTATATTAGAGCTTGTGTGTTGCTAGTAAGTAAAATTGAGAGTGGTGTGGAGTGTGTGTGCTTATAGTTTATAATCTTGAGCAACTATAATCGGAGAAGGAGAAGCCCGTGAGTAACCAAGTTGTGTGCGGTGTGCCTGGAATAAGATTGTGAAGATTCTATGTCACCTCTACAAAGGAAGAGTTAATTGAGTGGAAACTGAGCTTTGCCTTAGTGGTTGCTTGATAGAGCAAAATTGATAGATCAATGAGAGTTGCGTGGCATCCAAACTTGGATCTTAGTGATTGCTTGGAGCACGAAATTACTCTTGGTGGTAGATTTGAGACTAAGGCTTCACTATAGGTAATTGTGTGGAGAGGAAAGTGGTTGAAAGAGACCTAGCCCTGATAGGAGCTTTCTCAACGGAGAGTAGGAATGGTTGGTTTTGAACTTCGGTAAAACAAATCAGTGTCTTCTCTTCTCTCTTTATCTTGCATTTGTCGCTTTGTCTCCTGAGATATTTAGTGATCTTCCTTTCTATTATTTATCTCTCTTGATCACCACTTAACTCGTGTAAAACTTAAGTCGGTTAAGAGTTTATCTCACTGGGGTTTTCCAAACTCTCTATGAAGGCTAGACTAGCCGCCCTAAGCTGGATTGTCTGGGCTTCTATCTTGTTTAGTCACTTTCTATTTTTCTTTGTATGGGTTCGACTGTCCGATTGCAATTGAACTATCCAACACTATGTGTTGTTAGACTGTATGCCACAATCATAGGCTATTCTGTTGGTACTAGTTTTATTGCAAAGTTTATATAATTTCAGGTAATGCCTATTCATCCTCTCCAGGCGATATCAACGGTCCTCAAGGTTACTTCAGAGTGTATAGCATACGTTTCCATCGAGGTTATCCTATGTTTACTACCATAATATAAACCCTACCCATTTGTTAGCATGCAAACACGTCTTACACCAAGTACATAATTGTGTGCCCTTAACATTAAGCATCATACGTAAGACACGCTGCAGTAGGACTTGAGCACCAAAGAATAATGTGTCTGAGAGGAAATACGTAAGGGAGCATTTTTAATGGTGTGCCCAAGGTTGACCTCATCACTCCTCATACATCACCCGTGTCATGGAGGCGCATGGACAGCAGAGTAGAGGGAGAGAGAGGTAGGATAAAATGAAATAGTAGATTGATTTTGACAATTCATCGATTAGGATTCTAATTGGCTTTTATCCCTTATATTTATAGAATGGGCTAGGTCAAAATCCCTTTGAATTTGGTCTCGAATCTATTGGACCTAAACTCTATTTCCAAAAGTCAAAGTCCAAATTGGATTGGAAATTCCAAGTATCTGTCTTGAATAATTCTAAATGAAAGTTTCGAGTAGCAGTCCTCTATCTCAGATAATTTCGACTAGAAGTTTTGGCTCCCAACCTAGAAGTTCTAAGTGAGGTTTTATGTCCTAAATAATTTTAATACCAAAAGTTCTAGATTTGGACCAGAAGTTCTTGAATGGAACCTAGTGACAAAGGTCCTACTTTAACACATGATAATAACCATTTTTGACCATGGTATCAAAATTTGGTGTAAACATCATTGCCATGTAATACTGTAAGGGAAAATGCTAAACATGAGATACAATGAAATACTTTATAGTTAAGAGGGTTGACATTTGTGGCTTTATATGCTCTCTATCTTAGATCAACCATCCAAGCGAGTCAGTTGTGTGAAAGAAACCAATAAGATTTATTTATTGATGTTCACTCTCAAATGATATGATAATCGTAACTCTTATAAGCTCCTCTTACACTTGCTTGTATAGCAATAATATTATTTTCTTCATCAACATTGGTGAATTAGGTTATATATGCAATGACATTAGGCTAGAGTTTTTTGCGAACCAATGATAACCACTCATTTATTGTGGTTATCGACCTTTGAGTGGAGTGCATTGGCAAGATTATACAGGATTCAACAGAATTTAGTGAAATTGGACAAAATTCCTAGTGTTATTAAGTTAGACCTGTTTTTTCCCAAACATGTTGTATTATAAAAGACAACATGTCATGCAGAATTGTGGCTTGTATTAACAAATATACAACCAAATTGAATGAACAAACCATCTAGATGTTCCATTCGAATGGATTGAAATATATATGAATTTGATCAACTCGGTATCTTTTTTAGAAAATGGATTGACACCTAGCCTCTACACCCAAAAAGGTGTACATAGCCAAAGACAAAACAAGAGTACTTAGACCCTTACCCCTTATAAGAAGGTTTAACCACTTTAACATGAGTCAACCATAAACGTCCACTAAAAAGAGACAATATTGAACTTCCAACTTAAGCTAAAGAAGTGAACAACACCTAAGCAAGAAGAGCTAAAAAAGTGAACTACACCTAAGCAAGAAGAGTAAAAAGACTAAGCTTTCAATCTCTTTCTAATATTCTATCCAAACTTTGAGTAGAACTCCAAGACTCTAGACTTTAGCATCCCGTATTTTTCCTTCAACTCATGACATTCCTCCCCTTTAAGCAACATTGACCATTGTGTCATGCCTAGAACATTCCCTTGAAGATTACATGCAAAAAGGAATCAGTTTCTACTTAACTATATCGCCAAACATAAAGTTGCAATGCCCACAAACATTTTATACTTTAGCTTAGGTTGAAGACTATTCAGCCAATTACCAAAGAGATTAGCAATACTTGTAAGTAGATCAATCCCAAAAGTTAAGAAGATAGCACTCCATACAAATATGACAATTTGGCAAAACAAAGAGGTGTTGTATTGTTTCTTTAGAAACACATAAGCAACATTTAGAATTGCCATTCCAATTTCTTTTTACCATAATATCCTTAGTTACAATAACCCCTTTCTTTAAATACCAAAGGAAGATATTGATTTTTAAAGGAATTCTAAGTTTCCAAATGAACATTTTCTTTGGTATTACAGCTCTATATACATAAGAGTTTCATACATGGAGTTAACTATGAAAATCCTATTCTTATAGGCTTTCCATACAAAAAAATGTCATTTTGTTCTAAAAGATTAGCTAACACTACTTTTAAAACCAAGTCATGCCAAGCCACAATATTATTCCATACAAGAGCTCTTCTAAAAGAGACATTTAGAGGCACTCTTCCTATCACTTTTGCCACAGTTACATTCTTATTTCTACCCAAATTATAAAGCGAGGGAGAAAGCTTGTCAAAAGAAGTGTCATTGTCCAACAATCTCCTTGAAATCTCAATTGTTTCCCATTATGCACCTCAAAGGAACCACATGAAAGAAAGTTCTTACACCGGTCCAAAAATGAGAGTTGCTTTTCATTAAGCGTGATTGTTTATTTAACCAAATACTTTCTCCTAAGTAGACTTGTTTGCATTAAAATATGGTAAGCCCCACGAATGGAATTAGAGAGCTAATCAGCTTATGGGTGGGAAGAGTCCGATTAATATAGGGAAGGAGCCGATCGGACATATTGAAGATAAATTCGGTTTAGTTGAACATGAAAGATTATCCAAATAGGACCGAATCTAAGGAGGAGCCGTGTAAACCATGGTAATTTAATTTTATCTGTATACAGAATATATCTTGTAAGATAGTCAAGTCTAATTAGTTTTGTTAACTTCTTACAGATTGTTTTCTTTTATATTTTAGAAAATAATATTTGGAGGTTGCTTGTATCTGCATCGGACTCTTATAATCCTAGGGTACAAATATAGACCCCCTAAAAGCTTATAATCCATCTCTCGATCAATACATCTTCGGCGCATCACCACCCTAGTTTATCTAGGTTTTTTATCGACAACCAGCCGATAGCAGGAGTCCATATACTTATCGACTATTCTATCCGGAGTGATATTGGCTCTATAGTCGATGTGTCTTTTATTTTCTTCGTCGCCATCCACCTACGCTTTTATCGGCTTTTTAGCTGATGGAAGAGTTCTTCAGTCCCTATCAGTAATCAATTAATAGTAGGTGTACGTCAGACATAGCTGATTACTATCTCAACCCTATCGGCAGACAACTAATAGTAAGTGTTCATATCGACCTATCGTCTAACTGACTTATCTGTTTATCTTCTTGTCAATTGTAAGATTAAATTGACTGATATGTCCGTAACTCCAACAACCCTAATGAAAGGATCTCGAAGCCAAATGACCTACATTGAAGCGAAGCAGACCTTTTAGACCTTGGTATATTCGCGCAATTCCATCAGACCTCTGTCGACGAACACGAAAGACCGATTTGGTATGAACAAGTCATACTAAACCCATCCTCATTAATGAGCTCTTGCAGTCACATAGTAAATAAACATCTATTTTGTAAGGTTTTGTATCCTAAGGCCCACATTTTTTAGGTGTACACAACATGCTCTATTTAGCCTATCTTTCTTACGCTCGTCATTAGAGCATGAATCTGTAATAGTCAAGATTCCAGAGAATACTTTTAGATACCTCAAAGATAACATAAACTACTCAAAATTGAGTTTATCAAAACCAACCTTCTTCCAACCAAAGGAGTTTTCCTTTCCAACTACTTAATTTCTTGTGGAATATCTTCTCAATTATTTGCCAATTCTTATTCGGAAATTCTTATGATGCATTGGAATCCTAAAATATCTGAAATGTTAGTTTCTTAATTCACACCTGAAAAGCCTGATGCTCTCTTTTCTTGCCATAACAAAACAATTCACTTTTATAAACATTAATCTTTAAGCTTAACAATTTCTCAAAAGTGCTTAGCACTAATTTAAGATTTTTGGCTTCCTTAAGATTATGATCCATAAAAAGCCATCAATGTACTGCAATATTAAGAGCCCATTGTTAATCAGGTGAAACTTTTCTTGATATTTTACCTTTGAATTAAAATTGTAAGCATATATGCCACTATGTTAAAAAGAACCGGAGATAAAAGGATCTCCTGCCTCGAGCCTTTCTTTATCCAAAAAAAAAAGTTACTTATACCATCATTCACTTTAACCGCCTGACTACCGCCTCTGACAATTTTATCTATCTAATTGCACCAAGTTGACGGAAAACCTTTCATTCTAGAAGTTTTGTCGCAAGAAATTCCAATATATCTTATAATATGCTTTATCAAAATCTAGTTTTAAAATAACGCCATCTTTTTTTCCCTATGCATCTTTTATGCAAATTACTATTCCCTCCATAATATTCCTATGCATCCGTTGTGCATTTCATCCTGTTCTTATTTTTTAAAAAAAAGACTGTTCACACTCAGTTTACACAACACACGAACATGCGTTCCACTTTTGTTTCAACTTCTCTCAAAATCTACACACGGTCTTCAGTTTTTAGCAGAATTTCAAATTCCGGAGCACTTGCCGCTCGCCACACAGAGCCGTTCATGGAGCGGCGGGTTCATACGCCGGGTCTACGGAGAACCCCACCACGGGCGCGGTGACGCCCGCAACTGACGGCCCACGGCGTGGGCTCAGGTGTACACGTGGCGGCCTTGTGGACCCCGGCGATCCCTCTGCGAGTGGTGGGTGGTTTGGCTGGCTCCTATATATAGACCACCCAAGAATTGGTCTACGGATAAGCGGTGGCGATCGCTCGCTACGGTAGTGCCATTTTTCATATTACCTCCAAATATTTATGTAAATTATTTTTATAGTCATCAAGTACAATATGTTGTATAAATATGATATAATGGATATATGTAGGGACCGATCTGCTATTATTCCATTCGTCCACTGGGGACGCGCCACGTGGACGTCCCGGGCGCTATATAAGCGGGAGCCCTCGGCCTCCTCCGCGACCGATCCAAACACCCATCGATCCGCCTCTCTGCGGCCATCCACCGGTGAACCCGGTCAGCGACTGGTTGGATCGGAGTCGGAGGAGGGAGAAGATGTTCGTGGAGGGGTTCAGGGTGGAGAGCCCGCGGGTGCGGTACGGCGACGGGGAGATCGAGTCGGAGTACCGGTACGACACGACGGAGGTGGTGGCGCCGCCGGCGCCGGACGCCAGGAATGGGTGGGTCGTCCGCCCCAAGTCCGTCACCTACCACTTCAAGACCACCACCAACGTCCCCAAGCTCGGGTACGTATATCAATCTCCATCCACGAAATGCTTCCTCTTAATTTGTTCTAATTATTAATTTGATGTTGAGTGGGAGAGAAACGGGAGATGGATGGATAGATCGATCTGTCTTGATGAATGCGTTGATCAACTGAGATTTTTCTTGTTTGGTTACGTTTTAGATGTGTTTGATTTTGTCTCTGATTTGGGGTTGCATTTGAATGAATACAGGGTGATGCTTGTTGGATGGGGCGGCAACAACGGCACCACGCTCACGGCCGGGGTTATCGCCAACAGAGAGTAATTCATCTGCAAGATAATCTTAATAATTATGCATATTATTTCCTCATTAATTTATTACTGGATGCATATATGCATGTGCATTGCATTGTGAATTCCTCACTTATCCAAAAATTAATGATGATGCAATTGAATTCATAACTTATCCAAAAAAATGCATGCATGAATGCAGGTATGCATACTGTCTGACTGCCAACAGTGGTAGTACTTATCTAGTGTGCAATTATTGCAGAATCATGAGTTCCAAATTTATCCACAATACATGCATGAGTATGCTGTTTTCAACTGCCAACAGTGATATTTGTAGCGTGCAATCAATGCAGAATTGTATGAATTCCTCATTTATCCAAAAATGTATGCATGGACGGCAAAAAATGATGTAATGTAGTACTAAATGAATTCCTCATTTTATCCCAGCTGATTGTTTGTTTGTTTTTTTTTTGTAAATTTCAGGGGAATTTCATGGGCCACCAAGGAGAAGGTGCACAAGGCCAACTACTTCGGCTCCCTGACACAGGCGTCCACCATCAGGGTTGGGAGCTACAATGGGGAGGAGATCTATGCACCCTTCAAGAGCCTTGTACCCATGGTGATCTCATCTTCTCAAACTTACCTCCTTTCCATTTACATATTACATCATCGAATTCCATTAAACTACATGTTCTGTCATGAAACTGATAAAAATGGAATCTAGTTTTGGTGCTTAATTGGCAATGCAAAAACATTCTGATTTTTATATGATGCACGCATGTATGGATTTGCGTATGTGATCAATCCAGATTATTTTCGCGTGATGAATTCTGAGGCTGGCAGTACATTAATAAAAACTAGCCAAATTTGTTGCAAAATTGTGTAAGAATGCAAGGGGAAACCAGATTGTAGTTTATTGAAGCAAATTAATAAAACTAACTAGCCAAATTTGTTGCACAATAGTGTAAGAATGCAAGGGGAAACAAGATTGTAGTTTTTTGTAGTACATTAATAAAACAGCCTAGCCAAATTTGTTGAATATTGTATTGTTTCTCTAGAAATAATCTTACATTTATTTCTAAAAAAACAATCGCATTCTCTCAGCTGTGCTAACGCGGTCGGCAGGTTCCGATCACGCTTAACTCATCACCCTTTCTGTTTGTTTAATATTCTGTCTGAATAATGATGATTCTTCTTAATTCATTTTATCGAGTCTCACTTCCAATCGTATTTCTCACACTATAGTACCATAGATCCAATAAATCGAGATCATTGTAACTGGATTCACTCTGATCAACTGTATGGTTATTTCTCGATCATCTGCTCCGTGCAACATGATAGTGTCCGCAGTCCACTCCAGCCATACCTTAAATTGATCAATCTTAATATTTCAGAAATTGATAATGGTAATTTGATTGGATTTGAAGGTGAACCCGAATGACATAGTGTTCGGTGGGTGGGACATCAGCGGCATGAACCTGGCTGACGCCATGGCTAGGGCTCGGGTGCTGGACATTGACCTTCAGAAGCAGCTCCGGCATCACATGGCGTCCATGGTGCCCCTCCCCGGCATCTACAACCCGGACTTCATCGCCGCCAACCAAGGCTCCCGTGCAGACAATGTCCTCAAGGGCACCAAGAAGGATCAGGTCGAACAGATCAAGAAGGACATGAGGTATATACGTTGCACTGCAGTACAAATATTTGAAAGAAATTGAGACATGAATGAACGGATTCAATGCAAGTCTGAGTGAAATTTTTTTGTGCATTTCGTTGGTTTTGATCGACATGGATGGATTTATAGGGAGTTCAAGGAGAAGAACAAGGTGGACAAGGTGGTGGTGCTGTGGACGGCCAACACGGAGCGGTACAGCAACGTGGTCGCCGGGATGAACGACACCATGGACAATCTGCTGGCGTCGCTGGACAAGGACGAGCCGGAGATCTCGCCGTCGACGCTCTACGCCATCGCCTGTGTCATGGAGGGCGTCCCCTTCATCAACGGCAGTCCCCAGAACACCTTCGTGCCCGGTGCGCCGTCTCGTGCTTCTCTTCCATTAACGTCGACGACGCCTCTGAATCTGTGCTTAGGTTGACGATGCTGTGCTCAATGTTCATGCATGGACAGGGCTGATCGAGCTCGCCATCAAGAAGAACTCGGTGATCGGCGGCGACGACTTCAAGAGCGGGCAGACCAAGATGAAGTCCGTCCTGGTCGACTTCCTCGTCGGCGCCGGCATCAAGGTATCAACACCATCGGCCTGTCCAACTCCGTGATAGATCATCGATGAAAAATTAATGGTTTCTTTTCTTGCATGCCAGCCGACGTCGATCGCGAGTTACAATCACCTGGGCAACAACGACGGCATGAACCTGTCGGCGCCGCAGACCTTCCGGTCCAAGGAGATCTCCAAGAGCGGCGTGGTCGACGACATGGTCGGCAGCAACGCCATCCTTTACGAGCCCGGCGAGCACCCCGACCATGTCATCGTCATCAAGGTTAGTTTCTTGGCCACTTGATAGCAGCTAGATATGACTAGTGAGGATTCTTGCAGTGGCACTCATGGCTGATGAGCTGATTGCTGTTTCTATTGCTGCAGTATATTCCGTACGTTGGGGACAGCAAGAGGGCCATGGACGAGTACACCTCGGAGATCTTCATGGGAGGGAAGAACACCATCGTGCTGCACAACACCTGCGAGGACTCGCTCCTCGCCGCGCCCATCATCCTCGACCTCGTGCTCCTTGGGGAGCTCAGCACAAGGATCCAGCTCAAAGCTGAAGGCCAGGTAACAACAAGAAGCATATCTTGCAATGCCATGGATTCAGTTCATCTGTAACAACAATTGTTCTGAACTTACTGTCAATTATGCTCATTGTGCAGGACAAGTACCACTCTTTCCATCCAGTGGCTACCATCCTGAGCTACCTCAGCAAGGCTCCTCTTGTGAGTGCATTCATCTTCTCAAACTGAACTCACTGAACAAAAAAAAAACTCCCTTTTCTCTGTTCAATGCAATGTGGTCAGAATCATTTGTATGTTGATGGAGAGTTTCGTTGATGAAACTGCAGGTTCCACCAGGAACACCAGTGGTGAATGCACTGGCAAAGCAGAGGGCCATGCTGGAGAACATCCTGAGGGCATGTGTTGGTCTGGCCCCTGAGAACAACATGATGCTTGAGTACAAGTGAATAAGTGACAGGCCTTGATAGGCCCTCTTATCAGGAGGGGAGGTAGGAGGTGATGAAGAGCAAGTGGAGGAAGGTGACAGTTTTCTTCAACAAAACAAAAAAGAAAAAAAAAGAGTGAGGAACACCTGAAGAAATAACAAGAGGTCAAGTGGGGGAAGAAAAATGATGAAGTGAGATTCATTCAGACAAACGGGTGTCAGTCACTTGGATCCTCTTAATTGGGGGCATTTGTTGGCACTCCGCTCCCTGATTTTTTTCTTTCAGTTTTTTTTTGGGTCTTTTTGATGAGATGATGGAGACTTTTTTCGGCTCTGCTGCTAATATGCTGTGAGCGGCATGAACATTGATTAATATTGTGTATGATAGATGGAAGGAAGGAATTAGTCCTTCTGTGCTTATGGAGCTAGTTCAAGTTGTCAGTGTTACTGTTCAGCCTTATATCTACAACACTTTTAAATCAAAGAACAGATTTGGTCCGAGTTCTGCTTATAAAATTGCAGTAATTTTTTTTTGTTATTATCCGGTGTTTTATGCAGTGGTTAAAAAAGCATCCTTTTCCAGAATTATGTACTAAGTTTAAATAATTAGTTTCAGTACTAATGGTAGGTTAAACATCTTGGACATCCATGGGTAAACATCAAGTTAATGTGAAATGAGGTGTGATGGTTACAGTTGCCAGTGCCAGGAGGAATCTTGAGGCAATTTCCAGTTCATGTCACATAGTTGCAATCAATAGCTACTCATGTATGTTCCTTTCCTACGCACGGTTGTCTCGCAGACACGGCAGATTTCTTCTACCGGCTTACAATTCGAGCTAAGGATCACAATACTACTTCCAATGCTAAATTAACCCAAACACCGCGAGCAATTCGGCTCACAGATACTTACACAGGTCAATGGCCTCTTGCTCATCAGGCATGGTGTGTCATGTATAGTTTTTTGGGGAAGCACCATTCTCAGCAGCTGCACTTCTGGTTGTGTACAATTTATTGATGGGTGCGTGCAACTTGCTAGGAGCGCAACTTCAACCAAATTTGACAGGTGATCATCATGGATCATGGATGTCTTGTATAATTTAGATTTCGGATTTCCTGACGACGGATATGATCACGGCTATGTCATCCAGTTTGCCCCCGCTGAAGCCCAGGTACCCCACTGCAAGAGCGGCATCTGAGAATGGGGTGTTTCCTGCTGCAGATCTCCCCACTTCCTGCGCCTTGGCAGCCAGGTGCTCAGCAATCTCCTGCAAGTAGAATAGCCACGTGGTGATTCAATGTTCATATTCACTGGACATTTTATTTATGGGGCAAGTTTATTCTAACCGTTGGTTTCAGATTGGCTTGTAAAGATTTTGAGACGATGGTGGCTACTTCTTGCTCATACACATTGTCAAAAAGACCATCACTTGCTGTTACAATGACATCACCTTCCTCAAGATCAATTGTATAATTCTGAAGACATAATGTAAACAATAATGTTAGTTTTCAGTTACTTATATGGTTGCACATGACTTACAGTACAGAGTAAGTAATCCTCTGTACCTGTACAAGTTTCAAGGGATCATCGCCTATCTCAATTTGCAGCGGAAAATTGAAACCATATACCATTGGTTTTGATTTTTTATACACTTCCCCATTTCTTATCACCAGAAATCCAGAGTCTCCAATATTTGATGCATTAAGGGACTGCAACATTGACAAATGTAATAAATAAAGTGAAATTGGTCCATGAGAAACAGGAATTCTTGATCAAAAGAACAGACCTGGCCATCAAAGTGACCAACCAAAACAGTGGAAGAACCAGGAGAGCGTGCTTCATCTGCAGCCTTGGAAAGAACTTGTTCAGGTTTAAGATCTGCAGCTCCTTGATTCTCCATAATGAACTTTTTACAACCACCCATTAGCTCCCTTGCATAAAGCCCTGCGTTGATACCTGTTTACAAAAATTACAGAACAACTTAGCACTTCATCATTCTCATGAATAACTATGATACACTCAAAACTTCAATTTGAACATATATCAGACAAACAGACAAAATATTGGCTCAAAATTGACTTTAAAGCTAATAAATAAATGAGTGAATGTTGCCATTGGCCCGAGAGTACCACCAATATGAACACAATTTGCCCTCTTACTTGAAGACTTGGTCCAAAGCAGGCTGTCTGCCTTGTATTTTATATCCATATATAGAGCCTGTGGTAGCCCTCTGGCCTGTGTGGGTTGACATTTCAAGAGAATATTCTTCTAAAGAAGGATGTTCCTACTTATTTTACTATTGTAGTAATAAACTTATTTTGCAACCTCAATTTGACCATTTCTGCATTCATTCTATAGTACTATAATTCCATTTCTTTCGTGCAAGTCATTTTTTTGCTGAAGAGTAGGTACAATGCAGTGTCTAGAACAAATAAATACATATTCAGCTCGATGGCTATCATCTAACTCTGGTCTTTGAATTGCCATCATCCTGCTACCAGGTCCACAGCCAGGACTCCGTTTTACCACTCCTATGGAGCTTAGAAAGAGAAACAGTGTCCCATGTTCCTCAGCCACTATTCTTGGTAGTAGTAATTATCTGGTGGCACTAGATATCTTATTGAACTGGACGTAATAAAGGAGCTAAAGTTGGTTCATATTTTCTCACTCGGATGTCAAACTCAGAGCCAGAAAGAAAAAAGAAACATAATCAATCAATTTTCACTATAGTAAAAATATAAAATATGCTTATTTGTCCTACCTGTTAGACATATATATACAGCCGACCCCTCATACAGGAAACGGCGTCTCTGTCTCTCCTTTTGTCTGTTCACTCCTACATGATATCAGAACAAGCAAACAGCCTCTGCGCGCCGGTGTCCCTCTCGCCGACGGGCCAATGCTTCTCCTCCACGAACTTCCCCTCTGTGGCCTTCCCTGCCGCGGGCTTCTTCTCCTTCGCCACCGTGCCCAAGGCTCTTCCGAGCTGGGACCTTCCCCACACTCCTTCCCCTTCTGCACGCCGCCTCCCAAATCACCCCATGCCACGGCGGCCGCTTTCCCTTATCCACCTTCCACGAAGCGGGTGGCTCGGCACGGAGGCCATCGCGTGAGGAGACAGAGCCGAACGTAGGCGAGCACCAGCTTGTTCCGGATGCAGCCCAGCACCGTCCCTCCCCTCATCCGCCTCCTCGTACTTGCCCTCGCACCGTCCCTCTCTTCACAGCTACGTCGGCGCTCCTCCGCGCTCGAACTCTTCATCTCTGTTTGCGTCCGGAGCACGCGACGCGGACGCAACACTCTCTTTCGCGAACGCACACCTACTCTTTTCGCGTCCGCGATCCTTCTCGCTTCGCATCCACGTCAATCTACCGCACACACGTGTCCGCGGACGTGAACTCTCCTACGAACGCGAACTCCCCCTTCTCGCCTCGTGTCAGTGCCAATCCGACGCGCACACGTGTCCGCGGACGCGAAATCCTCTCCCCCAGACGCAAACTCCCTCCTCTCGCGCCCGCGACCCCTCTTGCCTCACGTCCGCACCAATCCGCCGTGCACACGTGTCCCTCTGTTCTCGCAGACGTGCACTCTCCTCTCGCGCCCATGACTCCTCGCCTCGCGTCTGCACCAGTCGATCTCGCACACGCGTCCGCGGACGTAAAATCTTTCCCCACGGACGCGAATAACCCTCTTCCGCGCCCGTCGTCCTTCTCCCTTGCGTTTGCTCTCTGTGTTCCTCTCACGTCCGGAGCACGCAAGCCCACGTCCTCGTCTCCCCTCTTCACATCCCGTCACCAGCGCACCCACGCGTGATCCCCTCACGTCGCATCCAACTCTGTTCGGTGATCTTTCACAATGGCTAATGAGCCGGTTCTCAGCTCCGGCACCCTTTCCGTTGCCGGATCTGCCTCTCTGCCTGCCATCGGCGATCTCTCCATCGGAGCCTTAGGCGCCGCTCCAGCTAATCCGATGCTCTCCCCCCTACGCTGCCATCAACGTGAAATCTCATGTTTCGATTTCACTCGATCTCAACGCCAACTACTCCAAGAGGGTTTTCTTGTTTAAATCCCTGTGTGGCAAGTTCGGCCTCTGTTTCCACATCGACGGCTCCGCTCCTCCTCGACCAGATGACCCCCGGTGAGACATCGCCGTGTGTTGCGTCCGCAGCTGGCTGCTCGGCTCCATCGACGACTCCGTCCTCGACCTCGCCATGGATGACACCGACCCTACCGCCCGCAATCTGTGGGTGGCCATTGAGAGGATCTTCTACGCCAACCAGCAACCCTGCACCATCTTCCTCCTCAACGTGTTCCACTCCATGGTACAAGGAGATTCCTCCATCTCTACGTACTGCCAACACCTCAAGATTAAGGCCGCTGCCCTCCGTGACATCGGCCATCCTATGGCAAACTCGCAACACATCCTCGCACTCTTGTGAGGTCTCAATCCTCGCTTCTTCAACACTGCCGACGACATCGCCAAGTTCGCCACTCTTCCCACGTTCGCCAGAGCCCACGACATGCTGGATCTCAAGGAACTCCGCCTGGCCAATGACAAGAAGATCGTCACCCACACTGCTCTCATCGCCGCAGCCGATCCTGGCTGCACCAACCCTGGCGGCTGCCACTCCACGTTGGTTGTTGCCTCTCCTAGAGGCCACAACAGCCACGGCTTCGGCAACAGCAACAAGGCCCGAGCCGGTGGCAGTGGCAAAGGAAAAAGGAAGGGCAAGAGCAAGAGTTGGAGTAGCTCAACCTAGCCGCGCCATACTACTGCCTCTCCACAGCAGGCCATTCCCATGGGTCCTTGTCTCTGCTACAATCCCTGGGCGCCTCAAACCTTCCCGACGCAGCCGCAGCCGCGTAGTCACACCGGTTGGTGACCAAGGGTCCTCGGTGCTCCCCATAGGCACACCTGGCGTTCGCACCGGTGCAGCCCCCCATGACTCTCGCGCCCCCACAAGTCTCCCACCCGGCTCTCATGTGGAACTAGGCTAGACTCATCGCCGCTCTCAACCAGATGACGCTCTAGCCTCAGCATTCCTAGGTGCTGGACTCTAGTGTATCATCTCACATAAGCTCTTCGGATGGTATACTTCTTTTCCGCCATCCTTCCTCTTCCCCTTTCGTCACTATCGACAATGGGCAAACTCTCCTAATTACATGTCACGGTGACTCCCTTCTTCCAACACCAGTGTCAAACTTTCCTCTCCACAATGTTTTAATCGTTCCCTCTCTTGTACACAATTTACTTTCCGTTCGTCAATTCACCAGAGACAACAATTGCTCTATCAAATTTTCTGTTAAGGATATCCCAACCCAGCGCGTAATACTTCACTGCAATAGTTGCGACCTCTACACCATTCCCGCTGCGCCATCCACTCCTCACACTAGTCTCGCCATCTCTACCAACCTTTGGCATCTCTGTCTTGGCCACCTCAGTCATGCCGCTATCGACACCCTCCGCCGAAGCGCGTCCATTAAATGTACCAGACCAGCCCCCACTATATGCCACTCATGTCAACTTGACAAACACGTGCGACTTCCCTTTTTAAACTCTAACTCTTTTACCTCTCGCCTTTTTGAACTCCTTCACTGTGGTGTAGACCTCTCCCATTGCCAGTATTTCGGGCTATCAATATTATCTCGTTTTGCTTGATAATTATACACATTACTACTGGACTTTCCCTGTTTCTCGCAGATCCGAAGTCACAGCCCACCTCATCGATTTTTGCAATTGTACTTCAACTCAATTCAACCTAGCCATCAAAGCTATACAGGCCGACAATGGGACGGAATTCATCAACAAAACCATCCGAGCCTTCATTCTCGTGGTATCCATCTTCGGCTCTCCTGTCCCTACACTTTTCCCTAAAATGGCAAGGCCGAACACATCCTCCACACACTCAACAACATTAGCCGTACCATGCTTCTCCACGCCCATCTACCAGCATCTCGCTGGGCTAAAGCACTTATCATCCACAATGCCATTCCTCGTACTCTCCTTTACAACAAGGTTCCTGATTATTCTTACCTACGTGTCTTTAGGTGCCATTGCTACCCCAACTTGACAGCCACAGCTCCTCACAAACTTGCCCCACGCTCCACTGCCTGTGTTTTTCTTAGCTATCCCTCCTCCCACAAGGGATACCGCTGCCTCGATCTATCCACTCTGCGCATCATCTCTCGTTATGTCGTCTTCGACGAGTTCTACTTCCCATTCGAGTTAACCAACCCCGAACCTTCGCCTAGCGACCTGGACTTCTTACTTATTGATACTGTACCAACACGCCTCCCCACAACTACTTCATCCTACGATGACGCTGAACATTCACGGCCAACTCCGGTGATACCCGAGGACCTACTGAACGATTCCACCATTCTTCTGCGTGGCCCAGCCATGCAGGCCGTCTCTCCACCGACTCTACTTCCACCTTCCACTGCCACTGCGCTGGCAGTCGCCCTGACTGCCCCAGTCCGGCACTTCCACTAGACCTACAGTCATCGGTCACGTGCGTCTACCACCTCAGCTCCTACATAGTCCACCTTCCGACCGCTGATACCCTCGGATCGCGCGGCAGCCCCCGTCCCGACTGTCTCCCACATGGTCACTCGGTCCTAGACCGGGTCCATTCGCCCGATTCAGCGCTATGGTTTCTCCGTCACCCATTGTGTCGTCTCGCCCATCTTGGTGAATCACTGGTCCGCCTTGGCCGATCCTCAGTGGTGCACAGCTATGGCTGACGAGTACAAGACGTTGATTGACAACGGGACTTGGCGCCTCGTTTCTCGTCCTTCCGACGCCAACATTGTGACAGGCAAGTAGATCTTCAAACACAAATTCCACTCCGATGGTTCTCTTACCCGTCACAAGGTGCATTGGGTAGTTCGAGACTTCTCATAGCGCCCTGGCGTCGACTACGACGAGACTTTTAGCCCCATCGTCAAGCCCGCCACAATTCAAGTCGTTCTCATCCTTATTGCATCATGCTAGCCAATCCACCAGCTTGATGTGAAGAAACGACTTTCTTCATGGTCATCTGGCGGAGACAGTGTACTACCAGCAGCCTCCCGGTTTCGTCGACCCCGCTCGTCCCGACGATGTTTGTCTCTTGCAGTGCTCCCTATATGGCCTCAAACAGCCACCCTAGGCTTGGTACCAACGCTTTGCCGCCTACCTTTGGCAACTCGGTTTCGTTGCCTCTATCTCCGACATGTCCCTTTTTGTACTTCATATCGGAGATACCACTGCTTATCTACTCCTATACGTCGACGATATCAACCTCATGGCATCCTCGACCGCCACCCTACAGCACATCATGGCACGACTATCTGAACATTTGTTCACCAATTTTCGGTTCAGTCTTTGCGTCCATGATCCTCTCGCTACGATTGCGTGGGGGTGTTAGACATATATATACAGCCGACCCCTCTTACAGTAAACGAAGTCTCTATCTCTCTCTCTTTTTTGTCTGTTCACTCCTACACTACCCAACATCAATAAATGATATAGTCACTAATAATCAATAAAATCTGCCCAGCTACTAGTTTCTGATGGATAAGGATTGACTACTTGTTTGGAAAATGCATTGTCTTCTAAATTGAGAAGGCACTAAGATTTAAGTCTAGAATTGGGATGATGAAACCTGGCGCCTGGAATGGAAATCATAGCTCATACTATTGCACTACAGAATCAAATACAAAGAATTATTCATGTGGTTTACCTTCAAATGACCACTGGCCAACTCCATCAGCAACACCGAACCAGCCATTACATGCAATAAAATAAGCGTCTTCTCCACCTGTTGCTACCTGGAAAAAAAATTCAAACCATAATGGAAGCACCAGGAAAACCATGAGTGTTTCTGACCTACTTAAGATGGTCTATGACAGAGATCTAAGCATATATTGAGCTTAACAACGTGATCAAATGGTATCAAAGAGAAGTATGTTGAATGAGGAAACAATAATTAACTGCTTATTTCAGCAACAGAAATAATTTAAATGAATTTTCTTCTCTCATAGGGTCAAGATGTACTGAAGTATAAAGGTCTACTGCATAAAAGATAACATGTAGGGCAGTAATTAGTACCTTAGAAGGATGAGGCAAGATTGCAGCACCTGATGCCAACACAAGCGTTGATGAGGCTACTGGAACCATCCTTTATATGAATTACAACATGACAAAGTGATTAAAGCTGTTTTTGGAAGTCCAGGTTTAAAAGTGTAAAGACAGGAAAAGCCATAAGATATGTTTGCATGAAAAAGATGCCTAACTAAATGAAGACAAAAAACCAGGGATACCGGGAATCGCGAGTCCAAAATTTTTTTTGCGAGTCGACACGGGTTGCCGCTTTGACACGTATCTGACATGGATGGACTCGTGTCGACACGGTGCTGCTTAGTCCAAGTGAGAGAGCAGAGTTGCAGCGAGTGAAAAGGAGTAGACGAGAGAGAGAGAGAGAGTCTAGGAGAGACGAAAAGATGAAGCTCTGCAGTGTTTCCAGGCGCTATGGATCAGGAGAAGACAGGGAGCACCTGTAGCACTGGTTCTCCTACTACTCTCGTACTTCTTTATTCCTCTTTTTCCTGTTTTCTCATCTTTGAAGAACACTAGTATGTAGTACTAGTTCTCCTACTACTTCAGTACTTCTTTATTGCTCTCTTTCCTGTTTTCTCTTCTTTCAAGAACACTAGTACAGTACTATACAGTACGAATGAGATCTTTGTGGCACATACTATATGGTATATTAGTATTATAGGTTAATATATATATATATATATATATATATATTAGACGAGTCCTATTATCGAGTCACTCCGACTCCCAGGTCTAAGTCTTATAACACTAAAAAAACAGATCATATCCAGCTTTGGAAGCATCAGATGCGCTCAACCACTACGGCACAAAATTACAAAATTGTAAGGAAATATATGAGCTATTATTCACCCTTCCTAATTTATTGAATGCTTTATGATTTGAGATAATTAAAATCAAAGTGAATGCTTTATGATTTGAGATAATTAAAATCAAAGTAAGAAAACAAAGTAATACCTTTCAGTATTCTTAACCTCCAAAGTGTCCTTTTCCCAATCAACCTTTTTACGACCTTCTTCCTACAAGGATAAAATAGAGAACATCAAGCCCTCACCTGTAAAAATCAGACCAAATAGCACCAAGGGATATCTATATGATAGCACTATATCTGTGGCCCCAAGTATAGATCATATTCACAAGAACATTACCATTGTGTGACTAAATTTCTAGAGCTACACACCATAGTTTCAAGGTGCACATCTGCATCAGTTTATCTCAAGTCTGTTGGTTTCAAACACAGGCAGTGCCTTTTAGTATAAGGTGTGGTCCCTCACAAGATATTGTCGTATAAGGCGAGGAGCAGACAAAACAAAAATATCGTGACAACAACAGATGATATAAAACATAATCCAGAGTATGAAGAAACGGGAAAGCAACCATACAACAACTGGCGTTCATCCAAACAAAATTGGTACAGACGACAGTGAGCTGTAGTTATATAAAAGAGGAAACTGAGACTATGCACAAAATGCTTCAAGTTTCTGGCTTTGTGCCCACGAACTTAGTAACAGTATTAGTGCCAATATGCATTTGCAGCTACCCTAAGGACAGGTGATAAACAACAGTAATTCTATACTTCAAACAGAGACCAGGAAACAAATTACAAATCAATTGAAAAACTTACCCGAGTTACTCAACATCATCGTACAGTTAACGTCTTTCACAATTCACGGCATCTTTTTTTTTTCCAGAAAGCTAGCATCTTTCACAATTCACAGCATCCATTTTTAAGGAAGTTACTACTCCGGAAGTATGGGTGAAAGTAGTTGAGGCATCACATGGCTCAGGAGCACGAATGGGCGTATCGAAATCAGGGAGTAAATTGGGCAGGTGAGGGAGACGCATACCGGCGGTGGGATGTGGTTGGGGACCGCGAACTCGGCGGCTCCCTGGTCGTCGCCGCTGGAGGCGCTGGACTCGGTGTCGACGTCGGTGTCGAAATCCTGCGCGGTGGAGCCATCCGAGGTCTCCTCCGCATCCATCTCCTCCAAACCGGACGTCCCCGTCGCCGTTGCCTCCCCTCCACCACCATCGCTAGTAACGCCACGCGCCCCCGCCGCGCCATCCTGGGCCGCAGCTGCAGCGGCGCCGTCAGCGTCGAGCCCCGATTCGACGGCGACAGTCGACGAGGTGTCTTCTCCACCGGCTCCCAACACGGCTTCCGGCCCCGCGGCGAGCTCCTCGACCGGCGAAGAGACCTCAGCAGCAGCAGCCGCCACTGCCGCAGGCTCCACAGCGGCCTCCCCGGCGGCGTCTGCCCGCTCCTCCTCCTCCCCGCGGGGACGCGCGAAGCGGAACACGATGCTCCCGTCCGCCAGCTCTACTCACACACGACGGAGTAAGAGAGAGAGAGAGAGAGCGGGGAAGCGTAGAAGCTTACCGGTGGAGGAGTGGAGCTCGGGGAGGGCGCGGCAGGAGGCGGCGGCGGAGTGGGGGCGGTGGCGCGGAGAGGGGAAGGCGGGGAGCGGCGGGGGAGGGGGAGGGGCGAGCTTGCAGGGCCTCAGGTCCTGCAGCCCCGCCACCAGCGGCAGCTCCGCCATGGCTCACCTCGCGCAACACAGAGAGAGAGAGAGAGGAGTAGAGGTTTCTGAGCTGAGCTGAGTGAGATAAGCTAAGCTTTGGAGGTAGCGTTGCGTTGGTTTCTATGTGGGGAAGTGGATGTGTACCGACTTGGCGGAAGGGCGAGGGGTCACTGGGTGGTGGGCCCGGGGGAGTAATGGTGGTGTCGCCGGAGTTAATCGGCGTGGTTAACGGTGCAATACAAATGCAGAGGGACGGTGCGAACTGTGTGGTCGTTATTTTTGCATTGACCGACCGGCAAGTCTGTTACACGAATACCCCGAGATTCTTCTTGTAAATATACTTCCTCATTCTTCAATTTAATATTAGATCACATGTAAACTACGCACTATAATCTGAATAATAGTACTATATTAGTTAAGCAACAGGACATTTAGTACAAGGCATTTTTCATTTTGACAAGCTGCATTAAAAAAGGTGTCTATATGAGATGAAACTCATTTCATCTCTTTTCATTAATTTACTTGTTGCATCATTAAAAATGTTAGTACGATAATCTATTTTATAAGAATAAAACTTCTATTAGGAGTAGCATTAGAACTTGATTTCAAAAAAACTTTTGAAGATTTATAGAACCTGTACTAAGTCATGCTATTATGGCAGTGTTTTAAGGCAAACATACCCATTCTATTTTTTGTTTCAATAAACTAAGTACTTGATAGATATTATTTTAAAAGTTTCACTAGATATTATTTTAAACATTAAAATATTTATGAGCTATTTTTATGAAAAGGTAAATTTCTCTACTGAACTTGTTTGTATGAGTGTGCGCATGCTAGCTGGACTCGCCAAACCTATGCATGGCATGTAGTTTAGGGGATCATGGTATATCCTCTCGTATCCTGTTTACAGTTACTATGCATCATAATAACTATGAGCTGGATTTTTGTCACAACCAAGTTTGGCCTGTTTTCGCAACTACGGCTCATTGCCCCCGTCACCTCTCTTTCTTGGCCTTTGCATGAGTGCTGGACATCGCCTCTACCACACACAAGCGTTACCCCCCTCCACCGAGCTTCGCTTCACAGCCTATTGCCTGTTTGGTTATGTGTAAATTTTAGCCCAATTTTCTCGTATCCATGACAAATGGCATGAGTAAAGTGGTGCTACACTGGTGGTGGTAATCATAAGGTGGACACATATTCGTGTACACCATGAATGAGTACATAATTTATTCATATAATCAGATCAAATGGTTTCATTAATAGAAAATGATGATAATTGTTAAAAAAAATTGAAATATCAGATGTAACACCTTCTTCCATTTTGTTCCATAGTTTAAGTTACCTTTTTCCTTACAATTTGTTGAAGGTGTTTTTTTCCTTACAAGTTACTCTTATCATCTATTTAAAACTTTAGATTACCCTAGTTCTTTTACGATACATGTTGCATCCTCTTGTCATGTTGGGTGGAGGCCACCCTGGTGTTGGCCGGCATTGAGCTCGTAGGGATTATCAAGGGTGCCTTTAATCTGGTTTTTGATGCCTTGATGGGTGGTGGATACCTTAATCTCCTTGCATCAGTGGGTGCCGATGTCGAGAGCAAGCATGCATGGAGGACGCAGGGTTGGGGAGGGGGACGCCTGTCATTAATACCCAAAATCCTGATAATGGAGAGTCACTATGTGTTAATTAATCTGACGAGGGCAATGAGCCATAGTTGCTTTGTTTTATGCATGGAGTTAATGACCGACTTTAATGTACCATGTCATTGTTTCGATAGGATATATATATTCATTTATAATTTGATGGCAAAATGACACATCCAGGCCATATATCGGAATCAGAGTTCACAAAACTGAATCACTCATGAAAACTGGTTCATGGCAGTTTTTCTGGGTTTTCGTAGAAACCATTTGAAAACAGTTGACTACCGGTGAAATCTAATCAAAATTTATCAAAAATTTAAAATCTAGTTTGATCTTTTTTTAAAAAAATTGACTTAGAAATTGAGCGGTTTGTGTTCTCCGCCACCTTGAGAAGTTTGGTTTTCGTGAAAACTAGGCACATGACGTTGGTAATTTCGTATATAGATGAGAAAATTTTTATTTGCCACTGCTCTAATAAAAAAATCATCTCCATAGCAGTCCTCAAATTAATCATAGAAATGCAACCAGTCGCGCACTTGCATTTTCTCCTAGATAACAAACGACATGAATTCACAACTGGGAGATGCAAGCACAGGTAAGCGCAAAAGGGATATGGGTTTACTTAGTGACGAGATTTGATCCAGTCCCTAAGCAAAGCATGAACATGTCAGTGTGCGATATGGGCAACACAGGACACCCACTTCCAGGTAGGCCCGGCCCCCACGAGCTAGATGCTACGATTAAAGAATAGAGTTGACACGATCCTTATCTGTTTTGGATATGCCCTAACCATTGAAGCAAGAACATAATATATTCCACGTAGCAATCATTTCTATTCCAGGGACAATGGGTGATTTATTGCTTGATTAGGGAGTTCTGATCATCGCTAATTATTATATTGAATTTGATGGAGTTTTGATTCGATTTATGTCGGACCGCTGCGGTCTCACAGTATGCAAAAAATTCCCATAGTCTTTCTCCGTTGGTCTGGTAAATTAATTTGTTGAAAGAGGACTTCATTTAAAAGAAACACAAATGAAACGGAAAAAAAATTGGTGCAAGATGAACAACTTTTATTGTTGGTGCTAATTAATGACGTATTGATGGTATACGTGCTGATGTAAGAATTAAAAACACATTAATAAAAATAATCAAGATGGAAAATCTCATATATATATATATAATTAGCTTGATGTCTTGGTAGCTGGTTGCTGGTAGATTTGAGTTGATAGAGCCAGGGAAATTCGATCGATCTGGAGGTTGTCGTCTCAAGATCAATGATAAGTTGGTTTGAATATCCTTTGCACAGTGACACTCTGAAAGTGACCTTCTTGCCAATAATTTCAGGACAAAGACAAGCTAACGCTTAAATATTTTATAATATCTTGTAACGAGTTCATCTTAAAATTTTGTACTGAGATACCTCCGGTTGATATAGCTATAATGTTCGGAGAAAGCTCGTTGAATGTAGAGAGATCGTGTATGCATGCTCGTGTAAATGCAATCTAGGCGATCTTCATTCTTTTTCAAAACCAGTGTTGCTTACCCAGTTTCCAGAACAATAACAATAATGATCGAAGTGAATTTTTTTTACCTTCTTACTTGACCATAGATATGACCATTAAGTGTTTTAAGTACACCAAAGCCTATATTCAAACGCACTCGTAATATTTGTGAAGTTTTTTATTGAGTGATTTTCCTGTTAATATGGTCATACTCCAGATAACTCTTGTCAAATTTTACATTATAAAATTTAATATCTCTCGGTATCTTCTCAAGAACCATAAAATTTCTTTTTTTTATCTTCTAAGACAGTAATACTCCATTTCTTGTTTCAAAACAAAGTTTCAATATATACCCCGTGATTTAATTTTCAAATAATAGAAATAATGTTATGATACCGTGACATGTATACCTCTCTATACATTCCAGTTGAGACACTAGTGCATATCTCTTCCTCTCAATGAGGACCTTAATTACTCACTTGCATGTTAATTAATTAGTACCATGCTCTGTTTTGATACATCTAGATCTGAATTATAAACAGTTTCTTGGAAAGTTACAACTCACCATGGCGAAGTTACAGCTCACCTTCTCAAGTCTCCCGGAGCAAGAAGTTATTAATTATTAGCAATTGCCATGGTCCATGTGTGTAAGAGTACCTAACCATTAATCCCTCAAAGCTTATGCGTTGTACACTGCTAATTAATTCCTGGATCTAGATGCTACCAAATTAATCGCAGATCACGATCACATCATCCACTCTGCATATAATTAAACTTTTGCTAGGGATCAATGTATGCTGGTGAGATATTTTTTGCCTTTTAACAGTTTTTTCCTGACCCGCAACTATTGAATTGCATGCACTGATCAGATCAACTAAAAAGTCACTACTTATCTATTGAATAATAATTATAATCAGTTGAGATAATAAAATATATAGAGAAATTAAATAGATGGTTGCGATTGATTGTAGGTGAAGGGATAATTCCTCCCTCTATTCTAAAAATATAGGCGTAACTACTGCTAACAAAAAATCTAAGAAAGAATTATAACTATCTCCTCGTATGGATTATGGGACTTGACTGTGAAAGATTGAAAATAAACTAAATTTAGAGAAGAGAGAAGTGCTCATTAATACATGTATAAAAAATTAGGATGCATAGGATGAAGGAAGTATAATTTGGAATAAGCAAAGATAACTATATTGTAGGATGTAAGGGAATACGCACGGGCAATTCACCTGCACTTCATGAGTAATGACTTTAATTTTCCTTTGCTCAGTCAATCTCAGCCGTCCAAATGCAGAATCGAGCTGTTCAAAACAGTTACAAAGCAAGCTGCAATACCTCTTTTTTTTTTCTGAAAAGACTTTGTGATGTAATGGAGTAGCACACATGTGCTAATTAATCACCGTGGTTTAAGCTCCCGGTTTTACGCTAATGGAAGTGGTTCGCCCCAATTAGTTGGCATAATCATATCATAATCAATGAATTAACCTGCGAGTTGTGAAATGCAAGGACAAGAGGAGGAACTCATGAAGGAATACACTAAGTACACATCTTGAGTCAGAATAAACTACGTGATCTGTGTGGTGCACACGCTGGAAGCACTACTAGCTAGTGTATATCGATATCATTGTATATACATATAGTTCCATATATTTATTTGGACATGTAGCAAGCTAGTCAAGCAACAAGCATGTTCTCTCCAATCCACTTTTATATGCCACCACCTTAACCAACCTGTCTCTTTTATTCTTTTCTTCGTGTCTCATTGTGTTTCTGAACATATCTTCTTCTCTTGTTCATAGTGTTTCTGAATGTTGTCATAATATTGCTCTGAATGTTCTCTCTGAACTCCACCCATTTTTTCATTGCTCGGTGGATTGACGATTTTTACGATCCTTAGATTAACTTTATAATAATAGATTATGGTATTGTCCATAGAGATGCAACAAATTTATATTAAAAATTATGGTTTCCACTGCCGTCCTATAAATTTGAGGCCTCAGTGAGAAATATAAAACGAGGCTATAAAATTTGAGAATTCATATGACCAAAGCATACTTTCACTTAATTATATAACTTTATTTTATAATTTTTTATAATACTTAGAAATATATTAAATATTAAAGCTAAAAGAGTAAATACAGTACTCAAGCAATAAAATAACCTCATATTGTACATAAAAGCATTATCGTTTAGCATTTCTTGAAATGAAATCTTCATACCAATTTTCTCCCCGACATCATTTTTAATTGCAGTTTTCACGTTCATGTGTTGGGCTAATTAAGATGGGTTTTTTTTGTCTGATTAAGTATAGTCCTTAAGCATGTGGATTAGGATTTTGGGGGCCTGGGCGATTGCCCCCCTCCCTAATCAACGGCGACCTCGTGTTACCTTCCTATAGGCTACAGTATGTAAAACGCCTTTTTTCTGAATGGAAGCTGTGGAACCAAGATGTCGGTGCTGACATAATGTCTTTTAGGAAATTGCAGTAGCAGGTACCATAATTTTAGGCGAATTAAGATTTATTAGGTAACCCTATGCTTCTTTGGTACGAAAAAGTGAGAAAAAGAAAAGGAGAGCAAAAATTTGTCGTACAGACAAATTAATCCATGAGCACAATGGAGAGCAGAGCATGCATGCATGTGAGTGAGCATTTACAAGTGCACTTTTTGTTCGTTGTGGAGGAGAGTGAAGGACCGGAAGGACCTGATCTTGCTTGGAAAGATGGATAAAGATGTTGGATCTCAGATCTTGCATATTTGCTGTCTCACGTGGCTTCTTCATGCGTCCTGCTCCTCCTACACATGCCAATTCTCAAATAAAAAAAATCCCCTCCCATGTGTTTGACTTCAGAAGGTCAGACATAAATTTGCAAAATTTTGAGAAATTCTGCATGACAAGGTCAAATTAATGGTAAATTACCGACACGCGATTCCTGAATTTTTGCCTCGTTATGCGTCGGTCCATGTAGTGTTAGTAAATGTTTTTACACGGCGTGCTGTTCAGTAACTGTTTGTGATAATTTTTGTGACAAATCAAACTCTAATTTGGCATTTGTTCATAGAATCAATTATTCCTGCAGCTTTGCTTTTCAGAAAGAAGAACACACGTATTGTTTGATTTTTGTTTCTAATCACTATTTTTTTGATTGTTTCCTTCCATGAGAGTGCACACATGTAGACCTAACTATGTTCCAATAAATTAAGCACTTCTGATCAAAGCTGGCCGCCCGGAGACGGAAGACAAAAAAAAAAGTTTGAATAGGATTCAAAGTACAGCCATAATTGCTCATTTCTTCATAAGATTTTGTAACCAAAAGGTTAACATCAATCAAATTCAACTCCATAAAGTAGCACTAAGGATAACACCAATGATATATATATTACTAGCATATATAGTATGGATGGCACATCAATTTGTGCGTTGAATATGCTTTGATGTTGACAAAAGGATGAGTTAGAAGCTTTATGGAAAAAAAATTTCTTGATGTGGCTAAGAGTTTTCCCTCAATTACCTCTATGTCCTCCAATCTGGTGTATGCTCCTGACTTTTTATTTTAATCCCTTGTATACTCGTTTTGTTAGTTGATCGTACTTCGACTGTTAGATTTTTCTAAAATAACTATATTGCCCCTCTCCCACACCTATGTACAACCTACTTTAAAAATATAAATCTCAGTGTGAACAAAATTTATTTTATAATAAAATCAAATGGCATAGAATTGTTTGATGCACAATTTGAAAAAAAAACAAAATTTAAATTTTCAATCATTTTTTGAAATAAATGATTAAATCCATGCAAGATTTTCACCAAGAAATTGAATACCAAAATTATTTTTTATTTGGGTTTAAATCTTGGTGAAATTGTTGTCCGAAATTCATCAAATTTGGTTTGAAATTTATCTAAAATTTTTAGTTTTGGTCAGATAATTTACAAACGACTCTATTATTCACGTTGAGAATCATGTTTTCTTAGTAAGCTAGAAAATAAGTACTGGAGAGGGGAGATATGGTCATTTGGAAAAAAAAATAACGGCCAACTCACGTTATGAGTATAAAAGGGATTAAAATAAAAACTCGTGGGCATATAGAGGATGAGACAAAATTTAAGAATATAGAAAGGATTGAAGGAAAACCCATAGAAACATAAAGATTAAAATGAAAACTATGAGACAAAATATAAGAATATAGAAAGAATTGAGGGAAAACTCATAGAAACGTAAGGAATTTTCTCTTTTTTATGCATGAATGAGCATCTTCATATTGGTTGGAACTTTGGCTCTAGTGGCACAAAGCATGCTTGACTTCAATTGTTACATTTGGGGCGTGAGAAAAAGCCCAATGGATAAAAAGGTTCTCTCCCCACTCACAAGAAGTAGTAGAATATTGGTTTATATATTGGAAGAGAAATCACAATTTTCGTTTGGTGTAAAATATAATAATAATATGTCCATGTAATGGCTTATTCAAAATTTGGAAAGGCAAGTTGGAAGATGCGGTGGAAAGAATTTTTGTTGACTATTGAAGGCAGCCATCCTATCATCTTACCTCTCTTTTTGATGATGAGAATATCTAACCTCATGTGTTTTATTAAAAAAAAAAGCTCCGAATTTGTTTTCTGAAAAAGAACTATGATCTGTATGCAGTATGTACAGGTAGCATGCAACAATCTTTTTCCAGTTGAACATAACAAATATACAGACTTCAGGGTGTGTAAAGATTAACAGGCAAAATTAATAGTCATTCAATATTTACTTATCCAAACATACGTTCTTTGTCTCAAAAGGATAAGTCAAAAATTATATGCAAGTTTTGATAGCAAGTTTCGCCTGGGAGAAAGTATGACGACAACGGAAGTGAAACATCTGAACAGATACCATGCTCTTCAGTGAAAATGGAAACAGAACAAACTGCATCATAAAACCAAATCATGACAGTTCAATTGATAGAAGTAAAATACTGTTCTTCTGCACAAACGTTCACTCTCAAGTTAAGTTCGGTCTTTTTGAAATGCCTTTCATGGTATGTCGGCAAACAAGAGAAACAAACCAAAGTCTTTTGTTTTCTTAAACTTTTTGGTTGTGTCAGAATAGGATATATATCTTGTCTTGAGCTTGAAGACAAAAGATTCCATTCCTGAATTTTCTTAAAAAACCATCTAATCAGGGCTTTTGGTTTTTATCCCATTCCTTACTCCATCTGATCAATGCGAGAATAGTATTGTACTGATCTCCTTTTTCATGATCAAGAAAGGAGATCAGAACAAGCAAATCTCCCATCTGTGGGTGACACGTCACTCCTTCCTCATGGAGTCAGTCAATGGGGGTTGAGCATCAACAAAGTCATGTGTGCTGCATGTTGTAGGTAGGCATCCTCTCACTAACCCTTGAGGGGGAAAGCAGTTGGTTTGGATCTCATTTTAGTTTAGGGTAGCAAAGCATAAGCCTATCTGTTCTGTCATTTATTAAGTTTATCACATATTTAAATATACATAGTTAATGCAAGGTTGGAGTTGAACAAGTTGTCTCCTTGATCCTAATTCCTGAAATATGCATGACATTTTTGCTCATGACATGCCCATCAGGATTAGATGCCACATTTAGTTACATGTGGATACAACTCAATGGAAATTTAATGATTTTTGGATTTATCTGTGACCCGGAAAATTTTAGGCATTATATGAGTGTAGATTTTACTTGTAATTAATCTGAAAAAAGAGTGCTCATAACCTACAAATTTGAAGTCCTTAACATATCTTGATGAAAGAAAAGCATGAACACTATTGCCTTAGCTTTGATCATATATTTTTGCCACTTGATGGTTAATAGAAGTAGCAAGCATGAGCAGAAAAAGGTAACATCAAAGAAAAAAGTTTTCTTGATGACGAGCAGCCCTCATTATTAGAGCAGCAAAGACAGAACAAGCGTAAGATCGCAGCTAAACTTTAGGAGAACGCAAACCCAGCATGGATCATGATAGCTCTCAGCTCTGCTAGATAAAAAAGATCATCTTTGTCATCTCGTCGATCCTTTTGATGCATGATGCAGGCGTTGCATGCAAGAAATAAGAACAGCTCTTTCTTGTCATCGGTGTTCAGAACTTCAGATCTTTAGCACATTTGTCAGCCACTGGTTGCACCTGAGGCTTCTGGGCGGCCACTTGGCACTACTGGGATTTCAGATATGAGCATACATCAGCATATTATGTAATCGTGTACTACTACTTTGATAATGATACCAATTAGCTTCAGAATATTTGGCCAAACAAATCTGACCAGTAATTAGGAAACTCAGCATGTGTCTTACAATTGGAACCTGACAAAGCCTTTGGTGCACAGCATGGCCCAAGAAAGATTTTGCCCTTGTGTACCATGATACATGAGCTTTCACAACAAATGCTTATGTTTCATACAAAGTATGCGTTCAGTTCAGAAGATGGATGACAGTTACAATCCATACATACCAGCTTTAAGTGCTACTTCGATACTACAAATGGATAGATGATAGTTCTTGATATAGTTTAGAGGATAGCATACATTAATACAGCACGATCTGATGTTTCAAGCACATAATTTATTTATAACATACACCATTTCAACGATCGGAAATCTTATGCCATGGTTGCAAATACGGTCTTAGTTTTGTGGCACCGAAATGATGCCAGCATTGATCATGTCCTTGAGACTCCAGTTGCGATGAGCATTCTTGTAGGACCAGTAAGACCACCCAAAGAGGCCTGGCCGTAGACGTTCATCTGTGCATCTGCAAATCTCTTGTATTCTTCACTCCATTCGCCTGGGCATGACAATATGACATATAGCAGTAACTGAGAAACATAAACCTGAAAGAGGTTGTGCTGTCAATAGGTAAATTGTGTTCAGACTTTAAAATCTTCAAGGTGGGAAGATCAACAAGTTGCATATTAAGGCCCATGAAACATACGTTTATTCATGGGATATTGGGAATTAAGCAGGTTCACAGTGCAAGATCTAGTCATGGAACATGAGATTGAATGAAAAGAATCACAAGGGAATGAGAAAGTATGTGAGATGCATCTTCCATCACTCCACAACTGACCGTATCTTGTCAATTCTGACTAAGGAAGAACAGACTGGAAGAACCCAAAGCTTGTCGAAGGACAACATGTGCACAATATATACATAGTTTCTCTTTTAATTTTGAGTCTCGATATTCCTAAATAGGCATATAACTAGTACTAATCATCCAGGAAAACTCAAATTATCGATGTATAAGTATTGCAGAAAATTTGAAGTGAATGGTGAATTTGTGCACGGAGCTTGGCATGCTCATTGTTGTACTTCAAAGTACACGGGAAGTCACAACCTACCAAATATTGCAGACAGAATACAATTCAACAATTAGCCTCACAAAATCTGGTGTTAAATTAAATCGTATTTTCTGCAGTGAAAGATTTCGAATTGCATATTTTTAATTGACCTTATAGGGTAGGCTGTGGTTTTAAAATTTGTGCAAGAAATGATGAAACTAAATTACGAGTTTTAATAAATACCTAGTCCAGCTATTTTGTACTTACCAACAAACACAAGTGCACCATTTTCCTCATAAGATTCTTCATTTGGCTGGCCTTCTCTGTCTTCACAAAGTTTATGTTCTGGTCCGCATTCATGGTGTTAATGTTGGATTCAAATAAGTTGTAGTAATGCACGTCAATAGCACATTTTTTGAATCTGCTTTCGAAGTCAATCTCGGTAGCACCATCTGGCATGAGTTGTGCTGACATGATTACATAAACATCATCGCGCTGCACTTGCCTGTTAACTGCATCATAACCAGCACTGTAGTACTTCTTTAGGGCCTCAAACTGAACTTGTTGTGATGGCTCATTGAGAAGCTCAATTACAAGAAGGCTTTTTCTAGAAGCATACCGACCAGTTCATCACAAAGTTCATGTAAACATTTCATGCATTTGTAGGATTAAAAAAAACAAGTTCATCAAATATTCGTTTCAATGGTGTATAGAACCAAAGCCATTTGTCCAATGATAAAAATCATCCCTTTTGGAGTCTCAAAATACATGGGGGTCCAGAACTCAAGAACTTCGTATAGGATTTTCAGTGTTCTCTTTTTCTTTCCTTTTGTTCTTAAGATTTAAGACACAATTCTGAAAACACCACTTCACAAATTTGCACATACACATTTAAAACAGATAAAATGCAAATTATGATTGCATATTTTGATGAAATATATATAAATTCACTTTTAGTGATTATAAGAAACTAGCCTAGAGGCACTCGCAAATTGTGTGGTTGGCATCGCTATAAAGTTTTCTCATACATTAGCATATATGCATTCAAATTTTATTGTAAAAAATATTAAGAACAACAATATAATTTTAAACTCCGTCTAACTTCACCAAACCTATAATCCCATTGATATAGTAATTCCTATAAGAGAATAATCTAATAAATCAAAGATACATTCCTACATGTACATAATTTGTTTGGAAACGGTAAGATAAATAAGAGTTGGCTCATGTTATAACACTGGACTTTTATATATATATAAATAGACCCGATTCTCCTTATAAAAAAGGGGTCTGTATACTATACTTCTATATAGTATTAGAGCAAGTTTAGACATCCCAGCGCGCTAGCAAACTTTTTACCGGTGAGTCGACATCTTCTCCCCGTCGTAGACCTTTTCATCTGGTATTCTTCCTTTACCTTTTTCGTCTCGGTTCTTATCTCCATCGTCTCCTTTGCAGACGGTTTTTCTCCTCCTCCACCGCTTACCTGCCATTTTCACTACGTGACAAGGAGACGGCCTTCATCCGCTTCCTCGTCTCGTTCAGACCCACCTTCGCTTTCCCCTTACTTCGACACACCTTCTTTTCTTCTTACGCCAGCGCATCTCTACGCTCACGCCCTTCATCGGTTGGACCCGTCCGCCCTCAATCAGCTGGAACACTCTTTGGGTTCCCACTCTTCCGACACGCTCACCTACTCCCAGACATGAAACTTCTCCCCTCACGTCTACGTCACTCCGACGCGTCCACGTGTCCACGGACGCGAATTCTTGTTTCCTAGATGCGAACTTCTTTTTTTCGCACCTACGACTTCTCCCGTTTTTTAGGTCCGCCCCACTCAGTTGCATCCACGCGTCTACAAACGCGAAACCCCATTTCACAGACGCGAACCCTCTCGCGCCCGTGACCTACCTACCCTCTCGCGCCCATGACCTATCTACTCTACCTACTTTCTTATCGGCTACGCATTGATCCACATCGGACATCCGCCTCCCCTATCGACTCAACAATCACACCTTCTCATCGGCTTATCACGCCCCACTACTCTCTCGCCCTCTACTACGTCTGACCATAACCACCGAATCAGCTCTTGGTTCCGGCACTCTTTCAGTCGCCGGATCCCTTCCGGCCATTAGCGCTCTTAACAATACCTCGGACACCCCTTTGTCGATGTTCTCCCCACCCTACGCCACCATAAACGTGAAATCTCACGTTCCCATTTCTCTCGACCTCAACGCCAACTATTCCAAATGGGTTTTTTTCTTCAAATCTTTATGTGGAAAGTTCAGCCTTCGCTCCCATATCGATGACTCCGCTCCACCTCGACCCGATGACCTCCAGTGGGATATCACCGAGTGTTGCGTGCACAACTGGCTGCTCGGCTCGGTCGATGACTCCGTTCTCGACCTTGTCATGGACGACACTGATCCTACCACCCATGATCTCTGGGTGGCCATTGAAGGAAATAAGCAGCCACGCGCCATCTTTCTCCTCAACGAGTTTCACTCCATGGTACAAGAGGACTTCTCTATCTCCTCGTACTGCCAATGCCTTAAGGTCAAGGCCGCTGCCCTTCATGATGTTGGCCACCCTATGGCCGACTCACAACTCGTCCTTATCCTCTTGTGAGAACTCAACCCTCACTTCTGCAATACTACCGATGACATTGTCAACTCCACCTCTCTTCCCACGTTCACCCAGGCCCATGACATGCTAGTTCTCAAGGAACTTCACCTGACCAATGATAAGAAGACTGTGGCCCACATCGCTCTCCTCACCGTAGCCGATCATGGCTGCAACAACCCCATCGGCTGCTGCCCACAGTGCGCTGCTCCCACCTCTTGCGGCTCTGGTAGCCATGGCTTCGGCCACGACAACAAAGCCCGCGCTGATGGCAACGGCAAAGGGAATGGCAAGGGCAAGAGCTGGAGCGATACGATACAACCGTGTCCTGCTCCTGTCCCTACCCCGTTTGCCAGTTTCATGGGTTCGTGGCTTTGCTACAACCTCTGGGCACCCCAATCCCAGTTACGCAGCCTCATCGGCTGGCAGCCCGGGGTCCTCGGCGCACATCCCTAGGCACACCTAGAGTCCGCTCCCGTCCAACTGCCTCAGCCGATCACACCTTCGCCAACCACCCAGTCGGCTCCCTTGTGGAACAAGGCTAGCCTTATCGCCGTACTCAACCAGATGACGCTCCAACCTTAGCAACCCTGGGTGCTGGACTTTGGTGCGTCATCTCACATGGCTTCATCGGATAGTATACTATTCTCTCGTCATCCTTCCTCCTCCCCTTTCGTCATCGTCGGCAATGGGCAATCTTTTCCTATCACATGCCGCGGTGACTCCATCCTATCTACACCCACATCCAATTTTCCACTCCACAATGTTCTAATAGTTCCTTCCCTTGTCCACAATATGCTTTCTGTCCACAATTCACCAGAGATAATAATTGCTCAATTGAATTTGACGCTTTTGGTTTCTCTATGAAGGATATCCCGACCTGGCACGAGATGCTTTGATACAATAGTGGCAGCGACCTCTACACCATCCCCGCTGTGCCGTCCACTCCTCATACCAGCCTAGCCATCTCTACTAACTTGTGGCATCTTTGCCTTGGTCACCTCAGCCCCGACGCTGTCGCCACTCTCCGTCACAACGCCTCCATACGGTGCAACCACAACAGCTCCACTATCTGCCACTCTTCTCAACTTGGTAAACATGTGCGGTTGCCTTTCTTCCCCTCTATGTTTTGTACCTCTAGACCTTTGAACTGATTTTTCTCCAGTTAAAAGTGTTTTAGATTATCAGTACTATCTTGCACTACTTGATGATTATACACACTACTGCTGGACTTTGCCCCTCACAAGTAGGTCCGAGGTTACCTCTCATCTCATCAATTTCACCAATTATGTTTTAACCCAATTCAACCTCTCCATCCAAACCATACAGGCCGACAATGGCACGGAGTTTATAAACCGTACTATCCAAGCCTTTCTCACCTCCTGTGTCATCTATCTTCGCCTCTCTTACCTCTACACCTCCTCCTAAAATGGCAAGGCCGAATGCCTTCTTTGAACCCTAAACAACATCAGTCGTACTATGCTTCTTCACGCCCATCTACCTGCACCCTACTGGGCTAAAGCACTCACCACTGCGACCTACCTATTAAATCGGAATCCTTACTCTTCCATTCGTCACAATATTCCCTACACCCTTCTGTATCACAAGACGTCCGACTACTCTCACTTACGTGTCTTTGGGTGTCTCTGCTACCCTAATCTAATAGCTACCGCCTCTCATAAACTCGCACCATGCTCCACCGTCAGTATCTTCCTTGGCTATCCCTCTTTCCATAAGGGATACCACTGTCTTGATCTCTGCACCCATTGAATCATCATCTCCCGCCATATCGTTTTTGATGAGTTCTGCTTTCCCTTCGATTTACTTCACCATGGACCTTTGTCTGGCAATCTCGATTTCCTTCTCACCCACACTGTGCCATCCCGACATTCTCCACAAACCACACCTCCGCACTCTACATCGGTTGTTCCTGAGGACCCCCTGAACGACTACCCCACTCTTCTCTGCTCCGCTGTCATACCGATCGGACCTCCATCGGCTCCACAACCCTCATCGTCTCGCCACCCCCCCATCGACCCCACCAACTCCATAAGCTCATCAACCTCCCTCAACTCACCAACCTCCATCGGCCCCTAACCTCCATCGGCTCAAGCTGACCTCATCCATCCCCTTCTCTGAACCTACAATCACCGATCCCGAGCCGATGCCACCCTCCCCCCTTCCGACCCTGCCCCACCACTGATGTTACCATCGGGTCGTGCGGCCTCTACTGTCTCCATCTCCTCTTATATGATCACACGATCCTAAACCGGGTCCCTCCATCCTCCTCAGCGCTACGGGTTTTCCGCAATCCATTGTGCCATCTCGCCCATCCCGATGACTCACCGTTCTGCCTTGGCTGATCCTCAGTGGCGCGTGGCTATGGCTGATGAGTACAATGCCCTCATGGATAAGAGACCTGACGCCTCATCCCTTGTTCTCCCGGTACCAACGTTGTGATCGACAAATGGATCTTTAAACACAAGTTCCACTTCGATGGCTCGCTTGCTCGTCATAAGGCGCGCTGAGTAGTCCCGGCGTTGACTATGACGAGACCTTCAGTCCTGTCATCAAGCCCGCCACCATTCGGTTTGTGCTTACTCTCGTTGCCTCGCGTTCTTGGCCGATTCATCAGCTCAACATAAAGAATGCTTTCCTTCACGGTCATCTGACGGAGACGGTCTACTGCCAGCAGCCTCCAGGCTTCGTCGACCTATCTCATCCCGACGATGTCTGTCTCCTTTAGCGCTCTCTCTATAGCCTCAAATATGCCCCTCGAACTTGGTACTAGCGCTTTGTTACCTATCTTCGACAACTTGGTTTTATGGCCTCCATCTCCGATACGTCCCTCTTTGTACTTCACACCAGAGATACCACCGCCTACCTCCTTCTCTATTTCAACAACATCATCCTTATGGCGTCCTCGACAACCACCCTATAGCACATCATGGCCCGACTCCACTTGGAGTTTACTATGACCGATCTAGGCCCTCTACATCATTTTCTTAACATCTCTATTACGCACTCTTTCCACGGGTTATTCCTCTCCCAGCGCCAGTATGCCATGGATCTTCTCCAGCGTGCGGGCATAGCCAAATGTCACTCCACCGCCACTCGAGTCGACACTTGCGCCAAGCTCTCCGCCATCAACGGCTCTCTCATTGCTGACCCTTTCTAGTACCAGAGTCTTGCTAGTGCTCTCCAGTACCTAACACTTACACGACCTGATCTCACCTATGCCATTCAGTAAGTGTGCCTCTTCATGCATGCTCCGCGCGAACCTCATCTCGCGCTGCTCAAGCGTATTCTTCGTTATGTGAAGGACACACTATCCACCGGCCTGCATCTCAGCTCTAGCCTCATCGACTCTCTCACCACGTATTCTGACGCGGACTGGGTAGGTTGCCCTGATTCCCGATACTCCACATCCGGCTATTGCGTTTTCCTTGGCGATACTCTAGTCTCTTGGTCCTCCAGTGCCAAACTATAGTGTCTCGGTCAAGCGTTGAAGCCGAGTATTGTGCCGTTGCTCATGCTGTCTCCGAGTGTCGCTGGATTCGCAAGCTTCTCTAAGAGCTCCGTACACCCATCGCTTCCACGACCGTTGTCTACTACGACAACGTTAGTGCCGTCTACATGATAGCCAACCCGGTTCATCATCGACGCACGAAGCATATTGAGATTGACATTCACTTCTTCTATGACAAGGTCGCTCTAGGATTCGTTCGGGTGCTCCATATACCATCGACGGACTATTTTGCCGACATTATGATTAAAGGCCTATCCATATCTTTGTTTATCAGTTTTCGCTCCAGTCTCTGTGTTCATACCCATCCCACTACGACTACGGGGGATGTTAGATTAGACTACTAGACTTATATATATATATAGATCGGACCCCTTATAAAAAACGAGGTCTCAGTCTCACTGTATACTACACTTCTGCACTTACAATATTTTTTATGTGACTAGATGCGCAATGGGCCAGCTAGTTACCTAGCCCAGATTCCGTTTAAAAATAAAAAATCAACTGTTATTCCATTAGAATATAAGTTTTATGATACAAAAGTAATTTTATTAGATATGTATTCAACATTACTTTTAACTATACACAATACACTTTAGAGTGTGGCTAGCTAGTTCATGCGCACGGCACGCTCTCATCGTTTTGGCTTTCAAACACCATAGGCTTAACGAATGAGTTAGCACTAGTATACAACACCTAACAAGGGGATGGCCCCATATGTATCGTATCGTTTCGATTAAAACCAGCGTATACGAGGCTTTTCCCGCCCCTACTAGTCCCCATGGGGGGCCTAAAATTGGAACTGGCACACATAAATTTTCATGTGAGCTGACCCCATACAAATACTACCACTTATAGCTCCTAAACTATAGGTATCTGTTACTACATAAAACCGGTACCTATAGCAACGGTTGCTAGTCCTTGTAGACCATTTTATTTTATAGGTGATGGTTCTATATAGAAATTGGTACTTAATAGTCCCTCGCAAGTATCGGTTTAACCAGCATCAAATGTATTGTTTTGTATTGTAATTGTGAATGTATATGTGGTTGTGAAATATTTGGTGTGTGGATGTAAATGTGGTTTTGTATATTCGGGTTCTATCATTTTTTTTGGGTGTTATTCTGCCTATTTTATTTTTTTATGGCAACATAGGTGCTGTTTTTTAAAAAACTGATACTAAGTCGACACATATATCTTGCCACTTATATCTCACATGGGTCATTTGTATGTAATAAACAATATATATATATATATATAGACTTAGATGTGTCGGTTCTAACCATTACAGATGTAATGGGATCGTCGGTGCCACATAATGCCGGTTAGAAATTCGGGCAGACTAGCACTTATTAGGTGACACATTATCCATTTCATAGATTAGATTAGATTAGCTTGGTATTAACTTTTTATCATAAAGTTAATACCTTCTATAAATAGAATAATAAATAAATATTTAAGTGTAAAGTAAATTTTGAGTTGAAAGATTTAAAATTAAGTTGAAAGTTTTAAAATTAGTTCTTAAAATTTTTAGTATAAAGTTTTATGATTTGAGTGGAAGGTTTCAATTTTTTGGGTAGAGTTTTTTAAATTTGTAGTAGAGAGTTTTAAATTTCGAGTTGAAAGTTTCAAATTTTAATTTGAGTTGAAACTTTCTATTAAAGATCTCTATATTACAAAATTTTGCTCGAATTCAAAAGTATTCAAAGATGACTTTTAAAACAAAAAATGCTAAAAAAAAGAAAAAAACAAATATTTAGCTCAACCCGTAGTGGTCCATTATCTGGCCTTATCGCACCGTGTCGATGGACGCTGTGCCAGGCTTTTATCGTTTTGCGCACTGGTGGCATGCGCATGCAAATTAGCTGTGCTATATATTTTATTTAAAAAAAAACGAGATAGTAATTCTTGGGAAAGCTTTGTCTCAGTGAAACAAAATATGCTTTAGATTTTTAGATGAATAGAGTAATAAGCATCTAAAAAAGTCTGGTTATCGTTCAAGACCCAAGATCACATCTATGGATCTCTACATTTATATCAGAAAAACTAGAGGACGGGAGGCTGCCGGGTTTTCAAGTAAAGACGACGCACCTTGTCGCGGCTACGTATGAGACACGCGTTCTCCTCCCAAGGAGGGCACGATTTTGGCAAGTGACTGCCGTGGCTGTACACGCCACTCAAGTAGGCTTGAATCAATCTCGGGCAATGCACGTGAGCATGGTAGCTATGCTCGCCGGCCTTGACATGTCTCCATTTCTACTCCTGGAGATATCCAGTTTATGTAGCTTCTCTTCTTCTTCTTCTTCTTCTTGTTTTTTAGTTTTTTTCCTGTTAAATTTGAAAGTTTTTGACATTTTAATCTCTAGCAGTTGAAACCTTCGTCGTATCTTCGATGATACTCGTCGACACATGGCGATACCTGATAATGCTCATTGATACATGATGATACTTTTTGATGATGCATGATACCCATTGGATATTTAATGGGCCTAGCTGTCATGCTAGTACATGACCAACTCAGAATGGAGTGGCTTCTAATACCCGACAGAGGTAGCGTCGGTGGCTGCGGCTACGAAAAGCCAGACTGAGCTTCTGCTTCACCGACTCACTAGTCTGACCGCTGGGTCGTCTGGTGCAACTGTTGGACTCGATGTTTTATAACGTATGCATATGACCTCTTGACGACAAGCTACGCGCTCTACCTCGGTGTTGTGCTAGGCGTTCTGCACAACCTGCCAGCCAGGGGGTTCCATTCTGAGCCTCACAGTCGGTGAAGAAAGTAAATGACGAAAAATTTTCACATATTTCGATACAACTTGGGTAGTTGGGCCTCTGCATTATGTATAACTTGGGCTGGCCTTGAATGACCCATGTCTCGGCCACCACAGAACCGATGATTCAAGGTTACCCGGTTCACGGTTTCTAGCAAACCGAATCCTTTGGAGTGCCGGTTTTAGTTTTTCTCGATTTAACCACTACTCCAGTTTGATTTTATACTATGCCTGGTCGGTGATATAATGGGAGAATTAGATGAAGAAGAAAATGGTATCAGGTGTGGTACATAGTAGCAAGGCTGATACTTGATAGTAGTATGTCCGATATCATATTCGATGTCTAAATGGTATACATTAGATCTAATATCTTATCTGATGATAGCATATGCTTGATACCTAGGTTTTAAATTCAATGCCTTGGTACAAAAAGTAGTAAACATAATACTAGGTGCTTAGATGTGGTGTCATCTTGATACCGTCGTCACTTTAAATACGGGATGTATTAAGTCTAAGAAAAGATTAGAAAAACGTTAAAGAAGAGTTCGATTGCTATAAGGAAGAAGCCGATAAAAAAAACGAGGAAAGATTCGGTCCAATTATGAAAAATTATCCAAATGAGTCTGAGAAGAAACAGTGAAACTTACGACAATATAATTTATCTATGTAAATCATGTCTTATAATAGAAATATTTAATTAGCTCATTTAGCCTCTTTAGATCTATTTTCCTTCTATATATTTTTTAGGAAATAACGTCCGATGCTTATTGTAACCGTGTTAGACTTTGTAATGCTAGGATATAAATATAGACCCTGGAAGTCTGCAAAATATCAATCAATCGATCAATATAATTTCGACGTATTGCTACTGTCTAGGTTTTTATTAGCGGGGTCTGGCTCTCGACGCGGAGCTGCATCGGTTAAGTTTGATCTCTAACAAAGAGATAAGTTCCATCATTATCCCGGTATATCTTACTTTTCTAAGACTGTATCGATTAGTTTCGATCTCTTAGTCAGATTGACTGTACCGCATCACATCCGTACAAGATCTATCGGCTTACCAAACTCTCTCTACTATTATCGGTCCCGTGCTACATTGGTTAGCTTCGAACTATGAGGCTGCCGATAGTAGATTTGAGCTGTAGGCCTATAGGTCTCTATCCAGCATTTCATTTGAGTGGTTAGCCGATGAATTATCTATACCTTGAGTAACACGCCTAACGTATCGGCTCTTCAGCTGATACGCACCCGTATTCAAAGACTTCTATCAAACGTCATGCCTGATGCATCAGCCTTTCTGATGATGCACACATATCTTTCAGAGAGTTCCTCTCATCGGCTCAGTTAGCCGATGGGTTTCCTCCACCTTTCCTTCAGCACGACCGATCTGGTGTCCGTTTTCTGTTGTCGTTAGCCTCGGTCTCTTACTGTCTCGGTTAAGTCTGATATTCAAAATCGATGCTAGCGGCGTCACCACGGTAGACGACAGGTCTCGTGCTATGAGAGGATCGCTCCTTGTTCATCGCCCACTATATCCGGAGCGGCGTCGGCTTTACAGCCGGCGTGTCTTTTATACGTTTCAATTTATCACTTTATTAGTTTAACTCTAAAATTCAAATTTAACAATTAGAGAGTTGTAACTTGTGATTTTTCTTTTAATTTAATTCACTATAATTTTGAAAATAACTAATGTGTTCAGTGTATAATTAAAATTTTAATATCTAAAATATTAATGATATCGCCGGTGTAGTTGACAAACTAGTTATGTAGGAAAAAAATATGACCATGAGGGCATCCTCGGGTTCTCCGGTGAAAAGCTCACGCATCATCCAGCCCCTGACCACCAGCCAACCCCCATGGTTCACAGCCTTCACGTCCGGCGGCAAGGCAAGCCCAGGGTTTCTCATCTACAATGGCTTACTTGATGCGTCACTAGGCCTGGGGGGCCACACACCTTGCGCAAGGCTGACATGTGGCATCCCCCCAGGTGACGTGACACCAAGCTGTCTAGTTCAGTCAGTGCTGGAGAGCTTAGTCCCAACTTTATTGACGGTGTGTTTAAGAGCAAAGAAACATCAATGGAGAGGGGAGATAGACTAGGAATTAGATGAAAAGAAATAATCTAGCAGCGTGAATCTTAAATAATAGGATGAATAAGTAGAAGTGGAGTTAGGAAATCTAAAAAATAGATGTGATACTGAGATCACGCTGGAAAATGAGGTAATACAGAACAATAAATTCAAAGAGCAACTGTTAAGATTAAAAGACACAAAGTCCCCCAATTGTTAAAATTGAAAGAGCAATTGTTAAGATTAAGAATCAAAGATTTTGCCGGATTTAAGAGTATATATATAATTAAACTTAATATCTACATATACAGGACAAAGGCCTAATAAATACTCGATAAAAACAGAGGAAACATATTAAAAACCATTAATAATAACGATAGAGAGAGAGTTTCTGGTAACAATGTCTGATTTGCTCTCTCGTTTACCTGCTACTACATGTAACAATCATCTCCCAGTATAAAACGGTCGCACATTTCATCAAATAGGAGATTTTGCTTGCTTTATTACCTTGCGAACTTCCAGCCGCCGGAGCAATGAACCAACAATCAAGCATCACCTCTGTTTTCTGGAACAGAGCGGTGAGTGATAGGCTGCAAACTGCAAAGGCTCGGTGGCTAGCAACTGCGCGTAATGCAGTATCATGTGTGATGCCCGGAAGGTGACAAAGTCACAACACCATCTCTCTACAGACCACAAATAGATATACATAGAATCAGCACAGAGATGTGATTATAAGCTTACCAGAGTTTTAGCCCAGCTGACTTGCACTAAGGTAAGTAATCAAGCATTCTTATTAGTAGCAATAGTAATCCGGCTTCCATTTTCGACGCATAAAGGTTAACCACATGCTGTGTTGAATGTCGTTTACGATTTAAGGTGGTTACCTGTACCAATTTCCATACCCATTATGAGATGCCTACAGAACCTGTTTTGATTTGTTGGAGGAGTCGCCAAATTAGTAACAAAGCTTCTTCAAGGGGCAGGGTGAATTCGTGAGCCAGATTACACTGTGGACAGTGGCAGCCATCGGCACGACCTCCGCGTCTGCTGAGCATGGAGCTGAGCTCCTAGCCACATTATTGCGAGCTCTCCAAGGCAACCCAACATGTCTGACTCCAGCGACTCGGCTTCCATGACACTGCAGTACACGGGCATCGGCGCCTTCGTCGCCATCGTCGTCTTGGCCGTCATCTACTACGGTCGGTCCGTCTGAACTCCCGGCGGCTCCGTGCTCCCGAGGCAGCAGTAGCGCTGCCTCGGCCCCGACAACGTCTCCGTGCTCTCGAAGTTCATGTACCATGTCGCGGCCTCGCCCGGCCACTGCAGTCTTGCGCGTGCGACACGAAGGCGGCGGTGGATCGTTGCACCTTCCGGGCTGAATCGGCGCGCGCGCGCTGCTGCGCATCCTGCCGTCATGCAAAGCGGTGGCGGCATGATTCTTGGCGTAAAATCAGATGCCTCTAAGTAGAAAATCATAAAATCGTAGATTCTACCTACTAAATCATAGAATTAGCCTCTTAATTTGAATCGTAATAGAATCAAATTTTTGGCAACCTTAATATGCACAGCCACTGGTTATTGTTGCTCGGGAAAAATTATAGGTGTTTTGTTATATGACTATTCACTGCTGCACGTAGCAGCTGCGTTATAGGACAGAAATCAAAAAGGCTATAAAGGGCTAGTAACTCAGACCAAATAACATGATTAAACGCATTGAGGAAATAATAGGAGATAACCCAGCTAAGTCTAGTCACTCACCGAATCCATATCCGGCAACATTCATCCAGCTTAATCCACTCTAGAACACAATAATGCTTTACTGAGATAACCTATGAATAGGTACATTCCAATTGGAATAACTTTATATATACTGAATGGAAATTTGTATTTTTTTAGGTCCATGGAAAGGCAAATACAGTTTTCTTATAGGAAATTCCGTAAGTGATGACCTTAGGACTGATAAACTTCAACACTTATATTAGTAAAAATAGGGAGTAAGCCCGCGCGATGGTGTGAGCCATCTATTTTCATTAATGTTAAAGTCATTTTTGGTACATTACTAAAAATTCCTTAGAACTCTGTTTTCTAAAACAAAGCATATGCAACTATTACTAGTTCCATACCATCGATATCTAGTTTGATCTTTAAGTTTTCCTGCATCAAATGAAAAGAACTTCAACTGTTTATAATGCATCTCCTTTTGTTTTTGGCTCAAATTTGACATCAAAACAATTTAGGCGATGTTTGAAATGTTTGCGGTTTAGCTAATGTGAACAAATTATATTTTTAATGTTCTTAAAACATTCCTTATTTTTTACTCCCTTCATCCCCAAAAGACAGGATTTCTGGCTATGCACATGGAACGTCTTGCTATAACCCCGTGCAATACCTTGATGATTTCAACTCTAGAGATTGAAAAGGAAAATATTGACATATGCAACCTTTATTCTTTTTTTGCAGTCCTTTAAGATATCTATATGGTTTTCAAATAACACATTCAATCCTTTATTTTTTTAATAATGTATTCACTTGAAATATCAAAGATATGCATGGAAATATTTTCCATCAAAAATCTAGTTAACATTATTTTGACCCATTGACATTTTAGAACAGAGAAAATATTTTCTTGGAATGTTAATCACTACGTATTTTATTTTTTGTGATATAGTAGATCTAATTCAATTATGCAAGTTTATGAAGTGATATATGATGATATGATATATATTGCCCATTTCTTGGTAATAATGAAGGGAGTTTTTGTTTCTTTGGAATGCTACCCACAATTTGAGATTTTTTTATGTTTGTGATATTGTATATCCAATTTAATTATGCATGTTTTGTGAAAAGAAATATGATGTTGTAATTCACACTGTCAATTTTTTGTTATTTTTATGAAAGTTTGAATGGCATGCAAAGGGCAGGATATAACTGAAAATAAAATATATTTTTATAAATTAAAACATAAGTAATATTGGTCTTCAATTGTTAATTTAATCAATAATGCAGAAAGTTAAAATATTTACTACGTAATTTAAAAGGTATTATGATTATTTTAAATTTGTTAATTTTTAATTATCAAGACTGAAAAAAAGGAGGGATTAAGGAAAAGAGGGAGAGGCCGCTGTAGGCTTTTTTTTAAAACATAGATATAAAGGTTCATAACGGTGATATACCAATTTAAAGAGGACCAAATGGTCAGATGTTTTACTTTTTCTATAATTTTTAGGTGTTTTCTAATTTATTAGAGAGATGTGTGACAACTAACAAATGCTCCTGAAAATGTTTAATAATATAGTAGGTTGACTCCTGTTTATTCTCACAAATATGATTCTTCTTTTTTATTAAGGAAACATGTGTTGCAATATATAGGTTCATCGCCGATGGAAAGCTTTTCCTTTGGATGTTATAAATTTAATTCTTCGATCTACGCTAATATACGTGTTTGCGGCATACAACTATCAATTTGGTGCTAGTACGTAGCTGATGCTCTGTTTGTTCAGGACCATTGTTAGGAACCCTCTTCTCCCAACTCAATAATTTCCGAAAGCTCCCCAAATTCAGTACATCACATGAAGTAGAAGTGGAACTGAAGAAGGAGAAGGACACAAGCTCTAGAAGGATCTAGAAGTTATGGAGTGGAGCTGGAGGTAGGAGGAGAGGTGGAGAAGGAAATCGCCAAGGTTCCAAGCCAGGAACCCGGACGCCGCCGCCGTTCTGCCGTCTGGCCGATTGATCGATGGATGCCCCTGCAAGTGCAGCAGCTGCTTCTTTTGTAGTGCTTTCCTTCGGCTTGATTAGGCCATGTAACTTGAGTGAATAGCTGAATCGGCCCACACCCGGTCCTTAACAACCATGAATCCATGATCAATCGTTGCCGGTATACATCTCCCAAGAACAACTCATCTGATGATGCAGGCATTACTCACGCACCGGTGCACGACGGCCTGATCGAGAGGTTTTAATTGTATTGTGGAACCTTAATTTTCTTAAAGATAAATCTCAATCTAATGGTTCAAAACAGTAGGTCCACCAATTCAAATGAAATACAATAAAAAGATGTTTTTTAAATTTCTTTTAGGATTTTCTAGTTAATTAGAAAGCCACGTGATGACTTAAAATCATTTTAAAAAATGTCTAATGTATTTTTTGATAGTTGAATTTGTCACTGGACTGGCTAAATATACAAAGGATCCGAGCCTTCATTATAAGACTAGTCTGACCATAGTTAGATCGGACGATAAATTATAGACTCACCACATGTATCTAGGCGCTTAGATATTTAACATATTTTCTTGCTTAAGGCAGGGGTTTCGTCTTAGTTAATAATAAAAGCTAATAGGACATGGAGAGGACATTATATACATTATGGCTAAAGCTGATTGTATCAATCATCAAAATCAATCTATTAACCATGCATCTATCTTCTACATCTCCCTTTATTTTTCTTCATGTATATACATGTCTATTTCACTCTAATCAGAACTCTCTGATTGCTTATCGTCTCTCGTCTGGCTGAGTTTTGGATAAATTTGCGTGCATCCACCCTGATGAGGTCCTTCCCTGGTGATTGTTCGGCAACAGATACCCTATGACGGCATGTTTTCAGGTAGTGCTGCGGGTTGCACATAAATACTCATATGTGTCTTAATGTAATTTACTACCAAAAATCACAAAATGGCTGCACCGACAAATAGGGAGTAGCAGGTTGAGTAGCTGCCACCGGCAGTGTAGTAGCAGGGGAGCAAAAGCTCCTTGCATGCTTGGACTACTCTTTCCCTTTGGGCTGTGCCTAGAATTAGGTTCCAAACAGCCCCAATTATGCTACTATCGGCCCAAGAATGTCAGTACAGAAACATTTGCTTAGTATTTAATACGGGGAATTACTACATGTAGCAAGAAGAAGCTTCAATTATTGTATTCAGCTTCATGAAAACAAGGACAGACAACTTAAGCCTCCGTGCTTCTGCGACTCTCATTTATTCATAATTCTTTGTTCATGAATTACTGCTTACGAGTACATGCTTACAGCTAAGAACACTGACTTACTCATAACTCATTGACCTTATTAGGCTTTTATATGTATTTTAGTAATTCGTGATAAGTACTGGAAACATTTATTCATTTCTAGGTTTTGAGTGAGATGAATCCACTGTTGATCATCCACTCGAAGCTCCAGTGATCGTTGACGTGCTTGAATGTCCCATAGGCCCCATCTGAAGGTAGCTCGTCCGTACACATCTCGCTGGACTTGTGCGAGCTTCTGGTAGTCCTTAGATGCTCCGTGCACTTTCCACTCTGCCACCCATTCTCCTGTATAGAAATATATCACACCTAAAACATATAATTTTGGGATAAAGAATGTTTAGAAATAATCTGAATTCCCCTCCTCAACTATTGGATAGTTCGAATTACCTCATAAACAATAAAACTAGATATTTAACACCCCAACTCTTCAATCGGGATAAATTACCCTCTAATCCAATCCAGTGTGGTTTAGACACGTGACAATTCCGTATCACGTGACAATTCCGTATCAAAAAAATTAATAGGCCCACCTATTAGTTATGCCTTCTTTTCTTTCCCCTTTCTCTTTTTCATGCTATCGATAGATAAACAACGATAATGAGGATTCAATAGGACCCTCTTTTAGAGTTCATCCAGAAGGACAAAAGTCCCGAGCAGCCTTCAAAAGCTAAGAAAGATTGACGCAAGAGGTTTAGATAGATTTAGACCATTAAGAGATGTAATACTCTATTTTTATATGTTATTTTCTATTTTTCGTTTGTGTTTACTTGATGTGGAATCCTCCTCCTTATATACTTTGGGTGGTACAAAAATATGCAAACCATAGATTACAAATAAGTAACAACTAGGTTACAGCAACATGCATGTCTTATTAAGCATGTCTTAAGGAGCTGACAGACATTCTCTAATAGGTTCCATGCTCCTCCATTTTACAGCTTTGTGTGGCGCAGCACTCTCTTTGAAGCAAAACTAGGGAGCCATGTATAACTACCGCATGCCCTAGGCACCCCTTTTGTATGTGAGGGATATGATGTTTAGTATATTAACCATTATTGTAGTTCTATGGCTCACTTGGTTTCTAGATAAAGTGTGTAGGAAGTGATAGGTCAGGCGGGTCACCTAGAGCTGCCCACGACGTGTGCTGACCCATGTTGGTGGTTAATTTATTTGCTTTTAAAAGTTTAAGGTGTGAAATAAATTGAGCGGATAATTTGAATTCTTACGAAAGTTAAACGTGTTAATACGGACTTTTTTCAGAACATTAGTATAAAAAAGATACATAATATATACACTACCACGAAAATAATTTTTTGGGTGGCTGAGATCAATTTCTAGAGGTGGTTAACAAAACGCATGTGGAAATGTTGTATGTCCACACGTGGCAATGCAACCGTACGTAGAAATCCTTTTCCATAGACGGTAGTCTCGAAATGCTTCTTTGCAACCAGCTAAAAATTGATTTTCCGACCGCCTCTAAAATGTGTTTGCACATTCGGTCTGTGACGTGGCCCCCTACGGCGTACTGTAAATGGGGATTTTCTTAGAATCGCCTGTACAGTACAAGTTGGGTGTCTAGGAAAACAGAGAAGAGTTTTTGCAGCAGCGCGATCCAAAATTTCAAATTTGCAGCGAGCCACTTCTTACTTACCTACGAATGACAGTGGACCATTTTGCCTTGTGACAGTGCTAAGCTCATCTGCACGGTTAGGTGCTCACATACTCAATGTCCTCCAGTGTTCCAGTGTCATTGCGTTTACTGTGCTCCAGTGTTCCTATGAGATGCTCGGAACAATACCACATCTCATAGCATTTACTTCCTGCGGTGCAGTGTGTACAAAGGACACGTAGAAATCATTGTCATTTGTGAAGTATAGCCATTAAGTTATAATTCCTGCAGTGTGTAAAATGGCACAAGGAAATCTCTGCCATCTGTAAAGGAAATCTATCAAGACTGTTCAGTGCTGTGTGAGGTATAGAACAGTATTAGAATCAATCTGATGTGTTTTACTATGGTTTTTACTGGAAATAGAAATCAACCTAAATTATGCATCCTTTCTAAACCAATGGATCGTATCTATTTAAACTATCATTTTAAGTAGAATAACTTTTTCACCAATAACAAAAGTCATAAATCAATAATTAAGATTATTTATTCTAATGATCTACTGATAGTAGAATACTTAACGGTAAAGACCACCATAAATATACTCTAGCATAGTCGGTCGTAAGTTGTAGCTACTCGGCATATTGTTGTGAGAAACAATTGATTATGTCCTTGTTAAATTGAAAGATGAGTGATTTAGTGTGTATATACCTTTTGGATTAAAAAAGAACATATGTGAATGCGTTATCCAAGGCCTGGAGAGACCCTCCAATAAATGGAGTGGAGGATTGGGATCACTAGAAATCCACTAGCCAACTGGGATTCTCACTGCGTTGAGTCTACTTGTTGAGATGAATTGCATGTCGGTCTCAACTATGTATGTGCTCCAGTGTTCCTATGAGATGCTCGGAACAATACCACATGCCATAGCGTTTACTGTTTTTATTTCTTTGCAATAAACACAGGTGACAGCCGTCTGTTTTAAGCAAAATATTATTAGGCAAATTTTGCTACAGCACCATCAAATTTTATAGAATTTACCGATGGAAAAAATGCAACAGCTAGAGAACACCTACAAGTAATTAATAATTTGCTAAAGTATACTATGGCTATTATTTTATTATTTTTTATAAATGATTAAAAAGTCACAAATACCATAAAGTAATGATATTTGGTAGCAATGTATTATTTAGGATGGTCGTATATTGAGAGTTGCGTAATGTGTAATTTTAATTTTTGAAAAAATTAAAAAATTGGAGAAGATGCAAAATGTCTCGTGGTCCCAGCTTTAGGGTCTTGGCGAGGATATGAAGAGATGCTTTGGCACGACTAAACCAAATCCAGTAACATGTGCTAGCCTAACGGGCAAATTCATCATTTTCACACAATTTTTCTTTAATTAGGCAAAAATAATAAATAATGGTTGAAATGACCTCCAACCAATTACTAATTTTTTAGGTGTCTTTTAACCATGACAATTTTTTATATCCACCAATAAATTACACAATTTGAGTGTCCAGTAAGTTAAATTTGCTATTATTATTATTATTATTATATACTAGGAGATATGATACTTTTCGGTACATCCATGCAAAAAAAAATCCCGTATACAAGAAATCGTATTTATCTAACAAACAGTTGTTTTATTTTGCCATACCGAAGTATATATGCTGAAATTTGCATATTCATCTGTATTTTTTGGAATTTTTAGCTAACAGACGTAAAGCGTATTGACACGTGAACAAAACAACAAGGGTTCAGCTCAAGTTGTAAAGGGATAATTATCTCCAGCTGAGTGACAAACAGGGGCAAATAAATGAGCTTAATATAGTCTTACCCTGAGCACTTTTGTGGCATTTATTTTACCATTGCAATTGCACAGTTGGTACTCTCCTCGAAGACCGTCTACATTCGTGACCACAAATACCGAGGGGTCATCATCGCCCCAGTTCGTGCTTTCATCATCATAATCTACTGTAACTGAGTCCTTCGTCTTGGCCTAGCATGGTCATATCACCATGGAAAAAGATTCATATATCTTATTACACACCGAAAGAAACATTGATAATGATTAAAACTAATTTAGAAAGATATCCTTCGAAATTGGTTTAGAACATATATATTCTCTAGAATATTCAAGTCCCGCAAAAATTTATAACCTGTCAATGTTATATTTCATTTTTTACAAGGATCAGTAAACTTACATCTTCTGACTTGGATGCCCGTACAAGACATTTTTATCTCATATATATCCCTGGTTCTTGGTTCCACATCTAACTGAGATCATGAGTGGCCGTAATGGAAACTTAAGTGGCCCATACAAGGAATTTATCCTATTCAAGTCTATATTTTGTAAGGGATTATTAAGGCCTTTAAATCGGGTCTCAATGAAACCCTTTATGATTAAATTAACCCAACAAAAAAGTAAATTATCTAAATTATCTCATATGGTTAACTTAACCCTTTATATATATTATATTAATTGGCCAGCTAACCCATCTAATCTAACTTAGTCAACATCTTAGGCTAAATAAGTTGCAAAAAAAAATGGTTTCAATCTGCCTACGTTTGACTGCCAAACAACATTAGTTAGGCAGATGATTTTTTTTCTGAAGGCAGGCAGATCGAGCTTTAGTATAACAAAACGTTGAATATATCCCTTTAATTTGGCCAACCACAAGTTCATCTAATAAGAGAAAATTCCTTATATACCTTAAGAACTTTCTCAATTCTATCCCTAAATTTTATCTCATCCCTTTATTTTTAAAAAATTTGTCACATCTCCTACCTGTCCTTTAGTTTTTATTTCGATCTTCTCCATATATATTCAATTAGTTGATTGTTAGATTTTTTTTAAAAAAATGACTATATCGCCCATTCATGTACTTATCTACTTTATAAATCTCAATCTCAATGTGAAAAATTTTAGTTTGGAAGAAAATCAAATGGGACATAATTATTTGATACAAAATTTAAAATTTTGAATCAATTTATTTTTTTATTAAATCAATACAACAATTTCAACTAGAAATTAAGGAACAAAAATATTTATTATTTGGGTTTAAATTTTTGTGAAATTGTTGTGCAAATTTCATAAAAGTTGATTTGAAATTTATTTAAAAATTTTAAATTTCATTTTTCAATCTTGTGGTCAAATTTCATAATTCAAACTCCTTTATTTTTTTACAGATAAATATGTTTCACCTAAGAATTATGTTTTATTACTAAGCTAGCGCATAAGTATGTGGGCTGGGCAATATAATCACTTTGAAAAACATAATGGTTAAATCAGGGTGAACTAACGGAATAAGTATAAAGAGCGATCAAAATAAAAATTATGTGACATATAAGAGATAGGGCAAAATTCAAAAACACAAAAGGTGTTAAGCAAATTCTCAGGGATATATTGGGATTTTTCTCATCCAAAGAGAATATGTAGTCGAACTTCCATTCCTAACATAAGGATAAATAAAGAAAATCATCCTCATCAAATCATACAACCAGCTATTCTTTTTTAAACAGGAAAGCTGCATATACTAGCCATATACTTAATTTAAAGGTATTGTTTGGTTCACATCCTTAGATAAATATAGAGTATATTTTTGAATGTGAAAATTATATAAATGTAAAACATACCAATTATCAATTATAACTACGGTAACAAATATGTGTAAACTTAGGGCATAGATCTCTACAAATGACATGGTCTAGGGTTTCGTCGTGCGCTGGTTGTGCGTGCCAAGGAAGCTAAGCTCGAGTTTTTCAGGCCAAAGGCTTCCAATATAACGGGACAAGTGGGCATGCATGGACGGCCTAGATATCTACGAGTGACGTTGCTGTGACCAATAAGTACAGAAGGTCATGCTGCCGTTATGTGTTGTGTCCAAATAAATAGGAGGCGGCTTACACATACATTGAGCAGTTATGCTACAGCATCACTGCGTGCGTGCATGGTCATTATAATACATATGTACGGGCGTGTGTATTATATTAATAAATTATATCGATATCATTTATAATATAATTTAAAATCATATAAAATAATGGATTATCATTATTTCTACAACTCAACTAGAAACCACCTATTTTTAACTAAAATCATATAAAAAGGGATTTTACGGTATTGGAGGCGGTGACTTTTTAATTCTATCAATCTATTATCTATATATCTATTATATTATAAAAATAATTTTTAACTTACCATATTAATTTAAGAAAAATAAAAAGATTTAGATGGTGTAAAATATAATTATATGTAGGTAAGATATCTATATAAATAAAATTTTAAAGTTACGTATTTAATATTTTTTAGAAAAGTTATGTATTAATTATCTAGCACTACATGAAATTGCATAGACATCTAGCTCCACCTCGCCGTCCATCAACGCAGAGCCGCCGCCATCGATCTTCGTCCTCAAGTAGCAGCACTGCAACAGCGTCTCATCTTGAGATCGCAGCCCATCGTCGGCCTCGTCTGTCCGTCGTCCGCCGTGGCTCGTCCCCTGCCGCGCGCCGTCATCCACCGCACGGTTCGTCATCCTGATTCGCTCGAGGGACCCCCTTCCGCTCTCGATCCCTCCACGCCCGGCCGCTTCTAGGCTGCCACCGCTGCAGGTCTGGTTCCGCCCAACCACTCGGAGATCGCCGGTGCTGGCCGTGCGGCCCCGCGTGCAGCTATCATCCATTCCTGCTCGCGTGACCTCTCTGCGCAGGCTACCTGCTGCTGCACGGAGGATAATAAGGACTGGATTTTTTTATATTCTAGTATTTTTTTATAAACTTATTTTACATATAGATCTCTGAAAAATATATTGTAAAAATAGATGCAAAACTCGACGCTAGAGTCTTGATGCCAAGATTTAGTCTCAACGCCCATCTTATTGGTGCCAAAAACTCAGCATTAATTTCTATGGCGCTAACCTCTCACAACTTTATTATAGATTCAAGCCTTATTTCTAAAATAAAAATAAATTATTGGAAATAAATAAAAAATGTTACTATATCAATTTTTCACTTTATTTTACACCAAATCAACATAGAGGGTAGGGTAGGAGGACCCACACCCTCATATTTCTTATAAATAAAAAAACAAATTAGAGGAAATGAATCATCATGTATTGATTTATCAATTTTCCCAAAATTTAATAGCAAATCAATAGGATTTAGAATGGGGGAGGAGGGAGGGACCCACATCCTCATCCAGATTAAGTTTTTATAAATAAAAAACAAATTAGGAGAAATAAATCAGGACACATTGTTTTTAAATTTGAAAGTAAATCAACGAGATTCACAGAGAGGGTGGGAGAAGGGGGAATTTGTTTATAGGTGATAGAGGGTCAGCACTAAATTGACTTGCGCGAGGGTCAAGTGTCAACACCAACTTATTTGGCACTAAGACATTCACCTTCGGCGGTAGTATCCTTAGCACCAAGCTATCGATCTATTTCCACAATAGGTAAATAAGTTTTCAAAGGATGAAATTATTTTAAAAAATCAGATAATAAGGCTCTATATGCCGAACTGAAGAGGCTGCAACACAATGAGATAGAGAATACAAACGGATGCTTGCTCTTAGAGGGCACATTGCCTCAAGCGTCTGAGCGAGTTACAAGATGAGATGCTACATTTATAATTATGTGTTTCTACCTTTCTAATTCAACCCATTGTTTTATCACTAGTGTCTAAGTTTCCTCCATGGCGGTGATAGGTTTTTGTTGCTACACTTTGTTGTGTTTGTTTGCGGCTACTATTAATGTCTCCACTAGTATCCTTTGTGTCTTTTGCTAATTAGTATCTGTCCTATTGCTAGTGTTTTTTTTTGTTGGTTCAAATCATTTGCAGAGTCCATTCAAGTCCACTGCATGTCATCAATTTATCCATTGCTTCAAATTTTCAAAGTCATGCTAGTTCATCATATTAACCTAGCTCTCCCTTAGAGTGGTTTTCATCATCATCAATATTTTTGATTCAGTGAAGAGCAAAGAATAGTTTACGAAGTATCTTCATTATCATCAATCGTCAACATCTCCGAATCAGTGAAGAATTGAAATACACTTTGTGAAGGCCTTATGGTAAGTAGGGCAAAAAATAGTTTCTGAAAGTTCCTAGGTCCACTTTATTGCAGCGTGAATGAATTTTAAAGAATTGAATGCTTCAACAACTTCTTCAATCATGTACTTTATTTTTGTGCAGCTAGTTGTATTGTACCCTCCAAATGCAATATTATTATATATACATTGTATTTGAGTAGGGTGTTAGTGTATATATAATAGTGTATATGTGTTTAGCGGTATTTCAGCCATTTCTTATTGTAATCATCACATATTATCCCTTTCGGCCTAACTCAACGGATCACTAATTAAATTCCCAACTCCCCATTCATCTCTTCTTCTTAATTTGACAGTATCAAGCAGCACCATATGTAAAATTTGGTAAATCTCAGCTAAAGCTGAAGATACCAAAATTTTACAATATAAAATATGGTTCCTTTTAAAAATCATAAAATCACAGATGATAAAAATAACTTATAGATTAAGCGAAGTGCTTGAAACCATTTCACATTGATACATACCAATGTCTCATTGTCGATGATACTGTAGAAGAGGGATGGCAGGATCTATCCCTTGGTGACAAGCCACCCTTCGAGGTTCACCGCTAAATGGAAAGTGAGGGAGGCAAGTTATTCGTCTGCGCCTCCATCCTTCTTCCATCACAGATAAGGAAGAGATATGAAGCGCAGATGAGAAGGAAGAGAAGCGGAGACGTGGAGAGCAGATGAGAAGGAAGAGAGGCTCAAGATGGCGCATGTTAAGGAAAGAGTTTGACAACGGGCTAGCAGTGTGACTTCCTCAACTCAGCTTGGCCATGTACAGATATGTACACGTCGTCCAGAATATATTGATGGCTACGTTCAGAATCTTACTTTCAGCATACTTAATGACTTCTTTTAACCGCTGCCGGAATACGTACGCTATTCCAGTTGCCGTCCGATGTTGATCAAATGGATCAGATCGAACGATATTTGGTTACTTATCACGAGGGAGGATAATGTATGTCTTGATTAGTTTCAGCAACCGGCACATATCTTTCTATTGGGAGGATGAGCTTAGGGCATACCCAACTCTCTTTAATAATGGGCTCTTCGGTTGTCACCTAGCCAAATTTTGCTGACATGCCAGAGAGAAGACATGAGAGAGAAAAGTTGAAGTTAAGCTTAATATTAACTCTTAGCTTAACATAAGAGGGAATATCCTTTCATCTTTATTATTTTAGCTGTTGTAAATAGATAATCTTTAAATGTCGTGTACTGAGCTCATGCCAGGTTTAGTTGCTGTACTTGCAAGTGGTGCAAGCAAGCAGACGAAATTCACCAACTTAAACAATTAATTCTAGAAATCTCAGACGAAGACAGCCTTCAATATATATATGGGAATGCGCTAATGTACATCTATTGTCTAGCGTCCAGGGCACAAGTACATGCCGGCTCGTTTACAGTGACGGGAACACATCAACATCGGGATACATGTTACAGCCCTGGGATGCACTAACACCGTTCGATTGGTTTGTGTTTTTCTTTTCATTCTTTCTTCTTCTTTTTTTTCGAACACAATTAGTTTGTAGTAGAAAATCTCAGCCCTCCGTTCCAACATGTCTCGCACATGCATGTAAGAAGTGGTGTCCCAACCTTGCTAGTATAGCAAATGGGCATCGGCTATTTTTGAGTCGGAATTGCCAACTCTAGTTCAGAGAATCGGAGGAGTTCTGTTGGGAGTCGCATCAAGTCAGGTGATAGGTCAGAGAGTTCTGACAGTTTTGGTAACAATCTTTGTATCCATGTTCCGATTTCGTGCATTTTGAGAATATAATTGCTTTTGCATCTACCTTTGTGCCAAGTATATTTCCGCATTTACTTTTCGTATTCCGTTCATATCCATCGGATTACTTGCTTTGCATAGCTTAAAGGTGTTGTTCTTAAGTTGTTTACGGGTATCTTGCTTGCGCTTGATTCATGTAGCTATGAGTTATTAATTTTGATCAGAGAAAGGATTTTAGTATAAGACTTGGGCGCGATGCTTAAGTGTCTTATAGTTTCAAGAAAGATTAGCTAAAGAAACGACAGACATAGTCCTTTGGGTGACAATAGGCCTGGGTCCTTTATAGTCATCCATATAGCTCTAGTGTATTGTATTAGAGGTCAGGCTAGTAGCTTAGAGATAACGGCAACCTACCCTGTGCCCGAACTAAACAAGTGTTTTGTTTTAGTTTTAGATGTGATAAGTTTCTACTCATGCCAAAAATGTTCTTGACCCTAAAAGTCTTCTCCGAATCTCTTTAACTAAAAAGTGCTCCATTGCCTTTATCCGTGTTACTTATTCTTGCATAGATTAAAACCCCGTGTTGGTTAGCATAGATTTTTCTTAGTTAAGGAAGGTAAAAGAAAGAAGATTTGAGACCATATTCCATCCTTTGGATATAAATATGATACCCTAAATATTTCGAGGTGAATTGCTATATCGATAATTTTGTGCGCAGTGGAACTTATTTGTGAGCACATAATAAATATCAACACCCTCCTCACTTTATATGATTTTTTTTGTTTTGAATTACTTATCATCTGATTATACCGTTGTAATTGTTTCAATTAAATATTTACAACAAGATCTCATTAATTATATTTTGCTGATTAAAATAAATAAAGAATGATACACCATTAAATTATAATTGAAACATTTTTATTTTATAAATAGAACATCTTGAAACATCACAAAATATATTGTTGAAACATTTGCAGAATACTGCATGCAACATTTGCAAATAAAATGGTGAAATATCAGAAAAAAAATCCAAATAATACTATGTGCAACATTAAAAATTATTGTTCGTAACACAAAAACTTAAAATGTGCAATAGAGTTAAATGACAGTTGAAACATATATTTTTATTATAATATAATCATGTGAGATTTTTTAAAAAATATTTTATTACAATAAATACAATAAGTATAATTGGATCACATATTAGATAAATAGTTTATAAAACAAATCATTTGAGGATCATGCCTCAATTTTACACATGCATGTATGCTTCCTTGCAATTAAGTAGCACGCGCGCGTGTATCCCGCTGATAGAGAGATTAGCAGGATCCTAGGAAAAAGGGAATCAACACTAGAGTGAGGTGGCTTGTGACGTTTTGGTTCCGCTCGGACGTCCTACCGAGATCATTTTCCATTATTATTCCATAAATCTTGACAAGGTTGTAGTATAGCTGTTAGCTATATATGTCAAATTCCTTCAAAATTGTTGATTAGCTTGAGGGTGTCTCTCCGCTAGAAAGAGCACCCCCCCCCCCCCACACACACACACTTTTTTAATGTTACTTGGGTTTGGTGACCCCTTAGAGAGTAACAAGATGACCTCTCCGAAAACAGATTAACATGATAACCATAACAACTTTACCAGGGTAAATTAGCCTGATCATAAAATGTGTGTAAGTACTTTCAAATCAAGCACTTATTTTGTAATCTAAGGTTGAGACCCCATGTGTTTTTGGTCTCTGTACATTAAGTTCCCATCCGGCCATGCCACCCAAGAGGCAGTGTCATCTATGCGTTGTCAATTTGTGTGATTACTGTTGCCGGTAGTTTTAGGGCGCACATGTTAAGTTTGGCAAAGAAGATAGAACAGAATTAAACGTGGTCAATTTACGGCCTGATAATAAGAAAATGGAGTAGCCAGCAACGAGTGGCTAGAATGCTTGTATTTGCGGTTCTGTGATGCGGTGCACCCAGGTCGGGTTACTGAAGGGGTGTAAGGATTCGAGACTACAGGCAAAAGCGTTCGGGAGAATCTCAGCTTTTTGTTCATCTAGATTGATTGGTATCAATGTATCATTGATGACTACTGAAAATTTCGCAGTTTTCACTCTTCAACCAGTAGTGGACGCGACTATACGTCGGACGCCCAATAATACACCAAAAATGGGGCGCCCGTGCAGCCGCTCTTTTCCGCGAGTCTTGGTCAGCACGCGCAGCTGCTTCGTTGATGCACGCTGCATGCAAATTGGTTAACTTCTCCTATCTCACGTGCATATAGTACAAGCATGCGTAAGAATGCTCCACAATTAGTTAGGTTTGTTCAAATCTTTTTAACAAATTTAAAATATATTTTTTATTTTAAATTGTATATCTTTCTACAATCTGGTCGGACCATTAAATATTTATATGATTATAATTTTGATGAAAAATACATCTTTTTCAATCATTGAAATTTGAAGTTTCACGTGTGGGGAGCAAATGTTTCAACTATAATACAACTTTATTGCATGTTTTGCGTATTGATTTTATGAATTTTCTTAGTATTTTAGTCGTTGGTAATCAATACGTCAATTAGTTGATTTTGCAGGCGTGTCCATACGTGCATGTCTAGCGCTGGATGGAATGTTTCTCTTCTTTTATACAGTGCAAATTGCTCGCGCATGAGCTACAAGGGCGACCGGGATATATCTATTGTTCTATTGGAAAAAGTTATAAACCTATCAAAAACAACAGAACAGTCTAGGTATGTACGTATATACGTTCCTGCACACGGTAGAAGAACAACTTTTAGTTCATTATCTCCATCTCAAAATATATTACTTCTTTATCTACTTTTCTATTCCAACCAATCACATTAAATTTCTCTGCTACTTATTTTAACCAATTACAATATCTCTTTGAATTCCTAAAATCTTAATATAGCTTTATTTTGGGATGGATAGAGCAGAGTGTATATGGCTGTAAGCGTAAAAAAGATTGAGTTAGTGAAATCATTAGCTCTAACATGGAATGCAACACCAAAAAATATATAAGAAAAATACATCACATGTAGCATTTGCAAATGAAGTAGTGAAACATCGGAAAATAGTTATTAAAATATCTAAATAATACCACATGCAACATAAGAAAAAGATCTACTACAACACAAAAATTTAAAATATCAATGGAGTGGAATTTCAGTTAAAACATTTACTTATCAATTGTGAAATATCGAATTTCAAAAGGTGAAACATATTTTTTTTCAAAATATAATCATGTGAGAATTATTATAAACATTTAATTGTAATAGATATAATAATTTAATTAGATTATAGTTCAGATAAGTAATTTAGAAGAAAAAAATCGTTTGAAGAAACCAGAAGGTGGGATGAGCTTACAAAGCATGCACAGAATGGCATGCATACAGATGCAGTAAAAACAAACGCCTCTCTCACGTGCGCTACCGATGGAGAAGGGAGAGAGAGAGGAGACATATCCATGCCATCAAATCCCTCCTAAACATTTAATTTCTACATTTTTTCTTTCAATTATAATATCAATATTAATTATATTTAATGTCAATTAAGTCATACGTCCCTGCCCTCAACACCACCCACCTGAGTCCTACTGATGCCACCAGCCATATGATTCCGTTCTATGGCTGTTCATTGTTGGCCAAATGATTAAGGTTGCCAACAATTCCGCTTTTAGATAAAAGAATTTTCCTTGGCTTTCATCCTTATATTTTCTAAACCGTTTAATTTTTTTTAAAAAAAATTATACAAAAGTTTTTTATTTTGTATACAAAATTTTCTAAAATAGATTTTTAATTTTATAGTAGTTAATTTTATTATTTATATTATTAAATAGCAATCATAAAAATCAGATAATCTCTTGTCTTCCATCAGCAATCACTTTTAAAACTATTACCAGCGGTTTGCTTGCTGGCTTACCTACCAATTTCCATTATACTCGTCAAGATTTTGCTTGATTTGAACCCTCTAATTCCAGCTGAAATGCACAAACATGACATAAACTTGATGCAACGATATGACATAGGTAGAATGGTCATTGGACAGACTGAACATTACAGTCAAATGTACTTTGATAGTAAGTAAATCGCATGAGAGAAGATATACGGTAAAGGTCAAATAAAGGCAAAGATCATTATGTTCAAATGTATACATCTTACAATACGCAGTATAAGCCTTGCAACACCAACATGCATTTGGATGCATGCTTCCACCTGGTCAAGAAAATTTGGTTTATTGACCATAACTAAATAGATTTATGAACTTAGGCTACTCGTTTGTAAATGTTTAGGTGAAAACACCTCTCATTTTGTGTGAGCACGTTTCTCAAACCATTAAATAATACAATTTTTTATTAAAAAATTATATAAAAATTACTTTAAAAACAATATTAATTTATTTTTCAAGTTTACAATAAATAATAGTTAATTAATTATTTACTAATAAGTATTCTTATTTTATATAATCATTTTATCTTCTTCACTTATCTTCAAACACACCTTTATTTTATCTTATTATAGTTGTTGTTAACCAGATGAAAAGCGTTCTTACACTTATATCTGTTCCTAATTTTTCAGTGAGATATATCTGTTCCTAATCATCCATTCTGTGCTCCAGTGGTTCTGAACATGTTTCAAGGTCCAGTAAGCCCATCCGAAGGTGGCTCTCTCATATACATCAAGCTGTGCTTGCACAAACCTTTGGTAGTCCTCCTTGGATGCGCCGTGTACCTTCCACACTGCCGCCCATTCTCCTGTACCAAAACAGTAACATTCAGTGACCAATTGACAATATATTATACTACAATTTCAAATTCCCAATCAATTAGAGAATTTAGACACTTTTGCTGTCTAATACAGATAACATTGAAAGGCTATTTCCAACTTTGAAAAGATGCACACATTTGAATATAATGATCTTTGCCTTTTAGTGTTAGAAGAGAAGAGTTAGAGATCCTTCAAACGAGAAAATTGGAAGATGGATCAACCAGAAATATAAGCGATACTTCGCTGCTACTTACCAACCAACAAGAGAGGGCTATTTTGCTTCGTGATGTTGCTAAGCTCAGACTTGCGGTCGTTTTTCACAAACTCGATGTTTTGCTCTGCATCAAACGTTTTGAATGTGTCATTGAACAGGTTGTAGTAGTGCACGTCGATGACCGTCCCCGGGAACATGCTGGCGAAATCAAGAAGCTCAGTGCTGGACTCCCCTGCTGCCCGATTTGACATGATAACATAAGCCTTTGCGGTGTATTTCCTCACGGCGTTGTACGCATCCTCATAATATTTTTTCAGTGTTGTTAGGGGTACATCTGGCCCCCATGGCTCGTTGAGTAACTCAACTGCCAACAGACTCGGGCTATTAGCATATCTGTAGATTAATTAAGGTCAAAAAGAAAGTTACAAGAATATCATAGGTTTGTATGGTGTGTTTAACAACGATGAGGAATTTTGTTAAGAAACCTGGACGTGAGGAAATCAATGATTTCCACAGTTTGGGTGATGCTTGCATCAGTGGTGCCCCACTCTACTGATTCATCCCTTGTGGCGCTATGCGCCCAATGGTTTTGTGACCCGGGCGCAGAATGCAAGTCGACAATGACACCAATATTGTACTTCCTGTGCATGAACAAGACATGAGTAATATCGACCCACATGTGCCCACAGTTCACCAAAATGTTTAGGTTAATAAAAAGGTGGGCAATTCTATTGCAGTTTTACAAATAAGTCTTCATTTGAATGTGTGCTGACAATGCATAGAGACTATAACAATCTATGGTATATCTCTTCACTCAACATGTCCATTTGAATGCAGCGTGGAAATACTTACTCTGCCCACTTGAATGCGTGATCCAGGGCTTGGAGGGATCCTCCAACAAATGGAGCCGGAGGATTAGGGTCACTGGCAATCCACCATCCAACTGGGATTCTCACTGCATTTAGTCCACTTGATGAGATGAATTTGAAATCACTCTCGACTATGTATGTGCTCCAGTGCTCCTGCGAATCATGCAATTTCAAATGAGATAGTCATCTTCACAAGAGAAATTACTACCTTTTCTAAAGGGAAAATAATGTGTTAGTTAGTAAAAAGGTTCATGGTTATAGTATAGCAAAGAAATGGAACTGTTGCTTGTCTTGTAATCAATCAGGTATGCTTATTCAGAGTCCCGCAGTCATTTGTTGACTAATAGTAATTTAGTAAGGAACTGTTCTGCACAGTGAGACTGGCCTCTAATTTTATCAATGAATATAAGATGGGATATATTGCATCGATTCAAAAAATATATGCAAATAAGCAAAGAGTTAGCAACATGGCCAAAATTAACATGCAAATTATCTGAACTACTGAGACTAACGTATATAAATATTAGTGGAGGGAACTTTATCTTTTTTATGGAAGCCAATGAGAACCCTCTATGATTTATAGGTTTTTATATACACATGTTTTAAGGGCAACAACTCCGCCAGTGTGGGATGCCTATGGTATAGGTCCCAAGCCCTGGTAAGAAGAAATATTGTGTTAATCTTGATGAGCCAATGTAAAAACTTAGCTATTATTGTATAAATAAAACCCAAGAGAATCCCATTAGGGCATAACTCTCTTAATGATGCGCCATATCGAAATCCGGGTATAGTGTTAAATGGGCAAGGGGCGGACTGTCACCTTCATGACGCGCCATATCGTGATTTGGACATAGTGTCAAGTGATCAAGAATCAGGCCATCGCATCCTTAATGGTGTGCCACATCGACGCCCAGGTGTGATGAAAAATAAGCAAGAGTTTTCACACCTAACTCAATGATTGCAAAGGATAAGGAAGCTAGTCGAGCCAACTAAAATCCGTTTAGCTAGTTGGAATATAGGGTTTATAAGTAAGTTAAGAGAGCTAGTCGAGATAGTGATTAGGAGACGTGTAAATATTTTGTGCGTTTAAGAGACTAAATGAAAGGGTCAGAAGACGAAGAAGGTAGATAGTACCGACTTCAAGCTCTGGTACACAGGGACGACTTCAAATAGAAATAGAGTAGAAATTCTGATCAATAAGAGTCTTAAGGATGGTGTGGTGGAGGTGAGAAGGCAAAAAGATAAATGAGCATATGTGGCTTGTAAGGTGAAACCTAAAGAATGTATGGTTTCTCAACATAGGCTAGAGGTGGCCGACTTCCGCTTTCTAGTGCATGCTCGTAGAGTCATCAAATGATGGAAGTTAAAAGGACATCAAATGTCTTCAAGGAAAAGGTTATCAAAGAGAGCTCTTAGAAGAAAGAATACAATACAAATAATATGTGAGAGAAGATGGCAATATGCATTCGAAAGATTGCTTCAGAGGTGTTTGAGTGATCAAAGAAAGTGGATGCGAAACTAAAGACACTTGGTGTTAGAATGAAGATATGCAAAGAACTATTAAAGAGAAGAAAGAATGCTATAAGCGCTTGCACCATGACAGAAGTGAGGTCAACATAAAGAAGTACAAAGTGGCAAAGAACACCGTAAAACGAACTGTGAGTAAGCCAAAGTAGCAGGCTTTCGAGGATCTTTATCAACGACTGAGTACGAAGAAACGAGAGAAGGATATCTATAGAATGGCTAGAGTTCATGATAGAAAGACGAGAGACTTCAACCAAGTTAAGGGCATTAAAAATAATAAGAAACAACTCTTGGTGAAGGAGAATAAGATTAGACATAGATGTCAACAGTATTTTAACAATTTGTTCAATGGTGGAAATGAGGACACCACCGTCTAATTGAACAACTCGTCGGATGACACCAATAGGCGCTTTGTACGGAGGATCCAAGAATCTGAGATTAGAAAAACTTTGAAAAGAATGAAAGAAAGTAAGACGAGGGGCCCTGATAGTATTCCATTCAAGGTATGAAAATATCTCGAGAATATAGCTATAGTATGGTTAACCAAGTTGTTCAAAAATATTTTTCAATCGAACACGATGTCTGAGAAGTGGAGGAGAAATATATTGATACAATCTATAAGAATAAGGAATATCCAAAGTTTTACTAATTACTAGGGAATTAAATTGATGAGCCACAATATAAACCTTTAAGAGAGTTATCGAGTATTGTTTGAGAGGACGATGTGAATCTCTATGAACTAATTTGGTTTCATACCAAGAAGGTCAACCATAGAAGTAATTTTCTTAATAAGACAATTTATAGATTGGTTTAGAGAGTAAAAGAATGATCTACATATAGTTTTTATTGACTTGAAGAAAACTTATGACAAGATACCAAGAAATATTATATATTAGTCTTTGGACAAACATAAAGTCCCAACAAAGTATATTGCCGTCATCAAGGACATGCACAATAATGTTATGGCTAGTATTCGAACAAGTGATGATAACACAGATTACTTTCCGATTAAAATAGAGCTATATTAGGGATCAGCTTTGAGCCCGTATCTCTTTACCTTAGTAATAGATAAGATTACAAGAAATATATAAGTGAATTTCTCTTGGTGTATGCTCTTCGCATATGATGTAGTATTAGTTCATGAAAGCTGAGCAGAAGTAAATAGGAAATTATAGTTATGGTGGTAAACGCTTGGGTCCAAAGGTTTTAGAGTAACTAGAAATAAGACTGAATACTTAAGATGTGACATTAACACCATTGCACACGAGAGAGATGTGAATTTAGAAGTTCAAGTAGTGTTTAAGAAAATAACTTTTGATATCTGGAATCGATGCTACGAACAGATAGAGATATTAATGCAAATATTTGAAGCATCTGTCATTTTCTATGATAAGAGAGTATCATAGAAACTGAAAGGTAAGTTTTATAAAACACTTACACGTGCTATGCTATATGGGACAGAATGTTAGTCTAAAAAAGACGATATATTCAATAGCTAAGTATTACAAAAATATGTTGTTACGTTGGATTTATGATCATACAAGAATAAATCGAATCCAAAGCGATGATATACATAATTGATTAGAGGTAACACCAATTAAAAAAAACTTATATAACATTGGTTGAGATGATTTAATCATGTCTAAATGAAACCTTAAAGACAACAGTATATTATAAAATACTAAACCAACATGATAGTATAAGTAGAGGTTAGAAAAGAACAAAATTAACATGAAGAGAAGTAATAAAAAATATTAAAAGATTGAGATATACCTAAAGATCTACACTTGAATACAAATGCGTAAAATGTAGCTATTGACGTGACTGAACCGTGATTTAAGGACCATGTTAGGTTTCAATTTTAAACTACCCTAATTTTTTTAGAATTGGTAGGCTTTTTTGTTATTGTTGTTGTATATGTTTTAAGGGCAACAAAAATTGTTCTACAATATTAAAGTAGTGTAATCACCTATTCTTCGTGCAGTTCTCGGAGAAAATTTGTTTTTTGTTCAATATACTTAATAACTGTCACAGAAAATTTCACTGACAATACTCCAACAAATTAGAAAAGAGAAATTATAAAAGAACCTAACTGATCAGTTTTTTTTCTGCTAACAACTCCTTGCAGAATCATATACAGTTAGCGGAAAGCAAAGCCAACTTAATTTTATATCATGAATATTATAACCATAGGGAGTAGGCTGAGATATTTTTTTCTTCTGCACTGTCTTACAGATTAAAACGAATTTTCTGCTATTCGTAATGCAGTAAAAGGAAAAAAATACATAGGATCAAAAGTAGCCAGGATGTCTTACCCTAAGCACCTTTGAGGCCTTCTCTGCACCATAGCCATTACAAATCTGGTACTCTCCTTGTAGACCACGTACGTTATCTATGATAAACACTGAGGGGTCATCGTTGCCCCAGTTTGTGCTTTCACCATAATCTGCTGTAACAGAATCCATTGTCTTCGCCTGATATCAAGAAAAGAGAAAAAAAAAACTAATCATTTTGAGTTAAGCACAGAGATAACTAGATAGAACTAGCTTCAAATCAAAATTAGTAATGATAGATAATGCAGGCATGGCAAGTTAAGCATGTTGAGTCAAGTACAAGCTGTTTGTTCAAGGCCACAAGTGATTCTGCAAAGTAATTCTTCGAGAACAACTGCTTCTCAGTTGACTTACTTTATTTGAGGTTGGAAGGTGTCAAGAATTTGAGTAACCCACAAAAACTTCAGGATAGCAACTAGGATTAAGCTAATCCAGAGAAAATATATATTGAATCAACCAGGTAAACGAACTAACCAGGCATCTTTTTCACTGCAAACATGGCTAATCCACCTAACCAGAAAAAAGATATATGCTAGCAGGAATTTTTAGTTAGTAAATATAAAAACGAGCATAACCTTTTTTTAGAGGAAGCGAGTGTAATCTAATTAACTTTAACCCCAAACAGATACAATATATAAGAAGGCATATTCAGGCAGCTCTAGTCCTCTGTTTGTTTGGAAGAGATTTATTTGAATGTACTACTAATTTTCGCCAATTGCATCCAGAAAAATAAAAAGATGGCTTTATCCTGTGGTACAAGCCAGTTTAAATCACAGAAGTCCACATCTTGCTAGTTGTCAGTGCTGCACATGCTAGCAGGGTGTCCATACTGAGCTTTACCTGAAGGAAGTGCCCGTTTGGTGCCCTAATGCGCACCCTATTCTTGTTGGTGTCACTGCGCACAATCTGGAATGTCTCTGATGGGCCTGGCACAGTCGCCATTGACATGACTGTGCCATTCCTGTCAATGCCCACAAAGTGTTTTTTGAACACCCTGAAATTGAACGTTGTCTCGTTAATCCTCCATAGTGAGAAGCTCTCCCAATCAGAGGCCATTGCTCGGTTGGCAACAATGGTGCTGCCACCACCCTGTTCGGCTGCGAGGTACTTGTCCTGGATCACAGACTTGAAATGGAGAACAGTGCCATCCTATAAAGTTACACACGTTTGAAGAACCAGGAGACCGGTATCAAACACAACAAGGAAACCATTCAGAGGGCTAATGTGCTATTACCTCAGGTGCTAGGGTTGTTTGATGTTCTAACTACATGCAATTGAATTGAGTATACACATACCAGGAGGTCACTGTTGGGTATGCCATCAAATAGTGATGGTAGCATCCAGCCCTCTGTCACAAGCCATCCGCCAAGGTTCACCGACCGGATGGGTGGTGTCGATGGATGCAAATTCTCAAGGGAGATGAATCCATTCTTGATCATCCACTCCATGCTCCAGTGATTCTCGACGTGCTTGAAGGACCAGTATGCCCATCCAAAGGTAGCTCTCCCATACAGGTCTAGCTGCGCTTGCGCAAACCTTTGGTAGTCTTCCTTGGATGCATTACCCGCATACCACTCAGCCGTCCATTCTCCTATTGCAAAGGAGAGTACATACAAACAATATATCAGTGAGCACTCAAATTTCAATAGATTTGACTAACTATAATTTTTTTAATCAATTTCACCTTTTGCATTAATCAAATGAAATGACTTTTTGCACTTCTCCCATGTGAGTGTAATGTGAAAAAGAAGAGGAAGAAACTAGAGAAAAATGTCAGCGCCACTTATTACTACCTACCGACGAATGTGAGAGGGTCGTTCTGCTTTGTGACAGTGCTGAGTTCTGATGAACGGTTATTCCTTACAAAGTTGATGTTCTGCTCCACAGTGAAGTTGTCAAATATGCTGTCGTACAGGTTATAGTAATGCACGTCAATAACCGCACCAAAGAGACCTCTGGCGATGGGGAGAATCTCCATTGAATCCCCCCACAATCGATTTTGTAGGATGACATAGGCTTGTAAAGTGTATTTTCGTACAACATTGTAGGCATCGTGATAGTATTTTGTTAGTGTATCTAACGATACTTCTGGTGCCAGTGGTTCGTTGAGTAATTCTATTGCTAGGAGGCTTGAACTATTGGCATATCTGCATTTAGGATAAAAAGAATTTAAGAAATTTTCAGAAGCTTTGTTAGTTGGATTAAACATAATGTGAGTGCGGTTGATTTGCGAAGTGTTTATTATTGACCTGGATGCAAGGAAATCTATGACTTCCACAGTTTGGGTTATGCTTGCAGCAGTGATGCCCCACTCTAGTGAGCCGTCCCTGGAGGCACCGTGCTCCCACCCATTCTGAGATCCTGGTGCCGCATGCAAGCCCACAATGATACCTATGTTGTACTTCCTACACACACAAAACAACATATGGCAATATTATGTCATTTGTAGTAAAACACCGTGATCACAATAGCTATTATTGTGTTTTAAGTCCATTCATGAATAATATATGCATTTATGTCCAACTCTACAAAACTCAATGCCTAAGATTGTCCATTGTTGCACAATGTACTTGTTCTCTCACTATTTTGTTAAATGGAAACATGCATATGCTTACTCTGCCCATTTGAATGCATTATCCAAGGCTTCAAGAGATCCTCCAATAAAAGGTGCAGGAGGGTTGGGGTCACTGGCAATCCACCATCCAACTGGGATTCTCACAGCATTTAGCCCGTTTGATGAGATGAACTTGAAGTCATTCTCAACTATAAATGTGCTCCAGTGCTCCTGCAAACAAAGGACGTTAGATATATATTAAACTTTAAATATGACTTTTTTCATGCATAAAAGAAAGCTATTTGATGAACTAGAGTAGCTATTTATTTTAGATAAGAATATGGCTATTGCTCTTGTTTTTGGCATGCCCATTTAACAACTAATAATGAATACCATAAATATAATATGCAAGTGCAAGTTCCTTTTTCTTTAGAAGATTTCTTCATAAGAAAGATGAGGACTCTATTCATTGAGAGTTCTACCATTTTATTTGCTGATACCAAATTGGAAGGAACTCAGCATATATTAAAGATTTCTACTGAGTAAAAACAAAAAGAATTGTCAAACTAATAACAACATTGGCATAAATATAGCACTTTGGCTTTTAGGGGCACAAAAAGAGGTACTGGTGATCCATATAGTGTATTCCTACTGTTCTCCAATCAGTGTCTCAACAAAAGTAAAAACAACTGAAGTGTTAAGCTATGCTCAACAAAAGGATTTCATCTAACAAAGTTGGTCAGCTGAAACAAGCTACTGTCCTATCTTACCCTGAGCACCTGTGTGGCCTTGGCTGCACCATAACCATTGCAAATCTGGTATTCCCCTTGCAAGCCATAAATATTATTTACTACAAAGACTGATGGGTCATCATTTCCCCAATTTGTGCAATGATCATAGTCTGCTGTCACTGAATCCATGGCCTTCACCTAACATCACAAAAGGAGAAATTTCTTTCTAACCCGCGATGTAGTTAATAAAAGTACGAATGAAATAACCCTTAAAAGTGGCTTGCATAACATCTACAGTTATTCAACTAACACAGCTTGCTCACTTTATCAAACCAAACGCCATTTTAGAATAACCAGATTGTGTTGCCTGATACAAAAAATATTATGGCAGTTTAACAAAGCTAGGTTTCAATCAGATATAGAGAGAATGCATGCATGATGGTACCAGGTAGCAACTAGCTGCACACGGACATCACATTTTCTATTTCCAAATTGATCTTACCTGTAAGAATTTCCCATTGGGTGCCCTTATGCGCACCCTATTTTTATCGCTGTCAAGGCGTATGATCTGAAATGTTTCTTTCGGCCCCGGGAAGGTTGCTGTTGCGATGACTGTGCCATTACAATCAATGCTCACAAACTGGTTGTTGAAAACCCTGAGATTGAATGTAGACTCAGTGATCCTCCACAGTTTGAAGCTCTCCCAGCCAGACGCTTTGTCCTGGTTGGCAACAATAGCACTGCCTCCGCCCTGCTCAGCAGCAAGGTACATATTGTTGGTGACCGATTTGAATTGGAGCTGGGTGCCATCCTAAGCATGAAACATATTCCAAGCAACCAAGAGATCAATAATGACAATACAACATAAGAGATGGCAATAGCTAGCTAGTTGTGGTATAATATCTCAGCAGTTAAGATTACTTATCGTTACACAGTAGGGTGGACACAAAAAGAAAGAGGGTGTCAGATAGTTAGGTCAATAGATAGATACCAGGAGATCTTTGTTGGAAATGCCATCAAAGAGGGACGGCTGAATCCAGCCCTCTGTCACCAGCCAGCCACCAAGGTTCACTGCTCGGATGGGCAACTTAGGCGGATTTAGTGAGATGTAACCATTCTTGATCATCCACTCCAAGCTCCAATGGTTCTGGACATGCTTAAAGCTCCAAAAGGTCCATCCAAAGGAAGCTTGGCTGTACACATCCAATTGTGCTTGCAAAAACCTCTTGTAATCTTCCTCAGATGCATCACACACATTCCACTCAGCCGACCATTCCCCTGTAGCAATCAAGAGCCCATACCAGAGAATATACCAGTGAGTACTTCCATTTCGATTCTGTCAACTAACTATATAGTTTTAACATATATCACTTATTGTATTATTGATCAATTGATTTTACGTAGTTGTCCACGTGGATCTAATAGAGGAGTAAATCACCCCAACAAAAATTTTAGAACAACAACTTACCTACATATGTGAGAGGTCCATTCTGCTTTGTGAAGCTGCGGAGCTCAGCGGAACGATCATTTCTCACATACTGTATATTCCATTCTGCTGTTTTCTCATCAAATATGCTGCTGTACATGTTATAGTAGTGGATGTCAAACACAGCACCATAGAACCCACCGGCAAACTGGAGAATCTCAATCTGAGTTGAGTACTCTGCAGCCAATGGATTTGACATGATCACATAAGCATTTGGTGCATGCTTCCGCACAGCATTGTAACCATCTTGATAGTATTTATTTAGCGTTTTTGCCGATATTTTTGTTCCCCATGGTTCATTTAGTAGTTCAACAGCCAGGAGACTTGGGCTGTTCGCATATCTGTAGATCAATTCAGGCGAAAGGTCTGTCATTAGATCTTTTTGGTTTTTTTATTTCTCAGTTCTAAGATAATGACGAGGAAAATATTAGTTACTATTATGAGACCAGACCTGGATGCAAGGAAGTCAATCACTTGTACAGTTTGGGTGATGCTTGCATTAGTGGTGCCCCATGCTTGCAAACCATCTCTACTACCACTGTGTTCCCCTGAATTCTGTGATCCAGGTGCCGCATGCAAGTCCACAATGACACCTAAATTGTACTTCCTGTGCACAACAATAAAGGTTGCTTGATCAGTTCGACATACTTTTCTCAATCCTAACTAAGAGAATTTTTTTAATAATGAAGAAACTAGTGTGGTTATGTGGAAAAGTAAATAATCTTACTCTGCCCATCTAAATGCATTATCCAATGCTTCTAGAGATCCACCAACAAAAGGTGCAGGAGGGTTTGGGCCACTGGCTATCCACCATCCAACTGGTATTCTTACGGCGTTTAGCCCATTTGATGAGATAAACTTGAAGTCGCTCTCAACTATGTAAGTGCTCCAGTGTTCCTGCAAAACAAGAAACAAATTGAGAGCAAGGAAAATACTTATATTGTCATAGTATTACCTAGTTTGAAGAAAGTAATATGATCATAAAATTAGGTATTGTTTTCTGCATTCATAAATTAGATCTGTCTGCTAAACTTAAGTTTTAGGCATGTGAAAGCAAGTTTTCTCAGCCAAACGGTTTTTCCCATGCAAATCGTCCGAATTTGCTAGGTTGAGTGTACCACTGACATTGTTGACTAGAAATACATATCACACCTGTCTAGCATTGTTGAAGAATGACACAATTTGAATTGGCTAAAAGTTTAAATGTGATGTGGGGAAGTATTGTTTTCTGAAAAGATCCACCAACAATGCAGGTTTATGTTTTGGAGAATTTGGTTTGGTAACATCGAAAGGACGCCACCACAGGCCACGTCCTCACCTAGGCCGTCGCCCACGCTACTACCCTCTTGCCACCGCCATCGAGGTCACCAGCCAACGCCGTCGTCTTCACCGCCACCACCGAGGCCACGCCGTACCCTCCCCGATGCCGCCATAGAGGTCTCGGGCCACGCAGCCCCTCCATGCCTACCTCCACCGAGGTTTGCCAGCCACGCCGCCACGGAGATGGTAGGTCGCCTCCTCCCCACGCCACTTCCAAGGAGGCTGATTCGCCGCCCCCAGCCGAGCTGGCGATGTCGAGTACTCCCCCCTCCTTCCCCCCTGTTCCCCGGCGGCGGTGGAGGCGGAGATTTCCCCCGTCGGCAATCGGGGGTCATACACGGCGGCGGTGAGCCAGCGACAGCAGAGGGACAGGTGAAGGGAACGAAGAGGAGTATTTTACTCTTTTCCCTTCTATTATTACTCCTAATAGCCGCCAACTGCTCCTTTGCACGAAATATTATAATTAATATATTAAAGTTTTAATTGTATTATAATTATAAATTATAATCGTTTAAATTATAAAAAAGTCAAATTACAAATTGAAAATTATTTATTTTAAATTTTAGAATTAAATTAGTAAGATATTAACTGAGAGTTTAAAATGGGTTGAACTACAAATTTATTAATTTCAAATTTCGTTAAATTGTTATATTGGTTATTTCTAAATTATAGTGCATAGATTAAATAATAATGAATATTAATTACTATTTGATAATTATTAATTTTAAATTTTACAATTATATTAATAAAATACTTCAATTGAGAGTCTAGATGATACAACTCCATATTTATTGATTCTAAATTTTTATCAAATTTTAAACTAAACTAACCAAAATTCAATTAAGATGGATAAAACACCATATTTATTCATTTTAATTTTTTTTATCAAATTTTAAAATAAGTTAATTAAAGAGTATATAATATCTCCAATTGTATAATTTATTTGACATAATTTTTAATATAATCTGATGCTGTTATATTCTAATATATTTAATCGACAGTTAAATCTAGAGTTGTAGAAAGTGCATAGTTAGTATAGGTATAGATTTAGCAATAAAAATAATTAAAAAAAATTGGAACGAAGTGGACATGGGCATTAGAGTTCTTTTTAATGTTGCCGGTGATTCAGCCACAGATTAGAAAACGAATGAGATGAGAAAGATAGGTGGACGACTTGATCATAAGGTCGGATATTTCTGTAAGCAGTCTGTACAGAGCCATAAAGAATATCGTAACCGGTATTCTTTAAGCTTTCTTGGTCACCGGATAGAGTGAGAACTGCTCAGCTTGCTAGTAGTCAGTAGATAGTAGTCACAGGTCCGCTAAAAAGCTCATGGAACTTTAGTTGTAGAGTGATACAACGTCGGAAATCGAGGAGGTACACACTCGACGTAACAACTCATGTCGGTTGGGGCTCTGTGCATTTCTATATTTAAATTGTGTATTAAAATAAGTATAATTATATAATAATATTTATCTTACCAATCAATTCATATTTAAATTTCTTTTCAATTATCCCCAACTACCATCTAACTCCCAACCATCTATTATTTAATTTAATATGAGACACTAGTTCATTTTCTATTCTCCCTAATTTATACTCACACACCTGATGAAGATGAAGGTACTATAGAAACATAAATTTCATTATGCCATTAAATTATTCCAAGTTTTAACCATAAATATTTTCATATATGGCACATAATTCTAAATATTATGCTTCAAAAGTTTTATAAAATTACACCATTAATCAATTTAACTTGACATAAAATGTATATAATATGTTAAAAACTTATAAATCTAACATAATCTTTCATATAATTTTATAACTCACAATTACAATGAATTAAAGATTAATTGGTCAAATGTGTAGTTTTATAAAACTCCACTACTATAATACATACATACGGTTACACGTCACATACCGAAAATCATGCGTTATTATAAAACCTGAACCAATACTATATGTGATTTCTTTAAAAATTACCACTTGATTAACGAGCCTTTTAGATATTGCTATTCTCAATACGAATTTTTTACGTGCTAGCTCGTCATTCCGACCACTACCGAAAGAAACACACAGCGGTGGACTTTAGCGGCGAGCGTCGCGGACACGCTCACGGTCGTTCTGGTGGAGCAGCGTCCAGAGCGTGCTCCTCCCGCACACATCGCACTACCACCGCCGCGGCTCGTTTCCGCAGCCAATGGGGAGCACGCCGCCACCGTGTCCGCAGGAGAACAGTCCGGAAACGTCGCGCCGGAGCCCAACGGGGCTGCGCCACCGCCAGCGGCGACGGCGAAGGGCCTGGAGAAGAGCGGGCGGATGGCGGAGGTGGACCTGCGGCGGACGCCTCGAGCTCCACGAGGCGCTTGCGGAGGCACGCTGAGCAGAAGCAGGTGGGGACGGAGGACGATGAAGAACCAGGTGGAGACGGAGTCGCCGTCTCGGCTTGGCTACCAGCACGTGGTGGCGCGGCTGAGCAGCGACGCCGGCGGTGAGGCGGACGTACGGACGGACGGACAGAGACGGGAGTGGCACAGAAGGAACAAATTCGTAGTAGCGATGGCAAAATTTGAAAAGCCTGTGAATTGGGTGCTAATTTCTAAAATCCCTACAAATTTGATAACAAATAGTAAAATTTCTCCCTAATAAAAAGAAGTACTAGTACTTAGAAAGTACTGACGATTTTTTATGATATTTTGTTAACTCAAACCTAGTACAAAACCAATTTTATTCTATTTCCCACCGTGTTGAATGCATCTACCCCTACATCACGCGTATTTGTTGCGAGTTTTTATGTCTTATGTATTTAGCGATGCAAATAACTTTAATAGAAAATTGAATGAGAAATTATAGAATTTGATACGCACAAGTCATGCTCTATACCTCTAACATAGCAACCTCTCTAACTATAACATAGCAACCTCTCTAATTATGAGATATGGCTAACAACCCTATCAGGATAGTTTTTTAGGGTTGAGCTAGATTATGAGAAGGTACGATGTTTAGAGAAAGGTCAGAAAGTTAAAGACCCAATAATGGATAGTTCCGATAGGGGGTGTAGCACCATCGAAACCATAGGGGTGGAGGATGGTAGGCTATGAAGATAGTAGAGGAATCAATAGGAGCTTGTGTGCTATAAGTATTGTAACATGGGGGCATTGAAGAGAAGGAATGATAAGGAAGGAGAAGAGATTTAGTCAAAGAGTGAAGGGAGGAGAGAAGTGCTGGTGTATCTGACTAATAGGTTTTGTTAGCATCAGAGGTAGATGGGTTAGTGACTGCATAGGGGCATTGGAGAGGAGGAATATGATAGGGGAGGAGAAGAAATCAAGCCAAACGAATGGAAGGAGGAGGATAGTGGTTCTATGTCTTGGGCGGTAGGCCTTGTTGGCATTGAAGGTGATGTTGGAGATATAAAGGGGCGGTAGGGCACGAGGTGGATGAGAGGTAGGAGTAAGTGGTGGCAATAGAAGTGCTACTCAAGAGTGACGTGAGTGATTCGAGAGGAAGAGATGCGCTGTGAGAGTGTGAGACATTATATTTTAATCCTATGGTTAAGGATTGGCAAGATTGGAAGATAAAATTTCTTGATGATATTGTATAGGTAGTCCCACAAATAAATGATATTTCTAAAGAAATATATTACATTTGTTTTTCTGAAGTTGATATATTAAACATGTGTAAAAGTGATATTTTTAGTTTAGTATAACCAATTAATTAATAAATTGAGAAAGCCGGTTTAGAACAACCTCATTATCAGCACTTCATTGAATAATTCAATGATAATGAACATCTACATGTATTGAATTCACATCTGAAGTGGTACGGCATAATCCATTTTATTTTCTTTTTGAAGTCTATGTGGGCCATAGCACATTCCTTAGGAACAGCTCTCATCTACAGCATCATCTTTTTATAAATTAAACAAGTAATTTCCATTGGTCAATGCATGGCATATGGAGAAAAAACAATGTAACCAAGATGCTTTCATCTAACAAATGGGCAAGTGTAGTTGAATTGAGCATAACTTACCCTAAGCACATATGTGGCCTTCTCCATACCATAGCCATTGCATAGTTGATATTCTCCTCGTAGTCCATCCACCCTATTTATGACAAATATGGAAGGGTCATCATCACCCCAGTTTGTGATCTCACCATGGTCTGCCGTCACTGAATCCATGGTCTTCACCTAACATTTCCAAAAGCAAATTTAACCTTTTTATTTCGGTGACAACCCTGTCTTTAATAAAAAAATTAGCAGACAATACAATAATTTTCATCTTCGTAAATACATTGTATTACACGATAGTTTAGATTTTTACTTTTCCATCCAATCATGTGACATTAAGAAATCTAAAATTCAGAATCCTAACCATTTATCGAATTGAACTTGAAATCTACTAACCAAATAATCATGCACCAAACATGAATAAATGTACGGATGTACAACTATGTCAAGGTTGTGAACCAACAAGGTCCGTAGAGGGGGCATTTAATCAATCTAGGCTCAATCAGATAGACCTGGTCGGCCGCTATTTGAACGTTTTGTTTTCTAGTTTGAGGAATATAAGGGCTACATATAACTTATAATCCATTATAGAAACAACAGTTATACAGTTTACGATGGAAGTTTAGCAATAATGTTGATGTTCTATTTTGCAATTTGCACTCTTTCAATATGTAACCTCTATAATAACAAGCTGTAACTTATTTTAAGCAAAGACCAAAATAAATCTTATTATGTAAAAAAATAATCTTAAATAAAATGTGCCATGGTAAACTTCAGACTATTGATTTCCCTATGTACTAAATAAAACAACCAATTAGAAATACCAATGACTCTATTTTTCCAAAAATTAATAATTGCATAATACGAAATTAATAAATATGAAGTCCTACTGTTTTATTTACGTAATTTTGAAATCATTGGTAGGTTGTAACAGATATGAACTATTTTCGCTACAATTTAGAAAAATAACCCATGTGTGTAGTATATGATTAAAATTTTAATATTTAGAATATTAACAATAATAGCCAATGCAACTTTTGGGTTGGCATTAGATGGATCTTACAATCCATAGATTGTGTTTATGCTTGTGGAAAAAATAAAAACAATTGGAAGTTATTAAATTATAAAACATACTACATTGAAACTCCAAACACAAACACAATTAGATACTTAATAAATTCCAAAATATTAAGTAAAACATCAAAACAACATAAGATGGATGGATTCCAAATTTAATATCTATGTAATCCTAAAATTTAAAATTAATAATTAACAAGTAGGAACTTCAATGTAATCCGTTGTAATGCTTATATATATCTAACCACTAGTCCTTTCTTCCTATATATAAGTGTAACCACAGAGCATCAACTCCTATAAAACTGATCACATGTGAGGCCACGTCATCAGTACAGATGAAAGCAATCCAGACCGTCAGGATGAGCCACAACTTTTGCAGTGGCCTAATTAGCGCATTTGCTTCCCGATGTGCCCTGGTTAGCCCAACCCAACGCAAAGCAGCAGTCGATGCTTTAGTGTCCCCTGCCCTATAAGCGTGCACGAGGCATCAGCGTGCTTACTTAGACATCGAGATAGCATTCAACAAGATAGGCTTTCAGTCAAGTTAAGACTAACGTTAAAATGATTCTTTAATATATACTTTATATTTAAATATAAATCTTTAGATATATTTTGCTCTTTTTATTAAAATAATAGCCATCGAGATAGCATTTACCGAAAATAATGGCGGCCACGTTTTATTCAATCATAATTTAGATATATCAATAGCTACTTTTTTAAGTCTTTATATTTAAATATAAATCTTTAGATATATCTTACTATTTTATTATTATTATTATATTAATTTTAGTGTTATCTATCTCTCTTTATATTATTATATATAAGAGTCTTCTTTAAAATAATAACGAGATAGCATCCACCCGAATAATGACGGTCACCTTCTCCTCTCCCTCCTTCCTCTTATATAGCCTCAAATCTCAACACTGTACACGTACAACCCACTCTTTCTCTCGATTTGCTCCCACTGAATCTGTCTATTGGATGCAACCCAGTTCTCCGGCCAACTGTACAGCAGCCCCAGTTCCTAATTGTTCTAGACACGCCCAAGCAAATCTGCCATCCAGGGCACAACGAGTATGATTCCTACACGCACACAGAGAATGATGAAGCCCTTCTGGTTTTCTACCCAGCCGAGGAGTATAAGTTCAGACGTGCTGATTGTAAGCAGTATTAAATCGCTACTTCGTCTTGCAGTTTCCTGCTTGATACAGCTATTTCAGTTATGCAATTTGCATACGCCTCAAATCCACATGCTCTGACATACCCCTCCCAGTGGATAGGCTTTATGTTATCACTTTGTATCTGCCATCTGTTTATCTTTCAATATATGCATGTTTCACTTATCCCATTGAATTTCTACTATACTATTTTACAGATGACAGACCTTCCTCTAATTGGTACCTGATGGAACTATGGAAGGATCGAGTTGTTCGAGAACTATTGTAGAGATGTCATGTCCTCCATGTTTTTTCCATGCATGCAAATGTAACCATCACAACATGTTGGCTCAAATCATTGCCCAAATCACACAGCAACGCGCGGGGTTTTCACTGGTTGGTTGCAATTGTCTACACCATCTGCTAACTGCATGTCCTAGTGGATACGTCGGTGTCACCGCATGATTGAATTGAATCCCACGTGTGTATGATATACGTCCAGCTTGGACCAACCCACAAGTGGCAACTTGTAGCATATATGAATCCATGCTATTTGGAGTACGGAAACTATTTTTCCCGTGTTCTCGTGGAAATTAAATTGTTTTTCACCGAATCTTATGAAATTCCTATAAAACTCTTCCGTCACCTATAGTCACCATGCATGCCATTTGACAGCGTATGAAACTGCAAACGTTTTAGATAATGGAAAATAAGTAATGCATCTTCGGCCTCTGCGCCAGTTGCACCCACCAACGCAGCAAAACCTTACCTGCAAGAATTTTCCATTGGATGCTCTGATGCGGACCCTGTTCTTGTCACGGTAGCTGCGCACGATCTTGAACGTCTCCGATGGCCCCGGTGTGGCCGCCGTCGCGACGACCATGCCATTGCCGTCGACGCCCACGAAGTGCACAGCGTTGTCATCGAATGCCTTAAGATTGAACGTGTTCTCATCGATCCTCCACAGCTTGAAGGTCTCCCAGTCGGATGCATTCTCACAGTTGGCGACGACGGCGGCGCCACCGCCATGCTCGGCGGCCAGGTACATGCCGTGGACTACCGACTTCAACTGGAGCTGGGTTCCATCCTGCAAATATACAATGGTTTTCAGGTATTTTAAAATGGTCTATGCTGATAATAGAAATTAATTCAGGCCGTTTATTTTTTCTAATCCAGTTATATTATACCTATATATATTACCACTATAACTACAGGCTGGTAGTAGAATTTTTTTTTCTGCTGACAGTTGAACTTATATATCAACGATTGAGATTACTGATAATACTCATAGCAGAATAGTAGAGAAGTTGATCTAACGTTTTACGTTAGGTTAATAAATTATAAATGCTAATTGCACGGCCTCGTAAATGTTGCACTCAAGTAAAAAAGTTCAGAGGAAATACGAGAAAGTCGTTGTTAGGGATGCCGTCAAAGAGGGACGGCAGCATCCAGCCCTCTGTCACCAGCCAGCCGCCGAGGTTTACCGACCGGATGGGCGGCACCGGCGGCGACGAGCCGCTCAGTGTCACCATGATCGGTATCCTCTCGCAGCTGGAGCTAAACGAGAGAAGAGAGACGGTGGCTATAGCTAGCTGTAGGCCCAAAGGAGACGCGAAGGAGATGGAGGCACTTGTATATATAAGCCGAGTCCCACGATTAGAGCGCGCTCTCTGAGTTCAGCTGCCATTCCAATCCTACGTAGCTTGTCTTGTCACTAGTTAGTTAGACTATGGGCCATATGGGTTACATGGGTATTAGTGACTTCTTCTTTATCTCAACTTGATTTTTGTTACATCTTTAAATAATTGTATCTATGTTAAAGATACAATTTAAGTAACAAAGTTTTTCCATACTTATGTAGAAAGTTACAAAGAGAAAAGTTTCTGCATGGAAATTTTGCTATTCATGTACAAAGTTTCTACGTACAAACTGTACTATTCATGCATAAAGTTTCTACGTATAAATTTTATGTATAAAGTTTAAGCATTTCTTGTACAAAGTTTTTTTAATAGAAAGTTTATTGTTAATGTACAAAGTTCAAGCGTTGGCAACCTAGGGGGTGTTTTAGAGCACAGCTAGCCGCCTGTGCGATATGGACAGGCATGTCCGAGTAGGAAAGGAAAAAAAACCTAAATCTGAAACATGGGCTGACACACGTAGCGTTTACTCCGTATACTCTGCTTGTCATGATCGACATGATGTGTAAGTACGATTTAATCCCTATTATTTTTAATTTATTCACCAAATCATTAAAATAGATTATTTACGCTAAGCTTTAAAAAATATGTTTTTTCAAGAAAAAAATCCTTCTTCTCTATTTGTTTTTAAGCTATTTTTAAGTTTATTTCTAAAAATATTTAATGTATCTCTATAACCAATCAAGTACAATAATAACTCGCTCTATACTAATTTGATAATTTTGGAGAGCTTCAATATTAATTAGAAAGATTTAACTGTATTATTTAGAAATATGAGTTATAAGTTATATTGTACCATCTTGATGGAGGATCAAAGTAAGAGTCCAAAATAATTAAATTTGCTAATTTTTCAAAAGGATAGACGTATGGGATGGAAACTCTGTGAAATTGAATCAAATCATATTGATGTCAAAGCCCTCACATGCGAGCTTGAATATTTTGTTGGCAACGCGTGACAGGAGGTGAAGAGATCGATAAATAACAGAGCAAAGACGGTTGCGCTGTTCGCAAACAAGAAAAAGACTTGAACAGTTCAATTAATTTGAATAGGTGGGATGATCGAGTTTACCACAGAGGAAATCAGTGAGATTGATACATGTAAAAGCAAGAAAGCGCAATCAGATCTAGGTGGCAGAAGAAAAGCAAATAAAGCGATAAAATTGACCATAAACACATAGGGAGGACAGCCTTTGGAGAAGCCTAACAATTCATCCGTGCACTGCTGGCAAGAACGTACATTGTTATAGTCTCTTCGTACTATATTTTATAATTACAACGTATGGTGATACAGTTGAGCATAAACATGACAGGACAGTCTTTGGAGAAGCCAACCAACTCATCCATGCACTACCCTCTCTAATGACAAGTACATTTATGTTTTCTAATAGACCCTTGGTACTATATTTTTTTAATTATAACGGAAGAAATTGACCGTAAACATTGGAGGACAGCCTTTGAAGAAGCCAACAAATCCATCCATGTACAGCCTTTTTCTAATGCAAGAAAGTACATTCTAGTACCATATTTTTTAATTATAACGTACAATTAAAACATGTATCAGAATCATATTATGATAAATGTAGACTATATTTAAGCTAAAGTGAGAGTCCAAATTAAATACACCGAATTTTTTTCCATAAGCCAAAACCACGTACATATTAAAATGGCTAAGCTTAGCATGCAAATACTTAGAAACACCATGCGTATAATTATGAATTTTGGAACTATTAAACCATGGAAAAACTATAATGGATACTCCAACGAGTACAACTTGATATTTATTAACTATACGAAATTTTGTAGTTATGAAAATCTATGATTAAGATTTCAAACTGAGTACAACTTAGTATTTATAAAGTTACAAATTTTAGATTAATTAAGAAAACAACACCAAATTGAGACTCCAAAACAAATTGATTTAGATTCCATCGATGATATGGACATGGCCTGAAGATTTGGACTCCATCAACGATGCACCGACCTGGAGACCTCTACGGATCAGGTTCTACTTTTTGTCAATCAAAACTCTCCACCTTAGGTGCTATTTTTTCTCAATCAAAGATTGGTTTCTAATTCGGTTGTCCTTCACCTAAAACAACATCAATTATGACTCAGCTATGCCACAGCCTGATCCTATAAATTTCATCTGCTAAGATATAGATCCACAAATCAAAACGTTTGTTTGCACCTAAGATTATCCATCCATGGTCGTCGCATCTGCTATCCATGAAGGAAGGTATTCCATTGAACTCGCATGTTCTATGTGGCCTATTTAAGACATCTCGATTTTTTTTATTTTGATTGAAACAATGAAATGTTGCTGATCTTTTGAATATTAAATACAATGGTGTTTAATAATAATTTTTAACTAGAGAAGATATATTGTCCTAATGCACTGTAGGTAGTCTGCATCAATTCTTCCTGATAAGCAATCCTATATCGGTAATAAATCTGCCACATGCTTCATCCAAACACATTTGTTCCAGTGAATTGATATATATAATTTAGTAGACTAGTTCAGAGCTTTTCTCCTTTTGGCCCTTTACATTTAATTGAAATACAATTTGTGTTTACCATCTTGGGTTATTTTTAAAGCCTGTTTAATCTACGTTGTGTCTACTGTAATGATGTGGGCCACGTTTACGCAGGACATCTAATTTGCATGATAAATAAAATTATTAATTCCTTCTAATATGTACAGTTTTTTTTACTTCGACGTTGTGTCTACTAAAAATAATGTTGACTGTACAGTTTTTTTTAAACTTCCATCTAATAGCAAGAGTGTGGGATTCCAAACCATGTAGAACTCACAGTTATTAATTCTGAATTTTGGAATTGTTAAATTAAGAAATATCAAATTGAGGCTCCAAGAACAGATAGGTGGTGATTAATTCCAAAATTCATAATTATTAAATAATGGACTAACTGAACCTTCCAACCAAGTACAGCGATATTTATTAATTTTGCCTTTTTTAAAAGCTAATGTTTGGACTCCAAACCGAGTAGAACTAAGTATTTATTAATTATAAAATTTAAAATTATTAAATCATGACTAAAATACAGTTGAGACTACAAATGGAGGACAAGTCAATATTCAATTGTAACAAATACTAACTAGAGACTCCAAGCTTAGTATAAATCACTAACTAATAATATTAAAAATTTTAAATTATTAAATTTGGAGCAAGAAATTAATAGAAAAATATTATAGATTATATGTGTATAATCACTAATTTTCTTGCAACTATAAACATACAAATTACTTTAAAAAAAGTTTACTTATTAATTTTTCACAAAGTTTAATAATTACTTCACAATTGAAATTTTAATATTTATAATATTAATATCAATATTCCAAGCAATGGGTTGATGAGTAGTTTGTTTAATGTGACTTGGGTTTGGTGACCTGTTAGGAAGATGACCTCCAAAAAAAACAAAGTAACATGGTGACCGTAACAACATTAGCAGCACGGTAGATCTGCCTGATAATAATTTGTGTAAATACTTTCCAAGTGCTTACTATCTTTGTTTTTACATATATGATACATGATGCTTAATAATTTATCTTATTAAAAAATTACATAAATATCATTTGTTTTATTTTTAAAATAGAGTAAAATGCACAAATGGTCCTAAATTTATGTGGGTGTGTCATCTAGGGTCCTAAAATCTTATATTGTATTTTCAGTACTTGTTCTAAGTGCCATTCAGATCCAAACAGATTCTAACCAACTCCGTATGCTGATATAACATATCACAATGATGCGGACTCTCGTTCTAATAAGTGGAAAAGAGATTTTATTTTTTTCTATATGAGTTACATGTGGGTGCTAGTGACATGCAGGCACAACGTGGCATATCTAGCTCACAGAGCGGGTTGGAATCTATTAATATAGATGACATACTTACATAAATTTAGAACCGTCCGTGCACTTCACTCATTAAAGTACTTTAAGCATAACTTATATTTTCTATATTTGTATAAATTCTTTAATAAGAAAAAATGGTTAAATATTATGTCCAAAAGTCAATATTATTTAAAATCAAGGGAGTGTTTTGCTGTGATCACAGGTGTTTTTGGTGTCTGCAGATTAATTCCCATGCGGTCATGCCACCCAAAAGGCAGTGTCATCTATATATGTCAATTTGTGTGATTACTGTTGCTGGTAGTTTAAGGGTGTACATGTAGAAGGTTGGCAAAGAAGATAGAACCAAATTAAACATGCCAATTTACCACCTGATAAGATGAAATTGGAGTATAGCCAACTAATCTTCGTTCAACTCTTTCAACTAGTGGCAAGAATGCATGGCACACCTAGGTCGGGTCACTCAAGGGGAAGGATTCAAGACTAAAGTGGTCTAAAGAATGTTTTTCTCTTTTTTTAACCGAGTTCGAGAGAATTTCAACTTTGTGTTCATCTAGATTGATTGGTATCATTGATGACTACTGAAAATTCGATTTTCGCTTTTGAACCAGTAGATTCAGCAAACATGTGGAGCAGGCTCTAACTAGAAAACGCTATATATCTAGCTACAACAGCATAGCATATAAATATATATATGAATATTAAAAGCATAAGTTTTAAAATTGTGCAACAGCTACAGGATTGATAGACCTAATTCTGATTATTGCTGCTATTATCTTATCAGGAGAATGTAGTCTGTACCATTGAGTTTGTAGTGGTTTAACAATATTGATTTTGTCTCTTTTTATAATAAACTAGTGAGTTATTTATTGTTTCGACAATATACCATTATATACTTTTTAGAAATATCCGAAATGCTTTTTATTGACAATTAATTGGCTACACTAAAAGTTTGATTTTTTTTTGATTTTTTGTGTGGCTTTGTTACATGACACAGGAGTTTGTCTGTATGTTTTAATATTTTTTCATGTTTTGTTTTTTTAAGAAAAGTTTTTGTGTGATATATAAGAGAGGAATTGCTTACACAAAATATAATATCACCCAAATATTTGTTATAATTTTATTTTCCCATGCGCAAGCCAACTGGTACAATAAAACATCAATACTACTCTCAACTCAACTGAACACATCCAAAATCAAAATAAATTAGGTAGGCTAGAATAGCCATTGATAATATAGCATAACCATATTAACTCTGACATAAACCAATAAATCAGTTCAGAATAGCAAACAGTGATTAACTATGGTTCAACCCGTTAGGACTGCATATGTCATCGGAAAGACAAAAAAAGCAACATTGTGGGGCCGGTGGCTTGAGGTATCCTCTGTACTAGGAATAGGAAGTCCTTGCTGGGAATGCCTTTCGTCTATCTAATTTCCGAAATTAATGACGAGAGTTCTCTGCCTGTTCATTGTTGGCCAAATGGACTAAGATTTCTATTACCAGTTATTTGCTTTCTGGCTTACCAATGAGGTTTCATTATGCTCGTCAAGAATTTTGTTTGATTTGAGCCCTCTAATTCCGGCTGCAAGGCACAAACATGAGATAAATTTGATGCCACGATATGCCCTGGGTAGACTTATTCATGGACAAACTGATTATATTCAAATGTGTGTAAATAGTATGAGATAAGACGTGACAGAGGACAAATAAAGGCAAAGATCATTATGTTCAAATGTGTTCCTCTTACAATTCGCAATATAAGCCTTACAATACCAACATGCATCTGGATACATGCTTCCACATGGCCAACAGAATTGGTTTATTGGCCGAAATTAAATAGATTTACAGACTTATTCTAGTTCTGGTTAATCAGATCGAAATTTCTTTTTAGACAATAATAGAAAAGCATTCTTACACTTCTGGCCTCTGCATTAGGTATGTACAGCCCACCAGATAGAAATATGGCACTATTTCTATTTTTTCAGTGAGATGCATCCGTTCTTTATCATCCATTCCATGCTCCAATGGTTATGAACATTCTTCAAGGTCCAGTAAGCTCTCCGAAGGTGGCTCTCCCATATACATCAAGATGCGCCTGCGCAAACCTTTGGTAGTCCTCCTTGGATGCGCCCCTTATGTTCCACTCTGCCGCCCATTCTCCTGCATCAAAACAAGTAACATTCCTCGATCAACAATTAGAAATTTCAGACCTTTTGATGTCTAGTACACATAAGAGTGAAAGGCAATTTCCAACTTTTCAATATATGCCAGTCAGAACAGATGAGGGAGAGATCGTTCAAACAAGAAGATAGGAAGAGGAAACCAAAAAACGTGAGAAGGCCACTTTGCTTCGTGATGTTGCTGAACTCGGACTTGCGATCGTTCTTCACAAACTCAATGTTTTGCTCTACACTGAACTTTTTGAATGTGTCATTGAACAGGTTGTAGTAGTGTACGTCAATGACTGCACCTGGGAACCTGCCCGCGAAATCAAGAAGCTCAGTGTTGGACTCCCCTGCCAGCTGATTTGACATGATCTCATAGGCCTTGGCAGCGTGTTTCCTCACAGCGTTGTACGCATCCTTATAATATTTCTTCAGTCTTGTTAGGGGTACATCGGGCCCCCATGTCTCGCTGAGTAGCTCAACTGCCAGCAGACTCGGGCTATTGGCATATCTATAGATTAATTAAGGTGAAAAAGAACGTTACAAGAATATCAAAGGTTTGTATGGTATGTTTAACAATGATAAGGAATTTTGTTAAGAAACCTGGACGCGAAGAAATCAATGATTTCCACAGTTTGGGTGATGCTTGCATCAGTGGTGCCCCATTCTAGTGATTCATCCCTTGAGGCGCTATGCTCCCAATGGTTTCGTGACCCAGGCGCGGCATGCAAGTCCACAATGACACCAATATTGTAATTCCTGTGGATGAACAAGACATGAGTTATATCGACCTACATGTGCCAGCAGTTCACCAAAAAGTTTAAGTTGATGATAAAAAAAAGGTGGGCAATTTTCTTGCACCTTATACAAATAAGTATGCCATTTAAATGTACACTGGCAATGTAAGCAGCACTTTCCTCTTGATAGCACAGAGACAAACTATCTGGTATATTTCTTCACCCAACATGTCCATCAGGGTAAGAGGTGTTTATTCGTAATTAAATGGCAGCATGGAGATACCTACTCTGCCCATTTAAATGCATTATCAAAGGCTTGGAGGGATCCTCCAACAAATGGAGCTGGAGGATTGGGGTCACTGGCAATCCACCATCTGACTGGGATTCTCACTTCATTTAGCCTACTCGGTGAGATGAATTTGAAGTCACTTTCAACGATATATGTGCTCCAATATTCCTGCAAATCATAAAGTTTAAGAAAATATGATAGTCATCGCTATGATTCTTCCTGACTGCAGAAGTGTAGTATACAGTGAGACGGAGACTCCGTTTTCTATATAGCGGGATTGGATCTATATATATATAAGTCCAATAGTCTAACATTCCCACTCAGTCATAGCGGGAGGGGAATGAACGCAGAGAAACGAGAAGGCCTTTGGTCATGATGTCGGCGAACTAGTGCGTCGACAGTACATAAAGCATTCGAACATGTCTTAAAGCGATCTTTTCACATACGAAGTAAATATCAATCTTAATATGCTTTGTAAGTCGATAATGAACCGGGTTGACGGTCATGTAGACGACAGTGACGTTGTCGCAGTAGACAACGGTCGTAGAAGTGATGGGTGTATAGAGCTCCTGGAGAAGCTAGCGAATCCAGCAGTACTCGGCGACGACGTGGGCGACGGCGCGATACTCGGCTTCGACGCTGGACCGAGACACTGTAGTCTGACGCTTGGAGGACCAAGAGACTATAGTGTCGCCGAGGAGGATGCAGTATCTGGAGGTGGAGCGTCGAGAGTCGGGGCAACCCGCCCAATCCGCGTCAGAATATGCGGTGAGAGATTCGATGGGGCCGGAGCTAAGATGTAGGCCAATGGATAGTGTGCCCTTCCGCTTGAGCAGCGCGAGGTGAGGTTCGAGCGGGACATGCATAAAGAGGCACACTTGCTATACGACATAGGTGAGATTAGCCCGTGTAAGTGTGAGGTACTAGAGAGCACCAACAAGACTCCGGTATTGGGTGGGGTGGGCGAGAAGAGAGCTGTCGGTGGCGAAGAGCTTGGCATGAGTATCGACCGAAGTGACGGTAGGGTGACATTTGGCTATGCCCACATGCTGAAGAAGATCCATGGCATACTGGCGCTGGCAGAGGAATAGCTCGTGCGAAGAGCGCGTAACAGAGATAACAAGGAAGTGATGGAGAGAACCTAGATCGGTCATGGCAAACTCCGAGTGAAATCAGGCCATGATGTGTTATAGGGTGGTTGTCGAGGACGCCGTAAGAATGATGTCATCGACATAGAGAAGGAGGTAGGCAGTGGTGTCTCTGGTGTGAAGGATGAAGAGGGACGTATCGGAGACGGAGGCCACAAAGCCAAGTTGCCAGAGATAGGCAGCAAAATGCTGGTACCAGGGCCGAGGGGCCTGTTTGAGGCCATAGAGAAAACGCTGAAGGAGACAGACGTCGTCAGCACGAGATAGGTTAACGAAGCCTGGAGGCTGCTGGCAGTAGACCGTTTCCGTCAGATGGTCGTGAAGAAAGGCATTCTTCACGTTAAGCTGATGGATTGGCCAGGAACACGAGGAAGCGAGAGTGAGCACAACCCGAATGGTAGCGGGCTTGATGACGGGGTTAAAAGTCTCGTCGTAGTCAACGTCGGGACGTTGAGAGAAGCTGCGGACTACCCAGCATGCCTTGTGACGAGCAAGCGAGCCATCGAAGTGGAACCTGTGTTTAAAGATCCATTTGCCGGTTACAACGTTGGCATCGGGAGAACGAGGGACGAGGCGCCATGTCTCGTTGTCCATAAGGGCATTGTACTCATCGACCATAGCCACACGCCATTGAGAATTGGTCAAGGCAGAAAGATGAATAGCTACGATGGGTGAGACGACAGAATAGACTGCAGAGAACCTGTAGCGCTGGGTAGAGCAGAGGGACCCGGTTTGGGATCAGGTGACCATATGAGAGGAGGTGGAGGCTGCAGGGGCCGCATGGTTCGATGGTAGCGTTGGTGGTAGGGCAGGGTCGGAAGGAGGAAGGGTGGTATCGGCTAGAGATTGGCGACTGTAGGTTCGGAGAAAGGGCTAGACGAGGCCAGCCTAAGCCGATGGAGGGTGGGGGGCCGATAGGGGTTGGTGAGCCGATGAAGGTTCATGAGCCGATGGAGTGTGGGGGGCCGATGGGGGTTATGGAGCCAATGAAGGTCTAATGTGGGTGACAACGGAGCGGAGAAGAGTGGGATAGTCGTTTAGAGGATCCTCAGGAACGACCGATAGAGAGTACGAGGGTGTGGTGGGTGGAGAATGTCGGGATGGTACCGTGTTGGTTAGAAGGAAGTCAAGGTCACTAGACGAGGGTCCATGGTGAAGTAAACCGAAAGGGAAGCAGGACTCGTCAAAGACGACATGGCGGGAGATAATGATTCGTTGGGTGGAGAGATCAAGACAGCGGTATCCCTTGTGGGAAGAGGGATAGCCAAGAAAGATACAGGTGGTGTAGCATGGTGCGAGTTTATCAGGGGCGATGGCTATTAGGTTGGGATAGCAGAGACACCCAAAGACGCGTAAGTGAGAGTAGTCGGGCGTCTTGTGGTACAGAAGGGTGTAGGGAACATTGTTACGAATGGAAGAGTAAGGACGCCGATTTAGTAAGTAGGTCGCAGTGGTTAGCGCTTCAGTCCAGTAGGGTGCAGGTAGATGGGTGTGAAGAAGCATAGTGTGACTGATGTTGTTTAAAGTTCGAAGAAGTCATTCAGCCTTACCATTTTGGGGAGAGGTGTAGGGGCAGGAGAGGCACAGGTAAGTACCACGGGAGGTGAGAAAGGCTTAGATGGTACGGTTTACAAATTTTGTATCATTGTTGGTCTGGATGGCTTGGATGGAGAGATCGAATTGGGTGGAAACGTAGTTTGTCAAGTTGATGAGGTGAGAGGCAACCTCGGACTTGCTTGTGAGAGGAAACGTCTAGCAGTAGTGTGTATAATCATCAAGTAATGCAAGATAGTACTGATAACCCAAGACACTCTTAACTGGAGAAGTCCATACATCACAGTGAATTAATTCAAAGGGTCTAGAGGTACAAGACATAGAGGGGAGGAAAGGCAGCCGCATATGTTTGCCAAGTTGACAAGAGTGGCAAACAGTGGAGCTGTTATGGTTGCACTGTATGGAGGGGCTGTGACGGAGAGTGGCGATAGCGTCGAGGCTGAGGTGACCAAGGCGAAGATGCCACAAGCTGGTGAAGATGGCTAGGCTAGTGTGAGGAGTAGACGGCATAGCGAGGATGGTGTAGAGGTCGCTGCCACTATTGCATCTGAGTATCTCACGCCGGGTCGGAATATCCTTCACAGAGAAATCAGAAACGTCAAACTCAATTGAGTAATTGTTATCTCCGGTGAATTGGCGGATAGAAAGTAGATTGTGGACGAGTAAAGGAACTATGAGTACATTGTGGAGTGGGAAATTGGTTGTGGGTGTAGATAGGATGGAGTCACCATGGCATGTGATAGGGAGAGATTGCCCATTACCGATGGTGACGAAAGGGGAGGAGGAAGGGTGACGAGAGAGTAATATATCGTCTGATGAAGCCATATGAGATGACGCACCAGAGTCTAGCACCCAGGGGTGCTGGGGTTGGACCCTCTTCTGGTTGAGGGTGGCAATGAGGCTAGTTTGTTTTCACGAGGGAGCCGACTGGGTGGTCGGTGTGATCAGCTGAGACGGTTGGACGGGAGCGGATGCCAGGTGGGCCTGAGGGTGTGCGCCGAGGACCCCGGGTTGCTAGCCGATGGGGCTGCGCAGTTAGGGTTGGGGTGCCCAGGGGTTGTAGCAAAACCATGGACCCATGGGGCTGGCAGACGGGCTAGGGATAGAAGCAGGGCACGGTTGCATCGGACCACTCCAGCTCTTTCCCTTACTCTTCCCTTTGCCTTTGCCGTTACCACCGGCACGGGCTTTGTTACCGTGGCCGAAGCCATAGCTATCAGAGTCACGAGAGGTGGTAGCAGTGCATGGTGGGCGACGGCCGATGGGGTTGGAGCAACTATGATCGGCTGCGGCGAGGAGAGCGGTGTGGGCCATAGTCTTCTCATCGTTGGCCAGTCGAAGTTCCTTGAGAACTAACATATCATGGGCCCGGGCAAACATGAGAAGAGGTGTGGAGTTGACGATGTCATCAGCGGTATTGGAAAAACGAGGGTTGAGGCCTCCCAGGAGGGCAATAACGAGTTGTGAGTCGGCCACAGGGTGGCCAACATCACGAAGGGCGGCGGTCTTGACCTTTAGGCGTTGGCAGTACGAGGAGACAGAGGAGTCCCCTTACACCATGGAGTGGAATTCATTAAGGAGGAAGATGGCGCGTGGCTACTTGTTGGCATGGAATATCCGCTCAATGGCCACTCAGAGATCCCGAGCAGTAGGGTCAGTGTTGTCCATTGCAAGGTCAAGAATGGAGTCATCGACCGAGCCAAGTAGCTAGCTGCGCGCGCAGCACTCGGCGATGTCCCACTGGGGATCATCGAGTCATGGTGGAGCGGAGCCTTCGATGTGGGAGCGAAGGCCAAACTCTCCACATAAGGATTTGAAGAAGAATACCCACTTGAAATAGTTGGCATTGAGGTGATGGGAACGTGAGATTTCACATTGACGACGGCGTAGGGTGGTGAGAACATCGGCGGAGTGGTCCCTGAGTTATGGTCAAGAGCGCCGATAGCCGAAAGGGATCCGGCGACTGGAAGAGTGCCGGAACTAAGAGTCAATTCGGTGGTCATGACGAGAGAGTAGCGGGGCGTGATAAGCTGATGAGGGTAGTGAGCCGATGAGGAGAGGCGGGTGTCCGACGGGGAGAGCCGATGTGGGAATGTGTAGCCAATGAGAATAGGTGGCTGATGAGAGTAGATGGCCAATGAGAGTAGGTGGCCGATGAGAGTAGGTGGTGGAGTAGGTGGCCAAGGAGTGGGTGGCAGAGTAGGTGGGTCACGGGCGCGAGGGGGGGTTTGCGTCCGCGAAGTGAGGTTTCGCGTCCGTGGACACGTGGACGCAACGGAGTGGGGCGGACCTAAAATGCCGGAGAAGTCACGGGGGTAAAGAAAGGAGGTTCGCGTCTAGGAAACTGCTCACCGCCAAAAAATCTCGCGACCGGGGAGGGACGGCGGCTCGGTCACGCGAAGGCCTGGGAGGTCTGCTTGTCTCCAGTGTAGGTCCTTAGGTCTCGAGGTTCGCGGGCGTGCCAGTCAATTTGACCCTGCAATTGACAAGGAGGTGAGACGAGCGGGTCCGATATAGACGCTCGCTATCGGTTGGCTGCCGATAGGTTTGGGATGCTGTATGATCAACTGGGGAGCCGATGTGGACAGGTGTCGACGAGCGGTCGACCGTAGAGCCGATGGAGGAACCAGGGTGTGCTCAGAGGATATCGAGGCGCACGGGATCCCTCCGGATAGCCGAACAGTGATCCATCGGCTGGAAAAACCGATGAAAGCGGATGCGGTCTAGGCGATGATTAGCGCAAGAAGGCACAGGCTGCAAAGTCGATGCCGCTCCGGATATGATAGCAAGAGACCCGTCGCCCGCTATGTCAGCGCTATCAATATTGAACCTCGAAGATCGGACCGAACCGAGACAGTACGAGGCCGGGGCCAGTGGCGATGATACGGAGGACGCCGGATCGGCTATGTCGTAGCAAGGATAGGAACGAACCCATCGGCTAGCTGAGCCGATAAGGGGACGCCTCTTTGAAGGCGGGTGCGTATCGGCTGGAGGTTCGATATGTTTGGCGTTACGCGTCGTGGGACGCCTCTAGAGGCTGATGCGTATCGGCCGAGGGGCCGATGCGCTAGGCGTGAAGCATAGAGCATGGATAACTCATTGGCTAGCACTCCGATGATACGCCGTGCAGAAGCCTATAGGCCTAAAGCTCGATCTACCGTCGGCAGCCCCGTAGGTCAGACCTAACCGATGCAGCACGAGATTGACGACGACAGAGGGAGCTTAACGGGCCGATAGGTCCAGCACGGACGTGATGCGATACATCCGATCGGCCTAAGAGGTCGGACCTAACCGATGCAGCCTTAGACAGAGCAAGACATAACAGGATGGTGGCGGGACTTACCCTTTCGCCGGAGATCGGACTTAACCGATGTAGCCCCACGTCGAGAGCCAGAACCTGTCGGTAGAACCTAGATGAACTAGGGTGGCGATGCGCCGAATTTGAATATGATCGAGAGATATTTTACATGTTTCTAGGAGGTCTATATTTATACCCTAGATTTACAGACAGAGTCCGACGCGTCTACGACCATCGGACAACCAGCTAGACCTCCCTAATTGAGTAAGGTTATAATTTACAAAAATAAGCACCTTGCCGTGGAGTCCACGGCTCCTCCGCAAACCTGGTTTTATCTGAATAATCTTCCAATTTGTAATTGAGTCTTCCTTTGCTGCAACCTGATCGGCTTCTCCACTGTAGCTATCGGACCTTTTTTAGTCAAGCCGATCCTTCTCCTTCCTTCCCTCGGGCTTCTCGGACCTGATCCCGATTGGACAATCCCCTGTCTTCAAGCCGATCCAATCTTCTACTAATCTGATCGGCTTTTCTACAGTTCTCCATCAGCTTTGTCTCAGTATCTCCATCAGCCGATGGCTGCATCAAACCCTCCAACGGACCTCTTAGCCGATCGGCTTTAGCCTCATCGGATTTCCCAGCCGATCGGCTTTAGAGCAGTCGGATCCGCCAGGTTTTGGCGTTAACACATGCCCCCAATTTTGGAGTTTGGCAACAGACTACGAAATTCCGAACCATTAGAAACCTCCGCAAACCAGGATGACCCGTTAAAACCCCATTAATTGGCTCAGATCTCTGCCTAGGTCGTTCTGCCTCTATAAAATATATCCCCTCCTCAGCCTTCTTCCACACACTTCTTCTCATCAAAAACCCCAAACCTCGATGAGCTCCACAGGCATCCGCAAATTTTTGTGAATCTCGACGGGCTCAGAAGACTGAAGGCGAGCTCTCGCAGATTTCTTCATCGGCCGCTACTCCTTCGTTTGCACAATGGCTTCCACACACATAATCCCTGAGGTAACCATTATCTGCTCTTTCATCCTATGTTTTGCACGATTCTTCCCCATCCTGTTTTCTCATCAGTAGTAGGGTTCTGGTTTCTGTAGGATCTTAAGAGTCATATCACTATTCTGGTTTCCGATGACTCCCACCTTGATGGATGTTACTATGTTGACCTGCCTCAACACCACCCACTACATGAACCTTTTCAACCTCAGATTCAAACCTAAGCATCGACTAAACACCAAGAACGTCGGAGGTTGGACTAAGTACATTTCCTTGCATAGTAAATCCTCCGGCCCAGTCGATGGACGTGAACATGTAGCGTTCTTGAATCTTTGGCTAGAACGATTCTTCTTTGGCGGTTCGACTCTCGGCCCAACAATGAATATGCAATGTCTGGCAGAGCTCCTGGCCGATCACCGCCAAATTCCCCTAGGGCATTATCTTCTCGGAGCAACTTATCATCTGCTCCATCAAATTGCGACCAAGCTGTCAACAGGCCATCGAGTCAGACATATCGGCGGACCCTGGTGGTTTATACAACTTTGGCTGAACATCTACACCTCCAAAATCATTGCCAGGCCCCCTTTCTCTTCCATGACATTCCTGACTGATTACTCAGAAGAAAACGAGGCCAGCCGACGCCGATGCATTTCGCTGGGTGAAGCTTCATTGGCTCTTCCTGGAAGCAAAATGACTCCTCTCGGACTCAGCCGATGGTTTAAGTGCTTCTACTACGGCTTTACCAGAGAGGTCACCATCTGGTTCGCGTACGAGGATGACTCGTTCTTTGAAATGCCTTCCAGGTTTTATTCGATGAATGCCTTAGCCGATGAAGAATCGAAGACCATCTTTTTATTCTCCATAACTACTTGTCTTCTGCCGATCAGATTTTCAATGGGCCGATCCCAACATCCATCATACGAGTTCTACCATCCTTCGATTAGTACTCGTCAGTTGGGCTTTGGCTAACTCCCCATTGGCAAGCTCCGAGCGCGCGGAGAAGTGAAAAGCGGCTTAGAGTATGACTGACTTAGTTCGATGATATCGAACTTATCCTTAGGGACTATCTTCACCTTCGAGCCCTGCATATCCAATACCAAAATCTTCGCTCGATGGTAGTCAGAATGGGGAAGACACTTATATAGTCTATCGGCTGAACATTATTGCCTTCGCCTCAATCCTGACTACGTGAAATCCGATGAAGAGGTAATCCTTCTCTCACTATCATGTCTTCATCGTATTGAATTTCAACTGTATCTTGATTCCCGTGATTCCACAGGCTGACAACAAAGACGCACCTTCGACCAACGCTAGTGGTTGGCCGATTATCTATCAACCTCTATCGGCCAGATCCCTCCTTGGGCAAAGCAGTCCACCTCCATCGGCTCTTCTTCGAGTGTCGCAAGTGTCAGGGCCAAAGCGCAAGAAACCGGCTGCTCGATCGGTTTCTAAGAGATGGAAACCCGACGCCGATGTTGTCATCGTTGCATCGGCTTCGTGAAGCCCTTCTCCTGTGGCAATTCTAACTCCTCCCGCATCTCCGCTGGTAGGTGCCAGCGTCAATTCTCTATTACCTTTGTTTTATTCTGACACCTTCTCTTTGCAGCCTGAACCATCGGCTCTCGAGGTCCAAACGTCGGACCCTGTTACTGGGGCTGAGCCGATGGTGTCCTCTGAAGTTTTAGCATCTATTCACACTGCCCCACAGCAAGCTGATACCCGCACAAGAACTGCTCCCACTGTCTCTCAGGTACATCATCATACATGTCATTTTTCTTGACTTATGATCTCCAAGTTTACTAATGTTGTTATGCAGTCATTAGCCGATCTGTTCTCCTTCGACATCAGCAAATACCTGGAAGCAGAGGAAGACTCAGCCACCAGCACAGCGATCGAAACATTTTTGCCAGCCGATGCACGTGAGCAGTTGTCAGATATTATGCATCGGTTGGAGGTTCCGATTGACTCGCTAGTGGAAGACTGTGGGTCGATCCGGGGAAGACTTGCAGAAATTCAACACCTCCTACCTGCGGAACTTTCGGATGCACTCACGCCTGCTGTTTACTTGGAATTCCAAAGGACCCAGCTGACTGCATCAAGACGACGCATAGCCGATCGCGTTGAGCAAAGCCACCTGGCTCACAACGATCGGCTGACTGCCTTTGATAAAAAGAAGAAACTTGATGAAATGTCAGCTGACCTTCAACACGCCAACACCAAGCTTAGCCTCTTGAAGAAACAAGAAACTGATTTGATGGCGGAACTCGACAAGGTTCATGAAGACATCAATTCCACCGAGTCCCATCTCATCGGCCTGCCAAAGTCGATCCAAAACCAAGAGACCAAGGTAGCAGATAAAGTGCGGCTAGCAGTTCATCGGCACAAGAACTTGAAAACTATCCCCGGATCAGACGAGGATGACATCCGCGCTATCAATGATATAGATCAAATCCGTCTGCGCGCGATTGAGGCCTTTAAGAAATTCTTGTAAAATTTTAGCCTCGGAGAAATCCAGATGTCATCTTGAACATTAACTTTATGCAGTAAACTTCAATCAGCTTGATCAACAAAAGTTGTATAAATATATTTTCTAAAGGCGATATCTCCACGATATCGGCTATGTGTAACCGATACAAACTATATCGGTTTTCGTACATTGTCCATCGGCTATGCTCCAGCCGATCATACGGATGATACCGTCAGCTGATACTACCTCTGAAACCTTATCCGTTTTGAATCGGCTATGCTCAGCCGATTTAGGTGCCTACCCACACGTTAGGATAATACTTTTTCAAATATTTGCCATTAAACGTTTTGGTAAACTTATCTCCTTTAAGACTTTCCAATATGTAAGTATTGCCAAGCACACACCGATTGATCCGATAAGGTCCTTCCCAATTCGGTGACCATTTTCCAAACTTATTATCCCTAGATCCAATCGGCAAAATTAACTTCCAAACGAGATCTCCTTCAGAAAAGGATTTGGTCATTACTTTTTTGTTATAATGCCTAGCGACCTTAGCCTTGTTTTTCTTGATCTTCTTAAATGCTTCTAACCGATTCTGAGTCAAATCATCAAGCTCATTGGTCATCAACGTGTAATAATCATCGGCTGTCAAATGATCCTGTCAAGGCATCCTCCTGGAACCGATGTTAACTTCCCACGGAAGAACTGCTTCATGACCGTATACCAACTGATATGGTGGCACCTAGGTAGATCCATGACACGTCATCCGATAGGCCCACAACGCATCGTTCAAAGTGACATGCCACCTCCGTGGTTGTTCATCAGTCTTACGCTTGATCAATTTTATTAAACTCTTATTAGAAGCTTCCGCATAATATGGTGACGAGTTTAGCAACTTAATCCTCATACTGGCAGCAAACCCTTGAAACTCTTCTGACATAAAGATAGAACCCTGATCAGTGGTAATTGTCTGTAAAATTCCAAATCGATATATGATATGTCCCTTGATGAATTCAATCGTGTTCCTGGAAGTAACCTTCTTTAAGGGAATAGCTTCTACCCACTTTGTAAAGTAGTCTGTTGCTACCAATATGAACTTATGTCCTTTACTGGATGAAGGATAAATCTGGCCGATCATGTCAATTCCCCAACCTCTAAACGGCCATGGCTTGACTATCGGATTCATAACCGACGCTGGAGCTCGCTACACATTCCCAAACTTCTGACAATCTTGACAGTCCTTGTAATATTTAAAACAATCCTCCAGCATACTCGGCCAAAAGTATCCAGCCCTCTTCATCATCCATCTCATGTTATGAGCCGATTGATGGGCTCCGTAGATACCCTCATGCACCTCGCTCATCACTAACGCGGCTTCTTCAGCACCCAAACATCTCAAGAGCACTCCATCGACTGATCGATAATACAATTCTTCATCAAGTAGAATGTACTTAATAGCCTTGTACCGAAGCTTCCTGGAAACCGATCTTGATGGATTCTACAAATACTGAGCGATCTCCCATCTCCAATCATCGGCTTCCATACGGCTCTCGATATCGGCTATCTCAACTTCCACTCTACTGTTCAGCCGATACCCTGAAGCAGTCTGAGCGAGATCATTGGCCTCTGTGTTTTGCTCTCTAGGAATATGATCCAATGTCACTATCTTGAAATCCTTTAACAACTGTTGACATTTCTCATAGTACGACTTTAGAATTTCATCCTTGCATTCATATTCCCCAGATAATTGTTTGATTACCAACAAAAAATCTCCAATGACCTCTATCGTATCGGCTCCAACTTCTCTCAGCAGCTGAAGTCCTTTGAGCACTGCCTCATATTCTGCTTGGTTATTTGTACTATATGGTTTGATTGTGAAGGCAAATTCGAAACTTGCCCCCCGAGGTGAAATAATCACCAAACTGATAATAGATCCATGTTTACAAACCGATCCATCAAAGAATAACGTCCATGGGATCAGCTCCACATAATTCTCTTGGACTCCTCTATGCTATACAATAAAATCAGTTACCTCTTGTCCCTTGACTGCCTTAGCCGATTCATACCTCAGATCAAACTCCATCAGAGCGAATATCCATTTACCAACCCGTCCCCTCAAAACTAGAGCCGATAGCATGTATTTGATCACATCGGCTTTGCAAAGCACTATACACTCAGCCGATAGAAGATAATGCCTTAATTTTGTACATGAGAAATACAAATATAGGCATAACTTTTCCATAGCAGGATACCTAGCCTCAGTATCCAGAAGTCGTCGGCTTAAGTAGAATACTACTCATCTTTTAACTCAAACTCTTGTACAAGCACTGATCCGATTGACTTCTCATCAGCTGACAAATATAATTTGAATGGTATTCCCTTTTACGGTGGAATCAGCATTGGTGGAGAATTCAAGTATTCCTTGATATGATCAAAGGATTTTTGCTGGTCATCACCCCACACAAACTCTTGATCGGCTCGTAACCTTAATAAAGGAGTGAACGACTCAATTCTTCCCGATAAGTTCGACATAAATCTCCTTATGAAATTGAGTTTGCCGATCAAGGACTGCAGCTGTAGTTTGTTGCTGGGTGGCTCGGTGGTCTGAATGGCCCTGATGCTTCGTTGACTGACTTCAATTCCTCTCTCATGCACCATGAAACCCAAAAAATGTCCAGCCGATATGCCAAAAGCACACTTATGAGGATTCATTTTAAGTCCGTATTTCTTCGTCCTCTTAAGCACTTTTCGTAGATCGGCTATATGTTCTTCAATACTTTTGGATTTCACCAGCATGTCATCAATGTATATCTCCACCAGCTGTCCGATAAGATCATGGAACATGTAGTTCATGGCTCTTTGATAGGTAGCACCAGCATTCTTCAATCCGAAAGTTATGACTACCCACTCGTATAAACCAATAGCTCCAGAACACCTAAATGCAGTCTTGTGGATATCTTCTTCGGCCATGAAAATTTGATTGTAGCCTGCATTTCCATCCATGAAGCTAGTAATCTTGTGACCAGATGCAGCATCAATTAATAAATTTGCCATCGGCATCGGGTATTCGTCTTTAGGGGTTGCCTTGTTCAAATCCCGGAAGTCGATGCATATTCTTAACTTTCCATTTTTCCTAAATTTGCATCGTATAACTTCATGATCTCCGCCTTGATTTCATCGTGCCATTCTGCTTTGAACCTCCTCTGTGGCTGCCTAAATGGTCGATATCCCGGTCTGATAGGAAGCCGATGTTCCACAATCGATCGGTTTAATCCAGGCATCTCATGGTAGTCCCAAGCAAAGCATTTTCAGAATTTTTTTAATAAATTTATCAGCTTTTCTCGGAATTCAACACATAGATTCTTACTAATGTGCGTCGGCCTCGACCTGTCTCCTAGTCCTATGTCTATTTGTTCCAACTCATCGGCCGATGTAAAACCATGCCCTAACTTCCCTTCGGAGTTTTCTAAAGTTTCCATGGAAACAATGGATCCGAGCCGACTTGTTGAATCGGCTTTATTCCTTTATCAGTCACCTTCAGAAAATTTCCCACCCATGTTTGTCCGGATAGGCAGTTGAATCCATCAGCTTCCTAGAATGGCACATCAGTTGTTGCCACGCTAGTCGACTGATCTACCGTGATCACTTCAACTCTGTCTTCTTGCCATTGTATGAGGCTTTGATGTATTGTTGAAGGAATACAACAGTTGGCATGTATCCAATTCCTACCAAGGAGTAGGCTATATGACCCCTTACTATCGATGACAAAAAACGTGGTAGGCAATGTCTTACTTCCAACCGTTAGCTCTACATTCAGTACTTTTTTGGTTTCTGATGGATTACCTCCGAAGTCTTTCAATACCATATTTGTCTTACTAAGTCTCCAGCCGTCTTACCCAATTTGCGGTATGTAGAATACGGCATCAAATTGACGGTTGTGCCTCCGTCAACTAGCATCTTTGCCATCGGCTTACCATCCACATATCCGTTAATATACAATGGCTTTAGGTGCCGATGTTTGGATTCTTCTGGTTTGTCAAATATGGCTTGACTCGGTTCCAATATTAATTGGGCAAAATCCTCTTCTTGACTTTCTTCATCCGATACATATGCTTTATATTCCATTGGCAAAAAGAATATCATGTTAGCCTGAGCCGATGTACCAGCCTCTTCCTTTTTTTGCTTTACTTTCCATACTTTTTTAATTTTCTGGTTCCGATCGGCTTCTTCATAGTCCTGCCGTTGTCTTTTATGCTGCTCTTTATGTTGCAGCCGTTGAGCCCTCCTCTTCTGATTCTTTGTAAAAATCCCGGATGGACACCACTGATCCTTCATGGAGTATAACCCTTTGTTTAACTCCTAGTTCTTAACTGCCTTTTGACTATGCCCTTCATTGATCAGCCCCAATCGGCTATATGCCGATACCCTAGTGATGCAAGGCCGATCATACAACGTTCGGCTCTGGTCACAGTACTGAAATCCTGGTTTATTGCATTCAGGACAGTCCTCGATTGATGGCAACCTCATGTTTTGATCCCACAGTATTGAAAAAAGGGACAACCCCAGTGTGGATTATACCTTTCTTGTTGTGTTGTGGCTCGTCTTTCTTCGTCCTGTAGTCTGGAATATTTTTTGATTAAATCCGATGAAGTAACCTTTGACCTCTTCCAGCGCCTTTTTTCATCGAACCGATCTCCTGAGGTTCCTGCAATCACCATATTCACCGGAAAAGGATGCCCGTCAACCTTCATCGGCCTTTTGTCCTCAAACTTGATTCTCACTTGTTCGACAGCCGATTGTAATTGTTGTCGGAAGACCTTGTACTCATTGGTATGATGAGATATTAAATTGTGCCACTTGCAATACTTCTTTTTTCTGAGTTCTTCAGCAGCCGGGATTATATGATTCGATGGCAACTGGATCTGCTTCTCTTGGAGGAGAAGATCAAATATCTTATCAGCTTTGTTAACATCAAAATCATATCTTTCTTCTTTATTTGCTTTCTTGATCCATGGACATGATACGGGTTTTTTATTCCTGGTCCATTCTGCCAGTCCCACCTCCGCATTGGCTCCCTCATCATGCGAGTCTGATGCGTATACCTGTAGCTGATCGGCTTTCCGATGGAACCTTTCTTTCTTGGCACCTGCAAATCGGCTTTCATGAGCCGATACTCTCTGGAGTAGATGAGACAAACTCTCGAATTCTTGTGAAGAGAAACGCTCCCGAATCGGAGCCAACAATCCTTGGAAAGCCAAATCGGCTAATTGTCCGTCACTTAAAATGAGATTGTAGCATCGGCTTCTGACATCTCGGAAACGTTGGATGAAGTCCGGGACGGATTCATCGTGCCTTTGTCTAACCGATGTTAAGTATGATAACCTCAACTCTTGAAGTCCGGCAAAGAAATACTTATGAAACTGTTTCTCTAAATCAGCCCATCCCCTGATTGAATTTGGAGGTAATGGAGAAAACCAATAAAAGGTTGGTCCAGATAAAGACAATGGAAACAATCAGACCCTTAGAGCTTCATCAACCGATGCCGCCCAGCATTGAGCCAGGAATCAGCTAATATGTTCTATCATAGATACATTATCTTGCCCTGAGAACTTGGAGAAATCTGAAATTTTGAATCGGTGTGGCAACGGAATTCTATCGAACCACTCTGGGTAAGGGTGTCCATACATGAAAGTTTATTCTTTAGGCTTGATACCAAATTGCTCCCTTACAACTTCCGCAATCCTGGCAGTCCAATCTTCTTCCTTTAGATTCTCCTTTTGGTATTGTGGGATCGAAGTTGGTATCTGACATGATCCATAATGATATTCTTGATAGTTATTACCAAGATATTCTTGTTTATATCCCCCGTAATAGGCCGTCCGATGATACCCTGGCATCATGTCTTCATGCTGCCCCCCAATTCGCTCTTGCACTGGCAGAAACATATTTGCCGATATATCCCTTCTAGATCCGTAAGTAACTTGTGGTTGTCCTGTTTTCATCGGCAAATATACCGGCCCTTGATCAGGTTCCTTAACAATAGATCCATCCACAGTTTTCTTGATTAAGTTGTGCAAAGTATTCACCAGTACACCCGATTGGTTAATAAGCGCATAGTGAACAGCTTTGTCAGCTATCTCCTGTAGTGGCTTTTGAGGACTGATGGGTGGCGATCGGCTCGATTCTCCTTCCAAAACTGGCTTTGGCATTTTGGACTTTTGAATCGGCGCTTGTCGAGTCATACTGAAGGACTCCAGACAGAGCTTTTGATAATTAGTTGTGTTCTGCTCCACCTGGTATCTCTGTTCCTCAGTTAAATCCTTCATTGTTACTGGGATTATATTGTCTGCGTTGATTTCTTTACCCTCCATTTGAGCACCGTTGATTGAAGGACTTTCAACTGATGAAAAAGGTCTTCTTGTCCCACCGGGTGAGCCAAGAAGTGTGCTCGCCGCCAAAAAATCCCGCGACCGGGAAGGGACGGCGGCTCGGTCACGCGAAGGCCTGGGAGGTCTGCTTGTCTCCAGTGCAGGTCCTTAGGTCTCGAGGTTCGCGGGCGTGCCAGTCAATTTGACCCTGCAATTGACAAGGAGGTGAGACGAGCGGGTCCGATATAGACGCTCGTTGTCGGCTGGCTGCCGATAGGTTTGGGATGCTGTTTGATCGGCTGGGGAGCCGATGTGGACAGGTGTCGACGAGCGGTCGACCGTAGAGCCAATGGAGGAACCAGGGTGTGCTCAGAGGATATCGAGGCGCACGGGATCCCTCCGGACAGCCGAACAGTGATTCATCGGCTGGAAAAACTGATGAAAGCGGATGCGGTCTAGGCGATGATTAGTGTAAGAAGGCATGGGCTGCAAAGCCGATGCTGCTCCGGATATGACAGCAAGAGACCCATCGCCCGCTGTAGCAGCGCCATCAACATCGAACCTCGAAGATCGGACCTAACCGAGATAGTACGAGGCCGGCGCCAGCGGCAATGATACGGAGGACGCCGAATCGGCTATGCCGTAGCAAGGATAGGAACGAACCCATCGGCTAGCTGAGCCGATGAGGGGACGCCTCTCTGAAGGCGGGTGCGTATCGGCTGGAGGTCCGATACGTTTGGCGTTACGCGTCGTGGGACACCTCTAAAGGCTGATGCGTATTGGCCGAGGGGCCGATGCGCTAGGCATGAAGCATAGAGCATGGATAACTCATCGGCTAGCACTCTGATGATACGTCATGCAGAAGCCTATAGGCCTGAAGCTCGATCTACCGTCGACAGCCCCATAGGTCAGACCTAACCGATGCAGCACAAGACTGACGATGACAGAGGGAGCTTAACGGGCCGATAGGTCCAGCATGGACGTGATGCGATACATCCGATCGGCTAAGAGGTCGGACCTAACCGATGCAGCCTTAGACAGAGCAAGACATAATAGGATGGTGGCGGGACTTACCCTTTCGCCGGAGATCAGACTTAATAGCTTCTCCACTGTAGCTATCGGACCTTTTTTAGTCAAGCCGATCCTTCTCCTTCCTTCCCTCGGGCTTCTCGGACCTAATCCCGATTGGACAATCCCCTGTCTTCAAGCCGATCCAATCTTCTACTAATCTGATCGGCTTTCTACAGTTCTCCATCGATTTTGTCTCAGTATCTCCATCGGCCGATGGCTGCATCAAACCCTCCAACGGACCTCTCAGCTGATCGGCTTTAGCCTCATCAGATCTCCCAGCCAATCAACTTTAGAGCTGTCGGATCCGCCAGATTTTGGCGTTAACAGAAACAGAAATTCACGTCCGTGGACACGTGGACGCGTCGGAGTGGCGCGGATGCGAATGGAGATGTTTCGTGTCCGGGAGCAGGTGAGCGTATTGGAAAAGCAGGAATCAAGAGAATGTTTCAACCGATGGAGGGTGGATGGGTCCAGCCGATGGTGGGTGGATGGGTCCAGCCGATGGAGACGGCGAGCGTAGAGGTGCGCCGGCATCGGAAGAAGGGAATGTGCGTTGAAGTAAGAGGAAAGCTAAGGTAAGTCTGAACAAGACGAGAAGGCGGATGGATGCTGTTTTCTTATCACGTGGTGGAAAGAGGCGAGTAGGCGGTGGAGGAGAAAGACTGTCTGCGGAGAAGACGGAGAGGATGGGAACTGAGGCGAAAAGACAGAGGAGAAATACCTGAGGAGAAGATCTACGACGTGAAGAAGCGTCGGCTTACCGGCGAGAGGATTACTAGCGCGTCGAAATATCTAAACCTACTCTGATATTATACAGAAGTATAGTATACAATGAGACTGAGATCTCATTTTAAGTCGGTTCTATATATATATATATACAAGTGGTTTGACATACTGTTTACCGATTTTTACACAAGAGAAACTACTAACTTTTTCTAAAGAAAATAATGTACTACTTAGCAGAGAAGGATTCATGATTATAGTTTGTACTTGCCTCTTCTTCCTGCTGTTCTCAGGAAAAAAATGTTTGTTCTTTTTTTTTACCGAGAAAAAAAATGTTAGTTCATTATACTTTGTATCTATGTATACTCCAATAATAAAAATAGAAATTGTGAAAGAACCTGACTGATCAGCTTTCTTTCTGCTTAACCATTCTCGTATAACAGTTCCAAACTTGTAGAATCAAGTATATAGTTAGTGGAAACCAGAGCCATATAATTTTTTTAACACCTATCATGAATGTTATAACCGTATGGAGTAGGCTGAGAAGCTTTTTCTGCATTATCTTACACACTGCAACGAGTTTTATGCTATTCTCCATGAAGTAAAAGGCTAAAAATACAAGTGGACGAAAAAATGGCATATGTTTCTCACCCTAAGCACTTGAGAGGCCTTCTCCGCACCATAGCCATTACAAATCTGGTACTCCCCTTGTAGACCACATACCTTATCTATTATAAACGCTGAGGGGTCATCATTGCCCCAGTTTGTGCTTTCACCATAATCTGCTGTAACAGAATCGACTGTCTTTGCCTGACAACAAGAAAAGAGAGAACAAATCATTTTGAGTCAAGCACAGATAGCTAGATAAAACTAGCTTCACTTCAAAATTAGTGAGTAAATGTAGAATTAAGATGATCATACATGCCAAGTGAAGTATTTTTCATCTTAGAAATCTTTCCATTCATAATTTTTATTTACATACAAGCTGTCTGTTCAAGAATGCACAAGTAATTCTTCAAGAACACAAGTTTATCAGCCGATTCCATTTCAGTCGAGGCTGGAAGGTGTTGACAAATTGACTAATCCACCAATAACGTTTCAGTCAATTCAATCAGTTCAAGCATTACATGCCCTTGAACTTGGATCAAGCTAATCCAGACAAAAAAATATAATGAATCAGCATGGTAAATGAACTCACCATGCATCTTTTTTACTGCAAACATGGCTATAATCCACCTAACCAGAAAAAGATATATGCTCTTGTCCTTTTGTTTGGTAGAGATTTATTTGAAAGTACTAATAATGTTTGCCAATTGCATCCAGCAAAATCCAAAGAAGTATTTATCCTGTGGTGCATGCTTTGTCCAAATCACATAAATATAAATCTTGCTAATTGTCAGCCCTGCACATGCCATTGCTAGCAGTGTCCATATTGAACAATACCTGAAGGAAGCACCCATTTGGTGCCCTGATGCGCACCCTATTCTTGTTGGTGTCACTGTGCACAGTCTGGAACGTCTCTGATGGACCTGGCACAATCACCGTTGCAATGACTATGCCATTGTTGTCAATGCCCACGAAGTGCTTTATGAACACCCTGAGATTGAACATTGTCTCATCTATCCTCCAAAGTGTGAGGCTCTCCCAATTAGAGGCCACTGCTCGGTGTTGGCAGCAATGGTGTCGCCCTACAAAATTACATAGGTTTGAAAACACCATGAGATCACTATCAAGACACAACAGGGAACCATTCAAAGGGTTAATGTTCTATACATTAGGTACAAGGACTGTTTGAATTCTAACTGAAGCTGCCATGCAATTGAGTCTACACATACCAGGAGGTCATTGTTGGGTATGCCGTCAAATAGCAACGACAGCATCCATCCCTCATCACAAGCCACCCACCATGGTACACGGACTGGATGGATGGTGATGATGGAGGCAAATTCTTGAGGGATATGAATCCATTCTTGATCATCCACTCCATGCTCCAGTGGTTCTCGACATGCTTGAAGGACCAGTATGCCCATCCACATGTAGCTCTCCCATACAGGTCTAGCTGTGCTGTTGCAAACCTTTCGTACTCTTTCTTGGATGCATGACCCACGTACCACTCAGCCACCCATTCTCCTATTGCAAAGAAGAGCACACATACAAACAATGTATCAGTAAGCACTCCTGAAATTTCAATAGATTTGACTAACTATAATTTTTTTTATCAATTTCACTTGTTGTATTAATGAAATGAAATAACTTTTTGCACTTCTCCCATATGAATGTAATGTGAAAAAAGAGGAGGAAGACACAAGTGAAAAATGTCAGTGCCACTTATCACTACCTACCAACAAATGTGAGAGGGCCGGTCTGTTTTGTAACAGTGTTGAAGTCATTCTCAACTATAAATGTGCTCCAGTGCTCCTGCAAACAAAGGAATTTAGATTGTTAGACAGACTATTGGCCTGGGTTGTATATATATATAGACCCGACCCCCTTTATATACTCTCAGGGTCTTAGTCACTGTACACATTTCTACATGGTATCAAAGCGAGTCTAGACATCCCCGACGTGCTAGCTTCTTCCTCCGGTGAGCCGACCCTCTTCTCCTCGTCGTCGACGTCTTCTTCCCGTCGCCGACCCTCTTCCCGGTACTCTCCTCCTGGCACACTCCTCGCTCTCTCGCCTCCGTTTCTTCTTCTCCCCGTCTCTCCCACAGTCACCTTCTTTTCTCCGTCCCACCTCCGCGCGACCAGGCGACGGTCTCGATCCACCTCCTCGTCTCGCCTCGCACCCATCTCCGTTCTTCTTCTTGCTTCATGCATCTCTCTTTCTCTGACGCCGGCGCACCTCCGCGCTCGTCGTCTCCATCGGCTGAACTCGTCCGCCCTCTCATCGGCTGGAACCCTCCCTCGGTTCTCGCCTTTTCCGACACGCTCAACGGCTCTCGGACGTGAACTTTCTTCCCTCACACCCGAGCCAGTCAAACGTGTCCACGTGTCCGCGGACACGAGTCCCTGCCTCCCGGACGCGAACATATTCTCTTCGCATCCAGCCACTCCCCGCCTTTTTCGCGTCCGCCAATGACATCGCCAACACCACACCTCTTCCATCGTTCGTCCGGGCCCATGACATGCTAGTTCTCAAAGAATTCCGTTTGGCCAATGATGAGAAGACAGTGGCCCACACCGCTCTTCTTGCCGCAGCCGATAATGGCTGTCGAGCTTCTTGTGCTGCCCCTTCCTCCCGCGGTTCTGGTGGCCATGACTCCGGCCACAGCAACACAACCCGCACAGGGAAAGGCAAGGGCAAAGGCAAAGGACAGACCTGGCAGGGTCCGACGCAATCACGACCTGCCTCGGTCTCTGCCCACCCTGCCGGTCCCACGGGTCCATGGCTCTGCTACAACCCCTAGGCGCCCCAGCCCCAGCCACGTAGCCCCATCAGCTGGCAACCGGGGGTTCTCGGCGCCTATCCCCAGGCTCACCTAGCATCGGCTCCCGTTCTGCCGCCTCAGCCGATGCTACCGACCCCACCTACCCAGTCGGTTCCCTCCTGGAACCAGGCTGGCCTCGTTGCTGCCCTCAACCAGATGACGCTCCAACCACAGCACCCTTGGGTGTTGGACTCTGGGGCGTCTTCACGCATGGCGTCATCGGCTGGTATACTTCGCTCCTGTCACCCCTCTTCCTCTCCTTTTGTCACCATCGGCAATGGTCACTCTCTTCTTGTCCAGTGCCGAGGTGACTCCTCTCTGTCTACATCCACCATTTCCTTAGCATCTTCGTAACCCGTTCCTCCCACGGGCTCTTTCTTTCCCAACGCCAGTGCGCCATCGACCTCCTCCAGCGTGCGGGCATGGCCGATTGTCACCCCACGGCCACCCCGGTCGATACTCGAGCCAAACTCTCCGCTGTTGATGACGCACTCGTTGTCGATCCCTCTCACTATCGGAGTCTTCCCGGGGCTCTCCAATACCTCACACTCACCCGGCCCGACCTCACGTACGCTATCCAGCAAGTGTGCCTTTTCATGCACGTTCCGTGCGAACCTCACCTCGCGCTGCTCAAGCGCATCCTACGCTACGTGAAGGGCACCCTCTCCAGTGGGCTGCATCTCAGCTCCAGCCCTATCGACTCCCTTACCGCGTACTCCGACGCGGACTGGGCAGGCTGCCCTGACTCTCGACGCTTTACGTCCGGCTACTGCGTTTACCTCGGTGACACTCTCGTATCCTGGTTCTCAAAACGCCAGACTACAATGTCCTGGTCCAGCGCCGAAGTCGAGTACCACGCCGTCGCCGAGTGCTATTGGCTTCGCCAACTTCTCTAGGAGCTCTGTACACCCCTCTCCACCGCGACTGTCGTCTACTGCGACAATGTCAGTGGCGTCTACATGACCGCTAACCCGGTCCATCACCGACGCACCAAGCACATCGAGATCGATATTGATTTTGTCTGTGACAAGGTCGAATTAGGACAGGTTTGGGTGCTCCATGTACCATCGGCACATCAGTTTGCCGATATAATGACTAAAGGCCTGCCCACGCCTTTGCTCACCAGTTTTCGGTTTAGTCTCTACGTCTGTTCCCCTCTCGCTGCGACTGCGGGATAGACAGACCAGTGGTCTGGGTTGTATATATATAGACCCGATCCCCCTTTATACTCTCGGGGTCTTAATCACTGTACATATTTCTACATAGATATTAAATTTCAAAGATAATTATTCTTTTCATTCAAAAAAGAAGACTATTTTTATGCACTACAATAGCTATTTAATTTAAATAAGAATATGCACATTGCTCTGTATTTTGGTTTGTCCATTTAACAACTAGTAATGAATACCATGAATAAATTATGCAAGTGCAAGTTCCTCTTTCTTCATAAGAAAGACAAGGACTGTTGATTGAGAGTTCTACCAATTTTGACTTGTACCAAATTGGAAGGAACTCAACATATATTAACTATTGGAGATTTCTATTGAATAAAACAAAAATAACTGTCAGACAAATAATAACATCAGCATAAATATAACACTTAGGCTTTTAGGGGCAGAAAAAGAGGTACTGGTGATCCATATATTGCATTCCTGTAGTTCTCCATTCAGTGTTTCAACAAAAATAAAAAAGAAAATCCAAGTGTCATATCTTACCCTGAGCACCTGTGTGGCCATGGCTGCACCATAGCCATTGCAAATCTGGTATTCCCCTTGCAAGCCATAAATATTATTTACTGCAAAGACTGATGGGTCATCATTTCCCCACTTTGTGCTATCACCGTGGTCTGCTGTCACTGAATCTATGGCTTCACCTAACATCACAAAAGGAGAAATATATTTATAATCCATGATATAGCTAACCTAATAAAAGTACAAATGAACATCAAAGTGGCTTGCACAATATCTACTATTATTCAACTAACACAGCTTGCACACTTTATCAAATCAAATGCAGTATTAGAATAACTGGGTTATGGTGCCAGACCAAAAAAAATATAGCAGTTTAAAAAAGCTAGGTTTAGATCAGAAAAATCATGAGAGAAAAGTTGTGTTGAGATTGACTAATCCAACTATATCAACCTGACACGGTACATAGGCAATAAAAATATACCCAATTACATATCAAGCATGAAGACTGTTTATTAAATGAAAATTTTAGACATTTTACTTCAAAAAAATTAGTTTTAGACATGGTGTTACATGTGGGAATTAAACGTGGCTGCAGCATTTCCATAAAAAAGGTGGCTGTAGAATTTCCATAGAATTATGTGGCTGCAGCACTCCCCAAACAAAGTAGTAGATTTCATCCTTGCCCCATTTGCATTATACATACATGCCCCATTTGTGTGCAGGCTCTTACTGAATTTAAGACATATGTGTTACATTACATAGGCAGTGGCTCTAGCATTCCCTAAACATAATAATAATTTTCATTGCTGTGACAACTATTTAATAGTATAGCACTCTAGCACCTAGGCCTTGCATAGAAATATGTATAGTGAGATTAAGACCCAAGTGCATACAAGAGGGATCGGGTCTATATATATACAAACCAGTGGTCCAGTGATCTAATGCCCCCTGTAGTCGTAACGGGAGGGGAACGGACGCAGAGGCTAGACTGAAAACTGGTGAATAAAGGCGTGGGCAGGCCTTTGGTCATTATATCGGCGAACTGGTGCGCCGATGGTACATGAAGCACCCGAACCTGTCCTAATGCGACTTTGTTACGGACAAAATGAATATCGATCTTGATGTGCTTGGTGCGTCGATGATGAACCGGGTTGGCGATCATGTAGATAGCACTGGCATTATCGCAATAGACGACGGTCGCAGAGAAGAGGGGTGCACGGAGCTCCTGAAGAAGCTGGCGAAGCCAGCTACACTCGGTGACGGCGTGGGCGACGGCGCGATACTCGGCTTCAGCGCTAACCGTGACACTGTAGTCTGGTGTTTTGAGGACTAGGAGACTAGAGTGTCGCCGAGGAAGACGCAGTAGCCGGACGTAGAGCGTCGAGAGTTGTGGCAGCCTGCCCAGTCCACGTCAGAGTACGCGGTGAGGGAGTGGATGGGGTTGGAGCTGAGATGCAACCCGCTGGAGAGCGTGCCCTTCACGTAGCGTAGGATGCGCTTGAGCAACGCGATGTTTGCGGGGAGCGTGCATGAAGAGGCATACTTGCTGGACGGCGTACGTGAGGTCGGGCCATGTGAGGGTGAGGTATTGGAGAGCCCTGGCAAGACTCCGATACTGAGAGGGATCGGCAACGAGTGCGCCATTGGCAGCGGAGAGTTTGGCTCGAGTGTCAACCGGGGTGGCCGTGGGGTGACAATCGGCCATGCCCGCACGCTGGAGAAGATCGATAGCGTACTGGCGTTAGGAAAGAAAGAGCCCGTGAGAGGAACAGGTGACGGAGATGCCAAGAAAGTGGTGGACAGGACCAAGATCGGTCATGGCGAACTCGGAGTGGAGTCGGACCATGATCTGGTCGAGGAGAGATGTCGAGAACGCTGTAAGGACAATGTCATCGATATATAGAAGGAGATAGGCGGTAGCGGTGCCGATATGAAGAGTAAACAGGGAGCTATCGGACGCAGAGGCCACGAAGCCGATGTGCCGAAGATAGGCAGCAAAGCGTTGGTACCAAGCACGAGGGGCTTGTTTGAGGCCGTAGAGAGAACGTTGAAGAAGGCAGACATCGTCGGGATGAGAGGGGTCGATGAAGCCTGGGGGCTGCTAGCAGTAGATCGTTTCCGTCAGATGACCGTGAAGAAAGGCGTTCTTCACATCAAACTGATGGATCGGCCAGAGTGAGGACAACCCGGAAGGTGGCGGGTTTGACGACGGGACAGAAAATCTCGTCGTAATCGACACCGGGGCGTTGGGAGAAACCCCGGACTACCCAGCGTGCCCTGTGACGGGCAAGGGAGCCATCAGCGTGAAACTTGTATTTAAAAATCCACTTGCCGGTCACAATGTTGGCGCCGGGAGAACGGGGGACCAAGCGCCAGGTCTTGTTGTCCATTAGGGCCTTCTACTCGTCGGCCATGGCCGCGCGCCACTAAGGGTCGGCCAGGACGGAGCAAGAGGTCGTCAGGATGGGCGAGATAGAGTTGTGGACAGCGGAGAGCCCGTAGCTCTTAGTGGGACGGAGAGACCCGGTCTGTGAGCGAGTGACCATATGAGAGGTGGAGGAAACGGGAGCCGATGAGAATGTGGTAGAGATGGGAAGAACTGGTTGGGTGGGGGCGTCATCGGCTCTAGATCAGCGGCTGTAGGTGAGAGGAAAGGGGGGAACTAGATCGGCCTGAGCCGATGGAGTCGGATGGGCCGATCGGTCCGATGGAGATGGAGCAGCCGATAGGGAGCGGGGAGCCGATAGAAGTGGGGTGTCCGATGGAAAAAGAACGGGATCGGCCAAAGCCGATGAGAGTGGTGGGGCCGATGGAGGTCCGATGGGTGGGACATCGGACCTAATGGTAGTGGGATAGGAGAAAAACAGGGGGGCAAATAGCCGATGGGAGGAAGAAGCCAATGGAAGGAAGCCGATGGGAGAAAGAAGCCGATGGAAGGAATCCGATGAGAGCAAAGATTGGCCGATCAGAGAGGTGAGAAGCCGATAGAGAGTGGGCCGGCCAGCCGATAGGGAGTGGTTGGCCGATGTGGAGTAGGCAGCGGAGTGGGTGAGGAAAAGGTGATGGCAGAGCAGGTAGGTCAGAGAGTGGTTGGGTCACGGACGTGCGAGGATTCACGTCCGTAAAGGGAAGAGTCACATTCGTGGACTCGTGGAGGCCAAGGAGTGGAGTGGACACGAAAAAGACAGAGAGGAGCCGGACGCGAAGAGAAGATGTTCGCGTTCGGGAGGCAGGGATTCATGTCCGTGGATACGTGGACACGTCAGAGCGGCTCGGACGTGAGGGAAGAAGGTTCGAGTCCGAGAGGCGTTGAGCGTGTCGGAAAAGCAGAAACCGAGGGAGGGTTCTAGCCGATGGGAGGGCGGACGAGTTCAGCCGATGGAGACGACGAGTGCAGAGGTGCGCCGACGTCAGAGGAGAATGGATGGACGAAGCAAGAAGAAGGACGGAGACGGGTGGGACGAGGAGGCGGATGGAGACCGTCGCCTGGTCGCGCGGAGGTGGAACGGAGAGAAGGATGAGTCTGCGGAAAAGACGGGGAGAAGAAAGGAACGAAGACGAGAGAACGAGGAGAGAGTATCGGGAGGAAGGTCGGCGATGGGGAGAAACGTCGATGACGAGGAGGAAGAAGGTCGACTCGCCGGTGGTAAAAAGCTAGCGTGCCGAGAAAGTCTAGATTTGCTCTGATATTATGTAGAAATATGTACAGTGAGACTAAGACTCTAAGTGTATATAAAGTGGGTGAGATCTATATATATACAACCCAATAGTCCAGTGGTCTAACATCCTGTCAAAGTTCATGAGCCTAATACCACCTCTACACTAAAAACTTGAATTGAAAATTCACTTCATGTAACTCAAAGATTCTAAATCAATAGTCAATCATCAGTAAATTGAAATAAGCACATATGTTTCCACCGATATAGAGAGAATGCATGCATCATGGTAGCAGGTAGTAACTAGCTGCACATGGACATTTTCTATTTGCAAATTAACCTTACCTTCAAGAATTTCCCATTGGGTGCCCTTATGCGCACCTATTTTTGTCGCTGTTGAGGCGCACAATCTAAAATGTTTTGTTTAGTCCTGGCACGGTTGCTGTTGCGATGACTCTGCCATTGTCATCAATGCTCACAAACTGGTTGTTGAAAACCCCGAGATTGAATGTAGTCTCGTTGATCCTCCACAGTTTGAAGGTATCCCAACCAAACGCTTTGTCCCAGTTGGCCACAATAGCACTGCCACCACCCTGCTCAGCGGCAAGGTAAATATTGTTGGTGACCGATTTGAATTGGAGCTGGGTACCATCCTAAGCATGAAACATGTTCCAAGCAACCAAGAGATCAATAATGACAATATAACATAAGACATGAAAATAGCTAGCTAGCTAGTTGTGGTATATTATCTCAGCAGTTAAGATTATTTATGCAGTAGTGTGAGCAAAAAAGGAAAGAGGGTGTCAGATACTCAGATAGTTCGGTCAATAGATAGGTACCAGGAGATATCAAAGAGGGATGGCTGAATCCAGCCCTCCGTCACCAGCCAGCCACCAAGGTACACTGCTCAGATGGGCAACTTAGGCGGATTTGGTGAGATGCAACCATTCTTGATCATCCACTCCAAGCTCCAGTGGTTCTGGACATGCTTGAAGCTCCAATAGGCCCAAACAAAGGTAGCTTGGCTGTACACATCCAATTGTGCTTGTGCAAACCTCTTGTAATCCTCCTTGGATGCATCATTCACATTCCACTCAGCCGCCCATTCCCCTGTAGCAACCAGACAATATGCCACTGAGTAACAATCAATTGTCCATGTGGATCTAATGGAGGAGTAAAGCACGCCAATAAAAATGTTAGAGCAACAACTTACCTACATATGTGAGAGGTCCATTATGCTTTGTGACGGTGCTGAGCTCAGTGGAACGATCATTTCTCACATACTGTATATTCCACTCTGCTGTTTTGTCATCAAACTTCCTGTTGAACATGTTATAGTAGTGGACGTCAAACACGGCACCATAGAACCCACAGGTGAACTGGAGAATCTCAGTTGAGTAGTCTGGATTCAACGGATTCGCCATGATCACATATGCATTTGATGTATACTTCCGCACAGCATGGTACCCATCTTTAGCATTGTTGCTGATATTTTTAAACCCCATTATTCGTTTAGTAGTTCAACCGTCAGGAGACTTGGGCTGTTGGCGTATTTGTATATCAATTAAGACAAAATATCTATCATGAGATCTTTTTGGTTTTTATCTGTCTATTTTAAGATAATAATGAAGAAAATATTATTTACTACTTTGTGATCAGACCTGGATGCAAGGAAGCCAATCACTTGTACAGTTTGGGTGATGTTTACATCAGTGATGCCCCATACTTGTGAACCATCTCTACTACCACTGTGTTCCCATGGATTCTGTGATCCAGGTGCTGCATGCAAGTCCACGATGACACCTAAATTGTACTTTCTGTGCACAACAATAAAGATTGCTCGTCAAGTATGACATTGTTTTTTCAGCCCTGGAAAAGTATGACTTTTGTTTTTAATAATGAAGAAACTATCGTGGTTACATGGAAAAGTAAATATTCTTACTCTCCCCATCTAAATGCATTATCCAATGCTTCAGGAGATCTGCCGACAAAAGGTGCTGGAGGGCTTGGGTCACTGGCGATCCACCATCCAACTGGGATTCTCACAGCATTTAGCCTGTTCGATGAGATAAACTTGAAGTCGCTCTCAACTATGTATGTGCTCCAGTGTTTCTGCAAAAGAAGAAACAAATTGAGAGGAAGATTAGTTATATTGTCGTAGTTTGAAGAAAGTAATCTGATTTCATGTAGTTTTTTGTTCTGCACTAATAAATTAGCAGGTTTTCGTGGCCAAATGGGTTTTCCCTTTGCAAACTGTTGAAATTTGCTAGTTGAGTGTACTACCGACATTGTTGACTAGAAATACAATTCGCACTTGTCTAGCATTGTTGAAGAATAAGTGGACATGATTTGAATTGGCTAAAAAAATTAAATTTGACAGGGGAAAGTAATGTTTTCTGAAAAGATCACAAATAAGGCTGACTAACAATTTCATATGTTTCTGTTTTGGAAATTTTGGTTTGCTAACATCGAAAGGTTCCATCTTCAAACATCTCGGTCGCTGGCCAAGTATCCCCCTCTCAGCCGCCATTGCGGTTGCTGGCCACTTCTCGGCCACATCGTCCCTTCCATGCCACCACCGAGGTCGCCGGCCACGCCATTCCCTTACCGCCGCCACGGAGGCCATACCGTCCCCTCAAGGTCGCCGACCATGCATTCCCTCCACGCCTCCACCGAGGTTGCCAGCCAGCCACGCCGCCACGGAGATCGTCGCCCCCTCCCCTGCCATCTCCTAGGTCGAGGCGGAGAGGGGACGCGAGGTTTGTTTTCGACCCTTCCTTCCTCCCTTCCCCTCACGCGCGGCAGTGGGGCAGTGCGGTGCTGGGACGGCGGCGGTGGCGGCTAAGGTGAGCGCCAAGGCCGAACTCCAACACTGCTGGGGAACGAATAAAATAAGGGGATTTCACCATTTGCCACATATCATCTTATACTGGCCGATCTCCAAATACACTTTTATTTTTATCGCGATATATATTTATATTTTTATATTTTTATAGATTAGACTGAGAGGAATCCCTAAGCTGTCCCATCGTAGATGGGTAGGCTGCTAATATGAAAAGTCTGTTTTGCCTCTCGCCCCTCCGAGGTCTAGAAATATTTATATAACTTTTGACAAATTTTTTTAAGAAATTCTGTCAAATATATCTACAGTATGATACTTGTATATAACTATTGTGCTCTTAGTATGCACGGGTTTGTATCGGTCACTGTAAGTTCAATCCTCACACTGTGCGTGCCAAGTGAATTTTTATGTGAATTTTTTCCCCTCTCCCTTAGCAAAAATCTTGAAGCACATTGAACGGTCAAAAAGAAAGCTTTTTCCTTATTTTCTATCGACATAAATTTAGTTATTATCTTCCATGGACTACTCACATGAAAAGTCTATTTTACCCTTCTTCTCTCATCTTCCCCTCCATCTAATCTTACTTAACATAGTTGGGCTCCACCTCTTTTGCTCAGCGTCAGCTCTTCTATTATCAATAGCTACTAAGGGACTAGGATCTCGGCTAGGGCTTTAGGCTAGGAGGAGGACCCCTCATGCTCAGTGGTGGTGACGACCCTTGTGGTAGCAAGACTAGTGGTGGTAGGAAATTAGGAATGGAGCTTCTGATTCTTGCCATGGTGATGGTAAGGATCTAGGCCTCTTGGTGTCCCTTCCACCATCACAATGCTCCTTTGCATGTCTCACCACCAACAAGCTCACACTCTGCTACAAGCTTGAGGATGAGAAAAGATGGTAGTGTCACTGGTAGGTGGCTCAAGGCTTGTCCTCGTAGAAGAGGAAAGGCGCTAGAGGCAAGTGGCTCATTGGTTACTATGGTGATGCGCCCTCATAGCCTAGAGGACATAATTTGTTCTTTGACTCATAGGGCCAACAAGGGATAAGATAGATTAACTTTTCATGTCGGTAGTCCATGCTAGCACACTCATGTGTCTTGCCACTTAGGTGAAAGTAAAAAAAAAGGAATCTTCTCTCTTGATAGCAAAAACATAGGAACAAAATTAAATATAGCAAATAGTTAAATTCCCTCTAGGTTACTAGGTTAGATGTGTCTTTATCTTTATTATTTTTCCATCCTTGCTATTTGTCATTTTTCAGGTGACCCATAGCATGTTTAGTCTGCAGCCACAATCAACTTAGGTTAGATAAGTTTGATCAACTTAGACAGTTTTTTTTGTTGTAGCCACGGCAACATTCACTACCAGTAAACAAAGAGTCCCACATGTGAATGATTTAGAAAAGTGCAACAAGATTATTTTAGTCTTACAAAGGTGTAGCAAAGATTTTAAGTACCTAATCTTAGGCAAGTTTGCTAACTTTTATTAGCAAATGATGCAACCTTTCACTTAAAACTAGCCATTAGATTTCCATCCAACGACTATTCTTTTTAAAAGTTCATCTAGCTCCCCAATTTAATTTTGGTAATTAATGACAATATAATTATAACATATCAGTTTTGAAGCTTAATCCGATAAACAACAGAAAGGCATCCGTGGTTAAGTTGAAAAGAAAATAGTGTTATAACTAATGGTATAATCTTTTTTTTATTTTGCTAAGTTAGTATGCCATACTATTAAGAGGGATAACATATACATGTATAATTGGTTTAGACACTAATGTTCATTGATTGATTTTCTTGAAGTGTTTTATTGTTTTTGATAGGAATATCTGACACCTAGCGGAATATCGGATGCTTCGGAATCTCCAATTTTCAAAGGATGTTGAGTCTTTGTTTGAGCTAAGTTGAAAGCAATTGAAATATCCAACTTGATGTTGGAAATGTCCATGACCTTAAGTAAATTGACTCTCTATTTGGCTTTTCAATTTTATACCAAAATTTTCCAATGTTTATACCATAATATCCGATATAGCAAAATCAAAGGAATTCAACTCTCGAGTTGAGGCAATTATTTCCATTGAAATATCTAACCTATTTGTTGAGATATCCAATCTAACGGAATATCTGATATTTTGAGTAACTCGAGTCTCTATTTGGACTTAATTCTTGTATCGGAAGTTTCAATGGTAACATCGGAATATTCAATCTCTATTTTTACATACCTAGGATTTGAATTTGACCATTAGGGATGCTGATATAGGGATCGGAATATCCAAGGTGAAATTGAAATTTCTCCTAATGGGTAAATTTAGGGGCTTCCTATTTTACCCTACCTTCCCACCTAGCCCTTTCTAGGGCTAGCCATTTAATTCACTTATTCCATTGCCTTGGCATTTGCTTTGTGCTTTGTGTTTTTGTTCTTTGAGCTTTCTCTCCCTCTCTCTAATCCTCATCGGCTTTTGTGGTTAGATTCTTTATGGATTGGATTTGGAGATCTGCAATCTACTGCATCAGCTTTCTCTTGAATCTTGAGCACTAGGGTTTGCTTTCAAGGGTGGTGTGACATTTGTTACTTGGAGGTTGAGGACTCCTAAACAGCTAGGCATCGCTCCCAAGCCATCAATCCAATTGTGGTGATTTAAGAAAGTGAAGAATGGATCTTACCCCCGCAAGGAAAGAGACCACTCATGGATGAGGAGTGCATTTGTGTAACCTTAAGAAAATATGGTTGAAAAAGACTCAACCCTTTATAAGCTTCTCAATGGAGAGTAAAATCCCCTCAAGTATTTGAACTCTGGGAAATACATTATCGCGTAAATCTTGATGAAAAACTTCCACTTTCTCATTCCTTTTCATTGGTATCTTATGCCTCTCGTAGCTAACTGTTGTTTGTAACTTTCACTTTCTCATCCCTTTTCATTGCTATCTTGTGTCACTCGTATGTTTGTGCCATATATATGTGTGTGTGTGTGTGTGTGATTGAGTGCTTGATCTAGTCAATTTAGGTTGTGGCTTACTTGTATATGCACAGTCATATCAGAATATTTGATCCTGGAATGTCCAATAGTGACTAGAATATTCGTTCCTAGTCATAATATCTGTCTAGTTTCCGCTTTACACTTTTGCATTTAATTTAATTTAGCCTACTCACCCCCTAGGCCTCAAACAATCATTTCATGTCTTTCTTTAAACTTTAGCTTGTGCACACTAAGCTCCTTCTCCCTCAATATGAGATGAAGAGAAGTGACAATGTAGCAGCTACAGCTGCACCTCCTCCTATAAGGTGATTGGATTAATAAATCAGGTGGGGTGAGAGTGGATGAGGAAGGAAGAGTGAGGAGAATGGTACCTTGTTGAAGTTCGATCTTAAAAGGGTGGTAGAAGGAGGTCAATTAGCATGTGGAGTGATAAGGTAGGACTGTGAACCAAAGTTGCATGCAATAAAGGCCAGTAGTGGGTAGGGTTATAGTGATGGAAGCAAGAAAATAGATTGATTGGGACATAGGAGAGAAAGGTTGTAAAGATAAAACAATTGAGCCAGCGAAGGGAACCATGCCAGTGATGGAACACAAGAGGGGAGAGAAGGTGAAGAACATTGCGTTGAATTGATGGGTGAAGGTGAAAGGGGACACCACTTTGATTTATATCTAAAACAATGGTTGGAAGAATCGTTTGAGATTTAATCGATCACTTATAATATAAAATTAACTATTTGATTTTTTTTAAATGTGACCAAATGTATCTTTATGATGACGGGAGGGAGTAATGCTAAAGTTAGTACACTGATGTTCTAAGATCGATAAAGTAAACGCTATGGGAAATGTTACTTTCAGTTTACTATAGTATTTTTTGAGGAAAATTAGTTTACTATAATTATTTGAAAAATTAGGAAAGCCAGTTTAGAATTAACATTTGTCAACAATTCATTGAACAATTCAATAATAATTAACATTTTCAGGCATCTGGATGTTCATTTGAAGTGGTACGGTATACTCTATATTGTTTTCTTCCTAAAGTCTATGCGAACCATAGCACATGCCTTGCAGTACTAGGAACAGTTCATCTACAACCTTATCTTTTTATAATTTAAATTTCAAGCAATTTCCCTAACGCATGTATAGAGAAAAAAAATAATGTAACTAAAAGATGCTTTCATCTAACAAGTGGTCAAGTGGAGCTGAAGTGCGCTGAGCACCTGTGTTGCCTTCTCCATGCCATAGCCGTTGCATAGTTGATACTCCCCTTGTATACCATTCACTCTATTTAGAGTAAATTTCAGTTTAGGCCATAAATATTTATCAGAGTGACACATTGGACCAAGAAGTCTAAGTATATGTTTTCACTTAACACCACCTTTCTTTACCTCCTTTTCCGCGTTGGTGCCGTCATCAGGGCCAAGGGCCAGCCTGGTGGAAGCCGGCGCCGTCTCGATGGCGTCCGGAGGGAAAAAGCTGCGGAACCGGTGAGACCGTTGCTTGGCTTCGTGAAGGCAGCATGCTATAAATCTGTCATTCGATCTGGGGATGCACCGTGGAGAGGAAAATCAAAACGATGTTACTGTTCTGCAATTCAGATGTGATTTGCGGTTTTGCGGGATTATATTGTTCGGTGTAGCTTATGAGTAGTCCGTGTTCTTGACTCCTGGAGTTGGATTGGTACAACTGAACTACAAGAAAAGATTGGATCTTGATTAATGCCAAATGGAATAGTTGGGCCCTTATTGCTTCACATAATCTGGATGCCATTTAGTTCCTGCATGGTTTCAGAACCTATTAGCCTAATCATGTCAGTGTGTTGCTTCGAGCGTGACCAGGGGCCATGCATGAACACCACGGCGTCGGCGTCTACCATGCGCGTGGCCCGTGGCCCCAACACTGGCTACGCGGCTGTACCGGATGACGACGTGCTCCACCTTGCCGATGATCTCCAGGCGACGACGACGGCCTCGGTGGAGGTACGGGCTGTAGGTGGAGGCGCCCGCCGTCGAGGAGCCCCTCACGTCGTTGCTGCTCCCCACCGCGTGCCGACGCACGCGCCTGGGACTCGTCGCCTCCACGAGTGAACGCCAACCGCTCGAGTGGATTTGGGCTGAAGCTAGCCTCGTGGCCCAAGCGTAAACCCTGGGCCAACCTGCAAAGGAGGTAAACAAACATGGTGTTACGTGAAAACATATCCTTGGTCCCCGTCCAATGTGCCGTTCTGATAAATATATTTAGTCCAAACTGAAACTTACTCCTCTATTTATGACAAATACTGAGGGGTCATCATCACCCCAGTTTGTGCTCTCATCGTGGTCTGCCGTAACTGAATCCATGGTCTTCGCCTAACATTTCCAAAAGAAAATTTGACCTTTGTTTTGGTGACAACACTGTTTCAATAAAATAGCATCAAATGGACAAAATTACTTATAAATCGGAATTGTCATATTAAGAAAATACAACAACTTTCATTTCGTAAATGTTATTCTATATATTGCCTATGCTAAAAAAATATGATGTTTGATTTTTTTTTAATTTTTTTAACTTTGAATAATGATAAATTTAAAGTACTTCATGTTTTCACAATCTTATAACTTATTATTTAGATTTTATAGATTTACTCTTAAAAAATTTGTGGTCCGAGTTTCAACTTGAATAAAGTAAAAAGTCCAACGTCACATCGGGGGAGTATGCATATAGGAAAAGAATAGTTCAGACTTGGACTGAGCTAGGCAGTATACCAACAAACTACGGATCAAAGCCCTGTTCTTTTCTGCTCTTGATTTTTGATTTTTATTTGTACGTTTATTAAACTAGCGATACGTTTGTAAAAAAATACTATATAATTTTTTTAAAATACTTTTTAAACAAATTTTAACTTTATATGAATAATTAATTAATTTATAATCTCAAATAACTACAGATAATCTATCCATTCTCAAATAATTCATTTTTTAGCTATCTTCAACCCTGTAAGCTATGAGTCGGATCTGATGTGATATGTGTGTGGTATGTACGGGTCATATATGGTTCCAATTATGTACCATCTATAAAAACTTAGCTAAACTGACGTATAATAATTATTTTAACGCTAAGCTGATTCCCTAACATTCTCTATGCATACAAATTCCTAATAAAGTAGTAATTGTCACCATCTGCTAACTGCATGCTCCAGTGGATACGTCGCTGTCACTGCATGATTGATTTAATCCCGCGTATGTGTATGTACGTCCAGCTTGGACCAAGCTGATCACATTAAGCTATTTATCTCGCAAAATTTGTAGCTAGCATGTATGAATCCATGCTATTTACCTCGCAAATCATAAGCTGAAGGTCCAAATGTAGGTTCCAGTTGGAATACGGAAACTTCTTTTTCCATGCTCTCCCGTAGAAATTAAATTGTTTTTTTAACAAATCCTATGAAATTTTTGTAAAGTTCTCGCATCGCCTATAGTCACCGTGCACGCCATTTGCCAGCACACAAAACTGCAAACCTTTTTAGATAATGGAAGATGAGTAATATATATCTTCACTCATCAGCCTGTGCACTAGTTGAACCTAGCAAAACTGCAAACCTTACCTGCAAGAATTTTCCATTGTGTGCCCTGATGCGGACCCTATTCTTGTCACGGTCGCTACGCACAATCTTGGATGTCTCTGATGGCCCGGTGTGGCCGCCGTCACGACAATGACTACGCCATTGCCGTCGACACCCACGAAGTGCACAGCTTTGTCATCAAATGCGGTTTGAAAGCTAAAGATAATTCACCATAATAGGATTTAACAAATGTTATAAATATAAATTTTTTAGCACAGCGCTGTTTTTACCCTTCCTCATCCTGTTCATCGACGTGCACAGACAGTCAGATCTTCAGAACCCTTATTCTTCCCAATCCTATAACGAGAGAAGATGAATAAGGTTTTTAAAAAGCATATTGCTCGTTGCTTCTACTGTATCATCTTCTTCCATCGAATGCGTCTTCCCAAAGAGAGTGGTCTCTTAGCACAAAGTTGTGCAGTTTCGTCAATAGCAGTTTCTCTAGCGTCAGCAAGAACAAGCTGTACAATGAGCTCCTATTGCCATGATGAACAATAACGTGATGAACGACGATGATAATAATACAACGGGCTCGAGCTCTATTCAATCGACTAGCTCTAGATAACCACAGTACGTATTTTGATTGTTGTTTGATCTGATATTTGTTTTTTCCATGATCATATTAGTAAATCAATCTGTTAATGCTAACACTAAAATTTAGTAAGTTCCGTAGATATAATCGGAGAGCCAATCGACTTATGAAAATAAACCGATTAATAAAGGGAAAAAGTCGATGGGACAAATAAGGATGGATTCAGTTCTATCAAAGATAGAAAATTATCCAGATAAGATCAGATCTAAGAAGGAGTCATATAAGCCACGACAGAATATTTATATCTTTATAAAATATATCTTATAAGATATATAAGTTTAGTTTATTAACTTTTTAGAGAGAGTTTACTTTTCTGTTTAGAAAATAATATTCGGAGGTTGTTTGTAACCTTAGAGTATAAATATAGATCCCTGTAAGTTTATAAATCATTTACACAGATCAATACAATTTTGGTGCATTGCCACTCTAGTTTATCTAGGTTTTTTCTAGTGGGTTCAGGCTCTCGACGCTAGGCTGCATCGGACAAGTCCGATCTCCACCAAAGGGAAAAGTCCCACTACTACCCTAGTGTATCTACTCTGTCTAAGACTGCATCGGTTAGATCCAGCCTCTTAGTCTGATCGGATATATATCACATCATGTTCGTGTGAGATCTATCGGGTTATCAAACTCCTTTTATCATCATCGGTCTCATGCTGCATTGGTTCGATCTGATATTCTAGATCGCTGATAGTAGATAAAGCTATAGGTCGATAGGTCTTTACACGACGTTTTATTGGAGCGACCAGCCGATGAGTTATCCTTATGCCGTGCTTTACGCATAACATATCGGCTATTCAACTGATATACGTATATCCTGCCTAGTGATTAATTCACTAGTGATCGATCTGATTCTGTCGGATCTTGCCTAATACTATCTCGGTTAGGTCTGATCTATCAAGACTGTGTCTAATAGAATTAGCATCGGAATCTTACAGGTTTTTTCCCCTAATCGGCTTAGATAGCCGATGAGTTTACTTATTTGCCTGTATCGGACTTGCAGCTGATAGCATCCGATGGGTTCGCCCATTCCTTTCGTAGGAACGTCCAATCTAGGCTCCACTGTCTCGGTGCCGTTAGTCTCAGCCTTATACTATCTTGATTTGATCTGATCTATCGATGTTAGCTCTAAGGATACGGTCACGGTGGTTGTTGGATCTCGTCTCTTTAGGAGATCGGGCTTCACTCTGTACTGCCTATCGCATATTATATTTGAAACATCGTCGGCTCTACAGTTAATAAGTTCTTTATTTTATTCCTTACCTTTTACCTATGCTTTCATCGATTGTTCAGCCAATATATAAGTGTTGTTGCATTATCAGCAACCAGTCGATAGCAGGAGTCCGTATCGGCCTATCGGCTTGTAGATCTTATCTTCTCATCTCCTTATTAATTATAGTGTCAAATTAATTGACGCGATCTACACTGGAGCTAACCAAATCTCTAAGCCTTCACGTGTGCAGTCACGTCGTATCGAACCTCCATCAGTTAACGCTCGCTCGTCCTCTTAACGCGTCTCTCTGTCCGGTCCGATCCACTCACAAGCTAATAGTTAACAAATATGACATTATGATATACTATTTTGAGATTAAATTAAGGTTTAAAGTGCTAATTATTTTAACACAAATAGTAGTTATCATTCTAGTTTGTCCTTTGAAGATAAGAGTGTAAGAGCAACTTGGCCTGCTTGCCACGTACTTATTACAGTTTACAAATGCACTACTAGGCACATATGCGTCAAGTTTAATATCTAATTTAATTTCTGTTTGTCTTGACTTGTAAGTAAGACCAAGTACAGAAATATTATTGAGATGAGGGTATGTGCGCATGCATGTGTACATCAGTTACATGCATACACATGAGATCGTTCTCACGGTTAGCTGCATTACTGGCATTTGGTCAGAGGCCTCTAGCTTGGGATCGATGATTATGCCGCACTGCAGCTGAAACGAAATTTTACCTCCGGCCGCCGGCGGTTTTCGATCTCTCACTCCGGCGACCCGCTGTCTGAAGCCTGAACGCATGCTTTTGCCGAGCAAATTTGGAGTTTCCTGTGCCCTTCATTGAACAGTTGTATGGCTAAATAAATAAACGATTTGTGATAACATTTCGTGGGTATTAACTATCATAATGAAAAATAGATTAAAAACGGTATTAAAAGAAATTGACATATAAAATTCTATTGCAAAGCGTGGACGTTCACCTATACTAATATGAAAAAAAAGGAGGAGTTGGTTATTTTCTACAGCCACCCAACAAATCAAAACAAAAAGGTACACAAAATTTCCTCTATCAATCCACAGCCATCGGATCCTCGCATCCAGTGGCTCAAATCGCCCACAAACGTCTCGTCTCTATCTAGCAATGCTAGGCAGGAGCCAGCTCACCATCCATCGGTTCCCCTCGAATGCGCGTCGGAAAAAGCTCCTCCCCGCGAAGACGAGCGTTGTGCTCCGATGGCCGCTCCAAGGCGCCGCCGCCGCCGCCTTCCTCCGCTCCAAGGCGCTGCCGGTCCGCTATTGCGCCAGCACTCCTCCCAGGCGCCGCCGTGGCAAGGGGCAAAACTCCCTGATTCGTGCACAACGCCGACCGCGATCGGCGCCAAGGCCCGACGACGGGGTCGGCCGCGGCTGCAGCATTGCGGAGGGAGTAGAGGAGGCCTTCTGGCGACGCTGGCCGAGGCTTTGCTGGGCGCAGCCATGGACGCCGGGACGATCTCGAGGAGGGTCGATGGTGTTGTCATCGTCGGCAGGTTTGTGCTTGCTCCCCCCGTCCAGATCAAATCTATTACCATTGCCTTCCTTTACCACAGGCCGTCTCCCGGTCTCTTCCGCCCCCGGTAGCCATTCCCCGTCCTCCTCCAGCCCTCATCACAGAGGCGGAGATGGAGGCCACGGCAGAGGTGCCCAATCGAGAGGAGGTGCTCAATCTCTGTCATGCCATCACCATGGTGGCTCTGGCCCAAGACCTGCATCCGCTTCACATTGCTTCTGACCATTGTTGAGTATGAACTTTCTTCGATTTCCAGTCTTCTCTTTGCTGATTACATTTTCTCTTTGGTGGTAAAATTGGCTGTTCTAAGTTCGAGAGCAAGAATAGGCAACTCCATGCTCAGCTACCATGGCCATGGCTGTGATTTTATCTAATTAGTCATGGCTTCTGCATTCATTGGTCCTACTGCTCCCGTGTTTTGTTGGCCTTCTATATCTTCATTAGCACTTTTCTCTGGATTCCCTCATCTCATTCCTCTGATAAATTCAATGGAAAATTTTTAACACGCTGAGCGTGTTTTTGATAAAATGCTGTAGGCATTTTTAAACAGATTGTTTAGATGATCATGTGATATACCATTTTTTCAGAATTGTGAGTTTGCAATGTTAGTCGAATATGTGCTTTGACATGCTTTGGAGTTTCGGCATAAAACTGCAATTTGTAAATTGTTGATTTGAAGGAAAAGTTTATGAAGATTCAATATTTACTACAGTGACAGATTCCCTCCTAAAAATAATTTTGGTCTCGATTAAGAATAGTTGTTGATTGCTGGTGACATTTGGTCATGGGACGTGAGAAACAAGATTGGGCGTGGGACACTGCCTAGCATAATGACAATGGCAGCGACAGCTCGACACCATTTGTAAATTTGTAACGGCCCTAATCTTATTTTCTCTTTTCTATGCAAGCATCACCATGCTATATTTTTTTAGATTTTCAGAAACATCATCGGCCTCTCTTCAGTTGTGGTGATAGCTTGGAAGCTTCATAGAATCAATATGCACATTGTACTGAACTTCCAGGCAATATCTCAACCAGGTCAGCATAGAACTCTATAACTTTTACTTCAGCTTATTGTAAAATTTTATAATAACCTTACTGCAGTAAGCTTTTTAGATACTCAAATACCTCCTAATTTATACTGTAATATTGATATAATGTAGCATATATGGTCATATGTCTTTGCAATCACTGATGCTGGTGCAGCTTTTATTTGGTAGAAAACAATCTGCTTAGCAAGGTTGAATATTTGATACTGTGTTAGCAATTCCTAGGCTGAAATCACTGGCAAGTACCCTATCAACACCACTCTGGACCTTGTTTCACTGACCCACATTCCTTCAAGGCAGTGGCGGAGCCAGGAATTTTCCTGAGCCTGGACAAGCTTACCGATAGTTAATAATTGTCTCGTATCAACCAAGAACCACCTCATTCTAAAATTTGATCAAGAACTACAAATAAGAACAAAGGACCCAAATCCAATCATTTGATTATATTGATTGAACCTAATATAGATTATAAACTCTTATGCTATTTGCTTATTGCTGTCAATCAGTCTGCTTTTCTCTGCTTCTGATAGTGCGCTAGTTGCTGCTTCATATGCTTTGCTGCTTCATGTCAAAATTGCCAAGTGCTAGGTGCTGTGTGCAGGCTACGCTGGCAAGCACCTGCCACTGATCGCTACACCACTAACCTGCTGGGCACTAGGACGTGGCCATGCGGCCACATAGACAACGCTCGCAGAGCCTGGGCAAGAGCCCAGGGTGGCCGGGCGCTGAATCCGCTGCTGCTTCAAGGATGGAACTGTCTGGTTAAATTCTCGATGCTTAAAGTTCGTCTTATACACAGCGTAACTTTGTTGTCGGTGGCAGGTAATCAACTAAGAAGCTATCACCATTGAAATATGTGGTTTGGGAAGCACAGTTGGTTACACGTGTCAACTGTGGCTTAGAGCAGAACATAAGGAACCTTTGTACATAGCGGGAGGGATGCATATATAGTTGTGGAACGTCTGTTGGCAAACTCATTGCTACAGTCCTTATGAATTCACAGTAACCAATGAAATACTCCATTTTCTTTTACATGACGGTGCCAATGTGAAATACAAAAACAGAGGGAGTACTATCAGCAAAATTTAAGTCTGAATGAACTATATGCTGAATATTAAAGGACTGTATAGCAAGCTAGGAACATAAATTTAAAATACACCAGAATGTTCAGGACTATCCTTATGGATTCACATGTATAATTTATTTGATCAGACTAGCATGGTCAGTAATTCGGTATGATTATTCATGTGCTCTTTTTAGTATTTCAGAATGTCTCATTGGTATAGATGTAGGATAAGCAGAGAGTCTTGGTTTTGTCAATAGGTTTTATTATTTTTTGTTTAAATTCTCATGAGAAAAAGCTCAGCCTCTTGGTATTAATGTGAATTTGCTACATGGCTCTTCTGTTAACATGAAAAAATAATTTATTTTCTGAGCAATTATGTTTGTTTACATCTGTACCTCAGCATATAAGCAAACTTCTGCCATTATTGGGAAAGCTTATACCTGTTCAGAAGTATCTGTTCAATGATTTCTTAGCATGTTGCTGGCAAGGGAGAAGACAAGGTATGTTATTGCATGGCGTATTTTTGCTTGACACATGGAAATTTGATTTGTGTAATACACAGTACCAAAGAACTTGAGCAGAACACTCCATTATACATTTTGTTAGTTGCTTTAGGTACAGTTTGGAGTCAAGTGAGGACTGGGGCTGCTGCTTGTTCTATGAATAAGCCCACAAGGCCATCTTTCCTTCCAAATGTATTGAAGTGACATGTTTTCTTTTCCTATTTTCCTATGGCAACAAATCACATTTGAATTCTAGATTTGAAGGAAAACCTCCACAGATTGAAAGTTAGTCAGTAAGCGAACAAACATAATGCTCATCCTTGGTTCAGACATGGAGTAAATTGCTCATCTGTCAATTAGTTTTTTTTTTCTTTAGGTGTATATTATTTTTCTTACCAATACAGGCATCTTACTGCTCTCAAGAATTGCTTGCTTCAAATGCATCTTTGTGGAATCACAAAAAGTCAGCTTCCCTATTCTCTGCCCAGTTAGATATACTGTTGCAAGGAGTTCCCTATTCTATGATTTCCTTCAATTAAGCCTAACGAATACAGAAAAAGCATTGTCCATATTATTGCATAGCACAATAACTATCTATTGCACATTTGTTTTATCAATTATTTCCTTTAATAATATATATTGCTGCTCAAATATCCTTTTCTTTCTTTTATTATGGAAGATTTTGTCTGAAGGGACGGCGGCAGAAGGCCCACCAATTCCATTTTACCGAATTCTTCTCTCATTGCTCTATTCCCAGTTAAAGCCTCAGCTCTTGCTCATTTGTGCTATGATGGACTTATAAAATTATTTATGCAAAGATGATTAAGTGGAACATTAAAGATTCAAAGTGGTATATAAGTATTCTTATTGCATTTGCAAGTATATTGGTTCAGTGCTTGCAACAGGATGTCGAAGATGCAATCAAAATTTTGTGGCATGGAGTTTTGTGGTATTTGACATCACTCCCTCTTTGTTTTATTGGTCAATGGTATCTTGCCTTTCTAGTCTTTTAATTTGTAGGTTGGGAAACCAATAAAGTAATTTGTTGGGCCATAGAGAGGAAGCGTATATTTTTTCCTCGATTATAGAGGAGAGCTGCACAACATTTTATAGAGGATGTGTGTATCCTTTATATGAAAGGAGAGTAAGGAATATTTTATGTTGTGTGTAACCCCACAAAGGAATTTTTTTTTATAAATTTTATGTTAAATTCACACATTGATCGTAGCGTGCATTCAAGATGTTTGTCCTTTCTTCCTTACTACCCACGTTTGATCTTTGGCAAGCACAATCTTTTTTTTTTTTTTTTACATCTAGCAGTCGATCCTTACTTCCTCAGAGTCTTGATTGTACGTGGAATCGGACCCAGGATGACAGGAGGGAAGCTACACACCTCACCGCTATACCACACGTGTACAACTCTTTGAATAGAATTTGTTATTTTTTTAACATATGCGTATATGTACACACGCTCAGCACCAAACCGTTTGGTGCCGACCTTCCGCTATCGTGGTTTTTTGTGATGTGTACTAGAGTCTCAGCGTCTGTGTGTTATTGACGTTATATTATTTAACCTCAGCGTTAATGTCCCTTGCGTCAAGCTAAAAGTCCATTCCTTAGACACGTTTCTAAAGATCTTTTTATAAAATAAGTTTTCTTAAATAGCTAGATTGTCAAAAATTCAGCACACTTTTTACTCGGAGGATCCAAATCCCTAGCTTGCGTATCTGAATACCGAAGAGCATGCCCAAGAAAAGGTTGGTTCTAAATTCAATGGAGCCATTCCCACAACATTCATATAGTATTGTTCGAATACCCTATTTGGTATCATCTTGAACCAAAATCACAGATTCACAGTAGGGGAGGTGTGTTGGCTACTTCCTTATTAGCCGCAGATTGTGGGGAGATGCCAACAGAGATTCAGAAGAAGTGGAAGGCCATCATCAGGTTGTGATCCGAAGATTTTTTATTAATATATTTATTTTAAAAAACTATATATTTTTTTAAAAAATTATTATTATTATTATTTGCAAAAGTTACTAGTTCTGTATAGGAAATTTAACGTGGCAGTCTAGGTATAGGAATTTTTGTATTTAGGCCTTTCCATCCTCAAGGTTTAAATGTAATTTTTTAGCGTACAACTCTTTTACAATTATAGATATGGATGAAATCAAACTTTATACCAAATTTTAGAACTCGATGAGATTTACAACTTTGCAATTGATAGCTTCTCATTTAAGATCATTTAGAGATTTAAATATTTGTTATGAAATCTCAGATATATTTTTACAAAATCTGATATCTATGTTTCAAACCATCTCTGATGGAGATATGCTAAGTTGTAAATCTCGATAAGATGTACAATTTTGTGGTTGATCACCTTTTCATTTAAAATTATTTAAAGTGTCAAATAAGCATTACTCATTTTCGTCGTAGTGAAAACTACCCTTTAAAAAATATTTGTATTTGCATTTAGTTCCTTTTCACCGGTTTTCACCATTAAAATGCTTATTTGACACCTAAATAATTTTAAATAAAAAATTTATCAACTAAAATTTGTAGATATTGTCGAGATATACAAATATATGAGATTTTATAAAAATATACCTAAGATTTTGAAAAAAAATTATTTGGATGTCTAAATGATCTTAAATGAAAAAGTTATAATTGATCTTAAATGAAAAAGTTATCAACTCTAAAGTTGTTAATCTCTTTTAGCTCTATAATTTTCCTATAAATTTTGACTTTATCCACTTCGTATGGCCTATTTACAAATTGTAAAAGCGCTTCATGCCAAACTATATGGGAAATTTTACATTTAGACCCTTCTCGTCCTCTAGAGTGAAATGGGGCCTAAAAGCAAATTTTCCTGCATTGCTAGGAATCGTAGGGCCGCCACGTCACATTTGTTGCCCTGTAGGAGGGCGGAAAAATATACTTCTGCAAAATTTGAAAATGAAAATATGTTTTTGTATTTTTTAAAAAATAAATATATATTTTAGAAAATTAGTGATCCGAACGGGAACATTTAGCAATCCATAGCCCACGAGTGCATGTTATTGCTTGGCTTACGTACTAACATCTGGCCTTGGCCCACATGAAGAGAGAGCGCATGCACGCAACGTATGTACCACTATACATGATCATGCATGTCGCGTGTATCCATGTTTTTGGTGCTTTAGTCACGTATCTTCGGCTTATAAGACGTGAAAAAGAAAGCTCAAACAAGCAGAGGTGCCAGGGCATCATTTAGATGTATCCTAGATCCTATAACGTCCACGCAATATATTGCTATAGTTTTAATTTCTTGATCCATACAAAGTGTTGGGCTATGATTGAAATCCATCCAAACAAGGCCAAAAAAAAATTGTCTGCTAATGTTACAAGGCGAGTATATCCAACCATGATTTTTTCACTTGCGCACATTGTGCACGTGCCATTTGCCACAATCATGTTACTCTACCTACACTACTGAAAAAACGAATTTTGCAGGCGAGAACTAATCCACTATGCAAGCAGACCTGTGAAGTGGTCGATGACCTAAAAAGCTGTTTGACCCGTTTAAAAAATAATATTATTATATATAGACAACTTATTTAACCGTCTATATTTCATGTCTCACAGAGGAGCAGTCTAGGAAAACAAGTTTTTGCCCTATATGATATCTTTGTTTAAGTAGTACCATAGCCTTAGAATGCTATATGGGTGGGCATATATTCCTTTCTAAATGGATAGTATATGACCGTAGCATCCATTTAATTACAGTGAAATAGAAATATTTTTATTCATTGGAATCAACCCAACAATCTTGAGTGACTCGAACAACTAACATAATCTTGCCGCTATCCCTCTTCTCCTCTCATCTACCTCACAACCGATTGAGCTAGCTATTGGATGCAGCAGCAAGTACGGGGTGGCAGGGCTCCATCGACGTACGATGGATTGGCAATTGACGTCTACGACTAATGAAGAATGATAATAGCTGGAGCAGTGGTAGCCTCTAGTGGGTAGCACGGATGTGACCCTCTTAGCATAGCTGCAGTGTTATCGATCGCCTTACTCGAAATTGGTGCCGCTGTGCTAGATTTGGCCGGCTGCAGCTGGGTGAGTGGCACGTATAGGGGAGGACAGCGGCGTTTACCTCTTCGCATCGGTGATTTCTCAGCGGTGCTAAGGCCTCTCCAACACATCTTCTTCTGCGCCTCTAAAGCCACATCCTATTTGGAATGGCATGTGGTAGCCGGCGATCGACGACACTCATGGCAGGGGACAGTCTCGGCTTCAACGCACTCCTCTCCTGCCTGGCCTCCTGTACGCCATGGGTCACGAGGAGCTACGGAGATGATGCGGCGGCAACAATGTGGTGTTTCGACGACAATACTACTGTGTATGGCTGGTTGTGGGTTGGGGTGGACAAGAAGCTCCAAGCTCATGGCTAGATCACCTCATATCGAGCTTGGCTAAGATTAGCTCAAACTTGTAGTCTTTAATGGATCGAGTCGAGCTGAGTTTTAGCTTGTGAGATTAACAAGCCAGCTCACGAACTGCTCGTTTAGCTCATTAGTATAAAAGATTAGTACATTTTCATATAGCTAGGGCTTCTTGTTATTATAATTACATTAAAGCTATTTTGATTTTTTATTTGTTAGTAGTATAGGATTAAATAGTAAATTTAAAATTATAGAGGTCATTTAAATGAGCTATAGCTTGTTAATGAGTCAGCTCGTGAGTCAACCTAAGCAATCTCGTTAAGATAATAAGCCCAAACGAACTGAGCAAGCTTGCTATCAACCCCTATTGTAGGTGTGGGGTTAACAAGGAATCACTATGAAAGCCTTGCCATACTGTTGGCTAGCTTCGACAATAGCTATGTCCTTAGGCGTTGTTAATGTGTTTTTTCTTCTCCTCCAGATAAAAACCTCGCTTTAACGTTTGGATGAGCGGCATCAGCAAATCACCTTGCATCTTTAATGGGGGTGTTGCTTTCGAGAACCTTCCTCGTGTAGCGAAGACCGATGGTGGAATTTACCATCAGCTCGGGGCTTTAGCGAGCAGTTGATTTGCAATTCAGATACTCTCCAGCGATATCTTCCGCTTTGGTTTGTTGCTGTGGATAGTGTGCGCGTAAAATGATTGATAACTGTTTTTAGCGAGTCTATTTTCAACTTTTGAGAAGGACGAGGATTACATAGAAAGGCCATTGCTTAATTTTCCATGGTTAATGTTATCTGATGTTTTAATTAGTTTTCTGGTTCTCCATTTAGCTGTAAATGGTAATATGTAAACTTGGTAGGAATTAGCTGTTTTTAAGTAAAGGCTAGAATAAATTTTATTATTAAGAAAATGGAATGAACCGAAGTGTCCACCATGTTAGAAATGACACCAACCGCTATTCGTCTTCGTATTGATCATCATGAAAAGAATATAACCCACAAACCAAACAACTTAAATTCACACGTATAGGACCATATACCAACCAGAATGTACCGGTCATAAAATGGCCCTCGAGCCCAGCTTGGAATGCATACGCATACCCTTTTTTCAGCTTCATGAAATTGGTACAGAAAGCCTAGAGAGCAAAATCCCTGCGCGGTTGAGGAGGTTTCAAGGAGGGCAAGGGAATCGAAGGATAGGGCGGTGAGGGGAGGTGGCCACGGGAGAAGGGGGAAGAGCGCAAACCGCGTCGCGTTTGAGCAGGACACGGCGAGCGAGCCCGATGGAGGTGCAGGTAAGCAGCAGCATACGGGGGATCCGGCTCGGTCGCACCAGCACCGGGCAAGCGTCCGAACGCACCAAACGCTGGTCGCTCCTACCCGTACTTGTTGAGTGTTGTGTGGGCCATGGATGCACCTGGCATGTATGTTGAACATAATTTAGTCAGTTTATAGGAGATGCTGTGTCGCCGGATGAGAAATTTCTCATGGGAGAGCCATCGGCATTCTCATGGTTTGGCTCTGGATTCATATGTAGATTTTTTTTAATAAAAAAACGTCGGTGATTTTTTTTTTTGAAAAAAAAAACAACGGTAGCTCGAATAGATTTACACATTTGTTAATTGAGATCATAATATTCTCAGTAATAGCATATCGGAGGCAACTGCTCGCTCGACTTATCGCGGTTCGTAGTGGCATGTTCGACTTAATAGATTGAGGCAACGATGAATCGATATCAGCCGTAGAGGATGAAGGAAGGCGTTCGACGTTAGGAGTATCAATAGCAACCACAGAACTGAAAAGATAAGACGTGGCAACGAGATCACTAAAACGACTTGTCAAGGTGAACAAAAATTGTACAAGCGGCATCATGACTCATGACTAGAGGAGATACAGCTCTTCCAAGGAAAAATTAAGTGATAAGAAAGTGAGGATGATAACCCCTATGTTTTTAGTAAGAGGTATTAGTCAGTTGCCATACTAGACGGGCGAGTTCATCCATTTCCTCAGAATTAATGTAACAAGTCTTACAATATTTCAGGATGGTCAAAATCATGAAGGCAACTTTGCCATAGTGAACCAATATGCCAATAATAGGATGATGGGAGATACTATATGCTTATCCACTTAAGATTGATATATGTCAATTATCTCTGATGTTGACCGCCTTTTGGAGCTCTAATCAGTTGCGAAGAAAAACGAACTCCTATTAAATTGGTAATTTCTTTCCCTGACAAAAAAAGAAAGATGACAGGAAGAAAAGAAATGGACAGATATAAAAGAAATTAGGCCTCCTTTTCTTTTTCCACCTTCTCCAATTTTTTGCGGCTAGTACTTTCTCCATGCTTCTGGCTTTGTTAAGACCACTAGTTATTTTCAAAGTTTATTACGCAAAACACTCCCACCTTTTCTTTTAAAGAGCATAGTTTAGCCTACAAGTTTTCCTTTTAAGTAGGATTCATCCAATCATCGAATCAGTACTACTCTTATTCTCCTTATATTATATTCTTTTGTTATTAATAAAGAACGTAGCAGTCTTTTTAAACCTCTTGCTTAATGTATTTAACTAGATAAATAATGAGAGAGGGATTATTAATATATCACATTAGTTAAATAAATAATATATCCATGCAAATATCTACTTCCTTAGTTTCAAAATGTAATTATTTATAGGTTATTTAGTAAATAATAAGGCTAGATTGAAAGGTTTTTTAAGTAACTCTAGTGGTTAAATTTTAAATTGCTTAGGTTTTTTTTTTCTAAATATCTGATCGGCTCTGTACTCATTGAAATATCGAGAGTCATTGAAACCAACCAACGTAGAATTCTAATAAAAATACAAAAATCCTTATATTTTACTACGACGGAAACGGAGACAGAATTTCAAAACGGCCTAAACCAAAAGGCACAGCGACGAGCTTGCTAGATTCTCTCGCCCTCACCGGGCGGTGCTCGCACTCCCAAACCGCTCCCATGCTCCGCGTAAATCCCACACATGACGCGACCCCACACGAACATTATTCCTCTCCCTCCCCTTCGCTCACCGCTCTCCACTCCGCCGCTTCGCTTCGCTTCACTTCACTCCACTCTCGCGACCTCGTCGGCGGCGGCAATGGCGTCCCTCCGCGCCTCCCTCCTCCTCCTGGCGGCGCTGTGCGCGCTCGCGGCGTTCCCCTCCCCCTCCTCCGCCGCGTACCGCGACCTCGGACGCCGCCGCCGCTTGGGCTTCGTCGTGCGAGGCCGCGTCTGGTGCGACACCTGCCTCGCCGGATTCGAGACCCCCGCCTCCACCTACATCGCCGGTAATGACACCCCCCGCCCTCCCTTCCTTCGTCTCTGTCGGTGCATCGGTTCTCCCCTCCGGTGAGCCAGTTTGAGTCTGTTGTAGGATCGCTTCGTGCAGAAGTTTTCAGCCCGGCGCCTCGATTTGTTGCCTGCAGGATGCCGGCATTGGTTGTTTCTGCCGATGGTTAATTATATTCAGATCGGCTTGTGGAATGTGGACTTTATATAGTAGTAGATCTACTAGCTAACTGATTTGTGTATCCAGTGGAAATGCTACAACTTGAAGCCTCAGATGCCGGATTGATAATGTGAGTTGGTAAGAACCTATGGTTTTGGTTTGAGGTTCTAGATCTTACTAGCTCCTAGGACCTCTGGCAACCATGGTTTACGCTATCGGAACCGCAATGGCCTATGGGTAGTGGGATACTGGGAGATCTCATCTGAGCAATGTACTGTCTCATGATTGAAACATCAGATACATCTCAAAGCCCTGGAGATGTTTGGATAGTTCTTCACATGTAGACATTGTTTGCGAGATGAGGAATCTGTTACCAAGCAAACTAGACTTGTCACCCACTGAACAGCCATGTACTATCTGGTAGCAGTCCTGGTGTAGTAAATGAACAAGTGTGGTATATATATATATATATATATATTTCTGTAATATAGTGCTGTTTTAATTAGGTTTTGTAATTGAGTTCTTTCCTTATATCAGTTTATTCTTTGTTGAGTTTTCCTTCACTATGAATGAAGCATTTCTGAAGTCCAGCACCAATCAGGTTAGTCATATGGGTTAGTGCTAGGTATCTTCTAGCCTGATCTAGGTACTGTCCTGACTTTCAGAATGCTGGGTTGGACCAAGATTCCTGGTTGTTACAAGTTTAGATCAATGCTTATAATAATATAATCCCTGTCAGAATGCTTCATTCGTTGCATTAGATGCTCCATCCCCCAAGCCTGTTCTGTTTAATGTATTGCATGATTAATTGTTATATCAAGGTCTAGAAAATTGTGTGTACTTGACTACTTTTAATCCAAAGTGACATCTTTTGCCATTTCCTGAGAACTGGTGACTAAGGTTGCACATTGAGGATTATAGCAGCACTGCTGGTATGATACACCAGACGCATTTTCAGGTGAAAATGACATGCTTAACTGAACCTATGACATCAGTTACAGGTCTGATTTAAGTATGGTCAATTTGTGGTTACTGCGATGCGCTTCTCTAGGCCTTAAAATAAGGGAACTGTATTAATTCAGCAGTGCTTTTTTTCATAACACCAGTTAATTCAATGCCATATTCTTAACAAAACTCTTAATGTCATAAAAACAGATAAATTACAATTATTTGACTATCTCTTCATAATCCATAATCAATTCACTTAGCTGACCAAAACATATAAATAACCTTTTACTGGCCAAATACTTGTATCATGACATTCTTTCTTTCTTTCCACAGGAGCAAAGGTGAGGGTTGAGTGCAGATCAAAATCCACTGGTGCCAAGACATGCAGCTTTGAGGGTCAGACTGACCACACTGGCACCTACAACATCCCTGTTGATGATGAGCGTGAGCACGAGCTCTGTGAGTCTGTCCTCGTGAGCAGCCCGGATGCCAAGTGTGGCAAGATTGTTGCTGGACGGGAGAGAGCTCCTGTCTTCCTCACCAACAACAATGGTGTGACTTCTAATGTTCAGCTGGCAAATGCTCTGGGCTTCCAGAAGGACACTCCTCTTGCTGCATGCGCGCAAATCCTGAAGATGTATGAGGAAGTGGATGACCATGTTTAAAGAACATAGAGATGTGCCATTACCCAGTGAGTTATTTGTCAATGTCGTGGATGAAACACTTAAAGACTTATATATACCTATTATTAAGAGCAAAAGTATCGAATGCTGCGTGTTTGATAAGTTGATATAGCTTAGTACTTAGTATGTTATATGTATGTTCATCTGCAGCTGAACTGCAAGTCATCAGTTAATAAATCAACATGTTGTGCTTCCTATACGGCATTTCTTACGCTATCTAATATGTGCAATTGTGGATCTAGATTCTGAAATGATTTTGACGTCAGCTACCTGATGTTGTTCCAGAGGACTTGAGCACCAAAGTTTTGTTAATTGATTATGTTTAGCTGTTTCGTAATACGGGTGATGGCCCAACGAAATAACAAGATGTCTGAGGTTCCTTTCTTGTTAGGATTGGCAAGCTGCCTATACTTTATGGATATACAGGTTTTAAACCTGTAAACAACCAGGGTCAATTAGCTTAGGATAACTTCAAGTACATAGTTCATTGTATTGGAAACTGCAGGAAGCAGTTGGTCATTTGATTTGAATAACAATTTCTTCTCTTTCTCACTGATCTAGAGAATTGGTTTACTTTCCACGTAATTCAGCTCGTCATATGGAGGCTACTAACACTGAGGGCTCTCTCGGAATACGATTTTCATAGAAAACAGTTCAATTCATTCAAGATTTCTGTAAAATTCGTCTTAACCGAATAGGCCTTAGTGGTCTGCATGAATGCATCCCCTGAATCTGAATTCATTCATACAGACATGCCGATGTGAATCAGAATATCATCACAAATGTTTTGCTCTTGCTCTGCAAAAATACAGATTTATTGAAAACCATAGGTAAGAATAACATCCCTTGAACTAAAATTCTCCAATCTTGGCTTGGTTTAGAAATATTAGTGGCAAAAGTACTCACCGTTACCTTTTGTTACTGCGTTATGACATTCGCACTTTGCCTTTTTTCTTTCAAGCTGAAAAAACCCCTATTTGAGCTAATCCTAACTAAGTTATCATTAAAAACATGAAGGAGATCTACCTTTTTTTTTCGAATTATGAGGGAAGTGTTCACGTCGAGATCCCTCGCGCGCCCCGGCACGATTACACCGACGTCTAGGAGGTCTGCTTAGCTACAGTACAAGCCGATCGGTTTCTCTCCGTGGCTTAAGGTACGCGCGCCAGGGGCCGTAGGGTTCGATCGGTTTTAGTGCAACGGTACGGGTGCGAGCGTGCCAATCAATTTGACTCTACAATTGACAAGGAAGTGAGACGAACAGGTGACGGTGGGCCGATACAGGCGCTCACTATCGGCTGGCTGCCGATAGGATTGGGATAACCATTGGCCGCGTCCGGAAGGCCCTTCGCTATCGACTATTTACCGATAGGAATCAGGAAGCTCTTCGATCAGCTGAGGAGCCGATGTGGATAGGTGTCGACGAGGAATCGGCCACAGAGCCGATGGAGGAATCGGGGTATACTCAGAGGATAGCAAAGCGCACAGGATCCCTCTAGATAGCCGATGGAAGCCGTAACAGTCGTTCATTGGCTGAAAAAACCGATGAAGGCACATACGGACTGGCAAGGAATAGTATTAAAAGGCACGGGTTGCAAAGCCAATGCTGCTCCGGATATGACAGCACGAGACCCGTCGCCCGCCGTGATAACGCCATTAACACTAAACCTCGAAGATCGGACCTAATTGAGAAATTACGAGGCCGAGGCCAACAGCGATGATACGGAGGACGCCAGATCGGCTGTGCTGAAGCAAAGATAAGAACGAACCTATCGGCTAGCTGAGACGATGAGGGAACGCCTCTCTGAAGACGGGTGCGTATCGACTGGGAGACCAATGCGCTTAGTGTTACGTGTCAAAGGACACCTCTAAAGGCTGATGCGTATCGGCCCGGGCGTGAAGCTGAGAGCATGGATAACTCATCGGCTAGCACTCCGATGATACGCCGTGCAGAAAACTATAAGTCTGAAGCTCGATCTACCGTCGGCAGCCCCATAGGTTGAACATAACTGATGCAGTATGAAATTGACGACAACAGAGGAAGCTTAACAGGCCGACCTAAGAGGTCGAACCTAACCGATGCAGTTTTAGATGGAGCAGAACATATTGAGATGGTGGCGGGACTTATTCTTTCGCTGGAGATTGGATTTAACCGATGCAGCTTCGCGTCGAGAGCCAGAACCCACCGGTAGAAACCTAGATAAACTAGGGTGACGATGCGCTGAGATTATATTGATCAAGAGATATATTACATGTTTCTAATGGGTCTATATTTATATCTTGGATTTACAGAGCCCGACGCGTTTACAATTATTGGACGTTATTTTCTAACAAAAATAAAGAAAAATATATCTAAATAAGTTAGCTAACTAACTAAACCTTCCTAATTAGATAATATTACAATTTACAAAGATAAAATATCCTATCATGAATTTCACGGCTCCTCCACAAATTCGGTCTTATCTGGATAGTCTTTTAATCTGAAACCGAGTCTTCTTTTGCTATAATCTGATCGGCTTATTCACTGTAGTCATTGGACATCTCTCAGCCGATTGGCTTTAGCACTATCGGACTGTGTAGATTTTGGCGTTAACAGGAAGATAATGAGGCAGATAACAAATTAAAGAAGAAAGCTGAAGAACACGGCCTCTTAGCTGGTCACCACTAAATTGAGCAAACTAAACAGCCCCAAAACAGCTTCTTAACAATGACATTACCTAATTAAGAATAGCCTGAATAGCCTGCGTATTCTGTGGTGTGCGTACACATGCGCTTCCATGTAATTGTACCACAAAATAAGACACCTAAGGATCAGGGACCATTAGCTTACTTAGCTAATTACCTTAGCCTAATTTCTTGCACTGGAGTTTTGAGGACATGACTAGTTCTTCTAAGGTGCAATCAAGCTTAATTAATTAGTTAGGTTTGCACACAACATAATTAACAGTAGGGTACAAACAGAAATTAGGATGGTTCAGCAATACACCTTTGAAAAGTTGGCTTTATCTGTACTAATGGAGTACCCGTAAATTGCGGAGCCAGTAAACGTAAAATTAGATTTAATATACAACTTATATATTTTATTTTAATAAATATAATTATCTATATATAAAAGTCAAAATGACGACTACTTTCTTTTATATTTTCATGCTCACAGTTATAATATATATATGAAATTAGATTTGGTATATAACTATTAGTTTCTTTTTTACAGAGGTAATTATATTTTGTACACAATGATTAATTTACAACACTAAAAATAACAATAAAATATTTTTTCTTTAATTAATGTGAGAATTTATAATCTCTAGAGCAAACAGCTGGCTTTTTTTTGAGTTGTCTTAATAATATATTATCTCCAATTTTTAATAGATAATTGCATATGTTTTATCATTCATCTTATTTAAAAAAATATATAAATATTTAAAAATATAAGTTATACTTAAAGAATATTTAATAATAAATCAAGTCACAATAAAATAAATAATAACTATATAAGTTTTTTTAATAAGACGAATAGTCAAACGTGTGCTAAAATGTTAACTGCATCTGTTAAAAAGCGAAGTGAGTAATAGAAAGATAGATAAATAGATTGCTAGAACTGATTAACTATTTTTTTAAGGGCCACGGTCCATTTTGGCATCTCAAATTCTCCTTGCTGTCTATTTTTCACATAAAATTGCTTTCATATTCTTGTATTGTAACAAACTACATGGCCGTTATGACTAGAGATGAGCCGCTTTGGTCTTTCGGTTTTTTCTCTTGCGTTGCGGTGCAGACGACGGGTGTAGATTTTACCAAAGACATATCTCAATGCGGAATTTACGATGCAATTTAATACGGTGTTAGGCTTGCGACATACCTGTATTTCGAAGTAGCTCAGAACAGTTACTGTCCCTACTTGAAATCTATGCTTGGATTCGTTGGCTGACGCCTGTATCTCCCGTCTCTGTCGTCTCCCCTAATCATCCTCCCATCTCTTTAACCACACTTTTACGCTTAATTAATCTCCCCGCTGAAAAAGCGCAGCCTCCCGTGCCATCACCAAATCTGTCACGACATGACGCGAGCCTAATTAACCACTTCCTATGCTGCATGATTAGCCCTCCCCTAATCCGTCATTAGCCATCTTAATCCCTTTATTTTTTGGCCTCCCAAGCTAGCTGTGGCCACTAGTTCCTTGCAATCGTTAATTAACTCGGCTAGCAAGGCCCTCCGTTGATGGGTGGCCACGAGATTCGTTTTAAAAAGTTTATCGTCTCCGGTTGTTTAAACTAGTTTTTTTTGGCTTAATTTTGACCTGATCGAGATTAACAAGGTTATCACCACACGTATAATTGCTTGTAATGCTTGGTTCGATTGATGGTTCGTTGTGGAGATGGACCAACTTAACGGTTTTTCAATGCGACAAGTGCAGCGCATTCTCGGATTATTTTTCCCCTTTCTTGGCTTCTGTCATTTTCTTGTGGATTAGTTCATTATTACACGAATATGAATGGATTTGGTTGTGGTTGCATTGTCCGCGTGATTTCGTAAGGCATACACAAATTTGTTAAATGTACTCTATAAAATATGTGCATTTTCTTAAGAAAATCTCTTAGTATGGTGTTCTACTATTTACCATTTCAGGTGCCATAAACATGTGGATCCTGATCTACATCTCAAATGGCAAATTCTAGATTTCATTTACTAGTAAAGTGGTAAATTATCAAATCCCCTATTATTAATCCATAGACTTACAAACACTAATAGACCGTTACTTTTTGTTCATTTGTCTAACGTAGAAATTTCTAGAAAGTTAGTGAGAATGTTGTAGGTCATTTTATGATTAGTTTTGTTGTCTATTTGTTCCTCTCAATTTACTTACTCTGATATTTGTTATCTATCTTAACAAATTTAATGATTTGCTGATTGTGGAGTGGAAATTAGATTGCTTTGGAGCTTTTGGTAATAGAGAATCTTGGTCCACTCATGTTTATAATCAGATAGAAAAATCGATCGTTTCTTGTGATATAATAATCTAGGAGGTATTCTAATCTATTCATAATAGGTATAGATAACAAAAAAAAAAGAGTAATTGGACTATCTTTATTGATCAAAGTATTGGAGGTTCCTGTTCCTTTATATTTCATGAAAAGTCCATTTACCCACTTTATTCTTTTTGTTCTGCTCTACAAAAACTGAAACATTTATATAGCATGCATATACATTTTTTCCTATATTGTGTGGCTCATTTTATAGATTCTTCACTCTATGTTTATCCATTGTATTGTATAGAATTTTTTTTCAGTTGTAGCCACCTATTTAAGTATCTTTTTTTACCAATAATCAAATTGCATACGTGTAGACTTACATCCTATATCTTTTATAGCAACATGATGTTTCAACCTGTGAGTTACCACATTCTTTCACCTCTTTCAAAGATAAAAAAGCCTATAGCCTGCTTTACTAAGAATAAAACCCTAACAAAACTTTACAAAATTTCTACATTTGATTCCAAGAAGATCCTCGAATTATTGCGACATATTTTTTTATAGCTCTTCTACTTACTAAAAGGATCAAAATCATCATGAAAATATAATAAAATATTAGGAGAATATAACAAATGAACAATTTGCATAGCTTTTTGGCTTTTTTAACGCCTGGCTGAGGATGAAACGACGAACTGTTGGCCTACATTCCTTGTGCTGACACACTGACGGATCACGCCATGTCCAATCAAACTGCAAACCGTCGACCAGAAAAGGCCTCCGTGCTTCTAACCAAATTATACTGGTGGCTTCTACATCACCAACGCATCGCTCACACTTCACACTATTAAGCAGTCTAATTTTATCTTTAACCAATGAAAACTTTTTAATTATAATATTTAATGAATACGAGTAATATAGATATATTAATCATGATTTGATAACATGACGTATTTTTTAAATATTAATAAAACCTTTGTAAAAAAAGGATATATATAGTATTTGGGCTATATATATAAAATTTTAATCTTACTCTTCTCCATTAGCATACAAACCTTGAAATTGAATCAGCAATTTGGTAACTCCATTGAAAGGGCCGAAATTTTGTTGAACTTGCACAAAACCAATAGTTTAACCCTGTTAAATCCTCCAAGATTTCTTCATCCAAAAGAGGCATCCTTAGAATTTTTATTCACGTTATAATTTTAATTTTATGCACAAAAAGCTTTGAAAAGAATGTGCCATTAATATATGTTTTTCAAGGCCCTCCGCTTCATTAACAAATTGGCTCGATTTTCTGCAGTACTGCATGTGCCGAATATGGTTTGAATGAACAACCCATTGTACTTGTCGATATCAAAAATCAATGATGAAGATAGCAAGTACATAGAGGAAATTTGTGCAAATAGAAAATCAGTTGCTGCAAAATCAATATGACCTTTCATGAAAAATTACATCAACATGAGTAGCGGTCAGGTTACATCTTGTTTAGGCCAAGGTCAATTTAAGCTCCATTTCTCCTCAGAGCCAATCGCATGCTACCACGTGCCCGCACATGTTGTTTAAGATAGTGGACAAGTGGAAGGAGGGGTGCCACTTGGCACTTTCCCATTGGGTGACACCACTACTTCTTTCTCTGCCTATAAAAAACCATGGCCCTTGCTTATTCACTTCACTTCCAAAAACGATTCTTGCTGCGTTTCTTGATAGATCAAGAGGTAGAAGAAGAAGCCATGGATCGCCAATGGCGTTGCCTTGCTGCTGCGGCGGCTTCTACCAGCGGTAGTAAGCTTCCTCCGTTGCCGATGACGCTAGGCGGTGGCGTGGAGTACGGACGGCTCGTCCATGGCGCGGCCGTGCCGTTCGTCGTGGACGCCGAGCAGCAGAGCCCGTCCACGGCGGCCATGATTCTTGGCACGGGGTGTTATAATCTTGTCACGCCGGCGCAGCTGCACCACCGGCTGCGGCGGGCGGTGGGCGGGGGTGGCTGGTGCGGCTTCGGGCCGGCGCCGACGAAGCTTTACCGCGGCGTGCGGCAGCGGCACTGGGGGAAATGGGTGTCAGAGATCCGGCTGCCGCGCAACCGGACGCGGCTGTGGCTCGGCACGTACGACACCGCCAAGGACGCCGCGCTCGCCTACGACGGCGCCGCGTTCCGGCTGCGCGGCGAGGCGGCCCGCCTCAACTTTCCCGAGCTCCGGCGCAGCGGGCAGCACCACGTGCCGCCGCTCAGCGCTTCCGTCGACGCCAAGATCCTCCAGGCCACCACGGCGGACACCGCTGCGGCACCACCGGCGTCAATGAATACCCCGCCGCTGCCGCGCGTCAAGACCAAGCCGGGCTGCTCCGACTCCAAAGGTTCCACGACGACGACGGCCGACGCCGCAGAGGTCTCGTCCACGGGGTCATCCCCGTTCTCATCGAATCCTGCCGCGCCTCCGCCTCTGCCGCCGAGGCCGGAGACGATGCGGCAGTTGGACTTCACGGAGGTGCCGTGGGACGAGACCGATGGCTTCGCGCTTCGGCGGTATCCGTCCTGGGAGATCGACTGGGACGCCATCCTCTCCTGAATTCGTGACGGTTTAAGGCATGACGTGGCATGCCGTCAGCATCTGTGCTGTTCTATATATTATACTCAAATAGTAAAAATTTTATTAACAGGACAATATAATTCGTAGGAAAATTTACCAGATAAACGAGTTTTAGTTATTGCATATTTACGTGTAGTATAGTGTGTGTGTGTGTGTGTGTAATTCAGTGTATTAGCCTTGCATGATGATCTATCATCAGTGTCTCCTGGCCTCTGCCGAGTTTTTTGGTAGATGGCATTGTCCAGCAGGGATAGACAGATAACTGAGGCTGAATTGTGTGTGTGTGGTCAGTTTATGGATCAAATGCTATGTGCAATGTGCCAAAGACAGATACTGCAGGTGCTCTTATGTGATGCATGTTGTTGTTATGTGTGTAATTAGACATGCAGTGATCGATGCATCTGCAACTTAAGCCCCCTTGAATTGACACATTGCATGGATGGAATGGTTGTTAGTTTGTGTTGTGTTCCTGGTCAGAGGACCTCTTTTGATATCAAATATTATTGGGACCGGTTTTATTTGAACATGACTAATTAATTCAGAACCTATCAGTCACAACAAGAAACATAAATTTCGTATTCTAAGATACCTCAACAAACATAAAATTGGTATTCTAAGACACCTAAGTGGATTCAATTAAAATGTAAGGGAAAAAAAAGGCAGTAATATTTCTTGGGCATGCTCCTTGTCCATATCAAATTTGAAGTTATCTACAATGTTCTTGTATGAAAAATTATCCCATATCTATCTCCACGGAATTAATGAAGTCAGTAAAACTGAAGGTCTAGCATTACAAGGTTTTCACTATGTTATCCTGAGGGAATACAAACATAACATTATATTGATAAAATTAAAATCACTTATAATAAAAGGCTATTGCTAACATTGGGTACAAATAAATCGCTGAATCCTTTCTTTCCTTACTTTGTGATGTAAGAAAAAAAGCTTCTCGGCAGATCCATTTGTTGGAAGCAAAAAAGTACTGAAGCTGAAGAATACACTTGTGTAAGAATAATATGCATGAAACCATGGAAGCCTTCGCAGATGAGGAGAAACACACTAATTTTTTCTATTATAACAACTTAGGTAATTAACTGCAGAATTGAAGGTGTCATTTGCATCTATAACAGAAAATTCGTTTTCTTCATGTTGCATGCCTAATTTGGTTTCCCTCATTTTGTAGTAACCTTCATAACATAAACTATTTCCTCCATACCAAAATATATATAGCTACCTTTGTAGTTCAAATAGCTCATTTAAACTCAAACAAAATTATCTATAATGTTGGAAATTCCACTACACAGTTTATAGAATGTCAGGGCACACTCTCATCCCTATAGAGTTGGTGTATAGCTCGTTTTGACTCTTGCACCTTTCCTTATCTTCAGGGAAAAAGTGCAGAGTTTCTACAGACAACAAAATACAAATCTAGAGTTGAAAGCAACTATTTGGTGACAAAAAAAAGTGAAAGAATGTAAGCAACTAGCCTGACGCGGACATGTGTGCATCTACAGTTTCTGTGTAACTAGCAAAATGCCTGTTTGCTGTTACTACGGGATTTAAAAATCTCAGGACACATTGCAAATAAGAAAACTATTTAGTAATTACTTTTAAAATTAATTAGGTTTTTTTATTTTTTATTTTTTAAATCATTACTTTTGGACCAGGCAGATATTAGAGACATAAGATATTTAAATAAAAAATACCTTTCAAGAAGGTCCATATATCAAATTTAGCTGAGTTTATAGTACATGCCCAAACAGACCGGCTACAACATGGCCTGGCCCGGCAAGACAGGACACCTATAGCAAACCATGCCATACCGATCCATATGTTGAGGCCTCGCCTCAAGCACGAATAAGGAGGCTATGGGCCATGCCGTGCTGACACTGGCCCAAATATGACATGTGAATTGCGGGAGGCATGACAGTTTATTTCTAGCATATATTGTGAATTACGTCGCCTAGGATGTAGCTTTCGATTAAAAAGTCTGCCGCCGAGTGCCGATGCTAGGACTAGGGTTTCATCAGCTACCGCCACCAGCAAGCACTACCAGTCCACCCTGCCTGTGAGCTCCGCTAGTCCACCATTGCTTGTGAGCTCCATTCTACTGCTAGTACTAGTCGCTAGGGTTTTTAGCTACTTGCCACTGCCACCGAACACACTGTTGAGCTCGCCACCACCGTCTTTCACTTGACTCCTTACCACATCTAGCTCACCACTACTGTCGCCCTCTCAAGTCTCCACCACAATGACAACGATGAATAGGGAGCCTTGACCAATGAGAACAACAACCTCACCACGGTGGTGCCATCCTCCTACAGCAACTTTGTGGACGCCATCATCTTCCTGTAGCAACTACTGTTTAGGTTTTAGTTGCCACCAAGGTGGTTGTTGGTGGAAGGGGATTGGATTTGGAGATGACCGCCAGTCACCGTAGTAGGATTGGTGATTTATAGGTGTCGTGCTGGGCTATGTTGGCACATCAGGCTAGGGTGGCGGCTCAAACATAACACGCCCTAATTGGTCATTCCCTACCTTGGTCATGAACAGTATCACCATGTCTAGGTTGGCCTGTGCCAACACGGTCCATTTGTTTATGTATAGTTCGTGATGGGGTAGCAGTCTCACCACTCACGACCAACACATTCTTTTTATTGAAAGGAGTATAGAACAACAAATTAATAACATGCACTATGCTACTAATTTTTGGCTAAAGACTAAAGAACGTACACATTCCAGAGTAGGGAAAGCAGCGTCCAAATTTTACTATTTAAATTTATTTAGAAGAACTAGAACTGTACCCATTCTAGTCTATATTACCTAGTTACTGCAGTGATCTCATCAAAACGAAAAATACAGAGAGATCAAAACATCTATCTGGATAGAGCTTTTCATTATAAAACCACTTAGTGCCTGACATGTAGACACTAAATAGCATGAGAAGCATATATATGATATATCTTCAAGTGACCATCACGAATTACAAATTAGGTAATTGGTTACCCACAACCAACAACTTTTTTCATGCCCACGTTTAAGTATTTAAGTATTTAGTATGCATTGTAATGTAGGTCATTCAAATGATAGATGCTTGCCATGTGTTTCACATGAAACATGAGAAATGCATTTGGGTTGAGATGCATACTTGAAGATGACAACTCTATGTTTTTATGAATTCAATAAGACTGAACCTTAAAAACTTAATCATGCATTATATACGACGTCCGTCCAAAGAAGTCTTCATTTTTTTACCCCATCCTACACATATTAATATAAATCCCAAAGATTAGAATGCCCTTTACTTTCTCAAACTCCAATACATTTGTCTTCCACTTTCTCAAACTCTCCTACTTTCTCAAACTCCCATATATTTATCTCCCACTTTATTAAACTCCAATAAATTTATCCTATACTTTCTCAAACTCCGGCTTTATAGAATATATAAAGTTGTAAAAATAAAGTTTTTTGTGGGATGGAAGGAGTATTAAATAAAACATGAGTAGTGAAAAAAAAAAGATACCTATCGATCTTGAATTTGTATTGCGAAAAGTTAACGCCAAAATTTAGTAAGTCATGAATAGATCGAAAAGACGATCGGTATAGTAAAGAAGAGTTTGATTCCTAAAAAGAAGAAGTCGATCGAATGAAGGATTCGGTCTAATTATAGAAAACTATCCAAATGAGGCCGAGTCTAAAAATGAGCTGTGGAACTCACGACAGGATAATTTATCTATGTAAATTGTATCTTATATTGATAGAAAAGTTTAGTAGTTCAGTTAGAACGTTCGATGGTTGTTATAACCACGTCGGACTCTATAATGTCAGGGTATAAATATAGACCTTGAAAGCCAGTAAGATATTTTTCGATCAATACAATTTTGGCGCATCGTAATCCTAGTTCATCTAGATTTTTACTGATGGTTCTAGCTCTTGACGCAGAGCTGTATTGATTAAGTTCGATCTCTAGCGAAGGGGTAAGTCCTGCCACTATTCCAGTATATATTGCTCTATCTAAAACTGTATCAGTTAGGTTCGACCTCTTAGTCAGATTAAGTGTACCGCATCTCATCCATACAAGGTCTATCAGTTTACCAAGCTCTCTTTGTTATCGTCGATCCTGTGCTGTATCGGTTAGTTTTGACCTACGAGGCTGCCGATAGTAGATTGAGCCGTAGGCCCGTAGGTCTCTGCATGGCGTTTCATCAGAGTGGTTAGCCGATGAGTTATCTATACCTTGAGCAACACGTCTAGCGTATCGGCTGGAGCCGATACGCACCCGTCTTCAGAAGACTTCCATCGATCGTCACGTCTAGAGCATTGGCCTTTCGGTCAATGCACGCATATCTTCAGAGATGACTTCTTATCGTACGCTCTGCTCTATCTAAGGCTGCATCCGTTAGGTTTGACCTCTTAGTCGGATCGAGCGTACCTCATCACATCCGCACAAGGCATGCCGACGTGTCGGTCTTCCTCCTTCGTCCACGGTCTCATGCTGCATCAGTTAGGTTCAACCTATGAGATCAGCGGCGGTGGTTTGAGCCGGCGCCCTAGTGGGTCTTCACGTGGCGTCTCATCGGAGTGAGTAGCCGATGAGTTATCCTTAACACAAGCCCCACATCTATCTCGCATATCGTCGAACGATCGATCCTCTAGAGTTCGATCCGGACACGTCGGACGCAGCCTGATTCTGTCTCGGTTCTGTCCGATCTTCCAGTGCTCGCATCTGACGTGCTCGGTGTCGAGGCCTAGAGGGTCTTGTTCCCCATGGCTTGAATGGCTGATGGGTTTAGATGTAGGCTTGCGTCGAACGTTCAGCCGGTAGGTAGATTGAGCCGTAGGCCCGTAGGTCTCTGCATGGCGTTTCATCGGAGTGGTTATCCGATGAGTTATCTATATCTTGAGCAACACGTCTAGCGTATCGGCTGGAGCCGATACGCACCCGTCTTCAGAAGACTTCCATCGATCGTCACGTCTAGAGCATTGGCCTTTCGGTCAATGCACGCATATCTTCAGAGATGACTTCTTATCGTACACTCTGCTCTATCTAAGGCTGCATCCGTTAGGTTTGACCTCTTAGTCGGATCGAGTGTACCTCATCACGTCCGCACAAGGCATGCCGACGTGTCGGTCTTCCTCCTCCGTCCACGGTCTCATGCTGCATCAGTTAGGTTCAACCTATGAGATCAGCGGCGGTGGTTTGAGCCGGCGCCCTAGTGGGTCTTCGCGTGGCGTCTCATCGGAGTGAGTAGCCGATGAGTTATCCTCAACACAGGCCCCACATCTATCTCGCATATCGTCGAACGATCGATCCTCTAGAGTTCGATCCGGACACGTCGGACGCAGCCTGATTCTGTCTCGGTTCTGTTCGATCTTCCAGTGCTCGCATCTGACGTGCTCGGTGTCGAGGCCTAGAGGGTCTCGTTCCCCATGGCTTGAATGGCTGATGGGTTTAGATGTAGGCTTGCGTCGGACGTTCAGCCGGTAGGTAGCCGATGACCTTGCATTTTCCTCCCTCGTCGTCACGTTCGGTCAAAGCCTCCATCATCTCCGTGTCGTTTGTCCCTGAACTCATACTATTTCGGTTCGGTCCGATCTATCGAGGCTGGTCCTAACAGCGACGTTACCGCGGTCGTTGGCCCTCCGCGCTTCGGATGCCGCGGAGCGTCATCGACTCTTTGGCCGATAAGTTCTTTAATCCATTCCACGCGTATATCTCTCACGCCTCCATCGGTTGTTCAGCCGATGCTCGAGCGCTATAGCTTCTATCGGCAACCAGGAGAGATCTCGCGTAGTTAGCTATTCTTTGAATACCCTTTGATGCCCCTATCGATTTTGTGGCCGATGGATCATGATCTCGCTTTCGGTACACCCGAAGTCATCACATCCTTCGTTGATATTTATCTATGTCTTCATCGACTCCCCAGCAGATGGAAGAGCGTTCCAATCTCTATTAGCGACCAACCGATAGCAGGAGCCATCTGGACACGGCTGATGACCAACTCAATCCTATCGATGATCAGCCAATAGCGAGAGCTCGTATTGGCCCATCGTCTGACTGACCCGTTCGTCTCACCTCCTTATCAATTGTAGGGTCAAATTAACTGGCATGCCCTTAGACCACGAAACTTAAGGATATGCCCTAGGTAAATCTCCTAGGCCTTTGCGTGACCAAGTCATCGTCTCTCTCCGGTTTGACCTTCCCCGTAAGGTTTGACGGCGAACACAATTCTTAACCATAATTTAGGAGCTGATTCGATAAATGGCCTGCATTGTTTATTTGCTGTCAAGGACTTCAAGGTGTACCAATGAACCAGTACCAAGATCAGGAATTCTCTTGAGGGTCATGAACGAAAATATTGTTGGTGACCATACGTCAAGCGAATACCGCTAAAAAAGAGTGCAAGGGAAATTCACCTTGCTTGGCAGTTGACCACCATGGATGATTTTCTTGGTGGTTTGGCTGCCAATAAAATTACAACAATGTCAATTTTTTTCACAATGACAAGAAATAATTTATTGGCTATGCCAACCACCAAGTATTTAACTTTTTTAGGTGCCTAGAATATATTTTACTTGATAAATTCAAATGTATTAATCTAGTTTAGTTTTGACTCTGTAAATTTTGTACGGTTTTATCCACATGATATGAATACTTTAGTCTGTCTCATGCTGCGCAAAGCACTGCTACATTCTACATATTGAGTGTGGTCTAGAAGTCATAAATGAAGCCTTTACATTGTATAATGTCTAGTCTTGCACTAGCGCTAGTAGGTGGCTGATCCATATCATAAACCTAACACCGTGGCGGCAAACACCGTTTTCTTGTAAGGCACTATCTATTGTATTGGATAAACTTAGATGCACATGCCATGAGGTGTAATAGTATAATCATCCCCTCATAGATCATATATAGGAACAGTTCACTCATTCGTTCATCATAAACACATACATAGGTAGCTCCTCTGGACAGCCCTACAGTCTACTCGTAGGCACTATCCATACTATTTTGGCCTACCAAAATACAAGTCTGACATTTAACAACTTCATCAGCTAAGGTCATCCCCTACTAGCATATGTGGTTTGTACGGTAAATAATAAATGGTGACATGTTCGATCCTTAATCGAGTCAGGCGAATACTCTACTTATCGATATGCAACTACAATCATATACACATCACTTGCCATCCAAGTCTAAAAATATGTTTTCTATCATTTTATTTCACATATACTCAGAGCAAACACCTTTGTCCAAAAGTATTAAAATACCCATTTTAATATGTATAAAGTTTGCATAATGTTTAATAGCATATTTCTAAGAATGGCTAAGTATATAGAAGCATAATAAGCATTTTACTACCCATTTGAGCACTTGAAGATCACTCCAATCCATTCTAAGGTTACAAAAAGTAGGATGGTAGATTATACAACAAATAGGTCATAACTACCATTCTAAACACATTTGAAATACTGATAAATTAAAATATGCATACAATTTATAAACAATACATTTTATTTTCCAAGTCATAGGATTCAACATGGTCAAAGAGACTAGGGAGGACTTGTCTTGTTCATCTTCAACCTGTCTGACAATAATATTACTCTTGTCTACACGAACGATCTTGATCTCTACATAATTTAACACGTAACAAATAATGCAAAAAATCCAATATGCTGTAACATGTATGATTTTATTACAGTGGGTTAGTAGTGATTTTAGATGGTTTATGATGAAGGAATTTCTATTTTATCAATTGGCATTCTTTTTAGAAGTTCTATATGCTAAATACGGTATTTATATGTGCACTCTAAATATACTTGCAATTTAGAAGGCAGCTATTTGAAATCTAAATTTACCAGAATAAAGTTGACATTTTTATGAATCTTAAAAAATTTTCTTCACCTCATTTGGAGAGAGAATAAAGTTGATATTTTTACCCTGTGAGCTGTCGCATGAACAGGGGTTGACAGGTGTGGCCTATGGCCTGTGGGATCCACTGGCAGAGAGAGAACGCTAAGGAACAGCCCTAGAGGCCAAGCCTGGGGCAATGGTCATGATTGTCTTGAATACATAGTTGATTAAGTTAGAGAGAGATACAATTAGTGGCAGTTGACTATGGTATGTTTAGTTCGCTGGTCAAATGGCAAGGTTAGAGCAGTTATGAGGGATTTGTGGTGAAATTGTAAAGTTAGCATCATAGGCTAGTTAGCAGCTGTTAATTTTTGCTTAGGGGTTTTGCATGCATGATTTAATGTTCTGGAGTTATTTGCATATGGCGAAGTGAACATATGAGCCCTTGGAAGACATTTCGATGCTTGCCACATATGATGGAAGATGAAAACCGAAAGTTAAGAGAGGAAGGCATTATCAGCGAGAACAACTGCTCAAAGCATCTTCGTCTGATAAAGAGCAATGAAGACAATATTTCCCATCATCCTGCTGCTGTTAATCTTCTACCTACCCTTCAGCTTAGCGACCTCCTTAGACAGGACATCAACAGCAGCATGATGATCAGCAATCGTGTCTTCATTTTGCTTTAGCCGATGAAGATAGGGTTCAACAGTTATTCTTGTTGGTTTTGCCTTTCTCTCATAATGTTCAGCCTTCGTCCGCCAAACTGTTTGGCAAGCATCGAGATGCCTTCCAAGGGCTAATGTTCACCTCATCATCTGCAAATAACTTCAGGTAACGACTAGGTTTAGCACATGCGCCCTCGTACTGCTACAGCAAAAAAGAGGTCTCACTTGCATTAAAAGAGGTCATTGATTCTTCGAAGAAGGGAGAACCTGAGTGAGCAGTCATGATTTTTTTCACCAAATTTTCAAACAGTCTGCAAAGGAACTTTGGGGAATTTGATTGATTAATTCTGTCATGCTTTTCTCTAAAGTACTTAAGCTCAGTTTTCCAATTAGTTTTACGAAGTCTGAATCTTAATTCCTATGAAGTTTTTAGGCCAATGACATCTCTCGCTCAGCAACAAGATTTTCTGTCTAAACGTAAGCAGTTCGTCCTCGGAAACAATGAAATTTATGTATATATTACAAAATATAATGAATTCACGTACTAATCATGAACAGAACAAAGAATGAAATTAATGTACAACAAGTTGATCGTCATGCTGCAACTCCGTGGTGTTTCACGACTAACTGCCCGGACGCTTGCACGGATCACGGCCGGCGTCGCCGCTCCGACATGGCGGCTGGTTCACCGGAGCGAGTTTTATCTACCCGGTGCTTCGCCAGCTCCACGACAGCGTCCTCATTCTTCCTTAAACGGAGCAGCATCCTCACCAACGTCGTTTGGTTGGCTTGCCCACCGTCATTGGGCGTCACTTGCATGTGTTGACTGTGGGTAGCATGGTGTGTCGCCTCTTCTTCTACCTATATGATCAGGTGTTGGTTGCTTTGGCTGTTAAAGATTGTGATCGCGCAAGTTATCTTTGGATTTTAATTTGCCTCTCCTAAGTCGAAGGCTAGTTGTTATGGTCGTTTGTTCACCTTCTAAGATCAAGCCATCCATCGCTGATCAGATCTCATCTCGAGGTTTGATGCGCATCACGTAGATCATAAAAATTTCTCATATTAGTGAGCATAAACAAACCAAGTATATTTTCTAAACTTTAGAACTTTAAATTAGAACACACAACTTTCTCTGTATCACAGTAAGGAGAAAAAAGCATGAGTTATTACATATTGATCGATTATTAAAAAAATATGATATCTATAGTTAATAAAACTTGACAAATTATACAATCCAAAGAAAATTTTCTAGGCAAAAACTCTTCTACTAGATATAACTTAAAACACTCGCTTGCACGGGCAAACGGGGCTACCACCCAGATAAGGACCCATTGCCAGTGACTCTGCGTAGCCCTTTTTATCGGTGCTCGTTGGTTTTGTATCCTCTGTCATTATATTATGATGTTGGGTGAATATCAGTCATCCGCTTTAAGCTTTATATCTTTTACTACAGTAATTTGCTACAGCGTAAATAATATTTTTGGTATAGTAATTTACTGCAGTATTGTATAGTCCCCCTCGCTACAGTGATATGTCATTTATCACTTACTGTACACCACTATGCTTGTCTGTCATTGCCAAAGCCGTGCTCGCCGTACAGAGGAGAAGCAGAGCTCCACCTCTCCTCGCCTCGGATCCATCGGGCCAGAACCTTCGAGAAGCCAGCCCGGTCCTACCAAGCCATGGACATGGCTGCGAACAGACGAACGGTGTGAAAGTACAAATTTCTGGTCAATCCCCGGAGATTATCAGGTCGTCGAGATCGGTGAATTCGCCGGCGTCGAAGTTCGTGGCGAACTTGATCCGGGGGTGCTTAGCGATCATGTTCGCGTGTACAGGGTGCGATCGGATGAAGCGGTTCGTGGTGACCATGGCGCGCCACTACCTGCACACGAGGCTGAGCCCCGTGACCGTCCGCGCCGGCAGCCACTTGAGGACGTCCGACAAAGCTCTGGTCGCTGGCGACGAGAAGATAATCTCCTCGACAGTGCGGCCCACGGGCACGAGGCTCTCCTCGTACAGGCCTAGGCTTGGGTGAAAGTGGTCCCAGCAGCCACCGGCGATGGTGTCCTCCGTCGTGAACAGAATCTCCGGAGGTGCGCCGGCACCTTCGAGGTCCACAACAAACACCTTGCAAGCACCTGTCCCAAAGATGATCTTCTTGGGGCCACCGTCGCCGCCGTGATGCATGTTGAGGGGTACGACGCTGACCGACAGGAGAGACCACCGGGCGGCCTCCGGCCAAGCCGCCGTATCGATGCGGCAAAGCTGCTCCCAGTGCGCCGCCTCGTGATCATGATCTCGTAGTAGTCATACATGGTAGACGTCATTGTCTCTGTCACGCTCCTGATAGGACGCGCATAGGCAGCCACAGAGCTCCGTCAGCGCGATTGCGTCGACGGCATCCTCGTCGACAGGCAGCGACGGCGCCGAAGCCGAACGTCTCGTCTCCGACGTCGAAGGTGAGGACGCCGAAATCATCACGGCATAGGAAGTACAATACCCCGTTCAAGAACACTGCCGGGTTATCCTCCTCGAAAAAACACCCAGGCGGCGGCTGCCGGGCGGTCGACCTCCAGAACGCCGGCGTGCCGAGCACAAGTACCTCGCCGCTGGTGTCCGCCGTCTGGGCGCTTGACGGGTCGCTGAACAGGCGGACAACCTTGTGCTCACCGGTGGCCGAGCAGTAGCCGAGGCCGTACGACACGGTTGTGTACCCCGGTGTCCAGTCTCTCCCGGACGAATGTGGAATGATCTGAAGGTTGGTCTTCAACGGAAACTTGCTGTCAGGAAGAGCGACGACTGCATTGGTAGAAGGGTTGAGCACGTAGTAGCCGCTATGGCTGCTGGTGGTGCAGCGGACGAGAAAAAGGCCATGGAGTGGCTTGGTGACCGGAGAAACAAACCCGCCGCCGGCGAAGTGGTCGCGCATGAACTTCTTGCCCGGACCACCGTTCTGCTGCCAACTGTAGAAGTAGTACTCACCGTGGCGCCCTTCATCTTTCCCTGCGGTAAGACCTTGAGCTGACCTGGCTGGTTGGCTCGCCGGAGATGGAGCTGGACGAAGGACGCCGACGAGAGCATGGCGCGCCATGAACGCGACACGGAGCGCAAGCGTATCACCGACTTGGCCGGCAGGTACGAGAGGATGTCGTCGGGTGGCGAGAACGAGGAGGCTTCCTCGTGCTTACCCGCCATTGCTGTGATCGTGGCGAGAGACTCTACACAGACCACGGGCGGTATGCATATGTCGGCACGAGTCCATGTCCGATACGTGAACGGTGAATCAGACAGAGAAGGAAGACAACACCGAGATGCGCGCATCCTCCGTTTCTTGGTTACAATTTCGTTATAGGTTAAAGTTTCGTTGTTGTAAAGAATGGCTTTTGATTTGAGTGTCTTGTGCAACATGATTTCGATCGGTTAATAATGGGACACAAATCGATCAGGTTGTTTTCTGCTGAGCACATTCGTAGTTTCGTACAGAGATTTCTTTTTTTCTTTTTTTTGGGGTCTTTGGTAGAGATGCAACTCTAATCCATTCGTAGTCCCAGGGAAGAACATGTGCGGGCTATTATTTTAGGGGGAAAAAATCGGTGGAGACGGGGTGCAAACCCCCTCCTGTGCAGACGGGATGAGCTCAGCGTGAGGACGTAAACGCCCGTTGGGCTCGGCTCCAGCCGCAGCGCTAGGCTATAGATCTCCGCATCCCTCATCTGCCGGGGTCGCCGCCTCTTTCGTTTCGTCTGCTGCCAGCCTGCCGCCGATGTCGTCCCCCCAACGCCGCCGTGTCCAGCCGCGCTCGAATCCACCTTCCTCGTGACAAGCTCGCCGGCGGCAGCAAACTGCACACGGAGGATACCAAGATGGAACTATGGACCCCTCATCGCTGTCCTCGCGTCGAGCAAGGCCATGTCTGACCTGCAGGACGCGCCGGCGAGCGAGACACCTAGCGAGTGACCCCGGAGACGGGAGCGACGACTTCATGATGGGTAGGTTATGGCGAGTTAGCCATCAAATTGAACACGGACGATGCAGGATGGAACTACTGAAGGGGGGTGACAAACTCGCCGCCGGCGGCCATCAAATTGACCGCCCGGGTGAGGCGCGTGCGTGAGTGCGTCGTAACCGCGCTGCGAGGAACTTTCTTCGACCGGGGCGGCAGAGGAGCACCTCGGCTGAGGACGACGACGGCTGCGGCGGCCAGGGGCTGTGATCGCTATTCGCCAAGCTGTGCGGGTGATGGAGCCGAGCCGCGGGCGTCCGTCGCCGTCTGCGCCTAGAGCGGAGCGACGAGCGAGTCGTCGGATCACCTCCTTGTCCACGCGTCGGAGCCGGTCTCCACCAGATTTTTTTTCCTTTTGTTTGGTACATCAGTTTTTACCTAGACGCTTAATTGACTGGAATCGCAGCACAAACATCATTTCGTTTTGATATGGTTTATTTTTATCCTAACTTAAACTCTTCTCACCTTAACCAACTCTTATAAAAATAAATAACGTCTAAATTACCAAATAAACACATATATTTATTTTAGATTTTAATGATTGTTATAGATGTTGATGTATTTTTCTATCAAAGTTAGCATCATTTCTTATTTTAAAAAAGCAGTTCAACGGACATACCATACTTTTCAGGACGATGTCAAGTTCAGAAATCATAAGTGCACCTTCTATTATCCAGTACATAACATTTTTCCATCATTTGATCGTTTAATATGTGAGCCCGTTTGGAAGTTGGAACCAGAATAAACAACCAAATGTAATTATCATCGCTGAGAAACTTAGACTATGAAGGAGAAATACACTATGATGAAGAGGAGATTTGAAAATCATGGCATAGGTTAATTGACAAATTGTCTGCATGCGAAAATAATTTGAGGGACCGGAAATAATTGATGGGAAGAAATTTCATCTCTTAAGAGCATGTTTTCTTATTTCTATATGTCATTCAAATAATCACGAAAACTAATTAGATTAATACTCCTATATAATATTTCACCCTACAAACATACGATCTTTAATTTTAAAACAAAAGAAACAAATATAATTATGAATTCACATATATCACACACTAGGCTCGTGAAGGCCGTAGGATTGAGGAGCATGCTGATGAGCTTAGAAGAGGCCAACCTAGATGTTTCCCCTCTGGTTTTGGCTAACAGCACATATATGCTAAGTAAAACACCCTTGAAATCATGGATTTTCTTGGTAAGTCGGTTAGCAAGTGGACCTCTCGTTCTAGAAGCTTTAGGGAGGCTTTGGGGTTCGAATCAAAGGAAGTTGTTTTCAACCCCAATCGTTTTTTTCTTTTTCAAGAACTTGTATCCGTTCAATATTAGTTTCATTATTTTCTTCTTTTCGGAGAACTTGTTATGGTTGTTCAATATTAGTGTTTCATTATATAGAAGTCGGTGCACTCTTGAATTTTTTTATTTCAAGCAATGACCAGCAGATGCAATAAGACGTGAGCCTCTATTATCAAAAAATAATATCAAGCCGCTTGAGTTATTGAAAAGCTACATTTGACCGTTCGAATATTCACAAACCTCTCGACATCATGCGAACATTGTAAAAAAACAGTTAATGGCTTATCTAATCACACTTAGTAAAGTTAACTATTAGCTATAATTCTATCTAAAAATAACATTAGAGTTAACATATATAACAGATTAGACATAAGATTGTCTTTTTTTTTCTTTTATTTCTTTCTCTCACATATATATATTTTGATAATAGAATAAATCCCAATATTTGCTTCAAAGAAGCTATAGCCTACATGGTACACTCAACAAAAACAACTAAAAAACAAAAAATTACGGATACAAAGATTAATAAAAAACAATTATTCAAGTCTATTTCTAAATCTTCATCCGAAGTATGCGAATATCTGCGTCACTGCGGCCTCTAAGTTTCGGCATGCAGCATATATTAGCTCCTTGTTCTCTTCATTCTTTTATAGCTGTGCCTTAAAACCGTAGCTAATATATTGCTCTGAAAAATAGCTACTTATAAGATTTATTTAAGAATTTGTCAAAAACCATATCATTTCATTTCTAATAAGTCAGAGTCCATGCTCCTACTAAAATGAGTTTGTTGGTTTTTATCGAAACTCACAAGCTAATTCCTATATATATGAGAGATACTATTTGAAGGTCTTAGGCCAAAGAAAATATGTACTATTCTTCAAAGAAATTTAGCAAAATGACACTCAAAGAACAAATAATGAATAGTCTCATTTTTGATGCAAAAGCAACATCTCTTGATTCCATTCTGATTCCTTCTTGCTAAATTATCCTTGATTAAAATTACACATTTGAAAAAATATCACATAAAAATTTTGATTTTAATGGATAAGTTTAGTTTCCATATGAATTTATTCCTCCCAATATGACCATTATTAATTACATATAAGTACATTGAACAAACTGAAATGATCATTCTGATAGAGATTCATCCAAACACATCATTTTCATCATTCAACTGAAATCTTTTCAAAAGAACACCTTAAATGGAAAAGAACTCATAACTGTCGCAATTGAAGAATCTCTCTTTTAAACCATATTGTAAAGAGATATTGTAAAGAGATAGATATCTATGTTGAAAGGATAAATTTTCTAATCATTTGTCTCTCATGTATTTATTTTAGAACACATAAAGTTAACTCTTCTCTATATACCATTATACATGATTTATAATCCGCTATTATACTTATTATTGACTCATTTATCTCGAAGTAAACTCCACAGCGTCGCTCCTCCTCTCCTCCCTCCGCCCGGCGCCGCGGGCCACGAACCCCCGGAGCTCCTCCTCCGCGGTAACCCCTACCCCAAGGCCAATCCTCCTCCTCCTCCTCTGTGTTCTAGTGGTCTCTGTTGTGTTCGATCCCGCCTTATGTCCCGTCGCAGGGTATCGTGCTCCGGGACGCCGGCCTCCTCCGCACGGAGCTCGCTGCGGCGCGGCGCGAGGCCACACGGCACGCGGTGACATCAGGCGCGGACGTTATCCTCGTCCTCTCCCTGGTGCCCGGCCTCCTGCTCCTCCTCGGGCTCCTCACGACAGCGGCGGTGGCGTCGTAGGGAGTTCGCTTGGTCCCGCGGCGCCGGCTTGAGATCGACGGAATCCGAAGGGTTCGGACTCGCTTCTCCTTTCTAGGCTCCGTGAGTTTCTTCCTCTGCTTCGGTTTTATTGTGCGGAGATAAGCAGGTCTAGCTCAGGATGGTGTTGTGCCATTGTACATGCACCAGATTTGGTCGTCTCGTTTTAGCATGTGCTAGGTGTTCGATCAAATGCCCATATGTGTTCAGGTATCTGTAGAAAGTGTAGCTGTGATTGCATTGCTTCTGGTTAACAGATGAAAGCAATTCACAATGATGGATATGATGCTTGTCTCACTGACGATGTCTACCTGCTTCCATTTGTCTGACCTTTCATTTTTGTGAATTGCTCTGAAACCTATTGTGCATTGTGAAAATTTTAAGCATTGTTCTCGAATAGATTTGCAGTGAGGACCAATATCATGCGTGCAGTGCTTCTTGTTTGTCTAGTCCAGTAGGGTACATTTTGACAGACATTAAAGTTGTGTGATGATAATGTTCTCATATACATTTTGCAATTCTAGAATTGAATTATTGATAATTTGGAGTGCTAAAAGATGTCTGAATGCTTGATCAATCGAAGTAATGTATTGGCTAAACTGTTTGATGTCAGCATAATATCTTTTCTCAAGATTCGATATTCCAACTAATGGAGAGTATATACTGTGCTTGATATTTTCTTGTATGAATATGTGATTATCAATTCAAAACTAAATACCTATGTCTTCCTTTCTGTCTAGTTCCCAATTCAAAACTCAATACCTATGTCTTCCTTTCTGTCTAGTTCCGTCTAGTTCCTAATGTGTTCTACCGATTCAAGTGACCATCGGTAGTAATCTGATTTGGTGGTAAGTACTAGTGCGGCTCTGTATGATATAAAAATAATATCGTCTGGTAATCTTTAATGTTCTGGCTGTAGTACACAGCGGAACTTCGATTTATTTTTGCCATGTTTTTCTTTGAATCTGAAGTAAGCATAGCTTTACATCTGATTTTACAGAGTCTGAATCTTTAACTGCAGGTACTTCTTGTGAAGTAATATAGGCTAATGGCATCGTTCAACAACAAGAATTTGGTCTAAGCTAAGGAGATTGCTCTTCGAAGAATCAAAATCATATATTAATCTAAGAAAGGAACTAATTTCATGTACTAATCTCGAATAGAACAAAGAATGAAATTAATGTACAACAACTCGACTGAGGAACGCGTTGATCGTCATGTTGCATGTTGAACTTCGTCAAGTTAATTTGAAGCCTGCCTGCCTGGACGCGCCCACGGATCACGCCCTGCCTCGCCGGCGATCTGACACGTCGGCCGGCGCACCGTACCGTGCTTTATCGCTCCGGCGCTTCACGAGATCCACGGCGGCGTCCTCCTTCTCCTTCAGCAGTAGCAGCATCGTTGCCAACGTTGGGTCGACGTGCTCGCCGCCGTCGTCGAACACCACCTGCATGGTTCTCCAGTCGACGCCGAACAACTCCTCGAGGATTTCGTGGCACTGGTGGTCAGTGAAGAGATCCTCGAGGGCGCCTCGGGGGTGTCGTGCTTTCGCCAGCTCCTCAGCGCGCCTCGTCGTGGCCACCAGCTTGAAGTACCAGGCATGGAACTCCAGCATCTTCCTATACGTAGCTGCAGCGTCGTCTGGGTCCTCCGTGGTGACGTGCCAACATGAGTCGCTCTCCTCGCCGTCGTCGAGGGGGTGCCTCTTGACGGCGGCGCGGGGCTTCTTGGCACTGCTCGGCAAGACGGCGGCGGCGTCGCCATTGCCGTTGTTGTCGTCGAGCGCGTTCAGGCTGGTGTGGGGGTCAGCGGCGCGGGGCTTCTTCTTGCCCCTGCTGGGCCTGACGGCGTCGTCGTTCTTGTTGACATGGAGCTCGACGACGGCGACGGTGCAGAGCTGTTTGGCTTTGGCCCTGCTAGGCTTGATGGCGTCGGCAGCGGCCATGTTAAGGGCGGCGCGCTTGCGCTTCGACGACGACGACGAGCGGTGATCCTCCTCTGGCTTGCCTTCGGCGGCGTGTTTCGGCGGCGGCTTTGTCGGCTTCGGGAGGAAGTAGGCGATGCCGCGGAGCAGATAGGGGTGTCCTCCGGCGAGAACTTCCTTGAGCCGGGCGTACACTTGGTGTGCGTCCAGTTCTTTGTCCTCGTGCACGGCTTTGATTACGGCGAGGGCTCTGGCGTGAAGCTTGTCGCCGCCCACTAACCTCATGTCATGCAAGAATTGGTTGGCATCGGCGAGGGCTGCTGCATGATCATAGTCATCACCGGCCGTGAGCTCGATTCTGTTCCGGGGATGTACAATTCGGTTGAACTCAGCGATGAGATCATGCTGACCACGGAGGAGCTCCGCCGTGCGGTGCACCACCGGGTCGGCGGGGGCGGCCGGTTCTTGGCCATAATCTTTGAGGACGCGGCACAGCTCCACGTAGACGCCCGGCCTCGACTGGAAGCGAACCCTAACTTTCCTGAGGAACAACACGGCGGCGGCGACGGTGCGTGGTTGGTCGTCTTGGTAATCCGGAGGCGGCAGTGGCTGCTGCGCCATGGCGGCTCGCGGCGGTGGTCTAAGACGGTTGCAGCGTGCAGGGAATATGTAAGGTAAATGGGTGGACGGTGGCAGAGTCCGACTGTGACTGTAAGTTAGAGATTGAGTTGGACTACTCTGTGTATTTAATTTTCTAATAATATCTCTATCTCTATCTCTATTATTATAAAATTTAAAGATGTTTTCATCTTATTTTTTACTACCTTCATTTTGTATCATCGGTCGTTTGGATTTTTTTTGTAATTATTAAATTTATAGAAAAATATAACAATATTAAACAAATATAGTGTCCAAGTTAAATTTAATAAAATAAATTTAGTGTTATAGATGTTGTTATATTTTCTAAATAATAAAATAATTTTTTTAAAAAAAGTGTCTAAAAAAACATCTTATAATATTATAAAAGGGAGCTACTGACTCTGTTGGCCGCCTCCGACTGGCCATCGCTCTGCGGTGGAACGCCCAGCCAAGATTGAGATTGAGCAGAACAGTTACTTCCAGAAGGCACGGTCGCTGACGATGGAACTCGGGATGCCGTGGAGACGCACAATCTCGTTGAAGAAGACGCGCGCCACAGACGTCGCCGTGTAAGGGTGGCCTAGCGGCACGAAGTGGGCGTACTTCGAGAGCGGATTGACGACCGTGAGGATGACGGACTTGCCGTGGACGCGAGGAAGGCCTTCCACCAAGTCCATGGCAATGTCTTCCCACACTCGCATCGGCACCGGTAATGGCTGGAGGAGGCCAGCTGGATGCAATTGTTCTGTTTTGTTGCGCTGGCACGTGGAGCAGTTGCTTATGAAGTCCATGACGACGTTCTTTGCCCCCGGAACGGCGAAGTCGGCGCGGAGGCGGTGCAGGGTGCGTTCCAAACCCTCGTGACCCACATGGGCGGCCGCTAAGATGACCGGCAGGGACGGAGATGTCGCCGTCACATAGATGCGGTGATCCTTGTAGATGGGGCCATCCTCGAACGACCATGGCGCCCCTCGCTTGCTGCCGACGATGTCTTGGCGGAGTTGCGTCGGCGCTGGGTTGGCGTCGACCTCGCGGCGAAGGTCGTCAAATGCCGCGAAAGTTGGCCCGGACAACGCTGATAGCGAGGTGTCGTTATCCTTGGCGCGGCGGGAGAGTGCGTCCGCGACGATGTTGGTGCACCCAAGCCGAAACTCGACGGTGAAGTTAAAGCCGATGGGTTTGCTCGCCGGACGATGCTGTGGGATCGTCGAAAGGCGTTGATCCAGCAAGAACTTGAGGGTGTAGTGGTCCGTTCGAATGGCGAACTGGCGACCCCACAGGTACGCCCGCTAGGTTCGCGTTCATAGGCGGGGAGGCCGGTGTGGCGCGCGGTCGGCTGAAGAAGGCCAGGGGTGCGGCGCCCTGGTGTAGGACCGGCGCCTGCTTGAGGGCGGCTTGGCGAAGTTCGGAAGGTGGAGGACCGGCGCCTGCTTGAGGGCGGCGAAAGCCCGATCCGCCTCTAGTGACCACCGGAAAGCTTGGAGCCTCAGTAGCACCGTCAGGGGTGCGGCGATGGCACCGCACCGTAGTCGCGGATGTACTTGCGTCAGTAGCCCGCCAATCCCAGGAAGCCGCGGACCACGCGCACCGAGCGCGGCGTCGGCCAGTTTGCCACCGCGCTCACCTTCCGCGCATCCATAGCCACTCCGTCGGCCATCACGTCGTGTCCCAGGTAGCCAACTTGGCGCTCGCCAAAGTGACACTTGGATCGCTTGAGCACCAGGTCGTTGCCGCGGATCGTGCTGAGGACGGCGCGGACGTGCTGCATGTGATCAATCCCAGTATAATCCTGTGTTTTCGCTTCTTTTTCCTCACTCCGGTCCGGATCGTCATTCTCCTGGGCACATTTTATATCACCGTCACGACGAATGAATCACATCGTGGCAAATCCGTCGAGCGCGTGGCACCACACCGTAGAGACGTACAGGATGTAAGGGCATGGCGATTACCATCAGCCGTACCGTGGCATGCCCCGAACGTGCGTAGAAAGTGGCGGTGTGGCGCGCACTGTTAGCCATGCCGCCCCACGCCTCTAGAAATGCTCGGGATGTTACGGCATGGTGCGCATGGCGGAGGGCTGAAATTAGCTTGGTAATCCTCTGTTTTCTCTTTCTTTCTTCAGTAGATTTGTTTGTGTATAAAAGGAATGCCAAATTACAGAAAATGTTGAGACGACTTTCACGCTCAGCACCAAAATCCCAATGTTCCATCTTGTTCTCAAGTTCCTGAGTGAGTCTAGCCCTCATCAGAGTAAGGTCTCGCCGCTGGAGAAAAAGTTCGTGCTAACATCTGGTATCAGAGTGGTTCATCTTTGATGGAGCGTGCGTCGGCGCCACCAAAGGGCAGGATGGTGATCGAGACGGGCGTCAGAGGTATCGCTGTCTCTCGCCATCGTCGCCGCCTCGCCGTGACCGCTGCGAAGTTGTCCAACGCTTGGAGAACACCGCCACCGGCATTCAATTTCCTATGCTCACACGCACCAACTATCAGGAGTGGGTGATGTTGATACAGGTGAACCTGGAGGCGGTAGGATGATGGTACGTTGTCGAGCCGTACGAGGATGAGGAGGTTCTCTACTGGCATGATCGCCTGGTGCTCGCCGCAATCCTGCGCTCAGTGCCCGCAGACATGCTATCCGGTCTGTGACAGAAGCGGTCCGCGGCTAAGGCGTGGGCGGCGATCAAATGCATCCGGATAGGTGTCGAGCGGGTGCGCGAGGCAAATGCGCAGCAGCTACTATGGGATTTCGGCAACCTGGTGTGGAAAAAGGCGGAGACCGCGGAGGATTTCGCGAACCGCATCACTGGAATAGCTGCTGACCTGCGGCTACTTGGCAACAACATCCGTGATGTCGAAATTATGCGCAAGATGTTGCAAACCGTCCCTAAGCATCTGGCTCAAGTGGCTATCTCTATGGAGACGCTCCTCGACATAAATCAACTCTTTGTTGAAGAGGTCACCGGCCATCTCCGTGCTGTTGAGCAACGGCGCAAGTAAGCACCCATCCATGACAACCAGGGCAGACTGCTGCTCTGCGAAGAAGATTGGCTCGTTAGGCTCAAGCTCCGCAAGTCTGAGGGAAAGGGCGGCGGGAGCAGCCCCAGCGACGCCGACGAGAAGAAGCGTGGTGGTTGTGGGCACGGACATGGGCACGACAGAGGCAACGGTGCCAGCTCTGCATCACGCGGTGGAGGCCGGGCCGACTTTGGGAGACAATCTCTCAGCAAAGACCAGTGCAAGTGCTGCGGCAAACACGACCACTAAGCCAGGGATTGCCGTAGCAAGCCCAAAGCTGAGGCCCATGTGGTCCATGTAGAAGAGGAGAAGGAGCCCACGTTACTGATGGCCCAGGTTAAACTTTTCCCCACTTTACCGCCGCTGCCGCGCGCCGTGGCGACTTAGAGTTCGTAGGAGCGCCGGTCGCCACGCATCCTTGAGGGCAAGGTGTTCGCGCAGCTCGATGGATACTCCAAGCGCGATGACACCCTCTGGTACCTCGATAGCGGGGCGACAAACCATATGACTGGTTCTCGCAATGCCTTCATCAACATCGACACGGCGGTGGGCGGAATCGTCAAGTTCGGCGACGGCTTGAAGGTTGCGATTGAGGGCTACGGCACTGTGCTGTTTGAAGGGAAGACTGGCGAGCACCTACCGCTTACTAGGGTATACTACATTCCACGGCTCACCACCAACATTGTCAGCCTCGGGCAGCTGGACGAAGGCGGCTGCGACATCTACACCAAGCACGGCGTCCTCTGGATTCGCGATGAGAAGGACTGCCTGATTGTGCACGTAAGACGTTCGGCGAATCGTCTCTACCTGCTGCATGTCAAGATCACCCGACCGCTCTACCTAGCCGTGCACGCCACCGATAGCGTGTGGTTGTGGCACGAGTGTTATGGGCATCTGCACTTTGACGCCCTGTGCAAGCTGGAGCAGCGGGGAATGGTGCACGGGTTGCCCCACATCGACCACATCCACAAGCTCTACGCGGATTGCGTCACCACCAAGCTCAAGCGGAGTCCGTTCCCGACACAGGTGAAGCGGCGCGCTGAGGGACTGATTGATCTGGTCCACGCCGACCTCTACGGCCCAATTTCGTCGGCTACTCTCGGCGGTAAGCAATACTTCCTCCTGCTCATGGATGACCGGAGTAGGTATATGTGGGTGGCATTGCTCGCTGCCAAAAGGGATATGCTTGTGGCCGTGAAGAAGTTCTAGGCTCGCGTGGAGGTGGAGACGGGCCATTGACTGTGCGTCCTGCGCACTGACAACAGGGGTGAATTCACCTCCGTGGACTTCGAGCTATACTGTGTCGAGCAGCAGCACACAACGCCGTACACACCCCAGCAGAACGGTGTCGTGGAAAGGCGGAACCAGACGGTCGTGGCGATGGCGCGTAATCTGCTGAAGAGCCAGAACATGCCATCATTATTCTGGGGAGAGGCGGTTACCACCGCCGTGTATCTGCTCAATCAGGCACCCACGAAGGCCATCGACGGCGTCACCCCATACGAAGCCTGGCATGGCAGGAAGCCCGACGTCCACTACTTTCACACCTTCGGCTGCGTTGCCTATATCAAGTCGACAAAGCTGTACTTGAAGAAGTTGGACGATCGTGGAACGCCGGTTGTCTTCATCGGCTACGAACCCGGCACCAAGGCGTGGCGTTTTTACGATCCGGCGTCGCGACGTACCATCGTGTCTAGGGACGCTGCCTTCGATGAGAAGTCATTGTGGAGCTAGAAGGATGAGGAGCTGAAGTCGGAGGCGGAGCTCTTCGTGGAGTATAACACCTTGGAGTTGGATGCTGGACAAGTCAATGTTGTTCCTATGGGCACACCAGAGCCCCCGGCGACACCAGTGTCCGTACCTGGTCCTAGCAGACTTGACACACACTCTCCCGCGACGTCACCTACAGCACCAGCACCCGAACCAGCGACACCAGTCTCGACGGCGCCCACACAGTCTCGGCCTGAGTTCGTGTCTCCACCTCCAAATGCAGAGGTATACTGGGATGCGGACAACGATGACATGAAGCCACGGTATCACACCATCGACAACGTGCTTGGCGCGGCCACTCCACCAGGCTTCGCCACGCGCCAGGTTGCTGCACAGCTCCATCTGCAGATCGAGGAGGAGCCAGCCACGTTCGCTGAGGCCGAGAAGCACCAACCGTGGCGTCGCGCCATGATGGAGGAGATAGACTCCATTGAGAGAAACTAGACATGGCGTCTGGTTTCACTTCCGCTCGGGCACCGGCCGATCGGATTGAAGTGGGTGTATAAGGTGAAGAAGGACGCTGCCGGTGCAGTGGTCAAGTATAAGGCACGTCTTGTAGCAAAGGGTTATGTCTAGCAGCCGGGCATCGACTTCGACGAAGTGTTGGTCCCCGTCGCATGCATCGAGTCCGTGCGGCTGCTGCTTGCGCTCGCTGCCTAGGAGGGGTGGCCGGTACACCACATGGACGTCAAGTCCGCGTTCTAGAATGGAGAGCTGTGTGAGGAGGTGTACGTGCAACAGCCTCCTGGATTCGCCATCGAGGGACATGAAGACATGGTGCTGCGGCTAGACAAGGCGCTCTATGGCCTTCGCCAGGCTCCGCGCGCCTAGAACGAGAAGCTCGACGAGACGCTGGTGGCGCTCGGCTTCAATCATAGCGCCTCGGAGCATGCAGTCTATGCTCGTGGCGAGGGCGCGTCACGGCTGTTGGTAGGGGTTTATGTCGATAACCTCATCATCACCGGGAACAACAACGCCGAGATCATCAAGTTCAAGCACGAGATGTGCTCTAGGTTCAAGATGAGTGACCTTGGGCTTCTGTGCTTCTACTTGGGCATTGAGGTACAGCAGGGGCGTGATGTCAGCATATGCGCGCAAGATCCTAGAGCGCGCGAGCATGAGCGGTTGCAATCCATGTCACACACCGATGAAGCCATGCCTGAAGCTGACAAAGGATAGCACAGCGGCACCGATGAACGCAACTGAATACTGAGGCATTGTCGGGTGCCTGCGGTACCTGGTTCACACCAGGCTCGACATCACCTACGCCGTCAGCTACATCAGTCGCTTCATGGAGCGTCCCACCACCGAACATCTCAATGCCATCAAAAGGATTCTCTGCTACATTACAGGCACCATTGACTATGGTTGCTACTACAAACAAGGGGAAGGGAAGTTGAGGTTGTTGGGATACAGTGACGCCGACATGGGAGGTGACATTGACACAAGGAAAAGCACCACCGCGCGTGCTGTTCTTCCTTGGCTCCTGTCCCGTGTCTTGGCAGTCGTAGAAGCAGAAGGTCATCGCTCTCTTCTCGTGTGAAGTAGAGTACATTGCGGGGACTGCGGCGGCAACCCAAGGCATCTGGTTGGCACAGCTCTTGTCCGAACTAACGAGCAAGCAGCGCAACGCCTTTCTGCTGAAGATGGACAGCCAATCAGCAATCGCCCTCAGTAAGAATCCTGTCTTCCATGATCGAAGTAAGCACATAGATGTTCGATTCCTCTTCATTCGAGAGTGCATCTATGATGGGAGGATGGACATTGAGCACGTCTGCACTGAGGAGCAACTGGCTGATATCCTGATGAAGCCACTGGCGCGAGATAGGTTCTGTGAACTTCGTTTTTGGATCGGCATCGTCAAGATCAGCAAAGAACATCAGGCTTAGGGGGTGAAATGTGATCAATTCCAGTGCAATCCTGTGTTCTTCGCTTGTTTTTCCCTCACCCCGGCCCGGATCGTCATTCTCCCGGACACATTTTGTATCACGGCCATGACGAATGAATCACGCCGTGACGAATCCTGTCGAGCGCGCCGCGCCATGCCGCAGAGACGTGAGGGAATGTAAGGGCATGGCGACTACCGTCAGCTATGCCGCGACATGCCCTGAACGTGCGTAGGAAGTGGCGGTGTGACGTGCACTATCAGCCATGCCGCCTCACGCCTCTGGAAATGCTCGGGATGTCGCGGCATGGTGCATACGGTGGAGGGCCGAGATTAGCTCGGTCATCCCCTGTTTTCACTTTCTTTCTTCAGTAGATTTGTTTGTGTATAAAAGGAACGCGTGTTGAGATGGCTTTCACGCTCAGCACCAAAATCTCAGTGTTTTCTCAAGTTCCTGACTGAGTTTGGTCCTCATCGGAGTAAGGTCTCGCTGCTGGAGAAGAAGTTCGGGCTAACTTTCGACTCATGTCCTGCTATAAATCAGAACGTCGTCGAAGATGGACGGCCCGTGGTGAACACGACGAAACACCAGCAGGAGATGAGCAAGTAGAGAATGAAGGAGATGAGAACGTAGATTGGTCTTGCTTGCTTTATTCATCTGAACGAGGTGCCATTCATATGGCTTACAGAGCTGAACTGAATGCTAAACAATAGGAAACCAAATGCTAATTCAAAGGAATAAGAAATGTTATCCTAACAATGCAAGCAATCTGATCCCGGCGCCTCGTCACGCCGTCATTCGCGCCGCGTCTGTTCCAGCTCCTGCCCCTGCTTATCCGCCGGCGCATTCAAGCCCGACCATGACAGGAAATAGTTTCTTCAGTCAACCATCCATAAGAAATATCTTAGGCCAATAATGCACTGCAGTTGCATCCATTGTCGATTAAAACTCTGCAGCTTCCATATGTATCTATTTACCTCCACAGCCCTCAAAGCATTTCAGTATATGCTAGTGGACTCAGACAAAGCACAATTCAACCAAGCCCCAGATAGCTATAAATGCACGTAATTCCCTCCTCAACCAATTCCAAGCAACACAACAATCTCAAGTATCTACAATCAAACCGCAATTCTCACCAAAGCACTTCAAATCCATGTAGTCCATGAAGAAGATTCCCTGAACAAGCACACCGTAGAGATTCCATCGTCAAGAGATGGTAAAAGCAGACAGTTCAGGCTAGCTTGGTGAACAAACCGGTGTGGGGAAGGAGAAAGCACCAGTGCTCAAGGGCGCTGAGAGCGCGGCCTGCAGGCCGACCCGGTGAAGATCGGCGGCGGCGGTCCTGCCGTGGCACTGTAGCCGGAACCTCCCTGACGCCCAGTGGGAGTAGAATCCGGGGCGGCGGCCCAGCTGCACGGCGCCGGAATCGGCGGGGGATTGCAAATCCGGAACCCACTGGAGCAGGATCGGAGGCCGCCGTCAGGAGGACAGGAGGATGCGGCACTCCGGGCGGAAGCCGCCCACTCGATCAGCCTTGCCCAGCGAACGGCGGGAGTCGAGTAGCGCGCGAGGCGCCGGGTCGACCCGCCGCCGCCGGCGAACGGAGCCGTGCCCAGCGCTACATGGAGACAGCGAGGTCGCTACCCCGGTTCGCGGAAGGTGGTTGATCCAGGCAACAACCTCGCTCTGGCGTCAGCGGGTGCGCTCGGCGAGGGGAGAGGAGGGGTTAGTCAGCACGGCAGCGGCGGCGACAGTGCCGGAGTACAGCGCGGCGGCGATGGGGGAACTTGGCAACGGGCAACGGCGTCTTCGGGAAGATCGTCGGGCCCACTCCGCCGCATCCTTTTCCCCGGTTACACTCGAAAATTACTGATTTCTGATTTATAGTCTACTCTTATATGTACCAAGTCTCCGTTCTAAACAGCTTACGGCTTTTATAAGGATGTTTTTTAAACGGTTAAACTAGGTATTCTGTATAATTTTTTTCACAAATATTATAATAGTTAATACTTACTTAAACAAATCTATTATATTAAAAATTAAACAAATCTATTTTTTAATTTATAGTAATACTTACTTAAACTTGTGCTAATTATATTTCTCTTTTTAGGTAAGAAAAAGCTTAGTTTAAATTATAGTTTTTGAAATCGTTCAAATTTATATGGAATAATACACTTTCACTCGAAAAAATTTTCATACATGGATATACCATGGATATTTTGTCACACTAAATATAGGAGTTTTAGGACTCTGATAGCTTCGTTCTAAATATAGTTTATTTGATATAGGGAGTCCAAGATAATTTAAAAATTATAATGTCGCTTCACTTGGTTTGATTGGAAATGGTTTTAGATAGAGTTACTCCGATATATTAAAGAACTATGGTGCGCCACATCTATCAATTTGAGATCAACAAATGATCCAACACACATCAAATGCTACAAATTCACAAACTAAGGTAACAAAATGAATCAATGGCAAAGAAAAATTGTTAGGTGAAAAAAGAAGACACCCACAAAATGTGCATTAATTAGCTTAAATCAAGATGCAAGTTGATCCTACACCATGACATATTATCTAGCACAATATAGTTGTTCTAGATTAAGTATTTTGAGTGGCAATTCATCTATCGGGGAAAGTAAAACACACTATTCTTTCTATGTGAGTATAAAATATAGTTTTAGTTAGTTGATGAGTTTTTAAGTTATGATCATTTAAAGTCACATGCATTGACTTTTCTTAAAAAATTTTAGATTAGATAGAAATTTGGCCTCTGCATCTATAGACACAATCAAAAGTTGTAAGAGTTCTTAAACTCTAATCCTTAAAAACGAGGATAAAAAAGTTGCTAGAAGACTAAAAAGAAAGCAGAAAACTTAGCTTCAATCTTTTCAGTCTTGCTTCAAATTTATTCTGTCCTTGTTCAGCAACAACCATTCACATCGTTTATTTACTTAAAATTTTTTTAATATTAGAATCATACAAACAGAACGAATCGGTCTCGACAAACCATCACACCAATCAAACTCAACTTTCCTCATGGACTTCCTTATCACAGCACAAGAGGGAGGGAGGGGAGATAAAGATTTAGTCCACTTGCCACCATGGCGTCATCTCTCAACCTCCATTTCCTATCAATGTGGGTCTAGCCCTTATCATACATCCATCATCACCGCTCACCGTTGTGTAACTCTTCTGTTCTACCACTGTCACAACTACCCACTGTTACACTATCTATCAACACCATGTCTAGCCATAGACGTGGTAAATGAAGGAGCTAGCCGTCCTTCTCTCTCATCCAAGACGCTCCTAACGTGTCACCGAAGCTAGGCTGTTGGCAAACTAGCCAGCCTCCTTCACCTTTGCCATCACCACCACCACCTCACCACATCCTAACACTATTTGCCGTTGCACCAAACTAACCAGCCTCCTTCGTCTTTGCCATCGGTAAGCTAAGCTAATGGGACAAATACCGCATACACCAGCCGCTACCATGCCATGCTTGGCAACGCTGCCACCACAACGCACCATGTCGTGCTTGTCGATGAATCCAGACAAGGAAGACTAGACCTTGCCAAGGGGTATCGGATCTAGCCTTCCTCATCACTGTTGGCTGCGTCTAGAAGCCCAATGCTGCTAGCCTCACCCATCAGACTGCCCTAGCCAAGAAGTAGGACATGCTTAGAAAAAAAAGAAGGGGAAAGCTTGGAAAAAAAGAAAAGGGAAGGAAGTGGCTGGGTAAGGTAGAGGGCGGAAAGGAGGGGTCATCGACAATGGCGGGGAGCATCACCACCGACCACGAGATGGTCATTGGCGAGGAGTCGAGGGATTTGAGGTGTCGCCTCTAGGTCGTTGGAGAGAGTAACATGGGAGTTACAATCCTCAAAGAAAAAAAAAGAGAAAATTCCTATGGTATTGCCATGAAATCATGGCCAAGAAAAGAATTCCTATGTCCTTTTCGTCCAATCCAAAAGTACGAATAGTACTAAGGAATTGAATTCTCCAATTTTTCTCTTAACATTATTCCTACGGTCCAGAAGAGGCCTTAAGATTTCTAGGCAAATAATATTTATCCCCAACAGTGTCTGATTGAATCTAAATATCAAATTCTTGAATATAAGCCAATCGCAGATTACCTTGGCATCACATGATTATGATAAGGTGCTATTTAAAAGTAATTGCCAGAGGCAATTATTTTCACTCAAGGGAGAATGTGAAATCAGCAACAGCCCTGAGGAAGAAGGTGGAGTTGCAGCAGCCAACCAATGAAGAGGGGGGGGGGGGGGGGGGCACTGAGGGGAGGTAGGGTCTCGTGTTGTGGCACGGACATGAACACACACGTCTGTAATTTGTTTTAAGATTATATGAAAAAACACATGCACCAAGGTCAGCATGAGTCTGCCCTAAAGTGCAAAAGCAACCTCAAAATACATATTGGATCAACAGAAATAGTTTACAGATAAATTTGTGAATCGTATAAATTCAAGCATGGACGTGGCACGATTATTGCTACCATTCCCTACAAACCTGACGATTGGTGCTTCATTTCGTTTATAAATGATATTTCTTAAGTTGATCTCCTGCTAACTCTCTATTCTCTGACAGAGAACCATATAATAGCAGTTGTTTTAAATCTTTAAATGGTTAATTACTCTAAGTTGCGGTTGAATAATAGTCTTATCATTAGTGAAGCCACACTATTTTAATTGTTTCTAACATTAATTCAATTGTTCTAATATATAAATTCACAAAGACAACAAAGTCATGAAACAAATTGATCTTATACCCAATGTTTTAAGATTTTATCATACAAATTTTCCACGGCACCTGTTGCTTTCATCATGTCCAGGAGGACCAGGACAGAAACATGAGAGCGCTTGGATGCAGGCATGCTGCACCTAGGAAGCTTCTGGTATGTTTTGGGAAGAGAGAGATCGAGAAGAAAGAATGGAATTGCTATGACTCGGTCGTCTTTTGGAAGCTGTCCATATGACTACTTGAGATCACTGGATTACTGGACCGGACTGCATGTGTATGTATATATAGACTCGATCCTCTCTATATAGCGTTAGGGTCTTAGTCTCACTATATACATTTTTACATAGTATCAGATGGCTCACTCGTCGCTGATCCTTCTCAGCATCGGAGTCTTGCTGATGCTCTTCAATATCTCACCCTCACACGACCCGACCTTATCTACGTCGTTCAGTAAGTGTGTTTTTTCATGTATGCTCCACGCAAACCCTATCTCACGTTGCTCAAGCGCATCCTTCGCTACGTGAAGGGTACACTCTTCAGCAGGATGCACCTCAGCTCTAGCCCCATCGACTCTCTCACCACGTACTCCGACGCGAACTAGGTAGGCTACCCCGACTCTCGACACTCTATGTCCGGCTACTGCGTCTTTTTCGACGACACTTTAGTCTCCTGGTCCTCAGAATGCTAGACTACAGTATCTCAATCCAGCGCCGAAGCCGAGTACCGCGCCGTTGCCCACACCGTCGCCGAGTGTTATTGGCTTCGCCAGCTTCTCTAGGAGCTCCGTGCACCTCTCTCCTCTGTGACCGTCGTCTACTGCGACAACGTTAGTGCTATCTACATGACCACCAACCCGGTTCATTATCAACGCACGAAGCACATAGATATCGACATTTATTTTATCCATGACAAGGTCACACTAGGATAGGTTCGGATGCTCTATGTACCATCGACATACCAGTTCGTCAATATTATGACCAAAGGCCTCTCTATGCCTTTATTTACTTAGTTTTCGATCCAGTCTCTGCATCCATTTCTCTCCCGTTGCGACTGCGGGGGTGCTAGAACACTGAACCATTGAACTGTATATATATAGACCCGACCCCCTATATAACGTTAGAGTCTTAGTCTCACTGTACACATTCTTCCAATAAGTGTGACTGATTGGTTGGAAGGAAGTTGCTAGGTAAGATGTTCCCCACAAGCAAACTTCTGGTCTAAGTTGAATGATAAATATTTAATATTTAGGAGAAGTTGTAGTTGAACTTTTTCAAGCTTTTATTATCAATTTTATATTTTATATTAGAATAAATGTTTATGATTTATGATAGCACTTGACAAATCTACGCATAGTCAAAATTTTAAACTTAAACTAAATCTTATCTTAAATATTAAATATTTATGATATACTTGACAATGTTTATACTTTGACTTCTCAATAATATACATCTAAGTTGCTGATAGAAAATTAGTAATAAAAGTGGATGCTCTGTCTATCCAAAAATTAGTAATAAAACTTCTAAAGAATTAAGCAGAGATAAAAAAAGACTAGAGCCATATTCTTCTAAGATTATTATTAAAACGGATTATTAGATCTATGTTTTGAAAATTCCATTTTTTAAAAAAAACTTTATTCTACTTTATTGTATTATTAAGACTACTCGTTTTAATCTATCTGGTTAAGTGTATTTCTTAAAATATTTAATTTATTTCTATAACCAAATTGATTATCTACGGCAATAATCCTCCCAATTGATAGAAGTTGTAGGAGGTTATAGACATAAGAGGTAGTTTAGATATTTTATTACTGTAAACACCTCTTGATACTTGGGGCTGTTCGGTACAGCTGCGCTGAGCAGCCGTGCATCACAGCTACCACGCGAGGGCAGTGTAGATGCAGCTGCCGTGCAGCCGCAGCCAGCTGTAACATTTTGGGGAGAAGGGAGTACATCACGATGGACCCTGCCGAGTACCTACGGGCTGCACCACAAAACAAAAAGTAGCCGTGCCACAAAAGCAATGCATTCAGTGCACATGGCTAGATAGTGTAGGAAGGCACCACTGTCAACCTTTTGCTTGGCTTGGCTGGCGACGGACGGCCGGCCTGTCCTTCCTCGCCCCTGCACATCGGGACTTCCGGGCAAAACAGCGACGCATACCGACGGACCAACCGGCGGCCGGCATGGGAGAGACCCTTCGTTCTTCGATCGATCAAGCTCGCCGCTCGTCGCATCTCCAGGTACTCGATCTAAGCTGCTGCTGCTTACGAGTGCTCGTCTCTTCCCTTTTCCTTACCAACACGCGCTTCGATCGTGCCTTCTCCGCTACCGAAGCTAGCTCCAAATTTAGTCTCTGAACCGAAAGCCTTGCAGCTTGCAATCACGTCCTTGGAATGAGCTTTGAATGGTGCGCCCCAGATTAAAGCCTGGTACTTGCCTTCGCCTTCTTCTTGTCTTTATCACTCTGTTTTGTGCATCAGCAGTGATGTATATGACGAATGAGATTTTAGATTTTTATTGACATGTTTTTAAAACTCGTAAACGGTGTATTATATATACAAATTTATCATCCGATTTTTCTAAAACAAATTTTTTAACTTTATAATGATTAAAGCATTCATTCTATCCTTTAATCTCTACTTATGCCTTAGTTTTTATAAGACACGACCATCTACCGTGTTTAGATTCTAGGGAGCAATAAATTACAGTGATTTTAGATTCTCCAATTTTATAGTAACTTCACAGGAATTAAGTTTAATTCTTCAAAAAAAATCCCATCAGAATTTACTGTTGGTTAAAATAAAACGAAATGACCCAGCTCTCGGTCTGGTTTAGTTTACACCGTACCGTTTAGAATAGGAACATTTGTCCAAGTCACGGTGATGGTAGCGATGGACGTAAGGGGTTCTACCTAGGACCTAAGCAGATTCGTGGATTGACCAACTTGCATCCTAAGTTAACATGATTTAATGAATTATAGAAGGAAAAAGGTTCACTTTGTACCTCTCAACTCTTGTGAGTCTAATTTCCAATCCTAAACATTTAAAACCCAACTACTTTCGACTATTAGTTAACTTCGAATACGGGACACAATGCTTCCCAAGGGAAAACAATGGTAATTTTGCACTGACTTGGGTCATGTTCTACTAACCCAAAAACTTAGAAATATATCAAATTGGCTTCAAAATATCAAACAATTTTGGAAAGGCTCCTGATGTTAAGTAGTAATTATGGAGTTATTTTAACGATTTTTTGTGTGGACCATTTGTTTTTTCTTGTAAGTCATTTTTGCCATTGTTTCTTTTTAAAAAGGATTTATTTGATTTTGTGAAAACACAGAGGCATGCACAGAAAATTTTTAAATTTTAGTTTGAATCTAATTTATACAATAATAAATTTTGAGTATGTGAAACGTGTCCCAAGTCGATGCAAACTCTCATTGGCTTTGCCACAAGGGGAGAAATACGTCTAGTTCAATGTTTAGGTCGGAAATTAAACCATCGGAATAGTTGAGAGATGTTAAAAACAGAAAAGTATGTTGACCATTTCCAAATGAGATGACATGGAAACCGCTGATAATGAAGTAACCATAGAGAACAAAGCCACTCAAGAAATATAGTTTTGGATGCAGCTTGAGCTAGATTTAACATTAAATTAAGGGATAAAAAACTAAGTGATAATCTACGTCAATATAAAAAAAACACGAGTTTCAAATTGGTGTGATAATTGTAGGTTATCTATAGTTGGATCTTTCTCCTAAAATCGCTGTAAACAATTAATTGGCATGTTATTTCTCCTCCACTTCATCTTGTTGTCGTCCGAAGGCTGGAGTTATTCAGTGCCCTTAATCACCCTTTTAATCTCACTTAGGCGAGTTAGAAAGTTACACTTTAGGCAAAATTAATTTATGTCATTAGCACATAATTAATTACAATTATTTTAGACTTGAAAAATGGGTAAAATTAATTTGCATACGCAAAATAAGAAGTCATTAGAGAGCATGATTAAAAATCTATTTTGAATGTAAATTGAAAAAAAGCTCGATACATTTATATATTTTTGGATGGGAGTGGAGATGAAGCTAGTAATTTTTATATTTCTATTTTGATATGGAAATAGAAATAATGCATGCTGTCTTTTTTAAGAAATTACAGCTAGGTCTTGGCCCGACGGATAGAATATATTAAAACTCAAAAGTTACATTACATACTACTACGATTTATAAAAAGGAAAAGGAAAAGCCCCAAAACTAAATGCGTTCTAACCCATCAAGAACTTATTTCTTTAAACTCTCTTTCATCCAACAAGTATGCAGGAGAACATCATCTAAAAGATCTTTTCCAAGTAAGAACACTCAGGCGCAACATTCTGAAAAAGTAGTGCATTTCTTTGCTTCCAAATGTGCCAACAAGCAATCAGACATACTTCCATAAAACCCTTTCTTTGAAACTGATATCTTGCTAGAGCAATCATCTGAGATAATTCCAAGTTAGTGTTCCAATTAATCCCAATTGCTTGTCAGCAACTCAGACTGAAATGAAATTGAAAGAAAGATGTGTTACTGTTTCTCTCAAACTTGCAGAACAAAGCGAGCAAGAAAGGTCTGCATATAAATACATAATGTTTTCTTACTGTCATCTTAATTGGAAACGAGCCGAGCTAATAAACTAGACCTGATAAAAAGTTAGACAAAACTGAACTCTTTCCTACGCACCATATACAGAGTACAGACTACAGATGCAGACAACCGTACCAAAGTGAACTCCCTGTCTCAATTATTTTTCATTTCCCTTGCCTTCCTAGTGGTGTTTTTCTTGTAGTGCAAAAGTGAAAACTCTATATTTACTGGGTCAATCAGACCCTAGGAATGTAGGGTACAAGCAAACTGTATCTTATACAAGGTAGTCAGGAACTCTTACACGCGTAGGAAACAATTAACAATACTAAAATGAGTTGCATTCTGGATTGAAGAAAAAGTATATCAGTAACGGGACCAAGACTCAAGAGTGAAGATCACCCGCGCAGGATAAAGAAGAGCTCATCGATGCCCTATTGCCGAGTTCCTTTCACAATTATTTATCTTCTAGTCCTGCTCACATATGTGCACCGAACAAAGTGCAAATGATAGTAACAATACATGTCTTAAGTAAAAACATTGAATAGAAATCCAAAATGAAATTTTGGTAAAAATACTTAGCCCAACCTAAAATTTATTCAAGAAAATATAACTTTTGAACGAATTGTGTGTCATGAAAAGTGGCCAGACTGTGTACTAATGCAAAATAAGGTTTTATCTAATCAAAATAATGATAGCAAAACAGTTAGAATTTAAGAAACGCATAACAGTTTAATAGGAGATAAATAGTTGCTTCTCTGCTGCATATGCAGGCGAAGGCATGCTCACATTAAACATACAAGCAACAAAATTCATTAAATTCACAATTCTTAAAAAAAATAGTTGTGTAATACATCATCTATATCATCAAGTCTTTCGGTGTCAAACCAGAAATAAAACTCATAAAAAACACATATTAAAGGGTTTAGACACGAAAATAATTATTTTTTATACAGCCAAAATTTTATGAATATTCCAACAACAATTTAAGCCTCGTTTTACTGTCTTCTTCTATTTAATTTTAGCTTCTTTATGTATCTCTTCACATATTGCCACGCTTTAAGATTTTATTATACACGGCTACCTCTAAAGATCTCCATTGGATATATCTAAAACATCTCAATCGGTATTAGATACGCTTTTCTTTAATTGATGCTACCCCTAACCTATCACGTATATCATCATTTTAAATTAAATTTATTTTTTTATAAATCTAACGTAAGTGTAATACTTAAATATTAAATGATATTGTATATCTAATCATCATTCTATAAAACTTATTTTTTAACTAGGTAACTTTTTTATCACGTAGAAAACCAATATTTTTTACTATTTTATTTATCCCACTTTAATTTTATAGCTAACATCTTTATCAATATTTTTATCTTTCTATAGTATCGATCCTAAACAATGAAGAATATCCTTCTTGTGCACTACTTAATACACCAAACTAACATTTTTCGTTTTATGTGTAGTAGTGCCGAAGTCATCTTATATAATTAGTTTTAGTTTTGTTGAGCCTAAAACCCTTGATACTAGAGTCTGCTATCACAACTTTAGCTTCTTATTCATTCTCGCTCAATTTTCATCACCTAGCACTGCATCGTTAACGAAAAGTATACACTAAGAGATATCATCTTATATGTCTCTTTGTTTACGCCAAATCGATTCTCCGTGTTTACCGATGGAGGTCTGATGCGATGCTATGAACATACCGAGGCCTAGGAGGTCTGATTCGTTTCAGTGCAGGTTCTTCGCCTTCAAGATCCCTTCGTCGAATTGCTAGAATTTATAAGCATGCCAGTCAATTTGACACTGCAATTAACAAGAGAATAAACCGATGAGTCAATCGGCCTATAGGATATGAACTCCCGCTATCGACTAGTCGCCGATAGGGTTGAGATAAACATCGTCTATATCTGATGCACTCTAGCTATCGGCTGTTTACCAATAGAGGTTGAAATACTCGTCCATCGGTTGGAAAGTCAATGAAGGTGTAGGCGGATGATGACGAAGGAAATAAAAGATACATTGGTTATAGAGTCGATGGTGTTCTATAATAAAATAATCAATAAGTATGTACATAAAATCTCCCTATTGGCTGTTTGCCAATAAAAGTTGTAACGCTCAATCATCGGCTAGAAAGCCAGTGTAGGAATAAGTAGATAGCAAGCAATAGGCTAAAGAACACATCGACTGTAGAGCCAATGACGTTCTAAAATAGAGTAACGCTCTAAATAAGATAAAGGACCCGATGGCGCTTCGAATAGAATGTGATTAGTAAGGAGCGAGATCCAATCTTTCAAAAGTACGAGACCCAGTGATCACCGTGACAATACCGTTAGAGCTATGCTCGATAGATCGAACCAAACTGAGATAGTATAAGACTAAGGCTAACGGCAATGAGACGGCAGACGCTAGATCGAACGTACGAATGGAATGAACAGGCGAACCTATCAGCTAGCTGAGCCAATGAGAGAAAATCACGGAAGATATCTATATATTGGCTGAGAAGCCGATACACTAAGCATGAGACTCAATGTGTAGATAATTCATCGACTAGCTACTCCGATAAAACGCCAAGTAAAGACCCATCGGCTTATAGCTTAATCTATTATTAGTAGTCTAGTAGGTTGGACCTAACCGATACCATACGAAACTGATGACGATAAAAGAAGTTTGATAAGCCGATAGATCTCATGCAAACGTGATGTGATATATTCGATCAGACTAAGAGATCGAACCTAACCGATGCAGCCTTAGACAGAGCGAATGCATTAGAATAACAGCGAGATTTACCTCTTTATCGAAGATCAAACTTAATCGATATAGTCCTGCATCAAGAGCTGAATCCATTAGTAAAAACCTAGATAAACTAGGATGTCAATACACCGAAGTTGTATTGATCGAGATATAGATTACAAGCTTTCAAGGAGTTTATATTTATAACTTAGGATTACAAGAATTCGACACAGTTATAACGTTTGAACGTTATTTCCTAAAACATAAAAAATATATATCTAAGAATTGAACTAAACTTGTCCATCTTATAAGATATATTCTATAACTCTTCGTATAGGTCGATCAGCTCTCCAATTCTAAATGTATGGCTTATTAAATTTTAGTGTAACACTTTTATGATGTGATCTATGGCTAAGTAAAAAAGATAGGACTCCAAGCCAATTCTTAACGCAATCCTATTTTAATAAAAAGCTATATACATCCCTATCACTTATTATTTGAATTAACAAGGTTAGAAACTTTATATTTATCCAAAGCCCACCATATTTCTTGGAATTTTATCATAAACATTCTTTAAGTAAAAAAAAGTATGTATAAGTCTTTTTTCTTTCTATATTACTCTATAACTCGATTTATTAGAAAAATAAGTTCTATAGTTGATATTCCAAACATAAAACCAAATTAATACACATAGCAGGTCCAAAATAAGTCTGTAGCACATTTTATTGCATTTTAATGATAAATTGCTATACACTACAAAATTCGGATGGCTTATTTATTCATTTCTGTGGAACATAGAGCAATATTCCAGAGCAATTTTGTTCGATATTCTCAAAAGCCTCTGCTGTGGACAAGGGCCCAGTGGTTCACAACAGTCAGGGAACTGCTACATGATGTTTCCTGTTCTGAAGTTGCTTCCCATGCTATATATGCTGCCAATGGCATCAACTGCATATGTTAAAGCATTGCCATTCAGCAATGAGACCGATCTGGATGTTCTGCTAGCATTCAAGGCAGGTCTAAGCTTTCAGTCAGATCCACTGCCCTCATGGAATGCAACCACTGACTTCTGCCGGTGGCATGGTGTCATTTGCAGCCTTAAGCATAAGCGAAGGGTCTTGGCACTGAATATGTCCTCCGCAGGGCTTGTCGGCTATATAGCCCCTTCTATTGGGAACCTCACATACCTGAGAAGTCTAGACCTCAGCTACAATCTGTTGCATGGTGAAATACCTCCAACAATTGGGCAATTGTCACAAATGTCATATCTCGACTTGTCAAACAATTCACTCCAAGGTGAAATGCCTTGGACAATTGGCCAGCTACCACAGTTATCAACACTCTACATGTCAAATAATTCGCTCCAAGGTGGGATCACACATGGCTTGAGGAACTGCACACGCCTTATAAGCATAAAACTTGACCTTAACAAACTCAATCGTGAAATCCCTGATTGGCTTGGTGGCTTGTCAAGGATCAAAGTCATGTCACTAGGGAAAAACAATTTCACTGGGATTATCCCATCATCAATTGGCAACCTCTCATCACTGCGGGAAATGTATCTCAATGACAACCAGCTCAGTGGACCAATCCCTGAGAGCCTTGGCAGGCTTAGTAAGCTTGAGATGCTGGCACTGCAAGTAAACTACCTCTCGGGGAACATCCCAAGAACGATCTTCAACCTGTCCTCACTTGTTCAGATTGGTGTGGAGATGAACGAGCTAGAGGGCACACTGCCCTCTGATCTTGGCAATGGCCTACCAAAAATTCAATACCTTATCCTTGCTCTGAACCATTTGACAGGAAGAATTCCAGCTTCAATTGCCAATGCAACCACAATGTACTCCATAGATCTCTCAGGTAACAACTTCACTGGTAGTGTCCCTCCAGAGATCGGGACACTCTGCCCAAACTTCCTGTTGCTCAATGGGAACCAATTAATGGCAAGCAGTGCGCAGGACTGGGAGTTCCTCACTTCATTGACGAATTGCACTAGCCTTCGGGGTGTCACACTCCAAAATAATAGGCTAGGGGGTGCATTGCCGAACTCTGTCGCTAACCTATCGGAGCACCTCCAACTCCTGGATCTTAGATTTAATGAGATTTCTAACAAAATACCAGTTGGCATCGGTAACTTTCCTAAACTAATTAAGCTAGGGCTCTCTAGCAACCGATTTACTGGCCTCATACCTGACAACATTGGAAGGTTGACAATGCTCCAGTTCTTGACACTAGAGAATAATATATTGTCTGGGATGATGCCATCCTCGCTTGGGAACTTGACACAATTGCAGCATCTTTCTGTAGATAACAATAACTTGGATGGGCCTCTTCCAGCAAGTCTTGGGAATCTACAAAGGCTTGTCAGTGCGACTTTTTCTAACAATTTGCTGTCAGGTCCATTACCTGGAGAGATCTTTAGCCTATCATCCTTGTCATTCATTCTGGATTTGTCTGGGAACCAATTTATTAGTTCTCTTCCATCTGAGGTTGGTGGTCTCACGAAGCTCACATACTTGTACATGCACAATAGCAGCTTATCTGGGGCACTGCCAGATGCTCTAAGCAGTTGCCAGAGCCTGATGGAACTTCGTATGGATGGCAACTCCTTCAACAGTACCATTCCAGTGTCTATAAGTAAAATGCGAGGTTTGGAACTGCTAAATTTGACCAAAAATAGCTTCACAGGTGCAATTCCAGAAGAATTAGGACTCATGACAGGCCTGAAAGAACTATACCTTGCACACAATAACTTGTCTTTACAAATCCCTGAAAGCTTCATAAGCATGACATCAATGTACCGGCTAGACATATCCTTCAACGATCTTGATGGTCAAGTTCCAACACATGGTGTGTTTTCCAATTTGACTGGATTCCTATTTGTGGGGAATGACAAGCTTTGTGGTGGTATTCAAGAGCTGCATTTGCCTTCATGCCGAGTAAAGTCCATGGAGCATAATCGAAGGATAGTTCAAATCATCCGAAAAGCAGGGATTCTGAGCGCTAGTGTCATCTTGGTGTGCTTCATATTGGCACTTCTGGTGTTCCATTTGAAGAAGAGATTGAGGCCTCTGTCTGAGAGAGTAGAAACAATAGCTTCTTCTTTCATGAATGAAATGTATCCTCGAGTTTCTTATTCTGACTTGGCCAAAGCAACAAATGGCTTTACATCCAACAATTTGGTTGGCACAGGGCGGTATGGATCTGTTTATAAGGGGAGGATGCGGTTCAAAAATTCAGTATCTGATGTAGCTGTGAAGGTTTTCAATCTTGAGCAATCTGGTTCTTTGAAGAGTTTTGTCGCAGAGTGTAAAGCACTAAGCAAAATTCAGCACCGAAACTTGACTGGTGTCATAACATGCTGCTCTTGCCCTAATTTGAACCAAAATGACTTCAAAGCTCTTGTGTTCGAGTTCATGCCTTATGGTAGTCTTGATAGGTGGATACATCCAGAAATAGATCCATCCAATCCAGTCAAAGTTCTTACGTTAATGCAGAGATTGAATATTGCTGCTGATATTGGTGCTGCCCTGGACTATTTGCACAACAGCTGCCAGCCAAGAATAGTGCATTGTGATTTAAAGCCCAGCAACATTCTTCTTGGGGATGACATGGTTGCTCATGTTGGGGATTTTGGCCTGGCAAAGATTCTCACAGATCCAGAAGGTGAACAATTGATCAATTCAAAGAGTTCTGTGGGGATAATGGGTACAATTGGATATGTTGCTCCAGGTAAATTACATTTTTGTTGCAATAGTTATTGTGCTTTTTCAGGAATTGCTAATGTTGTATGTGGATTGCAGAATATGGAGAAGGTGGTCAAATTTCTCCATATGGTGATGTCTATAGCTTTGGTATTTTGCTCCTCGAGATGTTTACAGGTAAGGCGCCTACACATGACATGTTCAGTGATGGATTGACCCTGCAGAAATATGTGGAAATGGCATATCCAGAACTACTGATGGATATTGTTGACCCCCTTCTGCTATCAGTTGAGAATGTATGGGGAGAAATAAATTATGTTATGAGTGCTGTCACAAGACTCGCACTAGTATGCAGCAGGAGGAGACCAACTGATAGGTTATGCATGAGAGAAGTTGTAGATGAGATAAACGCAATAAGGGCTTCCTGTGTTGAAGAAATAGACAAAGTAGTTTATGACTGATGCAATATTAGTGTCCTGTCCATGATTTTTAGCTTCATAAAAGGCGTTGACTGCATAATATTGGCAAAAGAAATGTTATGGAAAATAGAAAGACAGAAAATGAGGAATAAGAAGAGTTGAAAGTTTAGTGTTTTATTGTCTACATCAGTAACCAAGTAGAAAGTTGAAAGTTTAGTGTCTTCCAACCTTCATTGCATGTGGCACCTTATTTATGCCTTACAATAAGTGACTAGTGACCAAGTAAGGAAGTAATGCCTTATTGCCTCTTGGAAGTTGGCAGGTAGTAAGTTGGAGAAATAACTCATGATCTTTAAAAAGGCAATACTATCTTCCCCTGATATTTATCAATATAGTATACTTAGTATAAATACCCTCTTTTTATTGAAAAAGAAAAAATGCGTTAGACATATCCATATCTGTTAATAGAAATGAGAGAGGATCATGCCTCTCTTTTACAAAAAAAATGAAAAAATGTAATAGCTTCATTCAGTTTATGTTAAATTGAGTATGAAATTTTTCTCACATCCTGGCATATGAAAGGACTATGTAGTCACCAAGAATACGAATCGCCACACAAATTTGCAAATCACCCTGGATATTCTGAATCATGTTTGCCTCAAATTACAATTGAATTTTATTTTAAAAATTCTCTGAGTAGATTTCGTTTTTAGCTTGCAACTTTGGATATTGTAGAACTCCCCGTGTCTAATTTGAACACTGAAAATAAAAGTGTCTGTGATTTCATTGACATGCCAATCCACTACTAATGTAATAGACAATACTCTTCTGTTAGGCACTCCCATTGGTTTTGAGACCAAGTACGCGATCAAGATTTGGTATGATAATTAATCCCACGGGCGCTTCCAGTTAATTAGTTGGCTTGTAATCTTCTTATTGGTGAATGCAAACAATTACCAATCAATGGTGCTAATTTTCTCAGATTACCTATTGGCAGGGTTAGAAAGTGTACAGTTGCATAACAGTAGATATTGTTAGACAGACCACTGGCCTGGGCTATATATATATATAGACCCGACTCCCTTGTATACGCTCGGGGGTTCATAGTCACTGTACATATTCCCATCGGCTTCTCACATCCTTGATCGGCCGATCCGTCTTCTCATCGGCTTCCCCCCTCCCAAGTCGCCGAATCTGCTCCGGCCCTCGGTGCCTCAGACCACACCTTGGGCACCACCTTGCCGATCTTCTCCCCTCCCTACGCTGCTGTGAACGTGAAATATCACGTTCCTATCTTACTTGACCTTAACGCCAATTATTTCAAGTAGGTTTCTTCAAATCTCTCTGTGAAAAATTCGGCCTCCGATCCCATATTGATGGCTCCGCTCCACCTCGCCCCGATGATCCTCAGTGGGACATCACCGAGTGCTGCATGCGCAGCTGGCTGCTCGGCTCGGTCGACGACTCTGTCCTCGACCTCGCCATGGACGATACCGACCCCACCGCCCGGGACCTCTAGGTGGCCATCGAGCGGATCTTCCTGGCCAACAAGCAGCCTCGCGCCATCTTCCTCCTCAACGAGTTCTACTCCATGGTACAAGGCGACTCCTCTGTCTCCCCGTACTGTCAGCGCCTCAAAGTCAAGGCTGCTGCTCTCCGGGACGTCGGCCACCCTATAGCCGACTCTCAACTCGTCCTCACTCTTCTGCGATGCCTCAATCCCCGCTTCTCCAACACCGCCGATGACATCGCCAACGCCACACCTCTTCCATCGTTCGCCCGGGCTCATGACATGCTAGTTTTTAAAGAACTCCGTCTGACCAATGATGAGAAGACAGTGGCCCACACCGCTTTTCTTGCCGCAGCCGATAATGGCTGCTGAGCTTTTTGCGCTGCCCCTTCCTCCCGCGGTCCTGGTGGCCATGGCTCCAGCCACTGCAACACAGCCCACACCAAGAAAGGCAAGGGCAAAGGCAAAGGCAGGACCTGGCAGGGTCCGACACCACCACGACCTACCTCGGTCCCTACCCACCCTGTCGGTCCCATGGGTCCGTGGCTCTGCTACAACCCCTGGGCACCCCAGCCCCAGCCACGCAGCCCCATCGGCTGGCAACCCGGAGTTCTCGACGCCCATCCCCAGGCTCACCTGACATCGGCTCCCGTTCTGCCACCTCAGCCGATGCTACCAACCCCAACCACCCAGTCGGTTCCCTCCTAGAACCAGGCTGGCCTCATCACTGTCCTCAACCAAATGACGCTCCAACCACAGCACCTTTGGGTGCTACACTCTGGGGCGTCTTCACACATGGCATCATCGGCCGGTATACTTCGCTCCTGTTACCCCTCTTTCTCCCCTTTTGTCACCATCGGCAATGGTCACTCTCTTCCTGTCCAATGCCGCGGTGACTCCTCTCTGTCTACATCCACCATTAACCTCCCCCTACGCAATGTTCTTATCGTCACTTCTCTTATTCACAATCTTATATCTGTTCGCCAATTCACACGAGACAACCACTGCTCCATTGAATTTGACGCGTCTGCTTTCTCTGTGAAGGATATCCCAATCCGGCGACAGATCCTTCGCTGCAATAGTGGCGGAGACCTCTACACCATTTCCGCTGCGCCGTCCACCCCACACGCCAGCGTCGCCCTCTCCACCAACCTTTGCCACCTTCGCCTCGGCCACCCCAGCCCCGACGCTGTCGCCACCCTCCATCGCAGCGCCTCCATCCGATATACTCACAGCAGCTCCACAGTTTGCCACTCATGTTAACTTGGCAAACATGTGCGTCTGCCCTTTTTTAGTTCTCTCTCCTGTACCTCGCGTCCATTTGAACTTATACATTGTGATGTATGGACGTCCCCAGTTAAAAGTGTCTCCGGTAATCAGTATTATCTCGCTATACTTGATGATTACACACACTATTGCTGGACCTTCCCGCTCATCCACAAATCCGAGGTCGCCTCTCACCTCACTCACTTCGTCACGTATGTATCCACTCAGTTCAACCTCCCCATCAAGGCTTTACAAGCCGATAACGGTACGGAATTCGTCAACCATACCGTTACAAACCTCCTCACCTCGCAGGGCATCCATCTCCGGCTCTCCTGCCTCTACATCTCTCCTCAGAACGGCAAAGCCGAGCGCCTCCTTCGCACCCTCAACAACATCAGTCACACCATGCTACTTCACGCCCACTTACCCGCCACTTATTGGGCCGAAGCTCTGGCTACTGTGACGTACCTTCTCAATCGGCGCCCATGCTCCTCCGTTCATAACAACGTTCCCTATGCCCTTCTCTACCGCACGGCGCCCGACTACTCCCACCTTCGCGTTTTCGGGTGCCTCTGCTACCTAAATCTCACCGCCACGGCTTCCCACAAACTCGCTCCCTGCTCCACCGCATGTATTCTACTCGGCTATTCCACCTCTCACAAGGGATACCGATGCCTCGACCTTTTCACCCGACGGGTCCTCGTCTCTCGTCACGTCATTTTTGACGAGACATGTTTTCCCTTCGGTCTCCTTCATCCGAGATCCTCCTCTAGTGATCTCAACTTCCTTCTCACCAACACCGTGCCGACCAGGTCTCCTCCACTGCCCTTTCCATCGGCCCCTTCATCGACCACTGCTGAGGATTTACCCATCACATATCCCACCACTACTCGGTCCAATGTCCCCACCATCGGACCCCCATCGGACCCACTCCCATCGGCCGATACCGATCCTATTTATCCTTCAGCCGATACCGTTCCCTCTCCATCGGACACCCCACTTCCATCGGCTCCTCACTTTCCATCGGCTCCCCCCACCCTATCGGCTGATCCATCTCTATCGGACCGATCGGAATACTCGGCCCACCCGACCTCATCGGCTCAGGCCGATCTAATTCCTTCTTTTCCTCTTGTCTATAGTCACCGACTCGGAGCCGATGACACCCCCACCTGACCAGTTTTTCCCATTACTCCCACACCCCCATCGGCTCCAGTTCCCTCCACCTCTCACATGGTCACCCATTCCCAGACCGGGTCTCTCCGCCCCACTCAGCGCTACGGTCTCTCCGCCGTCCACAGTTCTATCTCGCCCATCCCGGCGACTTCTCGCTCAGCCCTAGCCGCCCCTCAGTGGCGCACGGCCTGGCCGACGAGTACAAGGCCTTAATGGACAATGAGACCTGGCGCCTCGTTCCCCGACCTCCCAGCGCCAACATTGTGACTGGTAAGTGGATTTTCAAACACAAATTCCACGCCGATGGCTCTCTTGCCCATCACAAGGCTCGCTGGGTAGTCCGGGGTTTCTCCCAACAACCCGGTATCGACTACAATGAGACCTTCTGTCCCGTTGTCAAACCCGCCACCATCCGAGTCGTCCTCAACTTGGCTGCCTCTCGCTCCTGGCCGATCCATCAACTAGACGTGAAGAACGCCTTTCTTCACGGCCACCTGACGGAAACAGTCTACTGCCAACAGCCCCTAGACTTCGTCGACCCTTCTCGTCCCGACGACGTCTGTCTCCTTCAACGCTCTCTCTACGGCCTCAAACAAGCCCCTCGTGCCTGGTACCAGCGCTTTGCTGCCTATCTTCGACACATCGGCTTCGTCGCCTCTACCGATAGTTCCCTGTTCACTTTCCATATCGGCTCCGCCACTGCCTATCTACTTCTCTATGTCGATGACATTGTCCTCACAGTGTCTTCGACATCTCTCCTCGACCAAATCATGGCCCGACTACACTCTGAGTTCGCCATGACCGATCTTAGTACTCTCCACCATTTCCTTGGCATCTCCGTAACCCGTTCCATCCATGGGCTCTTCCTTTCCCAACGCCAGTACGCCATCGACCTCCTCCAGCGTGCGGGCATGGCCGACTGTCACCCCACGGCCACCCCAGTCGACACTCGAGCCAAACTCTCCGCCGCCGATGGCGCTCTCATTACCGATCCCTCTCACTATCGGAGTCTTGCCGGGGCTCTCCAATACCTCACACTCACCCGACCCGACCTCACGTACGCTGTCCAGCAAGTGTGCCTCTTCATGCACGCTCCGCGCGAACCTCACCTCGCGCTGCTCAAGCGCATCCTATGCTACGTGAAGGGCACCCTCTCCAGCGGGCTGCATCTCAGCTCCAGCCCCATCGACTCCCTCACCGCTTACTCCGACGCGGACTGGGCAGGCTGCCCCGACTCTCGACGCTCTACATCCGGCTACTGCGTTTACCTCGGTGACACTCTCGTATCCTGGTCCTCAAAACGCCAGACTACAGTGTCCCGATCCAGCGCTGAAGCCGAGTACCGCGCCGTCGTCCACGCCGTCGCCGAGTGCTGCTGGCTTCGCCAGCTTCTCCAGGAGCTCCATGCACCCCTCTCCACCGCGACCGTCGTCTACATGACCGCCAACCCATTCCATCACCGACGCACCAAGCACATCGAGATCGATATCCATTTTGTCCGTGACAAGGTTGCATTAGGACAGGTTCGGGTGCTCCATGTACCATCGGCACATCAGTTTGCCAATATAATGACCAAAGACCTGCCCACGCCTTTGTTCACCAGTTTTCGGTCCAGTCTCTGCGTCCGTTCCCCTCTCGCTACCACTGCGGGGTGTGTTAGACAGACCACTGGCCTGGGCTGTATATATATAGACCCGACTCCCTTGTATACACTCGGTGGGTTCATGGTCACTGTACACATTCTACAGATATATTGCCATCCTAGAAATTACTTATACACAGTGTATTGTGTTCTTGTCTAACAACTGTACCAAAAGCCCACATAGGCACTAATTTCATTTATGTATATTGTTAGCCTTTTACAAAAGACATAAATGCTTCTTTTGATTGATTTGAAAAATATGTACTTACTGCAAAGAAGAACTATGCCAGAAAAATGTAAATATTGAACCTTGCGTGGGCACGAATTGTAGTATTGTACCTTTCATTGGCCAAAAAGGAAGCATGACCTCAGCTTAATTCCTTCCTACCAACCTCTTCCATATCTACTGCTACCCCTGCAATCTGCAAACAAGAAGGCGGACAGGGCTCAAGATAGCCAAATTTACTCCAAAATGTTTCTACACTACCTGCAAGACCACCACCATAGTGTCCATAGCACGAAAATTCATTTTATTTTCCAGAACACTGGGCGTTTCTGGAAACTAAGAAAAATTTTCCCAATCTGCCAATGCCTTTTCATTCCAGCAAAGTCATGCTCCTGTAATACTAGCACATCAAATCGACAGCCTGGATGTTCAACATGATAAAGTTTTCATTTCTCATCAAATTCAATGATAACCACAGTATACTGAGTTTTTGTCTAACAATTGGACCGCAAGCCCACATGGGCACTAATTTATTCTTTCACAAAAGACAATGAATGAAATTCTTTTGATTTATTTGAAAAATATATAATTACTGAAAGGTACTTCAGAAATCAGAAGAACAAAGTAACCAAAGAGGAGGGCAATTTCACCTTGTTTGGTCAAAGAGGGAGCATGGCCTAAGCTTAATTTCTTCCTGCCTTTCTCTCTTCCCATATCTACTTCTCTTCCCATATCTACTACTACCTCTGCAATCTGCAAACAAGAAGGCAGACAGGGCTCAAGACAGCCAAATTTTACTCCAACATGTTTCTACACTACCTGCAAGACCGCGACCATAGTGTTAATAGCATGAAAAATCCCCCCATCTGCCAATGCCATTCCAGTAACATCATGTTCCTGTAATAGTAGCACATCAAATCGGCAGCCCGGATGGTCAGCATGACAAAAGATTTTAGTTCTTCCTCAAATTCAATGATACCGGCAGTAGCGAATCGGAGAGAACCATCGAGGGGGAGGTCAGGAATCGAGGATAATAGTAGTACTACTGCGAAAACTCCTCGCCTTGCTGTGAAGAGCAGGCTTCTCACCTCGCGTCGGAGACTTGTAGGAGAAGATCGCCGTCGTCGGAGAAGAAGCTTCCGACCTGGCTGTAGCGGAGCGGCGGAGTAGCTCTCCACAGATTAGGGTTCGATTATTTAACATCCTAATCCACTATTATTATTAACGTAGAATGTCTCACGTGCTGTACTCATGAGTATCAACAGAACCAAAGTGGCAGCTAAGGGAGTGTCAAATCAGTAAATTTTACGCCGTCGCCGGAGTTGCCTATTAGGTCTCGTTTTCTTTTTTGGGCCGTTGCGGCGAGGTCGTGTGGCCGTATGGGCCTCTCGCTGTAATGGGAGCCCATCTGCAAGTGGCTGTTGTGTTCAATTCAATCCGGTTTAAAATCTCCTTCAAACTTCGAATCGAGACTTGAAAGTGCCCTCAAAATTTTTTTTGAAAGGACTTTATATTTGAAACGTGTGGAAATAAGGAAACTCCAAGTTTGAACAGAACACGCTCTTCCCCTCCGGCGTTCCTCCCGCCGCCCACCGTGACGTGACCCCTTTGGCCGGCGACGTCGAAGCCGACCGCCGTGTGTGTAGGGGATTTTTCGCTCCCTCCTGAGCCGCGCCATGATTCCGGTGGTGCGGGAGGCGTTGGGCTTGTTCATCGACTGCGGGGGCGGACCACGGTCAGGCGATCCCCGGTTGCTTTGTGTCCCTGTCGGGTCCCCGTAACGCGAGGGGTGGGCCGGCAACGGCAGCGAGAAGGGCGGATTGGTGGATGCGACTAAGGTGTGGGAGATTAGGTGTTGGAAGCGGAGGGGGCGGCAGCGTTAATTGTGGATGAGGAGGATGGATCATCTCTGCGCGGGAGCAGTGCTGTCCAGGTATAGCTGCTTCAATCGCCGGCTTGGGATGATGGTTTGTACTCTCTGCATACAATTGATTTTTATTTTTGCGTTGCTAGGGATTGATGACGAAATGCGGGTACTTGAAACATCATTCACAATTGTTCTGGCCTGCATGTCCAAAAATGAATATTCATTCACAACCAGATGCTGTCTGTTTGTGCATCAGGTTGTCAGGTCTCAGTCGAGGTGACTGACATGTTTGAGATCCCTTTTGCATTTTAATGCATCTGGTTGTGTGTTTTTAGCATTAGGCTTGTGAGGATATCAGTGGAAGATCATATGGAGATGATTTAGCTAAATTGTGTGATATCTCCAGTAGTTTAGCTGCATTATGAGAATGCAGGCGATAGTTCAGTTGATATGATTGATTTGGTTGGTAAAAACTAAAGAGAAATGCCCTTGGGTTGGGATGTAGAGAAATGATTGAAGTTTGCAGCGGCAGAGCCTTCATATTGGGCAAAAGTTAGATAAGTCTGGAGTCCTTCTGGTTTGGATGTTTGTGCTTTCAGTGCATAGAGGTAGACTACAGGTGGGCCTAATTTTAGGTGTGCTGGAACCTGCATGTTATTTCTGGTAACTTGGTAATTTTGCTGCTAGTGCTGACTCTTGTGAAGTGCATTTATTTGCGTAACTTGATTGCTATTGCTCTTAGCTGCTATACTGGGAGAAGCTAGTCTGAAGGCTCCCATATATTACTCATGCACTCTATGTGATTATGAGTCAATTATTTCGGTAGTTGGTGTGGAAATAATTGCCCATGTTTGTTTTAATCCAAGGTATTGCCAAGGCCAAATAATTGAAATAAAAATCTTCGTTCCTCGCCCCCCCAAAAAAAACTTTGGTTGCCTCATGCAGTTATCACTTAACTGACTTAATATTTGTCTCAGAACAGTTGTTGCTCCCTTTGAGAGGCTAAAGTTGGAGTATGTTTTTGGGGTGAGAAGAGGAATCCATCTGAGTTCATACACTTTTGCAACAACACATGGCCTGAAAAACTTTTAGAAAGGGAATTCGGTCAACATCCTTTGAAATGCTCCACTGAAGACAGTTAATTTCTTCGCATACTGCAGTTATAGAAATATTATTTTGTACAAATATCATTTGCATGAAGATCTTATTTACAAAGTAAAAATAGTTTGCCTGTATTCTAGGATGACACTAACTTTTTATTGGTAGGGGTATAGTTATTGTATTGGAACCTGAGGGTTTTGCTAGTACTTGGTGACTTGGTGTATCTGTTTTTGTTGAACATACAGTGATCATGACTGATCTTTGAGCAACATTTTCTTTACTTAGTGAGAAGAGAAATCCTATGGAAAGATTTTGTTTAAAACAGAATTTTCATCTTGTTTTCATGCTGTGCTTATGATTTCTATAAGGATATTGATGTTAGTGCAAACAGAATTTAGTCTCTGGCAGCATGCCCTTGTCTTGAGAAGGTTCTGTCATCCAAATTTGGGACGATAGGATTTCTTTGTTCCCCCTCTTCAGGTTCTGCCGTCAGCCAGCTATTTAGTTTTACTAGAGTAGGAGCTAATGAAGATAGATGTGGAAGTGGAATGAAAATAGGTCATTTTATATCCTAACAACCACCGCGTTTAAGGCTTTGTTTCGATGGTCCTGGATCACCCTGGGCTACTGTGCCATCCACATGAGATACTATTCCGAGGCCCCAGGCTATGGATTTTATTCTTGATTAAAGAGAAAAAATAAATGTGTTGAGAAATAAACTTAATAAATAGTTTAGAACAAGTGATATAGACAATAAAGAAAGTTTCTTGAGAAAACATATTTTTAGAAACTGGAACAAATAATCCGTGGTAAGTAATCTGTTAAAAATGCTGAAAGAACAAGCAGACTTTTTTTTTCTGAATAAGTTTGATCTCAGTTGGAGCTCACTACCTGAGCGGTTTACCTGTAAGACAATTTTGTTCAAGTCCTGACTGACTTTCCTACGGCGTACAGATTAGTGGTAGTTCAGACTTTACTAGTTTGCATTATTTTTGTGTCAGCAAGTTGATTACAACTGTAAAGACAAGGAAATCTTTAATCTTCGTCATGTAGCATCCGTCTTTGATGTGATAATGCCATCTGCTGAACCGTTGTTGCTAAGAGTAACCTTTCCTGCTTTGTGCATCTGAATGACGGACAGGTTGCAGCATTTTGTGGTAGTTTGCTGGGTCCAATATAGCCGTAAAATGTTCTTTCCTCCGCAAAAGAAGAAAAGGGTACTCCTACTTTAATGCGCAAGGGGAACACATTGCCTTTTCACTTTTAGATCCATACCTGGTCACTGTATTTGTTCTCTCTAGGCACTATGGCAGTTTGAGATTTGGATCTGATCGACCTGTTAGGTACCCACTCTTGCAGTTATTACCTTTACTTGTTGGTCTGCCTCATGATCTGTGGGATTTTGATGAGAATGTGAGACGTGACGAGGACGAACAATTTAAAGCTTCTTGATTGTGGTATCTTCTTTGCTGTAACTGGTCCTATAATCCTTTTGCTGCTAGCCAGCGGATATTCAGCAATCTATAGATGTCAGGAAGCGCAGGTGATACGATGATAGAGTCATATAATATATGCATGACTCTATTTTAAATCTTAGTGTGCACAAAAATTATACACATGTATGTTTTTATAGAATTTTAATCACGTGAGGGATTCGTCATTGTGTAAGACTTTTGAGAGTGTATTATAGGTGGGAGTATTCATAGTGCATACCTGTATAGTGGTATGTATGTGTATATCTCCGTCTTCTGTGTAATCGCAAAAAGTAATTATGGTTTGGAAAAAAACCTTATCAAATTTTGATAATATTAAAATTTTAGGTATCATAGCAGGATGATGTGTTTGGCTTAAAGATCTTAGTAGAGTTTGAATTACCAAATTTTAGTATGATCGTGATGTTCGGAAATGTTTGTTTTATTGTCATACTTCAAAATTGGTAAATTTGCTATACTTCATCGTACTTCAAGTAAGGAAAGTTCGACCATAGTTAAGAGTCAATTTGGCTCTTTACACAATTGTGACAAGATTAAATTCGTTTCTAACACCATTGTCCCATGTGTCACCGTCTCAGAAAATGTGACAAAATTGTTGCATCCTGGACATGCATGCTCGGCAAAAAAGTTATGCCATCTTAAGACATGAACAAAACATGCCCTTAGCCCTTGGAAAACTGGCAGAGTTTATCACCTATGTCCCTAGTACTGATGCTCGAACAAAAATGTTATGGGATCTTGCGTAAGATTAAGATCACCTTGCTATAGTTCCAGATTCACTAAACTTTCATTTTCGCCATCACCCATACGATGGCACCGTAGGATATTCCATGACCCGGACCCGGATAGTGGAGACCATATGATCTATGGCACATGCCATGGCTTTGCCTGCTACTGTCAGTTTACGGTCAAGATCCAGTATCTGGAAATTAGTAAGACGAAGTAGTAAGTCGTAACCAATCAGCACGTGCAGTCTTGAGCTGTAAAGGGTAGGTGATTACGTGCTAATCTCCTGTCCAGATGCCCAGCTAGCCCCCCCCCCCCCCCCCCCCCTTGGCTTTTACCCTACTGCAGCATCTAAGCTAGCTACTAGCTGCAGCGTGCGCCTCCCGTGCATCACCATCTTCCACTGTTGGGATTGGCTTAATGCTAGCAGCTGCTGCTTGATTACCTTTTTTTTTGGACAGTATTAAAGGACAGCTCAGTGGTAATTATTGATTAATTATACTGAATTGCTCACTGGTGAAACCTTGCGTGAGGGCTGCTTCGGAAAGGTGCTGGCGCCACAAAGCTCTTTTCATGCAATTTGTTGTTTTTGCAAATTAGGCTTATCTGATGAAGTTGTGAACTTGTGATAGTGCAGCAACATCAAATTGATGATGAGACGTTAACATGGCTTTCAATCGATTATCTCTCTTAGGTGACTGACCACTTGGGAGCTATAAATCCAATTCTTTCTTCGACTCGGTTAGCTTGAAAGCGAAACGAGGAAAACGACACGCATCGACGCATAGTACATGCGAATTAGCAGCGGGCAATGATGGTAAATTGTAGAAAGAACAGATGTTTGGATTGGTGTGAACAATATACAATACCGGAAGACGGATTCTAATGTGCCGGGAACCTCGTCTTACACGTTTCCACCTCGTAGGATTAAATATGTACTAGTGTAAGGTGAATAGGAATCCAAATTAACAAAGATTAAATTAAAATCTTATAAAATTTAATCTAACCTAAACTTAGCCTTTCCCAACAATTCTAACAACTCTATGAAAAAACTCAAAATAAATTATAAGAGAAAATAAAGTGAAGAGAAAAGACATAAACGGGTTTTTCCTAAGGTATCAGACATCGACTATCTCTACTAATCTTCATTAGATTACCCTACAACATATGAATATCTTATGAATGATTATTTTTCACTCTAAAAGATAAATCTTATATTTTTTCACAATACTATCAGATGTTTCACAATCTTCTGAGAGATTAGTGAGAATGTCTCCAAAGCTATCTAGGTATGCCAAGATGTGAAGAGCAACAAGAGGTGCTTGTCACTTAAAGGCACTAAGTACAAATCTTTTGGCGGGTGCACGCTTGATTATTGGAAACTCAAGAAATAAGCACAAAGCTTAAAAAATAATGAAGCAAATTAGTACAAATAGACTCTTGAATTTACACAAAGTTACACCAGAATATGTTTAAAAAAAACATCAGAGTGTCTAAGATGATAGATATTTATAGGTAAAATGAAGCTAACTAGCTGTTTTATAATTGTTGTGCAAAACCAGCCGAAATTGTATAGAGTCAAGCAGTCCATAACCATGGCAGATTGTTCAACTCTTTATACTTTTTCAACTAGTACTTACCAATTAGCCGTTATCCTATAAAGAATCGAATAATCCAGCTTAAGTCAGATTATCCATTGCACATTGCATAGCACCGCTACTGAATAAACCAACCATCACTTATTATCCGGCGTCCACTGGATAAAGTATAGGTCGAGTTACCGAATAAGCCAATCACAATAGAACTGGATTTTTCGATTGATGTATGATTGCCTAGTTATTTCAATTTCTTTGTCTGGACAACACATAACCATTTCAAACATTAAAACTGTTCGAACATTTCGATCATCTTCGAATTGTCCAACTCAATACTTGATTTTACACGATCAACACATAATCGGATGATTACTATTGAGTTGCATAGTTTGACATCGACCCAGACTGTCTAGTCTAGTTGTAATCGCTAGCTAGACATTTATTGGATCGGATTGTTTAAAATCAACCAGATTGTTCGATCCACACTTATTTTAGAACAAAGGATATAATAATAATAATGATTTTTTCTTGAAACTTTTAGATGTTTTAGTACTTAGACTATCGCTTAGAACATCAAAATTTTAAAATATACTCCTCTTTTTATAGTATAATCTTTAGAAAAAAGAAAACCTAACCCAACACTTTAAATATGTTTCGATATACCGAGACTCCTTATAAATCTATCATTTTGATTGATCTTTGATCTTAGTATGTTTGAGGGATCATCATCGAAATCTTAATCCTTTTTTAAAGATTTTAATTAGTCTGATGATTATATAATCATTAATCATCAAAATCACAACACATACTAGCCAAAATACTTTCACACCTCTCACATATAACTAAATCGCTATGTAAATTGTTAAAAAAAACGATGTCTTAGTGTTAAGTGATATCTAACACAATAGAAACTTCAAGTTTATATGGATCTAGTATATGTTAGAAAGAAAAATAATTAAATCAAACCATAAGGTATGATATATTAATTTAAGAAAACTTCTGTGTTTATGCGGTGGATTCATTGTTGTATGGCTATATCTATTAGAGTTCAAATGCTAGTACCACAAATATTTGCATAAATATGTGAGCTATGAATTGGATTTTAGTGGGTTAAAGCCGTTGATATCTGTCTATTCGAATGTGGTAGAGGGTGCATTCATCGGGTGTGTGATTGCGTGAGTATAACTATGGTGTGCGTCTTTTGTATAATAAAAAAAATATTATATCTTTCCTCTGTTGTTGATAGATATAAACATTTATAGTATTTAAAATTCATATACAAATATAAACAAAATACTACCACTACTTCCCCACCACATTTTATTTAATGAGATATATCATAATCTTTTCTTATCTATCTGAGTTTCTGCTAGAAAAGAAACTTCTTTTTCTCTGAAGATTTTGGATAGATATTTGAGAGTATAAACGACTGCAAAATAAAAAATTACTTTAGAAAAGTATTTCAAACAAATTTTATATATAAAGTTTTTTTTATAAAACGTTTTACCAGCTTAGAAAACGTGCTAAAATAATCTAAAATCGAATAGACAGAAATGAACAGGGCCTTGGTAAATTGGATAGTGTTCCAGGAATGAACGAAGTTTCACACGTCTCGCTGACAAACCGCCTGTGCCGCAGCGCTGCCGGGGTTGCGGTCGGTCGGGTGTCCCAGGAACAAGGGGAGGCTTCCCACGTACCGCCCGCAGGGGTAAAACCGTCTGTTCCACTCGTCCTGCACTTCCCCCGGTCCCACCTCTCTTCCTCTTCCAAATCTCCAAGTGCACACCGCTGCGTCCACACCGGGACCTCCCCCTCCGCTGCGCTCCATCCACCCGGTCTCTTCTCTTCCCAGAACCAAAAGCAGCGAGCAAAGCTGCATCCCCTCATTTTCCCCTCGAAAATTACCCCACGAAAAAAATCGCTCCCCCCCCCACACACGCACACACACAAAAAAAAAAAAACCCAACCGCCGCGCGCCGAGGCGGAGATCGCCCTCGCCCTCCCTTCTCGGCCGCTCGGATCCCCAGGCGCCCCGCGGCTCCCGCGAGCGGGATACCCTCCTCCGGTTCGGCGCGCGTCGCATGGTGGTGCGCGGCCGCCGGCCTTGACGCGGGGGCCCACCACCACCACCACCATGGCGGCGCAGGCGGCGGACGCGCGGCGCTTCGCGGCCGTGCCGCAGCTAGGTGAGCGGGGGTTGAGCACGGAGGAAATTCCTTCCGCTACGGTCTGTGTGGTCCGGATGGTCCCGGGCTGCGTGTGCCCCTGGGTGCGGGTGTGCTTGTCGGTTCGATCCGATCTGGGGGTGTGGGGTTGGGGGACGCTGGTCTCGGTCAACGCGGCGGTCGCGGTAAGGGCGCGGCGGCTGTGCGGTGGTGAGCGGGCGTCGCGGCTGTTGCTGGAGGTAGCGGAGAGTGTGCGCGAGGTATTCGTACAGCTGTAGTGGATTTTTTTTTCTCCTTGTTGTGGAAGGCGGCCGGCGCATGGAAGATGGTGGGTTCGATGCGCTTTGCAGCTTGGAGTGTTCATGTAGATCGGTTACTCTTATGTTTGGAGTGTCTGGTGAGATTTCATCTTTTGGTGACTGTTTTATGTTTTACTAAGAGCTATGGTCGACTCTAGTGATTCGTTTTTACTGTAGACAACAAGGGATGTCATTGCTTTTGAGGTTTCGGTCTGCATACTAAGCAACGGAGTCACCGCAGAATGGAGTAAGAATCGGGCTGGATTTTGAAGGTTGAACTGCAGGGCATACAGTTTAGTAGGTTCAGCGTTTTTCTTTTTTCTTTTTGGGTTTAGTGATGCGTTTGTTCCACCTTGTGAAATGAGGGACCCTGTTGGCCGGCAGTTCTCCCCTTGTGTGGCCAAGAGTGCTACTATTGTCATTTGATTCTGAAAACGAGTTTGATTTTGTTTTGTGGTGACCCTGTTTATGCCTTTTTTAGGAATATGGTGCATTGATCAACTGTATTGTGTGATCTATAAACAGATATTGCACGGATACTGAAGGAGGCTCAACAGCGATGGTTGCGTCCTGCTGAAATTTGTGAAATACTTAAAAACTATAGAAGTTTCTGTATTGCACCAGAACCACCAAACAAGCCTCAAAGTATGGCACTTATCTCCTATATTAAATGTTGCTGTAATTTGTTATGATTAATTTTTATTGTTGAGTCACTATAATTTAGCTGTTAAAACTGTCATTTTCAAAAATACCAGCAGATGTGTGAATTTTTATTGCATCTTAATTTATAATATTATCTTTAACCTTAATAATATGAAGTTCTGAACATTTGTCTTGTAGCTCTGCATGTATTCTGGTAGTTTTGGCTTGTTATTACCTCCTGTGCCACGTACCCTGTATTCCATTGGAATTTCTATGTGTGTCATAAGTAACCAAAACATAATATTTATTACTCGGATCTGTATGACTGGTGGTGCAATAGAACACTTGTTAGACATTTGTGAGGCATTAATATCTATTTCTTTAGCCATAAGAAGATATTCTATTCTTTTGACTTTTGACTTTGATACCCCTCTTTCATAAAAAAGATACTGCATTACACATAAACAAGATTTAGTGGTGTGTGTGTGAATTTAAAAATCTAGCTTTTTTTTGACCCGATCATTATTTGCAACACAAAATAAAAATTAACTTTTCTTACATCCCTATTTTATGTTCTTGAAGTTGATAGAGTGCCTCGATATATATCATCCTCAGGTTCAATATTTCTTATCATTCTTACCCTGCCTAGGTGGCTCGCTTTTCCTATTTGATCGGAAAGTATTGAGATACTTTAGGAAGGATGGCCATAATTGGAGGAAGAAAAAGGATGGAAAGACTGTCAAAGAAGCCCATGAAAGGCTGAAAGTAAGTGGCCTTGCAGTATTCAATATACTTTTTTACAAATGGTTTTTTTCATGTCGAAGTTCCTATGCCTGGCATGTAGTGATTGTTTTTCAATGTGAATAAGACTCACTGTTGTTTCCCAATCCAGTCTGGAAGTATTGATGTACTTCACTGCTACTATGCACATGGGGAAGATAATGAGAATTTCCAAAGGAGGACTTACTGGATGTTGGAAGAGTAAGTGGAATTCTTCCAAAAATATTACATGTTTGATTATTTACTTGTGCTATGCTATATTGTTGAGCCTATGAGGCTATGAACATGAATGCCTTCTCATAGGCACCTAAAAGAATGCACCTGCATGAGGAGTTTGTATACATAAACATAATTGTAGATTTTTGCATCTGAATAACCTTGTAGAGTTATGTTTGATTTTGCAGGGATTTTATGCACATTGTTCTTGTACATTATCTTGAGACCAAGGTAATACTGAAATATCCTATTTTTCCCTTAATGATTAGCTTTATATATGCCTTAATCTATGTTCCATCATTCAGTATTCAAAATTACATGGATTGTTAGCGTCGTAATGTTTGATTCCTTTTCTCATGCTTTTATTCAATACTGCAGAGTGTATTCCTTTTAAATCTTTACTGACTAAATACTACCACTACTACTACATTGCACGGGTTGATTGTTCCAAATATCTAAAATTTAATAAATACCTGTGCTAGAAACTATTTTTAGAAAGTTATGCGTATTATTATGATTATTACTTCTGATGATTGATATATTCACATATTATGGGAAAGCATACTCTTTACTTGCATCTTGTATGAGATTCTTATTTTTCTTTGCATTTGTACTTAGGGTGGTGCCTGTTATGTGCCACAATCTTTAAGTATATTTCAGTATATCAGAGTGTTGCATGGTTTGTTTCCATTTTCATGTGATAGAAAACATTGGTTTGAGACCCAGCTCTAGGAGTTACATGATGTTGATTTGATCTGTAGTTTAGAAACATAAGTTTGATATTCAGAATTGTATAAATATTAGGTGGTAACATCCGATGTTTTTTATAGTATTATTACTACATGGTAATGGACATGTCTGGTACATTAGATGGAACGATACTGTGATTTTTGCATTTGTATAGTTGGAACTAGTTTTAGAAACGGAGTGCTATTATTTTCCGATTTGTCTGTTGAGTGGATTTTCGTTCATTTTTATTGCTGTAGTTAAACCCACTTTTCTGATATCACACCATGAATAAAGTTCCTCATTGCCTGTTGAATTAGAGTTTTTTTTCCCTCTCTTGTTTTTCTCTTGTAAGAATACACTTAAACCCTCATTGCATCTTGCTCTGTGAATATGAACTTCAGGGTGGAAAAACTCGTACTAGGGGGAATAGTGACATGTTTCAAGCAGCTGCTATGGATAGTCCATTAAGTCAATTGCCTTCCCAAACTTTAGAGGATGAAAGCTCACATAGTGGACAGTTCTCTGAATATGAAGAGGCGGAATCAGGTAAAATTTTTTGACTGTCTTCTTTGGTTATGTGTAATGACAACGAAAATACTGCACAAAAGAAATAGTTTGACTGATACATATTCCAATTATGCACAGCGTATCTAAAGCAAAATTCGGTGCAGCAGATATTTATTCAGGACGAACCGGATACAACTCTTTCACTCAGATGCAGCAGCAGCAAAATGGAATTGGACCTGTGATTGATGCTTCTGCGTTCAGTTCTCATGTTTCTGCTTCATCCATAGGTAATTAACAAGAGAAATACATATGTTCTTAGATCCTAGGTGCAGTTGATATTAACTCCTTTTGTTGTCACATGATTTCAGGTAATTCTCAGGGACAACATGCTGTGGGACACACAACAAGCTTCTATTCTAGTAGTCAACATGGTTCACCTCTTGTTCTCAGTGATCCAAGCCTTGAACTTGAAACTAATGGGCATGAACCATTATGGAGTAGGGTTGTGAAACCTGATGAAGGTACTGTTCAAATGTCTCATCTACAACCTCCTGTTTATCCTGAGCAAGGCATGTTCACCACAGAAGGCCAAGGGGTTGAATATTTGACATTCGATGAAGTATATTCTGATGGACTCAGTCTGAAGGGTAGAAGTGCTTCAGGTGCTGATGTAGAACCATTCTGGCAGGTATGTGCAATTTTTGTGAGGTGATGCTTAAACTATTATCCTGTTGTAAAGTTAATAGTTGCTCATGGTAATTCTCCCTATTTTGTGTGCTAAAAAAATCAATATTTCAAGTTACATTATGTTGTGAAATATTTAAACTCCTATTCAATTCGAAAAAGTGAGGTCATACTTGTCTTGTTTAGTTTTCTTCCTACAGCTATCTAATGGGAGCCGTTGCATTTCAGTTCTCTAGTGCTACTGGTGATATATCTGCAACAGAGAACTGCGTCCAACAAAATGATGGATCTCTAGGGGTGGCTATTGGCTACCCATTTTTGAAGACTCAGTCATCCAATCTATCTGACATCCTGAAAGACAGCTTTAAGAAATCTGACAGTTTTACAAGATGGATGAGCAAAGAGCTTCTTGAAGTTGAGGATTCCCAAATTCAGTCTATCTCAGGGGCTTACTGGAACACTGAAGAGGCAGATAGTATCATCGAAGCATCAAGCCGTGAGCCACTGGATCAGTTCACTGTGGCCCCTACGGTTTTGCAAGACCAGCTATTTAGTATAGTTGAGTTTTTGCCAACCTGGACATATGCAGGCTCAAAGACCAAGGTATAGTGTTCTGATGGTGAAACTTTTCAGCTTTTTTCTTTAGCTTGAAAGTCTTGATTGTTCTTTTTGAAATTCCAGCTGAAAATAGTGTTCTCCTGCTGCTCACAAGATTTGTTGTATGCAATGTAGGTTTTAGTTACTGGTAGATTCTTACATGCGAATCAAGTCACGGAGAGATACAAGTGGTCATGCATGTTTGGTGAAGTTGAAATTCCAGCGGAGATTTCAGCGGATGGGACTCTCCAATGTTATTCTCCCCCACATAAACCAGGCAGAGTTCCTTTCTATGTCACCTGTTCCAACAGGTTAGCCTGCAGTGAAGTACGTGAGTTTGAATTCCGACCAAGTGACTCTCAATACATGGATGCTCCTAGCCCGCTCGGTGCAACAAACAAAGTTTATTTCCAGATACGTCTTGACAACCTATTGTCCCTGGGACCAGATGCATACCAAGCTACTATAACTAACCCAAGTAAGGAGATGATCGACTTGAGCAAGAAGATTAGTTCACTGTTGGCGAATAATGACGAGTGGTCCAAGTTACTCAAGTTGGCAGATGATAATGAGCTTCTTACCGATGATCAACAGGATCAATATGCTGAAAACTTGATCAAGGAAAAATTGCATGTTTGGCTTCTCCATAAAGTAGGCGATGGTGGCAAAGGACCCAGTGTGTTAGATGATGAGGGGTTGGGTGTGCTTCATCTTGCAGCTGCCCTTGGTTATGATTGGGCCTTAAGGCCAACTGTTGCTGCTGGTGTGAACATAAATTTCAGAGATTTTCATGGATGGACTGCACTCCATTGGGCTGCATTTTGTGGCAGGTAAGTGATTAAAAAAGCGAAACAGGGTAATATGTTGTTTTTTTAATTTTTGAATATTGAACAGTCCAAATACTCTTTGACCTGTGATGCAGAGAACGGACTGTAGTAGCACTTATTGCATTGGGAGCAGCTCCTGGAGCTTTGACAGATCCACATCCTAATTACCCTGCTGAAAGCACACCAGCGGACCTTGCATCTGCTAATGGACATAAGGGTATCTCAGGTTTCCTGGCTGAGTCCTCCCTGACAAGTCATCTTCAAGCCCTCAATCTGAAGGAAGCCAATATGTCTGAAATCTCTGGTCTACCTGGTATTGGAGATATTACTGAGAGAAGTGCATTGCAACCTGCAATTGGAGACTCGTTAGGTGCTGTTCGAAACGCTGCTCAAGCTGCTGCTCGGATATATCAAGTTTTCAGGGTGCAATCCTTTCAGAGGAAGCAAGCAGTTCAATATGAGGGTGGCAAAGGTGGCATATCGGATGAGCATGCACTTTCACTCGTGTCTATGAAGGCATCTAAGCCAGGCCAACTTGATCCCCTTCATGCTGCTGCATCTTGTATACAAAATAAATATAGGGGATGGAAAGGGAGAAAGGAGTTTCTTCTCATCAGAAAGCGAATTGTAAAGATCCAGGTATTGTATATATAAGAAATTCACTTGACAGTTTAGTTTCTTGTTTTTGTCAAGAGTTGCTTGCTCTTATGATTATTTTGGTGTTTTTCTGCCACTGGGAATATTAATCAACACATGTATGGGGATATTAAGACAATGGTACCATACTGGGATTGTCTGATTGAGAGCAGTATTGTTTCTTTTTGTCATTAGCTAATGATCAACCAGTTGCTGATTATTTTTTTCTTTTTTACTGGCTAGGCTCATGTGCGAGGCCACCAGGTGAGGAAGCATTATCGGAAAATAGTTTGGTCTGTTGGGATTGTGGAGAAAGTTATACTGCGCTGGAGGCGAAGAAGGGCTGGGTTACGTGGTTTTAGGTCCACAGAAGGCGCAATAGAGAGCAGCAGTGGTGGCACAGGTAGCAATTTGGTCACAGATAAACCTGCTGGAGATGATTATGATTTCTTGCAAGAAGGACGAAAGCAAACTGAAGAAAGGCTGCAGAAAGCTCTTGCCAGAGTGAAGTCCATGGTTCAATACCCAGAAGCAAGGGATCAATACCAAAGGATTTTGAATGTTGTATCAAAAATGCAAGAGTCGCAGGTAATGTCCGTTTCCCTATAAATTTCAAGTAGCACTGAGCATTTGTTTTATGGCTTACTCTACAACTTCTATCCAAATGTGAACATACTGCTTATGGAACACTTAGCCATTCTCTCTGCTGATACATGACAGACCGTGCAAGAAAAGATTTTAGATAAAAATACTGAGATGGATGAAGGCGATTTCATGAGTGTGTTCAAGGAGCTGTGGGATGATGATACGCCTCTCCCTGGTCATTTCTAGCGTTCTAGACTAATTGGTGGTGTCTGTAAATCTCCTCTTCAGTGCTGCTGAATTGACACCTGCCGATAACCCAAACTCTCAACGTAGCGTCGCCAAAGAATAGCTTGATCTTAAAACCATAAATGCTTGATTTGGATTCAGTTGCGGTATTCTTGCTGTTATGTTATAGCGTTATGCACAGTAGAATTTTATTTACCATTGATGGAGCTATGATATGCAGTATAAAACTAATGTAGAAAGTTGGGTGATTGTATCATTTGAATTCAAAGCTGCATGTGTGCCAAGTAACTTACTGCATTAGAAAAATACAATGCAGTGTGGTAATTGATACACTTTTCGAGTGATGGTTTTGCAAACCCTAGTTGTATAGATTACTTGCAAATTATATCCCCTTTTTGGTTTCCCGGATCCATCAGGTTATGTTCGCGAATTGCGAGCGACTCGGCGACAACTCCCGCACCGCATTCTTCTTGGGACAAAGTTCGTCAGTGCTGGTCCCATGGGAGCAGTTGATTTCATCAGAGCTAATTTTCTTCCGAGAAATAATAATATACATTACAATTCAATAGCATAGCCTATTGATTAATCACCGGAAAATTTGTTAAGTGTCAGTCACCTTTTAAATGGCTACGATTGCACCAAGAGTTAGTGTAACCCTTGTAGATCTAATAATCTTCTCTCATGTCTTCTTAAATTCTAATGCTATTGACTTTATGTGTACGTATGATTATTTATTTTTTAAAAAATATTAGTCATATGTTTAAATTGACAAGTTAAATTATAACATAATAAATGATAATTACATAATAAAATTTTTAAATAAAATGAATGAGCAAAAATTCAATAATATTATTTATTAAAAAAACAAAAAAAGTAATTCATCCGCCAACTTGTCCAATACACCATTGTCACTCCTCTCTGCCATAACACCATCCTTTGCCTCATCATTTTTGTTTTTTTAGTAAAATGTCTTTTTTATTCCTGTCTTCTAACTATTAAAAGAAGAGCTTCTTTTACATCAACACCAGTCCATTCTCGAAAAGAGAGAAGACACTGACAAAAGAGGATGAGTAGAACATAAATCTCACGCTTGGACCAATGGTGTGTAAACTTGACTAGATTTTTTTAATGTTTTCTGTCATCTAATGAGTAGCAAAGGTGCATTTTTAGCTGTCACCCACAACCCTTATAATCCCACTTGTTTGGCTATGTCACCCGAGCATGGCACCTGTAACCCTTGCGCCTCTCCCATACATAACTATGCGTTTAAATGGTTTAGCCCTTCTTTACTAGTTGGTCTAGCAAGCCTTGGTTAGGTCATTCCATTGATAAATCTTGTATGTGAGTTTAAGCTGATTTGATATAGACAGGTATTAACTAGTACGGATAGAGCATTATATTTGATACTGATGGATATGAGATCTGGTATCAATAATTATTATTAATTGGTACCGATAGAATATCACACCTGATATGTATCATCCGGTTCTGATATCTATATCAGGTAGTTAAAAAATTCAAAAATTCCAAAAATCCATTCGATGTTGATGGACTCAGCAATTGCAACAACGTAACCAAGAAATTCGAAAAATGAAATCAAACCTTAATTAGCCCTAATGATGATCGATTTGCTAATTTAGTTCATTTGGCTTTCTCCGTTGACTAAAGGCGTTGCATTTATAGGCTCGTGACACTCTTCCTCATGCTGCTCCATTGACGTCGTACAGCATCTAGCCATCCATGGTAGAACTAGCAGGTTCAAGCATGAAGGCAGCTGGATTTCAGCCTCATCGAGGGGAACAAAAGCTATCGACCTTCCTCATGCCATAGCAAACAACATATCGTACCGATACCGATATGCGTCGGACCACGTGTGCTCTTGTGTGTGTATATATATATCACGGCTCATAGGTTATACAGTACGGAGGGAGGTCGGTATTCCGGTCTATAGCATTCTTTTTTTATAGGTATTTTATATGATTTTTAGAACTTTATGAAGAATTTTCTCACATAGACGTACCTAATGACTATGGTTCCAACACACTTATTATCTGCTATTGCCCTATGCTTCTACTATCTATATACCATCTTGTACATGATTATTTTATCAAGCTGGTTACGCTAAAAAAGGTTTAATAAGCTGGTTGGTGTAGTTGTCTTCAACATTTAAGCAGCCAAAGCAGACTAAACAGCTGCCCTACCTTCAATTTTGTTTAGCGGAATCTTCCTCTCCAATCTCCATGCAAATCAAATAATGAAATAAAGCAGGCATATTACTTTTTGTGCGAAGAAAGGAAGGATGAGTCAAGACCAATCTCAAGCAGATCAACGCGGAAGAACATTCTAAAGTACGTGCGCTCAGCACTATGCCTCCAGCATCCACAAATATTAGTGCAAGTATTAGTGCAGAAGGCTTTGGCAAAAGCCTTTGGCAACCGTGTTCAGTAGGTTGCAGATCATCAAATATTAGTGCAAGTTTACTTACAAGTTCTGGTTTCCTGGATCCAGATCATGTTTGCAAGCGACTTGGCGACAACTATCGCTCCATATTCTTGTTGGGACCAAGCTCCTCGGTGCTCTGGTCCATTGGGGTAGGATACTTTGTGTGCCTATTAATTTGTTAATTATTGGACATAATTAATCTGTAACACAAAATAGACACCAAATGCATAAGCACCATGGCTCTAGAGTATCAGAAATGCATAGTTCCTTACCTTCCATTCCACTGGAAAGAATAAAATTATGCTTTAATCACCCTTCTCGCTCATGACCATGTAAATAAAGTATAAAGAAATCAAAAGTTCATATTTCAGAACCCTAACTTTGTAAGATTTCAGACTCGAGAAACCAGAGTTCAACTAAATTGTGATGATAATCAAGAAACTGTGATAAGGATACTTGAGTCTCACCGTAGTGGAGTAGCGGAATCCATGTCAAAGAATCATGCACCTCGTGCCTAGCATTACAATTCAATAAAAACATACCCTATTATTTGTGAAATAAATAATACTTCCATTTTAAAAGAAATAATAGACATTACTGTTAGAATTAGAATTAGCATCTCATGTATTTGATTATCTCGATTTATTTTTCATTTACTAGCCAGCCTCCTTCCTATTCTCGATTTTATAAGTTGGTTGTATTGGACATGGACTGTATTGTGCTAAGCATGTATATCACACTCCACTTGAGATCAATAATCATTGCGTTGAGTTAATCACTTACCAGATTCTCCTCGATCCCCCACTTCCACTTCCCCACCTCACCTTGCTTGAGACCTCCCTTGACAACCACGCGCCACCGCCACTACCATGATGTTGTTTACTCCATCTCCTCATTAGTCGGCTATCGATGCCGCCATCGATGCCATTGTGGATGCTGTGATCAATTTGTTCCAGCCACCTGAGACGTTGGCCACCAAGTTGTACTATGCACCAACCACTGCCATCACCACTTTTGCGGCAGACAAGCCTTCCTCTGCCGCCCATGAAGAAGTGTCTAACTTTCTTGTTCGGCTACTTCCTTCTGTGAATCCACCTACCTCAAGCAGCGGCTGCCCCCATCATCACCACAAATGCCCACTCTGTGTCATAGATGGCCTCAACGGCCTTGCTCACTGCACCACTACCTCCTACCTTAATGTCATCTGATCTAGCAGCACTCTTCGCGTCCACTTAGATCGGTGTTGGCTCTCCTTCTGCCACAGACTGGTCCACTGCAGTCACGCTCGTTGACTCTTCCTTTGTTGGCCTTGGACTACTGCCAGGCTTCACTGCTTGCCCTAGCCTTGGCGGCGCTCCACCTAGTTTCAATGCCCCTAGACGCCTGGTGTCTCCTAGCCTCCTAGCCGCCACGACCTCCCTTTGACGTGGTTGGCCAATGTTTCCACTAAGCCTGATCAGTGAAAGGGCCTTAAAAATCATTATGTCACATAGAGGGAGAGGGATGAATAGGCGTACATGAAATTACAAAAATATTTCACAACAGAATCGGTACTCAACCAGACATTTAGGTCAAGGTGAGAACTATCCAACTATGGACAGATGGTTCGACAATGGATAGATTGTCTAATCAACACAAACTAGGTACACTTGCAAGATAACAAGATACAAACTTAAAAGAGTCATCTCAAGCACACTTTCTACAAGAACTTAGCCAGTAATAGAACAAGATAACAAGCAAGCAGAGATCACTAATATCACTAGTAGCTCAAGTATGAAATCGATAAATCCACGATAAAAGAGCGGAAAGGAGACACCAATTTATTTTACCGATGTTCAGATTCAACCAATTCTACTCTCCATTGGAGAGACCCAAAAGACCGAGTCTCTTTCGACTCTTTTCTTCTCCAAGCAACAACCTCCGATGAAGCTTCGGTATCTAATCGACCACCAATGCCTAGCTTTGTCTCCAACCAAGTACCAAGGTTTGAGCTGCTCTACCAAATCTTTACAAAGGTGTAGCTTGTCTTCCACTCAATTTATCTCTTTCCTTTTGGAGGGAAGTACAACCTTCACAAGTGTTCCTAGGCACACCACACGCTTTGGTCGCTTCAAGATTACAAGCACACAACCTCCAAACACTCTCAACTCAACTCACTCAAAGCACACAAGCTTTAGAACACACATACATAGATAGTTAGTGACAAAGTTTAGACTTCTAGACTTGATCAACAATGCACTCAAGACTAAACTCTAGCTCAAAAGATCTTTTATTTTTCTCTTAATGCTTTTGGACACTTAGTTCGGTTGCTCAGGGTGAAGAGGTGTCCAAAAGTCTTAAAATGAGGCTATAGCACAACTCATTTATAGCCCAACCGCTTCAATTAGCCATTCGTTACCATTAATTGAGTCTCCTAAAAACTTGTATAGGATAATGGTCCTATACTGCATTAGATAGTTCAGCCATTTATATCTTTTCAATGGTCACTAAAAACTAGTCGCTGGGCTAAAAATAGCCAAATAGTTCAGTTACTATCGGATTGTTCAATTGAGCATCACTTGGATTGTTTGGTAATGACTATCCGAACCATTCAACCTTCATTGTTTGGTTGCGCGATCATCCGATTGCTCTAAATGTTTATCGGACAATCCACTCATTGCAATTTTGTTGGAGATCATCCTTCACTCACACTGTATGATTGCTCTCAGATTGTTTGGCCTATACAATGACTTAGACAAACAATTGTCATACACGCCAAGTTGTACTAGGTGGATTGTCCGGTCACTATTGGATTGTCCCACTACTCTCTTACCAAATTTTTTGGTCCCACGCTAGACTATCTTGTCCACTACGATCACATGTCAACTTGACCTTCTTCATCCAATCCATTGTCCGGATCACTTTCACTTCAACTCTTTTATTTTGAGACTCCATATTTCTCATTTTTCATCATCAAAGGACCTAATGACTGCTCATAGCTCATTAATCACATTAGTCTCTTAATTATTTATCATCATTTCTCCAAAATCCACTTAGGGGCCAAGATGAACTTTCAATCGAATGGCTTCCCTCCTGTTAGCCTCGATGATGATATGATAGCCAACCTCCTCTCTCAGGTCGTCAGTGTCTTCAACGTCAATTCATCAAGTCCATGATTCTGGTCACCTTTGACTTGGTTACCGGCAACTACACCAAGTAGTGTGGTCTGTTCCTCATAACCCTTGGCATGTATGCATTCAAGGATCACATTATCTCTAATATAACCCTTGGTATGTATGCATTCAAGGATCACGTTCTCTCTAATGATTATCACCCTGATCATGCTAATTGGATCCATATGGGGTGTCATTCTCGTCTGGCTCTATGGACTTATCTCTGCCAAACTTCTAGAGATCGTCATGGCCCCCAACTCTACTACTCGCCTTTGTCTAGACAGGATTGGGAAACTGGAAACGATGTGCCCTAAATATCTTGGCAAAATTCCATAATTTTCAACAAGGCAAACTTTCCATCACTGACTGTTGTCGCCACTTGAAGAGCATGGTTGATAACCTCGGTGACTTCAGTGAGCCTATCAATGACCGCACACTTGTCCTCATCGTCCTCAAAGATTTAAGAGAAAATTTTGATCACTTGCAAACTTTAATTCCCACATTGTGCTTGCTTCCAACATTTGATGAAGTCTGCTCTCAACTTCTCCTTGAGGAACTCAGCAAAAGTCACCGACCTGCAAGCCCTTCTACCATCCTCCTTGCTACTATGGTTGGCACTAGCAACTCTGCCCTCTCTCCACAAAACACCGGGTGGGCTTCCAGGATGGGGGGAGGGGCAACCTTAACGCCGATGCGTAGTCATGACAGTTGGGCGGTGGTAGTAATGGTGGCTGTAACCACTATTGTCGTAGCAACTATTGCGCCAAATAGGAGGTCATAGCAACAACCAAGAACAACACTACCAATCAAGGTGGTTGTAGCAATCGTGCTAACCAAAACAGCAGCAGTGACATTTGCCCATCTTCAAATTGGCCCTCCTCGTATAACCCTTTGGCTAGTACCATAAACTTGTGGCCCAGTCCCTTGGGGTGCTCGCGGGGACATCTCGGCCCAAGACCGGTTGGGTTGCATTTTGCAAGAGCATAAATTTCTAGCCCATAAGTGCCACCTCTGTTTGGGCTCTACACTTCAAGCTTCAATGGTGTTTCACTCCAAAATCAACCACCGTCGCCACATGCCCTCCCAACACTGCCAGGATGGTTCACCGATGCCCTACTACAATAGGATCAAACCTCCCTTGCTAATAACTTCAACACTACAATGCTACAAGAAAATAGACTAGTCCATAGGTAACCTATCCTAGCTAGCCCAACACAATCCAACCCCAAAAATCCCAAGCCTAGCCTGAACCGATGTTGTGCTGGGCTAGGCGTGGGCCTAAACTTTGAAGAAAAAAATGACAAAACCTAGCCTAGTTAGAAAAGGCCAGTGTTCGGGCTAGGTTCAAGCTTAGTATTTAGGGTGGGCATTAGGCTTGGGCTAGGCTTGGGTCTAGATTTCTTAAGTTGGGTTTTCTAGGCACGACATTTAAATGGGTCTAACTATAACAGTCTTCAAATGAAGGATATATGGATATGGCTGCCATTTCCCACATGACTTTGGATATCGGCACCGTGATGACCTGAATAATTGGAAGGGAAAAAAAGAAGAAAGAAAGAAAGAAGTGCAAGCAGCAGCTGACTAATCCAACGCAGAGCAAGCAGCAGCAATAGTAGTACACAGGCTGCTGCTTGGGCCTTGGCCCATGGCACTCACAGCAGCTTGCCTCACTGTAGTAAGGTTTGGATGGATGTTGAGTGGTCTATAAAAGATGATAATAGCTTGATAATTGCAACACTAGTCTAAACCTTAATTGCATGAAGTGAGGATGAAAGCTGTTACAACCATCCTAGCTACTCTTCTTTCGATTACCCTTCTCTTCTTTTCTTAACACAGTGTCCTACCTCTTCTTTTTCATAGACCTAAAACTATTAGAAAACTGACCCCAAAATCATCATTATTTGCTAAATATAAAAACACACAATAGAAGATCTAAACTTAATGATAACACTGAGATATAATATTAGCTAGGGTCGGTCCTAATATTTTGGAGGCCTAAGGAGAGACATAAAAGTAATCTCTCGAAACATGTAGCATGTAGTTTATATAGGAAAGATCAAATACGCACACAGTTGCACTCTACTAGGGATGGGCATGGGTCCACTCACGGGTAATTTGTGGCTGGCTCTTGTTCAACTAAATAATCATAATTTGTGGCTAACTAGTTCAACTGAATGAACTAAATTTTATTTTTAACATCTCAAAAATAAAATTTAGCTCATTTAGTTGAACTAGCGTCAACCACGGATAATCCGCGAGCTATTCCACACCTATCCCACGCACACCAACAAAGTGCTTCTTGTTAACACATGCTTATTGTAATAAAAAATATCCTTTTAAATTGCAAATAGTGTTATTGACAGTAGAAAATAATTGAATTAGGTAGTATGCAATTATAATTAATGCCCCAATTGACTTTCAATTTTAATTTTAAAATAAAGATGTTTAGGACACTTAGTAAAAAATGGTTTTTTCAGTGTTTTTTATAGGCGGAAAAGACGACATGCCTATGATATATTGAGGGTCTGGGCTGTTTATAAAAATAGATTTTCACAGGTGATCTTTTTATAACTAACATCTGTAAAAATTTTGTTATTTTCACAAACAACCCCCCGTCTAAGATAATCTGAGACATAAAAGAAGAGGAGGAATCGGCTGGGACACAACACTCACTCGAGTCAAGTTCCCTTCACCTTATCTCTCTCTCCCCCTCATTCCCTAGACAGTGATTCCTCATCCCTTCTCTCTCGCCCTCCTTACCCACCTCGCTACCGAGAAAGAGAGAGATGAGAGCTTTAGGGGCTTCAATGGTGAACCTCCGAGGCAGTAGGCCTCGGTAACATTGGTGAAGGGGAAGGGTCGTTAAATCTGGCGACGGTCCACCCTGCCCCTCCACTCTCCAGCCAGCGTCGCCTCACCCAGCCATGCTACCGTGGCATGCACTCCCTCCTCCAACGGTGTGAGGCTAGATCAAGTGGGTGGGGCTAGATCTAGCCGCCTTCTTCAGCTCGGTGTCGAAAGAGGTGGGGCTGCAGCTCGAGATGGTGACAGCAGCACCAGCAAGAAGGTGGAGGGCTTACAATGGGCCTTAGCGACAGTAGCAGCAACAGCACCAGACTCGGGTGGCAGCAGCACCAGTCTCGGCGACGACAGCAGCAGCCTCGACGGCAGTGGCGGTGGCTCGGCGGTTGCAAGCCTGCAACCGCACCGGCCTCGACCCCGGGCTACATAACGGGGCTACTGCCGTTGATGCTTGTTTTGTTTAGGTTATTCATGTTCTGCTGCTGCTCTATCTCAAACTGTTGTTAAATGTGGAACTTGGGTGTGATCGAATGGATGGATTTATGCTAAACCTATTGCTGTTGAACTTGGACGTGGATGGATGTGGTTTCTGGATGTGGATTGATTTGATTTTTTATCTGTCCAATTGTGATATTATGGATCATTGTTTTTGTCTGCCTGTGCGTGCGTTTTTGACCCCTTTGGCTGTGAGCTGCATGTGGATTTTTTTTTTTTGCCAAAAATCATCTACACAGGTGGTTAGCTTACCTTAGACATCTGCGAAAATTGATTCCACACAGACGGCTGACTTAACCTAGCGCAGGCGGTTGTGGCACCTTCCTGTGAAGATCGTTGATTTTTACATGCATTTGATTTTAGGCGGTTGGCTCCACAGCCTGCACAAAGCCAATTTGATAGCCTGAGAAGCCTGTTTTTTAAGTAGTGAGATCCATGGAGCTAGGCTGGACGCCTGGACCAATCTAACTTCCCTTCTTATACATCCATCGAGTGTGGCCTTGTGTTTGGCTTTTGTTTTACACTGCAGGTTGCTGAGCAGTTAGCACACAGCTTCTATGCTACATGGGGATGGAACTCGAGTTAAGCTCACAAAGTAAACTACATACCTACATGTATATCGCCAGGGTCCTTCAATTGGCCACGGCTAGGGCGGCTGCACTGCTCTCACTGCCTCAGCTCTAGGGCTGGCAGGAACCTAATTCTCAGGACAGATTATAAGTGCTAATTTTTGATCTAACATAATTACATTATATTAGTGTATTCATGACTATCGATCAGTATGTCACTGGCCCAGTCATTACTCACCTATATTAAAGATATTATATGGTTATTACAGTCGTCTCTCTATTTTAAAAATAGCCTAGCATAAAATTCGACTTCAACTTTAGTTAACATCTATTACAACTTAAGATTTTACGCTGTAACTAGCTGTATTAATAAAAACCAGTTTCTAGTTTCTTCATAGAGCTCTTCTTTTCTTAGCGGTATCCTAGTTATTCTTTTCTACTCTCGATTACTTTTCTTTTCTAGGTAAGTCATAGTTCTTTTCTACATACCTCTGTTCTCTGGTTGCTCATCCTTTCTAGATTATTAAAACTAGTCTATTTTCTTCACAGATCTTTTTGGCCTTTCTACGAAGTATCTTCCTTTGGTGTCCTAGTTTCTACAGATTATTAAAACTAGTTTCTTCACATACCTTATTGGCTTCTCCATATATTACCAAAAAACTTATATCGATTTGTATTATTAAAAATCTTATCTCCATTGGCCTCGCCGCTTTGTTATCGATGGCTAAGTGTTCCATTGAGTTTAAGCTATTTAGTTTTTGTGTGAAAGATCTTATCAGGAGTGTGATCGTAAGGTGGAATAGTTTCAGACCTCTACCCTACTTTTATTTGTGAAAAAAATAATACTTTATCTGTGAACGAGAATATGCTACAGGCACTACCGGAATATACAAGCATGCAAAATATTACAGATGGACTGCAGAAAACAAGAAGCCGCCTAGACGAAGCACCCACATGAAATTCACCCATTTTCCAGCATCAGCTAGCTACCTCGTGGTGCCAGGCATAGACGTCGAACTCGATGACGATGAGGCTCTCGGGCTCCGGCGACTTCACGGCCCTGCCGCGCCGGTGCCGCTGACCACAGCCCGCTCTATCACCAGGCCCCCGCCGATGTCCCGCCCCATCAGCGGGAAGCGCCCGATTACCGCCAGCGTGCTCCCGTTGTAGCGCCCGGCCGTGAACACTAGGTTGAACATCGTCAGGAGCTCGCTGCCGTCGAGGGACGTGCTGGCCGCGAGACCCAGCGCGCTGCCGACGACGGCCGACGACGGCTCCGCGCCCTCCCGGAGCTCGTCGTCCGCCACACCCACGAAGCCGAACCCGAACACGCCGCGCCCCGCCCCGACACCACCGTCGCGAGCGTCGCGTTCGTGCCAGCGAACCGCTCGTGGAAGTAGTACAAGTGGAGGCGAGTCATCGTCGTCTCACCGCCGTTGCCTCCACTGGCCGCCGCCTGCGTGGACAGGACGACGAGGACTACAAGTACAAGGAGGGCATGGAATGGCGGCAACGTCGTCGATGCATTGCGAGATGGCGTCATGTGCAAAGACTCTCCTCTCGTGTTTGTAAGCCTGAAAATGAGATGCTACTGCTGCTGCTGATGCAGCCAGCCACGTATTTACAGGTAATCTCTACTAGTAGTATGGTTTGATTTGAACACATGAAGTCAAATGTCATTTTAATTCAGAACGACCATGCATATATGAGATATATTGTTCATCTCTTGTTGGTTAATTCGTTGCTGATTCCTTAATTACGTAGGTGCAGATGATTCCAGAAAGAACAACATATCACAACACTGGTTGATTTGTGCTCTCATCAGTTAGATGGGTTTTAGTTTAATTGCCTGTAGAATAATTGAGCGATGCTATTTTCTTCAGTCTTCACCATTGCAAAAATCTACCGAATAATTCAAAAACCATGATACATCCGGCCCAAGCCCCCATCGTCTTATTCAATAGACAAATGTATGGATTACAGTGAACAACATGACTCACCGACAGCATGTAGCAGAGTAGTAGACCAGCAGTCTAGGTCTAGCAGATCAACCCCCCTGGCTCGGCCGGTCGTCGCGCCGCCAGTTGGCCGCACGCCGGCGCCCTGCTGTTGCCTACGGTCGCGTCGCCGTCGTCATAGGTTCCTACGCAGCCGCACCCCGCGACGGCGCGTGCTCGCCTGGCCGATGAATGGTTGGTTACCAGCCCTAATTAAGCCGATGAAATATGGTCAAGTAAAAAAAAAAGGATACAATATGGGCCAAGACGCCAAGGGCCGAAATAGGCTATTGTGCATGCGTGTTGCGTACCACTTCAGCCTCCTTCGGCTATTGTTCCTCCTCGTCTTCCTCGAACAGACGCTGTCTGCTGACATTTTTTTTGCAGATACTGGAGAGTAGTAGGCTAGAGTCGTTTGGAGCCTACCTGCTGGGTTTTGTCCCTTACTTTTCTATATATCAATGAACCATTTAACAGTATAATGATTGCTCCTTCTAAAATGCCTCATTGCAAATTTTAGAGGAAAATTAATATAAAATTAAACCTCATTGAATTTTCTGAGTCTTTTATCTCTCTTTCAAATTCCTATATGTCTTTTCTGCTGTTTAGTTAAATGGCCATTCAATCTTATTTTTACATTTATATTCCTATTAAAATCATATTTTTTTTCATTTTCTTAATCAAATGAGTCAAGGAGTTTCTTATGAATTTTCCCCTATCATCTAATCTAATGGGCATTGTTCCAACAAACTCATTATCTGCTCTGCTCTTCTCCTATGCTCCTACCACCTACCATCTTCCTAGTGATCAGTTTATCAAGCTGGTTATGCTAAAAAAAGGGCTTATTAAGCTAGTTGGTGTAGTCTTCAACATTTAGCAGCCAAAACAGATTGATGGCAAAAAAATGATTAATTAATAATTAACTATTATAAAGTAAAAGATATATTATTTAATTTTTTAAAGAAACTTTTATATATATAACTTTTTTTAAAAAATAATCATACTATTTAACGGCTTGAGAAGCATGTAGACAATAATTCAATGAGTAGCTAGCCAAAACAGCTAATCCGAACAGGGTCTTAACAGATACCCTACCTTCAAAATTGTTTAGTGGATATCTTACTCTCCAATCTCAGTACAAATCAAATAGTGAAATAAAGAGGGAGTATTACTTTTTGTGCGAAGAAAGGAAAGAGGGGGCAAGGCCAATCTCAGGCTCATCAACGCCGAGCATTTACCATGTGTGTCTTACATGCACAATCTACATAGGTTCCGATACCACCATGAAGAGGGAAATAGTCATGTAGGGTGTCAGCTTACCCAACAAGATTCACGTAAAACAGTGTTTAGAAAGAGAAGGGAAGTGTGTGGTCCAACCATCATAAAGGAAGAGGATCATCACCTGCAATATGGAAAAGTGTAGTCAACAAGTTAATGTTATCTGCCAATGATGAGCAGATGACCTTGATCGCCACTGCCGTAGAGTAGACTAGCAATGACATTGATAAAAAAGATGGTGGTGCATGACCAAGATGATTTGGCTAGATATAGCGATCTTGTGGGCCCATAAGGTGATCTCACACATGGATTAGCTAGAGCGGCAATGGTTTATAGTAACTAGTGATGATTTGGCTAGATATAGCGATTTTGTGGGTCCATATAATACTTGCCACAAGAGGTAGACGACGGCGACAAGGGATTTCTAGCTGGTGTTGAGACTCAGAGCGATGGAGCAGCGATTCAATGCAAAAAGTGGAGAAACCAAGTACATGATGGAGCAAGGGAAGTAAAAAAAACAAAATTATATTCAAATGATGGGTGATTCACAACACTCTTATGCTTTATCATTAGTTCTGAGGCCACTAAGATTTTTTTTTAAAAAATTTAAACTGGTTTAAAAACTAAATCGTGCTAAAACTTATTTTCAAATCTAAATATTTTAACTATACTTAAACAATACTGTCACACTATAGTGAATCGGTTGATAAAGATTCTGTTATGTCCATTAGATTAGTGTGGTAGAAGAATATTGTCGTATCTATTTATTTTTTATAGTGTAACGGTGTTGCTTGGGTATGTCCAAAAGTTTAAATATGAAAATAAGTTTTGATACATTGTTTTAAAATTAAAAAATAACAAATTTCAAAAGATAATGAAAATTCGGTAACTGAAAACTACACTTCAAGGAGAATTCAAGGGGCAAGATGGGTATTTCCAATAAAAAGAAGGACTGATATCTGAAATGGCAAAACTGGAGTGGCAGTTCAGAAATTTCTGATTTCCCCATTTCCTGATTTCCTTCTCCACTTGTCATCACGGTGATGGATCATATGAAAACGCCGTAAGACCACGCAGTCCACCTGAGATCTCCTCCCGCCGCCTAATGCCGCCACCTCCGCCTCCGCCGCTGTCCGCCGGCGGCGGTGGCGGCCGGAGGCGGTGGCAGCACCTCCTGAGCCCCACCCTCGCGCGGGACCGCTGTTACACCCGCGCCTTCCGCTCCACCGGCCTCCGCCCCACCGCCGTGCCGCTCCCCGACGGCGCAGTCGTCCACCTCTGGCTCCCCCCGGCGGCGGCGGCGGCGCTCCACCCCGTCCTCCTCATCCACGGCTTCGGCGCCCGCGCCACCTGGCAGTGGGCGCCCTTCCTCCGCCCGCTCATCGCCGCGGGGCTCGCGCCGTTCGTCCCCGACCTCGTCTTCTTCGGCGACTCCGCCTCCCCCTCGGGCGACCGCTCCCCAGCGTACCAGGCCGCCTGCGTCGCCTCCGCCATGGCGGCGCTCCCCGGCGCGCCGCAGCGTTACGCCGTCGTCGGCGTCAGCTACGGCGGCTTCGTGGCGTACCACCTCGCCCACGCGTTCCCGGCCGCCGTGGAGCGGCTCGTGGTCGTCGCGGCCGGGGTGTGCCTCGAGGAGGCCGACCTCGCCGCGGGGCTCTTCGTCGTGGAGGATATCGCGGAGGCGGCCAGCCTGCTGCTGCCGCAGCGACCAGAGGATCTGAGGAGGCTGGTTGGTCTCACCTTTTGCCGGCCGCCGCGGTTCATGCCGTCCTGCTTCATCAGGGACTACATCAGGGTAGGTGATCCAGTGACTCGCCAGCTAATTTTGTTGCTTTTCATTGTACTGAAATCTTGTGTGGTGGATACTGTTCACTTTGGATAGGGTGTTTGGGGTGTTAAAATGTCCAATTTGATTCGTGATTGCTACCTTCTGCCCTGTAAATTGAAATGCGTAGATTTGCATGAGTCTACCTGTATGTTGATTTCTAATTAGACATTCTGTAATATACGCTGTATAAGCTACTAGTTTATGTAGTTCATCTAAAGAATTATTTTCTTTTATATAGAATGTGATGCTTAGGTTTTCAACTGGCTGTTTCAATGGGTTATTGGGAGCTACAATTTCCACTATAGCCCAAGATTGGTTCTGCCAATATTGGTCTATTTGTTTGGTGGGAGATGCTTTTAGTATCCACATTCGAGAGCTTAAGAAATCAGTAACTCACTGGTATAGGTTAACCTCATCTAGTTCATATACATAAGTATTTTTCCACTCTGTTGGATGAGTATTTTTTTATTAGAACCTTACTGCCTTACTTTGTGATGTAATTGAAACAGTTTATCTGTATCAATATGCTTGTGTCAGGCCGTTCAGCCCATTTAGGATGGCGACGATGTATTTCTGTTATAGTAGTTCAGTAGTTGTTACCACTGCTACAGTTACCCATCTCGATTGGTCCCCTGGAGCATAATTGATGGACCACATTTTGATTTTGATGAGATGTGTATTGAACAATTGACATTGCTTTTGGATGTTGCAACTTGAACATTCTTGTATAAGCAAGGGATAGTGTTGAAATATTATTCCTCATTGGAAGTTGGCTATGATGACAGCCTGACAGGAATTTTTTAGTCAGCTGAACACATTGTATATTTTACTTGAACCTGCAACAACAAAATTATTTGTATGTTAGCTTTTGGACGTTAGCCATAGAATCAAAGCGAACTGATTAAAGTGACATTAAGTATCTAACATCCTTTATGATAAGAGGGTATCGTACAAGCTAAAAATTAAGTTTTATAGAACGAAAATTAGAACTACTATGCTATATAGAACAGAATGCTGGTATATAAAAAGATGTTATGTTTAACAGCTGAATGTTACAGGAATATGTATGTTACATTAGATTTGTGGTCATACAAGAATAGATCGAGTCTAAAACGAGGATATACGAGATCGACTAGGGGTAGCACCAATTGAAGAAAAGTTTGTTCAATATCGATTGAGATAGTTTGGCCATATCTAAAGGAGACTCCCAGAGACGCTAAAATATTATGGAATTGTAAGTCAACATAATAATATGAAGAGAGATAAAAAAAATCAAAATTAATATAAAGAAAGAATAAGAAGATACTTTAAAGAATGGGATATATCTGAAGATCTGTATTTTAATAGAAATGTTTGAAAAACAGCTATTGATGTGTCTGAACCGTGATTTGGATATTCTTGTTGGGTTTTAACTCTAGTATATCTTAACTTACTTAGAACTAAAAGACTGTGTTGAGTTGAGTTGAGCACTCTTTTGTGGAATCAAGAAACCATGATTTGCTTAGTTCTTAATAAAAAAACGATATTTTTGTATTGACTAACAAGTTGTATCTACTGTGCATTTGAACTACTGTGACCACAATACATTTATTAGAGGGTGCTTCTATGCATCACCACACCAATATAATGTGAACAGATCATAAAAGAAGTGAGCAGTATCCAGCCTATTCTTGCTTTGACATTTATGCAAATGTGAGGAGGAAGAATTTTAAGTACTCATTTTCCTTATTTAGAGCTCTATGTTAAGCTCTCCCTGTCCCTTCAGATGTCTTTCTCTATCTTTATGAGAATAATTCTTTACAACTGGATGTTGAAAAGGGTGCAAGTTAGATTTTTTTTCATGAAATGGTTGCGGCTCTAAATTTATAGAGGGAAATGGTGTTGCCGACTTGTTGTGGGTTATCATGTTGTGAAGGAAGAACATAGGTTTAAATTGAACGAATGCTCTGTTCAGCGTAACAAAAAGTGACAAGTTTGGTGGAATAAATGAATAGGCTCAGACCTTGTGAGGAATAAGTTTTTTTCTTTAATAAATGATTGAGTAAAACTATTTTGATTGTGCTGGAATGCTATTTCCAGTGTTTGTCTCATATGTACTTCTAGTATATTATATCATGATATCCTTGTAGAATTATCATTGCATTTACCACTCTTTGTAGGTTAATGCCATAATGTTTGTAGTTACATGTTGCCCGCAATACATACAAATGGAGCAAAATCACTGAATATATAATACTAGTAATTCAGTTCATGCACCTAGAGTGAGATTTAAATGTGCACTCCACATCATTAGGTTATATCTCTTTCTTTATACAGGATAGTTCTAGGGGAAACTAACTAGATTTAGAAACCTTTTTATGTGTGTGTTTTTGCATAAGTAGCCAGTTAGTTGATTCTGCCTACTGTCTAGCAGATCTATACATTTTCTTTGTATTAATTTGCAGGTTATGTGCACTGAGAATGTAAAGGAGAAGACTGAGTTGTTATATGCTTTGATCAATGGTAGGAAGCTTTCAGATCTTCCAAAAGTTAACCAGGTATGATTTGCTATTTCCAAAAGCAACTTGATGCATGTCCAAGAGTTGTTTTTTCTTTTACAATTTAATATAATCTCTTGTGTATTGCATTGCGTTGATTTGACAGCAAACCTTGATAATTTGGGGAGAACAAGATCGGGTCTTCCCGTTGGAACTTGGCCTACGGCTCAAGAGGTTTGTGTAATCACAAGTGTCATAATATTCAAATTATTATCATAATCCAGGAAACTTTGATATGGATACAGACATTTGGGGGATACATCTGAGCTAGTTATTGTCAAGAATGTTGGCCATGCCATAAACCGTGAAAAGCCAGATGAGCTATGTAGACTTATCAAGAACTATATTGTTGATCCGTCAGTCAAATATCGAGATGGTCACAAGGTACAATCTCACTGCTACAAGCTAATAATCCTTGTTGAAAACCTGCTGTGTGTTATGCTATGATGATTAAATTGACATTCTTGAAGCACTGTACAGCTGACGAATATTTGTTGGTCATTGCCAGTGGCCTTTCACAATCACTAAGAAGTTTCTACCTTGGTTTGCACGCAGGGATCCCGGAAGAATGCAATAAAAAAGTTTGTTGGATCGAGCCTGAGGAAAGTAGACTCTACCCGACCACTGCTATAGTGCATATACGGACCAATACCATGTAAGAAATTTGACATTATAACCTCATTGCACATTTGCCGTAAGAATCACTGTAATGTTTACGGTGTGATTTATTGTTTCCAAATGTTGGTGGAACAAACAGAGGAATGACAATGGAATGATGATTGACAAGTTATGGCCGCAGGCCGCTGCTATGTTTTTTTATAGAAAAAGGCCAGCTAGGAAACTGGGCTTATAACAGACATATTGGCTTATCTGAACTGGGCTTATGATTGTCCCACTATATCCATCATCATAGCCTTCTGACCTCTTTCCTTGGATTAAACCGGTGGTGGATTTAGGCCCGCTCAGAACTTATCTCCACTTATAAAATTCATATGAAATCTGTTCATTCCAAACAGAGATGACCAGGTACGCCATCCGCCCGATTATAATTCAGTCGGTTTAGATTAATTCGAGATCACCAGGACGCAGAAACTGTTGGAAACTTATGATCAGGTAGATTTGATCTTACATAACCGTAGATTTTTGACTCAATATGAACTTATGATCAAAAGGATGCTTGAATATGCACCTGCTCCTGTTTGGATCAGAATCACACGCTTTCATCCAATCACGACCTTGGACAAAGAGTTAAATTAGTACCATAATAACTTGAGCGCATATTTTCATTTTCCCCCTTTTTTTGCAAACAGGTTACATTTTGGTCTTGGACATGATGTCTGAAATACAATTTTGACTACTGTTTTGTTTTGTAGTATATTTACAGAATGCAGTGAGATTATAATAATCTGAATGTAGCTCTTGAGGCAAATCATGTCATTTTCGGATGTCGATAATTAAATACTCATGGTGATATCGATGATTAACACACCACTTTTTTTTCACTAGAGGGAGTGCCAATGGAATGTTTCTGTTTCATAAGAAAACATTATATATCCTAGCAGTGTGTGAGTTCATTATGGAAGTTTTGTTCATACGTCAATGATATTTTTATTTAACAATGCATTTTGTTTCATCCAAATAATTCAGTTCTTTGCATCCTAGGTTTAGATCTACATGCAGAAGTCAACCATGATTAGAAAAATAAATACTACCAAGAAAATTTTAGAGTTGGTCTGGAAGACAGCTGAGGGGAGGGCAACTGGCCTTCATAGAAAACTGCTATTTGAGAAATTAAAAACAGAGAAAAATGGTATCCCAGTTGCAACCAGGACATTATTTACAACAATTCCGTACTGCCTTACTGGCCCTTGCCGCTAATATAGCAGGCTTGCATATAATACAAAAGTGTGAAGGTGTGTGAGATGAACCGTGTATAATTCTTTAGTTAGGCACTACTACTTGGCAACTTCGTATTCTATCTCTTGCAAATTAATCTAAATATTATATGGTGCAAAATTTAGTGTCGGAGGTGACATTAAAATATTTACATTTTGAGGCCTGTTTTGAGGTGTCACCTCACAACCACTATATCCACACATATAGTTGTTATCAGCTATGCTCTCATGTCGACCTCACCACGAAAGAGTTTTATTCCTACAAATTATCAAACAAATTCACAAGAAAGAAAAAAATAATCTGAATTGCAGATAAATGATTAAGCATAATAAGTTCAGATTTCACAAACCGATCTTGTGGCGAAATTGCAAAGTGGCACAATAATTTAAGCCAAACTCAAACTCTAACAATGACGATAGCTAATTATTTATATGTTATAAGACATGGAAAATCAGCTGAAATGAGGGCTAACCAAACAAGAGGCTCAGAGTCTAAACAAACTTAAACTAAAAGAGATACATGGCTTATTTTAATGATTGTAAGTAGCTCATGATGAATTTTGATATGAGACTAAAACTATCTAACAGTAGATTTCATAAGCTTTTTAACAAGCAGTTATGAGCCTCGAGAGGTCTTCTGGATCAGCTATTAGTTCTATTTAAATTTAACATTGCTAGGGATCCAAACCTGTGAAAAAAAATTGGTTTGCACTTGACTACTTCTAACACTTGTGTTCATATGCTCTTCTCCATAATATTTCCCCAAGTTCCTAATAACAATCAAATCATTGCAAGAATTAAATAGTATGTCATTCTTAGATATGTTTGTATACAAACTTAGGAATGCATTTACTTGATGATTAAGTTGACGTTCACGTGCATGAGTTATTGGTCATTGCATCGTTGGTTCATTTTGTTTAGCTTGTAGCATGCTTGTATCCAAGTAAGTGATATCCTCATCATCCTCCCCTCTTGAATTGGAGGCATCTCAACTTAAACTCATTCTCTTTGCTTTAAATCAGCGACATTAAAAACATCGCTCATACCATAACCTACAGGTAACTCAATCTTATATACATTATTATCTATCTTTATAGTAATTTAAAAGGACCAATATCTCAAGATATTAATTTTGACTTGTGCAAATCAGGAAGCTTATTTTTTCTCAAGTATAACCAAACAGGATCACCCGGTTTAAAAATAATTTTCTTCCTACCTTGATGATCAGCAAGCCTATATTTTTCATTCAAATGCTCAATATGTTTTTTAGTGGTTTCATGTAACTTAAGCTCAAATTCAAAATTCATTTTTTTTAGAAAATAGCAAATGAGAGTTAAAGCCATATATCATATAGAATGAGCTTATCTTGGTAATGACATACAACAAATGTTATAGGCGAGCTTCACATGAGGTAGATATTCTTTTCACGTCTTTATATTACTCTTCAAAACTAACCTCAACATAGTGGACAGTGTATGATTTATCACCTCAGTTTGTCCATCAGTTTGGTGATGGCATGTTGTAGAAAATAGTAGCTTTGACCCTAATTTTTTTCACAACGTCATCTAAAAATGGCTCAAGAACTTCATATCATAATCTAAAATAATTGTATTTAGCACACTATGCACACAAATGACTTCCTAAAAAAACAATTCAGCTACTATTATAGTCTCATCGCTTTTATGACAAGGAATAAAATATGTCATCTTTAAAAATCTATCAACAAGAACAAAAATGATATCACTCCCCTTCTTTGTTTTAGACAATCCTAAAACTTTAGTCCATAGAAATAACATCACAAGGTAAACAAAGAACATATAGAGGTATATAAAGATCATGTGGATTTAGACATAACTTAGCTTATTGCAAGCGCTGCATCAATCAACATCATGTCTTATTTTTTATCAAAAGAAAAGAGTGGCCAGCACATCTTCCATCTTCTTTACTCCAAAATGTCCTATTAAACCACCTCCATACACCTCCTGCAAAAGCTGAATAGAGCTTTCTACAACATATAGCTTGTTAGATGATATAATAATATATAATTCAACATATATTTATTCCATATCCGTCTCTCCCGACAATGTTTAAAAGCTTCTTTAAAATTTAAATCAGTAGCATATAATTCTTTTTATGGTCTCTAAACCAAAAAAGTCATTATCAAGTTGAGATAATATGATATAGCATCGAGACATGGTATCAACAATGATATTATCGTCACCTTATGCTTAACGATATAAAAAAAGACTCAATAAATTCTACCCCATTTAGTATGTTGTTTTTTCAATTTAGCTTGGCTTCTAATACGTTTCCAAGACTTATGATCAGGATGAATGATAAATTTATTCGGCCATAAAAAATATTACCAAGTCTCTAATGTTTAAACCAAAGTAGAAAATTCTTTATCATAAGTGAAATAGTTTAAACTAGGTGCTAACAACTTATCACTAAAATATGCGACCAACTTATCTTCTTAAATTAGCACACCTCCAATTTCAATTCTGCTTGCATCACATTTAAGTTCAAAAACCTAACCAACACTTGGGAGTGGGAGTAGTGGTGCATGCGTCAACTTCTTTTTGAGCAAGTTGAAGGCGTCTTCTTGTACTTGTCCCTAATGAAAAGGAACGTCTTTCTTTATCAACTCATTCATGGGTGTAGCAATGGTGCTGAAATCTCTCACAAAATGGTTGTAGAATCCTACTAGCCCAAAAAAGCTCTGCACCTGTGTAACCGATTTACAACGGTCAACTCTTGATTGTTTCAATCTTAGTCTCATCAATTTTAATCTCCTATGGAGTCACAATGTAACCAAGAAAATAAACTAGTTTCGTGCAAAATGTGCACTTGTCGAGGTTACTAAACAAATGTGCATATATTAAAGCATTAAAAACAACACGTAAATATTCCTTATGCTCATCTATAGATATGCTATAAATAAGTATACCATCAAAGTAAACCATCACAAATCTACCAATAAAAGGTTGTAAAATTTCATTCATAAGCTACATAAATGTAATAGGTGTATTAGTTAAACCAAAAGGCATTACTAACCACTCGTACAAGCCAAATTTAGTTTTAAATGCGGTATTCCATTCATCTCCCAATTTCATTTTAATTTTATAGTATCCACTATGCAAGCCTACTTTAGAGAACACAAAAGAGCAACTTCATTAAACATATCATCTAATCTAGAAATAGAATGATGGTATCTAATAATTATATTATTAATGGCTCTACAATCAACACACATACACTATGATCTATCTTTTTTAGGTATTAAAATAATCAAAACAATACAAGGACTAAGGCTCTCACGTACATACCCTTTATCAAGCAAATCTTATACTTAACGCTGAATTTTCTTAATCTCATCAGGGATAGTCCTATATGGTGCACGGTTTGGCAAAGTAGCTCTTGGGAGTAAGTCAATTTGATGTTCAATTCAAGTCAATTTGATGCTCAATTCCTCTTATAGATATCAACGCTAGGGGTATTTCACTTGAAAACACATCAGTAAACTCCTACAAAATGTTAACAATAGCACATGGCAAAGACGAAGACAAATCCTCAAGTGTAAAGAAAGCCGCTTTGCAAACTAAAGCATAGCAAATAGAGTCATTTCTAATCAACTCAAAAATATTAGATTTAATAGCTAACATGGAAGCACCTTTCAACTTAATGTGTCTTTTCTAGCATGTGGTTCTTCTCCCCTTTAGTTGGAAAAACATTTTTAGCTACTTGTTGATTTTCAGATTTAGAATCATTAAGTTTTCTTTTCAGCACGTGCTACATCATATCTTAAAATTTCAGCAAGGGTCATAGATAGTAACTCTATCTTCTTCCCATAATGTATGAAAGTGAATGTGTTAGTTCTACCATGGTGCAAAATATCTTTATCACATTTTCAAGTCCTACCCAATAGTAAAGAACATATTTGTATAGGCACAACATCAAAATTTGAACTATCATAATAATTTTGTACTGAGAATGACACTAATAATTTTACTTACCTTCACCTTTCCATAAGAGTTGAAGCATTAGATATAGTAAAGTTGTGGGTGCGGTTGTATAGACAACTTAAGCTTGTTAATCAAATCTGAACTAGCAAGGTTGCTACAACTCCTGCTAGCAAGGTCACCACAACTCCCGTTAGCAAGGTCGCCCTTGACGTTGATTACCTCCTATACCTCACCTATTGTTGCATAGCCATTGTCATAGGTGTTTATCTCGTCATGCGACCTGTGCATCATTGTTCTTGACATCTTCGTCTTTATTATCTCCCATGCACCCATGTCATTATCAGAAAGAAGTAGTTGCTATTGGTTCATCGCCAATTAATCAAGGTGGTTATTGATGGCATCAAGGCTTCTTGATATCGTTTATATGTTTGTTGGCATGGCATTTAAAGCAGTTGCATTTGCCTCAATCTTGTCATCGAATCTCTTGGTCTCCTCCTTTGACACACAATCCATAAAGTCATTCACCTTACCTGACATTGTTAGAAAAAAATAGAGAATTAAATAAGAGTATTATCCCTATTAACTACTAAGTTAGTGGAGGGTGGAATCACACTCTCTCAGGAGCCTTATCTAGCTCTTATGAAATTCATAACAATTGAAATAGGTGGTATGACTTAGAGAGGTGGGATGTTTAAAGACGGTATGTGTGCAATTGTGAGGATCAACTTGTATTGACTAAAAGTACGTGGATCTCAGAAGTTAGTGTATGCATGCATGTAAATGTAGTGATAACTTTTTTTCACTATGTGGCCATGTAGCATGATATTTTGGTTCTTTTCTTCTGAATGGATGATGGATTATCTGATTTGTAATAATATTTGAGAGCATAGACGGGCGAATTAACTATTACAAAATTAAAAAAATATTTTAAACAAGTATATATGAAAAACATATATCACACCGTTTACTAGCTTAAAGAAAATATCCATAATGATGCATAATTAGTAAGAGAAAAAAAACGAGCCCTAAGACAGGTTTCATGACCGCTTGACTAGAGAATACCATTTTTTTATAAAGGCAGAGGATTTTCTAGCATGGCTGAGCTAGCACCATTGTCAGTCATCCTCATTCTGATTGATGAATCATCAAATCATTAATTCACAAGATATAAATTCCCATTCTGATGAGTGATCATCAAATCATTGAGCTGATCAGCACTGCTGAATCTCACAGGATGTACATGTGCTCTAACCATGTGATCTGTTAGGTCTCCCGAGTCATCAATTGAGGACTTAGTGGTTTGAACGTTCACACACCTCAGTGTCTCGCAGTGTGTTGTCCTGATTTATGGATTAATTGTTCAGAACTTCAGCCTGTGTCAGCCATGCATGTGGCAGACAAAAAACAAATCTGCATATCACACAGAACGGTATTAAACGTGTGATTGGTGACCGTACTGATCGAGTTGATAGATAACAGGACAGAAAGGTACCACAGCACGTTATCATACATTGGAGAAAACAGTAACAAGCGAAGAAATAAAGGAGAACCGATTGTATAGTTTCTTGAGAAAAATTCGAAGAGTAGTGCATATTTTTTAGACATCAAAGAGTCGTGCATATATGAGATTTCAGAACATGGATGGCCTCTTAATAATACACATCCAAATCTTTGGAGGCTAAGGATAAATCCATACAATGGTCTCGTAAAATTCTAACCAAGACACCTGTTTGTGTACGAAGATGGACAGCAATTTAAACCATGGTTTGTGTTCACTTCATAACCAAATAATCGATTTTGAAACTACAAATTTCTCCGGCACATATGTGCATCTAATGTGGTGACCATGAAGTTTGAGAGGGACTATATGGATTTTACGGGTGTTAAATTTGTGGATATCTGTATCTAGTCTTAGTCACGTCATAATTTATTATACCAATTATTTATTGCCTAGAGCAAATTATGGTTTGCTACATTTTTTTATAGGCTCATGGCCCACAATGTCATTTTGTTTTTGCCACTTGTCTAACTTGTGGTAGACGATTTTCTAGCAACAAGAAGAGTTGCTTGCTACAGTTTTCAAAGTTACACGTTGCACTACTACGAATCAAGAAGCCTATCACTCATGAGCCATTAGAGACACAATTCAAAGTTACCGGTTGCTCGTCTCCATTTCTATGTCTCTCCAAAAACCATTTATAATGAGCACTTTATGAGATAGTTTTATGCTGACTTTATCAGGTACTTTTGAGATGGTCATCTCATCGTGTGAATCAGTCTGCAACAGATTGAATTTTATAGCGTTCAAAAGAGGTTTATAAGATATGGCCGGAAGTCCTGCATATTTAGCATAGCTCCACAACATCAAGCGCGCTTTTCGCTGTGTATTTTTGACTCAAAAAAATGTTTGGGTTGGGTCTAAGGGTGGAATAGGACTAAAATTACAGGATTAAACCCCTTTATCTTAGTTGTTGGAATTAACAATGGACAGCTATGTAATAGTGGTTAATTAATAGGTTGTGCGCTGCGCAAACATTAACTTGCATGCTAGGCTTGTTATAGTTCTTTATCATTTTCACGATCCATCTAATGACAAAGATATACTCCCTTGACAATCATTACTCTCTCTGTTACTTTATATTTGTCATTAAGTATTATTCATATTTAAACTTTAACTATTTATCTTTTTTTTAATTTTTTAAATACTTAAATATATGCCATTTTATTAAAGTGTATTATATATATTAAACATTAATTTTTAACAGTCAAAGTTGTAACCGTATCCATCAACAGTGACAATTAAAAGGAATGGAGGGAGTAATATAGCAGGTTACCTATTAATTAATTAGGAGTGCAGAAGTGATAAATTATTCTCCCATGATACAAATTGACGAGCAAAGCAGTATATGTATTCTGAACCTCGCCGAGTTAATACTTAGTCCAATTCCGACCGGTTCACCGGCATGATCAAAAAGACGAGCAGATAATTACGAAATTGTATGTCAGGTTTGACAAGTTAATCATTCGCTATATTATTAATTTTAGTTGAAGGGTTAAGATCGCAAAAAATAGCATATGGCTACTGAAGCGTCCAGAAGCCATTTCATCCCAACAGCCCAATTAATCACATAATAAGAAGGGCCAAGTCGATGGTAACGTCCACAATAACGTGCATACGTATAAGGCCAAGTAATATTTATATTCAGCTAACGGGTCCACATGTCTACGCGTCAATGCAGTTAGGATTTTTTAGAGGTAAAATTATACGTATATGTGGATTTTTTTAATGGAAGATACCAAAGAACATGGTCTATGCATGTAAATAAAGTACTAGTACATAGCAACTTTTAAGAAACTGTATTTTTAGTAGTCAAAGTTGCATAATAAGTATGTATTATGACTATTTGAAGATAAGATATTACGGTTATAAAGTTTCACAAACCATATCTTTAGAATATGTTTACTTAAAATTTTAAAATATAGTGTATATACATTTTTTTCTACCGTGAAATGTGTGCACCACATGTCTACATTTTTTTCTCCCAAGTAATATTTTTTGTTCTTTTTTTATGTATGCTGTTTACATGCATCATCAGTCACCCGCAATCAGTATTTAACTACTCAGTGGAACTATAACAATGTCTTTGATGTTGATGTCATTGCAACCTTGTACTTGTAGGCATCAAATGTTAGGTTTTTGCGTGAGCATGTGCTGATCCTGCAATTTTAAATATCATGTGGAAACCGCCAATTTGATAAAATCATGAAAACCAATTGTGAAAAACCTACCAGTTTTAAATATTATGAAAAACTTGCCATATGCATATATTGATACAAAACAGTACTGTGCCATATTGACAACCAGCACCCAAAAAGCGGCACCTATGAGGTGGGTGAGAGCATAGGTGACAATTGAGTGTCTAGGTTGGCAAAAAAACATAGACTTTGGTTCGAATTGAGCTGATGCTTTAGGCCAAGGTAAATCATCCAATTCCAACGCAAATCAGAACATAAGGAGCAATAAAAATCACAAAAAAAAACAAAAACTGAAGATCGTCAACACTGAGGCCATCGTCATCGCTGCTGCTCACTAGAGACCGAGCTTGCCACCACCGCCACTAGATAGATCGAAGAGGAGGCCATGGTCAGATTAGGATTGGAGGGAGAGATCTAGGGGGAGGGGTACCTTGTAGGAGACCACCACCACTGTTGGTGCAAGGTGAGGCAAGCTCGTGGCTGATCCGGCCACCTCCAACCTTCATGCGCTTAGATCCAGTGAGGTGAAGGCAAAGAGAGGGAGGAGTGGTGGCTGGTGGCATGAAGTTGAGAAGAGCGTTGACGACCTCTAGGCAGCCAAATCTAGCAGCCCCCGAGCTTGGGACTGTCGATCTGGTGTTGGTGCCATTGCCATCGCCATCATCAACGAATTCGGGGAGACCTAGGCTGTAGCTAGCTACTAGAGGAGGAGGAGGAACACCAACACCTATCACCACCATGGCCACCTTGAGTCACCGCCATCAGTGGTGGGGGGAGTTAGGCAAAGAGAAAGGTAGAGAGAAAAGGAGAGCAATTGGGGAGGCAGAGATGAAAGGAGAGGAATAGTTAACACTTAAAAAAATCCCCACCCTATGACTTATCGGCTCGGCTCAAACTCGGTTTACTATGGGTGCTGATTAATTAGAAAACCAACACCACTAGGTGCCCGTTCTTTAAAAATCTGATACTAATGCTATTGGTACCAATTTTTCTATGGAAAAGTACCTATAGTTACTCTTAAAGATGATGATTCTATATTTTTTTCTGTCTTATAGAGGCCAGAAACGATCAATAGGTGTCGATTTAAAAATAAATCGACACCTATGAGACGTCACTTATTAGGGGTTTTATAGTAGTGATATGAAACTATAAATTATAACTTTTTTATAAAAAAATTACAATAAACTAGAAGTAGCTTATAAGATGTAAGTTCATAAATAATAGTAGTGGTAGTCAAAATTTCTACTTAAAGAACTATTCATTCCTCTCTTAAGAATTTTGTATCTTCTAACAAAATTAAGCTTAGATCTTGAAATTTTACAAGTTTGTGTAGAAAACACATTTCATACGTATATTTAATTATCTAAAAATAATTTATAATCCTTTAATTAGTTTGTGGAGTCATAATTTTACTAAACTAGCGGTTTCCACTAGACATAGGTCTCCATCTAAGGTAAATTCAAGTTTTTGTGAAATTTATGTTAATATTTATACTTTTTCATGACCTATAGTCAGGCAATATGTATAACCTGTGTACTAGGTTGGTAATTTATGTTAATCTACGCGTGGTTATTAAATTATAGTCAGGCAATATTTGTAACCTATGGACTAGGTTGGTAATTAAATTCAGATGCCCTACAGGTTCAAATTAATCATGACACCCATAATATACACGTGGGTCCACATACAGTAAGAAATGAGTGTTCAGGGATGACTCCATGGTACCTGTGACGGGTTAAGGCTCGTTAGAGCTAAGATTATCTATAACGCGTTGTAAGAAAAATCCATCACATGTGAGGTAGCACCATAACTGATTGTACTTATGACTTATCAGAAATAACATAGCTTTGATAGTCGTTTTAATGACTTGTTATAGATGAGGTACCCTAACGTGTGATTGTGCTTATTACTCTAAACGATGTGCATGTTTTATAATCTGTTAAAGATAACTTAGTCACATGTGATGCCGTAGATTAACACCTGTCATAGGTAATCACCTATGATCAGTCTTATTTGAAACCTATCACAGGTAGTGCTCACCTGTGATGGGTTTTGCTTAAAACCTGACAGTAGCGTAGTTATTCCAAAAAATAATTTAAATTTATTTTTTGGCTAGGCTTGGAAATTGCTAGCCATTGCTATCCAAGTCCTGATAGCATATATATTCCTAGATGCTCAGTTCCTAGCAACAATATTGCTATAATTAAGCATCCAAAATTTCACCAAAATGATATGTTGACATTGATATATGAACAAGCTCACACATATACATATATATAGATTTATCATATATTCACTATTACATATTTATCAACATACATATAAATTAATTTCTAAGAATCATATATAGCTACAATTTTTATTTGAATGCACAAACTTACCCATAGCCATGTATGTGTCACTCATGTGTTTTCGCAGAAGAACCACGATGAACTGTGAAGTTAAAAACTAGATGAAAAGAATTGAATAACATACTATAGATTTTTGTAAGTCAGGCGCCATCTTTTTTTTAATATAACTTTTGGATTTTTTTTTATAAATAGCATATTCTGTAATCATTTAACAACTATATACATACATAAGCACATACATAGATAAATACATAAATACCAATATAAAGTGTATGGTATACTTGTTAAATACGTAACATTGGTCATTATACAAGACACATTCACTTTCATTCTACTTGGGCTGGAACATCCTTTTTGGTTGAATAATTTCTTGGAGGATGAAAGCGGCTATTTGTCCTATAATGCACGCTAGGTCGATCTGACAGATGTTCCATCTATTTGTCTATATAGTAATACTATAGTTAGTTCATGACAATAAAAAATACAAACGATGTACACATGTAAGCATGAACCTCGGGATCGTAATTGGTCACCTGTCTCATCAAAGTAGTCATGTTGTGGCAGACATAAAAACCACATTAATCGCCGACCTATTGTATGCATTGAAAGTCCTTATGGTGACGAAGGGTTTGCTTCTTCTCCATGTGGCTGTCTCCTTTCTACACGTAAGGTGCCCATGCGGCATCTATTGCGGTAGTCAGATACTCAAAATTGTATGGTCTGCTACTGTTGGAGTTAAGTTAGTAAAACCTATTCCATTTTTACACTATTACCAAGAGAACCCAATGTCACCTGCATGAGCCGTGTAACTGTAAGAAATCCCTGAGGCCTACGAAAATACTATTACGATGTAATGAAAAAGGGAAAACTTAAGATTGCAGGATCTTACAGTTGATTGTATGCTAACATTATGTATTCCTTGTCTTGGTGGGCCCAAAAGCAATGGTTTAAGTACTCGATGACATTACCGATGTTGGTATTCAAACTGGTCTTATCACTGATGGATAAGGAAACCAACCTGGTACCCTGACCTACGGGCTTCTTTTCAATACAACCTGTAACCGTTCTCATATTAGTTAGGACAATATAAACATAAGTATTTATGCAATAAAGTAGGTTCATGTGCACTTACAATGAGTAGCACTTTAGAAAACCTGTGTTCACTGTTCGCAGCCTATAAAGATCGAAGAGATCATTAAAGCCCAAAATAACATAAGCTGCACTGGACAGGAACGGCTAAGGACCATGATGTCTAATGATTGAGTTCTCTCGCTACTTCCTTTTGGAGTTGGCCATTTCCATGTAGTATTTGTGTAGTTCTCAGCAGGCACTACTCATTTGTCGTAACACATTATCCTCCACCAAGGGCATGCCTAACACAAATTGACTTAGCTAAAGTTGTCAAGGGGCCAAGGACTCCTTTTGCTTGCCATTTCCATTTATCTTCCCACGTTGGCTTCTTTTCTATGTTGGAGAAATATCGAACTTGGGAGGAATCTTAATCAGAGATAAGTCAGCCAGTATATCATCCAAGTCCATTATGACGGCCCCAACATCTGCTGGTTCCGTCAATGCAGGACCTCGTGGAGGCTCTATGGAATGTTGAGTCTTCTAAGATGGAGGAGATGTATCGGCAGGCTAAGCTTGATGAGGAGTCAACTTGACTATAATATCTCTCTTTGGCCATTGGATGAAGGTTTTTCTTATAACACCAAGAGTCAAGATCTCATCATTTAGCGGAATTGGAAGTGGATATTGCGTCTAGGTATCATTAACTTGGTCCACATTGACTTTGGCATAATCATCGACCAAGTCTGCGACATGTACCTTCTGTGTTTGTGATGGTTTATGAACAATTCCCTCGATAGCATCAACGCAGAACGTTGGAGTGACCCTAACTTAGAGGACACACCTGGTTGCATCCTGCATGTTGATCGCTTTATATTATCATATACATCTTTCAAATACAATCCTACTTAAGTAGCATTGCCTTATTACCTCTATATAGTCTACTGTGCATGGAGTTGGATGCTCATGTGCTAACTCTGTCGACGCACAACTGCTATGTCATTGAGTTGGGCTAGCGTCCACATGAGCTGGATTGGTTAAATGCAGTACTTGAGGTGCTCCTGCTTGATTCACCTGCATCTCGATCCTCAAATGTTCCACCTCTTTTCAAAGTTTAGCATCGAACTCTTTGCCAAGCTCGGTCTTTACCTCCTTCAGCTATTCCTTGAGACGGGCCTCCTTCTCTTCCTTTGAAACCTGTCGTTTCTTGTATTGCATGTTGTATTGAGGCAACCCATACTTCCAAGGCACTTATATGCCTATACCTCTAGTTTGCCCTATATGTCCAGGGTTGCCACACACTTGTGTGAGGACGTCGTCCTCATGCTTTCATAGGGCCGACTCAACCTCACTTTGTGAAGACTGTGAACCAAAAACTCCATCTACATGGCAAAAATAACAAGAGTTAAAGTAAAGTTTTTAACGAAGCGAAAAGTTTGTTCGAGATTCATGAGTAATAATACTCACAAGTCTCTAGTACACCGCTTCATCAGCTTCATTAGGAAAGGAGATGGACCCGTGCTCGAGCCCAGTTCTGAGCGTGTTCTTCTAGGATATCAGCGAACGGGGGAGGGATGTTTGCTGCAATTCTAGCTTCATCCTCCTTGGCTCAAATCTATGCCCTCTTGATTTATCCCACTGTCTCGAGTCGGTACGGGTGCTCATTCCTAGCCTGCAACTGTTGATGAGCCTTACTTGTTGCTTAGAACTCCTCGGAGGTCTTCAGAGTGCAGAATTGCTCCCACACTATCTGGGTTATATGTGGGTACTCCAGATATGGTGTGTAGTTTCCCACGGGGATGACAAACTCATTGATTAGCTTGGACTTAAAGTTCTTCCATGCTAGGCCCATCTTCGATAGCACGCGTCACTTGAGTCTTGCCTCCGCTTCCTCCAGATAGTCGAATTTTTCCTTGAGTCTAGCCCAAGCTTCCTCTTTCTCACTTTTAGGGACCTTCTTGATGTTCATGTGAAGAATGCCCAAGTACTACCACGTGATGACTTTGTAACTATTCCCGAATGGGCCAATCAAACTTCATGGCCCCGTTGCTATTCTAGAAGCATTTACCTTATTGATTGTCAATCTATGTTTAGGTAATTGGTTCTAAATTCTAGGATTCTAACCTGAGGTCATTGGCCAAGTTTCCATTTTATGGACTTTCCCGGACATTTTTGCTTCTTATAATTCAACGTATGCCCTAAAATCGTCCACTACATTAGTTCAATAAATACAAAATCATATTAGTTAATTAACTAAGAAATCACAAAAAATGGAAGGTAATTAATTAATAAAAAAACCTAAAATCACAGGTAGTAGTATTGCTAAGAAATTCACTAAAAAATCACATTAGTTAATGAACTAAAAAATCACAAAGTAGCATACAAAAGTTGCAATGTACTTAAAGTGGCAGGAAAAAAGTGAAGCTAAATCACAGAGAATTCAACCGTGGTAGTGCTCGGGGATGGCAGCTATGGCAGCACGGTGGCAGGCTTAGGGAGCTCAATCAAGGACAATGCTCAGGCACGGTGGCGGTGGCGATGGCACAGTGGTAGGCTTGGGGAGCTCGGGGATGCTGTAGAAGTGCTTGGGGTCGGCGACGACGGTGGCGTAGTGGCGGGCTCCACAGGCTCCCAGATGACCGGAGTACTTGAGGTCAGTGGTGATGATGGCACAGTGGCGGGCTTGGAGAGCTCAAGGATGATAAGAGGGCACGACGGTGGTGGAGATGTCAGCATGGGTGGGGATTGAGCTCTGGGATAAAGGTGTCGATGGCTTAGATCTGTGTGTGAGTGACTTTGCTTGAATTTAGATACTTATAAAGAAAGGCATTTAGATTAACTATGATGAGCCATGCAATAAAATCCGTCATAGATATCTTACTTGTGATGGTTCATGCAAAAAAACTCGTCATAGGTAACTTAACTGTGACGGGTCGTACAGTAAAACCCATCACAGTTAACTTATCTATGATGGGCCATGCACTAAAATATATCACAGGTAATCTATCTATGACGGCTGTGTATAACAAACCATCATAGGTTATTAATATCTACGACAAACCCTTCACTAAAAATGTCATAGGTAACAATGACCAAAAGTTCGGCAGATTCATTTCTTATTTACAGGTATGAATGTTAATAACTTTGACCGGACGTTGACCATAGTGTATTTGTAATTCTAGTAATCTCGTTGGAATTTATATTTATTTTAAATCACACGAAAAGCCATATATTTTACATAACATTAAAATATTTCTAAACCACCTAAACTTATACATTACATATACACATCGTTACATAAGAATTCCTTCGTCATGGTACACACGTGTGTACATGGTCCCGTTTTTTCATTGAACTTCTTCAAGAGTAGCTTTTTGGCTAACAAGGTAGATGTACTTATTGTTATTGTCCTCATCGACAACATTGTCCCCAACAATTCTTTGTTTTACTTCACAAATAACGTGAATCCTCTTATTTGCTAGATCGGCCACATAGAACACTTGAACAACTTGTTTTACGAGAACAAACGATTCATCCCTGTATCCGTTAGCCGGATGGATTGTGTGTGTCTATGAGTCCGTATACCCAAGGGACCATCGGTATATGGTGAAGGGGTGATCAATGTGTGAAGGGAGAGATTGTTAAATAGTCTCACATTGATAGTGAAAGGGCAATGTAACTAGTTTATAAGTAGGGAAGCCTCTCACCTCATTGGCTAGCTTTTGAGGTGAAAAATGTACTTTACGATCCTATAATTAGTAAATATATAAAAATATGCATGGTTAAAGAAATGGGGAGAAATTTGACAGAGTGAGAAATTTGGAGAAATTTGATTTTTCTAGTTTTTGTGTTTAATTGATAAAAGTTTTGACAATTTTGATTGTTTCTTAAAAATAGTTGATTTTGTGGTTTTGAAAAAATTGGAAGAATTCTTTCTTTTAAAAAAGGGGAGAGTTTTTTTCACTTTTGTGATTTTTGAGCCATTTGTGCTACCTCTTCGGTTTTTATTTTTCTCAAATTCCAATTTACATTTTTAAGATGTTACCAATATGTTCATCAAGGGGGAGATTGTTAAATCATTATTATGATTAATATTTATGATGGCTAATTGGATTTTAAAATGATTTAATTAATAAAAATTTGTTTGAAAATATTTATAGTGTTGTATAAGTGTGTATAACTAACAAGAATCAAGTTACAATATTTATGACTAGATTTGTCTATTTATGTGTAGGTGACTTAAGTTTAACCTTGTTCAATAGTGATGACTGAGACTACGCTTAGGGAGAAGCAAACATCTAGCATGGTTAGGACGCCATGTGATAAAGTTAGACTAAAGTCTGGAGGCCTTATAGCCAACATATATCAATGGCGAGATTGGGAATAGGTTCAGGGGGAGCTAAGATTCAGAATGGTTAAGAATGCTAGTGATGAAGTTGAGTATAAAGTGATACATGTTGGATGGATACCGTGTGGGAGGATCTCGTAACGGACTTTACAAGTTATGTATACAAGCATTAGACAAATTATGAATAAATTTAAAGTGAGGCTAAGAAGAAAGAGAAAAATTAAATTATAAAATTATAAAAGGTTTGGAATATGTGAGGTTAAATCCTATTAGTAATAGGAGTTCTACATCTAGTTGGTCTTAAAATTTAAGAGTTTGACTCAAGTAGAGTAGGAGTTCTACAGATGAAGATTTTAGGTATAAATAGATAAGAGGTTAAGGCCCTATGGGCAGAACGTTTGAAAGAGAGAAAAACTAGGATTTAGTTTTGAGAGAGTTTAGTATTTATACAATAAAGTTAATTTAGTTTTAATAGTTTCATCGAGTTATATTCTTTGTTCATGAACGGTTAGATTGACGACAAGATAGTGAACGGACTAGCGACATCAAGGTGATTAGAGTGCCAATAGCATAGTGACCAGAACAATGATAGGTAGGTAATTACACCGGTAGTATATGGCAGTACATTATAACTTTCATCCAGTCTAGATATTTCTTTTTATTCTATAAAAAATTTGGTTTATGGTAATCCCCTATCTGATAGGTTTGATTCTTTCAATCCTACATAATGTTGGGCTGTGACATGATCATGGTATTTTTGTCAAAAAAGGAAGAACACCGGTGTTCCTATTTAGGATATAGCTATGTAGAATTTCTTTAATACTTCCTCCGTTCTAAAATATAAATATTTCTAGCTAAGAATCTAGACATCCTAGGTAGGTAGCTATAAATGCTTATATTTGGAAACAGAAGTAGTATATAGCTGTTCTCAAAAAAATGGCAAGTAGTGTTTGGAAGAATAATTAAAATTAAATCTCAATGCAGTAAGGAAATCTCTTCATCATATCGAAGGAAATTTTATTTAGGGATTGGTCAATTTACCCCCTTAACTATCACAAAGATTCGATTTACTCTCTTAACTACGAAATCGAACAATTAACACCTCTTAACTGCTTAAACCAGACAAATCACCCCTCTTGAACCACTTCAAGGTTGTATTGGAGTCTACGTGGATTTATAAAAAATTATCTAGACCAGCGTGCCATTCATCTTGAGCCTCCATTCCATACTCTCCGCTAGGCTAACATTGAAAACACCCAAGCGCTAGAGCCACCTCTCGCTAGAGCACTGCCAACAAAGCCCTCAGCCAAAGCTGCGTCCAGCTCCCTTGCTTGCTGATGCAGGGTGCTGCCTCAAGTCCCCAGCTCGAGTCAACAATGAGAGAGGGACAAAAGGGGAGGGTGTCACTGCCACTTGAGCATAGAATAGAGAGGAGAGCTTCTACTGTCGACAGCCATGACCTACTTGGTTGGAGCTCACCAACACCACTATAGGTCGCAATGAGGTTGGAGGAGAGCGACGGCATGCACATGCCCCTACCTGCTGTCCTACGCACCACTTCAGTGCCTCCCACTTGGCTGTTGATGGCTTACGGCTGCCAGCCACGCCGTCCCTAATGCACCAAGTTGGATGAATGCTTGCTTGCCCACTTCTTTCTCTTCCTACCATCCAGATCCAAGGAGAGACAGAAAGCGTGTAGATTGACGTATGTGTGATTTCCCATATTTGTATTTAACTCGTGATGTTCAGAATATCTTCCAGAGAGACTAGCTATCATACTAGATATCTAAGATTTTAACTAGTAGAGAAAAAAAAACCACACTCCAAGAGATTAGCTATTTGACTCCACTAGCTAAATAAGCATGCTGGCTAGTCATACTTTATCTACACTCACTTATTATTAAAGCCTACAAAAAACACATGAACCATAGATATAGTAATTTAGCTAATCTCTTAGAACGCACATGAAATATGGCTAGTTAATTTTTTTGACTAGCTAACCATAAGACTATTTAGCTAGCCTCTTGAAAATACTCTCGTAATTACAAAACAATTGGATGTAAAACGCTTGGGATGTACTTTCGATAGTAATTAATTTCGTGCTATATGTGGTTTTGTCTTTACCATATATTAGTTTGAGTGTGCTAAGGAGGGCATACTCGTAGGAGCATGCATTTGGTGAGTTTATATGGTGGTGTGTATGACTCGTGTGTTAGGGAGGCATACTATGTATATATTGGGTGTTTCTCTTTATGGTATATGTGTTGTACATCATAAATGCAACTGGCATGGACCAACACTACCTCTCTTGTTGTTATTTTGTTTTTCAGCTTTTTCTATACTATTCTAAAAGAAAGTAATGGTGGTGACAGTTAACCCGTCACCCTCAATAATTCTATTTATACTTTATTTTTACTAACTACTAGTTCATGTGCTTTGATATTACCAAGTAATCATATTTATTAGTTCAATCTTATTTTATCTCGTAATGACATCTACAGGGACAAATTGTTTAAAAACATGTAATTAATTGTTTCAAACAATTCATGCATATTTAATTAGCTAGTAAAAGGATAAAAAATAGCTAATTTGTTAGCAAGGATTCTGCCTATTCAATTACAAATATTAACACGGTGAATCCTACCTAGTACTCCCTCCGATTAAAAATACCTAAAGGGTGTGTTTTATTAGGAGGAATTATTAGTCGAAGATGGGAGTTTAAGAGGTGGGAGCTGTTAACGTTGCTGTGTTGATGGTGGGTGTGGAAGTTTTGAGAGGGATTGGAAAGGGGAGTTTAGGATCAAACTCCCATCTTTTCAATAGCTGGATAGAGATGGTAATTGGGAGGGAATTCTCTCTCTAGCTATGAGGAAATAAATCTGATCTGTGGATCACACTTAAAATATAATTTCTACAAGGACTCCTTATAATTCTTATCTCTACTGCTCAACAAGAAACTGGGAGTAAAAATAAAATTCCTATGATCAAATGCCCATCCATCAAACCCTTCCTTTAAATCAGTCCCCTACCCAAAGCTGGCTGACATGGCGAAAGCGCCACTTTCACAGCGTCACATGTGGTATTATGTATTTCCGCCCGATGGAGTATTATATTACTGACATTATTGTACGTAGTTAAAAATTCAAATGGTGAAAAACAGTACTTTATGCTTCAGGTTTAGTGTAAAACGACGTCTATTGATTGTGTAAGAGAAAATTAATACAGTATATAGTAGTACAATGTAAAGCTATTCTCTTTTACCATTCCGTTTTCAGTTGGTGGACAAACCTAGCATGCCGTGTCAAACTTATCCAGAAAAATGTAAAGTATGGACCGTATGGTCTTGAAGCAAAATCTCATGCCCGTATCTTTTATTTTGTTCTTTGCTGTTTCCATCCTTTTCTCTTTGGTTCTTCTGTGTGCTTCTATAAATCCTGTCGCTTCAACGTTCACGTACCTTCCATGATTATTGTCCAACCTTGGACGATATCTCCTTTGGTCTTCGTGTACATTATGCAGCATCCTTCTACATAGCTTAAGTCAATTTATTTTTTTTCTTTGGTATGATTAGTAAATATAAACATAAAATTATGTGTAGAACATAAGAGATTTTGTTAGTCTTTGAAAAGGTATCAATATGTATTACATTTTTCTAGTATAAATTCTTGTTTCTTTCGCTACATGCTTGGTATGAACATATATCATGGGTACCATAAATAATTAACACTAAATTGTGGTATCTCTAGCTATAACTCCTGGAGAACCATAAAATTGATCAAAGCATAAATATCAACATCATCAACATACAGACTGTCAATTAGTAGATCACCTAAGTTTACGAATTTCAGATTTATCAAGTACTCCTATCTACCATGTCTTCTTGAATCAATGATTAATATCAATCTATTAGGCTAGTATTTTTCAGAAGGTTATTATTTTTATTACTCTCTATGTGAGCTTAGACATTAAGAAAAATTTCCATCTGTTGATTAAATTGATCATATATTATCATCGTAGGTTTAATTTATTGAGAATCCGTGTTAAAATAGGTTTGGGCCACTTGAGAGCCCATCTGATCTACTTTATGCGTCGTCCTATCTATACAAACTATCATATATAACTGTCAAGTGCGGATCATATCGATCTTTTTTATAATTGTATATAATAAACTTATCTATATGACTAGAATTTTACAGTAGTTTTTTTTCAAAAAAAACTGCTTAAACATTATCATCATAGCTATTGTTATAACAAAATAATTTGCCCCATTGATACTCTCTAATACACATGTTTAATCATTACTTTTCTAATAATATACTAATTAAAATATAACTACGTGAAAGTTTTTTTATAAATATCTACTTATATAATATTCACAGACCAAATCCTAATACTTTTGCATATATTAGCAAGTTAATATTTTAAGGTTTATTACTCATATTCTAAAATGACAACTATATAGAACAAACGGAAGTATTTTTAGTACATAATGTTATGAAAGTTCGAAATATATAGTGTCATGCGTATAGGAACATTCTTAGATATAGCTAATAATGTGTCTTGAAGGCTGTACCCTCAATTACTTAGATATTGCTAGCTCTATATTCATAAGCACATTTTAGCATTCATGCTTCTTTAAGCAGAATTTTTATTGTTTTTTGAAATTTTTATTTTTTTTAATTTTAAAACTAAACCACTCCAAAAATTATTTCTACTAGCTCTCTAGCTTATGGCCACGTCACCTATCTGGTGTGGCGGTATTCTATTGTCACGCTAGTTGACAAAACTGTTGTCACAGCCCAAACAATGTTGCTACGTCACCAGTGTCTAGCGTGCGTGGTAGAGTTATTTGGCCACACTAGACAGGTTGGCATAGCCAAAAGATGTGTGGTTTAGTTTTAAATTTAAAAAATAAAAAGGTTTAAAAAATTTATAAAAATTCTCTTTAAGCATGGATAGCATATGTGGAAATCAATTAAGTCTACACATTATCCGTCCTATGTAGCAAGAAAAACAATTTCCATTGCCTTCAGATAATGTAAAGATTCCCAAGAAAAATGGACAATGAAATGTTCCCTTAAAAGAAGAAAATGGAAGATGAATTTCCAGCCTCTGCAATATAGACAGTTTTGCTTGCTGAGCTCTTCAAGCACCTTTACTGTAGATGCCTTTGTAAGTTTAAGAATTTGTTCCAAGCCACCAAGGCACCAAAGCTTCGTCGTAGAATTTTGACCATCCATTCTCAACAATGACCAGACAGTATACCTGATGAAAACTCCAGTTCAAAAGGATATTGTTCTTAAAATGGCAACCCAATTAAGCTAAGCTAGCTATAGCTTAGTTTCCAAGCTATTAAACTATTCCAATTACCTAATTAACCTAAGATCACAAATGTGTGGTTGAGGAGTAAGAATAGGTCCCACCCAGATGAGAATGGTGTGTTGGCATCTCATTCCCCATGTTAGTGGGAGAAGATTGAAGAACCAGAACTCCTGAAGTACATCATCTGTGGCTACATGAATGCCATTGCCAACCTCCAATCAGTTAGCAGTAGCACTTGATTCCTCTCTTTTGGCTTCTGCCTCCAGATAATGATTTGGGCTTTAGGTAGTGAATCTAAATAAAGGCGGCTTTTCGGGCCAAGGCACCCTACTTTATTTCTATACAGTTGTTGCATATCAGGAAAAAATGGTAGAGGTTTATATATGCCGATGGCACATGGTTTAATTTATGAATTAATTATCTGTCAATTTACTTTTTTATATATGCATATAAATATTTCAAACAGTACTGCATCTCCATTTTACACATGGTGGATCAACGATTAATGTATGTGTTTAGCTATTGCTAACGTCAGAATTTGGTCAGATTATAAATGGGATCGGGCAATGAAGCAAGAATTGATCAGCTCATAGAAGAAGACCGATTGACACAGTGAGAGAGCCGATCAAACAGGTTAAGGATAGATTCGATTTATATCTAAATAAGACCGAGTATGAGGAGAAGTCGTGGAAATCACGGTAGTTTATTTTATCTATGTTATGTAATATATACAAGTTTAATTAGATTTGTAACTTATTAGAGATTAGTTTCCTTATGTATTTAGAAAATATTGTCCAAGGGTTGACTATAATCTCGTCGGACTCTTATAATTCTAAGGTATAAATATGGATCCTTAGAACCTATTGAAGGAATCAAACAGATTATACATCAACTCAACTCTCGGCGCATCACCATCCTAACTCGTCTAGGTTTACTCTGGCAGGTTCTAACTCTCGATGCAGCCCTAGGTCCGATCTTCGGCAAAGAGGTAAGTCCCACCATTACTCTAATCCATTCAAGATCTAACCTCTTAGTCCAATTGAATGTACCGCATCACACTTGTGTGAGGCCTATTGGTTCATCGGCTTCCCTCTACCATCGTTGGCCTCGTGCTGCATCGGTTAGGTCCGACCTACAAGACCGGTGGCGGTAGATCGAACCGTTAGCCCAGTAGGTCCTCACGCGACATTTTATCAGAGTGAGTAGCCAATGAGTTATTCTTATCTTGCGCTTCATGCCTAACTTATCGGCTATTTGGCCAATACACATTTATATATCTTTGTCATATATCCTCGACGATTAATCTGCTAGAGACCAATTTGGTCCCATCAAATCTAGCCTAATACTATGTTAGTAAGGTCTGATCTATCAGGTTCATGTCCGATAGGGCTGACGTTGGGATCTAGCGGGTTTTATTCACCATCGGCTCAGATAGTCGATGAGATTAGATATAGACATGTGTCGGACGTTCGGCCGATAAGCAATCGATGGCCTCACCCCGTCCTTTTCATCGTTACATCTAATCTAGCCTCCATTGTCTCTATGCCGTTAGCCTCAACCTCATACTCTCTTGGTTAGGTTTGAGCTATCGAGACTAGTTCTAACAGTGTTGACATGGTGGTTGCTAGTTCTCAAGCCTTCTGGGGATTTGGGCCTCACTCCCTGCTTTCATCACTTACTCTATTTGGAGCGTTATCGGCTCTTCAACCGATAAGTCCCTTTAATTTATTCTATGTCTTTATTACCTACTCTTTCATTAGTTTTTTAGCCAATGCTCAAGCGTTATCTTTCTATTGGCACCCAGCCGATAAAGTAAGTCATATCAACTCATCGGCCGATTGGCTCGCAGATCTCATACTCTCTATCTTTTTGTCAATTGCAGGGTCAAATTAAGTGGCATACCCTCAAATCTTATAGACTTAAGGAACTGTACTGGAACTAAGCAGAACTCACAGGACTTCACATGACCAAAACATCATCTTCCCTAATTGGACCTCTGCCAGCTCACTCACGTCTTCGCCCGGTCTTACCAACCCCGTGAGATTTGGCGACCAACAATTATATACAAGTGGTACCATTTGATTTGCATTTGAATGTACTTTCATTTTCTTATGATTTTGTTTACATGCATCTACAACTTGTAGTAGAACAAACTAACTACAAAAGTTTAATATTGGTGATCGTCGAGCCAAGTCAACTATAGTTTATAAAATCAGGAAAGGGAGTAATTAGCTGCTATAGGGAAGATTCACCTTATTTATAAATAAACATGTGCGGAAAAAGGTTAGACAACTCTTCTAATCACTCAATAAACTCAAAAAATCATGCAGTGATCGAACCAAGGCATGTGTGATGCAAATTAAATCGTACTACAATTTAATTTGTGCTGTGAATGTGCGATGGACCTTTTAGCATGCTTAAGCTTGCAATGTCATGTAATTAGGGCCGTGTGGTTTGGACTTTATAACACTCGTGATTATAAAACTGTAACTTATATATATAGCTCTATCGGATACCATTTTATAAACTATTGTCCGAGATCAATTATACAAAAGCAGGTGAGATTAGCAGGGCCAGCATTAAGATTTCGGGGCCTAAACGAACACGACGCAACGGGTCTTTAGGACTAAATATTTTTTTATTTGTAATATATACTTATATAAACATGTGACATAAATAAATAATACTAACATAAAACCATATAATGAATACCTTAGTAGAAATATCCATTGTCTTTTTTAAAAATGAACTTATGCGGGCATTTCTTGAAGCAAAATCATTAATAAGATTTTGGAGATCAATAATGTCTAAGATATTCTTCTTAATGCTGCACATATCCAAGCCATTCAATCTTCCTGTGATATAATTGACCTCAAATAGTTTTTAAGTAATTTCAATTTCAAAAAACTTCTTCAAGTTGATGCTACAGTGACAAAAAACAGTTAAGAGAATTAGACAGACAACATAGGCATAGGCACTTGGGAAGAGGAATAGAGAATAAATGGATGGATTGGAATTGGATCATCACCTCACCTGATCAGCAGCCAAACAAGCGACAGCCTTGATTGACGGCTGTGGGCTGTGGCTAGGAGTTTGGTTGGCGACGACATCTCATGATCTCAATAGCATCAAAGGGCGTGGGCGCAATGGCCATGTCACACCTACCCTAGTATGAGCAATAGTGGTATCTGAGAGAATACCGTAAGAGAAATATGAACCACCTCTCTAAGACTGATACTAATCCTAAAATATGGTACTGGTAATCACAGAAATGTATCATCGTAAATTATAATAATAATAACGAATAATAAACGTATATCTTAACTAGGTTGCATATTTTAGCATATCAGAGACTGTAGTGAAAAACATAGCGTAGTTAACATCAAGCCACAAGCACGGATTAGGTATAGGACAAAACCCTATCCTTCATCTTTGCTTCTCTCAAACCACTTAAAAAAAGAAGTATGAGTACATACATACTCAGTAAGTCATACAAATATGAACATAAACAGACTTTAAAGCATAACTAGGTTTATTTCACAACTCCTATTTTATTTTATATATTCAAAACTCCTATAGTGCATTTATTAGGATTGAGATCCTATCCCTAATCTCATATGAGAGTAGCTTAGCAACAACTCCATTTATTATTGTTTATTATTTACAAGAGACATAGGTATTAACTCAACTCGCGAGTCGCTTTGCAACGACATCAGTGTCAGTAGGTTACCAGAGTCTATAGCATATCGACAGTTTTCACCTTGTTACCAATTGATTAGTTTCTTTTCACTTTCCTAGAATCATGGGCCTCTGCTCAAACCATTATCCAACAACATTTATAGAGGCACAACACATCTCATCAATCTCAGCCTTCTACCCTCATATAGCCCATCAAGTGTACCATCAAAATTTACTTCACTTTCTTTTCATTACCATTATTAGTTTTTTTAAATATAGAGTTATCATCTTACACTCTTATTATGAAGCCATCTAACTTTTCAGACTACACAACTCTATTTATGACCACATAGGTCAACCGTTAGCCATATAGGCTAACTCTAGAAACAGTTCCCATCTCACGACTTTACTTCATAGCCATTTACAAACAAATCTATGCAAGATGGAGAATGGACCTAGAGGAACGCGACTATGTTTGCTATGCACTTAGCCTAGCCTTTAGTGTGACGAATGGTGAGGTATAGGGAAAGGCAGAGAGAGCTTGGATAGGTAGCCTTGTATGGGAGAAATGAAAGAGATAAGACGTTGCATGTCATGTTGTCTATATGCATAAAAGATAGAGTCAATGAAAGAGGGGACAAGGTGTATATGTATATTTTACAGGCTGAATGGAAAAGAAAGAAGAGGCAGAGATCATAGAAGTTTGTTTGGCTTGGCTTGGCTTGCTTGAATGATTGGTAGTATATATAGGAGAAAAAGAAATCCACATCAATGGATGGATGAGGCACACAACAAAGTTTTCATGTTGCTACTTTACTCTCACTGCTTGTTCTTGTCATTTGGTGCCTTTGTTATATAGCGATTGAGTGTAAGTTGGGAATGGCGGGTGCTAAAAAGATGGGTGAGAAAGAGAAATGAGTAAATCTCAGCTTTGCAAATTTTTATCTGCACGTGATTTCATTCATGGAGACATGAGAACTAGTATATAGGAGAGGATATTAAATAGTAATGAAAATATTTATCTAAATGGTTAAGATTTAAATACATAATTTAATTTTTTTTATGGAAAGGAATTATTTGTGGGTATAGTCAAAATTTTTAAAATCAAAAATTTAATTTTTTGGAGAGTTAAAGGTTTCGAGAATGGAATTAGGATTTAATGGTACTGTTGAGATAATTTTTTAAAAAAAACAGGTGTTACAGGCCAGTCGACGGGCGTAGTGCGGTGGGCAGAAGCCGAAAGGAAGAGCATTGCAGTTGTCGCTTGGTTCATTGCCTTGCAAGTTGTTGTCTCGAGATGGATGCGCATGCCACCTATCGTCGTGTCTAGCGACAGGAGCATGGAAATATTGATACATGAACATCTCCTGCACTCATGGGCCCTTAGCCTACTACCTATTGAGTATTTGGGCTGATACATTATACATATACCTATATACACCATATACCTAGGTATGGTCCCTCTTTGGCCTATGTCCTAGCTGTCACCCCTATGACCCTCCTTCAAAGTCGGGCCTAAGATTAGGTATTATTAGGAGCTAGTAAGAAAGAAATGCCCTTTATATTAGCAGGTTTTATTTTAATTTGTAATGTTTTTTAGTTGGGACATACCTCTGTTGTGTGAAAGGGATTGTATGAACTCAAGAGTTCCTTTTCCACTCCAGCATGCACTGAATTGTTTTGAAATACAACTTTGACCACAGATGGCAATCACCATTATATGTTTATAAATCCCATCAATTATAATCGTAATTATGGCATACTTTACTACATGATTTCTGAATACAATTGAAATATTTCAAAAGGTATTGATACTTGAAATTTTCAAAGTAAAGCTAATCTTTTTTGTGGGGAAAAAGTAAAGTTAATCCTATGGTTGTGACAAGTGTTAATTTGTGACCGGAAGGAGTAGTAACAATTATTAATGGGTAATTGTGCTTTTAACAAAGCTAACTTTTTGACCCATTTTTCTCAACATTGCTTATTTGACCTGCTTTTCAAAAATGAAGCTATTGTTTAGTCCTGTTCTACGATACCAAGTTAACGGTGTTAAACTCAGAGTCAAAATACCATTTATTCCCTTGCTTAGTTGACCATACTTTCTCAAAGGTTTTGTTTATTTGTCCAAGTTTTGTGCATTTAATGTATATAAAATATGTGGTAGAGATTCTGATAGATTTGTGACAAATTTGTTAAAGTTTCAATCATAATTCTGTCAAATCTAAGTTGAATTTATCACAAATCTATAAAATCTAAGTCAAATAATTACAGATCTATCAAAATTTCCATCACATATTTTATATACAGTAAGTGCATAAAACTAGGCCAAATAAACAAAACCATTGAGTAAGTATGGTCAAATAAGCAAGGGAATAAAAGGTATTTTGTCTCTGAGTATAACACCGTTAACTTGGCTTCACACAATATGATCAAACGGCTGCTTTATTTTTTAAAAGCAAGATCAAATTGGTGTTGGCCTTAAAAATGGGGTCAAAAGCACAATTATCCAATTATTAAACTATCAATTGTGATAAATCTAAATTTATAGCATGCTTTGTTATATATTTTTGTGGGTTTATCCATAGGGTATTGATTATACAAGTCATTTTTTTCAACTGGTCAATAAGTAGTGCACATCATCCTCTCACATTTTCCATGATAGCCACTTACCTCTTGAGCCCATAACTCTAGTCCTAGATGCCTATTATTCTAGTGGTAACTAAATTTATAATCAAAATTTATAATCAAAATTTATAATCAATAGATATACACCCTCTCACATTCTCTACGAAAAGTCACCGGCCTCCAATGCCCAAGTGTTCTCTAACGCAAAGCTGCGTTCATTTCTATCTGTTCCCAACCTCTTCTATCTCGTTTTCCGCATGCTCGCTTCCTGTTAAATTGTATTTTTTAAAATTTTTTATAGTAAAGTTGCTTTAAAAATCATATTAATCAAATTTTTAAGCTTTTTTCTAATACTTAATTAATCATGTGCTAATTGACCATGCCATTTTACATGCGTGGACGTCAAGTTTTTTTTAAATTGAACCTCCAATGTCTAACGTTGCGTAAGCGCCCATCTCATAGTCACATCACCACAATGCATCCCCTCATCGGGTCCAAACCCCTACTTATGACATAAAACATATTGGTCACTAATGAAATATTGATTGTTTCACTATAAGCGAATAAACTAATTAAAATAGAAAATGCCTATTTCTAATGAGCTCTATGACCTAACTTTAGATAGAAACATCCTTTCTTATTTATTACTTGGGCTAGAACAAAAGTGGCTAGGTCCTCTTTAATGCTTGTTAGGTCTATCTGACTTAGCCTCTAATCGTTTTTTATCACATATGAATATAGTATGATATGAGAATTTATGGATTAGGATTTATAAGGCATCTTTTTTTATTGGGTTCTAACCTCTGGGTTGAACGTAGTTACATGTGTCATCATTGTTTTTATGTGATAGCAAACATAAAAACCGCAAGTATTGCTGACTTGTTGTTGGACAGAAAAATCATACTTGTGATAGAGAGATAGCATAGTTATCCAATGTCAACCAAAATTTTGCTACATATGGTCCTCAAGCCCTGTCTATTACAGTGTCTAGAGGCGTGAAGTCGTATTTCTTGGCCGGGATGGAGTAGAGGTAATATACCATGCTCCATTTGGTAACTATGACTACAAGGACCAATGGCGGCTACAAAATAGTTAATTTAATCATTTGTCGCTTTGCTATTCTACAGTGTGTGAATTTAGTAAGAAAATAAGGTCCCTTACTCTTGATTATGGGCTACCATCAGACAATCGTTATTTTGGTGGGCATACAAACATCATTCTATGTATTTGATAATATTGTCCAATGCACATTTCAAACAGGTCTCGTTGATCATAGTTGAATCTAGAAAATCAACACGGTTGCCTGTTTTTCGGGCATGTAGCTAGCAAAGACTACAATAATTACATTATAGTTTAGAATATGACGAATATGTTTCTAATGGTAGTAAAGTATAAATCACTTAAAAAGATTAGAATTTCAACAATCCTGTGTCTAGCTGTCTAAGCCTGAATAAGTTCCATAAGTCGTTAAATCCAATGATAAACAATGATTAAGATAGTAAAAATGGTTGTTGATCATGCTCACCAATAAAGGATTGATCCTTATTGGTTCACTTGTTATTGGTCATCTCCATGTACCACACGTGCAACACTTGGCACACAGGACCCATCGCCCTTTGTTCATTGTCATCGACTAGAGGTTTGCTTAGCATGAACTGAGTTAGTGTTGATAACTTTGCTTTAGCCTTCTCTTTGCTAGCTCTGCTAGCCTTTTGCACTTGCTTGGACGCTTGTACCAGTGAGGTATGTGCCTTCTTACGCATTTTTAATGGAGGCAGATCATCAAGAGGTTGGTCAAGCTCCACGTCAGCACCACCAAAATGAGGCTCATTGAATGCCTGGTTAGCATGAGGTAGAGTGTGCACTAACTGGGTTTCGTGAGGCGCTTGCTGCTTCGAGGGTGGAGGATTTGATCGAGCTTTCACCCTGAAGACTCTATCTGCCTTAGGCCATTGAATCTATGTACCCTATGCAGTTGTTAGTGTTATAATCTCATCGTTTATCTCAAGGGGATAGCTCACTCATTTATCCCTCATTTGATCTACTTGTAGCCTCACATAATCGGCCACTAAGTCGATCCCATGCACCTTGGTTGTAGTGGTCAGTTTGAAACATAGACCACGGATGGCTTTAAAACTAAAGTCTGGTGTAACCCTCACAATGAGGATGCACTTGGCGGTATCTTACAGCACAATTTTAGGAATTTAGACACAAATGTAATTAAGATCTCGCTTAAAGTCATACTAATATTGTAAATATTACATCAATCATATGGTCGACTACAAATGACATAGGGTTGGCGGGTTGCTAATCAGCCCTCATTGATGCACAATTGCTTGGTTGAGCCGTGGGGCTTGCTTCAACGTGAGCGCCCACTTAAGATCTAGGCCAGTTGTGCACATGCTCATATTCAACCCTTATCCTCTCTAACTCACATTAAAACTTTTGTTTGAAGACCTTAGTTAGCTCAAACTTCACCTTCTCTTTAACCTCTTCTTGATGGTTTTCTTTAGGTAGGATTGTTTCTTCACCCTTAGGACTTTCTGCTTCTTCTACTGGTCATTGTACTTGGCTAAACTAGCCTTTCAATATACGATTGAGCCAATTCCTCAAGTACGGCCTAGATGTTCAGGGCTTCTAATCACTTTTGTCAATATGTCATCCTCTCGCCACGTTGATTTGACCTTGCTTTGTGAGACCTACTCCTCGCCTAGAGCAAGCTACAATGAGATAATTAGGTTGCTAGTGAAAATGGCGTATTGTTGTAGAAGAAAATGTTTACAAAACTATTCGTGTAGAGATACTCACGAGTTGGTGGTGCACTTCGGTGTCAGTAGAGTTCTCAAAGACGACCATCCCATCAAGAAGCATATTTCCTCAAGTTTAAGCCCAATTTATGGTTCATGTTTCTAGGATATCCTTAAATGGATCTAGGACGTTAGCCATTGTTGCAACTTCATCCTCCGCTACCCATCTTGCCTCTGTGGATAGGTACCCACCTATGCCGAGCCTTTGCGGGTACAGGTTCTTTGATTGGAGGAGCCGATATGCCATACTAATGACCTAGAACTCCAGTGTGTCTTTCTGGGCCACAAATTCTTCCTAGACTATCTCCATTATCTGTGGCCAATCTTTGAATGGAGTTGGCCTATTCAGGTTGAAGACAAACTCATTGACAAGCTTTGACTTGATGTTCTTCCATGAATTATCCATCTTATGGAAAGCACAGTGTTTTAGTGCATCCTCCGTGTTGGCTGGGAAGTCGTACAATTTCATCAACTTGTCCCATGTGCGTTCTTTCTAAGTGTCGGGGACATTCTTGAATTTAGGGTATAGGATCCCTAGGTATTCTTATGTGACGACCCTGTATGAGTTGCTGAACCTTGGGATGATGCTTTTATGGGTGACTGGTCTTCTGAGGTCATTGATCTCGGTGATGGTGAGCTTAGTGTCAAGCAACCTATTGCATGTCCTACGGGATCGTCTCGATGTTGGTGTCGTTGTTCTAGCTTATGTTGTTGCATTATTGTCAAACATTTCTAGTTATATAATGAAGTTAATCGTGTGTTAGAGAACAAGGCTTTGCTCTCAAATGGTGGATTGAAGGGGTTTTAACCTCTAGCCTCCTTACCACAAGGTATGGGGTTGATGGAAATGTTGTCTCTTACATCCACCACACCAAGCCGACAAGTTATTTTTAAAATTATTCCTAAACAAATAGAACATTTTCACAAATTATTTCTAAAATTTATAAACTACTAATTTTTAAACTAGCAGACTACTCATAAATGAATCACTATCAGTTCATGTGTTAAGCAAGCAGTACTCGCTAGGTATCACTAAATAGAAAAAGAATGGTCTGGACCCACCTAATCCAACATGAAGTACCAGTGATAACCAATCATTGCCTGCTCGAGTCAAACCAGTAGTGATAAGCCAGCGATGGTCAGTAGTGTTTCACCATTACATCAAATGTGTATGGTGCCTAAGCAAACCATCCTCTTTCTGGCCAATGTCATGCCAACGAAATAACCTAGCATCCTTCTCATTCATAAACAGTTGTCTGAAATGGTCTACAATGAGTACGTACCGTACAACCTTTGTAGAGGCACACTTCTTTGATTTCTTACCATCTACAGAAGTGTTATTTCTCTTGTACCGAGAAGCTTGGGACGTAGGGCATGAATCCAAGTCTACATACTCCTTGTAGTATAATATACAGTCATTCGGTCATACATGCATCCTTTTGATCACCAACCCCAAAGGACACAACACATACTTTGCTTCGTACATCATTGTTGGTAAAGTGTTTGGCTCAAGGAGTAAGTCTTTCAGCAAATCAAGGGCTATGTGAAAATCTTATCCGACTATCTATTACTTATCTTAAACTTCATAAGTTCAAGTACTATCAACAACTTCATGTATTTTGGCTTGCACCTAGGGAAGATAAGAGTCTCAAAATCCGCTATCAAGCACACAAACTTCTCATAGTCATTTTCGTTATACGCTAGAGCCTCAACATCTTATAACATCTAACCAATGACATCATCATCGACATCAAACATTCCGTATCCAACGAAGAAGGAGCGAACATGTCATCGTCATCATGTTGCTTGTATAGTACTTCCATCGATGTAGCTGTCACAGGTTCTTTCTCACTATATTTGAACCAACAAGTGTAACCATTTATGAATCCTCTACGTGTTAAGTGATATTGTCGCTAAATTCTTTCTGTAAACATCTTCTATTTTGTAGTACATGCATAGGCATACCATAATTTTTTTGCCCTTTTTAGACTTGTCATCCTCCATAGTATTTAAAAATTTAATAACTCCAACTCTAAACTCCTAGCTCAAGCTATTGCTAGTATACATCTAGTTTTTATCCATCTTCAATATTACATAAATACTAATTAGAATAATAGACTTATTTGGCAAAAAAATATACAACCTACATCCTAAAAAAATATGCAACACTAATTTTAGAAATTGGATGTGGAAATGGTTTTTTACCTCTATTTTAAAGCAAAAGTTTGCCCCTCGGCTTTTTCACCTCAATAGTAAATAGTGTGTTAGATGAGATAATTCAATTACTTAGTGCGCTCAATGTATATAAGATGGGCATATCTCTAACATGTTAGAAGACACAACCCATTGTACGTAGGAAAACATAACTGCGACGGGTGAAAACTAGTAACCCATCACAGATAGGTCCTCATTTATTATGAGTCTAGCACTCTGAAATGACACCAATGATTGGTGATGATTCCCATTGATCGACCCATCACAGATGAGCTCTTCCCATGACAAACCATGCTATTCAGCCCAACCTATGACAGGGCAAGTTGCCATCCGTCACAAGTGGGTCGTCAACGATGAGTAGATCTGGAGTAGTGCATCCTTCTGCCATGATTGTCGAAACCAAGTTTTTTTAAGGAGTTGACACCAAGTTATGAATTCAACCCAAGCCATACACATCTTCATTCCACCTTATTGCTAGCACATCTCCCCTAATCTATCATACTACCTTGTCATCAGCGATATGCCATTACAACACCTCCTATCACCAAATGAAATTAATTTTTTAAAGAAATTTATAAATATTATGGTATCTTACTATTCCAGTGTTAATTAGCAACCATTAAAAACACTTTAGGTAATGGATAGTTCATTAAATTATGAAATTACATCTGGCCCTTTGCATCTACCAAAATACACACAGCCATAAAAAGGAAAGAAAGAGGAAAACTAAAACAACATGAATATATCTTGTTGTCTAGTGGTAACATGCTCTATTATAGTGCTGACCACAACACAACGGTTATGATGTACTCTCCAGAACCACTAAAATACTTCAGGTAAAAACTAATTAACCACTGCTTCAACGAAATGACAATCTACCATGAAAGCCACCGAAAATTGAACCTCCAGGTCTACACAAAACCAACCAAAACCAGCACTGTGCCGTGCATTCAACCAAGGTATAAACTAACACTTAGAAACAAAACAAAAACCAAAATCCCCAAAAGAAATATTTTTTTTAAAAAAAAAGAGAAAATTAAGACGACGGAGGCGGCAGTATTCTATACTAGGGCTTGAGCGTGGCTAGTGGTAGTGGGAGTGACGTCCGAATAATCCTACTGTGTGCCCACCACGTGCTAGCTAGCTTTACCTCCACCACTGCCCATGGCGCGAAGCATCCATCCATTCATCACACTCCCTCCTCTATTTCTACCACCTCCTCTCCCCGCCCTCTCCTCCCCACACCACTCCTCTGCCTCTCCTGCCTCTCTTTCCTCTGCCCTTCATCAGCCATTAGCATCACTGCTTAGCAACCTAATCTCTACTGAGACAGAGCAGTAATAAATCAAAGTGGTTCAGCTCTGGAAGAAGAATCTGATTCTGAATTCTGCTGTGGATGGGTTTCTGCCAGGGAGAGGAAGGTAGGCCTTTGCTGTCCCTAACAAAGCTCCTTTTTATGTCTTTCTGAACATCGCCAGGATGATTGTCTTTCGTGTTCATGTGGATTCACTGATCCTTGTTTGGTCATCTTTGTTCTCTGCCTTTTGTGCTATATCTTGGTGTTTTTGGGCTCTCTGCTTCCATTCCTGGTGATGGCCTTCTCTGTTATGGTGTCGAAATCCTGCATGTATGAATTTACCGAGTTATTTTAGTTTGTTGTGTTTGCTTCCATTCCTGATTCTTGAAGAAGGGAAAAATAGAGGAAGAGGAGGGTACAGTTCAGTCATTGGTTATTGCCATGCATCATTCTCTTCTTGATTTTTATGTGTGTGCAGTCTCTTTCTGAATGATTCTGTATTGGAAGTTAGTACTTAGTAGAACTAACTGGAGAAGAAACCAAGATTTGCTTATTTATGTGTGGTAATTTCTAGTCTTGTTGGAAGTTGACATGCTTAGAGAAAGCAAACAAAATAGTGTTAATTTAATAAATCCCAATGTTTCCTTTAGGGCACTGCATGAAGCCAAGAATCTTCTAGCTTTTCACCCATTAGATTTCACCCAGTCATCCAATAAGGAGAAACAGCATGCAGATCACTGTTCTTTCCTTCTTGTTTCTGCAGCAGCAATAATTTTGCCCTTAAATTGCATAGCTGTCATGACAATTCAGCTACTCACCAACCAAATTGAGAACAGAAACCGAAATAATTTATTTTATTTTTGACTCTTCTGTGAATCCACCGCATGATGCACACCAAATTTGCCGCCGCGATGCGAAACTCCATGAGAGGTCGCATCACAAGGCAGAGGCAAGAAACAGAGTCTTGTTCGTCGTCGTCGTCGTCGACGACGACGACTCAGTTCTCATTGCTTGGCATTCTTGCTGTGTCTCCGGTCATGGCCATGTCTGATCGCCGTGTGTTTGTCAGTGCGTATGAGGATTCAGCTGCGTTTGTAAGTCGATTTTATTGATTGGTGCAGGCCTAGGTTGCCAAGATGGCTTCGCGGCGGTGTCTCCGGCTAATCTCCGGTCACTCTGGCCTTCCCCGTGGTGCCGCCGCCACCTCGCACCCTGAGTGAGGTGTGGGGTGCACGGGGGCATGCGATCTCCTCCACCGTCGTCCTCCCGATCTCGCCATCGCCGCTGAGGAGGGTCTCTCCCGTAGACAACGGCTAAGGTCTAAGGAGCAGACTGAAATTTGGAAGAAATTCGTCTAGAAAAGAGAAATTTGGAAGGCATTGTGATCTTGAGTTGGACAAGATGACCAAGATGAGCTGCATCCCCATTCTGCTCGCCGGCAGGAGGAAGAAACGAGTGGTAATTTGATCGAATTTTTGGGCTTTGTTTGTGAATTTTGCTTGATTTTTTGGGGTGTTTAGGTTGAGTTTGTAATGGCTGGTTGGTGTTCGACAGGTTGCTGATGCCAAGAAGGCTAGCGGGGATTGTCCCAAGGTGAAGCCGGTGGAGTTCATCAACGCTCCGGCTGCCAAATGCGGCGACAAGGTCGTGCCGTGCGACGTCAAGGTCGTCGTCGACGCGGTTGCCGCCGTCACGGTGATCAAATGCGGCGACAGTCATGGCGACGACGAGGTGCTGGCGAAGAAGGGCAGCCTGTCATCTGACTTCGAATTCGAGTTCCACGCGCGCGAGAAGCCCGACGGCCATGGCTCGGAGAAGGGCGTCGCCGCCTGCGCCGTGCCGGACTCGGTGATCGTGGGCGGGACAGAGGAGGTTGCCCCGGCGGCGTCGGCGGTAGAGTTGGTGAACGCGTCGCCGAAGCTGAAGAGGTCGTGCTCCAACATCGAGACGAAGCGGCCGAGCGGCGCGCACGACGCGGCGGAGGCGCCGGCGCGGTCGAGATCCTACGGCGATCTCAATAATCTGCACGGCGGCCTCTCCTTGGAGACAACACCGCGCGGCGCGCCGCCGGAGGCGAGCCCCACGTCGGTTCGGACGTCGCGCACCGCTGACCGCGTCATGCTGAAGAAGCGGTCGTCGAGCCAGGTGCTGCCGTCGTGGAGCCGCAAGCTGTGGTGGCGGCTGTTCCTCTGGAGCCAACGCAACTTGCACCGGCCGTGTCCGTCGGCGCGCCTCGCCGCCGCGTGCACCCCCGCCGGCCACCACGGCAGCGGGTACACCTCCGACACGCTGGAGGAGGGCCCGCCCGCCACAGCCGACAGCAAGAACAAGAAGGTGTTGGCCGACGACTCGCTGCCGATCCCGAGCCATTGGGTCGCCTTCTCGGCCGAGAACTCCCTCCACGACCGCGTCAGCGCGTGGGTGAACAGCATCGACAACGACACGTTCCGCATCGCCGAGGACGAGGACGACGACGAAGAAAACCACTACCACGGCGACGGTGACGACGATGGCGACCACGCCATGGAGCACGGTGACTGCGTGGAGCGCCCGCGCACCCTCGAGGTTGGCGAATCATCGGGGAAGGGCCACGGCAAGTCCAAGCGTTGCACGGGCGCCGACGAGGTGGCTCAAGCCAACACCATCATCCAGTCCCTTAACGCGTTCTCCTCGGTGGCGCACATCTCCAGCATGGGCCTCAAGCTGGTGCCGATGATCGCGCCGTTCTCCAACCTCCGCGCCGTCAACCTCTCCGGCAACTTCATCGGTGAGCACTGACACAAACGGACAGAGTGACAGTACCATTTTGTCACTGTAGCATTCAAGTAAAGTTGCTAGAGACTACTAGCACAGTACCTACTACCTTCAGTTGCCGGACAATGTCTGAATTTGGTTGCAACTACAGTTCATATATCGCCGAGATCACTGCCCAAGGTCCTGCACTCGCTCGATCTGTCGCACAACAAGATTGCAAACATCGAGGGGCTCCGGGAGCTGACGAAGCTGCGCGTGCTCAACCTCAGCTACAACCGGATTTCACGCATTGGCCACGGTAAGCACATCTCACTCACCAAAGTCATAATCTTCAGACTTTGAGTCTCCTGCATGTCCAAGCCTCCAGTTTTACCACTCACTCATAGTACATACAACTTTCAGACACTGTTGCTGTTTTTCATGTAAAGTAGAGTTCTTTTTCCTGTGGAGTCATGGTTCATGAGTGATTCCATTACCTTTTGGTGAAACCTGTAGTAGTGACAAAGATTAGAGTTTTTTATCTGTAGCATCTAGCTGAAAAACCAGTCTGGACCAGGACAATTGAGCATCAAGGACATGCCACATTGGTTCTAGCATGAATCTGCTTCATATATTGGCTGTCACTGCCTCGCTGTCAACAGTTGCCGGGATCCAGGACCATTAGTACAGTTGGAATGGGTCCTTTTTATCATCATCATGATCAAATCCCTGACCTCTGTCCATCCCATCCCTGGATGTAAAAGTGCACAACCTTATAATTGCCACCTTGGAACATGCATCCATCCACAGATCCACTGCTCTCTAGTGACATGAGCTTAATTCGCCAATCAATTCAGAGAAAGACTCTGACTTTACTTCAGATTTTGTAATCTTGCCAAGAATCAAGCTCAAAACCTGCAACTTTGGAGAGAAAATAAAAACCCTGCATTGCAACTACATTACTCTGAATTTCTTCAGGTTTTAAAAAAAATGTAATTCAGGTTTTGAAAATATTGCAGAGATGGTCGTTGTGATGTCTGACTGAAAATTAATGTTTGCTAATCAATTCACAGCAAAGCTCTGTTTTTACTTCAGATTTTGTAATCTTGGGAAAAAAAAGAAAAGGAAAATCTCTGAAGAAAATTACAACTACGTGACTCTGAAATTATTCACATTTTTCGAATCTTGTAGAGGCGATCATGCTGCTGAGTGACTGAAAATCAATTAAAATTGTTTTGATTTGGAGCAGGGCTGTCGAGATGCACGGCGCTGAGGGAGCTGTACCTTGCGGGGAACAAGATCAGCGACGTGGAGGGGCTGCACCGGCTGCTGAAGCTGGCGGTGCTGGACCTCGGGTTCAACAAGGTCACCACCACCAAGGCACTGGGACAGCTGGTGGCCAACTACCACTCGCTGCGGGCCCTCAACCTTGTCGGCAACCCGGTCCAGGCCAACGTCGGAGATGACGCCCTCCGCAGGGCCTCCACGGGCCTCCTCCCGCACCTCGCATACCTCAACAAGCAGCCCGTCAGGCCCCGGGAGGTCGCCGCGGCCGACGGCGCCGTGTCGCGCGCCGCGCTCGAGGCTGGTGGAGGGCGGGGCGCGGCGCGCAGGCGGTCGGCGGCCGCGGCGTCGAGGAGGCTGGGGCAGCGCGGGGAGGGGAGTGGCAGCGGCAGCGGGAGGAGCAGGTCCAAGGGGAGGCAGTGGAGCAGCTTGCCGTCGAGGAGGTGAGGCGAGGAGGAAGAAGAAACCAGGTCAGGTCCGTGTTGGAATAATGTACATACATTTGAATTTGGATTTGGAGATTTTTGAATTTTGAATTTGGATTAGAGAGAGAGAGAGAGAAGAGAGATTGTATTGCTGTGGGTGTGATGTTTGACTGAATATTATTGTTCAGTCGCAAAGTTCAATGGAGCTCATAGACTCCGATGAGGGAAAACGATGTCGAAACTAGTTAGTTCATGGTCGATCTTATGAGTGAAGCTCGGAATTTAGCCGGGCTTTGTTCAAACATATTCCTTTTTGTCTCCTTTTGAGAAGAAAGATTTCAAAAACAATTTCAGGCTTACAAATAAAAGTTACTTTGCAGTTTGATAGCTTTTGTCTCCTTTTGAGAAAAAGATCTTAGTTCAAAGCAATTTCGAAGGCTTGCAAATAAAAGTTACTATAAGGTCCTTCTGATAAGAAAGATATTAGTTCAAAACAATTCCATTTGAGAAGAAAGATCTTAGTTCAAAACAATTTCTTTTGAGAAGAAAGATCTTAGTTCCAAGTAATTTCGAAGGCTTACAAATAAAAGTTACTATGAGCTTCTTTTGAAAAGAAAGATCTTAGTTCAAAACAATTCATTTTGAGAAGAAAGATCTTAGTTCAAAGTAATTTCGAAGGCTTACAAATAAAAGTTACTGTGAGCTTATTTTGAGAAGAAAGATATTAGTTCAAAAAAATTTCAAAGGCTAACAAATAAAAGTTGCTTTGAGGTTATCAAAATTCCAAAATGTACTAAGATTCCAAAATTAAAAATGAAAAATACATCCAACCAGCCGGATTCGAACCAGCGACCCAAGGGTGAATCTGCAACGACTACAGTGCTCCGCTCTACAAACTGAACTAAAGTCGGAGGATGCTTTAGGTTAAGAGATTTTATATTAATACTTTAATTGTCATATTCACACAAACATTAACTTGTTCTGCTGTCGCTAAATTTGATGTGCGATAAAATGCTAAATTCTAAATGGTGGCTGTTTTCTATCTGCTTTTAGTATAAGCACGATAATCATCTGCCCCAGAAAAAAAAGATCCACTTCTGATTGCTGCAGGTATCACGCCACGTATGGCCCATGGTCTATATTTATCATTGATTTTTTTTCGAGGAACAGTTTTTTATTTGGGCCGAATTGCGATTGCAGAAATATGTTCGTCCAAATCATCAAGGAACACCAAAAACTACACACCACTCAAAGCAAAGAACCGATGCACCGTTGGTATGATCATATCCCATCCATCCTTACTTCGTTAACTTAGCTGAATTAATCTGTAGGTTTGTCACATAATATGATAAACGAATCTGTAGGTAAGATGCGTTTGATGCATACGTGCTCGTCGCCTTCAAGCAAACCCCGACCAAAACGCCACGTACTCACGTGCTCCATCCCATGCAGCATTTCGTCGAGCACCCACGCCACGTAATGCACATAAGCCTCCCTACTTAATCCGCGTCGAGTTGCGGCTTCTCTCTGTGCTGTGCGTGGTGTAGCTAGCTTGGGTAGCTTGGCAAACTAGACGACCATGGTGGAGGCGAAGCCGCGGGCTCACCGCCTCGCGGCGCTGCTGGTGGTGGTGGTGATGATGGGTTGGTCGGCGCGGCCGTGCGAGTCGTCGCTCTACCAGCCCCCGCCGCCGGCGGTGGAGTACCACGGCGGAGCGGTGCTGGAGGGCGCCGTGCCGGTGTCCGTGCTCTACTACGGTGCGTTCCCGCCTCACCACAGGGCCGTCGTCGCCGACTTCCTGCTGTCCCTGTCGCCGCGGGGGCGGGGCGGGACCAGCGGCAGCAGCACTCGTTCGGCGCGCCGGGGCCAGCTCCGCCGCCGACGGTGGCGAGGTGATGGGGCACCCTGGAGAGGTACGTGCGGAAGGCCGGCCGAGGCGGCGGGAGGCCGCCGGGGCGCGCGTGGTGCTGGCGAGCCAGGTCGACGACGAGGGGTTCTCGCTCCGGAAGCGCCTGTCGCGGGCGCAGGTGGAGCGGCCGACGTCGCGGTCGAGGGGTTCTGCTCTAGCTTGTGCGGCGTGCATGGCTCGTCGGCGCCCGGGCGCACCGTGCACGTGTGGGTGGGCGACACGTCGGCGCAGTGCCCCGGGCGGTGCGCGTGGCCGTTCCACGCCGCGGACGGCTACGCCTACGACGCCACCGGCAGGCGAGCGCACGACCACGGCCGCGCATACGTTGCCCTCGGCGCGCCCAACGGCAACGCCGGGGTGGACGGCATGGTGATCAACCTGGCGGCGCTGCTGGCCGGCTCGATGACGAACCCGTACGGGCGCGGGTACTTCCAGGGCGACGCGGCGGCGCCGGTGGAGGTGGCCGCCGCTTGCCAGGGTGTGTACGGCCGCGGCGCGTACCCCGGCTACCCCGGCGCCGTGAGGGTGGACGCGGCCACCGGCGCAGGGTACAACGTCGTGGGCAGGAATGGCCGGCGGTACCTCGTGCCGGCGCTCGTCGACCCCGACGACTACTCCAGCCTCATCTTGACCTAATTAATTAACTTAACAAGCTTTTGATTATTTGCTTCGTCAGCCATGGCTATCGATCTTCATATATGCTTGCTTGTAAGCATCGATTCATTGCGCGTGTAGCACCTGATCAGTTGTCTACGGAGTATATACGTACTCGTATCTTGTAAAGATACATGTATGAATTAACAAATATGTACACCAAATTAGTGTATCATGAAAGGCCATCTGACCAAAGTTTACTCAGATTTCATCAGCAGAATTTTTCGTCATTTGTTAAATATTGCCATTGTTTATATTGTAAATCATCACAATCCGATAGCAAGAAAATGATTCATGTGGGCTAGGGAAATTAAGTGACAATCTAAAACCTTAAAAGCGCCATCAAATGGAATGCAATGAATGAATATACACATGCCGTTGAACATTTTTGTTTAGCCTTTGGACTCAACCAGTTGAGTGATGGAGCTATTTCAGCGAGAATTTGTAAAAGACCTTGTTTACATGGGCCATCAATAATGGACCATCCACATGTATAGTCCAGGATGTTGAACTAAAATCTGGCCCACACAGCCCATCCAAACGAGACCTAAGAGACGAGTACACATAATATATACTGGCACCTGCTTGCACCATCCTAAGTCAGTCAATATTCCGATAAAAAAAAGGTCAACTAATGTTGTATTGATACCGGAATCATCCGCATGGGCATGCCTTAATTTGGAGGTAGAAAAATGCAATATGCTTGGAGAAACTTACAGTGAGATTTGTATAAATACCATTAGCTATTTCGTGGATTTATCGAGTAAATCAAATGGTGTGAGGAATTAGCTCGTTGTGGATGCTTAACTTGCCATATTGTTTTGAATTTATATTTGTTCTGGCTTAGCTATTTATCAATTGCCAAGACTTTTCCAAATTCTCGCTCACCCAATTTTTTTCTTTAACTAGTAAGATGTCCATAAACTATAACCGGCCATGCTCATTAGATTACAAATAAGTTGGAAGGGTAGATGATAAAATATTAGCTTTTACGATGGTTACGCATAGATATGGGAACGAGCGGACAGACGCTTTGCATGCAATAGAAGCATGAGAGGAGCGAACGGATGACTCTACTTTTATGTAGTTTAGATATCAAAACATATTCACAAGCACACATCTCAAGAGACCACAACTTCTCTTCTCCAACCTCAGGAGCACAATGAAGAACTCATCAGCAGCAAGCGGCCAACGACTAACCTCATCCTCCTCCCTGGCAGTGATGACGATGGTAGCGACAACCCTATTGAGTTAGCATTTGGGGGTTGGTGGTTGGGGTTTAAAGAGAAGGACACAGGCTTAGAATAAGACCTGAGAGAAGGTAGAACTTAACAATAAGTAGGAATATTAGGGTTATGATGACGTCAAATCTAAGGAGAAGATAGTAGGAACAGATAAAATAGAGTGGCTAGGAGGCATGGGGGCATAATGGTGCAGTTAGAATCGAGAAGATTGCTAGTTTAGTTCAGGCTGGAGAAGATGAACATGGAAATAATTTCGGTGAAGACCGGATGCAAACCGCTGGGTGTGCAGCCCCCGCCCAGATGCATCACGCGTGGACTAAGTACGGATCCAACGGCCGGCCCGTTCGGCTCCAGCCGCGCCTCGCTCAGCTCGGCTCGCGTCGTGGACTCCACTGCCAGGAGCGGAAAGCGTCGAGCGGGCCGGCTCGCCTTCCTCCCTTGGAAACGGCCGACAAGCACGGACGGCCGGGTCCTCGACGGCGAGCAGCTCGTTGATTCGTCGTCGAGCACCCCGACCTCCCCGAACAAGGCGTTCGCGCTGAGCGGGACGTCACCACCGGCGACGGCACGGTGGGCGTTTGGGCCGGAAAACGTCTCGTGGATGTACAGGCGGATGTGCGTGGCGCGCGCCAACGGCGGATGATGACGAGGAGGTCATGACAAGAACGCGAGCATCACCGGCGGGACCAGCGATGGCCTCGACGAGGAGGCAGTCATGAAAGTGACGGGAGATCCGGCTGCTAGCTTTCTGCTGCGGTGTTCGATCGAATTGCTATGTGCAGGCTACAATGTTGATTTCCCGGTTTGCTCATTGCCATGTTGATTGATCCGCCCAAGCTGCAATGCATCTGCATCAAGACTTATTCTTCCATGTGTAGGGTGAAAGCTAGCTAGCTTGGCTGGGTGCCTGGGCCAACTAGAAGAGGACGCCATATCGGTAGGTAGACGACGGCGCCACGGCTCGGCAGCTTTCGTTCCGCCTTGAATTGGTGCGCTACTGTTAACACTAAAATTTGATAACACTAGAGAAAGATTGAAAAGACGATCGATTTAGTAAAGAAAAGTCCGATTGCTATAAGAAAAAATCCGATTGAAAAAAGCGAAAAAGGATTTAGTTTAATTATAGAATACTATCCAAATGAGATCGAGTCTAAGAAGAAGACATAAAACTCACAGCAGGATAACTTATCTATGTAAATTATATGGATAGTTGTTGTAATTATATCGGACTCTGTAATGGCAGAATATAAATATAAACCTTCTGAAAGCTTATAAATTATCTCTCGATTAATACAATTTCAGCGCATCGCCACCCTAACTTATCTAGGTTTTTACCGGCGGGGTCTGGCTCTCGACGCAGAGCTATATCGGTTAAGTTTGATCTCTAGTGAAGGGGTAAGTCTCACCACTATCTCGATATATCTTGCTCTGTCTAAAGCTGTATCGATTAGGTTTGACATCTTAGTCAGATCGAGTGTACCGTATCACATCCGTGTCAGGCCTATCGGTTTACCAAGCTCTCTCTACCATCGTCCGTCCCATGCTGCATCAATTAGGTTCGACTTATGAGGCTACCGATAGTAGATTGAGCCATAAGCTTGTAGGATCTCTGCCCGGCGTTTCATTAGAGTCTTTAGCTGATAAGTTATCCATACCTTGAACAATACGCTTAGCACACATGTCTTTAGAATACTTCCATCGACCGTCACGCCTAGTGCATCAGCCTTTCGGTCGATGTATGCATACCTTCAGAGATGTCTTCTTACTGTACGCTCTGTTCCGTCTAAGGCTACATCGGTTAAGTTCGACCTCTTAGTCGGATCGAACGTACCTCATCACGTCCGCGCGAGGCACGCCGACGCGTCAGTCTCTCTCCTCCGTCCACGGTCTCGTGTTGCATCGGTTAGGTTACACCTACGAGATCAACGGCGGTGGTTCGAGCCGGTGCCTCGGCGGGTCTTCACGCGGTGTCTCGTTAGAGTGAGTAGCCGACAAGTTATCCTCAACGCAGGTCCCCACATCCATCTCGCGTATCGTCTAACGATCGATCCTCTAGAGGTCGATCCAGACACGTCGGGCGCTTCCTAGTATTGTCTCAGTTCGGTCCGATCTTCCAGAGCTCGCTCCTAACGTGGCCGGCGTCGAGATCTAGCAGGTCTCGTTCTCCATTGACTTGAGCAGCCGATGGGTTTAGGTGTAGGCTTGCATCGGACGTTCGGTCGGTAGGTAGTCGTTGACCTCTTCTCTTTCATCCCTCGTCGTCACGTTCAGTCTAAGCCTCCATCGTCTCCGTGTCGTTAGTCCCCGGTCTCATACTGTATCAGTTCGATCTATCGAGGTTGGTCCTAATGGCGCTGTTACCGCGGTCATTGGCTCTCGTGGCTTCGCGGGAGATCGAGCCCCACTCTGCGAGTCGGATGCTATAGAGCGTCATCGGCTCTTTAGCCGATAAGTTCTCAAATTCGTTCCACGCATCTATCTCTCACGTCTCCATTGGCTGTTCAGCCGATACTCGAGCGCTACAGTTTCCATCAAGGGATCCCGCGTGCTTTGCTATCCTTTGAATACCCTTCTATGTCCCCATCAGCTCTGCGTCCGATGGATCAGGATCTCGTTTTCGCTACACTAGGAACCATCACATCCGTTGACATCTGCCTACGCCTTCATCGGCTCTCCAGCCGATAGAAGAGCATTCTAATCCCTATCGATGACTACCTGATAGCAGGAGATATCCAGACGCGCCCGATAACCAACTCGATCCTATCAGTGATCAGCCGATAGCGAAAGCTCTTATTGGCCTATCGTCCGACTGATCCGTTCACCTTACCTTCTTATCAATTACAATGTTAAATTGACTGGCACGTCCTTGAACTTCGTAGCTTAAGGACCTATACTGAAGCTAAATAGATCTCCCAGTCCTTCGCGTGACCGAGCCACCGTCTCTCCCCGATCGGACCTCCACTCGACCCGATCAGACCTTCCCTTGTGAGGTTTGGCAGTGAGCAGCTACAAAGATGGACATCTCATTATATGCGTGTATCACAAAGCGGCTGATCTATCTCTACGATCGAAGAGGTAGGCATCGAGCGCGTCGTTGCCCATGTACTCGTACACGAGAGCGCGCACGGTGGTGTCTAAGCAGAAGCCCAATAACCTAACGAGGTTGATGTGGTGCGTCCACCGAATGGTGCCCAACTCCAGCGCGAACTGCTTGTTCTTGGACCTCACGCAACGGCGAGGCCGTTGGGAAGCGTACCCCTATAGACGGTCTCCAAGCCGCTGCGGTCCAGACGAGGGAGGGAGATCGCAGCGACGGTGGGAAAGGGGGAAGCCATCCCACTCGACGCGATGCGAGCTGAGCTGAGGAAGCATTGAATGTCCTATTCGCGTTGCACGGCTTGCACCAGGAGTTGAGCTAGCTGGCCGTTAGATCCGTACATAGTCCACGCGTCATGTATCTAGGCCAGGGCTGCACAGCCAGTAGTTTGTATTCTGTCCCACCAAAATTTTTCGGATGAACATCAAGGGTGCTAAGCAATAGAATGTGATTTCGTAAATATTGGTCGACTGATGGCTAGACAGGCCTATATTGCCCTTGTTAGAGTATTCCTTCCCCTTGAGATAATTAATAAGATTTGATAATTGTTTTTTAAGATAGTGCGTGTGACTCGAGACGATTTTCTACCAAATACTATGCTATTACCCGGATACTTGTATATTCCTTTTCTTTTACTGTCAAAAAGTTCTTTCTCGACACGAATCCCCTCTGAGACGGGCAATTTTCCATGTTGTTGTCATCATCATCATCAAGTCCCAATAAAAATCAACGGCCACGATCCACTCAAAACTTTTCAACTCCTGGTGGTTCTCTCTTCTGTCACCGACCGACCGGCCTCAACTCCCCCACTTTGTCCTCCCTTCCCAGATCTGATCCGCGCCAGCGATCGCCGGACCACCGCCCCGCCGCCATGGCGCTCACCCTCCGCAAGAAGCAGCTCGGTAAGCACCAACTCATCCCCTCCTCCACTTCGCTCCTGCCTTGTTTAGTTCTTCCGATCTGACCGCACCGCGTGCTGTGTGTCTCTGTGATCCAGATTTGATCGTGAGGATGCTCCACCTGAACCAGCAGCAGGGGTCTCCCGACGGGGTGGGTGGAGGAGGTGGTGGGGGAGATGGGGAGGAGGAGGAGGCGTACAAGATCCTGGTGATGGACTCCCCCTGCATCGCGCTCCTGGCACCGGTGCTCCGCGTCGGGGACCTCCGCAAGCACGGCGTCACGCTTCACCTCAACATCGACAAGGCGAGGCAGCAGGTCCCCGACGCCCCCGCAGTCTACCTGGTGCGACCCACCGCCGCCAACGTCGACCGGATAGCCGCCGACGCCGCCGCGGGGCTCTACGCCTCGTTCCACGTCAACTTCTCCACCTCCGTCCCGCGCCCCGTCCTCGAGCGCCTCGCCTCCGCCACCGCCGCGTCCCGCTGCGCGCACCGCGTCGCTCGCGTCGCCGACCAGTACCTCGACTTCGTCTGCCTCGAGGAGGGGCTCTTCTCCCTCGCCCAGCCTCGCGCCTACGTCGCGCTCAACGACCCCGCGGCCGCTGAATCCGACATCACCGCGCTCATCGATGCCATCGCGCTCGGGCTCTTCTGTGTTGTCGCCACGCTCGGCACCGTGCCGGTCATCAGGTGCGCACGCGGCGGGCCGGCGGAGATGGTTGCGGTCGCGCTTGACGCCCGCCTCCGGGATCACCTCATCGTCAAGCCCAATCTCTTCACTGAGGCTGCGTCCACAGCAATTGCATCGTTCCAGCGGCCAGTCCTGTGCCTGTTCGATAGGAATTTCGAGCTTTCGGTGGGAATCCAGCATGACTGGAGCTACCGCCCACTGGTCCATGATGTGCTCGGCTTGAAGTCGAACATACTGAGGTTGCCAACAGAGAGGTATGAGTTGGATGACTCTGACTCATTCTGGGTGGCAAATAGCTGGTTGCAATTCCCCAAAGTGGCAGAGGAAATTGAGGCACAGCTTGCCAAGTACAAGCAGGATGTGGATGAGGTGAACCAGCGCACAGGTGGTGGCAGGGATGGTGTTGAGTTTGATGGAACTGATCTCATTGGCAACACCAGGCATCTCATGAACGCGGTGAACTCGCTCCCGGAACTAACGGAACGGAAGAAGATGATTGATAAGCACACAAATATTGCAACGGCATTGCTTGGGCATATCAAGGAGAGGTCTCTGGATGGATATTGTGAGTGTGAGAACAATATGCTTGTGGATGGCACCTTGGACCGGAACAAGTTGCTGAACCTTCTGAGAGGGAATGGCACCAAGGAGGATAAGCTCCGGCTTGCTGTGACCTACCTGTTGTCGTTTGAGACACCACAGCCATCTGACCTAGAACAGGTTGAGGCTGCGCTGCGTGAGTCAGAAGCGGACATGTCTGCATTTCAGTATGCGAAGAGGATAAAGTCATTAAACAGCCAGTTCGCTGGTGCATCAAGCACAGCAAGCAAGGGTCAGCTTGTTGATTGGGCAGAGAAGCTTTATGGGCACTCCATTATTGCCATGACGACACAGGTGAAGAATCTATTATCAGATGGAAGGCAGCTAGCCATTACAAGGACTGTTGAAGCTCTGATGGATGGGAAACCAAACCCAGAAGTTGACAACTACCTACTATTTGATCCACGGGCCCCTAAATCAGGAACTGGTGGGCAGTTCAGAGGACCCTTCAGAGAAGCTATTGTTTTCATGATTGGTGGTGGAAATTACATTGAATACAGGAGCTTGTTGGAGCTAGCGCAACGTTCACAGATTTCCAAGCAAGTCATATATGGAGCAACAGAAATTCTTAATGGAGTGGAGTTTATTCAGCAACTCTCAGAATTGGGGCAGAAAGCTGGGTTGGGTGGTGTCAGCAGCAGCCTGCCACCTCAATAAACAGGCTCCTATGAGATATTTTGATGTTTATGCGTTATTCAAGCTTCCTAGATTGCAGTAAATAGTCTCTTACCAGACTTTTGATGTTAAGGAGTGATCCAGATTGCATAGTTCAATGGTATCGGCTCGACTTTGAATGAGTTATTAATACAAAGCTTTCTTATGATTTTGTCTTTTCTGAGAGTCTGATATGATAGCAACATAGCGTCCATGTATGCGCATTTCTTTTAACATCATTTATTTCTTGTCTCCTTTTAGTTCTTTGAGATTTGAGAAATTGTTTAGTGAAATATTATTTGCACACTTCAATCTGTTCATGATTAGTTATGATATTAAGACCACTTCTGATACCTAGACAAATCAATTCTGTTAAAAAAGGTAGTGGATATTTGTCAGGCGTACTGGTTCTGTCTGCATTCCTGCACAAATGAATTCCTGCTGGGACAGCATGTACCAGTGTGGGGGTCAGTGGGTATGTCCGCAGGAGGCAACAGGGCCTCTCCTGGATACAAAAGGACAATCCATGCAATTCCTGATGAGGCTTGAAGGCAGAGAAGGCCCTAATTACTTTCGTTGCTCTTCCAATTTCATACCTGATGATTTATTTCCACAACAGTGTTTCTGTTGCCCACTTGTGTTCACTCTTTCTATGCCCACGTGTGCTCACTCTATTCAGGCAGGGAAACATCTTTAGTTATCTAGAGATGGATTCCTTAAAAAGCACGATGCATTTTCTCTCATTTTTTGTAATTTTGTATAATCAGCCACCTAATTTGCACTATTAGTTTAGTTTCTGTCATTGCTGCTCTATCGGTAAAGCTTCTGTTTGTGAGGCAAACTAAATTTGAGTCTGAGAAGTTTTGGCATTGTGGTTGGTTCTGTCGGCTATGAACTGACTGGGTGTACACTCCTCTAGTTCTGCAAGATGCCATTCTTTTTTTTAAGCATGGAACTATATATCTTTGTCAGTTCAGTAATGGGTTGGATTATGGATTGGACCAATTGCTATGATATGATTCTTTCTGGGTCTTTGTGTAGCAACTATTGAGCCAAGAGTGAGATATTAGTAGCTTTAAAATTAATATCATCCAGAGTAGAATTATTAGCTTTTTGGATGGTCTAGATTAATGCTTGCCATCAAATGAACTATATATACATTGAAGTTACAGGTTTGGAAACTAGGAATGATAATTATTTCAATTTGAGCTCTGAATAAAACTTCTGTGTGGGTGCCTCTATTTATCTAGGAATCAGAACTCCAGTGTTTCAGATAGTGTGCAATAATCATTTTTTTACATTCAAGTTGCATAACATTTATTTAGATATGAACATGCTTTACTTACTGTTCTCGAATTCACTTCTGTAGCACCAGATTATCTTATTTTTGATTGGGTGTTATAAAATAAAAAGTTTCTGTCCTATTTCAGTTTACTTGAGGGGCAAGGGCTGCCTGTGGAACTTCATTAATTGGCTACTCTTTCTTTTTTACTATTGCAACTCTGGGTTTCCAAAATTTTTATACATCTATGCTGCCAACAATATTTTATGTAGTATCTGAGATTCATTTGTTTTCTGCTATTGTAGTGAATAAAATTTTAGGAGAAAATGATTGTGGTCACATCTGTTTCATCATTCTCTCATATGCTAAAATTTTATGTAGTTCAGTACTTTTTTGGTTTTGCCTTTGCTAATCCCTACTTCAGATTTACTTTAGGTAGGTGTGATATTTTGTAGTTCCACAGTGATGGTATGTTGTTCACCTTGAGCTCCTTTTTACTTTATGATGAAAACAGAATAGGATGTAATAAAGGGTAGATTAGTTTCAAGTGATTAGTTTTTAATTCTTCCCATGGAAAATGTGCACATACTCTGTTTTGTGTGGATTTTCAGAACTAATGTTGACATTTCTCAGGCTACCATTATTGCACTATTTCCTACATTAGTCTTTGTGTCTATGCAGGCAGTTGAACCAAGTGCAGGGAAATTTCTTCTGATATTGTGATTGAGCGCCAGATGGTGATGTATATGAAGATGGCTAGAATCTGACTACCTGCTTTTTAAGGTAAGTAATTCCTGGTGCGTGTTGCATATCTAGAATAGACTTCTGAAATATAGTGATGCATACAAATGAAATGGCATTAGAGAGGTTTGGCCTGCCAAAGAGTTACATTTGAATCACTCTCTTTGTGTCTGAGGCACTGAATAAATCTGTTTAGGCAATTGTGGAACTTTACTACTATGCCTATGCCTTTTTTCCAGCTGTACTCCACTGATTTTTACGACATGTTTTCATGGTTTCTGCCAATTTGAAGCAATATTCGTTGCATGTGTTTTTTCCAACAGGCTATATAGACTTACGATTGAATGTCACAAACACTGCTTGACTGTGTGCACATTTATTGTGGTTGTTACCTACTTTCTTGATAAGGTACCCAGTGAACAGTCCTAACAAGTTTGGCAAACTAATAGCAGTGTTCTGGTGGGGGTTTATGATTCATCTGGAATGTACTTATATCATCTAACCAAAGGAATGGACTAGTCATTTTCTTTCTAAGTCTGTTCTTGCAATACATAACTGATGCATCAAAGTAGTGGGAATATTGTGTACATACAACAAGTTTGTTCTAGAAGTGTAATATAATTTATATAAGGTCCTAAAAGCAGTTTTGGACACAATTGTGTTCTCTATACTGCAAGATTGGTACTGCACTGATGGTTGCTGCAAGCTCTTGCCATGTGCATTCAGTTGCAGTTTGAATAGTTGGATTATGATGGCAACTGTGCATTGTTGCATTCTGTCCATCAATGATCCTTCTGAAATTTTCCACCAGAGACTGTACTGTGGGATAGGGTGCGCAACGCCTACATCACATCCTAGTGTTACTTCAAGACTGTAGCAATGCATTGCAGGCAACATGGGTTCGTTGAGTTGTGCTGTTTGTACTTTGTAGCATGTCAAGTACTCATGTTTGTTCTGCAGAACTAGGTGATTATAATTTAAAAATATGCATTCATTCTTTTATGAGGATGTGATGCTTAGAATATTCAAACCATTTTGGTTTGAGTGTTCATGATATTAATGGCTTTATGCTCGTCATACCAATTTTGGAAGTCTTTCAGGAGAAAACGTAGGATGGAAATTAGTTTGTGCACAACCACTGGAATTGATTTTCTGATATGATGTGCAGCAAATAGAAACCCCTGAAGATAGGTCCTTCCCATGGACATAGTTGACTTAGCATGAGCTTGATTTGTATAGTCAACAGTGGCAGCATGCTGGCAGAGATACAATCATGCAGTAGCATAAACTTGAAATGCGTTTAGTTCTGAAAAGATGAGATTGGCTGGCTCCAATTCCATCAGTATCTCAAATAAAAATCCCTCATCTTACTCATTTGTTAATAAGTATAGTGCCACATAATATTACAATTTACATCCATGTACACAAGCATAAACATGCTTTTCCAAACATATCACATCAGAGTATATACACAAAGTGTATAGCCCAATTAAAAGAAGGAATTGCCCAGTCAAACAGCTAACTTTTACAAGATATAAGATGGTTCAAGGTTAAAAAAAAAAGGTGGATCTCTAAGAATCCTCAACATAGTTGTGTTAATCTATTCAGCTACCTCAATCTGAGGTTGTGTTAAGAGGTTGTATATTTCGTTCTTCACAGCCATCTTAGATCAGTATTATCAAGATTAACTTGTTTACGCTTCTATCCCTAACAGTTTTATTTTCACTCTCATTTTCACCATGATTTTTAATCTGAATTTGATAACTCAGCAATGTCATTATGCCACTAATTCTGTCTTTGACTGAATGATTGCTCAAATCCCAGTGATCTAGATATATATTTAATTGTTCCCTCCCTGAGCAAGTCATTGTTGACTTGTTGTACATGATTGAAGTACATAATATGACTTATTTGCTCACGTGCAAGATTAAATAAGTGATGTAAGTCGTAGTTCATATCAACTGATCATTTCAGTTTTCTCTATGGTGCAACTGGATGGTTCTGCTGCTTCCTGCAAGAAACTGTGTAAGTCTTCCTTGCCTTTCGTCAGATTGATAAATTCTGGGGTATGACTTCCTTTGATTTTCTGCAGCAGCATCTTGCTCAATCTTAGTTATGTTGATTTTGCGTTGCCCATCCAAGTTTATCCTGATATTCATCTCAGAAAGAACTGCAGTTGCTGTATGATACGGTGGCAGCTGGTAAATAGTGGCCGAGCCAGTAAGTTTTCTCAATCCCTTTGTTGATATATCCTCTGCAGATGCCGAGCAAGGCGACACATGTCATCCATGATCTCTTGTTCTAAATCCTCCTCGATGTCGGCCTCCAACTCATCGCGAATCTGTAGCTCCTCAGCAGAAATTGTTGTTCTCTGATGCATCACCCTGTTTGCAATAATTGTGTCTGAGAAAGTTCATGTTATGCATCATCTTAATTTTGTTCTTTGTCCCTTAATTTTTGGTAAATAAATTCAAATCGATACTGCAGTTGTTGGAATACCATAAAAATTAACTGTACATGATATGTTAAACTGCCTACCTATACCCGAGCGATATAGATTATACCAGAGCATTGAGTTATTTTATTATATTTTCATATTATAAGACGTTTTTGGCTAAATTTATAAAAAAAATAGCAACATCTATAATACTGTATTAAATTTAATATTTAATATATTTTGATAGTTAAAAATATTACTATATTTTTTAAAACATAGTTAAACTAGTTTGACTTAAAAAAAATCAAAACTAGAGTACATAATATGATCTAGGGCGTTATTTTTACACTTACTGTGTGAAAAAGTAGATTTCAAGGAAATGCTAAAAATGAACTTTACCTTTCAAGAAAGAAGCAAATTTAGGTTTCTTCAAATTAATCACTAGCATGTAACGAATTTATCTCCAGATGGTTTTTAATTGATTATATAAATATGCCCTTGCAAGAAAAAGTATATATATGTGAAACACCCTGCCCCAAATCTACTTGCCCACTCTACTCCTGTATTTATATTATATAGCATCTTGTTCTTGATTCATATAAAAATATTAAATAGAGATACTATATTTAGAGTGAAAAGATGGCTCAAGTTTATCTAAATTCTCCACATGAGACTAATATCATTAAGTATAACGGATCGAAATTAGAACTAAAACACAAGTACGGACCGAAACAGAGCTAGGGTATGACACTCTCCTTTATGAGTTGATGCTCTCGATAGCTTATCGTAACTCAGTAGACAAATTCTTGGGATCTTTTCTTGATGCTACGGTGTTTTGGCGTGTCCCTTTTACAGGGTAACACATACTCGTGCAATGTGGATTAAAGTTCTAATACCACCTATAATACCTTAACCCTAAATCTATATAGCCACACTCTATACTTTTATTCATGCTTTGTGTAAAAGTTTAATTTAGAGTTACTATGATTAGAGTGAATTAGATATATAAGATGATCTAAACCTATCTTAATTTCACCAAACGAATTAGTAAGTAGGGTCAAAATAAACTATGAATCGGCTAGTATTATAATATGCATATGGCATGTATACATATGTGAATATCAAACTTATACTACCTTATATAGCCATGCTTCGAAGGTACACACTCTACTAAATAAAGTCGAAAATAAGTGGTTCTATTTTCCTAGGAGTTGTCAGCTGTATGCATATTTCTTTGTGGCAACATTTCCTTCCAGCTCCAAATAACCATATCATATATATTCTCAATCTGAGCTAAATCATGGTCAGACCTTTCCCCCATAGTAATAGTTTCCTTTTGGTAAAAGTGATACTTCCTCTGTTCTAAAATAAGAGATTATTTTAGAAGAGAGAAGACAAATTATAAGGAAAAAAAAGACCAAGATATTCCTTATTGAATAAGAGATGTTGAAGTGTGGGAGTGTGGTTGAGGGTAAAATAGAAAGAAATTTAAGAGATAGGTGGTAAGTGGGAGTAGTTGTACTATTAAATAATCATTTATTAAATAATAAATTTTACATCTAAAGTGATTATTTATTTTGGGAGGGAGAGAGTATTATAAAATTTATGCATATTCGTTGTTTTTCATCCTATGCACACGACAAAAGAATATTTGAAAATAGCGATGAAATCTGATGTTGACAGATAAACCGGGTTCCTATTTAGTAAAGATGCATGCATGTCAATTACAGCTTAAACTACATGACAAATGTCCTCCTTTGTCCCCTTGGCCAAGCTTGCGAAAGATTTTCCTATAGAACACGCATGTCTACAGTAGATCTGCGTTCCTAAGCTTCATCCACCTACAATACAATCTTTCCCATCCATGGAACAATACTAATTAACTGAAACTAATTAACACTTTCCTATGCAAGCTAGCATCAATAAAGTATGAAGTAAAAATTTTTGTCGGTTGAGAAAACGAAGTAATTAAATATCAAAGCTGAACAATTACGCATACACCAAATACACACATAATAAAACCACCTTGAATTTTTTAAGCTATCAGCTTTGTTTGTATTAAGTTGTTTAAGAAGATAGGGTGCTGACCAAAACAAAGACGGCAGGGATGAACAATGCTTCCAAACTTTGTAATCTCACGCCGCAATGAACCATGCATATGTATAAGAGATAATGAAATCTTTCTATTACCCCACACACAATCCTCCCAAGATTCGCACAGATTTATCTTTAAAAAATTAACTCTAGTTTTCACACATAGTACTTAGTTAAGTTGATATACTAATTTTTCGTGCACCCTATGTAAATTAATGATTTAATCTTGAAGGCTGGAACTTCACACATCTCAAATTGGAAAAATAAGCTTTAGTTACTGAACTATTTCGCTGAAGTATTTAAACAGAGAAATTTTTTATTTTTGTCTCACTGTATTCCTGAACTATTGAAATTGTGTCGCTTATATTTTGGTTTGCCTTGAAGAGGTCATGTTGAAAATAAAATATTGTAAGATGATAGATGGCATCATATCTCAGGTTACTAAATACATTTTTTTGAAATTTAATTAATTATTTGCAAAGATTGGTACAGCGAAGTCACGTTTTACCCCCCCCCCCCCCCCCCTAAAAAAAAGATATGAAATGCACGCAAATGGTCTTGGACAATTTTTTTTAAAAATGTTTTATACCTTGTATCGCTCCATAAAACTATTCTCTCCATGTATTTTCTATATGATGTTAAACTAACCACCATCCTATAAAAACACGGAGGTGGTACAACAATTAAAAAAAAGACTTGGCATAGACTTGCATAAATAGAAAACAAGGCAAATACAAATACAGTTAGGGAGCGAGGTGACAGGAGAACTGGGATGAAAAAAGTTTGGGGAGATAGGTACCGCAGAGAAAAAGTTTATAGCAGAATAAATAGACTTTTTTTTAAAGACTTAAAGATCGCCTTTCGCTCTTATCATCGTACTACCTAGTCAGAATGAGATTAAATGACCAAATTGAAGCTGATAATACAACTAAGTCATTAATGCAAAACAGCAAAATTTCCTTGCCCGTCACTAGCTAATTTCATTATAATATCACTGGCTCTAGTCCCTACATTTCAAAACTAATATATTGGCCAGCTTGTGTATTATAAAAACCAAATGTATTTAGTATATAATTGTCCTTGAAGAAACAAAATCTTACAAAACATAAGGATAATAATGTATAATATCCACACAATATTTTAGTTTTTCGTTTTTTAGTAGGTTGCTTATCTTACAAAACATAAGGAGAATATAATACCTACAACCTACTTTAGTTTATACTACTCAATTCTGTGCGAGTGTTTTTATGCAGTTTTCCTGCAGCCCAATGATTAGTAATGAGCAGGATAGAAAAGGGCAGCTTGCAAGGTTAAACGCACCTCCTTATCAGCTTCCTTAAATCTTTAATGGAAAAATATACAAACATCGATAGTACATAATCAGGCGAAAAAAATATATAGAGCTTATACTAGAGAACATCTCTACTTGTGTAGGAAGTCCTTACAAATAGAAGTTTCACTATTTTCGGTTTGAAATTTCTGAAGTTCAAGTAATGCGCACCTCCCCCCCCCCCTCCCAAGGAAATTATTTTGGTAGAAAAAACATTTTTTAATGAAGCAACTTTTATTGAAAATTAACCTAAATTTGTTAAAATTTAGACTTTTTTGGGTATAAAATTTCGTTTGTATCGTACCCTCAAAATATTTTTGTTTCTAAGACATACAACCGTGTTAAAAAAAAAGCCCTTTTAAATATATATTATATGTCCATACATCAGTTTGGAGGAGACTTCACGTGCTCCTAGAAGCACACTCCAAAGTCTCAACCCCTTAACCATGCAAATACGAAAAACCCAAGAAATATTAAACTAGATTATGATGGCATCCAGCACTTTATAAACTTTTCTAAATTAATTTGATCTACGAACCAAGGAAAAACATATTATGGTTAGAAGTTAATGTAAGATAAAAGGGAAAAGTTGTTCACAGAAATTTCTCCTTTTACAACTCTGTATTTTTGGAAATTTTGTAGAGTGGTACATGCCACCATGCATCTATATGTGTAACTATTTTTTTCTAGAATTTCCCCTAACTCTTCTCTTAATTGTATGGTTTTTAGGGGAATTTGGTGCTCCTTGGAATTAATTTATGAAATCACTTCTCCCTCCTTTCTTGACATTTCCGACAGCATATAGATCCATCCATGCCTTTACCACGTACAATAGATAAGTCTGATACATACATGTCGGTTTGCTGAAAGTCAGTGGTATTTTACTCAATAAGCGTTCACTAACTAATTAACTAACCAATAAACGGTTTCTTTTTATTTATTATAAATTTGAAATATTTGAAGCGTTTTAGTAATAAAGTGTTCATCAATTGTCAAAAGTAACTGTTCAAATACCACGCTGAAAGCTGCAGTTTTCCAATTTAAAGGTTCTTAGCCCACTGATTTGGCAAGAAAATATACCCGGCTGTATACATAGCATCTGTACTTGTATTCTTCTGTCTCCATTTCTTTTTATATAATTGGCTGTACACAGCACTACTGTCCCGAACATATACTCCCAAGGAAAAACAAAAAAAAATGGAAGGAAAACTTGTATCTTCTAGACAGCTTAATTTTTTAGACTGAATAAAAAGAACCCCATGTTATTTGAGCAAGAAAAGTAGTAGTACATCGCTAGGTTGTGTGCATCAGAGAGTGATGCCATCTGTGAAAGAAAAGATTTAATCAGTCCACATTACTAGATTCCAGGCGTGTCAGAGCAGCAAAAGAGAGATGAGAAAAAAAGAGAGAAACAGAGACAGATCAGACAGGGCAGAGAATCATTTTGGGATTATTTTGTCCAGTTCCAATACCATGGCCATCAAAATACTATCACCAGCAAGCCAATCCAGTGTTCTGCCGCCCCTAGTTAAGTGATGCATGACCAGTCACCGGTTTCAGTGATTCTCCACTTGGACCTGTCCAAGTGAAGTGTCCTGACAGTTTTTTTCTAGAAATTAATTGGTGTTAATTAGCTATAGTTTATAATATTATATAATTAATAGTCCTAGCTAGCAGCTCGCAGGGGACATTAATTTTGTTGTTATTCTTCAACTCACAGGTACAGACGCATCGATTGGTACTGTGGTTAGAGAATCACGTGTTGTCAGATGGAAGGGAATACTTTGGGGCCTGATGTGTAATTCCTGTCTCTTCAGTTTCATCTTGTGCTGTTTTTCTAATGCAACGAATGGCTGACTGTTCCAATACATGTAAAACAAATTATACATTTGTTCGCATTTACATGCATATATATATATATATATATGCATATACACAAACTATATATGTTACCTACTTAATGGCTTGTAAACTGAAGTGCAAATCATTGGTCCAAATGACAAATTAAGGTTAGAAAAGTAGATCAATTCAGTGGGAGGGGAAAAGGGCCTTTCTTGTTTGCTGACAGCACGGCTGTTTTTTTGCTGAAGCTGAAATGTGTAACTAATTGTAGCTACAAACAACAGTGCAAATCATGCATGTAACATCAAGCAAGATCTTGTTATATTTAGTCTCCAATAAACCAAATGAGCTTTTTCCACGATATTGTGCTATGTATTAATTTCATTTCAAATTGCAAGAGGGGTTTAGTTTCTTGGCTCGTAGCTGAAGCCGGCAATCGTGTCAGCACCATGGTCTATCCTTACATACGTGGTAATGTTTATGTGACTTATGTACTGACACTGGCACACGCTAACTTCTCGGTCCATAGAGAGGTGATCGTTGAAGTATAATTTCCAGTTTTTAGTTTTTGTTCTGTACTTAATTTACAGATAAGTTGCGTGCATTAATGCAGAGACGGAGCCGGTGTAATTTCCTTTCAATCCTATTATCTTAAAAAAACTTATTTTACATAGCGGAATGTACCGTGTTCTTCTGAACTCGTAACAAAAAAAACCTACAGAGGTTATATATACCTAAACTGATCAATCAGCTGATGCCTCAACCTAGAAGGTTTCCAATATTTCAAACGAAAAAGTTTAAAATATGAACATATTTTTTTCTGAATTAGAACAAATTTTTGCTAAATTCAATTAAACTAGAACTTTTTCACCAGAAGCACATCCGACAGGAACCTACTAAGCTAGTAGACCCAAAATTTCAAAAATGCTGTTCCGAAATTGTGAAGCCTGCCCTATCCAGTTGTCTAGTAGTGTCTACTAAACATACACAGATAGAACTGTTAAACTTGGGCAAGTTTGGGAAGAAACATACATCACATCAAGCAAGCTAGGGCACCCATAGTAGTAGGGGCCTGTGAAAGGCACACAACCTGCCTGCAGTGAAACATCACATCAGATCCAGTAGTCTTACATTACTATCTCCGTACTTAAATGTATATATAGATTTATGTCTAGAATTCTTTATATTTAAATTTAAGGACGAAGGTATTATATACGGAGGGGCATCATGCTGCATGCATGCATATATTGCTGCTGCTGCGCCGAATGCAACAAGAACGTGACATAATTGTAGCTGGCTATAGCCAAGATCGATGGAAAGGAATGAAGGTTAAAATTACTGTGTACAAGTGTGCAAACATATTCACATGCATGACTCTAGCTGCCAGCGCACTGTCACATGGAGGTTGCGGTGGAGATGAAATGTAGTCATCCAAGCTAATAAAGAGCATATATGAAGGATGGGCCGTGTTCTATATATCTCCTAGTTACTGCATGCATGTCACCGAGAGACTCTTCTTATACATCAATTGAGACCACACTAGATTCTAGCAATAAATCCACTCATCATAATTTTTACTATTATCTCCATCAGGCTGTTGTTTCCAGTATCAATCCCTCTGACCCTAGCACTTCGGTCATCACCATTTGTCCCCATCTTAATCTTCGCTGCCTCTAAGGCTAACTCCTCCGTTGGGCTTTGGCCTTGCCAGATTCACCTTTTTTCCATTGAGCTTGAGATGCCTTTGCCTTAATTAAACTCATCGCAGATAGATCCAGGAAAGAGAAAGGTGACATTACACAAGCCCGTCCTCACTAATTGTTGAGGAAGCCAACATATCAGTTGTCCCTAATGCTTCTAGCCACCATCTGTGATAACTCCAATATTATTGCTTGATGAATCCACTGCATATGCCACCCTGATGTCTTCTTATAATAAGATCTATCATCGTTGATGTCCTCGACCATGGTGGCCACTGAATTCACTGAATTCACCACCTCTAGCCCCTCTCCGTTGTCAAGCTTGTAGCAATGTGGTCGACTCATCAGTAGGAGTTTGTTTTTCTCCCACTTGATTTTTAGTTCCTAATGTTACTCGATCTTACATCTCCTATCGTTCTCTCTAATCCCCATCAACATTCATCGTAGATAACAGAGCTATGAGCTGACTAATCCTTAAGATGCTTAATTAATTTTTACCCAAAACTTAGTGAAAAGGCGCATATATATATATATACAAGCATTAATTTGAGAAAAAACAGCTCTAGGCAATTGGTGTGTACATTACTGGTTTATGTGAGAATTCTATATAGATGGTTCTTTTAAATCCAATCTAGAACTTGAAAGTGTATAGTATACTCTAACAAGTCGAAATATATTGATACACAACATCTAGATTCTCGTAAATATTAAAGTTTACAATAATATCATTTTAATCACTAGCATGTAACCTTATATTTGTAACGGGTCATCTATGATGGCTAAAAGATATCTGTTGTAGATTATTATATCGTTAATGGCTATTTATTTCAACAATTAAATATATATGGAGCAGCCAACACCCGTCAGTGATGACTAACTGTCTATAATGGCTCTTAAGAGGGTAGTTATAATTATAGTGCTGGTTATTTGTAACACCTTCTAATATAATGCAGTTATAGAAGTCAAGTTATCTATAATGGTTGATTATTTAAAAACCGTTACAGATGACTTGAGACATCTATAATTGGTCATTTTCTTAATATGGTACTATCTATCTACATACATCAACTAGACTTAGCTCTTTCCATTTCACCTCCTCCCTCTCAAATTTAGCATGCTCCCTCTCTGTTTGGATCTATATCTATGAACTCCCTGCCTGCTTCAACCTCGATTGGGTGGCAGCTGTTGCTCCCTCCTAGTCCACAGCACTAGCCCTTCCTGTCCTTAGCTCCAGTGGCTTCCTCCTTATCCCTAGCTCCCTCCGCATCACAAGCATCAAGATCTGGTAATGTAGGGCCACGATGTGAGGAGGAGGTGAAGGAGCACGATGTGATGACGACGGTGAGACAGTCTCCTTGTTTCTTTGAAGCTAAAAGATACTATTCTTAGGGTGGTGCTAGTGTTGGCCTTCTATAGAGTTAAGCTTGATTCTTGTTATTATTGAGTTGGTTTGCTATTAGGTCTAATGTGTTTACTAGTGGCGCCGATGGTGATTAGGTTTTCCTATTTCTTGGACAAACGAGGTAGAGTGTGCCTCGTCTTGGCACTTGCGTGGTATGGCGGTAGAGGGTCGCTAGTGGCTGCGTCAATAGGGTCTCTTTGATGTTGGGGTCCACCGAGCAACCACTACGCGGTGGAGCAATAGAAACGGTGTAATGGTGGCTACATTATTGGATTTTTTATATCAGCGACGGCTCGTCGTTTCAGCCGTTACAGGTAAGATTCCACATCATCAAAATGACATCAGCCTAGCTGCCAGTCCATTTGTGCAGAAAAATGATCACCAAAACCGAGGAATTTGATCCCTCCCGACGGCTTGCAGCTACAACGCAGAATCTATACTGACCATCTAGCACACGCTCGATGCTCGATCGATCCCTCTTCCCGCATTTGTCAGCTTTTTATTTTTCCTGAAAAGATGTGCTTGTCTCTGCAATCTTCACTACTGTACGCACCTCCCCCTATGGCTATATTTCTTTCCTTGTTAATAGTAGTACATGTGATTTAGAATAGAAACTCAACGTATTTTTAAAAAAACTTAAGTTCTCATGTAAAAAGAACAGTAGTAAATTCATGCATAATGAAAAAACATTTCCAAAACGCTGCTTTAAAATTAATCTTTTTTATAAATATATAATATAACATAATGGCCATATATATACATATGTATATGTATGTATGTATACGCTTCTCGAAGACAGTCTCGATGTTCTGACGAACGAGTAGAAATGAAAAGATCAAGCAGTATTCGAAATTGAAAAGGAGGCAGCAGCTAGCTTTAGCTTTATAGTATACTACTCCATACTCGGGAGTTATTTCACTGCCAGTAGTACTGACAACAAAAAAAATTACCCACTTCTAGTATCTAGAATCCATCTCTTTCTTGACGGTGAAAACCTGACAGAAAAATTACAAAAATCGACCAGGAAGTATTTCTTGACAGGGATCCAACAGGGATTACCTATAAGAGTAAAATAACGCAAAAATTGTCAAATGTCTGACGGGTCACCCATAGGAAAATATTTTGTGACAATCACCGACAGGGATAAGCGACAGAAAAATTCCTTCTAATGAGACTCCTAAACATCATTTGTTGACGTTGTACCGTCATAAAATCCCTCCCTATCTGTTTTGACCTATACGTAAGAACACATGAGGGGAAACATTAACTAGCTACCCATATTTAAATCCCTATATAGGACCATTGAATTCTAGATTCAAAAGGCTAAAATCATATGATTCGTATACCACAATTAATACATCCACACATCTACATCTGAGAGAGATGTATTTATATTGTAACATCACAAACTAGAAAAGATAACAAACATGATATTTCATAATGAAAAGTTCAGTGGTTTCATATATGTCCATAATACATCAAACTTATCATAGTATAGCATTTACATCACTTCTACCTAGAAAAAAGTTATCACTTTCACATTAGTTCTACCTTAGCAAAAGTTATCAGTTTCAGATCAGTTCTAGCAAAAGTTAAAAGTTTCACAACAGTTATAACTTAGTAAAAGCCATAAGTTTTGCAAGTCCTAAACCAAAATATTAGGAATCTCTTCGTGAAGCAAAGCCATAAGTATTACAGGTCCTAAACCAAAAATATTACGAATTCGTTCTTCCCTGTGTAACATATGTAAAAAAAAAGAACTTGTATATGTATAATATAAGTCATGTAGTAGTAGTTTTGTCCGCAAGATTTTGTATGCAACTTTTTGTGCAGGTGTGTGACTGATCCGTCGTACGTCGTCGCTAGCTTGGGTTGGTGCGTACAGTGGACAGGATCTATAGTCACTGTAGATAATTTTTGGAATTGCATGCTCGATGCACAGGACCTGCGAGGGGTGATCACCTCATTGGTGAACACTGAAAAGTGAACACATGGAAAAACCAATTTATATTACCTGGTATTCTAGCATTAGAGTATCAATTCCGCCAAAATTTACTCTTATGTATAAAAAAATATACACAAGAAGGGTTGTTTGGTTAATATGCACAATATGTTACTCAAAAAAATCGTACTAACTATGTCTATCTTTAGCATTTTAGGGACTGAGACATTAGCAAAGTGTGATTTACAACGATTTTCAATCTAGTTTAGTATGTCACGGACCCAATATAATTGACCCTAGGCGGCTGGCTGAGCTTAATTGCTGGTGTGCGGTAAAGGGGTGGGTTTGTCACGCTAATGTATACTGGATTACAGCCATTGTAAGTTTGGTCACTCAAGAAAATTTCACGGATCCCCTTATCGATGATGATGATGGATTTAAACCTCTACCTATAATAAAAAACATATTGGTCATTGATAAAAATTCGTTGGTAAGAAATCATACCTATATTGGGTGAATAACTTACCCGTTATAGATAGGATCCCCGTGGCTGGCTATCTTACCTGTGATGAATTGTGTCTTACCACCCATCACAAATACACTACATATGACAGACCGAGAAATATCACCTATCATTGATACACTACCTATAACTGGGTTTCTAGTTATCACACATCATGAAAGACCTATTTCGATAAAAAAACATATTTTATTGGCTAGCCTAAGATAATTGCTAGCCACACCCTTTAAAAAATGATAAAATTCACATAGCATTTATACAACATGTATATATATATATATTTCACATCCACATCCGCATGTGTATAATTCACATAGTTTTTATATTTATATAAATCACATCATCCAAGTTGACCATTCACATCATAAACACCCATGAAGTTTCTTAAAATCTAAAATAGCAAAATAGCAAATGATTAGTTCAAGTGACATAATAATTGAAATAAATTGAATAAAATCACATAATAATTATAAAATCATAGTTATAAGGACATTTATATACATAAACTAAATGTTTTTTTTTCAAAAATATTGATTGTTTCACCATAAACGAATGAACTAATTAAAATAGGAAATACCTATTTCTACGAGCTCCATGACCTAACTTCAGATGGAAACATCATTTCTTATTTATCACTTGGGCTAGAAAAAACGTGGCTAGGTCCCCTCAAATACTTGCTAGGCCAATCTGATTTGGCCTCCAATCGTTTTTCTCTGACATGTAAATATAGTTAGTACGATATGGGAATTAAAAAATCTGAATTTATAAAGCATCTTTTTTGATTGGGTTCTAACTTACAGATGAAATATAATCACCTATGTGTTCAATATTTTCATGCAATGGTAGACATGAAAACCGTAAGTATCATTGACTTGTTATTGAACCGAAAAGGCATACTTGTGGTGGAGAGATAGTGTAGTTATCCGATACCGGTCACCTTTTTCTACATATGGTCCGTAGGCTCTGTCTATTGCAGTGACTAGAGGTGTAAAGTCATATTTCTTGGTCGAGTTGGAGTTGAGGTACATTGCTCTATTTGGTAACTATGATCATGAGGATCCAATGGTGGCTACAAAAGAGTTAATTTAGTCATTTGTCACTTTGCTATTCTATAATGCATGAATTTAGTAAGAAAATAAAGTCCCTTACTCTTGATTGTGGACTAATATTAGACAATCATTATCTTGGTAGGCATACAAACACTGTTCTATGTATTTGATGATGTTGTCTGGTGTATATTTTAAGTTGGTCTCATTGATCACAGTTAGATCTAGAAAACCAAATGGGTTACCCATTTTTCGATCATAGAGCCAACAAAGCATGCAATAATTACATTATAATTTAGAATATAAAGAGTATGTTTCTAATGGTAGTAAAGTGTAAATCATCTACAAAGAGTAGGATTTCAATAATCCCATGTCTAGCTATCCAAGCCTAAATTTGTCCCATAGGTCGTTGAATCCGATAATAAACATTGATGGAGACAATAGAAATAATTGTTGATCATGCTCACCAATGAAGGATTGATCCTTATTGGTCCTCTTAGCATTGGTCATCTCTATATACCATGTGTGCAACGCTTGGCACGTAAAACCCATCGCCCTTAGTTCATTACCGTTGACAATTGGCTTGCTTAGCACGAACTAAGCTAGTGTTGATGGCTTTGTTTTAGCCATCCCTTTGTTGGCTTTGTTTGCCTTCTGTACTTGCTTGGACGATTGTACCACTAAAGTATGTGCCTTTTTACACATTTTCAATGGAGGTATATCATCAAGTGGTGGGTCAAGCTCCACGTTAGCACCACCAAAATATGCCTTGGTGAATGCCTGGTCAACGTGAGGTGGAGTGTGCACCAACCAGGTTCCTAGAGGAGGCGATTGCTGCTTTAAGGTTGGACGATTTGATCGAGCTTTCACCATGAAGACTATATCTACCTTGGGTCATTGAATGTATGTATCTTGTGTAGCCACAAGTGTTATAATCTCATCATTTTTAGGGATCTCAAGGGGATAGCTCGCTCAATTGTCCCTCATTTGATCTACTTGCACCCTCACGTAATCGACCACTAAGTCGGTCTAATGCACCTTGGTTGTATGGTTGGTTTCAAGCATACACTATGGGCGGTTTCGAAATTGAAGTCCGATGTAACTCTCACCATGAAGATGCACTTGGCGATATCCTGTAGAAAATTTTTAATAATTTAGACATAAATGTAATTAAGATCTCACTACATGTCATAGTAATACTGTAAATATTACTACACTCATATGGTCAACCGCAGATGGTACAGGGTTGGAGGGTTGCTAATCAACCCATGTTGATGCACAACTACTTGGTTAAGCCATGAGACTTGCTTCAACGTGAGTGCCCACTTGAGATATGGGTTGTTGGTACGCTTGCTGATATTTAGCCCTTATCTTCTCTAACTCACATTAAAACTTTTCTTTAAAGACCTTAGTTAGCTCAGACTTGACTTCCTCTTTGACCTCCTCTTTAACGACTTCCTTTAGGTAGGATTATTTCTTTACCCCTAGGACTTTGCGCTTCCTGGGCGTTGTACTTAGCTAAACTAACATTCCAAGTTACGTTTGTGCCTATTCCTTGAGGACGGCCTAAATGTTCATAGTTTCCAAGCGCTTTTGTCAATATGTCATCCTCTTGTTGCATTGAATCAACCTTGCTTTACGAGGCATATTCCTTACCCAGAACGAGCTACAATGAGGTAATTAGGTTGTTAGAGAAAATGTCATATTGCTTTAGAAGGAAATGCCATATTGCTTTAGAGATACTCACAAGTTGGTGGTGCACTTTGGCATTAGCAAGGTTCTTGAAGACTATCATCTCATCAGGAAGCACCTTTCCTCAAGCTCGAGCCTAATTCTTGGCTCGTGTCTCCGGGATATCCTTGAATGGAGCAGGCATGTTAGCCACTCTTGTAGCTTCATCCTCTGCTGCACATCTTGCCTCCGTGGATAGGTACCCACCTGTGCTGGTGCAAGTTCCTCGCTTAGAGGAGCCGATATGCCTCACTAAGTGTTTGTGCCGAGGTCCCTCATGCGCCCCGGCGCGAACATGCCGGTTGCCTAGGAGGTCTACTTAGCTCCAGTGCAGTCCGATCAGCTTTTCTGCGTGGCTTGAGGTACGAGCGCCAGAGGCCATGGGGTTTGATCGGCTCTGGCGCGTCAGTACGGGTACGAGCGTGCTAGTCAATTTGACCCGACAATTGACAAGGAAGTGAGATGAGCAGGTCCGTCGAACGGTGGGCCGATATAGGCGCTCACTATCGGCTGGCTGCCAATAGAATCGGGAAGCTCTTGAATTGGCTGGGGAGCCGATGTGGACAGGTGTCAATAGGGAATCGACCGTAGAGCCGATAGAGGAAACATGGTGTACTCAGAAGATAGCTAGGCGCACAGGATCCCTCCGGATAGCCAAACAGTAGTTCATTGGCTGGAAAAACCGATGAAGGCACATGCGGGCTGGCAAGGAATATTATTAAAAAGGCACGGGCTGTAAAGCCGATGTTGCTCTGGATATGACAGCACGAGACCCATCGCCTACCGTGACAGTGCCATTAGTACCGAACCTCAAAGATTGGACCTAACCGAGACAGTACGAGACCGAGGCTAGTGGCGATGATACGGAGGACGCCGGATCGGCTATGCTGAAGCAAAGATAGGAACGAACCCATCAGCTAGTTAAGCCAATAAGGGAACGTCTCTCTGAAGACGGGTGCGTATTGGCTGGGAGACCGATACGCTTGGCGTTAAGCGTCAAGGGACACCTCTAAAGGCTGATGCGTATCGGTCGAGGGGCCGATGCGCTGGACGTGAAGCTCAGAGTATAGATAACTCATCGGCTAGCACTCTGATGACACGCCGTGCAGAAGACTATAAGCCTGAAGCTCGATCTACTGTCAGTAGCCCCGTAGGTCAAACCTAACCGATGCAGCACGAAATTGACGACGACAGAGGGAGCTTAACAGGCCGATAGGCCCCGCACGGATGTGATGCGATACATCTGACCGGCCTAAGAGGTTGAACCTAACCGATATAGCCTTAGACAGAGCAAAATATATTGAGATGGTGGCGGGACTTATCCCTTCGCCGGAGATCGGACTTAACCGATGCAGCCTCGCGTCGAGAGCCAGAACCCGCCGGTAAAACTTAGATGAACTAGGGTGGCGATGCACCGAGATTGAATTGATCAAGAGATATCTTACATGTTTCTAGGGGGTTTATATTATACCCTGAATTTACAGACAGAGTCTGATGTGTTTACGACCATCGGACATTATTTTCTAATAAGAACAATGGAAAATACCTCTAAAGAAGTTAACTAACTAACTAAACCTTCCTAATAAGGTTACAATTTACAAATATAGAATATCTTGCCGTGGAGTCCACGGCTCTTCCGCAAACTCGGTTTTATCTGAGTAATCTTCCAATTTAGAACCGAGTCTTCCTTCGCTACAACCTAATCGGCTTCTTCACTATAGCAATTGGACCTCTTTTTACTCAAGCCGATCTTTTTCCTACCTCTCCTCGGTCTTCTCGGACCTGACGCCGATTGGATAATTCCCTGTCTTCAAACCAATCCAATCTTCTACTAATTTGATCGGCTTCTCTACAGTTCCGATTGGCTTTGTCTCACGAGCCGACCAGTATCTCTATCGGTCGATCCTGTTTACTAACTGAATCAAATTCTCCATCGGACACCTCTTAGCCGATCGGCTTTAGCACCATCAGATCGTCCAGATTTTGGCGTTAACACTAAGGGCCCAAATCTCGGGCGTGTCCTTTTGTGCCACAAATTCTTCCTAGATTGTCTCTATTATCTAAAGCCAATCTTCGAATGGAGTTGGCCTATTCAGGTTGTAGACAAACTCATTGATGAGCTTTGACTTGAAGTTCTTCCATGAATTATCCATCTTTTATAAAGCATAGTGTTTCAGTGCCTCCTCCGTGTTGGATGGGAAGTTGTACGATTCCTTCAACTTGTCCCATGCGCGTTCTTTCTTAGTGTCAAGGATATTCTTGAAGTTAGGGTGTCGAATCCCTAGGTATTCCCACTCGATGACCCCACATGAGTTGCTAAACCTCGAGACAACGCTTTTAGGGGTGAATGGTCTTTTGAGATCAATGATCTCAATGATGGTGGACTTGGTGTACGGCAACCTATTGCGTGTCCTACGGGATTGTCTCGACATCGGTGCCATTATTCCAGCTGACGTTGTTGCATGGTTGTTAGACATTTCTAGTTATATAACGAAGTCAGTCATGTGTCAAACGATAAGGTTTTGCTCTTAGATGGCAAGTTAAAGGGATTTTAATCTCTGACCTCCTCGTCATGAAGTGTGGGGTTGACAGAAACATTATCTCTTACATCTACCACACTAGGGCAATAAGTTATTTTTAAAATTATTCCTAAACAATAGAGTATTTCCACAAGTTATTTTTAAAATTATTTCTAAATAATAGAGCATTTTCACAAGTTATTTTTAAAATTATTCCTAAATTGTAGAGCATTTCTACAGGATATTTCTAAAATTATTCCTAAACAATAAAGCAATTCCACAAGTTATTTTTAAAATTATTCTTAAACTATAGAACATTTCCACAAATTCGAGAGGAAGATCGAGGGGAAGGTGATGCACCTAGTTTTTAGGGTGCTCGGGGAGGTGGCGCCAGGGTTGTGGATATCAGGGAGGACATCATTGGGCCTCGTGGAGGTGGAGCTGGTGTTGGGGGTGACAGGGACGGTGGCACCGGTGTTAGGTACAACAGGGAGGGAGGCACCAAGCTTGAGGAAGGCGGCGCTGAGTAGGGAATGTGGCACCGAGGCTTGAGGAGGGTGGCACTGAGTCAAGCAGATGAAGCCAATGTCGGGAAGGACATCGCCGAGCATAGGGAAGGCAGTAATGGGCTTGAGGAAGACAACGATGGCTAGAGTTTACTGCTAGGATAGAGAAGACAAGCGCACAAATAAGTGTGGAGTGAGAGATCTGAGAAGACGAGCCTGATCAACATCTAGGGTTTACTACTATCAACAATAGGTGGTAACTCCCAGGCCGTCACACGTAACTTACCCTAATTGGTGACAGTTTGGTAAATAAGACCCATCATAGGTAAATACGGTTTGGTAGATATAATACCACATGTTGCATTCTTCCTATATAAATGCAACATATTGCATTCTTCGCTTGTAAGATAGTGTATTCATTGCATCCTTACAATATGAGGGTTGTATATATAATTCTTCATTGTGATATCCTCGTGCATATACATTATTGTATTTATAAAAATATTGTTGTTGTCTTTCACCTTGTCAAATACGTTTGCTCTAGACTTATCCCTTAGAGCTAGACCTTGCTCACCCTTACCATTAAAACTTTTCTTTATTCTTCTATACGGGTATCCACGGAAAAGAAATCCTCTATGATCCATGTAAACCGTCTTGTGGGAGTTCTTCAACCACTTACTATGTGTTTCTTCCATGCAATTTGAGCACACCGTTTTGCCTTTTACAGTTTCCTGAATAGGTTGCCAAGTGCAAGATAGCCATTAATCGTGCAGAATAGTAACACATGGAGGGTAATCTTCTCCCACACAGGTGCATCCCATGTCTCTACACCTTTTTCAAACAACATTAGAAGATCATCATATAATGGTTCCAGGAATACATCTATATCATTGTTAGGTTATTTTGGTCCTTATACTAGCATGCACAACATGATATACTTTCTCTTAAAGCATAACTAAGGAGGTAGATTGTAATTCACAAATAGGACTAGGACTGGTCACGTGCTATGATGATTGCTCATATCTCCAAAAGGATTCATTCCATCCGTACTCAATGCGAGTTGTATGTTTCTCATGTCTTTTGAGAATTGTGGATATATTCCATTGATGTTTCTCCATTCTGTCAAATATACCTGGTGCCTAAGCAAACCATCTTTTTTTCGATTGGTGTCATGCCAACAAAATTAACTCAGCCTCCTTCTTATTTACAAATAGTCGTCTAAAGCGGTTTGCAATAGGTAGATACCATACGACCTTTGTAGGGCTACCCTTCTTTGATTTCTTACCCTCTGCATAATTGTTCTTCCTCTTATACTAGAAAGCTTGGCAAGTAGTACATGAATCCAAGTCTGTATATTTCTTGTGGTATAATATACAGTCATTCAGACATGCATGAATTCTATTGATCTACAACCTTAAAGGACACAACACCTTCTTTGCTTCATACGTTGTCCTTGGTAAGGTGTTTGGCTCAGGGAGAAAGTCTTTTAGCAAATTAAGAAGCTATGTGAAACTCTTTTTAACCACCCATTACTTGTCTTAAGATTTATAAGTTTAAGTACTATTGACAACTTTATGTACTTTGGCTTGCACCTAAGGAAGATAGGAGTCTCGAAATCCACTACCAAGTGTATGAACTTACCATAGTCTCTTTTGTTATACATTGGAGCCTTGATATCCCACAATATCTAACCAAAGACATCATCATCGACGCCAAAAATTTTCCTACCTAATGAAGAAGGAATGAACATGTCATCATCATCATCTTGTGTGTTTGGTACTTTTACCTATGTAGCCATCACAAGTTCCTCCTCACCATGTTTAGAATAGCAAGTGTAACCATTCATAAATTCTCTATATATTAATTGAGACTATAGTTAAACTCTTTTTGCAAACATTTTCTTATTCTTGTAGTCCATGCATTAGCATATCACAAATTATTTACCCCTTTTAGATTTATCATCCTCCGTAGCATTTAAAAATTAAATAACTCCAACTCTATACTCCTGGCTTAAGCGATTGCTAGTGTATATCTAGTTTTTGTCCATATTTAATATTACATAAATATTAATTAGAATAATAGATGTATCTGCAAAAAAATATATGCAACACTAATTTTAGAAATTGGATGTGGAAATGGTTTTTTACCTCTATTTTATAGAAAAATTTTGCCCTCCAGCTCTCCCACTTCAATAGTGAATAGTGCACTCAATGGGATAGTCAATTACTAAGTGTAAGCTCAGTATATATAGGAAAGACATATTTCTGATGGATCAAAAGACACAACCCATTATAGGTAGAAAAATATATCAACGATGGGTGGAAACTAGCGGCCTGTTATGCATAGATTCTCATTTGTGATAGGCCTAAAACTCCAAACCTACACTAACGATTGGTGATGGTTCCCGGTAATCGGTCCGTCATGAATGAGCTTCTCTTGTGACAGATAATGCTATTTAGCCCAATATATAACAAGACAAATTACTACTCATCACAGATAATGAACAGACCACTGAACCTAGGTGGCCCGTTAATGATAAGCGGATCTACTGTAGTGTTTGGTCATTACTTAGGTCCGTAAAACAGACATGATTTACTGTAGAGATTTTTGGCATTGCATGATAGATGTGCAGGGTGATCATTTAGTTGGTAGAAAGTGGCCCATTTTTATTAATGTAAAACGAAAACCAATATATATTACGTTAATAAATACCAGCATTCCTAGACTTTTTAAAGAGATTAATGATGAAGGAGAAAAATACTTCTATGCCCCTTATTAAGTATGGGATGATTGAGAATGCAACAGTGGTTGGGGCTAAGACAAATATTACTTTAGAAAACCGTATATTTGAACGCAAATTTCTAATGCTAGGTTTTTATATTTGTGTACTGCGGAGTACCCTTCTGTTCTAGTACTATAGTGTTGCACCAATTATAAATTCCCAAAACTAGATATACTTTTACCAAAATATTGCAAAACTACAAATTTAATAAGATATATCGTAAGACTACAGATTTAACTCATTTTATCACAAAACTACATATTTGGCACCAATTTTGTTACAAGCTTTTGTAACTATGGCAAAATATTAGTACTACCTCCATACAAAAAGACTTCTTTTTGGTTGATTCACACATACAAATATACAATGTAAACACTAAAATCCCTATCACTTTCTCAAACTACAATGTCCTCCATCTTCTCAAATATCAATAAATTTCTCCTCTACTTTTTCAAACTTTAATGCAATAATTATTTAAAAAATATGTCTTTATGGAACAAATAAAGATGATAACAATATTTTTTAAGGGGCAGAGGTTGTACTTAGAGCTAAATCTCTAGTTTTATGATAAATTTAATATTAAATCCATAGTTTTATGATACAAGTTTGATATACTTTTTTATTAAAATTACTCAAATTATGCACATTAAAGATATACAGAAAAACATCATACCATATATATAGGCTGGTTGTATCCACCGCACATACATTGCACTAAAAAATGGTAGCAAAGTGTGGTTTGCCAATAATTTTTACTCTAACCCGGAGGTGGGGCTAGCACCAGTCGACTTGCTCGGGCTCACTGGTGTGCACCAAAGGAGTGGGCAACATATACCGGATGCTAGGCACTCTCTCTAGAATACTTTTGGACCCATCTACCATTGCTCTATCCTTATTGGGTTAAGAAACTCACCGTTTGAATACTAACACAAGCATAGCAAATCAAGCTTGACAATCTAGCTAGCTTACACATAATCCTAACCCACAAAAATACAAGCACTACTTCATAATCATCATGGTTGATAGAAAATTAAGGAGAAAAAGTCATACATACATGCAAGGCAAGAAGGAATGTTCCTCCCCCAATCTCTGTACATATACACCCCTCTTGCCTTGCACAATTGCAGAGAATATAAAAAGATTAATTGAATACTACTGCCCCCTAGCTTCTTGAAAATACTAAATCATTGGGTTTCATTCCCCTAGCACAAAATCCAGCCACCCCATCTTTCTTTTGTGGACCCTTCATGTCTTCCTTCAATTCAATCCCAACTACCCTAACCTTGGCTCTTTGCTTCCTCCACTTCCATTCTATAAAACCCTCCATAGGTTAGCTAGCTTCCTCGATCTCCATTGGCCATCCACCACCATTGTCTTCTCCTCCCATTCCTGCTCTGTTCCTCGGCTCGTCGTCTTCCTCCGCCGCCTGCGGCTTGGTGTTCACACTAGCAGGGTGAGAGAGAGAGAGAGAGAGAGAGTTAGAGAGATGGCGCTGGAGGCGGTGGTTTACTCCCACGGCAGCCATTTCGGCGGGTACGGGCTGATGGGCGGTGGCCCAGCAGCGGCTGCTCCGGCGTCGTGGTGTTTCGACGATGTGTTTGTGGCCGGTGGCTCCGGCGAGCCGTGCGGCGGAAGCTGGGATGATCCCCTATTCGCGGCGTCCATTAATGTGCAGGACATGGACGAGTGGGAGGTGGATCAGAATGCTTCTTCTTCTAAGGTGGCGGCGCCGGCGGAGATCAGCGAAGCGCCGGTGAAGGTGGCAGCAATGGCGGCGGCAGTGGGGAAGAGGAAGAGGCGGCGGGCGAAGGCAGTGAAGAACAAGGAGGAGATCGAGAGCCAGCGGATGACCCACATTGCCGTCGAGCGCAACCGCCGCCGGCAGATGAACGAGTACCTCGCCGTGCTCCGCTCCCTCATGCCACCTTCCTACGCCCAAAGGGTATTATCTTGCTCCAAAAAAATTCTTTTTTCATAACAACTCCAAATTTAAATCCACAAGTAAATGCACCAGCTGATAAATCAAACCACATTTTGAAATTCAACATATTTTGATCATGGCTTCAATTTTTTTCATGAAAATTTTTGATTTTTTTCTAGGGTGACCAAGCATCCATAGTTGGGGGAGCAATCAACTACGTGAGGGAGCTGGAGCAGCTACTCCAAGTCCTCGAGGTGAAAAGGAGCATCAAGGAGCACATCGACGACGGCGCCGGCCAGTCTCCCTCTCCATTCTCCGGCTTCTTCACCTCCCCACAGTACTCCACCTCCGGCCACGGCGCCCACAGAATCGTAAAGCAGGCAGAGACTACCGGCAGCGCGGCGATCGCCGACATCGAAGCGAGCATGGTGGAGGACCACGCCAGCGTCAAGGTGCAGGCGCGGCGGCGGCCGAGGCAGCTGCTCAAGATCGTCGCCGGGCTCCACCAGCTAGGGCTCACCACCTTGCATCTCAACATGACCACTGTCGCCGCCACGGCCATGTACTCTTTCAGCCTCAAGGTCAGTCACCAAATGGTGTTCGGTTTTCTTGCTTAATTATTTTATTTATCACCTTTAGTGACCAATGCAAGTGTTGCTTGGTTGGTAGAGGATGCCTAGTTTTTCAAATGTTCGACTCGCCTGGGTTTAAATCCGGCTACTTGCCTTCTCTTTGTTTAGTGAACGCCAGAGTTCTAGTCCGTCACCTTTGGCCTCGAGTCCAAGGACTTACCTTAATTTATTTTAATTTAGCGAAGATAAATCTCTTGTTGAATTTGTATTTTTAGGAGTATTGCTAAATCTAATTTTTGTACGCAATAATATAAGATATTGATGGTTTATCATGCGGAGAATAAGTTTTGTTTTGGATGTGACTGCAGGTGGAGGATGGATGCAAACTTGGGTCTGTGGAGGAGATTGCAACTGCAGTGCATGAGATTCTGGAGAGGATACAGGAGGAGCAGGCTTTAGTTGATGCCAAAACTGGCTTGTGAATTGTACTGCCCTGCCTACTTTCCCAGATGTGTCCCAGCTGGGATTCTTGTATGTAATGGCACTTGGCTAGCTGTGCAGGCATTAGTTGTTTATTAAGAGTACTAGCTATAGTTAGCTAGAATATATATATCAATTTGATATATATATATATATATGATGGTTTTGTCATATATTAAGAAACACAAATTTAATTAATTGTGTGGATGCAAAGAAACCAGGAACAAGAAACGGCGTGATATATATATACAGGCCGTTTGGTTTGAGGGATGTCATTATCTATTTTTGGTCTGAGAGACGGAATTTATTGGTCCATTATCACCTTATCGCATGAAAACATATACTAAGTAAAAAGAAAGTGAGAAATAAATGGGATGGTTTGATTCCTTTTATCAATAAACCATTCTGGATGGTTTGATTCCTAAAACTAAACGACCCAGCCCCGTTTTGCTGAATCAGATGATTCATTTTCAATAGCTCAATCTCAACACTGTACTCCTTTTGCGGGGGTGCCTAATTCACTAACCGCTGCAATGAATTTTCCTAGATATGTTTATGGATATTTTCTGCCCAATAATTAATTTCGTGTAGAATTAATTAATTATACCCTTTTCTTATCTCATACGAGGAAAAAGCCCTGTTCTATGGTTGCAAAACCAAAAAGAAAATCCTTAGGTGTAGAAAAAACATAGCAAGTTTAGAGGATTTTAATCCTATGAAAAAAATTCAATGAATTCTACCATTTTCTTTCAAATTCATATAGATTCCATAGATAGTTTACAGAAAAATAAGCATGAGTTCTTACTTTATGTTTCTTCTTCCTGTAACTCTAAATTTCTATGTGTTCTCATGTGTGTATTGATCAAATGATAGTATTATTTTTTAAAAATTTCTATAGAATTTAGTGTACTTAACATTCCATTTTTACATTTTTTTTCTATTTTAATATAGTCATGCGTTTCACAAGATCGTTAATGTTTTATGATATGTGATGTGTGGCGAATTATGAATATCTTACATTAAACTCCCTCCATCCTAATACTACATCTTACTATAGGAAGTATATATGCTAAACAAGGCTAACGTAGCTAGCTTTACTACTACATATTTGATTTTTTTAGGCGAAACTCCTAGTCACAAGCAAGACAAAATGATGTTTGCCTACGAAAATATATAAGGGTGGCGATTGGAGCAGCGGACCCGCCAATGATGGAGTGGAGCCAAGGCAGTGAATTGCCTTGAGTAGTGGCGACCCTCATGACGTCATCACCCTTAGCTCTTTCTCTTCCACTGTTGATGACCTCATGACATCTTCTCGCTCAGCTCCTCCTCCTCTATTGTTGGTAGCCTCACAATGGCTAGATCTGATGCCAGCGACCTCACAATGGATCCGTCGGCGGTGAAGAAGGAGCTGAGATGGTGGTGGGCTTAGGGCAGAGGTCACAGGCTTCACGCACCGATAACTGATCTAGCTAGGAGATGGGGACTAAGGTTTCTAAATTTTTTTTAGGATTTTTTTCTTTCGCTAAAAAATCTATTTTACAGATAGATGGTTTGTCTATAATAATGGTTTCCACAGGCAGTTAAGATGCGTGCTTACAAAAATGATTATCCCGGTAGGCCATTTAAACTGCTCGCTTGATAATAGATCTTCGCATACGGTGCTAACCCAACCGAGAGAAAAGAGAATCCAACCATCCGACTAAAAACCGGTTATACCCATATGTAAAAACCGACTATGTACTTAGTGGTTGCTGCAGGCACATGAGAGCATGTTGTGTGTGTCTCTAACGTGGAAGCGAATCCCCAGGAGTGAGCAGTGCAGCCGTGGCCCATGTGTTCCAAAAAGACGCTGATACGGTGCTACTCCCTTCCATCTCGTGAATGGCATTGCAGGCATGGCATATGCTTGGCAAAAATGTGTACTATTCCACATCATCTATAATATTTCTTTTAAGACTTTACTCCCTCCGTCTCTCAAAATATAGTTATCTCTATCATTTATAATTTGTCTCAAAATATAATTCCCAACTAATTGTAACATTCATCTATTTGATTTTACCTAAGAGTATTATGATTATGCTAGGGAAATATTGTATTACTTTTTTTTCAGTGTTGTGGAAGTAAGGCTCCGTTTTGAAATGTACACAAACCGTAATAAAATTTGGAGATAAAGAAACATAATAATATTGTGTATAGTACTAATAATCAAATAAGCCGTAATAAAATAAGAAAAGAAAAAAAGTGTCAAGTCTGAGGCAGCAAGCATTATTCCTGTGCCTTATCATAGGTTGATAAATAAAAACAAACCATTTGGGCTGGGCCGTACCCAATCAGCATATATGTACCACTTTGTCACTGTAGTCAGCCCATCTTGCCATCTTGGTGAGATTAGATTCCGTGGAAAACAGTGTGTTTGTACAGTTGTGAGCTTTCCTTGTAACATGGTTCAAGACACATCAAGCGTTCGATATATTGTAATTTGTGAAGTGAGAGCAGAGTACATTTTACTGATGTATCAAGTACGCAAAACAGGGTAGAAAAAAATGGTGGAAAAGTATGGAATTAATATACTACTAACATCATTGAAAAACTATACCATGTGCAAGGAGCCTATCCATGCATTTTCTTCAGCATTGGAACGACACTGTTCTTGACATCTGTCTCTCTGTGATTCTGTCCCAACAGAACAGATAATAATGATTAAGAAAAAAGAACACTCAATGACTCAAAAGTTGATCAATTAACTCCTGTCTGTTGCTTGCAAGCCTAGCTCAGGTTGCTTTTGGTGATTTTCCATATATACAAAATGTGTATCTTTTGTCACACATAACACACTCGCTGCTTGCAAGCAATGTTATGTGTAGTTCATGCATTGCCGTGCAGTGCAGACCGGACGCAGCTGCTCCGTACGTGTTCATTCGCCAGCTCAGCAGCCTGTCACATAATTCAGATATACATCCATATCAGATCAGTTCAGAACTTGAGATCATCAGATGCCTTGCAAGCTAGCCTCATCCTTGCGTTGCGTGACCAGCTATACGTATTGTATGGACATATATAGGCCGGCGTCGTGCAGCTAAGCTACACTGACGCGTGCGGCGATCAACGATACATTTCTCAATTCCGATAGATATTGGTTGATTCGTCGGCGACTTGTTGTTCGGTAAAATGTCGTCCCTTGTCAGGTCATTGGTGTCGATCTACTGCCAGGGACTCCGGCGAACCGTCCGCCTCGGCGGCGGCCTGCCCCCCGCCGCGGTGACGGCGGCGTTGGATCGCCCGAGGTCGTTCTTGTCCAAGGTGGAGCGTACGTACGTTCACTCCGCTCTGTAGTCTTGTTCAGCCTGCCTGTGCTGTGTTGTGTGCTTGCTTGCTTCCTGCGTCGCCGAGTGGTCTCGTGAGGATGCGTCGTCGTTCATATGTGCAGAGAGGCTGCCAGCGGAGGCGGCGGCGCGGCCGGATCACCTGATGCTCGGCAGGGCCAAGAAGGAACAACGACGAACCCTCTCTTCTCCTGGTACACGATCAACTAGTAGCAAATTAGTAGCAATTAGTGAGATCGCTGTAACATTGATCGATCTTGCATACATTTGCACCCCTTTTTACTCCATTATATCCTTTGATCCAGGGCAAGATTGGCCGTCGGCTCCGTCGTCGCCGTCATGGCGCCGTTCCTGCAATCCAAGTGGGCAACGCTTCTCCGAATCCAAAGTACTACCACACACACACATTGGTCCTCGCAATTTGTCAGACAAAAACATGCTCTCGAGTGTAAATTCTCCTGTGTTCTAACGGGAAATATCTTCTTCAGGTGAGGTGGAGATGGCGAAAGACGCGGCGGAGATGGCGGCGGAGGTGGTGGAGGAGGTGGCCGCTGCGGTCGAGAAGGTTTCGGCAGAGGTGGCGGAGCAGCTGCCGGAGCACGGGACGCTGCGGCGGGCGGCGGTGATGGTGGAGCACGCGTCCAAGGAGGTCGCCGAGGAGGCTCATCTTGCCCAGGACATCATCCATAAGGTACCACCAATTAATCTGCTAGCTGATCACAACCTGCCATAATTTTGCATCTCAGAAGAGATTTCTTGCTGTTCTAATCAGCTGCCATAATTCTACTCTATCTTGCGTAGAGCGTAGACCCCAAAAAAGAGCAGTAACTGGCCGGATGGCTATGAATTCAAAATTTTCAGATTTTGATTTTGAAATTTCCAGACAAACCTGGGATCTGAAACTACACATGCTTCCCTGCAAGATGTCTTTTAACAAGATGAGTGTTTACGCAGGTTGAAGAAATCGAGGAGGACGTGAAGACGATGATCGAGCCGATTATAGATAATCACAAGCATAGTACACAGGCCACCATTAAGAAACACTAAATTTCAAAGTTTCAACTAAAGCTCTGTGCCCACTCAAGAATCTCAGAGGTGTGCGGTATATATATTCGTTGAATTGGTTAATTATGTTTTATTATTTTCTTGCCTGCGAACTGAATAAAAATTGAATCACCTGTTGTTCTATAAAGCAGGTAAATGTAATGAAAGAAAGGAAAAATTGAATCACTGGTGCTTCACGAAAAACTGAATAAGATCTCATTCTCAATGCATATCACTCCAGTCCCGAATTAATCCAACAAATAAAGAATGGGGAAGAAAAACGACAACAGAGTAGTACTAGAGTACAGGTATCAACAGCAGCGGTGGCGAAACCGCGCTAGCTAGGCAACTATGCCAGAATCTAGAACACGACGGCGGCGGCGGCCAACGCACCGGCGACGGCCACGAAGCTGACGGAGGCGGAGACGGCACCGGCGGCGCTCTTCCCCGCTCCGGCGGGCGCGGAGGCGGGTGTCGCGACGCTGCTAGACGGGGCCATCGCAGCGCCGGCGTCGGCGGGGCCCGGTGCCAACGAGTCGGAGGGTGACATGCCGGGGGTCATCGCGACCGGGGCGGGCGGCGAGGCTGTCGTCGCCGGGGACGGCGCCGTGGCGGTCGGGTCCTTGGCCGCCGGCGGAGGGGGCAACGGGGCCATCTTCGGCGACGCGCTCGGCCCCTGCGCCGTTACGGCGACGGCGGCGGAGAGGAGGGCGACGAGGACGGCGGCGGCTACGGCGAGGCGGGCCATTGATTCGGTCGTGGTGGAAACGCAAAGGTCTCTTCTCTTCGGCGGAGAAGAGGAGGCAGAGGTGCTTTGAGATTCGCGCTGGTGGGAGAGATGGACGCTGGATGTGGAGCGGTGGAAGGCGAGGCATGTAGGCGACGGTGTATTTATAGCCGTTGGCGGCGGCCGCTTTCGAAGGGGGAGAAACTAGCCGTTGGATCAGATTCCTTCCGCCAACGTGGGGTACACCATCTCAAGCTAGCTTCCAGGTCACTGACACGTGGGGTCAACCTATGTGGGACCCATCTGCAGAGGGGACCAGGCGGGACGCACGGCGTAACGGCTAGTTCAGGCCATGTGGACAGCGTGGCGGGATCAAGTGAGACCGATCTGGATTCCACGGTCTAGATGGAGGGGTAACGGGCTGGTCGGAAACTCTCTCTCCTCCGCCTGTTGCGGGAATAGCCGTTATGCTCGTCGGCTTCTTTTTCTTTTTCCTTTGGTTATTACTTTATCTTTCGGTGAATAAACTAATCATACTCAAATGATAAAGTCGTTGCACAGCAAACCATACAAGCTGTGTGTAAATTTGTGTATGCAAGCAAGCAAACGAAGCAAACGATGGGTGGCACGACCCTCTGTTCTGGTCTTCATCAAGTTCCAGTCCAGCTTAGACAGAGCTAACATCATCACATGCTTAGCATATTTCAAGAATAGATTAAAATAAAATAAAATATCGTGTCCAACTAGCTGTGTTTTTTCTTTCTTCAGATGCCCAAGGTTGATGCTCTGATGAATGAGTAGCAGTTAATTTTGAAGTTTCGGATTTCCTATTTCATCTTTTAAATGAAGGAGCGGTGTTGATTTTTCATCCCAGATGGGCTCGAACCTACTGAAAAATTATCATACAAGACTAGGGAAGCAAATCCAAGTTAATTTCCTGTCTGTTCATTTGTTTTTGTCTGTTTTTTTCTTTCTAATAGCTAATCGTCGAATACATAAACGGTTTTGTGATAACTATTCAATGACACAAATGAATAAATTATCTATTATAAATTTAAAAATAAAGTTTAAACAGTTTTATAGGAAATTCATATGTAGAATGTTTTTTTGTAAAAATTACACGTTTAGAAGTCTAGAACAGGACCTTGAATCTCACAGGTCACAAATGTTCCTTGGATTCTATGTGCCTCAGCAGTAGTGTATTTTACATTGTTCTATATTTTTTAATGTTCTTGTCGTTCGAACTAAGTCAAAAAGGGCACCTTTTATTAAGCTTACCGACTTAAAAGAATTATTCATACAGCGGTTATCAAACTATAATTTCTCCAAAAAAAGACTGTCTACTTCAACATGCCTACACAACTTCTGCTAAACTAATTTTTAGGCTTATAATATATAATATTTAATTCATCTCTATAACTAATAATCCATAATCTGTTCAGTGGTCCATAAAGATCATCCCCTATACATATTTTGGTATAAAAGACAACCTAGCCTCCCACTAGAAGTGAGAAAAAAGGGCCAATTTCCTTAAAGCAAATATCTCATCCCATTAAAGCCCTGTTTGGATGTGGGGTTTGGCCGTGCTAATTGCTAAATCACTTCTTTACTTTTTAAAAAGTTAAATAAATATATTTCGTATAAAAGCTTTCTATAAACAAGTTTCTTTAAAAAAATCAAATAAACCTTTTATAGTAGCTAATAATGATGATATGCTTCATAGTTCGCTTCATTAGATCAGCCTGTTGAGTTGACCTGAAGTGAGCCTAATGCTACCGTGTCGTCGCGCATTTCAAGCAGGCCATATGACGATTCCTACACCTGAAAGATTCATAAAATAAATAGTCTAGCCAAGCACGAATCGCTACTCAAGTAAGGTGTTTTTTCTTAAGAAAAGAAACTAGCTAGTAGTCAAATAACAGTAGGTTGCATCAAAACTAGGGAATTAATTTTGGAGCAAATTTCACCTTGGACTATTTTTTTAACCTATGTTTCACATTGGACTAGGGTTAACTCCGAAACTTCACGTAACACCTCGTTTCTTTGCTAGGAGTTACACTTTGGGTTAGGTTACACAGCCTAATTAAGCCCATCCATGCAAGGAGGCAAGAGCTCGCCGTCTTCTCGTGACTTCGCTGTGGCCACTCCTCTGCTCCAGCACAGGCATGTGAGGATGAGGGTGAGCTAGGGAGGAACGCCGCCGCCATGCTCCTACGCAACCATAGAAAGCGGCGGCGGCACAAATGCAGCGATCGTCGTCGGCCTAGCGAAAAAAGTGGCGGTAGCGCAGTGGGCAAGTCGTTGAGCAACACCGTAGTAGGCGAGGCGACAAGGCCGCCTAGACGGCGAGTCGCTGGGCAGGGTGATGGTGTCATAGCAAGATCGATTGTTGTTCTAAATTGCTCATTATTCCTTTTTTTTTTTGGATCCAAATCCATTATCAGAGAACCAGGGCGATGATGTTGTCATAACAAGGTAGGAGCTCACCATCGTTCTCTAATCTCACTGGCATGCGAGCCCGCTAGTCCAAACTACAAGAATTTGGTACAAAACCTATAGCCTAAAGTGAAAACATTACCTATAGGGTGGTCCAAGACAAAAGACGATAAAAATATCTAGCGAAATACGCCACTTTATCGTGTTCTCTTTTAGTTGGAAAAAGTCTATTTTACCTCCCTCAACTATAGAGCAGTTTAATTCACATCCGTCGACAGTAGAAACTGTGAAATCGGATACAAAACTATTAAAATCGGCTCAATGGACCTCCCGCCTTAACTATTAAAATTGATTTCGAATCAATTGACCTCCCTCGAGCAGTTTCAGATGGCTTCATGTTGTAGTGTATACATAGCACTAAAAGAATAAAAAAAACAATTCAACTCATGGATCAGTCACATCACTCCTTCCTCTTTTATCTCTTCTATCACATCTCTTCTTCCTCTATCTGCTAGTGGGGCAAGTGTGGGTTGTGAACGGCGTTGATCAAGATGGGTGTGACGAAGTCTACAAGACTGCCATGGCAACAGAAGTTGGTGGAGCCAGGGCTGATGCGGCGTAACATGGAAGCATCTATAGAGGTGACGAAAAGAGGGTGTCCAGTGCGGCGGAGTCGAGCCTCCTCTCTTCTTTCTAATCCCCTCCGTTTCCACCACCTCACGTAGCCCATGCTATCATCGTCAGAGTCATCCTCTCATATAAGATCTCTGTCTAGTGTTGATGGATGTATTACCAACATGTCATATATGGACATACATGCAATGCAACACTAGCATATACTCTCATTCGCTAGGATAAAAATTTAACTAATAATTATTTTATTAGAATATTATTTATGTGATAAAAAATGTAATTATAAGTAGGCATGCTTTTGAATATAAAGCAAAACAAACTCATGTCAAAAATTATATCATATTATTAATTAAAACTTACTGTAAAACAAATTAGATATTATATTTTGAAACGGATAAAGTATTATAAGACCTGCTGCATGTAAACGTTTTTATATGCAGAGTATACATATGCATCAGTGCCGACCACCAGTAGTATTCCCGGTTGGGCCAGTAGTTCTGACCATTTTGAGTATAACTAATCAAATCAGCAGTGATAAGTTTGGATTGACCATTTCGAGAGTTAGAGATGGCTATAGTTTCATGTATATAGAAAAAATTTAGGGTATACTTATTAACAACTGTAAAATCACTCAACTATACAAGTAAAATATGTAATGCATGTTATCCTTGTGATAAAATGCTAAATATAACCTTACAGTTAGATATGAAATATATATGTTATACTCCCTCAAATTTTGCCCTCCTCTAAAGGTATATGCAGATACACAAAAAAGAGTTATTCAAGTGATCAGTTAGCATACTCCCTTCATCCTAAAATATGTTCAAATTTAAACTACAAAGGTAGCTACTCCTTCCGTTATGTTTGATTTTTTTAAAAGTTAAACTTTTTTATATTGAACTAAATTTATAAGAAAATATAGCAATATTAATAACATCAAATTACTTTCATTAAATCTAACATTAAATATATTTTGTACTATATATTTTTATGTTAAAAATATTACTATATTTTTCTATTAAAAAGTTAAAACATCTTATAAATAAATGGAGTATATATTTTTTCATGGAGGGAGTATATGTATGTTTTTAAAACCAAACGAAATTAACCAAACAGTGAATTTCACAAAATCCTAGGTTTTGGAGCATGCATGACAGGTATTATGTTTTTTTTTTGAAGAAACCAATACTTTTAGGAAAAATGTTTCAAGAAACCCACGTTCAAACTTATATTGTCTATTTGGCCAATATATTTATGCATAATAACTGTAAAAGATAGCATGTGATAATTTTAAGTATATATACACATTTACCATATTTTTATTATCGATAGTATAACTTTTTTTATATGTTACTAGTTAAATATCATTAATAAGGATTGTATTAATTTTTTAGTTACAGTATAAGAGTGACGAAGAAGACAAATTAGACGGTAGTAATATGTATTTTGAGCCTACATATATGTGAATATATATATATATATATATATATATATATATATATATATATATATATATAATAGAAGTGAGTATTTTACATAGGTTACTTGAAAACATTTGGTTTCTTAAACAAATCGCAATACGTGGGTTTTACGTTATGTATGCCCCCAAAACCTGGGTTCTGCGAAATTTGCTGTTAAGGAAATTAACCATCCCTGTATATGCTGAGCTGAGGTCCAAATCTAATTAAGCACCTGTGTAGTGCTGCTGTTGGTCTCTAGCTATCCATTCAGTTCAATCTTACCTACAGCAAGCTCATCCATCGGTCTCTCTCCATATGCATGTCCAAAAACCTGTCTGCTGCACAGTTGCAAGTCTATGCATCTTGGAAGCTAGCTAGTGAGACAGTGCATGCAATTGCAACTCTCTCTCTCTCTCTCTCTCTCTCTCTCTCTCTCACTCTCTCACTCTCTCACAGCTGGTTGGTGTGTGTCTTGTGAGATAGAGATACATGTCTTATGTCTATCAGCTGTGTCATGTTTTGCACCTTTGTTTGGTGGCCAGAAATCGTCATTTAGATCTGAGTGCCCATTACAGCATCAGGCGGGCATGGACATATCGAGCCATCTCTCTGTTTCACCGTTCATCATCGATCGATCCATCAGATGCTGACATTGACATTCTTGAGATGTGAGAGAGAACAAAAAAATTAGCTGACAACCCATAGGATATATAGTTAGCAACTTGCACGTATGGACAGTTAATTGCTGGCATTGTGACGTACGTGCGTATCCTGATGGATTGGCTGTGTGAATGGGGGCAGACTTGCAAATGGTAATTATTTTTTCGATTATATAAGCATGGAAGGCTTGCAAGCGGTCTTTTTTAATAGAGCGATCTTTTTAATATTTTGGTAATTAGTTATTACTGGAGAATATTTATTGTATCTTAGTAGAGTGGTCTTTTTTAGAAAATTTATTTGAGCAGTTGACGTCAGGGTGGTTTTGGCTATGGCACCAGGCACTCGTTGTGGCGATTTGAATGGAACTACGTACATTGCCAATATGGAGGATTCGCTCCCAAACACCATGCGGTTAACTTATAAATTCTGGTTTATATTATCAAAAAAAAAAAGAATCCCCCTGCCCCACGCCAGGACATTATTTCAGCCGAAAGTTTGGTGTTTCTGAACTTACAAAAATATCGTTCAGATTTCAATTTCGGTTAGAAATTTCAGCCGAAAGTTTGGTGTTTCTGAACTTACAAAAATATCGTTCAGATTTCAATTTCGGTTAGAAATTTCAGCCCCTCCCCAAATGTTTGTTATTCCCGCAATATTGAACAGATTCTACTGCCGATGTTAAGATAGAGTTAATGTTACGGAGGGAGGATCGATGATGCACCGTATATCTGTCAGCACCAGCTAGGGAAACACTATTGCTGTAGCGGTCGACACATAAGTACATGACTCCATTTAAGGTTTTAAATCCTGGTATTAGAAATATGGTTGTGTGCATAGGCCTTTCCATTATAAAAAAAAATATAGCTAATTTAATTATTAGTTTGATGTTCCTTTATGATTCTCTCCCTCTCTAGCCAACACGCACTCAACCAAATGACAAATAAGGAATTAAACAATTAACATCCTCAAATCGTCTTCTAAAATACACTAGCAGTTACCATAGCTTAAATTAGGCTAGCAGTTGCCATAGCCTAAATTAGCCACACTACTTGACATATCATTCCTTTTTTACTAATTTCTATCTAGGCTCTCTTTGGCAGAAGTTAACATCCAGACGATCAAAAAAAATCATATAGAATACTAGAATTAGAATTAGATAATAATACACGTCGAGGCAAAAATTCTAGATGTCATACGAGAGGAGTTGTATGTGTATGGACTGAGGAATCGACTTTGTATACAGTCCAAGTTTAGGAAGTTTAAGTTTTAATATGTAAAGAGATGAGTTGTATATCTATACGAGAGATTTTTTAGAAGTGCTATTTCATGTAGAATTCATGGCTTTTATATATACAACTATGGATATAAATAGAGAGGTAGAACATCACTTTTGGAGAGAAAATTTATGATTTAGACTTGAGTTGAGAGAGATATTTGAAAGTTGAGAGAGGAGTATTGTATTTGTGCTTTGTAGTCACATTTTGATACAATAAAGTTGATCTACTTTTAAGAGTTTTGTCGAAATTATTTTTTCTATTCTCTGGTGATCAGACTGAAGGAGTTAGGTGGATTGGTGGCAGGCAAGCTATTAGATCGATGAAGGAAAATTGGTTGGACCAGTAGGATCCAGAGAGCATGTTGCGTCTTTATCTAGGTTAGAGATATCTTTTTGTTCTAAAAAAGATTTAGTTTCTAGTTATCCTACAATTCATCCCCTCTGGCAGACTTAGTTCTAGTGTTTCGATCCTCTAAGTGGTATCAAAATCTTGTTTTTGCTAATCTTTTGATTCTAATTGATCTTGAGTTGCCATGCGGATAAATTTTCAATCAAGCGTCAATTTTCAATATTGGTGTAAAAAGATGCAATCTTATCTTATGTGCTAAAGTTATGATATTTGGTAAAAATTTTCTAAATCTTATTTTTCTAAACATGAAATTGCTGTTGTGACTATCACTGAAAAAGGTGAAATTTTGATAAAACCAAAACCTAAATGAACTGTTTTTAAATATGTTAGAATTATGTCTTCTCTTTCTTCTACAAGTCAAGTTGTTTCTACTACAAAACATGATGTTTCAAATCCATTTTCTCATGTGACGTATACCTATTGTTGCTTTATACATGCTCGTAAATAGAAACATGAAAGAGAAATTGATTTTGCAAAATTTAAATGACAGAAAAAAGGGATTGGTTCAAGTGGACCCAATAATGAGGCATCGATATCTGCTTGTGTTTATGCCTTTATGGCTAGGAAGGAGAACATGTGGATAATAGACACTAGTTGTTTGCGACACATGACCAATGATAAAAATTGGCTCTCTTCCCTCAAACCGGCATCCAAAATAGAATCGATCATCTTTGGGATGCTTCTATAAGTATGGTAATTGCTATATGATATGTCAAGGTAAGTGATATATTTATATTCAAAGATGTTGCTTTGATGGCAAATTTGATATACAAGTTGTTTTCAGTCTCTCAAATCATTGATGACGATCTTGAAGTTAGATTTAAGAAAACTGGAACTAAAATTCTTGATTTATCTAGTGCTTGTGTTTAGGAAATTTCTCGATATGGAATGGTTTTTAAAGCTGATTTTGATAGCTTGTTTCCTCTGAAATTACATGTCTAGTTACAAAGTTTCCAAAAGATTTAATATTTTGGTATCATAGACTTGCACATGTTGGTTCCGATCATCTCACTAGAATTAGTGGTTTAGATCTTGTTCATGGTTTGCCTAAATTGAAAAACAAATCTTGATATGGTTTATTCTCCGTGTTATCATGCTAAGATAGTTGCTTATGCACATACACTAATTATTTCTATGATGACGGATATACTAGGACAGCTTTTACATATAGACATTGTTGGTCCACCTCAAGTGCAACCTATCGGAGGAAAGTGATATGTTTTGGCTATTGTGATTGATTTTTCACAATATTCATGGATTTATTTTATCACAACTAAATATGAAACATTCGATCACTTTTGAAATCTGTATCTTTGTTTGGCTGTTGAACTTCCTATATCTTTGAAAACAATTAAAAGTGATAATAGTGGAGAATTTAAAAATACTTTTTTTCAACAATATTGTGCTGAAAAAGGTCTTGAACATCAATTTTCTTCTTCACGGGTTCCACAATAAAATAGTGTTGTTATGGAAAAAATTGTTCTTTGATTGAGATGGCTAGAACTATATTTGATGAATATCATACTGCATGAAAATTTTGGGCTAAAACTATTAATACTGCTTATTATATTTTCAATTGTATTTTTTTAGATCTAAAGTTGAAAAAACTTTGTATAAGCTTTGCTTTGAATATAAACCTAAAGTTTCACATTTGCATATTTTTGGGTGAAAGTGTTTTTTTGTTAAAATCTAGAAATTTAGATATTGAAGCACAATGGAATTTTTCTTAGATATCCTACTCATTATTGTGGCTATCGTGTACTTGTTTAAATTATAGAAACTTATAAAGTTGTTTTTAATATGATTAGTCCAGGTACTAGACCAAAAATTGTGATAGGTTTAAGGGAAGGATAAAAGTACTTTTGTGGATGACAACAACGATGAAGAAGTGTGGTCTAGGTGGTGGCCGGTCAGACCAGGTCCCAAGCTGATCAGACCGATGATGACTAGCTGATCCGACTAGCAAATAAGTTGTGGCTAGACCGGGTTAGACTAGATGGCTCAGGTGCAGTCTAGTGGACCTCCAAAAACTACAACTTCAATAATTCAAAGTTTAGAATATGAAACTACCTCTGAAGTTGTACTACTTCGCACATTTAACATCGATATACTCCAGATCAAATCATCGGTAATCTAAATAAACGTACTATACGGTCTAAGGTGATATCTTCTAATTTATTTGCACATTTTGTATTTATTATTTCTTTTGAGCCTAAAGATGTGTTACATGCATTAACTAATGAATCATTGATTAACGTCATACATGAAAAACTTAAGAATTTTAAAAGAAATTAAGTTTAAACCTTAGTTGAACCACCTTCTGGTCATAATATAAATGAAACTAAATAGATTTTTAAAAGTAAACAAAATGTTGATGGTTTAATTGTAAGAAATAAAGGTATGCTTGTTGCACAAGGTTTTAATCAAGTTGAAAGTTTGGACTTTATTGAAATGTCTGTTCTTGTTGCTAGAATTGAAGAAATTTGACTTTTGTTAGCTTTTGCTTCTTCAAAAGGTTTTAAAGTATATCAAATGGATATTAAAGTGTTGTTCTAAATGGTTTTATATAGGAGGAAGTTTATATTAGAAAATCACTTTATTTTGAATGTTTTAATTTCCAAATCATTTTTTTAAATTGACTAAATCTTTATATGTTTAAAACAAGCACATAGAGACTGGTATGATAGGCTGAAAATTTTCTTTCTTACTTAATTTTTTTCAAATGAAAATAGTAGATAAAACTCTCTTTGTTTTTAAACATGGTAATATCAACTTTTCACTCAGATTTATGTAGATGATATCATCTTTGGTTGCTCTCTTCACACTTTGGTTGTTAAATTTTTTGAGACTATGAGAAAGAAATTTGAAATCAGTATGATAGGAGAATTGGGATTACAAATCAAGCAAACATCGCAAGAAATGTTCGTCCATCAAACAAAGAACAACAAGGATCTTCTACGATATTTCGAGATGGAGAACTGTATGCCAATTTTAACTTCAATGGGATGTGTTGCTGTTCTGTATCCAAATGACGAAGATGAGGCTATTGATAAAAAGAGTATACAAGTACGATTGGATAACTACTGTATCTTACTGCTTTGAGGCCGGACATACAATTCACTATGTGTGTGTGCGCTCGATTTCAAATTTGTCCTCGTGTTTCGCATCGTCAAGGCATCAAACACATTTTAAAGTATTTATAACACACTCTTAAATTTGATATTTTATATTCTATTTTATCATCTATAAGTTTGCATGCCTTTTCAGATACTGATTTTGAAGGTGGTAGAATAGATGAAATAGTATAAGTGGTACTTGTCACTTTCTTAGTATTTCTCTTGTTGTTTGGTTTTCTAGGAAATAATCAATTTTTGCTCAATCAACCGCTGAATATGAATATATTGCTGCTACTGGTTGTTGCTCATAAACTCTTTGGATAATTTTAACTTTGAAAGATTATGATCTTAATTTGGATAAAGTTTCAATCTTTTATTACAACACAGTGCTGTAAATATTGCTAAAAATCATGTGTAACATTCACACACAAAACACATTGACATTCATTTTTATTTTCTATTGGATCATGTTAAAAAAGGGGATATTGTGTTTCTATTTGTAGATACAAAATTGCAATTGGCGAATAATTTTATAAAACTTTTGGATTCTTTTTGTTTTGCTTATCTTCGAATGAAGTTAGTAGTTGTTCATCCTTTTGGGTAGTAAAACTTGCATGTTTCTAAAGGAAAAAAATTAAAAGCAGAGCTTTGAATTATACTATAAGTATATATTTTGCTTGCTAGTATTATAAGTGAAGTTTAGTGGTTTCTAGTATAGCTTATATGGATTTTTATTTTTAAAATGCTCTATAAATGCCTTTACTTTATGAGAGAAAAAATAGATATCGAATCCTTAAAAATAGTAATCACAATAATGACGTATTTGATAAGAGGAAAATAATGGGTGTCAAATTTTTAGAAACAGTATGTATGATAAGAATGTACGCAGGAAAATTTGAGATATTTATTTTTGTGCCATAAATAATCAATATGAGCAAAAGCTCTAAGATTATTAAAATTCTCAATAAATGATATGATATGCTATTTCCTCAAGAGAAATAATTTGGCAAAGATTGTTTTATTCAACCTATCTAGATGTAGGGTATTTTATTTAATCTAGTGAACATGTTGTATTATAAATATTTGAAATTATTCGTTAGTGGTGATTGGATAGTAATTATAATATCTTCGTTTCATGGTTATACTCTAGTACAGTTGATCAATCATTTTTCCTCATTTCACAACATATGTCTTAGGATTGCTCTAAGTTATATTCAAAGCTTGCAGACAAGTTCTTGATAAAGTCATTATCAAAGGGGGAGAAAAATCGAAATGCATCAATTCTTAAAAATAGAAGATTTTGATATCTTATTAAAAAAGAGAATCTTATTGCAAACATATAGTCTTATTGAAAAAAAGAGAGAAAATCTTTTCTTTTTAAAGGGGGAGAATTTTTTTTCTTTTTCACTTTGGTGATTTTGAGCCAACTATGCTTTTAAACACTTCCTTGTTTTACATTTCACAAAACACCAATATACATTTTGAAAAGGTTGCCAATGTCTTCATCCAGGAGTAAATTATGAAATCATTGTCTTGATTTAAGTTTTTATGATAAATAATTGGCTAAGATAATGATTAAATTGATTTGGGTGAAGTGGTGTTTATAAGGGTGAAGTGTGTGTACACCGGTAGTTAGACTGGCCTAGCTAAGGCAGTTGGACCATAGGTGTGCCGGCAATTGGATTAGCCGGTCCGATGGTCTGACCGGCGGACTCTAAGAGGGAGTCGGTTTTGGGTTGTTTCTATGTTTCTCGGTGAATTATTGATGGATAAGACTTCTAAGTGTTTCATATACGTATGATATAATATTTATGTGCTAATATGAGTCAGGTTAAAAAAAATTATGCTCGAATATGGTTTTTTTGTTTGTGCATATGTAGGTATGTCTTAATGCTTTGAAAATATTATCGGTTACCGATCAGAACAAGGCTTGAGAGAAGTTGAGGTCCGGATGATCAAAGAGATCATGTGGGATACTAAGCTGAAGAATAATGCACATGGAGGTAAATATTCCATATGGCATACAAGCGTATGGAAGGAGGAGTCGAGTTTAGATAGAGTCCAAGGTTAGAAAGTTTGAGTTTGAATATGTAAAGAGATGAGTTGTATACCCATCCGAGAGTATTTCCTAAGAAATTTGTTGTTATTCCTTGTAGTATATGTGGCTTTTGTATAGCCATATATAGCTATAAATAGAGAGGTAGGAGCATTGCTTTTGGAAGAGAAAAGTTAGGGTTTAGGCTTGAGTTGCGAGAGATATTTAAGAGTTGAGAGATGAATGCTTTATTTATATTTTGTAGATATATCTTGATGTAATAAATTTGATCTATTTTAAAGAGTTTCATCAAGATTGTTCTTTCTTTTCTCACGCAATCAAACCAATGAGAGAGTAGTTGGGCCGGCGGTAGGCAAGCTATTGGACCAATGGTGAAGCGACAATTGGACCGATGGCAAAGAGATGGTCCGACTATTGGGATCTAAAGAACATGTTGTGTCTAGGGAGTTATCTTTTTATTCTATAATAAGATTTAGTTTTTGTTATCTTACCATTCACCACAGACTTAATTTTAATTTTTATGTTAGATCCTACGCACGATATATACACGCATATATTTTTATTCCAAGTCGCTTTCTTTCACTTCCAATATATCTCTATCCATGGCTAGCTTTATTAACCAGCTTTACTTGGTAGCCCGCCGCAGCTCGATCGGCCAAATTGCCTTTCAAGTTTTTCTCTTTATTCTGGGTGGTGGATGGATGGCACTGCATGCGTACCTAGGGATGGATTCCATCGCGGCCAATGGTCACGTCGGTCTCATCGGCCATGTTTATGGACGTTGAGAGCAAAAAGAAAAGGTGAGCTAGTACAGCGACATCCATCGCTGTCGTACGCTAGAAACTATACTAGTTGATATACATGCATTATATATTGGCCATACAGTTTTATTGGGAAACCTAAAATTTTATGGAGTCCGGACGAAACTCACTATACAGTTGGTCGTCGGGCCCTGAGTCTGGCGCAGCGTGTTGGGTAATATATAAAGTATTATGCAATTGAGTAGTGCTTGTATTTTCGATTCACAGGGCAGACCTCGTCTCTTGCAAATTTTCAAAGGGAAGTTGGATTAGTTTAACTTTGTTTGCAGAACTTTTCTCGCAAAGATATTAGATCAGGTGATGAATTGTCATAAAACGATATGAAATATGTGAAGTTACTGCAATTATATGAGAGCGTATGATCCTAGGAGTTTGATCAATACGTAGAGTGAAGAGAATTAGGAATGCTACTCTGGTAATGAAAAGCTACCGTTTTGGAGAAAAAAAAAATCCAACCATGGATATTTACATTTTTATTTTGGGCAATGGAAGTATAGTCTCGACCTCTACACTCAAGATACACAACCCTGCACCCACGACTCCACTTCTTCACCAATGGTGAAACTGATATATCCTGAGAAGTGTTTCTATAATACTATAGTGTTATTTTAGTTCAAACTATATTACAATATTACAATAGATGGAGTTATTTGCCTATATTAAGTTGTCCTTCTTAGATTGTGTGAATGCCCAAAATGACGTGCTTCAATGACCAGAATCCTGTAATGACATAGGGTCTATAAAACAGGAAGTTGGGTATTAATGACACCACTCAATATTGACCTTGATCTCAATTCACTATCATGCTAAATAGATGGATCAAGTAATATGTTCAGACAAATGAATTTAATTGATATTCCGGTGATGACCCGCTAGTTAGTCAATTATGATTTTGTAGATATGTCACTTTGTGTCAACCTTCCTTCCAACTGAACAAAGCCCAAGTGAAAACTGCAAAAACCTTGATGTAACAGTAGAGCTTTGGAAGTGAGACTTTGTCCCTATCCAACTATTTGAATTCCCAGTATCCATAATTATTAACACGTACCCTGGTTACACTTTTTTTTTGTAGAAATTCCATAGGATTTATGAATTTATCTCTGACCTATCTTGATGACGTGTGTTAGGAAGGTGCACTCATCGCTCCTTGGAAAAAAAAAAGAGATCCCCAAGCAAATTAAACTGTACACACAGCAGCCAGCTTATTAGCTAGCTAGCTGATCTATCAAAACATGGCCTGTCTTTTTCTTTATTTCTTGACAGCACGTGGAGAGGGCTATTCCTGCCAGTCGATCCATCGAACTGGTGCCTCCATACGCTTCTGTCGATCGACCATCCAGTGCAAAAAAATCAGAAACAGTGAAATATCTGCTGCATTTTGTCGTCACCTGCGCTCCATGCATGCAGGTACGACCGATCACATCAATTGGCCTGTCTGTCTCTCCTAATTTTCCAAGTACTCTTGCCTAAGATAAAATTAATTATATAACTCGTTGATCACCGTACTAGACCTAATTAGCTAAGCTACCTTGATAAGTCTGAGATCTGGGCTGGGGCATGGCAGATTCAGCAAATCTGATTGATGGATTGTTGATTCATGTATAAAATCTGAGAGGGTAGTAGACATATATATCTCTCTTCTTTCCTTCTTCATTTGCATACGAACAATCCCTTTCAATGGCTGATGATAATAGGCATGGCACAACTTACTAATTGGATCGATCATCGGCTGCCAGTGAAAAAGATGATTTGCCGTTAGGTAGGTGTCAAATTTGATGGTATTTTGGCAGTTCCAAATCTAGCTAGTTAGTTACATCGACATGCAATGCATGTATTTATATATATATATATACACACGCTACCAAATTTCCATACACAAATTGGTGTGGTACTATATTTTTTTTAAAAAAATGGATATGACATATTGTACAAATCCTTGTGTTTCCATAGATGTGATACTATTTTATTTTGTGTTCACCATATTTTAGAATTAGAATTGGATACGATAAATTTTGTTTTCATAAATATATAATTATATTATATATATATATATAACTATAGTGATCAATCAAGTCCACCTAGATCTAACAGTATAAAGATTCTATTTTTTCTTCTAATTTATGTGGTAATTATATTTATAGGTCTTCATAAGTAATATGGTAGCTCTTTTTTTAGGGCTTTTATTAGCATAATAGACATATATATATATATATATATATATATATATATATATACTCTGGTTGAAATTAGAAGCTGTTTTAGAATTATAAAAAATTAAGAAAATAGCTTAAATGAGTTTTTTACCCTTGATTATGTTACTATATTGAGAAGTGGTAGCATTTATTTCACAAGAGAATGTATGAAACAAAAAGATGAAAAACAATAAATACAGATTCCTAAACGAATTACATTGATTTCAGAAAAGAGTTGGAATGAACAGCTAAAACGACTTGCATTTGGAAATGAAGAAAATGTATAAACAGGTACTACGCTGTACCTTTTTGCTTGAGCATATACGTACACTTGATACACATATGTGGAAAATTAAGAACAGAAGCTAGCTAGCTATAAGTAAATCAGAGCATCAATCTACCTGTCCAATAATGTGAAACAAGTTATATAGCCAGCCATTGGTGTGGAAGGGAAGAGGTAGCTCTAGCAACGCATGTAGAGCTAGCTAATCAAGCTAGGCTAGATAGGAAGACTTTTAAACACCTAATTAATTACATACTAGTTTTAAGTTGTGGGGCTAATAAAAAAATTCGATCGATGTGTGGGGCCGGGCGCCGCATGGTTCCCTGGAGAGCACTTTCCATTTGCGAATGCCGCTCAGTGGCCGCACAGTGCACGCCACGTTTCGACACCACGTGAGCCCATCCATCCCTCCCTTCCATCCACTACGTACGTACGTACGTACATCGGCTTCGGTATCTCTACTGCCCGCTGCTACACCGCATACGTATACGTAACACAAAATTAATTGCTACCAGAGAGTCTATCATAATTAATATTGTTTGCAATTAATGTACACGTACATATTGGAACTAGCTCGTTACCATGTTCATGTATAGATTGGTCGGATAATATTGATTGCGTGTTGATTTGCACTCAGCTGTGTCGAGCTAGATGGGTGAATTAATTAATGACCTTAAGAGGGAGTATTTTTTAGAGAAATAAATGCATGGAGGATCGAGATGCATGCTACATACATACGAGCAGAGATGTACACGGCTATGTAGTACTGGTAGTAGTATTTGAGAGCTCTCAATTTCAATCCGTTAATTTGAATTTTTGAATTACTAGCTTTATTGGAGAAAATGATAAGAAAAATAAAAAATTGTTTGATGTCTAGACATACATTGTGAGTTTTTTTTAAGAAAAATATGTATTATGAGTTTACTTTTTTTTTACCGAAGACATACACGTACGCACACAACACTGCGCACACATAATCCACGCACACATCACAAAATGTGTCCCCTTATCATATATAATATATATGCCCAAATAGATGAAGACCAGTAGCAAATATAATCGATAGCCTCACAAAATATAATATTAAAATTACACTGGTGTGTATAATTTTTATGGGCACCAAGATTTGTTTACACCTGTGGTGTGCTTTCCCATTTCCCAGCTGCTTCATTTGATCTCGGAAACTCTTAGGTGTTGAGCCATCAAGAGGACAAGCTACTTGCACATGGAAAAAGAAAAGCATGAATACGGTATATAGCTCTGTTAACACTAAAATTTAATAAGCTCTGTAAGCAGATTTGATTCAGGTTAGAGAGTCGATCGACTTATGAAAAAAGGTCGATTGATACAGGAAAATAACCGATCAAACAGATAAAGATAAATTTGGTTTAGTGAAGATGAAAACTTATTCAAATGAAACTAAGTCTAAAAAGAAATTGTGGAAGGCGTGATAGGGTGTTTTTATCTTTACAAAGTATGTCTTATAAGTAGGTAAGTTAATCATTTTTACTTTTATCTCTGAGATAGTTTATATTTTATCATTAATAAAGTTTATCCCATATTTATGTGAGATTTGTGTAACTCCAAGATATAAATATGAACCCCTGAAACCTTGTAAATTATCTCTACAGATTAATATAATCTCGGTGCATCGCCATTCTAGTTTATCTAGATTTTTTTCGGCAGGTTCTCGCTCTCGACACTGGCTAGTATCGGTTAAGTTCGAACTCCGACGAAGGAATAAATCACATCATTATCCTAGTGTATCCACTCTGTTTAAGGTTGTATCGGTTAGATCTGATCTCTTAGTCTGATTGGATATATCACATCACATTCTCTTGAAATCTATCGACTTATCGAGCTTTTTTTACCATCATCAGTCTCGAGCTATATTGGTTAGGTTTGACCTTTTAGACTGTTGATAGTAGATTGAGCTCTAAGTCGGTAAGTCTTTACGCAATATTTCATCGAAGCAGCCAGCCGATGAGTTATATTTACACTGAGCTTCATGGCTAATGTATCAGTTTTTCAGCCGATATACATGTATCTTCAACCATTAATTCACTAGCGATCGATCTGGTTCTATTAGATCTAGCATTATATTGTCTTGATAGACTTTGTCTAATAGGGACGGCATCGAGATCTAGCGGGTTTCGTTTCTCCCATCGGCTCAGCTAGCCGATAAGTTTATTTATACGCCTGTATTGGACTTAGAACCAATAGCAGCCGATGAGTTTATCTGTTCCTTCTATCAATATGACCGATCTAGCTTTCGTTGTTTTAGTGTTGTTAGCCTTAGCCTTATGCTATATCGGTTCGATTCGATCTATTAAGACTGCCTCTAACGGTATAGTCATTTGTGGTTGCTAGATCTCATCTCTTCGTAAAACTAAGCTTTGTTCTTTACTACTTATCGTCTATTTTACACAGATCATCATCGACTCTATAGCCAATGTGTATATGATTTTATTCCTCGCTATTTGCCTATATCATCATCGACTTGATAGCTGGTGTATGAGTGCTATTACCCCATATCAGCAACCAGCCGATAGCAGAAATGCATCAGACTCACAGCCGATGACTATCTCAACTCTATCGGTACTTCCAGTCAATAGCAAGAGTCCATATTGACCTATCAGCTGATTGACTCAACGATCTAACTCTATCTATTTTTCTTATCAATTAGAGGTCAAATTGACCGGCACACTCTAAACCCCAACAACCCGAAGACATCAAGGAGCTTAAGAATCTGCACTGGAGCTAAGCAGATCTTCCAGAGCTTCATGTGTTCGAGCACATTGCATCGGTCCTCCATCGGTGAACCCGGTGGACTGATTCATGCCTAAACACTCTTCTGGCATGACCGGTGGGATAGAATTTTAATCAATATGTATGAAGAAAAGGTTGATGTCAAGACGTGTTTGTCCGATGAAGAAGTTGATAAAAATATTATTCCGATCACATTGGAAGACTTGACAAATACACAAAGATAACAGATGAAGCAATCTATGAGGAATTTGGAGAAGTTGTGCTTGTAATCCTTTAGTATGACACAAAAAGGACTAATTCAGAAGAATTCGTTTCCAAGATCAACTCTGATCGATGAAACAACTCAACCTGCACATTCAAATCCACAAAAATCCATTCAAAAATTAGTTAACGAAGTTATATATCACGTAATGATCGATCAATCTAGAGGATTGACAAGTATGCTTCAGGACTTGACAAGGAAAAAGTGGATGTATTAATTACTTAAGAGCCTCTAATTCACACATCAACAAATATTGGTGCACAGCTACTGATGTTAAATTAGTCCGATGGCTATGTTCACCTCAAGAGGCAGCACGATGGAGATAATGAGTGGATTGTAAAGATATTTAAAGTGATGAAGGAATATTTTGGCTTGAAACCGAAGGTGAAAAATTTCATGTATTGACATCCATACCCTAATTGGTTTAATATAATATTGTTATCGTGCTGATACAAGATACCAGACTTCTTTATGTTCTCAAGGCAAGACAATATGTCTATAGTTGAACACGTCCGCTGATTCTTAACTCTGTGTAGAGAAGCATCCGTAGAAAAGGCTATAAGAGTTAGGTTGTTTCCATTGTCACTATCTGGATCGGCTTTTACTTGCTTTTCAACATTGCCCCCAAGTTCGATCAGAGGATAGGCTGATCTAAAGGAACATTTCACAAGCATTTTTTTATGGGGATCCATGAGATGTGGCTTACAGATTTAAAATCGGTGAAACAGAGGATGAAGGAATTAGTTCCAGAATATATTTAAAGATTCTGCAATATACGAAGCCGATACTACAGCTTGAACTTAAGCGATAAATAGTTAGCAGAGCTGGCCTTCTAAGGGTTATCAAGTCGCATCAGAAGGAGGTTTTTCTCCCAAAAGTTTGACAGCTTAGCTCATTTGACGCAAACAATATCAGCTCATAAAAGCTTATTGCAAGAAACAAGTGAGAAGATTTTAGAGTCGTGGAAGCCTGAAAAAGATAATTTCGAAGCATGAGTCCTCATACTCTGAAATTAGGGGGCATGTGTTAACACCAAAATTTGGTAAACCCCACAAATAGATTTGATTTAGGATCGAAGAGCCGATCAACTTATGGAAAGAAGTCGATTGATATAAGGAAAAAGCCGATCGGACAGATAAAAATGAATTCGATTAAGTTAAAGATGGAAACTTATCCATATGAAATCGGATCTAAGGAAAAATCGTGGATGCCACGGCAAGGTGATTTTTATCTGTGTAAAATATGTCTTACAGATAGGTAGGTTAATTACTTTTCCTTTTATCTCTAAGATAGTTTCTATTTTATCATTAAGAAAGTTTATTCCATATTAGTGTAGAATTTGTGTAACCCTAAGATATAAATATATAACCCTGAAACCTTATAAATTATCTCTACATATTAATATAATCTTGACGCATCACCACCCTAGTTTATCTAGGTTTTTTTCTGATGGGTTCTGGCTCTCAATGCAGGGATATATCGGTTAGGTCCGAACTCCGACAAAGGGGTAAGTCCACCATTATCCTGGGGTATCCATTTTGTCTAAGGCTACAATGGTTAGGTCCAACCTCTGCTTAGTCCGATCGGATATATCACATCATGTTTGCTTTGTATTTATCAGTTTATTAAGTTTCTTTTACCATCATCAGTCTCGAGCTATATCGGTTAGGTACGACTTTCTAGACTGTTGATAGTAGATTGAGCCCTAGGTCAGTGGGTCTTTAAGCAATGTTTCATTGGAGTAGTCAGCCGATGAGTTATCTTTACACTGAGCTTCATGCCTAATGTATCGGCTTTTTAGCCAATATATATATATATCATAAACGATTAATCCGCTAGCAATCGATCTGGTTCTATTAGATCTGGCCTTATACTATCTCGGTTAGGTTTGATCTATTAAGATTGTGTCTAATAGAGTTGGCATCAAGATCTAGTAAGTTTTGTTTCTCCCATTGGCTCAGCTAACCGATAAGTTTATTTATATACTTGCATCGAACTCACAGCCAATAACAGCCGATGGGTTTACTCATTCCTTTCGTCAGCACGACCGATCTAGTTTTCACCATTTCGGTGTCGTTAGCCTTAGCCTTATACTATATCAGTTTAATTCAATCTATCAAGATATGCTCTAACAGTACAGTCATTGGTGGTTGCTATGTCTCTTCTCTTCGAAATAACGGGCTTTACTCTTTACTGCTTATCGTCTATTTTACTCAGAGTATCATCAACTCTATAGCCGATATGTATGCTATTTTATTCCTTACTATTTGCATATATTGTCATCGGCTTACTAGTCGATGTATGAGTGCTATATATCCTATCGGTAACCAGTCAATAAGAGGAGTATATTGAATTCACAGCTGATGACTATATCAACTCTATCGACACATCTAGCTGATAGCAGGAGTATGTATCGATTTATCAATTAATTGGCTCAACGATCTAACTCTATCTGCCTTCCTTATCAATTAGAAGTTAAATTGACTGACACGCCCTGAACCATAACAATCCGAAGACGCTAGTAGCTTAAAAACATATATTAGAGTAAATAAACCTCTTAGACCTTTGTATGTTTGGACGCATTGTATCAAATCTCCATCGACGAATCTGATGAACCGATTCATGCCCAAACAAGGTCACCCACACTTTGGTATAAAACTATGACAAGCAAATCCACTATGTACCAACGAGGTAACACTAAGCATATTGCACATCCACACACCGTTGTTTGAGCAAAAAAAAACTAAATATTACTTCATCCAGCGTGTGACAATGTTCGTAGAAAATTGGAAAGATCTGTCAATTCAGGTGAGGGATATAAAAAAGAAAGACTTGTTTAAAGGTCGTGCTTCATTAAATATGTGCGTTCACATTGATTAAATCATGACTTCTGTATAATGAATCCTAGCTATAATTGACTTGGTAATATTTGTGACAGTACTTGCATGTAAGGGCAATATAGGACAAAAAAAATATTGGTAATTGTCTACAGTGATAGTCTTCTTTCCTACATTTAAAAAACTCAATTCATAGTTAGGAGAAACGTTATATTCGATAAAGTTCCATTTGCATGTTAAATAAACTGGAGTCATGCTTAACCATGATTAGATTATTAACCCATCAGGATACTTTGTGCTTCAATAGGCATATATGTGCCTGTGAATTATAGGACTACCAAATACTTATTGTATCATTGACTTGTAAGGAGAAATCCTAATAAGTTTAGGAACTAAGAAACTCCCAAAACAAAAGAATTGCATTTGTAAATTGCACGATGATACTCGTTGGTTTTTTTTTCTCGGTTGAATGGAGCAAACTTTTCAGTTTGGGGTGAAGAAGTTTTTATTAAATCCATAACATATGCCATTAATTCCTGCATATTGGATGGGGTGCCTAAGGTTACGGCGAACCCTTTGCTTTGCTAATTCAGGTGAGGGAGTTAAGAAGGCAAAACACCGAGTTTTTAGGAATGTAGCACATGAACTACTTCAGAGCTATGTGTACACAAAATGTATAATTTCTAGATTAATTAGAGAGAAGATAAAACATCCCTGCATTCCCAAATTAAAACTACAGCATTACAACAGTAACAGCAATTAATTAATAGAGAACTAGCTAAGAGAAAGGATCACACACCAATTAAACAAGTTGGGCATTACCTGTCAAATGCTAACAAATGAGGCACCAAATATCTTTGCCACATGCCATCTTGGTACCACCCACATGCCCAACCTAACCAATGCTTTTATTTATACACCCTCCTTGGCCTCTTGCACCAGTTTGTTTCTCTCTTACTTATCTCTCTCTATATAGTGCCAGCTAGCTTGTAGATCCAAGCTCTCTCCTCTTCTTCCTCCTGCAGTGTTCTTCTTCTTCTCACTGTCCCTTCTTCCTCTCAGATCCATCTCTCTCTCTCTCTCCATTATTCTCTCAAGAATTGGGCACATGAAGAGGCCCACCTGCAGAGGCTCCTCCATGGCCATCCAGGACACCTCTGACCAACGAGGTATACATAATATATATACATATGCATCGAAATATATGTGCTTTGTCAGATTTTTCATCATATATATATCAACCCATTGGTGCTGAATTTGCAGGATATATATATAGAGAGAGAGTACGCATTTTGCAGGTGCTTGCTGAATTATGCATAATTATGTCCATATAGTTCGGAAATTAGCAGCAGGAGAAAAGTTACAGAGATTTGCAAAATGGTAACCTAGAAACGCATGTGGGTGGTTAATTTACTCGATTTCCTTGTGTTTGCAGAGAACATGAGGTACATGGCGGAGAGGCAAGATCATCCAGTAGACGGCGCCGCCGTGGTGGGTGGTGCGTACGAGGAGGAGGAAGACGACGATGAGGAGCTCCGGCGGGGCGGCGGTGGCGGGCTTGGCGAGAAGAAGAGGCGGCTGGCGGCGGAGCTGGTGCGGGCGCTAGAGCGGAGCTTCGAGGCGGACAACAAGCTGGACCCGGAGCGGAAGGCACGGATCGCCCGTGACCTCCGTCTCCAACCTCGCCAGGTCGCCGTCTGGTTCCAGAACCGCCGCGCACGCTGGAAGACCAAGCGGATCGAGCGCGACTTCGCCGCCCTCCGCGCCCGACACGATGCCCTCCGCCTGGAGTGCGACTCCCTCCGCCGTGACAAGGACGCCCTCGCCGCCGAGGTATATACGTACATACCACTCGTTCGTTCTTTCGCTCTTCCATTCCATGTCGCCGCCGTCGTGCGTAATTCTTATCGAAATGAGCAACAAGATCAACTCATCCATATCCATGTTGTTCGTCTCCGTGCTCGCGACAGATCATGGAGCTGAGGGAGAAAGTGGACAAGCAGATGTCGGTGAAGCTGGAGGCCGCCGAGGAGCAGTCGACGCTGGCTTTGGCGGCAGCGTCGGCGGCGGCGGCCAACGCCGGCCAGGCGGTGTACAACAACAAGGACGGGTCGACGGACAGCGACTCTAGCGCGGTGTTCAACGAGGAGGCGTCGCCGTACTCCGGCAAGGGCGCCATCGACCACCACAACCAAACCACGGCGAACTACACGGCAGCGGGGTTCACCTCCTTCTTCGCCCCCTCGACCACGCTGAGCTCTTCTTTGTCTTTCCCTTCCATCTTCCACGGATCATCACGTTTCAACCAAGAACTCCTCGTTGGCGCCGCCACCGAAGCCGACACCTATCTCGGCAGCACCACCGGCTTCTTTGCCGGCGAGGAGCACGCCGGCGGCCTCTCCTGGTACGGGCCCGAGGGTTGGTAGCAGCTAGAGCTAGCTAGCTAGCAAGTGAGCTCAGCTAACTGAATTAGCTGCTGGTGCTTGGTTTGGCATTTGGTTGGTGATGATGCCATTGTTGTAAATTACGGCATTGTTGTACATGCATGCATCGGGGTAATTAACTAAAGTCAATTTCTATAGTTTTTACTCTGACTAGGGCACAAGCAGATATACCCTGCACGAAGGAGACAGTGATTGATTTTACGGTTTTACCCTCCTTGTGTTCCTATATTTTTTTTACAGTCATCTCTCTCGACAAAATAAATGTGGGCCATAGTTGTCAGAGAGGTGACCATAGATATAGGAACATGCATGGGAATGGGAGAGGATACAGTGGTTGAGTTGAGGAAAAGGAGAGGTTAATTTAGGCAATGTTTAAGGGTGTAAATGTAAAAATGGCCAGTTACTTACTACTTTAGTACTTCTAGCTAGGTCAAAAGTTGAAAACCTAGCTAGCTTTGGTGTAAATTCATCTGTTCATATGTAGAGAGAGATAGCCCCAGGTGAAAAAATTATAAGGTGAAACGAAAGTGACTAAGCTATAGTGTAGCCATCTTTAAACTCGGTAATTAAAGTTAAATTTTCCATGCATGCATATGCCGTATTAGTACCTAGGGTTTGATCATAGAATGTGCTCCATTAAGCAACAAACAATGGCACCATGCAAAAGCAGGAGCTACCTAGTGACGCATGCATGACGGTGACGAGTTGATTGACTAATTTAACCGCAGCAAAGTTTAATCAAAATAAAATAATATAGAGAAGGTCTGTGGTTGATTGTTGAGACGCTAGGGAGGAGGAGAATGAGGTCACTTTGATGTGGCAGGGCATGGAATATATATTATTGTAATGCAGCGGTGAAGACCAGAAAATGCTATATATACTAATATGTCCATAAGGGTATAATAAGATACTGCCAATGCAGTCGGGGGCCCTTCTAGATGCATCCATCTAGGAAAGGGATAGGCACAATCAGCTCACAAATTTTCATTATGTACATTTTGACATCAACTGTTTTTGTATTGTGATGTATGGAGTTTGCAATGTTTTTGTATATGCTGTGCATGCATGAGCAAATCAAGGTATTCACTAAAGTGAGATGAGAAAATTAAGAAATATATAATACATGTTCTATTCACACAATCATTTAATTTCTAGTGTAAATAATTAATGATGGGATACATTTGAGTTTAACTAATATAAGTCTTTAATACAGCCGGTCGATTACGGGTGTGTCGTGTGCATTCAAAAATAGTATACTAAGTCTTTTGGTTTCACCAAACTATGCATATGTCTTTGGCCGAATAAATAGCCAATATGAAATGTGCTAACTAGGAGAATTGCACAATAAAAATTGTAAATAAGGCTTTTCTTTGTTGTACACAGTGTTGGCTTCGTATGTTGCTGCTATTTGTCAAGTTCAAGAATAATGGCCTACTTCACTAAATATAATGGAAGCAATTATGAAATGGTTGCTAAAGTGCAATATATGGCTTGATGAGGAAGAAGGGTTGAAAGTTAAATCTACTAAAGCAGTATATTAATAGAAATATAATCTATCATTTGGATGCCTTTATTTGTTTCCGTAAGAGGAATGTGTTGTGAAGTGTCAACCCTTGCAACCGGCCAAGTGCTTATATTTATATAGATCACAATAGTCCGATATTGATATACCAGAGGTGATTATATGTTGGAGTTAATTGTGCCTAGAAATTAAATGTCAGCCCCCATCCACTAACCATCTTGACTACAAAATATTAATATCTGTGATCATTTCAAGATAGAGATAATTTAAAAAAAGTTACGTTCAATATTACTCATTATATATATTCGTACTATTATATGAACTTTGCATCAGCCTTTTAGCTTATATTTTTTACACCATGCCATTTTTTATCCAAACGTATTTGAATCTACGGCTTAATAAATGATATATATTGTTCAACACTACAGATACAAATGGAAACATGAAAATCACTTAAAAGATATGTCTAAAAATTTTGGGTAAAAACCCTTCAATTAACATCCCAACCATAGGGGAGCGATATTTTACAACCATGTAAAATTTAAAAGTGATTCCTGAAACTAACAAAAGATAAATAGCGAGACTCATGTCCTGAAACTCAATAGAACACATTTCAACTATCATTAACCTCGCTGGCTGGAAACTTCGATTTATTCGTTTGAGTAGACTTGTGTTGTGTGTGCTGCTAGCTAAATAAAAATACATGCCACCATTTTTGCAGATAAAGCCAATGGCTGTAGACGAGTAAAGGTGCACAGTTGTCTGCACAACACACGGGCATGCAACACTACAGCCGCATGCAAGCTAAGCTACCAAGCTAACTAGGTCAGTTGCCAGGCCCACTTCCGCCGGGCCGGGCGGCCAGCCAGCCGCGAGCTTCCTGGCGCGTTCGTCGTCAGTGGTCTCCGCGCGCCGCCGCCGCCGCCGTCGTCATCTTCTTGGACGGGAGCGGCGGGGCACATCGGGGTGCACCTAGCTAGCTGCGCGCAGCGGAGGAGGGACACGTGTCGACTGCCGGTGCCGCCTCCAGGGGCATGATCGGCGGCTCATCGCAGCCGTCCGTGTGTATGTAGCCTTGTCCATGATGTGTCATCGATTAGTCGGCACGAATTGGACATGAGGAAATTAAAAAAACGAAAATAAGGAGACTCATGAAGACTAATTAGTTGCCACGAATTGAAGATGAGGAAAATAAAAACGAAACTAAGGAGACTAATGATGGGTTAGATTTTCTATTAAGGAGATTAATGACGGATTAGTTTTTTTCAAGGGACTAATGGCAAAGTCAAGAACTGAAAAATCGGGCTTGTTTGATCTTTAATTTGCCTTAAATCTGTAGCCAATTTTAAATCATAGTATAACTTAATTTTACAATTAACTTAGGGTTTTCGTCACTTTAATCACTTAGTTTTGGCTTCCCCGCTAAGTTTTTCTCTAAAATTATTTCTCATTGCTTTGGTTACATTTCTTCCGATTATATATAAACCAAAGGAAAAGAAAGAAAAGCTCAAACAAGCAAGCCTGATGTTTCCTCGAATAGTGACATGCATGGATGCAACTCGATTAGTAAGCTAAGTAAATTTGTCGATCATGTGCAAGCAGCTGGCATCATATTCCATATAAAAAAAACAAAAGAAGATTCTCAGGGAGCTGTAAATGCGCACATTCCCCTGTTGTTTATCATGGGGTTTAGTGAACTAAATCCCCAAGAGATCAAGAGATGTCTTAAAGAAATTGATGCGTGGTTTTTTTAAGTTAATCATGATGAGGCTTTTGGAAGATTCGTGGGCATGTGAAGGTAGCTAGCTAGCTAGCTAGTAGGGTGGCATGTTCTCTGTTCCCTTCAACCACACAAGGAGGGGAACTCCCTTTGTGTGATGGTTGCAATTTAAAATCAAAAGAAGTTTTTGTTAATTTGTTTGTACAAAAGGATTAGGAAAGCTTTCATGTTGTTGTGTTACATTTTATTTTAACAACAAACTCTTTTAATCCCAAATAAGGTTGAAATATAAGTTAGACTCGATTTATTTTTTATAATCATAAATCTAACATAACATATATATTTTTTATAACATTTTATTAAATATATCATCTTTTTTATACAACATTTTACCAAAAATATCATATGTTTAATGTCACTTTATCCATCCCGTTTTAATTTTATAACTAACGTCTCTCTCAATATTCTCATTTATCTATTATCACTATTTACCTCCTAAAGTTGCATTTTATACATTTCATTTGCTCTTGGTAAAAATAAATGAATAGTATTGACGATCATAATTTACGCCATTGAACTGATGAACAGTTTTACCTACCTGCTAGAAATGCAGTGATGAATGCTGATGGTACCAAGGCTGTACCTGCTACAGTGAATGGTTTAGCCCTTCCATTGGCAGGATAGTAGTGGCTTATGGCCCAATGGCTCTACCTGCTACAATTAATAGTTTAGCCCTTCCATTGGCAGGACAGAAGTGGCAAGAAGATATCTTTCTGGTGGAACCAAACAAGAGATATCAATTGCATACAATGATTTGAGCAACATGCAAGAGATTACCTCAACCAACCTCGGATAAAGATCAACCAGACAGCACATGCAACCATCAAGAAGAATAATCAGATGGAAACACCAAGAGAAGACCACTACCAAAAGAAATGAAGACCATGAATGCCGATGCAAATGACCTTCAGTTAATGATGTTCGGTAAGACCATGCACAGTTATCAAAGCAGCAAGTAGATATTAATGTGTAACAGTACATGAAGGCTTCAAGGAATGTAAAACAATCGGCATAGACGGTTACTTGGTAATTAACCCCACAATTAACTCACTCCTATGAAAAATATAGCTCCTCCGCTCGCACCCTACACTTACTGTCACAGTTGAGAGAAGTGACAAATGTCACAAATCTAAGCTATAGCACCCACCCATCCGTCCACCTGATCACCGAAACAACCAATAGTCGAGTACTCGCAGTCTAGATCTATTTGAGCAGGGATGTACATCCAGAAAGATAGCGTAAATATTCTCAAAAAAGGCACACATACAGTTGAGTCGAGTTGAGTGAGATCACATAGAACTGCAGCACTTGCTCTTCGGGATCTCCTGGGCCGGGCCTGGGACAACGACCTTCTTCCCTGCAAGGGATGGGGCAGCACCGTTCGCTTTTGGGTCTGCTGCCATGTTCTTCTTGCTGTGGATTTTGAATATCTCTGACAGGACGGTCTGGAAGGCGTTCTCAACATTTGTGGCCTGAAGAGCAGAGGTCTCCAGGAAGAAGAGGTTCTCCTTCTCGGCAAACTCCTTGGCATCCTCGATGGTCACGGCCCGCTCATCTTCAAGATCACTCTTGTTGCCAACCAGCATGATAACTATGTTCTTGTCCGCATGGCCCCGGAGCTCCTCCAGCCAGCGAGGGATGTGGTCAAAGCTTTGGCGCTTGGTGATATCATAAACGAGGAGAGCTCCCAAGGCTCCTCTGTAGTATGCACTTGTGACAGCTCTGTACCTGCAGTAGTTGAAATAATCAGCATGACAAGTTAGTAAGTAGTAATATGAAAACACACAATGAATGAATTTCAACACCGCAACAAAATTCAAGGTACAGTTAGAGCTACCACACAAAGCATGGCTCTCTGCTTACAGAAAACACAAATATATTTCGTCTAGCTGTCATCTTCTAGTATTTTTTTTCTACACAGGGTGAAAGGCAAAAATAAAAACAGGAGAGTTCCATAAAGATGCACAAATAAGATTTCATGGATAATACAGTATGCTCACTTATTGTGCGTCACATCAGCAAATGCAGAATAGAAAGTTCAAATGACATGGAAAAGGCATAAAATGGAGCAGCATAAAAAAATTTAAGGCTATGGTTACCATACAAAAACATGACAATTTGGAGAACATCAAAGTAAGCTTAGGAGAAATTTCAACAAAACAAACTGTTGGAATTAATAGTCTCTTAAAATTTGACCCAACATACACAAATTTTTGGAGGTAGATTTGCATAAATACATATGGACTGTTCAAAAAACCAGTAGTGACAAAATTTGGATGATTTGTGGAACTTAAAACCATCACAGGTGAGGTGATAAGTATGAAGACAAGAGAGGAAGCCAAATACTGCTCTAGCTAGGTTGATATAGAAGATATTTTAGATAAGAAAGAGAACAAGTACCAAAGTTTGCAACTAAATAACTGTTTCACAGTAAACAAGCTGATTAAACTCCAAACATATCTCAAGAATAAAATATATTTTATTTGGCTTCACTCAAACCTTCCAGTACTTGCTAGATTTTAGAAATTCAAAATGTATTGTGTAAAATGACTGGGCTCATATTATCCAGAAGAAAATAAAGAATTATATTATGGTAAGCAGCTAGATACTGCCTAAATTAGAGTCAACTTATTGCAACTACATGCCGATAGGAATGTACATGGAAGTACTATCGCAAAACAAAACTGCTACTAACGTTTTATCCCATTCCTCCAGACGTAAAAGATTGTTCCGCTAGAGCTACAAGCACTACAACCCCCCCCCCCCCCTCCCCATGAAGTTCATGCTAGCAAATGAGCCAGTGCATCTGCATCTCTGGCAGTGACCATTAATGCTTGTCATAAACAAACCTTCCTTGGATGAATTACAAATGAATCAGACCAAGTTTGAATCACTGCATGGTCATTTTGGCAACCAAATATTTAATTAGACAAGTGGGCTTGGTTAGTTCCTGTCTAGTTCAGGCAAATAATTAGCTCCAAGCTGTAGCTTAGCAAAAAATAGTTTATAACATGTTTCTCAAAACCTGGATCTTAACAGACATACAATTTTTTGTATCAATAGCCCAAAAACTTAAATAAATAACATGTGTTTGATATGAGAATTTGGCTATGGTACAGCACATCTAACTAAATCCTCAAAAGGTTAAGTTATAGAGGGGCAGATACAATTTTATATGATAGAGGAATGCTGGGAATGTTTCAAATGCCTCAGACAAACAGGGCATACAGAACTACTGAATATTGTAATCATTCATAGCTATAACTAGTAGAAATGCAGAATCACAAGTGAGGATCTCAAAAGTTTAAGATATGCTAGTTGTACGAATGAACTCACAAAAAAAGACAGAAGAGAAATAGATGTTTGCTGGCTAAACAGTGCATCAACATAGTTGATAAGGCTAACTATCGTGAGTTTCTCATAATCACTAAATTACCAACTTTATCATCCTCCAAAAGATCATAATTGACCACTTAAAATGCATACAGTGGTGTCACCACAACAAAACAAACCTCATTATTGCACATTTACTAGGGAGTAGAGCACTTGTTAAACAAGATGGAAACCCAGCACATTGCTGCTGCAAATTTGCATGATGAAATGCTAATGTGAGGTGCGAAGTGGATTTGCTTGGTAGCTAGGTAGTTCAGCTTTGTGGCCTTGTGCAATCTGCACCTTATATCAATCATCCAAAGGCTCAAAATAATTGAGATGATGTGGCTTCATGAGATGAAAGAATTAGCAATAACTACACTAAGTGGGGGTAATTGTGTAAGTCTATAAGATAAACACAACAGAGTTTAAACATTTGATGCTGGAGGATAACACTAGCCTCAGTCCACTCATTGGTCAAGTTAATCAAAAGAGTACAGCAAATACTCCCTCTAGTTTGATAATTCTTATCGTTTTGGACAACGACACAGTCTTTAAAACCTATCTTTGACTATAATTTTCTATTATAATATAAACAAAAAATAAATAAATATTTACTTTTACTAAAGTACTTTTTAAGACTCCTCTATACACGTTGTCCTAGTGTCTTCAAACTAAATATTTTAAAAATTATTAATAATCAAAGTTTTAAAAGTTTCACCACAGCCTTGTCCAAAACAACAGAATTATGAAACTGGAGGAAGTAGCATACTTCATGCAAATTATTTTCATCCTAGTACATTAGTACTAACTCCAATCACATTTAAAGGTGATGTCAAGGCATGTATTAACATCCCACTGACTTTGGTATATACAGCAGGAAAGCAAGTATGTAGAGTTTAACAATGAACTGCTGACAAATTCTAATAACATCATCCACACTTTCGCTTGCCTACCCCCAATATGGCATTATGTCAGATCGAGTTGCATGGATTACAACCAACCATATGCACCATAATTGGCATACTTAGGACGCGCGCGCACACACACACTCCGTATGTAGTAGTATTTGCCCAATTGCCCACCAAGCTACCCACCAGCATACAATGGTACTCCCTCCATTTCAAAATACAAGGCATATTAATGTGACACAAAAGTATAATTATAAGAAAGTATTTTTAAATATGAATATAATAACATCAATTTTGTGTCCCAAAAATCATACTCTAATAGAATAATTGTTGGTCAAACTCTTGTCCTGATAGAATAAAATACGCCCTATATTTTGAAACGGAGGAAGTACTACAATTACCGTTCCAAATTTGACAGCATATGCAACCAAACGTGGTGCATCCAGCATCAAGTAACCCCCCAAGCATACTTCCGATCGGCCAAAATAGCTGGGCGTTGGCAGATCCAGAGTGGGTGTGTCACATCACACTGACGAATCAACAAGTAGATAGGGTGCACTGCAAGCTAAGACAACCGTTCCAGCCAACGGGGAGCAGAGATCTAGTAGTAGTAGTAGTACCACCTCTACCAACCGCTCGCTGAGTTACTGTACACCTACGATCTACACGAAATTGTGACGTAAGCCGCCACCAGCAAATCCTTGAACATGAAGGCGTTGCTTGAATCAACTGGCGCGCGTGCCACGGAGCTTAGTAATTAGTATCACTGAGCTCATCCAGCGATCTAAACTCCGAGAGAAAATAGGAAGAAAAAAAATGAACGAGCTGTAACGAAATCAAGCGAAAGCTTAGCATCGATCAGTACAGTAGAGCAGCAAATCGAGAGCGAGTTGCGCGGATGAAGGGGAGCAACTAGATCGAGTTCGAAGGGAGGGAGTGGGGTGGGCTTGCCTCTCCTGGCCGGCGGTGTCCCAGATCTGGGCCTTGACGGACTTGTGGTCGATGACGAGGGTGCGGGTCTGGAACTCGACGCCGATGGTGGCCTTGGAGTCGATGCTGAACTCGTTGCGGGCGAAGCGGGCCAGGATCTGCGACTTGCCGACGGCCGAGTCGCCGATCAGCACCACCTTGAACACGTAGTCCACCTTCTCCCCGCCCGCCATCTCCCCTCTCCTCCTCCTCCGCTCCCTCTCCCCACCAGCGCGGTCGGTCCTCGCTCCCCGCTAGCTCGCTGCGGCGGCGGTGGTGGGAGAGAGCGAAGCGCGTCGCGAGGCGGAGTAGGAGCGCGGGGTTGGGAGACACCGGTCGAGTCGTACACGAAGCCGTGAAGGAAGCGAAGAGAAGGGAAGGCGGTGGTGACGTACAGGCGGGGCTCGTGGGGGTGGGATGAAGAGCTGTGAAATGACGGGGTTGCCCCTCGACGCCGTTTTTCCCTCCCGTCTCTTGTTCTTGGTTCGATCTGTCGCGGCTGCACGGATCGTAGAATTAGGGGGTGGACCCCGTCTTTAATTATTTTGAAATACTATTCAGGAGATTAGTATCCAATATCGACCACTGCCTTCGCTCTTTCTACGGGACAACCGAAGAGAGCCTCGGTGCCTGTTTGATTCATCGTTATGTGCCCAACAATCTGTCAATCATATTTGAGACAATAATTACCAACAAACTAGGTCTAAACCCGTGGATACCAGTACAAAGTGTGGCAATTTATATAGCAACCAGGTAATACCCAGGGTTATGGGAGTATTAAGTGTGCTTGCATGGCGAAGTGAGCATAGCTTAGTTGCTAGCCTGTGGTATAACTTGTCTATTCAGATTTAATTTCTAGTCTTGATTAAGGTGCTCAGATTTATGTATATTATTTTTTAGTAATGACTTTCTCAATCTTAAATTATGTGATTTTTAAATATAATTAAGGAGGCATAATGTGTGTATGTGTATTCATAGAAATAAATATATATGAGTGTATATGTTTATATTATGTTTTATAAAAAAATTATTTTATAAAACACTAGTACGGCCTGGATTATATGTCATATCAAAAACTATTTTTTGAAACTTAAACGTGGTTTAACCAAAGTTTTATGTAATTTACTATATTTTTTAAACTCTGTACTTCCTAGGACATGTATTTTGGTCTTTTTTTTCCCAACATTTCCAATATTGTTATCAGGGTATTCTAAAACTATATTGAATTAAAAGTCCGTATTTTTTAAGTTATTTAGAAAGCACTATTTTATATGCTTTCTAAAATATTAATATGTATTATCTTAGGTTATCTATTTCTTTATATATTACGATGAGAAGAAGAGATTGTTATTTCAATGCGTTCCCTCCTTATCTAATTAAATAACTTTGACAATGAAATCAAGTGTTTTGTGAATGTATTAGGGTTATCAAACGTCTTTTCTTGGATTTTCTTGGATTGAGAAAGAGAGTGAGAATAATCTAAGCTGCCACTAACAGTGAGTAAAAATACTACCAAAACCTATCACCATCGGATTAGCCTGAATTAATTATAACAAAACAAAAGATAGCGATATCGACAATCTTTCGATTAGCCAGCTTAAAAGCCTAAAGCTCCCCATCGTTTCTGATCGTTTCTATACTTGTTTAATCCATTAGCACATCTGTGAGCTGTGTTGACGGGAGTGTCTCAAAAAAAAAACAAAATCTCTGTTGACAAAGATGGCCGCCCGGTCATTTTTTCCTAACCTGCAATGGAGTGACCGAATTGCCCCTGGGTGTGGAGTCCACGTGCCGCGTGCGCTGACGCGACGCTGCCTGGGCTTTCAATTCGCAGGTACCACAGTTTCACGTTTTTCTTACTCCGTATTTGACCGTGCACAACGCTGCCTGCAAGCAGTAAATCGTTGACCACGGTAACCATAAAACTAACGAATCATATATGCACCGTCTCCTCGGGTAATCGGTATGATTACCATGTTAATTCCTCCGATCAAACAAATATATGACGATCTCCAACGTAAAACTTTTGCTATCAATTTCTTTGGTAAAATAATATTAACAATTATAAAGCTAATATCATATTATATTAGAATATTTTTAAATATAAATCTAATAACATCGTAACTAGGTACACCCCAGGAGAAACACATACAAACTATTTCTTTCGAGGCCTATAGATAGAGATAAACATGTAAATAAAGATGAACTTATTTTAGTATATTATTATAATGTCTTTTATTCTTATGTATATCATCTGTTGTTGTTTTATTAGACTTGTACTATTACATTATTATGATTTTTTTATTCTTTTCATGCTTGTGTATGGATATGTAAGATGGGTGATTCCTTTTACTATATTATTGTGAGTTATTATGATCTACCACATTAAAGAAAAACATGTAAGCAAAGATTGACTCATTTCACTACATTACTAGAAAGTTTAAGCACCTACTGACATGTCATCCATATAACACATATATACTATTCCATAATGTAAATATAATATACTATGTTAAAAACCTGCATTTTATGAAAAAAAGAATTATTTTGTCCATTTTGTCTTTCCTCTTTTCCCTTTTTATTTTTTCATTTCTGCCTAAAATATGACTTTTCAAATCTCATTTATACCTTTTAAATTTTAAAATTTTATTTAATTTTATATATTCATTATTCTTATTTTTTGTATATCTTCATTATTCTTATTTTATTTTTCCTATTAATTTTATTTTTTCCCAATCTTAGGCTAGGTGGCATTGGCTTTTGGTGGTCCATACGCAGATGGTTGGGGAGCTACAGGATAGGAAGTTAGCTAAATAAAATTAATAAATTTTTTTAATAGAAAAATCAGTTCAAAGTTTTCGAACACTTATATAGCTTTAGAGGGAAGCTAGAGATGATTGTTTCTGAATGAAAGTAGATCAAATACTTCAACCTCTTATCTCTGGGTCCGAATTTCTTTGTACGACCGGAGTTTCACGTTTTTCAAACTCCTCCGTATTTGACAGTGCACAACGCTGCCTGCAAGCAGTAAATCGTTGGCCACGGTAACCACCGTCTCCTCGGGTAATCAGTATTATTACCATGTTAATTCCTCCGATCAAAAATATATATGACGATCTCTAACGTAAAACTTTTGTTATCAATTTCTTTCGTAATATAATATTAACAATAATAAAACTCATATTATATTATATGAGAATACTTTTAAATATAAATCTAATAACATCATATGCGCGCACAGAATGCACGTCCCAGAAGAAACGGATACAACATAAGCATAATAGGATTATTTCCTTGTTCCTCTCTCTTCACTCTTTTTGGTCTATAGAGGCTAGAGCCCCCATAACTTAGAGATAAACACGTCAACAAAGATGAACTCATTTTACTATATTACTATAATGTCCTTTATATATATATATATATATGATCTAATGTTATATTAGACTTTCTATTACATTGTTATGATGTTCTTTCATCTTTTCATACTTACGTATGGACATGTCATATTAAATAAAGGTGATTTGTTTCACTGTAATCTTGCGAGTCCTGCTAGTCTTATGTATGTATGGACCTACCACATTAAAAGGAGAACATGTAAGTAAAGAGTGATTCATTTCAATACATTACTAGAAAGTTTGCGCACCTATTGGCATTGGCATGTCATCCATATAGAACATATATACTATTCCATAACCTAAATATAATACGCTATGTTAAAAACCTGCCATCTTATGGAAAAAAAGAATTATTTTTCCCTTTTTTCTTTCCTCATATCCCTTTTTATTTTTTTATTTCTGCCTAAAATATGACTTTTTGAAATCTCATTTGCACCTTTTTTTAATTTTAAAAATTTATTTCTATTATTTTGATAGTTGAAAATCTTATTATTTGTATATCTTCATTATTCTTATTTTATTTTCCTATTAATTTTTTTTCATCTTTGGTGGGCGGCTACATGGCATAGGCTTTTGGTAGGGGAGGTGTAGGATAGAAAGCTAGCTAAGGACATACAAAAATGCTAGTTGTCGGTCTTTGTAAAAACTTATAGATAAGTTTTTTTTTGTCAAATAGATAAATTAGCTTGGAGTCTTCGAACATTTATGATGGAATTTTTAGAGTGAGCTCTCTATCTAACAAAGAGGTCTGTCCGAAGTCTCTAGAGTTTTAAACCAGATACTCTAAAACTCTTCTCTCTTGAAGTTAAGTATTGTCCGGAGTCTCTAGACCGTTTGGTCGAAATCTTCGAACTGAGCTCTATCTAGGCCGAAAGGCATGTTCAAAGTATCTAAACATTTTGTACAAATATTCTAGAATTTAAATTTTATAAGTAACAGCTAGTTTTAAGAGGAGTGGTTTTTTAACCCCCACCAACCCTCTCTTTAAGAGTGAGGTTGCTCATTTATTCATATACCATTCTCAAGAGCTTTCTAAAGGTTCTCTATTCTAGTCTTTTGGATCTTGTACCTAATTCACCTTCTAAGTATGTTTTTTGAATGATTTGTGAGAGAGTGGATTTTAAGATTTGGGTGAGCACTTGTGATCAACGCCAGTGAAGACTCAAGCTTGTTACTCTTATAGGACCACCTCCTAAACAACTAGACATTACCCCTGAGGATTCGATATGTTAATTGCTTAAGGCGTTGTGAAGGTCTTCCTCACCTCCAAAAGGAAAAAAGTAAATTAGTAGATTTCTGAGTTTTTCTTTCGAGGCTAGTTTCGTAGAGCAAGCTCCATATAAAGCAGGAGCACGGTGTCCTAGTGGAGATCTCGGTGGTCATCTTAGACTAGATGCTATGCTTTGGTAAGAGTTTGGGGATCAAACTAGTTTCTAGGGTTAAACTTGGTGAGACAAGAGATTGAGTGCGATCTAGCTCTTTGGAGCTACTCAACAAAGACGTAGGATTGATTGATCTAAACTTTGTTAAAAAAATTGCTTGTCTCCTAGTATTCAGTTACCTATTTTATTTTATATTATTTTGTTTGTTTTCATCCTCCCAACTCTTAGGATTGGCTTCCTTTTAGTTTCATTTGATCATTTTGAAGGAGGTTTGGAATCTCCAAATTCTATATCTAGAGACTTCGAACAACTCTCTCTATCTAACAGAGAGGTTGGTTCAGATACTCTGGACAATACGACCGAATACTCTAAAGGGAATCTTAATTTCCACTGCTAGTTTATTTTGAGTTTAAAAGTGTGTACATTCGCCTCTCTTTGTGCGACTCAAGAACCTTTCACCCTTTTATAGGCTCATGGGGTTGAGGCCAAGATGGAGAAAGGCAGTAATAGCTGACAAAGTGGTGTGATGATGTGAGAAGGTGGAGGCTTGACTTTGCCCGAAAGATGGGGGATGAGGGAGGAGTGGGCGATGACTCAGTCCGTAGATTTTGAACGAGGGGGTGAGCGTGGAGAGACGCTGGATCGAACGGTGATGATGGCTTCTCTCTCTGCCATTCTCGATCAAAGGTTAGGGACGAGACTAATAGATAAGTCCTACTTGTCACAAGAGAGGCAATGGGCAGCGTAGGAGTTGAGCCATGGCTTGGGATGCATTGTGTCGGCACAAAAGCACATGAAAGGAGCAGGGAGGCGAACCAACGAGACGGGCTAGGAAAAGCCAACCCAATAGAGAGGACGAAGGGAGCCAATGGGTTGGGTTGACTACGGGAGAGAGAAAGGAATGGGCCGAAATGTCCCAAAGGAAGGAGAGGAACTTTTAATTGTTTTTTCAATTTAAATAAATACTAAAATAAACTTTGTATTATTAAAATTAGTCTTTGAGCCTTGAAAATTCTAAGAAAATCTAGATAGTACTTTAGGGTGTGGAGAATTTAAGAAAAATAACTTCAGCCATGACTTATTAAAGGAAATTTTATTTCCCATATTTATTTTACTTGTTAATTGATTTATAATTTTAACATATATTCTAGAAATAATTTATTAGATAATTTTTAAATCCCTGAGGAAAAATCAGGTGCGACATTAGCTCCTAGGCAAGCTTCACATGGGCGGCCCTAATACAGCTATGCTGCCATGTGTTAGTGTAACAACCTAACCCATTTAAAGCTTATAGTAGTTGTGTTTTAGGCCTAAGTGGCCTACAAAATGATGTTGTAGTGATGATTCAGTACCACTTTAAAAGTTTCAATGGATAAGAGATTAATTATAAGTCTTGGTGCTCTGATCATGATACCCTCGAGTTAATCCTTTTACATATGAAAGTATAAGCAAGTTATTATGTGTACATATCTGATTAGTATGTAGAGCAGACTAATATGAATCAGACTTATTTGTCTGTATTTTGAAAGTTGAGGAAAAAATAAGTGGTTTTGCACTTTGAGTGAAAATTAACTTCGAACCAAGTTTAAGCGTGAAAATTAGACTCCGTAGTAGTCAAATTTAAGGATGAAACAATAAGCTATTGGACAACAGGAAGCCACATTAGCTCTAGGATATTTTTAATAGGCACCCATTTTCTAGAGCATATTCTACATAATTAAATATGATTTTTTGTTTGAGATGGAGGAGACAATTTAATAAATAGTCACCAAAATTAGGCCATGATTGATTTAAAGTATTGAGCAAATTATTATTATATACTTGATTAATAAATTAAATATTTTCAAAAATAAACTTAAAAAATTCTTCTTGTTTAAGAAGTTGTATATTTAAGGCGTGAAGTAAATAATCTGTTTTAGTAATCTGAACAAATTAAAAAGAACCTCATGGCCATAGTTCAAATGGGGTTCTCTTCTGCCTACCTCCATCCGGTCGGGTTGGCAATCTCGGCTTCATACGTCAATGGCATCTCCTCTTCAATCCTAGAGTGCAACTGGCTTCTTCCCTTGTTACCATGCCAACGCCTATTCATTCATGCACCGCTGCCGCCGACAAACCTTCCCTCCATCCCATACTCCCATGCACGTGCCTGCTTCCCCCTCCTATGCTAGCAACCTTAGCCCCCTCCCTCCCTCACTATCTCTGTCTCCTGCCATCATGGGTCCACCGTGGTCTACCTCTTTCCCAATCCACGATAAAACCTCACGTGCAGCTCAGGTACGAGTGAGACTGCGTGGGTGTCATGGTAATAGCATTAAGAAGCTAGAGAGAGAATGACTCATTCCAGCTGCAGCTTCGGAGGTTTTTTTTTTTTTGTAGCTTCAGCTTGGTTGTTTGGCTATTCCAATGACACGCACATTTACTACTTGTGTATCTACCTATATATACTCTGAAATTCTGAAATAAAATGTGCAACCGCATGACGATCTCCGTCAGAGACAGGCAGGCTAGCCGGCTGTGCTTTCGACCATCAGGCCGACGATGCTTACACCAGAGTGAATAACCCCAAGCATACAGGATGCAACCTACCATAATGGCGCAAACGCATGAAGCCCTAATGGCTAGCTACAAACTGGTAAAAATAAACGGGTAGGACCAAAACCAGATGAGGCAGTTGCAGCACACAAACTTTATTTATACGCTTGATGCTGACAAATACCTATTTCCTCCCAGAACATTATTTCTTCCACCTATTATTTTGTCAAATACCATACGACCTGTATGTCCAACAGTCTTCTCCAGACTCATAGCATGAGATTCTCATCAAGATTATTTCTACAGGACGGTTAAATTTAAATGGCATTTACAACAAAATCTTATGACCCTAAGAAGCGCCTTCACTGACTCGTCCACGCTGTGCTTTAGAGAACATCACATGTGAGAAAGGGGATGTCGAAAAGCAGAGCTTCAGGCACTCAAACACGCAACCTAATCATGGCACTACCATCATCGAATAACTGGGACGCCTTGCAGCTGGATAAGATTTGATTACTGGTAATAAGATGAGATCCTTTTATTATCAAAGAGCTGGGATGAGGTTACTAGTCATGGGGACAACCTTTCGATGCGCCATACTGTACACCCATCTACTTCTTGCAGTGAATACTGAAGCCTGTTTGCATCCAAATATTATGAGTTACAGATAAATCAAATACAGATCAAATATAACAGGTGTAGGAAACATACCGATCATGCAAACGAGACTGTTGGCCTTGCCAGAACTCAAAAAGTTTTGGTGTTAATCTGTACCCACCCCAGTAATCAGGTTTTGGGATCACGCTCCTGCAGATCACGAAAACAGCAAAACAATTAATAGCAAGATTCAGGACTTAATAGCTAGTACAATACTTAAACTTCCTAACTAAGTGCTATTGATACACATCAGTATCTAACTGCATAGATAATCATAGTTGGTTGTGGAAACTTTAGAAAATTCCACTTTCACAGGTGATTTCCTTTCGTTCCCTTTCCTGTTCTCTACTCTCCAAAGGAAGGACAAAAACAATGAGCTAGTTCCAAGTCTCCAGCAGGAGGATCATTGCACTGCCAATTGTGTATCCACTGACAAACAGAATAAAGACAACGAAAGGAAAGTGCAGAATTTTATGGCTACTTTGTGGTTATGATGCTTGATAAGTTCATGGTTACAAATAACTATCAGCACCTTGTTTTGATGGCTACTATCCATTAAACTGGGTTTATGAATGTCAGGAGTTCAATGCCTATTGAACTTTGAGGCTATCTGATATGTTGAAAGTAGTCAAAAGTATAATATGACCTAAATTCTGAAGTAATTTGATCACTCCAAAATAAATGAGAAAGAACGCAACCAAAGTGAATTGTTCATGCCAGTGTGCCCAATAGAATTAGAAAAATAATGCTATCAATACCAACTATGGAAATAACTGGCATGTCAAACTCACCCATCAGAATATTTTTGTTCCAAATCCTTGTACGCCTGCTGAAGAACTTCCCTTCCAGGAATGACAGTGCTCTGGAAAATAGCATAGTTAATATCGATTTTCAGTTTGAAGCATGTTAATACTTCCATTTAATCTGAGTCAAACATATGGGAATTGTAAGTTTGTTGTACTAAATAGTAATAACAATACCTGCTTGCTGACCATTGCACCAAGTTGACTTCCTCGTGGGCGGCTGTGGAAATAATTCTCAGATTCTTCTTCTGGAACCTTCTGAACAGAACCTTCTACTCTTACCTGCATAATAATAAAGACCAGGCATCAGCCAAATCGAGTCTGCAATATAAAGCTATATGCCATTTTCTTTGCCCCAGTTTGAAACACAGCTCATTGTATATTGCTTAACAAATGAATACGCAGTGTTCAACAATTGAGGCTACCAATCAGATGGAACAAGAAACTTAAACCTAGTCAAATGATTATTAATTGCACAACCGATAAATAATGACACTGTAAGACATGAAAAGTGCCCAAGATGCACAGCTTCTAAAAGAGTAACATTCAGTTGACATCTTAGCAAAGCTTCATTGATTATGTCAGTGGATTTGTCTTGTATTACTTGATGGAAATGTCTGACCCTCTTGCTATTTGATACTACAGATAACAGAATTTTTGTTCCAATACTACAGCATAGGATTGGTAAAATCACCTGCCGGTTCATCTCATTCCAGTAGAAAAGGAGTGCAGCATTTGGATTCTCAGATAAATCATGTGCCTTCTGGCTACCATAATTTGTATACCTGCAGAAGGCCCCACGAAATCACAAGTCAGTGGTTTCACAGAAACTAGGAGTAAAAGTGAGAAATTGTTCAAGTAGTGACTTGTATTTACCAAACAAATCCCTGCTTATTAACACCCTTTAAAAGAACCATTCTTGACGAACTGAACAGATTGCCACAAAAAAAATTATCATTATGACATAAAATAAGGGGTAACTAACTTGCTGATCTCAAAGTAAGATTTCACAAAAGAGAGCCATACGGTTTTCCTTCCTTGTTGGTAGTTGTTAAAGCCATAGCATTTGGTTCACGTAGACCAGCAGTAACAGCTTCATCAAACCATCTGACAAACTACAAGCAAATCAAAGAAAAAAAAATCATCATTCAGAATAAGAAAACATTGCTAATAGATAAGAACAATAAATTCAAAATTCTTTCAGTTTGATAGTACCTGATCATATGGATCAGGCATCACTTGATTCTCCAAAAGTTCAGGGGAGATGTAGTTTTCTCTTAGAGATGAAATGTCAACAGATGGAGCTTTTCCAATTCTCACACACATTGAGGTACCAGTATATGGAGGAAGATGAAGCTTATATTTGCTCAAAATAGGTGGGGGGACAAATCTACCCCCAAGAAAATGGTGTGGACCATTAAAATTTTTCGCACAGAGCTTCGGTGCAGTCAATGATACCTAGGCACACCATAAATTGCATAACAAATGAAACTCAACATGTTCAAACAGCAATATATCAAACTACTATATAAATTCAAATCCAGAAAGCTTCAAACAAGGATGCTAAGCTGCTAACCAGCATATCAGGATTAAACCCTCCTCCATTGACATCTCCCTCTTCAACATGCCACCCCGAAGGGATATCAACAGAAACAATTGCTGGTCTTTTAACAGAATTACCATTAACACTCAGTGAAACAAGCCTGTTGATAAGATCATCAAATGGTGGTCTTGGTGTTCCTGCATTGATGTTTCCCAAAAGAAAAAAATTTAAGCCAAAATAAAAGAAAGCATAACTGAGCTAGCTCAGGAACACAAACAATGAAAATCTATTGGGAATTTGGTACTTTTTCACTTCCTGAGACAAATGAAATGATTCCTGTGAGATTTTCTATGTTAACCCCTTAAATTCCTGCGTTGTAAATGGGGCCTAACTGGGCTCAATCCAATTCAATTTGCTCCAAATGATAGCATTGGCAACATTTTCTTAATCCACAAATCGTTCTTGCTTTAATAAAACAAAGTGGTAAACAATGTCTCAGTTGCTCACTATATTAATCTGCACTGTTCCATTCTCCAAAGAAAAAAACTACTCGACATAGAACAAGATCGATCCAGTATAATTAACTAGATCACAAATATAATTTGCGTCAGGAAGCTAGTTGTATATTCCATCTAGATAAATGTTGTTGTTTAAGCAGACATCAGCTGTTATTTGTACTACATTGAGTTGAGCTACATCAATTCTCACTTTTTTTCATTCCTAAACTCTTGTTGCTGAAGAGATGACCACACTATAGTGTAACCGAGAATCTATGACCTTACTGTACAAATCACATGGTTTAGAATATTCACAAGGAATAAATAATATAGGTAGCACAGGACAGAATGATCAGTTCCCTAGAACTGGCTTCACATAAAAAATTAGTACGATTGTGATAATATATTGGATAGCATGCACATACCATGAAACGAGAAACCAAACATTGCATCAATAATGATGTCAAACTCCTCCGATAAGTTTTCAGGTAGGTCTTCAACAGGAACAAACGGGATCGCCAGTGATTCAAGCTAGAAACAAAAGAGTGACTTGAATTATATTGGGAAAGGGGGAACTACGTGGCACACCAAGAAAATGGGAACAAGACGCATTAGTTTACCTGAGTACAAAGGCCAGAATACAGAGGCTTGGGTGTACATTTTGGATAACATACAGAAGTCTTATATCCAAAGTGATGAAGATGACGAGCAGCTACCAAACCATCACCACCATTATTTCCTGGACCACAGATTACAAGTACCCTTGTATATTCACCCAACTTGTAAACCTGTGATTGTATTGAGTTTTAGTCAAAACAACAAAATCACTAATGAAGACTAATAACAGTAACAAATAGGTACAAGAGGGGAATGTAAAGAAAGAAAAATGTCAATCCAATTGTGAAGGATCAGCTCCGTTTTTTTTCAGGTCTGAACAGATTTTCATTTTCTGTACTGTACTCAGGTTAGTGGAAGATGGTGATTGATAGAGCATTACAGGCTTGAAAACTTTATGTTCAAACTAGGTTGCAAAGTACTAGTACACCAGCTACAATAACACCGCCAACAAGTTTTACTACAGCTTAAAATCCTCAGTGCTGATTACGTCACTAATTACATGCTTGATCGAAGTACCACATCTTAAAAAAAACACACACAACAGCATAGTATCAGCTCATTCTGGTAACCCAGTCACATACGAGAGCACAAAATCATCAATGCATGGTTTGGCGATGACCACCATAAAGATTGATTAAAACCACTACAGCAACCAAATGATTACTTGGTAACGCCACCAAACAACCAAATCGGCTCAAGAGCAACGTACGAAAGATGAAAGCTCGACGATGCCTTTACCTCCGCAACGGCCGCCGCGACGCTCAGCCCTGCGAGCTCCTGCAGACACCACACCACACCATAGAGAGGTCAGAAACAACCCCCGGGCAACGGGGCAGTGACGGGATGGATACGAGGGAACAACAAAAGGGGAAAGGCGCGGGGGACTGGACCATGAGCTGGTCGACGCTGAAGCCGAGTGGCCCCATGAGCTGCTCGTCGATCTCCGCCGCGTCGCGCTGCGAGAGGTGCGTCACCTCCGCCGCCGCCGCGGCCGACGCCGATGCCGAGACGGCCAGCGACGCCATGGCCCGCCGCCGAGGGGGCGCGAGGAACGGGTAGGAATACGACGACGCCGCCTGCGCCGATGCGGCGAGGGCGCGGGGGGCTGGCGGGAGCAGGGGCGGGAGTCTGCGCGGGTGGGAGTGGGGGCTAGGGCTCCGGGTGAGAGAGGAGAAGGGTGGAGAGGTGGAGGAGGAGAGGAGGAATGGCATAGGAAGGGAGGAGAAGGCCGCGGCGGTGGCGCATCTGTTGCGGAGTCTGGAAGCCGCCACGGTCAGCATCGTCGCGCACCTGCTGGGGGGTGGGGTGGGGTGACTTGGTTGTATGGCCAGCTGGTTTCTTGCGGATAAATTTTATTATACGTTGTTTTTTTGGAGTTATCACTCAATTCATGATTATTTTTGAAATATATTATTTGAAATATAAATTATTCTATTCACGCAATTTCATCCATCTGATTAAAAGTCTCTTTGTCCACCATTATCGACAAGATCGACCCCATCATCACTGTGCTCGGCCACTATCGACCTAATATCATCCTCAAGCCATGGTGTTGAGTGCCCTTTGTTCGACACACTGGCGAGCTTCGACCACACCATAAGGAAGAGCAAGAAGTTTTATGGGGAATGAGTCCTTTTCCTTCACTCCCTTCCCCTATTCCCTCCTCTTCTATGGCGAGCTTCAACCACACGTCTTCTCTTTTGGAAAGAACATAACTCGAAGACGCGATGGTACCCTCTATGGCTCTAACTTCTGTAGGGAACGAGTTCTTCTTCTCCTCCCTCCCCTGTATTCCATCCTCTTCTATAAAGGACGACAACCGATGAGCTCGTAGTGGGAACAACTCATAGGTGATGAGCATAGAGCTTACCAATGCACCATTGTCCTCGGATGCCACGAGCTCGGAGGAGGTTGATGGAGTGGGAAAGAAGGGGTGGTGTTGAAGGAACTTGCATCATGAGCTCAGCGACAGTGGCATTGGTAGTTGGTGGCCACCGACGGTGGCTTGGTAGCAAACGGCGACCCTGCAGTCATGGCGTTGAGGTTGGCTCTTTATGGACTACCAATAGGGCGAATGAAGTAGCACGAAATAGAACAATTTACATCCTTGGTGGTATATTCTAAAAGCACTATGAATTTAGTGGCAAATCCTAAAAGCACTACAAATCGGGTGGAATATAACCAAAATTCTCTTACTAGCGTGGCTTTAGCAAAGGAGGCATAGGGAATAATGCTTGGTAGTTGGGCTTTTTAGATTTTTTTTCCTTTTTCTATGCTCTTTTATCATTGTAGCATGATTAGTGTGAGGTTTCTTTGCCAACACTAAGAAATATTAGTAATAGCTAGAGGTTTTTTTTCTCTAAGTAGTATTTACTGTGGGGTGGGATGCATCATGAGCATACAGAATATATGACATGCCATCTTGTAATGGTTGTTGCCAACTATTGGCAAACAACATTTCTTATTTATTTTTCTATACTAAATGTTTAATTAGTTTTTGATATGATGATGTTTGGGTGGTTAGAGATATATATCATGTGATGCATAATTAGATCTTAGATTAGATGATTTCAATTTATTCTTGGTTGGAGATAGAGTCGCATGGAGGTGTGTGGACATACATGACATCTATGAGTACTTAGTTTGATACCTATGTAATACCAAGTCTAATATCTATGTGTACCCAGATATGATACTTAGGTACCATACAGGATATATGTAAATACTAAGGTTTGATACCTATCAACTCTTATATCTAACAGGTATCATGTGTGCTACACAAGTAACATGTGTGATACCAACATGTAATAGGTATAATACCTAGGAATTTGATACCCAATAGGTCTAATACCTACTAGTACTAGATATAGTGCCTATACCTAGGTTAGAGGAGTCAACCTCCCCTCCACTAGAGAAGTAAACCTCCCCTCTATCTACTAGATTGGCCGAATCAATTGTGTAGCCTAGTTGGGCATGAAGCCAGGTGTGTCCCAATCTAGCCCAAAGAGGAAGGACATGTCATTGCGTTGTGTCTATCACGCAAGATAAGAGTATCTATCACGATCAATCAGGTGTATCGTTTCATACGCGTCGGACGGGATCATTGTTGGTGGTTGTTAAACCACATTTCGACCACCAATCTTTGGCACTAAAATGGGTAAAACAACATTCGATCCATCGATTTGGTTTATTACTAATATATCTCTAGTAGTTATGTTGTGTTTTAGATATGTTGTGGCTACATATCAAATAAAGATGAAAATGCATGAAACATAGATTAGGGGGATCGATCGGGCCAAACGGCCTAGCCGACCGATAAACTAGTGACTGGTTAACCACGTCATAGAGACCTATCGGCCTCCCCTTCCCCTTCCCTTACACAAGAGGCTAAGGAGGCAACTAGCCAAGCCGGCTAGTCACCCTAGCTTGGTTGGGCGGCCCAATTGCACTAGCTGACACACCTCCACAAGCTCAAGAAGTCTAGAGACCGACCGATCTACGAAGAGGGCCATCCAACTTAAAAGAGGACCGACCAACCTATGGAGGGGTCGACCATTTTAGAAGAGGGTCATCTGTATACCTCTAGAGGACAGTTGGTCGAGCCCAAGCATCAATTGTCATTCCAACTGACTCCAAACATCATCCAATGCACTCAACTGTCATAGAGAAGAGATATTAGCCATCCAATGAGTGAACTAACCTGAGGAAGGGCGACTGGCGAGAACACGTGTTAAGGCTAGACAGCCCACTCCCCCTAGTCGACTGGCACCAACTTTCTCCCCCTATAAATACCCATTCACTTCACTTCTCTTCACTTCATACACACCTACTCAAGAATGGCCAAATCTAGTTTGTAGATGAGTAGGAGGAGTTTGATCAGTTGTCGAGTCGAGTCAAAAATCGAGCAGAGTCCAGAGGATTGTCTTCAGAGTTCGGTAATGATTCTTGTATCTTTTCACGAGTCATACATTTTAGATAATATATTTCTATTTTATATTTCTGAGTGTCTATTTCCGTATTTACTTTCAGTCTTTATTTACTTTGTAGAATATTTCTCCGATTGATCGATTGGTCTCTCGTCTTGTGCCTTAAGCTAGAAGTCCGAGGTGTAGAGTTTGCAAGTTTCTTGTCCAAATTTAGTTCACCTAGCTAAGTCTGGGAGTAGTCTTTTCTAATTAGAGGGAGTATTTTGGTGTGTGACTTAGGCATGGTGCCTTGGTTGTACAATTTCAAGAAAGGTTACCTAGAGAAACAAATGGATGTAATCGGACAGGTAGTGATAGCCCCAGGCGTCCTTTATAGCTATCCATGTTAGCTCTAGCCTATAGTGCATTGGTGTTAGAGATCAGCGAGGGTAGCTCTTTGATAGTGGGGACTAGTGCCATGTGCCCAAAATAAACATACTTTACCTCAATAGAATTAGTCATGCTAAGATTCTCTCGTTCTAAAATATCTATTACCCATTAGTCTCCTATGAAGCTCTTGAACAAGATAAGTTGGACCCTGTGAGTGTGTCATCCATGTTTTAAATTATATTCATATCTTATTGGATCTTAACCCCATCTTTGGCAAGTGAAATTTCCTTGGATAAGCAAGCTAGAAAGAATGAAATATTTTATGCTAGCTATTCGTCCTTTGGAAAAATATGTGAAATGCTATATTGATAATTCTGTATGTTTCCAGAACAATTTTGTGAGAGCATGAGAAATACCAACAGTCACATTCTATAACTTTTTCCTACTATTCTCATCTTTGTTCTTCTCATAGAGCTTACACAACCAATGATACTATGACTAGATGTCCCATGTTGATATGCTTATTAGGAGCTATGCAACTTTCCATAACTAAGATCTTAGTGAAATGCTTGGATGACTAACTTTATATGTTTTTTAATTATGTGGACTTTTTGTTGTAGAATGAGGTGTTCATTCATAGAGATATCAAATCTTGAGGAGATTTGTGTCCTCTTTGAGCTGTTTGATTTGTGATTTGTGCATCATTAGCATAATTTATAATAATGAACTTGGTATATTTGGTTGCATTGCAAGCGGCAATAGCAATGCTAGCAACATAAGATAAAGGGTACATTTGGTCGCAAATGGCAATAGCAGCGCTAGTAATGATAGATAAAGTATACGCTAAGTAAGCAAAATGACTTACAAGCCATCGTATAAATTTTGTCACTACTTATTACTCATATGACACGAAGTCCATGCTAGAGTTAATTTACATACATAATCCATGGAGCAGGAGCAACAGAACAAAGGCATTTAAAGAAACATTTATAGTCTTTTGTGATACTTATGATAATACATTCTCGCTATGAAACTTCTATGAGATATCAGGTGTTGCTTCTTAGAATCTTAATCCTTGTATCGGGCAATTATAATAGTGTTTTAAGCAAATTGCCAAAGCATGTGGTGACTTCATTTTATCTAAACATGATGTATTTGACATCAGAGTTTACTGAAGTTCATAGCCATAGTTACAAAGTTCCTAAGTCGATGGGATAGAGAATAAGATTGAGGAAAATATCCCTATGTTCGAACGACATTCCTAGGTTGAGGAACATTGCCATTGATCTCGTTAACTATGATCATGACAACCCATCTATTGGATTCGACCGGGGAAGATAAACAACACCTCCATCCGAATTCAGCAACTTCCATTGAGGTAGGAAAATGGAGGATGAATACTGACAAGACATTATTAGAACTAGCAACATTATAAAGTTTTTCGAGTACTCAAACTGTTAGGAGGTTCGGAAGTTTGATAGTACATCCGTACAGTTTCAAAACTTACCCTATGCTCAGTTCAGCTTGAGATTATAAACTGAAGCTGCTTTAAATTTTATAATTTGATTTTATGACTAATTTTAGGTTTTTTAATGTTATTTTTGTTGTGTGGATCTCTTTAAAATTCAAATTTCAAAATTTTAAATAGCTTTAGATTATAATTTGCCGCTGAGCCAAAGACAACCTTATACCTTTATGAACAGAGTGATTGGCAAGCACTTGCAAGTAACTGGAGTTACTAGAGCCTTATACATATCGATTAATATGCACTTAAAGATTAATTTGAATAGCGTGACTGTTAATTAGGATTTGTATTACCTGTAGCCACAAGAGATGATGAAGGATGATGGTGAGCTGCAACTTTGCCAGCATGTTCCCGGCGCAGATCCTCTCACCGCCTCCGAACAATTGGAACGTGCCTGGCTTCGCCGCTTTCGGACTTATATGTAATAAATTGCATACCAAGAGGCATTCACCCACATAATAAAAACCATACAGAGGCTGAATACACATAATAAAAACCATACAAAGGCCGAATACATATATTAAAAACCATACAAAATCATTCACCCACAACTAACTAGGATTAAATGCCTGAAAAATAATATTGCATATGATTGTGATTTGTGAATGTCAGGATTTGAAACCTATTTACTTATTCACCCCCAACTCCGCTACCATACTCAGTGCTTTCCACATACCAAATAATCATAACAAATGAAATGACTGCCAATTAAAATTATTCAAGATGCTTGTTCTATGTTGCATGCACTCTATAAGATGATTGTTGTCTTTTTACACGTAATAAAAGCTTATGTCAAATTTTAAAGGCTAATTTAAAGTGTACAAAATTTCCCCTTTCCTACTTAAATGTTCCAAAAATTTATGGGTTCCAAAATAGGCCCAAGTAGCAAGCAATGTAAGTAGTTATACCACTTATTTCCCCACCACCTTTTGGCTTTTTCTTGACAGCACAATCCAAATGGCATATTTTTATTTTCAGAATTGCCCGTTTCATGTATACATGAGCAGTTGAGAACCAACTTACATCCCATCAGTCAGGGTTGAAGCTCAACGGATCATCGTAGTATTTAGGATCAACATGCAGTGATCGGATCCACACAATTACTTTCCACCCTTCTGGTATTGTATAACCTGCATGCATGCATAGGAGTGTACAATTTATTTGTAATTAGTATCACGATCATGCGTTATTCTCAATAATTATTCATTAGTACCATGCTCACTTTGATCTAGCAATGACGATTTTGATCATTTTAATTTTCTACAATCAACAATACAAATTAATTAGTGACTATTCTTGTAGTTTTCCTGCTGGGTAAGAGTGCAAACATATATAAATTAGAAATGACAACGTGAAGACCACGAGTAGGCACCACCAATGTTATACGGTCGTTTGATTAATCACGATTAATCGTCCTTATTCGTCTCAGACTTCGATTAGATGCAATCAAATGGATTAGAAATATAATCATGATTAATCATTCAATTAGGAAAGGGGAAGATTAATTGTGACTTAAGTTTTAGACTTTAGGATGCTTGCTCGAGAAGTTGAGAAGTTGGGCTGGCCCATTCCTCATATGGACTACTCCCTCTCATCTCCCTGATGACATTACCCTCTTCACTAGCGGCCATCTCGTCCCTATTGCTAGCGTTGCTGCTCTCATCTCGGCTTCTCTACTAGATGCTCTTGAAAACATTCATATTGTGTAAGAAACATTCATATTTATCAGTCATGTCAATAACTGTTTTCTAAACATTTATATTTAAATATAGATCATTAGCTATATACAACTGTTTCAAATCCCTTCTTATTGTCTCTATATTAATTTTAGTTTTTCTCTACTAGTAATAATCAATAAATAAATATAGAAACTTTACAGCTCGACAAGTTTCAGCTCTGCGGCTTCTGCTGGAATGGAGTCTACTTCCATTACGGTGCCTTCCATTGTTGTGTACGTGACAGTTCCTAACAAAGCAGCAGGTAAAATACTTAAATGTTCCTGCTGTTTTTATATTGCCATTAAATGGGACTTGTTCTCAACTAAGCTCCGCTTGTTTCCTCATCCCATAGCGTGTTTCAGTAGCTTACATTTAAGAATAGCTTCGTTATTATGTTGTTCAAAGGTTCTGGTAGTACTCTAAAACTATATTGTTTTAATAAGTTTGATCTGTTTCTTAAACAGCATTACAACGATTGCCTTTCACATGTTCTGTTTTTCTTTTTTGAACAGGAAAGAAGCTAGTGGGAAGCATTATAAGTGAGAAGTTTGCTGCTTGTGTGAACATAGTGCCTGGTGGGAACTACATCCTCCTTTTTTACCTATATGCAGCTATGGATCCACTGAACTAAGTAAACTAGCAAATTGACTAGCCTTTATAGTGGAGTTCGATGCAAGTCCATGATGCACACTTCTATTTCCATGGAAATTCCTCATATTAAACTTTTGCCAACTGAATGTTCGAAAGAACTTTGGCCTACTGACTTTTCTATTTTTTTAGTAATGTAATCAATGAAGAGCTTATATTTGTCTGGTAATCTGAATTTCCAACAGTTGCCTCATCATGACTATGGTAAATGATGTGTGAAAAGGTGTTCACCTGGATGACCATGTGGCATTTGACTTTTCTGAAACAATAGGCTCAGACAGTCTTGTGGCTCTTTCAGTAAGCATCATTTGGCAATGTCAATCTCCACAACAGCAGTGCTGTTGGGACTGCACTTGATTAAAGGGGCTCAATTGACAACATTGCAGGATATATGTGTTTCAGATGAAACTCAGAGTAATTAAGGACTGCAAGGACATTTCTTTTATGAATATAGAAGTGGTAGGGGGTCTATTAGAAATGGAACTGGGTGTTTGTGCTTGATAACAGCTCTGACTTTACTTTCGACAAGAAAAGAAAATAAAAGGACATTCTCCAGCTTGTGGTAGCTGAAACTCAACATATTTGATCTTTAATAGTCTTAGTTGGATTCAATGTAGCATCTGATGTTTATGAAAAGTACCATAGCGTTGGCAATAGCTTTCCATTGTGCATAGGCACTGGAATGGGGGTATGGAGTGGACATGATGATGTATTGCTTTGTGCACGCCGCAGAATGCCATTTTTTATTGCACACTTAGTAGCAATATAATGAGACTTCATCTATAGAAAAACAATATAACAGGACTACTAAGCCAAGATATCTGCATTTGACCACTCTAAGATAGTTTCTCTTGTGCTTCATGAATTCTTGGCCTACTTTTCTCTTGTGCTTCATGAATTCTTGGCCTACTTTCTATCTTACATTAATATCATCGCATTTTATTCAGCATTTCCTTTTAGTGTTTAATTTTCTGTGGTCCTCTTTCGAGGTATTGAATCTTTTTACTGGTGGAAGGGAAAGGTACATTTCTATCTCTTATTCTTTGGGATTGGTCAAGTTCAAGCTTCAGCTGTTCATTTTGCTCAGCTGTCTCACTGAACTCCTTTATGTCGACGAGGTGTTTTGCCTATTCACTAATCTAAAGATATTTAATTATCAGCAATTGTCTTTTCACAGGTGCGAAGTGATGCTGAAGAACAGCTCATCATAAAGACAAGGGAGTCTCTTCTTTATGCGTTGACTGAACATGTAAAAGCCAACCATGAGTATGAGTAGGTTCTGTTCTGTTCTGTTCATCAACCTTGATCTGTCATTGTCAACTGACAGGTCATAAACCTAATATCTGTCTCCTGTCTTGAACTGAGAAAAGATTTACTGCTTGATTTTTCATGCAGCGTTCCTGAAGTCATCGCTCTGCCCATAAAAGGAGGCAACCTGAAGTACCTGGAGTGGATCAAGAACAGCACTAGGGAAAACTAACCCGGCAATGTGGCATGCTTTTCAACACATCTCGATGCGCCTGGTGATATGTATAGCAAATGTCCAAACTCGAGACGGGGTGTCTGTGCAGAACATTCAGTCTCTGCATCTCAATGGCTTCAGTGCGATGAATAAACTGCAGTAGTGCACATGGCAGAGGTTGTATGTACCCTCTAGTAGCCCCTGTGGGCTGTGATGATGTTCCGTTACTATTGGAATTTTCTGTGGAATGGAATGGCACATCATTGGTTTGGGGTTCAAAGTGATGAATCCTTTATCCATGTTACCCCTTTTTCCATTTCGAACGTATGGTAAATGGAACCCATCGCGTATGGAGATTGGTGAGAGGTTCCCTTTCGAGTCAATTTCCCAGCCATAGTGAATGCGCTGGTTGCAACGTACAACATGCACAGGAGTTTTGTCTAGTTTCCTGCAATCATCTGTGCAGGAGTTTATAACACAGTTTCAGTTATCCACAACAATTTGCTTCGAAATGAGTTCCGATTTGATTCCGGGAATTATTAGGATATTCAAGTTTTGGAAGTTTGATCGGATGCTTATTAACTACAAGTGTTTATGGTCAGGGAGCGCATTTAGTAAAACACAATTATGGTATTCTAAAATTTGGAAATAAAATAGTATAGTATCATAATATCGCCCATACCTCTTTTCAAAAATAATATCGCCTATACTTATGTAGGATTTCAAAAGAGGCAGGCGACACACCCGTGCTTTGCGCAATGGCTTGGCTCAGATGACACCGTGCAAAAGAACACGAGGTTCATTACAGCAGCATCTAGGCTCCTCGAATAATGCGATAGCGTAAATATGCATGTGGTTCCCGTGTACATTGCATTATTTTTCTCCCTTTACAAGTGGGAATGGTAAATGATCAGTTGGGAGAATGGTTGTTCCTCACAAATTCAATGGTTTTATTTGCACCAGACAATTTAAATACAATTCATATATTGGTGGTCAAATTTGAGAGCACTTCTGAAACAACCAACATTCTGAATAATAGTAGCAGAGAATTACGAAATTACGCAAAAAAAAAAAAGAGCACCATTCGGAAACGGCTATACAACCATTATGTAGACTTGCAGTCAAAGCACACAAACATATATATAGACAAACATTGAACAGTTGCATTACATAAGAAATCTATCTGAAGAAACAAACAAACTGCTTGGCACTCGGAATTAAAAAAAAAGTAATATTTTTCACGGACGCATTGCTACCCACACTCTGACTAGCATTTTCAGAGACGACAGCAGCATCACATACAAGACCCATAATGGGTTGATCAGGCAAGATGCTAATTACCCTTCATCTTCTCATGTAACTGCATCAGCTTCAATCAGCACACTTGACACATGAAAGATACACCCGAGATTGTATGGCACTAGACCCAATCAAGAAACCAGGCATCACCATTAGGCCAACTTTAGGTCTCTCTGCACCTTCATCTAAGATGATGTTCTTGACAACACTTTCCATGTGAATTTCGGAGAAGTCACTTCCCTTTTTCACTTGAAAGACCTTGACTTTTGGATCAAAGGAGTACGCCAGCCTGTGCAGTAACCATATGGACTTTGCCAACTTTAGAAATGCCTGATAGAAAGGTGTCCTTGGATGGCCACCGCTCATGACATAATTTCTCTGATCCATGTTACCGAAGAAAGAACCTTCCATTTTGGGGTGCACAAGCAATAGGTATTTGCTTCTGCAAAACTTCCCAAATATCGAATCAGGATTTTGGCTCAGGACATCCAAAGGATCCATGGCTCGTACTGCAAGGAATTGATGGAAGAAAGCCTCATTGGAAACACTAATATTAGAACCCTTAACAGAAAAGCTCTCTTCTTGGAACCCACAGAACATTCTTTGGCAAATATAGGACTCAAATGCATACTTTTTGTGAGCCCTCCTTGTGTAAACAACAGCAGGTTCAATTGCATTAGCAGCAGCATCAAGATCCCATCCTGCAGCTTTCATCATGTTGATCAAGGGCTTTGAAAAATCATGTATTGATTGGTATGCATTGTCAACAGCAGATGTAAATAAACTCGGCGTCAACTCAATGGAAAAGTAATTGTCTTCATCATCAGATTCCTCAGATTCCTTGTTGAGTAAGCCCCTTTGTCTCAGCTTCTTCTCCAGCTTTGACTTTCGAAGTTTAGCCTCATCGATTTGCTGTTGTAAATGTGTGATTTCAGTATCTCTAGTCTGGATCTGGGACTGGAACTTCTTTACCATGACCTCATATGTCTTTAGCAAGTTCTGCTGCTCCTGTATTTCAGAAAGCAGGCGTGCATCTTGCGGGGTTGCTGCTACAGGCTTAGGATTTTTTTCTCTGTAAGCATGCTTGAGTTCTGAAAGCTTTGTGAGCTCCTCTATGACAAGTTGATCTGCTGCTTGGATCTTGTCTGGGTCATATGGGGTGTGAGCTTCCTGCAATTGAATGTATGCAGACTTTAAAGAGGATATGTTGTTGAATATCCTTCCAATCATAGTGTCCATTGAGCCCATGTTCTGATTCATATTTTCGTCAATTGGTTGAGGATGAACTTTCTGGTTGTTGCTATCATAATTTTGTGACTCCTTAGAGCCTGGCAGTACCATTACTTCTTCCCCTCAGGATCAGCTCAATTAATTGTTTTTAACTGACCAACCAATTGGCATCCGCCTGAAAAGGCACTTTTCAACTCAGGTCATACTTTTACCACTAGACCTACAAATTGCATTCAACAAACCAGATTTTCTCCGCCAACATAACAATGGTTCAAATTTCAAAAGTAGAACTAATTGTAAGCACTTTACATGCTAGCATGAAGAAAAAAAATCTCCAAACAAAGTAAATTACGACAAGAATTTGAGTGCTCTAACACATTTTACTTTTCAACGAAAAATTTCCACAGATATGACTTCATTCACGTCAAACAAAGGGAAGTCAAAATAGAACTACAAAACGAAGTGGAACTTTTGCAAAAGCTAACATCAATCGAATCGATGGCCGGGTTACCCAAGGTGCACAATAGCTCTCTCTCTCTCTCTGCGCTGACAGTGGTTGGCGAGCTTCAACATTACATATCCCCAATTTTTCTTATGGAAACACAAGCTGCTACTAGTAATCTACCACGCATCAAACAAATCCTGAGGGAGCTGGATGCGTTAATTTGACGGAAAGAAACCAATCCCAAGCCGGATTGATTCCGAATCTACGCCGCCCCCGGCTCCATCAAGCGGCCCGGGGTAGGAGGAGGGCTACGAGAGAAGAATCGGGGAATACCTTCGATTCGAACCAGACGGGAGCAGGTCGGCCCCGTTGCCTCGACCCCCTCCAAACCCTACTCACCTGCCGTGCGCGCGAGGATACCCCCAGACCCAGGCCGCGCCGGACAGGAGGGCTCGGGAAGGAGAGGAGAGGAGGCCGCCGACGCCGCGCCTAGTGCCCCTCTCGCCGGCCGCGCGCGCAGATCGGGGGAGGCGGAGGGCCGAGGCAAGTGCGATGGATGGAGTGGAGGAGCGGAGGGAGGATGGAGAGGAGGAAACAGAGGAATGTGGAGGGGAGAGGGGCAATCTCGTCATTTCCCTATTTTCTCAGCTTTTTTCCCCTTTTATCAGATTTTCTCGCCTTTTTGTAATCTGATTTCTCACAGCTTTTTTAATTCAAAATTTAAATTCCTAACACTGTGAAAACTCTGTCACTGTTCACTTAATCACTCAAGAGCAGACAACTGGGAGTTTTTTTTCGACAGTACATAAAAGAATGTTGTACATTGCTATGAGAAAATTAGGGTTTGGTGCTCATCTCCTTGCTGGCCAACATAATTATCACAGCCTCAGGCTCATAGAGTACCCTATACTCCATTGAAAAACAGAGTTTGCTATATCTCCGATTATCTTGCAACTTAGGTAAGGTATAATTTTCCTCTTAGAGCCCTTTTGAAGCTATTAGTGCACACAAATAAAAATACGGGCTACTCATTTGGTGCAAGTCCCTTCTCCGACGTCTAATCATTGTTTTCCCCTAATAACGTTTGATTTGGGCCAAAATTACGGCCAATTATAGGCATAATTTGGCATGGACCGAAGCACAGCCCATACAACCTGAAGTGGTGCCTGCTTCAGACTTTTTGATTTTCAGACTTTTGACGAGACATGCTCGAAAGTCCGTCTAAAATAACCTAATAGATTAGATACGAATATAGATATCAATCTAGTAAGGTTAATGTCCATATTCAGATTAGTACTATGTGATATCTAATGTTACTATAAATCTAAACAAATACATTCACTTCGTAATATTAAATTATGTCAGTATTTATTTTAGAATGAAAAGAATAGCAAACACTGCTATAGCCGTATCATAGACTAGCTAAGTATATAATCCGGTGGTTGAACAAACTGAAACCTGCAGTACATTTAAAATGTATTATTACATCAACCAAGCAAGGAGAATGAATGTCATCGCAGCAAAAAAAAACAATCTTGCAAAAATTACAATGACGGATCATACTCTTGTCAGCTCGTCTGGATTTTAATTTGGATGGATTCTTGTCCTGACAGAATGGGAGAATGGGAGAGAAGAGGATTGTCCATAAAGGAAGCGAGGAGTAGTTGTAGTAGGAAATTACTACTACATGTTAGTGAACTCCATGTGGTTTTTGTCTACCACAAGCCTCATCAAGTGAGATGATAATTGAGCTTAAACTATCAGATTTTGAGGAAACCAATCTAGTAGAATTTCACATGCACAAAAGGAAGTAACATAGCTCACTCAGTACATGCAAAAACTATCAAGAGTTAGCTCCTCCATTTTGCAAAAACAATAATGAATCAAGGATAAATGTTGGATGAATGGTCATACCAAACTCGCAACCTTGGCCAGTAAAACGTGGCAGATCCTACTGATAAAGATGTCAACATCACAACCTGAAAATTGTGGCATTGCATTATCCTATCCTCTAATGGATAACATGGCACATTGTACCATCCAATTTAAGGCACAACAAGAGCGAACAAGATGCCACACTGATGCTAAGTAAATCAGAAGTACCCAACACTCATTAAAAAAATTAGGTCGCATTCCAGCCGCAGGACTCCAACATAAGAACTGAACAAACTAATTATCAGACATCTCCAGGATGTCTGAAGGTGAGAACTCACACACCGAAGGCAAATGAGCTGCGAGCAAGCATTGAACTTTGCTTTTCATTCTAGTGAAATCACCCATAATAAACCAGAGGAAACCTCAAATTGATATTACCATCCGACAAAACCGTGCGCAACCAGAGCGTGATGAAACTAAAATTTACATAGATTGAAGCCATTAACTGAACATTTTGCAGCACCAAAAGGCATGAAACCCACTTTACACTTCCAAGTCTAACCAAAAGGAGCCACATTTAGCATTTCCACCACCTTCGTAGCCATGAGCCATTAGGATCCCTAAAAACTATGCATTGCTAAGCCCTAAAGACCTGCATTTTTGTCATACGAAACTAAACCTTAACTACACGGATACGACGATCTTAGTTACTATCCCATTTTATCTTGAGCAGTCAGTACTAAGCAGGGTATGATCAAAAGGCACAATCTTTTCACCTTCCCACCGATCAAGACATGGTGTTGAGCAATTCGATCTCGTCGTCGCGGAAACCCAGCTCGCTCAGCTCCACCGTCTCGTTGATGTTGATGCCAGTGCAGCCCTTCTCCGCAAGCCCGTCCTCCGCCTCGAGATTAAGATTGGTGGTGGCGGCGGCGGCGGCATCCTCCTCCTCGTCCTCCTCCTGCTCCGCCTCGACGCGGGCCCTCCCCTTGAGGCAAACGCACATCTTCTTCCTCGACGTGGGGCCGGGGCGGGCGGGAGCGGCGGCGGCGGGGGCGGGGGCGGGGTTGAAGGGAGTGAAGGGGGCCCACACCTCAGCGGCGGCGGCGGGGGGACCGAGCGGGAAGAAAGCCCAGGTGCAGGAGTACATGTCGGCGGCTCGGAGGGGAGCTCGTCGGCGGAGAAGGCAGGCGACGGTCGGGCAGCGGAGGCGGCGGCCGACGTAGGGGCGCGAGTAGGAGTGCACGTAGCAGCAGTGCGGGAGCGGGAGTTGCAATAAACGATTATAGACTGGTGTTGACTCCGAGGAAATTGGTCAACCGGTCAATATATTGTAACTTTTTCACTTTGCCCTCTCTGTGATTTTGATATTATGGATTAGTCTTTACTAGAATGGACATGATGCTTTAATGCATGGTGCTGTGCCATTGCTTCCCTAGTTCGGCTTTGCTTCTTTCCCTGTCAAGCTATTTCTATCTTTTAAATTTATTTTAAAATATAACTATTTTTCATTTAATTTTTTTATCTTAACCAATCATATTTTTTCTATTTAATTTCTTCATTTACTTTTTACATGATCATTTTTATATTCTTTACTCACCTTCAAACACACTCTAAATTGTAATCAGAAAATTTTTGTGACAAAAGGAAGATTGGAATCTCCCTTTCTATTCTAAAAATAGTACCACATAATTTGAATATGTAGCTTAAATGAGTACAATTTTATATATCTAAGATAAACTCTGTTTTTCCTTTGATTCGAATCTATATGAGCCTCATTAACTAGAGTTCTATAAATACCATATTTTCATGATACTTAATTAAACCTAAAACTATGCCAATGAAAACAATAAAATAATTTTTATAAAATACGGCAATGTCCTATCCCTCATCATGTGCAGATTGGTTGATTGTGCCTCAAGCTTATTTTCACTACAAGCCTTTCTTTCACAATAAGTTATCTTTTATATAAGTTTTTTTTCTAGCGATAAGCGTTTTTTTTCAATAAGCTTCTTACTTTGGTCACAATTCATACACACCGCGCTAATCTTATAACACTCCCCTTAGAAGAATTTAAACATGCACATTAAAAAAAAAGCCTCCCAAAACCCCAATAGGAAAATGGCACGAGAAAAAGAGTGCATGGTCAACCGGTCAACAAATCTTGTATCTTTTCCACTTGGACCCCTCTGTGATTTTGATATTTTGGTTTAGTCCTTACTAGAATGGGCCATTGTGCTTTTATGGTGGTGCTGTGGCATTGCTCCAGTTACTGTGTAAATGCTCACCGGAAATCTTTCGTGATAGAGGAGGAGGATTTGAATCTCCATTGTTATTGAAGAAATGATGCCACATGATTCGAATCTGCAGCTTAAATGCGTATATTTTCATCTAAGATAAACTATAATTTTCATTCATGGTTTTTTTAGTTCACTGCAACAGCATGAGAACGTATATTTTCATCAGTTTAGATTACTAGACCTGTGAAACCTGAAACATGAAACAAGAATTAAACCTGAAACGGCACTAATGAAAAAGGGTAATTCTTACAAAATCCATATATCAATCATCTAATTTATTTAGTTGGAAGTTATAGAGAATTGAGATTAAATCATAATGTGACACATCAATGTTGTAAAATATTTGCAAAAATAATATTTGTGTGTATATATTTTCCTGATTATGATTCCCTTTGAAAATCCTAGCGCGCACCAGTTCTTGTTTAATGAACATTTCCATCGTACTCCTATATACCAAATGTGTTTATGTTTGTATTACAATATTTTAAACAAACAACGCCTTGAATTGTTCCATATTATATCGATACATCTCATGTCTCCGGGCTTGAACTGCTTCAGAAGAGGTTTTAATAGCTTTTCTAATACTTCCTTTGGGGGAAAATTTGATGTTGTGCATTGCTTAATTTTTATTGAATGAGTTTCCCATGTGCACAGACTAGGACAGGCCAGTTCCAAGGCCCATAAAGGCCCATGTAGACCCCTGAATGTTATGGGCCCTAGCCCATGTATTCACAGTCATACACAACCTGTGTAAATTAGTTTGGGCTGCAAGCCTTCTAAACAAAAAGGACAGGCTGAACAATGCTACGGGCACTTGGCACATGCATGACGGAGGAGATGGCCGAGCTAAAAAGGACAGGATGAGCAACGTTCTAAACAAAAGCTAAGCAAGTGTATTAGTACTACTCCTATTAAACCTTACAACTAGTATCGATCCAACAACACGCTAGAGATGGCCTGCGATGCCCTGCGTACAACAAAAGCTAGTCTTTTTTTTCCATCACGGACATTGTCATTTTAAATCGTGAATAATATATATATATATAAACTCTATCATTAAATTATTACTTTATTTATAATTCTATGACTTATCAATCATAGCTACCATTTAGGTCCGAGTTAGAAGAAAATAATTTTCATGCATCTTCACGGTTGAAAATCCCGATCCGCAGATGCAAGTACTTGGAAAGAACGAGTATAAGTATATATGTATACATATGTTAATTTTTTAGGTAATGGGAAAATCTTAGTCTTTGCTTTATGAGAAGCTCAAGCTACATAGTTCGCAATAATCCATCTACATCACAAAGAGTTTGTTAGATCTTTGACGAGGAAAAAACACACATGCTGGCCCACCATTCACCAACCCATGAAGAAATTTTAACCAAGCAAACAGATTCGATGCATCGCGTCGCACATCCAAATTTGTGGTTGCAGTTAAGTTCACACTTGAATTCACATTGTGCACAGGCTAACTAAGTTAAGTATTAGATATGTTAAGTTCATTAGTTATCAAACCGTGTAATTATTAATATTATTATTATTAGTCTAAATAGTAAAATTTGAATACACCGATTATTATTAAATTTTGGAAGTTTGCTAATTATTAATTTAAAAATATTTAATAAATTATATTTCTACATAGACTATTATCTCAATATTAATTATTTTTAATTTTTAACTTCGAATTTCACATTTTGCTAAATTGTATTTATACATGGTCTTTTCTTTTAATTTTCTTTATTTTTCAATTTGAATTTTAGATATTTTAAATTGTATTTCTACTTGAACACTATTTTTTTCTTTTTCTAAACATGAGGTTGAGATTAAATAATATAAAAGAAAAGTTTACTTACGTACGTGCAATAACGATTTCCAAAAAAGTTAGTACGTATGGAAAAAAAATGCATACGTACGTGGGTGAGAGATTGAGTGGGCTTCATGAGGCCCATGGCTCATGACCCATGACGTTAATAAATAGACATTAATAATCTACGTTTAAGATAACACGGTCTATTTGATTAACGGTCGTATGTTTCTGATTAACGTGATAACTCTTAGAAAGTACTCGATTGTAGAAAGTACTCGATTGGTATAGGTATAAATAGATAGATGGTTTTTTTTCAGGGCTATTTATGGGAATTTTTAACATGATAATGTTAAGAAAACAAAGTCCCTCTAGAAAAAAAAATGTAAGAAACTTTTGTATAATTTGTTTTTCCTCTAAATCAGATATACCTAGTTAGATCATATTTTAATAAACATTAGATATGAAATGAGGATTTTTTATATCGATGTATTATATTATATTAAGAAGAGTAAGGTAATTACGCTGAGACTTGACACAGGGCATTTGGCACACAATAACAGTCTTGCTCACTATGGGTTATGGGGTTTTGGACTATTTTTCTCTCTTCCATGATGCATTTCCGAATGCACCTTTTCTAAGTGACTTGAATTATTTGCCACCGTACCCTACATTTTAACTTGCTCATAAACTATTTTTTTGAACCGAAATGCTCAGGGACTAGTGGGCGGTGGCGACGGTCGGGGCATCGTCGTCATGCTCGATGCCGACGGCCTTCTCCCCCACTTCAAGCCGTCGCTGCCGCCGTAGGTTTGTGATGCCCGTGCGACGGCCATCCCGTTGCTCTCGGTGCCTCCCTTCTGGCGGCGGCGTGACGGCCATCCTGCCACTCCCGGCAACTCCCCTCCCAACGGTGACACGAATTTTGACTCCTTTTGACCCGTGTCCTTAAGTTCGCCGCCAAGTTTTGCTGTCGACACGGCCGGTGCCTCAGCAGAGAAGGAGAGAAGACCGAAGGAAATAGGTGGAAAGGAGAGTTGAGGGATAGTGAGGTTATTTCTCTCCGCTGAGTTGGCTGCTAGAAATGCGTATCGAAGAGAGTGGTAGCAAACAGTCCAAAACTCCGCTCGCTACGCTATGGTACATCACTACTACTTACATGTGTTACCGTAATCCTTGTGGCATGGGAAGTATAGATAAGAAAGCGAAATGGAAAAGCTTTTAGACACATGGAAAGGCGTCGTCACTTTTTCGAGAAAATCAAAGAAGGACGCGCACGTGGATTCTTGCACGAGCAAGCGTTGACTGGAGCAAATCATGGATCCCTAATCACTAATCAGTGAGTAGGTAACGGCTTGTATTTGGCACCCCCTCCTGCCGATTTATTCGAAGGGTATTTATTGCTTGTATATATCATCATTTATGTTCACTTTAGATTAAATTCCCTCATTTTCTCCACTAAAGAAATTCATACTTTAATTTTGGACTCCTTTGATCAGATAAAAGAAATTCTTCAAAAAAAAGTTCCATTACAAATTAAGTTCACTAATCATCAAACATTTGCATTACAGGACCATTATTATTCATAATTAAAAATATTAAATGAAACTTTTCATGATGTAATAATTATTAAATTCTATACGGAGTTGTATAACTTGGTTTTGAGTTTTAGTCCTAGCTTTTTTTAAAGTTTTTATAAGTCTAAACTTTAGAATAAATTAAAAAATTGCATTCAATTTGAAGTCAACATTTTCACGTGATGGGTTTTTTAACATAACCCACCATGCATGTAAATCCATGCTCATGATAAAATCTATCTTAATAATTCATGGAGGCAGAGTAGTCAGTGGCAATGATTGATTTCACAGGGCAGATTGTGGGATTTCCCCTTGCAATGCAGACATTTTTTCTAGATAATCTGAAATTTGTCACTTATAAGTACAAGTTGTATTTAATTTGGAGTCTCAATCCTAAATTTTCACAATTTAAAAACTATAAAATTCATAAAGTTAACAAATATTAAGTTGTACCTGCTAAAGTATCCATTATAGTTTTCTAGGTTTAATAATTCCAAAATTCATAATTATAATAAGTATGGTGTTGTATTTAATCCGGACTCTCGCTTTAGCTTAACACGGTCTATTTATCATAATATGATTCTAAGTATATGTTTTAATTATACTTTATAATTAAACATATAGTACAAGAGACTACTATTCGAATGTACTTACTTGCCATTGGAGAGAGCAGTGCATGAATGAATTGGTTGGCTGTACTCCAACATATTTATGGTCAATTTTATCCGTTATAATTAAAAAAATATAGTACCAAGACACATGGCAAGGATGAATTGGTTGTCCACTCCGAAAGACTGTCCTCTCATGTTTTTTATAATTAAAAAGATATATATTACAAGAAACTATAGAATAACTCACATCCGCACAACCCACCCTAAACGTTGAGTAGCTCTATGTTTATGTAGCACACCACTTATATTTTTATTATCGCTTCTTGTAAAATGATTAACTAAGAGCTACGAAATAAATTGGATATATAAGCTACATCAAACCTATTTAAACTATTTATGTAGGATTATTCCTACTAAATAAATAATTAGATATAATGAGACTAAATTAAAATCAAAACATACACATTGGTCAAATGAAATGGGGTATTACACTCTTAGTCCCTTCACGAGCACCATGAAGTATTATATTCTCCATCCGCTAACTTCTTCGTTAGTTTATTATGAAGTATGGGTTGAAGCTCTAATACCACCTATATACCTTATCCTCAAATTCACATAACCAACTCAATACGTTGAGATGGCCCATATTCATATATTACCGACTTACACTTTTATGTAAAGCTTTATGGGGTCTTTTCACAGGTTGGTGCCCTTGGCAGCTTATCGTGTAACGTGGGTTGAAACTCTGATCAATCCTCAAATTCACACAACCTACTCTATATATTGAGTAAGCCTATGTTGATATAGTATCATACTTACACTTTTGGCTTTGTTTTATATCAAAGAGTTAATCCAAAGGTATATAGTTAGAGTAAACTAGTATATAAGTTGGTTCAAACTATATGTGTGAGACTATTTTCACTAAATAGACATTTAGATCTAATAAGACTAAACCTAAACCAAAACACACAAATAAGTTGAACTGAGGGCCAACACATATGCATCCTATGCACCATATGTTAAAACTTTGACACCACATGTAATATCCTAACTTTGAATCTCATACCCCATTGTACATGTTGAGTGGCCTATGCATGTTTGCATAGTACCATATTTAAACTTTCATTATCACTTCATATAAAATAATTAACTTGAAGATATTATGATTAGAGTAAACTAGTTATCTAAACCGATCTAATTCTTTTATGTGGGACTATTTCTTCTGTTGCTTTGATGCTATTTATATTAATATCATGGATTTTCTCTTTAGTAGACTCAATTGACCACCTATTCAAATTAATTGAACTACTAAACTCTTTTTCTTTTTTTCTTGTTTGTGCTCTGGATCCAACAGTACTACAGTATTTGCTATGTTATTTATCGATCTGTTCACCTCGTGTCCAACAAAATCTTCAGTCTCTCATATGAGGGTTTGGCATTGATATGTTTTAATTTTGGAGTTTCTATCCGATATATCCAATTTTGGACTCTTTGTTCCACGGTCAAAATCATACGATTTAATTAATCAACGATTATATCTTTATAATTAATAGGATGTTTCCTCAATCCAATTAATAAGGATATATATATTCACCATGCATTTGTAGTGAACACATGTATATATTATCCAAATATGTGTAGACCTCTCTCTCATTTGGTATGGAGTCGTTGGATCCACCATCACCTAGCCTCCTCAGGTCATCGTCATCGTCATCAAACCAAGATAGGCCCATTGCCTCCTCTTGCTCGTCCATTCCTTCTCCTCCCCATCACGATGAAAGAAGTGGCATGGGGGCCAAATTTGGCCCGTTAGATCTGGTTCCCACATGGCCTTGTCCACCACACATCGGAACATTGGCGGATGGGAACAACAACGGCAACGTGAGAACCCTAGCAGAGCCAGAGAGGAAGGAGAAGGCCACCACATGTGCCGATGGTGCAAGAGGAGATCACCGTTGCCTTCGTGCATCGTAGTGGTGGTCGCTGGGAGATGTGAGAAATTGAGAGGCAAAGAATAAGAGGGAGAGAAGAAGTAAGAGAAAAGGAGAGGCAAAGAGCATAAGGAAAAGACAAAGAGAGCGAGTGGTCAGTCACATTTTTTATTTCATCGACGCTGCTTGGCTTGCTTGGATCTTTATCTTTGGTGCCGGTTTATCAAAAAACCAACGATGATTACTCATCAACACTGGTTCTTAGCCAAACTAGGTGTAGATTGGGTTGGTGGGTAGAAAACCCTCGGTTCAGGCTTGGCTCAGGATCACATGGCTCAGCTCGGGTCGAAGGCAAATGAGCCCTTTCTAGCTCGTTTTGTGAAAGCCTGTGCTAGCTCGCGGGCCGCTCGTTTGGCTTGTGAGACAGCTTGAGCTTACATTTTAGTTCGTTTCCCCAACCAAGCCAAACCATGCCAAGCCTATATTCTTACAAGCCTTTGTGAGCCGAGCCAATTGATCGTTTTCACCCCTAATATGAGGTCGAGGCGAGACTAATGAAAGCTCGTAAGTGGGATGGCTCGGCTCGATAGGATAAACGAGCTAAAAATACAACGGCTTGGCTCGGCTTGTTTCTTTTTGCACGGCGTCTGCAAAAATAAATGCCCGGCCAGCAAAGAAAACGATGTCTACCTACCTAATTTGCATTCGCGTATTAACATTGACCATTAATACCTGCTTCTTTCATACATTAATTTTGCTAGCTAAGCTGACAAGGCAAGTTCGTTTGGTAGTAACGGACGTTCGTTCTCGACGATGCGTTCGATCGTTTTCTAGAAAACAAATTAATAATCATCAGTTCATCACATACAGAACCTGGCCAGTCGGTCTGAGTAGACACATGCTCTGTCTCTCGCTCGATTGACACAAAAAATCTGGGCGATTGCACATATTATTATTATTATTATTATTATTATTATTATTATTATTATTATTATAGGTATTAATTTTTTCACAAAATATTAAATGTTAAAGTTTTCTTTATATCCTGAATATGTTAGATTAAAAGAAGATTACACGTCAGGTATGATTTGCTAATTATTAATGAGTTCTCTACAAAAGGTAAATTGAGACTACAAGATTAGTTTAGCTTTATCTTAATGAAAAGTACGGTAGTCTCAATTGTACTGCCATTATAATACAATCATCGAATTAACATAGCTAGACATATCTTTCTAGCAACGTAAAAACTCTCTCATAATGTTCGATTAGTATAGTTAATTTTAACTGATGAAGCAGCATTAATCAATATACTTTACCTTCCATGTAAATTCCCTATCTTCTCGATATATTCTCGATCTCCTTCATGGAAACACGGACAAGAGTAAGTCTACAAGATCGACCAATTCACTCCTGCCGGAAAGTAAGAAACAAACTTGTGAAAACGATGATAGCTCACGGATTTTTTTTCTAAGCCTAATTATGCATAAGATGATGCTTAGGCTTCCTTTTGCGGCACTAAGAATGCGGTGAATCATTAGTATATAATTAATTAAGTATTAACTATTATAAATTTTAAAAAATAAATTTATTTAATTTTTAAAGAAGTTTTTGCATATATATTTTTTTAAAAAAAAATATAACGTTCTTATAAACCGTCCTTAGAAAATAAGAGGTCGTTTAAATGGCATCCAGACTGCTTGTGGTTGCCGCATGCCACAGTACAATTTTTTTTCCATAATTGTTTGTTCGAGAAAGAATGTTTTTATGACAAGTGAATCCGTTGACTTAATTTTTTTTGTTCATCACAATTAAATCAAACACTAGCTTCAGTTGATCAAACGTTTTTGCCACAGTGCGACAAAGTTTGACACTCAACTAAATAGACCTTAACATCCCTCACGTGTTTGTACCGTAAGTTCCTTCAGTCATCTACCTTTAGTGTTGTACTCTTTCGCTGAATAAATAGAATATTTTTTATACATGGATGATACACGCGCACGCACACACATCCAAAGACATATCCTCTAGTCTCACATCTCGTCCCTTAGCATATGCTTAAGTGATTGACACTAATGATAAATTAGTGAGCCTTACTAAACTCAATTCTTATTAAAAATGCTCTAATAAATAAATACGTAATTATAGATACTAGGATTTAAATCATTTTTGATATTGAGACATGAATAATAACAATACTGAAATCACAATATTTTTATAGCCGGAGAGTTTGGCGTAGGCTAGTAGGCTACAACTCCAAAACTCTAATTATAGTGCACATTAAGGTTAAGTCATCGTTATTATTTCATATTAGACTAATAATTTCTCTAACAATATCAAAACATCCGACAATAATAATTAAGCTCGGAATCGAAATCGTGTTGCGTGAGGAGGAGAACATGTGCATATGCATGTTCCGGCTGGTACAAGCTTACCTATGTCCGGCCATCGATTGTGCGTACGTTGCATACCGGCCTGCAGCCGGACGGTTCAAAATTGTACACTGAAGAATTAATGCGTGGCTGACTGAAGTAGCTAAGAAGATACTTTTGCTAATCTTCAGCTGTCTAAAATTCTCTCCTCTCTCTCTCTCTCTCTCTCTCTCTCTCTCTCCAGTCTCCTAAAATTATACAGAGCACTTAGTCTTAAATTTCAACTGTGTAGTCGTGTCAATATTCAATTTGGCATAGCTTTAATCACTTCAACTTTCTTTTTACTGTCTGAGTTGTGAGAGGAAGTATGTAGCACACACGAAGACGAAATTCAACGGAAGCAAACGCCGTGGATCGACCAAGCTGTGCAAAATTAACCTTGAATAGGGGAAAGATTATAAACTTTTTTGAATTGAACCGGTGCGTACTAACTAACTAAACTTACGGAACTAATCAACATCTGGTCTTCTCGCAAACAACCCAACACACTACTGCTTGATCAAGTCATAGACTAGGCAGATAGTCATCGAATGGAGGTGAAAAACTTGCATGCTTATAACGAATTAATCATGTCAATGTGACAATATTGTAGCGGCGCAATACTCCAATAATTTAATATTACTCTGTTGATTGGTGAAAGAAAAAGAGGAAAAGCAATTGATCAATAGCATCAGAAGAAGAGGTTGCATTCAACTGCGAAAGCTAACAGAAAAAAAAAAGGTATTCGCACCATGAATTGAACAACGTACAGCAAATATTGCTAGTTAGTGCTCAAAATTAGCTATGGCAATTAATTACCAACGTGAAACTGCGAAAATATACACCTTCTTAATTACAACTTAGGCAAATTTCTCCGTTTTAACGCCACATGTTATATCTCTAGCTACAGATGATTACTAATCTGCGTCGATTACCTTTTCATTGGACAAATTGCAATGCAAGAAAATCCAGCTGACAACTGACTGAAAAGTGATATCAAAACGTGACAAATTAGCGCTACATTTGTCAACGTGTGTATCTGAATGGAAAAGGACAGGTAATTTATTTCTTCATTTTTCCATCTTCCCAGTCTGCACGCCAGCCAGGTGTCATGCAGACAACCGGTCGACATTTTTCAGATAAGTTTTTGTTTAATCACAATGGCATGCACATTGGTACATTATGATGGCGATATATAAATGTAGTATGTTTTTCCCTCAGAATAGTTCTTGTGTACGCTAATTTTTCTTCAGTTATAGTACTATCTCCATTTCTTTTACTTAACATTTTGGACATGGACACCATATCTAATACACATGTCTCATTATTACTTCTTTAAACTATATATTCATAAAAATGATTAAAGAATATATATGAAAGTGTTTTTCATGACAAATATATTGCGACCATTTTCACATATTGGAGTAGATCTAATGTTTTTGTATTTGTTAAGATTTCAAGGTATGTAGATATACAGCCAATAATATTTGAGAATGGAGATACAGCCAATAATATTTATGGCCGAAGGGAGCGACCAGAGGGAGAACAGTTTCATCTAATTAATTAATTAGGACTCATGCTTGCCAAATTAATTTCTTTCTTGAGTACAACAGGGTGGCATGCAAGATATATAAATTACTGTTTTAATGATCATAAATTACTGTTTTACTGACGTCATTATTTTCCGTAAAGTCAAAATTTTAAAATTTGACTAATTATTAAATTAACAATATATATATTTAGTTCGTATTTAAAAATACTTTTATATGATATTAATTTTATAATTATTGATAATATATTATGAAAGTAATTAATGATTAAACTGTAGTATTGGAGACCATGTCAATAACATGCATGTCTTATAGAGAGAGTATTGTTTTTTTCCACTCTAAACACTCGTTTATTCGTTATTGAAATATTTACACTAGTAAGGCTTGTACATGTATACCACACATCATCCATAGTTGTTCCTACAGAAATCATACATTCTTCCGTTGCTTACATATAACTAATTGATGCACTCCTTTGAAAGAAAAAAAAGTTTTTAGATGTGCATGCAGTTAATTATACAGGCCTGCAAGCACATATGTACGTACTTACATAGCTATACGTTGTGAAATTTGTGATCAGTCCATGGAGTAGCAAATCTGCCTTAAAGCCTCGACGTGCTGGTCATCAAGCGCCATGAACATCTCCACGCCGCCCTTCGCCGAGCACAACGGCACAAAAATGAGCATCCCCTCCACGGGCAAGTCCGGCGGCAAGAATGCGCACGGCGGACCGCCGCCGAAGTCGAGGTTGTGGAACCTGAACCCTATCCAGCTGTCCACCTCCAGGTCAGGGCAGAAAACGGTACCTGGCTCCGCCGCCGTCGGCGCCAGCAGCTCGTCAACCGCCAGCTCCCCGAAGTCGACGAACGATTGGATGTACTGCTCGTCGACGCGAGCTACGGCGTCGCGGATGACGCCGACCACCGTGGCGTAGCTGGAGGAGAGGAGGTCCCGGACCTGCATCCTCGGGAACGCCCAGAGCACCATGTTTCCCAGGTAGTCCATGGGCACCGCCGGGCTTGTGCGGCCGCGGCAGTTGACGGCGACCCTGACCTGCGTGAACTCCTCCGGCGAGAGGTCGCGCGCCTCCGTGATCTTCTTCCACGCGTGCGCCAGGAGGCACTGGAACGTGCTGCACCGCGCGCCGACGCGGGCCTTGAGCCCGGCGATGAACTCCTCCGGGAACTGCACGGAGATGTTCCTCATCCTGTCCAGGGGGAGGACGCCGTAGGAGTGGCTCCGGCTGTGCTCCCCCTTGAACTCGATGTTCCGGTGGTCGAACTCCGGCTCCGGCGGGCTACGTGGCGCCGGGATGGCCGCGCGGTCGACGAACGGCGTCGGGAGGATGGCCCCACCGGTGCGCACTGCTGTGGCCCACTCGGTGAAGAAGACGCTCATGGACTGGCCGTCGGCGACCTGGTGGTGGCTCACCACGCCGATCACCAGACCGCCGCACGTGTACCGCGTCAGCTGCACCTGCAACAGCGGCTCGTCCGCACGCTCCTGCAAATCAAGCACACACGTGTCAAATTTGAACATATCGCGACGACAGGTGTGATAGCTTTCGGTGCTACACACGCGTGCACGCACGCACCGCACGTTTCGTAAAGCTAGCCCTGTTTCAGTATTTGTTACGTGTCCAGCTGAAGCACTACCATGTCGGCCTGGGGGTAGATCTTGTTGACGTGCGTGGCGACGTCGTGTGCCAGGGCGTCGGCGAGGTCGCCGGAGGCGACGGCCTCGAGCACCCTCGCCCCGGCGTCGTTGAGCCGGAAGCACGTCCGGCCACGCTCGTCGACGTCGAACCTCCCGGCGAGGTGCGGGAACCTAGCCAACACGGCAGCCAGTCCATCCTTGATCGCGTCGTTGGACAGCGCCGCCGCCGAGGCAGCGTCCCACGCGAACATGGTCGGGATGTAGCCGTCCGTGGCGGCGCGGTCGAAGGCGGTGAGCGGGACCATCTCGTCACCGCCCGTCGACGCCGGCGACGGCCTGAGCACCTCGCTCCGTGTGATCTCCACCGTCACAGCCATCGCTAAGCTTGCTCTGCTAGCTAGGTTTACGAAGTATTTGCTACGTGTGGCGGTGTAGAGTGTGTGCTGTTGGTTTACGAGGTATTTAATACGAGTTAGGTAATATATAGGGTTTAGCGTGATGAGCTAGCTTGGGCAGGAAGACGAGCACGCCGCACGTACGCGCGCCAACAATGACATGGGTGGCAGCGATGGTCAACCACGGGGGTAGGTAGCGTTGACTCCTCGATCACTCGCCTGCCTATGTCTACGTATTTGGGTCCGTATGAACCGGAATGACGTATCACGTATACGTAAGTGGTCCCGTATGTTCGACGTACCGTTAAGGATTGACCAGAAATTGTTTGGAATTTTAAAGTTGTTGGAATGTATGGTACTAAATAGTCTTGTGCTTGACTTGTATGGTCTAATTGTGTGAGCTAGCAAAACGTGCACATTCCTTGAACGCCCTTGTGCGTATATACGTATATGTGGTTACGAAGGCACAGTCGAATAGTCGATCAATCGGTAGCTTAAATTTCGAACTCCGAATGACCTAGGTAGTATAATTATAAAAGCAAAACCGTGTGCTACTTTAATTACTGTAGCTTTCTAGGCCTCGGGCCTTCTGGTCTTTGGTCTTAAAAAACGGAGTAAAATTCGATCCCCCAAGTAAGACTAAGGACTTTTCGTTGGTGGCAGAGCCATCGGGCCGTTATGGTCGTAAACCCTAGGCAGCAGGCTAATTAAACTTGAATTTATACCCGTGGGTATACTATAATTTGCTTAACTAATCCTGGTCATTTCGTTCAAAAATGATAAACTAGATGCAAAATGTACATAGCTCAGCTGGTTATATGGTTATATTTCTTGTGGAGAAATCTATTCACCCAAATTTAAATCTACGATTTAATATGAATCATCGTATTTATGATTAATTATTCTTAAATAAACTAACCGTCCATAATAAAATGTTCGTATTAACTTCGTATACTATGCGTGTATGCATTCACAGCAATAAGTGTGCGAGCGTTATGAGTGTATGCATTTGTACTGAAAAAAACTAGATATAATTTCAGACCACCATCCACAATAGCCTAAAAAACAAGCAAACTAAGTGCAGACAAATTAAACGAACCCTACAAAAGTGTTGAAGTTTTTTTTTTTGGCTGAAAAGGCATAGCTCATACATGCATTATATAATGTGTATGTCAGCTGCATACATACATGTGATGAGATGTTTCATGGTTGCACGGCGTCTGCTGCAATAAAGTTAGCCTCGATCGGCGTAAAAAGCGATGTGAACCAACCAGGGGTTAACGTATGAAAATTCACCTGCTTCTTTCTTGCGATTTCCTTGTCAAACTAGCGAGTTCTTTTGGCACTATATATTCGTAACTCTGCACCTCGCAGATGCGTGTTGTTTTCTAGACACGTCTTGGACACCGATTCATACATGAATGAACGAATGGTGCACTCCTCTCCAGTACGAGGTCTCCCCGGATGCTGGATATATATTTAGCTACTCCATTCTCAAATTATTGATATTGTTGTTTTTAGACATCTGAGAAAATAAATTTTCAGAAAATACACTGGCTGCACGTGTCATCCTCTACGTCTTCTTATCACTCTCCTCTCCTCCCTATCTCTCTCTCGTGCTGTCACTCCCGCCTCAAGTCACCTGTTCGCCGTGAACCTTTTGCGGAAGAGAAGGGAGTGGCCTTCACGAGCGCGTCTAGTTGCCATCGAGCTCTCCGTGCCATCACCAGCCACGAGCTCCAATGCTAGACATTTTGCGGCAAAAGATAAGCGATCAAAGTTAAAACTTAAATAATGCTAGCATCAACAATTATTGAAGAATAGAGTGACTGTGGTTAACTGGGACAATTATTGAATACACATGCACCAAGGGAGTCCACAGTTTTAAATGGAAGTTGTTTCGCAGGAAAAAAGTTTGAAACGGAAGTTCTAAGAATGATTTGCTAGCTGATAATCAAAAGGTTGACCAAAAACTCGTCACATATACATGACCCAGAACAGTCACCACACAGTCATCTACGGCAATATATGTGCCTATGGTAATAAGAGGTTAATCATCGCATAAGTGTGTAAATTTAAACTAAATTTTTATTTTTAGACTCTTGAAAATACTTGCTCCCTCGGGTTAAAAAAAGATGAGTTTTTAGAACCCATGCATTCAACATTAGCTAACTTCCAATACTATTATATTACTAGAATACAGACTTTGAAGATAAAAAAACACAATAGTCAAGTTTGTTACAATCCAAACAAATTTCATAATTTTACACGTGTGTAATTATTTTGAATTTATCTAAAAGAATAAAGCGATCAAAGTTATGTTTTACCGACTTTGAAAAATCTAAAATAACATTCTTAACTTTGTTACTATAAGTTTATTTTAGGAGTTTAAAGATCAAGAACAGCTACTAGCCATGCTTAGCACATCAAAATACGTAGATCACCCTCCAACTTGTTGCTACGGGCAAAGGCACGTACGTGCGTCAACCCCAGCTGGAGCCTTTCTCCCGACTACTTGCACCGGTCGAAGAAAATTTCGTTCCCGGGCCCACCGTTCAACGAACCACCACAGAACCTAGTACACGGCTTCGTCGCACTGCGTCGCATGTCAAAGATATAGAATGGAATTATGTCCACTAATACTTTTTTTCAGATTGAATTTTCTCCTCTTGCATTTCCCATTCTATCCGAATTAAATTCCTTTTGATCGTGGACTGTTTCGAACGAAAGATCCTTTTCACTTCATATGGATATAGATCATGTCTTGGGGGACAATTTATATAAGTAATAACAACATATCCATATGAAATTAGTTTTTCCTTTTTTATAATTAGGAAGGTATTTTCCCCCTAATATATCCCAAATACATGGTCATATAAGATCAGTTTTGCTAAGTATATAATATATAATAACATATCCATGCATTGCTACACATCCATTTAATTAAAGTGGTCTATACGGCATAGAAGAAGGGAGAAGCTGGTCTTTTTTAACCAACTGTAGACGGGCGACTTTTTTCTTAAGTAGTAGAGATATAATTAGTTATTTTAAAAGAAATATAGATGATTAGTAATTGTATTATTATTGCACTAATCGTGATCATGCAACGAGCATTATTGTTATAGTTTCCATTTGTTGCACTCAAAACACATGTAAATTAATTATAAAAATATTTACAGTCATGAAACATACTTATACATGTATGATACATAGAAAAAACTATTCAACATACATGTAAAATTAGACAAAACCAAATCATTTTACTTGATTATATGAACGGTGATGAAAAGTTCGAGGTTTAAAGTCCAGTAGAGTGCTAGATGCATGCACTTTTCACACAGTTTATCCAGTATATGTATTGATCATTAGAGCTAAATATAAGACACAATTATATTTATAAAAATAAAAATAATTGCAAGATATCCACTTAACATTACAAGAAATTCCCCTACAAGCACATAAGTTTTTGCTAATCTCTTCTATCCATCTGAATTTTGCCTAATTCCTACGTACCTTTAAATTTTTATTTTAATCACATATAAGGCCATTATGTAAGTTAATCGTAAGTAGGCCATTGTTTTTTTTTCCTAAAATAACTATATTATCCCTATCATACTTATGAGCTAGATTATCTTAGAAAAAAACACAATTCTAAAAGTGAAAGTTTAATTTATAACAAAATCAAATGGGGTGGAATTATTTAATCCCAAATTTGAATAAGAAAGTTTAAATTTTCAAACAATTTTTTAAAAAAATGAAATCCATACAAAAGTTTCACCAAGAAACTGAAAACCAAAATTAGTATTTTTATTTGGGCTTAAATTTTGGTGAAAATTTTGTATGAATTTCATTAAATTTGGTTTGAAATTTATTTAAAAATGTTAAATTTCAGTTTTCAAATTTGTGTTCAGATAAAATTATGTTTTTCTCAACAAGCTAGCAACTAAATATGAGAGAAGGCAATATAATCATGTTAGAAAGAATCTAACAGTTAACTTACGAAATGATCATGTAGTGGATGAGGTAAATTCTGTAGGATCGAACTAAAAACCATGGGCACCGAAGAAACTTTTCTAGCTTTATTAGATCGTAATTATAACAACGAGAGATTATATATATATCAGAGAGACCGACAGAAGCAAATATGCTAGAAATCTGTCATCATTTTTTTTACTACAGTCAAATTCTTAGTCCGATGCATGGGTCATGAATCCTTACTGGGCAACGCGTGTCCGCAACTGTAGTCTTGTTCATGATGTATTCCTAGGTGTGCTTAACTCTCTTCTATTTATTTCTTTGCCTTTTTACTTATTTGTTAATTTCTATTAGCATCTTTTTTTTTGGAAATCAAGTAGGCAAATCATTTTCCCCATTTCTCATGTATAGTGACTACTAAGAAATATTCTAGTGCAAAATTTGAAATGGAATTTAGGTTGGTAATGCAAGCGCATGTATGTTTTGAATGATTGCCGATAAAAATATTAAAGGACTAATATAATTATTAACTAATGAGCAGTCATTAAGTCCTGGGTAAAGATAACCTACAAAGTAAAAGAGAAGTAAAAACAATTTAGACAAGATAGAAGATCAAGTTATTCTAAAATTATAATAGGTTAGATTGTCCTATACGATACCAAATATCCACTTAGAGCCGGACAGTTTGAGAGATGTCAAACAATTCAAAAAAAGATAAACATGATAAGCACTAGTGGATAGATTTGTCTAAAAGATGTCAGACAATCTGACGTAATACCGGACTATCCAACACACTTTGGACTCAAGCTAGACAATTGCACGGCTAGACATTGGATAAGTACAGACAATTCAATCGGGTGGAGACTGGATATTGTGGTAGAGGTACGGTCAGATAGTCTAACAATGGTATTGAATTGTTTGGCTCTTTATGACCCAACGACTAGTTGTTGGTAACCGTTGTAAAAGTTGTCTAATCCAATACAACTTTGGCATACTTTTGCAATAGTTAGTTAGAGTAGTAGGGGCTATAAATGGGTGGCGCAATGGAGTTATTTAGAGTCTTGTACCCCTTTTACCCTAAGAAGTAAAGCAAGTGCCCAAGAGTCTAATAGAGCTAATTGAAAATCTTTTGTGATAGGTTAAGCCTTGAGTGTTCTTGATTATTTTTTTGAAGGCTAATCTACTTCTCAACTCTATTTCTTTGTGATCTAAAACTTGTGTGCTATTAGTGAGTTGAGTTGAGAGTGTGTAAAAAAAAGAATTATAATCCTAGAGCAACCAAAGGGTGTGGTTGTCTAAGAAACCATGTGAAAATTTAATCTCGCCTCTGAAAGTGAAGAGACGAATTGAGTGGATTCTAAGCTTTACCGTGATAGTTGCTTGGTAGAGCAAGCTTGACCGATCGAGAGGAGTCATGTGGTGTTCAAGTTTGGGTCTTGGTGATCGTTTGGAGCACAAACTTATTCTTGGTGGTAGCTTGGAGACCAAGGCTTTACCAAATGGGATTGCTTAAAGAGAAAAGCGGTTGGAAGAGGTCTAGATCCAATAGGAGCTTTCTCAATAGAGAGTAAAAATGGTTGGTTTTGTACTTTGGTAAAATCTCCTCTATTCTCTTTGTCTTACATTACCACTTTCTATCTTGAGCTTATAGAGTTCTTTTGCTAGTTTGTTAGCTATCTCCATCATCGTTTGCTCTTGTTGAATGTGTGCTTGAGTAGCCCCTCCAGCTTACATTACATCTTGTCATTTACATAAGTTGTTTTCTTTGTGTTAGCTAGATTATCTATCAAAGCTGAACAATCTAAGTCACTGTTTTTTTTCTCTTTGTCAACTAGATTGTCCGATAGCTACCGGACCGTCAGCAGTATAAGATTATCTAGTTGATTGTAATTCTGCTACAAGTTCTTGTAATTTCAAGAAATGCATATTAACTCTCCCTCTAGACTAATTCTAAGGCCTTTGAGATAACATATAGAATTTTATACTACAAAATACATGTTAAAAAATTGAAACTTTTTATGAAAAATTTGGCACCATATATACGTACAGATAGTCCCATAAGAAAATACAATTTTTATATAAATAAAGATAATTGAACAATAAATATAATTCTATTATAAGCAACCCGTGCAATTACACGTTAAATTCGATTAGTCAATCGTGCAAAATTATATGCATATGCTATTGTTGTACCTGTAAATGCACATTATACAATGCAGTTAATATATATATATATATATATATATTGTGTTGTGACGTTACCCGCGGGCGAACACGGTGCCCGACCGGTGTCCATCCAGCTGCTAACCGATGGCCAGCTCGGCAGCTCAAAGTATACGAACGATTGGATGTACTGCTCGTGGACGTACGCATGCAGGTATGTGCACGTGTATGGACGTATGAACAGAGAAGCGCCGTATACGTACGTAAGCGTAGACCGTATGTAGATGGATTAACCAGATTTTGTATGGAATTTTAACGTCTTTTTTGGAATGTAAAAGTCTTGCACTTGACTAGTAGTATGGTATATATGCAATTATGAGCTTGCAAACCTGTGCAAGTTCCTTGTTCTTGTGCATATACATATTTGTGTTGGTTCGAAGAGACAAATCTTTGATTATCGGCAACTTAAACGATTTCTACTAACTTTGAATGACTTAACGTATAGTAAAACTTAGCAGGCAAAACCGTGTAGCTTGTTGCTTTCTATGAGTTGGGCCTTCTGGTCTTTGCTCTCGGAAATGGTCATCTATGATGACTATCTATGAATGTTAATTGGACTAGCCACATATGTAACAAGTGACCACTCATTAATGTTCCACATACTTATGGTGGTTTATTCCTCTGAACCGCCACTAATACAAGTAAAAAATAAAAAAAAATCATTCCCTTCAAATGCTGGTTGGTGTTGTTGTTATGTTTGTACATATCTGCCATCACAAACTACTAGTCGTAGTTGTGTTGCTGCTCCTCCCAAGCATCACTGCCACCTTTTCCCATCAGATTTGGCCATTATAAGGTTAGCAATGGTCATATCCAGTGACCTGTCGATGGGAGGCAGGATCAAGGGCAAGCGATGGTGCTCAAGAGACGTAGTGAGAGGTAACAGTGGTGCTCAAGAAAGAAGGAGAGGTGGTGGTAGAAGCCTCTAGAAGATGTGCTAGATCCACTATCACATAGGGTTAGAGAGGTCGGATTAGGACACCATCCGCTCGCCATCCTATTGACGATCATGCCATCACCATATACGCATGGAGCAACTTTGGGCCACATCAGGCAACTGAATTATCCTCATTGTCGCCACCATCTCCTCACCATCATACCAGGGCTCATGTCATTGCGTGCACATATAGGAGCCGACTAGGCTTGCACTACCTTTTCCTTCTCGCGGGAGGCCTTCTTCTTCTTCTCGTAGTTTGCTTAGCGAGCTGTGGTTCTAGAGCTCTAGATGGTAGCAGCTAGTAGAGCAGCAAACGATGGTGTGGGGTGGGTGGTCATCAACGCTCAGCAAGCAGAGTTTGAGAGAGAGACACCAAAGTAAAACTGAGAGAACCGAGGGTGGGAGGGAAGGGGATAAGGAGAAGACAGAAATCAGCCAAGGCCTACAGCCATACTGACTGGATTTTTTTAAAAAAAGACCATAGACCCATTATATACTACAAATCGTCTTTAATAGGTATGTAATGATTCACACCACTATACTCGTAACAGTCTTGAGATTATCGTGATCCATAACGCTTTACATGGCCATCTTCTACCGTCATATATTAAACAAATTATTTTTTAACCTATTGGAGATAAGGTTATCTCAAATAAGCCACGTTGATCCATGCCTATCTGCGTAGTAGAGTGATCATAAATGTAAAACTAGGATTTTTCATCAGTGGTAGAGCCATCACGTTATGATCACGAACCCAAGCTAAATGCAGCACGCAAAACCATAATTTAGGACCAGTAATATAAACTTAGAAAAGCAAATTGAGTAGCAGCAAACAACAATGCTAAAAAAATGCCACCATTCATTTCGCCTCTCTCTCTCTTGTTTTTTTTAAAGAAAAGCAAGCAAGAGTTCTATATTGCAAGATTGGTGAGAACAAACATTGTACACAGTGGACTGGCCGCTACTGCAACACCAACTAATACTAAATAATCTTTATTACCAATTCGTATTTCTAACCCCGATTCAATTGATCGGCACTAAAAACTATCTTGGTTGGTGCTATTTTTTTCTATCCTATTTTTTTATTATTATTTTATTTATTGCTATATTGATATATATATATATATTTGTATTTACTATTCTTGCCAAATGTTTTAATCACGGATGTTCAATAGTTTGCTATGTAAGTAGGCCTCACGTATATGAAAGAAAAATATTAGCTTGAGTTGTATGCTACTGAATGATATGGCGAAAAAATTTGACTGTATCTTGCAAAAAAATGTATCGCCTCATTTATAGACAATCCCATAAATTGAAGTTGTAGAAATAGATAGTTTGTTGTACAACAAATTATAATTCTATTTCACATAGCCTGTGCAAATGGACGGGCATATTTGACTGTGTATGCACGCTAATATTGTACATGTAAAAACATATTACACATACAATCTAGTTAATATTTTGTGAAATTTATCATCACTCTATCAGTCCATGGCGTAGCAGATCTGCCTGAAGGCATCAACGTGGTGGTCGTCGAGCGCCATGTACATCTCGACGCCGCCCTTCGCTCCGCACGACGGCACGAGGATAAACATCCCCTCGACGGGCAGATCCGGCGGCAGGAACGCGCACGGCGGCCCGCGGCCGAAGTTGAGGTCGTGGAAGCGGAACCCCAGCCAGCTGTCCACTTCCAGGTCCGGGCAGAACACCGTGCCTGGCTGCGCCGACGTCGGGGTCAGCACGTCGCCGGTGGCCACCTCCCCGAAGTCGACGAATGATTGGATGTACTGCTCGTTGATGCTCGCCACGGCGTCGCGGATGACGCCGACCACAGTGGCGTAGCTGGAGGAGAGGAGGTCCCGGACTTTCATTCTTGGGAATGCCCAGAGCACCATGTTGCCGAAGTAGTCCATGGGCACCGACGGGCTGGCGCGGCCGCGGCAGTTGACGGCGACCCTGACCTGCGTGTACTCCTCCGGCGAGAGGTCCCGCGCCGCCGTGATCTTCTTCCACGCGTGCCCCAGGACGCACTGGAACGTGCTGCACCGAACGCCGACGTGGGACTTGAGCCCGGCGACGAACTCGTCCGGGAAGTGCACGGCGAGATTCCTGATCCTGTCCAACGGGAGAGTGCCGTAGGAGTGAGTCCAGCTGTGCTCGCCCTTGAACTCGATGTTTCGGTGGTCGAACACCGGCGCCGGTGGGCTCCGCGGCGCGGCGATGGCCGCGCGGTCAACGAACAGCGTCGGGAGGGTGGCCCCAGCGCTGCGTATGGCGGCTGCCCACGCGACATAGAAGGTACTCATGGACTGGCCATCGGAGACTTGGTGGTTGCACGCCGTGCCGATCACCAGCCCGCCGCACGTGTACCGCGTCAGCTGCACCTGAAACACCGGCTCGTCGGCGTTCTCCTGCAACGCAAGAGCTCTTGCGTGTCAAAAATATAGTCCCATAATTGAACATCTTACGATCGAGACAGGTGTTCTCTAGGTTAACTACCATGTCGGCCTTGGGGTAGAGCTCGTTGACGTGCGCGGCGACGTCGTGCGCGAGGGAGTCGGCGAGGTCGGCGTTCGCGGTGGCCTCGAGGATTCTCACCCCGGCGTCATTGAGGTTGAAGCACCTCCGGCCACGCACGTCAACGTCGAACCTGCCGGCGAGGTGCGGGAACCTAGTCAGCACGGCGGCGAGGCCATCCTTAACCTCGTCGTTGGACGGCGCCGCCGTAGCGTCCCACGCGAAGGCGACAGGGATGTACCAGTCCGTGGCTGCACGGTCGAACACAGTGAGCGGGCTCCTCTTTACGCCGCCGGCTGACGCCGGCGACGGCCTGAGCACCTCGCTCCGTGTGATCTCTACCGCCACAGCCATCGCTACCGGAACCGGAGACGGAGCAGGCGAGCAGCTGCTTACTAGGTGTTCGACGTGTGCGTCAATGTGCTTAGCTTAGTTTGCCTAGCTGCTGGTGGTGGTGTGGGTTGGTTTCCGAGGAAGTGGGTGTATATATAGGGTTTTGAGTGTGCTTAGTCGAGAGGAGGAAGACGACGAGTGCCACCAACCATGCATGCGCGGCAACGGCGCGGCGGTCAGAGATAGCAGGGGCTAACGCTGACTCTTCGTCTTCTAATCAGCAAGCTTTGTTTTTTATGAATTGGGATTTTGCCAGGTAGCTTGGAATTATTGAGAAATTTCCGTGAAGCCTTGAGAGCTAAGACAGTGTAAGTTGGAGATTACTTACCTGGTCCAATCATATTTATGTCGTGAACCTCTCCACGACGGGCTCTATCTCTGAAATTAACTACAGTGAATGAATTTTAGCTTTTATTAAACTCGTTAAAATATGGCGTTCGTACAGTTCTGGTATTGATGATATAATGTTTCTAAGTTGTATATAAAATCCTAACAATTACTACGTCGCAAAGAAAATTTTCATTTCTTTTTTTTCATTGTATAATCATAAAACATTGAATTAGTGCATACAAACTTGAACTTGTACCTTGAAATATCAAGTTTCTTATTCTCTTAATTAAATAATTAGTTGAGAATTTTGTAGTTGATAGTACCAAATATGTTGAGCCCATTTTGGAGTCAATTTTAGTCGGAATTAATATTTACAAAGTGATACCCCATGTTATATATATAATTCGTACAGTTCTCCACCAAAATGCTAGCGCTTTTCTTTATTAACAAACTCAGAAATTCAAAGTTTAAAATTACCGAATCGTACCTTATGTGAAGGTTCTTCATCACTTCATCGATGGTTTTGGCTAATCACACTAGTGCTAAGCTAGCTATAGCCCGCTGTAAACGGTTTTTCTTCTGAACTGTACAGCTCTATATATCGTGTGTACATGCTCCTCTCTCTCTCTCTCTCTCTCTCTCTCTGAAAAAAGCACTAGTTTTCAACCTCATCGCACAGGTTTTTCAAAAAGTGGGAAAAATTAATATATCTTTTGTTGCATCTGCCCAACTATGTCACATCTAGGTCATAATCTTGACAGCCAAGCACATATTGTATAAAAGGTTGATGTTAATTTCATGGTGACATGGTATTATAGAAATATTAAAGGTTCTGATCGAGAATAAAATCGACGTATGATGTGCACCAACCTCCACCAACCTGATCCATACTCAAATATTAGCTAGCTTCTTCCCGGTAATTAATTTCCGCATCAAACTAAAATTCGTTTTGGTTCTCGTGGACAAATTGATACTGAATAATGCATTTTCCTCTGCAGTTCATCTCCCTTCGACCGATATATGAACTGGTGCCACAACTGAATGCGTGTGAAATTGGTGAAGTAACAAAAGCGATTTTTCTGAAAACTGAAAGGTTTTGACTGAAAAACTTATCATATCTATATGATTCAGTATGACGACAGTTCCACAAACAATGCATGCTTGATGAAAATGTCTTCGATAGTTAATTAATTTGGTTAGAATGGGATTACTGCTCAATTTGACTGTTTTCTATTCATATTATCACAATCACTTTCTTAAGTATGTGATAATCGGTATCTTAGATGGGTTTGAATTGCATAATTTAGACTAGGGAGTCCTAAAATAGAGTCGTCCTGCTTCTGCCCTTTTTCATCCTCTAGTTCCACATGAAAACCTCTTCCCCATCCACGAAAACTGCAAAGCCTAAAAAACCGATTTCGTAAAAAAATCGACCACCATATGAAAAAACCTAACAGCTCACTCAGTCCAAATCTTCCCACTAAAGTAAATAAAAAAAACTGTTACAATGTACGTGTGTGTAACTAATACACTAAAAATAAAAATTGTAGTACCTCAAGGACTATAAAAATACACTACAATATAACATATTGTAATTAGCTAAAGGAAGTAAACAATTAAGATTTATTAATCTTCTAACTGAAGTTCAATTAGGCATACTAATGTATCTCCTTAGCCACCTGCAATTTCTTATCCTTTGCTTTTCTAAAATTTTCAAAGATCATACTGTACTCAAAATGTCATATATATATTATGTAATCGAACTTTGAAAACTTTGGATGCTTAATACACAAAAATATAACGATTTAATCATCACATAGTGTTACTTGTGAATTTGTCAGAATACAAAAGTCTTCAATGATTTTCACTTACAACAAATCAAAATAAGCAATGATTTTTTTTATCGAAGACCATATGTCGATACACTGATCAACAGCATGTAATAAAGAACGGAGTGTTGCATATTATTTGACTACATATACTGTCCTATCTTTATGGCACTTTTGAGTTGTTCCTTCCGTTTCTATAATTAAACTGTATGACTAGAGGGCAGGAGGAAGCACACGGCTTTTGAAATTTGAACAAAAGCATCATGCCTGGATGACGATATATACCTACTAACTGACGAGGTACATACGTTGGATATATCAACCTGCAAGCTGGGTAGGTAATATGTGCGAGAAGAAACAAGCTTGACCAACTTGACCGACGACCCGAGCCGACGATCAACTTTGCTAGCTGGCTACATGAATCAAAACATAAAAAAAAAGAAAAAGGAAAGCAGATCTAAAGCAATGAATCAATCAGATTTAAATTCTAGACTTAACACATGAGTGTTTGTATTTAATGGTAGATGATGTACTTGTTAATAACGAGATAACTATATGTTCCAACCTCTCAAAGATGCTTATATAAATAATATATATATATATATGCGTCTTGTACTATGTTATAAAGAAAAAAATATTGGTAAATAATATGAGAGTATATCCGTCAAGTTTGTTGAAGTGTGAATGTGTGGTTAGTCGGTTACCGAACTAGCTGGCTAGCTTTACACTACTATAGCATGCAGCAACAACCTCTAAAGACTTTATAGAGTTTCACTAAAAAAAATCAACGTCTCAAGTTAATTTAGTCATCCTGTAGCAGTGGTCGATGAGCCTGGTCTTGATTATCTCGAACAACCCACTAATTAACTAACCAGTCAAAATGACTGGATAAATATATAGACCTTGTCGTAAGAATAAAAGGTGAAAAACTTGCCACGATATATTTGAGGTTGGCCCGGACAGCTCGGCCACAGTACTGGTAACAATCCAAATCATTAATAAGGAGAATTGATCAATAAAGTTGATTTAATTTCTCCTGTAAATCATTGTGCTCCCTGTATATATATTCAGTTCTACCGTGTTCTATAAGATTAAGATAGAGCTTGATTGAGTCTAACTAATTAACTTTTTGAAAAAGCTAATCAGTAGTAATGGTTAAGCTTCCTCCTACACTTGTTGGTCGATGGCTGGATGCTGACGACCTGAACTGATCGCTGCAGTTTGTGCAATAATTGTCATTGCCTTATTGATCGTTAATCCGGATGGAAAAACACAATGAGAAATCATTAATTTATCAGTGCCAGGCTGTAGTGGCATCTGGCTGCAACTGCAAAATACAGGATGTCGAGTTTCATTTCTCTCTCCGTGTGGAATGTATACAACTAGTAGTACGTACTGTACCTCATAAACATTGCATCGCTAAATTAGTTCAAAGTTTAGATCTTGGCTACGTCATAAACGATATGAACATAAAATTTGACCAAGAACATTGTTAGTCATAACTAGTTTTGATTGACTAGCTAGATACACCACACAAATACTTATAGTCTATAAGAACACATATATATATTACGTTCTTACAACTGACATTAAATCCACACATGCATATATATATATACAGCTTGTGTGCTGATGACTAGCTAGTAAGATCATGCTGTGCGTCAAACCATCAGCTAATATATTTCTCCTTTTTTTTGGAAACCCGCGTCTCAACCACTTCTTGGACTTTGGGGTGGAAAGTTTCCAACTACCGACTGATCGAACTTGATATATAGAATATCAAAGTGGGTCTATCTTTGTCTTTTTGCATGTCTTCAAGTGTTATTATTTTGTCTTTGTATATGCTACTATTTCGTGTCTGAATTGGAAAAGCCATGCATGCACTTGGTCATTTTTCCGCATGCATTAATATTTTCGGTCCACCACCGCGTACGTCCATCTATCTCCTTCCATATTCTGTATCCTGAGAAAATAGTACGAATATTCAGTTTCAGAAAATTAGCCTTCATGCAAAGATGATTATTTTTGGATTCTAGATGATTTTTAGATTAATTCTAGTAATTTTCTTCATCGCGTTCGATGACAAGCTCTCTTTTCATGAATAATTGCTAAGAATACAAATAGAAAATCTTACTTACAGAATTTATAATCACATTAAGATTATAATCCACAATTAAACCAAGATGAACCGGACCACAGAATTAGCGCTGCCTCACGGAAGAGAAATCCAATCTGCTTTCTAATTACCAATTGGTCGGTTAGTCAAGTCATTTGCTTTAGCGATCGATGTCTAGTATGCATGATCCATGCGTGCAAATGATCTGTACGTACGCATTAGTTTTTCACACCTGTAAACGTATTTTATGAATGTAAAAATAAATGAAAATTTTGAAATGTAATTCATTTTTCCCATTGAAAATATATACTAATATATTGAGTTAATTAGAGAAACTTCTAATTAAGGCATAGTTTACGTGCATCCTCTCTTGTACATCTCTGTACTTTGGCAGAGGAACGGCAAAAATTGCTGTGTTGCACATCCACAGTCTCTAATCATATCTTCTCCTAATTAACTTCCCTCTTGATGCCGTTGATCAGTGTTATTTCATCTTTCTTTTTTCCCAAACCGATTCCCGAGCGAGGTAGTGCATGTGTTAATTATCAAATAGCTATCGATATTATCAATTAGTTATTATACCTATGCAAGCTTTTCACCCTCATTGGACGACTATCTATCTTGTCTTTGTGACTGTCTTAGATTCTTAGTGGATTGTTAGCGATAAGACCGGGTTGTTGATTAGTGCATGACGAAACTTTCTTATTGATTATACTATTTTATTGTGTGCATTAGTCAGTTCACCTTAATCCGATTAAACGGATAGCTACTAAGAATAATCGACAATCCACTCCTACTTAAACATTTCAACGTTTGCTGTGTGTGCTTTGGAATGGGATCCTTCGCTACTGAAGAAGAAACTGCAGATGTGCTACAGTACACGCGCAATAGCTCATGTTTTTGGACATTAGATCTTCATCGAACGGTCAAAAACGATGCGCTACAGTCTTTGCTACTTGAGATATATGGGTGAAAGAGAACTAGAGACAAACATTCGCTCGTCTCCTCTCGCTGAGCTGGGTATATGCTTATATTTTTAACAAAGTATATATATGCCATAAAGGCACAGACATGCTCATGCATACATATATATTTACTGTTTTTTTATTTTGATGTCATTAAATTTTAAACATATGTTCAACTATGATTTAACTTTTTAATATATAAAAATACAGTCACACTTAAAAATCTTTTAATAATAAAACAAATCAAAATAAAATAAATAATAATTACATAATTTTACGAATGATAAAAATATAGATAAAAAGTTAACAACATTAAATATAAAAAAACATAGAAAGTATATAGTACTGTGTACTTATGCTCATAAAAAGGCCATATGGTGTTTTTCTAAAAAAAGATGGAACGTTACTTACATGGATCCTAGCCAACCAAGTTTTATGCTCCATTCATTTCCGGTTACTCCTCTAATAGAGCTCAAGTCAAGCTTTGTTAATCCTATGTGGGTAACCTTTGTTTAATTTCATCGGAGTGGGTCCACATTCTGACAACGTAGTGGGGCAAAAAAATATCTTAGCATCCATATTTCTATTGCTTTGTTTCATGTGGAGTGGCTTTTGGGGCACGTTTGCTCACAAGCTTAATCAGTTTCGTTTGTCACGCTATTTTTTACCGGAAAGCTTAAATACGTGTGGCACTTTTTAACCCATGCGAAGAGTTGAAATCAACTGGCGTGCGTTTGTTAATATTTTCAATCCATATGGGCTTTGAGCTTTACAGATCAAATGAACTAATTACGTAGTAAGACTAGGATTTGAACTTTTGGTACCCCTGGCACAAAACAATTTCGTCCGAAATTTTCAATTTTTTTCAATTTTTTGTGAATTTAGCAAAATTTATTCAAATTTGGTCAAATTTTCTTCAAAATTTCAAATAATTTCAGACAAAAATATTCCGAAATTACCAAAATTTTGTGAGATTTCGGATTTACCGGTCCCCCTCCCCCTCCCCTCTCCGAATTTTTTTGCCATACCAAAATTGTTAACACTGAGTACGAGTCATTGTTGATTACGTTTGAGGTTTGAGAAACAGTTATATCATCTGCTATAAATCTCAAATTATTTGTGAAATATATATATATAAACCCATTTATAACATTGGTGGGGCAAAGCTCATGTAATTGACCGAATAAAGCATCTTGTTACATAGAGGCTGGACAGAATTCCGTAGTAGAAAAAAAAAATCAAGCCAACAGACGCTACGTGCTAGCTGCTGTGTTTGTCACGGGCCGGTTGCAGAGCCCAAGCAGGCCCATACGTACATCAACAGGTTCAATTGGAACAACGGAACTGGCCCCCAAAGTCTCGATTAATACTGCTAGTTTGATACTAGGAAAAAGTCCATTTTACCTCTGATTTGCTTTTCTCAACCGTAACTAAATATATTTATTGCATCTTTCAACTATTAAAATCGGTTTATTTTATCTCTTCAAGTGATTTTAACGGTAGTTTTGCCATACATGACGATTATAGCCAACGGTTTTATTTAATATGACATATTAACTTAGTCCACATATACTAACATATAACATTTGTATAAGAAAAAAAAATAATCATAAGGTAAGATGTGTCATGGCTTGCTAGCCACTGCCACCTTTCGCCCACACAAGTGGTCATGGTCAAGTTCACACTAGGCTTGCCAAATCTAAAGCGAAAGAGAAGCTTGGGGTTTGGCAAGCTCCCGCCTTCTTCCCTTTATTCGGCAAGGCGAGAGGAGCGCTACGAATCATACAGGGTCACGTCATGGAGGAGAAAGTAGGCAAAGAGAAAGAAGACGGATCGGAGGTTGGGACAAGCTGTCAAGAGGGAGCAAGAGGGCACGATAGTTGCTGCTTTGTTGAGGACGAGGGCAAGATCCGAAGAGGGTACTTGGAGGCGGTCTCTAAATGATATAGTGGTGAAGAGCAAGTCAAGAGTTAATGGTAGAGGCAGTGCTCTGCTTGATGGTCACAAGCGCCAACTATAGTGCAAATCCAACAACCTCCCATTGTCGTCCTCAACTCCCTCCTCCATACACCTTTAATGCTCACTTCCACCCCCTGCATCTGATCGTCCCTCTCCCACGTCGGCATGCCCCTCTTTCCTCTCCTCTCTTATGATCCTCAATCTGCGTGGGAGAGATAGCGACAGCGCAAAAAAAGAGGCTACAAGAAGGGAAAGCATGGGTAGGGCCGAGACTAGCCGTGGCCACCTTGAGATTGAGCTCACCGACAACTGTGTTTGATATATTGGCCACTATTATTTCCGTTTTTTCATGTGGCTTACATGTAGACCTTATGACTTAATTTTTTAATGACATGTGATTGACACCTATTTTATTTTTTTATTAACTGAAATACTATATAGACAATGAAAAAAAATGTTAATATGCCACGCAAGTGTACATAACCACTGTTAAAAACATAAAATAAACCAGTTTGCGGTAAAAAAAAAGTAAATTAGACACGATATAGATGGGGGACATCAAATGAACTTTTTTTCTAGATAACAAGCACATGCAAAGCAAAGCCCATATAAGCCCATGTGGAATCGGCAGCCACTTGGTACGACAGAACGAGTGCCAGAGACTGCGGCTGCTTCGCCTCGGTTCATCACGAGTCAGTTCATCTCCATAAGTGCTTGCTACCGCCGCCGGGCCATCTCATTTTATCAAATCTCAAATCAATCAAGATAAGTCCGTGATGAACTGATGATCTTTTCTGTCTTCTTCTCTCTAATCCTATTCCAGGCAGTGTTCTTATCCACGACATATAAAATTAAATAAGACATTAATATATAATTAATTAAATATTAACCATTATAAACTTAAAAAAAATAAATTTATTTGATTTTTAAAAAAACTCATGTATAAACATTTTTATATAAAACACAATTCGAAAGCGTGCAAATAGAAAATAAGGATAAGTATAAACTTGCTAGGCTTAGTTACGAAAGCTTGCATCTTATCAATTCCATGCTATTCATCTCTACCACTAGTATTACAAGCAATAAGCATGTTTGTATCTTTACAGACCTTCAACAAGCCATAAAACTTTGGCTCGATACCGGCGAGGACCTATGGGCTATGGCTTGATGTAACTCGTCACAATGGTGACCACCCTCTTAGAGGTCTTAGAGATTAACTCCATGTCAATCTTCCAGTACTGGTAGGTAGCACGTGTCGTGCTTCGTGTTGAAGCCGACCAAAAATATGTCCAGCGTGAGTCACTTGAGTTACGCCGTTGTGGCCATGAGGATGTGGCATGCTGGTCACCTTCCTCATGTTGCTAACATCATCGCACCATGGCCCTCTAGCGTTCGTTGCAATATGTGGCTACTTGATGCCTCTACATAGATTAGCCTTGGTGACGACAAGATGACAAAGTTCTAGCACTCACAATAGATACATGATAAAGTCCTTGGTAGTCTTTTACGTCAAATTGCGATAGAATACACATGGCATTGTCACTTAGCACTGGACCAGCAAAGGTTTTTACACGGCGAAGTTAGCATACGACATCCAATTTGTAGGAAGGTACCCACCCTCAATGTGTTACTGGTTTGGTCACCCAAGACAAAGAACAAATGCAAGATTTTTACATGGTTGCTGCTTCAACGAAGTATTCTAACGGCTGATAATCTAGCCATTAGGAGCTGGCCTCACAACTAGTGTGCCTTCTATGTGATCAACAGCAGGAAACGATGGCCCATCTCATCTTTGAGTGCGTGTTTGCCAAGGAAAGAGTGGAGACATGCTTGGGTTGTCCATACCTATGCATGATAGCGAGCTTCCACGCATCCTAGTGGGAACATACTTATGTCCACTTCAACAAAAGCGAATAGAAAAATACTCAATGGTATCTACATTTATACCTAGAAGTATGTTAGTGTAGACATTGAAGGTTTCTGGTTAGTGTAGACATTGAAGGTTTCTTCTCATTGAATTGGGTTTAGTGGCAAAATATGGGTAAATGATTGATTTACAGCTTAGTTACTCTTTGACTATATTTTTCGCTTTGATTTGATATTAGTTGCCGATAATAATAGCAGTGAAATTTGATAGACACAAGGGTCGGCCACTGATTTGAGAGATTTTATTTTTCTAATTTGAGAAAGACAACGACTATAGGAGAAACAATAGTTATGTACACTCTTATCAGCCATAGATAAAAATCTGTCTTTAAGGTGGTATTCTAAATAACTTTTTTATTTTAACTAAGCTGTAATTTTGTAATTTGTAGTTATTCATCGTTTAGCCTATAATGATTGGTTATAACTTCTTGTTCGAAGTAAAGGGCAAAAGGAATGCCACTATCGAAAAAAAATAAAAGTAACGTAGGAGACGTACCTTCCAAAATGAAGAACTTGTCGCTAGCACAGTCTTCCGAGTAAGTTGAACAGAGGGAATTGGTACTGGTAGGATCCCTTCTCTGTTAGATGGATCAGCACGCCTTTAATCCCCATGTAATATAATCTCGCTTTATTTTCTTGCCGCTAGACTTCGGATGGCAAGCTAAAGTCTAAAAAGTTTTTAGGTTGTTGTCTTGACAAAATATTTTTGTCACCTACTTAATAAAACAGCAAAACTCCTGCTTCAGTGAAAAAAAAACATCAAGACATCACATAAAACTTTTACCATTTTCTTGTTCTCTATTAGAAATTAGATTTGCCATTAGTGATCAATTTGCAACCACAAAGCAGATGCTAACGACAAAAAGACACAAGTTAAAAGGCACCGGTTCATATGGGAGGGACATGCATGTCCTCTCAAAAAGGCATTTCACATCCCAAATCACCCTATAAATTAAATATATAATCATACATTATATTACTCAAACAAAAAAATCATTCTCTAGTCTTATTTACTTATAGTTCTAATATGTTATCAGCCACGTTTTACTCTTCACTGAGCAAACCAAGAAGAAGATCAAATAGATCATCGGTCTCTATTGAGAGATACGAACATGGCAACCTTAGTCCCTTTGCCCTCTCTACCATGCTCCATTGTAGAAAAGCCCTTGATAGCGTTGGCCCTGAGTCTGTTTATTTGCAAAATAAAAACATGCAGCACAAAGAACGTACGAGGGATAGAAAGTTAAAACGCGTCTAAATCTTCAAAGCATGATCATGATAATAAAGATATGTCCTAAACTTACAATCATTTTCTTTTGCCCTAAAGATATGTCCTAAAAAGAATTTAAATGAGACCCACATGTAGTAGCAATCCAATAAAAAAAATAAAAGAATATATGGACCACATGCCAATCACATGTAAAAAGAAAAAAATATTGTGAGACCCACATATTAATGGATCCCACCTTCTCCACCTCACCCCTCCACCAGACCGGCCAAACACTCGAGGCAAGCTTCACCGTTGGCCTTCCTCTTCCCTACCCTCGCTGTTGGCGTCCCCGCCTTCCTACTTGGCTCGACAAGTGGCTCTCGGGCTCCAGTTCGACTCCGTATGGCAGCAATGGTAGAAGTGGCTTGACAACGATGGGCCAACAAGTAGATCCAGATGATGAGCGGTGAGTAGGGGGCTAGCAAGAAGATCCATGCGGCAAACGGTAGAACCAACGAGCAAATCCAGGTGGTGCAGATAGGATGGAGAGCTTGAGCTCTAGGGGCTCACCAACTGTGGCCATTGCTGCCCCCTTCTTGTAGGCGCGTGAGCGAGCCGGTGATGACCTACAGCCTCGCATGGGTGCTTATGTTTGCCCACGACTGCTGTCTACAAGTGTCTAGGCTCGTCGCACTATATGTTCTACTCGGCCTGTCCAACAACTACCTACTCCGCCTCACCAATCCCTACCCACACCGTCGCAACGTTGCCAAGCTAGAGCAACTCCAGTGGGACCCTTCCCTCGTCGTCTCCTCCGTTGAGATGGGCGCCTCCATGAGCAACTTGCCCTCATGGTTTACCTACTCGTCCTCGTCTCCTAGGACAAATTGCATGTCAAGATGGAGGTGTTCAATTCCACACCACACATCTAGCTGCACTTGAAGAAATGGTTAGTGATAGGAACGGATGCTGATGCTAAGAAGCAAGCGGAGGCAAGAAAGTTGGCCAAAAGGGAACATGGATGGCGCCCTACTTCTTCTACTCCCTACCAACTTCACTTGCCTAGGACAATGGCTCATTGGAGCCCAAGCACACCTACGAGGGCACCTGCTTATCTACTTCCCTTGATGACTTAGCTGACCCCTCCATCGTCGCAACGGCCACCAGCCCCTATCGGCATCATCTGCATGTGCCTTTCCTCCTCTCTTTGATATCTGGGTTCACTATTTTTTACTATATGTCATATAAGCGTCACGTCAGTTTAAGACTAGGTCAACCATGCTACACTGGTGCCACATCAGTTGAAATCACTCTCAAAATCGTCGAATGAGTTGTTTTACATAGTTTTAATAATTGGAGAAGTTGTTTTACCTGGATTTGTGGTTAAGAATACATATTAGATTCGTGAGGAAATTAATGTGAACTTATTCCAAGCAATAATAACGAAGAACAAATATCACATGATGATGACTCTCTTGGTTGGGACTTAGGATGATATCATCGTTTACACTGAAGATATGGTAGGATGGAGCTGGAATAGATACACTTGTATCTTTGGATTCCATCCTTTTAGAGAGATAGTCTTCTTATACAGATTACAGAAAAAAGTATAAAAGTATGAGCTTTCCATTTACACAACTCAAAGGTTGAAGTCTTGGGTACGTTATGTCCAGATGACTATGGAGAGGAGATCGGACGATCCTTTCCATATATGCCTCGTTGGATTGGGGATTTATCCTGAAACATTTGACTACTATTAACATTACTAGTATACACAATCATTTTTATATAGGTAGAGATGATGCGCTTTCGTGAGTTCCATGTAATCATAGTCATGTTGGACATTGAGGAATTTTATCGTTTGCCTTTTAGCTTACAAACCGTTGTAAAAATTAAAATTTTAAAACTTAATTTTTACATCGTAGTTTATTTCATAGCATTGTCCGCTAGGTATATATATATAAACTTTAATCATAAATTATTTTATTATTATTAATAAACCATTATGGTTTATAATTAGCTTAATCCAACTGCCAAGCATACAAATTTGATGGTGTGTGGCATCTTTGTGCTTAGATATAATTTGTTTGACACAAATTTATGGGATTGGTATATGGTCGTAGGCTGTGTTCCTACCTCGGTGTGCACGTATGTGATACCTACGCACATGTCACCTTTTATAACAACAATTTTTTAAACGTTAAATGGATGTGTATGCATCTGCTCCGAGGGAAGTCTGATGCCTCGGCATTATTACAGGTGTGTCATTAAGGAAGCACACGTTTTTGTGAGCATGGTGGGCGGGCGTTTGTTTAGTTTTTGAATGTGTTCATTTAGATTTAAATCTTATTAATATGAATGCTCGTGATGGTAGTTAACATTTCCATCGATAATGTGGTTATCATGATGATTTCATCAGTATCAAGATATAATCAACTAATCTTCGGATGTATTCCTAAGAATAAGGATAAAAATAAGATTAGAGTATACATGTGTATAATTATAGGGATACGTGTGTATGTTTATATTGTGTTTAAAAAAATAAAATTGAGTATACACTATCTCCGACTATTTAAGTTCATAGCTAAAATTACGCACTAGCTAAATAACTTTCAACAGAAAATCTCTCTAAACATTTTTAAATGTACCTATAGAATAATTATAGTGTAATTATATATATAACTTATGTGTAATTAACAAAATCAACCCTAGCTCAGGTAGCGCTGCTTGTGTAAACGTCACGACGTGGGTTTGATCCTGAGCCCGCACATGTGTTGTGGTTTTTGTTTTTATTCATGACCACAAATCTCTAAGCGTATCTAATGGACTAAAATTTCTAAAAAGAAATATAACAAATCCGATAAAACTATAGTAGTAGGGACAGAGATCGTGCTAGTACGCTTAATAAAAGGTCGGTGCCATTGCTATATCAAAACTTAGCCGTAAGCTCAGCTAAGTGCGGCAAGCTAAGTCTTTTGAGGGAGCAGGCCAAGCCCAAATTACATTAACGACCTGGAATGGAAGAAGGGCAGATGGAGGGACATGAGGAAGATAAATTCACGGGTATACAAGCTGTGCACATGAACTACAACAGAAAATGCCTTAATTATTTTAGTACTAAAAATATTTAAGAGCACTCGATATTTTCAAGGCTTTGTAGAAAAGCCAATGTTGACGTGGTAACAAAATCCAGCACTTTGGAATTTACAAAGCATTTGCAGTACGAAAGAGTTTTTTTATTATTCATAGCCAAACTATAATGTTAATAAAACTATTCACATGTCTATTAAGTATAAAGTATTATAGCCATTTTTTTAAAAAAATTGTTTGGTTTTTCTCTAGTTCTTTTAAGGACATGCATGCCCGATTCACGCAATATGGGAGGAATAGAAGGCTAGCGAGCAAAAGTCCAGTGATATTCTCAGAATATACTATTAACTATTTTTAGGACCGTGTGAATAGGAAGGGCTGGGGCTGGAGATCAAATGAGAAATCAAATGATTCAACCACTTGTTTTTGTGACGAGATGGTGACGGACAATTGCACTTTTAAGTACAGTAGGTAGTTATAAGATTTATTAGGTGTCTTGCTACGACCGGTACGAAGAAGTCCTACAACCAAACATGGAATCAGGTTTGGACTTTGAGCTCTTAGGGCCTAGCTCTATCTTTCCATCTAAATCATGTAAAAAAATATCACGTAATTTTTGAAAATGGTTTCGTTCCTACTTTCTATATGCCCTGCACTAGGCTTTTGTTCAACTTTTTGCTCCTCCCCTGCTGGCAGCTAAATCATTCTACGTTTTACAGCAAAAATTACGGCTACTTAATTATATTTCAGTTCTTTTCATCCCTTGCTTTTGTATTGTAGATCTTCTTGTATGTCTTGATTATCAGCATTTAATCCTGTCCAGTCTCACATCTACAATCCAAAGATCACATCACATCCTATCTTTTGGCTGTCTATAGCTTACTACTCTTAAATGCATTGACGATGTAAACGTTAATCCCTGACCGTTTATAGAAGCCCTAACAAATTGGACGACGTGACAGACTTATCACTTATTTGCCCCTTTTTCTAGAAGCGTATCAACTTATCGCACCTCCATTTCGCTACATGTACACGCACTGTCCACCCCACCCTCCCACCGACTTCCTCATCATCCCTCCCTCCCCCCACGAGCTCCCACCTGTCCTCCCCCCCCCCCCACGTCACCGCGATGGGCACGCCACCGACGCAGTCTCCCCCGCCGCCGCCGCCGGTGAACTGGGACGCGCTCGACGCCCTCGTGCTCGACTTCGCCAGATTCGACCGCCTCCTCCTCCCGCCGTCCTCCTCCCCGACGCCGCCCTCCTCCCCGTCCTCGTCCTCCACCACCACGACCGCCACCACCTCCTCCTCCTCGACGCCCTCCTCGTCCTCGTCCTACCGCTCCCGCCTCCTCATCCGCCGCGCCCGCCGCGCGCTCGAGGAGGGGGACGTCGACGCCGCGCTCGCGCTCCTCCGTGCGCACGCTCCTGGCGTGCTCCTCGACCACCGCCTCCACTTCCACCTCCACAAGCAGGTGTCCCGTGCCCTACTCCTCCGCCTCCTTGGGATTCCTTCTGCGCTCCCTCCCCCCTGCGCGCGCTCGTCTACCTACATAGATATGAATTTGTGCTTCTGGGATGCAGAGATTCGTGGAGCTTGTGAGAAGGGGCACGGAGGCGGACAGGGAGGCGGCGCTGGGCTGCCTCCGCACGGCCGTAGCGCCATGTGCGCTGGACGCCTATCCGGTGAGTGCTGCTTCGGCTCAATATTCTCCCCCTCTCGCTTCAAACTGATGTAACTGCTTCCTTTTCGGAACGTTTGGGGGTCATATTATGTAGGTGTCGCGAATTTGGTGCTGGGACACCCTCACCAGTGGTTTGCGGCATGCTATGTGTGTGCTGCTAATGTTCATCCACTGGTTTTTGATTTGGTCAGGTTTGGATTGAGTTAACTAGTCTCCATATGTAGCTGTTGGATCATTTGAGTAGTGCATAAAGCGAGAGGATTTGGCAGCTATTGGTTGACATGTTAGCATTTCTTATTAGTCTGCTTGACACAATTTGTGGACAGAATAGTTTCCGTTGTTTAACATGAGGTGAATGACTGAGTGAATGTGCATTACCAAGTAGTATTCTAACTTTGGCTAGTAGTATGACGTGTATTATGAACTGAGTATATTGTTTACAATATCATCATAAAGTTAGCTCTACCAAAAATCATGCTTGGCCAGGTAATTTTGCTAGTGTCAGAACCAAACAACTTGAAAACTTGTGGTCAAAAGTGAAATAATCAAATGGTTGGACAAGGCAAGGAAAAAATAGCTTCTACAGGCTAGTTTGCCCAGCTCTCTATTGCTCTTCATGGCTAAACACCAAACATACTCTTAGTGTTTTGTTTGAGTACAGCTACCTTAGTGAGTTTACTGGAAGCATAGCAATGCATACTTTCAGCCTTGACGAAGTGTTAACTGATATTGAAGGAAACCTAAGACAGTATGTGACGGTGGGGAAAAAATAAAGTTGGGGGAATGGTTTGAGGGGATCTATAGCCATGTAACACTATTGCTGTTTGTGTCTTATCAAGTGCCCCATATAGGTTTCAACTGAAAGTATATACATTATTTACACCTGAGATATACTCACTCCATTCCAAAATATAGCAAATTCTAGCATTCAAAATTTGTCCCGGAATACAACAACTTCTTCACATACTTCCTCATCCAAACCAATTACAACCGTCTCTTATTTGATTTCTCTACCTATCTCATCTCAACCAATCACAATCATCCCTCATTTAATTTCATTCCTCTCCGTAATCCGTGTGACAAACACAAAAGTGTTTATATTTTGGGATGGAGGGGGTACTTTTTATATGAGGAAAATTTGCTAGGAGTCAATCATGAACAATTTTTTATCAAAGGAACAAACAAAGTCAGCTGTGAAAGATCAGTGAATTTATAAGGCGCTGAAATACTCCAATGCCTTTGTTGGGCAGTTTCTATGCCTTTCTCAAGCTAACAACAGTACAGGCCTGTAGTATATGACTCCATTTATGTCATATGCAATTCAATATGTATTCAAACAAGGCTTCGGTGTTGAGTATGACTAGAAATCCTATAAAAGTTATGAACATAATCACTACATCAGGCCACTCAACCAGTAGTTACTGCTTTACTGGTATTTCTTGTGGGCCCAGTGTTTTCCTAGGTCCTAGTTAGGTGGCTGACTGCCTCCTAGGTCCTGATGTATGCATAGGCTGGAAAAATCATCTGGGTGGCCACCCAAGGTTAACCTTGATTAAACAAATTACAAGAAAACATACATTTTACTTGTTTCAGAAACTAAGGAAATTTTTTGACAGGCTGACACTTAAGGCGAAGCTGGTAGACAATTCCTCGATATTCTGGTCTCAAGAAAGCCCTCTTTTAATGCCTCCATGGATTGTGTTCTACCTTAATATTGGTGATGGAGATTACTAAGAAGTTTAAAAAATTACCACACATGGCACCATTTGTGACTTGTAAGGCATGCAACAAAATGGCTTTCCCCTATAACATATCTTCATCACAAAAGGTTGTTTTGCCTTTTTTTTTCCATGATAATGCTGGTGTATCATTGCCTGTTGGAGCAACCTTTCCTTTTAAGGGTGGTTGAAGATGTCTGAGTAACACTGAATCTTCTTTCACATGAAATAACTGTACTGCTACCATGCCATGTACCACATTCATATAGGAAAGTGGTATCATGTGGAGCCCACCTACTGAAATACTCACTTGACCATCTTTTGTTGTAAACAGCTATACTTTTTTATTACCGTAAAATAATGTGTTGGAATAATATTAGAAGGCTGGAAGAGCTCCCATTACACTTGACCATCTTTCGTTGTAAACAGCTATACTTTTTTATTACCGTAAAATAATGTTTTGGAATAATATTAGAAGGCTGGAAGAGCTCCCATTACTTCCCTTATACTTGTTTTTCCTTACAAGAAGTACAAAATCCATGCTAATTGCTAAATGAGAATACGAATACACTATTCAATGGAGTCATCGTTATGGACTTACGGCTCTGTACCATGTTGTGGTCCTACTTGATGTGGTTCTAAGGTTCATTATCATAACTTCTTGTCTCTTTCCTGTTCCAGCCTGGGGATGAAAATTTTCAAATACTGCCTCTGTTGCTTTTTAGAAGGCATGTTTTATTTTCAAAAATTGTGAAGATCAAACCTTGGCCATTGATTTCTTTATAGCTACAGAACCAATATTGTATGAAAACACTTTAAAATTTTAGTACACTACATGTACTTGTAATTTGACTATTAAAATCTGCAAATTTTGACTTTGTTTAATCAAAATGCACCCTTTAAAAATCAAGAGGGAGTACCAAAATACCAGCTTTGACCAAATGTTATACATTTGTATTCTGACTCCCATCCAGCATGAAGCTATATGGCAATCATGTAAGAGGCAGGGTTAGTTTTATTTCTTATTGAAGACCCAGTATATTGAGATATACGGATTGGGTTTTTCATTCACTGGCTCTTAACATACTAAAATGGATGGTCTCCTTCTAATCTTTTCAAATTGCCCTGGATTCAGTCGCCTGACAATGTCCTGCATTTTATGCTTCAAATATGCTATGTCTGCCTACATAATAAGTTTTCTTTTCCACCAAGCAAAGAACCCTGTGGAAAATGCCACATATCCTTGCATAAGCTTTCAAGCCTCTCATGATATAATACAGTGGCCAAGGTGGTGTCCAAGAGCTTTGCTGCATCTTTTGTAGGGCTTGGGTCTTTACTTGACAGGAAAAGGCTGTGTGTTGAAACAAAAGGGAAAGCCCTAAGTTTTATGTGTTGATAACAAAACTTTATCACTCTCTGTAGCACTTTTTGCCTGTTACATTTTTATTTTCTAGCGGAGTGATGAGTGATATTATGCGCTTACCTCGTACTTTTCTTAAAAATAATGTTGCATCCATCTGGTGTACAGTGTTAAGTGTCAGCTTTATCACTCTTTAGCATTGCTTTCCTGTTGCATCTTTTTTTTTCTAGCGGAGCAATATTATGCAACAGCCTTGCACTTATCTTAAAAATAATGTAGCATCAATCTGGTGCACACCTTGCATGTTAGTATGGGATGTCATCCATAGACAAACACTTATTGTTGGTGCAAACTAATGGTAAGTTGGTAACAACCTGTACTGTTACTACAAAAGGATATGCATAACAATTCACAGCTATGGAAACTCGGTTAGGTTTCAGACTATTTTGTGACATCTGATTGTGCACATATATTCTAATTTGCAGTCATGATCCTAATATTCTCTCGGGTCATAAATATTTGACATTTAGAATAAATTTGGTCACTTTTGTGTTAGAATTAATTGCTATTTACTGTAATCTCCTAGTTATTTGTGTAATCTCCTAGCTATTTAATCTCCTAGCTAGCTGTGCCGGGTTAATACCCAGCTGGCCTCTTGGGACTCGGCTGGCCCCTGGGCCACCCTCCTCTAATCTATTTATATGTAACACCTCTATAATCTCATCATCAAGTAATCTAAGCCTGTTAGGCTATTGTCTTTCATGGTATCAGACTAAACAACGATCCATCTGCTTCCGCTCCTATCCCACCCCGACCCCGGTTGTCGTGCGCGCGCCCTCCTACTGCTGCACACGCCCATGGCCGCCTCCAGCTCCTCCACCGTGGCTACTGCGGCCAAGCTCCCCGACGAAGCCCTCTCTGCTGCTAAGCGCCTGGAGGACGAGGTCTCCTTTCTGCGCACCACCAACACAGAGCGCAGCCAGCAGCTCGAGAAGGATGCTGCTCTTCTCAAGTTCGTTGCCGCCACCCAGGAGTGTGTCCGCGCCGCCGCTGACGCTCTTGACAAAGAGCGCGCACAGGCCGATGCCTTGGAGCAGCAGGCCGCGGCCCTCCGGGATCGCCTCCACACCGAGTTTCAGGACGACGATGACGTTCCTGAGGATGACGACGTCCGCTCTGCTTCCTCTGAAGCCGCGGCCATCGCCTACCTCCACAGTCAAGCTGCTGTCGTCCAGAACATCAAGAACTTAATTTCAATAGTTCTTGATCTTCAATCCTCCAACTACTCCAAGTGGCGCGGCTACGTCCTCCTCATCCTCGGCCGCTTTGCCTTGAAGGATCACGTCCTCAGCAACAACTCCCACCCCTACGATCCGGCGTGGTCGCGCATGGACTGTGTCGTCCTCTCCTGGCTCTTCAACACCATCTCCGCCGACCTCCTGGAAGTCATCCACGAGCATGACGGCCTCACCGCCCGGGCAGCATGGCTCGGAATCGAACAACAGTTCCTCAACAATCACGAGTCCCACGCCATGCTCCTCGACGCCGAGTTCCGCACTCTCTGCCAAGGTGCCCTCTCCATCGACGACTACTGCCGCAAGATGAAGAGCATGGCGGATGCCTTTGCCGACCTCGGCGAACCCATCCAGGACCAAACTCTGGTGCTGAACGTTCTGCGGGGTCTCAATGAACGTTTCCAGTTCATGTCCTAGCTTGTCACCCGCCAGAGGCCATTCCCGTCCTTCGCCGATGTTCGTGCTGACCTCCGTTTGGCCGAGCTCAACATGGGGACGCCCTCTGCCTCTCCTTCGGTTCTGGTTGCCGCGCCGTCCACCAAGCTGCCTACTCCGCCATCACCTGCGCCTGCGCCTCCACGCCCTCATTAGGCTGCTGCTCATCAGGCTGCTGCTGGACAGCCTTTCAGTGGCAACCGTGGCAGACGCCGCCGCGGCGGGCGCGGCTCTGGCGGCTCCCCATGGCAGTCCGTAGAGTAGTACCCCCGGTGCTGCACTAGCCACACCGCAGTGGCCGTCACTTCTCAACCCGTGGATCAGCTCTATCCACATGTGGCTAGGATCCACCATCGGCGGAGCTCGTGGTCCTCCACCACGCGCAGTCCAGCCTGCATCTCCGCAGCAGGCTCTAGTGGCCGGCGTGCCACCTGCGTACTTCACTCCACCGCCAGCTTCTGGGACCTACTACCCGCAGCCACCTCAGGCACCTCCTGCTTGGGCGCCATGGACGCCCGAGGGCCTCGCCAGCATCTTCAGCACCGTCTCTCTCACCCTGCCACCGAGTTCCTCGGATTAGGTGATCGACTCGGGTGCCTCCTCCCACATCACTGCCAACCCTGGTATGATCACCGCATCGCCATCCTCTTCATTTCCTTCCTCCATTGTCGTAGGCAACGGTGCCACCCTTCCTATCATTGGCACCGGTTACTCTGTCCTTCTTGGACCCTTTCTCCTCGATAATGTCCTTGTTGCCCCTGACATCATCAGAAATCTCCTTTCTGTTAGAAAATTTACTATTGACAATTCCGTTTCTGTTGAGTTTGACCCTCTTGGTGTTTCTGTGAAGGATCTTCGTACCCGGAACATCCTCCTCAGATGTAACAGCACGGGGCCACTCTACACCCTACAGCTGCCTTCATCCACCACTGGCTCCTGCGCCCTTGTCGCCACTCCTTTCCCAACTACCTGGCACAGGCGCCTTGGTCACCCCGGCAAGGCCACTCTTCAGAACCTCGCTCAGTCCTCCTCCATTGTCTACAGCAAGCCTGAAGATGACTCCCTCTGCCACGTCTGTTAGCTTGGGCGTCATATTCGTCTTCCTTTTACTACTTCCCTGTCTAGAGCATCCAAGAATTTTGATTTAATCCATTGTGACTTGTGGACATCTCCTGTTGTCAATGTCTCTGGTTTCAAATATTATTTAGTTATTCTTGATGATTGCTCCCATTTTCTCTAGACTCTTCCCCTTCGTGTTAAGTCCGATGCATTCCCCACGATTTCTAATTTCTTCGCTCATGTGTCTACTCAATTCGGTTGCACCATCAAATCAGTCCAATGTGACAACGGTCGAGAGTTTGACAACTCCATCACTCGTGCTTTCTTTCTTACTCACGGCACCACCCTCCGCATGTCGTGCCCCTATACCTCCTAGTAAAATGGGAAAGTCGAGCGCATGATCCACACCATCAACAACGTCACACGAACCCTTCTCTTCCAGGCTTCCATGTCCCCCTCTTACTAGGCTGATGCTCTAGCCACTGCCACCTATCTCATCAATCGCCTCCCTACCAAAACACTAAACATGAGCACTCCTTTCTTCGCCCTCCATGGCACCCTTCCTTCCTATCCTGATCTTTGAGCTTTCGGGTGCACTTAATATCCCAACCACTCTGCTACCACTCCTCACAAGCTTGCCCCCCCCGCTCCACTCTCTGTGCGTTTCTTGGTTATTCACTGGATCACAAGGGTTACCGGTGCCTCGACCTACACACCAACCACGTCATCATTTTCCGTCACGTTGTCTTCGATGAGACAACGTTCCCTTTCTCCCACAGCCGGCCATCCCTACCCCCGCAGGAACTTGATTTTCTAACTGACGACGACACTATTCCAATATCCCCTCTTCCTGCAGGTACACCTAGAGCTGTTGGCCTCTTACCACCCCCTTCCCCGACGCGTGCTCCCTCCCAGCTGGTGCCTCTGGTACCATCGCTGGCCCATGTGGGCACGCCGGCGTCGAGGGCTCCTCCTAGCTTCCCCACCCCTTCGGCTTCGCCTACAGCACCTCCGGTGCTGCCGGCGCCCTCCACTCTTGCGCCGCCAGCCATGTCCAGGGGGTCCCCGACGTCCTCTGAACAGGCGCCCCCTGTACAGGCGCCCCCTGTACCAGTCTTCCCGGCTCTACCCGTCGTCCACGTCTACAGCAGGCGCGCTCTCCCCCTGGTGATTGCGCCCTAGAAACCACCCATTATTCACATCTACAGCAGGCGTGCCCCTGCCCCTGCTCCTGCCTGCCACTGGAGCGCTCGGCAGGGGCCCCTCCTCGACGCTCCAACATGGTCCCCTCTCCACCTCGCTATGTCAAGAGTGATCCTCCGGTTCCTGCTGGTGCTGTTTCCATTCCGCCGGTCGCCAACTCCCATGGCATGGCGACTCGTGGAAAGACAGGGTACCGGCAGCCTCACCTCGCCTTGCATACTGAGGCATTGTCTCCAGTCTTGCCGTGATGCTCTAGCTGATCCTCATTGGCGCCAGGCCATGGAAGACGAATATGCAGCCCTTCAGGACAACCACACTTGGGACCTCGTCCCCCGTCCTGCCAAGGCTAATGTGGTTACTGGCAAATGGATTTTCAAACACAAGTTCCATGTCGATGGCTCATTGGAGAGATACAAGGCTCATTGGGTACTTCGGGGGTTCATTCAATGCCCCGGTGTTGATTATGATGAAACCTTTAGCCCGGTTGTCAAGCCAGCCACTGTTCGCACAGTCATCACGGTGGCACACTCCAGGGATTGGCCGATACATCAGCTGGATGTGAAGAACACTTTCCTACACGGAACACTTTTAGAGATAGTATACTGCTCTCAGCCTACTGGGTTCGCTGATCTTGCTCTCCCTGATCATGTTTGTAGACTCAACAAATTTCTCTATGGCTTGAAGCAAGCCCCACGGGCCTGGTATAGCCGGTTTGCCTCCTTTCTGATCTCACTGGGATTCACTGAAGCCAAGTCAGACACATCTCTCTTCATATACAGCCACAGCACCGAGATAGTCTACTTGCTCTTATATGTGGATGACATTGTCCTTACGGCTTCGTCTCAGCAGCTCCTTCACCGTGTCATTGCTGCATTGAAAAAGGAGCTCGACATGAAGGATCTTGGACCCCTGCATCACTTTCTCGGCATTGCACTTCAGCGCCACAGGTATTCTATTCTCCTTTCACAGCGTCAGTACACACTGGATATACTTGCTCGCCATGGCATGAGTGACTACAAGCCTTGCTCCACTCTAGTTGACACTTGTGCAAAAGTATCAGCTGATGCCGACCCGTCTGTTGCTGATCCCACTGCTTATCGCAGTCTTATGGGTGCCCTCCAGTATCTCACCTTCACTAGGCCTGACATTGCCTATGCTGTCCAACAAGTGTGCCTTCATATACATGATCTGCGAGAAACTCATCTTGTCGCTGCCAAGAGGATCCTTCGCTACCTTTAGGGTACCCTCAGTCATGGTCTGGTCATTCTCCGAACAGCCCCAACACAGCTCCGTGTGTACACCGACGCTGATTGGGCAGGCTGTCCGGACATCCGCCGCTCCACCTTAGGCTACGCCGTCTTCCTCGGGGGCAGCCTGATCTCCTAGTCATCCAAGCGGCAGCCCACTGTCTCCCGGTCCAGTGCCGAGGCAGAATACCGGGCTGTTGCCAACGGCATCGCTGAAGCCTCTTGGCTATGGCAATTGCTCCAGGAACTTCACCATCCCCTAGACTCTGCCTGTCTCATCTACTGCGACAATATCAGCGCTGTCTACCTCTCCACTAACCCCGCTCAACATCAGCGCACCAAGCACGTGGAAATCGACCTTCACTTCGTCTGTGAACGAGTCGACATGGGTGCAGTCCGGGTTCTTCATGTGCCCACCACGTCGTAGTTCGTCGATGTCTTCACCAAGGGGCTCCTTTCCTGTGTCTTCATGGATTTTTGCTCCAGTCTAAACGTTCGCTCCACCGATGATCTGACTGCGGGGGGTGTTAGAATTAATTGCTATTTACTGTAATCCTCTAGTTAGTTGTGTAATCTCCTAGCTATTTAATCCCCTAGCTAGCTGTGTCGGGTTAATACCCAGCTGGCCTCTTGGGACTCGGCTGGTCCTTTGGGCCACCCTGCTCCAATCTATTTATATGTAACACCTCTGTAATTTCATCATCAAGTAATCTAAGCCTGTTAGGTTATTGTCTATCATTTTGAAACACCGACCATCAATAATTTTTCAGATGCTTAGTTTTTTTTAAGAAAAAATGGTATGCGTATATTTGCCTTAAAAAGTACTAGCATAATATCATAAACTTATTAGATTTTATAAACTTATTCTAATATAAAATTGATGATCAAAGTCAAGTTTCACTGAATCTTGTTGTAAACGTCAAATACTTATGATCGGAGGGAGTATCTCTTTTTTTTTTGATCTTTCATACTGAATATTGGCAATTTGACATGTTGGTATGCTCCGAAGGAAGCTTATGAGGAGTTCAAGCATATACTGCTGGTATTGATATATGACAAAGATGATCAATCATCCCCTGTAGCAAATGAGGTATGCTCGATCATCTGTCCATGTAATGCTTTGCAGGTTTTCAACAGAAGAATGTGAACTTTTTTAATTTGTTCTTATCATTTCCATTTGTTTTTAACTTCTTTACATAGCAACTTGCAAGTATTTTTGACATTAATAGATTCAAGAGGAAAGAAAGCTTGTTGTTATTATTATTATTATTATTATTATTATTATTATTATTATTATTGTTATTATTATTATTATTATTATTATTATTATTATTATTATTATTATTATTATTTCACTTTTCCAGAGTTGTAGCTTCATTGATTGGGTGCTTTACCATTTTACCAACTCATTTTGTCAAATATACTATGTCCACTGCTTCTTTTAACTATGTTTAAAATTACAGAGTTTGTTGATTTATATTCTTGAGCACTTTTTAGTGTATTGTAGGAAAGCTGTTGTTATTTTCAGATATAGCACTTCTTTTAATTGAAAGATACAACATATTTTATCCGGTTAAAATGTTCTGATCTACAGTGGTCTATAAAGAAGCGATTCGAACTTGCTGGATTGCTATCATCCATATTAAGAGCTCATTTACAAGCTTATGATCCTATTCTATCAATGACATTACGGTACTTGATAAGGTATGTTACAGACTACACCATTTTTACCTTTCTAATATAGTTGGTTAGGCTACTTTCCCTACACTATTATGACAATCGTACAATATTTTGAAAAGCATCCACAAACTGCTTTGCTCGCGTCAAGGAATTTCTTCGCCTATATCTGATCTGACTGAGCGGCTGCTGTTTGATGACCGTGATCCACCTGCAGTTCCTCAGGAATGCTCACTAGAAGCACCACCATTTGATGAGGCAAGCTCTTCTTATAACGATTTAACTATACTATGATCCATGTACAAGCTTTTAATATTTGAAAGTCAGGTAGATGTGCAAGCCCTAGCACATGCTGTGGAGTTGACTAGACAAGGGGCTGTTGACAGCTTGAAGTTTGCAAAAGGAGATTTATTTCAAGCATTTCAGGTTGTATTGCAAATTTAAAATTTAAGTATGGAACTATTCAGCTATGACATGAAATTTCTCATTTTCTAGTTCTGAAGTAATGTAAATACACTGTTAAAATTATTATCAATGGGCACTGTATTAATGTTAGGAGACATATTTCTTCACTCCACCTATAATTTTAGAAAATCAATACTTGCTCTTTGACATGGATCCATAATTCCCTGTTCAGAATTTAAGCACTGTCCCAACGTGTTATGAGCCAAGTTTCAAGTTGCTGACAGTGCCGACCAGTCAATAGCTTGATCCCTGTCCCAAGAAGAAAAATGGAGATAAAATCTGGATGCCTGCCTGATGATGGTACTGAATTGCAGTCTCTAAAATATTAAATGGATGTAAATAATCCTGATCATAACTCACAAGTTCACATGTAGTCACAACTCAACTTGATATGTGCGGGAGTCAATATTCATGTCAACAGTACCGGAGGCACTGTATTAGGCAAGTACTGCTCACGTTGGGCCTTCTGATTATCTATCAGTTGGCAATTAGATATAAGAATAGTTAGATTCCTTATTAGTTGGATTTGTCTCCTTATAGATATATTACACGGATACATTGATTTGCATAGGGGCCAACTAGTTAAGCCATCCCTACAAAAGGGTAGCATGTATCCATTAGCAATCAAGTAATGTAAATTAGTTAATCTATTATTTCTTCCTAAATTTCTTCATTCCAATCTACAGTCTCCTCTCATCCCCTACAAGCCGATGCTGTCCAGCCAGTACTTACCTTCTATGAACCTTAGCCCATAAGACTTTGGTATAAGGTGTGCCTCTCTATTTCATCCTGCATGCTGATGCTATCCATAGCTGGCCAATGGACATATCATACTGTGGTTTCATCCCTGTGTTTGATAATGTCAATTGTCCACCAGAGTTCTGAGAATTGAATTGTAACTGTTGATACTATATTAGTTGGATGCTTTAATATTGTTTGGCATGAGTATATTAATATTGTTAAGAGTAACTTCTAATTTGCCCCCTGTTGCTTGTGTCTGTTGTACACGTCTGCCTATAAAGTGCCCTACTTGTTTCTCCTGAGTTCCTGAGTGACAACCATGTATCACAAATGCTTGCATGGTTTGCGCAAGATCGTTATAATGAAATTGGGGTTGGGATGTGATACTTTTGTAATGTCGCAGCACAATAAATAGTTCAAAGTCTTTTCTTTGTTTGTAGCACTATATGGATTCTGTCGTCCTGAATGATTAGATTAGTAAAGAGCAAACTACTATGTTTTTTCCTTCAGTATGTACAGTTTTGCCCTCAACTTTGGGGTTTTGAGTAAATTAACCTTTCCCCCAAGAAATCCAACTATTTTACTAGTCATAGGCAGGTGAAACATTTCTATTAGTTGGCCCTGTGACTCAATGCCACAGAAGGATTTATCCATTGATATGTGTATTTAAGGGTTAAGTATTCGCCAATACTTGAATTGAGGGACCCACATGTTTTACCATTTTAAGATGTAGTTTTTTGGCGTGCACAATTGTAATGTGTGGTTTGTATTCCATTGAATTTTGATAATGTAAGGTATGGAAAGAGACCCCATAGTTAATTTGATTGACAGGTTAGTGCTTTTATCATTGTCATTGATTATTGTAAAAAAATGCAATGTACGACAGAGTATGATCTGCATTTTGTGGCTTGTTATTTGATGCAACTGAATGAGCCTAGTTTCTATTTTTTATGTTCTTGCTTTTCTTTGAAATAAATGCATTTATGTTTCAACAATTGCTACCATATACCTTCTTTGATATCCAATATCCATTATGTAAGTTAACTCTCTGTAATAATGCTAGAATGAATTGTGCCGAATGAAACTGGATCTGCCACTCCTGGATAAACTTGTACATGAGTACTGTATATATAGGGGAATAGTTGAAGGCGGATCTCATGTCCTTCCTGGTAATGATGCTGCCTACTTGACAATTTTGTTTGATTCATTTAACAATTTTCTGTAGCGTTTTAAGCTTTAACTCCTAGAAGTAGCTTCTTGGTTTTATGTAGCACTAATGCAAACTATTTTCTTACATATTATGTAGGATCGGAAAGCAATAACCAAAACAATGATGTCAATTTCATAGATAAACAAGAAGCGAATACTGAAACACGGACTGAATTTGAAATGACTAGCAATAAGAATGGAGATTGTAGCACGAGTGATATTGCCCATCATGACTCCTGGACCAGGAGAGTATGTAGGGTTAGAAGTAGTAGATCTGGGCAACGAAGGTGGAAGAGATGGAGAGGACAAGTAGATGATCTAGATTTTTTTTGTGAGACCCCATTTGATGCAAATAAACATGCTATCTTATGTTCTGCTCTTGACATGGACGAAGATGATATGATAGTTAGACTGGTAAGATTTATTTTCTATTCATTATTATGAACCTGAATCCTAGATTGTTCACAAAAAAGGTTTATTGATGGTTATACTGTTTTAGGACTTGATGGCAGATTCTGGTTTGTCTGATGCTAGAAACAATCAAGATCAGAAATATGAAGTTATTTTAGAGATGAGGGATCTCGCACACAAAGGAATGGCTTCTAAAGTTGTTGAAGAGATAAACAACATGGATCCCGATTTCTTCTTGCAAAACCCTATTCTTCTGTTTCAGCTGAAACAGGTGAGGCCCATACATACTTTGACTCTTGACCAGGAAAGAAAGGATAGGAAACCTTGATATGATCAGAACTTGTATGCAAATCTGATAGGTAAGAAGCAATTCCTTTGATATCTTACAAATGTTTTACATTTCAGGTTGAATTTCTTAAGCTAGTAGCATCTGGTGATCATGTAGCTGCTCTCAAGGTCGCATCCACTCATCTGGGGCCTCTTGCTGCAAGCAACCAAGCTTTACTGAAACCTTTGAAGGATATTTTAGTAGCGCTAATTCAACCCTGTGAAGATGTACTCACAAAGTCGGTATCATTGCCTGTTCTTGCAAGTTCTCTCCAGGTATGGATAATGTTTGGATTTTCTAAATTGTTAGCAAGTGGAACTGGTCTGCACTCACAATTTAATGAATTTATATTGAATACTCATGGTAGTAGACTACTACTTGTTTACTATTTGTGGAAATGCATGAAAGAAGCATGATATAATCCCTTCCTGTGGTGGATTATCCAGGTATGGATAATTGCCTGTTTACTATGGTCACAGTAAAGGCCACGCATATGAAACAAGGCCAGAGGTTTATTTATTTATTATCTTCAGGTTTATTTATTTTTATCCTGAAGTTTATGTATTTACTTTTATCCGTTCTGCTCTCTAATGTAACACTGTAAATTAGGATTTACCTATCTATGTTGTTCCTCCCACTAGAATTCATGGGAATCACCTTTAGAGCCCACCTTTGTAGCAGTGCCCCATCCATTGATCTCTGGATTATTTCCTGCTCTATGTTAGTCCGTATTTTGTGCCTGGTTGAGAACTTCTAGGTCTTGCCCTTATTTTGGATAGTTTTATTTGGAATTGAGCCTATAATTTCTTTTAAAACGAACAATCAAGCATTCTTGATGTGAAAAACTACTAGTGTACTACCTTTGTATTCTATAATAGGAGCACTAGGCTCATTGGGTGCTATGTGACTATGTGAGTCCCCTTATGTCATGTAAAATTAATGATTCCAGTGCTTTTGATCATGTTGACCCACTTACCAATTATTCATTTTTCCTTTGGTTTTCTTAAACTATAAGTATAGTAGATTGCTAGCACTGTCCAGAACTCTAGATGATCTTTTTTATTGCACATTGTGCTTATTCCACGTAGTGTAGTGTCTACGTTGCAACTTGCCACACGTGCAATGGCAGAAAGTGAATAGCCAATTAAGCAGGAATTCAACCACCAACTAGTAGAGCAACGATGAATGATATTGTGGGCTTATGCATGTCTCTTTTGAAGATTGCAATGAGCAGGAGGCTTGGCATTGAAGAACCTCAGTTAATGAAGATAGTCAGAACAACACTTCATACACACAGTGAATGGTTTAAGCTTCAGATGGGCAAGGACCGTTTCGAGCACTTTTTGAAGATTGATTCTCTAAAAGAGGTTGATCCATCTGTGCGGTGCCACAATATGTCTAAGGTTCTTACAGATGAATGTGCTAATGGATCTTCTCAAATCACAACTTGCTCTAGTGGCAAGTTGCTAGGTGAAGGTAGTAGCCCTCAGGTGTCATCAGAAGTTTCCTGTGATGAAAACGCTATACTCAAGGTTATGGTAAGTAATATATCCTTTTGGTTGCATTTGCTTGTTTGACACACACCATATATATAAATCTTAGTTAGGATAAACTTTGGTATAAACACTTACGAAATATTCCTTCTCAGCCTTGCCACATTATACTATTTTCCATTTCACCCAACTTGTGGATTTGTGGTTGAAGATGGAAAGTGCTTGTAAAGTAGCCAAAACAAGGTTTTATGCCATTCATTTATATCTTAATTCACAAGTTGAAGGTTGGACCTACAAAAAGATATTGCAGTTGCAGCTTGGTGTTTCACGTGGCCTCATTACAAGTATTTGTTTGTGGTTAATGCTGTAATACCTAATACTAATAATCTAAGCTTGCTAGGGACTTTTGTTTAGATCGTGATTATCTAAAACTGAATATATACAGTATAGAGAGTAGAATATATTCATAGGCATTGCCAGAATATTTTTAAGCATTAACTCCCCAGTTCAGCATGGCATCAATAACAAATAAACTTAATAAGGAATTAATCAAATCTGTTTTACATATTTTTCATTGTTTAATCTATTCTTTTAGGAATTTCTTGCCTTGGCGAGGGCCGATGCCATCCAACTTCTCATGCAACATGGTGGGAATGCAGAGGTAGTCATCCAACAGATATTTTCGTAGTTCTTTATGTAAATATCAGATACGTTTCATTTGTTTTAGAAATCAATTATTTGTTCATACTGTTCCTGTATATGACGTTCTATTGGAACTAGGTTTCTCCTTCCAGCGCTTTGTCCCACTACCTTTTCTTCTATGTAACACGGAAACAAAGATGAAAAAATAACCCGGCTCACAGTTTTCATACAAGACACGAAAGGATTGTGTAGCAGGTTAGCAGCAATAAATCATGAAAAATCATGGTCGTTGCGAACTTGCAATACCTGTGATCACCAAAGCCTTGCCTTTAGTTTGGTCCTGTGGTGTAATGCTATCAGGGCATCAGCTATCATCAGGCTATGAGAATACCACATGTATATTGCCTGTGTGCATCTTGTAAATCTGTAATAATGTGATTATTACTATGGCAGTAGCCGTATGTTGTACTGGAACTGGATATGTATTGTTCCCTGTTCTGTTTCGTCCATTTACAGAGTCGTATACTTGTCGACTTGCAGTGTTCCAATTTGGCTGAATCGAAAGAGCGTTTTTCTTTTTCGTACGGTTGCGCGTGTTGCCAAGTGGGCACGGCGCTCATTATCCTCACTGTTCTGGGCTCATTCCTATTGCTTTAATCATAGGCTACGGCAATTTCAGCTCACACCCCCTCAGAGTAGTCCAGCGAGGCTGTCTCGAATTTCTAGGGGAAGAGTGATAAGAAAGGAGGAGCAGTAAGTTATAAGAAAAAAAGGGCATCTAATGTGAATATGATTTTTTTTAGCATCCCTCTATCCTTCCTTCCCCTTCTCTTTGGCATAATTTTATTTCTGGCCTTGTGATGTGGAATTAATCTAACGGCTGTAGGAAATCTTTGGAAGTATTGAAGTAAGTCTTTCTATTTAGAAAATGGTATTTTCAATAATAAAATGAAAAAAAAATCTTCCCTGCATCTACCATGGAATGTGCTTAGCCAAATTCAAGTTATAGCTTCTAAAAATTATGCTCAACCAATAATATTAGAAATGAAATGAAACCTTAATTGTACGCAGTACACTGCTCCATCTATTTGTTCTAAGCTAAAACAACTTGAGGGTAAAGAAAAAGAAAACATAAAATTGGTTTAATAACTGCATCAGCAAGTTATTATTATCCAATTAACCGATCACGGTGACGCGATCGCGTTAGAGAGAATTGCCGCGGCGGCCACGTAACCAAAGGGGATCGATCGAGCAAGCGCGCGCCCCCTTCCCAAAATCACCAATCTCAAAGCAAGAGAGGAGGGCCCAATCGAGTCCGTCCTACACCTATACCCCACCTGTTAGACCACGTCTACGCTACACGTACACATACGCAACCCCACGCCGCGCGCATTGGCTTGCCGTACCGTACGTATACGAGCAAAAAGCAGAGAGGAGAGAGGCTTCTTGCCCGCGACGAAACTTGCTGCAGCTTCTCTGGCGCCATCCGGGCCGTCCGTCTCTGGCGCCCGGATGATCAGCACCGTTCGTCGCAACCCCGCTTCCGCTATTTATAGACCAGCAACGCTCTCCTCGACCCAACCACACAGCTTTCTTGACCACCACTGTTCCTCTCTCTCTCTCTCCCACGATGAGTTTCTGCTTGTTCTGCATGTTCCAGTTGCAGTAGCAGGTAGAGAACTAATCGATTTCCTTTCGCATTTGTTTGATTTGTTTCTTGGATCGATATTGCCATGGTTGGTTTTGGGTGTTTATCCTTGGTGTGTGCTTCGTGAGGGATGGAGTGGCATGCTATGAGAGAGAGCGAGCTTGTGCTTTGCGTGCGTGCGTGTGTTTGTTGATCTCACCCGGTTCTTGCTTTGTGTTTGTGTGTTTCTTTGATCGATCGATCTGCTTAGATCTTGCTCTTAATTTCTTTCTGAGCGTGCTTGTGTGGTTCTTGCTGCTCCTGGTGCACGCGTTTGCCTATGGAAAAGATCGAGCTATGTGTATATGGTGATTTTGGTCTCGAAACGCTCAGATCTGAGGCACGTACGCGATCTCGGTGCACCTAGGTGCGGCGTTGCTCGATCTCTTGGGCCTGGATGAACATTTGCGTCGTTGTTCGATGCAAGCCCAATGCGATTACTTTCTTGTGCATTTTTCTTTTCGGTTTGAGCCGAGCATTTCTCTCGCTGTTCTTTAGTTCTTGCCAGGACTTTTTTGCCATGTTATTCTCCGATCTCTTTTCCCTTCCTGCGTATGCGTACGTGATCACCTGGATATTTGTGTTTTGTTTTCTTGCGAGCTAGTATCACGTATGTGTTGCGGATGAGCCGTCGGCCAGAGTAGTGGTACAGCACTGCTGCTGCAGCGCGCAGATCAGCCGGTTTATGTCCAGAACTAGTACTCGCGTCAACAACTCGTCTGCTTTTTGCTTCTTTTTTGCATTAATCCTCGTTCTTGCAAGAGGGCTCAGTGCTGGTTGATCGATTTGCTCCTTTTTGATCGGTTTCTCTTCTCTCTCTATTTTGTTATTGCGTGTTTCTTCATCTTTCGTTTTTAACTCACTTCTGGTCAGTGATACATGCATTCTTGAGGCCTCCTTTTTCCAACCTTTTTTTCTTTAGGCATCTCAAGGTTTGTACATGGCCAAGCCAATGGGTGCATACCATAATACTATGCCATGCCATGCCTGAAGGATGCAGACTACACATAGTACAGTACACATGCAACCAATGAACATGCATGCATGCATTCATGGCACTCCTCCAGAACCAGGACGACTCTTGGTCAGAGACTCAGTGCCAACAAGTTTTGGCTTTCTCTTGCACTGTCCTGGAGATGAGGATGAACAAAGTGTCCATCCTTTTCGCCCTGTTGCTCTCTCCTGCCTTCTTCTGCAGGTACTGCAGTCGTACTGCTGCTTGCTCTTTTTTTACCACCTGCTTCTTTTGCTTCACTGCAGCTTTTCGTTTGGAGAACACAACCTACTCGGTTTATTTGTGCATGCAGACGCACCGGTACCACATTTTCTTGGGGTGGTATTAGCACAAGTGTTGGTCTGTTCTCCCATTTTCTGATTTGCCACTTGTTCTTGGCTTTTCAATCTGTTCAATGCAACTTACAGTTTCTTCTGTCAACCGGCCTCCCTCCCTCTGGGGCTTCTTGATAGCAATTTTCGTTTCTTGTGTGTAATAATTCAATTGAGTTTTTGGGCTCCGATAATTAATTCAAAATACTAGGTTTAATAATGACGGACCAGATTGTTGTTCCTGTGTAGCGCAACGTCGTACGGTTCAGGCGATTACAACCACATGTTCCCCTCGATATGGCGCCCATTGAAACATAAAAGGCAAGCCCCTTTTCGTTTTGTTTCTTGAGATTAATTTCTTGATTTGCTGGTCTTGATTTGCAGCGCCGATGATGAGTCTACAAATGTACTAGGTTGAATTCTGATCGATGGACCTCTCTCCGGTTCGAACGATGACCACCTGTGTTCCTCTCGATTTGAGGTGCTGTATTCTAATCTTTGGAACTACATTTTTCAGTTTGTCATTGCATGCACGAATCGAACACCTTTGTTTCGTTCATTCCTCGTTTGGTGTGGTTCGGTTTCTTGATTTCTACGCACGATGATGAACATGAAGCTGTGCTCTGAAGATGGTGCAGTTTTCTTGATTGTTCTGAGGCGCAGTTGCTTCTCTGCTTTTCCTTTCTTTTTCATCTGCAGAAAATAGCTGCATACCCTTTGAACGTGCGTGCCTTGGGCGCGACGAAACAATCGTGACCCGTTGGTTATTTGGGCGGAGCAATCTGCCGCGTCCACGTGTTCCCCTTCTCTCTCCCTGTGTGTGCAGCTGTACTTCTCGGCTTGTCTGCAGTTGCTTAGATTTTTTATTTTTTTGTAGTTTTAAATTGCAACGATGAACCTCTCTATGGGGTTTCCAAATTCCAACGATGACCACATGTGTTCCTCTCGATTTGAGGCGCTGCTCATAATTGATTACTTATTCACCCTTGTGTGCTGATGATGAAATAAAAATCCCATGAATTTGCTGATAGTTTCCCATGATTTCTTTACGTTGAAGACATTGAAGCACCTTTCGGGCCGAGTTTGAATTTGTGTAAAATTTCAATTGCTGTGTAGTACTTGATTTGAAATTCGATTCGAATAATATTTCGAACATATCCAACACGTTTTTATCTTGAGGGGATATCACACTAACGCACGGCTGTACTACCACGAATCCATCCCCCTTCTCGTAAAGTACGAACGATCCAGGCCGTCCGTGGGGCGAAGCTGTTGCACAGTGGCGATGATGAGCAAAAGATTCAATGATGTTTTGTGATTAATCACACATTGCAATGCTCTGAGCCTCACGTTTACTTTTAACTATCAACCTTCTTTCTGATTTCTCTTTCCCATGCCAGGTGATCCAAGATAGGATTGTTATGAGGAGGGCAGTGCACTAAATCAACTGCATCGATTTAATTGTAAGTTCTTGTGTATACAACAACCTCTACTCTTCGGTCTCTGCATCTTTCTTTACCTCCACTTCCCTTTCAGCTCTGCACAACCATCCGAGCCTGAACAACCATCCGAGCCGTCCGTTCTTTGACGAGGAACTATTCGAGGTGAGTCCAGTCCGCTTTATTGGCTTCTTTTTTTCTACTTCTTTTGGCCCTTTGTTTGTGATATGTATCAACTGATGAAGAAAGATACAGTGCTGCCAGTGATATGAATCAAAGGCTTGGTTGATTTTTAGGTGCTAGCCTGTAGGCTTGCGTTTTGGAGCTGAATGAGGCTCAATTTGTGTCGAGCTAGTTTTATTTACTGTGCCGTTTAGTTTTCTTGCCTGTCATTATCCTCTGTTTTACCTGCTGAAAGATATACTAGTATTGCCGATGATGAAAGAAACCGATTGAATTGACGAACTGTTCAACAGGTACATAATGGATCTCTTAGTTTTCTTCACTTTGTTTAAGGCACAGACAGGAATAAAATCTGAGTTTAAGCTTTTGTTTGTTTTGAACAAAAGTCTTTTGGATTCGCCAGTGATGAATTGTGAGTTGTACAGACACTCTAGTGAGTTAAATGCTGTACACCCACAGAATCTGAGGCCTTAGTTAGCTTGGATAAAACTTTGAAACTTTCATGCTACGTTTCAACTCTTCTTTGTTTTTCGGATTGGCCAGTGAAATGATACTCTAGTGAGTTAATCCCTTCTTGTTGTTTCGTCTCCTTAATCCCTTGTTCCAATCTGTTTGATTGCCTCTTTCGCCTAGACCAGTGGGGAGGATTTCCTAAGCATTTTTCCCAGCAGCTGAGGCCCGTAGTTATCACAAGAGATTGGCCTTTCTGTTTCTTAGCTGTTTTTTTTCTGGTTCTGCAGCTGCAACTGTTGGAGAATGTATACTATTTTTGCCAATGATGAAAGAAACCAATCGAATTGACGAACTGCTCAATAGGTCCATGGATCTCTTGGTTTTCTTCACTTTGTTTGAGGCATCTCTAAGGAAATGCAGCATAGGAATAAAATCTGACATTGAGCTTTTGTTTGTTTTGAACAGAAGTCTTCTGGATTGACCTTAAGCTTTTGCTAGTGAGTTAGATGAAGTACACCCATAGAATCTCTGAGGCCTTGAATTAGCTTCGATGATACTATAAGCTTTCATGTTACATTTGAGCTTTTTTTTTTGTTGGCCGATGATGAAACGTGACTTGTACAGACACTCTGAGTTAAATGAGGTACAATGACTCTCTTTCTGAGGCCATGGATAAGCTTCCTTGTTAATTTGAAACGATCATGTTACATTTATTGATCTGTTCTGACCAGCCTGTGATAAAACTAATTGGTAAAACTGATGACTTTTCAACAAACAACTAATTGATTGATCTGTTCTGACCAGCCTGTGATAAAACTGATGAATAAACGAACAACTAGTTGGTATTCAGTGATCTGTGTTCAGATCTCATTAAATTTCTTCACTTTTTGAGGCATCAATGGATCTCTTGGTGAAAGCGGAATTGATCGAATTGACGAACTGCTCAACAGATCCATGGATCTCATGGTTTTCTTCACTTTGTTCAAGGCATCTCTGAAGAAATGCAGTATAGGAAACATCCGAGTGCTCTCTTGTCAGTCACAGAAATTAAAAAAAAAATCTGATTTAAGTTTTTTGTATTGCACCAAAGTCCTTTGGATTGGCCGATGATGAAATGTAAGTTGTACAGATACTCTAGTGAGTTAAATGAAGTACACCCATAGAATCTGAGACCTTGAATTAGCTTCGATGATACTTTGGAACGTGTAATAGCTAATCTTCCTGAGGCCATGGATAAGCTCTCTCTTAGTTTCTGATCCGCGTTGGTTAGCATAATGTATCACTTCCATCTTTCAATTGAACGGTTTTGATCGCCTGTGATGAATCTGACACTCTAACAAACCAATGAATATGTAGATATCTCTTCAAACAATGTTATGACCAATTTATTTGGTCAGGTCTGCCGATGCAAAGGAAATCAGTGTGGCCTAACTGTTATTTTCGTCAATGATCCCGAGGCGCCGGCAACAGGTAATCTCTTGACCAGAAAGTATATTTTCTCGAGCATAATCAGAACATTTCCATTTAGGCACATTAAAATATATGACGTGATTTATCCTGAAAAATATATTAATAGGTACATTTTTTTTGATACTGAAGTTATTTATATAGTATTAGAGAAATCTATGAGTGGTCGCTTTTCTAAAATACCAGTGTCTTGGTTTAGGGTTCATCTATTCTGCAATTGTTTGCCCAGCTGCTAATGATAAGAAACGATTCAAACACATTCATTCTGAACTCTACTTTGTTACTGTGACTTTTTTTTTGTTTCCGGGGACATTTGCTGTACTTGATGCCTTGTCGATTGTTCTAATCTGCTTAATCCCTTGTCGATTGCCTCTTTCGTGAGCCGATGATGCAAACCATACTCCTACGGTCTAGACCTGTGGGGAGGATTCCCTAAGCATATTTCCCAAGAGCTGAGGCCTTTCTGTGTTTGCACAGTGGCGATGATGAGCAAAAGATTCAATGATGTACTTCGATTAATCACACATTGCAATGCTCTGAGCCACACTTTTACTTAGTTTTAAACTGATCTGGCTTCTTGATGAACTGTTGAGAGTCATTACTCATTAGTGCTCTACTTGAGTTCATTTGGTTCTGCAGTAGAACACAAGTTTCTTTCTTGGTATGTTATCACTAAATTTGTTGCTTTCAAGGTTCTTTCTAGTGGATTGGCCAGTGATGAAATCCTAGTTGTGCAGACACTCTGAGTGAAATGAAGTGCAACAACACCCATAGAATCTTGCAACGATGAACAAATGAGTTTAATTTTGCAATAAGAAATTCTTGAAGTTACGTTGAGGCATGTACTTTTGAAGTTTTGACTTTCTGCCGTTGCATCAAATGCACATTTGCAGATCACGTCTTATTCTGTTCGAGTTGTACTTTTGAATTGTTGTTGTTAGACAGATCACTGGTCTGGGCTCTATATATAAGACCCGACCTCTCGTATACGCTCGGAATTCATAGTCACTGTACATCAGAGTGAGTCTAGACATACCGGCGCGTTAGCTTCTTTCTCTAGCGAGCCGACCCTTTCCTCCTCATCGTCGACGTCTTCTTTCCGTCGCCGACTCTCTTTTCGATACTCCTCTCGCTCTCTCGTCTCCATTTCTTCTTCTCCCTGTCTCTCCCGCAGTCACCTTTTCTCCGCCCCACCTCCGCGCGACCAGGCGACGGTCTCGATCCGCCTCCTCGTCCCTCCTCGCACCCGTCTCCGCTCTTCCTCTTGTTTCGTGCATCTCTCCTTCTCTGACGCCGGCGCACCTCCGCGCTCGTCGTCTCCATCGGCTGGACTTGTACAGCCCTCCATCGGCTGGAAACCTCCCTTGGTTTTTGCCCTTTCCGACACGCTCAACGGCTCTTGGACGCGAACCTTCTCCCCTCATGTCCGAGCCAGTCCAACGTGTCCACGTGTCCACGGACACGAATCCCTGTCTCTCGGATGCAAACATATTCTCTTCGCGTCACAAGGCTCGCTGGGTAGTCCGGGGTTTCTCCCAACGATCCGGTGTTGACTACGACGAGACCTTCAGTCCCGTTGTCAAACCCGCCACCATCCGAGTCGTCCTCACCTTGACTGCCTCTCGCTCCTGTCCGATCCATCAACTAGACGTGAAGAACGCCTTTCTTCACGACCACCTAACGGAAACAGTCTACTGCCAGCAGCCCCCAGGCTTCGTCGACCCTTATCGGCCCGACGACGTCTGTCTCCTTCAACGCTCTCTCTACGGCCTCACAGCGTCTTCGACATCTCTTCTCGACCAGATCATGGCCTGACTCCACTCTGAGTTCGCCATGACTGATCTTGGTCTTCTCCACCATTTTCTTGTCATCTCCGTAACCCATTCCATTCACAGGCTCTTCCTTTCCCAATGCCAGTATGCTATCGACCTCCTCCAGCGTGCGGGCATGGCCGATTGTCACCCCACGACCACCCCAGTCGACACTCAAGCCAAACTCTCCGCAGCCGATAGCGCCCTCGTTGCCGATCACTCTCACTATCGGAGTCTTGCCGGGGCTCTCCAATACCTCACACTCACCCGACCCAACCTCACGTACACTGTCCAGCAAGTATGCCTCTTCATGCACTTACCCTACGTAAAGGGCACCTTCTCCAGCGGGCTGCATCTCAGCTCGAGCCCTATCGACTCCCTCACCACGTACTCCGATACGGACTGGGCAGGCTACCCCGACTCTCGACGCTCTACGTTCGGCTACTGCGTCTACCTCGGTGACACTCTCATATCCTGGTACTTAAAACGTCAGACTATAGTGTCCCGCTCCAGCGCTAAAGCCGAGTACCGCGCCATCGCCCACGCCATCACCGAGTGCTGCTGGCTTCGCCAGCTTCTCCAGGAGCTCCGTGCACCCCTCTCCACCACGACCGTCATCTACTGTGATAATGTCAGTGCCGTCTATATGACCGTCAACCCGGTCCATCACCGACGCACCAAGCACATCGAGATCGATATTCATTTTGTCCATGACAAGGTTGTATTAGGACATGTTTAGGTGCTCCATGTACCATCGGCACATCAGTTTGCCGATATAATGACCAAAGGCCTGCCCACGCATTTGTTCACCAGTTTTCGGTCCAGTCTCTGTGTCCGTTTCCCTTCCGCTGCGACTGTAGAGGGTGTTAGACAGACCACTGGCCTGGGCTGTATATATATAGACGCGACCCTCTCGTATACACTCGGAGGATTTATACTGTACACTTTCTACAGTTGTGTACTACACTTCCTCTGGTCTGTTCCTGTAATTGCCGTCCCTATAATTTACAGTGAAGTAGCATCTATGTAGCTTTTGCTTGTTTTGTACCAAATTTTTTTTTTTTGGATTGGCCAGTGATGAAACGTGAGTTGTACAGATACTCTGACGAGTTAAATGAAGTGCAATTGACACATTTCTCTGAGGCCTTAATAAGCTTCATTTAACTGTGTTTGCTAGTAAACTGTTCCTGAAAAATTGATTCAGGGAACGGTTCACTAAGTCAATACCTTCTGAAAAATTGATTGCACAGTTGCCAATGCCAAGAGCTGAGACCTTTACTGTAATTATCATGTTAAAATTGACTACACTGGCTAAAATGGCTATCACACCAACTATTCTGTGTTCTGTGTTTTCTTTTCTATCTTCCTTATTGGTTGAACACAACTGTTCTGACCGCCTGTGATAAAACTGACACATTAACGAACCACTGATCTGTGTACAAATCCAAATCTTATTAATTTTCTTCACTTTTTGAGGCATCAGTGAGCAAATATACTGGCTGTTACCTTTTTCTGGTTTTCCTATTGGTTATATAGACTGATTTTCATGCACTGCTATTGACTGATTTTTGCACAAATTATTTGGTTTTCTTATTACCACTGCTTATGTCCTATATTTTGGTTTTTGTAAATTGTGCTTTTGAATAGAAAGTTTTTTTTTCTTGAGAATGGTAATATGAACATTTCCATTTTGGGCACATCGAAATACAGTTTAATTTACCCTGACAGTGTAATGATAAGTTGTTATTTGCCATTACTATACTTCAGTGTAATGAAAAGAAAACGATGCAATGATGAACAAATGAGTTTAATATTGCATTACATAATTCTCGAAGTTATTTTGAGGCACACATTTACTTTGAATTTCACAGTTTGGATTTTCTCCCAGGCTCTTTCTATTGCATCAAATGCACATTTGCAGTTCTCGATGTTCTGTCCTGTTCCTCACTTGTCCTAGTTGTAGTGCTACAGAGTGCGTGATCTAGCTTCTTGATGTGTTCTTCCAAGTATGTTGTGAACTAAATTTTCCTGTCATAATATTATCTAATCATCACTAATTCAAGACAGACAGCTGCACCAATTGGTTTTGAATAAAATTTAACTAGATTTGAGACATTTCACCTATCTATGTGCTTTCTAGTTTTCTATATTATGATATTAAGCTTGGTACCGTCTCCATATTACCTGTAAATAACCAAACGTCCAAATATAATTTATAACATTTTTACGTGCTTCCATATGATGATATTATAATTGTTCCTTTAAGTCGATGATGCGACACACAGTTAGAGATTGAAACCAAGTGGGCTAATTGCCCATTTGATATGTGTAAACTTCAGTTTCATTGAGGTCTATAGTGATAGATGACTCTTATTCCATAAGTTTGCCACACATCTATTATTTTTCGAGCAGAATTTTACATTTGTTCTGTTTTCTGTTGTCCCCATACTGAAATTTACAGTGAAGTGCCGATGACGACCATATATTGTCCTTTTGATTAACCTTGAGAATGAGTTATCCCATGTCTGAGGTGTTTTTCCTAGATATTTTAACTTGAGCAGTATCTGGCTTTGTTGCTGTAGAATTTGTTCTTGACAGAAATATATTCTTTTTTGTCTTTCTGTTACGTCTATATAAAATAAAACAACTTTCTGTCATTAAAAATGAAATGCAGTTGGCCAAGTGCAATAATTTGTCAACAAGAATAACATGATATGACACTCCTGTGACCGACAATTTTGTCTGTTGAACATGTTCTTGTTCTTAACCCTGCCAGTGTTTGGCCAGTGATGCATCTATGCCTCTATCTGAGTTCCTTATTTGTTTCTGAAAGGAAGCTAACTATATATGAGGCCCTATACCTGTAATCTCTTGACTTCTTTGCAACTTCTTTTTTTTCTCTTGAAAGTTACTCCTTAGCGTTGTTGACTTTTGATATGTTGACCATTTGTCGTATTTAAAAAAAACTTATGTAGTTATCATTTATTTTGTTTTGACTTAATTTATTATTAAATATACTTTAAACATAACTTATATTTTTACATATTTGCAAAAAAAAATTTAAATGAGACAGCTAGTCAAATGTGTGTCAAAAAAGTCAAAGGCGTCATCTATTAAAACCGGAGATAGTACTTAGTTGGATGATTTTGATAAATCATTCTTGTTTATTCTTGTGTAGTGCCTGTGAGACTATTTATCCTTGCTCTGATATTAGGCGAATACAGGTGCATTACAGCTCTTAATTGCTAGTTTAGTCGAAACTCAAATTTTACTAACTAAATTTAAATGTACATTATTTTATTTTTCAGCATAATACAAAGATATCAAAAGGAACTAGTTGTTTACATAGAGACAAGAGAATTCTCTACACCATCTAGCGAATACAGGTGCATTACAGTTCTTCTCTCTCGTGTCTTGCTCCTTCTATAGCATTTTCATTACTATTCCTAAAATGTAAGCATATTCATAGCTCAGGCCTATTCACTGGACACATTAAAATTTTAGTTGTCTGATGAAGGTACCCATATGGCCCTGGAGCACTAAACATATTTATTTGATCAGAATGCAAATTATCTGAATTGGAACTGCAATGAAAGAAAATAAAATGACGATATTAAGTTCTATCTAGTATAATTCTGGCCGTTGATATGATATTTAAGTTGCCACTATGAGTAGTTATTTCCACACTGTTAAAGGCATTTTGGGTTCAATTTCGCAACAATTTGGCCATGTTCACATTGTTTGATGTATTCATTTGTCATTATTATCATCTCTCTCTTAACACAAATTGAATAATCCTTGAAATGTCATTGATGATTTCACCAGCCATTTCTTTGCTGTTTCTACTGTTGCATAGTTACATATGCTGGAGAAAATTATTTAGGGACAATCTATGAAATTAATTTAGCAAAATGATTTAGCTTGGTGTGCAGTCTCCTTGGTATCGCTAGATGCTGCATTTGTGAAATACATTTAAAAATCTTAATTTCTATGTGCTTGGTGTGTCAATGATGAATCGGGTTGGCGGTTATATAGACAGCACTGACGTTGTTGCAGTAGACGACGGTCGCAGAGGAGAGGGGTGCACGGAGTTTCTAGAGAAGCTGGCGAAGCCAGCAACACTCGGCGACAGCGTGGGTGACGACGCGGTACTCGGCTTCAACGCTAGACCGTGACACTATAGTCTAGCGTTTTGAAGACTATAGTGTAGTGTAGGATGCTCGGCAGCCATTATCGGCTACGGCGAGGAGAGCGGTGTGGGCCATGGTTTTCTCATCGTTGGCCAGACGGAGTTCTTTAAGCTCTAGCATGTCATGGCCAGACGGTCACAAGGTGGCTGACATCCCGGAGAACAACAACTTTTACCTTAAGGCGCTAGCAGTACGAGAAGACAGAGGAGTCTCCTTGTACCATGAAATGGAACTCGTTGAGGAGGAAGATGGCGCGGGGGTGCTTGTTTGAGAGGAAGATCCGCTCGATAGCCTCCCAAAGATCCCAGGCGATGGAGTCGGTATCTTCCATGGCGAGGTCAAGGATAGAGTTATCGACCGAGTCGAGCAGCCAGCTGCGCACGCAGCACTCAGCGATATCCCAATGGGGGTCATCGGGTCGAGGTGGAGCGGATCCATCGATGTGTGACCGTAGGCCGAACTTTCCACGAAGGGATTTAAAGAAGAAAACCCACTTAGAGTAGTTGGCGTTAAGGTCAAGAGAGATAGGAACATGAGATTTCACGTTCACAGCAGCGTAGGGAGGTGAGAAGATCAGCGAAGTGGTGCACGAGGTGTGGTCTGGGGCACCGAGAGTCGGAGTGGATTTGGTGACTGGGAGAGTGCCAGAGCTGAGGACGGACTCGGTGGCCATGACGAGGGGAGAACAGGGACAAGAAGCTGATGGGAGTAAGAGGCCGATGGGAGGAAGCCGATGAGAAGAGAGATCGGTCGATCAGAGAAGTGAGAAGTTGATAAGGAGTGGGCCAACCAGCTGATGGAGAGTGGTTGGCCGATGTGGAGTAGGCAGCAGAGTAGGTAAGGGAAAAGGTGGTGGCAGAGTAGGTAGGTCAGAGAGTGATTGGGTCACAGACATGCGAAGATTCACGTCCGTGAAGAGAAGATGCACGTCCGTGGACTTGTGGAGGCCAAGGAGTGGAGCGGACGTGAAAAACGCGGAGAGGGGCCAGACGCAAAGAGAAGAGGTTCGTGTCTGTGGACACGTTAGAGTGGCTCGGACGTGAGGAGAGAAGATTCGCGTCCGAGAGCCGTTGAGCGTGTCGAAAAAGCGGGAACCGAGAGAGGGTTCCAGCTGATGGGAGGGAGGACGAGTTCAGCCAATGGAGACGACGAGCGCAGAGGTGCACCGACATCGGAGGAGAAAGGATGCACGGAGCAAGAAGAAGAGCGAAGACGGGTGTGAGGCGAGACGAGGAGGCGGATGAAGACCGTCGCCTTGTCGCGTGGAGGAGCAAGGGATGGGAGAGGGTGGTGGAAAGGAGAAAGAAAAAGCGTCTACGGAGAAGACGAGAAGAAGAAAGAAACTGAGACGAGAGAGCGAGGAGGGAGTACCGAAAAGAAGGTCGGTGATGGGCTCGTCGGTGGGAGAATGCTAACGCGTCGAAGATGTCTAGACTTGCTGTGATACCATGTAAGATTGTGTATAGGGAGAGTCGGGTCTATATATATACAGAGAGTAATCCAGTAGTCTAACAGATGTGAACTCATTTACTACCTATAGTGAATAGGAAGATAAAAACATTTCACCCTGTTAGTACATATTTATTTATAGTTAGCTTCATCCTCTTAAGGGCCGATGATGAACATTGCAATCCAACTTTGAACCAATGTGTTGTTTAGCTCATTGATCAAATGTAAACGTCCATATTTCTGAGGCCTAATTTCAACACTTTGAAACATTTAGCTCTAGAAATGAATGGTTATTATAAGAGAAATGAAGGACTGGAGAACAACCACTGCAGAATTACGCCATGGTACTCAGCTCCTGCACTGCAACCACACACGACTACAAAATTGAGCATACCGGTGGTGATAAATCTAATTGGGCAGTGTTCTCTTGCATCACAACCGTCAATCGAAAACTAAAAGCTAAATTACATCTATATATATAAATGGCCATGGCAGACACCTATTTTAATTAACATTATTTTCATAACCCAGAAAACTTTTCTTTCTTCCTAAATGCAGAGTCACAATGATTCACGCATTTGTGCTTTCGCTGAAGAATCGGACAAGCACCAATGCAATTTCTCTACGATTGTAAACTTATATAACACACGAACTGAGAAAACATGGACAATTGGTTGCAGAACATTATCTATTATTGCACAGGCAACTTGCATTTCCTACAGCTACAACTGATCCAAAGAATTTTACCTGTCGTTTTGTTCTGAAGAACTGAACAGCTACAACTGTCTTTTGTCCACTACAACGATGCCGGGGCACGGCAGAATTATGCCACGATAACAACAATCAGCTCCTACATTGCAGCCACACAGAATTACATTGTGGCTACTTGGCCATGGATGACATCTGACGGGAATCACAACGAGAAAGTACGTAACAAAGGTAGGAGACGCACCCTCTCGGGAGCAGGTGGCGGCCGACGGCGAGGTAGCAGAGGCGGTGCCCGGAGTTGAGGACGAGGAAGCTGCGCCGGCGGTGGTAGCCGAGAAGGGATTGGCCGGCGAGATGTGACGGCGCTGGCTCCGCCCTGGGGGGAGGAGCCTCGCCGGGAGCGATGTGAGGTCGGAGACGGCGGCGCGTCATAGAATCAGCGCCTCCGACCCACCTACCAAACGACGGCGACTCGACGGAGAAAATGGCAGAGAGAAATTACGGGCCCCGACTTCGTTAGGCCGAAAATGTATTAGTCGTTTCGTTTCTTTCCTACTACCTCCACCTCCGTCCAATAAAAATAAATATATCTCATCTATAAAAAAAAGCTAAAATACTATTTATTTTAATAAACTCACTATTGTCAAACGTATTTGTCTCATACTTTTTCAAATTTTAATAAATCAATTATTTTAAAAGTAAAGTCTCTATGTCTTTATGAACAACTGAAGAGATATTTAGTTATCAGTCACTTATTTATGTTTAACTTAAGATTATTAAATTCAGTATAACAGGTCTAAGTGAATCTTATCACATTTTTTTAAGTAATTGATATGTGAGATCTAATTATTTAAAAAAGAAACTTATTATAATTATAGTTGCACCAAACAGCTGATCAAGTTTGTTTAATCTTATGCGTGATAAACTGTGATAAAGTATGGCTGGTAACAAATCACTCACGAAGTATGCGTGATAGAGAGGGTATTATGAAATTTCATTCCCCTCACAAAAACTAAGAAAGACAATGTGAAACATCATCAGAACTCTTAGCTTCCCATTATATTCATCTCCTATAGTTAAAAAGGGGAAAGCTAATAAACGGTATCTCGTCCACACTACCCGCACGGTATTACCCACGCGTGCGAGGCGTGTGAGTATGTAGCATTAGCTTAAGCCTTTTTCTTTAGCACGGCCCCCATGACCCACACCACCACTGTAGGGAATCACGCATGGGATTTGTGGGTTTTTAGTGCGTGCACTAAAAAAAATAGTGAGGAGAAGTTTCAAGAGAAAAAAAAAGCGCGTAAGTAGAATCTAGTGGTGAGAGAGGGGAGAGTAAGTGGGTTGTGTCAAGTAGGAGGTAATGTAGTACCAGTATGTGCTTTGCCAGGTACAATGCGAATCTCAAAAGGTGATGGAAATACTACTCACGTCATGCGTCACCTCGGTCAAAAACACAATACAAATCTCTAAAAGTGATTGGACAGCAATACAGTACGTGCAAATGCACATAGTTATGATAAATCGAGGCATCATATATGGTACACGTATGTATCATCTCTGGTGAAGTATCACCGTATCAGACTGGTGCCCGTATTGCTGCACAAGACTCCTCTCACTTTCTTAGCTCAGGTCTGGTATCGATACATGTACCAACAGATATCAAACAATACCGATGGATATTAGCCCATAATAATAGGGTATTAGATTTGGTATCAGCCGATATCAATTAGTACTTAAATCTGATATCAACAATATCAATTAGTATTAATAGATATTAGATTTAGTACTTATTGTAAACATACACGGTGTACCAAGATTAATACTTATGATTCAAATATCACTACTGTGTCTAGGCATCAGAATCACAAATAATGCTTCACGGGTACTATACATGATACATCCCAATATCCTTAAGGTGTCATCCAATACCCTCGAGCTATCGTGATATATCTGTGATGCTCTAAATTCATGTGGTCCCAGCTTGACAATGCATGGTACTAGCAGACATAGGTCGGAACTCGTGAAGCTGATCGGAGCGGTCCAATTCCGAAGGGATCGCATCGGAGCCGTCCGCCCCGCTATTTATACGCCCACGCGCTCCCCTCTCCTCCGCTCGTTGCTCTTGCTTTTCTTTCTTGTGCCACAGCCCAACCCCAACGCCACCACCGGTACTACTAGTGGCGTGAGCAGTAGCCAGCTTTCCTCTCTCTCTCTCTCCATCTCTCTCGTTTATGCCATACAATTGAGACAGTCATAATATCTCTGAAACCTGTCATAGAAAATGCTTTCAGTTTAGGCCACAAGAGCACATCATATGACAAGTAAAATGAATGATCTCTTGCATGTATCATACATGTATTGGCATCTCTGCAATAAGCAGACCACCGGTTTCTTCCAGAGCCTTGAGAGTGGCTACCTCGCCACCAACAACCATGTTAATCACAATTCCATCTGCACCAACATAGCTCATCAGCGACCGTAAAAATCAATAAGATGATGATTAAACAATATTTTCTACCTGCTGCCAAGCATGTTGACATACGTCTGAAGTAAGCTTCCTGAAAAACTCAATTGAAACTTCTATTTAGTCTAAACATCAAAAAAATCAAACTGGAGGAGCTCTAAACTGCAGACTCATGGTTTGCCCATGACAATACTAATAAAAGCAACAGACATCCTGAAAGACATGGGGGTTTCCCTCACCATCTTTGTGGGAAGTTCATAGTTTATCAGCACGCAAGCCATAAGGTGGGTCTCTCCTAGTGTTGTCTGGGGCAAGCAGGCATCTGTTGCTACTATGATGGTTAGTTTTGAATCTGTATTTTCAGTCTTGGGCCTATCCGCTATATCAGCAGCAGCTTTAGTATGATTCCACTGGATTGTTGCTTGACGGAATTTGTCAAGAACCGATGCTCGCTCTGATTCGGCCTGATCACTATACTGTATTGACAAAACACATTAGAAATGGAGTATCTAGAAAAATTCAACACATTAAGTAGCTAGCAAAATCCATTAACATAATAGAAAAAAGCTAGTTGTATCAGGGGTGACAGAAACTAAGGAACCTAAGGACCTTTGGGTACAGAAATTTAGTTTGTCTAATCGCATTAGCATTTTTATAATTCATAAATGCAGCTACATTACTCCATATCCGCAGTTTTTTTAGGAATCAAACAGCTACCAAGAATCAACACCATAAGAAATGTTACATACAAGGTACTAGTACAACAATTTGCAGCACCAATCAAGCATACCAGCGGTGATAATGACACGAAGGGGAGGCTGGCGACGTCGGCGCAGACAGCGTCTAGCTCGTCGCGGGAGGAGACGCAGACGGCGATCGGCAGCGCGCCCCGGCGGTCGGCCACGACGCCGAGGAGCTCCAGGAGCGTCCTCTGCAACACAGGCACGACCACAGATGTAAATTCAGTTCACGAAGGCGTGCCCCCACTAGTCGGAGCTGGACACGGCCACCATCGGAGAGAGGAGAGAGGAGAGAGAAGAGGACGGGGAGCGGCGGCAGGGCAGTACCATCTTGAACTGGTGGCGGTCTACGGCGAGGTATAAATGGCGGCCGGAGCTGAGGACGAAGAAGTCGACGGGGAGGAGGTCGATTAGTACTGGTTAGCGAAACACAAGACGAGACGAGAGACGCACGGGTGGGCGATTGGGGAGATTGGGGCTCTCACCTGGGGTGGGATGGCGTCCCTGCGGGAGAGGTCGGAGACGGCAGCGCGTCGGAGAACTCGGTGGCGGTGGCGGCCGGTGACCTCATGGCGGCCGGCTGGTGGATGGGGGACGCTCGCCGGAGAAGAGGGGAAACCGAAACGGGGAAATATTCCTCCGTGGGAGGAGTATTCCCCTATGGAAAGCCCATCAGGCCGTACGTCTCTCGGCCCAAATGAACAACATCTGAATTGAATTCATCCTGTGCGCATGAATTTCTTTAATTCAAAGCCGACATGTCTTCAGATTGGAGAACGGCGAAGTCTACAATTTCAACCTGGGTGGACATATTTCCTATGCTCGTACTTTGATTTTGTATTTCCTATTTTAAATGGTCTCCTTTTTCTTAAGTCCATTGTGTGGTTAAATTGAATTTATGTTTGAAAATAAGGACACTATTTCACACACAGAAGATGATTGTCTGATTGGATCTCTACAAATTTTTGGAAATGTATAAAATCAAAATTTGGCAGAGGTAGTGTAAGTGTTCTAAATACCTCACATGCATGTATGCAACTTGGTGGAGTAGTGCATATCATATTCTATATTAAATGTCTCTGAGAATCTACTTTTAGAATTACTCATATCATATCCATATTTATTTTTTTTTCTACTTAGATAAGAAAGCATTTAAGAGTATAAATATAAAACTGTAACAAAAGATCTCAAACTGAGACCAGAAAGATAAGCCACATATCTACTTATCTATCTCATCTTACTAAGTTTAGATTTGAGAAGTCCGACAACAATTAGCCAAGGACCACTATGTCTGAGTTTTATACCGATATTATAGCAAAAGTTTCTTGCTGCTCCTGCTCTATACACACATATAATATATATATATATATATATAATCTGACTAAACAGGAGTAGTAATATTATCTCTAAACAGTTTTTTATTTGCTGCAAATGTTTGATACGGTTGCTTAGCCATTGTTTTGCTGTCATCAAGAAGAGTGCTAAATTTTGGTTAAGATATATTTATGTGATTATTTCGCTATTAATTTTTTATGCTATTAAATTTTGTAAGATATATTGTTGCAATCATCTCTTTTGTTTAGTATAATCTGCCCTGTTTTTGTAAAAAAAAAAAGTAGGGTACCATATCAAACCAATGTTTTCATGTGCTTTTTACAAGTAACAAACTTGTGATTATTTGGTCTTATTACGTGTATAATTATATGCTTTGTACGTCACCTCGATCACCAATTTTGCTTAAGCAATTGCAGCTGCAAAATTACACTGCTACCTACTTACCTACAGATACAAAGTAGGCCGTCCAGTCGGTACGGCGTGCCTAAAAGCCCCCATCATTTTGTGTTTAGCTGCTTGCTGAGCTAAAATCCGCCCCCAAATCCTATCCTCTTCATCATCTTGACAAACTCCTCGTGGTCGACCTCACCATCGCCTGCAAAAACAAAAACTCTAACTGATTATCACCCATCCGTCTTCTTTCGGTCAAGTTTCATGCACCAACTAGGCCATTAATTGTAAGAACGTATCTGCGCACGCAAACTTGAGATGTACTTGCTGCGTACACTAATTAACAAATGTAAAAAAAATTAAAAAAATATTGCAGTACATATAAGTCATTTTTAAGTATTAAAAAAAAGATCTAATGGTTTTAATACTCTCTACATATGACAAATCTGATGTTGAAATTTTATTCATGTATATGCGGAGTAAATAGAAGCACATGAACGAATTTTTGAGAAGTATATTTAGCATTTGTTAATTTATGTGCACGAGGAGTGCGCTCAAATATTGCATGCACAGGAGTACAGGGCATGTTCCTGTTAATTTCTCGGTTAAATCCAAGCCACGTAGAATCAGAGAAAAGAAAACGGTGGGCGGTGGGAGAGAAACAATTAATCTGGACCGTTGTCGTCGGCGGCCTCGATCATCTCCCTGACCTCGTCGAGCGTGAATGGCTCGCCGGTCTCGATGGCCAGACGCTGGATGTCTACGTCCGAGATCTTCCCCTGTTCATTGTGCGTAGTAGCAGAACATCATCAGTCAGTGAAACAAACGCATCGATCAGCTGTATATGCTCAGATTCAGATTCAGAGAAATAATGTGCAAAAAGAAGAAGAAGAAGAAGAAGAAGAAGAAGAAGAAGAGGGAGAAGAAGAGTGTAGCTGACGTTGGCGTCCTTGTCGATGATCTTGAAGGCCTTGTTGAGCTCCTCCCTGGCGTCGCGCTCGCCCATCTTGTCGGTCATCATGTGCACGAACTCGTCGAAGTCGATCGTCCCGCTCCCGTCCTTGTCCACCTCCGCGATCATCTGCTGTATTTGCTGCATTTCCGTACACCCACAACAACAACAGTTTTAATGCATCCAATCCATCCTCTACTTTAGTCGTCAGCAGCTTCCAACAAATGTTGAACAGATCTGTTCTTTTCTTGTGATCTCAAAGAGAAATGGATTCAGAAAATGCACGCTCAGGTTGCTGCTACGGTGCTACCTCTGGTGTCAGCTCAAACCCCAGTGCTCTGAAAAGACAGAGAAGATAGCAATATGTCAGCTTGCAGCCACAACTTACAATTCGGATTTAGGAGGACGATAACATTTGAAGAAACATATGTATGCACCTCATGGCAACGTTCAGCTCCTTTGGATCGATGGTGCCTGCATTGCAAGGATGCAGCAAGCAATCAAGAACAAGCGAGCGATTCCATGTTTCAGTTGTTCATCAGTGCAAGAGGAGAAGAAGAGGATGAGAAATTCAGAACCTGATCCATCGGTGTCGAAGAGGTCGAACGCCTCTTTGATCTCCTTCTTCTTCTGCGCCGTCAGCCGCTTCTTCCACACCTGCTTGTCTCTCCTGTACCCGCCGCTGCCCGCCGACGAAGCCCCGTCGTAGTACCCCCTGAATTTGCTCCCCTGCGTCTCCGAGTTGGTTCAGATTTTTTTTTCAGCGAGTGCTGGTTCAAATGCTGCTCTGACGCTCTCCACGACAATTTCTCACACTTCCAGTATCAATATTAGCATCATACTACTATATGGTAATCTAGCTTAGAAACTATTTCACCCGTTTATCCTATCAAAATTACGAATTTGGGATTCAGAGAAGAAACCACTGGGAGCATATCAGCATACTCAAAAGGAACTTCAGTTTGTTTTTCAACTCAAGTATATATTTAGGATGCCGGATAAGTTGTTTTTTATAAGCAGTTCGCTAATCAGGCAAAATTCTGCATATATTCAGACTAGAAGAGGCCAGTTCCTGCTTTAAGCTAAGAAAAGCATATATAGCTATCAAAACGAGAAACTAGCTAACGAAATTCAGCTACTTCCTCAGAGACTAATCAAGAAACCGGATGAAAATCAGACACCAAACTAGAGCCAAATATGAAAATAATACGACGGATGCGACAGAGCCATAGGAAACTTAGCATCTCATCAGCATATATATGTGCAGAGAGCAAGCTTGCATACCATGATTTAGAGGTAACCGGAGCTGATAATCTCTCGAAGACGATGATCGATGCCAAACTGCAAAGCAGCTCTGAAACTTCACTTACTTTTCCTCTCTTTTCTGCCTGTCAAGCAGGCAGGTAGCTTCTTGATTCTCCGTTTCTTGAAGAAACTGAAGTGAGCTGGAGGAAGAAAGGGTGAGAGATTAAAATTGGTTTCTTGCGCCGTCACGGACGAATCGAACAGTGCAAAGTAAGCGAGACGAATTGAAGAAAAAGGAGGAGAAGAAAGTGATGAAAGTTGGAACGCGTACAGGACTCCAGGTCCAAGGAAGTGCACCACAGCACGTCAGTACAGTAATCACTCAACAGGTAGTCGTCACTCGTCAGTGATTCATGCTGCATCCGGTCCAAATCAACTTGCCGTGGGCACCCTCACACTTCTCAACATGACAACATTGTTTGTCTACTCGAAAAAAAAATTGTTTGTCTAAAAGAGTCTTTTTTTTTCTTTGGGTGGGCCCTGCCATTTAAGCCGATCAAAGATAATTCTAAGTTTTAGAATTTATCTTTTTTTAAAAAATAATTTCAGGTAGATTACTTATCTTCTTAGCCAATTCAAAAGGGCGCTGGGAACATGACCCCAAAAAACCCACTAAATTAAACCTAAGCTCGGAAAAAAAAAGCTCAGCCAACCACATGGCTGTTACTTTTGAAAAGTACTTTTCTGATCATTAATATCTGATATTTAAGATACGATTTGTCAACCTTTTGAAATCTTGGCCATCAACAAATTCTCTCATGCTTAGTTTTTTTTAAAAAAATAGTGTATATATATATTTGTCTTGCAAAATATAATCATAATATCATAATCTTATTCTAACGTAAGATTAATCGTGAAAATTTTAAAATCTTATCCTAAGCACTTAAATATCTGACTAAAAGTAAGTAATGATATACAACATTCTGATTTGTGGTCCAAATCAGTTCGCTGTGGGGGCACCGTCACATCTCTCAACATTAATCGTTAAAAAAAGGTTTTCTTGATCATATAGAAACGCTTTAAGCTGAAACTAATTTTGTATTGCTGCTCGCCGCCAAAAAATCCCACGATCGGAGAGAGACGGCGGCTCAGTCACGCGAAGACCTAGGAGGTCTGCTTGTCTCCAGTGCAGGTCCTTAGGTCTCGAGGTTCGTGGACGTGCCAGTCAATTTGACCCTGCAATTAATAAGGAGGTGAGACGAGCAGATCCGATACAGACGCTCGCTATCGGCTGGCTACCGATAGGTTTGGGATGCTGTTTGATCGATTGGGAAGCCAATGTGGACAGGTGTCGACGAGCGGTCGACCGTAGAGCCGATGGAGGAACCAGAGTGTGCTCAGAGCATATTGAGACGCATGAGATCCCTCCGGACAGCCGAACAGTGATTCATCGGCTGGAAAAACCGATGAAAGCGGATGCGGCCTAAGCAATGATTAGCGTAAGAAGGCACGGGCTGCAAAGTCGATGCCGCTCCGGATATGACAGCAAGAGACCCGTCGTCCATCGTGGCAGCGCCATCAATACCGAACCTCGAAGATCGGACCTAACCGAGACAGTACGAGGCCGGGGCCAGCGGCGATGATACAGAGGACGCCAAATCGGCTATGCCGTAGCAAGGATAGGAACGAACCCATCGGCTAGCTGAGTCGATGAGGAGACGCCTCTTTGAAGGCGGATGCGTATCGGCTGGAGGTCCGATACGTTTGGCGTTACGCGTCGTGGGACGTCTCTAAAGGCTAATGCGTATCGGGCGAGGGGCCGATGCGCTGGACGTGAAGCACAGAGCATGGATAACTCATCGGCTAGCACTCTGATGATACACCGTGCAGAAGCCTATAGGCCTGAAACTCGATCTACCGTCGGCAACGCCGTAGGTCGGACCTAACCGATGCAGCACGAGACTGATGACAGCAGAGGGAGCTTAACGGGCCGATAGGTCTAGTACGGATGTGATTCGATACATCCGATCGGCCTAAAAGGTCGGACCTAACCGATGCAGCATTAGACAGAGCAAGATATAATGAGATGGTGGCGGGACTTACTCCTTCGCCGGAGATCGGACTTAACCGATGCAGCCCCACGTCGAGAGCCAGAACCCGCCGGTAGAACCTAGATGAACTAGGGTGGCGATGCGCCGAATTTAAATATGATCGAGAGATATTTTACATGTTTCCAGGGGGTCTATATTTATACCCTGGATTTACAGACAGAGTCCGACGCGTCTACGACCATCAGACATTATTTCCTAGTAAGAACAAAGGAAAATATTCCTAAAGAAATTAACTAACCAGCTAGACCTCGTTAATTGAGTAAGTTTATAATTTACAAAAATAAGCACCCTGCCGTGGAGTCCACGGCTCCTCCGCAAATCCGGTTTCATCTGAATAATCTTCCAATTTGTAACCGAGTATTCCTTTGCTGCAACCTAATCGGCTTTTCCACTGTAGCTATCGGACCTTTTTTAGTCAAGCCGATCATTCTCCTTCCTTCCCTCGGGCTTCTCGGACGTGATCCCGATTGGACAATCCCCTGTCTTCAAGCTGATCCAATCTTCTACTAATCTGATCGGCTTTTCTACAGTTGTCCATCGGCTTTGTTTCAGTATCTCCATCGGCCGATGGCTGCATCAAACTCTTCAACGGACCTCTCAGCCGATCGGCTTTAGCCTCATCGGATCTCCCAACCGATCGGCTTTAGCGCCATCGGATCTGCCAGATTTTGGCGTTAACACATGCCCCCCAATTTCAGAGTTTCCCAATAGAATACGAAATTCCGAGCCATTAGAAACCTCCGCAAACCAGAATGACCCGTTAAAACCCCATTAATCGGCTCAGATCTCTACCTAGGTTGTTCCGCCTCTATAAAATATATCCCTTCCTCAGCCTTCTTCCACACACTTCTTCTCATCAAAAACCCCGAACCTCGACGAGCTCCACAAGCATCCGCAAATTTCTATGAATCTCGACGGGCTCATAAGACTGAAGGTGAGCTCTCGCAGATTTCTTCATCGGCCGCTACTCCTTCGTTTGCGCAATGTCTTCCACACACATAATCCCTGAGGTAACCATTATCTGCTCTTTCATCCTATGTTTTGCACGATTCTTCCCCATCCCGATTCTTCCCCATCCCGATTTCTCATCAGTAGTCGGGTTCTGGTTTCTGTAGGATCTTAAGAGTCAGATCACTATTCCAATCTCTGACCGCCCTGATCACTTCTTTCTTAGCCCTATGGGTAACGAGGATCCGACTAATTTCATCAACTCCGAAACAAAAGGGATCCCATTCAAAAACTCATTCATGGCCATCACCGATTGGGCTCACAGCTTTAGATCCTAGCCTAGCAAACTCCCTGAATGGAGGAACTAGTAACTTAGGGTTTCTGCCTCCAAAAAGAATTTATGGGAGGATCTGAAAATATACCATTGCATTAACCTTTTCTTAGCCGATATGGAAAGTAATGAGCCTCTGCTTGCATCGGCTTTTTACTTCTGGTCGGACATCTTGAATGCCTTCATGTTCGGGCATGGGACGATGACTACTACCTTGATAGATGTTACTATGTTGATCTGCCTCAACACCACCCACTATATGAACCTTTTTAGTCTCAGATTCAAACCTAAGCATCGACTAAACACCAAGAATGTCGGAGGTTGGACTAAGTACATTTTCTTGCATAACAAATCCTCCGGCCCAGTCGATGGACGTGAACATGTAGCGTTTTTGAATCTTTGGCTGGAACGATTCTTCTTTAGCGGTTCAACTCTCGGTCCAACAATGAGCATGCAATGTCTGGCAGAGCTCCTGGCTGATCACCGCCAAATTCCCCTGGGGCATTATCTTCTCGGAGCAACTTATCATCTGCTTCATCAAGTTACGACCAAGCTGTCAACAGGCCATCCAGTCGGACATATCAGCGGACCCTGGTGGTTTATACAATTTGGCTGAACGTCTACACCTCTAAAGTCATTGTCAGGCCCCCTTTCTCTTCCATGACATTCCCGACTGATTACCCAGAAGAAAACGAGGCCAGCCGACGCCGATGCATTTCGCTGGGTGAAGCTTCATCGGCTCTTCCTGGAAGCAAAATGACCCCCCTCGGACTCAACCGATGGTTTAAGTGCTTCTACTACAGGTTTACCAAAGAAGTCACCATCTGGTTCGCGTATGAGGATGACTCGTCCTTTGAAATGCCTTCCAGGTTTCATCCGATAAATGCCTTAGCCGATGAAGAATCGAAGACCATCTTTTTATCCTCCATAACTCCTTGTCTTCTGTCGATTGGATTTTCAATGGACCGATCCCAATATCCATCATACGAGTTCTACCATCCTTTGGTTAGTGCTCGTCAGTTGGGCTTCGGCCAACTCCCCATCGGCTTGTTCTTCATCGGTAAGCTCCAAGCGCGTGGAAAAGTGAAAAGCGGCTTGGAGTATGACCAACTTAGTTCAATGACATCGAACGTGTTCTTAGGGACTATCTCCACCTTCGAGCCCTACATATCCAATACCAAAATCTTCGCTCGATGGTGGTCAGAATGGAGAAGGTACTTATATAGTCTATCGGCTGAGTATTATTGCCTTCGTCTCAATCCCGACTACGTGAAATCCGATGAAGAGGTAATCCTTCTCTCACTATCATGTCTTCATTGTATTGAATTTCAACTGTATCTTGATTCCCGTGATTCCACAGGCTAGCGACAAAGAGGCACCTTCGACCAGCGCAAGTGGTCGGCCGATTATCTATCAACCTCCATCGCCCAAATCCCTCCTTGGGCAAAGCGGTCCACCTCCATCGGCTCTCCTTCGAGTGTCGCAAGTGTCAGGGCCAAAGCGCAAGAAACTGGCTGCTCGATCAGTTTCTAAGAGACGAAAATCCGACGCCGATGTTGTCATCGTTGTATCGGCTTCACGAAACCCTTCTCCTGCAGCAATTCTACCTCCTCCTGCATCTCCGCTGGTAGGTGTCAGCGTCAATTCTCTGTTGCCTTTGTTTTATCCTGACACCTTCGCTTTGCAGCCTGAACCATCGGCTCCCGAGGTCCAAACGTCGGACCCTGTTACTGAGACTGAGCCGATGGTATCCTCTAAAGTTTTAGCATCTACTCACACTGCCCCACATCAAGCTGATACCCGCACAAAAACTGCTCCCACTGTCTCTCAGGTACGTCCATCATACATGTCATTTTTCTTGACTTATGATCTCCAAGTTTACTAATGTTGTTATGCAGTCATTATCCAATCTGTTCTCCTTCGACATCGGCAAATACCTAAAAGCAGAGAAAGACTCAGCCACCAGCACAACGATCGAAACATTTTTGCCAGCCGATACACGTTAGCAGTTGTCAGATATTATGCATCAGCTAGAGGTTCCGATTGACTCGCTGGTGGAAGACTGCAGGTCGATCTGGGGAAGACTTGCAGAAATTCAACACCTCCTATCTACGGAACTGTTGGATGCACTAACGCCTGCTGCTTACTTAGAATTTCAAAGGACCCAGCTGACTGCATCAAGACGACGCATAGCCGATCATGCTGAGCAAAGCCACCTGGCTCACAACAATCGGCTGACTGCCCTTGATAAAAAGAATAAACTCGATGAAATGTCAGCTGACCTTCAACACGCCAACACCAAGCTTTGCCTCTTGAAGAAACGAGAAGTCGATTTGATGGCGGAACTCGACAAGGTTCGTGAAGACATCAATTCCACCGAGTCCCATCTCATTGGCCTACCAAAGTCGATCCAAAACCAAGAGACCAAGGTAGCAGACAAAGTGCGGCTAGCAGTTCGCCGGCACAAGAACTTAAAAACTATCCCCGGATCAGACGAAGATGACATCCGCGCTATCAACGATAATAGATCAAATCCGTCTACGCGCGATTGAGGCCATTAAGAAATTCTTGTAAAATTTTAGCCCCATCGGATCTTCCAGCCGATCGGTTTTAGCGCCATCGGATCCATCAGATTTTGGTGTTACCAATTGCAGAATCTGATTTTTAAGAAAAATTTTAAATATATTTTTTATATGTGTTCTTCGCAATCAGAAAAAAGAGATAAGCTACAAAAGTGGCGAAGAAACCCGAGCTCAACCAAGAACACTGTACTGAAAGAATTTTCTTGATGCACATTGTACAACGTTTTGATTTCAGGATCCTTCCATGAGCGACTAATTACACAGTAAGCCGCCTTCTACTCTACATTTTCTTCACAGGAGGATAGCGTTCAGTACGGCTTTGACAGGGAACAGGCTAAGCTACTGCCACCGTCACAAAATATACTCTATTAACTATCAATATTTTAATCTTAACCATTAATTACTTTAAGCGATTAATTTTTGGTTAATAAAACTTACATGATTATATTTATATCGTGACACAAATTGCTAATATAGTATATTTTAAAGTATATATAAAGTTTTTAAAAAAACAAATGGTCAAAGTCAGCAAGTGAATAGTAACTTCTTACAAGGTATTTGAAACTTATGCATAATAGATTTTGGAGGGACAGGGCCCACCGAACAGATGGCAACTGCAGCTTGCAACCCACACAGGGCAAAGGCATATATAATCCATGCAATTTGGCACCATTAATTTTGACAGCGACAGGTATTTTTGTAACATGAAAGTCCTTCTCTTTGGTTGAATTGTTGCTTTACCTCTGGTATACATGTCACCAGCGCGAAAATTATAGGGATTTATTGGTTGACTAATACGGATTTTACATTAAACGGTGTGTATTAGCTATTAAAAAATAATATATAAGTAAACTTTTGAATAATTTAAAAGCCTACATAAATAAACTATGTTAAAAATTTTAAATTTAAAATTAAATTCTAAAATTTATATTTTAACAGTGATGATAATACTTATATTTTTATGAGGTGGAAAGTTATCTAGATGTCCCTAGCCAGAATTGCGTGAGTCATCCTGATTCAATTCTGATGCTCACTATTACAGATTAACGATACAAATAGACAGATGTGTTTTCGGTAGTAATTTTAGTAAGATTCAAGAGTTCATTCCTAGCGTTAGTTGCTTCGACGTGTGTGGTAAAGGAAGCTAACCTTTGAGCGTGTACCGTGTCATGTACGCGTGTGATGGTATGTGCCTATGCTTGTTTCGTGTGAGTGCAAAAAAAAACGCATTACCAACTTGTCCAGGGATAGCTCCAAAAATAGCTCGAATTTTGTTCTATCTTAATTGAAGCGTGTCAACATATAATGCCCCATAAATGTGTTCATACTTCTGATGAGTCGAACTTAAAGGTTAGTATAGTTCGAAATGCAGCTAACTTTGATTTTGAGACTTTAGTGAAATACTTAAAAAATACTAGTAAGTCATACGCATTAGTTTGTTTAAAATCATTTTGTTGTCGTTTAATTAGTCAAGGAACCATAATTACCCCCTCCGTTTGTTTATACTTTATCACCATTGATTAATACCATTGACTAATACCTTTGTAAGTTTGATCATTAATAATTTTTAAATGATTAGATTATGATAAAAAAGTTTGATACTTACATTTAATATATAATACACCTCGATAATATAACATCTATTTAGGTATTTTAAAAAAATAAAAAAAGATAAATGATCTATGAATAGTGGTTGGTGACAGGTATAAAAGAACAGAGCTATTATTACTGGAAATCATTCATAAGCGTAGAAAAAGCAACTTAAATTAAAGTCCAACAGCTTGCCAAATGTTTGGTAGCTAGCAAACCAACCGATTATAGTTTATTACTTTGGTAATAATTAAAAAAGAATTTTGGGCCAAAAAATAATTAAAAAAGAATACTTCAATAATAGCACAACTTGTGAGATGAGTGTAATTTAGTCATTTATCTTGGAAATTAGTACATTTAATCCTTCTTATTTATAGGGTGCAGATCTTATTGATTAAACACATGTTACTTGAACTATTTGTTGCCAAGTTGAATGCTACTCTTTTCTCAATCAAACATGAATATGCCCATCCACAAATAAAATCATGAAGGTTATTTTACATTTTTACTTCTTCCTTAAGCGTCTAAGCTATACTTAACCTTTTCATAGGGCTACAACCCCCTACGCCCTGGATTTGCATGGATAACGAAGACAGGAGAGGGGGAAGAAGAGGGGAGAAAGAAGGAGAGAGGCTGGAGGAGAAGGAAGAAGTCAATAAGCCCCTTTCAACTCATGGCTGAATCCATCCCTACATATAAGAGCATAACATGTTTAGTCAGCATGCCTTCCAACTTAACAATAAATAAACCATATAGCATGCATCTTATGAAATTTATATCATATTTTCAAGTGGAGATATGACTAATTAAAACGAGCTCACGCGGTTACAGGATTTGCATTTTCTTACCATTAATTACCAAGATATTTGACAAGATTTATCTCATCAGTCAAGCCCTTATCTCGTGGGTAAGCGACGATGTCCCGATAGCTCGCTAGGGTTCGTTAATTGCATCCCTTTATATATTCATCTCGATCTCTCGGCAGATAAACGTATGCACGCACCCTCCTCTTCCACCATTCCTCGCCCGCCGAATGCATTGATGAAGTGGCGAATTTGCAAAGGTTAATTGATTTCCATTGGAATCAGATTCGTATGGAATAGCTTATTCAGAGATGATTTCTTCTGCTTGTCAGATCTTTCGATTTTGATTCCCTCTTATTTGCTTTCTGATCGATTTTCGGATCATTGATCGATCTCTCCCTCTCCATTTTCCTGCAGTCCCGTTTGTTTGACTGTTTTGCTCAATGCATGGGTGGATTTTGCACCTAGTTTGGCGTGCCAGTGATGAATTCTTTGATGAGTTTTGGTGAATTCTGGAAGAATTTTGTGGTGCTTGTATTCATCTCTTCCACCTTGAGGCACACGCGCTGCATGGACGAATCTTCTCTCTACTCTTTTCTCCAGTTCGACCCAATTTTTACTTTAAATTTGAATATGAATTCTAACCTTTTGACTCGTGTACCAGCCAACAAAAGCTATCTGAGGATAGGATAACGATACCGATCGCTGGCGCGGACGGGAGCAGATCTGGACCGTCCGTTCGTTGGCCCAGCGTATCGTAACCGTCCACGTGGCTGGCTGGTCCACGCACGGACCACCGGTGGCTCTGTCGGACGGGGCCCACGCGTGACGCGCGGGTCCTTCTTGGCTTTTTTTTTTTAATTTTTCCCTTTCTCTTCTCCCTTCTCCTTTCTCCTCGGCTCCTTCCGCCACTTTGTGCGCAATTTCTCCATCTCCAAATCTCCTCTCGCGTCTGGGTGGGGATCGAGTCGATCGGGGTGTGTCGTTCTTGCTAATCCCTAGTCCTCCTCCGGGGCGTTTCGTCTTTGGCTCGATCTGGTCTTGGTGTCGAGTTCTTGTTTAGTTAATTGCCGCTTCGGTCGATTGATTCTTGGTTCGCGCCACTTTGTTCTGTTGGATCTCGAGCTGGAGCCATGGATACGTGGTACTAGTGAATCTCTTGGGTTTTTTTTTATGTTTAATAAATCTGACACATCTCCCGTGGTTCGATTGCTTCCTTGATTTGTGAAGATTTTGTTTCGGTTCTTGTGGCGTGCCAGTGATGATTACAGAACTAAGAAATGGTGAATTCTGGATGAATGTGCTCGCGTGCCGCTGGGTGCGCGGCCGTGTTGATCTTACACAGTTTATCTGAGTCACGCATCAATCAAATTTGATTTTTTTTCCGCTCTCCTTCCGTGTTCTTTCCGGCGATTTTCTTTTTTTTTGCTAATTTCTCCTTTGGTTAACCTGCTACTTTGGTTACCAGCACTGCATATACAAATTGAGCACATCATGCCATTACATCGCAATGGATGTGAGGTTTTACTCGCGCCTGGGATTTCAGGATTTGCAACCCAGCAGTTGCAAATTCGGCCTTAGAGTTGCAGATCCTTAATTTTGCCGGTAACTGAATTTTGACTCTCTTGGTTTGTTTACTCGGTCTGTCTGTCACATCTACCATTGTCCGGTTTCTTCTTTAAATTTGATCTGTCAAGACTTGTTTCGATTTTTCGCGTCGATTGCATCTTTCATTTTGATTTGTGAAGACTTCCGTTTTATTCTGGCGTACCGGTGATGGTTAAAGAGCTAGCAATGGTGAATTCGATGAATGTGCTCGTGTGCCTCTGGGTGCGCAGCTGTGGTGATATGTATTCTTACGCAGTTCATCTGAGGCACGCTTGAATCGAAATCGAAATCATCTTTTTGTCTTTTTCTTGTGTGTTCTTTACTGCGAACTCTCCAAGAATCCTAGGGTTTGTGTGTCTTGTGAAGTGTGCTTCCACAGCTGCAATTGCCCGCTGCTGGTAGCTGGTGAATCTCTCATTGATTCTTAGTCATAAACTGTGTTAGTCTCTGAAACTAAGCAGTTAGATTCATTGCAGATTCTTAATGGTGACGATATGCGAACATAGCATGTAAATTTATCCATTAAGCAGTAATACAAATGTAAATTATAACAAATGGCACATCAAGGTCTTTGCTTTCTGAGAATTTGAGGAAAAGAGCGCGTGCAATTTGTTGTCTCATACTAATAAATTATGTTAGAATTTGGGACACTTTCTTTTGATCAGTATATGGATGTATCTCGTTTCTCATGATTTGGGTGCAGATCTGAAGAGCTGTGCGGTTTGAACACAAAATCGGCATGGAAACCAACGTTGAACTTATTGAATCCTAAAAGAAAACATACCATTGAATCATTGTACATTCAAAACTCCTTGTAATTAACTTGGAGAATATTTGGAAGAGAGTTTGAAAGGAAATTCCAAAAAAGAAAAAGAAAGGCTGGAAGGATATTGTCAGTGGCGGAGCCAGGAATTTGAGAATGGGTACTTCAGACATAACCGCATAGGTGACAGTCCAAATGAATGAACAAAATAGCTCAAAATGGCTTAAATATTATGGAGATTCAGTGCTATGATTCTATTACAACTATACCACAAAATATGAAAGCGCAGAATAAAAAAAATAAATCTTGACACATGGAGTGGCCATGCCTTGAAAGCGTTGAATGATATCATCATCTTTAACATTCTGAAAGAAGTCAAGCTCAACGAATGAGACAAAGCAATTAGGGCTATGTACTCTTGAGTATCTTCGATTTTGAACCTGAATATCGAGATTACCCCGTGCGCATGGGCGCATCGACTGTTGGTGGCGTCGGAGAATCAGAGAGCTTGGCGTCAATAGAGGGGGGACGGCGGTGCACGGTTGCGTGGGCAGCAGCCGGCGGGCGGTGGCTCAGGCGTGCATCGCCAATTCCCCAATTCCCCCTTGTGCGGCGCGATGGGGATCGATAATTGATGTGGGCATCAGGGCATGCGATAGCCAACTGGCCATTGCCTCTCACAAGTTGCAGACCACATACCAAGATTACAGCTTCAAGAGTTGCACTTGCACCATCTTTTTTACAGCTAGGTTATAATCAGTTAAGAGTGTTACATGTTGCTACTTCGGTACTTGTCTTGACAAGCAACTGCAACGGTGAGTCACCCACAGATAGATGCACAAAGAGTGGCAGGACAACGAAGAAGGAACCACATAATTACAAGACCACACCAAATATATCCGAATGTTCAGACAGAAGGGACTGAAGACTACTAACATTACTTTTGAATAATGTACAGATGCATTCTTGGTCACATTTCTAATGCTAGGCCTCTTGTGCACCAAAGGCCTTCCTGATTTCAGCTATGACTCGGTTTGCGACATCAGGATCAAACATCCTTGGCAAATTTGAAGTCAGATCGACCTCGATCGACTTAGACCTCACGATTTGGTCTCTCTTCAGCATGCTCTCTCTCTCACCTTCTTCCATTTCTGAAGCATGATTGGCACAACTATCAAGCCAAATCTGAAGAATTTCCTTACCAACTGTTGCTAACTGACCACACACTATCTCTTCCAAGGTACCCTCTCCTCCTTGTCCACAGTCAATGGTGATCAATATTGCTGTTGGTGAAACGGCACTGCGCACGAAGAGAGATTGTGGTCGGTATAGATGGGTCTGCGGCAACTCTTCAATCTTTTCTCGCAGTTTGTCCACCTGAGTATTTTCATAGTACTTCTCTATGTATTCTGGGTGGAGTGCGAGGTCTTTCCGTGGGAACAGGTCCAGAATCACCACGATTGAAGTTAGGCTCCCTTGTATAAGTTCCATGAGGAAATTTGGAGCATCCGTCGAGGCATTCAGAAAGATGAGAAGAGATGTAATGTCGATGGCACCATTTGGGACTTTGCAGTGAAGTGAGGACTGGAGCATGAAATCAATCTGTAGACAAGAAAATTAATAATTCAACCCCATTTGTCATTCCTTGCAGAACTTAAGATATTCTACCACGCTAAGCCACTAGGCAGCATAACTCAAGTGTTAAATTGGTGAGCTTAATCTCATTATTTAAATGCAATTGATCATTTTCGCTACTCCAATTGTATCCATCCAATTGGTTTGATACCTTTTTTAGTTGAAAAAAAATCTGCGAGTGATAGGAAGAATCGTGAATGAGGTACAGACGCTAGAGCAGACCAATTGTTGCCATTTTGATCTTGGAAGATTCACAGCACTAGTAATTAGTAAAGTGAATTGATTTGATCACTATTAATCTAAAGAAAAAAATATATAATTTGCTCAGAAGTGTTGGATTATGGATCTTGGTTTCTAAAAGTTTGTGAATTAACCTTGATAGAACAATCACTATACGGAGTAGTTTAGCAGCAAATTTTCTGTGTAAACTGGCTGATTTTGACATAGCAATGCTCATTTGCTCTACTCCGCACTGGTTGTGCAGACCTGTTTTACTACCACTGCAATTTCACCAATTCATATGACTGTTTAATCATTTGCTCCAATCAGCACAACCAAATCTGTATGTTCTGACGAACAGAAGCGAGAGAAGGTGCCACTACCGTAGATCCCGGCGCGCCGCGGCGCACGTCGAGCGAGCCCACGGCGTTCCCGGCCCCGTTGCGGAACTCGGCGACGTCGGGCGGCACGGCCGACGGAAGCAGCTGCCCGCCCAGCCGCGCCTCCGCCTGGGACGCGAGCTCCCGCACCACCTCCCGGTGCGCCAGCTCCGACTCCGGTGCTTGCGGCGCGGCGGCGGCCCCCGGCGCCGACGACGCGCGCACGGCGCTCGACGACGTTTCGCCCCTGAGCCTGAGCGGGGGAGGAGCCGCCGCGCGAGGTAGCCGGACCGCGCCGCAGCGAGGGAGGGCTGGGAAGGCGACGGTGGCGGAGGACCGGGAGGGGGAGGTCGCCGGCGGCGAGCGGAGGTGGTGCTCTGGGCGGAGCATGGATCGCGCGAGGTGTCGACGCGTGGACAAACGGGCAAGAGATGAGCGCAAGAGGGAGTGAGAATGAGATGTGGTATGGAGGACGATTCCGTGAAATATTGGCACTGCACAACTACTCCCCTTACTTTTCTACTGCAAAAATTCAAAAAGATGCCTACTAATCCACCAAATTCTAAAACATCTCTACTGCAAACAGTTTTATTACATAGGAGTAACTTCTTTGCATCAGTGCAAAAGGATTTTCTAAGACAGTGAAATTGTCCGATAATATATACTCCCAATCTCAAGCATGATACAGTAATAGATTTATAATAATTCTCTCTAAAACGTATTAAGTTGTACTCTTCAAAATATAAAGACTTATCGGGATATAGCGATGTCTAAATTCCTATCAAAAATGTTTGTATTTTTTATTTTGGACGGAGGAAGTAGGATTTTAAAATATTGTATTTACTTTTCACCACGTTAATGCAAAATGTGCACCAAAATAAGCATGGGCACCTCAAGCCTTTCTCCTTGTTGGGGTTTGTCTTGTCCAGTCACTACCCTGTTACAATGCAAACTTGCTACAAGAAAATTGATTGACTGGTTAGTACATTAACAACACGACGAAATTATTGAAGCATCAATAAGAAGGTTTAATAATTAATTTGTAATTGGTTGAGATAAAAGAGTAAAGAAAAAAGTTGTTAATATAACTAATTGTTAAATATTTTTAAACAGATTATGGGAGAAAAAAAAGAGAAAAATAAGAAGAGTTTTTTTTCCGAATGCAAGTTGAACTCACACGTGTACTCACAAATAAACTTAGTTAGATAGGTGTAGGTGAGTACGTTTTTTAAAGTTTTTTTAAAAAATTATTAAAAAATTACTTTAAAAATTATATTAATCTATTGTTTAAATTTTTAGCTAATTAATGATATACTAATAAGTCACTGCGCTAAGAAAAAGATTATATCTTGTCTAGCCGAAAGCAGCCAAAGCATAGATTAGCCGTTGGTTTTTCACGTTGAAACCTATCTATCTGAGCTTATTGGTGAGTATACGTGTCAGTTTAACTTAATTTGGAAAAAAAATGATACATGTGCCGTAAACTCTACTTATTTCTCTTTTTTTTTTCAGAGTTCTCCCATCATTTGTTTAAGATATTCGACAATTTATTTAGCTTAGTTAGATTAACAACTTTTCCCTTACTCTCTTTAACTCAATTGATCATAAATTAATTTAATTTTGTCACGTACTTTCTCATATCAACTAATCACAGTCATCTTCTATCTAATTTTATTCATCTCCTTAATCCCCATAAAACAACAAAAATACTTATATTCTATTCTAGAATAAAGAGAATATGTCACAATCATCCCCATCTAAATTAGAAAGAAAATGGGAAGAGTATGGAACACAGCCTTAGTTCGCACGGTACCTGACGTACGGAGTACAACTGTGCCATTCCATCACACAGGATCTTGCATCAATCATCATCGGAAGATTAAAATACGGATTAAACTCCCATTCTATTCACAAACAGTTTCAAAACTCAGGACAAAAATTTTGAACAGTATCCGTGGGGTAGGACACATGATACATATCAATTTAAAAGAGAGACTCTCCAAATTCGTTAAGCGAAGTGTTTTTAGGACTATAGATATTGCCCCACCTTAAAGTTTATAGAAAGCTAGCTAAACTTAGCTCTAAATTTGGAGCTTTTGAGATTTATAAACGTCCATGCACGTTGAAACTTCGTACTCCCTCCCTGTAAGAAATGACATTTTGAATTTATTCAAAGCCAAATTTCTTCAAATTTAACTAAGCATGTAGAAAAACGCACCTACATTAAAACACAAAATTAGTTTTATTAAATTCATAATTAAATATATCTTATAGTATACCTGTTTGTGTTAAAAATATTACGAACTTAAAGAAATCTTACTTTAAATAAAGTTAAAAGATGGGAGTAGTTTAAAATTGTTTAATGCAATTCTAAAAACCCAAATCTAAATATGAAGTGTGCATATTTAACCAAAAATTTTCATGTTTTTCCTCCAATCCATTCAAATTAGTTTATAAATTCGCTGCAGTAATCTTTCGTTCTCAACGGAAAATCCAATGGCCCAAATTATCCCAAAATGTACACGTCGCCGTGTTCTCGTACATACATAGGCGCGCGCGTGTATACGTACCGACGATCCCGGCGCGCCGCGGCGGACGTCGACGGAGCCGACGGCGTCCCCAGCGGCATTGCCGAACCATGCGACGTCGGCGGGCACCTCCGACGGCAGCAGCCGCGCCTCCGCCTCGCCCGCCACCGCCAGCATCACCTCCCGATGCGCCAGCGGCGGCATCCGTGCCACCGCGTCTTCTCTGCTGATCCGCGACGCCGACGCCAACGCCGCCGCCGCTCCTGCCGCGCTCACCGTCATCCTCCTCCTGGTCGTCGGCGCCGATGCCGGCGACAGACGGCTCACGAGCAGGAAGGGGAGAGACGACGACGGGGCCCAGCAGCTGCTCGGAGAAGGAAGCATTGGTGGGCCGATCGATCGACGACAGAGCTCTCCGATCAGTTTCTCGCGCCGCCGCGTCGTCACCGTGACCGACTCGTGTGTGCGCGCTCGTCGAGTTCGGCTTATATAGGCCAGTTTGGTTGGGGCAGTTACTACCGAAATTGTTTATGCTATTTCGGTCCAATCAGGCAGCAATCTCAACCAATCATAGGCTCATACCGAAATTTGTTGAAAAACTCCTCGATATATTTTATTTGACATAATTGTGTTCCTAGCGCACATTGAAAAAAAACTCAAAGTAAGCAACACGAAATTAACAAATCATTGTTTGAATTTTAAATTGTCTTATTCACAACAGTTAATCATTTTTTCTTGAAATATCTCTCAAAAAAATTAAAATCGGCTCAACAAGCAGAAATATAAGCACACATGTTAGTGTTATAACTGGAAAAAACACACAAGAAATTGACAAAAAAAAGTAACATAAGCTTGAAAGTAAATTATTTGATAATGAATTTTTTGTTTTACACAATATTTTTAATTCATACATACTATGTTTTGTGGTCCATGTAAATTGTGAAGGAAATATATCGCATAACCGTTCTAGATCAGTGGATGTATAATTGTATTAACAAACAATCACTTATCAACATACAAGCCATGAACCTAAGTAACTAACTCCAAACCATTTGAAAATTGTTCATAAGTTCACAACCATCTTTTATTTACAAATAACAAAAAGCGTTACATCACGTCCATTCGCTGTATATGCACGTGACACAACCAGAACACAAGACAAGGCGCAGGCCGTGTATAGGCGGTGACCGCACGTGATCTTGTCTAAATCCAATTTTTTTTCAACGAAGAGTGCAGATTGGAATGCTATAATATTGCTTGATTGTACGGTTCTTTCTCTGTATAAACAGTGCCTCCAAATAATCTAAACTTACTTTGACCACTTCAGTTGCAGTCACACTGAATACTAAACCTAGTTTGTGGACTCCGGTAGAGGGTGCTCATTATTAAGTACCAGTTACTCGACACTCCAGGTTAAATCTCATCTGATCTTATAGCGATTTGTTTTTTTAAAGCATTGTTTGAGTTTGAAGAATTTATATGAGCTGATCTTTGTTGATTGGATCGTGGCAACGATGACTTGCATAAGGGCATAATTTTCTGTGTGTAAGCGTTGTTTTAATTAGGAGAGCTTTTTTCACTTTTTGGAGTAAAAGATTAAAGATTTGATATGCTTATAGTTTATTATAGTATAATATTTGTTATCATGTTATTCTTCTTTTAATAATCAAATGCGTCCTAGCTATACAGTGGTGGAGACTAGTCTTAGACTATGGTTGGAACGGTTAGGAATATCTATTCTACACGTAAAACGGAACAGCTCATTAACGTATAATTAATTAATTATTAGAAAAAAATTAAAATAGATTAATATTTTTTAATCAACATTTCTATAGAAAATTTTTATAAAAATTATACCGTTTAACCGTTTAGAAAAGCGTACTTATGCAAAGTGAGAGAGGGAAAGAAGTTGCTCAGCCGAACATACCTGAGAGTAATTACATAATCTCGATGTAATTGTCTTAGAGTAATCCGGCGGCAAGCAGTGACTGGAAGCAGTGATTGGCTTCCAGTAGCCATGATGGCCAGTTGCTGTTAGCAGGGCGCAAGATTATCTTAGCATAGCTTAGCTTACCCGCTGTGGTTTTTTGCTTGTGCTTACAACTGTACGATCGATACGTAACCAGAAGTGGCCCAAGCTGCCAAACAACCCAGAGGAAAGTTTGCCTCCTACTCTCTCTCTTTATCTTCTTCTGCTGCTCCTTTCTTCGTCCTCATGTGTGGTTGATACGGAGAGAGCTCACGAGGAATACCAAAATGACAAGACATGATCCGAGTTCCACGCATGCTGGATAGTTCCAAAAAGTGACAAGTTTCACGACCAAATAAGCAGGCATCCTGATGAATAAGTTAGTACCTTTCTGGACCCGAAATCGACATGGGTTTGAATGGCATAAATGTCACCAGAGGGCTAAAGATCCCCACATAGGTCACCAGAATCAGAAGCTGATATATATCTTGGCATTGGTTAAAGCTGAAATGCTTTATCGGTTCAGGTTACGTAAGGTATGAACCGTATGATGCACAGTTTCTGCACACAAGTTTAAATGTGCCCATCCAAACATAATGACAACCGCCAATGAGAAAGCACAAAACAGTAAACTCTTATTACTTCTATTGTGTTGTGGCAAGCATGACTGCTGCGTCCACTTGCAGAAAGCAGCCGCTAAATTCAATTGCAGATATTGTATTTACAAACTTGAGCCTGATGCTCTACCGAGAATTGATTAAATATGAACTAAGAAACAGATGCAGCCCTCTCATACCACAAGAACGATACATTTCAATTGGTCAAGTCAGAAGCACAAGTGGCCACCACCACAACAATTTCAGCTAGATTCCAAAGCTGATCTTCAAGCTTCCTTCAGGCTTGACGGCACCTCCGCCTTCGCTGGCTTTTGTCTCTGCATGTGATTTTCCAGATGGAACAACCTAGAGATACATTAAACATATTATTAAAATGGTTAATGCTGCTGGTAACTTTGCAAGAAGGAACAGTTGTCACTAGGATATGGTCCACTTATTATTTCAGCACTTACAACAAATGAGGGCGGTTGATACTGTTATGTTTTCTGGTCGTTGGGTGTGGCGGTGGAATGGGTAGGCCGCCTCTTCCTGCATGGTTCTGCATCGACTTCGACATCTTCGTCAGGAAAATTCTGATCAGAGACTTCTGGACAAACAAAAAGAAACACGTAACTAATGAAGTCTGCTGACACAAGCAAGCAACAGTGGAACACCATACGCAATTGCAGTTTACTGATCTGTTTCTGCTATCCTATTTTTTTGTTAAGATCCATACACTTGTTTGTTGCTTAGCTAGTTTTAAGAAAATAAGAATTTTTTTAAGTTGGAGGTGATTACACATAAAGGTGCTAAATACTATGGACAAAGTTGTTCTTCAGGCAGTTAAACATCAAAAGCAAAAGGGAAAATTTGTTTGGTGGACTGATGCAGCTTGTTGAAATGAAGCACAGATCTCTTGCATTTTCAAGAAAAAAAATACTGATGCAACTTGTTGAGGATCTGTATAAAAATGATTACCATAATTTGTGCATTGATCAAACATGAATTTCCAAACTCGGGAGCTACTTCAAATCGTGAATTTGTTTTTTTTACATTTGCAACAGGGACAGATAAGTTCCATATTTTGTACTTCTTTTAAAAGTTATGGTACTTATGTGTAGCTTAAAATTGCATCATTATGGAGCATAAATGTGTACCAACTAAAACTCTTGACAGTGCACTAATCAAACTGAAAATAGCATAACCATCCTATACTCTTATCAGAACTGAAGCAAGATATATACTGAATGAAACAATTTGCAAATAAGATGATCAAAGTACGTAGTAACCTGTGCTTTTATCAGCAAGAAGTTCTTCAACGCAATTCTTCACTTCTCTTCCATGCGACCGAACCCTCTGTCGGACCATGTCAGTACCCGATTCATCGTCATCCACAGAAAACCCCACCCCATCATTCTTGTGATTCACACCAGCATTGCGCGGTCTGAAACGTCTTGTCCATGGATTCTCAGGGAAGCAGCTCATGCCTCCATCATGAGCCCGAGCATCATTCCTCTCCCTGTGCACCCTGAACCCATTTGTGCCGGCCACATGACTCCTATTCCTGTCAAGCCCTTGGTGCTCATTTCCATAGAGTTGTTCCATGAAGGATGCCTCCATGGAGCTTATGTACATGCTGTGCCTCTCATTTGTCCATCCATCTGATATCAAGTCCAGAAATTGATCTCCCTGCTGAGAAGAATCACAGAATAAAAAAATTTAATTTCAGGGTCTGCAAATTGCTTAGCTCATACTACAATTGAATGAATACGCTGTCACATGGGAAGTCCTGAAAGCAATTGTCCAAAGATCATATATGTAATATTTTCTTAACTGGAAACTATGATCTATACAAGGGATGGGAAAATGATCAAGTACCACTCCAAAAGGTGGAATGAAAAAGGATCGATGTTCCAATTTTAGTTCTTAGTTCGTTTTACTCTAAAATGTACTCCCTCCGGTTTTTAATAAATAACACCGTTGATTTTTTATACGTTTGACTATTCATATTATTCAAAATTTTTATGTAAATATAAAAAATTATAAGTTATGCTTAAAATACATTTAATAGTAAATTAAATTATAATAAAATAAATAATAATTATGTAAGTTTTTTAATAAAACAAATAATCAAACTAAAGTTAACGATGTCATCATAGTATTTCTTTCTTCAGTTCTACGTCAGTTACTCGCTCAGTGACAAAGAATGTCCCGAGGATGTCGAAGTATATGCAAGATGTAATAAAAAAACAGGATGGAAATTGGACAATTCTAGTTATACATCATATAACTCATAAATCGAACTAGTGACATATCCATCTCTCAGCAAAACAAGAACATCAAAATTTAAAAAAAAATAAAAGATGATGGATTACCTTGGAGATACTGCCGGGAAGAGGCTCGGCGTTGATCGGGATCGGTGGGTTCAATGACACATCCCCCATGGCTAACCTTTCAATCTGTCAAGAACACAGGGTAACCAAACCAAATAAAAATGGGCAAACAAAAAAAATTCTCGGAATCCAAATCTGTCTCTTTCAGACAAGGCAAAAATCGACCATATTGGACCGGTGAACAAACAAACCGCAAAGCTTGGATGCTACAGAAGCAAAACTAACAGGAAATCAAAGGGGAAGGGCGAACAAACAAATCAAGAACCAGCAATTTTTTTTAAAAAAAATGGCGATTCAGACCAAGAAACCGTTACCAATAAAGATAGAAGAACCGACGAACAACCCGCGATCTCGCCTGTCCCGGGGGGCGGAGAGCTCAAAGACGCCGGCGAAATATATATAGTCTACTGCAAGGCAACGACGGAAAGGAGGAGGAGGTCGGAGGCGGCGGTTAATCCGGGCGAGGAGAAGAGAGGTCGGGGGGAAGAAGTGTCAGGTGGGGGGAGGGAGAGGAGGTGGGCTCCACCGCACCGGCTTTACGCCGACGTGGCGTTACTTTTACACGTGGCGGCGCGGGGGCGTGTCGGGAACTCGGGTCGCGGAAAATATCTAGCCACCGATATTTTCGTTGCGGGTCGGGTCAGCCTGGCAGGGGGGGCCCACGGGGTTGGGGTTTCGATGATATGCGAAAAGATCTTGTGGGCGTGTGACGTCACTGGAGGGGTGGTGACAGGTATGACACGCTGGCCGAGCATGGGAGATGATACATATGGGTTTTGGAACCTGAAAATCTGGTGATCCGCTGGGATGGAATCTTTTTCGGGAATATTATTGTTTTGATGCGTGGATATATGGAATATTACCGATGAAATGGTCCGGTCATATCCAATTTGACGACGAACAGTCCAGGCTTGAGCCAATTTCAAGATACACGACTAAATTGCACTTGGGTCTACGGACATGGGCAATCCACAGATAAAATGGTAATATAATTAATAGTTTTGTTAACATAGCCCACAAAATAGGGCCACACATCAAAAAAAAATTGAAGGTTAATTTACATTTTTGTTGCTGGCCTCAGCACATAAACTTCTTTTTTAAACATAGCACAAAACACGTGGCTCACCCCTATAAACAATGTTTGAGCAACTTTGAGCAGTGGGTGAATATAGCATTTAATTTGGGTGACGAATAATGAGGTTTACATCATCAGAACAAACAAAGATAAGCGACTAATTTGCGCCTGTCTGTCAATTGTGGCACTGTTGCATTTTCAGTCTTGTATCAATGTAAAGAAAAGAAAAACATGGGCATGACTAGCTCTCGTAGGGGGTGAACGTATACCGAATCAATTGACAAATAAACTGATCACCCTGGTTTTCAAATCAGGAAATAATAAATTATTTAACAAATTATTTTAAAATTTTATATTTAATGTGGGAAATAAAATTTCCTTAATAAATTATGGCTTGGAGTTAATTTTCATAGATTCTACATGTCTTAATGTACTATATAAAATTTTATCGGAATTTTCGGAGCTCAAGAAGTAATTTAATAATAACACAAACATCATTTCAGCAATTATTTAAATAGAAAACCAAATAAAAACCATCTCTTCCTTTCAGGCCAATTCCGGCCCATTCATTCCCCTCACCCTGCCGGCCCAAGATTCCGGTCTGCTTGCCCTCCCCTCTCTCTTTTCTGCCCCGCACCGGGCCAGCTGAGTAGGCCACACGGCCCATCTCCGCATGCGAAGGCCGAGCCGGCTCAGTTGCCTCCACCCGCGCCTCTCCTCTCTCCCTCCCTCTAACGCGCCGGGCCCACATGTCAGAGTCATCTTCAACCTCCAGCCGGAGTCCTCCCCGCGCCCGACGCCTCCATCTCCTCCCAGTCCGGCCGCGTCTGTGGAGATCTTCTCAAATTAGTTAAAGGGATTTTATCCCCTTGGTCTCCTCTATATCTTCCCCAAGAAATCACCGCCGCTTCAAGCCCGCAAAGCTAAGGATAAACCCTAGCTTGTCCGGCCGCATCCAGCTCAATCTCCTCTCCTTTTCTCCATAAATAGCAGCCCTTTGCCCGCCTTGTGCCTTTTCCGCAGCCTCCTGAGCTCTCCGTGGACCTCCTTTGTCGACTAGGTCTACCGTGAACCGTGAGTCTGACCTCTGGGTCCCACCTGTCAGGAGCTCATTCCTTCTCCCATGAGCCGATGACGTCATAATCCATCTTTCTCTGTTAAAGAATAAATCATAATGATGCAGTAAATCTGAATGATCTTTTTAAATAGGGTTTAATTTAATTAAATCTTATAAAATTTATAACTAATTAGAATGTCATTATGATTGAGACAACACATGTTAGGTTATTGTTGGGGCGCTGTCTCTTAAGGCTAATTGATGTTTGTACTTTATTGTAAAAATCTATCGTTTTTGTTGTCATAATCCGAGGGTTATGGTCCGGCGTTGGAAGCATTGTCTGATAATAAATTGGAGTTACTTTGTATTGTTTTAAATTTAGTTTTAAATTCTAAATTGTTTTGAATTCTATTTATGCAAAAATGAATCAATCTTATTATGTCTACTTTGTATCCATGTTACATTATTTTGCATTTTGTGTGTGTTTGTTGAGTATGGTGTGTGATACTCAGCCTTATTTAATTATAATTTTTAAAGAGAAGAATCAAACAAGATATGCTTTAGATGACTTAGCTTATATTCTAATTGAGTTGTTTTCATTACTGCTATTTTCTTCTCCGTGGACTAAGTGTGTCCGTTGTTATTTTATTTTGGATCTATATATTAAATTATTGATTTATTTATCTTGACTGGTTCATGCACAATGATGGAATACACAAAATTAGCTTTGGTGGAAAATTTTCGGAGTGACAATAAACCATAATTTTCCCCTTGAAATCAGAATGAAAACAATGCTGAACAAATAAGACACTGAAATGATTGGATGTGAAACTATTATTTGCGTGGGCTGCCGAATTAAACTGATTGTTTAGATGAGCAGAGAGACATCAGACGAGGGAAATCGAATGGTAGAAGAGTCATGGGTTGCATCAATGGAGAGAGGGGAGATAAGGGATGAGTTTTCTTTATAAATTTTAACTTGGGAGATGCTAATTAAGTACCAATGCAAACAAGAAAGCTGACCTCACAAGACATCCTTACAAAAAGATAATTTACTATCAAGATCCATATATCCCAAATGGCAAATGGAGGACAAGGAAGAAGAATGCGCCTATATCATGAATTTTATAAGTTGCTATGTCACAAATTCAGACTGTAAAGCTAAAAAGCAAACATGTATAAATAATCAAAAAGAGGCTTGAAATTGGTGGTCAGGAATTGGGAAAAGCTCACTAATTTCTACACGCTATGATGTAAAGCTTCATCTCAGTTTTTAATATCTATATGATATAATGTATAGCTCTCGTCATCCATTAAAGAATGCCATTTCTGATTGCCCAAAAATGATTCTAATCGAAACGTACGGCATGAAGACAGATATCTCTCCAATTGAACTGAGTTCCGAACGGCTGGACTGTGGCGGAAGAAAAGTTAGGATCATCCTAGAATTGTTCCTGAAAATCAAATTTAAAATAGATTTGGATTATAATCCAAAGTAACGCTAATTAGTCTGTCCACTGATTGGTCCCGGTTTCTGTGACTGGTTATTTAAAAATTAAATGTCTACAGAAAGATTTAGGACAGCATTTTTTTTTAAAAAATATAACTCGAATGCATCCCAACACACGTCTAAAAAATTAGAAGCCAGAATTAGAGGCCTAAGCTCATATAACGTGAGAACACCCACATACACCCATGTGGGTCCGTCAAAGACGTGTAAACAAAACTAGAGCCACCTCTATCGTCCCTCTTCAGAGCTTCCATGCTTATCACAAGGACCCTAAAAAACTAAGAATAACTGAATTTGCATCTGAAGACAGTTTTGGCATTGTACTTGAACTAAATTACTTATTATACTTCACTGCTAGCGTATGTATATTTGCTTCACACTTACGTTTCCAATAACTTTAGGAAGATGCAAACCATTTGTTATGGCAAAGAAAAATAGAGTAGTATATTAGTAATAAATTAATCAATCAATTACATGTTGGAGTGTAGTAATTTAATTTTTTTTTACTTGCATAATTTTAGGGAAAGTAATGGTGCAAAGAAATTTTATAGATTCTTTATTTACCTTATAAACCTATAAAATTAAATAATACCTCAAAAACACCTGTAACTTAAATAAGCTCCTACTATCCCCATCACTAATGCTTTGTGACTCATCAACCTCCTACTATCCCCATCTTTGCGGCAACTCATCCGCCTATGTGCCCCAACCCTCAAGGATCTTTTACTTGGATAAATTGATCTTGTCCCAAAATCAATTGGTTATGGTTAGATATATACAAAAAAATCTATCCTTCACTCATTTGTCAAAATTTTGGTTTGCTCCAAAGCCTCTCAAGTGTTAATAGGGCTGAGTTTCGATATCTATATTTTTATTCTCCTTACATTGTAGACAACTTAATCACAATAGCTCCAACTAGGAAACAGAGTACTGGGCCAATTTATAGGCACATTAACATACATTTATGTAGCACAATAAAAGGTAAAGATTATGCATGGACTCACGCTGTTTTTCATACTGCATTTCTGGTGTGTTTTCTATACATCGCAAGGGTGTGAATAGCTTGCTAGATGCTAATGTGTGGACACGCCATCTGCTCCAATTGCCTTGTGTTTAACAAGTTTTTTTAATTACTATCTTGTGTGTAGTTAGGCCAGAGATTTAACTAACGATTACTTAATGGAATATATTTTTTGTAATTATTAGATTCGTCTTTAAAAATATTTTTTTATAATTATACTTTTGTATTACATAAGTGTAATATAGCGATATTCTAATAAAATAAAAGATATATTTTAAATTTTAAAATTGAAATGAAGGGAGTATCATGCGTTCAGACTCATAACCAATCTATGGGTAATGAGTACTCGTTGAGGGTAATGAGTACTCGTTGACTCTCTCTTTTTAACCGGACTTGAAAGTTGGTAAAAGACCTTCAATAGCAGCGAAAAAAAGGATGTAGTTATAGTTGAACTGATGGGCAATTGGTATCCCCTCCTGTTCCTAGATCAGATGTTTAGCTAAATTAACATTTGGTTTTATCGGTCAGGCAATCAAATTTAAAACAAGCGAAGTGATAAAAAAAAGTTAATCCCTCTTAGAAAATATAAGTATTTTTATGGTTAGACGTGAGTATTAAAAAAGTACATGAATTTAAATGTGAGTCGAGAAAAAGAGGCTAGTAAAGTAATTAAATGGATATGACTGTGATTGGTGAAGATGAGAAGATAGATGTAGAATTAGATATTTTAAGATAAATAGTGAAAAATAAAAAGAAAGAAAAAGGGAGCAGCAAAGAAAATGGAAGATGAGAAGAAAAACAAAGCAGCCAGAAATCTACTGACGGGGCAGAAAGAAATCCTTAAGCTTGACGTAGAGGTACTGAGATGGTATTGTGATTTCTATGTTCTTTTCTGTTGGATATCAGATTTTAAAATATTTAGGCTCTTGAACACATAAATTTTGTACTAGTTTCTCAAAAAACTTGTTTAATATTCCGGTAGAATTCCTCTTTTCCTAAGAGCGAGTTTAATAGCAGACTACTAGTAAACTCATCTAAAAATAGTAATTTCTCCATTAAAAAAAGTGACCACTTTAGATTTAAAATTTATCTAAAATAAATAATCGATTACTTATTTCATCTACTACCTCTATTTTAAATTTATTTTTTATTATCTCCAACCACCCTCTTATAGACATTTCTCGTTTAATAGAAAACATCTAAGCTATTTTTTCTCTCATAATTTATCCTAACAGATTAACTATAATATTGTCTTTATTTTTTTCTTTATCACTCATCTGTACTCATGTATTTAATACATCTATCTTGAATCACATTTAAAACTAGCTCTCCTTCATTTGTACTTATAGATCTTATATAGCCAACTATTATACTTACTATAACAGGCCTTATTTGGTGCATACCTGATGTCAATTGGCATCATAAGGCCCAACTATTTCTCAATCAATTATAGGATAATATATGGAAAACTCTCTGAAGAAATTCTGTTTACAAGAGTACATGCAACTACTGTCCTTTTTTTACAAAAAAAATAGTATATTCAACTTATTTTAGTATGTGAACCTTAAGAATTCACTAGAATGTAAATTTGATCAGGGTCACTGCAGAGTCACTGCAGAAAATAGTATATGCAACTTATTTTAGTATGTGAACCTTAAGAATTCACCAGAATGTAAATTTGATCAGGATTACTGCAGGTAAATTCTGTAGATATGATGCAAGTTGATCTCATTAGGCATGAAGCAGCCATACAACAGCCTGTATTTCATTATACGAAACAAAACCTGTGACTATGTACCTGATGAGTTGAAAGTTCAGTATTTTCCCACTTCCCTTTCTCCCCCCATTTCCCCATCTGCATTAGGTTCTAGGGAGCAAAACAAATTACAGCCACGGCAATGAGATAGGATGCAGGTTCTGCTCAAGATTTATGTCTTCACATGTTACACGAATTCCTGGTCCTGGTCATCTGGTCTCCGAGAACCCTCTTCGCCATCGATCATTCTCCTAGTCATGTTTGCCCTCTGAACAAGGCGGACCAAAGCTTGCACCACCTCAGACATCGGCGGTCTGAACTCCGGCTCAGGCTGAAACAGTAAAAGGATTTGGTTGATATGATTCAGATTGCAGATATTCAGTTATGCATGTGCATTAGGTTCTGCAAACTGCATTGTACCAGGAGTGAAGGTTATATACCTGGACACACAGGGCAATGACATCTGCAAAACGGGACAGGGATTTCGCGGGGTACAGGCCCTTGAGCGCCGGGTCGACCATCCGGTCCAATGCATCAATGTCATGCAGCTGGGGTGTCGCCCACTGGACAAGTGACTGCTCTGTCCGGAGTCTAGAGCTGTGATGATACAGTCAGGTGGTCAGGACTAAAAAATTAAAAATCATCAAATGTAACCATAAACAATTTGGGGATGCAGAACCAGAGAAAAATAGGAATACCTGTCAAATGGTTTGCGGCCTGTCAAGAGTTCCAGCATGACAACTCCAAAGCTATAGACATCGCTCTTGAGGGTATACTGCCCAGTCATGTCCACTTCAGGGGCACTATATCCAGAGCCCTGATCTGAAGCCTATTGAGATTTATTTGGAAGCGAAGATGAAAAGGATTGGTCAGCCACATGCGGGTATCAATCGATTCGTAATTTAAGCCATCCACATTTCAGAACTTAAAATTTCTTTTAAGGAAGACCGAGTTTATTTACAATTTTTACTTATAAATATGTTTGTTGGAGCAAAATGATTTGAGTTTTACCTGGAATTCAGAATCAGGAACAAAGCTGGCAAGTCCAGCATCAGAAACATGAGGATTGAACTCAGTGTCCAGCAGGATATTAGATGACTTGAAGTTCTTGTGGATAATAGAAGGAGAACAAATTTCATGAAGATACCTACAAAAGTTAACAGGAAAGGTGATTAGGTGCTGGCAGAGTTCCAAACAACTAAGAGAATGTATAAGCAATTTGCGCATATACTCACCATTTGCCTATCACATTCCATTCTATTATAATGGCATGTCAGATCAAATTTTACAAGTCATATGAAGATGGAAAAAAGACTAATTTTGAAATGTATCCAACAGATAGGGAGAGAGAAAGATCTTAGTTTTCACTTACTCTAGCGCCCGTGCAGAGCCCAACGTAATCTTAACACGAGAATTCCAACTGAGTGGTTTGCTATATTCATCTGGGAGGTGGAGCATATCATGCAGCAAACCATTCCTGTGGAAATCATAAACTAGCAAGTGCTGCCCATGTTCCATGCAATAGCCCACAAGCTCATTGAGATTGGGATGGTGCAACTTTGAAATGTTTGACACCAAGTCCATAAAATCATCTGAAGATTGGCTTGGCAACACAGTACTGTTTAGTTTCTTGACAGCTAGTACCTAATTCATATAAGGAGACATGTAAGCCACGTTGATCATGTGAAGTATTGAACTGTCTTTGTATTATCAAAGTGTGAAACACTTGGTAACTTCCAAGGCAGAACAAAAATATGATGGTGGAATGCTGAATTGGTAATAAAGCAATCAACTTAACATTTTTGTTTACATATTTTAATCTAAATGAATGAAGTTTTGTCACTCTTGTTTGGAAGAAATGGAAACGATGTATGAATGTATTGCTTCTGCCTCTAAGATTGTTTGGGTGCATTTATGCAGGAAAAGTTGCTCTGAAAGCAAATCTACTGCACAGTAAAACATTTTTTTGCTAACTTTCGAGCAAAAATGGCAAGTGCAATCATGCATACCTTTCCATCACTGAATTGTGCCCTGTAAACACGTCCAAAAGTACCCTCTCCAACAAGATTATCCATGTTGAAACTATCTGTTGCCATCTGTAGGTCTGCAACTGAATAAACTGCTGCCTTTACTGAAGCTGAATTATTTTTCTTTGCAACAGGCTTGTTTGAAAAGTCATCATCGTCATCAAATGACTGGTGGCACTCAATTTTAGGAGGTGGTTTTAGACTAACTGCCACAGGGGAAGGCAAAGGCTCCACCTCTATTTTGGTAGATTCTGGTATAGGCTTCACATCTGCATTGTTTATAGAACCATACATGTATTATAACTAACAAAACTAAAGTGTCTATCATGGTATATCAAACACTTTAACACTGACCTTTAACTTCATTGGAAGGGTATGAATTGAAAGGCTGTCGCTGTTCAACATGTTCTTCCCTTGCACCTTTGTGTTTTCTCTTTATCAAGAAGAATGCTACCACTGCTCCAATAACCAGTAGAGCTACAATAATTCCTGCTATAGCTCCAGCACGCAACCCTGAGTTTCCACCAGAACCTGACGAGCTACCACTGCCATTGAAGTGTCTGCCTGGACTTTTCCGACGGTTGCGCGATGGTGGAGGTGCTGTGAATGGTGGTGGTGGCGGTGCCGGACCTGTGCTCCAAGAATTGCCATCGGTTCTATTGAACACAGCATTAGTTCAAGATGAAGCCATCCATTAGGGAACTAAGACGTAAATAATACTTACTGAAGACTGTTTATTTTCTTTAGCTCATTAGGAATCCATCCAGTAAAACGGTTGTTTGCCACATTTCTGCAATAAAGGAGGAAAAAACTGAACTTAGTACAATATTGTGTGAGGTACACCATTTATCCTTCAAATTGATTTGCTTACAAATTATCCAGGGGAAGATTAGCAAGGACATTGATTGATCCAGTAAATTGGTTGTTCTGCAGATGCCTGGTAAGATAGAACATAGGTATAGGTATACAAAAACTTGTAAGATTCATTAAATTCTTCAAAGTTCATTCTTACAAAGTTTTCAGGCTTGACAAAGAAGTGAAACTTTGTGGTAGATCACCAGTAAGAGAATTGAAGGAGAGATCACTGTATCAATGCACAGAAAGATAGTAAGAGCAAAGCATACATCGTGAGAAATGTGAGCAGAGAAGTTGGATGAATTCTGTGTGTACATTGAGGTCAACCTAGAACACTTGTTTCTGAATAAGAGTACTCACAGTGTTGATAAACTTGAAAGGTTGGAAAAGACATCAGTCATATTTCCTTGTAATTGGTTATGATTAAGGTTTCTGTCACAAAGAAAATCCAATTAACCCATACAATACAACATGAATTTGAAGGCAAATTCATATTTGGGTCAAAAGGTACTCACAGATACTTAAGTTTAGGCATTGTGGAAATTGAGTATGGCATATTTCCAGCGAACTGATTCACTGCCAGATTGCTGCAAACAAAAGAATCACTTAAATTATCCCCACAAATAACAAGGAACAGTTAGATAATGTGAAGTTCAGAACAAGTTTTGTAAAAATAGGTTATAAAATGGCAACATCTGAGAACTTACAGCCTCTCAAGCCTCTTGTTTGGAAGATTGTATTGAATATTTTGGCCACCCCCAAGATTATTTTGGCTCATGTCACTGCATGCAATTATGATCAAGTTAATAACCAACTGAATTCTCTAACAGAAAGAACTAGATTGAAAAAAAAAAAGAAATCCATTGAACAAACTCACAGCTCAACTAGGGACTCCATGGTGTTCATATTGTAGGCCAGGTTTCCTGAAAGCCCCAAGCTCGGCAATTTACTAACACAACCAGGAAAAAAATACATCAGAGAAAACAAGAAATTGTACTCAGAAGCAAGAACATTGAATTATGAAGCACAATGCCCACATTGTTGTGACTGATGATCCAGAGCAGGTGATGCCCTGCCATGAGGCGCCACATGGATCACCACCATTCACCTGCCAACCTCGCAGTTGTCCCGGCGAATTGAGGCTGGTGAATAGCGCGTTGAGGACAGTAACTGCATGATAGAAAGTAAAAGAATTACTTCAATAGGTATGGATTAGCACTAGACAAAGTTCAGTTAACATGATTACATATAATGGAAAGTTGGACCAGTCACACCTTGAGTTCACATGATATCAGGACCAATGAAATGAATCACAGGTGCAAATAGTTCCTAAACTGATCGACTTTGGATGACCAATGATATCATGGATCCATATTGAGTAATTTTGCTAGTTCTGGTAAGCTTTACAAATGATTGAATGTTCCTACAATAGTTATTATCTTCCCTGAAACTAAAACTTCTCTCCAATCATCAATCAAAATGAAGAACACAATCCAGGTGCATTTCCATATGCAAAAAATCCCTCTTTTAACCAAACTGTAATGGAACCACGGAGACCAGCATGCAACAGAGACAACAAAAGAAAGAAGCAAAATATCCCAAAATCCCAATGCATGCCCTAGCTCAGAATCCGCATCAATGAAGGGCAATCAAGAAGCAAAGGTGTCGGGAGCATGCTGACAACAGCTGAAGATTTGGGAAAAGAGAAAGCTACTCAAAATCCTCACTCCTCCCAAATCTACCGAAAAATCACATTATGCGATCCAACAATACAGATTTGGCTAAACAACAGGGAGTAACAAACATCAGCACAAGAAGAGAAGAACAAGCATGCACAAAATCTCAAATTCAGCAGCAACAAAACGCCACAAAAAGATGTGGTAAAGGCATTGAAAGAAGCAACAGCAAGACAACTCATGGTCCCAATGCAGCATCAAAGACAAAAGCTCGCCTTCCTCCCGACCAAAATCCATGGAGGCCATCACAGTAAAGCACATGAACAAGGAATCAAGAAGCGCAAAAAGCAAAGGGGAAAAAAAGCACAACCAAGCAAATGCGACCCCCAACAGTGATTCCCAGTAGCTCACCATCATTGCCGTCGGTGGTCGCGGCAACCAAGGTTTGCCGCTGGGTCCAAGAGCACCACAAGACGAGGAAGAACAGCGGCCATGCACAGGCCGCCATTGCTCCACCTCTCTTCCTCCCCACCATGCCCACCAGCAACCCTCTCCCTCTCCCTCCTCTCCCTCTCTCTACGCCTTATAGGAACATGAGAGAGTGGGGGAGAAGATGAAGAAAGCTGCTTTCTTGGCTACAAAATTCCGCCCTTTTTTCGATTGCGGCGCGCGATTTTTTCTTGGTATTTCGGCGCGATTTTTGTTGGGGCCTTTTCACTGTCCGCTGCGTGAAGATGAATTCTTTTCCGGGAGTAGTAAATGGGAAGCAGCAGCAGCGAGAGCAGAGCTGCGGCACAAGGCGCTGCAGCCGAGGTGGGCAAGCACCCGAGGCTGCGTTTGGTGGGGCCGCGAGGATGGTGTGGATCCAACGGCTAAGCTCCCCAACCTACAACTGCGGTTACATGTATAGCTCACCGTTCGAGCATATCTAACTTAGCCCCGTTTGGCATTACTGTTACTTCGAGATCAACTCAACTTATATCAAACACTTTTGAGAGGAGTTATTCTTCACTCCTAAAAATTACACTATAATGTATTTCCGTCGCTCCGTGTACAAACAGACCATTAGTATAACTTAATACTTCTTAATAGTCCAATTTTGAAATTAAAATTTTATCCAAATTTTTACGAGTATCCACGAGTATCACTCCAATTTTTAGCCTGGATCTGCTATTAAAAAGTACTTTTGGATTTATATTCATATTCGAAAATACTTTATTATGACTATAATTTTCAAGCTGTAACTAATACGTCATATATATTTTCGAATGTATTTTTATAAGATAAATTTATGATCAAAACTTGTTTTTGAAAATCAAAATATGCCACATATATTTTTAATGTGGGACAAAGCAAAATACGGTTTATAAATTTAATTGTTATGAAGGTAGACAAATCACTTTGGTTTAAATCAATGGGTGCAAAATAAATAGTTTTAAGAGTCAGACTTATTAGTAAATTTAAATTTACTGGTGGGGTCCCTCCAAAAATTCTTGATTTCCAAATAGATCTAAAATGCATGTAACAGCGCTACCTATATATGATCTGAAATTTACCCATGATTTCCTTGAGAATTAACTACATTTTTCCACAACATGACCCATCTGATCATGCTATAAGTAAAACATAATCGATCAATCATTCCATGCTCCCTAGTAGGATAATCAACCAACATAAACCTAAACTGCCACTTGACATGAGGCCATGAGAGGGTCCTTCCATTCCATGGAACCTTCCCTGGCAGCGTGCAGCATGCAACCGTTTGAGTACAAGGGAGATTTTCAATCAGCTTCTATATAAGTTAGTCGGTAGTTGCCGGTCTAATCAAGCTTTGGACAGAGCATAAATCACAGCGAACAAGGACCAAAACTACTAAGTAGCTCACAGCTAGGTGGAACAGTAATTAGTACTACATTCATCCAAAAGAATTTATCTTTAGTTACGAATTAAAAATAAAATGTTTATGCGACGGAGACGAGGCACAACGACAACACAGGAGCCGAACTGAACGGGCGCAGGCGGGTGTTCTTGCCGTCGACGACGAATCCACGCCATGTGATCATGAGTGGTGCAGCGGACACCCACTGCCGACTGGGACCCATCCGCTCAAAGTCTTCTCTCTCTAGGTTTTCTTGCCCATGAATGATTGATTGTCCATCGTCTCCTGTGTTTTCATGTTCACTGCCGTCGGTTTTTTGTGAATCCAGCGAGTGTTAATTCCGATCGGGAATAGCCGATTTTGATAAGATCTTTGGAAAAATGAAATATAAAATGTACTTCCTCCGTAGCAGTGGAGCTAGATGTATAGCCATAAGGGAGGGTCAAACATTAGCATTATAAAATTTAAACATATTGCTTTCTTTCTATGAACTAAGTAAATACATCTTATAATAAAAAACATATTTTTCACAAGTATAAAATTGCCACTGTCTTTCTATGTAGTCATGCATCCTCTATGAAGCCAAATGAAGGTTGCTAACATGTTTCTATCAACAAACCACGTAACTATAGATATGTTATTTTTTATGTGATTGTAAATACGTTACACCTGTGATAAGCTCATGCATCAAGGGTGAAGTATGGTAGGCAAGAGGTTGGAGGAGTACAAGTCACATAAGGTGAGAAGTAATTGAGTAATCAAAAGATTAATTGCAAATCATCGCTCAATAGCATGATTATTTTTGCAATAAAGGAATTTTAGAGGAAGAAAACCAGTTTTAAAAGGGTATTTAGAAAGAAAACACGTTTTGAGTTGTTATTCTATTATTCATCATTTTCTATTATGGTCTATTTGGATGGAGAATTAATGGTAAAACTAGATTTCAATAGACGATCCCATGCATGTTTTGTGAAAGCTAGTGGTGTATTCATGTTTCTACACATTAGTGAACTAATGAGATTTCAAGATGTGACATAATGCATTCTAATTAAAATACCATCTATTCAAGAGGTATAATATTTTTATTTTGAATCTTTTTATAAACTTCTAGAAGAAATGTAGTTGATGTATCCTCTCCCTCTCTTCCTCATTAATTCAATCATCAACTTAACTATTGCTAGTTGGGAAATTTGTTTTTACCCCTCTAAAACACGTCTTCTTATTATTTTTTAGAACAAGCGAAAAAATGGCCGATTTATTTCAAACGTAATTTCATTTCTCACGTACCTAAAATTGATTCATTTTAAGGAGGGAAATTTGGCTCCTAGTTCTTGCAATTGTAAGCAATAGCATTTAAAAGCATGGTTAGCATGGTGATCTCCTCTATGTCAGCATAACCACAACATTAAAAATCAAAGTTAATGACCCCCCAATAAAGTGTGCCGATCTTGCCTCATTCCCACGTTACCTACCTCCACACATCACCTAGCGTGCAGCACGACAAATTAGGTACGGGATACCAGCACATTGGCGAGAAAAATGTTTAAAGTTTTATTTCCCTATTTCCACTTTCCTTTCCCAATCGAACACCTTTTACTCGTGGGAGCAGTAGAGGCTTGAATGGTGACAAAATCACAAATACCACCACCATGATTTACTTCAAAATCTTGAATTGCAAAATAGTGGAGGAAATAAATATTGGCAGAAGAAGGAAAAGGAAGCTTCGAAAGTTTATTTTTTAGAAAGAAAAAGAGGACCGAAAGAAACTAATAGTACATGACAGCACTACCACTTGTGGGACGCTCCACCCACTAGGGTTTAAACATTGATACTGTTTATAGCATATAGGAGTATACTTTAATAATTAATCTGAAAGGTTCACCAAATTGTTCAGCACTAACAATTAAGGTACCGATATTTTCTACACCTAATTGGTATCTATTTTAGTGTATGTTAACTAAGCGTACTTGTGGATGTACGAGGGTATTCTGTTTGAGTGATGGCATGTGTGAGCGTATATATCTCTCGTGTAACAAGAAAAATATCGATTACTTTATGTGCTAACAATGTTAATTGGATTATATTACCAGTCAAAGCTATAAATAAACATGATATAGAAAATGATACTCCACTACATGCTCCTATCATCACTTCACTTGCAATCAATATGACTGCAAACAAAAGAAGAAAAAAGCCAAATATGACACAGCTATCAGTATAAATGACGTGATCCTATAGAGTTTATGGACTATTGTTTTTTTTTTTGCTGGCTGAGCTCCAAATATCGGAGAAATTAATTTAATAAAGCTATTGAGTCTAATTTTATACTTCTTCTGGATAGAAATAGGTGACATGTGAAGTTTTGTAGTGCAATCGATTATATAATTCTTCAGCTACAAACATCGACCTGTACAATTATTGAGATTGAACACATAAAAACAATATTGGACCATGGGATCCTGATCAGGTTGACTGAAATGGACAGATCAGATCGATTAAACCCTACCAACTACCAGGATGATCGAACAATTCATGCTAGTATATACAACATCAATTCATTCAACCAATCAACATCATTCAGCCCTTCAATCAATTTGCTAGTTACTTCGTTAATGCGAAAGATGGCAACATTGGAACTAACAGCATTGCAAGGACAACCTAACCCAAGAGCTTCATGAGTACCTTTTGTGGCAAGAGACAACCTACTCCACTAACCAAAGGGCAATCCATGAAACAAGCATCAGTGCCATATCACATATAAGTATTGCTCAAGCTAGCTAGGATTTGGAGATGATTGAACACTTGATTTGTATGATTAACAAATAAATAAATAAATAAATAGAACAATGCATGCCCTTGTCACAAACTGAGCTTATCTTTCATGAAAAGCCATGCATGCAAGCAAATCTGTTTGTGACAGGGAATCATCATCCCCAAATGAAACTTGTAAGTAGAGCAAAATTAAAGGGAAGGGAACACCACTCTTTAATTTAAAGCTTGTTTCTCATTTGGTATGTCCCTGTCTCTTCAAATTATTGTTATTCGCAAGTATTTTTGGAGTCTGGAAATGTTTTGAAATGAGGCCATATAAAGCTTTTGTTTTAAAACAGATTGTATGTAACTGTTTCAGTCAGCCCTCTTGGCTTGGATCAAGTGAGGCAGTAACCATCATTAGGTTGGTCCATTCTTACTTCAGAAAAACTCTTCAACCACAGGGTCCTTTTTAAGCTTTTACAAAGTGCATGCTTACTAACTATACTGAACCTTTTTTTTTCTAGTGCATGTGGTTCATTGTTTACTTTTGAAACATAAGTTAAAAGAAATCAAATACGAAACATGAAACACACCTTTTTAGTCTCAAAATTATTTCCGAGATGTCCCCTTAATTCACTCTGTTTTTTTACTCTGTTCCTTGATGTTTCCCGGCTTAATGAAATGATGAGCAATTTTTTTGCGCATTAAAAACAAAAACTGAAACACAAGTATATATGCCTCCATGCATTAAATTCATCTGTAGTTTAATTAATGGCAATACTCCTGTTATTTGTATCAAAATTATCTGTTTTAGAATTTTTTTGTTGAAATCAATTTTTTGGAAGTCAGTATATCTTCCACATAAATAATTTAGTTTCTCCTGCAATTTTTTTTCAAATTAAGACAGTTGCTATGATCTCCTGGCAACGATTCCATGTTCTTTTGTGCATACAGCAATTTAATTACCACCTTAATTCCGAGATCAAACTAATTACCAACTCCTTACACGTGAGCACCTACTACAAAAAATTCGAGACATGAGCATGCAGAGTCAAGGAGAGCAAATCATGGCACTTTTTAATTATTCCTCGTCTTTGCCATAAAGCCGTTGATTAGGCTGACTTGATTTGTACGAACAGATTATCTATAGCTTACGCTTGCAAGGAGCCAAATAATTAAAAGCAAGGGGATTATTGGGTCGGTATCGTGCAAATTCTTATTTCATTTTTTTATTTGTCTCGACGTAATTAAGTGTGCAAATTATGTTATTAGGTGCCATCAATTAGCTAGTGCTTAATCGTCACTCATAAATTTTATTTGGACTGTTATGTTTCTCGTTTCCATATTTTTGCTAGTGTTCTAAAAATCTTTTTTTTACAATTAATAGTATAAAGTACAAGTATAGTTGATATATGAATCTAATAATATACCACAGCTAATTTTCTCGGCAAAACGAAGCAGATTTTTTTCCATTTATTGAGTTTTCTCCCTTTTTTAGATTTAGTATCCAAATTATCCTAGGACAAATTAAGTTGGAGACGAACCTAAAATCCTAATTGAAATGTATGGATTTTAGGACATCATAATGTCAAATTTGCTACTGAAATCCACTGTTGCAAACAGTTGTTAGATTAATTAGCATCCTATTTGCAACAGAATAAATGATGGATCAACCATGAAAAAGACCCAAAAGGGCAAGACTGTCGTGTTTAATTTGGCAGATGAGATGTCAAATCGTCTCATCTTTAGCAGATGCAGAATTCAAGGCGCTTAATCCAATCATTTAAGCATCATTGTCGGATCGGCATGGGCTTGAAAATGCTGTCAGCCAGCACAAAAGATTAGCAGCTCGTTGTTGCAAAAATCCATTTCTATTTATTATTTTTCCTGTCGCCAGTTTTTCTCACAAAATTTTTTTAGAGGCTTCAGAAGAATTGTCAGGACAAGCTAATGATGTATTCGTCTTAAATCAAAAGACAATGCCATATTTGACCTGTAATTTGGCCCGGATCACCAAACTCCTTATGAACATTTGGGCCGACTTGGCTGTGAAAATCTGAGCAAATAGGCCTTTTAATTAATGGTAGATAAGCCTTGAGAAATGCATCTCCACTCATACCCTTTCAATCTGAATTTATTATACAAAGCCATTACTACAAAAATAAAATGGGCTGTCTACATTTTTTGGAAAATTTAAGTTAATCTCTATGTGGTGTTTATTGTGAATGAGGACAAATTCATGTATTCTAAAACATGTTGGAATAGAGGATTTCAGAGGAAATTGCATTGTCTTTCTTTCTTTGTACTAGGCCAAGGAAGGTAATTTTGACAATGAGACTCATTGACACAAAATATCATGTAATCCTGACAACAAAAAATCTTTCAATGTAACATGGTAAAGCTCTTACACCAATAGACTATATATATATATATATATATATATATGGTATCAGAACAGGTCTAGACATTCTCAGCGCGCTATCATTCTCTCGCCGATGAGCCGATATTTTCTTTCCGTCACAGACCTTCTTCCCCGATATTCCTCCTCTGCCTTCTCGTCTCGGCTTTCTCCTCCCAGTCTCCTTCGCAGACAACCTTCTCCTCCCTTTTCCACCACGTGACAAGACAACGGCCTTCATCCGCCTCATCGTCTTGTTCAGACCTGCCTTAGCTTTTCCCTTGCTTCGGCGAAACTTTCCCTCCTTCGACACCAGCGCAACTCTACACTCATTGTCTCTATCGGCTGGACCCGTCCGCCCTCTATCGGCTGGACTCGTCCACCCTCCATCAGCTGAAACTCTCTCGGTTCCCGCTTTTCTGACACGCTCACCTGCTTTTGGACACGAAACTTCTCCACTCGCGTCCGAGCCACTTTGACATGTCCACGTATCCATGAACACGAATTTCTATCTCCCGGACGTGAACCTCCTTTCTTCGCGTTCGCGACTTCACCAGTTTTTCGCATCTGCTCTACTCCGTTGCATCCACGAGTCCACGGACGTGAACCTTCTCTTCACAAACGCGAACCTTCTCACTCCCGTGACCCACTTACTCTCTCCCACTCGTAACCTACCTACTCTATCACCCACTCCTCACTCAACTACTCCGCTGTCTACTCCCATCGGCCAACCACTCTCCTCATTGGCCACCTACTCCTATCGGTCAACCACTTTCCTCATCGGCCTACTCCCATTGGCCACCTATTCCTCATCGGCCCCTACCCTCATCGTGCCTCGTCCTCCCGATGTTAATGTTGTGACCGATAAGTGAATCTTTAAACACAAGTTCCACGCCGATGGATCACTTGCTCGTCACAAGGCACGCTGGGTAGTTCGGGATTTCTCCCAACGTTTCGGCGTTGACTACGACGAGATATTGTTCTTATAGCGTTCTCGCCATCCCTCCTACACCAGATCATGGCCCGACTTTACTCCGAGTTTATCATGACTGATCTCGGTCCTCTTCATCACTTCCTTAACATTTCTGTCACCCGCTCTTCTCACGGGCTCTTTTTCTCCCAGCGTCAGTATGTCATCGATTTTCTCCAACGTGCGGGCATGGCCGAATATCACCCCACGGCCACACCCGTTGACATTTGTGCTAAGCTCTCCGTCACTGATGGCTCTCTCATAGCCGATCCCTCCTAATACCGGAGTCTTATTGGTGCCCTCCAGTACCTTACACTAACTCAGCCCGATCTCACCTACGCCGTCCAGCAAGTGTGCCTCTTCATGCATGCTTCGCGCGAATCTCACCTCGTGCTGCTCAAGCGTATTCTTCGCTACGTGAAGGGCACACTCTTTACCGGCTTACATCTCAGCTCCAGCCCCATCGACTCTCTTACCGCGTACTCCGACGCGGACTAGGCGGGCTGTCCCGACTCTCGATGCTCCATATCCGGCTAGTACGTCTTTCTCGGCGACACTCTAGTCTCTTGGTCTTCAAAGAGACAGACTATAGTGTCTCGATCCAGCGCCGAAGCTGAGTATCGCGCTGTTGCCGAGTGTTGCTGGCTTCACCAGCTTCTCTAGGAGCACCGTGCACCTATTCCCTTTATAACCATCGTCTATTACGATAACGTCAGCGTTCGTCTACATGATCGCCAATCTAGTCTATCATCGATGTACGAAGCATATAGAGATAGGCATTCACTTTATACATGATAAGGTCACGCTAGAATATGTTCGAATGCTTCATATACCGTCGGGGCACCAGTTTACCGACATTATGACCAAAGGCCTACTTACGCATTTGTTCACCAGTTTTCGCTCCAGTCTCTGCGTCCGTACCCCTTTCGCTGCGACTACGAGGATGTTAAACCACTAGACTGTATATATATAGACCGACTCCCTGTATATATAGTTGGGGTCTTAGTTTTACTATACACCACAATCCTATAAGAGTAATATCCTTTCTTTTTTTCAGAAAACTAACTGAAACAAAGCAGGGCAAAAAGGCATTGAGAAATTCCTTGATAATTTCACCCAAATGATCAAACTGTTGCTTAAGATAGCAACAAGTATTAGTGAACATCATCTGATTGCCAAGCAATGCAGAAAAAAATTACAGCAACATTCACCAGAATGAGTAATCTCCAGACTGAAATGCCATCACTATGTGACTAAGTAAACCGGGCCAAAGGCCTCTCTTTTCACTCCATAGTTCACCTGGTCAAGCTGCATGTAAGGCTGATCATCCTCATAGTCCAGCGACGCCGTCACCACCGTCGCTGCTGCAGCGAAGCAGTCGGCTGTGGTCTGCCGGATCACCTGAACCAGGTTGCTGCATTCTTGCATGATCTGGCTGGAGAGTAGAAGGCTGCGTTTTGTTGTGCTTCTATGATGATGATGATGCTTGGAGCCACCTGCTGCCGTCTTCATGTTGTCAGGCTTCTTATGCTTCATCTTGTTCTGAAACTTTGACAGGAAGGTCAGGTACCTCTTCTTCCATGACTTGTTCTTTGCAGATTGGGTACCTGCAATGTTGCCTTGCTGATGATTTGTTGCTTCTCCTGTGATCTGAAGATAAGTGCAGTGGATCAAAGTTCAGGTTTTTAGACAATTCATGATCTCTTGCAGTGTTGATTATCACAACATATTTGCGCAGAACTTGAAATAAGATCAAGTATGGAAAGATGAAAACAGGAGGAAAGAAAATGCCATGCAAACTTCAGAGTTCTTCCAATCTAAACAAAAGGATCAAGTAGAATCACCTTGGAAAGACAATGCTGAGAATCATAAGTAGACCTCCCATGGCAACTCTTCTTCTTCATCTTCAGCAGCCAAAGATCACTAGCAGAGAATGAAACCTTCACAGGCTATCAGAAGAAAAGGCCCAGTTCATGGAGCATGTGAGGCATCCAAAACCTCAAGAACACTTTCAACTAATAACAAGACCAGGACATGACAAGGTACAATGCCTCAGTGTCAGTTGGCAGATGAGCAGGCTACAACAAAAACAGCAGCTGCGGTAGGCTGAAGGCACTGGCTACTTAAATACTAGGATGCTACAAAGATACCTTGCTAGCATGGTACAGTGCAAGGGTATCTTTTGTTTTCAAAATGCAATAATTTTTAAAGCTCGGTATGAAGATTAAAAAAGTAGATAAAAATGATTAGAGAAATATTACGATTGGTTAAGAAAAGAAAGGATATGAAGAAATTAAATGAAAAATAGTTGTGACATGAGGAATAGGAGTAGGTAAAAAATAGCTTTATTTTGAAACAAAAGTTGCTTTGTATAAATATCTTTTATTTGGGGACAGAAGGAGTAGATGATATCAATAATTTGAAGGTGTTTTTGTCTCTACAGTATTCAATGCTGGTGTTTTAAGGGTTGGAATTTCCTGGTTCTAGCTTGAACTTAAGCCACAATTTTTGGAGACAATCAGAAAATTCCTGTGAAATTCTTATGAAATTCCTTGGCTTTGGCTAATAACATAAAGTTGCAATAACACATTCTTTTAGAGAAGCTAAGTTCACCAAAAATAAAAAAGGAGAAATTTTATCCTTCATTTGGAGGATGGAAAATGTATAACCAATGAGACAAAAGTACAAAACATATAGGACAGTAGTACCATGTAGGGCAGTGAGGACAGAGGGCTAATTCATGAATGGAAGTATGTGCCATGTAGACTGAATCTTTTGAGACAACTTCTGTACTGAAGATTTGTCATGTGACTTGGGAGTGGTGTGAGTTGAGACAAACACATGTGTTAGGGTCTTGTAGGACATTGCAGATTTCACGGCTTAATGCATTGGATGGATATGGACCGTGGCTTGTTCTTACTACTCTGAAGTTATTGTTTTCCATGGCATTTTGTTTGTACACTGTGCCTGTGACATCGCCCACCACAAAATCATTGTCTCTTACGAGCAGGGATGAATATCTTTAGATGTTGTATATTGGTAGATTTTCTCTGAATTTTTCATGATTATTTGAATATGTTTAATTTAAAAGATTGGTGCAGATTCTCCCCTACAGGTTCTTAGGTTTTAGATTGCCTCTTGTCAATTTTGTCAGAACTGCACGGGAAGTGTGACAGTTAAGAGCAGAACTGCAGCTCACAAGAACTAGTCCTGAAATCACAGCTCTACAACCTACAAGCAACAATTTGCGACATTTGATGAAGATTAAACAACTGGTTGCTGGTCTTTAGAGACAATTTCGTCTTTTATAAAACACATGAGACAAGTCTTTCCTAAAGCTTATTAGGACGGTACAGATCTGCAGGTGTGATGAAATTGGTACGAGTTGTTTCAGATATTCAGCGCAAATATGCTAATGGTTTGATGAATTTTCAGAAAATCTCCACTTCAGCAAAACTATCTCAGCATTCACGTGTTACCAGTTAACAATCTATTCCTAGAATCTTACAGCTCATGACTCGCAACAGTTAAGGATAAATACTAAACAAAATTGCTGCATCCCCGCTTTCGAAAGAGGAAATTAGCTCGGATAGTCATGTTTTCTACTACTCACAAGATATATGAATTGGCTAGCTCTTGCCTGTCATTTCGGGCTTCAACAGTATGTGCACTTCACTTGCACTCAGTTTCTCCTTACCAGCCAGATCAGCAAGCTCGGCAATGGACTGTTTCTGTTTGCCAGTATTCCTGACAAATGGTGTGCTAGTACTATCCCGAACAAACATCTTGCCATCAGATTTGCCAGCACTGGATTTATGATGTTTTTGTTTTTTAAAACTTGGTTTGTCTGAAAGGAAACCTGGTGATTTCCTCTTGCCAGAGTTCTTCAGGAATGCCATGTTGGGACAAAGCCGAATGTCTTCTTCCAACTTTAAACAACATCAGTCGCACTATGTTTATTCACGCCTATCTACCTGTACCCTACTAGGCTGAAGCACTCACCACTGCAAACCTACCTACTAAATCGGAGCCATTGCTCTTTCATTTGTCACAACATTCTCTACACCCTTCTATATCATAAGACGCCCAACCACTCTCACTTACGTGTCTTTGGGTATCTCTACTACCCCAATCTAACAGCCACCGCACCTCGTAAACTCGCACCACGCTCCACTACCTGCATATTCCTTAGCTATCCCTCTTTCCACAAGGGATACTGTTGTCTTGATCTCTCCACCCGTCAGATCATCATCTCCCGCCATGTCGTTTTTATCGAGTCCTGCTTCCCTTTTGGTTTACTTTACCATGGACCTTCGTCTGGTAACCTCGACTTCCTTCTAACCCATACTGTACCATCCTGACATTCTCTACAAACCACACCTCCGCACTCCACTCTGGTCGTTCCTGAGGACCCCTGAATGACTACTCCACTCTTCTTCGCCCCGCTGTCATACCAATTGGACCTCCATCGGCTCCATAACCCTCATCGGCTCATCCACCTCCATCGGCTCATCAACCTCCATCGGCCCCCCACACTCCATCGGCTCAGGCTGACCTCATCCAGCCTCTTCTTGAACCTACAATCGCCGATCCCAAGCTGATACCACCCTTTCCCCTTCCGACCCTGCCCCACCACCGATGTTACCATCGGACCGTGTGGCCTCTGCTGTCTTTAACTCCTCTCATATGATCACCCAATCCCAAACTGGGTCCTTCCGCCCTCTTCAGCACTATGAGTTTTCCGTAGTCCATTGTGCCGTTTCATCCATCTCGACGACTCACTGTTTTGCCTTGGCCAATTCTCAGTGGCGCGCGGCTATGGCTGATGAGTACAAGGCCCTCATGGACAACGAGACCTAGCGCCTCATCCCTCGGCCTCCCGACTCCACTCGAAGTTTGCCATGACCGATCTAGGCCCTCTACATCATTTCCTTAGCATCTTTGTTATGCAATCTTCCCACGGGTTATTCCTCTCCCAGTGTCAGTATGCCATAGATCTTCTCCAGCATGTGGGCATGGCTGAATGTCACTCCACCGCCACTCCGATCGACACTCGCGCTAAGCTCTCCACCATCGATGGCTCTCTCATCGCTGACCCCCTCCTAGTACCGGAGTCTTGCTGGTGCTCTCCAGTACCTCACACTCACACAGCTTGATCTCACTTATGCTGTTCAGCAAGTGTGCCTCTTCATACATGCTCCACGTGAATCTCACCTTGCGCTACTCAAGCGTATCCTTCGCTACGTGAAGGGCACACTATCCATCGGCCTACACCTTAGCTCTAGCCTTATTGACTCTCTCACCGCGTATTCTGACACGGACTGGGCGGGTTGCCCCAACTCCTGACGCTCCACATTTGGCTACTGTGTCTTTCTCGGTGACACTCTAGTCTCTTGGTCCTCCAAGCGTCAGACTACAGTGTCTTGGTCAAGCACCGAAGCCGAATATCGTGCTGTCGCTCACGTCGTCGACAAGTGCTGCTAGATTTGTTAGTTTCTCCAGGAGCTTCGTACGCCCATTGTCTACTATGACAACGTTAATGCTGTCTATATGACCGCTAATCTGGTTCATTATTGACGCACGAAGCACATTGAGATTGATATTTACTTCGTCCGTGACAAGATTGCTCTAGGATACATTTGGATGCTCCATATATCGTCGACGCACCAGTTCATCGACATCATGATCAAAGGCTTACCTGTGCCTTTGTTCACTAGTTTTCGCTCTAGTCTCTACGTCCGTACCCCTCCCATTACGACTGCAGGGGGTGATAGACCACTGAACTTATATATATATAGGCTTGACCCTCATGTGTAGAAATCGGGGTCTCAATCTCACTGTATACTACACTTTTGCATTCACTTAGGAGTTTTTTGTCACTTGATTCTTTCTCAGACTTAACTTCGTGGTTTTGCCTACATGGGATAAATCTCGCTTTTTGGCACCGCCATCTTCAGTAACTACGTCAGCCTTGTCTTTCTGTTTACGCTTCTTCTTAGCATGTCTTTGAGAAGAGAGATGTTCTTCAATGTTCTGCCCAGCACCTTTACTGCTCAAGCCAAATTCCACTTGAAATTCTCTGTGTGTAATTTCTTTCGAAGTATGGCTGGCCCACCACTGCTCATGTCGCCTTGAATATCTGTTGCAAATCAAATGGTAAGTTGACTAACGTGAGGCATAATGCACAAAATGATACAATAACAGAATGATGAATTACCTGTCAACATCCAACTTCTTTAACAGGTGAATCCATGTTTTGTCCTAGACAGCTCAGTTTGCACAGCCAACAGCTCTATCACTATAGCCTCTCTATGAGAAAAATTACTGGCAACGAAGCACTTCTCAACTGAGAATGAGCCAGAAGGATTCATAGCTTTCTCTCCATATTGGCCTTGCAACCTGTCAGGTAGCAAGTGCTAGTAAAAAAGGGTGCATACCCATGAAATCATACAACCCATCTTTGCACCTTCCATTTCACTATTCGATGCCAAAACAGCAGCTAAGTGTACCGAAGAACTGAGATAATTGATAATTCATGAAGTTAGAATGTAAGTCACAAAAGTTGCCGTGTCGACCGGTCAAGAAACTGGAACAAGGTACGCAGGACGTCATCTTCCAAAAACATGTGACAAATGCAGTATACCTCTTCGGAATGCTGGTAAGGGACATGGGCCAAGAACCATATACTTTCAGGACAATGGTCCGGAACAATGACCCTAGAACCCTAGAAGCGTTGCAGAGCTAGAGGCCTCCACTTCACTATCTCTGGGATTCAAGTGGCGTGCCAAACTGTTTAGCTTCTGATTGCCCATTAACTTAAAGCCCAAAGCAAGCCAACCACCGATGGTCCTTCCACCATAGCACTGTCGCTACTTCCTCTCTTTCCAATACGTTTCCCCACCAAATCGGCCTAGTAAAGATCGGCCAGATCCATCAGATCGGCCAACAGCTCAAGGCACATGTTGCTCTGTGCGCTCAGCGATGCAGCACATAGGAGGTTAGGTGTAGAAATATGTACAGTAAGATCCCGAGTGTATAAAGGAGGATCGGGTCTATATATATACAGCCTAGTGGTTCAGTGGTCTAACACTCTCCTGTAGTCATAGCGAGAGGGGAACGGACGTAGAGACTGGACCGAAAACTGGTGAACAAAGACGTGGACAGGCCTTTGGTCATTATATCGGTGAACTGGTGCGCCGATGGTACATGGAGCACCCGAACCTGTCTTAATGCGACCTTGTCACGGACAAAATAGATATCGATCTCGATGTGCTTGGTGCATCGATGATGAACCGGGTTGGCGGTCATGTAGACAGTACTAATATTGTCGCAGTAGACGACGGTCGTAAAGGAGAGGGGTGTACAGAGCTCCTAGAGAAGCTGGCGAAGCCAGCAACACTCAATGACGGCGTGAGCGACGGCGTGGTACTCAGTTTTGGCGTTGGACCGTGACACTGTAGTCTGGCGTTTTGAGAACCAGGAGACTAGAGTGTCGTCGAGAAAGACGTAGTAGCTGGACGTAGAGCGTCGAGAGTTGGGGCAGCCTGCCCAGTCCACGTCAGAGTACGCGGTGAGAGAGTCGATGGAGCTAGAGCTGAGGTGCAGCCCGCTGGAGAGCGTGTCCTTCACGTAGTGCAGGATGCGTTTGAGCAGCACGAGGTGAGGTTCGCGTGGAGTGTGCATGAAGAGGCACACTTGTTGGACGGCGTACATGAGGTCGGGCCGTATGAGGGTGAGGTATTGGAGAGCCCCGGCAAGACTCTGATACTGAGAGGGATCGACAATGTGTACGCCATCGGCAGCAGAGTGTTTGGCTCGAGTGTCGACCAGGGTGGTCGTGGGGTGACAATTGGCCATGACTGCATGCTGGAGAAGATCGATAGCGTACTGTGCTGGGAAAGAAAGAGCCCGTGGGAAGAATGGGTAACGGAGATGCCAAGGAAGTGGTGGAGAGGACCAAAATCGGTCATGGCAAACTCAGAGTGCAATCAGGCCATAATTTGGTCTAGGAGAGATATCGAAGACGCTGTAAGTATAATGTCATCGATATATAGAAGGAGATAGGCGATAGCGTTGCCGATATGAAGAGTGAAAAGGGAGCTATCGGACGCAGAGGCCACAAAACTGATGTGCCGAAGGTAGGCAGCAAAGCGCTGGTACCAGGCGTGAGGGGCTTGTTTAAGACCGTAGAGAGAACGTTGAAAAAGGCAGATATCGTCGGGACGAGAGGGGTCGACGAAGCCTGGAGGCTGCTGGTAGTAGACCGTTTCCGTTAGATGATCGTGAAGAAAGACGTTCTTTATGTCAAGCTGATGGATCGGCCAAGAGTGCGAGGCAGCCAAAGTGAGAACGACTCGGATGGTGGCGGGTTTGACGACAGGATTGAAAGTCTCGTCGTAATCGACACCGGGGCGTTGGGAGAAACCCCAAACTACCCAGCGTGCCTTGTGACGGGCAAGGGAGCCATTGGCGTAGAACTTGTGTTTAAAAATCCACTTGTCGGTCACAATATTGGCACCGGAAGGACGGGGGATGAGGCACTAGGTCTCGTTGTCCATAAGGGCCTTGTACTCGTTGGCCATGGTCGCACGCTACTGAGGGTCGGCTTGGACGGAACGAGAAGTCGCCGGGATGGGCGAGATAGAGCTGTGGACGGTAGAGAGCCCGTAGCGCTTGGTGGGACAGAGAGACCCGACCTGTGAGCAAGTGACCATATGAGAGGTGGAGGGAATGGGAGCCGATGGGAGTGTGATAGAGGTGGAGAGAATTGGTTGGGTAGGGGCGTCATCGGCTCTGGATCGACGGCTGTATGTGAGAGGAAAGGAGGAAACTAGATCGGCCTGAGTCGATGGAGTCGGATGGGCCGATCGGTTCGGTCGGTCCGATGGAGATGGAGCAGCCAATAGAGGTGAGGTGTTCGATGGAAAGGGGACAGGATCGACTGAAGCCGATGAGAGTGGTGGGGCCGATGGGGGTCTGATAGGAGAGACATCGGACCGAATAATAGTGGGATAGCTAAAGGGTAAGTCCTCAACAGCGGCCGATGAGGGGGCCGATGTGGAGAACGGTGGAGGAGACCGGGACGTCACGGTGTTGGTGAGGAGGAAGTCGAGATCGCTAGAGAAGGATCTTGGATTAAGCAGGCCAAAAGGAAAGCATGTCTCGTCAAAGATGACATGACGAGAGACGATGACCCATCGGGTGGAAAGGTCGAGACATCAGTATCTCTTGTGAGATGAGGGATAGCCGAAGAGAATGCAGGCGGTGGAGCGGGGAGCGAGTTTGTAGGGAGCAGTGGCGGTGAGGTTTGGGTAGCAGAGGCACCCGAAGACGCAAATGTGGGAGTAGTCGTGCACCGTGCGGTAAAGAAGGGTGTATGGAACGTTGTGTTAAACGGAGGAATACGGGCGCCGATTGAGGAGGTAAGTCATAGTGGTCAGTGCTTCTGTCCAGTAAGTTACAGGTAAGTGGATATGAAATAGCATAGTGCGACTTATGTTGTTGAATGTGCGAAGGAGGCGCTCGGCCTTGCTGTTCTGGGGAGAGGTGTAAGGGCAGGAGAGCCATAGACGGATGCCTTGCGAGGTGAGGAAGATTGTAATAGTATGGTTAACGAACTTCGTACTGTTATCGGCTTGTAGAGACTTGATGGAAAGGTTAAACTAGGTAGAAACGTAGGTGGCGAAGTTAGTGAGGTGAGAGGCAACCTCGGATTTGCTGATGAGCAGAAACATCCAGCAATAGTGTGTGTAATCGTTAAGTATGACAAGGTAATACTGATTACCGGAGACACTTTTAGCCGGAGAAGTCCATACATCACAATGTATAAGCTCAAACGGTCACGAGGTACAAGAGAGAGAACTAGAAAAAGGCAAACGCACATGTTTGCCAAGTTGACATGAGTGGTAAACTGTGGAACTTCTGTGGGTACATCGGATGGAGGCGCTGCGACGGAGGGTGGCGACAGCATCGGAGCCGGGGTGGCCGAGGTGAAGATGCCAGAGGTTGGTGGAGAGGGCGACGCTGGCGTGTGGAGTGGACGACGCAGTGGGAATGGTGTAGAGGTCTCCACTACTATTGCAACGAAAGATCTGTCGCCGGGTTAGGATATCCTTCACAAAGAAACCAAAATCGTCAAATTCGATTGAGCAATTGTTGTCTCATGTGAATTGGCGAACAGATACAAGATTGTGAATAAGGGAAGGTACGATAAGAACGTTGTGAAGGGGGAGGTTAGTGGTGGGTGTAGACAGAGAGGAGTCACCACGGCATTAGACAGGAAGAGAGTGGCTATTGCCGATGGTGACAAAGGGGAGGAAGAGGAATGACAAGAACAGAGTATACCAGCCGATAACGCCATGTGGGAGGATGCCTCAGAGTCCAGCACCTAAGGATGCTGTGGTTGGAGCATCATCTGGTTGAGGGCAGCGACGAGGCCAGCTTGGTTCTAGGAGGGAACCGACTAGGTGGGTGGTGTTGGTAGCATCGGCTGAGGCGGCAGGATGGGAGCCGATGCCAGGTGAGCCTAAGGATGGGCGCCGAGAACTCCTGGTTGCCATCCGATGGGGCTGCGTGGCTGGGGCTGGGGTGCCCAGGGGTTGTAGCAGAGCCACGGACCCGTGGGACCGGTAGGCTGGGCAGGGACTGAAGCAGGTCACGATTACATCGGACCCTGCCAGTTCTTGCTCTTGCCTTTGCCGGTGCGGGCTGTGTTGCCATGGTTAGAGCCATGGCCGTCAGAGCCACGGGAGGGAGCGGCAGCGCAGAATGCTCGGTAGCCATTATCGGCTGCGGCGAGGAGAGCGGTATGGGCCACAGTCTTCTCGTCGTTGGCCAGACGGAGTTCTTTAAGAACTAACATGTCATGGGCCCGGGCAAACGACGGAAGGGTTGTGGTGTTGGCGATGTCGTCGGCGGTGTTTGAGAAGCGGGGGTTGAGGCCTCGCAGAAGAGCGAGAACGAGTTGAGAGTCGGCCACAGGGTGGCCGACATCTCGGAGAGCAGCAGCCTTGACCTTAAGGCGCTAGCAGTACGAGGAGACAGAGGAGTCTTCTTATACCATGGAATGGAACTCGTTGAGGAGGAAGATGACGCGGGGCTGCTTGTTTATGAGGAAGATCCGCTCGATAGCCACTTAGAGATCTCGGACGATGGGGTCGGTATCTTCCATGGCAAGATCGAGAACAGAATCATCGACCGAGCCGAGCAGCCAGCTGTGTACGCAACACTCAGCGATGTCCCACTAGGGGTCATCAGGGTGAGGTGGAGCGGAGCCATCGATATGTGACCGTAGGCCGAACTTTCTACAGAGAGATTTAAAAAAGAAAACTCACTTGGAATAGTTGGCGTTAAGGTCAAGAGAGATAGGAATGTGGGATTTTATGTTCACAGCAGCATAGGGGGGTGAGAAGATCGGCGAGGTGGTGTCTGAGGTGTGGTCTGGGGCATCGAGAGCCGGAGCAGATTCGGCGACTGGGAGAGTGCCGGAGCTGAGGGCGGACTCGGTGGCCATGACGAGAGAAGAACATGGACAAGTAGTCGATGGGAGTAAGAGGCCAATAGGAGGAAGCTGATGAGATGAAAGATCGGCCGATCAGAGAAATGAGAAGCCGATAGAGAGCGGGTTGGCCAGCCGATGGGGAGTGGTTGGCTGATGTGGAGTAGGCAGCGGAGTAGGTGAGAAAAAAGGTGGTGGCAGAGTAGGTAGGTCAGAGAGTGGTTGGGTCACGGACGTGCGAAGATTCACGTCTATGGACTCGTGGAGGGCAAGAAGTAGAGCAGACGCGAAGAGAAGATGTTCGCGTCCGGGAGGCAGGGATTCGTGTTCGTGGACACGTGGACATGTCAGATTGGCTCGGACGTGAGGAGAGAAGGTTCGCGTCCGAGAGCCGTTAAGCGTGTCGAAAAAGCGGGAATCAAGGGAGGGTTCCAGCCGATGGAGAGTGGATAAGTCCAACCGATGGGAGGACGGACAAGTTCAGCCGATGGAGACAACGAGCGCAGAGGTGCGCCGGTGTCGGAAGAGAAAGGATGCATGAAGCAAGAAGAACGGCGAAGACGGGTGCGAGGCGAGATGAGGAGACGGATGGAGACCGTCGCCTTGTCGCATGGAGGTGGAACGGAGAAAAGGAAGTGTCTGCGGAGAAGACGGGGAGAAGAAAGAAATGGAGACGAGAGAGCGAGGAGAGAGTACCGAGAAGAAGGTCGGCGACTGGGAGAAATGTTGACGACGGGGAGAAAAAGGTCGGCTCGCCGGTAGGAGAAAGCTAGCGCATCGAGAATGTCTATACTTACTCTGATACCATATAGAAATGTATATAGTGAGACTAAGACCCCGAATGTATAAAAAGAGTCGAGTCTATATATATACAGCCTAGTAATCTAGTGGTCTAACATTAGGGACTCAAGGTGGAGCGGTGACCAGACAAAGGGAGGTGAAGTAGCAGAGAACGAGAAAAGACGATGACCAGGCAAAGGTACTTCAACTGAACATATTCCAGGCAAACAACTCATACGACTGTATAACCTCACACATTGAATCTGTTAAACAACATGGTGCAACCATGAAATGGCATATCTATGGGGATCATGCAGGGGAGCACACCAGAAGAGAAAAAAAGAAGGTACATTCCTTAATTCACAATAGGTTTGGTGGAGCCGAACCCCACCTTCTAGCATGCTTTTGCACATGATCCAATATTCCAATGCAATGTACTATTGCAAACTTTAACATTCTAAGACTACATTGCCTATTATGCAACACCATAAACAGAAAAAAAGGAATATTTTGTACCCTTACTGCTTGGTGATTACTATTCAAAAGAGTGAAGAGAGACATAATAGTGCTACTAGTGTTCCTAAAGCTTTACAGCTTCTTGTAACATCAGCATTTTGTTAGAAGTGCAATATGCCACATCATCAAGAGAAAAAAAATGCGAGTCGATTAGAATATCAGAAAACATTTTAGGAATCATAAGAAGCAGTATTCAAAGAGTTGGGGGTATTCGGACAAGGCTTACTTTGCAAAAACTTTAAATTTCCGCTTAGCAGTGGCACTAGAACATAGAAAGGCCTCAAGAACACGGCTACCTCCTGAATCCTTGGAAATTTGGAGGATTTTACTATCATCCATAGCCAGCAAACTTGCAACATATGGCCGAATGTATTGCTGTAGAAAATATAGAAATAACTAGTAAGGTCTAACCGATCCAGGTGTTGTCGTACTACATTATTACTGAAACTCGCATTTTAGTTGAGAGGACAATGAGACAAAATCATTAAAACAGAGATTATGTGTTCCTATTGAATGTATCAAGCATTGAACATTCAGGAGCACAGGCTTTTTAACTAGCGATATTTGTAACCACGGAACAGTTATGTGTTGCAACAAGAGTATGGCAGTTCCGACAAACATGTGGGTCTTGCAGAATTGATTGCAACATCAGGCAACCCAGGACACTCATCTTTGCACCAAGAGGCCATTCCCAAGAAGATTTCTGCTGTAGGTAGTCCTCAAGAAAAAGTATATGTGCAACAAGGCTATCAGGGGATTCAGAATGTGAACTTAATGATGCAGAAAGAGCTTGCGAACTCTGCAGTTCAAATCAGAGGAATATCATTAAGCTAAAAGTAATTATCAATTATCAGTGCAGAAATATTTAGTTGAAAAAATTGTGACCTCAAGGCGTTTTGTTTCAAGCCTTTGGCATGCCGCTAAGATGGAGCTACAACCCCTGTTTTTCCTAGTTCAAGCAACTCCTTGATTGTGGAACCAAGTTCATCCCAAATTTGCTCCATCTATCAACCAATGAAGGATTACATCATTGAGGATTAATCGGTTGTTGTGTAAGGAAAATCGATAACTTAAAATTATGTAGTTGACAAGCATTACAAGGGTGAAAATAAAACCACTGATCACATTGTATGCGCTCTGTAGAAAGTTTAGGCATGCCATTGCACACGGACACAAGCAATTATCCTTCCCAAGATTAGCACACAAATTATGGTTCAGGAATCATAAAGCATTGTTTTTCTCACAAAAGAAAGTCTACCATGCATAAGCATTGTCCCTGATTCCTAAAAGATGTCAGGACTGACTAACAGCATATTGCAGTTTGAAAGTTCAACATAACGATAAGGTATGATTAATCTAGCATAATAAAGGAAGCAGATGTGTCAAAATTTTAAACATATCCTATTTTGCAAATTGCAATGATGATTTATGGAATGTTCACTAACTCAAAGAAATACAAATAGAGAGAAGAAAGCATTTATTTCAGCACGGCAGATCAACTTGCTGTAAGGACATTGATTAGGTGAAAATAATTCACAAAATTGCCAGTGAACATTTGAATGCCGTATACCTGGTCTGAAGTTTTAGCTGATGCTACCAAAGCATGCACCACATAATTGCCACAGTGGTGAGATGAGATTGCGAATAATGCACCCTTAAGAGTACCTGTCAGCATATTGTTGCGCAGTTCCTCAGGGGCAACCTCCACGATGACCTGCCATTTAGATCCAATGAATATATTGTCCTTGAATACCAAGTTGTAGGATTATCAAAACAGACAGCTAAAAGAAAAGGAATACCTCCAAGAGATGGCTGTAAGCTGTATCTACAAGTAAAGCAATAATTTCATTCTTTTGTTCACTACAATCCGAAGAATTGATATTATATAATTCGATTTATATTCGTACCGGCGGGAATCGATTCATCAGATGGTACCACATGTGAGGCTCAAACTGGCTGTTCAACTTCTGTTCCCGAGAATGCATCGATTCATCCATGTCACATACATGTCGTGTTCACTTCAGCATGGACTGCTGCGTTCGCAAGTGTATGATACGGGAAAACATCTATCGTTTTTCGTTAAAGTTTTCTCGTATTATATGATCATCTTTAGTTTTTTTAGCTCTCTTCAAAACCCACACTACCTCTGCCTACCTTCCGCACGCCATTGAAGTGTACCTTAAGGTTTGCACTTGCCTCTGCCTCCTACCGTGTGCGGGAATATTATAACGCAAGGCCAACGTGAGGATGTGGAGGGATCGATCAAAGCTACGCTCACACAACCGAAACAACCCTCTCGAACATGCATGCGGCTAGCTCAATTATATTACATGTGCTTATTTTGTGCGAGTAGTTCATTGCAACTATATTATTGCTAAAAACTTCAGGATAAAATATGTATGAGAGTTATTGTATTTGTATATGTATAGGTTGATGGTTGTTGTAAAAAAGCCTAAAGGCTATTTAAGCACAAATATGTTTTTGTATTTGTATATATAACCGATTAAAACATATATATAAGTGAGTTAACTCAAACTGTTAATTTTATTTCGCTATAATTTATTTTATTATTAAAAAAAATTTAAAGTATAACTTATATTTTTACATATTTATAAAAAAATAAGACGATACTTAAACACCAATCATAGAGATCAACCTCAAGTATCAAACAATACTATAAAAAGATAGACAAAAAGAAAAAAAACAAGAACTTTGTGAGTAAAATGTTAGCTTTATAATTTGGCTTATTTTGTCTTTTCTACATCTCTACCTAGGTCACGTTCATCAATATAAGACTCTATGTCAACATGATACAAGCAAATAAAAACAAACTTATACATCATGTCATTTTGAATTGCTATGCACAAAATTACCACTTACAACATGACTTATCTAATTATCGTTCAATTGTTATATTACAACAAACCTACGCTGTCAGCACACATAGATGACAGAAACAGCCCAGGAGCAAGCATATCAAACTGCACCCTATTTGGACTCTTTCCAGGTGATCAAAGCAATTGACAACCTTATAGAAGTCACAAAGCCAAAAAGAACGAAAGAAACAAAAAGGCAAAACTGAAATCCTCCTCCTAAATACGCGTATTCTAATCCAGCCAAACAAGTACTCTACATGCCACAATGCGATGACGTGCCCACAGCTTTATTAACACAGGCGCTAATCGCGTCAAAGGTTATACCTTTTTTGCTGTTTTCTGCAGAGATTTTGATGCTAAAACCGCAGCTAGGGGCGGCGGTTCTCCGTCTCCTACCAGTCGCTTTCGCTTTCCATCCGGTGGGCGCCTGCGCCTCTCGTTTCCTTCCACCTTTATAAGGACCAACCCATTTTGGTGCGGGAGCCGTCGATTCGCCACGAAACCAAACAAATCCCAGGGAGGGAGATAGACCCGTCAACGCTGCCGCTGAATCTCCCTGTTCTTGCGTTTAGACGGAAGGTGATCTTGGTGTTTTGGTTCAGCCATGGCTGCTCCTAGCGTCGCCGTGGACAACTTGAACCCCAAGGTGGTGATTGCTTCTCCTCATGCCCGTTTCTTGAATTGTTTTTTTTCCTCTTCTTTTGTGTGGGGTTGGGGGGTTGTGGAGGCTTTTGAGGAAAGATTGGATTTTGGTGTGGTGCGGCTTGAGGATAGTGCGTTTGGGTTCTTGTTTGGCTCGAGGCGGCTCGGTTCCGGTGGTGTTTGAGGTTAAAAGGAGAGACTTTTGGTCCTATTCTTGTTTGATTATTAGCATAGCGAAATCTGAGTATCCAATGTCTTCCTTCTGTTATGGGAGCAATTCAGAAAGGGATATGGGAGGCAGTATGGTGCTCTTTCTTTTGGATAATGGAAGAGTTTTGGCAGGATGGTGTTCTAATTTGATGGAGTTGGTTGTGCTCTGGTTTTCCTCCAGTGCAGTTGACATGCCTAGTTCTTGTTCTTGTGTTTTGCTGGTATAAATCTGTGAGTTCAAGATTCCAATCCCATAAGTGAGAAATTATCACTTTTGCTGCGAGGACCTTTCAACTAGTAGTGCTGGTGCTATTTTGAATTGTAAAACTTAGCATGCAAATCGTAATAATTTTGCGGTTGATTAGTGATGCAGTTCTTTTTACCTCGATGATATCAGCTCTTTTAACCCAGAGGTAGATCTCAGTACTGCTTGAGGTTCTGGCATCAAGTTTTTGCATTTTTTAGTGTGATCAAATAATGCCATGTAACGTCAGCATCTCTTTTCTCTTTCGAAACGGAATATGGCAATTTGAATGGACTGTTGACCTACTTACTTATACAAAATAGTGACATGATGATGCTGAAGCACCATATTGTTGTTTTGGGTGAGAGCAGAGGGTGCTGCTCTGATGGCAACTTGTATCCTGTGAAGATTCTGTTGGTTTTTCAGGAGATATTATGCATGAGAATATTTAATAGCAACTGCCTAACCCCATTTAGTGGTGCTTTTAACAAGCTCTTTTGCCCTGTAGGTTTGTAAACCTGTAAAAACAATGTATTTTAGGTATTGGATAATGGGGAATAAATATCTGCTAGTTTCCTCAAGATGTCATTTTCATGCTAGCTAGGTTGCTTTGCTTATTTGGCAAAAGGGATAATATTATGTTATTCTGATAGTATTAAAAGTACTGCCCGTGTGTTCTGCTTTTGATTTTCAACTTGCAAGTTGCAACGTAGATAACTAATTATAATTTAGTTTTATCAGCTGCACAGAAGCAAACAGTAATATAATATAGTATCATGACCACTTTATGTATACATATTGTTCCCTTCAGGAATTATTATTACAGTCACATGATCGTTTCACAGCATTGAATGCCATCTACTATCCTATCATATAGTCCTAATAATGAAAGCTCTTGACAAGTTCATAACAATTTTAGTTTGAGAATGCAATTGCAATTTCCTTCCTGAGGATTATGTGTTCTATTTAATGGATCACCAGTTTTTTTCTCTCCATCTCTTGATTAGCTAAGTGCATATTATAGTACCTAACTAATGAGCTTACTTGTGCAGGTTTTGAAATGCGAGTATGCAGTGCGTGGGGAGATTGTGATCCATGCTCAGGTATCTTGAGTAACCTCCATGTGTTACTTTACATAATGGCTGAAATGCATGTAGTTTTGATTTTAGTCCATTTGTCTTATAGAGTATAGACCTTTTAAATTAAGGGATATTGTTTTATGGTACGTTAACTTTATGGTATCGCACAACCTTGCCTTTTTGGCAATATGCCAAATCCATATGCTTTTGTTGGAGCCTACCACAAATTAGTCTAAATTAATTACTTAACTACTTAGCTCGCAGAGAATAAAATTTCACTGTATATAATGAAAAGATTTATGTTCACTGTGTTTCTCTACAGTATAAACCGTCTTAAGTTTTTATTCACATCTCCCTGATCCCCCTTGCAGTAGTAAATTGTGCTATTGTTTTGACAATACGTATGTGCTTATAATTTGATAATTATCTGCTTTCTTCTGTTTCCAGCGCTTTCAGCAACAGCTACAGACTCAACCAGGTTCTCTTCCTTTTGATGAGGTACTTAACTATCAATTTAACATAACATAGCTTTTCTTGGTAATTTATTTTCTCATTCTGTTTTCCCCTTGAAGATCCTGTACTGCAACATTGGGAATCCCCAGTCTCTTGGTCAGCAACCAGTTACATTCTTCAGGGAGGTATGGGGTTGTCTTGCGTTCAAGCTTTACCTTTTCTTTCCATGATATTCACATGCTGCACGGCAGGTTCTTGCTCTTTGTGATCATCCATGCTTGTTGGAAAGAGAGGAAACCAAATCATTGTTCAGGTCAATATCAACACCTTTTAATTTCATCAGCATCAAACAGATATGCAGAGAACTTAAATGAAGAAATCTAGCGCAACACTTAACTGCTATCACATTACTTAGTTTGCTTTATGGAGTTGTTCTTTTTATATGATGGTGAACTTTGCCATATAGTTCCATCTTTTTTGTTTCTATCTACTGGTTGAGTTTGAACTTTTGGTTGAACATACATAGGAGATTTCACAATCTTTTTGAGAAATTTTCAAGATGGTTTGTTCCTAACAAAAAGGGCTAGGATGATATCAAATAACTATGCACCTGATGTATCTCCCTAACTAAATATACTAAAAAAAATCTTTGTATCGTAAACCTCCATAATCGAATTGATTTTCATACTGAAAATTGAAATTCTATTGTGTATCTGATGCCCCATCTTACTGCAGTGCTGATGCTATTTCTCGGGCAACAGCAATTCTTGCCTTAATTCCTGGAAGAGCAACAGGAGCATACAGCCACAGCCAGGTACACATCTCAGCCTGACACATTTACTCATCACAAGGGAAAAATGAATCTTAATTTTACTTTTATCATTTTTTTCCCAGGGCATCAAAGGACTGCGTGATGCAATTGCTGCTGGGATTGCCTCGCGTGATGGACACCCTGCGAATGCAGATGACATTTTTCTTACTGATGGAGCAAGCCCTGGAGTACGAACTTTACCTTCTATTTGAATCTTACTGGATAATTCAAGAATAAACAGGAAACAATTCTAATCTTATTATGATGCTATTCTCCCCCTCTGTTTTAGGTCCACATGATGATGCAGTTACTGATAAGGAACGAGAAAGATGGCATTCTCTGCCCGATTCCTCAGTATCCCTTGTACTCAGCCTCCATTGCTCTCCATGGTGGAGCTCTTGTATGTCTTGATTTCTCAGGAGATTGTCAGTAAATTATCATTTCATGCTGCACCGAAGCCTAACTGAGAGCATTTTGTTTCAGGTCCCATATTATCTTAATGAATCAACAGGCTGGGGTTTGGAGATATCTGACCTCAAGAAGCAACTTGAAGATGCTCGGTTGAAAGGCATTGACGTGAGGGCTTTGGTAGTTATCAATCCAGGAAATCCGACTGGGCAGGTTTGCACTTGTCATTTTCCTGACTAACTTAAAGAAAATCTTAGATTGTTGCAACTTCTGTTCGCACCATATTCTGGATATGTACAAACCTAAGGCATATATATTCTTCAATTCATATATCCTTTCTTAAGTGATTTTTCATTCTTAGGAATCAAGATCTGCTTTTGTTCCTCTATAACGTTGATGAGACGTATTCAGCTGATTAAGATATCCAACAATAGAAATTGTAATGATGTTCCATTCATTTGCAGGTTCTTGCTGAGGAAAACCAACGTGACATAGTGAAGTTCTGCAAAAATGAGGGCCTTGTTCTTCTGGCTGATGAGGTAAGTGATTATTACCATTGCAGCTCAATAAACGAGCTGCTTAATTCTTTTTTTGCTGTATTGTTTGCGACATCAATGCTATTCATATTGGTAGGTATACCAAGAGAACATCTATGTTGACAACAAGAAATTTAACTCGTTCAAGAAGATAGCGAGATCCATGGGATACAACGAGGATGATCTCCCTTTAGTATCATTTCAATCTGTGTCTAAAGGTAGATATGATTACCCACTTATTTTCAAGTTGCATTGGCACTGGCTTCTCAAAAAGTATTTTCTTGTTATCAACAGGATATTATGGAGAATGTGGCAAAAGAGGAGGCTACATGGAGATTACTGGCTTCAGTGCTCCAGTTAGAGAGCAGATCTACAAAGTGGCATCTGTGAACTTGTGTTCCAATATCACTGGTCAGATCCTTGCCAGTCTCATCATGAATCCGCCAAAGGTCAGTGTTTTGTAATTGTTTAAATTTCTACCGAAGAAAATGCAAAAGTCTCCAATTAAATACCTCTATTTGATTCTGCAGGCTGGAGATGCATCATACGCTTCATACAAGGCAGAGAAAGATGGAATCCTCCAATCATTGGCTCGTCGTGCAAAGGTATGCCAGAATTCCAATTCTCTTATACTGCTATATGATTTTTCGAAACAAATTGTAGAATTGTTTTTCTTGATGGCAGGCATTGGAGGATGCATTCAACAATCTTGAGGGAATTACATGCAACAAAGCTGAAGGAGCAATGTACCTCTTCCCTCAGCTTCGTCTGCCTCAAAAGGCAATTGAGGCTGCTAAAGCTGCTAACAAGGCACCTGATGCATTCTATGCTCTTCGTCTCCTTGAGTCAACCGGAATTGTTGTTGTCCCTGGATCTGGATTTGGCCAGGTGAGTCAACTTATTCTTCATTAGCTAGATACTAATGGTTTGGACATATAAAGCCAAAACTATTTTTCCTTAAAAAATCCAACATCATTTTTTTGCCACATAACAATTGTGGGTTTTTTCTCTCATATTATAACCTGAAGTTCCTGAATATACCTTTGTGCTGAGCTTGTGCAACAAATATCTAAAAAATAATTGCGACTGAACAAAATTTTCCATATTATTGTCTTTTTATTATGCTATTTTGTCGGTAGTTATTTTTGTACTAAAAATTTACTGTCACATGGCACGTCAGATTTGCGGCCTAATATGGTGATGCCATCTACCAAAAAGATTCCTGGGACACACCACATTTCTGCCTTTTTTATTCTGTTTCAACAACTAGCTTATTATAATTTTGGGTGTCCAAACCTGAAAGCTACTTTGAAGTTTATGAACAATAAGCACTCCTTGCAGTTTATTTTTGGCTTATACATGTTACTGATTATTTGTTTTTTTCCTTCTCCAAAGGTTCCTGGAACATGGCACATCAGATGCACAATCCTGCCACAGGAGGAGAAGATCCCCGCGATCATCTCCCGCTTCAAGGCATTCCATGAGGCGTTCATGGCAGCTTACCGCGACTAAATTGCTGTTACCATTCAACAGACGGGGAGTTCTATACAAGCCTGATGGATTTTCCCCAGGCCTTTTTTTACCCCTGATAGCATCATCCTGTAGACCAAACAAAATAAATCAAGCCAGACATGCTTTGTAGTGTGCTAATCTGTGAAACGAGAAACAGAGGGAACCGAATACCAATGCCTTTGATGGCAATTGTGGGAAATTTTACTTACCATCATTTTGTTGTTGTGCCTGTTACTGTATAATTGTTGAAGTTTTGGTGCAGAGGCAGCTATAGTTTTGTGGTGTTGAAGTTGGCTAAAGTGTGTGAAAATGGCTTGATCTGATTGTCAGACATCAGTTATTCATCTCTGATTTGAGTAGTGGTGCTTGCTAGGAGAGCTGCTGAACAAAATGCTCTGACTAAAAGGAAACTTTCAGTGTCTTTTACTCTGCTGTCTGCTGTAAAATCGCAACTTGCAAATATTAGATCTTAGAAGTTTCAGAATGCCAGGTTGAAGATTCCTGCGGCACACGGTATTTGTTACCTTAATGGTAGAAACATATTCTCTTGAATCTTGATCTCTTCAAAGCATGTTTGAAATTTAAGTCCAATACTTCCAATCTTGTTTTAAAGACTTGCAAATCTGAAGCGATTAGGGCCTAACACGTCCAAAAATTAACTAGTGGGGAAGAAAATTACCTTCTGTTTCGGCGATATCTCTGCGCTGTACGAAAGGGTTAACTAATTGATTTTCCCGATTACACAGTGTACACACACGCCACAAGTCCACAAACACAAGACAAACTCACGAGCGTTGGCCGCATACATCTTTGTGACTTGTGAACAACTCAGCTGGTGCGTCTAGGAGAGTGCCTGCTAAACCAAATACAAGCTATTTTATTCGGTGAATCAAACAACTTCTCTTCAGAGGTTAGCCTGATAAACAAATATAGATGAATTGAGCCCTGCCCATTTAACACAAGTGATGCCATTTATGTAGGGCTAGACATATGCAATTTCTTGGAGATGCTTATAAGATAGGGATGCATGAATTATTTTTAAGGGTGAGTAGTATTGTGTTTTGAAAAAAATGTTTTTACAACTTAAAACAATATCCCCTATTTTCTAAAATATACTCTTAAAATACTGTTAGTGGAACTATTTTTCTTCAAACTTTAATTGCACATATTTTTTAACAAAAGATTTACAAACACTTGAGCAACAAACTTTTATTATAGTCTAACCATTTAATAATTATTAATGGTCAAAGGTGACAGTCAACATTGACAGATGTTTAAAAACAGATTATATAATTACAAACATTTGAGAAAAAAGAGATTATGACGTTACAATATGCATCTACTATCCATATTTTATGAAGTTTAAATTTGATTAGACATCGAGATAAAAAAAAATAAATTAAACAATATGTGCATCTTTCAATCTTATTTATGCAAGATATATCTTTAGGAATAAAATTAAACTTCTTAACAAATACAGCACCTAAAAGAAAAGTATGACGTATGACCACCAACATGTATATATGTGTATTATAGTTAAGATTTTATTTATAAATATTATATCTACGTGAATATATTTTTAATAGAAAATTAGTAAGATGGGAGATATAACGTTTCCTCGGTGTTAGGATGTACTCACGGATGTATACATGTATGACTGTGTGCGTGACCTTTGCAATATGAAAAAAGAAGAAGAAAAATACTGTGCAAAACAGGGCGAACTGGACCATATGTACGTCGCTCGGAGCAGGTGGCTTCCACATCATGGAGGGAGGGAGGATCCCCGCTGCTGATTGAGTGCTCGTGGCTGGTGTCAGCCTCGTACGCTGTCGTAGGGCCCATCTCCGTAGCAGTTAGCCCCAGGTTCACATGCACCAGAACGGCCGCTGCAGAAGTTTTCTCCTCGGCACTAATAGAACTATTCATATTCCTTATATCTGCCTCGTATTCTGATAAGTTTTAAGGGAATGGAGATCATTGTATTTCTTGATTTCCATACAGGTTCAGACAATGATGCATTTGTTGATACGTGGGCAGAAAGATGGCATCCTTTGTCCAATTCCATCACACTCTTTGTACACAGATCCTATGGTTCTTCATGGTGCAACTCTTGTAAGTACACAGATCCTATGGTTCTTCATGGTGCAACTCTTGTAAGTATCACATAAACAAATCTCCATTAATACTAATTACCGTTTTGTACCAATCAGATGTAAGAAAGAAAATATCTGCATTTTCACGTACCATATTACCTGAATGAATCTAGAGGTTGGAGTGTGAACATCTCAGATCTGAAGAAACAGTTGGATGGTGCCCAATCAAACGGCATTGCTGTGAGGGGACTTGTGGTGGTAAATCCAGGAAACCCTACTGGGCAGGTTTGATTACAGATCACTGGATTGCACTATTTATTTGATTTTAAGGAGTCGGATGTGATTGAGTATTTGAGTTCCTCGTAGGTTCTTGTGGAGGGAAACCAGTGTGAAATAGTGGAACTCTGCAAGAATGAAGGCCTTGTTCTCATAGCAGATGAGGTGACTGTCGTATCTTTCTTAATACAAAGAGATTTATATTTCTCTCCTTGCCTATTGCAAATATGACATGTACCATTTCACTACTTTCCTTGATAGGTTTACCAAGAAAACATCTACACAGATCAAAAGAAATTTATCTTCTTCAAGAAGGTAACATGGTCCATAGGCTATGGAGAAGGAGATATATCTTAAGGACTATTTCACTCAGTTTCTAATGGTATGACCTGGTTGCTTCGTATCATGCATGTTCCTTCTCAAGTTCTAGTATATGCAACCATTTGTTATCGCAACTTGAAAAAAATAACTCCGTTGTTACTTGCACTTTTGAGTTATGGTACTTTTAACAATTAGCTTTGAAACTCATCGAGAGAAAAAAAATACTTAAGTTATCAGGGAAGGAAAATTTTTACAACTGTTACATGAATACTATCAATATAATGGAGTGAATGTTGTTTTATAAGTTGAATTGATTACGTTTACATGAAGAGGGCCTGACTCTATCTACTTATCTAGTATGCCATGCACTCTACCTATCAATATATTGGATATTTTTAATTGCCAGGCACTAAGATTGTCCTTGATTAAGAATGTTCTCCATAGTGTTTTTCTTTTCTTTCTCCAATCAAATCCTGTATATAAGGGGGGCCTAACTCTACCTACTTATGTAGCATGACATGCACTCTGCCTATCAATATATTGGACATTTCTAATTCCCAAGCACTAAGACTGTCCTTGATTAAGAATGTTCTCCACAGTGTGTTTCCTTTCTTTCTGCAATCAAATCCCGTATATAGATATTTTCTTCCAAATTTCAAGTAGTCTGAACTGTTGGATGTGATTCAGCATACACTACAAAATCTTTATTGATCAGCATACACTAAAAACATTTTGTTGATGGATGTGATAACAAGTCTTATCTATCAGGGCACTATGGCGAGTGCGGGAGAAGAAGGGGTTACATGGAGGTCACTGGCTTCAGTTCTGAAGTATGGAAAGAAGTATACAAAGTTGCATCCCTAAGCTCATTCTCCAACATATCTGGCCAGATAATTATGAGCCTAGTCATGAACCCACCAAAGGTCTGTGAATTCTTCCTGTTGGGCATTGACATTTTTATTAAGCAAAGGCATCAACATTTACATACCTTAACAATCCTCGCTTTTGTCAGGTTGGAGATGAGTCATACCCCTCTTGTCATGCTGAAAGAGACAGTTTCCTATCATCTTTGTCTTGCTGTGCAGAGGTCTCTTTTATTTCTTTCTTAGTACAATGATTTAAACTCTGCTTTATTATGATTTTACAGCGGTAAAGACCATGGTAGGGCCAAAACTTAATATTGCATTTGTGAGCTGGTTTTAGGCCATGGTGTCCACATTCAACAGCCTGGAAGGGAAGGCTTGCAGCAAGGCTGAAGGTGGAATATCTGTGTATCCATCTATCTGCCGCCACGGGTGATTGAAGCTGCTGAGGCAATGAACACAGAGCCAGATGTGTTCTATTCTCTTCATCTTCTTGAAAGCACCGGGATCGTTGTTGTGCCTGGCTCTGTGTTTGGACAAGTGAGTATAATACCCTTTCATCTATCCACTTGTATATTATTCAGAGTAGAATAGAAACTTAAGAGTAAATTGTGTACTTTACAATGATTACATGTTCCTGCATTAATATATGTTCATGTCCTTGCAGAGAAAAAAAATCTCGTTCTTTCTGCCGGTATTCTAATATATGTTCCTTTTGTTGGTTATATTCTGCAGGTACCTGGAACATCGCATTTCAGATGCACAATTCTGCCACAGGAAGAGAAGACGCAGCTGATTATCTCCCACTTCAAGGCATTCCATGAAGCCTTTATGGAAGAATTTCGCAGCTAAAAGGCGCAGAATTTTTTTCCCATGTGTAGTATAACTCTATGTATTTAAACAAAAAAACACGATCTCTGTGACTTACAAGTTTGGGATTTCTACCTGAATCGCTCAGCTGTCATGTTTCAATCCTGTACAGAATTGTCACATAGAGTCCTACCATCATGAAATTCTCCTAGGATCCTACCATCCTAAATTTTTCAGATAAAAACATCTGTTTCAGTGTGCTGTAAAAAACCGAGGTGGACAAAGTTGGAGGTAAGCAAGTTGGAAGTCCTTGTCATGAGTCATGATGCTGAATATATAACCAGATTCTTTTAATCCAATAATGTTACAGGAGAGGGCTCAAGAAAAAATAATTATACAGGAGTTAGAAAAGGAATTTGCCACCAATTATGTGTCAATTTAATATCCATGCAGTTGTACCTTAATCTATGCAGTTTAACCAATGATTTGTGTTGCCAAGACTTCATTGACCTAACTTCCCCTCTTTAAAATGATATCCACCACCCACTAATGGTCCATTTTCATGACATCCACTCCATGGTTATTACTTATCAGTATTATTCCTGTTGCAGCAAGCCATCCATGGATTCCTTGAGGTGCTACTCACGTCACACAATCCTGATTCCAAAGAAGATTTGCGGAAAGAATCTGATCAGAGCATCCATGGATAGCTTCTCAAGTTCTGAATCCAAGAAGGCTCCCAAATCTGTCAGCTTCATCAGCAAGGTCAACAAGGTACATGTTCTTGGCTTCTTGCTAGCTTCTGTGACCTGACCTGTGAGCATCTCAAAACATCTCTATTATGTCCTAATCTGAAACTTTACACCATTGTCTTCAGGTTTATGAAGACAAGAGCATGGGCATCATCTGCTACACCGATGAGAACAGCGAATTGATCTGTGAGGGCTTAGACGAAGGCCCGAGACTGACCTGGCAAGACATGGAGAAAATCAACAGGGAGAAGTAAGTCATGTTCAGGTTTCTCGTCTGTTTCTGATTTTGAACAGTAGAATGCACCACAGCTTAGCTGACCATTGCCTTGCTCTGAACAACAGAGCACTGAAGGCTGAAAAAGATCATCGGGAAAGGATGCTGCGGATCAGCGTCGGAGTCGATTGGGGAATCCTGCAGACGGTTGTCAGTAAGCCTGTCAGTATGGGGGAAGAACTGAAGAAGTAAAGAACCTTACAAGCTTAATCCAGTAGATTAATTTCTGCAATGTTTCAGGTCTTGTAGAAACAAGTTATGCTTGTTGGGTGTATAGACTCCATTCCTGTTGCTTTCTCTGTAATAAGGATGCTGTGTTTAAGGTAGGATTAGGAGGAGACAGAGAGGGACAGGAGGCTGATCCAGCTGGTCAGCTCCTGGCCTTCTATGGATAACGAGAGCATGTACTGAATATCTTTCTTGGATGATACTTCAGCTTAATGTTAGTTCAAATTCAGATTCCCGGTGTCGTTCCGTACCAAGCTGGGAATTTGGTTGCCTGTCAAATTGTGTTGCTTGATAGGAAATTGCTGGTTCATAGGAATTGAAGTTTCTATTTCTAGGTATGAGAAGAAGATTAGAGGGTTTGGGAATTTAGAACTTGAGACGGAACGGTTATGTTTAGTTGGATGCTTCAATTTGCTAAACATTTTATGGCATGCCACAGATTTTGTAGCATCAAATTTGTTAGCTACAAATGTGATAAGTTTTGGCAAGAGTTTGTGAGTACGACGCATATGGACATGGCCTAAAAAAGTACGACATGTCACAAGTACAGCAATTAATCAAACACTATCCTAACTTGGTTAAACTGCCTAGCCACATGATTGGTAAACTGTCCTGAATTGTGATTGGTTGATTTCTGGTGACAACCAATTCTTTTCGAATCGATTTCAAAAGGTTAAATTACAAAATTGACAAACTGCAGTTGAACCATTATCGCAATTCAAAGATTCTGAGCCTAATTCGGATATGAAGATGGGGGTGTTGCTGAAATTCAGCTTGGAATCATATTTAGTTGGTTTGGTTCAGCTTAACAAGTTATTAGCTGTTAAAGCAATTAATAATGGTGTAGGTCAACTGTCCAGCCGTCCTTAGTCATGTCTCATTGACAAGCACGGTTGGGCTCTTCCAAGAGAGAACCTGGAAGATTTCCGGATAACGATGAAGCGGTGATATGAGACAGGCGCCTCGGTGAGATCATAAAGGCCTTGAGGGCTTGAGGCCATTTGCACCGAACTAATCTATTGGGCTTAATGGTGGTGGATCCAGGACATTTTAATTAGTCTGTGACTCCGGGGATTTGATTACAAGTGCTTCATATTTTAGTGGGGCTGTCTATCTATTCATACCATAATAAAATTCTCTTATTAACTTTAAAAAAATCTGACTGTTCATTACGTATTATAATATCCATAGATCAAAGTGGGGTGTGTGTTGGGGTAATTTGCTTAACTTTTGCTGTATATGTTGTAAAAAATTTAAAAGGTTAGTATTATTGGCCCCTCCAGCAAATGAATTATTATGTTCCATAGCCATCGTAGATGCTATGGACTCTTAGGTTTTTCCCCAAAATTTAATAATTTTGAATTTCAAATGATTAGCAAGTTATAATTAAGGTGGACTCTTTTTTTTATTTGAGCCACTGTAACTTGAAAAATACTGATGTATTCAACATATATTAAAAATTTTAATATTTACAATATTGCCTGGACTTAATGTAAGTGCGTCATTATTGGTAGTCAACAGATGCAATTGTACACATAGTTTTCATCAATATCTAGCCAATGGGTGAGGGAGGAAAGGAGGCAGCGGGGAATTCACATGCAGAAGAGGGATGGACTAGATTACTGATTAGGTCATTAAGGTTGGGAGGTGCAGTAGGGCAAGGAAAGAGAGGAGGTCATTGGTGTGAGAGCTTAGAGGGATGATCCATATCCAGAGGGCACGGTTGCTACGGAGAAATGAATTCGTTACAATATTGTTATGCACATTACTGTATCAAAAATTCACTGTAGCAAAAATGCCTGGTTCTACTGTACGCATGATCCGATCTGAGCTATCCATCTTTGATCTAACGTTTGCTTCGATGCACAGGATCCATTTACTGGAAGCAAGCTTGGTGGTAGGAGAGGAGCGACGACGGTTAGCCGAGCCGTGGTGATGGACTTGTCCATAGATGTGGCAATGACAGCTGATGAAGGGGACGGCCGAGAGGCAGCTTAAGACACTGCGGCGGCGCCAGGGGCTTAGATTAAGGGCGAGTGGTTCGAGTAAAATGAGCCGAGCAACTCACGTGTACTAAATTTATTAGCATATAATTAATAATATATTAATGGTTTGTTTGATTTTTTAAAAAAAGTGAAATCTTTTATAAAAATGTTTAGAGATGAACCCGCCCTACAAATCTATGAAGTGAATTTGGTACTTTATTTTTTTCTTCTATTCTGTCTGAGTGGGCAAAGGATTTGATATTGAATCATTTATTTTGTACCGAATTGATTTGGGTTTGAAGGGCTTTTAATCCCTAGATCCATCACTGGCTCATCGGCAAATTAAAGTGACCTGAGATTACACAAAACAGACAAATAAACGGGTCCCTCTCTTATGTCGTTGGTTAGAATGGCGCCAGCCGTCCATGATGTCCATATGATGCGTGCATGTAGACATGCTGAGGTGTCACAGACAATCGGCGCTTTCTAGAGTGGTCGTACTCGATATCGATTCAATTCAATAAATTAACGCAGTTGATGATGATTCCACCGATTCCTAGTATATCTATATATAACCAACCAAGCTCTAGCTATTTACTTAGCTACTCCACTAACTGGCCGACGTTATCTCTAGGCGAATTTTGAGAAAATGTCTCTAGTTATTAAAATTTATATATAAAATTTTAATATCTCGATATTTATATTATGTACTAAATTTTATATAAAAAAATATGACATCTCTGTTAACGCCAAAATCTGGACAGTCCGACGAATTGCCTAAAGCCAATTGGCTAAGAGGTGTCCGATAGCTATAGTAAGGAAGCCGATCGGATTGAAGTGAAGAAAGATTCGATTCCAAATTAAAAGACTATTAAGATAAAACCGGGTTTACAGAGGAGCCATAAAATTCACTGTAGGATACTATCTTTAGTTAAATTGTATCTTATATAGTTACGAAGTCTTAGTTAGTTTAGTTAACTGCTTAGATATTTTATGTTATTTTTGTTAAGAGATAGCGTCCGATGGTGGTTATAAATGTATCGGACTCTATAAACCAATGGTATAAATATAAATCCTCTAAAAACATGTACCATATCTCTCGATCAATATACAACTTCGGTGTATCAACATCCTAGTTCATCTAGGTTTTTACCGGCGGGTTCTGGCTCTCGACGCGGGGCTGCATCAGTTAAGTCCGATCTCCGACGAAGGGGTAAGTCCCGCCACTATCTTGATATGTTCTGCTCCGTTTAAGACTACATCGGTTAGGTTCGACCTCTTAGGTCGATCAGATGTATCGCATCACGTCCGTGCAGGTCCTATCGGCCTGTTAAGCTCTCTCTGTCATCGTCAATTTCGTGCTGTATCGGTTAGGTTCGACCTACGAAACTGCTGACGGTAGATTGAGCTTCAGGCTTATAGTTTTATACACGGGGTATCATCAGAGTGCCTAGCCGATGAGTTATCCATGCTCTGAGCTTCACGCCCAACGCATCGATCCCTCGGCCGATACGCATCAGCCTTTAGAGGTGTCCCTTGACGTGTAACGCTAAGCGCATTGGTCTCCCGGCCGATACGCACCCGCCTTCAGAGAGACGTCCCCTCATCGGCTCAGCTAGCCGATGAGTTCGTTCCTATCTTTGCTTCAGCACAGTCGATCCGGCGTCCTCCGTATCATCGCTGTTGGCCTCAGTCTCGTACTGTCTCGGTTAGGTCCGATCTTTGAGGTTCGGTGTTAATGGCGCTGTCACGACAGGCAACGGGTCTCGTGATGTCATATCCGGAGCGGCATCGGCTTTACAGCCCGTGGCTTTTAATACTATTCCTTGCTAGTCCGCAAGTGCCTTCATCGATTTTTCCAGCCGATGAACGACTGTTACAGCTTCCGTCAGCTATTCGGAGGGATATTGTGCGTTTTGCTATCCTCTGAGTACACTTCGGTTTCTCCATCGGCTCTACGGCCAATCCCTCGTTGACACCTATCCACATCGACTCTCCAACCGATCGAAGAGTTTCCGATTCCTATTGGCAAATAACCGATAGTGAAGGGCCTTTCGGGTGCGACCGATGGCCATCCTGATCCTATCGGTAGCCAGCTGATAGCGAGCGCCTGTATCGGCCCATCGTCCGACGAACCTGCTCGTCTCACTTTCTTATCAATTATAGAGTCAAATTGACTAGCATGCTCGCACCCGTACCGTCACGCCGGAGCCGATCGAACCCTATGACCCTTGACGCGCGTACCTCGAGCCACAGAGAGAAGCCGACCGACCTGTACTGGAGCTAAACAGATCTCCCAAATATCAACGTATTCACGTCAGGACGCGTGAGGTATCTCGGTGCGAACAATCTCTCTATACCTTTTTAACTAATATCTTTTAAGAATGATAAAATAGTCCTATCTCTAAAATACAATTAACTCTTTTCCGATACTACCAGTTAAGTCACCAACGATCACCAATACCGCTTGTTTGCTTGATACACTTGGGCGGCGGCCGTCTTGGCTTCGAGTTGCGTGTGCGTTGCTGCATGGTTGACTTCCGCCGCCACACACGACATACGTGCATGAGAATATGATAGTACTATGGCGTATGAAAGAATGATATATCCAGCAAATGTTTTTTTAATTATGTGTACATGGATGGTGTGATCAACGACCTCTGGCATTTAGTGACAGTAGGAGTGAGGTTTAGAGAAAGGTTGCTTTCCGTTCTTCATCTTAACAACTAAATCACGCGTACGTTTTTCAAACTAAAAAACATTTATATAGCTCGGTAGCTTAGATGGGGTTTCGTGTGGTTTTACATCCGCCCCCTGCCATCCCCATCTAGAGTGGATGTAGAAAATGGCTTAACTCGGTTAGTATTTGCAACACGGAACTTTCTAATGATGTAGAGTATTCACTGGTTTGTAAGCATCATTGTCCATCTTTGGGTTATGCACAATGGAAACTTATCGGGTCATGAACTCAATAAACGATTGAGTTTATTGAAACATAAATGTATTTGAGATTCTAGGATGTAGATGTTGTTCTTCACTTCGTGGGAAATAGCAAGCGTCTCACCAACTAGCTAGTTAGACACGAGACCCTCCTACAGGATTTCTCCTGTTTTTTGCACTGCCTTTGTGTGTTACTGTTCCTGCTGCTTGTTTGGGCTGAGTACTAATTCTATAGGCAGTAGAGTACGCATTTTTGAAGGAGTAGATATAATCAAGTCAGCAAGTGGATTAGCTCAAATATTCTCCCCTAACAACATACGTAATTTAAGAAACAAGACCACTTGCTGATGACACAGCATTGGGTTTCCAAGTACATGAATGAGAAGGATTGATCACAAAGCAGATAGAACGGTCGGATTGATATGAATATATATATAGGGGTATACGGAAGTGGATTTTAACCCCTCCAATTCCATAAAATTTAACTTCACAAGGTTTCTAGAATTCTAGAGGGAAATGAACTTTGGGAGCATGTCCGTAATTTCTCATTCTTTCCGAGAAATGGAACTGCCTGATAAAGCATTTGGCATAAGATATTTATTCTAGAATTCAATGCATTCTGAGAAATGCATTATAATTAAACTGCACCTACATTTCATCTACTCATCATTCAATTGAATTCTTTTTGCTCACATAACGCCATAAACGTGCACACCAACCTTTTAATAAAAAACCCAAGATAAAAAATATGCCACTTTTCAAAATAGGGACCTAGCTAGTTAGTAAACATGAATAAATTTGTACCCAAAAACATAATAAAAAATACAATACTTTTTAAAAAAGAAAAAGAGTACACAAATTTGTCAACTTGTGATGTACTGCTCTTCCCGCCAAAGCGTAACGTCTGAAAGCTTTCTTCATCCTATATAAACCCCATGGTCTTCTCCGAATGTCTCAACCCCAAACTCCAACAACCTCACCTACCCCAACCAGCGAGGCATAGATGTGCGGTGGCGCGATCCTCGCCGACTTGATATCGGCGCCGCGGTCCGGCCATTCCTGGCCGGCCAAGAACAAGCGGCGGCTGAGCGACGACGACGAAGACTTTGAGACCGCCTTCGAGGAATTCGAGGGCGACTCAAAGGAGGAAGACGAGTACGAAGACATGGAGGTCTTGGACGATGACGAGGATGACAACGATGAGGGGGTGGTTCTTCCGCCACCGCCACCGCCACCGCCGCCGTTCGGCAGCAAGCGTCTGTGCCCTCTGATTCCACAGGGCGAGCAGAGTAAATAAGCTTGCAAAGATGCAGAGTTTAGCATGGAGCCATGGACTGAAATAGTTTCTTGTGTTTTCTTGTCTTGAAGTTGCAGAGCGCCATGTCAGGAAGGGCTCGACGATGGCGGCGTCGTCGGCGAGGCAGCGTCGGGACGGTGGTGGCGCGAGGCAGTTTCGTGGGGTGCGGAAGCGGCCGTGGGGGAAGTGGGCGGCGGAGATCCGCGACCCTGTGCGCGGCGTGCGCGTCTGGCTCGGCACCTTCCCCACCGCCGAGTCCGCCGCGCGCGCCTACGACGCCGCCGCCCGCCGCTTCTGCGGCGCCAAGGCCAAGCCCAACTTCCCCTCCGCACCGCCCTCGGCTGCTCACCTCCGCAAGAAGCGCCGAGCCTACGTCACCACGAGCTCGCCGTCGCCGTCGCCGTCCGCTATGAGCGAGGTCACGGCGTCCGCGTCGGAGTCCAACGATACCGCGGCGCCGGCGCCCTCATCGCTCCTCGGCGAACCCGGCGGCGCCATGTCGCTGGTGCCGACGAACCGTACTTCTCAGTCAGTCCCACCCGCGGTGGCGGCAGCGTCCGGGAGCGCCGACGGCCCAGAGGTGTTCGACCCGTACGACATCCACGGCGGTTTGGCCTCCTACTTCGCCAGCGGCGCGTTCGAGTCCCTGGAGAGCTTGTTCACGCACGGCGACAACGCCGCTGTCGGCGTGGAGGAACAGTGGACGGTGGGGCTGTGGAGCTTCGCCGACGACGTCTCGTTCTGCTTCTGATACTGTGAATCACACATCGCCATTGCAAGCCAGTGAACTGGTCACTAGTTCTTGATGCCTTTTTAGTTTCTTGTACAGTGTTTTCCCCAGCGACAGTGTTAGTACTCTCCACTCTTCAGTCATGAGTCCATCGCTAATATGATGGGCATGTGTCTTGAGTTTGTTTTAGCAGTGGCTTTATGGTTTTTTATACACTTATGTGTAATTAATTAGATGGTTTCAGTGATGAACTGAATTTTCTGAAATGAAATATGAAGAAGATCTATCTGATCCAAGAGTGCAAATCCGTAATGCGTCAAGATCATGTGCACCACCCGGGCATATGACTTGCTTCAATTTCAGTTTGTCAAAACTCTAAGAGGAAAAGTAACTAGACTACTGAACAATCAATGGTGAATACAACACACTGATCGGTAGGACGAAAAACAGCATATTGTCATTTTTGCTAAAGTTAACTTTCCTTTTGGCACAACAATTGACCAACCCGAGTCATGTTATGGTCTGTGCCATGCATCAAAAATTTAACTTCTTTTTTAGTGGTTATAAGAAGAACAAGACAGAGATTTCGCCTAATTTTTCAATAGTGAAAGGCACTTCACCAATGAACCTACTTCTCAAGTACATACATCATGCGCTGCAATGAGTAATTGGAACATCCAATTACTCTAGTATTGTGTTAGAAACTACATTAGAATTAAGAAAATGGCACATCCATGCATTGTCGCAGATGTGTGTTATATATTAACTAATTGGAATGTGCCCAAGTGGGCTTTTGAGATCCTATTCTTTCTTCTAGTTCTATGTGACAATTGGCAAGATGTTGTTTATCATTTCTTTCCAACTCGTTGCATCAAAAGTTATGCTCAATTAGCTGATTAGTCTAGGTCCAAGGAGGATACTTGCATGATGGGTTTTTGGTTTAGTTTAGGTTAGGCAGCAGCAATACCAGCTTCCATGATACAAGGGCACGGCTACCGGTTTTGGTTAGACCCAAGGGTGAAAAGCTACCATAATATAATATATTATCTTTTCTTGAAAAGAATGAACTATAGTGAGCTTCTTATATTGATGTAGGAATTATTTGTCATGTTTGGATTGGTCTGTCTGATCACAAGATTAGAAGTACAGGATTGCTCCAGTATTGACAGAGACAAATCCTTCAAATTAACCAAATATTTTGTTGCCTTCAGTCTAACCAAAGAACTTGTGGGGCACTGATAAGTGGGGCCAGGCCACTTTCAATTGGGTAATATTTGTGATTTGTTTATGCACTAAAATGCATTGGAAGTCGGCTGCTAAAGTTCTCTGATTAGTTGATTAGTTATTGCCTGGGCAGACATCAGCATGACCAAGATCCAAATACAAAGTTTAGCAAACAGAATCAAGATCGCTTGAATCCAACCCTGGTGTTGAAGTGAACATGAAAAATCAACACTGAGAAGAAGAATATCATAAGAGATTGAGACTGCACAAAACAGCAACAAGAATGCGCACATGAGCGTTTTTTTTTTCTGTACTGTAACTACAGAGGAGATATTTACACCAGGAACAATTCTTCCTTCTTACTACATTCTTCCTATCCTTTAACTCATAATCTTAGGGCTTATTTTGGAACACAAAAATTTTACAGGATTTAGCTCCAAACCTTACAAAGACCTGTAAATATTCTTTGTTCCAAAGGAGGCCTTAGGCTTTACAAGAATGTCAAAAGGTCAAAACTCACGAGGCTATGCTTCTTGTTCTTTTTCTTTTGCGAAGTGCTTCTCTATCTAATGAACACATCAATTGGTTTGAAGAGATTGACACCTAACAATGAACCCACCCTCATGGCCAATTACTGTACTGTCACACCCCACCCTGGCACTACCATACAGCTCGCCGCTCAAACTCTTCCCAGGATTTTTGTGAAGTTGTTAGCTTATCAGGGTTGAGAAAATTTGAAGAACATCGTTCATGGTAACCCAATATGTACTCTCACTGAACATGCAAATTGTGTTGTTAGCTCAAAATATCATCATGGATAAGCATCAAACATTCTGATCACAACATCAGTGGGATGCATACCAGGGGCAGATCAGTTCAAGCTCAACATCCCTGTAGTTTTCTGGGTTACAGTCAGAATGTTCATCGGTATCATCCTGCATCTCTGGGAGTAATTCTGGTTTCGCTGTATAGTTTTTGCCAGGTCTTGCAGGAGCAGGACGGATGTTGTTAGATGAAGATGACATCTTGAACGATCTGTGATATGAATGTAGTTTCAGGAACAAGTTTAACAAGCTAATGTTGTTTTCAGCAGAATTCACAAATACACACAGCAAGCTGAAGTTGGTACAAAACTTGGATCGTTTTCACTTTTCAGACATTTTATTTCATTTTGAATGACTACGAACAATACTTAGTAAGTACCTTCCATGTTGTTCTTCATTAGTAGGCCTCCCTTGCCTTTGGGGGATGCTAGCCGAGCCCAACCTCCAGATTGGAGGCTTTCTCTGTTGGGGTCGGAAATGTCCGAAGAATCTGAAATTCAAAGCAAACATCAACAACTTCCTATTGCTTTTATTAGGGATAAGATGTTTTAGCAGATTATACATCTGAATGGCACCTACACGTTTGGAGCATTCTGCTTTTCACTGTCCATGTAGGCATTGCTCATAAAAAGTTGAATAGTCGGGTCAGCTCGCTCCATAGGGATATTGCACTCCACTGCCCCTTTTGCTTCCAAAATACCTAATGCATGGCAAGCATATTTAAGAAACATTAGTCACTTAGTTGCATTCGGCGGTACTGGTTGGAAACCCACGTACATTGTCGAACTACTAAACGGTATATTTTTAAAAAAAATCTATAAAAAAGTTTTAAAAAATCGTATCAATCCGTTTTTAAAATTTGTTAGTTAATACATGTACTAATCCGTCACTCCATTTTACATATTAGGGGAGAAAGGTTCCAACCCCTTATCACGAACTAAGCCTTGGCCGGCTACTTGGAGTTAAAATTGTGCAAAAAAAATATATGCGATGTTTATTATCCAAGAAGTTATATAATTCTGAAGTGCCATTTGCAACAACTAAATTTCATGATCTAATTACTAATACAGGAGGTTCCAAAAAAAAAAGAAATCAACTATTGAACTATCCAATGAGCAGCAACAACAATAAAGCCTTTTAGTTCTAAATAAGTTAAATAGAGTAAAGTTAAAATCCAAGTTCATACATAGTAATAGCTGTTTTTTAAGCACTGCTATTCACGTATATATATCTTTAGTTATATCTCAATCTTTTAATTTTATTTTTATTGTCTATTTCTATATTAATTTTGGTCTTCTCTTATTTTTTTATATTATTATTTTAACTTAGAATTTTATTATAATGTACTTGTGTTTCTAGAGTCTTGACATGACTAAATCATATTAACCGATATTAGATAAACTTTTCTTTAATTAATAATACCTTTAGCCGATCACATATATCATCGTTCTAGACTCGATCTATTTTTTACGACCACAAATCGAGTGTAACATATATATTTCTGCAAACACTCAGCTATTGAGAACTATCCAATGTGCACTTCACATAATTCTAAACAGCATGACAGATTGCTGTGTAACATATTTGAGCAGCAGAGCCAGTATACTAAAGAACCAATGAATCCCCCATCTCCTCCTAGAACTGCATCAAGATGCTTGACAAGAGATCTTCTATACAAATCGCCAATGCGTGCAGCTGTAGCCCCAAGGCGACTATTCCGTATGCAAACTGGGCCACGTTTGTACGGTCTAAGCAGTCTATGCAGTTAGTCATGAGCACTCCCATTTGAATCGTAAGTAGTAGCACCTCAACTATCCTAAATTTGGGGTCATTGATACTGCTGCTGCTACCTGCTCTGGTAACATCGTTTTGTTCGCTGTAATTCATGTAGAAAATGGTATTAGAAATAAAAAATAATACTATTCAAGGTGATATCAGTTTGCAAAGGAAGACATTCTTAACAAGTGTTAATGATAAATCTAGAGTTCTGAATTTGTCATGTTATGCTACAGTACATTTGCTAGTGCATATCTAGACATAAAATTTACCTTGGAGTGTCATCAGGTTTCGATGTAGTAGTTAGTTGGCAATGTAGGAAGTCCGTATGAGCTAATGAAGCTGATCCCACCATTCACAAGCATGGAAGCACCTCACAGCTGCGAACAATATGTCTTAACATTAGAAGAGGACCAATTGAAAACAACGAAGCCTGACAAAAGCCAAATTTGGAAAGTGAGTTCTGGTTAGGGAGCATAGTAGATCACCTCCTGGCATAATTCTTCATGTCGAGATGAATAAACATTAAATGGCTAGCTTCATAACCCCTTGTTTATTCATTGAATGGCTTTTGCGTATTCCACACGTAGCAAAGACTCACGAGGCTTCATTTCAATAACCTGAATAAGAATCAGTTGCAAAATTGGTTTGTCAATCAACAGTGATGAGCAAAGGATTACCACGATAGAAAAGTAATTTATATATGTAAAATCTGTGAATGTTGAACCATACAAGGCATGATTAATGATCACATTACGTAAACATACCTTGATCAAATTTAATGCAATAATTGGGTTTCCATATCTCATCACAAGGTCGCAAAAATGAAGCAGAGCCGCTTTGTAGTCCGTGTCTAGTTGTACTGTGGTTATAGGAGTGTCAGAAAAATCTAGTGTACAAAACAGTTTTCAACAGATTTGCTACAGAGACAGGATAGAAGGAGTTACTCGTGATATCTGGGTTAATTGGAAGTTTAGCTTCTTGAGACCATAGAAGAGATATGGATCCTCTGTGCTGCACAACAGATGTTATATTTGATGGCATTTCATATTGGGTGTGTTCAAACACAATCTGCTCGGTCTCAACATCATTGGCAACCATACCATCTCACTGACACCACGTTTCGAGAACCTGTCAGCTGTTCTAGAACGCCTCGAGTCAGAAATTCATTCCACACAAATTTAGTCTCATATTGAGACTTCCATGGTGTGCTACTTTTTGACAAAGACCATGCTATGTTCTTGTCAACAATGTTCTTCTGAAGCGAGATGTTGTAGGAGTAGCTAAAGAAGTCAGCCCGGAGATTCACAGAGCAAAAGAGTCTCTTGTATCCGCATTGGCAAGAACTAAAATGAGCAACCACAAAATAAGAATGAGTTTCTACATAACTAATCACAACAACACTAAATGAAAGCCTCAGTTTTGAAAAAGGAACATAATGATGAACTAATTAATTAATATTCTACTGCTACAAAGGAATTGACCCCTGCAACAGGAAAAATTATTACCAAAACTCAACATGTACTGTGCAAGTGTAGCGGATGCTTCCTCGGCCTCTGAATTATGATTGCTGCAGGATTTGATTAGTTTACAGTATGTGTATATTCACGAATACTTTCACAGTATGTTATGTCATCACTAATGCTAGTACATAAAAATAAAGAACCATTTTCAGAAGTAAAGGAACAAGCAAAACGACCTAAAGAAATTTATCAGCAAAAAAACCTGTAACTTTAGTTCTGGGTACTTCTCTTTTGTAAAAAGTCAAATAAAATGTCAGCTATCGAGTATATGATGCAACTACGTGTAGAAATATGGTGTACAGTGAGACTAAGGCCCTAACTTCATACAGGAGGATCATGTCTATATATATACAAGTCTAGTGGTCTAACACCCTCCGCAGTCGTAGCGAGAGGGGAACGGACGTAAAGACTGGAGCGAATACTAGTGAACAAAGGCGCGGGTAGGCCTTTGGTCATAATATCGGTAAACTGGTGCGTCAACGATACATGAAGCACCCGAACCTATCCTAGCGCGACCTTGTCACGTACGAAGTTGTTAATGCCAAAATCTGGACGATCCGATGGTGCTAAAGCCGATCGGCTGAGAGATCCGATGGTGCTAAAGCTGATCGGCTGAGATGTCCGATAGAGAGGTTAATGCAGTCATCGGCCGATGGAGATACTGAGATAAAGCCGATTGGAACTATAGAAAAGCCAATCAGATTAGTAGAAGATTGGATCGACTTGAAGACAGGGGATTGTCCAATCCAGATTAGGTCCGAGAAGCCCGAGGAAAAGAAGAAAAAGGATCGGCTTGACTAAAAGAAGGTCCGATATCTACAGTGGAGAAGCCGATCAGGTTGCAGCGAAAGAAGACTCGGTTACAAATTGAAAGATTATTCAGATGAAACCGGATTTGCGGAAGAGCCGTGAACTCCACGGCAGGATATTTGTTTTTGTGAATTGTAACCTTACTTAATTAGAAAGGTTTAGCCGGTTAGTTAACTTCTTTAGGAATATTTTCCTTTATTCTTACTAGGAAATAATGTCCGATGATCGTAGATATGTCGGACTCTGTCTGTAAATCCAAGGTATAAATATAGACCCCCTAGAAACATGTAAAATATCCTCGATCAATATACAATCTCGGCGCATCGCCACCCTAGTTTATCTAGGTTTTACCGGCGGGTTCTGGCTCTCGACGCGGGGCTGCATCGGTTAAGTCCGATCTCCGGCGAAAGGGTAAGTCCCGCCACCATCTCGGTATGTTTTGCTCTGTCTGAGGTTGCATCGGTTAGATCCGATCTCTTAGGCCGGTCTGAATGTATCGCATCATGTCCGTGCGGGACCTATCGGCCTGTTAAGCTCCCTCTGCCGTCGTCAATCTCATACTGCATCGGTTAGGTTCGACCTACGGGGCTGCCGATGGTAGATCGAGCTTCAGGCATATAGTCTTCTGCACGGCGTATCATCGGAGTGCTAGCCAATGAGTTATCCATGCTCTGAGCTTCACGCCCAGCGCATCGGCCCCTCGGTCGATACGCATCAGCCTTTAGAGGTGTCCCTTGACACGTAACACCGAGCGTATCGGTCTCTCAGCCGATACTTACTCGCCTTCAGAGAGGCGTCCCCTCATCAGCTCAGCCAGCCGATGGGTTCGTTCCTATCCTTGCTACGACATAGCCGATCCGGCGTCCTCCGTATCATCGCCGCTGGCCCCAGCCTCGTACTATCTCGATTAGGTCCGATCTTCGAGGTTTGGTGTTGATGGCGCTGCCACGGTGGGCGATGGGTCTCGTGCTATCATATTCGGAGCGGCATCGGCTTTGCAGCCTATGCCTTCTTATACTATTCCTTGCCTAGGCTGCATGCGCCTACATCGGATTTTCCAGCCGATGAATCACTATTCGGCTGTCCAGAGGGATCCCGTGCGTCTCGATATCCTCTGAGCACGCCCTGGTTCCTCCATCGGCTCTGCGATCGATCCCTCGTCGACACCTGTCCACATCGGTTCCCTAGCCGATCGAAGAGCATCCCGATCCTATCGGCAGCCAGCCGATAGTGAGCGCCTGTATCGGACCGGCTCGTCTCACTTCCTTGTCAATTGCAGGGTCAAATTGACTGACACGCTCACGAATCTCGAGGCTTAAGGACCTGCACTGGAGATAAGCAGACCTCCTAGGCCTTCGTGTGACTGAGCCGCCGTCCCTCCCCGGACGCGGGATTTTTGGCGATGAGCAGAAGTGAATGCCTATCTCTATATGCTTTGTACGTCGATGATGGACCGGGTTGGCGGTCTTGTAGATGGCGCTGACGTTATCACAGTAGACGATGGTCGTAGAGGGGATAGGTGCACGGAGCTCCTAGAGAAGCTGACGAAGCCAGCAACACTCGGCGATAGCCTAGGCAACGACGCAATACTCGGCTTCAGCGTTGGACCAAGACACTGTAGTCTGGTGCTTGAAGGACCAAGAGACTAGAGTGTCGCCGAGGAAAACGCAACAGCCAGATGTGGAGCGTCGAGAGTCGGGGTAGCCCACCCAGTCCGCATCGGAGTACGTGGTGAGAGAATCAATAGGGCTAGAGCTGAGATGTAAGCCGGTACAGAGTGTGCCCTTCATGTAGTGAAGAATACGCTTGAGCAGCGTGAGGTGAGATTCACGCGGAAAATGCATGAAGAGGCATACTTGCGGGACAACGTAGGTGAGATTGGATTGTGTTAGTGTGAGGTACTAGAGAGCACCAGCAAGACTCCGGTACTGGGAGGGATCGGCTATGAGAGAGACATCGGTGATAGAGAGCTTGGTGCGAGTGTCAACGGGAGTGGCGGTGGGGTGACATTTGGCCATGCCCGCACGCTGGAGGAGATCGATGGCATACTGACGCTAGGAGAGAAAGAGCCCATGAGGAGAGCATGTTACAGAGATGCCAAGTAAGTGATGGAGAGGACCGAGATTGGTCATGGCAAACTCAGAGTGGAGTTGGGCCATGATCTGGTGTAGGATGGACGACGAGGATATTGTAAGAACAATGTTGTCGACGTAGAGGAGAAGATAGGCGGTGGTGTTACCGATGTGAAGGACGAAGAGGGAGGTATCGGAGACGGAGGCAACAAAACCGATGTGCCGAAGATAGGCAGTGAAACACTGGTACCAGGCTTGAGGGGTCTATTTGAGGCCGTAGAGTGAGTGCTGAAGGAGGCAAACGTCATCGGGACAAGATGGATCGACAAAGCCTGGAGGCTGCTGGCAGTAGAACGTTTCTGTCAGATGGCCGTGAAGGAAGATGTTTTTTACGTCGAGCTGGTGGATCGGCCAAGAGTACGAGGCAGCGAGAGTGAGAACAACCCGAATAGTAGCGGGTTTGATGACAGGATTGAAGGTCTCATCGTAGTCAACACCAGGACGTTGGAGAAACCTCGAACTACCCAGCGTGCCTTGTGACGAACAAGCGATTCATCAGAGTGGAACTTGTATTTAAAGATTCACTTACCGATCACAACATTGGCACTGGGAGGACGAGAGACGAGGCGCCAGGTCTCGTTATCCATAAGGGCCTTGTACTTATCAGCCATGGCCACGCGCCACTAAGAATCGGCTAGGGCTGAACGATGAGTCGCCGAGATGGGCGAGATGATACAATGGACTGTTGAGAGCCCGTAACGCTTGGTAGGGCAGAGGGACCCGATTTGTGATCGGGTTATCATATGAGAGGTGGAGGGGATAGTAGGGTTCGCAGGAGCCGATGGGAGCGTGAGTGGTGGGGTGGGGACAGGATGGGAAAGGGTGGCATCGGCTCGAGATCGGCGACTGTATGTTTGGGGAAAGAGCTGAACAAGGTTGGCCTAAGCCGATGGAGGGGGAGGGGCCGATGGGGGTTGGTGAGCTGATGGAGGTGGATGGGTCGATAGGGTTAGGCGGTCCGATGGAGACGGAGTAACCGATAGGGAGTGGCGAGCCGATGGAGGCCAAGAGGCCAATAGGTGTGGGCGAGCTGATGGAGGCTGAGGAGCTGATGGAGTTGATGTGTTCGATGGGAGTGAGACAGTATTAGCTGGAGCCGATGGAGGTTGGGGAGCCGATAAGGGTGGTGGGGCCGATAGAGATCCGATGTGAGTAGCATCGGAGCGGAGAGGAGTGGGATAACTATGCAAGAAGTCCTCAGGAGCGGCCGATGGAGAGGCCAGAGATGAGATTGATGGAGGGGACCGGGAGGGTACAGTGTTGTTTAGGAGGAAGTCGAGATCGCCAGACGAGGGTCCAGGATAAAGTAAACCGAAGAGGAAGCAGGATTCATCAAAGATGACATGGCGGGAGACGATGATCTGGTGGGTGGAGAGATCGAGACATCGGTATCCCTTATGGGATGAGAGATAGCCAAGAAAAATACAGGCGGTGGAGGGGGGTGCAAGTTTGTGAGGAGCAGTGGCGATGAGATTGGGATAGCAGAGACACTCAAAAACACGTAGGTGAGAGTAGTCGAGCGTCTTGTGGTACAAAAGGATGTAGGGGACATTGTGGCGAACGGAAGAGCAAGGGCATCGATTGAGGAGGTAAGTCGCGGTGATTAGTGCTTCAGCCCAATAGGTTGCGGGTAGGTGGGCATGCAGTAGCATTATGCGACTCATGTTGTTGAGTGTGCCAAGAAGATGTTCAGTCTTTCTGTTTTGGGGAGAGGTGTAGGGATAGGAGAGGCGGAGATGGGTGCCACGGGAGGTAAGAAAGGTTTGGACGGTACGGTTGACAAACTCCGTACCGTTATCGGCCTGCATGGCTTGAATAGAGATGTTGAATTGGGTGGAGACATAGTTGGTAAAGTTAATGAGGTGGGAGGTGACCTCGGACTTGCTGATTAGTGGAAAAGCCTAGCACTAGTGTGTATAGTCATCGAGTATTGTGAGATAGTACTAATTACCGGAAACACTCTTAAATAGAGAAGTCCACACATCATAGTGTATTAACTCAAAAGGTCATGAGGTATAAGACATAGAGTTTAAGAAAGGCAGCCGCACGTGTTGCCAAGTTGATAAGAGTGACAAACAATGCAGCTGTAGTGGTTGCACTGTATAGAGGCGCTACGATAGAGATTGTCGACAGTGTCAGCCTAGGGTGACCAAGGCGAAGATGCAATAGGTTGGTGGAGATGGCGATGTCGGCGTGGGGAGTGGACGGCACAGTGGAGATGGTGTAAAGATCGCCGCCACTATTGCATCGAAGTATCTCGCGTCGGGTCGAGATATCCTTCATAGAGAAACTAGAAGCATCAAATTCAATTAAACAATTGTTATCTCTTGTGAATTGATGGACAGATACTAGGTTGTGGATAAGGGAGTGGACGATGAGGACATTGCGAAGTGAAAAATCGGTTGTGGGTGTAGATAGGAGGGAGTCACCACGTCATTTGATAGGGAGAGAATGCCCATTGCCGATAGTGACGAAAGGAGAGGAGAAGGGATGGCGAGAGAGTAGTATACCGTCTGATGACGTCATATGGAATGACGCACCAGAGTACAGCACACAAGGATGCTGGGGTTGGAGCGTCATCTGATTAAGGGCGGCGATGAAGCTAGCCTAGTTCCACGAGGGAATCGACTGGGTGGGTGGTGATGATAGGATCGGCTGAGGCGGTAGGATGGGAGCCGATGCCAGGTAGGCTTAAGAATGGGCGCCAAGAACCACTGGTTGCCAGCCGATTGGACTACGTACTTGGGGCTGGGGTGCCCAGGGGTTGTAGCAAAACCACGGACCCATGGGACTGGAGCAGGGCATGGTTGCATCGGACCACTCCAGTTCTTGCCCTTGTCGTTGCCCTTGCCTTTCCCATTGCCACTGGCGCGGGCTTTGTTGCCATGGCTACCAGAGGCGCGAGAGGTGGCAGCAGCACACAGTGGTCGGCAGCTGATGGGGTTGGAGCAGCCATGATCGGCTGCGGCGAGGAGAGCGGTGTGGGCCACAGTCTTATCGTCGTTGGCCAGGCGTAGTTCTTTGAGAGCTAGCATGTCATGGGCTCAGGCGAACGTGGGATGAGGTGTAGAGTTGGCGATGTCATCAGCGATGTTTGAGAAGTATGGGTTAAGTCCTCGTAGGAGGCAAGAACGAGTTGTGAGTCGACCGTAAGGTGACCGACATCACGGAGGGTGGTAGCCTTGACCTTTAGGCGTTGGTAGTACGAGGAGATAGATGAGTCTCCTTGTACCATAGAGTGAAATTCATTAAGGAGGAAGATGGCGCGGGGTTGTTTGTTAGCGAGGAAGATCCGCTCGATGGCCATCCAGAGATCCCGGGCGGTGAGGTCGGTGTCGTCCATTACAAAGTTAAGAACGAAGTCATCGACTGAGCCAAACAGCTAGCTGCGCACACATCACTCGGTGATATCCCACTGGGGATCATCGGGTCGAGGTGGAACAGAGCCATAGATGTGGGAGCGAAGGCCGAACTTTTCACATAGATATTTAAAGAAAAATACCCACTTAGAATAGTTGGCATTGAGATCAAGGGAGATGAAAACGTGAGATTTCACATTGACGGTGGCATAAGGTGGTGAGAAGATCGGTGAAGTGGTGCCCGAGTTATGGTCAGGAGCGTCGATGTCTGGAAGTGATCTGGTGACTGAAAAAGTATCGGAGCTAAAAGCCGACTCGGTGGTCATGACGAGAGAGTAACGGGACGCGATAAGCCGATGAGGGTAGTGAGCTAATGAGGAGAGTGGTTGGCCGACGGGAGTAGGTGGCCGATGAGGAGAGTGGTTGGCCGATGGGAGTAGGTGGTGAAGTAGTTGAGTGAGGAGTAGGTGGCAAAGTAGGTAGGTCACGAGTGTGAGAGAGTAGGTGGGTCACGGGCGTGAGAAGGTTCGCGTCCGTGAAGGGAGGTTTCACGTCCATGGACCCGTGGACGCAACGGAGTGAGGCGGACACGAAAAATCAGAGAAGGCGTGAACGCGAAGAAAGGAGGTTCGCGTCTGGAAAGCAGAAATTCGTGTCCGTGGACACATGGACATGTCGGAGTGGCTCGGATGCGAGTGGAGAAGTTTCGTGTCTGTGAGCAAGTGAGCATGTCGAAAAAGCGGGAACCGAGAGAGTTACAGTTGATGGAGGACGGATGGGTCCAGCTGATGGAGATTATGAGCGTAGAGTTGCGCCAGCGTCGGAGGAGGGGAAGGTGCGCCGAAGCAAGGGAAAAGTTAAGGCGGGTCTGAACGAGACGAGGAGGCGGATGGAGGCTGTCTCTTTGTCACGTGGTGGAAAAAGGGGGGCAAGAGGACGGTGGAGGAGTAGAAAGCCATCTGCGGAGGAGACGGGTAGGAGAGAGCCGAGATGAGAAGGCAGAGGAGGAATATCGGGGAAGAAGGTCTGCGCCGGGAAGGAAGCGTTGGCTCGCCAGTGAGAGGATACTAGCGCACCGGAAATATCTAGACCTGCTCTGATATTATGTAGAAATATGGTGTACAGTAAGATTAAAACCCTAACTCTATACAGAAAGGATCGGATCTATATATATACAATCCAGTGATCTAACACTACTACTACACAGCATTCTACATGTATGGAAAATAAAAGGACCTGATCTCATCGTTAGATTTAGGGGCTGGTACTGTAATAATCTCGCTCTTGTCAACGGCATAAACAGCATGGCCACATATCACGCCGACCTCCTCCCTCCTGGTGATCAGCAGCATGCAGTAGTACGGCCCAATAAACTTCACGAAACCTGATGAACAACAGTCAAATTAGGATTAATTATCATGTTACAAGAAAGATGATGAAACACAGCCTGAACGTTGATATACTCCCTCCGTCCAAAAAATCTATAGACGTTAGTACATAATAATCTTGCATAAGAACTCTGATTAATTGATCAGCTTGATGGTGATGCTGATTTTCGACCAGGGGCATATATACCAATAATCCCATAGCACTTGGTGACGAACTTGAGGCCACGGGTGCCCGCGTTGCCGGCGTGTAGCCGCTGGAGAAGCTCGTCGCACTCGGCGTCGGTGTAGCGGGTGCGGTCGCCGAGGACGACCATGCTCGTTGGCTCCGTGCGGTCAACCTTCAGAACCCGCCACGTGGCAGCGTCGTCCCTCCTCGTCAGGTAGAAACATCTACACGCACGGCAAAGCGGAATGATTTAAAGCACAGGCAAGAAAAATCAACGACATGAAAATGGTAAACACATATGAATTTACATATATTATTTGCAAGCGTTTAGACTTTGACATCGAGTTTAAATGGTTTTAAGAGGAAAAGACAAATTCAGATGTGAGTTTGGGCCGGACGACGCTCATGTTAAGCCTTGGGCCACACGCTCGTTTGGATGACGTCAGCCGGCACGTGGGGAGTGGCTCGCTGACCTCACCACAGACCAGCCGAAAAAGAGCACGCACGCACGCACCTGACCAGTGCAAAACAAATGCATATGTGTGCGACCGAGGCGGCGCAGGGAATCTCCCCGGCTCCTCCTATCGAATCGATCGCCGGAGAATCTCAATCAACTTCGAAAAAAGAGAAAAAAAATCTATATTTGGTCTTATAATTATATGCTTAGTTAATTTTATGCTATTAAGTATAAAACCATTTACTTAAAAACAGTTTATTTTTAGTCCGTTAATAAAAAATAACTTTTAGATAATACCGTGGTGCTTATTTAATGATATCAACATAGTAATAAATAATAAATAAAAACCAAATAAATTGTACTTTTCTCCGAAAATAAAATCCTACCATTGCCATCTCTAGGTGCGTTGGCCTGCTCACCGATTCCGTCTGGTAGAGACTGGACTCGCCACCACGGGTGGCCGCCGCCGCCGTGCCGGATAGGAACCCATGGTGCCGCGAAATAGCCAAATAAATACGCAACGCTAGCTCGTAGCCGGCCCGGCCAATGTCCGCCGCACCGACGCAGCAAGCAAATACAGAGCAAGAAACGTTTATACACACACCGTTACAAAAGTCACACAGGGCAGGAGATCAAGGTGGCCGGCCGCCGAGAAGAGAGGGACCAGAAGAGAATCAGTGAGAGACAGAGAAGTTAGCTAGCTAGCGCCGCCGTCCGCCGGCTGCTCGGAGAGGTGGAAGAAAAGAGAGAGGAAACGAGAAACAGAAGGGAACAGTGATCTACTGAGTAATCTACTGATCGAGATGTGATGCATCATTAGGAGTACTCCTCGGGGCTCCGGCTGTATTTATAGTGTTCTGTGGCTGCATGCATGGCACTCATGCTTCTACTGCTGCCGGTGTTGCTGATTAAGCAGCAAGATATGAGTTTGCTGGAGTCTTGTGTGGGCATAGTGGCTGGCCACCGATGCTGTCAGGGTCTGTGAGATTTATGCAGACACACACCCCTCCCTTCCACTCCACTCCAGCAGTAAATCTCGGCTCAACCTTAATTTGTATAATGACACCAAAGGAAAAGTGTTATTGTTGTGGTGGTGGTGGGGGGAGGGGTGTGAAAACTCAACTTCATAATTACTTTCAACCGGGATTAACTAGGGGTAGCGGGATCTAGGGTAGTTTCTTTTCCATGGTGTCTCACTTTAGAAACTTGGGAGTACCTGGGATATGGCTATTTCGGGCAAAATCCCGCTAAGAGAGATTCATATTCAAACAATAATTTAATTGAATTTTGGCTAGTTCGAACAAAATTCAAGTAGATTTGAAGAAATTTGAACATATGCATGAAAATCTTGGCGGGTAGAAAAAATGTCACGAGTGTCCAAGATGTGAGATCTTGCAAGATCTCATTGGAAATGGTTCCATGATTTGGACAAGGTTGGAGCTAACTGCATATGGTGTATGGACTAAAAATCAATCTTTTTTTGTGTGAGGTGGTGCCAAATAGTAGACATGACGCAACGACGCAGTGTTTTCATCTATTGGCATGCGTTGGCGAGAGGCCAAGGAAGATAAACATGAATCCATCCCTCACTCCATGCCTCTAATTTTCTAGTTTCAATTTCAAGATCTAGATCTAACTTCATAAAAAACATATGAGATCAAACATAGATACAATAATATGGATCTAAGACAACTACTAATTAACTTCATTCTATCTTAAGAATTCATAGGGAAATTTTGGTATATTTACCTCATTGCAGTGGGATGCATGGATGTTCCGTGGAAGACATTATGATTGAGGCATGGTGGATGAAAAGGATATGTGAGTTGGGATGAATGTTCTAGACGGATCAAATAACATCATCGAAGGATACAAGGAATATTTTTTCACTCAATTTTAGTATTGTAAATTGCAACGCAACAAATAGTGCCCAAATTTCCCACCCTCACCCCTGAAAATTCACCCCACTGCTTAAGATATCCTGGCATTGACAAATGTTTTATATAATTAATTTGCTCATGTAATATCTCACCGCAATTTTATTTTTTATCCTCCATGTCTTTCGATAAACAAACACCCTAATTGAAAGTTAAAAATTCAATTGAAAAACGAAAAAAAGAACAAAATTACCACCCTACTGCAATATGCTCACTCAAGGTGAGAACGCATCAAAAAATTTCGCACATCACTTAGGAAGTGGAAAATGGTAAATGCATGCTCCTGTGGTTGAAATAGGTGACATGGAAAATCCAGCAAGCTGAAAAACAATAAATTTTTGTTCCTCCAATCCATGAGAAATAAATAAATGTGAAGTGTGGTTGATTGATCTTGATAATATTTTCTGTTTGACCCCTCTACAAGCTTATAAGCGCGCACTGTCATGCTGCATTGTCATTCAGATTGGCAGGTGCTGACTAGGCCGTGCAGAAACCCCTCAAGCAGCAGAGCTGGCAGCCTTGTACTTCATGGAACAGTGAACAGAAAGAGAAACAGAAAGTGAAAGGTACAGGGTGTTTTATGCATCCACAGTGAACAGAAAGAGAAACATATATACAAAACTAAACTTAACTTTGTCTATATAAGGGAAAAACCTAGATTTGTATCATTCTTTTTTTAGGACAAAGCATTATGCATCCATATTGAACAGAAAGTGAAAGGTACAAACCAGCTTAAGTTTATCAACATAAGAAATGACCCTTTTCATGTGGTTCTCTCGAAGAGCTTTAACGTATGTATGATGTTCTTTTTTATTTAACTATGAAATGTGGGGATACATACATGGAATTTAGGCTTGTCACAAGGTGCATATTCTCCTACAGTCTATGGGGTCCACTCTTGGCCACACTAGCGCACCAGGTTATGTGCGCTCTGCGAGTAAAGTTTGTTGTGTCTTTTCTATAATTTTTAGTGTTCTTTTTTTATAATAATAACAATATTAAAATCTTTTAATCTCAAATAAATTAGAGTAAACTAGCAATAAAATCTATAATACTTCTATTCAAATACAAAACTTTATACTTCTATTTTTATTGTCTTCTCTTATATTAATTTTAGACTTCTCATGCCTCTTATTATATTATTATCACATTTTAGTATTTTACTATGCATGTGTAGTTCTAAAGCTCTCCGTTAGATAGGTCTAAATCATCTTAATCGGTGTTAAATAAGTTTTTTTTAATTGGTACCACTACTAACTTATTACATATATTATTGTTTTGAATCCGATCTATTCTTATATGCTTATAAATTCAATGTAATGTATGCATCTTGGTAACACTCAACTATTGAATAATTAACTTTTTTAAAGATCAATATTTTATATCATACAATATCATAAAATCTAATTGTTATTTTATAAAACTTAATGATATCTTCATAGAGAATACACGTAACGCTAAAATTATATAATAGACTTATGGGTAGGACCAAAACTAGTCATCGTAAAGTGGATGGTTTAGTTCACACCTTGATATAGGATAAGCAATTTGGGGCATAATTTCTTTACATGGTATTGCATAGTTACACATTCTCCTATGGGACAAACAACTTCTCCCTCTGACTCTACTTGGTCTACTAGCATGTGTAGCACAAAAGGATATACCTAAAAATGTTTAATTCACATTAGTTTTAACATATGTAAATTTGTTGCCAATATTTGTAGTGATGGTCAACGAATGTTTTACACATAAGAATGTGTGGTAATCTAGTCTATGCATTGATAGTCCTTAGTATTTCATGTATTTACTTTCTTTATAAAAAGACTAGTGTGTGGATGTGTACATCTTAGTAATGCAGATGTTATGGGTGTTTTTAGTATGGTTCTACCATCTTTATGCAATTTACTAAGTTCAATAAAACTTTTATTATCCAGCAAAATGTAAATTGGTTGACATTTTGTTAAAAAAAATCCCTTTTCAAAAACTAACTAGTTGCCTATTTATATCATGTATTTTTTCCATAGCAAAGCATCATCCCATGAGATAGTTTTATGCATCCATAGTGAACAAAGACAAATAAGCTCAACTATGTCGACATAAGAAAGGACCTACCTTTTTTTTTCTAGTGGCTGTCTAAAATAGCTTAATGTATCTTTAAACTTCATCTTATGAGTTCTCTAGTATGCCTGTTGTTTTTTTGTCTTTTAGGGTATAGTCCATTTGGCTTAAACTTTCTTTGAAGTTCAATTTTCACCCTTAACTACAAAACCAGATATTTTCATCCTAAATATTTAGAACCGGTCAAGTTTCACTCCGAAGCTAATTTTATTGGTTTTACATACATAACAAGAGTGTGCTATTCCATTTGTTATATGACATTTACTCCACAAGTCACACACATTTTCCCCTTATTGCATCATACAGTATAGTAATGAGGGGATATGCGAAGTGGAAGGAGAGCATGGTATGTGAGGTAACGCTAATTAAGTTAGCTTACAATATAGCATAAACAAACAATGTGATTATTAACATGGCTAAAACCACCACTCAAAACAATCATGGGGTGAGGTTTATCCGGTTTCAAAAGTTTAGATTAAAAAAATAACGGGTTATGTAGTTTAAGGTGAGAAATGGATTTTGATAAAAGTTTGAGGACCAAAACAGACTTTGGCCTTTCTTTAATTATGGAATATGGGGATACATTTATCAAGTTTAGTATTGTAAAAAGGCTCTCATTCTCCAACTAATTGTAAGGTCCACTCTTGTCTAACTGGCCCATTAGGTTGTGTGCCCTCTCTAAACAAAGTTTCTAGTGACTTGTCTTCACATAACTTTAAAAGACAATTACAATGGCCCTTGTGAGTAAGATTAGAACTTGTTGTAATTTGTAAAGCCTATAAAAGTTTATTCACACGGAAAGAGATGACAAGCAGTTTAGAGCATTCTCCTCCTTCGAGACCCACAGCCTCTCCCTGCGACATGAAGTTTGGTGCACCTCCTGTTCATACAACTAGATGAATCCTAAGCGTTATTACAGGAATCTCGTATAATAATGGTAAAACTAAGGTGTAAGATGGATCCGCTTTGTAGCTAAGTGGCATAACTTTATAAACTTTATACAATCTACATTTTGGGTTGATTATTGAGAAAAACTATAAGCAATTGAAATGATGTGGTTTATAACAATTTAAATCATATATAGATTGACTATCAAAGGTAAAAACTAAGGTAATATGACTTCATGATAAACAAAATAGGGATAATTTGAGTCATACATCAATCATCTAAGGGCTAAAAATAATTTAGGTCATATGGTTTACTAAGAATAGAGAGAAATATCAGTAACAATACTAAGAATGAACTATATAAAAGTATATAGGATATAGGATTCATGAGGGCTTTATTTACAATAGCTTTCACGAATGTAAATGACTTGTCATTTTTTGTTATACTTATAGTAGTTTTCTTCTCACGTTGAAGTGAAAGGTAACTAGGCTCGTGATTTCTTCACATATAGCTACATAGTCATACGTCCACCCTGCTACATCTAGTGGAGACCAGAAGCTATCTCCCACTCTATATGGTCTTTGTGGTGTGCATGCCAGGTGAAGGTATGACTTTAAATAGTATACTCCCTTCATCTCCAAAATTTTCATTACCTTTTTTAAATTAATCTAGCAAAAGTTAGTTTCATTTTTTAAAAAAAACATAATGTGACTAAATAATAATTACCATAAATTCTATTTTAATTACCATACTTTTGAGAAAATCCTTTTGTTTTTCTTTAATTCTATTGGGCCATCCTTGCAGCCCAACAATCTGCCTCCAACTTGCCTTATCTTACTGATGCTAACGTCTCCCTCCTCCTTTCCTACAACCCACATCTGCTCTAACCTTTAGATCAACCTTTCAACCCTCTATACCATCTTTCCACCTTGCTATACCTTTCTCATTACCTTCTAAACTTAGTTCAACGAGCTCTCACTCTTGCTTAGCTGGTCACTACACATTGTCTGATCGGTCTGGCCATTTAATTATTTAATAATATGGATAATCACTTATTACAAATTTATTGGTGAAATTAGTTAGTATATCAACAGCTACCACAACACATATAATGGACATCATTCACTACTTAGCTATTAAAACCATTCAATTTATTCTCTAGATTAAAAATATTTTTTTTCATTACTTATGGTTTACATGGCCATCCTATCAACAAAAATATTTAAAAAGTTTTGAAAATAGAAGACCCCATACCTCTTACTCTTTTCCTCTCCTTCACCTTTATTGTTTCTTTTCTCTTTGGCTTAAACTTCATCTTTAGTGGAGACCATTGTGATTCGAATTGACATGGGTAATATGAATAGTGAGAGGTGAATAAAATCCGATAAATGGATTGAGGTGTATTTTTTAGACAAGCATAATACTAAGTTGGGAAGGACAATCGATTTATCCCTCCTTAAAAACAATGCTGCATCCGTTCATCCACGCCGTCAAATTCCGATCGGACGACAGGTCCACGCACGCAGCCGCAGCCTGTGAAGAGCCCGAACGCCTTCCATCCCATGGACCGGTCGCACCACTCCAGCTCGTACACCAACCCGACGCGTCCAGGTCGGCCCACGCCAATGGGCCCCACCTGTCAGAGATACGTCTCCCAGGGCCAAGCCTTCTCCTACATAGGTTACCCGTACAACGAAATCACCTCTTCGCTCCGTTCCCCCCCCCCCCCTCTCTCTAACCCCTCACGAACTCGTCGGCGGCGGCGTCGACCACGGCGCCGGAAGCGGCGGAGGCCGCGGGGAAAGCGTAGGGGAACCCTTCGGCCTCGGGGGAGGAGGTGGACTCGCGGCGATGGGGATCTCGTTCAAGCTGTCGAAGGTCGGCGTCCGTGTCCACCCGGCCGCGCGCGGGGCCGCACCGGCGCCGGCGGCGGTCGTCGCTCTCGAGGCGGAGAAGGCGGGTGGTTCGGGGGAGAAGAAGGAGGGGTTTGGGTCGGAGGCGAAACGCGAGGTGAGGAGGGGGTTTCTGTTTGCTTCCTCGGATGGGTTTGGCCTTGGGGAATGGTCGGTCGGTCGAGGCGTTGGCCGCCGGCGATCTGGGGGCGAGGAAAGGTGGGGGCTTTGTGCGGGGAAGAGTGGAAAAAATTGGAATTTTACCTGCAATTGTTGGTATCTCGTGTCGAATTTGCGCCCATTTGGGTTGTGTGTGCTCGTTGTCATCGCGGAAAAGTCGATTTTTTTCCGGCGATTTCGTCTGGAAATCTTTTGCTTTTGGTCCTGCGTAGAGGATTTTATGCCCAATTGTGCTTTTTTCTTTTCTGAATGGACTAGTTCTTCAGTGAAATTACGCGATTAGGGATTGTATCTAGAGTGCTATCTGGTTGCGAATTGGTTTTAAGCCCTCGAGTTCAAAGCAGTTTATGAGAAAAATCAAAACTTTTTCGTGTTTCTTCGGAAGCTTTACACGGGAGTTTGACCTTTAGGGTTAGTGGATTTACAGGATAGTAGCAACTCAGTAATAAAGACTAAATAATCCTTCCTTTCAGTTTATTGTTTTCTGTTTCACCCTAGATCCTAAAAATGTTAACCATGGATATTTTGTTGGACTTGTGATTTGCTATGCAGGAGTAGTTTGGGAGGGTTCGACCTTGAAAAAAAAATCACCATTAAGCATGCAAAACTCCATTTCCATTTGAATACAAATTTGTTTAGTCCCACGCTGCTTAGTTGTCATATGAGCATATAGTCCATCTGGTGGAGACATCTACACCATTCAGGTTAATCATTTTAGGCAATGTGACAATGAAGGCTAGGTTCTTGCTGTGAGACCAACACACTGAGTGTTCCACTTACAGTGGGCAGTAGCCAGTTCAAATTTGATCCCTGGTGTTTCCTTAGCTCAACTTGATCCATAGGAGCTAGGAAGGCCTCCATTTGCAATATATTTTGTCTATTTAGTATTTTATCCGTCTGGAGATTTTTTTTCAGTTTTTGTTCCGTTGCATGAATTTAACATGCAACTTTTCCGCCTTATGAATCACTTTTCCTATCTACCATCAAATGCTCACATGTGCTTTTTATGTAGGATGGTGTTGTTGAGAGAGCTACTGATGCCAATGGCATCACGATTTCACCAACATGCTCTAGGATGATTTTGCCAGGTATTGTCAGTGAAACTGTTTATCTAATATCAATCTGTTTATCTACATTTGTTACTAAGCAGTCAATATTGTGTGCAGAGCATGAGGTTTCCTTCACTTTCAGTCTCTATGATAGAGGCTATCTCATTGCAAAGTCAGCAGTGGTGTGTTCCCCAACTATAAATTTTTGTAATGACTAATGAATTAAAAAAAAACTATTGCATCATATGGAGGTTCAACAGAAAAATGATATTTTGATCTAAATTCTTTTTTATTCAGATGGATCCTTGCCAGCCATCAATACAGGATGGAAAAACACTTCATCCCTATGATAAGGCATCTGAAAAATTATTTTCTGTAAGTATGTTGTATTTCTTTTATAGTTTTACATCTGGTAGTCTATGTCAGATGGTCTTTTCTATTTGACCAAGATTCTTTCATGGTGGGTTATTGAATGGAAGGCTTTGAGGTTACATTTATGGGATATCCACGAGATTTAGCCATGTGATTTTCAATGTACGAGATACATCAATTTGCCTGCATATTTACTGATTCACCAGTCTTAGCTGTCTTATTACTCGTGGAGGATGAAAGTGTAGTGTGTAGACTAATATCATGAGAATTTGTATGTAAATGGCATGGGAAGAAACAATATGAAGGACAATAACCTTCATTTAGTTTTCTTGATAATGCAACACTTTATTTTTTATCTAATGCAGGAAATAATCTAGTAAATGTTATCTTATTGATCCTATGCATTTGTGTACACACTATGCTACTGTCATAAAAATTTTAGGTCAGCATCATCTTTACACTTATACTGTATGTGATCATGCATTTTTGTTGAACAATGAATGACTCCTTTCAGCATGATGTATTGTGCATAAGCTTGAGAAGCCTCACCTTGCTGGTCCAAGTTCTAGCTTATAAGCTTGCACTCAGGCTTGGACAAATTTCTCATTGAGTTTTAAATGGATATGCCATTGAGTAAACTTCTTCTGCTTCTGCTTGATTCAATATTATGTGTCTTTACAGTTATGGACTTGAGTAGTAAATTAATCTATGCATTTATTTTTCTAATCATAATGTATTATTGTAAGAACAAATCACATATCCCAATATAAACTTGTGTTAGACGCTGGGCTTATGGATTTCTATGAACTTTTATGTTACCTGATTATTTTCATATTAATTGGCAGTTCGTGTACAGCATATAAATAATGCTGCTCATTTTGTTCTAATGGATTGTTCAAATTATCTCTTTTTTGCTTGCTAAAATCACCTGAAACAGTTAATCCATGTTGATCATGATTAATGCCAATTCATTTTAATAAGCTGTTTTGCTTGTCACCTGCAGGCAATTGAATCTGGGAGACTGCCTGGAGACATACTTGATGAGATACCAAGCAAGTACTACAATGGATCAGTCATATGTGAGGTTGGTTATTTTATCAGACTTGAGGCATGATTTGTACTCCCTCCATTCTTTAATAAATGACGTTGGCTAGTTCATGTTTGAACTAACCAATGTCATTTAATAAGAAACAGAGGTAGTAATTAAACTATGTAAGGCAAAGCATTGTTGAAAATCTTATCATTGGCCTTATAGGCTTATACTGATTTCATTTTGCTATATGTCCTATATTCTCAGTGTCAGCTAGTCTATATTTTCCTATATTGTAGAGATATAAAATTTGTCTGGAAGATTGCCTACCCTTTTCACATGTATCAGAGCAGACCAATTTACCATAGAAGTGATGTTTCTAATGGCGATTTTTAAAACAACCATTCTGTAGTACATAAGTGGATCTTGCAACAATACTAGTAGTAGTTATGCTACATAATGTTTATTCATGCTTCGTTTGCTTCTGTGACCAGTTTACATCATAAACCATCTGTCATTTGCTGTGGAAAATTCCCAAAAAAATTGGGGGTAGTACACTAGTAGTAATGCAGAAATTAAAACTAATCCCCACGAAATGAAGCAAATCATATTTTGAAACCGCACCAATCTCGTTCTTGAATGCTATGCTAGACTAACTTGTGCCCAGTGGATTAAGATATTAGTGACCTCCCAGCATTTCTAACCATTGTTGGTTCACAATACTTGCTGCCTGATGTGTTCACTAAACACAAAAAAGTTATTGTTTTTCTTTCTAGATACGTGACTACCGAAAGCATGCATCCAATCAAGTACCTGCACCATCTGCTGAGCTAGGACTACCTGTTGTGAATAAAGTGAGGTTGCAAATGACTTTTGAAAATGTTGTAAAGGACATTCCTCGGCTATCGGATGATTCCTGGAGTTACAGAGATTTTATGGTAAGTATTCTTTCTGTAAAAAAAAATTCTTTGGTTTATTTGCAAAATGGATTCACGTATGCTTGTGTTTTTCTTTTTCTTTTTTATAAAAATAGAATAAGCCATGCATTTAGGGCTCCCAGTTTCTCCAATTGAATCTCTGAATTGAAAACTGTTTAAGTGAGCCCATGAGCACCTTTTTTTAATGAAAGTTGGTACTGCCTAGTTACTTTTATTCAAACTAGTTCATCACCAACAGCTTATCGAAATAGAACAACATCACAAAGTGGAATAAATGTAGAATAAGTATCCACATGAAGTTATTCAAAAGAAGGATCTGGGATATAACTTAATCTAATATGTTTATCTGAACCATATCTTCTCCGGTGCTGTGCTTTTTTTGTAGGAAGCTGAGGCACGAATTGTGAAAGTTCTACAACCAGCACTTTGTTTAGATCCTACTCCTAAGTTGGACCGACTTTGTCAGGATCCTGTTCCTCATAAGGTACAACACATACAATCCAGAAATAAATGCTACTGAAGGTATATCTCTGTTCAAACTAAGTGTCTTACATATCTTGCAGCTGAACCTTGGTATTGGAAAAAAGAGAAGGCTAAGGCAGAATCCTGAAGTTGTTGTAACATCCAATAACATGTCTCATGGTAAAAAGGTGTGCATTGATAGGGTTTCTGAAAATATCAAATCAGATGAGACGGGTATTGGAGGTGGCAATGCTGCTCATCAAGTCCTTGATAACATTGCCATCCAAAATATGTCAGGTGGCTCTCAGGCATATAGACCAGCTAATTTTTCACAGGATGCCGCTAGAATGGGAATGCTGTCCCAACCTGGTATCCAGCAAACTGTCAATTATCCAGCCATTGGCAATGATCGTGGGGCAGGAACTCCTGTTAACTATGGAATCAACTCAAGCATTTCATCTCCACAGAACTTGATGGTTTACAATGAGAATGCTGTTACCAATGGTCTTCTGTCTGTGAAGAGGGAAATGCCAGATGCCCCACTGCAAGACCCTAAGAGAGTAAAAACAACAGTTAGTGTTGATGATATGCAGCAGCAGCAGCACCAAACAAGGCATCAACCAGCTGGACTTGGTGGGCAGGAAATGCAATGGAAGAATCAACAGCTGCATCAGCAATTAGATGTCAAGGGGATGCAGTATGCTCCTTTGAGTGGGCAGAGATATCCTCAAATGATGAGCAATATACAAGAACCAGCTTCCATTTATTTAAACCAGCCAGGTATGAGATATGGAGCTAAGCAAGAGCAGATGGATGGCATGGACAAGTCAAAAGACACTTTGCAAGCTATGGCACCTGAAAATTCTGTGCTGGGTCAACAACAACCTCAGGCCCAACATTTGTCACAGCAAGCAGGCACACGAAATAATATCTCTAACATGATGCAACAGTGGCAGAATCCTCGTTTTTCAGGTGAGAAGGACTTGAAGAAAGAAGAAATGCTTCAGAGAAGAAAGTTGGCTGCTGCTTCTTGTGTCCCTTCTGTACCAATGGTTCAGTCTCCAGTGTCCTCTAAATCTGGAGAGATATCAAGCAGCTCAATTGGTGGCCAATTTGGTCCTGCTGTGACATCTTCTGTAATGGGATCACAGAAAGACAAGTTTGCTGCAAACTCCAACCCTGCAGTTGGCTATCCCTCTGTTGCTTCTAGCCCTAGTGATTCAATGCACCGGGTGCAGCAGCCTTCAAACGCTCCTTCAAAGAGAAAATCGAATTCTGTTCCCAAAACTCAACCACCTGTGAGTGGTGTAGGGTCTCCAGCCAGTGTTTCAAACATGCATGCTGTACTGAATGCTAGCAGCCCATCTATTGTGACCACACCTATGGGTGACCAAGCAATCCTTGAGAGATTTGTCAAAATTGATGCCATATCCCAACGGTATGAAATAACATTTACAGCATCTGTTGACACTATGTTATTATTGTTGACCTTTTCTTTTGTTTTGGGTGGGTTATGTGTAGAAGTGTGCAATACAGATATTGCAATGGTTGCACAGTTTATTTACTATTGTATAGAGCAGTTCATAGCTGAAATCGAAACTTGATTAATGATTATACAGGGTCCAAAATCTTTTCACGTCCTTGCCATTCAATTACTATAAGTTCTTTTGGTATGGTGTTGCTTTACATTGCAGCTCAAGTTATGACTGTCATATTTTTCTCAGGTACAAGCTGAACAGCAAGAAGAACAAAGTTGACAATATACCTCAAAGAAAACCGATTATTAATGCAAGTCAAGAGAAAGTTGCTACGGTTATCGCCAATTGCTTTCATGCTGAAGATTTTAGAGATGAAACAAAACCTCTTTGTAACTCTATGTTGGGTGGAACAATGAATACCTTGAAGACTAGAGTATTAAACTTCGTGGTCAACAACCGCATGTACCAAGGTGAGTTTTATACTCCCTCTATTCTTTTTTACAACAACAACAACAACAAAGGTTTTTAGTCCTAAGCAAGTTGAGGTAGGCTAGAGTTGAAACCTAATAAGAGTTTTAACTCACGGTTCAGACACGTTAGCTGCTTTTCAAGCACTCCTATTTAAATAAAGATCTTTAGGTATATCCTAATATTTTAAGACACTTTTTCTTGTCTCTCCTCATATTAATTTTGATATTCCTAATATTTTAAGTCCCTTTTTATTGTTTCTCCTTATGTTAATTTCGGATTCTATAATGTATTGGTATCTCTAGGGGTTTTCTCTGAATATGGCCAAACCATCTCAATCGATAGTAGATAAATTTTTTTTCAATTGATGTTATTCCTAACCGATTATGTATATTCTCGTTCCGGACTCAATCCATTCTTGTATGACCATAAATTCAGCGTAACATACGTATTTATGTAACACTCAGCTATTGAACATATCGTTTTTTAACCAACATTCTGACTCATACAACATAGCAGTTCTAATTGTCGTTTTATAAAACTTGTCTTTTAATCCTTTTATCATAGAGGATGCTAGATGCTTGGTGCTATTTTATTCAGCTCGCTTTTATTCTATGGTTAACATCTACATCAATATCTCCATTCATCTGTAACATTGATCCTAGTTATCAAAATATGTTCTTCTTAGGCACTACTTGGCCTCCTCAACTTACATCTCTTTTCTCCTGTATGATGGTGTCAAAGTCACATCTCAATTATTCAGTGTTAGTTCTACTTACTCTAAAACCTTTAAACTCAAAAGTTTACCATCACAATTCTAGTTTCTTATTTACTTTCGCCCAGCTCTCATTAACTAACACTATATCATCTATAAAGATCATATAACAAGAGGTATTCTTTTGTATGTTTTTTGTAATCTCATTCATTATTAAGACAAAGAGGTACGAGCTCACGGCTGATTCCTAATGTAGTCCTATTTTAATCAAAAAGTAATCTGTGTTACTATTATTTGTTTGAACACTAGTCATTAGCATTGTTATATATATTCTTGATAAGAGAGACATACTTTATTGAGATTTTGTGTTTGTTCAAAACCCACCATATAACATATCTTGTATCTTGTCATAAGTCTTCTCCAAGTCAATAAAAACCATACGTAGGTCATTTTTCTGCTATCTAAACCGTTCCATAACGTGTTTTATTAAGAAAATTGCTTCTATGATTGATCTTTCATGCATAAAATCACATTGGTTCATAGAGATCCTCGTCGTTCCTCTTAAACAGTGCTCAATAACTCTCCCATAGCTTCATAGTGACTCGTCAACTTAATTTCATGATAATTAATGCAACTTTGGATATCTCCCTTATTTTTGTAAATTGTTACCATTATACTTCTCTACTCTTTAGACATCGTGTTCGATTGAAAAATATTGTTGAACAACTTGGTTAGTTATACTATAGCTATATTCTCGAGACATCTTCACATCTTAATTGGAATACCATTAGGACCTATCGTCTTACCCTCTTTCATCCTTTTGAAAACTTTTCTAACATTAGATTCTTGGATCCTTTGCACAAAGCTCCTATTGGTGTTATCCGACGAGTTTAACTAAATGGTGGTGTCCTTATTTCCACCATTGAAAAAATTATTAAAATACTGTTGTAATCTATGTCTAATCTCATCCTCTTTCACCAAGAGCTGTCTCATCTCATTCTTAATACATTTAACTTGGTTGTAGTCCCTCGTTTTCCTATTACGAGCTTTAGTCATTCTATAGATGTCCTTATCTTCTTTTTTTGTACTTAGACGTTGATACAGATCCTTAAAAGCCTGTCCCTTTGTCTCTCATATCTCATTTTACGGTCTTCTTTGCCATCTTGTACTTTTTCAAATTATCCTCACTCATGTCATGGTACAAGCGTTTATAGTATTATTTCTTCTCCTTAATAACTTTTTGCACGTCTTCATTCCACCACAAGTGTTTGTAGTTTCGCATCTACTCTCTTTGGTCACTTTAAACAACTCTAAAACAATCTTTCGAATATATGTTGTCATCTTCTCCCATATGTTGTATGCATCGTCGTCTTCTTTCCAAGAGATTTCTTCAATAAACTTTTCCTTAAAGACATTTGATGTCTCTCCTTCTAATTTCTTGATTCTTGTAATTTTGACTTGTTTATCCCTACAAGCATATGCTAGAAGGTGAAAGTCAGCCACCACCATCTGATGTTGAGAAAATAAATGAAATAACCAATGTCATTTAATAAGGAGAAGAGGGAGTACTACAATAATATACAAAATTTGTTGCTGAAAAATTGAAGTGTTACAAAACCTCTAATTTGTCTGATCTGCACTACAGGCCCTACAAAGCCATTCCGTATCCTTTTCAAGGAGAAGCCTGATGGAACAGTGGGGATGCAATATGGAGATCCAGAAGATTATGACAGTCAGAACTCATATGAGTGTACACTCATATTGCCCACCAACGTATGCATCAATAACAGAAACTGAACATTGTACCATGCAATTTTTTGTTGTATATTATCTTTCTTCAGCTAACTTTATGATTGATTGTTTTGTCAGTACCATGCTGATCTGCTTACGAAGCAACTTATTGCCCGGGTGAGTTACATATCCCTAACAATCTGATAAAAATAAATAGCTAAGGCATTGTTCTGAATTTTTCAATCTTTTTAAACCCTTGACCCTAGATGGAAAAAGAAGGCCATGCCAAGGCAGATGATCAAGTCACGCTTAACAACACTCCTGGTAACCTCAGTGCTTTATCAGGAATTTTACCAGACAACGTGGTAAATGATGTGAAACAAGAAGGTGGTATTAGCCAGCAACTTAATGCTGCAGCTCATGCAAATATGACACCTGGAACCCCTTTACAACAACACCCTGCCAATAGGATGCTTCCGTCTGCAAATAACCAAGTGTCAGCAATGCAGCAAGGATACATGCAGGGGGCAACCATGCCTTCAAGGAGTCAACAACTTGACCAGAATTTGATTCAGCAGCAGCAACAGCAGCTACCACAGATGCAGCAAAATGCACAAGCACAACTGCAGCAACCATCTTCTCTTCCTCTCAACCAGATGCAGAGACCTCAACTTCTACCGACGAACCCATTATCTCAGATGCTGGGGACTACTGGCTCAAATCTTCCGATGGCCTCAAGCCACATGGGTAACAAGGCTGCTCCTAATTCTGTGCAGCTTCAGATGATGCAGCAAGCGCAGCAGCAACTGCCAGGGCAGATGTCGCGGAAAATGGTGATGGGGCTTGGCTCAACTGTCAACATGGGTAATATGGTTAACAATGTTGTTGGCCTCAACAATATTGGAAATGTTATAGGAGGCAATGTGCGGCCAATGTCGTCCCCAATGGGAAACATGTCAGGCTTAGGGAACAACCCCAATCAGATAAGTCTTGGAATGGCATCCAATCTTTCTGCACCTGGGATTCGTCCAGGTATGAACCCTTCTGCTCTTGCCAAGATGCGTATGGGGTTGATGCAGCAGCAAAGGGCAGCAGGCATTTACCCCCAGACTGGAATGGTTGGAATGCCTGGGAGCAGTTCTCCGATTCTTCCTGGTTCCGCCAATTTGTCCATGATGAATCAGCTAAACAGAAGCAACATTAACCCTTTGCAGCGGGCCATGATGTCTATGGGTCCACCAAAGATGCCAGGAGGTAACTACCCGCTGACTCCACAACAGCAAATGCAACTCCAGCAGTTCCAACAGAACCCACTGCAGCAAATCCAGCAGCAGCAACATCAACAACAACAACAAATCCAGCAGCAGCAGCAGCAGCAGCAACAACAACAGCAAATTCAGCAGCAGCAGCAGCAGCAGCAAATGGGCTCTCCGTTACAGCAGGTGGCACAGGTGGGCTCACCTGCAGGTTCGCAACAGTCATTGGTGATGTCACAGCATCAGCAAATAAGTCCACAGCAAATGGCTGCGATGAGTCCACAGCTGAGCTCAGGCACCATGCAGCAAGTGAATAACAATGTTATGAATCATGCAGCCACGCCAGGCCCTCCTAGCCCACAGCTCAGCTCACAGACCCATGGGTCAGTCAACAGCATCGCAAACTCCCCAATGGAGCAGTTGCAAGGTGCCAATAAAGGAGGTCCAGGGAGCATGTAGCGACTGCAAATAATTGTTTCTGTGATGGACATACAGAATAACGCATGGTATAAATATCGGCAATGATCAGCACTTTTCATATTTGTTGTGGTAAATGATGTTAAATTAGGTTTCCTGTAAGTTATAGCCAATATGATGCAGTTCTTTGGAGGAACAGCTTTACGCCAGGATTTGTAATGCTGTAGATTTTAGATAATGAAATTAGTTCCTTTGGGAGAATTGTACTGATGAAAGTTTTGTTTTATGGGGCTACTTCCTTTTCTTGGTTAAATTGATTATCATATTTATGTAATAACTACGTAACTATGGTGCTTATTAATAAGTATCTTCATTTGATGGTGAAAATATTCACCCTGTGTTTCTTGTAATCTGATACTATCAGTCGAGCTGTTTTTGCATGTGCACACTTCTTGGTGCAAGTGTGGAACAATATATATTATGTAACTGCGCCACAACATCTATTCTTGCCGTAGCCAAGGGTATATGTTATACCATGTCATCGGTCCTTGCTTTTGTGCACAAACTTGTTAATAAAATGACTGTTGCGCCATGTTTCCATCTGTAATTTTGTATCATAACAATTCATGTAATATCATAGTAGTGTGCTCTGCTGTTCGTGCTGCATGTAATATAATGTATCGAATTTCTCAGTTTATCTTGGAAGCCTGAAATGTGACATCTTATATGGAGTATGTCAGCAGCAGACAGAATCTACTCCAGAAGTCTAAAATCTTGAGTCGTAAGACGGCTTCATTTCGATGATATGCTTTCCGTAGTGAGAGCCCTGGTCAGCACAGTGGGGTAAAAGTGGAATCCAGACTGGAACTATCATCCACTGAGTTTTTTTGGAGCAGGGCTTATATGCATTTCTGCGATTCCTCATTCTGCTGTCATGAGAATGAAGCGACTAATTAAAAATAAGTGCTCTATCTGTTTTAAGGAGTTGTTGTTTTAGTCTTGTCTTTAAGGCAAACTTTAATTTTAATTAAGTTTCTAATAAAAAGAATACATCAACACCTACATCAGCATTAAAATCCTAATGTATTTACTTGATATTGTAAATATTAAATAATTTCCTATAAATTTATTCTAAGTTTTTTAAAAAATTAGCTTAGTTATTTGTTGTAGCACATGGACTGCTGGAGCTTATTCTAGGCCCCGGATAAAGATCGTTTAATTCATCTATCTCGCTAACTGCAAGTGTCTTTGGCTGATAACGATCTGTGATATCACAGGGAGATTATTATGAGCAGGCAGATTTACACGATCCCGCACACACATCAGGCCCCGAAAACGATTGCCTTTTTCCAAACGAACGTCTCATTCGATTTCTGTGGAACCCAAATCATATATACGGATCCAGATGCTCATAATAACTCTTATCAAGCGAGTAATATGAAGAGAGGGGGAGAGGGAGAGGGAGGGAGGGAGAGAGAGAGATAGAGAGCCCACATAACATTGAAATGAAAGTGCCAAGTAGAATCAATATCTTGAGCAAACGTTGTCATCTTTACAACAATAACACAATCAATAAGATATATCATCGACCAAACTGGCATGTTCAAAGGTCTTACTTGAGGGAAGGTTTCCCTTCAACTTATGTCTTAGATTATTGTAAACAGATCATGGAACATCTCATCAAAGGGCACAGTTGTTTGTTACCCATCTATGGGTATGAACAATCTTCATTAGCCCACCATTTTCTTTTTTTGGGGGGAAGAGAGATTTTATATATTAGCTCAAAATACCATTACAATCAAAGTGCGCAAGATGTTCGATGAAATTAGGACTCCAGGCATACCGACAAACTAGAGTCACACCTAGCATGTTGTCATGTTGACAACTTATGAGCTACTCTATACAGTATGCACTCTTTGCTAACCTTAATCAAACCAAAAACAAGCATCAAATCTTTGGTTTCATTAGCCCACAAATTTTATTACAAAATACAAGATTATTCAACATAAGAGCACTTCTTTTTGTGTTTAGTTAGAATCAGAGAATGATCAGAAAAATTGGAAAATCCATCAACTTAATGTAATTAAAAAGCTCAACCTAGCTATGAACCTATCAAAATTAATACAGTATCAAAGTGTCAAGACTTGCAATAGTAGATCTCTGTTCTAGTAAGTTTAGGCCCTCTATTTTAGTGTTGCATTTATTCTCATTTTCCTTGGAATCATTTTTAATCTCTACTATGAATAATAGAGCTCCTGCTTTTGGTTTAACAAAAAAAAGAGCTCCTGCTTTTGGTAAAAGGATTCACACTAACACTTAGTAAAGAATATGCCAAACACATTTATTTTTGGAGTTCATTAAGATCACCAAAATACAGACGATACAAGGTAGACAGTAGAGCAACTATGAAAAAAGAACACCATGTCATATAGCTCTTTATATAGGCAGATCACCACAGGTACACAGCAAACTCCATTTTATGAATTGGAAGCTGTATACAGACAAACCTAGTATCCAGACAAAATATCCAAAGACCAGCAAACACCATCAGAAGGAGCACCATGACAGAATTTGGCAAGACACCTAGGATATGGACGAGTGTCAGTACTGCGATGGGTTCTATATAGAAGGACAAACTCAATTTTGGTTGAATTCACAAGATGACAAGTGACGTACGTTAAAAATTATATAGAAGTACCAATGCTATCACTCTGCCACCCTCAGAATAATGGTGGCAAGCACACACCATTATTATGTTGCATCTGGAAGAATGAATGAAGAACAAGACTCTCTTTGAGTCTATGCAAGCAATTCATTGGCAGCTGCCCGTCAAATTGGAAAGTTGCCAACACATTGCCCTTCCTATCACAGTGAAAAATCCGATTAGAACATCTGACCAGCACATCCCCCTCCACGGAAACAACTGTTGCAAACCAGCCAGCATGCTCAGCATTACACTCTGGAAACTGCCTAATCTGTGCCACTGGCAATTCGATACAGTGCTTGCATGCCCAAATGCTCCTCTCATGGTCCTGCAGCACCCAAATATCGAACCTTGACATACTTTCAACTGCTGAGAAGACAAGGTTGCTGTCCATCTCTAACAAAAGCATCCAGCCGGTAGTGTCTGGATGGCTCATCCACTGGAATGACTCACTCACTGTATCAAATACCATTATCTTGTAGCCTTCATTTCTGTGCCTCAGATACCAGTGCAGGTTACCATGCGCCAGCACGGATTGATCGCCACGAGCATGCATCAAAAATTCTCTTGCCAGTGGCTGCTCGACAGGCTCTGATCCCATGGTCATTGTGATGCGCCTTGGTTCATCAGAACCCAATGTGAGGATGTTGTAGACACAATCTTCTTCTCCATGGAGCTCACCGTACAGCAGTCGGTATTCACCCGATGGGTGGTGCAGGTAAAGCCCCAAGAAATCGACACCGATGAGCTGCGGGACGGCGGCCCACTGATTGGTGGCCGGGTTGCAGATGTAGAAGTGGCCAGGGGAGGAGAGGAGCAGGAGGCCGTCGCAGGAGGCGATGACGCTGTAGCCAAACGGCCAGGTGTAGTGGACGACAGGGCGGAGCTGCGCGGCGTGGAGGTCAATGGCGTCGACGCAGTCGCTGTTGCCGCGGCGGAAGTAGATGAGCGGGAGCTCGTGCTGGCGGCGGTGGTGGGCGAGGAGGAAGAAGGGATCGGAGGTGAGGCAGCGCCACGACCTGGATACGGCGCGGCAGCGGAGGACGGACCTCGCCGGCAGGCGCACGAGGATCTCGCACAGGACCATCTCGTCGTCGAGGTCGCCGGTGAAGCGGCGCGGTGCCCTCTTCACGGCCTCCACCAACTCCACCGGCGCGGTCGGCGCCGGCGTGGATTCGAACCTCTCTTCACCCGCCTCCGCCGCCGCCGCACCAGGAGGCTTACGCAACGGCGCAACCACCCGCGACGCCCGAGCGAGCAAACCGTCGAACACCTTGAACCTTCTCACCACCTCCATCACAATCGCCGCCTCCTTCCTCCGCCGCAGCCAACCGATCGGCGGAACGGAACTATCCCGCGCCTCCCGAAGCACGTCGAGGAGCTCCCCGGGGACGCCGTCCTCCGGCGGCGCAGGGGCCTCCATCCGGGCGAGGCGCGCGGCGTCCTCGAACTCCGCCGAGGCCAGCACTGCCTCCGCCGCCTCCACCTCCTCGGTGCTCGGCCTCCGCGGCAGTTCCTGGTACAGCCTCATCAGCTCCTCCACCGCCGCCGCCGCCGTCGCCGTCGAGCTCCCCATCGCGGCGGAAGGGAGGAGGGAGTGATCGAGACGGATATAATATCGTCGACGCGAAAGAGAAACGGTAAACGTTGGGAGACTTATAAGCAGCCAAGCAGGAGATTCCGCCTTTTTTTAGCCGTCCGATCTGTGATTAACGGCTGGGATTGGTCTTTGACATGAAAACAACGAATTCGCCTTTTTATCTTAAATTTATGTTTGATCAAGACTGTCACTTCATGATCTAAAAGGGCCTTTCAGAATTTATATGAAATCTTTCGAAATAATTTTATATGAACTGTTCGATTTGCTTAACAATTGTGTGTCAAAATTATGCTTAAATGCAACTTAACATAAGTTGCACTCTGGGGCTCTTGATCTAAACATCACATGCAGTACACATGTATGAGAGTGCGAGATGGTCAAAAGTTATAATTCTTGAATAAAAAAATAAATTAAAATCATTCTAGAAAATTAAGACTTCGTCGACCAAGACAGCCAAAATTATCCATTAACAACACAGCGTTTTAAAAGTTGTTTTCTTCCAGATACTGTACATAAAAGTGTTTGATCACAGAATCCATTCATAAACCATGGTCTAGAAAGTATGAAACCTTGCCTGGTATTCATGTCTAAGTATGCAAATCATCATGTGATTGTGCAAAAAAATCAACTGAACAACTGATAGAAGAGCGTGACAAACCAAACTACGGAACCAAAAAATGTGAGCTACTTGGTAGCTCAGGTTGACTCTCTTGGCCAACCAGATTGCTCACTCAAAAAGACGGTAGCTTTCCCTCTTAAGTTGTCAAGCATCGCCTAAAGTAATTATTACTACCTCAGTCATGCAAAAACTTGCAGTTTTCCCCATGCTTGCCGTATCCTTACCGATAATAGCGGCATGGCCGCCATGGTTGAAACCTCCGGGGATTCTGGTTTCCATTCATTCGCCCATGACCATGGTAAGTCTGGTTTGTTATGGTACTGGTTTCTATTCATTTCCTAGCGAACATGGTGTGAAGTGTAGTATACAGCGAGATTAAGACTCTATTTTTTATAAGGAGGTCAAATATATATATATATATAAGTCCAGTGGTCTAACATCCCATAGTAGTAACAGGAGGGGAACGGACGTAGAGATTGGAGAGAAAACTGATGAATAAAGATGCGAAAATGCCTTTGGTCATGATGTTGATGAACTGGTGCGTCAACGGTATATGGAGCACCCGAATATGTCATAGAGCGACCTTGTCACGTACAAATTGAATGTCAATCTCAATATGCTTCGTATGCCGATGATGAATTGGGTTGGCAGTCATGTAGACAGCACTGACGTTATCGCAGTAGATAACGGTCATGGAAGTGATAGGTGTACGGAGCTCTTGGAGAAGCTAGCGAATCTAGCAGCACTCGGCGAAGACGTGGGCGATAGCCTGATACTCAGTTTCGGCGTTGGACCGAGACACTCTAGTCTGGCGCTTGGAGGACCAAGAGACTAGAGTGTCGTCGAGGAAGATGCGGCAGCCAGAGGTGGAGCATCGGGAGTCAGGGCAACCCGCCCAGTCCGTATCAGAATATGCGGTGAGAGAGTCGATGGGGTCGGGTCTGAGATATAGACCGATGGATAGTGTGCCCTTTATGTAGCGAAGGATATGCTTGAGCAGTGCAAGGTGAGATTCGCGTAGGGCATGCATAAAGAGGCACACTTGCTGTACGGCATAGGTGAGATCAGGCTGTGTAAGTGTGAGGTACTAGAGAGCACTAGCAAGACTCCGGTATTGGGCAGGGTCGATGAGGAGAGAGCCGTCGGTGGTAGAGAGCTTGGCATGAGTGTAGACCAGAGTGGCGGTGGGGTGACATTCGGCCATGCCCATATGCTGAAGAAGATCTATGGCATACTGGCGCTGGCAGAGGAATAACCCGTGAGAAGAGCGCGTAATAGAAATGCCAATAAAGTGATAGAGAGAACCTAGATCGGTCATGACAAACTCCGAGTGGAGTCGGGCCATGATGTGCTATAGGGTGGTTGTCGAGGACGCCGTTAGAATGATGTCGTCGATATAGAGAAGGAGATAGGCAGTGGTGTCTCCGATATGAAGGATGAAGAGGGACGTATCGAAGACGGAGACCACAAAGCCAAGCTGCCGGAGATAGACAACAAAGCGCTGATATCAGGTCCGAGGGGCCTGTTTGAGGCCATAGAGAGAACGCTGAAGGAGGCAGATATCGTCAGGACAAGATGGGTCAACGAAGCCTGTAGGCTGCTGGAGGTGAGAAAGGCTTGGATGGTACGGTTTACAAATTCCGTACAATTGTCGGCCTAGATGGCTTAGATGGAGAAATTGAATTGGGTGGAAACGTAGTTTATGAAGTTGATGCGGTGAGAGGCAACCTCGGACCTGCTTGTGAGGTGACCAAGTAATGCAAGATAGTACTAATAACCCGAGACACTCTTAACCGAAGAAGTCCACACATCACAGTGAATTAATTCAAAAGGTCTAGAGGTACAAGACATAGAGGGGAAGAAAGACAACCGTATATGTTTGTCAAGTTGATAAGCGTGGCAAACAGTGGAGCTATTGTGGTTGCACTATATGGAGGCGCTGCGACAGAGAGTGGCGACAGCGTCGGGGCTGAGGTGACCAAGACAGAGATGCCACAAGCTGGTGGAGATGGTTAGGCTGGTGTGAGGAGTGGATGGCATAGCGGGGATGGTGTAAAGGTCACCGCCACTATTGCATCTGAGCATCTCACGCCGGGTCAGAATATCCTTCACAGAGAAACCAGAAGTATCAAACTCAATTGAGCAGTTATTATCTCTGGTGAATTGGCGGACAGGAAGTAGATTGTGGACGAGTGAAAAAACTATGAAGACATTGTGGAGTGGGAAATTGGTTGTGGGTATAGGTAGGATGGAGTCACTACGGCATGTGATAGGGAGAGATTGCCCATTGCCGATGGTGACGAAATGGGAGGAGGAAGGGTGATCAGAGAGTAATATACCGTCTAATGAAACCATATGGGATGACGCACCAGAGTCCAGCACCCAGGAGTGCTTGGGTTGGAGCATCATCTGGTTGAGGACGGCGATGAGGCCAGCCTGGTTCCACGAGTGAGTTGACTGGGTGGTCGGTGTGATCGGCTGAGGCGGTTGGACAGGAGCGGATGCCAGGTAGGCCTAATGATGTGCGCCGAGGACCTTAGGTTGCCAGCCGATGGGGCTGCGCAGTTGGGGTTAGGGTGCCTAGGGGTTGTAGCAAAGCCACGGACCCATGGGGCTAGCGGACGGGATAGGGACAAGAGCAAGGCGCGGTTGCATCCGACCGCTCTAGCTCTTGCCCTTGCCATTCTCTTTGCCTTTGCCGTTACCATCGGTGCGGGCCTTGTTGCCGTGGCCGAAGCTATGGCTACCAGAGCCACGAGAGGTGGTAGCAGCGCACGGTGGGTGACAGCCGATGGGGTTGGAGCAGCCATGATCAGCTGCGGCGAGGAGAGCGGTGTGGGCTACAGTCTTCTCATCATTGGCCAGACGAAGTTTCTTGAGAACTAACATATCATGGGCCCGGGCGAACGTGGGAAGAGGTGTGGAGTTAGCGATGTCATCGGCGGTATTAGAAAAATGAGGGTTGAGGCCTCGCAGGAGGACAAAAACGAGTTATGAGTCAGCCACAGGGTGGCCAACATCACGAAGGGCGGCAGCCTTGACCTTTATGCGTTGGCAGTACGAGGAGACAGAGGAGTCTCCTTGTACCATGGAGTGTAATTCATTAAGGAGGAAGATAGCGCAGCTGCTTGTTTGTGTGGAAGATCCGCTCGATGGCCACCCAGAGATCTCGGGCAATAGGGTCGGTGTTGTCCATTACAAAGTTGAGAACTGAGTCATCGACCGAACCAAGCAGCCAACTGCACACGCAGCACTCGGCGATGTCCCACTGGGGATTATCGGGTCGTGGTGGAGCTGAACCATCGATGTGGGAGCGAAGGTCGAACTTTTCACATAAGAATTTGAAGAAGAATACCCACTTAGAATAGTTAGCATTGAGGTCAAGGGAGATGAAAACGTGAGATTTTACATTGACGGCGGCGTAAGGTGGTGATAACATCGGCGGAGTGATGCCCGAATTATGGTCAAGAGCACCGATGACCGGAATGGATCCGGCGACTAGAAGAGTACCAGAACTAAGAGTCGATTTAGTGGTCATGACGAGAGAGTAGCGGGGCGTGATAAGCCGATGAGGGTAGTAAGCTGATGGGGAGAGGCGGGTGTCCGATGGGGAGAGCCGATGTGGGAATGTGTAGCCGATGAGAATAGATGACCGATGAGACTAGGTGGCCGATGAGAGTAGGTGGCAGAGTAGATGGCCGAGGAGTGGGTAGAGTAGATAGATCATGAGTGTGAGAGGGTAGGTGGGTCATGGGCGCGAGGAGGTTTGCGTCCGTGAAGTGATGTTTCGCGTCCGTGGACATATGGACGGAACGGAGTGGGGTAGATCCGAAAAATCAGAGAAGTCACGGGCGCAAAGAAAGGAGGTTCGCGTCCAGAAAACAAAAATTCGTGTTCGTGAACACGTGGACGCGTCGGAGTGGCGTAGACGTGAGTGGAGAAGTTTCATGTTCGGGAGCAGGTGAGTGTGTCGAAAGAGCGGAAACCGAGAGAGTGTTCTAGCCGATGGAGGGTGGATGGGTCCAGCTGATGGAGGGTAGACGGGTCCAGCCGATGGAGACGACGAGCGCAGAGGTGCGCTGGCGTCGGAAGAATGGAATGTGCACCGAAGCAAGAGGAAAGCTAAGGTGGGTCTGAAGAAGACGAGGAGACGGATGGAGGTCGTCTCCTTGTCACGTGGTTGAAAGAGGCGAGTAGGCAGTGGAGGAGGCGAAAGACCATCTGCGAAGGAGACAAAGAGGATGATAACTGATGCGAAAAGGCAGAGGAGAAATACCGGAGGAGAAGGTCTGTGATAGGAAGGAAGCGTCGGTTCACCGGTGAGAGAATTGCTAGTGCGCCGAGATGTTTATATCTGCTCTGATACTATACAGAAGTATAGTATATAGTAAGACTGAGATCCCGTTTTTTATAATAGTCAGTATATATATATATATATATATATATATATATATATATATAAAAGTTCAGTGTAATTCTGATGATGGTTCTGTTGGTGATGATACTGATCTTGAGACATTTGCCTGTGACCATGGTGATTCTGACGATGTCTCCGTTGAGAATAATACTGGTCATAACTTTGGTCCCCCCAGTAGTAATCCTGGTTTCTTGACCTGAGAGGTTGATGCTGTTTGTGATCAACGCGAGCCTGATGATCCCTGCCATTGGAACCATGTTGGTATGTTTTTGCCTGCTGAGTGAACGTCCTGTGAGGCTGGAAGCCTGGTCGATCATGGTCTGTAGAGCCCCAGTGGTTACTCTGGTGATCCATGAAGACTGTTCTTGAAGTACTTGTACCCCTGCTGCCGAAGCACTTCATTCTTGTATTGATGATCAGGGGGCTGCAGTATGTACTTCACCGCTTGCTGTGGAGGAGTAGGAGTAGGCCTTGAAGATATCTGCTGCTGCTGCCTCATGTTCTCTGATCCTCCATGTTGTTTGGATGGAGGAGCCTGGTGATTGGTAAAATCTTGTCTGACAGCTGTTGTTTGGGATACTGCTGTCCTTTGCTCCTGGGAAGGAGCCCGTGGTTCATTGTGTTGCTCATGTTTGGGGTAGAGCTGTGGGTACGCAGAACTTTGCTGTATAGGAGTAGGCTTAATTGATTTTGGCTGCTGTTGCGTTGTCTCCTTTCTTACAGCATGTTGGAGGGAAGGAGCCTGGCGGTTATTGACCTGTGCCGTGCTAGTTCTTGATGTTCCCTTTTGGAGAAGCAATTCATCGTGCTGTTGAGGGCAAGGGAATTGCGGCAGATAATGGAACAATTGCTTCGTTGGGATTTGGTCTGATGATATCTGTTGCTGCCTTGTGTTCCCAGGTTCACCATTTTGGAAGGAAGGAATTATCTTCTCGTCAGATCTAATACGTGAGAGACAAAATAGTTTAGGAATCACTGCATATTTAGATGACAAAGATTTCCTATGCAATAGTAAGTGGTCACTTTCTTTCCTATGTACATTTTATATATAGATGGCAATGTACAACAGTACTGCGGATGAAATTATGCCAAACGATGAAGCAAAATCACACCTTTTTTCTAACAGGAGTGAGTGATTGCATTCGGAAGTACCTTTGCTGAACAGTATTCGTTGTCACTATTTGTTGTGGAAGAACCTCTCGAGATGATTTTTTTATTCATGTTCTCCTGTCCTTTGCTCTTCTTTTCCTTATTCCTATCCACCATAACAACATTTTGAGGAAGACAAAGTTTTCTTTTGCCATGTTATGAACTCTGATCACAAATGTAAGATGTAGATAATTAAATACGCCATGTGCTTTCCTACTGATGAGAGGAAAAAAACCATAGCATGTGCTATCATCCTAATTTTATTTAGTTTTAGAGAAAGTGTTGTCCGAAACACAGAAACTAGAATGATTAGAAAATTCAGATGCATAGCAGGGATCTCCAAGAAAGCAGTTAGATTTCTTAATCAGTCATATATGCGATATATCCTTGCAACATTACCAAGGCGTTGTAACTAGAATCAGCTCAAACATTCTAATTTATCTACTTGCATCTTCCCGATCAGAATCTATTTCCAATGTTCAAACACTGGACTGGATGTAAACTTCAAACTCAGGATGAGATGACCTCAAAGTAGCACATTTTCAAGCTCGTTTTTAACAGAATAGTTTACCTCTGTTGGCCCTTAAATGATGTGACGTCTTACAACAGTTTTTGAACAGAAGAACTCATTGAGATGCATACACACAATGACAAAGGTTATATTCTAATCATCACTACCATAAGATGCCACAGCCCACAGCTAATAGGCTTATCTATTTAATCTCCTCATCCGTTCATTCTCTTTCTCCTTAATCCTGACTTCCTTTTCTTACGTGCCACAAACCCTCTTGCATGTTTTTCTTGGAGGACTGTTTCTTTCCTCTTCATCAGGACATGGCTGTGAGTATAACAATAATCAGACTCAGCAATAATAGTCTTGCTTTCCCTGGTCAAAATGAACCTTTAAAAACACACCTGTCTCATGGTCTTATCCTTGTAGAGATTTCTACCCTTTATGAGGAGTGGATGGAGGGGAGGCCATGGTTTGTGCCCTTTACTCCATAAAATCTCAATCTGCATTGCACATTTGTTTGTTGCTTATAAGCGGTATGATTATTGTAACTCAAGGCAAAATCTTATGCTGGCAAAAAAAAGTAAGAATTTGCAGTGAACGTATGCTGTTGCTTTTTAGTGCCATACTTTCTTTGATTATTCGACCTGCATTTGTCCTTTGACCGCATAAATGATCCTTGACAACACGAGGAGCTCCTTTTTTTTTTCTAGAGTGATACTCAGTAGTCAAAGTAAATATTTTAATATAAATGTTGGGATTGAAGAAGCATGGTCATCACTTCAGTAAATTCAAAACTCCTGCTTAATATTTTGCTCAAATATCACAACGTCGCCTTTGCATGAATCACCTACGATGTTTAAGAGGTGCACAAGAATGGGAAAAGTAGAGCTTAAACAGTGTTCAAAGACAAACGGAAGGTTCATTGCAAAATGGAAATGCTATTGGCTATGTATTCCATAACTATAAGCGGTGGGATTTCATATGACCTTAAGTACATGAATTATGGGTTATCCGTCACTAAAACAAGTTAAGATCGTTTTTTACATTTCTTCTCATCCATATCACTGTATTACGATGGGATGGATGTTAGTTTAATCACCTTGACCTCTTCCATATTTTTCATCCTGGTTTGTGAAGCACAAAAAAAGTGATAAAACAAAAGCAGTAGTTCAAATGTATTACAAATCTCAACAGCAGAAGTTGAAGATAAACATATAAAGAAGAAGGCCAGATTACATAAAGGTAAAGGATGTAGTTCATACACAATATGTTCTCTGATGCAATTTAAGATCACTTGCTTATTGCCTGACAATCTCGACTTGTGCATCCTCAAATATGCTTTGCATTCATAAATCATGTGCATTTATTCATCACTTTTACAATCTTTAATGCATTTATTCATCACTTTTACAAAATCCAATGTATTTATCTCCTAATTTCATAAACTCTAATATAAAGTTAAAGTCTTTATAGAACAATAAAAATGCAAAGATAAAGTCTTATATTTTTAGATGTTTCTAAAATTTTTTGAGGTATGTCAAAAAGTCAACGGTGTAAAAAATGGATGGAATTCTTTCAATATAATATACTTAGTGCTATAATATACCTGGTGCTAACTATGTAATCGATGATATGGCAAATAAATATACTTTTAAATATTTTTTAAAAGCATTCAGTATAATATACCTAGTGCTAATTATTGTAAGTCTTTTTTTATCTCATACATACAAATACAAACTTAAAAAGACTCTAATATTTATTATTTTTATAATCATTAATTTACTTGTTTGCTACTTTCACAGGCATTTATCTTCTAATTTCACAAACTTTAATACAATAATTACTTTAAATTAAAGTTTTTGTGAGAAAAATAAAAAATACAAACATGGAGTCTTTGTGTGACGGGGGTATGTAATAAAAGATATGACAAATGAATATACTTTTAAATATATTTTTAAAAGCAAAGAATAAAAAGTAGTGTGACAGACGTACTAAACCATCAGATCACTCGTTAGTTTCTTGCCTGGCGCGTCCCATTCATTTCTTATAATACTTAGAATCTGTATGTATTGAAATTGAAACCAAAATTCTTCTTTCCAACACACCAATGCCCGCACCGCCGCTCGCCCTCTCGGCCTTGACGCTTGTCGTCGCGTCGCGCGACACCTGCCGGACCGTGCCGGTGACAGTCGAGCGGGAGACCGTGAGGCCACCCATGTCGCGCTATTGGCGCTGGACTTCCCCGGCCATCCATTGGGCCTCATGCGCTTGGTGCGCCTGGGCTAGCTCATGCTGCCTCGCCAGCCACGGGCTAGCTTATGCTGCCTCGCCGGCGACGGGCTAGCTTATGTCGGCCGCCGCCGACATGCATCACGACGACGTCCTGCAGCACTTCCTCCCTCTCGGCCTGCCGAAGAGTCCACTGCTGCGCTTCATGCCCGCGTGCAGGGCCTGGCGCGCCACGATCGCCAATGCCACGCGCTGCTCGCGCGCGCGCATGTGCTGGCCGTGCCCACGGTCGCTGAGCTCCTGAACGATCCGGCGCGCTTCACGCACTGCGACAGCCAGCTTCCACTAGTGCGCGCTGCGCAGGCGTCCGGCCGTCTCGGTCTGCAGGCTCACATCCTCTCACCACCGCCACAGGCTATCGCTATAAATCGACCCTACGCTAGGGCCCACACCCGCCTCGCCTTGCCTTGACACATCCTCTCGCATCAGTCTCTCCTCGCTTCGCCCCTACTAGAGTTTACTAGTTGATAAACTGTGTTATTAATAATATTTTAATCTTAAACTGTCAAGTTGGTTATTTCTATTTTAAAAACCTCTTAAAGACAATGCTATGATTAATAAAAAAAGTAAGTAATTAGACTTGGTATTTTAATATTAAATTCATAGTAGTATGTGGGAATGTCCTAAGTAATAGCAACAATTTAATTTTATTAATACTTCTAAAATTTAAAATTACTACTTAATTTTTCAATAAGTATCTCATTGTATTTTTGTTAAAGTTTGATATGGACTCTTATTGCATGATTAATAAAAATTGAAGTGTCCACTGTACTTCCAAAGGCATGGTGTATTTAAAATGAATTCTCAATTCAATAAATGGGTTTTTATATATATATATATATAACTTTATGTTCTCTTGATTTAATAATTTCCAAATTTGGAATTAATGGTACCAATTTTTGTTCCAACAGAATTTTTAATTTGTTGCTTAATTTAATTTAGAAATTTGAAATTAATAAGTACCTTGATGTGGCCATCTAGAGTGTTAATAAGTCTAAAATTTGTAATTACTAAATATCAAGTTGTACTCTATTTAGAGTTTTAGTTATAATTTTTATTGTTTAGTAATTTCAAATTTCATAATTAGTGAATGCCAAATTACACTCGGTTTGAACTCTTAGTTATATTTTTTATAATTAAATAATTTCAAAATTTAGGAGATGCAATCAGTTTGTATAATAAGGCAATAAGAAGTAGAAGTTGTTAACATTGTTTAGAGGATGAGATAAGACGGTTACACGAGAAAAAAAAAAACCTGATGCGTCATGCATCCATTGTCTTCGGCATTTTGCTGGGCATGCGTTTCATCAATATAAACTCCATGCTTTGCTCCATCTACTGATGGCCAGGGCTAGCACTGCCGGTGGGTGTGATGCCATGGAGGCCATTAATTAGGTGCTGTGCAAACACAGGCAAAGACGACGCCGTAATATCGCTGCCGAGGAAAGATCAATATGAGCATATAACTATCTTTTTCGAACGAGAAAAAGTTCCAATTACCAATAAACTATTAGCGAATTACCCCATAACCTAAAAAAAGATATTTGACACATTTAACTTTTCAAACCAAATGAGTAACCTCTATCACTATTTTGGTGGATTTGGCCTAAGCTAACACATGTGACATCAACGTGGTAAGCTAATCAGCACAACAACTTAAAAAAAAATTCTATAGTACCATGTCATGTATCTCACCCTCTCCCCATCTATCTCAGAGCTATGGTGATGGGGAGAGGAGAGACTATAGTGTCTTCGTGGAGCTCTCCCGCTGATCAATACCGCCATGTTTTAAAGCTTGAGCTCCCTCGATCGGGGAGGTATATGGAGGTGATAGTCGGCGGCAGCCGGTGGTACAACTTGAGCTCATATAAAGAGAATGTAGGATCAAGCGTACCGACTAGAGGGGTGAATAGATGGTTAAAAAACTTTTGGTTAAAACTAAGTTTTATATACGATAGAGAATCAAAACTATTTTTTACACAATTCAAGACCTAAATCAACTAGTCTCAACTATGTGCACAAAGAAGCTTAGCCTATATTAAGGTTTGTAAGCATAAGGTGATATTAGTACAAATGATCTAAACTTATTTAAAATAAATACAATAAAGTAAATGAGATAAGTAACAAATGATTTTTTACCCAAGCTTTAAAAACTTGCTGGTTTCCTAATCTCATTGAGGCGAGCTCAACTTCACCGCTCAAACTACAATCCTCTGAATCTCCTCATCAAGAGATGTGTAAGATGAGAGTTGGTCCCAAAATGGTCTACACAAGACTCAATCGCTAGGGGGTTATTCTTCCCCCACTTCAAAAATAGTAAACACCGAGCCACTCACAATCAACCACCGAACCTCCTTCACAAACTCTTTTAGAGAGGTTACCGGATAAACTCCTCCAAACCGTCTAGGATGTGATAACCTCCAAGAGGAACAAGTCTGTGATGCTTGTTAAGAATAATCAAGTGCCACACTAGGTCTAACAATAAAATAATACACTTAGCTTGGCTCAACTCACTCTCCAACGTATCACTAGATAATCTAAGTGCTCAAGAGTGTAAAAAAGAGTTCTTACAAGTGCTCAAAATAATGCAATGAAGTGACAAAACCTTATCCTTAATGTTGGAAAGGGTGTATTTATACACCCACAAAGCTAAACTAGTAGTCGTTGGAGGCAAAATCCTCCAACTTCTAGACATTGCCAGTCCGACCGCCGTGAAAGAGTTGGTCCGACCGCCTAGGCCGTGCAACAGTAAAAAAATAGCCATTATAGCATATTTAATGTGCATCCCGGTCTGACTGACGTTAAGGTCCCAATTCGACCGGCACCCCTTTGTGAGGTCAAAATGTCTTTGGAAGACTCCAGTCAGACCGGGGGTGGTTCGACCGTAGGTTATTTTTTTAGCATGATCGACCGACACAAATATGGCAATATCTCATGACTTCGGTATCAGAAGTTAACATTCTTGGACTCTATGAAAAGCTTATTCAAAGTGCTATACGACCCATGAATAATCTATCTAATAATCATAACTTTTCTCAAGAAGAAATGACTCAAACTCTAAAATACACTCGAGTGTACGTAGCCATAAGAGACTACTCATTCCTATTACATATGCTAACCTCTCTCTTTGCATGGGACTTGAGAAAAGGCTCATCACACTTAGATAGACACTCTTGCTATGTGAAAGTGAACTAACATGGCACAAGATCATCCACATGTTCATTTCATACACCCTTCTTAATGGTACGACACCTATCTAGCAATTCGATCTTTTCACCAAACACCAAGACCGGTAAAATACTAACAAAAATATTCTTAGTTACATTATACCTTTGTCTTGCACCATCCACATCGAGGTCAATGTTTGAGCTAAGATTAGTACTTATGACAATCCAGTTAAACTATCTTTATGCTATGTCTTAATCAAGATTTGTCCAGAGTTACGTCTTATCACAAGCTTGATTTTATCCTTGTCAACATGACGTGTTCTTAGCTAACTATCAAACTATAGTACCATCCATTAACTTCACTATGGTAGAATCTATTTCTTTGCACAACTCAAAGAAAAATATTAGTCTTAACAAATCGATTTTCATCCTTCATTTAAAGACCAACCAGTTGCATGTGAAGGATATAAATTAATTTCTTGAGTATCCAATAACACTAAATATCATGTACTCACATATATGCTCAATTTCAAAGATACAATATTAAAGAGAAGGTGAACAACATAGATCTAGAACTTGCATAACAAATATATAGGATTTGTTTCTCCTAAACACATAAATGCAAAAAATATATATAGAAGCAAGTGCATACATAACTAAAGGTAAACCAATGGAGTTTTATCCTATATATATAGAAAGTATGTGCCATTAATATAGATAAATATAGACATATAACTTCATGATCTTCATGTTATTAAAGTAATTGAGACTAAAAGGATATGGCTTAAATAAAATATCAGTCTTATAAGAATATATCAATAACATGATAATTACATATATGTCAATATACAGATAAACAGAAAGAATGATACATATAATTTGATCTTCTTGTATTTTATGATTGTGATTAAGATTCATTATCAAGAATATATCACCATTTTTACTCACATTAAGTTTGAGAGAAACATATCTACTAACTCATGGAAAGAGATTAGTCTCGCAAAACCAGTTTGTCACAAACTACCAAAATAATAATTACTCATATTTGTTTGATCATAAATCTCTCAATCTTTTTTCTTTTTTGATGCATGACCTTTTTATGATAAATGACAAGCCGATATAAATTATATAAATATAAGTAAATGATATATCAATACTAATAAACCATAAAATATATAATAAACTCCTCTAAATATGTGCATGCATATGAATATAGTGTAAACCATATGCACATATTTATTAAAAAATAATGGAGAAGTTCACTCTATATTTTGTATCTATAAGAGAGATCAAATGAAAACATAAGGAGTTTAGTATATACCTCATTTTTATTTTTATATTCCAAATAGTCTATATAAAAATATGCTTAATAATTATATTAGTCACACAATTAGATTTACTATTAATCACCGAAACTAAACTAATGACACTTAAACTTACAAAGGACAGTGGAGGTGGTGGCCAGCGATAGAGGCAAATATTGAGCTTCCCTTGAGGAGATTGGTGAAGATGACGATCAACGGTGGAGCTCAAGCTCACTTGAGGAGGCAAATGGAGGCGGCGGCTAGCAGCAGAGTTCTATGATCTCTGCCCACTATACCTCCATGAGCTCTGCCTTTACCCAGATTCCCCCATCTTTCCTGCTATCTCATGGAGGCTAGCGTTGAGCTAACTCGAGGAGTTCATGGTGGGGAGGTGGCACACCCCCTCTAGATCTACACCCAAGTTGCCTGATGTCGCCTGCTAGTGTTGTTGACATTGCTTGTTGAGGTCAAGCTTAGGAAAGAGAGAAAAGGGACGACGATAGCTGAGATCCACTGCATCGTCATTGGTTTCACCTACCAAGGATGTCGAGCTTGGGGAAGAGAGGAGGAGGGGGTGGTGACAACTAAGACTTGCCATAACATCGTCGGCTTCACCTATTGAGGAGGTCAAGCCCAGGAAGAGAGGAAGAGGGGTAGCAGCGACTAAGTTCCACCTCGCCACTATCGGTGTAGCCCACCGAGCTTGAGGCCAAGGAAAAAGGGAAGAAAGGAAGGGGGCGGTGGCTAAGGTCTGCTCACCGTTGTCAATGGGGTTGAGGCTAGGGAAAGAAAAGCTAATAGGGGAGGAAAGTAAGAAAGGAGAACCCTTACACATGGGTCCTACCAAGTTTTAAAATATTTTTGGTGACTGGATTGTCAAATGTATGCCACGCAGAACCAAAATTGCTCTCTGTTTTGAAAAGTTTAGGATGAAAAATGTATTTGAATTGATAAGGTAATTTAGACTCTCGCAATAATTTAGAAGGTAATTTGAACTTTTTTTTCTTTCGAATATATAGATTTTTTTGGAAAATATACAGATATTGAAGACAATCAAAATAACACATTTACCGATGTAGGTGTCGAACATATAGAGATTGATTCACAGCCGATTGCTATATGCCAGACTTAGTAGCCCTAACAAAAGCGACAACATCTCCTACTTCCGGTCCTTATGGCAAAGCACTTTCAGGATACGGCATGTACATATGAATGTACCGTGCATGGTTACAGTTTATATGAATTATCTCTTGCACACGTTTGGAATCATCTTTATTTTTCTTGAAAAACACATAATCAACTGGAGATCGGATCCGTAGCGCCATGAAGTTTAAGGCAGATTGAATGGTCTTGATAAAATGATCATCTAATCAACAACTAGATTTTTTAATTAACGTAAGAGCTCTTAGAAAGTATAAATGATGTATAGCCTTTTTTATTGTTTTCTTGTATACATCGCTTGATTTGGGATCTCCTGTAACCTGCCATAAATGATGATATATGGCTATTAATACATTAGGTCACCACCCCTGATGTCCTCTGCGCGTGCCCTCGGCACCCTTGGCGCAGCGACCGGCCCTGCTGCACATGACTTGGTGCTCGCGTCCTCGGCTGACGCCATGTCGACAATCTCCTCCCAGACGTCTTCAGCCATGGGCGTGCCCACGAGCTTGGCGATCTCACCACAATCCAGAGGTGGCCTCGTCCCCAAGTCCAACAACACCGCTGTACCGATCCTTGTCAACCCGTATGCCACAGTCACTGTCAAATTCCAGATCGTCTTGGAGATGAAAAATCCTATAACAAGTGGTCTTCCTTCTTCCAGTCTATGTGCGACAAGTTTAGCCTCATAGCACACATCGACAGCTCTACACCACCATAGCCCGATGACTCACAATGGGAGCAAGTAGATTGCTCTATGCGTGCAGTTGAATCTTTGGCTCCGTCTCTAATGACATTCTCAATCTCACTATGAAGCCAACACAAGATGCGTGTTCTCTATGGTTACCATTGAAGAACTCTTCCATGCTAACTAGGAGCCTCACACCATCTTTCTTGTACATCAATTTCACTCTGACACAAGAAGATCTCCTCATCACCGAGTACTGCCAACGTGTCAAGACAGTCGCCAACTCCTTGCGAGATATCAGCCACAGAGTCACCAAATCACAACTCGTCCTAAACCTCCTTCGCAACCTCAACCCATGCTACTCCAACATTACTGACAACATCGCCAACATGTCGATCTTCCCCACCTTCGCCAAGGCTTGCAACATGCTATAGCTCAAGGAACTATGTATGGCTAACAAAGAGAAAGTCACAACCAACACATCCCTCCTCATCACTAGTTCCACTTCCTGTGGCTTTGGTGGCTATTGATCTACATAGGCCCCCTCCAACAACATCAGTAGCAACGCTTGCTCCTTCTCATGTGGTGGCGATGGCAAGCGGGGGAAATGGGGTAGTAGTGATAAGAACTTCTCTAGGCCACAGTCCATTGGGTCTTGATCTGCTTCAATCCTAGCATGGTGGCCCAACATCAGCAGCAACACAAAGCACTGTCCTGGCGTGCACCAGGCGTCGGTCTCCTTGGGCCTTATCCACAAGCCCATATTGCATTTGCACCACATGATCTCCTTATACATGCATCTGTTGTGCCTGTCCTATCTGCACATATCTCTATAGAATGGTAAAACTAAACGCATTCTTCACACTCTCAAAAACACTATATGCACTCTCCTTATACATGCATCTATGCGTTCAGCTTATTGGACCGATACTCTTGCCACTGCCACATATTTCTTGAACCAGCGACCGTACTCTTCCATCTATAATGCCATCCCCTTTGCTCTCCTCTACCAAACAAACCCTTCTTATGATCACTTACGAGTATTTTGTTGTCTTTACTACCCGAACCTCATAGCCACTTCTCATAAGCTAGCTCCTTGCTCTGCTCGATGTGTTTTTCTCTCGTACCCTTCCTCTCACAAAGGGTATAGATGTCTTAATCTTATCACTAACTGTGTGATAATCTCACGCCAAGTTATTTTTGATGAGTTGACATTTCCCTTTGCAGCTTCATCACCACAACCATTTGTGGGCTCCCTAGATTTTCTCAACGATGACATCGTGGCATCCTCTATGCATGCTCCCAATGTTGTGACCTCACGGATGGTAGCTCCATCCTCATAGGACATCGAGCGGCCGCAGTCTCGCATAAGACCTTCGTCGTCACACGACGTTGACCCCTAGTGGTCTTCGGTGTGACTTCCATGCCCTCCCCTACTTCGACGCTAGACGGGCCTCACAATGGGTTGCCTCCGTTGTTAGCCTCTCAACTTCTATAGAGGAGTTGGCCACCACTACCGCCAATGGCCCTCTCTGACACAACACGGGGCTGCCGCCCATTTGCCTACCACTGCTATTGCAGCCCAACCTAGCACTGGACCGCACCACATGCTCACCCAAGCACAAGCAGATATCGTCTAGCCCGTCAACCATTTGAACCTAATGGCCATGCACACAAAGATCTCCCTGGTGTTGTCTAAACCTTAAGGAGGTTGAGGATGAATTGTGATTCAGTGATGCCGTGAACGATGTCGTGCAAGGAGTCAGTGACTGTCTTAACGTGTTGGTAGTACTAAGTGATAGGGAGAACGAACTGTCATAGATTGAAATTGATGTGCGAGAAAGATGACATGAGGCTCTGGTTGGCCTGGAAGAGCTCTTCAATGGCTCGAGCATGCATGGCACGGTGAGCGCACGTTGGGGATGATCAGCCATGTAGGAGGGTGTGGCACAAAGACATGTTGGTACAGTTAAGGAAGAGGATCAATATGATATCATGCAGAGAATTGGGGAAACACCGCACACATACCCCGGATCGGGGAGGGGGTGACCATATGTATTGATAGCCGTATATCACCATGTATGGCAGGTTACAGGAGATCCCAAATCAAGTGATGTATACAACGTAACAATACGCCACACCACACCTCTCGCCTCTCCACGCCACGAGCCACGGCATGGCTCCTCGTACTCGTCGTTGTCGACCTCGCCTGACGCAGTGCCACCGCATCGACATGGAGGGGAGTTCATCGGCGTCACCAATGAAACCTTTCTACGGGATGTAGAAGTACCACCACGACGCGCCACCGCTGCTGAACAAGCACAGCAGCGCCCCTGTGCAGGCTCGTGCCCGGTTGGTCCGCGCCGAGTTTGCTGCACGGCCGCCAACTCCCCTTGCGCCGGCCAAGAACGGCGGAGGGCCAACGCTCAACAACGGCGGAAGCGGGTTCTACTTAGCGGGGATGGCGGCTTTGCCCGGAGGTCACATCATCGAGTCGTCGCCTTCGCGAGCCAGGCTTCCCATCGTGCGAGAAGCTGGCTCGGAGGCTAGCACCGCCGCCCAAGAACTATTCTTGGGCGCCGCCTCCACCAACCGTCGTCTGTGTGCGCACGTTGACAGAGCGTCATTGTCAGGAGTGCAGGCACCGAGGTGGTCACAGCCGCAAGAGATGTTCCTGGTCGGCGAGGTGACACGAGATGATCGAGGTGATGGGACAGTCCGAGCGCGCCGAGCTCCAGGGTCCTACTGGCTCAGAGAGTAGTAGTCCTCGGCGTCCTCGCCGGCCGTGCCACCTGAGCCTGCCAGCATGAGCGCTCCGTCGTCATGGCGGCCCGTGTCGGCTGCCGGTTTGGCCCATGCCACGACGCCTCATCTCCTGCCGGCCGACCAGGACCAGGACACACCTTGAGGAGGTCACTAATGGCTGCTCTGCCTGAGAAAGACTCACGTCATAGCTGCCACCGCCGGTAAATGTGCCCGGTCGTCATCGCCGCCAATGTGCCTCGGCGGTAATTTGAGTAGTCGTCATCGTTAGAGATTTTTTGATACATACTCATCGTTAGAGATTTTTTGATACATACTCTGATTCTTTGTGTATACTCAGATTCTTTTGTGTTGTAAATGATCAAATTCTTTGATTCAAGATGTGTTTGATTCCTTCTTTTTTTTCGATTTGCTAGCTATTACTTGAGTGAAACACTTTTGCTTTCCACGAAATTTTGGATCGTTCGATTCTGTACTTGAGATTTGTGCCGGTGGGTGGGTTACAACCAAATCAGCACATCAGGAAAGAAATTATTCCCCTTTGCCCTTTCCACTCTTAGGGTTGTAGGGTTGTGCCGGTCTTTTTAGCAACTGCAATTAGGGTTGGCTGATTTATTCTTCTACATATGTAAGTCTGCACTCTGCAATATGTGATTTTGTTAGTGCAGACATGATGGATAGTAGAGACCAATTTTGTTAATGTTAGATGGATGGGATTTTTTTTTTACATAATAGATGGATGGGATATGGATGCCTTAAATTTCAAACTGTGATACCACATGCCATTTTTATTGATTCGCCAGTTCACTGCCTACATTTGTTCCCTATCGGAACTTAAGTCTTGATTTTTGTTTACTACTGATACACTCTAAACCTTTCTGAAAAAGGTTTGGCGGTGTGGATGTGCTAGCACAATGCGTGCATTTTGGGTGCTTACACAAGGTGTTATTTTGGCTGATCAAGTGCATAGCTATTTATTTTCTTTTCTGCCATTGATGCACAAGGTGTTATTTTTGTCTGCTTTATGCTGTGTAGCATTGGTTGGTTGAATTGGAGAAGTGCATAGCTAACTAGTAAATTTGTGCAGCTGCTGATGCTGTGGTTTGGAAAGATGGGCATGATGTGGTTTGTGAAGATGGGGATGATGAGGCTACAGGTGATTGCTTCTGCTACCGACCTTGCAAACCAGGAATATCATTATGTTCTTTAGGCACCATATATTGTCTTTTAAAAAAAGCAGAAGGATGGAGATAGTACAACACAGTTACAACATCATATATCTCTCATGTCCCTTTTGGTAGCTTCTTATAGCTTGTTATAAGATGTATGACATGTCCACTTCACTAGTCATTCGATTTTTGCTACATGACAAGATTCTAACACCTCCATTACAAACTACCCCCATCTCTAGAATTCTATTTGCTGAATATTTAGTCTACACACTCTTTCTCCATAATATCTAAATTCTAGTTAATATTAGATTCTTGCCACATGGCAAGATCCTAGCACCTCTATTTGCCATTAAGCATAACAACTATTGTATTCCTAAATATTTAGCCTCCACACTCTTCATCATAATATCTATCTTCTAGATAGGTTGATCTATTTGCCATTAAGCATACCGAATGTTATGTTCTAGAAAAAGTCCATTTTGGGGTAACAATGATTAGTTAGCTGAATTTCTAGTTCTTCCATACTAGGCTCTTGCATCGGTCCGAAGGAGGTGAATCGGTAAGGGAAACACTTTTGTTGAATCTACTAGGGTACAAGGTTTGTTATGGCCAACAATGTCCCCCCCAGTCACATATAAGATATATATGCACCCCAGGATCCATGTGATTCGGAGATCCCACCATTTAAGTTGTGCTGCCTTATTATCAATTATGGATGTGGGTAAACTCAACAATTTCCTACATCTCACATGCACTCATGCAATTCAGAGATCATTTTGAGCCACAGGCTAAGCCTAACCCCCATTAATCAAGGCTAGCCTGATATTGAAGATAACCCCACGTTGTGTCCCCTTTCTAATCATCGCCTTAAAAAATCTCTCCCATCACATCACTTATGTCATGATTTGAAAGATTGTTAGGTGACAGCGGCCGGAAAGGCGGTTTGGCAGTCACGAACTCACGATCAAACATGAGCAGTTCTTTTCCGGATACATTTTTTTGCCGGACGACAGACGTTTGAGCAATTATTGCTTTCGTCTAGTCCTCGGCCGTGTATAGCTGAAGCTGGTTAGATAATCCTGCCTCTATCTCATTCTATCAGCAGTCTTGCCGCAAATCTTGTTGTGCGTTAGCATGTAAAGTTTATTTATTTAGCTATAGAATCTTCCTCACGTGACCACGTATACTGATTCAATTATCTGGATAATTAACCTAGCTTGACGCTAAACTCCTTGTATATTGCCGCTAATCATATTCTTGCAACGTCAGATGTAAATCTGTAATATAATCATCTGATTTGTTTCATTTAAAATTTAACAGTAATTATATTATTAGACTATTTCTGTGCTTCATTGAATCGATCTTGTATCATTTGTTAGATAGCACCATTTAAAATTGCACCTTCAATGAGAAAATCCTGGATCTGCAGTGCGACGGCCTGGGTCGTGGTCCCGGCGGCGGCGGCGCGCGCGCTCCTCGCTGATATTCATGTGCAACCCGGCCACCAGGGAGTTCGTCGTGCTGCCGGCCGGCAAGCCGGACGTCTGGGACTACTTTCTAGAAGGTTGGCTTCGGCGTCGACCCTAGGACCGGAGAGCGCAAGGTGGTGCGGGGCTTCATGCGCCACGGCGAGAAAGACTTCATGTATATACAGCTGCGGCTGCGAGGTGTACGTACGTTCACCCTTGGCTCGCGGGCATGGCGGAAGTGTTAATAGAAAGCCCCGCTATCTGCTTAAAAAAATAAACCAATTGATACAGAAAAACTACCAAGGATGCATTCAGTTTATAAAAATAAAAGATTATCAACAGATCTCGTGAAAGTCACGATATAATATTTTTATCTTTTATTACTTAGTTTATTATTCTATTTAGAAAATAACGTTTGGTTTGTATCAGACTCGTATAAGCTCAGGATATATAATATAGACCCTTAGAAGCTTTTAAATTTATCCACACAGATCGATACAATTTCAGTGCATCGCCACTATAGTTTATTTACATTTTTACCAGCGAGTTCTAGCTCTCGATACAAGGATATATCGGTTAGGTCTGATCTCCGACGAAAGGGTAAGCCTCGCCACTATTCTGGTGTATTCGCTCTATCTAAAACTATATCAGTTAGATCCGATCTCTTAGTCCGATCGGATATATCACATCACGTTCACGTGGGTTCTATTGGCTTATCGAGCTTCTTCTATTGTCATCGGTCTTATGCTGCATCAATTATATCCGACCTACTAGACTGCTGGTAGTAAATTAAGCCTTAGGCTGATAGTTCTTTACGCGACGTTTTATTGGAGTAGCCAGTCGATAAGTTATCCATACACCGAACTTCACGTCTAGTGTATCGGCTTCTCAACCGATATACATATATCTTGTTTAACGATTAATCCACTAGCGATCGATCTGGTTCTATCGGATCTGGCATTGAGATTTAGCGGGTTTCGTTCCCCCATCGGCTCGGCTAGCCGATAATTTTACTTATATTTCTGCATCGGACCTGCAATCGATAGCAGCTGATGGGTTCACCCGATCCCCCGTCGTTACGTCTGATCTAGCTCCCACCATTTCAGTGCCGTTAGACTCAGCCTTATACTGTCTCGGTTCGGTCTAATCTATCGAGACTAGCTCTGATGATACCGTGATCAGTGATCGTTGGGTCTCGTCTCTTCGAAAGATCGGACCTCGCTCTCTAGCGCTTATCGTGTATTCTATTTGGAGCGTTATCGACACTATAGTCGATAAGTCTTTTATTTTATTTCTTGATATTCGCCTATACATCATCAGCTTTCTAGCCGATGTACGATCGCTATAGTTACTATCGATAGCCAACCGATAATAGTAGTATATTGGACTCATAGCCAATAGCTATCTTAACCCTATTGGGCATCAGTCGATAACAAGAATACATCGGATTCAACCGATAGCTATCTTAATCCTATCGACACATCTAGCCGATAATAAAAATCCGTATCGAAATATCAACCGATTTGTTCTATGATCTAACTCTATCTGTCTTTCTTATCAATTAAAGATCAAATTGATTAACACGTCCATAACTCTAGCAAACTAAAGACCCCAAAGAGCCGAATGACCTATAATAAAGCTAAGTAGATCTCTCAGGTCTTTACGTGTTCAGACGCGATTATATCGGATCTCCATCAGTTGACTCGTTCATCCTCTCAGTGTGTCTCTCCACCTAGTCCGATCGCCTCGCACGTCAGTAGGGGCATATATGGTGTCACTCTACTTCGAGTGGGCGCCATCTAATGGGGCGCCGCCAGCTCGCCAATCACCTAGCTCGTGCTGCTGCTTCAACCTACGCGACAAGGAGATCACGGCCACTGCCGTGCATCGGGTCTAGAAGACCGCCAGGGCTTCTCGACTGAGCTAGGCAGCAAGCTGTTCTACTGAGGGGCGAGCCCAGGCTTTAAAATTGTGTATTCAAAATTTAAAGTGGTAAAAAAATTCTAACAGCCAAAATCCTAATAATTGTCATGTACAGTGTAATATCACATAGTGATATTTGTATAATGTATAATAATATATAGCATATATAATATATAACTGAGCATAAATTCATATATTACTAGAATTAATCATAAATTAAAGTTATTTAACATATAAAAGTATCAATTATTCAACATATTAAAGCGGCAACATATAAAACATAGAAATGATATAAATTTGTAAAATGATAAGAAATGTTACCGTTTTAACTTTGCGGTACTTATGCTTTGGAAATGAGTGATGGTGTCCTCATTTTAATTTGCAAGAAGAATTCTCTTTCGATGAATGTAACCAAACTCTTTGCCCTTTCCCTTTGCCGCATCTTTATAGAATCTCTTTACCATTTGTATAGGCTTATAATTCTCAGCAATGTCAACAGTGACATTTCCTTCACTTCATTCATGACCAATTGAAAGCTGGCCTATATGCCTATCCCATCCCTTGTAGTTATAATGCTCTGTTGATTTATTCAAACTAACAAAATGTAAATTCGAAGATTGGAGCTATCGATGAAAGAATGGAACATACCCAGGAATTTGTCGATTTGAGGAAGAGGAATCAGAAGCCAATGAGCCAGCCAGGCAGCCACAGTGCCACACCGCCACAGGCCACACCGCCACAGACAGGCGCCCAGGCCAGCCCAGGCCTAGCCGCGCGCCCACAGCCGGCGGCCCCGCGCCGCCGCTTGCCTGGCTGCCTGTGCCTGACTGCTCCCCTGCTCCGGCGCTCGGCTGCTCGGCGGCCGGCGGCTCCCTCCCCCCTCGGCGCAACTCGCGGCGTCAGCACCAGCGGCCGACCGACATCCGGTGGGCGCTAGCCGCTCGGCGGGGCGGTGTTGGGAAATGGGGGGACTTGGGTTGGGGGAATGCCGGAATAGGGGTGGGGGCGTGGGGCCTTCCGAGCGGCGAGCCGGCGACGCCGATGCGCCGGCTCCGTGCGGAGTCGGAGCGGACGGGGCGACCGGCGACGGCGTGACGTGTTGCAGCGGCGTTGGGGGGCAGATGCTTTACTGTGTTGCCTGTTGGGAAATGGGCTACATGGCTGGCCCATCAGAGAGGCTTAGAGGAGGGAGGTGGGAGTAAAGCTCAGGAAGATGGGCTTTTCCTTCTTGGGCTCATTATAGCCTCGTTTTTTTTTTCCTTTTTACATGTACATATATATTATACATTATATATACCTGTTTTTTGTCAAAAATTTTAGGTATACATCTGAATACACTTAAATTACAGTGGGTGTGGTCGCTGCTTTGCACCGTTCTGCTACGGCAACCTTCCAGCGAGGTCATCCGTTTCTCTGCCTACGAAGGAGACATCTTCCTCTGCTTGGATTTCACCATGATTTACAGGTACGATCGATACCGCCATACCGGACGCCAAGTTTTGGAGCGAGTGGTCTACGTGAACCAGGAGATGGAGTGCTTCCGTTTCAACGACAGATTATACCCCCTTTAGGCTTGGTGGCGCACGTTGGAAACACTTGTTGTCGTTCAATACTCAGAGAGCATGGTATCAATTGGGCGCTAGTTTTTGCCCCCTAAATACTGCGAGACGGTACACCGTCCGATGGTGATAAAATTTGGCAGAGACGGGTGCAAACCACCACCTCCTATGCAGCCCGGCTCCCGATGGCCGACGTGTGGACAATCTAGGGATCCAACAGCAGGCGTTGCGCGGCTAGGTTCGCATCTCACGCCGTTCGATTCATCAGCGCGGTGCTTCCTCTCCTCGGTGCGGGAGTTCAGGGCTGGAGGATTAGGCCGTAGACCGTACCTGCGCGCGGAGGTCAGCGTGGTAGTGCAGCCGGAGGAGGGGAGGAAGCCGCAGTGTTGCGAAAATAGATGCAGAGTTGATACACGAATTTTGAAAACCCTTTAAAAAATAATCAGTATTGAAAAAATAACAATGACCATTATAGCTTACAAGAGATATATAAAAAAACTAAAAAGACTAAAAGTCTACTTAAAAAACTAATCCCGTGATTTACATAAATACTATATACTTAGATCATATACTCAGTAGAATGCTCTCTGTCGGTCACTCCGCAAAATTGGACACACCCTTCCAACCCACTCACGGGACTCTCCCCCACTCATTCTCTTCCCATACTATTGACTCCATTGATGGTGCCCTCACCAACAAGCCTCGAGACTGCTGCACACATTGCCTTAGCTCCAGCTACCTACAACACTATCAGTGCATAGGAGAGCCTACATCTCTTCGCCATTAAGGAGTAGTCCTTCCGCTAGGGTTGGTACTTGTTAGCTACCGTAGTTCTCTATGCCGTCATTGTCGTCGTCTTTCCCACCGACATGGGTGGTCTTGCTAGCGCTGCTCTGTCTTCCACTTTCAACTCCATTGTGGGTGACCACTGTGAGGACCGTGAGGTGTCAAGGCCCTTAGGTTGAAAGATTGGGTGGATTTAAATGTGGTGGGCAATTGACATATGTATTTGCTGGATCACCTAAAATTACAATTTTGGCATATTTTAACTCCAATTTTATTGCTATATATTGTTTTATAATATTATCAATTTTTTGCAACATCGGCCACTACTTTTTTTATTAGATTATAATGATAATACATAATAATATTATAATATTATAAAATACAGTTATAAAGAAAAATCTACCCATATAATTTTTATGATTTCAAACTAAATATTTTAAAAATTATATATGATCAAATTTTAAAAATTTGACCGACTTAAGTCAACAATATAAAATAATTAAATAAAAAAGTAGTAATAATTAGTCAATGTTCAGTTTGCTATCATTAGCAAGTTTGGGCATTGTCCATATATCTGGATGACAGCAAATCGATCCAACCCTCAGTACTATATACTGTACAAGGGGATCTACACACCCGGTGAGGATGCAATTGCCTTACGTCGCATTGGTAAGGTGAAGATTCTTCATGGAATTCATAGAATTTTGGTAAAATTCAGGCAATTTTGCTTAGGATTCAGAGAAGTTCTTCCATTCCAAACATGTTCTAGATGGAATAAAGGTAAGAGCGCACAATCAGGGAGGTTCCCATTTTAGTAATTTTTGGTACAGACCAAGAAGAGACAGGGAATATATATTTTCTTTCATTGCCTTGGACATAGCATTCTTTATTTGACCTGAAATAGTTTTTTAAGAGCAAATTACAATTTGCGCCACCTTATATTATCCAAATTTCACTTTCAACACTTTTGAACCTATCTTTTCAATTTGTATTGGTTAAATTTGCTATTGTTGTGGTTTAGACCACCGCAAACAATTTTTTCAATACACACCAGTGACCTCAAATAAATCAGCTCCGCTACACCGGTGAACCCCATCTATATGTAGTCTATATATTTGCTAGAGTGGAGGCTAAACATAGCTAAAAAAGATAGTTAGGTAGTCTAAAAAGGATTAAGGGTGATCCAAAATGAAACTTTCAAAGAAGAAAGGTGAGTTAAACTACAATTTATTTTTTTTATTTCATCTTAGGGGAAAAAAAGAGAAAACATAGAGCGACCCAACTGCTATTGGGTTTGGAATCTAATGTGCTGCAGTGTCTCGGCCAGTTGTTGAAAACTCATCGCGCAAGCAGTCAGCCTACACTATAGACTGTAGATAGGACACTAGACAGCCCAACATGCATCCAATAATGCTATCCCAGAGAAAGAAAAAGGCCTTTTGCCTCTCTTAACTATGACAGAGTTTAATTCATCCCTCTCGACTGTAAAACTAGCTATATCGTCCATCCCAACAATCAAAATCGGCATGCTACCCTAGAGAAAAGAACCATGGCTTGATGCCTTCCTGAGACATGCCATGCCTGTATGGTGTTTGGTTGAAGGCCTGACGAATTGACTGGTCGCTTGGCCTGAAATGCTCCGGCTCATCATTAGCTTGAGTCTGGCGTCCGAATTCGATCGCCTGAGCCTCAGGTGGAACTGTTCAGCAAGTTAATCCTTGTGCATAGCTTAATCGCAACAGAATGTATTCCCATTGCCGTTTTCTCTCTTCCTGTTCTCTTCTAGCTCAGAAATTCCACCACGGTCATCTCCACAGAAAGCAAAGAAGAGAAAAAAAATTAGCGCGGCTAGCAAATCCCCAATCCACAAGTTCCATGGTTGCTGCTTGGGTCCTACCTTTGTGCAATAAAGGATCCAGCCATCCGTGGACTGGAGATGCTGTAGCCAGTTGCGGGCTGCGCTTGGTGCCATCGACGATCTCCGACGGATGCATCACCAGGTTTGAATCCAGTCGATCGATCAATCCCACAGGCCACAATCCCCTTCTTGGCTTCCTCATATTATAGAATTTGTTCTATCCTAGAAGCAAGCAACAAAATCACCTATGCGGATGATTTCCAAGATTTTGAGCTTGATACCCTTCTCTCTGCATGTGTTTCTCTCTCTCTTTCCTCTCGATTTTTTAGATTTTCCTTTCTAATCATAGTAAACATCGAAGCCTAGTTCTACGGTTTGTTTTCTCAGGCACGGGCTCGCCTAGCCAGGCAAAACTATGACTACAGCAGGGAACTCTTAGGCTTGCAAAATACAGGCAGGGTGCTCAGAGCACCAACTAAACACCCCCTTGTCTACTCAGGGTGCTTTCATAAAAATGCAACTAACAAAAAAATATATCAATAGCATAGAAAATAAAAACCACGCTGTCAGTGCCACCTCACTCCTCTCTCGTGATCTCTCTTCCCCTTCCCCTCTCTTGTCATATTAGAGGGTGACGACAGACGTCAGCATGATGGCGACGGTGAGACAAAGACCCCATGGTTTGCAGATGCAAGAGCAGGAGGTTGAAAACAATGGCAATGCTGCCCATGCTGGAGGTTGAGGGCGTAGGGGTTGGCGGGGAGTGACAGCCGAGGTGGATGGTACCAGGCAAGAGTGCCGCAGTCAGTCGGTCGCTTGCTTCTTTGGTTGCTGCATGCGAGAAAAGGAGGAGCAGAAAAGATGGTGATAGATGGAGGTCAAGGATAGTGGTGTTGGCCGTAGACAAAGAGATGGCTACCGTCGTTGTCAAGCATCACCTTCCTCTCCCATAAACTTGAGCTTAAGATCTATTGCCACCGCCTCATCGAGTTCAAGCTCGAGATCTTAATGATAGGAGCACCTCATCACTAGATCTAAACACTCAAGGTTTACTGTGATCATCACTACCATCTTCTTTCTCCTCTTCTCACCGTTGTTGGTCACACCACCCCGTCGAAGCTTGGCTTTAGCCCATTGTCACCATGTTACTGGCTACTTAAACGCATTGTCCCTAGAGACGAAGAGGGAAGAGGTGTGTGAAGAGGAGTACAAGTTGTTTATGATACATAGGTCCTACCCAAAATTTTTAATTATTTTTGTCGATTAGACAACTATTGTAATGCCATGTAGTACCAAGTAGCTTATGTAAGATGAAACTACCGTCAAAACCGCTTAGAGAGGTAGACCGGTATTGATGATTGAGAGAGATGTTATTTTGGGTTTTATGGTTAAGGGAGAAAATCTGGACTTTGGGCTATATTAGAGAGACTAAAATGGACTTTTTCTCAAGAGAAAGCCTTACGGCATGTACACCCCTGTATCGTGCTCGGCCCATGTAGGAACCGTGTAAGCCAGGTGACTGTAGAGCTGATGCCTCCAGGCTGCTCCTGGCTTTCCACAGCGGAAGGAGAGAAAAAAATGGGAGAGAGCTTTCTATGGATATACTACGTCCTATATCCTACGGTTACATATAGATGGGGTGCAGGTCAATTTGTGGATAATTTATAGTTAGTCAATTTTAGCTCAACTAAATGAATGATTTGTTTATTTAGTAAACAAACTTAGTTTTATTTCATTGGACTAAAATGGGCTAACTATTACACACGGATTGACTCAGTTATTTGTACGGGTGGCCACAATATGCTGCTGCAAACAAAGTAGTAATACTAAGTAATAAATACAGCCCTTCTACCTAATGATAAACATTGTGAGATCAGTAAATAACAAATATTAGACAATAGCACTATGAACTGGTAGTAACAAATAATAAAAAAAACATTGATTCCCTCTACTGTGCATCAATCCTATCTCTCTTGGCGCGCTATTGCCTGCTACCGAATTTTCGTATCATTACAGGACTCATTCTATTGCCTACTTGGACGCGGTGAAATTTTTAACAATAAATACCTACTGTTATCGCGTGCCGTCCACCATACTAATTTGACAAAGATACGTCGCTGTACGCACACGGCGTGACCCAGCGAGGCGAGCCGCCCGCCGGACCACCAAAACCGAGGCAGGCAGACGAGCTAGCCGCGTTCGCCGGCAAAACCGTTTCGCGACAGAAAAACCGGGAGCACCGCACGCAGGCTGCTTTGCCTGGACGACGACAGCCCGTGCGCGCCGTTTGCGGCAGCACGCAAAGAGCGATCGATGCTGCTGCTGGCCAATTAACCCAGCTCGTGCTAAACCAAAACAGGCACACACACGCCAAAATCCCTTTTCGCCACAGAAAAAAAAAACGCATCACATTTCACAAACCATGCATCCTTCCAGATGGAAATTGTCCATATATTGCTAGCTTTTCTCCGATAATGTCCATATCGCTACAGCTGGTCATCACGATGGTATGGACCGTGTTTTGCTTCTTCTTCTTCTTTTTCCCTTCTTTCAAGGGGGCGGCACGAGAGCCACCCGTGTTAGAAGAAAAAGAAGTACAAATACTCGAGACAGCCATACATAACTATATAACGCTGCCCCTAAATACAAATAAATCGAAGGTGGCGCTTGCAAACAGCCAGTACAGGTTTTAGATGTGTTAGTTGGAGCTAACTAGCTAGCTAGCTAGCTAGAGTACGTGACCATTCATCAATAGCACGCCAAGTATTCATACGGAAATATGCAGTACTAACGTAGTACGTAGTAGTACTGTAGTCTGCAGTAGCATGCAATTTTTATTTTCGATTCTCTTCTCTGCTTCAGCGGCGTCATGAGCAGTAAGTAGTACGAGTAGATGGGGATTAGACTAATAGTCGTTGAGCGAGCCAGGGAGAGCTAAGTATTGTGTACAATGTACTGTACAGGGGGGAATCTAGACATGGCGAAGACACAATTGCTCCACATTGGATGGGCGAAGACCAGGGTTTTAATTTCCTTTTCGTCGGTTAATTACTATGATAACTAAGCTTATCGTTAGAGTATGGTATTGTTAATGGTAAGGACCTGATAACCCTACCAAGTTTTCTAAAAAAAACTCAAATACAAATTTAATTTTTAGTAAATTTCATCTGGTTTTCATTAGTTTATCACAGTTATCGTGCAGTAATCGAGCTTAACATCGAGTATAGCCCCCTCCCTCAACGATAAAGGAAACCCTGGTCAGGACTCTCAATGGATTTTATAGAATCCCCGTAAGATTCAGTCAATTTCGCTTAGGATTCAGATAAAACGTTTCATTCCAAACTGGGTCTAGATGGTGCCATAAATCAGATCTCTTTTCTTTTCTAATTTTTGGTAGAGAGCAAAAGCAAATTTCTTTTTAAAACCGGGTTTTAGGCATAACGTTATTTCAATGTCTTGGAAATGGCATTCTTATTTGACCTAAATTTTATTTTTATTTTTATTTTTTTTGCTTTCCTCATGAAAAAAAAAAAGAAAAAACATAAAAAGGACGCAACTGCCCTTGGGCATGTTGGGCCGTGGACCAAATGCGCTGTAGAACTGCAGAGTCCCCCGGCCTGTTGCTGAAAACTCATCCCGGCCACAAGCAGTCAGGCGAACCTGTGGATAGGAGAAAACCAGAGCCCAGCGCCTATCCAGCTACGCTATCCCGGAGCTGAGACTTGCTGCCCAAAGCCCAGAACCATCTGCCACGTGCCCGTGTATCGTGCTCGGTCCATGCAAGGCCGTGTAAGATAGCCACGTGCCTCCAGAGTTGATGCCTCCAGCTAGCCTCCCACGAAAAAAGGAGGGGAAAAAAAAAGTTACATCAATATCACTTAACAAACTAAATTTAATCTATTCATTCTAAAAATTCGTATGTTTGGTTATGAATAGTAGCTAAGTAAGAAAACAATTTTGTGTTTCTTTTCCTGCGGGAGTTGCATCTTAAATTTAGTCTTGTATGTTTAAACATGTTTAGAAGCTAGTTAGCTAGAGTGGGAGTAAAGATTAAAAAAAGTGTTAGTTGGGACATCTGTAATGTGTTGGGATATATAGTTAATCTTTAATAAAATAGTTTTCTATATCTCTTCTATTAATATTTATATGCAGATACCCTACAGGAGAGCATATTGGCTTCAGAGTGTGAAGAGCAGTTCAATATCTCTAACATATGCCAAATGCCTGGAAAGAGCCATATCAGATCATACACCCTTGGTGGTGGATACTCAGGGAGGGCTCATGTCAAAAAGTCATTTTAAGTTTGAACTGGATTGGTTCTAACAGATTTGAACTGGATTGGTTCTAACAGAAGATCTAAAAGATATAATAGAGCATACTTGATGTCCAAAAGGGCACCTCTTGGGATAAATGGCAGAATACAATGAGAAAACTGACAAGAAAATTGAAAGTATGGAATACAAATTGGGAAGGAGAATATAAAAGAAGAAAACAGGAAATTCTGGCAAAAATTGATACTATTGACAAATTGTGTGGAAGAAATGGAATGAACAGTACACTGAGAGAAGAAAAAAGAATGTTGGAGGAATGAATTAAATGGTTCCAAAGAAGTAAACAAAATGAGTTGTTGGAAGGCGATAGTAATATTACCATGCAAAAGCAAATAGGAGGAAAAGGAATATTATGATTCACTCTTTAAGTCAAGGAGAAGGGGTGATTGTTGGACAAGATAATTTATTACAATACATAAGGAACTTTTATAAAAATCTGTTTGGACACCCTGAGGAAAGCAACATCCAGGTGAATCTAACTGGGATCACAAAACTAAAAGAGGAGGATAAGAAAGAACTGACTAAACCTTTTACTTGGGAAGAACTCAAAACAATTGTGTTCGAAATGGAGAATAACAAAGCGCCTTACCCTCGTGGGATGCCAGTAGAGTTTTACAAGGCTTTCTGGAACTTAGTGAAACAAGATCTTAAGATATGTTAGATGATTTTCAACATGGAAAATTAAAAATCGAAATACTAAACTATGGAGTTATATCTCTAATACCTAAATGTAAAGATGCAATCCAAATACAAAACTTTAGGCCCATTTGTCTATTAAATGTGAGTTTTAAAATCATCACCAAAGTCTTGATGAATAGGCTAACAAGGTGATAGGATACCTGATTGAAAAAACTCAAACAACCTTCTTGAAAGATAGATACATAATGTAGGGAGTTGTCATTTTGCATGAAACACTTAATACACTACATCAAGGGAGAAAATATGGAGTACTCTTTTAAGGTTGACTTTGAGAAGGCCTACGACAAAATTAAATGGTCATTTGTATATCAAACGATGTAGGCAAAAGGATTTCCAAATAAATAATGTGATTGGATTATGAAGTATTGAGGAGAGAAAAAGTGGCTATTAAAGTCAATGACCAAATACGGAGTTATTTTAACACACACAAAAGGCTAAGACTAGGGGATCCTTTGTCCCCACTTTTGTATGAGATGGATCTTTTAATTCAAAGAGCAGAACAACAAGGTGCCGTTGTGGACTAGTCCATGACTACTTAGAAAATGTAACATCAATCTTACAGTATGTAGATGACACTATTTTTAATTAGAAGATAGTTTGGGAAATGCAAAGAATCTCAAATTTATACTATGTATGTTTGAGCAAATGTCTGGGTTAAAAATAAACTTTAACAAGAATGAAATTTACTGCTTTGGTAAGGCACAAGAGAGGCAGGAGTATAGTCAAATTTTCACATGGCAGATGGATGCTTTTCCCATGAGATATTTAGGAATTCCCATTGATAAAATACGAATCCCAAATAAGGAGTGAAAGCAAGTAGAAAACAAATTGGAACATAGGTTGGGGTGTTGGCAAGGTATTCTGCTAAATATTGCAGGAAGGTTGACTTTGATCAACTCTAGCCTTAGTAGCATACCATCATATATGTTGTCATTTTACATCCTACCACAAGGTGTGAAGAAAATGTTGGATCATTTTAGGTTCAGATTCCTTTGACGGGAAGATCAAGGGATAAGAAAATACCACTTGGTTTAATGACATATAATCTGTAGACCAAAGGATCAAGGGGGATTAGGGGTGTTAGATTTGAAGTTGATGAACATGGCTTTTCTAGGCATGGAAACTAGAAAATGAGAAAGGCCTATGGCAAGAACTCTTAAAGGCCAAATATCTAAACTGTAAAATTTTATCTCATAAGATAAAACAGAATAGGAGATTCACACTTTTGAGCAGGATTGATGGAGGTGAAAGAAACCTTCTACAAATTCTGTGATAAGCAAGCTGGGAATGGAAAAAAGACCCTATGTTAGGAGGATAGTTGGCTAGGGGTAGACCTTTAGCAGATCAATACCCATCTATTTTAGGAGGATAGTGGCCAAAGTGTTTCAGGAAGGATGGGACTAGATCAAGTTCAGAAGAACTATTATGGGAGACAAGTTAAAAAATGGAAAGAATTAAAAGGAAACCTTCAAGCAATTGGCCTGAATGACCAAGAAGATAAACTTGTCTGAAATTAACTAAAAATGCATGGTTACTTCACAGTCAAATCCTTCTACAGAGCACTACAAATACACCAAATCTTTCCTTTTAAAAGGATCTGGATTCAAAGTCCTATGTAAAATAAAAGTCTTCACATGGTTGGTGTTGAAAAACAGTATTCTGACAAAGGATAAGGGATGGAAAGGAGGCGAGAAAGAAATGCCAATTCTGTAATCATGATGAAACAGTGGATCATCTCTTTTTAAAATGTATAAAGCCTAGATTCATTTGGAATATTATTGTTATACCACTGGACTTATATATATATATATACTTGACCTCCTGTATAGAAAACGAAATCTCAGTCTCACTATATACTATACTTTTGTATGGTATCAGAGTAGGTTTAGACATTCCTGGCACGCTAGCAATCCTCTCGCCGGCGAGATGACGTTTCCTTCCTGTCACAGACTTTCTCCTCCGGTATTTCTCCTCTGCCTTTTTGCCTCAGTTCTCATCCTCTCCGTCTCCTCTGTAGACGGTCTTTCTCCTCCTCCACCGCCTACTCGTTTCTTTCCACCACGTGACAAGGAGACGGTCTCCATTCGCCTCCTCGCCACCTTAGCTTTCTCCTTGCTTCGGCGCACCTTCCCTTCTTTCGATGTCGGTGCATCAATGCGCTCGCCATCTCCAACGGCTAAACTCATCCACCTTCTATCAGCTGGAACACTCTCTCGGTTCTCGCTCTTCCAACACGCTCACCTACTCTCGGACACGAAACTTCTCCACTCTCGTTCGTGCCACTCCGACGCGTCCACGTGTCCATGGACACGAATTTCTGTTTTCCGGACGCGAACCTCCTTTCTTCGTGCCCATGACTTCTCCGGCTTTTCGGGTCCGCCCCACTCCATTACGTCTACATGTCCACGGACGCAAAACCTCACTTCACGGATGCAAACCCCTCTCACGCCCATGATCCACCTACTCTCTCACACTCATGATCTATCTACTCTACCTAATCCATCTACTCCGCCACCTACTCTATCTACTCTCATCGGCCACACATTCCCACATCGGCTCTCCTCATCAGACACCCGCCTCTCCCCATCGGCTCACTATCCTCATCGGCTTATCACACCCCGCTACTCTCTTGTCATGACCACCGAATCAGCTCTTAGTTTTAGCACTCTTCTAGTCGCCGGATCCCTATCGGCCATCGGCGTTCTTGACAATAACTCAAGCACCACTCCGCCGATGTTCTCACCACCCTACGTCGCCGTCAACATGAAATCTCACGTTCCCATCTTCTTTGACCTCAATGTCAACTATTTCAAGTGAGTATTCTTCTTCAAATCCTTATGTGAAAAGTTCGGCCTTCGCTCACACATCGATAGCTCCGCTCCACCTCGACCCGATGATCCTCAGTGGGATATCGCCAAGTGCTATGTGCACAACTGGTTACTTGGCTCAGTTGATGACTTCGTTCTCGACCTTGCAATGGACGATACCGACCTTACCGCCCGAGATCTCTGGGTGGCTATCAAGCGGATCTTCTACGCAAACAAGCAGTCGCGCGCCATCTTCCTCCTTAATGAATTCTACTCCATGGTATAAGGGGACTCTTCTGTCTCCTTGTACTGCCAACGCCTAAAGGTTAAGGCCGCCGCCCTTTGTGATGTTGGCCACCCTGTGACTGACTCACAACTCGTCCTTGCCCTCCTATGAGGCCTCAACCCTTATTTTTCTAATACCGTCGATGACATCACTAACTCAACACCTCTTCCTATGTTCGTCCGGGCTCATGACATATTAGTTCTCAAGGAACTTCGCCTGATCAACGATGAGAAGACTGTGCCCACACCGCTCTCCTCGCCGCAGTCGATCATAGCTGCTCCAACCCCTTCGACTACCGTCCACCGTACGCTGCTACCACCTCTCATGGCTCTAGTAGACATGGCTTCGGCCATGGCAACAAAGTCCGCACCAATAGTAACGACAAAGGCAAAGGGAAGTGCAAGGGCAAGAGCTAGAGCGGTCCGATACAACCGCACCCTGCTCCTGTCCCTACCCCGTTCGTCAGCCCCATGGGTCCGTGGCTTTGCTACAACCCTTAGGCACCCAACCCCAACTGAGCACCCCCATTGGTTGGCAGCCCGAGGTCCTCAGCGCACACCCTCAGGCCCACTTGGTGTCCGCTCCCGTCCACCCAGTTGGTTCCCTCGTGGAACCAAGTTGGCCTCATCGTTGCCCTCAACCAGATGACACTCCAACCCCAGCACCTAGGGGTGTTAGACTCTGGTGCGTCATCCCATATGGCTTCATCGGACGGTATATTACTCTCTAGTCACCCTTCCTTCTCCCTTTTTGTCATCGTCGGCAATGGGCAATCTCTTCCTATCACATGCCACAGTGACTCCATTCTACCCACACCCACAACCAATTTTCCACTCCACAATGTCCTTATAGTTTCTTCACTCGTCTACAATCTACTTTATGTCCGCCAATTCGCCAGAGATAACAATTGCTCAATTAAATTTAACACTTCTGATTTCTCTGTGAAGGACATTTTGACCCGACGCGAGATGCTCCGATGCAATAGTGGCAGCGACCTCTACACCATCCACGTTGTGCCGTCCACTCCTCACACCGGCCTGATCTCACCTATGCCGTACAGCAAGTGTGCCTCTTTATGCATGCTCCGCGCGAATCTCACCTCGCGCTGCTCAAGCGTATCCTTCACTACGTAAAGTGCACACTATCCATTGGCCTATATCTCAGCTCCAGCCCCATCGACTCTCTCATCGCGTATTTTGATGCGGACTAGGCGGGTTGCCCCTACTCTCGACGCTCCACCTTCAGCTACTACGTCTTTCTCGGTAACACTCTAGTCTCTTGTTCCTCCAAGCGCTAGACTACAGTGTCTCGGTCCAATGCCGAAGCCGAATATCGCGTTGTCGCCCACGTCGTTGCCGAGTGCTGCTGGATTTGCCAACTTCTCTAGGACACCCATCGCTTCCGCAACTGTTGTCTACTATGACAACGTCAGTGTCATCTACATGACCGCCAACCCGATTCATCATCGACGAACAAAGCATATTGAGATTGATATTCACTTCGTTCGTGACAAGGTCACTCTAGGATATGTTTGGATGCTTTATATACCGTCGATGCATCAATTCGTCGACATCATGACCAAAGACCTTTCCGCGTCTTTATTCACCAGTTTTCGTTCTAATTTTTGCGTCCGTTTTCCTCCCGCTACGATTGCGGAGAGTGTTAGACCACCGGACTTGTATTTATATAGACCAACCACTTATAGAAAACGGAGTCTCAGTCTCACCGTATACTTACACTTCTGCAATTATACAATATACATTTGGTTTGAAACTTGCCAACAATATGAATCATTTCTTTGGGGACTGTTGGCCCATAAATTTTGGTAAGAACACAAAAAAGTTGGTGATGGTGGGAGTGATGGCTGTCATACGAACAATATAGAAAGCTATAAATGCTGCTTGTTCAAAGTAATACAACCCAACTAATACATACAATCTACGCGTGGATCTCTTTGTGAACAATTCTGCAGAAAACGGAGGAAGAGAAAAGAAAACTGCAGTGGGGCACGCGGCTCCTAAGGCAGGTGGTAGATGAGGTGTTCGAATCAAGGTATGGATGGTGACCGGTGCTGTAAGACTGCAATGTATTTAAGGTAAAGGAGAAGAAGATAGAAATGATGGTGCCCCTACGATAAGGAAGGCAAAAGCAAAGCTTTTCTGCCTATTTTGACTGATGTTCAGTTTAAACTTGCATCCTTTTGATGGAGATGTAATAGGCTAGATGTCTAGACTAGCTAATATGTCTTTTTATACCTGTTGTAACTAACCGGTGGGATGGCACCAGTGCAGTTACAAGAGGACTTTGCAGTTACGTAAGAATCCACTTGCATTTGAAGCAAAAGAAATGGGGGAGGGGAAGACCCTCTCTGACTTTCTAAAAAAGTGTGAAGTGCAGTGGCGGAGCTTGAGGTGAAGTAGAGGGGCCAACCACCAACAAAATACTTATCGTTAATACTTAAAACACTAATAATAGATGAAGATTCAAGCATACATGTCGTTGTTGGAGGGCACAAAACTACCCTATTTCCTCAACATATAAGTGTACATCAATGAAAGAATAAAATAAATATTGTTCATAGTGTAGGTAAAATGTAAATATTTTTCATAGTGTAGGTAAAATGTACGCTAATAATAAATTTAAAAAATTAGAAAAGTAAAACATATATTTTTTCCATACTAGAGAGTAATCACATAGAAAAAATTATTGCAATACATAAAACAAACAAAACAAACAAAAGTACCTTATTTCTTTATATTAAGTATATATCATTGAAAGAATAAAATAAATATTCTTCATACACACCAATATTAGTTTAAAAATTTTAAAGTCTTAAAATTGCCTTTTTCACACTAGAGAGCAATGAAAAACCAAGGAAAAAAGAGGATAGGGAGGACCAGAGGAGCCGAACTAAGAACAAACGGAACGAAACCATATTGAAGTAACTATGTCACCAAACAATGTTTATTTGATTTATGCTATCTATGAAGTTCTTCATGTAATAAGCTGGGGGCCATCACTGGTGAAGAGGACAGACAATTGATGCACTATGCATGTCATTATCTAGAGAGGATGATTATGTAACTCTTTGCCAATCCTTAATGAAGATTTAGCAATAGAATTTGCTTTTAATAATGTCTTGCCATCTGAACTACGTTGGCATTCTTTACTGGTTTGCGATGCAGATGGAGATGCTTCGAACTAGGAGTATGTAATAACTTGGCTCTTATAATGAAGCAAAGGCGGAGATTTTTCCATCATAAAGTGTTTACGGAGTGATACATAATGTTATAATCTATGCTTCTAATTTATTTTTCAAATTGTTGTATGGACATTTGAGTAATATGCAAGAGACAGCACACTCAAGTGTTAAAAGTAACTTTCTCAGCTATCTGTGATCATGCCATATTCTATTATGAATTATCAAGGGTTTGATTCCTTTGATATAGAAAAATTTCTATATAAAAGTTTTTAATCTAATATTTTTAAAATTTACAGTTGTTGCTATTATAAAATTATATCAGAAAATCTAAAAATCTATATCCTACGGTGAGGGAGAGGGGTAGCTCACGCTCAGACGGCGTGACCGTTACTCTGCGAGGTGAGCTCGCCCGGGCGAAGCACCGAAGCGAGGCAGGCAGAGGATGCCAGCGTTCGGCGAGAAACCGGGAGCATGTTGTTACGCTCAGACGGCAGTCCAAGCACACAAAAAGCGATGCTGCTACCTTAGCCCAGCTCGCTCATGCTCTAAACCAAAACAGATGCACACCAAAATTCCTTCTCGCCACAGAACGTAGTATCACAAATAATCATGCGTCCAGATGGAAAGTTCTCCGTGCATATGGCTAGCATTTTTTTCTCTCCGATAATTTCCAAGATATGCATGGTGTGAACCGCTCTTTTTTTTTCCCCCCCGTGTTCTCGATATGAACTGAACGCCATGAATAAAGCATACGGTTATTCCCGTGACGCAAAACCGAGTGAACGCACGGCACCACCCACCAACGGCGGTGTCCGTGTGCAGCGTACCACTCGAAGAGTAAGCACGTCGGCATGGCGCACAAAAAAGCGATCTCACCCTAGCTGGTCAGGGCCTAGCCATTCCAAGTCACAACTGAAAGACCGGTCGGCCGCGTTTGAAACCTTCGGAGATTTTGGTTTTTTTTAGATTATCTAATTCTTTAGGTATTTAAGTGTATAAACAAATAAATCAACTATTGCAAAGTAAAAAAAATTATCTCTAGAAAAATCAAATGAAAAACTTGTGTATAGAAATTTTTTCACGTCAAAAATCCAAAATTTACAGAGGAAAAGAACATGACCTGCCCAAAGAATCTAGGAGAGGTGTGCCGTGTGGTGTGAGAATAGATGGCTAGATACTATATATTCAGGGTTCACACTTTCGGAACGGAATTTGAAGAAATTTCTAGTTTGTTTTTTTAGCTTCACAAAAGTTTGTTCGAATTCAGTCACAGTCTTTTTCAAATTTCAAAGCTTTGTCTGAAGTCCGGAATTATAGAACTTTCAGTCCCCCAGAACTCCTTTGAATTTTAAAATCGCGAAGGCTGGTTTGAGGTCCCCCCCTCGTGGACCAGCTCGAGGGAGCTTGATTAATAAGCTAGCACAGCCTCCTTTGACTGCTTCTGGCTAATTATTATTATTATTTTAATTATATTTTGTGTCACATGAAACGAACACCGGTGATGAAGAGTTGAAATGGCTCTGGCCATAGTCTTCCGTTATTGACTTGTTGTGCTTTACTAGTATACTAGTAGTAGTAAATATCGAGAATTCATTCACGTGCTTAAAAAGCGGATACGAGGTTGCAGTGCATTATTGGTCAAAACCCAAAAGTTCATGGTAATATAGTTTTTTACTCTTCTTTTAGGCACTTTGTTTCAACTTGGAAGATGGAATGATCAGTGTCTCCTTTCTAATCTGAAAGAGAATATACCTTTTAACACCGGTCGGATGCACATGCGCATTACCATTCAAGAAACAGATCGGACTACTCCATGTATATGTTTCTTTCATAGGAAATTAGGAATGTTGATTACTCCAAATTGCCCACATGAATGGTATAAAACAAGTATAATTTGGTCACTGACTTCATAATAGTATCATCCTACCACCATGCATGAAAAACAGACCAAATTTATCATCTAGTATTCTAGTAGATGTTTGAATTTCATCATCTTTCTTTCCGTTTTTTTTTTTGTCTTTACATCTCAACTATTTCCAATTAAATTATGACCCTATAATCTGTACTTGTTACACATTAAAATCATCCTCTGTACATATCTTGCAGATGTGATCGATCGCAAGCATAAACATCATCACGGCCTCGTTAAATGAAAAAATAAAATGGATGTAAGCTCAGAGCGCGAGCGCCAGATGGTCACCGCGCGCGGCCGCGTCGTGCCGCCGGTATGGCTGTCCACCGCGGGCGGCGAGCCTGCCCTTCCTCTTTTCCATGAAGCGCTGCAGCGACGCCTTCCTCGCCACCGGCAGGTCCGCCGCGGCGGCGGGCTCAACGCGGGAGGGGCCGCTCGCGGTCGGCGCCGCCGCTCCTCTGGCCGAGGCGGCGAGCCGCAGCAGCGCGGCCGCCCTGTCGGTGGGGCACTCGTCGAGCACCAGCACCCGCCCGCCGTAGAAGATGGTGAGCTGCGCCGCGCCTTGCTCCCGTTCGTCGCGGACGTCGCTGAAGACGTCGGCGCCCGGCATGAGCGGGAGCGGCCGCACCTCCGCCGTGGTCCTCGCCCTCTGGTCCGCCGCCCTCACGTACTGGCTGAGCACGCCGCACGCCGCCGCGAACCGGCTCGTCGCCGCGCCGCCCGCGCCCGCTGCCTCCGCCGCCATCACCGGCGATCGATCAACCAGCTACAGCTCCGTAGGATTCTTGTAATCAACGAAAACGAGGGAGTCGAAGAAATCTTGGGTTTCTACTTTCGTGGCGAAATGGTTCGTGGCCTCGCTTTTGTAGGTGCGGAGCGCGCGCGGGAGGGCGGCGCGGGAAGTGGGGTCGCGTCGGCTGGGCACGAGGAACACGTGAATGGCGAGGAGTAGAGGGAAGCACGCGACGTCGCATCGTATCTCATGGGTGGTTGTGGACTGGTGGTGGTGGGTGACGGCGACGGCGCTGCAGTTTGACTTGGCGGGAAGGAGGAGGAGGAGGTTGCGGTGTGGAGCCCACGTCGTGCGCCACGCCGACTTGGTGGCTGTGGTCGTCAATCAACTGGAAACGTGCGGGGGAGAGGAGAGGCAGCCTACACCGCCGTGGCTTGTTCACCATCATAAAATTAGCTCTTTTTTATATATCTAGTCCTGTTTAATGGTTTGTTTATTTTATAATTATTTGGCGCATGCTTAGGGTGGCTGCCATTCCTCTAATATGTCCTATCCGGTTTGATTTGGCATGCAATAAACTAAAACCCGAATCCTTTTGCTACTATTGTAGTACGTACTCCTGATAACTTCAATAAAAATATGACGTACCTTTTGTTCTTTGTTTTTTTTTAAAAAAAGAAAATCATCAATCCGAAACGCTTTGGAGTTTGTGCTCTTGGGCTTTGGGTAGGGCCCATTTCCTGACGTGAGACGGCCCTACCCAAGGCTGCTGGGCCAGTCTCTACGGGCACCAGCGGCCTGTAGCTGTCAGCTGAAGCATTCCCAGCGAGGCGGTGCGCCAACCGCGGGCGGCGCGGATGCCGACGTGCAGACCGACCCACTCGCCAAGTCGCCGACAAACCGTAGACTCACGCACTGGCACGTACACCTGCCGTACGTGCAGCAATGTAATCTAGTACACTACGTACTACTAGTATTCTTGCAGTAGCAACTGGTCAAGGAGAAGTTTCTTGGCTGCGCAGGTGAGGATCGACATGTGACAAGTTGGAACGAGAACTCATGACCAGAGAGAAAATAATTCTACGTGTATATTCCTCTCTAAATAGATGGTGAAAGCTCCTGCTACTTAAGTTTCCTTTAGAAAAGAAAGAGACTTGGCATCTCATGCTAAGGGCACAACCAGAACCTTCTCGTTTATAGTAGTGAGGCATTTTCCTAGTTCGGACAACATATTTACGGTCAAAGTAGGAAGGTGTTTATGGTATCTCGAGGAGGTTTAGAGAATATATCCTACGCATACAAGGTTTTTTCTATATACTATCCACATCAACTAATAAATATTAATAAAAAATTTATATTCCTTTAAAAGTAGTGGTGCTCGTGAGTGTTAAATCTATCAAACACCACTAAGTCCTAGTCAATTCGGTAACTAAAAGCATCTAATTAATACTATAATTGAAAATAGATTTTCAATTTGCAATGTGCCATGTGATTTTTTTAATTCTGTAATAACTTACGTGCATTTTACTAGTTCTTAAAAAATCTGTACTTATAATTCGAATGGAAGGCACGACGTCGGCTCCCGGCATGAGGAGCATCGTGGACGCCACAGCCGCCGTGTGACTGTTCGTCGCCGCCCCCTCGGCCTAGACGCACCGGCTGAGCACGCCGCACGCCACACGCCACGGCGAACCTCCTCCGGCCACCACCGTAATCCACCGGTGCCATCCTTATGTATGTACGACACCGGCGACTATGTCTGTCTCTGAGCACGCAACGCGCGTCGTCTCTCCTCTGGACTCTGGCTGTCTGTTGGTGTTGGATTCATGGCGGTGGAGTTCGCGGTTTGGCTATATAGTCTACTGGGACAAGCAGCACAAGCGAAGGCCAGGCAGGCGGCTGCGTCGTTGACGACCCCTCGCGGGCCGAAGGCAGCGGTCGGGCGCTACGCAGCGGGGGAAACGTGGTGATTTCGAGGCTCTCGCGCGCGCGCGCGGTGGAGACGGACCGCCACGGTGTGTTGTTTTTTTTTCCCCCCCTTGTTTTGAAGTCTCGCGTCGATCGCATGGGCGAGCGAGGGATCGACGGGGCCGGACAGCTTGAGGCGCGCGGTTGGTTGGATTTGCCCTGTTTTTGGCGGAAAAATGCGTGCGGACGACGCGACTTCGGCTGGGGTTTTTTGGGACGGTTCGATCGGTGCGCCGCACCCGCATGGGCGCGCGCGTGGTGGCCACCATCCGTTTCCGGCGCCGCATGGGTACGACCCGATCCGTTCCTGGCGTCGCACGGCATCGGCTTGTGGGGTTCCAGCATAGATCACCAAACGACCGCGCCACGTGTCTGTCCAAACGCTTGGTAGAAAGAGGTTAGGGATAAATACGCTAAAATGTACTCCCCTGTGCTTACACGTGGGCGCCAGTAGTATAATTTAAACCAGTTGGTAAAGGCGGAGGTTAGTTGAGCCAAACGTGCGTTGGGTTGGCTCTGTTCTGTTCACGTTTGTGTGTTTTGCGTAATATACAAATGTCACGGTGAATTCTTTGTTCTTTTTTTCAAAATACTACGGATATGATTTTTGTGCACACAGTGCATTGTGGATTTGTATCTCTTTTTACAAGTAAATTACACGAGTGGTTCTTAAACTTATCTTACTATATCTACGCCTCTAAACTCTCAAAATATATTTTTCACATTTTTATACTTGTCCTAGTAGAATTTTTCCTGTGATACTTAAATGTAAATACATCAATAATAAAATAAAAAAATTGATGAATGCATGTGTCAATTGCAACTATACCATAAAAATAAGCAGAATTTGTAAGATCTTCACGTGAAGAAAAATAAAAATAAAAACAATCTTATGGCCCTACTAATACACATGACATGTCACATCAGAACATGAAGTGAACTAAAGTCCGTTTTAAGAATTTAGTGATCTAAATGATATAATCAGATAAGTTTAAAAACTGCCCGAATACCTGTGAGACAGAGGGGGTGTGATATATGGAAGGTCCATGGAGAGGCCCCATACTTCCATACTTTTGGGATTTTTTTCTATCAACATGCTCTTTAGCGAGATATTATTCATCTCATTAAAATTTTATTAAAAGTTTACTTATATACCCATAATATTTGTAGATATAATAATTTAAATTTTGATAAATAAAGCCATACACATATGAATTCATCACGGGTGCTTCCCTACTTAACCGTTTGATTTGATCCTGCACGTTACTGTTTTTTCCTCTGGTCGTCGTCCGATCAAAATTCTAAAAATCCCATCTGTAGAATTTAAGGTGGCCGACTTATCTTTGTATGTTCACATATTTTCTTGCAATTCCTGATATTTTTTTCTAGCACTAATACCCAATCAATTCGATCACGACTTGCCTTATGTACAATTGCTTTATTATCGGTGCTTTAGCGCTGCATTTCCACACTGCTAGATCTGTATAAGCACGACAAGATAAATCAAGCGTCCACTCCAGCCACGGGTTTCCGGCTGCCGGCCATTCAGATTCAGGGAACGGCCCACCGCCCCGTCCGCATCCGGGCGGCCATGGTCTCCCGCTGCGTCGGCATGCAGATGCAGGCGAGTGAACCACGCGCGAGTGCCACTTGCATCAGTGTGATGGGCAGATGGCAGGCCGTACACTTGCACGTTCAGCTCGATGGCCACCACGGCTACAGTCGAGACTGTAGCGGCAAAGAACTTTTCCATGGGACGAGGCTTCGAATCTGGGATCGAATGGAAGTGGTCAGCTGCTCAGGAAGGCTCGTAAAAGGAGAGGGGGAAAAAAAACTGTTCGCAGGGGTAAATCCACAAAGGGTGGATTGGGTTAATCCCTCTCCCTCCACCAAACCCCCCTCCTCCCCGGATCAATCCCACTCCTACCGTGAGCTTGGTTGGATCCCTCGGGATTAGCATATATGGGCACCACGTGAGCTAGAAATTTGAGAGAAAAACCAATTCATAAGTTCTAAAACAAGTAAACAAAGCAAAAAAAAATTGAAAATACCATAAAATCAGAACAAATACAAAAACTAAGTGAGACATTTTGCAAAAAATGCAACCATCCAGAAACAATAACATACATTATTGAGAGCCTAGAAAAGAGCGCATTAAAAACAAAATAATGCTCACTATCTCATCTCCTAGTTTCTTTTGATAGAACTCGTACCGTAGGTTCAAACTCAACAAAAACAGTTATTATAGTACTGCCACCAATTCATATTTGTTTGAAATTCCTCTCCTTGTGAAAGCTAACTAACCCACAATTTCACAAAACAAATTTACATCCAGAGTATGAACAAAAAACTTGCATTATTGCAAGCTTGGATTGCTCAAGCTTTTCTTAAGCACACATGCAGAATGCTCTCAAGCTCTCCTTTTCAGATTTGCATCAAGTGTCACCAAAACATCAGATTTGCATCAAGTGTCACCAAAACTTCAGATTTGCATCAAGTTAAGTGCCACTAAAAGGATTATTGCATCAGAAAATTAGTAAGAACAAACAACTTTATTAAAAAAGAGTAATGGTTAGATAACTCAATTAACCAAGCTCCCAAGTGACTTAAGCTCAAGCAACGAAATAATAATAACTACTAACAAGAACAATTAGTTGATAAACCTATAAATGTTTCCTTGCGATCAGGTAGGAGTATTTGCTAACTACATCAGATAAAAAAAGATTATGAAATTCATATTCAAAGATCACAGTGTTATTTTTTTTACGTGACTTAAAATTATGTGCCTTCACTGCATCGCTGTTAGAAACATTAGTATTTTGGAGTGATGTTTCTGGAACAACTGTATGACTAGCATATATAGTATTTCTCAGTTCATGTTTGTTACGGTGTTTCTAATTCAGATAGAAGTAGGTTAATTACAGGGTTAGACCTAGAATCCTAGTTGTTCATCAAAATTGAGCGGTTACAAGGTTTTATATCCAAGGTTCATCAAAATTATTTGATAGTGGTGTCATGAGGTACAAGAAGGTTAATTTAAGAGGTGAATGTAACGGCAACAAAAAGGCTATAACAGTAAGGCATGATGGCATCTAGGATTAGATGTAGGCTGCATCTAGATTAGATGTAGGTGCAATTGAATGAGCTCCTCAACTGAGCTAAACCATGGCACGTGGAAGATCATTAGCGTAAGATTAATTAAACATTAGCTATTGCAAACTTTAAAATGAATTTATTTGATTTTTAAATAATTTTTTATATAGAAAGTATTTACAAAAAACATAGTTTAGCAGCTTAGAAAACGTGCTCACGATAATCGAGAAATTAGCCTAGCCAAGTGGACACTTTCAAACGGGACCATAGTCAGTCTCAGAGTATATGGCAACAAAAAATTTCAACTTGCTTAATCTACTTATAGTGCCTGTAAATCTAGAGTAATCTTGTAGAATGATCAAAAAAGAAGATGGCATACCTATTATTGGTCAGCGAGCAGAGGACATTCCAGCACAAAGACAGGAAACCATAACCTAAAATATTGACGTCAGAGCCATACATAATATAATCAAGACATGAAAAGTTACGGTTATAGATTGACATGTAATAAATGTCAAGTTGTATGCATCTGATTCAATGAAAAGTTTATGGATAGTTAAATTCAGGAAATTGATGCTCACGCTTGTGCCAACATCCATAGCTGAAGAAAAACTCAAGAAACAACTCTGTAGAAGCCTTTTGTGAAGACAAAAGGGTCTAATAGACTATCATTTGATCACTCCACAATGACTAAGACTTCTATCCTTCTTTCTCGTCAAAAAATGTCTGCTGTAACAATAACAAGAAATCAGAATATATGGCAGACAAGCAGTTAACCTTCACTAGAAAAAAAACATATATACATGTATGAAATCATCAAACAGAAAAAGGAGTTCGGTACCGCGTTTTATCCACATGTAGCCCTTGTTCTTGTTGATCGAGCCAACAGCATAATTCAGAAATTACTATTTTACAGGATATATGCGACTATAGTTTAAACCAAAATGAAAGACAATATGTCCATATATCAAGATCAGTAACATAAATACACTGTACACACCTTTTCCCCGATTTCGTCAAACCCGAGAAATTTATTACAATAAATTACTCGAAACAAGCACAATAGCCATAATTATACGCCATTGCGCCATTAGCACAATAGTCATAACTATACATATTGAGGACTAAGGGCCAAACCCTAGAATCAAATAAAGGGGGAGGAGAATGATGTTTGGGAGGAGGGGAAGGAGGCTCACCTGAGATAACCCCTTTGTGATTCCACTACAACGGAAGCACGAGCAGCCACCTATGGTCCTCTCTACTAGATCTACCGCCCTGATCTAGAAAGGAGAGGGAGGCGAGGTGAAGCCCCAAACTTCGAGAGCAGACATGAAGGAAAGGTAGAGTCGTTGCGATATGTGTCGGATAGAGGTCAGCCAGCGGTGGCTGCTCACACGGGAAGGGAGGTGTTGCCGGTAGCTCCAGCCACGAGCGACGCCAGGAGGGGGGACAGAAAACACCTTGTCGGTGACGGTTTCTCTCTCCCACCCCGGCCTATTCAAACGAGCACATGGGCTTCACAGGGAAAAGGCTAGCCCCACGCGACCGTGTTGTTCCTCGTGGATTGGGCCAGAATCCCGCCCAAAACGAACAAACCCTTCAGAAAGACATCCATCCACCCTTGAATCTCGGACGACATGGATGGACAACTCAATCTAATAATACAACTTATATAACATAACAGTTAGCTACGTCACAACTCAACTCATATAGGATGAGATGCTATATTCTTTCTATCTCCTCTCGCTGAGTACACACATCTTAAGAGAAAAAAATCAAAATATTGAGTCGGTAAAAGAACTCCAGAACCATCTATCCATAGCGAAAAGGACCAAATAATATGTGTCCGTTGCAATGTCATTGATTATAAGAAAAGAGATGGTGATGTACACCTAGAAATATCAATTAATTAATATTTCTATATTGACGTGGGCTGAATGTACAAGCACTAAATGACCTGCTAATTTATTTCATAATTTATTAATTTTTTCTAGAGGTTATAGTAAATATAAAAAAATCTCAGTATTTTACAACGTTGAACCATAAAAAAACTATGGAAAAACCTAAATTTTAAAAATGGACAGTATTCATAACTTTTCAACCCTGGTTTAGTTTATAGTGGTTTTGTGTGATATGGCATTGATGTGTTGTTATAACTTTCGAATAAAAATTGTTTTATTTAAAAATTAGCAAATGAATTAAAAAAAAGGATAGAAGAGTAATCCCATACGTGCACGCGCAGGCTAAAACTATCTTAAACAAGGACAAAACCATAGTACGAGATCATTGGATAAATCTTGGGTTATATATGTGTTAATGTATTAAATATGGGATACTTATATACGCCCGCTTATCTCATTATAAATAGCGCATATCTAGCCGTATAAGCTAAGTATAAGGAAAGATTATCCCAAATACGGAACAGTAGCCGGTGCAAATAAGGAACATCTCGGAACAGTGTACGACCAGGACTACCCAATCGTGATCCCCTGTGCCCCCTTCTATGTTTTATTTGAACACATGCCAAAACCGTACCTAGCTACACCAAGCCATCGACTTGAGGACCCCCAGTCGTACGACCACGTCATCAACTTACATCTCACTGAGTTATCGAGTAGGCTAGATTAATGTTTTCATCAGAGTGTCTCTCAGATAATATATATAAATAAGACTTTGACTATTATCCATGTGAACTTGTATAAATGTGTCCATTTTGTCTCCTTGCTTGCTTGCAGGTCCTAAGGCATCCTCACATCATAAATACCGTATACGCCTGAATAACTTAGCCGTGGAATAACTCTCGACAATGTGCGTTTTGAACGTAAAATGTGATTAGGTCGCAAAACAAGTAATCTAGGTAGACTAGGAGAATCACGTTGCTCAAAAAGGCTGAGAACAAGGGAGTAGTCACATAAGTTTTCACAGAATTGCCACAAACAAAAAAAAAGTTTAATATAAAATTAGAAGTGTTAGAGTCCCATCGGTTTGGCTAAATACAACAAATACGCCAAACGATGTATTAGTGAAAAAATAATTAATACTTAAAACTTTTATATTTGAGTTCTTAGCGATTTAAATATCAATGTAAAAAATAAACTACTATAAAAAAATAAAAATGATTTTAAAATTAAATTATAAAATTTAAATTTTGATAGCATATATATATATATATTAGGCCAACCTATAGTCCCTTAAGCTAATTGCTAATAAGCTGCCCACATTAAACCTTGATCCATGTACAAGCCGTGGCGTATCATAAAGGCCACCGCAAATCAAATAAAATAATTTTAGTGTAAAATTTTATATTTAGTTTATTCAGTTGAACTAATATTGTTAGATTTCACAGATGCTTAATAGACTGATCCACCCATGATTGTGTAGCTCGCTGTGTCGACAGCCAAAATCTATTTACATATATACTAGACATTTTTTTCTGAGCTTTCATGTTATTAAAAAATCCTGTTGCAACATACGGCAAGTTGATTCTCTTCGTCATCTTAGTTAAGCACGTATGTCGGTAAAAATCTATAATTAATTTGGCCTCTATACACGTATGTCAGTAATTTGGCCTCGAACCGTACGATCCGAATCAAACGCGAAACGAATAGCTGCGTTGATCACAGGAAGAAAGGAAGGAATTTTGAAGTCAGTTGATCGCGGTGTCGTCGTCGTCGTCCATATTACAACACGTCTCACCGCGCCGTACAGCCTGATCCCGGAGTTCCCATCACGAGCCAGCCCTCGGCGTCTCTCCGTCCTCATTGCGGGCATTGGCCGTCGATGCCGACCGCGAGGGCCGCGGGGAGTACGGCGCCGTCGCCCCGAGCCTGCCACACCTCTTCTCCATGAACCGCTGTGTTAAGCTCAGATTTTTTTATCTAAAATTCCAAACACTTAACCTAATATTTAATCTTCATCTTAGTATTGATAAAAATATGTATATTTAACTAATAATAAAATAAATATATAATTATTACAGATGAAATCCTCGAATTTAAGAATAAGAAAAAAAGTAGGATGATGACTCTAGCTCCATCTCCATGAGAATCTGGATACAACACGTCCTAAATCTTGTTACAACTTCTTCTTTAACGATTAAAATATTTAATAAGCCACATAATAAATATGTGCATATAATATAATATAATAAAGGATAGAGTAGTATGGCTAATTTGTGTAGACAACATTTTATAAATATTTAATAACAATAAAACAGTTGGATAATTAATCAATATTCATTATCCCCTGTACAACCTATCTTCTGCATATTATTTCATATCTGGAATTACTATAAATCTTTCAATTAACATAATACTTAGCATTCATAAAAATATATAATTAATCATAAAAAAATATTATTAATATTATTATATAATACTTAGCATTCATAAAAATATATAATTAATTTGGCCTCTATACACGTATGTCAGTAATTTGGCCTCGAACCGTACGATCCGAATCAATATTCATTATCCCCTAATATAATAAGCCGCATATAATATAATATAATAAGCCACATAATAAATATGTGCATATAATATAATATAATAAAGGATAGAGTAGTATGGCTAATTTGTGTAGACAACATTTTATAAATATTTAATAACAATAAAACAGTTGGATAATTAATCAATATTCATTATCCCCTGTACAACCTATCTTCTGCATATTATTTCATATCTGAAATTACTATAAATCTTTCAATTAACATAATACTTAGCATTCATAAAAATATATAATTAATCATAAAAAAATATTATTAATATTATTAGTCTGGCCCATAATTATAGACACAGCAATTTAAAATTTTTTACTCTATCTAACAAATTTACTCATAAAACACATTGCCATGTGCTTTAATGCCACATATTAACTCAAAAAGAAAATATGACAATTCCTTTGATATAACAAGCCCAACATAATGATTACTAGCTCAGTCCCCAATGAAACATTTGGTTTCCTTAATATTATCATATAAAACTTATATCTATCACTGTATCACTGTAGATTCATTGATACTGTCACCTATAAATTAAACATATAAAATGATATACTCATTTTCTGGTATATGTATGGTTAGTATGGTATATGCTTAATTGTTCATGAATTAGTCATTAATTATTATAAGTACAACTATCTACGTACATGAGTACATTTCACACCACTAGTTGACAATTTTGTAGTTAACCAAACAATTTGATAATCATAATTAAATATAATTAAGTTATTACTTATCTAATAAGTGATTTTATAGTTTTTAATTATGAGTTACACTAAATAATTTTTAAAAATACATTTGATGAATTTTAGGACGCGAAAGCTGCAGTGAACCCTTCCTCGACACCGGCAGGCCGAAGAGCCCATTGCTGCCTCCGTGCCTCACGCGCCGCGACGCTCACCAGCTCGGCCGCGCTCTCCGCCGGGAACTCGTCGAACACCAGCATCCCCCGCTTTACATGATCGTCAGCTGCGCCTGCGCGCTGCGTGGGGCCCGCCGCTCATCCCCGCACACCGCTTCCTCGTCTCCTTCTTCCTCACGTCCGGCACAACGTCAGCTCCTGGCATAAGGAGCATCGTGGACGCCGCCGCCGACACGATCTTCCCTGCCGCTGCCTGCGCATGCGCGCACGCCACCGCAAACCGCCTCTGACCGTCACTGGTGGAGGTGAACGGTGGCCAGGCGCGCGGTGGATGGTCCGGGGTTTGCTTTGTTTTGGTGGAGAAAATATAATGCTTGCGGACGGTGGGATTCCGGCTGGGTTTGGGACGGGTTGAGGGGTGCGTCGCATGGGCGCAGGTATGCATGTTCATGACCTGTTTCCAGCGCCGCACGCACCGGCCGCATGGCTTGACTTGTGTCTTGTACGCTACAGTGTACCAATCTCACAATCTCCCCGCGCCCCCAATCCCCTACGCCCCCCGTGCCCCCTCCCGCAACGCGCCGCCGCCGCCGCCGCCGTCACGCCCCGACCCCTCTCTCCCCCTCTCGCACACGCCGCCACCGTCCACGTCAACGGCGAGTCCGTCACCGACACCGTGCCTCTCTAAATCACTACCCCAAATCGACGCCGACGCCGGTGCTGGACACGGTCACCTCTCAACAGTCGACGCTGACGCCGCACCTCCCCAAATTTCCTGTGCTGGTGCCTCCTCGGTCTCTCCCACGAAATCGCTAGCGCACCCTCCGCAAATCGACGCCGCCATCTCCGCCTACCCAAATATCCGGCGCCGGTATGCCCTTTTCCCCTTCGTCTCCCCCTCCGCGATGAATACTGCCCGTGACAGTTGAACATCCTCCACTGGACTCAGAGACACCTTCTCCTCCATTCGATCTGATCTCCGAGGATCTAGAGGGGAGGGGATGGGACTGAGCAGCGCCGCCTGCTGGAGGGAAGGGGTGGGGATGGTGGCTCAGTGGCTACGAAATCCACCACCCGCCGACGCGCTCTGCACCACCTTGCTACGGTGAGTTTGCGATCCATATGTTCGATAAAATGACTTGAATTCCTTAATGAACCACTTGTCTGATAGATCTGACATATCATCCAATGGATCTATAGATTCTCATGTGCCCTCCTTGCGTGCTTACGATAATTTGAGATTGAATCACAAATTGTACAGATGCAGCCTACCGATCATTTTAGTACATTTGTTTGTAGCTAACAGTGGCAGGTTTTTTAGATTTTAGTCCCTGATTTTCATTAGAGAAGACACAAAAGACTGATTGAGAGGGGTTAATTTTGCAATACCTGAATATATATGATATGTGCCACTATTATTTTGCATTCACATGTTGGATCCAGGCTGGCGTCCTCTGCGGCGGTCGCACATATGGGGCGACTTCGCGTATCAGTGCCTACATCCTTATTACCAAATGAATAGTGGTCAGACTGCATTGGTATCCATGAGTTTACACGCGCAGCTGGTCTAACAGCCCATCTTTCATGCAGGATTGAAAGAGTGCAGAAAGATCTCTGGTTGACATTGTTGCCTGAACAGCAGTGAGCTTCTACCTATGTTCCTGTGGTTGCACTTACGAAGGAGACAATGTTGTCTTGCTTTTTGCTGGTTAGTATGCTAATTCTTTGTTCTGTGGATACTGATAACACTTGTACATGCTTGTGGTTGAGCATGTATGGCTTAGTATGTTTACCCAAATCTTAAGATGATTAGATCTAATCCTTAACGTTTTCACAGTTTTGGTCAATTTACATATGTTTGGTGCTCTCTGCAGGTTACAAGGTTTCTAATGAAGACTGTTTCCCAATTAGCTTCTGGGAAACACCCTGTTGTTACAACAGCATACATGGGCAACGTACAGTACTTGATGCAATGCAAATGTGGTGTACATAACAGGTACATGGTTATATCTTCCGGCATGCTGTTTTAGGTAACTATATGCCAATGCCAGTCATCACTATACATGGTATATGTCAGTCGAGGGGAGCTCTCATTCTTGAGATGAATGTTATACTAATTCATCTTTCCATGATTGCCGACTGGCCATGTGAATTATTCCGCCTGGAATTATTCCTGTGCTCAATGAATTATTTAGAATTGTGTCCACAATCTTGGAGCAAGAAACACAATATTTGATCTTTAAGTGCTGGTTTGCTTTTCCACCAGTAATTTACATTGTACATCTTAAATTGTTACTCTCGGAATACACATAGTGCAGATTTCTCAGATTGCTTTTTCCAGGAAGCTTGCATTTTGTATGTTCTTATTGTGGGAAAATGTGTGGTGTTGTTGACTTCAAGAAAAATATCTCAACCAATTTCTCCTTTTCCTATTTGGTTAAACAGTTAACCGTAGCAGAGCTGGTAAGCACAGCCAATCAGACTTAGTTACTCAATGTCTGGGAGCCATATTGATGACTCAATAATTGCCTGTTACAAACAGCATAGATGTCTCCTGCATGGATCAATCATTGCTAATCTGTTTAGACATTTTTCCTCCACCATGCAAAGGTAGGGCAGGGATGATCAGTTCTTTAGTTTAACATGAATTTGGATTCATGCTATTGATCCTTGGTCCTGTCATTTTTTACATGTACAAGGGAGAGTTTCTACATGCAGTAAATATTGGTTTTGAACTATTGCTGTATCAAGCATACATGCACTAAAAAGTATATGGTTTACTAAGGGTTGATATTGATTTGTTCGTAAGATTGGCAGGAAATAAACATTTGGCAATTGGAATGGTTGTCTTCTTTTCATTTTGTTATTCTAGGGATAAAACCTCGATTCACCTTTGTGATATGCTTACAATTACATTTAGCTAATGGACTCTTGGATAAATTGAGAACTTGCACATGTAGAGTCCAGATCGGTTTTTTTAAGAGGCAATGGCTTTGGGTCTTTGGTAACCTCTATTTTAGGTCGCGCAATTTGTGTAAATGATTCTGTTAGCTGGATCAGTATCAAAGCATATAAGGTTTTTGTGTTATCAATTTAGTTGTTAGGATTTCCCATGTGGTTGGCAGAATTTTCACTTGTGCTAATTAGAAGAGCTGTAATGTTTATTGTAGGGGGTGACTTGCAAACCGATCAATGAGTACAGTAAGCAGCTTCTCAAGGAGAAATCAAGGCTTCAGGATGATGTTGCTGTGAATCATGAAGAACATTTTGTGTAATTATTTGTAGGATGTTGATGAAATTGCAACAGCTTTCTGCAAAAATAAAGTTGAATTAGATTACTGTGATGGCCTTCGTTGTGTTTGCTTATGTTCTTGGAGCTGTCTTTGGTTCAGATATTGAATTACTGAAGTCAAGCGATAGCTTTGGTACTGGTTTAATTCCAGAACTCATTAGCATGACAAGGATTTTGCTCTCCTACCTGCTTTTGTGTAGTTTGCCACAGCATACAGGACTCGTTACGCATGTGGTTCAATATCTGCACTCAGTAAGCTTTAGTGCAGCTTACTATCTTTTTCATGTTTTGATTTGTGCACCTCATTAGGCTTTAGCAGCTGCTAGCCCGAAAAGAAAACTGAATATCGATACCCTTTTTCAACTGTAGGCCTGAAGACATTAACCTCTTGTTAATTTTCTGTTATAAAAACCAACCTGACGTAAACATCCACTATTTTTTCAAGATTTAGACTGACAAAAAACAAAACATTTAAAAAATGCCCGACCATGAAACAAACTAATGATGAAAATGTTGTGTCTGAATATGAAAATTAAATAAAATCTTTAGGAGTTACATGTCATAAGGCATGACATATTATCTTGAACCTTGGTCCCGAGAATATAAATGAAAGTTACGTATTTAATAGAAATTATTTACGGTTTAAAAATAATTTCTATTAAAAATTAAGAAATTTTTATTTACTCTTTCCATGCTATGCTGATGCATATTATGTTTTCATAATAAAATATCACGATACAACAAAAACTGCTTTTTCCTTGAGTTGAACTCATTCTACCACGTGCTCTTTCATTCCTTTTGTGTGTATTAAATCTATCTCATTATATACTTTTAAAAATAAAATATCATGATGCACAATTTGTAATTATTAACAAAAGGATAACTCTCTCTATGTGCTTATTTTTTTGTGAATTTCTAAATTTATCCCATTATATGCCTCGTTGCTAAAACACATAAAATGCTGTCTGATTTGTATTATTAAATAACGCTAAATATCGCTATAGCGTTAGCATAGACATATTATTCGAGCACAAAATCACCCAGAGATGACACACGACACCACATGTGTAATCTACAAGTGTGAACATAAATAAATGCTTGAGAGTGAGAGTTTAAGTGCAAATCTACTATAACCAATGAATACCACGTAGCTTGTAGCGGGAGTCTAAAAATAGTTCTAAGAAGGCTCGGGGGAAATATTTTAGATATTATGTTCTAGTAATGTCTGAAAGGGCAATATCTTGAATTTACGGTAGTTGATATAGAATTACAACTATACATAACACATAAATGGTTATAATCAAGCATAAGAGGGATATAACAAATTTTATTTTGTTTTATATGTGCTGTGGCTAAATGCATATTAAGTTTTAAACGATAGCTACAATAAGTTGTAAATGCACGTGATATATTGAGGGTTGTGACCAAAGCATAAGAGTGATTTAATGGCTATTGTTTTCTAGATAATGTGACTCAATGAATATTAGACTTTTGGTTTTGGTTTCAACTATATAGGATACTAGACAGTTCCCGTGGGTTGCTACGGAAACCTGGTAAAAAAAGATAACAATTTTATAGATGCAGTTTATAGTGTAGTACATGGTTTCTATTGCACCAAGCAGGAAGAGTTAATTTTCCAACTATATGTTTTTCATTGGTTGGGTTACCATATATGTCCGTACTTAGATAACAAATGAAACTAAAATTTCTCAAGGTAGTTATAGTGTAAAAATAAATTCGATTAGCATATGAAATTGGAGAATTTTTTCAGACAGAATTTTCAGACATAAAGTGGGCAGCCCAAAGAGGTCCATGGTGAGTTGTTAGTGGGCTAGTGAGACTTTATATGACATTGTCTCTTCAATCGTGTAAAAATGATGAAAAAAATAAAAATCAAATGAGGAAAGCTAGTAGCTGAGTTTGTAAGCTATTTGTAAAAACTTCTTGGGAAGGACGTAAATAGTAAAAAGAAACCTGGATTACGATGAACCCTATACTAAAATGCTAGTGCAATATTTGTTGGCCAGCCAAACAAAGTTACATTAGTAGCACGCATCTTCATCAGATGTCCTCAAGGATAACTGATCAGTTGGTCGAATTAACAGTAGGTGTGAAACTTTTTTATACTAATTGAATACAAACATGTCTTCACATCTCAATCAGCAGTGCTTGGACACAATGATGATTACCGACAAAACGCTACTTATTCATTAGGTTCCAAATTAAGTGAAACAAATGACACACGCATGGAATGGAAGCACAACTTACCTGCGCGTCAAGTCTGTTATGCCTTGAAATACAGCATTACAATATTAATACTCCTGCTAGTGAAGTCATTTTGAAGATGAATACCGTATAAGCAGTAGTATAAACGTCTTTTGATCTGGTCCTTGGAATTACAATCAGATCTTTAGATTTCTGATAAAATAAAAACTTTACGTATAGAGTGCCTTGCCGCTTGTATGAGCTGAATCTGAAATAGAAGTGGTTATCCACTTACAGAAAACTGATTTGCACTATGTAGTACCAGCAGCTTGCTCCAAAAGATTCTAAAAACAAACCGGAACATGAATACTTATCTCTGAAGAACGATATGTTTCTTCTGAAGTTTTACTGAGCATTTAACAGTCAATCTCTCAATACTTGTTGTCCAGTCGCTCTCAACACTCTGTATTCCAGACAGAAAACTTGCATTGGGAACGTTGAAAGAAATAAATTTCCAGACTAAGAATAAAATGCTAGTTACATGCCACAGCAAAAAGTAGGGACGTTCTTCTCGATTACCTGGACGGAAATCATTTTTTTATCAGGCCACTCCGCCAAAAACATAAGAGCATAAACAGATTAAATTGGCATAGAAAAAATGGCATCGGCCCATAGGTAAAAGCATAATAAATATCATTAAAGACAAAGCAAGAGGGAGGGGTGATGCCACAGTATATAAACATTGGTACAAAAGAATCGGACAACCTATAAAAAAAAGATTACATCACTAAGAATGCAGATTAATTAAGGTCTGCATCTGATAGAAGAGGCGATTAGATAGGAGAGGAAAAGAGCGTTGAACAGTCGCAGAAGGGTGCTCAGCATGACCTTCAAGAAAAGCTTTCCGTGTCCCTAGTTCATATTGGGACTTGGGAGGAGAAAAAAAGCATAGAATTCTAAGAATTAGAATTTTGTAGGCTAATCGATTGTCGTAATAATTGCCTTTTGCAGTTTCTTGAAGCTGAGGAGATGGCTGACGGTATCAAGACGGAAGTGACAGAGGAAGGTGAATCGAACTATTTCCCCAGTGAGGACGAAAGAGGGAGGAGGAGGATCGGTGAAGCATGATGGGCAGGGCTATTGCCATGCCAAGGGAGCTCAAGAGGATAGATTGCATATCTAACCATTAGGATTTGATCCAACGGTTCTCCTTATTTGGGGTGATGTGGCTTAACCGAATTGCCATTAACTACACTAGGTGGAGATGAATTGCATAGGAATAGAATATTAGTGAATACCCCACGCGTTGCAGTGGAAAATTAAGAAATACTTCTGAAAGAAAACTATTTAGAAATGTGATAATATTTTAACATGTGGAATTACAATTGTATATGACACATGAGAGGATTTAAACTCAATTAGTATTTTTCTAGGTGACGTAACTAAATACATGTTCAATTTTATAGTAATAACTATGAGTTGTAAATACACATGATGGTTATGATGAAAGCATGAGATGATCCAAAACTATTATTTTTATTCTTTATGATGTGGATTAATAGCTTTGGTTGTAACTGTATATATGATAGGTAGGTATATTTGTGCGTGCTTGCAAGTGAATATAATAAGTTAAATCTGCTGAATGATGTCGTGCAATCTCAATTCCATCGCGATAGGAATTTTGATCTTTATCTTGAAAAAGAGTCAACGCTTAAAACCTAGACAATAATGATGGTTCAAACAACAATAGACACGTATGGTTTTCATGGAAGATACACTCCCCCATTTCTTTTTTTTAATGATGTTGATTAATTCATTTTTAAGCTAACAACGTCATTTATAAAAAAACAGAGGAGTATCAAATATGCTTCCATATAAACGTTGGTACATCTGCTTTCAAAAAACTAGGGACACGATTTCCTACACACACATTGCAAACTGCATTGTAAATTTATGGTCTACTTTTTTTAATTGTATTCTATAAACCCTAGGTTTTGGAGAATTTGTAACCCAAAACCTTTTTTATTACAATTTGTTTGAAGGAATTCTATAATTTATGGCAAAATGTTTGAGAAAGCCTCGTCTTTCTTTTTTTCATTGAGATAGAAGGGTCTGACCTGTGCTGACGCTGCAGATGACAGTATGGGCTGCTGGGCCGCTTGCGTGGGCGAACTGCTAGCATTCATGGTCTGTCACTGTCTGCGTACGCTTTTTTATGTTACTTTGGAGCCTTGTGCGGTCTGTGTGGCTAAGAACAATCGAGCATCTCTCTCTCTCTCCCTCTCTCCAAAAAAACACAAACACACAGAGAACAATCGAGCATCTCTCTCTCTCCCTCTCTCCAAACACACACACACACACAGAGAACAATCGAGCAAGGCTGCTAGTACACAAAAGCGCGGCAAGGACAATCAAACAGAGATTTTTTTTATAAAAAGGACAATCAAACAAAAACACAAAGAAATAAGATAACTGAAAAAGCTAATTACTCACAAAACAATTCTGCGGCCAAAAACTGTTAGAATATGTGAATAAAAATATTCTGTCTTACCATAACTAGGCAATTTTAGTTATATGATGACATCGTCCTAAGATACAATAGAAGTCAAATTTTAAGAAAAAATATCTTAAAAGTTAAATAACCAATGATGGATATCGGCTATATTATTTTATTATTTCTATAATAGTTGAGTTGAGAGACGATAACCAGAGTTAGGCCTAACCAAATCCCATGCCACTGTAATTAGTTAGGGCAGAAACTTTAGTATTGTCTCTAATTGGTTAGTGTAATAGTAAGTTGATCCCCATATTACTTACTTTTCTAAACAGGATACAACTCTGTTGAGGAACCTAAGCTACAACAACATTGTTGTTCGCTGCCTCCCCCTCAACGTGAGGAGCTACCACGCTACCTATCGATCTCGTCTGATAATCTTACCTTTGATACGACTCAGATCGACAGAACAAGAGATTTAGTGACGGCAATAGCTTAGCATGAGAGAAAGTTAACTCCTTTTGTGCATCAAGCCCGTCAAGAGAAGCCTCAGCCTTAAGGTCTATCTAGCGCTACCTTAAACTCTACATCAGCACTCATACTTTTTTTCTCTTTAGCCATGGCCCATGCGTGCCGTCGCCGTCAAAGCTCAGCAATGCCCCTTGGCCCACATCAGCCACTAGCATGATCCATGGCGTCATGGAATCTAGGCCTAAGCGACAAAAAGAGCAAGAGCAAGAGAAGATGGTAGAGGAGGAGATAGAGAGAAGAGATAATTATATTCTTTAAAACCTTAGGCTAAAAGTAGGAAAATAAGATATATGGTGTTCACTAGTAAATATATAGCTTTTAAGAATGTCTTGTCGTAAAACTTAACTTCTATAATGTTGTGTAACTAATTTCACAGGGTAACGGTGACAAAGTAACGATATTCTATAGAAAAATCTATTCAAACAGCTAGATACCATATCTTATCCATGTACTCCGGCTGCTGCGGGCCTGTTGCGCCGTGCCTCCGGAGTCCAGAGGCCAGAGCGAGAGGAACAAGATGGGAGCCCAGAACCAGAGGAACGGAGCCCCGTGCTGGTGCCTGCACCTGCACGGCAAGGGAGCGCTCGGCCAGGTCGGGTGAGACCAACCCAGACTGAAAAATTCGCTTAGCTGATTCGTCGGTCTAGGAATTTCTGCTCTACAATCGGTTTCTTATTTTCAAAGACTGAAACTTTACAAAGACCGCACCGAATTTTCGATTAAAAAGAATGCCACGCCTAGCCATCCTTCGGTATTCAGTTTTTTTTTTTTTTTGGTGTCACATGCCTAACTGGTTAATCCGTTTGATCCTGCAGGTTGCTCGCTGTTTCTATACCCCAATCATTTTCCGCCCGTCGAAGCACTAAAAACTTGGTTAGTAGTACACTTTTATTTCGGCTACGGATTCAACCTCGTATGTTCATCAGATCTCTTTGCTTGCTGATTTTTTCACCTACTTTCTCTTATTAATGAATTAAAAACTTTTTCTAATTATTTTCACCATCTTTCTTAATATCTATACTCAGCTTAAAAACAACTATATTATATTTTAAGACTTAAGGAAATATAGTTTTGCACTGCACTTGCCCACAGCAAGACATGCATAAACACGACAAGACAAACCAGCCATCCAATCATATCATCGTCCACTCCACGGTCCAGCCACGGTTTTCCGGCTGTGCCGGCCATTCAGAACCAGGGATCCGCCGCCGCCGGCGGCCACGGTTTCCGGCTGCGGCAGCATGGATGCCGACGCAGACGCAGATCATACACCATACAGGCACGTGAACCACGCGAGCACATCTCCATCCAACCCACTCACTGGGCCACTAGTACTTGCATCAGTGTGATGGACAGGCGGTGCAATTGCACGTTCCGGTCGATGGCCACCACCGCTACAGTACGCTCCCCCGTACGTCTCCGTGGGATCTAATCGATGTTGCTGCGTCGGCTCGATCAATTCCTGATATTCGGTACTCAAACTGCTCGTGTTCGGTTGTTAGGGATTAAGGCCGCCGTTTGTCTCAAACGTTTGGGGGCAATAAGCTGCGGACTAGCTTATCACGAAACACGCTCATCCATTAGCGTATAATTAAATAAGTATTAATTATTAAACACTTAGAAAAAATTAAATTTGTTTAAGTTGTTTTGAAAACTTCTTGATAGAATTTCTTTTTCTCAATAAAACGTAACATTAGCAGCTTAAAAATATCCGATAGCTAAAAGAACACTGCATAAGGTGAATGCCGTGAGATGAATTGGACAATAAAGGATGAGATGGTATATTCATTATTTTTTAGAAAAAGAGATGTGCAACTAAAAAATAACTAATTATATTTACAAATTCAAATGGACTCCAAAATACAATAATTGTGATTGTTGATATATCCCATGTCTCTACAATGTTTATCAAAATTGTGGCATCTGCAAAATGTGAACAGTATTCCCATATATGCCTGTGTTTGAGATTTTTAAGAAATATAAGATTATCTAATTTTTATGATAGCTATTTAAGAAAATAAACAACAAAATTAATTACTTAAAAAATAATTTTAAAAATATGAGATGATAAACTTTTTATATAAACTTTTTGTAAACACATATTATTTAGCAATTCAGAGAGTGGACGCGTAAAAACTGAGAAAAAATTCTCAATCTAGAGAAATGGAGAATACACCAATGGAGAAATTTTGTGTTGTTTGACTGCGTGCTGCCGAAACAAAGATCGATCTCTTCCGTTAGAAAAATTATTGTTGACTAAGTAAATTATAAGAAGATAAGACTGTTTTGCTTAAGCAATTTATCATTTGCAAAACGTTCACCTTAATAGAAAACGGTTGGGCGGGAGCAAATATTTTCACCTAATTTGAACCTGTACTGTTGACGTGGGCTGAACGTAGAAGCACAGAGCAACCTGCCAATTTATTTCTTGATTTTTTTGCGGGGAATTTATTCTTGATTTGATAATTTGTTCTGGAGGTTATAGTAAAAAAACATCCCATTTTACAGCTTTGAACCAATAAGAAAATTAAAAATGAACAATAAGTAATCCTAAAACATCAAAACTATTCACCTTTCACTCTGCTTGAGATTTGTAGTGGATTTGAGTGCCATTGCATTGATGTATTGATATAGCCCTAGAATGAAACAGTTGTTTTATTTTAAAATTTAGTACTCTACCCATTCTCAAAAAAATACAAGTCTAGCATTCAAATTTTATAAAAAATATAATTCTAAAATATTACTTTCTCTCCCCGACAATCCTATTTAAATTTCTCACCAATGTTACTCATAACTAACCTCTGGCTTTTAACTGTCTCTTATTAAACTATCATTTAATAAGAGAAATTTATATAATTTTTCTTTTCTAATTTATCCTTTGAATGCTACGGTTGCATCTAAGTTTTGGACGTGTGAAGTAAATGATTTTATAAAATACGTTAGAAGAGTAATCCCTCACGTGCATGCTCACTCTAAAAAATGTCCTAAACAAGGACAACACCACAATCTGAGGTCGCTAGATAAATGCTAGGTTATATAACGTATACATTGTTATATTTGTGTAGGATGAATGTAGAATATGATCATTTCACAAACCAAAGTACTAGCAAGGCAGACTGGAAGAGCCACACTGCTCAAAACGAGGCTGTTTTCCGATGTTCTACGGATGGAACCCCCATCCAGACATGGTAACCCACAAAACGGAAATAATAATGATAAAAAATAGAAGCAAAAATAAAATAATTTTGATGTCTTACCTACCTTTTCCTTATTTTATTGTATTTCTACAAAAAAATAACATTTTTCTAATATATTAATTATCGTATTTCTAAATATCCCTATATATATAGGCTATGGTTCATGTCTCTATTTGCTGTATATTTAGAGCCCTATGAACTGCTCAACTAAATTTCTAATTTGAGTGCATGCCTAAAAAATACAGCTTTTTAATTTACATAATGTAAACTTAAATTTGGTTATATTATATAGTAAGTTAAATATGCGGTTTTATAGTTTAATGTTTTCATCATTAATTATACATGTAAGTTTTCATTCATATAGTTTTGTTTTTGATTCTCTGATATTTTTGACACTGTTTTTATTTTCAGATCTTTTAAGAAAAAAATATAGTTATGAAAACGATTAATATTATCTTCTGACCATTTTCACCCTCTACAAATAAGGACAAAGGAGCACTTAGGAACCCACACACAAAAAAAAAGGGAAAAAAAGTTTGGAGTGTTAAGCTAGTTGCTAACAGGGCATCCACACTAAACCTGTTGGCCTTGTTTGGAAAATAGGTTTGGGAGGGTAAGTATATAGTGGAAACTATATTTGGAGAAACCATGCAAACAATATCATAAAAGTTTTAAAAAACCACATATATAGATAAGATGATATTAGATTAACATACAAAATTATAATATCAAACTTAATTTCGTTTGTGAGATATAAAAAATAACAAATAGTAAAAGAAAGACAAAAACCAGGAATAAAGTTTTCATGGCTGTTTGTTAATTTCACATGTAATTTTGTATATTTCTCTAATATCATCTTATAATTTTTTTAAATATTTTTTGAAAATTTATATAATAGTTTTTAAGTTTCACAACTTGCGAAAAGATACCCCATCGACCAAGTAAGATTCAATCCTATCCATCCATTCTTTGCACCTTATTTAATCCTAACTATCCATCTACCATATGTTTCCTGTAACACCCATGGCGTGTCATAGAGGTCATCACAAACCAGCAAAAATATACATTTCAATATAAAATTACGCATTTACTTTATTCCAGCTCACGGATACTTAAGGAGACTGATCCACCCAAAACTGTGTAGCTCGCCACGCCGATTAACCAAAAGGAAATCGATAGAGGAACGTGGAGAGAGGAAGAAGGAGAGAACGTCGCTCTCGAGCGACCGATGATCAATGAATGCGTGCCGCCTGAGGTCTCTTTTCTCCTCCACACCGCGGCGGCAGGCGACCACCAGCGTACGCCCGTAACCCGCGTGCCTTTGGGTCCCTCTCCCGCTTCACATGTGGCTGGTCTTCGCGTCCCAATCCCGAACGGGAAAGGAAAACTACGTGAGGTAGTCGCCAGCCGGCGTGAGCAAGAGGAGGGAAACAAGTCAAAATGCGCTACTCGCACCCAAGTCCCGTGATTCGTGCTCGTGCCGTGCAGCGCGGGTGCGGCCTCTGCTGCCCTTCCCTTGAAGCTGTATCTAAGTAGCTAATATGCCTTCTTCTTTACCTGCTGTTTGGATACCGCCTTTCATAATACATATAGAGCTTCTAATGAAAATATTTGATGATTGCTTATTTATAAATCAGAAATTATTGAAAATATAGCTGCACAAAAGTGCTTTTTAGGTCAAAACTACCAATATCATTTTCACTGTATAGGTATTAATTACACACACACACGCGCACACACATATATATTTGTGAAACAATGAAATATGGAGTGCTTAACACATTAGTTGTATATGATTTTTACAGGAATTAAATTACTCTGGCTACTAGATGTAAGTAGTACTACCTCTGATACAATTAAGAGTGCTATATTCATAAAATCCTTGCTGCCAACTTTCCAATTTTCATAAAAATACTAGTATTATCAATAGTATTAGTTTTGGTTATTTGTGAGAATGATATGGTTGGTTTTGTACAAATTGAAGAACTATTCTATTTTGTTCACATTTGTACATTTGTAGTAAAAGTATAGTGGCAACATTCTACCATGTTGGTTTTTCGAAATACATTTTTCTTATGAATTCACTTTATCATGAAGCTAATATTTATGGCACAAGCGTAAACTTTACAGCGTTGAAAAAAGTGGAGAAATAAAAAACAACTTTTGGAGGGAACGAATTGCAATTCTCAACCATCCTTTTTTTTCTTCAAATGTTAAATAATTATTATAAATCATCAAGTTTATCTTTCCATTACAAACAGAGGATAATTAATCTCAATGCATTTTTAGTACAAAATAAAACGTGCTTTGGGAAAATACTAAAGGTGTAGTGGTAGAGTGTACCCATCAACATTCAAATATTGGTGCCTACAATTACACATACATGGGTATTTTCATTAGAAATTTAGTGAGCTTCACGGGTATATCAACTTGACCCCTTACTTCTTTTGGACGAGTTGTTCCAAGGGCGCACTTACGGATATACGACTGTAATATAGGTATGTGGTGGTGGATGGTGTGTGTTTTTTATAAAATCGAAGAAAAATCAAACGCGGTTCAAATTCCTCGCGTTGAAGCCTTTGGAATCAAGACACATGCTTGCATGATGCACGACAATTAGAGATCAATTAGGCAGCCAGCTGTTGGATGAACTACTACGCCTCACACGTTTCTTCACCCTATCACTTTATGTTGACCTGGAAAGCGAGTGACAATGGTCCAAAACGTCAACATAGGAAACGCACCTGTCTACAGAAAAACGGGAGGAGGCACCAATCACATCGCTTAGCGTGCTTTGAAACGGTAAGCACGGGCTCAATCTTTCGTTTCACAGAGATTTTATTTTTCATCATTTTCATTTATCTTAAAAGAACTTTATCTTTAAAATTAATAGCATTTAATGTATTGAAGTCTAGAAATAAATATATTAAAGTTTGCTTAGAGTAAAAGACAGATACATTAAAGTTTAAAAAGATACGTAAAGAACATTTTAGTCTTTTTAGCTTTTATATTATTATGTATAAGATCAGTTAAAAATAAAGTATTTTTACAACATTACTTTGTGTGGCACGGAGGAAAAAAAAATGCAGACAACGGGTGCCAAGTTGCCAACCACCAACGAAAAAGGTCATAGCGCACATGCTGCTTCTTCTGCACTTGCCTCTTTCTTTAGTTTTTTCCAACATGCCACTGTACAATGTTAACCACACCAAATTGTTAACCCCCTAACCACTCCCGGCCACACCCCCGGTGTGCCCGGCATTTACATGATGTTTTGGACGCTTGTATGATCTTCATGAAATTTTTATTAATCTTATAAAATATTCAAAACTCTAATATATTTATTATATTATGAAGGTATTTTCACGACACAACAACCTATATGATATTTATATGAATATGTAAAAAATGTAAGAGCCATTCAATTCTTTTATTAAAAATGAATTCAAACATGTCCAAAAACAAGAAGTCTTTTAAAAATAACCATTTTTCTCGATTTTATAGAAATAAATATTTTTATTTTTTTAAAATATCTCTTTAACCCATTGGACGGGTGACAAGGTCTGTCTCGCCCATTGGACAGACAACGTGTTTCTCTCCGGTTCGCTTACGATACACCTAACATATGCACAGTAGAATCATTCTACCACATCCATCATAATACTAAGGGTATAGAGTAGACAATTTGCAACAAAAAAAAGTTTTCATCTCTGTAATATATAAATATGTTGAAACAAATGCACTGGAACATGGACTGAAATGGAGGGAGAGTATGCAAACTTGACCAGGGATGCACAGAAATTCAAAGATCATTTCTATTTTCAACTACATGTGTTCTCTTGTGTAAGAATAGAAAGGTGTATATGAACATAAAAGTCAATACATATGACAACAGCCTTTTGAGTCATAATGAAATAATAATTACACATTATGCATAAAAAAGGAGATAGTTGTACATCAACAAAAATGGATAAATCTACCATAATTTTTATAACACTTTATATGCCCTGATGGGGGCAAATAATTAGTGAAAAAGAACTCTTTGGGCCAAAGAATTCTCAGAACAGAGACGACCTTACATCATGGAAAATAACAATGAAGTCAGTACTTAATTTTTCTCCCCTTTTCAGTTTTCTTCCTCTATTCGGACAGATAGATCTTCAGAGCCCGAGCCATGTCGCCGGCTCATCTTTCACCGGCATGACGACGGCGAAGCTTTTCTCCGGCGCCGACGCGACCACTGCCTTCTTGTAGGGCTCGCTCGCCGTGATCCTGCCAATTGATACGCACGCATGTTAAAATGCAATGGTTTAGAAAATAATTAGTTTAGGGGTTAAAGCATATTTTAGATAATAAATTCAGTCAGAAAACTGCTCTGCTCTGCTCTGCTCTATGTGGGCTTATAATGCAGTTTTGAATTCGTGCAAATATTGTTTAAATTTTCGATGCCCACTTTTTTGAAACAAATTTGTATGTGAAGAGAAACCAAATTAGGGAGAAAATAAATCATGTTTGTAGTGAGTTGTCACCTGTGCTTCCTCTTCTGGAGGAACCGCTGCAGCGACACCTTCCTGGCGATGGGCATCTCGGGGAGCGCGGCGGCGGGCGCCGGCTGCACGGGCTGCGGCGGCGTCGGCAGCGGCGCTTCCTTCGCCACGGGCGGCGGCGAGGACACCGAGCCGGCCAGCCTCATGAGCTCCACGGCCTTCTCGGCCGGGACGTCGTCAAACACGAGCACCCGCCCGTCGTAGAAGATGGTCAGCGGCGCCGTCGCCACAGCCGCCTTCCCCGCCTGCTGGGAGGGCGTCTGCTCCGACGACGTCGAACCGCCGGCGCGCGGGGGGAAGAGCTGCATGGTCCGTGCATCCTCCACCTCCTCCTCCTTCGACTCCGGCACCGTCGCAAGAAGGCTCATCACCGGCGGCTGCTGCTGCTCCATCACGTACTGCCTGAGGAGCCCGCACGTGACGGCGAACCTGCTGCTGCCGACGGCCGTGGCCATGGTACTCGTCGCCGTCTCCGTATCCACCTCGTCGTCGTCCTCGTGCCCGTGCTCGTGCTCGTCTCACCTTCTCTCCGGCCGCGAGGCTGCTGCTTGGTTGCGTGTGGTGTGGTGTGAGTGGTGTCCTGGCGTTGTCGCTGGTGTGTACGCGTGGTGATACATAGGAGGCGCGGCTTAGCTAATTAAGCTAATCAGGTGGGAAAAAGGAGCACGTGAAATGCGAGCGCGGGAGAGCGGAAGAAAGCGACGCGGCGGCCGAGGGAGGTGGCCGGCCGCTGCTGCACGCCTCCTTCCTCTGCAGAATTGTCGCTTCTCTCTTTCGCTCTCGTCTCCTACTTCATCTATTTTTTTTAGGAGGCTTTATCTCTCTCTCTGCAGAATTTAAGTTCTATTTTTCCTTGCGGAAGTTGTATATCATCTTGTTGTACCCAATATATATATCTAATACTAGCGAACTCAGGAATTATTTTAGAGTTTGATCTAAATCAACTATGATTGACAAGCGATGTCGTCAAATATTGGTTGTACGGCATGTTCATCCTTTGTCATGCGTCGGCGATCTTAGGAGGTTTGCCTATGGTACACCATTGCCTCACGATACATTCTTAGGGATTATAAGAAGTTTATACTTTAGTAGTAATTTAATGTATCTCTTCGCGCATTTCTAGCGGTTTATTATCATACCCAGCCCTACAGTAAATTCATAAAAGTAAATACGGTAGCTCACGACGTCTTAACATCCATAAAAAAAACTCGTGAGTGCTAATTTGAGTTTGAAAGATGTGCACATATGCTACCGTTGTGCCGAAGCAAAATATTGAAGAGATTCTAGTAATGGCATGCAATAAATTTTAGGCCTCCTTTGCATATAATGATTTTGGAGGATTTTAATGGGAATAGAACTAATCACTATAAAAATCTTTGTTCTAAAGTAGTCATTCAAAGGAGAAGGGAATTGAACTAATTACTATAAAAATCGTGCATTCTAAAGTAGGAATTTGAAAGAGTCCAAAGACATCTTCACTAGACAAATCTAACCTAAATTAGCAAATTTCTTCATTGCTACTGATCTCCATTCTCTTGATCTCCTCTCCTAGTTTAGCTATTTTTAGAGGCACTCCATCTATTCTTCAAGGTCTTGCTTTTTGCCCCATGTCCCACTTATTTTCCAATTAATATTTGTTTGGTTTTTTTAAAAAAATAAAACTTTGTCTCATCTTAGGGGGTCACTTTTGAGGCAAGAGTTATGTTTGGTTGATATACTCAACTTGCCTAAGGTTTGTTCAAAATATAAACATATATAGATTTAATTTATTTTATAAATAAGTTGTAACATTAAACATGCTTATGATGTAGACATGTATACTAAAGAATACAAGACATGATTGAAACGTTCCAACGATTCTATTCTAGAACAGGCACAACACTTACAAACGACATACTGGATGGTGACGAAGACACGTAGTGCCCAAACGTAGAGGAAGATGAGCCGTGGTAGACGAATCACGAGTAGTTGCGTGTAACGCTTCCCAACAATATTAATTGCATTCTCCTGGTGTAGCACATTGAAGGCAATGGATTTGGAGACTTGCTCTCTCGATCCACCGGTGTACGCCAGCGAGTGAGACGGAATAGACAACGTGCAATGGTACATTACAGAGGAGGCAATCCCTAAATTATTTTTAGGGTTTCCCTAGCATATGTAGCACTGAATTTAGAATTCAGTGTATCCCACAATTCTTTTGCATCTTTCATGTGTATATACACCTCACACAGACGATCACCATAAATGATAAGAATGCACCCATAAAGAGAGTTGTAGCATTTTTGAATACTTTTTACTTTTTAGCGGTTAGAGCTCCTTCAGGTTTGCCATTACTAACTCACAATACATTCATACCCATCAGCCACAAAATGACATTGATCAGTACACACCTCTTTTAGCATTTAGTACATCGGCAAATCCAACCATATTAAAACCAGAGTGCTTATAATAATTTTAAATGGTTAAAAATATAATCACATGTATAAATAAATCATGATATTAAACAGAACTATATCTCAAATGGATACGATTGGACATAAATAGGAAAGTACTGCACATGAATAAGATAAAAATATAAGACATGATTGGAACACTGTGATGATTCTGTTCTGAGCAGGGATAACACATAACGCGCGATACTAGGTGATGACGCCGATGCTCAACGCTTGATTGTTGATGAAGGCGAGGCATAGTGGAGGAGCCACGAGCAGTCACACGTAGCATTTTTCAAAAAATCTTATTCGTTCTCTACTAATACAATGCAGGATGTTGAAGGCAATACAATTCTAGAGACCCGCTCTCGTGCTTTGTTGTTGCACACCAACGAGTAGGATGAAGTAGATGATGTGTGATGGCGCAGTATAGAGGAGGAGGCAAATCCTAGATGGCTCAGTATTTATAGAGATATTTAGACGCATGATCAGGAAGCTCGTAACCGAATTGAATAAATCACGCATAATCTATCTGAATTTCACATCTACCGAATAATCCAATTAATTATACACAAACATGAGAAGCCAATTTTAACAGAACATTCACACTTATGTAACATAAGCGCGCCGTCCATGCATGTGCCCAAGCCAGGCTCGGCAAGGCGAGGCGAGCGAACCCATGTGTGTTATTCTAGTTCTTTCTAACACCGTTTCTCAAGTGGTTTGGAGAGCATTTAACTTTATAAGGATGTCTCTATGAAAGAATTAGTAAGTTGGACTATGCTTCTCATAAGGTGGGCCTTTATGATTTTGTTAAAAATTATTCTCCAAATGAGTCTCAGCCCATACAACAATTCCAACAAGGTTGCCATAATTTTTTTTGCCGACTTGCCAAAAGTTTGGCTAGCTAATTTGAATTGAACCACACTTTAGCTAATACAAGAAATCTTACCTTTTCTCTTGTCATTTGCATATGGACCTATGTGTTGAAAGATGAATGTAAAATATACCAGCGAACCAAACAATCCTTAATTAATTGTTTTGGGGGCATGGGTTGAGTTTAGCTATGACAAACCGATCCCAATATGTTGTTTCGTGTTACATGGGGCATATTGAAGAAAAATTCTAAAGCCTACACAAATTTAAATATTAGTAGTATTTGTTATTCTATTTTCAACCCTTTCAATTACATAGACGGAGAATTCGCTGACGACCACCCGGGGTCACCAGGCCTTGGATCCACAAGTGATTACATATTGTGCTAGGGCAATTACATTATGAATTTCCGTCTAGTAAAAATGGTATTTTGTACATCCAATTAATTTGAATCCCCAAAGAGCTATGTATACACGGCACTCGAAATCTGTAACCTAAAAGTTCTAACGTTTTTACAATCCATCACACACTCTCCCTCTCCAAAAGGACTGCTGTAATTCATTCGACCCTATGCGTGTCCAATCCCTAGTAGCAAGCATGCACACGCATGTGCACATAGTTTGATGAAATGTTGTGGTGGTGTGTGCAATAATGGTCTGCGACAACACATGCGTGGAAGATCACACGAGATCCAGAGAAATCGTATTAAATTATTAAATGGCAAGAGATATATAGTACCAGGAGTAGTGTACAGATCTAATTAATAAACCGATCTGCATTCGCTATAGCTTACTAGCTGTTGACAAGTCGAGCGCTGAGCGTACAGGATAGGCAGCGATCGACGACGACGACAATGGATGGAGAGCGATGCGATGCAAGCCGTTGTGCGTCGCCATCCTCGCCAGCAGTGTTCGTCGATCGTTGCCGACTAGGATTATCTGTGTCCCTTTTTTTTTGGGGGTGGGTGGTTGGTAACCTTCTCAGCACTTAAAACACGGAATTCAATTGGTATATAATTAATTAAATACTAATTAAAAATATATTAATATAATTTTAAAGTATTTTTATAGAATTTTTTATAAAATAATATATAGAAAAACGTGCGTGTAAAATACTAGAAGAATTTCCACTGCCTAAAGCAGGTTCGACCGATCTAGAAGTCGGTCCCCAACGCACAACAGAATCCAACGTGCTAGCTAGCTATTCAACCTGCTACTGGAACAGTGGGATTGCTAAGATCCTGGTTTTTCTTGAGCGTTCTATTTTGAATTTTTTTTCGTAGCTACACTTCCTAATTTTTTAAACGATACATTTTGTATAAAATGTTTCTATATATAAATAAAAGTTACTCATCTGACTTTTTAAAATAATATTTTCACTTTTTAGTAATTAAATCAACCATTTATACTCTTAAATATTCAGACAATTAGATGACCGATAAATAAGAAAAATAATCAGTTGATAAATAGCAAAATATTAATAAAAGGTTAATTTTTATCGTGGTATCTAGTAGAATCATTAGCTTTTATTTCTCATCTCTTATATTATCGCCTAGCAGCACTTAGTTTTTATATACTACCATTATATAACCTGTACCAAAACCTAATAGGTATTAGTTGTCATATACTGTAGCAATTTTAATTACTAATAATTTTTAAACAATTAGATTATAATAAATAATAGTTTAATACTTAAGATACTTGGATCAATGGTCAAAATTTAAATATAAATAGTGTTTGGTAACAAATACGAAGGAATCGAGATAGTATATATTTACAGAAAATTAAGGAAATACAGTCCTGACATTAATTAAACCTTTGTTTTCAGTCACATAACAGTACGTGCCTTGGAAATATATATGCAGAACGTGCACTGATTTGGTCAGTTTCTTTCAGCTGTTACACAGTGCTCGATCTGTACACTCGCCTGCGTTCGCAGAACCAGGCAAATGTTGAACAGCGAAGGGGTCCTCGTCGTCGTCGTATTCTCTTCAGTGTTTTTTTTCTCTGCCCTGTCCGTCAAATTAAAACGCGTGATCTTTTTCCCCGTACCACGCACTTGAGCTGAACAATTGATGTGCAATAATCAACTACCGGACGATATTGACCTGACGATGAGTGGTCGAATGGCACTGGTCACCATTGAGTGTCACATGCAAATTTATTTTTGATCTGTACATGGTCTTATATGCATGAGAGTCATTAATTTGATGCGTGTACATTATGAGGGCTAGATTAATTGGTATATATGAATTTCAGAGGAAAATCATAAAATTCTGAAGAATTATGGTTTGAGCTTGATCTTGCGTTTGGAACAAAAGATTGTGCTTAGAATTCTATTTTTTAATAGACACTAAGTATATAACTACTCGCTCTATTCTAAAACATAATAAATTAGTACTATAATTAATTATCAGCTAGTATTATAAATATAACAGATCACGAATCTATACATGGAGTCTATCTGTTTGTTATATTTTAGAAGAGATGGAGTATTAACCATTGTCACCTTATCACTATTAATTCAGCTTAAACAGATAATGATTAAGGCCACATTCAGTTAGGGGATCGAGAAGCTGACGTCAGCACGCAAAACGGTATTACTGGCGTATGATTAATTAAATATTATAAAAAAATTAAAAATATATTAATATATTTTTTAAAAATAACTTTCATTTAGAATTTTTTTTAAAAAATACCGTTTAACTGTTCGAGATACATGCGCCTGAAAAATGATTGAGAATAAGTTTCCAACCGATGGAAACAAACGCAGCCTAAGTATCTCTGTCATTTGTGGCCTCAACCGGTAGTGTTCTCTGCGGAGGCCATCATTACCGGTTCAAAACCGATAATGGTTAGTGTTTTTGTGCTAGTGAGATGTTCTCTTGCAGTGTCTCTTGAGTTTCTCTAACATGTGTAATAAATTAGGTGTATACTATATGGCGTATACAATGGAGTATGTGTATCCTTAGTTGTAGCTTAAAAAAGAATGGAAAAGTCTATATGTACAAAATTGTTATAAACACTGATATGGCATGCTGTGAGTAAATCTAGATTTCTTATATATAACTCATATCTAGTTAATTCAAATGCTTGAGAGCTTTTTGTTTATAAGAGTCTTGTAAGAAAGACAAATAATTAGGGACCAATATTTTCATAATTATTATCCAGTACACGTCAATTTTAGAAGATATGAGATATACATCCATATTGGCTAGAATGCCAGTCAAGGGCAATCATAGATAGCCACTGAGCTATCACATCACATGGTACCCTTGACGCACATGCCATCTTACATTTGCTCTCATAGCTCCAAAAAATACTAGTGTGACTACTTGATTAATTTGTGTTAACCTAGTACACGTACCCATACTTATGGGGACAAACATATATAGCTAAGAGAGCTTTCCATTCTTTCACGCAAAATAGTTTTGATGTGATGACATACTTCTTGTTGATTAATTGTCCATGTCTTTAAGATACATACTCTCTCCAACCTCTCGAGGAAAAGAAGCTTGTAGTAACATGAGCCACTAGCTAATCCAGTTAGGCATAAACTTCTGAACAAATACAGAAAGCTTGACCGAGTTTCTTTTGTTAATTACAAGCTAAACAAACCATGCTACTACTCATACAAGTTGCACACATGTATGGTCGGTCTTGATCTCCTTTTGTGCCATGCATATGGGAGTTGCATGTAAAGCTGGGTTACCTAGCTGCAGGAAATGCAAGATCCTTGTGACACTGTACTAGCTAGATGCATGCATTCATGGTTGAGTGTGACTGTGTGAGATCAGTAGCGTGTAGTACTGGATGTATGTATACATGCAGCAACAAAATTGGCCAAAAGAGAGAGGAACAGATAAACACAAACGGGATAACGAGGATGATGAATGTCTAAAACCATGTATGCCCAACAGAAAGTGCTTATGGAAGTTGATACATTACTGCATGCAGCAATTAACAAATTAAATTGGCCGGAAGAGATTACAACAGATCAGCACAAACGGAATGATGATGATGCATGGCTAAAAACTATGCATGTGCAAAATAGAAAACTGAATCTGGTGCTAAGCTTCGAATATTTATGACCGGAGGTACTTAATTATAGAAGGCACATATACAACAGTTAAATTAAGGAAATTAAATTAAATTTCTAGCAAAAAGGAAAATAAAATTAATTACAAAAATATTTATGTGCACTGCATGTTTGTCAAACACATATAAACGCTCCTCTCTCTCAATCATGGGAAAGCCATTTCATTCCTAAAGTGATGTCACTACTACTCAAGACCCTCTCGTCTAAAACAGACTAAGCCTTGTTATCTATGATGGATTATAGGAGAGCTCGTCGTAAAGAAGACTGAGAGGCTATTACGAGCCCACTTATTCACCTGAGATAAGCGCATGACATTTATGATGGCTTTAAAAGTAAACTTAAGAATTTAAACAATGTCAAGGCGAACGCTTCTAACGTATATGATTTTACAATCCATTATTAAAATAAAATATTTAAAGTTTTTTAGTTTAACGTAACCTCATTTATATGTAATAATTTTTTTAACAAACAACAATCATAAAATCGGCCAGTCATAATTAATTTACCTATGATGTGATTATAAATAAAACCTATTAAAAGTAACTTATATGTGATGAATTTTCTTAATAGATCCGTCACAGGTAAGTCGGCTACTATAACGTACAGTTTAACTTATAGTAATCAGACAGAGATCCCACGTCGCCGTATCTAAGCAAGATCCCCGCTACTCCACAATCCCATTGTTAGCCTCCCCGAACTCCTCTCGCATCTATGAGATCCACCATCGGCCTCCCTAAACTCCCCCATCGTTGGCCTTCACAAGCTACTGCACGTCATTCTCCCCGTGCTTGTGCGTGTCAACCTTCCTAAGATTTTGCACCGCCAGCCTCTTTGAGCTCCTACGTGCTAGCCTCATCAAGCTTCTATACCACTAGCCTCCTCAAGTTCCCCCTCACTATTCTTCCTGAGCTTTTGCTTTTGTACAGTTGGCCTCCCTAAGCTCGCCACCATCAGTCACCCCAAGCTTCTATGTGCCAGCCTCCACAAGCTCCCCTCGCACCGTCTAGGTTTTTAAAATTTTTAAAATTCTTACTAAGTGGATACTTATCGACTGTTTTAAATTCAAATTTTAAATATGGATTAATTGATGTGATATGTAGTATGATAATATTTTAGAAATTTAGGAATTTAGAAATGTGGAGTAATTCACCAGTGACAGTTTATAATAAAAACCCAACATAGGATATTAGCTGTGACAAGTACAAAATCAGTCTATTAAAGGTAGATAGGTTATCTCTAACAGGTCTATAAACATGCCCGTCATAGATAACAATAGATTTGACGAATTCTTGTTTTGTCATCTGTAACAGATAATATTATCTCTGATGAAACTATATCCGTTAGAGGTAACTTGAAGTTACCTGTGACAACTTATCTGTGGTGAGGACTAAACCCATCACAAGTGGCTTGTTTAAGCATAGTGTCCTCGTAATTTTGAATGCAATTCAATTGTCATGAAATTATTTTAAAAATTTAACAAGATAAATCAATATGTAAGCCATGTTTGATAGGACTCTAGCTACCGGATCTATCTTTTCTAAAGCTCGAGCCCAACCAAATGATTTAGCTCGACTAAAAAGAGAGTGTAGCTGACTAAAGCGATCCCAACAAAAAAGCTAAGTTTGGGCTGCTCTGCACCTATATACTTTGATTCCTCTACAAATGTTAGATACAGGGGCCGTAATATATCAACATGTGTAATATTCGATATATATAAGTTGAAAAAATAAATATAATTATGAATACATGTTTTTATATGTATATTTATTTTTTATTCTTTAATTTGTTTATATGCATATTTTTTTATTCTTTGTATATATCGGATTTAATATGAAAATATATCACATATCTTGTTAATTTACCTTCTTTGTAACTATTTGGATAGAATACAAAAGCAGATGGTATCCTTTTAAGCGACGAAATAAAACCATCTCCCTCAATCACGGCGTGTTTGATTTCTAGTGGTATGCTTAAGTTAGGTATATACCCCTATACGTGACTTGTTCAAAAAAAGTGTGCGTGTCGCTTCTTGAGTCTGGACTAAGGAGGAATAGTAATTATTAGAGATAGGGACAGAAGCTCGTGATCGAGCTGTGGTGGCTTCACGAGAAACTTAACGTATCTAGTTTGCCGGAGAGAATTCACCTTTGCCCGATCTTTTTTTTCATGTTGCTTGCAGCTCATCTATATATAATTGACTACTATATGTGATATGATGTAGTATAGTGAAATTCCTGTGATCCTGTGGTGCCAATCACAATTCACAAACATAATGTGGCTTCAGGGATACACAGCACGCGTATAAACATGGTGCATGGGCTTTACTTTTACCTTGTGTGTGTCAATGTCACTTATTTTTCTAAGTATGTGTATTGACATAGTAGTAGTATGCACACGTTCCATACTCGCACTCGCACTTTTGTAAGTCTATTCTCTTAATTAATACACGCTTAAAAAGTCGAGTGTATCTTTTTTTCTTAATAGCATGATGATTTATGATAACTATTTTTAGAAACAAACAAATTAATTAACTATCATAAAGTTGAGAAATAAATATAAAATAATTTTCGGAGAAATTTATATATAGACGTTTATAAACTCAGCAAGCGTGTAACTGTTCCATTTCATTCTCTTTATAGAAAAAGAACAGGCCCTTGAAATATACATTTTATCTTGGAGTTATACACCCACAATTTATGTCTGTACGTAGCAATCACAATGGTCAGTAGAGTCCACGTACGGCATGACAGATTGGTCACAGTATATATTCCAGACTCTTAAATACTTTTTCATTGATTCCCTAATGATTTATCTTTCACAGTCATTAATAGTAGTAAAATGCAGGCACTTTACCTTTTCCCGGTGTATAGCACGGCCCGGTTCAAGTATGGATCAAGTCCTCGGTTATAAGGGATTAAACTTAATGAGCCCTCTCCAACGCCCATCTTGAGGAAAGATGGCCCAGGTTCTGCGCATGGACATATTAACAAGGGCATCTTTGCTGGGGCATCCGTTTTTACACACAAATTTGTTATATTTTATTGTCAGTGATATATATCATCCTATAGAAATGGCAAGGTCATTTCTGAATGGGGTGAGATGCACTTACTATATTTTATTGATAGAATTTTTTAGAGCGTATTTTATTCCCAAAAAATGTATTTAAGGTCACATTATGCATCAAGTTATCGTAAAATGTACTCTTGGCATCTATAAAATCAAACTTTGAAATATAAATCTATTGGTATAGGTTTTATAGAATAAATGTATTTTTTAGTTTAAATAATTTTTTTATCAAAGTTAATACATTCTTTTATAAAAAAATACGGCTTATATAAACTACAGTTTATGCCACTTTAGCTCTAGTAAGGATATCCGTGATGTTCCAAATGTGCGCCAGCCCTAATCCAATCGAATATCTTGTCGACGTTAGACAAAATACAAAAGCAGTAGTTGGCTTCAGGCCAAATTTGTAGCGAATTGTTAACTGCAAAACATTTTTGCCTGTTGACGTTCTAGAATTTGGTTGGCTTTTTGTCTGAAACAAAGTCTCACCAAAATACATTTTTACATAATGATAAAATCTCGGCTACAGCCTACTTGAAAGCACAAAAATATTCCAGCATCGTCACCTCTTAGAGAGGGTGTGTTTTTAAATGAATGAATGGGTTAATGGATTAACGCACACGTTTTTCAAACTTTCAAACAGCGTGATGTTTTTAAAAACTTTCTTATATATTATTTTTATAAAACTATTCTAAATTCATTTTTTATAACTTTACAATAGTAATTCATTTGTTTCTCAAATAACTATCACAAAGGAAGATGATACATGTATAAAAAATATCTTACAAACTCTTTTAAAAAACTGATGTGGCAAACTGTGATTGCATCTTCACTTTCAATAACTACCATTTGATTATATCAAGTGGCTGAGATATTTGTTTGTAAAAGTTTTGTAAGAATTTTTTACTACGTATAGCATTACTAAATCACAAAAAGCACAAAAGAATGCACCCCCATGCTAAGAAGATAATCCATCCGCCACCACACAGAGAATTCTATGCATTCTTTTTAGAATGTGTCTGATGGATTATGTGTGGATTATTTGTGCTGTGTTTTTAAAGTAGTAAAACTTTCTATATTAACATTGCTTAGATTATTGATTCGAAGCTATATTCTAGCCTTATAATATATAATATTTAATCCAACCTTATAATCAATTATCCATAATCCATTCAATCATCCATAAAGAGTACCCTATTGATTCAAATCATGAATCTTAAAAAGACAAACAGAAATACTATAGCACAGCATGCTATTAGGGTGCATAAGACATCAGCATGAAACTAAGATAGTAGGACCTGGTAACTATGGGTACCAGGATTTGGTCCTGAAGTTAGCACGTAAATTATTCCATTGATCAAACGGATCCCGTGTGTTAGGTGTCAAAGAAAACAAAAACATTGCATATAATTGTCATACCGAGTTTTTTTTTAAACATATCCAGTTCTTGCAAGCAGCTACTCTTGCAAGATGCTTGGTTCCATCATTTCTCTAGACGAAGTTTACAACTAGAGCATATGTTGCCACTTCAGTTATCCATGCTAACTGCGAAGGCCTTGTCAGAAAACCCGGCATGCAAATACCATTACTATTGTCGGAAGAAACAAAAGGAAGAATTACAGGATGCCAAGAATTGGAATTGTTCCAGAAATAAGATTATATATATATATATATAGGAGTCCCATTTCAACAAAATTATTATAATAAAAAGGTTAATTAAGATATGACTGAATCCAAGGACCACTTATCCAGTACCTAAGTAGGCAGATGAAAAATCATTTCGTGGAGAAAGGTGCGAAAAAAAATCAATGAGAAATTAAAGTTTTACTGCCATGTCAATGGGTTGGCTCAGCTAACATCAGCTCGAGATCCCGTATTCGCATAGAATCATGCTATTTTAATTAAAAATATATTCTCTTAAAATTTTGATTTTTTTATATATCTAAATCCCTAAATACTGTTATTTCTTAGAACACCAAATCCCAATTCGACTTTAATCATGCTCTCTTAAATTTTGTCCAAGTTTCGAGTAGGTTATCGAAACCTTAGCTCTCCAAAAAATTCAAAACTCTTACAGTTAGATTTTCTGATTTTAACAATTTCGACCATACCGACAAACAATTTCCTCCCATTTGAAAAATCTAAATTTCACTCTCGAACTTTAATCGCCCACTTAATATTTTTCTAGACCTTAGTTTATTTCCCCACTAATTTATTTTTTTCTAGCCAGACGTACTCTTTCTTTCTCTACACTTCACCTTTCTACTAAGTCAAATTATATTCCCCAATAGTTTCTCTCCCACACTCTAATCAACAAGCAACCTACATGCACATTATACTCATTATTTTCCAAGGTCAACCATGAGCAAAACAAGACAATAGCATACATGCAACTACCACCCTATCCATTGACATAACACCATCCTCTTTCCTCCATGACATGCCTGACACAGTTGGCGGCAAGCAAGCCACAAGCGTGCATGCACACATCCCTCACTTTATTTCTCTACAATCACACTTTCGAGGGTCAACTTGTGTTTCTCCCAACATCTCTTCTCCCTGCAAACAAGACACCCACTACTTCATCTTTGGATAGATCAACTAGTGCTCCCTCGACACACTCACTCTCTCACTCCAAGCAAGATAAACAACAAAGAGGGAGCTATGGAGGGATAGGAGGTGAACGTATCAAGCATGGCCATCCATTCTCGTCGTTGCTCACTCCGGTGATGTATCAAGTAAATTATAAAGTTTTTAAAACCTCGAATGATATCTCCACTTCTCGCACACTCCATTTTCATCACTCTAGGCAGTCGTCATTGCCAAGTCGAACCACTAGGAGGGCTGCCATCGTCACCACGCCACGAAGGTAGCCATGTCTATCAGTCTTCTTCCCCTTCTTTCCTTGGTAGCCGCGCCAACGCCCCCTGCCTCGGTTGCCTCTAGTGCCAATGCTACCCGACCGTGCTGATGCCACCTCCCCTTTCCTCTGATGATGCCTTGGTGTTCTCTCGCGATTGTGCGCTGCCTCGGCGTCCACCTGCGCCAACGCCACCCCCTTCCACGCCGACGCCTCTCCCTATGATCGTGTCGACACTGCCTCTCTGTGCCACGTGCCTTGGTGCCCTCCCGCATGACCGTTGACTGAGGTCACTCCATGCTGCCGCTTGCGCATGCCACATGCGCATGAGGAATAGAGGAGGTAAAGAAGGAAGGAGGCAAAGGAGAGAGTGACAGAAGAGAGAAATGAAAGAAAGAGGAGAAAGCAAGAAAGAAAAATAAGGAAAAAGAGATGAAAAGAAAAGAAGAAAAAGAAGAAAAAAAGGGTGGGTTCCACCAGTGGGACCCATGCAGGCCCATCCTTTTCCAGCCATCTAGTCCAAATCTAGATTACATCCCCTCTATTCCTCCACATGCCAAATCTCATGAGCCAGGCCACTAGACTTCCCCTTATTTCATAAAATTCTATCATACATTCCTCTTCGTCTCTAGATTATTTTCCTTTTTTAATTATAATAATTATTTTTTCTACTGGTCTAGAAAATTAATTAATCTTTAAAATTTATATCCTCTCAGTTGTAAGTCCGGTTGATTACGTTCAACTTTCTTTTTTTTTTCAAATATTGATCTACCTAGTAGAACTATTATTTATTTAGTGTTATCTTATATTTTTAGGGTTTTATTTGGATTTCTTTTATAATTCGTGTTGTTCACTATGAGAGAGTTTTTGAATACCGCTTCTAAAAAAATTCTCGCCAACTAAGGCCAAGACAAGCCACCTTTTAATCATATTACTCTTATATTATAAATGTTTTTATTGCAAACATGCATATTTGATGTACACATTAATTTGTCCAACTATTGATCTATAAGCACATAACTGACGAACCTAGCTTCTAGTTACACTATTTTCGATAGGACTTGATAAACCAAATCCTTGTTGCTCCATGATAGATGTGCCATGATACATACGTCCTTTGGACGTAGGTGTATATCTACATCTATGCTAGATTGTCGTTATAGAAAAACATAGGTTGTGAAAGATTTATAAAACCTAGAAGTAGGTGGCTTTGAAAAATAAAAATTTTTATAGGAAAACTTGTGTGAATACTCTCCTGTTTTGGTTTATAAGTCGCGCATAAGGACCGATTTCTTTGGAAAATTCATCCAAGCATAAAACAACGACCACACAAACAATATGAAATATCATTGATAGACTAAGCAGCTAAAACATATGTAACTTATTAGCAGTTGAGGAACGCTAAGATATAGAGACAAAGAAATTCTCCTAATATACGGATTTGTCTTAATCGTAAGATACGGTACTGCTATACGGCGTGTCCTATATAGAGTGGGGTCTGAGACTGCTCTTTGAATTTAGTGACCTAACTATTTTTAAATTCTATAAGCTGTAATAAATAACAAATATAACTATCAATATATGTATACTATTTTTAATTTAATTTTTTATAACTTATAGAAGTTGAATTGTTGAGATATATAATACATTAATATATCTAGTTTATTTTTTTATTTTTTAACTATTTAAATAAAATATAAATAATAAAATAATATCTGTTAAGAGTTTAAAATCCATTCATAATGTGGATCAATGGGTCATGCAGGAAAACTCTGGCTGTTCAGAGCTTCTGGATCCTGACCTGACATGGAATATGCCTAAGTATATGTTGTTGCCATTCTGTTTCAGTCCTCTCTTTTGACGCTTTACTCTGTCTGAAGACCGGTCTGGCTATCTCTCGTTGCTTGGTTGCATAGTTGGACTGTGTGTGTTTTCAGCAATGGGAAAAGTACACTCTATTTTGCAGCAGCTGAAACGGCATTTTCTATGGTTATTCTTCTTCCAGAAATTGATGTTGACGTTTGACGATTGACGATCCGATTATTCCTACGAATCAAATGGACAGAGTTTCTGTTGCGATGGTTACACTTGGCATAGTATGGAAAGGCTGACATACACAAATCTCGGATATGGTACCTGTTGTACAAAGCAAAACAGAGCTAGGAAAGTATGGCACGCCATAATTACGATCAGAAATCAAATAAATGAGACGTATTTCGATGACGATGTGCTGAGTGGTATCACTACTACACTAAATAGCTCACATGGACAACAGTAGTGGTACTACTCCTTCGGATTAATTGTCAAGAATTGTGGAGTCATGTAGTAGTAGTACACACCATCAATGTGCACACCCCCTATTTTCCCTCTATGCCTAAGTTGCAACCATGACATATGCTCCAAATATTCCAAACTAACCCCTTCTTGCACTCCATATGACAAATGCATGTCTGTCTCACCTCTCTCATTTCTGCCATTCCATTCCCGACATAAAATCAAACATGCTCATTAGAATACATTTGTAGATCATAGCTATTTTTTTATGATTTGTAGAGAGTAGGTATTAAAACTGTATGTAAATTTGGGGTTGGTTTTGATTAGTTTAGAGGATGAAGTTTGGGAAGAGGGTCAAAAGAAGCTGGTGGAGGAGAGCCTCCCGGAGTGGAGGGACAAGTTCTTGGCGTATAAGCGCCTCAAGAAGCTTGTCAGGCTCGTCTCCTCCGGCGATGGCGAGGTCGCCTTAGTGAAGCTGCTCGACGGCTAGGTCGACAGGATCAACGCCCTCTTCCTCAAGCAGGAGGAGTTCGTCATATTGAAGAGGGTCTCGATCTCTCTCCATTGTCTCTCTCTGCAGCAAGATTTGGTCTTTTCAGTAGAAATGACGATTGTGAGCTGTGTGCGTGCACTGTCCGTCGCATGACGATTGTGAGATGAGTGCGTGCGTTGTCCGTCGCAGGAGCTGCAGGAGACGGTGGAGAAGGCGGCCGACGGCGGAGGGCGGAGGGCGGCGCCTGGACGCGGCGGAGATGAGGACGGTGAGGAAGGCGATCGTGGACCTGCACGGGGAGACGGTGCTGCTGCTCAACTACAGCGCTGTCAACTACACATGTTCGAATTCGGCTGAGCCATGGATTTTAATTTTATCGAATTTCAAATTTTAAAATTAAGAAGTGAAATTTTTCAGAGTTTCCTTAAGCGACTCGAAGAGATCTTAAATCTCAAATTTTTTCGATGGGTCCCGGTAGTGTACCATTCCAGGGAACACAGCAGATTTTGCTTAAAATTTTTTTTTGCGGCAAACAGCTTCCGATACTAGTATTAACTCTGATTTTTGAATTGATCAACGAACACTGTTCAACTTGAGACTTACGTAGTCGTCCAATGTGAGTCAACAGTATCTTTATGTTGCACATTTTTAGACTGCCAAAATTTTCCAACAACAAAATTTATTCAGTTCATTGCATAAAACAACATAAAGATATTTAATAGTTACAATTTTTGTCCCATTGTAAAGTAATCATAGATAATGATTTATGATAACTATTTGAGGTCATAATCAAATCAATTAAATATTGGATAGTTGAAAAGTTTATTTTAAAAAATTTCTAAGAAATACTGATAAAAGAATATTTTTGAAGACAACATATTGTTTACGATAGAAAACATACTTGTGATAATTAATAATTGTTAGCAAGTTATATTTATCTTTTACACTCTTGTTCTTGCACCTTAGCTGCTTAATATTAATTAGGTTTGAGATTTTCTAATTTAGTGTTCTTGAACTAAGTCCACTGCCTATATATATTTATAACCTTCTGTAATATATGATTATCTAATATACAATATAGAGTTTTTCTCATTTACATAGTATCACGAGTCTAGATTACATTCGATTCTTCTTCTTTTGCATCTCTGGTGTGCTGCTTCTAGCGCCACCCTCCTCTAGCCTGCTGCCTCTGCGCCACCCCTCTCTTCCCTCCATGGCCGGCTTTCTCCACCCTTCTACTGATGGTGACGATGCCAAGCGCAAGCGGCTAGAGGATGCTCATGCCGCCACGGCCAAGGCCTGCTGTGCCGTCATGAGGCCGCTGCCATGGCCATCGAGTGTGATGCCACCGCCGCGCGTGTCCGCGCTGCCCTGGAGTGCACCGCTGCCACACCTCCCCATGAAGACCCACCGAAAGACGTTGACGAGGTCGCGGCTTCCTTCTTCGATGGCCCTCGTCCATCAGTTCACGCTGCCATGATTCTTTAGGAGGCCACCACGGTTCTAAACCTCTACGCCCAAGCTGTGGCCGTTTAGAACATCTACAGCCTTGTCCACGTCATTCTTGACGTCAACTCCGGCAGCTTTGCTCGGTAGCACGAGCAATTCCTGCTCACCCTGGGCAAGTATTCTCTTCAAGGCCATGTCCTTCATGATGATCGTCCCCTGAACTTGCATGACTGGGAGCGCATGGATTGCATTGTCCGTTCTTAGCTCTATGACACCCTCTCCGACAACCTCCTCGACATTGTCAGGAGCCGCGGCGACCAAGGCATCACTGCCCGTACTACCTGGCTTGCCATCGAGAGTCAATTTCTCGGCAACCAGGAGGCGCGAGCCCTCATCCTCGATGCCAAACTCCATACGCTCGTCTAGGGGGACCTCTTTGTCACCGACAACTGCAAGCTACTCAAGATCATCGTCAACAACCTCGTCAATCTTGGTCAACCAGTCAGCGACCACTCCCTTGTCCTCAACCTCATCCGAGGCTTGAACGAGCAGTTTGCCTCCGTTGGCCACCATCTCCGACATGGCCGTCCCTTCCCTTCCTTCTTAGAGGCTTGCGATGAGCTCATCCTCGAGGAGCTTACCATGGGGCCCTCGACCCCGTCTCCCCCTACAGCTCTTGTCGTCGGCACAGGTAGTGGCTCCTTGTCCTCCCGCCCCGCCTCCTAGCTGCTCTCTGGGCATCTCACCACAGGCCCGAGAGTGGTAAAGAGGGCAGTCTTAGCGGCAAAGGTAGCTACAGGGTTGGCAAAGGTGGTGGCTCAGGCACGCCTGCTCCACCCAAACAGAGGGCAAGTGGGCCTTGGCCAACGTCTTACAACTCGTGGCTCATCATCCTCGGGCCGCGCTCCATGCCTCATGCTTTGCCCGCTCAGCCACCACACCAGCAGGCGCTGCTGGCCCAACAGGAGGCCTTCCTAGTCTCGCAGCAGCTCCCACCAGTGTCGTTTCAGCAGTACCTATAGTAGACCACTCCTGCTGCCTACTACGGTCAGCAGGGTGCCCCTCTGCTTTTCCTCGGCGCCTCGGCTCTTCCTGGCTTCTACAACGCACAGACCGGTCTTCCGGCACCCTTCAACAGCCGCCGAACAACGAATGGTACTTCGACTCAGGTGCCACCTCCCACATGACCTCTGATTCTTGCACTCTTTCACACCCTATCTCTTCATGGTATCCTTCTTCTTCTATTGTTGTCGGCGATGGCTCGTTACTCCTTGTCACCACCATTGTGCCACCACTCTCACCAACTCTCTGTTCTTTAATAATGTTCTTGTTTCCCCATGACTTATTAAGAATCTCATTTCTATGCGCCAGTACACTACTGACAATAATTGTGCTGTTGAATTTGACCCTGCTGGCTATTTTGTGAAGGATCTGGAGTCTTAGAAGGTGATCATCAGGTGCAATAGCTTCGGGCCCCTCTACCCATTTCACCTTTGCAGCACCACTGTTCTCGCCACTGATTCTTCGCTTTCACTCTGGCATCGTCGGCTTGACCACCCTGGTCACGATGCCTTGTCTAAAATCACCTCTGTTATCCCTAGTTGTATTAAAGAAATTAATTCTTTCTATCATGCGTGTCAATTAGGATGCCATACTCACCTTCTTTTTCAGTCATCCTAATCTCGGGCGTCTAGTTTATTTGAGCTTATTCACTATGATTTGTGGACCTCTCCAGTCGCCAGTGTTTCTGGCTTCGAATACTACTTAATTATACTTGATGATTACTCACACTTTGTTTGAATTTTCCCTCTTTGTCTCAAATCTGACACGTTTGCCACTCTGACTCATTTCTTTGTCTATGTTCGCACTCAGTATACCGTCGCTGTAAAAGCCATCCAGTGTGACAATGGTCGGGAGTTTGATAACTTTACCTCCCGCTCCTTCTTTCTCACCCATAGCATACACCTCTGCATGTTCTGCCCATATACCTCATCTCAGAATGGGCGGGCTGAGCGCATGATCACTATCAACAATGTGGTTCCCTCTCTTCTCTTTTAGGCATGTATGCCCCCTTCGTACTGGGTTGAGGCCTTACACGTCGCCACACATGTTCTCAACATTCTACCTACCAAAACTCTTCAATCCTCTACACCACACTCTGTCCTGTTTGGTGTCTAGCCCAAATACAACCATCTTTGTGTTTTTGGCTGCACCTATTATCCTAACCTCTCCGTCACAACCACTCACAAACTTGCACCATGATCCTTCTTGTGCATTTTTCTTGGCTACTCCTTCCATCATAAAGGATACCGCTGTCTTGACCTTCAGTCCAATCGTGTTCTCATCTCTCGACACGTTGTGTTTGATGAACACTCTTTCCCTTTCTCACGACAGTCATCTCCTACTGATCCGGTAGCCCTTGATTTTTTAATTGATGATGCTAATCTCGTGTCCAGTTCTATCAGTGCACCTCTACCTTTATTTCCTACAAGTGCTCCCATTGGTGTTCCTGCATAGCCACGTGCGGCCTCGACTGTCGGCACACCACCAGCACCTAACGCGGGCTGTCCTCGTGTGGCATCCAGCACGGGCATGACTGTCGAGACAGAGGCTACCACTCCGATGCCTGACACGACCCCTACGCTAATCTCTCTGGTTCGACCAGGCGCCCGGCAGGACACTCTCTCTGCGCCTGCTGCTGTTGTAGCTCCAGGCACTTCGCCTGCCACTATTGTTATTGCAGCCCCTAGTGCCCCGGCTTCCCCTGCTGCTATAACAGCCTCGGGCAGGCCCCGACCGCTGCTGGTCTACTCGCGGTGCTAGGCAGCAGCTCCTCAGCAGCCGACTGCCCCCAGCATGCCAGCTCATCCCAAGGGTGCCGTGTTCGTGCAGCCTATCACCAACAACCATGGCATGACGACGCGCACCAAAGCTGGTCACCGGTTTTCCAGTGTTTACAACAGCACAACACTGTCACCGGTGCCCCACACCTTCCGTGGCTCCGTTGCCGATCCCAATTTGCGGGCCGCCATGTAAGAAGAATTCTTTGTCCTCCATCAGAACAACACATGGGAGCTTGTCCCTTGACCACCTCAAGTCAACATTGTTATCGACAAATGGATTTTCAAGCTCAAGTTCAGGGCTGATGGGTCTCTCGAGCGATACAAGGCTCGATGGGTCCTTCGTGGTTTCACTCAGCGCCCTGGCATCAACTTTTATGAGACATTCAGTCCTGTTGTCAAGCCGCCATAGTTTGGACAGTGCTCTAACTCGTCCTCTCTCGTGGATGACCAGTTCACCAGCTCAATGTGAAGAATGTCTTTTTTCATGGGACTTTGTCTGAGACTGTTTTTGCTACACAGCCTACTGGTTTTTATGATCCAACTCATCCTAGATATGTCTGTCTCAACAAGTCTCTTTATTGCCTCAAACAGGCTCCTCGGACATGGTACGGTTGCTTCACCACCTTTATTCTCTCACTTGGCTTTGTGAATGCGAAGGCAGACACCTCCCTATTTGTTTACCATCATGGCGCCGACACAACATACTTACCACTCTATGTGGACGACATCGTGATCACTGCCTCATCCACGGCTGTCCTCCGTCGCATCATCTCTGCTCTACAGCATGAGTTCAACATAAAGGGTCTCGGTCAGTTGCACAATTTTCTTGGAACGCAAGTTCAGCACCGTGATGGATGCATTTTCTTGTCTCAGTAACAATACACGATGGAGATTCTTGATCGGGCTGGTATGGTTGACTGCAAACCCTGCTCCACTCTAGTCAACACCAATCCGAAGCTCTTTATAGTCACTGGTGACTCAGTTTAGGATCCCCCGATTTTTGCAGCCTGGCTGGTGCCCTTCAGTATCTCACTTTCACTCGTTCGGATATTGCTTATGCCATTCAACAAGTTTGTCTCCACATACATGACCTATGGGAACCTCACTTGGCTGCCCTCAAGCGGATCTGTCGGTATGTTCGTGGTACTCTTCATTTGGGTGTGGTGCTCCGTCCCATAGCGCAGCATGAATTGGTCGCCTACTCTGATATCGACTAGGCCGGTTGCCCGGACACTCGCAAGTCCACTTCTAGCTATGCGGTCTTGGTGACAACCTCATCTCTTGGTTCTCCAAGCGCCAGCACACCGTGTCCCGATCCAGTGCCGAAGCTAAATATCAAGCCGTTGCCAATGCCGTTGCTGAGGCTTCCTCGCTACGTCAACTTCTCAGTGAGTTATAGTACCCCTTGCAGCGCGCTACATTGGTCTACTGTGACAACGTCAGCACCGTCTATATGTCCGCCAACTCGATCCAGCATCAGCACACCAAACATATCGAGATTGACCTCCACTTTGTCCGAGAGCGTGTTGCTCTTGGTGTTGTTCACGTTCTCGATGTTCCAACAATCTCTTAGTATACCGACATCTTTATCAAAGGACTATCATCTTTGCTCTTCACTGAGTTTAGAACCAGTCTGAACGTCCGCTGCACCGATACTCAGACTACAGGGGGTGTTAGCAAGTGATGTTTGTGTTCTAGACTCTTATGCTTATATATATTTGTAACATGATTATCTAATATATAATATATGATTATCTAATATATAATACATTCAAAGAAATATACTTTTCCACCTAAAATATAATAATTTAATATTAGATTATATATAAGTATTACGTAGTGCCGATAGTAAGATTAGTATGTAGCTTTCGTATTATGTCGTGAGAATAAGCTAATTGTCAGCTTCTTTTGGCGGACAAATGGGTGCAAATTATAGCGATGATGGATAGGCGGCTGAGGCGCAGTCCCCATGGCCGGCGAGGCACGGCGATAGATTGATCTAACCGAGAGAAAGAAGTGCGAAGGAGACGGGCACACCGTGAGGCAGGAAGAACGAGTGAAGCAATTGGAGACAGAATTAGAGATTAATGTTCTGCTTGACCATAGCGAGAGATTACAGACTCCTTATGTATACTCTAAGAGACAACGTCCTACACGTTCGCGTGGCCAACGGCGACAAGCTGACATGTGCAGGTGTGGCAGACAACATCTCCATCGCCATCGACGACCAAGCCTTCGGGGTGGACGGCTACACCATCCCCCTCGATGCCTTCGACGTGGTCCTTCGCCGGCCTCCTGGAGGAGTTTGGCGGCCTCTTCGACGGACCGCGGGGGCCAAGGCATCATCTGCCGCAAGCTCGTCCGCGTTTTCAGGGCCAGTTCAAGGCTGACGGCACGTGTGGCGATTCTGCGTCGACTACCCAGCACTCAACGACAGGACTGTGAAGCCGATGGTAGAAGAACTCATCGACGAGATGCAGGGCACCCAAACTCGACCTCCCATCAGGCTACCACCAGGCGCATATGTGGCCTTCCGACATTGAGAAGACGGCATTTCGCACCCATCAGGGGGCTGCTTGAGTTCCTAGTGATGTTCGGATTGACTATGTCCCGGCGACCTTCCAAGCCCTCCTACGTCCATTCCCTCACCAGTTTTTACTTGTTTTCTTTGATGATATACTTATATACAACTCATCTTGGGCGGAGCACCTTCGCCATGTCCCGGGCGGTTTTCTCGTTGCTGAAGTACTACCGGCCTCTTCCTCAAGTGCTCTAAATGCTTCTTCGGCATTCCCTCGATGGCATGCATACCTGGGACACATGATCTCAGGCGACTGGCGTTTTGTTTTTCTTGTTACCTGTGAAATGCAATGAGATGCAAGTCTCGCCCAAAATAATTGATGACCTGTGAAATTGCAGGGCTGGCAAAGATGCTGAAGAAATACGACAAGCGCACCGGCCGTCTCCTCCGTCTGCCCTTCTTCACCACGGAGCTCATCTCGAGGCTCTTCCGCACCATGGATGCCGTCTTCTCCTCTGTGGCAGTCGGTGACTGGTGGAAGACGAAGGATGCTCTGACAACGCCGTCATTGCTCCAATGGCAGACCAGCAGCAGGGCATCTTCCGGAAGAGCGGCGACGATGGAGCTCCGGGTGGTTCTCGCTGCCTCGCCGGAGTCCGACGTGCTGCAGTCCATCCAGATCGATCGTCATCGGAAAACATGGGGATTTTTATGATTTCTATGCCTAATTACCGGTCCTAGATTGTATGAAACGAGTAATGGAGAGATTAGCAATGTGCAATACTTGTGAACTCACATGTCAGAGGTAGAGAATATGTGTACGCATATAGAAGAAAATTCTTGTAACACTGATATGAAACACTTGAAACTACACAACAGACAAAATTTGGACTTGAGAGATCACAGGATGTACGGACACAAAACAGCCACACTCTCCCCTGAATCACATACGTAGCTTCCTTCTATAGTTTATGCATTGCATTCATTCAGGCATCCGTCACGCCCCATTGCCTCAACAATCTACACTCAAAATGCCGCAGCGATTAGAGTTATTGCAAGGAGTTTTCCTACATTGGCTGCTTGCAGTTCAACGATAATTACAGAATTCAACTTCCAGATCAAAACGGCTGATTCCATTGAGGAAAGCAACATCTCCAACAGAACTTGTGTACATCCCAGATTGTACCTTCAGAATGCCAACACACTAGTTGCCTAGTGCACCCTTTTTGTTCTATGAAGATGTCGACTTCCGCCTCACTACCAAATCATCAGCTGAGTAATACTCAGCAATAAGGCGGTACATATATGACGGACTGTGCCCTCCGCTGTTACATAAAGGTAAATACTATGTTAGCAAAGTAACCAGCAATGGTTTTAATACAAGGGTAATGATTATACAGACAGTATAATAATGGTTGGCATATGTATAAATTAGCTCAGCAACAAGTTAGAAGTGTCAATTGCCAATGGTAGTTTTCTTATACATCAGGATCATGTGATTAACTGAAGTTTCATGCATACACTATCTTCAGGATATATTACGCCAGAAGTATGATTTCATCACATCAGAATTTACAAACACAGCATCTGAGATTTTGAAGCAGAAATATTCTCCAGTTTACACAATGGTGTCCATGCTCTGATATACCCAACTATTAATGACTTAATGCAAGCAGTAACAAGCACTGCTAATGGATAAAAAACAATGCAGGGTACTTACGTATCAGTGATGAAAAGGCTCACAAGCTTCGGTGGCACATAGTCAAACGTTGGATTGACAACATTCAGAAGAGGAGTGCCATCCTGAGTACTGAAGTTCATGCAATTTGAGAACTCGCCAAAATCAAGCAGATCGGATGGTGATTTAAGTTCATTCAGTAAAACCTCAGGGTTGTGTGGATACAAAGGACACAGCTGTCATGTGAATGAAGAAAAAATATTAAATTTCTACCCAAAGACATTGTGTTTAATAACATTATTAGTGATATCAGGTGATCTGAACGTCCAAACAGCAAATAGCAGCTCTTGTTATGAGCAACGGCTTGCACAAATATTTCTAGCTTCAAAGGTATAAATGCCTTCTATTGAGCGTATAAGTGGGATCTCAGTAAATTGGTCGCTATTATCAATTGTTAGATGCCACAGTGCTAATGCTCACAAGGACAATGTATTTTGTTATGAACTAAAGTAAAAAAAAAGAAGGAAAGAATGCAATTAGCGACATATACATTGAGTCAAAGCCCAATCTTGACTACTGAAACTGCAAGTATCAAAGGGATGACCTCAGGGCAGAGACGAAGATTTGTAAGGAACAGCAAATGATGACAAACTAAAGCATAATTAGTGGTATCCTATTGTATGATGACTGCATTACATCATGACCATCTGGAGCCTACTTTGTCCAGTTAATACTTCAAAGGGACAAGTGGGTTAATAACATGACAAGAACAAGAACAAGAACAACATCAACCTTTAGTCCCAGGCAAATTGGGGGTGGGCTGGAGATGAAACCCAAGTCAAAACATGTGAACCAAAAGGAGCAGTACTAAAAATAATTAAAGTAGGAATAGTACAAATTAGAAAAGGGATTTGGGGTTAATAACATGAGAATACACAAACTGATTATCAGGCCAAGGAATAGCATGACATAATCCCCTTCAAGATAATAGGAGAGCATATGTTCTATTTAGTTACCCAGAATGGAACCTCTGGGTATTGAAAGCTGTAATGAAAATGCATAGTATACAGAAATCAACCTTGTGACTGCCAGCAACCACAACAAAGGGCACAGCATGCCTTTGAGCAGCAAGTGCAACCATGTTCATTCCTACTGGTGCAATAACACCACCATTTGCCATTATGGCATGGGCTCCAACTATTACCTATAAGATAAATCAGGAGCTTTATTATATTTCTAATAAATACAAGAACATCTAAACAACAACAATCACCCTGCAGGCATACCATGTTAACACGGGAGATCATGGCAAAGACTGCAGAGTCTGTTATAACAGTAGTTTGTACACCCTTCTCAACCAGTTCTTTTGCAAGCACATGTCCCTGATGCCTGATTCAATCATTGAAAAGAAAACTATGGATGAAGCAAAAGGTCATCCTATCCATAAGAACTAATCAGTTCACATCAAAGTTGGCAAAGTGCACATACCTTGGAGCACCTTCAGCAACAAAAACGCGAAAAGATCGCTTTTTCTCCTTGGCAGCATACAGGAATTCTTTCACGGTCCTAGAGCGACCTAGAGTTAGAATTACTTCACTGTAGCAAAGAAAAGCAGTAGTCAGCTACAGTAGCATTTGTATAAGCTATATATATTCAGTGGATCCTTAGGTATTAAAAGGATCATAGAATCGAATTCTTATATTAATAAATACACAAGCATTATATCTGTCAGATTCTTTAAACAGAAGAATACACAGAAGTCCTTCAGTATTACTAGGGTAAATATTGATAGGCTTAATATTATGTAGTACGGGTGTCGCTGTGCCATAGGCGCAGACTGCTTTTCTTCTTAATTACTCCCTCCGGTCATGAAAAATATGCTATTTTGGATGATATTTCAAGTAAAACTTGAAAATGCTACCAATATCATTTTTTAAAATAGATTTCTCAAAACTTTGAATATTTAATTGGATGCATGAAAAGCATGTATACACTTGTCTTGCAAAGTACTTGCATAATGTTATCAGTTTTCTTCGAATATTTTCCAATAGAAACTAGCGGACAAAGTTGCATTTTAAGGATCATGACCATGTCCAAAACGACATGTTTTCAGGACAACATCAATTATATTTTTAGATAGAGACAAATACAGAAAACAACTAGGATGTGCTAGTTTCGATAGATTTTAGTAACAGATGAAGGTAGTGTAAACACCAAATTGTACAGATGACAGGTTATTTAGTTCTAGAGTATGGCAACCAATAATTATTCACGCTTTCTTGAATACACATGTGAAACAGCTTAAAAATGATTTTCACACCAGAAGCATAGATGAAATTAGTTTAGCTAAATAGTAATAACATTGTACTACTGGCAAAATGAAATCATACTTCTGGTGAATATGTTCCACAGCTTGCTCAGAAATCTGGTCATAGCACGTATCAATCTCATCAATTAGATCACCAATGGCTGCAATAACATCATGCTTGAGTTTCCGAGATTTTGAGCTCTTATCTCCAGCTGCCCACAAGGAACTTTTACAATTTCAGGACCAACAGAACATAAGTGAATATACAGGCCCTAAAAAGTTAACACAAACTTAACAATAAATTGCCCATTTATAGTCATTTGTCAAAAAACTACATGACAAAATAAATTAAAAAAACATGAATACCTGTTCAAGTGGAACATGAGCAGTAAAAAGAGAGTTTGTGACAAAAAAAATTACATTTTCCATCAGAATCCCCAGTTGATGATGCAGAACGTGAAAGTGCAGTGTTCACAGGAATATCTTCCAGAAGTGTCTGTAATGACGGTGCCCGGAGGGCATTTCTAGCATGGGCAGCAAGGACAGCAGCAGATAAGGTAGGGTGATCATCATTTCCACTGTCATATTCATCATCGCTGTCAGCAGTCACTGAAAGGCCTTCAATACCAACTGCTGTAGAAGATATATCCTCCTCTTTTATTATATGCAAAACACGTCTCACAATATTTCCAACAGAAAGTTCTGCAAAATCACCATTTATTAAGAGCTCACATTAAGCTTAGGATCAAAAGGATAAGTGACGCATTTTTATTACAAAAAATTAAAGCATTAGAGGTAGCTGCTAGCTATTTACATAATGCTCGCTAATCTCCAAGTATCCTATACATTAAGTTGAAACTGAATAGGAGTTATCACCTTCTACTAATCAGTCATTGCAGTATACAATGCACCATGATGAAAGCATCATTCTGACATCCAAATACCCACTAAGCAACAGGTTAACTCATAACTAAGCAACTGGGTAACTCATAAGTCTTGCTGATTGATATCTATCTATAGATGATTTTTTAGCGAGAAACATTTAACTGTCTTAGCTGATAAACATCCAACATATTATTGTGCTGGACCTACACACTAAAAGAGAAAGAGGAAATAAAGAATTCACTAACGTGGCTTTGAATGAATAAGTTAGATTCATGAGACTGACATGGCAAGAAGATTTATTTCCTCTTGCGAAAAAAAGCTGGACGGAGCTAATGAAATGCTTTAGTTGATATGCCAAATGTAATTTCCTAGGAATGCTAGGTCTATTGTCTCTCCAATTGCATGTCATATATCAAATGTGCTAGTCTTAAAACTGAACATATGTTCGATCAAATTTAGATTCCATAACATTTAGAGACAATCAGTGTTTGGTAGTGACAGACTACTCATATAGAAAAGAAACACAGTAACCAACAAACTAAGAATTAAGATGATTTGCAAGATAACTGTTCTACCATCCTATTGGATGGTTCTGGTCTAATAGCATTTTGATTGGCACTCTTTTTGAGAGACCAAACAAAGGCAATACAGAAAATCCTCAAATTCAAGCTCACGTAATCTATTTCCTAGCAAGTTTTCCATTCATTCTGTGAGACCTCCCTAATAAGAACCATTATCTAGGAAAGAGCATCATAATTCCAGATAATTCTGGTAAACCACGGCAAAAGATGTACCGGCTTGGAGCAAAACAGAAATATCATAAGCACAGGGAAACTTTTGGGGGACGCACCGATGGGGTTGGCGGCGATGAGCTGCTCCCCGACGCCGCGGACGGCGTCCGCGAGTGCCGCCGCCTGGTTGGTGCTGCCCATGCGTTGCTGCGACACCACCGACCGCAGCAGCTCCGCCGTCTGCCGCGCCACGGCGTGGGACCCCTCCACCTTGCTGCCCACGGAGTGCGTAAGTCAGAGCGAGGCAAATCGAGGCAACGAAGCGGAGAGAGGGCGGGGTGGAGCAGCTGCCTACCGGCGCTTGAGCTTGAGGACGAATTCGCTGACGAGCGGCTGCACGTCCGGCATGGCGGAGAGCAGGAAGGGATTCCGCGAGAAGGGGGAGAGGAGGAGGAGCTCCGATTTGGGGGCCGGATCGGCGGCGAGGGGTTAGGGTTTTCGGAGAGGGATGGGGAGAGGAGGAAAGAGAGATGCTGCGCTACGAGTTTCTCGATTTGGTCCTCTGCTGCTGCATATTGTTCATGTGTTGTACTTGTACAGGGCGAAAATAAGGATGACGCTGATCTCAGTGACCTGTAAACTCACGGATTGGTTCATTTGGTCCTCACGGATTAGAATATACCACGTCCCATTCTCTAAGTATTTTTAAATTTAAATTTAATATTATCATATAAACATTTTTTTACAGATTTTTATGAATATAAAACAAACCACCACTTTTCACAATAATAAAAAAATACAAGTAGAAATATAACATAAAATGTGTGAAATTCATACAAAATAAAGAATATTAAAAAAACAGCCAGTGCAGAGTAAATCTAAAATTCGAATTAAAAATTAAAAAATAATTAATATTAAGACAAGACTTTATGTAGATATTCAATTTAGAAACATCATAAATTAAAAAATAATTACTTTTCACGTAGCAAGAGTCTATGTAGAATACAATAGAGATAAATATGAGATTTGGATTAAAAAAAATAATTAATATTAATAGAAGAGTGCATATAGAAATACAATTTAGAAAAAACCTAAAATTCACATTAAAAATTAGAAAATGGTTAATATTGATAGAAGAGTCAGTATAGAAATATAATTTAGAAACTTATAAATTTAGATTAAAAATGATATTAAGAGAAATATTATACGTAAAAATATAATTTAAAAATATTTAAAATTTAAAATAAAAGATAAATATTATAGAGAAAAAGTTCATGTAGGACTACAATTTATAAATATTTTAAATTTAATTTTAAAATAAATAGTATTAAGGAAAAGAGTTTCTACGTTTAGAATTATCTTAAACTTATGTAAAAAAATAAATATTATTGAGAAAAAAAATTCATGTATGAGTGAATAATCTAAATTTAGATTAAAAATCAATAATATTGAAAGAAGAGCATAAAAATATCACGTAGAAATATAATTTAAAAATATGTAAAGTTCAAATTAAAAGATAAATATTATAGAGAAAAAAAGTTCACTACAATTTATAAATATTTTAAATCTAATTTAAAAATAAATAGTATTAATAAAAACATTTCATGTAGAAATAAAATTTAAAAATATCTTAAACTTAGTTCAAAACAAATATTATTGAGAAAAATATTTGGTAGAACAATTTAGGAATAATCTAAATTGAGATTGAAAATAAATAATATTAAGAGAAAAGTTAATATCTTTACTTATCTATATATTTATATTTAGGTAGACATTTTCTAATTAGGATATTCAAACAATTATGATCATGGATTAAAAGATTTTAAGTAACGATGAGATTAAAACCCCACGCAATGGGCCACTTTTTAAAGCCCATGATCAATCCGTTCTATGCAATCCACCATCGCGTATCAATCTCAGCTTTTAATGGTATGTTCATATATCTCCACGGTCGATCTGACTTGTGTGGAGACGTGCTTGTGGCCCAGGAACGCGCCCTCCACTAGCGACGGGACGGGCGCTAGCGATGAGAGTTTATTTTAAGTCACGTGTTTATATAGATAAAAAAATCTCTCGGTGTAACCATTACAAATTTTAAAATAAGTTAGGAGATTATAATACGAAACAAATCTAGTACATGGTATTAAGGCTTGTTTCATATAAAGCTCTTCCTCATCTGGCTGATTTTATTCCTTGAAAATAATCAACGGCAGTAACATATGGACTAAATATATCCTTATATTCAATGTCGTACTTAAACCTCTTTGTCACTCAACGAGCTTTGTACTGGACTAAACTTCCATCAAATTTTCTTTTAACCTTATATACTTATTTACAATCTATAATATTTCTTCTCTTTTTATGTGGAACAAGATGTCAGGTGTTATTATTCATTAAGGTCATATATTCTAAATCCATAGCGTTTTTCAATCTTTGTGCATAAAAGCTTCTAGATTTTGAGGTTTACCATTAATTGTTAAATAAGCTTATCATACCTTATGGTATCATTGGTGTACACTTTATTTTTACTAATTCCACTCTAAAGCCGTGTGTGTGGCTGAGGTAATGTTATCGATGGCGCAGCCGATTATTCTGCTCCAGCTGACGGCACTGCTAATTCAGGCATAATTGATCTCTGTGGCCGTGCATGTGGTGCAGCCGATTCAGACGCAGTCGATCTCTATAGCAGTGTGTGGTGCAGCTGATAGTTTTGCGATAGCTACAGCCAATTGTTTTGTCGTAGTCGATGACGTGGTCGATTGTCTAGCCGATAGTTATGTTGTAGCCAATGATACAACCGACTGTTCTGTCGCAGCCAATAACTCAACCGATTGTGTAGTCGATGGTTGTACCGTAGTCGATGTTGCAACTGGTTGTTTTGTCTTAGCTGATGGTACAACCAATTGTTCGGTTGCATCAATATTTACTGTGGGAACCTATGAATGCCTTGCTAATTGCTTATCAACATTATTAGTTTTATTGGGATTAGGAACATCAGCCATTGAAATAAGCAACTTTGCATCCCTAGACACATATACAATAGAATCAAGACGATGGTGCGGTAATAAAACAATTTCTGACCACAAACGAGCACTAGCATTAGGATACAATTTAGTGAAAGGAAAAATTATTTTATTAAAGATAACATCACGAGATATATAAACACAACCGGTAAAGATGTTAAGATATTTAAAACCTCTGTGAATATTGCTATAGCCAATAAAAGCATATTGGTTGGAGCAAAATTGGAGTTTTCTAGTGTTGTAAGGTCTAAGATTTGGCCAACAAGTACAACCAAAGGTTGGCAAAGAAGCATAGGTTGGTTTTAGATAGAATAGGTGCTCTAGGATGTAGAATACTCAATGAATTTACTTGGGGTACGATTGATGAGATGAGTACTGTAAGGATTGCCTTATCCCAAAATTTGAGAGGCATGGAAGTATGTGCAAGGAGAGATAGACCCACTTCTATAATATGACTGTGTTTTCGTTCAGCAACACCATTTTATTGATGGGCATGAGGACAGAAAACTCGATGAGTAATGCCTATCTATGAAAATAAGGAATGTAATATTTCCTATTCACCACCTCAATTAGATTGCAATGTAACAATGTTTTGATTGAATAGCCTTTCAACAAGATTATGGAATTCACGAAATATCTGAAACACTTTTGAAATTTAAAGAGATAGATACAAGTAAACTTGCTAAAATCATCAATAAAACTGATATAGTATTTTTTCCCAACAGAATCAAGTGCTGGACCCCAAACATCAAAATAAACAAGTTCTAAAGAAAATTTTGACACACTAGAAGATGTAGAATAAGGTAACTAATGACTCTTGGCCATTTGACAAGCATCGCAAACTTCACAACTTATGGATTCTACCAAACATGACAATTTATTATTGCTAACAATTTTTTGAACAATAGTTAAAGATGGATGGCTTAGCCGACTGTGCCATCTCATAAGAGATGGTCTGATGACTTCAAGGGCTTGTTTTGGTATAGGTTCTAAAGGATAGAGGTCGCATCGACACCATACTCTAAGAAGAGTGTTCTTCGTTTGCCGATACTTGATAAGGAAAAAATTAGGGTAAACTTCAAGATAAGCATAGTTATCATATATAAAATGACGAATAGAAATAAGATTTTTTATAGCCTTTGGAGCATATAAGATGTTGTTTAGATGTAAATCACGGCTAAGGGTGTGAATAGTACCATGATCGATGTGGCTAATGTCCATACGTGAACCAGTGGCTATTTGGATATGATCTTTTCTAGCATATTTCTCGTCGGTGGTCAGCCTATACAACTCGTCTATGATGTGATCAGTTGCTCTGGTGTCCAGGTACTAGTTTGTGTCAATACCATATGAATTGGTCGTAACAGCGATACTCTTTCCTATAGCATAGTCTTCATCGAACCCATAGCAACAATCGGCAACAACATGTCTAATCTTACCACAGAGTTGACATATAGGTCATTTCCCTCCATTATTGGTGGTGCCACGACCTGCTCTAGAGTTGCCGTCGTTGTTACGACCATGACTATAGTTGTGACCATGGCCTCCTCTGCTGTGGATTGGTGCTCCACGTCTGCCACGATGCATCATGTTGGCTTGGTAGCCGGCTTGGTGCAGATTGTAATGATTCTCAAAGCTGAGGAGTTGCGAATACAACTCTGCTATCGTTTTTGGTTTAGGCTTGCTTGCAACAGCCGATACCACTGGCTCGTAGCTTTCATCAAGATCAGTGAGTATGTAGCCCACCATGTCTTCATCGACCATTGGCTTCCCTATTGTTGCCATCTCATCACCAAGTAATTTTATCTTGATAACATACTCTGTAACACTCATACTTTCTTTGGAAGTGGTTACGAGTAAAATACGCGTGTTCATAGATCATATACGCTTTTGTGTGGAGAACATCTCGTTGATTGCTCTCTAGTCTTGTTAGCGGTGTTCATGTTCACCACTTGCATGAGTACTTCCTTGGAGACCATCAATAGCAGAAAGCCAAGAAGCTGCTGATCAGTGACAACCCATTCATCATGTGCTGAGTTGGATTTTATCATAGTCCTGTCTCTATCTTTGACGTCGATCAACACCGCTAGAGCAGTGATCGCGCTGATGAGATACCCTTCCATACGGACGCCCTGTACAGTCAGAAGGATCTACGTCTTTCATACAAGAAAATTAGACTTTGTCAACTTCTCAGTGACGACTTGGTTAAAGAATGGATTGGTGATGGCTCTAATGGAGGAACTCACCATGACTCCACTAGATGGGATTTGGATGTTTATGGAAGAGAGGCTCTGATATCATGTATACTCTATTGTGAGCCGCTGTTAGGTGTTTATATAGGTCGAGAAAATTCCTCGACATAGATTATAATTAGAATATTACTATCCTCGATATATTATAATTTTCAAGATAAGATAAGAGATTAAGATAATGAAATAAACCTAACTATATCTACTATTTATAATATTATATCCTTTTTATATCTCTAACAAGTCACTCGAGGGCGGAATCTAGCCACTGAGTTGTCTCCGGACTAGGACCCGTGAGAAGCTGCAACCTTGAGAGTTCCATATTTTCAATCAAAGATTTAATCAGCACAATTTTCTCTTTTAAGTGTTTCTCATCTGAAATTGACTAACCAAGACTCATGCCGTACCATCCGAAAGATTTATTTGTTCTAGCCTTTAGGGCACCACAGGTGGTACGAGAAAGAATTTCAGTTAGTAAGTTCATGCTATAAATAATTGAAGAATCAATATAAATAACAACAAATTTCAAGGCTTTATTAGTTGTAGAATATTGTTCGTTTGAAAACGACAGTAAACTCAAGTTTTAAATAATCGGCTATTGATTAGCTGAATCATGTTATTGTGACAATACAACGTATTGGCATATTGTATTTAAAAAAAACATGCGACTGGAAATATCGTGTACTATTTAGTTTTATTTTTCCTGAAATTAACAATACCAACATATGTAATTCATAAATATGAAGTTTTTGAACTCTCAATTTGGGATTTCATTATTTCAACCCTTTAGTTTTCATTTTTCCAAAATTAATAGCTCTAAAATTTTAAAAGGCTTTATCCGTAGTAGAATAATGTCCATTTTACAATGACATTAAAATCAATTTAAAAATACCTAGCTATTGATTAAGTGGATTATATTATGGTGACAATAGATCATATTAAGATATTGTATTAAATAAAACATAGAACTGGAAATACCGTGGACTATTTAGTTTTATTTTCCCAAAATTAATAATACAAATATACATAATTCATAAATATGAAATCATAGTCATCTTGAATTCTCAATTTGGGATTTTATGGTTTCAACTCTTTATTTTTAATTTTCCAAAATTAATAGCTCTAAAATTTAAAATTAACAAATGTGAGGTTGTACATATCTTGAACTCTCAATCTAAGATAAAATTCAAATATAATAATTAGAAAGTTGTAACTAAGAAGATGGACTCTTCTTTTTAGTCTAAAATATTTTAATAAAAAAACCAATATATTTTCATGATTAAAATTTTCAATAAATTTACAATAACAATAATAATTAATAGCACTTATGAATTAATAATTACCAACTTATAGTTAATGTGTACTCTTATTTTAATTAAGCCATTATAATTAGGTAAAGGACATCATATTTATCATATAACTAAAAATTAATATGTATATACATCAATAAATAGCCATGCAACATACGGGTTCACGGCTAGTACTAATTTAACTGAAGATTCTTCCCATGTTAATACTACGAGCTAAAAATAGCTAAAAGTTCTAATGTTAATTGAGAATTCTTAGAATTCAACCATTAATCAAGAAAAATAAAATATGTTGATAGTCTAATTTACATAAAAAAAGACAACTAAAAATAAAAAGGGATGGATAATAGAGTTCCCATGAGTAAAGATAACGAAATAAAATATAATTAACCCAAGTGTTGATAAGGATGGATAATTTTCTATTTGGAATGAGTTATAAACTATGGTAAATATGTGATACAATATGATATTTTTAGTAGGTTGAATAGTTTGATATTTGAAAGATATTCAAAAATAAAAATAAAGATAGAGAAAAGAAGATAAACAAATATACAATTCATATATTCTTAGTTTATTGTATTATTAAGAAAATATTATAGTATCTATCATTTTGTTATCTAGACATAGAAATAATATTAGACATATATAACTTAGGTCAAGTTAGACAATAGTTTAAAATTGTATTGTTATTTTTAATATTTTTCTTTTATAATAATACGTGAAAGTCTATATAGTATTATGTGATAAAATTTTATAACGATGCTAGCCTCATAATCTGCGTGGGCTTCCATTGATTCCAAGATAATCAAGTACTTGAAAAGAGAATCTAACTAATTTAAAATTCAAAAATTAATAACTAAACTGATTAAATAAAAATCTTTTAACCTAGTATTTACTAAACGATCTAAAAATGTTTATATTTTGAAATGGAGCGAGCTCAAATTTAGGAATACAGGTGGCCTATAAACAGCTTTCATCCCTGAGATAGTATGAATTAATCTAGACTTATCTTTCTTTTACAATGTTGTCACCTCAACAGAAACGTAATGCAAACCTGATTTTTTTGGGTCGGTTTTTACCATTGGATGTTAACAAAGAAAATCAGGCAACACTTGACGAAGCTAACTACTATATTTTACTATGGCTTAGGTTTACTTATTAAGGTTTAGGTTTGACCTAATGTTGAAAGACATAAAACACAGTAGTATATATCACAGCAGCACTATCGAACGAAGGAGATTGCACTACCGTTCAAAAAACCCATCCCTACCAATTTATAATTGGCATCGCTACTGGTTTTTAACTAATAGTGTCTATCCAGCCATTATACTTAAATCATATGCGAACAAGCCGTTATAGCGGTGTACACAAATTTTGAATATTTGGATAAAAAACTGAAAATAATCCATATATTATCCCCTATATATACACACATAGACACGAAATACATACATGTCGATACATGACTCAAACTAGGGAACTCTACGTACACACATAGCTACTTTATCATCTCACATGTTTATTAATACTTTTTTTCTTTTCTTTTGACCTTTTCATCCGAAACCTGTATTTTTAAGCATCTAAATTACTTCGATTGTAAAAAATTGAAGACTACAAAGTTTTAGATTTGGTGGAGAGAGGCAACTTTCGTATAAATTTTTTTCTCAAATGAATTTCTTACATGACATCAAATTAAAAGGTTGTTGCAAATCTTGTCAAGGTTTATAGCTTTGATATAAAAATTGTTCCAAACCAAATTTATATAAAAAAGTTATGAATTTGTCCCCCGCCCTTATTACAATTCTGAACTACATGGTTATTGAGCTTCACATACGGTAATATTCACCGCTAGTGTGAACTAGCCGTGGTGACGACACTGCCGTTTCTTGTTTCAATGCTAGTTCATAATAATCTGTCCTGTATGATAATTACTGTCGTTGTTTTAGATAACGATACAGTTTTCAAAATCTATCATTAATTATAATTTTCTATTAAAATATATAAAATAAATAAATATTTATTTATTTTTATTATAGTCTATACCTATTGTTCTAGTATTTTCAAACTAAATACTTTAAAAGTTATTAAAAGTTAAGGTTTTAAAAGTTTCACCACACCCTTAACTAAAATGACAAGAATTATATAACTAGAGGGAGTACTGTAGAACAGGCAATAATGCCTTGAAGATTTATGTCCATAATTCCTACACTAGGACATAATTGCATATGTAAATTTTATTTACTGAAAGATTGGTGAAATGGTGGGGGGAGGGGGGGGGGCATCAACAGAAACTCCAGACCCAAAGAAAAAACAACTCGGAAGTTGGCAGCACTCTCTAGATCACACATAATCACACACACAAAAGCACCCAAAACACAAGAAGTTAGGGGAAAAAGAGATTTAGTGGGGGAAAGCAGCCCTTCAAACATCTTTTTTAAAGGAGGGAGGAATCAAACCTGGGCTAGCTATAGCCAACCACTGCTAGCCACTAAGGTTCAAGAAGTTAGGAACACCAGATACATTTCTAGAAACTAACAAACTGGAGCTTTCTTTACCTTTCATCCTATGTCTGCAAAATAGCCCAGGAAAATATCCAATAACTGAGTGAATAAGTTCTAATGGATCATTAGGAAATTTATTCAAAGCAAACATTATTCCTCGCTTCCCGTATACTCCCACTGGCATCAATCTCAGTTGGTCCCCTTTGAAAGCGTATATCCAAGCCCCAAACAAATGTGTCATTCTTGTTCATGATAGCTATCGTGAAAATCGTGGATACACGATTACTAGCGAGTTTATAATAATTATTACAACTTTCCTCATCTACCACACCTGCACATATATGTGAAAGTGTTCTTAGGGTGTGTTTGAATATCTAGTTTACTCTCTTATTATTTTTTAAGTGCACACCTTCTAAAGTTGTTTTAAAAATTATATTAATTTTTTTAAAATTTTTTAGGTTAATACTTAATTAATTACATACTAATAAATCATTGCCTTTTACGTGTGCGAGAGATTAGCTCCAACCTGCAGAAACGAACGCAGGCAATTAACTCGATTAGTATCGGAATCCGACGTGATCGACCGGCCTCAATCGTCTATATATAGCAGCTTGGTTATTAGTATAAGTTGCCCGAACATTGTCCATTGAACTTTTCATTACAGACGTGGATGAAAGGTAATTACTCTCGACTTCTGGTAACAACTTGATTATGTTATTATTGACCACAGACTGGGAGTAATTACCTTTCATCCTTGCGCGCTCACACGTTGCTACAAGAAAGTTTGAATCACACGCTGGTATGAATAAGGTTTATGATAAATTTGCTTTATAACTAAATGGTTTGGTTTTCTTTTTAGTATTTGCATCCAGATCAAAAGTTTAGAAATAATCGGGACAATGTGACTTCACCGGAGGAGAGATAATTTACACCATATCAAAAACTAAAAAATAATTAATGTAATATAACTTTACACTATCTTAGTTTTTCAATATACTATGCTATTAACCTTTAGATTGACTATTTGCTTATTAAAAAAGTATGACATATATTATTCATGTATTTACGTTATAACTTTAGATAAGATGAACAGATAAATATTAAGTCAAAAAGTTACAGCATCGCGAGGTATTTAAAAAAGGATGGAGTCAACTAACTATACTTATAGTAGAGGCAGCGGGTACCCTGCTCACACCTACAAATAGTAGGTTATATGCATCAAAATGACAAGCACCGGAGCACACGTATATACTCGGCCAATTCACGGCGCTGCTTCAACGCCTCCTCGTAGCTTTCCTCGGCGTCCTCGTCTTTGGAGAGCAGGCTGCCGCCAACTTGTCCATGGTCAGTCTGGACACCGCCGGCGGCGGACGGGCGCGCCACGCCCGCGTCTTCTCCTTCGGCGACTCGTTCGCTGACACCGGCAACAGCTCCATCCTCCCGGCCACCGCCGGCGGTGCCTCTACTATTCCGCCGTACGGGATGACCTTCTTTCACCGCCCCACCGGCCGTGCCTCTGACGGCCGGCTCGTCATCGACTTCATCGGTAATTAACCTTCAAATTAACAAGCTTAATTACATATGTACACAGATCGACAATCTCTCTGTATTGTCGCTGCTCGATCTTTTCAGTGAAGGCGTTGAGGTTGCCACAGCCAACGCCGTACCTCGCGGGCAAGACGGCGGCGGACTTGTTGGCCGGGACGAACTTCGCCGTGGGCGGCGCGACGGCGCTCGACCCGACGTTGCTCGATAGCCGGAGCATCGTGTCGTCGTCGGTGCCGGTGGCTCTGAGCAACGAGACGAGCTGGTTCGAGGATACTCTACAGCTTCTTGGCCCCTACCCTAACGGTATAACTCACAACACATTTAAATACTCTTAAACACGTGTTCAAAAGATACAAAATTTATAAATTTAAAAATTTCTATATACGAAACTATACTAAAATCAGCATGCAATGAGTCCACGTGCAGCGCAACGCAGGATATGATAGAGAGCACGCTCTTCTACTTCGGAGAGATCGGAGTCAACGACTACTTTATCGCCTTCGGTAGCAACCTCACCGTCGAGGAGGAGGTAACCTTGGTGCCGGACATCGTCGGCGTCATCCGCACGGTCGTGACGGTGAAATCATCGAACTTCACTCAAACTGGTTATTGCCATCGTCGTCGTCTCAACGATCGACCTGACCTTTCAAAGAAGTCATCAGGCTGCCATCGCCGCCGGAGCAAGAACGGTGGTGGTCACCGGGATGATACCGCTGGGCTGCGAGCCGCAGCTACTCGCCCTGTTCCTGGGAGACGACGAAGCCGCCGGCGACGTCTAAGACCCGGTGACCGGATGCATCGATCGGTTCAACGACCTCATCGTCCTGCACAACCGCGCGCTGGTCCGTATGCTCCGGCAGCTCCGGCGCGTGTTCCCCGGCGTGGCCGTCCACTACGCCAACATCTACAACCCCGTCACCGCCATCGTCGCCTCTCCCGGCAAATACGGTAAGGCCGGCCGTGCGAGAAACCGATCAGGCCGCATGCATACGCGTCGTGATTATACTCGACATCGACACGCAAACAGTAGTGAAGTAGGTAAAATAAAGTCCGCAAATGAAACAACTACATGGTACCGATGCAGTACATACATACTCGAACAAGTAAAGAAGGAAGATATCTATAGCACGCTAACTACTACTGCTGCAATGTAATACTTGCCTAGGCCGTAACCTCTAGCCCTCTTCATCTTCTTCATCTTCTTGCCATGCACTTGCATGTGGCCCTAGAATTAGGTGAGCTTGTCTGGTGGTAAGGTGTGGGTAGAGTGGGCTATGTGCAAAGAAGTGGCAGCCGACGTGGAACCCTGTAGTGAAATTTGTGTCGAAGCATATTGATTTAAAATGTCACACTAAGGAAATAAGAAAATATTGTATGAACTGATGTATAATCAATCTTACCTCTTAGCTAAGGAGCTAAATGCTATGAAGCAGCTGATGGACTAGCTCCTAGGAGAACGGTGGAGATCAACCAAACTCTTGAGGGAACGGTGGAGGAGGTCGAGCGAAGTCCATCATAATGGGCCTATGGAGGGCATGGAGGAACGAAAAGTGAGTGCATGTAGAACTATGCACATCGTAGTATGGATCTTGCCAAAAATAACCCTCTGCTTGAATGCACTCAGCATGGTATATGGGGTATGTGTCTCTCACTGTAGCAACGTGTGGCTGCAAGTCGGTAGGAGTGAACGTCACACATATGTGGGTGTGAGGCTAGTACCACCTAAGGTATTGTAGGTAGGCGGCCTCGATGTGCGAGCAAACTTCCTTTGTCACCAACAACTAGTCATAGACATATTTTTAGAAATGAGAAACCCATAGAGTTCGTGTTGTCTGTCCATACGAGTATAGCTACTTGTAGAACTTGTATTAGAATTTATAAGGAGGGTACTAAATAAGGTGATGGAAGTTCGTATTGGTACTAACTAGTGAACATCGGGTGACATAGCCTACTCTAGGCCCAGAGGGAAGGATTGACGTAGGCCAAACTATTGCATCACGCAGTGCGAAAAGTGGGGCTCAATCAAGATATCGAACATCATTGGCTGAGTCATAAGCCAGTACACCTAATCATGGGTGCACAGAGATGAGAGGTCAAGTGGTGTATGAGGGTCGATGGACTTTGCACTGTATGGCTCCCAGATGACGTTGTTGGGCTATAGCCAATTGAATTCCATGACGAAGTCCAAGTAGGCTCTCCTCCTAACCTGCAGATGCGCCCGTCAATGCTGCAAAGTACGACACAAAGAAGATTTTAGTGTTTTTTTGCAAGTTTGCACTTTGAATTTACAAGTTACATACCTCATGATGACACTAGAGTGTCCCTATCGTGGGACGGTCCTCGATTGACTACCAGTACAGACCATCCTCGTAGGCAGAGTGATACATCACTGGGCAACCAATCGTGAACCACTCGGCCACCTAGAGTTGGAGAACCAACAAGCAACTGCCCATGAGTGTGTCTGGACTGATCTTCGTGCAAGCATCACATCTCGATCGGTCTTCATGCAAGCATCACAAAGAGCAAGGTACGTTATCGTAAGCACGACTGATCCCTAGCTCTACTAAAGTACACTACAACCCTTAGCATCAGCAATCGCATGTGCGTAGTGGATCAATTCCTTGTCTACTACATGGCCTACCGTGGAAGTAAACATCACCCAATAGAAGAGTCAAAGCACATACATCTTGAAACTACGTCTAACTGAGTAATCATCGGTGTTATGGAGTAGCTAATCAGCCTGTACACAAATTTACACGGTAATAACTTTATTACATTAGAGTTAGGGTGAATATTAATATAATAAATGTACAACTTATAGCAAACTGTAGTAGCCATGCCTTCTAGGGGCTGACCGTAGTAAAAGGAGAGAGTGCGTTAAACGCATCAAGTCTAGGCTAGCACACCATGTGAGAAAATTGCATTGTGATATTCATCGAGCCCGCTTTAGACACGTCTAGAAGTGTGGGTGCCATCTACTTGCAAGGAAAGTGAAAAGTGTGCATCTCTAGCCTCCAACGATCCGTTGTGGCTTCTACCATCTTGCATAACAAAAGGAGGCCAGCCTCACGCATCATGTAAAATATGGCAACTCAATCAATATTATACATGAATGATATGGACAATTATGGGAAAAAATGGTGGTAGTGCCTTTACCCCTCTAGGAACTAGGGGACTACATGCATTGTAGGTTTGATTACTATGGTTGCACCTACTGCAACGTTTATACCTTCTATCTGCTTCAAACTCGTCCATGTTGTTTTGAATACGTCTTGTTTTGTGACGATCTACTTTGTCTCTCAATTTTGTTGGGTAAGGAATATAAATAACTTGAGGATGTTTAGTTGTGAATGTCCCCATAATAGTGAAGCCATATATCTCACCGCTCCATGTATTGAGGATTGCTTCTTTCCTAAAATAAGATGATACATAAAGACGTTCATCTATTCCACACTCATTGCTTATGACAATAACATGATAACTTGGCTTGTAGAGCAGATTAGGCTTTCAACATGAGCACTTGCATGTGCTATCATCCTTCAGGACACATTACTGCACCAGTCTCTTATGGTAAATTTCATGCATGCCCTTATCAACACACAACACTTTGAATATGTGCTCTTGTGTACTTTGAGGTTTATCGCTATGCCTTTGGGTCTTATTACTTGAATCAAGCATGTACCTGGTCAGTAACATGCCAAAGAAAAGACCATTGTTTGTCATAGAGGAGCCAACTACTTTGTACCATTAAAATATGTGCATGTGCCATGCAATATAAATTCAACAATAACAACATGTGGTAGCTCTTGAACACCATGCATCACCTAGTTGCAAACTTTTGCCAAATTTATGGTCATTATGCTGAATCAAGAAACATCTTCATCAAATAATAAGGCACATTTCTCTTTTGGCTCATTGTCAATCCAATCTAAAAATTTTCTAATCGATGATGCCGACCTTCTTCTCATATGCGGTCCATCACTAGGGAGAGATCCAAGAGCTTATGAAGCCTCATCCCTAATAGGTGTTGGCCTCCTCGACTGCTCATCTATTTGTTTGTTAGTCAACTCATCCAACCTCCTCCAAATCTTATTAAATTTCTTATCTTGATTTTAGGCACAGAACGTCTTAAAAGGATCCATAAGATGCTTGTTCTTAAACTGCATGTAGAAATTAGCACCTATATGACGCATACACTATCTACTTTGAGCATCAATCCACCTTGGTGGGTAGGCCTTCTCCACACCCACCACTCAATTTCTCAATTGCCCACAGTAAGTCAGCATGATGGTTATTTATTAAGCATACATCTAGCCTCATCAGTAGAATTGCAGATTTAACTCGTTGTAGGAACCAGAACTAGCTATTAGTGTTCTTGCTTTTAACAAGAGCAAAAGCCACGGATGACACAGGGTTTGTCCCATCAACTCCAATTGCTATCAATGTTTGGCCTTTGTACTTTTCAATGAGGACAAATGCCTGAATGCATGCACCTAGGGCAAAAAAAGTCTATTGTAGCACATTCTGGTTAGGATGATTAATTGATGAGATTGATTTCAGGTCGTAGTACCTCTTTGTATTCCTCCGAAGAAAGCAAGTCAAAAGACGAGACAAATTGTCATGTAATTCTTAAAATGTGCCAAATCTTATATCTATAGCCTTTTGTTTCGCCTTCCATGCCTTCCTATAGCTAATTGTATGCTTGTATTTCTTCTTAATGTACGTAATAATTAACATTGGTTCATACCCTAGGTTCTTAACAATGTAGGAGTACATTTCTATTGCAATAAATGTAGATATCATATTTCTACAGTATTTCTCGATCACTTATAAGTTACAGTTATACTCGGTCACGATTGATACTTACCATCAATCTTTTTATCCTTGAATGCGTGGACACCCATCCCTGACACACTTCACTTTGTGCACTGAATTACTTGATTTCACGAACTAGAACTCCATCTAAAGTGACACAACCCACTATTCACTGCTCCCTTCAAATCCTCTATGCATGCATACCTAGCCCATATGACTTAGTTCTTATTATACTCTCATGGCACATGATACCTCTTAAAGATAACAAGTCTAAAAAAGTCCTTATTGGTCCATTCTAAAAGCATCATATTGTCCTCATCATTAGATGATTCATCATCCTCTATATGCTTGTTATCATAATCCTCCATGTTAATTTCATCAACAATGGTTGCCTCGTCCGCTTGTCTAGTTGGTTGCCTACATTTTTCTTCGTGCTCTCCCTCATTTTCCTCCATTATTTCGACATCACCTCTCATCAAACTTGGACCCTTACCGTCTTTCACGACCATTGAAACGGTGTTATCCTTCTTATACACTGACACAAGTATGTCGAGCGGCCAATCACATTGAAATATATTCTCCACGTACCATCTCCAAGTGGCAATGCAATCCATCGGCATATGTTCTCAAAATATACCTTTGGTTGCACGGCACACTACAACATACACAGAGATTACAATGATTTGGGGATTGACGAAAAAGCCTTACATCAACCAGTTGTACATTGATCTAAAACTTCTGTCAGACGACCTATCAATGCTATTATAGTTGAACCGATCATCCATAGATCTACATCCTATAGATTATATCTAATATTCTTTTAACCGTGAAATAATTAAATATTACATTATTTGATATCTCTGTTAAAAAATAAAGTTAAACTAAGTACCAATCATTATCATGTAATCATTTTTTTAATATCAAAATTTTCAACATACAATGGTTTACTATAAATTGACCTATGAAACTACGGTTGTACAAATGAAACTATGGAATTTTATGGAAGTTTGGATGGTTAGAAGGAAGTGTTATACTGGCTACTTACAAAATGCTATTAGGAAGGATGATAAAGGGGTTGTATGCATAATACCACCCTCCACTCATCCCTTCCATAGCCGGTGGCACTGTTTTACATGCAAACCCTACTTAGAATAAAAAACATTCTCCTAAAGAGCGACAAAGGGTTGTCTACAAAACGTTCAACACGTCGTATTTTCGTTGTTACTCTGCCTAAAGATCTTCTATTACATCACATATAACATTTTTTAGAGGTTGTTTTCTTTTAAAAAAAACCTTCTAAGCACGTTATACTATCTATAACACTTTAAAATATATATACTTTTGTTAATATTTAAATAAAAATTATATGAATAAAAAATTCTCTTCGACTAGCCTTTTTATACAAGGAAAAAACATTTACGCCGAGCTCCGGCCCTCCTTTGTGCGATCTCTACGCCGACCACTCCAATGCCCTTTGTCGATCTTGAGTCTTACTGCTTCCGTTTTGGCTGCAGCTATGCCAGCTAATCGATAATTTCATCTGGTTTTTGCTCTCGGTACGTTTGGTTATATATACCAACGCTGATGAACTATATACGTACGACACCCCTGCCGGTTTAATTGGGAAGTACAATCTAGCAGCCATTAAAATGAATTATACTTTTTTTAAATTTCTATACGTAGTGGCTCACGATGCAGGCTAGCTAGATCATAGTTGTGTTATGTACCATGCTTTTTAAGTTGTGAATGGGAATCATCCAGCGTGAAAGTAATTTAGAATTTAGGAGGTGTTTGGTTGCCAGCTACACTTTGCCATGTCTAAGAGCAACAACAGGCCAAAACTCCTCCCAATTCTAAAATTAAGGGCTTTTAGTTGAAAATATGGTTTCAACATATTCCCTAATCACCTGTGGAAATCCTTTTTTGTAAAGGTTTCTCTCTATAAGTCTGGTCTCATGCTCGCTCCCAATCCACGTTGGGAGGAGGCAGCACGATAGATGGCAACGTGCGAGATAGGAGAGAAATGATTATATTTGTAGTTTATTTATGGTCCACTTTTTTTTTAATTTTAGATACTTAAATTTAGCATATATATATTTATGCCTAAAATCGTAATTACATATTCCCTAAAAGAGATTTAGAAGATTGAATTTTGGGTACGTAGCTATTGGCCATGCTTTAAGCATTGACTAACCTGTAACTGTTTGGTTACAGAGTCAGTAAGTTTCTTTTATTTGTTATGTTTCGATAATAGAAGGTCTGCGCGGCAAGAGATCGTCAGTTGTTAACATCAGAAAAGTATACGCTGAAAGATAGAAAACATCATAAAAGCAATTTAGAGATAAACAGTGCTTCAAGATACGTGATAAATTAGGTGACCGAAATCTAAGATGAGGCCACAGAGGATATCCTTAAATGTCCTGTCTATAGTTTTTTTTCCTATTTTTACACTGTATACCGCAATGTTAATAAAACGCTCAAATAAATAATTAAGCTTGGACAGAATTTTCAAGGCGTCCATTGAATAGGAATCGGCATCAGGCAGGCAACCGTCTGATCCTGACATGCGCTATGAATGCAGTGCATGAACCTATACATCTAACCTGTACTGTGTGGCAATTAACAACTGGTCTGAGAGATGCAACGATTAGATATCACACTTGGCTGTTGGGTTTGGCTAGCGACCTTTTGATCATCTCAGCATGGAGCTCTCCAACCATGCATGCACGTTACTCGCGTGGGTTAATTCCTAATGCTGATCGGATCGTGCATGTGTTATACACTGACGTAACAGTACTACTCCCTTGGTGTAAAAATAAGTACCACCTCAAGAGAAAAAAACATGAGAGAAAAATGACTTAAATAACTCTTATTAAATAAAGATGATTAGAGGAGGAAGGGCGGTCGATGTTAAGATAGAAAAAAAAAGAATAAAAGATATTGATTTGATAAGTAGTATCACTCATTTTGAGACAAGTTTTTAATATAAAGTGATTACTTATTTTTAAACTGCGTTAGTTTGACCGTTTTCTATCGGTCATGTTTTTAATCTATTAAACGGTATTTTTATTTTTTTATAGAACTTTCTTAAAAATAATAAATCAAATCTTTTTGGGCACTAGTTAATATTTAATTAATTATAAGTTAATGATACACGAGCCACAATCATCTCAGCTCCTGCTGCACAATCGAACAGGGCCATACTCGGCCCTGCAGAGCTCCAACTCAGACGTACGCACCGTAGTTAGCACACTACACGCCTAGTTACGTGGCCAATTAATCCATGGCGCTGCTTCAACGCCTCCTCGTGGCGCTCCTCCGCGTCCTCGTCGCCGGAGAGCATGCCGCTTCCATATCGAAGAAGCTGTTTTTTTAAAAAAAGAAAAAATGTGTACATCAAAGAGAGAATCACGATTTGAAACGATGGATGAAATAATTAATGAACTAATGCATCCCACAACTACACCGCTATTTCAAAGTTAACGAATTGGAGACAATACTTGATGCGAAAACGAGATGACATGTACTGTTAACCTCACTTAATTTATGTCTGAAAGAAACTAAAAAGAACAACCGTAACAAGAGCTAGCAGCTCACCATCTCTTAATTTTTGCGATCGATGTTCTAAGATGTGAAGCTTTATTATTATTATTATTGGCAGATCTTATGTATCTTTTTAACAACATGATCGTTATTTTTCTGATTATCTATTTATCAATTGACCATTTTTTCTTATTGACTAATCATTTTTTCAGTACTATATCAATATTAAACAACTTATTCTTATATTTTCCTTCTTCTAGTTGTGAAACCAACAATATTCTAATCCAAACTAAAAAAATACTTTGTTGTTTATCTTCATTGATGGGGAAATACGACTATGATTTATATAAGCATAAAATGCATGCAAATCAACTGAATTAATAAAAAAATAACATAAACAAGAATTTGTTCATTTGTACTTAAAGTTACATATAGAGATGGGCGTGGTCAACCCATGGAAAATCTGTGAAAAGATTTAGTTCAATTAAATGATTAAAGTTTTATTTTTAAGATATTAAAAATGAAACTCAGTTTATTTAGTTAAATGAGAATTGGCTACAGATTATATATGGGTTGACCATGCCAATCCTTAGTTACAGGTTTATATAATATGCAAGTTCAGTCTACTGCTTGTGTACAAGTACAGGTGACGTTTGGTTAAAAAAATTAAGCAAATCATAAATAGCAAAACTGTATTTAATATAATCATAATGTTTCACAACAGAAATGGATATGTCTATAAAAAATAACACAGAGAGTAGATCATAAATAATCTGAGCCCTAGACAGGTAAGTCTATCACTGAAATCATTGATCATCCTTTTGTAATTAACCGCCTCTCGTCTCGTGACGCATGCATCGTCTACAGCGCGGCGCAGGATCGCGGAGAGCTCGCTCTTCTTCTTCGGAGAGATCGGAGTCAACGACTACTTCCTCGCCTTGGCTAGCAAGCACACCGTCGAACAGGCGGCGACCTTGGTGCCGGACATCGTCGCCGCCATCCGTTCGGCCGTGATCGTAAGCTCGAACTCTCTTCTCTCTCAACTTGCTGATTATAAGATCGTCGTCGGCCGTCGTCCAAAACCTGATTGATTAATCCGTACGTACATGCATGCAGGCCACCATCGTCGCCGAGGCAAGAACGGTGGTGGTCACCGGGACGATACCACTGGGCTGCAAGCCGCAGCTGATCGCCCTGTTCCCGGGAGACGCCGCCGCCGACTGCGACCCGGACACCGGCTGCAATGCTCGGTTCAACAACCTCGCCGTGCTGCACAACCACGCGCTGATCCGGATGCTCCGGCAGCTCCGCCGCACTTTCCCCGCCGTGGCCGTCCACTACGCCGACTACTACTGCCCCGTCGACGCCATCGTCGCCTCTCCAGCCGAATACGGTACGGCGTGCATGTGATCGACACAAGCAATCCATCGTCTCCTTCGTCATGCTGTTAGAATTGATGGTGATTATGGCATATGTGCTTGAAGATTTCGGCCAGAGGCCGTTGGCGGGCGTGCGGCGGCTGCGGCCACTAATACAGAACCGCACATCAGTGCCGTCCTTCCATTGCCAGTTCAACTAAATCCAACACTTAGTTTTCCGTGCATTAGACCTCACACGCTACCAATTAATATCACATCCTTTCAAAAAATCGATACTAATAAAACAAATATCAATATTATTCGTTAAAAGATCTGGTACTAATAATAATAATATCAGTATCAGATTTTTCTAATAAAGTGATGTGTAGCACATCAATACCATTTTTTTTAAAAGACTATATACTCCCTGTTCTCTCTCGATCTTTCTTTTATTCTTTTCCTATGAGCTCATGATCTCAATCTATGTCGTTTTCTCTCGATCCCACACTATCATTATCTTCTTTCTCCCTACTCTCGCCATGCTCCCCCATCGCATATGCCCAGGTGACGGTGGCAACGGTCACCCTTGTAAAAATCGACGGTGGAAGCAACAATGACTTCCTCTCTTCCTCACCGCTGGGCGTGAAGGTTGGGGGTCACAGGATCTGGTTGCCTTCGATCTCACTACCCTGCATCCTCCATCACTACAACGCTAAACACCCCCGAACTCTTTCCTCTCTCTGTGCCTCGCTCCCTCTAGTTGGCATCATTGATTAATGGTGAAGGAGGCCACACGGGACTAGATCCTGTAGCCTCTAAGCTTGGGCCTGCTACATCCAATGGCTCTGAGCTCGAGGCTATCTAATCTAGTCCTCGTGTCACCTCTTCCACTGTGACGGGGAGAAGAAGGGAAGGGTGAGAAAGAGAGAGCAGTAGACCTGATCTGGTTTAACGATGACTACGATAACGATAGTGATGACTTGGTGAAGGAGGTGATGGATCCAGCGAATAGGGAGATCGATGGCCTCGGTGATGGTGACTTTTACTTTTGTGGTGTTATAATGATTTGTGATGTTGATTTGTTTTTGTTAGATGTTGATCCGTGCATATTAATTTTTGAGTGTGTACATTGATTTATGAGATGTTGATTTGAACATTTGATATCCATTTGGGCATATATCTGTGTATTGATTTGTATGTTTGATATTGATCTGGATATATCTGTTTTTTATTGATTTGGACATATGGCATATTATTTGGATAAGCTGGTTCAGTCCTTTCTCTCTGTTTTTTTTTTTTGCTCGTCACCCTCATCAATGTCGGTGCTCGTCGGGGTAAGTTTTGTGACGGTTAGAGATGTAAGTTCTCAATCGGTACTGAAGCTGTTTTGTGTGGTATTGGGTGGCAACGCGTACAACTTGGACTCCGTGGCGTTCTGCACCTCGCCGGCGTCGACGGTGTGCGACGACCCGTCCAAGTACGTGTCCTGGGACGGGATCCATTACACGGAGGCGGTGAACGAATTCGTGGCTCGTGCCATGCTAGGAGGAGTACTACAGGTGCCCGACACGTTCTTGTCTATGGCGTCGTCTTTGTCTATGGCGTTGTCGAGTTCACGCGAGCATACAGGACCCGACGACGTGACAGAAACCAGGGAGGCTACATTATGAACTGTTTGGGTGACAGGCACGCACAGGCTGGGTTTTCGATCCATACTTTGAATAAGAAGAGGGGTAAATTTCACAAAATTTAGATTCTATAAATCATTGCAGAAGATTTAAGGGCTTGTGTGAGTTTTATTATAAAACCATAAATTTAATTTGCATGTAAGCTTTTACAATTTTATAGATTATTTGCTATCTGTTACGAAATTTCTGTATAATGCAGCTACATTACATTCCTACATTCCTAGTACATACTTTCTTAGATGAAAGCTTTATAGATGAAAGTCTCTTAGATAAAAAGTTTTAGGAAAAAAAAAGTATGCGTTCAGAGCGCAGCTGTGCTAAATAGCAATCGCATGGACACTTGACTTGTGGGCTCCACTCATAAAAGTATTGGGTAAATAATTAATTACTGTCTCAATACTTATTTTTATTTTTAGAGAGAGAGAGCAGCTTGTAACTCAATGCAAATGGTTCCTTAGGCAACTTCAACAGGTAAGCCCAGATCAAATTCAAAGGTTCTCCGCATCATCGATAGTCTAACACTAGCACAGCAATTGTGATAACCTGGACTCAAAAGGCTAATGTAAATGTTGATCGTTTATTCGTTTCTTTCTTTCCCTAGCATTTTCTCCTCCTTCACGTGTTACTTCTGCTCGTATCTTGTGTCCAACATCTACTCTTTCTGAAGTGTCGACTCCTCTCTCTCTGCCCTTGTCTCCTCCAAAATCACTAAATATGCCGACATGGCAGATTAATGAGTGAGCAAATTAAAGATCTTCGTTCAGGTCTCAACTACGCTAAAAGTAGAGTTTTGTCCATCCATCCACGTATACCATGCCCATCCCCTACGCGCCGCACAATTACTATACCCCCCAAAAAAAACCGTTGGATCGATGCACGTAAAAACTGCCGCACTGATTAAAAACCAAGATATATAATCTTTTTTGAAAAAAAACTAAACCTTATGCTGTTCCCATCCCCCAAGATACGATGTAAATGCACGAGGCTATAAAAAAAAGTTAATTAGCTCCATTAAGTGCAATTGCGCGAACGCCTTAGGTAGACAGACTCGAAATATATAATCATTAATCGTGGCACGCTGAGATACTCAACCAAGAAAGCCCTCACTTCCATTATCGGCAAAATTAAGAGACGCCATATGCATGACGCCTTGAATAAACTCGCCATCGCAAATGTGATAACAATATGGTCCATATAGAGCATGCATGGTGCGTGCAGTTTGTTGAATCTTGCCTTGCAGGTTTTGAGTTGAACTAGCTTTAAATTTTCCATCAGAACTATAAACGACGATTCTGAAATATTGGTACTTCTCTAAACTTTCTGACAATCTGGAAACAGTTTTGCCTAGAATTAAATAAGTTGTCACATTTTCGACTTGATTTCAGTCACTTTTTTCTTTATGTGATTTATGTCTATATCTTATAGATGTAAGCTAAGTATATTTCTATCTTCCATATCTCCTCATAATAAATTACTTTTAGTCCTAATTCTCATATATAGTGTGTATTAGAGAAATTATAGTGCAATTATTGAAATCGTATTATAATATAAGTTTTAAATTTTAAAGTAAAATCTTTTTATTAAAGATAACTTGAAACTTGTCTAAGACTGAATTTGGAGGCTGTGGTGACTCAACTTGTGTCAGGACTAGGCTAACTTTGGCTTGTCGCTACCTTTTTTTTGGACATGTTGTTCTTTCTGTGTTTTCTTCTTGGGCTGTGCTAACTTGGGCTCCTAGCTTGTAGAGGACATGCAGGAAGCACTAGGTTGAACAAAGCACAACATTTTTTTGGTGTAAGGAACATGATACACATTGTTTGAGACAACATCCATATCCCCTTACTCATATCTCCCATCCACACCACACTGCCACTAGGGAGCAGAGGAAGCGGAGCAGCTCATCATCATCCTCCAAGTGAGTGGTGCATTGGGACCGTGCTCTAGCGTCAGGACAACACTCACGTTATCGCTTGGCTCATCCTCCCAATGCCGCCACCAAACCTACAAACACTCTAATTGGCCTACGAGCTCTAGTCGCCGATGGTGGCTCACGCAATGTAAGAGGCCCACTCTTCATCATTGGGACAATGCTCCTATTGCTACCTGGCCCTCCGTTCCCATCACTGCTGTCAACCTCATGCTCCCATCGGTAGCGGTGCCTCCTATCGGTCTCTAATCTCCCATCCCCAGCGCCATTGTAGGATTGAGATATCGACTAGAGGAGGAGTGAATAGACAATTTTAAAATAAATACCACATAATCAAACTAACCTAAGTTGCTAATCTTGGTTTAGGTGCACACACTAACTAATTATGCTTTGCAAACCTAAGGTGTGGGCATAAGTTATTTTTAGAAATTTAAATTACACAAGTAAATTACAATAAATAAATGAGATAAGAGATAATTGAATTTTTCACTCGATGGTCGGAAGCCTGTTGGCTTCTTACTCACCATTGAGATAGGCTCAACTTCACTACTCAAATCACCAAGTCTCCGAATCCCTTTGTTAGGAGCTAGGCAAGGTGAAAGCCAGTCCAAAAGTGGTTGACCTAAACCTTAATTACTATGGGTAGTTCTTCATCCACTTTGGAGATAGTAAACTTCAAGCCACTCACAAATCACCGCCGAGTCTCCTCCACAACCTTCTTGGAGCGATCACCAAGAACCAACTCCTTCAAGCAGTCTAGGAGGCGACAACCTCCAAGAGTAACAAGTAGCAAATAAGAAATGGAGATGTCACACTAACTCAAACAATGATGGAATGTAATTGGCTTGGCTAAAATAACCCTCAAACACCCACAAATGGAGAGAAGAAGCTCAAAAGGTGTGAGAGTGAATGCAATGATTCTAGAGAATTGAATGGAGTGCTAAGAAAGACCCTTTACTATTGGTGGGGGTATTTATACCCCCGCCCACCAAAACTAACTGTTGAGAGCAAAATCCCCTAACTTTGATCATTGCTACTTCGACTGCCATGGAGTGGCTGGTCCACCCGATGGCCCTAGTAGCAGTTCAAAATAAAGCTATTGCCATGCATTTAATGCACCGATTAGTTTGACAAGTGGCAACAACCTGATCCGACTGATGTCCTTGACCGCCAAGCAAAATGCTTCTATAAACTCGTGGTCCGACCGGCCAGGAGGTCGGTTCAACTGGTGCGTGTATATGCCACCTCCTAGCGCCTCTATAAGTTCCCGGTCTGATTGGCTAGGGTGGCCGATCTGACCAACGCGTATAGAAGTAGAGGCTAGACGCCTCTAGAAGATTGCGGTTCAACCGGCCTTCACTAGAGAACAAAGGCATAACACGCTGAAGAAAGCAAACTCCATGCATATATTCTCATATGGCATTTGATCATATTTTTACCAAAATTACCTCTCCCAACAAAGCTAAAGAATAAAACCTAGCAAACCAAACACCCAACATCTCGATCATTAAAAATAAAATGTTAGATTTGTCACCTTGACTTTATTGCTTTGCGTTATCAATTTAATTGGCGGTCATGTTCCTTGGCTTACACATCATACAAACCTAACTCAAATTATAACACTTGAATAAAGTAGTTAGTCCATGATTAGTATTTGTCATTAATTACTAAAGTTAACAACGTGACCTATATGCTTCAGGTGTCTTCCATTACCATCTATATTAGCTCTTGAGCTTTGTTCCCCGACGATAGCTAATACCAATGGGTTTCGGCTGACACCGATAAGTATCAGACGATACTGATTAGTATCGACCAATACCTACGAGATACCAGATTTGATAATGATACTCGTTAGTACCAATTGATACCCATTGGTACTAGATTCGGTAGCTTGAGGATGGTGAACTGATCTGAGTGACCTGAGCGGAGGAGCGATTGGGAGGCAAAGAGGATGTTGGTGATGGTGAGTAGCTCGTTGGTGGCCAAGAGGATCGTCTCTGTTGAGTCGATGTCATAATTAATATTTTATGATGAATAATTAGTTTTACAAATAATTTAATTAATAAAAATTGATTTAAAAATATTTATGGTGTTGATGTGAGTTTGTGTGTGACTAATATTGGTCATGTTATGATATATGTGCCCTAAAACTATTGTTATGTCGATTTGTGTGCATATGACTTGATGTCAGTTAATGGTGAGGATCGAGACTAAGCTTAGAGAGAAGTCAATGCGGTCATGATACTATGTGACAAGGTGATAATAGTGTAAGAAGGACTTGGAGTCAATGTCAATCAATGGTAAAATCGGGACTACACTGAAGAAAAGTTAAGACCCAGAATGATTAAGGATGTCGGGTAACAAGGTGGGAACAAGGTAGCACACGATGGATAGATACTATGTAGAGAAATATTCACAATAGGATTTTAAGTTGTATATAAGAAATCATGAATAAATTTAGAGTAAGAGAGAGAAGAAAAAAAATAAATTATAAAATTATAAAATGTTTAAAATATAAGAGGTTGAGTACTGTTAGGAATATAAGTTTATAAGTTTAGTTGATTTTAAAATTTAAGAATTTAATTTTAAATAGAAATAAGAGTTATATTCCTATTGGATGAGTTTTTAGATATAAATGGATGAGGTTAAGACTTTAATGATATAACTTAAAAATAAAAATCAGAAAGAAGTGTTTTATATGTATTTTATAGACATATAATAAAATTGATTTGCTTTTAATAATTTTACGAATTATATTTTTTGTATATAAGACAGTCGGAACAGTGGCAGGAAGAGATTGGACTGATGACATCGAAAAAATGTGCTAACATATCTTTTTTATTAAAAAAAACAGTTCTATTCTTATTTTCGATTCTACAGTCCCTACCGCACTATCTCGCGAGCTGCTTGTAGCTGATGAAGTCGTGAGGAGTTTCCTTGTGATCTCCAGCCACCACTCCTACACTCTCCTAGACGCTGCGTCACCACTGTCGCCATCAACACCGGAGAACTCCATGGCCTACGGATGAGGCAGCCCAAAGTGGTGAACATGACCACGGGAAGCGCTCGCAGCCATCAACCTCTTCGACAAGCCCGCTATTGATGGTCTACCTTTTATCTCTCTCTCTCTCTCTCTCTGTGTTTGTATCACGGGCGCGTCGTTTGCTACGCGTAAGGCCGGGTTGGACTTTGCAGGCTTGCTCGGGTGGTGCGCCGTACGGAAGGGACGTCCCGTGCGGCCGACGGGATCCCGTCCCCTAGCATTCAAAACATAATATTAGCAATGCAACGTGAAAATAATGGTGATGGATTGGCAATGTTCTAACAGAAATACAAACCAATGCACAGACGAATTAGCATTATCATGCAAATGTGTAAAGATGAAGGCAGGACACTAAAATCAGATGGCTTATCTTAATTACTCTCTTGACTTTGGATTTCAGACAGAACCTGCAGTTGTATATGTTTTTGAGGAGCAGTGCTGTGGCATTAGGCCTTGGCTAAAAATTGCAGGACAACAAATCTGAATTTTTTTCAGCTGGATGGTAAATAACCTGAACAGAGTTCTCAGGAGTGCACTCGTACTGTCAAGAAAAAGCAAGCTTGCAGTTGTGAGGAGCGATTTGTGCATCTGTTTTCCTTGCCTGATTGCCTCAGTGTGCTGCTGCTCAGCTAGCTTGGTCGGCTTCTCCGTCTCACCTGGAAAATTTCAGAGAACTATATAATTCAGAAGAAAATGTGAACAAGTAAATGTAGTCAACTGCAACAGATGCACATTGGAACATGTCAATGAGATGGAACCATTGTTCTTCAGTTCAACATCTAGATACAACACTAAATCGAAGAAAAATAATTATTTTCCTTTTTATATCAGATTGTAAAATATTCCATGAACTCTTTTCTATCCCTCTTACAGTTGATTAGGCAGAGCTCCTGCCATTGGAACATTCCTGCATGCTACAGACCTGCAGAGGACCTACAAGGAGAGCAAAAATTCCATAAGATTTGCACATACTAGTCTACTGGGAAGACCAGCAGCGTTGCCTCCTGTGGGTTGATGCAAATTTCTGGCCGAACAACATTAACAAAAATGAAATCACAAGTAACCATTCTGAACTCCTGATGTAGTTGTACAAATCAAACCATTTGAGCTTCATCAGTTCACTGTCACTCTTCAGAAGAAGCTTAATCCAGAGGGTCCATTACTTTAATAAGTTTTCCCAAGGATGCATTGTAAAATAAGTTCTGGAAAAGGATTCAGATGTAAAAAATTCAGTTGCATTAAGAGACTAGCCCCTGTGGGCTTCCACTCTTTATGCAAAGGGAACACATGAACACTATGCCGATTGATCACTGTTGTCACCAGCTAATGCACTGCCTCCGCATTCAAGTAATTGACAATGAGTCAATGACAGAATTCAAACATTGAAGCCATGAAATGAAAGAGACCTTTAAATTATTTTTGTTAGCTGATACATCTTGTTCCCTCTTGTGAGAACAATAGGGTATAACCTTATATTACTGCATTCTAGCTTATAAATATTCTCCTTTAGACTATGAAGGGCTGAAACAAATTTTAATCAGATTACATCATGGAGGCTGAGATCTTTTTCACAACCTGTTGTATCTCAGACCTCCAACAAATGAGCTTTATCGTTTAGAATTGGCCTGGATCCTTCCCATAGCTCCCATAGCTCGTTCCTCAACCATGACATGTACATAACAGGTCCAAGCGTTGATGGCACCTGAAGTCACAAACTTTTGTCAGAAACGGATATAGTCCTCACCATAAGCATGACACTGTAGCTTTACAAAAGCAGATTCAACAGCAACTTAATGCTAACCAATGTGCAAAGTCGGGAAAATATAACTCGGTAGGGCAAAGGATGATACAATAATGATGTCTGAAAAGTTGATTCTATCACCAGACAACACCTACCAGGTACAGTAGAGCAGGCTGGGGAGACTGGGATAAGATCCCAGCAGCCAAAGCAGTTACCAAGCCAATGCCATAACCTGTTATTGCATACCATACATATTTCTGCCGTTTCGAGGGAGGCATGTCTGGTGAAACACTCATGTCTTTGATCTTCCGATGATCGAATGAGAGTACAAGAGCTAGAAGCATCCCTGGGATGGCCTACACACTCAAATGAAGAACTGATTAAAATTAAATTATCACCAGTTGACTGTTGACGCACAGTATCAATAAAAGCATGAGCAGTCAGGTGAACGATACAGTAATTCATGCATAGACGCACATTGTAGTGTTCTGTGAACAATGTGTCTTTGTAGAATTCAAGTCTTTGAGTCATGCAACTACTTCATGTGAAAATATCAAGGTTGATATGCAAATAGGAGTAAGTCAATAGTACCAGTGAATATGATGTCTACAAGACAGTATGTGATGATGCAAACCTACAACAATGGAGTGACATTATTTTTTTGTGTTACAGCAAATTGTTTTCAGACATTTTAACACTTAAAATCTGTCTGAAAAGTCATAGTGTAGCCAATCATACATCTTAAGCCTTCAAAAAAAATCTCAACAAAGGGCATTTCCTAGAAAGTTAATAGGATGTGAACAGTGCATGCATGTTAATCATAAGTAACAGAAAAAGCTGACAGAGCTGCTATATAAAGAGATAAATCTCGAGTTACAATGAATAAATTATTGTATTACTAAAAGGTCCTTTTTCCTTTAAACATTGAGTAGCCCTATTCTCATTCTTACATGTCCATACTAAAACGAAAACTGAGATGTAAATTAACTTACAATGTCTCCAAGGCCAAGCATCATGTAGTCCCCAGGAGTGCTTCCTGGAGCAAGCCCACCCATCAAACTCCTGGGGAAGACAAGCTTGACTGGGAGTTCTAGCTTCTTTGTAATCAGCTGCAAGCCAGGCAGACTAAGCTTGTTTGCAACCGTGTGAACTGGGTTGGATGCCTTCTGAGTGGCAACAGACACCATAACATTTGCTCCAAAAAACCTCTCTGAGAAGAATACCCAGAAGACATCGTACACAAACAGGCAAACAAGAAGCAATGCACAAATTTTTATGTTGGGAAGCCTCACATGGCTGACAAATGCTATGCATATGGAAATCCCCAGTAGGTTATTCAACAACCAGTGCCCTGATACCAACCAGGCTACCACCGTGCCTATGCAGATCATAATCAGCAAGCCTTGCAACCGGGTAAATGACTTTGAACAGCACCTTGACACAAAAGGATCCCCTATACTGAAACGCGACTTGACATACGTTAGGTATGGAGACAGATAGAAGAAGAGCGCCATCGCTGATGCCACAGCCGTAAAGGCAGTCACCAGGTGCGACACGGATGAGAACAAATAGAACATCAGCAACAGGCTGCATGAGCTCGCGAGGGGGATCATGAGCGCCTGTGAACGATCAAGCATGATGGAAGCCTCGGAGAAGTCCAAGTTCCTCTCCATCTCTTTCCCGTGGTCTAGAGCGCGTGATGCCGATGCATAGGCAACGGAAATGGCGGTTGCGATGAGAGCAAGTGATGCTGGTTCAAGCAAGTAGCTCAGCTTCCACAAAGATTCCATATTAGTAGACTCTCCCTTACCAAGGCTTCTTCCACCTGCTACACCTAGACAGACAGTAAACTTTATCAGTAACCATCAAGGATAGCTAAAACATACCTATAGAACATGATTCTCTTCCTGTTATTTTCTTTCTTATTAGGTCTCGTTTTCCTAGGGGGAAACTGACGGTGGGAATCGGAAATTAAATCGGGTTTTTGGATCCTTAGAATGGGAAATAGAGTGGGAGTGGGAGTGGGTACCTCGCCGGCCGCCGGGGACCTCGCCGTTAGTCGATGCCGACGGCGCCCAAATCGAATTTGACAACGGGCGACGACGCGGTGGCTCGAGGACGAGGCGGCGGCGCGGGAGATCTGGTTGCAGGAACAGGGGTATCCAGTAGCTACACACAACAAAAAGGAGGCAAAAATTTGAGCAATCAGAAGGGGAACAACGGCTGAGCCCGACAGAACGGAACCAAATTTGCGAGTAAATAGGCAGAGATTTTACGGAGATGGAGCGCGAATTCCACCTCTCGCGCCCTCCTCCGATCTCGCTCTCGCTTCAACAATCGGTATCAATCAGATCCGGATCGGCGGGCACCCGAGTAGGAGCAAGCAGAAGGGAGCAGGTCAGGGTTAGAGCCCCTCCTGGTCCGACCCCGACGAGCCTCTCTCTCTCTTCGGCGAGTGGCGGCAGAAGTGGAAGCCGCCGGCGCGGGCGGAGAAGAGTCGTCGACGCCTGTGCTCCCACCACGCGACGGCGCGAGCTCGGGTCCGGGTCAGGTGAGTGCGCCGTCGGATGAGGTGAGTCGGGCCAGGGGCAGCACAGTAATTGCGTATACTCGATAAAATATAGTAAAATACTATTTTTCGAGATTTTTGTTGGCACGTGGCCGTGTGGATATACCGTATACGATGTAAAATACGAAATGTTCTTTCGGTATTGCTAAAAACCCGTTGCAAGTTTCTTTTAAAAATCCTGTCTGTACATAGTGAAATAATGTGACGATGGACAAGAAAAAAATCAAAATTAATATAGAATGTGACAATAAAGAGATATTTAAAATATTAAAATATTTTTAAAGTTTTTTTAATAGAATTGAATGAAACCTAAAAGCTTCTGTTTTACTTTTAGATATTAATGTTTATATTTTAAATATAATTATATTATTTTTTGTCCTAAAATATAAAAAAGTTTAATTATGTTGTAGATGTAATATAATTATAGTGTAAGGACTATTAGATCACCTAAAATTTATGTAGAGAGAATGGAAAATATCTAGATCCTATCAAGATTTGTACGAAGGGAAGTGTAAAAATCATGTGATGCGTGTTTTCAATACTCATGACTCATGTACAAGTTATAATAACAATTACAATTTAATTACAATACAAATATATTATAGTTGCATTTTAGATAGTCATATGTTATAAAAATATCACTACCGATAGCAATAATCGAAGACGATTGTAGTGCATTATTGCTAGTGATAGAGACATCCTTGGAGATCTCTAAAGTGGAAAACTACCTAAACACAAGTAATAGTTGTGATTAAAATTGGGATATATCTGAAAAATGTTTGATCATTACAACTAATAAAGAACCAAATTAGGGGTCATTTCAGAAAATTATTGGATCACTATTAATATTACTATGTTAGCATTCCAATGTAAAGTTTATTTAAAAAATATTGGGCAAGAGGAACTAATTTGAGAAAAAGTTTGTATCAATATGAGCCAACTCTCTGGAACCTGGAGCACCCAAATTTTAATAGGACAATATTTGTTAAATTTACATACTTTTTTTCTCTTTTCTACTAGCTCCAGCTCCGTGCAGTCGCATGAGTGATAGCTAGTATCAGAAATCGTTGGATTGCCGTCAATGTTGACAACCAAAAATAGGGTCTATATTGCAAAAGAAAAAAGTCCAAATACAGGTTTGCCTAACATTCTAAACTTTAAAACCAAAAATTTTGCACTATTTATATTACCGTCCTCTATATATTTGATAGCTTAATCGAGCGGTTTTGAATAATTAATATAATTAACTATCGTCAATCCTTAGCGCTTAATTTATCAGGGTGTTATACTAGTATTATATATTAATATTTGTTTATAAGTAAGAGGGAACAGAAATATTTAAGTGGAGATTTAAACATGAATATTATATTCAATGTGTATGTCATGTAATCAAAGTACATAAAATCGGATAAAAACCAGTAAGCAAAATAACGCTAGGGATTATATGAAGAGTATTATAGAATTTAGAGGTTGGATAATATGTTAGATGGACTTTCGGTTGAGGTTGAAGTTTAGAGGGGTATTTGGACTTTTTCCTATTAAAAACACGTTGGATCCTATCGATAGTAGCGATCTAGACAGTAACTGATTTTCACGAAGTTTTACCAATGCAATCCTGGCCTTCCATGACTGTTGGATCAAGGTAAAAAGACCAAACCGAAAGGCTAGGATTGAGAAAATAAAATAGAGATCGAGAAATTCGGTCTCAGGTAGTGAAAAGGACTTCAGTCAATTCGGTTAGTCCTCTTGGTTAAAAGAAAAGACCAAAATAAAGAAAAGCCTAAGAAGCCTAAATGTATTTAGTTCCACTCCACTAGGCCTAATAATAGTAAATCCTAACTTTCCCATCTCAACTCCTCTTTGACAGTAGCAGCCGCATTCCACTTTGCTCTGTCATGGCCATGCCCAGTTTTCTTTGGCTTCTTCGTATCGCTCCTCAGCTATGCCTCCTCAGTTGTGCCTCCACTCCTCCTCCTCGGCTACTGGCATCACTTCTCAACCACGCCTCTGCTTTAGTTGGCAATAGGTGACCATGCCTCCTCTAGATCTAGCAGCTGGTAATCATACCACCTCCTCTAAATCTAGCTAACAGTTGTGCCTCATCTTTCGCTCCAGCCAGCTGCTGGCAACCATGTTGATGTCATCCTCGTCTCCTCTACGAGGTGATCTATGGATGTCTGGTATTTTTTGTGATCTTTTTATCTATGAAATTATTGAAGATTTATATAATTTATTTGTATCAATGAAATTGTTGCTAATTTCCGGTTATAACCGAGATCGAATTGCTTGATCTTCATTTTTTTCTCAAGAGCCTTAGCTTCTGATAACTAAGGTTTAGTTGAAGACTAAAGATCAAGACCGAATTCTTTGGTTGGACCGAATGTCAACCCCTATATGTGACTATTTACGAAAAATACTCTCGTGATATGTCCACTCTATACGTGACTATTTACGAAACATGTTCTCGTGATTATTTGTTTTCAAGTGAGCTCTCCATTTTAACTTCCCCTCTTTCCCATTCCCTAAAGAAGAGGTGGAACTTTGGTGAGCTCCCCACAATGGAGGCAATAGATATGCCAAATCTGTCCTCCATTTGGTTACGAGGAGCAATGACATCAACAGTGAGGATGAGGTGTAGTTTTACAAAACCGATGAAAAGCTATCCAGATTTTATGAAAATTTAGACTTTCCGAACAGGATCGATATAACAAACCACTCGGTTTTTTTGTTAAGGTAAAGAAATCAAACTAAATTATGAGCTTTTGACAATCTATCTAGATTTTATTGGGTTTTGTTGGTTTATGAATGATTTTAGTAAAATCTGGAAATACCGCTCATGACTCATCAGCAGTTTTTTATCCGGTATCAGCATCGTGGACCCTGGTGAGGAGGCCCTCGCCTCAATGGTTTCTGTAGCTCACCGGTGATGGGTCAGGGGCGCTCCTGTAGTATCCTAGAATTCGTCTCCAGTAAACCACTCATTGCTAATGCAAAATTTCAATTTGGTTGACATTTCCATCGCATTTGCACATAGCAGATATCACTCTAGTCAATCATGGCACGTGCAGTTGAACACAACATGAAGCTAAACAAATGTGTGCTGAAATGAACACCACTGGGAATCAAGCCGACGACTGAATACTGAAGTAGGAGTCGTAAACAAAAACTGGAGATCAAACCAAAAAGGCCACCAGTTTAGTTCGGTGTTCCGGTTTTAGCAAATTTGTGCATGTCCACATTGCCTCCTTCGACCGCAGAAAGTCACTTAGAATAGTTGAGTCTCCATTTGAGGAATTTGTTTTAATTATTTGATTTTTTTGTTTTTTATTTTAAAACCAAATGACTCCAAAAACTTATTTTTATATATGTACTTTTGACCGGTTATATTGTCAGAAGTACAATAACACATCATGACAATGTTTTGTGATCGTTTATATCTAGAAATAATTTTATTGGTGTTTTATTTTAAAAATTAAATAATAAAAAGGTTTAAAAAATGATTAAAAATCTCATTTAAGAGTTCATAAAAATTAGAAATGGAGGGAAAATAAAATAAAAACCACACCTCTCAAAATTGATTTGGTTTGTTTAAATAACATAGATATGTGCAAAAAGTACGGATTCGAATCGAAAATCATGCACGCATAGGCCCAATACAGAGCATATAGTCAAACAGGATATCGATTCTCAAGTCTGAACGTACAGATCATATACGGACGAAAAATCTCATAAAAAAGGAAATAATATTAGCAAAATTATTTATGTGATCCCAAATCCCACTATGATATCGATCTCTATCCCAAGTTGGTGCACCACACATCCCACAGTCAGTGGTGTATCAGAGAAATTTTAGAGCAGGATAAACTTAACTACAGTTAATATTTGCTAGAAAAATTATATTTTAAAATTTCTTAATTATATAAAATTTTAATGGACTGCCCGCCGGCGAGCCGGGCGGCTGCCGGGTCGCAGGACGGTGGATCTGCCGGTGTTCACTCTGCTCCTTCGACAACCCAGTTAAATACTTAATTAGCCAAAAAAAAACGACAAGGACTTAAAGTTTCCTAAAACTGTTTTAGTAACATGCTTATACATAAGCGTATTGTAACCAACTCATACCACTTAAACTTAAAATGGACTGCACACTCTAATATGATTTATAATGGGCTAAAAGTTTCTTGATTTTCGTTGTTTTCATCTACTGCAGCATGCGGGCGATTCACTACGTCAGACCTTATGTGATGTTTTCTAAACCTATATCTATATCGGTTTGGTTCTCATCACATATAATTGATCACTCCACATTACCTCATTACCTCTGATGAGTGTGTACTCCCGTCAGAAGTAACGTTACCTACGACGACAGACGAAGCAAAAACCTATTAGAAGTATATAGACCATATGACATAGTCTTTAACGGATAAATTTTACACCATAGGTAAAATTCTTTATTATAGTCCGTTAATGATACGGGTTAGCTGGGATGGATTTATATTAAAACCAATAATGATATAGTAAACTCAAAAAAATTAATTTTATTTTTTAACTAGCTGCCAAATCATTTGAAATAGAAATAGCAAATACCAGTTATTCTAGCTATAAAGAGTCCACATAATTAACTATAAACGTATATTGACATATACATATGTGACATGTATTCAAAATCCAATTTCATATACATAGAGCAATATCATTTAGAGAAAAAAGCTTAAAAATATATAATTGATGCCAGTACTTATGAATATGAACTACTGTAAAATATGTAAAATATGACATGTAAAGTTATAAAATTATAAATAACATTGTTGAGTATCGGAGTGACGATGTATATTAAAATTAGTCATGAAGCATCTATTTTCTAAGCTTAGCTAAAATGTTGAAAAAAATGACAGAATTTCAGGTTGTTAGTTGGTTAGTAAATTTACTAATCTGACCAATTAGCTAGGGACTCCACTCACATGCCGATATGTAATTATTTGACTAATTTTTTTTATATACAACCCTAGTGTAAATTAAATTAAGGGGACGATATAATTATTAATTTATAATAACGCAATATTATTTGTATCTTACAACTCCTAGTTAAATAAAAAAATATTTTATGTAGCTAGACAAATTCTCAATGTCTATATCGGACGAAACATTCTGTTTCAGCTAATGATTTTTTAAGGATAAAACCAGCCATCTATCCTATAATCTATCTTGGTTGATCAGTTGGAAGTTCCATTTCTTTGTCTATACATAGAGACTACAGTTAGTTTTAACTACAGATACTATCAGCAAGCACAAACAAAATGCACTTTTAGGCACAATACTCAGAGATTAAAGTCGATCACCTATTTCATCAAGGTAGTCATGTTGTGGCACACATGGAAACCACACTTATCCTTAACCCGTTGCACGTATTTGAAGTCCATGTTATGATGGAGGGATTAATTGTTGTCTTTGTATTTGCGTTCATTCCTAACATACAATGCCCATGCGGCATCTAATGCATACACAAAAGGCGAGAAATCATATGTATCGTGAAGGTTTGAGTTAAGATAGTAAACCCTATTTTATTTTGGTATTATGACCAAAAGTATCCAATGGTTCCGTGTGATAAACGTGTGGTGTGGTAAGTTCAATTTTGAAAACTATAGTATGAAAAACTGAAAGCGATAAACCTAAAATATGAAGTCTCTTACTGTTGATTATGATCTAGCATTATATAATCGATGGACCTGCATACAACAGTGTAAATAGTCGATGACCTCATCTAACTAGATATTTAGATTGGTCTTATTGATCATTGATGGATCAAGAAAACTAACCCTGGACCTCCGAGACTCCTTCCGACATAACATGTATCATGCAGATATTACTAACGAATATCGTAACAAAAGAACTTACGACAACAAATATAGCCATATGCACTGCTCAGAAGAAGCACTTCTAGAGGTTGGTGTCCACTGCTCTTACCCTATACAAATTAAAGAGATCTTCAAAGCCAACAACAATAAATACTAGGGCTAAAAAAACGGTTCTTGACCATGATGTCCAACAATTGAGAACTCCATTTGCTCTCTTTTCGAGCTGCTGGCTTACATATAGTATATGTGTAGTTCTCAATAATAAATACTAAGTTTTTTTCTAAAGTAGGATCTTCCAACAAGGACATGCCTAACATGAACTAACTGGACTGTAAATGTTTTGGGCCCATGACGGCCTCTCCTTGCCCTTTCCCTTTCGCTTAGCTATAACATTATGGGTTCTCTTATGTGAAGGGTTAAATATTGCACTTAAGAGGGATTTTTATCTTAGTGATGTCATCGAGTATAAAGTCCCTTAGCATAACATCGGTTGATTCTGTCATAGCGAGGCCATGAGCCTCTATCGTTGACAGAGTGTTAACATGGAGGAGATTGATTGGCTAGCTGAGATGGATATGTAGTTATCTCGATTACTATATCTATCTTCGGTCATTGTATGAATGTTTGTTTTGTAGCCCTAAGAGTCAAAATCTCATCATTTTGTAGTATTAATAACAGATATCCTATCCAATTATCCTCGACATGGTTGATATTCACTTTAGCATAGTCGACAACCAAGTCTGCACCATAAACCTTTTATGTTGCCAATGGTTTATGAACCTCGATAGCATTGGCACAAAACATCGGAGTGACTATGCATCTGGTTGCATTCTTTATGGTGATTATGGTATGTTAACATACATGAGTATGAAACATGATTGAAGCTAAGTAATAATATTTTTTTACATCTAAGACATATCTTTATATGGTCAATTGCGCATCGATGAGCAACCTTGTCAATGCACAGCTATTCCGTTGTTGCAGTGGGCTAGTGTTGACATGACCTAAGCGGGCATGTAGGTTTCGACAGTTGTGGCCGCTTGACCCATCTGCATCTCTAGCCTCAATCGTGACACCTCTTGCTAAAGTCTGGTATTAAATTCCTTGCTTAGTTCATTCTTCACCTCTTCCTTTAGCTGCTCCTTGAGAACGGCCTCCTTGTCTTCTTATATTGGGCACTATACTACGGTAACCCGTACTTCTAAGATACTTCTGCACCTATACCACTAGTATGTCCAGAATATTATGGGTTTCCCAACGCTATCGTGAGGAAGTCATCCTCACGCTGGCGTGGGGCTGACCTCACTTTGTGAAGTTTGCTTGGATAATTCCATCTACAAAGAAAATTTTAACAAATGGGTAAAAATGTGAGGTAAATAAAGTGGAAAGGTCGTGCAAGATTAAAGGGGTACTCATGAGCTTTTGGTAGATCAATCCATCCGATGGGATGGGCTAGGAGATGATGCCATCTGGGATGATCTTCGCCCGTGCTCGAGCCCAATTTCTAGCATGTACCTCTAGGATGTCACTAAATAGAACCAAGATATTAGCTATAACTTTGGCTACATCCTCTTTAGCCTAGATCTATTATTTCCTAGTATACCCAATGTCCCTAATTAGTGTGGGTGCTTGTTTTGAGCTTGCAACTGACGGTGTGCCTCACTTGTTGCCATAAACTCTACAAAAAAAACTTCTGAGCATAGAACTCCTCTGATACTACCTTAATTATCTGACGGTACTCGGCGCATGGGGAATGATTGCCTAGTGAAACAACATACTCTATGATGAGTTTGGACTTGAAGTTATTCTAAGCTTTACTCATCCTTGAGAGTGTGCATCTCTTTAGCCTTTGCTCTGCCTCATCCGAATAATCAAACTTTTTCTTCAATCATTCCCAAGTTGTTTCCTTCTTGCTTTTAGTGACATGTCTGATGTCTTTGTAAAGGATGCCAAAGTACCTTCCTTCTTGCCACCACACCACAGCTGTTCTTAAATGAGCCGATGACACTTCACGGTTCCATTGGTCTATCAAAATTATCAACCTCTGTGATCATCTGCCTATGCTTAGGCAGCTCATTATGAGACCTAGGGTTATGAACGGAGGTTGAACCACTAGTTCCAGCCAACGTTGAAATCTCTTGGTTATCAGATATTATGGCTTCGAACTTAACTTAATTAATGTAAACTAACAACAAATGCTCTAAATTAGGGCAATAGGTTACACGTTGTGAACAATACAGATCTTAAGAGTATGCAATTGACATTAAAAAATGAATATTAACAAAATAGGCAAGTAATGTATAGGTGGTACAATTGCAAACAGTAGATATAGAACAATTATAATATAAATAATTGGCAGTGTATGGTGATGGAATATGCACACAATACATTACCCATGGTTTCTTACATCTCTACCACATAATATATTTGGTTTATTGGGTTGACAAACAATTTCATGTCTTTATGAGGCTTATGCAATTATTCTCAATATGGCCTTTCAAACATTCAAGTCAAGTTGAATAATATGATTGCTTTTGGTTTTATTAATACGACACGATTTGTATTGGCATGGTCCATAAAGATGAACTCTAATATATAATCTAATTAATTTTCTATTATAATGTTATATCATGCAAAACACTTTCTAAAACAAAACTATTGCTACATTTAATTTATCTATGTCAATTTATATATAATGTTAAACTTTTAGCAAATAAAATATCAAAAACTGTGCTATATTTCTATACTTTAGGTTTGAAAAAATTAAATATATATATGTTGTCGACGCATAGGAGATCGAGAATGCTAGTGGTAGGAGCTCATAGATGCACAAGGAGCTTAGGGAGGCCGGCCGTAGGAGCTCATCGATGCACGGGGAGCTTTGGGCGACTGATGGGGGGTTGCTAAGGGAGGTCGATGACCTCGGGGAGGCCGATGATGGGGTCGTGGAGGCACAAGGAACTCGAGGAGGCTGGCAATGGGGTCCTGGATTTAAGGGAGCTCATCAGATATGACAGGATAGGATATGCTCAATTACTGTGACTTAGGGTTAAAACCCTAAGTCATAGCAATAAACTTATCTATAACGGGCCTACGAGAGAACCCCATCATAGGTCAGCTACTTGTGACGGACCGGTTTGAAAAACCTATCATAGGTAAGTTACATAAGATGGGTGTACAAATAAAACCTATCACATGTAACTTATTTGTAATGGGTCTACAAATAAAACCCATCATAGCTAATTTATAAGAGATAGGTTTCCATTGTAGGTCCGTCACAGATAAGTTGACTGTTAGGACTTAGGGTTTTAATTTGTAGGTCAATTTCCTATTACATTTCTACATAGGGGTGGAATATACACATCTTTTACAAGGGGTACATTAAACTTATAAAACTACAAATTCTTTATTTCAATGAAAATAACAGTGCTATTCTCAATCAAACTAAAGTTAAATTTATAGTGCTCAATTAAACTTCATATGTAAACATTGACATACATACATATCATGAACAAACATTAGTAATTCTAATATGCTTATATTACATAAGAATACATTCTTTATGGTCAAAGCATGCATATATGATACCATCTTCTCGTTGCACTTTTTGAAGATGAGCTTCTTGGCTAACACCATAGCCGTACTTATTGTTATTATCCTCGTGTATGACATTGTTGATCCTAATAATTCTTCTTTTACCCTCTAGAACTACATAAAACCTCATGTTTATTGGATCGGTTATGTAGAAAACTTGGACAACATATTTAGCTAGAATAAATAGCTCATGCTTGTATCCATTGGAATGAAAATTTACACATGTAAATCCCTTCTTATTAATTTTATCGTCCTTTAGTTCGACACACCAATACTAGAACATCACCACTTTGAACTTCACATAGCTTAGCTCTCACATTTCCTCTATGCGACACTGATCATACATGCCAAATTGGTCATTAACTGCCTCTATTTGTATCCCATTGTTCTGCACAGTGCTTTTCTCGTCTTGCATGGACGTGTAGAACATATATTGTTGATATTATATCATTGCCAAGTTAAGACATCACATCTAGAACATTGCGCTAACCATTTCATTGTCTCACTTGTGACATTCTGTGAATTATAAATACGATCCTTGAACCATTTGCTAAAGTCTGTAATATATTTTCTTCTGACCCAACTTACTAATCGGTTGACACTATCTTATCATATCTTTGCTTCATGTTCCTCCAAGTATGGTATCACCTAGGCCATATACTGCAACATTTCAAAACAGGCTTTGTCATATTGGGTGTGGTCCAGATTGATAGATTTCCTTCCAATGGTCCTATCCCCTTCTAGCTTGCCCTCATGTTTTGAGAGCGGATATCCGATTGGTTGGATCTCTGACATATAATCCATACATAATTTGATAACCATGCTTTCATGAGGATGAGACTAGTTTTGTACGTGACCCTTCAAAATTCGCATATACCCCTTGAATGGGTATATCTGCCTCATGAACTTATGATCACACACTTTTGTTTGCTTCATGAAGTGAGCACTAAGATATACCATAATATCAAAGAACATAGGTGAGAAATACATCTTAAGATGACAAGGTGCCTTCACGATGTCTGCTTGCATGTCATCTAGTCCCTTTGGACCGATGAACTTCTGTCCAATTGCATTGAACAAGGGGCATAACCGCATTACCATGTGCCTTACTTTTAGTAATAAAATATTTCTAGTGGTAACTAGAAGTAACTATGTAATTAGGACATGACAGTCGTGGGACTTCATCCCAACCATTTTGATGTCAACCAACAAAACCCACTTGGTCGTGATGAGTACCCAGATGGAATCGTAATGCTCTTAATACATGATAAAATATTTATTTTCGCATCCTTTGATAGAGTATGAAGAGCTGGATGCAGGTATAGTATTCTAGACTCAGATGTTATTGGATGTAGCTTACAGATTTTTATCAGTTCCATTTCTCGCTATGAATTTAGCATATCCTTCGTCTTTTTTGGGATATTGAGCAGTAACCTGACAAGACACTCTAAACATTTTTCTCTACGTGTATCAAATCAATACAATAATGTATCTCCATATCTTTCCAGTATGGTAACCGCCAGAATATTAACTTCTTCTTCCACGTGCTATTTAACTTTGAGTTAGTGGCCTTCTTCTTCTTTTCAAAATCATTACGAATATCCCACACTAGGGCATGCACCTTTCCTTCGGTTAAAGCTAGTGGTGCACCGGCCCTTTCTCTCTTGTTGTTGAAATTTGTCCACATTTTTCTATATGGGTGCTATAGTGGAAGAAATATTTCTATGGCCTATGTACACTATCTTGCGTAAGTCCTTCATCCACACGCTATGTGTTTCATCCAAATAGTCCAAACAAGTTTTTTTCCTTTTACGGTCTAGCCAAAAAAATTTACCAAGTGCAAGGTAATCCCATGTCTTCAACCTCTAATGCTATAGCGTTTTTAAGTTATCGATCAAAAGCTCTAAGTATACATCAATATCATTGCTAGGCTAATCAGTCCTTAAACTAGCATGAAAAGCATAATGTATTTTCTTTTAAAGCATAACAAAGGCAGTAGGTTGAAGTTCATGAGAAGCACTGGCCAAGTGCTATGACGACTGCTCAAGTTATCCAAATGATTAATGTCATCTGTACTTAGGTCAAACCTTATGTTTCTTAGATCTTCTATAAATTTGAGATAATCTTTATTAGCCTTCCTCCACTGCATTGAATCGGCCAGGTGACTAACCATTCCGTCCTCATTCGTATCAATTGCATGCCAACAAACGAACTTAGCTTCCTACAGATTAGCGAACATTCGTTTTATGATGTCGACAATAGGGAGATACCAAACAACCTTTGAGGGACCACCCCTCTTGGACATTCTCCCCCTAAAGAATACTCTTATTTTTCTTGTATCAAGAAGCTTTGCATTTTGGACATGAATACAAGTGGACATATTCTTTGTAGAACAAGGTGTAGTTGTTTTGACATGCGTGCATTCTTCTAACCTCTAACTCCAACGAACATAGTAGTCACTTTGCTTCATATGTTGTATTTGGCATTTCGTTCTCCTTGGCTAGCAAGTCTTTCAGAAAATCAAGCAGATTTATGAAATTTTTATCTAACCAACCGTTACTTACCTTCAGCATCGTTAGATGAAGGGCAACAGATAGCTTCGTATACTTCTGCTTACATCTAGGATATATGTGTCTCTCTGAATCATCCACCAAAGCGACAAATTTCTCATTATCCTTCTCGTTGTATGATGACTACTCAATATCATAAAGCATCTCAAAAAGATCAAGATCAAAATCAATGATATCACCTCCTAGCGGACAAGGGACGGGCATGTCATCTCCATCTTCTTATTCCTCATTCTGCTGATCGTCCACTTTATTATCACTAATATTTGATGACTCCTGCTCACCATGGCTACTTTAGCAACTGTATTTCTTCATAAAAACTCTTCGTATCAAATGAGACTATAACTGTACTCTGTCTGCAAACATCTTCTCGTTTTTACAGTCTACGCATAGACATGCCACATATTAATTGTCCCCCTTCTCTTATCGTACTCTGCAGCATTTAAGAATTCAACAACTTTATTTTTATACTTCTAGCTCAAGCGGTTGGTGTTGTATATCTAACTACGATCCATTTGGAGTAATAGAAAAATATACAATAAATTTAGCTATACTAATACAGATTATATTTGGGTAATAGCTATGTTTCATATCATTTTCTACCCTTAACACAAATTTACGACTAAGTATCGTCCTCCTTGCTCTCCCACCTAAATTGTGTATAATGTATATGGTGAGATGGCAAAGCAATGCATCAGTAAAGATATTTATAGATGTCACCATACCTCTATCAATTAAAACTACACAATCCATTAGAGGTGTGCTAAGTTACCTCTGAGGTGCTCGCTCACCTCAGACGGGTGTCATCATAAGCCCATCACAGATACAAATCTTTACCTATGACGTGCTTTTAACAGAGGCCATCATAGTTAGCTGGATTACGTATGACAGTTTAATTTTTGGATCCGTCTTAAGTGTCGTATGCTTACCTTATCTCTGATGAATGAAAAATTAGGCCTATCATAGATAAAGTCTTATATGTGATAGGTCGAGCCACTCGATCTGATAGACTCTTTTATGGTCCGTTAGAGATAACACTATGACAAGTCGCTATTGTCTATCACAAATAGCCCATCCAAGATGAGGGAATCTAGCATAGTGATTGTGGGAGATTAGAGGAAGGGAGACTCTGCTTCTACAGTTATAGAGAGATAAAAATCAACAAATAAGATCCAAATTAAAATTGTACTAGTTGTAGGCAGCATGTGTAAGACCTTCCATATAAAAGAAAACAACAGCAACAGAAAAGGAGAATACCAACCATGCAATTTTTTCTTTCTTTTCCACAGCTTGCAATTTGCATGTTACTCAGTTCGTGTAAATGAAATTAATTATAGACAGTCAGCGTGTAGTGGCGGCTCAAGAAATATTGCTGTCACGGCTCTCTCACGGCATTGATCACACATTGACGACGCATAACAGTATATGCCGCCACTCATCAGTCATCGCACAGCTGCATCGATCGATCAGTAAAGCTTAATTTGCAAACCAATTGACTAGCTTGGTTTCCATGGCGCCGCCGCTTCCACGTCTTCGCCGCCGTCGCGGGGGATGACGATGACGGCCGCCGTCGTCTGCCGCGCTACTCTCGTGCGTTCGGCTTCGGTGACTCGCTGACCGGCACCGGCAACGCGGCCATCCTCCCGGTCACCGCAGGCGGGCCCTTCACGCAGCCTCCCTACGGGGTAACCTTCTTCCACGGCCCCACCGACCGCGCCTCTGACGGCCGCCTCGTCATCGACTTCATCGATAAAACGTCGACGATGATCTCGTTAGCCAAACCATTAATTACTTGCTTTATACATCTGTCTGTGACGTCGTCGATGTTGTGTGTGGAGGACACAGTGAAGGCGCTGGGGTTGCCGGAGCCGATGCCGTACCTCGCCGGCAAGACGGCGGTGGACTTCCAGCGCGGGGTGAACTTCGCGGTGGGCGGCGCGACGGCGCTTGACACGGCGTTCCTGAAGAGCAGAGGGATAATGTCGTTCGTGCCGATCTCTCTCGGCAACGAAACGAGGTGGTTCGACGATGTCCTGCAGCTGCAAGCAGCCTCAGCCGGTAAACATCCATGCATGCATAGCGTCATTAGCATGTCACGCTTCTCATGGTAATTGATTGACAGTGTACAAGGCATTGTATCTTTAGTGGAATTACGATCGGTTTGCAGTTTAGTATATGATTTATTCGTTCCAACCAAATCTGTTAATTAAGGATAGAAAGGATTAAGCCACAACTAATCTCAACTTATCTGCATGACTCTAAAATTAAGCAATTGTGTTGTTTCATTTATTTAGACAGAGAGGTCCATTTTGTGCCATTTAATTAGTTCAATACAACGTTCACCGATGACAAGAATATATGTAAGTGCATCCACAATATATGCTATAAAAGCAGGCAATAGGTATTTAATGTACCTCTATTACTCGGTAATAAGCTTTGTGAAGCTGGATACTAAGAAGTAATATGTAGTATGAATAAAAAAGAATTAAATATGTCTCATTTCTCCATTTTCTCTCTTCAACACAAGCTAATTGTTGCTACAACATGAATAGGACAACAGGCTAATGAAAATGCAACATTTTTTTTATATTTCTCATAGGCTTACCTTATAAAGGGTTACTATCTTAGGCATGATCCTTATGGCCTATTTAGACAAACTACATTGTGCTTACCCTAAGAGAGAGCGTATCTGTAAGCAGGTGTCCATTGTTCTTTAGGTGAACTAAACCAACTATAGTAAAAATTCTGTAAATTTTTGCATTCGAGACAAGCCCTTTGGTATTTTACGTGAACTTTGGTTATCACACATTGCCTCAAAGACACCACAGTCCACTGATCCCTAGAAGATGTTGACATGCTATAAACTTTTTTAATCAAAAGCAATTGTATTTGTGAAATCATTAATATTTTATAATAAATAATTAACTTTGTAAATAATATATTTTATAAAAATTAGTTTAAAAATATTTATAGTGTGGCATGTATGCATGTGTTCTGACTTAGCTGATAGGGTGGCTGGTGACTACATGCAGCCGGAACACGGAACAACAGTAGAAAGGAGCAGCGGTTCGGTTTGCAATTGGGCGAGCCCAGCATGCACTGGCCCACGTGGCAGGAGGACATGCGTGCGTGACTAGAGTCTAACTCGGTGTGGCTGCTATTTTGATATAGAGAGAGAACATTCGCTTTAAATGCCTACGAGAAAGGCACGAAACAATATGAAGAATACAAGAACAAGATGGTCTTGAAAAACAAAAGAAACAAGAAGAGTTGTAACAAGATGTTTCGATGGGCATCAACTCCAAGAGTGAGAAAGAAGATAATAATAAGGGCAAAAAAATCTTTAGAGTATATCTTATGTCCATAGAAGATGAGAGTTTGATTCTAGATAACTTTGCTTCAAAATATCATTGTTTCTCTCGGTTTTAATATTTAAAAATATGAGAAAATAATAAAACAACATAACTTTATTGTTAAATATCTTAATGCTAAAAATGCTAGATTAAAATCTCTTATTACTGATTATAATAATAATCGCACATTTTTGTGAAATTTTATTTTTTGATATTTTTTAACGAGATGTAAATGGTAATAACTATTTGAGATTGAATTAGAAATTGAGAAAACAGTAAATCTTAAATCTTCTTTTACTTTTGCTCTTGTATTGCAAATGAATTGTTTTTTAAAAAAGATTTAAAAATATTAAGGTGTCTTTTATACAAGTTTAATATTTGATATCATTAATGCTAAAAGTTTAAAACAATGATACTTTGGTTACTAAAAGTTGCTCAACATATTTTCTTAATAAGATGAAATTGAAAAGTGCTCTAGGTCATGTTGGGTATTTGAAAGATAATGTGAAAACTTATGAAGTGTTTTTTTTCAAAACTGTAGAAAAATAAAATTGAGTTATGGTTGACTATGAAAATTATGCTACTTTTCCTTATTTGAAAAATACTTTGCAAAGATTTTATAATGGCAAAAAGAAACATAATATGGTTTTAGATCAATTAAAAGTGAGCACACATAATTGAGGGTTAGATTTTAATGCACATGCTTACTTTCCTAATTACCAACCTACTTATTTTGAGTGTCACTAATAAAGTTATAATTTTGACAAAACCATAAACTAATAAAACTATTTTGAAATTTGCTAGCATTATGTCTTCTCTTTCTTATTCAAGTCAAATTGTTTCCACTGCAAAATCTTTGGTTTAAAAACCAACTACTCGTGTAAAGTATACTTGTGCTTTTTGCAGAAAAGATGGACATTTGGTTAGTTATTGTTTTAAACTTGCTCGTAAATAGAAAAAGGAAAGAGAAAGTGTTTTTGCAAAATTTGAATGGCGAAAAACAGGTACTAGTTTGGTCTAACTGGTTAGACCAATGTTTAGATGTCAGTCTGACCACTTTAGGTTTGTGTGAAAAACAAAAGTAACACTAGTTTTACTCATGCGTATATACCTATTGGTACTTCTATTCATGTGTCTCGTTACTGAATTCATAAGTTTCTTTTATCTAACCCTAGTATCGAGGCATCAAAATATGCTCGTGTGCATACTTTTATGGTGAGAAAGAAAACATATGGACACATGATGGGTAACAAAAATTGCTTCTCCCTCAAAGTAGCATCCAAGATAGAATCAATAAACTTTGCAGATGCTTCTATAAGTACAATTCTTGCTACTAGATTGGTCAAGGTAAGAGAAAATTTTACTTTGAAAGATGACACTTTAGTGAAAAATTTGAGATACAACTTATTTTTAGTTTCTCAAATAATTGATGAGAATTTTTAAGTTCGATTTAAGAAATATGAAAGTAAAATTCTTGATTATTCTAGTGCTTGTGTTTTGATAATTTTTAGATATGAAAGTACTTTTAAAACTAGTTTTGAGAACTGTGTGTTTCTTCTAAGATTACTAAATTTTTGAAGGATGTAATATTTTAGCATCGACATATAGATTTTATCATCTCACTAGATTGGATCTTGTTTGTGGTTTGCCAAAACTTAAAAAGTAACTTGATTTGGTTTGTTCCTCCTATCACCATTTTAAAATAGTTGCTTATCCGCATTCCTAATTATTTCTATGATGATCAATGTGCTAAGACAAGTTTTACATATGTACATTGTTACACTGGCTCGAGTGTAATCGGTAAGTGGAAAGTGATATGTTTTGGATATTGTGGACAATTATTCTTGATATTCTTGCGTTAATTTTATAAAAACCAAAGATGAACCATTTGATCACTTTTGAAAATTGTTTCTTCATTTGCCTCTTGAACTTTCTAGATACTTGAGAACAATTAATGGTGGAGAATTTAAAAATGCATTTTTTGAACATTTTTTTGCTAAAAAGGTCTTATAGCATCAATTTTGTTCTCCACGTATTCATCAATAAAATGGTGTTGTTGAAAGAAAAAATAATTCCCTAGTTGAAATGGCTAGTACTATGCTCGATGAATATCATACTCTAAAAAAATTATAGGATGAAGCTATTAATACTACTTGTTATATTTCCAATCATGTTTTCATGAGATTTAAACTCGAAAAATCTTCTTTTGAGTTTTGTTTTGGACATTGACCTAAATTTTTGTATTTATGTGTTTTTCGGTGCAAGTGTTTTGTGATAAAATATGAAAATTTGGATAAATTTGAGGTACGTTCAACTGATGAAATTTTTCTTAGATATCTCACTTGCTCTCAGTGTTACCGTGTAATTGTTTTGGAAATTAACAAAAATGTTGAAATGTGTGAAGTTACTTATGATAAGGTTAGTCTGGGTACTAAGCCAGAAATTACACTTACTTTGTTACATCTTGAGGAGAAGGATAGAAATATTTTTATGAACGAAAGTGATGATGAAGAAGATGAGGTCGAGGTGGCAGCTAGTCTAATCGGGCCTTAACCTAGTCTAATTGAAGGCAACCAGCCAATCCAATTAGTAGTGGAGAGCCAATTAGAGTGGGATGGTCTAGAAAGCTTGGTTCGCTTGAGATAGAGTCTCGTGGATCTCCAGATACTACAACTTTGATGACCCAAGGATCAAAACATGAATAAACATTATAAGTTGATGATTCTTTGCACATTCAATATCAATATCCTACAAAACAAATCATCAGTAATCTACTAAATGAACGTAATACATGGTATAAGGTAACATCTAATGAATTCATTGCACATTGTGCTTTCATTACTTCCTTTGAACTCACTGATGTATTACATACATTAACTGATGAATCATGCATTAATGTCATGTATAAAGAACTTGTGAATTTTAAAAGAAACAAAGTTTGTACTTTAGTTGAATAACCTTTTGGTCATAATTTTATTGAAACTAAATAGGTTTTCAAAAATAAAAAAGGATGGTTTTATAGTTTTATATAGGAGAATGTTTTTGTTAGACAACCACCTGATTTTAAAAATTTAAATTTTCTAAATCATGTTTTCAAATTGTTTAAAGCTTTGTATGGTTTAAAACAAGCACTTAGAGCATAGTATGATAGATTGAAAAAAAAATTTACTTAAAAAAGGTTTTCAAGTAGAAAAACTTCTTTGTTCTAAAACATAGTGACAATTAACATTCCGTTCAAATCTATGGAGATGATATCATCTTTAGTTATTTTTCTCGTACTTTGGTTATAGAATTTTCTAAGAAAATAAGTATGACGATAAGGATGGAATTTGTGATGAGTACAATAGGAGAGTGAGTTATTTTTAGGATTGCAAATCAACAAAACAACACAAGAAACATTTGTACATCAACCAAAATGTATAAAAGATCTTTTACGACATTTTGAGATGAAAAATTACAAACCAATTTCAACACCAATGGGATCAAGTGCTATTTAGGATCCAGATGAAAATGTGAGACTATTAATCAAAAGGAATATTTGATCGTTGTTGTATCTTACTGCATCAAGACTAGCTATACAATTTGTTGTGTTTGTGCACTCGATTTTAATCTTCTCCTCATGTTTCACATCATCAAGCCATCAAGCACATTCTAAGATATTTACAACATACTCTTGAATTTGACATATGGTATTTTACTTCTTCATTTATAAGTTTGTATGTTTTTTCGAATGTGGATTTTTGGTTATAGAATAGAAAGAAAAAATATAAGTGGTATATTTTATTTTCTTGGTATTTCTCTTGTTACATGATCTTCTAGAAAATAATTTAATATTACTCAATCAACTGCTAAACCTAAATACATTCCTGCTGCAAGTTATTACACACAATCTCTTTGGTTGATTTTAACTTTGAAAGATTATGGTTTGAGTTTTGATAAAGTTTTAATCTTTTGTGACAACACAAGTGCTATAAATTGCTAAAAATCTAGTGCAACATTCACGCACTAAGCACATTCATATTTATTTTTATTTTCTAAGGGATTGTGTTCAAAAAGGCGATATTGTGCATCAATTTGTTGATACAAAATTGTAATTAGCGAATATTTTCACATAACTTTTGGATTCTTCTCATTTTGCTTATCTTCAAGAGGAGTTGGGAGTTGTTCATCCGTTTGGTATGGTTTGAGGGTGAGTAAAACTTGAATGTTTCTAAAGAAAAGGTAGAAAGATGAAAAAAAATAAAGTTTTGATTTTTACTATGAGTATATATTTTGCTTACTAGCAATATATTTAAAGTTTATTAGTCTCTAGTATAATATGTATGGGCTTTAGTTTTTATATGAGTCTTTGCTATTATTTTTTAGGGATATGAAATATGACACTTAATTTTTTTATTTGAATTAAATAACTATATAATGTTAAAACTAGTACTAAGTTTGGATGTTTTATGCTTATATCTACGTTTTTTGAATTTTCATTCATCAAATGCTCTATAAATGTATTTACTTTATTAGAGAAAATAATTGATATTGAATCCTTAGCAAGAGTATTCACCATAAGTATCTGATAAGAGAAAAATAATGGGTACTAAATTCTTAAAAACAGTATTGAGGACAAGGATATACCCATAATAATGGGAAGATAAAAATGAGCAAGAGGCTCTAAAATTATGAAAGTTCTCTAATTCATATACTTCCTTGTGAGCAAAAATATTTAACAAAGAATAATGTATTCAGCTTGTGTAATTGTAAGGGTATTTTGTTCAATATACTAGTGAATCTATTGCATTATAAATCGCTAAAATTATGAAAATCTAGTGTTGATTTGATCTTAATTGTAATATCTTTATTTCATGTTTATACTCTAATACATATATGTCAACTAGTTGAGCAATTTAGTTCTCTTAACTTGCAACACATGTCTTTGCAACACTTCTTAGAATTGTTATAAGTGAACAAAGTATCTCCATAAGTTATTGATGAAATCATCATCAAACGGAGAGAAAAGTTAAAAATGCATCGATTCTTAAAATACACCAATTCTTAAAAGTTGATTGTTAAAAATGGTTGATTTTGTGATATTATTGAATTTTTTTTTAAAATAAAAGAATTATTTTTAAAAAAGGAGGGTTTTCTTTTCATTTTTATATTGTTTTATCGAACACTAATTTATAATTTATATTTTAACAAGGTTGTCGATGTGTTATGAAATTATTTTCTTGATTAATATTATTTTGTAATAAATAATTAGCTTTTATAAATAATTTATTTAATAAAAATTAATTTGGAAATATTTATAGTGTGGCATGTATGCATGTGTCCTGACTGGTAGGGTGGCTGGTGACCATATGCAGCAGGAACAGTATCAACAAGGAGCATCGGCTCGGTTGGTCCATGTGGCAGGAGCGATGCAAGGCAGGAAGCCGCGCGTGCGTGACTTTGTCCGACTCAGGTGGAGAGGAGAGACAGAGTAATTCAGTCTTGGTAAATTGAATTAGATTTGAAATAGGTGGGTTTGAGTTTTAGTTACAATAGGAGTTAATATAAATAGATAAAAAGTTAGATATGGTTTAATTTTAAGATAGATGAGTGATTTATATATATTTTAGTTAAGCTATTTTAAAGTTATATTTTCCATTCTTAAGTGCTAGAGGACAAACTGACTGGTGGCATCGATGAGAGTGTCGCCAGTATGACGATCGAACTAGATAAACGATATACAACGGTACATTGTAATTTTATTTAAGTCAGAGGATTCTTTTATTTAAAAAAGTTTTATTTTTTAATTATATTATTCACCCTTTTATCAATAAATAAATATTATGTAATGCGCTTGACATGTAAGCAAATTTTCACCTACTTGACCTTGTCTGACCTTCATACGGTGTGGAAGGCGGTGGTTAATACTTAATACTCTGTATGTATGGCGCAGTGTCGTGGAAAACGGCCACTCGGCCATAATTAATCGTTGACGGTAGAAAAAGTGTCCTGTATCGGTGATACCGTCATCATTTTACGTCTATGAACTTGAAATTGCCATCTTTAGCGATTAATTGTCCCTTTTTCTATTTAATCGCCTGCATAATCCGTAGAAAAGTCCACCACAACAACTAGCCCATCAAGACTCAAGACACATTTGATTTTACTATGTTTAGCATTTTTATCATTGACAAGTAATTATACATATACATGTGACTATGTTTAATATCATTTTATATTTTATTACATGTTTTTTATGTTTTATCTATGAAAAATAAACTAAAGTTATGACTATTTAGTGTGGAATTGTAGCCTTCACACTTCAAGATTTGTTTTCATGGTTGCCTAAATTTATAATGGCATAAATACATCCATTTTATATAATCTTAAGCATTTACATATTTCCAAAACAAAGAATATTATCAATGCATACATATATTAACACAAAAGTTAAATTTCCATATAATTCTGATTAATCATCCATATTCTGAACAATCATATGGCAACACCCTCTCCGTCTGATGGCTGTTTTCCACAACACTGTGGTATGGCGTTGGTTCACTATCAACATTAATTAATTTTCCAAACTTTTTTGCGTTAGTTAATTGTTTGCTAATTTAAGTCCTTCATCACCAACTTTAGTGGTATCACACGGTAACAAATTGTCTTATGGGAGGCAAACATTTGACAGGGCTTTCGTATTTCCCCGTATATAACAATAAAAAACAAAAGCCATGCCCCCTAATTTCTGTCCTTTACGTCGGATTTGTTCGTTCGGGCCCCAGGCCAGGCAGGCCCAAGCACCCAACCCCGGTGTGTGTGGCCGGTCTAGCGCCGCGCGCGGGGGCATGAGCCGTGGCGCGGTGGCGGCATGGGCGGGTCGCGCACACTTCATTTGATGCAGTCCAAGAATATATCGAGAGCTTCTCAACGGCGTCGACGGAACAAGTCAGAGACAAATAGACACGGTCACACGACCGATGACTCCTCGTCCTCGTCCCCGTCCTGTATTCCTTGTTGGACGTGCGCGTACCGTGCATGTCTGTCAGTCATGCCGTCAAGTGTGAAACCGTTGCTTGACCTCTGTTACTCCGTATCTGTCACGTCTACTCACTGCTAATTGAGTTCTCTCTCATCTGTGAAGGAATTTTCGGCTTGGAGGAATTTTTAAAATAGAAAATTATAGGAATTAAACTATTTTATATGAAAATTATGTAAAATTTCTGTCTCTTGAAAAAGGCTCCATGCGTAATAAAAAATGATTTTAGTCTAACGACATAAATCATAAATATATCGGCTGGTATAACATTCGATGCTATTTTAAATATTGTTATGTACCAGACGATTATTGCATTATTAGTATCCTTATAACAGCTTATAGCCCTGCAAGATTTTTAATACTGTTGATGTTACAAAAGGTATTAATATTGTTGAATATATTAGTATTGGATGTATGAGTTGTTATTTTTAACCAGTATTAAAAATCAGGAAGTATAAGAGATATGATGCTAAAATTTTTTAGAAGTTTTATTTGGTGATTTCACTCATAGAAAAAGGCTTTCTAAAATGTTAGCTATATGTATACCTTATTCTCTTCAAAATATATAAAAATAAAAAAAAGAATAAAAATTTTAAGAAAATAAGAGTATGTCTTAAAAATAAAGTTAATCTAATAGTATTTCATAATAGTAAAAATAAAAGAAACAAAAGAACAAAAAGATTAAAAAGAGGAAACAAACAAAAATTATTAAAAAATAGAGGAAAAAGAATATAATATTAGAACCAGAAGTTTTTTACCATCAATGTTTTTAAAATTAATTATCCTCGTTTTCTTTTTTTCTTCTTAAATTTAATTATTCTGTAATTATTCCAGTTTTTAAATTATTTTTCACACATTTCCTGTTTTCTAAATTTTGTACAACCGATAATATTTTGACTAAATAGAAAAACACTTTATAGCGGTTGTTAAAAATAACCGATGCTAAAGAATATATTTTTTCGGAGGAGATTATATATATATATATATAATATTCTCTCAAATATTTCGATCTAAGTCTCTAAATCCTACGTGATTATTATTTATTTTGTTTTGACTTATTTTTTATTAAATATGACTTGTATTTTTTTTATATTTGCATTAATTTTAAAATAAGATAAATGGTCGAACTTATATTTAAAAATTAATGGCATATCTATTAAAAAAACAAAAGTATTATCACATACTGATTTATTGTATTAAAATCTTTATTTTTTTTAACTCTTTGCTGATATATATAAAACGAGAGGACGTCGCCTCGTGGAACCAAATCCGCCACACGACGCCTACGAATAGATGGTGACCTCACGTATCTCGTAACCAAAAGGAAGCGTGTCATGCGCGGGTGACGGGTCGTCGCGTGAGATAGATCAATCGATGGCGCCATTTTCCCCGCGTCTCTTCGTGGCCGCCGCGCTTCTCGCCATCCTCGCCACCGCATCGGTCGTCGCCGGCGGCGGGACGGGTTACGCCCGCGTGTTCAGCTTCGGCGATTCGCTCACCGATACCGGGAACGCGCTGCACCTCCCGTCCACCGGCGGCGGGGGCCCCGCCAGCCGGCCTCCCTACGGCGAGACCTTCTTCCGCCGCCCCACCGGCCGCGCCTCCGACGGCCGCCTCGCCGTCGACTTCGTCGGTAAATAACCACCACCCGAGCTCCCCACTCTCTCCAGCCGATTCTGTGTACGCATGCTGCATGCATCCATGTGACTGAAAGAACTCGTCTTAATTTTGACGACGACGACGTACGCTCTGTTGTATGTGGTGCATGGATGCAGTGGAGGCTCTGCGGCTGCCGCACCCGGCACCGTACCTCGCCGGCGGCAAGACGGCGGAGGACTTCCGGCACGGTGTGAACTTCGCGGTGGGCGGGTCGACGGCGCTGGCGCCGGAGTTCTACGAGGGCAGAGGTCTAAAGCCGTTCGTGCTGGTCTCTCTCGCGAACCAGACCATCTGGTTCGACAAAGTCGTGCAGCTTCTTGGATCTTCAGATCACGGTAAACACTAGAAATAAAGTGGATCGCGACGTGCCGGCTACCGGCCGAAATGAGCAGTGTATCATCGAGTGCTTTAATTTCTCTGATGTAATTAATACTCACGAAGAAAATGTGTACTGACTGCTGTGGATTGATAGGTCAGGGTAAGATCATGGCGAGCTCGCTGTTCATTGTCGGGGAGATCGGGGTGAACGACTACTTGGTCTCCCTCGTCGGAAACCTCACCGTCGACGAGGTCAAGGCCTTCGTGCCGCACATCGTCGGCGCCATCCGGTCCGTCGTGAACGTAAGCTACCTGGTTCCGAGCTCATCTTGATAATCACATCAGCGTCATGACACGTAGGTTTTTGCGCTTGTGTGCAGGAGGTGATCGCCGCCGGAGCAACGACGGTGGTGGTACCGGGGATGATACCGCTCGGCTGCGAGCCGCAGCTGCTAGCGCTCTACCAGGGCGACGCCACCACCGCCGGCGACTACGACCCGCAGTCCGGCTGCATGACGAGGCTGAACGGCCTCGCAGAGCACCACAACCGCGAGCTGAACCGCGCCCTCGCCGAGCTCCGCCGCGCGCACCCGGGCGCGTCCGTCGTCTACGCCGACCTCTACCGTGCCGTCACCGACATCGTCGTCTCGCCCGGCAGGTACGGCTTCAGGGACAGGCCGCTGACCGCGTGCTGCGGCGGCGGCAGCGGCGCGTACAACTTCAACATGACGGCGTTCTGCGGCGCGGCGGGGGCGACGGCGTGCGCGGACCCGTCGGCGTACGTGTCGTGGGACGGCGTGCACTTCACGGAGGAGGCCAACAGGCACATCGCCTGCGCCGTGCTGGAGGGGCGCCCGTACGGCGGCGCACCGCTGGACCTGTCAACGACGTCGAAGACATGGCCGGCGGCGGCGGAGGCTGGACGCAGTACGATCGGGTGCTCTACAGTGATCGGACGCACGTGGACGGCTGGGCTAGCTTTTACGTGGAGGGCTGGAGGCCCGTGAGCCGTCGTAGACTAGACGATCACCCTCGTGCTGAATCTGCTGATGAATTGGTTCGTCCACTTTGTGACTAGTAAAGCAGACCATTTGGTGAAATATTTGGTGTATTCAATGATGTCATACTGATAGATTGGGACATATTTGGTGACGATAGTATAGTTTATAGAGTTGGTCAGCGGCGGAGCCACGATTTAGACGTAGAATGAGCTTAGAGTTTTAGAGGGGACCCAATATACTGTTACTTAAGTTAATTATTTAATTAACTAGATGACTATGTATTTTTTAAAAAAGTTTGTTTAAGGGACCAGGGCACTGGCCGTCCCCTGTCTCCGCCACCGGATGTGCTGTTAATCATAGTCCAAACACAAATGTTAAAATATCAACTGATAAGACTCCTCAAATTAATTAAAATTTTATTGGCTGTCACTTGTGATATGGGTGCCGAGAATGAAACATTTTCATTATGTAAAAAAACGACTCCTCCAAAGTAAAGTGATTTGACATATACATGTATAGCAACTGTAGATAAACAATTAATTATGAATTAAAATCTGCAAATAGGAACAGTCAGCACTGAAGAGATGCAGTATACGACATAGGATGATTTTATATGACATTTTAAAAGCAGGAGTTGGAACATGGCTGGGTGCAGGACTTTTACTATGGGCGTACAATGTTACTTAAAGAACATGGCAGATAAAAGGAAGTGAATGGTTAATTGGTTATATGGTACTGCTTCTGTACCATAATAAGTCGTATGTCTAGAATTTAAATTTGCCATATAAAAAGTACTTATTGTCTTAGCTCTCATTTAAATTTCTTTTTATTTTATTCCTAACTACCTCACACTCCCAATCATGTTCTTTTTTGATGAGTGATATTTAGGTTATTTTCTTCTCTACTAATTTGCCTACTAAGTGCTATAATTACACTTATATTGGGATGGAGATAGTACTATTACTATTTAAATAATAGTTGAATTTGATATCTGACACTCGTTTATGCTTTTATAAACAAAATTATAAAATTATATTAATCCTTTATGTTTTCAGAAATATAATTATTTATTTTTGCAAAACACATTTGAAATGTAGGAGCTTATAATATACATGCACTCATCACCTATGAATGCACACAAGTATCCTTATAGAGAGATTGAACCAACATATATTAAGATTAATATTGATGAAGTCAAGCGTATAATGTCCCTATGAACACATACATACATATCATACCTCTATGAGTATATATAAAGATTAGGCTGGTAAATATCGATATATATCTAAGATTGACGAAGTTATTAGAGTCTCACTGTCGATGGATATATCGTAAATAATTAGTCGTAAATATAAGTACTTCAACCTAGATGTGCAGGTTAGTTCATAAATATAATTATATTTTATATACATATAATGCATATGTTTTTCTCCTTTTCTTTTCAATTCACGTGGTAACTTTTAGACCTCCAAATCTAGCATATGCTCAATTTTTTTGATAACAAATTGGGTGTACATCTATGTATCCATAACATATGCTAATTAAGTTTGCCCTTGAGTTTGAGTGAGAGTGAGATCACCTCCAAGAGCAAGACTAAATTTGGCCCTCCATGTCCCCATACGGAGTGCCTGTAAGATTCCCTCTTCACGTTTCTACTCCAACAAATTTTTTATATCTCATTCTCCATATCCCAACAGCTAGTTTCGTTTGAATAATTCTGCATTCTCCAACACTCTCCAACAAACTCTTCATATTTCAATCTCCATAAAATGGAATGGAGAGCCCCATTGCCAAATATGGATACCCAGTTTCTTGGTTTGGCAAGTCAGATGGCATAGCCACTCATTTGGAGTCTATTGGAACCATCTTTCCACCCATGTTTGCTAAATTTTAGGATGAAAAGCATGGAATAGCCAAGCCCTTAGAGATGCTAGACAGTGCGCTTCGGGCACCCACCCAAAATTAATTCAAAGTATCACATGGTAGCAAATACGTAGGAACATTTGTTTGAATGGCCTTTAATTTGAGGTATTGTACTTTTTTTAAAAAAAATGGGCAGAATATTGACTGTCTGATTGTTCTACCCAATCGTTTATAAATTTGTTTATATTTATGTAATTTAATTATACAATTGTTTTTTGCACCTTTAGTACATGTTTAAAAGTATATTTCATTTTTTTTGCCTCTGTAAAAGCACGGGCACTATGCCGGTCAAAAGAGAAAGGGAAGAGTGTGGAAGTGGATAATTCATTTCCTTTCTTGATTTGTGACGTTTAGTTTGCATGAGTATGTCTAAAACAGCCTCAGGCTATCAACCTCATTTTTTTTACATAATATAAGTTTTATTAATATCAGCAAATTACTTCAAGATAATACAACCGTACTGACCTCTGTACACCCAACCAAAAACTCACACTCTTATTTAAAAAGAAATATAGTATAGGGAATGTTAATAACCATTAATCCATAGATCAGACCGTCAACTTATACTTCTAGATAAAATACTTCATGACCACTCGCTCCAATTGCTGACCAGCCTCGATCTGATAAAGGATATTAATAAAACCTAAAGCTACTAATGTTCAATAAAATCAACGATCAAAAGTGCACATTATATATATTAATTTCCATGCCATCTAGGAGAAGAATGTGTCACCAATTAAGTGATGAGTTCGACGTGTTGCTTTTTTTTATGCACATGTGCATGCATCCAGCTTAATTAGTGGAAGAAAACGATCGATATTTTAGCATCTCAGAATAGAGATAAAGTGCATGCTGCCTCCCCGGAGTGGATCAGTGGATCGCTGTCTTGAGGAACTTTTGGATGAGTCGATCTGTTTAAATCGTGTTTTGCAGAAAGTTCACATCTTGACGACCATTGCACAAACAGCTTTTAAAACCAAAAAAAAAAGGCTAAGTACCAACTATGGGCATATGTCCCTACCTTATCTGTGCAATGTTTCTTTACAACAAAAAAATTGGCAAATATGCATGAAACAAAATTTGCCTAATAGGGCAAACAACGCGAGGTAGTGAGGGTATATATAATGCAAATGTTTAAAAGGTTATTAGTTATTGCGATGGATGAAGTCATTAATTCGTTTTCTGATGTATAAACATTCTCTTCACCGTCTAGTTCGTGTGCATATTTGAATTAAGAGTGAATACATTTTAAACAAAAATAAATTTCTAAACCCATATACACTGCTAGAGTACTACCGGTTCGTAACCTCTTTTAGTCTGCAACCGATAAAAGCAATTCAAAGACTAAAAATAGTTATTTAATTGACTAGTCCTAAAAATCTATTTGATTATACTATTGTATTTTTTTTCTTTATTGCTATATATGTATATGTATATGATTTCGTTCATAATAAATTAAATGATTTGTTTTTAATATCCACAAGAAGTTTATACTATGGGGATGCCGACGGCTTTAGTTGCTATGTCGACTGTAGAGATAGAGACAACGATGACGTGGAGGACGACATTGTCGATGGGAAGACAAGCACATGACATGGAGGGTGGTGGTGTCGGTGAGAAGGCGGGTGCATGGTGGGTGGATGGCATTGGTGTGGAGTAAAACATAATTATCAACAATATTAATATTTCACATGTAAAAAGTTGTATATATAATAATATGTAAACATATATGTCTTAACAACAATATCACCATGTAGCAATTAAAAAACGATATTTTTCAACATGTCTCTGCCGAATTTGCTGCAGGGGCTAGCATACTATAAATACGAGTGAACAAAATATAAAGAATTCTAACCATTTAGTGTGAAAACTATTCAAATCCATGCATTTACACTACAGAAAATGTAACTTTGAAATTAAAATGTTGGACAATACTATGTCAAAAGAAGAGTGTCAAGTGGAGTACAATAAATATCGTGCAGAATTCAGACCGAACATTCCTGTAAATCACTGCTCATTTCTCTGAACTAAACATGCATTCTCGGACTAAATCCAAGAACTCTAGGATCTGTACTTAAAAAAAATTTCGCTTAAACAACCGGAAAAAAAACATTGGTTGTTATTAATAATTGATAATAAAGAGTTTTATATTCGATCAAAATATTTTTACTCCAGATTGGTATTAACAACCGAGACTAAAAATATATTCTTATCAGTTTTTCTTAATGAGCGACTAAAATATCTTTAGTAATGGTTCTATATATGATACAAAATTTAGAAAATATTTAAAGCGTGAAAAATAATTTGAAAAAATAGAAAAATTATAGGATAAATAAATTTAGGAAAAAAAGAAAAATAATTAATTTTAAAAACATTGAGAGTAAAAACTTATAATTTTCTATTCTCTTTTCTCTATTTTTCTATAATTTTTCTTTGTTTTCTCTTTTTAACATTTTTATCTTATGTTTTTTATTTTTCTATTATGAAATAGCTAGGTTATCTCTATTTTTACGATTAAGTCATACTTTTATTTTCTCAAAAATTTTATTATTTTCTATCTATTTTTATATATTTTTAAAAGATGATGTATACATATGTAGCTAACATTTTAGATCTCTTGTATGAGTGAAATCACTAAATAAAATTTTCACTTGACTGATACTAATACTATATATTCGATAACAATAATATAATATTAGTTGATAATAATAACCGGTACTTTTATATTTAAGTATCGATTGGTGATATTTTTTTAAGTGCCAGTTGTAAGAGTTAGACATCCTCGATAGTCATATATGATTTTTAGTACCAAGTGACCTGAGACTTTAAACCATCTGATCTTTTACCGGCCATTATATTTATATTTTTGGCTGTTGGACGAAAGACTACTTTTTTAGTGAAAAAAATAGACACGTCAAAAGATAAAGGCTTTCCTCATCTTTTTCATGCGTGAAGTAGTCAAGTCTAGAATACATAAAAGATGGGGAAATGTACAAACTATATAGCAATTCACATTTGACAAAGGTAGCAGAAAAGTTAGAGCAAGATAAAACGACAGCACATAAAATATACACAATTAGGATATGACCATCTAAAACATACATTGTGATAGCCCAAAAAAAAAGGTAAAAGGAAATCAATATCAAGTTTGCGTGACAACTCAAGTTGCTAAAAACTTTTAGCTTCTCTTTGTTGTTCTTCGAACCATGTCCTTTTCTTTCTTTGATATTGTTAGATCTCTGCTTCAGTACACGTTTTGAAGATGCAAGTATGGACTCCTAATGTGGCAATCAATACAGGAAGGTAAAGATCTTGTTCCAAGACACATTCATATTAGATATAGCTTAACGAATTTTAATGTCCATTGTAATTGTGAGCATATGAATTAGGGGTACAAGACAAATCACATGCCTTTGTTTAAAAAAAGAGAGAAAAAAGGGCATAGGCCGATTTGCATGTGCTCGTTGGCCTACCTATGCGGAGGTGAAATTAATTCATTTAATTAAGCTAGAGTGGAACAAGCAAAACGTGTTCGCGGATTGGTCTACACCTACCATATCTCTAGCAAATCAAGCGCTATCTAATTAATCACGCAACTGTAATGCATGCCTTCTAGATCGGAGTCCAAATGATATGGAAATGGAGGGATAAGAGAAATTGCGTTCTAGAGAAAAACTGATCAAAGCTAAATACTGTTTAGTTCCGTAAACACGCCATTGTAAGGTAAGCCTTCTAGATCGGAACTCAAATGAAAGGGAAATAGCATAATGGAAGTTCTGTTCTACGTAGAAACTGACCTAAGCTAAATACATGTAAATTCTTCTCCGGTACACTTTTTTTTTTCAGTCTGAATGCTTGAAAATTTGAGGAGAAACTGACCTAAGCTAAAAAGTGGACTGATTTTTTTACGGAAGGAGAAATGATTCGATTCTTAGGGTGCACCTAAAAAGTTGAAATGCCGTAGATATATGTCATTTTCTCCCACCAGAGGAAAACAAACAGGTAGTTCCAACAAGTACTGATTACCGACGCACAACATGCTGCAATTTCCGGCAGAAAATCAGCACTTCTCCTGTGGCACGATGTTCAGTTGTAGAAAATTGCAATGATCTGTTGTCTAAAACAAAGAAGTGGCAGAAAAAAAATCTGCTCGTCTTGTAGCACGATGTTCAGTTTTGACGGTGCAACGTACGTACCTTGATTGAGAAGTGAAAAAGAAATAAAGCGGGAATTAATTAAGCCCGATGCTCTTCATCGGCTGAGGAAGAAGAGAGGATTAATGGCAGATGCAGGGCGATGGACGGTGCTGGTCGATAGATAGACACCGCCGGCCCTCGATCGTCTCGTCTACTCGTCTGGTAGGGCCGCACTATACACGCGAAGAAAGAAAGCAACGCGCGGCCGGAAAGGTTGGGCTGCTAGGGTGGGAAGAAAATTTATAATCGCAAAGCAAACCTATCTCAAATCCGACCTGACGTCGTTAGAGACGTCTCACGCGGGAGGCGGATGGACGCGGATCGTTGGAAGACGGACGGCGCGGCGTGCGGGAAAACCGACGGGCGCTTTCCTGGGGGTGAGTGCGCGAGGCGCGACAAGCCGGCAAATCAAACGTCTAAGCCCGGTGGCCGGCGCCGGCAGCCAATGTGAGTTGATGTTTTTTTTTTCTTCCTTCTTTCTACATGTTTGGCGCCCGGCGACGACAGCCAAGACGAGTTGATCCCAGTCTCTTCTTGTTGATAGAAATCGTTTGTTTTGTCGAATTCGGGCCGGCCACCATGCTGTATGAAATTGCTCAGATTGCAATCTTGAGGATGATAATGTATAGCTCAGATCAGATTGTGGAAAATCTGAACAACTTGCTTCATCAAACATGGAGGTAAACTGGCCGGCAATCTCCATCTATCTAATCACTCCCACCGATATATCTAACGTGGCAGATAATCAGACCTATATTCGTGCGAAGCATCGCATGGAAGCAAGCGCGATGCTCGCGCAATCGCCATCGTCAGCAGCGGACAACTCCTGCGCGTCGACTGCACTGCCGCTAGCTGCTGCTACCATGACTCACGCCCTCGCCATATCGCTGTGTCTCACGCCGCTGCCGCTGACGCGGTAGGATTAATTCAAGCCGCCGAGGCGCGGCCTTGACTCGCGGTCATGACTAATCACTGCGCTGCGCTCGAAGAACAGGACACGTCTTTCGTTAACGGCGTCACATAATACGATTCGAGGGAACTAGTGGGCGGTTTGCTTTGAGATTGTTGCTGGACACGTGTCATTCAGAGGGCAACGCCTTTCCGGTAAGCGAAGGGCTCAATTCCTACCAAATTTTCTTCCGCTAGGGAGGGCGGAAAGCGAACAAGACCGATCGACACGCGCCACGCAGCGGCGGCGAGCGACACGCACGTACACTTGCCGACTGACCACTGTCTCGGCGCGCGCGTGTGCCGCGGCCGCCTGCTTGCTCGCGAGCGGCCGTACGCGCCGTGCCGGATTGAGGCCGTCTCGGAGCGAGCTTTCGCTCTGCGCCGAATCGGGGATAGTCCGGCTTGGCAAGATTGTTGGGAGATCGCGCCCGGCTTCTCTCTACTGATCGATCGACTGCGTTGTGCTGCGTCGTACTGGGCATTTGCTGGGCTGTGCAGTTGGCAAGCTGCTAGGGCTTCTTTTGTAGGCGGTAAATGTCTACTCTACATCCGTCGAATTCCTCCTTTAACAGAAACCAGTGTCCCTCGGTGATTGGACACAGTCTAGCTCCCACGTAGCTTATTGGCTTGGTGTTCGTCTTATGAGATGTCTATGTGGAACTTATGTGGTGTCTATGTGTCATTGATAATGGTTTTGGCTAAAATGCTGTGCTCACGTGGAAAACATTTAAAAAATCTTTAAAAAATATTTGGAGTCTACATGTCATCCTCTCTTTTCTCTCCTCTTCTCTCCTTCTCTTCTGCTTCCTCTTCTCTTATTGACTCCATCGTTATTACTGCCTTTGGCTCATCTCCACTTTGCTCTTCCTGCATCAGGGAAGGCGAGCAGCCTATGCACTGTCATCCCTAATCCCTACCACTGCCGCCATGCACATTCTCATCCTATTTTCACCTTCGATGAGACAAGATTGAGAGTCTACCAACATCTTTTTGCCTAGATTTTGATGAAGGACAAGAAGTGTTATCCACTATGGACAAGCTGGATAGCGGAGTAGCGTCGGTGGATCATGACAATGGGGGAGTCAGTGGATCTTGCTATAGGAGACAAGCTAGGTAGAGGTGGAGAGGCTTGGGGAACTAGAATTCATGGAGGCGGTGGCACCGAGGGAGCTCAGCAGAGGCACTTAGTTACCGACGACACCCATTGAGATTAAGCATAGTTGTTGGGCTTACATGGCAATGGTGATGGTAGGAAGAAGCCCTATCGAGAAACTCGGTACCACTTCACTCGGCACCACTTCTCCTGCAAGCTGATGCCGCTTTAGCCACCAGATCAACATGTCCTTAGCTCGCCACTATTCCATTCATTACAATAGAGGTTGGCTGACTGGCTTAAGCTTGTGCCCACCTCATAGCCTTCTTGATTTTCTCACCGTTGTCAAAGTCTGAGACTAAGGCTAGAGAGGGAAGGTCAGGGTTGCGGGAGAGGGAGAAGTTTGCGTGAGATTCGATTTAGACTGATTTTGATATTTAGGGAATATTTATATGCGGTTTGCAATTAAGGAACAAAAAATCTATGTCTATAGACAAAGAGTTGACTTTTTTCCTTTATAAGCTGAGCCCTGTCCCAATTTGCCATATGGCCCAAATCTCTCCACCGGTTTGCTTTGCCACTACTCTCGTCGTCTCTAATGTATCCGACGAGTAATTTCCAAGCATGAACATAAAGGATCATATAAACCCGTGTGAACATGACGACGTGTGTTGTCTTACATAGAAAAATAAAATACTTTGAAGTAGCCGTGGCATGACAGGAGTGGGTGACTGTTAATGCCAAAATCTGGATGATCCGATGGCGCTAAAGCCGATCGGCTGAGGGATCCGATGAGGCTAAAGCCGATCGGCTGAGAGGTCCGATGGAGGGTTTAATACAATCATCGTCCGATGGAGATACTGAGACAAAGCCGATAGAGAACTGTAGAAAAGCCCATCAGATTAGTAGAAGATTGGATCGGCTTGAAGACAGGAGATTGTCCAATCGGAATCAGGTCCGAGAAGCCCGATGGAAGGAAGGAAAAGGATCGGCTTGGCTAAAAGAAGATCCAATAGCTACAGTGGAGAAGCCGATCAGGTTGCAGCAAAGGAAGACCCGGTTACAAATTGGAAGGTTATTCAGATGAAACCGGGTTTGCGGAAGAGCCGTGGACTCCACGGCAGGGTGCTTATAAATTGTAACCTTACTCAATTAGGGAGGTTTAGCTAGTTAGTTAACTGCTTTAGGAATATTTTCCTTTGTTCTTACTAGAAAATAATGTCCAATGGTCGTAGACGCATCGGACTCTGTCTGTAAATCCAGGGTATAAATATAGACCCCCTGGAAACATGTAACAGATCTCTCGATCATATACAAATTCGGCGCATCTCCACCCTAGTTCATTTAGGTTTTACCGGCGGGTCCTGGCTCTCGATGCGGGGCTGCATCGGTTAAGTCCAATCTCCAGCGAAGGGGTAAGTCCCGCCACCATCCCGTTATGTCCTGCTCTATCTAAGGCTGCATCGGTTAGGTCCGACCTCTTAGGCCGATCGGATGTACCACATCACGTCCGTGCTGAATCTATTGGCCCGTTAAGCTCCCTCTGCTATCGTCAGTTTCGTGCTGCATCGGTTAGGTCCGACCTACGGGGCCGCCGATGGTAGATAGAGCTTCAGGCCTATAGCCTTCTACACGGCGTATCATCGGAGTGCTAGCCGATGAGTTATCTATGCTCTGTGCTTCACGTCCAGCGCATCGGCCTCTCGGCCGATACGCATCAACATTTAGAGGCATCCCACGACGCGTAACGCCAAACGTATCGGACCCCCAGCTGATACGCACCCGCCTTCAGAGAGGCATCCCCTAATTGGCTTAGCTAGCCGAAGGGTTCGTTCCTATCCTTGCTACGGCATAGCCAATCCGGTGTCCTCTGTATCATCGCCGCTGGCCCCGGCCTCGTACTGTCTCGGTTAGGTCCGATCTTCAAGGTTCAGTGTTGATGGCGCTGCCACGGCGGGCGACAGGTCTCGTGCTGTCCTATCCGGAGCGGCATCGGCTTTGCGGCCCATGCCTTCTTGCGCTATTCATCGCCTAGGCCGCATGCGCTCTCATCGGTTTTTCCAGCCGATGAATCACTGTTCGGCTGTCCGGAGGGATCCCGTGCGCCTCGCCATCCTCTGAATACACCCTGGTTCCTCCATCGGCTCTGTGGTCAACTCCTCGTCGACACCTGTCCACATCGGCTCCCCAGCCGATCGAACAGCATCCCAAACCTATTGGCAGCCAGCCGATAGCGAGCGCCTGTATCGGATTCGCTTGTCTCACCTCCTTGTCAATTGCAGGGTCAAATTGACTGGCACGCCCGCGAACCTCAATACTTAAGAACCTGCACTGGAGATAAGCAGACCTCCCAGGCCTTCACGTGACTGAGTTGCCATCCCTCCCCAGTCGCGGGATTTTTTTGGCGGCGAGCACGCTTCTTAGCACTCTCGGTGGGACTAGAAGACCTTTTTCATCAATTGAAAGTCCTTCAATCAACGGTGCTCAAATGGAGGGTAATGAAATCAACGCAGACAATATAATCCCAGTAACGATGAAGGATTTAACTGAGGAACAGAGATACCAGGTGGAGCAGAACACAGCTAATTTTCAAAAGCTCTGTCTAGAGTCCTTCAGTATGACTTGACAAGGGCCGACTCAAAAGTCCAAAATGTCAAAGCCAGCTTTGGAAGGAGAATCGAGCTGATCGCCGCCCATCAGTCCTCAAAAGCCACTACAGGAGATAGTTGACGAAGCTGTTCACCATGCGCTCATTAACCAATCGGGTGTACTGGTGAATACTTTGCACAACTTAATCAAGAAAATTGTGGATGGATCTATTGTTAAGGAACCTGATCAAGGGCCAGTCTATTTGCCGATGAAAATAGGATAACCACAAGTTACTTACGGATCCAGAAGGGATATATCGGTAAATATGCTTCCGCCAGTGCAAGAGCGGATTGGGGGGCAGCATGAAGACGTGATGCTAGGGTATCATCGGACGGCTTATTATGGGGATATAAACAAGAATATCCTGATAATAACTATCAAGGAGATCATTATGGATAATGTCAGATACCAACTTCGATCCCACAGTACCAAAAGGAGAATCTAAAGGAAGAAGATTGGACTACCAGGATTGCGGAAGTTGTAAGAGAGCAATTCGGTATCAAGCCTAAAGAGCAAACTTTCATGTATCGACACCCTTACCCAGAGTGGTTCGATAGAATTCCGCTGCCGCACCGATTCAAAATTCCAAAATTCTCCAGGTTCTCAGGGCAAGATAATGTATCTACGATGGAACATATTAGCCGATTCCTAGCTCAATACGGGGAGGCATCGGCTGATGAAGCTCTGAGGGTCCGATTGTTTCCATTGTCTTTATCTGGACCAGCCTTTTCTTAGTTTTCTTCGTTACCTCCAAATTCAATCAGGGGATGGGCTGATTTGAAGAAACAGTTTCATAAGTATTTCTTTGTCGGACTTCAAGAGTTGAGGTTATTAGACTTAACATCGGTTAGACAAAGGCACGATGAATCCATCCCGAAATTCATCCAACGTTTCCGAGACGTCAGAAGCCGATGCTATAGTCTCATTTTAAGTGACGGACAATTAGCCGATTTGGCTTTCCAAGGATTGTTGGCTCCGATTCAGGAGCGTTTCTCTTCACAAGAATTCGAAAGTTTATCTCATCTACTCTAGAGATTATCGGCTCATGAAAGCTGATTTGCAGGTGCCAAGAAAGAAAGGTTCCATCGGAAAGCCGATCAGCTACAGGTATACGCATCAGACTCAGATGATGAGGGATCCGATGTGGATGTGGGACTGGCAGAATGGATCAGGAATAAAAAACTCGTATCATGTCCATGGATAAGAAAGCAAATAAAGAAGAAAGATATGATTTTGATGTTAACAAAGCTGACAAGATATTTGATCTTCTCCTCCAAGAGAAGCAGATCCAGTTGCCACCAAACCATGTAATCCCGGCTGCTGAAGAACTCAGAAAAAAGAAATTACAAGTGGCACAATTCAATATCTCATCATACCAATGAGTGCAAGGTCTTCCGGCAACAGTTACAATCGGTTGTCGAACAGGGAAGGATCAAATTCGAGGACAAAAAGCCGATGAAGGTTGATGGGCATCCTTTCCTAGTGAATATGGTGATTGCAGGAACCTCAGGAGATTGGTCCAATGAAAAAAGACGTTGGAAGAGGTCAAAGGTTACTTCATCGGACTTAATCAAAAAATATTCAAGACTACAGGATAAAAAGACGAGCCACAACACAACAAGAAAGGTATAATCCATACTAGGGTTGTCCCTTTTTTCAATACTGTTGAGATCAAAACATGAGGTTGTCGTCAATCGAGGACTGTCCTGAATACAATAAACTAGGATTTTGGTACTGTGACCAGAGCCGAACGTTGTATGATCGGCCTTCCATCACTAGGGTATCGGCACATAGCCGATTGGGGCCGATCAATGAAGGGCACATAGCCACATCGGCTCCCTAGCCGATCGAATAGCATCCCAAACCTATCGGCAGCCAGCCGATGGCGAGCGCCTGTATCAGATTCGTTTATCTCACCTCCTTGTCAATTGCAGGGTTAAATTGACTGGCACGCTCGCGAACCTCAATACTTAAGGACCTGCACTGGAGATAAGTAGACTTCCCAGGCCTTCGTGTGACTAAGCCGCCGTCCCTCCCCAGTCGCGGGATTTTTTTGGCGGCGAGCAGTGACAAACTAATCAATATCTTCTACTCCCTTCATTTTATATGATAATATATTTTAATTTTTTAAAGTCTAACTTCATTATATTTATTGTTGTAAATAAATATAGTATCAATGTTAAATTTAACCTAAAATTTTTTAAAGTCTAACATTTTTAACCTAAAATAAATATAGTATCAATGTTAAATTTAATAAAATTAATTTATTGTTGTAAATATTATTATTATTATTTTATTAATTTAAACATAAGAAAATTTAACTTTTAAAAAATAAATATACAGAAAAACTATATAGTTGATATCTACTAGTAATTATTATCATCTAAAGTTTAGCATATTACATCATTATCTAATAGTAATTATTATTTTAAATACGTGCATGTTACCTTATCTATAATAAATTAAAATTCTCTATATTATTTTTATAATATTTATCTATTATATCTACAATATTTACAATATTTAGTATATATCATGTATTTGACTATTTGTTCGCGCCGGAACCCGATGCAAGCACGCCGACTTCTGGGAGGTCTGCTTAGCTCTAGTGTAGGCCGGTTGGCTTCTCTCCGTGGCTCGAAATGCGCGTGTTGGGGCCCATGGGGTTCACGTCGGCTCCGGCACGACGGTGAGGGTACGGACGTACCAGTCAATTTGACACTGCAATTGATAAGGAGGTGAGGCAAACGGGTCAGTCAGATGACGGGTCGATACGAGCGCTCGCTATCGGCTGGCTGCCGATAGGATCGAGTTAGTCATCGGCGGCGTTCGGATGCCTCCTGCTATCGGCTAGTCGCCGATAGAATCAGGGTGCCCTTCCATCGGCTGGGACATTGATGTAGGCGTAGGAGAAAGTTGACGAAGGATACGGTGCCTCTAGGTATAGCGGATGCGAGGCCCTGATCCATCGGCTGCAGAGTCGATGGAGACACGGGATGGAGATGGCAGCACGAGACCCGTTGCTCGTCATGACGACGCTGCTGGCACCGAATCTCGAAGATCGGACCTAACCAAGACAGTATGAGAACGAGGCCAAAGGCAGCGAGACAGTGGACGCCGGATCGAACATGCTGAAGTAAGGGTGAAGCGAACACATCGACTAGCTGAGTCGATGAGAGAACGTCTCTCTAGAGATAGGTGCACAGCGTGACGCTCAAAGGAAAGTCTCTAAAAACCTGGTGCGTATCGGCCAAGGAGCTGATACACTGGGCATGATGCTCAACATATAGATAACTCATCGGCTAACACTCTGACGAAACGCCGTACAAAGACCTATAGGCCTAAAGCTCATTCTACCGTCGGTAGCCTCGTAGGTCGAACCTAACCGATGCAGCATGAAACCGACGACGGCGGAGAGACCTTGACAGACCGATAGATACTGCATGGACGTGATGCGATACATTCTATTAGCCTAAGAGGTTGAATCTAACCGATGCAACCTTAGACAGAATGAGACATATCGAGATAGTGATGGGATTGTTAACGCCAAAATTTGATCTGGATCGGCCGATGGAGATACTGGTCGGCTCGTGAGACAAAGCCGATCAGAAGGGAAGCCGATCAAATTAGTAAAAGATTGGATCGATTTGAAGACAGAGAATTATCCGATTGGGGTCAGGCCCAAGAAGCCTGAGGAGAGGTTGGAAAAGGATCGACTTGAGTAAAAAGAGGTCCGATTGTTATAGTGAAGAAGCCGATCGGGTTGTAGTGAAGGAAGACTCGGTTCCAAATTGGAAGATTATTTAGATAAAACCGAGTTTGTGAAAGAGCCGTGAACTCCACGGTAGGATGTTTATCTTTATAAATTGTAACCTTATTTAATTAGGAAGGTTTAGTTAGTTAGTTAACTTCTTTAGAGATATCTTTCTTTGTTTTTGTTAGGAAATAATGTCCGATGGTTGTAAACGTCTCATCCGATGCCCACCATCCGATAGACCTGCTCGTCTTATCTTCTTGTCAATTGCAAGGTCAAATTGACTGGCATGCCCGCACCCATACCGATGCCTCAGAGCCGATCGAACCCTACAGCCCTTGGCGTGCGTATCTCAAGCCACGAAGAGAAGCCGATTGGCCTGCACTGGAGCTAAGCAGACCTCCCAGGCGATCGGCGTGTTCGTGCCGAGGCGCGCGAGGGATCTCAGCGTGAACATATTTTTTAGCACACCCGGTGGGACCGAAGGTTTCATTCATCGGCCGATAAGAACCATACTATATTCATCGGCCGATAGGGTAGAAATCTTCATTCATTAGCCGATTGGACTAGATTTCATTCATTGGCTGGAGAAACCTGAAGACCGTCCATCGGCTGAAGATCCTTCATCGGCTGGTGGAATAATTTCATTCATCAACCAGCGGGACTCTACAAGTGCCTGATTAGAAGTCAGATTTTACTCATCAACCCAGGGGGCATCTTGTTGTCAATATGTCTAAAGAAAAGATTGATTTCAAGACATATTCGTCTGAAGATAAAGCCGATGAGGAGATTACAACTCCAGTTACCATGGAGAATTTGAATGAATACCAGAAGCGGCATATAGAGCAAAACATGGACAACTTTCAGAAGCTCTGTTTGGAATCCTTCAGTATTGCTAAACAAGAGCCGATTCAAAAGGCACAATTACCAAAATGTGTTTTGATGAAGGATTCAGGCCATTCATCACTTGTAAATTCTTCCAAGCCGTTGCAAGAGATGTTCGGCGAATCATTTTATCAAGCATTCAGTAATCCATCAGGAGTATGGATGGATACATTGCAAGATCTGATCAAGAAGACGATCAAGAGTCATCGGCTTAAGAGCCTGATCAAGATCATGTGACTTTGCCGATAGAGATGGAGAAAACTTGGCAAAACAAAGACCTATCGGTAAATATGTATCCACCAATACAAGATCGATTCGGGGGCAACGACACGAGGTACCTCTAGAATTCTTTCAGAGGAATCATTATTGAGAATATCACAGGCAGAATCGAGTACCATATCTACATCCATATGATCAGGAAGATACTCTAAGAGAGAAGGATTGGTTAACCAAGATTGTGGATACGGTGGAAGAGCAATTTGGTATCAAGCCTAAAGATCAAACAGTTATGTATCGGTACCCATATCTAGAATGGTTTAACAGAGTTTCATTACCTCATCGATACACAATACCAGATTTCTCAAAATTTTCATGGCAAGACAACATATCTACAGTGGAACACATTAGCCGATTCTTAGCACAGTGTGGAGAAGCATCGGCTGAGGAAGCTCTCAAAGTCCGTTTCTTTCCCTTATCCCTCTCTGGATCGGCCTTTGCATGATTTTCTTCGTTACCACCGAACTCGATTGAAGGATGAGCCGATCTAGAGCAACACTTCTATGGATATTTCTGTACTGAGATTCATGAAACGAGACTGTTAGATTTGACATCGGTTAGACAGAGTCCTAATGAGTCAGTTCTAGAATACATCCAATGTTTCCAGGACATCAGAAGCCAATGTTATAGTCTTGTTCTGAGCGATAAACAATTAGTTGATTTGGCATTCCAGGGGTTGTCGAGTCGCATCAGGTGGAAATTTTCTGCCCAAGAGTTCAATAGTTTAACACATCTGATGCATGTGGTATCGGCTTACGAGAGCTGATTATTAGGAAAAGAGGAGATGTCGACGCATTGGAAGTTACCGATTGGGTCTTGGAATGATAAGTCTAGAGAATGGTCATCTAATCGGGAAGACGTCTAAATCGGCTAAGCATAGCCGATTTCTTTTTTTTAAGACGGACGAGTTCTTAGAAGTGGTATCGGCTAATAATACTGTTTGCGTAAATCGGTTGAGGCGTAGCCGATTTCTAATATACGAAAGCCGATATAATTATATCGGTTATAGATGGCCGATATCGTTTAGACATCGCTGTTAAGGGATATGTATATACAACTTTTGTTGATCAAGCTGATTGAAATCTATTGCAAATAGTTAATGTTCAGAATGACATCTAGGTTTTTTCCGAGGCTAAAATTTTACAAGAATTTCTTGATGGCCTCGATCATGCGCAGACAAATTTGATCTATTTCATTGATGGTGCGGATGTCATCGTCATCTGATCCGGAGATAATCTTCAAGTTTTTGTGCCGACGAACTGCATGCTGCACTTGGTCTGCTACTTTGGCCTCTTGATCTTGGATTGATTTTGGTAGGCCGATAAGGTGGGACTCGGTGGAGTTGATATCGTCACGAACCTTGTCGAGTTCCGCCATTAGATTGGCTTCTCGTTTCTTCAAGAGGCATGCTTGGTGTTGGTGCGTTGAAGGTCAGTTATCATCTCATCAAGCCTTTTCTTTTTAATTTGGGCGGTTAGCTGATCATTGTGAGCCAGATTGCTTTGCTCAACGCGATCGGCTATGCGTCGTCTTGATGCGATCAGATGGGTCCTTTAGAATTCTAAGTAGGCAATAGGCGTGAGTGTGTCCGTCAGTTCCTCAGGCAAAAGATGTTCGATTTTAGCAAGTCTTCCCCCGATTGGCCCGTAATCTTCCACTAGCGAGTCAATAGGAACTTCTAGCCGATGTATAATATCTGACAACTACTCACGTGCATCGGCTGGTAAAGATGGTTCAATCGCTGCGCTGGTGGCTAAATCTTCCTATGCTTTCAAGTATTTACCGATATCGAAGGAAAACAGATCGACTAATGACTGCACAATAACATTAGTAAATATGAGGATCATCATTCAAGAAAATAACATGTACGATGGATGTACCTAGGATACAGCAGGAGCAATTTGAGTGATTATGCGGGTACTAGCTTGATGTGGGGCAGTTTGAGTAGATGCCATGACTTTTAAGGATACCATCGGCTCAGCCCCAGTAACAGTGTCTAGCGTTTGGACTTCAGGAGCCGATAGTTCAGGCTGCAAAGTAAAGGTGTCAAGATAAAGGCGAAAGCAACGGAGAAGAATTGATGCTAACACATACCAATGGAGATGCAGAAGTCAGGATGGCCGTGGGAGAAGGGCTTTGTGAAGCCGATGTAATAATGGAGACATCGGTGTCGGATTTTTGTTTCTTAGAAACCGCCTGAGTAGCCAGTTTCTTACGCTTTAGCCCTGGTGTTCGCGACACTCAGAGGAGAGCCAATAGAGGTGGAGCACCATGTCCAAGAAGGGATCTGGCCGATGGAGGTTGATAAATAATTGGTTGACCACTTGCGCTGGTCGTAGGTGCATCTTTATCGCTAGCCTATGAAATCATGGGAATTAGGACACAGTTGAAATTCAATATGATGAAGAAAAGATAGTGTAAGGAGAAAGATTACCTCTTCATCGGATTCCACATAGTCGGGGTTGAGGCGCAGGCAGTAATTTTCAGCCAATAGACTGAACAGGTGCCTTCCCCATTCTGACCACCATCGAACAAAGACTTTGGTATTGGATATATAGGGCTCAAAGGTGGAGATAGTCCCTAAGGACAAGAATGATGCCATCAATCTAAGCCGATCGTACTCCAAGCCACTTTTTACTTCTCCTCGGGCTTGGAGCTTACCGATGAAGAACAAGTTGATGGGGAGTTGGTCGAAGCCCAACTAACGAGCACCAACTGAAGGATGGTAGAACTCGTATGATGGGTGTTGGGATCGGCCCAATGAAAATCCAATCGATAAAAGATTAGAAGTTATGGAGGATAAGAAGATTGTCTTCGATTCTTCATCGGCTAAGGCGTTCATCGGGTGAAACCTGGAAGGCATTTCGAAAGACGAGTTGTCCTCGTACGCGAACCAGATGGTGACCTCTTTAGTGAAGCCGTAGTAGAAACATTTGAACCACTGGCTGAGTTCGAGGGGGTCATTTTGCTTCCAGGAAGAGCCGATGAAGCTTCACCCAGAGATATACATCAGCGTCGGCTGGCCTCATTTTCCTCTGGGTAGTCAGTCGGATATGTCATGGAAGGGAAAGGGGACCTAGCGATGACTTTGGAGGTGTAGACGTTCAACCAGAGTTGTATGAACCACTAGGGACCACCAATATGTCCGACTAATTGACCTGCCGACAGCTTGGTCACCACTTGATGGAGCAGTTGATAAGTAGCTCCAAGAAGATATTGCCCTAGTGGAATATGGCGTTGATCGGCCAAGAGCTCTGCCAGGCACTGCATGTTAGTTATTGGACCAAGAGTTGAACCACCAAAAATGAACCGCTCCAACCAGAGATTCAAGAACGCTACGTGTTCACGCTCATCGACTTGGTCGGAGGACTTTTTATGCAGAGAAATATATTTAGTCCAACCTCTGACATTCTTGGTGTTCAGTTGATAAGTGGGTTTGAATCGGAGGATGAACGGGTTTATATAGTGGGTGGTGTTGAGACAAGTCAACATGGTAGCGTCCATCAGAGTGGGGGTCATCGGTCTATGCCTAAACATGAAGGCATTCAGGATATCCGACCAAAAGTAAGAAGCCGACACAAATAAAGGTTCGTTCTTTTTCATATCGGCTAAGGAAAGGTTGATACAATGGTCTATCTCCAAGTCCTCCTAGAAAGACTTTTTAGAGGCGAAAACCCTGAGATACCAATTTCTCCATCCCAAGAGTTTGCTAGGCCAAGATCTAAAGTTGTTAGCCCAATCGGTAATGGCCATAGATGAATTTTTGAACGGGATTCTTTCTATTTCAGAGTTTATGAAATCAGTCGGATCTTCGCTACCCATAGGACCAAGATAGAAGTGATCGGGACGGTCAAAAACCGGGATGGCAATTTGACTCTTGAGATCCTACACAAGAACCCGACTACTAAGACGAGATGGGGGAGATTTGTGTGAGATATAGGATGGAAGATCATATGATAGTTACCTCAGGGATTACGTTTGTAGAAGCCATCTCACGGAGGAAGCAGGAGCAGCGGCCGATGAAGTAATATGCGGAAGTTCGCCTTCAGTCGTCGGAGCTCGTTGAGGTTTGGGGGTTCTGATGGAAACAAGTGTGTGGAAGAAGGCTGAGGCGAAGAGGTATTTTATAGAGGCGGAGTGACCTAGGCAGAAATCTAAGCCGATTAATCTATGGGTTTTAACGGGTCATCCTGGTTTGCGGAGACTTCCAACGGCTTAAAATTTCGTAGTCTGTTGGCAAACTTTGAAATTGGAGGGCATGTGTTAACGCCAGAATTTGATCTGGATCGGCCGATGGAGATACTGGTCAGCTCGTGAGACAAAGCTGATCGAAACTGTAGGGAAGCCGATCAAATTAGTAGAAGATTGGATCGGTTTGAAGACAGAAAATTATCCGATCGGGGTCAGGTCCAAGAAGCTCGAGGAGAGGTTGGAAAAAGATCGACTTGAGTAAAAAGAGGTCCGATTGCTATAGTGAAGAAGCCGATCGGGTTGCAGCCAGCCGATAGCGAACAACCTTCAGGGCGTGGTCGATGGCCATACCGATCCTATCGGCAGCCGGCCGATAGCAAGAGCTTGTATCAGCCTACCATCCGACGGACCTGCTCGTCTCACCTTCTTGTCAATTACAAGGTCAAATTGATTGGCATGCCCGCACCCGTACCGACGCACCGGAGCCGATCGAACCCCATGGCCCCTGGCGCACGTACCTCAAGCCACGGAGAGAAACCGATCGGCTTGCACTGGAGCTAAGCAGACCTCTCAGGCGATCGGTGTGTTCGCGCCGGGGCGTACGAGGGATCTTGGCGTGAACAGGGACTTACCCCTTTGTCAGAGATCGAACCTAACCGTTACAGCCCTGCGTCGAGAGACAGACCCCACCGATAAAAAACTAGATAAACTAGGGTGACGATACGCCGATGTTGTATTGATCGAAGGATTCATCCTTACATATTTTTAAGGATCTATATTTATATTTTGGGATTATAGAGTCTAACGCGTTTACAACAACCATCGGACGTTATTTTCTAATGAAAAATATCTCTAAGTAAATTAACTAACTAACTAAATCTTTCTATTGAATAGACTATTCTACAGTAAATCACAGCTTCTACTCAGACTTGGTCTTATCTGGATAATCTCCTATTCTAGGATCGAGTTTTTCCTCACCTCAATCCGATCGGCTTTTTTCTTGTAGCAATCGAACACTTTTACGCTTCAACCGATCGTCTCTAATTTATGGCTCGGACTTTTAAATTTTGACATTAACACTATTTAACAGTAAAGTGTGGGGGTAGCGTCACATCTCACTTGACAAGAACCCGGAAAATCTCTTGTCAGCGACGCTAACTCCGAAGTCGTAACCGACCAGCATGGCGCCTGCGGTCCTTCTCCGAGTGGCGCTTCTCCACTTCATCCTCGTCGAAGCGGCGACCGCTATCCGGCGCCGGTGCGGCGGTCAGGTTCTCCCGGGTGTTCAGCTTCGGGGACTCGCTCACCGACACAGGCAACCTGGTCCGCCTCCCCGTCGGCCGTAACGTCCCAGAAAGCCGGCTCCCGTACGGCCAGACCTACTTCCACCGCGCCACTGGCCGCGCCTCCGACAGCAAGCTCGCCATCGACTTCATCGGTGCCGGCAACATCACTAGCTAGCTCTCTCGTTGCAGCTGCATCGATTAACAGTTTCTTCTTGGAACTCGATCGATATATCATCCAATCGTACTCTCTCGTCGATCGAAATGTGCAGCGGAGGCGCTGAAGCTGCCGTCCCTGACGCCGTACCTCGCCGGCGAGACCGCCGACGACTTCCGGCACGGGGCAAACTTCGCAGTGGGCGGCGCGACGGCGAACGACGCCGAGTTCTTCGAGTGCCGGGGTCTCAAGGCGTCCGGGCCGGTGTCCCTCGCCACCGAGATGGGCTGGTTCAAGAAACTCTTGCTGATTCTTGGCTCCTGTGCTCACGGTGATGAATACTGAATATAGTACTAAATTGCTACTGCATGTCTGCATCAACGGCGAAATTATTTGAGCAAGTCTGCTTCGTTATGATGAATTCGTAGAGCAAAGAAAGATCACGGCGAGCTCGCTCTTCATCGCCGGCGAGATGGGAGGCAACGACTACCTCATCGCCTTCTTCCAGAACCGAACTCTCGACGAGGCGAAGACCTTCGTGCCGGCCATCATCGACGCCATCCGTTCATCTCTCACAGCACGAGCACGCACGCACACTTGTCACAACATAATCACCACTATAATTCACCTTAATTATTATTTAATTAATATTCCCTCCGTTCTATAATAATTAGCTTTACAACGATGACTTATCACGGGTCGTAGTTGTGTTGTCGCAGGTTTTTTGTTTTTTTCTCTCAATGTGCGTTTTTGGCAGTTTTCCTCTAGTTAACCTTACATTTGTAAAGCATGAATTCCTCTTAATGTAAAGCATGGTTTCCTGTTCTTCTCGGAGATTTGTTCAAAAGTTATCATTTAATTAGTGATGATTATGAAGGAGTTGATCGAGGTTGGAGCGAATACGTTGGTGGTTCAGGGGATGCCGCCGATCGGCTGCGGGCCACGGATTCTCGAACTCTTCAAACACGGCCGCGGCGCCGGCGACTACGACGCCAAGTTCGGCTGCCTCACAAGCTTCAACGAGCTCGCCAAGCAGCACAACAGTGAGCTCACCCGCGTTCTGGACGAGCTTTGGCGGGTTCACCCCGGCACGGCCATCGCCTACGCTGACTACTACCGCGCCGTCACCGACATTGCTGGGTCGCTGCGAAAATACGGTACGTTCTTATTTGGTTGTGTGTATCTTGGCTCAAAAGTCGAAAGCGTTTTCAGTACGATTGTATCGCCTTGATGACTTGATGATAATTGGCTGAGTTTAATAAAACCTTTATAATCTTATAAAAAGGTGCTCCTCTCAGCTAGCACTACGCAGACATTAGCACTCTCATTTCTCACTTGGCAGTTTGTGTTCATGATTCATGTAGGGTTCGGCGACGAGCCGTTGTTCGCGTGCTGCGGCGGCGGCAGCGGGCCGTACAACGTGAACCCGACGGCGAGGTGCGGCGGGGAGGGGACGGCGGCGTGCGGCGACCCGTCGGAGTACGTTTCTTGGGACGGGATACACTACACGGAGGCGGCCTACAGGGTCATCGCGCGTGGCATCGTGGAAGGACAGTATACCAATACTATTGTCTTCGAGCAATTGAAAATTAGAGGCATTTTTCGCCATTTAAAAGTACCACGAGGCAAGTACATCACTAAAAAAAATCAGTATGCATCGATTAGTCAATTATGTGTGTGATGTCATTGCAAAGAATAATATTAAATTATGTGTGCGATGGCATTTGTTTCGTTTTGTCCGTACAAAATGTTGTACTTTTTCGTTTTGATGATACACCACTCTGTTCCAAATGGGAAAACGCAAAAAATGCCAAGCGACGACAGAATCCAACAAAAATACAATTTCTGAAGGTGCCATGAGTCCTTGACCACAATAAAGAATGTAGCACCGGTTTGCTTGCTGTCTCAAGTTTCTGATGTACAATTATTGCATTCCTTCTCCAGTTAATTAATTTTATAGCTTAAAATTATTCCTTCCCAGTCTTGAGTCTTGACTAGATCGATAGGGTAGGGTCATCAGAAGTTTTTCAGGGAGAATTCCTTGATCACTATGGTCAAATAATGGCATTAAAACAATAATTGAGACAGTGACAGAGACAAAGGTGGTTTGAGTGTGTGTTTATCTGGCAAATTTCTCTGTGGTGACGTTTTTGTGTTGTACGCTGCTCTACACAGGACATGGTCAGCATCAGGGCTACGAGTAGATACTAGAGATGAAATGCTACAGATGCTACACAAACTTTGTTTGTCTGAATGCTACAAGTCTGAATGTGCCAGGCAACCATAAAGGAAATAGCACATGTTTGTTTACTGTATACAGATGTATGAGAATCCTACGGATATACAGTTAATCAATTATACATGCCTTCTCCAGTTAATTATACTACTTGAATAATTCCTGCAATGTCTGGACTCTTGAGTTAGATTTGACGAGGGCCATGAGAATTTCCTCATGGGGAAATCTGTATGCTTATACTTCGGCTTCCATGCGTGCAAGTACTCAACGGCAGTTTTCTACAGTGCACAGGAGTTAACATTAGTTCCTTTTTTATGTTCTGACAATAGGCAACTATAACAGAACAAGTTATCAAAATGTTAAAGGGTTTGGGAGGTGTAGTACTTCCAAACTTTTAACATAATCTAAAAATCTGTGATTTGATTCAACCATGTACAAGCATGCTTTGATATGCAGCTGACAAATATATCCTTTAGAACTTGCACAATTCTATTTTTCACAAGTACCATTACTGATCATAATCTAACATAATAATCTCTTAACTGGTAGAACCAATAATCAAATTCAATGAGGTAATTTTGGAGACAAAAAATTTGAAGTTTTAATTAAAAAATTATACATACAGATTAGTGAATATGGTAAAACATGAATGCTTCGATGATTTTTATTTGAAAGGTTATGCATGCTTAAATTATGTATGTACATCTTTCAACTATTCATGATCTCCAACTACATGAAAGACTGGTAGCCATGCAATTTCGTTCAAACAGCGAATACAGCTTACTCAATGAAAAAGAAAATGTACATACCACTGAGGAAGGCAGATCAGTTCCTTTTTGTCTATATCAGTCCCTCTAGCACTTCCACTCATGTATGTCCATCCAAAATTGTCCATTACAGTAGTTTTCCAGACAAAGGATTTTTGCTATACATGCTTGCAATAACATGGTTGTTTCATCTATGATTTCCAATCAACAGCAAGTCATCGATAAGTATGAAGAAATAACATTAGCGGTTTACTGATAACAAAATGGTTATCAGAGCAACAGTAATACATTTTTGCCAGGTAATATTTAACATAATTTAACTGTTTTCACTTTTTAGATATATACAAGAGATTGAGATGAATTCACAGTGCTTACGCAGGTTTCTTAAGGTTTCATAAATAGTCCAACACTTCCATCTCGTCGTATGTGTCCCTCTGATTCTTCAAAACCCTTGGTCTGTCATTGACTATTTCTAGGACCTAATTCAATAGAGTTGCACATTAAACACCAGGAAAAGAAAATTATGGGCATCAACATATTGCCTGCTACTCGATAAATATGCTAAGGAGGATGGAATTTCAGATAGATAAGAAAAGGAACATATGCCCAATAGATATGTTTGCATTAAGATCCCTAGAAAAAATTTATGGTTTTGATAGGTAGGTTACCGCAAATAAGTTAGCATACATAGTGCAGAGGATCAGAAAAACCGAACAAACATTCTACCAACCAAATCAGTAGCTGTATTATGACAATACAACTATTAACAGAAAAAAAATGAACCACTAAATGTATAGGAAGTACCAAGGCATGCCAAATTTCCAGGCAAAAAGAAAGTTTACCTCTGGTCTTGAATAGAGAACACCATATGACATGCCAACATCAACACACCAAACCATGCCGTCGCATTTGCTGAGACAAGGAAATATTCATATATTACTTCTCTTTTTTTTTCAGTTGTAATTACCCAACTGAGAACAGCAGATAGATACCAATTCACTCCACGAGTCTGGGGAGTGTGCCCTACAACCATCCCTTTTGCTCCCGCAGCTTTCAGTGTTCGTTCAGCAACCACAGAAGATAGCTGAAACCAACAAAAATAATTTGGCAAGTCTATAATAGTCTTATCATTGGCATTATGGATATTAGCCACTGTGCAAGACAAGGATACGTTTTGAGGATCAAATTTTCTCACCTTCCAGGAACGACGTGTCATTTCTGTAGGGCCTTGTGAGTACAAACGACTCCATACTACACTGTCATAACCTCTAGTTGCTATAAAGGGGATATCTAATTCATCATCACTGTCTACACTTGAATGTTTCATCCAAACTGATACTTCTCTGTTCATACGCTCGATACCATATTCAACTGCAGGTAAAATGAAAATGAACTGAAGATATCATGGATCATTTTATGCAATCTGTATAATCAAATAGAATACTATTTGTGGAATTTAGTTAGAGTACAGGAACTGCGCTAGTTGCCAATCTGAAACTATCGTGCGTTCTGGAATTTGATTTATTGCTTACCTAATATTCTGGTAAGGAGAGTGTAGTATAGTAAAATGTACAGCAGAAGAGATGCATGCTAGAGTGACTACGGTTCAGAGGAATATCATATCAGAAAATGCACATGCCCAGGTGACACTAGAAAAAGAGAGGGCTCACCATGATGAGGAAGAAGGGCACCATGGCAAAAAATCCAGTCATTAACACTTAGGACAACAGGATGTCGTGCCAACTCACAAGCTAACGGGCCACCTCTTTTGAAAAGTGATGCTCTAGCAGCAATACCTTTCTGCTTCTGCCTCAACATTTCAAGGAAATTATTTCAGAAGCGTTAGAAATCATGATAGTACCTCATCAGGCATCTTCTACAATTTCCAAGGTTGTTTGTTAAAGGAAATTTTATCAACCTTGAGTTTGTTTGAGTTCATTTGATTATATATCATGGAAAATGGATTTTTTTTGTTCAAAACTGATTAACAGAACAAGTTTAACAGTACTTACTACAGCAACCTTTTAATTGTTTTGTTACCTTGACAAAGTTCCAAGGACGCCAGTCACCATTAGGTGACATTGGATATTCTTCCTTCCATCTTTCACAAACATTAACCCAGTTGAGAAAAGCATCATCCCAGTTGCCACCACATTCATCCAAGTACTCCATGAAGCGTATGCTCTCATCAAATGCTCCTGGATCGACATACCGAAAATCACCTTCCACATTCATAGTTTCATGATTTCCATTAACCTACCGGATGGGATTAAGTTCCAAATCAGGATATCAATCAGTGTTTTCTTTTTCTTAAATCATGCTATAGTGAATATGAACAAAACCATAATACATGAAGTAAATGTCAAACCTGAAACACAGCACCCCCTTGAGATTTCGCCTGCATATTCAGTGAACTTAAGAGAGATAGTATCGCGATTTCATCCTCACCACGGTCAAGGATATCTCCAACTTGAACCAGAACCTGTACAAAAAAGAAAACATTTCACATACTTCTTCTCTGTGGAGGTGATGATACCACAGAACAGAAGAGTACTAGCTGAACCTGAGATCTAGCAGCAGATACCACAGCTGCATCGATGCTAGTAAAAGGTAGAGCGCACATTGTACCATGGCATCCATGAAAAGTAGTACAGAGCTGACATATTTTTAGTTTTTGAGTGACATGCAATTAATTAACAGATTTATTTGCAACGGGATTTAATGAAGGGGATTGAGAATGAATAGCAAACATGGAACAAGAAATGGTTATATACCGTCTGCCCTCCTGTCCATACATGGCCATCCGATTCTGAGCTCAGGACACCAGCCATCATTAGCGCTGTCCTCGTTTGGTAGAGATCACCATGTAGGTCACCAACTGCGAATTTCAAATTGACTCACTATTATCAAGAAATTAATCTACCATCAATGTTCAAATGTTACCATTCAAAGGAGAATCTCCAAATTTTGTGAAAATAAGCTTAACATGGAATCATGGGGATACAACAGGTTCATCAGTTCCCATTATTCCAGTTACCTCAACGTATCAACTAAATTTGGTGCACGTAATGTGTACTTCGCACTAATAACCAATTATGGTGTTCCGTTTGATGTAATTTTTTTATCAGTAAATAAATTCATGTATGTTTTTTTGCTCCCAAATAGTTCCAAACGAACTTAAGAACAATTAATTCTCAATTTATTTAGATAATTCTCAATGCATATCGAGCATGCATGTATACAAACATGGACATAGAATTAGTTTTCTTTGGTGTGTGTTGGTGCGGTGCCGGTTCTTTTGTGTGTGTCGGTGCCGCCGGCGTGCGGTGGTTTGTTTTTTTTCCTTTTTCTGATTATACCCTCTCAAGGTTCTCAGGTTGTAGTCTTGTATTTTTTTTTCTGCTATATTTCGAAAAATTGACAGAATAGTGTTGGTTCGTTCCCAAAAAAAAAATAGATTTAGTTTTCTTTACTAGATGTACCGAAACAAGTGGCGAACATGTATAGCATACCGGCGACGATGCGGCGACCGGGCGCGCTGACGAAAGTGGGCGGATCCCCGGCGACGGTGATGGCCGGTCGGCCGCCGCCATCCCCGGCCGCACTGCACAAAAAAGAAGCCCGCTTGCTTCCGCTGGCCACGGCACGACCTCTAGGACAACGATGACAGCAACCTGGCGTAGCCGGCGACGAGAGGCCGCCGAACGTGGTGGCACTGGCAGCAGCCGCAACCCTCACCGGCGGAAGCACCACCATCCCCCGGTATCCTACACGAAACGTGGTGGTGAAACAAGGCCGTAAGTCAAGAGGCAGTGAAAGGCTATGTGCGGCTTCGTGTACCCCGAGCTGGGCTGAGCTGAGTTGAGCTGGGAGCTCGCCCTGACCGTGCGTGAGGTGAGGTGGGGTGAGAGACGTGAGACGGGCGCGCGGCGTCTTAGCCAACCGTTTTCTGGATGGAGTTCACCTCGCCATCCAGGCTAACGAAGGCCGGCCCACAAACGCCGGCGGCGCGTCGCTGAGGCCACCCGCCCACTACTGCCAAAGCCCATCTACGACGAAACCCGCCGCCCCTCTCTCCCTCTCCCGTGCGTGTTGCGCCGGTCACCATCATCACCCATCCCGGAACTTTGCAGAAATGGGAAACTTTTTTTAATATATTCCGTTCCATGGCATAACGAGGAATTTTTTCCAAGTAAAGTTGTGTAATCATTACTAGGATATATATTGCACATGTGCTTGTTCTGTTAGGTCCATGCACGCGTAATATGGGATGATCCTACGCTTTGGAGAGATTTAGCCTTACAGGGCAGCAGCTACTGTGGAGTGTGGAGTAGATCATCACTTCTCTACTCACTATTAGCCTGCCTTCGGCGGGTGAGAGGTTCGCCAATTTTTTTAAAAAATATAAATTAATATAGTTTTTTTAAAATATTTTTATAATTATTTTAAAAATATATGTTTAACGATAAAAAAAACGTGCGTGTGAGCAGTGAAGTTTGAAAAACGGAGAAAGCAATACAGCCCTAGTCACCAGTATAGCTGCAATGCATGATGCAGAGTTAACGACCATTGTTACGTGGGTGATTAATTAAGCAGGAGCCAGCTGGGTAGGACACAGGTAGGTAAGATTTGATTTGCTCCAGCTAAACTCGATTAATGAATTAATCCTACGAGTGCCACGAGTGATGTTGGTTGTTTCACTTTCGAAGGCAGAGGCAGGAGAAGAGATAGAGACAAAAGAGAGTGCCCCGTTTAGGTGTGGCTGGCACGTGGACCAGCCCGGTCCGCCACGACCGGAACCACAACCGGTTGCAAACCTGCAACCCCCGAAGATTCCGTCGAGTCGAGGAGTGGCAAATCGATTCCCGCATTCCCCGCGATCGCCGCGCTTTGGGGGCGGGGCATAGGAATCAACGACAGCGACAACGACGACATAAACACGCTGATGCATAGTAAAAACAAGCATTAACACGTCTTATATCCTATCCATACTATATTATTAAAACATATATAATACTCATCTTATACAACGTTAAAATCTATGGTGTAGTTGGCTATAAATATAACTCACTTTTTTTTCTTTTCATCTCTAAGTACAAATATAATGTTATAATTTTAGAGTCTATTTATTGTTTTTAATCAAGTTTTATAATAGAGATTACTACTATCTCTAATTTCATAATATATGACATCTAATATAACTTTTTAACGGTCACGTTAACATTTACAATTCTTTTCTACATCTGTGTCAAATCACCAATAATAAAGAGGGCTCGCACGAGACCTAAAAATAAATAGATGTGAAAGACAAAAATTTAGATAGGTTTAGGCTCTCATCGAGATAATAACCTATTAGATGGATTGTATTTTATCAATTTTTATTATGTATAGTGTTTCGATGATCTAGTGTCCCTAAGGGGCTTTTTGCTCGCCTTATATACAACATGGAGAAGGGGTTACAAAGTGAAGAATCTAGTCGAATGCACCTTCGGTTTTCTTATATGTTACATAAAATTATTTGAATGGAATTTCATACCCTATCTTAGAATACATATTTGATTGGAATTTCATACCCTATCTTAGAATACAAGAGACCCTAATAACCGAGTCCTACTCTATCTCTTACTTAATAGATCAAGCACATCTTCTATTCATAGTTGGTTTTGTCTTTCTTGTGAGTACCTTGGACGCATTTTCTTCACAATAGTCCCTGAAATCTTCATAGTTGAGTTATAATCTTCTCAATGAATTTTGTGCAACACCAAGTGCTTCAACCTTTCTGTGAAGCCTTCTCAAGTGTTTCTTTTTAAGTTCTCCATCTTTATGTTTTACAAAAGAGGCGGTGGAGGGCTTTATCAATAAAAGAAATAGGTGCATATGAATGGATGTACATATTAGGTGTAGCCCCCGGCTCTACGTTTAGTTGGGAAACAAATAAATGTAGAGTATGACTATATCTAAAAAATAAAATTGCTAAATGCATCGAGGAAGTAGATCTAGTAGGTGTAGCTCCTGAATCTATACTTAGTTGGAAAACAACTAAATATAGAGTTGAGAACAATTCTTATTGTTGCCAAGTGACTATTATCCAGGTGCTATACGTCGAGAACCAACCTCCTGAGTGGTCCCAACCTGACCACAGTATGCCCGAGTGGTTTTCTCCCTACTAGTATTCTGGTCGCACATCTATATTTAATAAGTATGCATAGCTTAAAGCCTAATATAATATAAATTGGGTGTTCTCAAATAATATATACATCTTAATTTTATTCGGCTATTGACTCCTAAAAAATTTAAGACATCTAGTTTCAACTATTTTATAGCAACATGGAAAACATTATAATATTTTTATTTATGGATTTAGCTAAACAACACTTGCGTCATGTGTTAATCATGACCAACGGTCAACCCATTGGGTGTGCCAAGTTTAACTAATCCATGTTATATAGGCCTAGTACCAAATGGATAAGCTCAAGCTCATTTCGCTCAATACAGTCTTTTATAAACTTCTTGCACAGACGCGCTTTATTCTTTACGTTGCACCTCTTTGTCTTCCTCGCCCTAAAACTCGTGCTCCGCATTGTTACTCAAACCACATTTTCTCTCTACTTTAGATCTAGGGTTAGAGTTCACCGCTATCCACAACTTACGCGCCTCCATTTAAGCCCCTAATCCTCCGTTGCAATAATCACCGCTACTGATGCACTCCAAGAAGTCCTATTCGAGGAGTGGCGGCATCCATCATTACCAAGAGACAACTGAAAACCATGGTGGACACTGGCATGCTACCAGTGAAGGAACTCATCGGATGGTGACCTATAGCCGATGAGCCTTTTCCAATTCTAGAGACCCATGAAGTAGTGGTTTTTGAGTCTTTCTTCCACTATGGATTTGGTCTTCCTGCTTGCAATTTTCTCTGCTAGCTTCTTGATTTCTATAAGATCAAACTTATTTGTGTGAACCCAAATTTTATTCTCCACATCGCTATTTTGTCTATTTCTGTGAAACCTTCTAGGGAATCCTTCCTCATTTCAATTTATTCTACAATGTCTTCAATGTCTAGTTTAACCCAACCACCAAAAACCATATGTTGTAGGTAGTGCTAGAATTCAACTTTGTGATGGGTTGAAAAAGTCTTGGCTCTTTCTTCCCTTAAAATTTTCTCTCAAGTGTTGGCATCAAGAGTGGTTTTACTGCTCTAATTTCATCTTTTCCCTTCCTTCCTTTGTTGGGCATGCCCCAAAATCTTAAGATTCCTAAGATTCCTAGTCTTCTCTCCCTTCTTCTAAGGAAATGATCCAAGTCGATTTCTATTGAAATTGCTTGGTGGCCTTAAAGAAAGTGGATTGACCAACATCTGGTTTGCCCAGCATTTCATCCTTCACCACCTCCAACCTCTTAAAGACTGGGTACACCCAACTTTTGAATACTCTAGCCCAACTGATCCTACTTGAGAGACTTCCAAAGCTCTAACATAGACTAAGGTGTACAATTGAGTATACAAACTTTTTACATCAAGAACTAAGATCAATTCCAAAGAAGATGAGTTCATGAGGCCTTTTAACATGTGCTTCCCTCCTCCTGCCGTAAGTGTCGAGCTACTAGTTCTCCTTTTTCATTTATTTTTGCCTTCAACAAATAACTTGACTTTTTCTAACTGTAGGAATGTAGTGATTTTGTTTCTCATCCCCTAGATAGGTGAACCAACCATCTCAAAAATGTGATGCATCCCCCTCTGCTGACGAGCCCAATGTGAAAAGGGCCAAAAAAGATCTAGCATTCGATCCAGACATAGAAAACATTCTGGTAGAAAATCGGTCGTCTTCTCTAGCTCCTAAAATGTTGTCTCCACCTCGCTCAAATCGACCCCCTAAATCACTACCACCCAAGCAGAGCACTTGGGGATTCCATTTTAAGACCTTCTCAAGGTGATCCTAGTTCACTTGTACTTATCTTCTCACTTGTAGAATTTCTTCTCCATCTTTGTATGAAAATAGGCAGCCGAGCTACATTGACTTGACTGGGTTGACCGACGACTCTAGCTCAATTCCTTAGACTAGAAGTCTACCTAGAGTCCAGTTGGGATTAACCTCTCTAAGGCTAGACTTAGAGGCCTAACCAGAGATCTCAACAGAAGTAGAAACTTCCTCAATGCCAACTCACCCTCCTCCTCCTCCTCCTCACCATTCTACTATTGAAGCCGAGGATGTAGAAGAAATTCCTTACCATCGCCCAACCCTAAAAGCACCTAGCTAAGAACAAGCTCAACTAGTCAAAATGAGTTGGCGAAATGTAGATGGCCAGGAAGAAGGGATCATCATCAATGATGCAGCTGAAGATGAGGAGAGAGACATGATGTATCATCATGTTGCGTAATCAGCAACTCTGTTGGAGGTATGAAAAGTCTTTATCCTTCATCAACCTTCACTCTCAAATATCTTTCTAAGTCTTTATCCTTCATCAACCTTCACTCTCAAATATCTTTCTTTATTATTCCTTCTTTTGCAAAGAATTGATGTTCGCTCCTAGGCTAAGTACAAGGCTTTGCACCGACTAGGTCCCTAAATCGCTTATCTGAATGAAATTAGGAAGGATCGAGATGAAATCTTGAGCCATACCAAAGCATGTGAGATTCTCCTTATGGCCGAAGTTTGGGAGATGCGTGGTGCTAAGTTTGATGCACTTGGATCCATGGGAGGTAACATCACTATACTCTTATATCTTGTATTTATACTTTGATATGCTTTCCTTACTGACCCGACCACTTGTCCTCTCCTTAGCTCAAAATCAACAAATAGCCGACTTGACTGCCATCAAGAACGATTTCTAAAAGGAAGTTGAGGAACAAAAGACTGCTAAAGCTATTCTCAAGCAGGAATTTGAAGGTAGTCTACTTGGGATCCATCTTTTATTTGTGTTCTTGATATTTATCTTGTCTTCTTACTTTGCAGAGTATAAAGCCAAGACCCTTGACCAATTCAAGGTCTATACACAACAAGTCTAGCAAGTTGAGGCCGCTCGACCCATTTAGTGATTCGTCTTGTCACCACTCTGTTGTGAAGAATATCACCAAGCGGGAAAGATGTGATTATAGAAATCGAGTGCCCCTGAAAATAATGTAATAGTTTCCAAACTATGATATGTATGTTATAGAGTAGTTTCTATATCCGTGGATATCGAATCTTGGACTCCGCCAGAACTTCGCTGATAAAGTAAACTGGCCATTGCACCTTTTGAATATGCAAGTCCATTTGCGTCCCACCACTAAGACTATAATAACTTCTTAAGAAGTAGCTGATGCGTAGAGTAGCAATGTTTCCCCTGGCATTGGTGATATCAAAACAGATGCTGATGTCAGATATGTCACAAAATCTTCAAAAGGCTTTTTGGACTTTAGGAGCCCAATGAAAGCTAACTAATTTCTTCAACAACTTGAAGAAATGCATGTTTTGATCTCCTAGTCAGGAAACAAAGTAGCTGAGAGCCGCCATGCATCTAGCAAAATTTTGAGCATCCTTCTACATAATCGTTGGCTCCATATCAAGTATAACTTTGATATTCTCTAGGTCGGCTTCAATGCAGCGATGTGACATGATAAAACCAAGCAAATTATCTGACGATACTTCAAAGACACATTTCATTGGATTAATTTTCACCTTAAAAGCCCCATGATTTAATAAGTTTCCTCCAAATTAGGAATAGGATCTTTCTTGTAACTCATTTTGACAACCACATCATCAACATACGTCTCCATATTGCACCCAATCTAAGTATGAAGGTACCGTTGAATAGTACACTCATACATAGCCCCAACATTTTTTAACCCAAATGGCATGGTGATGTACTAATATGCTCCAAACTGTATGATGAATAAAGTCTTTAGATAGTCCTCCTTGTTTAATATGATCTTGTGGTATAAAAAAAGTAGTCAAGAAAATTGAGCAACTCATATCCAACAATCGACTCGACTACTTGGTCAATACGAGAAAGACCAAATAGATCTTTAGGGCATGCCTTGTTAAGATATGTGTCATCAACACACATACATTATTGACCTTTTTCTTCTGAAAAAGAACTGGATTTGCCAGCCAATCCGGATGATATACTTCTTTGATGAAACCTGCTGCCAAAAACATAGTCAACTATTCCTTAATAGTGTCTCGTCGATCTTGAGAAAAATGTCAGAGTTGTTGTTTAACCAACTTATCATCTAGCTTTACATTAAGTGAGTACTCAATCATCTCCCTTGGTACCCTAGGCTTATCAGATGGCTTCCACGTGATGATGTCCTTATTTGCTTGAAGGAAGGCGATGAGCGCGTCTTTCTAGTTGGGATCGAGCCTCGTGCCAATCATCACCGTTCTAGCAGGATCAATCTGGTTGAGTGGAACCTTCTTCTTGCCTTTGATGCTTGATTTAGCTTTTTTTTACCGAGATATCTCCTTCATCTTGGGTTGAAGTTGACACCCGTTGAATCTCTTATTGCCTGACTGCACTCTTGTGAGATTAGGCCAACTCAGAGCTTTTCTTGTTACAAGTGAAGGCTTACGTAATATTACTATGCAAAGAAATCACTCCATGAGGTCTTATCATCTTTATAATCAAATAAGTATAATGAAAGACTGTCATGAACTTCACCAACACAGGTTTTCCCAAGATTGTATGATATGCATGTTCAAAGTTGGACACCTCAAAACAAATGTTCTCCACTTTAAAGTTGTCCCTAGTTCCAAAGGTAACGGGTAGCGTGATTTGCCCAAGTGGCGTTGAAGATAGCATAGGGATTACCCCATGAAATAGAGCTATACTTGACGTCAACTGATGTGTAGAATATTCATATCATCCAATGTGTTTGTAAATAAGATGTTGAGCACACTCTCACTATCTATTAGAACCTTCTTAAGCTTAATGTTTTTGACAACTAGATCTAAGACTGAAGGATATCGCTCTGGATGAGCCACTTGGTCAAGATGATCTGGAGCGGTCCAACATTGTTGCCACTTCTGACCATCAAAGATACTGAGGTGTATCAATGGACGTCATGTTTATCTCCCTGTTAGCGAGCTTTTGCTTTCTCTTTGATTTATAAGCCTGAGTTCCACTGAAAATATAATTTAACTCGATATGTGGATCCTAGAATTCTACAGGAGTGGTACCATCAAGCTTAGTCTTTTCCTTCTCTTTAGTCTTCCCTGAGCCAGTTCGGCCCCTCCCGACTTGACACTCTTGCTATGTTCCTCCATAAATCTCTTTAGTATGTAGCAGTCCTTCGTAGCATGACGACCATTAGGATGATAAGAACACAAACTGTTCATGATTGTTTAGGACGACCACGATCCATTGTAGCCACGAGTTCCTCTGGTTTACAGTTGCGATCTTGAGATCCTAGATAATCTTCGGCTTTCCTTTTCTTATTTAGTCTTGATGTACCTAGCTTGACATCATGCATTGCCATGAGAGCATCAATAGAAGATGCATACGAATTACCATCTTAGAAAGCATTTTGATTGTAGTCAGAGTCTTGTGAGTGAATTTTGTAATGAAGGGTTCATCCTTGACTCCTTTCCAGAAAGCAGCACTAATGACTTCATCTTGGATTTCTTGGATTTTATCCCTTGCTTTGGAAAAATAACTAATGTACTCTCATAGTAGCTCCTTTTTTTCTCTGTTAGATTTGATATAAGTCATATTGCATTCTAGGATGCTTGAAGGTACCCTAAAAGTTAGCGACGAAACACTCGTGAAGCTGACCCTAAGAACCAATAGATCCTCGTAGAAGCCTAGAGAGCCAACTCCTAGCTAAATCCGCCAAAACAATAGGAAGATACTTGTCCATAGCTTTGCTATCCCTCGAGGCTGCTCCGATAGCTAGTGTGTCGATTGTGAGCCAATATTGCAGATCGGTTTTGCCATTATATTTCTCTATTCCAACCGGTTTGAAACTAGCTAGCCAATTTACTCAGTGCAAGCTTGGTGTGAATGCTAGAACTTCATCATCAAGGTCATCAATGTAGTTTGGAGATCCTCGACATCTTGGGGATGAACTTTGCTTATTGAAATATTCATGATGCAAACCAAAGTGGTCATGCTCGTCCTCCATACGTCGCTGGTCTAACTCTTCAAGCTAATCATAATTTGTGTTCTTATGATTATCTTTATGGCAACGATGTCGCCAATCATCTTCGTTGCACTTATGGCATCACTTGTTCCTAATTGGCAACGGTTCTCTTGCTCTGCCTCCAATCGATGCCTTTCATCTTCCTGTCGGCGTTGTTCAATATCTAATTGATGCCGCTCTTTCTCTAGTCGATAATGATTTTCCTTGTCACGTTCAAGGATGCTTTGGCCCACTGCATCCCGATTGCCATGAGAATGCCATGCCGAGTGGAGGCCACCGGGGATCTATCCCTGATAGGGCGTCTCCTAGCATGAGATCTTGACAATAGTGCTATTAACACTGAAATTTTGAAGAGTCGTTAATGGATTTGGTCAAAAGAGAAAAGCTAATGAAGCCGACAAGGATTGCCCAGTGAAGATCAGATTCAAATAAATTTCCACAAGTGGAGAAAAAAGGAATCTATCTCTTAAAACCATTATAAATTGATTTTGTGTTTATAAATATCTCTTATAAATAAGCAAGAATAAGTATTTTCCTTTTCTTTTTAGGAAACACTCTTTTTGGCACGGTTACTTGTAACCATATCAGACTCATATAAACCCAATGGTATAAATATATACCCCCGAGATCTTGTAAAAACATCAATCAAATAAATATTACAAATTCAAAGTATTGTCACCTCTAGAAGTAAGAAGTAACGTAGTTTTCGATGAGATCTTGTTTCGGGTTGGACTGCATCGGTTATGTTTAATCTCCAGCAAAAGGTAGGTCTTGTCATATAGTAGTTTCCTTGGTAACTTTAGAATCATGCTTAGCCTTGCTAAAACTATAACTTTGATAACTTTGTGATTAAAGTTTCTGTAATTGTGAACTATGGTTCCCGATTCAAAATTCCTAAAACCTGATTTCGACGGGACAAGAGGTGCATGGTTTGGATAGGAGCACCTCAGTTACTATAAGAGCCAGTCTTTGGGCCTTAGTTGTGAAGCATAATCCGTACAACCACATGTCTAATTAGTAAAGCTTAGCTTGAAACCTAGTCTAGTTCTAGTCAAAGGAACATGTATGAGGCGGAGGAAGTGTGTGTGCACGAATGTCTTGACATAGCCGCATTCATGCGGGGAATGCCTAGGGTATATGTCATCTCTTCTGTCCAAGTTGGTACTGGCTTAGGAGATTTATGCCGGTTCTTTTGATTAGAGTTAGGTTACGCAAATGGTATGTGGTGGTATGTGGCACGTGGTAGCATGAGCAAGGTATGTCTGGTGGGTAAAGTGTACACCTCTAATTAGAGTAAAACAATTTAAATAGTCACGCTCTTGGTTATGGGCAAGCTTAGTAATGTCGTCAAGTTATATATTTGTCTTCTTTATGGTTTTACAATTCAATGGGCAGAGTAAAAGTCAAGTGCACGTTGGTGCGTATCTTGGTTTATATCCTGGTATGTTTAAGTTCACGTCGATGCGTGACTTGTCTTTAAATCTTAGGCAAAATCACGTCAGTGCATGATTTGGTAAACAACTTGGCTTCGTAGTAGGATCGCTCTTTAGTTAAAAATTGCCTTGATTAACTAATGATTTAAAACTTTTATGCAAATGAACCCTATAATTATTATCTCTTTATACTCTCTCACATTATTTGTGCATGGTTCCTTGGTATAGTTTGTTGAGCACGGTGGTGGTACTCAATTTTGCTCTCTTTCCCCCAACCTAGATAAAGAGTATTGGGATGCTAAAAGCTTTGAAGTTTAGCTCGTGCTTATTGTCAAGTGCCTATGGGCCATGTTAGTCTTTAGTAGTTTTTATTTATTTATCTTTGAGTGGTTGAGCCTTTAGTAGCCAATGTAATAAACTTGTTAATGCTTTCGCTATTGTACTCTGATATTTATTATTTAACTTTATTATGTGTACCTTGTCTCTTGGAACAAAGATTTATGCACATGCATATAGAAAATATGTGAGTATTTTCTGGATGCTAGAGCTAAGCAGACCCCTCAGGTCTTTGTGCGTGTGACATATCTACGTGAATACTGGACAATTTTTGTGTCAACTAGTGCTTCCGATCGTGTCTGAAGATTTTCAATTTTATCATTTGGTTGTACAATTGTTGTGGTAACCATGGCTTTGATTTTAGTGATAGTTGGAGATACCATGTGGTTGGGCAATATTTCGATAACGGCATCAAGGAGGGTTGTAGTGGCCACAATATTCTGTTAGGGAGTGACAAAAGCATCATTATCCCCAACATTTGTTTGTAATAACCCTTGTTGTCTCTTGCGTGAGCCCAAACACAACTTATTGTTACACTTCTCTTGTTCCGCCCTACGATGTCGCTCTTCCTCCTTCTGATGTAATCGATCTTCTTGAGAACATTGTTTGTGCAGTTGGTGAACTTCCTCCTCCTAATGTTTGTGTGCTTCTGCAACCCCATCTTGAAGAGTTTTAGCTATCACAAATATTACTGGAGGAGGAGAATAACAAAGTGTATTGAAGAATTGATGACTCCAACTTCCCTAAGGCCCAAACTTGAGCAACAAAGGGCCATATGGATTTGTCCATCTGATCTGAAACTTGTCTCTCTTAAGGATTGAGGAATAAACTACTATCACATTTGCGAGACCGCACGAGATCTTATTGTTGTTCATGTCCTTCAACTGGTTGGACTCCAAGTCGGAGAGGGGAAGCTTGCCAATGACGTTGGCAAGAACTCAAGATTTTCAAAGTGAAATGTTTTCCTAGGGATGAAGGTGATGCCAGCGACCTAAAATTGTCGTTGTTTATATCGGTAATAATAGATGGATGTGAAAGATAAATATTTATTTAGGTAAGGTAATACGTTACTTTTATGTTGGTGGATTGTATTCCATGTTGGTGGATTGTATTGCATCAATTATATTGTGGATGCTGTGTTTCGACGATCTAATGCCACTGGGGCTCTCTAGCTGTCTTATATACATTAAGGGGTAAGGTTACAAGGTAAAGAATCTAGTCAAATATGTGTTTGATTTCTTTATCTGTTACATAAAATTATTCGGATGGGATTTCAAATAGAAAGATCCTAGTAACCAAGTCATACTCTATCTTTTATTAGGTCCATGTGTTCTCTGTAGTTGGTTATAATCTTGTGGGTACTCAAAAGCTATGTTTTCCACAACCTCATCACTCAATCCTATGTGGTATTTTTAGAAGCAGTACATTGGACATAGGACTTATAGTACTTGCTCTTACTTGGTGATCGAGAGAGTGTGCTTAGGCAAAGCTCAACTAAAAACACAAAAATCCCCAAAACTAGAGGGGGAGATGACTAGACAAAGAGGAGGATACAGCTATAGTTGTGGGAATATATTCCCGTACACACCATGAATATCAACTACCGAATATCACTGAATTTTTTTAAAAAAATTGTAGATATACTTTCTAATGGTATTATACCTTCATTATATTTTAGCCATAAAAAATAAAAAATAAGACAGATTTAAAATTATATATCTACAATAGTCTTTTTTCTCTCTACATACAGTGATTTTAAAAATTAGATTTTGTATATCGATATAATACTATTGAAATTGTATGTATAATTTTTTCAAGATTTTTTAGTGACATTTATTAGTGTGAATGGTGTCTGCAAAAGATAAGTTTTCTTACGGCCCGTCGCTTCAGCCTAATAGGTTGATACGATTCTGACACGAAAAACATCCTGGATATTAGTTAAATATTAATTATTATAAATAAAAATAGATTTATTTTGATTATATATATATATTAAAAAAACAATACCGTTTAACAGCTTTTAAAAAACGTAATCTCCTAAAACTTCACCAGCTAAGGCAGTGTTCGCTTCAGCTTCGAGCTGAAGCTTATCAACCTAAGCCTAACAAAATATATCATTAACATATAATTAATTAATTATTAATTATTAAAAATATAAAAAATGAATTTATTTGATTTTTAAATATACTTTTAAATATTTTTATAAAACATATAGTTTTAGAATAAACAAGAAAATAACCTACCAAACCTAGATGTGAACTCTGCCTTAGGTCCAGTTGGACTGGGCTAATTTGAGCAGAGCTAATTATGGCACATAAGATAAAATATTAGTGTATAATTAATCGAATATTAATTATTTTAAACTTAAAAAAATAAGTTTATTTGACTTTTTAAAATAATTTTTTATAAAAAATTAAGTATATATATTATAGAAAATGTGTTAACGAAAAATTGATAAAGTTGGTCTGCTGTTTGGCCGAAGCAACGGGGCCTCAGCCGTAGCCCGTAGTCACGCGCGAGCTCTGTCTCCGATCGATCCCGTGCACGCACGAGCCGACATGAATCCAACGTCTCCATGGGCGGGCCTCCTCGCCGCCGCATCGTCGTCTCTTGCTCGGCGACCGTGTGTGTGTAGATACAAAGTTCAAGTCCTTGCCCTGCCTCTGCGTGCGTGGCCCCACCCTGCCTTGGCTGTTGCCAGTGGGCCCAACTAGCAAGGGGACAATTGATAGTGTAATTAGGCCCCTTCTACTAGCTTAATTAAATCCACTTATCCTGGATATAATGATGTTTCATTGCTCACTAATCATATATAAAAAGCCTAAAATGATGGGAAAAAACCAATAAAAAAAGAAAAAAAACTGGAAACATTCTCCATCTCCATGGTGCCACGTCACCCATGCTATTCCCATCTCCACCCAAAAAAGCCCTCAAACCCTCTCTAAAGCCTCTGCAAGTGGGCCCCACCTACCATTCTCTCCCACTCCCAATCCCAACAAGTGCCTGCTTTCCCATTCCCACTCTCAGACACTCACCACCTCACCCCCACACTGCCTCGCTCTCTCACTAGCTCATTCTCCAATGGAGCACACGCTGCTCCCACTCCTCCTCCTCCTCACGGGGCGCTCGCTCGCCATCGCCAGTGCCGACGATGCGGGAGACACCAATGCGACGACCTACATCGTGTTCATGGACCCGGCGCGCATGCCGGCGGCGGCGCGCCACCCGACGCCGGCGGACTGGCACGCGGCGCACCTCCAGTCGCTGTCGATCGACCCGGACCGGCACCTGCTCTACTCCTACTCCGCCGCGGCGCATGGCTTCGCGGCGGCGCTGCTCCCGCACCACGTGCCGCTGCTCCAGGGCAGCCCTGGCGTGCTCCAGGTCGTGCCGGACGAGGTGTTCCAGCTGCACACCACGCACACGCCGGAGTTCTTGGGGCTGCTTGCCCCGTTGTACCAGCCGGCGATACACGGCCTGGAGGTGGCCACCCATGACGTGGTCATTGGGGTTCTTGATACTGGTGTGTGGCCGGAGTCGCCGAGCTTTGCTGGTGGAGACCTGCCGCCGCCGCCTGCGAGGTGGAAGGGGGTCTGTGAGGTGGGCGTCGACTTCCCACCGAGCGTGTGCGGGCGGAAGCTGGTCGGCGCGCGGAGCTTCTCGCGGGGGCTTCGCGCGGCGAACGGCGGCGGCGGCGGAAGGTTTGGTGCCGGGAGGAGGGTGTACGCGTCGGCGAGGGATAGGGACGGGCACGGGACGCACACGGCGACGACGGCGGCGGGGGCGTTGGTGGCGAACGCGAGCTTGCTTGGGTACGCGACGGGCACGGCGCGTGGCATGGCGCCCGGCGCTCGCGTCGCGGCGTACAAGGTGTGCTGGCCGGAGGGTTGCCTCGGCTCCGACATTCTCGCCGGCATTGACGCTGCGGTGGCCGACGGGGTTGGCGTGCTCTCCCTGTCCCTCGGCGGCGGCTCGGCGCCGTATTTTCGGGACACTGTTGCGGTGGGCGCCTTCGGTGCCGCCGCGGCCGGCGTGTTCGTTGCGTGCTCGGCCGGCAACTCCGGCCCGTCCGGCGCCACGGTCGCGAACTCCGCGCCGTGGGTCGCCACCGTTGGCGCCGGCACGCTCGACCGCGACTTCCCCGCCTACGTCACGCTCCCCACCGGCGCGCGTCTCGCCGGCGTGTCTCTCTACGCTGGTCCCTCCCCCGCTTCCCGCCCCGCCATGCTCCCTCTCGTCTACGGTGGCGGCGGCGACAACGCCAGCAAGCTCTGCCTGTCGGGAACTCTCGACCCAGCCACCGTGCGCGGCAAGATCGTGCTCTGCGACCGCGGCGTCAACGCGCGCGTGGAGAAGGGCGCAGTCGTCAAGGCCACTGGCGGCGCCGGGATGGTGCTGGCCAACACCGCCGCAAGCGGGGAGGAGCTCGTGGCGGACAGCCACCTCCTCCCCGCTGTCGCGGTCGGGAAACTGGCCGGCGACAAGATACGCGAATACGCCTCGCGCGGCGGCGGCAGGCCGATGGCAATGCTGAGATTCGGCGGCACGGTTCTTGGAGTCCGGCCGTCGCCCGTCGTGGCGGCGTTCAGCTCCCGCGGTCCAAACACCGTCGTGCCAGAGGTCCTGAAACCGGACATGATCGGCCCCGGAGTGAACATCCTCGCCGGCTGGTCCGGCGTCGCCGGGCCGACCGGACTCCTCAAAGACGGCCGCCGGACAAACTTCAACATCATTTCCGGTGAGCATTCCACACTCCCTGCCAAAGCTCTCACATTGCTCAGATTCAAATTGTTCTGACCATGTCATGTTGCTATCTACTATCATGTTTGGAGTTGCTCACTTACTGCCATCACAGTAGACAGTTCAGTCGATTAAAGAAATGCAAGCAAATAGAGCCTTTAGATTCAGTCATGGACCCTGTTGCAGAAAGGCAATTTTCATTTCAACTTTCTTGTTGGTTGGATGAAATGACATTTGCTTTCACTGCCCCCTTTGTCAGGGAAGCACATGTGATGCTCTAGCAGATGTGAAACCCTTCATCCAAAGGGAACAGCAGCTGAGACAAGTTACCCTTTTACTTTTGTTTCTTTTGATTGCCCATTCTGAAAGTTGTTTACTAGCATGAGGCAAGGAGACAATAGCACACCACTGGTTTGATTGATTTCTAACTTTATAAGCTGGGTCTTGTTAACATGTTGCATTTTAATTATGAGTTTAAAATAAGATCCAGGTTATAAAATCAAAAGAAATAACTGCTGAGTTCTGTGGGGTCAAAATTCAGCAGAGGTCAAGGGGGAGCATTTGGATATATGATTCTTTATCTTGCTTGTTCATGCCAATCCAGTGGTTTTCTTCTATGATTTATGTAAGTTTGGTCAAGATTTGCATGTTATCACCAGTGTAGAAATATGTACAGTGACTAAGATCCCAAGAGTATATAGGAGATCGGGTCTATATATATACAACCCAGACCAGTGATTTGTCTAACACCTCCGCAGTCGTAGCGGGAGGGGAACGGACGCAGAGACTGGACAAAAAACTGGTGAACAAATACGTGGGCAGGCTTTTGGTCATTATATCGGCAAACTGATGTGCTATGGTACATAGAGCACCCGAACCTGTCCTAATGCGATCTTGTCACGGACAAAACGGATATCGATCTCGATGTGCTTGGTGCACCGATGATGGACCAGGTTGGCGGTCATGTAGACGGCACTGACATTGTCGCAGTAGACGACGGTCGCGATGGAGAGGGGTGCACGGAGCTCCTAGAGAAGCTGGCTAAGCCAGCAGCACTCGGCGATGGCGTGGGCGACGGCGCGGTACTCGGTTTCGGCGCTAGACCGGGACACTGTAGTCTGGCGTTTTGAGGACCAGGATACGAGAGTGTTACCGAGGTAAACGCAGTAGCCGGACATAGAGCGTCGATTGTCGGGGCAGCCTGCCCAGTCCGCGTCGGAGTACGCGGTGAGGGAGTCGATGGGGCTGGAGTTGAGATGCAGCCCGCTGAAGAGGGTGCCCTTCACGTAGCGTAGGATTTGCTTGAGCAGCGCGAGGTGAGGTTCGCGCGGAGCGTGCATGAATAGGCACACTTGCTGGACAGCGTACGCGAGGTCGGGCCGGGTGAGGGTGAGGTATTGGAGAGCTTTGGCAAGACTCCGATAGTGAGAGGGATCGGCAATGAGTGCGCCATCGGCAGCGGAGAGTTTGGTTCGAGTGTCGACCGGGGTGGCCGTAGGGTGACAATCGGCTATGCCCGCATGCTGGAGGAGGTCGATGGCGTACTGGCGTTGGAAAGAAAGAGCCCGTGGGAGGAACGGGTGACGGAGATGCCAAGGAAATGGTGGAGAGGACCAAGATCGGTTATGGCGAACTCAGAGTGGAGTCGGGCCATGATCTGGTCGAGGAGAGATGTCGAAGACGCTTTAAGGACAATGTCGTCGACATATAGAAGTAGATAGGCAGTAGCGGAGCCGATATGGAAAGTGAACAAGGAACTATCGGACGCAGAGGCCACGAAGCCGATGTGTCGAAGATAGGCAGCAAAGTGCTGGTACTAGACACGAGGGGCTTGTTTGAGGCCGTAAAGAGAATGTTGAAGAAGACAGACGTCGTCGGGACGAGAAGGGTCGACGAAGCCTAGGGGCTGCTGGCAGTAGACCGTTTCCGTCAGGTGGCCGTAAAGAAAAGCTTTCTTCACGTCTAGCTGATGGATCGGCCAGGAGCGTGAGGCAGCCAAAGTGAGGACGACCCGGATGGTGGCGGGTTTGATGACGGGACTGAAGGTCTCGTCGTAATAGACACCGGGTCGTTGGGAGAAACTCCGAACTACCCAGCGAGCCTTATGACGGGCAAGGGAGCCATCGGCGTGAAATTTGTGTTTGAAAATCCACTTACCGGTCACAATGTTAGCGTCGGGAGGATGGAGGACGAGGCGCCAGGTCTTGTTGTCTATTAGGGTCTTGTACTCGTCGGCCATGGCCGCGCGCCACTGAGGGTCGGCCAGGACGGAGCGAGATGTCGCTGGGATGGGCAAGATAGAGCTGTGGACGGAGGATAGCCCGTAGCGCTGAGTGGGGCGGAGAGACCCGGTCTAGGAACGGGTGACCATATGAGAGGTGGAGGGAACTGGAGCCGATGGGGATGAGGGAGTAATGGGAAGAACTGGTCGGGTGGGGGTGTCATCAGCTTCGGGTCGGTGACTGTAGACGAGAGGAAAAGAGGGAACTAGATCGGCCTGAGCCGATGGGGTCGGGTGGGTCGAGTGGTCCGAGCGGTCCGATAGAGATGGATCAGCCGATGGGGTGGGAGGAGCCGATGGAATTTGAGGAGCCGATGAAAGTGGGGTGTCCGATGGAAAGAGGACGGTATCGGCTAAAGGATAAACAGAATCGGTATCGGCCGATGGAGGTGGGGCCGATGGGGGTCCGATGGTTGGGACATCAGACCGAATAGTGGTGGGATATGTAAAGGGTATGTCCTCAGCAGCGGCCGATGAGGGGGCCGATGGAGGGGACAGTGGAGGAGACCTGGTCGGCATGGTGTTGGTGAGAAAGAAGTCAAGATCACTAGAGTAGGATCTCGGATGAAGTAGACCGAAGGGAAAACATGTCTCGTCAAAAATGACGTGACGAGAGACGATGACCCGTCGGGTGGAAAGGTCGAGACATCGATATCCCTTGTGAGAGGTGGGATAGCCGAGGAGAATACAATCGGTGGAGCGGGAAGCGAGTTTGTGGGAAGCTGTGGCGGTGAGGTTTGGGTAGCAGAGGCACCCGAAAACGTGAAGGTATAAGTAGTCGGGCGCCGTGCGGTAGAGAAGGGCATAGGGAACGTTGTTTTGAACGGAGTAGCATGGGCGCCGATTGAGAAGATACGTCGTAGTAGCCAGAGTTTCTGCCCAATAAGTGGCAGGTAAGTGGGCGTGAAGTAGCATTGTGCGACTGATGTTGTTGAGGGTGCGAAGGAGGCGCTCGGCTTTGCCGTTCTGAGGAGAGGTGTAGGGGCAGGAGAGCCGGAGATGGATGCCCTGCGAGGTGAGAAAGGTTGTAATGGTACGGTTAACGAATTCCGTACTATTATCGGCTTATAGAGCCTTGATGGAGAGGTTGAACTGAGTGGACACGTATGTGGCGAAGTGAGTGAGGTGAGAGGCGACCTCGGATTTGTTGATGAGCGGAAAGGTCCAGCAATAGTGTGTGTAATCGTCAAGTATAGCGAGATAATACTGATTACCGGAGACACTTTTAACTGGAGACGTCCATACATCATAATGTATAAGTTCAAATGGACGTGAGGTACAAGAGAGAGAACTAGAAAAGGGCAGACGCACATGTTTGCCAAGTTGACACGAGTGACAAACTGTGGAGCTGCTGTGGGTACATCGGATGAAGGCACTGCGACGGAGGGTGGCGACAGCGTCGGGGCCAGGGTGGCCGAGGCGAAGGTGCCAAAGGTTGGTGGAGAGGGCGACGCTGGCGTGTGGAGTGGACGTCGCAGCGGGAATGGTATAGAGGTCTCCGCCACTATTGCAGCGAAGGATCTGTCACCGGGTTGGGATATTCTTCATAGAGAAACCAGACGTGTTAAATTCGATGAAGCAGTTGTTGTCTCTTGTGAATTGGCGAACAGATATAAGATTGTGAATAAGAGAAGGTACGATAAGAACATTGCGTAGGGGGAGGTTAGTGGTGGATGTAGACAGAGAGGAGTCACCTCGATATTGGACATGAAGAGAGTGACCATTGCCGATGGTGACAAAGAGGGAGGAAGAAGGGTGATAGGAGCAAAGTATACCGGTCGATGATGCCATATGTGAAGACGCTTCAGAGTCCAACACCTAAGGCTGCTGTGGTTGGAGCGTCATCTGGTTGAGGGCAGCGACGAGGCTACCCTGGTTCCAGGAGGGAACCGACTGGGTGGGTGGGGTCGGTAGCATCGGCTGAGGCGGTAGAACGGGAGCTGATGCCAGGTGAGCCTAGGGATGGGCGCCGAGAACCCCGGGTTGCTAGCCGATAGGGTTGCGTGGCTGGGGCTGGGGTGCCCAGGGATTGTAGCAGAGCCACGGACCCGTGGGACCGGCAGGTTGGGCAGGGACCGAGGCAGGTCGTGATTGCATCGGACCCTGCCAGTTCCGGCCTTTGCCTTTGCTCTTGTCTTTCTCGGTGCGGGCTGTGTTGCCATGGCTGGAGCCATGGCCACCAGAGCCGCGAGAGGAAGGGGTAGCGCAGGAAGCTCGACAACCATTATCGGCTGCGACAAGAAGAGCAGTGTAGGCTACTGTCTTCTCATCGTTGGCCAGACGGAGTTCTTTAAGAACTATCATGTCATAGGCCTGGACGAACGATATAAGAGGTGTGGCGTTGGCGATGTCATAGGCCAACGTTCCGAAGAGCAGCAGCCTTGACCTTGAGGCGTTGACAGTACGAGGAGACAGAGGAGTCTCCTTGTAGCATAGAGTGGAACTTGTTGAGGAGGAAGATGGCGCGAGGCTGGTTGTTGGCCAGGAAGATCCGATCGATGGCCACCCAGAGATCCCGGACGGTGAGGTCGGTATCGCCCATGGTGAGGTCGAGGACAGAGTCGTCAACCGAGTTGAGCAGCCAGCTGCGCACGCAGCACTCGGCGATGTCCCACTGAGGATCATCGGGGCGAGGTGGAGTGGAGCCATCAATATGGGACCGGAGGTCGAATTTTTCCACAGAGGGATTTAAAGAAGAAAACCCACTTGGAATAATTGGCGTTAAGGTCAAGAGAGATAGGGACGTGAGATTTCACGTTCACAGCACCGTAAGGAGGGGAGAAGATCGGCGAGGTGGTGCCCGAGGTGTGGTCTGAGGCACCGAGGGCCGGAGCAGACTCGGCGACTGGGAGAGTGCCGGAGCTAAGGACGGACTCGGTGGCCATGACGGGAGAACGGGAGCAAATAGCCGATGGGAGGGAGAAGCCGATGAGAGGACGGATTGGCCGATCAAGCATGTGAAAAGCCGATGGGGAGTGGGCCGGCCAGCTAATGAGGAGTGGTTGGCCGATGGGGAGTAGGCAGCGGAGTAGGTGAGGAAAAAGGTGGTGGCAGAGTGGGTGAGTCAGAGAGTAGTTGGGTCACGGACGTGCGAAGATTCACGTCTGTGAAGAGAAGATTCACGTCCATGGACTCGTGAAGGCCAAGGAGTGGGGTGGACGCGAAAAAGGTGGGGAGTGGCCGGACGCGAAGAGAATATGTTCGCGTCCGGAAGACAGGGATTCGTGTTCATGGACACGTGGACACGTTTGACTGGCTCAGACGTGAGGGAAGAAAGTTCGCGTCCGAGTGCCGTTGAGCGTGTCGGAAAAGGCGAGAATCGAGGGAGGGTTCTAGCTGATGGAGGGCTGGATAAGTCTAGCCGATGGGGGGACAGACGAGTTCAGCCGATAGAGACGATGAGCGCGGAGGTGCGCCGGCGTCAGAGAAGGAGAGATGCACGAAACAAGAGGAAGAACGGAGACGGGTGCGAGGCAAGACGAGGGGGCGGATCAAGACCGTCGTCTGGTCGCGCGGAGGTGAGACGGAGAAAAGAAGGTGACTGCAGGAGAGACGGGGAGAAGAAGAAACGGAGGCGAGAGAGCGAGGAGAGTGCCGGGAAGAGGGTCGGTGACGGAAAGAAGACATCGACGAGGAGGAGGAAAGGGTCGGCTCACCGGAGAGAGAAGCTAGCGCGTCGGGAATGTCTAGACTTGTTCTGATACCATGTAGAAATGTATACAGTGACTAAGACCCCGAAAACATACAGGGGGTCGGATCTATATATATACAACCTAGGTCAGTGATCTGTCTAACAATCAGGCAAGATTGAAAGCTACATTTTTTCTCAATGTTTTGCATGTACTGATGCTTAAATACTAACTACTATTTGATCCATTCAGGGACATCAATGTCGTGCCCTCACATCAGCGGAGTTGCTGCACTACTCAAGGCTGCGCATCCTGATTGGAGCCCTGCCGTGATTAAATCCGCTCTGATGACGACTGCATACACCGTTGACAACACAAACTCTTCTCTCCGAGATGCTGCAGGAGGGTTGCTTGCAACCCCATTTGCCTTTGGCGCAGGCCATGTCGACCCGCAGAAGGCACTATCTCCAGGCCTTGTTTACGACATCTCGACTACCGACTATGTTTCCTTCCTCTGCTCCCTGAACTACAGCACCCCACATATCCAAGTGATCACTAAGATGTCCAACATCACCTGTCCGAGAAAGTTCCGCCCCGGTGACCTTAACTATCCCTCATTTTCAGTTGTGTTCAAGAAGAATTCAAAGCATTTTATGAGGTTCAGAAGGGAGGTGACCAATGTCGGCCCGGCAATGTCTGTTTACAATGTGAAGGTCACTAGCCCTGCATCAGTCAGTGTTAAGGTGACACCAGCAAGGCTTGTGTTCAACAAGGTGGGACAGAAGCAGAGATACTATGTCACATTCGCCTCTAAGTTTGACACAACCAGCGCGAAACTGGATTTCGGTTGGATATCCTGGACTAGTAACCAGCATGTCGTTCGGAGCCCGGTTGCGTATACATGGAAGATGGAGATGCGCTTCTAGCGCAGTTGGCAAAAGCGTTCGGTGGTGAACGCTGCAGCCTGGGTTCGACTCCTGAACCTCTCACCTTCCACCCAGATTAAATGAAGGGCTGGAAATATGTGGCTCCTTCTATCTTAATTCCATTGGATGGCTAGCTCCTTCTATCCATCCCAACTTTTTTTTTATACATGGAAGATGTGAGGACAGTAAGTAATTCTATTGGCGATGTTTAATTATGCTCTGGAGCAGATGAAAGATAGATAGCTTGATGGTGTAGTTTGCTGATTGCTTCACAAAGAGAATCGGCGTGAAGCTCTCTCTACTGCAATGCAAACCTGGAGTTCTTCCTTCCCAGTGTCGGTTACTCGCCGAACTTATTTTTTCCTCAGTGCGTTCACCGGTAAGAAGCTTATGTGCTATTAATATGTGAGATTTCCTTTCTTTGTAGTGCCATGTTCTCAGACATGAAATAACCCTGAAATGAATCGGTTGTTTTACGGAAATGACCAGCTGTTGTATTATCTATAAGCTGATTCTGGTCCTCTTGAATTAACTGAAGAATGAAATGATTGTCTCATTGGCTAATGTGGTTCTCCTCTTATATACTCACAGACAATGTTAGTTGTGTGCATAAGTAGGAACCGATTTCAGCAGGAAAGGAAAGTAACAGAAATCAGTTCAGGGATCTGGTGAAGATGACTCACACACTCACAGATAATGAACTGTAAAGTGGTGGCCAAAATCAAGTCCGTAACGCACGGGAGTGCCCTTTCACGCGCCGGTGCCTGTGGACATGATTGGTTGCACACTCGCACTGATTGTGTAGGTTCGTTCCATAACACATCTACGAGAGACCAGCCCAAGTTTGGCCCAATACAACCGAAGCATTAATCCAAGGCCACCGTATATAAATTGGTAGCATGCTTAAGCAAGGCCAACCAGTATTCGGAAGTTTGGAAGGCATTAAATTACTATTGGGAAATTCTGCAAAAGTTATATAATTCAGACAGACATAAGCACGTACTAAATCATTTTTTCCTTCTTTGTTGAAACATGAAAGATATGTGCACGCGCACGATTTCACGAACACCATTATAACGTCCCAAAACTTTTCGGGCATGATATGGGATAATTTTGACTATAGTTTTCTTTATTTATTTTCAGAACTTTTGAAAGCCTTTGGTTTTTAATTTATGACTTCCTTAGCTTTTTAATATAAGTTTGATCATTTATCTTATTTAAAATTTTAATATAATATGTAAAAGTATAAGTCATACTTGAATTAATTGTAATGATAAAATAAATTATAATAGAATAAACAATAATTACATAATTTTTTTAATAAGATGAATAGTCAAACGTATGTTAAAAAAATCAATGGCATTAAACATTAAAAACCGAAGAGAGTATTTTAAGTGATACTTTGGATTGAGGGATTTTTAGAGGAATAATTCCTATTCAGGTCATTTGGTTAGTAGGATTTTTTTCAAACAAATTTCATAGGATAGGAGAAAATTCCTCCACTTTTTGGAGAAATTCTATCACAATCTTATTTTTCTTGTATTTTTTTCTCTAAGCCATCCAAACATCTATTTTGAATAATTCCGATGGGTTTTTTTTTATGGGGATTCAGCAAGTCACTACAATCCAAATGGTTAGGCCTCGGAACGGTGAAAACACATGAATAGAAAAAATATATAGGATTTTTATAGGAATCTATATGTAAAACATAGAAATAATCGTTTGGATATACCATAAAAAAATACATATGAATTCAATGAGAGAGATACTCAGATAAAATTTTAGGTTAGAGCTCTTGTTAACTTTTCTCTGCATTCATAAGGAATTTCATAGGTTTACTAATGCTCCATCCTGTATCAAAACACTAAAGATGAAAATTTTCTATAGGATTGGGATCTTCTAAAATTCCTCCATAATCCTTTGTTTGAAGGATAAGTCTACTTTATATCTCTAAACTATTGTCTTGGTCTACTTTTCATCCTTCAACTTTAAAACCCGACAAACTACGTCCTTTGTTTCAAAGATGCATTCAAAGTTGACAGTATTCGTAGTTGAAGGATTCATTTTGTCTTTTTTCAATGATGGAGGATGAAAACTAGAGCAAGACAATAGTTTAGGGACGTCAATTAGACTTATCAGGGTACTCGGTGACCTCTGAAATAGTTGTGACATAAAAGGAAAGGTGCTAACGCAATCCACTATTTATCAGAGCAAAAAAAAAGGCTCTAACAAAGAAGGTGCGGTATGCTTAGATGAATGCGGCTCATTAGAACTAATGGCCTAGAGCGAGGGTGTCAGTAGCCTATTTTAGGAGAGCTGAACCAACATGCTTGAGCCAAAAGGACAGTATAGTTTGAGGAAGACGTGGCACAATGCTCGCATAGGTGAAGGACCTAAGTGACTAATGATAACCAATATGGATGACAAGGATATCGATGCGCGAACGACGACGACGATGATGGGAGCTACGATGATGACAGTTTGCAGCTCCAAAGTCAATGCATTTGTAGGAGGTATACCAATAGCGAGGACATGGTCAGAAGGGCATCTCTTGATGCCATGACACCTAATGAATGAATGTAGACAACGAGCATGACATTATGGTCAGAGCGACCGATACCACAGCAACACAAGGCTTGCTGGTGTGATGTGCATACTCGAAGACGTTTTCTTCCATGAAGACATGTCACACCTAGGGCTACCAGGTGATTAGACCAACATCCTATGGAACAGGATGACAACGTAACTACATGGACTAACTTGGCGGGGATGCAAGGGACGATAGGATCTAAGAGCATGTATAATCAGTACACGTCTGCTGGCTATTAGCCCGGCCATGTCAGAGCAAACAAACGTGGAAGACAGACTAGGAAAGGGAATGTAAGGTGGGCGCTTAATCTATAACCGGCTTAACATGGGCTCCAAGATGTATGCAGGTGCAGCTGCCCACTCGGAACATGCATGCTGTGAGAGAGAAAGCTAGTAAGGTGGGCCCTACGTAGATTCAATTAATTTGTCGTAGGAGGGATGCCTATTGAGTTGATTGTAGGTGACATGGAAGATTTTTTTTTAAAATAAAGCAGCATGAGGTTTGCCAAATATATTAGAAGAAATAAACCGGCTAGGGAGCTTACAGAGTTTTGATTAAAAAGAAGGAAAATACAGATGGGGAACGGGAATGTTAAGGTAACACGAACTCAAAAAAAAATATGTGAGAGGGTGATGTGCTATGTACTAATAATATAAAATATATCTATATTTAACCATTGTATGTTTATTAGACTGGTACGTAGATATATATCAGTTAGAAGTTGATTATACTATTCATCTGGCCTTGAATAAGTCTATATATGTCTATGCTCTGCTTGACCAGGAAAGCAACTTGCTCTTCATTTCGAGAAATGTGATTGAAAATCCTCTTATTTCGTTCCAGCCAAGCATTCCACTGGGTCGAGAGAAGAGCTCTTATCACCTTTTTCCTTTCATACTTCGGCGACAAGGAATTGAGAGCATCCCACCAATCCGATAGTCCTTTGACATCTTGTTGATGTGGAATGCTATTGAAGTTCTTCCAGAGCAGACAATGCTCCAAGCCGTGTTAGTGAATGCGCATTCCTTTGCTAGGTGTTTGGCGTCCTCGAACGCTTCAGTACATAGACAACAAATCCAATCGCACGCCCAGTGTCTGCGAACAAGATTCCCCGCCGTGCGTGTCTTCGGATGCAGGATTGCGGTGTGACATGAAAGAAATTTTTTAATTATCTAATGTCAGCTATTTGAGATACAAACGAATAAATTAATTACTGTAAATTTTATAAACATCAAATAAGAAAAAAAAATATAATTAGCATAGTAGCCCACAGATTGTGTGGCTAGCATCTTTATAAAATTTTCTCGTATAATAGTATACATATTTGTATACTTTATTTTGAAAACAATATTAAAAAAACAATATAATTTTCAAACTTTTTATGTCTATAAGCAAATATTACGGATCCTTTAGTATTCTCTTAAATATACAATAAATAAATTTAAGATATATATATATACTTTAGGGCATATTTGTTTCTTTTCCCTGGCTAGTGGCATATTTATCACTATTAGCATTGAAATTCATATTTCAACACTTATTTTTACTGAAAAGACAATTTCTCATGAAATGAATCAGTGCCTAATAATTAAAAAAATGACTTGTTGCCTGGCACAAAATGCCGCCATAAGCAGACAGTCTGAAAAGACAATTTCTCAAACCAGTGCGTAATATTTTTTTGAGCCATACGTACATGGATGGAATGAATTTTTTATTCATACTAACTTAAAACTTTATCTTAGACGTAGTTTATATCTAATATTTTATTTCTTTATTGTTGCTCACTGTTTCGACAATTTGAAGTAATTCTGTTCTCAAGTTAGTATAATTTGAGGATAGAATCTCATCTATGTTTTATATACATTGGACAACCAAGATATTTTATTCTTCGTTCTTTGTGTGAATTTTAAGAATTTTTAATTATTATAAAATTTTCTAACTATTGAACTTTTTCTCTTAATATTATTTATTTTTAATCCAATTTAAAATAGTTCTAAGTACTCCAACTTAAACTCTTTTCTCAATAATATTTAATCTTGAGTTTAAGATATTTCTAAGTTCTATTTCTTGTCTAACTCAATTTGTATTTTGATCCCATTCTATTGTATGTATCGTTAGATCCTTCCTCACAAAAAGGTTAATATTAGTTGTACAACTCCAATATCTATATGTCTACTAAATTTCAGCTGTTATAATCTGGATTTATCACACGGGCAAACGGTACAAATCTAGCTCCTTTTCAACCACTGTTAATATAATATATTTTATATGATTATTTAGCAAGATCATGACTTTTTCTATATATTCTTGTGTTCCAAATACCATAGCCCTGTGTTTTGCACAGTTATTATTCTATTCTTACACCTTTTCTATTCATTTGCCTTTGCATTCCAAATGAGTCAAAACATTTTAGACATTTTTTTTACAGAACACCCATCATACCCTCTCAAAATATAATGGTGCACAAATAATTTGTCATTCTGCTCTCCTATATCCTCGGCAGTTACTATCCCTACTTCAGTTGTACTCTCCCAAAGTTCTAACAGCTACCCCTGGCCTACTAGCACTAGCCTCCTTTATCGTCACTCAAACTTGGAACCCTCTTCACTTATTTAGCGAGGTAACTATTTGCCTTTCAAGCTCCAAACCCCTCTTGGGCCCTGTTTGGGGTAGCTTTTGGTAGCTGTAGGTACTCCCAGAATCACCAGAATCTTCTTGCTTGCAAATGTATATATCTTCATTGACATGCCCTTTGATATAAAATCAATAGGAATAATTGTTGAGCTATTTGGGATCAAATTACAAGGAGCAAAGGGGCACATTTTGATATATGATGCTTATCTTGTAAGTGCATGCCAGTTCTAAATAGTGACTTTTCTCCTATCATTTATGTAAGCATGTAACCATTGTTGATTTGCATGTAATCATCAGCCAATATGAAAACTACAACTTTTCTTAGTGTTTTTTCTTGTATAATTTACAGGATATTATTTGATCTATTCCGGGACATCAATGTGATGCCCTCACAGTGGACTTGATGCACTTACTCAAGGCCGCACACCCTGACCGGAGCCCTGCTGTGATCAAATCTGCTCTGATGACCACTGCATATACTGTTGACAACACAAACTCTTCTCTCCAGGATGCTGCAAGAGTCTTGCTTGCTACCCTATTTGCTTTTGGCGCAGGCCATGTCAACCTGCAGAAGTTTCTTGCTTCAAGCCTTGTATATGACATCTTGACTAACAATTTATGTTGCCTTCCTCCCTGAATGACAGCACCCCACATATCCAAGTGATCACTAAGATGTTAAACATCACCTGTCCAAGAAAGTTCTGCCCCGGTGACCTCAACTATCCCAGTAGTGTTCAAAAACAACTCAAAGCATGTTATGAGGTTTAAAAGGGAGGTAACTTATGTCGGCCCAGCAATTAATGCCAGTTTACAATGCGAAGGTCAGTAGCACTTCATCAGTCAGTATCAAGGTGACACCAGCAAAGCTTGTGTTCAACAAGGTGGGACAGAAGCAGAGATGCTGTCACATTTACGTCTAAGATTGACACAAGCAACACAAAACCGGATTTCGGTTGGATATCTTGTATAAGTTAACCAGTATGTTGTTCGAAGTCCATTTGTGCATGGAAGATGTGAGGAAAGTGAGTATTCGAGATGTTTAATTATGTTCTGGAGCAGATGAAAGGTAGATAGCTTGATCATGTGGTTTGCTGATTGCTTTACAACGAGAATAGGCGTGAAGCAATCTACTGCAATGCAAACCTGGAGTTCTTCCCAGTGTCGGTCACCTTGCCGAACATCTTTTCTTCTCTTAGTATTCGAATGAGTAGTCTAGTCTCGCGCGGCGATGCCAATGTCATACGGACGAGTAATAGGCTACCAAAAATCTTGTGTTAATGTCAAAAGGGACTCCGGCTGCGTTGGAGAACGCTTGTCTCTTGGCTTTTTTGCGAACATTAAACTACTAAATAGTATTTTTTAAAAAAAATTCTATAAACATTTATTATTTTACCCATCTAAATTAGATTTTTAAGTAGTTAATTTCATTGTTTATATCATTAAATAACTATAAAAAAATCTAATAATCTTTTAAATACAACCTACCAGACCTCTGAAACAGTTGTGACGTCAATGAAAAGGTGCTAATGCAACCTGCAATTTGTCGGAGTCAAACGGGAGATGTCGGTCTAATCACTTGTTCTAAATTTTCTCAATAAAAACTAAGTAAAAAACCACTTTTCCTCCTAATTTTAATCCAATTGTAAAAATCTATCTTCACACAAAAATAACAACCTAAACGGTCAATTTATTTATTACTAACTATCTATAAACTTTTAAACTTTTACCTATGCAAATCCTAATGGATATTGAAAAAGCAATGAAAAACACCTATGCTTCCTTTCCCCTATGAGATATCATCCTCTACCTCTCCTCACTCTCCTCTTGCTCACTGCCACTCATTCTCCTTACCTTAGATTGGTGGCGGTAGTGGAGAAGCAGGAGGTGACTGATTGAGTGGCCTTAGGAGCACAGAGTTATTATTGACGGGCCTTGATAGCATAGTGGCGACATCTGTGGCCTCCATAGGCCTCTACAGGCTTAGATCAACGGTTTGACACCAAGTGCAATATCCATGGCCTCACATAGGCTTAGGGTGGCAAATTCGACACTAGCAGGTCTTAGGAGCGTGGTAGTGACCATCGGGTCTTGGTTCAGGAGTAGTGGATGTGTCACTAGCTGGCCTTGGGAGCGTGGATCTATCACGGATAAGACTTAGCAACAAGTATCTTGTGTCTATGCATTATAGATTTGTGATGATTTTTGAGTAATTGTGGATTTATGCTTGAGCATTCGGATAATTTTTTGAATGATGGTTGTGGATTTGAAGGAACTTTTTGCAAATGTGAATGTGAATTTTTTTTTGTATTTCGATTTTTCCGCTAGAAATTGTTATCCCAATCAATTGTTTTAGTGGTCGGTTGCGAAAATCGATTTTCGTTCGTAGCTGTAAGACCGCAGATAAAAATTAAGATCATTGGTTGCCGACGGGTGGTTCGTCTGCCTGTGAAAGCTAGTTTTTTAGTACTGAAACCAAATCACCATGTGATCTATTAGCCCAAGGGCTAGCTGCACTTAGCTAGGCAGTTGTTACTGCCATCGATTACGCAATTCGTTCGGGAAAGGGTGTGTGCAGTCCCTTAGGTAACAGTGTCGTGTTCGTTGCCCACATTCATTGACTGCCGCCGTGGCGTCGAGGGACGCCCTCCTCACCACCACCGTGTCCTCGCCGTGGGTGGACCGACGAACACATCAACTCAGAGCTGCGCTGCGCTGCAATGCCACTGCTCTCCCGTTGCCTTTGCCACCGTTCGCGCATCGCCATCCTCGTCATCCGTATTGATCATGAATCACTCAGGTCCTCCGCCAATTAGAGCACCGACGAAGCTCTCGGTGATGTCAGGGAGATGACGACAGGATCAAGGTGATATCGGGAACGGCAGCTTCAGAAAGACAACACCATACGTCACCTCAAAGATCAGGTAAACGTAGTAGGAGTGAAGGCCCAATAGTAGTAGTAGCGCAAAGACACGAAACCACAAGATGGCAAGCAGTCCGGTGCCTCGTGAATGCAGAAACGGCTGGGCCACAAGCACGGGCTGGCCTCACGCTGTCGTGACTTGCATGGGAGAAAACGTGGGCCGGGGTGGTGGTTAGACGAGCGGATGAGGATATCACACGAGAGACGGGGTGGGTCTATTTCGCGAACGTTCGCGCGGAGCGAACACCCTGCTTTATTTTGTTTTTAACCACGTGGTTTTCAATTTATACACTAAAAACTTTATACATATGTATAAAGACTTATATACACATAGAGGCTTTAAAATATATATGAAACACCTTATATAAAAATATTTAAATCTAGATCTAAATCCAAGTTAAATATATAAACTTTATACATATATATAAACTTAATACAGATATATAAATATCTTGATTCAAAATTGGAAATCGAATCTAAGTCCAAATCGAAATCGGATATAAACTTTGTATGTAAATTTTTTTTTATAAACATGTATACTTTTTTAATAAAAAAACCACATGGATGAAAAAAAAAACCATAAGCATTCGCACGGGATTAGGGCATCATGAAATTCTTTTCGGTGGTGAGGTTGCCCGGTGTGAGTCCGATGGCGAGACCACGATGATTTCATTTGCCCATGAGACGTGTAGATATACGACGGTTTATATTTATAAAATAATGATAAGGCAAGAGATATAGATAAAGAGATGAAAAGATAAAGCCACTTAAATCGTACGTAGCATCTCAGCTATCTACTGCTCGCAAGTTTCTCCATCCAGAAGACCGGCCACATTGATCGATCGCAGCTGTGCCTTGTATGTAGCTAGCATGGCCGCCGACGAACCATGGGCGGAACTCGACGACGACGAGCACAGGGCGCGGATACATAGGATGCTGAACTGCTTCTTGGCGCTCTCTGTGGTCTGCTCGGTATCCTGCGTCGTAGGATTCTCCTTCCTGGAGCACCCATGGTGGCCGCTTGGGCTCGCCTTGGGGTTCGGCTACGGCGCCCTCTTCTTCGTGCACTTCCTCTTCATGCACGTCGCGTGCAAGCACGCCCTGCGCCACATCGGCAGGGATCAGGAAGCGAAGCACACGGCGGCCCGGCGCATGAAAGCCTCCACCGTCGTCGTGCTCATCGTCCTCTTGGCTAGCTCCTACGCCATCGACGCGCTAGACGACCGGAAGAAGGCCGTCCCCATCGCCCTTACGTGTGCCTTTGACATCCTTGCTGCAGCTGGGATCCTAACTTGGTGGCGCAACGTTGCCAGAGGCGATGTTGCTGCTGCCGCCGGGAGCTTTGACCTTACGTCACGGAAGATTAGCCCTGTTTGTTTTAGGTTGTGCAAGCTACTAGCTAACTCTCCTTTTAATCTTGAAGCTTAATTAACTTTTCCAGGGTTCTTGAATTTTAAGTTGGGTTTAGATGATTAATCCATATAAGTTATATTATATGGGCAGTTTTATGGTACTCCACTTACCTCCCAAGAGGTAAGACCTTGAATTAATCCTAGCTTTCCATTCTCTAGGGGCAGTTTGGCAACAAAATTATATTCATATTTGGCATGTTTTCCATAGCTGCCGTGAGAGCTTAACAAAAGCAACACAATAAATGACTTCATTCATGTTGCATGAGGATTGACAGCATGCATACAACGGTAATAAAGCACATTTAGGATTGATTGTCACATTATGAAATTAATGTTTAATTATGCCTACTTTGATGTGATAAAAAAATTTAGAGTACAAATATTTGCTTACTAAAACTGAATTTTGTTACTATGATTAGAGTCTTAACTTAGGATTTTAAATTAATACCACGTATGTTGAAAAATTCAAGTTTGCATTTATCAAATTTTGGTTTGCTGCCTGTGAAAATAAATTTATTGATGTTTTTGTTTTTAATATATTGTAAATTATATAGATGTCTCAAACATCATTAAATTTATGTTCTATCACATTTTTTCCCGAAATATTAATTGGTTTTCAACATTTACAGGCTCATATTTTGATAAATTTCATACTACTTTTTCTTGATGTTTTATGTTTGTATTTAATGTTAGGGAATACAGTATAGGTTAAGGATCAGCGTATATGTTTTGTAATAGTCCAATCAAAAAGTTCTATACTAAGTAAGGTAAAATCATATTAAATAGAATACTAATTGTGCATTTATTTCCTTCTATAATATGCTATAAAAGTCTTTTTACCCTTGAGTGCTAAGTGATCTTATCGTACCTCTTACAATGTAAGAGTCATATTAACCATTGGATCTCTAAAATGGATGGTCTAGAATAACTTTGAGAGTACCTTAAAAAACCCATTTTATATAGATGGTTGAGCTAGCAATTGAATATCAACAACTATTTTTATAGATGCGTGATTGATGGATAAAATGGGTTATCTAGAACGAGTCTGTATTATCGATAATGTTAGAAAAACATCTTACAGTATGCTTTCTAATCATATAGAGTAGGCTTTTCTAGTGTATATAAAATGTAGTAGGAGATGTACTTGGGGAGCCAAAGTACAAGCATGTTGTGAGCAATATGGAGATGGCAACTAAAGACATGAAAGAAAGCGGAGACATGGTACTTGTGAGAGCCGATGTTATTGTAAAATGATTAGCTAGTTGACATATAATTCGCGATAGCCCTCCTCGTAGGCGTCGCGGTTGTGGTGGTTGGTTCCGTCATGGGCATATGCTACTGTATGAGCTACATGGCGGGGTGGAATCGGAGGGAAGAGGATTGCCGGCGAGAGGAGTAGAGGGCAGCGGATTGCCGGCGACAGGAGGAGGAGATGACCGGACGTGTCGCGCGGGCGGGGGATGAGCAAGCGGAGTAGTGCATGATCTGTCTCGAAGAAGATGTGTTTTTATAATGCTCTCTACCGACGGTAGAAATAATCTAGACCGCGAGGGACTCTGCTTCCTACCCTGCGGCCATGTTTTCCACAAGGAATGCGTCGATGGTTAGCTTGCCCTTTGTGCCGATCACACGGAGCGGAGCCATAGCTTGGTGTTGTCTTTGGGGTGACGAAGGGAGAAGGATCAACATGCATGACCGGCGCGGGAGCCCCGGCGGCGGCGGGAAATCACCTTAGTTTAGGACTTTAGGCCAGGCGGCAAAGAAACCAAGAGACATTCTTTTGTTCTTTTTGCGTTCTTGGTTTTCGGTTTTTGCTTCGTGTTCGGCAGTCGGTAGAACTCTTCGTCGTTGTCGTTGTCTGGAATCCATTCTTGTTTCCAGGTCCGTCGATGAGGAGGGACGAGGTGGCCGACGGAACAGGGCCCCCGATTTTGTGGGCCCCCAAATTAGAACACACTAAGTGTATATACTTAATTGGAGAAAAGCCCATTAGACCCACTAAGTGTAGTGCTTAATTCTTATTCTCGCGTAAAAACATTTAATCATTTTCTCATTAAATATTACATTTACTCCTCTAGTATTAATTAGAAGATTATTCCATATAAATTTACATGAAGATAGATAAAAGTAAAGTTGGATTTGATATGTAACTTATCTCTTGTACTTCTATAAATACAATTATAATTTTTATATGAAACTAAAAATAGAATTAGAATTTATATACATCTCTTACTTTTTTCTATGCATATATTGTAATTAGAATTGATATAAAACTATCGGCTTTTATGTTTATAAATACAATTATATTTTATATACAACTATATTAATTTATAATCCAGTTTCTTGATTTTCTAATTAATGTAAGATTTTTTTAGTCTGGAGAGAAAACATGTTGACTTCTTTTCAAGTGATATATAAATTTGATATATTGTTAAACATCGTAAGAAATAATATGTATTAAATTTGTATAATTATGTGAAAGTATGCTTTGGTTATATGAATTTTTTCAATTCTAGCACCTTATTTTGCATTTCGCACGGGGCCTATTGCTTTCCCTGTATTTTGTGTGACGATGATTTCAGTTCTTGGTTGGAAGTTTTTCTTTTGGAAAGAAGTTTTGAAATTGGTTGGAATTGTTGGCTTCTAGGTGGGTGTGGTTCTCGTCTTCTCCAGTTCCGGCGGCGATCAATTCCAACCGCCGCTTGTCAACCACCACTGAAGGCCTCGCGTGCGTCCTCTCGATCTGTTGCCGTCTGGAACTCGCCGCCTCCTCCGCAGCACCGGTAGTGGCGAGTATAACTGCCGGTTGCGAAAGCACGAACGGAAAGTGGAGCCTGAGTATCACTGCTGGTTTATAAACCAGCAGTGATACTAATTACCATGGAAAAATATAGATGATTTTCTCTTGTACACACTTGCATAATACACTTTTCATTCAACTTGTCACAAGCAAATTTCAAGACAGGTAGAAACAAGGCACATTTGAACTTGCAAACTGATTTGCATACGTACACGAGTTGAATCAAATTTGCCAAGAAGCTGTGGTTCATTCATTGATCAACAACAGAACAAGCAGATCAATCAACACAAGCAGCTTCTAAATCAGATCAAGAGCAGATGCCCCAACATGTCTTCTCACCTTCTTGGGGCACCCCTTGCTGTCGCCACCGGATGTGTCACCTCTCCAGCCAAATCCGTGGTTGTTGCCATTGCAGTTGTTGCTGATCTGCCACAGTAGTTATTGCAGAGGCACACTCTCCCCCTCTCTGATCTCCCTTTTCCCTATCTGCCTCGCTCAGTGCCAGATCAAGCAACAGGCAAAGAGGAAGACAAATATATGATCAAAACAATAGGAACCAAGCCTATTAGAGTGGTTAAATGATAGTGTTGGTGGCTCTTATGTTCAACAGAAGTAAATTCACGAGCGCACAGACACCGCTATAGCTTTCATCTGGAAGTATTTTAGGGTATCAAATCTATACGGAACAAGGTATGCCCGAATTGACTATTTAGTTTTAAAAATAGCAAGGGTAGTTTAGAGATAAAGAAAGAGACTGGTAGAGATGAGAAATGTCTCCTGATCAAGGAATCTATGTGACTTTCCCCTCTCTGAATTATTCAATTTGGTCATTATTTCGCCTTGTTTGCTTCAGGAATAAGAACAATCACTCTTCCTGTCAACATTGAGCTAAGATCCCGCCATTAAACCCCAATGCACAAAGTTTAACGTGGCCAACTATGATGGACAAGAGGGATTGTCAGTATCTTCTTACCTACGGCAATCTATTTTCTTAACTAACCTTTCTAAATAAAACTATAATTGAACACTATGTCTACATACATAATCATATACTTTACTTGTACACAAATGAATAAGCAACCTAGATAGATAAAGCATGAACGACTTTAAATAAATAGGATGAGAAACATGAACACAACGAATGAAATAATTGTTTAGAAATAAAGAGAATGGACCTACATGTTACCTGATTGAGAAAACATCGACAATCACTTCCAGAGAAATGCCATCACTAAGAAAGCCAGAAAGAAGCCAACATTCTCCCGGAAATCTCCCTTGGCTCACTCTCTAACCAACTCTACAAGTTCCGTAGTGTGGCACCGCCGTCTACTTCCCTTCTTTATTCACCACTCACAAACTATAATGGATGGTATAGGATCGAAACACAGAAAAACAAGCCTACTGAGGGGTGAATGGTAGGGTTACTAAAAACCAAATATGCTTTGAAATAAAAGATACCTTTGACATAGGTGAAATTGCAATGCACTCCTTAGATGTTGCCGTCTGACCGATTGTGTACCATCGATTTGACCATCATGCTCCCACCGATCTGATTACTTGGACATGCCGGTCCGACTATCGCCTTGCCGCTACTCTAACTGTAGCATAACTATCAATTTGACTAATAGAAGATAGAAAACACACCTCGACAAAACTATTGAAAGTAAATCAAGTTTATTGAATCAAGAGGTGTCTTTCTCAACTGGAAAATAGTATATCATACAAATATGAAATATAGAAGTTATAAATAATGAGTAATCAACCTGAAATACAAATTTATTTTAAAACAACTCCTACATGCAGTCAGACGATCGAATCGTCGGGTTGGTCAGTTTGATCGCAACTAGGCATGGGGTTCAAATGCCATGCCTAGCCTGATCCAACCATGAGTACAGAAAGAACACTTTATCAATTTAGCACCACTCACCAAAACCAATTCAACCAACATCTAAGCCAATTGTTTATTACAAAAATTTAAATCAAGACAATAATTTCACATTCTTCCTCTTGATGAACACATTGGTCACCTTTTTAAAATATAAATTGGTGTTTTGTGAAGAATAAAATACAAATTGTAAAAAAACACAAACGTCTCAAAAATCACAAAAGTGATGCATTTTGATCTTTCTCCTCTTGACAATGATTTCATCAAGAATTCATGTGAAAGCTTCGAAGTATACTTAGAGAATTCCTAAGAAATGTGTTGTAAGATAAAGAAAATAAATTGCTTAACTAGATAACAATTATGTAGCAAAGTATTAACATAAATTAATGATATTACAATCAATATTAAATCAATACTAAGTATTATTTATGATTTCATTGATTCATAATACAATATATTGACAATTACATAGAATGAACAAAATATCCATATACCTATACAAGCTGAATAAACTATTCTCTCTCAAATTTTTGCTCTTAAGGAAATAAAAAAATATAGCCTTTATTGAGAACTTCCATAATCTCAAAGATTTTTTGCTCACTTTGATAATTGATAGCATAACATCTCTCAACTTATTTGGGTATGTTGTTGTGATAAAGACTGTTTTCATTCCTCACTTTGGATATGTATTTATCGTGATTATTTTTTCTAAAGATTTGGTATCTATTTTTTATCTAAAGACATTTATAGAGTATTTGAGGAATAAAAATTTAATAAGAATAGATATAAGCATAAATCATCCAATTTATTTAGTTTAAATATAAGAATTTAAGTATCACGCTTCATATAGTGGCAAAAAAATCATATAAATACAAAACTTGCTATACTTGTATTACTAGCAAGCAAATGATATACTCAAAGCAAAAATCAAAGTTTCACTTTTTAATTTTTTAAACCTTTTCTTTATAAGTCATGCAACCGCCTCTTTCAAAGCATGCAAAATGGATTGATGATAAGCAAAACGAAAAAAAACAAAATATCTATGAATTATAATTTTATACAATATCTCCTTTTTTTAACATGATATTTGTAACATCCTAAAAATTTAAGTATTTTCTAAAAATTCATCTGATGGTTACTATTTTGATGATTTCTTAAACTAGAAAAATATTAAGTACTAAATTATTTTAAAAGTTCCCCTTCTGTTTTTTAGTTTTGAATTCTTTCATTTGATTTGAATTTCAATTTTATTCTTATTAAAACCTAGGCATATTTAAATTTGGCTTTTGAGTTTTAATGAATTTATCCTTAAAAGAACCCTCCAAGAAAATCCTTCGCTATAGCCTTCGAAACTAAACCGTACAATTCCAATTTCTTTGGAATTAATTTTTTCCCTGATCAAACTCCTTGACTTAAACCTTTCCTCCCAAACCCTTAATATTCTTCCATAAAAATATTTTATAAATCCTTCCATGTAGATATATTCCAATATTCAAATTCATATTTTTGATCTAGCCTTCAATTCAAATTTCTAAAGGCTTGATCTCATACTTGGCACAACGATAATATTATAAATATTAAATGATTGCTCTTGTGCTAAGAAAAATTCTTTTCAAATTGAAATCCTGTTAAATTTGAAACTACCACCCTTTCAAACCTTTTTATATATTCCCAAGAAAAATCTCAAATCAGCTGTTCCTAAAGACCCAAAGACCTAGACCGTTTCTTTTTCTGAAAATCCGTAAGACATTCGCAGCCCAGCCCAATTCTTCCGTAAAATCTCCATACAAAATCACAAATAATACTATTCCCAAAGTCGGGCCCGTTCCTTCTCTTCACTTCAAGCCAGCCCCCCATCTACTGCTTCCCCCACTTCGGCCGACTCGGCCCAGTTGACGCACGCAGCCTAGTTCATGGCGATAGCCTCCTTCTTCCTCCGTCCGTGGGCGCGCCGCGCCATGGTCTATGGGCGCCACAGTCGCTGTTTCGCTGACACAGAGGCATCGCCGACATGCCGTACCAACTTCCTCCATCACCTCTACTGCCTTCCCTTCTAGCTTCTGCTGCCACGCCGCCCACTGCCATTGTTGCCGCTTGCTGTTGCCGCCCACCACCATCGCCGCTGCCCACAACCGCTAACACTGCCTCTGCTAGGGCCGTCCACAGCCGCTGCCACCGCCTCTACTAGCGCTGCCCCACACGTCGATACCAGCTACCGCCACTGGCCGAACTGCCATTGTCGGCCAACCCCGATGTTAGAACCTCGCCAGAGAAACAACTCTCACATTGTTGGCGAGATCACGACCAATACGCACAAAAAACTCACGCGAACACAGAGGCACACGGTATTGTTGGTTTGCTATTGAATTGGTGACCTCTTCGGGGTCTATTCCTTAGTTTATATACACGATTACAAGGCAGCAGATAATAGCCTTTCTAACCGGCCGATCACATAATCGAAAGTTACTTAAACAAAGATAGAGAGACTAAAGAAAGTAAATCACTAAAATTAGGTAAGCAAGGATTATTCTCTACAATCTCCTCCTAACCCTTGCCATTCTCATCATTGTTCAGGCTGATCTTTGATCTCAGCTAATGGAACTTGGTCTTACCAAGCGGCTTCGTAAGAATGTCGCCTAGTTGTTCTTCGCTCCTGATGAACTCAATATTGATCTGACCATTTTCAGTAGACTCCCGGACAAGATGGTATTTGACTTCTATGTGTTTGCTCTGTCCATGGAGTACTGGGTTTTTGATCAAAGCAATTGCGAACTTATTGTCCACCCTTAGCATTGGCACACTCGGTGTTGTTCCCTACACTTTAGCTAACACCCGACTAAGCCAAATGCTTGACAAGCGGCATTCATAGCTGTGATATACTCTGCCTCGCAGCTAGATTGGGCCACTACTCTTTGTTTCATTGACTGCCAACTCATAGGGCTATTGGCCAGGAAAAAGATTATCTCGGTTGTGCTTTTTCTAGCATCAACATCTCCTGCATAATCAACATCGCTGAAACCTGTTAGCAGCGTCTGATCTTTCTCCTTCTTGCCATACCAGAGCCCCCAGTTGCTTGTCCCTGCTATGTATCAAAGAATTCGCTTGACCGCAGCAAGATGGTCCTCCCTTGGCTCCTCCAGAAAACGACTCACGTATCCAACAGCAAAAGCAAGGTCGGGGCGAGTGTTTACGAGATACCTTAAACTTCCAACGATGCTCCGATATGCAGTAGCGTCCACCAGCGGCTCCGAACTTAGCTTGCTCAGCTTTAGACGTGTCTCCATAGACACTTGGCTTGAATTGCATCCAGCCATGCCACTCTTCTCCAAGATCTTCAGTGCATACATCCCTTGGTTAAGAGAAATCCCACTCGGTTCCTGCTTCACTTCAATGCCGAGGTAGTAGCGAAGTAGACCGAGATCACTCATCTTGAACGCGCTTCTCATCTCCTTCTTAAAAAACTTGATGTCGCTGCAGCTGGCCCTGGTGATCACTAGATCATCAACGTACACACCGACCACCAGCTGCGCATTGCCGCTTCTCTTGACATAGATTGCTGCCTCAGACGGACATCTCTCAAAACCAAGCAACAGCGTTGTATCGTGCAACTTCGTGTTTCAGGCCCTCGGCGCTTGATGCAGCCCATACAAAGCCTTCTTCAGTTTGAACACCTTGTGCTCCTTCCCGGCAATGACAAAACCGGTTGGCTATTCAACGTAAACCTCCTCCTGCAGGTCGCCGTTCAAGAATGCCGACTTCACGTCCATATGGTGCACCTTCCATCCCTCGTGCACCATGAGAGCGATGAGCAGGCTCACTGAGTCGAGCCTGGCCACCGGTGCGAACACCTCGTCGTAGTCGATGCCGTGTCGCTGTGCGTAGCCCTTCACCACCAGGCGTGCCTTGTGCTTGGATACTGCCCCACACTCGTCTCTCTTTACCTTGAACACCCACTTCACGCTAATTGCCTTGTGGCCGGGTGGGAGGTCGGCGAGGCACCATGTGCCATTCTCCTCAATGGACTCCATTTCTTCCACCATCGCCTTTCTCTAACTAGGGCTCCGCTGTGCCTCAACGAATGAGGCCGACTCATCAGCGCTCACCGCGTGCAGCTCCTCTGCAATGAGCGCGCGTGATGCGAAGCTAGCCTGCCAGATGATGTTGTTGATGCTGCGGTACCGGAGAGGTGCATCTTCATCGTGGTCAGCATCGAGGTTGTCGTCATCGACGCTGCTTGACGAAACGGGCTCCTCGCCACCAGCCATGCCAAGATGCGGTGGCTGCTCTCCCGGCGTTCCTCTTGCAGGCGCCTCGATGGCGTCATCGCCGTCTGGCGCGGCGTGTCCAACAGTGATGTACTCCACCATGAACGCGTCGTTGCCACCGCTCAGCTCGCTATCGTCATCGCCTGTGCCCCAGTCCCATTGGGCTTGCTCGTCAAACACCACGTCGCGCGTCACATGGATGCGCTTCGTGACTGGATCATATGCGCGGTACGCCTTGGAGCCTCGCTCGTAGTCGACAAAGATCATCTTGTGGCCACGGTCATCAAGCTTCTTCAGATGTGGTGTTGTGTTCTGGACATATACGATACAGCCAAACGTCCTTAGGTGATGCACCGTCGGCTTCTTCCTGTGCCATGCTTCGAATGACGTTATGCCATCCACGCTCTTTGTCGGGCACCGATTCAGAATGTACATAGCGACCACCACCGTCTCACCCCAAAACCAGCCGGGAAGTCCATTCGCTTTGAGCATGCTTCTCGCCGTTGACACCACGGTGCCGTTCCGCCGCTCAACGACTCCATTTTGCTGCGAATTGTAAGGCGCCGTGTACTGCCGTCGCACACCTTCGGCAATGTAGTACTCTGTGAACTCTGTTGCAAAGAACTCTCCTCCACGATCCGTCCGAAAAACCTTCAGCTTGACACCTGACTCGCCTTCTGCCTAGGCCTGTATCTCCTTGATGGCAGCCGCAGCACGATCCTTTGAAGGAATTGCGGCTACCCACATGTATCTACTGAGATCGTCGACCAACAACAGGAAGTACTTGTTACCTCTGGGCGTCGCCGGCGTGATTATTCCGCACAGGTCATCGTGCACTAGCTCTAGGCGCTACTTCGCCCGGTACTCCGCCTGCGCCGGGAACGAGGTTCTCCTCTGCTTGCTGGTCTGGCACACCTCGCATAGCTGGTCGACCTGCCTGATCTCCGACAGTCCGCGCACCAACTCCTCCCACGCCAGCTTCCTCAGCGCCGCCATGTTGATTGGCCAAAGCACTCATGCCAACGCCACACCAACATCGCGGCCACACACCGCCAAATAGGTTGGTTGTGCGAGCTTGATGTGGAGCAGATACAGCCAGTTCACCTCGCGCTTCACCTTCACCAGAAGCCTACCGCCGAGCTCCCTAATCGTCATCACGCCGTAGTGGATGTCGATCTTGTAGCCTACCTCGTCAAGTTGCTCGAGGCTCACGATGTTGGTCGTTAGCCGAGTGATGTAGTAGACCCTGGAGAGCAACCAGAGCTCACCGTTCCTGCAGACGAACACGACGGTCCCCCGGCCCTTGATCCGTGCCACCGAGTTGTTGCCGAAGCGTACGGTGCCGAGCACCGCCGTGTCGAGCTTCGTGAATGCCACCCGGGACCCAGACATGTGGTTCATTGCTCCGGAGTCCAGGACCCAGGTCTCAACATTGTGCTCCTTCTCATCCTCAAGGTGGGCGAACACCTTCTCCTCCCGGATCTTGATCTGGATAGTAGATTTTGTGGATGCCGCCATGAATCCGCCGCCGTCCTGCTGCTGCTCCACTCCCTGCAGCACCACATCGACCGGCGAGAGTGGAATCTCCTCTGATGGGGAAGGTGTCAGCGACCTAGCCGGCGATGCTCTTGGGGATTTCGTCGGCAGCGTTGTGGATAGAGTTGGGGACAACTTCACAAACAGGAGCGAGGAATCGTCTTCATCCTGCGTCACGTGGGCCTGCTCCCTTTTGGGCTTCGAGTGGCACTCGCGAGCCTAGTGGCCCAGCTTCCCGCACCGCCAGCATTCATCGCCAGTGGTCTTGTTTGAATTTGATGGCCTACCAGACAAGCTACCGCACCCGCGTCCACGTCTGCATCCACGTCCGCGCTTGCCTCCTGCTTTGCTCTAGCCGCCGCCTCTTGCGCCGTCGTTGGAGTTGTTCTCCACCTCACACTTCTTCTGCCGTGCATCCCATTCTTCCTCCATGAGGTATAGCTTCCCTTCGTGCTACAGCGATGTCGGCGCTTCCTCGAACGCCTCCTCCACCTCCTTCAGCTGTCCTGTGAGATCGGCGACCGACATGGTCGAGATGTCGAGCAGCGTCTTGATCGCGATTGCGATCTGCTTGAAGCGAGGTGGCAGGCTACTCAGGATCTTCGCCATGATCTCAGCTTCCTTCACCTTTGCCTCAAGCATTGCTCATATCTTCAGTGGCCCTACCTCTTATTCTTCTAAAAGAGAATACTAGAAGATAGATCATGAATTTTTTACTACAACCAAGGGGTTAGTAGCCAAATTATCATGGTCAAACATTCTAATAACCTTCTCAAACGCCAACCACCTGGACATTAGCACTACCCTTGGAAGATATATCATAGTGGTTGAGTAGACTGTAAGCAATGTTAAGGTTGCTTGTGTCATGATCACTGGTGGGAGTTCTATCAACCTTCTCTTCATTGGCGTTCTGGATGCATGGGAATCCCATAAGTGAGTTGAAGCCCTTAGAACAATCGTGCCATAGGATTACCTTGGAGTCATCATTGAAGTGGTTGAGGAAGATTATGTTGCCAGTCACTTTTAGAGAGCCAGACAATTTTCATATTGGGAAAATCACATTTGATGTCGCTGACTTTGATATGCATACAATGCCAAGTTCATGGTGGCCTCTCACTATGCATACCATCTATTGAAGATGCTAGGTCTAAAGGGGGTGATAAACATTTTCGGATATCTAAAGGTTGTTGTACAATGTAACAAGAAAAGTCTAGACATGGTTGGTTAGAGTTCTGAGTAGCCTAGCATGGACGAACCAAGCTAGAAGCAAAGCAAACCAAAGATCTCATCAAAACCCTTCACACAGTCAAGATGGTACAATTAATGAGTTCAAACCCCAGTTGTAGTCAATATTGGGGCTGACCATTATGAAAAATAGAAACTTGGACTTGTCGTTTCCCCTTTATTCTAGGAGAACGTAGCTGCTTTTCCATGGCAATCATCTAACATAACGGGGTCCCCATGGGAGCGATCGAGCACAAATTGATGGTGCGACCAGACGCCAAGCCTATCAAGCAAAAGCTAAGAAGGTTTGTCCCTGACCGCAAGGCAACCATACGAGAGGAGATCAAGAAGTTTCAAAAAGTAGGCTTCATGTGTGAAGCGCTACACTTAGATTGGCTAGCAAATCTAGACTATACTGACCTCAATAAGGCATGTACGAAGGACCACTTCCCAGTCCCCATTGCTAGATGCAAGTTGTTATGTTTTCTCGACGCATATTCTGGCTATCACCAAATCAGCATGGTTAAGAAAGATGAGGGGAAGATCTATTTTGTAACACCTTATGGTGTTTTTTGCTACATCAAGATGCCATATGGGTTGAACAATGCAGGGGAACCTATCATAGAGGAGTACAAGGTACTTTTCAATCCCAAATTGGCCGCATTATGGAAGCAAACATAGAGGATGTGGTCATTAAGACAAAGATCTTAGATCACTTAATTGAGGATCTCTAGGAAACATTTGATAGTCTCCATTGACATTGTATGAAGTTGAACCCTAGAAGTGCATGTTTGGAGTTTCCTATGAAAAGTTACATGGATTTCTCGTGTTAGGGTGAGACATTGAAAAGAATCCAGAGAAGATAAAGGTGATCAGAGGCATGAAGTCACTGATCGGACTCAAGGATGTACAGAAGTTGATGGGGTGTATGGCTGCCCTTAGTAGATTTGTCGCAAGGATAGGAGAAAAAGGGCTACCTTTCTTTAAGCTTTCGAAGAAGCAAAATAATTTTGAGTGGACTAGAGATGCAAAAAATGCAAGTCTAGCATTGAGGCAATATCTGTCAATCCCACTGATCCTAGATGCTTCCTGCCCACGTGAAGAATTGTTCCTTTATATTGCAGTAACAATGTACTCAGTCAGCACCATCCTTGTAGTCGAATGGGACAAGTCATAATGACCAATCTACTACGTTAGCGAGATTCTCCATGATGCCAAGTTTAGGTATCTCAAATGTAGAAGTTGCTCTACACAATGCTAACGACATCAAGGAAGCTATGTCACTAGTTCTAGGCGCATAAGATCACCGTGGTCTTGTTTGCACCTAATGGGTCCTCTGTGTTCACCAATAGAGGTCCGATGCGATGACACAAATATATCGAGGCCTAGGAGATCTGCTTCACTCGTCTTACGGCTTTGAGGTCCCTTCGTCAGGTTGCTAGAGTTTGTAGGTGTGCTAGTCAATTTAACCCTGCAATTGACAATAGATAAACCAATGAGTCAATTGGTCGATAGACCGATACAAACTCCTGCTATTTGCTAGTTACTGATAGGGGCTGAAGCACTCATCTATTGGCTGAAAATCTGATGAAGGCGTAGGCAGATTATGACGAAGAAAATAAAAGACACATCGGCTATAGAGCCGATGGTGTTTTGGAATAGAGTGGCGCTCATAATAAGATAGAGAATCCATCGACTGTAAAGCCAATGACGCTCCAGATAAGATAATGGACCCATTAGTTGCAAAGCCGATGGCGCTCCGAATAAAATGTGCAATGATTAGCAAGGAGTAAGACCCGATCTCCCGAAAGTACAAGACCAAGTGACCACCGTGATGATACCGTTAGAGCTAGCCTCGATAGATCGTACCGAATTGAAACAGTATGAGACTGAGCCTAATGGCATAAAGATGGCAGAGACTAGATCGGACGCGCGAACGGAAGGAACGGACGAACCCATCGGCTAACTGAGTCGATGAGAGTAATTCTCTCATGTATATTGGCTAGTTGAGTCGATGAGGGTAATTCTCTCAAGATATACATTAGGCATGAGGTTGTGTGTATAGATATCTTATTGTCTAGCTACTCTGATGAAACGTCGAGTAAAGAACTATCGGTTTATGGCTCAATCTACTATCAACAGTCTAGTAGGTTAGACCTAACTGATGCAACATGAAATTGATGATGGTAAAACTAGCTTGATAAGATGATAGATCCCACACGAATGTGATGTCATATATCCAATTGGACTAAGAGGTCGGACATAACCGATGTAGCCTTAGACAGAGTGAATACACCATAATAATAGTGGGACTTATCCCTTCGTCAGAGTTTGAATCTAATCGATGCCGCCTCATGTCGAGAGCCAGAACCTGTCGGGAAAAATCCAGATGAACTAGGCTGGTAATGCGTCGAAACTGTATTGATCGAGAGATGATTTACAAGGTCTTAGGGGGTCTATATATATATCCTAGAGTTATAAGAGTCTGACATGGTTACAGACAACCTCTGGACGTTATTTCCTAAATATTAAAGAAAACTATCTCTAAGAAGTAAATAAAACTAATATAAACTTGTCTATCTTACAAGATATATTCTACAAAGATAACGTAAACTGTCGTGATTTCCACGGCTCCTATTCGGATTTGGTCCCATTTGGATAACTTTCCATTTTTTGACTGAACCAAATTCATCCTTAATCCGTCTGATCGGCTCTTTTCCTGTATCAATCAGACTCTTCCTATAAGCCGATTGGCTCTCCAATCCTATGTATTGAGCTTGCCAAATTTTGGTGCAAACATGTCTCTTCTTTTTCGCTTGGAGAGGTGGTACGTAGCAAGGAGGTATTAGGTCATATTGCCAAGTGGACAGTCAAGCTCGGTTAGTTCAATGTCAACTTATTGTGAGAATGGCTATCAAGTTCCATGTACTAGCAGTTGTCACTAACTAGACCGCTTTGATGGAAACCAATATCGACACATTTGTACATGACACCTGAACTATGACGTTCAATGGAGCGTTTAACTCTCAAGGCATAGGTGTTGGGGTTATCTTAAAATTGCAGACTAGGGAACAACTGAAGTATGTAATAAGACTTGAGTTCTAAGGAACTAATAATATTGCTAACTATGAAGGACTGCTGCCTATGTTGATAGCAGTTGCTACACTTGGCATCCAATGACTAGTCATGATAAGGGACTCACAACTTGTTGCCAAATAGGTGTACAAGGACTATCAATGCTCCAACCTAGAATTAGAAAAGTACTTGGCAGTAGTTTTCTATGTTGAAAGATGGTTTGACAACCACATAGTTTGGCATGCTTATCATGAAGTTAATTTTGAGGCCGACAATTTGGCAAGGATCAATTCTAGAAGACATCCTATGCCACTAGGTGTATTTCTAAAAATTCTTCACAAGTCATCTATTGCTAACGATGATGATTGTCAAGAAAAAGCTGACAATGGCTCGAGGGCTACAATAGCTAGTACACCATTATCACTAGTTGGGGGCTCTTTAACCAATAACATGGTGGCTGTGATAGATGGAGATTGTGATTGCTGCATTCTATTGTGCTGATACTTAACATCCAATATCATGCTCAATGGTGATGCTCAGGCAGAGAATTTGTCCTGCCAAGCAGAACTCTACTATGTGATTGAGGATGAGTTATACAAGTGAGGGTATAATGGGGTTCTATGAAGTGCATCACAAGGGCTGATGGCATACGGTTGCTCATGGATATTCATGAGGGTATTTGTGGAGCTCACCTTGCAGGGTGCACACTGGTTGGTAAAGCTTTCTGATAAGGATTTTTCTAGACCACTGTGTGTCAAGATGCTTGTGACATGGTAAAGAGACGTGAAGCTTCTCAGTTCCATAGCAAGCACACAAAGAAGCCAACATAGATGCTATAGACAATTTCCCTCTCATGGCCTTTCTTGTGCTGGGGGCTTGATATCCTTGGACTTTTTCCTCTAGTACATGGTTGATTTAAGTTCCTTTTTGTGGCTATCGATAAATTCACCCAGTGGATTAAAGGACCGTCAGTCAAGAAAATAAAATCCAATGAGGTGATCATGTTCATGAAAGAGATTATCTGTAGGTTTGGTTTGCCTCACCGTGTCTTGACTGACAATGGCTCGTAGTTTAGAAGTGATTATTTTCAACAGTTTTGCAAAGACTTGGGAGTCCAAGTCTGCTTTGCTTCATATGCACATCCTCAAAGTAATGGACAGGTTGAATGTGCGAACAACATTATATTACAAGGAATGAAGACCTAGGTGTATGATCGACTTCAAGGTTGTAATCATCACTGGGTCCAGGAGTTACCTTCAATACTTTGGTTTGTTTGTACAACGCTGACAACGACAACTCAGAAGACTCCCCTATAGATCTGAGGCAATGCTCCTCATAGAGTTAAGTTAAGTATCCTCTAGGGTGAAGAAATATTCCAACGAGGATCATGAGGACTGAAGGGCCGACGAAGTCAATCTTTTGGAAGAGGCCAGAGAGCACACTGCCCTTCGTGCATCACATTATCAACAAGCCCTTCATTGTTACCACAAAAAACATGTCCGGTCACATGCATTTGTTGTAGGTGATTATATACTCAAATTGGTATAGACCACGATTGGACATAACAAGCTTTTGCCAAAATGAAAAGGTCCTTACAAAGTGGTATGTATACCAAAGCCTGGTATGTGCATGATAGCAAACGGCGAAGGCCCGAGCTGTCAGCTACATAAATTTTATGTTTAGATTTCTTGTATTTATGTATATGTTATTATGTGTAATTAGTTTATGTTATGTCAATAATGTTTTGCTTAGTAATCCCTAACAATGCACATATCAATATTGAAAGAGAATGTTTTCCCTATGATCATTATGTTCTCTAGCTAGTTGATTGTATAGGGGATGCCCTATTATGTCTAACCAGCTAGGGCTAGGGGACTTTGCTTCTCATGATAACATATCGATGACCATAAGGGCAGGTAGGTCCATCCTTACAATTGAAGGGCTAGGGATATTTTCGCTCTGCCTAGGATGATGATAAGACCTGGATGCCTTCCTAGGAACTTTAATGTCCTAATAACCTAGTTAGGGCTAGGGGATGCACACATATTTATGCCACAACTATCTTGTTCTAACATGAAGTAATCAGATCTAGCAAAAACATAATTGACATAAAACATGTTGAGCAAATACATTTTTACATGCATGACGGTACTTATGTCTATTACAAGTTTTGCATATACATTTGACTTTTGTAGGATTCACTAGGAAAAGTATGGCCATCCTATGGTGTAGAAGATGTGCTATACAAAGACTAACAATGACTTGGTTGGCTAACCAGCAAGATCTAGTAAAGCCCCCTTGAGGTCTACTAAGGTCAAGGGTTGGAAATCTTTCCTATACACATGCCAAGGCGTGGGTTCTTGCAAATTGACTAGTCATCTTGTTCTTTGCTCAGAGGCATTGGTAGGTAGCCTATGAAGTTGCAAGTTGCATTCCAAGATCTAATCCAAGTAACCTTGCAAAGATTCTACTGGTAGTGGTCTTTCAATATGAAGATCTTGGCAAGCATGACTAAGCACCTTGCATGCCACTTCGAGATATACCCAAAACCAGATATGCAATCCTTGAGGAAAGTCATCTGCTATTCCAGGGCTATCTTGTTGGCCTTGGCTCTCAAGGACTGCAGTCAGCCCCAATCTTCAAAGGATCGCATCTTCTGTTTAATAAGATCACAAGTTTCTCGGAGACTGCATTGATTCAACAATTAGCCCCAATAGGTATTATGGAAAGAGTACATATTAGGGGACCATAGATTTACTATGGTATTGATTCTTGAAAAAGGTTAGTTCGGCTTTAAGGGACCATAGACATACAAAGTAGGGGACCATAGCAGAAGTTGGGTAGAGGCACATACAAGACTAAGACCAATGATGTAGAATGACCACATTACGGGGCAACTTCAAAAATCAGCGAAGGGGATCAACCACGTTGCTGGTTGATCTTGGTGACAACTTCACTACTAACACACAGATAGGTATAACAGGAGAAAAATATAAATATATTGAATATCTGAGTACAGTAACATCTATCGCAAGTTAGACCGGAAAAGATAAAACAAAAATTACTAGAAGAAGTCAAAGAACACGGCCATAGCCTAGTAGTGCCATCGAGCTTCTCCACCAAGACTATCCACTCCTCTTTAGGAACACACTCTACCACATACTTTCCAACATTCATTTTTTGATGATGGTGAAGCATGCAAGCAAGGGCGTGTGTAGCTCTAGTGTGGACGGCTCCTCTGGCATTAGTGATGTTAAATAATAATGATGGAAAATAGGTTTAAGCAAAATTGGTAAAATAATTTATATTAAAATTAGTAAAATTAGTTTATATTAAAATTGGCATTATTTAATTTGTTTTTATTTAAATTATTTATGAAAAATATGGTGATTGTGTGTGTTAACATGGGTCAGATTGTAAAAATCTATGCTGAATAATTTTTTTTATTTGTGTGCAAGAATTAAATTCAAGAAATAGAAAAAATTCTAAAAAAATTGGAGGAATTTTAAATAAAAATTGAGAAATAGGCTAGATTTGTGGCCAGTCTGAATGAATAGTGTAGATTTGGCCAAGGAGTAAGTTGGCTAAAAGCAAGTGTGAGGACATGTTACGGTTGATAGGCGGGCTAGGCATATCACCGAGCGTAGGTCGGGCATGGGGATGCGCTGCAGCTGACAAGTGCTCTTGAAACAAGAGACGGGCGCTAGTGTGCGAATGCACTATTTTCATATCTGGTTATGTGATGTCATCATTAGTACAACTGTTATAAGTGTTATCTCTACTTCTAAAATTAAATATAAAGTTAAGTACATTTACACTTATTGTGGTAGAGATGGACATAAAGTATAATTTTGTTTTAGACTTGCTAAGCAACAAGGAAGATAAAAGATTAAGGCAGTCTAAATTAAGAAAAGCATGTAATAATATATCGAAATCTTTGTATAGAAATACTTATGTTATATCTTATGATGTGTGTCATGTGTCTTAGTACTGAATTTCTAAGTGTTATATTACTAACCCTAGTACAAAGACCTCGATTTCATCAGAAAGGAGAACTTTTGGCTATTGAATTCTGGATGTTTGCATCACATGTGCGATGACTAGAATTATTCTCATATCTCACAAGAGCATCACATGTGATTATAGGTACAGTTGCAAACATTCAAGGGGAGAACATTTTTTATGGATGAAGATGAAGCTTTGGTTTCTCCCACACAATCAATTGAATTGGTTCTAGTACCAATCATAACTTCACAAATGATAGAACATACTCAAGAAGATATAAAATTTGCAGTATATTTATATGCAAGATTTTAAGCTTCCCACATGGTTTACTTTTTTAAGCAATTAAGTGGATTCTCGTATATGTTTATAGCACTAAATATTTTGGCATATGACTATCTATATATTCATGGATTAGTTTGTGAGCATATGGCTATCTACATCTTCATGGATTAGTTTACAAACTTTTTCTAATGCTGATTTTGAAAGATGTAGACTTAATGGTAAAAGTATTTTTGATATTTGTTTCTTCCTAGGTAATTCACTCTTGGTATTCTAAAAAACAATCCTCTGTAACACAATTAAGTCCTAAATCTGAATATTTGGCTCCTACTAGTTATGGTTCTTATATTCTTTGATAGTAGCTACACTTATGGATTATGGCATTACTTTAGAAAATATTCTACTTTGCTGCGATAACACAAATGCCACTTGTATTGCTAATAACCCAATTAAACACTCTAAGACAAAATATATTGATATTAGATTTTATTTTCTTAAAAATCATGTTTAAAAAGGTAACGTGACACTTCATCATATGGATATTGAATATTAATTGGTAGATATTTTTTACAAAACCTTTGAATTCTTCTCGTTTTGCTCTTCTTCAAGAAGAATTTTGGGTTATTCATCCTACGGGGTCGTTTTGAGGGTGCATAAACCTTCATAGCATATTTTTTGTGTGCTTTATTTGGAAAGAAAAAATTATTAAATAGTGAGTGCTAGATATGATCCATGTGTACTACTTACAGCCATGTTCCTATCATAAGTTATGAATGCTGTAATATTTCCATATGTGTGTTGTTAATCTTTGCATGACTACCTAAATGGAGAACCTAAATTAAATCTTCACATGATTGAATTTTCTTATCTATTTTGATATTATTTTAAAAGTTCTAATATGCTATGAGAAATATCAAAAGTATATGTGTTCGCGTCGGATCTTGCACACGCGGCACGAACATGTCGATGCCTAGGAGGTCTACTTAGCTCCAGTGCAGGCCGGTCGGCTTCTCTCTACGGCTCGAGGTATGCGCGCGGGCCCATGAGGTTCGCTCGGCCCCGACGCGACAGTACGGGTATGGGCGTGCTAGTCAATTTGACCCTGCAATTGACAAGGAGGTGAGGCAAACAGATCAGTCGAACGATGGGCCAATACGAGTTCTTGTTATCGACTGACTACCGATAGGATCGAGGTGGTCATCGGCTGTGCCCGGATGGCTCCTGCTATCGGATGGTCGCTGATAGGGATCGGGACACTCTTCCATCAGCTAGAGAGCCGATGAAGATGTAGACAGATGTCAACAAAGGATATAATGGCTTCGGGTGTGGCAAAAGCGAGATCCTGATCCATTGGCCGCAGAGCCGATAGAGGCACCGAAGAGTATTTTAAGCAAAGTGCGTATGATTCCTCCTGATAGCCGATAGAAGATGTAGCGGTCTTTCATCGGCTGATTTGTGGCGATTGTCAAAATAGAAAATAAAAACATAAAATTTGTACAAAATTAGAAATATGTTTTCTTTTATGTTTTGTTGATAAATCCATTGTAAAAGAAAGGGAGAGAATTTACACAAAATTTATGTATTGCTACTAATGTTTTTATCAAGAGGAGATTTTTAAATAAAAAAATGTTGGTTTAAGCAAAATTTCTAAAATGATTTGTATTGAAATTGACAAAATTAGTTTATATTAAAATTGATTTTTAGTATTAAAATTAGTTTATATTAAAATTGGTTTTTAATATTAAAATTAGTTTATATTAAAATTGACAAATTATTTAATTGGTTTTTATATTTAAAATTATTTATAGAAAATGTGGTAAGCATGTTTGTATTGACATAGATTAGGTAGTAAAAATTTGTGTCGAAGAATCTTTTTTGTTATTTTATGTACGGGAATTAAATTCAGAAAATAAATAAAAAATTATTGAATAAAATTTGGAGGAATTTTAGATAAAAATTAAAAAAATAATTTTCTGAATTAGCTATATAGTACAGGCTAAATTTGCTGTAATGTCAAATGGATAGTGTAGATTTAATCTGGTAGGAGATGGTTGAAAGCGGCACATGAATGAGATTGCAAATAAAACAAATAAAAAATGTATATTTATGCATCAAAGTAAGCCTGCAAGGGTCAGTATAGGAAAGGATGCCACCATATAGGCAAAAAAATCAAATAAGGAATAAAGTTGGATGTTGAATCGAGGTCATAGAGGAAGAAGGGAAATAATGAATAAAGTTGGATGCTGGATCGAGGTCATCAAGGAGGAAGAAAGGGATAGAAGAGATACGGTGACAGTGGCAAAGAGGTGAATGGGGTTGGGTTCTACTGAAGTTTTATAGATTTTTAGATCGTATTTTTTTGTAACTATAGGTGCAGTAAAAATTTTGCATTTTTTCAAATTCGCTCAATATCTTCTTAAAACTTTAGGGCCTTAAGAAAAAAGAAAACGTCTGTATGCGGCTCAATTGTGAGATTTTTAATTTGGGTGATGAGGCCCCTGCAAATATGTAGGCTGGCGTTATTGGTGCAGCTAGATGCAATAATTGTTGGGAGCCCTATATATTTTTAATAATAGAAATCAATTCAGTCTCGATCCATGTGTTTCTTGCAAACTACTCTTTCAGTTTTAAAATATAGCAACTAAGTAATCAACCAGTACTAAAGATCCTCTTTTAAACCCTTCTTCCTCATCCAATCCGACAAATTAATAAATATAGAGCAAGTTCATAATGACTTGGAAGGAACTATGAGGGAGGTGCTACTAAAATTTTTTGTGGAAGTTTTTAGTTGGTGATATCACTTATCTAAGGGCCAAAATTTAGTAATCCCGCAAACAGATTCGGTGAAAGATCGAAGAGCCGATTAGTTTATGAAAAGAGGTCAATTGATAAATGGATAAACCAATCGGCTCATAAAAAGAGACCGATTGGTACAAGAAAAGAGTCGATCTGATAGATAAAAGATAGATTTGGTTCAATCGATAGATGAAAGATTATTCAGATGAGACCGAATCTAGAAAGAAATAGTAGAAACTACGGCAGAGTGGTTTTATATGTATAAGATATCTTTTATAATTAGGTAGAAGTAGTTAGTTTTGTTATATTCTTATAAATAGTTTTCTTTTCTATTTAGAAAATAATGTTCGGATGTTATTTATAGCCATCTCGGACTCATGTAATCCTGTTGTATAAATACAAACCCGTAGAGACCTTATAAGATATCTCTCGATTATTATAACTTCGGTTTATTGCCACCCTTATTCTTTAAGGTTTTTCTTAGTTAGTTCTAGCTCTCGACGTGGGGCTGTATCGGTTAGTTCTGATCTTTAATAAAAGGGTAATTCTTGCCATCATCCTGGTATATCTATTCTATCTAAGACTACATCGGTTTAGCTCGATATCTTAGTTCGATCGGATGTAACACATCATATTCAGGTGAGATATATTGGCTTACCAAGCTCCTTTTATCATCATTAGTCTCACGCTGTATCGGTTAGGTCCAACCTTCTAGACTGCCGATAATAGATTTAGTCTAAGTCGGTGAGTTTTTATGCGACGTTTCATCGGAGTAGTCAGCCAATGAGTTACTTTTACATTAAACTTCAAGCTTAACATATTGACCTATCAGCCGATATACATAGACTGTCCATGACTAATCTACTAGCCATCAATCTGATTTTATTAGATCTAAACTTATACTATCTCGGTTAGGTCTGATCAATCAAGGTTGGTTTTAATAGGGCTAACATCATGATCAAGTAGGTTTTGTTCCTCCCATCGGCTCAGTTAGCCAATGAGTTAACTTGTTTATATCATATTTTTATGCCCTCATCGCACTTGCAATTGATTTATAGTATCAGCATGATTGATCTAGTTTCTATCATTCTAGTGTTGTTAGCTTCAACATTATACTATCTTGGTTCAGTCAGATCTATCAAGGTTGGTTTTAATAGATCATCAATGGTTACTAGGTCTCGTCTTTTTGAAAAACCAAAGTTTGTTCTCTATTGCTTATCATATGTTTTATTTAGACCATCATCAGTTCTATAGCTAGTGTATTTGTGATTTTATTTCTTGTTATTTTCCTTTGCCATCATCGGTTTTCTAGCCAATATATAAGTGCTTCAAACCCTATCAGGAACTAGCTGATAGCAGGAGTCCGTATCGACCTATTGGCCGATTGGCTCAACAATCTTATTCTTTATATCTCCTTATCAATTACAGGGTAAAATTGACTAGCATGCACGTGAACCTCGAATTAAGTAACTGTACCAGAGCTAAGCAGATTTCCTAGTCCTTTGGGTGTTTAGGCGTATCAGACCGAACTTCTATCGGCGAACACACTATTTGGTGCACATGACAAGACCAATTTGGATCAAACACAACTCCATCATCCATTCTCGTATGGTTAAGATATTGTATTTAGCTATATATGTATATATCATTCTTTTAAAAATATATAAAAATAAATAAGAAAGAATAAATTTTTTGATAAAATACGAGTATGTCTTAATTGTCAAAATAGAGGTGATCTAGCAATAATAAGAGTATTTCGTAATAGCAAAAATATAAGAAAGATAGAAGAGAAAGGTTAAAAAAGAGGGAAAAGGAATATTGTAGAAAATAGAGTAAAAAGAATAGAAAATTATAATAGAGGACATAAGAGCATGGCCTAATCAGAAAAAAATACGATAAGTACGGAAAAAAAGAGGAAATAAGAAAAAATATAAAAAAATGGTGGAAAAAGTATAAAAGGGTTAGGAAAAATAGGAAAAATAAGAGATAGTGTTAATATTAAAAATTCATGAATTCTAATAGTAATGACAGTATGTCGTATTTGATATTTTTAGAGGCAACTCTATCATTTCGTGGTGCTATTGGCATCGGGGGCGCAACTAGATTTGTCCACATATTTTTATAGATTCCACCTATCAAAGTGGTTTACACAAATGTTAGTAATACTCTTTATCCACTCACTTTTTGAGGTTAGGAAATTTAAAATTATCAATTTTCCTATGTAATAATTTACTTATAATATAGATAAATCAGCAATGGATGTACAACGTGGACCAACGGTCGAAAGAGTTCATCAATGGTGTGCATTATTTTCTTGGGGTGGCCTATGCCCATAAGATTAAGGATTTCATATATTGTCCATGCAAAAACTATGAGAACCAGAAGGAGTACTCTCGAGATTCTTAAGGATTCTTCATAGCCACTTGTTACACTCGAGATCCATGCCTAACTATAATTGTTGGAGCAACCATGGGGGGAGAGAGGGGTTGCAATGGAAGACGATGAAGAAAAAGACAACAACATTCCCCATTAGGATCAATATGATGGCTTTGCATGTACTACAATGGACGAGGCAGAAGGAGGGGTTACAAAAGATGACAGTGCAGATCATCTTGGTCAAATGTTGTGTGATGCAAATAAAGACTGTGAAAGTGAAAAGGAGCTATATAAATTGGAGCGTGTGTTAGTGGACCACGAAATGTTGTTATACCCAAATTGCAAACAAGGGTATAAAAAGTTAGGTACCACACTGGAATTCTTGCAATGGAAGATAACAAATAATGTGACTAACAAGGCATTTGAGGAACTATTGAAACTCATAAAGAATATTCTTCTAGAGGGTAACGAATTGCCCACAACAACATATGAAACAAAACAAGTAGTCTGCCCTCTAGGACTGGAAGTCAAGAAGATACATGCATGTCCCAATGACTATATCCTCTATTGTAGTGAGGAGTACGAGAACCAGGATGTATGCCCAGTTTGTAAGGCATTGCGATTTAAGATCAAACAAGATGATTCCAGTGATGTTGAGAAACAACCTTTGAAGAGACATCCCACTAAAGTCATGTGGTATTTCCCTACAATACCACATCTAAAGTAATTATTCAGGAACAAAGTGCATGCTAAAATGATGTGTTGGCACGCAGAAAAACATAAACAAGATGCAATGTTGAAACACCCCACCAATGGGTCCTTATGGCGAAAACTTGATAGAACATTCCTAAACTTTAGAAATGACACAATGAACGTAAGTTTTGGTTTAAATATGGATAGCATGAATCCTTTCGGGGAGAAGAGCAATGGTCATAGCACTTGGCCAGTGACCCTATATATCTACAACCTTCTTCCTTGATTCTGCATGAAGTGGAAGTACATCATGATGCCGGTGCTTATTCAAAGCCCAAAGCAACTTGGTAACGATATTCATGTGTAAGACCATTGGTTAAAGAACTACTACTATTGTGGAACGAAGGTGTCTTTGTATGGGATGAAGACAAACAAGAGTAATTTAACCTACGAGCATTGTTGTTCATAACCATCAATAATTGGCCTGCACTAAGCAACCTACCAAGAATAACAAACAAAGGGTATGACTGATGAGCCAAAGAAATCTATATCAAAGAAAAGAACGTACAATATGACTGACGAGGAGACTAGAGTAGAAATAGAAAGGCAGGTGAATGAGCACTTCAGGCAACGAAGTCTAGAGAAAAAAGCTCCAATAGACCTAGCAAAAGGGGCATTTTTTTCAAAAGATGAGCAAAACAATGAAGAAGAAGATCTTATCGCACTATGAACGCTCGCTCGTCAAGCCCTATAAAAGATGAAAAGATGGTAGTCTAGTGTTGTTCTCCAGCTTGGATAGCAAGCAAGACAAGCGGTTGACTCGATGCCATCTGAATGTAAAATTAATCTGTGCAGTTTTTGGAAGATGCAACTCTTACCAAAGATCAACTACTAGGGGTGGCCTCTATCGAGAAGGTATCACAAACTGCTATCAAGCCTAGATTTAAGCTCAGTGAACCACTTGTTAGGCTAGAGCTAGTCAGGACCACACCAACATAGATGTACTGATTGTATAATTGGTACAATGAATAGTTGAGAAAAGATAGAGTCATGTTCGCTACTTAGATTAAAGATAGTAACTACTTCCATGGGGAGGCCGAGATATGGGTGAACTTTGAGGACATCTACAAAATATACCATCAAAACGCTCTTAACATCTCACTTGTCAGTTGCTTGGTTTTGTAAGTGTCGTTTTATTCCTAACCATAGTCCATTCGTCTGTATCATCGCTTCATTTATTATGTACGAACTAACAATTCAAAGATGTCATAGGGAGGGATACTTTAAAATGGGTGTCATAGACCCCGTGCTTATTAATGAGAAGGATGTACGGGAATTTTCACAGGAAACAAACATGAACATCCACAAATTCCTAGTTTAGCAACAATACAAAACATTTATACTTTTGCCTTAACACTTTAACTGAGTTTTTACCGTCTTTTGTACCTGTTTCCTTCTCGTAGGCACACAATGTTATGTCTATTAATTAAAAAAATGTGTAAATTCTACTAGCTCCTTCTTATGATAAATGTTATTGAAAGTAGGATCCATGTCCTAGACCCTTGCGAAAACCAATGAAGAATTTCAAGTAAATCATAGAATTGCTTAATGAGTAATGTAATACATTGCACTGTAATTATGCATCCTTCTATAACAATTATATGCACCAAACAACATTATCATTTTTAATTACAACGCATGAACATGGTTCTGTAAAGCCATATACTATCTATTCAAGGAAACACTCGATTTGAGGATGAACTTTTCGGTGGGTACATGGACCAAAAATATATATCTCATTTATTCCATAATAAATATATTCCACAATTGTTTGAGATAGAAAAGGGTAACAACTTGTACAGCTACTATGTTTGTAAATTCATTCACCATCTTGCATAGGGCATTGGATATCTAATTACTTAAATACTATTCATACATAATTTATACTTTTATCATTGCATTATATTATTGATTTAATATATTCATATTTTATGAAAATGACATACTTTACGTATAAAGAAAGAACTCCCAATAGATTACATAGGGGCTATTCAAGAACAACTTATGTGATTTATTATGGATGAGATCGTTAATCCGTCAGCAGAATTCCACGATGATAAGCATGTTATTCGGCAACGAGAAGAGTCATATTAGGTTTATATATATAATGGAATAAACATATATATATATATATGAGTATAATATATATATATATATATGAGTATAATATATATATATATATAAAGCAGTATAGCAATAAAGAAAACAACAAACAAGCACTATAGCTATAGGATCGACTCACTAAGAAAGTAATCATAGGGGTTGAATGATTACGTAAAACAAAAATAAATTTTTTCAATTTTTCTTAATCAAAAGACCTGAAAAAATGTGTTAGTAAATTATTTTGTTATTAAAAAGATTATAGCCATATATCTATAACTCCAATTAATCTAAAAAAATTTTAGAATAAACTAGAAAGAAATTGCAATCAAATCTAACTAGAATTATCTCAATCTGACTTTACGACCAAAATTAATTAAACACTAATAACATGATATTTGAAAATAATTAATCGATCAGATATTTTTGAAAACTATAAAAACACTATAGCTAAATTTTAGATCAAATAAATCAAACCAAAACTTAGAGGAAATAATTTAATCTAAAATCATAGGTATGAAAAAAAAGAGAGATTAATTATGTCACAAATCTTCCACAAATCTTATCTTTATTCCCAAAATTGTAATTATAATTTTTTTAAAAAAACTCTCTTAATTTTTTTATCTCAATCCTTAACATCTTATCATCTGTATATAACAAAAAATACTAAAGAAAAAGGCCTAAATACCCCTAAGATTCCATAACTACTGCATTATTTATTTTCACCCGTCTAATCTAAAATAGACACTCCAGATTATATCACATCACTAGTTATATAAAAAGCTACATAGTCCGACTTGTATCCAAATAGAATCTAGCTAGGTCATTATTGTAGTGCCTTTGTACCAATTAAAATACGCCACGTCCATATGGATATCCTACGGCCACAAGCGTGCATGCTTCCGTATGTGACACGTCGTCCCTTCCAACTCACCTATCAAAGTCTCCACCGCACCTATGCTTACACTCACTCACAGGCCTAACCCACCTGTTAGTTGCAATGCCTCTCCATGCTCGTGTCCATGCTCACTGATAGGCCTGGCCGGCTTATCAGGCTCTACACTGTCGTAGCGCTTGCTTGCTACTATTGATAGTCCGGTCCCACCTATTAGCCTTATCACTATCTTTGGGCCGTCATCACACTGTGGCTTGCTAGGTTATCTTCTCGTACTATTTCACTAGATCATGTCCATTGCTGTGTATCTAGGCCGTCAAAAAATTTAGCCCATTAATGTTGTAAATTCAAAAAATTATTTTCTTAATTTTTGTCCAAAATTGCTCCAATTTTTTTCTATATTTTACAAATTTAATTACTACACATAAATAAAAAATATTTTTCTATATAGATTTTTGAACTGCCATGTCTATGCACATGCTCACCATATATTTTCCATAAATAACTTGCAATATAAAATCAATTAAATAAAAATAATTTTAATATAAATTAATTTACCAATTTTTTATTATTACTATTTAACAACAGTAGAAAAAATAGTAAAAATATTTTTAAAGTACGGTTGATGTAACAAACCGGTATTAAAAAAAGTATATAAAAAAATGTCACATGGCTACACCAATCGATATAGTTTTCTAATACTAGTCAACCGAAACTAAAAAAATACGCATTCCAATCATACAAACAGAATTTAAAAAAATTACGGCGCTAAATAACATTTCTCTATTAGTGCTCCACCCTGGGGCAGGCAACCTGTACCCTAACATTATTAGTTCCTTAATGATATTTGTGCTTACATGAACGACCTTACATTGGAATAGCGCGTACATCAACGACCCTCCTATATAGCACCCCAACTCCGACTCCCCCTCACTTGTCACAAGCCAGTATCCCCAACTCAAAGAGGCAAAAACACAAACATCAGGCCGTCCATGGCGATGCACGCCGGTTCCTCCTGCGCTGACGCGAAGTGGTGGGCGTACGCGCTCCCGGCTCTGCTCGGAGCCGACACGTTCTGCGCCCACCCGGCACTGTTCGCCGGCGCGGTCCTCCTCGCCTTCGCCACGGTGGCGGTGCTCGCGTGGGCCGCTTCCCCCGGTGGGCCGGCGTGGGCGCACGGCCGCGGCCGCCTCGGCGCGACGCCCATCCCGGGGCCGCGCGGGCTCCCCGTGTTCGGCAGCATCTTCGCGCTCTCCCGCGGCCTCCCGCACCGCGCGCTCGCCCAGATGGTCCGCGCAGCGCCGACGCCGCGGGCCAGGGAGCTCATGGCGTTCTCCGTCGGGGAGACACCCGCCGTGGTGTCGTCGTGCCCGGTGACGGCGAGGGAGGTGCTCGCGCACCCGGAGTTCGCTGACCGCCCGCTGAAGCGCTCGGCTCGGGAGCTGCTGTTTGCGCGCGCCATCGGGTTCGCGCCCAGCGGCGAGTACTGGCGCCTCCTCCGTCGTATCGCCTCCACGCATCTCTTCTCCCCTCGCCGCGTCGCTGCGCACGAGCCGGGACGCCAGGCCGACTCTACCGCGATGCTTGCCGCCATCGCCGCCGAGCAATCTGCCTCTGGCGCCGTCGTCCTCCGCCCCCACCTCCAGGCCGCCGCGCTAAACAACATCATGGGCAGTGTATTTGGCAGGCGCTACGACGTCTCCTCCGGCTGCGGCGCCGCCGCCGCCGCCGAGGCCGAGCAGCTGAAGAGCATTGTGAAGGAAGGATTCGAGCTCCTCGGCGCGTTCAACTGGTCGGACCACCTCCCATGGCTCGCGCACCTCTACGACCCGAACAACGTCACCCGCCGCTGCGCGGAGCTGGTCCCGCGCGTCCAGACCTTCGTCGGGGGCGTCATCCAGGAGCATCGCCTCCGTCGCGAGAACGCCGCCACCGTCGGAGACAATGCAGACTTCGTCGACGTGCTCCTCTCCCTCGAGGGCGACGAGAAGCTCGGCGAGGACGACATGGTCGCAGTCCTCTGGGTAAAAAGATACAATCTGTCTCTCTGGAAACAACTCGATTCTTTCTCGTGTCAAACACAGTGACGCACTCGTGTCAGTTGCCCCAAAAAAAATCTCAAAAACTTTTTTTCTTTTCTTTGTGTGCAGGAAATGATCTTTCGCGGGACCGACACGACGGCGTTGCTGACGGAGTGGTGCATGGCCGAGCTGATGCGCCACCCGGCGGTGCAGGCAAGGCTGCGGGAGGAGGTGGACGCAGCGGTGGGCGGAGCCGGCGGCGGGTGTCCCACTGACGCCGACGTGGCCAGGATGCCTTACCTGCAGGCGGTGGTGAAGGAGACGCTCCGGGCGCACCCGCCGGGGCCACTACTGAGCTGGGCGCGCCTCGCCACCGCCGACGTGCCGCTGTCGAACGGCATGGTGGTGCCGGCGGGCACGACGGCGATGGTCAACATGTACGCAATCACCCACGACGCCGCCGTCTGGGCCGACCCGGAGTCGTTCGCGCCGGAGCGGTTCCTCCCGTCGGAGGGCGGCGCCGACGTGGACGTCCGCGGCGGTGACCTCCGTCTGGCCCCGTTCGGCGCCGGCCGCCGCGTCTGCCCCGGCAAGAACCTCGGCCTCACCACCGTCACACTCTGGGTCGCCCGCCTCGTCCACGCCTTCGACTGGTCCCACCCGGAGGGCTCCCCGCCGGCGTCCCTCGACGAGGTCCTCAAGCTCTCCCTCGAGATGAAGGCCCCCCTCGCCGCCGCCGCCGTCCCCCGCCGCGCCACCTGATTGCCAACACGTTGTACGGTTTGCTGCGTGCATGCATGGCTTCACTTCGTCTTCTTTTCTTATCTAAGCTTCGTCTTCCTCTTCCTCTTCGTGCTTTGCCTAGGGTTTGATCATCCCGACCAATGCAGTGCTTAGCTCCAATTTTGGACACAAGGAGTGTGGAGCTAATCCGGAGTCGGACACATAAATCTACATAATTATATAGGTTGTGTAAGTTGGATTCGATGTAATTAGGGCTTGATTTGTGTGACGGATCGACGTGGCATGCATGCATGGTTCATGGTGTAGAGTGATGATGACGTGTCGTCGATCGTCCTCATCGTTTTGATAATTTGCTGGCTGCCGCTAGCTACCTCGCCCCCATTATAAATTAATTTGTATCAGTTTTATATATGCATGTAACGTAACGTAGTGTGCTGTAATGTTCATGGATTAATTACTAATTGTGTTCTGTGTTAATTTGTTGTGTTTTTTGGCAATTAAATTGCTGATTGTGTGTTTGATTACCTATATATCTGCATCGATCGATATGATCGATCTGCATGTGTTGATCGTTTTCAAAATTAAAGTGGATCGAGATCCATGCGTCGATCGGCAGTTTCCATTGTAAATATTTGCAAATCTTCCCGCGCATATATTTGTAGCTAGCAGTTAAACAGTCTGATTAACACTCTGAATTCCCAGCTGCCATGTCTTCATTACCTCTCCACTTAAAAACTAACTTCGTCTCTGGACGCAAGAAAGGTTCAGATCAATGGCTCAATCTCCCATGCATCTAAAATCTTGACCGTTCATACAAGTTAAAGAGAATTTTATCACAACGGTGAGGATTGATAAAATGCGTATACTCCAGATATTTTAGTGTTGAGTATATAGCAATACCTACTTGTAGGTGTTAGTTAGGAGTATGCTACAAAGAGAACTTCGTTTCCACATGGAGGACAGGCAGACAGCAGTACTGTTACCAGGTAACCACCATTTGACCACCGTCCAACTTCCATGCTTGTGGTGCAGAACTAAATAATTAAGAGAGTACTTTCTTGAGAAAATATATTTTTAAAGGCGTGGAAAGCAAATAATCAGCAACAATATTACTTGATCCAGCGAAATAGCTGAAAAAGAAGAGGGCCATATTTTTCTTGTAGAAATATTTATTTTAATACACGCCTGCATATAATTTTGTAGATAATGGGTAGCTAAGTTTATTGGGCCTCTACATCCGTGTGGACGCATAGAACCACAATATTTACTTAAAAAATTAGCTCTAAGCTGAAACAAAGGCTATAAGCCTGAAAATGTTTAGAATAACAGAACTCTCAAGATTCACACAGCATGTTACTAAATTTACTCCTAATATTGCCGTAAAAGGTTCCTTGATGATATTTATCATAATCCACTCCTCTCAAACGTGACAAAACATATGAACTCACGCCTAAAAACAACTAGGAGGAACAACTTTTCTGGCCTAAAAACACCATTAATTTGCCCAAGTCAAACTAATTGACCAACATATATATCCCAGCTGCCAAACCACCGGCCAGACTGGTCTGAAACTACGACCAGTTATGTGTGCTTACTGGTACTTATGTTAATACCCTCTTATCAAATGAATGTATATGATAATATATATTATTTTTTTAGAGATATTTAAATTACTATTACATATCAGTCTTTTCATATCGTTTAACCGACACTGGTGAGGAGATTTTTCTAATGACACAACCTCAGTTTCAATTTATTAAAAAAACATATTAGTGTTGGTTCATGTAAAAAAAACAACACCAATAGCTGACCATTGGCCGTTGAAAAAAAAAACTAGTAACAAAGAGAAGCCATAACCGACGAGCCAACGAACAAAGAAAAAAACCTTTAAGCCGATGAGCCGATGACCAACAAAGTCCCCCCATAGCTCTCTCCATCTCTCCCTTCCCTTTGTTTCTTGTCTTCTCTCACTCTCTCTCTCATCTTAGCTAACTGCCACCGCTTTTTCCCTCTTCCTAGCCCTATCGCCATAGTCACTGCTGCCTGAAGCTCAGGTGAGACAACTACGGCGGTGGCTCCTTCCCCCCACCCCGATGATAGGGGCCAGCCTAGTGGACGACGACAACGATAGGATCCCTGTTGGTGCAGTATCCCTGCGACGGTGTTCTCATCAGATTGGGTTTGATTGAAGGTGGTAAGATCTAGACTAATTATTGTTTTATAAATTAGCTAATCTTCGATGTTTTCTTCTGTTTCGGTTTGATGTTAGTCGATAGTGATGATGAGAGCGAAATTCGGTCGACAAAGGAACAACTGCTTGGCTTAAAAATTTTGTTTTATTGTTTGACTAGGACAATGCCTACGTGTAATTTGTAAAATATTGGTGAAACAACGGTTATACATGGATGGTTTTCTTATTAGTTTTTTATTTTAATTAAATTATAATTTTGTAATTCATATATATTTATCCTAAAAGATTTAGAATAATTATCTATAGCTTTTTTTTAAAGTTCTGGACGTGGCAGTACATCAAGTTAGCTGCAGGTACCGCCAGTAGCGCAAGGAACAGTCAGCACAAAGGAAGAAGCAGCAGCAGCAGCAGCACCCACGAAGCAATAAGCAGCATCTTGGACTAATGGGCCTCAAGGATGAAATTGGCCCACGTACATTTGCATGCTGCACAGATGTTGTTGCTTGCTGATGGATTCAAATGTCTCTTTTTTTTTCCCTTCCTGTGTTGTAAACAATTCTTTTTCCCTAATTGTCTAATATATGACGTGAGAGTAGTTTAACTGGTTAGATTAATTATGGTGAAATCTGTATACCTGGTTTTAAACTCTATATTCGACATGATGCTCATATATATATCTAATTATTTTTTTAATGATAGATGAGGTATATGTAATAACTTTATCACTCTTAAAATATGCTAGTCCACTTTTGAAGATATTATAGAGATAGTGTTATTAGCGCTTGTGTTTGTACTGTGTATTGAAAAAAATTGTAGTGTTAAAATTTATACAACATAAGTTTTCAATTTACAGTGTAGATGTATTATAAAGTTGCTTTGATGAAAAATAAAAAGCCTCTTAAGATATTATACACATATAATCATGATGGCTAAGTACTTAGCATAAGTCAATTGATCTAGTTTTTTAATGTGTTATTAGAAGTAGATAGGATATGCGTGTGTTTATAGGAATAGGAATGAGTAGGTGCGTGTGTATATAAGCATCCGCGTTCGTATATTTAGTAAAATAATCAATTTGTTTTTTAAATTGAGAAAATAAATGAGGCTATATACGACGACATGCATGTAGTACAAATTATTTATGAGTGGCTAGCAGAGAGCTGGCCGGCTGGCTATAGCAAACAGGGTGTGGGCGTTGTAGAGAAGTTAACGGTATGCATCGGAGTTCACAACTCTACGCTTGGAGGTTGGAGGGAGCGCTCATGGCTAGCCAACGACGCCATCGTAGACGGCACCTAGTACTAGAGCCTACAGGCACGGCGCACGGCGGCGGCTGTGGCTTGCAGCTGGCTTTCCACTGGCTCGGGATTGGGAAATTTTTTTATTAAAATTTTTTTATTTCTTAATTTTAAAACTAAAATACCTTAAAACATATTTTCAAATCTACGCTATTTAGCCACGTGTGACTCAACAATCTAATCTAATCTAATTGGCGTAGCAGAATAATATAATAATATAACCAATCTCACTCCTATCACTAAGTTTTTGATAATTTAATTTTTAATTTTTTAAAAAAATTATTAAAATAATAATAATAATATAGCTGGACGTCTCTCAGTCAGCCTCATGCTAGCTAGCTAGTATCCGTGATTTTAGTTTCTAAGCTCATAAATAAGGTTCTTTAGTAATAAGATTAAGATTAACAACAAAGATTTACTTCCGTTCTAGTGATTAAATTTTAAATTTTGGATTATCTTTCTAAACATTTATTAGCTAAAAATGCCTAGATTACCTTGTATTAAAACTAATGTAATTAAAAATATTTATACTAATAAATGTTTATATTAATAAATGGAGGGAGTACAATATTGCTAATACAGGTAAGCTGACCTCCATCTATTTAAACACATGTAAAGAACGTGCTCTTGATTTCAATTTATTCACTGAGTTAAGTTATTGCTTCAGATTATTTACTTCACACCGTGAAAACATATTTTTCTAAAAAAATCTACTAGTAAAATTTATCATAAGAGATTATTCATTAAACCTATTCTTAAATTATTTAATCTATCGTTTCCACACAACAATAATGTTGAATAATCTGTTTTAAGCACTACTACTGCTATCAAGCCGTGTGACTTCTTTTTTTCGTGGAGTTTAAATCGCATATATCAAAAATCTTAATCCTCTGAGTTGTTAAATTACGTCCTGTGACGGTATAGATGGCTGATTTTGATGATGTAGTAGGTTAACCTAGGTCCACATATTATCCACACACACTCTCTCCTACTTCTCTATCACTCTTCTCCTACCGCCATCTGCCACTCGTCCTTCCCTAGCCCGACCTCCTCACTGAGGTGGTTGTCACCACTCATCGCTTATCGCCTCACCTCACCTGACGTCTGTTCTCTCTAGTCTCGAGCAGCATAGGTAGTGTCAAATCGAGAGCTCGATGACAATGAGATAGGTGGGGAGGCTCCACGGCTGTTGTAGGAATGGCGAGGCCCTTCCTTCCTTGCTACATCCTCACCGCCCAGAGCAAATCACCGATCATCCACGACGTTGATGGCAAGCAATCCGCTTGCATTACCATGAGTAGCGTCCTAATGTCTTCTGGCGTAGATGCCATTGCTTCTCTCTTCCTCTGGTCACTGCATCCCGTGCAGCAGGACAACCATAGTACTACCATGGTGGACCCATGCCCCACCACTTCAACTCATATCATCTACCCCATCACGATTGCAACTACCTACATTGTGTTGGGGCTGATAGCTGCTTTACTATCGATGCAGCATACAACCTCTGCTATTAACCCTATGGTGGACGTTACCACGATTGTGGTTGTGGCCATGACGACCAGCGCGAGCACGAGGACGACACCTCCACGGACCATCAATGAGGTAGCAGTTAAGGAGGAGGAGGTCTGGTGTGGTGGCTTGGTTGTAGCATGACGCTGTGATTGCAGCAACTCGACCGCGTCGTTGCTGAGCTTGAGCTCGTTGAGGTCCAGGTGAGCCAGCCACTGTTAGAGGGGATGCCACGGTGACCTCTCTGTCCCCTCTTGCCAACAGGCACCCCCTGTCAGTCATCAGTTTGGTAATGAGGAGGAAGACAGGGGAGAGTCCCACTCTCGCCTAGGAGAGATGGAGAGAAAAGAGACGAGAGGGTATGGGAATGATATGAGGGTCCTATTTTAGTTTTGCCACATGAGCATTAGTGAACCAACTATCTATATTGCTCTGAAGGAACTAATTTAACCTGTTTTTACAAATTGGAATCGGAATACCAAGATTTAGAGATATGATTTAAACTCGACTATAAGATAAGGAGCTAATGTAAACCTTTTAATTTTCGGAGCGGTCACATGCGTGGGCTCATGCCCCATTCTAGTGTTGGCCCCATTACTCGTATACGACAAGACGTAGCCCACATGCCACAGACCGGGCCCACTTCTGGCCGCTTGGCAGTCAACGGCCAACTCGTGACGCACGCAAGTCACGTCATACCCGACCCGACTCGACCCGACCTGAACAGCTGTTGTACTTGCAGCAGCGTCTACGGAGTACGCGTCTTCTTGATAATCTTAAAAATCGTTGGCTGAGTTGGCTATGGGATTTGCATTAATCCTACTAAGCACGATGATCACGAAGTGCAGTTTTAGGGGATTGTTCCAAGGGTGGTTATTAATTTATTATGGCAAATTGGCATGAGGTGTGGTTAGCCAAGCTAATTAACAGGTTGTTTTGGTTTAAACTCAACCAAACTAGAAAATTAGCGATAATTTTGCTATACGTGTGGCGCGACAATTTTCTCTTTGCCATTACAGTCATTTATTTAATAATAATTGTAATGTGATTGGAGTTTGCCCACAAAAGGTGTGGGAAGATATCAAATCCGTTTTTAATTTTTGAGTAAATATAACCCTAAACTAGGTAGGAGGCGTGGCAAATTACACTATTACCCCTATTAAATACATCATAATCTATATTTCCAAAGCAAGCATTCAAATTCTATATGAGGAGTACTACTACTTAGTATTATCAGTTGCATTAATGAAGAGTACGAGAGAAAAGACAATATAAGAACGACGAGTAATTTGATAAAACATTTGAATGATAGAAGGATAAGTAATTTAAAATGATGAAGTAGTTTGATTCTGCGGATTATGTGTGTGTGTTTTTGCTAAACAAAACTATCAACATTTTTTGCCTAGTATTTTGGTGATTTTCTTGACCATATAATAAAATTATAATGTAAGATTTAAAATTTAATGTGTAAGATGTGATATCTACAGTACTAATATAGGAAAGTTTACCATTTTAGTAAAAAATGAGGCAGAATAAATATTGTTAGTCCCAATTAGCAATGACCAAATATTATTTATTTGTTTGGTTTACAGCCATAGAATTTGTATTTCCAAAATATTTGACTTAGTTGAATGCCGAAATGCGATTTTAATTGGAAATTAAACAAATGCTTTGCCAATTGTTGCCAAAAATTTTTGGTGATGATTAATTCTTGGCATTGCCAAAAAGAATTGGCAAGACTAGTAAACCTTGAACCAAATTAGCCCTAAATTGACAAAGTTTCATGTCAACCAAGGATTCAAACATTTGATAAAATAAACTTACAAGGAATATGCATGCAGTAAGCGCACATACCCAGCTCTCTTAACACATGCTCAAGGATATAAAAAGTCAACAATAAAATCCCTATTAAAATTGTACTCATATGTGTATAATATTTGTAAGCGTCATAATTACAACCTCGCCTCTATAAACACACATTCAACTTTACGACCATCTCTCAAACCAACACTCCACAAATTGTTCATCATAAACACCTCATCACCACCATGATTTCACACACCATCCAGTAGGAGAGAGGGAAAAAGGAGAAACTATTTTGATTCCTCAAGGGATGCTTCTTCGTTTGTTTAAAAACAATCCAAATTGTTATGAAAAATTCTCAAAAAAATTGACAATACTTATACATCACATATATACTACTTCAAAAAAAATATTAGATCCAAGCTTATCTTAGACGTTGAGATATAAAAAAAATTAAGTGTATAAATAGTAATAGTATTGTTTAGACTCAATTTTGTCAATTTTTTTAATGTGTAGATCGAATTTGAGTGAATTGATAGTTATCGCTATACTCTGTATTGTGGAATATTTACAGAATTTTTTACAACTATTTATGTTAGATTTTGGAGAGAAAACACACGAGGGGAGGAATTAAAATCCATCCCGGTAAAAAGGGAACAGTGGCGTAACCCTAGCAAGCCAGTCCAACTACTGTAGCTAACGACAAGATAGGAGTAAAACGATTGGATGGAGCGTGACTGCTGCTGCTGCTGCTGCTGATATGAGCAGTCCCTTGCAGGAAACACGAAAAATGCGAGGGCACAACTTGTGGCGCTCGTGCTCTCGTGGATGCCTACGTACGTCCGCGCCAGCCACTGGACTACGGCGAGTGCGGCTTGCAGCTGCAGGAACACGTACAGTTGCCGGCCAAGCCCGTCATCGTCGTGGGCTAGCTGTCGCTTCGCTCGCATCACACAGTACGTCGCACTGTTCACTGTTTCATTCAAACACCAGCCACCGGCGACGAGACAAATCCGTGGACAGGAGGCCGGCGCAAGTCCGTACGCCGACATCCCATGCTCTCGCGTGGGCTCCATCCATGCACTGGAGCGCTCTCTCTCTCTCTCTCTCTAGGGCAAGTAAGCAGGGGCACCGTTAGTACCACGCCAAAGGCGAGCCGGCGCAGGTATCGAGAGGCTTCGGGCCGGCGGCTGACCAAGGTTGAAAACGACGACGACGACACGGGCATGCATGTGGCCGTCCTGTCGTACCACCACCACCACCACTCGTGCATGTGCGCGCGCGTCGACATGGATGGACAGGTGAGGTCAATTCACCGCCGTCAACTCCGCCAGAAGGCTGCCGTAAGTACGCGAGGCCGTCGTCGTTAACTCTACTCCTGCTAGCTGTGTATGCAGGTGGAGCGGTTGATTGCACTTGGGGCAATGTGGTGCTTTTGGGCCATGGCATCTCTAGCTCTCTGCATGCATCTCTCTACCTAGCTCCTCTGCATAAGGTCGTCGTACCATGTGGTTGAACAATGGCAGATGTTTTCCTGCTGCCCACCCTGCCTGCCGATCATCTGTCAATGCTACTCACAGTACCGTGTACTGCTGCTATCTCTATCTATGGCCCCTTGAATGCTGCAGGTGGCACATTGATTTGCTGAGTAGTCATAGGAGAACTGCTCATTAGGAACGTAAACCGGTGCGATTCTTTCAGAGTTTAACGCTACAATATTTCATGTGGCATGTCCACGTAGTAAAATCTGGGGTAATATGCATTTCTAGCATATTTTCTAGATGAAACTAAGGTTATCATGGTTGAACCCCCATGCCACCACCTAATTGTTTGAGATGGAGAGCATGTGTGGAAAATTAAACGAGGGTTGCCTTAATTACTGAATCCCCACTTCAAAAAGATTAATATATGAGGATAAATTTTAAATGCTAGAAATACTTATATTTATGGATATAGATAGTTAGTAATTTTATATTTATGGAGATTTGGATGGAGATGTTAAGTTATGGTCACAGTTGTGATTGTTGATCCGGGTTAGATGGAACATCTGTAACCTTGTGGCTTGATTTTCGAAATGGAATTGTTATATTTTATCGCAAGATTTTTTGTCTGTGTTTTTTACTTATTTTGACTGTCCGATCACGCCAAGATTATGGGAAATAAAAATCGCATGTGCACCCAAGGACGAGGACTCGATCCATGACCTGCGGTTGGCACTGCATGCCTCTTCTAACTAAGCTTTTGTGTGCTATTGTCGCCAAATCTTTAGATATATAGTCTCTTTCTAGAATCCAGCCCTTTAACAGGTGATCAATTCACCTGTTAAAGAAGAAATTAGGGATGTAAATAAACTTTTGACACGAAGTTATGCGGTCTCACTGCACACACGTTAGTCCTACACGTGAAGTTAGCAGATATTTACACTCCTTGTTCATATATATAAGGGTTTTGGGTTTTAAAATTTATTCACAAATATTATAGATTTTGTAATTCTACTTTGCAATACATCCAACCATTGTATTTATTACTTCAATATTTACACTGCTAGGCGTAACCTCTTCAAACTATTAAACTTCAAGAGACATTAAATTAATTTCACCTCAATTTTAAACTCTTCAAATCAACCTAAAATTTCTTATATTTATATATGGGTATAGGGAGGAGTTGTACACTTACAGCTCTACCACGTACCGCTGCTATTTAATGAAGCTAGTGAGCATGTTTTCAGTGTTCATATCACATTGGCTTTGGAGGGTTTTACCGGCCGGCCACCAAAGGGAAAGATACATGGGGAAATAGCCGAATAGTTTAACTCAGCTCGATAGATCGGTGGTGTACTGCTCTTCATGCTGCGTGCAGCTGACACAGCCGCACTGCTTTGCCTTGCTATTAATCCTGTTAAAAAAAGATTAGTTTTTTATATCACACATATCAATATAAAATTAAAATAAATACAATACTATTTACTTTACCAACTTTCGATGTAAATGTCTTTTACTTTTATCTTTTATATTTATAAACTTTAGCAGGTTTTAACAGATTTGTAGGACGGAAGTAGTAAGTAGACATGGAGTACTAAAATCATTGTAAAGTCTCAAGTCTGTAAAACTCTAGAAATGCCAAGTCGACAGCTGGTCAGACACGAGTACAGTCATACAGTAGTGGCTAGCAGTCACATCGCTGAATATTTGGGTATTATACGTCGCAACGTACAAGCAGCTGGCTGATGGACGGTTGCAGATTCGCCGGTTGGATCCTTATTTTGACCACGTCGCTTGTACGTAAAGAGTATCTTGCAAATTTCTACTTTTTTTTAGCTTGAACGAGCTCCTATTTAGTATATCAAGTTATAAACACACACAAACACACATATATACTCCTAATTCATTTGTTTATCATTATTAGTCCTGAGTATCTCACACATCAATTTATTTTTGTTACAAAATACTATCTTTATTACTTTTTTACACAAATATATCACTCGATGAAAAAAATTTACAAATCTCGACATTTGAAAAATTCGTATAGGTGGCTAACTATGCGGCCAACAGTTGAAAGATCGGTAGGGGTTATTGATGACATGGTTGACTGTTAGTAGATCAATAGTAACCTAAGCGCAGCTATTGATTTTTGAAATATTGTTTTCATCGTTCTATACAAGAAACCGACCGATCAAAAAATCGGTAGGAAGGCATGAGCTACTACCGATTATTGACATGTCGCTAGAGGCGTATATATCTATCGAAGTGGCAGCAAACCAACAAAATTGTTCCATTTGAGATTGAGAAGAGAACAAAGAGGGAGGTGAGGAGATGGGAGGAAGAAGGGATGACGAGGGAGAGGGATAAAAGGAGGAGTTTCTTGTGTGATAGTGTAGATAATTTTTATCTTTTTATGAGTTAAGCATCATGAGTATTTTATTAAAAATAAAATTTAGGTTGTAATAATATATTTAATTAGCAGCGGCTAGTAGTTAGGGTTCTGTAAGATGTTTGGTACTTGAAATCGACTTAGTTGCAAAAATAATATAATATACATCTTTCGAATAGGAAAATCTAAGTAGGATTATGTGATTGATGATAGATTTTAGTAGATAGTTATGTATAATTATTTGTTAGTATGTCACGTTAAAACTTGGTTTGGTAGTCATAAATAATCTAAGTTGTTCATATTAATGGCATTATGCAATTAGTTATAGGCAGATACATGTAAGGTAATAAAGTAGCTAGCAAATGCAACGTTAGTTATAGGCATGACACTTCTAATAGCCAATCAAATGTATGATTTGTAGAAATGTCTAGGAGGTGTCCTTCAAAATTTGTTATGGAGATGGGGTTGAATATTATAGGTTCCAAGCGTGGTTTGGAGTGTAAATAGAGTAGAGTAATGACCATTGTCAAATATAATGAAATTGTTATATCATACCTTCAGTATGAATCAAGAATAGATTGATCGGAAACTATATTATCGATTAAATTGGGTAGTAGGTGTTTACTGGGAGTTACTGGATATGGTAAATACAAGATTTTGGAGGATGCATGTAACAAGAGCATTAGAGCAAGGTTGCTAGTGGATTCTACTCATTCAAGCATATGAGAGGGTTCACTCCTTGGCACAACCTGACGAACAAGTGTACGAAGGAGAGTGTAGTGAAAGAGGAATAGATGAGAACTACTGATATTGGGCAAAGCAGTCAGAAGCTAGTGCCAAATGTTGAACTTGAATATGAACAACCATGTGATATGAATGTTTTTCACGAATGACAGTCACAAGGGTTGGTTGATGAAGGGGAATATATTCCTTCTATGCTCAGAGTGATTGAGTGGGAAGACCAAGAATTTGAGGAAGGGATGGATGTATGTGATGCTGATTCTGATGAAGATGAGGCAATGAACACTTTGCTAATCCCTATGTTGTAAAATATAGAAAATTTCTATAAGGTTGCTATTTCAGAGGGTAGAGACTCAGGCTGGGTATATGGGGAAAATGAAATAAAGGCACAATCGATGAACCCAAGTAAGGAAGCAGTGCAAGACACAGTCAAGGCATGGACAATATCAATACGTAGAATATTCTTTATGAAGAAATCTAAGCCAACCATGTACGATGTGGCATGTGAGAATGGTGACTGCCCTGCAAGAGTCCATGCATACAATCTAAAATAGGGGGAACTATTTGGTTAGTTCCATAGTAGTGCAGCACAAATGCATCGCACATGACACTGTGATGACTCATCAAAACTTGTTCATTGACATACATTTCTGGAATCATGTACAATGAGATTGTGCATAATCTAGACTATGAGCCTAGGGCAATCATAACAGTAATTGCAAACATATATCAATACAAAATCAATTATGCAAAAGCATGGAGGCTCTACTAATGAGGTTTGGTATATACGAAGATTCATATCACAATTTGCTTCTATGCCTTCGTGTTCTTGAAGCTAGGAACCTGGGTATGTACATCGATTTCCTTAAGGTTGATGCAATATGGCCTTCTAGATGCAAGATTCTAAAGTGGGAGGTTTTGGGTGTGCTAGAAGGATTATCGATAGGATTGTGTGAGCCATACAAATGACTTCTTGTTAACAACCACAACAGGTGGCCAAGCCAGCTCTATGACCTCAGTCCAGGTTAACCAGTACACCGAGTGCATCCACAAGTAGGGCACCCCTCATTTGCACACTTGCCTGGTCCATCATCACATGTGGTGGGTCCATCTTCACATGTGGTTGGACTGTCTACTAGTTAGGCATGTAGACCTATGGGGCCACCTATAGCATCGACATCGAGGGTCAAATCACCCACAGAGGCACTAGGGCTATGTACTGGAGGTTAGTATACATCTAATTTATACCAAATTAGTTTTTAGTTCGAAACAAAATTAACTATGTTTTTGTATCATAGGGAGACAGTTCATGCTTCATAAAAGCCCACTCAACACATCAAGGACGACTTGGCATACACACAATTTGAGAAGGGGGATAGGACGGCTGACAAGAATTTTGTGATCGATTACTAGTTGATCGTACTTACATAGCATGGGTCCTCGTAGCTACAAGGAGCGCCATAGATGACACATGAGGGTCCGTCAAGTCCTTCCTCATAATAGTTTTTCAAGAGACCACCACCGCTTCAGAGGTTATAGAGGGAGAATCAACCTTTGTCATAGCTAACGTACTCACACTTTAGAGGTCTACGTGTTCCTCCTAAACTAGGGTGGCACTAGGTTATAGTATTACATAGGACTTGAACTATGTAACTATGTTTTATACGTAAACACCCTACCTTATATTTTGAATCGGTGACTAATACAGACACGTAGGATGTTTGATGATGCTCGTCTCACTATTGATAATGCTCTTTCAAGTGGCCTACGCAATATGCCACTGGCCACCTTTGCCTCTTCCTCCAAAACCTAACTAAGAGTTGTCACTGTGGTGTGAGTCTAAAACTGTAGTGTGTTCTAGTAGTATAGGAGAATGCAATTCACTAGGGCTCCACTATAGTTTGTGTGTCAATGTTAGGCCGCACGTCACTTTTAGCACAACCCGATAATACACTTTCAGAGCGTTAATGCCATGTTGCTATCACTCTTTACTATGCTTGTATGACTGTTGTTAGCATATGACAACTAGCTTTCAGTGTCTTCACTCTTTACTATGCGTGCATGATTGCCAAGTCACAATCAACGTTGAGTGATGACTATCAACTTTTGGCACGCGATCATCATATTGCTTTTAATACAACCCGATACAAAACTTTTGATGCATGAATGTCATATCATTTTCAACACTTTCAATCATGTTTTCACATCTAACACAACCCAAGCTATATAAGGCCTCTATATGCATGATAAAACTCAAGTTTTCTTCCCATTGATACCCTTGCAAATCTCAAGTTGGGTTCTTACACAGGGGCTTTGTAGAATGCACATCTTTGTGAAAGTCCCTACCGCAAGAATCTGATTTGTGATTATGCAACCTCTAGACAGTTAACACTCCCAACATGCATCCCTTCAAAACAGCCTTGCACCACCTGTTTGCTATCTTAGTAAGATCAAAGAACAATAGCTGTTAAGCACGCTTTTACCGAGGATTTGGACTGGAGAAGGAATTGTTTGGCTTGACTAATTTCACCTCGATGTGACCCTCCGTTCTGCATATGTGATGCCAGCTGATGAAATCTCAAGACCCCAACAATCGTTGGAGGAGATTCTTCCAATGACCAAACTATTCTCATGAGGTATGGATTGTGTGCCCCTATTTTTTCAATATTTCCTTCTAATAATAATTTTTTTTCAAACTAATACTTTCTTTGCTAAATCTATGGAAGGATGCGTAACTTCTTTCAGTGGGTCGATAGAGAAAATCTAGTATTTGACCCTAACTGTTGGTTCTTCGAGGACCCTTGGTTTTCTTCCTAAGAATCAAACGAATAGTATATGAGGAGGAAGGTGGAGTAGAGATGACATCAATAAGCCGAATGGTTAGACTAGAGACTACAACCTCTTATACTACCTTCATTGCGAGAGTGTCCTAAGTGAGGTTATGGTGATCATTGTCAGGTGGTGAGTTCAATAAGAGACAATGCTTTTGGTAGAAGTTAATTTATTTGTCCAAACATTCTTGATGATAATTTTGTTGTAAGTCGCAATACATCTCTCTACTTTAATTTTGTTATTAATTTATCTATAATAGCTATGCATGCATTTTTTTCTCATAAGAACTATGGTGTGAATTCAAATAATGGATAGACCTTAAGTAATAATCATATAACCCTATGGGGGTCATACAAACTAAAACAATTGAATAATACATACATGCTAAAGTAATGTATGAGTGAAGAGATGGCTCCTGTAGCAACGGATGATTATAAGTAGGGCATAGTTGTTGATCTTCACAAGTTCTAAATAGGCATTCGTATCGTGTTACCTATTGTATTATTTGTATTATGTCTATATTTTATCTATAACATATAAACTTCTCAATAGCCATGTAATGTTTTTTCTACTATTATATAAAATAATATATGCATGTGAAACTATTAATTGTTCAACCTTCTAATTTATTGTGTAATAAGTTTCTACTATTAACATTGACTTCTCGCATAATTTCTTTCTAAATAAATCTTTACATGATAATTCTAGCATCTCAAACATCTTTTCTATGTATTCCTAAATTTCCCATACAATTAAATATCTAAATAAAAATAATTTATTTAAAATATTTTTCTTTTGGACAAATTATTCTCTATACACTAGGGCAAAAATCACCTTAACAGAGGTTGGTAAGGGTCGATAGCAAAATTGCTAGGTCTCTTCCCCTCTTATGAGTAGACTTGATAATTTTATAGGTGGCCCCTTTGACAAATGGAGGTAAGGGGACCGCATATGAAACATGGCAAGGCCCTCTCATTTTCGTACGTCCTACCATGCCATTTTACAAGCCACCTCTTGGCATGAAAAAAAACACATTTGGCTAGGGCAGCAAAGATGCCGTCTATAAATTTCCTAGCCTCCTACTATCTCATCATTGGATTTTACACCCTTATTGAGGGCTTTTTTTAATGTTCCTGCAAATTTCCTTGCCTCTTACTCTTATTTGCCAACCCACCTGAAGGGTGGTGGGGTATAGATTTATATTTTTTTAAAATAACATTATATTTTTATAAATATTTTAATTATATATATAATAATTTTTTTTAGAAAGTGTAGGAAATAAATGAAATTTACACTCCTACCAACCTTTGAGGGAAAGGCAGGCGTTGTGCTAACTTGCTAATTATTCAAAAATCGGTAGGATAGCTGTAGATGAATAACTGATCGATGGAGAGTTAGTATATCCTACAGATCTTATAACCATCGGGAAGGATTCTTACTAACATTCCATAGATCGGTACCTTTTACTGATTTTTCAAACGTAGACAGGGGTATACATTTGCATTTTTTGTGTTGAGTGGTTTATTTGTGTAAAAAAGAGAATAAAAAATAATATTTTAAAACAAATCTCACACATCAATACTTTATGTATGGAAATATATTAATGGTTTGAGATTTTGATAATTAATTATACTTACATTCGAGAACAGAGGAAGTGTATAGCAAGCAATGAATTACATGCAAGCACTTCATCGAGTTGAACAAAACAATGAGGCACTATGATGGCAATTAATCCGAAGAGAGTAATGGATATAACATTGAGTGGGTGATGAAGCAACTTTTCACTGAGTTTGTGATGAGTCATTTCTAAATAATGTACTCCTATGAGTTTAATTAAATGGTCATTGAGAATGATATATTGTAATAACGAACTACTGGCGACTGCTAGAGTTAATCTTCTTGTTCACGTGTTACTTCAATCATGTGAATGTGTAGAGGAGTGAGTTAGTTTGATTAGAGAGAGAGCTAAGGTTTGCATGTAAGTGAATGCATGTGCACGTTGGCTTGGTGGAGCGGCCAAGTCAAGTGGAGCTCGGCGCTATGGCGTGAATAGTGGATTAGCTAGCTCATAGCATGCATATGCTAGTGATGCTCTGCATGAGGTAGAAGTGGCTTGCATGTAGGAAGTGACGTAGTGTTTGGCTGAGCCGTGCGGCTGTAACATGACGAGTATTTTGTTGAGCCGTTTTTTAACTAGTGCATGAATGGTTATATAAGCATGTAATTAGATTGCATGAGTGTGTGAATAAAAGAAAGTGCATCAGTGCTGGTGTGCAGTGCCGGAAAAAAAAAACTTCTCTCATGTGTCTTAGTAGTATACTCCAGTGTGTGTGTAATTCTCTGTGAGCTGGGCCAACAGCGACCACTTGTTTCTGCAGGCGAACGAATCGGGACCAGGAAAATAGTAGTAGCTCCTATGGCTTACAAGAGATAATGAAATATATTTAAACAGCTGCAAGAGGTAAACTACCTAGCGTGGGCATTATCCCTGTGCTGTGAATTTGTATCGAGAGGAAACTGATTGACGACCGACCCGTTTGTAATTCTCAAGACAAAACTAGACAACTAGTTTACAAAAGCTAAGATATAAACCACATGGTTATCGAGGTTCATAACCATCTTCTATTTAATTTCACTTAGGATTGTTTGGTAGGACTCAACTCCTCAATGTAACTCTTGATGCAAAGTCTAGAGTGAAGTTATAGTGGCTTGAAGCCCGCTCTACTACTCTAGTTTATTTTTTTAGATTACACCAATCCGCTCTTCTCCCTTTTTAGGTGAAGCTAAAACCTTTTGGTTGAGCTCTAGCTCCAGGTGAAGCTCGAGCCCTATGAAATATGCCCTTATATCCGTGCAAAACTCTAGAACTCCTATGATAGGGGAGTATCCATTTGTTGGATGGTTTGTATCAAAGAATATTTACATGCAGAAATAGCAAAATCTCCAACCACTCTATTTTCTCCACCCCTATCGTCCCCTAAGTCCCGATTAAAGGCCCCTCCTCACGTTCCTTGTACGGGTAATCTTCTTGTAGAGAACATGGGTCCTAGATACTACTCATAAGGAAGGATCCAAGGGACAAGAGATAGAGTATAACTTGGCTATTAGGATTTCTTGTACTTCAAGTTGGGGTATGGAAAGTTAATAATCTCATGTAAGGATATGGAAATCGAAGTCATATCCAGCTAGGTTTTCTACCTTCTAACTCTATCTCTCATTGTATATAAGGTTGGTAGGAAGCCCCTTAAGGGCAACCAGATCTTCTAAACACAACATCAACAATACAATCAATGGACTACAATCTACAAAAATAGGAGTAGGGTAGTATCTCATATTGAGGGCCAGAACATGTCTAAATCTTTGTCTTTCACACCCATCCACTTTTAGGTATCGTGTGTAGCTCCTATTTATTATTTCTCATATAAAATATCGATAGTTGGCATATTAAGTAGGGGCTCGATGAGACTTTTGTAGACAAGTGCAATGAATCTATCTTCTAGTACCACTAGCATCACCTTCGTGCATGGGCAAGTTTTTCACTTCTGGAGCTTCAAGCTTCTTGCCGATGGCTTTGGCAAGCTTTCCATCTTCGACTCAGATTCAAACCAATAAGAGAGGATGATCAACCGCTAAATCCCGTTCAGTCACACAACAGTCATTCTTTCTTCAATCCTCAATCAACAAGCTTTATATCAGATGGTCAAGTTCAAGTTAGATTCAACTTTTACTCCTAAAGTTTGGCTCAGATATGGCTCCATGCCGCTTGGGTTTAGGCCTAGAGAAGTTGGAGTCCTCAATCCATCAATACACTTTGATGACTCAAATAGTAGTATCGACAGTTATTCTCTCCCTCAAGAAGTATTTGTGGCATCTAAAACTCCCCAAGATTAGGATGCAAAAGCGTGCAAACATCAAAACGAGGAAGCTCGCCGACCGAATGAACAACATCTACATGAAGATTGAGTGCACCAGTAGGAGGAAGAGCGATGTCGCAAGGCGGAACAACAAACGCATAACAATGAGTTGCATATGGGTTTGTGCAGGATACAATAGGAATTTTTACATACGAGGGTCAGAGATTATGATGTTTTTGTGACTCCTCAATAAAACGTCATGGCTGCATTGACTCTCCTCGATTATGTTCTTGAAACCCTTTCAGACCAAGAGGTATCTCCAACCATTGCAAATATCAAGACCATGGTTACTATAGCAATAGTACAATACACCTATAAAAGCAAAAATTGTCAGACTCGATCAGAAGTTCTATCATCAAGATTTCCTATAGAGAGATGCCCCACTAGGACAAAGCTATAAGTGGCATTGACTGGACGTATCCTTCACGCAATAATCGAGATGTAGTGGGCGAAGCACCCCAAACCATGATGAAGAAAATGCCATAGACTGGATATCGAACAACACCAACTGGATGAAGAACAACAAAACCGTCACCCATTGTTGGATAAATGATGCCAGTAAGATAGCCAATGGAATCACAATGAAGATTTTCGCAAGAACACATACTATGATCTTCGTCATAGAATTGAGGTCTGATGTTGTGAGCATGAAAATTTTGACTGGCGATGGATGGAGAATGAGCACAACCACTTTGGTTTGCATCATGAATATTTCAATAGACAAAATCCATGTCCAAGATGTCAGGGATCTATAAATCATGGTGATGACCATGATGATGGAGTTCTAGCGTTCACACCAAGCTTATGCCTAGTAAATTGGATGGCTAGCTTCAAGACGACTGAAATAGAGAAATACGATGGCAAGACTGACCTACAATCTTGGCTTATGATCTACACCTTGGTTGTCAACGTAGTTGGGGGAGATAGTAAAGTTATGGTCAACTATATTCCTATTATTTTGGTGGATTAAGCTAGAAGTGGGCTCTCAGGCTTCCACGAGAATCTATTGGTTCTTAAGGTGAGCTTCATGAGTGTTTTGTTGCTAATTTTCAAGGTACCTTTGAGCTCCTTGGAACATAATACAACTTATATCAAGTCTAGCAAAGGAAAAATGAGCCACTAACGAATTACATCAAACGCTTTTGTGAAGCAAGGAATAAAATCCAAGAAATCAAAGATGATGTTATTATTATTGCTTTCTGAAAAGAAGTCAAGGATGAGCTCTTTATTGCAAAATTCACATGTAAGACCCCAACTACAGCCAAAAAAGCCTTTTGAGATGGTTAATTCATATGCATCTTCTGCTGATGTTGTCATGGCAATGCATGATGACAAGCTAGGAACATCATGACCAAAGAAAAGAAGAGAAACAAAAGATTATCCAAGACCTCGAGATTGCTAGCACAAACCAGAGGAACTCATGGCTGCTATGGATCATGGTTGTCCTAGACAATCATGTGATGAAGATTACAATCAAGTCACGAATAGTTTGTGCCCCTATCATGCCAATGGTTGTTATGCTGTGAAGCATTGCTACATGCTTAAACAAATTCATGAAGGAATGTAGTAAGATTCTCAAGTCGGAAGGGAGCAAATTTGGCTCAGGGAAGACTAAAGAGAAGGAAAAGACCAAACCTAATGGCACCACACTAGCGGAATTCTAGGATCCACATGCCGAGCTCAATTATATTTTTGGTGGACCTGAGGCTTATGAATCAAAGAGAAAGCAAAAGATCATGAATAGAGAAATCAACATGGCATCTATCGATATACCTCAACATCTCCAATGTGTAGAGGTGGCAATAATGTTTGACTACTCGGATCATTCTAACTGAGTGGCTCACCTAGAGCGGTATCTTGTGGTCCTGAATCTAGTTGTTAAGAACATTAAACTTAAGAGGGTTCTAATAGATGGATGGAGTGCTCTCAATATCCTACAATCAAAGACATTGGATGATATGAATATTTCATGCAGCAAGTTGAGACTGAGTACAGCTCTGTTTCATGGGAAAATCCCTAGGTTTTCTTGTATGCCACTCGGGCAAATTATGCTACCGATTACCTTTGGAACTAGGGATAACTTCATAATAGAGAATGGTTGTTTCGAGGTGGCAGACATTGAAACTACATACCATACAATCTTGGGAAGACTTGCATTAGAAAAAATCATGGTAGTCCCCCACTAAACTTACCTGATGATAAAGATACCAAAATCTCATTGGGTGATTGCTTTGCATAATGATGTTATACAAGCTTTCACTTGTGACAAGGAAAGTTTTGAGTTGGTTCAATCTTATGAGAGTGTAGTTGGATGACAAGAAGTTCAACTGGTGTCAGCTTTGACCCAATATGATGGGGATATTTCAATGAAAAAGATAGCTAAGTTAGACATTGGAGATAAAAAGAAGATTTCAATTGATCTAACATAGCTGACCAAGACCACACTGATCAGTACTAGGCTCGATCTCAAATAGGAATGCATGCTCATCACCTTTCTCCAGCTAAACAAGGACATTTTTTCCTAGAAACCATCTGACATGCCTAGGGTACCAAGGGAGGTGGTTGAGCACTCACTCAATGTCAAACCATATATGCTAAGCCAACTAAACAATGGCTTTGACACTTTGCCCAAGATCGATGAGACGCTATCAAGGGAGAGTTGACTAAAATTTTGGCAGTAGGATTTATTAAAGAAGTGTACCATCTGGATTAACTACAAATCTAGTTCTTGTTTGAAAAAAGAAAAGCCAATGGTGCATGTGTGTGGCTTACATAGATCTTAACAAGGTGTGCCCCAAGGATTCATTTCTACCTTGTAATGGCTAAGTAGTTGACTCGATTGTCAAATGTGAGTTTCTTAGTTTTCTTGACTGCTATTTGGGATATCATTATATTAGTTTGAAGGAGGAGAACTGCTTAAAAACTTTATTTATCAGACTATTCAAAGCATATTACTACATCACCATGCATTTTGGATTGAAGAACGTTGGCACTATGTATAGGTGCACTGTTCAATTAAAGCTATACTTGACATGGAGCTACCAAGTACTCTGAAGGATGGTCAAAAGCTTGCTGGATGCATGGTAGCTCACAGTCATTTTATTTCCTGACTAGGAGAGTGGGGCATGCCTTTCTTCAAATTATTAAAGAAAGTAGATAACTTCCAATGGACTCCTGAAGCTCAAAAAGCATTTGAAGATTTCAAGACATATTTGACAACAACGCTCGTCTTAGTTTCACCAACACTAGAGGAACCTTTGTTACTTTATGTATTAGCCACTTCTCAAGTGGTTAGTATGGTTTTGGTAGTGGAACGCAAAGAAGACAGACACATTCAGAAGGTGCAGTGGCCAGTTTACTTTGTTAGTGAAGTCCTAGTCGAGTCCAAGATTCGATATCTACAGATAGAAAACTACTTTATGGAGTACTAATCACTATTTGGAAATTGCTGCATTACTTCTAGTCACACTTGGCTTCTATGAACACTTCCTTCCCACTTGGTGATGTACTTCATAATAGAGAGGCAACAGGATGAATTGCAAAGTGAGCTCTTGAGCTAATGGCTTTTGAGATTATTTTCATGGCACAAACAACGTTTAAATCTCATATCCTTGCTGATTTTATTGCCGAGTGGACATATCATTAGGTAGTAGAACCACCAAACAAGCTCGAGTACTAGATGGTGTATTTTCATGGATCTTTACGGATTTCGGGAGTAGGAACATGAGTTGTATTAATATCCCCGACTAGAGAAAGACTTAGATATGTTCTTCAAATTCATTTTTCGGCATCACACAATGTTGTCGAGTATGAGGCATTGATACATGGGCTTCGCATCACTATATTTCTAGGTTTTTAGCGGATGGTGGTTTGAGGTGATTCACAACTTGTGGCTAATCAAGTTATGAAGGTTTGGTCATGCTTGGATGACAACATGATGGTTTGTTGTTAGGAGGTATGAAGGCTAGAGAGTAAGTTTGACGGTTTGGAGATTACACATGTCCTAAGACAGTATAATAAGGCTACTAATGAATTGGTGAATAAGGGATCAAAATGTGAGCAAGTTCCAACCAATATTTTTGTTGAACATCTTCAAGAACCATTTCTTAAAAAGAAGCTAGAGGCAAAGGAAGTACAAGTCTAGGAGAAAACTTCTACAACAGAAGTACTTGTATTCTACCAAGAATGGTGGACTCCATTCTTGAATTACTTAATAGAGGATGAACTTTAGCGAGACCACAGTGAAGCTAAACGTATCAAACATTGCAGTTGGAGTTACATGGCCTCAGAGGGAGAGTTATTCAAAAAAAGCACCACCAGAGTATTGATGAGATGTGTTATCACAAAAGAAGGCAAGCAAATATTACTCTACTTAAGAACTTGCGGTAATCATGCATCTTCAAGGATGCTAGTCAAAAAAGCTTATTGGTAAGGTTTCTACTAGTCAACTACTGTCAGCGATATGGAAAAAATTGTTAAGATATGTGAAGATTGTTAGTTTTTCACATGCCAGATTCATGCTCTAGTTCACGAATTACAAACAATACCTATCTCTTGGCCTTTTGCTCTCTTGGGACTCAACATGGTGGGACCTTTCAAGAGGGAGCCATGAGGATTTGCACATCTATTCATAGTTGTGAACAAGTTTACAGAGTGGATTGAAGCTGAGCCTGTTGTAACAACTACAGTAGATAGAGCAAAATATTTTATCCATGGTATCATGTACCGGTTTGGAGTTCCAAACAAAATAATCACATATAATGGCACTCAATTCACAAGTGGAGCTTTTTGAAAATTTTGTGAAGATCTTGGCATCAATTTCGATTTTGCTTATGTGGCTCAAGACTAGTCAAGCAGGCCAATGAAATGGTGCTTTAGGGCATCAAAATTAGTGTATTCAATTGGCTTCACCCATAGGGCAATGGGTTCAAGAATTGCTATTTGTACTTTGGTCCTTACGTATAACACCCAGTTGGGCTATGGGCCAATCTCCCTTCTTTTTGGTTTATAGATTGTAGATGGTCCTACAACTAGGGATAGAGTTCGAGTCATTGTGGATGCATAAATATGATGAAGAATTGTCTACCAAAGACCGATAGAAGAATTAGATCTAATGGAAGAAGCATGAGATGTGGCAACAATTTAGTCGGTAAGATACCTCTAGGGTTTACGTCATTATCACAATCATAATGTTCACAGCTGAGCTTTTTTGATTGGTGATTTCATTTTGAGAAAAATAGAGTACCAAAAATAGACATAAATTGTCTCCCATATGGGAAGTGCCGTACATTATCGTGGAAGTAACACGCTAAGAAGATTATTGACTCATGCTTGAGAATGGCACATTTGTGGACAACTCGTGGAGCATAGAGCAACTACATCTTTTTTATACTTAAGCATTGTATCATATTACATTTTCAATATCAAGTATAATTTCTTTAACCTCAAACTTACTACATCAGTTGCAATCCCATTAAGGTAGTAAGTTAGGGCTACATATAATATATCATGTTTCTTTTGAGAAATTGAGAATTTTTTCCAAATGTCTATCTTGTTCATGACAAACTCTAAGAGGGAACAATACAGAGTAATGAAGCTCTATGTTTTGATGCTAACTATTTGTATTCATAGGACATGTTCTTTGGCTAAATCCTAGCACTTAGAGGCTAGTCAAGTAGATTGTATAATGCAAAGTACTAAGTACTAATCGAGCTAGTGAAAAGACAATTAAGGAAAGCATAAAATTGCATATAAACTTAAAATTTACATTACAACACTTGTCAACTACTACTTAATGTTTCTCGATGCTTTATAGCTCAAGAGGGTTCTAGTACAGATGCAACGTCCTGAGCTTCATCTATGAAGGTGATAGATTGGTCTTTAGTGCAAGTGGTTACAAATCCTTCGCCGATTACTTTGATGTCTACACAGAGTAGAGTGACTTTACTATGACTAAGGATTGAGTGGAGCTCATAGTAGCTTTCTCCTTCACTAGTTTTTTCAAATCATCTAGAGTTGTTCATAGCTAGTTAAGGAGCTGCCCTACGTCACTCGAGCTTGATCTGGCTTTATCAGAGTACAAGACATCCATAATGGGGTTAACAATACTAGTAAGGGTGTCTCGACTAGTGTTGGCTTCTTGAATTTACTAATTGAATACATGAAATTGATCTTGTGTTTTGGCTTTATTTTCTACAAGACAAGACAAATCATGAATGAATGGAAAACAAAGCAAAATAGGGATAGCTCGAGTGCATTACCATCAAATTGAAGTTTGAGTGCTGCCTAGGCAGCCTTGAGTGCATCAACTTCTTTTTCTAGCTTGGAGTTAGAGTCAGTCAAGACACTAATCTTGTAATCCTAGGGTAAATTCAACAATAAGCAATATAAACAACATAAGGATAATTTACCTTGAATAGATCAGACTTCATGAAACCCATAGAGTTTGGCCATAAGTTGAGTCATGTGTGCTTTGGTGCGACTTGGGATGTCATCTCAGTCATTCCTAAACTCATTTAGGCTGGCAATGTGAGGATTCATTGTCACAAAGCTTTGGACATGGCCAAGGAGCAAGCAGCAATTCCCTACAAAGAAAGCAACAATGAAGAAAAGTATTCAAAAGTAAAGTTTCATGAAGAATTTTCATACCTCCAACAAATCTGTTGACTGCACCACATGATCATACATCATGTTTCTTTCTTCGCCTTAGCTGCATCCTTGGCAACTATTCCCTCATCGTGGCCATCTACATTTTGTTAGCTGATTCTAATCGGTTGGGCTTGTTTATGGCTAGGGCTTTCAAGGCTAGGCATCAATGAGGTATTTCTTATACTTTTTGGTCTCAACAACAGAAGAGTGAGGAGGAGGAGGAGGAGTCAACACAATGGCAGCTTGCACTTCTAGGGTGGTGTCTAACTAGATCTCTGGAATTGGTCGCGGGAGGATGATCCTGACTGGTCTTTGTGCTAATCTTTAGTTGGGGGATTTTAGCAAGAATCGTTAGCTGACCCAGTTGGTTCAATGTCACTTGGCCCCCTGTTTTCATACAGAGGCCAAGAAGAATTCTATAGATGGAAAGAAAAATACAAGGGATTGGTTATTACCTTGATCATGTCTTGAAGTAGAATCCTTGAGTGCTTCGCTTGGGTGGTCGAGATGTTGGAGGCTAATTTGAGTGGGCGGAGGCTGCACTTGGGGAGCTGAAGAAGATGGTTGGTTGTCTGGTATAATATTCTCTACATCTGGATCAACTTCATGTCCTTTCCTAGACCTCTTTGCATTAGGCTTACCGGTAGAATGAGACGCAACACGTTGTTGAGACGGCTAGTTCACCTTACTTAGGGGATGTGAAATGAAAACATTGCGTTTCTGCAGCTGGGGAGAGTCAAATTACATATCGATGATAAAAAAACAAAAGGAAAAGGAGAACTTATAACTTGACACTTACGGCAAGAGAAAGAGAGCAAGTGTTGAAGAGCTTTGGGAGCCCTTGGAATTTATTTTGGTTTCCATAATAAAAAGTCTATAAGCCCGATCAATTATCTCATACTCTTTCATAGGGTTGGGAGATTCCCTATTCAAAGGTTTGATAGACTCGGTCTTTCAGAGGTTGAAGATGGATATGAATAAATTGTTGCGAAACTAAGACACCAGTCAATCGTCCCACTTTAAGGTCACCAAGCAATTTCAACAAAGAATTAACTTGGATTGTTTCCTCAGAGAAAGGGAGAGAAGATTAGGAATCCTGAGATTTAGGGACATGCCTTACAAGGGAAGGAAGAGAAGAGTTGAGATTGGAGTAGTAAAATCACTCTTGATGCCACCCTTTGAGAGAAGATTTCAAAGGAAGAAAGAGCCAAGACTTTTTTAACACATCGCAGAGTTGAATTCTGGCACCACCTACAATAGATGATTTTTGGCGGTTGGGTTGAGGCTTGACATTGAAGAAGTAATGAAACAAATTGAAATGGGGAAGGATTCCACAAAAAGTTTCACAAAAATAAAGAAAATAGTTATTTGGAGAATAGAGTTGGTATTTAGATGGATAAGGTTCTAGCAGATAAAAATCAAGAACACCATGGAGGAAGTTGCAAATAGGAAGGCCAATTCCGTGGTGGATAAAAGATTCAGAAACCACTATTTTATGGGTCTTAGGAGTTGGAAAGGGCTCACCGGATGTATGTCACCATCCGATGAGTTCCTTCGTTGAAAGCACACTAGCGTCCACAAGGGCCTTCAGCTGCCTTTTGGTGGTGATGGATCCTTGCCACTCCTCGAAGAAGAGCTCCTTGGGGGCATTGGTAGCGGTGGCCATAGCGATGGAGGATCGAGGGCTTTAATGGAGGTGCATGCAGCAAGGCAAGCAGAAAACCCTAACCTTAGATTTGGAAGAGATAGATGGAGTGGTTAAAACAATAGTGCATAGCGTGAGATTTATGGCAAAGAAGACAAAGAGGCACATCATGAGTAATGAAGCATGTCTAGGTAGATAGCTTATAAAAGGCCACACAGAGAGAAATGGGCATAGGCCTGTTTGTTTGGTACTAGGCTTACACGTTTTGGTTTTTATAAATTTGGCATGCCCAATGGGTTGACCTCTCATCATGATTAACACACGATGTAGATATTGTTTAGTTAAATCTGTGAATAAAAATGTTTATGAAGTTTCACATCTACTATTAAATAGCTAAAACTAGGCATCATAAATATTTCGAGTATCAACAACATGCGCATAAAAAACAGTTGATAGTTGATCACCAATAAACTTGGGATGCTGATGTAGTTTGAGAACACCAAGTTTATGGTTCATTGGGCCTCGAGCTACACATACTTATTATGTGCAACAGGTATACCACTTGGGAAAATGCTACACGAACCCATTGCGCTCGAGCTGGTACTACTAAAGAAGTTGGTACTCTCCATATAGTACTCAGATGATGGCAACTTGGCAATAAGGAATAATTGTTCTTGACTCTTTGTTTAGTTGTTTCCCAACTAAACACAGAGTTAGAAGCTATACCTATTAGGTGCACCTAGCAATTTTATTTTTTTATAGTCATACTTGACTCTATGTTTAATAGTTTTTCAACTATGCATAGAGTCAGGGGCTACATCTAATAGGTCCATCTACTCAATGCACATATTTTTGATTAATGAAGCCCTCCATGACCTCTTTGCAAAGACATGAAGATAAAGGACTAAAAAAGAAGCACTCAGGAAGGCTAAATGGAAGGATTGAAGCACTCGGTGTTGGACAAAATTTGTTGAGGAGATTGCAACTCGACTATGATGGTCTTGAGCGCTATTGTAGAAAACATAGGTCTTAGGTACCCGAAAGGAAGCATAACCAACTATGAATATGAGGTGGGCCGATCCAAGGAATAGTAGAACTTGGCTATTTTGATTCCTTGTACTTCAAGTTAGGGGCATGAAATCATAACCAAATAATCCTATGTAAATATAAGGAAACCAAAGTTATATCCTGCTAAGTTTTTCATCTTGTAACCCTGCCCCTCACTATATAAGGCTAGTAGGGAGGCCCCTCATGGGCAACCAAATCTTCGAAATAGAACATCCAGAATACAATTAGCATAATACAATCCACTAAAATAGAAGTAGGATATCACCCCATATTGAGGGCCTCAATCTATCTAAATATTGGTCTTTCGCATTCACTTTTAAGTTTTGTGTATAACTCTTGTATTATTACCGATATAAAACATCGACACTTCCTCTAGTGCAACATGCCGCTACCACTTTTTCCTCCCTCCCATGTTTTCCATGGAGGAGCTACTTTAGATCCAACCAAGACAATGTTGTCGCCATTAGATTGGGCATGGCAACGACTCTATGCGGCAATAGTGATATTAGATTGGACATGGTGATGACTCTATAAGGCAATAGTGATAAAAACAACATTTGTTACTATGGGTATTATGGTGTGGCGATGGATTAATATCCATCCTTATCAATGTGATGTCACAACTTCAACCACGTTAAGTGGGACTCACCAAATCTAGCCACCCTTGGTGGCTTTGCGGGGGAGATCGATGATCAGTTTTGGCAACCCTCTACTTTGCAACTCCTAGATCCTATTCCCTCCATGTCTAGAGTTACTCAATCTAGCTATCGTGGACATTGAGCGGTAGTGATGCAGTGGTGGTGATGGCATCAACAAACTAGTGGGCCCTCGATATCTCATCTCAATGTCCTTATATTTTAGAACGGAGTAGTATATAACATTCAAATTTGTAACAATAGAATGAAGAGGAAAAATGTTGTTTTTTTTACTTTAGGCTAGGCTCAGGTCAAACAGGATGCCCTAGCCTTGCATGGTCCATTCTTGTTGTAACAGCAAGTGAAAAATGGCCTAAGCCCCATTGCATGCAATCTTGAAAAAATTGCAAAAATCATCCCAAATGTCAACCTCAGTTTGAGATTCTCACCAATAGGACAATTTGTTGCAAATAGCCCCCCCTATTTCAACTTGGTTTAAGATTTACTCCTATTGTCACTGCTTGCGTGCTCTCGTGGCCACATATCAACCTCCTATACATGCTCTTAGGGATATAAATAGGTTGGGAGTAGCCGTGGTTTGATATTTATATCACCTAGGTCTGATTGAGATCATCGTAAGATAGGTTATTATGTCTATTTTATTAAGTCCACGAGGTATTTGTGACCATAGGTGTAGAAGGATGGTTGCGAATTAGTTAACTATGATTCATGCTCGTACTAACCCATGTCATAAACTTCAAAACCACTTTGACCAATATGTGCTCTGGGTCACATAGCACATGAAAAAATGGCTTTAAATATGGGTAAACAAGGATAATCTCAACCTACATTGAATTAAAAAGTAGGTATGATATTTAGGATGGATTGTCATTTTTCATGCAGTCTTTCGAAGTAATGTCGGACTGCTGATCTGACATCGCCTACGTGGGTCTACACTGTAGCACTTTGCAGCTGTTGCAGGGCAGGCATTGTACTCCTGTCCTAGCAGATATCACCAGTAGTAAGGAAGTTGAAAGAAACAGTATTCTGAGCAACAACGACGCGAAACGAATTACCCAACCATCAACCATGCGGTAACACTGTAACCACAGCACAGTAGTACTAACACTGTGAAGAGACCGTGCACGTAATGATGCTGGCCGCCATGACCATGCAAGATCTCATCTAACTCACCGTGTACGTAGTGTGCTATCCGGCTATCTGGACAAAGCCAATAGTGAGTACTGTACTAGCGAGCTTTATCTCTGACAAGACAGGCACCTGACAGGACCCACACGTAGTCCTAGTTTACGTGACTTGCTGACGGCCGATGGACGGGATGCGACCGGCCAGTTGCAAAGTTACTCGTAGTTCCTCCTCTCAAGATATAATAACCTCTTGCTACGTGAATAAAACAGTGTGAAATTAAACGAGGAGATACGTGATTAGTTAAGGTAAGATAATAGACAGAAAATATACGAAAAATAAAATTTACACACGTATAAATATAAAGCTAAAAGAATAGATTATATCTTTTGCTTCAATATGCTCTAATATATTTATATTTCAATTTGGCGATCTTTGATATATTTATCTTTTATTTTAATAAATTTTAATGTATTTATTTATTGTTATAATAAACTCTAAGCTGGAGGACAATACCAGTAGAAGGGGAGAAAGATGGAATCGTCTTTTTGGACCGAGCGAGCGAACTGACCTAGCTGTGCGTGTGTTGTGAGACGTCGTTTGAGCATTCGTTGTTGCATGCATGTGCACGGGACAAACGTAATAACGCTGCCCCCCGAGTACAAGTCACGTCTCTCAGATCCTAGTGCTGCGGACAGGCAGAGGCTGGCTGCTGCTAGCTAGCTATAGCTACTCCCAGATAGTTGTACTGGAGTAGGAGTAGCTAGCTAGGGTCTTTAGCTAGGCAGCCGTGCGTGCAGTGCATGGGACATGTACGTCACATCGCCGGTCGGTTTCACGTGCACGTGCATGGTGCAGCTAGCTAGTAGTCTCTCGGTTTTTTCGTCCGGCGCCTGACGCCTACACCTGCAACGGCGTCGCGGTATGCGCGGTGCCACTGGTCGGGGCGGTGCTCGCCAGGCTGGATGCGGACGCGTGGGCGGTCGCGGCCGTCAGGGACGCCGTCGACGTGATGAGGCGCGACCCACTCGGCGGCCGCGCGCGATGGCACACCTAGTCCGCGTGCATCCCGCCGAGGCGCGCGGTGATCTCGGCCGGGTCGCCGTGGTTCCCGGCGTACGCGGTGGACTTCGGGTTTGGTAGGCCGACGGCGAGGGCGGAGCTGGCGTCCATGAACCACGACGGGGCGACGGTGCTCGTCGTCGGGAGGGAGCCCGGCTCGGTCCTGCCGTCGGTGGCGATCGCCGCGTCAAGATGCCAGAATTCCGCGAAATGTTTGTGGCTGGATGAGGATGGCGCGAGACTGGCTCGAAAGTAGTTTTTCATCTGTAACTTTCAGTAAAATAAACTAGTGTTCATTAAAAAAAGAAGTAAAATATATTAGCATGGCTAATTACACTTTCATACTCAGTGTTGTCGAAATGTTGCTTTCGTACCATCCACTGTAGATTCAGGTTATTTTGAGAGCCCTTCAACATGATTCACCTATATCGATGTACAGGAAGGTTTAAAAGATTAATTTCTTTTTAGAGCAAGAGTAATAAGATGGCATAAGGGCCATTTTTATGTAGAGTCAGTAGCGGCTAGGATTTAGATATAAAAGAACCTAAAAGTATTGGAGGGAGATTAATACACTATTATTTAAATTAACTAGCTAATTAACTATAAGAATAGATGTAAAAAAAAATGTTGGTGGAGCGTAGGCTACTGCTGTCCCCCTGTCTCCACCACTGACTGGAGTAAACGTGCAAGCCAGCGACTTACTGCAGTAGTGATGTCAATTGGGAATGCCTATGAATAAACTCTCACTCCCATGAGCATACTCATAGTTAGATGTTAATTGAGAATGCTTGTGAATAATCTCTCACACCCATAGGCATGCTCGTCAACTATGACGGGTAAGCTAGGAATTAGTCTAATGCACTTCGCCTGTGGGCGTCACATACCCGTGAACATTCCGTATGCCCATCGGGCTTCAAAGCATAGGCTGTGTGAATGAAACGTGAGCTTAGGTTTCAACAGACTAGGGAAGAGAAAGCACCAATAAAAGCAACTGATCCTCCATTTATGTATATAATGATGTATGTATTGGTGCTAAGATACGCAAATAGTTAAGTGAGCTAATTACCAACAATCACATGCAATGGATATCAACAAACCTCATAGATTTGACATTAAAAAACATTAGAGATTTGAAAGCGAGAGGGTTAAGCGACATTGAAAGTAAAGGGGATGAGACAAATTAGCTAGAGGTGGGAAGGAAGCTAGCAGCGGGAGAGGGCTGAGCGGTGGCCAAAGGTAGGAAAGGAGGCATGTGATTGGAGAGGTTGAGCAACAACTCGAGATGGAAAAAGAGACAGGTAGTGAGAGAGGCTCAGCAACAATCACGAGGTAGATAGTGGGAAGGAGCTGAGCGGTAGAGAAGAGGGGAGGATATATGCAAAAGTATGAGCTAGCCTCAAGCCATTCATCGGATGGAGAAAATATTACTGTGGCTTATGTCGGTGGATTGGTGTTTGTCTTTGGATATAAAATAAGAAATTAACTTATAGCTAATATATTGGTTAAGTTGGTGGGTGAACACACGAAATGAGCATAGTTAGTCACTATTCGTGTCTATGACTGTTGGGTATAATTTTTAACCCAATAAAGAAACCGATAGACACAAAATTGACAACTAATATAACCCTAACGAGCAAACAGACACAATTGCGATCGTTACTCACGGGCTGCTTGCTAAGATAGTAGCATTAACCTCCCGTCCTAGCCGTACAATTCAAAGAATGAATTACAGGATAACTAGAAGAAGACAGAGAGCAGGTTCGAAAAAGTTTTTTTTTTCATTTTCCTTCTTAAAGACAAGCGGGTAGCTTCCATTCTGCATTACAGAAGCTGTTGTCTTCACTCAATTGTCAGTACAATTTACAGAGACAAACGTGACACATATGGTGCGTAATTCATTCAGAGGACATCCATGAATTCAGAAGCGTGATACTAGACAGAACAAACAAATGCTCACCAAACAAAGCAAGCTCTGGGTAAACTACAGAACAAACTCAACACTAGCCATCATCGCAAAGGAAAAAAAAAGGAGGAATTGATCATCAGATGATACGCTGGCAATGCAAGGTACGTAGCTCCTACAATTCTTTAAAGAGGTGTATTAGGGTGCTCTCTCTTACCTCTAGGGTGGCATGAACCAACAATAATTCCTGGCCGTTCAATTTTTATTTGCTCTATCTAATGATAAATATATTTCCAGCACCTAATTAATTGATGACAGCAGAAAAAGAAAGCACTAATGACTTTGATTTCCTTTCCAATGATAACGTACGACATGCAAGAAATCAGGGGACCAAAAAAGTTCCAACGTTCAACCCATTCAAATGGACCTGCACGTCATTTAAATTTGGTTCGTAATCAAAGTTCTACAGATATCTTGGTAAGACTATGAAATAGAAATGCATAGAAACAAATTTATACTTTACAAATCAAATGCACGGTAGTTTTAAAATCCAAAATTAGCTGAAATGAAATTAAATATTGTTTGGATTTCAATGTAGTCGAAAATTTCTTAAGCATCTTAAGTGATTTATTGTCTGAAATATCAATTCCACCATATCAGATTAGAAATGCTAGATTTGATGATACAATTTAAACTCTCATTCTGGATTTAAACACGTACAAAGTTGAAAAATATAAAAGTAAGTACATTGGTATAGTGTAATTCGAATATTAAATTATGGTAAATGAAATTGTTTCTTTAATTACTTACTTTATAGCCATCAATTCTTCTATAGCACGTTGAAGATTTTTTTCTTTCCTTTTTATGATCTATTACCTCCAATGAGGCAGAAGGAATCGTAACCGTAGGATCACGACAAAATGAACGGTCTAAACAATCTTGGAGCACTGTAAAATGTCCCTTCTTTACAATGATAGTTGTATTCTCGCTTGGTGTCTGCTTGCTGCTGCTCGATGGGCCGACAGCATAGCTACTTGCACAGGGTGCCAATTCGATCGGAACCAAGACGATCTATATGAAGTTCATCTGTAGCTATGAAAACGAACACAGATGTAGCTTACATTACAAGCTGAAATTTACACTAGAGCTAGTACTATATATAATTAAATATGTAGCTTATGTTACAACCTGATGCCATCTACACTACTATATATGAAGAAAATCCGAGCAATTCTCTTTTTTTTTGGAAACCAAACCGGTAGTAAAACTGACAATTGTACTTCAGTAAGTATGAATAAAAACCCAGATTACAAGAAAAGAATAAACAACAACTCGACAAAAAGAATCTCGCCAAAGACATGGCCGGCAGAAACACGCAGCACAAGTAACAACACCCCCACATCAGCCCACCAAACAACTAACAACGACGGCTTTTTAGAGTTGTGTTAAGATATCGACATACACAGCTGCGTCGTGCTTTTCATAGTTTAGTCATCCCTATTGATCAGTAGAGAGAGACAGAGCTCGCCATGACAGTAGCCTATCCTAACTACTTCATTCCGATTCGTCTCCGTTTGTTTAGAAGTGAAGGTTTACCATCAAACGAATGACCGTAATTTCACACTAGTGAGCAGATTAGTGTTTTTTTTTTGTTGTCATGCACGTAGTGGTTCAGTTCCTTTCTTTAGATTGCTATAAAAATACCAAATGTCGATTGCAGCACAATGTCATGCCCATTATCAAGCAATGCTTGCACTGCCAAGAAAATGTATGTGTAGCTGGCCATCGTAGATACAGTTAGGTACAATAAGTGAAGCGGAGAGGAATATTTTGGTGATGGCTAAAAGATTTTCTGCTTGTGATTTTCAATATAAGATGAGAACAAACCAGAGTGTTACATTCAAGTAAGCAAAGATATAAGAAGAGAAGAAATCTGTCCTATGGCTCAGCAAACTGAAGTATCTTTTTTCCTTGCCAGATTGCATTGTTTAATGCCCAGTTTCTACACAAAAAAGGATTTCAGCATGTGTAAATGAGTTAGGAATCCATGGAACGGGGCAAGTGGCAGCGCGCGTATGTATATCTGCTTGATATTTGCCAGGCTCCGTGACATTAATCGCAGCAAGGCCGGGCCGCAAGCAGCAGTGAGATTTCACTTTTTGCTGTATTCCTTTTTCTTGGTTCACGGTAAGAGGACTAAAGATTCAATCTTTAACTGGTTTTCTTTAATTAGGGCATGAATTTTTCATGAACTAGATTGAAGGGAATGGGGTGTGGCGTTGGATTGATTAGCAGTGCCTGAAGGAGAAGTAGGGCATGCCGCCGTGCAAGGAGCTCTTCCTGCGGCTCGAGTACTCCTCCTACGTCGACCGCCTCGACGGTACAGCCCTTCGAGGTGCTCCTCGAGGGGTCCCGCTATTCGCCCCGCCTCCCTGCAGCGCCATAAACCAAGACCGTGGACACCGACGAGCCCATTGAGGAGGGCCACTGCATCCATTGCCGGGATTTTTTTTCTGTTTTTTGTTTTTTTTTTCTTTTTGCGGGGTGGAACTTTTTTCTTCTAGGTTCCCAATCTACTAAGCTGCGATTTGGTGTGCTTCGAGGGGGTGTGCTCTCGGCTTAATCCAAGTTGGCTATCCTCCATCTATTTGCTTGCTGACTTGCTGTCCCGTACTACACTGGCTACCGCCTTTTCGGATGTCAACGGCAGCGATCATGGCATCAACAGATGAGAGAAAATGCAGAGAGATCAGGTTTGTTTCTCTATATTGCTTTCTTCATCAGTAAGCATCGCCCACTGTCCTTATGGCAGCCAGAAACCATGGTGGTGTAGAGATTGCCGTTCTGTTCCTCTCTTTCTCAGACAAAAAAATATTGTTCTGTTGTACAATAGCTTTGTTCCTTGCATTTTGTTCTGAACTACTAATTTACTATTGTACCTACCAACCAATTTCTTACAGATGGATTAACTGATGTTTAATTTTACATTTCTTTATTAAGCGGAGCCTCTTCCATCTTCCTGACAACCATCCCTCCCATCTCATGCCCACCCATCCCAAAACCCGGTCAAACCGTAACTACGTTGTGGGCAAACGCCACGATAATTTCCGCTTCCTCTCTGATGTGATTTGCTTTCTGCAGGTCATGGTGGATCTCATACAACAGAGTTTGTTATGCAGAACATTCTCTCCTATTTAAAACGAATGTACTCTACTGCTGCAATTGGTATTGTATTATCATATGCCGGTGCCCCTGAGTTAGCTATTTCTCTGAAGCTGTTCCCCAGTATGTTAAATAATAATGATGGAAAATTATTTTAATAAAATTGATAAAAATTATTGATGTTGTAATTGATAAATTTGGTTTATATTAAAATTAACATTATTTAAATAGTTTATATTAAAATTAGTTTTGAAAAAAATGTGGTGAGAGTTTGTATATGTTGATATAGATCAAATTGTAATATAGATCAAATTGTAAAAATATGTGTCAAAAGAATATTTTTTATTTATGTGTAGAAATTAAATTTAGAAAATAAATAAAAAATTGTTGAAAAAATTTACAAAATTTTCGAACAAAACTTGAGAAATATTTTATGAATTGGCTATAGTAACGGGTTAAATTTGCTATCAGTCCAAATGAACAATACAGATTTTGTGCTACAGGAAATGAGCAAAAGACAGCGTATGAATGGGTTGTCATGGTCTGAAAAAAGCCAAATGCAACTGGATTGATGGAGTAGAATGACTTAGCAGCTATGCTAAGAAGTCAACAGGCTAATAGAGTAGGTAGTAGGTAAAAATCGACCAAGCAGCGCAGTCATGTGTGTGCGGGGGAGAAAGGCTGACAAGGTTGAAATGTCAGTGAGCATGGGCGTGGGCGTGGGGAGGTGTTGTGGTTGATTGGTCAGGTCAGAACAGGCAATGTGACGTACACGAACGTGTGCACATACAGGTGCAGGAGATCTAGAGGTGATGTTGCACAGTAGGATTGGTTTGAACGCGTGGGATAGTGAGCGAGCCAGATTGCCTATAAAAATGTGTCAGATCATCGGTGTAAAGGGTGACATGGCTTAATCTGAATGGTTTGTTTCGAATATGATGGATAAGAGTAAACAAAGTAGTGGTTATGAAATCTCAAGAATATTTAGATATTTTTCTTTGTGATATTTTGTTATAAATGGAGGATAAGATGGGACACAAAATTAAGAGAGTTTTTTTTAAAAAAATTGTAAGTGCAATTTTTTAATAAAGTTAATATTTGTCAAAAAATTTAATTAACCTCTCTTTTGTTTGCATACTAGATTAATTTATTTTTTTATTTCAAACGTCTTTATCTATAATTTAGCTAGGGTATTGTATAATGTTTTTAAAAGTTTGATTGGTTAATTAATTAATGTTTAATTAATTTTGGTCTTATAAAAATCTGATTAAGGTGATTTAAGTTGGATTTGTTTATAAATTTTATCCATTTTATTCTAAATCAATCGAAGTTATGGATCTATGGCTATAACCTATTTAGTAATTGTTAACGTCAAAATTAGGAAAGCCCAGCGATAGATTGAAAAGACGATCAGCTAAAGCGTAAAAGTGTCTGATTGGTATAAGAAAGAAGCCGATCGGATTGAGATAAGAAAACACTCGGTCCTAGAACAGAATATTATCCAGATAATACCGAGTTTGAGGAGAAACCGTGGTTCACGGTAGGGTAGTCTATCCTATCTTATATGGAAAGGAGGATTTAGTTAGTTAATTAATAGATATTTTTCTTTATTTTTGTTAGTAAATAACGTCCGATGGTTGTTGTAAACATGTCGGACTCTGTAACCCCAAGTTACAAATATAGATTTTCTGAAAATATGTAATCATCAATCCTTCGATCAATACAATCTCGACGCATCGCCACCCTAGTTTGTCTAGGCTTTTACCGACGGGGTCTGGCTCTCGACGTGGGGCTACATCGGTTAGGTCTGCTCTCTGGTAAAGGGGTAAGTCCCACCACTATCTCGATATGTCTCGCTCTGTCTAAGGCGGCATCGGTTAGGTTTGACCTCTTAGGCCGATAGGATGTATCGCATCATGTCCGTGCAGGGTCTATCGGTCTATTAAGCTCTCTCCACCGTCGTCGGTCTCGTGTTACATCGGTTAGGTCCGACCTACGAGGCTGTCGATGGTGGAATGAGCTTTAGGCCTATAGGTCTCAGTACGGCGTTTCATCGGAGTGTTAGCCGGTAAGTTATCTATACGTTGAGCGTCACATCCAGCGTATTGGCTTCTCGACTGATACGCACCAGGTCTTTAGAGACTTTACTTTGAGCGCCACGGCAAACGCGTTGGCCTTCTAGCCGATGTGCACCTGTCTCTAGAAAGACGTCCACTCATCAGCTTAGCTAGCCGATGGGTTCGCTTCGCCCTTACTTTAGCACGTTCGATCAGGCATCCACCGTCCCATTATCGTTGGCCTCATTTTTGTACTGTCTCGATTAGATCCGATCTTCAAGATTCGGTGCTAGTAGCGTCGTTACGACGGGTGATGGGTCTCGTGCTTTCATCTCCATCCTGTGTCTCCATCGGCTTTGCGGCCGATAGATCAGGGCCTCGCGTCTGCTACACTCGGAGTCATCGTATCATTCGTCTACATCCGTCTATGCCTGCATCAGCTCCCTAGCCAATGGAAGCATGGCCTGATTCCTATCGACGATCAGCCCATAGCAGGAGCCATCAGGACGCGACCGATGACTAACTTGATCCTATCGACATCAAGCCGATAGCGAGCGCTCCTATCGGTCTATCATCCGACTGACCCGTTTGCCTTACCTCCTTGTCAATTGCAGGGTCAAATTAACTGGCACGCCCGCACCCGCGCCGTCGCGCCGGAGCCGACCAAACCTCATGGGCCTCGGCGTGCATATCTTGAGCCACAGAGAGAAGCCGACTGGCCTGTACTGGAGCTAAGCAGACCTCTCAAGTGTCGGCATGCTCGTGCCAGGTTCCGACATGAACAGTAATAAAATAATATTTTGTCAACAAACATAGATTTTGTCTCTGTAATTAGGGAAGTGCTAAATTTTAATTTTTTTGACTTCTACAATCATTCAGATTGTCGTGAGTCAGTTTACAGTTTCAAGTTTTAAACTTCTGTAATACTCTCATGGTGCTTAAACTTGAATTAATAGGCTTGTAATTTCTAAAATTTGAATCCAGCCGTCGTCGAGATGTAGCATCCACTGCCTAGGGGAGTCATTTATAGAGGAGGAGATGGTAAGGTCAAATGTACTTAGGTCAGGTTTTACTCTACTGATTTTCCAGCAATTCATCTTCATTTGTTTTGTCTATTGACCTCTGCTAAATTGCTGCAATTTACAATGGGGTTAATTTTAGATATATTTATTATCGTTCATCTTGACAGTGCAGCCATGGTTGTGTCAAGAGACCACAAATCTGATCAATTTTTAAGAGAAGAGGATAGAGGATGCCAGCTGTTTTGTAATGTGGGCTGGTATTTATCTCTTGACCTCTCAATTCTTAAAGTTATATATTTGTGTGCTTATCTTCGCCAAAGGTGCAACATACTGCTTAGTTTGTACAATATATAATTTAATTCTGTTACAGATTTTCTAAAATGTCCAAGTATATATTTGATGATGATCTAAGATTTAAAGACAGCTCGACGATCAATCGTTAGATACATGAGTGCGCCTTCTTGGATGTAGATTATATAATGTCATGGTGTCTTATCATTCTGTTACAAACCCTAATTAATATATCAACCGTGGGGTGGGCACGGAAAAGAAATATCATGCTGTGCGGGAACAAGGTAAGTGAAATCACTAGAAATGAATTCGACTTGATGTATAGCTTGATATTACTCTATACTGGGACTTGAACTATTTTTCTGAATAAGGTTTCTGAATTATTTAGAATTTGTAATCTAAATTTGTATGTCGTTTTGTACAATATTTTTGCTGAAACAACATCCCTTACGTTTTGTACTCAACATTTGAGCCTGATATTCTCGACTTAGATGCTCTTTGGTCGGCTGATAATTAATAATTGATGTGTGTTCCTTCTATTGTGTAATCATTCTTAATTTAGCTGTTTTCAACGGAAATAAATAGAATATATTTTTTTATTATATTTGAGACTCCGTAACTTGCATTGATGACAGTTGTTAAGAATAGATAACTTAGCAATTAAGTCAAATAGGCGAGATGCTCTAATGAGGGTACCATCATTGAGTAACTATATTAACGGCAAAACGTGAACAAGATAAGCTGATGGATACTTATTAATTTTGTATTAATCTACCTTGTGATCAATAAATTATCTAATATGTTCTTTGAGCTTTTATTATTTGGACTATGGTTTCCTTTCAACATGCTTTAGGCTCAGCTTGGGGTTGTCCTGCTCTGTGCTTTTTTTTAAAGTAGTTTTGGAAATTTAAACTTATAATCGTTGTAGTTTGTTTTTACATATTGAATTACAATTAGATCAAAATAGGGTCAGCTGAACAAAAGGGTTAGCTGCTACAACTTGCTCATAGAATCCTACGACCAAAAGGGTCAGCTGAACAAGGTAGGGTCAATTTATATGGGTCTTCTGGTGGCTCAATGTGTGCCAACTCAAGACATGTATGCTCCTCTCTTGCGCGCTTACTGACGCTAGATCACTGCACTGAGCAGAAGGCGTGATCTCGGAGATGCGGGAGCATGGGATTCCTCCAAGCATGCAGTTCGATTCATCCAAATTGACACTGCAAGCTTGCAGGTTAATAATAGCTCATGCCAAGAACAATCTTACAGGTGCTACCGTGTATAATGCTTACCTGGATGGTTTGTTGAAGGCGAGATGTACCAAAAAGGTGGTCGAGGTGTACCAAAGATGAAGAGAGAACGATGCAGAACTAAAGCAGAGGCATACACCCTGATCATCAATGTGTATGGGAAGGTCAGCGTTCAGAATCCAGAGCACAATATTTTTTAGCTCATTGTTATCAGATGGCCTCAAGGCTCTTAGCTCAGAAGAATTTCTGACATGATTTTGTATGATCAATTTCACAGGAAAAGAAACCGATGTCGTCGATGAGATGAAGTTGATAGGGTGCAAGTCTAACATCTGCACTTACACTTTCCTGGTGAATGCATTTGCAACGGAAGGTCTGTGTGAGAAGGCTGAAGAAGTGTTTGAGGAGATGCAGTAAGCCAGACTCTTCATGTGTATACTTACAATGCCTTCATGAAAACTTACCGGCGATCATCATTCATCAGTTCCTATTCAGAAAACTTGAAAGAAATCTGATTAGATTTCTGAAAATTTTGGAGTAATACAATATGTTAGTCTAAGTAGTTTAACCTGCGTGTGTAGCTGTACGGTTACGTGTATAAGTCACCTCGGCTGCCTATATATACTGATACATTAACAGCGAATATAATCACCAATTCCAATTCCTATATTTTCATGGTATCAGAGCGGTTTCAATCCGCTATCTTTCTGCAACCAAAAACGCCACCGCTGTTACGGCCGTCGCTGGTCTCCTTCTTCGCCACTACTTTGCGAGAGACTGCCGAGGTCCGACGCCCTCAACGCCGCCGTTTTTGAACCAGTGCTCGTCGCCGATCCGACCGCCACCACCGGTGCCAACTGCACGTCACCGGGAGTGTCATTGGTCTCATCGCCAGCGATGCCGATCTGATCGCCCACCCCGTAGTTGCCCTCGTCACTGGGTGTGGTCGCCGATCCGATCCTACTTGCGCTTCCGCACCAGCGCCCGTCGCCGATTCGATCGCCACCACTAGGTGTTGTCGGTCTTATCGCCCGCGCTGTCACCGATCAAATCGCCCGTCGATTCTATCTGATCGAATTCGTCGATCGGTCCGATCGGATCCTGTTTATTGCCAAGCCGATCGGCTGATCGCTCTCCGTTGCCAACTAGATCGCCCGCCGATCCGATCTGATCGGATCCGTCAATCAGCCCAATCGGATCCATCGATCGGTCCGATCGGATCCTACTTATTGCTGATCCGATCGGCTCTCCGTTGCCAACCAAATCGCCCGCCAATCCGATCGGATAAGATCCGTTGATCGGCCCGATCGGATCCTACCTATTGACGATCTGATCGGCCTATGAACTGATTGGCTGCTCATCGGCCAGCCGATCTCTACTGCCGATCTGATCCATCCGATTCGATCGGCTGCTCATTGGCTACCTGATCTGATCGGCTGCTTATCGGCAGCCGATCTCTACTGCCAATCTGATCCATCCGATCTGATCGGCTACTCATCAGCTTCCGAACTGATCGGCTGCTCATCGACCACCCGATCTGATCAGCTGCTCATCGGCTTTCGAACTGATCGGCTACTCATCGTACAGCCGATCTGCCCATTGCTGATCCGATCAGCCTTCGATCCAATCGGCCAATCGGCTGCCGATCCGACTCTCATCAGCGGATCCCTCCGATCGGCTGTCATGCCCTCCATGGCTGGCGGCAAAACTGACGCCGCTACTTTCGAAGAACGTTGTCTCGTAGCCAATCTTTCTCATGCTGACGACTCTCTGGATGCATACAAGAGCGCTCACGCGACTCTCTGGGCACAAGCCACCGCCATCGTCAACATCAAGGCGCTCATCCCCATTGTCCTCAACAAGGCCACGGACTCCTACACTAACTGGCGCTACATGTTTCTCACTGTCCTTGGGAAATATGCCCTCACCCACCATGTCCTCGAGGATGACGCGTTCCCCGTGCACCTGACGTGGCTCCAGGCGGACTGCTGCGTCCTCACGTGGGTGTACGGCACCATCTCTAGCGACCTGCAGCAGTCGCTGATGATGCGGTCCGGACGCGCCGTAATGCGTGGTGCCATCTCGAGGATGAATTCCTCGGCCAGAAGGAGTTCGTGCCCTTCTCCTTGAGACGCAGTTCCGCACATTTCACCAGGACTCCCTGAGCGTCACCGACTACTACCGTCATCTTGAATCCGTGGCTGCCTCCCTCGCCGAATTCGACGTTCCTATCAGCGACCGGCAGATGGTCCTCACGCTTCTTCGCGGCCTCAGTGGCAAGTTTCACCATATGGTGTCCATTCTCAAGATGCACCAGCCGTTTCCAACATTTACGAAAGCATGCACTCATCTGTTGTTGGAGGAGCTAGAGATCGACGCTCGTCCTCCGTCCCTACCGGCTGCTCTCGTTGCTGCGATGCCGTGTCCAGTGGCCCCAGGTGTCACAACTGCTCCTCATTCAGGGGCGCCTCCTCCCCCCACGCCTAGCTGCACCAACCAAAGGCCAGCGCAACGGCGTCCGCGGCAATTCTACTAGTGGCAGTTCTCTAGCGACCTCTACTGGAGCGGCCCTAGGTGGAATGGGCGGCATCTCTCCCGGAATGACTATCTACCCGTCGTTTGCCCACCCTTGGGCTGGCACCCCGCGCATGTGGCCGTACGATCAGTCCGACTGTCCTCCGCTGCCACAGCATGCGTTCCATGTAGCCCCGCACTATGGCGGTTTTGGTGCTCTTTCCAGCACCTATGGCGGCACATACGGTGCCCCATCGTCCCTATATGGCATGTACTATGGGGGAGCTACACCATCGAGCTTCCAAGCGTCCTCACCGGCGGGCTTCCAGGCGCCTTCACCGGCGTACCAGGTGGCACCTTGGCCGCCTAGTCATGGAGGTTGGCACCCGGACTCCCTGGCGCACTCTTTCAACACCATGACGCTCAATCAACCGGGCTCTGAATGGTATGCTGATATGGGTGCCGGTTCCCACATAAACTCGGACACTGGTATACTCTCGACTATTTTCCCACCCTCTTCATCTACTCCTTTATCTATCGTTGTGGGCAATGGTGCTTTACTTCCTGTCACCGTCACTGGATCCCATCATTTTTTCTTACCGCACCGTGATCTTACTCTTAATAATGTTTTGGTATCCCCTAACATTATTAAGAATTTAATTTCTATTCATTGGTTTATCACCGACAATAATTGTTCCATTGAGTTTGATCCATTTGGTTTTTCTGTGAAGAATCTGCAAACCAGGAACGTGATCGTCAGGTGCAATAGTTCTGGTGACCTCTACCCATTTTTTGCACCACCTACTAGCACCTCCGCATTCGTCGCTGCACCCACCTCTTTTTGGCATCGCCGTCTCGGTCATCTTAGACACGATGTTCTGTTCAAACTTCTTAGGTCCAATGTCATTTCCTGCAATAAAGATGACATCGATCATTTATGTCATGCGTGCCAACTCGGTCGTCATGTACGTCTACCTTTCGGTTTATCTACCTCTCGTGCTATTCACAACTTTGATTTAATCCATTGTGATCTATGTACCTCTCTAATTGTTAGTGTGTCAGAATATAAATATTATCTTGTTATTCTTGATGACTGCTCTCACTATATTTGGGCTTTTCCCATTCGTCTCAAATCCGAGACATTTTCCACTATTTCTACCGTTTTTGCGTATGTTCGCACACAGTTTGGCACCACCATCAAGAGCATCCAGTGCGACAATGGCCGTGAATTTGATAATCCCCAGACCCGCACGTTTTTTCTCTCCCACGGTATTGCCCTCCGCATGTCGTGCCCATACACTTCTCAACAAAATAGTAAAGCAGAGTATTCTATTCGTGCCTATACACTTTTCAACAAAATGGTAAAGCAGGCAAGTCTTCCTCCAGCTTACTAGGTTGAGGCCCTTCACACTGCCACATATCTTGTGAACCGCCTCCCCAACACAACACTCGCCTTCTCCACACCATACTCCGTTCTCTTCTCTGTCCTGCCCTCCTATGATCATCTCAAAGTTTTTGGTTGCGCCTGTTACTCCAATATGTTCTCTACAGCGCCCTACAAACTTGCTCCTTGTTTTTCTTTATACGTGTTCCTCGGCTACTTCTCGGAGCACAAAGGCTATCGATGCCTCGAGCTTCAGTCGAACCACATTCTCATTTCTAGACATGTTGTTTTTGATGAATCCTTTTTCCCTTTCTCTGACATGTCTACCACACCCATGGCACCCTCCGCCCTAGACTTTCTTGTCGATGATCATGATCTCACTGCTTCAGTTCCTGGAGCCTCTTTTTTGCGTGCAGATACAGTAGATTCCTCAGCGGCACACCCTGTGCCTGAGGCCCCACTTGCGCCATCGAGCCTTGGTGCAGGGCCGTGGTCGTCCGAGTCCACGTCATCTGGTGCCGCTGCCCCTGTGCACCCCGTACAGGTCACTGCTAGCGGTGCCCCACCGACCACGAGTGTTGCCGGTCCTACTGCCCCTGCTGGTCGCGCTCAGGTTGTTGCCAGCGGTATCGGCCGCACAGCTGCCACTCGACCGACTGTCATCTCTCCAGTGACCAATGCGCACTCTATGCGCATATGTGGCAAAGATGGCATTGCGCAACCCATGGATTGCCTCAATCTCCACGTTGTACCCATGTCGCCTCTTCCTCGCTCCATTCGTGATGCCTTGTCAGACCCCAATTGGTGATCTGCTTTGCAGGCTGAGTATGACGCTTTGATTGCCAACGACAAATGGAGTCTTGTGCCTCGCCCTCCTGGCGTCAATGTTGTGACTGGAAAGTGGATTTATCATTACAATTTGCTCGCCGATGGATATCTGGATCGTTACAAGGCTCGCTAGGTTCTGCAGGGTTTCACACAACGGCCTAGTGTTGACTATGATGAGAATTTCAGTCAAGTTGTCAAGCCTGCGACAGTTCACGTGGTTCTCTCTCTGGCATTATCTCAGAACTGGCCCATTCATTAGTTGGATGTGAAGAATGTTTTTCTCCATGGCACTCTCACTAAGACAGTGTACTGCGTGTAGCCTTCTGGATTTGTGGATTCTTCTCACTCAGATTTTGTCTGTCGGCTCAACAAGTCTTTATATGATTTGAAGCAGGCTCCTCATGTTTGGCATCACAGGTTCGTCTCTCACCTTATGTCACTTGGATTTGTTGAAACAAAGTCAGATACTTCTCTCTTCATATATTGCCGCGGTCTACACACAGCCTGCTTAACCTTACTGTCTCCTCTGCTGGATTACTCAAGAATATCATTGAGACTCTCCGGCGTGAGTTTGCTATGACGGATATGGGTCAGTTGCATCATTTTCTAGATATTTCTGTGACCCGCTCCGCAGTATAGTCAGGATATTTTGGAGCGTGCCGGGATGAGTGTGTGCAAGCCATGCAGCACGCCTGTTGATCTCCACTCCAAATTATCTGCTGACGAACCGCCTGTTGAAACAAAGTCAGATACTTCTCTCTTCATATATCGCCGCAGTCCAGACACAGAATACTTACTGCTCTATGTTGATAACATTGTCCTTAACTGCCTCCTCTACTGAATTATTGAAGAATATCATTAAGGCTCTCTGGCGTGAGTTTGCTATGACGGATATGGGTCAGCTGCATCATTTTCTGGGCATCTCTGTGACCCTCTCCGCAGATGGCCTATTCCTTTCTCAGCGGCAGTACAGTCAGGATATTTTGGAGCGTGCCGGGATGAGTGCGTGCAAGCCGTGCAGCACGCCTGTTGATCTCCACTCCAAATTATCTACTGACGGACCGCCTATCACTAAGGCTACATAGTACCGTAGTCTCATCGGCGCTCTGCAGTATTTGACTTTCACCTGACCAGACATTACCTTTCCAGTTCAGCAGATCTGCCTCTATATGTATGATCCTTAAGAGCCGCACTTCGCTACTCTCAAGCAGATCATGCGCTACCTACAGGGCACCCTGTCTCTTGGGCTGACCATGCACCGATCTTCGCCCGCAGATCTTGTTGTTTACACAGATGGCGACTAGGCTGGCTGTCTTGACACTCATCGGTCGACCTCTGCTATGCAGTATTTCTCGGGGATAACTTAGTGTCCTAGTCTTCCAAGCGTTAGCATACGATCTCTAGATCGAGTGCTGAAGCTGAATATCGTGCTGTGGCAAATGGTGTTGCTGAAGCTACCTAGCTGCGCCAGCTACTCCTTAAGCTTCACCACCCCTCTCGACGTGCCACCTTGATCTATTGTGACAATATCAGTGCTGCATATCTCTTCAGCAACCCGGCGTAACATCAGCGGACGAAGCATGTTAAGATTGATCTCTATTTCGTTCGAGAGAAGGTCGCCCTTGGTCACGTTTGGGTCCTACATGTTCCTACGACATCGCAGTACGCCGACGTCTTTATCAAGGTCCTTCCTACCTCACTATTTTAGGAGTTTCGATCTAGCCTAAATGTTAGCGATGCTCCCGATTAGACTACGGGGGAGTGTTAGTCTAATTATAGTAAGTTAACCCGCGTGTATAGGTATGCGGTTGCGTGTGTAAGCCACCTCGACTGCCTATATATACCGATACATTAACAGGAAATACAATCACCAATTCCTACATTTTCACAATATAACCTGTCAATGCACAGTAGCCACGCAGGATTCCCACGAGGGCATTGGAGATCTTCTCCTTGATGCAGCACATATGAGCCTGACAGAGCTTACATCTTGTTTGTTGCATATGGAAGAGACAGCTTTCGTGAAAGTACACGCAGTTTGTGATGGATAATTTGCCAGTTTTGTGTCCAAGAAATCAACAGTGCGGCTATGATGCTGCCACTGTCTGAACTCTGTAAGTGAGAGCTTCTGGATAATTTGGTGCTGCTTTTCAGATGCAGAAGCCGCAAAAGCGATGAAATAGCAGGGGATTGCGCCGAGGATGAAGTCCTACGTGCTGCTGCTGTTGGCGCCTTGTTTGTCATTGATTTAGCTATTGAAATGTACTATTCTACTCTCAGTAAACAATTTTTTTCTTATTTTATACTCTGAGCTATTGAAATGGATGGATTTACTCCCTCATACTATTTCTTTTTTTAAACTCTATATAAGTCATATTTTATACTGAAATTCTAGGTAAAACGTTTTTTTAGACTTTCTTTGGAAGCACCTAATACAGATTTAAACATCAAGATTTTAAAATTCAAGCAAACAATCATGAAAAAAATCAAAATATTTTTAAACTTTAATTATGGTGTCATCTGTGGCTAAAAGTTAGTAATGAAAGGAGAGATGTTATGAAGGATTAAAATAAAACATTTTCAATACTTTAGGGTCAAATGAAAAAAGAATAATTTAGGGGGTTAAGTGATGCAACTAAGATGTTCTGGGGAGCAAAATAAACTTTTTTTCTAAGCTATTTGACATTATTTGCATGGATGAGTTATAATTGGTGCTATTTTTTTTCTATTGCACGCGTCAACGCTAGTCTAGTTTGTTTCATCCTTCCTCACTAGCTTTCTGTGGCCTACGCGTTTTCCTGCTTCCTAAAACTAGATCTGCTTCCTCTGGCTATGCCGCCATTGGGCACGTCGTCATGGTCAACCCCTATCTGTCCTCCTCCACCAATGCCCACGTCTACACAGACTGCACTTATTGGTTGTTGCCATGGCCCGCAATAGTGAGCGATAGTGGGCTAGTAATTTTTCCATTGGGATCGGGTGGAAATTTCCACCCACTTGTGAGGAGGGTGGGGCTCTAGAAATTTACAGAAGGAGGGTAGGGATGGGACTCACCCATAGGTCTAGGGGTATATGTAATTCCCCTAAAAATTGTCTTGGTCTAATTTATTTGATAAATATTTAAAATATAACTTAAGCCTAATTCTTAACCTCACTCTCTCTTTGTATCTCATCCAATTATCCCTAACTACTAACAACTCGTTTTTATTTTCGTAATTTAGTTAAAAACAAAATTTATTATATTATTTTGTTAACTTTACATGTTATTTAAGTATTATTTACCACTTATTTAAGTATTATTTACCACTTACTTATGTCATTAAGTACTTTAGAATTTCAGTATATTATTATTATTTTATATGTTATAATATTTTTATGAAGTATTACATATGGGTGATAAGGGGCCACGCTCACCCTCAGGGACGGGGCAGAAGCGGTCCAATCTGGCCTCACCCGGACCCGTTATTACTTTCTATGCTTGTTTCTATTTTTATCCCTCGACATACGCATGGTTATTGTTTCTTTGAGGTGCAAACTGTGCATTGACGGTGTTCGATGAAAGGACCAAAAATGACATCACTCATCAAGTGTGTGCTATTGTACTTTGAATTATTTGTCTATATGTTGGCACTCGCGAGAGCTGTTCAGACGCGAAGAGACCCGCTAAGAGAGCGAGAGAGCGTGAGTTGATAGAGACCTGATGTAAAAACACACTTAAACATATAAAGATCTGAGAGATCTACTTAAATTCAATGCAGATTCTTATCTTCAAGGTTTAAGGGTGTGAAAGTCAATTTGACCTATAATTGATAAGGAGATAAAGATGACGAGATCTACGAGCTTATCTATCGATAGGCCGATACGGACTCACGCTATCAGCTGATTGCCGATAGGACAGTAGTGCTCATACATCGGTTGATCAACCTATAAATCTGTAGGCAAAAAGACATGAAATAAAGTAAATAATTCATTGGCTGTTAAGCCAATTATGCTTCGAATACAATATGCAATAAATAGTAAGGAGTGTGACCTGATCGTCTAAATATACCAAAACCAGCGACCACCGTAACCATATCGTTAAAGCCAGCCTTGATAGATTGGACCAAATAAAGACAATATGATGCTGAGGCTAATGCTACCAAGAGGGTGGAGGCTAGATCAGACATGCCAATAGAAGGAATGGGTGAACCCATTGGCTGCTATCGACCGAGGGTCCAATGCAGGCGTATAACTAAACTCATTAGCTATCTAAGTCGATGGGAGGATCGAAACCCATTAGATCCCGATACTAGCCATATCGGATATAATCTTGATAGATTAGACCTAACTGAGATAGTATCAGGCCAGATTCAACGGGACTAGATCGATCGCTAATGGATTAATCGTCAAAAATATATATATGTATTGGTTGAACAACCGATACATTAGGCATGAAGCATAGCATAAGGATAAATCATTGGCTGGCCACTCTGATGAAATATTGTGAGAAGACCTGTCGACCTATGGTTCGATCTACTACCATAGGTCTAAAGGATCAGACTTAACCAATGCAGCACGAGATTGATGACGGTAGAAGAAACTTGATAAGCCAATAGGTCTCATGCGAATGTGATGTGGTGTGTCTGATCGAACTAAGAGATCGGACCTAAATGATGCAGCCTTAAGCAGAGCGGACACACTAGGATATTAGCACAACATACCCCTTCGCTAGAGATTGGATCTATCTGATGTAGCCCTGTATCGAGAACTAAAACCCGTCGAAAAAAACATAGATGAGCTAGGGTGGTGATGCATCGAGATTGTGTATTGATATGTGTCAATATATTACAAGGTTCTAGGGGGTGTATATTTATACCCTAGGTTACAAGAGTCTAATATAGTTATAAACAAACTTTGAACTTTCTTTCCTAATCAGAATAGAATTTTTTTTTCTAAAAGTTAACATAACTAACTAAACTTGTCTATCTATCTTATATAATATATTCTATAAAGATTCAATCAAAATTTCAAGGTTTCCATGACTACTCGTCCCATCTGAATAATATTTCATATTTGACAGAATCAAATTCATCCTCATCCATCCGATCAGATTTTTTTCCTATATCAATTGACTTCTTTCTATAAACAAATTGGCTCCACATCCATTGATTGATTCTGTTTACAGGCCTACCAAATTTTAATGTTAATACATGCCTCTTAATTTTGAAGTTTGTTAACATACTTCAAAATTCTGACTTGTTACAATTCTCCTCAGACTAAGGCGGCCCACTACATCTCACAAATAGTACCAATCGGCCTAGATTCCCGTTAGGTCATCATACCCCTCTAAAGCATTTTGCCTCCTTAGCCCCTTTCTTCACGCCTTCACATCACCAGAGCCTCCAAAACCTCGACGAGCTCTGACGAGCTCAGGCAAACCACCGCGAGATTGTCCACCGATCACTGATCTTTATTCATCTTTTCCTTGTGTAATGGCATCGATGACCATAGTCCTAAGGTAACCCTTCTATTCATTCCCATGCTCTACAATCTAGATAGATTTAATACGTACCGATGTTCATCTATTCCTCATCAGGTTCTTATTTACTCTAGATCCTTAGGAGTCAAATCCTAATTCCAACTGCTGACCATCCAGATTTCTTTTACCTTGGTCACATGGGCAGTGAGGATCTAATAGATTTTATCAACACCGAAACAGAGTGAATCTCCTTCAAGACATTGTCTATGTTAATTGACGACTAGACCAATAGTTCTAGATCTTGGTCTAGCAAACTTATTGGACGGAGGAACTAGTACATCAGAGTATCAGCCACCAAGAGAATAGTTTGTGAGGAGACCGAAATTGGCCACTACATCAATCTCTCCCTATCCAATGTTGGAGAAAAATGAGCCTCTGCTCACATCGGCTTCTTATTTCTAGTCAGACACTCTCAACGCCTTTCTGTTTGGTCACGGACCGATGGCCCCCAACTTTGATGGACATTGTCATGCTTAGCTCTGTCAACACCACAAATTAAATCCACTAGTCCAACCTCTGGTTCAAACTCACCTATTGGTTGAACACCAAAACCATTAGTGTTTGGACTTAGTACATTTTTCTTCACAGTAAGACTTTCGGACGAGTTGATGATCGGAAACATGTTGCATTTTTAAATCTATGGCCAGAATGGTTTGTCTTCGGCGGTGTGACCCTTGGCCCAACGACTAACATGCAATATTTGGCAAAGTGTTTAGCCAATCATCATCAATTCCCCTTGGGGCAATACTTACTTGGAGCCACTTATCATCTGCTCCATCAAGTGGCAAACAAGTTATCAGTGGCCAACTAGTTGGACATATTGGTGGCCCCTGGTGGTTTATACAACTTTGGCTGAATGTTTATACTTTCAAAGTCATCACTGAGACCTCCTTTACCAATTTGACTTTCCCAGCCAATTACTCAAAAGGGAGTGAAGTTGGCTGACGCTGATGCATCTTAATGGGTCAAGCTAAATCGGCTCTTCCTGGCAACAATATAGCTCCCATTGAACTAGGTTAGTGGTTCAAGACCTTCTACTATGATTTCACCAAAGAAACTACCCTCTGGTTTGCATATGAGGATGCAACATCATTTGAAATGCCCTCTAGGTTCAATCATCTCAATGCTATAGCCGATGAGGAGTCAAAGATTCTATTTCTATCAGCCATCACTCCTAATCATCTACCAACTAGATTTTCGTTGGGCCAATCCCAACATCCCTCGTATGAATTTTATCATCCATCCGTTAGCTTTCATTGGTTGGGATTCAGCTAGCTTCCTATCGGCTTATTTTTCATCGACAAACTCCAAGTCAAGGAGACATGAATAGTGCCCTAGAGTACACTGAGGATGATAATAAAATGCCTATCGTTCGGCGAGATCACCATCTTTGAGCTATACACTGCCAATACCGAACTTTTCACTTGATTGTGATTGGAATGGAGAAAACACCTGTTTAGTGTAGGAGTAGGCGTAGGCTACAATAGCATAAAATATTTTTTTTGTTACCACATACACCAGAACATCATGCGAAGAAGAGATCATGGACCATTACCACGAGACACAAAGTGCAGCGGAAGCAGGGTTGGACAACCCGACCCAACCATGCGCGTGTCGAGGTAGTAGATAAAGTAGTTGATCACTAATATTCTGATGCTGATCAACACCGCAACGAGCAACACCTCTACCGGTATCCATATGTTTGGGGTTGGAATGCTGATTACGGGTGTACTAGCACACGCAAGCGGCTAGGATTTTGCTCGGGAGGTAGCAGCTAGGGTTTTTGCTCAAGGTGAATAGAGATATCTGTCTTCGACCTCCTTGCCTCTTTATATATAGGCTTTCTTACTTGGGCCTAGGAAACCATGACCTAATAGGTATTTTAACTTGTTAAGCGTGCGATCCTATAGGTTCACATATATTTAGTCATGAACCAAAAATGCCTTTTCATCACCTTGTTAATAGCTGTCTCTAGTAAGGCATATTAACTCAAAGTATACTATTCGCGTCAGAACCCAGCGCGAGCACGCCAATGCCTAGGAGGTCTGTTTAGCTCTAGTGCAGGCCGATCGACTTCTCTCCGTGGCTCGAGGTACGTGTGCCGAGACCCGTGGGGTTCGGTTGGCTCCGGCGCAATGATGCGGATGTGGGCATGCCAGTCAATTTGACACTGCAATTAACAAGGAGGTGAAGGCAAACGGGTCAGTCCGACGACGGGCCGATACGAGCCCTCGCTATCGGCTGGCTATCGATAGGATCGAGTTAGTCATCAGTCGCGTCCGGATGGCTTCTGTTATCGGCTGATTGCCGATAGGAATCAGGATGCCCTTCCATCGGCTAGGGATCCGATGTAGCTGTAGACGGATGTCGATGAAAGATAGGATGCCTCTGGGTGTAGCGAACGCAAGACCCTGATCCATCGGTCGCAGAGCCGATGGAGGCATAGGATTGTACTCAGAGAGTAACAAGGCACGAAGTGGCAAGGATTCATATAAAAGGGACCGGCTGTAAAGCCGATGCCACTCTAGAGATGGCAGCACGAGACCCATCGCCCACCATGACGACGTTGTTGGCACCGAATCTCGAAGATCGCATATAACCGAGATAGTATGAGAACGAGGCCAAAGACGACGGGACGATGGACGTCGGATCGGTTGTGCTGAAGCAAGGCTGATGAGAGGATGTCTCTTTGAAGATAGGCACACATCGGTTGGAAAGTCGATGCACTTGGTATTGCGCTCAAAGGAAAGTCTCTGCAGACCTGGTGCGCATCGGCCGAGGAGCCGATACATGAGACGTGACGCTCAACGTATAGATAACTCATCGACTAACACTCCGATGAAACGCTATACTGAAACCTATATGCCTAAAGCTCATTCTACCATTAGCAGCCTCGTAGGTCGAACCTAATCGATGCAACACGAGACCGACGACGGCGAAGAGAGCTTGATAGACCGCTAGATACTGCACGGACGTGATGCGATACATCATATCGACCTAAGAGGTTGAACCTAACCGATGCAACCTTAGACAGAGCGAGACATATCGAGATAGTGGTGGGACTTACCCCTTCACCGGAGATCGGACTTAACCGATGCAGCCCTGCATCGAGAGCTAGACCCCGCCGTTAAAAACCTAGATGAACTAGGGTAGCGATGCACCAAGGTTGTATTGATCGAAGGATTGATGATTACATGTTTCCATGGGGTCTATATTTATACCCTGGGTTTATAAAGTCCGACGCGTTTACAATAACCATCGGACGTTATTTCCTAACAAAAATAAAGAAAAATATCTCTAAGGAAGTTAACTAACTAACTAACTAAATCTTCCTATCCATATAAGATAGGATAGAATACCCTGCCGTGAATCATAGCTCCTTCTCAAACTCGGTCTTTATCTAATAATCTTCTATTCTGGGATAGAGTCTTTCCTTGCCTCAATCCGATCGGCTTCTTCCTTGTAGCAATCTGATACTTCTACGCTTAAGCCGATCGTCTTTCTAATCTATTGTTGGGCTTTCCAAATTTTGGTGTTAATACATACGTAAAGATTATATCTGTTATATACGAATCCCTTTGCCTTACAATATCGATTGAGCTCAAGACGAGATTTGTGTCATCTTCTTAATAGCTCAATCACTCTCTCGATCCTATGATGGATTATAAACTTGTGATTGACTCCTCAATTATGTTGGCATGGCCATGCACTTATATAATCCATTACATCAAGGAGACTAGAGATATCACTCGCACAGGAGGGCCAAATTCTATCTTGATCACTCACATCCCACTATATATTTTATATAGTAAACCCGAATACTAGTTTTATGACTATCCTGTTATTGAGTAGCGTTTGATAGTCTCAAAATAAGCTACTATATATGTTAGGAATCATGATGATCTCATGTCTAAGGACTCTACACAAACACTACTTAAGATTAACTGATGACACATAAAATCTCTATAGTATCTCATATGGTTATATCCAATATATGTTCACTAATATATATCCATATTATCGATTTGATATCTCCATATCATGATCCAAGAAATATGATTATCAATTAATACATATGTTCATCTTACAATCATATTTGTTACTTATATGATATATGATTAGAGATTATTGAGAAATAGCAACATCTGACATTAGGAGTCTCATGATCAATAATGATAATGTCTATTTAAAGAAACAACTTAATATATCATAAACATAGTATGTGATATTTATAACATCTCCATATTGCCTCTAGGGCATATCACTAACATTTAGTTCATTGACTAAATAGTGTTGCTTACGCCTCAACCCTGATTTTGTAGAGTCTGATGAAGAGGTAATACTTCTCCATGCTCTATTTTCTTTGATTATATTACGCAAACTTCCACCACCTTGTAGGTCGATGATAAAGAAGCACCAACAACTAGTGCGAGTGGCCGGCCGATTATGTACAAACCACACTTGATCGAACCCCATCTAGGATATGGTGCTTCTTCTCCATTGTCTCTTCTCTAGGTGTCGCGGTGAAATGGAACAAAGCGCAAGAAGCTGGTAACTTGCCCTATCTCAAAGAAACATAAATCCAGCACCGATGTCATGGTCACGATGCCAATCTCCCAAGCACCTCCCATTATAGCAACATTGACTTCCTCATCCTTACTCGTATGTGCCAAATCTTATCTTTATCTGGTCTTCACACTTTTTCTGATAATTTCATTTTTTCTAGCTCAAACCATCAGTTTTGAAAGTTTAATCATCATTTGAAATTCTTGCAGACATTGAGCCAATGGTCCCTCTAGAAATCTCGACATCTTCAGTAGCCGATCTTCAAATTAGAGACACCGAGATGGTCTCCATTACCTCCACATTGGACATCGGCCCCTTCCTAATGAGACTACTCAACGAGCTGATGCTGATGACGCTTATCACACCACCACCAATGTCCCATCTTAAGTAACTTCATCTCATACCTATATTTTCGCTTTCACCCATTATTCTCCTATTTACCGATGTCAATCTATAGTCTTTAGCTGATTTTTGCCTCCTTTGACATCGGCAAATACCTAGAGATAAATGAAGATACAGCCACGAGTGTGGTGATTAATCCATCTCTACCAGCTGATGTATGCGAACAACTATTAGACATCATCCATCGGGTGGAAATCCCAATCAGCTTACTAGTGTAAGATTGTGGACCAATCCGGGCGAGACTCGTTAAAATTAAGCATCCTAAGGAACTCACTAACATTGATCCCTGCTTCCTATCTAGAATCACATAGGATCCAGCTGATCATGACCAGGCAGCGTATAGCCGATCGTGCTGAATAGAAAGATTTGGCTAAAAACGATTGGCTATCTTCCCAAACCGAGAAGAAAAAACTCAATGACATGATAGCTGCCTCTAGAAAACCCAATCCAAACGGACTCTACTAAGGAAACGAGAAGTCGATTTGATTGCAGAGCTCAATAACATGTGTAAAAATATTGAAGTCACAGAATCCCACCTTATCGGCTTACCATGATTAATACACGATCTACAGGCTAGAGTGACAGCAACAGTGCATCAAGTAGCTCGTCGGCATTAGAATTTGAAGACTATCCCTGCTCCTATGATGAAAACATCCGTGCCATCAATGAGATTGACAAAATTTGCCTGCATGTGATCGAAGCGATTAGAAAATTTCTGTAATATTTCAATGCTGAAAACTTGTGATGTTACTTCTTTGAAACATTTGGTGTCTACAATATAACTTGATCGGCTCTATTGATTCTAGTTTATTTTATTCTAAAGGCGATATCAAATGATATCGGCTCTTGTTTTGAAGAGTATTAGAAATCAGTCACACTTAGCCGATTTAGGCAAGCGATATCAACTGATTGCGGCTATCCTAAGCCGATATAACACTATTGGCTATTGTCCTGAAGATAATTAGAAATCGGTTGCGCTTAGCTAATTAAGGCATCGTCTCAAACACTAGGATAAGACTTCTTTAGATACTTCCCATTAAGCACTTTGGCAAATTGTTCTCCTTCAAGATTCTCTAGTACATAAGCATTACTAGGCACACAACAAGTGATCTAATAGGGCCCTTCCAAATTAGGCGACCATCTTCCAAACTTATTATCACTATACCCGATTAGCAGAATTAGTTTCCAAATAAGATCTCCCTTAGAAAATTATTTAGTCGTCACCTTTTTGTTCTAATGACTGGCTACCATAGTTTTATTTTCCTTAATCCTTTCAAACTCTCTTAGCTGATTCTGAGCCAAATCATCAAGCTCGTCTGCTATTAAATTATAATAATCATCGGCTTTCAGTTGATCTTGCAGAGATATTCTCCTGAAACCGATGTTAATTTTTCATGGCAAAATTGCTTCATGACCATATACCAACAGATATGGCGGTACTCGAGTAGATCTAGGGCATGTCATCCGATAGGCCTATAATGAATCAGCTAATGTGGTATACCATCTTTGTGGCTTTTCATCAATCTTATGCTTGATTAACTTGATTGAACTTTTATTAGAAGTTTTGGCTTGTCCATTGGCTTAAGCATAATAAGGTCACAAATTCAACAATTCAATCCCCATACCAATAACAAACTATTGAAACTTATCGGATACAAAAATATATCCTTGATCGGTAGTTATTGTTTGCGGAATCCCAAACCAATAGATAATATGTTGTTTGACAAAATCAATCACATCCTTAGATGTAACTTTCTTCAAAGGAAAAACTTCTACCCACTTTGCAAAATAATCCATTGCTGCTAATATAAACTTAAGCACTTTACTTAAAAAAGGATAAATCTTATCGATCATATCAATTTCCCAACCTCTGAATGGCCATGGCTTAATGATTGGATTTATAGCCAATGTTGGTGCTGCTTGCCACCAAACCTTGTGGGGAAGGGTTCGACTGGGCCGAGTAGAGGTCCGACTGGGGAGAGATGGCGGCTCGATCATGCGAAGGCTTGGGAGATCTGCTTAGCTCTAGTGCAGGTACTTAAGCTTCGAGGTTCGAGAGCACGCCAGTCAATTTGACACTACAATTGACAAGGTGAGGCAAACGGGTCAGTCGGACGGTGGGCCGATATGAGCTCTCGCTATTGGCTGACTGCCGATAGGATCGAGTTGGTCATCGGTCACACTCAGATGGCTCCTGCTATTGTCTAGTTGCCGATAGGGATTGGGACGCTCTTCCATCAGTTGGGGAGCTAATGTAGGCATAGGCAGATGTTGACAGATGTGATGGCTTTGGGTGTAGTGAATGCGAGATCTTGATCCATTGGTCGTAGAGCTGATGGAGACACAGAAGGGTATTTAATGGATAGTAAAGCACGCGACATCTCTCCTGGTTGCCGATGAAAGCTATAGCGCTTGAGCATCGGCTGAATAGCCGATGGAGGCCTGAGAGATAGACGCATGGAAAGAATTATAGTACCTATCGGCCAAAGAGCCGATGATGCTCCGTGGCATCTGAAGTGCGGAGCGGGGCCGATCCCCCGTGAAGCCACAAGGGCTAGCGACCGTGGTAACAACGTCGTTAGGACCAGCCTCGATAGATCGGACTGAACCAAGATAGTATGAGGCTAGGGACTAACGACACAGAGATGATAGAGGCTTGTACCGAACGTAACGATGAGGGAGGAAAGAGGCAAGGTTATCGGCTACCTACTGGCTGAACGTCTAACGCAGGCCTACACCTAAACCCATCGGCCGCTCGAGTTGATGAGGAATGAGACCCCCAAGATCTTGACGCCGGCCACGTCAAACGTGAGCCCTGGAGGATTGGACTAAACCGAGACAGTACCAGGAAGCTTTCGTCATGTCCGGATCAACCTCTAGTGGATCGATCGTTAGACCATACGTGAGACGGTTATGGGACTTGCGTTGAGGATAACTCATCGGTTACTCACTCCGACGAGACACCGCCAAAGACCCACCGGGGCATTGGCTCGAACCACCGCCGCTGATCTCGTAGGTCAAACCTAACCGATGCAGCACAAGACTGTGGACGGAGGAGGGAGACCAACGCACTAGCATGCTTCGCGCGGACGTGATGAGCTATGCTCGATCCGACTAAGAGGTCAAACCTAACCGATGCAGCCTTAGACATAACAGAGCGTATGGTAAGAAGACATCTCTGAAAGCATGCGTACATCGATCGGTAGGTCGATGCACTAGGCGTGACGGTCGATGGAAGTCTTCTGAACACATATGCGTATCGGCTGAGGAGCCGATATGCTGGACGTGTTGCTCAAGGTATGGATAACTCATCGGCTAAACACTCTGATGAAACGCTGGGTAGAGACCTACAAGCTTATGGCTCAATCTACTATCACAGCCTCGTAGGTCGAACCTAACCAATACAGCACAAGACGGACGACGACAGAGAGAGCTTCGTAAACTAATAGACCTCGCACGGATGTGATGTGATACACTCGATCTGACTGTGAGGTCGAACCTAACCGATGCAGACTTAGACAGAGCAAGATAAACCGGGATAGTGGTAGGACTTATCCCTTCGTCGGAAATCAAACTTAACCGATGCAGCCCCGCGTCGAGAGCCAGACCCCGCAAACCTAGAAAAGCTAGGATGGTGATACGCCAAAATTGTATTGATCGAGAGATGATTTACAGCCGTCCTGGGGGTCTATATTTATACCCTGGCATTACAAAGTCTGACGTGGTTACAATAACCATCAGATGTTATTTCCTAATAATATAAAAGGAAAATATCTCTAAGGAAGTAAACTGAACTAACTAAACCTTCCTATCAATATAAGATACGGTTTCCATAGATAAATTACCTTGTCGTGATTTCCACGGCTACTTTTTAGACTCGGCCTCATTTGGATAATCTTCTATAATTAGACGAAATCCTTCCTCGCTTCCTTCAATCAGCTTCTTTCCTGTGGCAATCGGACTCTTCTTTACTAAACCGATTGGTTTCCAATCTTTTCCTAGGCTTACCAAATTTTTGCATTAACAGGTGCTTGTTGTTTGTTTCTAAACTGTTGACAACAATTACAGTCCTTATAGTACCTGAAGCAATCTTCCAGTATTGTCGGCGAAAAATATCTAGCTCTTCTTGACAACCATTTTATATTATGAGCTAATTGATGAGACCCACCGATGTCATCATGTACCTCGGAATAATCATTGTATCTTATTCTAAACCCAAGCATTTTAATAGAACTTCATCATGGTTCGATAATATAATTTCTCATCAAGCAACACATACTTAGTAGATTTCTAGCAAAATTTTCTAGAAGCCGATTGTGATGGATTTTGCAAATATTGGATAATCTCCATCTCCAATCATCAGCTTCAATACAATTATTGATATTGGCTATTTGAACTTCCATATTTCTATCCAACCGATATCCTAAAGCAATCTGAGCAAAATCATTGGCTTCTAAATTCTGCTCCATAGGAATATGATTTAATGACAACATCTTAAAATCTTTCAATAAATGTTGACATTCTTTATAGTATAAGCTCAAGACATCATCTTTGCACTCATATTCACTGGATGGCTGCTTGATCACCAATAATGAATCCTGATGAACTCTATAGTATTGGTATAGATTTCTTTTAAAAGTTAAAGTCCTTTGAGTACTGCTTCATACTCCACTTGATTGTCGGTACGATAGGGCTTAATTGTAAAAACAAACTCAAATCTTGCCCTAAGGCGATACAATCACTAAGCTGATACCAAATTCATGCTTGCAAACTAAGGTTAATAGCACCGAGACGGCGGAGGCTAGATCGAACATGCCGACGGAAGGAACGGGTGAACGCATTAGCTGTTGTTGGTCAAGGGTTCGATGTGAGCACATATCTAAACTCATTGGCTATTTGAGCTAATAGGGAAACAAAACCTGCTAGATCTCGTTTACCATCCCTATCGGACACAGTGTTGATAGATCGAAACTAACCAAGGCAATATCAGACCGGATCCGATGGGACTAGATTGATCGCTATTGGATTAATCATACAAGATATATTTATTTATTTATTTATGTCGGCGGAACAACAGATAAATTAGGCATGAAGCACGTCGTAAGGATAACTCATCGGTTGGCCGCTCCGATGAAAGTTTCATATAGACCTATCGACTTACAGCTCGATCTACTACCACAGGTCTAGAGGGTTAGACCTAAACGATACAACATGAGACTGATGACAGTAGAAGGGGCTCGATAAATCAATAACACTTAGGCGAGCGTGATGTGGTATGTCTAATCGGATTAATAAGTTAGACCTAACCGATACAGCCTTAGGTAGAGTGGATAGACTTGGATGGTGGTGGGACTTACACCATCGTCGAAAATTGGACTTTACCAATGCATCCAATGTCAAGAGCTAAAACCCATCTGAACAAACCTATATGAGATAAGGTGGCGATGCAACGAGATTGTGTATTGATCTATGTCGATATCTTACGTTTTAAGAGGTTTATATTTATACTGAGATTAAGAGAGTCCGATATAGTTAATGTTCTTTTCTAATTAAAAAATAATTTTTTTACGAAATTAAACTATTTTATAAAATATATTCATAAAACACTTTTATCTTTTTTTCCTTTAGCTTCCTAAGCTGATGGGATTTCCATCTATTGAGTGATACTATTTGTGAAACCTACTAAATTTTAACTTTTAACGTTAAACACTATGCTACCACTAATTTTGCACAGAGAAAAGTTTACAACAGGTTGCCTGTGACGGTGCTTGGGATTATCTCGACGGGATGTTGCTTTATCAGATAATAAACAATTAACGAACCTATTTCTTAATGAACAGTGGTCGTTCTAGAGGCAATCTTATAAATAACATAATTTCACGTGGAACTGATTTGTGTATATGGTTGTTGGAGTAATCGGATTTCTTCCCAATGGAAGAAACTGAGAAGCCGGGAATAGAGAGAGGCAGGTCCGCAGGTCGATTTCTAAAATAAAATGAAAGTAAAATAGAATACAGGTAGTAATAATTCGACCAGTGTTTTGGTAACCATATTACTATCAAGGAGGGAGAGTTCTTTAAACCCAACTACTTATTGCTAAATCTAAAACTTTCCAGGATGATTGTATTGTATTTATAATATTAATAATAGTAGACCATATAACATATGGGTTGAAAGTCAGTGACTCACAATAAATATTAGGAATATCTCTTTATATGATTTTGCTAGAAGAATGACGGGGCCAATGACTGACAACCAGAGAAACGAAAGCAGTAGGTAGGTATAATATGCCGTAGTAACGTCTTCTTATATGATTTTGTTAGTATAATAATAGAGGAAGTAGATAGGTGCAACATACCATAGGAACATCTACTTAAAAGATTTTTCATGGATGAGGGAATTTGATCCCATGACCCTCCACTTCACGAAAGGCAGAGCACTATGGTGGGTTTCAAAAGTTAATTAAATTAGTCTCACACTATAATTATACACCTGCTTCATAATACTAATTATAATATTATATTGTTATATTTTAGAACGTAAGTATATATTTGATAAATCTTGACAATAAAATTCATGGACAGAAATATAAATAGTCCCTTCTCATATGTCGCGGAGAAGAAAGGTAAATTCATGCATGCTGCAATACCAAGTCAGGACATGGGGCGTGAGGTAGCTAGGAAAATCCATCTATTCCAGAACCATGCCGTCCGTCCGAGTTCGCCGTCATTGCACCGTCGCGCCCGACGCTGGGCCGGCGCGTTGAGCTCTCGGCGTTGGACGCGTTCTGGGTACCCTTGCCCCCGCTCCTCCGCTTGCACCTCTTCACCTCCTCTGGTGCTGATCCGGCCGTGCCCTTCTTGGCGCTCTCCGAGTCTCTCCGCCTCTCCCTCTCTGAGACGCTCCCGTCGTTCCACCCCTTCGCCGGGAAGCTGGTTTACTCGCCGTCGTCGCGCACCGTCGCCATTGTCTGCCCCGAGGAGGGGGACGCCGGTGGCGGTGTCGCGTTCGTGGAGGCCGAGACGGACATGGAGTTCGGGGCCCTAGCCAGGTACGAGGACGTCGACGTGGACGTGCTCATGCAGCTCGCTTCGGACATCCGGCGGGACGAGCTGCCGGCGCCAGTGCTGGCCGTTCAGGCGACGGAATTCGTGAACGGCGGCGGGCGTGTGGTCATTGGGCTGGCGCTGCACCACGCGGCGGCGGACGGGCGCGGCCTGTGAAGGTTCTTGGAGGCGTGGGCTGCAGTGGCAACCGGAGCCGGAGCCGGAGGGGCGAATGGTCCAAGCCTGACGCCGCTGCACAACCGGAAGCTTGTCCGCTTCGACGGGGACGAGGAGTTCGCCGTGGCGTTCCTGCTGCAAGTCGCGCCGGGCCTTCCACGCTTGAGTCGTCGTCCAAACGACAATTCTCATTTAATATTCATGCATATGGCATCCAAGGGTGCTCGCAGATCGCTCCCGCGCAAGGCGGCGCACCTGAACCACCCCGCCAACCTCTCCTCCGGCGAACCTTCACCTTCTCCGCGGCTACCGTGAGTTACCTGAAGCGCCTCCTCCTCGCCACCACTGCAAAAGCCGGCGAGGCAGCGCCGTCCTCCTTCGCTGTGCTGGCCGCGCACGGGTGGATCTCCTTCGCGCGCGCCAGCGGGTTCGGTGCGGACGACGACACGGTGTTCGCCTGCTTCGTCGCCGACATCCGTGGCTGTCTCACTCCGCCGGTGGACAGCGCCTACACCGGCAACTGTCTCGCCTTCAACGACGCGAGCATGAGCGGGTCGGAGCTGACAGCGCCGGACGGGCTCGACAGGGCGGTGATGTCGATCAGGGAGGCAGTGAAGGCTGTGAAGGCGGCGCCATTAAAGGACAAGGACGTGTGGGTGAGCAGGTTCGCCGCGCTGCCGCCGGGCAGGACGGTTGTCCTGTCGAGGTCGGTGTACTTCCCGGCGTACACGGTGGACCTGGGGTTAGGAAGGCCGGCGAGGGCGGAGCAGCCGTCGTCCATGGGCAGTGACGGCCAGATGGTCTTCTCTGCCGGGAGGGAGGCAGGCTCGGTGCAGGTGTCGGTGGCGGTCGCCGTGGAGAAGATGGCGGCATTCCGCGAGATGTTCGCGGTGGACGTCGATGGCCGTGCGTGAAGTGTGGAGCTCGGCGCATGCATGGAGTAAAATAATGCTGCAGCGATCACTTTCGGTTGCGTTGATTTGATTTAATATCGAAATACGAAAATTTGTATTTGAATTCGAAACATGCGAACCAGCAGCACACCCAGGCATTGTTGCGGTCGTTGGTCTTGAACATGCAGACTGCAGATTAAATAAAAATAAATATTTTATATATTGCGTCTAATTATATTGTTTGAGATGGGATAGTTTCTCTTTTTGTCAGTTTTGCTATCTAATGTCGACAGAAAAATAGGGGAGAAACTTTCATTTATATTTTTCAGCTGTCCGATGCGCTGGTAAGGAAGAAAATTAGGGGGAGAAACTTTCAATTATATTTTTCAGCCGTCCGATGTGCTGGACGGGAAGAAAAAAACATCTTTGCGCGCGGGTGGTGCTGAGAATTAAACTCGCGTCACGAGGACAGGGATGCGCGCAAGGGGTTAGGCATTGCGCCACGCGGGATTTTTTTGACATATGGATACAAGTTATATATATATATATATATATTAATTAGTTATAACGTAGTTTAAAAGTTTTTAATAATTTTTTTTGAAAGTTCTATAGCTAGACTCTTATTTTTTGCGATTACACGATAAAATCGTATACACACCACTTACTACTTATAAATACGCTATCTAAAATAACATTGCAGTCATTAAAATCTTTGTTAGAAGAGTCATGCAACTGACTCTATCATCATATCATGGATTTTGATGGAATAAGTAAGCATTTGGACATGAGAGAACAATTTACTGAGCGACAACAGTCATATAAAAAAAAGCTCAACAATGCATGCAAATTTTAGGATTTGAACCGGTAACATATTAGACAAATGATTATAAGAAAGAGACAAATGATTATACGAAAGATATATAGGCTAGCTGTTTGTATCCTGCTACATATTATGCCCATCTGACTTTGTTGCTACAGTAATTCTGCTGCAGCAGCAGCAAAACCCCCCAAGGTTTGGAGGGGGCTACAAATACACTACTTTGGACTTAATCTTAATTTCCTACTCGCTTCGTATAAAAATAATAGCAGTTTCTAACATTTAAAATATATTTTAAAATATATAATTTCTCTATCTAATCTCCCATCTTAACTAATCACATCATATCTTATTTAATATCTCTATATACTTTAGATGATCATAATCACCCTCCATTTAATTTCACCCCTCTAAAATTACTTATATTTTTTTAAAAGTAGTTAACTCGGTGACCCTATATAAAAAAAAGATTTGAGCCATGTGAAGGATTGTTGAATATGGCAATTTTGAAGTACGGACATAAACGAAAATTAAAGCTTAGTTTTCTGGCTCTCTTTCTTCATCTTCCAGCATTCTTCTTGTTTTATTTGTTTTCTTTAGTTTTGAGGCTTTGACTTTAAGAAAGTTTGTAACTCTTGGTTAACTTTTGTAATTTTTGGCTGTGTAACCACCGTGAATACAGAGACCCGATTGGTATCCATTATCTAAAAATAAAAAAAAGTTTGGTGAGGTTGGGCCTTGGGTGGCTTGTCTAGGCTTCTGGTTTCTTAATCATTGTTTACTTATAGGGGCTGAGCCTATATATATTATTTACCCCTTTCCGCATGTGCTATATCACCTATCATATTTTTTTTGTCAGTTCAGTATCAGAGGCTACCATATCATTCGAGTTAGCAACGCGAGACATAGTTAACTCGTGTTTGTTCCAATGCGCAATTGGTCCAAACACATTCTTTCGCAGCAACGTAGTGTCACACTAAGCTTATCTTTTCCGCCTTGAATATACTGAAAACCTAGCTGTCACCTAACATCATAAGGCAGATGCAACAACTAATCTTCGTGTCACCTCAATTGGGTCTGGCCAACTAATCTTCTCTCAGTCAATTGTTATTCCTAAAACAAGTGCGAGAGTCAGCCATAAGAACGTGCGAGCTATTGCAATAGGAGAAAATATCAAAATAAGGTGAATTAGGAGAATATATTTTCAACAAATCATGTTATTGAAGGGAATCAAAAACTCATGGTGATATTGGGGGCTTACAAGTTTTTTTTAGTGTGTTTGAGTTTCTACTACTTTTGAACACAATTCTAATTATATCAATAATTAAAGAATATTTATTTGGAAGAGGAATTGATCCAACAAAAAAAACTGAAAATTTGAGATCCTGTTCTTTTTCAAGGTAGAGAAGAATGTGCACGCCTCCCAAGGTTCAAACTTTACAAAAACTTTCTACATATGAATTTTATTAGAATCTTGTTTTAAATATGTTTTTTTTACTTTATAATAGTTAATTTATTCATTGTTAATTACCCTTAAATAATTATCATAAATTTTCCAATAAAAGAACGTACGTTTAAGACTAGAAGATGATCTTTCTAAGAAAAAGAAAGTTAATTTCGAGCAGCGGTCACCATCCTAATTCATGTCTAATTCTTCACTACTCGTGGGACGCATGCCATAAATGCAGAATAGTGGCAACTGCTATAGGATATTTGGATAGTTATAAATGCATAATAAATTCATGTCTAACTGTCTAATTTTGCACTTTCATCCAGTATGTAAGTGTAGATGGATGATGAATTATGGATCAAACTAAGTTTAAAATTAATAACTGACAGTCAGTGGCGGACGGATGATTTTCACGATGGGGTGCGACGTTAACAGAAGTACGGAATGCATAGATTATAGACTATTAATGAATTTGATATGCATACCATATATATGAATATATCCTATATGGGTAAGCCACATAGACAAGTTTGACGACAACATAACTCAATCACGGATATGTACTCAATGTATACATTCATATATGAAGGCAAAGTATATCATTGTCTCAACATAAGCCTATTAGCATAATTTCTAGTGAACAATAGACGGAAACAGAATATAAGGCAAAACTAACCACTGAGGCTGTGTGACAGCATCACCCTAGCTTAAAGGAAATGAATTGTGGTTAATTGGGTATTCACAGTCAGAAAATTAAATTAAAGAATCAATAATTCTAGGTTCAGATTTTTGCTCGCATCCTAAGGCTTAAGAGGATTATTGTTATCAAATATGTCTTTTATGTCTCTTCAGCTCTGCTCCTACAGATTTTGAATCCACAAACTTCTTTGAAGGCTCTAGCTACCACCTAAAATCACGAATTTATGTGCTCAAAATAAAATCAATAAACTGCTGAATGAATTGATTTTTCAATGCTTCCCAACAACCAAAGGACAAGATACTCTAATGCACATGAATTGTCTGTGGAGAGGGAGAGTGGATGGCGTGGCCAACAAGATGTTAAGGACTGGTAGTATGGATGGGCTTGTGGACCATGAAACAGTTATCCAATCAAGGTTGGGTTGATGTATTTTAGGCATAGGTTGACGTTTTTTCTGAGCCAGAGTCACCTAATGATTTACGGTGTAATCAATAGAGTTGTCACAATTGAAGGTATCAAAACGGGCCGACAGAACCTATTTCGAGATTAATTCACTTTTATAAAATCACACAACTAATTTATGAGCAAATTAGTAAAGAATATAACAATCATACACTGTTACGTAATTGCTAATGAAAATTTGGTTTTAAACAAATTAGTAAAATTAGCATTATTTAATAGGTTTTTATTTTAAATTATTTATTGAAAAATATATGGTACGTTTACATAGGTCAGATTGAAAAATCTATATCTACGAATGTTTTTTATTTATTTATGTGTAAGAATTAAATTTGGAAAATAGATGAAAAATTTTGGAGAAATTTTGGATGAAAATTGAGAATTTTTTTTTCTGAATTTGGAATAGTAATGGGTTAATTTTAGACGACCTAGTGATCAGTAATTGGTATAGCACAATGAAATAGTGCGCTGCAGGGTGATGACCTAGCAATGGCATCAGACTTACAGATAAGATCGAGCTATCAGTGAGAGCAGGTGCACGTGCGGTGACGACGCTGAGGCTAACAAGCAGGACTAGGCTATCAGCGGGTACAGACACATGTGCGACAATAGAGAAGTGGCTGACAAATGGGCTAGACCTATCAGCAGATAGAGGTGCGGACCGGAGACGCTGTGACTAACAGGCAGGTTAGGTCTGTCAGTGAGCATCAGTGCTGTCACGACAAAGTCTTAGCAATTGATAGGTAGTGGCAGCATGAGCAATATGTCATGTATGGGTGGCTACAAGAGATTCTAATTGGAGCAGAGGCGGTAGAATATTAACCGAATTAGATTTTCTGTAGATTCGAGTCAGAATGTGTAGGCTTTCGTATGAAGAGTGGCATGGCACAATCTAGAGCATCCATTTTTATCGAATGGTTAAAAATAAACAGAGTAATGGTTACGAAATCTTAAGGATTTTTAGTTTATTTCTTTTGGGATTTTTTTTAAAAAATAGAGAATAAGATGTTAGAAATTGAGACATAAGAAAATTGAGAAAATTTTTGTGTAATTTTTGTAAGCATAAATTTAGAATTAAAGGTAAAGTTTGTCAGAAATTTGTGTGAAAATTATTCTCTTTTCATGAATACTAGCATTTGATATTGGATTAAATCATTTCCTCCGAGTATTGTTAATATCTTATGGTACAGAAGTCTGATTGAGGTTATTCTAGTTGAGTTTATTTATAAATTTTGTCTAGTTTGTTCTATAAATTTTTTAGATCAATCGAACTTCCGCTATAATCTGTTTAGTAACGAAGTAGTGTTCTGTCTAGATGGGAAAACAGTTTTTAGGTTTTGTGTTTAACAAAATTTGTTAATTTTTTATTCTGTCTTTAGCAATCATTCAGATTCCTTGCTTTCTTAAGTGATTAGATCCTACAATGATGACAAATAACTAGTTTTCGTGCAAACTAGTAAAAGAAAACGTTTTGCTTTCGTGCAGAAGCACTGACACTTTTTCAACGTAAACTAAATTCTAGAGTTGCTAAAACTCAGCCATAAAAACGAAATAGAAAATATAAAAGTATAGAAATTAGTTGATGAATTCGTTTGGATCTTGGGGCTCCAATCGGCAATGTAACCAATGTATATATACACAGGGTCCACCTGCTGTTTTGCATACAGCGTATCCGGCTGGGACTTTTGCGACATAGGCTTATACATCCGATCACTATCCAAACATTTGCACGCCTGCCTTTTAGGCGAGTCCCAAACTACTATTCAACAGAAAATTCTCTTCAACACCGGCTTATCGATTGCATGCCGTCGATCCCCCTCGCAAAGGCACACGCACGGCCTCAATGCTGCCTTCATCCCGCACAACGAGCACGTCGCATTTAGCCCCTCCTCGTTGCCGCTCCTGAAGTTTCCTGTACAAAAATTCTCACACACGCACTTTGCAGCTTCCTGTGCGTAGAGGACATGCGTTCTGAGGTCATATCTGACTATGGATAAGATGGACCGAATTTAGAAGATAAAATATAAATTTAAAGTCAGATAATATGATTACTATGGATCAAATCCTATCAAATAAAAATAAAATAGAGATAAGATAGTTAGACTGAGTCTAGCTTAAATTCCTAACTTGTAGACCGGTCCTCATCATTTATAACGTGGATAGGGAGCTCAGGACAACCAGATCATCGAAACATCACATCCACAAAATAATTGATGAAATACAATATATCAAAATAAGAGAAAAAATATTACTTCACATCAAGCATCTCAACATTTTTAAATATTGGTCTTCTATATACATTCCCGTGCATAAATCCTTTTTATTATTGTCAATACAAAATATCAATAATTAGCGTGGCAAGTAAAGTCACGTCGAGACTTTCATCAATAAATATGATGGATTCAACTTCTAGAGTTATCAGCATAATCTTTATGCATGGGCAAACTTTTCGCTTCTGTGGCCTCAAGTTTCTTGTCGATGGCTTTGAGAAGCTTTTCTTTTTTGACTTACATTCAAACTAGTAGGTGAGGACAACCAAGCAACAAATCCTATTTGGCCATGTGGAGATAGTTTTTTCTTCTTGAGTTCAGATTAAGCAACAAGCCTCAAATCAGATAAACATGTCCAAGTCAAATTCAAATTTGCCTTGTAGAGTTTGACTCGGATATGGCTCCACATTGCTTAGGTTCAGACCTAGGAAAGGTGGAGTTTGAACAGTAACTTTGCAGCTATTCTCTTCCTCAAGAAGTATTTGTGTCATTTGGGACTTCCTAGAACAGGAGGCAGAAGTGTGTAAACATCAAGAGTAGGAAGCTTGTTGACTGCATAAGCAACATCTACAGGAAGAGTGAGCGTAACAGGAGGAGGAAGAGATGAGAAACAATGAGCTGTGTATGGGTTCATGCATGATACAACAAGAATTATTATAGACCAAAGTCAGGAATCATGATGTTTTCATTACTCCTCAGTAGGATGCCATAGCTGAATCAACTCTCCTTGGTTATATTCTCAAGACATTGCCCGACCATGTGGTATCTCCGACTATTTTAAAGATCAAGGCCATGATTACTATGGCAGCTATAAAACAAAATAATAAGAATGGAAATATTTAGACTCAATTAGAAGCGTTGTCATCAAGATTTCCTACAAGGTGGCTACCCCACTCGACGCATCTCTCTCATAGCAGTCGGGGTGCATTGGGCAGAAGTGAGCTAGAACGCAATGAGAAAAATCACCGCCAACTGGATGAAGAACAACACCAACTACATATTGAGTAACGCTGACCAGAAGATGAGAGGCACTAACTTGAGGAAGGGCAAGAAAATTGTCATTGATTGGAGGATGAATGACTTTGTGAAGGTGAATGGTGACACCGTCACCATGAAGCTATCCATAGAAATCCAAATTATGATTTTCATCGAAGAATTGATGCCCAACATTGTGAGCATGAGGAATTAGGCCAACAATAGATGGAAGATGAGTGTGATCGTTTTGGTTTACATCAGGAACTCTTCAATAGGAAAAGTCCATCCCCAAGGCGTCAAAAATCTCCAAATTATGTCAATGATTTTGATGATGGAGTGCTGGCATTTACACGCAACTTACACTAGGTAAATTGGCTGACCAGCTTCAAACCGATTGGAATAGAAAAGTATGATGCCAAGACAAATCAACAATCTTGGCTTATGGTCTATACTCTAGTTGTTAGAGAGGCTGAGGCGATAGAAAAACTATGGCTAACTATCTTCCTATTGCTTTGGTAAATTCAGCTAGAGTTGGCTCTTGAGGCTTCCGCAAGGATCTATTAGTTCTTGGGGCAAGCTTCATGAGCTCTTTGTTGCTAACTTTTAGGGTACTTTTGAGTGTCTAGAATGTCGTATGATCTATATCAAATTTAACAAAGGAAGAATAAGCCATTGCAAGAATATATCGGATGCTTTTCTAAAGCAAGAAACAAAATCGTAGAAATCAAGGATGATGTCATTATCACTGCCTTCCAGAAAGGAGGCAAGAATGAGGCCTTCATTGCAAAATTCACTCACAAGACCCTGACTACAGTCAAGAAGCTTTTTGAGATAGCTAATTTATATGTGTCTTATGCTAATGCTCTCATAGCAATGCATGATGACAAACCAAGTACATCCTGACCAAAGGAGAAAAGGAAAACTGAAGATTATCCAAGGTCTTGAGATCATGAACACAAACCAATGGAAGTTGTAGTTGCTACAGATCATGGTTGACCTAAACAGTCATGTGCTAAAGATTATGATCAAGTTATGAATAGTTTGTGTCCTTATCATCCTAATAGTCATCATGCTACAAAGGATTGCTACACGCTCAAGAGATTTGCAGAGGAACATAGTAAGAATCTTGAGTCGGGTGGAGGCGAAGCTAGCTCAGGAAAGGCTAAAGAAAAGAAGAAGACTAAGCCTGATGGCATAGCCACTGTAGAATTATTGGATACGCATGCTAAGTTGAATTATATTTTTAGTGGACCTTAGGCTTATGAATCAAAGCGAAAGCAAAAGCTTACCAATAGAAAAATCAATATGATATCTGTCAATGCGCCTCAATATCTTTGATGGTCAGAGATGACCATTATGTTTGACCACTTAGATCATCCTCACTAAGTGATCCATCTAGGATGGTATCCCCTGGTCTTTGATCTAGTTGTCAAAAACATCAAGCCTAAGAGGGTTCTAATAGATGGTGGAAGTGGCTTCAATATTTTATTTGCAAAGACACTAGATATGGGAATTCAACGCACTGAGTTGAGGCTAAGTATAGCTCTATTTCATGGGGTAATCCCTAGGCTTTCTTCAATACGACTTGGGAAAATCACACTACCTATTTACCTTTGAAACTAGAGACAACTTCATAATGGAGAATATTTGTTTTGACATGGCTGACATTGAAACCATTTATCATGCAATCCTAGGAAGACTTGCGTTAGCAAAATTCATGGTGGTCCATCATTATACTTACTACGAATGAAGATATTAGTGCCTTATGGAGTGATTGTTGTGTGCAATGATGTCAAACAATCCTTTACTTGTGACAAGAAAAGTTGCAAGTTGGTTCAATCCCATTAAAGTGTAGTCGGATGACAAGAAATCTAACCAGCATTAGTCTCAACCCAATATAAAGGAGATATCCTAGTGAAAAGGATAGCTAAGTCAGCAACTAGCGACAAGAAGAAGATTCCTCTTGATCCGACTGATCTGACTAAGACGGCGTTGATTAGCACCGAGCTTGATCCCAAACAGGATAGCACACTCGTCACCTTCCTCTAGGCAAGTATGGACATTTTCACTTGGAAACCATATGATATGCTTAGGGAACCAAGGGAGATGATTGAGCACTCATTTAATGCTAAGCCAATTATACAACGACTTCGGCATTTTTCTCAAGATCGACAAAATGCTATCATGGAATAATTGACTAAGCTTTTGGCAGCAAGGTACATCAAAGAAGTATATCATACAGATTGGCTAGCAAACCAAAACTTGTTTGAAAGAAAAACGGCCAATGACGCATGTGTCTTGATTACATAGATCTTAAGAAGGCATGTCCCAAGGATCTATTTGGTTTACTTCGTATTGACCAAGAGGTTGACTCAACTGTTGGATGTGAGTTGCTTAGTTTTCTTGACTGCTACTTAGGATACCTTCATATTAGTTTAAGGAAGGAGGACTATATAAAAACCTCATTCATTACACCATTCGAAGCATATTACTACATCACCATGTCTTATGGGTTGAAGAATGCTAGGCTATGTATCGACACACTTTTCAACAGTGCCTTTGTACTCAGATTTGGCGTAATGTGGAAGCATATGTTGACAATGTAGTTATCAAAACAAGGATTATTGTTGATCTAGAGGAGACTTTTCAAGATGAAACTTAATCCGAAGAAGTGTGTCTTGTGAGTATCGTTAAGGAATTTGCTTGGTTTCATTATGTTGCATCAGCATTGAGGCTAAACCAGAGAAAATCAAAACCATACTTGATATGGAGCCATTGAGTACTCAGGGGCATGGCAACATTTAGCTATTTTGCTTCCCAACTAGAGGAGCGATGCATGCCTTTCTTCAAATTGTTAAAGAATGTGGAAAAATTTCAATGGACTCCCAAAACACAAAAGGCATTTGAGGATTTCAAGGCATACCTGACAATGCCATCGGTCTTAGTTTCGTTGTTGCCCAAGAAACCATTGTTACTTTATGTATCAGCTACTTCTTAGGTGGTTAGTATGATGTTGGTGGTGGAACGAGAAGAAGATGGACATCTTCAGAAGGGGCAACAACCAATTTATTTCATCTATGAAGTTTTGGTCGAGTCCAAGATTTGATATCCACATATATAGAAGCTTCTTTATGGAGTGCTAATTACAATTTGAAAGTTAGCACATTATTTCCGGGCACACTTGTTTTCTTAATTATTTCTTTCTCACTCAGTGATGTTCTTCACAACAGAGAAGCCATGGGGCGAATTACAAAGTGGGTATTGGAGTTAATGGCTTTTGATATTACCTTCTAGGCGCAAACAGCAATAAAGTCCCAAATCTTTACTAATTTTTTGGCCGAGTGGATAGATCATTAGATTATGATGCTAGAAAGCAAACTTGAGTATTGTATGATGTATTTTGATGGGTCATTGAGGATTTCTAGAACAAGAGATGGTATTGTGCTGATTTCCTTGACTACAGAAAGACTTAGATATGTTCTTCAAATTCACTTTCTGGCATCACACAATGTTGTCGAGTATGAAGCATTAATACATGGACACAGCGTTGCCATATCTTTAGGTATTCGATGGTTGGTGGTTTGTGGTGATTCACAACTTATGGTCAATCAGATGATGAATGATTGATCATGCCTAGATGAGAACATGATGGCTTATTGTTAGGAGGTCTAAAAATTGGAAAGCAAGTTTGATGGTTTGGAAATTATACACGTCTTAAGGCAATAAAATAACGATGCTAATGAATTGGCAAATAGGGATCAAGGCATGAGCATGTTCCAACAAATATTTTTATTGAGCATCTTCGAGAGTCATCTATTAAAAAGAAGTCAGAAGTAAAGGAGGAGTAAGTCCAAGAGAAATATACTTCAATTGAAGTACTCGTAATCTATCAAGATTGGTGGATCCCATTCTTAAAATACTTAAGAGCATAAACTCTTGGAAGATGATAGCGAAGCTAAGCGTATTAAACATCACAGTTAGAGTTACATGATCTCAGAGAGGGAGTTATTGAAAAAAAAAGTGCTACCAGAGTATTGATGAGATGTGTTACCGCAAAAGAGGGCAAGCAGATATTACATTTAATTCACTCAAGAATTTATGGTAATCATGCAGCCTTAAGGATGCAAATCAGGAAGGCTTATCAGCAAGATTTCTATTGGTCGACTAATGTCACTGATGCAGAAGAGATTGTTAAGATGTGTGAAGGTTGTTAGTTATTTTTTATGTCAAATTCATGTTCCTATCTTTTGGCATTTTGCCCTTTGGGGTCTTGACATGGTGAAGCCATTCAAGAAAGTGCTAGGGGGTTTCACGTATCTCTTCATAGTTGTAAATAAATTTAGTGGATTGAAGCTAAGTCCATGGCAACAAATACTATTGATACAGAGAGAGATTTCATTCTTAATATCGTATACCGATTTGTAGTTCTGAATAGAATAATCATGGATAATGGTACTCAATTCATGAGTGGGGTTTTTCGATAATTTTGTGAGGAACTTGGTATCAAGATTTAATTTGTTTTAATGGCTCACCCATGTAGCAATGGACAAGTTGAGTGGGTCAATGGCATGATACTTCAAGGCATCAAAACTAGGTTATTCAATTGGCTTTGCCCATATGATAGGCAATGGATTCAAGAATTATCGTCTATACTATGGCCCTTGCGCACAACACCTAGTCGGACTACGAGTCGTTTATGGGTCTAAAGCGGTCCAACCAATGGAGATGGAGTTTAAGTCTCTGCAGGTGCGCCAATATGATTAGGACAAGACTAAAAAAGATTGACTAGAACAATTGGAACAATTGGAAGAAGGATCTTATGTTGCAACAATTCAGTCAGCAAGATACCTCTAGGGTTTACATCATTATCACAATCGTAATGTTCATGGCCAAGCCTTTTTGTTGGTGATCTCGTTATGAGAAAAAATCAGAGTACCAAAGATAAACATAAATTATCTCCCATATAGGACGATCGTACATTATTGCTGAGATAACATGCCCGAGGGCTTTTCGACTTATGTACGAGGATAGCACAACTATGGATAACTTATGGAATATAGAACAGTTACACCCTTTCTATACTTGAGCGTTATATTTTTTATATATTTTTATCAATGGAACTTTGTTTTACTCTAATTGCCAATGTCACATGGTTTCTCACTTGAGTGGCTAGTCGGGAGCTATATGCAATGTACTATAAGTTTCCACTTCAAGAAATATTTGAAAGCTTGTTCTAAATGTTTGTGATTAAATCCGAGTAGCATTGGTGCCAAGTAATGAAGTTCTATTTTTCGATGCTTTCCATTTGGTGCACAGAGGGTGACTGCTTCGTGCTGTCCTAGAACTCAGGAGCTAATTGGATAGAGTGTATAACATATTGTGCTAATTACTACTCAAATATGTCAAAAACATAACAAATAAAACATAAAAGATAAACAAAATACTTAAAGATTTACATCAACAAAGTCATAGATACTACTTAAAGTTTTTTTCCATGAATTTATAGTTCGATGTTATCAGCTATGGAAGATGATATGTCTTGGACCTTCTCGACAATGGAGGGCTTGTTCTTTGATACAAGTTGTAGCAAATTCTTTGTCGACTACTGCTATATCCACCCAAGGATACATGGATTTGATGATAGGGAGGGCTTGGCATGACCCGAGTGTCGCATTCTCCTTGATCAATTTCTTTAGCTCATTAGGAGTAGCACAAAGTTGGAGGAGCACTTGATCAACATCCCCAGAGCTTAAGCTAGAGCCATTCAAGTGTAAGGTGTCAAGCATCAGCTTAGTGGCACTAGCTAGCTCATCTTTGGTGGTCTTTACTTGCTTTATTTTGGAGTCATAAACTTTGAATTGCGATCGAGTCTTGATCTTATAATCTGCAAGATAGGAAGATAAAGTATGAAGACAAAGAAATACAATTATGACAAAAATAGTTGGAGTACGATTACCTTTGAAGTCTTTCTCGAGTGTAGCTTTGGTTGCTTTGAGATCATTAACTTCTTCCTCCATCTTAGTCTTGGCATCACTCTATTTATTATTCTTGGAGTTTTGAGCCACACAAAAAAGGTGGCAATCAGATTGGAATGAGAACCAAGAATGAGTAAAGCTATATTACTTACCTTCGAGTAAACCCCTAGCATCAAAGTTGTTATCACATAGCTCTTAGATCTCAGCTAGCAAGTGGTTTTTCCAAGATGTTATCATGGTCTTTCCATAAAGTTTCCATCTGGTTGAGATGGGAAACAAGCTTGTGCAATATTTTCGAATTGGCTCAAGATTGACTATAAATTATGTGCAAAATAGGACATGTCAGGATATAAATAGTAAAATTCAAGATATCATAGATAGGAAGCAAACTTGCATCCATCAGCTATGTTGATTGCCTTAGTTGGTGCTACAACATATATTGTATTTCTTGCTTCCTCCTTTCATTGAGGACGATGCCTTCTTATCTACCCTCAAAATTTACCCGATGGATTCTCAATGGGGGAGCGTGGTATTCACTCAGGGACTTTAAGAATGAGCTTTGAGAAATTTCTTCCTCATCATCTTTAAGGGCAGAGTGTGAAGAAGGAGGTAGCATCATGGCAATCGGTATCTCTTGCTCATGCTAGGACCCGATATCCATAGCCGGCTTTGAGTCTATCATTGTAGTATTGGCATCAGCAATACCGTTCCTAGGCTTAGAGGCAGTTTGACTTGGTTGCGGCACTTCTTGGCAAAGAAATGAAGGAGGCCTCCCTTACAAGGAGGACCTAGCTTCGTTACCCAATAGGCTATCGGGTTGGCCGCTCGATGAGGGCTCTTGGTTATTATTATCCAATTGGATGCCAACTTGGCCGCTAGTTGGGGATGCTGATTGGCGTTGTTTGGGGCACTAGATGGGTTGTCGCCACAAGGTTTCCTGGACACAAAAGAAAACAAGAAAAAAATCGTTGTTCATTGTTAGATTATTGCGTACAAGATGTTAAACATACCTGGTTGAAGTCTTGAATTTGAAGCCAGCTCTTCATTTTTAGGGAGGTGGCATGAAGAACTTGGGGCTCGACTAGGAAGGAGAAGCGTCAGTCTAGCTATTGTTCCCTGCTGGAGCAATGTTTTCACTTTTTTTCATCATTACAATCCACAACCAACCGTTGTTTGCCTGTTCACTTAGGAGTAGGCTTATTAATGGTGGGGCCAATTGCTAGCTTACATGGAACCTTATTTTATTGACTAGGAGGATGAGAGATGATGTTTTCATGTTCCTACATAAGATGTGTGATGGATTAAGTATGATAATTCTATATGGTGAATAATAAGATGAATACATAAGAGTAATGATCCTAATTGGAAGAGGAAGGTTGAGAAGGTTATATCCTTCTATAAACTTTTCCCTTCAAGTGGGTATTGTGATACCACTTGAGAAGACCTTGTACATGTGCTTAGCGATTTTATTTGCCTTAAGAGATTCTCAGCCTCCCATGTGGGGTCTTCGACACCCGAGAACTCAAATGCTAGGTGCACTTGGTCCTTAAGATGTTGCAACCTCATCTTCATGAAGAGCCAAGTGACCCATACTTGAATAAGTCCTTTCTATTTTAGAGCTTCAATTTTGGCCAGAAGTTTGTCAACTTCGATCATTTCTTTCTTGTTGGGGAGAGTTTCAAGATTGTTAGGCTTTAGGAAGGAGACTGGTGAAAGAAGAAAGAGAGGGGTTGGGGTTGGAACAATAGAACCAAGCTGAATGCCACCATTTCAAAGAGATTTTCAACGAAAAGACAAGATAATGTTGTTTTAACTCATTGCGAAGCTGAATGCAAGCGACTCTGATTGCATAGGGGTTTTGTCTAATGGGTTGAGTTTTGTCGAAGAACCTATAAAGGAATAAATTAAAGTGAGGGAGAATACTAAGGAAAGCTTCACGAAGATGAATAAAAACAACGATCTGGATGATAGAATTTGGAATTAGATAGATAAGTTCAATTTTGTAGAAATCAAGAAGGCTGTAGAAGAAGCTATAGTAGGAAGTCCAAAACCCTGATAGAAGAAATACTCGAAAACAACTATGTAATGAGATTCAGGGATAGTGAATTTCTCACCGACAACGAGATGCCAATTGATGATCTCTATCACTATAAGGATGTCATCCTTCACCATGGCCAAAAGTTAGGCTTTATTTGTTGTGGATTTTTGCCATTCATCAAAAGGAATTTCTTGACTTTACTCATTGGTGGTGGCCATTGCAGGCACAGATGTAAGGAATAAAGGAGGGAGTTGGATCTAGGCGACAATGTGGGTGAGAGTTGCAGAATCAAAGAGGAAGAAGCGAGGGGAATCTGTAACCCTAGCTTTTAAAAAGTAGAGGCAATTTGAACATCGGCATGGAGCGTGAAGCGATTTTGGCAAGGAAGATGAATAGGTGCGGTGTGGGGAACAATGAGTTCTCTGCACCGTCCATTAATAAGAGGCTTTCTCAGACACGATGGACTTGGGCCTAACTGTTGGAGGCCCATTTACAAAAAGGTGATGGTGAACTTAGATTGCCAAATAGGCCTAAGGCTGATTGTGATGTCCTTATGATCTAGGTGCCGTTCTGGCCAAAAACTTCATAAATTTGTAACATGGCTTGGTTGCTATAAAATAGCTAAAATTAGGTGTCATAAATTTTCAGGTATCAACAACATGCTCTTAAAAAGTGTTGATAGCTAGTCACCAATGAACTTATGATTCAAATGTTGTTTGAGGACACCCAGACTACTATGCATTGGGTTTTGAGCTATGCATATTTATTAAATATGGATGTGTGACAAGTATAACACTTGGACCCATGTGCTCGAGCTACAACCACTCGCAAGGTTGGTACTTAGCGTATAACAATCTGATGATAGCAACTTGGTAACGAGAAGTAATTGTTTTTTACTCTATATTTAGTTGTTTCTCAACCAGGCATAGAGTCGGGGCTATACTCAATAGATACATCTATTCGATTCAAATATTTATTTTATTGATGGAGCCCACTACAATCTCTTTGCAAGACATCAAGATGGAGGACTCAGCACTAGGGAAAGCTACTCGAAAGGATTAAAACATTTGCGTTAGACTAAATCAATTAAGAAGATTGTATCTTGATTGTGGAGGTCTCGAGAGCTACTATAGAGGACATGGGCTCTAGGTACCCACACGGAGGCCATATCCGACTATGGATAAAAGGTGGGCCAAATCTAGAAGACAAAATATAGATTTAAACTCGGATGATATGATTCCTAATACTCCAAGATATGATATAAAATTTTACCCAAATAAATGTAATATAGAGATAAGTTAGTTTAGACTGAGTATGACTTGGATTTATACTTTGTGACCTTGCCCCATCTTTTACAAGACTGACAGGCAGCTAGAACATCGAAATACTACATCCTTAATACAGTCGATGAAATACAATATATTAAAACAAGAGTAGATATTACCTAACATCAAGATCTAAACATGTCTAAATCTTTATCTTCTGCATTCATTAGGTCTTGTACGTAGTTTTTTTATTATTACTGATACACTATATCTGTTATGGTTCATCAAATTAAGCAAGAATGCATGCAGCGCAAAAACCTCCATCTGCATGGTCACATGGAGCAGCAAGCTTCCGTTAGTACGTGAACTCGTATGAATCCACCAAGCCACCCAGCTAGTCCTTCGAATTCTATACTAATTAACTATTAGCCAAATCAATAGATGATCAAATATCAGGTCGTGCTTCCAACCTAAATCACAATAACATGTCAAATTTAGCTATCAACAGCCTAGCAGCTCTTGTGGCCCAATTATTTATACACGTGGCAAATATATACACATGTATAGTTGATTTTTTTGCTAAAAAAATTTGAGGGTAGACTGTACCCCATGTCCCAGATTGGGTCCGTACCTGCTGACAGTCGTAAGTGATATGGATTCTTCTTTTTAATCTAAGCCTATATAATTAAGAAATGACCATGGACGGCGGTGGTCATGGCCGTGCACGAAGGTTCAGAGCTTGCCGCTTGCATCTTCGTGAGTATAATCATGTCGCAATGTGATCACTTTCTGTTGCATTACTTTGATTCAACATCCACATTCAAAAATTTGTATTTGAATTCAAAAACATGAACTACGGGAATCTATATATGGACTTCAAGGTCAATCAACCCATGCAAGGAAACTCGATGGAATTTCATTTTTTTTTTTATGATTCAAGCAAAGAATGAGCAGTATAGCTTGTCTAGGGAAGCAGTAGTAGCGGCAGAAGTACCATGCGAACCAGCACCACACCTAGGCATGCATTAGGGCGGTGATTGGACATGAACTGAATGGTGCAGATTAAATTGTGATAGTTTAGGGTTTACGCTTGAGCCTGTACATATTGTGTGCCAAAGAACATGCATTTGAGTTTTTTGTTCCGAGCGCATTTGAATAACTATTGCTTTGGAACACAATCCTGATGACCTTTCAATAGGTATTCTCTAGTATCAAATGACTGAAATTGGGGTAGCCATAAGATTAGGATCAAACGAACAGGATATCATCTTCAACCTCTGGATAAGGAGGGAGGGAGGCAAAGGATTGCTCACTTGAGAGACAACGATTACAAGCACAACCTCCTTCCATCGCCACTGAGATTCTCTTCTCCAGTGTTGATGACAACGGCCATCAACTTCTCAGGCTAAAGATGCAAATTAAAATTAGGGTCTTGATGTTATGAGTGGTGATGGAAGGTGGGGGTGGGGAGTGCCGCTATAAAAGGAAGGTTGGAATGTCAGTTGACTATCGCTGGGCAGCATCACTGGAGCCATAATATTAGAGGAAGGTGGTGGCTAAAGTTGATGGTGAGGATAGGGCATACCATCTAGTGTGGGAGAAAGGAAAGGTGGTAACTTTAGCTACTCGCACCCCTAAGACAAGGAAAGACCAGTAAATATAAGGGCATTTGTTGCCCCTCGGCTTAGGGAGGTAGGAGTAGACAGGAGAAAGGAGGAGAGGGTAAGGCAAAGATGGTGATGCATGGTGGAGAAAGAGGTGACAAAATTGGTGATGACATGAGGTTCGATGTATGGGAGCGTGTGGTGGGGATAGCAAAGAGAAAGTAAGGTTTATAATTTTTCGTGGATTTGGTACAAATTGTTCTATCCAAAAATAAATAAAATTTGTAATTATTTTTAGGTCACTAATAGACTCAAATTAATGAATGTCAGAAAAGGAATTGATGAAAACAAATCCTAAAACTGAGATATAATTAAACAACTTAGTACTGGAAGATGTTTTTTAGAAGAAAAAGAAAGTTTCCAGGAGCACCCACAATTCGAATTCATGCCTAATTTTTATGAAATGCGTGCCATAAATGCAGAAGACTTTTTTTTTATAAATTTTGAATGGAATATTTTTTTGACCGAGGGAGTACTGTACGATGTTTGGAATGGAACCTTATAAATGTGTACAGTGTACTAGGAGAAACAAAGAAAGATCATAGATGCCCCTGCCAATTAAATGCATGATATCGTCTCTTCACCTGTTTCAAAACTTTTAGAGCAAGTTTAACACTAAGTAGCAGGGTTGATTACCATCTCTAATTTTATCCATATTATCTACTCATTAATTAAAAGTTAACACATGTATACTAGCCCTAATACAATATAATAATTCTATTTTATTCATTTGATCCAATCTACTGCTGCTCTTTCATTTACATTTTTTGAAACTTGTTGATAGCTATTTATCTTTTTCATCCATTTTCTCCACATCATCATCTAAGCTTATGTATTATCTTGAGGCTAGATAGTGTGGCAAAAGGTTTATATCTGAAAATAAATTTTGCTCAAGTTTATTTTTAAAATTTTAAAATTAAAAGGTTAAAAAAGTAATAAAAATTGAACATAAGGTCAGTTTATGAATTGAGTTCTACCTTTACTTTTTTAGCATTAGTGTTTGATATATTCCTAGGTAATAAAAAAACATGTATTGAAGTTGTATAATAAGTGGAAGTATTTCCAATTTTAAGGTCACATTTTGCATTTACACCAAGGCCTCAAATTCCTTGATACAGACCTGACATCCTTATTTTGAAGTTATACCCTCCATTTGCAAGCTAAGTTCGCCTCTTAATTTTGTAAGTGAAATAATGGTTAAGGTCTAAGAGAAACTCTTTGATCAGTGAATCTTCCACTTGCAACCATGGATCAAAGATAGGAATCAGCATTGCAGTTTCACCAATAAAGGTGACACAAAAGCTACCAGTTAAGATCATTTAGATTATTATGTCAGCATGAGAATAGCCGGATCCGTGGCGCAATGGTAGCGCGTCTGACTCCAGATCAGAAGGTTGCGTGTTCGATTCACGTCGGGTTCAAATCCCCGATCCACAAACGGATTTTCTTTTCTCTCTTTCCCTACTTTTTGGCGCGAACTTTTCCCGCAAAAGGAGCCCCAACTACCGCCGCCGCCGCCTCGTTCCTGCCGTCAGATCGCCGCCCCCGAGCCCGCCGTTTCTTCTCCTTCCTCCTCCACCTCTCCGCGCCGCCGTGCTGTGCTGTATGTGCCTCGCCGGTGTCGTCGTTGCCGCCGCCGTGGTTAGCGCAAATAATGGCTGCGCCGTCCGGCGAGGCCCCGCTCACCGCCGCCACCAACATAGTGGTGCGTTCGCCTTTCCATCTCGCCGGCCGGCGCCGCTTCATCGGTATTAACGTCCCTTCTTCTTGCAGCCGTTCTATGTCCTCCACAAGGGCGCGGCCTCTTCTTCCTCGCTGCCTTCTTCCGACCGGGCGCGGCGGCGGATCGACGTTTCCGGGCCAGCTTCACCCAACCCCAAACCCGGGAAGAGATCCCGTAACGAGGCTGCTGAAGACGACGACGGCCATGGCGACGGCGACGCAGAGCTGTACGAGCGGCTCCGCCTCGAGGCCTTCAACCGCGTTCGGTCCAAGATCCAGCCCACCATCAATGTCCACCCCCCAACTCCCCCTATCCATCGATTCGTTGATTCGCTTAATTCCTCAGCACCTGCAAACTCTGACGAGTGTGACTTCTCTCATCTTTGGATTGATCCAATTTTGCCTGCTCGTGTGGCCAGGAGGTTCTTCAGGGCTTCAGCCTCAAGCTGTTCGACAAGGTGCCGCAATGGGTGCAGGAATCATTCTCCGTTGTTCGCTCCATTGCGAGACCTTGTGCCACCGAAGTACGACAGCCGTACCCTCTCCTAACCGATGTGATCTGCAGTAACATACCAACAGCTTTTGTTCTCACAAGTGAGAATTCATCATCAAATGTTCTGCTGGTTGGCTGCTGTGGCAAAAAATGGCTTGGTTTGATGGTTTGGACTTCTTGATTTTGCAGAGAATGCAGAGTTTGTTGATGACATCGTAACATTCCGGGATCTTGCAGTGCATCTGGAGTCCAATGGATGTCACCTGGCCAAGCTGTAAGCGACTGAATTATCAGAGAAACATGGAGTGGAGGTTGCTTTAGGAGCTTTTTGCGGCAGCTTGGTTTTAATTTTAATTGGTAAAATAGTTTGGATTGAAATTAGCAAAAATATTTTATAATAAAATTGGTATTAAAATTGTTATTATTTAATTGATTTTAATTTTAAATTATTTATTAAAAATATACTTGACAAAGGTCAAATTAAAAAATGAAGAATGTTTTTTTATTTTTTTGCAGCAATTAAATTTAGAAAATAGATGAAAATTTATTTAAAACATTTGGAGGAATTTCGGACGAAAATTGAGAAAATAATCTTCTGAATTTAGAACATTAACATGTTGATTTTTGATGGTCCGGTGAAACATTAGTATGGTTAAGTAAAACAGTGAACTGCGTAGCGACGATCTAGCAACGGTGTAAAAGAGACAAGTGGAACCGAGCTATCATCAAGAGCGGATGTAAGCACAATGGCAACGCAGATGTTAACAAGTGGGACCAAATTGTCAGTGGGTACGGACACACGCGCGATGATAGAGGAGTGGCTCACAGGCAGGCTAGATCTGTCAATGGACATAGGCGTGGGCATGGAGGCGCTACAGCTAATAGACGAGCGAAGTCTCAGCGAATGACAGGTAGGGTCGGCAGGAGCGACTTGTCATGCATGGTAGTGCGCGTGAGGACGGCGAGATCTGGAGTAGATGTGACACGTTCTGATTAGATCGGACATGTTGGAATAGTAACCGAGTCGGATTTTCTACGGATTCGAGTTAGGTTGTATATCCTTTCATGTGAGGTATGATGTGGCGCAATCGGGAGCGTTCATTTCAAATCGAACAATTGAAAATAAACAGAGTAGTGGATATCAAATCTTACGAGTATTTATGTTATTTCCTTTTGGATTTTTTGGGTATGAATATAGGGTAATATACTAGGGTTTTAGACAAAGAAAATTGAGAGATTTTTTTGTGTAATTTTTGCAAACGCAATTTTGGGAATAAAGGTAATGTTTGTGAGTTTTGTGCAAAATATATTCTCTCTTTTTTGCATATCTATCATTTGATTTTGCATTAAATTATTTTCTCTAAGTTTTGATTTCATTTCTTTGATCCAAAATTTAGCTAGGGTGTGTTTTTAGATTATTCAAAAGTTTGATCCATTAATTCTTTTCAGAAATTAGTTTATTAATTAATTAGCGATTAATTAATTTTAATCAACTTTCTATTTTGTAATTTTCATTCATTAATATCTCAAGATCAAGAAGTTCCATTAAGCTGATTCTAGTTGGGTTTATTTGCAAAATTTTTCTAGTTTATTGTGCAAATTTTTTAGGTCAATCGGAGTTACGGATATTTGGTTATAGTTTATTTAGTAATAAAATGGTGTTTTGTCTAGTTTTTGAAAACTCAGATTTTTAGTTTTTGTGTTTAAGAAAGTTTGTTAAAATTTTATTTTGTCTTCCAAAATCATTCACCACACTCTAATTGTTTTCTTGGTTATTTTTTCAAATTGATCTTAACTAATAATTAGGAAATATATCAACGAATATATATTCCACAAAACCTTGTATTTTTGATAGTGTTGATTTTCAGTATTGAAAGACCAAGATGGTGGTATATATTCAAGCTCGTGGCTTTACTATATGAGAGAAGATTTATAAGTTCCAAAAACAATAAGGTGATAGTGATAAATCTATCACATGTGGAGGTTAACAGCAAGGTGAGGAATTTGATTATACAAGCGCTAGGAAGAAGCAAATTTGACCATATGGTGCATCTCAAGTCAGCATATGATGTATGAAAAGCACTTTGTGATTATTATGAAGAATCAAACATGGTAAAAAAGATACATCAGGATATATGTAGAAAGGAATATATGTGTTTTGAGATGAATCCTATTAAATCTCTTAATGAACTCTTTTGCTCGCTTTAATAAGATTCTTAGCAACTTGTGTTCTATTAATATTATTTATTCTGAGGCTAAAAATTCTCATCAATTGCTAGAAATTTTAGATATGTCTATATAGGAGATGAAGGTAAGTTTTCTACTTTCATGAGTATACTTATTTTAGATGTGCTTTATTCTAAATTGAAAACTCACGAGCTAGAATAAATGGTGGAGAATCTCGAAAATGTTTTGAATGTGGTTCGCTTAATCATCTTCATCTTGGATGTCCAAAATTTTTAGCAAAAATTTATAGGGATGAAGATGAGAAAGAAGACGAAGAAGAGAGTGAAAAGAACTAAACATTCAAGATTATCAAGAAAAAGGAGTATTTGAACAAGAAGTTAGTACATCTTGTTCTGTCTACTCTTGAAATAGAACCCGAGAATGATGACGGTGCTACTCTAAAAGGCAAGAAAAACTTGATAGGGCTATATATGATGGTAAGTAGTAGAAGTGTCTCCAACAGGGTATCAAAAATGACAGCGATAATAAGGTAGAACCTTATTTAGTTTGTGCTATTGAAAAACTTTAGTTGGACAATTAAATACTAAAATTGTAAGAATTAAAACTTTGACTTATATAGATGATTCTTACAAATTATGTGACCTAGTTTATGCTGAATTTACCTCTCTAAGAGATATACACGCTGCTTCTACTTTGAAAGAACTCAATCTTGAAAAAGATAAAAATGACAAGCATGTTTCTATAGATGAAAAATATGATTATTGTGACAATTGTAATTCTCTTAAGTTGAAGTTAAAGGATGTTGTTATTAAGATTGCTCACCTAAAAGATGATCTGGTAAGTTTATTTCATGTTCTAATTGTGGAAATAAAGATAAATTTTAGCATGTTCTTGTAAAAATTATGCCACTCTTTTAAATCATATTGATTACTTACGAAGAAAGATGGGAGCCAAAAGCTTGAATCAAAACACTACTTCTCAAAAATTTAAAATAGATTTGGGTAATGATCCTTATGATTATGTTAAGACTCCTGCTACAACTATTGGTAGTAGCATAATTGATATTGCAGATGAATCTAAAAAAATAATCTTTAAATCTGGTGGTGTTATGTCATCTACTATCACAGCAAGTATAAGTGTTATTTCTACTTCTAAGAGTAAATACAAAGTTAAGTAAACTTGTACTCGTTGCAGTAGAGATGGACATAAAGTTGAATTCTATTTTAAACTTAGTAAACAACAAATAAGAGAAAAGACTAAGCCAATGTCTAATATGAGAAAAACACGCTATTTTTGTCCTACTAACATGAGTAATAATAAAGCGAAAACTTTACCTACAAATACTTGTGTTATGTTTTCTGGTGTGCATCGTGTCTTAGTATTGGATTTCTAAATATTATCTTACTAACTCCGGTATAAAGATCTCGACAATGTCTTCTTTTGTGTAGGCATTTTTCACGAGAAAGGATAAATTTTTGCTACTGAATTCTGGATGTTTATATCATATGTCCGATGACAAGAATTGGTTCTCCTATCTCACAAGAGCATCATATGTTAAAAAGTTAATTTTTGGAGATGCTTTTATTTGTGTGGTTGTGATTATAGGTACAGTTGTATAGAGAATATTTTTGTTGATGACAAAGCTTTAGTTCCACCCACACAATTAATTAAATTGGTCTTAGCACCAATCGCAACTTCACAAACAACATAGCATACTAAAGAAGTTATACAATTTGGGGTATGTTAATATGCAAGATTTTATGCTTTTCATGTGCTTCACATATTCAATCAGTTATGTTCATAACACTAAATATTTTTGCATATAACTATCTATATTTTTATAAATTAGTTTAAAAGGTTTTTCTAGTATTATTTTTTGAAGATGTAACTTAATGGAATAAATATTTTTTGGTGTTTGTTTTTTCTTGTGTAATTCACTTGTTGCTTATTCTTCTAGAAAACAATCATCCGAAGCACAATCAACCGTTGAATCTAAATATGTGGATACTGCTAGTTGTTGTTCTTAAATTATTTGAATAGTAGCTTCTCTTAAAGAGTATGGTGTTATTTTAGAAAATGTTTCACTTTTATGTGATAATATAAGTGCTATTTGTATTATTAAGAAACCAGTTCAACACTCTAGGACAAAACATATTGATATTAGATTTTATTTTCTTAAAGATCATATTAAAAAACAAAATGTGGCACTTCATCATATGGATATTGAACATCAATTAATATGGATATTGAACAAATATTTTCATAAAATCTTTAGAGTCTTCTTATTTTGCTTGTCTTCAGTCCGATGAGATTATTTTAAGGCGAGCTCCAACTTTTATAACATTTTTTTTGTGTGTTCTTTATTTTTTAAAAAAATTATTAAATAATAAGTAATATATATGATTTACGTGTATTATTTAATAAAATATGAGTAATTTCATATTTCTATATATATGATATTGATCTTTACATAACTAACTAAATAGAATGACAAATTAAATTAAATCTTGACATAATAAAATTTTCTTATCTATTTTGATTTTGTTTTAAAAGTACTAATATGATATAAGAAGTATAAAAAATATATGGTCTAAAAATATGAAAAAGATAAGAAAATATGCATTGTCATACTTCTTTTTCACAAGATTGCTCACTATTACACTTTATTATAACCTTGAAAAAAGTTATGTATCACTGAAACTTGATTCTTAAGCTTTTAATTGTCAAAATATGCTTGAACGGGTTGAAAAGTAAGTCTAATAATGCATATATATTTTTTCCAATTTATATTATGTTAAGATCAATCAAGTTCTTAATTTATAAAAAAGCACAAAAAAACTGCATCAAAATAATGCTAGTAAGTTTTAAAATAGTGAGTAAGTAATATCATCTCTTGAAATAAATTATTAATTGTACTTGACTTTGATTTTTTGTTTTGCCAGATTTACATTATATATATGTGCAAGTGTAAATTATTTTTTAGCATGTATGAGATGATTTCTGGTTCTCATTAAATATATATGTATATAACAAAATTGATTCAAAATTGAAAATTTTTCTTTCTTTTTATGTCTTCTTCATGAATTTATTGTAGAGAGAGTTTGATGCAAATTCTTTTGAGAAGTTAAATGCCAATGTTTTTTGAAGATAAATGCTAATGTTCAATATTTATGTATTGTTGACAATGTTTTTATTAAGTGTGAGATTGTTAGATAATAATGATAACAAATTGGTTTTATACAAAATTCGTAAAATAGTTTATATTGAAATTGACAAAAATATTTTAAATTAAAATTTGTATTATTTAATTGGTTTTTTAAAAAATATTTATTGAAAATATACGGTGAATGTGTGTGTCGACAAAGTTCAGATTGAAAAATCTATGTCAATTGAATATTTTTGTTTATTTGTATGTAGGAATGAAATTGGGAAAATAGATGAAAAATTATGGAAAAATTTTTGGAGGAATTTTCGACGAAAATTGAGAAAAGAATTTTCTGAATTTGAAACAGTAACATTTTGATTTTTTAGCCTAGTGAAACAGTAATGGGCAGGGTCCAGTGATGACAGCCCAACAACGGTGTAAGACTGACATGTGATACCGAACTATCAGCGAGAGCGCACATGCAGTGGCAGCATAGAGGATAATAAGTAGCAACGAGTTGTCAGTGGGCACGAGTGCGCGTGTGATGGTAGGGGAGTGGCTTACAAGCGGGCTCGGCCTATTTGCAAGCATAGGCGCAGGTGCGGAGGTGTTGTGGCTAACAGGCGGGCTAGATCTATCAACGAGCGCATACATGGGTAGGATGAAGTCTCGATGACTAACAGATAAGACCAGCAGGAGCAACATGTTATGTGTGGGAGTGTATGTGTGCTATAAACCGTAAGAGATCTAAAGCTAATGTGGTGCGTTCTAATTGGAGCGGATATGCTAGAATAGTAATCGAGTCGTATTTTCTACGGATTCGAGTAGAACTTTGTATCCTTCCATGTAAGGGTAATGTGGTGCAATCTATAACGTCCATTTTAGATCGGACGGCTGAAAATAACTAAAGTATTATTGGTTACGAAATCTCAAGGTTATTTAGTTAATTATTTTTGGGATTTTTTTTATAAATAGAGGGTAAGATGTTAGAGTTTTAAACATAGATGAGTGGGTTTTTAAGTAATTTTTATAAACGTAATTTTGAGAATAAAGGTAAGTTTGTGTATGAAATATATTGTTTTTTTTCCATATCTAGAATTTGATTTTAGATTAAATTATTTATTTAATTTCTTTGATATGGTGTTTTTCTAGTTTTCTGAAAAGTTTGATCTCATGTTATTAATTAATTAATGATTAATTAATTTTGTTTCGTTAATATCCTAATATTCAGAATTCTGATTGAGTTTATTTTAGTTGGATTTGTTGAAAAATTTTGTCTAAACGGTGTTCTGTTTTTGGAAAACTTAGTTTTTTATTTTTTGTGTTTAAAAAATTTGTTAAAATTTTATTTTGTCTTCTGTAATTATTCATCCCCTCTAATTTTTTTTAAAGTGATTCGATCCTACAAAATGTGCAGTATTAACTGAGACTAGAGTGCATAGCCTAACTTCCGTGTGGTCTATTCTGTTTTTGTCACTCCAATAGGTAGCAGATATATTTGCACTTGCATCTTGGTACTCTGCATCTGAGAACTATGATCAGCCTATTGTTGTCATAATTGATGATTTAGAGCAATGTTCTGGTTATGTCCTTGGAGATCTTGTGATGATGCTAAGGTTAAATTTCTGTTCCATGTCATTCAAGGGTGTATCCTGTAGGAATGTTCTTCCATGATGACCCAAGTAGAGATATGTACAAACCTTATGCAATTGTTGTTCCATCAAACAAGTACGTAAAACCTGTTATAACCACTTTTCCATGCTTAACATCCATTCATTTGTATCTAGGTTAGTGTTAGACCACTGGACCTATATATATATATACCCAACTCTTCTTATAGTGTTAGATCTTAGTCTTACTATATATTATATTTCTGTATGGTATCAAAATAGGTCTAGATATCCCCGGCGCGCTAGTATCCTCTCATCGACGAGCCGATACTTCCTTCCCGTCGTAGACCTTCTCCCTCGGCAATCCTCCTCTGCCTTCTCATCTCGGCTCTCATCCTCCCCGTCTCATCTGCAGACGGCCTTCTCCTCCCCATCTACTCCGCAGGCGACCTTCTCCTCCTCCACCGCCCCCTCACCCTCTTTCCACCACTTGACAAGGAGACGGCCTCCATCCGTCTCTTCGTCTCATTCAGACCCGCCTTAGCTTCTTCCTTGCTTCAGCGCACCTTCCCCTCTTTCGACGCTAGTGCAACTCTGCGCTCGCCATCTCCATTGACTGGACCCGTCCGCCCTCCATTAGTTGTAACCAACTCTCTCTCGGTTCCCGCTTTTTCGACACGCTCACCTGCTCCTGAACACGAAACTTCTCCACTCGCGTCTGAGCCACTCCAACGTATCCACGTGTCCACGGATATGAATTTCTGCTTCCCGGACGCGAACCTACTTTCTTTGTGTCGACGACTTCTCCGATTTTTCGCGTCCGTCCCACTTTGTTGCGTCCACGGGTCCATAGACATGAAACCTCCCTTCACGAACGCGAACCTTCTCACGCCCATGACCCACCTACTCTCTCACACTCATGACCTACCTACTCTGCCACCTACTCCTCGCTCAACTACTCCGCCACCTACTCCCATCGACCAACCACTCTCATCGGCCACCTACTCCCATTGGCCAACAACTCTCCTCATCGGCTTACCGCTTCCCGCTACTCTCGTCATGACCACCGAGTTGGCTCTTAGTTCTGATACTCTTCTAGTCGCTGGATCTCTTCTGGCCATCGGCGCTTCTGATCATAACTCGGGTACCACTTCGCCGATGTTCTCACCACCTTACGCCGTCATCAACGTGAAATCTCACGTTCCCATCTCCCTAGACCTCAATGCCAACTATTTTAAGTGGGTATTCTTCTTTAAATCCTTTTGTGGAAAGTTCGGCCTTCGCTCCCATATCGATGGCTCCGCTCTACCTCGACCCAATGATCCCTAGTGGGACATCGCCGAGTGTTGCGTGCGCAGCTGGCTGCTTAGATCGGTTGATGACTCCGTCCTTAACCGACCCCACCGCCCGGGATCTCTATGTGGCCATCGAGCAGATCTTCCACGCCAACAAACAGCCACACGCCATCTTCCTCCTCAATGAATTCCACTCCATAGTACAAGTAGACTCATCTGTCTCCTCGTATTGCCAACGCCTAAATGTCAAGGCCGCCACCCTCCGTGATGTCAGTCACCCCGTGGATGACTCACAACTCGTCCTTGCCCTCCTACGAGGACTTAACCCCCGCTTGTCAAACACCGCCGATGACATCGCCAACTCCACACCTCTTCCCACATTCGCTCGGGCCCACGACATGCTAATTATCAAAAAACTACGCCTAGCCAACGACGAGAAGACTGTGGCCCACATCGCTCTCCTCGCCGTAGCCGATCATGGCTGCTCCAATCCCATCGGCTATCGACCACCATGCGCTGCTACCACCTCTCGTGGCTCTGGTAGCCATGGCTTTAGCCATGGCAATAAAGCCCACGCCGGTGGCAACGGCAAAGGCAAGGGCAAGAGCTAGAGCTAGTCGATGCAACCGCGCCCTGCTCTAGTCCCTACCCCGTCTGCCAGTCCCATGGGTCCGTGGCTTTGCTACAACCCCTGGGCACCCTAACCCTAGCTACGCAATCCCATCGGCTGGCAACCAGGGGTTCTTGGCGCCCATCCTCAGACCCACCTATCATCGGCTCCCATCCAACCGCCTCAGTCGATCCTACCGTCACCTCCCACCCAGTCGATTCCCTCATGGAACCAAGCTGTCCTCGTCACTACCCTCAATCAGATGACACTTCAACCCCAGCACCCTTGGGTGCTGGACTCTAGTGCGTCATCCCATATGGCGTCATCGGACGGTATACTCCTCTCTCGCCATCCCTCCTCCTCCCCTTTCGTCACCATCAGCAATAGGCACTCTCTCCCTATCAAATGCCATGGTGACTCCCTCCTGTCTATACCTACAACCAATTTTTCACTTCGCAATGTCCTCATCGTCTCCTCCCTCATCCATAGCCTACTATCTATCCGCCAATTCATAAGAGATAACAATTGCCCAATTGAATTTAATGCTTCTGGTTTCTCTGTGAAGGCTATCCCGACCCGGCGCGAGATGCTACGATGCAATAGTGGCGGTGATCTCTACACCATCTCCATTGTGTCATCCACTCCCCACACCAGTCTCGCCATCTCCACCAACTTGTGGCATCTTTGCCTTGGTCACCCCAGCCCCGACACTATCTTTAACCTCCGTCACAGCGCCTACATAACATGCAACCACAACAGCTCTACTGTCTACCACTCTTGTCAACTTGGTAAACACGTACAGCTGTCTTTCTTCCCTTCTCTGTCTTGTACCTCTCGACCTTTTGAATTAATTCACTATGATGTGTGGACTTCTCCAGTTAAGAGTGTGTCCTGTTATTAGTACTATCTTACAATACTCGATGATTATACACACTATTGCTAGACTTTTTCCCTAATAAGCAGGTCCGAGGTTGCCTCTCACCTCATCAACTTCACCACTTACGTCTCTACTCAATTCAACTTCTCCATTCAAGCCATACAGGCCGATAACGGTATGGAGTTTATCAACCATACCATCCAAGCTTTTCTCACCTCCCGTGGCACCCATCTCTACCTCTCCTGTCCCTACACCTCTCCCCAAAACGGTAAGGCCGAACACCTTCTTCGAACACTCAACAACATCAGTCGCACTATGCTTCTTCATGCCCATCTACCCGCACCTTACTAGGCTGAAGCACTAACCACCGCGACCTAACTCCTCAATCGGCGTCTTTGCTCTTTCGTTCGTCACAACGTCCTGTACACTCTTTCGTACCACAAGACGCCCGACTACTCTCACCTACACGTCTTTGGGTGTCTCTGCTTTCCCAACCTCATCGCCACTGCCCCTCATAAACTTACACCCCGTTCCACCGCTTGCATTTTTCTCGGCTATCCCTCCTCCCACAAGGGATACCAATGTTTCGATCTCTCCACCTGTCGGATCATCGTCTCCCGCCATGTCATCTTCGATGAGTCCTGCTTCTTTTTCGGTTTACTTCATCCCGGACCCTCATCTGGCGATCTCGACTTCCTCCTCACCAACACCGTACCATCCCAGAACCCTTCAACAATCTCACCTCCACACTCCCCATCGGCCGCTCCTGAGGACTTCTTGCCTGACTATCCCACTCCTCTCCGCTCTGATGCCACTCACATCGGACCTCCATCGGCCTCACCATCCTCATCGGCTCCCTAACCTCCATTGGCTCAGGCTGATACTATCTCACCCCTATCGACCACACCAACTCCATCGGCTACTCCACCTCTATTGGTTCACCAACACCCATCGGCTCATCAACCTTCATCGGCTCACTAACCCCTATTGGCCCCTCATCCTCCATCGGCTCAGGCTGACCTCGTTCAGCCCTTTCCCTGAACATACTGTCATCGATCTCGAGCTGATACCACCCTCCCCCTTCCGCTCCTACCCCACCATTGACGCTCCCATCAGCTCATGTGACCACCCTCGATGACCACCCTACAGCACATCATGGGCCGACTCCACTCAGAGTTTGCCATGATCAATCTAGATCCTCTCCATCACTTCCTTGGCATCTCTGTCACACGCTCTCCTCACAGGCTGTTTCTCTCCCAACGCCAGTATGTCATCGATATTCTCCAGCGTACAGTCATGGCCGAATGTCACTCCACCGCCACTCCCATCGACACTCGCGCCAACTCTCCGCTATCGATGGTTCTCTTATCGCTGACCCTTCACAATACCGAAGTCTTGCTGGTGCCCTCCAGTACCTCATACTCACACAGCCCGATCTCACCTATGCCGTCCAGCAAGTGTACCTCTTTATGCATGCTCCGCGTGAACCTCACCTCACACTACTCAAGCGTATCCTTCGCTACATAAAGGGCACACTATCCATCGTCCTACATCTCTCACTGTGTATTCTGACGCGGACTAGGCGGGTTGCTCCGACTCCCAACGCTCCACCTCTGGCTACTGCGTCTTTCTCGGTAACACTCTAGTCTCTTGGTCCTCCAAGCGCCAGACTACAATATCTCGGTCCAACGTCGAAGTCGAGTATCGCGTCGTTGCCCACATCATCGCCGAGTGTTGCTGGCTTCGCCAGCTACTCCAGGAGCTCCGTACACCTATCACTTCTGCGACCGTCCTCTACCACAACGTTAGCCAACCTAGTTCATTATCGATGGACGAAGCATATAGAGATTAACATTCATTTCGTATGTGACAAGGTCATGCTAGGACAAGTTTGGATGCTCTATGTACCGTCGGTACACCAATTCACTAACATTATGACCAAAGGCCTACCCGTGTTTTTGTTCACCAGTTTTCGCTTCAGTCTCTGCGTCCGTTCCCTTCCCACTATGACTGCGGCGGTGTTAGACCACTAAAGTTGTACATATATAGACCAGACCCCGCTGTATAGAGTTAGGGTCTCAGTCTCACTGTATACTATATTTCTGCGGTTAGCATAGAAGCCCATTTATTTGTTGCTTGATAGTTGTTTTCTCTCTTTTGGTATTGTTCCATGCTTCACGGAACTAACTGACCCTTGTTTAATCCTTTTTGACTAGAAATCCTTTTGTCAATTACGAAATAGAACACAATTTTATCTTTCATTTCTATCATTAGTTTCACTTAATAAAATTTAGATGCTTGGGTATGACTTTACACTGAACATTCCATCTTTTTCAGTGAGTAGGTGATTAAAATTCCAATTTTCTTTGTAATGGGGATAGCATGCACCAAGAAAACTGCTCTCCTCAGAAGCTCTTCAAAGATTAGAGCCCTGCAAGGTCACCTTGGAGTCTCCTTCTGATAGAATGAATGCAGTTGTTGAGGCCATCCTTGTCAAACCATGCGCTGGATTCTGTATCAGTCTTGAAGTTGCAGTTTTCCTCAGAAACTTCTTTTTCAAGCATGACGAGACCACAATATCTTTTATTAGTGCTCTCAAGGTTAGTTCTTGATATTAAATTATTACTCTTTTTAGTGATGTTACCAAGATCTATTTTCCCTGATGGGTAATAGCACTAAATCAAACCTTTTGCAGCTTGCATGTAGTAAGCACTTCTCCATCGAACCTCTGAGCTTCTTGTGCATGGGAATGCTTGAAGAGGATAGTGAGGTCTCTGTTATTTTCTGTTCCAAAGATAGCAATGTTAGCTAATTATGGCTGCTATCGCTAACTAGAAAATCAATATTTAAGTTTCCATATATTCTGATACAAAACTACTAGTATATTTTATCAACACTGATATATTTCTTTTCTGACTTGTCCTACAGAACTTTTGGCATGATAAGATTGATTCACTACCCCAAGTATTGCGGAAATATACTTCTGGTCTACCCTCATGCACAAGGTACGGTACACGGCAGTACAGATTTTCACCAGTAATATGTTTTGTCTAAAAACTAACATTACAGGGAAAAGGACTCAATCAAGTGTAGCAACAATACGGTTGAAGGGTTGTCTGAGCTGATAAAGATTCAAAAGGATTGGAGTTCAGTTCTCTCGGTAGGTTTTTGTTTCTCATTAGAATTTTCATATGTTTCTATAAAAAGACAGTCGCCCCACTATATTAAATTTTGATTGGAAGACTCCTCAGATATTGCAAGTTCATATGTTTATGGACCTTTTGATGGATAAACCAAATCTAACAAAACTTTGTACTTACTAGTTTACCCAGTGATCTAAACTTGGTGTTATCAACAAACGTTTTACCATTTAAAATTACAGACACAATGGAATTCCGGATTATGAACTTGCCTTGTTTTTTGCTTAACCTCAAAGTTGCAGGACCAGATGTTGAATAAGTTATTTCGTATATTGTGATCATTCAGTGCTTGTATGAAGCTGGAATGTAAGGTAGAGTGCAACATTTGGATATTTTCTGTGAGGCTGTAAACCCTGATCTGCAAACTCAGAAGATGCCCAATCTACCAACTGGATAGTCAGGGACTATTAGAAAATTTATAGATCAGGCAATCGATACAATAAGGTACGATGATGGAAGTTGGTTTCCGGTTGTTGGATGTGCAAATTTTCTGGTTTATTGTAGTTCATATCTCTAGATTACCCGAAGGGAATTATTAGTGCATTGTTGATTAAAATGTTAGTGAAGCAATATGTATGATTATAATTACTATGGAAGCAAATGGGATTGTAAAAAATCTGGGCCAGCAACTTAGTAGTATGGACTGGCTGACAGAGGAGTACCCGAAAAATGTTTATTTCCTCTTGATGAGAATGTGTTTATTGGATCAGGTACCTGCCAGTGGAAACATTGTTTTGCCTTCTTGAAGTTTGGAGCATCCATCAAAAGGAAATTGATAAGGTATGCTCATTGCTGATTTTTGTAGACAACTGTTGGGTATGAAAGAAGTATAGAGTGTACTACAATAAGGATTTAAGTTTTTCCTCTTGAAATTTCTTTTGAATGAAGTTTAGACCTGCTTACGATAGGGCTCAAGTCTCTGATGACCAATTTACTTGATTGTTGTCTCCAATCTTTAATCACATGCTGAAAGAGAATGTTGCTTTTGGTTATCTAATGTTCGAGGTGGTACCTTTTGAGTCGAGATAACATAAACACTTATCTCCAGAGAATGTTTGTTTTGGCCCTAGTTTTACCATTTGTGGGCCTCTGGCAAAGAAAATCTGTACAAACTCTACTTTAAAAAAAAAACTGCGGTCTGACTCTGGTTGAGAATATGCTCATTCTAATCCCAGATAAGTGATAAGGTGAAAGAGCTTCAGGCCACCACAATCAGTAGACACTGTGAGGATCACAAAGGATAAATGTCCTAGGTACTTCCTGCTTTATCGCAATTTCATTAATTCATTTACAATTTTATTAATCAAGCAAATGCTAATAATGCCAAAACAATTATTGAGTTATCATTCTTTTTCACTACACAAAGGCCACGCTAAAATTTTAATGCTGAATCATAATTAGTAAGGGTAATTCACAGGATACACCTACTAATCCATCAAGTTAAAGTAGTACTAGTAGTTCATTGGAGGTTCTATTTAGTTGCAGTAGCATAGTGAGGCTGATTATCTTACGTGCATGAAGCTGTATTGCAATTTTTTCAAAGTTTTGATTATCTGAAACTGGCTGAAAATTGTTTTCGTGTGTATCAGGAGATTAACAAATAGTACTGGAAATAGTACAGCACCACTGAATGATAAAGTGGCCATGCAGTTGGATGATGTTACTAGGTAAACGTTATGTAAGGTCATATTAACTCAGTATGATTTTAATCTTGTATACCTTGCTAGATTAATTGTTCATGTGATATTAAAAATCTAATGTACAATGAGATTTAAAGGTTAACTTGTATAATAGAACTGAGAAAGTGCATTTATCTTTTTTCTATTTTATTGCTTTTCAATAACTTCAGTCATTTTGAAGTCTTTTTCAGCATCTAATTCTAATTTTCAAACAGGAAATTTTTGGTTTCCGTTGAGTGTTTACCTTTTCATGAAATCATCTGTTTCAAGAATGTCAACATTCTTATATCTTTTACAGAATAAAACTGATACCATTGTGGAATAATTAATTACATAATAATCTGTAAATTAAGTTAACTGTTTTTATTTCAATATAATTGGGCCTTAATTGGAAATCCAAGAAGAATGGTACAGCTTGATCTACTGAAGCCACAGACATCTTAAAATGTTCTTGTTGCAGGAAGAATGGAATCATTCTCTACTGAAGCTATGATTTCTTTTTTTTATGGAGAATGAAACTGACCGTTGGAAGCTTCACATTTGCTCGATAGTGTTGTGCCTTTCATTCGAGCAGTCTTTAGACAGTAGCATTAATTCTTGGCGTTGTTCTCTGTATAGCTAACGTAACTCAGCTCATCAAGCTTGTAATTTTTCCAGTTTGAGTATCAGAATTCTGACACACAAAACAATCAATACAATGAGTTCCCTTAAATTTTTGTATTAGCGATATTGACATACTGGTAATCAAAGTTTCGAAAGTTTAGAGCAATGAACTAGCTTGCATAGCATCAACGACAGCAACCATATGAAAACTGCAAAGCACCATTTCAGTGAAGCAATTGGCAATCATCGCCATTTACAACAATTAGCAACCATCACAGATGGAACCATTACTGTAGCATATCTTCTCTAGTTTCTAGCACCAGACTGGTGCTTCTTTCCATCACTAAGCATAGGCTTTCCATCACTAAACATAGGCCTAACAAATGACAACTACCTCCGTATGTTTGCACACTAATGTCAATCCATGGAACTATTGTTATGCTACAACAGATAAGAGCCATCAACCACGAAAACACAAGACCAGGTGAATTTGTGATCAGGAAATGTCGTCCTGATGAGTAATTGTCAGAACAAGCCCAAAATGTTTGCTGGGTAGGACAGGTAGTTCCAGCTTATGAAGCTCCTTGCGAACCATCTTCTCCTTGTAGTACGTGACACCTGGAATCGCTTCTTTTCCAATCATCTCAATGTCATCGATCTTGAAATTCGACAACTTGCACACAAACCGGTCCATCCTCTTCTGCTGCTTAAAGTTGGCTGACAGCATGGCATTGGCTTTCGTATCATAGGTCCAGCCATTGTCGTCTGGCTTCAGCTGCACCCAAGCATCAACCCAGCCATCCAGTAGAGGGAAGTTACCATCTACTTTGTCATCCCAGTTCATGTCACCACAGAAGATCGCGTCTTGGAATTCTCCCAGAATCCTCAGAGAGTCGTTTGCCTGAGCTCTTCTCTCCTCACTGTACTTCGGATCCCACTGGGGAGGTAGAGGGCAGGGGCTCTCTAGGTGGCTTGTGCCCAGGACCAAATTGATCATCTCTCTGGCTTTGACAGTTGCTATGCATAGCTCCCTCGTCATTTTTGAGTTTGAAAACGGAATGCGGTCAGATGATCTCACTGGCATTTTGCTCATCTGCGTTTGTTTGCAATTGAATCACATTAGTGAAAGAAGTCAGGAACAGTCAGTAACTCTTATGGAAGAGCAAAAGTCGAGTCTCTAAGAAAAAAAATTAATTCATGATCCCAGAGATCTAAATTCTTCAGTTCATAAAATCCAGGTTGATAATTTTTTCATGTTTCTTTCTTATGACGAAATGTGTTAGTGTTAGCAGTGTGAAGAGTAGCAGGTCCATTGATGTGTGCCTTAACAGTAGTAAACCTTGCAGCACCAGGTCATCCATGCTGAGCATAGATGATCATGGCAGGATAACTCACTTTTTTTAAAACAAAATGGCAGGATAGTGGTTCAGACCGCTTGAAATACACAGCTGCAAAATTGAGGTGGTACTTTATCTAAAAAGAAGTAAACTAATGCAGAACTTGCAATTGAACTCCCAACACTTCAACTGCAGCTATGCCATATTTTACGCTGACCATGTGAAACCTTTAAAGTTGACAATATGGGAAATGATGCAAGACAAGTGTTAAAGATCTTGCGTGATTATCCATAATTTTTGCTGCCATTGCATATATTCAAGACAAAAAAAATGGATCTTTCTGGCTGCTGAAAGTAGAGAGAGAGAAAGAGATAAACTAAGGTATTTTCTAACAAGAGCACTGCAACTTCCAGAAGCTTCAACACATGTGGCACTTGAAGTTTAAGAGAAGCGTTACCTGCATGCAGAAATGTGACTTCCGCATTGCCATCTGATGCGACAACAGGCATTCATATTCTTGCCACCAGTCAGATTTTTCCAGAAGTTCGTATATGTAAGGTGTAACCTCCTGCAGTTCCACATACGAGGCCCGTTGAGAAAGAGGAAGGAGATAATGCACAGTTTGAATTCTGTACCTGGAAGCATATAAGGTCTGGGCTGTGAAGTTGAATAAGATCTCCAAGAGCATCCAGCCTTCTAAGCAGTTCAATATCCTCCCGGATCCAGACATTGTATGTCATGATTTTGAAGGTCTTCTTGTCAAAATTATTCTCAAAATTTCCTGTACGAGAAGATTCGGGTTTTAATGTGCCATAGAAAAGAAGGATGATAAAAGTACAGCTTCGAAGAAGAAATTAACTTCTAACTAGCTAGAAAGATAATTTATAATCACACAGGTATGTAAAACTAGCTACCAAGGTTGGTGGTCATATGAAGAACTGCTGCAACTCCAAGATTTAGATGTAAAATACCCTAGCAATTTGTATTAAAGACTAACCTTACATGATTGCTCAAATAATTAATAGGATGAAGCACTGAAAGAAAAAAATTGCATGAACGGTAATATAGTATAAAACAAATGACATGATGAACCAGGTGAACATTATTCTGTATCAAGAAAATAGTAAATTCAGATCAGAATTGACAAACTTAGAGCAAACAAAGTATTCATCTCATCATACATCCATTGATACTATTCCTTCTGTTCACAAGTAGATGTCATTTTAGGATGCATACAGTCAGAGGAAACCTTAAATCACTAATATATGCAAATGTATTAAGATTTTCAATAGCCTTTATATATACATGATTAAAAAATAACGGAAAGAGTGACATAAAACGGCAAAGTTGTCCTTTCTCATTTACACACCAATTTATACACTGAACTCCAATCGATTGGATCGGCTACATCAAATGGCCAACAGTTCTTTCCGTGTACTACCTCCAGAGCACTAAGTGGCCATATTGGCATTATTTTATATATCATCTATCCTAAAATTGCAGTTAAATTCGACTATCATATAAGCCAAAATCAAGGCATTCCATGTATTCCTGTCCTGGCCACTCCTTCCACGCTGCCTTCTATCCTCCTCAATCGTAACTTGAATAGCACGTGCACGGTTATTAGTTATACTTAAATGGCTCACCATGTACCGGTACAGCAATTATGCAGCATGGACACGCAGAAGAAGTAAAGAATTAGCAATTTGCAGTTGCTATTAACATTATTACCCGTTCCTGATTACACTCAATTGATTTTACCACAATACGTATGCTGTTGCACTATGTTGGTGACACACTTTCAGGATAATAAAATAAGTAGGGATAGAATCTTTTATCTGTATATCGCATCCTCGCATTAAATCTATACGGTTGATTGTGCTATATGATATTTTTGGGCCGAAATTCCAATTCAATGGTAGGAGAATCGATTCTTGGCGCATTCCACTAGCTGACAGGAAAACGTTGCGATCTTCAGATCCCATGATTGATTCGTAGGAACACAAGAACCCTCAAATGTACCTGTCTTGGCGGCGGGAGGCAGCGTATCCGCCTCGTCCGCCCCCTCCCCCTCGCCCTCGTCGTCGTCGCACACCTCGCGCGCCCTCTTCCTCGCGCGGCACCGAGGGGGAGGAGGCGAGGGCGGCGGCGACGCAGGATCGTCGTCGGCGTCGATCTCCACGGGGCGCGGGGTCGCGCAGGCGTCGCAGCGGCCGGAGCGGCTCGGGTTGAAGAGCGTGCACCGGGCGCAGGCCCAAGGAGGCGGCGCGCCGCACGAGCCGCAGGGGGACCCCGCGCGGGTGGCTCGGGCGCAGGGTTCGCACTCCCACGAGCCCTCCGCGGCCGCCGCCGGCGGCGGTGGCGGCGTCGCTGGAGAGAGGGAGAGCATGGTGGTCGGGGGAGAGAAGGGGACGATGGGTTTTTTTGGGGGGATTTGAGGCGGCGGAGAGGAGGAGCATCGTGGCTTTCCGAATTTGAATCCGGGCTCCTCTGGGCCGTCCGATGGGCTATCGGACGGATCCTAATATTCGCTAATTTTACCATTTTATGGCAGGGCTGGCAACGGGCTTAGACCGAGTAGGAATGTACCTGACCTAAGATAAGACTATCCACATGACCCATGCCTTATACCCTTTTCAGGCACATAACATTTTCCACGACTAGTGCACACTCCAAACCTAATAAATACATATATATATATAGGTTTTTGATAATATCATTATCTTCGAATGCTTATTAAGTTGAAGCATCTTCATTGAAAATAGAAAATGGTTGTGATGGCATTGGAGAAGACAAAGCTGAAAGAGGAGCTAAAGGTGAAATAGAAAAGAAAGTACTCATGACTTGTGATGAGGTAGCACCTAAGTTGGCATTTCTAATCCAGCATAAAAATATTTTCAAATTGTAAGAAAAAAATGATCTGCATCACTACCTCATGCATACAAGCATATAGAATAAAAACTTACAAGGTCTAAAGAAGCAACAACCGTCATCGCTTTACCCTTTTTGACACATAAATATCCTACATCACATCTTGTAGGCATTGCCTGCGTGCCTTGCGCTTGCTTTTACACCACCGCTATCGTCCCTATGCCCTACATCACTACTGTCGGCTATTACCCTACCTTGCGTCGCTAGCTTGGAGAATGTGGAATGAGGATTGTAGGTTCCTATTTTAGAAAAGGGATGCATATATATGTCTATGAATGCTTGGGCCAAAGGGCTAAAGAGTATGGTGGTTGGGCCAAAATCAGAAAATAAAGAGTAAGGTGGTTGGGCCAAAATCAGAAAACAAAACGTATATTTGATTATTTGTGAGCATAAAAATAAAATTTCGTGCGCCCGCTGGGAACTGAGTTTCAGGTTAGGTGTCACTAAATTTGCCCATTGGACGTGGTATCCATAGACGGTCAGGCTTCAGATTGTCATCCAATTTTAAGGCAATTTTAGATTGATACCAAAATGTGTCCATCAACTTGAATAGTACATGTGCATGGTTAAGATTGAAGGCATGATAATAATGTCTATGTTCAATTTGGTACAAATTCAAAACATCCCTGGTCCAGTAAGATTTGACCTCATATTAGTAGCAAAATAAATGTGAGCAATATAACTCGATCCTACCCAAGAGCTAAAACATGCATATTTCCGTTGCAACTTGTGACATAATAGTTTTATAGAAAAACTTCCTAGATTCATAGGATGTTCAAGAGAGATTTAGTTCCTAGCACCTTTTCATGTTTTAAATAATAACATATATATTGCAACTTTACCTTTTTAAATCCAGTGTAAGTGCGGGAGATACAATATAATGCTATGCATGCTATTGTCACCTTGTAGATGATGATGATGCAGTGAAGCTCCAACATCATAATCAAATGGCATCCTTCATTTTAAAATTTTTATCATGAGCAGCATGTTAGAAGGCAATCCTCAGGAGGTTAGGCCTCATTTGACACAACTAATAGCATCTTCTACATAGAAAAATGGTGTAGTGTTGCCAAATGGCAAGATTATGCGGGTAGAGCCTGATTGTGGCAGTAAATTTATGAATGAACCATCTAACTAATTTTTTATAAATGTATTATTTATATTTTAAAAGTTAAGTCTGAAAATAGACTACGATATAAAAAAATCTTAGAATCAACTTTAAAAAATAAGCTTTAGTTATGATTAATAAGCAAAACGATAATAAGTTCAATGAGCATAAACCTTTGTTACATAAGTAGAACCATGGTTTGTTCCTTTTTCCGAACATGCAAAAGCAGCCAATGAAATTCCGATTGGCAAGCAAGATCATCAAGACATAGGAATGATAGTCTTGCTGCTAAATGCTAATAGAATAATACTACCACACTGTGCAGCGGCATCCAATGAGCCATATCCACTGAATTATGGGGAAAATAATTGAGATGGATGGATAGGGCCATCCTTTTGGGTGAAAGCTACATTTCACTTATCTTTTCGATCCACGGCACCATCGAGATGGTGACATTCTCCACTGATCGAGCAGTACTGTGTTTCTAGTGCTCGATCGATCAACGACATCATCCTGCTATTTTTCCTCTGTGTTGACGAAAACGACTCACTCAAGTCGCTGTTACCTTCCCTCCATCAGTTTATTTTTTTCCCAGAAATTCAGAATATGGAAAATGGCTCTACAAATTTAGGAGGAATTAATATGGAAAACCGCTCAGATCATAGAAAAGGTCTGTTCCACACCCCAAAAAAAATCTCGCTATCTAAACTGAAGCTAAAACTCCAAGGCAGAGAGAACTCGCGTGATTTTATTATTAACTCATCTCGTTTGCTCAACCTTCCAGGAAACTGAACTAGACTTTATGTCTCAAAAATAAGAAAAAAATAGCCCACTTTCTGATCTCGTACTAATTAATAATAATCTGCAAAGATAAGCACCAATCATATACTATGCATATCACATTAGCAAGTCCCTAATCCTTGGGCACCAAGAATGACAATCAAAATATGTAGTATCAAGATTTTGTGGCTTGCAGTAGTCTTCATTTCTTAACTACCGATGTAACGAGTTTGATACGTATTTTCCCCTATAATTATTGCAGACTAACACACTAAGTCCTTTCAACTAATGCTAACAGTATGGGCATATGCTTACTCATCGATGAATCAGATTGAAGTACCAAACATATATATATATATATATATATATATATATATATATATGCACAAATTAATTAACCAGTAACTACAGGAAATCTTCTTAACTTGGAATGGTCATTGTGCTCCAACTTAAACAATATGGCTCGACGTACAGGTCTTCCAAGGAGGATAATGCAAGTAGGTGATGGTAGTTTGCCATGACTTAGTTTAGACTTTCCAGGATCTTTCAAAACAAAACAAAAGAGAAACTCTACGATTGTCATCAACAAACGACCGGTTCTTCAAATTATCATCAACGGATGTAGGTCCTGAATAGTTTTTTGTTTTTTTTAGCACTGTCGTTCACTTTTTATCCATAGATATCCGTTAAGAGTTCTAAAAGTGTTAGGATAAGCATTTTGATGTTTTTTTTTTTGGCGCTAGCAGCAAAATAACAAAATATTTATATCACCAAATTTGTATATGGTGTAGTACATGCCAATCGAACAGCAGAAGTATTCGCATATTTTCATAATATTTTCTGAAGACAAAATCAAAGGTGAACCGTCAGCCCATAGACCTCCGGACACGCGGCACCAACGGCCTTGCCACGTCACTACTCAGAACCGACCCAATACCAGAAACCAATCATTCATTCCACTGTTGGAACAGGCGGAACACACGACCGGAAAAAGGAAAAAGATAACACCCGAGCTCAACCCAAGCGTGTCAGACTTATCCAAACCAAACCCACCTCGCTCGATCCGGCGCCGTATTTAAGAGAGCCATTCGATCATTCGAGAGCCGAACCCAAGCGGCTCAATCAGAGAAGCGCGAACCAGCAAGAGGAGGTGAGAGAGCAGCAATGGCGGACATCGCGCTGCTGGTGGTGGAGGAGTTCGAGAAGATGACCAAGAAGATGAAGCAGCATCAGCGGCGGCGGATCAGCGAGGAGGTGCCTGTCGGTGGCGCCTGCGAAGGGGCGGCGGCTTCGCGGGCAGGGGCAGGGGCGGCAGCGGCGGCGATGAGGACGAGGGTGGCGGCGCTCAAGGAGGCGGTGGTGGAGCCCGCGGACGCGCAGGGGCTCGCCGCCGTCGATGGCTTCTTCTCCGCTTGATTTTGTCTTTTCTTTCTTTCTTTCTTTTTTCTGGTAAAGGGATTTGGTGAAGCAGGCCGAATCCAATTTGGAGGATTTAAATTTTTTTTCCTTTTCCTTTAATTGCTGTGTGATGTGTACATATGGACCCGTGAAAAAAATCGCAACTTTTCTCGGCTAGTTTGATCACTTTGTTCGTCATCGTGTTTGATGAGATGAGAAAAGTGAGTTATATAGTATATTGGTATGCTAGTTAACTCATGAATTTTAGTTTTGTATAAGAGGTGTACATATGGACCCGGGAAAAAAATTCACAACTTTTCTTGGCTAGTTTGCTCACTTTATTCATCATCGTGGTTGATGAGATGAGAAAAGAATGTTATATAGTATGTTGGTATGATAGTTAACTCATGAAATTTAGTCCTTTTTTGACAAATTTCACTGAAGAATTCTAGAAAATTGACAGTGAACTTGAGAAAAATTTTCACATTTACTAATAATCACTATCGACTTGTAGATACTGCTAGTACATGACTTGACAATTAATATTTTGGGAAAATTTCCCCTTATTTTTGTCCAAAAAGATTTGCCTCGATGAGCACCATTGTTCCGTTCAATCAATAGAAATTCTTTTGTTTGTAAGAATTCTATCCCAGGGAAGAAGAACGTCGTCATCCTGCCAAGCAAGTTTCTTTCTGTGGAGTTTCAGATACGACATACTACATCATTCCTGGCCATTGGGGACAACGTAAGTGTAATTCTGTATAACAGATCATCAGTCTCCTAGAATATTTTTTTGTTTAAAGGAAAAAATCACACCCAAAGTTCTAGCCGTTGGTGAGCTATAGCTTAAAAACCAAACAAAAAACGAAGAAAAATATTTTACTACTTAATGGTTTAAATGCCCAGATCGAAAAAGTAGAAAGCGAAGGAAATAATATCTAGATTCATTTAAAATTAAAATTTGGCTACGGCTTACAAACACCACATGTTAGCCATAAAGCCTCCAGGAGTTCGGTTCGGTCGTAGCGTCGAATGGCTCGGAGAAACTCCTGCCGTTCAGCACAATCCTCAATGAGCAACCTCGTTCCATTTGTTCAATTATACAACTTAATTGTCTAAACATTACATCATCCTTCCTACCAAGTTTCTTCTATACGAGATAATCTGTATAAAACGTGCCAAATCGTTTCAGACAGTTTACCCTACTGAAATTTGTTCAGATCATCTCAGACAGGATATGCCGGTATCTGCCATAGTCGGATGTCGTCTTGAAGGTCGGCGTGAACTCGGAGAAGAAGCTCAGCATGGCGGCAAGGCTCTGCGCGCTGTTTATGGCCACAGCTTTCTCCAAGAAAAGGTCAGGCTGCACGGTGATGACCTGGACCAGGCACCATGTCTAGGTTGTAAAGAATGGGTTGTGATTTGTGAGACAACGTTTCTTGTGTAATGCAAGCCTGACTTGTGACACAATGTTTCTTGTATAATGCTAGCCTCCATATGCTTTCATGTTACCACTTTCCGAGAGCACAGGATGAATAATGGGCAGCGGAAATTCAAAGGGAAACATTTTTTTTCCTTTGCTCTAGTTGTAAATTGTAATGCATGCCAATAAAGTGATATATATGTTTGGAAGGATAAGGGAGGAGAAATGTGAGCATCGAATGGCAAATAGTACCTTGTATTTTCTAGCATAGCGAAGAGCGTCAAGGTGGTATCCGTCTTGCAGTAACGCAGTGACATAGTCATGGTGCAGGCCCCGCTCTCTCAGCATGTCCACACCCAGCTTCCTTACCGGAAAATGTTGTCGACCCAATTCCATCAGTTGCATCGCAAGTTCCTTGGAGGGCTCTAGGATCTGAAGGAATTGGTAAATGAACCAAATTTGAGTGTGTCAATTGCTGGAGTATACACATGCGAATTGTTGTCTAGAACTGTCATGCATGGTATGCTGTGATAACAACTAAATCTTGGGAATTAGTAGGTGCAAAACAATTTTGGTGGGAAAGCTTTACTAAGTGACCGTAGCATCAAAACACAAAAGCTTAGTAATCGATGTTAGCCGAAATCTGGTGGACACGCTGAATTTAATCTGACGCAGGGACCAAAGAATGCTCAATTAGACAGCCATGACTAGCCAGTTCATAGGTGATTAGGGACAATACGATCATTTGTGAGAAGGCTTATTACTCTAGGATTATGAATTACGGGAAATATAGCCATTTTGGGAATTTTATTGGTCTCCTAACAGTCAACTGTCATGACAGTCAACTAAAGGAACAGACATGCAGGGGATCAATATAGAAATTCAGGGACATTTAAGGGATTGGGGAAAGCTAAGGGGCAAAGAAGGGATTGGGTGAAAACTCAGGAGCACACAAGGAATTCTCTATATAAAGTTCTTATGCAAAGACTATCTCTTGTAGTCATACACATTTTTTAAATGAAACTGCAAAAAAATACCTCCATCTATATATATTTTTCTTTGTGAATAGCCACCACTGTTTCTTAATCTTGCAAGGCAAATTGCAAGCTAAGAATAGCATATGGACTTTGTGTGAATCATTTGTTAAGTGTATTGACACTCAGTTCATAGCATTGTTTGCAAACAATTTTATGAATGGTACTCTGAACACTAACAATGAGGTAAGAACATACGAACCTTGTTGGATACAAACAAGGTTATTTCAGGATAACGGTTGCTGCGGGCCAGCAGTGTTGTCATTATCACATAAAGGTTAGGAGGAGCCTTCAACCCAGCCTTTGAGACACTGCAAATAAAGCAAGAGTACTTTCTGTTATTGTCTTGCATTATCCATTTATCCTTGTGGAAAGAAAATGGGTGCTGCATTAAAATCTTAAAATCACACACAATAAATGATGCACTAATGTGAAGAATTATAAGAGGAAAGTTGCTCATGGCTATAGTTGCTCAATAAATGTCTACTGTCATTAAGTGGTCAAAACAAGGCTGTGATTGTATCATGTTATTATCATGTTGCATGGCAGCATTCCTATAATATGCCAGTCATGGCACAGTGATATGGTCATTCTTTACAATTGGTGCACTTTGTCATGCTAATTGAAATATAACTACTCAAGTAGTATCTGCAATAGTGCAATCATTGATCAACAGCAAATATTCTAAAAAATGGAAATCTAATGCTTCCTAGCTAGTTGAAGACAACACTAAATCAACAAGAAATACCTTCGTAAAAACTCCATGATGATAGAAATAAGATATGCAGGATCAGCCATCATTTCGTCTTCAACAAGCACAAACACAGACTCCAACATTTCACTTGGTGAAACTGCCACACTAGCAACATGTGATCCATGCTGGTACTGCACTGATGTACCAGAAGCCAATGGTCTACTATCCTCCCCCACAACTTGTGGTTTTCTCCCAGCGGCATCAGATGCTGGCAAACCTGATGTTCCCTGATTTTCCTCTCCTGGTGCACTGGTAATATCATCAGAATCAGACAATGTATTTAACAGTGTCCTGTCTAAATGTGCTGCCAGATTAGCAATTCCATGCTCAACTCCTGAATTTGACTGCACAGGTCTATCCCCATCTCCACTTGCTGAATCTGGGTTCATGACAGGTTGAACGCCACCAGACTGCTGATTTTGCTCAGATGTTCTCCTGACTCCAGGAAGACCACCTCCCATTTTCATCAAACGAGAATAGGAATCAAGAACAACATCCATTGCCTTTGCAACCATAGTAATTGGTCTCCTCTCCAGGATGATTGTTCGGACTATAGCAAGGCTTAGTGTCTTAACCTGAATCATAATAAGAGTTTATATGGATTTTACAAAAGTGAAGTACAAAAAAATTCGTACAGTAACTAAATTGGCAAAAACTAAACTATCACACGTGCTTATATGCAGAGCAGTAAAATCATCTTACCATGCTAGGGTCAGACTTTCTTCTCTGAAGGAATTCCAAAATCGAAGGAGCATCAGATGTACTAGTGGCAATAGCCTGAAATTCCAGTTATGCATGTCAGGGCAAAAAAACTATAAACTGAAAATCTTTTGATAAAGGAATTGCTCAGCATTTTCTTACCTCTAGGTCTAAATGAAGTCTCCATAAGAGCCCGTTCTCAACATCACAGACAAGGTCAGGAATGAGAAAGTTCCAACCTTCTCCATAGAGAGTCCCACCATATGCACTAGATTGGCTATCTGGAGGTTGAGCTGATTGCTTATTATTGCTAGGCAGCCTCCTCACTAGCAGCGGGAGTGGTGCAGAAATTGGTGCATAAGAGTCCATGAAAACATCATATAGTATGATAACTTTTGCATCTATTTGGTGGACCATGATTATGTTGTCAACTGCACTAACTGCAATTCTGCTTGAATAAGTTGGCAGAGTACCCTGAGATGACAGGTCATGAGTTAGGGGATTATGGTTAATTGGTAGCAAGAAAACAAGGATGCTCAATAGCTAAAACAGACTACTCCCTGTTTGATGGCTAGCTAGTGCCACTAGCAAATTGAGTCTAAGATTTGGATTTTCTGGGACACTGTTTCCTAATAATTTACAGGCCAGAATTTGGCTAAAACTTAAAGCAAACACCAGTTTCAGCAAAACATGATATGTTTGGGTGTTTTACCTCTCTACATCAACTTCTGTGAAAAGAAAAACATAAACCTAGTTAAGAATCTATGTTATTGTATATAGCACTACAGTTTATTCCCTAAATTTCCTGGAAACTAGGCAGGTCAAAGATGTCCAATTGCCAACAATTCTTACAGCCAGGAATAAAAAGATGATCTCAAATTCAATTCCAACTACTACCTTTTCAAGGGAAGAGAAAAAACACACTAAAATAACATGGAACGCATAGCATGCAAAGTTGATAATTCCACAGCAGGCTGTTCCTCAAGCCAATCCCTGTAAGGACATTATGGCTTCACAAAAAATAGCCTAGAATAAAGATACCACGAAATTTTGCAGCTTTGAATTTTTATTTTTATAAATCCTACATGCATAGCTATCATAATATATCACCAAGAAGGAGTGTGCATAGGGAACTTTGCTTATAGTTCAGACCTGTTGTACAACAGCATCACGATAGAAGCGATACAAGTTCAATGTCATACTAACTCTGTCAAGCTGCAAGCAGTAAATCCTACCATAGCTGCAAAATTTGATAAAACATTATAAGATGTTTCTGTGAAATTTTTTTTGGGAAGACAAGGATGAAAATGAAACATACACTGTTACAGTATGAACATCATCAGCAGCTAGAACAGGTTTGCTGTTTGCTTCACTTTTAGACATTGTCATCTCGAACTTAGGCAATTTGACAATCCCACCAGCAGAAAACTGATAGAAACAGAGCAAAAATTTAGCAGGCATGAACAACAAAAACAAAGTTTTTTGTTTGGATGTTAAATAAATATCAATTAGAACAGATAATCATGTTTCCATCATATACAAATATTCAACACTAGTAAATTATCTATTTGCAAATTAGATGTCAGAATGAAGGAAAATTCATCAATTAACACATGCACAAAAATCTTGCCAGCAGAAAAATTCAGTGAAGATTCACAATTAAAAAAACAGGTTCGATGGTTAAACTAATATCCTACAAATTTATCATATCTATTTTTTCTTTTGTCCTATAATTTATTCAAAATATTTTCAGATATACAATATTCAGTAAATAACTAGCATAAATTACGTAAAAAATGTAAGTTGGACACAAAGATGACAATGAAGTTCAAAAAATCTCAATCAAAAGTTTGTTTTAAACAAAAAACAGGAGTTCTTCATTGTGATTATTTGTATTTAATGAGTATGGGGCTAGGGCGGGTTTTTCTGCCTCCAATTATAAAAAATAATAATTTAGGGGACAGGTTATCAACAGTGGGTGCCATTACCTGATATCCAGTGAACAGTGTGCATTGCATTCCTGAAGCAAGAAGAATCAACCTACTTTCATGTGTGTAAAGATACCAGCTCACATTGAACTTTTTTGAGTCCACCAAGTGAAGAGAATTTGATTGAGGTTCATAAGCAAACAGATCTAGGCCACTGCAATAGAAAGCCATTTTGTAAATGAACTGAAGAACATGACTGATCTTTTACTCACTAGTACAGAACTTAAGTGTGCAGAGTCAGCTCAATTTTCTAAAATTATCAGCCTAATTAATAGCCACCATATGGTACAACTGCCCCTATATCACAAGTTGCTATTGATAATGCAGCAGCAACATGTTCCATATACTCTTCATTCCAAAATGGACAGCGTTTTAGAATGTGTGTAGTTTGAAATCTTATATCATTAATATATACAAAAATGTTAAGATTTGGTGTGAGAAAATGGCATAATAGATTTTTCATGAAAAAACACTAACATTTTTTTTTACAAAATATATGATAAGAGAAAGTAATGATCAAACATGTAGAATTGAGGACTGTGCCGATGTCCTAAACACCAAGTAAAAAATGAAAAGAGGTAGTACCTTGTTTTTATAATTATGACATCACAAGTGGGGCAGTCTGTCCAAAGAAAGCCAAGTATAGTTTTAGAATCTGCTCTCCACTTTTTACTACAGGTCTGTCCTGTTTCCCTATTTATAAATTCAACCTCATGATTCGATCGTTGTATCCCTATGGCTTTCTGATCAAGAGAATATCGAACTGATAAGACAGGTCCATCATTTACAGGGTCAGAGTTTGGAGGTCCAGCTTGAGTAGATGGAGCTACCTTCCAGTACAATATCTGTAATGATAGGGCATACATCTTAAGTAATAATTACATAAAAAGAGAAAAAAATAGAAGCATACTGATTGGATGTTCATATACCCGGTCAGCTGCTGGAGCTATAAGGAACTTATTAGCATCATCATAAAACAGTCCACGTATGTCCGGTATGTCACATCGTAGCGGAGGATGTTGTACATAAGCATGAGACAGAGCACCAGGGCTACCCAAACCTCCTTGCATCTGATTGCCTAGCATTATTGATTTTTTTCAAGCAGGTCAGCTAGGCCGTTTATTTGATACTATAAAGCTTTTGTTGCATCATGGAGGGTAGAGTCCATTTTTGGCCTTCACTCTTGTTGGAGTCCAATTTTCACCCTAAACTCAAAAACTGGTTATTTCTCACCCTCAATTTTCAAAAATGGGCAAATAACATTACAAACCTTACATGTTTTGTTTGACATGATGGTGGTTTTCGCTGATATAAATTCCTATTTAGTTTTATTGATGTAGAACAAAGTAAGTGGCATCACGTCACCAAAACAAGCATAATATTACTTTATGCTACAGAATGTGGTCAAGGTTGTTATTTGCCTTGTTTGAAAGTTGAGGATGAAAAAATAACTGGTTTTGAATTCAGGGTGAAAAATGGACTTCAAGAAGAGTTCAAGGGCTAAGAATGGATTATCCCTTTTTTTTCTAATTATATGATAGTAAAGCAACACTTATGATTAAAAAACAAATACCCATGTTCTCACCTTGGAGCAGCAATAATCACACTGAAAATGACCAATATCAAAGTCCGAAAGCTTTAACTCCAGAACTTCAAGCCTTGCGCTTGACCTTTCAGGACACATAGGACAGCATATAAATTACAAAATCATTAAAACATTCAGTTTTGAGACATGAAATGATTATATACAGATTAAAGACAGCAAAGAGAGGTTATAAAATAATGCAGATTTATCCATTATGTATGTTTGATATTGTTATGTCCTAGATGTCCACAAGGTAGCAATCAAAGTACCAAGTCCGCAACAGCTGCAACAATTCAGCATGTGTTTTTAAATGCCATTTTATTAGGTCTTAGGTACAATGCATGGTTATCTGTTTGTTAAGAGCATAGCGCCATTAGACCAATCATTATTGCCATCTGGTAAGATTAAGTTGTTAGAATCTAGATTCTACAAGGAATACAGTATATATCCCATCAAAACTCGTCTTTTCCCTAATCTCTGTTTATCATTTTCCCAGTACCCTGATCCTTTAAGTCATGCATCTGAGCCTCTTTCATCATCATATTTACTCTGTCACAAATCAATCAAATCAAACTTAACTCATTGGGTAGAAACAAAATCGAGGATCAAACATTAGTTTGTTGTGTAGAAAACTAGAAATAGAACAGAGGAAAGGGGATAGATCCCCAGAGGGGATAGAAAAATGAGAATCTAAAGACAGATTTTATTTTGTCCTTTTGATGGAAAACTAGCAACCTACCTTGTACCCAAACAACTTCAGTGTTAACATCAACCATTGGTTAAATAACTGTCCATGATATCCTTTAACAAATAAAGCCCTGGATGCACTACCTCCTGCTGCAACAAAAGCTACAATACCTACCAAACTGGACACTTGGACAGTACGAACACCCCCAGCGGCCAGCACACTGAAGGTAACTCTAGTTATACTACAGGACCAAGACACAAGGATAATTATTTTTGGATAAAACATAAAAGGCCAGTTAATTTAAATTGGTTGCTTAAGCATATGGATGTAACAGCATGATTTTATAGGATCACCCTATTTGCTTAATGACAAAATATTACCACAGTCTGCATGCATGATCTGAGAGCTAGAAACTCCTTAGAACACATGTTATGTTCAATCTCTGGGACCTTTTCTGCTATGCACCTCCCATAATCTTTTGCCTGCACTACATAGCAAGACAAATAGAAACAGAGCACTCACGTCATAAAAAAAAAGACCTGGATCGTAAGGATATAATCATTGACTATTCTATCAGCTTCACCAGGCCAGGGAATTTGCTTTTTCAAATGCTCTCAAACAAGTAATGCAATTCAAAGAGACAAATAGTGCCATGGATTGCAAATGATGTTATGACTTAGTTCCCAAAGGTACAAAATCCTTCAGTACCTACAAATATTAGCCATTGGCAAGGAGTGAACAGGCTGCTACTTAGGTACACTTTAGAGAGGCATTGGGCTGATTGTAAGGTCAGCATTGCATATATCTATACCAATAAAGCCATGTTTTTCACCTAGGCCTCTTAGATGCATGTAACAGTACTCGCAAATTCCTACAGCTGAGTTGCACATTTTAAGCCCACAAATATTCCTGCACAATTGTACTCGAATTGGCGATCCAATTTGGTGGAAAAGAATGAAGAAAATCACAACATGCTAGGCAAGGCAGCTAACTACACAGTGTCCAGCATCCTTGTAGCCCAAAAATGAAAACAAATAAATAAGAACACAATTAAGCTGTCGCACGCAGGTGTCCAAACTGTGGACATGAATAAGCAGCCCCTTACGGGGTCTTCTAATTATTAAGTCCAACAAGTTCCCTACACACTAGTGGCATCAAATTAAACATGAAGTGAACTACTAGCTTGGAACTAGGGTTGAGCAGCCACCAGTAGAACGAATTGGCATCTGCTATCCCGTTCCTATCCAGGCCGAACCAGCCAAACCCAGCATCTACCACGGGGAAACCGCACAGCTCCACGGATTCTACCCTCTCTCACATCCACCAGCATAGCAACTAACAGTCATGGATTCGATGAAAACAAATGCAGCCGTCACCGCACCTGGGAAGCGCAAGCGGCGAGGATCCGGGTCAGCAAGGAGGAGGAGGACGCGGCCGCCGGATTCCGCTCCTTCATCCAGTCTCCACAGGCCGGATCACGCCAACATACCACTCACCCAGAGGACGCGGGGTGGTGCTCCCGGCCGAGGAGGAGAGCGATGCTAGGAGCTCTCCGCTTCCGGGCTCGAGCAGCGCCGGCAATGAAGCGGAGCGGGGGACGTGGGGTGGGGGTCCGGGGCTCGGATCGGATCGGAGCGTCTGGTGGTGGTGGCGGCGGAGGCGTGGAGGCGCGGAGGCGGGGAGCTCGCGGTGTCGGCGTCGTCGTCGCCACCGGCCGGTCCACGACGAGGAGGTTGGGAATCGGATGGTTTGGCTGCTGCGAGCCGATGAGCCGTCTAGTTTAGGGCCTTGATGGGCTTTGCCTGAGGTCATCTTAGGCTTGGAGGCCCAGTACACGGCCCACCCATAGATCGGGCCGAAAAAACCGATTAGGGGTTGACAGGCCCAAATAGTTGGCCTAACCCAAGGGGAGGTCTAATGCGCGCGCACGGGGCTCCGCGCGGCGGAAACCCACAAAAAGAGACCCACCTACCACCCCAGATCACACAGCAGCCCAAGTGCATTCCTCTCTTTCTCAACATTTAAGCCCATAAGCAGGATGTTAGCCCAACCCAAAACAAAAGAATATACATAACTTTATACTTACAAACTTTATACATATAAATTTTATACATACAAACTTTGCAGATATAAATTTTGTATGTTTAGAATTTTTGTGTTTAAATTTAAAACGTATTCAACAGCGTATCAGCCTGGCTCAGGAAAAAAAGTTTATGCATTGAATTTTATATGTACAAAAAATTTATACATAGAAATTTTTTGCTTAGAAATTTTGTACACAGAAATTTTGTATATATAAAAATGTATATGTATAAATTTAAAATGAATTTAGCAGCGTATCAGTTTGGCCAAGAATATATATATATATATACTTTATGCATATAAATTTTATGCACAGGAACTTTGAACATATAAATTTTGTACTTATAAACTTCATAGATAAAATTTTGAAACGAATTTTAAAAAAATAGAAAAAGGAAACAAACATGCACATAGGTTGTGAGGCCCAAGCGCTTGGTCTATTAGTCAGATTTGGCTTGCTAAAACAGAATGGAGAAAGGCTAAAGCCTGGACGGCCCGTGAACATGGACCAAAAATATAAAAAAGAAAAGGCCTAACACGTTAACCTAGCCTTAAAAGGAAATTTGGATGGACTCGGATAGAATCGCGCGCACTCGCACCTTAGCCTTTTCGACCCAAGATCGGACCTAATAAACATATTTCCATCGGAACCGCTGGCTGTAGCTATGCTATGCAGCCGGCACGGCAAAGCAGTTTCAGCGCAGCTACAGATACCGATTAGCCCCTTTTATCTTTAAATCTTCTCTTCCTCTACTTCAGAAAAGCAGCATAGTTGTCTGTTGTCGCTCTCAATCCTCTTACTTCCCACTTCTCCATACCTAATGTTTTTATTTCTACATTCCTAACCCATTCCTACTTTTATGGGTTTAGCTCGTGTCTAAATTAATCCTCTTAGCATATCTTTAATATTATGTACGGATATGTTACTATTACTACTATAAAATTCTCCTACTACTTTCCAACCATTATACTTCTCGTACTTAAAAATATTATCTAACAAATCCACAGAATATATATGTCAGTATAAAGATCTAAGGATATAGATTAATTTGATTTCCCACTTAATGGAATTGTAGTATAAATTTTAAAAAGGTATGTTTGTCTTTTTATATTATTCCTTAAGAAATTTTTGTAAATTCACATTATAGAGCAGTACTATGTGCTGCCGTCACATGTGCCTTTGTCTCTTGCTGTGATCGATTTCACGTTAGACCGTTAGTCATCTCAGTCAAATTGATTTCATGCTTAGATTAAAGCTTAATCATAAAATAACTAAAATATCCTTTTAAATTTTATGACAATTTTTAAATATACCCTTATTTATACTAACAGTACTGCCGGTATATTGTACCGTAAAAGTTTAAAAAACATATCTTCCCATAACCCACCAAAAAATCTAAAATAAAAAAATTAAACCATAAAACTATTTGCTCATCCTTCTTCGGATCTCATTGAAACACACAGACATAGCACTACTAACTAAACAATTCAGAACGACTCATATTCGGCACATAGAGCTACTCATTAGCACATAATTAATTAAATATTAGTTAAAAATTAAAAATAGATTAATATAATTTTTAAATTAACTTTTATATAGAATATTTGTATAAAAATAAACCGTTTATTAGTGTAGGAAATATGTGCGTTAAAAACGATAGAGTAGAAGTTTTTAATTTGGACTGCCGAACACAACCTTAGTGGATATCTGTGTTTACTTGATGTGCATGATTGCTGGACAGCAACAAGGTTGTTATGATATATAATGGATGTTCTAGTTCATACGATGCAACTGACTGATGTGAGTGCATGCCAACCTTCTTTTAATTCGTTGCCTAGTCCTGATCTATCTTTCGTAATCTGTAGTAGATTTAATTCTATCTTTTTTTTTCTCGCTAGATAATTTGACTACTTCATTTATTTCTGCTTGGGCATGAACCCATGCATCCTCCAAAAGATTTCATCCAGAATTCCATATTGGAAGATCACTGAGAATGGCCATATCAGAGTTGATGTTGTAACAGTAGAGAAGGTTATTAATTACCAGCTGGTTCATGCATATGATACGAATAAAAGAAATATATTAAACACAATTGGAACAAATTGTAGGAGCCAGCCGTCAAGATCATATAAAACAGTAGATCGAACTTTGAAATAGATTGATGAACTAGTTAGCTGTATGACTCTAGGTCTAATTAAAAATATAAAACTCATTTGCGGCATTGTGCCAGACTGCTTGATTTGGTTACCTTCGGCACAGTCCAATTAATCGATCGTCAGAAGATTATAGTATATGTCAGTAGTGTATGGGCATGTTGGTATGGCTTCTGTGATATACGTACTACTCCCACTACCAAGAAATACTTTTCAGAATCTAATCCTATCGGCTCCGTGTGCTCCATCGGTAGAATCTAATCTTATCGGCTCTGCATGGTCTATCAGAAGAAGTTGTCTATCGACGTTTCCATTGTGAAAAAAACTCATTTTGTCCTATCGAGATGGATGCACCATTTGGACTAAGGGGCTAAATTATAAATTCACGTGGTCTCTGGTTACAACTCAAGAACACTGTCACATATTCACACCATATTGAGCATCGCCGCCCTCATGCCTCCATCCATCGAGGCACGCCAGATGTCACATGAGTCCATCCGTTGATCGACATTGATCCATCATGTCGGTTTACTCTAGCCCACCGCCACACATCCATCAAACCCCCATATCAATCTTTCCTTATTAGATCCCCATCCCCTCTGACGGCAGCTACTTTCAGCGCTTCCCCAACCCCCACTGCAACCCTCATTCTTTTTGCTAGTCACTCCATTTAGCGCCTCCCCCATCCCTCACTATAGGTTCCTCGTCCACAACCATCGCCCTTCTCTGCCGACCTCATTCCTTGCCACTTGCCCTCCTTCTCCTCCATTAGTCTCATCCCTCATCACTTGCCCCTATTCATCATCTCCTCTATCTTGAGCAATTTCCTCAATCCATTCATGCACATTCCATTTAACTTGTTTGTCATGATATCAATGCACTGCTTGTTGTATCGGGTTTCATGCATCAATTAAGGTATTGTGTTCTTTGCTTCGTGATTTCTTTTGTAGCTTAAATCAGGTATTTATCTTCTAGTTAAACCAAATAACACAATGAGGCACTGCCATTAATTTGTATTATAGAGCAAATATCTGTAGAATGCTTCCAAGCTGTTTGAATGTAGCCAAGTACTACTGGAGAAGTCTTGAAGAAGTTGCTCCAAGGTCTGGGTCACTTGGGTCTTAGGAGATTCGACATGAAAAAAAAAGTGACAGTACTTATATTCCCCCAAAGGTCAAGTTCCTCTTTATTTTGTTATTCTTGTTCAGAAATCAAGTGACTGAGTTGAAATGAACAGTTGGAGCGGAGCAGCACCCACCATACATTTGTTTTGGGCAAACATCTTTGGGCATTTTCCTTCCATTTATATAAGATTGTCTGTGTTCATTGATACCGGCATATATGTCTCATGGAAATAAACTTGTTCAGGACTAGAAAGCTCAAGACTAAAACTGATAGTTCTGCATCTACATGGCATTTGTTATTACATTATGGGATTTGGGAGGAAAATATGTACTTTACCTAATTCATTCTTCTAGTATGATATAATTTTGTTGAAAAGTTCATAAAAATGTTCATATTCTTTAGTGCTGATAATTGTTTCTTATTTGTGTGGTTGGCAGACTGTAATTTGATAATGTAACATGAACCTAGGACTTACCATGGTGAGTTGACTTTTCTGTATTTATTTGGTCAGTAGTACTTATTATAACTTTGCCTTAATTGATGCCAAAAAATAAATATTTGGTGAGTTGCAATATTCACAAATCACACGCAGCTAGTGTTTACCCAGAGCAAACTATACTAGCTAGCAAACCAGAATCTTAATTTTGTTTTAGAATTATATGCGCAAGTAGCCAAGTACTCGCAACATGTACCTGCAAAATACTAAGTAACTAGCTATGACAGTAGATCTATGGATGTATGGCAGCTGCAGACTAGAGATGAGTAGCATGCAGTGGTCAGTGTAGCACAGAACTGCTCATCCCATATTCGCATCCATAAGGTTAATTAGTATACACCTTTCCATTATATTCATGGCTGCCTCAACATGTTTTCATTATGATTTATTATTAGCTCAGCTGTACTTGTAATTACTGTTTTTTTAACTGAATGCTTCCATTATTGGTCAACATGACGACATGTTTTCATTATTTGGTCAAATTCTAGACTTCTAAATGTGAAATTTTCTCTGCATTTTTAACGAATGTTTGGTCAGTTGCAATATTAATTAAGAAATCATATGTATAGATCTTTGAATTTATGGCTAAATCTAAAATTCTTTTTTCAACAGCATTTTCTTTCTACTTGATCATTTCTTATTTTGCTCCATATTAGTCTAAAATGAATGCCCCTTAATTTTTTTGACCGCAAAATGCCCCTTTCTGTGATATCTTGTTTTCTCACTCATGATACAAATTTAATTTAGGAAAAGATGTAGGATTCTAAAGCAGCCACCAACTTAAATACCCACTGTTCCATGAAGGCAAGGGTACACAAATCTGTGATAGCAATGGAAATAGCGGTCTTATGAGGTGCAATAAGGCCCTAAAGCATGTTTATGTAGCTGTTACATATATTTCTTCTTAGCTTGTGAAGAAATTATGGAAAGTGAAATGTGATGTTTTGGAGGCATTTTTATACCATTAATGTATGGATGGATGATTGTAAAATAGTACTTGATGTGAGGCACAATGTCTATAGAATATATTGATGCCATTTGTTAAATGACATGCGAGCTTACAAATAGTGTTTGTGTAATGCATGATATTGTGGTAATACCGTAACGTTGACAATATGGATTGCTCAAGGCAAGCAATCTTGATATCCTTATTATCATGATAGATTGTGATGTAGATTAATCTAAACCTAGACCAGACATATCAGGTACTCAGGCATCTCTACTCTTGACAATTATTTCTGTTAGCTCATCGATAGGTTTGCACCAATCTGGCTAGACACCTCGGCCGATAGGGATTGTCGTCAAGATGGTATACTTATGGCTAGTTATCGTCAAGATTGGTGTCCTGATGGCTTTCCATCACGAAAGAAGCCTTATTCCTGACATGTTGTTCCTGTAGGTGCTTTTTTGATGGTGGTCATTACAAAAAAAAGTAATCATGACGATTTTATGTTAATCCTGACGGTTTTTTATTGTTAGGAAAAGTCCGTTTTATGGTAGTATCGTATCCGAAGTGTAACCTATTGATTGACAAAGCACCATAGGTGTAAGGCATCGAGGTGTTACTCGAAAGAGTAAAATACACAATCAATTCTTAAACTTAAATCAGAGTGCCACGTACATCCATCAACTTTTAAAATGAGTAGTTGGATGTGTAATTATGGTTTAATGTATCACCTGAAGTCCAAGTCATCTTTGACAAGTCTTGAATGCTAATATGGCTATCTACAGTGGTAAACATTTTACATTTACCCCTTCCGTACTATACCACCCTAAAGCTGACTCTCACCCCACCTCCAAATTAGATTAGGGAGGCAGCAATTAGGCAATAGCTATTGGTGTGGAGCAAGGTGCACGTTGATGCTTGTTAGGGCAACACGGCGGAACAAGATGTGCAGAGCGAAACATGTGACTGTTGTTAAGAAAAATTTAACAATCCATGGCTAAGCTGACACTCTAGTGGCAAGTCACATATTTGCCGATGGCAACCCTAGATACAACTCAATTGCAAAAAGAGGCCTCTACTTCAAGGACTTCCAACTGCGATAATCACCACTACCCTAGATAATCATCGCCTCTTCACCTCTAAGGATATAATTGGGAGTGGTAGTAAGAGTCAGATTATGGGCGGTAATGTAAGGAGGGGGTAAATACAAAATGTTTGTCATTGTGGACAGTTATATTCGCGTCCGAGATCGATCAAATGTGTTTTGGATCTTAAGTGATACATTAAACTAAGATTATAAATCAAAAAATATATATTTTACTAGTTGATCAACCTAAGTGATATCTTAATGGTTGTGTATTTTACTACACTAGAAATAACTCGGAGAAGGCCATGATCCTGGTTGATCTATAGTAAGCTCTGTCCCTGACGTCAAGGCGTGTATAATGTGGAGCTACACATTTCACTCTCTGTTGCTTTTGCTGATAGATAAAAACTCTCTAAATCCGCGAGAAAGCGGAGGAAACGTCACGCGTAATTTCCTTGGTGCTAAACGACAGTATGAGGATTATTATATATTTTAAAAAAATGCGCTCTGAAATGCCCTTTTCCAAACACATATAAGATCAGATGGAAAGACAGACAAGCCAAGCTAGCACGTACTTGTTAAGTACACTTAATTAAGTAGCATTACCGATCAGCTGTATGTACGAACTTCCTCCAGTATCTTTGGTTTCAGAATACAGAAGAGATGCATGATACAGAAGAGGGAGAACAATATCATGCGTATGTACCTACAGAATCATGCATATTCATTCTAGCGAAAACTAATCAGCTGCACACGCCAGATCTTCATTGTTATTCTTTTGTAGGCTATAGATCATTATTTCTTAAGTACGTTACTAATTAACCAAAGTACATATAGAGAGATTCCACACACACATATATATATAAGATAGCCGCATCCATCATATATTCATATTACGGTACTGGATGTCTCTGCCGATCGATCGATGAGATTTCTGTCGACATAGTATACATACACATTTGGAATCCTAAGTACAGCTATCTAGCTGTCAAGGAGCACGCCCTAGCGAGACCCATGATCATGTGATCAACTTCGAGATACCTTTAAAATTCTTTTGACGACAAATTTAGTGATAGCCCTTTTTATTTTATTTAACTAAGTAATTAAATAAATATTTTTGACCAAAGTTCCAGGAAATGATAGACTGGAGGGAGTATGTTAAATTTCTTTTAAAACATTTCTTTTGTAAATAGAACGCTGATAAAGCCTATTCCTCAAAACAACTCACCTCACGGAACTAGTAGTACGACATTTTGAACCGTACGTATGTGCATAGCACCACGATGCGTGGGGATTGACGCAATGCATGCTGCCATGCATCAAGGATACTATCAATTTTTCTGAAACCTTAGTGACTAATTATAAATCTACCACCCAACGTGTCATGACGCCATTTGGGAGTATCTGTTTCTATAGTCAATTTTGCTAGGCGGGCTATTTATAAATAAAATATTTTTCAATATATGGAGCTAATTTATGAAAACCAGCCGGTCCAAGAGTTAAGGCCAAAACGATTTACCATACAGCCGTGGAATGTTTTTCCCTCCCCTCCTCCTAGACAACCACCTCCAGTGTCTTATCCATGAAACAAGATCTTTGTCATTGTTGAGACACATCCAAGGACCACCTCCGTCACTGGACTAGCACGAAACTGCCTCCATCATCATCGCTAGATCCACCTGTGGACCTTGCGGATTCGTCCATGCGGGTCGCCGCTGTCTCTGAACTCGTTAGATGGAGAGAAGTGTGCATTTGCAAAAAGAAAGAAAGAAAGGTACTTCATGACCTCCCTCCAATGCAAGGAGATTGAGCAGTTGGAATGGAGCATATTTTAATGGGATGTGGAGCCCACTTTAATACCACTTGTCATTATATATCTTAGAAATTGTAATATAGCTTGATGGGACCCGCCATAAGGCAATGTTGGGTTATATATGCCCTAATACAGAGCTGTAGATTTACTACAACTTTCGTTGTTTCTTATTCCTTGATTAACCTAGAGCATGTATTTTTTATTTATTTATGGTTATGTACATTATATGGGACCAAAAAGTATATGTTTATTCTAGTAGTATACTCTTAATTTGTTTTAACCTCAAGGGGAAAAAGTAAAATTTAAGTTGTTGGGTATTCATTTGTGGGATTGCTAAAAAATTGCAGTAGAAAACTTTCAAATATAATTATAATATAATTGTAGTCTATACACTATAACTATACTATCTGCATTAACTGTAACTTTCGATTTTCTGCATCGTTGGACCGTATTGAGGTTTGTACGGAGAGAAGGGAAAAAATCCAAATGGCATCTAGACTGTACAAGGAGAAGGGAAAAAAAATTGTGTGGTGCTCATTTTTTTAATACATATATGTACATTACAATTTAACTACAGTACACTACAATTATACTAATGTAACTTGCGACTTTTTTAATATAATTTCTTAGATCTGATGGTGAGAAAAATATGATCGATATATAGACAGGAAAAAGTTATTTTGACAAATACTACATGTGTATGTTGTGTTCATAATTGGTGGTGGTGATCATTAAATGAGCTCTTAGCATATTGTTGCTATATAAAGCGACCGAACCCTAGCGTGTCCTGCTAAGTACAAAACCCGACACAAATTGCTTTTGGGCTGTCTCCATAGTACGTAAGCGTAACTTGCCATGGGTAGCTTGCCAGTCGACACGCTCCAGCCACTGGACCCCGACATCTTCGCCGCCGAGTCCTCCGCCGTCGTCGACTTCCTCGCCGGCTACTACCGCGACGTTGACAAGTACCCTGTCCGTGCGGGCGACCTCGAGCCTGGCCGCCTCCGCAAGCTCCTCCCGGAGGCCGCGCTGGAGTGGGGGGAGACGATGGAGAGGATACTGGACGACGTGCGGCGCGACGTCCTCCCGGGGCTGACCCACTGCCAGAGCCCCAGCTTCTTCGCCTACTTTCCGATGAACGCCAGCGCCGCCGGTTTCGCCGGAGAGATGCTGTCGGTGGGGCCCAACGTCGTGCCCTTCGTGTGTATTGCTTTGCCGGCCGCAGCCGAGCTAGAGGGTGTCGTGGTGCACTGGATGGTTTACCCGACCTCTTCCTCTTCTCCGGCGGCGGCGGAGGCGTCCTGCAGGGGAGCACCTGCGAGGCAGTGGTTTGCACGCTCGCCGCCGCGTGGGACCGCGCGCTGGCGAGGCTTGGGCACCAGGGCTTCATGAAGCTTGTGTTGTACGCCTCGGACCAGAAGCATTTGACGTTCCGGAAGGGCGCGCGGCTCGTCGGCATCCCGCCGGCCAACTTCTGCGTCATCTGAACGACGGCGGCGTCGGGATACGCGCTGACCGGCGACGCCGTCCGCGCTGCGGTGGAGGACGACGAGGCACGCGGTCTGGTGCCGCTGTACCTCTGCGCCATGATGGGCACCACCGGGCTCGGCGCCGTCGACCACGTCCGCGAGCTCGGGGAGGTGGCGGGCCACAACGGCATGTGGCTCCACGTCGATGCTGCGTACGCCGGCAGTGCGGCGATCTGCCCGGAGTACCAGGGCTACCTCGACGGCGCCGAGCTCGCCGACTCGGTGAGCATGAACCCGCGCAAATCGTTCCTCACCAGACTGCCGTTGTCTTTGGGTGGCGAGCCCGCTGTCCACCGACCCGGAGTACCTCAAGAACGTCGGTGGCGCAGGTGGCATCGGTGGCGGGAAGTCGCTGCCCCCGGCCGCTGTCAACTACAAGGGCTGGCAGATCTCGCTGTCGCGCCGGTTCCGCGCGATGAAGCTCTGGTTCGTGCTGCGCCCGTACAGCACCGCCGGCATGTGCGCGTGCATCCGTCGCCACGTCGCGATGGCCGAGTGGTTCGAGCGCGCGGCCGACGAGCGGTTTGAGGTGGTGGTCCCTGTTCGAATTTCAGTTAGTAATATATTTAAATTAATTTTTAGTAGGATTTTAATGTTTTTCGTATTATAGGATTAATTTTGTAATAATACATCAAGTTTTTACCTATTATAACTTTAAAATGTTTTCTTGTAAACTATAGTGATTAGTCGGTCGACGTTATAATTTTTTACGCAAGAGTTTTTCACATGAAATCTGGTGTCCTGTATCTATTTTTCATCACTACTCGTGTGCTTCTGCCTCCGGCAGCCACGACGGCCGTCATCCGAGCAGAGCGACGACGCAAACGGCGTAAACCGTGAGCTTCTGGCGGCGGTGAACGCGAGCGGGCGGGCGTTCATGACGCACTTAGTGGTGGACGGCAAGTTCGTGATCCGGCTCGCCGTCGGCGGCGCCATGACGGAAATGAGGCATGTCCGCGACGCGTGGGAGCTGCTGCAGCGCACGGCGGAGCAGCTGCTGCAGCCCCGGTAGCTTAATCGGAGTTCTTGGTACGTGACGTGGCTGCATGGTTAGAGGATGCTAGCAGCCTAGCACGTCACTGACTAGTGTCTGATTGGTTGGAATGGATTGTGGGTCACACGCACGTGCGGTGCAAAAGTAACTCAAGTAATCTCATTTTGTATTGGGTTGTGTTTCTTTTTTTCGTGCGATCCAAATAGTCCTGCATGAAAAATTCCAAAAAAATGACAAAAATAATTATTGTGTTTATATCGGCCCTCGAACATTCCTGAAAAAAATAACGGAATTGCTAACTAGATGTTGACAAAATTTTTTACCCTAAAAATTTCGAATTTACGACCATTGGATTGGATTATTTAGAGATTTGTCTAGACAAGAAATAAAAATTCATGGGGCATGCGCAGGATGTTTCGACCTCGGAGGTGAACGCGCACGGCACTAGCCGACTCGTCATGTGTGTTTCTCAGAAATTATACACAATTTATATATTAGTTAAAGTATAATCATATTATAGATAATTACACTTTAACTAGTCGGTGACTTCGATATGCCAAGCAAAAAATTTTACCACATAAGTATCTATGATATGTGTTATAAGTAAATTTTTAGATTATTGAGTAAATGAGTATCGACTATTAATTGTTGAATGAATCAAAACTAGTATTTGATATGATGTAGTACCTTGTTTTAAAGTCGTTGCAGATTTATTTCATTGTTCAGTTGAAAAAATCTCAGTATTTGAAAACTGGGATTCTAACCCTAACTCGCACAAATCATTCCTGCGTACTGTACCAATAGCATCGAGAAAACGTACGTAAGTCGTTTCCCTAGGAACCACAAAACAGATACAATCATTATGCTAATATCAATAGTAACATAATAAATCAATACAAGATTTTTTACATTATAAATATAATATAACTTCATGTTACAACTTCGAATAATCTCTGAGTTGCAAACTTTAATCAGAGACAGCAACAGCAAAACTCAGTGAAGCTAAAACATCATTCCATAATCAGTAGTTTGAGTCTAGAGACAAAACTTCAACCTTCATCTTCTACCTGAAATTAAGCCAAGCGGAGAAAAACAACAATAATAATCGGAGATGAGTACTTTTATACTCCGTATGTCACGAAAAATGTGCAAGTGAAAGTTGCAAAGGAAGGCTCGAGATTATTTGATAAACCAGTTATTTAAAATATTTTCTAAAACTCTAAGTGTGAGTTTCAAAAATTCCTTTGGAGTGAGGCATCACAGCTTGATCTGTTCGCGAGTAGCTTTACAACAACTTGAGCAGAAAAAAACCAAAATTTAATAATTAAAATATTTTTTCTTCACCAATTTCTTTTTTCCCTCAAAAACGTATACTAATATTTTCTTAAAACCAATCATTAACCAAGTCACATGGTTAGCTAGCCTTCTCGACTTTAGGTTCGGTCTTCTCGACTTGCCATCTGAAACTCGGCCTTCTCGATCTAACAACCGGACTTCTTGGACCACATCTTGACTTGGCCATCTTAGCCCTATGGTACCATCCGACACTTCAAGTCACACAGAACTATTCCCAACCACGAAAGCTAGTTTTCTGTCACAAAGAATGACTCTGGTAATGACTCCCATCTCAGGAAATAATTTATCAAATATGTTTTCAAAACAAATCTACGCTATGAGAAACACCTCGCTTTCGCCCATGACCATGGGCACAACTATTTAAACAGTTTAACTAAACTTTACAAAGGTTACATGCATTATCCATATATCGTGAGTATCCCGCTTTCTCTAGCACATGTAGGCCAACACATAGCCAACAAAGAAGGATCACTACAAGACTTTTCCATAACCATCCCATAGACATCCTATATCATACAGTTACGCCACTCTCTAAAACCAAGTATTAAGTCAGTCTCAGACTCTCATCTACTCAGGACACATCGTATAGCACCAACCACATCTCATAGTTAAGGCAAACTCCCATCTCAGGAGAATGTCTTTGTCTCCCTATTCCGACGTTTCTCAACTATTAACATGCAAGACACCCATGCTTTAGATACTTAATCTGCCAGGGGCATAACTTGCTACTCATGTGGTTGTACTATTTTATGCTCGGATGAACTTCCTAAATGAATCAATCCTTATGCGTGACTACAAAACCAAACCACACAGGAGAGGTTCGCACCGCAAGTTTTCCCATAAAACCTTTTATTTTCCAAAACCACCGACTCTCATTATAAATCTTTTACAACCCATATTTTTCATAACAACAATCCAGCCCATATATTTATAATATAAAATAAAGTATAGTGTGGATGTACACATGCATTCAAAGGGCGCTAGTATGAAGGCACCACTATGATGGAGCGACAAATATTTGTTTTACCAGGGTTCTATCGAAAATAGTGTAACTAGTAGGTAGATCCATCAGTCATGAGCTTATAGAACGATAGCCGAATACATTAATATGTACGCTAAATATGCATGTTTGTAATAAAAACATTTATAATATAGGAACAATATAATCAAGGGGTGGCTAGCCTTGGTTTTGGTAAATGAGGAATTTTTTTAGAATCGGCTTTCAAAAATTCTTTGACAGCGAAGTACACACGATACAAAAGAAATTCGAGCAAAACTCCAAAAATACAAGATTGCACTAAAATAAATCATAGTGCCACTAGAAAAATATTAGAAGTTGAATCATGTTAATTGGACTTACGATCAAGAAGATAAATATTTTGAAAGTTTTATTGAATTCCAAGAAGATGGAAAAGATTTATTAAAATTGAAAAAATAAATATTTTAGTAAATATTTCCCAGGATATTAGGTCCAAGAGGAGGAGGAAGGAAACATAGACTTCTTCTCGATCAGGTGTGTCAAATGGCATGAAAGGTAAATTAGAGTTTTATTTAGTGTCTGATAGGTGGGAGAAATTGTGGAATTTTTATTAAATGGTGAGCTGTTGGGTTGAATCAACGAAGAAGACGATTCAGACTTTTGTATTTAGTTGGAGAGTTAGTGGACTAGCTTATGGGCTTTCGCCTTAGGGGAGGCTAGTAGCGGGGTCCACATGTTGGTGGGTGGAAGGGGGAGAGAGGGGTTGGCTGATGAGCCTGGGTGGTCAGCTGTACAGAAGGAGGAAAGGGAGGAAGAAGAGAAGGTAGGGCCCGCATGTTAGTGAGTAGTAAAGGGTGGTTCATGGTGGACTGAGTTCACCATGGACTAGGGAAGAGAGCAAGTTAGAGTGGCCCAAATGGATCCTACTTTTTTTTCTTTCTCTTCCTTCTCTTTCTCTCCTCTCTTTCCTTCTTTCCTCTTTTTTCTTCTTTCTCTTGTCACTCTTCCATTTTGCCTCTCCCCTTGCGTGCACGGTGGGGAATAGGCGGTGGCGCAGGTGATGACCTAAGAGGGAGGCACCGCCACGAGAAGAAGTGACAGCTCATGAGGGCATCGGAGCGCACAGGCGGGGAAGGAGGAGGCATGAGAAGAGGCACGGCATAGGGATGGCGGCATTGACACGGTTGCAGGACGGCACGCAAGCAAGGGCGGTCATGCTCGATAGGCGCGGCTACAATAGTGGTACGAATCCAGGTCTATGGCAGGGGACGGTGTTAGAGAGCATGACACAGTTGGAGGGTGGCATGGCAGGGCATGACAACGTGCGTTGGGGTGGTAGTGCGGACAAGCGGACGTGAGAGTAGGCATAAGCGGCAGCCGGCGTGGCAAGGCATAATAGGTCTGGCTAGGTGGGGCGGGTGTTTTTGCCCGGTTTGTCTAGGTGCGGGTCGACAACGATGACTCCTCGGTGGCTTGCAGTTGACGACGGCATGGTGTGGCGCTGGTGAACGGCACGGTGTGGCGCTGGTGAGCGCGTGTGCGCATCTTGCTTGGCTGGGGTAGAAGTGAGAAGGAGCAAGTGTGGCTGTGGTTTTATGGACGGCTCTAGCGCTTCGCGATAAGTCAAGAGGTGACATGTATGGTCAGTGTATGCATGCACGTTCACCTATCTTGCATGTGTGCAAAAATAGGAATGGTGCTGGAAGCATGCATTTTGCTTATAAGCTTCTCTTCTCCTCTCACTACCCCTTGCTTGGAGTGGAGGTGTCAATGGAAATACCGTTTGGCTTTGGTAGTGAGGGCTTAGGGAGATGGAGTGGAGGATGTGAGATGGTGTGTGGCAATGGTTGCTTGCCGACTATGTGGTGTGTCGTGGTGGTATGGTGATGGTGTCTTCTGAGTGGATGGGATAGTGGTTGCATGCATGCACTCCCTATAGTCAATGTCATGTGTGACTACTATAGGACGGATGGAGAAGGTATAAAGGAGCTTGCTTGTGAAGCTCTCCTTCTTTATTTCTGACTATCTGTCTGTTGTTGTCTTCTTGTTGAGGGAGTGGGGAGATATTAGTTGACCATGGCAGTGAAGATACGGAGAAAATGGAGTGGAGAATGGGAAGTTAGGAGTAGAAAAGAAGTTGAGCATGTGAATATGTCTATTTTCTTACAGGAAGAAGAAAAAACAATTGGGGCAAATGAACCAAATGTCTAAAAAAATATTACTTGGGTCGGAAATATTTTTGTCAAGCGATTGGCGATTGAAGTTCGAGATTGAAATTTAAATTTGCTGGATGAGAAATAATTATTTTATCGGTATGGTCGAAATTCTCGAAATCAAAAAATTATTTTTGGAGAGCCAATGTTTCAAAAACTGATTATTTTTTAAAATAGATTTTTAATTAAAATAAGATTTTTCCAAGCGGAGGCGTTCCAAAATTTTAGTCCGCTACTGATTCCAATTTAAGGATTTTTACCATGTAAACCTAGATATAGTCCAAGAATTATTTTTTAAAATAGATTTTTAATTAAAATAAGATTTTTCAACACGGAGGAGTTACAAAATTTTAGTCCGCGCCTAATTCCAATTTGCTTAGTCAACCTATTTAACTGACTAATCATTAATTAATATCGACCAACTAGTACCGACTAGATTGAATTTAATCTGACTAATCGAGCAGATTAATTCACTGATTACCGTGAGCCATCGATTACTAACTAGGCGAACACTGTCTATGTACCATAAATGGTAGCTGTATCATGTCTAATAGATATAGCTGTCATATTTAGTATCAATAAGCATCATTGCTACCTATTCACTAATACCAGACCACAGTGTATAAGCTGGATCATGAAATCGGGTTCATCCGGTACCCTCGAGGATTACTGCTTCATTTTTTTAATTATTTTTCTTACAACAATAAATTATATCCTATCGTACATAACTCGGTCTAACTTTAACAACGCACGTTCGAAACAATATCATTGGGTAGCATGATGGCTCATTTATTAGTTTAGGATGGGTTTAGGTTGCAGGTAGGCATCCATGGCACAACACTCAGATGTGGCCATTTGCAATTTGGATCAGTAACATGACCCAACAAGAGGCTAATCGTGGCCTAGCAAAAGGTCCATCAGATCCCAAGTTCTCAGCGCTTCTCGTGTGGGCCTGATCGGCGTAAGGTAGAGGTGTGCACGGAAGGCACCACCAATTCACGTGGATGCATGGATGAGACGAGGGCGTAATACCGTTCTGAGCCCCCCCAAACGTGACACCGTGCGATAGCATCTCCTTTATTTAATGCAGTGACAATACTCTCTGTGTTTCACATTACTTATTATCATTTTAGCATTTAATTTCTTTTATAAAATACTTGTCACTGTCACATTTCAGAGCATATTTAGAGGTGACCTTCCATCTATATCTTTCATTAATGTAGACACGCATAACTGCTAATTAGAGTTAATGATGCTTTGGGAAATGATTAAGATGTAGCCAGTTAATGAGGATAAGTAACAATGTAATTTATAATATCTCGTTGTTTGGTATGAAATTTGCTAAAATGGCAAACAATCTGAAATGGAGTACTTCGAATCTAGCTCATGCCGTCTTATGCGCTCTGTAAAATGACATAAGAGTATATACGTACTTAACTACACAAGGTGATGTCCCTTTTATTCGAGGATAATAATAGTGTAAATACTAATTTGTGGAAACAATTTGGATCGAGATATAAAACCGCAATGCGCTAAATACTAAAAACACCACAAACCTGCAAACCAGTACTACATAGTAGAAATTCCGACTTGACACGGCTGATCGCCCTGTCACCCAACCTCCAAAAATCAAATTTGGAACTAATAATAATCCAAGGATTACTATGTTTACTTAACTATAGACCCATGTGCTCTTGATATATTATATTGATCGATCAAGTGATCACTGAGATCGATTAGGAGGTGGCGTTGAAGCTGAGGAGTTTCCACGCCTTGGACTCCGACCCGGGGATGCCCCAGACAGTGGCGACGTAGCTGCCGGTGACGCCGGCGCCGTTGGTGGCAGTGAGCACCATCCAGTAGTCGTTGGCGCCGCCGCCGGCCGGCATGGACAAGCACTGCGACGTGCTGACGTAGTACATGGCCACCTCCTTGGCGAGCTTGTACACCGTCACCGCGAACTTGCCCACCTGCTTGATGAAGTCGCTGTTCACGTCTTCCGGGTTCGTGTACCCCACCGGCGGCGTCGCCGCCCCCGCCACCGGCACCACCACCAGCTGCAGCGCCACAGCGGCGACGACGGCGAGGGTGACGACCACGGCGGCGAGTGATGGCTGCTTCATGATCGATATGTAAGTGTAACTACGTGGGCACAGATCGATCTGTGCTAGCTAGCTAGCTCTAGCTAAGGTAGAATTAACAACACTGTAATCTGTTATCAAATGCTAAATAACTCGAGCTAGCTAGCTATGATCTGCAGGGCTGGGGCGTGCTAGGACATTAGACACCTTCACTATATATATAGCCAGCGTGCTAGCTAGCTCGAGGCATCTAGGGTTTGACAAAACGATGAAGCTTCCATGCATGCATGCATCTCTCGACGCGTGCGATGAAGCATCTGCTGCGCATATGTATATACGTGTACTTGCTGCTGCGAATGCGCGTGGAGATTGGCGAGGTCGAATGCTCGATCGCGCGACCTCCGCCACGTGTACGTACAGCTGCGAACGATCTTGTAATTTAATCCACCGCCCCGCGGCGTTCGTTGGTTGTGCTGCGGCGGGCGGCCTACACGCGCGCGGAATAACGATGCATGCCCATCTTCGTCGTCGGCGACGATCGAGCGCGAACATTGATGCATGTGGGCGGCGCATCGGCTACGCTGCGGCGGAGCCGTCGCTGGCTGGCCGCCATGTCGGCGCCGCTCAGGTAGGGTTCCCGAATATCCCGACTAGCTTTCAGGTGTAAAGCTCGCGAGTGTTGAAGGCAGTGGACATTGGTGAGTGCGATAGAAGGCAAACCCTGCAAGTTGCATATAGCGTTCGTACTCTTAGTTAAATGCTTAGGAAGAGGTAAACAAATGCTTGACTTGTTGAGCACATATATAGCCATATACTCACTTTGATCCCAATTCCCAAGTATACACTACTCCTATATCATTTTAGACTTGCATTGATGGCAATGGCATTATTTAGATTTTTTCATTGCAATTGCAATTGCAAAGGGACGTATTATATAGATTTCTTTCTTGCATTGATGACAATGACATTATTTAAGGGAAGTGCTAACCTTCTTTCAATAGAGAATCTATCCCGTGCTTCGCAATTCGTACTCTAGCCCTTCTACTCCAAGTCAGATAACCTTCTTACCTTCTTCGACGTCAGTAACGTCTTAGAGCTCCTGGATACGACCTACTGATTAAGGTTTGGGGTTGTGAGAGGAGTAAGATGGGTTCTGTTACATCCCTAGTTTAGTAGCAGATAATTATTTAAGTTTTTTTAGTAGCAGTAATGTTCCACTACAGCTTGCAAAGTTCTCATATGCTCTTTGCTCCACCTTCCTTAGCTCCACTTCCTGGGAAAGTGTGGTTTGCATGCTCTGTTTTGCCCTGCTCCGTTAATCCTCAATTGCATTGAAGTCACATCCTCCCTTTTCTCCATTAGCTCTGTGGTCCGTGCTTCTGTCTCCTGGGCATAAGAGAGATTTATATGTATGGAAAGCAGAGTGAAATTTAGGAGTCTAAATTTAAAAGAATTGAGTTTGTATTTAGGATGGATGAGTTAAAAACCTATACCGGAGAGTTTTATGGGATTAGAAATGCTAGTTTTAATTGGATTCATAGTTTTGTACAGTCACCTATATATATAAATAGAGAGACGATCTACATCTTAAAGTATCACTTTTAAAAAAGAGAAAAATTATAAATTAGATTTGAGTTATGAGTTTAGTCGATAGTTAAGATATGAGTATGTCGGACTGACAACTGAAAAACAGTTGGACCGATGACTTAGATTTCGATTACAATAAGATTAATTTTATAAATTAGAGATAACTTATAATTTGGCTAAAAACTTTTAATTTTTTTATAATCTTATCATTTATCCCTCTTTGGTAAATTTGGTTCTTATGTTCAATCAATTTGAAATGTTTAACTTGATTTAACTATAGAATTGTATACATCTTCCACTTGTGTTGTAATTTAGCTTCGGAGTGTGACAAAATAGATTATATAACTTGGCTGAGTCATTTGAAAAGAATATTCGTACTCTGAGAATCCACTATGATGGTGAATTTTTAAGAGTGTTTTTCTAAAGAAGTATATATTTCCTATATGTACACTGTCATAAGTGCTTACCTTAGGTCAGTTCTAATTTCTAAATGCTAAAGACATCAATCAAGATTACAGGTTTTTTTTTTTGGCGATGTGTCCATTCCAATGTACTGCTGTTATCCACTTATTAGTCTGTTTTACTACTATTCAATAGTGTTTTCAGTTGCTTACTCGCTTTTATCCACTACTTTATCATTTACAGTTTTGGACACCTACTTCCTAAGATACTCACTGGTTCAAATTCATTAAAAATTCATCTTAGTTTCTGTTTAACAACTGCACTTCAAGCTATATCGTTTTTACCATGGAGTGTAGCCGGAAGCCCTAAACATTGCAGATGCTTTTCACTTTGACCAGTTGCTTGGATTTGGACAGGCATTTGCATGAGCTATCTTTTCTAATTGTTGTGAGAAGAAAAAAGATGACCCAATCTGAGTACTGCATTAAAGAAAAACTGCCACAAAATTTGCAAGTGCAAAAACCGAGATCAGCATGAAGATCCATCAAAATGAGAAAACAAAGAAGGGACAACCCTCCCTTTCTTGGAAAAGGCTCTCATCTTCCAGAATTGGATTCTGTTGATATTATTCTACTACATTTTGATAGGAATGAATAAAAGCAGCTTGCACATGCAAATGGCATAAACTTCCTTTGCTGTGGCCCACTCCTGAAGAATATGAGCATCTGGGTTCTCTTATCGTACCTTGTCATCAGCTCCACAAAATTTCATATTCTACTGATTGATAACTGATAAGCATCAGAAACTTGGAAATTAAGCAATGAAAAAGTTTTATATGCGACTCACTTTGTCAGACTAGCCATTTATTAGGGATATATGCTAAAGTCAGTGACCGCTTTCTGCACATAACATGGAGTTGGAATTATAGTGCCTCTATGTTGCTTGACTTTGTATAGTGCTCTTATGTTGTTCCAATTATGCTATGGATTCCCCAAGTCCCTACGTCTGGCTTGAGGAGGCATTGGCACCATACTTTGTATCTGATTTGGTGAGGGTGTTCTGTTCGCTTGCCAAAGTAACAGGACCATTGCTTGCATTGGATGGACGGGACGGAACATTCTTAACAATTTTGAGTCATTTATATAATTTTAGACATGCTTAAGTACTTTCTGAATACAAGGCACCCTACCAGTCAAGTCTCAGGTTTGCACCAGAATATTTCGAAGATTGATCAGCACAAAAATTTCAGAGTTCAGGGCTGTCGACATTAAGCAGGGTTCCAAAAATCACCGGTGATCAATTTTGCCAGATGGAAAAGGTATTCCACGAACTGTCTTAGCATATGGCTTGTAGTGTTCTTTTTTATATCTTCTATGCTTGTATCTGCTACCAGCGAGCTTTTAGTGAGCTTCAGAATTCTGGTGTAAATACACAATATCTATTCAAGTGGGCGTATAATTCTGAAGATATTTGAGTGAACACTACACAAAGATCAAAGCCAGTGCTGATTTTCAGAACAGTGGTGTATGTATAGTGCTCAATAATTACTCAACAGTAACTATTACATCACTGAACCACTAGAGTATATATATATATATATCCGACTCTCCTATATAGTGTTAGAGTCTTAGTGTTATTGTATACATTCTTATATGGTATCAGAGCAGGTCTGACATCCCGGCGCGTTAGCATCCTCCCGTCGATAAGCCGACGCTTCCTTCCCATCGTCGACTTCCTTTTCGGTATTTTCCCTTTGCTCTCTCGTCTCGGCTCCTTCTTCTTCCCATCTCCTCTGCAGACGGTTTTCTTCTTCTCCACCACCCTCTCCCAGCCCTTGCTCCTCCACGTGACGAGGCGACGGTCTCTATTTGCCTCCTCGTCTCAGCTCACACCCGTCTTCGCCCTTTTCTTGCCTCGTGCATCTTTTCTCCTCTGACGAAGGTGCACTTCTGCGCTCGTCGTCTCCATCCGTTGGACTTGTCTGCCCTCCATCGGCTAGACCCGTCCACCCTGCATCGGCTAGAACCCTCTCTCGGTTCCCACTTTTTCAACACGCTCACCTGCTCCCGGACGCGAACCTTCTTTACTCGCGTCCAAGCCACTCCGACGTGTCCACGTGTCCACGGACACGAATCTCTGTCTCCTGAACGAGAACCTTCTCTCTTCGCGTCCGGCTCCTCTCCGAGTTTTTGCGTCCGCTCCACTCCTTTGCCTCCATGAGTCTAAGTATGTGAAACTTCTTTTCATGGACGCGAATCTTCGCACGTCCGTGATCCACCCACTCTCTGACCTACCTACTCTGCCACCCACCTTTCCCTCAACTACTCCGCTGCCTACTTTTCATTTGCCAACCACTCCCTATCGGTTGGTTGGCCCACCTTTCCTTCTCATCGGCTCCTCAACCCTCATTGACTCATAACCACCCATCGACCCATTAGCCTCCATCGGCTCCTCCCTCCCTATCGGCTACTCCATCTCCATCAAACTGACTAAACCGATCGGCCCATCCACCCCAATCGGCTCAGGCCGATCTAGTTCAGCCCTTTCCTCTCACATACAGTCGCCAATCCCAAGCCGATGACACCTCTCTCCACCCAGTCCTCACCCTACCTACCACGCTCCCATCGGCTCCCGTCCCCTCCACATCTCACATGGTTACCCGATCACAAACCGGGTCTCGGCCCCACCAAGTGCTACGGGTTCTTCGCCGTCCATTGTCCTATCTCGCCCATCCCGGCAACTTCTCGTTTTGCCCTAGCCGATCCTCAGTGGCACGCGGCCATGGCCGACGAGTACAAGGCTCTCATGGACAACGAGACCTGGCGCCTCGTCCCTCATCTTCCCGGTGCCAATGTTGTGACCAGTAAATAGATCTTATAGCACAAGTTCCACGCCGATGGCTCACTTGCCTGTCACAAGGCACGCTGGGTTGTTCGAGGTTTCTTCCAACGCCCCGGTGTCGATTACGACGAGACCTTCAATCCCATCATCAAACTCGCCACCATCCGGATCGTTCTCACCTTGGCTGTCTCGCACTCTTGACCGATCCACCAGCTCGACGTGAAGAACGCTTTTCTTCACGGTTATCTGACGAAAACGGTCTACTGCCAGCAGCCTCCAAGCTTCGTCGATCCATCTTATCCCGATGATGTCTGCCTCCTTTAGCGCCCTCTCTACGGCCTCAAACAAGCTCCTTAGGCCTGTTACCAGCGCTTTGCTGCCTACCTTCGGCACATCGGCTTTGTGGCCTCCGTGTCCGATAGCTCTCTCTTTACTCTTCACATCGGTGACGCCACCGCCTATCTCCTCCTATACGTCGACGACATTATTCTTACAGTGTCCTCGACGTCTCTCCTACACCAGATCATGGCTTGACTCCACTCCGAGTTTGCCATGACCGATCTTGGTCCTCTCCATCACTTACTTGGCATCTCTGTGGCCCTCTCTTCTCATGGGCTCTTCCTTTTCCAACGTCAGTACGCCATTGATCTTCTCCAGCGAGCGGGCATGGCCGAATGTCATCCCACGGCCACTCCGGTCAACACTCGCGCCAAACTCTCTGCTGCCGATGACTCACTCATCGCCGATCCCTCTTAGTACCAGAGTCTTGCTGGTGCTCTCCAATACCTCACCCTCACACGGCCTGACCTCACCTATGCCGTCTAGTAAGTGTGACTTTTCATGTATGCTCCGCGCGAACCTCACATCGCGCTGCTCAAGCGCATCCTTCGCTACGTGAAGGGCACACTCTTCAGCGGGCTGCACCTTAGCTCCAGCCCCATCGACTCCCTCACCACTTACTCCGACGCGGACTGAGCAGGCTGCCCCGACTCTCGACGCTCCACGTCCAGCTACTGCGTCTTCCTCGGTGACACTCTAGTCTCCTGGTCCTCAAAACGCTAGACTACAGTGTCTAAGTTCAGCACCAAAGCTGAGTACCACGCTGTTGCCCACGCCGTCGCCGAGTGTTGCTAGCTTCGCCAGTTTCTCCAGAAGCTCCGTGCACCTCTCTCCTCTGCGACCATTGTCCAATGCGACAACGTCAGTGCTGTCTACATGACCACCAAATCGGTTCATCATCGACGCACGAAGCACATAGAGATAGACATTTATTTTGTTTGTGATAAGGTCACACTAGGACAGGCTCAGGTGCTCTATGTACCATTAACGTACCAGTTCACCGATATTATGATCAAAGGCCTCTCTACGTCTTTCTTCACCAGTTTTCGATCCAGTCTCTGCGTCTGTTCCCCTCCCGCTGTAACTACGGGGGTATTAGACCACTGAACTGTATATATATATATATATATCTGACCTCCTGTATAGTGTTGGGTCTTTGTCTTACTGTACACATTTTTACAGTAATTAAAACTAATTGACTGTTTGAGTTTTGAAATTACAAGTAATATGTATTATCATTAACTGTACTGTACATTTATCATTCAAGTCAAAATACCGAAAACAAATGTTCCTTTTGTTAAGTATGGTGATAACGCAGAAGTTGAAGTGAATATAGTATTAGCTTTTATATTTATGTGGCTTCCAATTGTGCAGCAACTTCAGTCCTCAATTTTCTTTCAGTTTGGCTGCCTGCAAATTTGTCTCTCAAGCCCTTCACTGCATCATTTTCCTGCATATAGTGGGAGGCATCAAGCAAAGGAAGGTAGTAAAACAAATGAAGACCATCCAAATATGCACATAAGCATACCAATGCCTTGAACAAAGGTGCAGGTTTCCCTATCCTGTGGCCTGATGGTACGAGATCCCATGGTCTTTTTGCCTTCTCACTCTCTCCTTTTTCATCACAAAATGATAGATGCTCTTCTGGTCGTAGATTTAGCTGCTGCAGAACCTAAGTGAGGGAACAAGGAACATTTTAGATTCTCATTAAAAAAATATGTGCAAATATATGAGTAACTTGCAGGACAAAGCAGAGATAGACTTCTTTTGAGATTGTTGGCATGAAAGGCTCCAGCAAACAAGCCAAGAGGTACACAAGTCCAACGGAGGTTTTCATCACAGTGGCGCAACTAGCTGGATCTTGATTGTAAAGCTTCCAAAACTGACTCTCCTGCATATCCATGGAAAATTTTAGACAATTCCAAGGTACTGCAAAAGTGCAAAGTGTATGTAGTGCACAATAGTAACATAATAAGTGAAGAAAAGAAAGAATAAATGCTTACTTGTAGGTATGCATTTCCCTCACTAGAAATGGCCATTGCAATCTTCAGCCCTTGTTTTATTTTGACCTGTTAATGGAAATGGTTACCACAATTCTTCAGATCTATAGAGGAAATTAAAATTCAGATTTATTTGATACAGTTAATACAATTCAAAATCAATGCATTACCTTGTCCATGGCATCGATGTACTGCTCAATCAATTTACCAACAGTCTCTGCCAATGACTGAGTCAGAGTATGCGAATCCGCATCAGGTGAATCAGGCACAACAGAACCATACCCCGTTCCTGCAACAGTAGTTGAACTTTCTTAACATCACATCAGACAGACAGATCATGCAGGAGCGAAGCAGAACAAAATGGACAAGTGTATGAATGGCATGGCACTAGAGGAATCTGAAGGAAACAGAGGTATCATGTTCAAAACTGTAAGATTTTTCTTATTTTACTAACCCACTGGTTTTGCAATAAAGCTTAGCACTCTATTGATTAAGTTCCCAAAACTGTTAAGCAGCTCGTTGTTACACTTGGCTTGCAAATCTGTCCATGTGAACAATGTATCTGATGCCTGGAAGTAACAGAAAACAGTTAAAAACAAATTTCTTAGTTATGCAGACACTTTACATAAAAATATTAGTGAGGATCTTATCATTTATCTGAAAACTAACCTCAGGACGATTGGTAAGCAAGTAGTATCTCCACATATCAGGAGGAATATTTGTGGCTTTAGCATCAGTGCCAAAAACTCCAATACCCTTTGTTTTGGAGAACTTTCCTGTGCATGAAAAAAAACCTAACATAAGAAAGATGTCCACATAGGCTCACTGAAATACCAGAATGTAATATTTGAGGTAACCAGTCTCAAAATGTAAGACACAACTAGCCTGGAATTGAAAACATAAAACCATTGTTGATACCTGATTCATAGTTGAGATACTCTGTCACACTAATCGACTTCATCAAAGTCCAGTTTTCTCCGGTTCCAAGTAGTGTGGAGGGGAACATGACCTGAAGATTTTATTACATGCAGAAAATAGGATTTTCATTAATACATAAGGCAGGATGAAGGCCATGTGTTTGAACACAGAATCTAATCAAAGCTGAATAATTCATCGGAATCTCAAGTTGCCAAAAGAATATGTACTCTTACCGTATGGAATGGGACATTGTCTTTACCCATGAACTGATACAATTCAACATTCTCTGGGTTCTTCCACCATTTCTCCCACTCAGGCGTATAGCATGCCGTGATGGAGATGTACCCAATTGGTGCATCAAACCAGACATAGAACACCTGAACCCAATTCACAAGAATTGGAAATCATTGACACAAACTTGAACAATATATAGTTCAGAATTTCCATATTCACCAATACATGCAAAAGATAACTAACCTTGTGTTTGTACTTGTCATGTGGAACAGGGACACCCCATTTCAGATCCCTGGTAATGCAGCGAGGCTTCAAACCTTCCTTCAGCCAAGCATTTGTTGCATGAATAGCATTTTGGCTCCAGTATCCAGCCACAGAAGTTTCATCAATGTACTTCTCCAGTTTGTCTTTCAGCAAAGGGAGCTCCAAGAACAAGTGATCCGTGTCGCGGACACAAGGCGTACTTCCACAAACCTGAAGAATGTTTTGAAATTTACATCACAAGAAAGAAATGCAAGACCGATATGAGCTGAGGCGGCAGTGAAAAGTTAAATGCATGCCTTGCACTTGGGATCGATCAGCTCAGTTGAATTCAGCAATTTCCCGCACTTCTCACATTGATCACCCCTGGCAGAATCATAGTTGCATCCCTCCGTGGGGCAGTAGCCTTCCACAAGCCTATCAGCCAAGAACCTTTGGCATGAATTGCAGTAAAGCTGCAGCAGGCAAGAACAGCCACATCATTTGTAAGCAACAAATGAAATAAACTTTTTACGAAAACAAAGACGGAATGAAGTAGGAAGATTTGCTGTGCTGCACAATTTACCTGCTGCATTGTGTTCTCTGATAACCAATTGTTCTCCAATAACTTGAGGAAAATTTCTTGGCAGACCGAGGTCTGTTGTGGCGTCGATGTCCTGCCAAAGATGTCGAAGCTGATGTCGAACCACTCGTACACTTCCTTGTGGATGGCATGGTACCTTTATTGCACACAGCAAGAGGACTAGTTGTTGAAGTTGTAAGGGCATCAAGCTTGATATGATTTTCAATTTTAAAATTTTGAGATTTTTATTAAAAAGTTGGTTTCAATAGTTTTCCTAATCATGTGCTAAAATATTGAAATTCCCTTCTCCTTATTTCTCGCTCTCCTCTTGTGGGTTCCACGCACGAGGAGAGAGAGGAGGGGTGAACGATCTCGTGGGAGCAAAACAAAAAAAAGAATTCCCTTCTATTGTTCCCGTGGGTGAGGGGTGTGTGATCATGCGGGAGGAAAAAATTGGAATTTCCTTTTTCATAATTCCGTTGTTCCCGGGCGCGAGGGGAGAGAGAGAGGCGAGCTATCGCGCGGGAGGAAAGTAGAACAACGGCGTTTTTTTGCAGGATGCCTACTTTTTTTATTTTAGAGAGTCAAATTTAGATTATCTCTTAGAGAAAAGTATATCTTTAAATATCTAATTCTCATTAGAGATCGCTAAATGGGGATTTAGGTGCTCTAAGTGCTAATCCAAAATAATATCTGTAGGGAAACAGTGATGTTGTTTAGTTGGACTTGGAACAATTGAAAGCAGCGCAACTTGCCAATTTGCTTCCAAAAGGATAAACCTAGATGACAATTCCATCACACTCCTAATCTCAACTGGATCCTCATAACGATCACACAACTCGTATGTTCCTAATATCAAATTCCCCCACAGCGATATGAAAGCGCCTCAATTTCTATCGAAATTTCGTGACGTAATTTACCTAAATCGATGAATAACCTGCACTTGCAGCAAAAGCGCAACCAAAACCCTTAACCAAAACAAGCAGGAGGAGGAGAGGAAGAGATGGATTGTGAAGTGGCTCACTTGTCGCAGATCTCCCTCGGGGAGCAGCCTTCCTCCATGGCCTTGGTCTCGGTGGCGGTGCCGTACTCGTCGGTGCCGCAGACGTAGAGCACGTTGTGTCCCCGGAGGCGGCAGTAGCGGGCAAAGGCGTCGGCGGAGAGCACGCAGCCGATGATGTTCCCCAGGTGCGGCACGTTGTTCACGTACGGCAGCGCGCTCGTCACCAGCACGTTCCTCCGCCCCTCCACTGGCAGCAGCGCCACCGCCTCCTCCTTCGCCATCGCCGCCGGCCGGTCAACCACGCTGGCGAGCGCGCGCGCGCAGCCGCCGATCGCGAGGTGTGGGGTTTCCTCTGTCTGTGTGCGGGGTTTGACGCTCTCGACGACTCCGACTCCGACTCCGACTCCGACTCACCGGATTGGTCGCCGCCGTTTTATATACGGTGGTGATGGGGTGCGAGGTGACTCGTTTTTTCTAGCTCGGTCCCCCCTTTTGTCCGGGATTTTAATAGCGACGGCTTCTATGTTTCATACCGAAGAAGGGAATGTTTCAACCGTTGTATATTTTATGTTGCAATGTTCTAATGAATTATTTTTAAATGTTATATTATTTCAATAAGTATTTTATAATGTTTTAGCGGTTTATTTTCAAATAGTACATGGTCAGTTATTTTATGATGTTTTAACTATTATAACTCCATGTCTCACATATGGTGTAAAAATATTTTAACAAACAAGTTTTTGCAAATTTATTATATGTTCAAATGATTTTTCTTGACGTTTCGGTCGATGTGATTCAATGTTTCATGCATTATTTGTCAACGCTATACTCAATATTTTTTTAATGTTGTATCTCTTTGAAATATTTTATGTAGTGAGTTGAAACATTTATCCAAAATAACAAAATATTTTTTATAGGTGGTGAAACATCGTTCAACTTTTGAGACAAATCGATTGAAACATATATTCTTTTCAATAGAATATTATCATATGAGATTTTGTTGTAAACATTTAATTATAACGAATATAACAATTCACTCGAATTATAGATTGGATAAATAATTTAGATGAAAAGTCTACGTAAATTTTGTTATTAGAGCTCATACATGCTTGCATTTGCATGCGAAGAGTATGTGCTGCTTTGTGCGAAGAGAGATAACATATTTGTGAAATGGAGAGGGTGCATGCAAGCGTGAATCAGAGAGTGATACAGCTGGAGCGCAGGCATGCATCAGCTGGTTACAAGGCGCCCGATTTTTGGAAAATATCGGACGCCCGATATGTATTCACCTCGCATTGTTTGGGCTTAAGATGGAAACCAATAACACAATCCCCCGTATATATATAGACACACACGCATTCACACTTATCATTATAGACGTATATCTACATAATCTATCTTTATAACCACTCCCAAACACTACATCATCATATTCTAAAATTAAAAGTTATCATGAGCAGTGGACAGATATATCGTCTAAAAAATAATTATTCATACATACTGTCACTCTCATATTAAGCCAACCCGAGTACGTAAATTCTATGCTAACCAGCTGAGCTATATTCACTCATCCAGTTTGTAAAACTTTCTCTGCTTTTTGACCATTAATAACTTTAAAACGTTTAAATGTTTAGACTACTGCTGATGTTTAGAATGTAACACATTTTAGTAATACAACATTTTTAAGTATTTATATATAACATTGTTGAAAAAAATGAAAAATTGAACGGTCAAAGTTTAAATCTCTACCATATATATTATAACAAGGTGTTTATACGTTGTAACGGGATATCAAATTAAATATAACCATTATAAACTCGAGTATTGAGCCGTACCGCCTTTTTATCGTGATGGGTTCGAAAACAGATCTTCGTGTTGTCCTCTGACCTTGAGTGGCTGCTACATGGGCCATCATCATCATTAGGCCTACATATCAAAAGTCAGTATGTTACGTTAGAGGAAACTCGTGTGCTAGTTCAATACGACGAAAGGGCAATTCCTTGAAACAGGCAACTGTACACACACCTTCGCCTACATTTATGTTACGGTACTACTGTTATTGCCAGTGTGGCGGGAATTGTGCTCTGTGTGTTCTACTAACTGGTAAAACATCTTCAAAATTTCTTAGCTTATACCATCACGTCTGCAATTAATTGATCTCTTCAAGTTCCTACCTAAACATGCACAATCAAGTCCCTAGCCTTAAGTGCAGATTTAGAAATGACATACAATGACAAGTCAATGATCTTAGCTTCAGTCTTAGTGCAATATTCAGTTCCAGCTCTCCGGCCAACAAATATAAATAATAAACATGCTTTGAACTGAAGTGCCTAACACCTTTCTAGGATGACACTCTGAATCCCCGCTGACTATTCGCGCCCGTGCAATGGACCGGAATCTTCGAAGGGTTCTGGGTCGGTTGCTTTCTTCAGTTGGTCAGCTAATGCTGCTGCTGTTGCTTGTGTTCATCAGGGTGTGGCTCTCCACCTGGGTGCCCAGGTGGGCAATTGGGCATCCTCCTTTTCGTCTTCTTCGCGCAAATCTTGCTATGGGCCCTCATGGCCGGCCTCCTCCACCACGCTCGTCAAGCTATACTGGTACATAGTACCCTACAGCACACTTGGTTCCTCATTAATCTGTTCGCTAGTACTTATTTGGACTGGAAATATGGAATCATACACTCAGCCCATTAGCTGTGATTAAAATTTCAAACCGCATGTGCAGTTGGGATCTTGTGCGATTTCATCCTGACTCCTGAGTACCTGCAACCAAAAACTTCTGTTTTTTTAATTTTTTATAAAAAAAGAAAAACAAAAAAAATCGTTCACACTAAGCCAAAAAAAAGTTCAAATTTCATAATTTTAGTTTTGTTCAAAATATAATGCTGCAGTATGTGATAAAGATAACAGGTCGGAGTGAGGTACTGCATCAGCATGTCACCAAACATTCTAATTAGTTGTCTAAAGCGACCTGCAACAGCTGGCTTTGCGCCCTCGCATGACTGCACGGCTGCACCAACGCCATCGCCTCACTGTACACGAGGTTCACGTCCATGTGCATCGAGACCTCGCAGGCGTAGCTCCGGTGAGCGGCCGTGCCAGCGTCACTGGCAAGGTCGTCGATCATCTATCATGAGCCACCACGAAGCACGAACTTGTCCCATGCATCAGCTCGATCGCCGTGGTATGGCGCCAGGGCACACACCTAGTTACCGGGCAGAGCAATATGCCCATCCGTTCCAACGGTTTATAAAGAGCGATGCTGTGACAATGACGAACGGGCAAACATTATATTAACTACTCTTATTAACAAAATATACTATGTTACTATGAAGTAAATGCTACGTAATTCTCCGATCATTTCTGTTGTGTACCGATGGTTTTTTTTTCCAACCATTTTAGCAATATACCATTTTATTCCAACAATTTCCTAATTTCATTTTCAAGAAAAAAATATAGCGTATTTTTTTCAATCATTATCATCCCTACTATCTAGTATTTAGTAAAACCATCTTGTATCAACACCAACACCATCCCTATTAGCATCAACCCTGCCCAACACAAGCATCAATCATGTCGCCTCCATCGTGACCACACCCTTCACCACAAATACAGCCACGCCATCGGCTTCTACCGCTGATCATCTTGATGGTCCTAGACCACCATCACCTTGTCACTATCCCATCAACCTGAGTACGGTAGTTGTCGTCCTCGCTCATGCTAAATCTATTTCGGCTCGTTCTTATCTCTACGCGTCTCTTGATCTGAGCCCGAGCACTGCTGTCACCTGGTTGCCATAGCAGGACACTGTTGATGAAAAAAAGATCAAAAGCTGCTATTATTATTATTATTATTATTATTATTATTATTATTATTATTATTATTATTATTATTATTATTATTATTATTATTATTATTATGTACACTTAAAAATAATATAAATTATCAAGTTAATCGGAGAAAAGAGAAAATAATTGCGTCTAATTTAGAGATAGCTAATATTGTGAAATAGCGCAACCAATTATGTTGGAGTTCGGCTGGTGAACGAATTCATATTTGTTTTTTTAATTAAACCGTAATAGACTAGGATTGGATTAAAAAAAGAGAGCAGAGTACTGCCTAGCCCTCTCGTGTGCTTGGCTCTCCGGGCGGATTCTCCTGGTAGCTGCACGTTGCATGCCAAAAAAGAAAAAGAAAAGGCAGCAATACGTGGCAGTAGGCTAACAAGGAGCAGTACGTTCATGTCAATGCCGGACACATGCGTACCGGATCAAAATATAAATTTGAGACTTAGCTTATCTCAAAGTTTATACCTGCACTATGCCACTAATCCATAAGTGATTAATAAATAATGAGAGCACATAAACACCATCGGAAGTTTAAGAATCAAACAGTTACGTTGTTTTAAAAGGCACAAGATATTTTTTATAAAATCAACATCTGTGTTCTCAAATATCACTACTATAGAAAGCCTAACTGTTGCGTAGCTGTGAATCTCACGTAAGTGCTGCATTCCTAGTTGACATTTTAATAGGTGCACTGATGAAAATGCTGACGCCTATAGGTCCCATCAGAAAAAAAAAAGTAAGCCAGCTCGAAATCAACAATATGCACATAGTCAGCCACAAGAACATCTAACGAAAATAAATCAAAATCATCCAAAAAAATTAGAATCACATATAGCATTCATTGACACATCAATCAGATCAGAACTGCTGCTTGAGCTCGATGCTACCGCCGCTATCACTCAAATCCAGGAGACCTCAGTCAAAGAGATTCGAGAGGGGAACATGAAAGAGAGCATGAGTGGTACCTATTAGCTCAAGGGAAGGGGATGCATCATTGCATCTACGTTGGGAGAGGGGGAGCCACCGCCACGTGGCCAGCTCGTTTCGATCACCTGCGCCGTCATATCTGCACTAGGGAGGGAACTACTGCTACGTTGTCACCTTGCTCTGACCTTCCAACTTACCGGGAGAGAGGTCGAGACGCCGTGGAGGGATCGAGCAAGGTGGAGGGGTGTAGGGAAGAAGTGAGAAGCAGAGGGGTGTGGTGTGTAGTGAGTCAATCTCGATCTAGACATAAAAAAAGGCAGCCATGCTTGACTTGGCCCTACCAGTATCAATTTTTAAAGAAAAACCGGCACATATAATATATTATAAGTATCAGTTTAATAAAAGAAAATCTATATATATGTTTTTTTAAAAAATTAATGTTTATAAAGGATTATAGATGTTAGTTTTTAATTTTGGAGGTTGAGAAGCCTAGAAATGGCTCATAATTGTCGTTTTTATCGGACTGACACCTATAAATCCATTCTGTACTAATAGGTTTTTTTTATAGTATAGGCATTGCATAATGTGTAACAAATTTTTTTCAAATTGTGCGAAACATATTTTTCAAGAAAATGAAAAACGTCATAAAATCCCTCTTAATGAAATAAAATGCTGAATTTTTCAAATGGAAAAATGTCTGCACAATCACAATGGTTGGGACAAAAAGTTTCTTGAATGTTTCTATCGAATATAATTTCGTGAGTTATAATCTTTCCCAAAATTTTATAAGTATTAACCTTTAGGAAAAAATTCACAAATATTTTTCTCTGATCCAAAATATCATGAGTATTAGCATGAGAATTGTTGTGCACAAAATTGACTGTAACGGTGTAGATTAATATCTATAGTGTATACGAAATAAGTTGAATTTTACAATAGAGGCGCCCACACCTCCAGCATTGGCATGGCACGGGACGGCAAGAAGGCATCGATCATGGTTTTGACCATGGCTCTGGTGACTCCAACGTCGGCAACGGCCTTGGCGTCTCCAGCATCGACACGGCAAGGCATCGTTCACCGCGCCTCTAGCATTTGTAGCATTGGTCGGGCACTCTGGCGTGGTACAATTGCGACAATCTTCTCCCTGTTATTATCTGCTGCATCATCATTTGAGGCGCAACGACGACAGGCTGCAAAGGCACTGTTGGGCGTCTTGTGCAGCAAGCGATGGATATGGGGGTGCCTAGGATTGGACTGACCTCAGTTGTGCCGGTGGCGGCGTGCTGATTGACAGTGGCGGCAACAGGGGCTCCCAAGACGAAATTACTCCGAACAAGTTGGCAATGGGGTCTCCCAGCCTTTGGCCTAGCGACTTAGGGACTTCACACCCAGATTTAGCCTTAGGGTGGTCTTCGCTTCCTTAATGAAGACATTGTCAAGAATTCCACTTTAGGATGAAAACCCATGGTCTAGTCTTTAGATCATGGCAACGACGGCATTCATGTATGTCATTATCTTTTTGGATGAGTTGTTTAGGAGAATCTTATCGCAGTCTATATATTGCTTTGGTGGACAATGAGAATGAAGAATTCTAACGGTTGTAGTTCGCCATAACATGATATTTATTATCATGTCATTCTTCTTTTCTTCTTTTTTTATATAATTATACATTGTGTACATCCTAGTTATGCAGATGGTAGAAGTGGTCTTAGAGTAATTGTATCATCTTCAATATCAATAAAATTTCCTTCATAAAAAAATAAAATATGATTGATGTATAGAATAAAAATCAGCAGACATGATTGTTAACGCTAAAATATGGTAAACACATTGATATATTAGAAAGACAATCGGTCTAGTAAATAAGAGTCCGATTGCTATAAGGAAGAAGCCGATCGAACGAAGCGAGAAAAGATTCGAGGCTGAGTCTAAGGAGGAGCCGTATAACTCACGGCAGGTTAATTTATCTATATAAATCATATCTTATATTGATAATAAGATTTAGTTAGTCAATTAACTTTCTTACAGATAATTTTCTTTTATTTTTTAAGAAAATAACGTCCGATGGTTATTCTAACCGCGTCCGACTCTGTAATGACAGGTATAAATATAAACCCCTTAGAAGCATGTACGGTATCAATCAATTGATCAATCCAGTAAACCTTCAGCGCATTGCCACTCTAACTCGTCTAGGTTTTTACTGGTGGGTTCTGGCTCTCGACGTGGAGCTGTATTGGTTAAGTTCGATCTCCGGCGAAGGGGTAAGTTCTGCCACTATCCTGATATATCTTGCTCTGTATAAGGCTGTATCGATTAGGTTTTGACTTACGAGGCTTCCGACAGTAGATTGAGCTATAGGCCTATAGGTGTCTGTCCGGCGTTTTATCGAAGTGGTTAGCCAATGAGTTATCTATACCTTGAGTAACACGTCTAGCTTATCGACTACTCAGCCGATACGCACCCATCTTTAGAGACTTCCATCAAACATCGCGCCTAGTGCATCAGCCTTTGGTCAATGCACGCATATCTTCAGACATGTCTTCTCATCATACGCTCTGCTCTGTCTAAGTCTGTATTGGTTAGGTTCGACCTCTTAGTCGGATCGAGTGTACCGCATCACGTTCGCGCGAGGCACGCCAGTGCGTCGATCTCCCTCCTCTGTCCACAGTCTCGTGCTGCATCGGTTAGGTTTGACCTACAAAATCGGTGGCAGTGGTTCGAGTCGGCGCCTCGGTGGATTTTCACGCGGAGTCTCGTCGGTGTGAGTAGCCAACGAGTTATCTTCTACGCAGGCCCCTTATCCGTCTCGCATATCGTCTAACGATCAATCCGCTAGAAATCGATCCGAACACGTCAGACGTGGCCTAGTACTGTCTTGATTCAGTCAGATCTACTAAGGCTCGCGTCTGATGTCACCAGCGTTAAGACCTAGAGGTTTTCGTTTTTTATCGACTTAAACGGCCGATGGATTTAGGTGTAGGCCTGCGTCGAACGTTCAACCGGTAGACGGCTGATGACCTCGCCTTTTTCCTTCTTTGTCATTACGTTTGGTCTAAGCCTCTATTGTCTCCGTGTCGTTAGCCCTGGCCTCATACTGTTTCATTTCGATCCGATCTATCGAGGCTGGTCCTAACGGTGCCATTACCGTGGTCGTTGGTCCTCGTGGTTTCGCGGGGGATCGAGCTCCACTCCGTACTTCGGATGCCACGGAGCATCGACCGAGCCGATAGGTCCTCTAATCCGTTCCACGCGTCTATCTCTCACACCTCCATCAGCTGTTCAGCCGATGCTCAAGCGCTGCCTTACCTACCAGTGTCTAGCCAATAGGGTGAGTCAAATAGGTCTATCAGTCGACCGGCTTGCGGGTCTCATTCTCTCTTTTTATCAATTATAATGTCAAATTGACTGATACGTCCTCGGATCTCAAACCTTAAGGATCTACATAGGAGCTAAGCAAATCTTCCAGGACTTCGTGTGATCAAGCTACCGTCTTTCCCGATCGAACCTCCGCTCGGCTCAATCGGACACACCCGTGAGGTTTGGTGGACGAGCAATAATCAAGCCATTTTTATTGCTAGAACCGTAGTGCTATATATATTAACATGCTAGTTTATTTCCATTTCTTTGCTGTTCTTTTACCAGTAAGATTAACCTAACCTCTTATTTCTTTCATTTTATTTTAATTAGAAAGAGTGGCGAATAGTTATTTCACCATTCAGCTTGCACCAAGGCTGAGCCTTTGCATTTGTGGCACATCGGTGCAATTACCATATTAATCCACATAGCAGTCTTCTAGGATTGTCTAAGACGGAACAAATGTGAGAACCAGACTGACCTCAGAAAAACTTGACGAACCAATTTAGCTGCTCTCCCTAAATAATATAATTTTCTCCTACAAGTTCTATACACACCGTAATGTACTGCAATATTTCTTTGAAAGAAAAACGCATGGACCAATTTATTATTTATGACGAACTACCCGTTGATGTAAAAAGTTCATTTTTTTTCTTAATTAATTAATTAATCCCCAACAATGTCCTCAACTCCTCATCGAGTAAGATGCTTATGTCTCACACTAGTGCAACACTATGATCATGGTGTGAAGTTCTGTTCTACATAATCATTGAGGGCATTGGTGATTGTTTTGATCATCCAGAATAAGAAAAATGTCGTGAGTTTTACTTCTTACATATCCATAGAAAAATTAACAGTTTTGCAATGGCACCATGACCTCCATATGCAGAGAACACAAGCAAAATAAGAGCCGAACATTGCCGATACGCCCTATTAAAAGTTAAATTATCCACAATCATTCTTTATTAACATTTAAACTGCATTGCTAGGCACCCCACAAACAGTTAAGCCAGGGAGCACACCAAATAGTTTCGATATAGGGATTATTTGCCAGTTGCCACAGGAGCAACGATCTAGGTTGCACATGTACATTCAACCTCCTCTATAGAGAAGTTTTTACATATTGTAGCCATTGCCACTATAATCACCATTGCTGCTGTTTATGGTATCAAGCATCCCCTGCATAATAACTAAATTCGCTCAATCTTAACTGGTTATATAAATTGTGAGCATTGTCTAAGGATAATTCATCACCTGTGAAAAGTTCACATTGCTAGATTTTTCTGGAGCTGTAGATGGACAAGGCGAGATAGTCTCTTCGTTTTTTGATAATTGACCATCCACAAAAGTTTCTGGAGGATGTTCTATGCTAATGAACCGTCCGCCTTTTCCTCGGCGCCTCAATTTCGCTTGCTTTTGGCGAGACTCAAGAAGGATCCTCTGTATAAATATTTTATGATAATCAAGGAACCTATGAAAGCATCCACACAATAGTAAATTTGAAAAGTAAAACAAATAACACCTTTCGAATTGCCGCTACTTTATCTTCTGATCCAAGAATTTTTAGACGTTCTCTTCTTCGGAGAATTGCATGGTACTGCTTTGCATTTACATATATTGGCTCATCATCAGTATGTTCTGTAGGTAGTGGTAGTTGCTTAGTATGCTCCATACCAGTGGTACGTATGTGCTTCTGTTAACATTATTGTTGCAAGAATATCTTAGAACTATGCAACAAGGAAGAGTTTATAAGATTTATTCCAAAAGGATTAATGGAAGATCTTTTAGCATAATTAATAACAAAACAGATCATATCAACAAAATTATGGAAAATTGATTACTCGATGGAAGGAGTTAGGAATATATGCAAACCAATTACCATATGATGTGAGCTACTAGCGGTCTCTGAACCCAAAAATTTCATCATACTAATGTACACTACATGTAGTTTCCAGTGAACACATCTGCATACACAATATGCATCTCTGGAGGGGTTTCCTAAGTGAACACGTGGAAATTGTTGATTGTATTCCCTATTAATGTATCAGTATATATAAGTAGTCGGGGTGGCTTATACACGTAACCACACAGCTACACACGCGGGTTAACCTACTATAATTACAGTAGACTAATACTCTTCCGTAGTCTAATCGGCATCGCTAACATTCAGGCTGAATCGAAACTCTTGAAATAGTAAGGTAGAAAGGCCCTTGGTAAAGACGTCGGCGTACTGCGATGTCGTAGGAACATGTAAGAACCGAACATGACCAAGGACGACCTTCTCTCAAACGAAATAAAGATCAATCTTAACATGCTTCGTCCGCTAATGCTGCACCGGATTGCTGGAGAGATATACAGCACTGATATTGTCACAATAGACCAAGGTGGCACGTCGAGGGGGTTGGCGAAGCTCAAGGAGCAGCTGGCGCAGCTAGGTAGCTTCAGCAACATCATTTGCCACAGCACGGTATTCAGCTTCAGCACTCGATCTAGAGATCGTATGATGACGCTTGGAAGATCAGGACACTAAGTTATCCCCGAGAAATACTGCATAGTCAGAGGTCGACCGGCGAGTATCAGGATAGGCTGCCCAGTCAGCATTTGTGTAAACAACAAGATCTACGGGTGAAGATCGGTGCATAGTCAGTCCAAGAGACAGGGTGCCCTATAGGTAGCGCAGGATTCGCTTGAGAGCAGCGAGGTGCGGCTCTCGAGGATCATGCATATAGAGGCAGATCTGCTAAACTGCAAAGGTAATGTCTGGTCGGGTGAAAGTCAGATACTGTAGAGCGCCGGCGAGACTACGGTACTGTGTAGCATCAGCGATAGGAGGTCCGTCAGCAGATAATTTGGAGTGAAGATCAACAAGCGTGTTGCACGGCTTGCACGCACTCATCCCGGCACTCTCCAAAATATCCTGACTATACTGCCGCTGAGAAAGGAACAGACCATCTACGGAGCGGGTCACAGAGATGCCCAGAAAATGATGCAGCTGACCCATATCCATCATAGCAAACTCATGCCGGAGAGCCTCAATGATATTCTTGAGTAATCCAGTAGAGGAGGCAGTAAGGACAATGTCATCAACATAGAGCAGTAAGTAGGCTGTATCTGGACTCCGGCGATATATGAAGAGAGAAGTATCTGACTTTGTTTCAACAAATCCAAGGGACACAAGGTGAGAGGCGAACCTGTGATGCCAAGCACGAGGAGCCTGCATCAAACCATATGGACTTGTTGAGCCGACAGACAAAATCTAAGTGAGAAGAATCCACAAATCCGGAAGGCTGCACGCATTACACTGTCTCAGTGAGAGTGCCATAGAGAAAAGCATTCTTCACATCCAGCTGATGAATGGGCCAGTTCTGAGATAATACCAGAGAGAGAACCACGCGAACTGTCGCAGGCTTGATAACTGGACTGAAAGTCTCATCATAGTCAACACCAGGTTGTTGTGTGAAAACCTACAAAACCCAGCGAGCCTTGTAACGGTCCAGAGACCCATTGGCGAGCAACTTGTGACGATAAATCTACTTCCTAGTCACAACATTGACACCAGGAGGGCGAGTCACAAGACTCTATGTGTCGTTGGCAATCGAAAAGTCATACTCAGCCTGTATAGTAGATCGCCAATTGGGGTCTTACAAGGCATCATGAACGGAGCGAGGAATAGGCGACATAGGTACAGCGTGGAGATTGAGGTGATCCACGGGCTGCGCAATACCATCTTTACCACGTGTGCGCATAGAGTGCGCATTGGTCACCGGAGGGATGACAGTCGGTCGAGTGGCAGCTGTGCGGCCGGTACCGCTGGCAACAACCTGAGCGCGAGCAGCAGGGGCAGCAGGACCAACAACACTCATGGTCGGTGGGGCACCGCTGGCAGCGACATGTGCGGAGTGCACAGGAGCAGTGGCACCAGATGACGCGGACTCGGGCGACCACGGCCCAGCACCAAGGCTCGACGGCGCAAGTGGGGCCACGGGCACGGGGTGTGCCGCTGAGGAAGCAGCTGTACCTACACGCAAAAAAGAGGCTCCAGGAACTGAAGCGGTGAGATCATGATCATCGACAAGAAAGTCTAGGGCGGAGGGTGCCATGGGTGTGGTAGACATGTTAGAGAAAGGGAAGAAGGATTCATCAAAAATAACATGTATAGAAATGAGAATGCGGTTCGACTAAAGCTCGAGGCATCGATAGCCTTTGTGCTCCGAGGAGTAGCTGAGGAACATGCACAGATTAGAACGAGGAGCATGTTTGTGGGGCTTTGTAGAGGACATATTGGGGTAACAGGCGCAACCAAAAACTTTGAGATGATCATAGGAGGGCGAGACAGAGAAGAGAACGAAGTATGGTGTAGAGGAGGCGAGTGTTGTGGTGGGGAGACGGTTCACAAGATATGTGGCAGTGTGAAGGGCCTCAACCCAGTAAGCTGGAGGGAAACTCACCTGAAACAAAAGGGAACGCAGAGAGTTATTGATGTTATGAATAGAACGCTCTGCTTTACCATTTTGTTGAGAAGTATACGACATGCGGAGGGCAACACCGTGGGAGAGAAAAAACGTGCAGACCTAGGAATTATCAAATTTACGGCCATTGTCACACTGGATGCTCTTAATGGTGGTGGCAAACTGTGTTCGAACATACGCAAAAAAGGTAGAAATAGTGGAAAATGTCTCAGATTTGAGACGAAGGGGAAAAGTCCAAATGTAGTGAGAGCATTCATCAAGAATAACAAGATAATATTTATATCCTGACACACTGACAATTGGAGAGATCCATAGATCACAATGGATTAAATCAAAGTTGTGAATAGCACGAGAGGTAGATGAACCGAAAGGTAGACGTACATAACAACCGAGTTGGTATGCATGACATAAATGATCGATGTCATCTTTATTGCAGGAAATGACATTGGACCTAAGAAGTTTGAACAGAACGTCACGTCCAAGATGACCGAGACGGCGATGCCAAAGAGAGGTGGGTGCAGCGACGAACGTGGAGGTGCTGGTAGATGGTGCAAAAAATGGGTAGAGGTCACCAAAACTATTGCACTTGGCGATCACGTTCCTGGTTTGTAGATCCTTCACAGAAAGACCAAATGGATCAAACTCAATGGAACAATTATTGTCGGTGGTAAACCGACGAATAGAAATTAAATTCTTAATAATGTTAGGAGATACGAGAACATTATTAAGAGTAAGATCATGATGCGGTAAGGAAAAATAATGGGATCCAGTGGTGGTGACAGGAAGTAAAGCACCATTGCCCACAACGATAGATGAAGGAGTAGATGAAGAGGGTGGGGAAATGATGGAGAGTATATCAGCGTCCGAGGTCATATGGGAACCGACACCCGTATCAGCATACCATTTAGAGCCCGGTTGGTTGAGCGTCATGGTGTTGAAAGAGTGCGCCAGGGAGTCCTGGTGCCAACCTCCATGACTAGGCGGCCAAGGTGCTGCCTTGTACACCGGTGAGAGCGCCTGGAAGCCCACCGGTGAGGACGCTTGGAAGCTCGACGGTGTAGCTCCCCCATAGTACGTGCCATACGAGGACGAGGAGGCATCGTATGTGCCGCCATAGGTGCTAGGAAGAGCACCAAAACCACCATAGTGCGGGGCTACGTGAAACGCAGGCTGTGGCGGCGGAGGACTGCCTGACTGATCGTACGGCCACATGCGCACGGTGCCAGCCCAAGGGTGGGCAAACGACGGGTACACAGTCGTTCCGAGAGGGACGCCGCCCTATCCACCTGGGGCCGCTCCAGCAGAGGTCGCTGGAGAACTGCCACTAGTAGAATTGCCGCGTCCACCGCGGCCACGGCGGCGGCCATTGCGCTGGCCTTCGGTTGGTGCAGCTAGGCGCAGAGGAGGAGGCGCCCTCGGACGAAGGGCAGCTGTGGCACCTAGGGCCGCAAGACGCGGCGTTGCAGCGACGAGAGCGGTCGGCGGGGACAAAGGACGAGCGTCGATCTCTAGCTCCTCCAACAACAGATGAGTGCGTGCTTCCATAAATGTTGGAAACGGCCGGTGCATTTTGAGAATGGACACTATATGGCGAAACTTGCCACTGAGGCCGCGGAGAAGTGTGAGGACCATCTGCCGGTCGCCGATAGGGTCACCGAATTTGGCAAGGGAGGCAACCATGGATTCAAGACGACGGCAGTAGTTGGTGACGCTCAGGGAGTTCTGGCGAAATGTGCGGAACTGCGTCTTGAGGAGAAGGGCACGAGATTCCTTCTGGCCGAGGAATTCATCCTAGAGATAGCATCACGCATTATGGGCGCGTTTGGGCTGCATCATCAGCGACTGCTGCAGGTCGTTGGAGACGGTGCCGTACACCCACGTGAGAATGCAGCAGTCTGCCTGGAGCCATGCCGGGCGCGCGAGGAACGCGTCATCCTAGAGGACGTAGCGGGTGAGGGCATATTTCCCAAGGACAGTGAGAAACATGCAACGCCACTTAGTGTAGGAGTCCGTGGCCTTGTCGAGGGCGATGGGGATGAGCGCCTCGATGTTGACGATGGCGGTGGCTTGCGCCCAGAGAGCCGCGTGAGCGCTCTCGTATGCGTCCAGAGCGTCATCAACACGAGAAGGATCGGCCGCGAGACAGCGTTCTTCGGAAGTGGCGTCGCTAGTGTTGCCACCAGCCATGGGGGGCACGACAGCCGATCGGAGGGATCAGCCGATGACAATCGGATCGGCAGTCGATCGATCGGCAATAGGCAGGATTCGATCAGGCCGATCGCCGGATCCGATCAGATCGGATTGGCGGGCGATCTAGTTGGCAACGGAGAGCCGATCGGATCGGCAATAAGCAGGATCCGATCGGACCGATCGATAGATCCGATCGGACTGATCGGGCAACGGAGAGCCGATCAGCCGATTGACTCGGCAATAAACAGGATCCAATTGGACCGATCGACGTATTCGATCAGATCAGATCAGCGGACGATTTGATCGGCGGCAGCGCAGGCGATAAGACCGGCGACACCTAGTGGTGGAGATCGAATCGGTGACGGGCGCCGGTGCGGAAGTGCGGGTAGGATCGGATCGACGACCACACCCGGTGACGAGGGCAGCTACGGGGTGGGCGATCATATCGGCAGCGCTGGCGATGAGACCAGCGACACTCCCGATGACGTGCAGTCGGCACCGGTGGTGGCGGTCGGATCGGCGACGAGCACTGGTTCAGAAACAGCAGCGTTGAGAGCGTCAGACCTCGGCAGTCTCTTGCACAGTAGTGGCGGAGAAGGAGACCAGCAACGGCGGCGGTAGCGTTTTTTGTTGCGGAAAGATAGCGGATTGAAACTGCTCTAATACCATGAAAATATGGGAATTGTTGATTGTATTCCGTATTAATGTATCAGTATATATAGGTAGCCAAGATGGCTTACACACGTAACCACATAGCTACATACGCGGGTTAACCTATTATAATTATAGTAGACTACAATAAGATCTGCAAGATCTACCTCAAATATTGTGGTGCATGCTTCTCAATTCTCATTGAATTTTTCATCTATGTAAAAGTTTTTTGTTTCCTGAAAGTTCTTTATATTCCACAGGAAAGTTTTCTGGTATAAAGCTTTTCATTCTTCAAGCCGAAATTTTCTGATATAAAGTTTCTATTCAAGTAAAACTATAAAAATTCTTTATAGATAGTTTTAAGATATCAAGTAAAAGTTCTCTAATAGAAAGTTACAGATCCACATTTTAAAATTGTGTAATCAAAAAATTTTAATCAAATGCAGTGTGAATAGGAGTAGAGGATAGGTGTTATGTGCAAGTGCACAACCAGGATTGGACCTGAGGCATCCGGGGGAGAAAGTACCATGATATAAAATTAAGAGAACACTGTTACCAATAAATTTGAAACTCACAGGAGGCTGGCTATGTTCAGTTTTAAGATGCACATTGTTGGGTTCTGGATTGGCTAGGGATAAAGCAGTTGACACTTGCCCAGGACCATCAAACTTACCTAGCAGTAGAAATAAAGTAGGATCATCAGCATGTCATGTACAGCCAAATTATGCTTCAGCTTTATCATTAATATAGAAGAGATATAATATTGGTATCATATCTCAACACGAAAAAAGGGAAAACCGATGCAAGTTCAAAATGAATAATATTACACACTTTGATTGCCCTGGTTGCTTTCACCAACTCCCATTGTATCTAGGTGGGATTTGTAGGAAGTTGCTCTAAACATGTTGAATCCCTCACTGTCAGAATCAAGTCATCCATTATACAGCAATGAGTTAAAAGTAGCGTCTAACTTGACAAGAAAGACAAATAGACAATTGTATAGAAAATGTAGCTAAATAATTGAACAATGCATTGTTTGATTAACCACCATCAAGATGGCATTCTAATATGCGCTCTAGCTAGTATTTAAGCTTCATGTCTTAATAATCATAATAACAAATGAAATAGACTAAGAACATCTTCATCTCTACTACTCTAAAAGAGGTGTTTTGTCCGTCTGGCCTCCTCCAGAAACCAAAAAAACATCCTCTTCTCCCACACAAAAACGGAAAAGCAGGCCCTACCACACACATCACTTCATCCCCATGTTAAAAGAGATGAAAATTGCCTAGAAAAACATAAAGAGAATGGGTCCACCTAAGGTCTAACCAGAGCCCACAATCTCCTTCACCCGTCCTCCATGTTGTCTCTACTGGAAGAAAAACGCCCACCCAAGAGAAACCGAGAGCCCCAAATTTCTGCACCAGTCCATGTTTAGAATTACCCTATTCAAATGTGCTTTGCTACACACACGCCTTCGCTCAACTACGGAGGAGGAGAAAACTGGCTTGTCTTATAAAAATGACATGGTTTATTGAATTTCTCCATTGCAATTTATGTGTATTTGACTAGTACAAAGAAAGAAATGAAATTTTCCATTACATTACGCGACAATATAGTGTTGTGCCATCTTTACACTTATCCTAATCCATTTGTTCGCCCAAACCTTTTCAATACTATGGATTAGAATCTTGAACATGAACTAAATATGTTTCACCAATTACCCACAAACTGTTCTTTAAATCTTGTGACCATTCACTTATCTTAACAACAAAAGTTCTGATATGCTGACCTACTAGATGAAACTTTAATGAACCTGATATGTGAATCCCCATATATTTATTCCAAACACAGTTGGAGTCCAAATCAAATTCCAGAAGTAATCATGTGTAAGCAAACACAAATGTGCTAAATGAGTAAGGACCTTAAATAAAAAATCAACTTATTAACGTACGTTAGCCTAGACATGTAGTTTCAAAACCCTTGGTTCAATAGTAACACTTAATCTGACAAATCTAAAATTCAGAAAATATCTGGCTCCACCATTTGTGATCTCTAGATTTGTAAGCATTTCTCAACATTTTCCATAAAAATTGCACAAGAAAGACCAGATAAAATATTTGAATGAAAGGCCATAAATCCCACAAACTGATGCATGGTTTAAAAGATATGTATATTGGCATTAGAGTCTGAACAAAGTTCCCTATATTTTATCATGACTACAACCATAGATTTAACACCTTATAAGTTGAAATAGCCCTTGAATCCATCAAGAAATTTATGGCATACCAACCAAAACAAAAATCATTGAATTAAAATTGGATCCCATCAGATCCACCAAGATATTCAAAACAGAATATGTCTTAGGGAATCCTAACACAAGGTACTTAGAGTAACAAAGTCCACAACAACTAGAACTATCAGAATCCCCACACAAACATAATAATAGAACTATCAGAAAGAAAAAGAGACCTGAGAGAGGAAAAGAATCCCCCTTGCTTTTCTTGAAATCCTTCTGCGTTCCTACTTCCTTCCTTGTCTCCTGCAAGGTCATCATCTATTTGATTTACTGCTTCTTATAGATAAAGCCAGATGCATGGTGCATGCAATGTTTATGACACAAAATGACAAAGGAGGTTAGCAACGGATAGATTATCTCACTTCAGTTTTCTTGAGTCGGTTGGGTTGCAAAACTATGAACCAAGGCAGCCCTCGTTGCATCATTAGCTTTTTTTTCCCCTTGTTTTAGTGAAAAAGATCACAGACAACCCTAACAAAATTCATATTTATACACATAATGATGTATTAATATGCACGCCATGTATTGCAATTTCTTCTTCTGGCTTTGGAAACGGGAATCATGACTGCCATCGGTATTTTTTTACAAATTAGGACTCGTGTTTTTTTTCTAAAACATGATGAATTAAATTTTTTTTAAAATAAACCATTATTGTATATATATATATATATAAGTCATTGAGATAATACTTTTCATATATATCACCTACAAGCAATGAAAAGAGAGCAACATTGTGTTGCCCATCAGCTAGCACAAATAGCGAAGTGCACTAACCATTGTTTTGTGTGGTGTACTTCTTTTCCATCTTATGTTGAGCAGATTATAATTCTGTTTTCTCACTTCCACTTAACTCTCAAGTTTTGCATCAGAACAGTGAGGTTTGTTCCAACATGTAGGACCCCTCGCAAAATATTATGGATGGTCTTATAATAATATATATAAAATGCTGAGGATCATCTTCCTAAAGAGAAAAAGTTATAGTGACAACCACCAAATAGAGAAAAATCCAAATTCAGAACAAGCAAGAAACATGTGGTCCTCATTTGTCTAGCCATATATTCTTGTTGAAACGCTCCAGCTAATCGGTCGAGGCATTGAGATGCAACGTGTAAAGTTTTAGTGTGTATCATTTTCTAATGTCCTTGTTGGCTTGTTCTAGCTAGCCTTTCACCACACATTAATGTAGGGGACAACTGTTAACCATAACATAAGTTGTTGATGGACGAACCATTTGTGAAGAAATCGATAAAAGTAAAAGAAATCGATGATGCATGATGATCGATGTGCATGGCCCATGTAATGGTAGGCCTCGCCAAAATGCTTGACGCGTGCACGACTCTGACACCATTCCATCGCACGCGCTCACACGACAAGAAGCCGCGGTCCTTGGCGCCAAAATCAGATATGAACACTAGTCACAAGCACTCGTTGGTGCAAGCTTGCACCTCTCTAAAAAAGTAAATTTCAAAAGTCAAAACTCCATATCTTTAAGAGCAAGCATGAAATTTACGATCTGACAGAAGTTCCTCATGACGAGATCCATACAACATGATTCATATTGCACATATTTTAATTTCATTTGGCAACAAGTTGATTTGATTCAGCTATTATCAACAAACTAGTAGAAGATGAACATCACAAAGGAATATCACTCTACACCTAATGGAGTTAAGGAAATGTGTGGAACATAACTGAATACTGCATAAGAACTAATAGAAAATTCTTGTATACACCTAACACAACTACACCTGATCATCTCAAGTCTCTATCTGTTATAATTCACACTATTCAAAAGTTACAACTAATACTTCTTAAAACCATCATCAGTACAAAAATTACCATTCTCTCACAGAACTGAATCATATATACCATACTTGAAAAAAAATTACCAACCAAAAATAACTCCATGAAATCCAACCAAGGAATAATTTGGCTTGATCTATATATGGACCAAAAACTACTAAAACCCTCATATTTTCACGGTAAGGGGAAAGGATTTGGCTTATGACAAACCAGACCTAATAATGTGTTGATACAATTTATGGCTTTGTTTGGTGTACACATATTTATCTTTTTGAGAAGCATGTCTGGTTTGCATCATGGGAGTGTCTAAGGACTATTCGTAGAACCATAACATCCTCAAGCCATATAGTGATACAGATCGCCTAAGGCCACTGACACATAATCTGATTACTACAAATTCATGCAAGGTGAAAACTATGCTTAACTCTAATTCTTATTATTTTTATGATGCAAAGCTACTAGTTGGCTTGTATGACTACTGATTAAGCACTAAGCTGTTTTGGAAAAGAAGTGCAAGGAGCCAAGTAACCATGCATCGTCGCAGCGTAAACTATCTTTGTCGCTGCATAAGTCGACACCATAGCAGCATAAGCCAACATCATCAGTGTGCAAATCATCAACTGGAGATGTTTTGCATAAACCAACATCGTCGTTGTGTGAAACATCAACTGGAGAAGATTCGTATACTCAAGAACCAATTACGCAACCATTCTCATTGTTGCGTAAGCGATCATTATCTCTGTGAAACCATCAATTGGAGAAGTTACGCACACTCAAAAACAAGCTACACAGAATGAAGAATTAGCAATGGAAGAGCAAAGACCAGCTACACCACTTCAAGGACCGACTATGCTAAGCCAGGCCATTATTGCTCCATCACCAAGAGAGCATGCCAACTATGCATGGGTTACGCGACATCATCCAAAAACCATATGGCAAAAGGTGAATTCATATATTGATAAATTTAACTTTAGTATTGATGAAAGCTTTATATTATCTAAATGTTGTGTATTTGCTTTTCTAAGGCTTACACCTAAGGATATGATCACTACTATAGCCATGAATCACTACGTCAAGGATGAGATGAATCACATGGAAGACAAAGTGACTGCTACTCAAGTCGCGATGGTTTACACTTATGAGTAGGTTGATTATGCGCAGATACTTCAGCTTCGTAGAGATGTGTGATCCAACCCATCAAGTTTACCTAAGCATAATATATATTTTTGAAAAGATAAACAAGTCTACTTTCACTTTAATAAATGGCTCGTTATTTTGACTTTTCGCTAGAGAGTCATGACAATTTTAACTCTTGTAGACCCTTAAGCTTGCCCAATTACCCTAAAATTTAAGAATCTTCACACTTAACTAGGACCCTAGAAGGGTTATACATAGTATAAATATCCATGTTTTATACAAACCCCATTTATTCAGTTGGGATTATAAAAGTGGCATTCAATGTCCCTCCCCCTCCCCTTAATTGGTGCTCTTGATTCCTTCGAAAATTTTACTTGACTGATTCTAGGTTGTGTTGGTTGGTAATTTAAAGTACGGTCGTATTTGAGACGGTGGTTGACTTTGAGTACAATTGTAAAGTTACACTTTTGTTTTAGTTGTTTATAGCTATTTATCTTGGTCTATTTGAGGCTAGTTATCGTATGTGATAATCAGGATAATGCCCCATATCATATATAGTACTTAGTAAACATGCAATTTTTCCACCTAAAGCCTTCTTTAATCTTAGAGAAAGATTGGAGGTTATGTAGTCAAAAAGATTTTGCTACCCCTACTATTTGTGTGCCTTCAACACCTAATAAGCACATACTTAGTGCCTCAGCCCTCCTTTTGTGCTTCTTGTAATCTTTGTTTGATCCATGGATGGCATGCAAAAGATTTGGGAAAATTGTCTCTACACCTACAACACAACATTAAGATCCATTCTCTTTTCAAACTTCCATCTAAATGCTTTCATACTTCATAAACACAGATATTTTATATTCGTATATACTATCTCCATCTAACAATATAAGCATTCCTAGAAATGAATTGACAGATGTAATACTGTTGAAGTATTGTATTTATGTACAGTGTCTCAAGGTTATAAAATCACTCCATTTCCCAAAACAAACTAGACATGATATCATTCCATTGCTCTAACTAAATATTCCCTCCGTTCTGTTTTAATTTTATCCTAAATTAAAATTTCTTTAACATTGATCGGGTTTATAGAAAAACATCCCAAACAACAAATACACTATCATTATGTAGATTTTAATGAAACTAATTTAAAATTATGGATGTGGATGAATTTTTCATAAACTTGATCAAAGTTAGAATTTTAATTTGAACAAAATTAAAACAGCTTATGATATGGTAGAGAAGGAATAAACCTGAAACATCAATTTTATCTGTGACATATATTCAACCCATTCATTATAGACCGTCCTTACTAGATTGCACCATTTCGTCAGTCCAAACAGTCCATTAAGTAACATAACCAGATTAGCTTCGCCCAGTCTATCTTCATGGGCTTTTTCGGGTGGTTAATAAATTAGTCCCAAATTAGAATTGACACAAACCGATAAGACTCCCATGTCAGCGTGAGCTAACCTACTACTGCCACGTGGCGGTCGTCAAGCGGGCACCTAATCCTCATCCCTCATAAATATTCACTTACCCCCCTCGGATCCCAGAAATTTCCCATCTCTTCGCACAGGTCCCCGCCGTTCCCCTCCCAGCTACCCACGAGAGAAAGACTTGCCTCGCCGGAGATGCTGCCGTCGGCGACCGAGGACATCGCCGGCGACGTTCACTCGTCTCGAGAGATGATCCATCCCCTCCTCCTATGACTTCTTGCGGCCGCGGGAGTTGACTGGAGCTGTGCTTGCTGGATTTGTGGGTGGGCGTGAGAAAAGGGATGAACTTTGGCGCCGTTGACGTCGAGGATGGCGGCGCTTCGGTCGCGGCGGCGAGTGGGAGTGAGGAGTTGAGAGGTATGCCGGCTGAGGTGAGCTGGGAGATGCTTGACAAGTCCAGGTTTTTTCTGCTCGGCGCCGCGCTCTTCTCTGGCGTCTCGGCGGTGCTGTACCCAGCGGTAGTTCTGAAGACTCACCTCCAGGTCTTGCCGCCACCGCAGGCGGCGGCGTCTACTACGGCCGCGGCGATATTCCGCCGTTACGGGCCTCGGGGATTCTACCGCGGCTTCGGCGCGTCCCTCGCCGGTACAGTGCCCGCGCGCGCCGTCTACATGGCCGCGCTCGAGGCCACCAAGAGTGCCGTGGGCTCCGCAGCCGTCCGCCTCGGCGTCGCGGAGCCGGTCGCCTCCGTGGCGGCCTCGGCCGCGGGAGGGGTGTCTGCGGCCATCGCGGCGCAGGTCGTCTGGACCCCCGTCGACGTCGTCAGCCAGCGCCTCATGGTCCAGGTCCCCACCACCGGATGCCGGTACCACGGCGGCGCCGACGCGTTCCGCAAGATCCTCCTCGCCGACGGCGTGCGCGGCCTGTACCGCGGCTTTGGCGTCTCCGTGCTCACCTACGCACCCTCCAGCGCCGCGTGGTGGGCGTCCTACGCCACGGCGCAGCGCCTCATCTGGCGCGCCCTTGGCCCCGCCCACCACGACAGCCACGCGTCGGTGATCGCCGTGCAGGGCGCGAGCGCGGCGGCGGCGGGCGGCGCGGCCGCCCTGGTGACCATGCCGCTCGACACCGTCAAGACGCGGCTCCAGGTCATGGACGGCGGCGGCGGCGCGCGGCCGGCGTCGCTCGCGTCGGAGGCGCGCGCGCTGATGCGGGAGGGCGGGTGGACCGCCTGCTACCGCGGGCTCGGGCCGAGGTGGGCGTCCATGTCGCTGTCCGCGGCCACCATGGTCACCGCCTACGAGTTCTTGAAGCGGCTCTCGGCCAAGGAGACCTCCCTCTCATAGAGCTTATAGCTCTTAACCATAGCAACCAGCTTGTGAACTGATGAATCATATGGACATGTACATATCTAAGCATTTGCATTTCACATCTTGATCTCCTCGTCCGATCTTACTAGGATGCAAATATTGGATTTTGTTGGATGTAACACTCTTGTGACGGCGATGATGATGAAAAAGTTTGACGAAACTGAGAACATGTTTGCATTCGTTCAAAATGTTGTGTGTGGTTTATGTGATTCAACTGGATGATTGTTGCATGATCAAATGCTGATGTCCCCATGTCTGGTGGTCATTGCAGTGTTGCAGTTAACTGTCACTTCTGGAATTGAAAGTGCATTGTGTGTGTGCCGATTTATCATGGTGTTGCTTCCAGGAGCAGGAGACTGACGAAGCTGCTGATGTGTCCGACATTTCAGGAATAAAGCCCTTGGTGCCCTTCTGGAAAGGGTGGCTGCTCGAGATATTTTTGACATTATGACCGTAGTTTTCGTTGAAATTAAACACTTCTATTCAAGATTAAGACCATAAGTTTTGTTGAAATCAAACACTTTTATTCCTGATGCCTACTAAAGTCACCTTTCTTACAATAGACAGAGAGAAGAAGATTGGTCAGATGAGTCCGTGGTGACTCTGCATTTTGACTCAACAATTTGTGATAAGCTAGCCACCATCGCATTTTAACTAAATTAATCAAAGCATTAAGCACATATCAGCAGATAAGGCGAGAAAGTAAACCATATCATTTTTCTGACATGTGGGCCATGGGGAGGTGCACTCTTATTGAGCTATCCACCAACTGAGCCGTCGTCCCAGTCATCAGTTCATCATCCTTTCCGGATTTTGGTTGGTGGTTGGTTACATCGACTTCGCCGACCTGGACCTATCAACAATGGCAATCCGGGGCAACGGTTGGTGCACACTAACTCCTGTCGTTATCACCAAAGTTTCGCATTTCTCCATTGCTCTCTACTACATCTCTGGTCCGTTTGCTCCTACGTAGTTGGACAAGTGTAATAAAGTTTGACAATGATCATAATTGTTCCTCGCTTGTAGTTACTGCGACAAGGGTAAACTTGAGCTCCTACCTAGCTTGCTTCAAATATCTGCAAAATTCTAAAAAAAAGGAAGAAGAAGAAGAAGAAGGATGAAAGATTGATTGTAGTAGTAAATTTCGGAAAATTATGTATAGTTTGTCAAAATTATCGGACCTATACATTTAAGAGTTTGTAGTGAGAAACAACAGATTTTACTCTCTATGTTATCGTAAAACTACAGGCTTTGGACTCCATCAATCGTACATTGTTGGACAAGTTGATCTTGCCTACAGCTTCACGAAAACTACAGGTTTTACACACGGGATCCACTCATCGGGAAACTGTGTATCTAGTGATGGAGCCCAAAACATATAGTTTTGTGATTATTTGAGCACAAAATCTTCAGTTCTCCTATACAAACACTTAGATCTGTAGGATTTACAAAACTTTTTTCCCCGGCCCGGATTTACAACAATTTAGGTAAAGAGTACGTGATTTTACGAAATTTACTAATGTAAAGTGCACCTATCCCCATCCTAGCCTTGCTACCATTTGCAATGTTCACTATTTGAAAGTTTGGTCTTTGGAGAGGATTTATATATCGGAGCAACCAGTCCAGTCCAGAACAATCCGTCTGGGACTTAAACAAATTACGGCATTAATCATAACAAGAAAAGGGCGTATGCATTATCTGAAACCCGAATGTTTCATGCAGGGGTGCCGTCGTTGGTTCCAACGTGCTGCCGGCCGGCAATGAACCAACAGCCGGCAATTTATCCAAAGAGAATAAAGAGTTGGCAACACTAATGTCGGCGATATATACCTAAGAGTATTTTTAAGAGGCTAACCAAATCTTACTAGCCAAATGATCCCATGGTTTGCTAGCCAAAAATTTGACTAGCCATATTTCATTTACACTTCAAAAGACCAGCCAAATTACGCTCTCCATGTTTTAAATGAGTATAGGTGAAATATGGCTCGCTAGTTTAGCTAGCCAAACTTAGCTATCTAGTATGCCCCATTTGGTTAGCTGGATGGCTAGCGAAGCTAAATGTATAATCTTTTGGAGTGTGTTTTTCTCCCGTAGCCAAAATCGCTAGTATAATTGGCTCATTCTATCAATCAAACTATTCTGCGTGGTCCGTGGTATCTTGCAAAGAAGAGTGGACGGCTTTGAATTCATGTCAGCAAAAGAAGAGGGGGATAATTCAGTCTCGAGACAGGAATTCCTCCCATCATAACGGAAGAAAATTCGGTAGCCTATCCTTCCAAAATCCTTTGTTCCAAATAAGACCAAAAAATTGTAGTTCCACGATAATTTGAGTGTAATTGTAATTCTGGATACATACTCTGTAGTATTGCAATATTTTGGGTAAAGTAGATGTAGTGCGAAATAATTCCTCTGTCCTGAAAAAATGAATTCCTAGAATCCTAATACAACATTAGCAAGGAGGAGAAAAGCCAAAAATATACTTCATTAATATAAAAAGTAGTATTAATAGCATAAAATTTTTTAAGTTATGAATCGATGGTAGATAAAAAATATAGGAGTTTGTTTATTTTGAGATAATGTTTAAACTCTACAGTTTAGTCTATTTTGGGATAGAGGGAGTAGTGCATTAGCCCCATCCTAGGCTTGCTTCCACTCGCAATGTTCATTGCTTGAAAAATTGGTCTTTGGAGGGTATCTACATTGACCATCAATCCGCAGCAATTTACCTGGGACTTACCCAAGAAAAAGAATTCATATAAGACTTAAGAAAATTGTTAATCATATCAAGAAAAAGATTTCACATGTGATTGCTATATTTGTCTATCTGTTTTGCACGTGGGGAAGTTGGTCAGCGTTTATAGCCGCGCTGGTCTGCTCACAATTTTTTTCTGACGTTCCTAATAAATTTTTAGACAGCATTTCTTATAACAGTCGGTTTGTAATCTTCCCTGTTAAAAAAAAAAGAAAAAAAATGACGGCACATTCGATTCACCTGGGATACCAAGGTTTCATGCAGTCGTTGGTTCCAATGCACACATGAAATGCAAAGCGTTGTCATCACAAAAAAAGGAAAAGAAAAGGAAATGCAAAGCGTTGATCTCGAGACAGGAACCGACCCATCAGGACGACGCCTCGGCCAGGTTATACATGGCCCACTTTGTAATGAACCTCGGCCTGTACGCTGGCCCACTTCTGCATATAGTCGATAGCTTCCCACAAACCACAACCCCGCAAAGCCGTACAGGCTCGCGAGGCGAAGGCGATGGCGGCGACTGCTGCTGCCGCTGGCCGCCGATCCGATGCGATCCGGCACGGCACGGTGTTCGACGACGAGTACGCGCTCCTCCCTCCGCTGCTTTTGGAGGCGCGGCGCCGATGGATGGATCGGCGACGAGGAAAGGCGAGCGCCGGGGGAGTTCCCAAATATTCCTTCTCCTTTCTTCTTTTGATCCACCGGGAGAGGGACCTCGGGATCGCCGCCGGCGCTGCTGCTGCCGTCGCGCTTTCCACTCCCGATCGATCGATCAGGCGTGTGGATTCTCCAAGAAAGAGAGAAAGGAGAAAGAAAGGTAAAGCCGCAAGGTCGAGTCTTTGTTTGATTTCATCTTTTGTCACATTCTCTCGTAACCTTTCGCTTTCTGGTCTTTCGAGATGAAAAAATTGAAAATACTCAACAGAACCAGACGGCCATCGACCTGTCCATTCGCAGCTTAGTCTGTTAGCTAGAATTGCAGCAATCGATCTGTAGTTCAGAATTATTACTGATCAGTTACCTCTTGTACTAATCCAATTTTAATTGCTCCTGTCCGCGCTTCAAATTAACACATGGGAATTGGGAAATGCAAGGGGAACCATGTTCAGATGTTCTTGTTAACTGTTAGTAAGAGAAAGGGGTTGAAAAAAGAAGAGGAGGAAGAAGAAGATCAAAAGAGCCATGATCGCAGGCGATGGCATCATTTCGCTTCGTTCCCAAGCTGTCAGCTGTCACGGCGTAGGAGGAGGCATGGAATGATTCCTTTCCCTCTGACGATGATTTCTAGTGCGGAAGCATCGGCATTTCAGCAGCAAGCAGACAGAGCGTGTGCATCCCCTGTCAAATCTCTCTCTCTCTCTCTCGATGGCTTTGGCTTTCCTTCCTTTTTAGGGAAAGAAACGCAAACGCTAATGGTTTTTCTCTCTCTCACTGCTGATAATCTACTCGGCGATGCGTGCCCTTTTCGCTTTGTGGTACGGTTGCTTGCCACTGACCTTGTTGGGCATCGAATCACTGAGATAACTACTGTATTCCGATGCCTCGCATAGTCGCGTGTGGCAAAACTAGTTGATTTTCGTTTTGAAATTTTCGTACAATAAAATTCAAAAAAATATATGTACAGTATACAGAGTGTTTTAGAAGTTCGATACTTTCGTGCAAGTTTTAGTTAGCTCATATGGACCAGCGTAGTTTTATAGGTATCACAAATTCAATTTACAACATTGTTTCAAGAGAAAGAAAGAAAACGGATTGGTTTTGGCTGATATTTTATTCTTAGACATACCAATCACTTTTTGGATGGTCTTAATTGCTCCAAAATTCATATACAACCGTCTTTAGCCAGCTTCCATCTAAATACCAAGTCCTTTTAAATGGAAAATTTTGCGGGAATTTTGAAATAAAAAGTTAACTAATTTCTATAAAAATTCTGAAAAATCATTCCTTCTCGAACAGCTAGCTGGATTATGTGACTGAAAACAACCAACCCACACGTTACAAAGAAGTTTAGACAAAGGAATGCCCCCCAATTGTTTTACAAATGGATTTGAAATGCATTGCCATGCACATAGAAACATCTACTAATTGGTTGTGTTGACACAAAGTACAAGAATACCAATTATATAGCTACAATTACATGTACACTTCTTCTAAACCTTGGAAAAACGACATGACAAGGAACAGCATATTATCAGACTATTTTACAGTGAGCTCCCTCGTCTTCTTTCAATTCAGATAACCCTACTCCAGCTCCGATCAAGAGCATAACCGTACGGGCGGCGCCGGCGGCCAATGTCGCGGTGGATCCCAACTCCGGTGGTCCCGTACACCGGAAGCTCGTTTCCATAGGAGCCACCGCGACCACCCGCGCAGCTCTCCGGAGCGATGGACGTGAGGCTGTCGAGCTCGAACAGGTCCGAACTGGGGTAGCTCCTCTCCTCGCCGCCGTCGGTGTCCACCTCGACCTCCATCGCCGGAATTCGCCGGCAGCTGGCGACAGACGCGGCCAACGACACCTTGCCGTCGATGTCGAGGAACCGAACGGTCCTGCTCCGGCTCGGCCGTGCTCTCGCCGTGGTGGACGACGCCTTGGCGAGGCAGGGGCGCGCGTACGACGATGGCGGCGCCGTCGAGCACGCGGGCTCCTGGTGGTTCGGCGAACACGCTGGGCGCTGCGCGGATGTCCGCTTGCCGGAGAAGATGGAGTTGAGCAAGCTCGCCAGCCGCGCGCCAGGGGAGGCCGGCCTGCGGCACCCGCGCGCGCCTGAGGCGGAGGACGGCTTCTTCGCCGTCCTCGCCTTCTCCACAGCCGGCTGCTGCTGCTGCTGCTGCTTCCGCGCGATCGCCGCGCCATCTCTCCCGCCACCGTCGGAGGTACGGATCGGTCTGAGCCGGCGAAGCGAGTACTCCACCTCGGACGACGAGAAGTACCCGCGGCCGTTGCAATCCGCCGGGGAAGCCGGGCCGCCATTCCCCTGCGCCCGCGCCGCGCTCGCCCGGTAGCTGGCGGCCAACGACGGCTTGTAGTAGTAGTAACTCACCGCCGCCTCCTGCCTCGTCTTGGTCGCAGCTGCCGCACTGGCCGCGTTTCTTGGCCGGCTATCACGCCAGGCGGCGGGCTCGCCCTCATCCATGGAGTCGCAGATGGCGTCGAGCAGAGTGGACGAGAAGGACGGCTGGTCAGGCGCACGCCGCCTCGGCCTCGGCCGCGCCGCCGCCGGCTCCCACCTCATCTCCATCTCGCGCATGCAGAACAAGAGAGCAGGAGGCAATTATGATAGTAGCTAGAAGAAGAAGCTAGGTGAGAGGGGTGGCAATGGCAATGGCGGGCGCGCGTGTGATTCGATTCGATTGGTGTAGTGGAGTGGAGTGGGAGTGGGAGTGGGAGTGGAGTGGCGGACGGGCGTGCGGGGGAGGGGATCTTGATGCCGGGCCGGGCGGGGACCAGCGCGATCGCTGCCCTTTCTTCCTCCCTCCTCGCCGCTTCTCACTCACTTCGGCGGCCGCTTTATTAGCTTTTGCTTTGTCGGCGGCGGCACGAGGATGGCCGTACCTGTGTCCCCTCACTGTTGTTGCTGCTTGCCAATGCCACCGCCGCCTCCTCCTTGCCTCGCCGCCGCGTTGCCGTTTTTACCGAGGCCAACGCGCGGGACGCCGCCAAATGATCGCCGTCGACCGGGCCCATGGGCGCCGACGGGGCTGCTCGTTCGCCTAACGTGTTGGGCTCATTGAGATGGTCCGGGCCTTGATCTTTGTAGTTTTTTTCCGTGGGCTGCAACGGCCCAGTAATGTCCAAGAAGAATATGGGCCCATATGCATAGGGAGTGTTTGGGCTAATGGACTGAGCTCCACCATGGTCTGGCTCAACTAGGAGTAGCATTTTTTTTAATTGAGTAGCAAATAATTGAGGTGATATGAAACAACAACTATTATTTGATCTGAATAGTAGGGGTACAATAGAGACGCGGCTAAGAAATAATTATGGTGATATACAGTTATATAGCTACAGTCCAGCTTGGAAGGCACTTCTATGGCTACTGCTTATAAACTAGAGATACATGAACCAAAAAAACAATAAATAGTTTTAGGATAAGATTTGTAAACTTATATTCCCTCTGTTGCTTAATATTTGTCACCAACAACTATTTATATTTAAACTATGACTATTCATCTTTTTTTAAAAAAAACCTTTTTATTATTAAAGTGTATTACATATTAAACATTAATATTAAGCTTTTGTTTCTTATAATCTAACTATTTAAAAATTATTAGTGATCAAAGTTGCTATATTACCAATCAACAGGTGAAGTACTCATAAGGGCCCAATGACAAATAGAAAAATGATAAAAAAACCATAAGTTAATTCTATATTTAAGTTATAAAATTGGCTACAGATATAAAAAAATTGCCCCATGCGAGATTACACAACGAAAAATAAAAATGAAAATAGCAATCGTTGTACCCAGAGTACTCCCTTTGACTGCCACAAAAATGTTATTTTGGACATTTGCGGCATACATGCACAACCCAACGAACTTATCACGTCATTAAAGTACATTTGAAGACAAAATCTACAAGCATAATTTATTAATTTTTGTGGACTAAAACCAAATATCAAAAACAACATAAATGTTCAAAGTTTTACTCCCTCCATCCCTAAAAACTAAAAACTACAGTTCTAGTTATTAATACGCAGATATTAAAAAGAGTACTATTATATCCTTCAGTAATATCCAAAAAAAAAAACTAACGAGAAGAAAGTATTATGGGTTCAATGGTTAAAAGGAATAAAACGTCCAGTGGGCTTCACCCTAACAACACATTTTTCGTGGAACAAAATCCATGGGCTGCAAGCTAGAGTGTTTTAGACACGGCGACCTCCGAAAAACATGTGTTCATAGTAACCAGGCAGAGCAGCCAGCGGCTGTGTCTAGAGCGCCGGTGCAACAGCTGGTCGAGAATTTGTGTCCGAAATCACAGGCCTGCCCCTGCAAGATGAGACGGCGACGGAGCCGCAGGCCGCCGGGGAGGCGACAAGGCGCGCAGGCACGTGGACCGCAGACCGGAGAATCAGCCGCGATCTGAATCTGAGATCCAGCCAAACTGCCCGTCTCCATCTCCTCTCGTGATCGATCGTGGTGAGATCACAGTTAGGTTAATCCATCGCTGTTGTGGTATACGTGCTGTAATGGCTATGACGTTTTATCACACTAATGGCTACTGGTATAATTCGATCAATACATGAGCTCTCACCTATGCTTGGCTCTCTTGTTGTCTGTAAAAGCACAAATCAGACGTAACAAAGGCATTTACGCTCACAAACCATACTCACATCTAATTACGGCGATGTTATTGACCCTAGATGACTAACAGTATTTTTTTCCGTGGCCGGTCACTTTTTCCAAACATCAACAGTAGTCGGTAGAGTAGTCCACAAACCGAGGCTAAAGTGGCCGCTCGACTAGCCCGGAGCTGGCTCCGCTACAAATATCCACGTGTCCATAAATCCTTTCAGCAATTTAATTCTAAGAAAAATAAAAATATGAGCACTTATGTTGGATCTGGTTCGCTAACTAGGATTAGGATAAGCAAGTTTCACGATAAGGATCCCAGCCAATTGACTTGTTCCTCTGTCACACAAAGACTTTATTTTTTTTATCATTATTTATTTTCATCTATAAAGATTGGAATAAATAATGTATTAAAATTTAAAAAAACGGAATACAAAGTTTTAAAAAGTGAAAAACATTTTAGTATTTTTTATTTTTACATTAGTATGATATAATAGCTTAAAAGTAAAACCTTTTAAGACAAAAGGAGTATTCCGTAGCACTTTCCCCCTTGTTTTGATCCCTTGACATCCATGGAATTGTTTATAGGTTATTTACACTGTACGGATCAGATCCAAACAAATGGATGTTGTTCAATACTACTTAGTATTTCTAAATTCAAATTTTAGTGTAATAATATTATAATACTAGTCTTATCGGTCACTTTTTATTTATTTTTTTATTTTACCTTTAACTACTATATCACCACGTACAACCATCTCTCATTTAAAATTTAATAGTAAGCAATTATTTATTGTTCTCTCCTTTCTACTTTACACTCTATTTTAAGATGGAGGTAGTACTATCTTCAGCAGGATGCTGTCCGGCCTTGTCTGTTGCCTGATTTTGTATCTTGGTTAATTTGTTTGGCCTATCAGTTCATGGTCAGGTATTTTGGTTGCTGTTCGTTCAAACCTGGCAGAACATTTTGATCTCTCTTTGGGAAACGCTAATCTTCCTTTTCAAATCTGAAGCAGGGTCAACTTTGCATTCTCTGCCTTCTGAATGGAGTACAAGGTAAGCACTAGCTGTGGTTTTGTATGGTCCCGTTCACTTGCACCATTGGATCTAAATCCGACGGACCAGATTGGATTGGGTTGGGGTGGACCAGTATTAGCCATATCAGATCTTCCGGTCCATGCTGGGGCCTAATAGGCATGTGGCATCTAGCTTATTGAAGTGTGGGGCCATGGCTTGGATGTTAGGCTCATGACTGCCACTGGGTTGTTTGTCCACCGATTCTTCGGAAATCGGCTGTAATTATTTGAAAGCCGGTTTTAATGTGTATTACGATGGATCTAAAAAAATTGTAAAACATAGATAAACGTTTGTATAAATATTTTTTAGTGTTAAAGATTGAAAATACAAGCCATCCTTATATAATCTATGGACAAGTCTAAGTGATCACTTTTTTTAACGTTTAGGTCATTTTCGGTGTTTTATATAAAGAAGATATTCTATTTTAAAAAGAAAGTAGAAAAAATTATGTGAAAACCATATCTACCATCAACACTCAACCAACTAACATATACACGGCTACGAAAACAGGATAGCCAGATTCAACGCTCAACAAACATTGTTCACCCGTGCGACCACTTAGGTTGCTAAGCCTTGGTTCCGTCCTATAGATGCACATCCCTAGCTGCTAGGCATAACCGCATAAGCAAATATGTTTACACTGTGATCATGTGACAACCCCACGGTTATCGCGACAAGAGATTTTGCAACTTATTCCTGTTTTCTTCAGATTTTTTTCCCCCCAGTGTTCAGTGTTTCGATTAATCTCTGCCACTGCCAAAGACAAGATTCGAGTGACAGAGCAAAAAAAAAAAAGAAGGAGAAATAGAAGACACGCAGGGCTGGACCCACGGCGGCCACCGCACGGTCTTCTCGTGAGCTACGCGAGAAAGTCGGGCCTTTTCGTCTGTTGACTTCTCGATGCAACGAGGAATCCATCCATTGTTTAGGCCAACTGAAGCTTGCTAGATCCTAAAAAAATTTTCGTAACTTTTGGGTATGCCGGTGCCCACCCGGCACCCCTCTCGGTCCGCCCCTACACATGGACCATATAAACTACTACCCCGCCCTTCCTTTTTTGTTTTTTTTTTTTACTTTTTACACAGCTCTACATCCAGTACGGGAGTAAGAGCCAGGGACGATCTGAATCTGAGATCCAGCCAAACGAACGGTGCACATCTCGTCTCACGTCTCGTGATCCATCTCGTTGATATATATATATATATATATATATATATATACACTCTTACTTGTGCTGCCTAGTGGGCAGTGGCTACAATTTTTAGTCAGGATCAGCATGCATGATGATCGTAATATATTCATTACGATCAAGTTCGTTTATGCGTCCTCTCAACTTCTTCCTCTCCTTTTCTCCCGTTTTCTATCCATATGTTTTTTTAATTATTAAATGATACGTTTATTTAAAACTATTTTAAAATTATGTTATTTAATTTTTTTAAAAAAATTAAACTAATATTTAATTAATCATGTAGATCAGTAGCCTATTAGCTAGCTCTCTGGCCTTTTGTCAGGTATTATATTGGTTTAGGTCATTCCATTATTTCTTCCCGCTTTTCCAAGACAGACAAGATGCACACGCATATACGTAGTGGGATCGTATATATTTAGGGGCCTCGATTCAATTATATCATGTTCTTGTCTTTCCGACAATTTCTTTTGTCTGGCGTGTGCAAAACGTGCATGGGTAAATACAGTGTGATTTTTTATTATCCTAACCTATTATATACTAAAAAAACATCTTAGAGCACTCTTGTACTGAAATTTTAACCATTCTGAATAAAAAGAAAAGTGTTGTACCTTGATTTCCACTTATTAAAATCGGTATGCACGCTATTTTGGCCATCAGATTATCCTTTGCTCGCCAGCCCCTGGCGTGCGCCCAGCGGTCTCTCGCGTACGCACGTACGTCACCACACCTCCCCTCCTATTTTTTTTTTCTTCTCCAGGGTAGTTAACAAAAGAATAATTACCTTTTATGGCCCGTCAAAAAGCCCACGTATTATGTCGCTTGCCAGCTCTGCATTAGCCTCCACTTTCTGTGCTTGGCTCTATGTCCTGCCCTTCCTCTCCCTTTTATTCTTTTTTTCTGTGCCTAGCAATGATACGGGAACAATCCTAGTTTTTTTAGACTTTAAAATAATCATAGCTTTTAAATTATATATTAAACTTGTTATCAGTTTAAACGGTTGTATTCCTCATAATAAAATCATTGATTGAAGAACTGTATTGCTTATATTTTGATGTGTGTCCACAAAAATTATTGGGGCATATATTCGCATTCTTTGCATATCATTGAAATAGGTGAAAAGTTATAAAAGAATTTAGTGACCATATACCACTTTGCAAACATGCATGGGTAAATTAGATTTATCTTTTCTGAAAAAATGAACCGTGGAAAAAAAGCAAAATATTCACTCCTGAATTTTAATTAAATTGGTGGACCACTGTTCAAAAACACAGGATGGAAATAGACTGACATGATATGATATGGTTAAAAAAGAATCTACTAGAGATCACGTTTAGCCGGGCTCATTCACCATTATTATTAGCCCGTTTCTTTCTTAAAATAGTAGACCATTATTTTATAGCATTAGATATAATCTTTTAGAAAAATACTCTCCCCCTCCTTTAATGTAACGAATTTGAACATTCAATTTTTTTCTCAAATGTAAAGGATTCGTACACACCTATTCAAACCAATTTCTAGAGTTCAAATATTGTTTTTAAAATAAATCAACTTCTATATTCTTAGCCAACAACATCCATAAATCGAAAAAATTTATACCTTCGACACCTCTTACCTATCTATCAACCAATACTACTTTTACATTAATAAAAGTTATTTTGGTAATGTTGCATTGAGATTATAGGAATCCATATTTTAGGAGATGAAGAGAGTAGTGGTCTCATCAATCATATTCATTTCAAATCTTTTCATCGTACAAAAACAACTTAATATAAAAACAATCAATTGCTAAATAACTATGATTCTTAAGTTATATATGGTTTTAAATTTGTTTGAACTCTTGTTTTATTTATAGTTAAATTAATATTCAAGATCAATATTGCCCTTATTTTACTATATAAAAATTAAAATATAACATTTTAACATAAACCCCAATCCTTTGCATGGCAAACAAATAACAACAATACATTAATAAAAAAAATGACAATATGTAATCTAAATGTACTTAATTAATGCTAAGTGAAAGCTAGATAAACAAATAAAAAAATACAGAGTGATTGGTTTTGAGTGCATATATTCCTAATATTTAATTATAAATTTTATAAAAATATTCAAATCATGGAAGCAATCATAATACATCACATTTCAAAAATAATAATACCTACACAGATATATTTATCCATCGATCATGTTCGCATTAGGCTGCATGGAGCCTCACACACTGAATGTCTCCCACACTGCTCAATCGCATTGAACTCTATAACCCCATGCAAATAGTGTAGCCTCATGTCTCACTCAATCTATCCGTTAATAACCAATAAAAACCTATGTCAGTCTTACCTACTTATACAAAACATGATCCCAAATTTTGAACTTAAAATAAATCTTCTATAAAACAAAACAGTAAATAAAAAATGTAACATTCATTAAAAAAAGGAAAAAACACCTTACCTTTTAATTTACAATTAGTTTGTTTAAACAAAATAAGTGTATTTTTATGATAAAAATATTATAGATAATTCGGGATGAATTGAATATTTAGGTGAGAATTGTACTTTTGAAGCGTGGCAGGAGCTATCCGATTGATATTCCACCTTTTGCCTAAGATACATGCTCACGCGAATGTGTGGGCTAATTGTAAAAGAACAAAACCAAATATAAAAGAAAATTTAGCACTTAAGAAATTCGGAGTGAGAGAAAAATATATAAGACGCCATAAATTGTATTAGCCCCATGGTTTTGAGGTTTTGCCATTTTAACTCTTCTTTTGCAATCAATGCTCACAATCTTTGTACTCCCTCCAACCCAAAAGGAACTTCATTTTTATTTGACCCACAAAGACTTTATTCTTGAGGTAATCAGTAGATTAAAGTTTGAGAAAGTGATAGGCAAATTCATTAGAATTTGAAAAAGTAGAGGATAAATATATTGGAGTTTGAGAAAATGGGAGGGGAAATGCACTTGAGTTTAAAAAGTAAAAGACACTTTAGTTTTTTTTTAATATATTGGTATGTGTGAGATGGGGAAAGATAAAGTTTTTTTTTGGATGAAGGTAGTATATACTAATTGGAGGCTCTACTAGAGTCTCCATGTTAATTCTACGAGATAAAAAGATTAGAAACTTCCACATTAATTGAAAAATCTAAAAATTTTGACGTGAATAAAAAAAAACATCTTGACCATCTAATCTCCTTAACCAATGTATCCTGCGGATCACTTTTTTTGATACAGTGTCTACATAATAGTTGAGGAGTCACATTCAAATTCTAAATGTTATAGGCTCGAAGTAATACGGTAGGACTCATGCCTTCTATACGTTAGGTTTAGTACTAACCATATATGGACAGGAAGAGCTCACGTTGAATTAGAAATAACAGCGTCACATATTAATGTCCTTGTCATATACACAAAGGAAGAGAATTACTACTCTATATGCAAAATATTGGTCATGCTGCCAGCGTCACAGATATATTGTCTGAATCGAACTAACAAAGATGGCAGGCGGCAACCTTGATATATACTAGCACAATTAGGTATATGACACAGCCCGATATAGAATCGAACTGCATTCCTTTTCAAAATTTTATTTCTCTAATTTAGCCCAAATATTGAAAAATAATTGTAATTCTCACCAAACTAAGTATGCTATACCAAAGACACATTTTTAGAGTGTCATATAAGAAATACCATATATCTATGATGTCCTTTATTAAATTTATATTGATCCAACAAAAACCTATTTATCAAACAATAATTTAGTCATGAATTAAATCTGAATTCACTGTACATAAAACGAAACAAAATTTTAATATTTGGAATTCATTATTATAAATAAAATCAAATGTATAAATTATTTTTTTGAAAAATATCCAAGCTGTAAAGTAAAACAGTTTTTTCATTTGCATATTGTATAATATTGCACTTGATTTACATAGAAATTAAAACAAACTAATTTTCTCACCGTAAAGTTGTACATTACCTTTGTTTTTCCTCTCTCTTTCATTTATATCCAGCAAAGTAGTGAACTCTCGCCAACAAAACTCATCTCTTGACCTAGCCCACCTCTCTATAGTGCCATCTTGCTCTCTTTGGTGATGGTAGCACTAAGAGATGTCAGCCAACACCTACCCAAGTTGGCCAACCAATGTCATCATCCATGCCCATGCACATACCAACATAGTTCAACTCAACTCTTGATGTCTTGGAATAGGCTGTTACAAAAAACTTTGCAAGAAAATCCTACTATACAGCGACAAAATATTCCTCTTAGACTAGACGGTCTATCGATAAAGGATATTCTTATTTTTTACATACATATTAATACTGACATACTGTACAAGCTAGATATTGGAGAAATAAAATATACGATAAAACATAACCAGTGTAAATTTAAGATATAAAAGATATTAAGATGAGTTAGAATGAGACCATGAATTTAAAAATGGCTTCACCATGGTTGTGCTCGTACAATTAACACTGAGTCCATGTCTTTTTTATCTTTTTAAAAGCAATATGTGTTTTCCGATTAAATAAAACACCTTGCTAAATTTCCAATAAAGACCGCACCACGTTAACTAATTATTTCTCCGTTGCCATAATCCGCTTGTGGTAACTGAAAAAACATAACCCTCAATTTCCGGACGGTGCAGGGCAAAACTGTCATTCCACGTGATCTCTCCTGCCCGTTTGTTTTGTCGTCTACCACCCCGAAAGGAATTTCCCTTTCCGCCCCTGGGCTTATGCCGTGATCTCTACTTGAGTCGGTTCGAGATGCGAGGCTATTCCCCGTCGGAGGCCACCACCACCCCCCCGAGGAGGCAGTGAGGAGGGGGCCGAGCTCCTCGCCACGCCGTCTCCACCCGCGCCTGCGTTGCGAGCGCGCAGCCGGCTAGAAAGCTGGTATCGGAGGAGGGGTGACGCGGCCGGCCTCCGTCTTGGTTCGAATCAGGCCAAAGGTATCCATCCATTCATCTCTCTCCATAGGCTGCCGTTGTCCTTCCCCGCCGCTTCATGAGCCCGGGGTGTAGCGTAGATTGGAGATCCATCAGGCTTGGACTGATGTGTTCCCCTTCAATTAATTGATTATGTTTTTACCGGATTTTTTTTGGCGTATAGTAGTAGCAGCGGCTTGTTTCCAAGAAGAAATTTGGGGGGGTTAAGCTTCTGGGGGTTTATCTGAACCCTTTTACCCCACGTGAGGTCTTCCCCTGCTCAGATCTGTGGTGTTTGTGCGCAAGAGCATGTTCCTGCGGATCACTCGCTCCCCTGCTTGCATGCCGACCATACATGGTTGCTCGAGTTGGTGGTGCTCACACACACCACAATCCACATGCACCAACTTGTGTTCAGTTGTTGTTGGTTATGTGCACAGAACGTATAACACGATGCAATGTGCGTCTTGTATTGTGATAGGCTCGCAGCGTGCATGCTTCTGCATTGCATGGACATTGATGCCATGTCGATTCCTTTTGTGTGGGCGTTGTCTCTGTTTTTGTTGTGGTGAAATTTTTCATGATGGTGCAAAGTGATGGCAGTCTTAGAATGCGGATATTTGTCCTAGAGATTTTGCCGCGGCAAAATTTTAGGCAGTTCTGAATCAGCTATCCTAGTAATTGCCTCTAGTAGTACATGCATTGACATGGAATTATTGATGCGCACTTTTTTAGCTGCTGCATGTCAATGCCCTGTTACCCCTTAAAATAGGTTATACTAAGGTACATGTATCCAATGTGCGAGAAGGATATGCTTTTTGGCATCATTGCATCATCTTAATTTGTTACTTTAGATAGTAAAATGGAAGTGAGATGGATGTGGCTGTGTCAATACAGCTGGTGGAGAAGATATTCATCAGTGATCATGATAATCTTGTACATTATGTTTGTTTTTGGCAGTTCTCATGTAAAATCTTTTGGTCCATTTTCTGATATGCTTCACTTTTACTTTTTTTTTGAAGAAATATACAGATCTTCAGTGTGGTGATTGATAAAAATCATTACTCAACTAATTATGCTTTCTCTTAATACTGTTCTGTTTCTATAGCCGGACTGCTGCCATGGCAGATCTACAGGAACCTCTCGTCCGTCCAAAGAGGAAGAAGGTTTTGGTGGACTACTTGGTACAGTTCCGATGGATTGTGGTGATCTTCGTGGTGCTTCCAATTTCAGCTCTGATCTACTTCAATATCTATTTGGGCGATGTCTGGTCTGCCATGAAATCTGAGAAACGACGCCAGAAGGAACATGATGACAACGTGCAAAAGGTTATGAAGCGGCTCAAGCAGAGGAACCCAAAGAAGGATGGCCTTGTTTGCACAGCTAGGAAACCCTGGATTGCTGTTGGCATGCGCAATGTAGACTACAAGCGTGCTAGGCACTTTGAGGTTGACCTTTCTGCCTTCAGGAACATTCTTGAGATTGACAAAGAGAGAATGGTTGCCAAGGTTGAGCCTCTTGTTAACATGGGTCAGATAACCAGAGCTACATGTCCAATGAACCTTGCCCTTGCAGTAGTTGCTGAGCTTGATGACCTTACTGTTGGGGGACTGATCAATGGGTATGGAATTGAAGGGAGCTCTCACCTCTATGGCCTTTTCTCTGACACTGTTGTCGCAATGGAAGTTGTTCTTGCAGACGGTCGGGTTGTTAGAGCCACTAAGGACAATGAGTTCTCCGACCTTTTCTATGGCATTCCCTGGTCCCAGGGAACACTTGGTTTTCTTGTTTCGGCTGAGATCAAACTCATTCCCATCAAGGAATACATGAGGCTCACATATATTCCAGTTAAAGGGTCACTGAAAGACATAGCACAAGCTTATGCTGATATGTTTGCACCACAAGATGGTGACCCTGCAAAGGTCCCAGACTTCGTTGAGGGAATGGTGTACACAGCAACTGAGGGTGTCATGATGACTGGTGTTTATGCTTCCAAAGAAGAGGCAAAGAAGAGGGGCAACAAGATCAACAGTGTCGGGTGGTGGTTCAAGCCTTGGTTTTACCAGCATGCTCAGACAGCACTCAATAAGGGTGAGTTTGTGGAGTACATTCCAACAAGAGAATACTACCACCGTCACACCCGGTGTCTGTACTGGGAAGGGAAGCTGATCTTGCCGTTCAGTGACCAATTCTGGTTCAGGTTCCTCTTGGGCTGGCTGATGCCACCAAAGGTGTCTCTGCTCAAGGCTACACAGGGTGAATCTATCAGGAACTACTACCATGACAACCACGTGATTCAAGACATGCTGGTTCCCCTGTACAAAGTTGGAGACGCTCTTGAGTTCCTTCACAAGGAAATGGAGGTATGTTTCACTTTGGATTCGATACTTAATGCTTAAGTATCAAGTATGCATTTAAATTGAGGCCTTTCAATTGTATAACTACTTTTAGAAAGGAATATGCCATGCCATAAATTGTTGTGCTTGCACATGCATTCCATTATGCGTATACTATTTGGGCTTGATATAAGTTCACCTGCCTAATCGTGTGCCTGTACCAACTATTTTAGTGTAGCACAATCTACTGCTGCTTACAGTTCACTAACAGTTTCTATTATTAGGTTTATCCACTGTGGCTGTGCCCGCACCGTCTCTACAAGCTCCCTGTGAAAACCATGGTGTACCCAGAGCCAGGCTTTGAGCACCACCACAGGCAAGGGGACACTAGCTACGCCGAGATGTTCACTGATGTTGGTGTGTACTATGCTCCTGCTGCCGTCCTGAGGGGTGAGGAGTTCAATGGTGCTCTGGCTGTCCATAGACTAGAGCAGTGGCTGATCGAGAACCACAGCTACCAGCCACAGTATGCTGTCTCTGAGCTCAACGAGAAGGACTTCTGGAGGATGTTTGATGCTTCTCACTACGAGCATTGTCGCCAAAAGTATGGTGCGGTCGGCACATTTATGAGTGTCTACTACAAGTCCAAGAAGGGAAGGAAGACTGAGAAGGAGGTGCAGGAAGCCGAGGCCGCCATCCTTGAGCCAGCCTATGCTGATGAGGCGTAATTTCGTCGACCTTCTGTGGTTCAGTTGTGTTCGGGTCTTCTCCCCATTCCAAATGTGATTTTTCATCTGAACTGTCATTTTGCTTAGAACTTGATGTGCAGTGTTTGTGTAATCCTGTCGTCGCCCGTCTGTCCGTACTTGGTACTTCACCCTTGATCGAGTTGCCGAGCTTAGTCAGGACTTATGCGGTATTTAACCCAGATCTGAATAATTTTTTGGCTATCGGACTAGTTGATTTCCCAGCTGTTAATTTGAGCTGTGCATCAGGTGGGCTTTTGCCATTGGAGCTTCTCTTTCTGGTGTGGCATAGCATTCATCAATAAGCATTTTTGTTCATTTTAATCTACTTGAACTGATCACCAGTCACTATCACTGTGCTTCAAGGCCATCTTGAAGATGATCATGGAAATATGGGGAGGGATGGGGTGTGGGACCAAAATTGCGCGTCGTTGCAAGCAAGACGTACTGTTTGATCCACGTAGGATAAGGCATGCGTCCGCCGACAGAAGAAACAGTTTGCAGACGTGAATGCTATTGTTTAAGCTGAATCAGTTTACCAGTTACCCGATAGGAAGTTCGGTCCGATTTTCTTTAAACACGAAGAATCTTCTTTAAGCTCGCTCTTTAACGTCTTTAGGACATGTTAGCTAATTTAATATTTAATTAATAAAAAAACAGATAGAATTAGATTATTAGCCAATCGATTGATAAGCCAATATAAATTTCTGTTATTGGCTAGATGTGTCGATAAATTTGAGATAGTCATCGGCTATGCATATAAACATAATATAAAGACTTATATACATTGATTAATTATTTGATGTAATCATGATATAATACAAGTAAACTTATCGATTAACTAAGCTAATATAAGAAACGAAACCTACTAGATCACTATGCTAATCATATTAAAAATAATCTATCAGACCAAACCGAGATAGTATAAAATTAGATCTAATAAAACCAGATCGATCACTAGCAGACTAATTATGCACAATATATATATATTGGTTGATAAGCTGATTCATTAAGCTTAAACTTATCGGCTGGCTATGTGGACAAAACGTTACATAAAAACTCATCGACTTAGGCTTAATTTATTATCGATAGTTAAGAAGGTCGAATCTAATCGATTCAGTACAAGACTGATGATGATAAAATAAACTCAATAAGTCGATAGATCTCATATAAACGTGATGTGATATAACAGATCGAACTAAGAGGTCGGACTCAACTGATACAGTCTTAGACATAACCAATATATCAAGATAATAATCAGACTTACTCCTTCACCAGAGATCAAATATAACCGATTTAGCTCCACGTCAAGAGCCATAACCTATTGAGAAGATGTGATATAACATATCAGACTAAGAGGTTGGACTCAATCGATGCAAGTTTAGACAGAATCGATATACCAAAATAATAACGGGGCTTACTTCTTTACCGAAGATTGGACTTAATCGATGCAATTCTATGTTGAGAGCTAGAAACTGCCAGTAAAAAATTAGAAGAACTAGAATGACGATGAGCTGAAATTGTATTAATATGTGGAGATAATTTATAAGTTACCTATGGATTTGTATTTATACCACGATATTACACAAGTCTAGAATTGTTACAAACAATCTTCGGATATTATTTCCTCAATAGAAAAGAAAATAAAATTAAATATTCCTATATAATTATAAGAGATATCTTATAAAAAAACCACTCTTTCTTTCGTGTTTTCCACAATTTTTAGATAAGATATATCTTATCGATGGAACCAAATCTATCTTTATCTGTCGGTTTATTTTTTTTTTATTTAAGATATATATGTTCAGTTGACTTCTTCATCTACTAATCATAAGTGAATCGGCTAATATCGAATCTACTTGACGTTAACAGCTGCATGTGCAACCGGTTATTTTCCGATATGCAGAAGACAGCACATGTACCACCACTCTCTCATAATTCGCGGTGGGGTTGAATGGATTGCATAAAAAAATACCACTTATGAAATATGCAATGTACAATGTTCTTATTTGGATTGTATGACTTTTCTGATTTATATATGTGAAATTGCTGCGTTTTCAAACAACGACCAGATAAAGCGTAAAAAGACGAAAGTATTAGCAGTAGAAAAATACGAGAGTAATATAGGCCAGCATATGAGACTGGGGGTTGCTCTTACGTGGACGTGTGTAGGAGGGGGGGAAGCCGTGCATGTGGCGTGCTCCTCTTCCTTTCGGTTTTCCAACTTGGTGAAAAATTGCGATTTTTTTTTCGTTTCTTAGCCCATCTTGAGAAAGTCCATAAAATTTGTGAAAGATTTAAGAACCAAACCATTTGTTATCTTCTACTTCCTTCATTCTAAAATATAAAATATTTTAAAGTTGTTTAGGTTAAGAGAAAAAAAGACCTTAGTAACTAGACGAATATGGTAGAATATGAGGTAATTGATAAAACAAGTAGTGCTATTATATTGTAGAGTAATTTTTAAATCCTAAAAATACTTATTTTGTTTAATCGTAGGCAGTAAGATTTCAAGTGTAACTTTGTTTTGGCAATAATGGGTCATTTGGGAGCAAAAGGCAAAAGTCAATCGTGGCTGCTGACGGGCTTGGGCAAAAGGCACGCAAAACGCCATTTTGTTCGACACTACTGGGTGGAGCTGGGCCGCATGGTACACACGGCAAGACGCCGCGAAGAATACAGAGATACCGACGCGATCGAGCTGCACGCCGTTTCCTCTCCCGAGAGGCCGAGGAAGGGGTGGTAGGCAGCAGCGGCGTCCGCTCCCCCCCTCTCTCTCGCGCGCCGCCTCCGCCGCCTAGCCGGCGAAAACTCCGGTGCCAGATCCGATCCGATCCGATCGTCCCCGCCCGCCTAGCTTCCTTCCCGCGCCGTGCTGCGGAGCGGATCCCGGTATGGTCCCCCATCCGAAACCCTAGCTAATTCCGATCGGGTAAGGGTTGGGGCATTGGCGGACGATCGATCTGCTGCGATGCGATGGCGTTGGAGTTTTTGTGGAGTGGGTTCGAGGTTGGTGCGCGATGGGGATTGGGGCGATCGTTGCTTGGCCTGTTTCATCCGGGGTTCCGGCCTCGCGTGGTCGATTCAGACCGGGGGGTAGAAGGCCCATTCCCCCAACACCGAGGCGTGATTGCCCTATTCGATCTCCCCGCCCTCCCCCTCGGCCCCGACTCCCGTCTCCTCGCGAGTTCGCCTAGCCGAGGGCATGATTTTTGCCTGGGATGTGATGGATTGGGCTTTTTCATTTTTCTGGGAGCCCCGTTTCACCATTTCAGATGTGAATTCGGGGGCTAATAGCTGTTTCTGCCTTGCAACAAGGGGCGTAAGATTGATTGGAACTTATACTGTGGTTGGGACTTGGGAGAACGTAAATGAGTAACCATATGGGGAGATTTTTATAGAAACTGTTTGGACATATGTATATTGTTGCTGCTTAGTGTATCTTCATGGCAGTCTTGAGCTTATCTGCAGTAGCTTATCGTTTGATGTCAGTATGTTTAAGATACTAGCTGATTAATTCTGTGCCTTCAAACCTGATTTGGTCCATGCACACCATGTTTTACCTTTTTATCCCATGAGTTTTACTCAGAACTCCAAAGGACAGAGTGGCAGTGCGCATTTTCCTGTTTAGCTTCCTCTGTTTATCATTTCTACTTATGCCTGTCACTTACTAACATGTTGTAATTCTAGATGGATCTCAAGGATAGCCTCTCTAAATTTAAGCAGCAGCAAGAGAGGTGCCAGTCATCTTTGGCGAGCATAGCTGCATCGACCTCAAAACCAAAGCACAGGGCCCAGCCGGTTCACGCTCCATCTGCTCCAGCAAGGCCATCACAACCTATTAAATTTTCAAATGATACAGAAAGGTTGCAGCATATCAATTCAGTTAGGAAATCTCCTGTTGGAGCACAGATCAAACTTGTCATTGAATTGCTTTACAAGGTACATCTTACTTAACTACAACCTTGTTTCATTTTTACTTTCCATAGTAGTGTAAACTGGCAAATGTTCCCCCAGTGCTGGCATTGTAAAGTCTTCCATTAATCCTACAATTCATCATGCTGATTGAGCTTATGTGTGAGGAAGTGCCAATGGCTCATGTATAATTTATTATCATACTAAAGCTATTTGGATTTATTTATGCCCTAGACTAATGGTTGTTATTTTGGATGAATAGAGCCCAGGATTGGTAATATCATATATGAGAGTGCATAAGATGTTTCCCTCTTGCTTTGTTCTTTTTATTTTTATCACTGTTTTACACCCCTCAGTACATCCATACATGTGAGATACTCAGCATGCAAATTCAAACGAGCAAAATGTGGTGCCTTGCTGCTTACTCTGTGTTCAACCAGGATATATATGTTGATATCTGGTTAAAGATACTTAACTATTATGAACTGCCATATGTGAAGTAGTACATTCTATTTGCATTCATGCTGCATACAGTGGTGTAGCCAGGATTATTTGCTTAAGAAGAAAATAAGTAAGGGATAACTCATACATTTTTTAGTTACAAAAATTGTTAAAAGTAATTTATAGAATCACAAAATATTAAATAGTCATGTGCTGGTTTCTACACTGGTCTATTTCCTTTATTTTAGTAATATTTGGCTAAATGGTGTACCAATGTCTTCATGAACGCCAGCAAAGCAAACATTCTGTGAACTTTCTTATGAATAGTAATGTTCTACTGTATATTGTTGTTGAACTAATATGTCTTCTAAATCTGCAGACAAGACAAGCTTTTACTGCAGAGCAAATAAATGAAGCAACCTATGTTGATATCCATGGTAATAAGGCTGTCTTTGACAGTCTGAGGAACAATCCTAAAGTAAATTATGATGGGAGGCGTTTCTCTTACAAGGTAAATGAGTCTGTACTGGTTAATTATTTGAAAAATGGGTCTTGTCTTGTTAATACTAGTACCTGTTCCATTGGTGAAATTACCCAACTGTTAGTCCTTCCTACCTGAATTGAAATGGTTCTCACCCTATGTTCCTTACTAAACATAGCTAATTCAGAAGAATTTCTTAATTCCTCTTCATTCTGCTAGCATTAAGAGCAAGGCGTTCCAATCTCCATGAACTGCCTATCAATATCATATTGCAGTTTGACTATTAATCACTGCCTCGCTGGTGTGGCAATCTAAACATTTCATGACAATGGAATTCGTAACTGATGGTGAAATATTTGTTTGAACATTCGTTCAGGGGAAAATGATATAATGATGACTGTAATTTCTGAAAGACTGAAACAAACATCACAAACGTTTAGTCTCTGTAGGCATTTTGTCTTGTTTGAACTTGATTTAGTTGTATGGTATCATGGGTTAATCGCTGCTGACAAATGTGCAGTCCAAGCATGATCTGAAGGGAAAAGATCAACTACTTGTTCTGGTAAGAAAGTATCCAGAAGGTCTTGCTGTGGTGGAAGTCAAGGATGCGTACCCAACTGTAATGGAAGATTTGCAGGTGAGCCTAATTTCCTACATGATACTTTGAGATGATGTCTTAGATATTACTGTTCTTGATGCTACCCTTTTCAGCTAGGGAAATGTTTGGGTAAGCAGCTAATGGTCTGAATATTGGCATGCAATGGATTATATTCTACCTTCTGTAATCCCATCCTTGCACACTTTTGTAGAAACAGGTGCCACTGGCACCTCTCAGCAGAGTACTCATCATTTTACTTGGATTTTTTTTGGTTTCACACAATGATGCTGCATACCTTTCTCCTTTCCCCCTGAGCTTCTGGAATATCTCACTGAGCACAATTAATGGTCGTCCAAGACTAGATTGGTGCCCAATTATTGTTTTAGCTTCCATTCTTTTGGTCAATTTCAATTGGCATGCCAGTTATAATGTGTTATAGCCCTTACATAAAGTGTTTACGTCCTGTGTTTTGTTTTATGCATATCCGTCATGAAAATGATTTGTCTTTATAGACTTCAGAAATTCCCTTGTTGTCATCAAAGAAGAAAATGGTATAAGATTGATTACAGTTCAGCCTTGCAAGCTCTACTTGGAATCTGTATGCCATTCTTAGATACTTGGCCTTAATTTTGTGGTATGTAAGTGCAGTGTGCATACACATGTTAGAACCACAAGTCTAGTATTCAAGAATATGTAAGTAAACCCTATTCAGTTCATATATGATGGACAATGGTCATCTTGAGTACTGCTGTTCTATAGGCTCTGAAGGCAGCAGGTGAAGCTTGGCTGCTATCAAACATGGATTCCCAGGAGGACATTGTGTATCCTAATGACCCAAAGGCAAAGATCAAGGTGGATGACGACCTGAAGCAGCTCTTCCGGGAGATGGAGTTACCACGGGACATGGTGGATATTGAGAAGGAGCTCCAGAAGAATGGCATCAAGCCCATGACCAACACTGCTAAACGGCGAGCTGCAGCCCAGATCAATGGGGTGCAACCCAAGGCTAAGCCTAAGAAGAAGCAACGTGAGATCACCCGCCGGACTAGGCTCACGAACGCCCATCTGCCTGAGCTGTTCCAGAATCTCAACACTTGATTGCGCTACACTTATTCTCCATCAAGTGGAGATTTATTTTTATCCTCGCTCAACCTATTGCAATGCTTACTATGCCTGCTACCTTATGTATGCTATATATGTAATTCTGGCCTTCGGGAGCATAATCTGAGACGGCCAGCGTTGTAAAACATAATTCAAATGCTTGAGAAGGCATGCCTTTGCTTGTCAATAATTTTTAAAAATTTTCTTGCTGTAACGCTCCAACGTAATGCGTTCTTTTCCCCGTTTTAATCGGATTTTTGGTGAGTTTTGATCCATCACAAATGCTCTATTGTCGGTTGCTAATACAGGCAAAATCTGCCAATGCTGTGCCACTGCTGACGGCCAAATGGTGATTAACAATTTTTGGATGGATTATGCAAGAAAAGGGGCCTATGGGTTAAGTTTTTGATTCCTGGAAATCTCTTTTCCTGTGCTCCAAGCCGTGATTAAACGGGAAACATGTTACAAGTCTATTTTTTTCATCTGCTTAATTAGTGCAAGTCGTATCTTCTGAACACTGAAGGATGCTATGGTATGCAATTCATCCAAATATCCAATGCAGAAGATAAGTTCCAACACAACTCAAGGACAAAAGTAGGTGCGTTCATTTAATATTGAATGCTACGGGATTCTATTTTTTGCGGGGAATTTTCGTTCCGACTCTAAAGCAAGGCGTTTTCCGGTGAATATTATATCCAGATACCCAATGCAGAAAGTAAATTCCAACGTAGGAAAGAACAAAAGTATGTGTTGATTTTTTATTGGTAATAATGAAGAGTTTCTCGATATAAGATAATATCATACTCTTTGTATTATACTGATTATATTATAGATATTATATCTAACTTAACAATTCCTTATCTGTCTTATATATAATGAGGTATACCATTATAATATAAAAAAATTAATCAGATATTAATTTTTTTTCTGTTATATAAAATTATTTAGCTGAGATTCTATACTATCTTAAAGTAAAAAATCATACTCTTCTAGATCCGATCCATTTCGATATAACCAATGTCTTTTATATAAGTAGCCTATGGTTACAGTGTCCTCAATGAATTTTATTCAATGCCAAGTTCTTATAGGTTTCTCAAGTGCTTCTTTTCAATTCCTCATCTTAATATCTTCCAAACAGGAGGGCTTCGCTAATAAAAAGAATAGACACATAGATTAGTTAGGAAACGATTAAACGTAAAGTAAGTATGACTATATAAAAAATTATAACTAATAGGTATATCTCTAACTCTGTGTTTAGTTAAAAAACAAATAAATATAGAGTTAAGAGCAATTACTTAGCAATTACTTCTTGTTGGCAAGTAGCTACGAGTGATGTAATATTCTTTCATTCTTTTTTATATCAAAAAACTTCCTGGACTGTTCATATTTTTTTAGAAAATAAATCAAAATCCGGTCTCTACTTCTAAAATGGATATATATATAGCCACAAGCATACAAAGTATACTCACCTGACTCAGTCTTTCTAAAATTTACAAATACCACTGATGTACTATGTTCCTTTGAAGATTACCTGTAAAAAAGAATTATTTTTAAGCCATTAAAGAACACATTATTTCTACTTAACCCAACAGAAAGCCGCAATGCCATAAAAAATTGGTATTTAAGCCTAGGTTGTACACCATTTAGTCAACTACTAAAAATACTAGTAACACTAGTAGGCGGTTAAATCCTAAAAGTTATAAAGATAGTATTTCTTAAGCATCTAACCAAATATAAAAAGAGGGGTTGTATTGTTTCATTAGAGTTACAAAAGCAACATATAATGCTACTCTTCCACTTTTTTTTTCACTAGATTGCCTTTGGTCAAAATTACCTCCTTTTTAGCTACAATAGAAAGATCTTGATTTTCGATAGAGTTCTAAGCTTCCAAATGAAAATCTTCCTTGGTATTGCATCACAATACATGAGGGCTTTGTAGATAGAATTAACTATGAAGATTCCATTCTTATTATATTTCTACCTAAAAATGTCATTTTGATCTAAAAGATTGACTGATGCCACTTTTGACACTAGGTCATGTCAAGATTATCCTCCACTAGAGCTCTCCTGAATGAGACATTTAGGGTCACCTTGCTTAACATATCAGCCACCCTAGCATTTTTTCCTATTTAAAATATAAAGTGATGGGTATAGTTTATCTAATGATGTATCACCCATCCAACAATCCTTTCAAAATCTCAATTGATAACCATTGTGAACCTCAAAAGATCCACATGAGAGGAAGGACTCCTTAGCCGTCATAAGGCCTAACCAGAAATAGGAATCCCTCGGTTGCTTATCAACCTGAATAATTTATTTCTTAGCCAAATACTTCTTAAGAAGGCTTTACCAAACCCCTTCTTCATTAATGAGCTTATATAACCATTATCAGTGTCTTAGATAAATCATATCTCCTATACCCAGACTAAAGTATATATGAGAATACATCATACCTATATACATATGGATAGGTGTCTCTAAATATAGAAGTGTATATTACTAAGGAAGAAAACCATGCCCTATTAAGATAGGACTATGAAGTCCGATTTAAGTACAAATTAATCTACTATGTCGTATTATTTAAAGAGTTTTTTAAATTTTACTTGGATAAGGGGACAACTACCAGTATAAATATAATAATCCTAAGGAGAGGAGGGAATTGAATTGAAGGCACATTGAGCCAAGTCTAAGCCAAACACAAGTCACATTGAGCTAATATCCAAGGAGCCGTCTAGCTGCTAGCCGTTAACTACATCTGACCATATAGGTTATTGTATACTAGTTGGATAGGCTAAATAAAGTAGATTGATCTTATTTTGTACTCTGTGTGGTCTAAATCACTGAATATATATAAACATAAGTAGAGCTATTACTCACATCGAGAGCTCAAACCTATATAAAAATCTCTTTGTGTCTTCTTCTTACTGCTATTTCATGGATACCTTAGCATCAATCGAACACTATGCCTATAAATACCATTGATAATTGATGTGTCAGATAGGGGGCATAGTGTTTCAAAGGTTTCCATCAAAGATGACTTTGAGAAGTGACATTTCTGACGAAGGTCTTGGCGATCAGTAGTTACCAACCTACAGATTGGAACCATCACCATCCTAATGTCAACTACTCCATTGGAGTTGCCGATCTGCATAATGAAACAATTTGTAAGGAGAGTTTAGACTTGCCTAAACAAGAAGGTTTCGATGAATAGCCCATTGTATCCCATCCACAAGGCGAGTTTCCACTTGTTGGTTGGGTATAGTGTGTTTCAGATGGAGGTCACCCGACAAGCTATTTTCGCCAACAAGCCTACACCAACAAGAGATCCTCTCCACTCCTGTCACATTTAATGTGATGATATAGAATATGATCAGTAAATTACCGATGTCGACTCTGATCGCCTAGTGGGGTTCGTTGGACTAGATCTAGATAAGCCCTTTGTAGTTCATGTGCTTGGAGAATATGGATCCGATAACTCTTTCTTAGATTCAATATCCAATTATGATGTCGGGACAATCGAGAATACTTCACCCAAAGCTAGGAAGCTGACGTAAGACCTTGGAGGTGAGGGGGTACTCATATTGGCATCGCCATCTACATCTACTCCTTCCAAGAACAAAAAGCTCATTCCTACACAACACTTGGTGGCAACACATTCTTTGACCAACTTCTAGCAGATCTCTTCGCTAACCCACAATTTATAGAGTGGCTTACTAGGATGAAGTTTTCCATCACCAATCTCGATGCTGCCTTTGTCGAAGCTATGGGAGAAGAACAAGAAAATGCTCCATCAACTGGTGACAAATATCCACCCACGTGTGATCCAAGTAATGATGATAGAATCATTAACCCTTAGGGTGTTGGAAACAATCACCATACCTAGAGAAACACGTAGGGTTCCTCTCAATGACGATATTCTTTGCCACGACGCCAGGATCATGATCTATGCGATGACCTAGAGAGACGTAGGAGAGACCATGAGCGTAGGGATGACCATGATGATTGTTGAGATCATTGCAAGGATCGCGGTTGCTCATCATATTACCGACAAGGAGAGGACGATTGATGAAACAGCAGGCATAGCCGGTGAAGTCCTTGATCATTGCCTCGGCGTCCAAATAGTGACGACTGGTGATGACCCTCTTGAGAACCAAATAACTCACTCAGTGGCTTATCCTCCTCCTCCTCATCATTGTCACTGGATCAGAGGCATCCTCGGTACGATAACCATCATCCCTCTTTTCAATGAGCCAGAGGTTGTGCAACTTTCACTCATTCTCTCAGAGAAGTGAAGTGGTTATCCAAATTTGAACTGGCCTAGTAGAGAAGTACGATAAAAGTATGGATCTTGAGGAATTTCTCTAAGTCTACTTCACAGTCTTCAATGTGACAGGGCCAAATGAGAATGCAATGACAAACTATCCGCCGACCGTGCTTAAGGGTTTTGCAACCTGTCCAAGTCCTCAATTAAGTATTAGGATGATTTTTACAAGTAATTTACAATGAACTTCTAAGACATATACAAGAGGCATGCTATTAAGTATGATTTACATGCTATGAGACCGAAGGATGAGGAGACTCTATGGGACTTTATACGGCATTTCAATGAGTGCCGTAACACAATTTCGCATATGACCGACCCATATGTCATCTAGGCATTCAAGTCTACCATCCAAGATTAGTGGACGATACAACAATTGGTGACAAGATAAGTAACCATGGCAATGAAGTTATTTAAGATCTCAAAATTGGTGCTCTCGCCGATGAAGCTCTTCAACAAAGCAAAGGAAAAGGGAAGATGATGGATGACAAGACCTCTACGAAGAAAAAGGATATAAGCGCTACCAAAGACCCAGACCAACCCAAGAAGAAAAAGAGGAACAATAAGCGCAAAGTGGAAGAAGAGGCACTTGTCGTAGAACGGGCACCCTAACAATAGTAACGCTATGAGTCCTAGGGCCAAGGACCAGGTCAAAAGTGGTGCTCAGTCCATAAAACAAGATCTCACTTTCTGACTGGTTGTTATGTTTACTAGAAGGAGATAGCACGTCAGTTGGCTATACAACCCAACTAGGGAGTCCGTGCGGTCGAGAAGGACAATTACATCGCCAAGTCATCTTCAGTGATTTGACCACTTATTCTTCCAAGAGAAAGTATAAGAAGGTTGAACACGAAGCATACTTTATGTCCCAAGGATAGGAAACAAGGCTATAGTGGTCGGATTAAGCCATAGCTTTCTCAGCTAACGACCACCCAGTAATTTATTTCACTCCGGGCTAATATCCTATAGTGATTGAATCCACTATCAGGAATATTAGAGTTGCTTGTGTCATGATAGACATGGGCATCTCCATCAATCTTCTCTTTGTTAGAGTACTCGAAGCGATGGGGGTCTCTCAAAGTGAGCTAAAACCTTCAAATCAACCTTTCCACAGGATCACACCCAAGTCGATTTTCAAGCCGCTAGGGAAGATCACGTTGCTAATTACGTTTGGTGCCCTAAAAAACTTCTAGACCAAGAAGATTACGTTTGATGTCGCCAACTTTGACAAGACATACAATACGATCCTCAGACAGATTGCATTGGTAAAGTTCATAGCAGTGCCACACTACACATACTAGCTTATTAAGATTCTAGGACCTAAGGGATTTATTATTATTCCCAGGAACACTAAAATTGTTACGCAGTGTGATAAAAAGAGTTTCAACATGGTTGATCAGACTCCACGTCCACCTACCACATAGGAGCCTTCTCGGAAGGATAGTAAACTTAAGGTCACAGTGAAGCCTGACAGTGCTATCAAGGTGGAACCACTCTTCGACTCTAACCCCAAGAAGACAATCAAGATCGGTGGTAGGACTAAAGAGAAATAGGAACTCGAGCTTATCACTTTTCTCTAGGTAAATGCGAATGTCTTCGCCTGGCAACCATCCGATACACCTGAGGTCCCTAGGGAGGTAATTGAGCAGAAACTGATGATATAACTAAACTCAAAACCATCAAATAAAAACTACAAAGATTCGTGCTAGATAGAAAGGAGGCTATTTGGGAGGAGATCAACAAGCTCAAGAAGGCAGTCTTCATCACATAAGTCCTACATCCTAAGTGGCTAGCAAATCTAGTCATGGTACAAAAGGCGAATGGCAAATGATAAATATGTGTGGATTTCACTAACCTCAACAAGACATATCCAAAATATCACTTCCCACTTTCTAGTATAGACCAACTAATTGACTCAATAGCCATATATGAGTTGTTGAATTTTCTCAACGCTTACTTAGGCTATCATTATATTAGCATGGCTAGAGAGGACGAGGAAAATACATATTTTGTAACCTAATACGATGTCTTTTGCTATGTCAAAATGCCCTTTGGGTTCAAAAACACTGGAGCTACTTATCAACGAGAAGTTCAAAGCGCTTTTCAATTCCAACTTGGATGAAACGTTGAAGAATATGTAGACGACATGGTTGTCAAAAAAACCCAAGATCGCTTGGTTGAATACCTTGAGAAAATGTCTAGCAATCTCTGAAAACACATGCTGAAGCTAAATCTCAGAGAAGTGCATGTTTGGAGTACTATCAGGAAAAATACTTAGCTTCCTTATCTCTGGTAGGGGAATCAAGGCAAATTCCGAGAAGATAAAAGTGATTAAGATAACATCACTAACATGATTCAAGAAGGTGTAGAAGTTGACAGGGTGCATGGCTGCTTTGACTAGATTTGTGGTATGGATGGAGAAAATGATTGCCTTTCTTCAACCTCTTAAAGAAACATGATAAATTTGAGTGGACCCAAGATGCTGAGAAGGTCTTTCTTGACCTCAAAAGGCATGAAGCTCTCCTAACAGGACTTCGAGTAGTCACTACACTTAGCAAAAATGACTAATTATCAAATGAAACTCACAACTAGTTGCCAATCAAGTGCATAAGGAGTATCGATGTTCGAACAATGAGTTAATAAAGTACTTAACAGAGATGAGAAAGATGGAGCGGCATTTTGACATAATCGATGCTCGTCATATCTACTAAAATGATAAATTTGGTACCGATGAACTCGTTAGACAAGTCTTTAGACGCGAACCAATAATACCCAGTATCTTCCTTGAGGTCTCGACAAAACCTTTCGACAATGGTGCCAATGACGTGGATACACAACTAGGTGCCGACAATGGCATGGGGGCTACATCCCCTACTAATGTTGACTACATTGATGGTACTATTGCCAATATAGAGGCAAACAACAAATGGAGAACTCCTCTATGATCATATCTATTATTGAACACGACTCTCAATGACAACACTACAGCAGAAAAGTTAGGCTACCAATCAAATCTCTACTTCATCTTTGGAGAAGAGCTATACAAGTGAGCGCCTAACCGAGTATTGCTAAAATGTATCTCTTGGAAAGATGAAAAAAAAATACTACTTCACAACATCCATGAAGAGATATACAGAAATCAAACTGCATGATGGACATTGGTCGAAAAAGTCTTTTGACAAGATTTCTTTTGACCAACTGCCTTGCAAGACACTTGTGACGTGGTCTATCATTATGAAGCTTGTTAATTCTACAACAAGCTCAGCAAGATGCAGACACAAGTCCTATAGATCAAACCTCTCTCATGGCCCTTCTCGTACTAGAGACTAGATATCCTAGAACTATTCCCCCCAGTGCGATATAATAGTCAAAAGTTTATATTCATGGTAATCGATAAGTTCACCAAGTGGATAGAGGTGATGCCTGTATGAGAAATGAAGGTTGATAACATCATCAAATTCATGAAATGTATCTTTTGCAGATTTGGTATTTCTTATCGTATGCTAACGAATAATGACTCGTAATTTAGAAGTAGTAATTTTTAAGATTATTGTATCAATCTAGGAGTCAAGATATGCTTTGCCTTAGGACGTTGGTCTTTGAGATAGGCGAGAATGTGGGCTTCTACAAATCGACCCAAATATCGAAACTTGCTCTTAGACATTCGTTGATCTAGAGGGAAGCTTTATGAGGACACAACTAGTTTCTTTTATCCAATCTAGATATCCCTAAAAGCTTTCAATAGGCTTTAGACAATCGATGTGGAGTTCTTAGCAGACGACCTAGAGAAGCTTGTACGTATTCTCATGATAAGTCTAAAACCATATATCTCTATTCTTATAGAGCTCCATCTCCTGGTCCTTGATAAAAAGTTGGAGATCCGCTTTGGACTTCTCTAGCTTCAATCTCCTCTCGAGTTTCTTGTTCTTGTGGTTACGAGATTCTTCCAAGTACTTAATAGGTACTATACATAGATAGTTCCTAAGTCAGTTGTCTATTATAGGGATAGACAATAAAAGATAGATGTTAATAAAAATGTACCAAGATGCTCTTTTTTCGAGAAACTTGATACGCACCTCTAGCTCCTTAATGCGGCTAAGGGTGCTGACATCTTGTGAGAAGATAACTATAGTCCTTGGACTCATCGATGTTTGCAATGGCTTAACCACTTTGTTGGTTAGTCATCACAATCTCCTTTTCCTAAGTATGATAAAAAAATGACAATAGTAAAAATAAGAGAGAAAGACATCTTATATAATAAATAGTTAACCGAGTATGGGTTGATATTATTTTAATATAAGAGAAGGCTGAAAAAGTAAAAGAATAAATTTGTAGGTCCAAGTAGAGCTCTACCACTACTTTGCTCGTTGTATCCACCTGCTCGATGAGCTCCTTCCATCTATCATCAGACAAGCCCTTCTTGATCATCTTACTCACATTCACCTCATAGTGATAGAGTGAGATGCATGCGAGAGCATTTCTGGCAACAGCATACATGGCTGTCCAAGCATCCTTCATACTTTGCACGAAAACTTCAGCGAGGACTTGGTAAAGCTTCTTGATGAGAGCATCTAGTAAAGTCATCATTGTGAACTCGTTGTCAAATGGTGATGGTGGAACTTGGTGCCCTAGCTTTTTAGTCGTGGCGCTCATGGATAAGTAGTGCGACTTGAGTCCTTTTCAGATGCTATCCTTCTCCTCCTCTAGTTCCTTTTCCCCCCGTATTGCATATAATTTTATTTTCTTGTACTAAGTAGCAAAGAGTGGCATTGTCTATCATGGCCATCACAAGGTGTACTTCCAGCTTATTAATAAGCTTCTACATGTTAAAAAGTTTATTTTTGGAGTCTTATCATCTTCTTATCGATAGTGCTGATTTGAATCATATCTCTAACACAGGGATGACAAGCATTCTATAGATAAATGTCGCTGGTCCCTATCATCTAGAGACCAGCAGCAATGGCAAATATCAGAGGAGGAATTGACAGAGAGGGAGTCAAAGACATAAGGCAAGGGATACGAGGGCATCAGAGCCTATTAAATGCAATGTTTGATTGACAATTGTACATACATGTCCAACTCTGACGGTGTGATTTGCGATTGTCTTGCTGTCGCTCAAGCTGCAGTGCACGGCATTCGCGGGCTAACTCAAGCTGGAAGTGATGCGGTTTCATATCCCTCGTTGCTTCTGCAGCCATGGAAATGGCACAAGACGTACAATCTTTGACTTGATCCATCTCTCTGCCCTGAGCTGTTGCTACGCTGGCTGGTGGCTTCTGAAGAAAAACTTGTGTCGTTTGTGCATCTGTCATGCACGCGAACGCATGTACCGTACATGATTGTTGAGAGTTCGTTCGACGATGCGTGCTCGATGCTAAACCAAACGGGAAGACGACGGAGGCCATCGCCATCGCTCTGCACTGAAACGAGGAACCTGATTTTTAGGGGGGCCAATCTGCTATCGCTGTGATGCTTTGGGTGATAAAAACGATGAATCTGACATTGAGCTAATCTTCTCTTCTCTCTAGTCTTCGCGGTGCTATGCTTTTATGAACTTTTTTTTTTCAGTTACAAGTAAGACACGTACAGACCTACACTGTTACACAAACACACATGCACACACATCCTTCAACACAAACTGAAAACCGATGGCTCACTAAAGCGTATTGAAAACAAACACGTGTATGCACAATTGTTGATATTTTCTCTGTTCAAAATACAGTAACAGTTACTACTTAGATTAGACACAATATAATCTACATATAAGTAGTTTAGATTTATAATACTAGATTATACCTAATTTAATACTTAGTTTACTATATTTTACTACAGAGAGTAGGGAGATATGAACCTATACACAACTCTACAAAATCTTTGGTGTTTGATAATGATATAGCTTAGATGCAGAAGCAATACTGTTAGATCGTTGTTTGGATAATTGGATGATTAATTAGACCCAACCCCGTTCAGATGTCAACACTTATGAGCCGTGTCGAAAGAAGGAAAAGGACTAACAAATCGTTTGATAATCTTGACAAGAACTTTCTCAGCTAATCGATCGCTCTGGTTGGAGAAGTAACTAGCTGGCACCAATAGTTTGGACCGTACTTATCATTGACAAGAAAGAAAGAAAGAAGGGGAAAATGACTAATGAACTACCCTGCTTGTGCTTTACAGCTAAAAGGAAATTATGCGCGCTCTATGTATTGTTTTGCCGATGAAGTTTGGCAAAGTTGGCGTCCGACTAGTGGCGTCAGATTTGATCCCTAGGTTGAATAAGATGACGGCCGATTTCATCTTTTTAGCATTCTGGTCTCTTCTAAGGTGCCTCCAGCCTGTTATGTACTATTTCCCGTCTCAAGAAGTGTTTTAGAGGTTAATATGACGTATTTTTTTATTAATATTAAAAAAAACTTTGGTGCACAAGTATAAAAATGTTACACAAGTGATCACACATGTATTGCAAATTTATGTCGACTGCACACACATCCTATAATAACGTACTTTTATGACCGGACAGAGTATATAATATTTTTTTCTTAATCACAATGTAGAATTAACTAATTTTCCTCGTCTAAAGTGTTCGTATTTATTAAGTGATTTTCTCACCTTATTAAATAGAGTTTCAAAACAAAAGCAACACCACAATAGAGAGGTGAAACTATCCTTTATATCAACATTGTGCTTTACCACCAGATGGCATGCATTAACCATGCTAGGATATGATACGGCCCTTGAGTAGGTACCGAGAGGTAACAAAATTTGGCACCTCACAATTCCTTAGTCCTTAGATACTAAGAAGTACCAAATTTATACTGAAAAAATTCTTTGAAATTTAACGTTGAACATATTTCCATTTATTCCCTCTATTGAATCCCTATGCCCCTAGCCATTTTTTCTTCAGGAGAAAAAGTAAAAAACTTCATCATCTAATGACATGCAAGATGGATACAAGTGTTTTGACTTCTTATAGTCCCCTTTGTTAATGTAAACAATTGTTAATCCAAATCATGGTCTCCCTAAATAAAATAGTGAGAGAGAATGAGAGATGTCGTGAGGTCCAAAGGAAAGGAAAAGGAGGCAGCAGCCAGGCTGGCCAAAGGAGAGGAGTGGAGGTTGAGATTAACCTCTCCTCCCTAAGACCCCGCCATGCTCATCTAAAATAAACACCCCTCCACCTTCCTCTCCATTCCATTGAAACCAACAGCTAGAGCCCAAAGAGAACAATAACAAAAGCAACAACATAACCAGAGCAAAAGGTGAGGAGCAGACTGAATAAAATCTCTCCACGCCGATCCTTCTCTCCTTCGGCCTATTAGCTAAAGAGAGGAGCAGAGATATATGTAGAGGGAGATCGGTGCCGATCCTATTGAGTTGTGAATTTTCTTTGTCCTGTGGTCAGGGGAGGGAGAAGATGAGTCTTTTCGGCCTTGGAAGCAAGTATGGTCACCTGTCTCTCTGGTTTCTTTGGATTCTGATTACCTTTGTTCTTGTGTTTCTAAGTTTCTTGGCCATGTTCTGTTTCTTGTTCTGCGTCGGTTTCTGTTCTCGATGTTGTTTTTTCATATTGTGTTTCTTGGGTTGAGAATGTTTGCATGCTTGTTATATGCCGATTTGTTTCAGATGAGCATCCATGTTTTGAATTGTGATCATCTTGATTTACAAAACAGGGTGGAATAGACAAACGGTTCTGAACTGAAGAACAATCAAGCTTGCATGTTCTACTTGTTCAAAGTGACAATCAATTCTGAATTGTTCAATGGCCATTGCATTTTACAGACTTTTTCTTCTTTTCTTCAACGGCATTAGCAAATGCTTAATTGCCTACGTATGTGATCATTTTTCTTCTTATTTTTCTGAAATGAATTCCTTATTATTTTATTTTAATTGGGCAACAGGAACCAGAAGACATTTAGGCCAAAGAAGAATGCACCATCTGGCAATAAGGTTCGCAGTTTTTCTGCCAATGATTAGATTATTATTATTTCCATCCTGTCAAAGTGTACTTATTCTCATATTTGCACCAACCATCAGGTGATCACAACTCCTTGCAACCTTTTCAGATGCAAAATATTACAACAAACAATTAGGCAAAAAACTGGTGTATTGAAGAATTATAAATCAATTAGAATGTTACATAAAAACACTATACAGACACACTGTCATATGACAGACTCTTGCAGAATGAAGAGTGAAGATAAATGTTTCTTCCTGATGATTTTCTGGTGTCTGTGATGCAGGGTGTGCAGCTGAAAAAGCACATTGATGCAACCTTAGGAAGTGGGAATTTGAGGGATGCAGTTAGGTTGCCTCCTGGAGAGGATATCAATGAATGGCTAGCTGTTAATAGTAAGCTTCATAAAGCTGTCTTCTTAGGAAATGAAATAGCTTAGGTGTTTCATTAATTCCATGCACTAATGAATGACTTGATGCTTGCTTGTTCACAGCTGTTGATTTCTTCAACCAGGTGAACATCTTATACGGCACCCTGATGGAGTTCTGCACACCAACTACATGTCCAACAATGTCTGCCGGACCTAAGTAAGATACATGTATGTTTGGAAGATGATTTTGTCATTTTACAGAACCTGTAATTTTACTGCTGAGAACATATTTCTTTGTCAGGTTTGAGTACAAATGGGCTGATGGAGTTCAGATCAAGAAACCCATCGAGGTTTCAGCACCGAAATATGTTGAGTATTTGATGGACTGGATTGAGGCCCAGCTCGACGATGAATCCATTTTCCCTCAGAAACTTGGTATTCAACAGTTCACAATATATCACCTAATTCAGAAGCTACATTTATATGATTAGCTTGTTGTTAGGTCTAGTACTTCTTTATCTGATGGATTGATTTGCCTTTAACTATTTATGCAGGAATCCATTTCCCACAAAATTTTCGGGAAGTCGTGAAGACGATATTCAAGCGTCTATTCCGCGTTTATGCTCATATTTACCACTCACATTTTCAGAAGATTGTGAGCCTCAAGGAAGAAGCCCACCTTAACACCTGCTTCAAGCATTTCACATTGTTCACCTGGGTTTGTTGCCATTTGATCTCCCCCTCTCTCCTTATTCCTCCTTCTATATACCATGGTTGACTACTGTCTTGTAATGCATTTAATCAGTTAAGGACTTATTCTTATTAGTTTTTACAATATTTGTGTATTATTTGATCGAAGAAATGTAATCAATTTAGATGGAGAAGATAGAGAGAAATTTCCATGGATTCTATTTTGACCTGATGGGATCTCGTCTTGATTTGTTTGGCAGATATGCCCTTTCTGATTAGCCAGTGTTACTCACTATTTATTCTCCAAGTAAAAAATGTGAGATAAATTTTATGTACTGCTGCTTTTTATTTGTGTAATTTCAACCATAATGTTCTTTGCGCAGGAGTTCAAATTGATCGACAAGGCTGAGCTTGCGCCACTTATCGACCTAATTGAGTCCATTGTTTCAGTTTGCTGAGATGGCATCAACAAATGTGAAGACCTTTGTTTTTTCTTTGTTTTTAACTTATTTTCCTGGTACAGCAAGGTGTGCAGAAAGAGTGAGTTCGTGGTTAAAAGAAATGATCGAATAAGTCGGGTTTTTTTCTTCTGATCTTGTGTTCCCTTTTCTGTCTATTCTCTAAATTTAAGAGATGCTTATCTCATGAACGTTGGGGTAAACTCAATGGGGGAATAGAGGAAATTGTTATTGTTCTCTGCTATTTCTTGCATATATGAAATTGTTTTTACCAGGAAAATTGTACTGATGTAACATAGGATAATCTAACAAGGTTTCATACTTTTATTCCCTGTGATGAAAATTGTTACTTTGAGAATTCCTAGACGAGCGCACAGTTTTTTTTTTAGAGTGAATATACATCCAATTTGAGTATTTCCAAACTAATCGGCACTATTTACACCTGCTTGTCAAATACTCCATCCGTCATAAAATAACTTTATTTTTCATCCTTTTTACACATACCAATACAAAATCAAAAATACTATAATAATATCCACTTTATCAAATTCCAGTACAATTATTTCCTACTTTATTTAATTCTAATGTATTTGTTTTCTACTTTTACAAACTCCAATATGATTGATCAATAAATAAGCGAGGGCAATGATAATTTTATTTTAAAACGAATAGAGTAAATTTCATGGAACTATCACACATTTGCATTGTAAATAATGGAAAATATGTTAAATCACATGAAAACTTAAAAATATTAAACTACATGAACTTGAATCAAAACTTGGATCAGACTTTATTCTAAAATATAAGCACTTCTATATTGTTTAGCAATAATTAAGGTTAAGGAGAAAAGACTTAAGTACTCCCTAATGATTGGAAGTGGAAGGTTAGAGATAAGATGAAAAAGAATTTGAATGGAAATTGATTGATAAAAAAATTAGCAGTTTGAATAGTTCTAAAATTGTCGAATCTTATAAATGCTTGTATTTTTGAACCGAGCAAGTAGTTGCAAACTAGCAACATGTTCTTACTAAAGCATCAAAAAAGCACTTATTTCCCCACTTATATTAACAGAAAAACATTTTATATCATTATTCTGAATAACAAGATGAAAACCAAAGTTTGTTCAAGCTTGAATTCTTTTGGGCCAGGCTAGGCCCAAAATAAAAGCCCATCCCCTTAGCCATGCAAACAGGGGAAAAAAACTCAACCTCGCATCCCACCTCTTCCCCTCACCGCCACCGCCGCCCCAACCCGGCACGCCCTAGTCCGCCTCGCCTGCGGCGGCGGCTCTACCCGCCGGCGTGCCTCCACCACCGCCGTCGCTTCTCGGGGGTCAGAAACCTGACACCGCCGTCGCCATGGATCCAGGAATGGCGCTGTTCGCTGACCTCCCGGACGAGCTCGTCGCCGACATCCTCTCCCGGCTCCCGACCCGGTCTGTCTGCCGGTGCCGCGCCGTGTGCAGGTCCTGGCGCGCCCTCACCTCCGACCCGCGGTTCCTCCGAGCCAACGCCGCCCGCGACCGAGCCACCGCGGTCCATATGAGTCATCACCAGCACCTCTCCCCTTCCTCCCGCGACGACGAGCTCACCATCCGCCTCGCCTTCGTGTACGACACCCACAACATGCCGTGCCGCTTTTTCCACTTGGAATCGTGCAAGGATGGCTCCTGCAAGCTCCTAGGCTCTTGGGACGGGATAATCTGTTTAGGTGTCAGGAGAGACTCGCCGGCTTGCCACGCCGTTACCGTGGTCGTTAACCCCGTCTCCATGACCTGCGCCGTCGTCGGCAACCCAATGCCGGAGGCGGAGGACGGCGAGTTCATCGCCGGGTACGCCCATCCGATCACCTTTGCCTTCCACATCATATATTGCTGCTACAAGCAAGGCAAACCGGTCTTCCAGGTCATCAAGGTCGGAGACCCACAATGGCGTGAGATTGAAGCGGTCCGCCTCGCCTCGGTGGCTGACACACTAGCTGAGATTGATTATGGTAAGCAAGCTATCAGCTCTGTTGCGTTGCACGGGAAATTGCACTGGCAGCTGCGAACGAATTCAGCACAATGGGTGATACTGGTATTTGATATGGTCACGGAGGAGTTCAGATCCGCAATGCACAAATAATTGGGTAAGAGGATTGGTTGTGTTGTCTGGCAGGCTGTGCAGCCTTGTCGTCCCTGAGTCCTTGATTATGGAGATGTGGATTCTTGAGGACTATGATGAGCATCAGAGTTGGCTGCTCAGGAGAATAATTGACATGACTGCTTCGGACAAGATATTAGATTTATTGATTTTTTGGGAGTCAGACATGAGGATGTTCCTCAAGGTGGACATGAAGTAGGACATTGACCATGAAGTTGAACAGATCATAATTCACCATGGGAACAAGATTACCTCGCACTTCATCAATCATTTTGAATGTTGCCGCAAAGTGGCTGTTTACAATGTTAGGTCATGACTCAGATGGGCTTGAATAGACAGTTGGTCATGTACAAGGAGAGCATTGTGCCATACCAGATGAGCTTTGGCGTAACCTTACAGTTTTGTGAAGGGCAACATGATTTCCTTCTTCCAATTTAAGTAGCAGAGAATGAACCTACCTGCTAACTGTCTCTTCTATCTAAGGACATTATCCTTTTCTTTTACTGATTACATTCATGTATCAAACGCTATTTCTTACTGATCCTTACAATATTTTCTACTGGACCTTCAACCCCATTGTGCAAGAGCAATCTGTTCAGTTTTGTTGAGTAACTCTCTTATGTTTGTTTCTTGCCAGGTGATGTTAATAGAGGATAAAATGTACTCCGTTTTTTTATATTTGATAACATTGACTTGTTTGATCATTCGTCTTATTTAAAATTTTTATGCAAATATATAAAAATATGCTTAAAGTTTATTTGATAATAAAACAAATCATAACAAAATAAATAATAATTATGTATTTTTTTAATAAGACGAATGGTCTTCAAAAGTTAATGGCATTAAATATAAAAAATCAGAGAGAGTATGTTTTAGCTTTTTTGTTTTTTTCGAATGGATAAACTTCATAGGCCTGTGCACTCTGTTTGCCTGACTATATATACTCCTTTTGTGGTTAAGAAATACGAATATATATGTACAACTAATTTAGTTTCTGAAATCAGTTGATATTGACTCTTCCTAAACTTGCTTTATTGATTTCTATTTGTATGGCATATTTGTGTTTCCTTTTCAGGATAAGTATTTATCACCTAGGCTACTATACTTTCTTGTCATTTGTATGTTGTCTTCAGAAACTAAGATATCAATGCTCAATCATTTTCGGGATCTTTGGTCGATCATTTTCAAGATCTTCGGTTACATAGATTGATGCCCTAGTTTGTACCGCGCAAGTTTTGGTATTGGCAAGTATGCACTGTGTCGTCATCATAACTGAGATCGACTTTGATAAGCAAGATACTCTGAGATCATAATTCACCATGGGAACAAGATTACCTTGCAATCCATCTATCCTTTTGAATGTTGGTGCGACGTGGCTGTTTACAATGTTAGGTACAAGTACTGGTGCACGGAGAGGATGTGCTATAATGGAGAGTCGATCATGTACAATGAGAGCATTGTGCCGTACCAGATGAGCTTTGGCATAAACTCAGTTTTGTGAAGGGAAACGTGTACCTCACAGTTTTGTGATGGGCATCGTGTTTACTGTCTTCCTTTTTGAGTAGCAGAGAATGAAGTTACCTGTTAGTTATGTCTCTTCTATATACCTAAGCGCGTTATCCTTTTCTTTTACTGGTTACCTTGGTCTACTGAGTATTATTTATTATTAGTCCTTTTAGCTGTAATATTTTGTCATTGGCCTCATAAGGTTTTTACCCTCAACCCCATTGCACAAGCACCACCTGTTCAGTTTTGTCGCCTGAAGTTTAAGTTACTCTGTCGTATGTTTGTTTCATGCTGGGTGATGTTAATAAAAGATAAATGTATGTTCAAACTTTCTGTATTTTCTAAGTGAGAACACACAGATAAACTTCATAGTCTTGGAACTAATTTTTTCATGGATCATGACTGTATATATACACTCCTTTTGTGGTTACGGAATATGATATTATAATCAACTGTGTTTATGCATGGTTATCGTCAAAGTTTGATCCTCCCTACCTGCAAATTGTACGAATAATTTGGTTTCTGTAATCAGTTGATAACTAGATATTGATTCTTCCTTAGCTCGCTGTATTGATTTGTCTTTCGTATAACATATCTATTTTTCATTTTCGGGATCAAGTATTTATCGCCTAGGCTACTCTGCTTTCTTGTCATTTATATGTTGTCTTCATCGATCAATTTTGGGATCTTGGTTACAAACATTGATGTCCTAGTTTCTACTGCATGAGTTTCAGCATTGCCAAGTATACACCGTCATGTTTTTTTCGTTGTGTTGCACCATATACGTTGTACCTCATAGTTTTGTGAAGTGCAACGTGCTTACCGTCTCCCTTTTTAAGTAGGCAGAGAATGAACTTGCTAATGATGTATCCTCTATATGAGCACATTACAGTAGAGAATAATCTTACCTGCTAACGATGTATCCTCCATCTGAGCACATTATCCTTTCCTTATACTGGTTACATTGACCTTGAACATTATTTTTTACTGGTCCTCATAAGGTTTTGCCCTCAATCTCTTTGAGCAAGCGCCACCTGTTCAGCTTTGTCACCTGAAGTTTAAGTGACTCTCACTTGTATGTTTGTTTCTTGCTGGGTGATGTTAATAGAGGATAAAATAATGTTGTTCAAACTTTCTGTATTTACGAATTGGGAACGCATTGATAATCATGGGCCTATGCACTATTTCTTCATGATTATATACTTCTTTTGTGGTTAAGAAACATGGTCATATACTCGACTGTTTATTCATGGTTATCGTGAATGTTTGATCCACCCTTCCTGCAAGTTTATTGACAATTTAGTTCTGTAATCAGTTACTAAACTTGCTGTATGATTTCTCTTTCATAAAACATATCTATGTTTCTTTTTGGGATCAAGTATTTATCGCCTATATTACTCTGCTTTCTGTTATTTATTGTTCTGTCTAGCAACTAAGATTTCAATGCTCAATCATTGTGATCTTTGGTTACATACATCGATGTCCTAGTTTCTACTGCATATGAGTTTTAGCTTTGCCAAGTATGCATCATTGTGATTATTTTCTTGTGTTGGCGTCATACTTGAGATTGATCTCATCAAAGAGTATCAGGAAGCTGAACATTTTTACTATGTCCCTCTTTTGCATTCTCCTTGCTCGTTCACCACTTGCCGTGGCAGATTCAGTTGTCGCCTTGTGTGTAAACCTCTCAGGTCAGGAGGAACCAGGAAGAGTGATGCAAGAATCTGTTGTCAATTCTATTAGGAGTTTAGCATGTTGACAAAGTAGTTAATTTCTTCGGTGTAATGAAAATTTTGAGCTCTAATAAGCCTAGAACGCATATATGTGACTGCCTATCCATGTGCTGTGTCTATTTTCATGGTGGCAATGACCCAACAAATAAACTTGTTTTTATTACCCTATACTTGCTCTGTTTTTTTAATCTTTTCTGAAGATTAATCGTATCAGTGACTATCCCGCATGAGAGTCACGTGATACTTTTTTTTTGAAAACACGTGATACTTGTTTGGTTTATAGTAAATTTTGTCAAACTATATATCTTAGATTAGATAACGATAGCATCGCACAAGTGTGGACAGTGTTGCTAGCAAAACGCCACAAGTTATAGAAAAAAAAATCCATATAACCCACCAACTTTTAGCATTAGGCCATGGATAAGACCATGTTCTTTGTCGAGGAGCATGTTCTATTTGTCTGTATAGTTGATATTTACAATTAGTGAACGTGCCACTGGTTGATCATGTCAGTCGTACATTTATCGTAAGAGATTACTAATTGGCTATATCTTGTCCTCACTAACTTAGATAAAGCTACTTTCAGGAGTACGCATTTATTTGTTCGTATTTTTAAAGCATTATCAAATCGAATAGGTCTAAAGATATTTGTGAAACATCCCAATCACATATTTGAAAACATCCACTTTGATGCTAAATAATTACGTATTATTAAAAAAATATCGTCGATCAAAATCAAACTAAAATGGAGAGAGTATTATTAACTACCTGTAAAACATTATACTCCAAATTTTTGTGAAAAAAAATATAGGAGCATATATGTCGTAGTGCTTGCCTGTATTTGCATGCCAAAATTGGAATAGCAACCAGTCTCTTAGATGCTATCCTACTCTTTACTTCCCTTAATTTCCCCCAAACTGAATTCGAATCAAACAACCGCCTCGCTCCCGCCAAAAAAGGCAACGTCCCGCGCTCCTCTCAAATACGCCGCCACCCCCACACGCCACGCGCGAACGCCAAGACCGACACCGACACGGCTTAGCTATCTACTATCTCGCCGACTAATCCCCCTTCCCTCCCTCTCCCTATCGACTACAACTCCGGACAACTCGCCGGCCGCGCTTCCGCCGCCGCCGTCGTCGAGCTACCATGGCGGAACCGCCGGCGCCGCCGGGTGGAGAAGGCAATAACAACAAAAACAACAAGGGGAAGGAGAAGGTGGTGGAGTACGGGAAGAACCGGCACGGGTTGCCCGTTGGCTACTACTTCATCCCAAAGGACCTCGAGCTCCTCGCCATCCTCAAGTGCAAGCTCGTCCACGGCGAGCTCCCCGGCGCCCTCAACAACGTCTTCGAGCGGGTCCGGATCCTCGACTTCCACCCCGCCTTGCTCCACAGTACGTACGCACCGCCACCTCTCTAGCTATACCTCTCTCTTTCGTTGTCTTCTCTTCTTCTTCTCCGGCGACGGAGGCACTGCTACTTGGGTTTTGGACGTGGGTGCAGCCACGTACTTGGGGAACAGGGAAGACGGGTACATCTACTTCTTCAGCAAGAGGGAGTTCGCGACCAAGGAGGGGAACAAGAAGCGGCCGGTGCGGGTGGCGAAGGGCGGGACGTGGAAGGCCTCCGGCGGCAGCAAGACGGTGAGGAGCAGGAAGGTCGGCGGCGTCGACGTCGGCCAGAAGCTCACCATGGTGTTCTACGAGCGGAGGTTCGACGGCGACAAGAACCCCATCAAGACCAACTGGGGCATGCACGAGTTCACCATGATCATTCCTGGCTCCAAGAACAAGGTAACTACTAATTAATTTCGTTTAAATCAAACTGCATCATCACATTGCACTACATCTTGTAATTAAATCGATTGTACTCGTTGATCGAATTTGGATGCAATTGTGGAAATTAAATTTGGCTTGATAAATTTTGTCGATTTTGGCCAAGGTTGAGGACCTTGCCGTGTACCGCCTATACAAGATCAAAAAGGAGGAGGCGGTGAACACTGCCGCCACGGAGCCGAGCACGGACATTCCCTCCACGTTGGCGGCGATGGCGCCGCTGCCATCACCACCGCCACAGCCAATGCCTGGTCAGGCCGCTCTTCCACCGCCACCGCCACAGCCATTGCCGGACATGATCGGATCGCCGTCATCAATGGCACTCTCACTACCGCTGCCGGGCTTGGCCGGGTCGTCGTCGGCGATCGCGCTGCCACTACTGCCGCTCCCGGCCCTGGCTGGAGGGATGATGTCCATGGCGGACCAGGCGAACGTGGCGTCGGCCTCACAGCCGTACGCGGCGTCGCAGACAGGCATTGAGCTCATGCAAGATTGCAACCTGTTCGCGTACAGTGGCAACTGGGAGCCATTGCCGAGCTCGCCGCCGACGGGGTGGTCGTCACCGAATGGGCCGGTGCTGCACGACGGCTACCTCGAGATGGAGGATCCAACAAAGTGGTTGGCGGAGGTGGAACAACTGATGCTGCCGATCGCCGCGATCCCGCCGGAGCCGATGGACGGTACCGGGCAGAACTCGCCGGCGCCACCAGCCGTGGACCGCCAGCTCTCGCCTCTGCAGGGCGCCGCCGACAACTACAGCCACCACGAGCTCGTCGACTACGGCGGCGTCCAGGCCCAGCACGAGCATCATCGGCAGGAGCCGCAGGCGGCGGTGGTGGATGGCGCAGACGGCTTCGGCGACGCACAGCAGGGCTCCCCCTTGGCGGCGGCGGCGGCGGGGCCCGAACTCAACGACATTCTATGCAAACCAATGATGAATAAATTATGCTTTCAATTTGACGATGGCACCACAATTGACTTTGAATTTGATGATGTCGAGACGGCGGGCGCGCCGATGTTGATCAACGATGGCGGTGCCGGCGATGCCGCAGATGGAGGAGACGGTGGCTCTCAGCCTCATGATGATCAACAAGACGTATGCAGAAATTAGGCTCCGTTTCCAACGCTGCAATTTTCATTTTTCTTGATCATAATTCTTTGTTTTCAAACTTACCCGTTTTTGTAAGATAATGCTCAAATTATACGAGTAGTTCCATGAGGGGCTGCAATTTTCTACATGTAATTGTAATTGTAATTGTAATCTATTGCTGGTTCTAAATTGCTCGAGTATGATTGCTTTTCGCGTAAGATGAATTTTCTCTATGTTTCAACCGAGTTAGGATAAATGGTTGAATTGACTCATGTTCAATGGGAGCATGTTCTTGCTTGGTAGGCATAAGGGGTTAAGAATACAAATAACGTCCAATAGCCTGGGAGCATGTTCTTGCTTGGTAGTCATGTGTTACTCCATATATTATATACATGTTAAGAAAATGATTCCACCCCCTAAAAAAATGGCATTGAAATACTAAAGAAATAAGACGTTCAGGTAAAGTTCTTTGCTTGCAACAAATTTAGATAAGAAATTAGCAATGCAACATGAGTACAAGCATTATGATTCACAAGATCATAGAACGGAATACTCATCAAAACCAGCAGCGTAACTCTCAGTAGAACATTGGTTACAGAACTACTTAAGTGGAGATATCACTTTGTGGTATATCAACTCCAAAGAAATCATAGTTACAAGATTAGAACAGTAAGGGAGCACTCAACACGAAATATGTCAACATCTCTTTGCTGATCAACTGAATATATATGTGCCCAGCCCATCCAAGGCCCAGCTTAGTTTGCTAAACTATCACCATAGACGGTTCTCAATTATGGTGGAAACTATATCTTTCATTGTTGCCTGCAGAAATGCCAAAATTGCATCAGACATACACGAGAACACTATTGATTTCAATACAGTTCACTATGTTTGCTGATTTGGCAAGATTCAGGAGAAAAAATAACGTGGAGAATTGCAGCCATATGAAGGTTTCAAATAATACCTGGGAATGATCCTTCAAACCAAGAGATATCATCAATGACTGTGCTGAGCCACTACCACTGCAACAAATTAGTATGAGTTCAACTGTACAAAATAGCAATACAGTCCCTTATACATAATAATCCTTTAGTACGTGTGTGTAGAAAATGGTGCGTAAATGTGAAAGAACAGTTTACAAATCAGAATTGAACGAACTACGTAACTAACTTCAGCAATGAAAGAGTCACCAAAATTGTTGGAGATGTAAAAAAAACATTGACCACAGTCAAACGGCCATTTCTGGAGACATTTGCATCTTCATAATGAAATCCAAGAGCAGCTTAAAAGAAGAGTAGTTAATTGGTAAAAATTACGTTCAAAAGTAAATGGAATCATACATAGATGTGTACACAGTTTCAAGTGTATTTCTTATCCACGAAATTAGCATGAAGATTAATTTTTAGTTGCATGAGAAGCAAACGGACATCATAAAAGAAGTTTACAAATATGTCGGGAAACACCAAATAGCGGAAGTAAATGGTGAACAAATCAAACCTTATATGTTCAATAAGTTGGCGTGCACAAGCTAGTAGCAACGGCTGCAATCACAACAATATACACATTCATTAGATGTATCCATTGTCAGACCTTACATTGAACAGTATAATAATCTTACCTCATCTCTCTTTCCAAAAAGCACAGATACATTGTAGGTTGGATCAGAAAAAACACTTTCATCCTTCCTATTAACGATTAAGAAAGCATTATCAGAAATATTAAAGTGGCAGGAAATACAGCACACAGTAACAACTACAACAACAATGCCTAGCTTTTCTATAAAATGTTATCAGGTTAGTTTTCCTAAGCTACAAACCTCCACAACATTGCTGTCACCTCATAGTCAGCACATCATCAATAAAGTGCTAGCTGTGAACTATCACCTATCATGTTGAAGAAATAACAAAACCATTATCCTGTATAAACTAGAGCATCCCATAAAGTTATGAGTTATGACCTGACATGCACTCCAAAATCTATGCTCAACAGTTTCCTAGCCTTTTTTTGCAACTAGGGGATAAACACACTGACATATATATGTGGATGAACTCTAACTGCTCTTTCAGAAACATGAGCTAAAAGCTGAGACCTGAAGGTTTCAAATTTTGATAGGACTAATAGCATGGAAATAAACCATGTTATGTAATATATGTTAATGAGAAGGCATCTGCACAAGAATCAAAAACATACTTGGCAGCTAATATGGTTCCCATGCATCCTATTTGTGTCACAATCACCTGTAGATTTTATGATATGTGAGCATATTTCATATGTGAAAACTTGGCATCTGATCGAATATCACTTGCAAGGTGCAACTGACCAGAAAACTATCCTCATACTTGCTGATAAGAATGTCTGTCTTATTGCCCTAGAAAACCGAGAAGGAAAATAAGTTAGCTGCATGCAAAGAACTCAAATGACTACCACCAAACTAGGCAAATGTGGTTCTTGACTTGTTGCAAGCACTAGACCATTACAACCTGCCAAAGTGATAACAATTAACAAAGCAACAATAGCCAATGCAGATGGTCTAATGACAGATGATATCTTTTTCGTACAGGGAATGGCTAATGATATCTGATACTAGTAATATTTTGAATTGGCTTCTCACCAGTAACAGTTTTATCAGTCTTTTTCTGAAGGTGTTTTATGACAGTATCATATACTCGCTTTAGTTCACAACAAAATAAGCCCCCAAATAAGATCTGAGAGGTTACTGAAAGCAGACTCCCTCACCTTGATATCCAGCGAGAGAGACTTGTGCGGCACAGGAAATTGAGCACTCGGCTGCACAAAATTCATCCCCATCTCCATCTGTGAAACCGGCACATAATCAGAGAGGCAGCAAAGAAGCTCATCGACACAACAGCACACAATAGAATCCAAACAAACTTCTCTGAACTAAACAGAAGTTACATAACAGCCACACAGCTTCTAAATTCCTAAATCGCTGCGTTTGCTTCGAGAAATCCCAGCGAGATTCCCAAATCAAGATAAAGTTAGGGGCCGAAGCACGGGGGAGAGAGAGAGAGTTATGACCGTCGGGAGGTGTGAGTCTGACGGCGCACCCGACCGATTCCCCTTCTTGCGCGCGGCGGCGGAGGACGGGAAGGGGTCGGCGAGTCCACGAGGGCACGCCCACGACGGTAAAGCCGTCGCGAGAGGGAGGGGGCCGATGTTGCGCAGAGTAGAGGGACCGAGTAAATCAGGAAGGAGAAGAAGGAGTCGTACCGGTGCAATCTGACGTCGTCCTCTCCGGCCTTCGTCGTCGTCGTCCTCTCCGGCGGCGAGTGAGTGGGGAGGGGAGGAGAAGAGCGGCGCAACGCGAGTGCGAGTACGCGACCAATCGGCGAAGGAGACGTGTCCACCTCCGCGCCCGTCCGATTAGGAGGCCCCCGCGCCAAGATTCGTGGGGACCACGCGCCGCGCGTAGGTAGCAACCAACCGCACGCACACGCGCCGCCGCATCTACCCACCTACCGGCGGGCATTGCGGCCACTCCTCCCGCCATTTAAGCAATCATCAAAGCTCGCACCAACCCGGAGCAAGCAAGCATCGATCGAATTCGAAACGGAGGAGTTTCCGGCCAGATCTCTGATCATCTCCCATGGCGCGCGCGGGCACCCAACGGCGCGGCGGCGGCGGCGGAGGGGCTGCGGCTGCTGGGCGGGAGGCTGAGCCCGTTCACGCTGCGGGCACGCATGGTGCTGGCGCTGCGCGGGGTGGAGTACGAGCTGGTGGAGGAGCAGAGCGACCGCCTCCTCGCCGCCAACCCCGTTTACAGCAAGATCCCCGTGCTCCTCCTCCCCGACGGCCGTGCCATCTGCGAGTCCGCCGTCATCGTGCAGTACGTCGACGAGGCGTGGGGCGCCGCCGGCGATGGCGTCGGCATTCTGCCGGACGACCCGTACGAGCGCGCGATGCATCGGTTTTGGACCGTCTACATTGATGATAAGGTAAGGGTAGTATTAATTACTTCAACTTTCTTGATGATTGTTTTTAAATATTTATTTACTCCCTTCGATCTTTTTTTTACATTATTAATCAATTTGATTTTATCTTTAACAGATAAAAACTTTTAAATTGCTATGCTTTAATGAATGCAATTAGTTTAGTTATATTTAACATATAAAGTACTTTAATATAATATAATATCTTTTAAAATATTTATAATTTTTTTTAAAAAAACGAGCTGTCAAAATTCATACGTGGATAGTATTTGATATTAATTAAAAAATAATAGAGGGAGTATTTTCTAAGTCTTAGAGTCAAGGAACCTAGAGATTTTTTTTTCTAGCGAGTGACAACTTATTTTCTATCTCCATCCATAGTTTAAGGTATTTAAATTTTGTCCTAATTTTAAGTTTTCTGAAATTTGACAAAGTTTATAGCAAAATAATTAACATTGACAATACTAAATCATGGTGGATTTTAATTAAACTAATTTGATTTTATAAATGTCGATTTATTTTTTATACACTTAATCAAAGTTAAATAAGTTTGGCCGATGGAGAGAGTACTATCATATTGCCTAACATTTTCCACCGTTAATAAACAGTGAAGCTCTAACTAGTGATCCTCTCGATTTTAGCAGTTCTGCCCCGCGTTAGACGCCATCTCACTGGCGGCAACACAAGAAGCCCGGGCCACCGCGACGGCGAACACCCGCGCCGCCCTGAAGCTCCTGGAGGAGGCCTTCGCTGCTCGCAGCAACGACCGCGTCTTCTTCTCCGGCCGTGACGCCTCACCGGGCTTCCTCGACGTCGCGCTCGGGTGCTTCCTGCCGGCGCTCTGGGCCTGCGAGAAGCTCAACGGGCTCATCCTCCTTGACGTCGCCACGACGCCGCTGCTCCGCAAGGTGGAGCGAGCGGTTCGCCACCATCCCGGCCGCCAGGGCCGTCATGCCGGAGACGGAGGAGGTGGTCGCGTTCACGAGGTTCCTCCAGACCAAGTTTGGTGTTGCACTGTAATTTTCCGGGGTTACCACTCTCTGGGAATTCTGTTTTAATTATACCTTGCTCTGTTTCTGCCGTCGACATGCGTGAATGGCTTTGGTTCAAAGCAATGCTGAGGATGGAATAAAATCCGTGAGAATTGAATTGATCATTCGATCGGCACAAGACCAGTGTCACACAGTTGGCTGTCAACTTTTAAACGCATTGTTTTGTCGTGCAGTCGTGCTCCAATGTCGGGGACAACAATCACACTAGGCTAAGTCTTACAAGCCGAAAAACAACCAGAAATTATTTTAGAGACACTGTGTTTTGCCAAAAAAAAGGCTAAAAATAAAAAGAGACGAAAATAACTGTAAATTAATTCTAAAATTTAATTTGGATGTGGTTTACTTTTTTGTCTACATCAAAATTTGCTAAGCCCCACAGTTAGAATTGAAGAGCATATAAACTTATGTAAAAAATCTAATTATACAGAAAAAGAAAAAGAGTTGATCGGACAGATTGACAATATATTCGGTTTATTTAAAAGATAAAAAGTTATTCAGATAATACCGAGTTTAAGAAGAATCCGTAAAAATTATCAACTTATCAAACTATTTTTACCGTATTGGTTAGGTCTGAGATAGTAGATTGAGCTATAAGTCAATAGGTCTTTACTTAGTGTTTTATCGGAGTAGTTAGCCGATAAATTATTCACACATCGAGTATCATGTCTAGTGTATGGGCTTTTCAGTCAATATACATATGTTAAGTGATTTCTTTTGAGCCTCACGCCCAGTATATTGGTCTCAACCGAGATATATATATCTTTAGAGAATTTCTCTCATCGGCTTAGCTAGCCGATGAGTTCACCTGTTTCTTTCGTTCGCGTGTTCGATCTAGTCTTCACCGTTTATGTGACATTAGTATTGGTTTCATACTATTTTGTTTTGGTCCAATATATTGAGATTGCCTTTAATGCTATCGTCACGGTGGTGATTGGGTCTCGTATTTTCAAAAGATCAGGTTTTTCTTGCTATTCATCGCATACTCTATTCAGAGTGTCATCGGTCTTGCAGCTAATAAATTCTTTATCTTACTCGGAGCATCATCGCACATTCTATTCGGAGCGCCATCGGCTCTGCAACCGATAGGCTCTTATTGCTTGATTATTTGTTTATACCTTCATCGGTTTCTCAGCCGATGGAACAGTGTTTCTGTTCCTATCGGCAACCAGTCGATAGCAAGAACGTGTCGGACGTAGCCGATAACTATCTTAATCCTATCGCCAATCAGTTAATAGTAAGAGTTCGTATCATCCCATCGTTTGACTGATCCATCTGTTTATATCCTTATCAATTACAGCGTCAAATTAATTGGTACGCCCACAACCCTAATAATCCCAACGAAGAGATTTTAAAACCGAAGAATCTGCACTGGAGTAAAACAGACTTCTGAGCGTATCGGACCTTTATCGACGAACACGAAGGATCGATTCAGCGCGAGCACTTTCTCTGTCCTAAAATATAGTAAATAAAATATGGACTATAATTCAGATTTATACTGAATTAGATACAATTCAGATTTATAGTAATAAGTTTGTCTAATTCAGTTGCTATATTTTATAACCATATGTCTGCCAATAGAAATAGGATGGGCAAGAGAAAATGGAAGGGCAGTCTGACTCGGCTGTTATTTTCTCACAATAAGTAGGCTGCCGAAGCCTGTAGCGAGCCGAATCCGAGAAGCTCTGGAGGTTTTCCTTTTCCCCGTCCAAGTTATTTCGAAGGCCCATGTAGCTGTAAACTGTAACGCTAAGGAAAAGGCCCATTTCGAAAAAAAGGAAGAAAAACGTGAGGAAAAGGGATCGGTCGCGAATCCCCAACCCGGCGTGCTCCGCGTCTACAAGCCGGAGCCACTCAGGACCAAGAGCTTGTTACGCATCGAGGAGCGCTCCTTCTACGGACTTGTCTCATTCCTCTGCTCTCGCTACCCAAATCTCGATCCCTATCAAGCCATGCGCTGCTTGCCTGAGGCAGATGCCAACTTGGTACTCGCTGATCCAAAGCTTGATGCCACTGTTACTGCGAAGAACAAGGAGCAGCAACGTCATGGTCTTTGTGAAAGCTCTGACTTTTATGAGGCCTTGAGTAAGGTGGAACAGCAAGCCCCATGCTTAAGCATCCGAGAAGCCTTCATGGCTGCCGCTATCGCTTCATGTCACCTTAACCCTGATGTGCAAGGGGAGTTTCTCTCTTCCTGCAAGCCAATGTTGGGGCCTCCTGCCCTATCACTGCTACAGAGTGATGCTAAACTCTCCTATGAAGATGTTACATGTTTTTCCTGCTCACTGTATACTAGATCAAACTCTCTTGGCAGGTCATTGCAGCTGCTATCTCCCAAGCAGAGATTCTCAAGTGCCAGAAGACATAAAATAAGACACTGGATGCGTGTGCATGCAAGAATATCTACAAAGGTCAAGGCTGTGTTATCCACATATGCACTAAATAATGGTGCTAGTTATTCCGCACCTTTTCAACTCTTTATTTGATGTTAGTTACGCTAGTGATTACCACCATGATACATTAAAGTCGCTCACTAATTTTGCCTCTCCCTTCCTTCTCCCTGATCACAGGAACCCACGTACGAGCTTCATGTTATTTTTGGCATCAACGAGCATGTATCTGGTCCTGGTGGATCGAAAAATAGTGATGAAATTCCTCCATACTTCTATCATCACTCTCATATTAATTTTTTGGCTAGTCAAAGAGGCGATCAATATGCCGGTGAAGCACCAATACTCTTTTGCGCTGAAATAGGCAATGATGAGGGCTATAATGGTGGTGTGGTGACATTGTGTTGCCCTGTGAGCTTTCCGTCATCATGTGCTGGTATTGATCCTCATTTCTTTGCAATTATGTATGAATTTGCTTGTCAACAAAAGCAGGATAAATTAGTAGTATTTATTTTTCCCCCACTAGTCAGTTTGCTTTGAAGAAATTTGATGCAACCTACTGTATGCATGTCATCATAGATAATTATCTATCAATTTGAAGAGCTTTTCTAACTTACAAATGTTCTATTTATATGTAGATAATTATAGAAGCTAGATCTCTGACGTGTCTTATCTAATTTACCATGTTTGCATGACAGAACAAGTTCGTTGCCTCTACTGTGATAATGAAGGGAGTAGAATTGTACATCCTTACAGAGAGATGTTCCATGGGTGTGAGATGGATTTTGAGAAGATGTGTGTGGAGAAGATCCATACAACGAGGAAGTTGATCCAGCATTTATGATGACGCCATTCTTCACCAACGATGGTATCGTCCAACATAATGACCTCATTGCAAATTATTTGGGAGGACTGGAAGAGGATTGCATCTATTGTGGTTATGCAGATGATGACGGTGATAAGGAAGATGTCAGTAGCGAAGATGACAGTAGCGAGTGTATGTTTGATTTAGAGTAGGGTGGGAGTTTACTACTATGACTTGCTGACCGTTGTATAGTCTATTCGAAGCCTAGAATTCTACTTATGTCGATGGACCGTACAATGTTATGTGAAGTTGCAGAAGATCCACATTAGTCATTTGAAGAGTGCAAGATGAAGTATCGAAGATCAAGATGATATGAGACATTGATCAAGCTAAATGTATAATTGATTTAGGACTAATGTGTTTAATAAGATATAGGTGAATAGTTCGATGGTGAAATAGAGTTAATATTGGCAAACAAGAAGATGGTATGAAGATATTCCTATAATTATAGCTTTCTATTTACTTTTTAGTATATAGAAATGTTGTACTATTAAAAGTAATACAATGCTGATGTGTTTGTTTATGTCTCGATGCTTAAAGTGAATTTTCAAAGTTCTTCCTTCAGAGAAATCTAGGACTTAACATATTCTCTAAGAGGTTTTAGACTTTGTGCTTGGTTGGGTTAGGTAGCCTCCTAAATAAGCTTTCATAGAATCTAAGATCATCGAAAACAGACTCCGGAGTAAGAGAGTTAAGATAGTTTTTATAGGGTGATGTTAGGGAGTAGCAGATACTCTGGACATTTTGGCTGGACACTCCGGACCAGATAGAGAATCTTGTCCGGAGTCTCTGGTGGTTTTGGTTGAATACTCTAAACTTTGAATCTGTGAGTAACGGCTAAGTTTTGAGGGCTCAAGTAATTATACCCCTCCATTCTTTGTAGTTGTTTTTGAGGCTAATTTTTGACAAGAGTAGATCTATCCAAAGTCAAACAACCCCTCCCAAATCCCCTACTTTGGTGATAGCTCTTTGTAAGATTGATTTGAGGAGAGAAATAGTTGAGTTAAGAGAGTGAGACGTTGGGAGCAAGTAAGATTATTTCCATTCTTTGAGCACTTAAGTTTATAGTAAGCAAATCTTTGATTGTTTTTGTTACTCTTGGAGATCAAAATCTTCTAGACTGCTAGGAGTGAGTCGTGTGAAAGTTTGTAAAGGTTTACCCTCATCTCCGTAAGTGAAGAGATAATTGAGTGAGAACAAAGCTTGTGCTTGGAGGTTGCTTGGTATAGCAAGCTTCACCAGACGTAGTAATTCATTGTCTAAGTGTGTGGATCTCGGTAGTCACTTGGGAACAGAGTTTTGCCTCGATGGTTGCCTAAAGGCTAAAACTTCATTCTTGATACTTGTTTGGTGAGACTTAGGATCGAGAGAGATCTAACTCCTTGGAGTCTCTCAACGGAGACGTAAAATCATTAGGATCCAAACTTCACGATCCAAACTTTCTTGCATTTTTTACCGTTGATTTGGATAACCTCTTTCCTCCGTTATCTTTAAGTGTGTCTATTTTAAATATCCTTTTAGACGCAGTGAAAGTGAACTAAAATATCTAGACTCAGTATCTGGAGACTTTGGTCAAGGGTCTTTATCTAACAGAGAGACTCATCCGGATACTCTAGCTATTTTGGTCGGACACTCTAGAGGACTTTGTCTAGATACTCCAGCTCTTTGGTCCAGATACTTTGGAGAAACTTCATTTGGATACTCTAGAGAACAATTTTATTCTGTTGCAAGTGTTTTCTAGGAACGACTTACTCATTCCCTCTAGGCCACATCAAGGTCCTTCCAAGGACACACTAGGGATGTCTCCTATATCTAACCAATTATATAAATATTGGCTAGAATAACACCTATTTCGAGCAATAATGATCTACAATCTTATGTCCTCGTCTCTAGCGCTTCATAATTATTGATATACAAGATTTTTATATGATAGCTAATTACTTAACCATAAATATCATATAACATTCGTATAGTTGCATTGTAATATGTTTAGATAAATTTTTCAAAATAATTAGTTCTTAATAATAATACATAGCTAAGACACGAAAGCACTAACTACGCACCATTAAAGTAATATAAAATATTTTTATTTTACAAGTAAGCCAACATCGCATATAAATATTTAGAAGTCCCAAGTTCCCACACGACATCACAATTGTAAACGAACTAAGTAAAAACCTTGATAATCGTATTTAAGGGATGATGATAACGATGAATATTTAGTATAGTTAACAAAGATGGGTGTCATCAATATCATATGCAATATAAGTATGACAACTGGATAGGTATGTCGGTTTTATGTAAATCAAGGACAAACATAATTAAAGTTTAATCTAAGTAATGCATTCTCATAAATAAAGTAATTTACAAAAATAGGATCAAGAGTGGTTAAAAAATGAGTTACTTTGGTGTGTAGCGGTTCCTAGTGCGTTGAAATCCGGTGTGAACTCTCCTTCGGGCGTGATCTCTAAACCCTAACCCTAAACAACATGGGGTACTAATAAAAGAAACACGGAAAAATAATAAAGACATTGCATAGAAGAGGATTTTTGAAAAAATTTGGAACTAGAATGAGGTTAAACAACGTTATGGATAAAAAGAAGTGGATTTTTCAAAAAAGGAAAATAATATTCTCAAAAATATTCCTTGGACATGTGGGGCCGAACATCCATTGGAGGAAGAGGATGCCTACGGCTGGTCTATGGGGTTAGTTAGAAAGAATGAGCCCACATAGGTCCCATCTTCTTTTTCTTTTTCTCTTCTTTCTTTATTTTCCTTCTCTTGCCTTTCCTTCTTAGCCTCTTTTCTTCATTGCGCAGGGGAGGCCAAGAGGAGGGCGCCGACCTGGCATGGGGGTGGTAGCGGTGGTGATAGGTCTTGGTGGTGGGCAGCTATGCTGGTGATGAGGAAGGCATCACCCAGTAGCAGGATAGAGGCAGGTGATGAGGTCAGGAGGTGCGGCGGTTGTGATGCTAGAAGGCGGGCATGACGACACCTGCATGGTTCTCTCGGGTGGCCTATGAGGCAAACAGCGACGAGCGCCTGGAGGATCGTTGGCGATGGTGGTTGTAGTGGTGTGACCGATGTGGCTTGGTCATCGACAAAGGCAGTAGGAAAAGGAAGGAAAGGAGAGAAAGGGAGGCTGCTATCTTTAGTTGCGACGACAATGGCGGTTTTGGTAGTGGTTGGGTTTGGCATGGTTGAAGAAGAAGTTGAGGAGAACCGCCAATGATAGTATGCTTGGTTTTTAAGTTGCTCCTGCTGTTTCGCGATGAACAGCATGACGATGAGCTTCCACGTGGAGCCGTGAATCGTGCAAAGTACTTGATGCTCTTCTGTATTTGTTGTAATGAGAAATGGTGCTAACTGTGTTGCTGTTGTCATGGGCTTGGCGTGTTCTTATTGCTTCCTAGCTCAAACATGAGAGCTTCACGCGTGTGAGTTAAAGGGACAGATAAATGCATGCATGCAAAGGTTGTCTATTTGTTTGTCTTACTCGTGCGTAGTGGAGAAGGGTTTCATGTGGGTAGGTTGAAATGATGGATGAGACGTACATGCATGTAATGGATGTATTGCCTTTAGCTTGAAAAGGGTTGTATAGACACAAGACAGGTTCATTTGTTTGGAAGGGACAACGCATACGTGCTTGTAGGTCATCTGGATAAGGGAAAAACAAAGAGTGCTGTTGCTGTTTGAAGAAATGAAAGATGGGAGGTTGGGAAAGAATCCAGCTTTACCGGTTTTATCTGCATATGATTACAATCAATGTGGATATGATATATGTTTTGACTTGCACGTATATAGGTGAGGGAGAACAATGAACTTAGGGTATGAGAGGAGATTAAATATGAAAGAAAATATTTATCGGGTGGTGTAGTTCTAAAAATAAAATTTAAAATTTTTACATAGATAGGAAGGAAATTATTGGATGGTATGTTTAAAATTTTGGGAATTGAAAACTTGACATTAGTGATCGTAGAGATTTAAGGTTTTAACAGTGAAAATAAGATTTAATAGCACTGTTAAATAAAATTTTAAAACTAGAATTTTTTAAAAATAGCGTGGGATACAGTTTGTGTCTGTTTTCGATGCTACCAGAGCATGTTAGGTATGATCAACAATTGAACAGGAAAAGGTGATCATCTTGATCACAAGATTGCCAGGGAACCTCTGCTCTTCTACAGCTGAATTAAGGAGTTTCATTGCATTTGCTGCAACCTCTTCTGGCCTTTCAGCTTCGTTTAGAGCAAACTTGGTTTAGAGAAGTTTTATAATAGAGATTGCTACTGCCTCTAATTTCATTCTTGTCATCTTTTTATTAATTAAAAGACAATATATATAATATATCATTTCTAATACACAAATTCTAATACTATTTTATTTAATTTCTCTTACACTAATTTTTATATATTTTTTAAAGTTCATGTAAAGTTTATTTCTTGTATGAGGGGTGGCTTATCCTCTCTCTTTGTGTCCTCAACATAATCTTCTGAGTCAACATGACATCTTAGGGTTAGTAGTACTTGTTATTAGAGTCCTCTAGACTTCTGCAATTAGAATCACAAAGAGGATAATACTCAGCTACGAAAGGGGCTCTTTTGCAAAATTGAACCACCCAGTTGTGTAATACTTCTGTTGAACAGAAGCATCAATCTGGGCTGTTTATGTTTCTGTTCAACAGAAGGATCCAGGCCACTGAACCACACTGGGCGGCAACCGCGGATAAGCTCTCTCCCCTTCGCTTCCACTCTCCTCCTCTCCCCCCCCTGCTGCATCACCACCGACCCGCGTCGCGTCCATGGCTCAGCTCCTCTCCTCCTCCGCTCCTCCCCGCCTCCATCTCGCTGCCACGCCAGGTACCTAGCTACCAACACCTCTCCGACGATTAATTATATTCTTCCATGGCTCATCTGGTGTTTTCTTGGTGCTTCTTTTTTGTTTGTTTGTTCTTTCTTTCTTTCTTTTTTCTATCCTTCTTGTGATTGCGAAATTTGATGCCTTCTAATGGTGGTGCTACCGTACCGTCGTTGTTGCTCCTACTCTTCAGGCCATGGCGCGCCTCGCTTGTCCGTGACGTCAGCATGCGCTGCTGCTGCTCCTGGTAACAAATTCTTCATAAATTGTAGCATCATCGATCTTCCAGTCCCAATTTATGGACATCCTATCCTAAGAGGTTAGTGTCTCGAATGGGCAGGGGCAGGGGCAGGGTCTCTGGTTAGTGTGAGGAGGAGCACGAGAGGGAAGAGCGCGAGGTCCCTGACTGTTCGGTGCGAGCAGGGAGCCAAGGGCGGCGGAGGAGGGCTGGACGTGTGGCTCGGCCGCGGCGCCATGCTCGGCTTCGTCGGGGCCATCACCGTCGAGCTGACCACCGGCAAAGGCGTGCTCCAGGTTAGCTAGCTCTCAGTTCTTCCTGCAAGATTGGCTCTGGTCTGCAGCGCAGGCACCGTACCGTAAACCTGCGAGGGAAAAAAAAAATCTCTGATGAAGACTTTGGTTTTGGTCCTGCTGCAGAACGTGGGGCTGACGTCGCCGGTGCCGACGTTGGCGCTGGCGCTCACCGGAGTGGTCGGCGTCGCTACCGCGTTCCTCATCTTCCAGTCGGTGTCGCAGGATTGATCGACGACGACGATGCAGCTCTGCTAGCTGCTTCTTGCTGCTTACCAATGGCGTCAGTCCATTGGTCTGTACTTGGCGTGTTTTGTGTGATGCGGGTGAGGAGTTGTGTTTCATAGAAGAGGGCAAACTGTACCGGTCTTAAAATCGTAGAGACCTTTCTCGTTCAGAAATTATTACAGTATGTTTTTGCATACCTTGCTAGTACTAATTTCCTCCACGTCCCTTCTCACTGCCGGTATAAATCCTAATGGGTAGCATGGTTCTGTTTTACGTCATTCCTCTATATGTTATCGGTTCCAGACTATATATATAACACTAAACTCAGCAAAACTTAAGAACTAACTCTCTGTTTAAAAGGCAAATTTGATGATTTGCCACTCTTTTGATGATCACCTGCCACCCTGATCAGGATGGCAAATCATTCAAATCTGCAGTATAAACAGCGGCGAATAATCATATCATCTAGTTAGGGCCTTTTGATTTGATTTGTAGGAGAAACAAATGATTTTTAGAGGATTTTAATTCTATGAAAAAAATTCCAATAAAAACCTATAAAACAAATGGTTGAATCCTATCTTCTTCTTCAAAATTTCCATGGATTAGACAATCCTATACATTTTTAAAGAAAAATAAGCATAGGGTGTTGCCTCATGTTTTCTTTTTTTTCCCACTAAATTCTTACGTTTCTGGTGTGTCTCGATTAAACTATGATTTTAAAACTTTTATTTTTAATGTTATAGAAGTTTAGGGAACATAACATTTCATTTATAAGTTTTCCCTCTTAGTTTTCACAGTCCCGTATTTCAAAATGCGGTAAAGTCGAATTTTATGTTGAAATAAAACTGTTTCGTGCAAATTTCCTGCACAGAAAATAATTATAAAAAACAATGCACGCGGCTGCCAAGTGCAAGGACTCCAATCCTCAACGGTCGGGCAGGGCGCCACGCGTGCGTCGGAGCGCGACTCTTCCCGCCATTTCCGTTGCTCCCCCGCCCCCTTCCTCCCTTTCCCTCCCTCCGTCTTCCACTCCTCGATCCAAATGAGCGGTTCCATTCCACCACCCATTCGCGCCACCACCACCACGGCTCCTCCTCGCCGCCGCCCGCCGCGATGCGCTTCCGCCCCGGCACCGCCGTGTGGGTGGAGCACCCGGACCACGCGTGGGCCGAGGCCGTGGTCGCGTCCCCCGCGTCCTCCTCCTCCTCCTCCTCGCCGTCCCCCTTCGCCGTCGCCGTCACCCTCGCCGGCGGCGCCAAGGTAGCTAAAACATTGTCCTGTGCGCTCCCCTGCATGCATGGTCGAAACGGTCGATGCGACCCGCCGCCGTCCGTGTGCGGTTTAAGTGTTTGATGATTTGTCTGGCCGGGGTTGTCTTGTCTCTGGTGGTGGTCTGGTCAGGCTGTGATCGATGGGAGGAAGGTCCTGCCGAGGGACACTGATGCTGACCTCGGGGGCGTCGATGACATGACCAAGCTGGTCTACCTCCACGAGCCTGGGGTGCTCTGTAATCTCGCACTGCGGTATGGACTCAATGAGATCTATGTAAGTGTTTTCCTTGTGTGCTCTCACTCTCTCTGAAGTTCATCATCACGTCTTCGTAGTCCTCTGTATATGTAGTACGTGTGTGTGGAACTGGAATGGGAAACATTGTTCTTTTATTGATTTTGGCAGTCAATGTTATGTGGGTGCACACTGCACAGCATGTCCAGGGACCATCACAAATTCCCAATGCTACTTGTTATGGTGTGCCTTACCTGTTATCAGGTACCATGTACATATCTGCATGCATGGAATCTGTGTAGGTTGTCTTGTGGCCCACTTGATTCCATGGTTTTTACACTAGTGAAATTGTTGCGTTGTGTTGTGGCACCTGTTATTGAAATTGTTTCTTGGGTTGCATGGACTTACTCTTGTTGAAACCAGATAGATGTCTGCAATCACATATGTTCATGAGAAGCAAATCTTGTATAGTTTTATGCAATCTGATATGGAATTCTGTGTATGTTACTTGTTACATGGTACTTTGGCAAATGTACTGATGGTTCTTTGGTACTTGGTAGACATACACTGGGCGCATTTTAATCGCAGTAAACCCCTTTGCAAAGCTTCCTCATCTTTATGATATGCACATGATGGAGCAGTACAAAGGCGTGCAGTTTGGTGAATTGAGTCCACATGTTTTCGCCATTGCAGATGCATCATACAGGTATAGATGCAAAGCCTGCTGTGAGGATTTATGATATAGAAGATTATGGAGTAACACTGTCTCCATTCTTGTAGAGCTATGGTTAGTGATGACTGCAGCCAGTCCATATTAGTCAGTGGAGAAAGTGGTGCTGGAAAAACAGAGACCACAAAGCTTATTATGCGATATCTTACTTTTGTTGGGGGCCGTGCAACAGGCGATATAAGGTCTGTGGAGCAACAAGTTCTAGAGGTAAGCGTTTCAGATCTGTCATGAAAAGCGATTCTGGAAGCAATTAGCAGGGATTTGGAAATGATAGCTGGGTCAAACCAAATGCCGATTCTTTTTTGTGCTTTTGTGGGGTTAAACTTTTGAAACTCCGGAACATGTCTTCGAATCAATGATACACCTTTTCAAAACCAAGAAGGTGTCAAAAAGGGGGCTTTTGGGTGTAAACCAATTTAAATTTCTGAAAGCAGAACCAGGGTATGGGTGTTCTTTCAGAATACTGATAATTAGTGGGTTTTCACAAAGGCTTTATTTTTCTTTGATAGTATCAAATGGCTGTAAGTTATCTTACATTTCCATATGTTTTGTTGTTGTTTTAATGCAGTCAAATCCTCTGTTGGAGGCTTTTGGTAATGCACGGACGGTAAGGAATGATAACTCCAGGTGAGCTTATTTAAGAATTTTCCCATCACGACTAAATATATGTATCCTCTTGTTTGTCACTAAGGTAACATTAGTTCTTAGTTGGGAAAAGTGCAACCAATACAGATCTATTATCCCCCAGTTAAAACATAATGAAGAAATGTAAGAGCGCTTATCACTAAACTCCACAGGGAACAAGCTTTTTATTGTATCATATCCAAAGGGATGAGAGGAAGGGTTGTAGGCTTGCAGATTGGCATCGAAGCACACTTGGTTCTTTACTATTTTGTTGTGTATACCTTCATGTTGTCCTTATTTATTTATTTAATTTGATTGCAGTCGCTTTGGGAAATTTGTTGAGATTCAATTTGACAAATCAGGTAGAATATCGGGTGCTGCAATTCGAACTTATCTTCTGGAAAGGTCTCGTGTTGTACAAATATCTGAGTCTGAAAGGAATTACCACTGTTTTTATCAACTTTGTGCATCTGGGCAGGTTTGTTTATATACTTAGAGTTGATTTTTTAAACTTTTAGTAGCCTGTTTTAATGTTCCCTATTATCCAGAATATGACTCTGTAAATGTTATTCTACATATTTCATAGCAGTACACTGAAATGCCATAATTTTTCATAACGGTCTTGTTCCTACATGTTATTGTTACATTTATGAGTATACCATCATAGACTCGTGGTTCATCTAAAGCTCTTGAGGGGGAATGAGAAAGGCTGAAACATTGATGGAGCACTCAAAAGTCAAAACAACTACGAAAGTAAAACTATGGTTGATAAGTCACTTGAAAAAAGTATGACAATGCTGCTTTTTAATCTTAGTAACTACTAAAACTATATTTCCCTCTCTAATTTTTTCATGGAACATCATAAATAAAAATCATTGGATTATCTCCTGATCAGTGATTTTTGTGAACCACACAGTGATAGCATGAGAATGGTTTGTTCTATATTCTGTGTCCACACTACAGTGAAGTTTGGTATTACTGTTAATTAGAAAAATTGAGACTATGCCATTCCTTTCATAAGTAATAGAATCTTCTATTCAGTTTAACTTTCTTCCACACCACAAGTCTTTCTTGAATCAATCCTCATCTTCACCTGTAATGTGTCACACTTAGTTACCTTATAATGATGGCTTATGGTCTGTAAATATTTGTATCTCCAGGATGCGGATAAATACAAACTTGCTCACCCCATGAACTTTAACTACCTAAATCAAAGTCATACATATGAGTTAGAAGGTGTCAGCGACGCAGAGCAATATTTGAAAACGCGGAGAGCAATGGATATTGTTGGTATAAGTTTTTCTCACCAGGTTGATATTAATCTTATTCCTACTCTGGCCAAGAATGTTATTCAATTAGTGTTTTTCTTTGATAGATACCTTGGACTCACAAAGCTTTGTTTGCACTCACAGGAAGCCATATTTCGAACTGTGGCTGCTATCCTTCACCTAGGAAACATTGAATTTTCTCCAGGGAAAGAGTTTGATTCATCTGCTGTCAAGGATGAAAAGTCTAAATTCCATCTCCAAATGGCTGCTGATTTGCTCATGTGAGTGTTCTGATCAGATCTATTCTTTGTCTTTTGGACCGACTGGTGATGTCCATGCTGTCAGACCAACTTTCATGGATAGTATTTGCTCCTTCAGTTCTTCATAGTTTTTGGTAAACCATTTGATAACCTGCTAAAAAGTGTCTCCTGACCATGGGCCTGTTTGAATCATAATCTGTATTCTTCCATAGAATAGCCCACATTCCAAGGATTTGTTCAGTTTATACATCCTCATAAAAGATAACCTTTCGAACACAAGTGGCAATCTTAGTTGTTCTGTTTCAGTAATCAGCCTCATAGTTCAAGAAAACAAAGAAATACTTGGATCTTCTGTCTTGTTCATAGTTATCATTACCTTCCACTGAACCCTGTGGGAGTATGCTGTGTGTATTGTTGATTTTGCTCATAGTGTGCTTGGTGATATTAGCTTGTTTCATGTGCTGCACTTTGTTTTACTGTATTCATCAAACAATTCTTATGCATTTGACCAATTCTGATAAGTAGATTCCTTACCAATATTTGCCCATGGGCCTACAAAAACTCCATCTTTATATGTGAAATATTGCTTTCATATTCACTGCTTGACTCATCTATACATTTCCTTGTAATAAAAATACTAATGCTTAAAGTTTTAACAGCTTGATTTTTTAAATTGTTCATGAGGATCACCTATAAATTTATTGAGAATTAGACATTACAAACAAAAGATGTGATGTATAGGCACCATCGTATTAATTATTCTTTTTTGTAGGGTTGATGGAAGCCTTTTGCTTTCAACTCTGTGCTTTCGCACAATCAAAACTCCTGAAGGAAACATAGTCAAGGCAGTTGACAGTTCTGCAGCTGCAATTAGTCGCAATGCTTTGGCAAAGACTGTATTTGCTCAATTGTTTGATTGGTATGACCTTCTTTCTTCATGACCTGTTTCTGAATTTTGAATGATCTTATATTGTTCTTACTGCAGGCTTGTTGACAACATTAATAAGTCCATTGGGCAAGACATGGAGTCAAAGGCACAAATTGGGGTATTAGACATCTATGGTTTTGAGTGTTTTAAATATAACAGGTCAGCTTTTAATCAATTCTTTGAAGCTAACAAGCTAAGTGTTATACTCATGTTTGTGCCAGCTAGCCTTGAGGCAGATTAATCAAGTTTAAAGTTTTATGTTGGTGTTCATTTTCCATTCTTTACACATCTGCAGGATTAAAAATAATACCATGTGCAAACATATGTGGCATGCTTATCTTTAATATTATCTACAGACACAAGCAGAGTCAACTTGAATTACAAAATTAGCAGTGTACAACTCAAAACTGTAATGGAAACACAAATTGTAAGAGAATTTCTAATGGGACCTCAATTCATATTATGAAATAGGACACATCTTATTGGACCATTTTATTGGCTCTTCGTAAGTTTAGTTTGTTGATAAAAGCTCTATCTTTTGGTAATGTTTTTTTTTCTATTTACTTAGTCTATCGTCTTTGTGGAACTGCTGATGACCTTTCCTCCTTGTAGCTTTGAGCAGCTGTGCATCAACTTTGCTAATGAAAAACTTCAACAACATTTTAATAAGGTATGCTATGACCTTCTCTCTCTCTCTCTGTGCGTGTGTGTCTGTGTGTGTATGACACACTCATTTGATCTTTTTGTCTCTCTATCCAGCATGTTTTCAAGATGGAACAAGAGGAATACAAAACAGAGGAAATCAATTGGAGCTACATTGAATTTGTTGATAACCAAGACATATTGGATCTCATAGAAAAGGTATAAACTTTCGTAAGACATGTGTGATCTTGTTTATATTCATAAAATTGTTTTTTCTGACAGAATGTTTCAAATACGTTGCTTTGCAAAATTGATTATTTGATATGCCATTATCAACTTGATTAAATTTTAGAGTTATTTGGTGGTTCTGTAATACCTATTTTGATGATAACACATGTCAGACGCAAAATAGCTTGTTTATAATCTTGTAAAGTCATTGCTGAACAGAATGATCTAATAGCTTCGACAACTGAGCTATTAGCTTTACCTTTATATGAACATAAAAAGGGACCGAATTTGATCTGATGCACACTACACTCATTTCATTTATTTGACTGCACATGAATTTCTCTAATATTTATGCTTGCTTTTTTAAAACTCATAATTATGGCTAACCAAACTTTGAAAAGAAGGTTGGAAAAAATATATTGTGTTTCAGTCTTTTCTGTATATGTAGCTGTGTGGTTGGGTAATGTAGTACCATGCCCTATTTCTGTTTCGTTGTTGATGTGATCTTCCTTCAATTTGTGTCTAATGCTATAACTACAATAATACCATCATATTTACAACAAATGACAACAGTTAAGTGAAAAACAGCCATACTTTTAATAATCACTTTTCTCAGTATAAACTTACCCTAAACATACTCTTAACTATATTCCATGTCTATGAAGTGCATATTTAATTGAACTCTTATTTTGTACTCTCACCAAATTTGCAGAAAATCTTTGTTGTTTCTATCCTTTTTATTTGTATTTGAATTATTTGATTGTGCTAATGCTGTTCTGCTGTGCAGAAACCAATTGGCATTGTTTCACTTTTGGATGAAGCATGGTGAGATGCTCACTTTAATTATCATGCACTTATGAGTTCTACATTTTGATTTCTTTCTAGTTTTGTTACACAGCATGCTTGGAAAATCAACACATGAGACCTTTGCAATGAAGCTATTTCAGAATTTTAGAGCTCATCCGCGACTGGAAAAACCAAAGCTCTCAAAGACAGATTTTGCCCTCTCTCATTTTGCTGGAAAGGCATGTCCCATGACCAGCATTTCTTGTAAGACATGCTTGTAGTTTCGTTGCTTTTGAATGGGTTAGAACATGTGGAATTGACTTCTGTATATTTGCAGGTGATATACCAAACTGAATTGTTTTTGGAGAAGAACCGAGATTATGTAAATTTGGAGCATCAGAATCTTCTTTGTTCTTCCAAATGCTCATTCCTTTCTGGGCTCTTTGCTTCGCAACAAGATGACCCATCAAAATCATCTTATAAATTTTCTTCTGTAGCTTCTCGGTTTAAGGTACATTTTTCACATTATTGTTTTCCTGTTCTAACTTGAGTACTTAAATTAAATGTTGTTCCTTCCTGTCTATCTATTGGACAACATCATAACAGGACAAGTGATGGCCCTTATATCTTGTTAGTTCTTTGTCCATGACTATTTGCATTTTCTAATTGTTGTGGTATCATATGTTTATTTACCTCTTTGGCCAGGTATAAATAAGATGTAACACTCTATGAGTGATTTTGAAATTCTGGTTTCTATACCACACTCACGGTTATTTTCTAGTAACTTTCACGGTGACAAGATGATTAATGTTGGCCCAGTAGATGAAAACAGGAAAACAAAAGATTGCATATTTCAAAACATGTATTCCTTTTTCCAAATTCTGTAATCCAGGATTTTTTTTCTTGCAACATTTCTATGTGTTTGCATGTGTGTGTGTGCATTAGTTCACATTATGGTGCGCAAGTGGACCTGACACTTAGATCTTTGAATGTTCTAAATGCTCTCTTAAGAGATATATATTTATCTGAGAATTCCTTATTATTTTGTTTTACTTATGATGTGGTCAGTTGTCTAATCTTCACAGCAACAGCTCCAAGCGCTTATGGAAACACTCAGCTTAACAGAACCTCACTACATTCGTTGTGTAAAACCAAATTCTCTGAACTATCCTCAGAAGTTCGAGAATGGAAGTGTACTACAGCAACTGCGTAGTGGGGTTAGTGCCGTTAAACTTTACTCACACAAACTACTGTATCATGGTTTATTATTCACGTTAACATTACTTCATTCTACTCAAGGCCTGTTTGTGCTCCAATATGGCTCATTTTGATGAACATTCTGAACATCATATAAGCTACTTACCACCCAAGATAATCTGATTTATTTAATCGAGTTACTTCCTTGGATTTTAGGGTGTCCTTGAGGCTATTAGAATAAGTCTTGCTGGTTATCCAACAAGGAGGACATATACTGAATTCATTGATCGCTTTGGACTTCTTCTTCCAGAACATATGGATGAAAGGTAACTTACTGGCTTCCTTGAAGACTGAAGAGAACTGAACGTTTTTGACACTTCCTATCTTTCTTACTGCACATTCCTCACTGTAATATATCAAGTTCCTTGCACCAGGTGTAGCCAAATCCTCTCCTGCTGTTTTTTGTTAAAAAAAGGTGTAGCAAATCATTTCAACATTCCAGTCACAAATGAAGAAACAAAAATCAGATAGTGATTGTTTATCACGGAGAAATTGATTGCATGATTCAGTTTATATATACATACATTTAGGTATACGGATGAGTATCATGGTTAGGAAGTTATTTGACTTATACGTGGCATGCTAGATTTGAAGATCATTGTGATATTATGCTAACATTATGGCTTAGTGTGTCAGATGGAAGCAATTTTTGCTAACATTGTGATATGGTTTATGCTATACAGTATATGCAATTTTTGTTGTTTATAATGTCCGCAAGCCTCATCTATTAAGCTTTTGCCTATACGTACACTATGTTGCATTTTGATCCTGATTGTTACATGAGAGGTGTTGTTGACTTGTACACTGAAGTTTCATATATTCATGATAGATATTAAGAAAATATGAAAAATCGAAATGTTTTTCTTTGGGATTCTATCTGTGTTCACCTTTTTGTTTGAAATTAGTCCAAACCAGATTTATGTGTTGCATATTTAGTCCTTATTAGCATGAAAAGGTGAATTGTCAGTAACCCTTGTATGTTCATGCCTGTACTTAGTTCTGCTGTAAGGTTTCTTCTCTAGGAATAATGGTTCATAACTCCATTTTTTTGAGAAAATCTATGCAATGTCTCTCCAGGTGTCTTAACAAAGCTAACTTCACATCATTCATAGGAAAAGATGACATGCTAATTTAAATACCTTTGCTTGGATTTTTGCAAATTTTTGCCACATTCAAGTGCTTGACTTTTTGTGTCTAGTGTTTAGTTACACAACAGCAGTGGTGGGCAAAATATTCTTTAGTCCCTGCGCCACCTGTGATATACTCATTTATTAACCAAAATTTCTTAAGTGTGGTGAATGATTTGATCACCATAAAAACTGTGGCACAAATATTGTGGTATGCAAAAAAATATGCACCATGCTGTAACCTTTTGCTCACAAGAGGTGTCTCATACTTGTTTTATGTTTGGGCTTCTGGGAAGTTTTCTTTGTGCCTGATTTTAAGATGATGAATACAGTGTTGTTTTTACTTCTGACAGGTTTGATGAGAAATTGCTGACAGAGAAAATACTGAGGCAATTACATCTCGAGAACTTTCAAGTACAGTATCCTGATTTTGTCCACCCTTTTGTTACGGAAATTTCATTTCTTGTGGATAAATTCCTTTTTTCCCTTAACTTTGGTTTGATTGAGTCTCCTTCAATCCTGAGCATTTAAATTGAACCAATCAGTCTTCCTGCTACCATTTCCAAGGCAACTACTATTTTTTCTTCATTTCATTATTGCTTTGCCTGTTTTAGTTTTGGCTTTTATGAAAATATTGAAGGATTTAGCATTATATGTATGTGACCTGAATGCTCAAATCATTAGGTGGAACTGATTATGAAGTTTAAGAACCATTAAGTACATAGCTCTTATAATACACACCGGCAAAACCAGTCATAAGAGTTGAAGAGTCAATTGTTGCATGTGTTGCATATGGATCATTTAAGATAGTTATCGGCATTGAATTTCCATGTAACGTAAATATTTCACTGATTTGTAATTGACCATTTGTGAGACTAACTATATTCTTCAGCTTGGCAGAACAAAAGTTTTTCTCCGGGCTGGCCAGATTGCTGTTTTGGACTCCAAACGTACTGAGATTCTGGAAAAAGCTGCCAGGATAGTTCAGGGTCGCTTTCAAACCTTTGTTGCTCGCAAAGAGTTTCTTTCTACTAGGAAAGCTTCTGTTTCTCTCCAAGCATATTGCCGAGGTAAAATATGATATACGGAATCTTCTATTTCTCTGATATTTTTACTGATATATTTTCTTGTGTCATACCACTTATGTCCTTTATGAAAATTTTGTTGAGATGGTGATTAGTGAGTTTCCTTTAACCTTCTGTAGGAGTTGTCCATAAATCAAGTTCATATGATGTCGTATATTTCCCTGAGGCAAATTGAATATTTTTATGACAAAAATTTCTTAGGTTTCCAATGTCGTTTCCTGTGGAGTACATATTACGGTTTCACATAATAAGTTTCTTAATTAAAAGTTTTACATAACCATATTTAACATGTTTTTCCTCTCCAAAAAGATTAATTTCTTTTAAATGCCTAATCAACCAATCTTTGAAGGATCCTAGCAGATGTTTTTTAGATCATACTATCAGGGCTTGTGCATTATGAAAAATCATCTCTGATGTTTAAATAACGGCCTTCAACTTCAACTGTTATTTTGCAGGGTGTTTGGCACGAAATGTGCTTGATGCTAAGAGACAGATAGCAGCAGCTGTTTCAGTGGAAAAATATGCTCGGAGATGGTTCTGTCGTTGTGCATATTTGCATCTCTGTTCTTCAGCTCTTGTTATCCAGTCTAGTGTTCGCTATATGCTAGCAGTCCAGAAATTGCTGCACTTGAAGAAGGATAAAGCTAGTACCATTATCCAGGTCAGCATGATCTTTGAACCTGTTGAACTAGATGAATCAAAGTTCACCCACATACTCAAATCATATCTCTCTGTCCCTCTCTCACATGGGAATATCATTTGCAATTAATTGATGTTGATTTTATACTATGAAGAACTATGTTCCGTTCCTAAGTTTCTGAAGTGGTTAAGCCTTCAAATTATTGTGAACATTGCACGTGGATTATTTTCCCATAGCACTAAAAAAGAATGAAAATCACCTAAGGTGCATCAAGCGTGTCAATACTGTCATAGTTTACCTTCTATCTAATCCTAACGTTAATAAACCACCTAGGGGAAAGTTAGCTTCATCTTCCATTAGATTACATTTCATACAAAGTGTAAATTCGTGCAAATCTATTGTAATGCTTATTATTTTTTATTCTATTTCTTCTCCAAAGCCTTGTATTATCTATTCTTTTTTCCTTTAAAACAAGAAGTATGTTGATGTTTAAGCCTTGAAAGTACTTTATTAGTTTTGAGATAAATGATGCTCAACTGTTCTGCAAATAATAATTTTGGGATTAATATTCTTCTTTATTTTTATATAATATCACTTTTAGGATAAATAAACTCTTTGTAAACCAACGTTTTGAACTTTTGATGATTGTTTTAACTTTCATGTTACATAAGTTTCTTATTGCATTGAAAATGCGATTGGCCTTTGTAGATCTCGGTGGTTATTCTATTCTTCTCTCTCCCTCTATTGCTTGTTCATGTATTTGATGTGCACTAACAACCCTGTACATTTAACACATAGGCCTGGTGGAGAATGCGGAAGCTCCATAATTTCCATCAGCAATACCGACATGCAACAATTCTGATCCAGTGTTGTTGGAGACAGAAGCTTGCTAAAAGGGCATTGCAGAACCTTAAACATGTATGATGTCTGGAAGCTTGTTAAATTTTCTTATACATAAGATGTCCTCAAAATTTTGTTGAGAATTAGCTCAACAAGTAATGTTAGTCATCAGGAAAACCTGCTTTGCTAGTTTCATACCATCATTTACCATACCAAACCCAAGACATCCATAAAATCAGCAGTGGCTAATATACTTATGGTCATGGTCCAATGGTTAGTACGCCAATTTTTTTCTGATAATAAATAAGCTCGCGCATAAATAGTAGGAAGGCTTCTGATGGAAAGTCATAACTGCATGCCTTTAATGAGTGGGTATCTGAAATACCCACAATTATGATAGTTTCTGTGAGCAAGTTTGACTAGATAGTAGAACTTGGCTGGACCTGATTTTCAATTTGTTTATGAGTGGGCTTCAGTTTGTTTGTGCTTTTTGTTGTTCTATTCTGCAAAAAAATTTAGATTAAGCACCAGAATATTTATTCACATGAACCATATAGAGCTAAGAACTAGTCAACTATGCTCTACATTGGTACTGTTAGTCAATATTGCCTAGTGGAAAATTTTTAAGCACAGAACTTACTTATTTTCAAGGATGCATATGAGACTGGAGCCTTGCGTGAAGCAAAAGGGAAACTTGAGAGGAGCTTGGAAGATCTTACTTTACGATTCACCCTAGAGAAGAGGCAAAGGGTATGCTTCTTTTTGATACATATTTTTGTTAATTAATTCTCAACTAACATTTGGTGATTCCCGAAGAATTCTGGTAGACTGAAAAGAAAAAACATAAATTGGTGATTGCTCGTAACAAATTATTTTTTGATAATTTCCAATTTTATTTTCATGTGTATGCCCAGCTAGCTGCAGAAGAGTCTAAGGCATTAGAAATCTCTAAGCTTCTCAAAATCATGGAATCATTAAAATGCGAGTTGGAGGCAGCGAATGAAGAAAAAAATAATGGTTGCAAGGAAGTTGCATCAATGCAACAACAATTAGAGTTATCGATCAAGGATCAAAAAGTTCTTCGCGACAACCTTGCTCAGATAGAAGAACTAAAGAGGGAAAATTCATCACTGAAGGTGTTTCCCCCACTTAGAACAGTTAAATTTATTTTATGTCCCTGATTCAAGTTTTGAGTTCTAGTCACATTTTTAATCCACTACTCCCAATTTTGAAGAATATGCAATTTTGTTTTTAGATTTCAACAATTTCAGAGCCATGAATTATGAATTTTGCCTCAATATTTAAATACGATGATATTGTAATTACTTTATATATATTTAGTTGTTCAATGTGTCTTCTGCGTCTGCTAGCTGAACAATGATGCAGCATAAGAATTCCTATTTACAATTCTAGTGCCTATTATTTTTCCCTTTCATATGTTCACTAAAATCTTATAGTTTCAATGGTGTTAAATTGTACCTTCTATGCAGGCAAAGAATGCAGAAATGGAACAAGAGCTCTTGAAGGCCCAAAAATGCGGCCATGATAATATGGACAAGCTGCATGGTGTGGAAAGAAATTATCTGCATCTTCGGGACAACTTGAAAAAGTAAATTTCCCTCTTACAGTAGTGTATATATGCTAAGCTTCAGTGTTATTCTCAGCGGGTATTTTGCAAAAGTTGTGTTGTTTTTTTATAGTCAGATAGTTATATGTTTTTCCTCAACAAGTATACGAAAGGAATTTTTTCTTATTTTGACAATAGTTTCATGCACAATTCATTAACTATATATTTTGAATCTTGTTGTGATAGCTTGGAGGATAAGATCTCAAATTTAGAAGACGAGAACCATTTATTGAGGCAGAAGGCCTTAAGCTTATCTCCTAGGCATAGCCGCACCATGGTACATGGACCTTATTTTCTGTTCAATTGAGATATACTAGATTCTCACTTAAAAACTACAAAGTATTAATGAAACATTTGTTTTTCTTGGTAGAGCCACCCTATTGGGTCTTCCCCTTGCAGCCCAAAGTCATTATTTGTAAGATACCCAAAACCTAACTTTCGTTTTAGTTGTAGCACCATCTCAGTTACTGTTATACAAATCTCCTTTCAGGAATCTTCACCTGCAAAACTGGTGCCTCTCCCGCACAACCTGACAGATTTAAGAAGATCAAGAATGAACTCAGAAAGACATGAGGTAGAATCTCTCTCTCTCTCTGTAAAAGAAAACTGACAGCATGTGCTCTTATTTTCAGAAAAGTTATATACATTTTCTGTCTAGCTTCAGCAATGGATTTTTTTTGTACCAAGTCCATTATTAGCTGTTCTTTTCAGGAGTACCATGAGTTGCTACAGCGGTGCATCAAAGATGATATGGGATTCAGGAAGGGAAAACCAGTTGCTGCATGTGTCATTTACAAATGTCTTCTCCATTGGGGAGTATTTGAGGCTGAACGAACAACTATTTTCGACTTCATCATTCAGAACATCAATACAGTTCTGAAGGTTAGGGTCCTATTTTATACCCTTAACAGCTTATGTGACCATAGTTTACTGGCCTTAACGTTTTGTCTTCAGACAGAAAATGAGAATGATATTCTGCCTTACTGGCTAGCCAATGCATCTGCCCTTTTGTATTTGTTGCAAAGAAACTTACGGTCAAAAGGATTTATCGCGGCGCCTTCTAGATCTTCTTCAGATCCTCACTTATGTGAAAAAGCAAATGATGTCAGTTCCAACTCTCAAGCCTGTCAGCTTTTCAGTTCACATCTTTTCCTTTGTTCACGATAAGATTTTCAAAAATTGCATCATTTCCTATCAGGGTTCAATGAGTTACTAGCAGGTAGCTGTTTACTAGTTAAATTAATTATCACCAGTCACCAGTATTACTACAAGCTATTTAATACTCATATAAATTTATATACAAAATATAAAATAAAGGAAATAAAAAACATGTTAAGGAAGAAAATTGTGAAGAGAAGATAGCTGAAACCAGCTGGTGTCAGGAATGCACAAGCTGAGACTTATATTTCTAAAAAGAAAATAATTCATCAGATGAATTGCTACCCATATTATATATCTGAAATTCCTTCGTATCACGTCTAAACTTTTTTACAGACCTTCAGACCACCTATGAAAGTTTTTGGACAATGGAATAGCATGTCACATATAGATGCTCGATACCCAGCTATGTTGTTTAAGCAACAACTAACTGCTTCCTTGGAGAAGATATTTGGCTTAATCCGTGACAATCTTAAGAAAGAGATATCACCTCTTTTAAGCCTTTGCATTCAAGTAAGTATTATATTAGCTGATCTTATCTTTAGGAAAGCCATTGATGGCAGATGGACATTTAACCTATTCATTCAAAACTAACAACTACAACTTTTTATGACACATTAAAAAAAAAGGCTCCAAAACTTGCTCGAGGAGGCAGTGGAAGGAGGTCCAGATCGCCTGATGTGACCTTGCAGCAACCAATAAGTGCTCACTGGGATCGGATTGTAAAATTTTTGGATTCATTGATGGACAAGCTACATAAAAATTTTGTGAGTTTTTCATGCACTGTTCTCTATTCTTACTCCAAATATGCAATACTTTCATGTCAAATTCCATTTCTATTAACTAGCATTTTATGTGCAGATGTACCTATGAACTTTCTTTTATTCTTTCTGTAAGATTTAGGTGCATGATAATCACTGGTATTTGATGACTAGATTTAAGTGAATGATAATCAAGTCATCTATGTTTTTTTTATAGTATGAGGCCATTCAGTTTTTGTGGAATCATGTTGTTGTGTAGTTCAGTATGTAATGCCATTCACTGGTACAGTAGCAGCTGCAGGTATGCAAGAAGGGAGCACCTGCATAGGGAAAAGGACGCATTATAACAAACTAAGGCATTAAAACAAGAGAAATCCTTTTGAAGTTCATAGGGAAAATGTTCTTGTGATGTTTATGTATTTGACATATGGTAGTATGCATCAAACTGCAGCTGTCACATGTGGTCACAAGTTTTAAGCTTGAGGACTTTTTTCTTCTTTCTCTGTTTTTTCTTGCCTTTAAAGTTTAAATTAAAATTTGAATCTCAGCTGGTCCTGAAATTTCTGAAAGATAAATCACCTGGAAGTAAATATAGTAGTTGGAGGATGCTCTGGTGAAATTCTACGTTTCTACTTATTGGCTTATTTTCTTCTGTCCATTGTTCCTAGTTTTTAATTTTTGGAGGAGTCCTTATCTGGTGGCTGTTTGTCTTCATGATCTTAGAGCCCTTACCAATCTTATAAATCAATGTTCCTTTGTTCAGGTGCCCTCCTTTTTCATTCGCAAGCTAGTAACTCAAGTTTTCTCCTTCATAAATGTACAATTGTTTAACAGGTCAGTCTGATTCCTGCATGCCAACCATATTTCAGGAAAGGCTGCAGGTTGACAAACTATTGATTTAGTTTTCTCTTAATGTCCCAGCTTGCTCCTACGACGGGAGTGTTGCACATTTTCAAATGGGGAATATGTGAAAACTGGGCTTTGTGTACTGGAGAAATGGATTCTCGATGCTACAAAAGAGGTTTGTAGTAGCTGTAGCTCTTGTTTCTTTAATCATGGTGAATATAGCATTTAATGTTTTCTACTTTGTAGCATGCAGGTGCAGCTTGGGATGAGCTAAAGTACATCAGACAGGCGGTTGAATTTCTGGTAAAATCTAGTATCATGTCTACGTAGCTATATGCTGCCATTATTACCATGCGTTCTGCTAATAACATTTATTGGAAATTGCAGATTATTCCACAGAAAAGCAAAAGGACTCTTGAGCAGATCAAGAAAAATATTTGTGCGGTATAGACAAATTTCAATAGTAGTACTTCTTTGTGATACGATTTATACTTGACATAGAATTATTTTTCCCACATGGCACACTTATTTTATTTAACGGACTTCTGCTAGGCGTTAAGCGTGAGGCAAATATATCGTCTATGTACGATGTACTGGGATGACAAATACGGTACACATAGCGTATCAGCTGAGGCATGTTCTCATCTCCTCTTGAGCCGGCTGTGACCGACGGCTATGTTTCTTTCTGCTAACTTGTGGGTTTCTTTCCAGGTTGTTGCCAAAATGAGGGACATGGTGAGCAGCGACGCACAAAATCCAGTGTCAAATTCATTTCTTTTGGATGACGATTTGAGGTTAGTGCCACCCATGAGCTTTGGCTAGATATTTATCTGACCTGTATATTCATCATCCCTTTTAACCTCTACAAATTGCAGCATTCCTTTCACGACAGAGGAGATAGCTGAGGAAGTACCGGACATAGATATGTCAAACATCGAGATGCCCTCATCACTTCGTCATGTACACTCTGCTCAATTCTTGATGCAGCACCTTCAGACACCCTACTCGCTAAGATGAATTTGCCTAGGCGTGTTAACTGATAGGCGATTAGGATTATCTAATTGCTTATTTAGAGGAATATTAAGTCAGTAACCACCATATAGGGTTTTTTTCCTCGTTATGACTCATTGATCCAATTGGTTCCCATTCGTTCCTATGCTGTCACCTTCATTTGTTATAGGCTCACAGCTTCGCATGTCACTATGTCAAACAAGTCCTGAACTAATTTTATTTTTCACTCACCCCCTAAAATGTTGCATTATTTTCTTGCAATCCTTAGCACAAAACTAAAATTTCATAAGCTAGGGATAAATATGTAAAGTCTTCAACATGGTGAAAATTTCCTACTAAGGCATACTCGTGAGGTTTGACTCTTAGTTTTTCCAGTATCTCGTAAGTCATTGTAAGGGTTTAATTATTGTTCAGTTGCTGCAATCAAGGACTAATTTGTAAACTCAAAGACTTTTTTACCTGTGATGACTCGTTGACTTGTCTCCATCCGAAATCCAGTAGGAATGGAGCCTTTTTGTAGTGTTTTTTTTGTCTCTCTGACAAAGCATGATACCAAAACAATGTAATTGACATGGTTAGCTGCTGTCTAATTGTGCACTTTATCCTGACATGGACATGGCGTATGTTTGGCAAGTCTGACAAAGATTCAAAGTTTAGACTAGAGAAAAATGACGGGATTACAGAAGATGATTAGTCATCTTAAGCGCAAGTTGTGTCAGAGAAGCTTCTTTTTTATGGGATGGGTGTCTCAGACAAACTTGGGAAGGTCTCAAATAACGGCAACGTAAACACGTTGAGGTGGGTCACACGTGCACGAGTTGGATAAAAACCAACGGTCTCTGGATTGACTAACGTAGATGGAGAGTCCACATAAAAACCTCAGTTATTTTCTCCTGCCAAATAGCCCATTTTGATTATATATCTTTTGTCTAAACAATTGACACTGTCTTCAGGGGTTTCAAACAGTCGTCTAGCCATATCCTGTTTGAATGCAAATGAGGATTAGGATTAGGTTATATTGTGTGCGCATGGGACACGGAGTATAAATACATCAGGCCGAGTGGCCCTAATCTAACATGGGCTGAACGGACTAGTTTAATAAGTCTAACATGTCCCTATAGTCGAAACTAGGAGCACAACGAATATTTTAATTGGATCTAAACTTAGAAAAAACGGATGTCGGCAGACCCTTGATGAAGATGTCGGCGTACTAGGACGAAGTAGGAACGTATAGGATGCAAACTTCACCAAATGCGACGTATTCATGGGCGAAGTGTAGGTCGATCTTCACATGCTTGATTTGCTGATGCTGGACGGGGTTGGTGGAGAGATAGATGGTTTTAATGTTGTCATAGTATACGATGGTGGCACGATGAATAGGGCAGTGAAGTTCCTTGAGGAGCTGGCACAACCAACAGACTTTAGCGATGCCATTAGCCATGGCGCGGTACTCGGGTTTGGCACTAAAATGAGACACTGTCAGTTGATGCTTGGAGGACTAGGAGACGAGATTGTCCTCGAGGAAAACAACATAGCTTGAGGTGGATTTGCGAGTGACAGAACACCCGACCCAATCAGTATTAGTGTAAATTGTAAGATTGATCGACAAAGTGCGATAGAGATGAAGACTGATATCTAGAGTGCCTTGTAAGTACCGCAAGATCCGCTTCATAGCGGTAAGATTGGGATCTCTCGGGTCGTGCATCTATAGGCAAATTTGTTGGACGGCATATGCGATGTCTGAACGGGTGAAAGTAAGATACTGTAGTGTACCTACAATACTCCTGTAATGAGTAGGATCAGGTGCTGAAGCCCTAGCAGTAGACAGTTTGGAGCGAGTATTCACGGGAGTACTGTAGGGCTTGCAGTCTCATATACCAACGCGGTTTAGAATGTCTAGCATATACTGTTGTTGTGAGAGAAATAGACCATTGTCCCGATGGTCAACAGTGATGCCTAGGAAATGATGAAGTTGATCCATATCTATCATACAAAACTTTTGCTTAAGAGCCGGTATAATTTGCTGAAGGAACCGCTTGAACGAGGCCGTGAGGACGATGTCATCGACGTAAAGGAGCAAGAAAGCCATATCAGTACTGCGACAATGAATGAATAGTAAGGTGTCGGACTTAGCTTCAACAAATCCAAGTAAGGTGATATGAGAAGTAAAACGACTGTACCAAGCTTGCGGAGCCTGCTTGAGTCCATAGAGAGAGTGGCTTAGGTGGTAGACATAATTGGATCACGAGGAGTCAACAAACCCTGATGCTGGGCGTAGTACATTGTTTCTGTCAATGTGCCATGTAAGAAGTATTCTTGGCGTCAAGTTGATGAATAGGCCAAGAGTGCGAGAGAGCCAAATTAAGTACTATGTGAATGGTGACGGGCTTCATGACTGGACTGAAAGTCTTATCATAGTCGAGGACGAGACACTAGGTGAAACCCTGTAGGACCCATCTTGCTTCGTAGCGAGCAATAGATCCATCGGACAAAAACTTGTGGTGCAAAATCTATTTCCCAATGACCACATTAACGCTAGGAGGGCGGGGTACAAATGTCCAGGTGTCATTTGCTTCAAATGCATCAAACTCTGACTGCATAGTAGCGTGCCAGTTCAGATCAGACAAAGCCGATCTGAAAGACGTCAGGATCGGAGAGAGAGTTGCCATGTTAAGGTTGAGGCGGTCAACTGGTTGGATGAATCTAGATTTTACATGGGTGCGCATGTCGTGCATGTTAGTGATGGGCATGACTGTCTGCGGGGCTGTGGCGGCAGTATGTCTAGTGTCATGCCTTGTGCCATTGGAAGTAACTTGGGACGAGGTGTCCATAGGAGTCACGACGAAGGGCCATTGAATCGAGATGTTGTGACCACAAGTCTGCCTGTCTAGCGTGGTGATCACATTGGCACCATGTCTGTCTGCCAGGTCCTACTCCCTTAACCCCCTTCTTGTGACACTAACATGTGGACCACCTTTTAATTAAACCCCATTTCAACTAAACACTTGCTAGCATGTGGTCCCTACCCTTTAAGCCTAGAAAACAGCCCGGCAAGCCTATTGGGCTGCCACATCCTACGAACACCACCCAACCTACCTTGTCTTCTAGGCCAAAGCTTGTTAGGCTGACCTAATAGTCCAAGTCTAGCATGCCTCTCTCCTCCTCCCCTTGGTGAACCAAGTCCTTCGTAGAAGGTAGACCTATGCCACTTTCTCTTCCACTAACCTCAAACCCCACCTTCAGCCAAGGAATGCATTTCTTTTTTTCTAGAAAATCCTTTGAAACTCTAAAATTCATATCTTCTAATCCGTTACTCCGATCGACCCTGTTGAAGTCTCCAAATTTTTCTAAAAATTGATATCTATCCAATAGCACTATTAGTTATTAATAATAGTACTTTCTTGTTAGGGTTTAGAGTTATTTTCTCTCTTTTGTGCGCAGTTGATGACTATAGAAATTATTTTAGACAAGGATTTTTGGAGATTTGAAGATGAAGGCAGAGGCAAGTCACTCTTTGATTATATTGCTCCTAGTTTACAAAATGTTTTGTTCAAAAAATTGTGGTTTTTTCCTCTTTTGTCTATGATGGATTTCGTCCTCCCCATTTTGAATTTATTTGTGCGGTGTTGAATCTCTACGGTATTCACTTTCTCCATTTGAACCCAAACTCCGTAGCCTTCCTCATTGTCTTTGTACAATTGTGGGTGGCGCATCTCAGGGTCTACCTCTTCCTTGATCTCTTTCGCTACTTCTATGAAATTCACACTATGGATAACACCCAATATATCAGGAGGTACAAAATTCGTCTTCACTACGGCAAGCAGGACAAGTACATCCTCATTAATACTCCTACCTCTCACAATTTTTAGTGAAATAGTTTGTTTTACATCAATATAGAAGGTGCCTTTGACCTCTTTTGCTTCCTAACCGCCACGTCCATTCATTCTGATGACTAGACCTCATCCCCTGTTACCATCGAATCCGTCCAAGTCTTCATTAAGAAGATTATAGAGTTGAGAGAGCATGGTCTGATAGCACATGAAGTTGTTCGTGACTTTGTCCATTGTCGATTTGCTCCTCTAGAGGAGCGCTCTCACCCTGCCTACGAGTACTCGGGTAAGGATGATATTACCCGATTCTTGTTACGGGGTAAGCAACTTGTCTTCTTGTTTTCTTTTCTACATTTCTTTAGTCGTCTTCAATGCACTGACCACTTCAGACTACTATCTAGTGTAGATCTTGATAAAAAGACCAACGAGGCCAGCAAAGCCGACAATGTTCCTGCACCACTACACAACCTAGATGCCATAGAATGTGATTAGGTAGTTAACATAAGTACTCAAAACTCTATCCTTTCTTTACTTTAAATATCCTAGGATTTTGATCCCGTGCACACAGGAACTCCCTCCTACCAACTTCCTTAGACCACATCTAGACCAACAGATGGCCGAATAAGAGGCTATGCAGATGATAGAGGGGGAGACCAAACAGGCCTCGGAGTCAACTTCTCAGAACTCCAGGATCGGTACCAGTGGCACAACTACCACTGGTAAAAGAAAGTAGTGCTTTGCCATGGGCTCTACTAGGGGTGTCCTCAAAAAATATGCCCAAAAGTCATCGGTAAATTCTCATATTTATTCCAAATGACATGTCCTATAGATATTGGAGGAAATCACCAAGAAGAGTTGTCTTGCAAGGGTACTAGTGCCGCCAAGCCTTCTAGGGAGAGGGTAGGCTAAAACCAATTAGCTTTGCTTCCCGAGGACGGGCCATGTTACACTTTCGTCATCCTATGTAGTCTCAGATAATTTGTTCATGCCCTAGTTTTTTGATGTAGATTTTGATTGATACAGACCAACCCCGACGTCCTCTTATCAGAGTACAGGGAAGAAGTCAGATGTTGGTGGGCCACAAGTCATGGTCATCGCCAACACCCATACTCTACGCCCTCCACATCCCTCTTCTACCATCCCAAGTGCAGAGCTAGTCACTACTGGTGGTACTGACTCTAACCGCCCCAAACTGGTTGAAGCCTACTAGGTGATCATGAGCCAAGCATCCATAGCCAACTCCAAGGTGGACAGGCTACTAGCTGAGCTCATTGAAGCCAAGGAGAAAATCTCCTCCTTAGAGGGTGAGCTAGCCACTGCTAAGTTCGACAATGACTCTCTCCAACTCCTGGTAATGGAGAATGATGACATCCACAAAGACGGGGAGCAAGCCATAGAAGAGAATCATGGAAGACCTCGGGGAAGGCCTCAAGAAGAACTTTGTTATGTTCAATGAGGTGGCAAAGGGACTAGGTTGAGGCGTCGACCCTCGTCATTCTTGGATGAAGTCTCTATCTTGGATAGAGAAAATCCCCCTTAATATCATAGATAAGGTAGTCACTTATAGGATTGTAAAGGGCCTTTCTCACCTTAAAATCTAGCCAATGAGATGAGGGGCTCCCCAACTCATATATTAGGTTACTTGCTCTTCCACAACCAATGTGGGACTATTCAACAATCTCCCTCTTTACACATTGGTGTCACCTCAGCCATTCACCACCCCTTTAGCACACCAACAGTCCCTAGGATATATGAGCCTACACACACCCATGATCCATATGGCCTTCATACTCTAGTGTCCATTGGGGCAAAGATATTGAACTAATCGAGCTATGATACTAATTGTATGATCGTAAAGGATCTTTCTTACCTTAAAAGTTAGCCAATGATGTGAGGAGCTTCCCTACTTATATATTAGGTGTTTTTCCCTTCCATAACTAACATGGGACTATTCAATATGTAGTGAAGTGAGGCAAGGCAATAGGTTTAGGGGTGGGCGGTATGGAATATGCCTCATCTCACCGTCGGCTAGGTAGACGGTGGTAGCGCTAGCGTTTGTTTAGCTGAATATATAGTGTGCATACATCTTAACGTGATCTAAATGGTTCAAAAAAGTGATTGATATATACTCTCTCTATCCTAAAATATAACAAGTTTTAAGGGATGTTAGGAGAGGGGTAGAGATACTCACCTCAACAATCTAAAAACCTCGTTCGTAGATATTTTTGGATCGAATGTCAGAATGACGCAGCTTTTTTAAAGAAAGCCCAAGAAAACATAGTTCTTGCACCCAATAGCAAACGCTAAAACTAAAGTGAACATTGATGCTAAACTCACCACACTTATATTCAACTACTAGATAAAGTGTATTATATTTTAGGATTTTAGCTTGTGTTTTGTTATATTGCTTTTATAAGAAATCAAAATAAATTTATTGGTGCTATATTAGGGTGAATAGATATATCAAACCAGATAAATCATTAGTATATAATTAATTAAGTATTAATTATTTTAATTAATATGATTTTTTAAACCAACTTTTTCTATAATTTTTTTTAAAAAACATATAGTCTGAAAAGCATACGCAAAAAGTATAAGGAGGCTTTCCTCTCTCCCCTTAGGCTCGAACGCTACCTTAGAATAGAGCGTGAGAAACATGACCAAACCTAATCCTGCTTGATTAGTTAAGGGAAATCCAAGCTAAAACCCCAAACCCACACAACTCACTACCTAGCCAACCTAACCGTGAAAGCAAGACTAGGAAGCTCAAAGACAATGGATTTCCCGTACGCTGGTAACGACGCATTGTCATGGTCGTCACACCATCGCGCTCGTGATCAGGCGACTTTGACGTCTAAAGGAAGAACCAGGAAACACGACCTGACCCATTTGCCAAAACCCAAAAACAATTGAGTCCATGTCATTGTTGAAACACACTGCGCCCTGCCGATGCTGTAGCTCAAGTTTCAAGATGGAGCATGATGTGTGTGCTGCTAGCTGATTGGTTTAATTAAGAACTGGACAAACGTTGTTCACAGTAACAGGTTTCATGAAGTGCAACGTAGATCAGTTTCAGATGCAGAGCACAGTTTCTATCATAGTTTCTGTCCTATGAATTACAACAGGAGTTTCAATCAGTGTCCCTCTTCTGTTTCATAAGATAGCACACCTTTTTCAGTTTTATGCAGCAGTTTGTTTAGGGAGGACATGGATCCTTTGAAATACTGTCCATTTACCTTTTTTTTTTCTTTTCGAGAAGAGCTTTCCTGAGCCTATTGACCAGTGAAGCTCCCGGTCCTGGGACTGAAAAGCAAAAAGAAAAAACACACTGCAAAGGAAAAAAAAAAGGAACAATAAGAGCTATCAATCGGTTTAGAACTTTTATCTAAAAAAAGAAATTGTCAAACTTGGTATAGTAATTTTAGTTCAATACATGGGTCTCATCGTCCGTTTGTGGCTTATCAGTGCAGTCAAATTTTAAAAACTGAAACTTAATTTTAATGTTAATTTCCGGATTTTTTTCCTATAGCCAATTTTCTAGCATTAACTTTAAACAGCTAATAGTACATAGTTCCTCCGTCTTAAATCTTTCCTTCTTTTCCACTACAGAGTTCTGTGTGGATTCGTCTGGAACGAAGTGCTTCTAGTCCAACAGCAAAATACCTAAGCTTAAAAAAAATCCCAAAACCCTTTAATTAATAAATAGCAAAATTAAATAGTAAAAAAAACCAAGACCAAGACTTCAGTACAACTCATCACTATTGTGAGCTCCTCCACCACTCTCTCCCTCCCAGCTAGGCCCAGCGTCGAACACCTCTTCGCGCCACCCATGTCGTCGTGGTCGCCGCCCTCCGCCACGCCGGCGGCGGCGGAACAGCGCCACCCGGAACCGGTGCGCCTCGGCATCCTCGGGTGCGCCTCTATCGCGCGGAAGCTGGCGCGCGCCATGCTGCTCGCCCCGGGCGCCGTCGTGGCCGCCCTCGGGAGCCACTCCGAGGGGAAGGCGCGCGGGTTCGCCGAGGAGACCGGCCTGCTCCAGCAGGGCGGATGCGCCGACCAACTCCGCCTGCACGGCTCCTACGAGGTCCTCCTCGATGACCCGGGCGTCGACGCCTTCTACCTCTCGCTCCTCACCAGCCTCCGCGTCCGCTGGGCCACCGCCGCCGCTGCGAATGGTAAGCACGTGCTGCTCGACAAGCCCACCGCGCACTGCGCCGCCAATCTCGACGCCATCCTCGCCGCCTGCGAGGCCGCCGGGGTGGATTCATGGATGCCACCATGTGGATGCATCACCCGCGCACCGCCAAGATGCGGGACCTCGTCGCCGACAAGGACACAACCGGCGACATCAGGGTGGTGAGTTCTCTAAAACTCGATACTAAAATTTTATTACAATTTGGATACTAAATGTTGGAATCTGCAGTAGGATTGTTTGATGAACTTACTTTGTTTAAATTTCCACATTTCTTGGACACCCCTATTTCCAAATTCCAATAATGCTGAATTGAAAACCTTTCTGGTTGAAATATGTTTGAAATTTTCAAAATTCAAGGTATTGGATTGGTGAGCAAAAATACATATACTCCTAGAAAAAGAGGACTCTTGCTTCTTGCATAATCCATAGATTAGAAAATACAACCTTAAATGAAGAGGTAATTCACTGTTTTCCTGAAAGAGCATATATTTCAAATTTGCAATAATCAACTCTGCCATGACACCATATACACCATTAACTAAGATTGTAAGGAATCCATATTTCCCCAGTTTCCGGTACACTTACAGCATAAGTTACAATATCGTGTACGCCTCCCAAAGACAAGCAATAAAGAATTATGAAAGCATTAGTAAGACAGATACAACTATTGTCTACCACTTGCAGGGCTGGTCCTAACTCCTAACATTTTTGTTGGACCTTTAATTGTCGCTGCTGGGTTGTGCAGGCTGCTATTTTGTTGGCCTAACTGCAAGTATTATACATAGGTATACATACATGCATACATGTCCTGGGCTATGGGCTACCTCTTGGGGCCTGGCCGGGTCTGCCCTGCCCTGGTGCTGGCCCTATCCACTTGCCAAATGCCACATTTACCATGGGAAAAAGCATAAGGAAATATTGGATGAGAGTAGCTTCTATTCTTACTAGGGCTCCACACAATCTCATCCATCCATTGATCCAATACAAAAGGTTCAGATCCAGTACACTGACCTTATATAAAGTAAAGCTACATATCGCTTTCCTAGAAGAACAGTACCTTGGAAAATTTGAGCCCTTCATGTAATTTGATTGATATCAGACAACCAAAATGTGATTGCTTAAGTTGCAATTACACTAAGGATTGCACAGCAACCAGATATAGGATCACCACATTTGTTGGTAGTACTTGGTACACTCATCTTCCTTGAGATGAAGGGTTCTGTTTAGTCTGTTGCTTCCTGCAAAAATCCTCAGTTTCTTGTCCTTGTTAAGTTCTAACCGGTAGATTGACCAAACTTTCACTTTTCCATGTCTAGATTACCTAGTTGACCACGATAAATGAATAGTGATATTTTGTTGCTAGCAATGGGAACAGCAAAACACTCTGAAGAGCCTTGTCATCTTGGAATAGCAACATTTTGTTAATAGCTACTACCTACTACCCTACTATTCTACTAGGATCACCATCTTGCCTGAGATATAGAGTTTATTCTGCCTCTTTTTGTAAACTCCTTGAAGGCCTTTGTCCTGATCTTCACTATATGTTTGTCCAATAAAAATATAGAGGTTCTTCACTTGGTCAAATTTCCTACCCATTTCATTAACATCTGAACAAAATATTCACTCATTTGACCATGTGTGCTTTCTCCCTTCTGTAACAGTTCTACCAAGTTAAGGTAATTTCACACATTATCCAACTAGTACTTGAGCTGCAATATGAACAGCTTGGCACTAGATTGATTTTTCGTTTCCAGATGATTTGCTCAGTAACATCCAATGAAGCTGTTCCCAACCTATTTCCAACAGATAATGCTATTATTTTCCTGTAAATTGTTCCCAAAATTTTCTGTAGAATTACCAAAAGTCAAGCTGTTTTCCCAATTTTCAGGATGTTTAGTGATATTCCCTTTGCCACTTCATACATTTCTTTACAATTCCTCAAAGTCAAGCTTTCCTAACACCTACACTGCATTATTTGTGAGTCTGAGAAACTAACTTGTTTCATCAAGTGAAACTATAACAGTTTCGGATCCATGGTTTTTTAGTTTTTCAGTACCAAGACCTCACTGAGTTATATTGTTATACTAATTTCGTCCCCTCATTAGTTGGTATTTGTGTCTCTTCTCACTAAATTACAAAACGAAATTGCACCATGCTGTTTTAATCTTCCATGCAACCATTTTCGCACACCAAAGGACCCCGGTATATTGAAAATGTGTCAGGTTCAGGTAAGACTAAATTTGTAAGTTTAGTTCTATTTCTAATTTAAGGTGAAATGGGTATGAGCATATGACCTCCATGTAGATTCCATATAGTTATTTGAAATTCAATTCACTTCTACAAAGTATTCTGTATCATCATCAATATATGTATGCTCTTGTTGTCTATACTGTTCGTTAAACTATTCTATCTTAATCAGTTTTATTCATCTTGAGATTCTATGGTTCTGTTGTGGAATTATCAGTTATGAATGATGTACCAATGTGTTAATTCCTCTTTTCTACTCATTTCTGTGCATATTCTTTGCTGATTTTCTCAATTGAGTCTTAACCTTTTTTTCCATTTCAATGTCAGCCCTAGAAAGTTAGAAACAGCCAACTTACAAATTTTTAGGTAGCTGGTAGCTGGGAACTGAGTTTTTCCCAGGGAAAATAACATTAAAACTAACAAACTGAACCAGTGAGGGTGGGATTTTCTTTTCCATAATTAGCTCTTGTAATTATTTCCTGGGAGGGGTCAATCCATTTTTTAAAAATACTTGCACCTGCTTTCTCCTCTGATTTTTCAGCATGGACAATAGTCACAGCAAAAATTGAAAGCTAGTAAACAAGATGAAGATCAGCAGCAAGCAAATTAAATACTAACAACACATGAACACCGACAGATAAATCAGCACAAATAATATTTGAGAAATAGCTACAGTGAATTTGTTATTACTAGTAGAAGAGAAGGCTTTATGTTGTTGTTGTAGTAGTTGAAGAGAAGGGGTCTAATCTTGATTATATTCTTCAGTTTCGGCCCAAATATAACGTATTGACTGTTTGACACTGCTAAAAATGTTGAACCTGACTGCTGAGTCTCAAAAGGTATAGCTCAGGTCTAATCTAATGGTTTGAATAAAGAGATGATAGTGCAATTGTTGACATGTTTTTTTACACTGTTCTTTAAGACTCTAAAATTATGTGTATCTCCAAATTGTTGACAACTTTAGCATGCATCTGGTTTGTAATGAGTTAAAGATAATTATATATATCTCAATTCAATTCAACACAGTGTTTCAGTCTAAACAAGTTGGGGTGGTTTAGAGTTAAAACCCAATAAGAATTTTTAAATTACGGTTTAGACATATTAATAGCTGTTTTTCAAACATTCCTATTTAAATACAAATCTTCGGCTATATTATACACTTAATTGTTATTATACAAAGTTTATCTTTTAGCTTTTGTGTTACTTCTTATCATAGAGAATGTCCGATAATTTTCGTTATTTTATCCACCCCAATTTAATTTTATGGCTAACATCTTTATTAATATCTTTATCTCTATGTAATATCGATCCTAAATAGCGAAAAATATGCTTTTTAAGTACTAAATGACCCTCCAAACTAATATTTTCCAAACTAATATTTTGTTTTATATGTAGTAGTATTGAAGTCATATTTTATATTTATATTTAGTTCTGCTGATATTAAATTCTTTAAACTCTAGAGTTTGTCATCACAACTCTAATGTTCTATTTTCTTCCATTTAATTTTTATTGACTAACACTATATCATTAATGAAAAATATACATTAAGAGATATCCTATGCTATCTTATTTATGACCATATAAATAAGATAAAGGCTAAAAACCAATCGAGGAACATCAATACATATATGAAAATATAAAATGCTTATGGAATGATCTGTTGATGTTCTCTGCAGCTACACTACTACAGAATGATTGCCCCCTCCTCCCTTGATATACCTCCATATAGTTTTCTTCCACTTGATTTGCAACATGTTACAGGTTAAATAAATCATTGCTTTTCCTTCTGCTGCTTCAGATAAATAGCCTGTTCAGCTTTCAGGCAAACGAAGAATTCCTCCGCAATGATGTCAGGGTAAAACCAGATCTTGATGCCCTTGGTGCACTTGGAGATGTCTGGTGGTCCTGCATTAGTGGAATCTTGTGGGCTGTTGACTATGAGCTTCCCAAGACTCTGACCACTCTGCGCAATCCAGATAGGAACCAAGCTGGTGTGTTCCTTGTCTGTGGTGCGACTCTACTGGTCTGATGGCAAGATCGCTACCTTCAACTGTTCTTTCCTCACCAACCTCACCATGGACATGACCATTGTTGGAACAAACGGTACGCTTCACATCACTGACTTTGTCATCCCATATGAAGAGAAGTCTGCGTCATTCAGCATGGCATCCAAGTCAAGCTTTGCCGAACTCCACATCGGATGGGATCCACTGCCAAGCAAGCATGTTGTCCATACAGACCTGCCGCAGGAGGCCCTCATGGTCTCAAGATTAGCGTGGAACATCCGGGACAAAGGTGGCAAACCTGAGGGGAATTGGCCGGCCATCACCCGAAAGACTCAGGTTGTGATGGATGCAGTGAAAACCTCTATCGACAACCAATTTGCTCCGGTTGATGTTTCTAATTGAATACAGTAACCAGCTGCACTTTCTGAGTTGATGTCTGTAGCCCATGATACTTCTGTATCCTATTAAATGAACTACTTATTCAGATAATTTGAAGAACCGCAGTCAAATTCAGTGCGGTACTATAAATGTCTCAAAGCAAGATGTTGTCATAAATAATCGGTGAAACATGGAAGCTTTGATTGATACATAGATGTTCTGTTGTCAAAGGTAACCCTCGTCAGAGTTCAAGGTTTTATTTGAGCTTTTCTTTTGTTTTTTCTTTTTGGCAGGATACTTCTCAGGATAGTCACATTAAAAGTTTCCATCCACGAGCTCAAATGAGTTTTGTTTTGAGTTTTCTGCTGGAAACTTGTACACTAATGTGACTGCCCTCCTGAGAAAGTATGCACCTTTGAAAGCATTGTCTTGTGGTGAACCAAAGAGACATCTGGCTAAGTTGGAGAAAACATGTTCAAGGCTTCACCATCACCACCACCTTTTGTCTGGTGGCCTTGCTGTGCTCCGCTGCCTGCACGTTTGCCAGTTTTGAATTTCCTGAACGACAATGAAAGGTTATGACTGAGTACTTAAAACGAAAGCTGCTTTCTGACGGTGCCGACTGCTGATGTGGTGCTGTTTTCGTAGCAAGTAGAGTAGTACTTATCGTTGTTGTTGATGCCTGCCTGCCTGTCCAGAGGACTGTACGATAGATAGCTCAGCTGTTAAAGACTTACAAGTTACTACATCCATCCGCTCATCTATAACGACTATAACGACTTTAAATTCTTTATGATAGGTTTAGACTTCATTATAAACGAGTAACTAATGATAAATTCATGATATTTATAATGGGTTAAGGCCTTTAGAGTTAAGGTTTTCTCTAACACATTATAAGAAAAATCTATCATAGATGAGGTAGTACCATAAACTAATTATATTTACGATCTGTTAGAGATAGTTATTTTAACAATCCATCACAAATGAGGTATCCCAAATGTGTAATTGCGTAGAGATAACTCAGTTATCTGTGACGACGTAGATTAGCACCTGCCACATATAGATATATGTGACCAGTCTTGTTTAAAAACCATCACAGGTAATACTCACGTGTGACGGATTTTATAGCATGGTTATTAAAAAAATTAAATTTATTTTTTTTGTTAGTCTTAGGAATTGTTGGTCATGCTCTCTGGAAAACAGATATGACATATATTTTTATAGATCCTCTTAGTTTCTATTAGCAATATTACTATAATTAAATATTTAAAATTTCACCAAAGTGATATTGTCATTGACATATCAATAAACTCACACATACACACATGCATATATATATTTCTCATGTATTCACAATCAGATATTTATCAACATACACATTCATTAATTTCTGGTAATCACATATAGCTACAATTTTAATTTAAATCTACAAACTTATCCATATATTTATGAAGAATTCAATCTTCATGCTCAATTATTTATTACTTGACCATCCTAAAAATAAAGTATGCAACTTAAAAAATATATTTAACTCAGTGATATTTAGCATAGCAGGAGCATAAACAATGATGACCTACCTGTCTCCAGATTTAAACTTGTAATTACATAATCTAATATATAGATATACCGAAAACAAGAAGAAATGTTTCATACATTTGTAAGATAGATGCATGTGCTACCTCTACCAAACCATAATTTGGTGTACCTCAAGTGGCTAGGATCAAATCGGTGGCAATTGATACAAGTATAAGGAGTCTGATACCTTTAAATCTGAGGTCAAATATTTCTTTGGTACATCCATAGAACTCGGCTGTATCACTATTTTCTTCCTGTTATATTATCATTAAGGCAATACTTATCTTAATTACATTTGGCCTCTCCTTATGTTTGTTTGTTTAGAATCGCCGCCTGTTTATATCATATGTACTATATGTCTTAACTTGAGTGTAGAATCCTTTAGCTACATGCTTCAAATTAGCACTCATAGTCATATCCATGAGACTCTACATGTTAAGGCATAGCATTTGGTGCATTAAGCATGTAGTAATTAACAAACATAATGAAAAAGGGCAATAAAAGAGTGAGAAATTACTTGCTGGTAAGACGTTACAAAACAAGGACATCCATGCCAAGTTACAAAACTAGGACATCTACACCAAGCACCATTTTATATAAGGTTTACTTTATTTGTTATATTTGGCTCATCACGTCTCTTTCACTCATCACATATAATTTTTCTATATAGCAACAAATTACATGCATGTTAGTAAAAGGAAAAAATATTGCTATGTTCAAAAAAAAATCTTCTAAAGCTATTGTATCGTGCATATCTCTAAATGTTATGCAACAACATTATGAGCTTTTCTTAGTAAAAAGAAAATTTGAGTATCCAACAAACTAAAACCAATTTTATTAGTTATACAAACTATAGAAACAAAAACATTATATGTTCAATCTTGATCATTTTATACTAACACATCACAAGTTCTAATCCATCTTTATAATCCTAAAGCACAATACTTAATTGTTAGACACATCATCTCATCCTCTATAACTAAAGCATGCCACATAATTTCTGATGAATACCGTATATGCATCAATTAAGAATGATTCAATGGTGATATATAGAAAGCTACGGATTAGGTAATTTCTACTAGCAGAAAAGCAGATCGTCAACAATAAGCAAATCGTGAGAATGGATATTCGTTAAAAATAAGTCAGATAGAAAAGGATAGAAAAAATATATATAAATACAGATCACATATATTAGGGAACATGACATGCCTACTGTGATGCTAGCTAGCTAAATTACCCTTGTGGCCATCGAGGAGTTGGACGACATGTACGCAGTGGGCATGGAGTCTAGTAATCCAACACGTACACAATGTGTGGATGCTCCTCTTCAAGGTTAGCAGGGATGATCGTCATGTAGCCAACATTGCATACAAAGGCGTCTAAAGCCTCACGCTCAAGGCCGAGGGCTCAAGTATGCTACTGCCACCAAGATGTCCAAAGAATCTGGGCCATGAGCTTAAGGGCTCCAAATCTAACTGCCAATTTTTAAGGGCATCGGATCTGGCCGTCCCGAGTTTGCACTGGTCAGATCAAGGGAAGATGGGAGGAAATAGGGTTGCAGCGGTGCTGGGGAGAGGAGAGTGAGATGGAGGAGGTGGTGGTGGCATTGGGATAAGAAGACGGAAGAGTAGAGGCAACGAGGAAAGAGAGGGTTAAAGGAGAGAGAGGTAGAGATAATACACTGGTGCTTTGCCGGAGTGGGGAAAGGTGTAGGCATTAGTGGCTTTGGTACTTGGGAAAGGGAGAGAGGATGGCTAGGAGGGGGTAGTGGTGAAGAGAGGACTTAACATGGGATTGCGATGGAATATTGAATATATATGGTTTTTGTTAATAGATATGAGACATTTAATTAAGATCTAATGGAGCTAAGTATTATAGGCAATTCTTATTCTACCATCAACTCCATATTCAAATTACAAAGGTGCTAGGTATATATAGAAGGTAGCCAATATCTGTCGGTTGCCACCATGCTAACCGTCAGAGATATGGTTAAGACACATGTGATGGACCATAGAGGTGAACACATATCATAGGGCAAGTCTCATCTCTAACAGGTTGTACTTAAAAAAAACTTGATAAGTACAGATAGTAAACCCTTATCTATGATAGGTTTAGAGTTGATAAAGTTATGGGTGACAGCTTACCTATGACTGTCTACTAAACTTGTTAGAAATGAGCTAACTTTATCTCTATCGATTTTATACAGCAGTCTATTATAGATATAACCTCACATGTGATGGGTTTAACCACTCTATCTTACCCCAACGAATCTCGATACGGCCACTAAGGCATGTCACTGCCTGGGATGTGTATGCTAGGGGGTGCTTATCGTGTCAGACTGTCAGAGGCTAATTAATTACACGTCGGAGTTCCCGTAGTTATTACATGCGAGACATGCATGGGGTTCTCTGATCAGGATTAAGACCTGGTTATTACCCAACGATCATCATCCCACATTGGTTTCTGAAAGGTGATTGGTATCTTGCAGGTTGCAGTTAGCGACAGGTCATGTTTACAGTGGTTATCGCTGAACACTGAGAAAATTCGGACACCTTTTTACTAAGAATGTGAATCCTAGTATGCTTTTTTTTTATTGCACCAGTTTATGGAGCAGTTTCTAAATACAGTCTGTAACTATAAGGTTGTATTTTGAAACCCTGGTTTCTCATATGGGGTTATTTGATCGATTATTCCAATTTGATGAAATATGTGACTTGTTAGAAATTGATTCTCTGATGTGTTAGTTTGTGGATGAATAATTAAAATTTTGTTCCATTTCCTATGGATTTTATGGTTTAAAATCATGGGGAACGTCAAAAAAATGTCTTAAAAATAAGGCATGCCTCTAACTCAAAGCATTTGCTCAATGCATCGAGCTTGCTCGACGCTTTTTTTTTCCGTCAAAACCCATATGTACTGGTTTTACAACCAGCGCTGATAACCCTTTTTGTCAAAGTGTGTATTTTGAAAACCTAGTTTCTCATATTAGGTCATTTGATCGATTAAGACTTTGTGTGGCTTTCTCCTGACTTTAATTTTGATCGATTAAGATAGGGAGTCCGATGGCATCAGACGCTTGTGGTCTACAAATTCCGATGCATTGTCATTCCAGCTTTGTCCAGCTCCAGCGTGTGAAAAAGAAGAAACGTGAACGACATGAGCTTCAAATGATCTTCCAAGTTAAGTTATTTATCTGATTTATGATCCTATTATACTATTATATTTATTATAATTAAATATTTATGATAAAATCTCAGATGATTATGTTTTGATAAAAAATATAAGTTTTAGTAGCTAAAATTTGATGCTTTGTACATAGGAGTGAAATGTTTCAGCTACAATTTTAATGTGTTTCATATTTTCTTTCAAATGTTTCAATGACTAAGATTTTTGTTTTACAGTTTCACACCATATGACTTGATGTTTTGCTGACTGACAGCTAAAATATTTTGACCATTTGATTTTTTGTTTTTTTTAATGGATCTTTTTCAATGTTGTACACGGTGATAATTATTTGTATGTTTCAATAAATATTTTTTGTGTTACTAGTTTATTTGCATATATATTATATGATTTATATTTTTTTTTATGTTTCACACGTTGGGACGTAATGTTTTGATGTGGTTGTCGGTATTACAGTTAGTATTTTTTTGTGTTACATCTGTTTGAAACATTTTATGGCTTAAGTTAAAACATTTGATTAAGTGATGAAACTACTTTTTACAACCGGTGAAACTCAATTTTTGAGACAAACCGATTGAAACATATATTTTTTCATGAGAATATAATCATGTGAGATTTTGTTGTAAAGATTTAATTGTAACGAACGGTGTAATCGAATTATAAATTGGACAGACAGTTTAAAAGAAAAAATATTTAAAATTTGTTAATGTAGCTGCATGCATGCACATGTATGCAGAGAGCGTACTGTGCGCTGAGTGAGCATACGATGCAGCGAGTACGAGCGCGCTGAGAGAGGATGCATGTGAGCGGGAGCATCCGATGATAGGCCTTGCGTATGACGTCCTGGCCGTGGTTGCGTCCTCGAGTATCTGTTTGGTTGGATGGATGTAGATAGATGGGAGGTTTTTCGTAGTAGTTTGGGTCGCATGCGAGCCATGGATGTGATGGTCACCCTGAAATATTCTTCAAAGTTACTATGCGTAGATCCAACAAAATTGACCGGACGAGGTCATCCACACGAGCTATTTATAACTAATTAGTAATAATTAGCATGTTACTTAGTGACTATTACTTATTCAAGCTTAGTATTGTACAGGAATAGATAGTACGCTTCATTGTTAATTTGTGTTAATTATGGTAGTGTTAGTGATAATTAACATGCTTTGTTATTAATTAATAATTTACTCTTCTCATTCCATTTCCATCAAACCAAACAAACGAAACATCGGCTCATCTCATCCACACAAATAAACTATTATGATGGATCAGCATATCCAATAAAATATCATAAATGATCCTGTCCCATCCAACCTCATCTTTGAGCTGCACTCTTCATAAGTATTTCTGTTTATATCATGCGAGCAAACGCACGTAACGAATACGTATTTTCGTAAGTACGTAGCTTAGCTCATTGCTGTGCGTACGTACGCACGTGCCTACGTGTACGTACGAAGAGGCTCGTGCAGTACGTGTGGGCTCGCCGGCCGGCGGGCGGGCAGTGTCAGGCGGCAATGAATTCGATCGGCCGGCCGGGCGGGGCCGTGCATGGGCGTGCTTCCCAGATCGGACGTGCGAATGGACACATCATAGAAGCACCCAGCACAATTTGTATGGACTACGGACACAAAAATGTGATCATCCAGATGTACATGATGCAGTTATATCTAGTGTACGTGTTGATCTTTTTAGCAAAACTTATTTTTATCCCTTCTTTTTTTAAAAAAACTGTACAGATCCTTCATAACAGGTCATCTATGACGAGTAAAAAAAGATAACCGTAGTTGTAACGGATAGATGTGGCGGCCGTTAGAGATAGAAAAAAGCGGTCCATAACCGCAACTAATATGTACTCATTTGTAAGTTTCTCCTTGGCAGCTCGTTCATTATATCTTTTGATAGGAAAAAGTACTTTTGATCTCTCAACTCTAACTCCACTCTAACTCTATTTGGTTTTACTCGCTTAACTATGAAACCAGTCATTATTGGTCCCTTAATTCATGAAACTATGGATAGCAACTTAAAATAAATAAAATATAGGATTAGGGAGAGAAAGAAAAGATTGACATGTAGGTTGTAGATTTTTTTATTTTATTTTTACTTTGTTTTTGTTTATTATTAATTGGTATGTTAATGTCATCAATATTTATCCATGTGGACTCTAGGTGTCTCGTTATCAAAAACCTGAATAAGGCGAGAGACCAAAAATAAATGATTTTATAGTTGAAAGAATAAAGTTGGACTAAGCCTATAATTAAGAGACCAAAAGTATTTTTTCCCTCTTGATATAAAGGGTTGACGCCAATGTTATTGACAAAGAACAAGCTCAATTTCAGCATCATTGGCAACACAGTATCAATATATTAGTATATGTATGCATTGAAATTTGCTTTGTATTTGTATATTAACTTGTGCTAATTGCTGTGTGGATGAAGCCCCAAGTTTTTTTTTCTAAGTGTATCCTCTTGAAACCTTGAATCTGACAGTTTGATAACAGGATAGGTGGATCTATAAATTTGATACACAGGTGTCACAATACATCAATTAATGCATGCTTGACTCATTCTGACATCTTTTAAATATAAGCAGCTTAATCATAATTTTTATCGGAAGTCTTCAGGTTACCATATCTATCAGTTGCCATATCTGCGCAATTGTGATTATCATCGTTTAATTTTTCATTTTTGTGCAATCACTGTCATCATCGTCTTCGCCTAAAGCATTGCTTGCTCAAAAAAAAAACGTTGGAGATGGAGGATCAGCTCTCACTATCACATAACCCCTTATCTATGACGGGGCATAACCTATATCTATGTGTCGGGTATAGTTCTCATCATAGATCTCTAATGTGTTGTAAATTATCACTCATCTTTGATAAGTCCTAACTTACCACCTATCATTAATAACAAATCATGATTTTTGAATTTTAAATGCACAAGAAAATATCGTCAATGATCGGTGAACACCTATCGTAGAAGACTAATCTGTAATATGTTGTAATCATCTGTGGTTGTAACGTATCACTCATCATAGATGAGTCATCTTTAACAGATCTAACTTATCACTCATCAGGATGATAAATCATGATTTTTGAGTTTTAAATGAAAAATAACTCTAAAAAATATTTTGAATTTTAGTGGCACATCCAATGCATTGTCACACAATACAACCCACAAATCCATGTGGTTGTTAGGTTTCAAACCTGAGATCTCCATCCATGCAAGCTACACCCTTACCAAATCATCTATAGAGCTACTCTTTCAAAACTATTCTTTTAACTATTTCTATGTAAACCATACAACACATATTTAACACTTCAGATTAAATTAAAAAGTCATCAACTATAAAGTTTCAGATCTCATCATGTTCTACAACTTTTATATTTAGAATTTCTCCATCCTATGTCGTTTGAAGAATTAAAATTTTCATTTTTCAAAATACATATCATCTTATAATGGATATTCACACAAGTAAATAATCTCAAATAAAAATATTATTAATTATAATGTTGTAGATCTGTTTGAGGTCTACAATTTTCATATAGGGCATGTCTACATCCGAGGTCATTTGAAAAATTCCAAATTTTGTTTTTCAAATTAGATCTCATCACTTATAATATGCATATTTGGTGTTGTAAATGATCTTAAATAAAAATATTAATTATAAAGTTGTATATATTTTTAATTTCTATAACTTTTATATAATCCATGTCTCCAAGATCATTTGTAAAATTTAAAAATTTAAATTTTCACTCAACTGTTGTAACTACCACCCATCAAACATAATGTTATATGTGACGGGTGGTAGTTATGATATGTGATTATCTATAATGAGTGTTAGTTATGAGGATAGTTTTATTTGTGATAGTTCATATGTGTCACCAATGACATTCTATTTATGACGGCTGACTTATCATAAATCACAAACAACTACAATCCTCACTAGACATATCTATACTTTTATAACCCATCACGAATGCTTTCTGTGGTAGTGTCTCCCTCCGACATAGGATTAAATTTGCATATATTTGTCACCCTTGACATCTTGATTAATTTGGAACACGACAAGGTCCCATTAAGGCCCTCTTCACTTAAATAATGTGAAGTTCAGAAGCGGCGTGTTTATCTTTAGATGACGAAATAAATATTCAGACAGCTGCACTTGAAAATGCAGAAAGCCATAGCCACTTATTACAAGTTCTTCACACAATCGAGGTGGCAGAAAGAAGAGATTAGCTAAATTGGCGCCATTGAACATGACCGATCATAATAATTTTCAACTATTTGTTGGATGGGCCATGAGCTAGCCTACGAAGTATGAAGTACGAAGTTATATAGCTGCAATTTCGTGTAAATTTGTGTCTATGCGTGTGCCCAAGTATGTGTGCACGAAGATATGCAGAGCAGTAGTTAGTATACGGATCGATGTACGGTAAGGACCGTCCTAGGCAGAAATGGCCAGGCAGCCAACCTACCAACCACTGCAGATGTTAAGATTTGCTCTCATGAGATGGTCAATGGATCATCTCTGTTCCCAGCACATGCCATATACGTGTGATAATTTGGTTCTCTCTATATAAGTTCAAAACTTTCTTCACTGGATATGTCAAACTACTCCTATTTTCCTAGATTTTTTTAGAATGGAGAACTCATATGATAGTACATTATTATGTACTCCATATGTTTTATAACATATGATATATTTTGTTTCGTAAGAATAAATGTTTAACCAATAATGATTGTATTAGAAATTACTTCTTTATGACTATACTTTAATGTCACATAAACTGTTATAAAATATGTCTTATATTTTAAAACGGATGAATTAGAATAAATTAATAAAAAAATATGATTAAGATCGCATATCACCAACGTGAACTGATAAAAAAATCTCAATAACATCGTAAAAAATAATAGAGGTAATATTCAATACAACAAGTATTTAGAATGTTACTCTGACATATATATCCAGCAACATAGTCGTGGCTCTCATGTTTATAGATGAATTTTGTTTCGGTAAAATTTCTCCTATAAATAATACCTGCTTAAAAGGTGAGAATGTGTGTATCTTGTGCCAAATAAATGAAGACAGAAAGAAAAGGAAATAACACGAGTTTAAGCTTGGTAAAAAATAAATGAAATCTAGTTTACAAATAATATTAATTAAAAATACACCACACTCCATCACACTACAACATAAACAACTTGTAGAGACATTTGTGCCCACCACCAAAGCCATGCAATTTTAAAAAAAGGAGAAAAAATATATTTGCTTGTTAAAGTCAATCCTAGAACCCAAAATTTGTTGAAAAGATGAATTTTATCTTTATTACACTAACCATCTTAACCTTATCTCATGATCTATTTTTATGTAACTATGTGTCACCTATATCTAGTTGCTTATAGCATAAATTAACCTCATAAAAAGTGTCTTTAGAGATGTTAAACTGGTTCAAGACAATGGTATTGCATATGAGGCAAATTATAGAGTTCCTAAAAATGCCTCTATAAGATAAATTTGTCAAATGTCTCTAAAATGCGTTAACATTAAACTCTAAAATGCCTCTAGGACAAAAGTATCATATGCAATCTTTAATGCCTCTAAAAGTCTCTCTAGACGTCATGATTTCAAATACAATTTGAAAATCACCTCCACAAGAGTGTCTCCACGCAATTTTTTTGTTGTAATGTCATATGTATGAGTACCAACCATACTTTTAACTCTTTTCTCATTCAATGCACGATTCTTACACTGTTGGCTGGATAAATTGCTGAATTTCATTGTAAATTATATATATTATACCTTCAGTATACCGGTATATATGAAGCCACAATTGCCATTGTTCTAGTATATAAAGTTTTGGGGCACTGCCTTCTAACCTTGCCTATATTATAGTTTTTTTTTCTGATTGATGTGTTGCTTGCAAATTTTTCCATCATCTATTAATAATAGCCACGAGGAATTAACTCAAATATCATGAAAAACTTAAATTATATGGTACTACACATTCAGTTTTTATCAGGCCTACCAGACCAGTACTTTTCAAATTGTCAACATTTACTGATTCCCATTGTTTCGCCTATGATTGATTATGAGCATTAATGGCTTATTAGCGACTAAAAAATAATTTTTAGGCAAAACTTTTATATGCGTATCCTTAGCGATTTAAAAGCAAATGCTGAAAAATAAACTATTATTGAAAAACCCCAAAATCAACTCCAAATTAATATTTTCAGATTATGAACATATTGATTGGAACTAATAAATTAATCAACATTGTATAGGCATCATCCTGTTTTGGAGGGGGCATTTAGTTTGTTTAAATTCAAACTGAATCCTAATTAAATTGGCAAACATGCCTGCAGAACAGATGCAGCCCCTACACCAGAGACAAACCTAATTTTCATCACACATGTATGAGTTGGTCTTGTTTGTGGCTTTGTGCCATTTGGAATATTAAAATTAAATTAAACATCCTAGCTATAAACTACTGAGAAGGGAAGGGAGAATACATGCATGCATATCAGAATAAGGCTTGCATGCATGCTGATACATACATACATACATACATACATACATACATACATATATAAAACAGCCTTCGTTTCTGGAAGGTCAAGCATATATATGTAGATAACAACTTAAACCACCCTTTGATCTCCTAATTAATTAAACAAAGGGCTTTAATTTTGACCACACAAAATGACAAATTAACCAGCTAATAATCAGGAGTAACATGGAACAGACAAAAGAACTACTGCATTTTTATTATCAGATCAATTAATCGATCCCCTCCTGCATGCTTTCTTCTCATAGTTATGTAATAATTTGTGTGGAAGGTAGCTACTAGCGGAGGAGGCTGCGGATGATGTCAGCCTGGGGGCTGTTGCTGTCCATGGTCGCCAAGAGCTCCGACAGCCGCTCGCTGAGGTCGTCGACTTCCCGGTGCAGGCTCTTGATGTAGCTGCACATCTCCTTCAGCAGCTTCGACGCCGGCGACTGCAACCAACCACCACATTAATCAATCAGGGTGCATCCATGCATTATGCTGTAATATATATATATATATATATATATATATATATATATATGACAATAATTAATCTGCATGAGACTTCTCTATTGTATGTGGTAGAGATTGCTCCAAGAACAACTTACTGGGCTGGTGGCGCTGCGGCGGCGAGAGGACTCTGGGAGGAGGGACTGCAGCTTGGAGATGAGCTCGTTGATCTCATCGTCGGTGATCCTGCTGGCTCGGCGTCCCGACATCTCTCCTAGCTAGCTAGATTTTATGGATCTCAAGTAGTACTAGATATCTTGTACTTAATTCTTCGTTAATTGTTTGTGTGAGATGAAAAACTAGAAGGGATTTGTGGGGAGATTATTGGAAGCAATGGGAGGTGAAAGGGACTGCAAAAAAGGAGAGGAACAAATAAGACCTAGACTACAGAGAGGGGAGAGCGGTGAAGTTTGGAGAGAGCGGTGAGTAATTGGGTGCTACTATGGGTGTATTAATAGATGGAGAGATGGGCACACTTGTCCCTCTGTTCTGCTTGGCCTCCTGCTAGTGGGCCCGGGCTGCCCTGGCCTTGGCTGTGGACCCCCGCCCACTGGACATCAAACATGTGAGTTTGTCAATGGTGTCTAATTGTCACCTTGTTTTCTCTCTCACCCTCTTGTGCAAAAAAAAAAAAGAAAATGAAGTCAGGAGGGGCTGCAAGATATCCACTGTGCACAGTCTCTATAACACTTGCTTTTATCCAATTTTATGAACTCCCTCCCCCACGTCCCAAAAAAAACTTACTGCCTCCATTCTCAAATGGATGATTTCATAGAATGCATATAGTAAAAAAATATTAAAACATTTATTAATAAACAAACATCATAATTTAAATTGTGAAACATAATTAATAGATCTATCATGAAAACTCTCAATATATAGATCGAGAAAGTGTAATAGAGACTGTGTCAATCTCTAAAACAACATCTTTTGAGAATAGAGGTAGCTAGTGTAGTGTTTCATTGATTAGGTTGCTGGTTAATTTGTCAGCAATTTTTAGTATTTGTTCAGAATGCGTAGATAATATACAAATTGCATATATCATGTAGGAATAACATTAATTAGATTGTAATGCCAAGAATGGGCTTGAAATAATTAATGTTTTCCATTCGACAATGAGAAGTCATAAAGAACAATAATTGGGAATATCTTTTGTGTATTTTGGACATGTGAAGTTGTGAATTTCAAATTTCCAAGTATATATATATATATATATATTAGTTGTTACAAATTCAATTCTACAAAAATCTTACACTTCCATTGTGGCTTATACATGGGGACACATAGGTTAAAAAAATTATCTATTAGTTTTGATGTGAATTTTAAGAATAATTTGAGGTAAATCTTTTAGATTTATTCTTAGCCATCATGAAAATATATCTAGTAATTTTTTTATACAGTTTGATTCGAAGTGTGCTATGCCGGAGCAAGAAAATTTAATAGAATCTCAAGCTTGGAGAAGAATAGGTTCTCAATTTTCAGTACTCTACATCCAACAATATAAGGACATTTGCAATATAATGATTAGGATAGTGTCAAAAAATTAAATGAATTACTATATAGAATAAAATATGGTGTGACAGGTGAGTAAATAAAGAAAGAGGGAAAAACCATGTCTTGCATGAGACACAATTTCTACACAACATCCAAAACATAATAAGATAAATATTGTTAAATTTAAATATGAATTAGTAGTGTCTGGTATCTTCCGGATGTGGAGGACATGCAAATCATGGCTAGTGTCTTGTATTGTGATTGCCCTAAGTATGTTTGGAGCTTTTTGGAGAGAAGATGAAAGAGTTGTGATCGGTTGAGATGGAGAAGTATGTGAGAAAATTAAATTAGAGATGGTTATCATTGGTTAAGATAGCTAGGGAGATGAAGATGTACTTATATTGTTGGACAAAATTCAAATTATTTATTTATTTATTTATTTATATTTATGGATAGAGGGAGCAGTATAAAATAAATAAAGATACTACCTACATGACCCAAATGGCTCCTAACTTTCAGCATGCCAAGACAAATGATATTAATGCTAACTACAACCTAGAACGGGAAACCTTTAGGAACATCCACGTAAGAAAAAGGATTTTTTGTTGAAAAAACTGAACATTTTCTTAGTATATTGTTAAGAATAAACTCTCCTAAAAGAACCCTTTAGCTAAGATAGTACTACTTTGTGGGTTAAAAGCAGATGGAGTGACAAATCTATACCTTTAGTTAGAAACCACTAATTCTAAATCCTAACACACAAATATATCACATTACCACCTACTGATAATTATTTGCAAGCATATCAAATTATCATTCCCTACATCATTTTTACAATACTTCAATATATATTCATCTATTATTTCAACAATATTTAGCATGCATTTTATACATGTATTTTGTAGCAAAGCACGGTGTATCATCTACTACTGTTAACATGCATGCCATGGAAACAGATGTTAGAGTAACCTGTGAAATGGCATGGTAAAAAAAGCTTTATTTATAAGAATAAATCATTGAAGGTTTTATTTTTAAATTTGAAATAAAAAAGGTTGAAAAAAATCATGAAAAGTACACATGGCCATAATGGCTCCTAAGTTTCCGGACGTCAAGACAAATCACATTAACGGCAATTGCTACCCAGAGAGGGAACCCATTTGTCACAAAAAACTGGACTGATATGATATATGCTGGTCCATTCTGTCCACTGTGAATCGGGAGATGGATAGAGGGGGAAGCTCAGGCTAGCTCCGCTTAGAGCTGTTTTCTAAGCCAAAAATAATTAATTTGTTTTTTAAGAATAATTTCAAGTAGATTTTCTAGACGTATTCTTAGCTATCATAAGGAAGGTTAGGCAATGAAAGTGGCAAAGAAAACCCCCTAAATTAATTGTAAAATTAAAAATAAGATATATGTTTCATATTATAAGATATATATTTTTAAATTCAAACTTCTTTAAGTTTAACCTTATTTATAAAAAAACATATCGATATTTTCAACCTAAAACAAATATATTTTTAAAATATATTTAATGTTACATTTAATAAAACTAATTTGATGTTGTATATTTTACTATATTGTCCTATAAATTTGATTAAAAATTAAAAAAATTAACTTTAGAAAAAGCAAAAACAACTTCTAATAAAAAAAAAGTACTGTTTTATAGCTAGCAGTGCCAAGCGGCTCAAATGATACTACGAAAACAAAACACTAAGACTGTGAGCTGGGAAAGCTTGGATATAATATAATATTGATGAAATAGGCATCTATTATCCCGCGATACAATCTAAACTTGAGGGAGAAACTTTACTGCGTGTATAGATTGAGTATTTAAACTTGATGTGTTCAAACTAGTAGTATTTTATAATCTTTTATCACTATTGTATCGCATCTGAAAAGAAGATTAGAACCAGTTTCAAGGCGGGGGAGACTAAAGTGGCCGTGAAAGGGCAAATAAGGTCTAATTGGGAGGTGGTTTAATGGCTGTGCTGCTGGGGCCGGCATTGTAAGGGCATAATACATCACTCTCACCCTGCCAAGTGGGACCCGCTCTACATGCTTCGTTCCAGTTTCCCACAGGTGTCTGGTTGCCGGGCCCACATGTCGGTCGGCCCCCTGGATCATCCTATAACCAAATGCTTCAGATTCAACGGCAAGATGTGAAGTTGCATATGGCATGTGTCTGCTAGATGGTCAACACATATGCATGCTACATTTTTTGACACCTTCCAAACATGCTATAAGATCTATCTTAATTCTTAACGACCTTTTGTGACAGCAAAGCAGACATGCGTGCAATGCATCAGGCATCAGGCGTTGGCACTACTGACAATATGAGATACTAGCTATTAATTTGGGAGCAATCGGCCGCCCGGGAGATGGCCTTGTAACATGTCACGCCCGTCATATATATGTTGTACAGGAATATTTTGACACATGGCAACTGATATGCAGCTTAATTCGGTTGCATAATAATGTAATAATAATGCATGTTTTCTCGGCAGACAATATGCATGCATATGTAGGTTAGCAACGTGTGTCCATGCATACGTTACGTTAGTACTGGTGAATCTCTTGATCAAAGTCAAATCATGGTCACGTTGTTAGTGCTGGAGTTTATGACGACATATATGTAGGAGCATTATACATGTGCCCTGCCTCTACCGTGTACAGTAGGTGTGTGTTATGCAGAGGCTATGAGTGTTCTTATTAGGGTTATATCACCTTGATTTAATTAATTGAGTTCTATAAAGCTTTTATTATCTTAAATTGATACTAATATAGAACTAGACATCCGTGACATAACATCACATCTATGACCAGTGAACATGACCCATCTCAAATGACCATGTCTATAGCGGATTAGAAAAGCCCATTTGAGATGACGCTGTGAGAAATGACCCGTCACATATATGGAGTCATCCGTGATGGATCATAGGTGACCCATAACAAATCATCTATCATGGTCCATTACAAAAAACCCTATATGTATGATAGGTGTATTAGTATAAACCATCACAAATGAAGGATTTCATCTATGATGATCAAAAATACAACCCATTAGAGATAAAAAAATTCATCTCCAACAGTTTTGTTTCTCTAATTTGTCACCGATGCAACCACACGGCACGACCTAAGCCTACAGATAAAAAAATCATCTCCAAGACCTCTCTCACACCTCCCCCTCTCATCTCCTCTCATTCTCTCTCTTGCTCTACTCTCTTCCTAGTAGCCGGTGGCTGGCTAGCATGCCCACTTTACCATGGCTCAACCTCCTCCTTGTCCTCCACCTTCTAACCTCTACTGTCGGCGCCATCTTTAGCTCCAGTAGGCACTGCTGCCACCATTTCCATCTCCACTAACCACCATCACCGCCTCTAGATCCACCTACACTTGCCCCCATCCACCATCGCCATGACAATGTGGTGACAAGTAGGTCGACAACAAGCAATGTTCCATTGCCGCATGTGAAACAGGGCCTCTATGTCCCCAAGCCGTCGCCACTGCCTCCAAATCAACAAGCCATCACCACCATTGTCAACTCCACATGGTGTCATCGCCTCTAGATCCACAAGCCATTGTTGCCTTTAGATTCACAAGACGTCATCGCCTCTTCACAAGCAACCATTGTCAAATGCACAACAATGACGATGGAGTTGTGGATCCCCTGTGGATCTCCAACCTCGAGGCCACAAGCCCTTGTGGTTGCCCCCATTCACCATGGCCATGAGAACGCAGGCTATCGTCAACACCATCTGGAGCTCTAGATCCATTGTCTTGTTGCTCCTAAGCAACTCCACCGGTGCCCTCTGCAGTCACCTAGTCCATGACAGGCTACTCGGCGTCCTCATCGCCCGATTGCTTGGATCCGGTGTGTCCACCTTATGTTGTTTTTTGCATATTGATAAATTTCTTTTCATCCCTTTCTGTGAATGTGTTATTGTGATGATTGAGATCAACATGTCTTTTTTTCACCAAAGATCTTTGTTACACCACTATATTGATTAATTTCTTGTCATCCTCCTTATGTGAATGTGTTGTTGAGATGAATGTGGCGTGATGAGCAAGGAAGATGCCATTTTTGGTTTTCTTTCACCAATATTTTACATCAGTGTTGGGTGAAAATATGTGAACTGCGTTTTATTACTCTGTTAGGCACATCTCTGATAGTGATAGCATTGGACCGTTAGAGAACTCATCTGTGATGGTTGGTAGTTATCATCAGTCATAGATATCGATCACTACTGTCGGGTGTTGATCTAGCACAAATGAGGTTTTCTCATCAGTGACTAGTGATCACTAACAAGGCCAATACCCAGAAGCGGAGCCACCGCTTGAGAAACATGATCAGTTATCAATGACGAGGTCAATACCTAGTAGCGGAGCCACCGCCTAGCAACCCTAGGCGGTGGCTCGGGCTTGTTGGCGAACACCCTATAGAAATTTGATGTTATTATAGAAAATACTAATAGAATTTTTATAACAAATGCCTAACTTAGTTATATTTGCTAGGGCTCTAAAAAAAATCCTAGCTCCACCACTACAGATACATGTCATAGATGTTGGTTATCATCCATTAGAAATGACTGGTTCTGTGATTATGTGATGATATCTGCGATTGGTTCGACACTTATTCACATAAGCGCTACAAAAATTATGGAACCACCACTATTATAAGATCTTATACCATAGCATTATTTGAGCCAGAAACATTTTTGCCAACAAATATCTATTGGGAAAATCAAGGCCTGATTAAGGGGTCAATTATATATCTATAGTCAAGCATATGGGAAGCGGCAATTATCAAATTAGTTGAGTGTTGGAAAATAAGTGGTGTTGCGGGAAGTACACCCTCCGAGTGATATTGGCAAAGTCAGGATCTTGACTACTGGATGCATGGAGGCAGCATAGAGTTGTAGACATCAATTGTACACATCAATCTTATGACTCCTATAACCGGCGACGGATCCACCGCCTGGCTATATGTCCTAGGCGATCACCTGGGTTCAACCGCGAATACATAATGGAATTGTAGTATTTTTAACCAAATGCTCTCGATTTACCCTACTCAGGGTCTTAAAAATTCCTTGGCTATGCCACTGCCTATAATAATTAATTACTAGAAGATTAAGTCTGTAGTTGTATATATATACTCATACATACACCACAAGCACTTATACCTGTAGTGTGCGTCTTTTAACACAGTCAAGATAAAGTTTATGTGACTATAATCCTATTGAAAATACACCTGTTTATAAGTATTATAGGATGCCAATCTTATGGATACTTCCTCTGTGAAAAAAAAAGCAATCACTAGCTTTCCAAAGTGGAGTTAAGGATAGAGATAAAAGACTAAAATACCTCTTATTATTAGAGAAGTAGTATATGTCTGCTAAGTAGATACGAGATATTAAGGGAATAAAATTGCTCTATTTATGAATTGGAGATAGGTTAGAATGTAAAAATTAGTTTATTTTGGAGCAAATTTTAAACTATAGGAATTGATTTATTTTGGATGAGGAGATGATCCATAATGGCACATGTAGTGCATCCTCTGAGTGGAAAATAAGCGAAAAGAAGATCACACATAACAAATGGCAATTTATGGGTACATAGCTTCTTTTATCTCAAAATGTTAATTTTTTTTATTTTTAGTGAACATGCATGTGCGCCAGCTAGCGCATGTGTATATATTTGCACTGCGTACTGTTGAGCTATCAAACTATGCAGTACACTCACTGATTGGTAGACACCTAGCGTCCGTACTCTTGGTCAAGTTACGAGGCAACAAGAACACGTGCTGTAATAGTAAACAGAATGATATTACATATTCCTCTCACACCAACTGGCAGTATATGTTTGGTCAGATTATACTTCATCTCAATTGGTTTGATTTATTTAATTATTTTGTGCATGAGAAACTACAGTTCAAGTTAGGCTAGCTGAATCTTACGCTGTATATATGTTTTGCACTTTATCACTGAACTTGTTTTAGTGTCATTACTAACACGCTATCAGACGTAAGCTGACTAAAATTGTGTTATCGTGCCATGGGACCCATAGAAAGTGCCAAAGTCACGAAAACTAAAGTGCCCTAAATTTTTGTTATCTAGTAGCTACGTTGCCCAGTTTAAAGAAGATTATAGGTACATAAATGAATTGTCTTGTTTTCAATAAAAAATACTATAAATTTCAGTCAAACTTTTAAACTATTAGCATTATATCGAGATTAATACATACCCTTCCTCTCTCCCCTTATCTCTTATCTTCTTCTCCTCACCTAGTCAGCCATCATGCACTCACGCCAACACCCTGCGTAATCGTCTCCATGTGTCGTTCCCTGTGCCCTACTCAATTGGCTTCCTCCCCTCTCCTCATCTCTCCTTCTCCTCCTCAAGCCTAGTGGCGAAGCCATCCTCCCACCCCTACCAAACCTTCTCTGTCTCCATCGGCTCGTGATGTTGTTTTCCATAGTCCCCTACCTATACCTTCATGGCTTTGAAGACACCCCCGTTGCCTTGCCACACACCTATCACCATCGTCGCCCATCACCCATTCGATCGCCATCCACAGCCATCCCTCTAAGCCACCTCAAAACCTAAAACCTAAACCTAGTGCCACGGTCATTGCCATGCCATCGTCGGAGAAGAGGAGTTCGTTGTCGCTGTAGCAAGAAGTCATTTACTATAGGTGAGTTACCATCCTCCTCTCTCTTCCCTCTCCCTCCTCATCCAGAGCTTGAAAATGACTCCCTAGCCGTTGGATTGAAATCTAATAGCCAGGAAGCAGGTGACTAAGATCTAGGAGGATTTCAGTTACACAAGGCTTGTATTTTCGATACGAAAAACATGCAAGTTAAATCCAGGGATTATATTTCCAATTTCTTTTGGATATATAATGATAGATTTGCACCTGTAGATATGTGTTTGATAGAAGGTGTATCTTCTGCCTCCACTTAATTTAGGCATATGTCATGGTTGTCAGTAGAGATAGCTCCAAGCCTCCAACGATGATGGTAACTATGAGTGTAAGGAGGATTAAGGAGGATGAGATGTTTCACTAAAATTGGATAGAGAATAGAGGAGTTGAGGAAGAGATGAGACACCATAGACATAGGGGCAAAGTCAAGGGGATATGGGTCTGCCACCTCTTGTCCAACTCGGCCCAAAGGAGACCCTTTCTATTTAATTATGTACAATCCAAGTACTACTATAGACCTACTACATTACTAGCATCTTAGAACAAGATACATTTAAAACCTATAAACCAATAAAACTTGTATTGCTTCCTCATCTTCTTTGTGGCGTATGTTGCTTGGTGAGTGGGCGAGCGAAGCCTCCTGCCGATGGACAACATGGTGAAACTAATCCTACTTCAACCACGCCATATGACAAGTGACAACCAAGCGATATTGAGACCAAAGCCACCACTTTTTCGTAGGGGCCAAGCCAGTGAACCACCAAGCGGTTGAGGTGGATCATCTATGAGTTATCGTTCTTCATTCTTACAGCTAATCTATGTGACATGACATCAGTCACGTGTCCACACCACCATCGGTAGAGCCACTAGTGAGTTCTCCCTTATACATTGGCCTCGTACCTGGCCCATCAATCTCCAAATCATGGTTTCGCCCTAACCGTAGGCAATATTATCATTGAAGGTTGCAAGCCATAGTGGATGTGGCAGAGTTGACAGAGTGACACGTGATGACTAAGATCAGTAGCTCGTATTTCTTTTGCCCAAGCAATGAATATTTCCAAGGCAATTATAAAAATGTAGACATGGCATGTAGGGCCAGATGGTGACTGACAGAAGGGTAGGCCAAGCTACCGTGGACCTGATCTGTCACATATTTGCATACATGAAAATGCATGGAACATATGGGTCTTCATCGAGAGATGTACACCAGCATGGCATGGCAGATCCTCATTTTATTCGCCTCTACTTGTGCGCATGCTCCATGGAGGGCACCTGTATGCCCTACGACACATGTGCACCTATCCATGTGTCTCCAAATAGATACATATGTATCTGCTATGTCTAATCCATATCCAACAAAATTAAGGGCAGAGACATTGATCGATTGGTTCTTTTGGCGACACAAAAAGATAGGTGGACAAGGGCTGATTTAGCTTTGAGCCAAGCCCTGGACCGGCTTAGACATTGCATTAAGGGCCTACTTGGTTGCTAGCTTCGTGTAATTTGCTAAGGGACCCTTTGATTAATAGGATTGGAAAAAGGATTTTCATAGGATTCAAATTCCTATGGAATTTTTTCTTCATGTCCCTTTGATTCATAGAAAATGGAAGGGAAATTCCAGTAGGATTTTATCCACACACTTTATTTTCATAGGAAAATAGTAAGAGGTATGATCTCTTTATAAACTTTCCTTTGTTTTTTCTATCATAGGGCTCCTATCATCTTTTATGTTCTTTTTATTGTTATAAGATTAGAGAAACACAACCTCAATTCCAGTGATTTTCCTATTCTTGTGTTTTTTTATCATGCAAATCAAAGGGGCCTTAAACATTTGTGCCACAAGTTTGGAATATGGTTGTTTTTGTGGTGTACAAAAAGATGGCAGCACATGGGACCAAAATGGCTTAATAATTGAGTTCACGACATACTGAACATAAATATAAGTTTGACATGTCATACCCGTGGCTCAAATTAGACACTTGTAGCCACCGTTGGTATCTTCGTCTTTGACAACCAAAGTGTTACAAATATAACATAATTACTCACCCAGATCAAAAATGAATTTCAGACACCTGTAGCTACCGCCGACATCTTGATTTTTAACTAAGAGCAAGGACAATAAGAGAGCCCTCTGCTAGCTCCAAATGCAATCCATCTCATGTAGAGCTGTCTTTATAGTTAATTTATACAATTGTGGACTCTAACGCAAATAATAATACCCAAGAAAAAATCATTTTAATTTACTCATCGGCCTAACCATTATTCCAATTTCTTTTCCTTTTTTCTCCTCCCTATATGCTCGGATCGGATCAATCAAAAAGCTACTGGCTATCGTCTCTCCTCTCATGCTGGCTCCATCTCCCTATAGCCTTTCTCAGGTCATATGCCCATACCTCATGATGCTGGCCTCCTTCGTCTTTATGTCTAGTTTTCAGTGACTCCTCTAGCCTCCTCGCATAGATCTTCTCAGTGATGCCCTAAAGCTCATGCTTGGGCCTGGATTTGTCTTCACGGTCGCTCTCTACCATTTCTTCTCTTATCCATATCATCAGCAAAGGCACTGTCAATATATTATCGTCAGCTAAAATTATCTATTATACATGCTCTAAAGTACAATTAACGCGTTGTCATTACAGTTTTACATCATGGACCCGGAACTCGGATCTCGATATCTCTCATGGCGATTGATTTCACCGTGCTGGTTGGTGAGGAATTGAAGAAAGCGGAAACTACAACTAATCAATTATCGCATGCTGTGAATATAATTACCACGTGGACGTACGTCTATGTACGTACGGATTGCCTGCGAGACTACAGTACATGCGTACGTATACTGACATATACGTCAGAGTCCTAGGTTAGCGTACCCATGCAGACTGAGCCTGATGCATGTACGTCTCACGTGTAGCCTATTGAATATACGCACTAGCTGGATATATTAATCAATAATTAATGAGGGCTGAGAAATCATCACTTATTTTAACTTTATATTGGTCACGCTTGGATTCGAAATTAAGATACACTATATGTTGTTGAAGCACGCTGTTAAATTGCCTGATGCTATCTAGCTCTGAGCTTCAGAAACGTAAGTTTATGGATCTGAAATAATTTTCAACTCTGTGATTGTATATAAGTATTTAAACAATGGTTTTGATGGATCCAGGCTATATAATTATAGTATTGATGTCTTTATTAGATTTGTTTCTTCTAATTTGTATGGACATTTCATAGAGTTGTTTAATGTCAAAAGAGGAAAGCTGGTAAAGTCGATGGGGATTGCCTAGCAAAGACTCATAAGTAGAAAAAATATCCTTAAAGCCATTACGAATCGGTTTTTTATTTATAAATATCTCTTATAGACATGAGTAGATTTCGTTTATTATACCGTGTCCGTATTGAATTTCTATAAACCCATGGGTATAAATATATACACCTGCGAGTCTTATATGATATCAGAGTTAGATCAATACAATTAAATTTGTCACATCGCCACCTGTAGATTAGAAGTAACGTGGTTCTCGATGAGATCTTGCTTTGGGTTTGGCTACATCGGTTATATTCGATCTATAGTCTTGTCATGAAGCAAACGTATCGAATTAGTCAAAACTTTCACGGTTTGGTCTAATATCTTAGTTAAGCTTATATGTTTTTTTGGTTATTTTGATGTATTCTAATTCGTCTAAGGTTGTATTTGTTTAATCTCTTAGTCTAATCTGGTGTATCTATCATACTGATATATAATTTATCAGCTTATTAAGTTTATCTTGTTATTCTCAATTTTATATTTTTTTTGTTTAAATACGATCTATTAAATTACTTTTAATAAGGTGAATTTTGATAGGTCAGTAGGTTTTATTTAAAGTTCCATTGAAGTTCTAGCTAATGAGTTATCTTTATACCGTGCTTACACTTTCCAACTAATCTCAATTGGCTAGACAACTCATAGCTTGAATCCATATTGTCCTTTTAGTTGATTGGCTCATTGGGTTAATTTTTTCTATATCCCTTGTCAATTGTAGGTCAAATTAAATAGCACATTCCAATCCTTAAGAATTTAAGGACCTGCACTAGAGCTAAATAGACCTCCTAGACCTTCATGCGTGTAATGCATTGGTGTGGATATCAGACGATTTTCGCGTCAACACGCTCTTTTGGCACACCCAGTGGGATTATCTTTTTCAAACCAACATGTATAAGAAAGAAGTCGAAACCAACAACGTGATTCCAATGACCTTAGAAAACCTAACAGAAGCATAGAAGCAACAGGTGGAGCAATCCATAAAAAAAATTTAAAAGTTGTGCTTAGAGTTGTTCAACATGACATGGCAAGAACCAATTCAGAAGATGCAATTTCTAAAGTCAGTTTTGGTTGGAGATTCAAGTCAACAAGCTCCTAGTACTCTACGGAAATCCTTCCAAGATTTAGTGAACGAAGCTGTGCGCCATGTATTAATAAATCAATCTAGGGTATTGGTGAACATACTCTAGAATCTGATTAAAAAGACAGTGGATGAATTGATTGCATAGGAACCTTATCAAGGCCCTATTCACCTTCCACAAAGGACATTGGCACCCATTACACCAATGCACAAGTGTTGATAACATCAGAGGTTCCTCAAATAACTTATGACCTAGAGAGATGTGGTTCCTAGTTTGATTTCTCCTGAACAAATGCAATTTGGAGGGTAGCATAATGGAACTCCTCCTAGATACTATCGGACCACCTAATATGGAGAACATAAGAATCAACATGGCAGGATCGCTGATTGGAATCAAACTTGAAGAGATAACCAGGCACATGGGCCAAAACCGTGGCCTTTACAACAGTATTTGATGGACAATGCATGAGACGATGAATAGACAACAATGATAGCCAGAGTGATCAGGGAACAATTTGGCTTAAAACCAAAGTAACAAACCTTTATGTATCAATATATGTACCTTGATTGGTTTGATAGGGTACTGTTACCATACCGATACAGAGCACTGGATTTTTTAAAATCTCAAGGTAAGATAATATATCTATAGTGGAATATAGTAGTTGATTTTTAGTTCAATGTGAAAGAAGCATTAGTAGAGGAGGCTTTGAGGGTTAGATTTTTTTTCACTATCATTATCTAGATCGCCGTTTACATGGTTTTCATCTTTATCGCCAAATTCAATTAGAGGATAGGCCGATCTAGAAAATTAATTTTAGAAATAGTTCTCGCTGGAATTCATGAAATGTGGTTGACATATCTTACATTGGTGCGTCAAAGGATGGATGAATTAGTCCTAGAATATATCGAAAGATTCCATGATATGTGAATTAGATGCTATAGTTTAAATTCAAGTGATGGATAATTAGTTGATCTAGCTTTCTAAGGATTATTAGCACCTATCAAGGAGAAATTTTTCTCTCAAGAGTTTGAAAGCTTAGTGCATTTGGTGCAGAAAGTATTGGCATGAAAGCCAATTCAAATAGGCAAGGAAAGAAAAGTTCTAGCGAAAAATTGCACAAGTAGAAGGATTTTCATCGAATTCAAAATGGGACAAAGATTTTGATAGTGAGATCAGATTAATAGAATGGGCAAAAAATAAGAAAACAATAGCATGCCCATGGATCAAAGATATGAGAAAGGAAAAAAGGTATGTCATGGATATAGATAAGGTTGATAAATTTTTTGATATGTTACTTTAAGAGAAACAAATACATCTCCCTTCAAACCATGTGATTCCATTAGCCAATAAAATTAAGAAGAAAAAGTACTGCAAGTGCCACAATTTAATTTCTCACTACACAAATGAGTGTAAAGTGTTTTGGTAAATGATTCAATCTGCTATGGAGCAAGGGAGGATTAAGTTCGATGATGTGAAAAAGCCAATTAAAATAAATAGACACCCCTTTCCAGTAAGCATGGTGTATGCGGCGTACTCAAAAAATCAAGCCGATGAGGGAGGACATCGGACAAATCAAAATCATGGATAATAAAAGGTCACCTCATTGTAGCTGATTTGGAAATATCATTGGAGCCAAGAAAGAGAGCTTTGGGATTCATCATACAAAGAGGTATTCTAATATGATCAACATTGAGATTACCCGTTTTTTCGATTCTGCTGGGATCATGGGATGAGGCTACCATTGATTGAAGATTACTCTAAGTGCAGCGATAGGAGGCTACAATGCTATGAACATGGAAAGTACTCGCACCAACCTGTACCTGTAAAATATTGGCCATCAAGGAAACAGACATCAGTTCATGACCGTATGGGGTTGATTCATGAAGATTCTTTTAAAAAGGTTGATGATGAACTTGATGAAGGAATTAATCAGAAATCTAATGAAGGAAAATAGGTTCAGATCCCTCAGTGATGCCCTAGTGGAATTTTAACCAAAAATCAAAAAAGAAGGGTACAACAATTGCGGCACTAAGAACAAATAGCAAAACAACAATGAAAGAATGAAGAAGCCAATCGTTGACCCAAAAAGACCAAGAAGGAGTGACATGTTAAGCAAAAAGCTGATGAAATAAGACCATCAGATCTAGTCAATATGGTGTTTATTTTACCTATGGAGTACAAAATGCTTTTGTTTGATGATGATGAAAGTGAAGAATTTGTGGCTCAATTGATATTGCAACCCCAACAAACTATATTTGGTAAGCCTGAAGATTCCAAGTATCGGCATTTACGACCACTGTACATCATAGAACATATTGATGGAAAGGCGATAACAAAAATGCTAGTTGCTAGGGGCAACAGTAAATTTGATGTCTTATACTACATACTGCAAGCTTGGAAAAACTATTGAGAATCTTATCAAGATAAATATGGTACTAAAAGACTTCGAAGGGAATTCATTGGAGGTAAAAGTGGTTTTAAATGTGGAGTTGACTGTAGGAAGCAAGACCTTGCCTATGATATTTTTTATGATTGATGGAAAAATATCATATATTTTGCTCCTAGACAGGGAGTGGATTCATGCAAACTATTGTGTACCTTCTACCATTCATCAATGTTTGATCCAGTGAAAGGGAGATCAAGTGGAAATTATGTCATCTGATAGATCGGTTAACATTGCAATAGTCGATCTACCAGGTTAGTAAATTAAAGAAATTGACTATCTATGTGGACGCATGTGGGAAGGGGATTTTTTGATAATCAATTACTCTAAGCTTCGATAGATGATACGATGAAAAATTAGGACAACGGTTTATGTAGGCTGATGATTTAGAAGAAGTAGATATAATCCTAAAGATAGGCTAAGACTGATATTTATAAGTGCTAAACTATGTCTAAATTTAAAAAAGAAGTAATAAAATTATTGAAGAAATATTAAGATTGTTTTGCTTAGAAGTACCATAAAATATCAGGAGTTAGCTGATCGATTGTTGAACATCAACTCTCTATCAAGCGAGGATATCGGCCATACAAAAAACCTCCAAAGCAATTCAAGGTAGAATTATATGAAGAAATTATAGCAAAAATTACATGGTTGTATTATGCAAATTTTGTTAAAACATACCAATATGCTGAGTGGATATCTAATATAGTCCTGGTGAAAAAGAAAAATAGAAAATTAATTGTATGTGTCGATATCCATGAAAGGTTCTAATATGAATTGGCAAGGGGATGGCCCGATCTTCACGATAGTAGGTTTAAGAACAAAGGATAACTTGCTGTAGAAATAGCGGGTAACAAGCTTTATACCTAATCAATGTTGGATGTGACCAAGCGACAAGGAGAGAAACACCAAAACCTTGAGGACTTCAACTTGATCTCTGAATGATCACAGAACCACAAACCGGGACTAATCCACACAAAATAGTGCAGCCTAACTAGAAACCGTAGAGCACGAAATAGGGGACCTCAAAGAGATCTCTGACAAGCCTAAAAAGAACTCGTAAGAACAAAGGTGTATAAGATACTTAACAACTTGCCTACAATACCATATTGGGTTATCAAATGATCAAAAGTCCTTTTTTAGTAGTGTATAGGTGATATTTATACTAGAAACAACCCTCCTAGTTGGGTATGAACTGAAGTCATCATGTTGGGAGGTGAAAGTCCAATTGGTTGAGGCATTCACGAAGTGGTCTTTAATTCCCACGCGTGTCCTGGGCTTCTGCGCAGCCTTCAGTAAAATGGTCATTACTCTCTACTTGGAGGTCCAAATAATGTGCCATTTGATGGGTTGGATAGTGGACTTGATAAGATTTCTAGCAAATACTTATTAACCTCCAAAGTTTGTGGAAATAAGGAGTTATGGCTGCTTCTTTTGATGGTTCGAACAGATGGACCAATCTTCATGGTCCAATTGGTGTAGTTCGTCCCTATGTAGAGTACCATCCTCATCTTTATGTGTATACCTAAGTACAACCAAAGTAGAACACTTAGGTAGTATAATATTCTGATGTATATTGAAGTTAATTTCAGCTGAGTGAGTTCACCTCTTTTGGGAATAGTTATGCATGGCTACATGTAATTGGTCCTTTATACACGTGCTTATGTGTAACTTAAGTAACCGGTAGCATGTCCTCATCATCCTCCCCTTCTTAAAAAGGAGTCGTCCTCGACTCTTCTAATCCAAAGAATGGAGATAGATCGGTGACATTGAAACTTGTACTTACTCCATAAGTATTTGGAAGATCAATTTTATTTGTGTTATCATTAATCTTGCGAAGCACTTTGAATGGACCATCGGCTTGGGGCTACAATTTGCTCTTGCATTGTTCAAGAAAGCGATCCTTGTGTAAATGCACCCAAACCAAGTCTCCTGGTTCAAATAACATCTTCTTGTGACCCTTGTTAGTGCGCTTCTCATACATTTTAGTCATCTTCTCAATGTTTGCTCTAGCTCTATCATGAAGGTTCTTGACAAATTCAGATCGCTTGTTTGCATCAAAGTTTACACGTTCCTGCATAGGCAAAAGCAAAAGATCGATGGGAATAGTTGGCTTGAAATCATATACAATCTTAAATGGATAAAATTTTGTGGTCGAGTGTACCGTCCTATTGTATGCAAACTCCACATGTGGTAAGCTTTCTTCCCATAGTTTCAAGTTCTTCTTTAGGGCAACTCGTAGTACTGTTGATAATGTATGGTTCACAACTTTGATTTATCCATCAGTTTGCATATGACACGTTGTGGAGAACAATAACCTTGTCCCAAGTTTTCCCCACAAGGTCTTCCAAAAGTAGCTCAAAAACTTTGTGTTACAATTAGAAAAAATAGTCCGTGGCACTCCATGTAAACGCACAATTTCCCTAAAAATAATTCAGCAATATGTGAAGCATCATCGCTCTTATGGCAAGGAATAAAGTGTGCCATTTTGCTAAAACGATCAACCACAACAAAGATTAAATCCCTCTCCCTCTTGGTTCGAGGTAAATCAAGAATAAAGTCCATAGAAATGTCTTCCCAAGGGGTACTGGGAATAGGCAAAGTGGTATATAAACCATGAGGGTTCAAACGTAACTTAGCTTTGTGGCATGTTACGCAGTGAAGAACATACCGCTCCACATCTGAACGCATTTTTGGCCAAAAAAAATGATAGCCAGCACTTGCTCTGTTTTCTTGGCACCAAAGTGGCCCATAAGTCCACTAGCATGAGCTTCCTGCAAAAACATGAGATGAACAGAATAATCTAGAATGCAAGGTTTGTTAGTGCGAAACAAAAACCCATCATGCAAATAGAATTTTTCATAGCCTTTGCCATCACAACATTTAGAAAATGGTTTAGCAAAATATGTGTCAGTTGCATATAAATTTTTAATACTTTCCAATCCAAGAATTTTAGAATCAAGTTGTGATAGTAAAGAATGTTGTCTAGACAAAGCATGAGTATATTATCCTTCTCTTTCTTGTACTTTACAATGTAAGGAAAAGTCTCAATGAATTCACTCCATTTAGTATGTCTTCGGTTCAGTTTTATCTGACCTTTAAGATGTTTTAAAGATTCATGGTCTAAATGGATCACAAATTCTTTAGGTAAAAGATAGTATTGCTAAGTCTCCAAACTCCTCACAAGAGCATATTAATTCCTTATCATAAACGGAGTAATTTAGAGTTGGACCACTTAGCTTTTCACTAAAGTATGCAATAGGCCTTCCTTCCTACATGAGCACGCCACCAATCCCTACACCACTTACATCACATTCAATTTCAAAAGTCTTACCAAAATCTAGAAATGCAAGGAGTAGGGTTGTTGTCAACTTCTTTTTCAACTCTTCAAATGCCTTATCTTGTGTTTCACCCCAGTGGAATGGTAATTCCTTCTTTGTCAACTCATTGATTGGGGCAGCAATGGAACTGAAGTCTTTTACAAACTAACGATAGAAATAGGCAAGTCCGAGGAAGCTTCGTACTTGGCTCACATTTTGTGGAGGCAGCCATTCTCGAACAACTTTGATCTCTTCCTCATCCACCTCCACGTAATGAGCTGAAACAATAAAGCCAAGAAAGACAACCTTGTAGGTGCAAAAGGTGCACTTGGCAAGGTTAGCATATAAGCATTCCTTCCTCAAAATAGCAAGCACACATTTTATATGTTCAACATGTTCATCAAAAGACTTGCTGTAAATCAAGATATCATCAAAATAAACTACAACAAACTTGCCAATGAAAGTCCTAAGTACATGATTCATCGATCTCATGAAGGTGCAGGTGCATTGGTCAAACCAAATAGCATCACCAACCATTCCTATAGCCCAAACTTGGTTTTGACGGTTGTTTTCCATTCATCTCCTTCTCTCATGTGGATTTGGTGATAGCCACTTCTCAAATCAATTTTTATAAAAATGATAGCACCACTAAGCACATCAAGCATGTCATCAAGTAGAGGTATAGGATGTCTATACCTTATGGTAATGTTATTAATGGCTCAACAATCAACACACATTCTCCATGAAACATCTTTCCTTGTAACTAAAAGAACAAGAATAGCATATGGTGAGAGATTTTCCTTTACATAATCTTTGTCGATGAGCTCTTGTACTTGGCACTGAATTTCTTTTGTCTCCTCTAGGTTGGTCCGATATGGTGCATAGTTAGGAAGTGGAGCACCAAGAACAAGATCGATCTAATGCTCAATTCCTCTCTTTGGTGGTAGCCCTGGTGGTACTTCCTCCGGAAATACGTCTTCATATTCCTATAACACATCAAAAACATCACTAGGCAGAGTAGAGGGTAAGTCATTAGTGGAAAGAAAATTGCCCTTGTACAGGAGTACAAAGAACATGGCTTTAGGTTCACTCAATTCTTTTAAATCTCTTTTCCTAGCCATCTAACTAAACCCTCTTTTCCCATTGGCTCGATTCTTTGTAGTTGTGGAGTTTTATTTGGCCTTGGAGATGCTCCCTCATTATGTTTGTGGGTCACTCGCAATTGTTTCTCACTATCTCGCTATTTTCTTTTCAAATCATCCTTTAAAATCTCCTCCGATGACAAACAAACAAAAGTGACTCGCTCTCCTACATGAGAACAACCTTGTTGGATCGACCACAAATCTGAACATCACGATCATATAACCAAGGTCTTCCTAACAGCAGCTAGCAGGCTTGCATTGGCACCACATCACACTCCACTTGATCATTGTATCTTCTAATAGAAAAAGGAACAGTCGTAATGTTGGTTACACGTAGCGCACTACAATCATTAAGCCATTGCATTTTGTATGGAGAAGGATGGTACTGTTGTTTTAAGCCCATTCTCTCAACCAATTCTTGACTTGTAATTACAGCTGCCATTATCAACATTGATCCTATATAATTTATCCATGATTATGCCTTAAGTATAAAAAAGATTGTGTCACTGTCCATTCTCTTCTTTTGCAACAGTAACACTAAGCACTTGAAGAGAAATAAAGCAATTATTATCACTTTCATTGGGTTGAATCACATTCTCATCATTTTCATGTTCTTCATCATATCTTAAATCTCATGATCACTTTTAGATTCTCATTCACCTTGCTCATTCACAATCATAGTCCTTCTACTAGGACATTGAACAACAACACGTTCATGACTATGGCACTTGAGGCACACATTTTCGTGGCTACAGGTAGAGAAAGTAGCAGCCAAAGCAACAAAAGGGACTATTGTATTTCCAGCAATGCGTTGTTGGGTCATAGGTGATGAAGCTATAGAGACTGCTATCTTCGAAGGAGCAATAGATGGGGAAGAAACTCGGTGTTTGATACTCTAAAGCGAAATGTTTCAAGTGTGATGCATTTATGTTTTACCATTTCAATTGTTGAAATATATTTGGTTCAGTGCTAAAACATTTTTATATAAGGGGTGTAACAGTCTGATTTGTATTAATGTCCTGGAGATACACATCCTCAATGTGTGATGAGGAGATGGCCATTCCAACAAGGAAGAACTAGAGCCGTTGGATCCAGTCTATAATATGGCAGCTGTTAAGAAACGCCCAATCCAAGGTTGGGCCGTTTTCAGTTTCCACATGTGGCCCAACATTGCAGCCCATGACGAGCGTAGCAAAAGCGTTTAATTATGCAGACCGTCTATAGCAAACGTTTATTTTCAGCTTCTATTCGAAAGAAGAACGCATACTTAACGACGCAATTGTTCATTCCCCAATAAAAGCAAGAGAAATTATTGATCACATCCTGTATTTTAGCGACAGTGTCAATATGTTTTTTTTTTTGACCAAAGGGAGTCACTAGGAACGGGGCGATAGTTTAATATGACCCCAATCCTGAAGCTCATCAGTTTATCTTCGATTCCAGGGTGAAAAAATGATCCAACAGGTTGTCGATATTTAGCAAGAGGCTATAAGATTGCACAAAAGATAGGATTTCAAGCTGCGGATTTTAGGACCTCTTCAGTTTGGAGGATTTTAAAAGAAAAGGTGAAGGAATTAAACTGATTACTATAAAATTTCTGTGGTCCAAAGAGCCCTTACAGTGCGTAGACTGAATCAAGATTTACTCAGATTCAGAGATCAGCACATATGTGCCAGAATTCAGATAATATTCAGAGGTGAAATGGACAGCAGCATAAACAACATGCCCACACTTGCACAGAGATGCCTCATGTTTTTTTTCCCTAAGATGAGCAGATGCAACGGCAAAGTTGCAGAGTACACACACTTGCTGCACGGACCATATGCAAGGATGAGCAGATAGGGAAAACAGAGAAAAGATGCTTGAACACGAGCAATCAAGCTGCCTGCACAATCAAACCATAAATGCTGACTCAGAAAACTTCCACGAAAGCAAAATCACACCCCAATGCGAACCAAATATTGTACCTTTTTTGCCCCCAAGTGGGCTGCGCCGCCATCGACGGTGTGAAAAATATGCAAGGAAAAAAAAGGCTGATGAGAAATAACACAGAAAGAGAATATAGTTCCTTACAAGTTGCAAAAAACAAAAAAGTAATACTCACCAGACAGGAGCCAATTTTTTCCATCTCTTGTCAACGTCCTGCAACAGAGGGCAAAAACAATTTCTCCAGGGTGCCGTTACGTATCATATCATCCATGGTTTTATGCCTTTCACACAGATTATCAACCCTCAATTCCTAATATTCCAATAGATCCAAAAAATTTCTAATATTCCACCAGACCAAGCATTTCTAACTAAAATAAATTCTCCAATGAGATATTCTTCCATTGGTAAGATAAAGTGGTGCAGTATGGTAACAAAAATGGTTTATTTATATTTGAGAATGAGCAAAGTTCACAGAGTGACATAACATTAGCATTTTAGAAAAGTAAGAAATATAGACAATCTCAAAAAATGAATAATTAGGTGCAGCTGTGTCACAATTTACTCAAGAATGTAAAGAAGAATGCATAGTTTGAAATGAAACTAGAAAATCAAAGGCAGCTAAACGAAGACAAACAGTAAGACAGAAGAAGAAATGATACGTATGCCCCCAACAAACAATTGGACTAACTCAAAAGGTTTCTTGGCAAGAAATCAAACTTGTACAAACTCAAGATGGAACACCATACCAGAATAGTACAACAGTGACTTGTGGCAAATTATTGATATATACTTACGGATTCAATATATTCCATTGAATTTTGCAAGCAGCAAAAAGCAGACACCCCATTTATATAATGGAGAATTTATAACTTCATGGTCGAAAATAGGAAGCTTCACCAACACATTAGAATACTGCAAAGATGTGAAACTTCTACATCTAACTGGTCGCCAAGTGATTCCACATGATAAACTGGTAGAAAAATCTTACCAGTATTTCGTTGTGCAAAATACATGGAGTCCTACAGAGCTGCACAGCTAAGCATGAAACATTTAATATTTTAATAAACTGACCAACTATTTGCTATAAAGCAACCCATGGAAATATAATCGCTGAAAACTTTTAATTTGGAATTAGGCAACTAGCATAATCAACAATTGAAATTTCAAATATGCAAAGGTTTTTCATCAAAACAAAGAAATGTGCAGCACAAACTGGTCATATTTACAACATCAACAAGGATCAAAACTATGTCCAAATTTTAGCATTAGCATGTGAAATATGTTATAGTCTTTCTTAGCAAAACAGAAAGGTCACTTTTCTATTGCCACATAATTTGCGTTTGTTAGAGTTGCTTGCATGACTAATGCTGGGTAGATTTGATTGCTAAGTAGTAACACTACAGAAGTGAAGGTGACAATGTTTCAATCAGCTAAAGAAAAAAAAGCAATTTAGCACAGTATTCCTTGTTTGCAATAGAAGCTTTGAAACAGCTTATTCTCTACCTCAAAATTACTTAGGTTGATGAACCAAAGGAGACATGTTGTATAAATGGAAATTTAGCACAATGTTCCTTCTTTTGACAAAGAAGCTTTGAAACTGCGTATTCACTAATTTAAAGTTACTTAGATTTATGATCCAAGTGAGATATGATGTAATGTTGTATAGTAAGAATATCTTCACTACTCATAGAAATGAATACTAGAAAGAATCATGCTATTCAACACATTTAGTAAAACTGCAAAAGATCATATATGACAATATATTACTATAGCTCAAGGTAAAGAGTGGATAAGTAGGCTTGTAGCTATCTAAAAAATGATAAAAATCACCGGTTATTTTAACTCATGACTTTACCATAGCCTAGAGTCCACAAAATTTTATAGTTCTAAAATTGAATTTTGCATTTAAAAAAGAAGGCAAGAGCTCTACCAAATTCATTAATCGGGACAAAGTTTTTGATAAAAACAAAGCAACAAAGCTATAGCAAATTACCACGGACTCAAGGAAACTAAACGATTGAAGGTTAGTTCCTGATGTAGTTATTATGGATGAAATTCACAAAACTAGATTTACAACAAAATATTATTTGGTCATTCTTTCCATATGATGTAACCAAACAATCATGACTGGCTCACAGCTGTAAATTATGAATGATTCCCAATTGGCTAATAATGTATTTCAAAGTTATACACCTCCGTTGAATTAAGTTTCCTACCAAAAGAATCAGTATCACCAGCAACATACACCTTCTCCCCAACACTAGTTGACCCAAGCAGACACCGTGGGGTGTTCATCACCTCACCCCATTTCCAAGAGTTTGTCAATATACTATATCTGAAGACAATGTGTGTCATCCCAAACACAAGCAGCTCGGTGCCCATGGCCAGTGACTCCTTATTTCATCACATGAAACACCCATCATGTGGCATCTTGGAAACATAGATCTAACGCTTGCGTTATGGGTTGTAGGCATCCTACTCCAACACATTGTAGGAGAAGTACACCCAATGCTTAGAGATCTTATTTTGTCGCCACAGTTGGTAGATCTCCCATCCATGCACCAGCAAATGAAAAACTAGGCTAAGCGAGGCCACCAAGCCGTACTTATACTAGGATAACTTGAGGAGGCAGTTTGTGGATAGGTCACGGCCAATCTCCTCGATGAGGTTATCCTCACCGCCACCATTCTACTCCCCTCCACCAATGGCAGCAACAGCAACACAGCGGCCAGTGGCATACGCCTCACGAAGGTTGGGAGTGTGCGGATGTGGTGACGGAGGCTTGCTACGCTTGCCCATGCCACTGTTCACCTTCTCTAGCCCAAGGTCTTGGCCATCATCAACGTCTTTTGGCGCAGCATTCTTGCAACTCTTGCCGGGGATGAGCTCCGTCACCTAGTAACTCCACTGTGACTCTGCCTCACGTGGAGCCCCTTTCCAACACCATGGCTTCCTCACAGATCCATTCTTGTGGTTGACCTCATCAGAGATAACCAATCTGATGGTTTCCTTGCTTCCTCCTCGTCCTCTTAAGATTTACTACTCCAATCTATGGTAAGAAAAGAAGAGGATTAAGAATTGAGCAACAAATCCCCAAGAATGACAGATCAAGAACCCCCATAGATCCAACGAGAAACTCATCGGGAAGAAATCAAGCCCACTCCCACCCACCACACCCACCAACCAACCCCTCCTTCTCCCCCAAATCCACACTACAATATATTTGATGTTCAATGATGATGAAAAAATATCACATAAAACTAAAATTCATCATATATAGCCTATCGTGTCAAAAATGTCACATCACAAATATCATTATGGAATGTGCGTTATAGAAAGGTACAGGTGACGAACGGGTTTGTTTCATCATGGATAGTCAAATATTCAATGATGATTTTACTAGTGTCATAAATATCCATGAAAATAGAATCATTATATATTATCCAAGATTTGTCACTTAACTAATAAACGTGACTACCATGGTAGACAAAGCTATGACATTGCAAATGGTCATATAGTCTGGTGCGACACTAACAATTATGTTATAGTACATATCATGGTCTATAACAATTCAATTCTGACAATATACACAATACGCATTGCAAAACACATAACTAACATCAGGAAACATAAGTGATGCCATTAGTGCTTCATATATTCCGTTTTTCATCTCACACAAAAGTTATCATCAATGTTTCACCCTAAGGTTGGGCAACCTACACACACACACACACACACACACATATATATATATATATTGCCAAACATGGCATAAGTTAGATCACCTAACTCAATCTCACAAAAGCAAAGCACTATGGTCCTCTAATGTACTATCATACCATCAAAACACATAAGTCTTCAACTTAACAGGATAATGCCCAAAAGATCTCCCACTAGCAAACTACTTTAAGGTCCCTTGATCTATTGATCGGGACTGTTGTTATTGTCCAAAGAAAAAAACATAACATAGCTTATGTTTCATCTTGTTTCTTTCAAAACCCATTCATTTTCTCATCTTGGCTCTTCTTTAGGTTGTCCATCTCTTACTAGTGTTTCCATTGCAAATTATCTTTCACATCTTGTTGTTTCCTTTTCATTTCACTTATTTCCTGTTGTTGAGATTCAAATTGTTCAGTCAAATGCTATTGTTTCCTTGCATTATCCTCTTTCCCCACTCTTAGTTCATCCTATAGCTCTTGAATGTGCATATATGAAGTAGGATTGATAGATTTCTTAAAGGGAAAACTCATATTTATTAGAAATATGCTTGTTGAGTTTCTTTCAAACAAAACTTCCACAATAATTTCCTTATCAAGTTTTACCTATTCACATTCTTTTTGACTATGTTCTCTTTGACTCACCATAGCATTCTAAAAATTAAATTAGTTAACCCACCTTTAAAGCACAAACAAAATAAAAGAAAATTGTAATATGAAAACAACATACATAGGGTTCGTGTGCATCATCACTTATGGAACCTTTCTTCTTGCTAAAATGACTTAATGACTTTCTCTAAAAAAACAATAGTTCTTGATTATAGTTTTTCACCTTATACTAGAAGATTTTATAAGATATATTTATACTCACATTTACTCATTGTATTCACTAAGATTGATAAAGATAGAATTACAGTAAGTTACCATATAATGAATTTCAGCAACATAACTCCTAGAACCTATAGTTTGGTGAAATTTAACCTTTCCTCGATTAGTTCTATTTTTTTCACAAATTTCCTACCTGAAGAGACTTTTGATTAGTACAGTGCATTCGTAAATGGAACGGATATTAGCTATTCCCTTGTTTCATTACTTATACCATGTGCTTTGGATCAATCTATTTCTCCAAAAATTTTGCCCAATCTTCCTTCTTGACATGTGGTGGTGGGCCTTTTGAAAGCACCTCACAAATAGGAACATCATCAAAATACATTTTCTTAAGCCTATAATGTTGTTGTTGGAACCTACCTTTCAGAATATTAGTGCATGTAGCTTGAGCCACTTCATCATTTGCACCCATGTCAAACTTTCCCTGTGGAGAAAACTGGAATTAAAATCACACATATTTTACATAGATGTCAGATAATTACTAGATATGAATTGAATAGAAAGACAAATCTATAGAGCAAATAGTTGGACTCAGCACTATAGAATTGATAGCAACTGGAATGACTTTTTGATAGGTTTTTGTTTTGTACTTCTTCCAATGTGTCACAACACGTAATTGATTTCTAGTATGGATTCCACAATCTGATGCTAGCTTTGAAGCTTGGGTTGGATCCTATGGGCTTCGCTTTCCCTCAGCGAAATAGATGCATTTTGTGCCCTATTCTCCATACATACTTCTGAAGTCCATGTCCCATAGTCACTTCACGACCTTTATGACTTTCAGAGTCAGATGGTGTATCTACATAAATGCGCACAATATAATTGACAACATTGTTGGTATAGTACATTCCTAATAATAAAACATGTCATACATGATTATCTTCATATTCTAGTGCAACAAGCATATCAATTTGTCTAGTAGTTTCACTTATGCCATCACAATTATTGGTAGCAGAATTACCATCAGTAATATCGTTACTCGATTGAGAATGTTGAGCTGCCACAGGTGAGTTACTAGTTGAACTTGGAGTGGATTCTTGTGGCTATCTAAATTGGCTCGTTTCTAGCAGATGGTTCATAACTGATATTGCTACCCTACTTTCAGTCCTTTGATATGTCACATGTGTATTATTTGATGGATTTAGTAGGCATTGTGTTGACATAAAGCTAGATTTAGTGTTTGAGGAGATTCTTGCTCTCAAAGTCTTGTACTAGGTGGCATCTTCGAATTTATTAGGCCTGCATATTAAAAAAATCCAAGTCTGACAACTAGACAAATGAAGTTGAGTTCTATCTGATAACTAGACTAAAAAATTAGTAATGGTGTAAAACTTGTCATATCTACATTACATTGAATTATCCAACTAAAAATAAAAGACAAAATCAGCACCTTAACCTGATGTGACCTAGCAAGAGTTTTTCCATGCCTCTTCTAAACTATTTGTTTTCCATTTATGCTATCAGTGTCTGTTTCAGTTTCATCATCCTCGTCTGGTTCATATTCTGTCTCGGATTCTTCGTGATTACTAGTATATCTCCACTTCTTCGTTAAGACAACATAATAGTTGCTACTTCCCTCCCCATGAGTCATACAAAAAAGAGACATTTTCAAAGCAGGTAAACCAAGTCAGTGTAGCACTTCATTATTCCCATCAATATGTAAGTTCCTCTTCCTCTCATAGTCTGTTAGTTCCATTTCCAACAAATACAAATATTTGTTTTTTTGTTCCTATACAGTCAGGACACATATAAGATGAGCTGTTGTAATCCTACTCATACAAGAATATCACATTAGACATGGGGTATGTCGTAGAGCAAGGCTAAAGAAAAATGTTTTGCAAATTGTGATAAACTAAGCACAACCTTGTGCTATTGCTTTTGTATTTTTTGACACTAAATTCATAAAATTCAGAGGCTAACCAAATATATTTCATGATTTCACACCATGTTTGTGAATAAGCATAAAAATGTAACAGATCAGATTTATCATGCAAAAGAAAGTTGTGCTTTATCTCAATCTGACATCCGGCCTGCTAGGGAAGTATGCGTGTGAATGTGGTTCAGCTCCTTGCTCCCTTGACCTAGAGGTCATCAGAAACACATGAAGAAATTAAGGAGAAAAAAGGAGCATTAAACAAGAAACCCCAAAATAAAAAAAATCCCCAAGTTTAGTGAACCCTAGTAACCAAGTGCCTAGCATAGGAACTACTAATCTGTATTTGACAGGGAAGAAGGCTAAAATAAGGACCAGAAAAAGAGCATTAAACAAGAAACCCCAAAATTAAAAAAACACATCCCCAAGTTTAGCAAACCCTAGCAACCAAATGTATAGCATAGAACCACTAATCTATATTTGACTAGGAAAAAGGCAGAGGTGACTTGATGCCAAGGATTTTAATTAGAAGATTTAAGTGGATTTGATGGGTTGGGGATGGATTGGGTACCTTGGGGTGCATCTAGGAGAATAACAGGAGGGGCGAGAAGAGAGGGTAGAATAGAAGAGCACCTAAGAATTGCATCTAGGTGTGGAAACCATCGATTCAGAAGGTTTTAGTGGGTTTGAGCTAATAAAAAATTACCCTTGCCGTGAGATGCTTATATACATGGCTCGGTCAAGGGCAAAAGTGAAACTTTAGCCAATATATGACTAAAATAGCTCACTTCTCCCAAATTTTTGGTGCGCTAGCATTTTAGGGGAATTGACTTTCTAGGGAATGGTAGTATGTGGGGAATACACTAAAGAAAACAGTAAAGGAATTGACTTTCTAGAGAATGGTAGTATGTGGGGAATACACTAAAGAAAACAATAAAATAGCCATTTTATTGATGAAATTAAATTTCATGCATATCAGTCGATCACACATGCTGAGTTCACTATTAAAACTTTCAGTAATAAACATTTGTTCTGATTTCTGGAATTTTATGATTTTCTATGTACTTTTTTGCATCGAGAAATAAGACAATAGACAATTTTAAAATCTTATAGTGAAAATAATCTAGCAAAAAAATTATTAGTACATTATTCAAATCATTTAGAAAAAATAAAGTATAAATAAACCTTTTGGCCATGTCATTGCCTATTACCATGCCACATACTATCTGCCGGCTATTTGACTCACATCATCAGCAAACACAGGTTTTATCTAAGACAATACCTATATCATTATGTCTTTTGTGCGGGTCAGAAATTACCCAACAAGAAATTCACTACCTTAGCATTGTTATAGTTATGGCTATCATTTACCTGGGCTTCGGTCATCGGCTTTCCAGTATTAATTTATCAACTTTCCATGATGTTCTATGATGTTATGTGTGAAAATTATCAAAGTTACTATATTTCCTCTAGATCGTCATAGATATTAGTTCACAACACAGAAAAAAAAACCCATGTTTTCAAGCTGAAAAGGCACTAAGAAGAAGTTAACAGTTGATGATCTCCTTTAAAAATACACATAACTTCTCTCTTGCAGAACAAACTATTAAATAGTGCAGAATAATAATACAATAGGTTATTGTTTCAAACATTAAAAAACATTGCCAGATTGCTAACTAAATGCCAGCGACTCATCATCAGTATCACTCAAAGGATCAGTAGTCACATTGTCACTTGGATAGTCTAGGGTGTCATGTTCACTTTCTTCTTCACTGTCACTATCAAATTTATGAGCAATACTCTTGCCTTTATGGTCTTAAATATTTTCAACCATTTCAGTTTCAAGGACCAAACCATATTCATCGTCACAGTGAAGAGTGTTCAGGAGAGGATTGATATCACCGACGATGAATTTGGTAGATGAGTTCTCTTGTTGGTACACATCTTGGTTTCTCATTCGAGAATCATCATTTTCATTGATCTCTAATAAATTATTAAGTTATGGGAAATTGAATTACTTACATGATTCTCAAACCATTTTGGGAATTCCTTCTCAACTCTTCTGTCTATATCATTAATACTGTTCTTCTCCAGTTCTTCTCTGAATATACTAAAAAACAGAAATATGAATTTAAAAAATCGTTATCATGAAAAATACTGCATAGAATCTGTAAAGAATTAACCTTACTTCTTATATTCATCTATTTCAGGACAATTATTCAGCATGTACCAAACCTTTTTCTCATATTCAGTGTAAATATTTCATTTTGCAAGGACCAATTGCACAGGTACCATGTGAAAAAATTGGCAGTTCATCAGGTGAAACATTTTTTTACCATCCTTGTTCCTCTCATCCTTGTTAAATCGTGTTTGTATGTCATTGAAATATCTCGAGCAAAAGGTCCAACACTCAATAACAATATAGGCCTCAGCAATTGATCCTCCCAGCCTTAACTTTATTCCGCACATATTCCTTAAGCTTGCCCAATCGTCTTTCGATAGGATACATCCATCCCTATTGGACTGGTCCCTAAGAATTGCCTCATCAGGCAAGTGAACAGCTGAATTCACCATTACATAAGTGGAAAAAATTTTCTCTAACTTGCATAGAATCACATGAATATCAACCTTTAATCGGTGCAAGTTATCAAGTTAGTTTTAGAACACAACTTCTTAAAAAAATTCCTAGCTTGGCAATTACTTCATATATATCCTTTCACACAATTCCTCTAATATCAACTGGTAGAATGTGATGCAATAAAATATGGCAGTAATGAGTTTTCAACCCATGCACTTACATGCCTCGACACATTTAGATAAGTTGAAAGCAAATCCATCTGGGAATTTCATGCTGGCCAAAAATTAGCATAACCTGCTCTTTTGTTGCTTATCAAGAGTGTAGCATGCTGGTGGCTTGAGATAAGTCCTAGTATTTATTAATTGTAACTCTTTCCATATATTTTGATCTTGTAAGTCAAATATGACACTAATAGTATCCTTTGATTTGTCCTCTACCTCAAGTAGAGTGCTAGGAATGCTGTCACAAATATTTTTCTCTATGTGCATTACATCGAGGTTGTGGTGTAACTTCAACTGTGACCAATATGGCAAATAAAAAAACTAACCTTTTGACTCCAACTTGGTTGACCCTTCTCAGGATGTTTTCTCTTCTTGTTTTTTTTTATGTTTCCAGAAACAAATTCTCTTAGATTTTTTAACTTCTCCAGCAATTCATTATTAGAAAATTTTCATGGTTTATCTCAATTGTCATGTTTGCCATTAAAATATTTGATTTTTTTTCATGCATGGTTTCTAGGAAGGAATCAACGATGCCCAACATATCCAATTCTATCCAATTCTATTTCAAAGTGACTCAGAGCATGGATTCTCATCACAGTGCACACATGCAAAATAACCTCTTATGCACCTCCCTGACATAGTGCCTAGTGCAAGGTAATCATGAATACCCCAATTGAAAAAAAAACCTGAAAGGAAAAGGTTTCATCTCTAAATACATCATAGGAAAGAATACATTTTCACTAGCATTGCATATCTTTCATTTAAGGTTGCATAAATACATGGAAATCCTTTTCAGGTGCTTTTGGTCTAGAAATAAGTAACACCATCATGAAATTTGATTGATCTATACACATCCATGGTGGAAAATTGTAGGGTATGACAAACACTAGCCACATACTATAAGAATTGCTCATGTTTTCAAATAAATTAAATCCATCTGTGGTAATACCTAGCTTTATATTACAGGATCTTAAGCAGACCATTCATGCTTTCTATCAAATTCTTTTCCATTAGTTTGATGTCTCGTAACATTTTCTTCTAAACTTCTTTTCTCTTGATACCATCGTGCATATTTAGATGTTTCCTTTGATATTCTTTGAAGCTTTGGAATTATTGGAAAATAGTAAAGTTCTTCGTAGGAACTCTTTTCTTTCCATCATGATGTGCCGCAGACTGGCAATGATTTTTGTTGGCATGCTCTTTCCAAAACAATGCACAATCATATTTACAAACATAAATTGATTCATAACCAAGACTTAGAACATTTTTAGGTTTATTGTATGACTTTGGTAAACTATGGATTGATGGGAGTGCTATACTCAACAATTCAAGGAATTAAATGCAAAATTTTAAATTTGGTTGGTAGGATTTGATATGGAGCAGCTTAATCATAAATGGTAATCTTGTGAAACTTTTACAACTAAGATAAAGTTCTCTCTTGGCCTCATCAATTAAATTTACAAACATATTTGGCCGACCATCACTTTAATTTTTAGCTATGTAGAGATCTTGTACGAAACTTGGAATATTATCATCATCGTCTTCATCATCATAATCAACATTTTCTTTAGCCATATCAAAAACACCATTATCCATATGCATGGAACATCTCATCATTTTCTTCATCATCACTTAGATTCTCCATAAAACAACCAGCTCATGTATGTAATTGATATTCCATTCACATGCAAATGTTAAATTACATCTTCTTGACTATGATATTTTAAAGTAAGATATCAATAAGATTTTATCATTTTCATTAAAACGATCTTGAACATGTTGAACACCGTTTATGTATGTAGCACTGAAATGCCATGCATTTATCTAGCTTCGATCCATTTTATTCTAAATTAAAAATAAATGATGTATATTTATATGATAATAAATTACCGTGTTTTGTTTGTTGAAAATACACACAGCTTACTATAAAAATTATTTGCATGAGGGCATTTTATCAAACATATCAACTGCACAAAGTATCACTAACAGAGTTTCCTCCCAAAATTACTAGCTCAATGCGTGTGACTATTTGAGAAGAAAACAAATAGCAACAGAAATCAAGATGAACAATCCATTAAATCGAAATTGTTGGAGAACTAATGCAATCAAATTTATAATTGAAGAACATACTATGCTATGAAGAGTTCTCTCAAAATTGAGATCAGAAGGATAATGCACCATAGAGTAAATCGAAAGTAGGAAATTGAAAGAGAGGAGGGAGATCCAAGCGTCAATTTTGTGCCTATTCTTCAAAATGAGCCAGAGATACCGATCCAAGGAACACCCCTCAAATCAACCATCTCACCCCAACGCAAAAGAAACCCACATGTATAGTAATAGCTCGAATCAAGAAGAGGCAGCGGCGGTTGGATCCGTGAACTGAAGACTGCAAATCAAATCAACACCATGCAAATCCACCACCTTAACCTCTCCTCTCCTCTACCTAAAGGGAGAAATGGAAATGCATCCGTGTGTATATATAGAAGAAGATGCAGCCGCCGCGGAGAACAGGGAAGTGGAGGGAGGCTGCTGCTGGCTTCTTGCTGCTGCTGCGCCTCTAGCTTCTTCTGCTTCTGCAGCTGCCGCTGCCCCTGTTTTTCTCCTCTCTTTTGTGCACTCCCTCTGTTGTACTACTTGGGATTCTTCTTACTTTTATATTTTTATTTTTATACTTTTTCCCGTCTATTCTTACTTTTATTTTTTTAATTTGTTTGGGGTCTTTTATGTAGCCAGCTCACGAGATTGCCAGTTCATCCTGTGGTTGCCGCTTCCTCTTTTTTTTTTCTGTTTTTGGCTTCTCCTCTGTTACTGGTGGTGTTTCCATATTTGCTCTTTTTGAGTTTGAGGGGGAAAAAGCAGGTTCTCTTTTGAGATGGTTTTATATAAATATTTGGAGAGAAACACTGGTTAGTAGTGATAAAAAATTTGAAGTTAAAAGATTGCAACAAAAGCATTTTCTGATAGAGTTATGGCTATACCTTCGCTACGGTTTAAATCTTAGTGCTAATAAGCATAAAAACGTGGTCATAACCTTGATCTTGCACATTATGTAGGTATGTTTACAAGAGAAAAAAAGAGGAAACTTGCAATGTTTTTTTTTTGGTATCTGTCTATGTAGTATTTTTTAAATTTTTCCTTTTTAATTTAAGGAAAAGACTTTTGTTTCGGAGGTAATTTTTGTAAATATTTTTTGCAAAACACTCGTTAGTAATGAAACTATTATACAACGGAAGTTTGAAAGTAAAGTGTAATGGAAGCACTTTTCATTGACAGGTTTAATTTTCATGTCTACAAACACACACGCGATCCTAAACTAAATATATTTGAGATGTGTGATTAATAGTGTGCAATTATGGTAATGTATACATATGGGTAGTGTGAGTATACGTGTGTCCTTTTAGCCATTAGCAAGAAAAAATGAAGGGTTTTGGTTTAACTCATCTTAGGCAAATTTTTAGCTAGCCAATAAGCCAACTATTTTATATCTTACTGTCTTTTATTGATGGTCACATGTGGAATTAGATGTGTATTTGATATGTTTAGGTGTATATAGTTTTGTATATTTTTATCTTTATAAAGATGTTACAATGAAGGTTTTATATTTCTCACATTAAAATAGCAGTTACACTTAAATTCTTACTCATTTGATTAAATGTTTTGTTCCATGATCCCAGAGAGTCACACAGCTATTTTCACAGTCACACAGGTTTTTTTCCATGAAACTTAAGGCTAGGGAAAAGAGGAGCCTTTGTCATACCGATGTGATGAACAACTGTAAACTGCCCACACAACCCAGTGGATTCGAAACGTCCACTTGTCTTTGCAAAAGTGTCCTCTAACTAAAATATTAGTCCACTAATTAAGTATCCTTAGATCTTCAACCCAGCACACCACCTTTGATTTTTTTTTTGGCCTCTACGTTTTGTAACAATGTTGCTACGCCCACCAATATATTTGACAAAACTTTGTTTGGCAGGCACCCACATTACTACTTGGGAAGTGTCTTAAATGCTTATATAACTTTGAATTTTAGCTCAGTTCCCTGTGCAAAATTTACCAAAATACTACACCTAAACATAAATAAAGCTTTTAGTGACAAACATGATTGAACACAATTAGAAATCTACGTAATTTCTAGCTACAGGGAACTTCCTCTGAAATATAAGTTACTTTGCTAGCAGACTTCATACATTAACCAAAGTGTTTCTCCAGGATTTTTGTATAAATCATGTATCATATGAGATTTATCAAACAAACCAAATTAATCTTGGGTTTATATGGCAACTTAATTTTGCATGCTTTCAACCTTCAAGTTAATCTTATGTGAAAATGAATTTTCTAAATAGAATCTTCCTGACGAAATAAAGTTATAAACCATGGCGAGATGTTTACACCTCCAAATCAAGTGATTTCCTGGCTAGCATGTCAGCAAACAACTTTTTGCCGCCAAAGAGCATGAAGACGGAGATTTTTCTTGAAATTTTTCTCCCAACTTTTGTCCTAAGCAAAAAAAATTTTACCATTTTGGGCGTTAGAGAGTGAAGGGGATATACTTATATCGATTGATCACCAGATCTCGAGGCTACCTGTTTGCTCCACGGGATAAGCATTTGACGACCCTTCCCAGTGGCCGCACGTGCGGGAAGCATGCGGCTGCACGCGCCTGTACGTGTGCCTAGCTGTTGTACCTCGAAGATCCTGTGCTCCTTTTTTTTTCTACTACTACTCATGTCATCATACTATGAGATATATATCCTTCATGCCACTATAATGTAAAGTAATATTTATGCTGCCAGTTTTCATAAAGAAATGATATATATTTTTGTAATTCTCTAAGTTCAAGAAAATAAAAAAAATATAAAAAGAATTTGATAGAGTTGACATGCATTATATATGCAGATGCTGCTAGCTGAAGCAGGGAGCTAACAGAGGCATGCCTACATATCCTGTGTCACTCTAGGAGAATATGATGGTTCCCCACCCTATACATAGGGGAAATGAGCAGTATATGAATTTGGACAAGTACTCTAGATTTATAACCCTAATGTTTTTATATTGTTAGATAGAGGTAGTAATAATTAATGTCTAATTTAGAAAAAAATAGTTGGTGATAGATAGTGTACAAAATTTAAGACAAAACATATCCTCTGTTGTAAAATAAAAGCACCTTTATAGTTTTTTACTGAGATTAACGAGAGATGTGAAATTAAATAGATGGTTGTGAATTTTTTTATTATTTAAACATTTTATTTTTTAATTTTAAAATTAATCAATCCTAAAACTTATTTTTAAATCACACTATTTGGTCATACCGCTGACATGGCTAAATAATTAGCCCGACAGCGCGCATACCAGTCTAATTGGCATGGCAAAATAATATTGCCAAATCCATGGTTGTGATGTTGGCCATGTCCGACAAGGTGGTGTTGATAGATTTGAAAATAAGTTTTATGTTGGTCTAGTTTTAAAATTAAAAATAAAAAAATTTAAATAAAAAAATTCAGTAATGGTTGAGGAGAAATTAAATAAGAAGATTCCTTGATATGTGCACTAGGTGAAAAAGTTACTCTATTCTAAAGAATACTGTAACTTATATTTTAGGATAAAGAGAAAAAAATTAATTATGTGGAATTCTCCATTTAGAATTGTTTTATTCCAATATTCTCACTTTATTATATCTTTTATTAAAAAATACAACTTTGTTAATTAGCAGGCCATCGCCTAAAAGGTTGGCCCAGCCGCCATACATGCAAGAGGCAGGCCAGCTCGGGTCATAATAACATAAACCTACCTTGTTATAGGATAGATATGATAAGCTCGTGTGATGCTATGCTGTTGTATTTTTTTCCTAAAACTGTCCCACTATTATTGTAGCAAATTAATAGCTCTGTTTATCATATTGATTGTTATGTCCTATATATTGATCTTCCCTTTTTATTTCAGTTTCCTTTGTCAACTGACCATGGTTTAATTTCTCTCAATAAATTTATACAAGGTCAAATTTGTATCTGAAAATTAGGGATGGGCATGGGCCGGGACGGGTCGACCTAGACCTGGACCACTTGACCCACCATTTTGAAAGTGATGCCAATGGATCGGCCCATTAGGGACTTGTGTTTTGGCACTATGATCCAAAGCGTAGTATGTGCCGGCCCATTTAGCGTTTGATATCTGAACATTTGTACAACATGCAGATCCTTTTAAAAAGTTGTAATGCTTGGAAATAAAAGGAAAAAATCACAGTACGAACAATGAAGAACCGGGTGCTACTAAATGCTCACAAATCACATTATATTAAAGCATTAGTGCATTACAATTTATACTACGTGTTTTAGCTATTTAGATGGTGCAGAACCATCTATAACAAAATATGCAGCCCCATGCAAATAACAGGTAGTCAATTTTGATATTACAAGCAACCATCATAGGAAGTTAGCTTGAATAATACATGCAAACAGTAAACCAGTTCTTTGCAGACCACATGATTTTTGAAACCCATCAGATCATCAACTGAACTCTTCTGACGATTACACCATGCATGCACATTGTATTACCATCAAGATCTTTCACTGCAAATGTATAAAACAATTCAAGAGAAAAAATTAGTGATTATCAATCCAATAATCTTTGTAGAGCTATGTGAGTGTGCCATGTATACAGAATATATATATAGCTTGTCCATATCTAGAATTACTAACTGTGCAATCCCATTTGAACAAAATGAATTACCACAAGGCTGGCCTTAAATAGACAGTAATTTAAAAAAAGGAGCAAGCTTGTCCATATCTAGAGTTAGTGCTCTTGAAAGGAAAGCACCACTCTAAGGATTAAAGGAACCAGACTATATATACATATTTGGAGACATTAGAAGGTTAATGCAAGGTGGGTGATGGTATGCATAGGTCGAAACCGGATTACCCATGCCTGATACCTCTGAAGTGTGAAGAATACCATTGGTGGTACAACAGCAGGACATGTTGCCCCTTCTTTTTAATGAGGATATTTCATCAAAAAAGAACAATGATGCATGTATTCATTCATTCAGTGGAAGCACACAGGCAACACAGCAACAGTGTATCACAGTAAGGTTAACCAATTAAGAGAAGAATCTGCACTCCACTTGTCTTGTGTTGTCAACAAAGCACTCACCAAACTTGTCCACTTCCAGCAATTTCTGGTGGCCCCTCACCACATCACGCAAAAGAGCTCAGCAGATTGCAAATCTGCACTGCACTGCTTTCTCCCTCCTGTTATTGCTGTTGCAGAGCCAGAGGACAACTACAGCAGCAGCATATCTATCTACATATTCCTTTTTCCTCATCTCTTTTATAGCTTATGTCAAATATTTATTTCTACTAATATGCGGCATTTACTATGTTGGTGCTGCTTAAAAAAGTATCCCCCTAATGAACAAGTATATGTGGCTACAAAGTTACAAATACTGGACTTTGTAGAACTCAGATGAGTGAATAATTTAAATACTCAAGGATTCCCAGACCTAGCCTCCCAGACTTAGTATATAATTTGAGCTGATCAAATAAAAATGGCCCTCTTGAAAAACTAAAGATCTATCTGCGGGATTTCACATTTTAGTACATTCTATCACTGTATAAGGGGAAAAGGTAAAGGTAAATAAACAAAATATTACCTGATCTATCACCTCTGACACCTCATCTTCAGCAGGAAAATATAAATTGATTCTATGCTTAATTTTGAGTTATTATTTCCGTGACCAATTTACAGCATTATAAGAAATGGTTGAAAGAATACGTACTAGATGCTTTTATCCAATCTTGCAAGCACACGAGAGCTTCAACTGTCTTGGGAGTTAACCGGCTTCGAATATCAGATATAACACGTTTTCCAGTACTAAAGACACACTTGGATGGAACTGTAGAAGCCGGTACAACCAAGATATCCCGTGCCATGCGAGCAAATGTTGGATATTATGTGGAGTTAGACTGCCACCAACTTAGTATATAAGTGATCACCTCGAGGAATTGGAGGCTTATCTATATATGCATCATACTCCAAGAATATTTCACTTGGCAACTGAGTTCCAAGGTTAATGTTGATCCCAATTAGCCAACTGGCCACTTGTAGCTACACCCATATCAACATCAACATTGCCTTGTGTTGAACCCATATTGAAGTTATTCACTTGAGAATACTCATTGAATAGCTCTCGAAAAACTTTCTTGACTTTGTCAATCATAGATTGAGCATTGCCACCAAATGCAAACCAAAACAAAACTTAAGGAATTTAAGCTTAAACCTAGGGTCTAGGATAACAGAAAAAGAATGTGTTAACCATGAAATTTTCCAATATTTATTGAATTTCTTTTGCATGTACTTGATCATGTCACATATTTCAGAATCCTCATGATCAGCTTTCTTCTCCAAGATCAGCTTTACTTCCCAAATCTCATGAAAATATAGATTTGAAGTAGGATACAAATGACCTGAAATTACTTTAGTAGCCTTAAGTAATACTTGCAATATTGCACATACTTCAATTGCTTTTTCTCATTCTAGAAAAGAGGGTTTGTATGTGTAGGTCTTATCTTGCAAGGCTAAGGAGTCAAGAGCTTGTCTAAACGGCAAAGCACTGTCTATCATCAAAAAGGTGGACTTCCACCTGGCAGGCACACCAAGAGTAGGGCATCTTGTGCAAGTTATTCCAACTTGTTCCACAATTTCCTCGATCTTTTGCTTCCAAACTTGAGATCCTTTAACATACTTAATGCTCTCATAGATGTTGTTCACAATAGTGTTGATAGATTTCAGCCCTGCTTGACATATTAAATTAAGGACATGTGTTGCACAACAAAGATGAAATAGCCTCCCATTCCCAATCAGCTTACCCTTTTGAAAAAGATTAACCTTCAAGAGCTTTGACATTGCATCATTGTTGCCAAAATTATACAAAGTGATAGCAAACAATGTCTTCACAATGCCAATCTTGTATGGTCTTCAAGATTACATTGAACATAGCAACACCCGTGTGCGGTGTTTCTAAGTCTAAGTACCTCAAAATTCCCTTTTGTATATTCCAATCAGCATCAATATAATGGCAGGTTATGCACATGTACCCCAAAGTCTGGTTAGAGGTCCACATATCCATCGTAAGTAAAACTTTGGAAGTACAACTTTAAGATACCTCCCATAGCACTAGCTTCTGCTCTTCAAATGATTTGATACAATCTTTCTTCAAGGTTTTCCAATATATCATCTTGAATAGTGGGTTCAAACTAGAGACAAACTTCTAGAACCCATCATACACCACTAGAGCAAATGGCAGCTCATGGAGCACAATCATTCTAACCAGATCAAAAGTCCAATTTCTCAAAGCAACTTCATCAGGCAACATTACAGAAGCCCTCAACTTGTCCACAACTTTGCCAACTATTTTTCTTGCCTTGCACCTCTTCAAATGTTTGATTAAAGCACTAGTTCCTGCTCCACATTTGGCACTGATTCTAGTAGGGCAATGCTTACATTCTGCTTTCATAACCACTCCAGCAACACGGATATTTACAAATTCTTTCCAAGCTTTAGACCTGAACCTTCTCCCTTGGTCAGCATGTGAGGGATGAGTACTAACCCCAACTGCAATATTATCCTCTCCTTCAATATCAGCACCTGCATCATCCTCCTTATCTCTATCATCTTCTTCATCGCTATCATCCTCATCTTTGTCAACACACATATCATCTGCATAAATAGTCAAAAACATTAAACCATGAGGTATAGAATAGTAAGTTGTCAATATGAGAGATGCAATAAGTGCTCAACGGGAGGTGTGCTCATTGAAGTGTGACCATGAGGTATGAATACCTCAGCACATGGTGACAGATTGGGAATTCCTTGACTGGCTGCATATCCATGTAACACATCATCTACTTGTTCTTGGAGTAAAGATTTTTCCATTGTGCACGTGGCAATATCTTTGCCTAAAATAAAATAGCAATTTTAAAATATTAATGATGATGTCAGGTCATAATGTATATGTAAGAAATGCTAGTACATCACACTAAAATTAGTTTCTTGAGCCTAATAACATCATTTGGCATTACTGTAAATTAGATCAATGGAAGCTCTGCGCTAACATTGAGGCTAAATAAGACCTTTGTTAAACCTTGCGCTAGCTAGTTATAACAAAAACTAGGATTAAAACTACAAATCCAGTCCAAAAGAAGATTAAAACTCAAGTAATGTACACAGGACATTGGTTCAAGACTTCAAGTAATAAGCAATAAGTTGATCACAATCAGGAAAAATTTTAGTTCAGTTCAAGTTCAGTAAACGAGCTAGCATATCTTAAGAGAAATTCAGTTCGGTTCAGTTCAGGAATCAAGATACCATTTAACTGTATGATCAGTCACATCCTGTTTACTTCACAAAAAGTTAAAGTGAAAAACAACTAGCTAGTCCTGCACTGCAATAAGTTGATACCAGCTAAATGCATGCAGAAGAAATAGTGTTCTTCTTAATTAGTTAATTTTAGACGCGTTTCTAGCGTAAATGAATACATAGGAACTATTAGGAAGTGGCGACTAAAAATCAAGAAGCTGCAGCACAATGGAAATAAAAAAAGTAGCCAGTCTACTCACAAAGACGCCGGCAGTGGCGACGTCGAGGCTGGAGCTGGTGGAGGCGAAGCAGACGCCGGTGGCGAAGTCCCGAATGACCTAGTCTAGATCGAGGTAGGCCGGGACAAAGGGGCGGAGGCCGTACGCCTTGGAGGAGAAGTCGGTGGCGAGGCGGCCGTTGCAGAAGCGGCCCGTGGCGCTGCGGCCCGGGAAGTCGCGGGGACAGGAGGGGCCGACGGCGCTATGGGAGGGGGCAGGAGGGGCCACCGGCGTCGTGGGAGGAGGCGGGGGCAGGAGGGGCTGCCGGCGCCGCGGGAGGAAGCGGCGGTGCGAGACGGTGCCCTAGTGAAGCCGCGAGGACTCTTATCCACTGGAGCCAGCCTCTTGTTTTTAGAGTCGGCCCATTATGAGACCGTTGGGTCGGCCCGGCCCACACCCAGCCCTACTGAAAATTAATCCCTGCAATACGGTTCACATTGATCCAAAGTGAAGTACCAAGTGATGTGACGGTCCCCGCCATCCATGCTGTGTTAATTTCGAGATTTGTATAAAACGCATATCAACACTTCCCAAACCCACGCAAATTATTCATCCTAGTCATCGACCTATGTGTTATATAAATATTGTTATCCATATTTAAAACACTAAAAATATTTTTATAGCTTTGTCCTGTTTTAAAAAATCTAAAAGAAAAAAAGTTCACATTGCTTCCTCAACTATGATCTAACTTTAATTCCTCATCAATAAAATTATTTACTTTTAATCCATCAACTCTTAAAACCATTTAATTTTAATTTCCATGGTTAACCCAGGTGGTTTTTATTAATGATCAAAGTTAAACCAATGCCATGGTAATTAAAAGTGGAATTTTCTCATTCTGAAATTTAGAATCAGTAAATCCAGTTTGGTCTCTCAATTTGCAAACAAAGTGCATAATAGATGGAATTTTAAGGTGGCTCACTACGTTAACTAAAGATCTACCATCATTGATAATAAAATCCATCTAAATAAGGTCATGATAATGAAATATATAAAATTAATGGCTAGATCTTTATTATTAATATGGAAATTTTTAAAAGTGCCTAATCAGTATGTTGGTATATAATATAGGTATAGGTAGATAAGCTTATTCTTTACTCTGATTTTAGTCGTACGCAATATATATGTGGCACTGGCTAATTAACGAGATTAGCAAATAAAATTTTAACAAAAATGCTGTTTTGCTCGTATGCTGCTCCGTATTCTTCATCTTCATCATCATATTCTAGCCAACTCATTTGTTCATATGAAACTTTCATAAAAATTATTTAATAGTTGCTACTCATACGCGTACGTACGGCAATATGGATGCTGCGCAATCGTGTCAAGGCGTCAGACAAACTGTCGCATCCAAGTTAATTAGGGTTTGAGTTAAGTCAGTTGCCAGCGTCCAATGCAAACTAATCAGACAGTGATGGATCGCACGAGGCTCGTGATTAACAAAGCTCACGACCTCTGTAACATCAAGGATCGATTAGCTAAGCTTCTAATTAAAATGGACTAATTATGTTTTAACACTGCTAAAGGTACAAATCAAGCGGCGCGGTCAACAGCTAGAGGCAGATATGACGACGGATGAGGCTGGCCCCAACCACACAATTTTGTAAAATTTTATTTGCTCACCACAATTGCACTAAAACCACATTATTTGGTTGGTTAATGATAGTACTTGAGGGGTAAGGATTAAGGACTGAGGACAGGTATTTTATGACAATTATTAAGGGCACAAACAAATAAATTAAAAAATAGATAGTTAAAAGTTGGCCTTTAAAAATTATTTTTAGATAAAGGAATATAGGCATGCACTCAATAAATCAATTATTATAAAGTGTTTAACTTAGTCTAAAATAAATAAAGCTAACAAAATAGCACTCATTCATCCAATCCAAGCTTAAATGAAAGCATGCAAGCACAAAGCCTATTAGTAAATGTTGCTTCGCATAAGTTTTATTAATAAGGTATGCCTACTTTATCCACCACTTGATAGGAGCATGTCCAATATATCCCCTAAAGATCACTTGCATATAAGATTTTATTTGTAAGTCATAAAAAATCATGTTATTCATAAGGCGAGAAAGAATGAAACCTATGGAGGGTCTGCAAATGGTTAAGCAGGATATCAACCAACTTTTTCTATTTACATCTATCTTTGCGCGGTGTTGCCAAGATGCACGTGCAAACTTTAACAACTTTATTAGGCTATACATCAGGCAGGTTTACTCGCTAATTTTGTGGGGGTTTGATTGAAACTGTTTGGGGGCATCACCAACCAATATTCAGTCGAAATAAATTGTATATCAACAGATGGGATGTCTAGTCAGCATTATTTGCCACATGTGAGGACCTTCATCGAGTTATTGTTTTCCTGATCTGGGAATATATTCCATGGGTGAACAGGAATATCGATGTAATTATTTAATGCAATTATTGTAGAAAGATTTGTGCCGAAATGCACGCTAAAATGTCAGTTGAAAAAGATGGATTTGGGTTATATATTTTATTTTGTCATAACTTGGAAAGTACATTATGCAAATCAAGATGTGCCTTTTTTTTTTGCTTATGTTTGTTCATGTAAAGACATGCAAGATCTTTTTTTTTCCAATGAAGATTGGCATGGGGTTTTTTTCCCTATTAGCTACTCCCTCTATTATGATGTTTTGGATTTGACCTAATTCTTATCTTAAATTAAACTTCAGTAAGTTTAACTAACTTTATAAAAAATATATATAGTAGTATTTGTAGCACAAAACAAATATACACTAAAATATATTCAATATTGAATTTAGTGAAACTAATTTTATGTTGTATATGTTACTACATTTTTCTATAAAATTATACAAACTTAAAGAATTTTAACTTAACACAAATCCAAAATATCTTATGGAATGGAAGTAGTAGCCTATTAAGCTACATGTTCCCACGACTATAACCTCCCCCCGTATTATATGTGTTTATATGATTTTATCGTAATTAGCTTAAATTTGTAACCATTAGCGATGTAAATAAGTGTTTGTACAACATATGGGAAGGGTAGATATAGCATTAATAGATTTATCTTGATTTGTAATTAAAAATATTATGTTAACAACAAACAATTTACCATAGCTGCAAGAATTATCTCTCTCTCTGTTGTATTTTTAAATGCGCCGTAAATAGGCATGCAACATGAAATTTCCAGCCCAACTATCGACTGAACAAAATGGTGAATGCATCCCACTCCCTACCCTCTCCACTGCTGCTTGGTCTGCTGCTTTAATTTTCATCATCTTCGATTTTGCATGGCAAAATCCCCAACCCCCTATCCTCCCCTTATATTTCCACTTATTCTCCACTATTAACAAATTGATTTGGCAGGAAGTATTGGTATAACACAAATAGAATTTTCTTGATATGTAATAAATAAATATTTTTATGAAAATAAATAATTTGTCATAATTATGCTAAACTTGTGAAACTTATCATAAAACCAAATCGTAGAATTCTACTATATATGTCGTCTTACTAAATTAACTCGGTAAGGAAAACCTTGATATGCCATAAGTGAATGATAAGGGAATGAAGGAGGAGATGAGCAGGCTAAAGAGCTAACGGGCTCCCGAATATCTTGGGTGGCATTGAGGTTAGGGCAAATATGCGCAGCCGATTGTCATTGGTCTCAATGTCAACAGCTAGAGCACCACCAGATTGTCACTAGCGTCAACGACATTAGCTAGAGCACCACCAAATCTAGACTCCGTTAGGGGCTTTCTCATCGATGCATCCACGAGTGAAGTCTCGATTAGATATGGCATCTTCAGATTGCCTACAGCTTTAGCAGAATCAACTAAATTCTCACACATGGAGTCATCATGAGTTACCCACTATTTTTCCCTATATGTGACGGTGACAATGAGGTCTTGTTTCTATGTCTTTTTTCCCTTCCTAATTCCTTCCAACCGAAGACACATACAGCTTCCGATTGCTCCATTCCATATCCAACCCCTTCTTTGCCCATCCTATTTCTTCCCATGGTCAAGATTGATACTACCTATTTTGTCTCTTTGTAAATCCGACGGCCAATATAAACAAGATGATATTGTTCATCCTAGCGTCATCTTGGGAATCACTTTTTTTGGTGGGGATGCCCAAAGTAAAGGAGGAGAGGGAGGAAGTGAGCAAGCTGAAGAGCTTGTGGGTAGCCAAATATCCTTGGTAGTGTTGGAGTTGGAGCAATTGAGTATGACCACTCGTCACTGTCCTCAATGACAACGATAGCATGAGCATCACCAGATTTAGACAATATTAGTCACTTTTCCATACAGTAAAGTCTCGATAAGATATGGCATCTTCATATCGCCTATGGCCCTCGCACATAGAGTCACCATGAGCTGCCCTATTATTTTCCCTAGATGCGATGGTAACAACGTGGTCTTCTTTCTGTGTCTTTTTTCCCTTCCCGATCCTTCCAACTGAAGCAACATGATGGCTCCTGATTGCTTTGTTCCATATCTCAGCCCCTCTTTGCCCATCCTATTTCATCCGACATTTAATATTAACCCTACTTATTTTGTCTCTTTTTGAATTTGGCGGCCAATATTAACAAGATGTTGTGTGGCTCCTCGTGGTGATCCTTGGGAATCACTTTTCACTAGTTAAGATTTGTTCGTTTGTGATGTCCATGTAAAATGATGGATCCATTACCAGGTACTCAGGTGCGCCATTTGTTTTGTTTTAATAGTTCTAATTCGCATCTTGACAAACATATAGTTTCAGGTTGCAACCAAGAAACTGGTGCTCAGCATGTTCCTTGTCTCTTATTATCTTTGTTAATGATTTAATGAGGGATGCATGCAGCAGCAACTTCGGTTTAATTCAATTTAAAAACTGCATGTGAAAAGATTCCTCGACAAACTGACAGTTTATATATTCGAATTAATTTGCATCTTGAACTTGATCAAATAATCACGTACATCAACTTTTTTTAGTGAGCATGCACGTGCAACATTAGATGTCATGTCACCCTATCAAGTGTATTTTAATAAGTACATTATAATTTATTTTCCGCCATTTATTTATACTCCTACTTAATTGTATTTGTCAGGTGTCATATGTACGGTAAGCTTAGTTTTTATTTTAGTTATTAGATCTGAAATTTCTCGGCTTAGTACTAAACATGTACGTCTTGGCTTTATATGCATGGTTACCAGTGGATTAAGATGAGGAAAAAGATGAAACATATTTTTGTATATTATCAAATGATGATGAGGTTTTGCTAAAAAAAATGGCATCACATTTTGTTTGAATTCAATCGCTTTTTCTCTATACGATTCCTACATCTCTCAAGTATATTTCTATATCTCCTATCTTTTCTTTCAAGTAGATAATCAATTATTTTATCTCAATTCTCTTATATACTAGTATGCTCTAGTGTAAATTATAAAATTTACAGTATTATAATTTAAAAAATTAACTGTTTTTAATAAAAAAATATGACATCATAAATATAAGTAGTCCATAATCCATATATAATGATACGTGGTTGATCTGGGCACGTACCCGGTCTAACCATCTTGATCTCTGACGGCAACACGTACATGTCTACGACTAAACACAAACATGAAGTGAATAATCTAATCCACGCATGGGAACAATGCATGTTAGTTAACTTTGATCTCTCACGTCTTCCTCCTCCTCCTCTAGGTGCCAGGGCCTCTTCTTCCTCTCGGACAAAACACCAGTGTCTCTTTCTTCCTCATCGTCAGCAAGCCTGCACCTCATCACGTTGTCAAGGAAACTTATTTCAATATAATCTAATACGAAGTGAAATACGTGTAAAATCTAGTGCGAAGTGAAACATGGTGAATTTTGCATGTGCAAAGTGTAATTTACTCTTTTTTTAATTTGGAAGTCATAGATTTCGAATAAGACATTTTGCAATTAGGTTGAAAGTTTTAGTACTATGATTCGGAAGTTCAACGGTTTTGGTATAACCTTTTTTAGTTTTTAGTTGGATGTTTTAGATTTTAAATCAAAAGTTTTACAATCGAGGGTTCAAAGTTTTTTTTTGAAAAGAACTAGGGCATCCTGTTGCATCGACGAATCAGACTTGCCTAAGCAAAAAGGGCAAAGGATGAGAAAGACTAAACAAAAACCTTGTGTTCGCTCCGAACTACTGCAAGTGAATTAATAATTCCGTTCAAGATAAAATTTAGGTATAGATGGGGCGATTACCACTATAGACGAGGCGATTACCATATATAATAAGACTTCTTTCCTATTTCTATTTAGTCGAGCTTCTCGATCTATCATTATATCTTGAGAAGTAGAAAGAATAGTAATTATCATTCTACCCAAAACCTTATGAATTCTTTGATAGTCGACGTAATTTTTGCTTCTATTGGTTTTTTTTTCTCTGCTATTTTTCTTTTTTTTCATATTTTTTCTCCTATTTTTCTTTTTTTTATTTTCAAATAAAAAAGCATTGTATTTTTTTTTTGAAAAATAGGAAGTTATGATGGCAGTTTTGACACCAAAAATCATCGATATGACATCCAATCAACAAAATTTAAAGTAGGAAAAATTTGGAAGTTTTTCTCCGGTTCTTTTTCCTCGTCTACCTCTGTCTTTTATCCCCCTAAACAAGTACGTTAGAGGAGGCCGAGTATGCATGCCTAGGTAGCTACATGCATCACCCTAATTTTGACACGTTCGTATACCAAAACCTCTAGCAACTGTCAAGTGTGTGCCATGTGAATCAAAACCACCTTAAAATAGGCTCGGCCTTCAATTCCAGGGGGTATATAACATTATTTTGCATGTTGAGAAGCTTAGGGGACCAGCTGTTAGAAAATTTGGCCCGCACCACAGTTTGTTTGATGCGTGGTAGATAATAAAACGCGCCAAAAAAACTATCACGGGCAAGCCCTATCCTTCTCGTTGAAGTTCCACGTTTCCCTCATATCTAAAGGTGCATATTTATGGATGGATGATTCAACGGTCTTTGCAAGAATAGTAGTACTCTCCAACACAAATTAATGTCAAGAGTGATCGATGGAAGAGGATGACGACGACGATCGATCGATCGACAACTTTTCACAAGTCAGTAAACCACCAACAGATTGAGGTGAGAACAATTCTAAAGCCAAAACTTTTGGATCGGAGCGCTTTTGCTGGTCATCAAAGATCAAAGAGATAACAAAACACTAACTAAAAAAACGAGACACATACACACATCATCATTCAACTAGGAGAACTCATGCATATATACTTCTCTAGAAGCTTTGCGTGCACATGGTATAAGGTTGAGCTAATAAACCAAAACATCAAACCCTAGCTAGCATACATATACTCCCTTCATCTAAAAGGACTTTATCTTTGCCAACTTTATTTGTCTTATAAAGATTTTATTTTTAAAGTAATTATTACATTGGAGTTTAATAAAGTGGAGGATAAACATGTTGGAGTTTGAGAAAGTAAAGGATAAATACATTAGAGTTTGAAAAAGTAAAAGATATTTTATTTTTTGGGGTTGTATTCCCTCTGAGTCTATAATATTTATCTTAAAAAACAACTTTAATCGGTATTTTCTACTACGATATATATATATATTAACAAATATATACTTTTATTGAATTACATTTTAAAATTAATATATAGTTTATATGTTTTTAAAGTAAATATTTTAAAAATTATTTATAGTTAAAGTTTTAAAAGTTTAACTTTAACTTTATTCAAATGATAAATACTATAGAACCGAAGGAATATATTGGTATGTCTCATAAGCATAGGTTTTTTTTTAAAGGAAGATAGTATATATCGTATAGAACGCTAAGGCCTATGGTAGCTCTTCACCTAGCTAGTACCACTGTAACCCTTTGGCTTTGACGAGACTAAAGCCAAGTTTAATTCAGCAAGTTAGCTAGAGCAAATAGTGGCTTAAAATAAAATAATTTATTAGCGTATGATTAATTACATATTAATTATTTTGAATATGAAAAATGAGTTTTTTTTTATTTTTTAAGGCAACTTTCCTATATTTTTTTATAAAAACATCCGCATGAAAACTAGGGAGTTTGCTGAGCTCGTGCAGCTGAAATGAACTCGCCCTAAAGGTTCTAATTAACATAGTAATAAACTAGCCAGTTAATCCAACCCTAAATTAATATTAACTGATGGTTTGGACACAACATCAACCATGCATGGCATGCATGGGGTGTACACGTCGCTGTCTTATCTTGCCTGATACGGCTGTTTGGTTGGTATTGCATTCTTGTCTTGTTAGGCCCTGATCCAACGCGATGATCTGCTATAGCACACAAGGTCGACGCCTGCATCTGTGTATCTATTGGCTCCTCTCTTGCACCCTATATATATTAAATATAATCAAGTAAGGAAGCTATTTTTAATAAATAAAATAGTATTTTATTTAAATTAATTAGTAATCCTTTTACTTTTTTTAACTTTTTTCTCTAGGTTACTTAGTGCCCAACGTCTCTCCCTTCTCCCATGTGCGTGAGAATGTGGCCCATGTGGCCAACATCCAGCGTGGTCCAAGACAGCTCGGTTGGCCCGCTAGCGTCCTCCCTTTCCCTTCCATCAAGAAGTAGGTCTATCTAATTAGATTTATCTCATGTTGAAGTCAAAGCTCAACTTCGTGCCTCTAACATTTATAAAGCAGAATTTTAATTATGTAGTAGTTAATTTAGTCATTAATACTACCATAAAATTAGATAATCCAGAAAAATCTTATGCCAAAGAAATAACACCCAAGTGTACCTATCAAATTGATACCGTAGGAAAATGATTTTGGTTTACTCATATCGGTGCTGGATCGAGATTTTGGGTATAGGTTTTGTTTGTAAAACTGATTATTGAGCACCGACGAATTACCGAAAATCACTTATTTTTTTTACTACGTAAAAGTTTGAATTCAATAATTTGGATCCAAACTTTTACATAATTAATTCATATTTCTTCATCAATCTGGCATTTAAATATATTAATGCATGAAATTATATAAAATAAAGCGAATAGGGTAGCTTATACTTTTCTAAAACAGTCACGCATTTGCACGGAGTGGAGGTTGTGCACTCATGTGCGTATCAGCTGGATTGGTTTAACCATGAATAATGTGATCCTTATTTCAGTCGTTAATAAAGCTCTCTTAGAAAATTATATAGAATTCATATATATTATTTTAAATTTTAAATTCAATTGTTTCGAGTAATACACCAGTTATCCATAGGCTGCTCAAAAGCGATAACGATCGGCCGGTTGCCGCGCCGAGATTTTTGATCCGTGGACACCAATCAACTCATCCTCTTGCGACGTGTAATTTTGTGTGCTGATCACGTGAGGTTCCTTTCAACGGAAGCATGGTTATTAAGGACCACACAAATAGATTAACCTATTACTGGGGTTTGTGAGGAGAAAAGAGGCATATTTCGTTGTCATTTTGGGGAATTAGATTCAGGATAAGCAAATTAAAGTAGGTTAATTGCATCTCCTTCCCATGGTATTGGATTCGATCGATAGGTGATGTAATTAGTTCACTAGCCACTGCCACACGTTATTGGAAAATAACAAAAGAACAATGCCCAAAAAAGGCACTACAATGCTGGAGACGACGTGTTCAATCCATCGTCCATAAACATTCATTTTTTTAATAATGGAATAAACATGCATGCAAGTCGTTTTTCACTGCTCATATTCTCTTCCGATAGAAGGGCATGTCCATCAGTTAAGCCTAGCACAAATTCCTAACGTTACACATTATTAAGAACAACATTGTAAAATAACTTATAATTCCTTGTCCTATAAAGAGTTTATTTTTATGCAAATAGACTCTTTGTGGAACAGAGGTGAGAGTATTGTTAGACGACAGTATTTTCTTCTTTTCCTGTACTTGCATATAGGTTTTCTTTCTTACTGTATCTCCATTAGCGGCTTCCTTCCTTTTATGTCAGATATTTGTTTTCATAAATCCACGAATACGGAATAGAGACAGCAATATATATATATATATATGTTTTATCTCTAATTATTTATCAATCACGAGTTCTCTCGTCTATGGTTTCAGAGCAATTTGAATCTTCCTTCCACTTCCGCTTTCATTTTCGTTTTCACTAAAAACTTTGTCGCATTGCCATGGCCGACGACATCGTCGTGGCAGCCGCGCTGTGTGGCTACGCTCACCTCGAAGGAGCGCCAAGAAGCAGCTCACCAGACTGCTCGCCTGGAGGCTGTGCGTCTCAAGGCTGAGCACCAGGAGGCCGAGCACTTGGAGGCCGAACGCCACAATGTCAATGCCTGCATCCTGGTGCTCACTAATGAGGTCGCCATAGCCACCGCTGCCCTTCATGCCCAGGAAGCAACCATCCTCAACATCAAGGCCCTCATGCTGATCGTCCTCGACCTCACCTCACCTCACTTCAACCGATGGTGTAGCCTCTTCCTCAACACACTAGAGCGGTGCACGCTCATATATCATGTTCTCTCCAATGATGATCACTCTAACAACATAACTTGGAAACGCATGCTTAGGTCATTGCCTCTATTGCTACCCCTTTTACCACACTCCATGGAACCCAACCATCTTATACTCACCTTCGTGTCTTTGGATGTCTCTATTATCCAAACATTTCTACAACAGTTGATCATAAGTTGCCTCCCTGCTCCGCTGTCTGTGTTTTCCTTGGTATTCCTCTGATCATAACGGATATCGCTGTCTTAATCTCTTCACCAATAGGATCATCATTTCACGCCATGTGACCTTTGATGAAACCTCCTTTCCTTTCTCCAAGGTCTCAACCCTTTCTTTCTCTGACTTTGACTTTCTATCGGAGTTTGATGTTGATGCACCTGTTCTCCCTATTGGCTCGTCTCATGTTTTAGGTACCTAGACTACTCAGGATGTTCCCTTACCCAATTCCCATAACACCGCTGCCCCTACTGGCGTTCTACCGTAGGTTGTTGCTAGCGGTGTCAATGGGTTGCTATAGCAAGACAGTGTCGACACAGCCCCTGTGGCCTCCTGCTCGATTAGGCCTAGTGCGACAACTAGCACAGTTCATACACTTTCGTCCGGTGCAACGGTGTCTAGTACGCCAGCTAGTGTAGCCCATTCACCTTAGCCTGGCGCCAACGCGACCGTCCCTAGTGTTGATGCATGTCAACCTCCACCTAATGCTGTACTTATTCCACCAGTGGTAAATGAGCACAGTATGATGACGCGCGGGAAGCACAGCTTTCGTCAACCAAAGACTCCATTTGGTCTTCATGCTATCACCTTGTATCCAATCCCCAGTTGCTATCGCAGTGCATTGACAGATCCGAACTGGAGAAAGGCCATGACTGAGGAGTACTCCGCGTTGATTGCCAATAATACATGGGAGCTGGTTCCTCGCCTCTCTGGAGCCAATATTGTAACCATCAAGTGGGTCTATCGTCATAAGTATCACGCTGACAGTTCTCTTGAGCGATACAAGGCTCGTTGGATCCTTCGAGATTTCACTCAACGTCCTGGAGTTGATTTTAATGAGACATTCAGTCCAGTGGTCAATCTTGCTACCATTCGCACAATGCTCACAATCTCTCTCTCTCATGAGTAGCCTATTCATCAACTTGATGTCAAGAATACTTTTCTACACGGCACCCTTGACGAGATAGTTTATTGTGTGCAGTCTCCTAGCTTTGTAGATAGCTCCCGCCCAGATTTTGTTTGTCACCCGAACAAGTCTTTATATGGCTTGAAGCAAGCTCCCTGTGTCTAGTACAGTCGATTTACCACTCACCTTCTCTCCTTGGGCTTTGTGAGTAGCAAGTCTGACACGTCATTATTCATCTATCGACATGGCATTGATACAATTTACTTGCTTCTCTATGTTGATGATATTGTTTTAACGACCTCCTCAGCAACTCTTCTCCGCCGGATTATTGCAGCACTCCAATATAAATTCTCTATGAAGAATCTTGGCTCTCTACACTATTTTTTAGGTCTTATAGTCACTTGCCAAGATGGTGGTTTCTTTCTTTAATAAAAATTCTCGAGCGTACAGATATGCGCCACTACAAGCCATGTTCAACACATGTTGATACATCAGTAAAGGTCTCTGACTCGGAGGGATCTCCAGTTACTGATCCGACTCACTATCGAGGTTTGGCTGGTGCATTACAGTATCTCACTTTTACTCGTCCAAATATTTCTTATGCTGTTCAACAGATCAGTCTCCATAGGCATGATTCACGAGAACCACACTATGCTTTGATTAAGCACATTCTTCATTATCTGCATGGGACATTGGATCACGGTTTACAACTTCGGTGCACCTCTACATCGACTCTAGTTGCATATTCTGATGCAGATTAGGCTAGTTGTCCGGACACTCGCCGTTGCACCTCTAGGTACACGGTATTTCTTGGTGACAATCTTGTTTCTTGGCCATCAAAGAAGCAACCTACTGTTTCTCGTTCCGATGCTGAGGTTGAGTATCGTGCAGTTGTCAATGCTGTTGCTAAAACAACTTGGCTCCGTCAACTACTTCAGGAGTTGCATATTCCTCCTTAGCATGCAACGATTATTTATTACGATAATATCAGTGCAGTGTATCTCTCAACGAATCCGGTGCAACATCAACGTACCAAACACATCGAGATTAACCTTCACTTTGTCCATGAGCGGGTTGCTATAGGAGTTGTCCGTGTGCTACATGTTCCTACGGCCTCATAGCATGCTGACATCTTCACCAAGGAACTACCATCTTCAGTCTTCATCGAATTCCTTTCCAATCTGAACATTCTTTCTTGTGGTTAGCCATGCTCAGACTATCGGGGATATTAGACTACCATATTTAAAGACAGTATTTTCTTCCTTTCTTTGTGTACGCGCATAAAGGTTTAATAGGATAGTTGTTTTTATAAATTCATAGATACAGCGATATATATATATATATGTATGTATGTATGTTTGATCTTTGATTATCTATCAATCTGATTCTCTCGTCTCTATGTCACAGTTGAGCCCTAACAATTAATGTCCGTTATATTCTAATAATTCAAGTGAGCCTTGATGCTATCCTCATCTTCGTTCATACGCATGTTTTATCCTCGAAGCTGCTGATTCCTCTCCAAATATCTCGCATTGATGTTTAGCAGAGAGTTGATCCCTCCTGTCTCTTACACAACATCCAAATTATCTAGCTGGCAGATTTATGGGCCATCTACTAATTTGTACTACATGCCTAAATATTACATGTTAATTTTAGAACACATTTTAACTCTAAAAAATTCTTCAAAATTAAAATTTGAGCATTAATTTTTAAGATTTTTAGTACATATAAAACCAATATTATTCAAAAATACAATAAAATATTCATTTGTATACTATAAATGTACTTATAATTTGATTATTTTTTATCAAAATCTACAAATTTGAAATGTTTAGAATTAAAATACAAACTATACAAATCAACAGACGTGCCTTGAATATAGATTTCAATTGTTTAACACTGGCAAGTAACAAAAGATGGAGAGTGCACGATTTATATGGGACAATATCAGATGGGCCTGCACCCCGGCACGAACTGAAAAGGGCCACCTGCAAACTTTGAAGATTTCATGTTAGCTGGTCCAGCTGAAACAGTCCAGCCTAAGAAAGGCCCTATTACAGCAAGCCCATCTCTGCTACTGAATACTTCTTATTTTCAGTAGCACTTGGGTTAGGTGGTTTATTGCATCGAATGCTTTTCTGTAGTATTTGATTTTTACGGACATGTTTGGTTCGTAGCCTAATTAGTTTAACATGCTCTCGAATCTCTTAAATGTGCTTTAGTTTTTTAGGCTAATTTACGTCAATTGCTGCAGTGGTAACATGTCAATTTGATTGTGATAATTGCTGCAATGGTTAATCTTTCTTGCATTTGTGATGACAATTTGTAACGCACACCTTATACGATATCCAATTCGATCGTGCACAGTTAGCCACCAACCAAAGAGCTCTTGAGACACAACATGAAATGGTTACTTCTCCTAGGAAAGAAAAAAAACTGGCATATCATCATATTGGCCAGGAAGCTTCTCCAAGCTGAGCTCTGACGACGCAACAAGTGGCAGGTACTATTCAATGTGCACTGTTGTCAGGTCAGACCATGTCGGATCAGCATCCATCCATGATCCATCCATGTACGCCGTACTTTACAACTACTACTGAATGTACTGTACTATCTACATAATCAGATGCAATGTTTTTCTCGTTTCCCAAATCACTTTGTTATTTTATTTAGTTTGTTAACTGGGCGATTATTTCAGCAAACGCATGCAGCGTCCCTCCAAGATACAACAGCTCGGAAACAGTGTCACACTCACATCATGCAGCTGCAGGAAGAACCAGATAAGTCTCACCTACAGCAGGCGTATCTCTTGCTGATCTGTTCTATCTATGAGCTTGATGTTTAGAGAGCTTCTGCTTGCTGCAATTTGTCTTCTAAAATAATCTAAATTCTCATTTAGATTCTAAAAACAAGTAGTTGCATAATCTTAGAAAATAAAATAGTAGCTAGAATCTAAGGAAACTCAGTGTTTTTCTAGATTATCACTAGTTGCTTCTTAGTTACTTCAGCTCCCCAGACAGATCTTATTCTACTTGTGCTTGTTCTATGAATATCGACAAAGCTGTTTACTCTCTCCAGCTCGTCCTGACAACTAATTAGCTATTTATTTTTTCACGCAGAATTTTTTTTCTTCAGGAATATCGACAAATCTGGAAAGTCTCTGCGTTTGCTTGAGCATGCAGGAGTATAGTACAGCCTGCTAGTTTTGAACGGATCTTGATTCTGAAATGTCACTGACCTGCACCTTTCAGAAATGACTTCAGACATGTCATGTCTGCTGAAGAATGGTTAGCCATAATAGTGATGCATATTGTTCCTAACTACTACACAAAACTTCTTCCATGTTTGCATTTTGGTGACAAGATAGCACATGAACTGTTTTTGTTATCATCAATGCGTTCATGATATATAACAGACTGAAATTTTATGTTTGCACTTCCTTTTAGTGATCACTCATATCTCTGTACTGTAAAAAGGTGAGGTCAATAACTCTCAGAACAACTTGTGCATATCCTGAATGGTTACCATGGACCATTGGCGATGAAATGCAATCAACAATGATTAGCATGTTGCGGTTGCCCTCAGGCAAGATCCGGATTCTTTTTTCATGTTAGTTCAGATAGATCTAACTGTGGGTTTGTACATTCTCTTTGGTCCTTTTTGCACACCAAGAACATTGTCAGGATGCCCTTGTTTCTGTGTAGTCATTTGGATCTACAATCTCTCAGATTTGGGTGTGCAGCTGTACATTGTCACTTTCACTTGACTCTGGACTCATCTCCAAAATGGAATGATTCCTCAATCTCTGAAAAATCTGAAATCCAAACTTATCTCTGAACTGAACCTGAACTTCTCAAAAATGGAAAGATCTTTTCAGTGTCAAATCACTCTAGGTCCTCATCTGCTTTGCCTTCTGGCTCACATGATTGCTGTAACTTCTCTAAACTTTAACACAAATTAAACACGCTCACACATAGTGCCAGATTTAGAGGAGAAAACATGTGAGGCATAGCTAACTTATTAGTGTGTTGCCATGGGTTTGAGATGAATGAGCCCTGGCATCTTGTTAGCAGAGGATGCTCTGCTTGGCTTGATTTGTTTAGTACCAAAAGATTGTACTGATCATGATTCTCCTGCCTAATAGCTGAAGCATCCATGGACAAACATCGTACTTACATTAGTTTGTTTAGTCATTTCACTGAGTAGTGAGTAGTTTACACTGCAAGTGGTATCACAAGATGATTTGGACCTTGTTGAGCTAGCTTAGACAAGTATATCTTCAAGAAAATAAACTCCCATAGAACAGTTAGTTAAGATATTGATCATCATGATGATCTGAGTCATTTAATAACCATCCATCTCCTAACATTGCAGAAACTACACTTACAGCAAGATTGTGCATCCTAAACAATCATCCAATTCTAAATCTGGAATATTGTTCCAGCGATTTATGCGGATCTTGTCAATTCAGTGGTCAGGAGATAGAGGGAACTTCTGATCAGCCAATGCATATGCTGTGATTGGCTGTCTAGCAAGTTAATCAGATCTGGATTACTAAAAAAATTCTGCTTCTCCCAGCTGCTACATCACTAAACCGTCATCACCAAGTACCCGGTCACAATATAAAATGGAGATCTCTCTGTATCTACAGTAGTAGCTAGAGCCAAGTTTGCAACCCTTGCATCCTAGATCTTCTTTTCTCTTGCTGGCACAATCATGCATGCATGGCTGCATAATTTGGTAGGATATCATTTTTTAATTGATATAATATTATTAATTAAATAGTAGTTCGCTATTTAAGAGTGTACATATGGATGAAAATGAGGATCAGTTTCATTTGTACTACACTTTGTGGTGTCAAATTCATTGTGCAAAGTGACGGTGCAATTTTTGGGTTGTTTCTTAAGCTTCCAAATTGATGTTGAGGGGAAAATCAATACAAAACTAACATTATATTAGTAAAGGGAGTCTTTTGAAGCTTTTTTTTAAAAAAAAAGAACAGAAAACAACTTTGGCACACAACCTGTACTTCATGTAGAGCCTGTCACTGTAGAGCATGCATTGACCAGTCAAACAACAGTGCTGCTAGCTAGGTGATATTATATGACAAAATACTGTTGCAATACTTCACAAACATTGGATACTTCTCCCACATTTTCCATTTGAAGCCATTGATCAGCCCACACAACCAATAAACTGAATGTTTTCAGATTGGAAGAAAAAAAAAGAAAGAAATCCTCCATGCTGTACCCTAAGTTTTGTCACACCCTAAAAATCATTTAATTTAATAATACACATAATAATGTATTTTTTCTAATAAAATCATTAATAAATTTCAACATAAAAATTGGCTAAATAAAATTTTATTAAATACTTTAACCCCTTGATTTTTTAAATTAATTGAGCAATAGAAGTATTTTTAATAAACAAAATAACATTTCAACAATTAAACTAATTGATAATCCAATTAAAATTTCCCTTACGTCACTGACCAAATTCGGTCCAGCGCCTCTCCCTTTTGCCACGTGTGCAAGGCTGTGGCCCATGTCGTCTCCATCTCGTGTCACCCAAGATGGCCCAACCGACCAATCAGCACCCTCCCTCTCCTTTCTATCGACAGGTAGGGCCTACCTGTTAAAATCATCTCCTAGCTCTGGTTAGAGACAGAGACCAACACCACCACCTATTATGTGCCAAATCCGGCTACTCTATTGGCTCTAGCATCAAATTAGCTGAGGAAAAATATTTTCCATATTCTCATCTATCTTATCCCAGAGAAAATCCTGAAGGAATCACTTCATATCGAGCTAAGACATGCTTATCCAACTGATCATAGGTCCTCGTGCTACTCGTTGCTAGCTGATAAACATCAGCGTCACATCACCCTTCTTGTTCTGTGTGCCTACCAAATGTGCGTCATGTGACAGACATCCTAGAGCTCAGATCGAGATCAATCTTGGCTGACCTGACTGGTTTTAGTTAGCTCTTGGTCAAATAAATCTGTCATCGATTCCCATAGAATGTCTCGATGAACCTAGTCTACAGTGGACAGAATACATGTGATGTAATAAATCATTTTTTTATTCAAAATTGTTTCTTTATTGTATCATAATCCTTTAATAAATTTATGTATAAGATTTTAATCGGTTTAATGTTAGAAAATTCTTAATTAATTTACCATAACTCTAAATTAGTCGGTTCAAGTTGCTAAATTCTCTAAAACTTAATATGTATCCATTAAAAATATTCACATGTGTTGTTCATCTATTCTTATATATTGTTTTTATTTGATTTTGTTATTTGCATTTAGTTTCTGATGTTCTAGAAGAATCCATCTTTGTTGAAGAAGGTCTAGAAGTTTTTGCAGATTAATAAGTTAATTCATACAAATTCAAAACATCATTTTTGATACTAGATTTAAATTCTTGCTTTACTTTAAATGTGCATTTATTTTTAAATATCATTAGCTAGTGTGAACCTATATTCTTTTTTGTTATGATCAATTTACATTGATTATTGTATTTCTGGATATCTTAAGATCTAATTTGCTAGCTTGGATTTTATATAATTGTTTAGCTAGATATTTAGTATAATTGTTTAGCCATGTGTAGAAACATTAGTATTATTTTATATGGGATAATTAATGTTTTACTCATGAATTAATTATAGTTAATTAATAGTACACACGATGGTTGGTTGTGGTTGGTTAATTAATGGTAACTCATGATGGTTGGTCGTGGTTGGTTAATTAATGTTCCAAACTAAAATTTGACTAAAGGTGGGTTGTTATCGTATGATTGTGATGGTCATGCTCATGATAATTAAGTCCCTATTCACAAGTAACTATTATGAAGCATTTAACGTACTAACCACAAATCAAAATAGATAATGAATTGATAGTGTAGCATGTCATATATATGTAGTTCATATGTGGTAAGGCCAATAAATCTACAGTGGCACTACGAATAAGTCTCGTATTGGAGCTAAGAGTTCTCTAACCTAGATATAACCATTATATTAGAAATGTTGTCACAATTCATTTCTAAGGTACATAATGGTATTGAGGCGTATGGTAACATGTTCTGAGATTATGTCTTGTGAGTAAATATGTACATCTCTAATCAGTGTAAAACTATTTAAATAACCATGCTCGTGATTATAGGAGAGACTAACAATGTTTTATATGATTAGTCTCACTTATCATTTAACAATTAATAATGTGGTAGTTAATGGTGATTTGAAGTCCAGGTATAGAGTGGTCAATTAATGGTGATTCGATGACTCTGGGTATCTGAGGCTACACAACCAGATCGTACAACAATGATTTAATATGGTTAATTACTCAATTGTTTTAATATTTTTAAATGCTTATTAAATGTTATTTATACAAATTAGCCTTATCATGCACTCTTTTTTTATATCCTATATTTACTGTATGACTTATTGAGTATTACAATGTACTTGCAATAAAGAGGAGTTTTAAAGTGAAAAATGATTGCGAGTCGTCATCATCTCTAGTTTAATTTCCTCCTTAATTATTTGAGAGGTTATATTTATAACTATGTATTCATTTCATCATTAATTAAAAACTTATATTTTATTATCAATGTTGTTATTGTGTGTCTTTGTTAATTTTTGGACGAAGGTTAAATACGCATGTAAGTGTTTGGAAATTTGGATGAAAATTCTAGAGGTGACATGATTCCACTCAATCCTATTTGGGATGTTGGAAATTTTTCTCGTTTATGTTTTTAATAAACTGATACTCGCAGATATGCCATAAACAATCAGTTAAATTCCTTTTATGGTACTCCAACTTACCTATCCATTGATTATTCATGATCTTTTCAATGTAATATGTCTCTAGGAGAACATCTTTCAGCCTGATCTTTGGCCCTGTATTCTTTTTTTTAATTACATGCATGCACACTTATTCTTCTAAATGCAGACATTTGTAATTGTATGAGCATATCGTAGAGACTACACGGATATATATTGAGATTGACAAAAATCACTATAGGTATATCATTTATTATTAAAAAAATAATTAGTCATAAATATAAGCATATCAACTTTATACTTTTAACTTAGTTAGGTTTCTTTAAGATAAAACCTAATCGGTTTGAGCTATGTTCAGTTCTCACTTAACATTGAATTTCTAATTCAGAATTAAACTGATTATTCCTATTATATAATATTATGAACTTTTAAAATAAATAAATAACAATAATTGAACTCAATACAATTATAATGACAATAAATGATATATTATCCCCTTAGATTAGTGGGTAATGATTGGTATAAAATGAGTTGGTGTACCATAATAAAAATCCAACCGATCATCTTCTACCACAACAATCGGATTCTTCTTGATCCTATCATATATCGAATGAGTGTTGGCTATCAGAAATAAACCAGTTTTGCACGTACTCTAAGAGAGATATATTAAATAGATAAATAAGAGAGAAAATGATAAAACTGAAGATAACATTATAGCTAAACTATTATACATGTTAACGTTAATATTATAGCTAATCTATTATGCATGTTAACTCTAATATTATTTTAAGATAGTTTATAGCTTAGTAATTAACTGTACTATTAAATTAAACTTGCTCTCACACAAGCTCGTCCTGCTATATATATAACACACTGCAAGACCAAGACTGCAACGACTGTATCGCATTGTAGCTAGATCTACTTGATTCTCTTGCAGAGTTGCTAGAGATAGAACTAGCAAGATAGCCACATTGCTGGAGATCGACGACGATGTCAAGCCGGAGTAGGTCCAGGGCGCGGCCGTCGCCAGAGCCGGGGGCGAGGATCACCGACGAGCAGATCGGAGACCTCGTCTCCAAGCTGCAGGTCCTCCTCCCCGAGGCTCGCCTCCGCAGCAACGACAGGGTACGTACTTCATCTCGTCTCCTACCTCCAGCTATCTCTATCCATGCATGCATGAGCATGCAAGCTTGCAACGCCATGGACGGCCCGCGGGTTGATCTCGATCTCTCTGACGAGCGACGACGACGAGCTTGAATTCAGGTGCCGTCGGCGAGGGTGTTGCAGGATACGTTAAGCTACATCCGGAGCCTGCACCACGAGGTGGACGACCTCAGCGAGCGCCTCGCCGAGATGCTCGCCGCCGCCGACGTCAGCACCGCGCAGGCGGCCGCCATCCGCAGCCTGCTCATGTAGCCGCCCCTCGCCGGCGGAAGACCGGTTTAGAAATGAGAATACGAGAAGACCCGGCCGCTGAGTTGAGAGTCCATCTGTAGCGTAAGCTAGACGAGAGAGTGAGGCATGCATGTGTGCTTTAAGTTTGATGAAGATTAATTACGTTAATAAACCATGATTTTTTTGTTAATTTCTTCGTACTGCCTGTGTAACTGAATATTTTATTGTCTTAATTTTTACCGGAATGAACATGCTCCTAAATTACATGTTCTATCTCTTTATCATTTTTCAGATATTACAAACATGTGGATATATATGGGGCTTGCCATGCCCTGTAGTTGGAAGTTGCTTCTAGATTGAAATTTCACATTGATATTGATGTGACTTCAACGAAAATTTGGAAAATAAATTGACACTATTAGCCCTCTCCAACAAATCATTTTTACTGTTTCTAGCACGGCCACCGCGACCCGATCTAATTGCTTTATGATTGGTTTGCATAAACAGTAGAAAAATAAATAAAATAACTAAAAATGATTTATAGATATATTTTTATATTTATATTATTGGCAGTTTAAATGAAAGGCCAAAAAATAGACTATAATAAAAGAACCTAAAGTTAACTTTAAAATTAAATTTAAATTTTCAAATTTATATCTTGGTTCTGTCTCATAAACCAACTAGCAGATGATGAAAGCCGTCCGTGATTGCTTGCATGGGCTTTTTTCATTGGAGATCCTCATGTTGAAGATAACATTTTCAATTGGTTCTAGCTAGGATTTAAAAGAAGCTAGATGAAGTGAAGTTCTACAGGATATCCTTGTCAAACAAATATAGAGATTTTTTATTATTAAAAACTAAAAAGTTTTAGCATGATTAAAAGTTATCTCTGATTGATGAAATTTATCTTACTTTAATTAAAAAAAATTATACCTTTAATCAAAAACTTATACCTCTTTAGATGTCGTCGGTTCGACTAGGTTCCTGTCACTGGTTCGACAGCACACCTTCTGGTTGGACTTTACCATCAATATGCGTTGTCATCGGTCCGATCGTCTCTGTTTAGTTGATCCGACTGCCTACTAATAAAAAAAACAACATCGATGAATATATCGAAAGCCAATAAAACTCTTAAAAGTATATCAACTTTATTTTATTAAAATATGTAGTACTCCTCTATCAACTTTCATCTAAACTTACAACTTAAGTATAAATCCTAATTTTTCTCTCCTCAAAAAATAATAGACTACATCTCTATTTATAACCATAGGTGGTCACTCAAAGACTTTGAATTCTACTAGTACTAACACTTTTAATTTTATAGAAAACTCTCTCGTATAGATATCCAACTCATCCATACCAAATACGAACCACAATATTTTTATATTTGGAACCATCCAAATTTAACTCCGCTTTACATACGTACACAATCCCTCTTATATGCAATATGAAAACTTTACTTTCACGTGTATTATTCTCTAACCCTTAGTATCATGCATGATCTCCTTAACAGTCTAGACCTCAACTTCTCTAAGTCTAGTTCTAATTTTTATCACTGACAATACTCCCAAAGCCTCAAGCAACACTTACATATAAACAACCAAATAAACCATATCTAAACATAATTTCTCATCTAACTTACTCACTTTAATATACAACAGGATATCTTACGTATAGAAAATATCTAGAAGTTATAAATATGAAGAAAGCATCATAAACCAAGAAATCAATCTAAAACCGACTTTTTTTTTATTCTACTGGTCCAATCGTTGGACTTCCCAATTTGACAGTTCTCATGCCTTTAATCGAATCGAAACTATTCATCGGTCTAAATAACACTATTCTTAACCGACATTATTCGCAGTTAACTGATACTGTTTACCAATTTTATAAATTTAATTTAAACAGAATATTTTTACTTTAATCTTAATAAAATATATTACACCAATTGTTTATCACACAATATAACTCATTACTATGATCTCACACCCACTCTACAATGAGCACTGCAGAGTCAAATAAGCCCCTAATGAATTTTTCTGTCATCTGCCGACCAGGTAGGTGCATGTGAGCACAATTTGCATATTGCATTATTGTGACCTCACACTTGACACAAGGAAGGATATATATTTCACTAATTATATGCTTCTATTCTCAAATTGATTGTTTAATGGCAGTAGCCGAACCTGCATGGCACCTAGTTAGCATGTTGTGGTTATTTATTTACTTTTGAAAATTAGGCAATAGTTCTGCAAATGAAGTTCCAATGGTATTTTAAAATGAAATGGTGTTTACATTTTCAGCCTCTGCACGAGAGACAAACTTAGAAGAGAAAGAAATAAGGATGAAGTCACTTTCAAAGTGAAGGTTTAACTATATATTTCAGGTTTCTTTATAAGGGTCCATATGTTGCATCTGGTTATTATTATATATAGGCTGGATTCGATTGTGTGATATATTTTATTACATGTAATATATATTTTCAATGTAAGTAAATACTGCTTTGCGAAACTTTAATATCGCCGTCTTAACTTAGCACTCATTGATAAATATGGCTATATGAATCTTTAGTGGGTGCAGACTAAAAGTTTTACTTCCATTATAAAAAACAATAGATTAACTAGCGCTTCTAAAAAACGAAATGAAGAAATTAACTTTCAATTTATGTGAGATTAGTCCACAAGGATAGATTCAGCCATCTCTTTCTTTTTGATTTTCTTCCATGTAAGGGACACTTTAAAAATGCTTCATAGGGAATGCTTTTAGCTAGCTAGGTAGTTTGGTGAGTTCGATACTTACATATAATTTTTTCTACCACATTCTATCGGTGAGCTGGTATGCATTCCACCCTTAATTATGTTTTTTCTTCTGGTGAGTGGAAGAAATTGGAATTTGGATGTGTCAGCTTCATTCCCCACTAATTGTACAGGCAAGTATTTCCCTCAGCTTTTAATTAAGTTGATGATCACATTGATCCTTAAGGTTTTTTTTTAGAGAGAAACATTGATCCTTAAGGTTTTTTTTAGAGAAACATTGATCCTTAAGGGTTTTTTTTAAGAGAGAAACATTGATCCTTAAGGTTATATTACAGCAAAACAGAACAGATCAGGAATGGCCCAGCATTTTAGAGCAAAGGCTCGGGCTCAATAGAAGCCCATCCTAAATCTTTAATTTACAGGCCAGCTTGTCCAACTCCAGCCTCCAGGCCCTAAAAACCTGGCCTATATTCATGTGATTGCAAAAATGCAAATACTTTCCTCTACCGTTCATTTGTTGCAAAATTCATACAAGTAGTTCTACACATGGCGAGGTGAAGGGTTAATCAAATCCCAAAGCTATATATATAATCTCTCTGATTTTTAATGATTGATACCGTTAACTTTTGGACCATTCGTCTTTTTTAAAAAAAAAGTATATAATTATTATTTTTGATTTATTTTATTATTATAATTTTAAGTATAACTTTTTTATATATTTATATTAAAATTTTAAATAAGATACATAATTAAATGTATATTAAAAGTCAATAGCATCAAATATTAAAAATCAGATAGTAATATTGTAAGTCCAAAACTGAGTGAGAAAGATATGTAAGATAAAACTGGAAAATTAAGATAATAATAATCTCACTCTCGGTTAATTCCAGTGCCATGGCATACCCAGACCCACAAACCAGAGCAGCTCACAAAAACAAGTTCTCGAGGGAAAGGAAAAAAAGTAATTTTTAAAAAAATAAAAATGTGTCAGCAATTATTTAATTAGATAAAGCTGCTAAAAATAGGGTATTTCAAGGACAAAAATGAACGCTCATGCGCAAAATGTCTCACCGCTCCCTCCTCGTTTACCTCCACAAAGCTCTTCACCCTCATCCTCCTCTTCATCGCTAGCTTCTCTCCATTTCTCCATTTCTTCCCATGTTTCTCTCTTGGGATATAGCTAGCTAGCTCTAGCTCTAGACTCTATCTATGTACGTAGGATATTCTAATGGTCGATGGCCGCCGACATGGAGCTCACCTATGGGAGCAACGGCGGAGGCGACGGCAACGGCAGGCTGTACCTCAGATAAGCCTGGTGGGGCTGTTCCTTGCGTGCATGGTCGCCGGCGGCGTGCAGTACGGCTGGGCTCTGCAGCTCTCTCTCCTCACCCCATACGTCCAGGGTATATATATGTGTGTTGTGTGGTGTTCTATAGTTTTTATGTGTAGTATATTTTTTCTCTTTTTTTAATGCAAAAGTACATGTTGTTTGCAAAATATTTGGCGGAATTCCAACAATATTTTCGGCTTATTGGTTTTCATAATTTCATTTGTTTAAGGGAAGTTGCATGTTAATTTCAAATATTTTTAATGCAACTTAAGTGATGGTATAGGCTAGAATTTTTTATATTTAAATCTTTTAGTTTTTTAATTTTAAAATTAGACTACCCAAAACTTATTTTTAAATCACATCATTTGTCCACACCACTCCGTCTGGGGCCAAATAACAAAGCCAAGGTATTGAAAATGGAATTAGTCATGTTGTTTCATCACGCAGATTAGACTATGCTAATTAGACTGACGTGGCTAAATAAAGTTGTCATGTTAGAGGTGTGTGACGTGATAGCGTTGTCTGGTCAAACGCTTGGCGAGGTGGCATAGCTAAATAGTACAGATTTGGAAATAATTTTTGTGATAGTCTAATTTTCAAATTAAAAAATAAAAGGTTAAAATAGTAAAAAAATATATATAGGCTAACAGCTAGGGGAGGACCCAACATTGGCCCATTACCCGGGCTATAGCCCATTGCACTTTGTACTGTGCTTGAATTCTTGCTGGTGAAAACATAGTAGGTTTTCAATCCTTTGGCCCAAGGCCTCCAGCCTCTGACAGCTGATAGAAGGAACTGTAACTGTCACGATGTCAAAAATCTATAGAACCAAACTGACAGAGTACTCCCTCTATTCATTTTACATTATTCTAAGTTAAACTTATTAAGTTTAATTAAGTTTATAGAAAATACAGTAATATTTTTAACATAAAAAATATCCTATAAAATTATATTCAATGATAAATTTAATAAAAGTAATTTAGTATTATAGATATTACTACGTTAATCTGTAATTTGGTCAAAATTTTATAAACCCAAAACGTCTTATAAGATAGAAAAATAAGTAATATTTTCTATATTAGATTTTCTAAAAAAGCCAGGAAACTGAAAAGGTTTTTTTTGGGAGAAAAAGTTTATATATATATATATATATGCATATGGTTAATTTCCTTTCCACTAACTACATTTGACTGATCTCACTTTGATTGGAACAGACATTGGGGATTCCTCATGCACTAGCTTCAGTTATGTGGCTATGTGGCCCTATTGTTGGCTTAATTGTAAGTAGTACCCTGTGACACTGGTTTTTGGACTCCATAAAACAAGTCCATCATTCCCTGGTCTTAAAAGAAAACTGCACAAAATCTACTCATGATCTAGGACGTTAGAAAACGTTAGAAATGTGGTCTTTGGAAAGTACGTTTTCTCCTCACGTTTGTGCCTTTCATCGTGCAGGTTCAACCCTGCGTTGGCCTCTACAGTAACAGATGAACATCCAGCCTTGGAAGCCGGGGATCATTCATCCTCACTGGATGCATAATCATCTGCATATCTGTGAGAATCCAAGCAACCAACAAACTAACAATCACCTCTTCTCTCTTCTCACCTTTGCCATCACAGCCAAACAATGACTGACAGGTGGGCCCATGAGCCTCTGCCTTGCTTGGGCCCACCTGTCAGCCACAAGTGCATTTCTGAGGATTATCTGATCAGAGATGAGCTAACTAAGTCACAGATGGTTAATTACGTAACTGACAGGTGATCGTGATCGGCTCCTTGTCGGACATAGGCTACGCTCTGGGTGACACCACGGAAGACTGCAAGTAATTAAGCCGCATGAACTCTCTAATGGTAGATTGGTGACACATTTCAGACTCGCTAATAAAAAGATTAATAATGCAGAGTTTACAGGGGGCCTCGTTACCATGCAGCAGCGGCGTTCATCCTGGGCTTCTGCCTGCTCGACTTCTCCAACAACACCGTGCAGGTACAAACTACACACTAGCCTGAGAAAAAAAAAGATGAACTCTGAACCTATCCGAGAGTACAGGTACAAACTCTGAATAATCTGTAGTGTGCTTCAGTGCAGGGTCCAGCTCGCGCTCTGATGGCCGACTTTGTCAGGTGATTCGTGAGCAGATTAACACCGGATTTTACACTGATTTTCTGATCTGAATAATTGACCTTGTTGGTTTTCTGACAAACTCTGCATTATTACGCACTGAACCATGTGTGAAGGTCGGCATGGCCCAAGTGCCGCCAAGGAGATCTTCTGTTCTTGGATGGCGCCGGGCAACATCCTGGGCTACTCCTCTAGCTCAACTGACGACTGGCACAAGTCGGTGATCGATCACTGATCGCTCCTGCTGCAGCTCTGAATTTTCTTGTCATCAAATTCATTGATCATGAGCAGCTTGATCTATCAGTTCATGATGCCAAGAAAACAAATTCTGAATTCGTAGCGGAATGTGACCATCCACAGGTGGTTCCCCTTCCTCATGACCAGGGGTTGCTGCGAGGCTTGTGCTGGCCTCAAAGCAGCATTCTTGGTCGCAGTGATAATTATAACTTCCTCCGAGTATAAATATTTAACGCTTAGCACATGATCAATCGAATGTTTAAAAATTTGATCATGAATTTTACATTATAATAAGTATTACATTTAATCGTATTATATTATTATGATAGTATTTTTCAAGCAAACCTATGCATACTATTTTCTATTGTTTTAAGCTAAGTATTTGAGAAATTAATGTAGGCCAAAGCTTCAAAACTTTAACTGAATGTAATGCTAAACGTTAAATATTTATGATGGGATGAAGAAATTAATTAAAGTTGTAATTTTGCTAATCCGCTACCTTAAGGTGTTTTTTTTCCGACATGCAAGAAAAATTTTTGGTTTTCATGTGATGGGCACACGCAGTTGTTCTTGGGGTTGTCGACGGCAATGACAATGGCGTTCGCAAAGCAGGTGCCAGTGGATGCAGCGATGGTGAAACGGAACGAAGGTGAGGCATCAGGCCAGCTCGCTGTGTTTAAGGGGATGGAAGAACCTCCTGTTGGGTTTACCGTCGGTGCTCGTCACTAGCCTCACCTGCTCTCCTTGTTTTTGTTTTTTATTATTGTTAGATGGACTGTATATATATAGACTCGACCCCTCGGATACGTTCGAGGGATTCATAGTCACTATACACTTTACATGGTATCAGAGCGAGTGTAGACATCCCGGTACGCTAGCTTCTCCCTCCAGCGAGCCGACCCTTTCCTCCTCCTCGTCGACGTCTTCTTTCTATCACCGACTCTCTTTTCGGTACTCCCCTCGCTCTCTCGTCTCCATTTCTTCTTCTCCCCGTCTCTCTCGCAGACACCTTTCTCCGCCACACCTCAGCGCAACCAGGCAACGGTCTCGATCCGCCTCCTCGTCCCTCCTCGCACCCGTCTCCGCTCTTCCTCTTGTTTCGTATATCTTTTCTTCTCTGACGTCAGCGCACCTCCGCGCTCGTCGTCTCCATCGGCTGGACTTGTCCAGCCCTCCATCGGCTAAAAACCTCCCTCGGTTCTCGTCCTTTTCGACACGCTCAACGGCTCTTGGACGCGAACCTTCTCCCCTCACGTCCGAGCCAGTTCAACGTGTCCACGTGTCTACGGACACGAATCCCTGCCTCCCGACGTGAACATATTCTCTTCGCGTCCGACCACTCTCTGCCTTTTTCGTGTCCGCCCTACTCCTTGGCCTCCACGAGTCCACGGACATGAATCTTCTCTTCACGGACGTGAATCCTCGCACGTCCGTGACCCAACCACTCTCTGACCCACCCACTCTGTCCTCACCTACTCCGCTGCCTACTCCCCATCGGCCAACCACTCCTCATCGGCTGGCCACTCCTCACCTACTCCGCTGCCCACTTCCCATCGGCTTCTCACATCCTTGATCGGCCGATCTGTCCTCTCATCGGCTTCCCCCTCCCATCGGCTTCTTTCTCCCATCGGCTCTTTTCTCCCGTTCTCCCGTCATGGCGACCGAGTCCGCCCTCAGCTCCGGCACTCTTCTAGTCGCCGAATCTGCTCCGGCCCTTGGTGCCTCAGACCACACCTCGAGCACCACCTCGCCGATCTTCTCCCCTCCCTATGCTGCTGTGAACGTGAAATCTCACGTTCCTATCTCCCTTGATCTTAACGCCAATTATTCCAAGTGGGTTTTCTTCTTCAAATCTCTCTGTGGAAAATTCGGCCTCCGGTCCCATATTGATGCCTCCGCTCCACCTCACCCCGATGATCCTCAGTGGGACATCGCCGAGTGCTACGTGCGTAGCTGGCTGCTCGGCTCGGTCGATGACTCTGTCCTCGACCTCGCCATGGACGATACCGACCCCACCGCCCGGAACCTCTGGGTAGCCATCAAGCGGATCTTCCTAGCCAACAAGCAGCCTCGCGCCATCTTCCTCCTCAACGAGTTCCACTCCAAGGTACAAGGCGACTCCTCTGTCTCCTTATACTGTCAGCGCCTCAAAGTCAAGGCTGCTGCTCTCTGAGACGTCGGCCACCCTATGGCCGACTCTCAACTCGTCCTAGCCCTTCTGCGATGCCTCAATCCTCGCTTTTCCAACACCGCCGATGACATCTCCAACGCCACACCTCTTCCATCGTTCGTCCGGGCTCATGACATACTAGCTCTTAAAGAACTTCGTCTGGCCAATGATGAGAAGATACTGGCCCACACCGCTCTTCTTGCCGCAGCCGATAATGGTTGCCGAGGCTCTTGCGCTGCCCCTTCCTCCCGCGGTCCTGGTGGCCATGGCTCCGGCCACAGCAACACAGCCCGCATCGGGAAAGGCAAGGGCAAAGGCAAAGGCAGGACCTAGCAGGGTCCGACGCCACCACGACCTACCTCGGTCCCTACCCACCCTGCCGGTCCCACGGGTCCGTAGCTCTGCTAGAACCCCTGGGCGCCCCAGCCCCAGCCACGCAGCCCCATCGGCTGGCAACCCGGAGTTCTCGACGCCCATCCCCAGGCTCACCTGGCATCGGCTCCCGTTCTGCCACCTCAGCCGATGCTACCGACCCCAACCACCCAGTCGGTTTCCTCCTAGAACCAGGCTGGCCTCGTCGCTGCCCTCAACCAGATGACGCTCCAACCACAGCACCCTTGGGTGCTGGACTCTGGGGCGTCTTCACACATGGCATCATCGGCCGGTATACTTTGCTCCTGTCACCCTTCTTCCTCCCCTTTTGTCACCATCGGCAATGGTCACTCTCTTCCTGTCCAATGCCGCGGTGACTCCTCTCTGTCTACATCCACCACTAACCTCCCCCTACGTAATGTTCTTGTTGTCCCTTCTCTCATTCACAATCTTATATCTGTTCGCCAATTCACACGAGACAACCACTGCTCCATTGAATTTGACGCATCTGGTTTCTCTGTGAAGGATATCCCAACCCGGCGACAGATCCTTTGCTGCAATAGTGGCGGCGACCTCTATACCATTCCCGCTGCGCCGTCCACCCCACACGCCAGTGTCGCCCTCTCTACCAACCTTTGGCACCTTCGCCTCGGCCACCCTGGCCCTGACGCTGTTGCCACCCTCCGTCGCAACGCCTCCATCCAATGTACTCACAGCAGCTCCACAGTTTGCCACTCATGTCAACTTGGCAAACATATGCGTCTGCCCTTTTCTAGTTCTCTCTCCTGTACCTCGCGTCCATTTGAACTTATACATTGTGATGTATGGACGTCCCCAGTTAAAAGTGTCTCTGGTAATCAGTATTATCTCGCTATACTTGACGATTACACACACTATTGCTGGACCTTCCCGCTTATCCACAAATCCGAGGTCGCCTCTCACCTCACTTACTTCGTCACGTACGTATCCACTCAGTTCAACCTCCCCATCAAGGCTTTACAAGCCGATGACGGTACGGAACATCAACCATACCGTTACAAATCTCCTCACCTCACAGGGCATCCATCTCCGGCTCTCCTGCCCCTACACCTCTCCTTAGAACGGCAAAGCCGAGCGCCTCCTTCGCACCCTCAACAACATCAGTCGCACCATGCTACTTCACGCCCACCTACCCGCCACTTATTGGGCCGAAGCTCTGGCTACTGCGACGTACCTTCTCAATCGGCGCCCATGCTCCTCCGTTCATAACAACGTTCCCTATACCCTTCTCTACCGCACGGCGCCCAACTAATCCCACCTTCACGTTTTCGGGTGCCTCTGCTACCCAAATCTCACCGCCACAACTTCCCACAAACTCGCTCCCCGCTCCACCACCCGTATTCTCCTCGGCTATTCCACCTCTCACAAGAGATACCGATGCCTTGACTTCCTCCTCATCAACACCATGCCGACTAGGTCTTCCCCACTGCCATCTCCATCAACCCCCTCATCGGCCGCTACTGAGAATTTACCTGTCACATATCCCACCACTACTCAGTCCGATGTCCCCACCATCGAACCCCCATCGGACCCACCTTTATCGGCCGATACCGATCCTATTTATCCTTCAGCCGATACCGTTCCCTCTCCATCGGACACCCCACTTCCATCGACTCTTCACTTTCCATCGGCTCTCCCCACCCTATCGGCTGATCCATCTCTATCGGACCGATCGGAATACTTGGCCCACCCGACCTCATCGGCTCAGACCGATCTAATTCCTCCTTTTCCTCTTGTCTACAGTCGCCGACTTGGAGCCGATGACGCCCCCACCTGACCAGTTCTTCCCATTACTCCCGCACCTCCATCGGCTCCAGTTCCCTCCACCTCTCACATGGTCACCCGCTCCCAGGCTAGGTCTCTCCGACCCACTCCGCGCTACGGTCTCTCCACCGTCCACAGCTCTATCTCGCCCATCCCGACGACTTCTCACTCAGCCTTGGCCGACCCTCAGTGGCGCGTGGCCATGGACGACGAGTACAAGGCCCTACTGGACAACGAGACCTGGTGCCTCGTTCCCTAACCTCCCGGCGCCAACATTATGACCGGTAAGTGGATTTTCAAACACAAATTCCACGCCGATGGCTCCCTTGCCCGTCACATGGCTCGCTGGGTAGTCCGGGGTTTCTCCCAACGACTCAATGTCGACTACGACGAGACCTTCAGTCCCGTTGTCAAACCCGTCACCATCCGAGTCGTCCTCACCTTGGCCGCCTCTCGCTCCTGGCCGATCCATCAACTACATGTGAAGAACGCCTTTCTTCACGGCCACCTGATGGAAACAATCTACTGCCAGCAGCCCCCAAGCTTCGTCGACCCTTCTTGGCCCGACGACGTTTGTCTCCTTCAACGCTCTCTCTACGGCCTCAAACAAGCCCCTCGTGCCTGGTACTAGCGCTTTGCTGCCTATCTTCGATACTTCGGCTTCGTGGCCTCTACGTCCGATAGTTCCCTGTTCACTTTCCATATCGGCTCCGCCACTACCTATCTACTTCTCTATGTCGATGACATTGTCCTCACAGCGTCTTCGACATCTCTCCTCGACCAGATCATAGCCTAACTCCACTCTGAGTTCGCTATGACCGATCTTGGTCCTCTCTACCATTTCCTTGGCATCTCCGTAACCCGTTCCATCCACGGGCTCTTTCTTTCTCAACGCCAGTACGCCATCGACCTCCTCCAGCTTGCGGGCATGGCCGACTGTCACCCCACGGCCACCCCAGTCGACACTCGAGCCAAACTCTCCGTCGTCGATGGCGCCATCGTTGCCGATCCCTCTCACTATCGGAGTCTTGCCGGAGCTCTCCAATACATCACACTCACCCGACCCGACCTCACGTACGCTGTCCAGCAAGTGTGCCTCTTCATGCACGCTCCGCGCGAACCTCACCTTGCGCTGCTCAAGCGCATCCTACGCTACGTGAAGGGCACCCTCTCCAGCGGACTGCATCTTAGCTCCAGCCCCATTGACTTTCTCACCACGTACTCCGACGTGGATTGGGCAGGCTACCCTGACTCTCGACGCTCTACGTCCGGCTACTGCGTCTACCTCGGTGACACTCTCGTATCCTGGTTCTCAAAACGTCAGACTACAATGTCCCGCTCCAGCGCTGAAGCCGAGTACCGTGCCGTCGCCCACGCCGTCGCCGAGTGCTGCTGGCTTCGCCAGCTTCTCTAGGAGCTCCGTGCACCCCTCTCCACCGCGACCGTCGTCTACTGCGACAATGTCAGTACCGTCTACATGACCGCTAACCCGGTCCATCACCGACGCACCAAGCACATCGAGATCGATATTCATTTTGTCCGTGACAAGGTTGCATTAGAACCGGTTCGGGTGCTCCATGTACCATCGGCACATCAGTTTGCCGATATAATGATCAAAGGCCTGCTCATGCCTTTGTTCATTAGTTTTCGGTCCAGTCTCTGCGTCTATTCCCCTCCCGCTGCGACTGCGATATGTTAGACATACCACTAGACTGGATTGTATATATATAGATCCGACCCCATCATATACGCTCGAAGGATACATAGTCACCGTACACTTTCTACAATTATCCTCTTCGACACCGATTGGATGGGCCGTGAGATCTACCACGGCCATCCCGACGGCAACTCCGCTGAGGACGCCGCCTTTTAAGCAACATTCACCCTCTCTTTTTTGTCAGGTTAAAAGTATTTGATGTTCCTCCGGTCGAAAATAGTTGATGTTTAGTGTAAAATTTAATCAAGCTATTAAAATTTTGACATTAATAATTAACCAAAATATGTTTATAGAATCTAAAGTTTAGGGTGTAATGATAGTATTTTTCGAGATTAATCTGCACGTACCTTTTCTTTAATTTTGCAACTAAGCATTTGAGATTAATGGTCCAGTTTTATAGCCTGACTAAAATTTTATCCTACACGTCAAGTATATTTTTACTGGAGGGAAGTAGTATCTATCAAGAGCTGACACATCGGCAATGGCGGGGAGTGCAGATCGTGCTGGGAATCAGCTCGTTCTTGATCGAGCCGATGTGCCGGAGGCGCTGGGCGGTCGGGCGGTGTGGGTGATGAGCAGCGCGATCGTGTGCGTGGCCATGGCGGCGGTGTCGGTGCTCGGCAACTTCAGCGGGTCGGTGCAGGACGCGGCGGCAGCGGAGAAGGGGCTCAGGGCCTGGGCGCTCTACCTCTTCGTCCTCCTAGGGCTTCTTACAGACCGTCTGTAAATTCATTATCATAAATATTTAATCGTAGACGGTTTTTCTAATCACCTATAAAGACAATTAAAAAATGCTCTCAGACTAATGGCTTTGCCGTGCTCTGCAGCGTCCCGTTCGCCGTGACGGCGCAGCTGGCGGCGAGCCACGGCGGCGGTCGGGGCCTCTGCACGGGTGTGCTCAGCATCTCCATCGTCGTGCCGCAGATGGTCATCGCCATCGGCGCCGGTCCCTGGGACGAGCTGTTCGGTAAGGGGAACATCCCGGCGTTCGCCATGGCGTCCGTGTTCGCCTTGACCGCCGCCATCGCCGGTGTCGTGGTGCTGCCCAAGATCTCCAGAAGCAGCTTCCGCTCCCTCAGCATGGCCGGCGGCCACTGACCACTATTAATAATGGGACGGGAATACACGATGCACGTCCACTCATTAGTACTAACTAGTAACTAGTGGTCTTGCCAAAAATAGCAACACATCTCTTAGTATCTATCCATTCCCAACTAGCTCCACACTTAGTAAGATGTTTTTTCCTAGACTCTGAGTATTGCGTCAGCCCATAGATATTTCTGTCCATGCTGCATGTTGCCAAAATATCATGCCAAAAATTAAATAAAAAATTGCATCAAGAAATTATGAAACAACAAAAATTACTTCTATTTTTGTGTAAAGTTCTTTCTAAATTACTTCTAATACAACAAAGAGTTGCTTTTATTTCTATATTACGTTACTGTGTTAAGTTACTTACATAATTATAATCTGTCTAAACTACTTCCAGTATAGCACGGAGTTACTTTTATTTTTGTTACTTTTACAATTTGTGTAGACTACTTCTAATACAATAAATAGTTACTTTTACTTATGTCTTAAGTTATGTCAATAATTTGCTAAATTACTTCTAATACAACAAAGAGTTATTTTTATTTTTCTATTAAGTTATATAATTTGCTAAATTACTTCTAACACAACAAAGAGTTACTTATATTTCTATATTAAGTTACTTATATAATTTGTTTGAATTACTTTTAGAAATTTGAAATACCATGCAGTGTTTAAATATATTTAATATTAGACTCGTTTTGCTGTATATTTTGCGTGGAATAGGATGGTTTATCTTAAAACTAACACATGATTATTTAACCATCGTATTTAACATATATGTATTGTCAAACATTATATATTATATGATCGAATCATATTAAGATAGATTAAGAAATTTAAAAATAAAATTTAACAATTTTCTCTAATCAAAATGAAAAACCATATTTTTTTATAATCTAGACATATCAGTAAATAGATTATAAATAAACTAAAGAAAATTTGCAAACAAAACCAAGCGGAATCAACTCAATTGAATTTCTAGATGTTGAGATATTAACAAAACAAATTAAATAGAAATTTAACCAAAATTAATTAAACTATAATTAATTAATAATACGAGATCCAAAAATAATTAACCGATCAAACTATTTAAAACACTAGAAAAAACACTAGCTAAATTTTACATCAAAGAAACCAATTGAGAAAAATAAATTAATCTAAAATCGATCACTAGACGTGCACAAAGATAAACAAGAAAGAGATATTATTTACCACACTAATCTTTTATAAATTTTATCTTTATTACCAAAATTATGCTTTAAAAATTCTACCAAAATCTCTCTCGCAAATATCAAACACCTTATCCTCTTTTTATAGCAAAAATAATCAAAAATTCTAAAAAAGATATAAATACGCTTGAGATCTTGTAACCACTGCTTAGTGTATTCTCAGCCATTATATACAAAATTAACACTTCAGATTACGTCACATCACTCAACACATAAAAAAACCACAAAGTACTATACGTTTCCACAGAGAAACCCACCTATCTACTGTTGCAACGCCACTACGCTAATCCCATGGTGACACTCATCACTCCGAATCACCTAAGCTCATGCACATGCCTGCTCACACCACGCCAGGCCTACCTATTAACCACTATGCCACCACGCGCCCACATGCGCCCATGGTCGCTCCAATAACCATGTCGATCTCGTTTGTCAGTCATAAAATCCCTGTCACACACACCCATGCCTCTGCTAGGCCACCTTCTCGTTAGCCTGTTTTCATCACCAACACAATCTACTATTGTAACTCATGCTAGCTCAACTCGTCAGCCTGCTAACTTTCGGCCTGTCTGTTCAGCCAACCCACCGGCTTGCTAGTTTTTAGCCTACGTCAGCCACAACAACTTGCTCACTCATCATCGCCAGTTCACTCTTAGCTAGAGTATGTCGTAATGTGCAATCGACCTGCCTTATGTTTCGGCATCAATTTTTGTCCAAAATTCATAAAAAAATTTAGCAGTTTTTTATCTATTTAGCATTTAATACATGCACACATATAAAAAAATATTTTTTAGACATAGATTATCACAATCTATGTATATATACACACGCTAACCATATTTTACAATAAATAATTTTAATATAACTAAATTATACCATGCCAACTTTAATGTAAACTAGGATCAAATTTATCAATTTTAATATAAACTAAATTTTTATCGCTTTTGATTTTACATATATAATGAGAAATTGACTAGTATGCTAGTTATATTGGTTGTTGGCTATGCGTCAGTTTAAAAAAAACTATTTAGTTATTTCTTTTCTATTTTTTAGTTTTTGCATCTCACAATCTCTAGCAATATAAAAACAACCATGGCAGTGTCGCATCGTTGTGTCTCTTTCCCGATCGATCGGACGGCCACACCAGACGTCATCGCTTAGGTTAAATTTTGACTTAACACTGACATCATCTCTTCTCTGATTTCTTTTGTAGTACTTAGCTTTTTTTCATCTAATCAATTAATTAATTACATGTTTCTTTGTGACTGTGATCGAGCTATACAGCTAGCTATCTTTTTTTGTCCAGCTAATTAATTAATTACATGTTTCTTTGGTGACTAAGTAATCTAGCTATACAGCTAGTTAGCTAGCAAACTAATGGCAATTACTGACAAGTAGTTACGACATATTTTATTTTCTTAAAATAAGACTTTGATTAATAATTACTCTATTAATATATCATAACACAAAAGTATAATTATTTTCGAATATAAATATAATAACATAAATTTTATATCATAAAAATTATATTCTAATAGTAATGGTTAGTTAAATCCTTCTAACAAAACAAAATATAGTTTATGTTTTGAAATGGAGGAAGTATATTATAATTTTAGTAGCTAGGCTATTTGAAACTTGTATTTTGGAATTTGCATCTTGATTTTGAGGAATTAGCGTAATTGGGTTTCCATGGTTTCATCTGTGATGTCCTTCTGAATCTTAGATGCCAAGGTAGCTCAAAGTCGGCCCCTAAATTCAGGTCAAGAGATTGTACTTGGGCTAAAAAATCATCTAAGCCCAAACTTTATATTGTTCGATTATTTCTACTTGAGAGTGGGAATTAGAAAGCTGAGCTAACGGAGGTTGCTGCTTGTAAAGGCTTTACGGCCCATCTGTAAGACGCTTCTTCTATTTTATTAATGATGATATCGAACTATTTTTTATACTTATTAGAGTTATATTGGACCGGTAGAAATGGAACCAGATACTATTCACTTAAGAGACCATGCACACAATCAAACCGTCAAAAACCGATTGAACTGGCCAATTTTTATAGAACCATACCAATGTTATGTTACCCCCTCCATCTATACCTATTTTACTGGCATGGGACACACGAGAGCATAGAATAGCTCATTGCTAGCGGCGGCTGATCTCTCCAAGAGGTGAGCAACCAAGCAGGTGGGGGCTGCAGCTTCTCATGTCCTTTGCTGGCGACGCTGGCTGCTCCTTCCCCACTTTCATCGCCAACAACATCAGCACACCTCCTCTTGTTCTTGGCTGACAGCAAACCTGCTCCAAGAGGTGAGCAACCGAGCAAGGATGTCGGTAGATGGTCGCTCCTCCTCCTGTCCTTCACCGGCGGCAGTGGCGTGCTCCTCCTCTCTTTCTTCTCCGATGGCATTGGCGAATCCTCTTGTTTTTCACTAGTGGCAGATCTGCTCCAAGAGGTGAGCACCCGAGCAAGGCGCCTGGCAGTGGTGGCCACTCCTACGGCTTTTCGCTAGTCAGTTTTTGCTAGTCGAGCAGGGGCGCCCACTTCTACTTGTCCCCCATTGCCAACTCTGGTCAGTTAGTATTTGGATTCAAATGAATGAATGATTTGATTTGGATAGCATTTAGACTTCAGAGGTTTGGAGATTCAAAGCTGCAACATGAACTCAAGATATATTGTTAATTATCAACTATATATTAAACTTTCTAAGTCTTTGTGGCCAGTTCAATTCATCCAATCCAAAACTATTGGACCGACGGTTTAACCGCTGGTTGAACCAGTGAACCGACACCCATGCCCACGCTAGCTCGTTGACCGGTCCGGTCCTAATAACTACGTTATTTAGTATGAAATTTTTTTGCAAGGTTTGTGTGATATATATTTAGTTGCATATATAGCATCAAACTATTTGGGTTTCTATATTTTAGAGATCAGCATCACCTATCTCTAGCACGAGATGACTAGAACTCCAAACTGCTGGCCCTGATTGAGTTAGTTGTGCGGCCGACGCAGAGTGAATATGGTTACATCAAGCTTACACCCTCCAAAAAAGGGACTGCATCGAGAGTTCTATCACAAAAGCAACAGCCGTACATACATGGTCCTGCTAGTGCTGTCCTCACCTGCGCCTACTGCTTTTCGGTTCAAAAAGTTTAGTCTAAATGCAAATGATTGAATTTTAGGCATAATTCAATGACGGATATAGAAATTTCCTTAAGCATATGGACGGAACACATGGTAACTAATTATGGTCATCGTCATGGACACTACGGTGGGGGCGACAGCGTATGCCTTCAATCGCCAGGCGAGGGTCCATGGGTGAACATAACTAGCCCTACCGGTAATATAATATTAGGTGCAAATGCCGTTCAAAATTTACAATGTCTTAGCTGTGGCAGCATTTTTCGTTCTTGTCGAAGAATTCTCTAAGAGCTTTATCAGCTATCAATTTGTTATAACTTTAACAAATACAATTTCGTGAACACTAACGTCCATCAGACTAATTGGGCCCATGCATTAGACACAGAAACGCAAATATTCACAACATCATATAGGCTGATCTCATATACAACGACAAACACCTCAACTTTTCAAAACTCTCCCCTTTTAATTATATGTGTGCACATAGATAGCTGCAATGTCAAAGAAACATGAACACCTATGTACCACTTCACTGAAACCAGTATTTGTTTTGGTCCCAGCTGTAATTAAAATGAATGTTTTCAAGAGTTTTAAATAGTAACAAATGTCCGATCGCGACGGTTATTAGGTATAATTTCACGAGTTTCTGAAGAAGGGAAGGTTGTAAAATGAACTTTTTTTCTGACCTAGTAATCGTACGATTTGATTGGTGACTCCCAAGACATGCATGAAAAATACTCCTATGTTCATGGTCATACTCGTTCGTTCTAAAGCCATTGTTCGTCCTTACTCAGCCCACTGGTCTTCCACAGTTTTACTGCTCACGTTTTGGAGAGGGAGAAAATTCAGAAAAAGGCACGCCTGCAGCTGGTTCATATTGACCGGGTCTGTCATCACTGTTCGTCTTCGCTACCATCAGCCACATGCTCGATGACCATTTCATCATCTTCATCAGTCGACGTACTGAGATTACCTAGGAAATGTGCAAAACTGGGTGTGGCCATTATGCATCTTCATCATCAATGCCTCCTCAACACCCCCCCCCCCCCCCTCCTTCCCTCTGTGATTTGGTTCTATTATTGTGTCTTTGAGAGATGTAATTAATTGATAGTGTTGAATTCACAAATGTTGCAATCATCATGACATGAATAAGTCAATTCTTGACTGTGTTGAGTGCAAGAAAATAAATGTGTAGTTTATTGGATTAGTAACTTCAATAGGGTGGTGAACATATATACTAGCCAGCTAGACATGGCACGTCACATGTACAGCCAACAATTATTTTGCATGGATCATGCACTTTTGTCTTTTCACCATGCATATTATTTCTTGGCGCCATTAGAGATAGCAATCTACATATCTCTAGCTTGCACACATGTACATGCATGTTTTAATCATGCCTCATTGCATCTTTTGTGTACAATGAAGTGCATGCAAGCATGAGATCAGTTGTAATCATGGGGAACACAATTATTCTTGGTCTATATATATGCGGTTGTTCTTCCTGGTTACGTACGTTTAAGCCTTTTAGGCTTCCTTTGAAACGTGTGATTTTCATAGAGATGGCATTTTCTCTCTGGCTTTTTTTTCTTCTTGTTCAAAGTGAATAGAAAAGGGTAGGCAATCTTTTTGAGATACACATAGATAGGATTCATGGAACTTCCTACAAACTAATATTGTAGGCCATAGTAGTTAAAGTGTACAAACAAGGTATTAGATGTACCCTAGTTCTTTGTAAGAAGATGGCCCTATGTTTGAAAAGGTTCTTAGAAAGTTGGGCAGCAAGAAGTGAAGATGGTAGGGTGTGCATAATGAAAATAAAGGTGGAAAAAAATGCAGAGCTTTCTCATATGTGGCCCTACTTATCTTGGCAGTTGGGGGTAGTGTGTGTGTGTGTGTGGTCCTTTCAATTTTGCAGTGCTGCATGCATGCACTTGTGTCCCCATTGGTTGCAGGTTTGAAAACAGCAAAAAGGGGATCAGTGGGCTTGCGTGTTTGAGGGTTGAGGGATAGCTGGTGCTGGATTGGGGCGTGTTCAGATTTTTGTGTTGAGAAAACTGGTTAATTTGATTTCTAAAAATCAGCAAAAACAGCATTTGTTCGATCACCCACCTTGTGTAGTGACACAAGGGCTACTTGAAATTATTACACAATATATTAGTCGATAATTGGCAGATGTGGTTTAACGGTTATCGCCATTTCCTGCGTTTCCTTGGGATCGAATCATTTATATCCTTTCAGCGTCGGTTCTCATTAGTAATAAGAGAATACTTGTCAATCAATTCATTCTGGATGTCCCTTGGAATAGAACACATTTCAAAACTAATTGATCATTTTGTACTTTCATATATAGTGACCTAGATGTCATAGGCATGTATATAAATGTTTATATATATATATGTCTGTGTGTGTGTGTGTGTTTAATCATTATTATGCCAAAATACATTATTTGAATTACTAAAGAAGTAAAATATAGTGTCAAGGGGGATATCCATGAGCCTCAATTCCTAATCATAATTTGTGGTTGCTTTACGCTAAGTATTGGTAGACACCACTAATTAACATTAAGGCTTCTTTGAAACATAGGAATAAAAAAACATAAAAATAGGAAAAAAACGTGAAAATAGGATAGTATTGCATATGGAAAATATAGGATTGAAAACACAGGAAAGATATGACACATGTTGTTCGGAACATGGGAAGAATAGAGTAAAACATATGATTTTTACTATTTGAGTATAAAATATAGTTTTTTAGCTTGATGAGTGTTCAAATATGCTCATTTGAAGTCACATGCATTGATTTGTCTTGGATTTTCAAAGGAAAATAAAAAATGTTTCCCAACGAATGCCCAAATTGCTATACAATTCCTATGAAATCATGGGTGAAGGAAAAAATCCTCCAATTTTTCTATGCCCAATTCCTCCAACCCAAATGAGTGAATAGTACTCAAATCCTATAGGAATAGAAATGGTATGGGACCTCTTTAAAGACAATTAAAAAACTCATTACCTGCGATTTTACTGAGATGGCTTGTGTATGGAAACTAGACTAGAACACAACCTTCTGCAGTGTACACCACTTTGTGTAGAGAAATGGTATATACTCAAGCCATTACAGAATAGAATAGATATGATGTAGGAGGAAATTAAATGGTCCAAAACAAACCAATCGCCTCGTAATATTATAGCTATATCACAAATATTGACTGAAGGAATATGAGTTAAGAAGCAAGAATATGCAATGTCCACGAATTGAACATAAAAATAAAAAATTGAACAGAGATGATAGAGATATAGGCAAGAGAGAGAGATGGAAGGGGATGGCATGCATGGGGGCCAAGCCAATGCAGGGAGCCAGATGCATGATAGCTGTACGTGTGTTAGGTAGCAATCTCTGCACGAACCCCATCCTCCCCTTAGATTCCTGCAGCTTTCCTCCTCTTCTTTCCTGCATTTTTTTTCTCCAAAAAAAACATCAAATGGTGGCCAGAAGCTACCCCTCTCTCTCTTAACCAACATGATTATTTTTTATTTTATTTTCTATATGTGATTCTCTCTCTAGATAGCCAGCTCATTCCTCCAATTCCCTCTTGTACTTTCCTATCCCCCCCCCCCCCCCCTCCACTTCCAGCATCATTCAGCATGCCCCAAAATCCCTAGAGGAAAAAGAAAAGAACATGCCTAGAAACGTACCACGCTTCTCACCTTAAAAGAGAATCGGTTCACTAACTAATAATAAATCATAAGAACTTCATCGATATGCGTTCCATCAACATATGCAATAGCCACTCAACCGTCACTCGTCATGCACCACGAGAGCAAATGGTACTTATGCTTGGAACACTGGAATTTCACGTGAAACAGTTTGATCCTTTCAACTCTCGAAAATGGGCTCTTTTCGAGCGAGCGAGTGCTAAGGCTTCAAAATTCGGCGATGCTTGCTTGCTAGCTTTTAAAAGAGCTGTGTTTTACAGAAAAGATATTCTATGTAACTATCAATTTGAGCATTCTTTTAATGAAATAATGCATTAAACTAAGTGAGATGTCAAGTGAGAGAGAGGGAGAGAGAGTTGAGAGAATAAACTAGTGAGAAGGTTCTCCAAAACGATCCTGCAAGCACATGACGGCCAGCTTCTCAGCCGCATGGAGCAAACACAAAAATATTTGCGAGCGTACCAACAACTACCAAAGTTCTAACTGAACACATCCAAGAATCCTCACACCTTTGGAAGGATCATGGGGTTGATTAATTTAATCCTCCCCGGATTAAGCAAAAGATGCCCTAACGATTTCTTTTGTATATTGTGAATGCATGCACTAGCTAGCTTGGGATAGTTATTCGAAACTATTTTTTATGAAACTAATAACAACTAATCATAGGGTTCTCAAGAGGGGGTTAGGTTCCCTACAAGAATGATAGGCTTTTCAGAGACCAAGTTAATTACATATGATTGTGTCATCATCAGCAGTCATGCATAGATGATAATCATCAGGAGTTTTGGAACATCCCCTGTGATGGTCAGTATTGATGGATTTACTCTGCATAGAATGATCTCTGCAGGACCAGTATTTTTATACTACTACCATGTACTTTGTACTGGATAAATCCCTGTTGGTACTAGGGACTAGCCTCTACTGTACATGTTCTGCCACGTCATCTAGCCTTGAATATGCAACAGTTACATGAAAGTGATAGCCATGTTGCATGTTTACATATTCCACATCTCTTGTTTTAACTAGGTGCACTTCCTTTTTAAAAAAGAAAAGGAAAAAAACTAGGTGCGCTTAGAAGAAAAAGAAACATCTTCCCAACTCACCTCAAATCAATAAATGTGAAAAGTGCATAAATGGTGTCATCATCTAGTTTTGGTGATAAAGTGATTTGTCCAAATGTGTCCTAGCTTCAACCTTTAAATGTGGCAGTTAATGGTAAACTCAAACTTTCCCTTGTGATAATGTTTTATCTTTTGAAAAGCCAATTGTCTGCAAGAGATAATTTGGTTTCTCTTTCCCTAACAAAGATAGTATAATTGTTTTTTTTCTTTTTAGGGTTAACATTTCTCCTATATGTCAGCAATCAATGGAAGAGAGGAACCCAAGCTTGAAGTCGACATGTTCTCTTTTTCCACCTTAACATTTTGGGAGCATTATTTCTCCAAAGCTTGATAATAGTTTTTGAAAATTAAGATTTGTCCTTAGCGCTCCATTTTTGTGGAAACTAGCCACTCCAACCAGCAAATAAAACAACATGCCTAGAAAAAGGATACCACCTAAAAGCATTCCTTCTCATCAGCTCATGTATGTTGCCATCATTGTCATCAAAGAGGCAACCCCATGTGATTTGACCCCAAGGCGACCTCCCTCCTAATTAAATCAACTATGTGATTGTGCCCTTCATCGCTTGCGAGGAAGTAGCTCTATTTATCCTTTATATTTTTGCCTCGACAAGAACAACAAAACAATCTAGGCAATGGAGTATGGAGTTCTCATCGATCCAACGGTCGTTATAGGCAGTACATCAGCACCACCACCATTAGGGCGCCACATAGATTGTGCTTGAAATTGAGCATACAACTTCTTACAAGGAGAATCTAAGGTGCTATAAGCCACATCACGAAGAGAGGTTTGTGCCAAAATGATTGAAAACTCTCTCTCTATCTATCTATCTCATGGCAATGGAGTGAGTGAGCAGGGACCCAAAGCGAAGGGGGAGAAGAGACATTCAAAATACTGTTGCATCAGGCCCGGCCCTACAGCAGGGCGAGCAGTGCAGCCACCCTAGGCCCCAAAATCCAGGGCCCCACTGTAAATGTAACATAGTAGTAGTCCAGTATACTGTGGTGTAGTTAAATCTGAATGCGTGTGATCATTTTTGGTAGGACCTGGATTTAGCTCATTCAGGTCTTGGTTGATGTTTTGGGGCCAAGCTGTTTGATAGAACAATATTAGTTATTCATCATGCTGGATAAACTATAGAAGGGATGTTGATCATAACTTATTTATTTTGGCAGATTACTGGGTGATACCATTGGTGACGGGCTGATGGCTATGTAAGTTAGTGGTGAGAGCAGGGTGTAGATGATGGTAACAATTCTTCAGTCAAAGCTACGTGTTCATCTAATCTCACAAGTATTTTGTCAATTTTACTGAACCTTCTGCATGACTTCTGAACCTCTCAACATCCACATAATAATTTTGTCTTTCACCAAATAAATTAAACTAAAGGATCTCTTGCATAGTTGTACACTGCTAGAAAAAATAGTCTTTAGTCAAATGGTCTAAAATACAAATATACCGGTTGATAAAAGACCCGGTACTAAAGATTATTTTAATACCGGGTTTAAAGCTTCATGGCCACAGTATTATTATATTATCATTAAGTACTAACCATTATAACAACGTTCTCAATAACCTGTATGATCTTTAATATCGGTTGATGATATCAACAGGTACTAAAGATATATATATTAGTACTGGTTAATATTACTAATCAGTATCAATGTTGCTAAATACATAAGTAGACACCAATCAATACTATTGTATAGTTATTAATATTAATTGTTATTTTTAACAGGTATTAAAGATTCTTGGGAGGAGTAGCATAAGGGAGGTGCTGCTAAAATTTTCTTCTAAAAGTTTTATTTGGTGATTTCACTTATCCAATGGCTCTAAAAGGTAAGCTATATATGTATACCTCATTCTCTCAAAAATATATAAAAGTAAATGAGAAAAAATAATTTTTTAAGAAAATAAGAGTATGTCTTAATTGTAAAAATAGAGGCAATCTAGCAATAAGAGTATTTCATAATAGCAAAAATAAAAGAAACATAGGAAAAAAATATTAAAAAATATAACAAATAAAAATTATAGAAACTAGAGGAAAAAGAATAGAAAATTAGAACTAGAAGTTTTTACCCTCAAAGTTTTTAAAATTAATTATCCTAGCTTTTTTTCTTAAATATATTTATCCGTTTTTTAAATTAATTTTTCACACTTTTCCTATTTTTTAAATTTTATAAACTGTTACCAAGCAAAAAAAACTCTTTAATATCGATCGTTAAGAACAGCTAATACTAAATAATATAATTTTACTTCTGGTATTTAACATTAATTAGGACTAAAAATATTTTGGCTGAGCGGAAAACTTTGTATACTGGTTGTTTTTAACAACCGGTATTAAAAAATACATTTTTAGTCCCGGTTATTAATACCAACCGAGACTAAAAATATTTTGGCCAAGCGGAAACCAATTGTTATATATAACCGATACTAAGGAGAAAATGATATATATATATATATATCATTTTTGTTGTCTCTTCATGTTATCGTACTTCAAGCTGACGCCATCCGCACCAACGCTGCCACGTGCCCATCTTTCCACCGACAATGTCAACCTTCATGTCGCATGCCCGTCTTCCCACTGACGACATCGTCATCGTCCCTATCTCCACCGTCAACGCTACCGTTGATGATGCCGTCTTTGTTCGTAAAGTAAGAACTTCTCTCGACGGATTACATACATAAAGGCTATTAGAAAACAACTCATTAGATGTATTATAGATGAGATCGTTAATCATATACATATATATATACGTATAATAAATATATGTATATGTATGTATGTGTGTATATATAGACATACGTATGTATATATAAAACAGTGAAGAAAAAAAAGCTAGATTGCACATACCGAGTGTATAAACAGGGCTATAATAGCTTGTGAACCAGTACCAAAAAGTAATATAATGTATAATGTTGTTCACGTAAATATTGTAAGTGTTTATTGATAATATATTAAGGGCCTCTTTTTTAATTTCGTCCAGGGCCATCGAACCCTCAGGACCGGCCCTGGTTGGAAGTTTCACCTGGCTGCTCACAGTGCAGTCAGTCATCGGTAGTGCGACGCCAGCAATGCCGTGGTTGGTGCAGAGAGAGAGAGAGAGACGAGAGACGAGAGCAGGTGCAGCAACAGCAGCAGCTGCTAGCCAATCGCTAGCTCAGCTGGCTGGTACTACGTACGTCGTGCGACTGTTCGGTGGGGCCCACACGCAGGGTAGCACGCAATGCGTGTCAGGCCCGGCCGATCGATCGATCGGTGGAGCGAGCAGCGTGCGTTTGTCTAGTAGCATCGGCCATTCATTCGCCCGAGTGGCTGCCACTGCCAACGTTTCTATGTTTTTGCATGCATGCCTATGTGCCGCCTCACCATAGGCTAGCCAGTGATCACCTCCGTCCCTCGATCTGCCCCTGCATTCCAAGCAGTTCTTCGGTTTGGAGGATTTTTAAAGAAAAACGGGAAGAATTAAGCTGTTTTCACGAAAGGAATCGATATTGATTTTTCATGTTGTGTGAATCATTTCCATTGGTGTTTCGTTAGAGAGACCAATAGAAAGTTCCCGATCGACATTGGTATTAAACTGTTAATGTTTTGGACTTATAATGATCTATTATTTAGTATCATCATAAATAAATATTTGACGTTTAGAAATGGATTTAGTTAATCTTTTAAAATCTTAAACATTGATTTTATATTATCTAGATACTATTGTATAAGACAAATTAACGTATACCAATTATTTTATTCTTAAATGAAGCATATTTGAGAATTAATTCATGACCAAAGGTTTCTCGATAATTTTTTTAGTGTAGAAAAAAGCAGCTTAATTAGTTGTTCCATTTCCTCACCACTCCCCCCTCTCTTCCTCACTCTCAACAGACCACCTCCCTCGCTTGTCTCTCATCTCTCCTAGTGTGATTGATATAGTGCGTGCCTCCATCCATGCTCGTCCAGCTCCCGCTGCTAGCTTGATGAGACCAGCAATGGCCAGCAATGGAGGCATGGCCTCCCCTTTCTTCCCAGCCAACTTCCTCCTCCAGATGCAGCAGCCGCTCCCCCACCAGCTCCACCACCAACACCTCCAAGATCATCAGCTCCACCACGACCACGCCCATGGCCACGGTGGTCACCACCTCCTGCCGCCGCCGCCCCCGTCGCTGAGCCCGTTCTTGCCGGAGCTAGGCGGCGGCATGGAGGCGCCACCGCCGCCAACGTACGAGGCGAGCGGGGACGGTGGCGGCGGCGGGGCGTCGGAGGATGAGGAGGATGGGTGTGGTGGAGGTGGGGGTGGTGGTGGCGGCGGGGAGAAGAAGCGGCGGCTGAGCGTGGAGCAGGTGAGGACGCTGGAGAGGAGCTTCGAGTCCGGGAACAAGCTGGAGCCGGAGCGGAAGGCGCAGCTGGCGCGGGCGCTTGGGCTGCAGCCGCGGCAGGTGGCCATCTGGTTCCAGAACCGTCGCGCGAGGTGGAAGACGAAGCAGCTCGAGAAGGACTTCGACGCCCTCCGCCGCCAGCTCGACGCCGCCCGCGCCGAGAACGACGCCCTCCTCGCCCTCAACTCCAAGCTCCACGCCGAGGTATACATATCTTCTCCTCCACTCTACATCACCATGCGTGCGTGCGTCCATGGATCGAGGTGACCGATCGGTTTTCATCTCCATGGATGGATCTTGGTGAGTTCTTGGTAATTCGCATGCAATGATTGGGGAGGAGAGATCGATCGATCCATGTGGGTTTCAGTGTTGTTCTGCAGAAAGTGTTCGTGTCGGGATCGGTGCCTGCTACTGCCGGCCATCTCCCATGTCGGCTTCTCTCTCCTCTCTCTCGTGCTGTCTCTGTCGTGTCGCCGCATGATTGGCCGCCATTACTGGCACCTGGCAGGCATGCAGCTTGGTCGCGAGAGAGAGCACTCATGGCGTCTCGCGTTGATGTGACTGTGTGTAGATCGTGGCGCTGAAGGGGGGAGCGGCGGCCGGAGGAGGGAGCAGCTGCAAGCAGGAGGCGGCGTCGGAGCTGATCAACCTCAACGTCAAGGAGACGGAGGCGTCGTGCAGCAACCGCAGCGAGAACAGCTCCGAGATCAACCTCGACATCTCCAGGCCGGCGCCCAACGAGAGCCCCGTCAACCACCACCGCGGCGGCATCCCGTTCTACGCCTCCGTCGGCCGCGGTGGCGCCGGCGTCGACATCGACCAGCTCCTCCTGCGTGGCGTCCACTCGCCGTCCCCGGCCGCCGTGATGCCGCCGCCGCCGCCCAAGATGGAGCTCGGGACAGGCAACGGCGGCAGTGGGGACGACACCGCCGCCGGAGCCGCCAGCTTCGGCGGCCTACTCTGCGGCGCCGTTGACGAGCAGCCGCCATTCTGGCCGTGGGCCGACGGCCACCACCACTTCCACTGATCGATCGGCCACCACGTCGCCGCCGCTCACCATGATCGATCGATCAGTGTGATCGTGTGTCCATTTCTTGGAAGTCTTATTGACGAAGGAGGAGGAGATCGCCTAGCTACTACACCACCATGATGAGTTCTTGAACATAATTAAGCAATATTAAGGAAGTTAATTACTTTTGTGACGGATGAGGTAATTAATTAATTAAGAACATTATGTGAATGTGAGGGATGATCCAACACAATTTGAGTTAAGAAGAAGGGGAGTTGATTAATTAAGCCATGGGTGAATGGGAATGTTGGATCAATGTAGAATGATTTTGGAGTCCAGTAGTTTTTTTTGTTATTTTGCTTTTTTTATCATTTTTTATCTCCATTACTTTTTTTGGGTCCTGTTCCATATAGGTGATTAAATTTGTGAGGCAATGTGGTTACATTTATGTATAGGATTATGGCAGTATCGAGTTTGGTACTTTTAAATTAAACTTTTTTCTTCATTTTCTAAGCTGTGTGGATCTACCTCATTATTGTGAAATTTGAAATGGATCGTCAATAATATATTTCTATTGCCATAAGCGTTGCAAAAAATTAAAAACATTTTTTTCTTGTGGGTTGATGCATGAGAGCTGGGTTGTACTACGGTGTGCGGTTGGTGTTTGGCATGTGGGCCTGATCTTAGAGCCAACGAAACAGACAGGGTGTACAGAAAGATTGTTGTGTAGTGGCCATTCAATTTTATTAGTTAATTTATTTTTGTTGAAAGTTCAGTTTTTATTAGTATTAGTTTCTTATCATGGAGCAAAATCAAATAAAACTATCTAAAAACTACATATGAAGTTTAGAAGGGTATATAGATGTGCTTTTACGGCTGTGTATTCTTGATCGGTGCAAAGGCCAGAAGTCACTTTTTCAGTCCAAATACAACTATTGTTTTTTTTACAAAAGGATGTGATCCTGTTAGGTGAATGATAAGTGGCTACAATTAATTTGTGTTTTATAACCTTCATGGGAAAAAAACAGGTTGTCCACTGTTGCCTAAATAGTTCGTGGAAATGTTTGAAGCCTACAAACTCATGCTAATTATGTCGTGTTGATTAAACAAGCATTAATTGTTGTCTTTTGAACAGTTTGTTGCTACAACACTTCTTGTGAGGGTACAACTGTAATTAGACTATTAGAGATCCAAACTTCCAATTTGACGGCTGGGCCTGACTTATTTGCATCCGAAGCCAATAAGCAAACAAGGACCCATTTTATTTTATTTTCGTGCGCTGCAACACAAAATTAACTACAACAGTTTCACAATCTTCACTGATATTTTCTTCTCAAAGAAAATCTTCACTGATCTTTACTAGATACTATTTATTTTTAAATTTTGAGCACTCATTCTTTCCTATAAATTTATAAATATTTAAAAATATGACATGTTATCAAAGTATGTTAATTATAAATATAACCGGACAACATGTGACCGTTTTAAAGTTTTTGTGGTTAAATTTAAAACAATGATAGAACCTCAAAAAGTATATTTGGCAAAGGGAAATCATCCAAAATAATGTAGCCACCTTATATATGTTCACTATGTGACCTATGTAACGACAAGACAGAAATGTCTAGCTACAAATTAAAACACTCATGTTTTAGAAGATTAATCTTTCCTTCTGGTGGAAATTTTGCATATACGACACTGCACATTTATGTATTCACTCTGTAATTAAGCAAAAAAAAAACATGAAGAGGGACCGGAATACTAATCCTGGCGTGATTAGTAAACATTAACCTCAAGTACATTTAGTCCAGTCCTATGTGATCATACCTAACAAAACAGTGCCTCTGTTCCCTAACAGTGTGGCATTGGGTGCTTTGCCCAATTCTTAATCAACCCAGCTGCACATGCACAGTAGGTTGCTTTGCTGGGGTAGAATAGTATGAGAGCTAGTATTGCAGTAAAAAAATCATCGTTTTCTAATTATTATTTATAATGTGGATTTTAATTAGGAACAGAAAATGGTACAGCCAACTTTGTCATAACAAAAAATATTTTATGATATTATATTTGTGTAACTTTTATCAGCTTTATGCGAAATAATACTCCCCCTGTTTATTTTTATAAGGCCTATTTTAATTTTAAAAAGTACTTATAAGTTTTGCCATTCATTTCTCATATAATATATTTTTAATAATATAAAAACCAAAATTATGTGAACGTCACAAATCTATTGGTGTAAGTTAATTATATATGCTAAACATATTTGTATTTTATTAATTAACTAATTATTGATCAAAATATTTCAAGTTTAATATATTTTCTGAAACCAAAATACACTTTATAAAAGTCAGAAGAAAGAGTAGTAGTCAACGTTGTATTTTGATGACTTTGGGAAATCCAAACGACTAGTATTTGTTTACTTAAGAGAGTATATATAATGTTTAGAAATAGGAATAAGGACATGGTTACCTTTTGGAATTTATGTTCTATAGTTCTTTTTAACTTATATAAATGTGCGGTATAATGAATTGACTGCTACAGTTTCGCACTAAATATATATTATGCACGGTGCGGAATGTATACCAAAGAGATTCGTATGTATATACTGATCATATGATTAATGCACCTTGTGTTAGCAAGCTCACCTTTAGTTAATCTTCTGCAGCCCACCAAAATTTCGTACACAGTCACCTACTCGTAGTCCATATGTGGGCATTGCAGGTGAAGTACAGCTCGTACAAACAAGCATGATTAAATTAGACAGTGGTTGCGTACGGTGCACGTGCATACGTACAATGTATTGCCAGCTCATAACGGTATGCGTACAGATATGATACTGACAGACCGCATGTACCCACATATATACATGCATGTATCTCGTAGATAACCAGCTAGTAGCTGCACCCAGATATATACGTACAAGGTGTACTATATATATCACCGGCCTGTACATGTACGTGCGTGTGTACGTATGTACACTGGATGTGGTAGCCTTAAATCATTGATCGATTCTTTGATTTTACATTGCATTTTTGCGTGGTCAACTATTCTTTTTCCAATTACACAAGACAAGAGGAGCACGTGATCTTTTAGCTCATGTTTGTTCACACAAGGATAAGAGCGACCAGCCAGCTATCAAATATGTATGTGAACCCCAAGTCTCACACACATGGCGGAAATTAACGTTCTTTATTGTCTATAAGTTGGCTTATCGTTGACTTATTAGATGTAGCCAAATTTAAATTTAAAAAGCTAATTTTAAATTTTATAGTTGATTTTAGGGTTTTCTAGTCATAATTTGTTTTCTAACATTGTTTTTTTAAAACATTGTGGATAATACATATATAAATTTTTGTATTGCTCCACTTATTTTTCTACTCCTTGTTAGTTAGAGCTCAATCAATCATTTTCTAACCTGCCAAAGCTAGATCCATTTAGCACTGTAGCAGATATCGTTTAGAACAGGATTTGATCCAACTAATTTTGGTCGTCAATTTTATATTAAAATAAATTTATGATATTACTTTATAGGGTAAATCTGCATGTAGCATCTTTTTTATAAACGTCAAAGTTTTAATGGTTTGAACATGTAAATGCCAAATATTTATTACCGAATGGAGTTTATTTTGGTCGTGCTCGGCTGCACTGGGTGTGGATGCAGCACAGCCAGTCCGTGCAGTGTTGTAGCCGCAACCGCTGCAATCGAGCGCGGCGTATACGCTCTCGCTATTTGGTAATCACTTGATTTTTTTTAATTATCTGTCAGCTATACTTGCATAATAATTGTCTGAATTTCCACAATCCAAAAAACTGCAACTCTAGTATAAATTTTGCGTAACTTTTATTACTTGTTTTTTTATTTATAGGATTAATCTAGATGTATTTTTAATGCTTATATATATTTAATTTCTTGCTTGATATTAAGTTCTACACTAAAGTACAATTTCCTAAATGAAAAGGTTAGAATTGTGTACCATAGCAATAAAAATCAAACATTCGACAAACAGATAGCCTATATAATGTTCAAAAGCAATTTTACTTAACGAGATAGTCATATAAGTTACAGCATATTGTTTGGCATACTCGACCTTCCAATAGATTTTAAAATATCTTGATTAGATATATGAAAATCATACGTATATATGTTTGTTTTGGGTTAAAAAAGTACTTTCATAATATTACAGTTTTATTGAGTTTCTCAAAATGTTTATGATAAAAATTAAAGCTGTATTTGAAATAATATGTTTTGTGACCTAAAGAGGAGCAAGTAAGAATGATTGGTCATTTCCAAGGAATCTATATGCTTAATTCATGACATGTCAAGAGGCAAGAGGACAATAAGAGATTTTGCCATGCCATGTGTTGCCACCCTAATTAACCAATATTCCCGAGTATGCTTCCTCCACTTTTAATTTAATTTTATAAAAGGTCAACAGGACGTACATTGAGTTTGTTGGCCCATCTTAGTTTGATTTATATTTAGCGTTATTTAAATGGGATCCTCAAGGAGCATATGCGTGACAATATAAATATATTATGCACATGCACATGGCATGTAGGGAAGCCAAGGCATTATGCACTGCTATAGAAATAGTTGTTTTAGTGCCACCTCCCTCCCCACTGGAACACTGGTGGGCCGAAAGACGATCAGCGTGTGATAATCGTGGCCGGTAGAGGGAGGCAAGAGCCACCTATAAAAATGCATTATCATAGGGACGCTTAATCCGTACGTAGTACGATAATGCTTCTATTTTTATAGGCAAATATTTGCTTAAATTAAATATGTACTTTTGTGTAAACATTGTGCTAATTATTATGGTTGAAACCAATTTATTCAATTATTTTTCTATATATGCTAGCTATTAAATATTATACAGCACTTAATTTAATTTTTTTAATTTGGCTACAAGTTTTAAAAACTGGTGGCAAAGCAATTTTTTAAACTTCTCCACGTGTGACTGGTAGAAGAGCTAGCCGCATGTGAAAACTAATTTTCACATGTGACTGGCTTTACCTAGTAAAAATAGTTTTTAGTTACATATGAAAATTAGTTTTCAGATGCTGGTGGGCTGCAAATTCACATACAGTAGCTCGCAGGCTCGTTATCTAGTTGCATGTGAAAACCTATTTTTGCCATATGTGAAAATGTTTTCTACAGTAGTGGTGTTACATTAATTATTCTCCAAATGCATAGATATATTTCTTTCAAATCAAACTAAATTTGTTAATTACCTTTTCATGGGAAATTTGTTAATTACCTAATTAAGCGACTCAGAAGCGCACTAGGAATATAATGTGAAAAGAAAAAGGAATAATATTGGAAGACCAAAATATATATATATAAGAAGAACAGACAAGATGATAGCCTTGCTAGAGACTGGGAACACATTGCGTATCTCAATACACAGGCTGGATTAAATTCCGTTGTTGAAAAAGAAAAAAAAGGAATACCTACTAATTAAATCGATCGAGTTCAATCGAGTTGTGGGCCTCAAGATTAGAAGCGTTAGTTGGGAAACTCTTTTGATAAGCCTGGACTTAATTACGATGCTTGGGCTAGATGAACACTATCACACATTCAACGGCCCAGAGTAATTAGGGTATAGATGGGCCTGAAAAAACGCAGGGAAAAAAATGCGCCGCTCTGTGGAAACCCCGTTTTGCAAGGCCGTTCAATATTTTCACAAGGAAAAACTGTGCACAGAAGAATAGTTCAAGAAATGAATATGCTCTCTCTCTCTCTCTCTCTCTCTCTCGCAAAAGTATTGCAAAAATCAAATTATTTATTCACAAAAGGTAGCACTCCATGTGACATTATGATAGTGCTGCCACAACCTTAAAAAAAATAGTAAAAACTGGGGCATGGCAAGTTTGTGAAAGCAAGTTTATTTTGAAAAAAAAATGTTCTCAAAATGTTTTTTTATCAATATTTAAAAAAACTTAAAAGGGAGATATAGAGAAATTATTAAAAAATTAAAATACAAAAACCATATGCTTAGCAGGTGACTCCGGACATATGCGTTGCAGCTGCAGCAATAGTAGCAGCTATAGAAAAATGAACTACGGCTGCTGCAGCTGCTGTGGCTGTGCTGCCGCAGCTAGCACAAACGAACGGATCGGAGCCTATTCATAAGCCATGTGAACAGGACAATTACCTGGAATATCTGGTAGCTAGTGATTGTGATTATCATAAGATGCCAGATAGGATGCAGCACAACTCTGTTACCTAGAAGGCTAGAAGATTAAGTGAAGTTTCACGTGTTTTGTCCTTCAATGTCGTGGCATCTGGAAGAAAGTTTCTTCAGTTCTTGTCAACTCCAGTGCACTAGTAGTATTCTTGGCTGGACCTACCATAGGCTTTAGATTTGTATTTTGTTGCAGTTCAGGAGTGAGCAACACCATGATGATTACAAAGTGAATGGGGTCACTAAACCACTCTGCTTATTATACTTTATATTGCCATGCTTGTCAGCTGATCCTGGCATTACATTGCATAGCACTAGCTATGAAATGGTAGTACAGAAAATATACGCTTCTTTTCCAGAAAATGCTACGTTTTCAGCTTAAACTATGTGCTCCTCTTAAACTAAAATTAATGCATGGTTAGTTGGCGGCTAGTACAGCTTGTTTGTCCTTTTTTTTATGAAAAGAGATGTTGATGCTTGTCTAAGAAGTCATTTTCGTCGTCCTTAACCATTCGCTACTAATTCCCCAGTACAATGATGTTAATATAATATAAAAAAACTGGACAATGACAGCGTCCCTAATCTCATTTTTCCCCAATTTTAATTTACACAAAAGTTTATGAGAAAAGGGTCCAGCTTTTGTTAATGAAAAGCTTGTGATTCTGTTTTGCAGAAGTAGGGTTGATATAATAGTTATTTGTTGTACATGTAAACAGAATGGAAAGAAATGGGAATTCTTGGCTAGCACGACACGCTCATGCAGATAATCCTTTGATTAATTCGGTGCATAATTGCTGTCAAATTTCAGGGTTTTTTTTAGGTGGATCATATGTGTCATCACTAGGCCAGTACGTACTAACTAGTGGTGTGTGATCTTATTATGACTCGACATATAATTTTGGTTGAAACAGAAGGTTGCACTATTTGTCATGACTACAGCTGCTGAAAACTGGAAAGAACCACAGTGGTGATTGCCTAACACAACTGTCCTGTGTTCAGTCTTTCAGAACCCCCCCAAAAAATTTTTTTTGATGCCTGCAAGCTAGCTAATCCAACACTAAGCTGAGCCACTCCTGCTTTGATCACCTTCTGATTTCTTATCTGCAGTATGATTTTTTTCCTTAAAGGGAAGGCCCTACATCTCTGATTTCTTTGTCAAAACTGGCGCATAGTACAGCTTTTCCTGAGAAACGCATGAGCCTCTTCGGACCAAATGGGAGATGCAGGTCCCACGATATATAATCATTTAGCTTGGCTCGAATCTTGGTGAAATCCTAACTCTATTGCTGAGTCACCCAAAATTAGGTGAAAAGGGTGAAAATCCAACTGATATTGCAAGTCCCAAAATCAATAGGACTACAGTAATATATATAGCATAATGGTCATGCAAACATGCTAGCCCCCCCCCCCCCCCCCCCCCCAAAAAAAAAAAAAAGAAAGAAAGCTGGATATGGCGACTAAAATGCATGCTCAGATAGTGCTTAATTTACAGCAGCATTCATGTGAGGTTTTCCATTCCTCAAGTTGCATCTCACTTTGCAGGACAGGATCACCAACCTCGTGCCTTCCCATCAGGCAGCTCGTGACTGAAAAACACAAGAGGCGAAAAAATGCAGGAAAGTTCAGTCATGACAACGCATCACACCTCCAAAAGTTCAGAGAACGACGGGCCGCCAGGGCAATCCATCCATCATCCTGATGCTTGTATGCACCGATTCATGCTAGAAATGTCCAAAAACATGGATCATCTTCTTATCTCTTTCTAGACGATGCATGCATGAAGAATTGAAGATGATGAAAAGGCAGGATCAAAGAGCATCCTTTTATGTTCTTTCTTGACAGAGAATACATGTTTTCGATGATTGACAGGGATTCATGGACCGGGATTTGGAATACTCTAATCTTTATGTTAGAAATTAGATTGAAAAAGTACCATTGATATGGTTATAGAGTTATAGGCAGATATATAACTATATTTGTCTAAATCCCGGTGCCCACAATTAAATCATTATGTTCATCTCTAGATAGCGCAAAACTGCAAATGCTACAAGTTGTAAGTTATCCTTCCATTATCTTTAAAAATGCTGGAGGTTAAAATTTGGTTCAACAAGGATATGTGTACCCAAAACAATTCACTCAATGTTAGTACTTTTTTTTTCAATTTTATGGGTGTCTATATAAATGCATTGTTCCTTTCTCTGTTTTTTTCTGAGTTTTTATAGTGGGCTGGGTCTATCTTCTAAGGTGATATAGTACCTATTAATTACACATTTACACGGTAACCCAAAGACAAGTTATAGTGTTGAAGCTGGAAAAGGACAAGAATGCATGATCCTCAAGTTTTCCACTGACCTTTGAATTGTTGTTCACTCGATCGTGGTCAGATATTATCAGTTATACCGGTACATTGCACGTGGAAAATGTACCTGGAAAATGGGTCTTGCCAGTTGATCAGGTGTCAATTCAAGAACTGACCATGAAATTAATGATGCACTGAGGTCATGCATATGTCATGTTAAGAGATCAATTATATATTTTCCAAAACATTTTATGCATAATATGCATTCATTGAGTTGACTTTGTTAGAAAAAGGAGATGAGATCTAAATATATAATATTATTCTTGTTGACATTAGAAGCCTCAACATACGCTTTTTTTCTTTTCCCCGCAAAAAAACATATGCCTTTTTTATGTTTGCATTAATAGTGGCACAAGTAGCTAAACACAAGTTGACACAACATGCCACTTTGCTGCTGGTGAGATTCTGACTGAAACACTACATCATCTCATCAGGTAAATGATGATGATTACTTTGGTGATGGTAAACATGCATAACCTGTCATATTAATGAAACACAGATAGATTGGACCAACACAAAATGTCTTTTTTCTCAACGAAAGAAATGCTATTTATCTTTGTTTCTACATGCTATTAAGAAATTGCAGAAGACTACAAGAGAATTCATTTTCCAATCCTGACTAAAGAACAATACAAATTTTACAAGCAAGCAAGAAACAAACCGATCGCGTAAACAGCAGCTGAAATTAAACTACGAACTTAGACCAGGCAAACATGCATGTGTGGCTATAGCAACTTTCTAATTAACTTTCCCGTGTCATTCACAAAACTATCTGTAGTTTTCCTATCTAACGATGCCGGCAACGATCCTGACTTTGAAATTTCATATGTATTATGGTCTTTGGATCTTTCTCAAACTTGTATGACTCGTAATGAATGACACTGATATTTCACAAAGAAAATGTAACATGCTGCAGGTTTTTTCTTCTAATTTAGTGATTAGTAGTGGCTTACCACCTTCATGATCTAGTGACGAGGAGAAGAACAATATATAGTATCGGCAGAAAAAATGCGAAAAAGGATATATGATGGGTAAATAAACTGATCACAGGTCCAATTTATATGTGGAGTGCATACATTAAAATTCTAATTTTAGAGTTTTCACCAGAAATTAGTTGGGCTATACATGTGCTTGTTGGTACCAAAGTGGTACCATAATCCATATATATGTATTTCAATTAAGATAAATTAATAGTTAGATTTGAATTTTGAATGTTGTGCCTTCTAGAATGAAATGAGGAACTAAACCATCACATATTCCCTTTTCCTTTATGAAAAAATACACTACTTTTTTACAACCACAAATTAAACCAAAATATGATGTTATCCCTTTATGAAAGACAAAATATCTCTCTTTTTGTGATGAAAGAAAACCAATTAAAAGCGAAAGAATCAAGTTTAGTAATGCATCACTTTTTTTCCTATAATGGAAGAAAGTGGCTTAAAAGCTCACAGATAAACTAGGTTTCTATTCCTTTATGAAAGATTCATATCTATGATAATCATAGGTAAGACAAGTGCAAAATTTTCCAGCTTATTTTTGTTATCTAATATAGGCCCAAATCCAGCTGGGACCCACCCCTAGGTTGAGATTCTTTGCCACCTTTTGGTTTTCTTGCATTGGTGCTATTTTGCATAAGAATACACCCACAAAAACAACAAAATGCATATGCATTGTGCACATGCTTGATCAAGGTTCAAGGCCCCACGGCTGGGTGACGCATTGACCACGTTTCACGAAATTCCCTTGCACTTTAACCATTTAAGTTTTCTTACCATCCTCCTCATTAAAAAAATCTTATACAACTTAAATGTGACCTTTTTAATAAACCTTATTTAATAAAAAATGCATAAATTTACTTTATTTTTTTACCCTCCTTCTTATAAAAAACAACTTTATACAACTTAAATGTGACCTTTTTAATGAACCCTTATTTAATAAAAAAAATTGCAGAAACTCCCTAATTAATAAATGGATTTTTTCTGAAGGATTTTCTTCTTTCTGTGTGATCCACATATATATTATATCCATTGAACACATGATTTCCATTGGAGCTTGACTTTCAAATAAAATTTTCCATTCAAGCTTGACTTCAAGCAGGCACAACACCATAGGATGCCGACAGCACCCCCCCCCCCCCACCCCCACACACACACACCCCAAAAAAAAAATTTTCCCTGTGACGAAATAATCCAGTGCAGAGAACCGCAAAGGCTCCGGACCCACCTGACAGCGACCCACCGGCCACCACACAGCCAGGCTCCTCCTCTCGGAACTCGCTGTCTCCGCGGCGGCGAAGAAGACTAGAAGAGGAGGTCGCTGCCAGCAGCAGTAGCGGCGGCTGCTAGAAGAGGAGGTCGCTGCCAGCAGCAGCAGCAGCAGCCGCAGCCGCCGCTACTGCTACGTACACAGCGCGCACAGCTCTCCTCGCTCGTAGGGCCGTACCTCTCTCTCGATCCCGCGGGAGGGTGGCTGCCGGCACGAGCGGGGCAGGAGGCGGGCTTGACTCTGGCGACGACTCGACTCGATAGCCTTAGGCGTACCAGGAGTGAGTGAGTGACAGCGGAGTCGTTGGAGGTTTCTTGTGGTGGTTGATCTCAGGCTTTCAGTTCAGATCTTCTTCAAAGATTGGATATTTTTTGGGGGGAGGAGGAGCGGTTGCCGCGGTTTGGTCCCGGGGATCCTGAAGAGGAGGCTGTTAGTTTCTTGGTTTGATGGGAGCTCGTTAGATTATTGCCGGCCGGAGGAGATGGGGAACTGCATGGACACGGCGGCGGCGGCTTCGGATACGAACCCCGCCGGTGAGTGCGCCTCCTTCTCTCCTTCCTTTCTTAGCGACCTGCTCTGCGTGTGTATTTGGTAATGGCTACCTGCTCTGGAAGGTTGGTTGAGCTTCTCCTGTTCTGTATGGATTCCGTTCTTGTCTGACTTGCTTCATATATTTGGATTCTTGTTGCTTGTTGTGTGAGGCAAAGTGTTTGAGATGGAGCACCCCTTTTCAATTGAATGGTGTTCTTGGCTTCTTGCTGGTGTTTGCTATATTTTGCTAGTTTTTGTGGTTGCTTGCTAGTTGTCTTTAGCATTTGGATATGCTCTTGCTAGTTGCTACATGGAAAGGGTGAAAAGGGGGATTTCTGATTTCTCTTCCCCGCATTTCTTTTACTGTGTAATGATTGTTCCTTTACGGGTAGCATCTTCAAGTAATGTTTTGTTGGAGTTGTAATTACGAAGCTTCTAACTTGTACAAGAATTTAATCAGTTGTAATTAGCATATGTTTTCCCAAAGGAAGTGGAATTTGTTCCTAGAGTGCTATATTTGCGAAATAATAGACACGGATTTTACATTTACAGTTAGAAGCTACGTACACCTTCTTGCAGCCAATGCATGTTTGCTATCTGAGACATATTTTGTCACCTTACACTGAAGTGTTTCCAAGAAAAAAAAGGGGCAAAATTGAACAAACAATTGCATTCTGTTGCAAATGAATTGATTTAACAATGTGACCATTATCCTTATGCATATTTCTCTGTTTCTTGTCTGAATACCAGATCCATCAAAAGCAGCGAGCAAGACAAGCTATTCGTCTTACCCTTCAACTACAAAAAGTGGTTCATCTTGGACTGTACCTTCCTATAAAGATCGCAGCGACCTTCCTACTCCTAGGACAGAAGGAGAAATTTTATCATCGTCAAATTTAAAGGCATTCACACTAAGTGAACTTAGGAGTGCAACAAAAAACTTCAGGCCAGACAGTCTCCTTGGAGAAGGAGGATTTGGCTATGTCTATAAAGGTTGGATTGATGAACAAACTCTTGCTCCTTCAAGGCCAGGAAGTGGTATGGTTGTGGCCGTCAAAAAGTTAAAACCAGAAGGTTTTCAAGGTCACAAGGAGTGGCTGGTAGGTTTGTTATAACCCAACTTTCCAGGTTTCTCTGAGATGCTAAAATGTTTCTAAAGTGTGATTGGTGTGCTGCAGACAGAGGTTGACTACCTTGGCCAGCTTCACCATCAGAATCTTGTTAAACTCATTGGTTATTGCTCAGATGGTGATAACCGACTTCTGGTGTATGAGTACATGCCTAAAGGAAGCTTGGAGAATCATCTATTCAGGCGTATGAATTTAATTCTACCACATTCCTTTCTAAAAATATATGGATATAATATCTTTAAATTGGCCACACGTTAATTGAAGATTTCTATTATTTCAGGTGGTGCAGATCCTTTATCCTGGGGAATAAGGCTCAAAGTTGCTATTGGGGCTGCTAGGGGATTATCATTTTTGCATGATGCTGAAAACCAAGTCATATATCGTGATTTCAAGGCATCAAATATTCTCCTTGATTCAGTATGCATGGAAATAGCTGCTAATTTTTGTCTTTTCAAAAGTTTGACTTCTTCAAATGTTTCTACATTAACATATGTTTCCTTCTTTAACCATTGTAGGAGTTCAATGCAAAGCTTTCAGACTTTGGCCTGGCAAAAGCAGGCCCAACTGGGGATAGAACCCACGTTTCCACACAAGTCATGGGTACCCGAGGTTATGCAGCTCCCGAATATGTTGCAACAGGTTAGGAAATGTTCTTACTTTTGAATTTATATAATTTACAAGTTGATACAGATTTAATAGATGTCAATCTGCTTACATCCCTTGATGTTTGTCTGTTCTTCAAAATTATACACAATCAGCTAGAGTTAAGAGTTATACCACCTTGTTGAAGCTAAACTTTTGCTCTATCTTTATGACATCTAAAATGCACAGTAATTTTGAATTAACTAAATCTTGTTTTACCATGCATGTTTCAATGAATGGCATGGACTGTTATTGTATTATCACTGATAACAATTAACAAATATCTAAGTTTCTTGGAAAATTACACCTTTTTCAGCAACAAGTGGTATTAATTGATATTTGTGAAGTTCCTTGCTTTGAGCTATCATTATTTCATTTTCATGTCTACTAATGTCATTTTCACATATCAAACCTTAATATTTTATTATCAGAGTTAAGATTTTGAGGTTTAACTGCACAGATTCTAAAACATCATCTTTCTTAGAATGGAGGGAGTATGTGGTAAAGCAGCAAATTTCCTTTTTTGTTTTTTTATATATTTTGAACTAACATCAGTGAAGTCTGTGCTGTGTATGGTAATGTTAAATAGAAAACTTATGTGCATGAAGGATTTTTTTTATGGTACATGAAGTCATTGTAAACTGTGCATTTTGCATTTATTTGGAGGCATTTCTCTTACCTCATGGTGGGTAAGGGTCATTTAATACATTGTAATAAGGAAGGGATGATGTTTCCTTGTTTAATATTACAAAATTCATATTACAGTGAAAAAATTAAGTTATAAAACTTGGAATTTCAAATATAAATTTCTTTGTCTACACTACAAAGAAAATTTGTATTTGTTTTTGCATTTAGTTTGGAAATTTAAAATAATTTACAACTTTTGAATTATATTTGATTCCTACTTGATAACAATAACAAGTGACTTGGAGATATAATTGTCTCTCCTTCAAGTACAAAACATACTTTGCACTCGTTTTTTTACTATGAATTATACAAGTTTCAATGTTCTATTGAAAAATGGAAATAAAGTTCTGGATATTTAATTTTTACCATGCATGAATTTAGTAGAAAACGTATATGATTTTCTTAGAAAGAATAATCATGTCACTAGGACTTTCCTTTTGCTGGCTAATGTATCTATGGTAGGACACAGTATGCATTTTCTTTGGCAAAATAGAACACCAAATATTCAATGATATAGCTAAGATTTTACGTAGTACCATATCTCTTACCTCTAGATCGGTAAGATGGAGCACTAATAAAATCTGAATGTAATTAGCCGCTGAGAAGTTCAATTTGTATTTATTCTGCTGCAATTGTTTCTCACAATGCTCAAATATGATCCAGGTCGCCTCTCAGTAAAGGCAGACGTCTACAGCTTTGGTGTTGTACTGCTTGAGTTGCTGACAGGGAGGCGGGCCTTAGACAAATCAAAACCAGTATCAGAACAGAACCTGGTTGATTGGACAAGACCCTACTTGAGTGACAAGCGCAGGCTGTACCGCATTATGGACATGAAGCTGGGTGGGCAGTACCCAAAGAAAGGTGCTCACGCTATCGCCACCATCGCCGTGCAGTGCATCCGCCCTGAGGCCAAGATGCGGCCCCAGATGTCCGAGGTCCTGGAGAGGCTGGAGCAGCTGCAGGACCCCAAGTACAACGTGAACTCACCTCAAGTCAACAACCGGAGGAGATCTTCATCGGGTTCAGTCCCTAGGTCGCAGATGCGGATGCAGCCTTTGCCACGGCGCCTTTCGGCTTCGGCTTCCCCATTGCCAGCTGCAGGGTCCCCACTGCCGGCTTATAGGACTGCACAAGTGCATTAGGATGATTTGGAACTCTTGTGTTGTAGCTTTATATTTTGTTTGGCGTTGTGCCCAATCTGTAGTTCTTCATGTTTTGTGAGGTTGGATACATCTGTTACTGTTAGACTCCGATAAATGTAACAGGGAATGCGGTTACACCATTCTGACGTGATCATCATTTTTTTTCTTGTTTCCATATATAAATGGATGCTTAGATTTGTGCTGTTGTGCATGGTTTCTCCTTGCTTGTTGAATCTAACCATTCATCCGCTGTGTGAATATTTATGATCTGTATGAACATTGCTTGGTAACATCCATGAAATCCAAGAACCCAGCTTGTACCACTGAAGTTATTTTTGGCTATGTGCATCCTAGATGGTTAGATGCAGAGGCCACAGATGTAATTCATCCTCCATGCCTAAAAAAAATCTAAAAAGAATTACTTAAGTTACTCCAATTTGTTTGGGACTAAAAGGCTATATTGAGTGTTGAGTATTTTCCCATCGAAGCAAATGGGGCAGTAGATTGTTGTGCAAAGAAAAGCTTCTTCTGAATCTCATTCTTCAGTTTCCCGATACCTGCATTCCAGGCTTGTTGATGGATGCATTAGCAAAATATTTGTGCTCCTGCTTTCAGCTAATTAATATATATTTTGAGATTACCCTTTACAAAAAGAAAAAAGATTATTCTAGTGATTTTTAGTTGAAGGTGCCGAATATGAACTGCATGCCATCCTATAGAATTTTCAGAGACCCAAGCTGCAGAATGATGCTATGGTTTCAGGATATTGCGGGAATTGCAAACTCGGCAACAGTTGCTTGATTCAGATAGCATCAGACTTGGTCTCTACTGAAAGTTCATTGCTGCATCTACACAGGTTTTCCTTGTTTCAGGACGGTGAAGTTACTAACCTAGCTGCCCTTTATCTGATAATTTCGTGTTGAAAATGATGCTTACACCTGGATTGGGCCAACATTTAGGCTTCGATCGATCAGGCCTTCATTCTCATTCCAATTAAGCAATCACAGAGATAATTATATGCCTGTCCAGTTGCACCCCATGCTTAATTAACTCAAAGCACCTGCCTAGCGCATAACCTCCCTTTTCCCCGGACAAAAAAAGGGTAAAGCTCCTATAAAGCTTGTGGATTTCTTGACAATTGTACTCATTAATCACCTTGTCAAAGCCACAACCAGACTCCTTTGAAACACAAAATAGAAAGAACACAGTAATTAAAACATAGGAATTGTATATCATCGATGACACGCAATTCTATCGAAACAGAAAGCACATAAATTTGTTACATGGGTCGTTTGGAATACTCCATATGAAATATATAGCAATTTTATTTGAAAAAATATTATTAGAAAAGAGTTGGGATGAATAAAGATAGTGCAATGGACTTCTCAGAGAAAATTAAAACCATGAGGTTTAAACTCATGATTGATTAAATCGTCCGGAAAGTAGTAGGAGGAAAGGATTCCTACGGGAGTTTTCTAGCTATGATCTTCAAACTAAATGAGAAAAATCCATGTGGAATTTCAATCCCAGGAACTTTCTGTAAAAACACCTAGTTTGAAAGGAGTCATAAATGGTTTCACTTTCACCGAAGACTAAGTAAAAAAGAAAATAAAGGTCTGGAGATTCATGGGATAAAAGCTGAAAAAGGAAATTCCCTAGTACTAGTCTGGTAGCGGTTGACTGTTGACGCACCTTGACGGACGTTACCGTGGACGGCTGCCGTGGTGGGCCCACCACCCCTCTCTTTTTTTTCTCGCTTTCGGCTTTACTCCTCTCCACCTTCCAAAATCCAAACCCCCGCCGGGCCCACCACTACACGAGCCACAGAAGATCCACGGCCCAGCGGGTGGCCCACCCACTGACGCACGGACCCGTTTGCTCCTTTCCCCGCCGCTAATCTCGAGGGAAACATGATTAGATTACATGAATAGTAATTAATCGCCGGGCGGCTTAGCTTAGCTTGCTGCTCTGTTTATAAGCGCAGCACGACACGCCTCTCTCTCTCTCTTGTGCTCCGGAGGAGGAGACGAATTTTCCTCGCACTTCGGCGGCTAGCTAGGCGGCGAAGGGGTGGCTTGGTAGCTCGACCGACGCAGCAGCACCGGCGAGTGGGGAGAGGAGGAGGGGAACTTTGTGGCTGTGGCCGTGCTTGCGTCCATGGAGAGCCGCAAGGAGGTACGAGCACGGGGAGAGGAGAATCTTCTCCTCGAGAAAGATTTTTTTTGTTTTCTTTGTTTATTGGGAGAGATTTTCCTAGTCGGGTTCTCATTCCGAGGCGGAGGTTTCGATGCTCGGCTCTGGCCGCCGCCTCGAATTCCGCTGTGGATTTTGCTCGCTCGAGATTATCCAAGGAGCCGGGGAGGAGTTCTTGGCGGGAGCGAGCGAGCTGATCTTTGGAGTGGAGAGATTTGAAGCCGTGTAGTAATGGTGGAGTGGTTCTTGATGTTGTTGTTGTTGCAGGAGCAGCAAGGAGGAGGAGGAGGAGGGGCGGTGGGGTGGATGACGGTGCCGGCGTTCGGGGAGTGGGACATGAAGAACGGCGCCGTGCCGGACTACTCCATGGACTTCTCCAAGATCCGGGAGATGCGCAAGCAGAACAAGCGGGAGCTCTCCCGGGCCAGCCTCGGCGGGGACGAGGAACTCCTCGCTCAGCAGCAGCAGCACAAGGCCGCTGCGCCGCCCGCCGCCAAGGCCGACGTCGTCCCCAACGCCGCCACCAACGACCACCACCGGCCGCTCCATGCCGCCCACGACGACTCACCCACGGTAAATAAATAAACCCTTTTTTAAGTTTTAACCCATACTGCATCAGGGCTAGTAAGTAGTACGTGTGCTGTTATTTTGTTTCACCTTGTTTGTTTCAATTGTGTGATCGAAATTCCCATTCCAAAAATCGAAACAATTGGGACTTTTCGGAGATTGGATGCAGTTACTAATTCATGATCTGGCATGTACAGAATGAAAACTTCATTCTCGATTCTAAGAGAATTTTTATGAAAGCGATTGATGAGAAGTTTATGACTGGGGAGGAACTCATTGAAGGCGGCTAGAAATTTTGCTCTAGAATCTAGTAGATGAACCAAATTGCTTGCATGCTATATAATTAACCTTAAGAGATTTTGATCAGGCAATTTAGGCAAAATGAGAGGGTAACACCATTTGAGCCACACTCTAGTAGAAAGCTGAAAGCTGGTTATGAGTTAGTGTGTCGGTAGACGAGAGCGAAAACACATACCAATTACTAGAAGCCACACTTGGAAGACTTGTTAGTGCAAGGCGTGGACCCATCCAAGTAGCATCACATCCATGGAATTAGCATGATCATCAATTTAGGAGGAGTCCAACGATCTGCGGTATGATGAGGGACATGGAAAGGGTGGCCGAATCAGGTGAGCGCATTGCGGGTGGTGTAGGCCAATGCATCCAGTTATGCGCATGTGGTGGACAGTAGTTGTAGTGCTGCTTGTCACTACTAGATGACAAGGACAGGTCCAATAAGTTTTTTGTGGTTTCCAGATCTGTGTTCCTTCAAATTATTAGATACTGATCCATGGGCAATGTCACTGTCCTGCTGTCCATTAAGAGGTGAGAAGGCTATCAAGCGCAATACAAATTAAATGTATAATGGTATTTGAAGGTGTACACTGTCGCCGTCCATCGGTGGTAGGTTTGGTTTTATCAGCATAATGAAATGTTGTTTCAATTGCCTCAGGAGATGTTTTTTGGGGAGCCAGGATGTTGAAGAGGGTATTGCATAAAGATCCTTTTCTTCTGCAATTCTGTAACATCAGGTTATATTTGGCTTGCCATGCATAAGGATAATTGAAGGGACACTCATTAGATGATGGCCCAATTGGCATTAAGAGAGAGCTAGTCCACTGACCACTGGGGACCTAGTAGGAACATTCCAATGCTTACGGATAGCCAATTTCTATGCTTTTAGCCTACCTTATCAGGACAACACATGTTTATTCTATTATGGAATATGCGGCCCTGCTGAGCTAAAACAAATTATATAAATTAATTAAGGCGTAAGCATCAGTTGGCAAAGTATGTGAAGAAAAATGTGATTGTCAGGTGGTTAGAGAAGCCGTTTTCTTTGCTTTTTTTTTCTTTTTTGGGTGGGGACTGGGGAGCAAGCAAGCTAGGGTTTAGTTGGTTATCACAAGTGCCGCTGTACTGTTTCAAGTTGGTGGCATCTTGATGTTGCTGATTTACTATTCTAATGATGCACTACCTGATGAAGAATTATAGGAGCAATTAATTAATCGTGAAGTTGATTGAATATGAGGTAGTTATCTTTGTGAGTCATAGTTTGACACATGTGGTGAGACTTTCTTAGCCATGTAGCCGTCAGACATCATTTTTCTGAACCCATCAAGGTTAACATGGTATTTTCAAATGCTCCCCTCTACAACGTATTCAACTTTTCTTTCACATTGTATAATGCTGTCATGCATTCCATTACATACAATTGACCAATGTTACTGACCTATGTCGATCTTTATTATCATCCACTCAGCTGTACATCACTGATTGCTTTTGAAATCCACTTAACCTTTTGCTCCTTCACTACTGATGCAGGGAAGGAAGAAGTTCCTTAGCTATTTCCAGTGCTGTATCAGAGCCTGAAGAATCGTGATCCTGCCCACGTGGTGCCACATAACTCCTGCGCAAATAGCTCTTAGGTTTCTTGGGTACTGTAAAGTTTGCATAATGTGTAATCCCCACCTGTTCTGTAATCTGTTGCTCTTTTGAGAGAGATAAAAGGGACAGATTGTGAACAATGGAAAGCGTATTTGTTCATGCTGTTTTTTGCCAAACGGTTTGACTTCCAGTGCAGTATAATCCTTTGATGGAGATTGGATCCAACGATGTATGAGTATTATGATTGATCTGGTTCTTGGTTGGAGAATATAATTTGCACCTGATGACCTGTGATGATATCCTGGTTGATGCTGAATGATTATTCACCCTGGTGTGCTTTGATGATGATATGTTGGCTTGATACTGAATGACTACTCTTGGTCTTCCTTTTGTAGTAGTTTGTTTTGTTGTGGATCCTTTGCTTGTATCTCTCAATCTCTGTCTGGAAGAATGTCTCTCGAGTCGGCTGCCTGTCGTAGAAGCAACATGAACTTTGACAACTGAGCACAGCTAAGCTAGCTCTATCCTTGGAGAAAACAGGTAGAAGAGCTTGTCCATTATCACAAGATTTCCATTGCGTGTGGGTGTGCCCACAAGAAAGTGACCTGAGCTGGTATTTTGAAGTCTTCAGACAAATATATTGCTTTGTTTGAATGGTCATCTGCTCTCAGTTTTCCAGTATACAGAAAATGAGAGAATGAGACAGCGGGTAGGTTAGACATAACGTTTGATGATTAATCTTATTAAAAAATATTATTTATTTTTATTGCGATTTATTTTATTATTAAAAGTACTTTTAAGTATGGCTAATATCTTTTATATTTATACTAAATTTTTAAATAAGACGAATATGTAAATGTTATATTTAAAAGTTAACAGCACCATCTATTTAAAAATAGAGTGAATACTAGCTGAAAACACATCAACTCGTGTAATTAAGAGGGTTAAACAAATTGGAACATGCTGGGTGGAATATATTTGTGATCTGATCTGCAGGACATCTATGCGTCAACATGCAGCAGCAGTAACTATTTGTCCTCAGGCAGGGTATGATCAGGTCAGATGATCAATACTTTAAAAGTTAAAACACATTCTGCATGGGGATTGATGTCCTATCAGGATCAGGCTATTCAGCTTAGCAACTGAACTCTCCTTGATCTGGCAGCTCAGTGTAACCACAAACCCGGTTCTGCTACGATCGATCCTGACCGTCGATTCTCCATCCAGCGGCTGTCCGCCGTCTGGGAATGGATGCTTTTGTGTCTGCAAAAAGGACTAGTAGCCGTCCCTGCATCGATGGAAAGACAAGAAGTGCTTCGTCACTGCGAGGCATGGGACACATTGTGTGTGTAAGTCGAATAGGATCATCTGCCCTTACAACATGCTTTGGTGTGGGAACCAATCCACCTGTTAGCAAGTTATGTTTATTTTTTAAACTCTAAGTTATGTTGTCTTCTAAACTTTTGTATCTGCAATTTGTCTCCTAAACTCTTTTACAACAAGTTATATTTATCTCCTAGACTCTTGTGCTTGTGCTTTGGCTCTGGCTACAACCATACGCCGGCCTAGATACTTGTGTTGCTTAGTGTGTGTTAATTAGGCCGAGAACTTTCTAGTTTAGTGTTTATATCTTAAACCATTAAACTTCTCTGTCTATATATATATATATATATATATAATCTCATGTAATATATGATTATCCAATATACAATACAGAGTCTTTCTCACTTATATGATATTAGAGCTTGGGTTTCACCCGATTTTTCTTCTTCTTCTGTATCTCTGGTGTGTTGCTTCTAACGCCACCCCCTCCGGCCTGCTACCTTGCGCCGTCCCTCTCTTCCCTCCATGGCCGACTCTCTCCACACCTTTGTTGCTGGCGACGACGTCGAGCACAAGTAGCTAGAAGACGCTCGTGCCACCGCAGCCAAGGCCCGCCACACCACCCTCGCCAGTGTGGAGGAGGCCGAGGCTGAGGCTGCCACCGTGGCCATTGAGCACGATGCTGCCACACGGGCGTCCGCGTCGCCCTAGAGCGTGCCACCTAGGAGCGCGCCACCGTCGCACCTCCCCTAAAGACCCATCGAAAGACGCTGACAAGATAGCGTCTTCCCTCTCTGATGGCCCTCGTCCCTTAGTTCACGCCGCCATGGTTCTTCAGGAGGCCACCACGGTTCTGAACCTCCACACCCAAGTTGTGGCCGTTCAAAACATCTATAGTCTTGTCCACGTCATTCTCGATGTCAACTCCTGTAGTTTTTCTCGATGGCGCGAGCAATTTCTTGCTTATTCTGGGCAAGTATTCTCTTCAAGGCCATGTCCTTGACGATTGTCCCCTGAACTCACCTGACTGGGAGCGCATGGATTGCGTCGTCCATTATTGGCTCCATGGCACCCTCTCCGACAACCTCCTTGTCATTGTCAGAAGCCGCGGCGACCAAGGCATCACTGCCCGTACCACCTGGCTTGCCATCAAGAGTCAATTTCTCGGCAACCGGGAGATGTGGGCCCTCATCCTCGACGCCAAACCCCGTACGCTCGTTCAGGGGACCTCTCTATCACTGACTACTACAAACTCCTCAAGACCACTGCCAACAACCTCGGCGATCTTAGTGAACCAGTTGGCGACCGCTCCCTCATCCTCAACCTCGTCTGAGGCTTGAACGAGCGGTTTGCCTCCGTTGGCCACCATCTCTGATGTGGCCGTCCCTTCCCTTCCTTCTTGGAGGCCTACGATGAGCTCATCCTCGAGGAGCTTACATGGGCCCTCGACCTCGTCTCCCCCTATAGCTCTCGTCGTCGACATAGGTAGCGCCTCCTCGTCCTCCCACCTTGCCTCCCAACAGCTCTCTAGGCATCCCACCATCGTCTCGGGAGCAGTAAAGGGGGCGGTCTTGGCGGCAAATGTAGCGGCCGTGATAGGGGCGACAAAAGCGGTGGCTCTGGCACGCCTGCTCCACCCAATCAAGGGGCGAGTGGGCATTGGGCCACGTCTTACAACCCGTGGCTCATCATCCCCGAGCCGCGCCCCTTGCCTTGCACTTTGCCCGCCCAGCCACCACATCAGCAGGCACTGCTAGCCCAACAGGGGGCCTTCTCGGCCTCATAGCAACTTCCGTCGGTGCTGTTTCAGTAGTACCTACACCGTGTCCCAATCCAGCGCTGAAGTTGAATATCGAGCCGTTGCCAACGCCATTGCTGAGACTTCCTGGCTGTGTCAACTTCTCAGTGAGTTACAATCCTCCTTGTAGCATGCTACATTGGTCTACTGCGACAACATTAGCGCCGTCTACATGTCCGCCAACCCGATCCAGCATCAACGCACCAAACACATCAAAATTGACCTCCACTTTGTTCGGGAGCATGTTGCTCTTGGTGCTGTTCGTGTTCTCTATGTTCCAATAATCTTTTAGTATGCCAACATCTTCACTAAAGAACTGCCCTCTTCGCTCTTTACTGAATTTAGAACCAGTCTAAATGTCCGCTGCACCGACGCTCAGACTGCGAGGGTGTTAGCAAGTTATGTTTGTCTACTAGACTCTTGTGTAATAAGCTATGTTTGTCTCCTAGACTCTTGTGTCTGCGCCTTGGGCTCTGGCTGCAGCTATGTACCGGCCTAGATACTTGTGCTATTTAGTATGTGTTAATTAAGTTTGATATTTTCTAGTTTAATATTCACAACTTAAACCTTTAAACTTCCATACCTATATATATTTGTAATCTTCTATAATCTATAATTATCCAATATACAATAGAGTCTTTCTCACTTACACACCGCACGAGGACCTAGGGGTCTAGGCTTGTAAGCGGATGATCCATTAAAATCCTATCCAATTTGAAAGATGAAAACAGAATTGCGTTGGCAACTATTACAAATAGTTTTCTAATCAGCCTATGAGTACGGGGCTACACTACGATGTAGTAAGATATGTTCTCCACGCTCCGATTTATGATCACGTACTTCATCGGTGAAACACTGGACCACATGTGTATAGCATATTCAAGAAATGTTGGTACATTAGGTGCATTGAATATTTGGTTGGTTTATTGCATTCATAAGAGGATTTGTGTGTCTATATACGTCTTATTTTCGGTTGGTTCTTCTGTAGTATCTATTATATAATATAATAAAGGTTCATTAAATATCTTCCTTGCCCCCATATGTTATGTCTCCAAATTAGAGTAATCCTAATAATCATTCTGAATAAAAAGAAAATATTGTACCTTGATTTTCACTTATTAAAATCGTTATACACGCTATTTTAGCCATCAATTATCCTTTGCTCGGCAGCCCCTGGCGTGCGCTCAGCGGTCTTTCGCGTACGCACGTACGTCACCATACCTCCCCTCCTATTTTTGTCTCCAGGGTAGTTAACAAAAGAATAATTACCTTTTTTTTTTCTCCACTATCCCATTCAATTCACACCTCTCATATTTTTTAACTAACAATTTAATATAAAAACAATCAATAATTAGATAGATAAGTGACTATGATTCTTAAGTTATATATGATTTTAAATTTGTTTGAACTTTTGTTTTATTTATAATTAAATAAATAGTTCAAGATCAATATTGCCCATATTTTATTATATAAAAATTAAAATATGTCATTTTTACATAAATCCCAATCCTTTGCATGGCAAACGAATAACAACAAAATATTAATAAAAAATTAAAATATGTAATCTTGTATTTAAATCATGCTAAGTGTAGGCTATAAAAAAATACAGAGTGATTGGTTTTGAGTGCATATATGCCTAATATTTAATTATAAATTTTATTAAAAAATATTTAAATCATAGAAGCAATCATAATACATCCAAAAATAATAATACCCACACATATATTTATCCATCCAATCATATTCACTCTAGGCTGCATGCAGCCTTACACACTCTACACAAACACATGGAATGCCTCCCACACTTACTCAATTGCATTGAACTCTATAAGCACATATAATTAGTGTAGCATCATGTCTCATTCAATCTATCAGTTAATAAACAATGAAAACATATATTAGTCTTACCTTCTTATACAAAACGTGATCAGATTTTCTTTTTTAAATTAGCACATAAGGTGTAACACTCTTATACCAAATTTTGAACTTAAAATAAGTCTCGCATAAAACAAAACAGAAAATAAAAAAATGTATCATTTAATTAAAAAAAGAAAAAAATGCCTTACTTTTAATTTACAATTAGTTTGTTTAAACAAAATAAGTCTACTTTTTTTACGATAAAAAAATTATAGATAATTAGGGATGAATTAATATTATGTAGTATAATGCTCACATTAGAATCGTACTTTTAAAGCGTGGTATGTGCTATCCCTTGTGAGTCTTTCAAAAGTAGCCTAAAATACTTGTCCGCATAAATGTACAGACGTTTATTTAATGGTTGTTGACGATCAAAATATCAATTTTTTTACTACATTTAATCGAAACTGTCAAATATAAAAGGAAGTACCGATAAAAGTGCACAAGACACCTCTCCAAAATTTAATCCTTCGTTGGCTTGTTTTTGACAAGTTGATGTTATAAGACTACATGTGTTATACCCAAGATTTTCCATAATGCTCATAACCTATTTTGAAATTTGAAGCCACAAAATCTATCTGTTGTGTTTTAGGCACATAAATAGCGGGGACTGACTCTACAAACCTTCTCATCAGTCACTTTTTAGACGTTCTAAACTTATGCTGCTACAGTATTTAACATTATCTCTTCCCGTCTTTTCATCTTCTCCTCCCCACGCCATCATTTGCGTTGATGTCACCGGTGGCGCTAGAAGATACCAACAACACCAACTAGGCCTATGACAACTTCCCCTTCTTCCTACCTATCTTTTATCCACCTTAAGTCATCAGATGGCGGTAGTCCCTTCTCCCATACGAATCACAAAACACATATATAAAAGTTAGACATTTATAAGATTTTATCTCTATTTTTCCGTAAAACGTGCCACAAAATTAGTACGTAACGTGCCTAAGCTAGAGATGGCTGATGGTCAAATGGGCGGTTTAGTCTAGCTCAACGTGGCCCCTACCAAACACAACCCACACTTAGGCCTAGCTACAAAACGAGTCGTGCTGAACTAGCCCTATAACTTGTTTAGCCAATAAAAATATGTAAAATTTTTTAAAATAAAGAAAATAGGAAAAAAAGAAAAATTAAAAAAATATAGAATAAATGAGTAAATTAATTAATTTTTTAAAATTAATAAACAAGTTGGGTTGGGCTAACCCAGACACACTAAACCTAACCGATCGTGTCGGATCAAGCCAAGCCCAAAAACAAACACATGCCATGCCGACAATAACGAGCCTTACACCAATTCAGTTGGCCCGGCTTATTTGGCCATCTCTAACCCGACCAAAGATGCATATTGTTAGGGGCGCTTAGTGCCTGAGCCTGGCCCCACGGCTCACGTGCCACATTCTGTGACTGACAAGTGGGCTGAGAAATACGGGGCCAGGGAATCGAAGAGGCGCGGTCCAGGCCAGCCCAAGGGGGGCGGTGTCATCGCGAAGGCATCTCGCGTGACTGACCTATAGCGTCACTGACATGTGGGCCCACTCCGGTGGTGTGCCCCGCACGTCAGCGGTCGGCGGTGCACGCGAAGGCCGTGACAAAACGCATGCCACCACCTTTGCCCCGAGCGTCCGTTCCCCCAAAAAAAATTCAAAACCCCCCCCCGCTCTCTATCCGAAGCATTTCTCTCCTTCCCCAATCCCACCATTCGCTCTCCGGAGCTCTCCGCCGCGGAATCGTGCCGTGCGGCCGCGCGGGTTTCGAGCCGAGGCGACGCCGGCGAGTGGCGGCGAAGGTGAGCCCATCCACACACAGCCCCACTGCTCCCCGCGCCCCCTCCTCTCTCTCTCTGCTCCCCATCCCTGGTGCGCGTGGTGTTGTATCTCTGTCTCTGATCTCGTCTCCCTTTTCCCCCGCTTTTGATCAGCTTGGTTCCCACGGCGCTGGCGTCCGAGAAGCAGAAGCTCCTCGCCGCGAGTTCGTCTACGCTTCGCCTGAGGACTCCCGCGGTGGGCGAGCCGATTGACTGGGGCGTCCCGTCCTGTCGCGTCGGGACTTGACGATTGCGAGGCGTAGCAGGTGTTACTAGGGTAAGGCGCTGGGCTCCTGCCCTCTCCATTCCTCGTGTACTGAATCGTTCCGCGGTTTTTTTAATCTCCCTAGTGCGAGATTTTAGGGTCTGGGAGACGCTGAATCGGTTCGGAAGAACCCGCCTGTGCATTTCTATGGCGATCGCTTCTGATTTCACCGCTGTTGCAAGATGGTAGTGGCGAAATGTGGGCATGGGCCAACTGATCTTGTTGGGTTCTCACCTCTGTCGCTATGGAATTTCATATATTGCCCCATTTGCTTGTGGCCAAGCTATCGCTGAAAAAATATGGAGTAACTATGGTTGCCTCACCTAGACTTACCATAGGTTGCATGTTTATATATAGAACAAGAATTATAGATATAGATAGTTTTAAACTAGGACTCCTAACTTAAGTTCTATTCTATTCTATCTATAGCAAATTACAGGAGTCCATCTATCCTTGAGACATGCTCGGTTACAATCCTAGTGTAACACGTTTACAATCTCTAACACCCCCACTCAATCTAAACTTTCCTAACCACCTTGAAGTTTGAGATTGCGAATAAATGTATTCATCTTTGCAACCGGTAAGGCTTTTGTAAATCCATCCGCCAACTGATCTTCAGAAGCGATGAACCGAACGTGTAGCTGTTTTCTCATAACTCTTTCACGCACAAAGTGAAAATCAATTTTAATATGCTTTGCTCTAGCATGAAACACGGGATTAGCTGATAAGTATGTTGCACCAAGATTATCACACCAAAGAACTGAGGTGCGATGCACTTTAACCCTAAGTTCGGTCAACAGTTGCTCAAGCCATATTATTTCTGCAGTAGCATTAGCCGTCGCTTTATATTCTGCTTCTGTACTAGATCTTGAAACAGTTGGCTGTTTTCTAGCACTCCATGATATAAGATTACTTCTATAAAATATTGCGAAGCCTCCAGTAGAACGCCTATCATCTGTATCACCTGCCCAATCTGCATCAGAGAAGGCACTGATGAATGACGACAATACCTTTTGAACATGCATCCTGAGTCCAATGGTGTGTTGTACATATCTAAGTATTCTTTTAACTGCAGTCCAATGAACTGAGGTCGGTGCATGAAGAAATTGGCAAACTCTGTTGACAGCAAATGATAAATCTGGTCGTGTATTTGTTAAATACTGAAGAGCACCAACTATGCTTCTGTAGCGAGTAGCATCTTCTAGACTGAGAGGAACACCATCATAGCTCGACAGCTTCTCAGATGCAGATAAAGGAGTCGTGCAGGGTTTGCAGCCGAGCATTCCAACACGCTTCAACAAGTCTTGTGCATACTTAGCTTGAGATAGAGTTATGCCATCTAACTCTTCTTTAACTTCTATACCCAAGAAGTAATGTAACTTGTCAAGATCCTTTAGTACAAAGTCTTCTTTTAAATCAGCAAGAAGAGTTGTCACCGCTTCAGGTGATGAGCTTGTAACGATAATATCATCAACATAGATAAGCATATAAATAGTTGTACCACCCCTATGATATATAAAAAGAGACATGTCTGATTTTGACGGCACAAAACCTAGAGTGATTAATTTGGAGCTTAACCTGGAGTACCACGCTCTGGGCGCCTGCTTCAGCCCATAGATAGCCTTGTCCAACTTACATATATATCCCGGTGTTTTAGTGTCCTCAAAACCTGGAGGCTGCTTCATATAAACTTCCTCTTCCAGAACACCATGCAAGAACGCATTCTGCACATCAAGTTGTCTGAGGCACCATCCCCTTGACACTGCAATAGAGAGTACCAATTTAATTGTAGCTATCTTGACAACTGGGCTGAAAGTGTCTTCATAGTCGATGCCATAGCGTTGCTTGAATCCCTTGGCAACTAATCGAGCTTTGTATCTATCAATACTCCCATCGGCTTTTCGTTTGATTTTGAAAACCCATTTGCAATCAATAATATTCTGTCCAGTTTTTCTTGGAACGAGATGCCAAGTTTTATTCTTAGCTAGAGCTTGAAATTCCACTTCCATTGCATCACGCCACTTTGGATCTGAAATAGCTTCATCAACGGAATTAGGTTCACTAGTAGCACTAAACATGCCATATCGAATCATACCATCATATAGCTTCTTTGGTTTGATAATACCGCTTTGCAACCGTGTTTGGTGACGCGGGGGATCAGGTGTGGCTGCTGGAGAACCAGATGTTGTAGAAAATCCAGATGTTGTAGAAGATCCGGGTGGCACAAATTCATGTGCACCTGATGATGTAGCATGCAGCGGTGGTGGAGACTCCTCAGACACATGCAACGTCCCAGGTGGAGACTCAGGCACCACCGCATTACCCCCACCTGTCGCCGCACTGTTGTCCTCTGGCACAGCAACAGCGGTCGGCAGCGGTACTGATGTTCCCCCAGGCGGTGTAGCAGGCAAAACAACACCGTTTGACGAGCTGGAAGGAGACAACGTTTCCACCTGGGAGCTGCAGCCTGGGCTATGTGCGCAACGTTGTGCCGGTAGCGCTGGGAGCATAGGCATGAGACCTGCAATTTTCTCAGATGATTCACTAGAAACAGCAGGTACGTCAGTAGTATTAGTAATATCAGATGTAGTACAGTCATCATCCCCTGGATTTCGAAGGGAAGAAGGCAGTAGGACAATTTCTTTTCTAAGAGAGGCACCGGCGTTAGGATGGAGCTTTGAAAAGGGAAACACGGCTTCATCAAAAACGACATCACGGGAGATGTAAATGCGTCCGGTGGAGATGTCAAGGCACTTGAAACCTTTGTGCATGGAACTATAGCCAAGGAAAGCACATTGGGTGGATCGAAAAGATAACTTCCTGGAATTATATGGCCTCAGATTGGGCCAACAAGCACAACCAAAAACACGAAGATTGCTATAATCGGGTGCATCATGAAAAAGGCGAGTACTAGGAATTTCAAAATCAATAACCTTGCTGGGAAGAATATTAATGAGATAGCTAGCTGTAAGGAAAGCTTGATCCCAAAATTTTAAAGGCATGGAAGCATGAGCAAGAAGAGCTAAACCAACTTCAACAATATGTCTATGTTTGCGTTCAGCAGCACCATTTTGTTGATGAGCATGAGGACAGGACACACGGTGTGTGATCCCAATTTGCTTGAAGAAAGAATTTAATTTTTCATACTCGCCTCCCCAATCCGATTGAACACAAAGGATCTTCTTAGAGAACTGTCTTTCTACTAAGTTTTGAAAATCTTGGAAAACTCGAAAGACATCAGATTTATGCTTCAACAAATATATCCAGGTGTATTTACTATAGTCGTCAATGAAGCTAACATAATAGCTATAACTCCCAACAGAGATGGGTGCAGGCCCTCACACATCAGAATAAATCAGATCAAGAGGAGCACTAGAGATTTTATTAGAAACAGAATAAGGCAGTTGATGGCTCTTGGCCCTTTGACACGAATCACAAATTGACTCAACATTCTTGGAACTAGCACACGGCAACTTATTTGAGCTAAGGATCTTCTGAACTATGGGAGTAGCAGGATGACCTAGACGACTATGCCATAACGATGTAGAAGGGACATGGACTCTAAAAACTTCATGCTTTGAGTCTATTTTCTCTTTCGATGGAATGAGAGGATACAAGCCACCTTTGCATCTACCGTGATGTAAAATCCTCTTCGTTTCCTGATCCTTAACGAGAAAGGAATCAGGGTGAAATTCAAGGAAAGCATTGTTATCTTTGGCAAGTTTATGAACTGAAACAAGGCTTTTGGCAGAAGAGGGCACATGAAGAATATTGTTCAAATGAAGTTTACTGAAAGGGGTATGAAAAACTGTATGCCCAATATTACTAATACTCATACCTTTGCCGCTGGCGTTATGAACTTGTTCATTGCCACTATATTTATCACGGACGGTCATCTTGTCAAGTTCGCTGGTGATATGGTTAGTGGCCCCGTTGTCCGCATACCAATTTGTATCAACACCATAAGCTCCTGCTGATCGCCCACAGTACTGATTGTCTTCCTCATAGCGAAAATAGCATTGATTGGCTTCATGATTTGTCTTCTTGCAGATTTGACAGGGCGCCTTTTTTGTGACTTGCGAGCTATTGCCTTGATTATTGTTGGTGTAACTCTGATTGTTGTTGCTGTTCTGTCCATTGCGCGATGAATTGAACCGGCCTCCACCACGTCGACCACCAGAACGACCACGGTTTCCACGACCGCGAGATGCTATGTTAGCTGAAGACTGGAACTGATCGGTCCCTTGATACATCTTGAGCCGAAGATCGTACTCCATGAGTAGAGAATATAATTCAGAGAGTGAAAGATCTCCTGATCGGCCCATCATAGAAGAAACAAAGGGGTGATAATCAAAGTCTAAACCATTAAGTAGATGAGCAACCACCTCATCATCCCCGACGGTGACGCCGGCTGACGCGAGCTCATCCTTGATGTTCTGCATCTTGTTGAAATAGGCTGTCGTAGTGAGGCTGCCCTTCTTGGTGGTGGCCAATTGCATGCGCAGATTTGTAACCCGCGCTCTTGATTGTGCTGCAAACATAGCCCCTAGCGCCTTCCATGCCTGCGCAGAGGTTGTTGCAGTCGTGATCCCGGCGAGGACCTCCTTGGAGACCGAATTCACCAGGTAGCTGAGTAGCTGCTGATCTTTTTTTACCCATGAGTCATGCTCTGGGTTGGGAATCTCCTTCTTCTTGCCGTCGACTTCAGCTTCAAGGACTTGTCGCGGCTCGGGGATGGTTCCATCCAGAAAACCAAGCGCCTTGGCGCCACGGACAGCGGGCAGGAACTGCGTCTTCCATAGGACGAAGTTATCCCGTGTCAGCTTGTCAGACACCGGATGTCCAAAAGGAGAGGACGGGTATCCTTCGCCATGAGCGGAGGACGAAGACATCTTGTCGCGGGAGGAGCGTCACGAGCAGGGGTCGCGGCCCTCTTGTCGCGGGATGTTCAGATCGCGGGGAGAAGCGTCACGAGCAGGTCGCAACCCCCTTGTCGCGAGAATTTGACGAGATTTTTGTAGATCTATTCTAGGAAGAGGCGGCTCTGATACCATGAAAAAATATGGAGTAACTATGGTTGCCTCACGTAGGCTCACCATAGGTTGTATGTTTATATATAGAACAAGAATTACAGATATAGATAGTTTTAAACTAGGACTCCTAACTTAAGTTCTATTCTATCTATAGCAAATTACAGGAGTCCATTTATCCTTGAGACATGCTCGGTTACAATCCTAGTGTAACACGTTTACAATCTCTAACAATCGCAGGTTCCCGTTGGTTGACTGTGTCCTCAATTCTGTCGGATTGTTTTGGCTTTCTAAAATTATGGTTATCTGCCGTAAGTGTTAGCCTATGCTAGTATCGCATTCTGCAGTATTTCACGGAGTTGGGTTGTTCCAGATAGTGAGTGCAGCCTGGATTGTGTTTTTTGTTTCTGGAAGGCGATCTCTTATAGCTGAGGGGACGTTTAGCCTGCTGCTCCACGATACTGGCATACTATTATGTCCTCTGGTTTGATATGTTTGTAATGGACAGTTCCTAGAATTTCACTGGGTAGGCTAAACTGACTGTAGACATGCACTTGTTTTTCTGCAGTCTATTTAAATTGAGCCTAAGTGCAACAGTACACTGGTGCAGTTATCAATCAAATCATCCACCTTAGCAAGCTAGGTCTGGTTGTATAATGCAGCTCTACCACCACTGTAGTAATTTATACTTGAAAGTTGTATATGATGCAGTTATTTGTTACTTTTCAGTGCTACTTTCTTTTTCAAGCATGATTGCAATATTTCCATGTGATAACTTTTTATATGTATTGCTTGCTGAATCAGAAAAAGAAATATAGATGTATCGCTTATTTTCTTATGTTTGGTACGCTGTTTAACGATCAGTGGCCGTGTTCTTGCCCTTACGGCCAAATTTGAAATTTCTTCCTATAACCATGCTTTGTAAAGATTTGCTTCTTTGCAAGAACTCTACTCATTTGTGAAGCATAATTTGATTCTGAAAGATTCTCTCACACCAGTGGAATTTTGTCTTATGCATCTGTTTTTTGTACTCACCAGGTTCAACCTTCTTTAGTTAATTTGGTATACTATTATCTCAAAAGCTGCACATATGGAAGTTGAACTGATAAACATTCAGAAAGTGAGTAGCTATTTCTTCTGCTAAGCTGCTGGATGCCTTCCTTTTCATGTTATCCTTTCACTTCAGATGTTTTTTCATTATAGTACTAAAAATATTAGCATGTTATACTTTGTGTAGGCTACATCAAGTGATTATTGGAGTTTGGCCAGCAATCAATATCCATGTGGTAAATTTCCTAAGGTATCAGTTGGCATCACAATTCCGAGGGCGAGTTCTGTATCAAGAGGCAGAGATGCTGCTAGTACCCCTGCATTTGAGAGGAACTTGTCTCAGGGAACTGATGGAAGATCTAGACCTCCCAAAATGGATAATGCTTCACTTCGGGTCTCTCCAGAAGCTGCAAACCATGACGGATCTCCTAAAGAGGTGCCTAAACCTGTCCCTGCTAAGGTTTCTGTATCACAACCTGATGATAATGCACTTGAGCAAACAGGAACCTTTTCCTTTGGAACAAGAAGAGAACAAGACGGTCATCTTGATCAATTAGATAGACCACCACTTATGAGTTCCCAAGGAAAACGTCAAGTGGAATCCGCAGATAAAAACAAGCCCAATAGTGAAGTGCTCAGGATGAAGCTATGGGAGATCCTTGGTGGTGCTTCACAAAACAAGGAGGCTGTTGCTTCACCAAATCCTGAAGACATTGAGACACCATGCCAACCTAAAAGTCAAACTGCCAATGGATCATCTTCATGGAGAAAGCAGGTTTTCACCTCATCTGTTCCTTATAACATCAAGACACCGGCTCAGCTTAACAGTCAAACAGCGAACAAACCATCCTCTGATCCAATTGAGTCAGACTCCGACAGTCCACAACTAGTTGAAGTAAGACCTATTACTCGTTCGTTGGGTCGCAAGAAAGAACCAGCAGCCTCCACGCATCAGAACAAGAGCGGGAGTGCAAAGAAACCATTGTCTACTCATCGTTCTGCACCCAAGCAGGAAATGCTGGATAATGTGTTTGCCTTCAACGATAAATGCACACCTAATACGGTAGCAAAATCTGCAATTGGTTATTCTGGCAGCCTGAGAAATCTTAGAAGCTTGAGTAGGAAGGCTAAAGTTGAGCCAAAGAAGACACATTGCTCAGACAGGATTTCTGATAAGACCACACAGGATGATGTGGAAAGAAAGGTACCTTCTAAATATGTGCCATCAGTGGATAAAGGTGACAGAGCAAACTCCTTTTCTTCTTTATCCCTAACAGGAAAAACTGCTGAAAGCTGTTCTAGAAGCCCTAAAAGGGAGATAAGGGTGAATATGATGACTAATGTTGGGGCTCGAAAGATGCAGTTTGCTGAAAATTTACTAGCCAAGACTCTGAATGATGGTGAACATATGCTCTCTCCTCCTCAGCTTACATCCTTAAAGAGCAAGGGAAAATGTTGCTCTATATCGCCTCATCAGGAGAATGATAATACCCACATCCCTGAAGCTTCAGACAGAGCAGCAGCAGGGAATAGTTTTAACACCACACGTTCTTGTGGTGCTAATCCATCCCCTGTACTGAAGAAGTACTCATGGGAACATGATGCAAGTCCTGAGATAAATGGTAAATTTGGACAGAAGGATGCCAGTCCATTGGCAGACAGATTCAGAGACATGCCAGATGATTTTGCAAGTCCTACTTTTGCAGCCAACATAAAAATATCCCCTCAGAGAAGTAAAATGCTAGACGATGACCTTTTTAGCTCCAAATATCCAAAAAGTGTGAACAGGTCAAGATCAACTTCCTATGCCTCAGATTCAGAATCTGAGCCATTGGTATGCTTCAATCTCTAAAGCATATTGCAACTTTAGTAAATGGTTATGTTTATACTCTACATCTGGTTGACAGTAATTGATTTTTGTGTTGTCCAGGACGAAATGGAGAAAGCCAATGAGTTACCTGGCAGTGGATCTCCTAATTCTCAGGAGGAAAGACAAAACAGAAAACAACCATCTCTTTCGCCCCTTTCTCCTATTGAGGATGAAGGGGCTCAAAGTTCTATTCCAAGCTTTAGAAAAGGTCAGAATGCTATCAATGCCAATTTTCTACACTCTTTATAAAAAGACAAAACAATAATTTTGGTATACTATATTTCGCTCCTTTCATGTTTAATGCTGCATTTATAGGCTCAAAGTTGGTCATGCTAAATTACAGTGCACTAACCCGCTTATTCTGCATGTGTACAATACTCTATTGGACAAAAATCTTTTGCATATGTATTTCAAGCACCTCTTGACTTTACCATTTAGGTCATAGGATTAGCACTAGCGATAATCCTTATAACATTTGCATAATCTATCAGATCAAACTGGTTAGTATTGGTGTTCATAAATGATGTGCCCTTATTTTGTTATCACCTTTGCCGTTTCACCATGAAAATTGTGACTTCGTTACTTTGGGCCTCATAAAACGCTTGAAGTTTGAGTGTTTGAACATTGAATTCTAACAGACTCGCAAACAGGGTTGTTAGTGGTGGGATTGCAAAAATATTTCTGTATAACCCACTTATTTTGCTTTTCTTAGGAAAATTACACATTTTATGTGACATGATAAATGTGAAAGTGTATCTAGATTCTCTAGTGGGTTTTGGGTTTTAAGTAAGATGATAAGAAATTAGTAAACTAATATGTTGTAATTATAAATCTCACAGTAATTTACCTAGTGAAAGATTGTTTTGTCCAAAAGAAAACCCCATGAAGAATGAAAAGAAAGAAAAAAAAGAGACTTGAAGCGATGAAAATGTAATTTTATTATTTTTTAAGTTCTTAGAACAAGTCGAACTATTAAAATGAGTTTAGTTTGACCAGTTTGAAAATCAAGTGTTCAATAAAACTTTTAAGTCTAAATGAGCGAACATTCGTACTACGCACATTATAAGGTTTTGATTTTTTTCCTAATGATTTGGATGTTTGTATCTAGATTTTGTGAAAACTTATGGACAAGTTTCTCTATCAAATAGAGAAATCAGCTCGGAGTCTCTATACATTTTGATCGGAGTCTTCGGATTGAGCTTTCTGGCTAGTACAAAGTTTTGTCTGGAGTCTCTAGAAGTTTAGACCGGACACTTCGAACCTCCCCTTCTTGAAGCTAAGTGTTTTCTAGAGTCTCTAGACTAATTGGTTAGAGTCTCCGGACAAATCTCTCTATCTAGCTCAAAAGTTGTCTGAAGTTTTTGGACATTTTGTTCAGATACTCTGGAATTTAAATTCTGTGAGTAACGGATAGCTTCGAGAGGGGTGTGTATTTAACCCTATTAACCCCTTTTTGAGAAAGTGACTGTTCATTAATTTCTACATTACTCTTAAGAGCTTTTTAGAAGTTTTCAACTCTACTATCTTAAATCTTGAGTTTAATCCACCCTTTAAATATGCTTTTTGAGTGATTTGTGAGAGATTGAATCTTAGAATTTAAGTGAGAACTTGTGTATCAACACTGGTGAAGACTCAAGTTTGTTACTTTTGAAGGACCACATCTTAGATGACTAAGCGCTGTTCGCAAGGTCTCAACGTGCGAATCGCTTGGGACGTTTGTGAAGGTCTTTCTTTTATCCGTAAGAAAAGAAGTATATTAGCGAATTCTTAAATTCTTTTTTAGAAGTTGATTTGATAGAGCAACCTTCATAGAAAGCGGAAGCACAGTGTCCTAGTAAAGATCTTGGTGTTTACCTTAGACTAAGTGCTACGCTTTGGTGATAGTTTGAAGGCTAAACTAATTTCCAAGGTTGAACTTGGTGAGGCAAGAGATCGAAAGAGATCCGGTTCTTTAAAGCTACTCAACGGAGACGTAGTATTGGTTGATCCTAATTTTGGTGAAAAATTTCTTGTCTCCTAACATCCCGTTACCTATTATATTCTCTATGATTTTGTTTTCTTGCTTCTTTTCTAACCCTCAAAGTTTGTCTCTTTTAAATGTCCCTTAGATATTTTGAAGAAGATCTAAAATCTCCAGACTATATAATCGGAAACTCTAGACTCTCTCCGTTCGACAGAAAGATTGGTTCGGATATTTCGGACGATAGGACCGGAGACTCTTGAGAGAAATCTAATTTTCGCCGCCAGTTTATTTTAGATTTAAAAATTTGTATATTCACCTCTCTCTATACGACTCAAGGTCCTTTTAAGATGAAGCATCTGCGTTTACTTTTTCTATCATCACCATGACATTTTCAATTGGTGCTGCCTTATTAAGCTGTTAGATGTCTTCCAAGTGGCCTGCTATTGTAACTTGTGTTCACTGGCATGACTTGGCACAGACTATTACCAAAATTCCTTTTTTTGGCTGTCAGTGTCTAGTTAGGATCTTCAGATTTTCAGTTATGTCTTGCTGGGTTAAACCGATTTTTTGTAACTGAAGGACCTTGAAACTTGAAAGTGCCTATTCATGCAGTTTGTGTGATAACTGACAAGTGGCATAGCAGCAAGCCAGGAACACGTGACATATTCTTTACTTTACATGTATTACATAAGTATTGTTTGCCATGTTAAATTTGCTATTAATTTAGTTATTTGACTGTATTAGTTTCAGAACATTAATATCTTGAGCTAAAGTTCTCATTGGAGATGTGTAGATCTATCTACCTTAAAGTTGCTTACTCGTGCCTTGTCGCTTGGTTCTTCACATGCAGGATATAAATCTCACAAATGGCTTTCAGATGTTGACAGCCCTGATAAATCTTCTCTTGAACATATGGGCCGAAAATCACATCTAAAAGAGGGTAGAAAGGGCAAAAGTCAATTACCTTTGCCTACCCCTTTTGCCACTTCTGGTAACACTGATTACTTTACGGTTGTGTGTTCATGGTTTTGCGGTCTGGGACCAATATATCCTTTTTTTTTTCAGGAGCGCAGGAAACTATCATGTCTGACAAAGAACCAGAACATGTCCCAGAAAACTACCTAACCAGGTTTTACTTAGGTCATAGTGGCACAAAAAGTAGGTACAAATAGGATTGCTACTTGGATTGATTTCATTTCTTGACTTCCACCAGGGCTTTTGATCAGTTAGTAGTGGTGCTAGGAAGGTTCCAAACCAAAATCAAGTCTGAAACAAGCAATAGAAGTTCTAAGATACTTGCAGCTACTGGAGAGATAATACGCCAGCAGCTGGAAGGGGTTGAGGGGCAGATGCAGTCTGATGTGTAAGATCATGTGCTAATGCCACCTAGAAACTGCCTCTTTTCTTCTTATGCACATGCAATTGTGTATATGCCTTGTATATACTGCCTCTTTCATGCACGGCATTTAACTGTGGTTCAGGGACAAGCTGGTTAACGCAGGGAAGTCTAAAAGGAAACGTCTAGAGTCAACATTTGAAGGTACAACTCTAATTTTGTTGAATTGTTGACGGAACCATTCAGAATACAATCATGCTATGAGGAAGACATGATGTAACGATACTTTTGATCTAACTCATGTTTGTCGTAAGTCGTAACATTTTGTTATTCCACATATTTGGATTTTCAACTCATGTAACACAAACTCTTGAATCTTGATTCATCAATACAGAACCATATGTTTGATGTATACAAAGTAGGATTTGAATATAGGCATGGAGAACCATATTCCCTTAAGCAATGGTCCCCATGTTATCTACGGCCAACATATGCTAAAATTCATTGGAAAATAATAGGATGATAAACAACGAAACAAGGATGAATGTTGGATGCAAATAACATCACAAACCGGACTTATATAAATAAATTTGGTTGCTGCAATCTCCTTTTTTGTCTGCACAGTGAATGCCATGAATACTCTAGTTTGAGAAATGCTCATGCATCATTTGTTTTATTCTGCCTTCAATCATCTGATATTTCTTAGTCTTTATCTAGTTTGTTATTTTGATTTTGTATTGTATATTCAGTTAAATCCCAACATGCAATTATTACATTATCTTCAACTTGTTTTCCCTGCATGTCTTGTTTTTCTTGAATGATGTTAGCTATTTAGCTGATGTAATGTGAACACGCCTTCTGGTTCGCAGAGCAACAAGAAAAGTTACGAATTCTTCATGACAAGTTCAAGGAGGAGGTCAACCAGCAGTTGCTCGGTTGCAAGAACTCTCTTGAGGATTTCGAGGCCTACCATGAAGAACTTAAGGGAGTTGCTGACGAGCAAAGTAAGTTTAACTTAATATCTTTATGAATGCGATTGAATCAATTACACTTTCTTACAAATGTACACTGGAAAAATATCTATGATTGCAAAGCCATGTTAACCTTTCTATAAACTGAACCCTATGAACTACTCCCTCCATTTCACAACCAAGCAGGCACAACATATAAGAACAAATAAGGTGTGAAATGACCATAAATATGCAATATTAAACGACATTCTACACCCACTTTATCTGTTTTACAGCTTTAAATTAGGGTATAATACAAAATGTGGAATATTTACATTCTTACTTTTCTCTATGTACAAATTATAAAAATAATGCATCCCAAAAGACGGGCAAATATTGTGAAATGTAAGGAGTAGTCGCATTGCCATTGGAATTCTCTTACAAATTGGGTAACACTACATTCTATATGTGATTGATATTTCAATTATATGATCTAGGCATTTCTACTTTAACGCTAATTCTTAGTATAATAAAAATAATACATTTAGTTTTCTTAAAAAAATCACACGTTTAGTTGAAAAGAATTATACCCGATCTTCATGTGAAGTGAATTCGGCGCCGGTTCCCCTCAAATGGAATATTTGTCCAGTGGCTTAACTATAGTTTTGGTCCTCTGCACTGACCCATGGTGTGTTCTCATGTTTGCATCAACAGAAGCCTCACACAAGAAGCTCCTTCAGAATGCTGAGAAAACAGTCGGCGCTCAGCTCAACGACGCAGAAACCAAAATTGCTGAGGTCCAGAAGGTGAGCGAATGCAACAATTTCTGAACCCCTCTGATACCATATCGATCAAATGCTCATCTGTTTGCGACACATTGCATTGCAGAGGGCACGGAAGAGAATGAAGGGCCTTAAATATGTGCTCAAGGAGCTCATTGCAGAAACCGCAGAGTAACCAGATCAAGTTGGTTCACTCCGTACAAGTACATAGCAAAGGTGTATTCACTAGGACGGTACAGTTTCATTTTCAAAAGGGTACATGAAAATGGTGTCAAAATGCAAATAGGATTATAGGTTTCTTGCAGGATGAACTTTACCAAGACAATTTTAGCTATCCATAGCATCATTCGATATGTTCTAGGGTTATCAGATAGACATTGTTACCGGTGTGTCAGGTTGAGTAACTTACAGTCCTGAGAGCCAACGCAGTACGTGTACTGTCATCGCTTATTTTTTCTGTACTTGGCGAGACTCATAAGTTGGAACACTGTCTACTGTGAAGATGCGGGGCAAATGCTTATTATACTTGGTTTGATGTCAGGTGGATGATAGTTGAAAAATGAAATTCGGTAGCATGATTTTAAGAAAAATACAAGGCAATGTTCTCCATTATTTCAGCTGAGTACACAAATCTTTCTGCAATCGTATTGGGAGCTAATCATCTCCCTTGCAGTCAGAGATCTTCTCTACTTCTGTGGTTTCTACATAAGCCATGTACTGCTAATCTACAAAAAGAAGTTATCCCTTGATGAGGTTCTTATTGTATCCATCCTGCACCTCAAGGATAAATGGCAGACGATGTTTCTTTCTGATGAAAGACGAAAAACCATCGAATGAATGATTTGCCAGCACAAATACTTCCCTTATTATACAATACAGATAACCGATAGCTTTTTAGCTTCAGACGCTATGAACTTCCACTGTCAACATTGTCAAGAACTGATGTTACCGATCAGTGGAAGTCAGGTTGCCCCGTTGATGTCAGGCACCGGTGCCACATCCTGCTGTTTGGATCGACGAACCTTGTGGACTTGATGACTTCTGGAATCGGTAGGTAGACGTTGTGTGTGTTGCATACACCAGTCGTGATGCCACTGAACCCTGCAAATGCGCCATGAACCTGCAAAGTTCCATCAGAAACCAATGGTTGAGAGTTTGAGACAACATGAACTGCTAGAACCTGTGAGGTGGAAAATCTGGTGAGGCGAAAAGGTGACCTACAGCATTCTGACCAAGCACCGTGCATAGGATGGCATCGGACGCGTTGGCACGCACTGCACGGACCATGTAGGTAGGATCAATGTACTTCACATCAGAATGGACGCCTATTTCCTTGAAATGAGACTTGATCTGTGGAACGCCATGGTTCAAGTTAGATATGGTTTGACACATGATACATCATCGAGATGAAGGTTTGTTCAGTGGACAAACCTTCTGTTGCAGGTCCACGCCGATATCACTGAGGATCATGTTCCCTGATGCATCAGTTGCGTTTGACTGTTGCAAATGTTCCTGATAATACAATGAAGCATTTCTTACATGATTGTTACATAGGAAACATAGAACAAAGTGGATAGTTAACAGCAATTATCCACATGGTATACTAAGACCTCATATCACAACTAGTGACCATTTTTTCAGTATAAGTCAATGCCTAAACCTTAAATACAAGGGATACCTGGCAACAATATATTTCTCAAGACAATTTATTTTCTAACTGAAAGTAGTCTTACCTGCCCAGCTCCTTCAGCTACACAAATCAGAGCAAATCCCTTAGTCTCTATCAAATGCTTGAGGTGTTGAAGAACTCCATGTGGTCCATCAAGAGTGAATGGTACCTTCACATATATTATCGATGAGTTTGGTCAACCATAGTGACATAGTACATAGGTTAAGCATCACAACAGAAGCGTTCATATACCTCAGGTATCAGGCAGATATCTACTTGACCACTAGACAGGGAAGCATGCATTGTGATAAAGCCACTGCTTCTTCCCATCAGCTTGACCAATCCAATGCCATGAAACGCAGAATGTGCCTAAAACCGACGCACATGTTAATACAAATTTTTTTTTGGGTGGTAAGTGATAACTAATATGTGCATATGTTATAGTTTTTCAGTCAGACGTGCATAAGAGGTTGAATGGTTTATGAAATGAATCACCTCAATATATGCAGAGTTGATAGCTCTTTGTGCTGCTTCCACTGCTGTATCAAATCCAAATGTCTTGTCCAACAGTAGTATGTCATTATCAATGGTTTTTGGAACACCCACAATTGAAACTTTCAGTTTTCTCTTGCAGCACTAGATCAACAGAAAAAAAAGGAGAAGCAAACAAACAGACAGATGTAAGATGGAACACAGATGTAAGACGTAACCATCCACTCATGCTATATATGACTTTGGTCAGATATTTTGTTTGTCTATTCCAATCCAGGAACAAAAGATAAGTTTTGTTTAGCGACAATGAACATAGAATTTAACATACCTCCTCATGTATAAGGTTAGCTCCAGCATGAGTTCCATTTCCACCTAGAACAAATAGCATGTCAAGCCTCCGGGCCTGAATGTGGTATGCAGAAATCAAATTGATAAGTCTTCTGTGCATCAGTTCATCACAAATATACTTTGAGTTGTAGAATGACGTATTCATGCCTGGATGCTGTCGACAATGTCTGAGATATTTGCCCCACCACGAGAAACTCCTAAGAAACTTCCACCAGCAAGATTGATATTTTGAACAACATGCCTATTAAGCTGAACGAAAGAAAAAAGGTCATTAAACTACCTTTAATATGATTATCAATGTTTGCAGAAACTTGATTAATGTCTCTTACCGGCACTTCTGCTAAATGATTCTCAAAAAAACCACGGAAGCCATGCTGTATTCCAACAATGTTTTTTACTCCATATTTTTCCAGTGTAAGCACAATCTACAAGAGTGCAGGCATGATCAAGTTGACAATTAGTATTCTGTTGAAGAGAATCTAAAGATATAATCTATGATGGGTTAGTCAACTTCTATTTTATGTACATGGTCTCAAAGATCAACTTGTCTTGATCTATCCAACTGTTCTACCTGCCGAATGACATCATTGAGACCAGGACAAAGTCCACCACAGGTAACAATTCCAGCCTTTACATACTGAGGTTCAAAATATATTTGTTTGCGTGGGCCAGCACGGTGTACCCTGGAAAATATAACTTTTGGTTAGGGAAGTGAGAAGTATCACCATAATTCAACATTGAATTTATGGATAATATCTATCACCATTGTTCGACCCAGCTGCAATCAGGGTCAATGCAATCAGCTCCAGCAGATGTTGGTGAGGCAAACTTAATGATCTAAAGAAGGAACAGATCTGCAATGAGAACTTATATTTCATTTACTGAAATTTACCTTAACTGCAGAATGATCCTTCAGACTTGGTTATTTGGTAGAAACAAAAAGGAACTTGTTATATCAAGAAGAGAGTAACAATGAGCAAGTCTACAACCATGTCTTTTAGAGTAGCATGAATAATACTCGACAAACAAAATTCCCTACTGCCATGGTTTCGATTCTGCATTTCAAAAAATTGTTTCTTGCATTACATTTTGTTTTATTTAAATTAAATATAGTCTTGAGGAAAATTAAGTTCATGTTATCCATGCTCGTGTGCTGTATTCCAAAGTGAGAAAAATGCACGGCACGTCAGAAGATGTGCCAGAGAATCTATTGTAGTGCTTGTTATTGAGTTTATCCATGTCTACGTAAACCTGAAGCTTCAATGCTAAGGCATACCTTCAAAAGTGCTCTGTCATCGTCATTCACATAGCCATTCCATGATTCTTGCATAGAACCATTAACATTCTCCAGAGGAGCTCTGTTGTAGACATAGCAAAGATGTCACACATAAAGCAAATACTAGAGAGAGATGTTCCAATCTCCCAAAGGGTTAAACTAGGGGCCAATGTATTTGTCACCTGCTCTTGAGGGAAAACGTTGTTGGCTTCGGATCGACATCAATGACATCTTTCAGGTGAGGCAAACTGAACATCCTATTGAAGTCCTCTTGGAATTGCTTCTTCCAGTCTGGATTTGAGAAGTCTAGTTGCCGGCGATCCACTGATATAGCTCTGGTGGCCAACTGACATGTTCTTGATTTCTTATCATATCCCACATGTCGTGATCGATTGCAGCTGGCTACACCAAAACAACCCAGGTGATTTTGACCAGAAGTGATTGAGCCAGCATATTCCACTGGCGATTTTAGAGCCATTCTTCAGACAGTGAGCCTGAGCATGCAAAATCCTAGAGAGTAGGTTCCATCAAATTTTCTGAGAGCCACCTCTACTATTGCCTTCAATTCCATTAGAAAAAATGAATAAAATAAAATAAAAGAATATCCCTTTACTACATGGACCAAACTAATCAGCTAAAAGTTTTGTTCCACTTTTTTTTTTAACGAGAAGATGTCATATGCTGATATACATATGCTCCAGGAATCTTGGAATTACAAACTGACTAGGCTAAAATAAGCTATAAAAGAACAACTACAGAATTAGCATGTGAAAACATCAAAACATTGGCAAGAAGTGGAACAAATAGCATGGCGATTATTGGGTAGAAACTGATTTTTTTCGACCCTAAATTATTGGAAAGGAAAACAGATTGCAGGATCAATCTGAACTGAACACCACGATCACCTAAACGCGCCCTACCACGCAGCGAATCCACACCCACAAATCAAGAAACAATAACGCACCTCCTCCTCGACCGCTGGAGGAGCCGAGAGCGAAGCGTCCAAGGGAAAACAGGGGAAGCGACGACCGCGGCGGCGTCGGCGTCTTCGGCTTGTTACAGCGAGGGGGATCGGAGGAGAGGCCGAGGGGAAGGAAGCCCGCCACCTCGCCTCGATGCCTCCGTCTCGGTTTTCTTATTTCTCTCTCTCGGCGAGAGAGAAAGAATCCAATCTTTTGAGGAACTCACGGCGAATGCACGCAAGAACGAGGAGGAAGAGGACCACCAGGGAGGAAACGGGGAGCACGAGCTCGCCGGCGGGAGAGGAATGGCTCTCCCGAATCGAATAGAGAAAGGAAGAGGAAGAGAAAAAGGAGGCAGAAAAAGCCGGCGTCTTTGGGCCGCCACGCGCGGCCTCCTCGTTTTCTTTTTTTCTTTTCCTTTCTTCGTTTGCTTTGGTTTTTTTAGGAGTTTTGGTTTGGTTTCTTGTGTGGCTGTCTTGGTGCCTATGGGTGGGGGTGTTCTTCCACTTTGGCCATCCAGAGATCCAATTTTTCATGACTAGGCCTTTTGATTTGTTTTAATTTTTTTTAAAAAATAAATAAGTAATTTCAGGCGGCGAAAAACAGCAAAACTGATAAAAATAAGAGGTCCTATTTTTTATGCATGATTTCAGATTTATAGTTTTTTACAGAAATATTTTATTTCAATCAGAGATATAAAAGATTTCTCACCTGCTGAATGAACCGGTAATAGTACTCCTTATGATTTACACGTGGATAAGTGAGACGTTGTTACTTCCAACTAATATTTATTTGAAATGAAGTATCAAGGTATCCAGTATTGAAAATATTGTTCAAATGCCATTAGTTTATTTTTGATGATTAATAAAGACTATATTTGGATATAAAAATAAAAATAAGATATATAAACTCCTTATATTCTCATTTAAGAATCCAATATAGAGTGAACTTTTCTAAGAGTGAACTTTTCTATTATCTATCATTAAATATATATATATATATATATGTTTTCCATGCACATGTTTAGAGTAGCTTATTAGTTTATTAGTATTGATATATCATTTACTCGTATTTATATAATTTATATTGACTTGTATGCATAAAAAGAAAAATATTGAGATATTTATTATTAAATAAATATGAGTAATTATTGTTTTGGTAGTTTATGATAAGCCGGTTTTGTAGGACTAATATCTCTTCATGAGTTAGTAGAGATAATGATATATTCTTTGATGATGAATCTTAAATCACAATAATAAAACATAAGGAGATTAAACTATATGTATTATACTTTCTCTCCATCTATGTATGTGATTTATATATTATTGTGAGACTAATATTTTATTTGAGCCACGTACTTTTAGTCTCAATTAATTTGATAACATAGAGATCACGCATGTATATATTTATATTTATCTATATTAATGTCATATATGTATAGGATAAAACCCTATTGGTTATGTATGCACTTGCTTCTCGTATATATATATTTTTTATGTATGTCTTTAGGGAGTAAATCCTATATATTTGTTATGTATATTCTAGATCTATATTATTTACCTTCTTTTTAATATTAAAGCTTTAAAATTGAGCATATATGTAAGTAGATGATATTTGATGTTAATAGATAATTAACAAATTAATTTATATCTTTCATATGTAACCGGTTAATCATCAAGTGATGATAACCGATTTGTTACGACTAATGTTTTTTTAAGTTATGCAAATGAATAGATTCTAGCATGATGAGACTAATGGATGACACTTTGATGGTTATCAAGCCAAGAACTCGTCATATTGATAAGGATAAAGCCAAGCTTATGAGAAGAAATAACTCTGTATAAAAGTTGATCAAGACTCGGCATAAAGATGGATTAATCAGATTGTCACAAGTGTTGATCTTAGCTCAAGAATCGACTCCGATGTGAATAGTGCAAGACAAATTTATAATGTAACTAAAAATATTTTTGTTAGTTTTTCACCGGTCTTAGTGTTTGGTGAAAAGACCAGATTACTAGATATGCGTCGTACTATCAAGAGGGGTCTATAAAATATACCTATAGATGATCTTGTGTCATGTTAGTTCACTTACACATAGTGAGAGCATCTAGTCAAGTATGGTGAGTCTTTTCTCAAGTCACATGTAAAGAGAAAGTTAGGCTCATCTCAATAGGGATTAGAAAACTGACAAGTTTCCAAATCTCAGGTAAAAAAATTATTTGTCACTTAACTCATTTATTTTATTGTATTTACTTTTAACAAGATTATAAATCTCAATATAGGCTAAGTTTATTTGGTTGATTTAGGTGTTGAATTGTAAAAAATCATTTTAATTTCCTTTCTAGTTTTTAGCAAAAAGTTTTTTTACCGTCTATTTATCCGTCGGTCTCCTTAATCCTACATACTGAAAATACTACCAGATATGACAACAACAGGTACTAATTATTACTCATTACATAGTATCACTTTCACTAATCATGTTCACAGTGGCCAGATTAAGCATTGACAGTGAGAGATAACAAACATTATTATTGGTTTAATTTGTTCCTCACTCTAGGGAGAGTGGGAGACGTTGTAGGCCGACCTGTAATCGATCTTTCGCTACACTATATTCTTCTTTTGCTTAAAGTGAGCTATCTGTATATATGTACATATAACCGAGTTATTTGAAATTTTTGCTCGTTTTAATGATGATAAATAAGGTTTGTCCAGTTATCTCGAGCTTATTTTTCCATTAACAAGTCAATTATTGATATGCCCACTAATTAATCTGCTTGGAGATGGTGTCATTCACTCGTTCAGCTGTCGGAAATGGACGGCAAATTATGATCTCTAACAAAAACAGTGCGATTCTATATGAAAAAAGAATGCATGTGCAATTCGTTTTGTACTGGCTATATATATAATGAAACGGGAATCAGCAATTGAGATGAACATGGCAGTTCATGCAAAAACCCTCGTCTTGTTTTTATCTCGAGAAAGATAAATTAGTTTACAATATTATTTTAAAATAATTTAATTTTTATGTGTGTTAGAAATTTATACATTAAAAGAGCACTTAAGTGAAAAAAATACGCAACAGTTTCTCAGGACTTGGAATATTCGTTCTTTTGTATTCCTTTGGTCTTGGACGGACATTTCTATGCTTCCAATGAATCGTCGTTTTTTTATTCTCTTGTAGATTTGACCAACTGAATTTCTTATTCGTGAGAATGATAAATAATATATGAATAAATATAGAAAAAGATGTACTAGTTTTCTTTGGTCACCAGAAGACACGTGGAACCCAAATTCTGTTACCAATGGCAAGTCAAGGCAGCATGCATGTGTTGCATTCAATTCGTCACCAGTAACACATGTTTGGAATTTTAGGGCATCCTTTGAAAACCGATGTTTTTGAAGGAACTGTACAATCTAATTGTCTGATTAAGATCCACTATACTGACGAAGTAAATAACCTTATAACAACAACAACGATCATATAGCTGCTGTCATCGTCTTAGAACAAATTAGCCATGTCAGAAGGTGACAAAACATAAAAACACACCGTGCACTCAAATACACATCATCGCTTTAAAATATAAATATAAGTATTTCGATGATTCAATTTTTTTTATAATATTAGATTTTTTTGGACTATTTAGAGTGCTACTTTCCCATAATAATTTTTTATTTAAATTTATTTTTTTATATTAGGATATGTTCAATATAGAATCTATACTACGCCCTTACAATGATAATCAAAAAATATTTTTTAATTACTATTCTTTTCTTTTTCCTACCTTTATGCAACAAAGTTTTTATTTTATATGGGTTAAGAGTTTTGTTAAGCTATTGTTAATTGTCACTTATCTCTTATCTCTCTTCTATGTCATGAAATATTCCTAATTAGCAAGTCTAAGAGCCCTATAAATAATCATTGTATATGTCTTATCTTAACTATTATCACACTCTTAACCATCCCTTATTTAGCGAAGAGCATCAACATCTTTTTTCTCTATCTTACTCTCGGATAAATTAAATAGAAAATACTTAAATTTTGTAATAGATAGAACAGTAGCATAAGTTTGTTATATCATTACCGCATCGTATATGTGCTACTACACCTTTTGAGAGTGTGCTAGCATTGGTTCTAGTGTTTAACGGGTCCGGCTATAGGCTATAGAATTAAGGAAGCCGATAAATAGGTAGATTTTAAAAAAAATTTGGTGAAAACGAGCTTTATATGTGAAAGTGTAAATCTAAATGGTTTTGTATAATTTAAAGCCTAAATTAACTAGTCTCAATAAAGTATACAAAGAAGCTAGCCTATGTTAAGTTTTGCAAGGCTAAGATGATATTAGTACAAATAATGTTTACTATATAAGCTTGCTTAAAGTAAATATAACAAAATAAATAATGTAAGTAACAACGAATTTTTCACTCGAGGTTTGAAAACTTATCGGTTTTCTAATCTCCGTTAAGGCATGGCCAATTTTACCATTCAAACCATTGAGCCCTTCTCGTTAAGAGATGGACAAGATAAGAGTCGGTCCTTAAGTGTTCTACATGAATCTTGATAACTAAGAGTTGTTCTTCCTTTACTCCAGAGATAACGAATACCAAACCACTTATAATTAACCATCGGGCCTCCTTCACAATATACTTTAGAGATGTCACCGAATAAACTTTTCCAAGCCGTTTAAGAGGTGGCAATCTTCAAAAATAGTGAGTCTAAGATATTTATTGAGGATGATCAAATGCCATGCTAGCTCTAACAATAAAGCAATGTACTTGACTTGGCTCAACTCACTCTCCAACACATCAATACATAATCTAATCGCATAAGACATAATCTAATTGCATAAGTGCATGAGAGTTATTGCAAGTGCTCAAGATAATATAATAAGGTACCAAGAGAGCTCCCAGCTGGTAGAAGGTATTTATACCCTCACCCACCAAAACTAACCGTTGAGGGTCAAAATCCTCCAACTTCTAAGCAGTGCCGATCTGACTTCCATAAAGGGCCGGTCCAACCGACAGGCTTGGCAACAGTTTAAAAAAGAGTTATTGCCGTGCATTAAATGCATCGGCTGATCCGACCGACATTATGATCCCAGTCTGACCGATCCCTCCCCATCCACAATTCGGGCGCCTCTGGAAGACCTCGGTCAAATTAGGGGAGATCCGACCATAGTTCATTGGGCGGTCTAACCATAGGTTAGTTTTCACCATTATCAACCGTTAGTAAAATGACGATATCTCATAACTTGGATATCATAATTGGATATTCTTAGACTTCATAGAAAGCTTTCAAAGAACTATCCAATCCATAAACAATATATCCAAGAATCACAACTTTTCTTAAGAAGAATTGGCTTGAGCTCTAAAGGACACTTCACCATATATGTCCATAAGGGGCTACTCATTCTTAATGGACATGTTCATTTCTCTCTTTGCATGGGAGTTAAGAAGATGCTCACCACACTTGCTAAACACTCTCATTATGTGCAAGAGAACTGAAATGGCATAAGATCACCCACAGGCTTACTTCATAAACCCCTCTTGATAGTACATCGCCTATTTAGCAAATTGGTCTTTTCACCAAATAAAAAGACTGACAAAAGACTAATAAAAACATTCTTGCTTCATTATATCTTTGCCTTGCGCCATCTACATAAGGGTCGATGCTTGAGCCAAGATCAACACTTGTGACCATCTCCTTAAACTATCTATATGCTAGGTCTTAATTAACCTTTATCAAGACTTACTTCTTATGATCATAAGCTTGACTTTATTCTTATTAATATGATGATGTCCTTTGATTGATAACCATCAACCCATGATGCTATACATTAGTCTCATCATGATAGGATATATTCCTTTACACAACCTAAGAAAAATCATTAGTCTTAATAAATTGTTATCATTTACTTGATGACCAACTATTTGCATATAAAGAATATGAGTTAATTTGTTGAGTATCCATGTTATATAATCACATATATGCTTAATTTCAAAGAACATAAAATATATTTAATGCTAGATTTAATGAATTAATTTAGTGTGGTAGATGTTGCTATATTTTTCTATAATTAAAAAAGATTGACTTTAAAAAAATCAAAACATCTTATGATATGAAGAAAGAGAAGGTATGCTAAATTTGATTTTTAGATTGAAATAAAGATATCCTCATATGTATACTTTTATTCACACATTTTTTGGTTTCAAATATGCCATCATAAATGCTTTGTAATTTTTTCTAGTATTAGAATTATTCTAAAGAAATCAAGACACCATAATCCCAATTAGTTTGATTAAAGGGAAATATTGTCAATCTCTTGTTGGCATTATATTCATGTTTGCGTTTTTTTACCACAATTGAAAATCCAAAAAACCCCTGCGTTTTTATTTCATCCAGGATATGGGATGCATATACCATTTGGAAACGATCTTTTAAACTGCTAATAAGTCGCTTCATAGCTGTCAATTTCTTGTTGACATTATATTTATAGTTGCGTTTTTTTTCGACCACAACTGAAAATCCAAAACATTACTGCCTTCATAGAAATCAACGCGTATAATATTCGTTCTGGAAAAATTGACGTCATACAATGAACAGTCGTCAATGAAATGTCAAACACGATCGTTACGTTTTAGACAAGGCATTATATAATATTTATCACTTGTAGCTGTAGTCCAAAATTATCATTCATCGATGATTCTACCTGAAGCTATTTGGACGAACACATTTGCGAAATTGCGAGCAAAGAATAGTAAAATACATTGCTTTGCATATTTTGCACTCATGTGCAGAAGCATAAAGTATTCCCTTGTTTCAGATATACTGCAAAAATGGCTCCTGAAGGAACATCATCCAAGAGAATTATTTTTGTCTTCTATATGATATTTAGGAGGATGATTGCACCATCTAGCGATGACGACTAACGCCTCAGACTGTGCAGAATGTATTCAGCATAAAGATCCCTGAAATAACATACAGATGTCAATATAAGATGGGATTTAGTATTCAGAAGTTCATGTTTTTTGTTTCCCTAGGCAGATTAAACAGAGCCAAAACAGCGTAAAGATATCAAAATTCTGACTGAAAACAAGAACAGCTTGCTCATTAGCTATTTCAGAAGGAACTCACATGGAGTACTTGATGGCCTCCTGAGCAGTGGCCGGTGGCAAGAAATCGTTTACAGCGACTTCTTTGTTTTCGTTCTTCTTGTCTGCAAAAACATCATGTGAAAGGAACCTCAGGCATTTTCAGTCATTAAATTGTTATGATTATTTTGAATCTGAATTTTTTTGCGTAGGAATTGAATTTTACAGTCTTCGAAGAAGCGACGGATTTCAGCAAGGCGGTGGGGAGAGAGCTCCTTGAGATCATTGAAGTGGCGGAACTCAGGATCGTCAACACAAACTGCAATGATCTTATCATCTTTCTCACCCTTTATTTACAAAAGTGTATCATTAGGTCAACAATAAAGCGAGACAGGAATATTCACAAGTAAACTCTGCCGAAATAAGAGAGAAGAAGTTATCATGCCTGATCAATCATTGGCATAAGCCCAATGGCCTTAGCTCTAAGAAAGCAACCCGGAATCACTGGTTCCTGTTCATGTGTAGATGAGTTAGAGACATCCTCAAACATAACCTAAACAAAAAACTTCAGTAGTTTCATGCTCACTTGCATCAGGACCAACACATCCATTGGATCCCCATCTTCACAGAGTGTCCGCGGAATGAAACCATAGTTGTGTGGATACACCACCGATGAGTAGAGCACCCTATCAACCTAGAAAGACAACTTATCAAACTTAAGTATGTTATAAATGTTAATCAAATTACATCAGCAGAAAATGCTCGGTTTTGTTCGCTTTCAAGGTTAAACAGTACTCAACCAGGTTCAGACTTCCGCAGAGAATGTGTACCTTGATCATTCCAGTCTTCTTGTCAAGCTCATACTTCACTTTGCTCCCCTTTGTGATCTCAACAACCTACAAAAAACACGTGAGTCTGATCAGTCTGAATGCACCACGATTGCGTCACTTTACCCAGGATGACAATGTATCAGGACATGATGCTTACAACATTGAAAACCTGAGGAGCTCCAGGACCTATTGCATTTGGAGAGGGGAAGAGGCATCAGCATCTCTGAACCACCAGAGCTACACCAAAAGGAGAGAACATACTATTGATAACTCTCTTGACATCTTCTTACCTATCTCAAGATCATGCCACGAATGCGCAGCCACGGATCGCTTCGAGAGCGATGACAGGATCCGCTCGTTCAGGCTTGGGGTTTTCTTGATTTCAGCCATTCTCCCTACAGGAAACAAAAGCAACGCACCATGAATAAATAAACACAGACAGCTTATGGACAAGAAATAAATGTTGCCATGAACAAGAAAGCCACTTCCTTCGCTTAAGCACAGCAAGGATTGTGAATTGAAGAGAAACTCACCAGATGTTGACAGGACTTGATCACCAGAAAAGAACAAGAACACAGGAAGAAGAGGAGACCAATCTGTTGCTTATATATAGAGGGAGGTGCAGGTGCCCTGAGAGGTGGAGGTTGGGGATCCTGGAGAAGTGGCGGGAACGGCGGCCGGTCAGACAGAGGCCACCTACATGCACCCCTGAAATTATATAGGCAATGAGCATGCGGTATTATTGCAGTGTTTGCAATGCAATCCATCCTCTCCGTGTTGCTCTCCCCGGTGCAGCAGCCGTTGGTGTCGCCGCAGAGCTAGACGGACAAGGAGAGGCAGTCAGGTGACTGACATGTGGGGCCAGCATGACAGAAGGTAGGATCGGCATTTCCACAAAAATCTGACAAGTTTTGGAGACATGGAAATGCAGCAGATTTCAATCGAGTGGCATACAAGGGATTGTGGGGTGAATATCAAATCAATGTCACAAAGAACTTCCTCGATATGTAAAGATCTACAACCTTTATGAACAAGGTTACAACCCTCATGTTTGATATATAAAAAAAGGGGGTAAATTTCAGTCAGCTACATAGGCACATCTATGTCATTTTCCTAGCCGGACCAATTAACTTAAACCCATGGCAACATCTGCTTCGATACACATCAACCTTCGCATCGGCATCAACAAAAGACAATACAAGGCCATGACCATCAGCTACATGGCAAAAGCAACAGTGAGCTAGCTACATGCAGGCAGTTCTTGATGATGTCTCAGCCCAGTCTTTGCCGGATTCTCCCTTGTGGCCACTCCGGCTAGGCAGAGAGATGCTACTTGCCCTTGGTATCTGGACAGCACCAGCCACACAGTCTCCAGCTTGGGCACAGCTCCAAACCCTAGAAGGCCCTTCCCCTAGTGATCTTAGCCTTGGGAATCCATTTCTTAGCCTGCAAATTGACCGCTGCTCGGTATCTTTGCCAGCCAGCCTATCACACACAGGGCAAGGAGGGTCATGTTTCTGCCCCTTGGGAGTCGTTCTCTCCAAGCACTCGGCATGGTAGACATGGCAGCATGGGAGCACACCAGCAACTGGCAAATCTCCGGTACGGATGATTCGACGAGAGCCCCAGGGCGATTTCTTGGACAAGAGCCTCTCGCAAAGGTCACACCTTGTTCTATTCATTATGTTGTTGGAATGCAGTGGTCCAGAGTGTTCAGCCTCAGGTAGTTCTGATAAATCAGTAAGATCGATGCTACATGCAGCACTCCAGTTTGCCGACTCCCCATGACTGCCACTGGCATAGTCCATCAGACCAGAAGAGCGGATCTCCCCTATTGCCTTGAACTCTGAGGACATAGGATTGCTGGAGCTCGCATTGGCAACAGGGCTATCAGTTTCTTGCCCTTCTAGTGCATGCTCTGGAAATGAGAGCGGATGGATTGGCTTTGATAGGAATGATCGACGACTTGGGAAGTTGCGTGGTGTAGATGAGTATGATTTTGGTACAATATCATATTCACTTCCATCAGAGCGAGAGGAAGTGGAACCACCACTGTTTTGCTGTCCTGATATCCCCTATAAAAAGAGGAGAAAATCAGGTCCTCTGAAGTATGAAGGGAAAAAATAACTTATGAGAATAAGATGACCATAAGACCATCATATGGCATACCTCTGACAATAACAATGCACCTATTGGCTCAGCCACCGAGACTGCATAGCAATACAATTAACTCCTATTAATACAATTGAGCATGCTGTAAATCTTGTGGGATAAGATTACATACAGGTCTGGATGTACACACAAAAAAGTTGATGGATACATAATCATCATATTATGTAATTCAAAAACACCATACATGTTCAACTAAAGAAAAATAAACATGCACAAACTGCAAAGTACATGTCATCGTGCACTCACGCTGATAATAGAACCATTCAATAACAGTTCCAACTACAACAACACGAATGCCAATGTTACTCAAATATGCCACAATCCTATATAACAAAGTACAACTTTTGGTATAGACAGTATCTTACAATCAATATATAATTAAAATAAAGATATCACCTAAAACTAAGTTTCTTGTCATGAATCCTATGATGTGGTCAAACCTCTATAGTCATGTCTCTGCTCAAAGATCACATCAAGGGTCCAGCCCTTGCAGCCTTCTCTCCAACAACCATTCAATAGTGGTGGATCCTAGATAGCCGTAGCAATAACAAACAATGCTCCAGAATCCAAGCACATAACAGAAGGACAAACGGTAAAAATAAGCAAAAATTGTTCTATAAACTAGTTGAGAATCTACATTTTTGTCCTGATGCCATCACTAGAAACAGTAGGAAATATTCAATCATTAGCGACCAATTATTCAGGCTAGGAGACATTTATAGTTTTGAGTTGGAACCTCAGATCTAGTAAGTTAACAAAGCATTTATGGTGCATATGTAATGCAGACGACGCAGGTATATTATTGATCATACTTCAAATTCAAGCATCACTGGAAAAAAAAGATTAGGTACTTATGAATATTTTTTATTTTAATAAAGTTTTTAAGTAGATATCTCCCTACTGTGCTCATAAAAGAAACAACAGGGCTATTACTTAGCTAGACTAGATATATCATCTAAAAACTGAATAAGTCATACCAAGCAGCCATCGTGAAAAACTAAGCAGCAGAAATCTAGAACTAAATTTGCAGCACATGATATGAGTCTAAGTTTGGGACTAACTTCCTGTCAAGAAAAAGATGGACTCCATGTTGTTTACACTCCCCATTTTTTAAAATCCAACTCAATTGCATGAAATTTATGAAAGATCACCAGATGAGAACCTTTAAAACAGACAAAGCAGATCATCTATTCATGTTGGACCATATGGAGAAACTCATCCTAACAGAATAAATTGCACCATTTGAAATGAGTGTGCAAAGGCAATGGTGACCACTACAGTCAACAATAAGATCCAAAGAAATAACTACAGAACTGACAAAAGAGCAATCACTGTTATCATAAATAACCACCAGCTGATTATCATGGTATTCAACTAGAATATCTTATCAATTAATGATCCTAATCATCATTGATGCTTAAGAAAACAATAAAAAACAGCAATGCATCACATCAGCAGGTTTAAGAGAATTGCGTCATTCAAGTCATAAGTCCCTTGTTCACCAAGATACTAACATCACATCATGAAGAATGAGCACTAATATCAGGAGGAAGGCCGCTAATTATTAAACAAGACTTGTGAACTCCAGAAATTCTATAGTCGAATCAGGACATTCATAATGCCCACTGCCCATAACAATAGAGTATGTCAATTATCATTTACCACTCGTTACCACTTAAATGAAATCATAGTGAACAATGCAAATAAATGAGACAAGATTTTGCCAATTATAATGAAACAATGTTTAGTTGCTACCATACTTGAGAATATTATCTAGACCAAAAAACAAAGTAATAAAATTCCAAGTATCAACACATTGTTAACAGATGACAGTACTGTTGCAGTAGGTGAAAATGAAACTGGTTAACATTTTGCTACGGAGGACTGAGACAAAATGAATGTAATTTGGCATGCTATGATCCCATCAAATTATCTAACAATTTCCATTCATGTTCTTCTTGGTTCTGTTTTACAACATATCTAAAGAATTTTGGTAGTTCATCTCTTGTGCACGACTGTGCCATGTTATAAATTTGTATGAATGTTTACTGCATTATGCCGTGCTTGATACTTTAGCAAGGTGCAGAATAGAGATGAAAAATAGTTTATGGATTAATCCATACTCAGGATTTAGCAAGACACATGGTGGCACACAAGTAAATTTGAGAATTTACTCAAACAGAAAATGGAAATGTGGTACAGATGTTCAGTTTGAAACAAGTCGGTCACTCTCCAATGTAGAAAACATTAATAAATGAAGTAGCTGGAACATCAAAAGGAACAAAATATTGTGCTACTCCAAGAAGCATACCTCTCATGTGTTCTTCAATGCTAGAATCCTGCAGCATAGGCAGCATAATATGGTGGTTCTGGAAGGTAACATCTGGACTGTTAAAATACGAAATGGCACCTTCCGAGGTGGAGTAACGATGGTGATCTGGTGGAAGCTCACTCCTCTCCCAGCTCCTACTAGGCTCTTTACTATTTGAGGACAGTGATGAACCGTAGTGCGCAGCAGCCCCACTGTCACCCTGGGAGCCAAATGACAACCCCTCAGAATTGATCCGGTACTCCCACCTCCTTGACAGCGGTGGAGAAAATCCAGCGTTAGTCCGCCAGAGTGGATCGCTCTGCCCAATTGAGGACCACTCTCGGCTAGCCGTGCTAGCCCCATGGGGCCTCGCCGCCACGCAGCACAATGACCCCATCGTCAGTAAACTTCTAGTACAGAATCCTGTGCAACCTCTACATCCCACTTATACCCAGATTTTCTTGCTGCCTACCAACACCAAGGTGCCCTTGTGGCTACTTCATCAATCTTCGATGACCGTAAGAACCTGGCTATCCATAACTTGGCAGAACCCCCTTAAAAGAACAAACAATTCAAGGTACCTGAAAAGAAAAGAGGGGCAAATTAACCTGATTAATCCTCCCGAAATCCGGAGCGCAATCTATTCAAATCATCTCGATTCAGCAATTTGATTCATAGCACTTTCTTCCCGCCCAAATTCTGAGAAGCACGCCAATTTAGGGCTAAAATACAAACGAAGCACCATTCCAGACCATAGCCGAGCAAAGGAAATAGGGGATACCAACAAAAGCTCCAAGGCCCGGCCCCTCCTGGAAACCTCCCTCGACCGCCTGGTGGCTGAGCGGAGCGTCCCCCCTCCTGGATGCCGGAGCTAGAGCCAGCGGGGCCGAGCTGGCGTCGTCTACGTCGGCGCGGAGGCTATTCGCCGGCCTCCGTGCGCTGCGCTGCACCCACGACGCGGCGGCGGCGGCGGCGGGGAGGAGGGGGAGACGGAGTGGAGACGAAGCGAAAAGGAGGAGTTGGGGAGGTTAGTGCTAGCACCAGCAGCCGCCAACTGCAGGAAGAAGAGGAGAAGGGTGTTTTTGTAATTTTGCTCCTCCTCTTTCTCTTTTGTTTCTGCTTGTTTGCACTTTGCACCCCCGTTTCCTTCATCATCGCTTTCTTGTCCTGCAATTTTGTTTGGTTCATGCCATGATGCCCTCCCTAATCAAACCATCATCACAAATAGTAATTCTATTAATGGATGATGAGGTGAAAAAACTTCACTCTTCAAGACTCTTCCATAAAAATTTTAGAGTGAATTATATTTTGGATCATATTTTTTTAACCAAATAATTCAATGTTTTCATGTAAAACTAGTACTACCTATTTTGTACTTTGGATCACCTATCACACTCCGTCTAGTTAACACTTATAGTGATATCAGAAAGGGTGCATCGTAGAAGATCAACGTAAACTGACTCTCATGGAACCACGATACCGATACCAGTCCTAGAATACAAAGCTAGTATCTGGGGTTAACTAAAATGTATCATTATAGCTAAAATTAATCTGAAGGAAAAAAATAACGGTTAATTACTTACGTACTTAGAAAGTCACTGGAAAAAGTGAAGTATGCAGGCTTTAAAAGGTTTATTTCATAAACTTTTATTTTCAAAACGTTTTTTCTAAAAACAGTGTGGGTTATTTATCATGCACTTAGAAAGAGGCTCTGTCTCGATCATGTTCGTGAATTGTTTTATAACAACTCAAATTGACAAATTAAATTTTAGTTGATTAAAACTAATAGTGAAATCTACTCCTATATCGGCTATCGAACCATGACATCGGTTCAGAGCCACATGCCATCATGTAGCTTTTAACTCATTCCTTCTTTATTAGTTTCTTTTCATTTGCTATAATCACTGAGCAACAACCCATCTAATATTTCACCCTCTTTAGCTTCTCAAGCCATCCATGATCCTAACCTTAAACATCAATTGTTTCTACTAGAGAAACCTAGTCTATGATGTCAATCGACATCTTGGTCCATATAGGTTCGTTTCAGACTACGTAATGGCTATCCATCATCTATCATGACTAATTCTAGTAACGGTTTCTAATCCTACAAACCAATTTCACAAAGTACAGACAAACAAATCTACATAAGAGGAATTACCTCATATTTGCCCTTAATTGTGAGTATGCTTGTTTGAACAATTTGGTCATCTTTATAAATGGTGTATACTTTACCTATAAGACACAAGCTTACTCTCTCACTGGCCAAATGAGAGAGGTTTACGATAAGGCATTTATAAAGCTAACCAAGGATATCTCATACCACATATAAAGGTTCTCTCTGGACCAAGTATTAGGTAAACCTCAACTCTCTTCTACCTAGGAATTTGGGATATCTCCATTCAATCATGCAAAGCACATTAATATTTAATTTACACCTAGTGCAACAAATCAACTCACATCTCCACATCTTGACATTCTCCAACTATTGGTATATAAGGCATCTTTGATATACTAATTACTTAGCCAGGGATATCCCATACCATCTATGTAGTCGTATTGTGAGATGTTTGGATGAAATTTTCCAAGCAATCAATCCTTACATATGAAAGGACCTTGAGTTGCACAGTAGAGGGTGAATGTGCACACTTTTAATCCTGAAATAAACTAGTAGCAAAAATTAAAACTCTCTTTGAAATATCCAGTCTTAATGTCCGAAGTATCCAAATCAGCCTCCCCGTCTAATAGAGAGGCTTGTCCAGAGTCTCCAAATATATGGTCCGAGGATTCTGAGCCTCCTTCAAACTATCCAAAGGACATTCAAAGGATTCAAACCCTAAAGGTTGGAGAGGATGCAAGAAAATAAAATAACAGAGAATAAAACATGTAATGGGACACTAGGAGACAAGCAATTTTGCATTGAATTTTGGATCAACTGATACTATATCTCCACTAGAACATTGTTCTCTTATTTTCTATAGAACTTGCTCTATCAAACCAACCTCTAAGAAGAACTAAAAAAATCCACTAATATACATCTTTCCTTACGGAGGTGAGAAAGACATTTGCAAACATCCCGAGTGATTCACATGTTGAATCCTTGAATTCTCGCGGGCAATGCCTAGTCATCTAGGAGGTGGTTGTTTAAGAGTAACAAGCATGAGTCTTTACTGGCATTGATTTATAAGTGCTCACCCAAATCCTGAAGTCTACTCTCTCATAAATCACCTAAAAATCATACGTAGAGAGTGGATTACACTCAAGATCTAAGAGAGTAGAGTAAAGAATCTCTAGAAAGCTCTTGGGAGTGATGTGGAAGTAAATGAGCAACCACCTTCTCAAATGGGGGTTGGTGGGGTTAAATATACACCCCTGTTGAAACTAGCCATTACTCACAAAATTTTATATTTCAAAGTATCCACTCAAAATGTCTAGAGACTCTAGAACTACCTTTCATCCTAGACAGAGAGCTCAGTCTAGAGATTTCGATCAAAGAGTTTAGAAACTCCAGACAACACTTAGCTTCGAGATAGAGAGGAGATTTGCAGTATCCAGTCTAAATTTCCAAAGACTCTGAACATGCCTCTCTGCACAGAGAGTTTAGTCCGAAGACTCCGAGCTGACTTCTCTGTTTGATAGAAAAACTTATCCATAAGTTTTTACAAAGTTTAGACACAAACATCCGAAATATTAAAAGAGAAAAACTAAAACCCTAAGTTGTACGTGGTGTGAGTGTTTGCTCATCTAGACTTAAAAGTTTGATTGAGTACTTACTTTTTGAATCGATTAAACTTGAGCCTCTCTTAATAGTTCAATTTATCCTAAAAACTCAAGAAAATAATAAAATTATATTTTCATCGCTTTAAGTCCTTTCTTCTTTTCTAACCTTCATGGGGTTTTTTTAACTAAAATAATCTCTCACTAAATAAATTAGTATGAGATTATCAATCATAACATATTAGCTCATTAATTTCTTATTATCTACTACTCAAAACTCACTAGGAAGTATAGATACACTTTCAATATGCGAATACAGAGCACCACCACAAAAGTGATCACTTTGCATTGTATGTTTTCGCAAACAAGTTTTATTTCACAAACTCACTGACACTACCCATCAGGTTTTGAAAGTTTTTGTAAACCCATTTTTCCATTTTGATAAACAAGCGTAAAGTGAGTAGGACCATCACCACCTATGCTTAATGGCATGGTTGCTGACATACCATAGAGTGGAGTGATAAGAGATATGAGTATCAACAACTTATAGGTAGAATACATTTACTAGATAGGTCCGCCGGTTTGCCGTGCAAACCAAGGTCAATCAAATTAATGTCCACACTAATAATAAATTTTTACAAATAAAATAATTTGAAAACTAGGAGCAATATAATTTGCCTCTATTTTCATTTTTAAAGTCTTTGAAATTTCTCATCCAAAATAATTTCTGTAATTGTTGACTAAGTGCAAAAGAGAGAGAATGACATAAAATCCTAAAAATAAAACATTATTATTAGTAACTAACTATGCTATTAAATTAAGTAAATCTCAATTTTGGAAAAATTTAGAGACTGGAATAAGATCAATTGGAGTTACGGATAGGGAGATATTAATTTTAAGGTTTAAATGATTTTTTGAAATATAAAATGATTTATTTAATTTAAAAAGGAATATTCCTAGAAATATTCTTTAGACTGACCATTGAGGCCCAATGTTAGTGGAAATATGAGGGAAGAAAGAGAAAGTCTGTTGGACCAAAGTCTTTGGGCTTAATGGGCCGTCAAGGCCAGCCTAGAGGCCTTTGGCCTGTTCTGCTGAGGATGAACTGAGGTGGCACCGGGGAAATTGCCTGGTCCAAGGTGGAGGCTACATGGTAGCCATGTCAACTTGGACTGGGTGTGGTTGATCCCAACACTGATCAATGGCCAGTGGAGACATGATCGATCTAGTGAATGGCGACGGTTTGGGAGGAGGGAGATATGGTGGGAGGTGAATGACTTGGATGGGATAGAGGTGGATTAGATGTGGCTAGAGCCAGTAGAGCTTTTTGCCAGTGTTGGCAGCATACAAGAGGTTGCTAGGGATGACCGCTTCAGCGGCGAAGAGGGCTTAGGATGTTGTGGGCTAGTGTAGCATGATGAGAGGAAGAGGTAGGAAAAAAGAATTAAAAGGGGAGCTCATTGAGAGAGGAGGACTCGTGCTGGTGATTCATGAGCTCAAGCTTGGCTGGGCACGGTGGCGTTGCAAGACAAGCGAGGCGGCACGACTAGGGTGGAGAAGAAAGGAGTGGGATTGCTATTTATAGCAATGAATTAGTGCAAGGCGATAAGGGAGACAGTGGCATAGATGAGATATTTTGGTTGAGATGAGATTTTCTTTTTTTAACGGTGGCAACACAAGAAGAATGTAGTGTGAGCGAGGAAGAAAAAGACAATGGTGATGTGTTGGGTAGCGCATCAGATGGTGAAGGGGTTGGGGATGGCCAAACACAAGGGTAAATGGGGTAGGAGATATTTTGCATTGGGGGATTTCATCGAGCACATGGTGCTCACGGAAAGAGATGTAAAGGAGGGAAACAATTGTATGTGGTGCAAGCATGTGGCCACGCTCTAGGCAAGATGTGGCTAATGGACGGGGCCTGTGGAAAGGAGTAAATAGTAGGCGCTCGCTTACTGGCTAGCATGCGAGGGTGCACGTGAGCGAGCTGTGGGCCATTGTGGACATGCGTGGGTGGTGAAAAGTGGACTAGGTTGTCCTGGCGCTTGGGCTATGTGAGTGAAAAGAAAAGAAGAGGAGAGGAGGCTCGAGTGGGTCGAAGGGAGAGAAAGGAGAAAGCACAACCTAGTTAAATAGTGTGGTTTGATAATTTTCCCAAAATGGATATAGGATGGAAGAGAGTTTTTGAATGGAAACTTGTGTGTTGGGAATAGGTTTGGATTTGAAGAAGTTTTAGGGCAAGTTTAGGAAAGAAAAGAAGTGGATTCAAAATAGGATTGTAATTTAAAATTTGAATTTTGAACTCATAAGATTTGAAGAGAATTTTAAGAATAAGATTGAAAGTAACATGTTGGATTCAAATTTTTGAATTTTTGACCAAAGTTTTAGAAGAGAGAAGAAATGGATAGGTTAAGAGAGATATTCAAATTTTAAAATTTGAGTCTCAAAATTAGATAAAATTTTGAGATGAGATTTTTGGGGTCACAAGGATTTAGATTTAAATCCTTGGTACTTGGATCCTTAATCTCACCCAAAGAACCGAATTTTTAAAAATAAAATTTTTATTGAAATAATTTTTAACGGTCTAGAAAATCCGGGGTGTTACACCACCCTCTCTCAATTTCTTTCTTCTTCTTCTCTGGTTCCCCACTGCACCCATGCCATTATTGGTGACCCCTCTATCTGTTCCTCCTTTTGGCAGCCATGTTCGTGCTTGGGGTGACTAGGCCTCACCGCTCTAGCCTTGTATTACATCTTCTTCACTTGCTCTTATAGTCTTATAGTCCCACACCCACGCAGGAGGACGAGCATGGCCACCATGTTCTTCCACCAAGTCATCAACAACCTCACCATCAGCAAGCCTGATGTAACTGAGTTGCACGACACTGACATGCTCGCCATCATTGCGCAGGGCATTGCAGCTAGCCTAGAGTGTGTTGTGCCCATTTGGCTCCCGCAGGAGATGCTTGACGACCCGTCATCTAGGCTAGGTTCCTTGACATCACTGTGTTCATTGCCACTGTCAACATCAGCTATCGGGCCATGGCCACTGTGGCCACGGAGGAGAAGAGAGATAGAGGGAGGATGGTCAAAAGTACAAAATAGGTAAAAATATCTGGTTTTATATGAAAACATTAGATTTGGTTAGCATAAAGTAAAACTTTGGTTAAAAAAACCTTACTCAAACTACAATTTACTAAAAAAATTATAAATAAGCATGACTATAACGAGACAAAATTGGTTTTGTAGCACCAAAAGTTTTCGATTTTAAAAGTACATCATCTAAAGTCAAAAGTCATTGGTACACTTTGGTACCATTGAAAGTTTGCAACGTTGGTTACTACCGAAAATTTGTAGAGTTTACAACAAAATATCCTGAAATACTTATTTATTTTCATAGTTTTGTTTTTGTTTAGATATATTTCTTCTTATGATTATCAGATGAAAAAAATAAAAAGCTTGTTCCATGAACCCATGAACAATCCATGTGATTTTTAGGTTTTTGGTTAGAAGATGTGACAATTATGATGATTATGACTAATTATTCTTTTACAACCAACGATGTAAGTGAGTCGTCTAGGATGACTTCTTAATTAAATCTCAATCTCAAGAGTCATGGTAAGTGTGTTTCTAAGAATAAGTGTGCGCGTGTGTATATAATGTCTTTCACTACATATAAGCGCAAAATTTTCCTCCATTAATATTAAAAGAACAAAAAGAAATGGAAGCCATAAAAAAATACAGAAGAGAGCACGAATGGATGGGCGGGCATGCTCCAACCTAGATCGTCGATTCTTAATCCCACGGCCAACAGCAACCCTCCGCGGCCGCCGCACGCCGACTCCGAAGGCGGCGGCGCGGCTTGTCTCGGCGGCGTATTCTCCACCCGTGCTCGTCGGGCGCCGCAGCTGCCACTACCACCACCAGCTAGGTTACGGCCATTAGAGCGGCAAGACTACGCTTCTTGCAATTCTGCTTGCTTGCTGTGTTCTCTTGGAGTCGTACGCACGCATCCTGTTGCATTCAGATCAAAAGAGACGATCGGAGTATCGCCAAAATCTGCAGGTGCAGATGTCTCGAGGATAGTAGCATCCTCCGGGTTCAATCACTCTCATGGTTGATTCAAAAGTAGAATTCAGAATTTAGAGGTGGGTTATCGAGGGTTCGTCGTCTGTTTCTTTGGCCCCCAATTTTTGTTGTGCCCATTGTGACTGTCCATGTAAGTAGAATTCGTTCTTCAGATTCTTCTTCCGCATTTATAACCATGTTTGAAGCCATCTTGATCATCTCTTGACACACAGGACATGCATCTTTGTAGATGTGCTAGATAACAAACTAAAATTGCCTCAGTTTGAAACTTGATCTGTGGAAACAAGACTATTTGAACGAATGAGTTAATTTCAGCTTTTAAGTATACTTGGTTCCAGTATTTCACACCTGACAAGGAGAACTCTGCTTGATGGCTGAAGCTGTTCAAAGGTACCCATCGTTTTAACTGTAACTATGATACTGTGATGATTCATCAAAGATGCAACCATTCTATTTTGGAATTATACATTGGAAACCACTAAAACTACCTGTAGGCATTGATGTGCCAATACAGACTGTTTAGGCTGTTACCTGAGAGAAGACTAGATTTTAGATTGTAAATTGTGGTTGCTTTGTACTCTTGTTAGTTGTGATTAATCATCATAGGGTTCACTATCGTTTTCAGGTTTTCGTCTTGATTTGTTGCATCCATTTATTTTGTGATTAATCATCATACGGATCACTACCATTTTGCAGGGTTTTGCTCTTGATTTGTTGGATCCATCTACTTTGCATTGAAAGGCTGTTTTAGGAAGTGTGATGAACACTGGACACGTGGATATGGGTTTGCTTCAATTGCGACGTGACATTTCTACTAATTTCTTCTGCTCTTTTTACCAGAATAATTTATTCATAAAAAATTGTGACTTGTGTGCTCATACACAGCAATGCTGCCATGCAGATTAATTCATATGGCATTTATATCTGAAGGTGTGTTCTAAGGGATGAGGTGTACCTTAACTTCCAACATGAAAATGACGCAAAAGACAGGACCTTAGCTGAATAATGCTGCCATTAAAGCGACAATGACTGGTACTATTCAGAGTTCTCTCTTTTCAAGCATTTCTTATTATCTTTATGAGCTGGCATTCTGTCTAGAAACTTATTCCAATACCATCAACTAAAGTTGGAACATATTGCAAGCAACCTATATGTGCTGTACTTCACTTCAAAAGGGGTACATATATCCTGTGAAAATACAATTTTTTGCCTGCAAAACCCAATTTCACCTGATATAAAAAGCTTCCAATAATTCTGAAACAAATTACAAGATAGATGAGGACATGAGGTCATGTTCGCCTGATGTCCTCTGATGGACAAATACACTGACCTTTTTCCTTGACAAGGTTGTACCTGACAACTATTTCTGAGGCTTAACCCAGTGTTTGAATTTTATGGTTGGTGTGGACACAATTGGACCAACCATCTTTTGAAATCTTGTGCCATGTATTTATTTCTCTGTATCTGGATTCAACTACAAATTTGACCCATATGTATCTTTCTATGGACCAAATTGAAGCTTTGACTTCTATCTACTACAATTTTCAGTTTTCGCTTTTTTTGACCGGATACTAGAGTTTTCACTTGAACATATATCATATGAAACATGAGCATGATACTTTATTTTTCATGTAATTTTTTCGTATGCCGATTAATTACAGTGTTGAATGGTTCCACTTTTTAGATAATTTGGTATTAGCAGCCACTGGATAAGCTTGTGTGATTGCTAACGATCCGCTTGTGCACATCAATTATGCGTCATTTACAGGGCATATTCACCTTTGCTTTTAAAACTTTTTCCCTGTTTTGAGAACGATGTGCTTAAAAATCTGCGCGTGTCTATAGTGGGTTGGTTGGAGCTTCACTATCTTTGTCTCTTTTTCTTATGCTCTTTTCTTATTTAACCTTGACTTCATATAAAAATACAATTCGAAACAAAGTGTGATAAGATTGTTTAATATTTGTTGTGATTTAGGAAGTTAGAATTCTCCTTCGTGACTCATGAGTCCGCTTTGGCTACTTTTTTCTTACTTTCTTTGATGGGAAAGTGCGCTGATCAAAGCTTTTGCAAAGTGTTTAACAGTTTTTATAAATCTTTTTTGTGCGTCACTTTAAAAAAGTGTGGGGAGGTGTCAATGATGCATAGGCAGCAACGCGGCAACTTCTTATTGGGTTTGGCCTCCAAATGTCAAAAGGATAATTTCCCTTGTTTCATAACATGGCCAAAAGTCACTGAAGATAGACACTACATCAGAAAGCATGGATGTATTGTTTAGTCACACGGTATTTGGATTTCTTTAATGTGCAGATCACCAACATTTGTTTTACATTTCTGAGTTCCTTTTTTGAGGGATTTTTAACAGTTTTTGAAACAATGCTTAGACAGGCAGTTAATAGGCTGAAGAATTTATGTTATCATGACCTATGCCTTAACACACAGTTCAAGTATTCAACTTTATAGGTAACCTATCTTTTGAGAGTTCAATTATGATTATATAATTATTTGAATTGTTGGTACAATGTCCATGCACTAAGCAATGTCCCAAAAGGCTGTTTAAGTGGCACTCAAGTGATAAGCATGCTTACCATTGAGGCATGCATGTAGTGCTGATCACTTCAGCAGTATTAGTTATCATTTTATCACATTTTAGCGCATTTGTGTATGGCTCTGACCAATGTATTGACAATTGGCATGTAGATGGAAGGTCAAATATAACAAATACTCTATTGAGCTGGTTGACGGTGGTGTAAGTAGTGGAGATGGAACCAACCAAATGTCAACGAGCAAAAGGAAACAGTATGAATGGTGCTAATTAAACCATATTTTGGAGCATTACAAAACTGCCTTGCTACCACAAAAAGGAAGTTTGGTTAATTTTCCTGTCATGAATGTATACGTGTTTAAAATAAGCTTTATTGAGTGTTGATTGCGTCATATTAACGCAAAGATGGGATATCCAATCACTGAAAGTCTCATTGTTTGGCTTACAAATAATAAGCCGTAAAATTTCTTATAAGCAACCAAATAATAATTTATATAACAACAACAAAGCCTTTGAATCCAAATAAATTGGGATAGGCTAAAGTTAAAACCTAACATGAGTCTTTAAACACATCAATAACTATTTTTAAGTGATCTTATTCAAGATCTGTAGTTATAAATAATAATTTATAGACAATTTTTTTATATTTGTGTTATTTGCAGTTTAAAGTGAATGCTGTAAAATAACTATAGAAAAACCTAAAAATCAAATCCAAAATTAAGTTTTAAAATTAAAATTTTGGTAGCGGCTTATAAGGTAAAAGATAAACCATGGAAAGCTAAATATAGGTGATAAAAAATTAAAAATATGTTTTCCTTGAGTCCAGGTGTCCCCTCTAAAAAATGCCAATATGTCGATCTCCAATCTTTTGCTAGATCAAGCCTTTTAATATATTACATTTATTTTTCTTTTGTGAATCCTTTTGTTGTTGGTTGGACCGCTTGTAGGACTGAGCTGGCAGTATGTAAAGGAGAAGGTTAAGCATTCAGCTTTCACTTTTTAAGGTCAGTGGGAGCAATTGGACAAGCAGTTGCTTGTCACTTTCCTTTCTTTTGGCCATGCCTGACTCCACTTTTTGCACCACTTTCCTGATCCAATTATCTCAACCAAAGGGCAAAAATAAAATAAAAAGGAAACAAAGAAATAAATAGAAAAGGAATGATACAGAGAAACCAAACAAAGAAATCAGATACTGTTTCTGCTGTCCCTGCCAATTCTGACATAAGAAGAGACAGACAAATAGAGAGCTTACCAGAATGGCAGAGTATGTCCTTAACCATACCATGAATCCAGTGAACTAGTGTATGTATGTATGTATGTATGTATGTACTAGAGAGAATCAATCTATCAACAATAAGTTTGCAACAATATCAATAGGATGATGAAGAAATGAAAAATACCGCAAGCCATATATTTCCATCTAATTCTTATTTATCTACAAAACCAGGGGCCTTATTATCTCCTGGCTCCAACCCAAATAGCTACCTATATCTATTTAAATAGCTAATTTTCTATTTAGTAATTACATGCTACTACCTATTTTACAACTATAAGTCCACAAGTAGCTATGTCATACACTTCCCCCAAATATACCTAGTATACGATCCTCTAATTCACAAAAAAAAATCAGTACTTGTCAGGCTAATTAAGTTCTTGTTTAGTTCATAAGCCAGCAAAAAAATTCTTGCAGATGGCCTTCAAGATCCCTCCTGGAACGTCGCGGAGCGGGTAAGCGCAACGGGGTTGGTGTGCAAGAGCGGCAAGCATGTGATCGCCGGATGTTTCGCCGTCTTGGCGTCCCTCTTCGGCTCGAACACCGTGGTGGCGAGCTTGTGCGCGCCAGCGCCGGTGGTGGTGTCATCCTCTGCCGCCTTGTCGCCGCCTTTGTTGAAGCCAAAGAGGGACCGGATTGAGCTCCGGGCAACCTCGTCGGCGTTGTCGATCCGGATCGTCTTTGGCACCCACACCTTGCCATTGCCATTGCCATGGTGGTCATCTCTTCCATCATGATCACCATCTCTTGGGTGCTTCCCTAGTGTGAAGGTGGTTGACACTGAGGAGACTGAAGGTGCACTTGTGGGTGGTGATGAGAGGGCTTGAGACTGGACCGCCGCCGGCCATGGGAGGCTCCAAGCTCCTGGAGGAGGAATCATGCAGCCCCAGTACGCTGGCGCCGCCGGGTATATCGGGATCGCGATGCCCGAGGTGTAGTAGGTAGGAGACGGTGCACAGCTGTACGGCCAAATGGAGCCGCCGCCGCCGCCGTTGTTCATGGCTGGAGGATGATGCTGATACACTCCGTTTGCCGTTTTTGCTACAGTGTTGCTGCTCTGGTTATGGTCGTCCCTGTTGCTTGACACCTCGCTGCACGAGCCGGCGTCGGCGTTCCGGGCATGGCCACCGGCGGCGGCCGGGGCGACGACGGGCCTCTCCTTGTTGAGGTGTGTCATCTGCTCGGCGAGGTCGAAGGAGGCGGCCGGCGGCGCGTCGTGGGCGCCGAAGCTGAGTACCGTGGCGTTGGTGGTGTCGGCGCCGGGCGGCATGGGCATGGCGGCGCAGGCGCGGACGTGGTGGAGGAAGTGGGAGGCGGCGGCGTTCTTGTTCTTTCGGCGGCCGGCGCCGACGGGGACGTTGCGCATGGCGCCGCCGGCGGTCCAGTAGCGCTGACAGTTCTTGCAGAAGTGGCGGGGCTGGTTGACGTTGTAGTTGTTGAAGTAGCAGAACTTGGTGTCCATGCTGCTGCACCGCGGGCACGGCAGGATCTTGTCGGGCTTCTTCAGCTTCGTCGTCTCCTTCTGCTGCTGGCTCGCCGCCTCACCGCCGGCCGGCTGCGGAGGCGGGCTCTTGGCGGCGGGGTCGTCGCCGTCGACGACCTCCGACCGCGGCGAGGGGTCGCCGGCGGAGGCGGCGGCGGCGGCGGCGTCATGGTGCGCGGTTTCTTGGACGTCGGATTCGATTGAGCTGCTGCTGCTGCTGCCACTGTGTTGCTCAAGATCCTGGAATAGACAGTCAAATGAAATGAAACCTCCTGATTAGTTATGAGAATTACTGTAGTTCTTGATAAACACTAGTAATTTTGCAGCCCTTTTTTTTAATGAATAAGAAGGCTACAACTGTACAGCCTAGAGTTATCATCAAATATTGTAATTATCTGAGTGCAAATTTAGAGAAAAAAATAGTTTTCCCATTTGTTATTGGACTAGTCAGTTCCCATTTCCCAAGGTATAAGGCTCTTTTTGTCAATTGGGAATTGTCTCCTGTTCATGAACTCTATCTGAAAGTTAAAAAGTTGTTTTATTGCACAACATTAATAAAAGAAATGGACAAACATAGATGGATCCTAGAGGCAAAAAGACAAGCCTCTGTCTGAACTCTGAACTCCGAAGGGACCAACCAAACATGCCCAGAACTCCAGATTTGAAGCAAATCAAGCCCCACACCATACAACCTTAGCATAATTCTAAGAGAAAGGACGATACAGTGAACTGTAAATTCAATCCGTGATCCTTCCTAATGAATTCTTAAGAAAAAAATATCCCTCCTAATGGAAGCCAAGAGTTGAAAATTGAAATTTCAATTTATCATCTCTTCAACAAGAACAACTGCACCTTGAAGGTTGTTTTTTTTAATCTCTTAAACGAAAAAAAAAGAGAGGGATTTTTTGCACTTGGAGATTGAAGGAGACAGATCGAATTACAGAGTAAGACCAAGACCAAAACCAAATCCACAAGAAACATAGCCATACAGGCAAGAACAAAAAATTGGGAAGCAAGAAGCGAATCCCTATCGATCGAGATCGGCGGGAGCAGAGACCAACCTTGGCCTCCGGCACCGGGATCGTCTTCCCGAACAGCTTGATCAGCCCATCTCCGCCGCCGCCACAGCCTCCTCCTCTGCACTCACCCATCTCAGGCACCAAAAGAACGAACCTGAATTCCTTGTCTCCTCTCGCTATGACTCGCTCTGTAACTCTCGCTCGTCTTCTTGCGCCTCCGCCGCCGCCGCCGCTGCACTGGAACAAGAAGAGAAGGGGTTTCAGGATTTGGGCTCTTGGGCTGATGGTGCGGCGGCCATGGAGGTGGTGGTATAAGAGGGGGAGGAGGGTGGGGGCCACGTAGGCGAGGGTGCAGTGGGTGGAGAGCCACAAGCTGGCCTTGCGGCCTCAAGGGTGCGTTTTTTGATTCTCTTCCTCGTCTCCTTTTCCCACCCGTCGCCCTCACCCGCATCTGGCCCTCCTCTCCTCTCGCTTTGCTGCAACCTTGCTCTTTTCTCTCTTTTGCACTTACCACCCCACGTGTTCTTATTTTTCTCTCTCCTTATCATCATCGTCATCGTCTATTACCTACTACCCTTAGTTACTTTGTTGTTGGTTGTTTATTTACGGTCTCGGTTTTTACTCTAGGTTGTAAGTATTTTCTAAGGTCTTCGGTATTGATCATAAATGTAGAATAGCTATGTTAGGAAGTATTCAGTTTAGCAAAACCCAGAGGGGTGTATATATGCAAGGTTTCCTTTCCAACTTTATGTTTAGTTTCTCATCCACCGTTGTTCGCGTAATGGTAGTTAGTTAGGGCTATATGTCGTAAGTTTCTTTTACCGTCTATCGTGTCCATGGAAGCCTAGCTTAATTGGCAATGGATTTGTGGGTTGTCTTCACTACTGTGTTTTGCTTTGAGGCAAAAGTCATAATCTTGTCCAAATTTGGACACTTCGTGCTTGGGAGATTAGCTTGCTAAACTCCTGACCAAGATTGCGAGGATTAGGACTTTAGCTAGATTATTTTTATGTTTGTAAGGCTGAGATCATAAGATCGAACTATACCTCAAAACCCATAATTTGAAAGATGGTAATACATACAGTTGGGCCATTTTTTAAAGTATAATTGTATGAGAGCAAGATTGGAATAGTTGACAAAGTCATAAGGTAAATATGGATCACGATTGAAACCTTACTCTAAGTCTTAATATATCAGTGGAAAATGTGGAATATGGACAAAAAGGACTAAGGCATCATATGCAGAAAATGCATTGGTGATTTATTATGTGGTCCTGATGCTTTCATTTTGTTTCTTGTGTGTATTAAGTTGAATTTTTTTTTCAAAGGGGTTTGAGAACATGCCAAATGCATTTCACTCTCAAGTTGCCTCACTTAATTGGGCAAACTCTTTGTGGCTAGAATTAATTGTACTGTTCCATGCTCTCTGTCTCTCTTTCCATTGAAGCTTAGATAGCGCTAGAGTGCACGCCATGTGTAATACGCACAGCTTCTTATGAGATGGTATAGTCATGAACTCCTAGAAGAGACAAAAGCATGTATCATAAAACTAGCGGTAAAATCAGAGTAGCTCTTTGCCACAAATTAATTTCATCGGTTTTATTTCACCAACCTGCAAGGTTGTTACTATTGAACTTCAGGACACCGACCAATATTGTGGTTGTGTTAATAAATACATCTACATACGAAAGAATGCATTGTGAATTTTAGAATACGTTGAGAGTTTATTGTAAAAACCAAGAGCATGTGGTGGTCAAAGAATTGCCAGGTGTAAAGGTTGGCAAGGAAGAGTTTATTGTTTCCTGTTTGCATCCTTCCCTTGTCATCATCCAATATAAGGTTCACTAAAATTGTGGATGAGCCTGGTCCACCAGGTTGGTATGTAGATCAAGTGATGTGTCACCGCATCATAGCATCATTGACAGGTGGCACTCCTATCTGGCTTCTCTTATTGCACTACTTTGGGTGACCCTTTTTTCCCTTGTTGGGATACATATACTGTATAAGCAAAAAAAAAATGGAGAGGCAATCATTTAGTACAAAATATTCTGAAGAATAAATTTTACATTGTCTAAAAAACAGTGGCACTTTTTTCTGCAAAAGTAAAACTAAAACATTGGCACTAGGAAGAAAGCTGACCGGGCATGAGCAAAGTCCATATTTTTAATTATTAAGTACCAAACCAACAAAGTTTGTCACTTTATTTTGAGGGTTTTTTTTGTTAGATTTGTGTATATATATGGTCCTAGGAAGAAAGAACAGAATCATTTGCCGGTTTTCCTTTTCGTCTCCTCTAAAACCCTTTCTCCATGTATGATGCATGAGCAGAAATTATTTTTAGAGCAGTGCTATATAAATTCTAAAAAAATCCTTATACAACTCTTACAAACATATATCTTAGCCGTACAATTTAATCAAATGATAATTATGAAAAATCAGGATACAACCACAGTGTGCCGTGCAAATTTTCTTGAACTGGTTTCTAAGAATTTTTTTAAGAACTTGTATCATTTTCCCTGCATGAATTTCAGTCATAATTAGACCCAATAAGATTGTATGGCACATCAAGTTAAGTGCCTTTCCAGGAGAATTAAGTATTGAACCGTCCAAGCACATCCCTAGTTAATTTTTGCATCTAAGCTAAACAACCTTATCTAGCTGAGGAGGTACACATGCATGAAGACTTTTGATAGAGTTTCACAAAGTCCTCTGATCTGTTCCTGTTGAAGAATAAATATTTCGCACGTCAAATATATAATGCTGGAGACGAGCCCTTCTTCATTAATTAAGAACAGAGACAATATCTTTCAGAGTTTGGTTGAATTAATGTCCCACAGAGACCGTACTTTGGAGAAAATTATTTCCTAGTCTTCACACGTGGCGGAAGCGAGAGCGTGACATGTGGCTGGCGTTTATCCTTTTTCTTGGCGAGGACTGAAAAGCAGTTCTGATGGTCCAATGTTCAGTTACGTCTCAACATGTGAACAAAGATGGGGATGGCTATTGGCTATCAGGTGCTTGTACTTTGCTTGCAGTAATAACTCAAGGGACTCTTAAGGTGTGGTTTGTCTCAATCCAGGACGCAATCTGTGTGTTTGGATTTTTGATGGGTTTTTTGTTGGGGAACATGCAGATGGATGTGAGACATAGCACATGTTTGCTCTTCGCTCCTCAGGCAGGCCCAACTTGTGCAGGTATGGATTCACGATGCTAAGCGGCGGAGACAGGATTTAGATATGAAGGAGGGGGGGGGGGGGGCTAATTATAGATGATCTGCCATTGTTAGAGTTGAAGAGAGCCTCGTTAACCAAGTGTCTGATATAATTATGTGATCAGCTAAGTAGGTTCTTAGGGAAAAAAATGTTTTTGGCCGGGGTGATGAGGCCTCTACTCCTCCCCCCTTATCTCCACCCTTGCTGATGCAGGCTCAGGGTCGCGCGATGTAGGGGAGTGCACGTCAGCTCACCTCCCTCTCCATTTGCTCGTCTCCTTCTCCTCGCGTTGCCCAGATAATATGTAAGCTTGTGTGCATGGATTTAATTAGTTTGTGGCAGCTGTCATTCGTATGTAAGGAGGGGCGAACAATACGTCGTAGTGATTATATAACACTCAGAATGATGTTATGTGATATTGGTGTATATTGTGCAGTCAAAAATTACAATAAATGGATCAAATGTCACAATGAAATGACTAATTCAATAGTGAAAAAAGTCCTATAGGATAGAAATATTATGTGATAATTTAAACTTTAAAGGTATCAAAGTATAGTAAGTCTCACTGAAAAATAACTAATCCAACAACAATAACAACAGCAACAAAGAATCATGCAAGATAGAAAGATTATGTGAAAATCTAAACCTTTAAAAATCATCCAAGATACAACAATGCACCTTTGTGTTGGTCTCTTTATTGTAATAACTGTACTACAATCTTATAATAAATATATAGATGGAAGCCGAGGTATTTGGAACGGTGTTAATGTTGATGTGCAAAACTACCATGTTTTATGTGCTTAGGCCATGCTCAATGGATGATGGTATCATATAGTAGTCTCAGTTAAAAAGACATGCCATATAAGCTGAAAGAATACTAATACTACAATGCAGTATAGCCTGAATGGACCCACATAATTTTTCTACTTCATCCCATGGTTATTTGAGGTTCAGACCTTAAGATAATATTATTTACACTTTTGTCCAAAATTATGCAGCTAGCACCTCAACTCAAAGAAACAACCTATAAATGAATCCAAAAGCACTTCCCCTTCTACAGACATAGAGGCCGCAGACTGTCTAAGCACCTCGACGTAGACCGCCCTAGCCTCTCGCCGCTAGCAGCCTGCCTCCCAACCCGGCCCTTCGTCACCAACAATCCTAACCTCCCGTGTTGCCCCCAATCCCGTTGTTGTCGACTCCTTCTCCATTGCCTCCACCTTCTCCAAGCCGTCAAATCGATGTCACCATCACCGCCACTGTCCCCTGGTCCAACGGTCAAGTCGATGACCTCCATGGATGGCGGGATCTACTTGCTCCAAGGCGCTTCTCCACCTACATCTGTAGCTTGGTCTTCATGCTGTTGTGCAGTCTTCATCGTTGGCGTTGGCTCGTCGGGGCTGCGGCTGAAGACATCACCAGCAGCATATATTCATGGTGATGCTCACCGTGTGGGCTTCATCATTGGCATTGAGGCTTGTGCGGTCTCCAGACTCCAAGTGCCACCACTTACTCTCTCTCTCTCTCTCTCTCCCTCTTACTCTTCTGTTTTTTCTTCCTTGACCATCTTCTCTTTCCTGAGGTTCTGGTGGCTTGTAGAGGTTACACTGATAACCTACAAGGCCACTCTAAATCTCCAGTGTGGCATTAGAGCTTAAAACCACTGGCATCAGGCATTGCGTTGGGCATGGCCTTAAGGCACCATCATGGGTGTGTATACTGCATAGTGGCATGCGTGTGGAGCAACTCGGTGTGTAATTGTACCTCTCAAAAGGAAAAAAAATTATAGACGTTGTTATCGAATTATTAGATAAAATCAAAAGTGGGAAATTGATTGGATGTCTAAGCTCTAGTTGTCCAATCCCCACTTTATAAAGCCCTTGGAGAAAAAAGCTGATAAATTTGCTTGGTGGAAAATGCAAGGACTAGATCATTATATTTCCATTTCTCCAAAGCCCATTATCATATAATATATTCTTCCCATAGTCCAGTCAAAGGCATGCTTGTCTGCTGAAAAGGAATAATTTAATAAAAAAACACTTAAAATACACATAAGACATATGCACACCAAATGAACCAGAACTCCCCCTTTTCACCCACGTGTACACTCTAGATAGCAACAAATTTAGAGTAGTTTTTCGAACTCAATATAAGTCCTTTGATTCCTTTGCTTGCACTACCTCCTCATATTCAATTCCACCATCGTCTTTCTTTTATTTCTTGGCATTAAGTTGGGGAAAGCAGCCAAAGGAGAAGGACGTTCCATGTTATACTTGGCTGTGATGAGGAGTAGAAAAAGGGTAAGCAAAGCGTAGTGCTTTCCATCACCTTCACAGCGACAGACGGACAGGGGTTTGGTTTGGTGATCCACAAACAGACGCTACGCTGGCTGAAAGTGGGCTAATCACATCACTCACGACATATGGCCCAAGAAAATACAGCAAAACTCCAACCAAACCTGCGTTTCTTTGTTGGGGAAGAAGCCAACTGGCCATGTGCCACCGTGCCAGTCAGACACTTGTGTATCACTCCCCGCGAGAAAAAGAAAAAAGGCACTTGTGTATCACTTTTATCAAGGAAAATTTTAGGCCATGGTTTATCAGAAGAAACCCATTTATAGAACGATTTAAAATGCACACTGTGCCATATACAACCTCATTTTCTAAAAGTACATATTGTAATTTTTAAATATCCATCTTATAAAATACTATATAAGTATCATAACATATTTTATTATTAATGATACGTGATTTATATTTTTTATATTTATAAAAAGACGAATGGTCGGCCATCATGTCTAAAAGTGTAATAATTGAGGGAGTTTATTTTTAGAGTAAACATCAGATAACCCCATATAGATAGATAGGACCTGTAACAAAACCCCCATGTAGTATAAGAATCCTTTCAAACCTCAGAAGACCCCGTACAGAGATCAAGGCAAGGGGTATGTTTCCAAGATCAGACGGTTGCTCTGTCTACACACATCACATGAGCTAAGTTCACTGTTTTGTTTTTGTTATTATTGTTTTTATAAGGTGTGTGCGCATTTTGGCATTAAAAACTTGTAAGATTTGGCCAGAAATTATAGCTTCAATCAATGGTTTTAGAATTATATATGGAAATATCTTTAGTAATTCTTCTGCTTTATCAATACAGTGAGCAGTTCTCCTGCATGTTTGCTTCAGAAATACATATACTCCCTCCTATACTCTCTCCGTTTCATATATTTTATTTTGTTCTACGATTAATCTATTAATATATAAATTATATGACACAAAAACATAATCATAAAAAATACTTTCAAATATAAATTTAATAACATTGTTATTAATTTTGTATCATAAAAATAAAAATTATATTCTATAACATAATTATTAGTCAAATCCTTGTCATAATGAAATAAAATATATCCTATTTTTTAAAATGGAGAGAGTAATAAATTTGTTGGTATTGACAACATGCACAGAAGGAACTGCAGGTAAAATTTCAATTTAAAAAAACCAATCACATCGTACTAAAATTAGCAGAGTACAACATTGATTATTAGTTAGGATATAATTTTCAAAATCATGCCAGCACAGAAGAGATACCGCTTGGTGACTCATTCTACCACTACGAGGAGGTTGGAACTCTAGAAGACATCAAACATTCTGCACCAATTAGACATATACACATCTCTAGCCTAGATCATGTAACCCAATTTTGTATATCTTATCATCAGATCATCCTTGCACACAAAATACTGATTGTTGTCCTATAGGCAAATTCTGAAATGGTACATGGTAAGATTGTCGCATCTGCTACGAACAAGGAGTTCTCGTTCCAACAAAACCAAACCCCATCACAATGAATGCAACAGCTTGGAGGTAGATGTAGATGTAATATTTATGATTTCCAAGAACGAAGTCATACGATGCACATATAAGGAGATAGAGTGCAAGCAAGAGCTCATGAATGTAAATCCTGCAAAGGCAAAGGTTGAAATCTGAGATACATTCTTGAACATGTATTTTATTCTTTCATCATTGATGTAAACTGTGCTTGCTCCAGAAAAACAGATGATGTAAAATTGTTATTGGTTGCTTCACTCACCTTTCAGCACATTCAGTGGGCTTCAGTGGTTCAAGCATTGGGACATCAAGCTCGTCCTTCACCTGATCACCTACTTTTTCAGTAACTACCCAATCATTTGCACGGGAAGTTTCAAGTAAACCCCTTAGAGCTGCACGCATACGGTGCATGGCCATGACGTTCTCAAATAGAATCCAGAATGGCATGAGATGGACTGACCTATCATATTGAATAAGATCATCAGACAAGTCGCCATTAGAAAGTACACAGGAGGCTGTAGAGAAAAGAACAATGTGTTACCCTGTATTTCTGATGGCATTCATAATAGTAATGGCCGTGGGAATATAGACTAGGCCCCAGACAGGAATAGTGACTTCAGGAACCATAGCAGACAATGGGATGATGATACAGTAGAACAAGAAAGTCAGGATGGGAGCAATGGCCCTCCGCACGAAGAAAAAACTGTACAAAAGATGATGTTTCTTCCATATTGACACCTCCTGCATCAAGCATAGATGATAACAGTTACAAGATAAACTTTTGCCCTTTGTGAAGAGGTTTGAGAAGGCAAACCTTGTTTGTAATAATTTCCCGTGCCATTTTTCTGAAAAGATTGGCAGCACCACATATCCATCTATGCTGTTGGTGACGGTAGGCCTGGAAGGTACTTGGGAGTTCACTCTTCACCTGTGTAAGATTAATAAATGCAATGCTGTCAGGGCACACCATAGCACATGCTATTCATATGCCGATTGAACAACAATTTTATTCACAGAAAGTGCGAGACATACCTTTATATCACCAACATACAAGAACTCCCATCCCTTTAGGCTTGCTCGTACAGCCAAGTCCATGTCTTCCACAGTGGTGCGATCTTTCCATCCTCCAGATTGATTAATAGCAGATATGCGCCACACACCAGCTGTACCTGTAAACAAGGTAAAATTGCTATTGTTTTGGCACAATTCACGCTAAAATATTGCACTTAAACAAATAAACAATATCAAGCAATAGAAGCCTCAAGTAAATGCTTATGAGAATGGCTCTAACCGTTGAAACCAAAGAATGCATGCATAAATGAGCCTGATTCTTGCTCCACTTTGAAGTGCTAATCCAGTGACATCTTCTGTATCCTTGTCATCAGGCAAACATTGTAGTTCACTGCAAAATCGCCCAGCAAATGCCAGGTCAGGAACATCCTGTAATCAGAATAAACAAAACCACTCATTTCAAGTAATCGATATTACCACTGCCATAGAGAGGGGGATATTGCACCAGAACTTCATTAGTAATCAGAAGAAATAATTTAGGGCTTAAAATTGTCAACCTAGATAATATTGTGCAAGTAAACTGAAGTGTGGGTGGAAATTGTTAGTCCTGTGTTGATATTATATGTTTCCAAGCCAAAATATTACTAAAATCACCACATTTTTTAGGAAGAGATTCTTTCATTAGAAACATTCACTACTGAATATTGAACATGCAACTATGAAGAGGAACCCATAAGTTGGCAATGCATTTCCCATTCCTTATTCTTGATGCTCCATACTACTTAGTAGTTTGATAATTGGTTATTTGACAATACAGGATAACAGGATTATCTTTGCTTCATTATTTGATTCCATATTTCCATTTGCATGATAAAGCAAGAAATGCAACAGTCAATAATTCTAAAAACCACACGCATATCTAACAATGGTATCGTTCTGCTTACCAAACTCCCAACGTGTCTGCACAAGTGCAATCTTTGGATTATGCAAAAGATATGGCATGGTTTTTAAAAGGAAGTCTGAATCAGGCTGGAAGTCTGCATCGAAGATAGTAACAAAGTCACACTGTTGTGCGTACGTATGCTCCATGCCTTTCCGCAAGGCTCCTGCTTTGTATCCCTTCCTGTTGTTTCTAACCTCATACTTGATATTAATTTTCTTGCTGGCCCATTCCTGACATTCAAGCTCCACTAGTTCCTGGACTAATTAAAAAATAATAAAGCATAATAATCTCAAGAAAAAAAAACTAAATGGATGATCTTGACTTGTTATAAACATTTCTTTAGCATGTCGGACTCAAGACATTCTCAGAATCCCATTTCCACACACACACATAGGAACAGTGCATTAATAAAACTTAAAGCTTATGTTTGTCAATCACCTTACTAACCAAATGACTAAACGGTTGTATTCAAACAAGCAATACAGAAAGAAAGTACTATTTGGCAATCAAGTAACTCATAATGTACTTTAACAAAAGAGTATAAATGCGTAAGTTCTACATATGACGATTATTCTACTTGATAAATCGCAGTGATACAGTTATGTGTCCATGGTACCCAAATTCATTTCATCTCATATATCCACCCTACAATAAATACGATACTTTTTGGTTTTCTTTCTTTTTTTCAAAGAAAAAACTAGACAGTTTGGTCGGTTCACATAATTAAGATTTGGAATTCATATGAACCATTCACTGAAGGACGTGCATTAGTTTCATGCTTCTGAAACATGTCTGCCCTCAAATGATATTGGTTGCAATTCTTATCTTAAAAAAATAAAAATGAGTCTAGTACTATATGATTTATCATTTATCTATGGAAATTTGACAGGCATTGGAATGTACGGAACATTTCTGTTAACGTCAAAATTTGATAAGCCCAGAGAAAGATTGGAAAAAAGATCGACTTAATTAAAGAAGAGTCCGGTTGCTATAGAGAAGAAGCCGATCGAACGAAGTAGGAAAAAATTCAGTTCAAGAATAGAAGGTTATCCAAATAAGACTGAGTTTGAGGAGGAGCCGTGGGACTCACGGCAGGGTATTCTATGTATGTAAATCGTATCTTATATATATAGAAAGGTTTAGTTAGTTTAGTTAACTTTCTTACAGATATTTTCTTTTTATTTTTGTTAGGAAATAACGTCCGACGGTTATTGTAAACACGTTGAACTCTGTAATGCTAGGGTATAAATATAGATCCCCTGGGAGCCTGTAAAAAAACATCTTTTAATCAATACTATTTTGGCGTATCGCCACCCTAGTTCATTTAGATTTTTACTGGCGAGATCTGGCCTTCCAGCCGATGCGCGTCTGTCTTCAGAAAGACGTCCTCTCATCGGCTCAGCTAGCCGATGGTTTCGCTTCGCGCTTACTTCAGCACAACCGATCCAGCGTCCACCGTCCCGTTGCCATTGGCCTCGGTCTCGTACTGTCTCGGTTAGGTCCGATCTTCGAGATCCAGTGCTAGCGACAGGTCTCATGCTACCATATTCGGAGTGGCATCGGCTTTGCAGCCAGTGTCTTTTATACAATTTCTTGTCAATTCGTATATGCCTTCATCGGCTTTCCAGCCGATGAACGAGCGATACAGTTTCCGTCGGCAACCAAGAGAGATCTCGCGTGCTTTGCTGTTCTCTGAATACCCTTTGGTGCCTTCATCGGCTCTGTGACCGATGGATCAGGATCTCGCTTTCGCTACACCCAGAGTCATCACGTCATTAGTTGATATCTATCCACGCCTTCATCGGCTCCCCAACTGATGGAAGAGCATCCCAATACCATCGATGACCAGTCGATAGTAGGAGCCATCCAGACGCGACCAATGACCAACTTGATCCTATCGGCGACCAGCCGATAGCGAGAGCTCGTATCGGTCCATCGTCCGATTGACCCGCTCGCCTTCCTTGTTAATTGCAGTGTTAAATTGAATGGTACGCTAGCACCCGCACCGTCGTACCAAAGCCAAGCGAACCCCATAAGCCCTGACGCGCGTACCTCGAACCACGGAGAGAAGCCGATCGGGCTGCACTGGAGCTAAGCAGACCTCCTGTGCGTCAGTGTATTCGTGCCGGGCACGCAAGATCCCACGCTAACAATTTCACAAGAGCTTCACAGCAACCAAATTCTGATCCGGATTTAACAAAAAAAAACATTTATTCTTGGTCTTATCAAGACAAACTCTGTCACTGAAATCTAGGCTTACTTTAATGAAAGGGTCAGTCGAGTCATCCAAGACTTGGATTATAATACGGTCCGGTGGCCATGTGAGCGCGCACGCCGCTCCGATGGAGAGCTTGTAAACCTGCAAGACAACAACGAGTACGGACCAAATTCTGGCGTTAAATGCCATGATGAACCAACGGGAGCAGGGGGGCAACGCATGGGCGCACGGGCGGCGCGGAGGAGAGAGAGGGAATGCGGAATGGTCTCGCTCACCTCCTTCTCGTTATACATGGGGATCTGCACGAGCACCATCGGGAACCCCGCGGCCGTCGGCGCCCGTGCCTCCACGTCGTCGGCCTGCGCGGCGTCGGCTGCGGCCATGGGCTCCCATCGGTAGCCCCGGTGGGGGCGGAGGCGACTGGCCGCGGCGGCGGCGAGGCTGGCGAGGCCCATCCAGGCGGCCTCGGCGACGAGCATGGCGAGGCACGCCCACACCGCCCCCCGCACCGCCGCCGCCCACCCCGCGGGAAATGAGGAGTCGACGTCGGCGGCGGGAGGAAGCGCCGCCATGGCGTGGGGTGGGGCGGCGCGGGCGGGGGGGGAGCGTGCGTGCGGGGAGTGCCCCCGCGTGCCGCTTTTTGAAAGGTGACGGGGTAGGTTTGGGTGGTGCTGAAGAGTGGACGCGACGCGACGAGGCAGACGATGTGGGTATTTTGCGAGGGATCCCCTCCAGTAATCTGATATTTTTTTCCTCAATTACATTAAAAAAACACCTGCGAGTGTGATTGATTATCACATGACCAGCATTGGATCCCTAGCCGTGTAAAATTCCTACTCAACTCAGGGACGTATCTAGAGGGTGGTTCTGGTGAGCTTAGGACCATAAAAAAAAATCCTAGACCTAAAGAAAAAATCTCAGAAAGTAAGAGAAAAGACACTCAATTATTGTTATACCATAATGTATTTTTAATTAAATCTATACTTGTATCACATGATATGTTACATTTGTGATATTTTAAAAAATATGTAAATTTAACCATTCATACTTAAAATCCTATATGGCGTTGATAAAACTTGTACTTGTATGTATGTGGTTTTTTAGGCAACTAATATAGATCTTTTCAGTACAAACATATGCAAAATACATGAAAAACGAGGAGCCGGAAAACCAAACATGAACATATAAACTCTATTACAGACTCCTGGTTGCCTGTTGGTTTATAATATATTCAAGACAAACTGCAATGAAAAATTAGCGTCATTAAAAAATGAAAAAAATAGGTTTCTTGTTATTGATATATTTTTAAAAACTATGACATGGCTACACCATGTGGTTTTGTGAAATCTTTTTTTTCAAAAAAATAAGGTTTCAATAATTAATACAAGTACTCTACGTTATATGGGCCCTAATTGTTTGAGTTGTACCGGGGGCTACCGTGGCTGATGAACTGCAGCTGATTGATCTTGTTTGAGAATTTTCAGTAATGACATAAGACTAATTGACGCATCATTAACTAGTTGTACAGTTCCGTTACTGGAGTATGTGATGTCCTTTTAGGTGGACCACAAAGTCATTATCATCATTCATCCAGGTTCCGAAAACTATAATTATCCAACAAATTGCGGGGCCTTTAGGCAAAATGTGACTATCCGGGCCCCAGACTGCGTCCAGCTCGAATCGTCAAAGTGTTATCCAATGGCTAGCAGACACTTGAACCTTCCTAATCTCTGAATTTTTAACATTTTAGCCTTTTAAAAATATATTTTATAAATAATAACCTTAAAAAACTTCAATAAAAATAGAACATAGAGAGAGACTGGCATCAAGATCCAATAACTCGACGCCAACATCATTGGCATGGATACTACCAAGCTTATGCTAGCACTAAGAGAGAGTTTGACGTGGCCTAACCCAATGTTAGCTATGTTGGTACCGTGATGTAGTAGGTCGACGCCTGATGCCGTGCTCTGACCCCACCTCACCCCACTTCTTTTATTTTTTATCCCCTTGAGGTTTTCTCACGAGCTCAAACTCATAGCCATCTTAATCTCTTTCCTCCTACACCTAATATCCTCAAATCCATCTTGATGTAAAACTAATATTCTCAATAGAAATACAATAGTAAGAAAAAATAAATATAAAAAGTTAATAAAATAAATATTTATATTGGGTTAAGAAAAATGCTTAAGTAGATGCATAAGCTTTGGATTGATAGGAGTTTTGCGCCAATGTCCCTTACGCCAAGCCTATACACCACGACGCTAGAGGCAAGGCGTGATTTAAGGGTGGGCTATGAGGCTAGAGGTCGGCGTCAAGAACGCTAGCACTAACCCCCAAAGCTCAGCGTCGATACCGAGCAAGAGATATGAGTGGTTTGGGGTCTTGGGTTTGGTGCCAGCATCCTTGCCATTGATCCCCACACTTTGGAGCCAAACGTCTTAAATGATGTAGAACAAAGCTATATACGACGTGGAGTTGACGCTAATAATGCTGTTGCCAACCCCCTAGGCTAGTTATACTGGTGTGGGTCTACCACATCACGCTGACCGCATAGCTAGCATTAAGCCATGTCACATGAGATTCTCTCGTTAGTGCTAACGTCAGTGTAGTATCATATAAAAATACTGGTGCTGAGCTATTATACCTCGACGCCAGTCTCTAGCTCCCATAAATGATATGTTTTTATTAAAGTTTTTTTTCTAAAAATCGATTTATAAAATATATTTTTAAAAACAGTTAAAATGTAAAAAATTCGGTTCGTAATCCACCTAGACAGCGGTGCGGGTGCGCCAACTCTCCGCTTCTATGCGTCGGCCATGCATGTTTACGTATTTCAGGGAAATACGTTTTCGTTTCCAGTTTGCGTAAGTTCGCCTCGTCTCGTGCTTGGGTGAGAAACGAAACCCCCAAAACCTCCTCCAGCGCCGCCGTCCGCCGCCGCCGCCGTCATGGCCGACGAGCTCGACGAACTCCTCGGATTCCTCTCCTCTCCCCAGCCAAACGTACACGCTGAGCTCCCCTTGACACCACCCGACCTGCGAAACCATGACGCCCCATCGCTTCTCTGACCCGCGGCTCGTTCTTTCTTTCAGGTGCGCGGCGCGGCGGTGGACATCGTGCGGGGGCTGACGGGAGACGCGGACGGCCTCCGATCCCTCGCGGCGCGCGCCGACCGCGCGCTCCCGGCGCTGCTCCGGCTCCTGGCCTCCGCCGCGGGGGGCGGGGGCGCGGTGGAGGCGGCGGCGGACTCGCTCGTCAACCTCAGCCAGGACGACGCGCTCTCGGCCCGCCTCGTGTCGCTCGGCGCCGTCGTGGCCGCCATGGAAGTCATGGCCAAGCGCGGCGGAGAGCAGCCGGGCCTCGCGCGCAGCCTCGTCATGCTGCTCGCCAACCTCACCCAGGTCGAATCCGGCGTCGCTGCCCTCCTCCAGGTTCGCCGCTGTTCTTTTTCTCCCAAATTAACTGCAAAATTTGATGCCTTATTTGTTACTGTCTGCCACTGTAGTAGTTTTTGGTAGGCATGCCAAATTCTCATCTTTCATTTGTGGCAATTTAATCTATCAGTTGGTGACGCTTGAACTACTTTCCTGAGTGAGCGTTAGCACAGAGATGTTATTAGTCGTGTTTAAATATTTTTTGTTAGAAAAGGGCGGCAGTGTGTACCAACTGACTAATTCTATAATTTATTGTGTTAGAAGCATAAGCTCCCAAGGTCAAAAAGAAAAATTGTCTCGATTAGGAAAACTAAAGTGAATACATTCATCATCTGGTGTGAGTCGCATTGATGATTCAATATCTTCTCATAAATTCAATTCTTCTTGTTGTTAAAGTCTCTGCGTTAGGTTTACCAAATTATTGTCCTTGTTAGTTTCTGTCAAGAAGCATCGCAGATTTGCCATTTGCTCAGTTAAATTGATGATGACAACTGATGATTTTCTTTTTGGTAACCAAGGAAGTTTCCGTCGTCATTGTTTTGGATTAAGTAGTGCTAATAACTTTTTCTGTCCCTGTGTGTTTGACATAACTCCTTTTAATCTTGTGTCATTGTCATTGGTATCCACACTGTGGTTAAGAAAACTGGTAGTAACTGGCCAATGATTGACCGGCCTGGAGCCAGGGACTGGTCAGGGGGTAGTTAGTGGCCGTAAGGATATGAATTCAAACTAAACATTCAAACATTAAGTTTAGAATTTATAATTTTTTTGGTCCAGTCATTGCTCAATTTGACCAGTAAGATCCGGTAATTGGCAGTTACTGGTCGGTTCTCAGATTTCATCGGGGACTGGTAATTCCTGGAACACTGATATTCTGATCCCTGATCACATCTTTAAGGTTTGAGTGTGGTCAAACAATGATTTTTGCCCTAGCTCAACATTGTTTTTGGTAATTGGTAAATGATATCTTCTGTATGATTTCTGGTGGATAGTCTAGTTAGCTCTGGCAACAATAACACAGAGCAAAACATTTTGATCAATAACTACTGTTTTAGTGTTTTTATTTTTTCTTCTTTGTAACTAGAGTATGAATGGATTACTCAATTTAGATCTGTTGCCTTCAAAAGGTTGGGGATGAAAAGATGCAAGGGCTATATGTCGCGAAGCTTGTGCGTTCATTCTGCAGGTCATCCAGTGAGTCTGAAGGTGAATATCTTTTTCTTCTTCTATTATTATGTTCCCTATTTTTGTTGGCTGTGTTCCTGATCTCTGTTATAATTATATATCTTGCTTTGTTTTATTGCATCCACCAAACTCTGCAATGTGTATTCTGTAGATGTTGAAACTCCCGAAACTGCCACAGCCCAGCTTAACCTAAAAATAATTCCAGTGACAGAATCTACTATTATCTGATCTTCCATGGTTGCCATTTGTTATTAGATATCAGTTTATTGACAAAAAGATGTATATGTTTGCCTTTTCATTGGGAACTGAATCAATTGATCTATTTTTCAACTGTGATCCCTTTTGTGATCGTATAGATCAACTGAGAAAGTCACCCACCAATTCATCAGACTGAAATTTTCCATTTACATGCAGATGAAGATACCTATGAACATGTTGCCTCTATACTAGTGAACATCTCAAAGGTTGAAGCTGCAAGGAGAATACTGATGGAACCAAAGAGAGGTCTTTTAAAGCAGATTATACGACAATCTGATTCAATAAACCAACTTAGGAAGAAAGGGGTATGTATAGCGCATTATGAATCTTGATGGTGGAGTCAATGTGACATGATCTGTAATTCTGTATATTACATCTTTGGTCTAGATTTATTTGTTTTTAGCATACTTTGGTCCTTGGAAATATTTTTTCTCAACTGCTTATCACAAGTTCACAACCATCCAGTTATCGATTGTTGTGTAGTAATTTAGTGAGTAGCTGCTACGCAATGTCAGAGCTGTATAAGTAGCGATGGGAATTCAATCAGTAAATTGAAATATCACATTATTTGATAACTCTTCACAATCTTACTTTTCATGCATTACACATTTACTTCCCGATTAAAACAGAACTACATCAGGCATCAGTCTTAAGTTCTACCTCTTTGCATTGGTAATTGATGAGGTTATAAAAAACATATAAGTATATATCTCTTGGTGTATGCTCTTTACAGATAATATAGTATTAATTAATGAGAGCTGCGTAAGAGTAAATACAAAACTAGAGTTGTGACGGTAGACTATTAAATCTAAATGTTTTAGAGTAAGCAGAACTAAGACTAAATATTTGAGCTATAACTTTGGTACTATCACACATGAGAAGAGAGATATGAGTTTAAAAGGCCAAGTAGCGTCTAAGAAGAATATTTTTCAATATCTAGGATGATACTACAGATGAATGGAGATATTGATGCGGACGTTAGACAGAATCAAAGCAGCCTGGTTGAAGTGGTATCAAACATTTGGCATTATTTGTGATAAGAGGGTGTTGTAGAAGGTACAAAGTTTTATAAAATGGTGATTAGAACTGCTATACTATATGAAGCAGAATATTGGTTTATAAAAAGACATCGTGTTTAACAGCTAAGTATTGTAGAAATACATATGATACGTTGGATTTGTGGTTATATAAGAATGGAATGAGTCCAAAACGAAGATATACGTGATCGACTAGGGAAAACAACAATTGAAGAAAAACTTATCTAACATCAGTTTAGATAGTTTGATCATGTCTAAAAGAGACCATATGAAGAAAGATAGAGAAAGATTAAAATTAATATGAAAAGAAATAATAATAAGTAAGTTGAAAGAGTGAAATATAGTTAAAGATCTGTACTTAAATAGTAATGCTTGAAAAACAGCTGTTGATGTGTCTGAACTGTGATTTAGAGATTCTTGTTATATTTCAATTCTAGCCTACCCTAACTTATTTAGGATTGAAAGGCTGTATTGAGTTGAATTTAGTTAAGCATAGAGTAAAGTCTATTTTTTTAATCTTTTAGGCTAGCTAAGGCTAACCGAGACTTGTCATCATAGAAGTATAATGGTTAATGATTCCATGTTCTTTGCAAATTTGTTAACATGAATGTCATATAGGAATGTTGAACTATACTCATACATTGGCTACTTTACTTTATCCTGAGAGTCCTTTTGCCTGGTATAGCTAATACATTGGTGTTTCATTTAGAGTAATATCTTGTTGGACTGCTTCCATAGATCCATTAATGTCCTGATTCCTTTGGTAAACCTTTGCAGGTTGTTGGCACCATCCGCAACTGCTGCTTTGAAGCTGATGCCCAAATACAAAATCTGCTCTCTCTAGCAGAATATCTTTGGCCAGCTCTACTATTGCCTGTAGCTGGAAAGAAGGTACAATTATTTTAATATGTGTAGAATTGTACTGCACTACTGCTTATATGAAATCTACTTTGAGCACGTTTTGGGTAATTGCCATTTTTTTCTGTTGTGATAATTTCTATTGCACTGGCTTTGATTTGATTACCATGTTTGCTGTGGGCATGATTATTTGTACTGGCTCTATGTTGACCTGCTTGGAGAAACATCATGTTTTAATTTTACGTTGCCTTTTCTTTCCAAAGAGTTAATTTCCCATGACAACATATCTTCTTTAGAACACTTCGTTCCAATATTTTTATGTAGAAATGCACTTGCATTTTGCATTGTACCATTCTTAGTTCTTATGTGCACATGGAATAGCCTAAACATAGGAATAGCACAAGGACAATGGTGAATCCACAGCTTTGGATGATGGCAGGGACACTTCTCTTCTCCCCTAATAACCATAATTAAAAAAGATATTACTTATGTTGTGTTCAGCTACAAATGCTCATATGTTAGCCTACCTCTTACACTGTTTGTGGTGATTAACAATGCAGATCTATGGCGAAGATGATAGATCAAAAATGCCTCCTGAGCTTGCAAATGCACTCTCCCATGAACGAGAGGTTGTTGAGAATTCTGAAATTCGTCAACAGGCACTCGAGGCTATTTATATGATAATCCTTCAGGTGAATCTAACATTCTAGGCTATTTACATTACTACGTATCTCTGAAATCATCTGTTCTTATTCAAATTCCCATTACATTTGAGTCTCTAAAAAAACTCCTTCCTTTTTGCTAGCTATTTTTCAAAACAACTGATGTACTGTATAATATTCCGTACAAGATAATAATTGCCAACCTCCCACCACCTAACCCTAGCTTTTCTAAAGCTGTTTGTGTCACGTATTGTTCAGCAAGCATCTCTAGTCATGTAGTGTAACTCAGCAAATGCAAATATTGATAGGATGCTGCTTGCTTACCTCACAAAAACTTAGCGAAATACATTTCATCAAAGCTGTGTCTTGCTATGACTCTTAAATTCAGTAATGCAACAGAAGATTTGCTTTGAATACCATAATCTAGAACTGCTGGTGTAATTCTCTTTTACCAGGATGAAGGACGAAAGGCTTTTTGGTCAGTCAATGGACCGCGAATACTGCAGGTTGGTTATGAAAACGAGGATGACTCGAAAGTGATGGAAGCATACGAATTAATTGGATCTCTGGTATCACCACTGAACTTTTATTTTTTTTATTTACAGTTAATGAACTGGATGCAGAGTACCTTGCAGTTGGAATAGCAAATTTTTGTTTCTTGCTTCATTCGTGATGAAGTTGAATTTATGCATTTGGTTTATCTTTTTGGTAATGACAACATATGAACTAGATGTGAGCCAGCTTTTACGGTTGCTAGCTATAAATTTGTGCAAACCTTGAGTGCAACTTCTAAGAAAATCTCAAAATATTGGTGGCCCGTGGATGCATTGGAGAGTTAGGATTGCTCTATGAACATGCAAAAATTTCATGATCAGACAATAATTTTCAGGCTCAGAGAATATTTTTGTCCCGTGCATCCAGCATTCCAGCAATATTTCAAGAATTCTTAGAAGTTTGCACAGATAGTTCACACTTGTTACACAAAAATATTTGTTATTTCTGATGCTTCTCAACTCTGAAGTTCTGAACCATATGGAAATTGCAACTATATATCCTGCATAGCTAGTCTCCAAGATTTCATCACATGATGTTGGGATAACCATGCTCTTTGAGTCTGGATAGTGTTGACTTATGAAATTTACTATAGTTATTTAGCAAGAGATCTTATTTCTGCCTTCTGTGAGAGCTAGTTCTATGGCCCATTCCTAGTTTGATGATTGGTTTGTTCGAAACCATATGGCTGCAAACAATTTGACAGGGTTGACTACTGGAAATATGCCTTTTGACAGGGCTGACTTATGAAATTTACTATAGTTATGATGTTGTTTATGAGAGTTAAACTTATAGTTTATTGCTTGATTATATTTTATCAGCTCGTTGGCAAGTGTGAAGTTGAGCAAGATCAAGAGCAAGGAGAACAGAAGCCTTAATTTCAGCTGTTTAGAAAATCAGCCCTCCATCATGTACAACATTATTTTCTTTTATATATCGGTTGTTGCAAAAACTGGGATACATTGCAATGCTACCGTAATCAATAGTTGTATACATTACAGCTGTAGTTGTACTATGGACCAGAAAATTCTGCTCCAATTGGAAGGTTTTTGCCTGGTTTCAAGCTATTCCAGTGCTTTTCCATACAACTATGTTAAGAACATGGAGAAATATGCAAAAACAGTGCAATTTGCCCATCTTTCGTCGAAAGGTCAGGAAACTAGTTAATATGCACACGTCCCCATTAATTGGGGATTAACCTGAGGGCAGAGGAACATTCAGCCCAGTTGCAAAACTGGATTTTTGGAAGGCTTTCGGCCAAAAATTGTCCTACTAGGATGCATATCCTGTTTCAAGAGTTTTGATGTGTGGTATGAAATCTAGTTCCATTCAGTGGATATAAGCAAGTTGTGTGGTGGCATTGTTCACGAGTTAGGCTATAACATACTTGCTTAATTGAATGATTGCATCTTAGTAGATGTCATTGTCGTTTGACATATCCAGGATTCAAGGTACAGAGGATTATGAAAATTCAGAAGAGAAAAGACAAGAGCTTATATTATTATTTTTTAATTTCAAGGACATAAAGAATAAAGCATGGGCAATAGGTCAAAAGACTCGATCAAACATTCAAAGCTGTTGGATGATTGAACTCCATAATCATTTAATACTTTAGATTTCAGAAGAATACCTGACAACTCTGGTACACAATGCCATAGGATGTAGGGTCCATAATTGAACTTTAGAAAAAAGGAAAAAAATTGACAAGCTGTGGTCCACAAGTTTATACGTGTGTCTCCTTGTGCCTGAATTATCCATGATCCATGTGATATTTGCTAAGATTTTCTTTTAAAAATAACATTGTTAAGATTTTCTACAACATTTATTATCTGCCAATGGTAGATGTATTTTATTATGTTACCACCATCTGTGGTTCTTAGAAATTTGAAATACAAGAATTTCACGGTGTCAGTTCATTTGTCATATAAAGCTGAAAAATTCTCACTTTGATGTTTTCTTTATGAAATTTCAGGAAATGCCTCTACTAAGTATGCTATACTATTATCATATAAAAAATTGAGGATGTCCCACTACACATACCAATGAACTACTTATGATTCCAGTAAAATGGTGATTCCGGTGAAAATTGGATTATTTTCTACATAATTCCTGCGTCCTAAACGAAACGTAGAAGCTTTTCTAAAAAAAATGCTGGTAAATTCTAACGCTTGTCCCTATATTGTTAAGTGGGCGTGAAAATTCATTAATTCCATTGGCATGTCAAGAGTACTGCTTGTTTGGAATAGTAATTCATACTGTGGGATTTCCTATGAAATTCCAATTAGAATCTTGAAACCTTAGTTCACATCCACAGGACATAACTTTAAAACTTTTGTTTGTGATCAAAAGAAAAAAAAACCCCCCCGATAATAATCATATAAAACTTCGCCTAATATTTGGGATACACGTGAATTCATGATGTCATTAGTGCTAACTTAATTACAAGCACACCTCCAAAATACAAGTCAAGTCAAAAAGAAACAACTCAAAATATGTCTCGTTTCAACAAGAGAGGAAGCAAATGCCGCACTTCCCGTGGAGAAGATCAGTGATAAGTGGTAGTTAAGCGCTCTCGTGAGTGCTCAACCATTCGTTCCTTCTATCCTAATTTCGCTTTAATCGCGTCCATTTCAAACTTTGGAATGATTCAGCCAAACGTTTCAATCTGTAGCTGACAAGCTTTGGTGTCCCATAACATGTCAGGAAGAAAACCTAGTCTCTTTCTCAAGCGACCACATTGAAGATGTACTTACGCACACGCTATGGAGAAACACTTGTATGTGCCCCCATTTAACACACGCTCACGAGAGGTCAGTGACAAATCCATGGTCTCACTAAAATCCTATACGTACATTATACATATGCATGTATGCATTGATGGTCGCGTATCCATGCACTTTGCAAACTTGTCTGTACGCATGATGCAATTATATTTGCAAAGTTGACATCAGTGTGCTAGCTGCATACTGTGAACTGTGAATTTTCATTTTCGTGCTGAGGCTGAACAAGGAAATGCTGGAATCTTGGACAGCAGGGGAATGAAACATTTTCCTCCACAAAAACACACTCCATCTCTCTGCGTTTCACACTGATTTTCTCTCCTTTGCATCAGGTCTTCATCATCCCCTACAAACAGCCTAAACTCTAGTCTCTAGTTGTCCCCAAGAAACAACAAAAGGGTCAAATTCTCCCTGAAACAAACAAACAAATCCCATGTAGTGCCTTGTGCTTCCGTGTCTGTCTACCTGTCATTTTGTCGCGAAAATGGCAATAATCTAATAATTTTTGGTTCATGCGGATTGAACATGAGTGTTCCTCAGAAGAAAACAGTATACCCCCAATGATGAACACAAAAACCTTATCATCTCAAAGTTCCTCAAATTTCCTTTGTCTTGCACGATCTGACGGAGAAGAAAGTACCAATGTTAGCATGTCAATGTCAGCCTTGCACGGCAGAACTGTTTCTAGTGAAAGCGTTGAACAACATATCCATCAGAAATTCAGCAGAAAATTATGGTTTTTTGGAGTTGTGGATGTTAAGGCACCAAGGAGAAAGTTGCACCAAGCCACAAATTTTGCAAGAAATGATGCAGAAACACATGACCCTCAGTGCTACAACCATACTCTCTCTGGATCAGTTTAAAACCTTATTGTCTTCTCCCTGTTGCAGCAGTGACAGTTACTTCCAAGATACATATTAGAACAAATAAACATGTTTTGTTGAATAATCAAATAATTTCTGCACAACAAAATTTGGTAATTTTGTGTACCTATCTTGTTGTGTTGTCTATATAAGATCAAGATGGCTATGTGGCAGATACATGAAAACACCAGTGCACTAATGGAGAGCTCAAGAAATGATGACGTCACGGTCACCTATGAGCAGGCACTGTTCGGCCGGCGCCGGAACGGCGGCGGCTTCGCCACCTACCTCGACCTCGTCCGGGAAGGGGGCGACGCCGGCGAGCTGGCGGCGTGGCGGTCATTGCCGCCACATCCACATGGCGTGGCGGCGAGCCGGAGGCGCACGTACGCCGACGGGGAGCTCGATGTGTTCGCCGCGGAGAGGTACTTCAAGGGCTCAATGGACGGCGACGACGACTACAAGGTGCTGGGCGTCGCGCCGGTGGTGGTTCCTGCGGAGATGGTTGCAGCCGACGCCCTGGCGAGGCCGGCCGTGGTGGTGAGCAGGCCGCCGTGGACGCGCGCGTCTGTGGCAAGCACCGGCTCAGGCTCCACTGCCAACAGCCAGACCGTGCTGCTCCGGGACGAACGCCGGCGGCCGGGATACCGCGGCGGGAAGTGCTGCGTGCATGTTGGAGGGTTCTTGCGCTCGTGCTCCGGGAAGCGTTCGGTGCACGTCGACGGCGGCGCGATGACGACGGAGCCCACCGGCGCCCCAGGAGACGAGCCGGCGCCGGCGCCGGAGAGTACGATCGAGTGGTACAGAGACCTGAGGATGGATAAGGCCGGCCGCCTCGGGCTAGCCGGAGACGGCAGCAGCCATGCCGTGGTCGCTGCTGGCCTCCCGCCAAATTTGAATATTGGCGCGGCGAGAGTGGCAGCCATTGGGAGGGAGGAGACGACAGCGGCGGCGGAGTACGCGAGCGCAAGCTTTGGGAGGAACTTCACTCTCCTCGCTCCGGTCAAAGTCACCGTGCCGGCGTCCGACGTCCCCTGCGCCGGAGACGTCGTCGACGACGACGACGTCGGGAGCGAGTCGAGCTCCGACCTGTTCGAGATCAAGAGCCTCATGATCGACGACTACCCCTACGAGCCCAGCGATGCGAGCGTCCAGTGGAGCGTGGTGACCGCAAGCGCCGCCAACGTGTCCGTCGCGTCAGAGCGCGGCGGTGTCCGCTCCACCGCCAGCGGCAGCTGCGGCAAGGGAAGGCCTCCACCTGTGGCCGTGAGGCATCTGCACTGGCCCCAGGACCGGCCGGTCGGGCTTCTGATGGGATGTGTCAGCCACAGGGCCGTGGACGTGTCGGCGATGGCCTCCGTGCGACGGCCACCGCCACCCGGTGCGCCGGCGACGGCGCAGCGGCGCACTGAGGTGTCCCGGTTCGCGAGTAATGGCCACCGGTGACACACGTTGGTGTTTGCTATGCTACTGTGCTAGGTAATTTGTTTCATCTTGTCACTGCTTTTTTCACCTAGGTGATTGAGAGATTGACACAATGCATGCGTCTCTCTGTCAAAGAATGCACGGAGTAAATCATGCATGAACGAAATTAAGTAATTTATATGTAATATATGAGCATCTTTACGACTTAAAAAGCACATTCGTCATTCTCTTTCCTCTCACATGTCACGCACAGCGCATACTTCTCGAGAAAATCAGAAAGAAAATACTACTTCTTTCTATTCGATATACTAACCTTGGTCTATTACAAGTAAGTCTATAAAATAATCAATAACCTATCATAACTTAATATTTTGTTATAAAACACAGACTTTAGCAAACACTATAGATCCACAAGTTTGGCTAGAGTTAATCTTTCACGGTGGTTTCCGACAGCTAGCTATGATGCGTTGAGCCTCAATGGCTCTTTTACCAGTCTAGAAATTAAGGTTTTTTTTGACAAATTAAGTTTGTCACACCAAGATCTTACTTTATCGAAGGTGTGGTATGACGTAACAAGGTTTGGTAAAAATATATCTAAATAACGCGTGGATGCAAGTATGAGTTAAGTATGGCACGTCATATTATAGCAATCAACTAAACATCGTACTAACAAGTTATACACGTCTAATGCACCATTTGGATTAGTGTTTTGGATGAGTTTATTGATATCAAGCAATACAAGTAATATCATTAGTATAAAATTAATTAAATATTAGCTATCGTAAACTTTAAAAATATTTTTTTAAAGAAAGTTATATACAGTAAGTATCTTTAAAAATATATTATTTAGCAGCTCAAGAAATATATTCATAAAAGAGAAAGTAGCTCTGAACCAAATGCTGCCTAAAGTTCGGTGGCAATGTGGCTACCAAATAGATAGGCCGTAAATCCACCGCTGGCTACAGTTCACAATTTGGAGCCAAAATTTCAGGTCTGTTGGTCCTGATATTTTGCACCTTTGGCTAAAAAAAATAAATTGGTTTGAAGCAATAAATTTGTTTAAATTCAATGAATCTTTGATCAAAATTCAAAACTTCTGTATCAAACTTCCAAATTATCGGCCCCCACTCCCAACAAAATTATCTCCTATTCCAAAATTGTGAACCCTGCCGCTGGCTGGTCGTAATCAGAATGTTTTGAATCAGGGGGCTTCCCCTAATGAAAAAAAATTCCAGGACACGACAACAACAACAGGGAAAGGAAAACGGGGGAAAAAAATCAAGGCAAGGCGTTCACAATTTCAACGGCGACGTTTTGGTCGTTGCCGAGACGTTGCCTTCCGTACCCATCACCAACACCACACCGGCAGTACTGCACTGCACTGGCTGGTCACCATGCATTCACACGCCTCCTCTTAATACTCAGGCTCGGATTAATTGGATCCCATTTCAACTCCATATCCACACCGGAGAGACGGCGATCCGAGTAGATTGCAGATATGGCTGGGATCACACGCCGTCTGATCTGATTAGCCATGCCATGACCTAGGTTTTTAGGCTCCTGTAGCTTTCTTCTCAGCTCCTGCAAGACTGAAAGGGAAAAGAAGAGAAGAGAAGAGAGAGAAGGACTGTTAGGTTCTTGTTCTGTAATTGATTTTATGAATTTGACATGTGAAATTGTGAATGCATGTCATGATCTACTCAGTCATGATTTGCAATAAGATTGAATGGGAAAAGAAGATCGAGGAGGGACAAAAAGAATGTTACGATCTTCCTCTTAAATTGATTTATGCACTTGACATGTGAAATTGTGAGTGTGTGACATGATCTGATCAACTATGACTAGCAAAGTTGCAATAAGCCTTGGTGTTTGGTGAAGCATGGCCATCAGCTCCTTGTTCTCTTGACAGCTAGCTTTTCAACGAGGTCCAAGAGATTAGCTGAGCTAGCTATTCATTAGAGAGTGGTTATCATCTTTTTCAGGGGAAAAGATGTGTCCTAAGAAATAATGACTCGTAATTGTGCTGTCATATAAAACACATGAATTATGTCATCAGGCCTTTTCCAGATTTAATTTGAATGTGCAGCTAAAGTCTTGAGCTTTGAATCTGAAACTGATAGATAAGTCATAAAAAAGTTACCTATTGGAGAGGATAAAATATAGGTGAAACTTTTTAATATGATGCTGTGTTTGTTTCTGCATCTCAAGCTTTAGGTCCATTTGGAGATGCAAGTATTTCATAAGAATCTTGCAAATTATGGTACAAATCATACAGAAGTCCTCTAGAAATGCCCAAATCCAAAGGGAAAACAGGGATCTTGTGTACCTCATTGTTTCTTCAGTGTCTGATCAAACTTGTTCAGTCCGATCTTGGACAATTTTTTCAAAGCATATCTGTGCTTGTTGTAGACGAACTGCATTTAAAAGTGTGCTGTAGACAGGAAGCACATGCATTAGTACATATTTGGGAAATAAAATCAAGTGATCGTGGCATTTCTACTGTGTACCAAAGCATGTACCATCACACATCTTCCATTTCAAAGAAAGATATACCATTACACATTAAGAAAATAAATGTTAAAACCCGAACAGATCATGTTATTTCCTATATGATAACACACTCCCAGAGAAGAAAGGCACCATGAATCATGAGAGCATGAACTATAACATCAAAAAAGAGAGCAAACAATGTCATCTCGTATTCCAGAGTAGCTGTCAAATCAATCATAGGCACAAAGGCTCATTGACAACAGCAACATATTTCCCTCCTCAATACAATTGATGTGGACACAAATTGACCAAATGTTACACTTATAATACATCCTCCAAAATTATTTATAAGATTGGCTAGGAAGGAGGGATGAACTAGGATCCTGAGATTAGACTATGCTGAGACTGGTACTTTTATCACCATCATCTGGAGGAGCCAAGGCCTATCAAGGTCTGGATCAATGAAAGAGTGACAAAGAAAATTCTCCACTTCAACATCAAGCAATTGTCTACACCAAGCCACTCGGTTTGATGGGCAGGAACCTGGCCCTGAGCACCTGTGCAAAAAAGGGTTAATGCTTTATAGTAGCTCATAAATTGTGATTCTTGGAAGGAAGTTTTAATAGGAATGATCGAGAAGCACAAGTCTACAGATAATATGTAAGTTCTTTCTGTCATAGAACCATGTGAGGCTGATATTAGTAAGAGAATGAATCTCTGAACACTGCTGGTTCCAGTACCTGTACTCAAAGAAGCAAGCAGTTCGTTCATTCTCAGATCTGTTCCAGTTATGCCACCCAGCAGGCTTAATACAGCGATCCATAAAAGTGTGTGCAAAGACAACCCTCGCAAACGGTCCCCAGGGCCGACCCAGGAACATATATCCAGCTTCTCCATTCCCAGTAATAATACACCTGCATGCATTCATCCGCCCAAGCATCACATCAAGCAGGAGCAGAAAAAAAAGCACATTAAAAAAATGATCAAAACACATATCAAACTTATTGTACAAGCAAGGGAAATTTAAGGGACTCACTAAACATACAATGAAACAACTCACCTCAAGAACACATAGCCAGTAGTTTCTGATGAGGATTTCCGGCTGTGAGCAGTAATATATCCCGCTGATTTGCAATGAATATGGCAATGTTCCAGCAAGGCAATAGAGTTGCCGAAAATAAAGTCACAATTACCTTCGATGTAACAGTCTCTTAAGTATTGTTTTCCGTAATGTAAATATAACGTGTCCTGCAGGTTTTATTGGACAGAAGTCAAAATATCATAAATTAACAAAAGTAATGCCAGTTATTATCTTAGCTAATGAATTGATTTAACCAAGAGACGAAGAAATGAGCGTACTTGCCAACCAAGGAACCTGCAATTGTAGAAGGCGCACCTATCTGCTGTTACTCGGAGTGCAACTGCCTGCCCAGACCCCTGCACCACAATAGGTACATCAGCTTTCTGCACTCATCACACAGGCATCTTTCTATGCAAGGAGAACAAGTTTCGTCAAAAGAAAGAAAAAAAGAACAAGGGAAAAACAAGCACCTGAGGAGCTGAATTCTCGAATGTGACATTCTCTGCAATGAAATCTTCCCCTTCCACAATAACTGTACCACATCCGAACGTCCCTGTCCCAATAACCCTGGATGACTTTACAAGTGAAAAGGGTAAAATGATTAATTATAGAGCTATTCAAAATGCACAAAAAGGAGCAGTTAAGAATTTTGCAGAACTATGCAGTCAAATTTAGGGGCCAGTTATGGTCTGGCTAGCTACTGAAATGTCAAATATTTTTCTTGAACAAGTCCGAATGTAAAGTGCCTTCATAGCTTTTGAGGTAGAAATCTTGTACACCTCAGTTGAAAGTTCCCTGTACCTACCTCTTGCACATAAACTCACATACTAATAAACTACAAGGTACGACAGTTCAACATAAAGTTTGCTCAAAATCATAATACTCTAAGAAATGCACCGACATGGGGCACGTCATCTGAAAACAACATAATAGAAGCCATGAAACGGTGTGATCACTACACAGGGATACATACAAATGTACACCTGACCAGCAAGCATTTCTTAATGCCTAGCCAGCATCGCCAACGAGGAATAAAATTAAACAACCATTCTCAAATCACTCGAATCAAAGTACGCAGCTCGCTATACTAACTAATATTCGGACCGGTCAAGTGTCATGGAGAAGGATCACTATGTGCAGGCAGGCACTTCCGAGTTTGGCATTTCATCGAGCAGGAAGCGGGCGTCGCGTGAGCGTGAGAGCACAGCGTCCACAGTCCATACCTGGGCGTGCTTGATGCGGGTGGCGGTGTTGTCCCAGGTGATGACGGTGGCCTCGGGGGAGGCGCCCGACAAGGTGACGAAGCTCTTGGTCTTGGCGACGTAGACGGGCTCCCTGTACACCCCTGGCCCGAGGCGGATCACCGTCCGCACCCTGTTCCCCAGAGGCACCGCGTCCACCGCCGCCTGCACCGTCGGGAACACCGCCTCCTCCTCCCCCTCCCCCCGTTCCCCTCCCCCTCTCCCCGGCGGCGCCACGCGGAGCACGCGCCGCTGCTGCTGCTGCTGTGCCATGGCTGGTCAGATCGGGCGTTTGGTTGGTGTGGCGGTTTCTCCCTAGCGCGTGGATTGCCTGGGCTCTCGGTGGTTGAGGAGGAGACGGAATTTATAGGCGTCAAAGGCGGAGACGGGTCCGCATGCGGCAACGCTGACGGTTCAGAGACTCTGCTCCGTAGGCCCGGGATGTCAGTGACAGTGACGGTGGCTTGCCTTTTATTTTACTAGGGGTGTGTTCCAAGTACGCTTTTTCAATTTTTTTTTTGTTTTTCACAGGCATATCTTTTAAAATAATAAATATTTTTTAAAAAAATATAGAGTAATTTTTTTAAAAAATATACATATTGATTTATTTTAAATTTTTTTATTGATATTTAATTAATTGTGCGTTAATAACACGTTTCACTCTAGACAAGTTTCCAATCCGGAGAAAGGAACACTCGTGATGTTGATCCCGTGTTGGGGTGTCATTTATCATTTCTTTTTCTGTTTGTTTTGGATTTCCTTTGGAAGATTCCTATGCCTACTACCGCTATTTTATTATTCCTCTTCACCATCACAGGACCGTCCATGATAAGTGCAATCACAGGCTAATCACTCGATAAACATGATCGTGGAATGATCGAGGGGTCTCTTTCCAGGACTGATTCTTTCATTTCGCAACGTATATATATCATCAATTCTTTTTTCACTAGTTTTTCACATATCTTGGGTGTATCTTGCAGAGGTGGTGTATATGGTTCATGACCCTATAGATTGATTAGTGCTCCATCGCTTCTTACAGTTACTACCTACATCTAAAAAGACTACAAATTTAAAACATATGTTTGTCTAGATTTATCTTTAAAAATAAGTCTTTTTAGGAGGTAGTAAGTGACATAGATACGAGATAACATTTTTCATACTCCACACTAGTCAACAGAAGCATATTGGCTGGTACCCCTTTCTATTAACAAATATAAGGTATTTTACCATTGCTAGGTAGTTTAAGCCAATAGGAAAAGACACATGCATCGCCCGGTGGATACGTCTTGCTTGTGCGAGTCATGGGATTAAATGGCCGATTACCCAGGCATCAATAGGATTTGATGGATTTCATTAGTTAATATATCAAGTGCAGTGTACTACTTAAAATCTCTTATTGATAAAATTTAAACCCTAAAATCCATTATATTTGTGGATGAGGACGTTTGCTTTGCGTATTTGTGCTTGCCTTGAACATAGGCCCATAGGGACAACCACTCTCACCATCTGTGCTACACCGATGATCCTTTTGTGTGTGCGGCAGCGACAATGCACGTAGCTAGATGGCAACACCACTCATCAAAGGGTTAATTATCTGTTAAGGAGAAGATGCATAATACTACCATGCATATTTTCCGTTTCGGTTCAACATCATTCATCGGTGGTCATATGCGTAAAATCCTCATAGGCTAATTTCAAATATTCTGTTTTTTAGTTTAATAAGGATAAGACTTATAGCCGCCGCTCATAACCAAGGATTGTGTTGATTTTTATCAAGAATATACTTTATACTTCACAGTCGTTCAACCTACAAGTTTTTATCCTAATTGGTTTTAGATTTTTGAAGTAATGGCTGAGATGATTTTCATTATATTAAAAAAAGATTTAATATGTCGTTTGAGTTTCAATATGCTATTGACATGTCTCAACACTAATTTGGTTGTACATGGTGACCAAAATTTTACATTTACCCCTTCAAAACCCATAGTGACAACAAATTACATTTATCCTCTCCGCTTCGGATTTGTCCCAACCTAAGTCATCTCTTATTTATCTTTTCTCCTCTTTTGAATCAGGATGGAGAAAGTAATGGTGGCTAGGGCTGGGGCAGCACGAAGTGCTTTCCATAGAAACCTTATATCATTCATGATCGCCATCTCTTCACTTTCGGAGTCAGATTAGTATACGGATGGAGTGAAAAGACATGTTCATACCAAGCACTTTAATGTCACGTAATACATTAAATCAAAATTATAATTTTAGATTAGCAATTTACAAGATTATAGACCTAAGTAATATCTAAGGCAAGTTTTAAGAACCGACCATCTATTTTACTTAAAATGATTTTAAAAAGAAATAATATCACAATTATTTTTACAGCTGTTTAATTTCCCGTGGTCAGTCGAGAGAATCTGCCGTGCCGTGCGGCTTAGCCGAACAGATGGGCTGCACACACAGCTTGCTCTCACCTCACGCAGCACGCTGCCTTTCCCTCTTCCCATCGTCATCGCCGCATATTCCTGGACGGTTGTATAGCTAGGCAGGTTCATCACCGTCATCATCTGCGCCGGCCATACCTCGCGCTGGACGAGACGAGTGCATGGTGGTGGCCCGCTGCGTAGGTTGGTCGCAGACTAGCAGGCGAGCGTGCGCCAGGCAGCAAGCGGCAATGGCTGAGCCATGCGCCATGTGCCACACCTCTTTTTTTTTTTCGTCCTCCGCCACTGTTCACAAAGAGTAACAAGCACATATATACTGCTGTTTTTTTTTCTTTTTGTCAACAAGAGATCGGCTAAAAGACTTCCAACGCTTATTAGTACGCGATGCCAAAAGCAGTCCAAGGTTCAAGAGTGAAGGCTTGGACTGATTCAGAACCCACACAGACGAAGGACGTTGATTTCAGGAAACACGTGCTGGAGACTGACTGATTGTGCTAGAACGCCACCTGGTGTTTTCCCCTCCCTGTACCCGCTATCTAAACTCTGAACTCCGTAGTCTGCAGACTACTACGAGCTCTCAGAACCTGGGTTCCCTCTTTCGCTGCTGCAACAGTAGAAACGTGGCAGCTTCACCCGACTACAACACCTGAAGAGCATAACACACGAGTCATGCCTGCCTCAGGACAATACCAGCCCAAAAGCTGAAAAAAGATTTTTAAAAAAACCTGACTATCTGGAGTGCACACTGCATTCTGCAAATGCTAGGCATGTGTAGTTAGGTTAATACTGTTCGGAAGATGTGTCTTGTCAATGACGGAAGAAGGCATTTCTTTTTCCACGTTCTAAAGGCTAAAGAGTAATGCACTAAAATAACATATTGAAGTCAAATAGCCTGTCTCGCACATCGTGTTCCATGCTAACATACAAAGATACAACTTCAAACAACAATGAATTGGTAATAGATATTCCCCATGCTTGACTGATTAATCATCGGTGTGATAGTGCTTCACTTGTTTGTGAATTCAGACAAATGATTATAGATGCATCAAGGGACATGCCGGCATAATTACTTTTTGTGTACATACTCTACCATCATATTTGTACATATGCATGCTAACCGGAAAAGTAAAGGATGAGTTCATTGAAAACAATATAAGAAGAGCCAACATACATGCACGGATGTTCAACGAGCATAGAATATCATGAATCGCATGTGAAAAGCAGTAGAACAATCCAAATGGCTCAGATTGAATGCAGCACCCATCAGTAACAGGCAGTGACAACTGACAATGGCTCAGAATACTGCTTTGCAGAATGAGTTCACAGCTTGAAGCTGACACAAAGAAGATATCCTCTGATGCTCTGTTCATTAGATTAAAATGGAGATAGCCTGAATAGGTTTCCAATATGTATGTCCAATTCCTTCCCCAAACAGATTGCTGCAGCAAGATTTGACTATTTGAGGACGAACAACCGAAACACATGCCAACTGAAAATGAACAGAAACTTAAAATAGGATGTTGTCCATATCCCTACTCTCTCCGTTCAAACAATCGGAGGTAAGAATGTAACGATCAGAGAAGACGACGATCATGGCCTTCCGCCCTCAGAGGCACAAGCAATTCATCAAACACCTGGCGTGCACAAGCTACACAACTACTACTACAGATTAAGCGATAACCAATGGAAATGCGAAAAATCATATCCCAGTAGATTAAAAACACGTCATACATACAATCCGATTCCGCTGAAATGGGACAGGAGACAAACCTTCTTCCTAGGAACAGCCATGAGCTCCATGGCGGCGCCGTGGGAGGAAGGGAGCGCGAGTGCAGGGGCCTCGGAGACCACCGCAGCGGGTGGAGGAGGCGTCAGAAGTGCGGGTAACCCGCACGGGATGCGCGGGAAAGCCCTCGCCGCCGCCGCCGCCATGGATGGGTTGTCACAGATTCACAGGGGAGGAAACCTTGGGCGATTTGGGGACTTGGGCTCGCCGAGTTGAAGCGGTTCGGAAGAACACATCATGGAGGATGATCTAGCGGTTCAGTCTTGATCGGACGGTCAGGACGGGCCGGGGAGTAGACTGATGCTTTGGTTTTCGGTCATTTCACTCCAGCCCGAGTTAACAGACAGCTCAGTAAACCGGTTATATTTTTTAAAAAAAAAATCTAACTAAATTTCAAATCTTTAGCAAAATTTATCTGAATTTCACCGTTTTCAAACGGTTCTCGTAACAACAAAAGGGTTGCACTACTTAAAAGTTAGAACACAGTTCCTACGTTATGGATTTTTTCGAAACGCAGAAATTTTATAAAATTGTCGTAATTCGTCTAATTTTCCTTTAAAAATCCTAATACGTAGGCCCTAATACACTGTTTAGTGTATGATTACTTTACTAGGCTACTGATTAATTATAAGCGCTATTAAAACTTCTCACTTGTACGTACTCTTGTTTAAAACGGAAACTCGTTTTATTTCTTACTACTGTACGTCGGACAAACTCAACATCCATCTCGTGCTCTCACTCGATCGACCTACGAATCCTTCTCGGCGCTCTCCTCCTCCTGCGCCGCCTTGCTCACCCTCTCCTTCTCCTCCTCCTCCTTCTCCGGCGTCGGCGGCGGTGACGGACCGCTGTGCATCGCCGACACCCTCGCCTGGACGCGCTTGTAGAACCCCGGCGTCGGCTCGTACCCGAACAACCTGTGTAGCACCTGCAAAAGAAGCAGAGCAACCAACCATGCATCATCAAATTCACACATCACGCGCACCATTGACGCCGACGATCAAATCGAGCAGCTAGGCCATGCGGTTACCTCGACGAAGACGAACAAGGGCGCCGTCACCACTGCCTGCACCGGGCTGTCCACCAGCGCCGGCCGCCGCTTCTGCACACACACAGCTCCACCGTAAGATCGGTGCAACGAACGCAAGCAGTGGATGGACGCGCCGTCGCGGCGAAGGCGGGGAGGTGAGATGTTACGTTACCTCGAAGAAGGCGTGCGCGAAGAACTGAGCGGACCAGAGGAGAATCTGAGCGGTGAGAATCGGCTTCCAGGCTTCAGCGAGCGTCCAGAGACCGGCGGCGTCGGCGAGGAGGTTGCCCGCGCCCCATCCGGCGACGCAGAGCAGCGCGGCGGCGGTGCCCGCGCGGCGGTCCATGAGCGCGTAGAATGCGCCGAGAGCGACGGCGACGGGGAAGCCGAGCTGGACAGGGAGGTACTGGCGGCAGAGCGGGCAGTAGAAGCGGAACAGCGGCAGCGGCGGCGCGTAGCGGAGCGGGAGCAGCGCCGTGAGAAGGATGGGCCAGACGCAGACGGCGTGGACGAGCAGGTTCGCCCGGTGGGCGTGGTACGACGCGTAGAAGGCGTAGTGCCTCTCCAGGTCCAGCGCCCGCCGCAGCCGCGCCATGGATCTCCTTCTGCTACTTGGATCGAGACGAGGGACGCGTGTGCTCTGCTTTCTTCTTCGGCGAGAGGATAGAGATGGAGAGGAAGCAATGGAGGAGGATGTTGTTCTTATGGCGCGGTGGGTTGGTTTGGGCGGCCCGATCTCTGCTGGTTTTGGAGGCGGTCGAATCCAGCGGCAGGCGGCGTGTGGTTTGGTTTCCAGCGGCGGTCGGCCGTGGCGTTGACGGCGAGGAGGGGGAACAGGCGGCGGCGCACACCGGCATGGCCCGGTTCAGCTGCGCGGGCAAGTGGTTTTCTCCTTCCCCTTTTCCTCTAGCCAACGTCGGTTAGGCCATATTGGCATATTGCCATATACGGCCCAAATTATTGAAGGCCATAGCCCACTGGTTGGCCAGCCCATTACCATGGCGTTTATTTGGGATAAACTGGAATTTCATGACCAAGTATACTTAATTATATTCTCTGTCTAAAAATATAATATTTTAGCCTTTTTCTGTTTTAAGTTTAAGGAAGAAGAAAAAAAAACTATAATACCGCTCGTTTAGTGGGAGTGATTGAAAAGTGAGAGATAGTTGAAAGTAAAATTAGGAAAAACTAAATAGGGGTGGTTATTAGGGAGGGAGGAGTATATTGGGATAGATAAATTTTAAGTGCTAGTAGCCTCTATGTTTTATAACGGAGGAAATCATTTTTTTAATATGGCTTATTTACAGTTCCTTTGGCATCAGGCAAAACGGTAAACAAGGTGTAGCTCAATTAGTCTGCTGCACCTTAATCGACTATTCTGTCCTATGCGATTATACAACATCTGAGAGCTAGATCATTCACTACCACAGATCTACTCAATTGTCTGTTAATATCAAAATTTAATAATTTTCTCTAAATACGATTGGAGAGCTGATTGAATTATTGAAAGAGGTCCATTAATACATGAAAGAGTCGATCGGATGAATGAAGATGGATTCGATTTAATTAAAGATGAAAGATTATCTAGATGATACCCGATCTGAGTAAAAGTCGTGGAAGTTACGGTAGACTATTTTTATCTTTGTAAAATATATCGATAAGTAAGTTTAGTTAGTTCTTATAGAGAGTTTTTTTCTGTTTAAAAAATAATATTTAAAGGTTATTTGTAACTATATCAAACTCATGTAACCTTAGTGTATAAATATAGACCCCTAGAAGCTTGTAAATTATCGACATAAATTAATACAATCTCGACGTATTATCATCCTAGTTTATCTAGGTTTTTACCCATAAATTCTGGCTCTCGATACGGGCCTGCATCGGTTAAGGCCGATATCTAGCAAAGGGGTAAGTCCCACTGCTATCTTAGTGTATCCGTTCTGCCTAAAGCTGTATCGGTTAGATTCGATTTTTTAGTCCGATCAAATATATCACATCATGTTTACGTGGGTTTTATTGGTTTATCGAGCTCTTTCTACTGTTATCGGTCTCGTGATGTATCGGTTAGGTCTAAGCTACTAGATTATTGGTAGTAGATTGAGTCGTAAGCTAATAGGTCTTTGCGTGACGATTCATCGGAGTGGCTAGCCGATAAGTTATCCATATATTAAGCTTCACACCTAGTGTATCAACTTCTCAACTGATATATATATATCCTATTTAATAATTAATCCGCTATTGATTGAGCTGGCTCTATTAGATCTTGCATCGAGATCTAGCGGGTTTCATTACCCCCATCGGCTTAGCTAGCCGATGAGTTTACTTATATGTTTGTATCAGACCCACAGCTAATAGCAACCGATGGGTTTACCTGGTCCCTCCATCATTACATCCGATCTAGCTCCCACCGTTTTGGCGCGTTAGCCTTAGTTTTATACTATCTGAATTTGGTCTAATCTATTAAGACTGGCTCTAACAGAACCATTATCGGTGATTACTGAGTCTTGTCCTTTCTAGAGATCAAACCTCGCTCTCTAGCACTTATTGCATATTCTGTTCAAAGCGTCATTGGTTTTAAAGACAATCAGTCTTTTATTTTATTCCTCGTTATTCGCCTATACTATCATCGGCTTTCTAGTTGATGTATGAGCGCTACAGTTCCTATCGGTCACCAGCCAATAGCAGGGGCATATTGGACTTACAGCCGATAGCTATCTTAACTCTATCGGTCACCAGTCGATAGTTGGAGTGCATCGGACTCAGCTAATGGCTATCTTAATCCTATTGGCACATCCAACCAATAGCAGGAATACTTATCGGTCTATTAGCTGATTGGCTCGATGATCTAATTCTATTTATTTTTCTTGTCAATTAGAGGTCAAATTAACTGGCATACCTGCAAATTCAATAACCCGAAGACTCCAACGAGTTGAAGGACCTGCATTGAAGCTAAGTAGATCTCCTAGGCTTTCGCGTGTTCATGCGATCACATTGTACCTCCACCAGCTCACGCTCGCTTGCCCTCTCGACGTGCCTCTCTGCCTAGTTCGATTGACTTGCGTGTCAACACTAGAACAATTCACTTGTGATAGGTTTCAGTGCCTCATCATAGATAGCCTCGCCTTTGATGGGTCATAGTAGAAACCTATTAAAGATGAGGCCGAGTGGCTTGACTCATCATAGATGAGGCCTTATCTATGACGGACCAACCTTTGAACCTGACAATGGTAAGCTATGCTTATCTCTGACGAGTCCATTAGCTAGCCCGCCATAGGTGTTCGGTCACCTATGATAAGCTACGGTTTAAAACTCGTCACATGTAAGGGTTTGACACCTATGATGGGTTTAGGACAGCACCCGTCATAGATGATCGAGCATGTTTGATGTGTGGATGTCTTTACAATCATCAAAGGTGTGTTTACACCAAAATTTGGTTAGCCCCTGTGGATAGATTGGAGAGCCGATCGGTTCAGTGGGAAGAGTCTGATTGATACAGGGAAGGAGCTAGTCAAAAGGATTGAGGAATGATTCGTTTCAGTTATAGAAGATTATCAAGATGAGATCGAATCTGAGAAAAAGCCGTGGAAGTCACGGCAAGATATTTTATCTATGTAAAACGCATCTTGTGAAGATAAGAAGGTTTAGTTAGTTTGGTTAACTTTCTTAGAGATATATTTTTATATTTTTAGGAAATAATGTCCGATAGTTGTTGTAACCGCGTCAGATTCTTGTAATTCTAGGGTATAAATACAGACCCCCTGAAAGCTTGTAAAATATCTCTCGATCAATATAATCTCGACGCTTTACTACCCTAGTTTATGTGGGATCTATCGGTTTATCAATCTCTCTTTTCTATCGTCGGTCTCATGCTGCATCGGTTAGGTTTGACCTACGAGACTACCAATAGTAGATTGAGCCATAAGCCTGTAGGACTTTACCCGGTGTTTTATTGGAGTAGCTAGTCGATGAGTTATCTATACACCGAGCATCATGCACAGTGTATCGACTCCTCAGCCGATACACATACGTCTTCAGTGACTTCCTTTGAGCATCACGCTTAGTGTATCGGCCTCTCGGTCGATACATGCATATCTTTAGAGATCTTCTCTTATCGACTCAGCTATCCGATAGGCTCGCTCTTTCCTTCTATCATAATGTCTTATCTAGTCTCTGTCGTCTCTATGCTCTTAGTCTCAGTCTCATACTGTCTTAGTTTGGTTCGATTAATCGAGGTTGAATCTAACGGTTCTGTTATAGTGGTCATTGGGTCTCGTACTTTCAGAGGATCAGGTCTCATTCCTTCTTATTCATCGCACATTACATTCGGAGCGCCATCAGCTCTGTAACTGATGGATTTTTTTATATTATTTCTTGCCAATCTACATAAGCCTACATCGGCTTTTCAGCCGATGAACGAGCACTATAACCTCCATCGGCAACTAGCCGATAGGAGGATCCCATGTGCTATTCTTTAAATACTCTTTTCTAGAGTACCATTGATTTTACAGCTGATAGAATCATTATCGTATTATTTGAATATCGTTTTATGTCTTCGTCAACTCTACAGCTGATGGACCAGCGTTACTCCTTCATTACATCCGAAGCGCCATCGGCTCTATAGCCAATGTATCTTTAATTCCCTCTATCGCCATCCACCTACGCCTTCATCAACGTGCCAGCTGATGGAAGAGCGCTCAGTCCCTATTGGCAACCAGCCGATAGGAGGAGTGCGTCGGATACGACCGATGACTATCTCAACCCTATCTGTAGCCAGCTGAAAGCAATAGTTTGTATCGGTCCATCGTTTGACTTACTCGTTCTTTTTACGTCATAAATTGCAGGGTCAAATTAACTGGCACGCTCGTACCTTCACTGTCGCGACGAAGGGACCACGAAGTGAGCCAAAGGACCTTGAGTGGAGCCAAGCAGGTCTCCCAGGCATCGGTGTGCTCGCGCCATCGCACTGGTGTGAGTATATTTTTGGTACATCCGGTGGGATAATCGAAAGTGCCTTCGAGCCAAAGAAGCAAATCGAAGGAACTGTACTGGAGTCAAACAGATCTTCTAGGCCTCGGCGTGCTTGTGCCATCACACTGGCACAATCCAGTGTGAGCATATTTTTAGTATGCCCGATGGGATAATCGGGAGTGCCTTCGAGCCAAAGAAGCAAGCCGAAGAATCTACACTGAAACCAAGCAAATCTCTCAAGCCTCGACGTGCTTGCGTCGTCGCACCAACGCGATCCGGTGTGAGCAAGGTGATTTGGCATACCTCTAACATATGAGTTCATGCAAACCGAGATAGGTGTAGTCCTTTGTGTATATACCTTCATTGACATATTGTATGGCTATTCTGCCCTATGTTACATTGTACATAATTTGGTTAAGAGGGGTAAGGGGCATGTAACAATCCAAAAATTGTAACATGTTGGAAATTTATATATAGTAAAAATTATTGACAAAATACCATATGTGTGAAATTATTATTTTTGTTGTTTTTGATTTTACATGGAATAATTTAATTTGAAACTAATAATTTGAAACCAGCCACAGCCTTTTGTTAACTGCCCAACACCCACTTGTTGTCCACCAGCCAAAACTGCAGACCGAGCCCCTCGGCATCGACGGGAACAGCCGCGCCACGCCGCGACCCGGAGGCGGCCCGAACAGAACCGCCGACGCCGCCCTCCAGCGAACTCCCTCCTCCGTGAGTCTCCTCCCTTATCCTCTCGCCGAAACGTTCCTAGGACATCCCTAAGCCTTCCCCCGTCACCAATTTCAGGAGCTCGCCGCAGGAACGCCACCGCCATCGTCGCCGTCACTCCACCGCCACTGGTCGCCGTTGCTACGCCGCTTTGACCCGCCTCAGCACGAATCAAGCCCCTGGTTAGGCTCTACGTAGTCCCTATATGCTCCCCTAGCCTTGAATCGAGCCGCTGCCGACCGTAGCGCCTCGGCCGCAGCCACCCGAACCACCACCGCCGCCATTGCCACGCCGCCGCCAGCTCCGAGCTCCGCGTGCGCAGGAAATGGTCGCCAGGACTCCCTATACCTTCCCCGGCCTTCGGCCGAGCCAGCCTCTGCGCTGCTCGTCGCCAGCGAGCTCATCCCGAGCCGCCCGCGTTCTCCTTCACTCGTTTGGTGAAGGGGAGAAGATAGGAACCCAAATGTAAATAACAAAAATTATAGGGCTCGAAATACAAGAAAGTGAGACACTTACATCTGGGATCGTAGACCAAAATGTAATTCGACAAAACTCTTGGGCTTGAGAAATAAAATTCTGAGTCACTGACATGTCGACCCCACTAATTTAAAATGAATGCGTAGATACGCCTTCACAGTAGGAAAGCATATTAGCGTAGTGCGCTTTAGTTCTTTAGAAAATGAATTGATAAATTCGGGAAAATAATTTCTGTGAATTATTTTTGTACTGAAAAATGCTGAAAATGTAGAAAATCTTAGAAAATTCATTTTAACTCCGATTGAGGTGAACCAAATTTTGTTAGATTCATAATATTTTTATCTTTAATACTGAACACTCAAACATAGCAATAATATTCTTTAAATTTTAATTATTTTAAATTTAAATACTAACTTTTGTATTTATAGTATTTAAAATTTTAAAATGAGATAACTCACACATATGACAACGGATTTAGGTGATTCTTTTTCCTAAGTTCATCTAAAATCATCCTCTACATACTGTGCATGTTCATGCATCTTGGAGCATATTTTATTTTGAAGATTTATTGGATGTTCTTTTTGAATGTATGTTTAAATTTAAAGAGAAAAGGAATTGATCGTTGCCGCTGACCAGAGTGTATAGACAAAGAGATATTTGAGGAACCACTTGAGCAAGGCAAGTATAATTTCTTTGACCATATTGAATCCTATATTTTCACAAATGTTTTATTATATATAATTTGCATGTGATGGTTTATAAATATGGGTAACGGTAGAAATGTCCTACTTGCTGCATTAACTACCTTGTTAAATTGATTCCCTCACCATTTGATAACCCTAGACCATGGGTAGCTACTTTCAAGTACCAAATTGGATATATTTAAGATACTATTATAGCTAATTGCTTACAAAATTTAAGATGGTTACAAATGACATGATATTCGCTCTTTACAAATGGGATATTTAAAAATATTATATACACAATATGCCTCTATTGTTTGTGAAAATTAAAAATTAAAAATGATGATTTTAAACTTGGGTGGCAAGTGATGTGATATAATGGTAGTTGCACACCAATGGTGGGAGTATTCACTCGGGTCAATTAAAGATTAAACTATGTGTCACCAATTAAGATTATAGTGCAACCACATGTATTATTTATATGGTAACCTTAGCTTACTAAGTTGTTTATTATTTTGCCTTGCAATTTTTAGGCTGGAGTAGTATGAGTTATAGTGTGTGTTGATGATGATTCTATTGTTTTGAGTTTAACTCGGAGGAGCTACCCATGTGTCAGGATACGATATGGGTATCTAATTTTGTTCAATATAATGGCATTGTGCCTATGGGGAACCATTTGGGTTTCCATCACAATGTTAGGATTAAGGTGTGGGCTACCACCAAATGACTTTAGGTCATATGCCTAGTGTGCATTTCCGCACATCGTTGCTGATGCAAGACTAGGCTTTAAACAACATAATGACTTCGTTATGAGCACTAGACCACATCAATATGTAGAGTGTTGTAGTGCCTCATGAGCATGGAACAAACTATAATGTTCATATCATATGGGTAAATATGTACAAACTCTACAGAGTCTAATCTGATTAATTAGCCGTGCTCACAACCATGAATGACTTGGTGAAATGGTACAAGTTGGGCGTGCCGAAATTGTCTCGCACGACCACGCCGATGTCTAAGAGGTCTGCTTAGTTCCAGTGCATGCCCGTCGGCTTCTCTCCGTGGCTCAAGGTACACGCACTGGAGCCCATAAGGTTCGCTTAGCTCCGACGCGACGGTGCGGGTGTGGACATACCAGTTAATTTAACCCTGCAATTGACAAGGAGGTGAGGCAAACGGGTCAGTTGGACGATGGGTTGATTACGAGCTCTCGCTGTCGGCTGACCGCCGATAGGATCGAGTTGGTCATCGATCGTGTCCGGGTAGCTCCTGCTATCGGTTGATCGCCGATAGGTATTAAGACGCTTTTCCATTGGTTGGGGAGCCGATGAAGCCATAGATAGATGTCGACGAAGGATGTGATGGCTCCAGATGTAGTGAAAGCGAGATCCCGATCTATCAGCCGCAGAGCCGAAGGAGGTGCTAAAGGGTATTCAAAGAATGGCAAAGCATGCATGATCTCTCCTGATTACCGACAGAAACTGTAGCGCTCGTTCATCAGCTGGGAGGCCAATGAAAGCATATGTGAACTGGCAAGGAATTGTATAAAAGACACACCGGCTGCAAAGCCGATGCCACTCTGGATATGGCAGCATGAGACTCGTCGCCCGTCGTGACGCTGCCGCCAGCACCGAATCTCAAAGATTGGACCTAATAGAGACAGTATGAGACCGAGGCCAACGACAATGGGACAGTGGACGCTGGATCGGTCGTGCCGAAGTAAGGGCAAAACGAACCCATCGGTTAGCTAAGCCGATAAGAGGACGTCTCTAAAGACAGGCGTGCCTCGGTCGGAAAGCCGATGTGCTTGGTGTGGTGCCCGAGGGAAGTCTCTGAAGACGGATGCGTATCGGCCGAGGAGCCAATACTCTGGGTGTGGTGCTTGGGGTATAGATAACTCATCGGCTAAACACTCTGATGAAACGTCGTGTAGAGACCTATAGGCTTATAGCTCAATCTTCCATCGGCAGCCTCGTAGGTCGAGCCTAACTGATGCAGCACGAGACCGATGACGGTAGAGAGAACTTGATAGACCGATAGAATTTACACGGATGTGATGCGGTACAACCGAACTACCTAAGAGGTCAAATTTAACCGATGCAGCCTTAGTTAAAGCGAGACATACCGGAATAGTAGTTAGACTTACCTCTTCACCGGAGATTGAACTTAGGTGATGCAGCTCCGCGTCGACAGCCAGACCCCATTGGTAAAAACCTAGATGAACTAGGGTGGCGATGCGCTAAAATTTTATTGATCAAAAGATGATTTACAAGCTTCTAGGGGATCTATATTTATACCCTGTGTTTATAGAGTCCGACGCGGTTACAATAACCATCGGACGTTATTTCCTAAAAATATAAAAGGAAAATATCTCTAAGGAAGTTAATTAAACTAACTAAACCTTTCTATCTGTATAAGATACAATTTACATAGATAGAATACCCTGCCATGAGTTCCACGGCTCCTCCAATTTGACCTCATCTGGATAATCTTCTATACTTAGACTGAATCCTTCCTTACTTTGTTCGATCGGCTTCTTCCCTGTAGCAATCGAACTTTTCTTTACTAAAACGATCGTCTTTCCATTCTATCCACAGGCTTACCAAATTATGGCGTTAACACAAGTATAGTGCTGGTAATTTATTAAATGATTTGTGAAATGGGTATGGTGAAATATTAGTGTTGATTATGCACGGTGTTGGATGAGAATAAAATGTTTACTTGTTGCCATGAAGGGCACAAGGATGGTATTATGATGACATTTATGATACTAGTGCTATTGTTTACTCTTTGATTTATAAATTTTGTTTTAATCTATTATTATTTACTATTGCCATACAAAATTTACTTTATGCTAAAAATAAGTCGCAAATATAGCCATATTTGATCTTAGCTTGCAATAATCCTACATTTTCTATGGTTTGAGTAGTACTTGCCAATACCTAGTGTATTGACCTACCTCTTGTTGTTTTTAGACTTGGATGTAGGATGTGAAGTGCCTAGTGATGATTACTTTGCACTGGGTACCGGAGTTTTTGAGGGTGGTTTTTTCTAGGGCGATTCCTAGTCGGTTGCATGTGGTTTGGTAGATGTGCATATCAAAGAATTTATGTATCTTGTATCTTATTTGTGTTGCATTTAAAACTCTTTTATTTGGCTAGTCGGCCTAATTATCATGTATGACTCTTGCAGCATTAAGTTATGCGAAACATTTTATCTATTTATATGTCATGTATGTGTATGGATGTGATAACAATATTTTGGATATGTGTACTAGCCACTAATCATGGGACTAGTACATGGTACGCTCTAGGTATTCGGGAATTCCATCCCTGCATGCCAACAAGGTGAATCTTTGTTCAAAATTTTGACAAAGTGTAAAAATAAGCTAAAATCTATTATAATATTTATTATTTGTTTTATTATAATTATTTTTGCTATATGATTTTCTATTATAGCAGATAGATCGATGTACAAAACTAACCGCCTGAGCTAGGAGTACAGAATTAGAGTTATTTTTGAATTCTTGAGTGCCACGGAGGATGATAAAAGAATGATGAGAACTGAATATGTGGCCTATTCATGCTTAGACTATATAAATGAGAAGATGGGTGTAGATATAGTGTAGTTATATCCTCATTTGATCCGAAAAGGTTTTATGAAGTATTACAACTGCTAGAGTAAGCACGGTGAGCAAGAGTTATCGAATTTCTAGTTGATGAAGTAGATGAAGAACTGACTGAGAAACAAGAAGATGTAGATGACATGTTTGCCCTTTTTCCGTTGGACGTTGATGTCATTAATGTTAACCATGATCTTTTTGAGATGGAGATGCTTCATGATGTTAAGTGCCAATTTACAATAGAAGGGATTATGAGAAGTTTTCTACTTTGGTGCCTGACTTAGAGACGGCTATGTATTCTGAATACAAGTAGAAACATATGAAGCTATATGTTGTGTTGAATCACTGTCATGATTAATATTTTGTGATAAACAACTAACTTTACAAATAATTTATTTAATAAAAATTGGTTTGAAAATATATGTGGATGTTGGTGTGAGTGCGTATGCTAATATAGGTCATGTTACGATATCTATGTTCAAAATGATTGTTTTATCTATTTGTGTGTAAGCGATTTGATATCAACTTTGATCAATAGCAATGAGTGGAACTATGCTCGTAAAGATTTAAGGTCTAACACAATTAGGATATCATGTGATAAGGTTAGACTAGTCAGGATTTTTAAAGTCAACATCGATCAATGGTAAGATCAGAACTATGCTAAGAAGGAGCCAAGGTTTACGATGGTCGAGGATGCTAGGTAATGAGGTTACACATATGGAAATACACAGTAGATGACACCGTCTGGAAGGATTTATTAAAGGGCTTTACGTGTTATGTGTTCTAACAAAATCACGAATAAAATTAGCAAACAAATCACGTGGAAAATAGAAGAGTTAAAGGATGCTACACTAATCAATATACTGTAGCAATACAATGTGGCATGTAGCGAGGTAGGTGATCCCAGCGGCTTGGCTTGGTGGATGGTCGGCCCATGTGGCAAGCAGACAAGCGCGCGTCTGCGGTACCAAAAAGTGAATGTCAACGTTGGGTTGGTATGTATAGGAGTTCAATACGGTAGAGGCTATAGTTTCTGTTTTAGCATTACAAATTCAATTTGGTAAATTGAAATAGTTTTGGAATTTGAGGGTTTAGAACAAGAGTTCTACTTATAGAGGTGGGTTTTTAGGTATAAATATAAAAGGGGTTGAGGCTTTAGCAACATAACTATAAGAAAAGAGAATCTAGGGTGTAGTTTTAAGAGATAAAACACACTTTGTAAATATATCTTCATACAATAAAATCGATCTACTTTTAATAATTTCACAGGTTGTGTTCTTTGCTTGTGAACGATTAGACAAATGGTGGCAAGATGGTTAGACCGACAGCTAGAAAGTGGTTGGACTAGTGACATCTTGGTAATATAATGCAACTTCATCTAGTTCATATGTATATTTTTATTAAAAAAATTTAATTTTTAGTAATTCTTTCATTCACCTCTCCTCTGGTAGGCTTGATTTTGTGTTTCAATACTACAAGTGGTATCAAAGTCTTCTTTTTGCTTCTTTTTTGATTTTAATTGATCTCGAGTTACAATTGCGGATAAATATACGATCAAGCCACATGTTTTTGATGAAGTTGATTTTCCTTATTGGTGAAAAAAAACAATTATACATTATGTCCCTAAACTTTGATATTTAGAAAAAACTTTCAAAACCTTATGTTATTTCGGATGAGATCACTGTGGCTAATAAAACTGATTTTGAAAATAATTGTACAGCTCCTAATTATATTTTAAATAGGTTTCTCGTTCTTATTTTGGTCGAATTTATTATCTTGAGGGTATGAGATATGAAAGGCTCTATGTGATTTTCACCAAGGGTTTTCTAATATCAAGGAATTGTGTAAATATATTTTTAAAAAGAAGTATATGAAATTTGAGATGAAATGTGGAGAATATTTTGATGATTACTATGCTTATTTTAATAAAATTTTAAGTGATCTTCCTTCTATTGATAACTCTTATGACACTAATTATACTTAATTTGAACTTTCTCGACATCTTTTAAATGGTCTTGCTTTATCTATTTGGGAGATAAAAATTACTTCTATTCAAGAATCTATCAAAATGAGTAATTTAACTTTGGAATCTTTGTATAACAAACTTAAAACATATAAGATGAATATTCTTTCATGAAAAATTGATTCTAAATCTTCTGCTTTGGTGTTTTCTTCTTGTTCTTCAGTCAATGCTTCTTCATCACTTTCTTTGACTACTTTTAATACTATGTGTAATGACCAACTCAAGCAAATCTCAAAGAAGGATTTGGTTTTGTTAACTAATAAATTCTCTCGAGCTTTGAATAATGTAAGAATAGAAAATGGGAAGATTCAATCCGGTGAAATGTGGAGAGCCTAACCATATTCGTTTCAACTACTCCAAGCTTAGGAAAGGCATGAAAGAAGATAAGAACAAGTGTGATAAGAAGAAGGTATTCAAAAGCAAGAGTAACAAAGAGAGCTAAAAAAGATGTTGAACAACGTATATGCTGCCTTTGTTCAAGCAAGAAATGTCGATTTTGAGAGTGAGGAAGAAGATAATGGTAATGGAAAAAACATCTCTGGAGTTTATCTCATGGCTTGTGGAGGATTAACATTTGGAGAGTCTGATTCTAACAACAAACACATCGAGGTAACTTCATTTCAAGATATTATTGTTTTTCTTGGTTTTAAGATTCAAAAATATGACAAAAAGATAAAACAACATGAATTTAATCTCTTAATGCTGAAATTGTTAGATTAAAAACAGTTATTCCTGATGATGATAATTACACGTCTTGTGAAGTTTATTTTGTGAAATTTCTTTTTTTATGAGATGTGAATGCTAATAACTATTTCAGATTGGAAACAGAAATTGAGAAAACAAAAAAAAAAATCTTGAATCTTCGTTTTCTCTTGATATTACTTTGTGCTCTCGTGTTGCAAACGAGTTGTTTTAAGAAAAAAGATTTTGAAAAAAAATAAGTTGCTTTTTATGCAAGTTTGATGTTTAATCTCATTAATATTAAATGTTTAATACAACAGGAGGAGGCTTTGCTAAAAAAAATGCTCAACATATTTTCTAAATATGATGAAGTTGCAAAGTGCTTTAGGTCTTGAGTACTTGGAAGATAATATGAAAACTCATGAAGTATTTTCTTGTCGAAATTGTAGAAAACAAAAAGTTGGTTTGGTTGATGGTAAAAGTTGTGTTTCTTTGTTCTTATTTGATAAGTTGTTGTAAAGGTTTTCTAATGGAAAAAATAAACTTAATATGATGTTAGATTAATCAAAAGTGAGCACACATAATACATGGTTAGGTTTTGATGCATATGCTTACTGTACTAATCACCAACCTTCTATTTTGAGTGTCACTAACAAAGAAATTTTTTTTTGACAAAATCAGAACAAAAGAAAACTATTTTTAAATTTGTTGGAATAATGTCTTCTCTTTCTTCTTCAAGCCAAACTGTTTCTATGGTAAAACCTTTGTTTTCGAAACCATCTTCTCGTGTAAAGTATATTTATATTTTTTGTGGAAAAGATGGACATTTGTTTAGTTATTGTTTTAGACTTATAAAGAGTAGAAAGAAAGAGAAATTGCTTTTGCAAAATTTAAATGGCAAAAAACATGTACTAATTTGAGGGAATTGCTTAGATAGACGTTTAGGTGCCAATCAGATTGGCCTCGGCATGTTTTTGTAAAAAATAAAAGTGGTAGTGGTTTTACTCGGATATATATGATTATTGTTACTTGTAGTTGTGTGTTTTAGTTCTAGATTTCTAGATTTTTTTATCTAACCCTAGTACTGAGTCGTCAACTTTTGCTTATGTGTAGACTTGTGTGGTAAGGAAGGAGAATCTATGGATAATAAATTCTGGTTGTTGGCGAACCGGTGATATAAATTACATCTCCTCCCTCAAACTGACATCTAAGACAAAATCGATTATCTTTGAAGAAACTTCTACTAGTACGATTCTTGCTACATGATTGGTTAAGGTAAGTGACAAATTTACTTTGAAAGATGTCGCTTTGGTTGAAAATTGTAAACACAATTTGCTTTTAGGTTCTCAAATAATTGATGAGGATTTTAATGTTAGATTTGAGAAATATGGAAGTAAAAATTCTTGATTCTTTTGTTGCTTGTGTCTTGAGAATTTCTCAATATGGAAGAGTTTTTAAAGTAGATTTTGAGAGCTGTGTTTTTTCTAAGATTACATGTCTAGTTGCTAAATTTCAAAGAATTTAATGACTTGGAAACACTACAGCATGAGGGGTTTCAACATGGGATACTTACAAATAGGAGAACTTTAGAATTCATGCTCTATTGTTTTGCATGAAAGAATGCTTGTTCCAACTATATGAAGGAATCTCGTATCAAGTGGATGAAAAATTCATGCAAGATAGTCTATATGGGCCAGAAGAGATTTCTCTAGCTATATCACTTGTATCGAAAAATGAAGAAAAAACTTCAATGGTAAGAAGGAAAGGGCAGTGCACCACTAGATTTAACATGAAAATGGTGCATGCCCTGGTGAGGGACATCCGTCTTGATTTTTGAAAGAGGAAGAAAGCTACAAATCCAAAGTTGAAGAGTATGTGGAAGAAGAATTTAATATTCTAGTGGCTATCATATTGGGAACATCTAGAGGTTCGCCATTCTACTGATCTGATGTATGTAGAGTAGAATGTTTGTAAGAGCCTTATCGGGTTACTGCTTAATATACTAGAGAAGATGAAGGATTGGCTAAATGCACAGCGAGATTTGCAAGATATGAAAATCCATAAGGAACTACAACCAATAACCTCTGGGTTAGGAAGGCTATATTTTCCTCCAGCTTGCCACAATCTATCGAATGAGCAGAAAAAAAGATATGATGGCATGTTTGGAGAGTATTGAGATTCCATCTAGGTACTCATCATGACCAAGTAAGTGGGTTTCAATGAAAAACCTCAAAATGGAATAGGATGAAGTTCCACGACTGTCATGTCCTAATTACATAGCTTCTATCACTTGCTATTAGGAACATTCTACCACTAAAAGTATAGCATGCGATAATGTGTTTATGCTCTTTCTTCAATGCAATAGGATGAAAGATCATCGACCCAGGGAGACTAAATGACTTAGATGTCATGAAAACCCTATGTCATTTTGAGATGTACTTTGCACCTATGTTTGATATCATGGTACATCGTATTGTCCACCTGGTCAAGCAAACAAAAGCATGTGGTCCTACATTCATGAGACAAATGTATCCGTATTCGAAAGGTATATGGGGATTTTGAAGGATTACGTATGGAACCGATCCCATCATGATAGAAGCATTATTGAAGGGTACATCACTGAGAAAGTCATCGAATTTTGTGTGAACTAGGGTCCCATCCTGACATAAGCATTATTAAAGGGTACATCACTAAGAAAGTCATCGAATTTCGTGTGGACTACATGGTCGAGACTAGAGAAATTGAAGTTTCATGGTCAATACATGAGGGTAGGCTAGAAGGGGTTAGGACCATTAGAAGGAAAACTATAATACTAGATTGCTCCCAATGTGATAAAGCTCATTTCACTGTGCTGTAGCATATGACTGAGGTAGTGTTGTACTTGGACAAATGCAAAGCGAAGATCTGATAAGAAAATGTTAACCGATCAACTAGTTGGGTCTGAAGAAAACACATTGCAGGTTTCAATGAATGGTTCAAGAATCGTGTTTCCATGTCAACCAATGTCACAAGTGGTACCTTGAAATGTTTAGCACAAGGCACTAGATGGGATGCTCCATCTTGGCAAGGATATGATATCCATGGATATACCTTCTACACGATCAAGCAGGACAAAAAAACAAAGTGCAAAACTGTGATATACGCATAAAGGCAGTTAATGACCAACTTGGTAGTTGTGATCAGTACTGTGGCCACAGAGAGGAAATATGGGAGATGAGTTATGTAAAATTCAAAGTACTATTGTTGCAATGTAGGTGGGTTGATCTAAAGGAAGTTAAGGTCGATAAAGAGAGATTCACGCATGTAAATCTACAGTTGAGCGGATACAAGGATGAACTATTTGTACTCACTAAACAAGTTGTTCAAGTTTTCTACATAAATGATCTATCAATTAAGAGGCTTCATGTATTTCATTAACATTTTTTGAAAAGTGTTTCTTCAAAATCTTGTTTGAAGTGCTAGAATTTTCAATTGATTGGAATTTCTAAAATGACCTGAGATGGCTCTGTTGGAAAAAATGACAGAATTTCTGATATGATACTGTAATTTTTGATATGGAGCAAAACACTTCTATTGAGAAAAATAACGAGATTTCTATTATATGCTATTGGAATTTTTGTTATGAATGCCATCTGTTTTGTTGAAGAAAATATCAAAAAAAAATCTGATATGACTTTGAAATATCCGATATGCTTATGTTGAACAAAATAATAGATTTTCTGACAGGTCATATCGAAATATCATATATGTGAGTTGTTGGCTAAGTTGGAGTTTAAAATTTGCACTAGTGGAAGATGTGTGCATTTGTGCAACCTCAAGAGGAAAGGGTTGGAAAAGACATGACTATTTGTGATCTCCTGAATGGAGAGTAGAATCCCTCGAGGATTCAAACTTTGGGAAATACAACTTCTTGTGAACCTCAGTGATATTTCCTCTAACCATTGCATTATATCTTTGGCTCATTGAGCTTCTTGTTGTTGCAAGTATAAGGTTGTTGTTTAAGCTTATTCTATTGTGGTAGTGTTAGATCTAGACTCCTTTGTTGTTTTGGCTAGCTTGCTATCACTACACATATCTTTATATTTGACACATTGGTTATTTCAGAATATCTGACACATCAGATATTTCGGCATAGCCTTTTGCTTTTGGTTTCCATTAAAGTTTTAAGTCACCTATTCAACCCCTTCTAGGCCTTAACTGGTCCTTTCATCAGTGACGAGGGCCAAACCCGTGGAGGTGATGGTACTAGCGGTGTCAAGAAAGGCACGAAGATACCATTTAATTATGGCAATGCTCCATCTAGATCTTATGTGTCTACCTATAGTTACAAGGCTCCATACTTCAATGGTATGGACTATGCCACTTGAAAGCATAAGATGAAGATGCACTTGAAGTCTATTAACAAGGCTATGTTTTATAGGATCTTGAGAATCCATTAAAGGAAGATGATGGGAACAAGCATAAGAATGCTCAAGATGCTAATGCACTTCTTAGTGCCTTGTGTAGTGAGTTCAATCAAGTAGATGGGATTGAAAGTACCAAGGAGATATGGGACACTCTTCGAAATGTTCATGAGTGAGTTGATAGTGTGTGTGAGTTAAGGATTGAGATATGGAAGGGATAATTGGAACCATTGAGGAGCAATATGATACTCTTGAGAGGCAAGAAGCCTTGCTCATCCTTGAAAAACAGAGAAACTGTGATTTAAAAAATGAGCTTGCTAAAAACGAGACCTTGGCATAGTTGTACAAGCAAGCCAAGGAATTGCATGCTACTCTAGACATTGCAAACTTAAAGCTAGAGAGGGTGGATGGCTTGGATAAAATCCTACCTCGCTCTTGATGAAAAGTTTGAAACATTCAAGAATAGTGCTCCTCTCCCTAGTGAGCCATGTTATTCCAATGTAGTTCCAAGCAATGATTCATACTTGAGGTGTAAGGACATTGATATTGATGTTTGTGCTACTAACTCTAAGTCTTTGAAAGCCTTGGCCAACCAAAATGAGAAGATAATGGGACTCCTCCACAATGGCCTACTTAAGTGCCACATGGGTAGTAAGGCCTTAAAGGAGTACCTTGGCTATCAAAGGGACAACTTCAATCGTGAAGGGCTTGGGTATGTCCCACCACCTAAAGGAAAGTTGTACCCAAGAGTGATGCTCAAGAAGACTCAAGGTCTTAATAACTTTGTTAAGGCCAAAAGTATCCTTCCTATTAAATTTGTTTCTCATAATTCTTTGATGCATCTTATGTTCTTAGAAAGAATACTAGTGGATGTGTGGTTGCTAAATATGTTGGCCAAGAGGCAAAAATATTTCTATCAAGAGAATTATTTGGGTGCCTAAGACACTTGTCACTAACATGAGAGGACCCAAGCAAGTGTGGGTACCTAAATCTACAAGTTGATCTCTTGTAGAAATATGCCTTCGATGGAAGGTGTAGGGTGATCGATAGTGGATGCACAAACCATATGACCGGATAAAAGACAATGTTTCCATCTTTTTATTCACGTGGTGCACCCTAAGAAAACATAGTCTTCGGTGATAATTAAAAAGGAAAGGTAATGTGTCTAGGTAAAATTGTTATCTCAAATGACCTTTTCTGTTTTGAATATGCTTCTAGTTAAATCCTTGAATTACAATCTTCTATCTGTTAGGTAATGGTGCTCCATGGGATTCAATTTTCTTTTCACTGATAACGATGCACTCATGTTTAGAAGGGTTGATTCCTCCATAGCCTTTAAGGGTGTTCTAAAATAAAAGAAAAGCTCTATCTTGTTGATTTTTCATTGGATAAAGTTTAACAAGACATGCCTGGTGGCTAAGTCCAACATGGGGTGGTTTTAGCATTGGAGGCTAGCCCGTGTTGGAATGAGAAATTTTCACAACCTTCTAAAAGACGATTACATCTGTGAACTAACTAGTGATGTTCATTTTGAGAAGGATAAAATTTGTAGCGCATGTCAAACAGTGAAACATGTTGGAGCATGTCATCCCGCTAAGAATGTGATGACCACCACAAGACAACTTGAAATTCATCATATGGATTTCTTCGACTTGATTGCTTATCTAAGCATGGGAGGTTACAAATATGGTATTGTTATTGTGGATGATTATTCTCACTATACATAGGAGTTATTTTTGCATGACAAGAGTGAGATTCAAGCCATATTCAAGAAGTTTACAAAGAGAGCCCAAAATGAATTTGAATTGAAGATCAAGAATATCCAGAGTGACAAAAGTTGTGAGTTCAAAAACACCTATGTCGAGTAGTATCTTGATGAAGAAGGAATCAAGCATGAGTTCTCAGCCCCTACTCCCCACAACAAATTGGGATGGCCAAGAGGAAGAATTGTACCTTTGTGGAGATGTCATGCACTATTCTAGACGACTACAAGACTTCATATTACTTTTGTGCCAAAACCATCAACACCACGTGTCATGCCATTAACCACCTTCTTAAGAATACCACATATGAGCTTCTTACCAGTAATAAGCCAAACATCTCATACTTTCAAGTTTGTTGTAGTAGATGTTTTATTCTCAATAAGAAGGCTAGATACTCCAAATTTGCTTCTAAAGTGAATGAGGGGTTCTTAATTGATTATGGTTCCAATGAGTGTGGATACTAAGATTTCAAAAAGACATCCGGTGTTGTTGAGATCTGCATCATGTGATATTCGATGGGACTTGTGGCTCTCAACTAGAGCAAGTTAACTCCCATGTAATAGGTGATGAAGAGATCCTAGTGTGACCATCAAAAGGTTGGATCAAGATGTGGAAGATGAAGTTGAAGTTCCTCCTCCAATCATTCTTGCATACCCAAGGATACATCAATCTTGCACACCCAAGGATACATCGAAGTGTGTAAAGACATTGCCCCACCGACAACATTCTTGGTGACACAAAATGGATTTTCTGCAATGTCATACCTTGCCAATGCACCACTATACCAATGGCACCGAGGAGGTGTGCTGTAGGAAAATAGTAAGCCCGTACCTTACAGAATCACGAAATAGGTATCAGTCCCAGGATCTTTATGCTAGTACTAGCAGTAACATGATGAATTAATACAATATATTCTATATTATAAATATAATATACTTTCATGCTACAATTTTGAGTAATCCTTGAGTTGCAACCTTTAATTAGAGACATCAGTCGTGAAACTCAGCGAAGCTATATCACCATTCCACAAGCAGTAGTTTGGGTCTAGTGATGAAACTCCAACCTTCATCTTCTTCTCTGAACTTAAGCTAAGGGGAGAAAAATAATAATAATTGGAGGAGTGGGGTTGAATATTTTTGTACTCTACATGCCACGGGAAATAGACAAGTGCGAGCTGCAGAGGAAGGCTCGGGTTTATTTGGCGAACCAGTTATTTAAAATATTTTCCAAAACTCTGAGTGGGAGTTTTAAAAATTCCTTCAGAGGGAGTCATCTCACCTCAATCTGTTCACGAGTAGCTTTACAACAACTCGAGCAAAAAATGCCAAATTTTAGTAACTAAAAGCATCTTTTTGTTCACTAATTTTTTCTCCTTAAAAAACATAAGCCAATATATCCTCAAAAACTAATTGTTAATCAAGTCTTATGGTTAACCAGCCTTCTCGGCTACGAGTCTGGCGTTCTCGACCTTCCAACCCAAACATGGCCTTCTCATCCTCACAACCCCTTTCTCGGCCCACATCCTGACTTGACCATCTTAGCTCTATGGTTCCAATTGACACCCTAGATCACATAAATCTATTTCCAACTACGAAGGTTGGCCATCTATTACAAAGAAGGACTTTGGTAATGACTCCCATCCTAGGAACCAATTTATCAAACATGTTTTCAAAACAAATATACGCTATAAGAAACACCTCACATGCGCCCATGTCTATCGGCATGGCTCTTTAAATAGTTTAAGTAAACTCTGCAGATGTTGCATGCTTTATCCACATATCGTGAGCATCTGCTTTATCTAGCACATGTGGGCTAATACAGGGCTAACAGAGGAGAGTTTACTACATGACTTTTCCATAATCAATCCATAGACATCCTATGTCACACAATTGTGCCACTCTTTGAAACTAAGAATTAGTTCAATCTCAGGCCCTCGTCTACTCAGGGTACACCGTAAAGCACCAACAACCCATCATGGTTAAGACAAACTAGAATGCCTTTGTCTCCTTATCATGGTGTTTCTCAATTGTTAAGAAGCAATACACCCATATTTTAGCTATTTACACTGCTAAGGGCATCTTATACTACCTGTGTGGTCATATTATTTTATACTCAGATGAACATCCCAAAGGAATCGGTCCTTGTACGCGACTTCAAATCCAAACCACATAGGAGAGGATTTGCATTGCAAATTTTCCCATAAAACCTTTTATTTTCCAAAACCGCTGACTCCTATAGTCGGGTTTTATAAATCTTTCACAACCCATATTTTCCATAACAATAATCTAGCACATATATTTATAATATAAAATAAATTATGATGTGAATGTACAACTGCGTTGAGGGGGCGCAAGTATCATAGCACAACTATGGTGGAGTGTTAAGGATTTGTTTTATCGGAGTCCTACCAAAAATAGTACAACTAGTAAATAGGTCCGTCGGTCATGTGCTTATAGACCGATGGCCGGATAAATTAATGTGTATGCTAAACATACATGTTTACAATATAAACATTTATAATATAGGAGTAATATGATTAAAGGGTGGCTTGTCTTTGTCTTGGTCGATGAGAAATTCTTTAGAATCAACATCCGAAAGTTCTCTGGCAGTGAACTATGCGCGATACGAAAGAAATCCAAACAAAACCCTAAAAATACAAGATAACACTAAATAAATAATATTTCCCTAAACCCTAAACCCTAGATCAATATTTTAGGAAATTATTAGAAGTTGAAGGAATCAATTGCACTTACAATTAAGAAGATATAAATTTTGGAGGATTAGTTGATTTCCTAGACTAGGAAAAATTATTATAATTGGGAAAGGAAAATAATCTAGAGAGGAAGGTATAATAGAATTTTATGGAAGGAGGGGAAGGCTGGTGGACTTTTTACATGGGCTTCGGCCTATGGAGGAAAAGGAGATGTGATCTGGACTTGGGCAGGGTGGCTGAAAATAGGTAGGGCCCGCATGTGAGTGAGGATGGGAGGGTGGTCCATGGTGGACCAAGTTCACTATGGACTGGGAGAGAGGGAGTGAGAGTGGACCCACATGGGTTCCTTCTTTTTTTTCTTTTTCTTTCTTTTCCTTCCTTCCTTTTCTTTCCTCTCTTTTCCTTCTCTCTCCTTTTCCTTCTTTCTCCCATCGTTGTTCCATTCTACCTCTCTCGATGCGTGTGTAGTCAGGCATAGGTGGCGGCACAAGTGATGACCAGACAGGGTTGTGTCGACGCGGGAGGGCGTCAGAGTGTGTAGGTGTAGGAGGAGGTAGCATAGCAAGTGGGGAAGGCACAACGTATGCATAGGGAGGAGGCGGAATGGCAGGTGAGGATGGTGCACCACAATCGTGGGGAGGAGGTGGCGTCGGTGCAAAGGGCACCGAGGCGCATGGTGCGGGAGTAGGCAGCATAGCAGGTAGTGCCGAGGCGGCGCAAACATGGAGCGGAGGTGAGTAGGGTGGCATCAATGCGGAAGGAGGGATGGCATAGGGAGGGTGGCGCCAGTGCGGTCACAAGGAGGGCGGCGTGGAAGGAGGTGCTAGGGAGGCGTAGGAGGGGCGTGCATGCAGCGCGGGCGTCGAGGTGGTGGCGTCGCATGACAAAGAGGAGGCGTTGGGGGCGGGTGGTGCAATTAGGAGAGTGGCACTGGTGCTACGCCTAGGGAAGGAGGAAGAAGAAGGCAAAATGAGGTTGCTAACTTTACGGCACGGTGACAACGATGGCTCAGAGTGGTGAAAAATGGAGCGTGCGGGATGTGAGGGTACTGTGCATGCCTTGAACTTATAGCTTTTTTGGATGAGCAGCGCTAATGCCATTGGCAAGCTCGTCCCTGTGGTGTCTTCTCTGTTCATAGTCATTCTCTACTACACTCCATTGCTTGCCTAGGAAGGTGGAGTGGTGGTCGGTGCATGCATGTACTCCCTCCTATTTACACCTTGTGTGAGTGTAGAAGGAGGGATATAGGAGGCATGTAGGAGCTTACTTGTGAACTTCTCGTACCTCTTCCACTGCTTGTCTCGCTGCTGCCTCGGGTGTATGCAAAGGTAGGGAATGGAGGAAGCATGCATCACGTTGCTATGTTTGCAGGTGGGTGTGTGTCCGTGAAAAAGAATGGGTGTGCATGATGTTGCTTGCTTGGAGTGTGGGAAAGGAACAAGGTAAAATGTTAGGAAAACACTAGTTGACTTGGTAGGGATGAATGGAAATTAAGTACATGCATATATTTGCTTTCTTGAAAGAGAAATAAAAGTGCTTGTAGGAAATCTTGGCTTTTACCGGTTTCGTCTGCTCATGATTAAATTCAACGAGAAAACTACTGTTGGTTTTGACCCATACATGTACATGTGAGGGTGGGAAATGAACTAAGGGTCCAGAAAAATATTAAGTGGGCAGGGAATATTTTTGTCAGGCGGTCGAAGTTCGAGATTGAAATTTAGATTTTTTTTACATGAAGAAATTATGTTGTCAGTACGGTCAAAATTCTCGAAATCAAAAAATTTAACCGTAGAAATGTCTAGAGAGATTCAAAAGTTGGAGGAAATTTAGGAGAGGATAATTAGAGTCAAACCTCAAGAGATTTTGGCTCGGGGTTTGGTGTTTCAAGAAATGACGGAATTTGGAGATTTTTGGCACCTAAACCTATATACACTCAAAAAATCAAAAGTTTTTTAGAATAGTTTTTTAATTAAAATAATATTTTTTGACGGGACGAAAATTGAGGTGTTACATGCAACAAAGACGGGAATGGTGTGGTTACAAGGAACAAAGCATGTGTAATGGTGCAAGGATTCACCCAAATCAAAGGTTTGAATTTTAGGGAAAGCTTTGAGCCGGTAGCTAGGCTTGTGTCAATTCGTATTTTATTAGCATATACAACTAACCATAATTTTTTTCTCTACTAAATAAATGTGAAGAGTATCAACTCAATGGTCTAATCAATGAGTTGGTATATGTGAAGTAACCATCGGGCTTTAAAGACCAACGTATCCTAATGATATATATATACTCCATAAGACGCTATATGGCTAAACCCATTCCCTAGAGTTTGGTAGGAATGCCTTTGTGACTTCTTTCCTAAAAAATGGTTTTGAAATTAGAAAAGCGAGTTCTACTTGCTTTACTACATGATATGATAAAAGATATCTTTGTGTGCCAAATATATTTTGATGATATTATATTTGACACTGGTAACAATTCTTTTAGCGAGGAGTTTAGTAGGATGATGATCAAGCGCTTTAAGATGTCAATAGGTGAATTGAAGTTATTCCTCAGCCTTCAAATCAAGCAATTCAATGAAGTAACTTTTATTTGCCAAACAAAGTATCTTAAGGACACGCTCAAGAAATTTGAGATAAAGAATGCCATGCCAATTCACACACCTATACCATCTAATGAGCACCTAGACCTTAATGAGCAAAATAAAGACATTGACCAAAATATATACTGTTCCATCATTAGCTTATTGCTTTACCTTTGTGTATTTAGGCCTAATATAATGCTTAGCGTGTACATGTGTGCAAGATTTCAAGCTGCTCCCAAAAAATATCACCTAGAGGCTATAAAAAAATTCTTAGATATTTAGTTCACACTCCATATCTTGGTCTTTGGTATCCTAATAAAGCAAGGTTTAACCTCATTAGCTATACCGATGAGGATTATATGGCTTGCAAAGTGGATAGAAAGAACACATAAATATTTACCCATTCTTGGGTAAGACCCTTGTTTCTTGGCCCTCTAACAAACAAAACTCTGTTGCTCTACCTATTGCCAAAGCGAAATATATTTAAGCGGAAAATTATTATGATCAATTTCTTTGAATGAAACAAATGATCAATTAGATTGCTTAAATGTGAGCAAAGTGCCACTCCGATGTGATAAGGAAAGTATCATTAAAATAGCCAACAACCCTGTCAATACTTCTATACCATATTTTATAAAGGACGATATTGATATTCAACATGTGAGCATCGATAAAATAACTTATAGAAATCTTCACCAAACCTCTATATGAGCATATGTTTTGTGAGTTAAGGAGTAAGCTAAATGTCTTAGATACTTAGAATGTGTCTTAATACCTGATCCTTCTTGTCATTCCAATATAAGTGCATGAGTTTTCTTCTTATCTAGAGATGAAATACTTGGCAGCTTACTTTGGTTTAGGGCTACAAAGTCACAGGTATATTATATAGCATATAAAATGCAAAATTTGTAGTCATTGCAAACGTGTCCTTTGTCAACTTCTGGTGTTTCTTATGCTTTCCTATCTAAAGGAGTGAAAGAAGTAATCTTTCGCGCAAAATTAGCATGACCACGTCATCCAGCAAACAGGGAGCGTCCCATTCTTCGTTTCGATATTACTAGCCGTCGAAATATCAGCTTGACCCTTCAGGAAGTTTCTTTTGCAGGTAGAGCCTTCCACGCCTCTAGGTAAAAAAAAAAAAAAAAAAAAACGTTTGCTCGCTCTCCTCACCGCCTGCGCGAGCCGCGACGCCTCTGCATGTCTGTTCAAATTTGTCAGGATGTAGTCATGGCTCAATAAAAATAAAAATAAAAAACAGAAACTTGAACGAGTCCTTATTCAAGCCCAAACATATAGATTTTCTTGATATCACACATTAGATTTTCCCTTCAATAATTGTGAAGTTACATGTCCCAATTTAGTTTACCGAATGAACTCACTGAGGTCACTTTCAAACAATAATGTTGAAAGTTTGTATGAATTCTGAAGCCTCTCAATGTTATGAAATAAGCAAATAATTATAAACTCCAGGTGCTGATGTGCAGCATTGGTAGCTCAGTGAAAAGATTATCTTTTTCATCACAATAAGCCATGTCATTGAAATAATAAGGGCTGTCATATGCAACAAAGATTGAACACCAGACGTTTCACGAGTCTGGACCAGAAAGCTCACGAAGATAGTGAAAAATGAACGAGAAAAAAAAGGCAGATCGCCATTCCCGGTGCTTCCATGGCCACCCCTTCCCCCAGCTCTACACACTGTCCAGATCTGGTGGCTCAGGCAGAGCCTCTCCCCCCCGCCCCCCCCCCCCCCCCCCCCCCCCGCCCCAACTCCCAACCACCCCACTGCCTCTAGCCATCATTGAGGCTCCATCTGCAACGAAAAGAGACAAGAAGGAAGCTGAAATTGCAACCGGTGGTTGCCCCAGCTCGCCTTCTAGCCAGGAGCAGAGGCGCTAGAGTCAGCGCACTCGGTGGCGATACAAGACGCAGATATTTGAGTGGAAAGACAAAACACTTCTGCCTTCTTGCTGACGAGTGGAGAAAATGGCCAGGCGGGGACGAATGCTGCGATGTTTTTGATCTCTCCGTGCACCCCTGTTACTTTTGTGTTTCGAATCCTATCAAAATCATTATTATACGCTTGGCTAAATAAAAGTATTCGCAAAAATACTCCTATACAGAACAATCAGAACAATATCCCTATCCCCTACCCAAACAAGGTCCAAGCATTTCTACCAAATTCATGGATGCCATCTAGTGGACGGTAAGAACATGGCAATTGTAAAACGGCTTCCTGGTTGCTTGTCTTCCTGGTACCTCCCAAACCCATGAAACTGAAGCAAGCTTTATGCTATCATCTCACTAGATTTCCTTCCTCAATATTACCATGGTGATTTTATCGATTGTGAATGTGATCGGTCCCAATGTGCTTCTTGGTTTCATTTACACCACCCAAGCAACACATTGCCACACGGTTGAAGCTTTTGTCCCCTCCATTTACTAACACACTGCATATCCTTTTTCCCCAAACTTTATGTGAACATATAACTTCCATGCATGGTGATTGTGTTACTTTCTGGCACTTCCAATTTCTGACACCTGAGTGCTTCTGATGTTTTTTGGAGAATATTATAAAACAGGGTACTACTGCCATTTTCCCTTTTCTTTGTCCTCATGAGGGTTTGTCTGGATAGGTGGGAAATCTACAATCCCTCTAGATTAGGAGGAAAATTAAATTAAGATCTCATGAATCCAAACCAATCCTAAAGGCTTACAGAGCATTTCTTGGTTTGAGAACTGAGTCTTTGTGGGGATTTGGAAACATGATTGCAGAGGAGGAGGAAAAAAAGGGGACCGCCACACACACCCACAACGAAATCCTTTCTTATTAGGATGTACTAATTAATCACATATTTATGTTAAGCAATTGATTAATTAGACCCCCTTTAACTCCAATAATAGCAGATCATCTACCTTTAACTCCAACAATAGCGAATCATCTAGCATTCTAGGCTAGCTAATTAGCCACAAGTACAAGCAGGCTAGCAGGTAAATTTTACGTTTGGGCCTTTGGGTAGATCATTGTTGATATGCTTACTGAGCACATGGCTTAGATAGGTTGCTGACTTCAGGCAATTAAGCTGTAGTGCACGTTTATAAGCCACATTGATACGTGGACCATGGAGCTAAGTAGAGTGCTCTGCTCATATTTTGGACAGATATAGAATAATTATGACTCTGAGTGTTTACATTACTATTAGACCGATCCTTGTGATAAAAATATACATGCACAAATTAAATTAGATTTTGGATTTACCCTTGAGGAGAAATCCTTGGGCAAGTTTTCAATAGTACATCAATTGTGAAAGCAATAAAAGTGGGCAACATAGTGAGAGAACAAAAGAAAAGGTAATTAACAAAACGTTACAAAGGCTTATCCACGTGATACTGTGATAATACTGACTTCAAACTATTGTGCATAACTTCCTTTTTCATCCTTCCAAGGCTTTGAATACAACAATAAAATTTAGATATGAAATTGCAGAATCATTATGAGCATGACTACTTGCTCTCTATATGATGTTGGCAAATCTAAATTCCCAATACCTCACAAGCCTAATTTGCCCACTAGCCTCTCTATATGGGAGGCCATGCATATGTGCTGTCTATTATTGTAGAAATTCTTAATGAGATACTTACAAGCAGTAGAGTAGAGTTGTATGCAGATAATAAAGGATAAATGCATGCTATTCACACAGTGGTAAAGAGATGACTATTGTGAGTCTGTGACGCCCTCTTTTGTCTTCAGATAAGCTGCATGTCTGCGCCGTGCTGCGTTATTTTATTGCTGCATTTTTCGCGCCATAACGTAAAGTTTTACCTTCTAAATTATTTTTAGAAATCTTAAAGACAAAACGAAGCATCCAAAGATTAAATATCACCAAGACTCAATTAAAATGGGCTTGTAGGAATTCTTGGTAAATTCCTCGTGACTTCAAATAGCTAAACAGTTTTTACTGAAAATTTTAAAGCAATCTAAATAATTTTAAGCAATAAAAACAATCAAAAGAGCTTTTATAAAAAAAATTAAAATAAACCATCTCCCCTCTTCTCAGACCGCTTTCAGCCCACCTCCTCTCCCTCCCCCTCCGGCCAGCTCCCCTTTCTCCCTCCTTCCCTCTCTTCCTTGGGTTGCCTTCCTCCCATGCTTGTGCAGCAAGGCCGTGGCCTCCTCCCGCACTCCCACAAGGCCTAGTCAGCCCACGCCATCCTACACACCTTGTCCAATTATAGATGGGTTCCACCTGTCATCCCCAACCTCCGGCTAGCTACCTCTAGTCGAAAGCCTAGCTCCTTCCTTCGCCTGATTCATCTTCCCCACCATTTGTTTCTCTAAATTGATTGAGGGGTTTTATTCTCCACTAACTTCTCTTCATTTTCCCCTTGAATTCTCACTTAATTGTGCCCTTAATCACCCTTAATCGATGGCTTTACTTCCTATAGTGAACTGGCACCATTGATGTAGTCATTCGAGCTCTCCAATGTCTTTGTCCCTTCCCTAGTGGCCTATAAATGGAGCCCAGGACCTCCTCTTCCCCTTTCCCGTGCCGCTCGAGTGCTAAGCTTGCCTCTCTACCGTTGCACCACTTGCCATCAACCGAGACCTTGCTAATCACCGGTGCGATCGTCTTTAGCTTCGTCGTCCTCACCCATACCTCGTCCATGTCCTTCCTAAGCTCGACAAGCCCTGGAGCTCCGTCCTTGCCATCAATCCAAGCCGGCCACCTCTTCTTCCCCATCACCAAGCTCGCTGCAATTGTCTTCTCGTCATCCTGTCGCGCCAGTAAGCTTTGCTTGCCCTCTCCTATGCCACACACCCTAGCCAACAGTGAAGATCTCCTAGTCTCAAGCGCCACTCCAATCGGACGTGCTGATGTGGCTGCCTATGTGACAGCCGCGTCAGTGTGCCTCTGCCATGTGGACTCCACATGTCCTAGAGCATGTGAGTCATCTCGGTGTAATTGGCTCAAGGTGCATCGAGTGGCTGACACGTGGATCTACCTTGATAGACTTGATCCACTCATCCACTCTCTCCACTGATGTAGTAAAAAGGTTTTTCTTAGTAAAAATAATTTACTAATTTATAAATTACCATTTAAACAACACTTAAACTTCGAACGGCCATATCTCAACAATTTGAACTTAGAATTGACCCTTTTCAAACTGCTAATTTTTCATTAAACTGTCAAGAACCCATTTGTATGCTTTGTTTCTGGTTTTTATGTGATTTTGCTTATCTTTTAGCCATTTTTCTTTTTTATGTCATGTAGAAGTTGCAGATCCAGAAGATCTACTTTACTTGGAGGTGGATCTTGAAGACTTTATTAGCGAGCAAGGCAAGCCATGTCACTTTGATCATTTTGATCATTTTGTTGTCCCATGTTTTTATAAAATTATTTTGATTTAAATTATTATATTCCGCTTTGCTAAATTACTGTGTTTATCACCATTTTACTTAGCCATACTCTCACATACTTGTTATGATCCTATTACTTGTTGTTAGGTAACTAAAATAAGCTAGTGAGAACTTTATATTTATATATATATGGTACTTACTAGAAAATTTAGAAATATATTTAGTCATGCTTAAAATAGAAACCTATAGTTGTTTTGAATATTTAGACTCAAGAATTAATTTATAAATAATGGTAGCTTTGGTTTAGCGGCTATTTAGCCATAACATGATATTTCCCCTTCAAAATTCATCAAATTATTTTTGGCTAGGCCTAGGGTGCTTGGTTTTGTTAGTCGCACCTCGGCCTTTATAAGGACCGATCTTTAGGTCTATATTACAAAGCACTTATCGTACGACAATCTGTCTAGTGGATAAGGATTAACAATTTAGTATAGTCATAAACAAAAAGGATACACTTAGAAACCCGCCCTAGATAGGGTCAACATCTCTAGCAAGTAAAGTCCTTGAGGAAATCGAGATGGCCAAGGGCATAAATCGTCTGCTCGATCTAGGTCTCCTGACAGAGGACAATGGTCTATGTCTATCACTTTGTTTAGAATTGTGCTAAACAAAGGGTTATGTCATGGCTTCCGACCAAATACCGTGGTGGCATATGTCACGTGGTGACACGTGAGGGAGACATGTCTAGTGGTAAAGTATATACCTCTAATTAAAGTAAAACTATTCAAATAGCCGTACCTTCAGTTATGGGCAAACTTAGCAATGTAACCAAATTAGAATTTAATTATGTTAAAACTGGAATAACTAGATTTGATCACTTATGGCCTGGGTTAAGGTAATTTTGTGTTGGTGCATGGCTTAATAATAATTTTAGTAGATATAGGTTTATGTTTTAATTATATGCCTTTAAATAATCTGTTTTGCTATAAAATAACAATATAAATGAATTTCTTGTACTCTCTTACATTATACTTGCATTTTCCCTAGCAGTGCTTACTAAGCACAGTGATTACTCAGGCTTCTCCTTTTTCCTCCTAGCAAAGGAGTTATATGGAGATGAAAGTTTCTATGTCTAACTTGTGTCTGTTGAAGCGCATGTAGTTATCCGTCTTAGTTTCCATCTTTATTATTTATGTTGGTTATATTGGGACTTTGGTCGTTCATATAATAAAGTATTTTATTTATGTTTCTATTTACTGACTTTCTTGAGATAAGAACTTATGCAGGTTTGAATGGAAAAATTTTCTAAGTAGTGACAGCATTGCCGTGCATATTTACTACACTTTTTTTATGTTCACGTGGCTTCTAGCAGGAACCATAACTTCCAATTCAGCAATTCTAATTAACAGAACCATAGCACAATGAACATGTCCTTTCAGTGTGCAAGCAGTCACTTCATAGTGGCAATTATAGTGATGTCCTAGTTGTCTGTCCAATACCTTTTTTTCTTCGAACGAACAGGAGAGTTGTGCATCATAATAGTGAAGAAAATAGTCTAAGAAGACTCGTACAAGCCCATTAGGACAAGGATTAGAAAATGAGTACTTGACAACAACCACTTGCCAGAATGAACATCTATGGCTAAATGCTATCAAGTTCTTTGGCCCCAGCCATACATCTGGCCTCATCTCTAATGTCCTGTACAATAGCATTGGAATTGGGAAAGCCCTCCTCAAAGACACATCCGTTCGTAAGCTTCCACTACCACCAAACCACTAGCACAACTAATGATTGAAACCCTAGCAGTGTTTATTAGACGGATATAGAAGAGAGAAGAAAGACCTAGCTAGGTGTTTGGATCAGTGGCTCAGTCAACTCAGAAAACGATGAAGTATTTTGTATTGTGTCGTCAATCAGTTAGTTCGTTTGGTGTTAAATGATTTAAAATCTGATATACCTAGAGACTATTATGTAATAGTGGCAGTAATAGTAGTGAAAAGTGATTAAGGCTACGTTTCTATATTATGATGCGCATAGTAAGATAAACTTCCAAAATAGAAGGCTTTGCTCACAAACCGTGCCGATGAACCATGCAACTTAGAAACTTCCTATGGAAGAGGCTGATAATCTTTCATTATATAAGGCTTCACTCATGAACCGCACCAGTTGCCTAATTTTGGTGTGGGCTGTCTTAACCGCTATTCCTATCTACTGATTGTGCTTGGCTTACCTAAATGGGTGATAAGTCTGTCGACAAGAGACGAATGGGATTTCTTTGGTTGCGGCAAGAAAAAGCTAATGGAGATAATTGTCTAGTCTCTTGGGAGCGAGTTTGTCGTCTTAATATATATGGTGGCTTGGAGATTCTTAATTTGAAATATATGAGTTGGCTCTTTAAACTCACTGATTGTGGCATGATAAAACAGGTAGCAACTGGTCATGGCAGGGTTTACCTTTGCAAGCATCATAACAGTCCCAGGCCCTTTTCAGCACGGAGACTGAAACAGTGATAGGTGATGGACAGACCACTTTGTTCTAGTCAGATAAATGGTTACAAAGCAGGTCATTTCAGATTTGGCTCCTAACTTGTTCAAATTGATTGCTAAAAGTCTGTCAAGCAACACACTTTTGCTCAAGCTTTGAAAAATCAAGCATGGATCACAGATATAAATGGGCTCTCACTGCCCAGGTAATCAGGGAGTATCTTATGGTTTGGGATTTACTGCATGAAGTGAGCTTGCAACCTGACTTAGAGGACCAACACTGCTGGAAGTTAACAGGATCTGGAGTATGCTCTAGCAAATCAAGGATCTTTTTGTGGGGACGATCAGGTTTGTTCCTAGAGGAGGATGTAGAAAAATTGGACACACCTAAAATGCAAATTTTTTTTCCGTGGCTTGCAGTCAACCATCGTTGTTGTTGGATGGCCGATCGTTTATCTAAATGAGGCTTGTCACACCCGGTGTCATGCCATTTTTGTGATCTAAGCTAAGGAAACGGTGCAAAATATTTTGATAGCTGATGCAGAAGTATAGTATATAGTAAGACTAAAATCTCGTTTTCTATATAGAAGGATCGGGTTTATATATATACAAATCTAGTGCTTTAACACGCCCACAGTCGTAGCGGGAGGGTTACGGAGACTGGAGCGAAAATCGGTGAACAAATACGCGGGTGCTCGCCGCCAAAAAATCCCACGACCGGGGAGGGACGATGGCTCGGTCACGCGAAGGTCTGGAAGGTCTGCTTATCTCTAGTGCAGGTCCTTAAGCATCGAGGTTCGCGGGCGTGCCACTCAATTTGACCCGATACAGACGTTCGCTATCGGCTGGCTACCGATAGGATCGGGATGCTCTTCGATCGGCTGGGGAGCCAATGTGGACAAGTGTCGACGAGGGGTCGACCGCAGAGCTGATGGAGGAACCAGGGTGAACTTAGAGGATGGCGAGACGCACGGGATCCCTCCGGACAACCGAACAGTGATTCAACGGCTAGAAAAACCGATGAAGGCGCATGCGGCCTAGGAAAGGATTAGCACAAGAAGACACGGGCTGTAAAGCCGATGACGCTCTGAATATGACAGCACAAGACCTGTCGCCCGCCATGGCAGCACCATCAACACTGAACCTCGAAGATCGGACCTAACCGTGATAGTACGAGGTCGGGGCCAGCGACGATGATACAGAGGACACCGGATCGGCTATGCTGTAGCAAGGATAGGAACGAACCCATCGGCTAGCAGAGCCGATGAGAGGACGCCTCTCTGAAGACGGGTACGTATCGACTGGGAGACCGATACGTTTGTCGTTACGCGTCGAGGGATACCTCTAAAGGATGATGCGTATCGGCTGAGGGGCTGATGCGTATCGGCCAAGAGGCTGATGCGCTGGGCGTGAAGCTCAGAGCATGGATAACTCATCGGCTAACACTCCGATGATACGCCATGCAGAAGACTATAGGCCTGAAGCTCGATCTACCGTCGGCAGCCCCGTAGGTCGAACCTAACTGATGCAGCACGAAACTGACGACGGCAGAGGGAGCTTAACGGGCCGATAGGTCCAGCACAGACGTGATGCGATACATTCGATCGGCCTAAGAGATCGGACCTAACCGATGCAGCCTCAAACAGAGCAGGACATATTGGGATGGTGGCGGGACTTACCCCTTCGCCAGAGATCGGACTTAACCGATGCAGCCCCGTGTCGAGAGCCAGAACCTGCCGGTAAATACCTAGATAAACTACGGTGGCGATGCGCCGAATTTGTATATGATCGAGAGATATCTTACATATTTCTAGGGGGTCTATATTTATACCCTGGATTTACAAATAGAGTTCGACGCGTCTACGACCATCGGATATTATTTCCTAGTGAGAACAAAGGAATATATTCCTAAATAAGTTAACTAACCAGCTAAACCTCCCTAATTGAGTACGGTTACAATTTACAAAAACAAGCACCCTGTCGTGGAGTCCACGGCTCTTCCACAAACCCGGTTTCATTTGAATAATCTTTCTATTTGTAACCGAGTCTTCCTTGGCTGCAACCTGATCGGCTTCTCCACTGTAGCTATCGGACCTTCTTTTAGTCAAGTCGATCCTTTTCCTTTCTTCCCTCGGGCTTCTCGGACCTGATCCCGATTGGACAATCCCCTGTCTTTAAGCCGATCCAATCTTTTACTAATCTGATCGGCTTTTCTACAGTTCTCCATCAGCTTTGTCTTAGTACTCCATCGACCAACGACTGCATTAAACCCTCCATCGGACCTCTCAGCCGATCGGCTTTAGCACCATCGGATTGTCCAGATTTTGGCGTTAACAGCGGGTAGGCGTTAACTGATACGTCGACGATATATGGAACACCCGAACGAGTCCTAGAGCGACCTTGTCATGGATGAAGTGAATGTCAATCTCAGTGCTTCGTGCGTCGATGGTGAACTAGGTTGGCGGTCATGTAGATGACACTAACATTATCGCAGTAGACAACTATCGTGGAAGCGATGGGTGTACGGAGCTCCTGAAGAAGCTGGCAAATCCAGCAGCACTTGACGACGGCATGAGCAACAGTGCGATACTCGGTTTCAGCACTTGACCGAGACACTGTAGTCTAGTGCTTAGAGGACCAAGAGACTAGAGTGTCACCGAGAAAAACGCAGTAGCCGAATGTAGAGCATCAGGAGTTGGGGCAACCCGCCCAGTCCACGTCAGAATACATGGTGAAAGAGTCAATTGGGCTGGAGCTGAGATGTAGGCCAGTGGACAGTGTGCCCTTCACGTAGCGAAGGATACGCTTGAGCAGCATGAAGTGAGGTTTGCTTGAAGCATGTATGAAGAGACACACTTACTGAACGGCATAAGTAAGATCAGGCCGTGTGAGTGTTAGGTATTGTAGAGCACCAGTAAGACTCCGGTACTGGGAAGGGTCAACGATGAGAGAGCCATCGGTGACGGAGAGCTTAGCGCGAGTGTCAACCGAAGTGGCGGTGGAGTGACATTCAGTCATGCCCGCACGCTGGAGAAGATGCCTAGCATACTGGCGCTGAGAGACGAATAACACATGGGAAGAGCGCATAACAGAGATACCAAAGAAGTGATGTAGGGGATCAAGATCGGTCATGGCAAACTCCGAGTAGAGTCAGGCCATGATGTGTTGTAGGGTGATTGTCGAGGACACCGTAAGAATGATGTCGTTGATATAGAGAAGGAGGTAGGCAATAGTATCTCCTGTGTGAAGTATGAAAAGAGACGTATCGGAGACAAATGCCACAAAACCAAATTGCCGAAGATAGACAGCAAAGTGCTTGTACCAAGCCCGAGGGGCCTTTTTGAGGCCACAGAGATAGCATTGAAGCAGACAGACATCGTCTAGATAGGATGGGTCGACGAAGCCTGGAGGCTACTGGCAGTAGACTGTATCCGTCAGATGACCATGAAGGAAAGCATTCTTCACGTCGAGCTAATGAATCAGCCAAGAACACGAGGCAGCGAGAGTAAGCACAACCTGAATGGTGGTGGGCTTGATGACAGGACTGAAAGTCTTGTCGTAGTCGATGCCGGGACGTTGAGAGAAACCACGGACTACCCAGCGCGCCTTGTGATGAGCAAGCGAGCCATCGGAGTGGAACTTGTGTTTAAAGATCCACTTGCCGGTCACAACATTGGCACCGGAAGGACGAGAGACGAGGCACCAGGTCTCGTTGTCTATGAGTGCCTTGTACTCATTAGCCATAGCCTCGCGCCACTAAGGATCGGCCAAGGCAGAACGGTGAGTCGTCAGGATGGGCGAGACGGCACAATGGACTGCGGAGAACCCGTAGCGCTGAGGGGGGCGGAGGGACCTGGTTTAGGAACGTGTGATCATATGAGAGGAGATGGAGACAACAGAGGCCACACGATCCGATGGTAACATCAGTTGTGGGGCAGGGTCGAAAGGAGAAAGGGTGGCAGCGGGTCGGGATTGACGACTATATGTTCGGAGAAAGGGCTGGACGAGGTCAGCCTGAGCTGATGGAGGGTGGGGGGCCGATGGAGATTGGTGAGCCGATAGAGGTTGATAAGCCGATGGAGTTGGTGGGGTCGATGAGGAGTGGCGAGACGATAAAGGTTGTGGAGCCGATAGAGGTTGCGGAGCCGATGGAGGTCCAATCGGTATGACAGCAGAGCGGAGAAGAGTGGGGTAGTCGTTCAGGGGGTCCTCAGGAATGACCGGTGTGGGCTGCGGAGGTGTGGTTCGTGGAGAATATTAGAATGGTAAAGTGTGGGTGAGAAGAAAGTCAAAGTTGCCAGACGAAGGTCCATGGTGAAGTAAACTGAAGGGGAAGCAGGACTCGTCAAAAATGACATGTCGGAAAATGATGATCAGATGGGTGGAGAGATCAAGACAGCGGTGTCCCTTGTGGAAAGAGGGATAGCCAAGAAAGATGCAGGCGGTGGAGCATGATGCGAGTTTATGAGTGACAGTGGCTATTAGATTGGGGTAGTAGAGACACCCAAAGACATGTAAATGAGAGTAATCGGGCGTCTTGTGATACAGAAGGGTGTAGGGAATGTTGTGACGAATGGGAGAGCAAAGGCGCCAATTCAACAGGTAGGTCACAGTGGTGAGTGCTTTAGCCCAGTAGGGTGCAGGTAGATGAGCTTGAAGAAGCATAGTGCAACTGATGTTGTTTAGGGTTCGAAGGAGACGTTCGGCCTTGCCGTTTTGGGGAGGGGTGTAGGGGTAGGAGAGGCAAAGGTGGATGTCACGGGAGGTGAGAAAGGCTTGGATGGTACGGTTTACAAACTCCGTGCCATTATCAGCCCGTATCGTTTGGATGGAGAGGTTGAATTGAGTTGAAACATAATTGGTGAAATTGATGAGATGAGAGGTAACCTTGAACCTGCTTATGAGGGAAAAAGTCCAACAGTAGTGTGTATAATCATCAAGTAGTGTAAGATAGTACTGATAACCCGAAACACTTTTAACTGGAAAAGTCCATATATCACAGTGAATCAGTTCAAAAGGTTTAGAGGTACAAGACATAGAGGGGAAGAAGGCAACCGTGTTTGCCAAGTTGACAAGAGTGGCAGACAGTGGGGCTGTTGTGGTTGCATCGGATGGAGGTGCTGCGACGGAGAGTGGTGACAGCGTCGGGGCTAAGGTGACCGAGGCGAAGATGCCATAAGTTGGTAGAGATGGTAAGACTGGTGTGAGGAGTGGACGGCACAGCGGGGATGGTGTAGAGGTCGCCGCCACTATTGCATCGAAGCATCTCGCACCGGGTCGAAATATCTATCGGAATATCCTTCATAGAGAAACCAGAAGCATCAAATTCAATTGAGCAATTGTTATCTCTGGTGAATTGGTAGACAGAAAGCAAATTATGGACGAGGGAAGGAACTATTAGGACATTGTGGAGTGCAAAGTTGGATGTGGGTGTAGACATGATGGAGTCACCGCGGCATATGATAAGAAGAGATTGCCCATTGCCGACGGTGACGAAAGGTGAGGAGGAAGGATGGCGAGAGAATAGTATACCATCCGATGAAACCAGATGGAATGACGCACCAGAGTCTAGCACCCAATGGTGCTAGGGTTAGAGCGTCATCTGGTTGAGGGCGGCGATGAGGCCAGCCCTGGTTCTATAAGGGAGCTGACTGGGTGGTTGGCGAGGGTGTGATCGGCTGAGGCGGTTAAACGGAAGCGGACGCCAGGTAGACCTGAGGGTGTGCGCCGAGAACCCCGGGCTCCGACATAATAATACAACCTAACATTCAACAAAGCAAAATATGATAAAACAATGCAATGGCTCAAACTGGCTAGTCAATTGATGCAAATATTTTTATGTGACAATTTTTTGGTTATATCTAGTTGGACATAACAATGAACTAATGGGTAACTTATGCTCTGATACCATTTGATGCGAGATTAGGTGACAGATCTTTCTATAGGTTTGATTTGGCGATGTGAAAACGTTTATGTTTTGAGGCTTGCGATCAGCCAATCGTCGCCTCACAACCGCTACACTAGCATGTCTAGTCATTATCGACCATATTTTTGCGTAATCGATCTTACCATAAAGGTTTTGCTCTTGCAAGCAATCAAAGAAATTCACAAAAACAAGGTAAATGTAATCTAAATTGTAGATAAATAATTAAGTACATAAAGTTGGGGTTTCACAAACCAATCTAGCGGCAAAGCTACAAAGTGGCAGAATAATCTAAGGAAGACCCAAATCCTAACAATAGTAGTAGCTGCTTATTTATGAGTTACATGAGATAGAAATTCGTCTATAACATAGGCCAACAAAGCAAAACTCAATTCAAGGTCCAAGGTCTAAATCAGTTTCAGACTGAAAGAAGTATATAATTTATTTTATAGATTTTGGATAGCTCAAGAGGAATTTTGATGTAGGACTAAAACCATCTGAAAATATATTTCATAATTTTTTCAACAAGTACTCATAGGTCCTAAGAAGGCTTCCGGATCAGCGGCTAGGTCTGTTTGAATTTGGTATTGTTAGGAGGGCCGAAACCGAATCTAAAATGCATAGGACTTTATCTCTTGGCGAGCACTTGAAGAAAGTTATGGGTTGGTCCTCAATTAACTTCATTGATCATCCAAACATTCTATTTTCTTGCTTCCCTTTATTTCACCCATATAAGTACTTCTTCAAATGATAACACACAAAATCATAGTGAAGTAACATTTGTTCAAATATATAATAAGTAAATCTTATATAGAAATAATATACATTTGCTTTATTAATTTGTAATATTGGGATGGTCATATCTGAGCCGATGATAACATCATCAATTCTCTTATGACCTTTTTAGTAGGGACCACGGCAAAAATATGAGGTGCAAAGTTTGCAACACGCTGCCCATGTATCCATCTATCTTTCCAAAACAAGGTGTGCGAGCCATCACCAACCTCAATTTCAACCGCCATAGAAAAGAAAGTTGTTACACAATTATGCACTTGAATTGAAAGGAAAGCCCAAGGTATGTCCAACTCCGCCTTTTGCAGCCACAACCACAGCATCCTAAGTGCCCACCCAAGCATTCTTAGATCTGAAATGCAAGACCATCAAGCCCACAGGGCTGTTGCACCTTGGCCCAAGCAACAAGACAATGACCATCCTTGGTGTCCTTTCTACCTCTCCAAAGAAAACCGTAACAAATTTTATCAATCACCTTATAGCCCAAGTTGAGAGATCTATGGCTATAACAACATAGACAAGCATCGAGGTGTCCAGACTGAGTCAAAAGATACCTTCCAACCAGGTAGCTGATTGGCAATTTGATCAATGATGGGTTGAATTTGTGCTCTTGTCAATTTCTTCAAAGAAAGAGGTATTTCGAGATATTTACAAGGAAATTCTTGCACCTCATAAGGAAGATGCTCTTGAATTTCCAACTCATTCTCATTGCACTGAATTGGGAAGACATTGCATTTTTAGATATTGGTTTTGAGGCCTGAAGCCTCTCTAAATAGAAGCAAGATATCAGGATTGAATCAAAATCATTAGTAACGAGACAGAGGAAAATTACCACATCAACCGTATATAAGAAAATCCGACATTGGATTGACCTTGTAGAGAGAGACTGTAACAAACCTTATTCAGAAGCCCGCAAATCCATAATATTGAGAATATCTTTGACAAGAATAAAGATTATGGGAGACAAAGGATCCCTGCCACAAGCCTCAACAATGTGCAATCACCTTCCTAGGGTTCCATTTAGCATAATCTGAGTTTAACTTGAAGCCAAGAGAGCATTGAGAATATCACAGCAAATTAGACCAAAACCCAATTTTTCCAAAACCTCTAAGAGGAAAGGCTCAGAGACACAATCAAAAGCCTTGAAAATGTCCCACTTAAGAAGGATCCGGGACTGTTTTTGTTGATACAGAAGCCAACTCCCTGTTATATTAGGGAAGCTTTCTTCTCGGTTTCAGTTTGCGCATAAACTTTATCTGCCTTATAATCGATTACGCACTGAATCAACGTGTACACTTTGATAGCTATTTGGCTTCAAATGCAAGTAAATTTGAGGGAATGCATTCTCATGCATTATGTTCAGCACACATATTTTACGAACCCGAAATTCATGTCCTCTGAGCTGTTCCTTCGAAGCTAACTGCATCATGTAAGAACGGAGTGACAAGCAAATTTTGTAATTCAAAAGTAAGCATACCGGACACCAGCATGCGGACTTGTGGCAAATTGATCAAAGTAAGCTCGGTAAAAATTATTGTTAATCAGATACTGCAAATGTTCTTCAACAATGCTAGAGATGTCGAGCTCAAGTTGGAACAAAACCCGTCCAAGTGCCACATAAACTGGCCACCAAAATATCGGTAGGTTGTAGTGAGGAACTTGTCAAAAAGTAAAACCCAAATGCCTCCCAACCCCACACTTGAGTCCTTGAAGTTAGCTCCAAGCAACAGTTGACGATGTAGTTTCTCAAGTAGTGGTATGAAACTACGAATTATGCTCCATATGGATTCCCTGTTTTAAGGATGTATATATGGAAGCATGAAACCAACACATAAACTCCTTGAGAGAGAAACATGCTCCCTGTGAACGCCTTTCTACACCAATATCAAGTTTCCAGCCACCAAAATAGCAGCTAGCGGGTTGCATACAGCTAGAGTGCAATGCATTGCATCCATGCAAGATGTCCAATCAAGAAGTTAACCTACACACATTTAACTCCAGGTGTGACCTCCTGATACCTCCCAAACCTAATGGACTTCGATGAGCATAGCATAAGAGGCAACTGAGTGCCACTATATATATAGATAGTAGCGCCACTATGTATATTGATAGCTGATGTGTATGCCTACAATTATTACCCATTTGAAATCCATGCATTTAGAAATTCTAATAAACACGGTGCAAAATGAATGCACGGTCACATTGAAATCAATCAATCATACTATCTTCATTGCACAAAAGAGGATTAGGGTAAAGAAATTACTTGGAGAATTGGAGTACAGGGGCAACGGTTTCCCTGGGCTAAAAACATGAAGATTTCCAGCACACGATACCAACCCATACGAATTTGTAAAGTACAGTGAGCAATAGGTTTATTACTTTTCTAATCTTGTCTAATCTGCCGCTACAACATACAACCAACATTAAGCACAAAGCAGTATGCCAAAGAGGGCATCATACAGCATAGATAAGTACAGTGATCAGTGAGACTGAAGGTGGATATTCTAACTTAGTGAAATGATATCCTCCCTGCCTATCACCGCGACTATTTAACACCCTGATATACTAGGGAAGTTTTCTCCTCAGTTTCCATGTTGTGCACAAACTTTTCAGCATCCATCTCCTACCTGATAAATAGCTTCATATTTCTAGAATACTGAATTGTGTTTTCTAGTAATTGAATGAACACAGATTTGTTTGGCCAATGAGCTTCTTGTGCCGCAATTTTGGTATGGAATCTAATTTATCTTTCAAAGGAGGGGTTGTTTCACTGGAATGATTATGTTCAGATTCACAACAGGCTGACCTCAAACCTGCAACACTTGACAATGGATAATGTGGCTCTTCAGGTTCCTTCCTGCAATTGTCGACCACAGGTTAGCCACGAATGACCTGTGCTGGCCCTTCCGAGCAACAGTCTCCCACATGCGTGCACTGTCAGTCTCGATACTCATCGTTGGGTCCGAGATGTCAACAAGGGTGATGCTCATGTTGTTGCGGACAATGCAAAGCTTCCCATTTAATGTCACTAACGCTGCAGCTTCAAAGGCACGCGAGCTGCCCAGGTGGTGCTTGCTGTCCATGAATTTTGCCCAAGTTCCTGTGTTTGGATCATACACTCTAAGCTTGCAGCCATCTCGACAATCAGATGAATAGAGCTTTCCGTTGAAGGTAATGCTTGGGTTCCTCCAGCCTGTAACCATTTCATCATCAATGGTTGACCACAAATTGGATGATGGTAGGTAGACTTCACTGGTCACTTGGCGATGGGAATCAAGCCCTTTTAGGAACCACTTGCCATCATATACAACTCCAATGAAAGGCACCATCCCGTTGTTCATTTCGGCAATGCAGGCCCATCTGTTCCTATTTGGATCATAAACTTCAGCTGACGTGAGTGTCCTTTGTATTCCTTCACACTCCCCACCAGCAACATACAGGCAATTGTTTATGACACAAGAACCAAAAAAATGCCGTTTCCTTAACATATCTGGAGCTCGGTGCCATTTGTTTGTCCGAGCATTGTAAAACACAACACGCCTCATAGAACCCCTCAGAGGATCCTTACCGCCAAATAAGTACAGATAGCAACCACTGAGAACAGCACAGCCAAAGCCTAATGCTTCTGAATACTCTGCTGGAACTGGTGGGAGTGACTTCCATAGCTGGTGCAGTGGATCAAAGGCATGCCAGGATATCTTTCCTTCACGGTCCCTTTTAAAGACATAAACCCATTCTTCCGCCATCCCATTTTTCTTGCGCAAGGAATAATAGTAATTCCCAGACAAGAGACGATTCCATCTTTTGCAAACTATCCGAAGATTGGGGTGTTCCACTCGAGGAACCCGTATGAGACAAGCAATAGCAAGGTCATCAGGAAGACCAGGCAAAAGTGGTGCTTGAGTTCGGCACCTCTCCTTACGAGAGCCCCTTGATTTGCGCTTGTTTGGTTTGACATCAGGTTGCATACACATCTTTGCTCCAGGAACAAACTTTCTAGCATCAACAACGGCTTTTAGACCAGTATCTAATCTGCAGTAGCATGAGACAGACTCCACCTGAAAAATGCAACCATACAACAAGTTGGTAAATTAGCAAACAAATGCACTAGAAGAAGGGTTAAAAACTGCAATCATGAAAACCACAGGTGATATTCACTCAATAGTGTGACTACTTGTCCTACCAACACATATGACATATAATTTTATCCACCATGAAAATACCATGCGGATCAAATTTGCTCCGAAACAGCAACAATTTTCAAATTCACCACAACCCTATTTTATTATGTGAAATATGACATGGAGAAAATTAGACAGTACCACTCTAGTAGTCCAAGTTACACTTAGTTATCAGATAGATCAAAATATATGGATACATGGCCCTGAGTAAAATTAATCGCCACTAAACTCTGAAGCTTGTTTTACAAAGACTAACACTGCAACATGACGTTGTTGGTTTCTAACCATTCTTTCTTTTCAAAAGCTAATTTCTGTTTAAATACCCAAACAAAAGCTAAAGTGGATTAGCAACATCATAAGATTTAACTGTTAGCTCACTTGGATAAATAAAGGTTGCAGGATAGCTGACATAATGTGCAGGCACATATTAAGAACTTAGTATAGGTCTCAGACAAAATGAACAAAGCAAGACTAGGAGAGGTAGTTGCATATCAAAAGCTGAGATTTTTTTTAATTTCGAAGCTTAAGCTTAAAACCATGGTATAGACAAGCCTAAAAGATTCATAAGTCAGGAAAAACCAACTCATGACAAACAAAGCATTACACAAAAGAAAAAAAATGCACAATAAGCATATTAGGTTTGTCAAGAAATGGCCATGGAAATGTGAAGCTGAGTTCATGATGTCAGTGCCCAAAAACCAGTTGAAAGTTGAGATACTAAATAACCTACCTACCAAAGTTTGCAGATATCTGTGCAAACCCTTGAAACAGTATGGACAAGGTTGGTGTTCCAGGCAACTCCTGACCCAAAACAATTGCAACTTTCCAACACAAAATGCCATTTGGCCAAATTCAAGGCCAAAATGGACCCCAAGTTATACAGCTACATTACGGTTAAATACAACAAATTTCTCCAGATTCACAAATACTCGCCAATCATTTGTTCATCTCATCACTTGAGCAGAATACATTCCAAAAAATAACTTAACTAATCGATAAAGGACAGGACAAGGAGCTTTTAGAGCACAGCAGAACCTCATCTGCTCATGCAATTTCTATATGAATGGCCATGTAAAACGAAACGCGGTCGTGAGGAATATGTTATGTCCGGCAGAATCTTATCTAGCATGTGCAACAATACCAAGAAGTAGTACCAGCCACAAATTAACGCTAAGATTACTACCACCACAAGTACTACTACCACCAAGTATCACCTAATACAGTGAAGAAATTTCAGACCAAAAATCCACGCCTTCCATTTCCACCAATTCCCCACCCACACACGCGCGCGCGCGCACACACACACACCCCCAAGAAGCCACCAAACCATAGCCCCAGCCCCCAAGAACCCAGATCCACACACCCCAGCCACAGCGGAATCCACCAAACCCCAAACCCACCAGCAGCAAATCCCCCATCTCCGCGCCGGCATCTCGTACCCCATAATCCAAAGCCTCCACCTTTCGCACAATCACCCCCAAATCCGACCCAAAAACCGCGTCTTGGCGCGACGAACGAGAGGGGAGAAAGACCGGCTCACCAGCGGCGCGCGGACGCGGATCCCGGGGCCGGGAGGCGGCGGGGCCTGGGAGGCTCTCGTCGCCGAGTCCATCGCCGGATCGGGGGCGGGAGCGGCGGCTCGGCGGTGGAGGAAGGAATCCACGCGGCGGGGGAGCGAGACCGCACGAGCACGAGGCGCTCGTTTGTGAACAAAACCCCCGAGAAAGGGAGAGGCGAGGGGAAACAGGGGAGAAAAGGAGAGGTTTTGATTTGATTTTAATTGCATTGGAAGAGCAAACAAACGGACAGGTGTGGTGTATGTGTAGGGTAGGGTAGACTTGACGGAGTCTGGTCTCACCAGACCCCAGACACCAGTCACCATCCACCTCACTGGTTGGTGGGGCCACCTTGAAATCTGGGGCTGACCTGGCATCATAGCTTTGAAACTTTTTGGTGTTGGTTCTACCCGATGGTTTTACTCCCTCCTCCGTCCACAACTATTTGGGCAATTACGTCTTTATTTTTTGAATGGATATTCTTATATTTCCAGACTTTATGTTTCCTTTTGATTTTGGTATTTTATTCATATTACTTTTCTCTTTCTCTCTCTCTCTCTGGTATAAGTCGAACGACTTACGCACCAAACTCAAACCCACATACTCACCCCTCATATAGCGTGTGGACGTGCTTTACATACACGTGTGCATATGCCTCCTGAAAATACTGAAGCAAGCCACATTTGCAACATGTGATTTTTCTGGGACATGCGACAATCGAAGTGTATTACATGGGAATTATGGAAGTCCCTCCTAACTTTGCAAATGTCATGGTTGAATTTGAAAAAGGAAAAGGAGAGCTGAACAATTGATTAAAGTGGTTAGTTTCTAGCATGCATTGGCGCAACTTTAGTGGGACATCTTAAAAGACGGTCCCATTCAAGCAATGATGCACCTTGCATGCAATGCAACAGCAAAAGTGTGTCGTCCACAAGTTATTCCTTCGTTCACTACCATCTGATTTAATCTGATTTATGTCTGGGAGGCCGGCATTACGTTTAATTAACGTATTATTAATTAAGTATTAGTTTAAAAATTAAAATAAATTAATATAATTTTAAGTAACTTAGTTAAATAATTTTTAAAAAACATATTATTTATTAATTTAAGAAACGTGCGTGGAAAGAATGAAGGAAATAATTTTTCAACCCGTATGCCGAAGCTACCTAAGCATCAAATGACACCAAATACTAAGAAATATAAATCGAGCTGTCATGTCTGACACATCTTACAAAAAGACACAGATTGAGGGCCATGTGAAACAAGGAAAATCTGCAAAAGCAATAACAGAGAAAAAAAAGAAATAGTGTGAAATGCCTAATTAGTCCTTAGATATTCTAAAACACAAGTCATTGTTTGATTGAGATGTTTTGGTGCTTCACAAGTGAAGTGCGAGAATTTGGAGAGAAATGCACAAATGAAAATTTCCATTAAGTTAGCCATCTGTTACCTTTCTTGAATTTTTTGTGGTTGAGCCACTGTATAGGATTTTTTGACAATCTACGTGGCCTCGTTTCTCAGCTCAAACAGCCGTGAACATAGGAAAATGTTTGCAAGTGATTCAAGCTCTAAACAAAATTCTTTGAAATGAAAACCTCTTCTCCAAAGGGTTCTATTTTATTTTATTGAAAGAAGAGCTGGTGTCTTTTGGTCCATGCATCTTCACCAACCACGACTAACTTGTCCAGATTTCATAACTAATCTTTTTTCTCTCTAAATATCAAATACTCATAGTCTTGAGATATAGCTACATAGTATGGTTTTAAAGAAATTACGGATTAGAGCAAAAGGTCTAAAATATCTCTTATTAATGCATAGGGATTTAATTGGGTAATAGAGGTCATTAGGGTAGTATGGAGAGTAATAGAATAAAAGTAATCTTTTACATGTTGTAGATAAAACAAAATTTAAATTAAAAGTAACTTTATTTTTATTTTAAAACATAAGGAGTAGGCAATTTGTCTTCCTTCATCTTACACCCTGTTTGACTAACTTACGGATAGCTCAGTCACTTCAACGCACCATCCTTCAATTTCAACTTTCTGTTTCTTCATTTTGTGATTGTCAAGGATGAAATAGCACAAGGTACAGAATGTCCCGTGTGGATGGTACAGAAAAAAAACTGCGCACAATTATGTAATATGGAGTACGATGGCCGCGCATGATTATCCTGTACTTTTTTAGAGAGCACAATTACGTGTTACTACATCTATCTTAATGTAAGCGTATTTTTTATGCGTGAGAGTATAAATTAAAGGAAAACCTAGTTATTGAGATGTTTGATAGTAGTGGAGGATAAAATAAGGAGGAATTTAAATAAAAAGTGATTGACAAGTAGTATTAAAAAATTATATTTATTTTGAGACAAAATTTAAATCTAGAATTTATTTAGGTACGGTGTAGTACGTATAAATGATTTGATGTTATAATTGCAATTGATACTCAATCCTTGAGTTAATTTGAGCTTTCAAAGGGAATAAAAAGAAGAATCTTCTGTTCGTATTTGATTGCATAGGAAAAAAAGGCCTAACTTTTCAAAAAAGAAAGAAAACTACTAGTTTTTAATTATTGACTCAAGGACTTCGTTGATCATAGCAGACATGAAGAGTTAAGGACAGTAGATTCTCTCCATGAAAAAAAAAGATAATGCAGTTGTCAAAGTTGGGCAACTTCTTCTGTGAATGCTTCATGATCTTTGGCCCAGGTATAGAAAAACATGGCTATTAGCTCTAGTGGACCAGTGGATGGGACAAATTTGTGAGATAAACTTCATCTTGCATAGCGTTTGGTCATCGATCACTGATTACTATGCGAAGATTAACAAAGAGTAGTGGAGTTTGATGATGAAATAGCTTAGCGCAACTTGTCATGTCAAGGTTTCATAAAAGCTTTTTCTTTCTTCTTGGTTGTTTGCACACTCTTCGAGTCCATATCTGCCATCTTGCAACAGCTTATTGTTTTTGGTTTTTCAACTTGCTTTTAAAGTAATTTATTTATGCCTCTTCAAGATATTGTTAGATTCTTGCCTTTTATTTTTACATTCACCACAAAACCAATTTTTTTGTCAACTTAATCTAACATTTTCCATAACACGTGATTAGATCATGTATAAGTGTATACTCTCTCCATCTTAAACTACTAATTTATTATATTTTAGAACATAATTGCTTTGGATTGGATATACATGTGCACCACACTCACTTCACAAGGACACATACATATGTATGTCACACATGAGAAACAAGTTGAAGGATGCAAAGCCTATGGTACATAGAAATGTGCAATGAGCGTAAACTATTTTCCATGATGTTGGTGAACAAACCTTCTCTAGGACTCAAAATCTAGTAGGGCAATCAAATAACTCGGTCATTACCAATTAAGCTAATCCTAGTTTTACAACTTAGATTGGACATCCACATCAAGTGAGATATTACCTATGTCCTTAAATGGGATGAATCTACAAATGGTAGTCTAGATTTATTCTTACAATCCCTTAAATGGAGATAGTATTAATGGGGAAAAATGGCACTTATAAATATTTGATATTGGGATAAGATTTGATCAAAATTTTGAGATTATGATTATAAAAAATTTCTAAAATCTCAGATGTTTAGTAAAAAAAGATATGCATATATTTACATTGAAAAGTTCTATATAATAATATCATGGAGTTATTATGTTTTATAAACTTATTCTAATATAACATAAATAGTAAAGTTTTAAAGGTTTAATAAAATATTGTCTTAAATATTTAGAACTGAAGAGACTAATAACAAAGTAAGCTCCTTGTTTTGTACTAAATAGCAAAATGGTTTATGATAATTATTTGATGGCACAAACAAATTAATTAAATATTAAAAAGTTAAAAAAATAATATATAACAATTTTCAATTAATCCATATATAGAATAGAAATTTTTTTTACGAAAATCACGGAAAGCGTGCGTATTTATCCACCATTTTATTTATTAGAAAAAAAACAAAAAGACCCCTTAACTAAAATGTTATGTGCCACTGACGTGAGTGGCCGCGTTTGCATGAGCCATTGACCGGGTGTCCATAACTGTAACTTCCGCTCCCTTTCTTCTTTATTCGTGTCTTGCCAACACACTGGGCCCCACGCACATCTCACTCCCAAGCTGACATATGGACCCTACCTAAACATTTCCAGCCGTGCACTGTCCTACCTACGCCTACGTTCCTCTCCAGTTCCAACTCAACTGCCCGCGAAACAGTGCCTCTCCATCCCACTGACAGGTGGGTCCCACCCCTTCCCGCTACATCTCCTCTCCCTCCAGTACTCCCTCCCCTCCCGCTTCGCTTCCCCCGCATTTGGCTGGCCATCTCTCCCTCCCTCCCGAACCGCATCTCTCTCTCTCGCCGGCGACGAGCTCGGGCTAGGGTTAGATCAGGGGATCGCTCTCTGCGGCGTGTAGGAGGAGGCGGAGGATGGAGGATGGCGTGGGCTTTCGCAGCGGCGGCCTGGACGCGCAGATCGAGCAGCTCATGGAGTGCCGCCCGCTCTCCGAGCAGGAGGTGAGGTTCCCGCCCCGTTCGCTCTAGGCGGTGTCGGATCCGCCCGCTGAATGGGGTTCGGGGGGCGAGGTCGGGTGGGTTTTCTCCGCGGAGGCGGCTGCTAGGGTTGTGTCGTTTTTTTTCTCTCCCGGCGGAATTCGAGGCTATGTGATTCAGTTTCGGTAGATCTCATGTGGAATCTTGGAATTATTTTGTGTGTGTGTGTGGGGAGGGGGGGAGGAATAAATGATGGAGATTTATGAGCTCCCGTGATGGCCGGATCGGAAATTCTGGAATATGTGGCTGTAGCTTTTGCATTAGATGCGGGATCTTTCTTCCGGAGACATGCGCCTGTCACTTAAATCTTCTTGCTTTTTGATCTTTAGGATATGCGGATGCTTCTGTTTTGATTCCAGTGACATGCGTCATGCCTTGGTTGACCATGGTAACGTACTAGATGGTAGTCCTGGAATCCGTGAGCAAGCCTTTGTGCTAACCAGACCAGTTATATGCAGGTCAAAACGTTGTGCGAGAAGGCGAAGGAGATATTGATGGAAGAAAGCAATGTTCAGGTATGGTGGAGCTTTCCTGCAATTATGCGATGCTCTGCAATATGATGGCATGCATGTTGTGGTGAAGTCTAGACTGCTGGTTTCTTGAGAAATCTCAACAAGCTGAGTAACATTAGCCATATATTGTTCTGTGCTGTTTGTAGTTGGCATGCTCTTTTCAGTTTTTATTGTGAAGGGATCTAGCTGGATATAGACATGAAAAATAATGCTTTTATGCAGTATCAAGCTTTTCCCATGCAAGAAGTTGACCTTTTTTAATTTATTATCTGAGTGGGATTGGTATGATGGTATCTGCCATCTGTGGAATATATTGTTACTTTCAGCACATTCTGTATGCTGGTGGGTATTGAGAAGAGATTCAGAGAAAAATAAGGGGACGGTATGGGTGTTGGCTAGGTAATCTGGAATTAGCGTGATTGAATTTCAAGCCCATGACAGCTCTAGGATATTTTTTAAAATGATATTTTTCACCCCTCCCACCAGCGTATTTGTTTATTCAAAATTTTTTCCCTCTGTAGTTACTCACCTTTTGATTTCTTCGAGCTTCAATGGGAAACATACAGAATAAGATAATTTTCAGATAGTTATGAAAATAGCTGATAAGCTTAGCAGCGCACATTTAGTTTTCATCTCCAGCAATTTAAATGTATATAGTTGCAACCAGAAGGGAGACTTATGTCTGTTATTCTTTATTTTTTTGTCAGCATAACTATGTAATTATTGGCTGTTGTAACAAAAAGAACAATGTTTTATTTATATGAGACCAAGCCAAGCATATCTGTGGAATATATTGTTACTTTCAACATAACAATGTTCTGTACTTGTAACTATGCATGCCATTTTTTAAGGGGGCATAAACATTCTACCCAATGTCAACATGTTAGGTACATGTTTGTGTTATAAGGTCCAGGAAAATATAAGATATGACTATAACCCTTGTGTACTTTACATGCAGCCAGTAAAGAGCCCAGTCACAATTTGTGGTGATATCCATGGCCAATTCCATGATCTAGTAGAGCTTTTTCGAATTGGTGGGAAGGTATTCATTTCTGCTCTCTTTGGTATTTGATTCATTCTTCAAAAGCTGACATTTGTTTTGTATTGTTTACCAGTGTCCAGATACAAATTATTTGTTTATGGGAGATTATGTAGATCGTGGCTACTATTCTGTTGAGACTGTTACAGTAAGATCTACTTGATCTTTGCCTTTGTTTGCTGAGAATTTTAATTAAAGTTCAATAATGCCATGCTAATGTTTTGTACTTTTGTTTTGCTTACTATGTTTGGCCCTACCATGTTGTACCATGACTTTGAAAGTGTGTAAAATATGTACTAGTATATGTGCATGATAGTTTGGCAGCTCTTTGTTTCAAACTGACCTATTGGCAATATTTATGTTTAAGTTTATGGTATTGAAGCCTTACTGCCTCTGTGTTACTTTTTGACATGATATGGTACCATTGTCCAGCTTTTGGTTTCACTGAAGGTGCGCTTCCCACAGCGGATCACAATCCTTCGTGGAAACCATGAGAGTCGGCAGGTATGTAAATTTCACAATGCCCATGAAATGATCCTATTGTTCTTTTCTTTTCATTCCATCTTTATTTAAACTGTGAACTCTTCAATAATTGCAGATCACTCAGGTCTATGGATTCTATGATGAATGCCTACGAAAGTGAGTTGATTTAGGTGCTTTAAAGTCAATTATGCTGTATCTATGTAAATTAAAAGCTATAGTGTGGAAACTTAATAGGTGATCTAAGTCGGCTTTTCTAGTATTGACTTATGAATACAAAGTTGTCCACCTTTATTTTTTTTATTGATTGATCCTGTTCTGCTCTTTGACTATTTTAACCAGGTATGGAAGTGCAAATGTCTGGAAAATCTTCACCGATCTTTTTGACTATTTTCCATTGACAGCATTGGTGTGTGCTCAGCTTGCAGTCCCCCTTCTGTTTCCTCCTCTGGTTTTTCCTCTGAATATTCATTTAGAATTGGCATTCTATATGGACATTGCCCAATGCTTTCTAAGAAATTATCAAGCCAATACCAGATTAAGTTAGTCTTGGTTGGGATCCACTTATTACAATCATCCATACATGTGCTACCTTGTCTACTCTAGGCAATCACTACTCTAAAATGAAATCTGGCTTTGGTAATCTAAACATGTATCCTCTTGACCTGACTAGTTTCTGGTGCTCGTAGATAATTTGTGGATCATTTCTTGAATGATTTTGTCTCAATGGATCAATAATGTGCCACTTCCACCATAACCGCCTAAGCTCTTCCTGAAAACCAAAACTGATCTAACAATAGTAAGCAACCTAGTGTTGATGCACATATTGGTTGTTGTCCTTTTTATTACCTAGAATTGACAATATATGTGCAAGACCATTTGAAATACTTGATTTGATCTATCCTTTTTTACCTGATGATTGGCCTGTACAATTTTCACTTTGGTGTGTCTTAATATATCTGTGGCACAATTCTTGCCATCAATATAGCTCCATTGCTTCCTCTTAATAATTGGTCAATGTTTCTGTTCTCTATTGGAAGTTTAGAAATCTTTCTTTTTGTATTTGCTCTGGGATTTTATTGATGTAAAATTATTCTCGTGCTTGAAGGTTGAATCGGAGATTTTCTGCCTCCATGGTGGTTTATCACCATCCATCGATAATCTTGATAGTGTTCGTAGCTTAGATCGTGTTCAAGAGGTCCCTCATGAAGGTCCTATGTGTGATCTTCTATGGTCTGACCCGGATGATCGATGTGGTTGGGGCATATCTCCTCGTGGTGCTGGATACACTTTTGGCCAAGTACTAAACACACTGCCAACTTGCACTAATTTTCTTTTATTTATTAATAGACTGTCTGTTCTGTTCTCAACTGTACACATTCCACTTTTTCCAGGACATATCAGAACAGTTTAATCATACCAATAATCTCAAACTTGTAGCCCGGGCTCATCAATTAGTTATGGAGGGGTATAACTGGGCACATGTAAGTTGTTTGACATAGATTTAATTGTGCTGTTGAATTAGTTAGCAGCCTAGCATTGTCTTATTATTCTTCACCACACATTTGCAGGAACAAAAGGTTGTGACCATATTCAGTGCTCCTAATTATTGTTATCGATGTGGCAACATGGCATCCATCCTGGAGGTTGATGACTTCAGGAACCACACATTTATTCAGGTGCATACCACTTTATTCTTTCTGATATCCTTTTGCCATTATTCCAAGTTTTGTTGTATATCAGGTATTGTTAACCAGCTACATGTAGCTTGTACATTAATACATGATACAGGTATGGTAATACCAACGAATTTATAAACAGATTCATGTTGCTAGATCAGTTTCTTTTGTCACTATTGTTATGCTCTAACTGTAAGTTGTACAATTTTTCCCTGGGATTCAACTTTGATTATTTTTGCAGTTTGAACCAGCTCCTAGGAGAGGTGAACCAGATGTGACACGGAGAACACCTGATTATTTCCTTTAAATTATATGTTGTAATTTGTATTGTTTTGTTACTTTTGTTTCTCTAAGACCGCAATAGTGAATGCTGGTCAGTAAAATTTTGTTGGATCCCTGTGGTGACTAAACTGGCCAGCAATAGCATGAGAATGCCGATGTCCAAAAAATGTGAAACTTATGCCCCTCGTTGATCATTTTGAGAGTTGTGCTGTTGTCCAGGACGCAATGCATCGCCTTAACCCTCAGCAGACAAATTGGCATCTCGTAGGCTGTTTACGACCCTTCCAAAGCACTCTCAGTGTTTAGGAGGGTATTGTGTTGACAGAAAACAAACTTCCCTTTTGGTATAAGCTGCTTGAGTTATTTATTGGCTGGTTTTGTAACTGGTGTGCTTGTAACTTCTATCATTAATCATAAACAAGCTGATCTCTCGGTTGCAAAATAAGATGAATGCTATGCTCTCTGCTGCTGTAACAGAATTTAGTGTGGATGCGTTTTGAGTGCCTGCCTGTGTTTTAAAAAGAAAAAAAACACGTTCATAATGATCTATACTATTTAAAAAGTAGTGGTATTTAAAAAAAAGGTAGTGGTGGTTTTAGTAATTCTGTCACCCTATCTTCTTTCATCGTAAATTTTGCATGCTACTTTTTGAACTTTTTAATATTAAGAAATAACCAAACTAAAATAGATAGCTATATATAAAATCAACTAAGATGAATATTCTGTATAAAAAAATATATGTAACATATTTTATGAAAAATATACTTCTTGTTTATTTTAAAAAATATTATAGTATATTTACATTCAACTGGTCTTTACGAATTAAACTGGTAATGAACAAACCACTCTAGCATGCTTTCTCGTGGATGCTGTACTTTGCCATATGATCTGCTTGCTATTTGGTGTGAAATTCAGACTCATCTAAAAATAGTTTATGTAGGCATCTAGACATACTGACACTAAAAACAAGCATAAATCGAATGCATCAGGAGCAAATACCAGCTTATTCGTGATGCAATTAAAGTGACAACATACAACATGGCATTCTATGATTTGAAGAAAATCGACATTGCTGACACGGCAGTAGGGATTGAAGACGGTCAAAAATAATGTCTAATAATCAACGAAATTCACTATTCGTACTCTACTAATCACGGAGAAAAAAAGAAAGATACACACTGTTACAAGTCTTCCGAAAATGACCACCTGACAGATACGTTGGCGCCTCCAGGCTTCAGCCGATATTTGAAGCGAAGGTTTCACCAATGATCACGCACCTCGGTTGACTTCAATAAACAATACCAGAACATGTGCTACCGTGCATATCAAAGGATGGAAAACATAGTGAGAAATATGATTTTTAATCTCCAGACAAGCACCGAAGGCAGCGGCACTGGAAGCCAAATCCGTCGGCAAGAATCTTCTGACGAGCATCGACGTCCATGCTTGCATCAATGTACAGATGCGCAGCTCTTCGCCTATATATCAGATTCAACGGCACAGTGTTAACAATTTTGGTAGCCATCAGTGTGTTTGCCTTTTTGTTCAACTGTGCGCAAGGGCTGGTGGTATAACCGGACCAGTGCCCTGAAGATTTCCATACCTTCTGCGATATTGCGGAGTGCCTTCAATCTTGCGTCTGCGCTGGCCAGCCAAACCATGTGAGTATTTGGATCTGAAAGATAATAACGAAAGATGGTGAATGATTGGATCTGAAATTTTAAAGAAAAATAAAAGCAAAAACAATATTGAACAAGTACAAAAAAAATTAATCAGAATTTCTAATTCTCTAAAGTGATTAATAACCCAAAGGTTCCACAAAACTCATGGTATTAAGTCAATGAGAATAATTTTGGCAAACAAATCTGTCAATAGATATAAACATACGTTAATGAATAATTCAGAAATCGCAGTCAACATTTACTGCAGTGCAACAAAATGGCAATAACAAATTCTTGTATCTCATGCCAAAATACACTGTTTGAATATTTGGTTGGAAAAAGGATATCTTAGAGTGAAAAATGTTTAATATTGTTTTAGTTCAACAGCACAAGGCCAAAAGACATACCACAGTCATAGTTATAGAAAGAGGGAAGCATATAAACAGCGTTGCCAACTGCCGCATCACAAGCTACTAAGGCTACTGCTAATGATAGAAGGTCCTCATATGAACTCGCAACCAATTCAATTCGGAATGTATTTATGCGTATTCTTGCCAGCACATTGATGTACCACTCTTTGGCCAAAAATAATTTGTCAAAGAAAATTAGATGAGAAGTTAGAAGGATTGAAATATGCATTTGATCCATTCAATTTATAGATCTTTATCAGTATTAGTGTTCAACACTGGTTTGCCATACACAATAGAGGTGACAAAGAAATCAAGGATACAAGTTGTGACTTCTTCCTGAAACCCTGCCTTCCTAAAATCGGAATCCAACAATTCGAATTCGTCCATCTAAATATTCCATTGTTCATGTAAGCACAAGAGAAATAACATTATAGAACATGAATTAGTTGAATGCTATATGTTTGGGTTCTGACAATAACAACAGTTACAGTAGCAAGGAAGGGACTGCAGAAAAAAAATAAAGCAGCTACCTCAGTGAGTGTCCCCTGGTGCAAACGGGCTGGCTGAAGTATGTCAAGACAGTCTGCACTAACGGCTCCAGATATAACCATGCAAGCTAGTCGCTTTGCCATGTACGGTACTTCAGACCGCGTGAACTTCAGGAAGAAAAGCAAGTCTAATTCAAGTCAAAAGCCACCAAGATAATTGCATGTTTAACAAAATGGCATCACCACGGCATTAACAAGTAAAAGTAAGCAAGAGCATGAATATAGACGCAATGCAGAAGTCAATAAGCATGCATCTACACAATAAACAGAGATATACCTGCAGTGGTCATCAAATAAAGACCAATCCGCTTTCTTTTCAACGTCATGGAATCCCTAAATTGTCCAAAATCACACATCACGATAGAAAACACCATCCTCGGTTGCCCTACCGAGAGATCTTGAAGGGAGGAAAATAAGCATATTGCAATTTCCTGAAGGAACTATACCAGTGATCAAGAACGCCACACTACAACCTACTGAATCTTGAAATAGTATTATCGTAAGTGATTATACAGAAAGCAATGGTGGAAAGGCCTCACCCTGGCGTGCTCCCTGCACGCGTCGCTGCAGAAGTAACAGCTCCCGCTGGAATCGTCTCCGCCGCCGCTCCCGACCTTCCTCCTGAGGCAGCTGTAGCACACCTGAGATGCCCAATCCGAACCATTTCACTCCATCAGTAGGTAAAAGGTAGAGTTCTGGAGGTAGCCGTGCAGGGATGGGCGGCAACAGGCGAGTGGAGCGGAGCGGAGGGCTCACCTCGTGGAGGAGGGAGGGGGAGGGGGAGGGGTGGGAGACGAGGGGCTGCGCGGAGTGGAGGGCCTTGACGGCGGCGATGGGGCGGGTGGCTAAGACTCCTCGGCCGGAGGACTCCGTCAGGGCCACGCGGATCGGCGGCGGGCCGCCGGCGGCAGAGGAGGCGGCGGCGGAGGTGGAACATCTCGGCCGTTGAAGGGGGACGGCTGGAAGAGATCTCGGCCGTTGATCTGCTTGAGGTCTTCAAGTTACCTCTATTTTGAAGGCTCTTTGGAAAGCAAAGATAGAAATTTCACAAGAATTTGACAGAAATGTAGTGAGATTTTTTTAGCAGGAATTAGATTAGTTTTGGATTTTATCTCATTTTTATGGCTGAGATTTATAAATAGTTGCTATAAACCTAATTTTTCATTTTTTCTGAATTAAATTTCCTACTCACACATACACGTCGTCGCCTCCTGTTCTAGGCATTGGCCCTCACTTACCCTGCAGCGTGTCATCATTCTTAACCTCTTCCTTCTATTATGGTTATTCTACTTCTATGATAAACTACTATATTTTTTCTTCTCTATCTCCAATGACTCATAACATTACATCTATGTCCTCATCTTCAACAAGTGGCCTTGCTATCAATGTTGGACTATTATCCTCCTCTCTCACAATTGAGGTGGTGCCATTGTCATATCACCACATCTATGGCTCACCATCGGCTTCCCTCTAGGTGAATCGATATGTTTTCTTTCTCCTCTTTGCCCTTTCACCCACCACCTCATCCTATTTCTTTATATGGCCACCTTGTTGAAGAAGGGGATCTAGAAGGTTGAAGATTGTGAGATTTAGAAAAATCTCAGTTGACTATGAGTAGCAAAGTTGACTAATCTTATAAAATTTAGGAAAGGTTCCTACAGTAGAAAAAGGTCCAACTTGTTGATTCAATAGATGAGTAACTACATTAATAGATTAGGGCCCAATGCAAACCATGTTAACCCAAAATGAAGTTAACATAATCGTGGTGCTTGACGACCCACGTTGCCCCTCGATGTACTTGTCATTTGTTTTTGTTTAATATGCTAGAAAGAAAACTAATGCAAATGGTTGTGTAAAAATACTTAAAAAAAATTGAGGGTATAGTGATATGTGTTAAAAAACCAACTTTAAAATCGACATATACATTAAAAACAAAATAGATAATTAAGTACTTTTCAGACACTCGATTGTCTTTTTTTTGATATGTGTGTTAGATTTTGTGAAGTGATATATGTGTGTTAATGAATGTTATAATATATTTAGAATTTTTTATAACTATTTGGAACAACAAGGAACATTCGCTTGTGAGATGAAATGAGTATCCGAGCAGTTGGTATATTTGTTGTACGTGCTCGTTTGGCCTTCCTTAATAACAAATTTGTCTCCCAAATTAGGAGACTGATACAACATAAGGATCACAAATCGTGACCAACTACAACACAAACTACTACTAATTGTACTCTGTTTTGGTAACAGAATTGGTCTCGCCGTCCTGCAGAACACAGGTCTGTCACGTGACGTCGTAGCAGGCATGGATTCTGCCTCCTTGATACGCAGCGGCCGGAGTGGAAAGAGCGCGCGCTCCGTGACGAATCGTCCATCACCCGTCTGCTGCACGATGGAGTCGCAGCTGCCCGTCGACGTCGTCCACAAGATCCTCTCTTACCTTCCCGCCAAGTTGGTCGGCCGCTTCTCGTCGAATTACACTAAGATGTTAGAGATTGTAAACGTGTTACACTAGGATTGTAACCGAGCATGTCTCAAGGATAGATAGACTCCTGTAATTTGCTATAGATAGAATAGAACTTAAGTTAGGAGTCCTAGTTTAAAACTATCTATATCTGTAATTCTCGTTCTATATATAAACAGGCAATCTATGGTGAGCCTAGGTTAGGCAACCATAGTTACTCCATATTTTTTATGGTATTAGAGCCGCCTCTTCCTAGAATATATCTACAAAAATCTCGTCAAATTCTCGCGATAAGGGGGCTGCGACCTGCTCGTGACGCTCCTTCCCGCGATCTGAACATCCCGTGACAAGAGGGCCGCGACCTCTGCTCGTGACGCTCCTCCCGCGACAAGATGTCTTCGTCCTCCGCTCATGGCGAAGGATACCGTTCTCTCCTTTTGGACATCCGGTGTCTGACAAGCTGACATGGGATAACTTCGTCCTATGGAAGACGCAGTTCCTGCCCGCTGTCCATGGCGCCAAGGCGCTTGGTTTTCTAGATGGAACCATCCCCGAGCCGCGACAAGTCCTTGAAGCTGAAGTCGACGGCAAGAAGAAGGAGATTTCCAACCCAGAGCATGACTCATGGGTAAAAAAAGATCAGCAGCTACTCAGCTACCTGGTGAATTCGGTCTCCAAGGAGGTCCTCGTCGGGATCACGACTGCAACAACCTCTGCGCAGGCATGGAAGGCGCTAGGGGCTATGTTTGCAGAACAATCAAGAGCGCGGGTTATAAATCTACGCATGCAATTGGCCACCACCAAGAAGGGCAGCCTCACTATGACAGCCTATTTCAACAAGATGCAGAACATCAAGGATGAGCTCGCGTCAGCCGGCGTCACCGTCGGGGATGATGAGGTGGTTGCTCATCTACTTAATGGTTTAGACTTTGATTATCACCCTTTTGTTTCTTCTATGATGGGCCGATCAGGAGATCTTTCACTCTCTGAATTGTATTCTCTACTCATGGAGTACGATCTTCGGCTCGAGATGTATCAAGGGACCGATCAGTTCCAGTCTTCAGCTAACATGGCATCTCGCGGTCGTGGAAACCGTGGTCGTTCTGGTGGTCGACGTGGTGGAGGCCGGTTCAATTCATCGCGCAATGGACAGAACAGCAACAACAATCAGAGTTACACCAACAATAATCAAGGCAATAGCTCGTAAGTCAAAAAAAGGCGCCCTGTCAAATCTGCAAGAAGACAAATCATGAAGCCAATCAATGCTATTTTCGCTATGAGGAAGACAATCAGTACCGTGGGCGACCAGCAGAAGCTTATGGTGTTGATACAAATTGGTATGCGGACAGCGGGGCCACTAACCATATCACCAGGGAACTTGACAAGATGACCGTCCGTGATAAATATAGTGGCAATGAACAAGTTCATAACGCCAGCGGCAAATGTATGAGTATTAGTAATATTGGGCATACAGTTTTTCATACCCCTTTCAGTAAACTTCATTTGAACAATATTCTTCATGTGCCCTCTTCTGCTAAAAGCCTTGTTTCAGTTCATAAACTTGTCAAAGATAACAATGCTTTCCTTGAATTTTACCCTGATTTCTTTCTCGTTAAGAATCAGGAAACGAAGAGAATTTTACATCACAGTAGATGCAAAGGTGGCCTGTATCCTCTCATTCCATCGGAAGAGAAAATAGAGTCAAAGCATGAAGTTTTTGGAGTCCATGTCCCTTCTACATCGTTATGGCATAGTCGTCTAGGTCATCCTGCTACTCCCATAGTTCAGAAGATCCTTAGTTCAAATAAGTTGCCGTGTGCTAGTTCCAAGAATGTTGAGTCAATTTGTGATTCATGTCAAAGGGCCAAGAGCCATCAACTGCCTTATTCTGTTTCTAATAAAATCTCTAGTGCTCCTCTTGATCTGATTTATTCTGATGTGTGGGGGCCTGCACCCATCTCTGTTGGGAGTTATAGCTATTATGTTAGCTTTATTAACGACTATAGCAAATACACCTGGATATATTTGTTGAAGCATAAATCTGATGTCTTTCGAGTTTTCCAAGATTTTCAAAACTTAGTAGAAAGACAGTTCTCTAAGAAGATCCTTTGTGTTCAATCGGATTGGGGAGGCGAGTATGAAAAATTAAATTCTTTCTTCAAGCAAATTGGGATCACACACCGTGTGTCCTGTCCTCATGCTCATCAATAAAATGGTGCTGCTGAACGCAAACATAGACATATTGTTGAAGTTGGTTTAGCTCTTCTTGCTCATGCTTCCATGCCTTTAAAATTTTAGGATCAAGCTTTCCTTACAGCTACCTATCTCATTAATATTCTTCCCAGCAAGGTTATTGATTTTGAAATTCCTAGTACTCGCCTTTTTCATGATGCACCCGATTATAGCAATCTTCGTATTTTTGGTTGTGCTTGTTGGCCCAATCTGCGGCCATATAATTCCAGGAAGTTATCTTTTCGATCCACCCAATGTGCTTTCCTTGGCTATAGTTCCATGCACAAAGGTTTCAAGTGCCTTGACATCTCCACCGGACGCATTTACATCTCCCGTGATGTCGTTTTTGATGAAGCCGTGTTTTCCTTTTCAAAGCTCCATCCTAACGTCGGTGCCTCTCTTAGAAAAGAAATTGTCCTACTGCCTTCTTCCCTTCGAAATCTAGGGGATGATGACTATACTGCATCTGATATTACTAATACTACTAACGTACCTGCTGTTTCTAGTGAATCATCTGAGAAAATTGCAGGTCTCATGCCTATGCTCCCAGCGCTACCGGCACAACGTTGCGCACATAGCCCAGGCTGCAGCTCCCAGGTGGAAACGCTGTCTCCTTCCAGCTCGTCGAACGGTGCTGTTTTGCCTGCTACACCACCTGGGGGAACATCAGTACCGCTGCCGACCGCTGTTGCTGTGCCAGAGGACAACAGTGCGGCGACAGGTGGGGGTAATGCGGTGGTGCCTGAGTCTCCACCTGGGACGTTGCATGCGTCTGAGGAGTCTCCACCACCACTGCATGCTACAGCATCAGGTGCACATGAATTTGTGCCACCCGGATCTTCTACAACATCTGGTTCTCCAGCAGCCACACCTGATCCCCCGCGTCACCAAACACGGTTGCAAAGCGGTATTATCAAAGTATAAACCATTAAGTAGATGAGCAACCACCTCATCATCCCCGACGGTGACACCGGCTGACGCGAGCTCATCCTTGATGTTCTGCATCTTGGTATTATCAAACCAAAGAAGTTATATGATGGTATGATTCGATATGGCATGTTTAGTGCTACTGGTGAACCTAATTCCGTTGATGAAGCTATTTCAGATCCAAAGTGGCGTGATGTAATGGAAGAGGAAGTTTATATGAAGCAGCCTCCGGGTTTTGAGGACACTAAAACACCGGGATATATATGTAAGTTGGACAAGGCTATCTATGGGCTGAAGCAGGCGCTCAGGGCGTGGTACTCCAGGTTAAGCTCCAAATTAATCACTCTAGGTTTTGTGCCGTCAAAATCAGACATGTCTCTTTTTATATATCATAGGGGTGGTACAACTATTTATATGCTTATCTATGTTGATGATATTATCGTTACAAGCTCATCACCTGAAGCGGTGACAACTCTTCTTACTGATTTAAAAGAAGACTTTGCACTAAAGGATCTTGGCAAGTTACATTACTTCTTGGGTATAGAAGTTAAAGAAGAGTTAGATGTCATAACTCTATCTCAAGCTAAGTATGCACAAGACTTGTTGAAGCGTGTTGGAATGCTCGGTTGCAAACCCTGCACGACTCCTTTATCTGCATCTGAGAAGCTGTCGAGATATGATGGTGTTCCTCTCAGTCCAGAAGATGCTACTCGCTATAGAAGCATAGTTGGTGCTCTTCAGTATTTAACAAATACACGATCAGATTTATCCTTTGCTGTCAACAGAGTTTGCCAATTTCTTCATGCACCGACCTCAGTTCATTGGACTGCAGTTAAAAGAATACTTAGATATGTACAACACACCATTGGACTCAGGATGCATATTCAAAAGGTATTGTCATCATTCATCAGTGCCTTCTCTGATGCAGATTGGGCAGGTGATACAGATGATAGGCGTTCTACTGGAGGCTTCGCAATATTTTATGAAAGTAATCTTATATCATGGAGTGCTAGAAAACAGCCAACTATTTCAAGATCTAGTACAGAAGCAAAATATAAAGCGATGGCTAATGCTACTGCAGAAATAATATGGCTTGAGCAACTGTTGATCGAACTTGGGGTTAAAGTGCATCGCACCTCAGTTCTTTGGTGTGATAATCTTGGTGCAACATACTTATCAGCTAATCCCATGTTTTATGCTAGAGCAAAGCATATTAAAATTGATTTTCACTTTGTGCGTGAAAGAGTTATGAGAAAACAGCTACACGTTCGGTTTATCGCTTCTGAAGATCAGTTGGCGGATGGATTTACAAAAGCCTTACCGGTTGCAAAAAGATGAATACATTTATTCGCAATCTCAAACTTCAAGGTGATTAGGAAAGTTTAGATTGAGCGGGGGTGTTAGAGATTGTAAACGTGTTACACTAGGATTGTAACCGAGCATGTCTCAAGGATAGATGGACTTCTGTAATTTGCTATAGATAGAATAGAACTTAAGTTAGCAGTCCTAGTTTAAAACTATCTATATTTATAATTCTTGTTCTATATATAAACATATAACCTATGGTGAGCGACAACTATAGTTACTCATGTTTTTTACGGCATGCCAACAAGCCGCCCTCCAAGCTTTTCTGCGGCCCTGCCGACTTCGAGGCGCCGCTCGACGACGACGACGACAATGTATCCCTCGACTCCGCCGAGCCCTGACGATGACAAGGCAGCGTCCCATGACAACGACGACCCTGCCGACGACGAGGTGTCCGTCGAGTCCGACTACGACTCGGACAACGAGGTGTCCCTTGACAACGACGACGACGAGTGGTGCTTCTATGCTGTCCAGCTCGGTGGCGACGGTCAGGTGATCGAGAATCACATGCGCGACAACTTCCCCGACGGGACGCCTGTTCCCCTTACCAAGCCTCTCCGTGACCTCATCCTCATCCGGTACTTCAACAATGGCGGCTACTACGTCTGCAACCCTTGCACCGGCGCGGTTCTGGCCCTCCCCGACAGCACGCGGCCAATGAAGATGACGTCCCGGCCGTCCAGGGCGCAGCCTCCGCCCGCCGTTCTCCCCCTGCGTGTCGTACGGCCTCGGTTACTGCGAGGTGACCGGGAAGTATAAGGTCGTCCTTCAGTTCACCTGCGGCGGCGACGACAACGACGACGATACGTGCTGCGAGGTGTTCGTCCTCGACGCGCCGGCGTATTGGAGGCCGACCGCCGGGAAGCCGCCTCAAGGATGTGTCGTCTGGGAGCAGAACCCCGCCGTGTTCTTGAACGGGTCGCTGCACTTCCTCTGCCGCGACGGCGGCGGCGGCGTCACGTTGAACGTCAGTGACAAGAGCTTCGGTTCGTTGCCGGCGCCGCCGCAGCCGGCGGTGGATGAGGAGATTGTGGCGACGATCACGGAGCTAGACGGGCGCTTGTGCGTTTGTCAACGAGCTCGTGAAAGCGGCGAAGGGTCCTATCATCTGTGGCTACACGGTGGTGACGGGACGGCGAGGTGGGACTGGGAGAAGCTATGCTGCATCGATCCGACCTCATGGCCGCAGGATGACCGGAATATGCTCCGGTCGAGGTGGATCGCGCCGCTGTGCATGTACGGCGAGGAGAAGAAGATCATGCTGCGGACGGGCACCAGCAGGGTGTTCGCCGTAGACCCTGAAGGCAGAGTCGCAAGCGCGCCGGAGATCCTGTTCCGGTCGGACATGAACGAGCCCACCGCCGGAGAATTCGAGGACACGACCTATCCAACGCTAGGCCTGTACGAGGAGAGCCTCTTACCTGTGGGCCGGACCATCGACGAGATGGTCTTCTCGTCGCCGGCGCCCAGAGCCTGGTCAGATGTGCTCAAGTGGCTGCCGGCGCGGACGGTCGCCAACCTCTCCCTCGTTTGCAGGGAGTGGCGGGCCATCGTCACCAGCGACCGCTTCGTCCGCACGCACGCCGCCCACCCCAAGATCGCGACGAGCACTAGTGTCAGGTTCGTCATGGACCCCACCTTCGGCCTCTCCGTCGACGTCAATCGCGTCGGCGAGGTGCACAGCCCGGAGATCTCCGACCAGCCGTGCCGCGGCCTCAACGTCGGCAGCTTCCCCAACATGGACTTCGTCTGCAACCCCACCGTGGGCTATCACCAGAACCTGATACTCCACGACCTCGACGACGACGACGGCGATGACATATTCTACGGCCGCATCGCGCTGGGCTACGACGAGGAGGAAGACGACCACGTGCTCGTCCGCCTCGCCTACACGGAGAAGAACCTTGAGGCGCGGAGCTACCAGCTGCGGTGCCGCATGCGCTTCGTCAGGGAGGGCCTGTGGTTCCCCCGGCCGACCCCGCCGCCGCGGCCGGTGGCCTCCGCGACGCCGGCGTACGCCAACGGCAAGATCTACTGGCTGGTCGACCCGGCGCTCACCTCGCCACAGGAAGCCACCTCGCGGACGCTATCCCCAGCATACGTGCTGGTGGCGCTGGACTGCCACGACGCCACCGCGTGCCAGTACGAGGTGGTGCTGGGCCCGCCGTGCCGCCCCGGCCGCCGCGGACGTGTTTCCATCCTCCAGCTCCGTGGCGCACTCTGCATGGCGTGCTCGGACCATGACACCAACACCATCGATATACGGTCAATATACGGCAACGACGGCGCTTGGTCCATGGAGCACCACCTTGAGCTTGCCGCGTACTCGCTGGACTACTCGTCGGAGAAGACGACGGTGATGGGGGTCGATCCGACGAGCGGGCGGATCTGGCTCACCACGGACTGTCGCTGGGCCACTACGATCCCAAGACGGGGGAGTTGGTGACAGTATACCGTGGGAGGAATCGGTACCCGAATACATACTATGGTAGTGGTGAATTATACGATGGTAGGTTCTGTGTGGTTTTCTGTCAATAAAGCCTGATTCCCTATGCGTTCAGGCGGAGGCTTTATACCGTTTGATTGTGATGCTTAGTTGCTTCAGATCCTTCTGTGTTATGCATGGAATGTAATCACTAACCAACCAATTTTTTCACTTTGTTTTAGTTAACCATGTTGCCCGTTACTGTTCACTATATTTGAATCCTAAATACATATATCTGGTTATAGGTTTGCTATGTTGTCAGTGGTGATTTTTTTTCTTGAGAGGTTGTCATTGGTGATTAGATGACGCGTTTTGTGTCATCCGTGTGCATGTAGACATTATGTAGTTTTATGGGAATCAAAACCACGAACATTATTTATATTTTAATGTAAGAGTCTTATTTTGCTCCATAAACCACAAAAACAGACAAAGATATAAATGTTGTTTAGCTATCAAAACCAGTTCTTTTCAGCTCCTAGCTGATTTGGATGGTAGTTTTGTTCTATATGATACCTCCATGACATAATGACATGTTCTTCATCTAATATGGCGTCTACGTGGCACCTATATGATATTGTCAACAACAACAACTTAAAAAACAAATACAATAGACCTCACATGGGACCTGCATGTCAGTAGCATCACCTCTACCCCCATATGGCCATAACTTCTCTTGGCTCCTGAGCGACACACGGTGGCGGCAAAGCCACACCACTCCCCCTTTCTATGGGCTACAACCATACCTCAATACTCCTAATAGGGCTGATAGCAGTGGCGAGCTTCTCTGAAGGTATTCTTGTCTTGGCGCTTAGGAGGCAGCGGATGGAGGGAGATGGCCAAAGGGGAGGCAGTAGAGCCACGGAGTCCCATGGGCTACCCTTACTCTCTTATCTCTCTTCAGCGAGAAGGGTCCCTGAGGGCGGTGACTACTATCTCCCACTACAAATCTGGCACGATAATTGCAAGAGGGAGGAGATGGAGGTGTGCATCTGGTGGCTGAGAGAGGGAGTAGGGGGAGGAGGTGGCAGATGTCATCTTGACACCATAAAGATGGAGGAGCAAGGAGAAGCTGGGGCCAAGGGAGGTGACAATGAGCTTCTAGACCTTCTCGAGCTAAGCGACAGGGCTAGAAGTTCCACGACATCGCCAAGAAGACACATAGCTCAAGCTTGATGAGAAAGCGATGGGATAGGGACACATAAATCTAGGGGGTCTCCCCGCCTCCGTGATAGGCTGGCACTTCTAGGGTTTGTCATGCCAAGCTTGATGCCACTGCGTCTGTGCTACTTCTTCTATGTTGAAGGCACCACTAGATCCTAGAGAGATGTGGCGCATGATGGATGAGATGAACGTCAACTGCAACACTTTCATGAACCTACCTTGCTCGAAGACAGTGGCATGGCATAATAGTGAGTTCAAATGGTGGCATGGTGAGGGAGAGGTTAGGGAAGAGGGAGTGTTCGAGGAGAGAGAAAAGGGGAGAAGACATAGAGGGGGAAGAAGAGACGATGTGACTTACTAGTGGGGTCCACTGTTTTTTTACTAATTGTAATACCACGTTAGATGAAGACAATCAATATAGCATGTAGATGTCACATAATTAAAAAACATCATCTAAACCAGAGTCAAAATGGACTTGTTTTAATAGTTAAGTGAATATTTATTTCTGATTTTGTAGTTGAGGGAGCAAAATGATGAGATAGTTAAGGAAGATAAATAGAGTTTTTTTCCTATTTCAATTTAGTAGGCCCAACCCATCCTTTGATGGCCTAGTTCAAATGCTAAGAATTTACCCCATCCATTGTTAATTTGGTTACGGAATCTTTATTCTTTGAAGACATAAGTTTGTTTTTTATGAACCAATCTGAATCGGTTTTAGAGATAAATTCATTCTTATCTTAAGCCTTCCTCTACTATAAATAGAGAGGTATGGGTGCCTGCCATTGTAAAAAAAATCATTGATAATAAAGGGATAACTCTACCCATACATTTTGTGTTCATTATCTTATCTATGATGTGATTATTTGGAAAGGAATGCATGCATCTACATCTTCTCAACACGTCATTTTCTGTGGGAGAGAAAATAAGCGGATTTGGCTGATCTTTTGATATAGCCATTGTATAACACATTAACAACAACTCTACCGCTAGGCTGGCATCATCGGAATTCTATGACTACATTTGCTTCCTCGCCACTGCAACGAACTCTCCATTGCATCGAGTTCTCCAACGACGATCAATCTATAGTGACAATTGTTTGTTGATATTGTAGATTGTTTTATCATGTTATTTTTGTTGTTCTTTAGGAGATGTATTTATGTTCATAGGTTTATTTTTCAGTAGATTAGTCTTCTGCTTTTAATCTAAATTTTTACATCTATTGAAAACCAGAGAAAACCAACTAAAAAGTCTACAATAAACCATAAAGATTGACTAGGATGCCTGTCTTGGATGTATCGGTTTAGCCCGTCGAACTGGTCGTCCTCCTCATGACCCCTCTCTCGCTCGCATCTCCTTCTCTCTGTTTGTTCTCTCTCCACGGTGAACACCATGCCGTGGCTGATGTCATTGCTACCTTAGCTCCTTCGTCAAGCTTGAAGGCACATGACCGACGCCCGTTGCCGCTGGTGCTATATGACATCTGTGAGGTCACCGCCACCGTTGAGCCCCACCTATGACACCGCATGGTCGTGGTAGGGGATGATGGGTCACCGGCGCCTATGGATTGGATTAGCAACTGTTGTGACTCATTAGCTAGATGCAGACCATACGTCGTCACCAGGGCCAAGCACCTGCCGGGGTAGTTGCCACCACCGTTGTCTCTTTGGAGGATGCATGGGTCACCGCACAGTCACTGCCAAGCATTGTTGGGCCACTAGTGCACCGTAGTCATCACTAGATGCCCAGCTTCGCCACCGTCGACCTTCTCTTGGAGGTGTTGATGGGATGATCGAAGCTCAGCCCCTCATCCCTTCTTTCTTTCAATCTCTTCAAACCGGCTGGATGGGCTGACCTGCCTGCTCTACCTGACCACTTTTGACACAATTACATGACCTAGCCTAAAAAATAAAAAATAAAAATAGTAAAATAAAATTTCCTAATTGGGCCTTGAGTTTGAGGATTTGGCCTAGCTCGGGACACTGAGCCATGGATGGTGATCCAGCCTAGATCGAGGCCAAATGGGAGATTTGGCCTAATGGATTATTTTATTGAAAATTTATGTTTCTCCAGAGGTTTAATGAATTCTTACCATTTGAACCCTATAATTAATTATAATTACATAAATTTGTGTATAAAGACTAAAATCTTGCTTTTAGGCCATATTCTTAGTTGGTTTGTTGTATGTGAGTCCCTAGACTCGATAAAAACAATGTAATGTTGTATGTTTTAAGCATTTTATTACTTTTATCTTTGATGCAACTCTAACTAAATAATCTAGATTGAATTTTAGGTTAGTGATTCGATAAATTTTGTTCTCACCCCTGTCTTGGAAGCATTATTTGAGTTTAAGTGATGTTTTTTCATAGAATTGATATTTTAATACCATAAGGCCACTAAAAATCATAGAATATCAATAAATGAGAGGAAAATTATGGGAAATTACCGGTAATTACATACAATTATGTTACTTTGTTATGTGACTTTGTTTTCATAAAAGTTAACGCGACATTGGTTTTTTTGCATGTTATTAGGCCATGTTTGATGAATTCCTCACCAAGAAAGAATTTTCTATCCACCCTATTAACCGAGGGGAGGGGGGAGGGAAATTACCATACCTAGGCCATGGACTGTGATGTCTACCTTGTCTCAATGGAGCTATCTAACACCATCTGTCGGCAAGGAGCTAGTGTAGATCTGCTTCCAATGCCGAAGTGAGCACATGTATCAGGAAGAACATCCACAAGGATCTCAAGGTTGTGATGTCTACCTTGCCTCAAAGGAATTCAATAACTATTGTATGACCTTAGGCATTAATGTAGAGCATTATGTTCCACATGCTCACACTTAGAATAAACTTGCTAAGTCACTAATAAAAAGGATCAGGTTAATTGCCATACCGTTGTATAGGGTAGCAATTTGCCAACTACGTATTGGGACCATGTAATATTGCACATTGCAAAGCTAATCTAGTATATACCGTTTGCATACCACTTTGCTTCACCTCATCAACTGGCATGTGGTCAACAGCTGATGGTTTCCCATTTGCGAAAGTTCAGCTATGTTGTGTATGTGCTGATCTCACCACCCTAGCGTACAACTATGGGACAACACCAAAAGGTGTGGGAGGGTCTATATGGGTTATGAATTTCCATCCATAATCTACTATTTAGAGCCTAATATTAGGGATCTGTTTACAGCTTGGTACATTGATTACATCTTTGATAAAGAGCATTTCTTGGCATTATGAGGAGGAAAGTATCTCAACATCAAGGAATGCCGTGAAATTAAATGGAACTTGAGTAATATCCATACTCTTGACCTATGTTCACCAGAAATTGAGTAGGAAGTTCAACATATCATGCACCTTCAAAATTTAGCTAATGATTTGCCAGACGCTTTCACTGATCTAGGAGGAGTGTTAAAGTCACATATTCCTATGAAAAATGCACTAGAGAGAGTACAGATATCCATGGAGGGAGACTTTGATCCATCCCCTAAGCCTAGGAAAAGTGGGAGAGACCTGAATGATCCAAGTCAGGCTAAGCGGAGACGTCCACAGTAGCTGAACACAGAACTGCTTACATCACATTCCCATTCAGTAGTCTTGAAGGAGACCCGTCCAGAGGACAGTCGCTAGAATGAAGGAAGGCCCAGTGGACTAGTGTGCACACCTAGTCTGACTAGTGCATCTAAAACCTCTCCTGTTTTGGGAAACCAGGATGAGGAAGTGAATGAGGAAATTGCCATAAACTATACTGTATTAGAAGATTTGTATGACAGAAAGACTACCCATGTCGATATAAATTTTGTCTCTAAAATCACCAATATAATGGATCATGATCCTGAACCTAAGTCCATGGCTTAGTATCGTAAGTACTCGGATTGAGTCAAATGGAAAGAAGTGATTGATGTAGAATTACGCTCACTTGCCAAGAGGTGTGTCTTTGGGCCGGTAAGCCTAACGCCCCCCACTGTGCACCCAGTAGGGTACAAGTGGGTTTTTGTTCGGAAACAAAATGAAAACAATGAAATGGTGTATCGAGATACAAAGTGAGACTTATAGCACAAGGGTTCGTGTAGAGACTTGGCATCAATTACGATGAAACTTACTCTCCCGTGATAAGTGGAATAATGTTTTGATACTTCATGTCTATAGCAGCTGGCATGCAATTGAAAATACATGTGATGGATGTGGTGACCGCATACCTATACGGATCGTTGTTTTCAAAAATTTACATGCGTATCCCTAACAGGTTGAAGGTCCTGAACAAAGCAAATCATAACATGTACATCGTGAAATTAAAGAGATCGTTGTATGGGTTAAAATAGTCTGATTGTGTGTGGTACAACTGATTGAGTGACTTCCTTTTATGGAAAGGAAATATCAACAGTGACGACTGCTCCTGTGTATTTATCAAAAAGTCACAGAGCGGTTTCTATATCATCTCAATTTATGTTGATAATTTGAACATCATTGGCCATGTAGAGGGCATTGAGGAGGTTGTCGCCTATCTCAATATAGAGTTTAAGATGAAGGACTTGTGTCAAACCAAGTTTTGCTTAGGCCTATAGGTCGAGCATCTCTCTAATGAGATTTTAGTGCACCAGTCAACCTATATGAAAAAGATCATTTAGAGATTTAATATGTCAAAGGCTCATCCTTTGAAAACACCCATGGTAGTGAGATTCCTTGATAGGGACAAAGACCCGTTATTTTCTAGGAGTAAGACTAAGGAAATATTAGGATCAAAAATCCCATACTTAAGTACCATTGGACCACTGATGTATCTTGTGAACAACATTAGGCCTAATATTGCATTCATGGTAAATCTACTAGTAAGATACAATGCATCTCCTATTAGGAGACATTGGGTTGGCACTAAGACGGTTTTCAGATACCTCCAGGTATAGAAGATCTTGCCCTCTTCTTTCTAAGGTAATGAGACTTAACCATAGTGGGCTATGCAGATGCAGGATATCTGTTTGATCCCCATAATGTTCGATCTCAAATTGATTTTATGTTTCTCTATGGTGGAACAACCATTTCATGGCATTCTAGTAAACACACTTTGGTAGCAATGTCTACAAATCACTTTGAGATCATTTCACCATATGAAGCCGCACGAGAGTGTGCGTGGTTTAGAAGGATGATTCATCATATTGAACGGTTTTGTGGTTTGAGAATCTTCGATACGTCTACCATTATCTATAAGGATATTGCAGAATGTATCGCACAAATGCAGCTAGGCTATGTTAAGAACAATATGATGAAGCATATTGCATCAAAATTCTTCTATCCTCATGAGTTTCATAAGAAGGGGAGGTAAAGATCATGTAGACCAAGTCGTTTGACAACTTGGTGGATTTGTTCATTAAGTCTCTCCCAACATGTACTTTTCGAAAATTTGTTTAGGAAATTGGGATGAGAAAGCTGAGACTTTTAGGGTTCAGGGGAGAGAAAACCTTGAATTTGTCTTAGTCACGGTGTGTGATGCATGGTAGCAACAATGTATTCTTTCTCCTAACATTTTTACCACTAGTTTTTTAGGAGTTTTGATGAGTCATGAGTTGATCGTGGATAGGCCTATGGGGGAGTGTTATGGAATCTTTATCTCCTAAGGATATAAGTTTTTTTTCTTATAGGATAATCCAAATCAGTTTTAGAGATATATCTATTATTATCTCTAGCCTCTCTCTAGCATAAATAGTTGGGTAGGGGTGCTCATCATTGTACATAGAAATCATTGATAATAAAGAGATAGCTTTAATCCTACATCTTGTTCATTGTCTCATATGTGGTGTGATTATTCAAGAAGTGATATGGGGATATACATCTTCTCGGCACCTCATCTTCTCTGGAAGGAAAATAGAGAGGATCTAGACAATCCGTCAACGTAGCAATTCCACAAATTTCACCTTATCATGTGGGTTGGCAAAAATCCTTCTTGAGGTGTCAAAGACGGTGAAATTTGGCCCAATGTTCATCATCAAATGTGCCATTTGAAGCCCACATTAGGCCTAGTTAGGCCATCTTTCACCATAACAGGCTTGTAGTATATAGGACACCAATTAGCCTAAAAACTAATATGGTCTACCTTCTTTCCGTGGATGAATTCACCCATAACACAATTTGCACTACTTGTGTTGGATGAATTCAGCCCATAAATGAATTTGGGTCACCTCATTTCTATGGAAGAACTCTTCTATAACTCTATTTGGCCCACCATTTTTCGTGAACGGATTCAGGCCATAAAATTGGTCGAAAATGTTGGCTTTTGCTTTGATGGGCCTTAGATTTGATGTGTTCCAATTTTCTAACCTTTTATCGTTGATTTTTTATTTATATATTTTTGTTAAAATATTTATAAAAATATATTTTTGTTGAAAAATTTATGGTTGTATACTCCCAATGCCCTCTCTGAGGTTTTTTTTAAAAAAGGTCCTACCAGAGGATGAGAAATCCGACATGGTAAATGTCTGTGGTCACACATTAACGACAAGACAACATGGGCAAGAAAATTTGCAGGTGGCCTACTTGCCATCCTAGTCGAGGGTGTTTTTCTCATAGCAGGGGCCACCTACAAAATACATCGCATGGACAAGTAGCCTCCTTATAGCCCTCTGGTTGGATATTTTTTCATCTAGGGGTTGCTTATAAAATTGTCGGGCCCATTTGTAGGAAGAGAGGGGGCCTGGTAATTTACAGATGGCCCTCTTGACGTCCTTTGTTAGGGTGTTTTTGTTCCCACTATATAAATATCAAAAAGAAAAAATATATGTATATTTTTATTTAGAGATAAAATTGTAAGGAAAATTTAGAAGTACGTAGAAAAAATAATTGAGATACCTGAATTATATAAGAAACTTAGTGTTCATACTAAAAAAATTATTATATCATATTATTTAGATAATAGTGGTAAAAATATTGGACGATTATTGAGAGCATACAATATAAATAATGTAATAGATAACACGGTACAAACACATATTTGAAACTTATAGATTTTATCATCTATCGCCCACTTATAGTTAATTATTGCTAGAGGAGCTGACTCTTTGCTCGGACTGTATTTTAGCATATATGTATTGTTCAATTATTTTAGGATGTATGATCCTATAGAGTGTATGGTGATTTATTTATGTCTATCCATTATTTAAATTCGCACCTGCTTAGCGGTTTCTATGGGGAAAAAAACAAATATAGCTATTGTAGTCATGGTGATAACAATTTAAAGCAAATTAGAGAGATACATAGTGAATTTATAACAAAATCGTCGTCAAGAATGTTTTGACAAATAAAATATCTTCTAACAAAAGTATGGACACATATGTCCATATTAACCTTATCACTTGGTAACATTACCACAAGCACACTTAGTACGTTCCCACCATAGAGATAGTACAAGAAGTTGGAACCTCAAGTCTGAATATTCGGCTCACCGATGTCATTCGTACTCCTCTTTTCTCCTCATATACTATTCATTTAATTCTAAGGGAAAAACAATGGTTCTCGAAGAACCAATGGCTAGGATTTAGGGTCAAATACTGAATTTTCTAGATCAAAGCAATGAATAAAGCTATACATCCTTTCATGGATCTAACAAAGAAAGTATTAGTTCGAAGAAAATATTATGATAAGGAAAAATTGAAAAAACAAATGCAAATAATCCATACTTTATAAGAATAGTTTGGGTATTGGAAGAATCTTCTTCTATGAGTGTTAGAGTCCCAATATATCATAAGCTGGCATTGATCACCATATATGTAGAATAGATAGTCACACCAAGGTCAAATTAGCCAAGCAAAAAGATCTCTTCTCTAGTCGATATCCTTAGTGAAAACGCGTTTAACAACCATTGTTCTTTGATGCTATAGGAGATAGAACAAACAGGAGGTGTAGGATTTGTAGAGATACTAGCAGGCAGAAAACTTGAGCTCCATCATGCATACGGAGGTCTTATATAGTGTGGGTTGTGTTAGATGTAACAGGCATGAATGAAAATGTTGAAAAGGACATAACATTCATGCATGAAAAGTGTTATGCTTATAAAAATTCTTTGAGTGCGATGTGACATTAACACCTTGAAAGTTAGCCACTAGGTTGTGATAAAAGCGATATGATGGTGACATGCCAAAATTTGATTGCCGAGTTATGTTGAGAGTGATGTGACAGTGACATGCCAAAAATTATCTGGTATCACTGAACGTCGATTGTGACTCGACAGAATGCATGCAGTGAGGAGTGAAGGCATCAAAAGTTGGTTGTCATATGCTACCAGTAGTTATGCATGCACAATAAAGAGTGAAAGCGACGTGGTTTTAACACATAGTAAGTGATGTAGGTACGCAGAGCCAAAATGGTGATAACAAAGTAGTATAAACAGTAAGTACAAATAGTATAACATACTACTGGTTCGGGGGACGTGCCCTCTACCCATCTTCATCCTCCTGACCTGCGCTTGCATAAGACCTTGAGAGTAGGTGAGGCAGTCGGCTAGGATATCATGGCTAGTGTGGACCTACTGCACATGAGTCAAACCATAAGACTCATGTGTGTGAGGTGTGGAGCTCCTACAAGTTAGGAAGAGTCGAGCACGTCCTGATCTGCCATGAGGTTATCATGGTTAAAGAAGTCATGCAACCATTCAAAGGTGGTTTGCCCAGATCCATCCATGAATGCAGAGATCTACGGTGGTGTAACCTAGAACACTGTGAGAAAAATAGTTGAGCAATGCAAACTAGAATATCGTGCACCAAATAAAAATATGTATCGTGCGACAAACTTGAAAACCCTTGTATGGACATTCTCGCTCCCTTGTGTGGACATTCCCGCTCCTTGTGTCAACGTCTCTACTCCTTGTGTCGACATCCCCGCTATGAAAGAAGCATGGTACGGCATAGCAAAAGTTGTAAAAGTATAATTTATTAATAGCAGTGTCACATGCCAAGAAGGAGGAAATATATTTGAGAGGTACATAGGCAAAATTATCTCTAGGCTATATTCCTACAAGGCGGACTCCTGTAGTTATTGTCGCTACGGGAGGAACCACATCAACAACACAATAGGTAAGAACATAGAGGATAGTGTGCATCGTGTTACGCATCTTGTTAAAGGTAATCCTTTGCTCATCATTCGTCAGCACAACCCCGACTTCCAACCATCCGTGCATAGCCTCAAGCTCACCACCAACTTGCCACACAACATCAACCAATTTGACATGATATATCATACGTAAAAGATGTCACACATTTAACAAAGATACGAAAGATTGATTAACTAACAGCGCGGAAGAAGTTCTGGTCACAATGTCTAGGGTATGCGTCTTGCACACCGGGTATATGTGGCAAGGGAATGTTGGGAGTGAATGTCATACGAGTGTGTGTATAAGGTAGGTGCCAACTGAGGTACACTAAGTATTACGCCTTCGTATAAGGGCGCGGCTCCTTAATGACTTTCTTTGTCGCTAGCAACTAGTCATCAACAAACTTCTAAAGACGTGAAACCAACAAATTACCAGCTACATATCCCCACTAATTATATCTAGTTACAACAACGGTGTTATAATATATACAAAGCATATAATCATACAATCGATTTTGTATCAATACTTACCGGTGAATGTCGACTGGTACAATCGGCACGACTAGTAGAGGGTACAATTGATGTAGGTTGAACTATCGTAACATGCGCTGTAGATAGTACGGCTCGACAAAGATATCGAACAACATCTGCTAGGTCATCAACCAGTAGATCTGGTCACATGTGTATAGAGTTAAAAGTCCAAGTGGTGCACAACTCCTAGACGACGTCATTCGGCTATAGCCAATCGATCTACAGTATGAAGTCTAAGTAGGACCTTGTGACCTACAAGTAGGCCATCATTAGAGCACAATAGAAAGTATCAGTTAGTCATTTTTTTAAGGTACGAATAATGAACAAACACATTATGTACCTAACGACAATACCGCATTGTCCTTATCATGGGAAAGTCCTCGAGCGGCCTCTGTGTGTACATGTCATTGCCAGACACTATGGTCCTCTATTGGTCTACTGATCATAATTCGCTCGGCCACCTAGAGCTTTAGAAGTAGTGGATAGCCAGTGATCAACGAACATGGGTTGGTCTTTGTGCACACATCACAAAGACCCTGGTACATCACTACGAAGACAACAGATCTCCAGCTCCACTAAGGTATGCTCCCATCCTCAGCATCGACAATTACTCGAGTGTAGTGGATAAGCCCCTTGTCCATAGCGTGGTCAGCTGTGCTAGTGAAAATCACTCAATGAAAGAACCACAACACGTATGTCTTGATGCTCTGTCACACTGAGTAGTCGTCGGCCATAGGATGGAGCTAATCGGGTTGTATAGGAAGAATGTTATTTTCATAAGTAATTAATCAGATCTAAGTACATATCTAATAGCATAGGAACTGCTTTAATTACAGTCAACTTAAGTAGCCATGCTTGGGTGGAGTCACCCATGATGTAGTGAGGGGTACTCCCAGAGCTCCAAGACTAGGCAAGTGCTGAACATGAGCGAAACGCTCCTGGATGTCATCGCAACATCCTTGAAGCCCATCAACCGGATCTATTGCATCCCCCACAAGGAGACGAACTAGAAGATACGAGACGTCCTGAAGCATAGGGGCTATCTCTCTGCATGACAAGTGGAAAGTGTGTATCTTTGATCTCTAGCAGTCCAAAAGTGCTACGAGAAGAGATCGGTCTACGAACCACCTTTTTGCCAGATCCTTCTTGTGTGATGCAGTCTCGACTAGCCTCCACAATACAAGGAAGCCAGCCTCACATAACTTGTAAAAAACACAATGTATGTATTATCAGCTAGGAATCATATTTAAAGTTACGGCAAATAATAATGATATTTCTAATATGGCATGAAAGCGAGGGTCTATAGGTAGTAGGTGTTGCAAAAGGTGTGGATGGAGGGTGTTCAGCACACCATTCTCAACAGCTGAGAGGTACGAGTGGTGTGACCGATTGAAGCCACAGTCTAGCAGCTCTAGTGTATGGTACTCCATAACTACATTGAAACAAAATAGCATGATCATCAAAAATAAAAACATAATTTACAATTCGTACAACTGACAAAAAAAATATTAAACAAAATAAACAATAGTTATCATTAGTACAAGACCAAAAGTAAACAATATTACGATACATATATTTCATACAACATAGAAGAAAAGGTTCACAACTCTCTAAATTATAATAACTTAACTTACATATCCATTCTTAAAATAATATATAATAATATATAGACTTTCATTATACGATTGAACCACCAGGTGCACGAGAACGCCTAGACTAGGTTGGTCTTAAAGTAATGCCTTTCTGCATGGGGCATCTTCCATCGGACTCTACTCATGATGGAGAAGCTTTTGGTTCACTCAGAACCTCCACATCTTTTGGATACTTCTTGTAAGTATGTCTCTCCTTGTCGCACTTGCTACAATATTTGAATCCTCCACCTTTGGACTCATTCATGTCATTGCAAATCCATCTAGTTTTATGACAACCTACCTTATCCCTCATTTTCGTTGGGTCTAGAATGTAAAAAACCAAATGTCATTGAGCTGTAAAAGACTTCGCAATACGAAGCCATATACCTCGTCAATCCAAGTATGCAAGATAACTTCCTTCCAAAAATAAGGTGACACAAAATGACAATTGAGTATTTCACACTCTAATCTTATGGCAATAACTTAAGAACATGGTTTGTGATACAACCTTGGCTTTTGGCATGAGCACAAGGAGGTCCTATCGCCCTTTAGGACATACTCCTACACAATTCTCTTATAGCAGATTCCACGCTTGGCACAAATGCGCTAATGCACACACTGAATACAAAGAAAGCTCATTGAACCATGCTCTACTGAGGATAGTTAAGTGATGGGAGTGATTTGAGGTCATAGTAGCTCCTCGGATTTCTCTAAAGAATGCAAGCTAAAAGACGAGGTAAATTATCGTATGAACATTTGAATGTGCCAAACCTTATCTTCACAATTTTCTATTTCATCCTCCATGCCTTTGCATGGCTTATTATGTACTTGAATTTATCTTTAATGTACCTTATAATTGACCTTAGTTCGTACCCTAGATTGTACACAACATCGGAGTATATTTCTGTTGCAAAAAATATAGATGTCATATTTTTGTGGTATTTCTCTACTCTAAGTGATAATTATACTTGATGATGATTGACACCTTCTAATAATCCTTCTATTTACCCTTAAATGCATGCACCATTTATAGACAACTATAAATTAAGTTCATGCACTTTACTTCGTACATCGACTTGCTTAACTTCACATCCTAGAACTCTCGCCAAAGTGATACTGCCTAGTGCTTGACTATATCCATCAATTCCTCTTTATATGTATATTTAGTCTCTTGAATGACCTTGTTCTCCTTGTACTCCCATGATACGTGATGTCACTTAGAGATAACAAGTCCAGAGAAGCTCTCGTTGGACCATTATGATGGATTTACATTACCGCCTTCTTCATCTGATGGTTCATCATTCTCTGTATGCTCATTATTAGAATCTTCTCTATGCATTAACTCAATGATGGTGTTGTTTCTCTCTCCCTTGTCTACCAATCCTTTTGTTTCTCTATCTCCTCCTACTCCTCCTCTCCTTCATTCTTCTTTTTGATGCTCTAACTCATTTTTGTTCATTGTTTCAGCATCACATTCCATCATACTTGGACTTTTTTTATCTTGCACGGTCATTAAAACATTACTATCTTTCTCGTACAATGACAAAAGAATGCTAGGTAGCCAACTTTGTTCTAATGTATTCTCCACATACCATCTCCAAGTGATGATGAAATCCACTGGCATCAATTTCTAGAAAAAAAATCTTTGATTGCCCGCCTCAGAATGACATACACGGTTATTGTGTTAACCTGTAGGTTGATTCAGAAGTCTCGCATTAACTAACTTGTATACTGCTAAAAAGCTTCTCTCAGTTAGCCTTTCAATACCCTTAAGGGTTAAGCCGAGCTATGATAGATATACACCATATGGACTATACCTAACATTTTATTGATCATGATATAACTGAAATACCACTTTATTTAACAAATCTGTTCATGATAAAATAGAGTTAAACTAAGTAAGAAATTAACTATACGATATTTCAACACTGATATGTCTTCAAACATTACGAACAAAACTATTTATATATTTAAAAACGAAACTATTAAACCACAAATCTACAAAACTACACTATTTACAGATCTAGAACAATACTATACATACTTTTTTTTCATTACTAAAAATAAATATTATAAATTATATAAATATTTACCTCCGTACAAATCCATAAACCAGCAAAGCTTCACTGCTTCTCTTCGTCGCCCCTTAACCCTCTCTTGTTTTTTTATTTTACAAGCTGACCTCTGCCATAGGAAAAAATACTCTCAGCTAGAGCGACAAAGAGACCACTTATAAATTTTCTAGCCCTCCACCGCCTTGTCATTAATATATGCTAACAGACGTTTACCACTTTGAATTTCTTATTAGAGTGTTTTTTTAAAAAAAATTATAGGAAGTTTAAAGTATATATCTGTTATTTTTTAAAAAATATATATTTTTTAAAATATTTTAATAAAAATATTTAAATGAAAAAAATCTTAGACCGTTACTCTTGTTGGGCCGTGGATTTGGTGGGCTTTACTCTATGGGCTGTGTTGGCAGCCCGCATTGTTGGTGCAGTTGGTGGGTGTGTTTATTTTATTGGGCTTTGGCGCTTTTCGGCCAATTTCTATTGACTGTTTAGTGTGGGCCGTACCTTTCGTCGGCCGTAGTTAGATTGCTTTATCCGATTGGACTAAATTTGGCCTGTGTAATGTTTGACGATGGGCTAAGTGTTGGCTTGTTTAAATGTTATGAGTGGGCCTTTTCTATCTGCTTAATTTCAGCTGATCGTAGGCCATGTTTCTACAATTTAGCTATGAACTTGGGCCAAGTATCCACCAGTTTAATGTTCACTTGACGGCTATTTTCAGCATGATTAACATTATCACTAGCATACATTTTGGTCAGTTTAATATTGTCCGAGGGCTAAATTTCGAATGATTTAATGTTCACTCTGGAAATTAAGCGTAAATTGAGTCCATTTGATGTTAATGATGGTTCAAAGTTTAGCCTGTTTAACTTTGATCACGTTTCAAATTTCGTCGTCTTTTAACTACCCCGTAGTCTAAATTTTACCATGTTTCTTGTCATGGAGAAGGAACATGGAGGGCTGGGAAGAGAGATCCCTGCCGTTGATCCATGCCTCTCTTAATAATAACTAGTCTCTCTATTTTAAATTATAAGTATTTATGGCTTTGTTTATAATTAAAAATGATTGTATTTTAGAATTGAGGGAGTAGAGATCTAAACAATCCTCAAAGAAAAACTAGCTAAACAACTTCTCCCTTCTCTAAAAAAAATAGTGCAAGTTAGTTTGCCAAAACGAAAAGAAAAGAAAGAGAGCGAAATTTGTACTATTGCATAATGTACTAAAAAGAAAAATAAAATTTTCAAATCTTCAAGACTCAAGTATGTTAACCTTACTGGTTGTTCTTGTGATTCCAGTAGTACGTATGTACAACAGAGGTGCATGATTAAGTAAAAGAAAAGAAATGAAAGAAACAGAAGAGAGAAAGAAACAAAAATTACACTCACCTAGCTAACTAGCAATTATATGCCACCTGCTGTTGTCTCTTGCAGGTTACAAGAAAGATCATGAGATTATAGTAATTAAAAGCTGCAGGTTGATCCACTGGATTAACTAATAATTAAACCACCAAGCTTATCACTAATTAGGAGAGAGTAATTAATAAAACCATTTGATCACTTTGCTCATGACGTCACTGCTTGGACTTGGTGATGGTGTCGTCGTCGTAGCGGCGGCTACTGCTCCTCACCTCCTCCGGCGCGATGAACGACTCCGGGCAGAGTCCGGCGACGTTGAAGGCGACGTCGTCCATTGTCCAGGCCTCCTCCATCCGCGTGACGACCCGGGCGGCGCCGACGTCGGCGCCGAAGCGTGCGAGGTGGGCGACGGAGCTGCCGGCGTGCGCGACGACGGCGCCGCCGTCGACAGCTCGGTAGTCAGCGACGCGGGACGCGACGATTGTCTCCCAGTACATGGCCGGAGCCCCCGGGGTCTGGATGCGGGTGAGCTGCGAGTCCTCGAGGCGGGCGAGGAGGCCGCTCCGCTGGCTGAAGTAGCCCGTCATGCCGTGCCGGATCACCTCCGCGGCGCCGTCGCTCCAGCTCGACAGCACCGAGGGCTCCACGTCCAGACGCAGCGCGAAGCAGTCCTCGCCGTCCACCTGCTTCTCGCCGACGTGCTCCGCCGCCGAGAACACCGACGCGATCGTCACCGGGTCCAGCCCCTGCACCCACGTCAGCACACCGACACTTCATCAGAAGAGCTCGCTCCATGTATGCACACGTGGACGCCTCTCGTTGGTGCAAATGCACTACTCGTATTATTCCCTCCGTCCACAAATATAAGACGTTTGAAATTTATCTATTCTAAAAACTACTTTCGGATCTCAATCACCTTTCATTTAATAAGTATTATTTTTTATATTTGTATTGGTTTAACCGATTAATAGTTGGTGCATGCTTTTCAAGGCCATAAAAGTTTATTCCCTTAATTTCTTCGAAAACTGGGAGATGGTTATATTCGCAGACGGAGGGAGTACAGTATAAGTGAGACAAGTTTTAAATGGACGCCTGAAACTTCACCTGTTCACCGTTGCATTGCATTCATCTTTTCCTTTTCTTTTTGTACTTCTAAATTTTGTTACGTAGGCACCTTGATGGGGCATCAATTTGTTTCATAATTAAAGACATCATGTCATGGACTCATGGCCTTTTTGTTAGACAACTTCAATATGTGGAACATTGTTCATATAGGATGAACATGGCCACGAGTCCTACACTCATATGAAGATGAACAAATGCTTGGTAGCATCCTTTTGGGGTCCGAAGTCCTATAGTACTGTTGTTATTGAGAAAAAAGTTTGATGTCCTTGTGCTTTTTCAAGGACATCTCTGTTCTCTTATAGATGTAAATATGAGTCATAAATTGAGAGGCAACAGCATGCAGGTGCAGTGCAGTTTATTGCCATAGGAGACACAAAATGCTGTGTGAAATAGAAGGCCAGTACATTTCTACTACTACTATCAAACACACAATGCCCAAAGCTTCTCTCTTTTCACAGTACAAAACAGCTAAGACACTCTAGGATGCCCACTAATATCTGTGCATCAGTATTCACTAGTACAAGAGGTACAAGAGCATCCAGCATAGAGATACTGTTCAGAGTAGCCCCATCCCGGTTTCATCTCACACACTTTTTGCCTCAGAGATTTGGCGAAGTTTGGTGTGTTTGCAATTACTTTGAAATTAATTAGCTTGACCAGCATGCAGTGTGTGATTATGTACTATAGTTAGTACTAATCTGACATGGGAGTATGATGTGTTTCATCTCCATGCTGATCTGGATCGGCTAATCACTTGCCAGAAAGGTACAGCTCTCAGTAAGACCCATGTAAAGAAGTCCATTTGCTCTGATTGGGTTTCAGACAGACTGAGAAAACTGTTTTAGTGTCTAGAAGGATTAAGAAAATGAATACTTCACCGGTGGTCTCTAGTATTCTACCACCAGTATTATCACAACTAAAAACAATTTAAGCCGTTAATTTATAAATTCTATGAAACAATTATAATACCTTAATTCTAACACTAATATTTGATGTAGTAGTAGAAATATATATGGGCCATCAGATGAGAAAACATGGAAGGTCTAGATTGATCTCTACCACCATAAAAATTGTCTAAGAAAATAAAATGGATGCAGACTCTCACTCAAAGTAGTTAACATGATGTCCATTTTCAACAGAAGCTTAACTTTCTTTGTCTTGTTGATGTGAGGACAAGTTACAAAAAGTCTAATCAATTGAACTAATAGGCCAAATTGATCTCACACAGAACAGTTACACCTACTCAGATATGCACTGCTGCATCCTGAAATGTTTGGTAACGTGACAGATTTCAGGAATCAGAATGCACATCGAAATTTCCTACTGCCAAGCTGTTAAAGCTGCATTAGCTAATAATAGTGGCTAGAAATTTCAAAGGACGGATCAGTCGCATAATCATAATCACATTAGCCATACTCTTCCATTTGATCTTCCTACAAGGACTGGATTAAATGGTTTTTCAGCTAGCTATCTGTGCAGTTGCCAGAATATTCAACAGAATGCCATTTATATATTCAACATTAGTTAAAACACATCACTAGTCAGCTAATGGTATGCTTAGACATTAGTTAACTTTCACTATTAAAGAGGAACGATACTATTTAGTTGGCACTAGAGTGTCATGAATTTCAGACACAGGTTATACTACCCATTTGCCAAATTGCTCAAGATATATGCCTCGACAAATACACCAATTTTTGCAAGGCAATCTTGTAAACAGACAAACAGTGTTACTTAGCAGGAGGCTATAGTCTGCAGACTCTGCATACTTCAGACATGTATGTCCACTGAGACAGAAATCAGACTTCAGAGAAAGGTTACAAGAGTAAATAAGCCTATGAACTCTATCTCTCGCTACATCAGCAACAGTGATCTGATTTTTTTCAGGAAATGAGAGGTAGAATCTCAGATCCCGAGGTGCAACAGTGTGCCAATGTAAAAGAATGCCATATCTGCATCTCTTTTTTCATCCAAAGATTCTTCTTTCACAAAATGCCCCAATTCTTCACCCCTTTTTTGTGCCATGATGAACACTGCCACACACCCAGCACGCAAAATAAAGCGCAAAAGCAAAGGCGAATTCAGCAAAGCGATCCTCAAAAAGAAAAGCAGAGCGATTTCTACGTATGCACGCACGCACGCCCATACGCCTTACATTGCTCTTAGGTAGCTTCCTAGTGTACAATCCCACGTACACAAAATTGTAGCTTAAAATTTGCTTACAAATATTTTTGAATTTGTGGTTTCTCCTTCAAATTTTTTTTATATGTTTTCAAATTATATGTTTGCATCCGTAGTTGGTACAGAGGCGTGAAAGTACCGCTTGTATTATCTAAAAGAATAGTTTTTCAAGTATACTTGGACCAACTTATGTACGGCAGTATGTGCTTACAACATTATTAGAAGGTATTTTGGACACATTATTTTTTGAAATGAAGACATTATTAACTGTCAGATATATTGGTTAGACGCTGTTAATTTGTATTGGCAATTTGATCAATGGTACCATGCATTGGGAATATTTTGTTGTGGGTTATTTTGTACGTTAGGTAGGTTTGTACGGACAATGGATGCATACAGTCGTTTTCCTTTTGATTTAGACTTTTAGATGTGTAATGCAAAGTAAGAAAAAACTAATTAATTGAGTATTTATCACTAATTATATTAGAGGAGGAGCTAATCACAATGGCAATGTCAGGGGACATGCGGTGCTAACGTGGAGGGCGCGCCGGAGAGGTCTCGCGCCGCCGCCGCGCGCGGCGTGGGCGCCGAGCCAGGGCGTGCGCCGCCACGCGACGCGGCCGTCGCAGCCGGCGGCAATGGCGTGGCCAGCCACGGCCATCTCGACGAGCCACATGTCCGGCACGAGCTGCCACACCACGAAGCACCCCTCGTGCCCGCCGCCTCCTCCTCCACCGCAGCCGGGCTCCGGCGCCATGGCCATCCGCACCCTCCCAGCCGCGTACATGCTCTTCGCCGCGCCCTCTATCTTGGCACACCCCGTCGTCGCCCGGAACTGCTCGAGGATATACTGCGCCGTCGACGCCACCTGCACATCACACCCACCCACGACGTCGTAAGCGCACGGACTCCGGCAGAGAAAGAGGCGGCGGCGGACGAGCTCGAGCAGGTGGCGCGGCGCCGCGGCATACGTACGTTGCGCGGGTGGCGCGGGAGGACGGGGACGGGCGAGATCGGGCAAGCGAGGACAGACAGCAGCACACGCAGTTCGGCGGACGGGCGTCCGCCGCCGCCTCCTCCTCCACCGGAGAGAAACCGGAGCGGGATGTTCGCCCGGGCCCAGCGGTGGAGCGCCGCGTGAATTCCAGTCTTCCGCCGCCCCCGCGCCGTCTCCTCCCCTCCTCCCGGCTCCTCCGCCAGCGTGGCCAGCTGCGGCGCCATGGACGAACACCTTCGCTGGCTTGCTGCTCACACTGCGTAGTGCGTGCTCAGCTCGGCCGCTGCACTTCTGTTATAAAGGAGGGAAGAGAAGAGACAAGAGGGGAGCTTGACAGTGTCTGGATGTGGGCCTGGGGAGGGGTGTGGGGCCCACTGGCAGCGAGGGTGTGGCTGCGTGTCTGGAAGGTGGGGCCAGGGTTTGGGAGAGCATTGAAAGGGAGGCAAGAGAATTGGGGGTTGGAGGAGGGTCAAAATCAAAATCTTTGGGCCTGAGAAATGGGAAGTATATATAGCATTGAATGTTGGTATATATGGAATAAAGCATTTTGATCATGTTTTTTTGTTATGTTGAAATACCAAAATTAAGGCAAAAAAATACCACGAAGGTGTTTCTAAATAACTGTGTATTATTTACATATGCAAAATTAATGATTAGCGTTTTAAAAGGTTGAGCGGAAAGATCCCACGATGGTGCATGTTAACGTATCTGGCCCTGTTGAAAAACTCTGAAGATTTTAGGTTATTGAATTATTTTATTTTTATAATACTTATTTAAGGGTACAAACAAATAAATTAATCATTAAAATTTTGCTTTAGAAAAATCATATAAAGAACTTTTGTGTAGAAAATTTTTGCAATAACATATTGTTTAGTTGCTTGGAAGGTGTGCCCACGAAAAATTCAAATGCTGGGTCAATATATTAATATGTTATAAAAAAATAATAATATAAGACGAGAGAGAAGTCCAGATTTGGCGATTATCAAAACTAAGTGTGAAATCTATGAAGAATAATGAACAATAACATTTCAGTTCAGCAACAAGAACTGGCTGTTGGTGTGGTAACCCATCCTGGGATACATATTGCCAAATCGTTGGCTGATCTAATGATTCCTCTCAAATCATGGCTCAGGATGATCTGAACTTCTGAAGGACCCATCACAATTCCCAACTACTGCATTACATAGGCATTTCATGACCTTTTTATAATTCTTCAGATGATGACGGCTGGATGAAGGCGACGCGGCAACTATTTTTCGTAGCTCATGTGTGTGAGAGAGTCTGTGAGATGCAAAATGAAGAGGACTAGAGGAGGATATTGAGGGTGACCTGGAAACCATATGTATGCCTTACCTACTACTACTATTATTTCTTCTGTATTTTTGCATGCATTGGAAGTTTCATTTTGTACCCAAGAAGAATCCAAAGCTTTGGTCTTCTTGTGACCTTTCAGAACTTTGTCATTTCTTTTCTTGTTTTGGGAACCAACTTGAGCGAACAAATGACCATTTTGCATTTGAGTTTTATGGGTTTTGAACTAGATATCTGAAGACTATATCTTCCAAGAAAGAACATTCTGAGCTATATTCCAAAAGTTGAGTTAGTACAAATGAAGTTCTGTAAAGCAATAAGCTGTCTTTAACAGCTGAGTTATAATGACAACATTTACTGCCATGTTAATTTTCATGGGGCCTCCTGCTCTGCTATGTTAGTATATCTATGACTGCTTCCAGACCTTTTTTTTTTTGTGTGGCATTTATCATGATCCTGTAGACCTTAGGTACCTCACTGGCAAGTCAATCCAGCTCTTTATTTTCCCTGCCTTTCTGGCTCCCAATGATTTTAAGCTATTTGATCCGTGCACCGATCTCATATGCATGGTGATGTCAGTATTAAAAACCGTGGCTCACTGTTGCTGAAACCCTGATACATATAATAGTTGCATTCTTTACTGCTGATCACAGTCTACCCCAGAAATTATCATTTAACTGATGGCTGCCTTTATTTTTGTTCAATCACAGAACTCTCATGCAGATTTTTTTGTATTTTGATTCTAGTTATATATCCATATAATTCAATACTGTATGAGATGAGGATATGATACTTTATGGTTCATTACAAGAAGAAGAATTAAAAAAGACAGGTAGTTGTAGCTTGCAGACTTATCCAGGAAAGATTTAGGAGACAGGGATGTGTTTCAACTACTTGCATTGCGTACTAAGAAAAGAGGAAGCATTGGAGGAAGAATATCAGTTTAAGGGTTACTGTCACAACTGATGGCTGGGTTGCTGTCACTTGAGCTCTCCCATGTACTGAAACCACATGGCCAAACTGTAAATGAGGTTATTTTTCATATGATGCAGGGATTGTGATATGATTTTTTTATAGGTTCAGAAGGAGGTTGTCATTTTCATGTAACCAGTGTTTGTTGGCAGGAGAGAAGTCCTAGATTACATTGAACACAGAATACACTAATTCATTTACTTGAAATGTGAATTTCTGAAGAAGATATGCATTCACTCTCACTGAACAGAAGAGGAATTTATGGATGATAAATCATCTATTCATATGTTCATACATAGTCTCATCAGGATAGCAATGTGGTTGATTTTCTCTGTTATAATCACTTAGACCTGACATTCTAACAGTACACATCCAAACTTGTGTGTCAGACATCTCTCTCTCTTGCTGTTTTTAAGTTAGAACAATTTTTTGCTAAAACTCCAAAGAATCAGCTGGAGCTGTAAAATGATTTAAGGCGGCGCTAGTTTGCTCCCCTTCCCAACCTCAACACCCTCATTTTTCACACACACATTTCCAACCGTTTATTACAAAAACTTTTATCAAAAAATTGCTTAAAAAATCATGTTAATCTATTTTTAAGTTTTTTAAACTAATACTTAATTAATTATGTGCTTATCCATTGCTCTGTTTTACGTGCTGAAAATCTTCCAACACACAACAACAACGAATGAAGCCTAAATCTCTTTTTATGAGCATTCCATGCCAATCAGCCAATGACTTAATTAATGGTTCCTAAATTTGTGACTTCTTGCATCGATTTATTTTGTGTAGTTATGATGTGCTACTTTCGGTTATTCACTCTCTCAAGCAACCCATAGCTCTCTAATTTCTGTCCTTGAATTAACCTCTGGAAAAAGGACAATGATTAGAGACAGCATTAGAAAAGGTAGCCTTATTTCTGAAAAGACAAAAGAAAGGGACAATAACTCTGTAGAATTACTGCTTCCATGCTTGTCTGATCATGGCCACTCATTTTGTTTAACTTCCAAGCAATTATGCTAGCTATGTTTTTAGACTCAATGTCGGGTTATTTCCCTTGACAAATGAAAGGAAGAAATTTCACCTGCTTAGAGCATTTTTTTAGAACATGGAGGATGCAAAATCTATTCATCTAGGGTACATTTACTTGCAAAAAATTCCATCAGCAAGTCACCTAGTTGTGAGATATGGTGTTGCTGATGTGGAGCAAAGAAAAAGGCGAGATAAAGCGTTCAGCAGAATCCGAAGCTGGGATTCACTGAGCTGGAAAGATTGTGTCTACAATCAAGAGTCGGTGATCATTTCACAAGATGTCCTTCAAATATACTCCCTTATGATGCCCGTTGACTTTTAAAACTTGATCATTCGTCTTATTTAAAATAACTATATAATTATTTTTTTATTTTATTATTAATAATTTGCATAAAAAATTTAAATAAAACAAATAGTTATATCTAAAAGTTAACGGTATCAAACATAAAAACCTGAAAAGAGTAACTTGTTCAATGATTAGGCACAGATTATGCAAGAAAAATAAAAAGCTAGATCTTAACTACAAAGTTCTAAGTAGTCATTTGTGTATGGGCTTTAAATTATGGCCCAATAATTAACTAGGACTTCAGAGTGTGTGAACTGACTTGAAACTATTTCATGGGCTGAGGTGAGATCCAAGCCCAACTCAACTTCACACAATTTGGTGTGGCCGAGAGAAGAAATTGTCAGACCAGTAGCCCGAGCTGAAAAAATATGCTGTTTGGATGGAACAACCAAAGTTGAACGAATTTACGTAGCATGGATTCTTTTTCCCCTTTAGTTAAGCCCAAACAATCAGCCACCAAGGCTGAAACCACAAAACTACACTCTGAACTAGTCACTTCAGAAACAACAGTAATCTAACATGGTAATGGCACGGTAATTAATCTAACATACACTCTGAACTACTCACTTCAAAGGGGTCAACATCTTGGCCTTTTGTTTGCGCGACCAAGCTGAAGTTGTAATCTAACATGGTAATGACACCTGGCTTAGTTAAGCCAAGTCTGCAGGTAAGGCTTTTTTTGTTAGGAGCAATATCACTCTGTGCCTGTGTGTGAAATAGTTGTTTTTGGTAGGCTCCATTTTCTTCAGGGCTTTATATGTGAAATTCACGACCCGAGATGCGTTAGCTACTACTGACCACCTTTTTTATTTTTATGTCAAGAAAACTCCATGCAGCATCAGGGCCAAGATCCCTACGACCAAGCTAGCTGAAATAATAGTAGGAAAAGTATCTATATGGCCTACTTAGATTGGCAGATCACACTTCTTGCCATAAGCTCGAGAACTAGGTAGCCGATGATGAATCATAATTTCGAAAAGCCACAAAGGCAGAGGCACGTACTGAAATGGGGACCATCACTAGCCAGGTCACAGTGGTATTTCTAGCGTAGGCATATTTTGATACTCTTTCTATTTTTATATTATAATTTATTTTAGTTTTATACTGAAGTAAAATTTTCAAAATTTAATAGTTTATGGAATTTCATCGACATCTATAATGTCGACTTATCTCATACAACCAATTTGATATTATATATGTTCATGCATTTTTAACGTCGGTTAAAGTTGGATATGTTTGACTTATAAGAAAATTAACATTTTTTTCCGAAACTTTCTTCGTCGTCTTAGAAAACTTCTTTAAATCAACATCTTTAGTTTTTTAATATTTAATTCATTCATTTATATCCTTAAAACATTATCATAAGCTCAGTTCTATCCATCATTTATTAGAACGCACTCTCTATATGCATCTGCAGATGAGATGCGGAGGTGTAAATCACTAGTCCCGCTCATCATCCCGCAAGCTGTGGCGAGGCTGTACTCTGGTAGATATCTCAAAGAGTCAATATTATTCAAACTCGGTGTTGTGTTGCAGGAAGGTGGAGTCAGCCTAGCTAGAGCGATGCGGCATGCATGCATCAGTGATGCAACAAGATCTTGTTACGCATAACAAAATTACGCAATTATTACCTAATTAACGCACACTACCTTCAATCACATGTTGTATTGGCAACGACGAAAATCTGCAGTACTCTTATAGTTAAAGTGGAAAGACGATGAAATATATGAGGGATTGAATCATCTACAGTAAGTTAGGCCAAAAAAACATATATAATATGTGCTAGGAGATGAACTGACAAGTCATGTCCAGGTTTATTGCTTAGAATTAATTTTTTTAATGGTATTTGTTCAGATTTATAATTAGTAATTGGTTTTTTTATAGAAGATATAAAGTACAGGATCTACTTATAAGACGCCGCCCATTGGGTGGATACTCTTCATTTTTAATCAAATGTAGATGAACTGGAACCATATAATTCAAGCAACTTCAAAACAAATAGGTTTTAGGTTTTAGTGCACTTTCGGTTACAAATCTTATGGTATAACTTTGGTGTTAAATAACTAGATTTTTGAAAGATATTATTGGTCAAAGCTAGACAACTTAAAGTCAAAGGCAACAATTATTTTTGAATGTCCGGAGTATTTCTTTTTAAGGTTGCAACTTATGCCAAAAACATGTGACCAATGCAATGAAAAATAATTTTAGGAAAAGGCCTTTTCACTTTCACTCTAAGCGATTCAAAAACAAGATTGAGCGATGAAAATAATAAAATAAAACTTATACATTAATTAATTCTGAAATTCAGCTATAAAAGTATAAAAACCATACCTTAAACAAAGCAGGCCCTCAAACTGCATATTAGATGAGCAGCCTCGAAGTTGTGCTAAAACCTTAGTATGACAAAGTTGAGCCTCTAGGACGAGAAAATTACTATTATGCCATATAGTTGGAGGGTATCCTCTCCTTTGCCCTAGAGTTCATTGCCACCAATAGAATGCCATCCTTATAGGGTTAAGGGGAAATTTGCTCTTTTGCCTCACTCAACACTTTTCCTTTCTCTCCTTCCGACTGGCCAGTGGAACTCGACGGCAAGGTCGGTGGCTTGGGCGCATGGTCAATGGAGCTTGAGCATGAGGCTAACAAAGGTTCATGCATAGGTCTCACCATGTATAGAAGTCTAGAGATGGGAAGGAGAGAGTAAATATGTCATTTCATATGGTGGTATAGCTGAAGTAGCAAATTTTTCCTGTGTCATCGTTCTAGAGGTGACAACACGTCGAATAAAACTCTAGCCAAGTATTTACTATAATATCCTCTTCATATTTAAAATTTATCTCAAAATATAACAACTTTCGTATCTACTCTTTTATCTCAATCAATCACATCTCTCATTTTCAACCAATCACAATCATACTTTATTAAATTTATTTTTTTTCTTAATTGAAAATACTCCATAAATAACTATATTTTGCCACAAGGAGAATATTGCGCTCTCTATAGAAAATTAAACGAGGAAGCGCGCACTGCACACCGTCACCGTACGTGTGAACCTAGCAAAAAGAGATGTACGCATAAAGAGACAGCTGGTGATTCCTGCCTGGGCTAACTCGATCGCACGTGCGCGCGTGCGAACCTGTACGGAGAGGCTGTGCTATGCCATCGTACGTACGGATACGTACAGCCCAGTGCCAGCCAACTCGAGTAGCCGGCAGGCTGGCGGTGCTGAATATAGCCATTCCCCTTCTCTGTCCCCTTGACCAACTACACCATCTCTCCATTTTCCTTCTCTCTTCATTTTTCAATTCAACACAAGATCAAGTCGTAAAACCGCAAACACTGAACAAATCAATATATATATATATTGATCATGCAATGTCTTCTTCTCTAGGGATGATTTTGTGCTTTCGGATCTAGTCACTGTCCAGTTGTTAGGGACAAAAGTTTTGATGAGACAAATCAAAATGCTGTCATGAATCCCTTTCAAAGAGATCATTTTGTACCTCAAGGCTAATTGACTAGGATGGAGAACTGGTCATGGAGAAAAGAAAAAGAAAGAGTTGTTGTTGCCACATTTTCTTGATCTCCTTGCTAGGCTAGGGCAGGAGTTCAAGCTTGCACATGGCAAGCGATTGTTGCCCTTGGTCCTAGACAGGATTCAACAGCCAACAGATGGTGACTTCTCCTTTCGTCATCGACACAGGCCTGGATAAAATAATGCTGTGGATCATAAGATCTCGGTTAGCCCCAGTGCCTCTCCTTGATGTGAAGTGTCGGCAAAATGTTTTTGCAAGGGAGTTTGATGATAATACTCTGAAAGGAACAGTGTGCAGAAATTGTTTAGCAACATAAATATGCCAGGAAAAAAAATCATTACGATTGCTAATAACTTCTTTAACACAATGCGGATGAGCTTACTCCCAATGGGAAAGTAAAGAGCACATATTGGAAACATCCTTTTTTATAATAAGCATGGGATTTATTTTATTTATTTTTACAAGAAGAGAGGATAAACAAACTAGAAAAAAATCAGAATAGACCAGCCATCTCTTGACATCACATTTCTCTTTCTTTTTAAATTCATTCAGAATGCTTCAAGGTGGACTAGGGTGAAAGCTGTTTAATCCATGCTTGCATGTCTCATAGCTATCTACCTTATAAACATTTTTTAACTCACCGAAATTGTCAGTGACCATTTTTCTTTTTGACAACACTGGGATGGCCCCAAGTTTTGCTTTGTTATTTATAGGCTTGAGGGGCTTTGAGGCAAGCTACATTGAGATCTTGCAACCTTCCTCCCTTCTATGGCTATAGCCCTATTTATATTTGGCTGCTCCTGAATCTCCTCCTATTGCCCTTCTGTCTCACATCCCTGTCTCATAATTAAGGAGCTTCTCTGAGGTGATTGGATCAGGAGGCAAACAACAAGGTATAGTTATACGTTCTTGATGCTTGTTTTCTTCTCTCTCTCTCTCTTTTTTCAATATGTTGAAGATTGTAACATTCTATGGCTGTTGCTTTCATGAAGAAATTAAGAATTGGATGTGTGAATGTGTTCTTGCTGAGTTTTTCATACCCTATTTCCATTGATTTTCTTCAGCTCTTTCATGATTGCATCTTGTTATGTTGCTCATTTTCCCTGATACGGGATATGTTCCTGAACAAATGTATACTATCAAGAAAGAATGACAAGGTGTTCCTAAAAATGAATAAATGAAAAGGAACATGAAATTTGTTCTGAAAATGTCAATATCTTTCGCTGGAACTTACATTTGATGTCCATTGATAACTAGCCTTTTAATTTGCACAGGATAACTTACAACAAGAGGAAGAAGATCAATCAGACAAGAGGAAAACGTGCAAAGAAGACAGATAGGCTTGCAACATCACCTTGAGGCCAAAGCCAAGGAAGATGGGGCTGTCAATCTCATACCCACCAGACGACTACCTGCCAGCACTGGAGGACAACATGGGCAGGCTGTTCATCCGGTCCCTCAGCTTCGACATGGAGGAGGCCGCCGAGTCACCGTCGGCATCGCCCTCTGTGGCATTGCTCCCAGCATTCGGCTCCGGGACGGTGATCATAGAAGGCTCCCTGAGCTTCAAGAGAAGAGAGGCTGACCCAGTTCAGATGGAGACCATGATATCCACCAGGAGTCCAAAGTCTGATAGGGAGAGCTGCAACAGCAAGCCAAGTCCATCGAGATTTGCGCCTGCCGGAGAACAGTCACCGGATTCTCCGGCAGTGGCCGGACTGGGCAGCCCGGAGCACCAGGCAGCCGCAGTCAGGCTGCAGAAGGTGTACAAGAGCTTCAGGACAAGAAGGCAGCTTGCAGATTGTGCCGTTCTTGTTGAGCAGAGATGGTATGTATGATTCTGGTGCAAAATGCAAATATTTTTGCATTTTTGTTGTAGAATATTACCAGCAGAGACCACTGTAAAAGTAATCTTTGTCTTTTGGGGTCATAGCGTTTGAATTGTTTGATGCTTGAGTTCAGGTGGAAATTGCTCGATTTTGCGCTGCTCAAACGGAATTCAGTGTCATTCTTCGACATTGAGAAGCCCGAGACGGCCGTCTCAAGATGGTCTCGGGCAAGAATGAGGGCTGCCAAGGTAGAGTTTATTTGCATCATCCCCTTATCTGCCACCCTCTATCTCACTGACATGTGGACCTGGAGCCCTAGACCTGCCTTGTTGGTGAGACGAGGAGGTTGTTCAGCAAATTCAGGGGCATATGAGGAATTTATCTTCGAACTTTTAACATAGTCACCATTGCTCTTTCAGTTAACAACTTAACATGGGATATACTGCATTGCATTACTGACATAGGTGCAGTGTTGCTATCACCTTCAGGTTGGCAAAGGACTGTCCAAGGATGAAAAGGCCCAGAAACTTGCTCTGCAGCATTGGCTTGAAGCGGTACATGCTTCAAACATTATGTCACTATTTTCATGATGGCATCGTGCAAGGAAAAACTAAAATTTCATCTCATGTATGATTATCAGATCGATCCTCGACATCGGTATGGACACAATCTGCATTACTACTACCACTGTTGGCTCCATTGTGAGAGCAAGCAGCCATTCTTCTACTGGTGCGAATGCGCAAATCTCTGAAGACTCTTTTGCATCTCTGAACCCAGTTGATAGACAAGGCTACTGACAATTCTGTTATTCTGAAAACAGGTTGGATGTAGGTGAGGGGAAAGATGTCAACTTAGAAGAGCATTGCCCAAGATGGAAGATGCATAAGCAGTGCATCAAGTACCTTGACCCTGTAAGTTCTGCCATTATTCTTCTGATCTTAAAGTCTGAACTCTGAACCAACCATTGAGAAACTACTCAGCTGCAGAAATTGCATCTGACTAACAAGATATGTTTCTTCTGGGACTGTAGAAAGAGAGGGAATCATATGAAGTGATCGTTGAGGATTCGAGGCTGATGTACAAACTGAGTCATCAGATAGTCGACACAACCAAAAGCCGAAAGGGCTCAAAATGGATCTTTGTGTTGAGCACATGCAAGACTCTGTACATTGGTGAGGTACACGACTACTGCATCCACGGAACTTCCTTGACAAACGGCTGCTACATTTCTTCAACCTTGCAAACATTCCAGAAACTGATGATGCTGGTTTTTCGACACGGTTACAGAAACAGAAGGGCACATTCCAGCACTCCAGCTTCCTTGCAGGAGGAGCTACATCTGCTGCAGGAAGACTAATTGTAGAGGATGGAATTTTGAAGGTATGTTGGGGATTTGTCGATTTCTATGAGTAGTGGATTTGCTCTTTGACACTCAAGATTTGCTTGTTTCAGGCAGTCTGGCCTCACAGCGGGCATTATCGGCCAACTGAGCAGAATTTCCAGGAGTTCATGAACTTTCTGAAGCAGAGGAATATGAATCTGACCAATGTTATGGTGAGAAGAGAATAGTGAATGTGTCATAATTCATCTGGAGGCAAAAGATAGATACTGATAGAATTTTCCTTGAACTGATTGGTATGCCGTGTTTCGGTTTTGCTACAGTTAAACTCTTCAGAAGGTGAAGACGATGCCGAGTTCAGCCTTAAAAACAGCCATTCTAGGCAGGACTTAACTGAACTCCGCAAACCTGACAAGCAAGAACACGAGGCACAATCCACACAGCACCATGGCACTGAAGAAACCAAGATCAGCAGTGGCACACCCACCATGGTATCCACCGAAACCATGGCGAGCACACTGACAATCAGGAAATCTGCCTCAGCGAACAAGCTGCAAGGGAAGCGGCCTCCGAGTCTGCATATCAGTTCCAACAACAGTGATCTATCCACCACACACGGCAATGGAAGGCCATCACCGGTTAGGAAGGACATTGACGAGGACTCCACCATGTTTGGAGAGTGCCTTGCCTTCTGCAAGAAGAACCTGTTTGCAGAGGCAGGTGATGAGGAAGATGAGCTGGTGGAAGTACCAGAGGAGTTGATCCTGAGCCGTATCAACTCCAAGAAGGTCATGAAATCATATCAGCTGGGGAAGCAACTGTCCTTCCAATGGAGCACTGGAGCAGGTCCTCGGATAGGGTGTGTTCGCGACTACCCATCAAAGCTCCAGTTCCGAGCATTGGAAGATGTCAGCCTGTCACCCCGAGGAGGCAAGTCGGCGAGGTTTTCGTCACCAAGGCCAAGCCCTTCGACACCAAATAGCATCCCAGTTGCAAGGTTTGGTTGTAGCCCTACAACCCAAGGTGATAACATGGGGCTGAAGCCAAGGCAGAGGAGTGCTACTTGGGCTGCTTTCTAATGTAAATATGGCATGCAAATTGCAAAGGCAATGCTTGCTGCCTTTCTTCTATTCTTTACTGGAGGATGATGCTTGAGGGGGAGATGGGAATGCCATTCTTTGGTTTCGTAGGTGTAGAGAAAACACTGTGACTTCCAAGTAACAAGTAATAAGATGCATCTTCCAAGTAAGAAGTAACAACGAGCAATAAGATGTATCTTCCAAGGAAGAAGTAATAACAAGCAATAAGATCGTATCTTTCAATATGATATGACATATTCAAGGTTCAAGCAAAAAGAGAAATTGCGGGTTTTTGGAGTAAAAAAAAGGATGCCACAATCTCTACCACAAAAGATGATAAAACATTGCTGGAAACAGTCATTTGATGTACAATGTGTCAAACAGGTTCATCGCAAGCACCTGCATTTGTTGATCACATTGACAAACCATAAACGACTCAAACAGAGAGCGAAGTACAGTTGATTAGACATTCACAAACTCAAACAGACATTTGCAAAACAGATTTATAATGATCTGTAACATTGGTAGCCACGTCACACATGTAGTAAATTAAAGATAGCATTCATCTAATAAGTTCATGTTGCCCAAAGCCAGGCATAACCATGTCTCACAACGGTGGAACTTTAGTTTAGGTAACAGACCAAAACTGCAACCAGAAAAGTACCCATTACATTTCCATTGCTCAACTCATAACATTATAGCCTACTCAGAAAGACAAACCATTGTTCAAGAACTGGATTGGAAAGCAGTACACAAAATAAGGCAACAATCCGGCATTTTACTTTTAAAGACAGGAACCACTAAGCAACACAACCACCAGCTTCAGCGCAGCCTCCTGGCCTCCCTCTCAGACTCAAGCAGGGTGAGGATGTCACCCTCACGGACTGGGCCCTTGACGTTCCTCATGATGAGACGGTTCTGGTCGTCCAGGAACTTCACTCTGACCTGGGTCACCTGACCCCTTGAGCCAGTGCGGCCCATCACCTTCACCACGACAGCAAGCTTGACCTGGGTATCCATGCTGCACAGGCAGGAAGCAAACTGTCAGGCAAAACTGATATCCTACATGAATCAGCACAAGGTAATTTAATTGCAGTCATTTCGATACAGATTCGTACTCTAATTGTTCGTGCATTCACATATATCAAATCAAAATTAGAGTAACAAATGTCTAAAACCTGGAATTCAAGCAAAAGTAAGCTCTACAATTGTTTAGTATCAGCAATAATAGTTGGCCAACAAAGAGTAATGTAACCTAGAATTCCATAACTGCTACATTTGAACCACGCTAAACAACCTAAACTATGACGTCCATGCACAGCGACTCCCATGAACATGACCCAATAATCGCGCTTATGCTACTATACCAAGTAGAAGATGATGAAAGAATCTAGCCTCCCAAGATTTCACATTAACAACGGATCAGAGATTTCACGGAGACATACATATACAGCGATTAGCGATTCATTCATCGTAAGAATAAATCGATTAGAACAAATAAACCGCACCACGAGCACAGGACTAGAGATCTATCTATCAACCGCCTTTGAACCCAACCGATGGATCATCGCGACGCCGCTAGAGCGCGCGATGCCAGCGCCGAGGACGTCTCCAACGGGTATCTAGCTCGCTGCCACCCCCGCACAACGCCGGCGCCGGTGCGCTCGTCCACGCCGCCCAAAGAGCGCCACGAATACGTCACGGACGGAGTAAAGGGGGAAAGAAGGGGAAGGAGGAAACGCACGCGCGCACGCACCTTCTCTTCTCCGGCTGCTAGCGACGTCGGCGAAGGGGGACACGGACTCGGCTTCGGCTCCGGCGGCGATGGCGCGAGGAGGAAGGAGTGGAGGCGAGGGTGGAAACCCTAGGGGTTCGTCTCGGGTGGTTTATATAGAGGGGAATGAGGGACAGCTGCGATTAGTGGGTTGGTGATCTGTTGAGCCGGGCCGGGCCGGGCCGGCAGGTTGGGCCTATCGGGTTAGCTGTTGAATTTCCTTTCTTTACTCATCTTCTTTTAAATTTAAACTTAAAAATTTCAAATGATGGAAGCCTGCAGTCTGGAATGTCTGGATTCTGATTAGTATTAGCTTAACACAACATTTCTATTTGGCGAATTCTCAATTTAGCATGACCACTTTTTGGATTTATACATAGATAGATTAGTTGGTTTTGCAGTAGAAAACAATTTTTTGGTTAATCCGGTGTCCTGGGCTCCTGGCTTAGTTCCAAGCCTTCTTCGGTTGCCTAATTCAATTCTAAACATTTCATTTTTTTAGAAAAAAATCAGTAAAATCATCTGTAGCTAAAAAAGCAACATGTTAACCCCTCGCTAATTAAGCTGTAGGCAACTAAGTTATTTTCAGCTTATTTATTAAATTATTGAAACACGTATTATTTGTTGATAACTTAAATATATATATATATATTGTTTTAAATTATTTGTTAAGCGGGTTTGCTGTATAACTGTTGACATTTTTTTCCTTCTCAACTTTCGATTTATGGACCATCAGATCGCATTAGATTCGTGCAAAGAGACAAGGAAAAACTTTTTCTTTTTTGCGCTGCATGCGTGAGGCTAGATGATTACGTGACCTCAAGTGCGAGCAAGCTTGGGGCTAGCCAACTGATCACAAACTGTTTCTGGTTTTTCAATTACAATATAATTACACTTTAATAAACTATATTCACATTTAATGTTTTTTTAAAAAACTATTAAATGTTATATAGTTACTCCCTTGTCAAGTTTTTTTCTCCTATAATCAAGTAGATAATCCACGACACTAATCTAAATTGGGGTTCGTTGAAGTGAGCCTCTGTCACAATATACTAATCTCCAAGTTTGAAATCATCCACGAGATCGACAAACATTTACATGAACAAATGAACTAAAACGGAATACACAATGCCGTGAACTCCGTGTTTGTCCCAACTCTCAACTATCCATGACTATCTAGATAAACAAATTTGAAGTTAAAAATAAACGAAATGCCACACTGTACCTTCCTTCCCCTTCTCTACTGCTAAACTGGAGTAACACGCTCTCCTATACAAACATGCAATCGACTGTGAGCAGAGGAGGTCATGGGCTGCGATGCTGGATTGCTGGGCATTGGAGATCTGCAGAATGAGTGCTGCGAAAGGGAAACCCAGATGTAGTTCAGGGCTGGTTTCCTGACTCCAGGTTTTGATTCACAGAATCAGTTCGCTGTGCCAGGGATGAATTACCCTGAAAACAAAGTGAACTGAATCAACATAAGCGGCAACGTCAGAGCATAGCAGTAGACAAAGGGAGTGTATTTTAGTGTTTTATCATGTCGAAAACAATACAAATAAATGAATGAAAAGTGTTCTACCATGTCAATATCTTCCTATCCATGAAGGCAGCCGGCTGTTTCAGCACTTATATTTGCTGGCTCTGGAGATGGCAAGGCAGAATGCTGCATTCATGTGTAGAAATTCACTTAGAACTATTGAAGTGGGAATTTGTAGCCTTGCCAGAGAAATCATATAATCAATATGTCTACTTGCCATGAGGGACGATTGGCTTTGTACTTGCTCGCTGCCTGGATCAATTTCTGATTGGCATTCTACTTTCGGACTAGTGGCTGTTGATGATGTACAAACCAAGTGATACGAAGATTTGTATTCATAAAAAGAACCTCAAATGAGAAGTTAATGGAAAATATGGCTATGGGACAGTAACATATATCTGACTCGAGAAATAACCATGATATTGTCATCTCCAAGGATAATACACCAAATAACTGAATAACCGACTATGTACTTGAAAGAAACTTATAGTCAACATTTGCAGGAACCGAGTTCAGAAATTCTGAAAGGAAGTGTGGAACTAACAGAAAGGCAATATGAATTATTCAATTAATGTCCATGTATGGACTTACACAAAAGAACAGGTTATTAATATCTTATGACAATGGAGCCACCAAAGAACTTAAGGACAACTTAAAGCTCTCCAAGAAATGATAATGCCTGCTTCATCACCAACAGATACCGTGGTATGCTCTTTAGGTGATTCACACTGACTACCTGGAATGCTGTTTGCACAATGATATATTAATAGCATATTAAGACTGCAATTCATATAACTATCTCGTTGAGAATTCACAGTATTGAATCGAGCATCACCTTTCTAGTTGCTCTTTATACACATCTTCTTGTACATCCTGGCTATTAGAAACAGGTGAACATCTTTCCATCACCTGGTATATAAATAGGGTTACAGATCTAATGGTTTCAAATAAAAGAAACCAACCAAATTATGTATTAGGAAGAATAACCCTGCACCGCAAGACTGGTAACAAGAAATGCACAAATGAGACAATGCAATTAAAGTTTTCAATATTCGCATCTCATCATCCCACCTCATGCCCAATACAGCTGAATATGTCTTGAAATTTACGTAAAGCAGTCTCCATGTGGTGAAGCTCCATAAGCATTGCCTGAACAAAGAAAAACAGCTAAGATCAACTTGGATTCTCGGAGTTAGACAACTGGAAAGGAATGATGTTATAACAGAATACCTGCTTCTCTGAAGTCAGTCTCTCAATAATCCCATCCTTCACCAATAAACATTTTCCAAGGTAACATAGTTAAACTAAGATCAGTAAAAATGGATATTTCTTCTAGTCGGGGCTGAAATTTGTTGTCGAGCTTCTCAGTTTTAAGGTGTTCCCTCAATTCATATATCATCCTTGCCCTATTCCAGAATTCAAGCTGGCAATTACCAATTTTTTCTTCTAAGAAACTAAGTTTTTCTGCATAAGTGAAAAATCACAGTTGAACAGCAGATTTCACAAAGATTATCAACATATATGATCATCATTATCATCATATGAAATTCGCAGTCTGAGGCTGATCTAAAAGCAACCATACCAACAAAATCTTTCTCAAGCACAGAAATCTTCTCTACCTTACCCTTCAGGTCAGAAACTGAAATTGCAACATAGAGCAGATCAATGTCTAAAGGATGCACATTAGTGCAATAAGGATAAATAAAAGCACAATTATTTGGTAAAACATGGTACAATAAAAATTTCAATTGTTCACATACCTACATTTTCCTTGTTACCAACTAGACATTTCACGTCACCAAGTACTTGTTTCACTGCAGCGACTTCCTTTCCTACTGAACTAAATAAAGCCAGATGAGCATTCAGCTTTTCTGAAATTACAGCAATCTATTTATCCTTCATCTGGATGGTCCATTGCAGAGAAAAAGCAGAGTCCTGCCTATCAAACATGGTACCATGGAGCCGATAATCAGTTTGGTTCCACACACAGGTTTTAATTCTTACATATGTGAATTGATCTTAAATCTGTAGAAGTCTGAACAGACTAAAACAGATTAATGCAGATGGCAGAAGCAAGAACAAGACATAATCATATGATAGATCATGGGCAATGTACAGTACAGCAGACTCCAGGTGCACTCTTAGGGTCTTGGTCTTACAAATGCATCGCAATTATTAAGAAAGAAAATCCCATCATATTCATAGCAAGTAGCCTAACATAATATGAAACTATTACAAATACCTAAAGTTTAACATGGAGAAAAAACAAACAAACGAATTCAACTCTATATAAACTAATAGGGAAAAAAGGGGGAAAATAAATGTAAACACCTGCATTGTAATGTTTTATGAAAGCCTCCTTTGATTGAAACAGTCCTTCCATGTTATCTTTCAACTCCTTTTTGTTTTTCTCCAGCTGCTCATTCTCATTTTCAAGGCATTTTATCTGTCAAAACAGATACTGCAATGAATCTCGGCTGAACAGGTACAAATCAAGCACTAGAGGAAGAATAAAGTGTCCACAATGTGAAGTTACTTACTTATATAGCATTGATATCAAGAATCAAGTGCTGCTTATAGTTATACCTAATCAACTAAGCATCAAGACTAGTCATTGCTATGATTATGTAAAAGTTTAGATCTAAACTATGAGAGATAACTAGCCCAAACAGCTCAAAACAATGGTCTACAAAACACAAAAGCATGACAGACGCCAGCATGATCACCATGTGTCATCATCAGAGGTAAGTGCAGAAACAACTCTTGTACGACAATGTAGTTTGAGCTAGCAACTGTAATTAAATTAGGCATCAAACTGTAACATAATCCAATATGAGTGAGCTCCAGGGCGCACAGATTGCTACCCAAATCCATGAGCCGAGAATAAAAGCTACTTGGCGAAATTGAGAGTGTGAAGGGCTAAGCAGCACGAACCCTGGACTCGAGCAGCCGGAGTGCATCGTCCCGCGCTGCCACCTCCGCGCGCAGTTCCCGCGCCTCCCGCCGGTGCCCCTCCGCTTCCTTCCACCTCTGCGCAATTCCACGTCGAAACCCCACGCATTAGCAAAGAGGCTGGTTCCCCAGCAACGAGAGAAGCGAAGTATGGCCCGGGGAGATAGAATTCGACCTGGCTGGAGGAGTGGAGCTCCTCGCGCGCGGCACGCTCCGCTCCTGCGAAGCTCACACACTGGAGGTGTTAGCACTAGGAGAGGAAGAGGAAGGGGAAGGTTCGAGAAGGCATTGGATGATCAGCTAGCAAGCTCACGCAGAGGAGCCGGTGCTCGGAGACGAGAGCGACCAGCTGTAGCCGCAGCTGAGACAGCGCCGCCGCCTCCGCATCCATCGATCGCCGCCGCCTCCTCCCCTCTCCGAGTAAAAAAGGAAAAAAGAAAAAGAAAAAGTTTCACCTGGTCCGACATGTCGGTGATGTTTGTATATTATTAGTAGGCCTGACCCGGCCCAAATCATTTCTGACCCAAAAGGCCCAAACGCGAACGCCAACCTCCACCGTTGATCTAAATCCAACGGGTAAGATCCCACCAAAACCCTAGCGCCCATCCGCCGCCTCCCCCTATAAGTAACTCCCCTCTCCCTGCTCCCCTAAAACCTCTGCCCTAATCCTCCTCCGCCGCCGCCGTTAGCAGCAAACAGCGCCTCGCCGCCACCGTCGCCGGAGAAGAGGAGGGAGAGGAGCCATGGGTCGCGTCCGCACCAAGACGGTGAAGAAGACCTCGAGGCAAGTGATCGAGAAGTACTACTCGCGGATGACCCTCGACTTCCACACCAACAAGAAGGTGCTCGAGGAGGTGTCCATCCTGCCGTCGAAGCGGCTGCGCAACAAGGTGGCCGGGTTCACCACCCATCTGATGCGCCGCATCCAGCGCGGCCCCGTCCGCGGCATCTCGCTCAAGCTTCAGGAGGAGGAGCGCGAGCGCCGCATGGACTTCGTCCCGGAGAAGTCGGCGCTCGAGGTCGAAGAGATCCGCGTCGACAAGGAGACCATGGAGATGCTCGCCGCGCTCGGCATGGCCGACCTCCCCGGCGTCGAGCGCCAGCCCGAGGTCTCCTCCGCCCCGACCTACTCCCGCCCGCCGTACGGCGGCCCCCGCCGCGACCGCGTCTAGGTCTCTCCGCCGTCGCCGTCGCCATGCCTTGATCGGGTCGCCACCTCTTCTAGCTGCGCTACCACTGAATTTTATGTTTGTGTCTTAGATCTATGGTTGCTTTCAAGATTTTCAACTGTCTGTGATAATGCTTTAAGTTACAATGTGTTTTGGTGGACATGATATCTTTCTATTGCACTGGTGAAATCTAAGTGATTCGATATATTACCATGAAATTCTCCTATGTTTCATGTAATTGCTGGTTCATGTGTTCTTCATGTTGAAGTATTGGTAAGAGTTAGCTTGATCTATATGTTATGTGCCGTGGATAGAAAATATTTGAACTTGCATGTTGTAAATGTTTTGTTGATGGCGTTAGCGTTATTTTAGAGACTATACAAGTCAATTCTGACTTAATATAGAACAGACCTTAGAGTTGTTTCATTGAGTGTCTTGGACTAGGGTAGAATTTTTTAGCAATCATGCATGTTTTGTTTTGATGATTCCTGGCGATCACTTGCATAGTTCTAGTGGTAACCTTACCACATTGTCAGCTATTGCCTTGCTGATACTGATATTCTTATTTTTGTTTCTGAATTCAATGCCTGCATTCTTTATGTTCATTTAATTGGTATGAGTTGAAGCAGCTAGGTTTTCAATTAATTTGTTCTTCCTCTTCTTAGTTTGCACTTGTACTTTTCTTTGGAGGAACTTAGTTTAATATCTGTTGAAGTCTAATGGCATTTTATTCTAAATTGTTGGTTGTTTCTTTGGTATGGTGTTTCACAATTCGTCAATTTGTTTTTTTATACGCCATTGAATTTCAAATTGCACGTTGTTAATGGTTTGTAGATGGTGTTAACAATTGGTGTCATTATAGACTTAACATATAAATCAAGGCTGCTGCAATATGGGCCAGGCTTTAGAGCTGATTTCATTGAGTTTTTTGTACTTTGATAGAAATTGTTGAACAACTATGTAGGTTTGTTTTGATGATTCTCTCTGGTCGGTTGAGTAGTTCCAGTGGCATCAATTTTTGTTAGCAATATTGTAGATAACGTTCAGTGTGTTGCTATTGATTGTGTTGCTGCCTTGCTGATATCCTGAAGTCTTTGGAATTATTCTAGGATCATGAAAATTCTCTTGTTATTATACTTTTACTAAACTCAAATTTTTTTAACAAACGTAAGATTCTTCAAGTCTGTACCTGTATCATTCGTCTGTTTTACATATCTGTGAAATTCTCAAGCGATTCTTTCTGGTTGTTTCTTAAGTATGGTGTTTCGCATATTTTTTTATCATAGTGTTTTCATTCTGGATTGTTTGTTGTTTCATGTTTCTGAAGTATGGTGGTTCACAATTTGTTGTCATAGTGTTATGAATATCGACCAAGCTTGCAGTTGCTTTTCTTGGACAGTCACTGACACCCACTGGTTTTCTGAAAACACTGGGATTTTGAGGCTTTGCTATTTACTTGTAATGGTTTTTACAAACGACCACTATTTCAGAAGTTAAATTTCTTGTTGGAATCAGCGTGCTTTGGTATGGTGTTTCACTTTGTTGTAGCAAGGAAATCGGAATACTGAATTTGGTATTAAGAGAATAACAGTTCACACTGAACTGTAAATGTGTTGGGTTTATGGCTGGGAACTGCTTGTAGTTGAACTTGTTATACCTTGATTAACTGTTGCATTTCATGAACCGCGTAACTGGTTCTCAGCACATCTGCAATCGCTGAACTCTGCGTGCTTTTTTTCTTACGAGTTCATATGTTCTTCGTAAACTCTATGCGTGTTTTTTTCCTATAAATTTGTCCTTTGTTTTCACTGTTATGAACCAGACTAGTGAGCTGGAATAACGAATTTGTAGCAGTTATTGTAATTCAGAAAATTGGGGAAGAAATTGGGTGAGTAATATAGCTAGAGGCTAGGACGGTTAAGAGATCGGAAGCGAACTCTGTTCGTCGTCGGTTCATCACGTCATCCTCTTCGTTATATTTGCTTCTGCTGCGGCTGCCATTTGACGGCCAACCACACACAAGATCCTCTCCTGAAACTGTAGAATCAGTGCGGTATTGTTACGTAAAAAACCATTTCGGAGTAACAAGCCTGTGCCCCTGCTGGTGAATTGCATTGTGACAACGCAGCAAAGTAGTACTAGAAAGCAGAGTAACCATTGCAACGACATTAAGTGAAAACAGCGTCAGCTGAGGCGCGTGCCTAGGTGATTCCTGCATCCATCTGGAGCAATGGCCACTAATAACATCGCCAACACAACATACGGGTGACAAAACAAGAAAAATGGCTACAAATGCTACAAACTTATACAAACTCTCCTGTGAAAAAGCATGTGATGTACAAACTTTACACAAAAAGGGAGAGCGCTAGCGTTATGATCTCCCTGTTCGCTCTGGCCGCTGCCGTTGTGTGGCACACCGACACCTTGCTGCGATGCGAAGAACGAGCTCGTATCCCGGGGGACCTTGCATGGAGACCTTGCTTCTTGGGATGGCTTCTCTGTGGCAGTTTCTTGCAGTTGTATGGCTTGTATCCTGATGTACCTGTGGCCGATCGTCCCAGTGTATCTCCTAGATAACATGTTAGTCAACTTTGGCTGATTGGAGGAGATAATACTGGGCGGGCTCCGTGAGGCAGCTTAACGTGGTTGAGTTGTGTATTCTGGGTAGGGGCTAGCAAAAGGAGCAGATGACCTGTCCTACACGCTGGCCTAGTTGAACTCTATCGTTGTTGTGGGAGGCGTAAAGCTGCTATATGAAGGGCCCTAGGAAATTGGCATCCAGGGGCACACGGTTTACCCACAGGATCCTTTGACCCTAAAACTCGAGAGGGATTCATTGTCTGAGTATCTAGACGACAATGACAACACTAAGATCTACCTTGATTGGTGGGACGAGGAGCAAACAAAGGCTGAGGGCTAAACCAAGAACCAGTTGGAAGACACAGACAAAGCAAATGGCAATGGTCAAACTAGGAGGCAGCATGGTGACGAAGCACATGCCAGCAACGGCGATAAAAGAAGAAAATGAATTGGTTGAGGCAGTCTTGGTGCTCTCTAATTACATGCTTTTCCTCGCCATACATCCCTACATGTTGCTTGATAGCATGGAAAGAATGGGGTATCTCAATGCTTGTGCTACTCTGCTTGGTGCTGCAAGTGACGCTACTCATCTTGGCGGAGTTGTGCCTGCGCATTGACTCCATGGTGCTAAGGTTCTTTGTTTGTTTAGCCTACATCCGTTTAGGGGTGGGAACGGAGTAGGTCAAAGGCCGGGTTGGGTAGGAATGGCCTTTAGTTTGGGGTGGAAGTTGCCCCGTCCTCTCTCCTAATAGGTCCTCGACCCCCAACCAAGACCTCGATAAAGAAAAAGATGAGGTGGAAGACGATGGTGCAATGCCAAAGACAACGATGGTGGGGACTAGCCATTGCGTCACATGGTGGCGAGCAGTTAGAGCGAGGTTAGGGTCAAGGAGGGCCGATAGATCTTGCTAGAGTATATCAATGTTGTTGGTAGCGAAGCAGATATAAGGGTGGAGGATAGAGAAGGTATAGTGAGGGTAGAGGTAGGTAGAGGGCGTCGACAAGGGCTTCACATGTATGGTGACCTCGACCATCTTGTGTGCGGTGGTGTAGTGTTACGATTTCTATCTATCCTCTTATCTCAGATGAGCTAGTTGGTTTGACTTATGATAGGCTATTAGGATTGATTTATACTATATCATATTTCTTTTATCTTCCATTTTCGAGGGTCTCGTGGATCCCTACAAGTGAAAATGCTTCCCTGCCCCTACCTAGTTACGGGCCCTGCCATGTTGGCCAGGCTAGACCAAATATGTCCCTGGCCCTAGCCCCATAGGTCAGATCCCAACCACAACTAAGGAATTTATGGCCCCTATAGCCATCACCCCATCGATCTACATGCCCGGGGACCTATCTGTGACCATTATATCTCTCGAGCATTGGTGATGATGTTTTGGGCACTATTTCTATTGCTTCACCTCGTTGGGCAGGACAACATCACTGCCTGTGCCATTGAGAAAAACTGGCTATGGCTGTATCACCTTCAAATACTTGTCGTTCACATAGCTACACTTGCTAACTTTCTCTACAACTCTTCCATCCTAAATGGTAGGTGGCCCATACTCTAGTAGGCCACCATGCTCATGTTAGTAATCGGTGTTGTCGAGTATGCAGAGAGTGAATTAACCTAGGGTGGTAAATCCTCCTTTAGAAAAAGAGCACTACAATTAATTCCCCACTTCTAACCCCTCTTCCCCTTTAATTTCGGCAGTCCTCTACAAGCGTCGGCCAGAAGGGGGGTCAGGCTTCCTTTCCTAATAGTTTATCTTAGCTTTTGTTGGTTTTATACCATTTCTTAGGTTTCTTCTTGTAGTTTTGAGCTTGTCTCCTTTTTAGGATTTGTGGTGTCGGAGGCTAGTGGTGGTGGGGTTTGTTTGGAGGGTGTTGATCTATGCTCTAGAGATGGTGATTCAACAATCTACTAGAGTTTTGGGTAGTGGCAGTGTTCAACAAAGTTGACTTCCTCTTCTTCAGTTGGATTGGCATATGCTATCGTCAGAATTTGTTAGGATGGCTCTTCCTCTCAGCGATCTCGGTAGAGGAAGTCCTAGCGCCAGTCTTGTTGGTGACAATGGTTTAGGCAACAGCAGTCGCAATAACCCTGGTGACAGTAAGGACGCCCGACTATGTCTATGCCTACACTAGCTACTAGATCTAACGAAATGGTTGCTGCTTGGCGGTAGCCATGGTGACGGTGGCTACCCTAGTGATGACAGCAACCTTAGTTGTGGCCGTGGTGGTAGCTCGCTAGATTTGCTGCTACTTTTTTTAGGTGGCAGCCTATCCCTAGAGAAGGATGCTGAGCTCAAAGCACAAGGGAAGGTTAGTAAATATTTAAACGAATGCTTCCACTGGTTATGTCTAGTAGCCACATAGTGCAAATTATCACTTCCTCAATCCACGTAGTTATTCCAACAGGGCAAGAGTTCCTTCGCTATCATTCTAAGGCAAGAGAGTCTCCTTCCTATTTGTTTCTTAACAGTGATAGCTATGCTAGTTAGCTCTTTGGGTTGAGCACGGACTAGTGCAGACTAAGCTCCTCAGATTCAACGGTGAACTCTGTAGAAATCCTTTGCTAAGTCTGGTGAAGATTATATCAAAATGTACTACTCAGGAACAAACTTTCAATTAATTCCCTTTTTGTGGTGGCAGTTGAAAAGAATTACTGGTTTGTTAAGCGATGTGTATATTGAAGGAGGCCAAGGGCGAAGCCGTTGCGGCACTGCCGTAGTTTCCTATCGATCTGCCCTCTACTGCTGATAGGTTTTTTAGTTGAGTTAGTCTTCTTTTAATCATCATGGTTTTATGCTCTTTGTTAATTAATTTAACGATGTACTGGGGTTTATCTAATAAATGAAATGTTTGAGTTTTCAAAAATAAAAAGTACGTGGAGAGTGTGTGGGCACTCAAGTACACCAGTAGTAACCTATTAGGAAAAAAATATCTACCGACAGTATGGATCAGATAACTTATGTGCACGAACCTACCATTTGGTGAGATTGCATCTTCTCCAATTCGAGAGGGCCGGGATACGAAAGTCTTACTATTAATGGTCTATTGAGTGCTGGACCTTCCTAAGGATTTTTAAAGGGCCTGTTACCTAGGCTAGATCAATACCTGATATATTTTTTAAACTGAGTGGAGAACATTTACAAGGTGGTTGAGATGGAGCTCTCCCTCATGTAACTTCGGATAAACCCATAAATTCTAGTTACGGTAATGTTTCGTTTGATTTTCATACGCATAATCTCTATACAAGTTTTGTCATCAGTTACGTGGCGGTGTATCAGTTTCAGAAGAGAGCTTAACGGCCCGAGTTGAGCAAGTGGTGATAGCATGGAGCATCCAAACGCTTGACGCTGCAGGTGACGCTTCTCGTCCAACTCGCTACCTACGGGATAGACGATTATCCCCTAGGAACGAAACACCCATGCGAGGATGCAAGCTTGGCGCAAGCCTAGTAGAGATGGAGAAACAAAGCAACAGGAGAGCATGCTGAAACGGATCGGTCAGGTCTGGGCGGAGATGCTGTGCTACGCGGGTCACAAAGGTAGCAACGGCGGCGACCTCATCACCCTGGCTGCCATTCTAGTGGAACACGCTCTGAGCAACGAGGCCGCAGCCACGGCCATTAAGCACGATGCCGCCGCCGCGCGCATCTGTGCCGCCCAGGAGCACATCACTGCCGCACCTCCCCTGAAGACCCACCAGAAGACGCTGATGAGGTCATGTCTTCCCTCTCCGATAGTCCTCGTCCCTCAATTCACGCCATCATGGTTCTTTAGGAGGCCGCCGCGGTTCTGAACCTCCATGCCCAAGCTATGGCCGTTTAGAACATCCGCAGCCTAGTCCACGTCATTCTCGACGCCAACTCTGGTCGCTTTGCTCGGTGGCGCGAGCAATTCCTACTCACCCTGGGCAAGTATTCTTTTCAAGGCCATGTCCTTCACAACGATCGTCCCCTAAACTCGTCTAACTAGGAGCGCATGGATTGCGTCGTCCGTTCTTGGCTCTACGGCATCCTCTCCGACAACCTCCTCGACATTGTCAGGAGCCATGACGACCAAGACATCACTGCCTGTACAACCTGGCTTGCCATCGAGAGCCAATTTCTTGGCAACCAGGAGGCACGGGCATGGGCCCTCATCCTTAACGCCAAACTCCGTATGCTCGTCCAAGGAACCTCTCTGTCACCGACTACTACAAACTCCTCAAGACCACCACCAACAACCTCGCCGATCTTGGTGAACCAGTCAACAACTACTTCCTCGTCCTCAACCTCATCCGAAGCTTGAACGAGCAGTTTGCCTCCGTTGGCCGCTATCTCCGACGTGGTCATCCCTTCCCTTCCTTCTTGGAGGCCTATAATGAGCTCATCCTCAAGGAGCTTACTATGGGCCCCCAACCCCGTCTTCCCCTATAGCTCTTGTCGTCGGCACAGGTAGTGGCTCCTCGTCCTCCCGCCCCACCTCCCAGCAACTCTTTGGGCATCTCACCACTGGCCCGAGGGTGGTAAAGGGGGCGGTCTTGGTGGCAAAGGCAGCAGCCACGACGCCCGCGGTAGAGGTGACAAAGGTAGCCACAGGGGCGACAAAGGTGACGGCTTAGGCACGCTTGCTCCACCTAACTAGGGGGCGAGTGGGCCTTGGCCCACGTCCTACAACTCATGACTCATCATCCCCGGGTCGTGCCCCACGCCTCGTGCTTTGCCCGCCTAGCCACCACACCAGCAAGCGCTGCTGGCCCAACAGGAGGCCTTCCCAGCCTCGCAGCAACTCCCGCCAGTGTCGTTTCAGCAGTACCTGCAGCAGGCCACTCCTACTACCTACTATGGTCAGCAGGGTACCCCTCTGCCTTCCCTCGGCGCCTCGACTCCTCCCGGCTTCTACAACCCGTATACTGGTCTTCCGGCAGCCTAGGATCAGCACTCCCTCGCCTCAACTTTTAGCACGATAACCCTTCAGTAGCCACCGAACAATGAATGGTACTTCGACTCAGGTGCCACCTCCCACATGACCTTTGATTCTCGTACTCTTTCACACTCTACCTCTTCGTGGTATCCTTCTCCTTTCTCTATTATTGTCAACGATGGCTCCTTACTCTCTATCACCGCCACTAGCGCCACCACTCTCACAAACTCTCTGTTGCTTAATAATGTTTTTGTTCCCCATGACTTATTAAAAATCTCATTTCTGTGCGCCAGTTCACTACTGACAACAATTGTGCTGTTGAATTTGACCCTGTTGGCTGTTCTATGAAGGATCTGGAGTCTCAGAAGGTCATCATCAGGTGCAACAGCTCCGGGCCCCTCTACCCATTGCACCTTCCCAACGCAACCGTTCTCGCCGCTGATTCTTCGCCTTCACTCTATCATCGCCGGCTCGGTCACCTTGGTTGCAACGCCTTGTCCAAAGTTGTCTTTGTTATCCCTGGTTATACTAAAGAAATTGATTCTTTGTCATGAGTGTCAGTTAGGACGCCATACTCGCCTTCCTTTTCAGTCATCTTCATCTCGGGCATCTTCTTTATTTGAGCTTATTCACTATGATTTGTGGACCTCTCCAGTCGCCAGTGTTTTTGGCTTCAAATACTACTTAATTATACTTGATGATTACTCACACTATGTTTGAATGTTCCATCTTCATCTCAAATCTGACAAGTTTGCCACTCTGACTCATTTCTTTGCCTATGTTCACACTCACTATTGCGTCATTGTAAAAGCCATCCAATGCGACAATGGTCGGGAGTTTGATAACTCTACCTCCCGCTACTTCTTTCTCAGCCATGGCATACATCTCCACATGTCCTACCCATATACCTCATCTCAGAATGGGCGGGCTGAGCGCATGATCCGCACCATCAACAATGAGGTTCACACTCTTCTCTTTCAGGCCTACATGCCCCCTTCATACTGGGTTGAGGCCTTACACGTAACTACACATGTTCTTAACATCCTACCCACCAAAACTCTTCAATCCTCCACACCTCACTCTATCCTGTTTGATGTCTAGTCCAAACACAACCATCTTCGTGTTTTTGGCTACGCCTGTTATCCTAACCTCTCCGCCACAACCATTCACAAACTTGCACCACGATCCTACTTGTATATTTTTCTTGGCTACTCCACCCATTATAAAGGATACCGCTGCCTTGACCTCTAGTCCAATCGTTTTCTCATCTCTCAACACATCGTGTTTGATGAACACTCTTTCCCTTTCTCATAATAGTCATCTCTTACCGACCTGGTTGCCCTTGATTTTTTTAACTGATGATGCAAATCACGTGTCCAATTCTATCAGTGCACCTCTACCTTTATTTCCTTCAGATGCTCCCATTGGTGTTCCTGCACAGCCATGTGCGGCCCCGACTGTTGGCACTCCACTAGCACCCAGCGCGGGTTGTCCTCGTGTGGCATCCAGTGAGGGCGCAGCCGTCAAGATAGAGGCTGCCACTCCAGTGCCTGGCACGACCCCTACGCTAATCTCTCCAGTACTACCAGGCGCCCAGCAGGACACTTCCTCTGTGCCTGCTGCTGCTACAGCTCCAGCCACTCCGCCTGGCACTACTGCTGCTACAGCCCCGGTGCCCTAGCTTCCCCTACTGCTGCAACAGCCCTAGGCAGGCCTCGACCGCTGCTGGTCTACTCGCATCGCCAAGCAGCAGCTCCTTAGCAACCAACTGCCCCCAGCACGTCAAATTTGCCCAAGGGCGTCGTGTCCAAGCCCATCACCAACAACCACAGCATGACGACGCGCGCCAAAGCTGGTCACCGGTTTTCTAGTGTCTACAACAACACAACACTATCACCGGTGCCCCGCACCTTCCGTGGCGTCCTTACCGATCCCAATTGGCAGGCCGCCAAGGAACAAGAGTTCTCTACCCTCCTTCAGAACGACACATGGGAGCTTGTCCCTCGACCACCTCAAGTCAATATTGTCACCGACAAATGGATTTTGAAGCATAAGTTCAGGGCTGACAGGTCTCTCGAGTGATACAAGGCTCGATGGGTCCTTCATGGCTTTACTTAGTGTCCTGGTATCGACTTTGATGAGACATTCAGTCTTGTTGTCAAGCCCGCCATAGTTCGGACAGTGCTCTTACTCGCCCTCTCTCGCGAATGGCTAGTTCACCAGCTCGACGTGAAGAATGCCTTTCTTCACGGGACTTTGTCTGAGACTGTTTTTGCTGCATAGTCTGCTGATTTTGAGGATCCTACTCATCCCGGATATATCTATCGCCTCAACAAGTCTCTCTATGGCCTCAAACAGGCTCATCGGGCATGGTACAGTTGCTTCGCCACCTTTATTCTCTCACTTGGCTTTGTGAATGCGAAGGTAGACACCTCCCTATTTGTCTACCATCATGGCACCGACACAGCATACTTACTACTCTATGTGGACGACATCGTGCTCACTGGCTCATCCACGGCTGTCCTTCGTCGCATCATCTCTACTCTACATCATGAGTTCAACATGAAGGACATTGGCCAGTTGCACCATTTTCTTAGAATGCAAGTTCAGCACTATGATGTATGCCTTTTCTTGTCTCAGCAACAGTACATGATGGAGATTCTTGATCGGGCTGGTATGGCTAACTACAAACCCTGCTCTACTCCAGTCAACACCAATCCAAAGCTCTCTGCAGTCACTGATGACCCAGTTCAGGATTCCTCTGATTTTCGCAGTCTGGCTGGTGCCCTTCAATACCTCACTTTCACTCGTTCGGATATTACTTACCCCATTTAGCAAGTTTGTCTCCACATGTATGACCCACGGGAACCTCATTTAGCTGCCCTCAAGCGGATCCTTCAGTATGTTTGCGGTACTCTTTATTTGGGTCTGATGCTCCGTCCCACAGCGCAGCATCAACTGGTCGCCTACTCTGATGCTGACTAGATCGGTTGCCTAAACACTCGCAAGTCCACTTCTGGCTATGCAGTCTTACTTGGTGACAACCTCATCTCCTAGTCCTCCAAGCGCCAGCACATCGTGTCTCGATCCAGTGCCAAAGTTGAATATCAAACCGTTGCCAACGCCGTTGCTGAGGCTTCCTGGCTGTGTCAACTTCTTAGTGAGTTATAGTCCCCCTTGCAGCGTGCTACATTGGTCTACTATGACAACACCAGTGTCGTCTACATGTCCGCCATCCCAGTCCAGCATCAACATACCAAACACATCGAGATTGACCTCCACTTTATCCGAAAGCGTGTTGCTTTTGGTGTTGTTCATGTTCTCTATGTTCCAACAATCTCTCAGTATACCGACATCTTTACCAAAGGACTGACATCTTCGCTCTTCATTGAGTTTAAAACCAGTCTGAACGTCCGTTGTACCGATGCTCAGACTGTGAGGGAATATTAGCAAGTTATGTTTGTCTTCTAGACTCTTGTACAGCAAGTTATGTTTATCTCCTAAACTCTTATGCAGTAAGTTATATTTATCTTCTAAATTTTTATGCCTACATCTTAGACTCTGACTGTAGCCACACGGCGATCTAGACACTTGTGCTGCTTAGTGTGTGTTAATTAGATCTAAAACTTTCTAGTTTATTGTTTACACCTTGAACCCTAACTCCCCTGCCTATATATATTTCTAACCTCCTATTATCTATAATTATTCAATATACTAACTTACAAGTACAACAAAAATAATACCAGTGCAACAAAAATAAATTATAGGTAAAACTTTTATATCTATTTTTAACGGTTTAAAAGCTAATATTAAAAATTATACTCCAATGTAAAAACAGTAAGATCAACAAAATTCAAATTTTAGCTATAAGCTAATAAGCTAGCCATCAGAGGCTTTTTTACTTTTAAAAAAACCATTGCTAGCTTACAAAAACAATGGTTTATCTGCCTCTGCCCCTGTACGTCTATTTGGTGCCAAAGATAAATCACAATTTTTGGACATCATAGAAGTGCTGGTGAATGCCATGGCAACATCGTAGCAATTAGAAAGGAGATTAACCATAGCAACAGCATTGCAGCAAGTAGAAAAGTTGAGTAAGCATTGCCACAGCGTCAGAAAGAATTTCACTAATAACTGCATTTCCAGTTTCCAACATTGATTTTACCTTAAGTGCGTGACTAAGTGATTTTGCAGCCAACTGGATCAATGGCCTCTGCTAACATCGCCAACACAACATATCGGTGACAAAACACGAAAAATGGCTACAAAGCTACAACTTATACACACTCCTGTGGTCTGCCGGCAAAAGCATGTGATGTACAAAACTTTACACAAAAAGGGAGGGAGGCAGGGTACTAACGTTATGGTCTTCCCGTTCGCTTTGGCTGCTGCCGCTGCTTCATGCTGGCTCTCCGTGCTACATCCCATGGCTTGTGAGGAACACCGACACCTTGCTGCGATGCAAAGAATGACTCGTATCCCGGGGAGTCAAAAGCGAACCCTGTGTGCTTTGAGTTCTCTCGGGGGAGCATGGAGATTGCGTAGCTCCTTGCTTCTTCTGGGCTTAGATGACTTGTCTCTGGCAGTTGTATCCTGCTGTACTCGTGGTCTTCATCCCTGTGCATCTCTTGGATTACTTGGTAGTCATAGGGGAATAGCCACCTTTGAATCCTGATATAAGAATGTATATCAGAGTGGCTTAGAATCACTTATTTTGTTCATACCATGGAACACATTAAAACCAAAAGGCATAAATCAACATAATTTAATTGAAGGAAGAACGGGCGATAAGTTTGCCACAGGTTCACAGCTGAAAGGTATCAAAACCAAAAGGCATAGACTAACAAAATTATGAAAGAGCTGGTAAAGATGGTAAAGAGATAATGAATTGAGGGTATCTTACGATAAATACAAGAAGTCGCCAAAGAGAGCGATGATTGGAACAAGCAAAAGTGTGAGGTAGAAGAAAAACGTGCTCATCAACACATAAATCACAAAATATACATTTTCCTGCAGAAATAAAACAGTATGAAGCTAATGCAGTTTAAAGGAACAAAATAGTCATCACCAGAGCACTAGATTTTTCAATAATCTATTAACTATCCCACCTGTCTGTCAAATGATGTCATTATCGCTGAGTATATGAAGATGAAAAGAAACCAGGCTGCTATACTGCCAGATACACTGATGTAGTGCCATCTTGTTATAGAGCTGCACGACATTAGAAGTCGGAGATTCACAGTCACCACAACGCAAGTGAAAGCCATTGTACTAACATCCCAAAGACCAAGAATCTTGCCAGATGAGCCATGACCATGCCGACTTGCAGCGGCAGTGAAGTAGTAAAACACTATTGACTGGTAGAAGGCAAAGAAAGCCCACACTGCTATCACCCTCCACTTGAAGAATGTATTCCTGATTCCTTCCTGGTAAAGCTGTGGGTATTTTTTTGATAGAGACGCACTCACATCCTGAAAGGGGTAAGTTAAGTGCAATGCACAGAGAATAGCATACTCCATAAGTAGAAATGAATACAAGCTACATACCTTATCAAACAATCCAACCATAATTACAGGTAGGGCCGTGAAAATGACATTATAAAGAGACTGAAACCAGTCATCATAAAATCGCTGACCAGAAAAACCAGTTTGGAAAGTGAACCAGAACTGAGTTAGCGTGAATGTCAGATTCTTGTAGAAAAAATATGTGATAACCTGAAACAGAAAGCATCAGTCGTCAGTTTCTTGAACTATACATAAATCTATACTGCAAAGAACTAAACTATACCTTGCACAATCTCAAATATGACCATCTTCCATGTACAAGGAGTAAGTCAGTAAGATATCGAAACTGAGCAATAGCAAAATCACTAGCCATAACAGCTTGCATTCCTTCTTGTCCACTGATGCCAATCCCGACATGAGCAGCTTGAATCATACTCACATCATTAGCACCATCACCAATACTGAGAGTTATCTTACGGGCACCTTTCTTAACTAAGCTAGTGACCTACACAATATGAGCAAGTGTCAGCTGTTTACGTTTCAGCATTGTACTAATCAAACTGGTTATGCAAGGAATAAATAAGACAAACCAGACAAGACCGCTGATGGTTAATAACTAAATAAAATGCGTGCTACTAAAAATAGGGCATACGAACGAGATTTGTTTTGACGCTAGTAAAAGCATCTCATGCACAACAAAACGGATCTTTTCAAATACACTTTCTTTGTCAGGAAAATTTGATTATTTCCTTATACCAATATCCCCAGTTTATTGCTCAAGTGTTCTGGAAAGCATCTAGATAAAAACTACATATATCCTGAAACACCAAAAATGACATGTCCTGTTCCCTGGGAAGAAGGTAAGGCATTCATAATTAACAACAATAACAGCAAGAAACAATATTTACCTGTGCTTTCTGCAATGGAGAAACCCGGCAACATACAACTGAGTGGCAAATTAAACTCAAACCAAGAAGATCTACACGCAGAGTTGGGTCTAGAGCATACATCAAGCATCTCCCATCAATAATGAGTGCCAACTTTCGTCCCGGTGTGCTAATTAGAGAACGCTGGGCTTCCTCATGGTAACTTTTAAGGCTCTGTTTTACTGATTCTTTGATAACACGTGCAATTTCCACTGGGTCTCCCTGAAAATGGCCAGTGTTATAAAGGGCACAGTTAGGTTCAGAAAAGAATGAAAAGTTAGAATACGAAATCAGATGCTGTAATGTAGCCGATTATTTTTTACCCAAGTAAAAACAAAATGAGAAAAAATTGAGATGTATACAATACATACATCAATACAATGAAGACATCGAAGCACTAAAGCAACACGATCCACAGAAATCTATTAAAGAATATTACATTGTCTTCTTCATTCTGAAAAATTGGAAGGGATCAATGCTATATCTTCCCCAAAGAAAGTCCTATACCAAACCCAGGCACCAAGTGAACTTGTATCACCTACTTGTGAAGTACTTTGGGAGACAGCCTTGTGTACTGATAAATAACTTTGGATGTTCACTATATGAAACAGATGTCTCACACATGTGGGTCCTGGACCCATGAGACCACGTATCAGTCTCATAATAAGTGACATTAAAAATCATGTAGTTATTCAGGCTGGAACCTTTAAAGTCTGCACTTATGATCGTTTAAGCTTAATAAAGATAAAATAAACCAACTAAAAAACAATGTTTCATGCCCTTGCAATTTCACAGTGCAATGATATATGTTCATCTTACCCTGTCTTCAGCCTCTCTAATTACATGCGTCTCCGAGCTGATGATGAATTGTTTCATATCATTGTTCACCAGGCTGCAGGCTGCAGAGCAGGGAATCAATGAGACAGGAAAACATGAAAAGAATCACAAGAACAAAAAATGATATTCACAAAAAAAAACATAAAAGAAACAACATGAGCAATATAATTGAGCTAGAATAAAAATATCACCATATGCTATATTAATTGCTGTTTCCATCTTATCTCCTGTTAAAACCCAAATTTTTATGCCAGCTGCAGAAAGAGTTTCAATGCAGGCTGGAACCCCTTCTTGCAGTTTGTCCTCAATAGCAGTACACCCTATCAATATAAGGTCTTTTTCAATCAACTCAGCCACCTACATGGGTGAAAAAAAAGTGCATCACAATATTGCCCAGGAATAGAAGAATAAACAACTTCAAAATTCTAGTTCTCCTAGATAACAAGAAACAGAGATAGCATATGGGAAGTAGTATCATCTTGTTCAAAGGAGCAAGTGTTAACACATTAGATAAAAGTGAAAATAACTTGCTAAATTGCAGATGGCCACTTGACATTATAGTTGTGGCTCATGCTGCTTTGCAATTTTTTTTAAAAAAAGGATAAACCTCAATAGTTTATTAGTAATTCTACAATGTTGACAAGAAAATCAAACTGCAAAGGCAACAGACAAGATTGCCACAAATTTTATGAGCTCAGAAAATAAAAAAAGCACATTTCCACAGTATACTAATAAAATAATCAAAAGATGCATGCCTCATCAAGCTTCTTATCACGATCTCGTAAAGAAGATTTAGCTTGAATAAACTTCTCATTCCAGCTTTCATATTGCTCCCTGCTGAGATCTCGATAAGCAAGGCAAAGTGTGCGCAAGCCAGCTGAGCCAAATTGTTCTAGATGTTCTCTGCTTGTCTTCTTAATGTCATTATTGCCATCAGCTAATCTTTCATAAACAACATTGTCAGCGCCCTATTAAAAAACAAAAGGTTTAAGGTTAGTGAAACAAGGCAACCATGTGTAGAATGAAGTTAAACCAAGCCCTTTCCTCATATTACCTTGCAATAGAGAACAAGCCTTCCATTTGGGAAATGGCAAACCACCGATTGGCGCTTTCTTGTACTGTTAGTTGAGTAGAGTGTGAAGGACAGAACTATAATTTCATCTCACAGAATTTACATTGGAAACAAACAAACCACACCTATTGAATTCTAGAACATTCAGAATTTCATAAGCAACGTCTTGTATGCTCCCCATCCTCTCAACGTGTGATTCCCGAACAATGACTGTAGTTGGTGTACGTCTACAAAACAAGAACAAAAATGTCAGCATAACTAAGGTATTCGAGACATTCTGATTGGATAAAATACATAAAAGAACAAAAGTGCAAGAGTTAACCGAAAACAATTTAAGTTAGGAAATACCTATAAAAGAAGAAGCCAAGGTTCTTTGCAGCAGCCACAAGTGCAGCCTCGTCAGGAGAAGCAGCTTGATAACTAATTTTTTCCGGTGTCTCCTCACCCTCAGGAAGAACCGTATGGCAGAGTGCGAGGCATCTGAAGAATTCCTAGAGAGAAACAGGACCATACAAATATTGGTTGTTTAGCGCATTAAAAAATGTGAAATGGGAAACAAAGATACCTGAAGCATTTTTTTGGGTCAAGGGGACAGATGATTGTTCATAAAATCAGAAATCATGGTCACTTATGACACTGGAGCAAGGTAAGAGCAGGATGTATTCAGAACTAGTCTATAATAACTACCTTGGAAGCTTCAGGATTAGGTTCATTTCTCCATGCACCATGCATGATTCTGGCATCATCAAAATTGAATCCTTTCTCGTGTACTGCAGCACCTGATCTTTTACCCTGATGAGGTAAATAAAGCAAAAATAAGAATAGTAACACAAATAATTTGCTTATGGCATATGCCACAGGTTCAACATCTAAAGAACAAGAAAAATATTAAATACCTCATCACCATCAATCTTGATTCCAGCTCGCTCAGCTCCACCTTTTTCGATCTCTGTGATGCCTGTTCCATATATCTCTCCAGCAATCGAACATTTAAAGAATTCCATCAAGTTTCTTGTAAGTGTTCCAGTTTTGTCAGAAAATATATATTCAACCTGAGCCATTGTGTTAATGGTAGAAATTAAGGGTAAGAGGAAATATGCCAGAAATGTTTGGTTTATCTTTAATTGTTGAAATCTATCAGAAAGCCCTCATGAACATTAGTCCAGTATTATATGCATCTATGAGCTGTTTTGTTCAAGTTTCTCTCATACCAATGCTAGAATGGATGCATCTATCTTGAACAGATGAAGTTCAATATGTTTATTAAGTGGGATCAGCTCACTCAATATTGGTCAAAGAACCACATTGCCCAAGTAACTCCAATTTTTGCCATGATTTACTATTACAATGAGGTTGTGCCATTCCTTTAGACAGATCTATTTGTGTACTATAAGATAGTAACATTACAGTGACCAAAAACCAGTTTTCTCCTCAAAACAAACAGATAATTATGATCCAAGTTACCTGTCCAAGTTCCTCATTCAGATTAGAAGTCCGGGCCAAAGCTGGGGTGTTGCTCTCAGCATGGTACATATGCAGATCATTGTTAATGAATTGTGTGCACTGAATAAATTTAATCATCTGTAACCAAAGCTAGCATGAGCTCCAAAAGTCCAAGTGTAAGTTGCATTAAATGAGAAGTTGGGCAAAATACCTCAATGGACACGTAAAGAGAAATAGGGATGATTGTTGAGTACAGAGTTATTAGAGTAAACATGGTTAAAATGGTGACCTGCAACAGAAATAGGATATAAGACCACACACAGCAAACTAGCTATAGTATATATTATTGGAAATAGTATATACCACAAATTTGTTCTTAGGATTAAACTGGTCCTCCACTTTCCCACGCAAACCAAGATAGAAGTATTTCTCATTAATAAACACTCCACTGTTGACAAAAAAAACGGACGGTAAGTTTGTACTCAGCAGATAACTACTAGTAGCTATTTAGATTAATTCACTGAAAGCATCTGTTATTCTTTTAATGTATGGGGATGCAAGAAACCATTTTTTTACAGGAAAAGCAATATACTTAAATTTTTGCAGTTAGTATATTACTAAGTATTATATTTGGACTACTAACAAGAATTATTCTTCCCACTCAATCTTCAAAGAAATCTATCTACTTCAAAGAGCCTTTTCAGACCTTTTCATCCACCCCTCCCTCACAAAATCACTAAAAACAGAAAAGGGAAACATTCCCAAACAAATTACCAACAATCCTGTTCTGAGCTCTACAACACATATTTTGTTATTACCTGATTTCATGATAGATTGCAGCAATGTGGATGCCTATTAAATTTTGTGTCAAAATATATTGGAACTTTGTTTAAGTTATTTGGAAGTGCAAGCCTCAATGCAACCTAACTGGTATACATTATGTAAGGCTATTCAGGAAAGGAAATAACATATATTAGGTCCCCCAACTCTTCATGTAGTTTAATTTCCGTCTGTCTAGTACCAGACAGAACTCATCCCTCAATTATAAGAACAATGCAAATGATATCACTGACTAGGTATGTTGGTGGTTTTGTGCTAAGTGGCATCCTATTAGACTACCTACGTGACGAATAAACGAACAAAAGAATAAGAAAATAGTGGGACCCACACTATATTATCAACTTGTACATGTCATTTTGACCTTTCTTTCTCATCATCTTTTTAGGGTTTAGGGTACAGATGATGTTGTAGGCATGGCAAAAAAAAAAGGATGATATAGCCACCACACTTAAAACCCCTTGCAAAACTGGCCTAGGGGTATTAGTTAGATTGTTTTGATAGTTATGGACTGAATTTTGTCTGGTATTGAAGTTGATGGATGAAAGCCAAACCACATGAAGAATCAAGGGACCAGAACTAGACATTTTCCTTCAGGAAATAGATCTGAACAAAAAATAAAATAAATAAATATGGCAAATAAATGATGTAGAATGAGAAGAGGCTCACCTTCCAATAGCACCAATAACACACATTGTGAAGAGGGTTGCAAATAGAGCAAGGATAAGCTTGTCTAACTTTTTTTCCAATGTACTTCTTTTGGAGGGAACGTTCATGGAGTTCATCATAACCTGTGACAATGCTCCACGTTCAGTAAACTTCAAAACTAGCAGAAATCATGAATTCAAGTTACATATACAGGGAAAAGTGAAGAATTCATACTTTTGTCTCATGACCCGTGAATATAACAACCCCCACAATGTACTCTGTGTTCCGAAGGCTACACCCCTGTGGCAAGAAGGCAGCAGTAAGTTAGGGTTTTTTTTCTTTCACAAGTGCGAGCATGCACATGTGTACATGCGCGCGCACGCGCGCGCACAGCAGGAGAGACAAGTAGACAAAGATAACATTCAGTTTGATGTAAGCTGATAATGGGAAGAGGAGCTTAAGAAGGTGATTAAAATGCAGAGAATAAGAATCCATCTTAGAATCTAACCACTTCCTTGTGGTGCTTAAATGAACATAAAAAGCAAAAAAGAAACTCAGAAGAGCCCATGCAAGTAAAGCCTTATACAAGTATCAGCTATCAGGTTTTGGTACTTTACAGCCTCCAACATGGAAAATAAACCTAACTATGGTTGTGAATAGTTATTTGTTTTTCACAGTATTAATTTCAATTAGTTTATATTTACAACAGTGGCTATATAGTTCATTGGTGGAAATCTATCCAGTACATGTCTACATTCAGTAAATTAAGACAAATCCTACCGATCATTCTTATGCATTTTATAAGCACTAAGCTCATCATCCACAACTCATCAAACAGCTGGGAATTGAGAAGTGCAAAATTGTTTACATGAAGGAAGTTGAAATACATTTTGTTACTTGAAAGTGTTTGCACCACAGCTACCCTATTTGAAAAAGTTGTATTCCCTCCATGCAAGAATATAAGCACATCTGCAGTTTTTTTGGAGATTAAGATTGAGGTGAGGGATGATTGTGATTGATTGAGGTGAGGAAGTAGGTGGGGATGTCCTTATATTTCTGGACAAAGGGAGTATAATCATTTGAGGTATTTATGTGGTGAATATACTGATATCATTTTGTGTGGCCAACATAGGTATAAAAGAGTTGTTAGTCAAAGTTACACGTATCTGTTTGTGAGTCCATGACAACACTCGTTTTAATATATATTGGAGTGCACAAAAAAATTTCATGCTAAATCTAGGAACACACTAGTAAGATAGGTCAAAATCTTTTGATGGACAAAAAAGACAGAAATGAACTAAACAGCAAGAAAAAACAAACATACTCTTAGAAGTACTTGATTCGGTGAAAGTGGCATGGTTTGCTTGTCCACAATAAGATTGCCAGTAAATGTATACAGTGAATTGTTTGGCTGTTCACACTGTATTTCACCTGTAAACCCATTTTATGAAAGTCAAGCATAAAGCAGCACAAGGAAGAATAACCAGACAAACTGGAGTTTATTAGTTTCAGGAAAAAGTGAAGTTTCTAAAATGAAAAAAGTTTCCAAATCCCAACAAGGCAACAACTACAAGTTACAATAGCCTCACCACAGAACAAAAATGCACATACCTTTGAATTCAAAAGCCTTTTCAGGATCTTTGTAATCCCAGGTTTTCTCCAAAGCCTTCCTTATTTTTAGGTTTGTTTCCCCATCAAGATTTGCTGTCTACAATGAACAAAATCATATTCAACAGAACTTCAGTTTAGAGAAAGATTTCTCCCTAGCTTATTTACTAAACTTTGAAATTGTGCAGAGTTGCGGAAAAGGTAAAAACGAATGTACAAACCTCTATGTAGCAGACACCATCAGGGTTTGTGCTTGACAAGAAGAGCAAGTCCGCAGGGAAATAACAGTCTTGCTTGATCTGCTCTAAAGAAACGCAATCACTATTAGTTTTTCCTATTTACTTTGAGGCCAAGGTTAAAGTCAGCACACAATAAATAGTCATGCACAATAATTCCATAAACAAACAGATGGAAAAAAGTTGTTGTAAGAAAGATTTAATACGTTACCCTGACAATATCTCCAATCTGTAGCCTTTTCCATGGAGTAGTTTCCCACTTTTGACCTTGTAACACGTCGACATGTGCATTATTAATTGACATATCATTCTGGAAACGTTTCTGTATAAGAAACAGCAAACCAAAATGGTAAGGCTGTCGGTTATCTTAGTTTTAGAAAACACAACAAAACAGAGAATTGAGGAATAGTGGAATACAAACCCAGTCCTCAAAAGCTTCCTTGATCAGAGAAACCAAAAGCACAAGACTAAGTGGAACCACATTTGTGACAGGATGAACTGGACTGCAAAAGAAAACAAAGATGACTGAATGAATTAACCAATGGAAGTGATATGCTCAACGTGCCAAGATGAAACCAGTGAATTCCAAAAGCAGCATAGGTGTGTGCAGGGGTGTGTTGGACAGAGAGATACCTAATTGGTGTGGTCGACAATATCGAAATCATGAGAAAGTAAAGATTTGCCACCCGCCTGAACTGTCAAAGGCTCAAAGCAAAACAAACAGATAAACTACAAAAGGTTCACATGTTGATATTATTTTTTTATGGAATGATAAAAATTGATGTCACGGCAATAACTGCAAAGCTGCTATCTAGCCATGGGAAACATCCACTGTGGAACATGTTTATTGATTTGACAAGGATAGTTATGATGCTCATAACAATACTTAGTTCCATCTCAGAAGGAGATTAAACCTAAATTCTCTCTATTGGAGACATATGTAATAGACAAAGAAACAATGTTGCAATACCTGTTCAAACAGCCCTTTAGGTAGAAATGTCAGGACGTTGTACTTTGTAGTTGACACAGAATTTCCCTGCAAATGAGAACAGGCAATGTCAAAAAACGTTATAGAAAAGATAAAAATATATCTGTAATTCGTCAACAGTAAAACAACCAAAACAATGTGGCGTCCTGACATTAGCAATTGCATAATTGACAGTTTGATACCCAAAATATGGGAAACTGCAAAATCAAACAAAAAGAGATAACTTCATAAATAGTGAAACAAACTACAACCATGTTGGCAATATAGCAATGGTGTTGATGCATTTTAATCCTTTGAGATAACACATGAAACAAGGGGGAAAGTACAACGCTGTGATGAAATGAAAATTCATGAATACACCAATTTACAACATAGTCAAAGCAGTTTTGCAGGGAGGAAAAGGGAACAGGTTTGATCGATAGGATTCAGATAAAAGAAAAGAGAATAAATTGAGAACTTTCTGGTACAACCTTGAACCACCCCCATTTTGGTGTTCCATCAAGGCATTTTGGCATCATGTACTCACAATATTAGGGCATGATCTACAATCTTGTTATTTGAAACATAAAGTGTCTTACAAGTAATAGCTTTTAACTTAGCTTGGTGCAATCAAGTGGTGAAGGTGAGCTAGTTGTGGTCAGCTGGTCGCACTGATCCAAGTTCAGTAGCCGACACAGCATGCATATTGTGAAGATTAGAGCATGAATGAATAGCGTCGTTCAGCCATTGTACTATAATTTTTCAAGCCTAACACCAAGTGGTGTCTATATCTCATTGTTGGCAATAGCTAACTAATTACTAATTCTAGAAACTAGATAAGCTCAAATCTGCCCAATGACGTCACAGTTCTCTATTAATGCAACCCCAAGTGACTAACAAAATCCGGTCCACCAAACATACAGAACACCATGTAATCTAAAAATGCTTCTCTTTCAGCTCATTCAGACCAGCCATCTCCAGAATAACCACATATGAACAAGGAACACGCAAAAAAGTAACGAGATCTAAACCTAGACAAGCCTCCCCCCTCCAAACGACACGCTCGACAGATCGATCAAAGCTGGGAGCGCGCTCGCTCACCTTGTACCCGACGGGTGCGTTGGCCTCGCGGTCGTTGCAGCAGATGGTACGCACGGACGGGGCCTGCGGCTGCGGCCGCCGGCGCAGGCTGGCCCCGCCACCACCGAGCCGCGCCGTCCTGGACGACGACTCCCCGCGGCCGAACGTGGAGTTTTGCCACGCACCCCGCGGCGACGACGACGACTCCCCGCCGAGCCGCGCGGTGGCGACCCGCACCATCTCCTTTATCCGCGCGCTCATCCTCCTCCTCCCCCTCCCCCACGGCGATAAATCCGACGCGGAGGAGCTCCCGGCGTCGCCGGAGATCTCGGAACCACCACCACCCCCACCGCCGGGGCAGATCGGACACTGAGATCAGCGGCCGCCGAATCCGGCCGGACTCACTCGGCGAAGGCGAGGAGGCGATTTGATTCGATTTGTGCTCCGCTTTGTGTTTGGCTCCTTTTCTCTCCTCCTGGAGATGGACGAGAGGGGAGGAGGGAGCGAGGAAGAGAAAAAATGGAGGGCATTTTTGTGGTTTCCACCCTGAATTCGCTTGGAACTAACGGAGGCTTGGTAACGGCGTTTTTGTCAAAGTTTGAAACGTACTACAGCATTTCAATGAATGACCTTTTGTTTTCCGCGAATAACCCAACGAGCAATCAAACGGTGATTTTGCACATTGGTGTACTGAAATTTAGTATTGTATGTCGGTGGTTATGAACAACTTATCAATAATTACTTAGTAAAGGTAGGGTTAAGGAGACCCTCTCGGCTGAGATTCATGGACGATATGACATCTAGTCATTGCATAGGATATATTTGTCACGGGATTAAATGATATGATCATTTCGGTAGACTTCATAGTGAGGGATAGTTGGAATGAGTCATATCCTAGATGGAGCAATTGTTGCACCACACGCTTATATTATCATTAGACTCAATTATCAACATGCCATATGAAAATATATAAAATGGTGATATTAGATAAGGTTGAGTAGAGAGAGTAGAAGGTAGGGAGAGGCTAGCCTTTTATCCTAACTCAATCTACACCACATTAGAAAATACAAATATTAAATTTATATCATCTACTGCCTCTATCCTAAAATATAAATCACTTATATTTTGGGATAGTATCATTTATCATGTAACACGTGTTTTATTTCATTACAATTTGATTTGTTGAAACATATGATATTATTTTAAAGAAAGCATAACTATTTCTCTAAGAGCTATATGCCGTTTGTCAAAACGTGAGTTGAAAAGACATGACTTTTTGTTATCATCTACTAGTGAGACTTATAGATTCTCAACAATAATTTAGCTATCTTTAATAGAACCACTAACTGTGTAATTTCTAATAATGGAAGTATGTATGTGCTGCCTGATCGCCTCCGCATAACTACAACACAATATGCTCGACAAACTACAACAAGAAGTCATAGTTGACCATGTAACCATATCAAACATCCCTGGAGATACATGTGCTAAAAGAGAGCATTTCTTACGTAAACTTCACGTTGGAGAGGCCATTAGGGGAAAAAGATCTTGTGCAGGATGATCTTGAAACCGTCCGAACAGCAATAGCTCCAAAACAGAAGCATCCTTCGATTGCCAGTGCCGTGCTGTCGTGCGACGGCGTTGACGGACCACGCGGTCAATAGCAAACGGCCACGTCAAACACACGGACACGTCCGCAAGTGGGGCCCAGGCGGGCACGGCAGCGGTCATGTTCTCCAGCCGGGCGGGGCCCAGATGTCAGCGACAAAAGCACCGGAGGACGAGCACGCGGCTGCGCGGTCAAACAAGTAAAAAAAAACCGCGCCCGCCATCCCCAGCATCGACCAGCGCCGTGGGTGGGCCGGGCCCACCGCACCTCTCGCTGCAAGTGGGTCCCACAGGATCTGACAAACCAACGAAGAAACCTCCTGGAGTTATGACGGGGGAGCATTAGTACGAAATGCTTCATCATGGCCATGGCTTAAGCAAGGTTGGACCTTGGAGAGGCTAAAAACAGGTGGTTAAAACACAGGCTACGTCCAGGGAACCCCTCTGTTTCAATCGCCCAAAGGCGAAGCGTTTGATGGCGATCAGATCGAAGCCAAATTAGCCAAGAGAAACATGCGACATGTCCCAGCCAACTCATGACACGGTGGCACAGGGTGACCAAGGCTAACTACCATCTACGTACAACGAGATACAGTACTGGTAGAAATGCCCAAGCAAGGCACCAGCCATTCATCTCCCTATTTTGTCAACCCTGCAACAGCTATAATTTGCCACAGATGTTTCACAAATACGAAGGATGAGCTCCAAGTTCCAACTGGTACACACAGCACGGTCAGGGTAGGAAAGAAAAATACTGCAGGTCAAAAAAAAGGGGATTGAAATGACCTAGCCATGATGACATCTGAATCTGTTATAAAAATGTTCTCTCAAGAGATTTTCCCTTCTATAAAAAGAAATATTACAATGGGGCCGCATAAAACATCAGGAATTGGAAATGTAAGAGGTAATCAACATTACAAGCCTCCTTTTCCCAAGGCCACTACCCTAGGTCTGCTGCTGCTGCTGCTGCTGCTTCCCTGAGGATCCGCTTCGCTTACCCCTCCTCAAGTCGCACACCATGGGAGAATTTTCCACAACCACGGATGCTGAAGTTAACCGCCTATTCGTGACCTGAAGAAAGTCGGTCAGCTTGAACATAGAATGAAGAAAGGGTATCGCATGCTGTGCATAATAGACAATATCTGCGACAGTACATGTTTCCACCAAGATCAATGGGCAACCACTAACGTATGACCAGAAGGATGATTTGTGCATACTTTCAGGTGAACAATAGTGCAATAGGCAATTTTGTTAGCTTTAATTGTCATAAATGTAAACCGCCAAAATTTAAAGGTATTGGAATGTGCGGCACTTTGACAGTGATGCAGGCACCAAATCTTACTTGTAAGTCCTGTGTTGTTTGCACTAACAAAATCAGAACATCACTGCTACAGTACAAATAAAATGTGGTTATGCCCTTATGACATACCTAAGGTGTCACCTCCTGATTCTAGGCTTGCACCGGAATTCTGCCAACAGTGCTATATGATCTGATGACCATTCAGGAGAAGGAAGGGCCGTGTCTTTTCTTAAACTTTCCTCATCCAAAAGTTCCAACAATGACTCTACTGTCAATGAATCCGCTGAAATATGGAAGCAAGTGTGGGCTATCATTAAACATATCATGACACTAGCTGTGTAAATACAGAAAGATGTTTTAAATGGAGCTACAAAAATAGCATATCAAAGCATACAGATATAATGGTTCAGGGACTGACCTGTGTAAAATATGTAATCAACCGTTCCTGTGAAATCCCGTGTGCAGTTTGTGAAAAGTGGTTCATTCGTTGCTGGGTCCATCCTCCTCCGCTGGTGCTCCAAATCATAGGTGACACCGACCAACCTTGCAAATGAAGAATATGCACTGACCTACAAGCAAGCAAGACCCTTGGTTGGAACTCTTTTGATCATGGGAGAAAAGGGATCACCAGACCATGATATTTTACTGTACCAGAGGAAGCTGATGGGTCAACTTGCTTGCAGGGCGTAAAATTCCAAGGGGATCTATGGCCAGATCTGGATGCAATTGATCAACTTTGCCCATAGCAAGAAGTCCATGTGGAGAACTGAAAACAGAATTGAATACTTAGAAGTCCATGGTTTAAAAACAATTTAACCTAATAAATACTAGTGATAGCATAATTAAACGTACCTCCCAGGGACTGAATTGAAATCCCCACAGACCAACATTGGAATGTCTGCACTAACAGCTATTTTTTCCAACCCTTTTAGGAGAGTTTGAACCTGCAAAAGCCATACTGTGTCAATCTGAAATTCTAAGATGTTACACAAGATTAGCATAAAGAAAATGTGATAGCACATACCTCCCACAGCTTCACATCTTTGAGGTCTTGATGGACATTTACGTGTGTATTTGCCTGCAGAGTGAAAACATTTGAAAAGGAAATGAGACCTGAGACCTCCATGATGCCATAATGCATCAAGTCGAGACTGTACTGGTATGAAGAATTACATGAGCTCCCCACAATAATAAGGTCAATCAAAGACAGGTCACCTTGACAAACAGAGCAACGTGTGATATTTGTAGTAACGCAAGTATCAAGATCCAGAGATAAGCGGTATACATCTTAATTTCATGTAAACCCTGCATAGTTCTCCTAAGGCATATCTTCTGGATGGGCTTCAATCCCAGCCCATCCACCTGTACCAGCCATGAAATTGAACTAAAATCGCAAACACACATAGATGGACTGGGATTTGGACCCATCCAAACAAGGTTGAACAAGGCCTGAATGAATCCAAATCCGTTGTCCAAAGAAAACATTTAATTGATGCCTTCAGTATGTTGCTAACAATTCAACAGCTTGACTAAAACAAACAACATGATGTATATAGAAACATCATCCCATCTACTTTTCACATATCTAACAAGTGTAACATTATATGGTTATCTAATAGTATAGAAGGAGCACAGCTGCATTATAAATGTCCAAAGAAAGAGAGTTGTTTACATACCACACAAAGAAGTTGCCTTTTGCCAGGATTGTCAGATCCATGATTGCCGAATTTGGCTTCTAAAACAGCAATCAGTGCAACATTATCCTTCAATGCAAAACAGAACCAGCAATAACAAAAAGTCAGCAATGGAATAAATTAGTATACACTATCCTCTTCTATAAATTTATCATACCTTAATCAATCGACTCAAAGCAACTCTTCTTTGAGCAGCAGGAATAATTGCGTCCGTCAATGACTGTGCAGCCTTATTGAACTCAACCTAAACAACCAGGTACAAGAGATATTACATAACAGCAGCCTGCAGATTAGCATACTACTCTGGAACCTGCAGTGGAGATACCTCGTATTTTTTAACGTGTGAAAATTTGTCTCTACGGAAAAAGGTAGCACAGCCATCGATGGCATGGGGAGCTCCAGTATATACCTTTAAAAACATGAAGCAGGATCACATAAGAAATTGAAGCATATGAATGTGTATTAAACTAAATTAACAGAACAAGGTGCAACTCAAATATACCTCTGTTGTCCTTTTCTTGTAAAGTGCCTGATATCCATGTTTATCAAGCTCAGGTGCAAAAAAATCTTCGAAGTGATTCAATTGTACCTGAAAACAGTACGATTCAGCTTAATTTGATGAATATAGATTACTCAAGGATTTAATTTTTCAAAGCAATCAACCAAAAATACTATTTTGGGGCAGCTCTGTTTCTTAGTATTTTTTTATTATATGAATTCAGTTCAATATGATGAGACCAATAATTTATAGAGCATAGTATGACAAGAAGCTTCACAAAACTCTAGGTAAGGGCGGAAAAATTGTGTCAGCTGAAATAACATAGAGCATATCATTCAATTAATTGTGACAGTCTGTGTGGGTGTGTTTGGGAAGGGGGTGGGGGAGGGTATAGAACAGAACCCCCCCAAAAAAATCAGGAAATTGAGTTAATATATGATACCTCCTGAAGACAGATGATATCAGCATGATAACCAATAATCTCACGCATCAAATTCTGTCTTCTGTATGTCCAAGAAAGTGCCCATGTTGGGCAGTAGCTATACGCATCACTTGTAGCATATACATCAGCAAGAATATTGTAAGACAGCACCGAGAATGTCCCAAAAGAAGCTTGGTTGTCCAAATCTAAGTGACTCAAAACATCTCCATTCACTTGGATAAGGCGACGTGGAGCTGGAGTTGGTGCTGGAATCACACTTGATGTCATAATTGAAGTTGGAGGTCCAACAGGTACCTTTTTTTCTGCATCCACAGCTACGCATTCAAATCTTAGAACATGTCCAATATCATCAGCAGTTGGTGTATATGTCCGTGTGCGCCCCACTTCATACCAAGTTTCACCCGAGTTCTTATCAGTGCCTGAAGGATATAAAGGCACAGGGCCATTATTTAAACCAGGGCTCTGTCCAAGATTTGGCATTGATCCAGATCCAGTAGTACTAAGAACTCCAGAACCAGTGCTACCAAATCTGCCAAACAGTTCCTCTTCTTCAGCTCCATTTTCATTTAATGCACTACTAGCTCGCTCATGCAAGACCCTATGGTGCTGCCATGCATCAGAGAAGCACTTAGCAGAACAATGGTAGCTCTTAACAGCAGGTATTTTTGACTTCACACAACCAAGGCACTGAATTGTTGCTTGTTGCATTGGATGTACACTGCAGCTCGTAACCTTTCGATCGCTTTGTATGCGATACCTTCAAGGAGTAAATCAAAACATTATAACCACGTCCCATTGGAACTGGAAATATTCAAACCAACAAAGGCCACCTAAAGAACTAGTGTTTTGCAGTATCAGCTCCCAGAAACTAGCTATAAGAATCTTGTAAGTCAGTGTTGTTTGCACATATTGAGCATATGAAATTATGTGTATCAGCATAATGGATCTGATTCTACAACAACTCAACAGACAAGGAGAAGAAACTGCTAGCACCCATGAAATAGGGCATTTCAATAAGAACTATAAGATGATCCAACAGAACATCATAAATTGTGTTATGTACCCATTCCATCGAAGATGGATGCAAACATTCTTGCACAACATTTCTCAAGCCATCATTACATATCCAGTATCACGAATACTTGCTATTGTCCTATAGTTCGAATAACACCATTTTATCATCAGAAACCAGCCAATTTATGGCGCTGTTCAATGAATCACTCATGATAGCAATTAATATTAGATAGAGTGTGCTGCCTGAGATGTCATAGTGCGATTAGAGATAAGGTACCAAATGATTCGATACAAATGCATCAAACTATTTCCAACTCAGCAGTATATATATTTCAGCATCTAAATTTACATTCTTTAAGGCTCCATTTTTCAAAGAAAACAAACAATTAGCCTATTAGATCATTTAATGTTCTAAATACATACAGCTGTGTTTCATTTATGTGAAGAGTTGAGGCAATGAAAGAGCATTCCCCGAACTTTGACAACCATATAAGCACCTAGATTAAATCTGCCCGGGTACTCGAAAGCCCATTACTTGTCAAAATTCAGTACCCAACACGCAAGTAGAACTATACACTCCATAGCTGCACATCTGATTCAACTCAAAAAATTCCACAATAATGAGATGCTTACCATCTGTACCGCATGAAGTATCCATCTGCAGGCGCAGCCTCCGGCACATCGTCGGTGGAGACGACGCCGCTGGGCAGCCGCAGCAGCACGTACGGCGTGATCTCGCAGCCCACGATCGGGATCTCCGAGGGCAGGTGCACCCGCACCACGCTCAACATCCTCCCGTCCGCTGCTCTCCTCCTCTTCTCCCCAGCTCCGGCACCACCACCGCCGCCGCCTCGGCCTCCCTCCGCTCACAGATGCAAGCCCTAGATCCCCCACCGCCAGGCGGATCCGCCATCACCTGCCGCCGCCGCGCGCCGCCAGCGTTGCCTCCCCGCCCCCGCGCGCGCCTCTGTTTCCTGCGCAAAAATCTCACCCCGCGCCACGGTCAGGATCCTCGCCGGCCGAAGGAAATGGGAGATCCGGGCGGGAGGGGGGGGGCGGGCTCACCTGGGGGAGGTTCTGGCGGCGGGGCTTCGAAGCTTCTGGAAGGTTCTCGAGACGCGGGGAGCGGGCGCGGAAGGCTGGCTAGGGTTTTGGGCGTACAACTCTCTCTCTCTCTCAGCACTCTCCTCCTTGCGTGTCTGTCTTCTCGTGGTCGCGTCGCAGAAATGCTGGGGTTCTCCTTGGAATCTCGGGGTGCTGGCTGTGAAGCTGCCGCCGGTCGTTCTTCGGGTATTTGTAGGTTCGAGAAAAATGATATGGAGCACCGGCTCGAAAATGGGACCCTTTTAACTTAGAGTCTGTTTTTTCCCCCTTTCCTGCGTAGTCTAGCGCTACATTTGAGATTTGGATTTTCACTGACATGTTTTAACTTAGAGTATGTTTTTTTTCCTTTTCCTGCGTAGTCTAGCGCTACATTTGAGATTTGGATTTTTACTGACACGTTTTTTAAACTTCTAAGTTTTCTATATATAAAAAAAATTCTCATCTAACTTTTGTTATAGTAAAATTTTAAATCATTCGTTTTTACGCTCAGCTATAATCCTTTAATCTCAAATGTATCAGGCCTTGATGTTCAGATCAGCTAGTTGGCTCAGCTGATCTAACCTAATAAGATATGCCATTACCATATATTAATTAGTATTAACTATTATAAACTTTATTTTATTTTTTTAATAATTTCTATATAGAAAGTTTTTATTATTTAAATAATGATAGTGATACATTGGGGCACCAAAATATTGTTTTTTCTGTTCCTTGGATGTATCTTGGTTACATGAATTTGTTATGGAAATTAAAGATACCTGTCAAAATAAAAAAAAAGATCTTTATATGACATTTGCTGAAATGGGTAATTCTAAGTAAGGATAATTTAGTAAGGAAAAATTAAAATGTTACTACCAAATGCTCTTTTTATGTATGATGAAACTAAACATTTTTCTTTGATCTCCACATTGCTAATTTTTTTGGAGAAATATATTTATCTCCTTTAGATTGTAAACACCAAGTAGCTTAGCTTTTCTCAGATGTTTAGGAGTTGGTTTGTGGGTATTGACTTAAAAAAACAGTAGAGCATCTGTTTTATATTAAATGACATGTTTTTAATAAAATTTTAACTAAATTTTATATGCAAATCCTCTTTTAAGGTAGTATTTATTGGCTTTGATCTTCAGCGCAATGCAAAGATGATAAGGATTTCATTCATATTACATGGTAAAACTTAAAGACAGCCATCATGCAAATATTTACCAACTTTAAATAGAAATATACTAATATGATTGCTTGGTGGTTCTTTAATGTGTCTTCTCTTCATCGTTTGTTAGATTTCTTGATATGAACTTTGTAATACTTGGTGATAGCCTTTATTATAATAAATTAAATGTTGTATTTTATCCATTATCTTAAAAGAATAAATTTTTTAATGAAACGTATAATTCAACAATGGTGCACAACAATAGAAGCCCAATATGATTCCTAATCCCAAAATTTTAGATTTTTAGAGGAAAAGTTGGCTCCAACGTTTCTTCTAAATTGTTTGCCAAAAGATTGCAGTCATGTTTTTCATTCTTCTCGCTCTCTACTTATGCAAAATGATTCATCCGGTTAGCAGAGGAGAGAGGAGAGCAACTTATACCTTCAAAATAACTACAACTAACGAGTTCTTCTCCCATGGGGCGCGCTCAAGCCCCTATGGGGGTTGTGAGACCCATGCTGAAGAGCTATGTAAAAGAAAAAGAAGAGACCAGATTCATTTATATCATTATATTTGTTACTAGTTGAAAAACATCTTTTGAAGGGGTTTTTGGGGGAATCTTTTCCCCGGACTAAGCCAAATTCCTTTACTAATGGAAAAGGGGGAAAACCAATGGGAAATAAGCACTGGTTGTCAATCCGTAATCAAACTATAGGGAAGCCGCCATCTTGATGCTTGTGGGAAGAAAACGAGAGCAAAGCTCATTTGATAGTTATAGGTGGATGTATTTTTATTATTGCAAGTTAATTCTTGATTGTGCGTTAGAGAGAGTAATCTATTTATAACTTTAAAAAAATCTGATTATGAATCTGAATAGGAGAATTTTTGGGAATGATTTATGGGCTTCTATAGATGATGCACTTAGAAAGTGTAGAAAAATTAATGATGTTTATCTTCAGATTTTTGAGGGTTAGTTGTTGTATTTGTAGATTTGAGAAACTGTCAAAATGATACGGGACCCTTGTTTCATGCATAAACTCAACATGTTGGTGTTGGCATCAGTTAAAAAAGTTACCGTACCAGCCTAATTAGCGGCATTACTCTAGGGTGTTGGTGCCGGTATAATAGCAGGAAGTGTAAAAAAAAAATATTGCTGATTATCTTCGGATTTTGAGAGTCGACTGTCGTGTGCATTTTGTAGATTTTAAAAACTGATATGCGATACCAGCAGGGGAGATAAGAACAGAGGGGGTACTTTGCTCATACATCACGTTGCCATATTAGAAATTTATATATAATTTTTAAAGTAAATTTTATGTAAATTTTTTTATAAAAATATATCATTTAGTCGTTTAAAAAATATGTCATTTTCATCCCAACTGAAGGGACCCTTCTAAATTGAAAGCCTCCACAATCCATTCTACTTGTGTTTTTTTCATGTGATACCATTTAGATTTAGATTGCTGCAAAATTATGTTTCCCTCTTTTTTAGACTCACGTCTTGAAGCCAGCATTGCTTGGAATTTTAGGAACTAGCTATGGGCCTATGGCACGTAACTGTAACAAGTGTTGCAGCATAGAGATGTAGGGTTATCCATTTAAATTTAAGGCTATCCGGTCCTTGGAGGAGACGGGATTTAAATATGAGGGGGCAAGAGATAACGACAAGAAAAATACAGTGTCACTTGATTTCTTCTTATCTACCAGTCACCTATTGCACAAGTCATTTACTGAATTTACAAATATAAAAAACTAAAACGGCAGTACAAACAAACTGTAACTTTTAGTTTACTTTGTTTTTTATTTTATGGATCAATCTATTTGCATTATTTTAGTTTACTTTGTTTTTTATTTTTTGGATTACTCTATATGCATTATTATGCTTATATAAATCATAATATCTAGGTTTACACCTGTAAAAATTTTCAACAAAGCACACTATCTGTATGGAAATCGGTCCTGTCAAAAACGCATCAGGAGAGCGTGTTTATTGATATAGGTCTGATGCCACTCTGGCGTCTTATATTGTTGGGTTTAAGGTGTGAAGTCAATTTAATCTTCAATTGATAAAAAAGACATAGAGTTAGATAAGCTAATTAACCGATAGACCAACATAGTTTTCTGCTATTGGCTGGTTGCTGATATGTTTTGTATTACTTATATATAGGCTAGAAAGCCGATGATGACATAAGTAAATAGGGATGAATAAAATCACACACACATCGACTATAAAACCGTTGATACTATAAATAAATAGACAATAAGCAATAAAGATCAAACTCCGCTCTTTTAAAAAGATAAAGAACTAGTAACCACCGTTGACCATACTGTTAAAAACAGTATTGATAGATTGAACCGAAGTAAGATAATATAAGACTGAAGAACGGTATAAAGTAGATCAATTGTGCTGATGATATAAGCAAGTCAATCAACCAATAGGCGATATGAATTTCTACTATCGGCTATGAGTCTAATAAAGACATCAAAATACGATATAAATAAATAAATTCATCGGCTAGTTGAGATGATAAAAGGAAAAAACATACTAGATCATAATGCTAACCATATTAAAATCAATCGAGCCTAAATAGTAGATTAATCGTGTGCATATATATATATATATATCGGTTAAAAAACCGATACATTAAGTGTGAATTTTTGGCTGACTACTTCGTGTTGTATAGACCCACCGACGCTCGTCTACCTCCGGTTGCAAACATGTGATGCTTTAACTAAATTCTAGTTAACGTTTTTAAAACTTTGGGTCATCGATATGTTTCAAAATATTTAGTTCGGAGACATGATTGACTTGAAAAGTACTTTTATAAACTGACATTTAGATATATTATAACTAAATTCTAATAGAAAATAATATACAGTGTTGGAGGATTATTAATACGAATGAAATGGCTTAATAGAACGGTAGGAAAGGAACAAGACAAACACCTGAAATAGTACGGACATAAATTATTTCAAAAGAAATAATTGAGCAAACGCTACATAGATCTCAAGAGTCAAGGAACATTACTAGTAGTCCTGTGTGCATATTTTAGTCTGAACAAGAAATCTCCATTTATTAATTTAGACAAATATACTGTCTTCAATATTAAAACAAAGAATACGGCTAAATCTACAATATAGGTTACCTGTGCGACACATGCCAATAAAGATATTGCAAATTCAATAAGGTTGCGTTTGGTTGGAGGGACTAAAATGAGCGGGATGGGATGACACAAGATGATTAGGATGGTGTGGGACAGTACGGTGCAAGTTGCATGCTTGGTTAAATGTACAGAATCATACGTAAATTTGTTTGGTTAGTTGTACATGATCATACAGAATGGTAAGGGATGATGTTTGGTTAGACGTATTGAATCGTGTATAGATGTTTTCTCAATCCTCTTTGTTGGTTTTCCCCAGTTTTTAGATGATTCTAGTTTTGGTTCTGCTGACCTGTGTACATACGTCGAAGCATATCGTGCAGCGGCCGCGCCGTTGCACGCTGCTCACAAGCCTTGGCAAGCCATCCGGGAGGCCGTCGTTTGGCCGATTTTCTCGAACCGGAATACACAGAACCTAGGAGGAATACTCTACAAAAATGTATCTCATTCATCCAAACACCGGGACCGTTCCAGAAGTTGAATGAGATCATATCCCATCCACCTTTATCACTCCAAGCGAACACACCATAAGCCTCACATACGAGACAGATTATCTTACACTCTCATGCAAGGATTGGGGCAGTGGAATAGGTGAGTGGGCGAACCAGTAAAAAGATAAGCACAGCAAATAGGAAATATTTTGAGACATATAACATCCTGAAAATCCGAACAATAAAAATATATAAAAGTTTTGACTTTTTTTATCGTGCTGGGTTTTGAGTGCTTAATCAATTTATTAAATCCAATTGGACAAAATTAAAATAACCAAATGAGCCAAAGTAAATAAATAAATAATTTATCAACCATGCATAAATAGGCATCAAGTGCAATTACAAATTACATCAACTCAATTATTAATTCTTAAGATATAAATATTAAGTTATCACAATAAATAATTACAACAATCAAGTTGAGCAATGATGTTTTTTTACAAATAATCAAGAACAGTATGAATAATAAGAATTAAATAAACATTTAATTTCCAAACCTAATATGCATTAAATAATATGCAACAACTACACCTCTAATTAAATAAAGGCAATAAAAATTAACCGGCGACTAAAACCAATAATCAAAGCACCTAATTAAAATATTATCAGCAACGAATAATCAAAATTTCTAAAACCAAGAAACATCATCGATCAAACTCCACTCATGTTTGAATTGACTTTCCTAATAATGAATATCAAAATAAATTCAATCCTTGTAAAGTCAAATTCTTAAATAATAATAATAATCTAAATTTAACTCTATAAAACCTTTTAATATCAAATTATAAAATATGTTATAAAGATATCCCTAGTGGACCTAATCAGTAAACCATTGCTTCTTAGCCCACTTGAGCCAACCACCTAACCACTTTAACCCTCCAACCCAGCCCAATAGAGAAAACAAACCATCAAACTGGGCTAGCCAGCTATGTGGTCTAGCAACCCATCCAGCTTGTCCCTAGCAGTGCAGGCTGACCTAGGAGCCGGTCGTCGTTGTGGATGCTGCTGGCCAAGCTTCATCGTCACCCATGCCTCGTCTGGTTGTTCCACTACCATAGAGATGGCCTACCTTTCCACCGGGTCCTCGTGTCAGAAGATCGCTACCATTGTCACAAGCATCGCCGTTGAGCGAGCCCTGTTGTCCTGCTCCACCCTTGGTCACTTGTTACTGGCACCCATCAGTTTGCACCTACAACTATTCGCATCACATCGTGCCACTTTTATCGGCCCCAATCTAGACGCACCGAACTGCGCCTTTAGCACTTGTGACCAAGCTGAGCCACGCTGCGTCACTCTTGTGCGCTGCCTTTATCACCTCTAGCACATGTGCCTAGGGCCCTATGGACAACCTGCTGCTTCACCTCATCACCAGCCCCACTGCTATGCCCTATCCCTAGCACTGCTGCACAGCAAATCACTGGCATAACACTAAATATGGGAAGTGCCAATTCAAATGCTGTTGTCTCACTGCACCATCTACATACCTGAGTGGCCAGATCACTCCACACACTAAGCAACCCGTAAAGCTAGTTCGTGTCCTCCATCTTGCTGCGCTAACCATGCCACTGGATTGGTGCCTCACAACCTAACACAAAACAACTAGGTATAGCTTTTTCATGCTCACCACCATTCCCTCACTGTCACTAGCCTCCTAGCCTTGCACTTGTGCCATTCTAACCACGCCAGGGCATGCACGTTGTTTGTTCACTGACAACCCAAACCAGCGTCTCACCGTCTAGTCACATTACGACGACCTTGTGATGAAGCTTCTCCGATAGCTCATGCACACCTCGTCGTACCATCTTCCCCGCCATTTTTTTTTCATCAAGGCCATGTCGTTGTAGAACAAGAATTCACTTGCCTCCAGCACTGCCTCTACCCTATCGATTTATGACTCCTTGCGAATGGCAGTCTAACGTGTGCTCTTGTCAGCCACTTGTCATTCTGTTTTTCTTCGTCACCATGAACGCCCAGTGATGATGTCAGCTTCCTCACCATCTATGGCTTTCCCTACAAGCCTCACACACCTATAAAAGACCACTAGAAGCTTGAGCTGACCCCTGTCTTGTTCTTCTTTCCTTGGTTAAGCACATATAGCAAGTACACACCACCATAGGCTTACCTAGAGCACAGAATGCCCACTACCACTACCACCACCATGCCGAGCTCTGCTCCCTCTTCACCAATCCTGAGGTTGATTCCTCACTCTTGATTTCCTTTCTCGCCTCCAAGCTCTGGGTATTACATTGAACACCTAGTGTGTGTGAGTGTGTGTGTTAGCTCCTCTACTGTTTCATCGTTGCTGAGGCCTCACCAAGCCAAACACCAGCCTCATCCCCTTCATCAAGGTTGTGAGGACAAGGATGTCAAGGTCGCAGGGATGAGGGAGAACTATAAGTTTCCATTGCTGCGCGATGAAACAGCCTCGACCTTACGTGTCCATGCCCAATGCCATTGACTTCGCTTCCTTTACTTCCCTTTCTTTACCTCTCATGTTAGTATAATATAATTATAGTAGATTTCTCAATATATAATATGTTCCCTGATGGCTTCTATACCAATATAATGTAATTATAATAGATTTTTCTAGATATAGTAGGTTCCTCTAATTGTGTGGGACCTACTATAACTGTGTGTTTGGCTTACATGCCACCCCGATGCCTACATATACACTTGTACACAATATGGAACATAATCAATTATTCCAATCATCTTACGTGGTATCAGAGTAGTTACAATTTGCTAAAATTTCGCTACACCACACCGCTAGTGACGCTCGCGTGTAGCGCAGCCGACGTCGTCCACCGCGCCCCGTTGCCCCTCGGTTACCGTGCGCGTCACCACCTACGACTCCATCGCTGCCCCGTCACTGACTCCGCTTTGATCCAGTCGCCAAGCGCATCGCTGACTCCATTGCTAGAAGCGTCACCAACTTCATCGACGGGTGCATTGCCGACCAAATCGCTGCCCACGTTGCTGACTCCGTCGCCGAGGACAATGCCGACTACATCCGTCGCGTTACCGAATTCGTCGTCGAGCGCATCGCCACCCGTGTCACAGACTCTGCTATCAGGAATCGCTGTTGTGTCGCGTCGCTGAATCCGTTGACACCAATGGTGGACGCTGCCGAAGACCACCGCATGGAGAAAATCATGACAGACGCCACCTACCCGTGGTAAGAAGACTACGGCTGATGCTGCCCACCACTCAGAGAAGACCGCGGCTGACGCCACTGACGCCGAGGCCGCATACCGTGACGCCGTTTTGGACGAGTACGAAGCCGCCCATGAATCTCTCTGGGCACATGCCACCACTGTCATTAATGTCCATGCCCTCATTCTCGTCGTGCTTGACCAAGCCACCAACAACTACAGTAAGTGGCGTGGCCTGTTCCTCATTGTACTCAGCAAATATGGTCTCACTCACCACGTCCTTGAGGATGAGTCATTTCCCTCGCGCTCGGCATGGGTGCAGATGAACTGCACCATCCTGACGTGGATCTATGACACTATCTCCAATGACTTGCAGCAATCACTAATGCTGTGATAGTTCTCCGCTTGCGGTGCCTAGTGCTTTCTCACGGATAAGTTTCTCGGCCAGAAAGAGTTCTGTGCGCTCCTCCTAGAGGCACAATTTTGCAACCTCCGCTAAGTTTCCCTAAGTATCACCGACTACTGTCATCGCCTTGAGTCGATGACCACCTTCCTCACCGAGTTCGGTGGCTCGATCGGTGACCAACAGATGGATCTCACGCTCCTCCATGGCCTGAATGACTAGTTTCGCTACATGGTGTCTATCCTCAAGATGCATCATCCATTCCTGACCTTTGCGGAGGCTCGGATGCATCTCCTGCTGTAGGAGGTAGAGATCGAGGCCTGGCCACCATCGCCACCCTCTGCTCTCGTTGCTATAGCACCCCAACCGACGGCGCACGGGACTGCAGCACCTCCACACCTGGGGACGCTTCCACCTCCCCCTAGGCAACCTTCTGGTGTCTCATCCACGCCCAACCCTGGCACTAGTCAATAGTGTAACGGCCACCGACGCAGTCGTGGTGGTTGCGGTGGCCCCTCTGCACCCACTAGTGGCGCGCCGCCAGGTCTGCACCCATCCTTCATGCATCCATAGGTGGGTACTGTCTAGATGCGGCCGTATGACCGGTCTGGCCGCCCTTCGATGGCTCCTCCAACTTTCACTACCATGCCCCATTACGGCAACAACCTCGATAGTGTCCCTGGTGGCAGCGTCTATGGCGGCACCTACGGCCCTCCCTAGTACGGCTGGTACTATGGGGGAGCCTCGCCTTCATCACCTGTGCTACCTCCCTCGACCTATCAAGGGCCTTTGCCAACCTTCCAGGGACCCTCGGCGGTGCTTTGGTCCATACCACCCATGCCCTAGAACCCTATCTATGGTGGTTCGTGGAATCAGGACTCTCTGGCATACCCATTCAACACCATGACGCTCAACCCGTCGACACCTTCCTTTGAATGGTATACCGATTTAGGCGCCGGTTCTCATATGACTGCGGATGCTGATAAACTCTCTACCATTTTCGCACCGTCCTCATCTACTACTTCATCTACCATTGTGGGTAATAAGGCGTCACTACTTGTTACTGTCACTGGATCACATAACTTGTCTTTACCATATCGTAATCTTGTTCTTAACAATGTCTTAGTCTCTCCCAACATTATTAAGAATCTGATTTTCATTCATCGTTTTACCACTAATAATAATTGTTCCATTGAGTTTGCTTCTTTTGGCCTTTCTGTGAAGGATCTGCACACCATAAACGTGATCGCCAAGTGCAATACCTCTGGGGGCCTCTACCCATTTTACCCACTCTCCACCAGCACCTCCGCATTCATCGCCGCATCCACCTCTCTTTGGCATTGTCGTTTTGGGCACCTTAGGTGTGAAGCTCTATCTAAACTTGTCAGCTCTAATGTTATTTCCTATCATAAGGATGATCTTGACCATAGTTGTCATGTGTGTCAACTTGGTCATCATGTCTGTCTCCCGTTCAGATCATCCAACTCTACAACTCTTCACAATTTTGATTTAATATATTATGATCTTTGACATCTCCTATTGTTAATGTGTCTGGATATAAGTACTACATTATTATTCTTAATGATTGCTCACACTACATTTGGACATTTTCTCTTCACCTCAAATCCGAGACTTTTTCTACTCTCATTTTGTTGCTCATATTCGCATGCCATTTGGCACCACCATCAAGAGCGTCCAATGCGATAACGGTCATGAATTTGACAATTTTCAGGCCCGCACGTTCTTCCTTTCCCACTGTGTTGCACTCCACATGTCATGTCCATATAGCTCCCAACAAAATAGGACAGTAGAACAATCCCTTTGCATCATTAATAACATTATGTGTTCCCTTTTATTTTAGGCGACTCTCCCTCTAGTTTACTAGGTTGAGACCCTTCACACTATGACCTACCTTGTGAACCGGCTGCCCACTAAAACCATCGCTTTCTTGACACCATACACCTCCCTCTATTCCACCCAGCCCTCCTACGCCCATCTTTGAGTTTTTGAGTGTGCCTGCTATCCCAACATGTCCTCCACAGCACCCCACAAACTCGCTCCCTGCTCCTCCTTATGCATTTTTCTTGGTTACTCCTCGGAACACAAGAGTTATCGGTGTCTTGAGCTCCATTCAAACCGTATTCTCATCTCTTGCCATGTCGTTTTTGATGAATTATTTTTCCCTCTCTTTGACATGTCCACCACGTCCATGGCACCTTCTGTCCTGGATTTTTTGATTGATGAACATGATCTTACCACTCCACCCTTTGAAGCCCATCTTGTGCGTGCAGGTCCTCTGTCGATCGCCCCGGCTACTCCGGGGTCAGCGTCCCTGCATGCTGTGCACAACCCTGTGCCTGTCCATGGGTCCGTTGCTACACCCAAGCATGCCTCTGCACCACCCTCCCTAGGGCCATGGTCGCCAGAGCCACCATCGCTCGGCGCTGTTGCCCCTATGCACCCAACACAGGCCGCTGTCAGTAGCGCCGCCGCCTCATCCTCTATAGTGCCCGCCCATATTACCGGTACTGCTGCCCCTGTTGCTCCCGCACAGGCTATTGCCAGCGGCACTGGCCGTACCACTGCTACTAGACCAGTTTCCGTCATCCCGGTCACAAATACGCACTCCATACGCACACGTGGTAAAGTTGGCATTGCGCAACCTATGGATCATCTCAACCTCCACACGGTGCCCATGTCTCCCCTGCTACGCTCTGGTCGTGATGCTCTATCAGACCCCATTTTGCGCTCCGCTATGCAAGCTAAGTATGATGCATTTCTCGCCAATGACACCTGGAGCTTTGTTCCTCGGTCTCCTAGAGTCAATCTGGTGACTGGCAAATGGATTTATCGTCACAAGTTGTTTGCAGATGGTTAGCTTGATCGCTACAATGCTCGTTGGGTTCTACGGGGTTTTACACAGCGACTGGATGTTGATTATGATAAGACTTCCAGTCCAGTAGTCAAGGCAGCGATAGTTCGGGTGGTTCTATCTTTGGCTCTATCTCACAACTGGCCTATTCATCAGCTAGATGTTAAGAATGTGTTCTTATATGGCACTCTGATAGAGACAGTTTACTGTGTACAACCCTCTAGTTTTGTCGACTCGTCACAACTAGATTTTTTCTGTCGACTTAATAAGTCTCTCTATGGACTGAAGTAGGCTCTCCATGCTTGGCACAATAGGTTCACCACTCACCCCCTGTCCCTCGATTTTGTTGAAGCCAAGTCAAATACTTCGTTATTTACATATCATCGGGGATCGGACACTACCTATCTGCTGTTGTATGTGGATGACATTGTTCTCACCGCCTCGTCAGTTGGGATTCTTCAACACATTATTGCTGCTCTCCAGTGTGAGTTTGCTATGACAAACATGGGTTAGCTTCATTATTTTTTGGGCATCTCCATCACGTATTGTGATGAAACCTTATTTCTCTCTTAGCGGTAGTATACTCTATATATTTTGGAGTGCATCGGGATGAGTGCTTTCAAGCCTTGCAGCAATGCTATCGACCTACACTCCAAATTGTCTGCAGACGGTCCTCCAATTGCTGACTCTACATAGTACCGCAGCTTAGCTGGTGCATTATGGTACCTAACATTCACTCGTCCAGACATTGCCTATGCCGTCTAGCAGATTTGCCTCTACATGCATGATCCTCATGAGCTACACCTTGATGCTTTAAGCGGATACTACGCTATTTACAGGGTACTCTTTCTCTTCGCTTGACTCTACATCGCTCTCCACCTGCTGAGCATGTTGTTTACACCAATGCTGACTAGGCTGACTATTCCGACACTCGTCGATCGACCTCTGGTTATGCAGTGTACCTTGGGGATAATTTGGTATCCTGGTCCTCTAAGCGTCAGCATACAGTCTCCCGATCGAGTGCAGAGGCTAAATATCGAGCTATGGCCAATGGTGTCACTGAAGCTACTTGGCTACGCCAACTACTCATGGATCTTTGCCACTCACCTCATCGTGCCACTTTGGTTTACTATGACAACATTAGTGCTGTTTATCTCTCTAACAACCCAGTCTAGCATCAGCACATGAAGCATGTTTAGATTGATCTCCATTTTGTTTGGGAGCGGGTCGTCCTCAATCACGTTCGGGTACTTCATGTTCCCACGACATCCCAGTACGCCGACGTCTTTACCAAGGGCCTTCCTACTTCTGTATTACAGGAGTTTCGATCCAGCTTGAACGTTCATCGAGCTCTTGATTAGACTGCGGGGGAGTGTTACTATAATGTAATTATAGTAGGTTCCCTAGATATAGTATGTTCCTTTAATTGTGTGAAACCTACTATAACTGTGTGGTTGACTTTCATACTAGTATAATGTAATTATAGTAGGTTTTCTTAATTGTATAGGACATACTATAATTATATGGTTGGCTTCTATGCTACCCGATTCCTATATATACATTTATACACGATATGAAACATAACAAATTATTCCAATCATCTTACATCTACCACCACCGCAACCACCCTTCTTCTCTCAATTTGCTACATCCCCAGCCAATACAGTAGATTGAACCATGGTAAACCTCCACTGCTTGAACCCTTGTTCTTCTCAGCCAACCACCGTTGGGAGCCCATCCTAGGACTTTTCTTTGCAAGATAGTCTTGGGAATTGACTCCATGTGCCCTTTTTAGAGCCTCTTAGACTCCGAGTATGGCGTAAGATCGCTAGAGCACCCTATACAATAGTGACCTAAGCTTGCCTACCCGATATGGCTGCTTGGCCCACTTGCGTAGGAAGCTCCCCCTTCACCATTGGCGGTCGCAATGCCTCGCTACCCGTCACCAATCACCGGCCACCACTATCCAATTTGCTTCACCGCTTGTGTCCTGCACTGTGGTTACACGAGAGATAGAAGGGGAAAGAAGGGAGAAGGGAAAAGAAAGAAAGGAGAGGGCACATGTGGGCCCTAGGCCATGGCCTGGTTAGTTTGACCTAGCCAATATTGACTACGGGCCCACTAGATAGCTTTTTATATCGTAAAATATTTGTTGTATAAAACTTAGTAGTACTCATTTGTCTGTGACATTATACCTTTTGCATTAAGAAAATAACTTGAGAATTATACAGTGCAGTTATTAATTTTTAGTGAACTAAAATCTAAACCAACCTTAAGAAATTCATAACTAATTCAAATGAAGTTCAATTTGGGTGAAACTTATCTCTAAAATTTTGTAAATTTAAGTTGTACATTATGGACCAGAAATGATGATTCTCACACATGCAGTTGATACCTAAACTACAAAGATGAATCAAGGATTATATTAATGCGCATACTAAAAATGATATTTATTAATGGTTACTGAAGCAGTATTGTAATGGATCTAAGATATACAAACAGCAAGCATGAAATGTGATTTCATAAAACCCTTAGTTTGAAATTGTTTTCAGAAAATAAAAGTGATCTAGGTAAACTAATAAGATGATAAAACTAAGTTATTTACCATATACCCTTAACATTGAAGTAACAAATAATCACCTATTGACAAATGAAAAGTTACACTTGTTGTTTGTAATTAGACAACCGAAGCTATAATTAATAAAATATCCAAACTAATTAAATGTTTGACACTAATACATTATCTAGCCATGTCATGTGACAACCGTGAGCTCAAATTTTGAATTAATTAAACTACTCTAGATCAAAAAGAGATAATACATGTTAAAGTCATAATCTACCCAACAACATAAGTTGGTACATTAGAGGTTGAGATAAACCCTAATAAGCCTTGTCAACAAGCAATTGCTTTACTAATCTCAAAGCAAACCCTCTTAAACCCTAAAATCTATAAACCCAAAATTTGCCCAAATGACTTGACTAATATAATATAATGATAAAATGTGCTAGATAAAATTTTGATTATAACATGCATGCACATACCTATAGAATAGTGATACTAGATTTAATATAAGCCTAACATGTTCAACCAACAGAAAAAAGATAATAAAATTCCAACTAGCCTAACTTTAAATGGGAATCAATACCCAAACTTATTTATATAAGATTTGCATGGTTCCAAAAATAAAACTGAGTCAGGAAGTATAATAATAACCCATATAAAAATATGCTAAACCAGAAGTTGAAATAATATAAAATCAACAAAATACATATAAATCAAACTTCCCTATTAGGATGCACAACGCCACATAAGCCTCCCCAAAGACCATGGACTTGCTACAACAACTAGGTTCACTACGACCCTTCCTGACCAAGTACGCTAACCTAACCTGACCAAAATTAGGGGTAGTTACATAGACTAACCTTATGAACGACTAAGTCAGTGGTCTATCCGAATGTTTAGCCATGAAGCCACCCTAACCACCTTGATCAATAGAAATCCTTGGCCCTAGCCTTCTTAATAGTAAGCTAGGAGCCCGAGTAGCCTTAGCCTCGACATTTAGATTAACAATACACTCATGTGCTTTTCTTAATTGTTGTTTATTGTTGTTGTTATTTCTTGAACATTTAGATTGTGTCAACTTCACCGTGAAGAGCATGGAGGTGCCCTCGAGGGGCTGAAGCGCTGACCAAGATTAAGATAAAGAATTAATGGTAATTCACCCAGAGCAAGGCAAATCATCACACCCCCCTCCTTGAACATATTGATCCCATCTGTAAAATATTTTGTTTGTAAATAAAATTGTATGCTATGTTTAAAATACGTATCTATATTGTCTTTTAAGCCTTCAATGAATTGTTACCCTATACCTTAATTGTTGTAATATTATTTAAGTTCCTAGTCAACTATTGACAATGCTTAACCATGCTTATTAGTAGATCTCCTCATATTTTGTGATGAGGGTGAATGGGAGATAATCACCAAGGTAGTGGTGATTATTGAGAAAAGAAGCAGTTAGAGACATGATTTGCCATCTTGCGAAGTGGAATAAAAACTTATTTGCGAAAATCCAAAATTAATGAAAAACTGTTTTAGATTAGGGAGGTTGGCTAGAATTTGGGAGGTGTATGATAAGATAGTACTGACCCTAGTTAGTTAAGTACTGAATCAAGAAGCTCTATGTTGGAAATGAATTGAGTATGACTACATCTTCTCGAATGGGTATAGACATGGTGAATTAAAGCCATTTGAGTGAGGTGGTAACAACAAGCGCGATAGTTCTAAACTTGATGATAGAGTTATACGAGGCATGACAAATAAAAATTTAAAATTGAAGTAACTTTGTTATCTCTCTTTGTATTTAAAAATCTTGGAGACCCATGACTCCTGCATGGGGTGCATAGTCCATGGGTGGGTACCATTTTCTATAAAGGGCTTGAAAAACTATGTCGTGATAGGTCTTATTTGTTGGGACTAAGTTCATCTATTCGACAAGTTATAAGGTGCGAATAAAACGTAAATATACTATAGTATGAGTAAACTAATATATTTGAATAGCTGTAATCGTGGTTAAAAAAACACCAATACTTATACTACTTTTAACTATTCTTATAATTTTTAAAACTGATATAGGAAACTATTCTTATAATTTTTAAAACTGATATAGGAATTGGTAGAATGGTGGAAATATTGGATATATGTGAATGTTACCTATGGGATGGGTATATCAGAGAACTGGTCTATCTTAGGTTGTGACCCTAGTCGATTGCATGTGGATACGTCATCTAGGTCATGCTTCTACTTTGGTTTTCGCTGCTGTTTTTCTCAAATAAGACTTGTCCAGTTAGCCTTATTTAAGGTAAATGTAGTTCTTTTAACCTTTATTCAATCGTAATATGTTATATATATCACATTAGATTTCTAGTTTTGAAAACTAGGGGCCGACACATACCTAGGCATCAAATCTTTTACCCGTGCCAGGAATGCAGCCCTTTCCTGAGATGTTCTGAAATGCTGCAGCCATTCAATAATCAAATTCATTGGCAAGAAAAACAATTTTCCCATACTTGGAACAAGGTTCATGCTAACAAAATGCCCAGTACAATAAAAAAAAAGCCCCCTTCCCAAACCTGACACAAAATATACGAGTTAAGGGTTACACCCGAACAATAAATAAAAAAAAGAAGTATGGAACTTTAATCTGTCACGGTGGTTATCTTGTGCAAAATTTAACCACGACTATCTCATTAATAATATGTATCTGTAAATATACTTAGAAATATATAATCTCATTTAAGTATGTTGTGTTGCAAATCTAATTCAAAATCCATCGCTAATATTTTATAAATAATTTGCAAATGTACATAGATATATATAATATCATTGAAGTATATTCCAGTATAAATCTACAATACAAAATTCATTAATTTTACTTAAACAATTTAAAAGTAATTAGAGATCAAACACTGCACAGTGCAGTCAAAATGTGACAAATAAAAGTAAGCCGACACATAGTTAAGTGCATATAGCAACAGAAACAGATTAAAATTCTCAAACTATAATGCATGTGTACCTCAGATAATTTACAAGAAGAGAATATACGATATTCTTCTGATTGGTTTGAATCACGAGTAAGCTTCCCAGTCATGGCCATTAATTTGCCAGAGATATCACGCCCTAAAGATACAACATCACAATAGAGCATAAACTCATACGGATGATAGAAAAATACGTCATGAACATCAAGGAAGGATGCGACTTTGACAACAGCAATTTCAAGATATAAATCATATTCCTCGAGAAATCCAGTGACAACCTTTCATTCATGGCGCACTTCAATATATAAAGATAAGGCAAGGAAACAGTACAGAATGATAAAAAAATATCCCATGTAGCCAAGCAAGATTAGTAAATGATGATTAGCAGCACCAACCTTCCGGAAATCAGGGTTTTTTTATTTATTATTGTTTAAAGCTCTAACTAAACTTGCTGAAGTCAGAAACCTTGTAACATGCATTCTGCATTCTATAGCTATGCCAGAGGATGAGAATAGCACTATGTTCCCTGGACAACATCATAATGCTCCATAACTAATGATGTTTAAACAAATATTTTGAGAATTAAAAGAATACTAGAGCATAATCACCATCAGACAACAAGCGAGATAGCACTTTTGGACAACTTTAAAGCACCTTCACCCAGGCCACTCCAGACACCTTGATTAGTGTACCAATGTAAGTCACCTAGTTAAACAAACATGATAGACCACTACTGTGAGTGCTCAAATAAAGCTGTAAAAAACATGCAAAAAGCTAAGGGAACCATCAGGCAGACCTGTAACCAATGTGAGTGCTCAAATAAAGCTGTAAAAACATGTAAAAACCTAAGGGAACCATCAGGCAGACCTGTAACCAATGACCTGGTTCTTTTACTCTTGTTTGAGCTTCTAGTAAGATCACCACCACCCCTTTTCATTGCCAGCATCTTTCCAACACTGAAGCAGAATTAAAGAAGGCTGAATGGGGGTTGTAAATTATGCAATGTTGCAAAACAATCACAGAACAACTAATGAAAGGGTCACTAATGTAATGCAAGCGTTTATGTCTGTTGGTGCTTCTTGATCCAATAGAAAAGATGTAAGCCTCAATCATCCTCAATAAAGGGCACAGTAATTTGAAACATAAGAGAACGAAAGACATATGATTTCGATAGAAATGTAAATGTAAAATAGATGATTGCAAAACATAAAAAAATATAAATGGTTGTTTGGTTAAACATAAAAAAATACAAGAAATTGAGGGGAACTGTATGATGATTACCCAGCAGGTCAGGATGTCAATTGGGCAGAGTTTTGCCACAACTTTTGGAAGGTGTGGTCTCAACTGGTATAGTGGCTCAGAAGGAGAGTAAATCTCATGCTCTCCAGCGAGGGAACCGCACGGTGACAAAGTTCTTTTCACAAGTTAAAGTGCTTTGCGTGCTACGCCCTTGGGGACATGTGCGTACTAATGCAGAAAGTCGGAAAAAGTTTGTAGAGGGGCTTCTCATTCGACGCGATTACTCAAGGACGATTGACGAATGATGAAACCTCAGCGTTGTTTATTTAACTTAGGGTAGGCTACGTGAATGGTCCAATCATAACTCTATTGAGGAGCCATGGTGGCACGCCTGCACATGGTGAATATATTGAGATGTGTATTATGGTTAAAGATGTACAGCCCTTAATCAGAGTAAATCCGTTTCCATACACAACTAATCGAGTTTTCGTCACTTAGTTGTTTATGTTATGTTGTTTCAACTGTACTGTAAAACTCTATTATTTGGGTTATAGAGCTATATATATCTATTACATATCTAGACATTATTTATTTATATAAGATATCACCTGTGTTTGTATATCTCAACTGTTCTATATGGAGAATTAATACATATGCTTATAATTTTGTTGTGAATATGAATTTTTACAACATTCAAAAATAACTAACTAATATTCGTACAATTCAAATACCCTAGCAAATAAACCATAAAAAGTCTTTTACATCCAAGTGGTCAAAGAAAATCAAACTTTTTAAAAAACTATTTAACAGATACGAGCAGCTAGAGTAAAAATCTGATGAACCAACAACCCGACTAAACTTGGTCCTAACCTAATGCAAGTTTCCATTTTAACGAGAGATCAAAGCAGAGCTGACCTAGATTTTGGCGGCGGCTTCCCAGGATTTTTAACGGCTGCGTTCCCTGGTTAGAATCCAACCTAAAGGAACTATCAACGTGTCATTCCACAGATTTTTCAACCCAAGATTACTCAAAATTTCAGCCCTCGGATGAGAAAATAAACCAACGCACAAGATAAAGGGACCTATCTATATTGCATCATGTGCCATATTTGTTGTTAAAGCATGATCAGTTTAATTACGATGCAATTACAATATAAATATTATTTTTCTATATAACTAACATCTCCTTTCTTATGTGATAAATGCTAGACTTACTTAAGACTTACTTAAGCACTACTTAAGACTTAGTTAAGCAGGATCATGGGATTGATTTCTACCTGTGCTTTTTTTTATTGAAACATATGCACTAACACAAATCTCATATGTCAACACAATCCGGTGTGCATCTTAGCACAAATTGGACTGTGGAAAAATTGAGTAATTTCTAATAAAAATTTTGTCGACAAATATTTAGTAAAACTATCCTAAAAAAATCGTACAATAGCTAGATATAGGAAGGAAGTCATTTCAGAGCCTCACTTAATTTCAACCCATGTCCTTTGTATAGCACATAAAAGTATAATGTGTTACAAACTACATACGTGCGTGCAAATAGTTCAAATCATATATTTATCATTTGTACACTAATTTAACATATCCTATGCAAATAAGTTTTCCGTGCATACTCTATGCAAGCTAACTAACAAATATCACTAAAATTTATAAAAAAAAAAGTACATACACTTCCAATAATATTACACATATGTATAAATTATCAACTCTAAATTTATTATTCTTAGAGAAAAAAAATAAAATTTTGATACTTTTAAATCTATAAGCTTTTTCATTTTTACTAAGATACAGTAATAGAAATACATGTATAATTTTTTTAAATTTTTTAATGGTATTTATTACTTAGTGTTCACAGAAAGTTTAAGTGCACAGATACATTTAAGTGCACACCTACATATTTAGTACATATACGTGTGCTCACACTCTACAGGTGCCTATAATGCTTCTAAATCACTCAAGCGTGTGTAAAAGACGCAGCCATATGTATGGTGGTGTGAATGGGACGTGTGCACGTGTGCACCCGAATTTACTTTTAAATAAAAAATAGTTCCATGTACTTATAATCCATCGATACAAAATTCCATACGTACATGAACACACATAAACATTATTCAAACATGTGGAATTAAAAAAACACGTGTGTGAATATGATGGGCGTGGATGTGTGCATCCAAATTTACTTTACTTGTCATCTATCCGTGCATCCGCATAGCCTATATATTTTAGCGGCAATTTTTTAAACATTATTTAAGTAGTGTAGGATGAATTGTAGAGATTTTCAATTAAAGTGCGCATGATAAATTCAGTAGACCATCAATTTTATTTTGATGTTTTTTTGTGTTGTTTATTATTTTATTTCTTCAGAACACAATCGGTAAAACAATATTCTGACAATCAATTCTGTATGAGAATAAGCTTACAAAAACCTATGATATTATGATAGTACTCTTTGAGATATCTATGTATATCATTGTTTAAAAAATAAGCATTTAATAAATGATTATTGGTCAGAATTTTAAAAATTTGATGGAATCATGTCTTAAACATAAAATATTTTTTTCACTCATTTTTTTACCAGAGTGAGTATATATTTACTCTCTTAATTAGAAAAAAGGATGTGAATGCTGCCTAGAGTACAGGAGAAGGGAAATTGTCTTAATATTTAAAAAATAGCCGGCTACAAATTAAATTCAGAATATAGGAGTAACTATATATGTGAATCCACCCATTTCACTTGGAATAATGCGTACAACTTTCTAGCCTGTGCGATGGCATTTATGGATGATATCTCTCCTCACTGGAACTTATATTTTTTTGGGGGAGGGTTAGGACTGGAACTTGCATGCAGCAAAATAAAAATAGCAATAACACTCTTGGCTTGATTAGTGCAGATTCTTAATTAGCTTACGTACTTTCTTTTTTTCTATTTCCGATTGAGCTTCTTTATTTGTCCAATCAACATTGCACTCTAATTCAACTTATTTCAGTACGTCTCTTTATAGGACTCTTAATTTGCTTTTAGGTGCTTACATAAAACTTGATCTAAGCCATTGATTCATAGAATTATGAAGGTTGGATGGTTAAGATTTTCTCTTTTTCCTAGGTTTATATGAGAATTTTTAAAATTTTTAATTTATGAAAGAATTTCTAGCTTTTTATATCATAAGATTAATATGGGCCTTGTAGAAGAGCCTATATATATAAAGATAAGATAGTTGTCACACGCTAACACCAGCACAAAACTATCCATTGATACGTACTCCATACCGTATACGTATGTACGCCAGATACACTCAAGGAGTATTACTTAAGTTAAGTCTATGTGATGTGACGCGTATTTTATTTTCTCTCACTCGAATCTGGTACGATCATATCCATCAAGCCTGGGCCACGCCATCGCCCTCGTCGCCCCATCTGGACGGACAGAACGTGACCACGTAGTCCTGCGCGTAGCACCTCGCCGCCGCCGCCGCCGTGTCGTAGGGGTAGCTCAAGTAGGCCGGGCACGCGTCCCGGAACAGCCGCGAGTACACGCTGCCCCGGCACGTCTCCGCCGTGCCGTACGCGCCGCGGCATCAGAACGCGTCCGACTTGAACGCCAGGCACGCGCTCTTGCACGCCACCACCGCCGCCGCAGCCTTCTTACTGCCGTCGCCGCCCGCGGGCGCCGTCGCCTGCAGCTCCGGCGGACACACCGCGTTCACGTTCTTGGCGCAGCCGGAGATCACGCACTTGCGGTCGACGGTGCCGCCGGAGGCGGGTTTTGTCCACACGGTCACCGGCAGGTTGTAGCCGTCGACCAGGCTGACGTCGTAGGAGCTCCCCTTGCTCTGGTCCTCGTGCAGGTTCACCTCGACGAGGGTGGCGGGAGGGGCGCCGACGGAGCCGTTGCAGGCGAGGTGGCCCTCGCTGTCGCCGGCGCCGTGGTTGGAGGTGAAGTCGCAGCCGGTGCGGCCCCAGAAGCGGCCGTTCCATGTGGCCGGCGCCCTGACGCGCCTCGACTGTCCCGACGGGAGGAAGAAGCCGCCGTAGGCGAGCACGGGGTGGCCGGTGTTGGGCGCCGTCGCCGGCCACACCGGGAACGGGCTTCACCACGCGGAACGTGACGCCACGCACGAGCACGACCGGTCCTGATCGATCACAGCAGCACAAACAAAAATGGAAATTACGATCACGTCGGATTCACAGCGTCGGAGCATTTTTTGAAAAGTAAAAAAACGGACATGTATCATGGATGTTATTGAACCTGAGAGGAGAGTAGCGAGCAGGAGGATGGCCGCCGGGAGGAGCAGGGGACAAACGCCGCCGCAGCCGCCGCCGGCGAGCAGGGAGAAGCACGCCATCTTTCTGGCTGTCTCAGTTAAACTAACTGAGCTGTCATGGAGAGAATGGAGCGAGGAAGCAGAGACATCTATATCCTGACATGAGGCTGCAAAAAATGCAATGAAGAGAATGCAATGCCATTGCTAGCAGCTAGTAGCTTGGATCGATGAGCCATGTGTGCGTGTGTGTGTCTGACTTGCATTGCAATGGAAGCAAAGCAAGCCATGATTTGGGGCAGCAGGCCTTTTGGGGCAGAAAGTTTGAGACAGGTAAAAAGTGGAACTAAAGTGTATAGTTCTTTGGAAGCTCAATTGGCCCTTTGCCACTGAAAATACAATGTTTTTGTAAGACTTTAAACAGAGATACAGAATTATGTTTGAGCAGAAGTGGTTGATCCAGTTGGGAAGGAGGGTGTTGGGCCCTCTAGCTTGGCCCAAATACCGCGAGAACTGCAGCGCCGTCAGTGGGATGCTTTGCAGAATTGCAGCAGGCCAGGTGCTGCGCCTGTGCTTGTGGCTGGGGCTGACCCGTTCCGGTCGAACAGAGCAAGCACAGGAGGTGAATCCGAGCTCTGATCGACCCGCGTCGTCTTCCAACCGCGTCTCCTCTTCCAAAGCACGGTGGCATAGTTGCGCCGTATCGCGAATCTGTTCAGATGGAGACTCCAAGGCCCATCTTCACTACGGATTTTTCTCTGACCTTGAGATCTCTTTTGTGGGATGTAGCTAGAGAAGAAAGATATCTAGCACATGTCGGTATCTCCGAAAAATAGTGGAGACATTTTCTTCTTCTTTCTGCTTTTTTGTCTGCAAGGATATTGGCTACGTGCCAAATGATAAGAGGGCAAAGATGTTGAGCATTTCTATTATTGGTGATGTTTACTCTCCACGTCTGATTACACAGGGTCGCTTAGTTTTTATTTTCATTGTTTTTATCTTCACATGTTACTATCAAATATAATATACTGTTTTACTCAACCGTTTTCATCTGTATATATTACTATTGAGTATATTATACTACAGTGTTGTGGAAAACGGTTGTACTGGCCATTTAGTCCGCCGTATATACGGAAACGATAAGCAAACTGTTCCGTTAATGTGATACAGACAGAGTACATGAGCATTAAAACTCCGTTCGCATTTTGCTTAATCGTCCGAATAATCATCCTTATATTTCTCTTGATGATTGATAATCATTTAAAGTAAAAGATTTCTCATTTATAATCATATTTAGCGTTATTGATGCTTTGTTATATTATTTTTAGTTTTATCTATCCAATATAAACCAGTTACACTGAATAGAAATGGGGATTAGGATTCGCGCTAGTCATGAAGAAGCGGTGCGCGGCGTATATATATGCGTGTACACTAAAAAGCAGAAGCCTAGTAGGCTGTTGGGCCATTTCTACTCTTTACATATCCCCGCAGTCGAAATTGAAAGTATAACGGATATTCAGACTGGATCTAAACTCGATGAAGGCGGAAATCGATAGGCCATTGGTGAAGATACTAGCGAACTGTAAGGAGGTAGGAACGTGGAGGACACAAACCTCGCCGAGGGCGACACGCTCGCGTACAAAGTGTAGGTTGATCTCAACATGCTTGGTGCGCTACAGGGTTGGTGGAGAGTTAGACGGTGCTGATATTGTCGCAATATACAGTAGTAGCATGACAGACCAGAGAATGGAGCTCGCGAAGTAGTTGCCGAAGCCAACAGGCTTTCGCAACACCGTTGGCTACCGCACGGTATTCTGCTTCGACGCTAGAGTGTGATACGGTGGGTTGGCATTTGAATGACTAGGAGATGAGATTGTTGCTGAGGAAAACCACGAATCCAGAGGTGTATTTGTGGGTATCTGGGCAACCGGCCTAGTCAACATCAATGTACACCATAAGGTTGGTCGGAGCAGTACGGGAGAGATGGAGTCCATGATCTAGGGTACCTCAGAGATACCACATTATCCACTTCATGGCGGTAAGGTGGGGCTCACGAGGATCATGCATATGGAGACAGATCTGCTGAATAGCATATGCGATGTCAGACCATGTAAATATGAGATATTGGAGCGCACCTGCAATACTTCGGTAGTGAGTAGGGTCTGGTATGGAGTCCCCATGCTTAGACAGCTTGGATCGAGTGTCCACTGACATGGCACAAGGCTTGCAGTTCTACATGCCAACGTGGTCTAGAATGTCCAAGATATATTGTCGCTAGGATAGAAATAGAGTATCGGCTTATCGGGTAACGACGATGCCCAGAAAATAATGAAGCGGTCCCATGTCAGTCATAGAGAACTCCCATCGGAGGGCAGAAATAGTCTCTTGGAGGAGCCGCTCTGAGTAGGCCATTAGGATAATGTCGTCGATATAGAGAAGTAGGAAGGCCATGTCATGGCTGCCTCGTTAGATGAACAATAAGGTGTTAGACTTGCTTCCATGAACCCAAGAGAAGTGATGTGGGAAGTGAAACAACTGTACCATGCACGGGGAGCCTGCTTGAGCCTATATAGAGAGCGATTCAGGCGGCAAACATAGTCGGGGTGCGAGGAGTCAACAAACCCCGAAGGCTAGGCACAGTAGACAGTCTCTGTCAGTGTCCCATGTAGGAAGTCATTCTTGATATCAAGTTGGTGCATGGGCCATGAGTGAGTGAGAGCTAGGGTGAGTACGACACGAGTGGTGGCTGGCTTCACAATGGGACTGAAAGTCTTGTCATAGTCAAGTCCGAGGCGTTGAGTAAAGCCCCTGAGAACCCATCTCGCTTTGTAGCGAGCAAGGGAGCCATCAAACTGAAGCTTGTGACGAAAGATCCACTTCTCTGTCACGACATTCATGCCAGGAGGGTGAGGAACCAGTGTCTAGGTGTTATTAGCCTGAATGGCATCAAACTATGACTGCATGGCAGCACGCCAGTTTGGATCAGTAAGGGCTGATCTGAACGACGTCAAAATCAAAGAGAGAGCTGCCATATTAAGGTTGAGGTGATCAACAGGCTAGATGAAATCGGACTTGGCCCGGTGCACATGCCATCCATGTTGGATATGGGCACGACGAGCTACGGAATGGTGGCAGCGGTGCGGCCGGTGACATATCGAGTGCCACGGGGATTGTCCGTAGCAGGAGCAGTGAGGTCCCTGGTGGCATCACGGACGTCAATACGAGGTGAAGTATCCCCAGGGGCAGGGGGAATCGCCCAGGTTGAGGTAGATGCCGTAGTGGAAGTAGGTGAGGATGACTAGAGAGCGCTGGGAAAGACATGTCTGGAGGATGGTATAGGGGTGGAAATGGGTAGGGTGGCATGGTTGTAATTGCCTAAGAAGTCAAGGGTGGAGGGAGGGATGGACGTCGTGGATATGACGAAGAAGAAAAAGAAGGATTCATCGAAGACAACATGTCGAGAGATGATGATTCTGTTAGAATGAAGGTCAAGGCAGCGGTACCCCTTGTGGTCAGGAGAGTAGCCAAGGAAGACACACAAGGTGAAGCGCAGAGACAACTTATGAGGAGTAGTTGATGAGATGTTGGGATAGCAGGCACAGCCGAAAACATGGAGATGAGTGTAAGTAGGGTGAGTACGATGAAGGATAAAGAAGGGGTGAGACCATCGAGGGTTGTGGTGGGACAAAGGTTGAGTAGATAGGTGTCTGTGTGGAGGGAATTTGCCCAGTATGTGGATGGAAGGTTAGCCTGGAAGAGGAGAAAACGCATGATGTTACTGATAGTGCAAATGGTGCGTTTAATTCGATCGTTTTGTTGGGAGGTGTAGGGACAGGATATATGGAGGATGACCCCGTTGTGAAGGAAGAAAGTGTGTTAGGAGGAATGGTCGAATTCGTGACCATTGTCACATTGGAGTTTCTTAATGGGCACTCCAAAATGAGTGCGTACATAAGAAAAAAAAGTTGGATAAGATGCCAAATGTATCGGATTTGGCACGAAGGGGAAAAGTTCAAGTATAGTGGGTGCAGTCATCAAGTATGACGAGGTAATACTTGTACCCCGATGTGCTAACCACAGACGAGGACCAAAGATCACAGTGTATAAGGTCGAAAGGATGAAGAGCGCGAGAAGTGGATCGACCGAAAGGAAGGCGTACATGACGCCCCAATTAATAGGCATGACAAATGCAATTAGAAGTATGTTTATTACATGAGATAGCTCTAGTGTTTATAAGTTGAGATAAGGCATCGGAGCCAGGATGACCAAGACGACGATGCCAGATGGTGGAGCATGTGGTGGTGGTGAGCGCCAACGAGATGGAAGTAGACGGAAGGAATAGGTAGAGGTCCCTCGTACTATTGCACCTGGCGATCACGCATCGAGTCTACAAATCCTTCACAGAGAGACCAAAAGGATCAAATTCAATAGAGCAATTGTTATTGACAATGAAACGACAAACATATATTAGGTTTTTGATGATACTAGGGGCTACGAGAACATTTTAGAGGACTAGGGAACGCTGCGGTGTAGGGACGGTGGATGAGCCGATGGCAGTGACAGGGAGAAGCGATCAGTTTCCTACGATGATGGATGAAGGTTGTGAAGGAGAAGGGTGATGAGAGGAAGTGAGTATACCGGTGGAGTTGGCCATGTGTGAGCCGACGCCAGAGTTGACAAACCACTTGTTGACTGGCGGAGCTGGCGGAGTCAAGGAAAGGGTGTTGAAGTTATTAATGAGAGAGGTTTGGTCCCACGAGGGACCGACCATCGGTTTCTAGGAGCCCGACGATGGTGTCAACGATGTTGGTGAAGCTATCCTGAAGGCTGAGAGTGGACCAAACGTCGGCGAAGAGGCGATTGGTGCACCACAGATAGAGCCTGGCGGTGAGGAGGGAGGACCGCCACACACGAAGCCCGACGGTAATAGTGGCACACTGCCTGGGAAGAAACTAGGCGGTGGGGCGGAGCTTGGTCCACTAGGAATGTTATAGTAGATTGGGTAGGCTGAGGCGGTGAGGGCGGCCGGATGCTCAAAGGGCAAGGCGGGCAGGCGTTGAGGTGCCCCAGGAGTACGACCGGGACCGTAGGGGTGTGGCCACAGCTGCACAGTGCTAGCCCAGAGATTGACGAAGGGAGCTCCAGGAGGACGACCGCCAGGACGAGACCCGAGAGTTAAGAAGTTGATGCCGTGATGAGGGGCGGGTTTGCCACCACAACCACAGCATCGATTTGGAGGGCGAGAGCTCCCTTAGTTGCTTCGGCCAGAAACTGCCCCGGTTGCCCTACTAGGGGGCGTTGATGAGAGGCGATAAAGGTGAAAGGCGTGGCATCGTCGGTGAGGTCGTCGATGTCGATCTCCTTGAGTAGGAGGGTCCGAGCTTCGTCAAAGGTGGGAAAAGGCCGCTGCATCTTCATATTGGAGACCATATGGCGAAACTTACCATTGAGTCCCCGAAGGAAGGTCAACACTAGGGTTCGGTCATCGACAGGGTCACTGAGCTCTGAGAGTGCGTTGGCTATCGTCTCAAGGTGGTGATAGAAGTCCGTGATAGAGGTTGCGTCTTGCTTGACGGTGCGAAACTTAGTGGAGAGCAGGAGTGCGCGTAACTTGCGCTGGCTGAGTAACTCAGACTCGAGGATGGACCAGGCCTTTCGAGCAATGAGGTTGTGGAGCATTACAGTCTGCTGAAGGTCGGCGGTGATGGTGCTGTAGATCTAGGTCAGAACTATGTAGTCCATCTACACCCACGCCGAGCGATCGGAGTTGTCGATGTTGGTGATGATGTGGTCGGTGAGGGCATATTTGTCCAAAACGACGAGGAAGAGAGCGCACCATCGACTGTAGTTGTTGGTGGCTCGATCTGAGAGCTCGGGGATAAGAATCTTGATGTTGAGGATGGCAAGAGCTTGCGTGTGCACCGCCGTATGCTTGGCCTCATAGGCTTCGAGGGTGACTTCGCAATCCTTAGTCGCCTTCTAGCGAGTGGAGTCGACTTTGAGCTCGGCGGCAGCGATGGTGTCCTCGTGTTGTAGGCTGATTTGCTTTGCTTGGGTAACAGAATCCATAGATTCAGCCACACTCTTCAACGATAGCGACGATGGATAGCGTCGATGGCGAGAGGGTGGTGGAGTAGGCTTGGCAAGATCTCGATGGCGAGAGGTTGGTGGAGTAGGCTTGGATCGAGCAGCGACAAGCTTGCGGGCACGAAAACGGCGAGGGATCGAGTGGCGGCGAGGTCGAATCGCTTTCTTCGCTGCACTGTTCTGATATTAAGTTACAGTGAATGGAAATGGAGATTAGGGTTCGCACTAGCCGCAGCAAAGCAGTACGCGGCGTATATATATGCGTGTACAGTAAAAGACCAAGTTGTTGGGTCGTATGGGCTGAAATCATAAGTCTACTCTTTACAAAACCAAAACCTATGTTGTTTTGGTGTACAACTGTGTATTGGAAGCTATACTTTGGGTTAATATGTTATTGTAGTTCAAATGAACATTAGCATGAACATATTCAATTTATGTAGTTATATATGTGTATTTAATTCTTCGAAGATGGGCACAATATTATAAAATATGTACATATATTTGTAAATGCCAAACTTCCGTATAAATTAATTGTTGAACGGTACGACAACAGTATTCTTTTTCCACAAAATTGCTAGATTGTCGTTCTTCACGTGTTACCTTTGAATACAACCGTCGTATTCAATAATCCGAGTATTAGATATATTAGGCTCAATGGCACACACAAAACGTAACAATGTTCATCTTGATGCTCAGTCTCATAGGTACCCATAATTGGATGAGCTGCTGGCTGTTGTCGTCATCATCGTCGTCGTCCTCCTCCTCCAAATAGCCATTAACAACAAAGGTACTCCTATCCATAGCGTTGGGTGGACTACTGCCATCCCTGTGCCGCAAGCAGCAAAGCACAAATCCAACACAATTTCTTCCTTTTGCCATCCACACACTGCAGTGCACACAGCTAGCAGCAGCCTCCCTACTGTACTACCACTGTACTACTGTTCCTCCTGCAGACTGCACGTGGGTCCCCGCGCAGTTCAGTTGGGACAGCCGAGGAAGACGAAGCAGCTGAAGCCAGCCGCCAACAACCCAAAAGCTCGTGGCGTTAATGGCAGCAGATCGATCAGATCGGCTGTTGGTGAAATGGAACATCACAATTCATCAGGAGAGGAGGAGATCAGAAGACACGGGGGTGGAATGGAATGGAATCCACCAGAATCGCAAGCGACAAGCGCTGTGGTGTGGCCGGATCCTGCACTGCAGAGAGGAGATGAGGAGATCAACCACCAACGGCATGGCCATTTCTCCGTACTGTCCGATCGACTCGCTAATTAAGCTAGGGTTTAACAGTTGCGAACACCAACCTCACAGTCCCTGTCTCTGTCGCCTAAAATCCTGATGCTAGGTTTTTTTACTTGACACAGCGATTTTTTTCGACGATTTGGCTGCATAAGTACAGTGATTTTCTGCCATAATGCTTTGCCGTGGCGGTAATTTGCTGTTGGTTGTTAGTCTTCGTTTTCGATCGCCTTGTACATTGAATAAAGTTAATTACAGTTAGCACATGCTTGGACAGTGTTGTGGTAGGTTATGCAAGCCAGCCGGTTTGATTTGACTAAATAGTTTGATGAATTCTTGATGAGGAATTAAGGTGATAATATTTATAGAAGATGGCTACTGCCATTTTTGCCACCACTGTTATTGTCATTGATGTGGTGGTGATGCTTACCTGGTCATTGGGATGGATTTGTTTGTTTGTTTTATAGGGTGTGATAGCATTAGCATTATCAAATTTAGGATAGAGGTGATATGATAATATTTAATTATAAAATTGAAGTAATTGAGATAAATATTTAGGCATTTAAGCATAATTTTAGCTAACCAAATTTTGCGAAAAAGTAAATTAACCCATCGTATATAATTTATGGCGTGTTAGTTAAAAATAAATTTTTTTGGTAAGGTTTAGTTTTAAAATTTAAAAATTAAAAAGGTTTTAAAATAAAAAAAATCCAAGTCTCGTGTACTGCTACTGTAGTGCCTTTTCATATGAACAGATACACATTTAATTTCCATCAATGTCAATTAACCCTATCATAACTAACGTAGTGTGCGACTGTAGCTGTGACACGCGTCGCACAGTTCGTATGACGATGTTAATTAAGTGCCCATAATTTTAATGATTGAAACACCAATGATGATGATGATGATTTGGCAGTCTAATTAATCGCTGATGGGCACGTCCATACGGAGGATATATATATATATATATATATATATATATATATATATATATATATATATCTCGAACAGTCCAGAACAAGAACAGTGCCGGCTGGTATTTCGGTTCCTACCAGTCGACCAATAATTCGTCGTGTAACGGCCATCGCAAACAGGGTATCTATCGTTCGTGTTCGGAAATGATTTATCGGCTCTTTTCCGCTTAAGCATGGTCGCGAAATCATCAAAGAGTTGGTGCCATTAAGTACTTGAGTTGGACCCCAAACTATATAGGCAAGTACCTTCTTCTTCTTAGGTGCTGATGATTATTGTATCTCCACATTAGAATTATCGTGCAGTTACCATTACCATACCGACAGTAAGTGCGTTACCGAGACAACCATACGGTAACCGGTAGTTTGGCATTAAGGTGAACCCTACCACAAACCGATAGAGCCTTTTCAAAAGCAAAATTTTAATCAAACACATGTTTATTAATTGTACTCTCGAAACAAAATTTTAATCAAACCACACTATTCTCGTTTGCGCGCTACCCTTCTTGCCCATTACTTCACGATTAAAGCTTGTGTGCTAATCACTTATACATTTAGTTTAACCCGTGAAAGAATCAACGTAGTGCAAGCACCAAAAAGTTAACCTCTTTAACAAACCAAATAGAGTACACTATGTCTCAAGTAGACAACTACAGTGATTAATCAATTCCATTTATAGGACAATTAATTTAATTAATTAGTAGGAGAGAGTAGTTACACAAGAAGTTGTAGTTAATTAACATGGCAACGAACAGCATCAACAAGAAGTGGCAAATACTTAATGTTGCTTAAGTATCACATCGATCCCGCCGGTATTCCATCCAACTGTACACCATTCAAATCGATGTGCCATCCAAAATTGCATCAAGATAAAGGGAAAAAAAGAAAAGAAGAGAAAATTATATCTTGAAGAATAGAAAAAGGTTGCATGGGTTGTTTGGAGCACAGGGATATTTACTAACAACTAATTCCTCACTCCAAGCTGAAATATTTATCTTCCATATATACTAGATATTAATTTAAAATATAAAATATATTTTAGTTTATTAGAATAAGACTTTGACTAACGACTATTCTATTAATATATCAACGTACAAATATAATAAAAACATACTTTTAAATACGAATATAATAACATTAATTAGTTTTATATTAAAAAATATATTTTAATAGAGTAATTATTGGTCAAATCTTTATCCTAACTAAATAAAACATACCAAATATTTTAAAATGGAGGGAGTAATTATCTAAGAAGGACATTTCTCAGGAAAAAAATAACACGTAATCAGCATTAAAAATATCTAATAATACTTACACTAACAAATAATTGTACTAACAAAATATGCCTGACAGAGAAAGTAAGTAGCTAGCCACATGAAATTTTTCACAAAATCAAAGGGAGCAATGCCGATATATAGCTTCGATTTAGCTCCGGACGCCATGCATGTTCGCGTAAGCACGAGCGCTAGCTATGGTGTTGACTCAAGGCGGTCTCCCCCAGGAGGTGTCAGGCTGTACCAAACGTATGGCGGTCTAATCAAACGATTATTTGATTCTACGTTTCAAAGCAGCCTTAAATAGCTCGATTGCTTGGTCAAGCTTTTTTTAAAAAATGAATTTTAACCTTTTGACAAAAAATTGAACAGCTGATGCTGGAGCTTTGGAGCACGATCGTAGGGAGCCAGACAGCTGTCACCACATCTATAATACTACCCCGTTTAAAAATACTTTTACCTATACTATTTATTTATTTATGTGCTTTGACCACCGTCTTTTTTGCAAAAAAAATCATAAATACTTTCAAATATCACTGTATTGAATTCTGTTGCATGCCGAACATAACCGTGAAGCTTTCGTCTAACTATTTTGAACTTATTTGTAATCAAAATTAGAATAGTAAAAGTCAAGTAGACGCAAACGGGGGAAGGACTACGTGCACGTGTACGGTTGGATGACGAGCAACGCTGCCTTGGTGGCCGGCCGGATGGATGGATGGACAAGCGAAGCCGAGGTGCGTGGTGGCGATGAAAAGCGCGAGCTACCAAAGCGCGTAGATTAAAAACTCCGGCGCTGCCGCTCGCTGATTTAAACCGGGCGACCGGCCGGCCGGAGCTTTCTTTCATTGATTACGGACTCGATCCCTAACTGTAGCGCCAATTTATGAAGGAGGGAGGATCAATCAATCCGTCAGGATGCATGCACGAAACCCATCAATTTTACCCCATGCTGACACAAAACGTACACGTAACCCCAGAGCCCACCAACCAGCAGGTGGATCCGTGCTGGTGCTCCTTTACCTTGGCTGGCCCTCCCTTTGTTTCTCTTCGAGATGGGGGGATGAACTAGCAGTACAAATGTTAACAAATTCACAGATTTACTAGGTGGTTCCCTTGTCCACTTATAGACGTCTCACTGGCTGCTCCTACAACCAGAATTTAGATTTTGGATTTTGAGAGTTTTTATTATTTTCTATTTTTCAGTCTTGATTTTTGGTTTTTGGACTGAATAGAAGTATAAAAAGATTACGGCTTAAATTGTTTCATTTAATTTTCTTAGCATCACCAACAGAAACCCGATATTGCTTTAAATCCTAAATTTTTAGACTTCTATGTGAAATATTAGCTTTAATAGTTTCTCGACGGGGAAAGCAATATGTGAAAGAGATGATGAGATATTTTTATTTCCACTTCCATTGGGATTTTAGGGTGGATCTGGCTGAAATTAAAAAAAATTCACAAATAGATAATCTCTCTTTTTTATTATTGAGAGTTAACTTTTAGTTATCCGTTAGAGAGAGGAAGCTATCCCACTTCTAAAATTTTGATTGGAAATCAAAAAGAGAATTTTAGAGATAATTTTCTAGAAAATTGTTGCCATGCTCTAAGTCTAGAGATGTTTAACGCTACGGTTGGCATGTAATACGCAAGAGAAAAAAATTTTCACTGACATTTTTGCACTTAATATGGATAATTGTTGAAGGAAAATGTTAGCACGTCAGGGCAATTTGAGTTTATGGTAGTTGTCAGGAAATGATTATGAAATTCCTGCATGCCTCTATGATTCAATCATGATTTCTATAAATTTTCGATATTTTCAACCATTAGGTTAAAATCTTATTTTAGTTAGATTGGCGTATAGTACTGGCTATTTTTTTTCGAGATGTGATTCGAATCTTGTAAAGAATTTTTTATGGTTCTTTTTGAAAGTACTGAAGCAATGGTTATGAATATTCCTCCATAACTCAATCAATTCTCCTTTATTCAAGGGGTTTAATTTTTCATTTGAATTGCTCGAGAGCATGTGCATCCATAATCCATACATCACTTTTTTTAGGTAACATACACCACTCCTATTGAAACTCGCAAATAGTAAATTACCTTAGAGAAAAGTAGCTCTCATCCACCTTAGTATAAATCACCGATTTAAGCATAGAACCAATTCCCAAATGGCTAAATGATTACATCATTTTCCTTGTTATTTCCGGAAAGATTTCAAACACTATCTCAAAAAATAATGTTAAATATTCTCTTAACAAGTCAACGTCGCAAGATTTCTCCCTCTTCCCCCTTTCGTGTCTCAAGACACATCCCTTCAAAGATCCCACATTTTCTCAAATATACCTAATCATCTCCCTTTTGAAAGTATTCTGCACACTACTCCTATGCTTACCGAATATTGTGCCCTCATCACATCACCAACAAACTTAAAATTATACCATTCATGTAGTCTACGTTTCAAGACAAACAACCTTCGTGTACCCATCGCTTCAGACAGAAGCCTCGTTCGATCAATAACGAAACATGAATGATTCACCTACACAGTCATGAGAGACTACTGTTCACTGTCCTCTCCCCGTCCATCTCAAGTTTTTTTTTCCTTCAAAGACCAAGGAGACCACCATTGTCCTTTTTGTGCAGTAATTTGTACCAGTAATCATGGGATTGACCAGACTATATATATATATATATATAAGTGAAAAGGCAACCCAAAATGATCCAGGATGAGCCACGTCAATATGTAAATAGTGGCCGTCAGATAGACCAAACACAAAAGAAAACTACCGTCGGATCTAGAATCAGTGTAGTCAAAGATTAAGTCACATAACCAGAGTTCTTCGAAAGGCTTCCAAAGGAAACATCTCGAACCAACATGAAGCGAGTGTAGCACGTATTAAACAAAAGTGAAAAGAAACGCAGCAAGTAGCAACTGTCAGTTAGCTAAATGCCACGCATGAGACAATGATATTAGTACTAATCAAATTACCTAGCTTAATTACTATTCACCACCTAAATTAAAAATAGTAAAACCATGATTTAGAGGTTAATTTGTTTCACATATTACCAAATATAATTCCCCATGTATATAGGTTTAAATATAGTTTAACATGGGAAAATACGGTTTACGATGAATTTCACAAGTCCGCTATAATCATGGTGAATTAATTTTTATCATTAAAAATTATTCATTGGAAATCAAGATAAATACATTTATGTTCGAAATTTAAGACATTCAACAGAGAGGATGCCAAACTCACACAAACGCACGAAGTAATTGACATCAAAGTTTTTCATTTTAATTTATAACTTTCTTTGAACAAGTGTAAAACGAAGGCAAACCATAATAGTGTGTTTAACCGAAACCCCGTTATATTAATAGTAAATTTCAAAATGATCGTGTAGGCTGTTAATACCGTTTACAATAATACCCGTACGTTAAGTACTTTATTTTGAAAAAAAATCCTTATTTATCTGCTCACATTTAATGTACACAGTTTATGGCATACGTAGGTAAACTTGAATTTAATACAACATATGCATAGTAAATTTAATGTGATGACATGCACATAGTAAATTTGATATGATGCATGCACATAGTAAATTCTTATGATTTAACAAATATAAAGGAAATGGTTGCAAGAAAGCATGGTAAATTATTAGTTGTCATGATAATAATTTTAATTACAAATCAAGATAAATCCGCTATTGTCATAGTGGAATTTCCTGTCAACTATATTCTACTATTGTTATTAGAAATTTAAACCTATTACTACAAACAACAGCTAAGGAGAGGGAGGTTATACAGTCGATCAAATGTGGGACTTTATAGGCTAGCATACATGATAATTGGCTGATTCTAGTGTAAATATGTTATGCTGAATGCTTAAAATTTAATAAACTTTTAAGCACTCAGAATTTTCTTGCAAGGCTTTTGCTGCCAGAGCTAGCTGCAATCGATTTCTTTAAGTATGTCAACATGGTGGTTGGAATGTAATACTATATCTTTGTTTAGGAGAAAATTTTTCACTGACAGTTTTAATTGCACGCATATATAGATATAATCGTGGCAGGAAAATGTTGTCCTGTCAGAGTTAATTAAGTTTCTGGTAGTGGTGAGGAAATGATTATGAAAATTTATGGTAATTGGACGCATATATAGATATATTCTCTTCAACTTTCAAGAGAAACTTTGTAGGATTGGATTCTTGTAAGCATTTTCTGTATATATATGCATGTTTGGAAAGTACTGAAGAATTAATGGTTATTCAAAGGACTTAATTTCTTAACAACATAAAATGGACCCTTGATTATAAAAAAAATCGTTGAGCAATGCATCCACGCATCACTTCTATTGAGTTATCCCTAAAGCACCTTTGCGCAAATCACCCGCGGTGAAGCACATGTAAGCAACTCCCAAATTGCTACAGGATTCCACTATTTTCTCTTTTAATTTTGGAATAATTTCAATCATTAACTTAAAAATCATTGGAAATGTTCTCTTAACAAGTCCAAAGCACACGATTTATCTCTCTTCCCCTTTTTGTGTTTCAAGACACAACCCTTAAATTTTTTTCTCAATTTCTCAAATGGAGCATCTAACCATTTCGTTTAGAAGCATTCTACCACCTATGGCATACTACTCGTACGCTTACCTAATACTGTCTTCATCTACAACATCAACAAATAGACTTAAAAATTTTACCATTTGTGTACCCTTTTCCCTCTAATGTCTTAAGCCAAACAGCCTTCGCATACCAATCAGTTCACCTCAAAAGGCTCGTCTGATCAATAATGAAACATGAATGATTCACCTACACTTCATCATAGACCACTGTTCAGTCCTCGCCCCCTCCCGAATTCCTTTGAAAACCATGGTGGCCACCACTATCCCTTTGTGCAGTACTTTGTACAACTAATCATGGGATTAACCGGACAATACACAAGACAATAGGCAGATTCAAGTGTAAATGTGTAACGTGTAATGCCTAGATGCCCCTACCTCTCACCGACCAACCATATATGTTTCGCCAACTCACACTGCCACCTCACTCCAGCCCCTTCCACTATATATACCCTCCCCCGCGCGCGTGCACTCAACTCGCGCTCGCTCGCACGCACACTGGAGGCTTAGCGCGCGGCGATGGAGGCGGTGGCGGCGGGGGTGGAGCCGTTCCCTGCGGTGGAGAAGTGCGACGCGTCGGGGAGGGAAGGGCACGCGGTGGCGGCGGACCTGGAGGGGACGCTGCTCCGGTCGAGGAGCGCGTTCCCGTACTACGCGCTGGTGGCGTTCGAGTGCGGCGGCGTGCCGCGGCTGGCGCTGCTGCTGCTACTGGCCCCTCTGGCGGCGGCGCTGGGGCTGGTGGTGTCGGAGCCCGCGGCGGTGCGGGTGCTGGTGTTCGCGGCGACGGCCGGGGTGAGGCTGTCCGAGATCGAGTCCGCGGCGCGCGCCGTGTTGCCCCGGTTCTACGCCGCCGACGTGCACCCGGCGGCGTGGCGGGCGTTCTCGGCGTGCGCGCGCCGCCGCGTCGTGCTGACGGCCACGCCACGGGTCATGGCGGAGCCGTTCCTCGTGGACTGCCTCGGCGCCAACGCCGTCGCGGGCACCGAGCTCGCCACGTGGCGGGGCCGCGCCACGGGACTGGTCGACCCGCGCCGCGGCGTGCTCGTCGGACGCCGGAAGGCTCAGGCTCTACTAGAAATCTTCGCCGGCGGCGACGTGCCCGACGTCGGCCTCGGCGACCGCCGCTCCGACTACCCGTTCATGAGCCTCTGCAAGGTACTCCACGAATATATAATTAATCCATCTTTTTTGGAGGAAATTACAATTAATTCTCTACAATACTTTTTATCCTTCCTAGCATCCGTACTGCACCGGGCGCGTGTACGTACTTAAATAAATCCATAATAACCGGAGTATTACAGTGCCTCATCACACTGATCACCCCGTGTAACTATCTGGAACCATTTTAAAGAAAATAATTGAAATTATCCTCTTACCAAATTTTATAATGTTTATTGAGAAAAAAAATATAAAATTCATACATTCCCAATTAAAAATGCTTAAATCTTTATTTAATTGCATGCACAGTGTCATCGTCAGTCATGACATGACATGTAGAGAAACATCGACTCCCATCAGGAGCATGCATATATAGAAAAAAACTATTCAAATTCCCCACAATAAAAGAGAAAGTAATTCAAATATTTTTACTTGCATGTTTTCATTAGGTAGTAATAGTGAGTACTTGTTAACTAAAACCAGGGTTCTGGGATTCGGACCAAAACGTTCCAAATTTAGTGAAATTCGTCCATTTTTGTGAGGTCTGAGACAACATTTGACTTCCATTTCGTCTGAATTTGGCTAAAATTTGAAAATTTTGTCCGAAAATTTCAAGATTCACCCATTTCTGTGGAGTCCAAAGCTTTTTTGCAATTGGAAACCAGAACCCTACTAAAAACATTCGAATGAGAATTTTTTTAGGGAAAAAAACACAATCAGTTCGTTGCTGCCGTACGATCGAGTGGTAGGGGCACTACATAAATCAAAATCTACCCAATCATCCTACAAATTTAAATTGTTTGCCAACCTACCCAAATGGAGCAAAAATGGATCCGGCCTAGCTAGGCCACAGACAAGAAATGGAAAGTTTTATCTTTTCTGTCCTTGGAGTACTTACATCAATCATCATACATAATTAAACAGCTAATTAATTAGAGATCGATCGGTTGGTTCACATCTTCAGCTCAGCATGTAAAAACTAAGTGTGTTGGTTAAGGACCCGACATAGTGTCTAGCCATATTTATTCATTTTCATCTACATGGCCAGCTATATCTTTTGGTGGTCAGGTAGGTAGGCTAAACACTTTAATTACAACGCCCCCCCCCCCCCCCCCCCAATGTGGTTAACAAATTGCTCCCAAAAATGTTCATCTTTTTCGTACAAGATTGTTGCAAGTCACGCGAGTAGAGTGCCTTGCAAGGTTAGCTTTAGCTTAGCCCTCTGTTTTAGTATTAAATCGCAGCACACACGTAGTTGCAAACCTGCAGCTGTGCTTTTAGGTGTAACCAAGTAGGTAAACCGGTTGCATGGCCATAGGCAGCTGTCCTGACAAAAGAGTTATTTCGTGTTTATGGTGTTTAGAGTGTAAATTATAAATTCTGCCTTCCAAATAAGCCTTGACAATTGAGGGTTTACTCATTTTAAATAAGTTGGAGTAGTAGTTGAGGGTCAAAATTACAAGTATGTTTATGGTGTATAGAATGTGAATTCTAAACACATGTTTTGTGGTATTGGTTTTATAAAAAATTCGCAATTGTAATATTCAACCGTATACTTATGTTTATTTAGTTATAACAATAAAAAGGGAGAAATGCAACCCATAATGAATACAGATTGGATGTGTGGGGCTTATGGCACGGCATGATGAGATGCTGGCTGTGATGTGAGCCTCTTTAATTTGGCTTCTGGTACTAGCACTGTGATGTAATAATCCTTGGGAGTTAATGCGTGGTATTGGTTGGCTGCCTGTCTTGCGACGTGCATGGCATGGCGTGGCGTGCGCTCGTGGCTGGCATGGCATGGCAGGAAGGGTACATCGTGCCGCGGTCGCCGGCGGTGGAGGCGGTGCCCATGGATCAGCTGCCAAGGCCGGTCATCTTCCACGACGGCCGCCTGGCGCGGCGGCCGACGCCACTGGCGGCGCTGATCACCGTGCTCTGGTTCCCCGTGGGGTTCGCGCTGGCGTGCGTCCGCATCGCCGCGGGCGCGCTGCTGCCGATGCCGTGTGTGTACTACGCGTTCTGGGCGCTGGGTGTGCGCGTCCTGGTGCGCGGCTCGCCGCCGCCGCGCGCGGAGCGCGCCGCGGGGCGCCGGGGGGTGCTGTTCGCCTGCTCCCACCGCACGCTGCTCGACCCGATCTTCCTCTCGACGGCTCTCGGCCGGCCGGTGGCCGCCGTGACGTACTCGCTGTCGCGGCTGTCGGAGTTCCTGTCGCCGATCCGGACGGTGCGGCTGACGCGCGACCGCGCCGCCGACGCCGCCATGATCAGCGAGCTCCTCGCCGAGGGCGACCTGGCCATCTGCCCCGAGGGGACGACGTGCCGGGAGCCGTTCCTGCTGCGGTTCTCGGCGCTGTTCGCGGAGCTCACCGACGAGGTGGTGCCTGTGGCGATGGAGAGCCGGATGGGCATGTTCCACGGCACGACGGCGAGGGGATGGAAGGGGATGGACCCCTTCTACTTCTTCATGAACCCGAGCCCGGCCTACGTCGTCACGTTCCTCGGCAAGCTGCCGCCGGAGCACACCTGCGGCGCCGGTGGCAGGTCCAGCCACGAGGTGGCTAACTACATCCAGAAGCTCATCGCCGCCACGCTCTCCTACGAGTGCACCAGCCTCACCAGGAAGGACAAGTACAGAGCGCTTGCCGGCAACGACGGCGTCGTCGACAGCGCCACCGGCAAGCTGCCACCGCCGGCGACGACGAGCAACAAGAAGGCTAAAGCTTGCTAGAAAAAAAAGAGAAGGGAACCGTTCTAGTAGTGTAAAACTATAATGTTATTAATTTTACCTGTGTTGATTTGCATGGGGCAGTATATTTTCTCTTTCTTTTGGTTATTTGTACTGTGTATGCACTTGCAATGTACCAACTAGGGAGTTGAATGCAATTTACCTAAGTTAAAGCAATGTGGGGAGAAGCAAACTATTCTTGTGAGTCAGAACTCAGAAGGATGCATCTTTCTGCAGGCAACAGCTTAAGAACATAAAAGCAAATTTATTTGCTTTGGTAGATTGGTTATCAGGTTACACATAGGTCAGGGCATAGGCGTTCCTTTCCAAGAAGAAAAAGCAATCGATTGTCACAGCAATTGAAGGAAAGGAGATTGTTCAAACCGTGGTTTTCATTGCTTCAGCTAAAATGAGTGGGTAGCCTCAAGCTTGAGCAAAAAACAATGAGTCTGGCTATACTTTCTAGGTGCATATAGGTGATGGATCTTACATTAAACTCCTCCCAGGTTACACATGCTATGCTCAGTCCTATATACACCCCGTAATGTGACAACAATTATCGGTGACATGCTATGTATCACAACAAGGGTGGATCAGTAACTTACTGTGCACACACATTGCAGCTCTTCCGGCAGAAGCCAGGTGCTTCATTGGTACCCACCATATAGTTAGGGTTCTTGGCACACTCCCCTACTGCGGCCCACTGGGGACAGAGGACGTTCCCGTCCTCACACATGTCAGTGGAAGCTCCCTGCTTCGCAGAGATGTGGAAGGACCTCACATGGATCCATTTAGTTGCGGACCACTTCTGACCTTCAATGACGGGGCAGCTCGCATGCAGGCTGTCAGAGTCTGTTGTTGCATCGGGGTGGAGACTGAAGAACAGAAGGGCATCACCTTTTACCGGTTTTACTGAATAGGAGAACCAACAATTAAACAGCTGATTAAATTATTGTCATGGAAGGTACAACTGATATATGCAAAGCTAAGATAGCATGCTCTACACCACGCAGACATTAACAAGTGAAAAGGCTCATACATTATTCTAAATTAGTTAGTATCTGGTTTTAGAAGCAAAGTAACATAAATTCTATTACAATCTATTCACTATACCTGCGTATCCATTTTTAGCACAGTCAGACCATGTATCATCCTTGTGTTGTGCTAGCTTCCCCTGCAGAATAGCTGAGTTAGTGCAAGGGAAATCCTACGAGGATAAGACAGTAGAATGTAAGAGGGCAAGTAAACTACCTCTGCTTCTGGGAAGATGGTCTCTCCTCCCTTCTCAACATTAGAAAGGTACATGAGCACAGTGGCAATCCGATGTCCTCCAAGGGCTTGATTGTTTTTGTCATGGAAGTAATCATAGTGTGGCTCATACTTCTCACCATTCTGATAATATAATATTTGAATGGATTCGCCATTCTCTAAGATGGGCAAAATAATGGTAGTACCATTAATGATTACAAAAGTGGAATAAAAAGAGACAGTTTAACCTAGAATAGTTGGGCATTTCAGATACCTGATGGAAGGAATGTCCAAACTGCAATCCTCTCCTCTATCCTAGCTACAATTTCATCCTGCCATATGAATAGTAATAAGTAAGTCAGATTTTGTCCTCTGTACAGACAATCAGTTGTAAAGATGGCTCATAGCCTTATGTGCCATGTTCAAACAACATAGGTTATTGGTCCCACTCATCTGAAAGAAAAGTTAACTTTAACAGTCTTTTGGTTACAGAATGTAAACTGAACTACATGTGGTTGTGCACAGGCATGTTATTAATAGTGGAAAGATGGGGCAACATCTCAACCAGTCATTTCTCAGGTTCAAATGGTAAGTCCCAATAATCACAAATACAAGATTGAGAATGACCGGTTAATCAGTATTGATGCCCATAAGGCAAATATGACTACATAACTCAGTGCTACAAGACAGTAAGCAAGATGCAAGGAACAAAATGAGCAAGGTGAAAAACAATATCAAGCATGAGAGGCAGTTAAAACCCAAAAAGCCAATGCACGCAGCACCAATTTTAAGTGTTATACTATTTTTAATAAAATGCAAGGAATTGTATGAATCAAGAGGAGAGAAATTAGTGGAGTGAACCCAAAAGAGCAAAGATGACATTTACAACTAACATCAAAACTCAATCAAATTAGTATTAATCCCTAATGGAATAAAGTATGGTTGATAGTAAAAGATGTGCTGAATTTTGAGCTAGATCAATTAGAATTCAACTCATTAAATGGGCACTAAATAAAACATACACAAAGGAGCATCTACCTACCAATAACCAAAACTGAAATTTTGTTCAGCTACAGACCCACATAAACAAAGCACTTACCAAAATTAAGGCAACTGCTGGAAGGAACAAACATAATAACATATCCCTACTGAGAACAAACATCAAAGAAGGCAGAAGCAACAAAAAATGATGATTAGCAATGATTCTCTATATAAGTTTATTGAGATTATAGTATGGCAAAGTGACAAAGTGGTCCTCCACAATCTTAAATGTGTACGGTAATGTAGTACACAGGAACTATATTAAAGCAGCCAAGAAAAGGAAGAAAATTTGTCTAGGAGGGAATGAATGCATTTCAGCATATGATAAGAAAGGACTTCCTACAGGCTCTGGTGTGGCGTGTTCCCTACAACTACAAGATAAAACTAGCAACATGAACAAAAAAAATTACAGTAGAGTACTTTACATTTTAACAGTACAGTGTACATCATAACTGACAACTATTGAGCTGTCTGTAAGAAAAGTTGAAAACAGTTAAAAATATAAAGAATGGAAAGACCAAACATTCAGATCTTAGCAATACCTATGAAAACAAAATTAATATAAATATGAAATAATTGATGGAATTTTATCGCCTGAAAACTGCCTAGAAAAATAAGCAAGCACCACAGTTTCCAATAAAATATGAGTACTTGAGGGAGAGAGAGAGAGAGAAGAATTATGACATATTCCTTTGAGCAATGTGATTAAAAAACATTAACTCAAGCATGAAACTTCAGTATTAAAAAATGGTTTCAAACATGTCCTGCAGACATGACATCACCACAGTTAAGTATACCTCATGCTATAAAAAGTAAACCCAAGCATAGATGAAATGTTATGTCCATATCAGGAGGAAACAATAAGTCCACCAAATACGCAATGAAGAACTATATTAGCTAAGTCCGAATCCAGCATTCTGTGTACTGATTGTAATAACTAACAAGAAAACTGTAAAGACCATAACCGTATAGCATGAATTATTCAATCAAGGCACCAAATTCAAATTCTGAACTGCTACTGCTATAACATCCTAAATTGGTACAAGCGCATAGATTCATCTCCCTTGGCAGTTTTATACTAGCAACATATGAATGCCAATTAGAAAATAAAAAAAAAATGTTTCCTCCTAACCAGAGCATGGAAGTGTCGTGGTAGCATATCAAGCATCATTGACAGCCCGGACTACCAACCAATTTTTTTTTATACAAAAAACCTGTTATTTTAGATTTCAAACACACATCCAATCTAAATGCAAACTATTCTGCAGCAATTCCACCAATTCCCCTTTCCATGTCGAAGTTACAGTAGATACAGAGGCATTTTTCTTCCTGGATCTCTACTATTAACAGCGTGTATCACCGGGTGTGGGTTGGCTGCTGACCTGCTTCTTCTCGAGGAACATGCCGGAGCTGGTCCGCACCTCGCTCATGACGCTCTTTCCGGACTCGTTGTCCGCCACCATCGACTTCTCCAGCTTGTCCTTCGCCTATAATCGAATCAACCCATCAGCCAAAAATTCCGCAGTGCAATTATGCAAAGAGATAGAGCGGGAGGCGCCAGGTCCCCAGTCCACTCACCAGCGAGATCAGATGCTCGCACTCCGCGTCCGACAGGAATCCCTTGTGCAGGAACGCCCTGGAACGAGGCGGCGAGGTCAGAATCGCACGAACCCTAAGTCCACCGTGGGAGGGGCGGATAGAGGTATTGAGATCGGGTCGTCACTCACCTGGGGCGCCACGAGAGCTGCACGACGCGTGAGGGGTCGAACGCGCCCCGGTCGCTCGATGCCGCGGAGGCCACTCCGGCGGCGAGGTGGAGCGCCAGGAGGGTGAAGCCGAGGAGGAGGCAGCGGCGGAGAGCCATGGCGCGGCGCCGAGCCGAGATGCGCGGAGCCGCGGAGGAAGGAACACGCTGGAGAAGAAGCGAAGGGGAGAGGGAGAAAGCGCGGCGCGGGTGACAGTTTGTGGAGGCGCGATGCAGCCGTGTAGAGCTACTGACAGGTGGGCCCGACGACTTATGGGCCCCGGTGTCAGGGAGTGAGTCGGGTACTACTAGTTTGTTGGTCCTTCTGGAAACTTCCAAGCTAAGGGGGACTTTACGTGTTGCTCGCACGGAAGCGCAATCCTGGTCTGTTTGTGTACTTTTTGGGGAGCCACGACTCGTGGGAAGTCTTCTTCCGTAGCTCCGTGAGAATGAGATCAAAGCCAACAGTTCCATTTCCGTGCTATGAGAAATTCGTGTCTGTTGAAGTTCAAACCTCATTTAAAACGCATGAATCCAAAAGAAATTCTGCGAGGAGAAATTCTGCAGCTTTAGGGGAACCGGATTAGGAAAAAAATATATGTGCAGCCCTTTTTTGAAGACTAATATAAGCAATCTCAAACAATGTTATTAGATAAGACGTGCATGGCTAGTTACTTACCAGCTCAAGATCCACGAATATGCGGTAAATGCAATTCATATATGTCACACGAGATGTCCGCGCGGCGACATGCCACGTGCGGTAAATGTTATGATTGGTTTTGGCTATTTTTTTAAATAGAGATAAGCAATATGGCATACTTCGATAGAGTACCAGGTAATATAACCATATTTAGGACCTACCAGGATTGTTTTAATCATGTCCTGAAGGTATAAATACAAAACCTTGTAGAAGGGGAGAATAAGTGATTCATCTCAATGCGAGATAAGCCAATACAACCCAAACAAGCCAAAACAACACAAGCTACATGCATGATCTCATCGATTGAGGAGCCCAACAACAGCTAGTTGCTCGATTACTATGCCTGAGCCTATACCAATATAATAGAAGGCTAAATTAGGATTTTTCTCTTCATACTTTATACTTATGAGATTGATATAGTAGAAAGCACCGGTTGAAAGCATCTTGGCCCTATGTGTTATGGTTTTGATAATTAGTGATAATATAATCATCAAACTAATCAATTTCTCTAAGTATATTTGAAAAAGAATTAAGGTTCTGATAAAGCTCCCTCAAACATACTATGGTCAAAGATCAGTTGAAATGGAACGATGGATTCATAAGTAACTTTGATATATCGAAGCACATTAAAGGTGTTGGATGAATGTGATAGAAGTATGTTTCCTTAATGTTCTAAAGACCATACTATAAAGATGGAAATTTATTTTTGTAGCTTGAGGTTCTAAGTACTAAATTTTAGACATAGTGCACACCAGGTCTCAAGTCTCTCTAAAACAAGTGCTAAAACCCCTAAAATTTTTGAGGTAAATGTCTTTGTTTGCTCTAAAACAATTATGGGTTAGACAATTCAGGTGGTTTTAGACAATTTGACCCAACACATTGTTTGGATGATGATCATATCTAGATCGAATAGTCCAGATCGATTTCAGACTATCCGGCTTAATAGTGATAACACGATCATGTATTGATCATATGAGATCAAGTGTTAAGTCGAATAATCTAAAGTTGATTAGAATGTCTGGCTAGTGGTCACCGCCAAAAAAATCCCGCGACCGGGGAGGGACGGCGGATCGGTCACGCGAAGGCCTGGGAGGTCTGCTTGTCTCTAGTGCATGTCTTTAGGTCTCGAGGTTTGTGAGTGTGCCAGTCAATTTGACCCTGCAATTGATAAGAAAGTGAGACGAACAAATCCGATACAGGCGCTCACTATCGGCTGGCTGCCGATAGCTTCGGGATGCCGTTCGATCGGCTGGGGAGCTGATGTGGACAGGTGTCGACGAGCGGTCGACCGCAGAGCCGATGGAGGAACTAGGGTGTATTCAGAGGATGGCAAGACGCACGGGATCCCTCCGGACAGCCGAACAGTGATTCATCGGCTGGAAAAACCGATGAAGGCGCATACAACCTAGGCGATGATTAGTGCAAGAAGGCACGGGCTGCAAAGCCGATGCCGCTACGGATATGATAGCAAGAGACCCGTCGCCCATCGTGGCAGCGCTATCAACACCGAACCTCGAAGATCGGACCTAACCGAGGTAGTACGAGGCCAGGGCTAGCGGCGATGATACGGAGGACGTCGGATCAGCTATGCCGTAGCAAGGATAGGAACGAACTCATCGGCTAGCTGAGCCGATGAGGGGACGCCTCTCTAAAGGCGGGTGCGTATCGGCTAGGGGTCTGATACGTTTGGCGTTATGCGTCGTGGGACACCTCTAAAGGCTGATGCGTGTCGGCCGAGGGGCCGATGTGCTGGGCGTGAAGCACAGAGCGTGGATAACTCATCGGCTAGCACTCCGATGGCACGTCGTACAGGAGACTATAGGCCTGAAGCTCAATCTTTCGTCAGCAGCCCCGTAGGTCGAACCTAACCGATGCAGCACGAGACTGACGATGGCAGAGTGAGCTTAACGGGCCGATAGGTTCAGCACGGACATGATGCGATACATCCGATCGGCCTAAGAGGTCGGACCTAACCAATGCAGCCTTAGCGCAAGACATAACGGGATGGTGGCGGGACTTACCCTTTCGCTGGAGATCGGACTTAACCGATGCAGCCCCGCGTCGAGAGCCAGAACCCACCGGTAGAACCTAGATGAACTAGGGTGGCAATGCGCCGAATTTGAATATGATCGAGAGATGTGTTACATATTTCCAGGGGGTCTATATTTATACCCTGGATTTACAGACAGAGTTTGACACGTCTACGACCATCGGACATTATTTCCTAGTAAGAATAAAGGAAAATATTCCTAAAGCAGTTAACTAACCAGCTAAACCTCCCTAATTGAGTAAGGTTACAATTTACAAAAATAAACACCCTGCCGTGGAGTCCACGGCTCTTCCGCAAACCCGGTTTCATTTGAATAATCTTCCAATTTGTAACCGAGTCTTTCTTTACTGCAACCTGATGGGCTTCTCCACTGTAGCTATCGGACCTTTTTTAGTCAAGCCGATCTTTCTCCTTCCTTCCCTCGGGCTTCTCGAACTTGATCCCGATTGGACAATCCCCTGTCTTCAAACCGATCCAATCTTTTACTAATCTGATCGGCTTTTCTACAGTTCTCCATCGGCTTTGTCTCAGTATCTCCATCGGCTGATGACTGCATTAAACCCTCCATTGGATCTCTTAGCCGACCGACTTTAGCCCCATCGGATCTCCCATCCAATCGGCTTTAGCGCCATTGGATCATCCAGATTTTGGCGTTAACACTATTTCAATGTTCGGAGTGGTCATATGTTGACCAGACAAAAATATTGAACTGGCAAAAAAAAATCCTATATTGATCGGACAATCCGATCACGTTATGATAGGCTTGAGCCACACTATTTGGAGCGGTGCTAGATAGTCTGTCTAAGTCATGCTTTGTCTAGTGAACGCCAAATAAAGTGTGATGGTTGATTTGTTTATTAGTGATGCCGGACAATGTGCAACAGATAATCTGACTTGAGTCAGATTGTTCGGCTCTTTCTAGGATAACGGATAATTGGTTAGTGACCATAAAAAAAGTGTAAAGAGCTAGACTGTTTGACTACATACAGTTTTGGCTATCTCTGCACAACAGTCACAAATGGATAGATGGCTCCATTTTGCTCATAAATACCTATCCTCTTAGACCCCCTGGTGTCTTTTGGAATCAATTCTAGTTGATGCAACCTTGTGCAAGTCCAAGAGTCCATTTGTGCTAACTTGCTTCATCTTTTCTCAAGCTTTGTGCTTGCATCTTGAGTCTCTAGTAGCCAAGTGTCATCCACCAAGAGTCTTGTGCTTAGTACTTCAAGTGAGGAACATCTCTTGTTACTCTTGGCATCTCAATGTGCCTAGATGGCTTTGAAGGTGCTCCTCGTGATCTCTCGAAAGATTATGGAAGACCAAGTGGTGTTGTGAAAGGTTTTAGGATTCACCTTCCAAAGTAAAAAAGAATCCCCTATACGAAAGTGCCTTTAGACTATGTAACCAAAGAAGGGAGCAACACTCTTGTGTAGAGTGTTCTAATGAGAATTAGTAGAGATAGCCGATCTCTCATACCTTAGGAAAAATCACTTATGAATTCTCTCTTTGCTTTACTTTCCTTACAATTTACTTTGAGTTCTCAAGTTCTTTGATCTCTTTCCCTCTTACACACCATTTGTTCGATGAAATGTTCCTAAGGGTTTCTTTCGTGTTCCTTTCCTACCTGTCACCATTCCCACTGTCCCTCTCCTCGTACCACTTGCAAGACTCATGGTGTACTTGTCAATTACCGTGAGTGCAACATGCGAAACCCCTTAAATCAATCCTATGTATCTCCCACTTTCTCACCATGTGGTCACTCCTATGGCTATGCACATTCCTTACCTTCACGAGAGGAGTATGATTGTTTTGGCTCTTCTCATCCCTCTTAGGGTTCTCCTACTCGTGCAAAGGACCTTCTCGAACTTGCTCCTAGCTCTGTCTATCCTTTTGATGCAAGCTAATCTTCTAGGTCCATCGATCCTCCTATTCACTGCTTGCTCGACTATAGGGGTGAGCTAGGGTCTTGGGATCCTTGTCCTGCTCCTGTGGACTGCACCACTTATTGGATCAGTGCCATGCACTATGTTCACTAGGTCCTTGAGGAGCAATTGTTTCTTGAGCAGCCATAGCCCTATGGCACTCTACCTAGTAGCTATGTTCACTTTTAGACAGTTGTCTAGAAGGATATCTACTTGGCCATGAAGAAAAAGGTCAAGTTTGGATGCTCTCTACTCCATGACCACCAGAGCATAAACCCATCCTCTCTCACTGTTTCTTTTGGAGATTTTAGCTTCTATCCCATTCTCAATGCTTAGACTAGCCTCCTTCCTTTGGTTCAGCATACTCTCTACTTTGATGAGGAGAAATTCATTCATTTGATTACTACTCTTTGAATCACCTTTAATCGCTCCTACATCACTTTCTTGTTCCAAGGGTAGATCATTCGCTTCATTAGATCTAAGTGGGCTGCTATATTTGATTTCTACCTTTCTAATCTTCAAGTCCACTCTTTGTTTTCGAAGGCTAGGACTAGCACTACTCGCATGGGTGTGGGATTATGCCCTCCAATGAGCAAGCTTGCCTTTTCCTTTAGCATCCAAAGCGTAAAACTCGTGAGGGCTCTAATCTGATTCTTGTCAGGAGTATCCTCAATTCCACCCTCTATTGCACTTTGCTTCCTTGTCTTGGTGCCTGTGAGCTTATCAGCGATATATGCCAATAGGCAATGTACTTCGTCCTATCTTAGCAAGTATTTGATATCATTGATCTCATATTTGCCATGTTGGCAAATGTGATCCACTCCACCATTGGGGGTCTGTTGCCTTAGGCCCTTTAGTTCTATATTGTTGTTCTTTCCTGAAGGGTGATTCCTATGTTGTTGTAGTGTCACCTTCCCAGCCACTCTTTAGAGTACACTCCAGTGCTTTCTACTAATCACTGCCATGAAGACCGTGCCTTGCATGTGGCGGTATCCAGCACTAACGAGTTCTAGGGTGCTACAGTTGAGGGAGGGGTTGCTGGTGAGCAGACCCTGCACACACCTCGTCCTAGGAAGGCCCCTATTGAGGATGTAGAGGACATCTTAGAGAGTTTTGACTTTGTGGCTGATGCCACTTCCTCTGACTTTAAGGATGAGAACTTTATTCCTAGAATTCTCTGGTCTGGCCGATTCACTTCCACTTCTCTCCCTTCTGGTTGTGATCAAGATGAGTCTAACTCTTCTAGGCCACTCTCTACCTCTTTTGAGTCCACCGTTCTTGTCTCTCCACAGTAGCTCTAGACCTAGCAGGCATAGCCTCTATCTCAGATTATTGCTTAGAGCAAACTGCTTGGAGCTTTCAACCTTATGGTGGATAAGCTATGGGATGATCTATAAGGAGTCTAGAGACACTTGGGGCAGTCGACTTGCATCCCTCCTAGGGTCGCTAAGCATTAGGCTTTAGTTGAGTAGCTACTTCCACTCCCAATCACTACTACTCCTTCTACTTCTCCATAGGTGGGCTCTATTGGCACTCATGTTCCTCCTGTTGTACTACCTATTGGCTATACCATCATTCCTTTGAGTGTTACATTGTTGGTACCTCCTACTCCTCTAATGGGTATTGTCCAACTTGGTTCTGATCTTCCTTCCACTGCTCCTACAAGTACCAAGCACACTCCTCTTGAGATTACACCAAAGGTGTTATTCTTTGACTCACCTATTGTTTCTAACCCTTTAGTGGTTGCCCTGACTCCTTCCTTCGCTCTGGTGCCTAAGATATTGTTTGCCATCAATCTCGTGTTGTTTGCTGTAGCTTCACCTTTAGACGGCTATATGCTTCTAGCAGGTGATCAAGCAGTTGCTAAGTCACCCTAGGAGACTCTTGCTTCACCATCGCCTCTACCGCCTTCTGCTTCTGCCATCTAACTTCCTTTTTGTGCTTGATGCCAAAGGAGGAGAACTTAGAGATAGAGGCTTAATGCTTTTGGTAATCTTTTAGGGTAGATGGTTTGGGAGGTTGGGTATAGCTTGAGGAGAAGTATTACATTTTGGTTGGTGTATTACTTTTATCGCATTTCCTTCTATATCATGTCTTGTACTTAGATATTATAAACTGTCTTTGTGTTGTTTGAGATGTGATGTATGTATGGACCTATGGATGTTATGTTTGAGATGAAATGAAATGCTTCTCCTATGCTTTAAATGACTATGTCTTTTATCTCTTGTTGAATAGTCTAGCAATTCAATCTCAATTATTTTTTCTATCTCTTTGGACGTATTGCATCAATCGCAAAAAAAAGGAGATTGAAAGCATCTTGGCCCCCATGTGTTGTGGTTTTGGTGATTAATGATAATATAATCATTGGACCCATCAATTTTTATAAGTGTGCTTGTAAAAGGATTACGGTTCTGATGAAGATCCCTCAAACATTTTATAGTCAAAGATCGGTTGAAATAAAATGATGGATTCATAAGAAACCTCGATATGTTGAAACACATTCATTGTATTGGGTGAATACGATAGAAGTAAGTTTCCTTTATGTTCTAAAGACTGTACTATGAAGAGGGGAGTTTGTTTTAGTAGCTTAAGGTTCTAAGTGTTGTGTGGTACATACTAGGTCTCTATTATCTCTAAAACAAGTGCTAAAACCCCTAAAAGTTTTGCGTAAAAAGTCTTTGTTTGTGTAGCCTTAATTGCTTTGAAACAAGTGTGGATCGAACAATCTAGGTGGTTATGGACAATCTGACCCAACACGTTGTTTGGCTAGTGATCATAGCTAGACTAGATTGTTCGGGTCAATGTCGGATTGTCTGGCTCAATAATGATCATGCGACCATGTGTTGATTGTGTGGGATCAAGTGTTGAGTCGGATAATCGAGAGTTGATCAGGATGTCTAGTTAGTTCAATGTTTGGAGTGGTCATGTGTTGACCAAACAAAGGAATTGAACTGATCAGACAACTCTACATCAATCAGATAGTTAGATCCTGTTGTGATCAACTTGAGTTAGACAGTCCAGAGCAGTGCTAGATAGTTCAACTCATGCTTTGTCTGATGGACATTGGACAAAGTGCGATGGTTGGTTTGTCCGGTGACGATGCCAAACAATGTGCAATAGCCAATTCGACTTGAGTTGAATTGTCTGGCTCTTTATAGGATAACGGCTAATTGATTAGTGATCATTGGAAAAGTGTAAAGAGGCAGACTATCTGACTCTATACAGTTTTGGTTGGTTTTATACAATAGTTACAAATGACTTGTTGGCTCCATTTATTCTATAAATACCTGTCCTCTTAGGCCCCCGGTATCTTTTGGAACCAATTCTAGTTAGTACAACCTTATGCATGTCCAAGAGTCCATTTAGGCTAACTTGCTTCATCTTTTCTCATGTTTTGTGCTTGTGTCTTGAGTCTCTAGTAGCCAAGTGTGAACCCAGCAAGAGTCTTATGCTTAGTGCTTCAAGTGAGGAGTCTCTCTTGTTACTCTTGCCATCTAGTGTTCCTAGACAACTTTGAAGATGTTTCTAGTGATCTCTTGAAAGATTGTGAGAGACCAAGTGATATTGTGAAAGGCTTTAGGATTCACTTTTTGGAGTGAAAAATAATCCCCATAGAAAAGCGCATTTGGGCTTCGTGACCAAAGAAGGGAGCAACACTCTTATGTAGAATGTTCCAACGTGCATTAGTGGAGATAGCCGATCTCCGATACCTTGGAAAAATCTGCTTATGTCTTCATTCTTCGCTTTACTTTCCTTACAATTTACTTCGAGTTGTTTCTTGTGTTTTCTTGGTAGAGATAGTAGAATTACTAGAAAAGGCTATAGGTTGTTAAACTGGGTTTCACATACACCTAGGCCCTTAGGCAAGATTAAGTTTTATAAGTTTTTATTTTGACCTTTGTTAACTATGATTTCTATTCATCGTCTCTAATACATCTTTGATCTTGCACCTGCCTTCTAGTCAAATAGGAGTGGAGCTATTACATCAAAGGGCTGAGACCTATAAAAATCCCTATCTTTTTATACCTTCATTTGTATCATCATATCAAGATTACTCCATATACACAAATACATCATATATACATAAATACTATGGTCAGGTACTAATCCATTGATAGTATTACAGTGGCACATGACAGAAAGGAACAAAATATGATGAGGAAAAGAGAGAAGAAAACCTTGGCATACAAGAACTAAGGCAATAGATGAAGAAGTAGAAAGGACAACCTGGAGATGGAGATGTGACGGAGTAAACTGGACTGTAGGAGCACAGCTACTAGTAAAATGAATACACATAGAAGAATGGGAAAAGCAAGCATAAAGAAGAAGAATGAGAACAGAAAGATCAATCGAGTAGCGGATGAGATCTACATAATAGAAACCTCAAAGAAATGAGCAATCAAAGCAGATCAGACTCCTTGCATGCTGAATTTGTGTAGGTTGACTTATTGCATTAACATTGATTAATCAAATTTTGATTTTTTTTCATGTTAACTTCTGGTATGAATGCATAATTAATGAATTTTTTTATTGCTCAGCAGCACTAAACTAACTAACTACTGGCAACAGGAGATAGGAACAATTGGCATATAAGAAATTGCATATAAGCAAATGAACGATAAGTAAAAGTGAACACAAAAGGGTGCTGAAAAAAATAGAAAAAATCTAAGAAAACAGAACACCACTATGGCGGAGATGCATGAGTGTAAAACAAATATGCATAGAACAATGAAAAAAAAAGCATAGAGAAGGAGAATGATAACAGATGACCAATTGAGCAACTGCAGAAGTCGTTTGCACAATAGGAATATCAAAGAAGCGAGCAATTTACAGGGAAAAAGGAGGAGGAAATGCGAGTGCAGAAGAAAGGAATTCAATAATATGATAAGAGAATGTATGAAGATAGAGACGACTTCGTGCGTATTGAATTATTGTGAATATTGACTTTTGCGCATGTATTGAGTTCTTTTTTGGAAAACAAGCCTAAGTGAAGCTCACTTCCTACATGTTAAATTTTTGTAGGTTGATTTCTTGCATCAATGTCAGTTCATGAAAATTTGATCCTCTGCATGTTGACTTTTTGCATGAAGGTTGACTTTTTGCATGAATGACAACTAATCAAAATTTGATTAGGTGCATGTTGACTTCTTGTATGAATGTGCAACTAATCAGGTTTTTTCTTTCCCTGGCAGAGCTAAACCAACTATTGGCACCAGCGAATAGAAACCAACATACGTAGTGTAAAAGAAATTGCATATAGACGGACGATCAACAAGGAAAAGAGAACACAACAAGTATTAAAAAAATCAAAAAACTGGATAAAAAAAGAACACCATGTGGCAGATCAAACCAGTCTGCATGAGTGCACCAACCAATAAAACGAATATGCATAAAATAATAGCAAACACAAGCATATAAGAAGGAGAATAAGAGCATATAGATTGATCAAGCAGCTATTAATGTCTGCATAATAGGAATCTTAAAGAAACGGGCAATTTATAGGGTAAAAAGAGTAGAAATGAGGGTGCGAAAGAAAGGCATTTCATAATATGAAAAGGGAAGAAATCAAGTTGGAGATGACTTCCTGCATATTGAATTCTTGTGCATGTTAAACTTCTACATGTGTATGGAATCATTTTTGTTAGGAAACACAAGCCTAGGCAGAGCTGATTTCTTACATGTTGAATTTTTTTCTCACTCCAGCAGCGTCAAACCAACTAACTAATAGCATAGGGGGGATAGGAAGCAAACCAATATAGAGAACGTGTATGTAAGTGGATGAACAATGAGGAAAAGTCAACACAACAAGGGCACTAGAAAACAAATTGAAAAATTAGAGAAAAATGGAACCCACCTAGCTTAGGTAGTCTATTGGCCATAGGATAACGTTTAGACAACCCCACAATAAATAATGATAAAAAATAAAGATATATAAAAAGAGCGAGCTAGAAACAATAAAACAGAGAAAAAAAGATAGCCAGATTAAGGAAAGGAAAGGAAAAATAAGTAGAAGAAACGACAAACAAAAATGTTTAACATATTGCAAAGGCGTATGAACTAAGTAAGCTTACAGATAGATGAGAAAAGTGGAAAAAGAGAGGAGAGCCATGGTGCACAAAACAGAAACCCAGCGGAGCGAACCATGTACAATCACAACACCTGGTAAAACAATTATGCATATAATAATGGCAAAAGAAAGAATAAAGAAGGAGAATGATAATCAGACATGATGATCGAGCAGTTGCCGAGCTCTATAAAATTAAGAAAATCGAAGAAGTGGACAATTTATAAAGAAAATAGAGGAGAAATGAGGGTTCAAGGAAATGCATTATATAATACATAAAGGGCATATCAAGCTTAAGGGCAGATGACTTCCTGAACATTGATTTCTTTTTGCATGTTGACCTCTACATGCACTGACGTACTTGGAGCAAGTCATTTTTTTAGATAGTAATACTAAGAGGAGGAAACTTTTTTTGTGTGTTGAATTTGGGCACGCTGACTTTTTTGCTGTAAATTAATCAAACTTTGATTCTGTGTATGTTGACTCCATGTACGAATATGCAATTAATGAATTTTTTCCATGCCCCAAAACTGCTAAAGGAACTAAGCACATGCACCTTAGGGATAGGAAGCAGCCGTCATAGAAGAAATTACATAAAGGCAATAATGCTAGACAAAGAATAAGAGACATTGATTTTTTTTTTGCTTGTCGACCTTTACACGCACGTGGAGCAAGGTTTTTTTAAGAAAATAATACTAAGAGGATATGACTTCTTGCATGTTAATTTTTTACTGTACGTGCAATTAATATTACTTGCGTGTTGTTTTGTTTCAACAACCTACAATTAATCAGTTGTTTTCTTGCCCTAACACCGCTAAACTTCATCAGTAGATAAACAAGGCTGTTTTTGAAAAATAAAAAGACTGAAAACGACCTACAAATGCATGGGGAGGACGCAAATCCACCGGGCTTAGAGAGTTTTTCAAGATTATGTAGATAAACGAGGGCATTTTTGAAAAATGAAAAGGTTAAAAGCTACCTAAATATGTCCATAGGGAGGTCACAGCAACACCGGTAGATAAACGAGATTCTTTTTTAACAATAAAAAGGCTGAAAACGATCCGCAAGTGTCTGAGAGAACGCAACTTCACCGAGCTTAGGGAGTTTATGATATGTGAATAATTTCAGTTTTTTTGTCTTTTTGGAAAATTGACTAATTTCAGTGGAACAGCTTTGGCATTTAGGTATAAAAATGTATAAAATTGTCAAGACAAATTGGAGTATTTTCTATTCCCAACAGTTTTTATCTGTAGTTACAGAATAGTTCGCAGTTCTGTATATTGATTGAGGTTTTATCCCATAAACTAAACCGGTTAAAGTGATCAGAAGGCAAGTTTATGCTTAAATAGACAAGGCTTTTCTCATTCTTGAGAGGTATATATAACTCATCATAGTAGTCAAGAGCTATATGCCCCCACCCGACTAACACATGAACATACCTCTAAAAAAATAGTGAAAAACATATACAAAGATAAATTTCCAACCCTATTCCAACGTGTAAAGAGATACAGGCTCATCATATTAGTCATATTTTAATTAAAAAATAATTTATATTATTATTATTTATTTAAACATTATTGTATATGTTCTTGATGAGCGCAAACTAATTTGTTGGAACTTTATGTTTGTATAAAATCTATAAAAATCCATTATATAGCATTTCTTAGTATCTTATCATAAGCCTTCTCAAGTTAATGAAAATAGTTCTTTCTTTTGCTCTTTAAACTACTCTATAACTTTCCTTCGGGTATGAAACCAAATTGACTCATATAGATTCGTGTTGTTTCACTCAAATAGTACTCGATAACTCTCTCGTAGCTTCATAAGGTGACTCATCAACTTAATTCTCCAGTAATTAGTATAACTTTAGATATCTATTTTATTCTTATAAATACCAATATACTTATTTTCACTCCTCAGGCATCATATTTGATTGAAAATTATTATTAAATAACTTAATTAGCCATATTAAGCTATATTCCTAATAAATCTCCACACTTTAATTGGAATATCATCAGGTCCATCGCCTTACCCTATTCTTAGATCCTCTGCATAAAGCGTCTATTAATATCGTCCAACGAGTCGTCCAACTAGACAGTGTGATATCCTTGTTCTCACCATTAAATAAATTATCAAAATACTCTTTCTATTTATATCTAATCTCATTATTTTTCACCAAGAGTTACTCTCTCTCATCCTTATTGCACTTAACTAGGTTAAAGTCCCTTGTCTTCCAATCACAAGCCCTAGTTATTCTGTAGATGTTCTTCTCTCCTTACTTTGTACTCAGACGTTGATAAAGATTCTCGAAAACACACCTTTTTATCGTACTCACAGCTCGATTTTTGGTCCTCTTTGTCACCTTATATTTTTTTATGTTATCCATACTTCTATCATAGTGCAAGCCCTTATAGCATTTTTTTCTCCTTAATAGTTCTTTGCACGAATTTGTTCCACCATCAAGTGTCTTATGTTTCGCATCCACTCCAAACATCTCTAAAGCAATCTTTGTAATGCATATTGTCATATTCTCCCATGTGTTATTTGCATCGTATTCTTCCTTCTAAGAGCCCTCTTCAATAACTCTTTTTTTGAAGACATTTGATGTCTCCCCTTCCAATTTTTACCACTTAGTTCTTGTAATTTTAGCTTGTTTATCTCTACGAGAATGCACCAGACAACAGCAGTCGGCCACCACTAGAATATGTTGAGAAACCACACATTCTCTAGGTATAACCTTACAATTCACACATGCTCATTTATCCTCTCTTCTCATAAGGACAAAGTCAATTTGGTTAGAGTGTTGGCCACTAATAAAAGTCACTAAATGAGATTGTCTCATAGTAAAGAAAAAGTTGACTATCATCAAATCAAAAGCTACAGCAAAATTCAAGATTTACTCTTCCTCCTGGTTTCTAACACCATACTCGAAATCTCAATGTGTCGCCTCAAAACTTATACCTATTACTCCTACATGGCAATTACGATCCTCTCCTATAAAAAGCTTATCGCTACTAGGTAGCGCTCTAACCAAGTCATCTAAGTCTTTTCAGAAATATCTCATAGCATTCTCATTCCAGTCTACTTAAGGAGCATACACGTTAATTATGTTTAAGACTATATCACTTATGATAAGTTTAACTAAGATGATCATATTTCCTTGCCTTCTCATATCTATCACACCATTATTAAGGCTTTTATGAATCCGAATTCATACTTTATTTCTATTTGCAGTTGGCCCTGTGTAAGAGAACTTAAAGACGGTACTGTACACCTATTTCACCTCCTGACACTTCTATTTAGTCTCTTAAACGTACAAGATATTTACACGTCTCCTAACCGTTGTTTCAACTAGTTTTCTTAACTTACCCGTAAGGGACCCTACTTTCTAGCAATCTAAATAAATTCTAATTGGCTCAATTAGCTTTCTTACCCTTCACACCCACCGAGTCAGGTGTGAATACTCTTACTCATTTTTCACAACATCCAGGTGCTGATGTGGCATGCCACTAAGGATACGACAGTCTGATCCTTACTCACTTGATACCATGTTCAAATTACGATATGGCGTGTCACGGAGGTGACAACTTAGCTCTTACCCATTTAACACCATATCCAAGTTTTAATATGGTGCATCACTAAAAGAATTACATCCCAATGGAATTCTCTTTAATTTCATCTCTATAAGATTAGCTAAGTTTATATGTTGGCTCATCAAGTCTAACACAACCTTCCTCCTTTAGCAGGACTTAGACCTCATATGTTGAGACATCATATACACTCCAATACTTACGGAGTTATATTGATAATAGATTAATGGAAAAAATCTATTTAACCCCTAAAGCATTAGGGTTGGTTCACTTAACCTCATAAAATATGAAACCAGGTATTCTATCCTCCAAAATATTCAAACCAGTTTAAATAATCCCTATAGTAGTTTTATAAGTGTTTTTGTTATGTGGATGATAATGATATAGTAGTATTGCTTGTGTGACACATATTGTTTATTTGTTCTAAGCTGATCCAACTGATTCATTCCTCTCACTGATCGGCAAGCCCAAAAAATTATATCTTAGCATAAATGTGTCTATTTTCTAAGTTGTTACACTTGTTAAAAAGTAATTAACACTATTACCATGTCATTGTCTGTATCCTAGTCCACATGGCTAAAACCATTTATAAAACCATTCTAGAAGGTTATTTAAACCAATTTAAGTACTTTAAAGGATAGAATATCCGATTTCATATTTCATAAGGTTAAGTGGACCTCTAGTACTTTAGAGGGTTAAACAGACTTTTTCCTAGATTAATAGCCATGATAATGTGTGCGATCAAGTACAAGTTTGAAGGCATAAGTAATAAATGAAGAAAAGCAGACATAGAATCAAATCAAACATCAAACAAGATCTGGTCGTTTTCAGCTTCCTGGAATAGCAGCAGAGAAAAAAGATTTGTACCAAAAAGATTCTAAAAAATTACCAGGATTTCTGATTCAGAGAGGTTTTAGAGTTTTATAGGTTGCCAACACATTTTCTTTCAGAAAATTTAGGCCTGATAGGAGTAACTGCATTTATAAGTGCATCAAGAGTTCAAGACTACCCTATAATTACAAGTATATATGAAGTCATGAAACTATGCAAGGGAAATGCATTGGTGCTTATAAACGGCAATACAACCTATCATGGTAACCTAAACAGCAATGTAACCTATTATGATAACCAAGCATGACAGAAGTGCTTGTTCTTGTTCTTACAAAACAACAGTGGTTTTCTCTCAAAACAAACATTGGCAATTCAGCCGCAGAAACAAAATGTCACATCAGATGAGCAAATCAAGCACCATCCTGTCTTATATCCTGACCCCTGAGAGTTCAGTACTTCAGTTGATCAGTACTGAATTGAAGCATAACATGGGGCGACATGTATATCTCAAGCAGTCCACAAGAAACAAAACACGCATATATATCAGACTCATTTGAACAATCACAGTGGAACAATTCATGCATGGATCATTAAGAATGAGCATATCTAACAAATAAAACATATGGCCAAGCAGACCAACAACAACATCAAAGACTTTTAGTCCCAAACAAATTAAGATAAATTAGAAATGAAACTCAACATAAATATATGGCCAAACAGACCAAACATTGCAGTTATCTTGTTATGCTGAACAGTGAAAAGCATAACATCTGCCGATTACAGTGCATAAATTTCAGTAGCAGAAAACAACAATAATGGTGTAATACCAAACGATGCCTCTTTTATCGCAAGATTTAACAAGGTAAATTCCAATGCACCAAACAGTGCATATGGTATTGAGATTTGGAATGACAAAATACCAAATGTCCTGAAAATTTGTTTCCTGAAGAACAAAGAGCTCTCCCAAATCCCAATTCCATTCATCGAACTTATTGCTTGTTTATAAACTACAACATGGAGATTGCATACATCTCCAAGAACACAGCAAAATTTGCAAATAATTTGCATACAACACTAACTTTTCTTGTTTAAACTCTCCTTGTAAACAAAACACAAGGCGTACTATTGTCGAATTATACCGTGATCCATGACCAAAGCTACAGCACAGATCATGCATCATTGAATTTGGAAGGGAAAAAATTCTATCACCTTTGCCAGATTCAGTCAAGAAAGCCAGTTTGCCGGAGAACGGCGTCGCGCACGCGGCGGAGGTCCCGCCCCTTGAGAGTTCGCCCGACGCCCTCGAGCATCGAGGACGGCTTCACCGGCGCGCCGTAGCCACCGGCGGACGCGCGCGCCACCATCTCGTGCGGGGGCAGCATAGCGGTGTCCCCACGGTGGAGCTCCTCCTCCTCCTCCTCGTCGTACCCGTCGCCTGTTACGCTGGCTAGATGGTCCCACCCGCTCCTCCGCGGCGGCAGGGGCCGGACAGGCACCTTGACGGGAGCCGACTGGTGGTACGGCACCGCGGGGGCCTGTTCTCTCGTCCTGGGGATCGACGGGATCGCGCGCGCGGCTGACGGAGGCGACTGGGCCTGCGCCGACGACGCCGCAGCCTCCGCGGCGGCGATGGTCGCCTTGCGGCGGAGCAACGCCCCCGCGGCGCCGGCAGTGGCCACAGCCGCGGCTCCCACGCCGCCGCGTCCAGGGAGCCTCCTGTCCCCCTCGTGCAGCGCGGCGAGGAGCCCAACGTGGCCGCCCAGGACGCGGCCCGGTTTGCTGGACGCATCGGGCGGCAGTGGCGGCGAAGAGTCCGAGGACGGGGCCGGCGGGAAGAGGAGGTCTCCCTCGAGGAGCTCGTCGCTCGCCGCGGTGGGGGAGGTGGGAAGAGATGGGGTCGGCGAGGTGAAGAGCCCGAGGAAGCGGTCGGCCGGCGGCGAGCGGCGCGTGCGGGCGGCGGAGTCCATGGTTCGTGGTGGTGGTCCCCCTCTCCGGCGAGGGCCGGTGGTGTCAGGAGGTGGGGGCTGCGTGCTTGACTTTTTCGAGCATTGAGGATGGGGGGGGGGGGGGGGGGGGGGCGCTCTGGGTTATTATATACGATGGCCCACGTATTGAGAGTCGAGAGGCCCAACTTGGCCTTTTCAGGGATGGGACTACTGCCCAATGCACACACTGGACTAAATGAGCTTAACTGGCTGGCCACGAAAACTTGGGCTTAAAATAGTCCCATATTTTGCTGAGAAAGTACTGCTCGTTGTCGATGTACATCCATTAACCGTTAAATCAAGGTATTTAGCCTCCCTAACTATGAAAACCAGTGCAAATTGACTTCTTCGGTGGTTAGTGTGGCATGTTGATTGTGGACGTGGCAGGTTCACGATGGTCCTTAACTTAATAAGTCAGCATGGTGGTGTCAGCTCTCACTCTGTTTATTCCCTCTCCTCTCTTCCTCCTACTTTTGTTCTTTCTCACACTGGCAGCATCACTACAAGCATGATTGGGTAGTGGCAAGGCAGACACCAGTGATGACTATTGCAGACATGGGCAACCTAACAAAGCTATGCACCACAAAGGTGCTGGTCCATCTCAACACGTCGGAGATTTGCCATCTCATGTGGTACCTAATGACTTTCGTAGGAGGTGACAGCAGCATTGTCAACCACCTAGGAAGACAAAGATCTACATGAGGCGATAGTAGGAACCCCTGCTACAGATCCCCTGCTAAATAGGCCAACTAAAGTCTTCATCGTCGCCAAATTCACCTTCTCAAGGTTAGGGTAAAGCAACACTTAATCTTGCTACAAAGCCGAAGAAGGCAGCGGCAAGGAACCCACGGTGGGCGACAGCGTTGTGCCAGATCAAAGCCGAAGGAGGGGCTTAAGCTCCACCCTTGTCACTTGCATCCCGTTAATAGAAGAAATTGGCATAGACCAGTGTATTGGTATGGTGGTTTTGGTGTATTTGATGAAAGTCGATGGTTTTTGACAAGGCCGATGGCGATGGATCGGCTAGAGTTGATAGCTGATTAATCGGCTGAAGACAATAGTTGATGGATTGGTTGGCAAGTTTGAGTTTGGGTCCAAGGGGATCAATTGGCTCGTGAATGATTGAGTCCATGTCGGTTTGGGGAAGACAAAAAAAAGTTATCTTTAAGGATATCTATTTTAATTAGATAAGATTGTATTATAATTAGAAAGGTTTGTTAGTTTCTGTTTGTTTCGTGGTTGTCGTGGATATTGTAACCACATTGGGCATATGTAATCCAAGGGTATAAATATAAACCCTATATTACTGTAAAAAAGAAACACACATAACTCAATACAACAATACTCTCAGCATATCCGCGAGTTTTGGCTCTCAACACATGGCTATATTGTTTTGATCTTCAACGAAGGGGTAAGTTTCGCTACCTGGCAGTTGTATCGGCTAGACTGGTCTCATCTAAGGCTGCATCGCTTCGTTCTCTTAGATTTCCCTAGTTCGATTGATATGATTGTTAGTTTACTTTGATATATCAATTTTGTCTAAGACTGTATCATTTTGATTTCTTAGATTGATCTAATGTATCCATCATGCTTGTATAATATCTATCGGCTAAGTAGTCTTTTCTTATTATCTTTAATATAATATTATCTCGGTTAGATCCGTTCTATTAGATTGTTGCTAATAAATTAAATCCTACTAAGTTGGTAGGTTTTATGCAACGTTTCATCGAAGTTTTAGCCGATAAGGTATCTTTATAATTAAGCTTTAAGTTTAATATGTATCAAATCTCTAGACAATATATCAATTTTTATCATGAGCTATCATTACATATATCGGACCACTAGTCGATGTTCATCTTTTGTTTCAACGATTAATCTACTATCGATCAATCTAGTTTTACTAGATTCAATCTTATATTGTCTTGTTTTAGTCTAACTTATCAAAATTATCTTTACTAAGGCTAGCATCGTGATTTAGTATGTTTCGTCCCTTCTATCTGCTAAGCTAGCCGATGAGCTTACTCGTCTATGTCATTTTATATGTATCACTATGCCTGCATCGGTCTTATCACTAGTATGTAAGTGATATCATTTTCATTGGCCATCAGTTGATAGAAGGAGCTCATATTGGTCATTAGGCTGATTGGCTCAAGTTTTTAACTTTTGTTCATATTTCTTGTCAATTACATGATCAAATTAACTGGCACACCTTTAACGAACCAAGCTAGGACTTGCACTAGAGTTAAGTAGATCTCTGAGGCTATTGTATGCAACGCAAGGGTCTTGACGATTTTTGCACCAACACACTTTTGGCACGCCCAGTGGGACATATTTGACCAAATCGCGGTGGGACACCAAGCTAAAGATATCTAACAAGGTCAACAATGAGAATATTATCCCTGTTACCATAGAGAATCTAATCGATGGATAGAGAGAACAAGTGCATGTGTTGGTAGATGGATATCAGAAGACGTGTTTGGAGTCTTATAGAATGACTGATAGGGCCCGACGCAGAAGACTTCGTTCCCAAAAACAATACTATTTGAGGAGTCGAGTCATGTACCATCAAATCCCCCAAACAATCTTTAGGACATTATCAATGAGGCAGTAAATCATACGTTGATCAATCAGTTTAGAGTGTTGGTGAATACATTCCAAAACCTCGTTAAGAAGATAGTTGATGGATCCGTATATAAAGAACCTTCTCAAGACACAATGTGCCTCCTAGAAAGGCCGAAGTAAGGCTAGAGCGTAAGAAGAGAGCTTTTCTCAACTTCGGCATAGAATTAGGATGGGAGGCAGAAGGGTGAAGCACTTGCCACGCATCGCTGCAAGATAAATTATGGGGTAGAACAAGGGTGTGGTGGAGGGATGACAGAGTAGGGAAGCTCGTAGAAAGAATAGAATCAATACCAGCAACCTCATAACCAATATCAAGCATCACAGAATCAGTATCAACCACTCCACGATTAGTATCAAGACTAGTATCAAGCACAGCGATCGTAGTATCAGGAGTTATAGCAAGACCAATATCAAGTGTGGCATCCTTAATATCAAGTGCCTATCTATCAGGTTCCACAAAATTATCCTCAGAAACCAAGAGATGATGATTAGACAGCTAGGATCACGGAGGTGATGACGAAACAGTTTGGCTTAAGGCCTAAGGAGCAAACATATATGTACAATCACCCTTATCCAGACTGGTTTGATAGTGTTCCTCTACCTCACCAATACAAGAGACCATACTTTTTCAAGTTTTTAGAGGAGGACAACACTTCCATCGTGGAGCATGCAAGTTGATTCTTGGTCCAATGTGGGGAGGCATTGGCTAAAGACGCTTTGAGAGTTCGATTTTTTTCCCTTATCGTTATCTGGATTGGTTTTCACATAGTACTAATCGCTTCCCCCGAATTCTATGAGAAATTAGGCTGATATGGAGAAATAGTTCCATATGTATTTCTTTTTTGGATTCATGAAATGTGCCTCATGGACCTAACAATAGCAAAGCAGAGGATGGATGAGTCGGTTACAGATTATATTCGGTGATTCCGCAACATTCGGAGCCAATGCTATAGTTTAAACTTGAATGATGGGCAGTTAGCCAAACTGGCTTTTCAAGGGTTGCTGGGCCCTATTAGAGATAAGTTCTCATCACAAGAGTTTGAAAGCTTAGCGCAGGTCATATAGAAGGTATCGACTCGTGAAAGTCGATTCCAAGAGGCTAGAAAAGAGAGGCTTCAAAGGAAGATCAATCGTTTTTAGGCCTATCTATTAGATGAGGAAATAGATGAGGGCTCTGATGTTAAGATTGATATGGCCGAGTGGGTTAAAAATAAGAAGCCAGTATTTTGTCCATGGGAAAAGATTATTGGCAAAGACGAGAGGTATGATTTTGATATCAATAAAGCTAATAAGATCTTTGACTTCCTGCTCCAAGAGAAATATATCCTTTTATTCGTAGGTGCTAGCCGCCAAAAAATCCCGTGACGAGGGAGGGACGGCGGCTCGGTCATGCGAAGGCCTGGGAGGTCTACTTGTCTCTAGTGCAGGTCTTTAGGTCTCGAGGTTCGCGGGCGTGCCAGTCAATTTGACCCTGCAATTGACAAGGAGGTAAGACGAGCGGGTCCGATATAGACGCTCGCTATCGGCTGGCTGCCGATAGGTTCGGGATGCTGTTTGATCGGCTGAGGAGCCGATGTGGACAGGTGTAGACGATCGATCGACCGTAGAGCCGATGGAGGAACCAGGGTGTGCTTAGAGGATATCAAGGCGCACGGGATCCCTCCGGACAGCCGAACAGTGATTCATCGGCTGGAAAAACCGATAAAAGCGGATGCGGCCTAGGCGATGATTAGCGCAAGAAGGCACGGGCTGCAAAGCCGATGCCGCTACGGATATGACAGCAAGAGACCCATCGCCCACCGTGGCAGCGCCATCAACACCGAACCTCGAAGATCGGACCTAACCGAGACAGTACGAGGCCGGGGCCAGCGGTAATGATACAGAGGACGCCGGATCGGCTATGCCGTAGCAAGGATAGGAACGATCCCATCGGCTAGCTGAGCCGATGAGGGGACGCCTCTCTGAAGGCGGGTGCGTATCGGCTGGAGGTCCGATACGTTTAGCGTTACGCGTCGTGGGATGCCTCTAAAGGCTGATGCGTATCGGCCAAGGGGTCGATGCGCTGGGCGTGAAGCACAGAGCATGGATAACTCATCGGCTAGCACTCCGATGATACGCCGTGCAGGAGACTATAGGCCTGAAGCTCGATCTACCATCGGCAGCCCCGTAGGTCGGACCTAACCGATGCAGCACGAGACCGACGACGGCAGAGGGAGCTTAACAAGCCAATAGGTCCAGCACGGACGTGATGCGATACATCCAATCGGCCTAAGAGGTCGGACATAACCGATGTAGCCTTAGACAGAGCAGGACATATCGGGATGGTGGCGGGACTTACCCCTTCGCCGGAGATCGGACTTAACCGATGCAACCCCGCGTCGAGAGCCAGAACCCGCCGGTAGAACCTATATGAACTAGGGTAGCGATGCGCCGAGTTTGAATATGATCGAGAGATATATTACATGTTTCCAGGGGGTCTATATTTATACCCTGGATTTACAGACAGAGTCCGACGTGTCTACGACCATCGGACATTATTTCCTAGTAAGAACAAAGGAAAATATTCCTAAAGAAGTTAACTAACCAGCTAGACCTTCCTAATTGAGTAAGGTTACAATTTACAAAAATAAACACCCTGCCGTGGAGTCCATGGCTCCTCCGCAAACCCGGTTTCATCTGAATAATCTTCCAATTTGTAACCGAGCCTTCCTTTGCTGCAACCTGATCGGCTTCTCCACTGTAGCTATTGGACCTTCTTTAAGTCAAGCCGATCCTTCTCCTTCCTTCCCTCGGGCTTCTCGGACCTGATCCCGATTGGACAATCCCCTGTCTTCAAGCTGATCCAATCTTCTACTAATCTGATCAGCTTTTCAACAGTTCTCCATCGGCTTCTTCTCAGTATCTCCATCGGTCGATGGTTGTATCAAACCCTCCAACGGACCTCTCAGCCGATCGGTTTTAGCCCCATCGGATCTCCCAGCCGATCGGCTTTAGCGCCATCGGATCCGCGAGATTTTGGCGTTAACACATGCCCCCCAATTTCGGAGTTTGCCAACAGACTACGAAATTCTGAGCTGTTAGAAACCTCTGCAAATCAGGATGACCCGTTAAAACCCCATTAATCAGCTCAGATCTCTACCTAGGTCGTTCCACCTCTATAAAATATATCCCCTCCTCAGCCTTCTTTCACACACTTCTTCTCATCAAAAATCCCAAACCTCAACGAGCTCCGTAGGCATCCGCAAATTTCTACGAATCTCGACGGGCTCAGAAGACTGAAGGCGAGCTCTCGCAGATTTCTTCATCGGCCGCTACTCCTTCGTTTGCGCAATGGCTTCCACACACATAATCCCTGAGGTAACCATTATCTGCTCTTTCATCCTATGTTTTGCATGATTCCTCTCCATCCCGATTTCTCATCAGTAGTCGGGTTCTGGTTTCTGTAGGATCTTAAGAGTCAGATCACTATTCCAATCTCTGACCGCCCCGGTCACTTCTTTCTTGGCCCTATGGATAACGAGGATCCGACTGATTTCATCAACTCCGAAACAGAAAGGATCCCGTTCAAGAACTCATCCATGGCCATCACCGATTGGGCTCACAGCTTCAGATCTTGGCCTAGCAAACTCCCTCAATGGAGGAACTGGTATCTTAGGGTTTCTGCCTCCAAAAAGACTTTATGGGAGGATCTGGAAATAGACCATTGCATCAACCTTTCCTTAGTCAATATGGAAAGGAATGAACCTCTGCTTGCATCGGCTTCTTACTTCTGGTTGGACATCTTGAATGCCTTCATGTTCGGGCATGGGCCGATGACTCCCACCTTGATGGATGTTACTATGTTGACCTGCCTCAACACCACCCACTACATGAACCTTTTCAGCCTCAGATTCAAACCTAAGCATCGACTAAACACCAAGAATGTCAGAGGTTGGACTAAGTACATTTCCTTGCATAACAAATCCTCCGTCCCAGTCGATGGACGTGAACATGTAGGGTTCTTGAATCTTTGGCTGGAACGATTCTTCTTTGGCGATTCGACTCTCGGTCCAACAACGAACATGCAATGTTTGGCAGAGCTCCTAGCCGATCACTACCAAATTCCCCTGGGGCATTATCTTCTCGGAGCAACTTATCATCTGCTCCATCAAGTTGCGACCAAGCTATCAACAGGCCATCCAGTCGGACATATCGGCGGACCCTGGTGGTTTATACAACTTTGGTTGAACGTCTACACCTCCAAAGTCGTTGCTAGGCCCCCTTTCTCTTCCATGACATTCCCAACTGATTACCCAGAAGAAAACGAAGCTAGCCGACGCCGATGCATTTCGCTGGGTGAAGCTTCATCGGCTCTTCCTGGAAGCAAAATGACCCCCCTCGGACTCAGCCGATGGTTTAAGTGTTTCTACTATGTCTTCACCAAAGAGGTCACCATCTGGTTCGCGTACGAGGATGACTCGTCCTTTGAAATGTCTTCTAGGTTTCATCCGATGAATGCCTTAGCCGATGAAGAATTGAAGACCATCTTTTTATCCTCCATAACTCCTTGTCTTCTGCCGATCGGATTTTTAATGGGCCGATCCCAACATCCATCATACGAGTTCTATCATCCTTTGGTTAGTGCTCGTCAGTTGGGCTTCGGCCAACTCCCCATCGGCTTGTTTTTCATCGGCAAACTCCGAGCCCGCGGAGAAGTGAAAAGCGGCTTAGAGTATAACCGACTTAGTTCGATGAAATCGAACTTGTCCTTAGGGACTATCTCCACCTTCGAGCCCTGCATATCCAATACCAAAATCTTCGCTCGATGGTGGTTAGAATGGGAAAGGCACTTGTATAGTCTATCGGCTGAACATTATTGCCTTCGTCTCAATCCCGACTACATGGAATCCGATGAAGAGGTAATACTTCTCTCACTATCATGTCTTCATTGTATTGAATTTCAACCGTATCTTGATTCCCGTGATTCCACAGGCTGGCGACAAAGACGCACCTTCGACCAGCGCAAGTGGTCGACCGATTATCTATCAACCTCCATCGGCCAGATCCCTCCTTGGGCAAAGCGGTCCACCTCCATCGGCTCTCCTCCGAGTGTCACAGGTGTCAGGGTCAAAGCGCAAGAAACCGTCTGCTCGATCGGTTTCTAAGAGACGGAAACCCGATGCCGATGTTGTCATCGTTGCATCGGCTTCGCGAAGCCCTTCTCCTACGGCAATTCTAACTCCTCCCGTATCTCCGCTGGTAGGTGTCAGCATCAATTCTCTATGGCCTTTGTTTTATCCTGACACCTTCGCTTTGCAGCCTGAACCATCGGCTCCTGAAGTCCAAACGTTGGACCATGTTACTGGGGTTGAGCCGATGGTATCCTCTGAAGTTTTAGCATCTACTCACACTGCCCCACATCAAGCTGATACCCGCACAAGAATTGCTCCCACTGTCTCTCAGGTACGTCCATCATACATGTCAATTTTTCTTGACTTATGATCTCCAAGTTTACTAACGTTGTTATACAATCATTAGCCGATCTGTTCTCCTTCGACATCGGCAAATACCTAGAAGCAGAGGAAGACTCAGCCACCAGCACAACGATCGAAACATTTTTGCCAACCGATGCACGTGAGCAGTTGTCAGATATTATGCATCGGCTGGAGGTTCCGATTGACTCGCTGGTGGAAGATTGCGGGTCGATCCGGGGAAGACTTGCAGAAATTCAACACCTCCTGCCTGTGGAACTATCGGATGAACTCACGCCTGCTACTTACTTGGAATTCCAAAGGACCCAGCTGACTGCATCAAGACGACGCATAGCCGATCTCGCTGAGCAAAGTCACCTGGCTCACAACGATCGGCTGACTGCCCTTGATGAAAAGAAGAAACTTGATGAAATGTCAGCTGACCTTCAATACGCCAACACCAAGCTTGGCCTCTTGAAGAAACAAGAAGCCGATTTGATGGTGGAACTCGAAGAGGTTCGTGAAGACATCAATTCCACCGAGTCCCATCTCATCGGCCTACCAAAGTCGATCCAAAACCAAGAGGCCAAGGTAGCAGACAAAGTGCGGCTAGCAGTTCGCCGGCACAAGACCTTGAAAACTATCCCCAGATCAGATGAAGATGACATCCACGCCATCAACGATATAGATCAAATCTGTCTGCGCGCGATTGAGGCCGTTAAGAAATTCTTGTAAAATTTAAGCCACGGAGAAATCCAGATGTCATCTTGAACATTAACTTTTTGCAGTAAAATTCAATCAGCTTGATCAACAAAAGTTGTGTAAATATTTTCTCTAAAGGCGATATCTCCACGATATCGGCTATGTGTAACCGATACAAACTATATCGGCTTCCGTACATTGTCCATCGGCTATGCTCCAGCCGATCACACGGATGATACCGTCAGCTGGTACTACCTCTGAAACCTCATCCGTCTTGAATCGGCTATACTCAGCCGATTTAGGTGCCTACCCACACGCTAGGATAATACTTTTTTAAATATTTGCCATTAAACGCTTTGGTAAACTTCTCTCCTTCAAGACTTCCCAATATGTAAGCATTGCCAGGCACACACCGATTGATCCGATAAGGTCCTTCCCAATTCGGCGACTATTTTCCAAACTTATTATCCCTAGATCCAATCGCCAAAATTAACTTCCAAACAAGATCTCCTTCAGAAAAGGATTTGGTTATTACTTTTTTGTTATAATGCCTAGCGACCTTAGCCTTATTTTTCTTGATCTTCTTAAATGCTTCTAACCGACTCTGAGTCAAATCATCAAGCTCATTGGTCATCAACGTGTAATAATCATCGGCAATCAACTGATCCTGTAAAGACTCCCGCCTGGAACCGATGATAACTTCCCACGGAAGAACTGCTTCGTGACCGTATACCAACTGATATGGTGGCACATGGGTAGATCCATGACACGTCATCCGATAGGGCCATAACGCATCGTTCAAAGTGACATGCCACCTCCGTGGTTGTTCATCAGTCTTACGCTTGATCAATTTTATTAAACTCTTGTTAAAAGCTTTCGTCTGTCCATTAGCTTGAGCATAATACGGTGACGAGTTTAGCAACTTAATCCCCATACTGGCAGCAAACCCTTGAAACTCTTCTGACATAAAGATAGAACCCTGATCAGTGGTAATTGTCTGTGGAATTCCAAATCGATATATGATATGCCCCTTGATGAATTCAATCGCGTCCCTGGAAGTAACCTTCTTCAAGGAAATAGCTTCTACCCACTTTGTAAAGTAGTCCGTTGCCGCCAATATGAACTTATGCCCTTTATTGGACGAAGGATAAATCTGGCCGATCATGTCAATTCCCCAACCTCTAAACGGCCATGGCTTGACTATCGGATTCATAACCGACGCTGGAGCTCGTTGCACATTCCCAAACTTCTGACAATCTTGGCAGCCCTTGTAGTATTTAAAACAATCCTCTAGCATACTCGGCCAAAAGTATCCAGCCCTCCTTATCATCCATCTCATGTTATGAGCCGATTGATGGGCTCCGCAGACGCCCTCATGCACCTCGCTCATCACCAACGCGGCTTCTTCAAAACCCAAACACTTCAAGAGCACTCCATCGACTGATCGATAATACAACTCTTCATCAAGTAGAATGTACTTAATAGCCTTGTACCGAAGCTTCCTTGAAACCGATCTTGATGGATTCTGCAAATACTGAACGATCTCCCATCTCCAATCATCGGCATCCATACGGTTTTTGATATCGGCTATCTCAACTTCCACTCTACTGTTCAGCCGATACCCTGAAGCAGTCTGAGTGAGATCATTGGCCTCCGTGTTTTGCTCTCTAGGAATATGATCCAATGTCACTATCTTAAAATCCTTTAGCAACTGTTGACATTTCTCATTGTATGACTTCAGAATTTCGTCCTTGCATTCGTACTCCCCAGATAATTGTTTGATTACCAACAAAGAATCTCCAATGACCTCTATCGTATCGGCTCCAATTTCTTTCAACAATTGAAGTCCCTTGAGCACTGCCTCATATTCTGCTTGGTTATTTGTACTATACGGTTTGATTGTGAAGGAAAATTCGAAACTTGCCCCTCGAGGTGAAATAATCACCAAACCGATACCAGATCCATGTTTGCAAACCGATCCATCAAAGAATAACGTCCACGGGATCAGCTCCACATAATTCTCTTGGATTCCTTTATGCTGTACAATAAAATCGGCTACCGCTTGTCCCTTGACTGCCTTAGCCGATTCATACCTCAGATCAAACTCCATCAGAGCGAATATCCATTTTCCAACCCGTCCCCTCAAGACTAGAGCCGATAGCATGTATTTAATCACATCGGCTTTGCAAAGCACTGTACACTCAGCCGATAGAAGATAATGCCTTAATTTTGTACATGAGAAATACAAACATAGGCATAACTTTTTCACAGCAGGATACCTAGTCTCAGCATCCAGAAGTCATCGGCTTAATTAGAATACTACTCGTTCTTTTGACTCAAATTCTTGTACAAGCACTGATCCGATTGACTTCTCATCAGCTGACAAATATAATTTGAATGGTATTCCCTTTTGCGGTGGAATCAACACTGGTGGAGAATTCAAGTATTCCTTGATATGATCAAAGGCTTTTTGCTGGTCATCACCCCACACAAACTCTTGATCGGCTCGTAACCTTAATAAAGGAGTGAACGACTCAATTCTTCCCGATAAGTTTGAAATAAATCTCCTTATGAAATTGAGTTTGCCGATCAAGGACTGCAGCTGTAGTTTGTTGCTGGGTGGCTCGGTGCTCTGCATGGCCCTAATGCTTCGTTGACTGACTTCAATTCCTCTCTCATGCACCATGAAACCCAAAAATTGTCCAGCCGATACGCCAAAAGCATACTTGTGAGGATTCATTTTAAGTCTGTATTTCTTCGTCCTCTCAAGCACTTTTCATAGATCGGCTATATGTTCTTCAATACTTTTGGATTTCACCACCACGTCATCAATGTATATGTCCACCAGCTGTCCGATAAGATCATGGAATATGTAGTTCATGGCTCTTTGATAGGTAGCATCAGCATTCTTTAATCTGAAAGTCATGACTACCCACTCGTATAAACCAATAGCTCCAGGACACCTAAATGCAGTCTTGTGGATATCTTCTTCGGCCATGAAAATTTGATTGTAGCCTACATTTTCATCCATAAAGCTAATAATCTTGTGACCAGATGCAGCGTCAATTAATAAATCGGCCATCGGCATCGAATATTCGTCTTTAGGGGTTGCCTTGTTCAAATTTCGGAAGTTGATGCATATTCTTAACTTTCTATTTTTCTTTTTCACTGGAACAATATTGGATACCCACTCGGCATATCGACATGGTCTGATGAAATTTGCATCGTATAACTTCATGATCTCCGCCTTGATTTCATCGTGCCATTCTGCTTTGAACCTCCTCTGTGGCTGCCTAAATGGCCGATATCCTGGTCTGATAGGAAGCCGATGTTCCACAATTGATCGGCTTAATCCAGGCATCTCATTGTAGTCCCAAGCAAAGCATTCCTAGAATTCCTTTAATAAATTTATCAGCTTTTCTCGGAATTCAACACATAGATTTTAGTAATGTACGTTGGCCTCGACCTGTCTCCTGGTCCTATGTCTATTTGTTCCATCTCATCGGTCAATATAAAACCTTGCCCTAATTTCCCTTCGGAGTTTTCTAAAGTTCCCATGGAAACAATGGATCCGAGTCGGCTTGTTGAATCGGCTTTATTCCTTTATCAGTCACCTCCAGGAAATTTTCCACCCATGTTTGTCTGGATAGGCAGTTGAAACCATCAGCTTCCCAGAATGGCACATCAGTTGTTGCCACGCTAGTCGACTGATCAGCCGTGATCACTTCAACTCTGTCTCCTTGCCATTGTATGAGGCTTTGATGCATTGTTGAAGGAATACAACAGTTAGCATGAATCCAATCCCTACCAAGGAGTAGGCTATATGACCCCTTACTATCGATGACAAAAAATGTGGTAGGCAATGTCTTACTTCCAACCGTTAGCTCCACATTCAGTACTCCTTTGGTTTCTGATGGATTACCTCCGAAGTCCTTCAACACCATATTTGTCTTGACTAAGTCTCCAGCCGTCTTACCCAATTTACGGTATGTAGAATACGGCATCAAATTGACGGCTGCGCCTCCGTCAACTAGCATCTTTGCCATCGGCTTACCATCGACATATCCGTTGATATACAATGGCTTTAGGTGCCGATGTTTGGATTCTTCTGGTTTGTCAAATATGGCTTGACTCGGTTCCAATATTAATTGGGCAAAATGCTCTTCTTGACCTTCTTCATCCGACACGTGTGCTTTATATTCTATTGGCAAAAAGAATACCATGTTAGCCTGAAACGATGTACCAGCCTCTTCCTCGTTTTGCTTTACTTTCCATACTTTTTTAATTTTTTGGTTCCGATCGGCTTCTTCATGGTCCTGCCGTTGTCTTTTATGCTGCTCTTTATGTCGTAGCCGTTGTGCCCTCCTCTTCTGATTCTTTGTAAAAATCCCGGATGGACACCACTGATCATTCATGGTGTATAACCCTTTGTTTAACTCCTGGTTCTTAACTGCCTTTTGACCATGCCCTTCGTTGATCGGCCCCAATCGGCTATATGCCGATGCCCTAGCGATGGAAGGCCGATCATACAACGTTCGGCTCTAGTCACAGTACCGAAATCCTGGTTTATTGCATTTAGGATAGTCCTCAATTGACGGCAACCTCATGTTTTGATCCCAACAATACTGAAAAAAGGGACAACCCCAGTGTGGATTATACCTTTCTTGTTGTATTGTGGCTTGTCTTTCTTCGTCCTGTAGTCTGAAATATTTTTTGATTAAATCCGATGAAGTAACCTTTGACCTCTTCCAGCGCTTATTTTCATCGGACCAATCTCCTGATGTTCCTGCAATCACCATATTCACCGGGAAAGGATGCCCGTCAACCCTCATCGGCCTTTTGTCCTCGAACTTGATCCTCCCCTGTTCGACAGCCAATTGTAACTATTGCCGGAAGACCTTGCATTCATTGGTATGATGAGATATTGAATTGTGCCACTTGCAATACTTCTTTTTTCTGAGTTCTTCAGCAGCTGGGATTACATGATTCGGTAGCAACTGGATCTGCTTCTCTTAGAGGAGAAGATCAAATATCTTATCAACTTTGTTAACATCAAAATCATATCTTTCTTCTTTATTTGTTTTCTTGATCCATGGACATGATACGAGTTTTCTATTCCTGGTCCATTCCGCCAGTCCTACCTCCGCATCGGATCCCTCATCATCCGAGTCCGATGCGTATACTTGTAGCTGATCGGCTTTTCGATGGAACCTTTCTTTCTTGGCACCTGCAAATCGGCTTTCATGAGCCGATACTTTCTGGAGTAGATGAGACAAACTTTCGAATTCTTGTGAAGAGAAACGCTCCCGAATCGAAGCCAACAATCCTTGGAAAGCCAAATCGGCTAATTGTCCATCACTTAAAATGAGACTGTAGCATCGGCTTCTGACGTCTCGGAAACGTTGGATGAAATCTGGGACGGATTCATCGTGCCTTTGTCTAACCGATGTTAAGTCTGATAATCTCAACTCTTGAAGTCCGGCAAAGAAATATTTATGAAACTGTTTCTCCAAATCAGCCCATCCCCTGATTGAATTTGGAGGTAATGAAGAAAACCAAGCAAAGGCTGGTCCAGACAAAGACAATGGAAACAATCGGACCCTCAGAGCTTCATCAGTTGATGCCTCCCCGCATTGAGCCAGGAAGCGGCTAATATGTTCCATCGTAGATACATTATCTTGCCCTGAGAACTTGGAGAAATCTGGAATTTTGAATCGATGCGGCAGCGGAATTCTATCGAACCACTCTGGGTAAGGGTGTCGATACATGAAAGTTTGTTCTTTAGGCTTGATACCGAATTGCTCCCTTACAACTTCCGTAATCCTGGCAGTCCAATCTTCTTCCTTTAGGTTCTCCTTTTGGTACTGTGGGATCGAAGTTGGTATCTGACATGATCCATAATGATCTCCTTGATAGTTATTACCAGGATATTCTTGTTTATATCCCCCGTAATAGGCCGTCTGATGATACCCTGGCATCATGTCTTCATGTTGCCCCCCAATCCTCTCTTGCACTGGCGGAAACATATTTGCCGATATATCCCTTCTGGATCCATAAGTAACTTGTGGTTGTCCTGTTTTCATCGGCAAATATACCGACCCTTCATCAGGTTCCTTAACAATAGATCCATCCACAGTTTTCTTGATTAAGTTGTGCAAAGTATTCACCAGTACACCCGATTGGTTAATAAGCGCATGGTGAACAGCTTCGTCAACTATCTCCTGTAGTGGCTTTTGAGGACTGATGGGCGGCGATCGGCTCGATTCTCCTTCCAAAACAGGCTTTGGCATTTTGTACTTTTGAATCGGCCCTTGTCGAGTCATACTGAAGGACTCCAGACAGAGCTTTTGAAAATTAGCTATGTTCTGCTCCACCTGGTATCTCTACTCCTCAGTTAAATCCTTCATCGTTATTGGGATTATATTGTCTGCGTTGATTTCTTTACCCTCCATTCGAGCACTATTGATTGAAGGGCTTTCAACTGATGAAAAAGGTCTTCTTGTCCCACTGGGCGTGCCAAGAGGCATGCTCGCCGCCAAAAAATCCCGCGACCAGGGAGGGACAGCGGCTCGGTCACGCGAAGGCTTGAGAGGTCTGCTTGTCTCCAGTGCAAGTCCTAAGGTCTCGAGGTTCGCAGGTGTGCTAGTCAATTTGACCCTGCAATTGACAAGGAGGTGAGACGAGCGGGTCCGATACAGACGCTCGCTATCGGCTGGTTGCCGATAGGTTCGGGATGGTGTTTGATCGGCTGGGGAGCCGATATGGACAGGTGTCGACGAGTGGTTGACCGTAGAGCCGATGGAGGAACCAAGGTGTGCTCAGAGGATATCGAGGCGCACGGGATCCCTCCGGACAGCCGAACAGTGATCCATCGGCTGGAAAAACCGATGAAAGCGGATACGGCCTAGGCGATGATTAGCGCAAGAAGGCACGGGCTGCAAAGCCGATGCCGCTACGGATATGACAGCAAGAGATCCGTCGCTCGCCGTGGCAGCGCCATCAACACCGAACCTCGAAGATCGGACCTAACCGAGACAGTACGAGGCCGGGGCCAGCGGCGATGATACGGAGGACGCCAGATCGGCTTTGCCGTAGCAAGGATAGGAACAAACCCATCGGCTAGCTGAGCCAATGAGGGGACGCCTCTCTGAAGGCGGGTGCGTATCGGCTGGAGGTCTGATACGTTTGGCGTTACGCATCGTGAGACGCTTCTAAAGGCTGATAAGAATCGGCCAAGGGGCTGATGCGCTGGGCGTGAAGCACAGAGCATGGATAACTCATCGGCTAGCACTTCGATGATACGCCGTGCAGGAGACTATAGGCCTGAAGCTCGACTACCGTCGGCAGCCCCGTAGGTCGGACCTAACCGATGCAGCACGAGACCGACGATGGCAGAGTGAGCTTAACAGGCCAATAGGTCCAGCACGGACGTGATGGGATACATCCGATTGGCCTAAGAGGTCGGACCTAACCGATGCAACCTTAGACAGAGCAGGACATATCGGGATGGTGGCGGGACTTACACCTTCGCCGGAGATCGGACTTAACCGATTCAGCGCTGCGTCGAGAGCCAGAACCCGTCGGTAGAACCTAGATGAACTAGGGTGGCGATGCGCCGAGTTTGAATATTATCGAGAGATATATTACATGTTTCCAGGGGGTCTATATTTATACCCTGGATTTACAGACAGAGTCCGACGTGTCTACGACCATCGGACATTATTTCCTAGTAAGAACAAAGGAAAATATTACTAAAGAAGTTAACTAACCAGCTAGAACTTCCTAATTGAGTAAGGTTACAATTTACAAAAATAAACACCCACTGATGAGCTAAAAGAGAAGAGGTACTGCAAATGACACTACTCGATCTTGCACCACACTAACGAGTTTAAAGTGTTTTAGCAATAGATTCAATCGACCGTCGAGCAAGGAAGAATTAAGTTTGATAATAAGAGGCCGATGAAGATTGATGGTCATTTATTCCTTGTGAATATGGTGTTTGTGGAGTCAACAAAGAGGTAAGCATATGGTTGAGATCATTGAAAGTACAAAAGACTGAGGGTGACATCATCATAATTAATTGAAAAATATCAAAAGTGACGAGGAAAGGACTAGAAATCGACGTCATCATTGACAGAGGAGGATGAGATTTACTGCAATCCCCACAGGAGTTTCCTCTTTTTTTTTGATTCTGTTGGGATCAAAGGATGATACTTCCGTTAGTTGATGACTGTCGAGAGTGCAATGTCCGATTGCACGAAGTCAATTGGCATTTAACACTGGCTTATAGGACAAGGCAGGAACGACATGAGTCTTGAGATCGGCTACATCATCTACGGAGGATCAATCATGAGTTGTATGTGAGATTTGAACATCCATGCTAGTGAGTGTTGGTGCACGACTGAGTTGACCTATGGGTCAATATGTCAAGAGAACGATCTCAAAGCAAAATTTGACAAGGTGTTTAATAGAGAATGCCAAGGTCAAAATCTTTAATGGTGCCCTAGCAACAAGTTCAGGAAGTGCCAGAAAAAGGGTACAACGACCAAGGGCTAGTGAGCAAGAGGAAGAATGACAATAGCTGCATGAGGAAGCGCAACATCGTTGGCCGGGCAAAGGTGTCCATCAGGAGTGGCGCATCAACATGAAGAATGATAATGTTGACCCATTGGCTTCGATTAGCATGGTGTTTTATTTGCCAATGAAGTAGAGAGTGTCAGGAATTAAGGATGATGAGGCTAAAGAATATATGGCATAGTTGGCTTTAGAGCCCCAGCAGACGGTGTTTGATAAGCCTAGGAAGTTAGAGCATTGACATCTACGTCCACTGTATGCCAAGGGACATGTGGACAGTAAGCTGATGGCAAGAATGCTCGTCAATGGTGGGGCGGCAATCAATTTGATACCTTACCTGACATATCAAAAGCTTAGGAAGACTGCCAAGGATTCATTCAAAACTAATATGGTGCTTAGGGACTTTGGTGGTAATGCTTTAAAAACTATGGAAGCAATTAATGTGGAGCAGGCTGTAGGAAGTAAGACCATACCTACCTCATTCTTTGTCATTGACGCAAAGGAGTCATATAACCTTCAACTCAGGAGAGATTAGATCCATGCCAATTGTTGCATACCATCAACCATGCAGCAGAAGTTGATTCGGTGGCATGGCAATCAAGTCAAAGTGGTCTCAGCTAATCTATTGGGCAGCGTGGCAGCAGTCGATTACTCGTCTTGGGAGCTGGAGGAAGTGGAGCGCATATCCAGTTGGGTGTGGGAAGCAAAATACCTCACGGTTGCCAACCAAATGATACAACCAATTTAGCAAGTCGGTTTAGAAATTTTGCTCTGATGGAGACCATAGAAGACATCGAAGGAAAGTTGGGACAAGATTTTATGTCAGCTGATAACCTGGAGGAAGTAGACATAGGCCCAGGGGATAGGCGGCAACATATATAAGTAAAAAAGTCTATATTGAAATAAGAGAAGAATTAATAAACTTATTAAGAGAGTATCAAAATTGCTTTGCCTAAGAATGTCATGAGATACCAAGACTAAACCGATTGATTGTGTAACATTGTCTTCTTATGAAGTCAGGGTATTGGCCATACAATCAACGGACAAGGAGGTTCAAGATAGAACTACATGAATCTATAAAGGCGGAGATTACAAGATTATATGATGCGAAGTTTATTGGACCATGCTGATACGTCGAATGGGTTTATAATGTAGTCCTGGTATGGAAAAAAAGGGTAAAGTGAGGGTGTGTGCTAACTTTCGGGATTTGAACAAGGCCACCCCTAAAGATGAATACCCAATGCTGAAAGCAGATATGTTGGTGGATGCGGCATCCGGACATAAAATTATTAGTTTTATGGATGGGAATGCAGGATACAACCAAATTTTTATGGTGGAAGAGGATATGCTAAAGACTACATTTCGATGTCTGAGTGCTATCGACTTATACGAGTGGGTTGTCATGACTTTTGGGCTAAAGAACGCTGGTGCCACGTATCAAAAAGCAATGAATTACATATTTCATGATCTCATTGGTGAATTGGTAAAAATTTACATCGATGATGTTGTGGTTAAGTTGAATAGTGATGAAGGTCATCTAGCCGATTTACAAAAGGTTGTGGAAAAAATGAGGAAATATGGATTATGGATGAACTTACAAGTGTGTGTTCGGTGTATCAGCTAGGGAATTTTTGGATTTCATGGTGCACGAGAGAGGTATTGAGATTAGCCAATGGAGCATCAGGGCCATCAAAAGCATGGAGCCACCAATCAACAAAACGAAGTTGCAGTCATTGATCAGCAAGATAAATTTTGTGTGGAGGTTTATTTCAATCTTATCAAGAAGAATTGAGTCATTTACTCCACTGTTGAAATTGAAGGTCGTTCATTAATTTGTATAGGGGCAAGAGTAGCAGAAAGTCTTTGATAGGATCAAAGATTATCTTTGTTCGCCTCTAGTGCTTATTCCACCAAAAAGAGGAAAACAATTTAAGTTGTATATGTCAACCAATGTGAAGTACATTGGATCAATCTTAACATAAGAGATTGATGGGAAAGAAAGGGTCATGTTTTATCTTAGTAGAAGGCTTTTGGATGCTGAGACAAGGTGTCTTGCGGTGCAGAAACTTGGCTTGTGCGTATATTTTTTGTACACAAAATTAAGGCATTATTTGTTATCGACTAAGTGCATCATAGTGTGTAAGCCTAATGTTATCAAGTATATGCTATTAGCACCAATATTGAGAGGCAGGTTCAATAAATGGGCTTTGGCCTTGATGGAGATTGATTTGAGGTATAAATCGATTAAAGCAATACAAGGGTAGGCAATAGCCGATTTTATCGTGAAATGTAGAAATGAGTATATAGGTTATGTTGAGCCAATGCCTTGGACATTATTCTTCAATGGGTCGGTTTGTAAGCATGGATGTGGCATCGGCCTAATTATAATATCACCTTAAAGGACAAGTTTTAAATTCGCTTTTACGATCAAGCCCTATTGCACCAATAATGAAGCGAAGTACGAGGCACTACTCAAAGGGTTATGGTTGTTGAAGGACATTGGGATTGATGCTATAGAGATTGTGGGCGATTCGTTACTAAGGGTAAAGTAATTGGCTAGGGAATATGAATGTAAAGATGATGTTTTGAAGACTTACTATGAGAAATGTAAAGTGTTGTTAAAAAATTTTAGAATGGCATTAGTGGATCATGTTTCCAGAGAGCAGAATATAGAGGTGAATGAGCTTGCCCAAATTACGTCAGATTATCAAATGACCGAGAGGCTGATAGAAGTTGAGATCACTAATATTGATGTTGATAACTGGAGACGAGGGATTGTTGATTACCTACATAATCCATCATGATTAGTCCCAAGGAAGCTTTGTTACAAAGCTGTGATGTATGTATTGCTTGATGGGGAGTTATACTATTGGACGATTTAGGGGGTCTTGTTGAGATGTTTGATTTTGAAAGAAGCCAAAGTGGTTATGTATAAAGTACACAAAGGGATTTGTGGGACCCATCAATTAGCTTATCAAATAAAGTGGTTGTTGAGGAGAGTTGGATATTTTTGCCCAATAATGCTAGAGGATTGTTTCACGTATTACAAAGGATGTTAAGATTGTCAGAAGTTTGGGAGCATCTAGGGAGCGCTAGCATTGGCCATGAACCCGATCATTAAGCCTTGGTTGTTCAGAGGATGGGGGATTGATATGATTGACCAGATAAACCTATCATCAAGCAAAGAGCATAAGATCATATTGGTAGCGACACATTACTTTACTAAGTGGGTAGAAGAAATACCATTGAAGAAAGTTACATCTAAGGATGCGATTGATTTTTTGTTAAGGAACTTATCCTCTATCGGTTTGGGATTTCTTGAACAATTAGAACTGATCAATGATCTATATTCGTGTCCAATGTGTTTCAATAGTTTGCTTATAGTATGGGAATTAAGTTGTTAAATTTGTCGTCTTATTATGCATAAGCCAATGGTCAAGCCGAAGCTTTGAATAAAAGTTTTATAACATTGATCATGCGCAAGATAGACGACAACCACAAAGATGGCATACGACATTGGTTGATTTGTTAAGGGCATATCGGATGGAATGCCATAGATCGACTCACGTGCCGCTCTATTAATTGGTATATGGACATGAAGCGGTTCTACTATGGGACACTCACATCAGCTCTAGGAGGATATCGTTGCTAAATCAACTAACAGCCAATGATTATCACATTTTGATGATGGATGAGCTTGAGGACTTAACATTGAATCGCTTACATGCGATTGAGCGGATTGAAGAAAACAAAGCTAAGGTCATTCAACACTATAATAAGAAAGTGGTTTCTAAATCATTTACCGAAGGCAACCTTGTTTAGAAATTAATTTTGTCAATTGGGTCTAGAGATAATCAGTTTGAAAAATGGCTACCTAATTAGGAGGGACCCTATAAAATTAGTCGTTGTGTGCCTGGTAATCCATATATACTAAAAAAATTTGAAGGTGAAAAATCTGCCGGGGCAATTAATGGAAAATACTTGAAGAAATATTACCCTAGCGTGTGGATTGATTCTTGAATTGGCTAGAACATGGCTAATGTATAAATAAAGCTGACGATGATGCGTTGCCTTAATATAGTTGATGCCAATGGGCATCGCCTTTAGAAAATATTAAAGTAAAAATAAATCACATGAATGGTCAAATTGCGCAAGGATGATGGAGTTATGTTACATGCATCATGCCAAAATTGTTAAACTGTACTAAAGTATAAGGTTACATCAACCTAGGAAGTCCTAGATTGTCTTGACCACACGTAGGTAGATTTGGTTAGCCTCATCGATAATATTGGCATCTTTTGTGTCACATCCTGGGATAGTTTTGATATGTTTGGATTGGTTGACAGTCTAGTGCACTATTTCTTTAAGCTTTGTCTCTTATTCTTGGATCACTTGAGGAAGAGTGGAGATGAAAAGTTTGGCTGCTTCAATGTCCTTGCGCGTATGGTCCAGCTCTAACAACAGGTTAGCCTCTTTTTTCATCAAGTTGGTGATCGTGGCCGCTGTGATAGCTAGGATGGCAGATAGCTCGTCAAGCCAATCCTTGAAGGATTAAGTGGTCGATTGGTCATCCCAAAGGCACTAGGCCAAGATTTGTTAGTTAATGCGATCGGCTATGCATTGTCTAGCCTTCAGGACTTTGAGCCGATGGGACTCCAAGAAGGCTACTGGGGTTAAGGCTTCAACTAGATCTTCCGGTAGTTGATCTAGCACTTTGTGGAGCCTTGCCCTGATTAGCCCCAAGTCATTTACCAGCATATCTATTGGTACATCAAGGTGCTTGAGAATGTCCAGTAGTTGTTCCCAAAAGCTGTTCGTAATAGGGAGAGCTAATGGTGTGCTAGTGAATGCTCTGTCATCTTTCACAAGATATTTGTTGACATTGAAGGAGAAGAGGGAAGTAAGAGGCTGCATGATAGAAAATTCATAAGCTCAGGAATTGGGTTTGGTGATGATCAAGATAAAATTTTACCTGGGGTACATTAGGCTGAGAAGAGGTGTCGGCATTGGTTGAGGGGATGGTAATATCTTGATGTTGGCTTATGCTAGATTGGAATATCATAGTTGGTGGAATAATTTCAGTGTCGCTACTATGGATAGAGTCTTGCAGGGTATCTGATGCTTGGATATCTAGATCAATTTGAGGAGACAATGGTTCGGGCCTCTACGTCTTTGGTAGCGTTGATGGATTGGTGATTGATGCCTCATGCTGAAACAATCAGCTAAAAGGTCGATATTGTCGATTATGGCAGTTAGTGAGGGTAAAAAGATTAATGCTTACCACTAGTGGATGGGGTTCTAACGTGGCATTAGTGTTGAAGACGATATGAACGATGTCATCGGTGGTGGTCTTGGTAGCATCGATAGTGATTCGAACACATGTATGCCTTGGGTGGACTGTAATCTTCTTGCGCTTTTGTTTTTATGTAGATTGACTTGGCATGTTTCCTCAAAGGAGTGTCGATGGTGCAGGGGCACTAGATCCCAAGTGTGGAATGGCTGATGGAGAAAGGTAAGTGATTGGTTGATTACTTTGGTTCATTACAGGGGCATCCACATCAGTGGCCTATAACAATGGATGAGAATAAGAGAGTGTGGCAAGTAAAGAAGAGATGTTGCAAAAGATTTTACCTCACTATCAAAAGCTTCGCAATCAAAGTTGATGGATTTACAATAAGGAGTTACTAATAAATTGAATAGGCGACGCTTCCATTCTTTCCACCATTGGGCAAACATCCTCGAGTTGATGGTGTAGGCTTCTCTGTTTGTGAAGTTGCCTAATGGTAGTGATTCGGAAAGAAGCCTGAGACAATCCTATTCTAATCCGCTTGATACATTATCTGAGGCCTTGACTTTATTAGTAAGATAAAGGCCGATTGGGAGTTGGTCACATCCAAGCTGATGAGCGCAGACTAATGGGTGGTAAAATTTATAAGATGGTTGATTAGATCTACCTTGAGCGATACCGGTGGGAAGAATGCATGAGGTGATAGCTGATATGAAGGTGTTCTTGGATTCTTCATCGATTGAAATGAATATGGGATCAAAGTTATAAGAAACTTCGAAATAAGATGCATCGGTATAAGCAAACTAGATGATGGCTTCTTGGATAAAGCTATCATAGATAGCTTTAAACCAATGGCTTGCATCATCAGGGGCCATCCTATTACTTGGAAGAGCCGATGCTGCTTCTTCAAATGATGAGCATCAACGTGAGACGAGGTCTGTATCCTCCGCGTAGTCTGACAGGTAGAACAGGGTATCAAGAGGAGGAGTGTTTGCTACGGTGGCGGTGTAGAGATCTAACCATGGTTGGATGAACTATCATGTCCCTCCAATGTGACCATCTGAATGACGGGCCGATAGCTTGATGGTTGCTTGATGTAGTAGCAAGTAGCTGGCCCCTAGGAGATACTTGCCTACTAGGGTCTAGTCTCCTACTGCCAATCTTTTTGTGATGCATTGCATATTGGTTGTTGGACCAAGGGTTGATCCACAGAAGATGAAGTATTCTAGCCACAAGTTAAGAAAAGCCACGTGCTCCTTATCTGTTAACGCCAAAATTTGGTAAGCCTAGGGAAAGATTAAAAAGACAATCAATTTAGTAAAGAAGTGTCCGATTGCTATAGGAAAGAAGCCAATTGAACGAAGCAAGTAAGGATTCGGTCCAAGAATAAAAGATTATCTAAATGAGACCGAGTCTGAGGAGGAGCCGTGAAAATCACGGCAGGGTATTCTATATATGTAAATCGTATCTTATATAGATACGAAGGTTTAGTTAGTTTAGTTAACTTTCTTAGAGATATTTTCCTTTTGCCCTTATTACGAAATAACGTCCGATGGTTGTTGTAAATGCGTCAAACTCTGTAATGCCAGGGTATAAATATAGACCCCCTGGGAGCCTGTAACATATCCTTCAATCAATACAACTTCGGCGCATCGCCACCCTAGTTTATATAGGTTTTTACCGGTGGGTTCTAGCTCTTAACGCGAGGTTGTATCGGTTAAGTTCGATCTCTGATGACGGGGTAATTCCCACCACTATCTCGATATGTCTTACTTTGTCTAAAGTTGCATCAGTTAGATTCGACCTCTTAGGTAGATCGGATGTACCGCATCATGTCCGTGCAAGGTTTATCGGTCTATCAAGCTCTCTCTATCATTGTCAGTCTCGTGCTGCATCGGTTAGGTTTAACCTATGAGGTTGTCGACGGTAGATTAAGCTGTATGACTATAGGTCTCTGTACGACGTTTCATCGGAGTGTTAGCCGATGAGTTATCTATACCCTAAGCACCATGCCCAATATATCGACTCCTTCGTCAATACGCACCAGTCTTCAGAGACTTTCCTCGAGCGCCATGCCAAGCGCATCGGCCTTCCAGCTGATACGCGCCTGTCTTCAGAAAGATGCCCTCTCATTGGCTCAGCTAGCAGATGGTTTTGCTTCATCCTTACTTCAGCACGACCGATCCGGCATCCACCGTCCCATTGCCATTGGCCTCGGTCTCGTACTATCTCGGTTAGGTCCGATCTTTGAGATTCGGTGTTGGCGGCATCGTCACGGCGAGCGACGGGTCTCATGCTGCTATATCCTGAGTGGCATCGGCTTTGCAGCCGGTGTCTTTTATATGATTCCTTACTAGTTCGTATATGCCTTCAATGGCTTTCTAGCCGATGAACAAGCAGTACAGCTTCCGTCAGCAACCAGGAGAGATCCTATGTGCTTTGTTGTTCTCTGAATACCCTTTGGTGCCTCGCTTTCGCTATTGGCTCTATGGCTGATGGATCAGGATCTCGCTTTCGCTATACCCAGAGTCATCACGTCCTTCATTGATATCTATCCACGCCTTCATTGGCTCTCCAGCCGATGCAAGAGCGTCCCAATACCTATCGGTGACTAGTCGATAGCAGGAGCCATCCGAATGTGGCCGATGACCACCTCGATCCTATCAGTGGCCAGCCGATAGCGAGAGCTCGTATTAGCCCATCGTCTGACAACCCGTTCTCCTCACCTCCTAGTCAATTGCAGGGTCAAATTAGCTGGCACACCCGTACCTGTACAGTCATGCCGGAGCCGAGCGAACCTCACAGACCCCGGTGCGCGTACCTTAAGCCATGGAGAGAAGCCGACTGGCCTACACTGGAGCTAAGTAGACCTCCTAGACGTCGGCGTGGTCGCTTGAGACATTTTCAGCATGACCACTATCGATGACTTGACCCATCTACTTGTTGTAAGTTGATATATATCCGGTCCACCCACTAACTTTTTTGGTCTCCAGCTGATGGTGAATCTTGAATTTGAGATTGCTAGGGTTGATGAAGGCAGTGATATTGAGGTCAGCTAGCATCTTCACATTCATTAGTGTGGGCATCATTGGTCCGTGAGTAAAGAGAAAAACATTTTCGATCAGTAATAGTAGGCTGATGACAAGAGGGGCTCGTTCTTCTCCATTTCTGCAAGGGACAAGCTAGCGATACCAGACTCTCTAGCTTGTCAATTTGTTGGGCCATCCCCTGAAGCTATTTGTCTAATCGTCGGTTAACGGAGAGGTGTTCTTAATGGGAAGCCAACTAGTTTTAGCATTGATGAAATCTGTGGTGTCTTCATCACCCATCGGACCAAGGTGAAAATATTATGGGTGGTTCACGATAGGGATGAGGATTTGATTCTTGATGTTCTATGGAGACGAACAAGGAAAGCAAGAATAGTGAGGAAACAAGATGGGAGAAATGGTAATGTTTGACGAAAAGGGAAAAAGAACTTACATCAGGGACAACGTTTGGAGTGGCCATCATGGTGAGCATGGGTGAAAATGCCGAAGAGAGGGTACCACCGATCATTGAAAAGCAAAGGTTGCGAGTCACCAAAAATAGAAAAGGGCTCGAGCAAAGTCGCCAGAAGAGTCGAGGAATGATAAACAGATGAAGCGATCGAGGGTAAGGTGGTGGTAGGGTTATAATTATATAAGAGACGTTGCCAGATAAGGGATTCGAATGGGCGGTGAAAATAAGAGTAGAGCAAGGAAACTGAACAGAATCAAACGGAATTACAAACTTTGAGGTATGAAAGTTCAAAATTAGGGGGCAATTGTTAACGACAGAAATTGGCACAGATCAGCGTATCGGCATGACAGCTTTGGTGTGTTTGATGAAAGCCGATGATCTTTGACAAATGCCGATAGTGATGGATCAGCTAAAACCAATGGTTGATGAATCGACTGAAAACAATGGTTGATGAATTGGCTGGCAGGTTTGACTTTGGGTCCAGGTTGATCAATTGGCATGTGAATGATTAAGCCCAAGTCGGTTTGTGGGACACAAAGAAATTTAGCTTTAGGGATATCTATTTTAATTAGGTAAGATTATATCGTAATTAGAAAATTTTGTTAGCCTCTATTTGTTTCGTGGTTACCATAGATATTGTAACCACATAAGACTTATGTAATTCTAGGGTATAAATATAAACATTGCGTTACTGTAAAAAAAGAAACACACACAACTCAATATAACAATATTCTCGACGTATCGCCAACCATAGTTCTCTAGGTTTTTTCAATGGATTCTGACTCTCGATGCGGGGCTACATTATTTCGATCTTCGGTGAAAAGATAAGTCCCATCACCTAGCAATTGTATCAACTAGACTGGTCTCATCTAAGGCTATATCTTTTCAATCTCTTAGATTACCCTAGTTTGTTCAATACGGTTGTCAGTTTACCTTAATATATCAGTTCTGTCTAAGTCTACATCGTTTTGATCTTTTAAATTAATCTAGTGTATCTATCATGCTTACGTAGTATCTATCGGCTAAGTAGGATTTTATTATTATCTTCAATCTAATACTATCTCGGTTAATAAGTTAAATCCTACTAAGTCACTAGGTTTTATGCAACGTTTTATCGAGTTCTAAGCTGGTGAGGTGCTTTAAGTTTAATTAGACTATCCATATATTAAGCTTTAATCTAGACAGCCGATATATTTATCTTTATCATTAACTATCTTTGCATATATTAGACTATCAGCCGATATTCATCTTCTATTTCAATAATTAATCTATTATTAATTAATCTGGTCTTACTAGATTTATTCTTATACTGTGTCGGTATAGTTCGATATATTAAGATTGCCTTTACTAAAGGCTAGCGTCGTGATTTAGTATGTTTTGTGCCTTCTATCGGCTAAGCTAGCTGATAAATTTACTTGTCTATGTCATTTTATATATATCACTATGCCCGCACTGGTCTTGTCACTAGCACACAAGTAATATCATTCTCATCAGCTATCGGCTGATAGAAGAAACTCATATCGGCCAATTGGCTCAAAAATTTTATTTTTTTTGTTATTATTATCAATTACACAATCAAATTAACTGTCACGCCCTTAATAAATCAAGTTAGGAACTGCATTGAAGTTAAAGTAAATCTCTAACACCTCCCGTGATCATAACGGGAGGGAAACGGACGTAGAAACTAGATTGAAAACTAGTGAACAAAGACGTGGGAAGATCTTTGATCATAATATCGACGAACTGGTGTGCCGATGGTACATGAATCATCTGAACCTGTCCTAGTACGACCTTGTCATGTACAAAAATAAATATGTATCTCGATATACTTCGTGCGTCGATGATGGACCGGGTTGGCGGTCATATAGACGATACTGATGTTGTCGTAGTAGACGATGGTCGTAGAGGAGATAGGTGCACGGAGCTCCTGAAGAAGCTGGCAAAGCCAACAACACTCGGCAACGGCGTGGACAACGGCGCGGGCAACGGCGCGATACTCGGCTTCGGCACCAGACCGAGACACTGTAGTCTGGCGTTGTGAGGACCAAGGAACTAGAGTGTCATCGAGGAAGACACAGTAGCCTGACATGGAGCGTTGAGAGTCAAAGCATCCCACCCAGTCCACGTCGGAGTATGCGGTGAGAGAGTCGATGGGGCTAGAGCTGAGATGTAAGCTACTGGAGAGTGTGTCCTTCACGTAGCAAAAAATACGCTTAAGCAGCGCGAGGTAAGGTTCACGCGAAAAGTGCATGAAGAGGCACACTTGTTGGACGACGTAGGTTAGGTGAGATCGGGCCGTGTTAGGGTGAGGTATTGAAGAGCACCAGCAAGACTCCGGTACTGGGAGGGATCGGCTACGAGAAAGCCATTGGTAGCGAAGAGCTTGATGCGAGTGTCAACCAGAGTGGCCGTGGGGTGATATTTGGCCATGCCCGCACGCTGGAGGAGATCAATGGCGTACTAATGTTGGGAAAAGAAGAGTCCATGAGAAGAGCAGGTAACAGAGATGCCAAGTAAGTGATGGAGAGGGCCGAGATCGGTCATGATGAACTTGGAGTGGAGTCAGGCCATAATCTGGTGCAAGAGGGACGGCGAGGACACTATAAGAACAATGTTGTCGACGTAGAGAAGAAGATAGGCTGTGGTGGTATCGATGTGAAGAACAAAGAGAGAGCTATCGAATACAGAGGCCACAAAGCCGATGTGCCGAAGGTAGGCAGTAAAGCGCTAGTACTACGCCCGAGGAGCCTGTTTGAGGCCGTAGAGGGAGCGCTGAAGGAGGCAAACGTCGTCTAGATGAGAGGGATCGATAAAGCCTGGAGGCTACTGGCAGTATGGGGAGATAGAAGAGTCTTCTTGTACCATGGAGTGAAATTCGTTGAGTAGAAAGATGGCGCGCGGCTGTTTGTTGGCAAGGAAGAGCCGCTCGATAGCCACCCAGAGATCTCGGGCGGTGGGGTCAGTGTCCTCCATGGCAAGGTCGAGGACAGAGTTATTGGCTGAGCCAAGCAACCAGCTGCGCACGTAGCACTCGGCGATGTCCCACTGGGGATCATCGGGTCGAGGTGGAGCGGAGCCATCGATGTGAGATCGGAGGCCAAACTTTCCACAGAGGGATTTGAAGAAGAATACCCACTTGGAGTAGTTGGCGTTGAGGTCGAGAGAGATGGGAACGTGAGATTTCACGTTGGCAGTGGTGTACGGTGGTAAGAAGATCGACGAGGTAGTACCCGAGGTGTGGTCAGGAGCATCAATGGCCGAAACAGATTCGACGACTGAAAGTGTGTCGGAGCTAAGGGCCGACTCGGTGGTCATGACAAGATGGTAATGGGCGTAAGAAGTAGATGAGGGTAAGGGCCGATGAGGGATAGATGGCAGATGGGAGTAAGCCAATGAGGAGAGTGGTTGGCCGATGGGAGTAGGCAGCAGAGTAGCTGAGGGAGAAGTGGGTGGTAGAGTAGATAGGTCAGAGAGTAAGTTGGTCACGGACGTGAGAAGGTTCGTGTCGGTGAAGAGAAGTTTTACGTCCTTGGACTCATAGAGGCAAGAGAGTGGAGTGGACGCGAGAACTCTTGAAAAGGTGCGGACGCGAAGAAAGGAGGTTTGCATCCGGGAGGCAGAGATTCGTGTCCGTGGACACATGGACACGTCAGAGTGGCTCAGACGCGAGTGGAGAAGTTTCGTGTCCGGAAGCAAATGAGCGTGTCGAAAAAGCGGAAACCGAGCAAGAGTTCCAGCCGATAGAGGGCAGACAAGTCCAACCGATAGAGGGTGGAGGGGTCCAGTCGATAGAGACGACAAACGCAGAGTTACACTGGTGTCGGAGGAGAAAAGGTGCACCGAGGCAAGGAAAGAGCGAAGGCGAGTGTGAGACGAGACAAGGAGACAGATGAAGACCATCGCCTTGTCACGTGGTGGAAACAAGGGAGGGAAGAGGGTGGTGGAGAAAGAGAAGGCCGTCTGCGAAGAAGATGGAAAGAAGAGAGAGCCGAGACGAGAAAGTAAAGAAGGAATACCGGAAAGAAGGTCTACGACGGGAAGAAAGCGTCGGTTCGTCGATGGGAGGATGCTAGTGCGCTGAGAATGTCTATACCTACTCTGATACTATGTAAGAATGTGGTGTATGGTAAGACTAAAACCCCAACTATACAGAGGGGTTGAGTCTATATATATACAGTCCAGTGATTTAGTGGTCTAACAGATACAAAAGTTGCGACCAGGAATCTCAGAGTTTCGTTTCCTCAAGGCACACTATATGCGGTTTGTGTTCAGTTACAGTTTTGTAGACGAGGGCTCTCTTTTCCTTGCCTCCTAACCCACGAACGTTCCAGGAGAGGATCCTCATTGGGACTGTAGCTGGTCACGAAAATAAACAGTCAAGCAAGAACAAGTGATTTCTACAAAACCGAGAGGAGATTCGAGTGGTCGCCAAAAGGTGGAAAAAAAGGGATCTGGCGATCAACTGATCGCCTTTATGCTGCAGCTCTGCATGCCGCTCGGCCTCTCCTTCACTTGCAGAAGCGGCTTTTAAATGAGCGTAGCCCATTTCATCCTAGGCCTAGAGGCCTACTGGTCTCTTTCGAAGAAAGTGAGCTACGGCCCAAATGGAATAACGACCAGCCGCCGCCGGTTTCTTGGCTGCGTCATTCCCATTCCGCCAGCTGGCGAACTCGACTCACAAGAAAAACAGAGAGAGAAAAAGGAAAATCTCGCCTCCGTCTCAAATACGCCTCACTGCCGCAAAGCTCGGAAGCACGCGCGCGCGCGCGGCACCGACACGAGCTCTCGTCTCGCCGCGTCCCCAATCGTCTCTAACCCCGACACCTAGCTCGTTCACCGGCGCCGCCGGGCGCGCCACCCGCCTGTAGCGACTCCCTCCCCACCTCCGCAAGGCCGGTCGATCGATCGGGCAGCGAGCATGGCAGCGCCCGAAGATGGGGAGGACAAGAAGGGGATGAGCAAGCACGGGCTCCCGACGGGCATCCGCTTTGTGCCAAAGGACCTGGAGCTCCTCGACATCCTCGAACACAGGCTCCTTGGCCTCCCGCTCCACTGCGAGTGCGACGCCGTCTTCCTCCAAGTGCGGATCCTCGACTTCCACCCCGCCAAGCTCTACGGCATCCACCGCCGTGTCTCTCCCTCGTTGCCTCCTTATCCTCCTCCTCCTCCTCCTTCTTCTTCTCCGGCGACGGGCTGGGTGCTCTTGGGGATTTGATTCGGGTGGATTGGACTGATTTTGGGCAGCAGAGACGTACGCCGAGGACGAGGAGGAAGGTTACATCTACTTCTTCAGCACGATAGAGTTCCAGGGAGTCAAGAAGATGCGGGCGGTGCGCGCGGCACAGGGCGGCCAGTGGAAGGCCTCTTTCATCTGCAACACGGTGAAGGTTGGCGGCGTCGCCGTCGGCCGAAAGCTCGGCATGGCGTTCTACGAGCGCAGGTTCGACGGCGACAACGATCCCGTCAGGACCAACTAGGGCATGCACGAGTTCGCCAGGATCATCGGCCCCCAAAACAAGGTTTTCTATATTGCATCTTCTTGTAATGATCGAATTCATTTGGATGCGATTGTATGCTATCTTGAGTTCTTGACTAATAGAATTTTCTCAACTTTGGCCAAGCTTGCTGATGTTGCCGTGTACCGCCTATACAAGAAGAACGGCGAGGAAGACCTTGCCGCTGGCGCGGACGAGAGCATGAACAGTCGTGGAAAAGCGTTGGCAGCGGCCATGCGCTGCCACACCCAATCCAAGCTCTATTGGCTCCTCTTCATCCGGATGTCGTAGTGAGGTCTCGTCGTGCGCTGCTTGCACGTTCGTGGGATGGCGCGGATGTACCAGTGTTCGTGGCTCACGCACTAGAAGTTGAGGTCTTGTCGTGCGCTGCTCACGCGTCCGCGGGATGGCGCGGCGTGGGAGGAGCGTGAAGAACGTCGCGTCGTGACCCTGCATGGTCACGACTTCGTAACTGTAAATCTTTCTATTTATTCTGCAATCGAAAGTGAAGAAAGGGTGAGTTTGGTTGCAGCAAAAGGCCTGTGTGTGTGCGCTCTCCAATCGATCGCATTCGCGCATAGTGTCCTTGAGTTCCTGTGCTTCTTCCTCATCTCCGGTGACGGGCACCTGTGAGGAGGGGATCAACAACAATATCGGGCCTGCCACCGCCGATGCCAGGTCTGCCACCCTCAGCGCCGGGCCTGCCTGATACGATGATTTTCATGGCGAATATGGCGTCGAACTCACATGCGTATGCGCCTCAATCAAGCATGTCGCAACTCCAGCAGGAATGGCACCAGAACGCCTACGCTGCCGCGGCGGCGCCACCGAGCGCAGCGGTGCCTAGCAACCGGGCGCTGCCGAGAGAGCCAGGGCCTAGCAACTTCTGGGCGACGCCGAGCGCGGCGGGGCCTATCCTGTGGGTGCCGCCGAGAGCGCCAGGGCCTACCAGATGCTGGGCGCCACCGAGCGCAGCGAGCCCTAGCAGCCATGCGCCTCCGAGCGCGCCGGGACACATGGCTACGTCGCGTCCATCGATTCACGACAGCCGCTGGTTCAACTTCCGCCAGTTGTTGCGAGCCCGTTGGGCTAGAAGCGCAAGGCGCGGATGATCAGTACCGAGCACGCCGGCTACGCCGGGTCAACCTACACTTGGGCGCCACATGCCGCGAACTACTAGCCGCCGCCGCCACTGCAGGGCACCGAGCACATCTTCGGATCCGGCAACATGTCTGAAAGTTAGTCTACTGTAAGATAGTAGGTTAATCCGTATGTGTAGCTGTACGGTTGCATGTGTAAGCTATTTCCGACTAATTATATATACTAATACATTAACAGAGAATAAATCCACAAGTCTCATATTTTTATGATATCAGAGTGGTTCCAATCCGCTATCTTTCCGCAACCAAAAACGCCGTCGCTATTGCTACCGTCGCTGGTCTCCGTCTCCGCCACTACTGTGGGATAGACTACCGAGGTCTGACGCTCTCAACGCCGTCATTTCTGAACCAGCGCTCGTCGCCGATCCGATCGCCACCACCGATGCCAACTACACGTCACCGGGAGTATCACTAGTCTCATCGCCAGCGCTGGTGATCTGATCGTCCACCCCGTAGCTGCCCTCATCATCGGGTCTGGTCGCCGATCCGATCCTACCTACGATTATGCACCAGCGCCTGTCGCCGATTCGATCGCCACCACTAGGTGTCGCCGGCCTTATCGCCCGCGCTACCACCGATCAAATTGCCCGCCGATCCGATCTGATCGAATCCGTTGATCGGTCCGATCGAATCCTGTTTATTGCCGAGCCAATCGGTTGATCGGCTCTCCGTTGCCAACCAGATCGCCCATAGATCCGATCTGATCGGATCCGTTGATCGGTCCGATCGGATCCTACTTATTGCCGATCCGATCGGCTCTCCGTTGCCAACCAGATCGCCCGCCCATCCGATCCGATCGGATCCGTCGATCGGCCCAATTGGATCCTACCTATTGCCGATCCGATCAGCCTCCGAACTGATTGGCTGCTCATCGGCCAGCCGATCTCTACTGCCGATCTGATCCATCCAATCTGATCGGCTACTCATCAGCCACCCGATCTAATCGACTGCTCATCGGCAGCCAATCTCTACTGCCGATCGGCCACCCATCGGATCAATCTGCCCATTGCCGATCCGATCGGCCTCTGATCTGATCGGCCTCCGATCCGATCTCCGATCCCATCGACTCTCATCGGCTGATCCCTCCGATCGGTTGTCGTGCCCCCATGGCTGACGACAACACTGGCGCCGCTACTTCCGAAGAACGCTATCTCGCGGCTGATCCTTGTCGCGCTAACGAAGCTCTGGACGTGTACTAGAGCGCTCACGCGGCTCTCTGGGCGCAAGCCACCGTCATCGTCAACATCAAGACGCTCATCCCCATCGTCCTCGACAAGGCCATAGACTCTTACACTAAGTGGCGCTGCATGTTTCTCACTATCCTTGGGACATATGCCCTCACGCGCCACTTCCTCGAGGATGACGCATTCCTCGCGCGCCCGGCGTGGCTCTAGGCGGACTGCTGCGTCCTCACGTGGGTGTACGGCACCGTCTCCAGCGACCTGCAGCAGTCGCTGCTGATGCGGCCTGGACGCGCCCGTAATGCGTGGTGCTATCTCGAGGATGAATTCCTCGGCCAGAAGGAGTCTCATGCCCTTCTCCTCGAGACGTAGTTCCGCACATTTCACCAGGACTCTCTGAGCGTCACCGACTACTGTCGTCGTCTTGAATCCATGGCTGCCTCCCTAGCCAAATTCGGCGACCCTATTGGTGACCGGCAGATGGTCCTCACGCTTCTCTGCGACCTCAGTGGCAAGTTTCGCCATATGATGTCCATTCTCAAGATGCACCGATCATTTCCAACATTTACGGAAGCACACACTCATCTGTTGTTGGAGGAGCTAGAGATCGACGCTCGGCTACTCCTTGGAGCACAAAGGCTATTGATGCCTCGAGCTTCAGTCAAACCGCATTCTCATTTATAGACATGTTGTTTTTGATGAATCCTTCTTCCCTTTCTCTGACATGTCTACCACACCCATTGCACCCTCTGCCCTAGACTTTCTTGTCGATGATCATGATCTCACCGCTTCAGTTCCTAGAGCCTCTTTTTTACGTGTAGGTACAACAGCTTCCTCAACGGCACACCCCATGCCTGAGGCTCCACTTGCGCCGTCAAGCCTTGGTGCAGGGTTGTGGTCGCCCGAGTCCACGTCATCTGGTGCCGCTGCCTTTGTGCACCCCGCATAGGTTGCTGCCAGTGGTGCCCCACCGACCACGAGTGTTGCCGGTCCTGCTGCCCTTGTTGATTGCGCTTAGGTTGTTGCCAGCGGTACCGGCCACACAGCTACCACTCGACCGACTATCATCCCTCCGGTGACCAATGCGCACTCTATGCGCACACGTGGCAAAGATGGCATTGTGCAGCCCGTGGATCGCCTCAATCTCCACGATGTACCCATGTCGCCTCTTCCTCGCTCCGTTCGTGATGCCTTGTCAGATCTCAATTGGCGATCTGCTATGCAGGCTGAGTATGACGCTTTGATTGCCAATAACACATGGAGTCTTGTGCCTCACCCTCCTAGCGTCAATGTTGTGACTGGGAAGTGGATTTATCGTCATAAGTTACTCACCGATGGGTCTCTAGATCGTTACAAGGCTCGCTGGGTTCTGCGGGGTTTCATACAACGGCCTGGTGTTGACTATGATGAGATTTTTAGTCCAGTTATCAAGCCTGCGACAGTTCGCGTGGTTCTCTCTCTGGCATTATCTCAGAACTGGCCTATTCATCAGTTGGATGTGAAGAATACTTTTCTCTATAGCACTCTCACTGAGACAGTGTACTGCGTGCAGTCTTCTGGATTTGTGGATTCTTCTCACTCAGATTTTATCTGTCGGCTCAACAAGTCCTTATATGGTTTAAAGCAGGCTCCTCGTGATTGGCATCACAGGTTCACCTCTCACCTTGTGTCACTTGGATTTATTGAAACAAAGTCAGATATTTCTCTCTTCATATATCGCCGCGGTTCAGACACAGCCTACTTACTCCTCTATGTTGATGACATTGTCCTTACTGTCTCCTCTGCTGGATTACTCAAGAATATCATTGAGGCTCTCTGGCGTGAGTTTACTATGACGAATATGGATCAGCTGCATCATTTTCTGGGCATCTCTGTGACCCGCTCCACAGATGGTATGTTCCTTTCTCAGTGGCAGTACAGTCAGGATATTTTGGAGCATGCTGGGATGAGTACGTGCAAGCCGTGCAACACGCCTGTTGATCTCCACTCCAAATTATCTACTGACAGACCGCTTGTCACTGATGCTACACAATACCGTAGTCTCGTCGGCGCTCTGCAATATTTACTTTCACCCGACCAGACATTACCTTTGCAGTTCAGCAGATCTGCCTCTATATGTATGATCCTCGAGAGCTGCACCTCGCTGCTCTCAAGCGAATCCTGTGCTACCTACAGGGCACCCTGTCTCTTGGGCTAACCATGTGTCGATCTTCGCCTGCAGATCTTGTTGTTTACACAGATGCCAACTGGGCTGGCTACCCTGACACTCGTCGGTCGACCTCTGGCTATGCAGTATTTCTCGAGGATAACTTAGTATCCTGGTCTTCCAAGCGTCAGCATATGATCTCTAGATTGAGTGCTGAAGCTGAATACCGTGCTGTGTCAAATGGTGTTGCTGAAGCTACCTGGCTGCACTAGCTGCTCCTTGAGCTTCGTCATCCCCCTCGACATGCCATCTTGGTCTATTGTGATAATATCAGTGCTGTATATCTCTCCAGTAACCCGGTGTAGTATCAGCGGACGAAGCATGTTAAGATTGATCTCCATTTCGTTCGAGAGAAGGTCGTCCTTGGTCACATTCGGGTCCTATATGTTCCTACGATATCGCAGTACGCCAACGTCTTACAAATGGCCTTTCTACCTCACTATTTCAGGAGTTTCGATCCAGCCTGAATGTTAGCGATGCTTCCGATTAGACTATGGGAAAGTGTTAGTCTACTATAATTATAGTAGGTTAACCCACGTGTGTAGCTATGTGGTTACGTGTTTAAGTCATCCCGACTGTCTATATATAATAATAATTAACAGAGAATACAATTAATAATTCCTATATTTTTAAGGACAATTGGCAGCAGGAGCCCGTGGCTATGCTGACGGACGAGGAGAGCTACCTCATGGCTGACGAGCGCAACATGTGGCGCAACACGCAGGAAGGCTCTTCTTCAGGGATGGCCGCGTCTGCCATGCTCGACGACGGCTCTGCCGCCGTCTCTGTCTCCGGGTGGTGAGGGCGGCGGCAGCCAGCAGCAAGACCCCCCCTGCGTATTGATTAGCCATGCAAGTAGTTAGGCCACAGTTTTGAACACTGGAATCTTGAATTCTCCCGACTTGCTTAGCTGATTCTGATCTGTCCGACAAATTTCCGGCAAACTCTTTTCTGAGCGTTGGTGTTGTTACTTTTCACTAGTTCTGTGTGAGACTGCAATTCTGATCTACATCTGCGAGCAATTTTGATGATCTTATTGCTGTTTTATGATGGTAGTTTGCTAGTTCTGATATGTTAGAGTATTATACTTGCTTTTTGTCTGAAATGATTGACTCTCCCGGCCACTTGATCTGGGATAAATGTTTGATAGATGAACAATCTTTTTTACCACATGTGAGCTAGAGGAAGGGCTCGAATTGATTTCTGTTATGCCAAAGTGGCATCCATAAGTCTCTGGAGGTGCCTGGATAAATCATCAAATTTTAGTTTTGAAGCTCTTAAGTGCTCATGGTCAAAATTAATACTCTCTCCATCCCAAAATGACAATATTTCTAGTCCATAAACTTTGTCCCCGAAATATAGCTATTTTGATGCTATTGTGCCTATTATACTCCCTACCAAACACATTTCCTCTCATAAGACATCATTGTATTAATAAAGGGTATTCTAGCATTTTTATTCTATTTCTTTTAAAACAACCTAGAAATGGGATGGAGGGAGTACTAAGTAAATTCAAGTGAGATCATGTCATAATTTTAATATTAGTTTTATAGGAAATAACTAGGTTAATACACTAGCTTGATTTTCTCTAAAAAATGTTAGATTATGTCTCTCCCGAGGGAACAAGATCACAAGTCAAAACTATCTCTATTAGACACAACATCTCGGTCAGACATAACTTAGTCCTAAGACTTTGAGATAGTGAAAGTATTAACTAGCTAGTGCGAATTCATATAGGAATATTTGACTATTTGGTCAACTCAGAAGGAATAGTGGCTACAAAATCCTAGAATTTCAGGCAAGGCAAGGCGAGTGCATGATTTTTTTTCAAAATTAAATGCATATGTCAACATCTAGATCGATCTGCCAATGCACGGATCGCCTTTGTGCTGCAGCGCGCCTGTGTCTCCTTCAGTGCTACCAATGCACGATCTGCCACCTGCCGCGAAGTAGGAACATTGGTTCAGATCGATTGAGAGGGCCCGCGATCTCATTCCTGCTGGGCCCAAATGAAGTTAAATGGACTTAATGGGCTCAAATGGATACAGTAACGGGCTACCTCAGGTCGGCTGCGACGTGAAGGGCCGAAAAGAATAACGGCTTGTCACCGCCTATCTGGCGGTTTCTTCCACCGTACGCCTCCCCATTCCCCCACCACCTGCCAGCTCGCTTGAGTCGCCTCACCCAGGAAAAAAAAAAATCTCGCCTCCCTCTCAAATACGCCGCCGCGGCCGCAAAGCTCGGAGGCCGGAGCACGCGCGCGCGCGCGGTCTCGTCTCGTCGGCGCCGCTGCGCGAGCCATCCGCCGTCTAGCAACAACCTCCCTGCCTCCTCCGAGGGGGTGGGGGCATGGCGGCCCGGAAGACGGGGAAGACAAGAAGGGGACGAACAAGCTACGGGCTCCCGCCGGGCCACCAATTCGTGCCCGAGAACCTGGAGCTCCTCGACATCCTCGAACACAAGCTCCGTGACCGCTCGCTCGACGGCGTCTTGCACGAAGTGTGGATCCTCGACTTCCACCCCGCCAAGCTCTACAGTATCCATCGCCTCTCCGTCCCACTCGTCCTCGCTCGTTCTCTCCCTCTCTCTCTCGTTGTCTCCTCCTTCTCCGGCAACGGGTTGGGTGCACTTGGGTATTTGATTCGGGTGGATTGGATTGGACTGATTTGAGCAGAGATGTACGCTGAGGACGAGGAGGACGGCTACATCTACTTCTTCATCACGAGAGAGTTTCCGGGACGCAAGAAGATGCGGCCGCAGCGCGCGCCGTCGGGCGGCCAGTGGAAGGTCTTCGTCTACTGCCAGACGGTGGAGAGCAATAAGGACGGCGGCGTCCCCGTCGGCCGGAAGCTCACCTTGGAGTTCTACCAGCGTAGGTTCGACGGCGACAACAACAACTCCGTCAGGACCAACTGGGGCATGCACGAGTTCGTCACCGATCGGATGACGATCCGGCCCGGCAACAGAAAATATATTTCCATCCCAACTAATGTTGCCGGCTCCATGACGACGCTCACCGCCACCGGCTCCACGACGACGCTACCATGTGCCACGGTGGTCGTTTCCACGACGGTGTCGTGCGTATTTACCGTCATGCAGATGTTCGCCGTCCTGCAGTCGCCGTGGTGGTTCTACGCCGGGGACGGGGGCGTGCTCGTCGTGCTCTTCCACTTGATGAATTGATGGTTCGTAATAATTACACGTGCACCGGAAGCATAACTGCGAGTTGTCACCTCAGTGGTGCATATAGCACGGCTACACAATACAGTGCTCCGTATTGATCTGAGTATGTGATCTCCCAACTGAGGAAAGTCTATTGGTTCCACGTGGGGGCATCTCTCCACCTTAACATGTCATCTAGAAAGTTAATAAAAAAAACTTAAAAAGAATTCACAATATTGAACACTATGAATATATCACTACACAAATATTTAACGAAAACAAATTTAACGGATAGCATACGTAAAACAAGAAGATGCCCTCTAAAAAATCCACCTCCCCACTGCTCTCTACGTGAGTCTCTAAACCATCTCAAGAGCTCCCTGGATCATTTCCTCCCACTTAATTTGGTGCAAGCTTGAGACCGCTCGTGCACAACCGCATATACTACTCCCTACCACCCTAGCTACTAGCTATTAGCATTTCCAGCCAGAACCCAACTTAATTATGGAGCCAATAAAACCATGGATGGAGTCATGGCTAAGATGGCTTGCAAAATGCAAGTTTCTTCTTCCTGCTCACCTCTAGTTTTGCCTGCCCAAGTGTTGTTACTGGCTATGACTCATCGGACACGATTGGCATAGCTTCAATTCTGATTTTCCTTCTCTCTCTCTCCCCCGCTTTAATTTAATTTGCGCCCACAAGAACACTATCCACCGCTTATTTTACCTTTTTTTTCTGCAAAGAACATGCTTGAGCAGGTATATATGTCTTAGGTGGTTAGGTAATGCTTGTTTCTTGGCCCATCGACCCACAACAAATTAAAGAAAACAATTTCGTGCAAATCAGATGCGTCTCTGACGCACTTGATGGTTGTAAAAAAACAAGGTTTATGTGTGGAGAACAGTTAATTTTCTGTTGATGCACCCTTTTAAGTCGTCCATAGAGTCGTCAGATTATTCTGTCTTGTGGATGGAATTATCAAGACAGAAAGTTATTTGACGTGCATCCGTATAGAGGGCCTTGAAAGTTTTTCTTTAACTAAACGTTTTTGTTTTTCTGCCGCATATTTAATGGCAGAAACTTTGACTGAACTTTGAGGGAATGAAACCATCTACCCATTATTGAAACTAGCCATAATCCGAGAGCGTGATGCTGCCTTCAGCTCATACGCTTCCCACTACTTAAATGACAATTATATAGTTATTAAAAGTCTGCAGGAAATGGATAACTCTGGTTTTGAATTTTAAAATATAATTTTGGCGGGTTCCTTCGTCACTTTCGTTGCACAGCTCTCATTTTAGGAGTGCTGTATGGCAAGTTGACTAAATTTGACTGAATTCTACCTAAAATTGTTTTTAAACACACCAGACTTTAAATTCAAGATCACTTTGGAATATAATATGCAGCACAACTAAGGCTGCCTTCGGATGTTCATGCTCCAAACCTTTTATCTCTCGTTTTTCACGCGTACGATTTTATTTGCAAAACTTTTTATTCAAAATTAGATTAATCTATTTTTTTATTTTTTAAACTAATACTTAATTAATCACACGCTAATTATATTTCTCACTTTGCGTGTCCGGAGGGAGTAACAACCTAACGCAAGCTAAGCTTTGGATTACATCACAATTTTTTACAAGTTCAAATCCAACAAGATATCAATGGAAAAATATTCTATTGTGTAAATGTGTTTTTTGGTAGTAACACCAGCTGCGTGCATCATGCATGTGACAACCACAGCCTTTCTGTATATTATTACAAGAAATTAAAAGGATAAGTTTGTATGCTTTGACCCCTCATTACTTAAATTATAATTATAAGCATTACAGGCATATGAAAACTATACCCAAATAATAAAATAATTATACTTCAATGTATTTTTATAATATTAGTTATGTATATAGTAGCAAAATAATCTATGACCAGCTAGTGTTTAAAGTTTATAAACTTTGAGCTTTTGATTTTATAATACTCCTTAAAAAATGGAGGGGAGTACTTGACAGATCCACGGCAGCAAAGCAAACCATTCTACATATATTTCAGTAATTCTCTCACAAATCATTTTCATTTTCATCTTTCTATATACATTAGTAGTTAATCATTTACTTCATGCTAGCTTTAAGATTATATATATATCCTTTTAATTTATCTGCACTAGTTTTTTCTGCCTCTTTTTAATTCTATTCCACTAAACAGGTAGCTGCAGGACGATCTCTAATCTATATCTCAACCATCAGTAACACTTCATGGTGCTTTCCTTATCGTAGTTCGGCAAGCCCTTGATGAGGCACGCCACCGGCGGCTCGGTGGGCATGGCGGCGGTGCCGTAGACGTTTCAGTCGCCGGAGGCCGGCAGTAGCTCGACGTCGGAGAGCATAATGTTGGTGCACGGCACGGCGTCGCTGCAGCCGAAGTGGATGGGCGGGCTGCGCACGTCGTAGGTGCCCCGGATGCCGGCGTAGGAGACGCCGTCGACGGACACGGCGGTGGTCTCGTTCTCGCAGCTCCTGGAGAGGCAGTAGTACTGGTCGAGGATGAAGGGGTTGCGCACGGCGTCCATGCGCACGCCCTCGAACGCCACCGCTGACACCGAGCCGGAGCCGCCCTGCCACGTCTTGATCCGGACGCCGTTGTCCGAGCACCGTCACGTTCGCCACACACGCCGCCGGAGACCCGGCGCCCTTCTTCCCGAGGATGCCGATGCTGATGCCGTGGCCGGTGAAGACGGTGGCGTGTATCAGGAACGAGTGGCCGGCGGCGGCCAGGACGACGCCCTGCCCGTCGTGCTGGCACGCGGTGTCCCACGCGTCGTTGAGCGCGTCGGTGTCGTCCGTCACGCCGTCGCCGGCCGCGCCGAAGCCCTTGACGATGTCGTACACGGTGACCGCGCCCGCGGGCGCGGCGGCCGGCGGCTCGCCCGGCATTGGGTCGGCCGAGGGCGGAGCATTGTGCCTGGTGTGATTGGCGTGGTGGTGGCGGGTAGTCCTGGCACCATGGACGCCAAGGAAGCTCGACGCGACGGCGACGGCGAGCGCGAGAAGCAGAGCAACGGCTGCGGTCCTGCCGGCGGCGAGCTCCATCATATCACCGCAAACCTATCAAACTCCGAATCGCGGATCTCTCAGTGCAGCTCTGAGCGCAAAGGTGAATCTTGGATCGATCACTAGCCCTGCTTATATACTCGCACGGTAGCCAACGTCGTTGTCGCGGGAATCTAGATCCACTTGGCCATTTCGCGCCAAAGGGCGGTAGTGGAGGCCTGATCGGAGGCTTGTTATGTGGCTGCTCTTCGCCATTTCGCGCGCGCCGAAGGGTGCCCATTTTTCTAATGGCGGCCAACGTCGCTGGCAAGCCACGGCACCAGGGTTTACCTCACTAGGGAAGGTGAGATTACTGTACTTCGATGGTAATTAAAGCCTGGTTACCGCGGTGAATAATGGAAAAACCAGATAAATTTTATAAAAAATATAAATTTTTGTTTAAATTTCTCTTGATTTGAATCTAGTAGGGTTATCAAGCCCTTACCATTACCATAGCCAAGCCGGTAGTAAGCAATGGTAGATTCAAAATAAAAATTTAGCTATGGCGTACCGATGTGATAGGACAAGCGTATCAAACTTTTAATTAATAAAATAAAAACTTATATACATAAACTATATTAAACTAATAAAGATTTACTAAAGTGCATACTTATTTTTTAGTGCTTGAGTTTTTACTTAGATAATTTTGTTGTTTGACTCTACATTTTTGCAAACATAAGGCATTTGTACGATAGCCAAAATGTCTTAATCAAATTAAATAACCAAATACTCACATAATTAGTATCAAAATCAACAAGCTCATGGACAAATAACTAAATACCCTACTTGCCTTGCCGATGGCATAGCTACGGCGAATGCCATGTCATGGCACAAGAGATGGTCCGTTACTGATAGTAAGCCTATTTACCATGGTAACCGTACCGTAACTAGCGGTAAGAGAAGACCCTGCAGAATACATGCTCCGACGCCTTCCTTTACTACCTTTTTCTGCAAGGTGGAATGGAGTGTACTAGACACTTACCACAACCACTGAGTTCTATCTCTACTTCTACTTAAGGTTCAAAATTGCGTAAATAAATTTCCAAAATTTCGGGCATTTCGGCCCCACCCCCTGATAATAAACTATTTCGATTGAAATTTTTCAGAATTTCTGGGTTTTTTTGTGAATTTAGCAAAAAAAATTAAAATTTAAAATTATTTCAGTAGAATTTTTGCAACAATATCACTTTCAGTCCAAACAAGTTATAAATCGAGTTCGAAATAATGAAATATATGCATCAATGGATAAAACCCGTATTAGACTAAAATTTTTGTAATTTTTAAAATTTCGGTCCGATCGGTACCGATATAAGGAATGAAATTGAAAATTTGAACCTGTTTCTACTGCTATATAGAGAAGTCACAACATGCAGCAGCGTACGTAGCTGTTGCATACACTGTTCATTAGTCACAGGATGACGGCGCCCAGCTCACGGCGCAGCCCTGGATGGAGAACACACGTGAGCGCGGCCCTGGCGCCCAGCACGTACGGATCACGCATCCCCGAAGGAGCTGGCACGGCACGATCTTAAGATGCTGTTGAGGCATGAACGCTGGCCATAGAGACACGGCCCCCTCAAAAGAACAAGCAAATTGCTTGCTGTTGGAGGTGGAAAAATAGAAAATACTGCTCAGCAAACTTAAACAACAGATTATAGATTTGGGGGAAAAGAGGAAGACGCCCATCGATCAATCAAACGAAGGAGCATACAGACAAAGAAGCACACAGAGCAACAAATGTACATGCTCATATGCTGTTACTTGCTTGCCACTCGTGTATCATGGCCCTTGCCGATGTAGTAGCTGCTATGTGATAAAGCAGAGGCGAGCGCCTGCTACAGAAGCCCATGCCGGTCAACCATCACACAGCTCCTCCCCGTGTCAGAGCAGCACGGATGCGAGCCAGAGCTACGCCGGCAAGGCGGAGGCAGTGCGAAGGTGGAAGAAGTGTGACGGCTCGGTGGTGGCGCGGAGGGTCGACAGCACGGCGGAGCACAGGAGTCTCGGTGGCGGGATGGAGGCATCGACAAATGCGCACGAGCACGACGCAGAATGGAAGCGGCGCTGAAACAGCCCCTGGCTGATTGGATCTAAGAGACGAGAGGATGAGCACTGGGACTGTAGATGTTAGGATTTTCTTGGTTTATACAGTGAAAAAAATTCGTTTTATCGTGTCTATACAACGCATTCATTATGTTAAAAACCGAAGCAAATGAGGTCTGAAGGCATTATTGAGATTTGTCTAATGTGATGACTAGTTTAAGCTAGCTCTTCTACGACGTGATATTGATAAGGCATTTAAAGCAAAATTAAAAAACTTAAAATAAAATATGTAAAGTTCATAGTCAGTCAAACAGAAAGATAAATATAACTGGATCATATAACAATATGTCTAACTTTCTCTACCTCACCTTCTCTCCACTCAATCTCCTCCTCCCTAAATACGTTTGACAACTGGCCTTCTTCTCTTTCTCCCTTATCTCTCTCCAGATGTAGCCAGTAGCAGCCGACATCCTTCTCCTTCCCCCATCTCCCTTTCCAAATACGTCCGACGTCAATAGAAAAGGAGCAAGATGATGACGACCTCTTCTCCGTCCAAGTAGCTTCCTCTCCACCTTCCTCTTCATTAGTGTTGAGCTCCCTCTCCATCAACATCAAGCTCCCTCGCTGCTTAGCCACCGCCATTACCACCTTCCTGCAGCTACCTCTATTGCCGACCATCGACAAGGTGGTGGATGCCGATCTCGATGACGCGACAGTGGATCTCAAGCTCAAGCTCATGGGGGGAGGGACCCCTCAGCCTCCACCTGCCCTCTCTTGAGCCAGCCTCATCGGTGGTGCCATCGTGGGACTAGTCTCCCTCTACTCCTCATCCGCCTCCACCGCTGCTACCACCACCTCATCAAGATCCATCGTCGCCTAAGAAGAATGATGGGGAGATGTTGGCTCCATTTTCCCCTTCCACACCGGCTTGATATGTGGCCCACATGGGTCTTATTGGCTTTTCCTTGTGATTGATATATAGGTTTCATTTATTTATTTGATTGTCATGTCATGTAAGCGCCACGTAGACATCATGTCAGATAAAGTCATGTCAAATGAAGTCAGAGTCAACACGCCACGTGGGTGTCACGTCAGCCGAAACCGTCTTTGGACCTCTTTGCACTGGTTTTAGGAGATGATATATGCGTTGTATCCAGTTGTGACGTTTAAGTATGTTTTTGAAACTCGACAGCATGATAAGGACCTAAAGCATACTTTTTTTTCTTTTATAGTTGGACTGTGAACTAAGCCTCCTAAGTGGGCTGTTAATTTTAATATGGCATGTGGGCTCTAGAGATATACACATGTGCCTACATCATGCTGGGGCCATGCGGATTTGATGCTAGGGGTTGGGGAATGGCCACGTCCCCACTCTACCTGATAGGCGTACATTTTAGTCTATAACAACCTTATGGGTGATGATTTTACCCCCATTTATATCCCCTAATAGAGTTTTTTCTCATCAAGAATTAGGGTTTAGGTCTCCATTGTTATTCCTATGCATGACATCATTAGGGAGTTGATGGCGGTGAGCAACGGCGGTGGACATCTATGACGCCCCAAACTCTACTAGCAAGAAGCACGAGCTGACTTAGACCAAGGGTTAACTTAATTATCTATAAACACTGTACTAGTTTCAAGATACATAAGCTGGTACACATAGAATAATAATGGACTTAGAAATAACTATTTTTTTACATCACTATAAGCCCTTACATAAATTATCATCATGTATATACCTCAGTTGGGCAACATACCATAGAAAGCAAAAACAAGAAACAATGACTAAGCGAAAGCTACAACGAAAACAACTTAAGTAGTGAAGAACAAGGCAGAGCACTTAGGTAGCTAATTTATAACACAGGCATAGCTTGGGAACTAGGCTTAAAACCCTAAAAGTATTTATGCCCTGTCTGCTCTAAAGAAACTTCTTGGCAAACAAGTTAGAGTCATCTCCTCCACATTATATATATATATATATATATAAGCGAAGTTGAGTAATTTATGTACTAAGCAAGACAGAAGTAAAGATGACATGTTGAACTTAACAAGGGAGGAAAATATTTTAATTTGCGAAAATAGCCTTATCCAGAGTTATTTTGCAAAACACTAGTGAGTCAAAATTTTAGTTGTCAGAGAGAGGCTCACACATCAATACATTACACAAGTTGATTTGCAACAAATTGTCACAATGATTACGAGTGATATCCATATTCAATATTTCCTTATATTTTCCTTTATTAGCTCATTTTGCTTTCTTGACAATTAACGCATAATCAAATACCATCTATTAACTATTTCTCATAGTTAATAAGTTTTCATAGCAGAAGTTTCGCCTTATCGGCACTACACCACTATGAAGCCAACATACCCAAGGTTACATAGACTTATTCCCAACCATGAAGGTTTACTGTCTGCCACACAGATGGACTCTAGAAATGGTTCTCATCCCAACAACTGTGTTTATAAACTTTTGGCAAAAACAAAACTATGTTATGAGAAACACTACACATCCGTCCATAACTGTGGGCACTATAGTTTAAACAGTTTAGTTAAACCTTGCATAGGTTGCACGCTTTAACCACACGTCATAAACTTTTCTCTTTACAAAACATATGCCGATCAAACATAGTTAGCAAAGGAGAGCTCACTAAAGGCTTTTCCAAAACTATCACATGTCACATAGCTAGGCTGAATCTCTTAAAAACAAGTATTAGGCAAGTCTCATACCCTCATCTACTTAGGACACACCGATGATGTTTCCTACACCTATCCAATTGACTTAAAAGAGACTAGAGCAACACTCACCTTGGGTAGTACGATCCATAACACCATCTTATTATTTCCAGCATTTCACAACTATTAACATATAAGATTTTTATATGATAGCTAATTACTTTGCTAAGGACATCTCATAATACCCGTGTGATCGCACTTTAATATGCTTAAATGAATTTTTCAAACAAATCAATCCTTAATGATGACACATAACCAAGCCATAAAGTCAGAGACTCCACACCATCCAGGTAATACAAACCATTTTTTTTTAATTCACAAACATGCCAACATCACATTGGATCGTTTTTAAAGTCCTAAATTTTCCACATGACATCACAATCATAAGCGAGCTAAGCAACTATATCAATAATTGTATTTAAGGGATGGCGATACCGATGAATATTTAGTGGAGTTAGAAATAATGGAGGTCATCAATATCCTACATAATATAAGTATGACTACTAGATAGGTCCGTTGATTTCATATAAATCGAGGTCAAGCATAATTAAAGTGTAACCTACTCGATACAATTTCACAATTAAAATAATTCATAAATATAGGATCAAGAGTGGTCAAAGAATAGCTTGCCTTGCTCTAAAAACGGGTCTTCTCCCTTACAGGCGACATCTGGATATTTCATGAACTAAGGCTTACATGTGAAAAGTAAACAAATAGAAAAAAAACAAAGATAAAATGCTAGAAACAAAAAATACAATTATGCCAATGTGTAGATCTCATTTTTTTTGAAAAATTTAGAGACTTGAATCAGGTCAAACAGAGTTACGAATAAAAAGATATGAATTTTTAGGATTTAAAGGATTTTCTAGAAAATAAAAGGATAAAAAATAATATTCCTAAGAATATTTCTTAGGCTGATATGTAGAGTCTGGACGTTAGTGAGAGGGAGAACATGGCCTACGTTGGACTGGGTCCATAGGGTCGATTGGAAAGGGTGGGGTCTACATGAGTTCCACTTGCTTTCTCTTTCTCTTTTCTTTTCCTCTGGTTTTTTCTTTTCTTTTTTCACTCTCTACATGACAAGGGTGGCAGTGGTGCTACAGGGATGATCAACGTGGTAGGCGATGGTGAGCGCTCAAAGGTAGACACACATGGTGCCTGGCTCGACTCGGTATGGCGATGGCTCGGAGAGCACGGTGTCACCGGGTTGGTGGCCAAAGTTGAGGGCAGCGTTTAGCAGCGACATGGGTAGCATTGCCAGTCAACAAGCTCGGTGGTGCCAAGGGCCAATGAGAGGTGCGACTCGGGGGGACTCAAGGGAGAGGGAGGTGATGGAGAGAGGGACAATGGCGAGACACGGGTTGGGAGAGTGGCTCATTGATGTCTTTTATTGGCGGTGGGCATGAGTACAGAGGAGACAAGGGGGAAAGGTGTTGATCCGGTGAGTGGACACGATGTTGCTGTGAGATTCTGAGAGAGAATAGGGGGAGGAACAATGGAATTCATGGCGGGGAAGGGGCCGAGCTTGAGCGGCACAACATGTCAATGGGATTCATACCGAGGAAGGCAAGTACGGTGATGTGACCGTATGCGACTGACGAGATTCACGGTGGCAAGTACGGTGCACTAGAACGGTGGGGTTGCGGTGCATGGCTACGGTAGAAGGTGCATTGGCCAGCTTGGTATTCCACCAATCACGTGCCATGCATGCGAGCATGGCATAAGGAAGAGGACGAGCATGCAAGCGCGGGTAGAGTTGGCGCGTGCGGAGGTGAAGGAAGATGGGCCATAGGCCAACTCAAGCACGGCTCATGAGAGAAAGAGAGGAGGAAGAAGAGGAAGAGAGAGGGGAGGCCTTAGGTCGGCTTAAGATGCAGCCTAGAGGTGGAAGAGAGAGGATGGGGTAAGGGAGTTGACCGGACGGTTGGACTAGACGAGGAGGAAAGAGAAGGGAAAAGAAAGGAGTTGCTGGTCGAGAGAAAGATAGTCTAAATGAACAGAGGTTTTCCAATTTTACAAGGATTTTTTAGAATTGAATTTTTAAGAATATTTTTTGGATTTGAAATGAGTTTGAATTTAAACTTGAAGAATTTAGGAGGAATTAAGGAGATTTATCTGAGATATATTTTTTGGCAGGAAGAGCACAAACTTAAATAAGATCCAAATAATTTTTTAAAAAAATATTAAACAGAGTAAATTTTAGGTGCTACGACTTCACACGAGTAGGACACTTGATGAGCATCATTCGGAGCATCTATGTGAATTAGCACCACACCTGTTCGACTACATGCACGCGTACTCGTCATCGACCAGCCACGTGCGCTCTTCCCTGCGGCTGCGCGCTCGCCGATTGATCGACCGTGCTGCTGTCGACTGCCGGCGCCCTAATTAAGGCTACATTCAAATCTGCCCTGTTGGGATAGATTACACCCGTTAACATGTTTTTTAAAATTACTAGCCAGTGTGTTCAGTGTGATTTTCAAAACAACTTTTTATAGAAGTTGTTTTAAAAATTAAATAAATCTATTTTTAAATTTATAATAGTTAATACTTAATTAATTATTCACTAATAAGTTTTCTTATTTTGCATGATTATCTTTATCTTTGTCTTCTCTTACTTTCAAATACATCTTAAGATTCGGCACTAAGGAAGGGTTGATATTTAACCACCGTTCCAGAACAATCTCCACTAGTTTTTTGGGCTAGGGGGATATTGACTTCATAGCCCTAAGAATGATACATTCCATCATAAGCTAAGCCCAGTTCAGGTAAGTTATGTTGCGAAAATTTTGGCCTCCCGAAGGCCCATATCTTCGAATGTGGGATTATGAGCTAAGCCTAATCTATAATAGGTTTTGTCATCCAACCAAATAAAATGTAGAGTCATCATTCTTCTTAGGATATGAACATATAAAAAAATTGTTGTCTTTTCTTGCTAAATCTTTGTGTGGACTCTTATATTTGCCTTATTCTACATATGCAAATACCTTGCTCAGGTACCAAGTCGACTAGTAAGTACTATCTCAAAAAAAAAAGATTTGACTAGAAAAGTTATAATATAAGATTTAAAAGATTTATCATTTATAGTATAAATATATGAAATCAATGTAAAACACATCTAAAAAACTAACTTTTTTTAAAAAAAAGTGGCGCCATGGATATAGATTATAGACAGTCCCTTAAACCATATTTTCTCCTTCAGATACTTCTTTTAATTAACATTTTTTTCTTAGACTCGAATTGTGGCAAAATGGGTTGAGGGACGTATGTAGGTGTGTGACTTACTAGCCCACAGTTACCAAATGAAAGGTAGTCCTGTTTTTTTATTAAGTTGATGCCTACTGCTAAGCTTTAACAAATGGTGTGTGACTTAATAGCCCACAGCTACCAAATGAAAGGTAGTCCTGTTTTTTATTAAGTTGATGCTTACTGCTAAGCTTTAACAAATGTTGGAAAGATCGTGTGCGTTATATATCCATATATACGTACTGTGTACGACGTACACTTTCAAGTGGCAGAAATAGCTAGTCAAATCACCTCTTTTAATTTGTTACTACGTACCTATCATAATTCAAGAATTGGCGCCATAACACTTCTTTTAATTTGTTACTACGTACTTATCATAATTCAAGAATTGGCGCCATAGCACACGCTAATCTCACATGTGATATGTCACATCTTATGTAGGAATTTCTTCCATACAGACCGAGCCGAAGTTTGACTATCTGCTGGGCAGTTTCGGTGAAAGATGCATGCCACGTGCCCAACCGTACACGTAACGTTAATTTGACCTCAAGAATGGGATTCAAACCCGTAGAAAGTTTTTTTCTCGAAAAAAAAACAGCCTACCGGCAACCGTATATATACTAGCATAATGTCAATGATTTGCTATGGATAAAAAAGGTAAATGAACGTTGAAAATTCCGTTAAAAATACATGATATTTTTTATTGAGCTAGCTAGAGGTCTGATATATAAGCTCACTAACGGTGGATCGATATACGTCTGGCTATTCCATCTGCAAAGCGCCGGGAAAAAAAGGGACTAAATCCTCATTCTCTTAAAATTGCTAAATACTCCCACGCGTGTTTGCAAATGGAGCGTTACTTCATTATAATTAAACGAGCTTGACGTTCACTTTGAAAGTTTGAATGGTAAGCAGGATCAATGCACACACGTCGTTTATTTACAGCTAAATTTGTCCTTTTTGTTTTTTAATATGTAGGTTGAATTTTAATTTAATTTTCTGTATAGTGGTATATATCATCGATTTTTTTTTTTAGAATTTTTCGTTCCCCAACAGCACACTAGAAAGCTAAGCTTCGAGGACGACGACGACGACTCTGCATGTGAATGAGCTCTCGAGCGGTCACTGACCGGCGTCACCGCTCTACTTAAGCTCGACACCGCCGCGTAATTATATCATTCCAAATGGCAGAGCCAATAGCTAAGAATCGCAGCAGCACCACCTCCGCCTCCGCCTCCGTCGTCGTCAAACTCGTGTCCGCCGCCGCCGTGGCGCTCACCGTCGTCGTCATGATCAGAACCTGTGGCTCCACCACGGCGCAGGCGCTGTCGTGCGCTGGAGCCGCGGTGGTCACCACGGCGGTGTCGTGCGTCCTCACCGTCCGGCAGATACTCGCCGTCCTGTCGCCGTGGTCCTACGTCGGGGGGGGCGTGATCAGCGCGGGGGCGCCGCATCACGCGTTCTTCAGGGCTGCGGTGAGCTGGGCGCCGTCCTACGTGTACGCGAGCGCTCGTGATGATCTCTCCGGCGTCGCGTGGGCTATCGCCGGAGTGGCGGCGTTGCTGGCCATGGCGCTGCTGTTTTTGCAGCGGCGTTCGGTCGGTTTCCACTTGTCAAGGGTAGAAGTCGACAAGGTAGGCTGTAAAACGGAATGAGGAACATGGTGTGATACTTTCAGTGTGACTGTCACGGACTGAAGAAACTCCTTTGACTGAGGTGCCATCGGTACTGTTGATCCGTTTGATCTACTGTACTCCTGTTGATTAATTTCTTCCTTTTGGCCAGCCCATTTGTGCACTTTGTCATTAGAAAATGGCATGCATGTAATAATCAACAATATAATGCTATACGGACTTACGGAGGACCAGTTAATTAATTTAGTGGTTCTTTATCACTTGTGTTACTACCTCGCACCATGTTTAGAATTACACTTGTTCCCCTGCACGGTGGTGTTAGGATGGGCATAGGTCAACTAACAGGTAATCCCTGATCAGCTCGAGAATAAAAAATTAAAGTGGACTATAGATTATTTGTGAGCTGACCCACACCCATCCCGGCCACAATCACTGGTTGTGCCCTACCCAACTGCGTCGAGCAAGCCATGACTGGCCACCGTTCACCATCCCTTTAATAGTGAAGTTAGTATGTTACAATTGCTTGAGCTTGATAACCATAGGCTTTTATCATGTAGAAGTGGTTTGGTCTTTCTTCCCTAAATCACCGCATGCCATCATCGAGATGGAAGCTCAAACTCTAACCTTGCCCATGAGAAGATGTTCAGATGCTGCAACTGAGCTCCTTATCCTTGTCGCCACCAACCTCCTCGCCTCATGCCTCCCTTTTCAGTAAGAGATCGAAGCTTATACTGCTCAACACAATGTTGATCTATCCTCTGCTTTTGCCGTCACCTCCTCCTCATCCTTGATCTATCAACCTTCGCCATTGTCATAGTCGTCCCGCCAGCCAAAGCTTGGTTTACCGGCTACTACCCACCATCTATCATAAGAGAGAGGAAAAGAGAAGGAAATGAGGTTAAGGGGTTAAGGGAGAAGATAGGTGGCAATTTACATGTGGGTCACACTATATTAATTTTTTATTTTTTATTATAGTACCATAAAGATACTAAATCAATGTGACACATGTATATCATATTAAATAAAATTTCTATTGAACCACTAAAAAAAGTAAAATAGAGTGATATTGATAGCACGGATTTCAAATTGGGGCTATAGTTCGGGAATACTTTTTCCATTTGTACCTAACAACGGCCCACATCTTCACAGAAGCTAAGTTACAGCACAACGTGACAACCCAGAAAGGATTGCTACCACTGGTAGCGGCGACCCAACACCCTCCGAATCTACAGGTCAACTCAGTGATGGGCTGACTTTTCCTGTCACTCTGAGTTCGAGTCGAACAACGCGTTCGCTCCCGCGCCAAAAAGACAAGCTCGGGACGCGCACGGCGCGGTCGCCACACCGTCGCCTGCTAGTACAAGGACCTCCGTCTCCTCCGAGACCGGCCGGCCAGTGGATCCGGCGGAGGAGCATGGCAGCACCGGAGGAGGACGGGGAAGACGACAAAACCGGCAACAGACACGGGTTACCAATAGTCTACTACTTCGTGCCCAAGGAGCTCGAGCTCTTCCTCATCCTCCAACGCAAGCTCCGCCGCCGCCGCTTGGCCGGCAGCACGACGGTATCTTCCACGAAATCCCCATGCTCGACTTCCATCCCTTCGAGGAATACAGTACCCACCACCTCTCTCTATATATGTGTGTCTCTTCTTCTCCGGCGACGGCCGGCCGGCTGGGGTTTGATCAGTTTCCGGTTTTGATTATTTGCGCAGCGGAATACGCCAAGGACAAGGAGGACGGGTACATCTACTTCTTAAGCACGAGGAAGTTCCCGCCGAGGTCGTGCAACAAGAAGCGGCCGGTGCGCCCGGCACGCGGCGGCACATGGAAGGCCTCCGGCGGCGCCAAGACGGTGAAGAGCAACAAGGTTGGCGGCGGAGTCGAGGTCGGGCAGAAGATCACCAAGGTCTTCTACCAGCTCAGGTTCGAGGGCGACAAGCAGCCCGTCAAGACAACATAATGCATGCACGAGTTCACAATTGGTCCCAAAGACGAGGTAAATCAACCAGTCTTGGAATCAATGATGATCTTGCAAGAAAACTGATCGAATCCATCGTCCATTTGAAAATCTAATTAATTTGTATGCAATTTACGCTAATTTATACTTACATATGTTTTTAACAAATAACACCGTTAATTTTTTACTATTTAATAAAAAATTATATAAATATAAAAAATATAAGTTAGGCTTTAAATATATTTAATAATAAATTAAATCATAATAAAATAAATAATTATTATATAATTTTTTTAATAAGTTGAATGATTAAACGTGTGTCTAAAGCTCAACGGCATAATCTATTAAAAACCAAAGGGTAATGTTTTGACACGTATGTACTCGTTGTGTTGTTTTAGGTTGCGGGTCTTGCTGTGTACCGTCTGTACAGAACGAAGAAGAAAGGCGACAATGTGAAGGTGTACAAGGCATTTGTTGCGGACGCTGCCGACGATCCAGGCCTGTCCGGACAGATGATCACTGCCGATGCTGCGACGACCAACATGGACAACATGATCTTGATGGCGAAGGCGCTGCCATCGCCACCGCCAGGTCTGGACGAAATGATGATGTCCATGGCGGGCCAAGCGACGAACATGGACATGCTCCCGGCAGTGACAGCGCTGCCACCGCCAGGCCTGTACGGAGGGGTGATGCCCGTAGCGGATCTGGCGAACACGGCCTCGACCTCACATGCTGCAGCGCATGCCGGCTACGGCTGCACCGGGTCAATGAACTACTCCCCGGCGCCACCGATCGATGCTGTACATGTCTGCGCCGCCGCCCGCCGCCAACTACCTCCAGCTGCCGCCGTTTCAGGGGAGCGAGGGGTTCTATCATGGATTCGGCTTCCTCGGGCATGAGGTGGTCAATTGGCAGGAGGCGCAGGCCATGGTGACGGCCGCCGACGGCTACGACGACGCAATGGCCGGCGACGAGGGCAACATGTGGTGCGACACACAGCACGGCTGCTCCTCGGTGGAGGCCGTGGATGTCGGGCTTGACGTCGTCCATGGAGACGATGATTTGGACAAGTTTTGCCTCGACAACTTTAGCTTAACCTTGAAAAAACTGTTTTCGCGAGCCAGTGGACGATGCGACAACAGCGGTGGCTCCAACAATGACCGCGGATGACGAAGACTGCCGCCGGTGCAGGTGAGGGTGGCTCTCAGTCTCGGGTGGTGAGGGTGAGGGCAGCGGCAACCAGCGGCATGACCCAGCGTAATAATTGGCTATGTATTGTCACCCTTTCTGTTTTTGAGCGAATTGTAGTGTGGAGCATTATTTATTGCAAAGTTTTACTTTAGATCTTTGTTCAATCTTTTCAATTTAAACTAGTTAACTTTATATTTTGTTGCACTGTAGACCACCCTTAACTATCTTCTCTATACATATCTAGCATATCTTTCCACAAAGATATGGCATGAGCATATATATAGGTGGGGGAGTTTGCCAATGTGCTGGAGACAATATGCTTGGGGTCATTGATGTGCTGAGAAAGCAGTTTGGATGATCTATAGTTCGAAGGGAAAAGATTGGACAAAGGGTAATCTAAAATAAAACTTTTATTAGTCCAAACTATGCTTCACTAATGTTGTTCAATTTTCCCGACTTACAGAGTTGAGCTCACTGCCTTTGCTGCATAAGCTCCGCAGCCTGAGGGTAACTGGGCCTAAGAATCCTCGCCACCCGCTCACTCTCTCGCTTACCAGAGGGGATCGGGGAAGAGAGGTAAATTAAATTAGGGTTAAGGTTCGGCCATTTGGTGTTCCATTTAGAGGGGATCGAAAATAAACTAGGGTTAGGGTTTGGCCATTTGGTGTTTCATTTCGACATTCCACGATCAAGCAAGAGAGGGAAAATAAATTAGGGCTCCACCATTTGGTGTTTCATTTCAACATTCCGACGCCACCGTCTCTGAACGCACAAGTGAGAGAGCTCAAGCCGGGAGAGGAGAGAATGTAAATAGAGAGAGGGGCTGACTGAAATGCAGCCCCATTAAGCTCCATTGAGTTTTTTTTATATTTTTCTTTCCGTGCCATTTAGATGTCATATAAGACAATATATCACACAGACACTAAAATCACCATCTAAATCGTCGGATTTGTCCTAGTTTTAATAGTTAAAGATGCTATATATTTGGTTATATTTGGTTTTATAGTTAAGAGAAATGAAAAAAACTTGTCGAGGAACATAAAGTAAACTTTTTTTCTTATCTATTTATCTATTTACAGAGTCCTATGGTGGTTCATTCACGATGGATTTGGCCCATTAGCGCCCAAATAATGACTCATTAAATGAGAGTTTTAATGACAAATGGACACTTCAATAATTACTGCAAGGAAATATAAGGTGATCATACTAATTCACCGCCTAACATAACCAGGTACCTTGTTATGCAGTGATGCTTATGTTACAACGAAAGAACAGCGACAGATCAAAGACCATTCGATCGCCACAACAGAATGACCCTCCAGCTAAAAATTGAACGGATTGAAATAATACCTTCTGATCGCCACAAAAGTTTGAATCAGCTAGTTGTTCTGCAAGCTGTCTTGCTATTCCCATGTCAATGTGACCACTGACTGGCACTGGGCCACTGGCCATGGACATGCCCTGGCTATTCACTGCCGAGACAAGCGATAAGATATCTACGATGTGCAATGGATTGAAAAATATGACGCCTTCCAAACACATCATAATTTCTGAAACTTTAATTACCAGATGAGAGCAAAACATTGCATTTTACTCATTTTCCAAATAACTGCAATGCGAGAGCATAAACATCCTTCTTCTTTGCTGATGTAGCTTCAGTGACCATTTTCACAGCCTACAGTAGAAAAACTTGTAGTTCAGGATCAAATAAAATAATATATGATTGTATGACTAGTACATTGTAATAATAAAAGAATGTGTTTTGTTTTAAAAAACATAGAACCAAAACATTGTTGAAGACTTGAAAGGCATCAAAAACTAAGTTGAATGCACACCGCTGACAGAGGATGTCCTTGCATCATCAATTCTCTGAGTTCATGCTCAAGGAAATCCTCAGATGGAGTTTCATCAGCTGAAATTAACTCCCCCTCTATGAGCACTGTAATTTCTCCCTTTAGCTGTCGAGCTGTGAAGGCTTCATTTGCTTCACCAATAGTTCCTCGCCAAAACTACAAGATATATGTGAAATTCAGGACTACAATGGGAAAATAAGCAAATGCAAACATTTACGAGTCGACCATGTACAAAATAAGGGCACAGCTTGGACTACAGATAATACACAAATAATTCAGTGTAACTGATTGTTATTAAATGAGTGAATTAGACTGCATATGTAACATGTTATAATTGCTTAATTCAGAGTCAATACCAATTAGAATCTGACAAGTAGCACTTTGCAGTACGTTCAGCGATGTAATGCTAGAAATGACAGCACTACAAGTTAAGAGTACCTGTTCACAGTGGGTGGGATATACCATCTTCTGTAACTACCAGCTGAAGTATTTTTATTTTATTCGAAGAAACAGCTGAAGTATTTTATTGAAGATTCTAATACAAACAGAGTAACAAATTGATGACTACCTCTTCGTGTAATTTCGTTATCTCCCTTGCAATAACACATGACCTGAATATCAATACATAAACAATAGCAAGATCAACATATATGACACATGCATAACACATTAGCACCACATATGCATGGAATGCAACAAATGATAGAGTGCAATATTTCAGTTGTTTATACACTACTATGATTTCTAACAAAAAAATTCCAGATCATGCAATAAGCAATGATATACATGGGTGAGGTATCATTACCTAGAATTACCAAATGATGAAGCAGCATCAGAAAGAAATTGATGAATTCCATGGGGAGGAACATAGAAAATTTGTGTGGCAGCTTCACGAGCAGATATTTCAAGCCTTTCTTTTCTTGATCGAGCATGCTTTGGTAAAAACCCCACTAGAAATGAAAAATCAGAACTAACAACAAAGATTTTTCATTGTTGATAAATAAAGTACAGAATCATTTTATTTACCAAATGTAAATTCATCAGTTGGTAAACCAGATGCAGAAAGAGCAGCTATTGCAGCAGACGGCCCAGGAATGGGAATAACAGGGATTCCCTCAGTAGCACATAGTCTAGCCTGTAAACGACAGTACAACATGTTTAGCATCTCACACATCTAGGAGCGGCATTGGGCTTTTAAAAAAGCAATCTCTCATACTGTTGACTGCTAACTTGAGTACTGTCAACTAACTGATAGCACATGTAGAATGTGCTTCAATAATATTGCCATGTCACAGGGTAAATTCATTATTAGACACTATCCATTGGCTCTTTGCTTCTTCATGGGTTAAGAGAATAGCAGGATGTACTATTCGACAGATTAGCAAGTATGGAAGGTTAAAGGAGTGAAGTGATTTACCAGTTCCATGCCAGGATCACTAATTCCAGGAGTACCAGCATCACTAATCAATGCAATTGCTTCCCCTTCATGAAGTCTCTTTAAGATATTAGGCTCTCTTTCACGCTCATTGAACTTATGAAAGCTGAGCTGCAAGGTTACAGTTAGATTAAGTTCAACCGGCACTCATCACACAACATGGTTGAAATGTGCAACTACTTGTGATTCATGAACGAAAATGTAAGAATGCAGTTAACTCACAAGAGGTGTCTTGATGTTATAATGTTGAAGTAACTTTCCGGAATGCCTTGTGTCTTCTGATAGTATCACATCAGCACATTTAAGGACACGCAATGCCCTGCAGAAAGGGCTATCCAAGCTTAAAGCTAGGAACATATTCCAGGAAAATAGCACGCTCCAGTTACAACCTATTAGTACATGGAGGCGGCCTCAAGGTTCAGACCTTTTTTTTTTTTGCAGCAGAACAGAAAGCATGCCCTTCCTGATATTCTCCCCAGGGTAAAAGTTGAAGGGGCTTGATAAAAAAAAACTGATGCTAATTGTGCTATCAAACAACTGAAGTTCTTTTCCATAGGGATTTCAAGGTGTATAATTAGACAAGTCACAACATGTTACCCTTTTTCTTTTTGAGAAAAACAACATGCCATTCAGTTCTATTACCCTGATATACCCTTATGAATCACCAGATATTGTGACATAGGCGTCAGCTTGATAACAAGTGTTTTTCCATGCATAAAGAAGTTTGCAGATTGACCCCATAACAGATGAAAAGCTGAAGCAAATATACCTTAAGGTGATATCCTCAAGGTTCCCAATTGGCGTTGCCACAAGATACAGCCCAGAATCCAAATCCTGTAGATTGTAACAGAACAACAACAGGCATCATGAATAGCCATGGACAATCGAATCGACCAATATGTACATATTCCTCATTCAATACAGTAGAAAGCTATACCCTTGTGTTCTAGCTCATACAGAAGACAAAAACAACATTTGAAAAGGGGATAGTTTCACTCTTATTTCACTCGAGAAGTTCCACATGGTCCACAGCCAGAAAGTTATGCTCCCTCAAACATTAGAAGAACATATGCTAACAATTTGGCACATAGTATTGTACGAAAAGCTACTTAATTGCTAAATGCCTTGATATTGGCAAGTAAATATTACTCCTTTCACATAATCTATGATGCTAATTTTACAGCCCAATGCATTTGTTCCGAAGCTACCAATATTTTCTAGCCTTTTCTGAGATGCACTCACTCACACGGTGAAACCAGCATGCCCACACAAATCACACACAGGGCACCTGTGAGAAAAACTTTGAGAGAAGTAACAAAGCATAATCAGCGGGACTAAGGGAGACGGAGAGGTCACCGGTTCCGAGGCGGGGGACTCCGGCGAGCTGCCGGAGGCGGCGGCGGCGGAGAGGCGGCCAGCGAGCGGAGCCGCGGCAGTGGAGGCGCGGAGAGGGAAGGGGAGGCGGCGGGGTATCGTTAGGTTTAGGGTGAGGGCCTGGAGGCGGAGCAGCGACGCCATGGGCGGCGGGAGACGGGGAGAGGGAAGCGACCGTGGCCGCCGTTCTGGAGCAAGAGGGTGGAGAAGCGGAGAGTGGAGATTGTGGTGAGCTTGACTACCTGGACGGTCAACACAGGGCTCAGGGGGAATTTTTGGACCTCGCTGATTTCTCGCAGATAATCTGAATTGTTTGAATCATTTTCACTATAATCTGGAGTGTGGAGTATTTGTTTATTGAATAATAAGATTTGCATCCAGCCTATATATCGAAAATGGATTCGGCTATCACACTACTTAAGAAGATTAAGTAGTTAGCTATTTGATTTTTACTACCCATCACTACTACAAATCCTTAGTTTCCCTACGTTTTATTTTACTAGAGAAAGGCACAAAATAGCAAGAGAAACGTTTCCCCTACCACTTTTTTAGGAAAGAATCGTAACGTCGGTAAAGAAAAATTGCCCTGCCGTTCTCAATGAGAAAACGTAGGGAAACTAATCTCCCCCTACGTTTCTTTGCCGTAGGGGGCACAGCATGCGCGGCATGCATTTCTCTGCGTGGCAGGATTATACAGCATGGCTGTTCATGTGTAAAGATGGTTTTGTACTTTTGGGTAATTGATATATTAGGGGAAGTTTAAAACAAGTACTAATTGATTACACAAGTACTAATAGTTCATCTGTGCATAATCGGGTCCTTTACTTTACTAAGTTTATAAAATAATAGAAAGTTTAAAAGTTGATTTTAAAAAGGTATCTAAAGAGTGGTGATGAAGAAAGTTTTTCCTAAAATCGTACAGCTTGCAAAACGTGCTAGCGATAATCCATTAACCAGTATGCCGAAAAAATGTGGGATCTAGCACAATTTACTCTTGGATTTTTTTTTCTCTCTCTGTATTTTGATCGCACCTAACTTTGCATATTTGATGTGTAATGTTTTTTTTAGAGAGCAGGCTCAAGGCACAGCTTTTATGAAAATAAAGTGATAGGTGTAATGTGGTACCATATAATTAACCTACGTTATCTGATCTTTTAAATATTTTATAACTATTCAAATGATCATATGAAGGAGAACTTTTAACAATTACTCGTAGAACTCCTCGTGACAGAAGAGACCTTGCTCAAACTTGAAGTCACAATGTGACGAGAGGTCGAAGACTCCGAAGGCCAAACTATAGAGATCCCTATCACAAACATATCCATGGTGATGAATCATGAGTGGACATAAATTCCATCACAGAAAGAGTTTTCTATCCAAACCACACTAACTAAACTAGTAGCAATGCATAAGATATGATAGCATCATCTCCCACACGGTATAAGTCAAGGTCTTAGAAATAATTATTAATTTAGTTTCCAAAGTCACAGTATCATATCACATCAAGCATACTGGTCTTTCTAGATCACTTTCTTGATCAACCATGCATGGCTAGCACCACATCATCCATACTTATTGCCAATCCTATTTTCTTGACACCTATCCCATTCTGAGTTTTAAGTATTGACCTAACATTCAGACATATATATGATTTGTGTCAGAAAAATAGCTAGATGATGATATCATGTTAGACGACTGGACCACTGGGTTGTATATATATAAACCCGACCCTCCTTCTATATACTTAGAGTCTTAGTCTTACTGTATACATTTTTACATTATATCAGAGCAAGTCTAGACTTCTCCGGCACAATTTTCTCCCACCGACGAGCCGACCTTCTTCCTCCTCGTTATCGACGTTTCTTCTCGTCGCCGACCTTTCTCCTGATACTCTCTCCTCGTTCTCTTGTCTTCGTTCCTTTCTTCTCCCCGTCTTTTCCGCATACTCGTCCTTCTCTCCATTCCACCTCCGCGCGACAAGGCGACGGTCTCCATCCGACTCCTCGTCTCGCCTCGCATTCTTGCTTCGTGCATCCTTTTTCCTCTGACGCCGGCGCACCTTTGCGCTTGTCATCTCTATCGGCTGAACTCATCCGTTCTCCTATCGGATGGACTTGTCCATCCTCCATCGGCTGGAACCCTCACTCGGTTCCCGCTTTTCTGATATGCTCAACGACTCTCAGACGCGAACCTTCTTCCCTCACGTCCGAGCCAATATGACGTGTCTACGTGTCCATGGACACGAATCCCTGCCTCCCGGACGCGATCATCTTCTCTTCGCGTCCGTCCCCTCTCCGCCTTTTTCACGTCCGCTCCACTCCTTGGCCTCCACGAGTCCACAAACGTGACTCTTTCCTTCACGGACATGAATCCTCGCACGTCCGTGATCCAACCACTCTCTGACCTACCTGCTCTGCCACCACCTTTCCTCACCCACTCCGTTGCATACTCCATATCGGCCAACCACTCCCCATCGGCTAGCCGGCCCACTCTCTATCGGCTTCTCACCTCTCTGATCGGTCGATCTTTCCTCTCATCGGTTTCCTCCCATCGGCTACTTGCCCCTATTCTTCTCTCGTCATGGCCACCGAGTCCGCCCTCAGCTCCAGCACTCTCCTAGTCGCCAAATCTACTCTGGATCTCGGTGCCCCGAGCCACACCTCGGGCACCACCTCGCCGATCTTCTCACCCCCCTACGTTACTGTGAACGTGAAATCTCACGTTCATATCTCCCTTGACCTTAACGCCAACTATTCAAAGTGGGTTTTCTTCTTCAAATCCCTCTATGGAAAGTTCGGCCTACGGTCACATATCGATGGCTCCGCTCCACCTCGCCCCGATGACCCCCAGTGGGATATTGCCGAGTGCTGCGTGCGCAGCTAGCTGCTCGGCTCGGTCGATGACGCTGTTCTCGACCTCACCATGGAAGATACCGACCCCACCGCTCGGGATCTCTAGATGGCTATCGAGCGGATCTTCCTCGCAAACAAGCAGCCCCGCACCATCTTCCTCCTCAACGAGTTCCATTCCATGGTATAAGGAGACTCCTCTGTCTCCTCGTACCGCCAGCGCCTTAAGGTCAAGGCTGCTGCTCTCCGGGACGTCAGCCACTCTGTGGCCAACTCTCAACTCGTTCTCGCCCTTCTACGAGGTCTCAACCCCTGCTTCTCAAATACCGCCGACGACATCGCCAACGCCACACCCCTCCCGTCGTTTGCCCGAGCCCATGACATGTTAGTTCTTAAAGAACTCCGTCTGGCCAACGACGAGAAGACAGTGGCCCACACCGCTCTCCTCACCACAACCGATAATGGCTACCGAGCATCCTGCACTGCTGCTCCAACCGTGGCAACACAACCCGCACTGGGAAAGGCAAGGGCAAAGGCAAAGGCAGGAACTAGCAGGGTCCGATGCAATCGCGACCTGCTTCAGTCCCTGCCCAACTTGCCGGTCCCACGGATCCGTGGCTCTGCTACAACCCCTGGGCACCCTAGCCCCAGCCACGCAGCCCCATCGGATGGCAACCAGGGGTTCTCGGTGCCCATCGTCAGGCTCACCTGGCATCGGCTCCCATTTTGTCACCTCAGCCGATGCTACCGACATCACCCACTCAGTCGGTTCCCTCTCGAAACCAGGATGGCCTTATCGCCGCCCTCTTGAAACCAGGATGGACTCTGGGGAGTCCTCTCACATGGCGTCATCGGTTGGTATACTCCGTTCTTGTCACCCCTCTTCCTCCTCCTTTATCACCATCGGCAATGGCCACTCTCTTCTTGTCTAATGCCGAGGTGACTTCTCTCTATCTACACCCACCACTAACCTCCTCCTTCATAATGTTCTTATCGTACCTTCCCTTATTCACAATCTTGTATCTGTTCACCAATTCACACGAGACAACAATTGCTCAATCGAATTTGACGCTTCTGGTTTCTCTGTAAAGGATATCCCAACCCGATGACAGATCCTTCGCTGCAATAGTGGCGGAGACCTCTACACCATTCCCGCTGCGCCGTCCACTCCACACGCCAGCGTCGCCCTCTCCACCAACCTCTGGCATCTTCGCCTCGGCCACCCTGGCCCCGACGCTGTCGTCACCCTCCGTCGCAGTGCCTCTATCCGATATACCCACAGTAGCTCTACAGTTTGCCACTCATGTCAACTTGGCAAACATATGTGTCTACCTTTTCTAGTTCTCTCTCTTGTACCTCGTGCCTGTTTGAACTTATACATTGTGATGTATGAACATCTCTAGTTAAAAGTGTCTCCGGTAATTAGTATTACCTTGCCATACTTGACGATTACACACACTATTATTGGACTTTTCCGCTCATCAGCAAATCCGAGGTCGCCTCTCACCTCACTAACTTCGTCACCTACGTTTTTATTCAGTTCAACCTCCCCATCAAGGCTCTACAAGCCGATAATGGTATGGAGTTCGTTAACCGTATCGTTACAACCTTCCTCACCTCGCAGGGCATCCATCTACGGCTCTCCTGCCCCTACACCTCTCCTCAAAACAGCAAAGCCGAGCGCTTCCTTCGCACCCTCAACAATATCAGTCGTACTATGCTACTTCACGCCCACTTACCTACCACTTATTGGGCAGAAGCTCTGGCTACTGTGACTTATCTCCTCAATCAGCACCCATGCTCCTCCATTCAAAACAACATTCCATATGCCCTTCTTTACCGCACGGCGCCCAACTACTCCTATCTTCGCATCTTCGGGTGCCTCTGCTACCCAAACCTCACCGCCACTGCTTCTCACAAACTCTCTCCTCGCTCCACCGCTTGCATTCTCCTCGGCTATCTCTCCTCTTACAAGAGATCCCGTTCTTTTTCCATCGGACACCCTAATTCCATCGGCTCCCCCTTTCCTCTCACCTACAACCGTCGATCCAGAGCCGATGACGCCCCCACCCAACCAGTTCTTCCCACCTCTACCACACTCCCATTGACTCCCGTTCCCTCCACCTCTCATATGGTCACTCGCTCACAGACCAGGTCTCTCCGTCCCACCAAGCGCTACGGGCCCTCCGTCGTCCATAGCTCTATCTCACCCATCCCGGCGACATCTCGCTCCGCCCTGGCCGACCCTCAGTGGCGCGCGGCCATGGCTGACGAGTACAAGGCCCTAATGGACAACGAGACCTGACGCCTCGTCCCCTGTCCTCCCAGCGCCAACATTGTGATCGGCAAGTGGATTTTTAAACACAAGTTCCATGTCGATGGCTCTCTTGCCCCGTCACAAGGCATGCTGGGTAGTCCGAGGTTTCTCCCAACGCCCCGGTATTGATTACGACAAAACTTTCAGTCCCGTCGTCAAACCCACCACCATCCGGGTCGTCCTCACTTTGGCTGCTTCGTACTCCTGGTCGATCCATCAGCTTGACATGAAGAACGCCTTTCTTCACGGTCATCTGATAGAAACGGTCTACTGCTAGCAGCCCCCAGGCTTCGTCGACCCCTCTCGTCCCGATGATGTCTGTCTTCTTCAATGTTCCATCTACGGCCTCAAACAAGCCCCTCGTGCGTGGTACCAGTGTTTTGCTACCTATCTTCGGCACATCGGCTTCATGGCCTCTGTGTCCAATAGCTCCCTATTCACTCTTCATATCGGCTCCGCTACTGCCTATCTCCTTCTATATGTTGACGACATTGTTCTTACAGCATCTTCGACATCTCTCCTCGACCAGATCATGGCCCGACTCCACTCCGAGTTCGCCATGACCGATCTTGGTCCTCTCCACCACTTTCTTGGCATCTCCGTCACCCATTACTCTCTTGGGCTCTTTCTTTCCCAGTGCCAGTATGCTATCGATCTTCTCCAGCATGCGGGCATGGCTGATTGTCATCCCACGGCCACCCCGGTCGACACTCGAGCTAAACTCTCCACTGCTGATGGCGCACTCGTTGCCGATCCCTCTCAGTATCGGAGTTTTGTCGGGGCTCTCCAATATCTCACCCTCACACGGCCTGACCTCACGTACGCTGTCCAGCAAGTGTGCCTCTTCATGCACGCTCTGCGCGAACCTTACCTCACGCTGCTCAAGAGCATCCTGCACTATGTGAAGGGCACGCTCTCTAGCGGGCTGCATCTCAGCTCCAACCCTATCGACTCCCTCACCGCGTACTCTGACGCGGACTGGGCAGGCTGTCCCCACTCTTGACGCTCTACGTCTGGCTACTGCGTCTTCCTCGGCGACACTCTAGTCTCCTGGTCCTCAAAACACCAGACTATAGTGTCACGGTCTAGCACCGAAGCCGAGTACCGCGCCGTCACCCACGCCGTCGCCGAGTGTTGCTGGCTTCGCCAGCTTCTCCAGGAGCTCCGTGTATCCCTCTCCTCTGCGACCGTCGTCTACTGCGACAATGTTAGTGCTGTCTACATGACCGCATCCCGGTTCATCATCGACACACCAAACGCATCGAGATCGATATCTATTTTGTTCATGATAAGATCGCATTAGGACAGGTTCGGGTGCTCTATGTATCATCGACGCACCAGTTCGTCGATATAATGATTAAAAGCCTGCCCATGTTTTTGTTCACCAGTTTTTGATCTAGTCTCTGCGTCCGTTTCCCTCTCGCTGCGACTGCGGGGGATGTTAGACCACTGGACCACTGGGTTGTATATATATAGACCCGACCCTCCTTATATACACTTAGGGTCTTAGTCTCACTGTACACATTTGTACACAACCAAAGAAGATAATGGTGCCATGTGGTAATTAATTAGTTGTCATAATCACCCATTTTGTCTCACTTGAAAAAGGAGCACCAGAAATTAATGATCAAGATTTCTTCTCTGAAGCTGCTGTTCTTCAGGGTTTTCAACAGTAGCTAGAACACAGCAGAAAGTACGGTGTTGTGGCACTTGATTGGATGAGATGCTAGCTTCGCGTCGGCGCCAGCTAGCCCTGCTCATCAGTGATGCCACCTAACTGAGTGCGTGCGTGCGTGCGTGCGTGTGTCGGCGGCAACAGATCATCTGCAGATCAACTGCAGCAGAGGCAGGCAAGCTGTATTCTTGGCGTTCGCACGTGCGATCGAGCAGGCGAAGCAATCTTGGAAAGCGATCTTTCCATGATCAGAAAGATCCGTGGCGATGACGACGGAAGGACGGATGATAATGCAGAGCCAGTAGTAGCATGCTATATCTGTGTATAATAAGTTTCCCGTAAGTAATTAATGTGCTAAGTTGAACTAATCTTTGTGTTTTGAGATTGGTAAATGTAATGTAGAAGATAAAATAACATGCTGATGATGATTGATGAATCTGCTGAGATAGTTTCAAAAATGACCTATAGCGATGAAGATGATTAGCTAGCTTGTTTGAATTTTTTCTCCAACCAGTTCTAACAACACCGCCACAACAACAATGATCTAAGATTCTAAATGATCAATGTGCTCCACGAGTTTAAGGACGTCGATCAAAGAGGCAGACGGTATTATGAATCTTTTCTCATCAAATTAACTCAGTGCTTCATATACTCTCATCGTGTTAAATGTGCAATGTCTGAAAGAATCAAGGGAGAACTTACCACGCTCGATCAAGGAAGAGGATTGCTGCCAGCACAGACACGTCAGAAAGCTCAGATGTGCTCATCGGCAGTCATCTTCCCCAATTCCGATGACGACGACGACGAGATGTTTGAGTCGTTGGGGGGCATGAAGCCTGGTCCGAGACCATGCACGTCGTAGCCGCCGTGATTCGATCTCGTGCCAGACGACATTCCCCTCAACAAGATGATCTTTCTCGAGGAGAAGAAAATGGAGGAGAGAAGAATGGAGGAAGAAGAAAGCCATCTTCTATATACTAGCTACCTGCCTTCATGCAGCAAATGATCGATGCTGCATGCTTTCCACAGCCTTACACATGCTTCTTCTTTCTTCCTTGCTCGCTTGCTGCTTTCACACTACACCCAACACAAACACGACCTGGACCGATCTTAACTAGCTTGGATTAATTATATATTGCAATTGTTAAAAGAGTGCAGTGTACTTAGCAGAGGTCTAATGAAGACATGGTTTATTAGGAAGTTAATAACCTTCCGTCTCTTTTATTTTTATAAGCTACGTCATGGTTCTTGATTATATATAACATTCAAACGGTACGAAATTAAGTGCATGCTTCAAGCTCTCTAATTATCTTTTATAGTATCAGATCCATCAAACAATAATATATTAGAATCATCTTCCACCATGTGAACCTTCTACGCCACCACCATCAATTTCTTGGTCGACCAAGCTATCTCCGAAAAGCTAACAAAAACAATCATGCACTGTGGGAGATGCAAGTGATTGCCATCATGAGGGGTGCACGCTTAGAAGGATTTCTCATAGGCACCATAAAGACCCCCGCGTCTACCATAAAAACGATAACAGATGGCAAAGAAGTGAAGGTGCAGAACCCACTCTACGTTGAGTGAGGTGCTACGGATCAACAGGTCATGGGATTCCTTCTCTCTTCTATCACTCTAAATTTTTTGTTTCGGTTAACTGCTTACAAGACTGCTGCTGAAGTATGGAGTGCTATCGAGGCTATGTTCACCTCGATGTCACGAGCGCGCATCGTAACACCAGGATCGCGCTCGCCACAACGAAGAAGGGTAATCTCTCCATGGCAAAATACATTGCCAAGATGCGGTCTCTTGCCGATGAGATCGCGTCTGCTGGCAAGGCCATCGACGACGACGAGCTGGTCTCCTACGTTCTCGCCGGCCTCGATTTCGACTATAATCCCATCGTCTCAGCCCTAGTCACTAGGACTGAGTCGATCAGTGTGGGAGAGATGTACTCTCAGCTGCTCTCGTTTAAGCAGCATATGAATCTTCTTCAGCCTGATAGCCGCTCCTCGGTTAATTCCGTCAATCGGGGACGTGGTGCGTTGCAAGACACATGAGGCAAAGGGTGCTCGTATGGGGGTGCTCCATCTCACGGGTGTGGCCGAAGCAATGGGCAGCGCCAGCAGAATCAAGGCCCACAAAATAATCAACGGCATGGGCTTGACAACAGAGCTAGGTGTCAGGTTTACACGATAAAAGGACATACTGCTGACATATGTTGGTACAGATTTAATGAAGACTTCGTACCAGAAGAAAAATATGCAGGTGCAACGTCTATGTCCTACAGAGTAGACATCAACTGGTACATAGATTCATACGCTACAGATAACATTATCAGCAACTTGGGAAAACTGTCGATTCATGACAGGTACAAGGGCCACGATCAGATCCACACAGCGAGTGGGGCAGGTATGGAAATCAGTCACATTGGTCATTCTACTGTTACAACCCCTAGTCGTGATCTTCATCTCAATAATGTTCTATATGTTCCCAAGTCTAATAAAAATCTTGTTTCAGTTCATCGTCTCACATCTGATAATTCTACTTTTATAGAATTTCATCCTGATTTTTTCTTGATTAAGGATCAGGCAACAAAAAAAACTCTGCTTAGGGGACGCTGTGATCATAGCCTCTATCCTCTTCCTGCTAGGCGCACAATAAAGTAAGCCTATAGAGCTACCAAAATTTCTTTTGATAGATGTCATTCTCGTTTAGGTCATCCGGCTCTCCGATTGTGAAAAAGGTTATCAGCCAATTTAATCTTCCTGTTTTAGCAGATTCAAATAAACATTCGGTGTGTGACGCATGTCAAAAAGCCAAGAGCCGTCAATTACCTTTTCCTCATTTCAGCTCTGTTTCCCAGCATACTTTAGAAATTATTTATTCTGATGTGTGGGGTCCTGCACCCAAATCAGTTGGTGGACACAAATGCTATATGAGTTTCATTGATAATTATAGTAATTTCACCTAGATTTACCTCCTTAAATTCAAATATGAGGTATTTACTAAATTTTGAGAATTTCAATCTTTTGTTGAGCGCTTATTTAATCGTAAGATTATAACAATGCAGACCGACTGGGGGTGAATATCAAAACTGCATCCTTTTTCATCCAAGTTGACATCACACACCATATTTCCTACCCGCATACACATCAGCAGAACGGGACAGCCGAATGCAAGCATCGCCATATCGTCGAAGTTGGTCTAGCTCTTCTTGCTCACGCCAACATGCCACTAAAATTTTGGCCTAATGCCTTTCTTTCTGCCACACATTTGATAAATAGAACACCTAGTCGGTTACTATCATATGACATGCCCCTCTTTCGGTTGTTCAACCAACAGCCATATTATTTCTCTCTTCGTGTCTTCGGATATGCTTGTTGGCCTAATCTACAACCCTACAATACCCATAAACTCTAATTCTGCTCCAAGCAATGCACTTTTTTAGGATACAGTTCATTTCATAAAGGGTTTAAGTGACTGGATCCTGATTCTAGAAGGGTTTACATTTCTCGAGATGTAACTTTTGATGAATCTCTATTTCCCTTTCAATTTCTTAGTACTAATGCTGGTCGTAGGTTTCAAGATAAAATTAATCTTTTACCTACCTATATCTGACTAGTGGGGTTCGTACCATAAGTAATCATGTGGTTGATTCTCCAATTAATCCTGCTAACAATGATTTCCTAGCGCATGAAGTCATGCAGGAATTGTTGTCATCGCATACGGGAATACTCAGAGCTCCTTCTATCAGAGCTGACCCATAAGGCGATTCACTTGCGTGTTCAACGACTTCCATAGGTGTATCTGCCTAGGAGTCCGAGCCCGGCGTATTGTCCCATGACACATCGCCTGGGCCAACGACCGCCTCTCCAACGCATGCGGGCGATTCTGCATCTGGCACACCTGACACGATTAGGGCGCTGAATCCGGAGCCCCCGGCGGCCGTATCCACTCTGGATCCCATGCTGGGATCTTTTATGGCATCTTCGGCTGGGGGCGAGCTACATCAAAGGCCGAAGACCCGTTTACAAAGTGGTATTCGCAAGGAGAAGCGCTACACCGATGGTACGGTTAAATATTATTTCTTAACATCAACCAGTGAGCCACAAAACTTATCAGAAGCATTAGAGGATAATAATTGGAAACAGGTAATGGATGCTAAATATGATGCGTTAATAAAAAATAAAACATGGTATTTGGTTCCTCCTCAGAAAGGGCGTAATATTATTAACTGCAAGTAGGTATATAAAATCAAACGTAAACAAAATGGCAGTTTAGATAGATACAAGGCTTGGTTGATTGCAAAAGGTTTTAAGTAACGGTATGGTATTGATTATGAAGATACTTTCAATCCTGTTATTAAAGCTACCACTATTCGAGTTGTTCTCTCTATTGCTATGTCCAGGGGTTGGACTATTAGACAATTGGATGTTCACAATGCTTTCTTACATAGGCTTCTTGAAGAAGATGTCTATATAAAGTAGCCTCATGGGTACGAGGATAATTCTAGAAGAAACTATGTCTATAAGTTAGATAAAACATTATATGGATTGAAGCAGGCGTATAGAGCATGGTTCTCAAGGTTAAGTAAGAAACTTATGCCCTTGGTTTTAAAGGATTTAAAGCCGATATTTTCTTATTCTATTATAGTAAGGATGACATCGCTATATTTATGTTAATTTATGTTGATAACATAATTATAATTAGTTCTAAACAAGAGACAGTGGCCGTATTACTTCAGGATCTCCACAATGATTTTTCATTAAAAGATTTAGGTGACTTACACTATTTTCTCGGTATCGAAGTTGCCAAGACTAAGCACGGAATTATTTTGACATAAGAAAAATATATAAATGATCTATTAAAAAGAGTAAATATGGCGGATTGCAAACCGGTAAGCACACCTATATCCATTAATGATAAACTCTCAGTTTATGAAGGAGATACACTTGGTCCTATAGATGCATTAAGATATATGAGTATTGTAGGAGTCTTATAGTATCTTAAATTGACAAGACCTAACATTGCTTTCTTAATAAATAAGTTTTATTAATTTCTTCATGCACCAACAACAGTACGTTGAGCGGCTGTTAAAAGAATATTGAGATATCTCAAGTCATATACAAAGCTTAGTTTAAAAATAAACAATTTATTTTTCTTCTTGATAAGTGCATATTCAGATGCTGATTGGGCTGACTGTCCTGATGACAGAAGATCAACAGGTGGCTTTGCAGTATTTATGAAAAATAATATCATGGTATGCAAAGAAACAAGTTATAATATTAAGATCAAGTTCTGAATCTGAGTTAGGCATTGACTAATGCAACTGCTAAGATTATTTGGATTCAGACTTTGTTGAAAAAATTAAAGGTATTCAGTCCATCTGTTGTACGGTTGTGGTGTGATAACATAGAGGTCAAATATCTTGCATCAAATTCTGTGTTTATGTTAGAACTAAATACATTAAAGTTGATTTTCATTTTATCAGAGAATGGGTAAACAACAAATTGCTTTAAATTGATTTTGTTCCTTCTGAAGATCAGGTGGCAGATGGTTCACCAAAGCCTTGAGCGAATTTTAAATACCATATCAACTCAGGAAAGTTATAATTAAGGGGAAATATTAGAAAAGTTAAAACTTCTATATGAGACTCTTACTAATATAACACATAGATGATATGATGTTAAGTTAAAAACCTCTGATTATTTTTTATGGTCAATTGGATTTAGTAAAATTGTAGGCAGGGAACAGAAAGTCGATGGGCTGGTTATGAAAATTAAGCGATGATTACGCATATTCTTGGTCATGATTAAGCATAACACACCAGTAGCTCGCTAGCTAGTGAGCTGCTGATCAGAGGTTTGGCAGTTAAGCTAAAACAGCTTTGTGTCTTTTTGGAGTGCTGGGCTCTGATCTGAGTTGATGATTTTATTCGCAAGCAAAGCGTTTGGTTCCTTGCCTTTGCATTGCGTTTGCATGCCGAGTTGTTTTGATTCCAAGCTTAACACTTAAGAAACTGGCCATGAGGCGACCTGCAAGCCAGCTGAAATTACAAAGACGACCTTTTTGACCTTTTTTATGTTCTTTTCTGCACTTATTTTATGTTCTTTTTTGCCTCTCTTTTTTTGGATGTTGGACATGCATGCTTGACAAAATATATGTCCCCTAACAAGTTATATTATTTGGTATTGGAGTTTCAAAACAATATTTTTTTTGCCCTCTTTCCATTTTCTATTATTTCTATGCAAAATATCAAAATTTATCTGTGTATTACTGGCTCTGTTTTTCAATATATGGCACTGTTGGCTCTTGAAAATAAAGTTTGATCATTTTTCTTATTTAAAAATTTAATATAAATATAAAAAATGGTATGTATAGAATATCTTTCATAATAAAATAAGTCATCAAACATCCAAAAATAAACATCATCACAGATTTAAAAATGGTGAAGTATTTTTTTATTATATGATAGACACACATAACTACACACGTAACACTATAATCACACACACGAATAAGCCATCTAACATACGCTCAAAAAGATAAAAAACCAGTAACCTTTGATCTCAAACTCATTTACGTGTGTGTAATATTTATAGGCATTAAAATTTAAATTAGAATATTAGTCACACAGATTTTTGCTTTGAAGTGAACGTGGGGATAACCAGATAAGTCATGTAGGCTGAAATTAAAAGGTTAAGAGTCCATCGAAGATGGACCACCCATACATCCACAATTTCTGCCCATCAAACCTGAACGGGCCTTGCTTTTGAGCCTATCTACGATCTATTCAGGCTTTTTCCTATTCATTTATATTAGGGATAGGCGTGAATGGATCCACAGATAATCTATGGCTACTGGTTTCTATTTTTAAGATGAGCTGGTCACAAATTATCCACAGGCTGACCCTGGCTATCTCTGTCCACATTGCCGGCCAACCCATGAGATGGGCTTATATTTAGCCCAATGCCAAACGAGGCCTTAGATCGGCCTGAATTTAGGCCCACCTGAAGCCACTATAGGCTGGAATTATTGTGGCCTGTGTTTGTTAGGTGGGCCCATTCCAAACAGAGACTCAACTGGATGGATAGGCCGTAATTTGTCCACAGAAACGAGCCCTACAAATTTTTGGCCCATAAAGACCAATACCAACACGGCCCACTCATTTTCCGTTTCATTTCTCCGTTCCGTTCCACATTCTTGGTTGGTCATCAGAAAACCCCTCTCCTCTCTTCCTCCCCCCACAAAACCCCCCGTCTCCTCCTCCCTCTTGCTCCGCCGAGTCGCGTCGCCATTGCGCCGCCGCCGCCGCGCCGCGACGCGAAGGTGAGCTCCTTACCCCTATTGCTCTCTCGCGCTATCTATCACCCTTTACCGTCGCGCACATGCAAGCCTGGGACGGCTGATGCTCCGGTGCGGGCGTCGGCGTACTCGGGTGGGTGGGATCGCCCCCGCGGCGGCCCCATTTCTGCTGAGTTTCGCGAGGTTTAGGGTTCCGTTGTTAAGCTGGAAAATATCCGGCTTGTTGGGATAATCGTGTGGGTTGTGCGTATGTGTGCTGTATCGCTGGAGTTCTTAAGGGGTTTTCTTTTTCAATTTTGTTTGTTTGTTTTGATGCGTCGCTAGCGGTGGGTTTGGTCCATTGGAGAAGTTGCTGTCTCCATGGTTCCCATGTTGGATCGGTCCAGCTGTCCAAGTCTTCGGAGGTCGGCTTGGTTGCAAAGCTGTAACAGGGACTAAGCTGATCAGATTGCCCTTTGCTGCGATTTTGCTTCAGATTGCAGACGTCCTTTGTTTGTGGGACTATTAGTACCCTGAAGATTGAACTTTGTTATGCTGCATATGTTTGCAAGCCTTGATTGAGCTCTTGATTCGAGTTTCTCTCTGTGGGGTCGATATTTGATGAAATTTAGCCAGAACATTTTGCTCAGTTCAGTCCTTAAATTGTAGGAGTGTCGTTGTTCGGCATGTTCTCATTGTCGTTGTTCAGCATGTTCTCATTACTGTTTCTCTTTTTTGATGCTTCAGTGCTACCGTTAATGATGAGATGACGTCACAATTTTATAAGAAAGAGTTTAGTGAAGCTGTTAGCAAACCTAAAAGGCAAAAGGATAATGAAGTGGCTGGGAGAATGCTAGAACAAGGTGCTACTGGTGATGAAGAGTGTGGTGATACCAGTTATTCCGCTGGCGAAAATAGGTATCCTGGTTGGCCTGGAACGAGTGTCTTTAGGATGCTAATTCCTGCAACTAAAGTTGGTGCAGTAATTGGTCGCAGAGGAGAAAGGGTTAGAGGACTGTGTGAAGAAATGAAAGCCTGCATCCGAGTAATAGGTGGTCACTTTGCTGCTGCAGAGCGAGCTGTAAGTTCTCTATTTAGCAGTATTTAATATCTTCTTGATCTTCTTGATCATCCTTGACTTCCCATTACTATTTATAGTGGAATGCCCTTTTCTTTTCTATCTGCAGTATGGTAGCTTTTTTTTTTGTCAATGATGATCTTCATTGAGTGCTCGTAGTTACATTTCATAGCATTTGGCCACAAACAATACTGTGGAGTTTCTTTTTATAGAATATACAAATGATTCATGACCTGGATAATATATCAAGTATCAACTAGCAAACAAGAAGTGGCCTATAGAATGTACTTATCCTGGACGCAGATGGTTTTTCTTTGCTTATAGAATGTTCTTGTCAACCCGCTAGTATACCATTCTACAGGGAAATCAATTAGTACTAATTCAGTGATTCTTCTACCATTTTTTATGCTTAGAGCAACTGTGTCCTGTTATGTTACTTGTGTTGACTTCGAATTGCTTCTATGGTAACTGAAATATAACCATCCTCTTTTTTGGTCTTTGTATTTTGGATTCTTATGTTAGTTGGTATTTATGAACATAATTTTTGCAATAGCTTGTGGTTCATAAAGATAAGGGCATTATTTATGTTTCAGTTCAATAATTTCCTCAATTTTGTTTTTTCATTTTTTGTTGGAAGGTAATCATTTTTGCAAAGGAACAGCCTGATGAGCCAAAACCTCCAGCCATTGATGCACTACTAAGAGTATATAAGTATACAATCAATGATGATGGTTTAGATGTGAGATCTAATGATATAGTTGTGGCATGGATTCTTACACCAAGTGAACAGGCAGCAAGCCTTATTGGCGATCAGGGTTCAGTGATTAATTATATCAAGAAAGCTTCAAAAACTGACATCCATATCCTTGGTAACTCTCTTACTTTGATGTACCTCTTGGAATCACTAGTTCTTTTTATTGATAATTTTGATACCAGTGGTCTCCAACTCTCCATAGATATAGATGTGGGTCTTTCGATGATGCACTAGTGCATAAGCTACACTAATTTCAGCTTACTGAAGCACACAGTTACTCATGTTGCTTTGTGACTCTATTGCATTGAAACTAAATTTCTGAAGTGTACGGTATTGTTTGGCCCCATCAAGGAATTAAATGGAATATTGCATCAGCATATTCTGTCAAACATGTTTGTGCTGATTAATTATAAGCTGAAATTGTACCTGTGAAATGTAGTGTTCATGCAGGAATAGTTAGTGTTGCATGTACATGTTGTCAGGTATCCATAATTCTTATGTGTTCAGAAAGTATTTGCTATGGTCAGTATTCTGTACCAACACAGCATGTCCAACATAACATCAGTTGAAAGTGGGCCACCGGAAGTAGATAATTAGTGGATTTCATATCCCTGCTTGTTATCTTTATCTATGTTTCCATTAGAGTTGTTTTGTTTCCCATTTTATTAGAGATTCTTGTTAGGGGCCATCATATAAAAGAATCGGCCATATTATGTGAAGAATTTATCAATCGCTCTCTCTCTTTCATCTCTTGGATGGTTACAGAGCAAGCAGAGAAGTTAATATACACAATGAACTAGGACTTGGTTACATTTACAGGATTCTGATACAGCATGAAAATTAATGACTAATTAACTTATTTCTTTGGATTTTATCAAGCCATATCAACAATGATTGTCTGTGGATGCAATGAAAGAAACAGTTTTAACCATGATTTCATCCATGGGCAGATGCTGCGGGGGGGTGAAGGGGGCAGCCCAGGCATCCCCTACTGCCCCTGGCCAGGCCCTTAGTGCCTTGAGCTCATTGTGCCTGCCACGTATCCATGGTAGGATTATGTCAGAACCTGGTAATGACCATGGCATTGCAACATAATAGTATTTTAGTTGATTCATTGACTATGATAGTATTTATTGCTTATCTATTAGTAGATTCGTAAATATGGCTAAACTAACATTACGTAGTTTTTCTCAAGTGGTATGAGCAGTATTTCTCACAGAAATGGCAGCATTAGTCAACAAATAAAAGCTTGGAGGGATTTTAATCTCAATGATGTCATGGTGATCTGGCAAAACATATACAAATCATTTTTTTGAATCCTAGTTTTATATTAGTTTTGTTCCATGCCCCTCCCCCTCCTCTAAACTTTAGCTCTGCGTTCAGCACTGACTTCATCAAAACTACAAAATGCAGCATCTGTTTAGTTTGAGGAAGCATGGTTTTCGCTGCATCCATCATTTGGATAAAATGGGTTTCACTTTTATTTTAAATTCGAAAGTTTCAGTTATGACTGGCCTAAATTGCATTATATTATTTCCATTTGGTGATACGCAGTTTCAGTACCTAATACTTTCAAGTTTCAATTGCTATTGTTTGGTTCATTTCTCCAGCCTTCTATGTATATTCTTAACAAGTATTTCATTCCATACATGATACATGTCTTGACTTTGTAGACAGTGACTTGCCACCTGTTGCACTTGAAGAGGATATGATTGTTGAAATATGGGGACTTCCTTCAAGAGTGCATAATGCATTGGAACTTGCTGCTTCTCATTTGAGAAAGTACCTGGTTCATCGAAGTGTCATCCCATTGTTTGACCCCCATGTAAGTTGCCACTAAACATATAACACTTTTGTCCTTGCAACATTTAATTCTGAGGAACAATTTTCTTCAGGTGTCTGTTCCAATCTCACCCATGGATATGCCCCCATTCCACTACAGTGACCATACTAAGGGCCTTCTGCGTGAAGCTAGTCCAGGCTATTGCTCTGTATATGCTGAAGATTTTCAACTTGAACGCCCATGGACTGATGCTTGTTATTCAAGGTATCCTATGGAAAACCTTACACATGCTGAAGTATTTGAATATAGACAAAAAGCACCAACATTTTTGGGGAGATACCATTCAGTCACACCTGCACACTATGGGCATGAACCAGAAGCATATTTATCATCTCCAATGGAATTATGTTTTCATCACAACCTGAATGCATATGGATGGCGAGCAACTCCACCAATTGGTCCATCAGACACTGTTGAAAGAGTACACTCCCTTCTATCGATGTATGGAAAACATGCACATCCACATCGACTGAGTCAGACATATCAATCAATTAAAATGGGAAAACATCCACACTTGGGGATATCTTTGTACGGAAGGAATGCTCATCCAACAAGGGTATCTCCATCACCTGCTACTGAATTACCTGCATCTCCTGATGTTTCTGCATATAAACGCCAAGTATCTCCATCCTTGAAGATGCCTCCATCAACTAATGTCGAAAACCTTCAACACTGCCATGTTTCTGCATGCTCTCCAGAAGAACTGCCACACGTGGTTGTGCCTTCGTTAACAAGCCAATCTCCTGCAGTCACTTCTCAGGTTTGTATGGTTTCTATCATAGGCTCTTGCTGACATGTTTTAATTGTCTAGTCAACATTATTTACTTCTTGTTTGCTGACATGTTTTTATTGTCTGCTCAACACTGTTTACTATCAATTTGGGATGGTGGGCTGCTTGACAGGTTATAATGAAGATGCAAGTTCCAATATTCTATGCTGAAGCTGTAATTGGCCCAACTGGTGCACGAATTGACTATATTCGCCATGCCAGCAGATCAAGCATCTTCATAAAGGATATTGATGACAATTCAATGTCCATTGAGATCACTGGAAGTGCTGCAACAGATGTTCAAATTGCAGAGCAGTTGATAAAGGTAGCAGCGGCTTCTCTAAAAAAATCATTGTTCTCTTGTTGAAATGACTAGTCTAAGTAATTTCATTGCACTTTCGTTGACATTACAACTTATCTTTTACTTTTAGACAAGGCTCTACCTGGATTTGTAAGCAAAAGCTTCTAAAAAAATTCAAAGACTCTGTGATTGTGTTATATGTAAAACATAACTACTGTAAACATAGTTCAGTATCTAGTGCTCAATCCTATTTACCTATTGGACAGCTAATTAATTGTGTCAGATTCCATGTTTGCGCAAACAGACCACATGCTTGTTTTCATCTAATGCTCACTAAACCAGTCTAGTTGCATGGACAAACAAGATGCTGACTACTGTCCTGGTGCATCAGGCTCTTAGTTCGTTGATATGCATGACCTTTGACCTGAATAGTATTTCAGTACTCATGAGAGTTTGACTACTGCCTACTGTGACTCCTTTTTGCCTGTTTGGCATCACACCTTAGCGTCTTTAGTTTTACCACTATTATGCTGAGAGCCTGAGGATATCATATATTTCACAGTTATACTTTGCCTTAAAAATTTCAATGTTTCACTACCACTATGCTGACCATTGTTTTATTTTCCAGAACTTCATGGCTGAAGCCGCCGCCGCTTCCCCTGATCACAGCTTTGACTTCATTCCATCGCATTTGCCAGCACCGAGATCTCCAGAGCCAGATATTCTAACTACTGCACTCACTGGCAGAGCAAGCGGTTTTACAGAACAGCACCTGTAAGCAACTTACTGAAAGTTCCCAAAAAGTTCCTCAAAGAAAAAAAGGAAACGAAAAGAAAGATCCCAGAAGTTTTCTTTCTGCACATAGTCACTACACCAGCAATACAGGAAATCCGCAAGAGTACATTCACATAAAGTTTTGATATCCATTCTCAGATGATTATAATACCCCCTTTTTTGAACCCCCAAAAATTGTATCTAAATTGTTTTATTCTCTTTGGCTTTTAGCCATAGACTTGATCCATGAGTTAGAATTATGAGATTATGCTATAGGACAACAAATTTTTGTTGGATTCAGGGTAAATGATGTACAAGATATGTGCCCCCAGATGTTTAAGTAACAATTATTACTATTAAATGGCAACATGCTTTTAGGGATTGATGAAGGGTGAGCTGATAAACAAGAAACTTAAGATCAAGATGATCAGTTTTATCTACAAATCTCTTTCCTGAGTCCCTTTTAGTTCCATGTTAACTGCTGATGTGTGACTGACTGTTCAAGGCAGCTGCCATGCCAATGGATGCTTTGGGTATTGCATAGCTTACATTGATCTACTTTTGCATGTGTGGCCATGCTTGAATCTCTCGCCTGACATGCAGACATTACAAGGGGAAAATGCCGGGTTTAGAGGAGAGCAAGGCAGCCATTCTGTTCCTCCTTTCTCTCTCCTCTCTTCGTCCCTGCGTAGAGAGGGAGAGAGAAAGAGAGAGAAGGATCCCCATTTGCCTCCTCTTTCCTGCCAAGAGCCACATTTTCCCTCAATCTTTCTGCGGATTTCCCCCCACAAATCTCTACGCTTTTTTGATCCAGAGAAATTCAGCGTCGGTATGTTCAATCGCCCTATCATGTATTTTTGTTTAGAAAAATCATTGAAAAGGCATTGGAACAATCTTGTACAAATGTGAAAATACTGGGATGTTACTCATAATTAATTGCATTGCTACAACTTTTTCTTAGAAATAACCACAAGTTCTTCCCTTATTATAAACCAGTGAAAATTTTGGATTTCTGCTCATATTTTCCTCCTTTATTTTATCTGAACAATCAGATATTTGTCTTGCTGCAGGAAAGGTGTCATCTTTGTAGCTCTTGCATTGGCAACACCAAGCGTTCCATCATTTTACCTTCTGAGCAAACGGTTTCCTGTGAAAATCACATTTTCTTGGTGCTGCAATCAGGCATTGGCACCAAATCAAAGATTCAACATTTGCTCCAATCACCAAACCAAGATTCAGCAGTGCAATCTTGGGTGCTTTTGAAGCTGCATTGCGGAATCAACTTTCATGTGATTTTTTTATGCACATTAATCATCCATGGCTGCGAAAACCCATGCGAGATCCCAGGATTTCTTGAAGAGATTCTGGTCCATGCTCTCTTATGCTTGCAGTGAGCTTTCCTTGATCGTCCTGCTCCATGTGGTTGCTGGAGCATCCTACTTGGCCATCGGACTGGCACGCATCCACAAGCTCAGGATGCCATGCATCCTCTGCTCAAGGATGGATCATGCCCTCCATGGGAAGGCATGGTTCTCTTCAGATTTGGTCTGTGCCACGCATAGATTAGAGATATCATCTCTGGCATACTGCAGTAGCCACAACAATCTTGCAATCTATGATGATCTCTGCAAAAGATGCAGTGCAACAATGAATGATGTGGTTGACACGCAGAGATCCAGGTCCAGACGGCTGTGTTCTTGCTGTTCAGGGCCATTCACCAAAAGGCACAATGTGCATAGGAATTCTGAAACTGCAAATGTTGTGAGATCTTCAGATACCTTGTGTGGTTCGGAGGAGATCAACCGAGAACAAGTCCCTGCAGATCATTCAAAAGACAAGAGTAAGTGCACTATCTGAAATTCTATGGTTCAAATTGTCATAACTGAATCATATTTACAGGTCCACTGAGTGTATCCATCATTTCTTTTGTAGCTTTTGTGGTGGGTATTGAAGAAGTCAATGAATCTGATGGTTCACCTGGCACACATGAACAATCCACAAGGAACAGTGGTGCTTCTGGAAATGCTGGGACTGTAAAACCAGCACCCACTGGACCTACGCGCATTTTTGTCGATCGCAGCAGCAGCATAAAGAATTGTTTCATTGGCAGGGTCAATCTTCCATCACCTCGGCCATCAGAAATAATCTCTGCCAAGGACAGCAATTCAACCACTCAGCAAGAAGTGAAGGCATTCCTTTCACAGATGTCTTCTGCAAGGGGCCTTGACTGTTCTTGGAGTGAGGGAGCTCCTAACCCTGGAATCAATGCTCAAACTGATGAAAGCAATGCTAATGGCAGGATGCCATCCCTAGAGAGGAATTATTCTGTGATAGAACCATCGGATGCAAACCTTGCTGATGAAGTTGAAGAAGAGAGCTCTCTTGAGAATCTAAAGCGGCTTCTTGAGCTCAACAAGAAGTCAATGAGTGTTCTTTACAAAGAGCTTGAGGAAGAGCGGAGTGCCTCGGCAATCGCAGCTAGCCAAGCAATGGCCATGATCAATAAGTTGCATGAGGAAAAGGCTGCAATGCAGATGGAGGCACTGCAATATCTGAGGATGATGGAAGAGCAGGCTGATCATGACCACGAAGCAATACAGAATCTGCATGACTTGCTTACAGAGAGGGAGAAAGAATTACTTGACATGGATGCTGAACTTGAGAACTTCAGGAGGTCACTCCAGAATGAACAATTCAATGGAGATAAACTTGATATCGCTGACATGACAAATGAAAGAGATGTGCCGTTTAAAGTCTTGAATGGCTTGGGTTTCATGGGGAACACTATGTTGGGTTTTGAAGGCGAAATGGCGTATATTTTGGAATCCATAAGCAGATTGGAGGAAAAGCTCTGCATTCCCACAAAAAAGCTTGCTTCTGATAATGCCAAAGAAGAGGAACTGATAGGACAACAATCAGGGGCTGAATCAACTTCTGATCAGCAAGAAGATGGAAATAAATCTGTCCAGAACCACAAGGATAACTGTTATTGTTCTCCTTCAGAGACCAGAAAAATGAGTGTTTTAACAAATCTTAAGGATGAAGTCTCATTATTGTATACAAGATTGAAGGCACTTGAAGCTGACCAGGAGTTTCTTAAGCATGTATTAAGCTCCCTAAAGTGTAGCCCTGATGGACTGCAGTGTGTACAAGAGATAGCCAGCCATTTACTAGAGTTGAGAAGAATGACAACTCAATGAAGAGAGACAGTTTTCCCTTTGATTTCACACCTTCGGTCGAGGTAATAATTGTAACAGCCACCGTTTCATAGCAATGAGAAATTATTTTGAAAATTCCTGAACATGTTTTGAGAAAATGGAGGATTTCTTCATTTTATAAGGTAACCGAGGTACCAAAAATATGTGGTATATATCTTACACGATGCAACAGAACCCTAAGTTTTTATAAATACATTTATGGTAGAAAATACCAAGGAAGTGCACATTGATAAGTGATGCAAAAGTAATACTAGTGTTTGTACAAACTATTTCCGTACACTGATAAGTGCCACTAATAATTCTGGCCTGTCAGTGTGAAGATGGATCTGGATTTGGTACGTTGTACTCCATTAATTGCTGAATACCATCAGGTTTTAGCTATGTCTGCTTTATTTTGAGTACGCTGTAGCAACACATTAACTCTTATCATTTCTTTGATCTTCAGTTTTTTTATGAGTGATTTTACGGATCTTGAGGAGGTGCCAGGGCCATCATATTTTTTAAATGTAAAATTTGGTCTCTCAATACTTCAGTTACTAGGAGTACCGAAATTTACGTTAAAAAGTTTGGAACCTCTCAATACCTCTCAAGTATTATAAAATTTCTTTTCTTATATATTATAATATGATAGAACTGCAAATGTTATCCAGGAATGTTCTGCTTAATTCAGAAATCATTGACAAACTTTGATCTAACCTTTTCTTGCTGCTCTTCTCATGTAGTGTGCTACAGCCCTTCATGGTTCTTCTGGTTAGTGCACATGGTGGCTTCAATGCTGCACTGAAGAGATCTGAAGATCGATGTCGGTGCAAGATCATCTAAAATGAGGGAAAGCAGCATGCACAGACAAAAGACTTCCATCTCTTGCACTGACCTTCAACTTTTGATTGACCTGGCTGGCCTCCCTGTTTCTGTTCTTCTGTCCACTACTTCAGCAAGTCACTGAAACAGACGAAAACATCTGCTGTACATTGATGTGATGGCTGTTGATGTTAGGAGCAAGTTTGTAACCGTAGATTTGACTAATGCTTGTGGTTCTTGCCAAGAGGAGCTAGTACTTCTTAGAATATACCATGATCATATCAAATTAATCAATACCTCTTTGATTTAGAAATGTAAGGTTTTTTACAATAGAAACAGATAACGAGTCCAACTAACGAGTTATATCTCATTTAAATCATATCTATCAATTTATCATATTTATTATATATTAATAGAGTAATAATATATTAACTATAATTAATTAATTAATTATAGATAGTTTAGATGTAATTATGAGATTAAGTATTAGTAAAAGAACTCTAAGTATATGAATCTTTTATAATAACAAGTTAAACGAACAGAAGCCTAGCTTTGGCTGATCTGAGCCATGAGGTTTGAACTTTTTATCCACTCCTATTCTGCCTTGTTCAAATAATTTTCTTCATATATTTTTTTGAACCTGCAGATTGTCTGATGCCTGCTGAGTAAATAGCAAGTTTGCAACTGGAGTTTAAAAAAATTACAACTGAGATTTTCTTGTGCTATTTTTCCTACGAGTGGCCAGTTGCAACTGGGAAAGCAAGACTTTCTTTGAATATTCAAATCATCATATGGATGTTGGAACTGTTTCAGACTCAGCAACTAGTCCACTTGAGCTTTTATTCCCTTTTGTATTGTACCTCAAAAGTCAAGATCCAAATTTGAATTTTACGGCACGAAGTCATTACGTCCTTATCTTGCAGGCCCTTGCCGATCATTAGTCCCAACTCCCAAGCTTTTGGACTGCGTATACTCGCTCCAGTCCCATTTACTTGTCACCATTGATCCGTATCGGTGCAACTTTGATAAATACTAAGTTTTAAATTATTATATTTTGTTGAACGAAAATTCTATGGTACGTTTAATGTGCAACATGCTTCAATAATATGTATATTTTCAAATATCTACAAATTTATTGCTAAAATAAGAGCAGTCAAAATTCAAATATAAATAGTGTCTGGTGATAATTATTTGGGAACAGAGATAATAGCAAACTTGTAGATATGCTCCGTATAGATTTCTAGAAAAATGTTATCTCCAAATATTTTCTTTGCGCCACCATAACCATTCTTCATTTTTTTTATCCTCTCTCGTTTCAACGCTGTTTCTTCCTCTTTCTTATGTTTCATTTAATTGCTCCATAAAGTTGACTAAAATTGAATATTGGAAGTACAATTTGCATCATATATGATCATATGTCCTCTTCGTCATATCTAACTCTCTTGAAGAATTGAATTCAACTAATTTCACACTAAAAAATAGTATCCACTAGCCAATACTGTATTTCCAGGAAAAAAGCCAATATAGAATATATTTTTCAATAATAACTAGAATACTAGTCAAGTTGGTACTAAATTGTGACCAAACAACCTGTATTCCTGCACACGACCTGACTTTGCATTTAAATTTAAAATTGCAAGCTTGTCTGTTTTGTCACCAAATGATTGCCGGCCTTGAGTTTAAAGCAACCATCACAAAAATGCCATTTCACATAACTCTTAACCTCTGATTTGCATGGGAATATAGTCTTATGGCCTTTGCTTGTTTAGGAGTACTATTTCCAAAATTCTGTGGCCCGGCTTTTGTCTTGTCTCTGAAGACAGCGTTTCTGGTCAATTCAGGATGTGAGACGTGACATGAGCTAATCAGAGTGTCTTCCTTCTTCTTCTGGTTCTCTGAATATAATCTTTCCATGAAAGCTGGTATATATTATCGATACGAGATATACCAGCTTTCCTTTCCAAGAATAGCATGAAAAAGAGGTGCTAGTGAGCAGCAGCAGTATTACCATACTTCCACATGTCGCCGGCGAGAGTTGGCGCACCAGAGGAGGGCGGCGGAGCCGACGTCGAGAAGGCGGCGGACGGCGTCGAGCCACGTGGGAGAGGCACGTGGAGGCACGCGGCGTTCCACGTGGCGACTACGATAGCCACGCCAGCGGCCTATGCTCCTCTTCCGTTTGCTCTTGCCTCCCTTGGCTGGCCTCTTGGTTAGTGTGCTAGCAATCATCCTGATCTCCATGGACTGCATGATGAGCTTTTCTGCTGCTCTGGTGCCTGAAATGTCATGAAGAGAAGCTTCTCAGTGCATATGCTTGCACGATGTTTTCTTCTCTTTGATTGAGTAATTAATCAGCTAGCTGTTGTTTGAGCACAGGTGTTTGCAGCTTGGTCATAGGAACATTAGTTACATGGTGTTCTAGCCTGGTCATTGCCTCATTGTGGCAGTGGAATGGAGACAAGCACACCAGCTACAGGCTTCTTGCAAAGAGCATCTTTGGTTAGCACTCAGCACCATTTTTTCTGCCACATCAAAACTCTACTTTTGATCTTACAGTACGGTGTCACAAGAAGGTTTCTGAGTAGCAGAAAAAGAGTTGATAAAATATAGTAGTAGATGAGATTGCAGATTCTTAATCATAAATATTTACTTCTGATGATCCAGTTAATTGCAATACTTAGCAGTACAGCAATTGTTGAAAATTTACCTAAAGTGATGGCAAAAATCTGTGCTTTGTTCGAAGGCCCCTGGGGTTACTGGTATGTGTCATTCTTCCAGCAAGTGGCATCAATTGGAAACAACATCGCAATCCAGATTGCAGCTGGGAGCAGCCTCAAAGCTGTGTACAAGCACTACCACATTGCTGATGATGGCGCCATGACTCTGCAGCAGTTCATCATTCTCTTCGGCGCATTCGAGTTGTTACTCTCCCAGCTTCCTGACATCCACTCACTCCGGTGGATCAATGCTGTGTGCACTGCTAGCACCATTGGATTTGCAGGGACGGCCATTGGTGTAACCATTTATGATGGTAATCTGGTTTCATTTTCAGTTTTCAGAAGTACTGGATAACTAAAAATACGGAAGAATGAACAAAAATTTCTACCGCAGGGCATCGGATTGATCGAAAGGGAGTTGATTACAGTCTACAAGGAAGCACTGTATCAAGGATCTTCAGAGCTTTCAATGCATTGGGCACAATAGCCTTCTCATTTGGGGATGCAATGCTACCAGAAATTCAGGTGCATATCTGATATTAGGCTGAGATTCATGTTGTAAGTATCCAGTATCCACTCATCCTCAAAACTTCACTGAAATTCAGAGCTCTGTGCGAGAACCGGTGAGGATGAACATGTACAGAGGCGTATCGACAGCGTACTCGATCATCGTCATGTCCTACTGGACCCTGGCATTCAGTGGATACTGGGCATTTGGCTCTGAAGTCCAGCCCTATATCCTGTCCTCCCTGACTGTTCCAAGATGGACAATTGTGATAGCAAATCTATTCGCAGTCATTCAGATCACAGGTTGCTTTCAGGTAACACATGCCGATAGCTTCCATCAGTACAATTTCTCACATTTTTCACTCTAACCAACCATCCAGAATCTTCCACCAAGATATACTGCAGGCCAACATTTGCGCAATTTGAACAGTGCATTCAGGCAAAAGACGCAGGCTACAAAGCAAGGCTGTGGAGGTTGTTGTATACCTCTGCATACATGGTGATGATCACCCTCATCTCTGCAGCAATGTCATTCTTTGGGGACTTTGTGTCAGTCTGTGGAGCTGTTGGCTTCACCACTCTGGACTTTGTGCTACCTGCACTGGCATTTCTGAAGGCCGGGAAGTTACCTGAAAACCCAGGGTTGCGTGGTGCTGTGAAGGCGATCACCTCTGCTGTCGCCGTCTTGTTCTCCATTATCGGAGCTCTTGCATGCATCGGCGCCGTCAGAGCGATCGCACTTGACGTCAAAACCTACAAATTCTTCCATGACATGTGAATGTAGTTAGGTATAGTTCAATGTTGGTGATGAGATGAGTTTTGTATGTGTTCAGTGGTTGATGCCTGGTGATTTGCAGTGTGCTACACAATATACGGAGGCAAGACTAAAGGATTTTTTTTCTTCAGATTTCACAGTTTTACACACTGTAAGAAGCATTTGGGCAAAGCAAACAGAATGGATGCTGTCAGATAGATGAATTCCATCTAAAGGAGAGAACCTGAATATTCTCAGACCTGATTCAAACAGTGATTTAGTATACTAGCACCATCAAAAGGTCATGATTTAAGATGAAGAGAGAACGCAAGTATTGCCCATCATAACAGTCAAAATTGACCTATACAAACCATGACAGCTACATAAATTCCATATAGAGTTGCCGGAGGTTACAAGGTGAAAAAGAAATTTTAAAACGACTAACCACCATAGGGGCAGTAGTCCTTTTTCTCAAGGAAGCACTAACTTATTTTTTGATGCAACACAGCTAATCTTAGCTAAAATCCTTCAGCCTTCTCTTCAACACATCCAAGGACTTCTTTCGAGCGCTTTGTACTGTACTTCGGCCTGAAAGGCTCCCAAACAAGCTTTCTGGAGCGTCTCTAAACTTTTCACAGATGATGGACACCTTCTTATGATCCAAGGATCCAAAATTCTTCTCCCTGATTACAGGGTTCATGAAGTTTTCTGGCTGGTTGTTGAGCAGAAGATTGGTTAGTTGCCTAATTTCAACCATGCAATCTCTGAAACTTGTCTCCTTTCTCAGCTCTGACAACCCAGTGCTGTGATATTTATCATCTGCAAATTCCTCTAACTTTTTCAGGTCTATGTCAATACCTGCAACTGCATTTGCATTGAACCTTTTCACCCGGTCACTAAGAAAAACCGTCATTATAGAGTCAGAGATGTGGCTGAATGCACCACAAGCAATCTTGTACAGGGCTTCCCTTGGAAAAACATTCTGTGCAGTTGATATTAATGTGTGAAGATAGATGACGACCTCATTCATGTAGTCATTCACATGTTCTGGAGTTTCCTCTGGTGTCCAATTGATGCTAGTCAAAAGCAACATAAATTCGTCAATCTTGGAGTTGGCCAAGGTTATTAATCCATTGTACGCCGCATTTTGGGAGGCTTTGAGCACAGCTCTACCAGTCAAACCAGAATGAGGCTTGTCAAGAAGACGCCTAGGAACACCACAAAGTTGGGCAGCATGGCAGAGGAATGTATCGCATGACTGCTCAAGAATGGCAATATTTCCTGCAATCTGCACCATTTGTGTAATCTCTGAACAACCACCATGTATCAAATTCAGAAGACCATCATTTAGTACCTCAATTAAGAGCTTATCTAGGTATCTTTTCACCACATCATAAACGTCCATTATAGCTTCATATGACAAGTAGTTCACAGAATCCTCAATAAAAGAGCGCACAATATGGCAAGCATCTGGAACTGAAGAGGAAAATGGTGCGACATATGGAAAATCTGGAACTACACCAATGGGTTCAAGTTGAAATGCTGAAACATTCATACAGTACTCATTTTCCTTCTTAATAACCATCTGCTCAAATGAATCCTTAGCGAAGATGCCATCTATCTTTTTCCGGCAATCAGAAAGAAGTTGTTGATGGAATTTATCCCTATTCTTCTCAAGAATTTCAAGCAATGATGTGGTTTGGTATCCATACTTCTTCATGGTTGCACCCAGAAGAGTGACATAATCTTTTATAAGGAGGAGGTGGTTAGCAGAATCCATACGAGAGAACTGTTCCTCCAAGATAGATGTGACCTTAGAAATAGCTGTCTCCCACATTGTCTCAACCTGACTATCAGAAAGAAGCCCATCTGCAGTTCGAAGGACACGGTCCTCAACAATAAAAAACCCAGCTACCTGAGCAAGGAAATGCTGATGGGATTCCATGAAGGGTTGCATGGTGGGAATTTGAATGTCCAAATTAAGTTGCATAAGCCTGTTATTGTAGTAATATTCTCGGAATTTTTCCCCAAGACCAAGGCATCTGTGAATGTAGTGTGCTCGGTATACTGGTGCAAGATCAAATTCCAGTACTTCTTCTTCACCTATGAGCTCCACATCCAAGGCATAAGCATGCTCATCAAACCCAATACGGCTGCAGTCTTCTGCTTCCCTCTGTTGGGAACGTGTTCCCTCATTTTTCTGAGGAACCAAGGATGCCTGGCCTATTGAAACCTTCCCAATCTCCTTTGATGCCCTTCTGATATATACAAGCCACTCATTAAACTCATTGCAAACCTTCTTCTCAATGTACAGCTTTATCATCGGTATTTGCTGCTGAACAGCCCTTTTTAGAAGCTTTAGAGGAATATTTTGCAGGAAATCCTTCTCAATCAACTCTAAACTTTTCAAGGCAGAATGAGAGTTGGCTTCTGCAACGTCCTTGTTGCATATCTGGCACAGACCGGTGACTTGCACACAGATCTTCAATGTTGCCAGGGCCTTCCCAACATTTTTGTTTACAGAATACAGCTCAAGGAGCTCATCAAGCTTCAACAGCAGGGAGCTAGCAACCTCTTGCAGGCGCAGGTTTTCACCGGACAGAGTACCCTTAAGCTCATCGGCGTCAACCAGCACGCCACGCAGCTCATCAACAGCAAGGATGAACTCCTCGTAGTGAACCCTACAAAGCTCCTCGATCTCAACCTCCTTCATCTTCACGATGCCCCTGAGGCCTTGCAGAAGAGACTCAGGCTTCCCAGACTGAAAAGCGTGCCGAACAATAGGGCCCAAATCCTCGCCGTTGGCAATGAAGGCGGCAAGGCCCAAGCCAGTGCCACCATTCCCACTCTCCGCACCATCCCTCTTCTTGGTCTGAGCAGTCATTGTTCACCTGCAAACACAAAAGAGGTGAAACGGTGCACACAGTAAGAGATACATCCACCTCGAGAAATTCTCAGGCGTCACAAATGCTTAGCATAATAACAACGCAGTGATTGGTGAAAATTAGCAAGCCAAGAAATTAGCACATGTGTTCAGTAAAAAAAAACCACCAATTTTGTTAAAATAAACCAGGGGCCGACCTAACGTGGGGACATGGCAGCCGCATGGGGGTTCAGCCTTTTTTTTCAAAAAACAAAGTACCATTAGTAGTGCACCAGCACCACGCATCAAAGAAATCCGTAATAAACTGGATGAGTTAGGTTTGGAGGAACAGATCAATCCTAAGCCCGGACGGATTTCCAATCCACGGTTCGACTGCTCATCAAGCGGCGCAGAGGAAGAGGATGGAGGGGGTACGTACGGGAGAAGAACGGATACCTTAGTTCGATTCGAACCTAGCCCGGTGGAACGACGCAGTGGCCGCGCCGCCTCTCCAAACCTCTTTGCTGGCCGGCCGCGCGCGCGAGGGGGAGAAGGCTAAGGCGGGGTCGGGAAGGGGGGAGGAGGCCGTCCACGCCGTGCCTCCGGCCCTGTTCGCCGGCCGCGCGCGGGAGGAGGTGAGGCGGGGTAGAGGGGAGAATGCTGGCGGCGCCTCCGTCGGAGAGAGAGAAGAGAGGGATGGAGAGAGTGAAGGCGGCGAGTGATGGGAGGAGAGAGGAGATGAGGGGGGCAGGGGAGTCATTTCTCCATTTTTCTCAGTTTTTTTCCAAACAAAAAAATCCTAAAACTGAAATTTCCCGGAACAATCAGTGTGCAACTACAGTAAGTCGTATTTAGTGCTACTAGATCGGTAGAAATTTCAAATGGTTTGGCCTTTAGAGTTGGTTTGTCAAAATAGAGAAAATAAGTTTTTTTAAATAAAAATAAAAATATCACCACCAAGGCCTCCTCTAGAGGAACTTACATTAGATTTCTGCTCATTTCAAGAACATGCTATACCCCTGTACATATGCTATTATTACTGGTAGTGTATTATAATGATTTTGATCATATACTAAAATCCTAGTTATTTTATAGCAGTTAGATTAAAAGAAGAGTTCATGTTAATTACAATTGACTAATAATTATTTCAAAATTAAAATAATAACATACTAAACCAATAGATAGACTTGGTATTTATTAATCCCAAATATTGGAATTATGAAATATTTCGAAAGCTAAAACTAAAGAGCACGTATTATGAATACAATCTACGGTCGGTCATGATAAGATAATTCAGGTAATCAATAATTTTCTAGTTGTTGTGAAAACGTACTAAAAGTACTCAATTAGTATAGAAATAGAACAAAGATATAGATGGACAATTCTTCACCAACGATCCATTGCCTGTGCAGCTGTGCTCGGAGCTCTTCGTGTACTTTTGTAAAGACGGCGTTACAGTCCATTTGAAAACGTACTGGAAATTTCAGTAGGATCAGTTTGAAAGCGATTTGCCTCGTGACCTAGGTAAGGTTTTGACGATTTGCCGTGTTGTCGCCACATGTTTGTATAGGTGGAGAATGCATGGAACCGGAATGAGACGGAAACACCGAGGCGTCGCTCCCATCCAAACACGGAGTGTCCTGTGGTCTGCTTCTGCCCATTGGAAGAATCGAGCACCGCGGTGTCGTGCCCAGGACACCATGTTGCAGGCTTGCAGATAGCCACAGGCTTGATGACACTTCCAAGCTCAACTTACTCTACTGAATTAGGATAGAGGCCTCGACTCCTGAAGGATCAATTGCCGCGGTAGAAAATGCTGCATCACCACAGGAGAATGAGAAAAAAGGTTAATTAATGCTCCAGTTAACCTTGTTGGTGTGATAATAAGGTCCATAATCAAAGAAATATCAATGCAATAATAAAAGCATCGCCTTTTAATCAGCTTAACCGGACACCTTAGCCAGCTTTTGCCGACCAGAATCCGTCCAACGTCCAACTTCAAACTGCACTCTGCAATAAACTACTACAACCTGGTACGAAAGCTATTGCATCCAGGAGATCAAAAGGCAGTAAAAGTAGCATCAAAAGCAGGAACCAAAAGCTCAGCATGTAGGACCACGAATGAATAAGTTACAGCTTGCAGCCACGATTTACATGCAGAATGGCACTAAGAATATACTACCGCGTATCTGGAACTGGAAGCAAAATAGATGGATGCTAGATCCACGGATCACATGTATATAAACCAGCCAGTACAGGAGAACAGGATATACTCAAGAAATTTATTGTTTAATCCAAAATTTTCATGCTGTAATATGATCAATCAATATCTGCAGCGTTTATTGCAGTAAGGTTAGGCAAACAAGAACGCTATGGCTAGCTTCTATAATAAACCATGCAATATATGAGATAGTTCGCCATTGTTATATAACAACATCTCCATTCCTCGCTGGCTACATTGCAACAATCGTGGGTTGTTCTCCGGTGCTTCTTGAAATACGGTTATTTGTCTGTTGTATCCACGGTTAGAGATCGGACTGGTCACACTGCAACACAAACTAAATCAGAGTCAAATTGTTCATGGCAAAAGAACTCAGACTGAATTCTCTGATAATTCTGGTGGAAATTTAGAAAGTTTTTTATAATCCTTTGTAATTTTTGGAAGGTGATGAATGTGGGCCACAAACAACTCAAAAAAATCCCAAATATCAAAATATATGTTTGGACAAATTTCCCATATATCTCCAGGATGTACAATCCAATTCATAACTTATTTAGGTGCTCATACATTGACACCAAAGGGGAAAAATAATTTTAGTTGCACACCTGTAAAAGATGTAAATGAAGCAGACTGTGTAGTAAACAGAAAATTCATCGTCAATTCAGTCACTGTTTCACAATATTAATCATTCAAATTTCAAAGACAGAAATTCCTGACTCCAAATGATTACCTCATTTATGCGAAGCAGGTGTTTCTATTTCTGACTTGTGGCCTCATCTTTCATTTTGTCCTGAAGTTGAAAAGGCAAGAAATGAACATAATGAAACAAACTTTATGAAACAAGCAGTTCTACAGATGAGCCTGTACTTTCAGTATTTCCCTACACTATTTAATATTTCATATAATTGTAAATTGTGGGATCATCAAACCTCATCTTCAGCATCTCTCCGGACCTTCCTAGTTGGGCTTCTCTTCTCATTGTGACAAGTTCTTCTGCAGAGGTTGGGTGGACACCTATGGTGGCATCAAAGGTTTGCTTCGTCAACCCAGCCTTTACAGCAATTGCAATACCCTGTCATAATAATGTACACCCACAAATATATTAAGGCAATCATGAATGAAAAGATGACTAAATATTAAATGAAGTATCCACAAACCTGAATAATCTCGGGTGCATCTTCACCACACATGTGCACTCCTAGAACCTTGTTAGTATTAGCACACACGATAACCTTCATGTATACACGATCAGGTAGACCAGAAAGAGTGGCCCTGAGAGGTCTGAAGTTTGATGTGTAGACATCAACATCTCCGTACTTCTCAATCACCTACAGAGGTGTATAGTTTACTTAAATTTTTCATGTGTTTTTGCATGTTTACAAGTTTGTAAGTTTATAATACCTGCTCTTCAGTAAGGCCAACTTGTCCAATTGGAGGTTGGGAAAACACCACAGATGGCACAGCACTGTAAAAATGCATATCGAAGAGTTTGATGCAACAATTATACGAAATTATAGTGTATATAATTCTACTGTTGAATTATAATGTTAAATGGAGAACTGACAAAAAGATTTAAGATTTGCCAGTCATTTTGAATTGTGAACAAAAAAAATGGAAGGGGACGATGAGTGCGTTTAAACTTATGCACGAATGACACAGAAGAGAATAAATGCATGGTATGCACAAAACTGCTTTCAAGGTGCACAATAAGTATTTCTTGTTAATGCTCATCTTGAGAATTCAGCTTTTAAACATGAATAAGGGAAAATTGAAGCATCAAAGGTGCAAGGTTCAAGATCAAGAAAGCATATATGGATCTTATATGCATGTATACGCACTCCAAAAAAATATACATGCATACCTGTAATCTGGTTTTGTAGGTTCATTTCCAAAAATAGTCCTCGCTAAAGCCCCACCTTCCATTAATGCAACTGGTGTCAGGTTCACCCTATTAGTAACATCGCCCACAGCCCATATAGAATCAACTGAGGTTCGAGAAAACTCATCAACCTAGAATAACAGATATAGACCAAGAATTTCAGATATCACTTAATGATCAGCTAACAGTTGAGAATATATTAGACGAAGTATAATGTATAGAATCTATATATAATATACATACCACAATAGCACCATGCTTGTCCAGTTTGACCCCAACCTCATCCAGTCCCAAATTCTACAAAACTATGGTTGTATCAAGATGCTTGCATCCGGAAATGAATGTATTCCCCAAAACAAACTTGGTTAAGAGAAGTGGAAACGACTGGCATAATATTAACCTTTGTATTTGGCTTCCGTCCTGTTGCAAACATTACATGTGAGAACCCATTTATGCTTCCTTTGTTTGTCTTCAGAGTCAGCAAGCCATCATCTGATTTAGTGACTGCTTGAGGAGTCTCTTCAGTATGAAATGTGATACCCCTCAAAGACATCTGATCTGCAACAAAACCCCTGACCTACAAATCCACAGGGAATGAGAAAATTACTCAAGGCATGATGCACTTCAGTTCAAAAACGAAATTATTTTTCTAGTGGGTACTTGCCCACCTCTTCGTCAAAGCCTCTTAGCACTTTCTTCTGTCGGATAAAAACATGAACACCACTTTTTAAGCCATTGAAAATGCCAGCAAACTCCAAAGCAATATACCCTCCTCCTACTATCGCAATCTTCTCGGGTCTTGAAGGCAGGTCCAATGCTGCATCTGAATCAATGACATGCTCTATTCCTGGAATGTCTGGCATGGATGGCCGACCACCAACTGCTATGAGTATGTTTTTTGCAGTATAAAGCTTTCCATCCACACTGACAGTATGTGGATCAACAACATGCATGAATTTGAATGGGTAGTATGCCAACACTTCCATTACTGCATTGATCCTTTCAACAAAATTGTATCATTGATCCTTTCAACAAAATTGTATACGCAAATTTAACCTAATTTAGAATTTTCTCACAACCTTTCCACGGCCTTCGATTATAGTGACCCCTGAATTCTTCAGCATGTTTGTCTGAACCCCCACCAAGCACTGCAGCTCTAAATTCTTGTTGGTCATCAGAGTGCTCCAGTCATGCTTTGGTTCAGTGCCATACCTCCACCCAAAGCCATGGCTCTCTTCAAAATCATGTGAGTATTTGGATGCATACACCAGTAATTTCTTTGGGACACAGCCACGAAGCACACATCTGAAGTACGGAAAGAATGAACATCTTATTTGCACACTTTTGCAATGGATATGAAACGGAAGACAGATGCAATCAGCAAATTATAGATATTAAACATTCAGTGTACAGATGCTATAAGAAAATTATAGATATAGCAGGAAGCCGGAAACACATAAGGCCAACTGGTTCATAATAACAAGACATGAACCATTGGAATCCATCATGGCAGAGCTCTCTAACTTTTTGTTACTTGTGTATCTGGAGACCCATTCATAGTATGTAACCTTGATATTAAGCTCATATCATCTCAACACATAATTTAACAAAATTATTGCGAATTGGTGATAAAAGCCTCTGGAAGCATGAGCTCCAGGAAATGGGAGCAAGATTTTTTTTTTCCTATTCCTAGTGGTCCCTGATCAGGATGAACAGAGCACTGAATCGTGCGTGAAATTGTTCGATGCTCTTCTCACTCCTAAATCCTAATCCTAAACTAACAATCAGAAGCAAACCATACAAGCAGCCACGCTTGTCGACTGCAAACTCGCCATCGAAATTCCAAGCAAAACATTACCGCGGAACAATGGGAGCGACTTGAATTACGAAGAATGGAGGCATTCGCTTACGTTCCGCCGACGCCGCCGAGGCTGTCGGACGCGACAGTGGCGAAGGGCATTTCGCAGACGGCGGCGCGGGCGCCGTAGAGGGAGGCGGCGACGCGCGAGGCCCGCATCCCGCCGCTCCCGGCCCCGATAGTGAAGAGGTCGTAGTCGTACCCACCCCCTTCGCCGGCCGCAGCGGTGGCCCCGTTATCCCAGGCGGAGGTGGAGACGGAGAGCGGGCGGCGCAGGCCGAGGCGGAGGAGCGGGCCCCGGGAGGCAGCCGCGAGGGGGTGGCGGCGGAGGTGGAGGCCCCCGCAGCAGCGGCGCAGGGAGAGGGCGCGGGCTATGGTCTGGACCGCGACGGCGGAGGAGGAGAGGGGGAGGGTCGCCACCGTCACCATGGCTGCTGCTCCGGCTCCGCGGTCGTGACGAGGCGGAAATCAAATGCGTTGCTTCGAGGCGGGGCGGGTGGTGTGGCCGTGTGGGTCACTGGGTCTACTAGACAAAAAAAAAAAGGCGATGCTTGTTGCTTCGGTGAGGCGTGAGGTGGCATCGGCGAGGAGGCATACTCGGGTCACAGTAGGTGGCGCATACCCGCCTGAGGTGCCAAGCGAATATGCTTTCTATGTCTAAAGGCATATTCTTTAGTTTGAAAAGGGCATGCTTCGTGTGTATCGGTGTATGTGTAGGCTGCGTTCGGGTGAATACTATTCTCGTTGCCCGTAAAAGTTACTTTAAAAATTATATTAATTTATTTTCTAAGTTAATAATAATAACTAGCCTAGAACGAGCAGGTTCATAATTGACATGGACAGATGGAAAATCATCATTTGATGGCCTAATATATTGGGTTGTATTGATACTGACGTTCAGCAGACTCTAGTTTATTCTCACCTTAAGAACACACAAGTTTCTTTTTGAGCAGGCATTAATATTTTTCTCGATTATATTGAAAAACGTACACACACATACTTTCTCACAACACACGCACACACCACACGGATGCACTTTTTAACACCCACGACCCTGATGTCCGATAGAATTAAAAAATCAATTACTCCCTAATTCATGTGATCTCAAATATCGAATATATCTCATTCTAGACTTAGGCATGAGAATGTGCCATTCATTTACACTGTATAGGAAAAAATGAATCATTTAATTCGTGAGAGATATCATTTATTTGCTAAGGGCAAATAAGAAAGAATGTTTAAAAAATTAAGTGTACTCCTCTATTTAAAAATATATAAGACGAATTAATGTGTTAGAGAATGTTCACTAAGAGTAAGGGCTTTTAGGTTTGGCTTAAAGGTGATCTAAGCACATAATAAATTCAATGAAGTTGACTAAGATAGATTTGAACCACTTAAAAAATATAATATCACACTCCTATTTTTCTTTCTATAGTGGTTTGTTTCAATCTTCTTTTTTTTCTTTTTTTCTTCCTCTTCCTCTTCCCCTTCCTCTTCCCCTTCCTCTTGGTTATTATGATCATCTATAAGGATGTCATGTTAATCAAACACCATAGAAAAGGGACCCGATGTGCCCCATTTACAAGCGGTTGACATGCGACGTCTAAATCGGTTTATAAACACCTTGCCTACTTCCTTTACTAACTCTTCCTTTGCTAGACCCACCCGCCAATGTCTTGGATGGTAGTTAGCCTAGGTAATTAGCATAGCCATTGAGTATACCGCTTGCATACCCACACCGTTTGATAGGACACACTAGGAGCACAATACTTCAATAGGATAACAGTAGGTGTGTGGTCATCTCCTCGCTGTATACTTCAACAGATAAATGTAACATGTCTCATCTCTTCGCACTAAATGTAAAGGTAGTTGTAGCAGCCATACCTTAACCTCTCGAGTTTGAACACGGCTATACAAGCCTAAGGACAACCTGCTTGAGACTCCTCATGCAAGGGCCATGTGAGCCATGTGGTAGGGGCCCATGTAGATGTCGACAGGGATCGTCCAAGCTTATGCTTAAGGACAACAAGCTCAACATTGCCAGGCATAAGCTTAAGGTCTTTCTAGTTATTGATCTAATCTTCTTGAACCTAGAGACCATACATTCCATCTAAACTAATTACTAATTCTTGAAAACTCCTTAAGCTTAGGAGTGCAATAATATGATGCCAAGCTACTCTGTGCCATAGCAGAAGAGCTCTAGTTCCCTAAACTAATTAGTAATTCTTGGAAACTCCTTAAGCTTAAGAGTGCAATAACATGGTGTCTAGCTGCTCCGTGCCCATAGCAAGAGAGCTCTAGTTCCTATGTCATCAACAGTAAAGTTAAAACAACAGTATTAGGATCTTATTTCTACGATGTAAAATTATAATTATAAAGAAGTATATAAGGTAAGAATAAGCAACAAACATTATATTCCTCAATTTAGGTGTAGATAGCAGGATTTAAATCATGATGAATGATATTGAAATTGTCCATCAGCGACTTTGTCACCACAATTACAGTGCTCCTCCAAGGTAATGGCAATGGCATCATCTGATGGAGCAACCACACCAAACTCACCGTAACAGCACAGGCTTCGCCCCGCCACAACGCATCATGCAAAGCAACACGAGCCATCTGCTGGCGGGACAGCAGAAAATAAACCCATAGGGCTATAGGAGTCCACACGTTCTGTCGTGTGTCAAGTCAAGGTTACAAAAACTCCAGTGCTGTCTTTTTTGCTGGTTACACAGAGCAAGTGAAATCAGACCTTAGAGCAATGCAGGTGACAGTATAGACCATTGTAGTAAGAGACAAGCAGAACGGACACACCGGCAGGAGGCTGAGATTGATATGAGATCCATGGCAAAGAAAGAAACCCAACTAGTGGGAAGCTGCAATCTGCCAATGTGTAGTACAGTGATACTTAGCCTGTAAGGCTGTAACTACTCCATGGAACAACCCTGGGGAACATGGAAATAATAGGCTGTAACTACTCCATGTCTCCATGGGGGCAACCCTGAGTCAAAAATTATATATGTGCTGTAAAATAGACAAAAATAAAGGCCTGGAATAGATGGAACACAATGGTGCCAAATGATGTTAGGAAGGAATGAATAATAAGGTCACTTTATCCAGCAATTCCAGTTTATAAACAACACTATGGCCACCGAAAGAAGCTAGTGCCCCCATCTCAAGGGCAATATCAAAAATTAAATGGCACAAGGTGTCACATGGGGATCAAATAAGCAAATCAATTAGCACTTCAAGTACAGTTCATTCGGCAATACTGCAAGCCTTGAAATCACAATGCACACCCTCCAAAACAAAAGCACAGCAAGCTCAAGCCAGTTAATGGTTGCGAAAATAAGGTGGCCTTATGAGGTGAGAAACTATATGCTAAATATATAGTTAGGTATCACTGGTGCTATCCCATGAAGGAAAAAGCGCTGATGAGTTCAACCGCTTTTGGCAGGAGAACAGTTTGCAGGAGTGGTCGATGGGCACGTGCAGAACAAGGACCCCCTCTTACGAGGGGTTGCTGATCTGGGGATTGGCTTGGGATGACATAGATGGGCACTTCATGGTGGTGAGGCCTGGGAGGAGCGGAGCGTAGACAAGGATCCGCATCTTTGCAACAAGATAGCCTCTAGTTTGCTTTTCGCTACAATAGCCAATCTTGATTCCACCCACCACTGGCAATGCATTGCCCTGTAATAACAGAAAGCAACAATGAGAAATCTTTGCAGAGAGATTGCAACAAATTCCAGTACCAAAGTAAAAAACCATTTATCATGATAAATATGAATAATGAGGTTGAGTGTGCTACACACACACACAAACAAAGAAAATAGTAGCATCTTTTGGAAAAAAAATAGTGATTTGGTGTCATCCTCTTCTGTAGGCAGTACCTCCAGGATTATATAAGCATATTCAAGATCGATTTGGATAAACATGTAGGGACCAGTAGACACCATTGGTTGGCATCAAAGATAAACAAACTACGACAGAGATCTGGAGGTCTCTTCTGCTGGCAGAAAGGAGGAACCAGTCAAAAAAGGTTATGTATTAGGTTGGACTGCAGGACAGCCTATTAGGAAAATGTCTTGTATCCAATGCAAATAACCAACGCACTAAAACAACTAATAACATGTGCAAGTGCCAGCCAGTTTGACAGTACAGAGAATTCCTGGCTACTGTTGCAATGCTCTACCATGTCTATATATATAATGGCATCGACCTCAGTCCAAGTACAGGGCCCTGCTCCTTCTCTTTACCTTCACTTCAACAAGCCCATCACATGTTATCAAAATGTTGATATCCAAGTACTGATGTAAGGTTGTACCATAGAAGATCAGCATGTTGTAAATGAGGTTAGTGCATAAATAGCAGCTGCATATTGTTGCTCACATTGCAATAGGAAGGTTCATATATATCATGGATCACTTGCCTTAGATCAATAGAGATTAGCTGCTATTTTTAGTTATTTCCGTGATATCAAAAATCGCAAAATGCATGTGGAAATGCAATGCAAGAAAGATCACCCCAGAGACCTTGGTAATAACTGGTTAGGAGCATATACAAATTAAAAATGCATCTACTACATTATTATAACCACAATAGTTGCATTAACCAATCATAAAACGAAAATTATGAGCAGCCATTGCATCCTTTTTTTTGTTGTTGTAATAGTGACAGACTCTGGTAGGAAGATTGGATTTTGAGGGTAATGTAAGATTTCCAACATCAATCTATATCAGTTTAAGCTGTTTGCATTCTTAACATATATTGGAGCTTGGAGCTGGAGATCAAGACCAGGCAAAAACAAAGGGGGAATTAATGGAGGCGTGTAGATTAATTTATGATTTGAGCCAAGAATCAGAATACCATATGATTCCAATTTCACATTTATTTATTATTTGGATCCTTTTTGTTTCTCAATGTACAATGACAAACCCTCCGTTTACCTAGGATGCATACAATGAATAAGAATTCCCAGATCATCGGTGATGCAGCACAAGGTATTGGAGAAACCTCTCCAATATGCTGATATATAGATATAGCATAAGGTGTTGAAGAAACAACTTCAACGTGCTAGTAGATAATGCCCTAAGGGCAGTCTGAATCCACGGCCAATAAGAGCTTAGTCCAAAGCTCAAAGAAAAGATCTAATCAAAGATCTGAAATAAGAACATCTAGTTCTATTAATAAGGTAGCAAACAAAAGGGAGTTACAAAACTAAAGGACATTGCCTCTATTTATAGGCTTCAAAGCCTTGTACAACTATCACAACTATATGACAACTATTAGTCAACTAGATGACAACCAAAATATTACTCATAACAACTCATATACTACTTGTTGATACCTGCTACTATACTCAAAGACAACTCAGAAGAGAATTTTAGGAATTTTATGGCATAAGTAGTGACACCATGAGTTCTCTTAATCCTTCATGAAGCATGTACTAGAGTTCAAATTCAAATTGATTTGTTCTTCTCAGTAGCAAAATCCTATTATACTTTTAACACTAGATATCATCTTATGGATTGGCCATGTGATGTCCCTCATCAATCGGCACACTAAATTTAGAGTAAATCAAATTGGTCTATTGATTGTTTCTATCTTTTATGTTAGTGGGATTAGAAAACATATGAAAGGAACTTAAACAAGAAATGTTGTGACAGGACAAATCTCAAAATGTTGACTATCTTGAGTATGCTTGATTACTTTGTTAGAGCTTATCGTTAGGTCTTAACACTGTAGTACTTCTGCAGTAAATGCGTAAATGTCTTGGCATTTGATAATCGAAGAACATTAGCCTACTAACTTTATCGTGTCTAGCATGAAATAACCTTGAAAATTAGCAGGCAATAAGCACGGTATTGTTTGTAGTTGATAGAGAAGAATTCATAAACTTATGCCTAGGCTAATGTCATCTATTAATTCCCAAAGAAATAACACAATTGCTTGTGATAAAGAAGTCATAAACTTGTGCCTAGGATAGAACATATGTAGACAGATTATCATACGAAATTTTGGAAAAATGTTTACAGACTTATGGTTAAAGATTCTGTGAACAGATAGAGCTAAGATAGCACAGAATCTTCTTTCAGGAAATTGGTTGAAATATTAACATAAGCATACCATCAGTACATAGAGGTGAACTGCACTAATTTTGATCTGACATCTTCATTTTCAATAGCTTTATTGATTTGCAGAATGCCTAAAGTCATATCAGAATTCAGAGCACATGAAAGTATGCCCAGTAACATTTGAGATGCAAAAATCATGAAATTAACGCCAATTGGCCAAGCAAGTCCTAGCATTGAAGTAAAAGCTGATCTGATCTGATCTGATCATCAAGATGGACATAAGAAAAACAAGGCAATTACTTCAAACTTCACCTACATCATGATGTCCTCCAAACAAGGCAGGGGGGGCATCATTCCTTTATGCATTGGAATATTATTCAGCTTTAGCTCCTAAAATTAACAACTAACGGCTATCTCATGGAAGTATGGAACCATGGTTGCTAAATGCTAACAGGAATATCATTCAAATGTCAAGGGAAACTAGCTTACTGCTAGACATAAACTGAAAGCAGCTTTCATCAAGTGAATTGCCTTTTCACCAAGAAGAAAGAAGAAATTTGTTTCTATTACCTGGATAGACACTCAAAAAATCCTAAATCCAAAATTTACCTGAAGTATCAGTGAATGAAGAAATTTGTTTCTATTATCCAGATACTCAACAAATCCTAAATCCAAAATTTTGCCTGAAGTATCAGTGAGCTGTCTGTTTCAATAGCAAGAACACTGAACCTCAAATGCAGCTACCCCTTTTAGTCTGCCCTTTTTCATTCTTAGATCAAGATTAATGAATTAAAACAAGAGCTCTAGAATGTATTCTGTAGCATTAGGCTTTTTTGGAACTTACATGAGTTGTCAGAAGTAAAAGCATAACACTGTACGCTGGAATAACCAAAGAAAAGGCACATGTGTGCTTAAACATCATGAAACACCACTACCCAACTCCAATGTGAAGCAAAAAAAATGCTACAATATGCCTGTAACCTAACAATTCACAGATACAACTTGCTAAAACATGTTTTCCAAAGGTGGTGTGCTATGAATACCTTTGCTAGTCCAAGAGCAGCAATGAATCCCTTCCACGATGCTATATTTGATATCCATGTGGCAACCATATTTAGAAGCTGCAAAAGTGAATGAAAAACTCTATAAATTATGATAAGATGTAGAGAACTGACTCAAAATAATCAAACTATTCAGAATTTTAAATCTTCTTGGCTTCAGAGTGAAAAGCCTATGTTCAAGGATTCTATATGAAAGTGAGGATAGAAACATGAACTCACTAACAAAGATACTATGGACAAAGGTGGCCAGGAAAGCTAAGTGCAAGCAATCATACTGAGTTGATAATAGGAATCTGAAATCAAACCAATAATTGATACAAGAGACACTACATAAGGTTACTATAATAATTGTCACTGTATGCATAGCTTGCATGAACTCGCAGAGGTCAATTCTCCCAACGATCTGAAACCAATCCTTATATAGGAAAACAACCATGCTTCATAATCTACTAGTAGCTTGTACAGCCCCACCACTATGAAACAATGATGCAACCAATCTTATTAGTGGAGTTGGTTGTCGTATGCATTTAATGTGGACCTATACAAAGAAATGGGTGTTGTGTTGCTTCACAATTAAACACCTTGTTTTAAGTAAAAATTAAAACCAAATGGAGCCAGAGTGAACTTGTCAATCATGACGACTTGCAAGACTATGATGATGAAGAACTCCGATGAGAACACATGCAAGTCAATACAAAGCAGGTGAAAGTTGTTGAGGTAGCAAGTGTGAGTTGATTAAATCGTATGTTAATTGAAACTGACATAATTTACAATTTGGAGCATGTTTTCAATTGTTAGCATATAGGAGTAGAACAACACAAAGCGAAGAAACTAGAATGAATAAAAAGAGACTAATGATTTGATGCCATGACATAAGCTGCAACAAGCATAGCTGTCTAGCACACACACTCTGCAAAATATACTAACTGACAGCTATTCATGAAAGTGAAATTTGTGTTGTGAACATCTGTATAATATTGTGAGATTCCAGACATGTTATGATAGAGATGGGCAGATGGCATAGAGAATTTTTTGTGTGCATTTGAAATTTGAACACAGATAAAAGAAACAATCCAGAATGAATGCACATAAGTTTATCTGGTCTAGAGAAATTAAATACAAGTGCAATTTGCAAACAAAACTTAATGCCCCATCAATGTTTCTATGTATGACATGAAGGTGTGATTCAACTAAACTTCTCTTTGATTTATGCTAGTTGGATACCAGAATGTGTACACCATCTACAATTGGAATTCAGTGAACAGGGAATAATTGCTGAAAAGGAAAATGTAGCACGATAAATGTAGAGCAATTAGCAAAAGATTTAGATGAATTTAAACCACAACATTACAATACAGAATAATCAATCAGTCCTTGTGTTGCATAATTCCAAGTAAGACGAATAATGCCTTGTTCGGCTGAGCAGGTTTAGAACTTCTCCCCCCTTATTTTCCGTGCACACGCTTCCTGAACTCTAAACAATGCATTTTTTATAAAAAAATTCTATAAAAATTTGTTTTAAAAAAATCATATTAATCCATTTTTCAAGTTTTTTTAGCTAATACTTAATTAATTATGCACTAATGAGCCGATTCGTTTTGCGTGCAGGGGGTCAGGTTCCCAACACGCACAAACAAACACAGCCTAAGGCTACCAAAGTCCACAAGAGAATCGGAACCTTGTTCGGCAAATGTCCAGTATATTTAATTTTTTCCAATCTTTTATGGACCCCCAACATCACAACTAGAGCTGATTCATTTACCTAATCCCCAAAGTTGGGTGACAAATGAAAATCAGTGCTGATGTGATTTTGAATAAAGCAACACTTTATATAAAAAAATTCAGGATCATTGCGAAATGGCAGGCATTTGGTAGCCATATCAACAATGTTAGGCTTTTAAAGAGTAAGCATATTGAAGAATGCATTCATATTTCAGTAAAACGCAAATTGGTCATTTCCAGATAATAAGACCCCTTGCAAACTCAGGATACTGAGAAATGTCATGTAGTGGTTGTGTGTAGGCTATGGAATTGTGTTCCAAACAGGGCAAAAATATAGGGGACCCACACATAAATTACACTTCAATAGGCATATACCATCTATCTGGCTATCCTAAACTAGTTTTGTACTTTTGTTACTACTACATATATAAAAGTGTTAAATGTAACACATTTTTCCTAATTTGTCATCCAAAACAAGCACAAATCTTGAATACAGACACACTGCCCTGCAACATGGTCCTAAACCGAAATGTCATTGATAATGCCAACCACAGATGACAAAAGTCCCTAGCACTGGCAACCCCTGGTGTTGCTTGATCCATACAGATCCATGGGCCATTGCTAAAATGCATCCCTTGCTATCGAAAAACATATCAAAAGCACAAATAGGAGCTTATGAGAACAATCATGGCTCGGCCTGAATCATCTGCTACACCAACATCAATGTGGCGCCATCCGGCCTTCTATTCGACCCAGGCACCATAGGGCCAATGCCTCCAGCAAAATGTGCCTCGATTCCCAGAAGCTACGCTAACGACAGAGACCCCCACCGTGCATACATCAAAACACCCCAAATCTATCTCGCCAAGCTTTGCCACGCGAGACGCTTTCTGGCTACCCCTGCAACGGTGCCCTCCCCTTCCCAATTGGATGGAACACAATATAGCACGAACAGCAGGAGCCAGGCCTTCGCCCCGGCGCCGGTCCAGGTTGCCGCCGCCTGGTAGAGACAGAAAGCGAGCGAGCCGAGCAGGAGGGGGAAGCACAGCCCAGCCCCCACCACGCCCCGCGGCCGGCCACCAGAGACTACTGTAGCGCGGCGGGATCTCGAATCACCCACGGCGAAGACACCGGAGGAGGAGGAACATGGAGAGCGGTGGAGGGGAGCGTCGGAACCCTAGCCCCCGCCGCTGCCCCCCGGAGGAGAGAGCCTAGCCAGCCATGCCGTACACTACTAGAGCAAGGAAGAGCATAGAGAGAGACAGCGGCCCGCCCCAGGAGGGAAACGGGGGAAGCGCCCGCGGCCTCCGTTGCTCCGGGTTTCCCGCGCGAACGCGGCGGCGCGAGTTTGCCCTTCCTCATCCTACGCCTCAAACGCGACAAAATGAACACTGTTCAACACTGTACTGCGGCTGTGCACACAGAGACGAACGCCACGCCAGCCTCCTCACCTCGTTGCCAGCGTGGGCGGCGCGGGGCGTGGCGTGAATCCTCTGTAAAAAAAACAGTGCCATTGTGACCATTGATACAGAGATTTTATTTTATTTATCTATACATCTAAATATATAACAATATTATTATAATAACAGATAATGTGAATCTATCAAAATAAGTAAACAGATGATCGAACACGCCCCACCCCTCGGCTGACTAGCGGCGAGCGAACGCCTCCTTCTCCATCGATGACGGCAACAGCGGTGGTGAAATAGGAGGCGAGGGATTTGAAGATGTACGATACGGATGTCATGAGAGTGGAGTGATTTGATGGAGAAATTTGTAGGAGAAAACCAGAAGAAGCCGGGTGACGAGCAGAGCAGACAAGGTGAGATGTGGTGAGGAGCTATGATAAAAATTACACTGTCGGCTCCTGTGGTTAAAAACTTTTTACTACGATGGCGGTTGACAGTGAGCAGCAGTTTGAGGTCAGCTTGACGTGGCACGTGAGGGTCTTCAATTTGCATGGGTCTTTTTACTCTTTGCTGGGATCACAAGCATGCCACACACTACCAACGTGGCACGCTACGTGTCCAATGCAAACACATCGATATGGTTAGTACCGGGGTTTAATTCCTAGAGCATCCGCAACCTAGTAAAGAGGTTAATTTAGTGAAATTGTCTTTGTATGGCACGTGAATTTAGTGTGGCCGTTAAATAAACATTATGGGTATAAAAGAAAATTTGAGGTCTTCCATAAGCTTGAATTGAGCTTAAGTTTGATGATATCATCACAAGCCAAAAAAAATCAATGAATATTTCTCTCTTCTTTCTATCTGACTCATAAGAAGTTGGGTCGATGTTGCACTAATATCTAAGGGTGTATTTGGTTAAAAAGATATCCATAGGTGAGATATGAACATCCAAAATTTAAATGTGTTTAGTTGGTATGCAAGGATGGAAAGGGTGGCCAGGTAACGGAATATTCTATTAAGATGCTGGATGAGCTCATCCAGAAAAATTGGCCGAATTTGGCCATCCAAATTTACTAATCTTGATCATTAGTAATTGATTAGTGATCACTAATGTATTTTATTGTTAATTAGTAGGTAACTTGTTAAGATTAGTATTAATTATAGACAATTAGTCTATTTTATTGTTAATTAGTTTGGATTATGGTAAGATTGATGATAATTTACATCGTTATTATTTATTAATATTATACTGTTCTTATCCCATTCAAAAAAAGAAATGGATCATTGGATCACCATATCCTCAAAATATAGATAATATACATAGTATTAATTATAGACAATTAGTCTATTTTGTTGTTAATTAGTTTGGATTATGGTAAGATTGATGATAATTTACATCGTTATTATTTATTAATATTATACTGTTTTTATCCCATTCAAAAAAAGAAATGGATCATTGGATCACCATATAGATAATATACATGGTCATGTCATATCCAATCTTAAGCATGACCCAAACACAACCAAAGAGGAGTAACTCTAGCACAACAACGTAGCGTCCATCCCATTTGCCTAGCGACGGAGTCATGGAAATCAACTAGGTGATACATGTCACGTTACCGTGGAATATTTATGTGCCAAATAGCTATTAAGCTGGCAGAGATATAATAAACGCTAAGAACAAGCGTGGGAAAACCATACAGAAAGCAAAGGCAATATGTAATTAAAGTTTTGCGAAATCTCAACACATATTCAAGCACGTTGCAGCGCAAGAGATTAGCCCTTAGTTTTCAGACAAGGAAATCAACTATCTTAATTCAGCGTGAAACGGGCGAATCTGAAGTGAACTAGCAGCTACCTTCTGCCCATTCTGCGTGACTGCATGGATGATACAGTACGCTGCCACATAAGTCGTAAAAGACCATCGTCAGTTTTACATCCGGTAGTGGCCCGACGGTAGTGCTACCCCACTATTATCACCGCCCGGTTTTCTAAAACCGATGGTGATACCCATTTTGAGCAAAAAAAAAAAGGATTTTACATTGATGCATAATTTACATGTGCGCACACATTATCCGTGAAGTGGACACCAGAGCTCCACCTTAATGGTCAAGAGACAAACAGGTGATGTTTTGGGTATCATACACCCTAAGGATATAGGAGTATGGATGATCATGATGTGGCACTCGTTGCCCTGAGTCGTTACCCCCAAGATGGCCAGCGTGAGCTAGCTGACCCGAGCATATATATGTTTAGAAAGCCCATAGCCCGTTGGTGTAGCCGAAGCCTAGTTTTTTGGCTCGACTCAAGCACAGCATGGCTTGATGGGGTTTGTGCCTGAGCCAGCCCGGTCTATTAAGTAATGTCGTGTCTAGACCGCTCTCTAGCAACGTCGAGCGGTATGGCTTGACCTGGTGTATGACGGTAGGCATGGGGTTGGCCCGATGGGTGAGGGAAATAAAATCCCCACTGCTTTCCTCTCGGCGCTACCACAAACGCGCACTACTAGTGCTCACATAGCACCGTCTCTCACTAAGTCATTGTCTCGCAGCAGTCTCGGTGAGTTGATGTCTCGTAGCAGTCTCGCAACTGTCTCTCGTTGAGTCTCTGGCTCATAGAGCTTTCTGGGCATCTATACTTGCTGTAAGCTATCTCGTACTACTAGTCGCACTCGCACTCTCCGTCTCTCCAACTCTCGACTCTCACGCATTAGTCCTTACACTCTTAGTGCTCTCGTACTACTAGTCACACTCTCGCTCTCTCTCTCTCTTTCTCGGCTCCTGTGCGCCTCTCGACTTGTCGTCATTGTCATCCTCGACTCCAGTGAACTCTCCTCTATCAGCCACGTTTCTTGGACTCTTGATCTAGGAATCTTGGCCACTTGGCCATTTTCTTCCCCTCTCAATTCTTGAATCCATCTTTCTACCTTCCTCTCGCTGTCTCACCTGTCCTCTCTAAACCTCATCCCCATCCAACTATCCTCCATCACTCGCCGTCCTTAGGGGTCTTTCTTCTTCTTCGGCTCTGGGCTCTAGCTGTGCAGGTATGAATGCAAACCCTAATCCTAAGTTCCTAATCCTAACTCTAACTCTGTAGGCCTACTAGTTGCATAGATATCACCTTTCTTCTCCTATATCTGCTCGATCTGGCCTCTTATCTAAAGTTTTAGTGTTCTCTCATCTAATATTTTGTTTTTTGTGTGTTTGTGACATTGTAGGTTATTGGCCGACGCCTCGTCCATCGTGCGGGTGCGGCACACACTATCGAGAAACAGAGTTGCAGGGAAGGTGAGAAAGCGACGAGGTCACCATGGCAGATGACAATGTTGTCTATTCTATCACTGGTATTGAAGACATTATTGTGAAGGACAACAATGACTTAGAAGAGGACACTGCTACCTTGTTCAACAGTAGTGTTACTCTAATTAATCTGGATGCAGCAGATGGCGATGCTGGTGGTGATGGGGTTCGAGGACACCGGTAGACTCCAATACTATTGATGCACGATCATCATTGAGCTACAAGCATAGCCGATCTGGTGTCTGGGATGACTTTGACGAGGTATTTAAGACTATAAATGGTAAGAATATTCGATCTTCTACCATTTGCAAGTTCTATAAACATAAATTGTCTGCTAGATCTTTTGCTTGTACTAGACATTTGCTTAGGCATAAAAAATTTTGTAGGAAAAAGGATGACCAAACTGTTAAAGTTCAGTCTAGGCTTGCATTCAACTCTTATAGTACTATTCATAATTGGGATTATAAAGCTGATATTGCTCATTTTGAGTTATATCGCTTAATTGCTAGACTTGATCTTCCTTTAGGAATAGGTGAGACCAATGCATTTGAGTACATCCAGTGTGCTCATAATTCTCGTTTTGCTAAAGTATCTAGGCATACCATGACTAGAGATATAATTAAGTTGTTCAATGAATACCGTGATAACCTTAAGAATTATGTGTTGCCTACTATTTCTTGTGTTGCTTTAACCCCTGATATTTGGTCTAGTAATGGTAAAGAGGATAATATAAGTGTTGTTGCTCATTTTATCAATGTTGATTGGAAAATGCGAAAGAGGCTAATAGGCCTTAGGCTTATTCTGGTGCAAACATTGCTAGACATATTGCTGGTGTAGTTGAGAAATATGGTTTAGTAGACAAGATTTTCTTTGTCAGTTTAAATAATACTTCTTCTAATACATTTGCCATGAATATATTAACACTTATGTTTGCTGGGTACTTGGGTCCTGATCCTAAACCTATTCATATTGATCCTCTTAGATCCTTAAGCCATGCTCCTTGAGGATTTGGCAGAAATGTTTGACAGTCTCCACACAACATGTATGAAGCTTAATCCAGAGAAGTGTGTACTTAGAGTCTCTGCTGGCAGGCTTTTGGGGTTCCTAGTGCCAACCCTGAGAAGATACACGCTATCGAATAGATGCACCTCTCTACGCGTCTCAAGGATGTATAATATCTCACGGGTTGCATGGCTGTCTTGGGGCATTTCATATCGGAGCTTGGGTTGCGAGGTCTTCTACTTTTCAAGCTACTTAAAAAACCTGATTGCGTTGAGTGGATTCCAGAAGCGGACCAAGCCTTGTTAAGCTTGAAGGAATTTCTCACCTTGCCGCCAATCCTCATGGCACCGTGCGAAGGGAAACCGCTCCTCCTTTTACATCGAAGCCACCCCTCAAGTGATGAGCACAACCTTGGTCGTTCAGTGTGAGGCTACGATAGACCTCATGCAACATGCTGGTCTAAGCTTCTAGTAGAGCTCGGGCAGGCAGCGGAACCTAGTCTTCATGCTAGCTCCGAGCAATATGCTAGATCCAAATTCCTAGGAGAGATTGGGTAGATGGTGGGACCAAAATTTTACAACGGTCCCTAACAATATGCTAAGTCTGAGCTTCCAGCAGAGCCCGAGTTAGTCGTTGGGCCTGAACTACTACATTACCTTGAGCTACCTACTGGGTCTTATTGGGTCTGAGCTCCTAACATAGCTCGAACATAGGAACACCAGACACAAGGCCAGACTTAAGCCATCCTCGAGTTCGATGCAAGGCCTAGCTAATTCAATCAAGCCCAGGGACATGGCCATTAGCACAAAACAAAATCGAAAAGAGAATCTGTCTCATGGATATAGCGGATTGTTGGAAGTAGCAATAATAATTTTGGCACATTTAAATGAAATTCAAATTCTAATAGCAATAGCAACGACACTATCTCATAAAAATGTCGCATAACCAAAAAAATCTTAGGAATACTCTGACCTTCGTGACCATTGGACGCAAACCAATTGGGATGGAGTGTGAAATTTTTAGTAGTATCAACCTGATAGTCGAAATCCAAAGCTAGCAAATTGTCTTCTCTTTTGTATAATCCGTAAGAACAAAGTCAACCTAAGTGTACCTACTAATTATTTATTGTTACAACGATTTTATAGAATCAATAAATTTATCATATTATGAAACTATTTGAAGCAAATATACGAATATCTCTCTCGTAAGGGCTCTATCCTGTGGGAATCTTTTCCTCGCCGCCCTTCAATCCCCTTCCTTCTTTGTCTCAGCATCTATGTTTTTCCACATAAAGCTTTTTTACGCATCTCCATCCCATTCCTTTAGTAAGTTCTAGGGTTTAACCAGTCTCGGGTTTATCTTCTAAGATATTTACAAAGTTAGATTTGTTTAGAGTATTTTGTCTTTTCTTTTATTTTTTTTTATTGGTGACTATTTTATTTGCAAGGTCCTTGATGAAAACTTAGAAAATCTTGTTTGCTATGTTGTCGTCAATTTATTTAGTGACGCGGGCTTAATAATCTAAGAATGAAGATGGTGTTCGTTCACATAATTTTGCTTGTTCTTGTGACTTTTCAAGATTTGGAGTCTTTTTTTTTCAATTTTGGTAGCTCTTATGTATTTGTATTTTAAAAGTAGTGTCGTAATCATCTACTTTATTTAATATATTCTTGTTTTGTAAGAAAATGCCATATTCATTTTTAAATATACTATGCTTTGATTCTAGGACTTATTTATTTTATTTAAAATTTAGTGTAAATATAAAAAAATATATTTTATCTTTAATAATAAAACAAGTCAATAGATATTTCTTTTGAATAGGATAAATGATAAATTATTATGGCTAAAAGCTAATAAGGCCGTATATTTAAAAGTAGAGATAGTATGTGTGTGTATTTTTTATTTATAGTCCCTACAATCTGAATATTTAAAACATACTTCTTGTTCAAAAGGAGACAATATTCATAGAAGGCAGAGGATAGTGCTTTTCAAATAAGTCTAGGGGTGGAATGGATAAGTACTGATTAAGTAGAGGCCCGAAAAGCCCAAAACCGAACGGAATCCATCTAAACCGATAGTGGTTTTAGCCACGGTTCTCCCTCTCCCCTGCCCGCGATTCCACCGCCACTCCATCGTCGCCGCCGCGAGTCTATTCCTCTCGCCGGTCTCGTCGTTTTCGCGCGCTCGTGCTGCCTCGGCTGGTGGACACTCCCTGTGGCGCAGGTGAGTTCTCTCGAAGTTGAGGAGCTGTCCTTTCTGGGGATTTCTCTAGGAGTAAGTAATATAGGTCAGGTCTTCTTGGAACGCTATATCTGTTCGGGAAATTCTTTGACCCGGTAGTGATTGGAGTGCGAAACTGGGACATTTGCGCTCTGCTTCTGTTCCTTCCTTGAGTGCGCATGGTTTTTCTCAAATTAGAATGGTGGCGTTGGTATGACTTGTGAGATTGCTGTGGATTCTGTTTGATTTCCGGGTGTTGAACTGTTGATGGGACAAATCAGAGACTGAGTAAATTCACTAGCTAGATTCGGATGTAATCTACATACACGTAACTGGCGATTGCTGTAGATATTCCGTAAGGTCCACTTCGGCGAGTTGAGAATTCTAGGATTGCTATATCCAATGTAGTGCCAGTTTTACTCAGTCCTGTAGACTAGCCTTCAGTTATGCGTTACTTTATTTACTTTATTAGGTTCCAAAAGAATTAATTTCATGATTAATTGATTGCAAGGGTGTTTTGTTAGTGCTAAGACAATGACTCATATTTATAGAAAAATAGTAGCGCTGCATGATGTGGACAGGACGATGAAAAGGAATCAGTTGTAATACTATTATTTTGTTCTTAGAATATGGACGTGACTCTTTATTTGTATGTTAATGGCCTAGTACTGAGTCCTGTGCTCGAACTTCTTGGTTTGCCTCATCTAGTGATCACTCGATCCCTCTTTTCTTGCAATGATGATCTAATCTCATTGACTCCGTATGGCAGCATTATTAGAATATCACTGCACCCAACAGCTATGGCTACTGCACAAGCCTCAGAAGCAGCCACTGAGAAAGAATTTCCTTTGGGGATGGATGCCTCCATGATGGATGAATATGCTTCCCAGTCCAAGTTGCTGCAAGAATTCGTTAAAATTCCCACTATTGGCAAGGCTTGGATCTTCAATTCCAAGACTGGTATGTGCTGCTGTTGCTATCTGGTGTTGCTGAAACTGAGGTTTCAGGTTTCTTACGCTTCTTCTCATGTTCTGCAGAAAACACATCCAGGGCGATGGTTTCTGTTGGCCAAGCAGATCTTTTAGCCAACAAAAGGAAGAACTTCCTTTTAAATTCTCATATCTCAAAAAATGCCTCAAAAAATTCTGTGGATTTTCAGTGGTCTCCCTTCCCAATTGAAATGAGTGGAGTGTCAGCAGCAATTCCATCACCATCTGGGAAAAAACTTTTGCTAGTACGGAATTCTGAGGATGACTCCCCTACAAAACTAGAATTTTGGGGCCCTTGTCAGTTGGAGAACGAGATTCACATTGCACAATCTGTTCATGGATCACTCTATGTCGATGAATGGTAAATTACCCTGCATCTTTTAGAACAAGTTTCTTTGTTTTTTGGGTGGGAGTGGTTTTAGTTTTTGGAAGAGAGGTGGAGGAAATTAGGGAATGAGGGATTGATCCATTTACTACCATTTGTACTTCATGTTGCTTTAATGCAGGTTTGAAGGGATATCATGGAATCAGGAAGAAACTTTAGTAGCTTATGTTGCCGAGGAGCCTCCTCAACCGAAGCCAGAGTTCAATGATTCAGGATACAAGAAGGCTGGTTCTTCTGAAAAGGACTGCAAGAGCTGGAAGGGAAAAGGGGATTGGGAAGAGACATGGGGAGAAACATATTCCAAGAAAAGAATACCTGCATTGTTCGTGGTCAATATTTCAAGGTGTGTTTCTGGTTGTTCTTAAGATTGAATCCAAAATAGCTTTCAAAGTACTGCAGTTTTGCGAGGAATAATAAGTGTCATCGCAGTGGTGAAGTACAAGCTGTGAAGGGCATACCGAGAACATTAAGTGTTGGCCAAGTGATTTGGTCTCCATCATCATCATATAGCTTGGTTTTTGTGGCATGGCCATCTGATAATGGCTTCCAAAAGACACCAAGGAAACTTGGTATTAAATACTGCTATAACAGACCTTGTGCTCTGTATGCTGTTCCTGACCCTTTCAGGGAAGAAGCTGATAAACCATCAATTGAGTAAGAACATCTGTCCTTGATGGCACTATTCATTCAGTTCTATTTTGTCTATGCACTGTAGCACTGTAGGATTCCTGTTCTTACATATTAAGGCTTTAATGTCACATTTTGATGATTTTCTAGTGATTTTATTCTTGTTTCAGAATAATTGTTGCAGCAGCACATTTTTTAATATCTAGGAACAAGTCCGCTATATATATTTTCACTCTGTTTCCTCATTAATCATAGTCCTGAGTAGACAAATGCTAAATAGATTATGTGCATCATGTCTCAAAAAAACATAGATAGTTTATTTCTAATGTCATTTCTCTATATTTTTACAGTGTCAGTAAGGGTGAGACTGCACCTACAATCAAGTTAACATCAGACTTGAGCAGTGCTTTTTTCCCACGATTCAGGTAGGACAACATTCAGTTTTCTTTGCTCAATACTTTTATTCAGTTGAGGCCATAGATCTCAACTATTATATTGGAAGAAATAAAAGCTATGCATTCTATCCATATTTCTTTAATTATGCATCTTTATTTGATTATAATTGTTTAGCTGTCATATTTTTTGCCATGTTTTGAAATGATAAAAAACCAAAATCCCTTCTTAAGCATGACAATTGATTGTTCATGCACGTTTTTATGAATGTCAAGTGTATTTTAACCTACATTTATTTGAACAATCATAACTCAAGTGGAGTGAATTCGGAAAGTGGAGCATTTTGGGCTGATGAGTAGGTATCTTCATCATTTCCTTCTTGTTCCTGTGGAGTATTGTCTCAGTAGATATGAAGCTTACTGCATCACTAATACAGTTTTTGTTGCACATCGACATTCAAAGTTCTCATGTCTAGATTATGAACTTAGTATGGGTCACTGATGCATGTAGATGAATGTCAACAACAAGCTCTACTGCAAAAATAATATGGGGTCTTTATAGTGCAGTCCAGATGGGAAGCATCTTGTGTTTATCTCAGCAAAGAGTGCTGTAGATAGTGGAGCACACAATGCAACAAATTCAATGAATAAGATTGACTGGCCTGCAGATGGGAAACTGGAGGGCCTTAGTGTTGCTGGCGTGGTACAACAATGTCTTCCCTTTCCTTAACAATTTTGCGATCGATTATTTTGTTTAGATGGCTTCCTTTTATGTATAGCATCAAAGTCATGGCTTGAAACAATACATAAAGCTACCCACGGTGTTTATTTGAGCACATCACTTGCCAGTTGGCAATACTTGATTAAAGATTTGTATTTCTGGACTTTGTTAAGCAGAACTTCATTTTTTTAATTATTGAAGTATCTAAATTCAATTTTAGTTAAAAAAATGAAGTTGAGAGGGTAATGCTTATAATGGTGTTTTTCTTTTTGTAGGCGCTTTCTTTTGGAAGCAATGCTGCATATCCAAATTTCAAATGCTTAACGTCTTAGCTATTATGTAGGTACCTATTGTGATGTGCCCTCAGGATGGTTGTTTTCCTGGTCTGTACTGCTCTGGCATACTTAGGAATCCATGGCTTCCTGATGGACAAACTATGCTTTTATCTTCTGTTTGGGGAAGCAAGGAAGTAATACTTTCTGTAAATGTTATGAGGTACTTACAAGCGTTTTATCCATCAGGTAGACTGACATGGCTATAAATTTTATTTATTAATGAAATTACTTATTTTTCCCCCACAGCTCTGAAGTGTCAAGAGTTAGTCCTCAGGATTCAGACTATTCATGGAATGTTCTTGCACTGGACAAGGATAATATTCTTGCAGGTAATTCCATATTTCTGCAGCACATACAGTTGTCCCCCATAGTTCCTTTGGATAAGATTTTCATATTCATGTGCTTCCCCACCTTTTTCCAGTTTCGAGCAGCCTTATTACAGTCCCTCAAATATACTATGGGTCTGAGGTACGTCAGGCTGGAAAATCAAGCCAATGGGAGTGGCAGGAAATTTCAACTCCTTTTCCGAATCTTTCTGATAAGGTATAAATGAAAAAAAAATTGCTTGTCCAACTTTTCCCAAAAAAATCTGACAAAAAATTGGCAGTGTAAATTACTAACAGTTTCTGTGATGTATGTTTGGCAGATCAGCACAGTATTAGCAGACCATAAGTACAGTATACTCAAAATCCCAATTAGCAACGCTTCTGATAAACTCACTGATGGTATGTGCACAAGTCAAGGCTCCTTCCTGTTCTTTTTCTTGATAATAATTAAACTGTATCTAACTAACCTTTTTTCTGAAACTGGTACTATTTGGTGTCTGTCTTTTGACTACTGCATTCTTCACTTTGGTGCTATGTGTTAGAAAACAGCCATATTTGTCTGATTGACTGCCTTTTGTGCCAGGCATATTCCATCGGTTAGATCCAGTCTCATTAGAATAGTTACAGTATAGTTGGAAAGTGATCCATAAATTACAGGTCTCTTGTCATATGGTGACCACGTTTTGTGAATCCACTTCCTTGTATTCTTTTATATATACCCGTAACACTGACCGATATATGTACTATGAAATACATATTTTATAGTATCAGAGCACAGATAATTACCTGCTCTTTCCGCTGCCTTTTCCGCGTCGTGCTCACTACCGCCGATCTCTCTGGCGCCATCAGCACGATTCTTCTCTGGCACTGCCATCCTTCGTGCCATCTCTCCTGCACCGCCGTCTTGTGCGCTCTCCTCTCTGGCGTTGCCATCTCGCACGCCACACCAGCGCCAACCAGCATGCCATCCCCTTCGGCACTGCCGTCCAGCGCACCTACCTCTCCAGAGTGCCGCCATTCAACGCACCAATCCAGCGCACGTCGCTTGCTTCCTCTGCCGCATCTGTGACAACTTCTCCCCTCTGCCGCGACGACTGATGGATATCGCCAATGCTACTGCTCTCCTGCGTGCCAAGGAAACTCGCGCTGCTGCCTTGGAAGATCCTCTCCGACCCGTCACCATCGACGTAGCTGCCTAGGAGGATCGCAAGCGCGCAACCAAAGGTGTTCGCAACGCTGCTCTTGCTCGTGCAGCAGAAGCAGAGCACGAGGCTATTCTCGCCCAAATCAAGCACGACGTGGCCGACGCCCGCCTCCGTGACGCCCTCAACCGCGCTGCCCGAGAACGCGCAGTTGCGGAGCCGTACCGCAAAGAAGACGCCGTCATAGATGACGGCTCCATCGTAGGCGGTGATACTACCGCTCTCGACGCCGCCCTTCTTCTACACGAGGCGGCCTCCCTTCTAAACCTGCACGCCTAGGCTGTCGCCGTGGAAGTGTATTCTTATGTGCTCTGATACCTGTGTCAATGATACGCCTAGGTTGTCGCCGTGCAAAACATCCGCACTCTCGTGCCGCTGCTCCTCGACGTCACCTCCAACTTCTACGCTCGGTGGCACGAGTCCTTCCTCCTCATCTGCTCCAACGACACTACGCCCCACTCCCTAGATTGGGTACGCATGGATTGTGCTGTCCGCACTTGGCTGCTCGGGACCATCTCCAACAACCTCGCTGACACCATCTCCTAGTACGGCGCCACCGCCCGGATAACTTGGCTCGCCATCGAGTCTGTTCCTTGGCAACCATACAACCCGCACTCTCTACATCGACTAGGAGTTCCGCTCTTTCTAGCAGGGAGACCTCCCCGTCGCCGAGTACTGTCAGCGCTACAAGCGGATGGCCAAGGACCTTCGCAACCTCGGCGAACACATCACTGACCGCACCCTCGTTCTCAACATCATCCGAGGCCTCAACGAGCGCTTCACCGCCATCGGGCTCCATCTCCGCCGTAGCAATCCATTTCCCTCGTTCCTACAGGTGCGCTACGACTTGCGGTTGGAAGAGCTCATCATGGATAAGAGCTCCCCCGCCACAGCCCTTGCCACCTCCAAAACAGGCGCATTCAAGCCACCATCGCCCCACCCGCCGTTGATTGCTTTGTCGGTCGGATATCGAGCTCGTTCGCAACCGGGAACTCCTGGCGACAACTTCAGGGGCGGGTTCGGCATCGGCTTCCACTAGTAGCGCGGTAAGCGTGGTTGATGAGGAGGTCGTGGTGGCTCCAGTGGCGGCACATGCGCAGGTGCGGGCGCGGGCGCGGGTGCAGGCGCTGGGATGGGAGCTGGCGTGATTTCTAACGTTCCAGGCAGTTATATTTATACTGCTCTCAGGAATCCCGCAGGACAGCCTCCTAATGGCATGTGACTCACTATTTTCAACCCATAGTCCGAATCTATTCAAATGTGGCCTGGGCTACAGGCGCCTCATCCTCTAGTTGGGTCAGTCCAGCCACCTCATGCCCTTTTTGCTAGTTTGCACGGACAATGGGCTGGCTAGTGGGGGGGTCCTACCTCCTTCCATGGCGTCGTGTCCACCAACGGCCCCAGGATGGGATACACAGACACTAGCGGCTAATTTTCAGACCATGACTCTATAGCAGCCCCACAGCATGAGTGGTATTTCGATTCTGGCGCCACCAATCATATGACCTCCGATTCCATTGGCTTTACACATCTTTCTCCTCATCTTCATCTTAATAATGTTCTTGTGTCTCTAAACCTCATTAAAAATCTCATTTCTGTTCGCCAGTTCACCTCTGACTACAATTGTTTTGTGGAGTTTGACCCCTTTGCCTGTTTTGTGAAGGATCTTCTTACTCGGAGGGAAATCATTCGATGTGATAGCTCCGTACCCCTTTACTCCTTGAGCTTCCCGGTGGCTGCTCTACATGCGTCCTCCTTGTCTTCACTTTGGCATCAGCGTCTTGGGCACCTAGGACAGGACATCCTATCCAGACTAGGACATTCTTTAGCCATTTCTTGTAATAAAAGTGCTAGCGATACTCTCTGTCATGTTTGCCAGCTAGGTCGTCATACTCGCTTACCCTTTCATTGTTTGTCTTCGTGTGCCACTCACAATTTTTAGTTAATTCATTGCGATCTTTGGACATCTCCTGTCATTAGCATTTCTGGTCATAAATATTATCTAGTTATTCTAAATGACTGTTCTCATTACCTCTGGACTTTTCCTTTGCGTCTAAAGTCTGACACCTTTAACACTCTTTCCAACTTCTTTGCTTATATCCGCACACATTTTGTGGTCACCATTCAGGGAGTTCAGTGCAACATGGCTGCAAGTTCGACAACCTCTGTGCCCACACTTTCTTCCTATCCCATGGCGTTTATCTTTAAATGTCATGTCCCTATACATCCGCTCAAAACGGTAGAGCTGAACGGATTATTCGCACCACTAACAATGTTGTTCGCTCTCTATTGTTTTAGGCCAGCATTCCTCCCACTTTCTGGGCTACGACTTTCAGCGTCACCCATTTACTAAACATTCTTCCAATTAAAACACTTAATTTTTTGACACCTTACTTTGCTCTATTCGGATCGCATCTCTCTTACGAGCATCTTAGGGTCTTTGGTTGTGTTACCCCAATCTCTCCGCCACAACTAATAAACTTACCCCTCGCTCCTCCCTGTGTCTTCCTCGGTTATTCTCCGAACCACAAAGGCTATCTTTGTCATGATCGTCATACAAATCAAATCATCATCTTGCGTCATGTGGTTTTTGAGGAGTCCTCTTTTCCCTTTTCTGAGGATCCCTCTCCGCCCACACATGTGGCCTTTGACTTTTTGGAGGATACCCTTAACCCAGTGCCAGCTCCCTTCGTGTTGTCACCCTTTTCGTCTGCAGGATGATTTGATGCTATCACTGCATCGCCACATGCGGCCGGTGCCTCTAGAGCAGCGCCATCACTTGGTGCATCATCTGGATCGCATCACGCGACACCATGTCCTATGGTGCCTACGACAGCGATGCCCGATGATCTACCTTCACCTACGGCACTCCCTACCAGTCCTTCATCGTCCAGAGGTGGGGGTTGCCCGCAGGCCTTAGCTCCCTCCATTCCAGCTACTTTCCTAGCTCCAGGCCGGTACTGGGACTTGGTATACTCCTGGCGCCTAGCTCTAGCACCGCCTTTCCCAGCACCGGTCACGGGTGTCAGCCCCTCGGCTCTAGTGCCTATTCCTCCCGGCGCAGTTCCAATTGCTCGTGTGACAAATCAACACAGCATGATCATGTGCGGTAAGCGTGGGTTTTGATAGCTTGTATTGCTCGAGACTGGCCACTTGTCACCAATTCCTCGGAGTTACCGGGCCACTCTCGCTGATCCGAATTGACGAACCGCTATGGAGGCAGAATACTCAGCGCTCCTATCCAACCACACCTAGGATCTCATTTCTCGACCACCGCAATCCAATGTGGTAACAGGCAAATGGGTATTCAAACACAAATTCAGTGCCGGCGGTTCTCAAGGCTCATTGGGTTCTCTGGGGTTTCACGCAGCAACTAGGTGTTAACTTTTCAGAGACATTTAGTCCCGTCGTCAAGCCAGCAATAGTATGGACTGTCCTTTCTCTAGCTCTCTCACTCTTCTGGCCTATCCATCAGCTAAATGTCAACAATGCCTTTTTCCATGGTACCCTGTCTGAGACAGTTTATTATGCTTAGTCTTTTGGTTTTGGGGATTCTAGTCATCTTGATTACGTGTGTCGCCTCAACCGCTCTCTTTATGGGCTCAAATAGACACCACGAGCATGGCATGGCAGGTTTGCCTCTCACCTTCTACAACTCGGTTTTGTCGAAGCCAAGTCGGACACGTCCCTTTTCGTCTATCACCATGGCACAGATACTGTCTATCTTCTGCTTTATGTGGATGACATTGTAATGAAAGCTTCTTCTATTGGCTTACGTCGGCGTATCATTGATGCCCTTCAGCAGGAGTTCTATAGGCCTACAGCTCAATCTACCATCGGCAACCTTATAGGTCGATCCTAACCGATGTAGCACAAGACTGACGACGATAGAGAGCTTGATAGACTGATAAACCTTGCACGGACGTGATGCGGTACATCCGATTTGCCTAAGAGGTTGAACCTAACAGATGCAGCCTTAGACAAAGCGAGACATATCGGGATAGTGGCGGGACTTACCCCTTCGCCGAAGATCGAACTTAACCGATGCAGCCCTGCGTCGAGAGCCAGAACCTGCCGGTAAAAACCTAAATAAACTAGGGTGGCGATGCGCCGAAGTTGTATTGATCGAAGGATGATTTACAGGCTCCTAGGGGGTCTATATTTATATCCTGGCATTACAGAGTCTGACGCGTTTACAACAACCATCGGACATTATTTTCTAATAAAGATAAAAAAAAATATCTTAACTAAACTAACTAAACCTTCCTATCTATATAAGATACGATTTACATAGATAGAATACCCTGCCGTGATTTTCACGGCTCCTCCTCAGACTCGGTCTCATTTGGATAATCTTCTATTTTTGAACTGAATCCTTCCTTATTTCCTGCAATCGACTTCTTTTCTATAGCAATCGGACTATTCTTTACTAAGCCGATCGTCCTTCCAATATTTCCCTGGGCTTACTAAATTTTGGCGTTAACAGCACTCTATCATTTTCTGGGTATACATGTTCAGCACATGAACTTAGGACTCTTTCTTTCTCAGTGTTAGTATATGATTGAGATTCTTGATCGTGCTGACATGTCTGATTGCAAACCTTGCTCCACGCCGGTTAATGTGAATCCAAAGCTCTCTGCAGACGGTGTCCCAGTGTCTGATCCTACAGATTTTCGTAGTCTCGTGGGTGATCTTCAGTATCTTACTTTTACTCAACCAGATATCTCCTATGCAGTTCAGCAAGTTTGTCTTCACATGCATGACCTACGGGAGTCTCATCTTGTTGCTCTCAAATGCATTTTGCGTTAAGTCCATGGTACTCTGCATATGGACCCGTTCTTACGTCCCTCCTTTCAGTCTGACTTGGTTGTTTACTCTGATGTTGATTGGGCTAGCTGTCCTGACATCCGTCGATCAACCTCTGGGTATGTGGTATTTCTCGGTGACAACTTGGTCTTGTGGTCATCCAAGTGTCAATACAGTTTCTCGTTCCAGTGCAGAGGCTGAGTATCGAGCGGTCGCCAATGCTATTGCTGAAGTCACCTAGCTACGCCATCTGTTATCTGAATTGCACTCTTCTGTGTAAGACAACTTTGATATACTACGACAACATTAGCGTAGTTTACATGTCTTCTTATCCTGCTCAGCACCAACGCACTAAGCATATAGAGATCGATCTACACTTCATTCGAGAGCGTGTTGCACTTGATGATATTCGTGTCCTTCATATTCCTACGACAACTCCGTTTACTGACATCTTTATTAAGGGGCTACCATCTTCCGTTTTTACCAAATTTCGGTCTAGTCTAAATGTTTGGTCCACCAACGATTTGACTACGGGGGCGTGTTAGAAAGCAGGCATATTGGCCTGATTAACTACCTTTTGTGCCAGGCATATTGCGCTGGCCAAATTTAGTCTCATTAGAATAATTACAGTATAGTTGGTTAGTGCTATGCGGTGACCACGTTTTGTGAATTCCTTGTATTCTTCTATATATATCTGTAACACTTACCGATATATGTACTATGAAATACAGATTTCACTGTCTTTCTTGAGATCGGCAATACTATCTTGTAGGTTGTATATTTTGAACTGTGACACAATCTAACCATGTTGCATTTACTCCAGGCAACACTAAAATGCATTTTGTAAGAGTTGTTCTTGAAGCTCATGGTAGTTTTGCATCATTAAATATATATGTTAAGCTTCAGTTGCATTTTTTTGGAATTATTTTCTATTAGGAATATTCACATTCTCCCCCTCCTAACAATTTTATTTTATAAAACCGATTCAGGTGCTAAGCTGCCTTTTGAGGCTATTTTTGTCTCCTGGAAGGATTCTGCAACAAGACCAACAATTGTTGTTCTTCATGGTGGACCACACTCTGTTTACCCATCAAGTTATTCAAAATCTCTAGCATTTCTTTATTCACAGGGATATAACCTTCTTGTTGTGAACTATAGGTGAGCTTGAATTTTGTTCTTGCATTAGTTTTGCTGTTGAGCTTGATTAACTTACCCTGTCCTTTCTGAATTCTGCTTTGGAAAATATATCCTGTTAAACACTAACATGAATGTCTACATACATCATTCTGTTGCCTAGAGGTTCACTAGGCTTTGGTGAAGAAGCACTACAATCTCTTCCTGGCAATATAGGTTCTCAGGTGCGCTGTTATTGATTTATTTCCATGTTTTGAGATTATTTGCTTAAGGTGTCAGAAATTTAATAACCATGTCATTATGTGCAATTGTTGAATACTCATGACCAGGATGTGAGTGATGTATTGATGGCTTTGGACTTTGTTATAAAGAAAGGATTAATAGATGCATCTAGAGTAGCCATAGTTGGAGGTTCACATGGTGGTTTCCTGACAACTCATTTGATTGGCCAGGTTCTTAGCATGCCTTTGTTCTTTTGAATTCTCTGTCTATGCAATTATTCATTGTATTTGCAGTTCATATTTTCATTATGGATTCAAATTATTCTTGCCTAATCATTTGCACAAATAATCTTGCACTATTCTTGTTATAAACTGTATGTACTCCTGTGGACATAATTGTGAACAGTGACTTTTGATGATGTGTATTGTTCTATATGAAATTCTTATATTTGAGAAATGTGCTGTCAACTTATACTTTTGGGAGGGAGATTGTAATTTGTAAAAGGAGAGCGGTGGGTTTAATAGAAGTACCCAAGTAGGATGTACTAAGTTTCGATCAGTGAACTAAATTGCCTCTATCTACAGGCTCAAAGCTATAAATTGTATATTTCAGTAGCACTGTAACAGCACTGGAGCTAAAAATTCTTTTAAAACGAGGACTTAAATTTATATTATCTTTATAAATCATGCATTGCATTGCAATGCTTAAGTCCAGACTAAATCCAGAGAAATATTTTTACAAGAGTTAGGATCAGCACGTGCTTTGTTTGAAGTTACACTGAATTGCAGTGTCACACCACCAAGTCAAAGATGTTTTAGCCTTTTCATGATTAAGAAGTTCACATGCAATATTCTCAGGTGAATTTCCTGATTTTAGAATATTATTATTTCTTTGACAAAAACAGCAAGAAATTAGTGCTGCATGTGGGAACTAGGTCTATACATTTTCTTTGATACTATTCAGAATACAGGACATTAAGTGCTCATGGTATGCAGGTTTATATAGCACATGGATTCTTCTATTTATCAGGTTTTCTTGGCTTCTGTTTACCTTAATGTGTTTCATGAACTGCAGGCTCCAGGTACTTTTGTTGCAGCAGCTGCTCGAAACCCAGTATGTAATTTATCATTGATGGTTGGTACAACTGACATACCTGATTGGTGCTTTGTGGAGATTTATGGGAAAGAAGGGAAAAAATACTTCTCAGAGTCTCCTTCAGTTGATGATCTTTGTCGATTTCACCAGAAATCGCCAATATCACATATATCAAAGGTATGTATATTCTGCATACTAGAACTGTTTATGAAATGTATGCTTGAGGAGAAGTGTAGTTCACACATGCAGAGATCTTTGCATGACTATTTTAGCAAATCTGCAGGTGAGCACACCAACGCTCTTTCTTCTCGGAGCACAAGATCTCAGAGTTCCTGTTTCTAATGGTCTACAGGTAATTCCTTATGCAATTTTGTTTCTCCCTAGTAGATAACGGAGGTCTATTTCATTTTGTTATGGGTGAAAAGCTTGTGAAATAGTTACTACTATGAGCATTCATGTTATTATTTGCGTAGACAAGTTCAAATCAAATTTCCTGAAAGCAATTAGTGAAAGCATATGGTTCATATTGTTCAACTATATATATTTTGCTTTTACTTAGTTATTTTTTGTTTTACATATGTTGGTTTATGCCTAACCATAATTGTAATATATTCAGTATGCAAGGGTCTTGAAGGAGAAGGGAGTTGAAACCAAAATTATTGTATTTCCAGAAGATATACATGGCCTTGACAAGTTGGTTACTTTACTTTTAATCTTTTTACCCCTGTGATGACCAACAGTGTGCAACATTTGACTAAATCAACCTTCCCTCCCTCTGTGTAGGCCGCAGTCTGATTTTGAAAGCTTCCTCAACATAAGTGTTTGGTTCAAGAAGCACACGAGCAAATAAACAACAGGCCTCTGTTACCACTCTATCTTGCTTAATAAATGTTTGTAATTTGGGTCAAAGCAGCCCAAGAAAACATGATTCCTTTGGCACTCTAATAAATTATATCTGCTGTAACATTTCTGTGCTGGGATAACTCTTGAAAATGTAAATGCATTTGGTTATAAAATTTTACCCTTGTGGTATGGATTACAAATATGTGATGGTAAATTATGCTTTACTTTGAATTATTCCTAATTCACATTTCGATGTTAGTGCTGTCCTGTAGCCTGTTAGGCTTGGGCATTCCTTTTGTTTATATATATATATATATATATATATATATATATATATATATATATTGAAGAGGCAGTGTGATCAACATTTCTTTTGAATTATAGTGAGAAAAGAATTACATGAAAGTCAAGTTCAATTTAGGTACATGGAAATGCAGAGATCAATGCTTCTTTGCATTAAGATCCCTTGCAGTTGCCTTCTTGATAATCTCATTCTCAACACATGGTACAAAGTGCTTTATTGTTTAAAACGGTTTTACTCATTTAAATATGTGGACAATAATATAAAGTACTGCAAATGCATCTTGTGCTGTTTGATGCTTTATTCATGGATGCAGATCTGACGCAACCTTTTGTCCTTATTGTTGGGTTCCCTTTGTCACATTGTCTGTGGTGGTATGTACGATCATTAGGAACTTCTAAGATTCCTCTTGTTATTTTGGGCTCATTTTTTAAGACCTTATTGTCAAGTTGACACAAAAAGAAAACTAAATTTTGTTGCCATCTCGCCCTTACCGATTGTTTGTTGCTTAGAGTCTATAACATGAGAGGGATCTTTGCTAAGGTAGTGATGATGTTTTAAAGATCAATTTGCAGTCTTGGATCAACCACTCTACCGCCGAACTTGCCATCTCCACTTCACTGCAAAAGCAGAAATATAAGTGTTTTCCCTTCCTTATCTCCTGAAAGATCTCTAAGATTACTACTCTGATTTTAGTGCTTTGAGGTTATGAACTTGCTGAATTTTGTTGCCCCTGAGTTGTTTCCTCCTGCACTCAGTCTGGTCCTCTTGTTCATTGCTGCAGTTCAAGAAGAATTTAGGTCTATTGTAATCAATCTGTTCTAGTGAGTAGAACTAGTCCCAGACTCCTAGCATCCAAGATTTAGTAATGTTTATCCTTTTGTAGTACATGAGAAATCAGACTCTGGTGCCAAAGTCCTCAAAAAACAAAAAAAAGAGTTTGGTGGAAAGGAAGATTTATTAGTCTAAGGTAAGCATTAAAGAAGTTTCTATGTTTCCTTTCTATAAATGATCAATTTTTTTCTTGAATGGGTGCATTGACAATGCCAAATTTGTCGTTGCAAGAAGAACAGTTTGAGTTATAAGATAAATAACCATTTCTGTCTGAAACTACATTAAACTATATGAGATCTGTCAGCAAGTTATGTTTGTCTTTTAAACTCTTATACAGCTTAGTATGTGTTAATTAGGCCTAAAACTTTCTAGTTTAGTGTTCATAGTTTGAACCCTTGAACTCCCCTGCCTATGTAACCTCCTATAATCCAATATACAATACAGTGTCTTTCTTACTTACATGGTATCAGAGCCCGAGTTCCACCCGATTCTTTGTCTTCTTCTGCATCTCTGGTGTGCTGCTTCTAGCGCCACCCTCTCTGGCCTGCTACCCCTACGCCGCCCCTCTCTTCTCTCCATGGCCAGCTCACTCCACCCTTCTGCTGTTGGCGACAACGCCGAGCGCAAGCAGCTGGAGGATGCCGGTGCTGTCGCGGCCAAGGCCCACCGTGCCGCCCTCGTCCACGCGGAGGAGGCTAAGGCCACCGCGGCGGCCATCAAGCGCAACGCCACCACCGCACGCATCCGCACCACCCTGGAGAGCGTCGCCTAGGAGCGCGCCGCCGCCGTACCTCCCCCTGAAGACCTGTCGGAAAACACTGACTAGGTAGCGTTTTCCCTCTTCGATGGCCCTCGTCCCTCAGTTCACGCCGCCATGGTTCTTCAGGAGACCGCCGCGGTTCTGAACCTCCATACCCAAGCTGTGGCCGTTCAGAACATCCGCAGCCTTGTCCATGTCGTTCTTGATGTCAACTCTGGCAGCTTTGCTCGATGATGCGAGCAATTCCTGATCACCCTGGGCAAGTATTCTCTTCAAGTCCATGTCCTTCACGACGATCGTCCCCTGAACTCACCTAACTGGGAGCGCATGGATTGCGTCGTCCGTTCTGGACTTTACGACACCCTCTCTGACAACCTCCTCGATATTGTCAGGAGCCGCGGTGACCAAGGCATCACTGCCCGTACCACCTAGCTTGCCATCGAGAGCCAATTTCTTGGCAACTGGGAGGCGCGGGCTCTCATCCTCGACGCCAAACTTCATACGCTCGTCTAGGCGGACCTCTCTATCATCGACTACTACAAGCTCCTCAAGACCACCGCCAGCAACCTCGCCAATCTTGGTGAACCAGTCAGCGACCGCTCCCTCGTCCTCAACCTCATCCGAGGCTTGAACGAGCGGTTTGCCTCCATTGGCCGCCATCTCCGATGTGGCCATCCTTTCTCTTCCTTCTTGGAGTCCTACGATGAGCTCATCCTCGAGGAGCTTACCATGGGCCCCCGACCCCGTCTCCCTCTACAGCTCTCGTCGTCGGCACAGGTAGCGGCTCCTCGTCCTCCTGCCCCGTATCCCAATAGTTCTCTGGGCATCCCACCACCGGCCTGGGGGTGGTAAAGGGGGCGGTCTTGGTGCCCGTAGCAGAGGCAGCAAAAGTGGCCACAAGGGCGGCAAAGGCGGCGGCTCGGGCACGCCTGCTCCACCCAACCAGGGGGCGAGTGGGCCCACATCCTACAACCTGTGGCTCATCATCCCCTGGCCGCGCCTCCTGCCTCATGCTTTGCCCGCTCAGCCACCACACCAGCAGGTGTTGTTGGCCCAACAGGGGCCTTCCTAGCCTCGCAGCAACTCCCGTCGGCGCCGTTTCAGCAGTACCTGCAGTAAGCCACTCCTGCTGCCTACTACGGTCAGCAGGGTGCCCCTCTGCCTTTTCTCGGCGCCTTGGCTCTTCTCGGCTTCTACAACCTGCAGACCGGTCTTTCGGCGGCCTAGGATCAGCACTCCCTTGCTTCAACTTTCAGCACCATGACCCTTCAGCAGCCGCCGAACAACGAATGGTACTTCGACTCAGGTACCACCTCCCACATGACCTCTGATTCTCGCACTCTTTCACACCCTATCTCTTCGCGGTATCCTTCTCCTTTCTCTATTGTTGTTGGCGATAGCTCCTTACTCCCTGTCACTGCCACTGGCGCCGCCACCACTCTCACCAACTCTCTGTTCCTTAATAATGTTCTTGTTTTCCCATGACTTATTAAAAATCTCATTTATGTGCGTCAGTTCACTACTGACAATAATTGTGCTGATGAATTTGACCCTGCTGGCTGTTCTGTGAAGGATCTAGAGTCTCAGAAGGTGATCATCAGGTGCAATAGCTCTGGGCCCTTCTACCCATTGCACCTTCCCAGCGCCATCGTTCTTGCCGCTGATTCTTTGCCTTCCTAGCATCGTCGACTCGGCCACCCTGGTCGCGACGCCTTGTTTAAAGCCACCTATGTTATCCCTGGTTATACTAAAGAAATTGATTCTTTCTGTCATTCGTGTCAGTTAGAATGCCATACTCGCCTTCCTTTTCCTTTTCAGTCATCTTTATCTCGAGCATATAGTTTATTTGAGCTTATTCACTATGATTTGTGGACCTCTCTAGTCGCCAGTGTTTTCGGCTTCAAATACTATTTAATTATACTTGATGATTACTCACACTATGTTTGGATGTTCCCTCTTCGTCTCAAATCTGACATGTTTGTCACTTTGATTCATTTCTTTGCCTATGTTTGCACTCAGTATAGCGTCGCTGTAAAAGCCATCCAGTGCGACAATGATCAGGAGTTTGATAACTCTACCTCCCGCTCCTTTTTCCTCACCCACGGTATACACCTCCGCATGTCCTGCCCATATACTTCATCTCAGAATGGGCGGGCTGAGCGCATGATCCGCACCATCAACAATGTGGTTCGCTCTCTTCTCTTTCAGGCCTGCATGCCCCCTTCGTACTAGGTTGAGGCCTTACACATTGCCACACATGTTCTCAACATCCTACCCACCAAAACTCTTCAATCCTCCACACCTCACTCTATTCTGTTTGGTGTCTAGCCCAAATATGATCATCTTTGTGTTTTTGGCTGTGCCTATTATCCTAACCCCTCCGCCATAGCCATTTACAAACTTACACCACGATCCTCCTTGTGTATTTTTCTTGGCTACTCCTGTCATCATAAAGGATACCGCTGCCTTGACCTCTAGTCCAATTGTGTTCTCATCTCTCGACACGTCGTGTTTGATGAACACTCTTTCTCTTTCTCACAACAGTCATCTCCTATCGACCCGGTAGCTCTTGATTTTTTAACTGATGATGCAAATCCCGTACCTAGTTCTATCAGTGCACCTCTACCTTTATTTCCTACAGGTGCTCCCGTTGGTGTTCTTGCATAGCCACGTGCGGCCCCGACTATCGGCACGCCACCAGCACCCAGCGCGGGCTGTCCTCGTGTGGCATCCAGCGCGGGTGCGGCTGTTGAGACAGAGGCTGCCACTCCGATGCCTGGCACGACCCCTACACTGATCTCTCCAGTTCGACTAGGCGCCCGGCAGGACACTTGCTCTGTGCCTACTGCTGCAGCAGCTCCAGGCACTCCGCCTGCCACTACTGCTGCTACAGCCTTGGCACCCTAGCTTCCCTTGCTGCTGCAACAGCCCCGGGCAGGCCCCGACCGCTGCTGGTCTACTCGTGGCGCCAGGCAATAGCTCATCAGCAACCGGTTGCCCCCAGCACGCTGACTTTGCCTAAGGGCACCATGTCCATGTAGCCCATTACCAACAACCACGGCATGACGACGCGCACCAAAGCTGGTCACCGGTTTCCCAGTGTCTACAACAGCACAACACTGTCACCGGTGCCCCGTACCTTTCGTGGCGCCCTTGTCGATCCCAATTGGTAGGCCGCCATGGAAGAAAAGTTGTCTGCCCTCCTTCAGAACAACACATGAGAGCTTGTCCCTCGACCACCTCAAGTTAACATTGTCATCGACAAATGGATTTTAAGCACGGGCTGACGGGTCTCTCGAGCGATACAAGGGTCGATGGGTCCTTCGTGGTTTTACTTAGCGTCCTGGTATCGACTTTGACGAGACATTCAGTCCTATAATCAAGCCCGCCATAGTTCGGACAATGCTCTCACTTGCCCTCTCTCACGGATGGCCAACTCACCAGCTCGACGTGAAGATGCCTTTCTTTACAGGACTCTGTCTAAGACTGTTTTTGCTGCACAGCCTGTCGGTTTTGAGGATCCCACTCATCCCGGATATGTCTGTCGCCTCAACAAGTCTCTATGACCTCAAACAGGCTCCTTGGACATGGTACAGTCGCTTCAATGCACCAAACATATCGAGATTGACCTCCGCTTTGTCCGGAAGCATGTTGCTCTTTGTGCTGTTCGCGTTCTCCATGTTCCAACAACCTCTCAATATGCTGACATCTTCACCAAAGGATTTCCATCTTTGCTCTTCACTGAGTTTAAAACCAGTCTGAACGTCTGCTGCACCGATACTCAGACTGTGAGGGGTGTCAGCAAGTTATGTTTGTTTCCTAGACTCTTGTGCAGCTTAGTGTGTGTTAATGAGACTTCCTAGTTTAGTGTTCACGGCTTGAACCCTTGAACTCTCCTGCCTATATATATTTGTTAAGTCATATAATCCAATATACAATATAGAGTTTTTCTCACTTATAAGATCTAAGTCTTAGTGCATCTAGTTATTTTTGAGAGAGTTAAGGTGATAGCGATTGAATGGTGTGCCTTTAGTCAGTTTTGGCATCAAAATGCATACCATACATCATGAGGTTGAAGTCAGTATTCTCAATTTTTCATCTTATCAGCGGAATTGACAATGAAACATACTTGAGCTTCCCTGCAGCTTGCTTAACATATTATATTTTTGGGCTTCCCTTCAGCTTGCTCAACTTGTTACCTTTGTGAAGATTCTGATTTAGCTTGGCCCTTCCTACAGACCTTACAAGTGACTTGAGTCCCCTTGGAAGAAACACAATCAAGTTGGACTGGATGCAATGGCATCTGAAGAAAACGCTTTACAATCTAAGTTATTGCAAGAGTTCACCAATGTTCCTAGCATTGACAGTGCTTGGGTTTTCAAGACAAACAACGGTAGGGTGGATTTTCGTTTATACCTCATTCATAATTATAATTGTTAGTCTACTGTAATTATAGTAGGTTAACCCACATGTGTACTGTGTGGTTGCCTTGTAAATCGTTCCGACCGTCTATATATACTGATACATTGACAGTGAATAGAATTAACAATTTTCATATTTTCATAGTATTAGAGCAGTTTCAATCCGCTATCTTTCCGTAACCAAAAACGTCACCGCCGTTGCTGCCATCGCCAACCTCCTCCGTCACTACTGTGCTACGAGAGACTGCCGAGGTTTGACGTCCTCAACGTCGCCGTTTTCGAACCAGCACCCGTCGCCGATCCGACTACCACCATCGGTGCTGACTGCACGTCACCGGGAGTGTCGCTGGTCTCATCGCCCGCGCTGCCGATTTGATCGCCTACCCCATAGCTGCCCTCGTCACCGGGTGTGGCCGCCGATCCGATCTTGCCTTCGCTTCCCCACCAGCGCCCGTCGCCGATTCAATCGCCACCACCGGGTGTCGCCGGTCTTATCGCCCGCGCTGCCGATCCGTTGCTGACCAGATCGCCCACCGATCCGATCTGATCAGATCCATCGATCGGTCCAATCGGATCCTGCCTATTGCCGATCCGATCGCCGTCCGATCCGATCGGCTCTACTGCCGATCTGATCTCTCCGATCTGATCGACCGCTCATCAGCCATCCGATCTGATCGGCCGCTCATCAGCCATCCGATCTGATCGGCGACTCATTTGTCATCCGATCTGATCGGCTGCTCATCGTCTATCCGATCTGATCAGCTGCTGATCCAATTCCGATCGATCGGCTGCCGAACCGTTTCCCATCGGCTGCCGACCCGATTCCGATCGATCGGCTGCCGACCCGTTTCCTATTGGCTGCCGACCCCTCCGATCCGATCTCTAATTTGATCGGCCGATCGGCTGCCGATCCGACTCTGATCGGCTAATCCCTCCGATTCGATCCCTCTAGTCTGATCGGCTGTCGTGCCCCTCATGGCTGGCGACGACACTGGCACCGCTACTTCTGAAGACCGCTGTCTCGCAGCCGATGTTGCTCGCGTTGACGAAGCGCGTCGGGCTAAGGAGGCCTGCCTTCGCAACGACTCTCTGGACGCGTACGAGAGCGTTCACGCGGCTCTCTGGGCGCAAGCCACCGCCGTCGTCAACGTCAAGGCGCTCATCCCAATCGTCCTCGACAAGGCCACGGACTCTTATACCAAGTGGCGCTGCATGTTACTCACCGTCCTTGGGAAATATGCCCTTACCCGCTACGTCCTCGAGGATGATGCGTTCCCCGTGCGCCCGGCATGGCTCTAGGCGGACTGCTGCATCCTCACGTGGGTGTACGTCACTGTCTCCAACGACCTGCAGCAGTCGCTGATGATGCGGCAAGGGCGCGCCCGCAACTAGTGCTATCTCGAGGATGAATTCCTCGGCCAGAAGGAGTCCCGTGCCCTTCTCCTCGAGACGTAGTTCCGCACATTCCGTCAGGAGTCCCTGAGCGTCACTGACTACTGCCGCCGCCTTGAATCCATGGCTGCTTCCCTCGCCGAATTCGGTGACCCATCGGCAACCAACAGATGGTCCTCACGCTTCGCCGTGGCCTCAGTGGCAAGTTTCGCCATATGGTGTCCATCCTCAAGATGCACCAGCCGTTCCCAACATTGACGGAAGCATACACTCACCTTTTGTTAGAGGAGCTAGAGATCGACACTCGTCCTCCGTCCCCGCCAGTCACTCTCGTCGCTGCGACACCGCGTCCAGCGGCCCCAAGTGCCACCCCTGCTCCTCGTCCGGGGGCGCCTCCTTCTCCGCGCCCAGCTGCAACAACCGGAGGCTAGCGCAACGGCCGCTGCCACGGCCACAGTGGACGCGGCGGTTCTACTGGTGGCATCTCTCCAGCGCCTTCTGCTGGAGCGGCCCCAGGTGGACAGGGCGGCGTTCCTCCCGGTACGGCTGTGTACCCGTCATTCGCCCACCCTTGGGCTGGCACCGTGTGCATGTGGCCGTACGACCAGTCCGGCCGACCTCCGCCGCCACAGCCTGCGTTCCACGTAGCCCTGCACTATGGCGGTTTCGGTGCTCTTCCTAGCACCTATAGCGGTGCATACGGTGCCCCATCATTCCCGTACAGCACGTACTGCGGGGGAGCTACACCGTCGGGCTTCCAGGCGCCCTCACCGACGTACCAAGCGGTGGGCTTCCAGGCGCTCTCACCGGTGTACCAGGCAGCACCTTGGCCGCCTACTCATGAAGGTTGGCACCAGGACTCCCTGGCGCACTCTTTCAACAACATGACGCTCAACCAACCGGCCTCTGAGTGGTATGCTGATATGGGTGTCGGTTCCCACATGACCACGGACGCTGGTGTACTCTCCACCATTTCCCCACCCTCTTCATCTACTCCTTCATCTATCATTGTGGGCAATGACGCTTTACTTCCTGTCACCGCGCACTTGATCCCATTATTTTTTCTTATCGCACCGTGATCTTGCTCTTAATAATGTTCTGGTATCATCTAACATTATTAAGAATTTAATTTTCATTTGTCGGTTTACCACCGATAATAATTATTTTATTGAGTTTGATCCATTTGGTCTTTCTATGAAGGATCTACAAACCAGGAACGTGATCGTCAGGTGCAATAGTTCCGGTGATCTCTACCCATTTTTTGCACCATCTACCAGCACCTCCATGTTCATCGCCGCACCCACCTCCCTTTGGCATCGCCATCTCGGTTATCTTGGGCGCGACGTTCTGTCCAAATTTCTTAGGTCCAATGTCATTTTCCTACAATAAATATGATATCGATCATTTATATCATGCATGCCAACTCAGTTGTCATGTACGTCTACCTTTTAGTTCATCTACCTGTCGTGCTACTCACAATTTTGATTTAATCTATTGTGATCAATGGACCTCTCCACTTGTTAGTGTGTCAGGATACAAATATTATTTTATTATTCTTGATGACTACTCTCACTACATTTGGACTTTTCCCCTTCGTCTCAAATCCGAGACATTTTCCACTATTTCTACCTTTTTTGCGTATGTTCGCACACAGTTTGGCACCATCATCAAGAGCATCCAGTGCGACACTGGCCGTAATTTCGATAATTCCTAGGCCCGTACGCTTTTTCTCTCCCACGATGTTGCTCTCCGCATGTCATACTCATACACTTTCCAACAAAATGGTAAAGCAGAGCGTTACATTCGTACCATCAATAACACTCTGCGTTTCCTTTTGTTTCAGGCGAGTCTCCCTCTAGCTTACTGGGTTGAGGCCCTTCACACCGCCACATATCTTGTGAACCGCCTCCACACTACAACACTCACCTCCTCCACACCATACTCCGCTCTCTGCTCTGTCCCGCCCTCCTATGATCATCTCAAAGTTTTTGGTTGCGCCCGTTATCCCAATATGTCCTCTATAGCGCCCCACAAACTTGCCCCTCGTTCTTCTTTATGCGTGTTCCTCGGCTACTCCTCGGAGCATAAAGGCTATCGATGCTTCGAGCTTCAGTTGAACCGCATTCTCATTTCTAGGCATGTCGTTTTTTATGAATCCTTCTTCCCTTTCTTCAACATGTCTACCACACCCATGGCACCCTTTGCCCTGGACTTTCTTGTCGATAATCATGATCTCACCGCTTTAGTTCTTGGAGCCCGTTTTTTATGTGCAGGTACAGCAGCTTCCTCAGCGATACACCCCGTGCCCGAGGCCCCACTTGCGCCATCGAGCCTTGGTGCAAGGCCGTGGTCACCCAAGTCCGCGTCGTCCGATGCCGCTGCCCCTGTGCACCTCGCACAAGTCGCTGCCAGCGGCGCCACACCGACCACGAGTGTTACCTGTCCTGCTGCCACTGCTGCTCGCGCGCAGGTTGTTACCAGCGGTACCGGCCATACAGCTGCCACTCGACAGATTGTCATCCCTCTGGTGACCAATGCGTACTCTATGCGTATGCGTGTCAAAGATGGCATCGCGCAGCCCGTGGATCGCCTCAACCTCCACGCTGTGCACATGTCACCTCTTCCTCGCTCCGTTCGTGATGCCCTGTTATACCCCAATTGGCGATCTGCTATGCAGGTTAAGTATGACGTTTTGATTGCCAACGACACATGGAGTCTTGTGCCTCGCCCTTCTGACGTCAATGTTGTGATTAGAAAGTGGATTTATCGCCACAAGTTGCTCGTCGATGGGTCTCTTGATCGTTACAAGGCTCGGTGGGTTCTGCGGGTTTCACACAACGGCCCGATGTTGATTATGATGAGACTTTCAGTCCAGTTGTCAAGTCTATGACAGTTCGAGTGGTTCTCTCCCTCACATTATCTCAGAACTGGCCCATTCATCAAATGGATGTGAAGAATACATTTCTCCATGTTACTCTCACTGAGACAGTGTACTGCTTGCAGCCCTCTGGATTTGTGGATTTTTCTCGCTCAGATTTTGTTTGTCGGCTCAACAAGTAAGGATATGGTTTGAAGCAGGCTCCTCGTGCTTGGCATCATAAGTTCGCCTCTCACCTTGTGTCACTTGGATTTGTTGAAACAAAGTCAGATACTTTGTTCTTCATATATCGCCGTGGTTCAGACACAGTCTACTTACTGCTCTATGTTGATGATATTGTCCTTACTGCCTCCTCTGTTGGATTACTCAAGAATATCATTGAGACTCTCCGGCGTGAGTTTGCTATAACGGATATGGGTCAACTGCATCATTTTCTGGGCATTTTTGTGACCCACTCCGCAGATGGTCTGTTCCTTTCTCAGCGGTAGTACAGTCAGGATATTTTTGAGCGTGCCAGGATAAGTGTGTGCAAGCCGTGCAGCACGCCTGTTGATCTCCACTCCAAATTATCTGTTGATGGACCACCTGTCGCTGACGCTACACAGTACCGCAGTCTCGCCGACGCTCTATAGTATCTGACTTTCACCCGACTAGACATTACCTTTGCAGTTCAATAGATCTGCCTCTATATGCATGATCCTCGAGAGCCACACCTCTCTGCTCTCAAGCGGATCCTGCGCTACCTATAGGGCATCCTATCTCTTGGGTTGACCATATGCCAATCTTTATCTGCAGATCTTGCTGTTTACACAGATACCGACTGGGTTGGCTGTCCTAACACTCGCCGGTCGACCTCTGGCTATATAGTATTTCTCGGGGATAACTTGGTGTCCTAGTCTTCCAAGCGTCAGTATACGATCTCTAAATCGAGTGCTGAAGCTGAATATCGTGCTGTGGCAAATGGTGTTGCTGAAGCTACCTAGCTGCGACAGCTGCTCCTTGAGCTTCGCCATCCCCTCGACATACCACCTTGGTCTAGTGTGACAATATCAGTGTTGTATATCTCTCCAGTAACCCGGTGCAGCATCAACGGATGAAGCATGTTGAAATTGATCTCCATTTCGTTCGAGAGAAGATCATCCTTGGTCACGTTCGGGTCCTACATGTTCCTACGACATCGCAGTACGCCGACGTCTTTACCAAGAGCCTTCCTACCTCACTATTTTAGGAGTTTCGATCCAGACTAAATGTTAGCGATGCTCCCGATTAGACTGTGGAGGAGTGTTAGTCTACTGTAATTATAGTAGATTAACCCGCGTGTGTAGCTGTGTGGTTGTCTTGTAAGCCGTCCCGGCCGCCTATATATACTGATATATTTACAGGGAATAGAATTAACAATTCCTACATTTTCAATAATCATCTATTAGTATTTTCTGAAAGCTATATCAAAGTGGCATAAAGCAACCCTTCTGTCATGATTGCAGAAAGCAGATCCACAGCAATGTATTCCATTAGCCAAACTAACCTACTGGCGAACAAGAAGAGAAAATATGTTTTGTTTTCTCATATTATGAGAACTGATACTAACCCTCTGGACTTTCAATGGTCTCCTTTCCCTATTCAAATGGATGGTGTGTTGGTTGTCATACCATCCCCATTGGGATCAAAGCTTCTTGTGGTGAGAAATGGAGAAAGAGGTTAACCCACAAAGCTTGAAATTGTTGATCAATCACATGTGGAGAAAGAGATACATGTAGCTCAGTCCGTTCATGGTCACACTTTATACTGATGAGTGGTAAAAGTACAGCATAATACTTGCATTTTTCAGTCCATTCACCCCTATCTGTACAATATGGCTTCTGGATCATGATACTATTTTTGTTGGCACAGGTTTCATGCGATTTCCTGTAACCAAGAAGAGACCTTCATAGCGTATATTGCTGAAGAATCACCTGCACCAAAACCTGCTTTTGATGATACCGGATATAAAGAAGGTTGTTCTGAGAAAGACTGTAAGAACTGGAAAGGGCAAGGGGATTGAGAAGACGACTGGGGTGAAACTTACTCCAAAAAAGGGAGGCCTTCATTGTTTGTGCTTGACATTGCTAGGTCTCTCAGCACCTTCTAATGAATACCTAATGTTAGATCCTAGATCCAACGGTACAACTTACTAAACCTTGAATTGTTGTTGTTTGGTTTATTCAGTGGAGAAATATGAGCTGCTAAAGATATTTCAAGATCATTGAGTGTTGGTCAAGTTGTCTGGGCTCCACCATCTTCATGTGTCAGGCAGAAGTATCTGATTTGTGTTGGATGGTTAGAGCACAATGGGTTTCAGAATACTGCTAGAAAACTAGGCGTCAAGTATTGTTCTAATAGGCCATGTTCTCTATATGCAACTCTTTGCCCTTTCGCAGAATCAGATGTCGATAATGCACCAGTCGGGTGAGTAACTGAGGATCCATTTTTCGGATCATGCTGTAACTCTGTAAAGTTTATAAGTTCTACTTTGAATGACTGTTTATTCGACAGTTGAAAGTTGATATTTCCCTGCCATTTTTCCAATGATGCTAAATCAGACTCTGCTTCAGTTGCAATCAACTTAACTCCAAGCATAAGCAGTGCTTTCTTTCTACACTTCAGGTATGCCTGTGCATTTTCTTGGAAGGACTTTGAACCTTGCTACGAAATTTCACTGAAAGGATCAAATTATTGTCAACAGTAAGGATGGAAAACTTCTGGTGTTTTTATTTGCAAATCATGCTGTAGACAGTGGAGCGCATAATGCGACAGATTCACTGCATAAGATCAACTGGCCTTCTGACTGGAAAACGGATCAACGCCTTGATATTGCTGATGTGGTATGTGATATTTATCTTGGCTACTACAGTAGAACTTGTAACTTCTGCAGTCAATTTAACTTTTGAATTGTGCCAGGTTCCTATTGTAATGTGTCCTCAAGTTTGCCGTTTTCCTGGTCTGTATTGTTCCTACATGCTATTAGATCCTTGGCTTTCTGATCGATGCACAGTGATATTGACATCTGCTTGGAGAAGCACTGAAGTGATATTATCAATCGATGTGTTAATGTAACAGAAGGTTGCTCACTTATGCCTTTCTAGTGCTTCAAAAATCACTCATGCTTTTTCCTTCTGCAGTGGGAAGTAACTAGAGTAAGTCCAGAAAATACAGAGTACTCATGGAGTGTTCTTGCAGTAGATGGCCACAATGTTCTTGCTGGTAATTCTAGGTGCAAATAAGCAGTAAACTTATGCATCAAATTTTCTTATTTTGAGTGTAATAATTTTATTTTGTTTTTGTATGTTTTCTAGTGTCAAGCAGTCCTATTGACCCACCTCAAATTAAGTATGTCCGTCAATTGTCATTGAAGGATCAGACATGTACATGGGTCTGAGATGAAGTTAATAATCCGTTGATGACAGCCAACAATAAAGTTAGCTGGTGTACAGTTTGAAGTGTAATTATGTTCTTTGATGCTTTGAACAATGTAATTTACTAAATCAGACATTTTGTTTCGTTCTAACATTAACATCTGCTGCAGGTAAAGGCTTTGTTGTCACATCATGAATTCAGCATACTAAAAATTCCAGTCACTAATCCCTCTGATGACCTCTCTGATGGTATAGTCATGGACACAATGTTCTAGGCTATTGTATGTGGCGTATCATCATTCACCAGGTAATGTTTTTCATATCCTGCAGGTGGTAAGCTTTCATTTGAGGCTATCTTTGTGTCCTGCAAGGATAATTCACACAAACCAACTATTTTATTCCTTCATGGTGTCCCACACTCAATATTTGTATCAAGCTATTCAAAAACATCAGCATTTCTTGCTTCACTTGAATTTAACCTGCTTATTGTAAATTACTGGTAAGTTTGTCGGAACCTGTCTACAGTTCTGATGGCTGACGCATATGACATCATCTCACTATCATCTGAAAAAAAAAGAGGTACATCGGGTTTTGGAGAGGAGGCTTTGCAGTCACTTCCTGGAAAAGTTGGATCTCAGGTATGTAATCCAGCTAAACTCTATAGCTTTGTTCCTCATAAACCAACCTAACTTCTAATGTATGTCAAATAGGATGTCCACGACCGCCTTACAGCTCTAGACTATGCCATCAATGAAGGACTAATAGATGCATCTAAAGTAGCTGTTGTTGGAATTTCGCATGGTGGATTCTTGACAACTCATTTTATTGATCAGGTTAGCATCCTAAGAGATTTCAGCCTCAAAGAACAAACCAAAATCCTAACAGGAACCATGTTTCTTGTTCTGCTTGCAACTTGTTATTTGTTTCAGGCTCCAGATGGATTTATGGTGGCTGATGCTCGTAATCCTGTCTGCAACCTATCACTGATGATTGGCACCACTGACATCCCAGATTGGTGTTACGCGGTGGCCTGTGAAGGGAGGCAATATGCATCTGAATCTCCTCTCGATAATCTTCACCTCTTCTATGAGAAATCACCAATAGCCCATATTTCAAAGGTGTGTTTCTGTTCTCGCTGATAAATTCACTGTTCGAAAATTTTATGAATCGGAGAAACAAAATAATAAGCTACCCAGAAAAGATCTTAGGACGGCATTACACAGAATATTGCAATCATCATTTTATATTTGTATTACTGGATGGTCCACTGAACTCGCTGTTTTCAACGGGTGAAAGCGCCCCTGCTTATGCTTCTTGGAGCAGACCTTTCCCCATTTCTAATGGCCTACAGGTACGTTAATATCTTTTGAAATTTGCCTCAGTAGTTTCAATTTTAAATTCGCTGCAGAAATAGTTCATAACAGAAATGCCTAGATCCTATAACAAGCTGCAAACAATCCCGCGAAAAAAATCAATCAACTGGTCGCATCAAACAGACTTTCCGAGTTCTCAAGTTCAGCACTCTCGATTGACCCATCAAGTATCAATCTGTCCCTGCATTTGCTTCCATCATTTGTCGGATTTAATTACTCTTCCTACTTCGATGATTTCAGTCCGCAAGAGCTCTGAGGGAAAGAGGCTGCGAGGTCAGGATCATGACGTTCCCAGAGGACATACATGAAATCAACATGTAAGCAAACAGCTGAAACCAATTTCAGCTCATCTGCCTTTCATTGCACAACGTGTCTGATTTCGTTTCTCATCTTGGCATCCATTGTTCTGTGTTGCTGCAATGTTCAGACCGCAATTGGGTTTCAAGAGTTTGCTCAACATTGGTGTCTGGTTGAAGCAGCATCTGGGCAGATCAACATCAGATGCAGCAGCATGAAGGCACTTAGAAGCAAATACTTTGGCTTCGCCTGTTCCAGCACGTAGAAATGCCAAATGCCAATCTAGGCTTGTCCATGGACATGCAGATCGTCAATTCAAAGCGTCTGTAGCCCTAGAATAATGAACCTTGACGTCTAGAGCTAAGCGTTCTTGTATGCTCCACATGCTTGTGTTTGATTGCATGCCAGATTCATTCATACATATGCTAATTACCACTCACTATAACTATGATATTTGCACATTGATGCCTGAAAACATATTAAATTGAGGTTATTCAAACAGGATTTCACCGTGCTAAAGTTGCCTTGCATGTCCATAAATTTCCCAGGGGAGTCTTAACGGCTGCTCGAAACTACCACTGATGAGCATCCAGACAGGCACAGGATAAAGTGTGGCTTTGTGAAATTTACTCCTCTCTTTCTCTCTCTGGAAATACTTGGCACAAGCCAATAGTCAACATGCCAAACTGAATGCAAGCAATTAGATTGGCGAAATTAAACACGCATCGGAATTACATATCTCATTAGAAGCTTCTATATTAAAACTACATTTTTGGAAAGCACAGGAGGGCAACGAGGTATAAGAATTTTACAACATGCGATCATATCAAACGCAACTCAGGCCAAGTCAGTTCTTCGTTGAGGCTTGCGCAAGCTGCGATGCTACTTTACCTGAGAAGAAGCTCTCGAGTCTGCAAACACAAAAAGAAGGAACGCAACCAATCATTTGGTTAGGCAATCAGGTGAATGGATTTCAAACACAAACGGTAAAAAATTAGTGCCAAATTTCCCAGTCCTAGTTGGATCTTGTGGTACTCAAGGTACCAGTCAGATTAACGGTGAATCTTGTGGTATTATGATAGAAGGGCATTACTGAATGCACTAGGTACATAAATGCAAGATGAGATGTAACCACCCACTTTTATATTAATGGCCACGTCAAATATTTTCAAAGCAACATTAGCAGATCCCTGACTTACAGATCAATGCAAACGCAAGGTTAAAGTTGATTGCTCACCGTGAGGCACATTTGTAATAGATTGTATCTGGAGAGTTGTAGGTTTTCGCATTGCTGAACATTCTCTTCATGTCAGCTACAAACATCTCTAGGGTCACATAATACTGCTCAGACTCAACTCTTTTTGACATTGTCTTCAAATCTGCAGACAAGCTTAGTGTTCAGAAACTGAACAGCTTAGATGGAGGCATGCAACATTGCTTTGTCAAGGCAGGAAAGGAAAGGAAAGCAAAGCCCCTAAATCATTTCAGCTCACCAATAGGATCTTTGATAATGTCATAATAGTCGGGAACATCACGTGAATCCACTGGCTCTTTGAATGGCCAAGCATCAGGATGCTCATTCATGTTCTGCAACACAAGTTCTTATCAGAATTGGTAAAGTATTTGACATATCTTTCATAAGACAAGAGTAGATCCAACAAATTTCAGGTTGTTGCAGATCTACCACATCTTTGGAACACACTTCCTTCGTCCAAAAAATACAAAAAAGCGAATTCCTAGGGATGAATCTGGACATAGGCAGGAATTCATTTTTATTTTTGGGACGGAGGGTGAGTTCTTTGAAAATTTTGGCTATAGAGAACTGTACTTGGTCATGTCACCACTTAATCACAAAACAAAATCAGTTATATCTTCTGGCAGACACTTTTTTGCCACCGATACACACTAAAAGAAGGTACAGGTTTATCCAGTGCAGTCAAGTACCAAATGATTGCATGCCATATAAAAAGATTTGTGAAGATAAAAGACTTGCCTTCAACAACAAGCGCATTAGACTAGTAAGTTGTTGCCTATAAGTATTGTAATCAGGAGAAAAGGCTGATCGTGATTTGGAATGCCCCCACTGATCTGGCGTCCACCCAGCTTCCCCTGCATCACATTCATTGTTCTGATCAGGCTTGCATCATAGATAAACCAGTAAACCTAACAAGGCAAAACAAATATGGAAATGAACATCTTGTTTTAGAATTCTGCTGTTTTTGACAATCTTCGGTTGTCATAAAATCATTTCTACACTTGGCTCTAAAGGGAAACATCCTGGAGAGAGGGTGAGAATATGGTGGAAACAATCATCATCAATAGCACAGAGGTAGCAAGCCAGTGGGACAGCAGTGCAGTGAACTCATGAATGTCAGCATGCATGGTATTGCACTCTGGACAATTCCTTGCATCCTCTGTCCTGTAGCTCACAATGAGGTTCCATAGAGCTGACTGCATGGGAGAGGATGATAATTTTGCTAGAACATTTGGATGGCACCCATGGCCCTACGTGTTATGCATCTGTCCATGTCCACAAAAAATGTTTGGTGCAACCAATCGTCTACTAGAACATTCAGTTGTTATCTGTGTGTTTTCAAAACAAGCTAACCGCTGCAATTGTAACACCTTTTGATGAGATCAGCCGGAGCAGATGGTTTAAGAAGAATTTAGAAAGAGAGAACTGAGCAAACAACATTGAAGATAACCAAACTTACTTGAACCAGACATATGTTAATATAGAAGGTTTTACTTACTTAAACCTTGGATGTCTTCTGGTTTCATCGTTCTTCTTGGAATACCAGCTTCTTTCTACAAAAAAGAAACGAAATGAGGCTAATCACGATTGTGTACAGTCAGGAAAGAAACAATAATGCAAAGTACATTATACATGGCGTACGTCGCTTATAGGCCAATTGTTTTTGTCCTATCTAGAACAAACACCAAAATGAACAAAATAAAATGTGACTAGTACTGGCTGCCAGTAAACTAGAAAACCCATATATCCCTTGATGATGCTGTTACCTTACAGGATGAGCTCTGGATGGACTCATTAAACATAACAAGATATGCCTCAAATTTTACTCACCTGATTAGTAGTTATTCCATTTTTGAGAAATAAAATGTTCAACTGACACACCAAACTATTTTTGTGATGCATTCATTGGCACAAGACTGAATGATAAATGTCTCTTAACATCTAATAGAGACAAAGCATGTTTTACAAAGGATATCAATTAAAATGGTCCTTTCTACGTAAGGCAACATAAGTTTTTCCCCTACCGGCAGGTTTATCTATTGCACATATCAAAGTGATATTATTTAACATAAATAGATTCCAAAATGATAAGGGAAAACTAACCTTTTGGAAGTCGATTCCAGAATAAACAATATGGCAGTTAGAAAGCTCTCTGATTTTCTCATCAATTGCCTGTTCAATCAAAATACAATCAGTTGCCAAAACAAACAGAAAACTTCAATAGGCTTATAATGACATGAATATCCCACAGTAAACTAATAATTTGCATGGAAAATCATGAAGTGCTCAGGACAGCTGAGAAGGCATAATATTGCTTCCAGCTTATTTTTAAGCAGCTATTAGCCTTTTACATCACCTGTCTTTGACGGCGAATCATCGTTGCCAGATCAACATATGGCAACTTTTGATCAATTTTGCACTCCATCAATATTCCTCCATCATAGTCTTTAATATACCTAGAATTAGCAACTATTGATTTCAACATTGACAAGATAAAACCCTGCTGTAGCCTAATACAGTAATACTCAAACAGCAAGTAGTGCTATCATTTATTACATATTTTTTTCAGGTGTTATTAACTTGCTTTAAACTTCAAGGAGATGACAAATCAATATAATTGACAATAAAATGCTTACCCTTGCCATCTTTCTTTGTCCAACGAGATTTCCTTTGTGAAACCCTACAATATTACCAGCATCAGAGGACAATAAAATAAACCAAATTATTATTTGCAAGATTTTGCTCGTGAAATAAACTAATTGGTCTCTTTTGTTTAAAATCTCAAGAGTTCTTATCATCGAGATATTACAGAAACTGTTGCTGAACATATGCATAGGGAACTGATTTATAGCTGAAACAAAACTGTTAGGACTTAGCAGGTAAGTTCAACTATTAAAGTTGTCAACTGATACAATCATACAAAGATTGCTAGACAATGTTGGACACAACGTGATTAGAAATAATTTATAAAACATCCATCAAAACATTCTATGGAGTCACTATTTTGTGAGGTTCAAGTGTATTTCATAGCTGCCCTTGAGAACAATAAAAAAATATGGAATTTTAAAGCAGAAATGCATGTAAAAGAGTGAAGTCAAATAGTCAAACCTGCTTTACAAAATATCCAACGGCATTGTTATCTGCATAAGTTAAGAAATGAGTGAGCCCATCAGCATCTCGAGCATGTTGCTTCAGGTGATTCATTAACCGTGTCCCATAGCCTTTAACTTGCTCATCAGCAGTAATTGCACAAAATGCTATCTCTCCAAACTTCTGGCTACAATTTCAAAACCTGAATTAGGACAGAAGCTTATGCAGCACAAAAGGAACATCTCAGGCATGGTGCATGGCATGACATAATAGAAATAATCGATTGCAAGATAAACAGAAGTATATAGTCTCTGTCCTACAACATAACCTTTACTGCTTTGAGATCACTGAACAATAAATCCATGGATAAGTAGAATACTATAACACAATCTCATTAGCACAAGTCAATATTAACTAACATAAACTAAAAAAAGATCAATAGTTTCCATTTGCTTTCATTTATCAATAACTATCAGATCTTTAAACAAAAAAAGTATCACAACTTGATCATGCAAGTGCAAGTACAAATAACAAATCATCATCATAAATTCTAGCACCAAAAGGGAAATATTACCTTGCATAAGGCCGGTAAGTAATGCCTCCTACAACAATATTATTCCTGATAACCATCATTGACTTGTGAGTTCTGCAAAACACATAAAAAATAATTGCCTTCTATAAGCACTAACAAAAAGATCTATTATTGTCCTCTACTTCCAAAAAATCATCCACACTGCTGTATCGGAGTTCTAGGCATAGGCACATTACATTGAGAATTACCTATCCATAACAAGACGGAAAATGTACTCTTTGGGCATGTTAGGAAGTTGCCGAGCAAAGATATTCTTCAAGCCTACCAACCTGGGGGAAAACCAGCAGTCAGTACCAACTCCCAGGTTGTTTGCAAAAACAAATTTAGCATACACACCAAATCATATGTTCATCAACTCCATCATTAGAATAGCATAGAAATTTCAGCCTCCCTGCTTCTTCCTGCACAACAAATCCACCAATTTTAGCAGAAGTCGCATTCTAAAAATTAAGGAACAGTAAGAAATGTTACTCCCATTTGATTCCTAAAAACGACCTACCAAAATCGATCGAACAGTACAAAGCAATAATTCACCTCACGTTTCAGGCCCTCCTCCCGAGCGCTATACGCGCCGCTGGTCTGGATGTTGTCAGTGAATAGCCCCTTGGGGTCCTCCTTCCCGTCGCCGGCAGCTGCGGACGCGGCATCGGGCTTGGGAGCCGCAGCTGCCGCCGCCGCAGCAGACACGGTCGAAGACTCGGGCTTCGGCGGGCGGCCGGAGGAGGACGGCGGCGCGCCGTCGAGGCGGGCGGCGGTGAAGGTGTGGAGGGAGTCGTCGTCGTCGTCGTCGGAGTGCGAGGAGGACGGGGACGACGGGCGGGAGGGCGAGGACGGGGAGGAGGACGGCGACGACGGCGCCGTGGTGTCGTCGTCCTCGTCGGCGGTGGCGTCGGAGAGGGACGAGGGCGGGAGCTTCCGCTTGCGGTGGGAGGCGCCGCCGCCGGACGTCGCGCCGGAGTGGGAGGGAGAGGGCGCCGCGAGCCCGTCCATGGGGGACGGGCGGGAAGCGGGATTCTAGAAGCTTCGAGGGGTTAGGGTTTTGCTGAGATCTGTGGGATCCCGAAGATTCCGACGCGGGCAGGGCGTTCGACCGGGAACGAGGAGGAAGATGCGAGGGCGAGCCAGCGAGTATCGTGTAATGTCTCACTGGCTGTGGGACCCACACCTGTCAGCGTAGCTCCTCCCGGTTTGTCAGGCGAAGCAATAGGATTACGTGGACCCACCTGTCAGTGGGTGTTCTCATCCATTACGACTTACGAGGGCGAGTTGGACAGTCGCCATAAATAGGCCGTAATTGTTTTCTGGCAAGTAAATTCGTCCCTTTAGTGGGTCATTCTGGCCCATAAGGTGGTGTACGTTTGGCCCATCAGCTGACAAAAATATTGCCCATAAGTTGCCGCCATTTCGACCCATAAGTTGGGTCAGTTCAGCCTATATAAGTTGGTGTAATTTGTTGTGCAGGAAAGTTTACAAGTCTATTAGCGGATAAGTTCTTTTTCCTTTCACAACAGTAGATGCGTGAGAAGATATCAAACCCTCGTACCTTTTTCCTTACCCTCAAAAATATTATAGAAGTAGACAATAGATATAGATATAGGGTGGAGCTCTCTCGTTATTATATATAATACATCAATCACAAACATCTCATCTATTGCTATATATATATATATATGGGTCTTAGTAAACTGTTTATATTTACTCGTGAGGAGATGAAATCTTATTTCTACTATGTAGTACTCGAATTTGGATTTGTCCACGAGAACCTGGATATTTGTTTCGTAACAATTTCTTCCCCGTTAGTGATTGCCATTCGGGTCGTAAGTGTGGTGAATTTGGCCCGTGAGTATGCGTGAATTCCGTCCATATATGATAGGTGATTTCAACCCATAGATGTGTTTCATATCGGCCCCATGGATGCGTGAAATTTTGGCCCGTGCGATTGCGGATTTCGGTCAATATGCGCTCGAATAAAGCCCATCAGTGGGTGTTATTTCGGCCTGTTGGAGTGAGTGAATTTGGCCCATAATTGGGCGTCAATTTGGACCATAAACTGGTGTGATTGCGGCCTGTTAGTGTGAAATCCCACCTATTGCCGGAGAACGAGTTCAACCCGTAATTAAATTGGCCTGCCTCTTTTTCGTGGGTGAATTCATCCCATAAATCACGTTGGCCCGCTTCCTTTTCGGTCAAATAATTCAGCCTATCAATGAAATTGACTCACGACGTTTCTCTGGATGAATTCAATCAAATTGACCCACCTCATTACCTGAACGAATTCAGTCCATAATTAAAATTGGCCCATATCTTTCCAGAACTATTATCAGCCCATAAAATAAATTGGCCCGCCTATTTTCCGTTAAGGAATTCAGACTATAAAATCAAATTTGGCCCACCTCCCTTTCATGAACGAATTAATTCAGACTATAAGATGAAATTGGCCTACTCTTTTCCTTGAATTAATTTAGCCCATATACTAATTTGGCCCACTTCATTTCCGAGGGGTATTCTGCCAAGAAATGAAATTGCCCCACCTTTTTCCCTGGATTAATTTGGCCCATAAATCAAGTGGCCATAAATGAACTTCGGCTTGTGCTTTTGCGTTAATGGGCCGTAAATACGGTGGACCGGCTTCTCGTCTCATCAGGTTAGTTTTTTTTTGTGGGCTGTATTTATTTGGGCCGTTTTGTGGTGGGCTCTCTCTCCATGTCATCCGTAGACCAAAGCTTTGCGATCTGGTGTGTAGTGTCTCACTGGCTGTGGGACCCATTCGGAACGTCCCCACCGGTCAGTTGGATTTCGTCCCGGTTCGATTGGTGATGGGGTCGGCTTAGGTGGGCCCTTTTGTCAGTGGGTGTGAGACAAGGAGTCGTCCTTTACTCCAACTGAGAAAGAAAGCGGGAAGCTGCTGTTGAGGGCTCGAGGCCTCCGCTAGGTGGGCGGCGGCGGTAGGAGGAGGAGGAAGGGAAGAAATTTGGTAATTCTCTCTAATCCATTCGGCTCAAATTACTCCCCGCCAGTGCAGCTGTTCTTGCCCATACGTGGAAATGATTAGGTGGAAAGATCCATCTCTTCGTCCAATTTGATACAGTGCATGATCCAAAGATGCGATAAGTTCTTTTGGGGTAAGGGCGAGGGGAGGGTTGCTTCAGTCTTCTTGGGGGATTCTTTGAGTATTTGTTGCCAAAACCTTTTTGGTGTGAAATTCAGACGGTCATCTGTTTCATAGATGATATCTGCAAGCATTTTGATAGCCTGCAAACCTGCAACGACAGAAATGCAGAAGGCATACAGCAAATTGGAAGAGCAGTCTGTGTTGTTTTTTCTTTTTTATCTCTTAGATCTTTTGAGCAGATTCAATACGCATTCTTGCTGACCTGACGCATAAAAACATCTCAATTTTGTGCTTTAGTGAGGAATTTTCATTTAGTTTCAACGATAGGTCGATAGTCGTGTTGTTATAGTATTAGTGCTTTTTTATCGTACACTTGTGGACAAGGAGATCAATTGGTAGGCGATGTCCAACTACATGAATAAATCCACAAATAAATACAAGAACGAATTCACAGATAAATACATATGCTCAGTGGAAAGTTAGCAGCATGTGAGCTGTAAGCAGTGGAATGTTCACCAAACTCGAGATGCCTGATCAAATATTTCACCAGTTGTTACTTCCTGATTGAATTGAGGTTCCAATGCAGTGATATATCTGGCTTTCTAGTTTGTTGCGTTTGCTGATAAACTTCTTATTTGGTCTGCGGAAGCGTATTTCTTTTAAATCTGTTAATCGTTGTTGTAGAAGCAATTTAAAGGGAGTAGACAGTATGAATATGCTGTCTGTAGGCTGATTTATTTTCTTATAAATACCTTGTATGTAGAAAATATTGGTGTCAAATTTAAGTGAGTTCAGAAGTTGACAATATGACCAGTTTATATACGAGAATATCAAACACTCCACGCCTACCGTAACATACGTAGCAATTTGAACTAATTGTTACAAGATGCTAATGTAAACACTAAAAAGAAAGAATATCACTAGTTACATATGAGGGAGTTGTTAAGTTCTGATATCGTGCTGTCTAGTTTCGGCCATATCTGATCTTGGAATGTACTAGGTCAATGCAAATGTGCATAATATCTCTCTTATAGAGTCATTGTCTTAATACTAGTGGATGTTATATTCATCCTTTATTGTTTAATGAGCTATTTTCTACAAACATTACAATGATCTGACAGTGACTTTTCCGTCCAGCATGTGCAGATGTAGTGAAGAAAGGTGATAGAAGTGCTACTTTGTTATTCGGCCTTAGTAACTTGCCACATGCAGGATCATGGGCCTTAATCCCCCCAAAAATGCTGTACTATTGGAAGGGTTGGTGGAAGTATCATTGGATTATGATGACAACCACGATAATACAAATCAATATTCACGATGAATCTGCTCTTGATTTAGTGAGAGCAACCATGATGAAGATCCTTCACAGGCAAGTGATATTGTTGCTTTCAATTAATAGCTGATACATCCAATGTATTATTTATCTAAAATAATGTCCGTATATCCTTTTCAACATATCAGTATCTCATCTTTTTAATCAAAGTTGTTAGTCTCAAAACAGAACATCTATCAGATAGCAGGCCTAACTTTCAGACCGACTCCGATATCTTAGTTCAGGGTTGTTCACGGTAGAAACAGCCCAAAAAATACTGTGCTAGTGTAAGGGTTGGTGGAAATATCATTGGTTCAGGATGACAACTACTATGAGTTTTTAGGAAATATCATTGGCTTACAATAAGTCCATGAGGTTAAGTAGTATGTATTTCGATATCTAAGATCGATGCTATAGATGAATGAGTATATTAATACAGACGTTAGTAATAGAATTAAAGCGGGCTAGATGAAATGACACTAAGCATCTAGCATCCTTTATAATAAGAGAGTATCATAAAAAAATAAAAATCAAGTTTTATAGGACGGTGATTAAACAAACTATATTGTATGGAGATAAAATATTGGTCTAAAAAAGATAATAGTTAAATGTTAAAAAAATACATATGTTACGCTAGATTTATAGTCATAATCGAGTTTGGAACAAGAATATACGTGATCGGCTAGTGATAGCACCAATTGAAGAAAAGCTTGTTTAATATTAGTTAAAATGGTTTGATTATGTTTAAAAGAGACCCTTAGAAATATTAATACATTGTAAAATCCTATGTCAAAGATAATAATGCAAAGAGAGATAGAGAAAGATCGAAATCAATATAGAGAGGGACAATAAAAAGAGACTTTAAATATTAGGATATATCTAAAAATCTGTACTTAAATATGAGTAATTTAAAAATAGTTATTGATGTGATTAAAACATAATTTTAAGACTCTTATTAGGTTTTAACTCTAGCCTACTCTAACTTGCTTAGTATTGAAAGTTTATGTTGTTGTTGTTGTGATGTTGTTACGATGACAACTACGATAATAGCATGGTTGTTAAGGCGTTGCCATAGTGTCTCTATGGCGTCACAATAAAAGTAAGGTGCTGGTAGGAGTCAAAATACTTGTGATGTAATAGGAGCTCAATAAACTAATAGATCCCATGCAAATGTGATGTGATATATCCGATCAGACTAAGAGGTCAGACATAATCGATATAGCTTTAGACAGAACAGATATACTAAGATAATGACGGAACTTATTCTTTCATTAGAATTTCGACTTAACCTTTGTAGTTCCGCATCGAGAGCTAAAACCCATTAGTAAAAACCTAGATAAACTAGGGTAACGATACGCCGAGATCATTTACAAGCTTCCAGATGGTCTATATTTATACCCTAAGGTTACATAAGTCCGATGTGGTTACAAACAACCTCTAGACGTTACTTTTTAAACAAAAAAGGACAATCTCTAATAAGTTAACAAAATTAACTAAACTTGTCTTATATTTTACAAATATATAACTACCCTACTATGGTTTTCATGACTTCTCGTCAAATCCGGTCTCATATGTACAAACTTATATCTTTGACTGAACCGAATCCATCTTCATCCATCCGATCGACTCTTTCTCTGTATCAATTGGTCTCTTTACATAAGCCGATCGGCTCTCCGATTCTGTCTACAAGGGTTGACCAAATTTTGGTGTTAATAGTAGGCAACATCATGGTACCATCACCGTCGTCCCTAAACCGAAGAGCTCTCGTTATCCTATCAAATACCGATGCTAGCAAGCTCTTATCCTTTCCCTGTTGCGTCCCATTACTATCACCGTCAACTAGCATCATCATGCTACCGCCGCCTCACTACGCTGATTTGCCGTCTCAGCCAGTGAGGCCACGTAGCGTTGAAGCACGCGCCACCGCCTATCTCCGGTGTTGGCTAGCGATGGGCCTCACCTATAAATAGTCCGAGAAGTTCTACAATCGATGGCACTTCAAACCCAAAGCCACCTCATATTTTTCTTTTCTTATCCTTGACATTGCCATTCCCCCTCCTCTCCAGCCATAATTGTTGCCACCACCGCATTCCTCTACGACCATTGCAAGAGAGCCTCACCTCCTCTTTCATTCTCTAATTCGCATCACATCATCCCTACCCATCACAGCCTCAAACGGAGTCATCGCCCAAATGGTCATCGTCGGTGACCTAATGTCGTGCAACCTAAACCACCTCGATGCTATGCTCAGCTCCATGCCTTCGGCCTTCGTCATTTATCCTTTTCCACATTCGAGCCATCCAGTTCGATCCCCTAGCCCGACTCATTGCACCAGAGGCCACTGCCGACGACAAGCCGACACCATTCACCATAATCCATTGCACACCATAGACTATTCGATCGACTCTTGCACCTTCCCTTTGGTCCAACATAGCAACCACATCGATGCCACGTCAGTCAGCTAGGCTCATGCGTGTCGCATCATTCCCCCTCCTATTAGGTTGCCTCCATCAGTCCATAGACCACCATTTCTTCTTTCTTCTTCCCTAGGCCGAAGCCTCAGATCGGCCCAATAGGCCATAGCCCAGTAGCCTCCACCAAGTCTACTTTTTCTTTCTCAGCCTCGCTTCTTGTGGACCAAAGCCCATCAATCAACCCACAATCCTTCTCAGCCAATAAAAGAAGTCCACTTTACCTCCCTCCACCTAACTCCACCTATCAGCCTCTACCCCTTTTACTTTTTCTTTTTCTAAAAAACTCTCAAATCCTTTTTATTTTCTAGAAAATTATTTAATCTCATAGATCTTCTCGAACGAAATTTATACTCTTTGAGATAGAAATGACTCTTAGAGCTAGAGATGGAGATATGAGATTGGTTGATGTTTTAAAAAGACAAAAATGAAAAGAAATTAGTAGATGAGATATAAGTTGAAATCTAGCTGAGGGTAGAAGTCTTTAAACCGGCATGGACGATCGAAATGATATTTCATTTCATTGGTTTAATTAATTAACTAAGATTTATTTTGTCTACTTGAGTTGTTGCAAAGCAGCTTGTAGACCCGACCGAGACAAGAGCCTCTCTCTCCAACCGTTTTTTAGTTTGATCCAAACTTAGTGTTTTGGAAACAAAATATTTTCAAAAGAAAAGTTTAGGAAAACAAATCTTAACCTTCCTTTGAACTTGCATACTAATTTTTTTCTTATTACTTGCTAAGTATATGTTAACATTAAAATTTTAAATAGCTATTAATGGATTTAGTTAGAAGAGGAAAGCCAATAAAATCGATGGAGATTGATTAGTGAAAACCGGATTTAAAGAAGTTTGAGAGAAATAAATCTATATAAATATCTCTTATAAATAGATTGTTTTTTCTTTAAAAAATATTATTTTATATCTCTAAGTATATAAATATGGACAGCCGAGGTTATTATAAAAATATCAGAATCAAATTAATATAATTAAATTTTACACATCGCAACCAAACTAACGTAGTTTTTTTGACGTGACATTTTAGCACCCCGACGGCAAATTATGCAACTAAACTGAAAAGGAACAACGGTTTTATTCCGGTAGCTTTGGTAGATCCAAACTCAGACAGTAGTGTGTTGACCTCTGCAGGCAACTCAACCATAGTTTTGGGATGTGCACCAACCTGCTTGCCATTGGACCTTCTGGAAGTGCCCCAGCGATGCTTACTTCAATGTCTGGACGCCATTAGTTGGACTTTTCTTTGCCGGTTAACTGGAAGATAAAGACAGCAGTGTCCCTATGTAGAATATTATGCGTTTTAGTCATGTATTTTCTTTGCCCATCTTTAGATTATCCTCTACAACCATTGACAATTGATTGAGCAGCAAATCAAGAGTCAGCTATGGAGGTGGGCTTCAGCTTCCTCCATTAAAATAACATGATATCTTTGACCTGATCTCCTATGTTCAGACATGGCAGAATAAGTCCATTCAAATGCTTGTTCTCTTCCGGGACTACATCGGAGCCATCTTCAATGGCGTCAAGTTCACCGACGTGCCCATCAACCCGAAAGTCCGGTTCGACTTCGTCCTCGCCTTCATCATCGATTACACCACCGAGACCAATCCACCGACCCTGACCAACGGCAAGTTCAACATCTTCTGGCAGAACACGGTGCTCACCCCGTCGGCCGTCGCTTCCATCAAGCAGAACAACCCCAACGTGAGGGTGGCCGTTAGCATGGGCGGCGCCACCGTGAACGACCGCCCGGTCTTCTTCAACATCACCTCCGTCGACTCGTGGGTCAACAACGCCGTCGACTCCCTCACCACCATCATCCAGGACAACAACCTGGACGGCATTGACATCGACTACGAGCAGTTCCAGGCCGACCCAGCCACCTTCGCCGAGTGCATCGGCCGGCTCATAACGACGCTCAAGAGCAAGGGGGTCATCAAGTTCGCCTCCATCGCGCCGTTCGACAACGCCGACGTGCAGCGCCATTACCAGGCTATGTGGGCCAAGTACGGCGCCGTGATCGACTACGTCAACTTCCAGTTCTACGCCTACGCCGCGAGCACGACGGAGGCGCAGTATGTCAACTTCTTCAACCAGCAGATCGTCAATTACCCGGGTGGGACCATTCTTTCCAGCTTTACGACGGCGGCGACGATGACCTCGGTGCCAATCTACGAATAGTATAAGGTGAGACTAAGATCATGTTTTTTTATAAAAAGGTCGGATCTATATATATACAAGTCCAATGGTCTAACAGCCCTCGCAATCATAGTGGAAGAAGAACGGACGTATAGGCTAGAGCAAAAACTGGTGAACAAAGACGTGGAAAGACCTTTGATCATAATGTCGACGAGCTGATACGTCGATGATACATGGAGCATCCGAATGTGTCCTAAGACGACCTTGTCACATACGAAGTGAATGTCAATCTCAATATGTTTCGTGCGTTGATGATGAACCAGGTTGACGGTCATGTAGACGGCATTAACGTTATCACAGTAAACAACGGTCGTGGAGACGATGGGTGTACAGAGCTCCTGGAGAAGCTGGCGAATCCAGTAGCATTCGGCGACGACGTGGGCGACGGCGCGATACTCAGCTTCGATGCTGGACCACGACAATGTAGTCTAGCGCTTGGAGGACCAAGAGACTAGAGTGTCACCGAGAAAGACGCAGTAGCTGGAGGTGGATCATTAGGAGTTAGGGCAACCCACCCAGTCCGTGTCAAAATACGTGGTGAGAGAGTCGATGGAGCCGGAGCTAGAAGGGGAGGGTTGCATCGGCTTGGGGTCGACGACTGTAGGTTCGGAGAAAGGGCTGGACGAGGCCAGCCTGAGCCGATGAGAAGATTCAGGTGTCCGATAAAAGTAGATAGCCGATGGGAGTAGGTAGCGGAGTAGTTAGAGCGAGGAGTGAGTGGTAGAGTAGAGAGGTCACGAGTGTGAGAGAGTAGGTGGGTCATGGGCGTGAGAGAGTTCGCATCCATGAAGGGAGATTTTACGTCCGTGGACACATTGACACAACGGAGTGGGGTTGACGCGAAAAATCGAAGAAGTCACGGACACGAAGAAAGGAGGTTCATGTTCGGAAAACAGAAATCCGTGTCCATGGACACGTGGACACGTCGAAGTGGCTCAGACGCGAGTGGAGAAGTTTTATGTCCGGGAGCAGGTGAGCGTGTTGAAAAAGCGGGAACCGAGAGAGAATTTTAGCCGATAGAGGGCGAATGGATCTAGCCAATGGAGGTTGGATGGGTCCAACCGATGGAGACGACGAGCGCAGAGGTACGCCGACGTCGGAAGAGAGGAAGGTGCGTTGAAGCAAGGATAAAGCTAAGGCAGGTCTGAACGAGAAGAGGAGACGAATAGAGACCGTCTCCTTATCACGTGGTGAAAAGGGGTAAGAAGGCGGTGGAGGAGGAGGAGAAGGCCGTCTGCGGAGGAGACGGAGAGAACGAGAAGGCAAAGAAAGAATACCGAGGGAGACGGGGAGGAAGCGTCGGCTCGCCGGCAAGAGGATACTAGCACACCGGGATGTTTAAACCTACTCTGATAAGTGTAGTATACAGTGAGACTGAGATCCTGTTTTCTATAAGGGGTCGGGTCTATATATATATACATATATATAAGTCCAGCGGTTTAACACAATTCAGACAGAGCCGGACTCTGCAGAAGGAGGGCAAGCTCTTTGGCATCTTCATCTGGGCTGCTGATCATTCCAGGAGCGGGTTCAAGTATGACACAGAAGCGCAAGCACGGTTGGCTAATGCCACAACTAGTTACTAGCTAGTTTTCGTTGCCGATTTGTTTCAAATTTTAAACAGGAATCACAAGATTTGTATAAAAACGTAACTCAAATGTGAAATTTAAATATGAATTTGAGTGTAGCCGCGCATCATTGCAGCTGGAATGAAAATAAAACCTCAATCAGAGTACAGTAATGCCTAATGCTGTGATATTTACTAGTGTTGTGTATGGCATTCTTGAATTGTTTCCCTTTTGTTGAATTTGTGTCTAGTGATCTTCTATGTGTTAATTTTAACTGCTGCTTGTTGGAGCATGTTGGCCTTGATTAGTTCGGCTAGATAACATATCCTAGTACTACATATGTTTTCTGTGAATCTGAGATGTAGCTTCTTCTTCACACTATTGTTGATAGGCCGTTCTGTCCTTGTCAGTTTGTTAGGTTATCCATTCCCTAATGGTCAATGCACAATATGCAATTAAGCACCTCTAATAAAAGTCTAAGAAAAACTCAAGTGGTATAACCTCTTTTCCATGGCCTCATCACAGTACAATAGGATCAAATTAATGTTCTCACACGTATCACTTATCAGCTAGGTGATCAGCCTCCATCCAGCAGCACTACCATGGAGAAGATCCATCAGAATTTCTTGCAAATTCGTGGAGATTTAATTACATGCCGAATTAATAATCAGGACACACACAAACACAACGATTGATTAATAGCCAAATTAAGCCCTAATAAGGCATATTATCACACATTAAGCCTAGCAATGGCAATGGTGATCATCATATCCATCCATGCATTCTCGAGATCGATCGATACAAGAAGTCTACTACTGCTAGTAGCTAGCTATATATAGCTGCCTAGTTTGGGATCTGGTAGGAGCTCTCATCAATGGGCGCCACCTTGGGCACATCGACGGGCAGCATGTCGACCTCCTTCATCCACGGGTTGTCGTCGACGGCGAGCCCACCGGCGTCGACGGTGCGCAGAGCCTTCCAGACTGCGCTGTTGCACTTGAAGCCGGAGCCGAAGGCGATCTGCCACACGCGATCGCCGCGCTTGATCCTGCCCTTTGCCTCGCAGTAGGCGAGCTCGTACCACAACGAGCTGCTCGACGTGTTGCCGAACCTGTAGAGCGTCATCCGCGACGGCTCCATGTGCCAGGGGCTGAGCTTGAGGCTCTTCTCCAGCTCGTCGAGGACGCCACGGCCGCCGGCGTGGATGCAGAAGTGGTCGAGGGCGAGCTTGAAGTCCGGGAGGTAGGCCTTGACGTCGGCGCGGAACACCTTCTTGAGGACGACGGTGGCGAGGAACCGGAGCTGCTCGGACATGGGGAGGACGAGGGGCCCCAGGGTGGTGATGTTCGTCTTGAGCGCCTCGCCGGCGACCACCATGAGCTCCTTGGAGAGCGAGACACCGACCTCGCCGGCGTCGTCCTCCTCCTGCGTCACGCAGCCGAAGCTCTGGTCGTGGGCACCACGGTGGGTGCGCACCGTGTGGATCAGCTGGTACTTGGCACGGCGGCGGTCAGCGCGGCGGTTGGAGAGGAGGATCGCCGCGCCGCCGACGCGGAAGAGGGTGTTGGTCACCAGCATGGGCCGGTTGTTGCCCATGTAGGCGTTGAGGGTGATGTTCTCCGTGCTCACCACCAGCGCGTACGTGTTCTCGTGCACCTGCATCATATCCATCCATGCATTAAAAAAACCCAACTAAACAAAACTTCTGCACAATAACATTTTCACAAGTTGGTTTAATAGTAACCACCTCCGTCCAAAAATATAAACGTATTTGCCCAGATTTTTTACTAAGAATGCTTATATCGTAGAACGGAAGCATTTCAGAATAATTTTGCTTGATTAATTAGTGAGGACTTTGGTTGTGTGAATCCTAGATATAGAGGACGAGACGTAATTCATTTTCCTTGTTAAAAACTAAGTATGTTTGATTAGCAAAGGATATATCTCTCTCTGTCCAATTAAGCTCAATTGATTAGCAACTAATCCTACGTGAACTGTGAATTAAGCTGCGTCTTCTTCTCTCCTAGGACCACATGGTGAATGAGTTGGACCTCCGTGAATATGCTCATATTTATCCGGAGGTACATGATGCATATGGTGATCGACAAATTAAGGTTCAGGTACTAGTACTCAACTACTCATTGCTCTCAAGTCTTTGAGTGTTTTTTTATACTTAGCATGGGCATACGACACCCACAGTTGGACATGAACAATGGTACGTACTACAGAGAGCAGAACAAATGCTGAACTTTATTGCATTTTCTTGTGCACTCCATGTGCCCATTCACGCCGCTCCATAACCTTTTATTAAGTGTGCTCTCGCGTATTGGTTAAATGCATATTGGGACATTGGACTTTCCTAGCTTAGCCTAGCTGCTTGCATGTATGTAGCCCTGTACTAGCTCCTAATCACAAATGAAAAACTTTTTTGTGTTTGCCAATCAGCAAGAATATAGCAGTACTATTGGAGATGCAGTTTAACTTGGCCACTAAATTTTACTGTCAAATATATATATGTATATATATATGTGTGTGTATGTATGTATAGCAGAATTATATATGTGAGAAAAAAATATAGTTTGACACATTCTATTGTGACAATTTTTCTTTTTACCATGTAGATGCTACTAGTATTTTCAAAAGCAAGTACTGGGGAGAGTCTGGTACAGTACATATGCTGCACTGTATTTGCATCTGTGGAGTAGTTACTGCTGCGTCCTGCTGCCCAAAATGCAGCTTGGAAGATGGGGAGGTAAAAATACTACTCTATTACTGGTATATCTGAACCTACACCCAACCACATTTACATCTCTGCTGGGTCAGAGACGGAGTTCTTAACCGGTCATGCAAGGGGCACTCATGTCTACTACTTATATCATGATAAATCGATCAGTTCATGATAGGGGCATAGGGCACTACATGCGATGCTTTTGTCAGTGTCAAGGAGAGATTTTTTTTTCTGCACTTGGCCTCTTTCAAAGAAATGATTGTAGAAATATTTAATTGGGTGACATTTTCATCATCGTTTTGACTATGTGCAAAAGATGAGCCCATGTACAATTTATGGCGAAATTTAGAGAGCAAAACAAAGATCTACGTATAGTCTTTAATGAATTAGAAAAGATTTATGACAAGATATCAGGAAATGGTATGTGGTGGTCTTTGGACAAATGTAAAGTCCCAACTCTCTTTCCATATATACAACAATATTATTACTAATGTTCAATAACACATTTACTTTCTAATTAAAATAGAATTACATCAGAATCAGCCTTAAATTATTACCCCTTTGTATTGCTAATGAATAAGATTATGAGAAACATATAAGGAGATATCTCTTGATGTATACTCTTTATAGATGATGTAGTGTTAATTGATAAGAGTCGCGTAGGAGTAAATAGGAAAATAGAGTTATGGCGGCAGACTATTAAGTCTAATGTTTTTAGACTAACCAAAACTAAAACTGAATACTTGATATATGATTTTGGCAGTATCGTACACGGGGAGAAATATATGAGTTTAGGAGGCTAAGTAGTGTCTAAGAAGAATATTTTTTGATATATGGGATCGATGCTACAGATGGATGGGGATATTGATGCGGACGTTAGCTATAAAATCAAAACGGACTGGTTCAAATGGTGCCAAACATCTAGCATCCTTTGCGATAAGAGGGTATCGCAAAAGCTAAAAAAACAAGTTTTATAAAACGGCGATTAGACCTGTTATGCTATATAAAGCAGAATATTAGTCTACAAAAGAACGTTATGTTCAACAGCTGAGTGTTATAGAAATACATATGCTACGTTAAATTTGTGGTCATATAATAATGAATCGAGTCCAGAATGAGTAAATATGTGATTGACTAGGGTTACTATTAATTAAAAAAAAGCTTGTCCAATATCAGTTAAGCTGATTTGGCTATGTTCAAAGAGATGTCAATATACTATAAAATTCTAAGCTAAGATAATAAGTTAAAGAGAGATAGAATAAGACTAAAATTAATATAGAGAAATAATAAGAAGTGAATTAAAAAGTGAGATATAGCTAAAAATTTGTACTTGAATAGAATGATTAGAATGCAGCTATTGATGTCTCTAAACCGTGATTTTAAAGATTCTTATTGGATTTTAATTTTAACCTACCCTCAAACTTGTTTGATACTGAATGGTTGAGTTGAGATGAGCGCATGCGCAATTAGGTTGCAAATTGACTTTTTCTAAGGTTTCCAAAGTTTGGTGATGTTTCCAAAGTTTGCTACTCTGATAGGGAGTCCTTCAAGCTTGAGTTTGTTTATTACTCCTTGCAGAAGGCTAAGTCATATTGGTAAGTTTGGAGTTCCTAACTAATCCTCATAATTTAGAAGAACTTTTAAGTTAGCACTCCTACAATCTAGCCTACACAAAATGCAGAAAATAAACACCTTAGCTTCCTTGCTTCTAAAACAGAGGTATTCAATATGTTCATATGAAGTTTGTCTTAGATGGTCAGTTATTCCAGTTTCCAAGAATAAATTAGGGTAATAGGGTACTTTCAATTTGTGAGTGTATCCAGATGCACAGTAAGTATGATTTCAACAAGTAAAGGCATTAACAGAATATATCATGCTACAGCATAGCAGGGAAGAAAATTAAAAGAGGATATCACTAAGCTGTGCCAGTAAGTAATTTGCCCCAAGGAGTAAAGTTTCCAACATGCATGACTGAGCATGAAGTTCTGAACGGCACACACACAACGAGACGACCCGTACGTGATTAATTAAATATTATCTAAAAACTTAAAAGTAAATTAATATAATTTAAAAACAATTTTTAAATATTTTTTTAAAAATATATATGTTTAACGGTTTATAAAACTTACGCGTAGAAAACTAAAAAAAATTAGTTGATAAGAGGAGGAAACGAAGGCAACCAGGCTGCTGAAGGCCCAAACACAGAGGACCTACTCAATGCAGTTCTTGTCTGGAATCTCATGGTCAGGTGGTCTTGGGAGAAGCTTTCACTTGTCACTTGTCAGCTAGTGTAACAGTAAAAATTAGCATGTCTACACAAGCATTTAGGTTTTAAGTACCTGAACGATCACTCACATTGTTGCATATTTCTTTCCAAGAATACATCAAGATCTAATCCGTAAACTCGCAGTTTGATGATTTTACCTTTATTTATCGATCTTGAATGCTCCAAAAAATTATCATCGTGTTTTTCTTGCAATTTTTTTCTTGTGGTGTGTACTTATCTTTTTATGACTGACAAAGCTACATAGTCAAAGTCTTGTACTGAAGAAAGTGAACAATAGTAGGTGTACTGGTGGTACCAAATTAAAAATCTATAGGATGGAGAGACTGATAAAAATAAAGCATGTTACTTATGATTATTGTCTTTTCATTAATCACTGTTAAGTATAGTACTCCAGTAAATGTTTCTACATGTCTTGTGGGGTCAGCCTCGCATGGCAAGATGATCTTTCATTTATTCCGTCCGTATCTGATGGACATCGTACGCCATTGACTACCTCGGTTTTCGTGCATGCATGCATGAGTCATGCATTAATGGCGGGTGTGGGGGAAGCAGTTCAACGCGTACCTGGAGGAGACGCTTGGCGAGGTCGATGGCGATGATGCCGGCGCTGCAGCCCATGCCACTGAGGTTGTGGGAGACGACGTCGGGCCTCATCTTGTAGCGGTTGACGATGAGGGAGGTGAAGGACGGCGTCGGGCTGAGGAGGCTGGAGTTGAAGATGAGCACGCCGACGTCGGCGGCGGCGACGCGTGCCTTGCGGAGGACCTCGTCGACGACGCCGAAGATGACGGCGTGGGACTCCTCCCTCGCCGTGCGGAGGCACATGTCGACGGGGAGGCTGATAAGCGACGTCGGGAAGTGGGTCGCCTCGCCCAGCCCCGACCGCTCCAGCATCCTCTTCTGGAACGCCATGCTCTCCGCGCTGAAGCGGCCGCACCGGCCGAAGTGAACGATCGTCTTGGCGCGCGACGCCTCGTGCTCCGCCGGCGCCTTGTACCCGGCGAGGTCGACGAGGTACACCGGGCGGGGGCGAGACGCCGCGTACGTGTACGCCGCCAGCGCCGCCGCCCAGCACGCCACCGCCAGCGCCGGCGTGCTCACCTCCTCCCCGGCCAGCTCCGCCCACAGCACGCGCACCCAGCTCCCGCCCGCCGCCGTCAGCGTCGACAGCCGCGGCGCCGCCACCACCAGCGCCGTCACCGCCACGATGTGCGGCAGGTGGCGCACCACGCGCTGGCATAGCACCCCGGCGTGGTTCTTGGTCGCCAGCTTCACCGTCCTCACCAGCTCCCTGTCCATTATCACCACAACCTCAACTACACCTCCTATGATCTCCCTCTCCTCTCTCTCTGCTCTTCAATGGACGCAAGGAGAGGAACAAGAAGAAGAGGTATGGGAGAGTGAGATCAATGGCGATGAGATGCTGGATTTTTATAGGGTTAGAGCGCCATGAGAGGGAGAGATCGAGAGAGCTTAATGGAAGCAGCTATCGACCAGCTAGCGAATGCATTAACTGCATGCGTGTACGTCCAATGTGGCGGTATATACATGTATATGTGTACTTTGTGGTCTACACTACACTATACACATGTGCGTACGTATATAGGCGAGTAAATGTACGTAGGGCAGCCAAGAAAGGGCAGTAGGTGGCCGTGAGTTAATTCCATCGTGTGCAGTGAAAACGTAGAGATTGGAATTTATTCTCGTGTCCTTTCTGATCGATTCAATGCAATTACACACTCACTCTAGCTACTTCCTTTTACAGGCTTTGTGAATCAAGGGGACACATTTATACAGTGCGTTCCGGATCAAGCCCAGAAAAGCAGAATGTTTGCCCTAATTTGACAGTGCGATCATCCAGAAATGTGAGAATTTTACATGAATTTTGCAGTACTTTCACACGAACTGATCGACGAACTGTTCTTTTTGCATGCATGAAGCTGTGGAGTGATGTTTCATTTTGTTCACGATGCAGCATATTCTGTTTTCAGTTTGAGCGATTTGGTCAAATATATATAGCTGGATGGACCATGTTCAAGCAGACATAAGGGCATGATAGATCTCCTAACAATTGGAAGAAAAAAAATTAAATAAGATATTATATCTAGATGTACATGACGACAACTGCAGTACGCAAAACTGTAAAATGAACGGGATGTTTGTGCGGGGGATACTTATTCCTCGTTCACATGATTTCATAGATATCTTAGTTTTATGATCTATAATTAGTTTTAACACTTAATTAAATTTGTCAACTTTAGTGCTTTAATTATTATTAGGGCGCTTTTAGGAAGAAACATGTGGTACATTTGAACTCATACTTCTGCTGCCGCCCTAAATCCTAACTTGATCAGATATCTCTGAAGCGAAACTACGCCAACTTCAGTTCGTTCAGAATAGTTAGATTCAGAAAGATCTGAGCTACATTAACTACCCCTAAAGTACACGCATAACATCTCTCTAACATAGATATAAAGATCATGCTGATACATCGAATCTCTATCTTACCTATATACTATACAGCTAGCCAGAGAGATTGATCGCTTGATTAATTGTGCACAGTGGTTAGCACAATGCGTTCACATGGAGTAAGTACGCATGCACTTAGGTACTAACGTATAGCCATTGTTCAAAGAGGGAAGAGGTATAGCTAGCTATGCTGCTGCATGCAACAGGGCAGTCTTCTTTCCAGGCTGGTGTGTTCCGCTGTTTATGGAGTACAGTGGCACATGCATTTGCTTGCCAAGTTGCCAGGCCTTCAATGTGTTCTGCAGACTTTGTAACCGACTGACCTAGCTTCTCTCTGTCTACCTCTCTCTGGACTTCTGTTACAAGCTTACTGCCACTGAGATAATTAAATGAGGTCTAATTTAGTAGTTAATTCCTTTCATATTCAGGGTTTTCTTGGTTAGCTGGCTGAAGACTGAATACTGAACACTGACGCGCTCTGATTCACGACTTGGAGATCGAAATGAATAGATCGATCAGATTGCTGCTGAGTTAAATGACCTAGCTAGCTAACTACTTCAGTAGTACGTACTTTCAAACAAGTGATAAACTCAGCCTCTGTACCAACCAACCAACTAAAGGTGAACACAAGCATTACTGCATATACCAAGTGCTAAATGCTTATTAAAAAGAGAGAGGCTAAAACAAGATAAAAGGAAGCATGACAAACAAATTATCAGTACTGTGGATAATCCATACTCACTACCAAAAAGCAGCAATATTACCGAACCACTGGAATTCTGTCCAATACTACATATGTAAGTGCAGTACTAGTCACTGCCCATATGTAAGTGACTGCACTACTGCACCACATGCCGTACTGTAGAGGATACATGTCCTCTATCAAAACAACTAAGGATATTTTTACAAACTTAGATAGCTATGCAACAGATTTGCATGTGTTGATGTATTAGTCTTCATGGTAAACACTTTCAAGAGGAGGTACAATCCACCATGGTCACCAAATCCAATAAGTGAAAATTTGATGAAAGATTCTCCCTAGATGTTAATAGTATTTTCTCCGCCCATAAATATATCTTAGGACTAGGTAAAACTTTTTAATTTTTTTACAATAAACTTTTAAACTTTTGATTATTAATAGTTTTTTAAATACTTACCTTTGGAAAATGGTGTGCACATATCTATATTATCGTAATATCATAAACTAATTAGATTTTATATATGTATTTTAAATATAAATTGAGATGTTTAAAGTTTTAAAAGTTGATTGAATGATGTTATAAATGTTAAATACAGGATAGGTAATTCTTTATCCTTTGCACGAATGCAGATGTAAACTTTTGTTTACACGTAAAGCTTGCATGCACACATGCGCATTGGTATATAATCTTGTATCTGTACTATATATACGCGTACAGATTGCACCTTCAATTGCTCTTCCCATCACGCAGGGTAGACAGTAACTTCAAGTCTTCAACAACTGATCGAAACAGTGGTGTACAGATCTGCTCCGAGGCCCGAACACATGCAGGGCCAATCGCTGCACGCTATAGCAGGAGTGTGTCACTGTTCTGATCTGGGCACAAGTTGACAAGAAGTAAATAGATGCCATCAGTCAGTCTCCATGAAAATATGGACCCATATAGAGCGTACCTACGAGTAACTGTACATGTATGATGTGTACCGGTATTCATCAACCATTCGGTTCTTCAGATGAGCCTGTGCATTATACATGATTGCTCTGTCTCTAATTACTCGTTGTGCTAATCATCACTGTTTTGACTTTAACTAATAATAATTTTTAAATGGTTAAACTACTGTAAACGAAAGTTTAATACTTGTCTTCATAGTGTAAACTTATAAAAAAATTCAAAAAAAAGATAGGCTGCCAAAGTATTTAGGAACGGAGGCAGCATATAAATATGTGCCATAACCTATCAAAAAATAAATAATAATGTATATATATACTTCATATTGTCACAATATTATTGTGAAGTAATAAAATAAGAAATTTATCTCCTAAACTATGGAGAAGGATTCAAGAAAAATTAATACCCATCTTTAGATATATATCTTAAATGCGCAGAAAATGATGTAACGAGAACACAACCACTTGTGGACGCGCTGGCGTACAGTTTCGTTATCCCTGAATTTCATGTACAGTAGTGGTGCCTGCGCAGCTAGCCCGCCTGCCAACCATTTTGGAATGAAAGAATATACTACTGATCATGGATCATCATTGTTTCTTTCTCGAACATGTTAAAGAATATCTCGAGAATCTTAGCAAAAGCATGCGCATATATCTTTAAAATATTAAAAGAATATTAATTCTAAATTGATTTAATGCACAACGGGTGGTTGTTACGTTCAGCTGTTAGTGTGTGTGCGATCGATTGTTAATTAGCTGTATTATCCCCATATATATATATATATATATATAGTGTATTTATGCGTAGAGGTAAGAGTGTATTTATTCGTAGAAGGTAATACTGATAGAAAGATATAAAAAGATATGTTTTTTTATATAGTTTAGAGCATTGTAGAGATAATAGCCTAACTCTTATTTGATCAGTTAGTCTCAACTGTATCAATCGTACGAGTACGAAACTCTAATTCAGCCTAGCACAAAATTGGTATAAAGCTCGGGTATAGTGATCAGTAGCTAATAGTAGTTAAACCTCTCCAGTCTTAGACTCGATTTGTGTGTTGCGGCTTCTGTTATCTTGACATTTACTTGACTTGTCATAGCTTGTCCTTCTCTCTCAAGAGGGTCTTGTTTTTATACTTATTTACCATAGAATATAGATACTATTGAAGTCTTGGTTAGGCCTAAGTAGAAATCTTTATCTTTTTTTTTTAGGGATATATTATTTATTTGCTATGGACTTTATCCATAAATATATGGTTGGTTTCATATAGAATATGGTATGTGATATTCTGTCAAGTTATATGCACATTCGTGAGATATTCTATATCTAGAACATTAACGTCTATATAACCATCCATACCATCTTCAAAAGTGGAAAGAGGCTACTTCCTTCGTGGATTCATATAAGACGCCTTTAGAGTATCAAACTTTTTTATATTTTAATCAATGGTTAGTTAAATTATGTAGTGATACGTATTGTAGTTTTCATTAAATATTAGTTTTATATCAATTAATAATATATTCTATGAAAAATCAATAATGTTTAATCCACACTACGAAAAGGGTTTTTACAGGCAGCTGGAGCAGGTTATCCCAAGCAGCCAGCAGCCCCGCCTGCAACTAAAGGTATGTGGAAATCGACCATTTCCACATGCGATTCCACAATCGCCTATAAAAATTAATTTTTACAGGCAGTAGGCTCAAGAGACATGCATGTGAAAAAATTTTAGGGTGCAAATAAAGGGAAAACTAGATATGTAGAATCTCTAATTCATAGATCCCCAAACCCTAAAGCCCCGATCACATCAATAGTAGTAGCATCAAATGTTATCAAAACGAAGACAAAGTCACAGTCGTTGTTGTCGCCGCCAATTGGAAGACATATCCTAAGGGTCGTCTCCACTGATCTTCCGCTTCTAGGGCCCGTAGCCACCAGATTTGCCATTCGTAGGCCTATCACCAAATCTATCTCTCCTTTCTCTACGACCGCTGGTAGAGCTGAAGCTTGACCATATCTGGTGGCCCTAGCCTCCCCGTCATCACTCGTGGTGTCACCAACCTCCTTGCAAGAGGTGGTGTCTTCAGCCCCTTCCCACCACACTGCATGTCTCCTCCCTACCATGTAACCATGCCGACGGCCTTTGTCAATCCTTGACATGCTTTTGGCCTTCTTCCCTCTACCCACCACATCGATGGCCTCCTCCTCTTTAGGGCCTACCACCCCGTCGGCCTCCTTCACTCTCCACCCCCACAAAACTGTCGACCTTCTTTCCTCCTTGACCCTACCACACACCAACTAGATCTGGTAGAGCGAGAGAGCCAGATCTAGAAGAGAGAGGGAAGGAGTAGTAGAGGAGTGGTGGCGCTAAGATCATGATTGTTATGACCTCCATGAGGACAAAGGCGCCTCTTGAGTGATACAACGGTGAGAAGAGAGCAGAGGTGAGTGAGGTAGATTGGAGGAGGAGAGGAGAGACTAGTGGATCGGAGGAGAACTTAGGAGGAGAGGAAAATGTCAGTGGAGAAGTGGAGTAGATCATCTATTGGTCATGGTTTTAATGTCACTAGTATTTTTCACACGAAATTGACAGGGAGGACTAACTGTTAAAATAAACTATTTTCATAGGCGGTTCTATTTAAGCAACCATCTATGAAAATTGGTTTTCATTGGTAGACTTCTCGACCAGGGAACTCCGTTGACTTTTTAAAGATGAGTTTCTTTTAGATCATATGTAAAAATAAAAGGGGTGCATGTAAAAATGGTTTTTTTATATAATGATCTAACACATTCATAAAATAAATTATGACCTATATATGAAAATTAATGGAGGTGTTATAGATTATCAAAGAACAATTATATTAATTGTCTACTATAGTCTCCTTATGAAATTCTGAAAAATCGATAATGTTTAATCGGAAAAGTTCATGATTAAAAACACATGAAAATTTTGCACAATGTTAGAGTAAATTCAAAGAAAAATTTAAATATGCCTCCGTTCATTCCCTAATAAATGTGTGTAGAGAGTTGGTAGTTGTGTGCACATGAATGCATATTGATCGTCTACTATATTCTCCTTATCATGGAGGTGAATTATTAGTCATTTAGAGATTTACCAAGCTAGCTGAGGCTCAATTTGGACGGTGTGGACCACCCCCAAAATTAAAGCTGATTTGTCACACGTTATTCGACAACCGTATATGTGAGAATAATCAAAAGTGTGTGTTTTTAGCCAAAAAAAACTCTATATATGCGATAATTAACCTAAAACCTTAGTATCATCCAATTGAAATATGTAATCATGTAATTGACCTATAAAATTCTAGGTTGTCGTACGTATCATCACTTAGTGAGGTCGAGCATAAACCATTAATTGGTTATACGTTAGTTTTTATCAAATTTCTTGTTAACATTATTATATTCATAGAAAATGGGAAAGCTCCAACTTATATTGAAATTAACGCCATATAGTTCATTATACCAGACATAACGCTGGTGACTAACCAGGTCATGACGCAACACCGACATAGATCCATAGGCATTATTTAGTTACTATTCTCCTGTGGCAACCATTTTCTGATGAGATAATTCCTTATTTGTCCCTCTACGACCATATATTCTATATATTCTCGTAAAACTGCTTGCATTGCCCATTCTTCTCAATCTTTTTTCTTTATTTGCCCCTCCTAAAGTCCTATGGCTTTTCACTCAATTTTTCAAACAATACCCATCTTACCCCCACATGATCAGTATAATGTAATAAATTATGAACCATGTCTAGGACATGAAAAGGAAAATGGGGCTATGGTTTCATAAAAATATATGTTTTTTATATTCGTAATGTCATATTAAAAAAACTAATCCTTGTAATAGTATTTTTACAATTAATATGTGCCATCCAAACTATAGAAACTTATGAACAAAATTATAAAAAACCATTGCCTAGTTCAATAATTATAGTATTAGTTATATTAATGAGAAATTAAAATAAAAGGTACCTTATATATTTGGGCTGTGCAGCGCCCTCCATCTAAATGAGAGTAAAAAGAGTATTATTAAAAAAAATGTTAAGAAGTTGTTAAGACGTAATAATTATTTAGTTGTTGGATCATTATGGATTCAACTAAAATATCCATCAAACATCATAGTTACAAAATTCATAGGTGACAACAAATTCTTTTCCATGAGACATTATATCCATTGAACCAAGGGAAAAATAGTCTATTGATGGATCATTAGACAAATAAGGAAACGAAGTTGGAAATGAGGGACAATGGAGTGGTAGTTTTAGAAGGATAAATAAGAGATCCGATCAACTTCAAGGGGTAAATAAAAAATTTACTACTCCTTGATTACTATGCACAAGACACAACCTTTCTCCTCAAATGCCATGACCAACAACATTGTAGATATCAACAGTACTATTCTTGCTTGCACTGCTGCAGCGCGTGTAGCTTGGATAATATTGAGCCATGTGTTCCTATAAACAACCATGCATTGTACTCCCTCCATTGCAAAATTTTAAGGCATATTTTGTTTTACTAAAACAAGGCTTTGACTAATAATTAATTTATTAATATATTATTTATGTGATACAAAATTTAATCATAAGAAATTAGTTTTGAATACGAATTTAGTAACATAGATTTTGTATCATAAAAATCATATTATAATTAAGTAATTATTGGTCAAATCTTGTTCTAACAAAAACAACAAAAACAAAATAAACTGAGGAAACATGATTATAGCAGGGACCAATATAGGAGATTGACTTGCTGTATGTTAGTGAGATGTTTGTTGGTACCACTTCACTGTAGCTCTTGGACCATTAGTAGGAGCACTAACTAGGAGTTTGTTTTAATTGCATAACTGAAAGGCATTGCTTATTGGATAAAAGAAACAAAGTACATAGCACTAAAGTTGTAGGGTTTAAACTCGATCCAGTTGAGCATGTGGTGGCAAAAAGTGGTTAATTTCGTACCAAAGCAACAAATATATATAGGGACTACACGTTAGAACGATCGTAATTAATAGTGCAATATTAATTTGAAAGGAAAGAAATAGAAGACATTTTCTAACCCTGGCATGGCACAAAACTGGTCAACAAACAGTTCTCACCGTCCTGTTGGATTACCAGCCACAATTAAAATTAAAATTTTATTTTTAAACTTAATTTTAGAGGTTTTGTTTTGTCACCGTAGTTGATTTTTTTCTTCCTATCAGCATAGGCATACCTAGCATTTTTCTTGCTTGTATTTAGCCTTTTCTCATAGCTAGTGCCCTTAATTTTGTGTTTCTTGTGTAAATGAAAGTTTAGACCTGACCTAGCTCTAGGCCTCTAGATGGTTTGGCCTAGTTGTATGAACTTTTCTATGTATACCTTTTTTCCCTCTAAATTAAGGTCTTGTTTACTTTACTGTCACTTTCAACCATACTAAATTTTAGTAGGGACCTTATCATCACTACCCTACTAAAATTTGGTAGTTTTGGAAGTTTATTCTCATGAAAACACTATCAAAATTTAAAAAGGCTACAAACTAAACACATCTAACACTAACAAATTTTGGCACTACCAAAATTTGGTAATACTAAAATATACCAAAATTTGGTAAATTTGATAGGGTTGAAAGTACCAACAAACTGAACAAGCCCTAAAGAGAATGTTCTCTATGTGAAAGCAAAATGAAAGCAAGATGTATATATAAATGATATATTATTGTTCCATATGAAATCAGTACCATTTTTAATTTCTTTGTTTAAAAATACTAGCAACATACCGTGCATTGCTATGGGCTATCCGATTGAGAATAGGCCAGAGCCTACGAGTGTGGATCTAGAAGGATACCACTGTTCTTTTATAACCAAACACTTAGTTTTCTATTTACTTGACGTTTTTGGGCTTTCTCCTAACGGGGTGAGCGCGCGAGGAGACAGAGATAGAGGATGGATGACCATGCCTTTAAGTATATTTTTTTCAACATATGTAAACTACAATATAAAAAACAATTCCCAATTAATTTCTCTCTCTGCCGTGTTGTTAGTTAATTAGGTTGGGCCAATTAAGCAGCAAGTTCCAGGCCTGTTCAAGATGCCACCCCCTATAAATTTGCCATCATTTCAACCCGTGCTAACTTACTGCTAACGTACATTCTATTCCATATTATCGATATAATCGATATCGATCATCTGTTTGCATCATTGCATGCCGGCCAAACCGGCCAGGGGTGTGCTGGCTTGATTTAGCAAACAGCAGTACGAACAAATGCCGTCTCGATCTTGTTTGGAAAATTCTCTCCATTATTTGCTGTTGATATGTTACACTGTTCTTCAATTAGTGCATGCTATCTGATCGTCCTGATATGTGGGCACTGTTGCTCGTAGTGTGGGTTCTTGCTGGTGTAATGAGTACCATTTGCTTATTTGGCGTATGGTCCAAGCTAGAGGAGGCAAGGGACATCGATCGTGGAGTTGTGGACGAGGAGATATTGAAATATACTCGTGTGACAATAGAATAGCACACGAGTTGATACGTCCAATGTTGCCCATTGGTTGTCTCTGCCTTGCACAGGGGTGGATTTAGGCACTAGGCAACCTAGGCTATGGTTTGAAGCCTTGGACTAGAAGCCTATGAATTTAGACCAACTTTTAATATGATAAGTTTGGTGTAAGTCAACTTATAGGCTCAGCTCACCAGAGTATTAGGCAGGGTAGATTTAGAGCAAATATGTGTATCATCTTGCATTCTCATAACCAATAATTTAGAAAAAAAAATATAGTAAGATTAGCAACTAAAATAAGTTGGTCGAAATGGAATATACTTAAGTTAGAGAAAGATGGGATGAGAAAGAAGATCAGAAGCGGATCACATATCATAAACAGCTATAGATAGTAGCACGGGTTATATATCTCTATTGTATCGTATGTTAACGGTAAATAATATTATAATAAGATTTTTTTTAGATAATGTATATTAGACTACATAGTTAGCTTTTATTATTAGGCTTGCTCTTAATGTTTATCGCTTCTCTGACACTATAAATACAATCTCCTTAATCTCTTCTTCGCTAAAAAATGAAAACAGAAACCTCGGGCTCACGGCAATCTAGTAAGAGCCCCACGACAACAGCATTAAGAAGCAAACACGCATTTGCTGGATAGCAACGCCACGGACGTCCACAGTTAGCCACGGTTTCTGGAAGAAAGAAAGAATCCAAACACACCATCACACTTCATTGCAACCTTAGCTAATCGCTACCGCTTAGACGCGTAGTATGTACTTTTGGGATGACCTGGTGCCATTGACCGCGTTGGCTAACAGTATCAGCGCGCGCGCGCGTACGTACGTATAGAATTGTTGGAAAAGGTATGCTTAAACACATGGGGTGGATTATGAGCAAGTGTTTGCTCCTATTGTCAGGTTAGAGACAGTCTGACTAGTTTTAACTTTAGTTGCTCAAGGGAAGTGGAAAGTGCATCATATGGATATAAAATCTGCTTTTTTGAGGAAGTATATATGAGCCAACCAGTTTCATGAATCCAAAGCAACCAAGGTTTTGAAATTGAAGAATGCCTTATATGGTCTTAAACAGGCATCTAGAACTTGAAACTCTAAACTAAACCAAGAGCTTGTGAAACTAGGTTTTCATGGAAGTAAGGAGGAGCATGCAGTCTACAAAAGAGACAGCGGTAACTCACTGCTATTGGTGAGTGTGTATGTAGATAATCTCATTATCTGTGGCCCTTACATAAAGAGAATTGCAGAATTCAAGAGGCAGATGTGCAAGACTTTCAGTATGAGTGACTTGGGCTTGTTGAGCTATTATTTGGGTATGAAGGTGAATCAGAAGCCTGGACTGATAACCATCTATCAAAGAGCGTATGCAGCAAAAATAGTTGAGCAGTGTGGTATGAAGGGCTGTAATCCAGTGGATACACCAATGGAACAAAACAGTAAACTGTTACCTGGGAAACCAGATCTTGCTAGAGATGTGACAAAATTCAGGAGTATTGTTGGTAGTTTGAGATATCTGGTTAACACTAGACCTGATATTGCTTTTGCAATGGGCATGGTCAATAGGTTTATGGAGTGTCCTGCTACTAAACATTGAGCTGAAATAAAGAGAATTATGAGATATGTTGCAAGGACTATTGAGTATGGTTGCACCTATGCAAATCAGTCCATTTCAGAGCTAAATCTGTTGGGTTTTTCCGACAGTGATCATACTAGTGACCTTGAGAAGAGGAAAAGCACCTCAGGTGTAATGTTTTTTCTGAATGGCAACATGGTGACTTGGACATCACAGAAACAGAAGGTAGTGTCACTATCTAGCTGTGAAGCTGAGTACATTGCAGCAACTTCGGCAGCTTGCCAAGGAGTATGGCTGAGTAGACTCATTGCAGATCTGACTGGTGAAGGTGTGCAGACGTTCAAGCTTCTAATGGACAGCAAATCTGCCATTGAGTTGAGTAAGAACCCAATGTATTATGAACACAGCAAACACATTGATACTCACTATCATTTCATCAGAGAGTGTGTTGCTGATGGAGTAGCTGAAGTGGAACACGTTGGCACTGACAGGCAGCTTGGGAGGATCAAGTTCATTGAGATGCGTCAGAAGCTAGGAGTCAGCAGCCTATGTCACGATTAAGGGGGTGATTGTTGGAGCAAGCTCCTTATAATCGTGACAGTTTGTATCCAGTTTAGGTGCATTAGATTGATTAGTTGTTCGCACAATCACGTTTGTGTAAAACGCGTAGAATCGTGGGCAACAGCGGAGATGTGCACGCCTTGCGCCATGATCGCGTCCAGGAGGCTCATCTCGCCACGATGCGCTGGCCGTGCATATCGCACGGGCGTCCACAAATGACGGCGCACCGTGCAACAGCATGTCGTGGCGGGAATGTCAGATTGAGCTAGTATATAGATCAATGAAATGCATCTGGGGAGACTGCACGATTTGTGGCCAACCAACTCACCAAGTCTCTCTCTCGAGTTCATGGCGTCGCGCTCCTGGTGATTGTACTCCGAGCATCCACGGAGGCCGGTGAGTTTCACAGGACGGCGAGCCGCCGATTCTAACACTCTTAATGTTTATCGCTTCTCTGACACTATAAATACAATCTCCTTAATCTCTTCTTCGCTAAAAAATGAAAACAGAATCCTCGGGCTCACGGCAATCTAGTAAGAGCCCCACGACAACAGCATTAAGGAGCAAACACGCATTTGCTGGATAGCAACCCCACGGACGTCCACAGTTAGCCACGGTTTCTGGAAGAAAGAAAGAATCCAAACACACCATCACACTTCATTGCAACCTTAGCTAATCGCTACCGCTTAGACGCGTAGTATGTACTTTTGGGATGACCTGGTGCCATTGACCGCGTTGGCTAACAGTATCAGTGCGCGCGCGCGTACGTACGTATAGTCGCCGCGGCGGCGGGCCGGGCAGGGCCGACAGGAGCGTCGCCGGCATTGATGGCCATATGTCCATGTGCCGCCGTCCCCACCGCCGATATATCGAGGGAGGAGGAAGAGCTTAAGCTAGCTAGCACCGATATCGGCCGATCGAATTGAAGGCGCGGCCGGCCGCGCGGCGCCGGCCATCCATGTGCCGTCGACCGGGCCGGGCATGTGCCGGTTCAGGGCGGCGCCTGGCCCCCTGCCTGCGCGTGCTGTCTTTTCCTGCGCCACCGCCACGACATGTACGACCACGAAGACGACGACGGCGATGGCGACGACGGCATCAATTCGATCCCGATGGATCGGCGATCGATCTCATCTGCACCCTCTCAGCGTGTACGTGCGGAGGGGACCAAGTGCGATGATCTGGTTGTCGTCTGTCGCTCTGACTTCTGAGTCTAGCAACGCACATTTCTTGCCTGCCCGATCGCATGCCTGAATTAATTCAGACGCATATGCATGCAGATGCTGATCAGATGCAGATGTGTGTAAGTCTATCTACATTTACGTGCCCGTACGTATACGGATGTATAGAGTATTAACGTACGTCTGTATGCCGGTCTGATAGTATTGCTATACGCCATACGAGTTGTGTGATTAGCTCAACGTCCGGCATCCAGGGAGCGCGGTATAATATGGGGCCACATAATGTAGCCCAGGGATGCCCAGGCCCGAAATAGCCGGTTGACCAGGCCTGGTCCATCAAAGCCACCATCCACCGTGAGCTGGGCTGGGCTGGACTATGTTTGGGTCATGCTGGGCAGCCCTGTCATTTTTCTTTTCTGTTCACAGTCAGCCATAGAGGAGTATTTAGGTCCATATGCTACCCAGACAACAAAAAGATACGAGTACGAAAAAAGAATGCATTGTCAAATCCTCTCTGGCCCAACAACTCTAGAACCAGTTCCTACAACTCTTAAAAATTGATCACAATTTCCGTTAAAAACAAATTCGATCACAATCCCTTTTGAGGAGGGTGTATAGTGTTTACCAACATGATATTCGAGGCGTGAAAGTGGGATTTTTTTCTTCTTTGTGACACCATGGTTAACTTAAAATTAATCTGTTCGTGACAAAGTGGTCATCACAACACATACATCCATAGACCTTACAAAAGTACGGAGTAAATGAATACCACGTGGTTTAATATTTCATTATGACAAGCATGCCCTATTAAATTTCTTTCAAATTTTATTAATTTTAAGATCTGCTGATCTAATTTTTAAAGGTGCTCAAAACAGGATATAAGTGTATAGGGTGAGTATTCATTTGTAATGTGTTTCGAAAAAGAAGATAGAAGTTATGTGACTCAGAAACAAATATTACCATGCTAAATAATTTAGCATCTATCATTTCATAGAATGGAAACCAAGCAAATATATTGACGAAACTTATTCTATTGATATATATTCATCTCAATGCATACGCAACTTATGATATAGGAACACCATGCGTGCCAGGAACTGCACCATGCATATCCGCTTATTCATAGCAAATCCAACCACACCTCGCAATACATCGATCGTTCGATCAACGATCAATGGTTGGCGATGATCTCCTGTGCCCTGGTCTCGTATTCAAAGCCGTAGCTGCTGACCTTGGAGCTGTCTGCCGACCAGATGAACAACCCCGGCAGCTTCCCCTGCCGCTGCAGCTCCTTCGCCCCGGCGATCCCTTGCTCCGGCGAGAGCAGCCCGGTGACGTCGCCGGTCTTGAAGCTGGCGAGCACCTTGCCTCCGGGATAGTTGGCCGACTGCTCGTCGTAGAACTGCACGTATGTCGGCACGTCGGTGTTGTCGCCGTAGCCGTAGAACTGGAAGTTGACGAAGTCGATCACGCCGGAGTAGCGCCGCCACAGTGCCTGGTAGTAGCGCTGTACCACCGGGTCCTCGAACGGCGCAATGGAGGTGGTGATGTTGGGTTGCTGTGACTTGAGCTCGGTGAGGAGGCGGCCGATGCCCTCCACGAACGTGTCGAGGCCTGGGCCGGAGGTGCCGTCGTCGTTGAAGTGCTCGTAGTCGACGTCGACGCCGTCGAGGCCGTAGGTGTTGATGATGCCGGAGATGGAGTCCACAGCGTTGGCCACCCACGAGTCGACGGAGGTCGGCGAGAAGAACACCTTGGCGGTGTCCTGCACGCTGTCGCCACCGAGCCCGACCATGACGCTGACGTTGGGGTGCGCCGCCTTGATGGCGGCGACGTCGGCCGGGGACAGGTTGTCCGTGTCCCAGTACGGCGCGAACACGCCGTTGGTCGGCGCCGGCGTGGCGCCGACACCCGGCCGCGTGTAGTCGATGGCGAAGGAGAGGATGAAATTTAAGCTGATGTTCGGGTTGATGGGCACGTCGGAGAAGCGAACTCCGGTGAACTGCGCGCCGATGTACTCCCGGAATAGGTACCCGTTCGTCATGGCTATGAGACCTTGATCGAGCTGCTGCCTCTGCTGCTATCTAGCTGTCTCTATATATGCACTAGGAAGTGGTTTAATAGATTATTAATTAGCTTTCAGTACACCGATGTTGGAAAGATCAGGAAGCAAAAAATCAGGTTCTGATCTACTTACTGTTCGATGTATCACATCAGTTGTTTATTAAATGGTACTACCTCTCTGTATTTGAAGGTAATGGCACCATTATTATTATTCGGTCCAACTTTAAAACTTTAATTATTAACGGCTCTCAAAATATACATAGTTTGACAACATACAAATTAGATTTTTATTTTAAGTATTTTATAATATTATAATTTTCTTAGATATTACACTTTAAGGTGTTTTAGTTTTATTCTAAGTCAATTTTTATTAAAAAAATAAATACTAAAATACTAAATAAATATGTTATTAAGATATATTTCTTGGTAGACTAATAAAAATAATTTAATGCTATAGATGTTGCTATATTTTTAGTGAGAAAAATTGAATTAGTATAAAACTAAAATTGCTTACAGTATAATAAAACAGAGAAAATATTGTTATACTCAAATAGAGAAATTCATTAGTAGAAAAATGATATTTTCCCAACACCCTCTTTTATTTTATAGGCGGATAAAAAAATAAGCGCCTGACAACTACCTATAAAAACATATTGTTTTTTTAAGGTTACAATTTTTAATGGTGGACCTCATCCCCTGTAAAATTGCCTAAAATTAGACAATGAGGATCAATAAAAAGTCCGACAAACCAACTCTCCCTTACTCTTATTCTCTCCCTTTCCTCTCTCTCATCAAAGTCCTCTCTCACTCCTACTCTCTCGCTCTCGAAGTCCTCGTGCGCCATCGCCCTCAAATTCGGTAGCTCCTACGACCATAACTCCGACGACAGTGGGCCTCAAGTGCGCTGCATCCTAGCGACAAGCGGATTAGGAGAGCCCTATGTGCCTTGTGCATTCGTTGCTTCCTCTTGACGTGGCATTTGATCCTATCCATGTAGTGGGCAGATGAAGACAGGAAGAGATGCTCCAGGTAGCATGTGTGGGTCTTGAGAGTGGTGAGCGATAGATCTATGGCGCTGGTCCTAGGAGCTATGGATCAGATGGCATGGTCTCATGAGCTATGGATCTGGCAGCATAGGACCCAAGAGCTATGGATTAATGATGGCCACTGGTTCTAGGCGCACAACTCGATGGCAGTGAGCTTGAAAATAATGGATTTGGTGGTGGTAGGCCTGGAGCGGTGGATTGACGATGATCACTAGTTTTAGGGTGCATAGATCTACGACAAGTGAGCATGGGAGAGATGGATTTGGTAGTCGCTTTCTTAGCGGGTGGCTTCATTGACAGCGATAATGACGATGACCGCAACTCGACAATGGTAACGACTCGATGATAGCAACGACCGTTGCTGTTACAAAGAGGATTAGGGAAATTTGTGATTGGGGTTTTAAAGAAATTGCAGAGTTTTGGGAGTTTGTCAATTTAAGATCTTACAGGTGAAAAAATTATCTCATTTGATAGGCTGAGAATTTGTTTATTTTTTCTTTAAAAAATATTTTGATTGGTGGACCTCTTGATCATATCTTATGTGAAATTTGATTTTTATAGATGAAGAGTGTGACCTGGTCGTGCTGACCGTTTGCGAAAATCGATTTTTCTTGAACGAACCTATTTTCCAGGAGTGATTAGGCTACAGACCAAACAAAATCAATAGTCATGTGGTAGATAAGCGTACCAGTCACCAGCGCGAAAAAAGGGCTCCATGGGCGCGCCGAGAAATCGAAGACAGAGATAGCTAAGCTTACGAGCTAGTCCACGCTAACCATTTGCGCGTTATTGGGGGCTTCAATTATGAAGCCAATCAAACCAGCACGACTCAAAATTGTCTTAGATTGGAATTTGGATATATAAGAGTGACACGTATATCTAGAGGCAGACAAGCAAGACTTTTAGACCGTCAATGCAGGACACGTATATGTAGGCACATGCATACACGTGACTATATATGCGAGAGAGAAATTGACTAGACTGTCACACCCTCAGAGAAACGTGTCATGTGGATGCGACGACTCGAGGGCAAGAATGGATCTATGATAATCTCAAGATTACAAGATATATGCGGACAGACTGATGACAGTGAACCACGGTGGGCACGTACGTAAGCAACAGCACGGTCAAAAGGCCCAGGTGGATATTAAGTTTTTTTTTTCAAGTAAATTTCATAAAACATATGTATTTTCATGAACTATTATAAAACTATAGATTTAGAGATGTTATATCGTAAGCTATATATTCAACATCAATTTTATCACAAATCTGAGTATAATAAAACTATAGATTTAATAATAAAAATAATTAGATGTTAGAGTTTAAATGCTTAGCGTTGGAGTTATAAATATTGTGGTTGTGGGTTTGTAGGATGATTTTATTGGTAAACATCTAGTTTAATTTTTATGATACCTAATCTTAAACATATTAAATATATAGTTTTGTAATACACTGTTGGTTTAATAATAATTTAGTTAAAGTATATGCAATTTTACAAAATTTATCTTTTTTTAAAAAAATAATATTAAGTTATTAACCAGACAACCTACGTATACAATCAGCTTAGATATAAAGTCTGACCTCCATCACGAACACTCTAATGACATCATCATCATCGTCATGACGATCACCAACAAGCTAGCTCCTATAAAAATCCAAATCCAACGCAGGACGTCTAGTCATCCCCTTAATATGTTCCAATTCCACCTAGGGTCTCGTAATCGACCAATCTAACCCATGAGCTAGACGGGTTAACAATCTAAAGAGCTGAAATAGTAAGGTTTGGATGGGTTGGACCGTCAGATGAAAAGGGTTGGGCTGAGAGCTCGGTCGTTAGAAGAAAAGGGTTGGCACAGAATGAGCTAGGGTTCGCTTTTCATCTATCTGGCAGAGATTTAATCTTCTTTCTTCCTCGCCACAAGGTACGGTGTACGTAACAGCGATAACCGATGCCTTCGTCTGCCGCCTCATTGGGGCTTGTTCAGTGTTTAAATTTTTGGATACCTAGGCACGAAACTATTCCATTCGAAATTTTTAATTTTTTGAATTTAGTCAAAATTTGCTCAATTTTTTTTTAAAAAAGTTGTTCTCGGAAATGTCCGTGCCCCTGGTGTAAATATGATAAACAAAACTGCAAAACCAAATCTGATATACGATTCATGAAACATACATGGGTATAAAAATTTTGAGGGAAGGGCCGGGGAGAGGCGGGAGACTGGGGAGAAGTACGTGGCCTCCTGGGAAGAATCTGTAGCCGCGAGGTATTCCCTGCGTGCTCGGACACCTCAGAGGAGGGGCATACCATGCGGATGGTTAGAACGAAATACCGGCCTTTAGTATTTCCCTTAATTTTTAATTTGAAAATGATGGAAATCATCCATGCGGGTCAGCTACGTATCTGAGAGTATGATAAACTTATATCCGATACTAATATGGCAGTTTGTAGAAGCATAGTTGGGAGCTGTAGGGAGCTAGGGTTGACGCTAGCCACTACTCGAGTACTCATTAACCCATTTTTACACTTACAATAAAAATGTTTTTGAAAAGTAAAATTTTTAATTTATTTTTTAAAAAAAACACAGTATGAACACGTGTACTTTGTCACCTATAAATATATACACGTATGCTCTATCTTTATAATCATTTCTGAATATTAATCGGCAAAGTTATCCTGGATGCTTTATTGTTATCGGATATGTTATCTATCATTAAAAAATAATTAACTATAAATATGAGTATTTATGTTAAATCTAAAATTTAAATTTGTATGAATAGGCTTCAATACAAGGAAATCTAACGAGTTGAGCTGTATATATTTCGCATTTTGAATTATTTAGTTGCACTAGAAACTATCAAAATGTCCACGGATAAGTCGGTGTTCACCCAAAGGAAAGAGCTGAGTGAGACTTGACGGCTCATTCTGGAGACACTAATTTATACTCTATATGTTCTACAATGTACTATATGTTGTACAATATAAATATTTTTAAATTATTTAATAAAGATTAAGATTTATAAAAAAACTTGGTGTCTCTCAATAAATGAATGAGATGTGAGAGATGAGAGGATAGTTGGGTAAGATGAAGAGAAATTTAAATTTGATATAATTAATATGAGTGCTATGAATGGCCGCGACTAATCTGAAATTATTCGTAACGAGGCAACTACTAAATGATAGTGGAAATGAACGTATATACTAATACGAATCGGAAGTCTTCAAACCTCAAGCTATTTTCTCGTGAAGAGGATTTTATGCTAGCGTTGATAGCTAGTTGCGCATGCATATTACCGTGCGCGCTAAGGCAGCGTGTTTTAGTCCGCGCCGCCCATGTGCTGTCTGCCCAACATTACCACATAACCCTCTAAATGTGATGTTTTATCAGTATCGATTAAAAAAACCGACACCAATAAAGTGTTTTTGTCTCATGGCCCCGTACACGCTTTGAACTGACAAAAAAAAACTAGCACAGATCGATGCGGCCATATCGATGCCGGTTCAAATCTGACACGGATGTCTTCCATATCAGTACTAGTTCTAGATATGGCCTGGCATTGCATTGAAAACGTCAAGGTTTAGAAACGCTCCAAATTTTTACGTTGGCTTGTCCAAGTTTCAAGCTTTGCAAGCAAATTTGTAGCAAGTCCTGAAACCTGAAAGCAAGATTGAGCAAACTGCACTATATGGAGTTAGGGACCATATATAAGTAACCACATTTGCCGCGGCCTGTTTATTTAGCACGTCGTGTCTTGATAGGATTATTATTTCGCAATTTATTTGCTTCTTATTTCATAAGTATTATAACGACCGTTGGATCAATGATCAATGGTGGGCGATGATCTCCTGAGCCTTGGTCTCGTACTAAAAACTTGTAGCTGCTCTCCTTGGAGATGTCCACTGACCAGATGAACAACCCCGGCGGCTTCCCCTGCCGCTGCAGCTCCTTCGCCCCGGCGATGCCCTGATCCGGCGAGAGCAGCCCGGTGACGTCGCCGGTCTTGAAGCTGGCGAGCAGCTTGCCGCCGGGGTAGTTGGCTAACTGGTCGTTGTAGAACTTCACGTACGTCGGCACGTCGGGGTTGGCGCCATAGCCGTAGAACTGGAAGTTGACGTAGTCGATCACGCCGGAGTAGCGCCGCCGCAGCGGCTGGTAGATGGAAGTTTTAACCTATTAGCAGTCTAGCAGTAATCCCCAGGCAAATTGCAGATTATATTTGCTATAACTCTTACCTAGGTTTATTCCTAAAAATGCAATTGAAGTATCGTAAACTTATAGTAGCACTAACTTGCCTTTTATTTATTTACTTTTAGCCGGTTAACGTCTCTAAATTCAAATTCAAAAGAACCTGCTTTGATTTTCAGGAATAATATCATTATATTCCGGCAGCTTCTTTCACTATTTTCTAAAATATAACGAAATCCAAGGGGACCTGAGATTTCAAAAGAAAGAAGAAAGGGCAGAGTACCATTAACGCCAGAGATGGCCTGGTTCTTGCAAATGGTTGATCTTTCAAGTAACACTTGCTGGAGAGCAACCAAAGACATTGCAAATGAACGTATCCCTTGAATCAGAATGAACCACAAGGTTAAGGGCGTTTCAATTTCACTTACACATTCAGAATGTCTACCAGCGCAAAGCTTCCGAGTTTATGGAAACAGAGATGCCAGAGCCATGTGTGGATGTAAGTTTTCAGATTACAGGGAAGGAGCTGCCGCCAAATGCCTCAGCGACAGTCACCAGCGCAGTTTGGCGTTCACCTTGAGGAGAGTGTAATGCGGAGCTTAAAATCAAGCATCTGTGTTTGATCATGGCTCACGGTCTACTTCTCCACTCCGAAGTGAACTCCTTTCCTTCAAAGAGCATCAAAGAGTCTCATCTCTGGGTTCACTACTCAGATGCAGGTGCAACCTGAATGCTTCGATGTCGAGGAACACCTGGATCTGTCGCTGGTTTGCACTTCTTTATGATGTAAAAATGCATCCCCTTGGTCTCCGTTGAATGCGCGTCGCTCAAAGCTGCATAGTGTGAGCTGCCTCAGTAGTTTCTCGAGACATGAGTAAAGGCAACTCTCAGGGTCCTTCATGTTGGGGTTAGTTGACAGGACGGCTGCATTCACTGCGTCCGCGACAAATTCCCGCTGTGGAGAGTCTAGCAGATATCCGATGCACGATTCGGCAGGCTTTTCATATGCAAGCAGGACCAAACTCTCCTTCAGATAGCACATTGTTCACTTTTTACTTCACTGAAATTGCAAGGCGTATACAGATGTGAAGATTTGAAACACTTTGCTATCGAAAGTAAAAATGATAGTCCTCTTAGACTATATAGAGTAGGGGTGCTAGTAGTGGTCTTGACTAGCGCTAGATAGCAGATGTATTTATATACTTTTTTTGGAAGCGAGAAATTCATTAAATCAGACTAGATTTATAAACCTTTTCATCTAGTATAGCCTAGTTTTTAATAATGTGCAAGTGAGAGAAAATAAATTCAAGGAAATAAATGTTCTGACTAATGTTAGCAATATGGCTTTACCGCGTAAGAAGAAATGGAGGCGATAGAAATGCTTAGAGAAGAAGATAGCAAAAGAGATAGACATCGAGAACTAAGTATGAGATGAGAGGATAGATGAGCCAGTTCTTTAGAAAGAGAAGAGATGATGGCCACAAAGGGGATGAGTCAACATTTATGAAAAAAGGAGATGGAGGAGATGGTCATAGATAACAGGAGAGGCAAAGGCTATAATGTTTTTAAAGTCTACATGAGAAAAAGAGATAGGGCAACATGACTAAGGGATGATGCTAGTACACGAGTAGAGCAGAAGCTCAATTGGTTAGAAAGAAATTTTTATATCCCACTTATTGCCTGAATGTTTTCAAAATCTAACTAAGGCTACGTGTTTTAGAATTTCTTTTACATGGCATGGCCTAACAGCAATATAGGAAATATTCATGCTATATATTATTATATATGAAAAAAAGCTAGAAGAGAAGGTCCATATGTTTTGATTTAATAACTAAACTATTGTGTTGGCCCAATAAATCCTAACATTCAACATTGCAAACTCTTGAGTTGAATAGAAAATGGTTTCAGTAGGATATTATGCATAGGTTTATAACATTGGGTCCACCTAACATCTCTCCCCTTTGCCTCCCTCCACTCTTCTCCCGGTTGGTGGCAACACTCAATGCCCTTCCTCCTATCTAGCTCAGCACCAGAGGCCTTCTCTTCTCAGCGCCACCAATCTCTCATCCTTCCTACGGAAAAAAAACTACATTGCAATTTATTCAGAGGATAATTAATAGTGTGCCGAATACTCCTGTCTAAGTATCATTATTCATGAACAGCGACCAATTTAAATAAATCATAATATTCATATATAAACATGTTTCGTAGGCTCCTTCACAAGTCCCGTGGAAGAAATTAAAATTAACACATTCTTTTCTGTTATTCGCCAATAACATGGAAATAAAAAAGAGTAATTCTTCGCAAAGAGCAAAGAAAAAGTGTGTGATGGAGCAGTAGGTGTGAGGGCCGTAATTCCTGGTGTGCATTTGCTGACGAAGAAAAAGAGTGTCAGCGATGAATGAGCTCGATCTCCTGGCGACGGACTGCACAGGCTACTAGCCAGGCGGCATGGCATGTACAACCCACTCGCCAGGGCCCTCACTCAAACTCGACGTGACCCACCCACCACGGCAACTCCACCCCAGCCCAGCTCCAGTCCATGGATCCATCGGTCGCCACCTACCCAGGCCATCACCCGCGCGCCGCCGCGTTCCCCTTCCCTTCGACCGCCGCCGACGTGAGGCCCGCCTCCACCGCTCGCTCGCACTCCGCCGCCTGGCTGGCTCTCTGCCCGGGGCTCCCAGCAGAAGCCCGCCAAGGTGGCTCACGATTTGTGTGTGTGTGTCTGTGTGTTTTTTTCTTTTCTTTTTCGGAGGCACAAATTGTTTTGTTTAAGCTGCTGCTTGCACTGATGGGCTCGATGGTACCGGTGGTGTGACGAATGCGTTTTTGCTGGATGAACGAATTGATATTGGAAGGGTGACATATGTCCACGATTGATTGGTGGAGCCTAGCTGGCTCCTTCCGTTTTGAAATGATTAGAACTCTTCACCAAAACTTCTTAAGAAAAATATTTTGTATTTTCCATATTTTTCCTCAATTATGTAGGTATATTTTTTTCTCACGTATCACTCATGGCCGTACATATGTGGGGATACCCTTACCATCCTACACTAATCTTAGTGGGTTCTTTTTTTGATATATAGGGCTTCGCCCATCGTAGCAAATACCGACGTTACATATCACTTTAAAAAGCTATCTGTCAATAAAATTCCCACGAAAAGGAGTAGATCACTCATCCTTGAGAGTGATTCTTCATTTATACTACATCTAGAGGGTGGTCATAGGGTAAATTATAAACCCAATACAATACACTATGTACTACTTATTACATCTAAACTTTCAGCAGTACCGAAAATTCACTACGGCAACCACCTCACAAGTACATAATAAAACTAATATCAAAATTAAGTAGATGGCAAAAACAGCGGATCACATATACTCAAGAGTGGTTCTACGTGCATAGTATATATAGAGAGTGAATGGGGTTATAGGGTAAAACATAAACCTAATACGCTTACAAAATTTCAACCGTATCGAAAATTTACTGAATGACCACCTTTTAATTACAACATAAAACTAATATCAAAATTATTTACTACTACTCAACTTGTAGAAATACGAACTAAAAACTGGAACCAAAGATGGAAGCACATAAATCCCTTCCTGAAAATCGTTTGAACCCAACAAAAAAAATGCTAGTAAAACCAGTGTACTAATGAAACACACAAAATCTTCAGATTTGGGGGTCCTACCAAAAGAAAGCCGTCCGTCCCCAACTATAAATAAACCAGACACAGGAGATCTCTCACTCCTCATTGTCATCCCCACTATCCCTCCTCCTCCGCCTCTCTCTGCACCTTCCCCTCTCGCGGCGGCCGATCCCTCCCGACCTCGGCTCGAAGGTTTCTCTCTCTCCTGCTCCTCCTCCTTACTTGGATTGTTCTATTTTAGGAGGTTCAGTGTTGCGGGTGTTGTTGTTTGTCCTCTGTTTGTTGTAGGGGGGAAATCCAATCCAAAAATCGTGCCTTTTTTTCTCTGGTCGATTCATCCAGTGCGAGTGGAGGTTTGTTTCCGAGAGATTTTCTTTCTAGGGTTCAAGTAGAAGAGCTGAAACTTACATGCATGCATGCCCGTCTGCCCCTCTGCTGCCTGCCTGGATGTGGTGTGGTGGTGTTGTCTGAAACTCTAAACACGAAAGATGCGGCCTTTCTGCCTTGGCCTGATGTTAGTTAGGGTGAAGCTTTCGGATGAGCTTGACTTGCTAGTACTGTTTGATTTGTCAATATCAAGTTAGGTTTTTCATGCTTCAGTGCTTCCACTGTAGTTTCGGTGCATCGTTATGTTGCAACATTATTACTCCGTGCTTGAACGGGCTACGGTTGTTCTTTATCTCTGTTTTGAGGGTTTGTCTTGTCAAAGATAGTGTTCATATCATCAAATGGTTGGTTGGAACAAGTTACTCTGATGAGGGGGGGGGGGGCGGATACTAGAAATGGGCTTAAAATTTCACCCCATGAATGTGGTGCTGTATTCTTTTTTTCCGAGAGAGAGAGAGAGACGCTTTAATTTTCTGATAATAACATGCTGTTGACTTATTTTCGGTAGTGAGGTTCCATGTCTATTTTTATGTTCTTGTCGATGTGCTACTTACTATTTGGATGAACTGGATCTGCAAGAGTATGTAAATTATAAAGTTTATAGACTGAGTGCATGTGACCATTATTGCCCGCTGACGTGCTGGATAGTAGTTTTTTTGGTTCATTAGTTTCAAAGATTCCCTCCCTCAAGTAGTTATTGGTTATTCTTTTGTGCTCTATTTCAATGATTCGATAAATTATGTGTGACATGTGAGAACGAATCAGTGATCCACTCTTTCAGAAATTGGATGGATCTGCACAGTTAATATGGCGGCTTGTCATGTAGCTTTTACTGTTTTCTCTCGCAAAAAATGCGCTCTTTATCTTTTGACTGATGTATCCTTGTCAATTATACATTTTTTTCTCATGTGGTCTAGGATATTTTATTGTGGTATTACTTTTAGTTATCGATGTTTTGGCAAATTTCATAAATTTCTTGCTATCTATCCACTTTTACATATAGTCATTATTGATTCAAATGGCTTCTATGACAGAATGGGGAGCTCGGAGAAGAATGGAACTGCTTATGGTGAGTACACCTATGCTGAGCTGGAGAGGGAGCAATACTGGCCATCTGAGAAGCTGAAGATATCAATCACCGGAGCTGGTGGCTTCATTGGATCCCACATTGCTCGTCGTTTGAAGAGCGAGGGGCATTACATCATCGCCTCTGACTGGAAGAAGAATGAGCACATGACTGAGGACATGTTCTGCCATGAGTTCCACCTTGTTGACCTTAGGGTCATGGACAACTGCCTCAAGGTCACCAGCGGCGTCGACCACGTGTTCAATCTTGCTGCTGATATGGGTGGTATGGGGTTCATTCAGTCCAACCACTCTGTGATCATGTACAACAACACCATGATCAGTTTCAACATGCTTGAGGCTGCACGTATCAATGGTGTGAAGAGGTCTGTCATTTTTTTTGATGTACTTCTTACCGTTATATCTCACCTTCTAATGAGCTTATTTTATCCATATCAATTCATTTGTTGCAACTAATGGTCCTACAGGTTCTTCTATGCCTCAAGTGCATGCATTTACCCTGAATTCAAGCAGCTTGAGACTAATGTTAGCCTGAAGGAATCTGATGCCTGGCCTGCTGAGGTTTGTTCATCAAAATACTTTTAGCATTGTGCATTAGTAAAACCAGAAATTGATTCCCTACTCTTTTAACTAACATCCAGCCTCAAGATGCCTATGGCTTGGAGAAGCTTGCAACTGAGGAGCTGTGCAAGCACTACACCAAGGACTTCGGCATTGAGTGCCGTGTCGGCCGTTTCCACAACATATATGGCCCTTTTGGAACATGGAAAGGTAGAAACTTAACCAATTGTCATAGTTATTGAACTGTATTTGTACTGAGGTAATCCAATGGATAGGTGGCCGTGAGAAGGCGCCAGCTGCATTCTGCAGGAAGGCTCAGACTTCTGCTGACAGGTTTGAGATGTGGGGTGATGGCCTCCAGACCCGATCTTTCACATTCATAGATGAGTGTGTTGAGGGTGTTTTGAGGTATGCAGTTATTTGTCACATATCTAGATAGAGATTTAAACCACACCTGATTAAACGAGAAACTGGTCTAATACAATACAAATACTTTCTAGGTTGACAAAGTCAGATTTCCGCGAGCCAGTGAACATTGGAAGCGATGAGATGGTGAGCATGAACGAGATGGCTGAAATTGTTCTCAGCTTTGAGGACAGGAAGCTGCCCATCCACCACATCCCTGGCCCTGAGGGTGTCCGTGGCCGTAACTCTGACAACACCCTCATCAAGGAGAAGCTTGGCTGGGCACCCACAATGAAGCTCAAGGTATGTCCCACATGCCTGCTAAATCTTCCCAATCAATGTCTGAATGTCTGAATCTTCATACTGAGGGTTTGAGACAGTACACCTTAATCTCTTTACAATTGACAATGACAATACCTAATATCGACAAATGACGATGCACAGGACGGACTGAGGTTCACCTACTTCTGGATCAAGGAGCAGATTGAGAAGGAGAAGACCCAGGGCATCGACATCGCGGCTTACGGCTCATCCAAGGTGGTTTCCACCCAAGCCCCAGTTCAGCTGGGCTCCCTCCGTGCTGCCGATGGCAAGGAGTAAAGCTGCTCTCAGCTCAGCAAGATCAGTGCCAGCTTACTTCGCTACAAATAGCTCACAGGATTCTTGGATATCTTGGAACCCAGAACACAAGCCGTTCCGATCGTTATAACTTATATGCAGTACATTGATATCTTGTTGTTTTAAAAGTTCTACTCGAGACTTCTTTTTTTTTGTCGCGCGTCTTGTTGGAAATTCTTCACATATGGATTACATTTTGTCATATGAACATTGAAAAAAAATGGAATGCAGATACTTTTATGAATAGATGACAGTGTGTGTTCCAAACTCTCGTCAGCTAAAGAGGGTTTTGCTGTACTGCACTGTGTGCGCTACGCATACATCATCAAGATCATACAGTGTCGCCGTTGCTCCATTAATAGTAGGTGGCATCGACTGTAGAGAGACACTGAAAGCGGGGACCACGGTGTGGGACCCACCGTCGGTGGAACTGGCATTTCTTGCGTGCATTGGCTATGCGCCGTGTCTTCGTCTCGTCCAAACGAAGGCGAGCGGCTGCTCCGGCCATGGAGCGTCGCTGTTGTACGGCGCGGCGGCCTCCGGTGAACTCCGGCCACCGGTTGCGGATATACACAGCATGGGGTTTACACACTTGCACGTCATAAAAGTCGCGTCGAGAGAACGACATAACGATTGGTAGGGATGGCGACGTGGATAGGACTGGCGCGTGTAAATTCAATACTAGCAAACTTATCGTGGAATGGGCTAAGAAATTAAAACTGGATGCTGTCATGGTGAAATATACAGTGTATATACCTAAAACTAAATTATATCTCGTGATTTATTGCTACCGTATTTAGCGCAATACAATAAAATATGCATCAAACAATTCTATATATAAAATGAAACATTGAAAAGCAGTGGCGGATAATTGCACAATTCGGGGTGCTAACCTGTAATTCTTTCGGTAGTTTAAATGGACGATAAAGATTAAATCATAACATCGTATAATACCAAATAGGGTCCTCTCCGTTTGCTCGGTCGATCGAGCACCAGCGAAAATGTCAGCTGATAAATCAATATCAAATGGTGCATGTTCGAATTATTTTTGGTACAGCTTGGGTCCAATTGATGACTTCGTAACTAAAGGGTCCATCCATACTTAAGCAAAGTGAACAGTGGTTTCGTATCTTTGCGTCTATTAGCTCTCTACCCAAGGTTTGAACACCTGCTCGTTTACTGCATCATCACACGTTAGCCCCTATGAAGATCTGCTTTATAGCCGAATTACAGCCGAAGGCTGCACCAAAATCTGAGAACTTTGACCCATGCTAAGGGTATGTTTGAAAGTGAGTAAAGAGAAAGATAAAAATGATCACGTAAAATAAGACAAATAATTAGTTATGTATTAGCTATTGTAAATTTAAAATAGATTAATATGATTTTTAAAGCAGCTTTTATATAGATTTTTTTAAAAAATATATTGTTTAGCAGTTAAAAAAAAGTCGAGAGAAGCTAATCTTCTATGCTAAAAGCTCCGAACGGAGCGTAAAAAGGATCAGCTTTCTAGCCATAAGGCCATTTTCAATGGGGAATCATTTCATGATTTTCAGTAGTGCAACGTCATCTAAAGTGATTTGAGTTGATGAATGAAATCAATTTTTCCAATGCACAGTTTCATTTTGCGGTTTCATATACTAACCATACCATTTAATTATTGAATTATGTTATGATATGAGTTGATCACAATGGAGTTTCATTTCTGTTTTTTAAAGCATAGAATGACACAATTTAGTCATAATTGGGTTTTACTCTATTTCTAATGTATAGTTAAATGTGTATACCAAGTTTCATCTAGATAAAATTTATTTCTTCTCTCACTTCATAAATTTCTTGACATGTCATCATTTTAGCTTATGTATCATCTCATTTAATGAGATTAAAACTCTAATGAAACTAGCACTGAAAATGGCCTAACTGTACTTCATTGGTTATGTGTATAGTACTATCTCTATGTTAAAGCATAGAGGCTTATATCCTTCTCTAGAGATATTAAGGAATATGAGAAATGGTTGTAATTAAGGAATGTGAGAAATGATTGTAATTGGTTGAGATAAGAAAATATATGAAGAAATTTAATGGAAAAGATTATGATTAGTTGAGATGAGAAAGTAGATGTTTGTTAGATCTTAGGCGCCACCTAAAACTGCATATTGTAAAGTCCATTTTTACAATGCTATGCAATATGTAACTTTTTTAATTCTACTTGTAATTTTATCATTATATATGGTTTTGTTTTAATTTATTTTTATCTAAGTTTGAGTATTTTTTGGGAGTAATGTTGTAAAATTTATGAGTTATAAGTTTGCTTCATGTAAGTTTGTAGGTTACTAGAATAATTTATCTTTCAACCTTTTATCGGTTATTAGATCTTTCGGTTTTGCTATAAAACATGTGATGGCAGGGACGAGGGATCGAATGCACGAATGGAGTATTCTTACCGCACTAAGCTAACCACTGGACCACCCACTTTTTACTTTTTATTACTTACATACTTTTTTTAAGAAGTGTTACAATATAATTATATTACGATTATACTATTATATTTGAAAGTTATTTTAGAAGATTTTTTTATCGAAAGTTATGTAGCTAGTCCATTTATTGAAACAAGAGACTGTTTAAATAAATAATATAGGGGTGATGATAACCATGGGATGATCCAAGATAAGAAAATTGACAAATTTTTAAAAATTCGAGGCATATGACTCCCTCATATTTAAGGTTCCAGAAAGTGATTTTGGTATAACAGAGTACAAAGGTGGTGTATCTTAGTAGAAATTCTTACCATTGGATCAATGTCAATATTGGCATACATGGGTTGTAAAAATCTAGTAATCCTGACGGAACACGCTACATTAGAAAGACGACACGTTAAAAGGGAGACACTGGCGTAAGGAAGGAACAGCCAAAAAGAAAAAAACCATAGGAATGAAAACTTGCAAATGATGGAAGGAGTACGGCCCATGACGCAGGAACACTGCAGTACGTTGCCCATAGACGGCCCAATACAAAAAGGGCTTCAAAAGGAGCAAAATTGTGTGCCTCACCTAACGGCCCAGAACTGCTCCAAAAACGATCCGATATGGGCCGACCCTCGCTTGACTCTTACAAAACCTGGGCACAGAAAAAGGCCCAGAGGATATCGGTCTCATGCTGCAAATTTCAATAACAGCGTTTGGATTCATAATACATTTCAAATTCGGATTACAAACATAAATAGAATTCGTTCTCGTAAAAAAAATAAATAAAATTAACTCATTCTGTAGATATTATTATTTTCAATCAAGCATGCACATAAATGCTAATACTGGTGCTAATGTTCATAATACTAGTATCAAATTTCAAATTTGGATTACAAACAGCAATAAAATTCATCCTAGTCCAAACACTTTTAAATAAAATTAACTCATTATTTACATATTATTTTCAATCAAACAGGTACATAAATGCTAATATTGGTGCTAATGTAAGATTCCACAATCATTATTATCTGAGGCACAACTTGTGGACTTTTGTGGAGCGCTGCCTCCAAATTTTCATCTGAGGAATCCATCCTTCCATTACTGAACAAAAGGAGCCATGAACTGAATTGTCAATTTCCAACATCGAATGACAAGTGTTCTTTTCTTCGACATATCCCTATCCCCTTACTTTTCCTTCATTATTTTTCAGTAGGAATTGGATCGCATTGACAAATCGTCAAGTGAAAAAGGCGACAACAGCAACACTGGAGGCCTATACCCCAAAAATGTAAGGCAGTCACAAAAAGTTAGCATCGCAAAAGGGAAGAAAAAAGAACAGAAACAACAAAAAAAAGTTGGAAAAAAGAAAGAAGCTTTGGCAACTTTTGGTGCTAGTGCAACATCAGATGAAAGGACCACCCTAAGATTCTCTCCTATCAAGTGTAACTTTCAGTTTACCTAATCGTGAGGGACTCAACTGGATATCTATCATTCTCCTTTACGGAAAATTGCAACCCCTACAATTTAATCTGTTCTTTGTGCCAAATGATTGAGCATTTGGACTTCGCAGGTAATATGCTTATATAAAAATTCTACCTTCAATCCACAAGGATGTGATAAGTATTATTGTTAGATGCACATGGTCAGTTTGCTTTTCATGGTAATTAACAATCATGTTGAATTCATGGGGGAGAAAACACAATGTTTAACAGATAATCTTCGGAATAATCGGCAAAATGCTGAAATTCACAAGGTCAAATATTCCTATAATATAATTTCAGTAGAAAAGTGAGTACGATAAAACCAACAAATCTCTTATAAAAATATACTAAATCAATAATAAAATAGTTATTTTTTAAAAAAAATGTATTGTGGGGGTGTGTGCCATGGGTTGTCATACCTGTATTAGCTTGGACTTAACCAAAGATATTTCCTTGTGTGTCTGTCCCCTAACGCCTTTGCCCACTAAGAGCAAGTTGGTTGATTAGAGGCCTCAACTAAAGCAACATAATTATAGGACTAAACTAAGCACGATTCCTCCTAGGGTGCTACTCCTAGTTGCTGATTAATCATATATGAACCCATAGTTTGTAGGCTCATCAGCAAAAGAATGTGATAGCTCATCGACTCAACCAACTGAACACACCAGTGGACTGTTGTTTACTGAACTGATGCTTCTAGCTAACCATCCATGATTTGTTTAATTAGCTGTAATAATGGCAGGTTGGTTTGTTTAGTGATCCCTAGGAAAATTCGGTCCCTGGCTTGGCTTTCTGTCCATGTGCATGAACTGGTAGATAGCTCCAATGGAGACAGGATGTCATTATCCTCATCTCTCCTCCAGTTCTGAATGCCCCACATCCTACTCAAGGTAGTTACAAATTCCTCAAAATGCCCCTCCTTGGCCTTAAAATGCGTATTTTTTTAACTCCCGCCTTAATTGGGTCCTAATCATGTTCTTTGTGCAAGCTTCATGTGTGAAGCGTACATGCTTTGAAGTGTGGCTTTATTGGAGTATTTGGTTGTCTTGGGTGGAATGTTCTTTTCCCCATTAATTCTAGTGATAAGTGATAATTCAATCGCCTAGTGGTTGATCATCCTCCTATCCTTACAAGGAGTGTGCCCACAGAGATAATCAAGAGATAGTGACCTATAACCCAACCCCTCATGGAAAGCTTCCTTCGCTACCTCTATTTATTTTGTTGTAAAGCCTTAATTCGAACATATGAATTTTATAGAATCCATCCATTTCGTATAAGAATTTGAAAGAAATCCTTCATTCCAAAAAAAAGTTACTCTTTTGCTAGCACCAATTTAAGGTATGCCTGCAAACTATTTTCAATTTGTTTTTGGTGCAATTCTTTCGTTGCAGAAAAGAAACAAATATAGGAGAATGTTTACTATGCAATTTAAGCTCTACATATATGGAAGAATCCCATCCCCATTGAAATAACCCTCCACAAGAAAGTTTCTCCATGCACACCGATCCATCAATAGACGTCATAATCTAAGTGCCGTGTTATCTTTGATCAATGTGGTCATGTATAGTAACAAAAGGACCATGCCCATGGGATGGACAAAGGCTCAACGATGACTCCAAGTAGCTGTAGCAATGTAGATGTAACTTGTATTGTGTTCTTGTCTATACCCTATAAAATTGATTCATGTCTGCGCATCCCTTCTTTTTTTTTATTGTCATTACTATATGTTATTTCTCTAGTGAGGGCCAGTTTGGTAGGGCTGTAGCTCTAAAAAAAAGATCAAATTAGGTTGGATCGCTCCCTAAAAAAGAACTACCAGGGTGGAGTGACCTTCACTATGGGGCTCTAGCTCCGTCCATTTTACATATGTACCCATAAGAGTTGCATTATAATTACCCATAAATACCATTGAGATACCCCTTCGCCCAATAGGCCTCAAAGTCGAGCCCTCTCCTTACAACCTATTTCTCTAGTCTCTCCCTCTCAATTCTTCTGGGTGACATGAAGCATGCATACAAGAGCTTCTAGCAGCAACGACGGTGGCAACCAGAGGGGAGCAAGCAGCAACAACGCAACTAGTCCCTCCTCGGGCATCTCCTTTCCTACCCCTACCCCGAGCGGCAATGGCTAATGATAGATTGAGCGGCGACGACGGTGAGCGGTGCTGTGGTAGATCTAGGGCAGCCATATAGCAGATGAAGGTGCATTTTAGGTGACAGCGGCGACAACTCTCTCTGGTCAAATCCTCATTAAAGAGGTATTTCTCCAAACCCTAAAACTTCTCCCCAATCTCTACCTTCAATTTTGCACCCAATTTGTTGTATTAATTAGTGAAAATGATTAGTATGAATCTTGTTCTATTTTGTTCTATTATGATTTTGCTCTAAATCTGAAACTTGTTGCTATAAAGTTCAAGGAGGTTTTGCTCTCACATCTCACTAGAACTTGCTCTGAAACATAAATTTGTTGCTATAAACTGAACTGAAAAAATGGAGTGTAGAACTAGATCCACCTTACTATCACATTTTTGTTCACTTCAAGGAGGTTCTGCTCCTACATTTGACAAGTTTGATGTAACAAAGTCATTGAGCAATTCGCCGCAGGAACGTGCCATGGATGTATGTCGTGATGACCTAGCCCATCGTATTGTTGGATGATGGATAAGAACCATATATAGTGTGTGGTCTTTTAAAATGTCTTTGGGTGACAATGATATTAATTATTATTACTATTGAACATGTATGTCATGCATAGACTTTAGCTTTTATTCACAGGAGTATCAATTTCATCATATATTTTGTTTTTACCTTATGCATTTGTGGTGTTGAAAACATTCAAGCAAAATTAGCATTTATATATTAGTGATAAATTTCAAACATATGTTCATGCCATAATCAACAATAATTAATTATCCATCAAGTAAATAGGAAAAAAAACTAAGTGTAAAATTGTCCATCTTTCCCACCCCTCTTTTAGGATTTCTGGAGTCAATCAAGCTAGCCAAATACTTCCAAATCCTTTCGAAACTAACTCTTGTTTGAGGTAGATATAAGATTTAAAAGTTATAGCCCTGACAAATATACCCTATGAACTATTCCCACAATTTTATAATAGATCAGTAACATGCCCATATTGCAACATGTGGGATCCATAGGATTGAGAATGGGTTGGGAGTATTGATTGAATATAAAACATTGTATCTAAGTGTTTTTTAATGGCTTGTTTTTTGTTGATTTTTTGGAGTGATGGTTTCATAGTTCACATGAGGAGTTGAGGATGACAACCTGGCTTTTGAGTACTACATATGTCATAAAAGAAGTTCACTTCTTCTACACGAATTTGGATAATTGTCCGTCTAGATTTGTGTAGAAAAATGAATTTTTTTTGACAGAGGTAGTAGTAGAGATGACACCGTTAAGTTTTGATATAATGTTTGATTATTGAACTTATTCAAAAATTTAGGCAACTATAAAAAAAACTAGCTAGACTTGTAGTTCCTTTAATAATAAATTAAATCATAATAAAATAATTGATATATACTACCTACATCCTAAAATATACCTATAGCATTTAAATTTATCCCAAAACATAGTTACATTTTCACCTGTTTTTTATTTCAACCAATTACAACTAATTTCTCCGCCTACTTTCTCATCTCAACCGATCAAAATTATTTCTCTTTTTATATTATCTTTTTCCTTAATACTGCACCTAATTTTAAAAGTCCTTATATTTTAGAGGGAGTATACAATTTGTCTAAAAAACCGTAAATGGTGAAATGTCATTCTAAAAGAGTTAAAAACGGAGAGAGTACTGCTGCTTAAATGGAGCAGCTGTAATCTGGCGTGCAATAAAACGGGAGCAACAGCGTTGGCAGTAGCAGTACAAGGGTGCAGAAAAGGTGCTGTGCTGCCGCCATGGAACTGCCGAGTGAGGAGCGTTCACGAAACCGTGCGGTTACTGTAGTTACAGTGCGGTATGACTTGATGAATTTTATCTAAATTTAAATTATTAAAAATGTTTAAAAAATCTAAATAAATTCTCGCAAGTAATACCTAATTTCTATTGATTTCCAGTGAACAAAGTTTATAAAAATGAGAAAGTTTACTTCATATTCTAAGGCTCCACCAAAATCAAAAAAAAATAGAAAAACCAGAAATGGGTTAGGATATGATTTCTACTTGGAAAATACTAAAGATTATGCCAAAAAATTCATATGATGTTACATTAATTTTTCTAGAGCTGTCTATAATTTTTCTGAATTTTCTAGTATTTTTACTATGTTTTTATGATTTCTTGTTTTCAGTTCCAACATACTGCAGTTAACGCGGCTTACCGTGTAGAGTTCTTGAATTCAAAATTTTGAATAGCAAATTTATACGATCTCTCGCGGTAAGTAACCGCGCTACCGCAGGGTCGGTAACGCAAACCCTGGTGAGGAGTAAAAACAGCTGGGGGCGCAGGAGGCAGCAGGAGCCAGGGGCGAGTGGCCCACCAGCGACGCGACACGTCTGGCCCGCCGCACACGTAACGACGCGCCCTTGGTGCCCGTAATCATCCCTGATCGCCTCGTACGGCCGCGATTTACACCCCGGAGTAGTCGGCTGAGGCTCCCATCGATTGGCTTATTGAAACAATGAGCAATACAATTTATGGGTAAAAGAAATAATTTATAGTTAAAATATTTTATATAAGTGGCTAGTGATTTAAAAAAACAATATAGAATAAACTATAATAAAAAAACACAAAATCAACTATAATATTAAATTTTAAAATTAAAATTTTAGCTTAGCTATTTAACTAATACTAAGATAAAAATATTTTACAGGTCATTTTAAAAATTTTAAATTACTTAGATACTTTTTTAAACCCCTATGGCTTTGGAATTATTGGAATGGTGAGCATGAGAATCAGCATAGAAATGGTATTGATTAATATAAAGTGGTAGATAAGGTGTAGATAAAGAGTATTAAAGAAATAAAACTTCTGGATCAAATGTAGTTAAGAAAGAATATTTTGAGTGGAGGGTAAAAATAAAGTACTTTTGGATGGAGGGAGCACAACACAAATAGCTATGTTGTGTTTGTTAAACAACAAATGCATTATTAATTATAATAAACACTTATTCTATTGCCAAACTTTAAAAATCATCAATCTTAAGACATACTCCATCCATCTTAAAATTGAATCATTTCTAAAGATGGACATGGGGATTAAGAAAATATGTAAAAATGATTAGAGAAATATTATAATCAGTTGAGAAGTAAAAGTAGATAGAGAAATTAAACGGGAGGAGAGATAAATGATAGAAATAGTTTGGCCGATGAGTACTGACCATTGCCTGCTTGTTGATTTATTAGTACAGCCATCGCCAAAGCCTACTTTCCGGCTTTAAACCACTAAAAATTATAGTCTATGGATATAAAAGTTTTATTTATAAATTATTTTTTTATTTAATTTTCTTTTCTAAGGTTTATTGAGTATAACTCAATCGATCAAAGAAAAAAGAGTGAATAATCTGCAGCTGATCCCACATTTCTCCTATATATTTCTCTCTCAAAGAAGTCACTATAGTAAATGGCAGTGTCAGACAGTCCACACTCCACAAAGAATCCGGTAGAACAAGATTGTAATACCAGATAAGTATACGACATTAAATAAATATACATGTCCATCCCTAATTAAGCCCCCACCAATCTGTGCAGAACTGCTGATAATCTTCTGATTCAGGTTCTGGTTTTTATGCACTCAAATCGAACAGGAAGAACCAAAGAAAGAATATATTTTTTTCCACTTGCCCTTGTCTCCCTTCTAACAACCGGCACCTGGTTGCTTCCACAGTACAGCCACCCTGGATTTTTTTAATACTAGTATACTTGTTTTTTATTGGAGAAGATGGAGAATATCTTTTTCTGTTCTTTTCACTATGGAAAGCATATCCCTTGTAGTTGACAAGACAGCCACTTTACCTTAAAATTAGTGGACAATAAAATGGGTCAAAATACTTGAGTATTTTGCCCTTTTTTTCAAAAGGGGGTTCAAGTTTTTAAATTTTTTTTAATTAACTTCTACTGTATCATTTTCTGAATGAGAGATATATATACAGTCAATATTTGAAAACCTTCTCTGCTAGTAATAGATTTGACCAAATGAAAAATTATAGTGTTTATCTTGCAAGGAGTATTCGTCGTTATCTAAAACCATTATTTCTTTACGGATTTAAAACCAGACTGTTCTAGAAACCAGGAGAAAGACAAAAAAAGCTGAGTTAGAGCCAAAAAATCAGTTTTTTTCTTAAATAAGGCCTGAATTTGCCTGCATAAGGTCCATAGGCGAGATGTTATAAATTGGAAGAATACCCTCCAATTTTTCCTCCCAAGATTATACGGAGTACAATCTTTTGTACAATAGAATTCCCATTTTCATATGCAATACCTACGCTCCAAACAGTTCATAAAAACATGTATATTTGACAGGTACAAATTGATTGCACAATCCAAATTTTTAGGGATCAAAACTCAAAATCATGATAAAACAGCTCCGTGTGTGTACTCTCTCTAGCCTCAACTTTTCTGCTGGGCAACATTTAGGTTACAAAAATTGAAAATAAACAGGAGCCTAAAGTCATAATCTCACCATACCAACATATCAAGCAGCTATCTAAAAGTAGATGCTAATCTGATCCTAACCAAAAGTTTTTTTTAAAACAAACTTCCTTTTCTCCTAATACTAACATTACAAATATTTTTCGCGTAATACATACTCTTTTCACTCCCCAAAATACTTGAGATTCCCCAAAAAGTGTTAAAATCGAATAAATTAACTTTGCATTGAAGTCCTCCTGAAGGTGGAAAATTCCAAGCGGCACCTCTTGTTACGCGGCGGCGGTTTCTTCTCCGGCGACCTCGTCGGGCAGCGCCGGCTCGCGGTCATAGGGGGACAGCCACTTGGCACGCATGTACTCGGGCTTGCGCCACGGAGGGAGGTGAAGACCACGCTTCTTGAGGCTGGCGCGCGCGGCGTCGGCGGACGCGGCGACGAGGAGGCGGAGGCGGTCGTCCTTGCCGACGAACACCGCCGGCAGCCGCTGGAGCAGCGCACGGTAGGCCTTGGAGGGGCGGGCGACCTCGAAAGCGGAGCGGAAGTCGACGTCGACCAGGACGCGCTCGCGGGCCCCGCGGTCGGAGGCGGCGTGGAGGAGCACGTCGACGTACGCGTGCTCGCCGGCGGGGTGGGAGGGGGACTTGTCCCAGCGGGAGACGCAGACGGCGGCGTCGTACCCCGCGGCGCGGAGCGACGCGGCGACCAGGTGGAGGAGCTCCCGCCTGCGCGCCCCCGCCGCACGGTGACGCTCCACGTGGGCGCAGACGTCGGCGAGAAGGTTGCGCTCCCGGAGCGTGGCGCAGTGGACGAGCCCCTGCACTCAGCGGCGCGACACGACACGGCAAAAGGTCAGTCCTTGCACGCCGAGGCGCGGCCATCGCCCACGCCGAGCAGCGAGAGAGACGAAAAGTAAGACAAGTCCAAGCCGCCACTTACCTTGATCGTCTCGGCGACGTCGGAGGACGCGGCGGTGTCGTCGTCGTCGTCGTCGTCGTCGTCGTCGGAGCTACCGCCGCCGTGGAAGCAGTTGCAGCTCCGCCCACCATGCCCCGCCTTCTCAGCTGCCGCGCCCGCGACGCCGCTCCCGTCCTCCAAGAAGCTACGCACCATGCCATCCAGGCACACCGAGCTCGGCTCCACCTCATCCTTCTCTCCCCCAACTACCACCGCCGCTGCCGCCGCCGAAGAAATCAGCTCCGCAGGGGAGACCCGCAGCAGCTGGCGATCGAACAGCCGCTTCAGCATCGACCTCGCCGGCGCCGGGGACGGATCGGAGGTGGCGGCCCTCATACTAGCCCCAGAAATGGAACGACCGAGTGGGAGATCACCGATCCTGGAAGGAGGCGGCGATCGACGGAGACATGGCCGTGCGCGGCGGCGGCTGCTTCCCCCCTCGATGATTCGATCGGAGCGGTTAGGGTTTTTTGATATTTTCTGGGGACGATTTTTTGTTGTGGATTTTGGGGGGAAGAGGATGAGGAGAGTGGAGCGGGTTTTAAGGTCGTGTTTGGTTTAGCCACGAGATACGAGGGTGGGAGGTTTTAGTTTTTTTGGTTTGAGTGATGGAACGAATCATATTTTTTAAGGGATGAGATGGCCAGTTTTAATAGATAGTAATGGAGGTCGGTGAACTGTTGGAGAAAAAAGAGGCCACCGTGACGGCTGCGGGTGGAGAAGGCGACGATGATGCCTAGCAGGCAGAGGTCGGTAACTGTGGGTGTGTGGAGAAGCCCTATATTTCCTATGGACTTCAGTTTAGGAGGCTTTGCTTGGTTCAACCACAAACTATAAACCAAAGTGATTTTGAATTTAAAGTTTGAGTTTTAATCATAGTTTATGCATATGTTTACTTATGTTCTTTAACGGTAACATAAGAAGGGCTAGACAATCAAAGTACTAGCTCCGTTACTTTTTAATTGACACTATTGACTAGTATGGTTTTATCTTGATCAATAAAAACTTTTAAATTATAATGTTTTGATGATATAAATATGTTTAGTATGCAAAGTAATTTAAAAATATGATGTCTTTTGAAATAAGTATAAAACTTTTGAAAAAGACAAGCGGTAACAACAAAAACAATGGAAGAGGGAGTAACAACAAAAATCCTAAAATACTAACATCAAACTCTAAGATTATCTATAAATTGAGAAGATAGATTCATCTATGCATGTCTCATTGTTTTGTGTATGCTACCACCATGCTATCACCACTAGGGCTTTTGCTGTTGATAACTGCTATCAAGGCTCCTTAGGGTGTGTTTAAATAGAGGAGAAAAGAAAAAAATACGTAAAACGAGGTGTGCCATTAATATATAATTAATTAACTATAAAAAAATATATTAATATGATTTTAAAAGTAATTTTTTATATATTTTTTTAAAAAATACACTATTTAGTAGTTCTGAAAATGAGGGATTTCTTTTCCATGTGTCCATGAATTGAAGGTAGCCTCAATAATGAAATGAAAGCCTCCGAAGCTCCTGGAAGAGAGCTCTTGCCAATTGCCCAGTGGTTATTATTGTGCCAACTCCAATTAGAATTTAAAGATAATTTGGATTGATGCTAAAACTTACCCTACCAAAATGTTGGTAAGTTGAATAGTACTTTGGCCATGTTTTGTCTGTGTTAACAAAATTTGCCAATTACATTGTACATACTCTCTTTATATTCATTCCAAGGAGTTGTTTATTTTTTTTTGAGGGGGTGCGATGGAGGGGGTATGTTGCCAAAATCCTTGCATTATTTGTTCTGATTTCCATTTGAAGAAATCTTGCTTGCGATCAAAAAATAAATTGTATTACAACCCAATTCCACTTCTACACGGATTTTGTTGATTGAAAGTTTAAAACCGCCATGCAATTCATCATGTTCAATTCAATTCTGTAAACCGAACGGAACCTTATCCGAATTTGAAACCGTCCTGACAAACACAAATGCATTCACAGCGAGAGCCTCGCGTGCTGTGCGGTGAAGATTTATGGCAGCACTCTGGTACCCCAAAAGATTTGACGTGACTTCGAAAAATTGTGCAGCAGGTACCGTAATTATGAGGGCTCTGACGAACTGGAAATCGACATAAACTTCGTACTGCAGGTGTACTACTCCACTCCAGCAAAAATACTACATCGTGAATAATTTTGACATGATCCTGTGAATAGTAGATGAACTCAATCCTTGTTGAGAATTGAAATAAGCCTCACATAGGCCGTTTGAAACATAAGATTTTTGATTAATAGATTATCTAATTTTCGTAAGAGCTATTTAATTATACTAATTAATTAATTATTATATAGTTGAAAATTTATTATAGACAGATCAGAACATCTATATAGAAATTTTTTGCGTATGGTTTAGACACTTAAAAAACGTGCCTGTGAAAAATCCAAAATCTAGCATGCCATAGTCTTTCTAGAAAACAAAGGGTTTTATAATTTTTTAAAGAATTTGTGTGTTTCCACTAAAAATGACTAATGACTTCTTTGAATCTAAGGATTTTTATCAAATATTCAGATCCTCATAAATTTTCTTTGACTTGCTTGTTTGAAACATAGGATTACAAATAAGTAAATTCCTTTGAATTATAATCCTAAACATCAATTTCATTGGAAATTTACACATTTGCTCAAAACTTATTTTATTTTTCCTTTGAAAAGTCCAATGCATATTCTTCTATCTTTGTCTCTCTTCTCTATCTCGAAACATGTCATCTTTCCAATTCACGAGTTTTCAATTCTTGTGGGTTTTGGTAACAAGTGGAACTCTGGTCCTACATTTTTTGTATACCTGTAATTTTGAAATCGTGCATTCCAAAAATGACCTAAAATTCTTTTGTTTCAAGATAGGCTGACATCTGCCTTATAGATTGAAATAAGAATGGAATATAATTCCATACAAAATAGCTCCAAAAAGTTACACTGCACTCAGATAATGTTCTGTTTAAAAGAAAATAAAAATAAAAATACTAGAATACAACCACCAATTTTATAAACCTAAGACCTCCCCTAAAACGGATCAATGGTGTCTGCAGATGAGCCCTAATAGGGAGGATCCAATGGTATTTCCTTTGTGAGTTCGGCCGAGGGTTAGTGATGTTGGAGTTCACTAAGAGCAAAGTGTCCACGATTGATATCTGACTACGGTATTTATAGGTATTGGGTTTTAGTTAATACCAAGATATCTATAAGACTGTAGTGAGAATACAATATAAAGCAGTTTTTATATAAATTCGGGCTATCGATATTATTAATAGTCATATTCCTGTTTATATGTATTCGGCTAGTTGAACTATACAAAATACAAGGCGGAAGCAATCTACTCTATCTATTCTATTCAACTAGTATGCGGCGAGCTGTAGTCGACGACTAGCATCGAGATGACTCCGTAGCTCTTGGCTCAATATGATGCGTGTTTGGCTCAAAATTGGATGATGTCCCCTCCTGAGAGACCATTGTATTTATAGTCATAGATGCTGCCTTCCCTAAGTAAAACTCGGAGCACTCTTTAGGTAATACAGACTATTAGGTTGATTCGTCCCTAGATTAGACTCTATAGTCTCATTTTATGCGGGATCATTTTCCTTACTTGATCATGTACACTTTTATCTTTAGAGACACATGTCCATACATGCATAGATATGTGGTATTCTAGGAAATGTTTAGTCCTGGTATATTTCTAGGTATGGCGTATCTAGAATGCTGACAATAGCCCCTAACCTCTATAGAAATCTCCATCTAACACTTTCATCGTGTGTACCTTAGAAAATATGTTATCGGGAGTATGAACATAGTCAAAAAATATTCTTGACTAAGTTAGGATCCAAGAATGCTATTCCACCATAGGAGTAAGAGGATCGTGTTGTCAACATTTGAATTTGGATGGATGTAAAAAATTTGAATACACTCTATAATCCTGCTAGGAATAACATCATTTTTCTTAAAATACAAACCACAACTGTGCATCTATAAATTCTAGTGGTGAGATCTATTTGGGTTCTGTTTGCCATTTCAAACTTCAACCCTTCGTCTTCCTAGCACCCAAGCCTCTCAACCGACAAATCCTAGATTCCTCACAACCTTCTCCACCACCACCTCCATGGATCTTGTATGCTCGGACATGGATGTGATAGCAATGAAGAAGCTACAGGTAGAGGTGTTTATTCTGAGCATGGGCACCATGAGTCAAGAAGAAGGAGGTGCACTTCCTGAACCTCTTGTTGGCTTTATCTTGACTCTCACCACATTCTGCTAGTGCAGATTCACCCCTTCCTCTTTGAGTTTCTATCAAATGTCCTTGAATTTTATGGGATCAAGCTTTTGCATGTGAACCCAAACTCCATAGCCTTTCTTAGCATTTTCACCCATCTATGCAAAGCATACATAGGCGTCATCCCCTTCTTGTATCTATGGATGCATTTCTATGAGCTTCGAGTTATGCAACGATCGAGAACCGTCGGACACTATGGATTATGAATTCGTGATGGACTCAAGGAATATAATATTCCAATCACCCCATACCTCCAAGAAGGATTGGCCTTAGAGTTGGTTCTATTTAGAGCATGCGGCTGAATCTGATAACCTAGACATCCCCACTGAGGAACCAGTGAAGATAGTTTCTTAGAATGAACCCATAGCCCAATCCTCATCCCTCAAAACCTTCATTGACAATATATATGAGCTGAGAGTTCAGGGCTTGACAGCGTACGAAGTTGTTGAAGACTTGGTGCATCGTCAGATTCAGCCTTTGCAACTTCATCCTCACCCTATGTACTTTTACTCGGGGGACGAGGACACAACATGGATGTCATGCGGGGGTATATAGTATAAGTATTTTATTCTAAGTTCTACACTTATTTATGCTGAGACATAATTCCTTATTTACCAACACCTATTGTGCACAACTTGACGATGCAAAGGTTTGGGACCATGTTAAGAAGGTGGTGATGGGCCCGACGAGCGAAGCCGAGAATGTACCCATGCCTGTCTGTAACCTCTCAGATATTGAGTGGGACAAGGTTGTCAATGTAAGTCCTCCCATATCAATTCTCAAGTCCTTTTTTCCTTTACCATTATTGGCAATATAGAACTTAGGTATTAATATTATTAGGACCTTTCACTAACCGATGCCATTGGCCTCCTCATGGATCACCAGCTCATTGTCGATGACAAGGCAACAATAGAGCAAGCAGTGGCCAAAGAAACTAAATTGGTGAAGTCTGCCCCAAATATTGCTATTGATAGCAGCAATTCTTGGAAGAGAAATGTTTTAGCACTGTTCGGTGGTGTGGGCAAATCCGCTCATTAGACAACGGTATGTATCTCCACTATTTCGTAAAATATATCCTGAGTAGGAATTATTATCTTGTCAAACTAGTGAATGTGACTTGTCATTTTTTTGATATGTTTAGACCTTTACTCTAGCCCAAGGGCACCGTAAGCTGCTCTACCCTAGGGGTAAAACCCAAGTTAGGTAAGCAAGTATCCTATTTCACCGATTTTGATTACTTATCAATTTTGGGTCTTCTAACATCGATCTTTTCTCTTATAGTTACACTCCAACCATCTCGGGCTAGCGGTCTAAGAGGGAGGAAGGGAAAGGCTCCGAGGCCCCTATTTCTTGCACCAAAGTCTCCCACCTTCCCTTCAACCACCCCTTCCTCTAGCATCCACCTCTACCACCAATCTCAAGATGATTGGGACTAGCATCATCTATCTACAAGGGTGCATGACATCTCCGTGTCTAGAAATGGTGGTTCAAGCCAGTCCCACTGACAAGGAAACGGCTAGGATCCAAGGCAAGCTTGATGATGTGTGGAATCATATCAGCAAGCTTGAATGATATCTAGTGATGGCGGTCAGCAACAATGCAACCCTCCGCCTCCTAGTGCAAGACAACGAAGAAATCCATAGGTCGAGGATGAAGGCGCTAGAAGAGGTGAAAGAGAAGAGAGAGAACCTTCGAGAAGGGCTCAGGACGTATTACTCATCATTGAGTGATGCAACCCATAAATTGTGGCACTAGGTTTCACCACCGTAGTTCGACGATGAGTTCAAAGTGATGACATCAGTCGAGGAAGCTTCGCCATGTACCTGTCAAAATTTTCATGAACAACACTGAGAAAGCTCGAACAACTATGTACACTACTGCTGGGCATGCTCTCATTTGCATCTCGCTTCATCTTTCTAAGATAGATGTGAACAAGATAATCAAGAAGGGCTTGCCCGAGTACAAGCGAGAGGAGTTAATCGAGTAGGTGGACTCTGCAAGCCAAGCGGTGGTAGACCTCTACTCGAACTTGTAGTTTTTTCTTAGCTTTTCTAGCCTCTCTTTGTATTAAAACAATATCAATTAGTACTTGGTAAAATATTTATTTTAATTGTATGTGTAGAATATTTTGGAGGGTCAAGTAATACTAAGAATGATATATTTTGCTATTTGAAATCGATGCTACAGAGTGAAGAAGATATTGATGTATATGTTATCCATAGAATCAAAACAGGGTGGATAAAATGGTGAAAAGTATTAGACATTCTTTGTGACAAGAAGGTATCCTAAAAGTTAAAGGGCAGGTTTTATAGAATGATGATTAGACTTGCGATGTTATATACTGTAGAATATTGGCCTATGAAAAGAAAACATATTCAACAGTTATTTGTTACAGAGATACAAATGTTGCATTAGATTTGTGGGCATACAAGAATGGATTGGGTCTAGGGCAATGATATATATGATAGGTTATGGGTAGCACCAATTAAAGAAAAACTTGTCCAATACTAGTTGAGATGTTTTGGATGTATCTAACAAAGACCTCTAGAGGCATCCATGCATAGTGGAATCATAAGACATGACAATAATGTGAGGAGAGGCAGAGGAATGCCAAAATTGATATGGGAAGAGATAATAAAAAGAGTCTTAAAATGTTAAAATATTCCTAATGTTTTGTCCTTGAATAGGAGTGAATGAAAATTTTTTTCATGCCTAAACCTTAATATGTGGATTCTATTTGGTTTTATTTCTAGCATACTCTAATTTTCTTAGGACTAAAAGGCTTTAATGTTGATGTTGTATGAGTAGAATATTTTCTCCCTTGATCCTCACTGTTGTCGATTTACTTCATCATAGTGAGGAAGAAAAGATCATGGTGACTGACAAGCAAAGTGGTCAAGACACCACGCAAGTAGGTGAATCTAAGTTTCCTCTAGCCAATCTCTCTTAGGACCTTTGTGCTTTTAGCTATATTAAGGAGCTAGAAGTGTGTGTCAAGTTTCTCAAGAATGAGCTTATCGATACACTTTTACCAACACACATATTTCTTTGTCAATCTCCATATTAGGCGACCGACTTAGAACTTGTTTGTGTATGGTAGATATCAAGTACTCTAAAGAAGCTTGTAGAGAATGAAAACTTAGAGATGAGATTGAAGCTAGAGAAGTTGAAAGTCGACCTCCTTATAAGCTACACTGCCTGCCAAAACTTTATGTTGATCGCCTAGAGCCAATTGATAGTCTTCAGGGGTATCTAGATTGGATAAGGAGAGCTGCAACATCTTTGAGAGGCTTCCTCATCAAATCAATGAATGTTTGAGAGCAAAGTTCTAGCATTTGGGTCGTTTTAGAGGATCCCATATTCTCTCCTATCTCAAGGACCAACGTCTAAACTTGAATATAGAATTCTCGAACTCAGGCTTTACACGTTCTCGAAGATTATCCACTAAAGTCGACGCGCTAGCCCAATCTTTTATTGGCCTTGTGGAGAACATATTTAGGATAGTTTAGTGGCACTGGCCAACTTGGTATTGTATTCCTGCAATGATAAGGCTTTATGCAAGAGAACATTAGTATTTGTAATACATGTAAATTCTAAGTCTACTCTAAATTGATAAAGCAAATATAAGGGGAAAATGTGCTTGTTTTATGTGTCAACAAGGTATTTAAAGCATTATTGAGTACTCCCCTAGCCCCCAAATGTTTCATTAGAAGTTGTATATCTGAGAAGGTAGCCACACTTTACTCCGTTGTAGTTTGAAATTGAAATGTCTCTAGTCCTCTGCTATAAGTTCAAACTTTGTTTGGCTTATAGCTTGTGCATGAGCTATCGTGAGGAGCAAACTTCTTATATCCCTCAGCTAACTAAAAATATAGGGCGTCTCTACCTATGATCAGCCAGAGAGCATATATAGGGCATAAGAGTTGTGTAGTCTAGCTGAAGTTGGAGTAACTATAAGGAACACAATTTTAAGGATCATCGCACAACTTTATTATATAGAGGACAAAAAGATACACATCTCAAAACCTTACATATATGCATGATTAAAATAAAATTTACATACCTTGTCGATGTTCCATGAACTGGATAAGCCCTCATCATTTGTGATCTTGTATGCTCCTGATCAAAGTACTCGTACCACCTTGTAGTAACCCTTCTACTTTGGCGAGAGTTTGTTTTTACCAACTTGGCTCTACACTCTCTCAAGGACGAAGTCACCTACATTGAATGTGTGAGCTCAAATGCATTTTTTGTGATATCAACGAAGGGCCTACAGATATCGTGATGCCCTAATAGCAACACATTCTCGGTGTTTCTCAACCAAGTTGACGTTGTATGCATGCCGCTCACCATGTTCCTCACTAAACTAATTTTCCATTCAAGCGAAAACTTGGCATAGCTTTGTTGGGAGCATAGCCTCGGATATGCACACAAGAAAGAAATGAGTCTCACTTGTAGCCGTTGTCGGTATTATCCATGTAGCCCATAATATAGATTGAAGCTCATCGACCCAACGATGATCATAAGCCATCAGCCAGTCGTACACCTAGGTCTTTATGCCTCGTAGCACATTCCATTTATGCGTTCAACTTGGCCATTACACTAATAATGTGAGAATGATGTGAAGCAGATCTTGACTCCCAAGCTGATATAGTAATCTTGAAAATTATAACTATGAAATTGAGAGCCATTGTTTTTCACAATACGATGAGGAAGACAATCTACAAATGATACATTTCATAAACTTGATGTTTTATTGGCCTTTGTTTCCTATATAAGCATCGCTTCTATCCACTTTGTGAACTTATCAATTGTCACGAATAGAATCTTTTGACCATCATATCATACCAGAGAGAATGATCCTAGGATGTCCTAGCCCCCATTACAAGAAGGGCCATAAGAGGGGTATCGTCTGTAGGGCTTGTGCAGGTATCTTTTTATGATTGTTATAGAATTGACAAGCTTCATAATAATGAACCAAGTTATAACTATTTTGCAAGCAGGTGGGCCAGAAGAAACCTTTGTCGAAAGATTTTTCTGATTAGTGTCCATCTTGCAGCATAATTTCTGCATATTCCCCCATGAATTTCGTAGAGTAGTTTGATGCCATCTTTTTAGATATACTTTTTAGCAATACTCCATTGGGCACTCACTTATATAGCTCTTCTCCGATGGTAGAGTGGAGCTTCGATTGGTAGGCCAACTTTTCTTCTATGATATTATCATTAAGAGTTGTGTTTGATAATAGATATGACCAAGGAGGAGGTCTCCAATCATTGTTTGTCTTGATGTTGGCAACGACATTGTCAATCTGATGTTGGCAACAACATTGTCAATCTTATTGGTGTCCGTGGAAGATGTATCATTGTGCCGTTGTCGACAACTGGTTGTATGTCCATGTTGTCGATATTACCATGGAAAGTTTTGTCACAACTTCTTGAAAAGTACCAGGTTCGAGTGATTCACGTCTAGAAGCCTATCTAGCGAGTTCATTGGCATTGAAGTTGTTATTGCAATAGGTGTAACAAACCTCGATCCTGTTGAAATGTTGTTCCATCTTTCTCACATATGTCAAATACTTCGTCAGCTCTTTGTTCATACACCAATACTCCTTATACACATGATTGGTGACTAGCTGTGAGTCCCTACTCAAAATTAGTTATTTTATTCAAAGTGCAGCGGCTGCTTAAAGTCCTGCTAGGAGAGCTTCGTACTTAGCGCTGTTATTGGAAGACTTGAAGTTGAGTTGTATATACTTGAGTTTTTCTCTAGTTGGTGATGTAAGTATGACACTAGCCCCATGCCTTGTCTATTAATCTCTCCATGGTAACTCATAGTCTTGGTTTTGCTAAGTGTACCATTGATCTTGTTTTCCACTAAAGCGGTCTGGTCCGCGACGAAATCACCTAAAAACTAGAACTTCATAGCTATCTAAGGGAAAAAAATGATGTTGAATTGGCAGAGATCTATGATCCACTTGGTAATATGTCCTATCACTTCCTTTCTTCAAACCACTTCTCCGAGTGGGAAAGAAGAGGCGACCGTGACCTTGTGGGCTTGAAATAGCGGTGCAATTTTCTCAACGTTATGAGGACTATGTAAGGCAACTTCTGGATCTAGGGTATCTTTTTTAGCATTGTGGAGTACTTCATTGATGTAGTAGACTAGTCGTTGTATGCCATCTTGTTTGACAACGAGGACAATGATGATTGAGAAGGATGTAGCAGCAATATACATAAAAAATTCCTCTTGAGGTCGAGGGGCAAAAATGACAGGATGGTTTGAGAGGTATCTTTTGAGTTCGAGAAAAGCCTTCTTCGCATCTTGGGTTCACTCAAATTTGTCATGCCTTTTCAAGAGGTTGAAGAAAGATAGTCCTTTTCCTCCTATCTGTGCTACAAATCTGCTTAAAGCGGCCATGCACCCTGTCAGCTTTCGTACCTCCTTGAGTATTTTTGGAGATTTTATTTCCTCGACCACCTTGATCTTCTTAGGATTTGCTTCGATTCCCATGTTAGAGACAAGGAAGCTGAGTAGTTTCCCTAATGGTACTCTAAACATGTACTTCTTATGGTTTAGCTTTAGCTTGTGTTTCCAAAGAATAAAGAATGTTTCCTCGAGGTCTTTAATCAAATGATCTTAGGTCTTGGTCTTGACAACACAGTCATCTACATATGCTTCAATGTTTTATCTGAGTTGAGATTGAAAAGCAATTTGAACTTTTCATTGATAAGTAGCTTCAGTGTTCTTCAATCCAAATGGCATTTTGACATAGCAGAATACACCATATGGGGTTACAAAAGATGTTTTTCTTCATCCTACCTAGCTATGCTATTACGATGATAGCTAGAATAAGCATAGAGGAAACTCAATAACTCACATCTAGCTATCAAGTCAATGAGTTGATCTATCATAGGGAGTGGTAAGTGATATTTTGGACAAGTTTCATGGAGGTCGTTGAAATCCACACACATCTATCACTTACCATTCATCTTTCACATCATTACTAGATTTGCTAGCCACTCGGAGTGTAGAACTTCTCTGATAAACCATGCCTTCTAGAGCTTATCGATCTCCTCCCGAATAGCATCCTTCCGATCTGGCATGAATCTTTATAGTTTCTGTTTGACCAGCTTTACGTCTGATTGAATCATCAGGTTGTGCTCAATCACTTCCATGGGGACCCCGGGAATGTCTTACGATTGTCAAGCAAAGACATCCAAGTTTGCTCAGAGGAAAGCAATGAGCTTGAGTTCCTATTTCTTCTTAAGTCCTGCCCTAATCTTGATTGTCTTCTTGAGTTTGGAGTCGAAGAGTTGTACCACCATCATAATGTCATCAAGCTTCGTAGAGACCTTTGGTTTACTATACTTATGAGGAGGTTCTTCAGTGACGATGGGTGTAGAGTCTGATTGACCATGTCGTGACTCTTTTTATCGCACTGCACAATGATCTTCATGTTAATAACTCAATTAAGTACTGTAATATTGACAAGTTGGTATGTGTAATGAGATATTGCCATGAACTTAGCCAATGCAATCCGTTTGAGGATTGTGTTGTATGCCATATCGAAGTCGGCAACATCAAATGTGATTTTCTCAGTCTGGAAGTTGTCCGATGCACCAAATGTAACTGGCAATGTGATCTTCCCTAGTGGCTTCAAATGCTTTGATAACAGACACGTCAGTGATCTATGGGATTGTACTATGGCACTCATTGAAGCGTCGTATAAAGTCTTGCAGTAGTTCACCATCCTTCTATCTCATAACATGTAAATCATCTTCAATAGGATGCCTCTTGTATGTGCCTTGGAAGTATGTAGTTAATTACTTGCGGAGATCATCCTAAGACACAATTTAAGATCTAGGCAGGTAGATAAGCCATGACCATGCAGATCCCTTGAGCACGGTGAGTAGATAATTTGCCATTATATTTTTGTCTGCCATAGTTGTAGTTAAGATTGTAGAGTAGACCTAGAGAAATTCCTTAGGATTTGAGCTTCCATCATACTTCTCCACTAGGCCAGGTTAGAACTTGGATGGTTACCTAACTTCTCTGAGAGAATGGGTGAACGTTGTACAACCTTCACCGGGTTGAAAAGAGGAATGAAGGTGGCCATATTGAGGGTGTCTCAAGGGATCTAGATTTGATGAAGATGAATATGATGATGAACCACTGGGTGAGTTGTCATGATCTTGTTCTTGAGAAGGCCAATGCTGATCATCACAATCTCTATGTCAATGTAGTGATTAAGAACTTTGTCTACTATGCCTATTGCTTCATCAATCCTCCTCTCCTCGACACCGATGTGGGGAGCGGCCATAGTCTTCGCGATGTTATTGACGATTTTCATGGTTGTCCATTTGCACATGTTACTTTTGCATCTCTACATGTTGTCACGCAGAGAATGACCTTGGTGAGAGTGGTGTCGTATTGAAGAATCTCATCATCAAGGGGAATTCCGCTTGTTTTTCCAAGCACGATGATTGTTTCCGTTAGTCCGAGGGTCAATGATTCTATCTTTGTTCTCTTTGTCATACGGAGGTGGTGATTTTTCACCAGTTGATGGAGTCTTCTCTGGCTCTTCTCCCATAGCTCTAGCAAAAGCAGTGTTGAGATTGGTGATAGAAGATTTCATCCTCTCGAACCATGCTATGAACTGTGGGATTGCAGAGAGATCTATTGGGGGTTGGTTTGGCACAGAATGTGTTGTCACCAAGTGTTGCATAGGAGTGGCGTCTTCATCTCTAGAGAGAGAGGGCATAAATGATGACACCGATCTATGTTCCTCCTTTGCTTTGAGACCTTTTGTTGATTTTCTAGATCGTGGTGTAGTCTTCTCGATCACCCTAATATCATGGTCGGATATTGAATATGAGGAAGAGTCCTCGGATCCATAATCTCTAAGTCGATAGACTATAGATTGCTTGTTTGGATCTAATCCAATGAACCCCACTGGACGATTAGAGTCAACATCAGTCATTTGTTGATCCTGCTCTATATCCTTAGATTAAATCTGATGGGAGTGGAGTGGATCGTTTGTTGGTGTAGACTTGTCATTGGAAGCAGATTATCTTGTGACCTTTATCTTAAATACCTTGCACTCAAACAATGAGTGGGAACTCATTTTGTGGATGGTCCATAGGCACTTATTAAAACCTTCTTGCTTGGACGTAGCTTGAATCTCCTTACAAGTGGTTTCGTTATGTAGATTGGTAGCTCTAGTGGTGCAGTCGTCACTAGGATGGTAATGGTTTTGATCTGAAGGTAGGTAACCACAGTGGAGTTAAATCTCTTGGGCCCAAGCTTTCATCAAGACCTTCGATGGAAGTTCTGCTTCTTGAAATCTTCTTCGATGGAAGTCGTTGGAACACCAGTCCCCTACCTAGCATGTCAATTATCAATGGTTGATATTTGACTATGGCATTTATAGACGTAGGATTTGACTGATGCCAAGGTATCCACGAGATGGTAGTGAGAAGAAAACATAGAGGAATTTTTATACAGGTTTAGACCATTGATATGAGTAATAACCCTATTGTTGTTTATACATATTTGGCGAGTCGAACAACACAGAGTATAAGGCAAAAGCAACATATGTGATGAGATGTAGTCGGTGGCTAGTAATGAGATGAATCTGTAGATCTTGGCTCAATGTGGTGTGTATTTGGCTCGAGAATAGATGCCCTCCCTTCATGGAAGGCCCTTGTATTTATATTGGTAGATACCCCATTCTCTAGTAGAACTTGAAGAACTCTTTAGATAATACGGCTTAGTAGTTTGACTCGTCCCTGGATCAGACTCTAAAGTCTCGTCTTATCTGAGATCGGTTTCCTTACTTGGTTGTGTACACTTACATCTTTAGGGACACATGTCTGTACATGCATAGGTATGCACGTATTTCTGAAGATTATTAGTTTAGGTGTAGGAGGTATGCCATATCTAGGATATAAAAGGACCTTGAGTTGCATAGAAGGGGCGGGTATGAATGTGCACACCAAAAAACTTATAAGAAAGTCCTAGCGGAAATTAAAACTCTCTCTAAAGTATCCGGTCGTAATTACCAGAGACTCCGGTTCTAGGATCAGGATATTTTGGCCTCCCTTTACTACTCAAAAAAAAATATGTGGAGGGAGCAATCTCAAGAGAGAAATGAGTATGATAGGTGATCCAAAGACAGTAAATAAATACAAGAAACACTACATAAAGAGACATAATATTTTTCACTAAAATTGGAATCAAAAGATCCAATGTCTTCATTAAGGGACTTCAAGGAGCCAAATCGCGCTCGACCCCTAGTCTCACTGAGCTCAATCTTAAAAGGATTTCTAGTCTCTAAGCTCTCACTAAAACTAACACAAAATCTAAGACAACTATCAAGGTCTCTACTAGGACATGATGCTACAACATTCGGTGAAGCTTACTTTATTAAGATTAATCCCTAAGAACGAGCTTGGTATCTACTATAGTTATCTTTTTTCTTGCGGAGGTGAGGAAGACCTTCATAAATTTTCTTAGGCAATTCACAACCTTGAATCCTCATGAGTGATACCTAGCTATCTAGGAGAAAAACCTATAAGAGTAACAAGTGCAAATCCTCACCTAGAGTCAATACAGAAGTGCTAAATCAAATCTTTAACTGTCTCACTTGCTACCTCTAAAAGGTCACTCATAAACAGAAAAAGAGAGATGTGTGAAACCCTAGGAAGACTATGGGGAGACTCCAGTCACACTTTAATCCAAAGCGACATAGTTAGTCTGGAGTATCCAATCTAAACCTCGGAGACTCGGACAACCTTCATTGTCTGATAGAAAATTCTCCAGAGATTTTGCCACTTAAGGCCGGACACTCTAATGCATTTTTATTGTAAGGTAGCAAAACTTGCCCATCAATATTTGGTGTTTTAGATAAAATATCAGGAGGCCTTTCTAGGAAAAACCAAAACCTAGAGGAGAATGTGGTGTAAGTATTCACTCAAGAAAAACAAAAGGACATAATTGAGCACTTGCTTTGTAACTTGGTCTAATATTTATACCCTATTTGATAGTACAACGATCCTAGGACCCAGTGTCCGAGGTCTCTAATCAACACTCCTTGCTGGACAGGAAGGCTGGTCCAAAGAGTCTAGTCTCTTTGGCCAAAGACTTCGGTCATGTAAAGAGGATCGCATGGGCAACGCAAAATCTAGCCATAAAAATATAATTTGGAGTATTGATCATGTTCCAAGGAAAGTATTAGGATAATCCTAACATAAGGTTTCCAACCCTAGTTCCAAGAATTGAGAGATCAACTAAAGAAGTAAAAAAATCCCCAAGAATTTAGAGATTACCTTGAGCCCAAAGTGACGATCGGAGAATGGATTTAGAGTCACCACTCACTAAGGAGTGAGTGGAGATGAAGAACACCAAAAACCGTTAGTGGAAGATGAAGATCGCTGGAGGGAAGGCTGTGTGCTTTCATAGAGGATGAAGAAGAGGGAAAAAAGAATAGGGACAACAGTGATGGTTATAGGGTATTGTTAGCATTAAAATTTGGTAAGCTCGCAAATAAATTCGTTTAAAGATTGGAGAGCCAATCTACTAATGAAAAGAGACCGATTGATAGATGGAGAAGTCAATCAGTTTATGGAAAGAGGCCGATTGATATATGGAAAGAGCCGATTGGACAGATGAAGATGGATATGGTTCAGTCGATAGGTGGAAGATTATCCAGATGAGACCGAATCTAGGAAGGAATTGTGAAAACCACGCTAGAGTGGTTTCGTATCTATAAGATATCTCTTGTAATTAGATAGAAGTAGTTAATTTTATTATTTTCTTAGAGATATTTTCCTTTTCTGTTTAGTAAATAATATTGGGAGGTTGTTTCTAACTATCATGGACTCGTGTAATCCAAGGATATAAATACAAACCTGCAAGGACATTATAAATTATCTCCACAGATTAATACAACTTCGACGTATTGTCACCTTAGTTCTTCTATATTTTTCCCGGCTAGTTTTGGCTCTTGACGTGGGGCTGCATCGATTAGGTCTGATCTCTGGTGAAGAGGTAAGTCTCGCCATTATCCTAATATATCCGTTCTATCTAAGACTGCATTAGTTAGGTCCGACTTCTTAGTTCGATCGAATATATCATATCACGTTCGTGTGAGATCTATTAGCTTATTGAGCTCCTTTTATCGTTATTAGTCTCGTATTACATCGGTTAAGTCTGGCCTTTTAGACTGCTGATAGTAGACTAAGCTTTAAGTCGGTGGGTCTTTACGTGACGTTTCATTAAAGTAGTTAGTCGATGAGTTACCTTTGCACTGAGCTTCATATTTAACATATCGGCTTTTTAATCAATATACATAGATTGTCCACATTTAATCTACTAGAGATCGATCTGGTTTTATTAGATCTAGCCTTATATTGTTTCAGTTAGGTCCAATCTATGAAGATTATGTTTAATAAGGCTAGCATCGTGATCTAGCAGGTTTCGTTCCTCCCATCAGCTCAACTAGCCGATGAGTTTACCTATTTATATTGTAGCTAGCCGATGAGTTTATATGTTCCTTTCGTTAGCATGACTGATCTAACTTCTGTCGTTTTAGTACTGTTAGCTTCAGCCTTATACTGTCTTAGTTTGGTTTGATCTATTAAGACTGGCTCTAACAACATGATTGTTGGTGGTTGTTAGGTCTCATCTCTTTGGAAGACTAGATTTTATTCTTTACTGCTTATCGTCTATTTTATTCAGAGCATCATCGGCTCTATAGTTAATGTTTCTCCAATTTTATTCCTTGCTATCGTCGCCTCTCTAACCTATAAATAAGTGCTACAACCCCTATCTACAACCAGTTGATAGCAGGGGTTTGTATCGAGCTATCAGCTGATTGACTCGTCGACCTAATTCTTTCTATCTCCTTGTCAATTGAAGAGTCAAATTGATTGGCACGCCTGCGAACCTCGAGTTAGGTCTTGCATTGGAGCTAAATAGATCTCTCAGGCCTTCGCGTGTTTAGGTGCATCACATCGAACGTCCATCGAGAAACATGTTGGACCGATTTGGCTTGAATAGGTATATATACTCTAGAGGTTCGGAGACTCTAGAGACAGAGAGCAGAGACTCCAAAAGGAATTAAACCGAGGCATTAGAGGCTAAGCGGAGACTCTAGCCTTAGAGGGGCGAAGATTCTGGTTCAAGGTAACTGGCCAATAGTGAGGATGGAGTGGAGACTCTAGGAATAAGGTCCAGAAACTTCAGTCTATAGAGTCAAAGGAAGGATGAACTTGCAATTTATGAGAACCTCAATTTAATCAGCCAACATCCAACATTAAATATCAATGATCACATCATATTTTGTAGATGCAAATTTTAAAAAAACAAAATATGCACAAAAAGTTTTTGAAAATCCTTTTTGTTTTCTAAATTTTTGGAATGTTTAAGCTCAAAATTTGTGTTAAGACCAACACTTAGTAAAATGAGATCTCTTAACACTAGAACTCATATTATATATATATATATATTTGAGATTAATACTTATTTATTAAACAAGCACTTTAGCCCTGAATATGATCCTCCTCAAGAGATGTTCTGAGAATCGATAATATTTAGCTCATTTTTCAACTGCACAGACCATCATTCATCTCAAGGCTTTGTAAAGGTATCGGTAAATTGTTTATCAGTTGAGACATGGCTTAGGCAAATATCCCCTTTGGCTTCATGGTCCCTCAAGAAATAGTGGCGGATGTCAATATGTTTGGTTCTTGAGTATCGAACAAGATTCTTGATGATTTTTATGGCACTCTCATTATCACATAGGAGTGGAATGCATGTCATGTTGTATCCAAAGTTATGGAGGGTTTGTTTTATCCAAAGGAGTTAGGCACAACAACTTCCGATATCTATGCATTCAACTTCGGCCGTGGATAAGACTATGAAGTTTTGTTTCTTAGAAGACCAAGAGACAAGTGATCTCCTAAGGAGTTGACAAATTCCGAAAGTGTTTTCCTATCTACTTTGCAACCGGCATAGTTCGAATTGGAATAGACAATCAAGTCAAAGTTTGAGTCTTTTGGTTACCACAACCCTATGTTTGGAGTGTGAACCAAATATCTCAAGATTCTTCTGACGGCCACCAAATGACATTCTCTTGGGGAGGCTTGAAAACGAGCACACATACAAACACTAAGCACAAATTTAGGTCTAGATACACAAAGATAAAGTAAGGATACTATCGTAGATCGATAAAGCTTTTATCCATGAGTTTACCTTCCTTATCTACGTCGAGATGCACATTTGTTGGCATTGGAGTCCTAATGGGTTTCACCTCATTCATCTTGAACTTCTCGAGCACAACATTGATATATTTTGTTTGCAAGATGAAAGTTCCTTCCCTCAATTGCTTAATTTGAAACCCGAGGAATAACTTGAGCTCACCCATCATCAACATCTCAAATTGCTTAGTTATCATCCTTCTAAACTCATCACTAAACTCTTTATTACTAGAACCAAATATTATATCATTGACATATATTTGGCACATAAATAAATCATCTTTGAATTTCTTAGTGAAGAGAATTGTATTTACTTTTCTTATCTCAAATTCATTTTTGAGTAAAAAGTCGCGGATACATTTATACCAAGCTCTAGGGGCCTGGTGATCCTGTGGAGCGCCTTATGGAGCTTATAGACGTGTTGTGGATTCTTGGGGTCATCAAAGCCTGAGGGTTGGTCCACTTATGTAAGCTCATTGATCGGTCCATTGAGAAAAGCACTCTTGACATTCATTTGATATAACTTGAAATCATGGTTAGTAACAAATGCTAATAGAATACAAATAGACTAAAGACGTGTGATAGGTGTAAAAGTTTCGACAAAGTCAAGTCCTTCACATTTTCAACTAACCGTGCTTTGTTAAGAGTGACGACCCCATGTTTATTTTGCTTGTTGCGAAACACCAATTTTGTTTCGATGACATTGGTGTTGCGTCTTTCTACTAGAGTCCACCACCCTATTGTGAGTGAAATTGTTGAGCTTCTCTTACAGGGTATCACCCAATTGGCATCCTTAAGCGCCTCTTCAACTTTTATAGACTCTAAAGAAGACACGAATGAGTAAATCTCATAGAAGTTAGCAACTCGAGACTGAGTAAAAAATGTTTCAATCCCCCTCATGGACTCAGTTATCCCCTTATAAACTACGGATGGTGCCACAATAACCAAACTTAGGAATAGGGAGCTGGTGTGCCCTATGTACATGTGGTTGGTGTAAGATGTCTAATTGACGGTCGTGCACCTCACTTGCTCTATCCATGATCGAGGGAAGAACTTGAAGGAGCCAGTTCCCTCTCACGTGGAGTACCACCAGGCCCACTCATTAGTGTCTTAGCGAAGTAGGCAAGTAGGAGTGGCCCAAGCAGGCGGTAGGGTCGTTGAACGTGTTGCCTTTCAATCCATGTCACCTACCAAGGTGCACGGTCTGCACAATGCTTTGAAAAGATAGGTGGTAAGTATGCCTGTCACCATCTTGTCCTATCGTCCGACAGGTAGATATCCATCACATCATCCTTAGTAAAAAAGGCATAGGAGGGATGAGGAGTGACATGTCTTGTCCTATTACATTAAATATGAGGATAGCCGCGGAAGCCATGCATTGGCCTCCCGAGCTCGGATGCGGTCTACTCAGGACCTCCTTGTGCAATGGCCACATGGCGGGGCCGAGCAAGTGCCAATGGGAGTTGTCCAAGCTTGTGCTTAGGGGTAATAAGCTTGGATGCTACACTCTTGCTGGTAAGGATCCTGTTTCTCCTTTCACTGACAAATGACACAAAACAGAAATAGGAAAACACAAGATTTTCAAAGAAATGTATATGAAAATCATAGGGCTGCAAAATACCTACTCCATCCTAAAATGTTTTTAGAGCTAAACACAGGAGTATATAAAAAAATTGCATGAATCTATTTGGATAGGCTACAGGAAAACATATATAAAATATACGTGCAATGCACCAATCATTAGGATTTGGATGTTCTAAAGAACCAAGCCGGAACATTTCTTATAGTATTTGAATCATACTACTAAACTTCCTCTCCAATCTTTGTTCCAAAGTTGTCCTCATTAAACACTTAAGTTTTCAAAAAAATATCCAAAATGCCATATGGACGTGTACTATTATACAAAACTGTAAACTCCTAAAACCTAACTCAATTTTCATGGTGTTAAAGTAGTCAGACCTTAATAAATAATTGCCTTAGTGATATTTTTTCAACATTTGTGAATGTCATATTATCCAAAGAAATTTTTACATTATGTTTGTATAGCAATTTCAACGAATATTTTTAAGCTTATATAGGTGGGTTTGTTTATAATGAAATTTTAAGAAATTCCATCGACAACTCATTCAGCATTTTTCCATCAACAAGTGACATTATGTGGAAATGACATTCTTAAGGTGAATTTGTCCAAAAAATGCCACTACCAATATAACATTAGTGTTTGGTCACTCGTACCCGATTGCACGTGTGGAAAGACCTTTTTTTGCGCCTGTAAAGGCTGTACAGTGTATTCTCCAACCTAATAGTTCCATATTTCTAAATTTCATACACAATTTATTTAGGAGCAATTTTCTCACAGCTTTCACACACTTGCCACATATATTTCTTCAAGAGTAATATTAACACAATTTCCCATTCTGTTTAATTATCATTCATTTGGACTAATCTGTCCAAAAAAAGAAAAGAGAAAAATCAAAGGAGAACATAAATGACCTTGTGGCCTTTCCCCTGTCGCTGCTCATCCCAATACGAGCCTCTTTGTTCATCGCTGGTCCTGTCCCTCCCGACGATGAAGATGATGCTAGGGATGGCAAGGAGAGAAGGAAGAAGGCAATGATGACAGTGGCATTGCCACCCCTCGAGCTTCAATGTCGAGTCCTTCTTCTCCCTCCTAGACAACAAGACCTTGTGCTGCCAAATCCGATGTCCTTGAGCTTGTGACTGTTAGATCTACCGTTGATGAGGATGGGCCACCGGTTGGAGCTTCTTCTTCCGAGCATCTACTATCGCTTGCACCAAGGCCGTTGGCCGGCACCAAACCCTTTCTCCTCCTTCTGGTCACTCAACATGCACATCCAAGGTGCCATCTCATGTGCCCATGCAAGTGCCCATAACCCCTCTGAAATCACCGGCTTCACCAACTGTCACGCCCACCTCAACCTGTTCATTCCAGCCACATCAATTTTTTGTTTGTTGTGATTGTGAGGGCACTTCAGGCGCTGGATCGGGCTAACAATAAAAAATATTGATAGAACCTAACAACAATTTTATTTTTTAGAAAATTGATTTGTAGGGTGATATTTGGTGGAATTGACTTTTGTCCATGGTAAAAGTAGAATCGAGCGTTGCCGATAGTGTTTCTTATGATATCTTGTTTAGATAGGGTTGGTTTAGTGGTTTTTACAATTCACTAGATCATATTACTCTAGACTTAGCCTATATCAGAATGGTAAATCATTTTCAAAATTTTACGGTAAATAAACTAACCCATATAAAATCATGGAGGAGACCATATCTCTAAGGCTCGGTTTGAAGGTGCTTGTTTGGCTTAAATTCTGTTTCGTTTTCTATGAGCATGTTTTCTAAACTATGCGTTTTTTAAAAAAATATATGTAAAAGTTTGTTTAAAAAATCATATTATTCTATTTTTTTCAAGTTTATCATTGCTAATAATCAATTAATTATATGCTAATGACTCATGATCTCTTCTTCTTTCTTTTCTTTCACTTTTAAGCACACCCTCAGAGTCTACACAAACGTGGAATGCCCTAATCCTACTTAGCCACAGAAAAGTACTCCACTTGTAAGGCAAGTCCAATCAGTGATGAAAGCTTTCACTCAAGCGATTGCTTGCCACTAAACATGCAGATGAGACCAGAGAGGCAGAGTGTGGCTAGCCAGAGCTGAACACCTCTTTCTGCAAGTCACCTCAGAAGTCAGGACCAAGGCACACCTAATGAGCGCCTGCTTTGCCCTGTCATTACCTTATCCTGACCAAAACAAATAAACTTGTTGCAGCACATTTGCTTCTAGTACCTTGCTGTCTTATCCAACAATTGTCTGATGAGGGGGTTGCTTGATGCTTCACAACCCCAGCTAATCAAGAAGCTTGGACCACATATTATGGCTTGATTTGTAAGCTTGCAAGTTGCAATTCTCCCTTGTTCTTGCAAGGTACAAGACCTTTCTTTAAAACCATATTAAGTAGTATAAATTTATTGATAGTTTATTAGATTGAGAGATATGTTTTTATCACACAGAATAAGATTAACCAGGTTGAGAAACATCTTCGCTGTGCTAACTTGTACGTGTATTTAAGTGGTTTTTAGTTGAAATTTCGTAAGGTCATGGATTCATTCCTGCCATCCATATGCTAGAAGTATGTTAAGATGGCACAATTATATCTTTTATGTAATAAAAAAAATGATAATTCATCTATTTATCCTGGCTGGTGCCTGGTAGTAAGTGCAATACTTTTTCAGGACAGACCATTTTCCATTCTGCTCTATACAGTCAGCGCCGGTGATTAATCTTTCCTACAATAGCTGTCAAAAGATCTTGGAGTCATAAAAGTCAATGCAAAAAACTTTTGAACAGTAGCTGTACACCGTGTAACAACTTTATGGCCAATGGTCTAGGGGCAACATAGTTCATGTGACCATCAAACCTAACCTTTGCCTTTTCTTTCTTCTTCTTCTTTCCCCAAGCCAATCATTTCTGCCATGCCCTGATCAGGTTAACCATATCAACAAAGCTGTAGCACAGTGCTACTCCCTAGCAGAATAGAACCTAATCTAATAAACCACAAAATTATTGAGTAAGTTCTCCCTAATATTCTCTACCACTCCTATCTCTTGTGGAGTTGATAGAGAAGGGAGTGGTCACAGCAATGTTGGTGTGATTGGTAAACAAAACCAAATTATTAAAAGGGGAATAGGATAGGGAGAGATGCTGTCTGCTGATGCTGAAGAAAGAAAAGGATGCTGTTGCAGTGAGCAGAGGAGAGGAGCAATAGTGATATGGCATGACAGAGACGTCACCACCTTATCGTTTTATTAGAGAAAGGGGAACAGATCATGTACTGATATGCAACTTTTTTATATAGTTGAATTGCTACTAATTGTAATCAATCAGTTGGAATTGTTTGGTTAGATATGCCACATCATCTAATCAATCTTATATTATACAGTGGTAGTACTTGCAGTGACCTGTTCAGTATACTACTCAGTACCATCATAGTCATCCAGTACGTTCAGAGGAAAGTGATTTACTAATGTTCAGTATTAGTGGTAATATATCTGTCCCAAAATACAACTCTTCCAGAAGTATTTGACGGGATTAAGAAAAGAGATAAAATTAAATAGGGATGGTGATGATTGGTTGGGACGAGAAAAACAGTTGAAAAAATAAATAATGGATGGCTATAATCAATTAAAATGAAGTAGACATAAAATCATAATTTAAACACTAAAATATAATATATTTTACGACAAAGAGTACTGTTCAGTAGCCGTGCTTTCTTTACGAAACTGAACCGTGGTAAAGCGATGATACGAGCCTGGCCTTGAGTAGATGGCAACATCTGTGGCTAATCCAAGAACAAAGCACCATTTCAGAGACAGATTACCGCACTACGTGGCGTCCTCATTTGCGAGTAATTATATTCAGTATTCCCATCTGTGTGAAGCGGAAGCCTGACGACGATAATGCAAGCCTGATGGGACGTCACCGGTAAGTGTCAGGTCGGCGTCACAACCCGGGCCTACTCAACTCTGACGGGTGGGCCCATCTCGTCGGAGGCAAAGGTGGGCCCGACGATGACAGAGATTACTACTGTTCATGTTTTACGTCTGCAATCCCTGTAGCAGAGGGCTTTTGTGTGTGTTGTGGTTGGATGTGATCAATTTGTTCCAACAGGCCGGCCTCCTGAAATTTGGTGAGATCTCTCTTGGTCACCGTCCATTGATACTTTGCAGAGTGTGTCATGGAGTTTTCAGTGACTAGTGTTGCTTTATCAGCTGCATAGTTGCATTGTGTTTAAAAAAGAAGAATGTGTCTATAAATTGAGTGATTGGTGCTATTCACTTACATAAATCCATCCATTGTGTTTAAAAGGTGCATGAGAGTACGTCCTAGTGGAGAAGTCCTGGTGATTGGTGCTATTTTCTCTATAAACAATATTTATCTTAATTTAATTTTATATATGGATATCTATTAGATTGTTTATTAATATTAAGAAATTTAAGAAATAATTTATAAATTTTATGGTGAGAGTAGGTGGTGTGACATATTTATTGCCAGCACCACTAGCTCCTTAAAGAGTATAGATAACTAGCTATATTAGGAAATAGGTAATGCTGCCTGATAGAATGAAACACTCATTTAGTTTGTAAAAAAAAGAGTTTGGCATTGTCAATATTTTGATAGTTGAAAAAAAAGTCCAGCTATATTGAAAATGTGGCAAAACAACCACATGATCCCGCTTTTGCCAACATTTTCAACCCAAAATTTAACTTATCAATATTTTGATAAAGGTTTACGCTAGCAATAATCCAAACAACCCACAATTCAATGGTGCTTGCTACGTGTTCACCAAATGATCTCATTGTGTTGGCGATGCAACAACTTAACCCAATCCACATGGCTGGAGCCAAGATACAGATGACTTTAGTGTTAGTTTTTGTTGAAAGGTTCCTCAAAATTCAATTGAAAAAGTCATGTATTTCAATATAATGTGTTTCAAAACCCTGACCTGGAAATTAGATTCCCTTGAAACTGCTAACTCAAAGTTTCTACCCTAATCTAAAATTATTCTTTTCATTCAATTGATACCCAAAATCTGGAGTCGCTTGTAGTTTCTTCCTATCTGAAAGGTGACACTGTCTTGGTTTGAGAGCTGTGGATGGTATGCTGTTGAAAGTTGTGGCTTGTAGCTGAAAATTGGAACTTAAAAAAAGGATTATGATGCTGCCCAAAGTCATGTAAGTGGTGCAAGGGATGTGGATGGAGAGGACACCACCATCTAGGGAATATATGTACTTAGATTTCTCGTTTTTCTATGACCATCTACCATTGTATTATATTTTTTTATAGGGACATCATAAAATTTCTGTATGCTTGCTTATAGCAATCTTAGCTTAAAATCTAAAAGAGCTCTCGCTTTTCTTTCAATCCATCAATAGCAACACATCCGTAATTTTTTCAGTAATCTTAATATATATCGGTCCAGTCTTTAAATGTATTTATAGAGGTAGGTAGGGTGTGTTTGTAATAGTGTATATGAGCGCTTGCGTTTATTTTAAAAAAATCTGAAAGAGAAAAGAGTTGAAATATATAGCAAATAAAAAAGGAAAAAGTCTAGCCCTTTGAAACCGTACACTTAAGGCTTTTTATGGATGGGACTCATCCTAGCCCATCCAGCTGGATAGGCCAGCAGAATGAATTAAATCCTGATCAATTGGGCCGCCGAAAAGCCTAAATCCCAAGCCTTCTCCGATTATGGGCCAGAAAATTAAACTAAATTTCCAGCCCACATATAATGGGCAGGGACATGGGCATTAGCGAACACGGGCTACATGTTAATGGGCCGAAATTAGGTCCATCCACATCAGGCCCACATAAATGGTCTTAAACCACCTTGTCAAAAGGGCCTAAACCACTATTATCCATTGAGTTGGGCCGCACGATACTCAGCCCAGTGTCTATCCGGCCCAGGAACAACGCGGCCCAACCCGTTTCGTTTTCCTCTCACGCCGCCGCCGAAAATCCTCCTCAAAATTCGTCGCCTCCCCGCCGCGCGGGAGATTCGAAATTTGCCGAAACCTCGCGTCGCCCGCGAAAAATTTCCCCACGTTTCCCTCCGAAACCTCCGCTCCTCCCAAACCGACATAAATTCTAGAGCGAGGGAGTGGGAGTGGGAGTCGGGAGAGAGACTGAGGGACTGCCGACGCGAGCCAGTCAGCCACCAGGCGGAGGAAGAGAGAGGAGGGTTGCTGCTTGGTCGCGGAGGAAGTAGGAGGGAGAGCTCGCGCGATGGCAGGGAAGGGAGGGAAGGGGCTGCTCGCGGCGAAGACAACGGCGGTGAAGGCCGCCGCCGACAAGGACAAGGACCGCAAGAAGGCGCCCGTGTCCCGCTCCTCCCGCGCCGGGATCCAGGTTTTTTCTCTTCCTCACCTGCCCCCTCTCGCTCCGTCTCTTCCACCTCGACGCGCTCGTCTTGATGATTCATTTATTGGTTCGTCGAGGCTGTGAGGGCAAAAAATCTAGAGGATTTTAGGTGGTCTCTTGTGCTGCAATTTCTTAGATCTGGGAGTTCCCCGCGGTTTTGTTCTTAGTTTCTCTAGCAGATTCAATTTCATTTGAGTGTATTAGCAATGTTCTTCAGTTCTTACTGTTCAGTCCCGTCGACTTCGTAAATTCGCACAAATTTGATGGATGCGTGACGAAATATTGTCTTTTTCTCGCGCAAATCTACCCCGCTCCAGTTCTTTATCCGAAATATTCACTCGTTCTCGCGAAGTTCAGATGTTTTGTACCAGATTTCTGATGCTTGTTTTCTTGGCAATGTCGCGGCAGTTCCCGGTGGGCCGTATCCACAGGCAGCTGAAAGGAAGGGTGTCGGCGAACGGCCGCGTCGGCGCCACGGCGGCGGTGTACACCGCGGCGATCCTCGAGTATTTGACGGCCGAGGTCCTGGAGCTGGCCGGCAATGCCAGCAAGGACCTCAAGGTGAAGCGCATCACCCCGCGCCATCTGCAGCTCGCCATCCGCGGAGACGAGGAGCTCGACACCCTCATCAAGGGCACCATCGCCGGCGGCGGCGTCATTCCGCACATCCACAAGTCCCTCATCAACAAGACCGCCAAGGAGTGAAACTGTGTTTAGTTTTCATGAAGTTCTATGACTTCTTTGCAAGGGGATTGCCGAAAAAAATTCCCAGTTATCTTTTTACTACTGTAGTGCTTAATCATTTAGGACTGGTTGTTATGGCGATTACCTGAATTAGGCGTTCCTGAATCTGTGTAATGGCTGGCAAAACCTTTGGTAATTGGTAGGGAAGAAGACTTGACTTGCAGCAGCAGGTGTAGTTTGTGATGTCAAACTGCTTATACTCTGTTGGTGACTAGCTTTTCCTGTTGATGACCATGTTTGCTTGTGAGGTTGTGATGGTTTCCTATCTGAGGCTGCTTCTGTTGTTTAGGCTCATTCATTGATTCAGAATTCACTGGATGTGTGATCTAGAGTCATTTGTGTTCAGGTTTTAAGTGGCCACAGGCTTGCTAATGCTGTCTTTTGTAGATGCCATGGTAATTTGATTGACTCAGGAACTCAGTCCAGAATGCATCAGAATTCAGAACAGGTGGTTTTAATGAATTTCTTAGGTGTTTATGCCATGTTTGGGACATCAAAATTTTATAGGGTACTATTTGTAAGAATATCGTAGAAAATACTCAATTCTAGGAAATGGGAGAATTTTCTGTGTTCCAAATGGGCCATCTTCAATTTCATATCGGTGATAGCCAACGTGTTATTGCCTCATTTTTCATTGTTCACTTTGTTGATGTTTTCTGTTGATGGTTGTTGCAGTTGCGGCTGTCAATCAGAGGCAAATTCCAGTCAATCTATTACCCATGAATCTCTGAACTTGCATTTCCAACTGCGTGGTAGGCGTGAGATCAGCAATTGTTATTCGGGAATGTGATGTACTCATGTGATTCAAATTTTGTCTTACAATATAGCGATTTTTATCATTACTTATTACTACTTATCTTGTCAATTATTTTTAATTTAAATTTCTTTCTATTAGTATCTCACTCTTATTCATTACTTATTTTTTTTAATGGGCAACAAAGTCTTTTCTTCATAATTTTAATAACTGCTTAATAAACTAGAAATGTTTATATTGTGGAATGGAGGGAGTAGTATGTTGTGAAATGTGTTACTCTAATTTCAAGGAATTGTACGTTCATATAGGTCGTAAAAACATGGTTGAGTTGCAATGGTCATGTGGGACTTGGTTGAGTTGGTTCAGCAAAAAGTTGCAAAGTTAAGCTCTTCGAAACTTCTCATAATCTATAGTCTAGTTGCAAAATTTATATGATTCAGTTTAGATAATTTCAGTCGTTTAAAATCAACCTAGACCGAAAATTTCACTTTCTTTTATGCTCAGTATATTATCTTGTACTACTATCTTCGTCCTTAAATGTAAGAGCTTTAAATTTTGTCCTCAAATGTAAGTGATCGGAAAATACTACTATCACATTTAATTTTTTTTCATTCTATCTTCAACCAACCTCCACTCTCTATTGAGAGGCATTATAGTTATTTTTCTCTATCCTTAATTTCTTTAAAATAATCTAGAATCCTTTATATTTAGTGATGGAGAGAGTTCTATAAAATATGCATACCCGGGTGATTTGCTTCGACTTCATCTACATTACTTGTCGCCTCTGTCAAAAGCCTATCCAGATAGAATGAAACTTCACCTTCTCATTCTCAAGAACATGCTTAGTAAATATGAGGACGTTTAAAATAAATTACAAGTGATTTTTTTGGCGGTTTCAGGAGTAGTTAATCTGAGGACGTGTAAACTAAATTATTCAACCGATCTTTTTGGCACTGAAAACTTGCAACGGAGCAGCAGCCACGCTGCAGAACTTTTTCAAAAGTTGATTCCATAATCAACAAAATGTGATTTACCTCACAAACCGTTGTTTCTTCAGTGTGGTATAAGCAAAGGTGAAACCCATTCTCACAGCAAAGGAGATCGAAAGAAACATCCAGGAAATTGTCTGATGTTCTTTCGGTGTTCGGGTCTAAAAATAACCTGATCCCAGCTCTGAACTGAGCATATGGAGTGACCGAAAGAACCATTTTGTCAATCACAGCTTACAATACATAACGATTAGATTCCCCTGAGTCCTGCCGAACATCTGGAAGAAACGTTATTTCTGTGTGTGACAGCAAGAATTGCATTTGGCAACCAAAGTTTCTTGCTTCTGATAACGACTGTCAAACACATGCGTGATGCATGCTAGCCCGTACTGAAATTCAGGCTGAGATTAAGGTGTCCATCTGAATTCAGGTGACTGCCCTAAAACTTGTACTTAAAATCATTTGATATATACTTAGAGATGTTTGGTTCTTGCCTAAGCTCGCCATAAGTAAGCTTAGGCTAGATGTAACATGGAGCAAAAAGTGTGGTTACCTTTAAATATAAGAAGTATGGCTAAGAAATAGTTGGTAAGTGTGGCATGGTTAGCTCTAATTTTGAGTGTATTAAGAAAGACGTGTGGGTCATAAAGCTAAGAAAGTACGATAGAACATAATTGTAGAATGATTAAAGTGTGCCATGGCAAAGTGAGACAACAAGTCAAACATCCCCCAAGTTGCATTCTCATTTTGCTGTACTGTTTCAGATAGTGAAAGAGAGAGGTTAATTCCCAAGCTCTGCGTTGTCGTATACATATAGCCATGCAGCTCTGTTCAAGATGAAAATTTGTCTCAAATCAGGGTATGGTCTCGCTTGATGCCAAAATGGCAAATGACATCACAAAGGGCAAAATTGTGTCACAAATAAGCAACGCTGATGTGATGGAGGCATAGAGCTAAATAAATCACAATGTTATTTAAAGTATGACATGTATTTTTTTTCAATAATAAAAATCAATCCAGCATATAACAGAATATCCAAAGAATCACCTAAGTAATGAGAGATATGAACAGTGGAGCTTTGATGCTTATGTCGATCTCTTCCTCGCCGTGATGATCTCATGAATCGGTCGGTCCGGCACCGGGATGCACTTGACAGCCCATCCGATCGGCCACGACATGGCGGCGATGCCGAGGCAGGCACCCCACTGCACCCACCCGAGCCTCTCTGTGCCGGCGAACCTCGTCAGCAACTCCACCATCACCACCTGCAGCGCCAGCGTGACGGCGATGATGGCCAGGAACATCCTGTTCCGGAGCACGCCTGCGAACACGTTCCTCTTCTCGATCTCCCGCGCGTTGAATTCGTTGAACACCTGGCACAGCACGAAGGCGTTGAAGATCATGGTGCCGTTGGCCTTCTCGCCGACGCCGAACATGTCGCGGCCCTGGTACTGGAGAGCCAGGAGCACGGCCACCTGGAACGCCGCCTGCGCCGCCAGGTTGCGCCACATGGCGTTGCTGATCAGCGGCGCCGTGCGGCCGATGGGCGGGCGCTGCATGAGGCCCTTCGTCGGCGTGTCGGTGGCGAGCGCCAGCGCGCCCATGGTGTCCATGATCAGGTTCACCCACAGGAACTGCACCGTCGTCAGTGGCATCTTGCCGGTGGTCACCGCCGACACGAAGTTGATGATGAGCGCGGCGACGTTGACGGTGAGCTGGAACTGGATGAACTTCTGGATGTTGTTGTAGACGCAGCGTCCCCATCGTGTCGCCGTCACCACCGTGTCGAAGTTATCGTTGAGGATGACGATGTCGGAGCTCTCCTTGGCGACCTCGGTGCCCTGGACTCCCATGGAGATCCCCACATCAGCTTCTTTCAGAGCTGGCGCGTCGTTGGTGCCGTCTCCGGTGACGGCCACCACGTGGCCCTTCTGCTTGAGACGCTGGACGAGCACCAGCTTGTCCATGGGCAGTGATCGCGCCATCACGAGGACGTTGTCCACGATCGCGAGCTGATCCTCCGGCGACATGGCGCGGAACTCGTGCCCCTCGATCACGACGCCGGGGGTGTCGCTGTCAGAGATGATGCCGCATTCCTTGGCGATGGCGCGTGCCGTGAGGAGGTTGTCGCCGGTGACCATCTTGACAGAGATGCCTGCTTTGGTGCACGCTTGAATGGCGGACTTGACCTCTGGTCTGCACGGGTCTTTCAGGCCGACGAAGCCCAGCAATGTGAGCCCCTCGTCGTCGATCTTCGAGTGGTCGCCGCCGACGACTTGCTTGTACGCGAATGCGATGCACCTGAGGCTCGCCGTGGCCATGCCGTTGATCACCTGCTCGAGCTTCCTCCTTTCCTCCACGGCGAGCTCGTGTGCCGCGCCGTCTGCGCCAACGTACATGGAGCAGCTCGCGAGCACCATCTCAGCGGCGCCTTTCCAGTGTGCGGTGACCGCGCCGGTGGCGACGTCCCGAACCATAACGCCACTGCGCTTCTTGTCGGAGTTGAACGCCTCGACGTGCACAACCTTACATTTCCTCCTGAGAGCGTCGGCGTCCATGCCGAGCTCCTCCACCGCCCACGACAGCAGCGCCTTCTCCGTCGGGCTGCCGGTGATCTCCGGCGGCGACACGTTGTCCGGCTTGTACACGCTCCCGGTGGTGTTGAACCCTGCGCCTTGGCAGAGCAAGCTGACGACGGCGCCAGCCACCGCTGCGGCGGAACGAGGCCGATCGGTGCCGACCCAGAATTCTGTCGCCTTCATTTGGTTGAGCGTGAGCGTCCCTGTCTTGTCGGTGCAGATGGCGGTGACCGAGCCCATCGTCTCGCACGCCGACAGCCGACGCACCAGCGCGTTCTCCTTCACCATCCTCTTCATGGAGAACGCCAGCGTCAGCGTGACGGCGAGCGGGAGGCCCTCCGGGATGGCGACGACGATGATGGTGACCGCCTGCTGGAAGATGCTGACGAGGCCACTGAACACGGCGTTGAAGGTCACATTACGCTTGTCGAACAGATGCTTGCCCTGCTCGTCCCTGGTGCTGCCTGTGAAGTGCCGAACTGTGAGCACGGTGAAGACGAGCACGGCGACGGCGATGCCGATCTTGCCGATGCTGGATGTTAGCCGCTCGAGGCGCTCTTGCAGTGGCGTCGGATCGGTGTTCTCTCTGGTGATGCTGCTCATCATCTCGCCCCATGCGGTGTCCATGCCGACGGCCGTGACGAGCATCTTGCCATAGCCGTCGACGACCTTGACGCCGGAGGAGAGGAAGGGTCTCTTCTCGGCATCGATCTCAACGGGGTGCGGCTCGCCGGTAATGCTCGATTCGTCGACCTGCAGCGTGTGGCCCTCCAGGAACAGGCCGTCGGCTGGGACGACGTCGCCGATCTTAAGCACCACCACGTCGCCGACGAGCACGTCGAATATGGACACCTCCTGCCTTCGACCGGAACGAACGACGCTAACCGTGATGTTCTCCGACTCCCGGGCCAGCTTGTCAAATCGGTTGGCCTGGCTGTGGTTGCTGACGGCGGAGACAGTGGCGACGAGGAACACGGCGAGGAAGATGCTGACGCCGTCGTACCAGCCGTCCTTGAGGCCGTGCTCCTTGATGCCAAAGGCGAGGGAGACGACGGCGCAGACGAGCAGCACGATGAGGAAGACATCGCTCAGGGCGTCCCACACGTGGAGGAAGAAGTTCTTCGGCTTGGGCTTCGGGTAGGTGTTCGACCCAAACGCCGCCTTCCTGCGCGCCACGTCTCCGCCGTCGCCTCGGATGCCGCGCTCCGCGCCGGACGCCAGAGCGGCCGCGACGCCGGGGCTGGCTCCAAGGCGGCGGAAACAGTCCTCGCGCTTGTCCTTGACGAGACCCTTGAACGACTCATCATCCACGGCGACCGTGAACGCCACGACGACGGCCTCGTGGTCTCCGCCGTCACCGCCGCAGGAGACACCCAGCTCGTCGTCGTCGATTGTAATCTCAATATAAGAGGGGCTCCGGCGCATCATAATGGCGGAGAGGAGGCCGAGCCGCAACAGTCTGTGGCACCCCCTGATGACGTTCAGGGCTTTCCGCCACCGCTTCTCTGGCCTACACGGCTCTCTCGACGTCGACGGGGACGACGAGCACCGCCGCTCTGACCCGATGAAGTAGTCGGCGCACTCCATCCGGTCGATCAGGCGCTACCAAAGTATTGCGGGAAGAAGAAACTTCAAACAAGAAAGAAAAAGGATTGACGAGAAAAAAGTTTACAACTTCAATTCGAGTGCTAGCTTCAATTGTTAAAAGATGGCAATGGCACACACAACTATTTGAGTGTTCGTGTCTGAATTCTTCCCGTGTTCCCCATACCACATATATAGAGCCATGGATGGAGGTGCCGATATGAAGTTGCATGGAAGCTTCCGAAGCCATTGCAGTTGCGCACTGAATTCTCCGAAACTGAAATATGTTATTACGGAGTGTCGTTAGTTGTCTTATTTTAGGTTGCGTGAACTGGAAGTAGAAAGTATCAAGTAGATGTAATCAATGGCAGCTTTGCATCGAAGATTTTTTGTTTTTTATTTGGGTAAAACATAGTAGGATTTTGAATCTCGTAGCTAAGGAAAGTTCATTATTCATCCCCTTTTGTAACCCTGTAATTCCATAGGAATTTGAATATTCACCTAGAACTATTGATGTTACTTTTCATCACCCCTGCTTTGGGAAGAAGTGTTAAAGGTTTAATCTCCAGTCCTGCAATATTCTTATAGAAAAACCATGTTTTTCCAATTGTATGGAGCGTGGATGACAGGTCTATATTCAAATTTAAACGACTACCAATGTTTTGTTCGCTATTGCTTGACAGCGAAGAATGAAGAGTAAGTTGATCAAAAGTAAGTGTTAAGTTGTTATTTTGTCTGAATTACATAGAAGATACAGGGCCCGCGAGTGCGTCGAAGATAAAAGCTAATACTAATTTTTACCGAAAACATAATCGTACGTGAAGTAAAGGATGAACTTTTGGAGGATCCTTTAATTTCTCAATGACAAATTTTGGTGGCCCTTTTGATCATAGAAAGCACATTCGTGATGTGGAAGGACATGTGAAGTACCTATTTTCTTTTACACAGTCAATAAAATACCTTTAATAACTAAGACAGCTAAGCTCTGATCTCCTTTTGGTTTTGTCGAGTAAATTACCTGCAAAACAGTCCTCCAGGGACCTTCCAAAGTCAATAACATAACCATTATTTTTCTTAAAAAATACGAAAGTGTAATAAAAAGTATTTATCGTCTCAGAATTATTTGTGTAGCACATAAATAAGAGTTACGATGTACGTCACACATACACATTATGTTTAAAAGGACACGATAAATCCCTAACCAAATTCCTATTGATACATTGCTTTTTTTTTGGGGGAACAATAAGCATTATTTTTTACTCAACGAGGTTAAAACAAAAAATAACACACTGATATATGAAAAAAAATCAATATTTGAGATATAAAGATATAAAAATACTATATTACTAAATGACTACGGTGAAGAATATTTTCGTTTGATTACATATTTTACATATAAACAGAAAATATCGGAGAGTAATTAAACAGAAACCGTGAGGAAATGAACTGGTGACGGTGTGGCCGCGGAGAAGCTAGCGGCTTTGGCGGCGGGAGCGCGTGGCGGCAACGCATGTGAAAAGAGAGGACGACGCAGAGGCAGCCGCACGCCGTGTGCCTCGCCTGGGAGGTAGCCGGCGTTGCCTACGTGAGCAGCCGGCGAGGGGCGGGTGATTGATCGATCGCGCGGCTCGTCCCGTCGAACTGCGAGGGGCTAAGGCGGCCGTTGGCTGCTCCTCTCCAGTCCAGCTGTCTTTCTGTTTTGCGCGCCCTAGCCGGCGGGCGGCGCAGCCTGTACCTGTACGGCTGTACGGAGTTTTTTTTTAAAATACAGTGGAGTACTACGCAACTTATTATCGGAATTTGGATTTCGCCGGAGATATATCATGTGTTGGGGAACTGGGGATTGATTACATTTTTCAGTAATTTGTAGACATCGTCTCTCCGGCTGTATAATTTAATTTTTTGTGGCTCGTACACAACCACACTGTATATTTCAATTATTGCAACAAAGCCTAAGCTACGAATCTCTCATGATATTAACTCTGCGATTCTCTACGCAATTTTATGTAAAACTGAATAAAAATATAATTAGATTTGATATACAACACTTATATATATTCTATTACTATTACTATGAAACATAATTATGATTTCTATATAAAACTGAAAATATAATTGGCTTTCATATACAACTCTTAAAAATAAAAATAGAATTGGATATCATATACAATATATTCTAAAAGTGAAATTAGATTTAATATATATATTTTTATAGATATAATTGTATATTGTATATAAGTATATCGATCAATGTACACCGCTATAATTGATCGGACAACTCAAATCTTTTTTCTTTTTTTAATTAATGTGAGAATTTTTAGCTTCTAGATTGAATGTGGCAGCTTCTTTTTTGCTGTCTTTATATAAATAGATGAAAGTTTCTCCTATTGAGTGGTTCAATAGTGCGATTCTGTATAGTTGAGAGCCTGAAATTTGTGCCAACATTTTATTGTCATGATTATTTATGTTCATTGTCATATATTTCTGGGCCCAGCATTAGGAATGAAATCTATCAGAAATAGTTAGAAAACAACGTCAATCATGTTCTTAATCATTTTTTTAAAATAAAATAAAAAAATGATTCAACTAGAAAAAAATCAAAATAAAAGATATAAAAAATCGAAACCAGAACTATCAGACGGAAACATGTCCTATCGATCTATTAGTTATTCATGAAATTCTAAACTATAAAATCACATATATAATATATACTTTAGCATGACTCTATAATACGACCATATTAGTTTATACTTATGTAAACTATAAATTACTTTCTCCTTTAAGCACATACTCAGTAGGGGAGTTGATAATCATCTATGCTACGGGCGAGATAGACATAAGTGACACATGTACTTATAACCGTATTATAAAAAGGTACGTTCTACAAAAATACGGTAGATCAAGGAAATGGGTGGTAAACAACAAAATCATTCCTGTTTCTATTTCCATATTTGTTTTTATCAGTAACTATTTTCAGATAATCCGGCAGCTAAAAATAATAAAAAAATGCGAAACTATGATCGATCCATCGGAAATTGCAGAATTGCAGCGTTCTTTTCAACATAGTCAGTCCTCGCGACTCAACCTAGAAATTTCATCATAGAATTAATATTGTTTCCGTGACAGAAGGTCACTGAGGATCAATTTAAATCTGTTTGCAGGGTCCTCACGGAGACAGAAATGTTAAGCAAGAGTTGGCCCGCACGAAGGAATTAAGCTTACACTGTCATCTTAACCCACATCTATACACATTTATGCGGTTGTTAGGTTTCTAACCCAAGACATCCTTTCTCACAAAGAACACCTTACCTATAGAGTTTAAGTTGACTACTCTTTTAATTCTATTCTTTTCACTATTCCTTTCTAAACTATGTAACACATATTTGACACTCTAAATAACTTTCAATTAAAAAGTTGTCAACATCTCATGGTGTTTTATAACTTTTACATAGGAAATATCTCCATCTGACGTCATTCGAAGAATTCAAAATTTTTGTTTTTTAAAATAGATCTCATATGTATATACTACTACTAACTCCGATGAGATTTTTAGTATATCCTGTGTCCTAGGAGATCCCAAAATAATTATCAATGGGTTTACTACGTACTGGATCCTCAAAAAAAATGAGTACACACTTCTCCAATGATAGACTTAGTACATACTGGATCCTAAAAAAATGAGTATATACTTCTCCAATGAGAGATTTAGTACATACTGGATCCTAAAAAAATGAGTATATACTTATCCAATGAGATTTAGTACATACTGTATCCTCGAAAAGGATGACTACATACTTCTCCAATGAGAGATTTAGTACATACTGTATCCTTAAAAAAATGACTACATACTTTTTCCAATGAGACATTTGGTATATACTGGATCCTAGAAAAAAAGAGTATATACCAGAATTTGCATGGTACGGTGAAACATATACTAATTTTCAAATTAACAAACGTAGCCGTACAGCACCTACATGCACGGATGGTTCGACAAATTAAATATTTATTTATTTTAGACGGGATGATTTTCTGCTTCGGTTGAAAAACTGGGATTTCAATCTTTTTCAACCCCAGGTCCCTATTGGAGGGGGTGGAAGTACATACTCTGAGCAGTACAAAATAATACATACATATATGTGTGTATGTGCGCACTGCCCACGAGCAATGGATATACCCCACTTGTCCTGCAGAAAATAATTGAAGACATCCTCTCGTTATTTGATGGTTATCCAAATGATTATAAAAAAATTAAAAAATAAATTAATATTTGATATATCACTGCAAAAATGTAAGATCGATTAAGCTTTTATAAGTTAAAAAAAATAAATTTAATTATAAATATACGTTGCTGTAGTTTAATTTGTTACTTTTATTTATAAAATTTTAAATTTTAACTTATATGTGATATATCATTTATTATTATTATTATTATTTAGATTACATGTAAGCAACGACGACGGAATGTTGCCTTAAGACTTCAAAATCAATTCCGCCTTCCCGCGCGTCCGTTCATCTGGTTCTCCGGCCCAGTTCCCAGAGATCGTAATTCCCAGCCTCCTTTCGTGTCTCCACGCACACATTCGCATGTAGGCCCACCAATGCGCGTATTGCAGACTTTTCCCACGCCAACGCCGTGGATCGAGGCATTTTTCCCTCGAGCGTATTTTCCTTTTTTTTTCTCATAGAACTGTCGTTTTTTAAGTCACTATAACACCGTATTATTCGATTAATTAGATATACAGCAATGAGACTTGAATGGAGTCCGTACGTGCCCAGAATTTTCATAACCATCGTAATCGACTCCCCATGCGCGCCGGTCGTCCTGCTCCTCAAGCTCACCTTGAGAACGTCACCGGCGAGGGCGTGGAGATGTCTGCGTTGCGAGGTCTTTGCCGGAAGCAGAGCAGTCATCGTGAAAAGAGCCGAGGGAACAGTGGTGACTAATGCTGGACACATCTAGGAAAGGGAACGTAATTAACGGGGAAGCCCACATGCTTTTTAATGCGTGATATTTGTAAAAATAAATTTATTCTTTAGATGGACTGTGGTACGTAATTTATTTTTTTCCCTTCCATTAATGTGTGGTAATTTATATGTTTTCGGAGTGAATACAGTAGTTTTTTTAAAATTATCTCCACAATATAACTAGCATATTGCTTATACGTTGCAACGGGTTTAGAAGACGATATAAAATAAATTTAATCTTTATAATGGGCTTTAAATTTAATCGTAATGAGTTAAAAGAAAAGGAAACCAAGGCGAGGATTCAATATGTAATGACAGTTAGAGCATCTCCAACAAATCATCCAAATTTGGACACTCCAAAAAATTCCCCATCCATATTTGTTTCCACTCTAACTGGCCATTCATATTGCACTCCCTATATCATACTTTTGTATGTTTTATTAATATACCTCCCAACCATACCAAACTTTTTTATGTTTTAGTAGTGGCTCCCAACCACCATTCCAAGTTGCAATTCATATTGCACTTATGGTTAATTAATCACCTCTATAGTTCCTCGTATCCCATCCAATTATCTAGTTTGATTAGTGAAAGCAAACAAACGAAAAAAAAAGGGAATGGATAGCGTCACTCCGCCCGAGAAGACGCGAGCGCAACGTTGTGACTTGTGAGCAGCGCGCATGGCTACTGGCGGAGCGAGCGACATGGACAGCGTAGCGGCGCGGCTTGAGCCGCCGGCGCAAGCAGAGAAGGGCGACGGGCGGCACGCCTCCGGCGGAGCAGCGAAGGGACCAGCGACGGGCGGCACGCCTCCGCCGATGGAAGTGACAGCGCGGCCTTTAGCGGGCGCTGGATCGTCGCGGCTCCGACGGATCGACACGGGCATCGAAGCACTGGAGGGACGCCGCCGCCGGCAGATCGGCCACATCTCCGCCTCTACTCCAGTCCTCCGCCGACAGCTTCGGCGCCTTCCTCGATGGTGGAAATGCTATTTCTTGAAAGTGTAATCCGATAAATAAACTAAAAAAAACCGTGCCCTTACCAGTTACGGAAAACAAAGAGAAATTAAAATTTTGAAATAAGGACACTACTACTACTAAATTAAATACACGGTACGATTCTGTCGTGCAGGTGCCGCACCCTAACCCACAACTTTCAGGGCCGTTCCGGTCGACCGTCGACATCCATGGATCTCTCGCGCGCGGTTGCTTCGCCGCGTCCGCGGCGACGTACGGCGGGCGGCGTTACGGCCGGGACAGCCACACGGACGACCGATTGCTTTGCTCGCCGGAAACCCGAGCGATCGGCGCGTTCTCCGAGAGCCGCTCGGTTAAGCGTTTGACCCGTGTCGCCGTCGTCTCCGTCGTCGTCGTTTCCCATGCTTAGGGAGGTTGGTTTTGTTGCGTCAGTGACGCGTCACCTGCTCTAGCTCCTCCATCCCATGCGACGTTTCACTGTCACGTGGGCCCAACGTCAGTCAGCGACAGACGAATAAAGTACCAGTTGTACGGTTGCATCAGGACTGGTCAATCTCTAAGCATAATCCCACTATTACAATACTGGCGCTTAGATTTATTTTGCTCGATTTTCTTTTGCAAGAATACTAAATTTATCTCTTATCTCAAAAATATATAGAACTTATACTTATGAATCTATATATATAGAGGATATGTCTAATACATATATGGTTATATTTTAGGACAGATAGAGTATTTTATTTGAGAACTGTGGACGTTTGATTTTAGTGACACATTTTACTTAGTATTTATTTGAAGGAGCCCAAATATTGAGGCAGAATTATTATTCATAAAAATAGCCCGTACATATACTAAATACTTGCACAACGCTATATTATATTAAATGGTATTTTCAAATATATACTCACATTAGTAAGTGTTTCAAATACAGATTTGTACCCTGTCTAATATATTCTCACGCTCCCACTGCAAGATAGAAAAGACGGTAATGTAAACTGTAGTTGCAGCGACACGTTAATCGGTTATGTAAACTGTAGTTTGAGGAGCATATCGTATGCATTTAGTCCGTATAGGCGTGCCTATAGGAGGCATTAATTCTCAATGCATCCGACCATATTGACACATATGCAGAGAATATACGTAGCGTGCGCGCGCGTGTTTGCCAATGTGTACATGGGTAAAGATCATGGCGTGTTCCCCTAGTTTAAACCATGAAAGCCCTCGTTACAAGCTAAGCTTCCTCGGCATTAGTGACCAGCTACGTACATTGTGCAATATTCCTTTCTATTACCTACTAATTTTAGGTAAAATAACTAAGAAATCCCATGTTAGTTTCGCTAGTGTAAAAACACATGTAGTCTGAATCCGCCGGCGAAGAATAACACAAGCAATTCGCGCCGCATCAGATTAAATTTGTCAAAAAAACAATCAGAAGCCTCGCCGCACGTCAACGGAACAGGAGACGATGTTGCGCGCACGACGGAGTTATCGATCCAACGAGGGGGGAGGAAACTAATAATTTGCCGGCGCAGTGCGAACGCCGGCATATCATATTCGTGTTTTGGGCTGCGCGCGTGCTCATCACATTGCTCTTTGCATGGTACCTGCAGCTAGCAATATACTCTATGATGGTATGTGCAAAAATACAAAAAAAAACATTGCATGCAAAACCTACAAAACCTATTATTATTATATACTAAAAGTCTATAAAATATTTTTAGAGAGCTACTGGATAAATTAAAAAAAATGCTAGAAGCTATAAGAAAAAAAGCAAAACATCCTGGCATCGCTTTTCATTTATATCGGTGGACCCACTGTTCAAAGCCACCATTATGTTAGATTTATAAACGAAACAAAACTGGCTAATCCACCTCTCCATTTAACGTACATAACAGGCCCATCAAAAATACATACTTAAAAGGCCTATCACAAAAAGAAAACGTACCTAGTAGGAGCCCTTCTTTTTCGCCGCTTCTCTTCCCTTTTCTTTTTTTTTGAAAAATAATGTTTAAATAAACGTAATTATTAAACCATGCAGCTAATTTCTAATTTGTTTGGACATTAGTATTTCTGGTAATTAAATCAACAATTTAACACTCATATTAACTATGCTTTGATTATAAAAAAATATGCACATGATCCCATATTATAATCCTTTGCATGTCATCGACATAGTCCTAAAATATTATGAGAAAAAATTACAGTGTAGGCTATGCTATCATATATTAATCTACAAACATGCGTATGCAAATTAGATCCATAAGACAAGAAAATAAAATCAAATCAACAGTCTTTAAATGATCATAACTTTTAAATTATATATAGTCAATTTGTAACCATTAATTTATCACAAAAATAAAAAATCAGTAATAGTGCGTACATGTAGAATTTTGCTTTGCCATTTTTTCCCAACAATCAAACAATCCCGTGATATCAGCACTAAATGACTCATGGTTATATTTTATTGCAATTCTATACATATATCAGTTTTTTCTTTGACAGGCATATGTCGTGAAAAATCCTAATGGAATAGAAGTTTAATTTTCAGGTAAACTTCTTTTACAATATATGACAGGGCTACAGAGAGAAAAATGATGTCTTAGGAGCACTTTTCCACATTATCCAAACTTTATTATTATATATGTCGAAGGAAGCTCTAACTAGCACAAGGAGCTAATAGCGCCCCACTCATGGGACTGCAAACGTGCTCCAAATAAGTGCTAAATGCATTGTACAAATTGGTAAATTTGTAGTCATAAGTAGCTAGAAGTTAGTAAGGACTATATTTTTTAATACTATATTATCTTTTAATGTTCGACCTCAAGAGAAAAGTTATACCTATACCACTAAATTTTTATGCTAAAATTTAGGTAGTACCAACTAATACCTATAAAAAAATTGTCTCCACGTTATACCACAGATGAACTCAAAACTTCAAAAAATTACTAATTCCAGCACCTCCATTGCATTTTACATATGCATTACCGTAAAAAGAATAAAATACCATCCCGGATCCCATTCTTAATTCTCTATCTTCCCCATCTTCTCTCCGTCTCCTCGACACTTGTCTCTGTCCTCCCCTACGGCTATAATTGATGCATAGACACTAAGCTTTGGTACGCTGGCATGTCTAACATAGGTGTATGAATAGCTGAAGCCCCTAGTGGTGGGAGGCTGACTGGCATTGGTGGCGGATGTTTTTACATCCGATAAAAAATGTTTGAATAAAAATTTATTCGTAAAATTTAGATATTTCTTGAAGAGCGTATGGATCTCAGATCCTCTCCAAACCCTCTTTAAAAATTTCTCAAAATTTCATGAGTTTAAATCCAAATTCAAAAATTTAAAATTTTAATTCCAAAATATTTTTAAAAATTTAGAAATTATACTGTTCCTCCCCTCCTTTTATCTCTCTTCCTATACGACCTCTTTTCTCTTTTGGTATATACAGACTGTTTTTCTCTCCGCACGGCCTAAGATCTACATGATCTACAATCTGTTTTCTTACTCGCACTTCCTATCCGCTTGTTCGCTGGTGCAGTGCGCCTGTAAGTTAGCGCGTTAGTATAAAAGTTGTAATAAAAGTTTGTGACCTATTACGTGGTCAAGATAGTATAAAAAATAAATAAGATGTTAGTGCATACGCGCGGCTTAATTCTAGTTAACGCTAAAGTCATCTAGTGTGACAGCACACGCTTGCTTCGTTACGGCTGGTGGTAACTCGGATCTGCGCAATAAGGGCCCATATGAAACGCGAGAACAGAAAAAAAAACGTAAAAATAGAAATAGCATATTTTTTAAATTCTACATAAATTAAAAACACTGGAGAAAATAAGAAGAGGAGACTTTTGATTGCACCACAGAAAAAAATGAACCAAAAGAAACTTTTGAAGAGGTCAACTTCTTGCTTATTTTTTCTATAGAATAACACTATGAATGCAGCCTAATTTTTCTATTCTCTTCCTATGAATCAAAGAGACTAGAGAAAAAAATCTTAAAAGGAATTGAATCTAAAAAAATTCATTTGCCCTAACGCTCCAGGCAATCGACATCTGCTAGATAGCTAGGTGCATGTTGCCATAGTTTGCAGAATGCAGAGACTATGATCCAGCTAGCTATCTCGAACGACGGCCATATGCCAGTGAAACGGACGAACTCTTCCCATTCAGCGAGATATATATAGAACATAGATCCGTAGGACGAATAAACTTATTAAAAAAAGATATCTTACTTTCTCACAACTATACATATATACCACGATACTACTTTACCGTCGAGGAGGCACTATATTAATTTTCGTCTTTTGTTTTTTTAACTGGTTGCTAAGTGCTAACCCCGTACATATTGCACGACTATTTTTAATCCAAGTCATTATATTTTGAAAACAACCAAATATGAAACGAATTGGTTATTTTTTGAATTATAGTGTGAGACTTAAATAAAAGTCCATGTTGGTTCGACCTTGCTAATATTAACTTCAAACTTTAGGATCTGAGTCTATTATATTTCCTATTGTATGTATTATATAACACGATCATCAACAACAGATGTCCGATATCCGATATGATTCCTAATATTAAAATTTTAGGATTTTTGTTAAGAAGTTTGCTACAACAGTTCTCCTAATCATCATTTAAAAAATTAGAATCCCTTCTTGATTCTCACTCTACACTTATGGAAAAGACTGCTCGCTCCCAATCCATCGTTTCCACGCAAGGGAAGAGGAAGTATATCTTTTAATATCTAAACTCTCATTAGAGAATTATAAACGAAGATTTAGGAGATAAAATTTTAGATATTTGTTGGTGATGCTCTCAATAGTCATAGTAGATTCAATTAATAAAATCTTTTTAGTTAATACTAGAGCTTCTTTGGAGTGCTCAATTTATATAGATATTTATATAGATACAGAGATAAATAGATAGATTGTTACTATGGAAAAAACGAGCTTATATTACAACTCTCACATGTTGTTAGAGCCTGAAAGCCAATAATATGTAAGCTTAAAAATAGGATAGTAATCGATCCCAAATCTGGGAAAGCTTTCATGTTAAACCACATAGCTTAAAAACTTGCTTTGCATTGGCCAGACGAGGTTTTAATTAGTTTAGAGCCATGAAAAATTATAAGATCGACTTACAATATTCAATAAAAAGGGTGAATGACTGTGGAACTAAAAAATTAAATTTAACAATTCCCATTAATCACAAAACCTAAAAAAATCACGTTTTCAAAAAAAAACAGAACACTTTTCATCACTACATAACTACATAGATTAGATTATATGATTGACCAAAAAATTTGATAGAATAAAATAGACAAAATTTGCAAATAAACATATTAATAAAACAAACTTATTCTAAAAAGGGGTGTTTATTTTAAAAAGAAAAAAAAGAAAGGGGGTGTTTTCAGGTGATGTCTCGATCGGCACTCGGCCACTACAATCAGGTAGTATTTTCAAAAATTCAAATCATGCATGAATACTATTTCAACTATTTTAAATTATCTGCCATTTTAGTTGTCATAAAATAAATAAAGTGTATATTTTACCATCAATCATTATGAACTCGTATAGTTTAATATCATAATATTAATGTTTTACATTTAATATGAGAAATAGTTTTATACTCTATAATATATAATTTATATGTTGTTAAACTAGAAAGGATGAACAAGCTTATGAGAGGGGTGAATTTTATGATTGTCAAATATTAAATCTTTATTTCAATAAAAAGAAATCTCTAATATGGATGAAATTACGCTACACTGTTGTATACCACTAGTCTAATTGGCTATATGTAGTCCGATTGCCATACTATCGGTACTTCGACTGTCTTGATGCTGCCAATCCGTCTACCAACTTTTCGTCGATCTTAACTACTTATGAATAAATAACATCACAATATTATTTCATCAAGATATATATATATATAGTGCATATCAAGCACTCATTTCTATTTTAAACTAATACTAACTTTTCTTTCTTACAAAAGTTATACTCATATAATTTTAACCCCTTGTCTTTTTATACCCAAAATCTCTATATCTAGATAGGAGTCCCTCAAATTCTAAGATCAACTAGGTATAGAACTCTTATTCATAATAGAACTTAATCTCTCGTATTTCAAACCTTTTACAATTTTCTAATTTAATTTTTATCTTTCTTCTTGGTCTCATATTAAATTTATTCGTAATTTCTCCGATACTTATACACACAACTTATGAAATCTGTTAAGAAATCATCCCACATAGTTTCCATCTATCATATATTATATTGTGCTTAACTTCTTTATTTCTTGACCGATCTAAAACTAAGTTCCCCTAAACCTAGTCTTAGTCCTATCATTAACATATGTTGGCCTCAAAAGCCTCCTAACTCTAATCTAACTTTGTTATATAGCGTCTTGACCGTGTTGGACCTTCGCTCCTCTTGAGCATACTCCTGGTCATTACTATTAAATAAGATTGATATCAAATTACATGTATATAAATAGACAAAACAATTATTTCTAAACATAGATATTATAACATAAATCATGTTAGTCACACACACTCATACAACACCATAAATATTTCTAAATAAATTTTTATTAATTAAATTATTTTGAAATCCAATTGTTTATCATAAAATATTAATCAATGATTCAACAATCTTCCCTTTTGATGAATGTACTAGCAACATCTTCAATATGTAAATTGATGTTTATGAAAAATAGAAACCAAAGAGATATCAAAATTGTCAGAAAATTTGCCAATTAATCATAAAAACTAAAAAAATAAAATTTCTCCAAATTTCTCCCTGTGTCAAATTTCTTCATTTTTTAACCATGTATTTTGTATATATTTACCTCCATTTGACAATTATTTTTTCAAAAATGTAAAAGAGAGAATAAAGAAACAATAAGTCCAAAATGTTATGATTTCATAATTATTATTTGTAGTAAATAACTTTTATTTTTAAGGAGATTTGAAGTATACTAAAGGCAATCAGTTTTGCAGGATAACAGAGATACATTGATCAAGTCGTAAATAACCATAGGCTAAAATCCAAATATGAATCAATGATATTAAAATCAAGATCAAATCAACATTTAAATTTTATGATTTCAACAATTTATAATTCAACGCTTCCGTTAGTATAATAGTTGAACAAAATAACCCCATACATAATCAAGTTGAATTAAACACTCTTTCTCAAATTTACTTACTCTTTCATAAAAATTGATAGCTTTCAATAAACAATTAAGTTTGGTCATTTTAAACTTTGACATTATGCATATAAAATCAAACTCTCAATTACATTGGATATACCCTTGTTATTATTACTGTTTGCAAGGATTCGTCACTTATTATTTTTCTTATCATAGATATATGCTTGTCATGAATATTGTTTCTAAGAATTCGATTTCTATTTTTACCTCCTATAAAGTGAATACAAGTAAATTAATTTTATCTATACTTGAGGAATTATAAGAGCATTAGAGGAATGATTTAAACTAGAACTAGTTTTAACATTACATATTTCTTTAATTTAAGTAAAAGAATTATGTGTCATGCATCATATCTCTTAAAAAGTAGTAGTAAAGTCTTATATAAAGAATAAAACACAAACAAACTATACTAGAAATCAATAAAGCTCGCTAACAGGCAAAAAAATATGTGAGAGTTAAAAATTAAAGCTCTTATTTTTTTAATTATATTTATTTTCATATTAAGAATATACAAATCACCCATCTCTTGAACTAAACCTTAACACTTACAAAAATTATACTCATATGGTCTCAACCATTCATCTTTTTATACCCAAAATATCCATCTTTAAGTAGGAGTAGTACTGCTACTCCTATTTAAAGTCAAACCCTTAAATTTTAAGATTAATTAGGTGTATAACTCTTATTCCTATTAGAATTCAACCTCTCATGTTCCAAAACTTTTAAAATCTTCTAATTCAAATTTTCTCTTTCCTCTTAGTCCCACTTTAAATGTATTTATGATTTCTCCAACGCTTTATAAACATAACTTATGAAGCTCGTTACGAAATACTCTCATACGATATCCATCTATCATATGCTATTTTATACTCAACTTTGTCATATAACATTCTTTACCATTCAGACTTTAGCTCTCTTTGAACCATTCCCGGTCCCGTCATTAACAGATAATATCCCGACTCTAATCCAACTTTATTATATGGCGTTCTGATCGTGTCAGGCATCTGCTTCTCTCTGAACGAAGTCCCAATTGTAACTATTAAACAAAATTGACCTTAAGATAAAATAATAGTTTCTAAATACAGATATGTTAACCTAATATATATTAGTCATACACACTCATATAACATAATAAATATTTCTAAACCAATTTTTTATTAATTCATTCATTTTTAAAGTTAGTTATTTATTATAAAACATTAATCATAACAGAGTTAACATAAAATTAAAATAAAAAAATAATAAGTAATTTGGAACAGACATGGCAGTATTTATAAAACCTTTTTGTGTACGCTAACGGATCATCGATGAACTGACGTGCAGGCCACCCAGCAAATCATCTGCAACTAATTACAAGAAGATAGCTTTTGGTTCACGAGGTGGGCCTTTCATTGCTGGATAGGCCTTAGAGTATGTGAGACATGGGTCTTACACACTCTCTAAATGGGCCGAACCAATAACAACCGGCCCATAGCATGAATATATCTATCTATACATATACTAATTTTGCCCTTTATAAAACATTCAGTTGGTGTAAAACCACGACCGTAGATTGTGTAAAATCCTGGGCTTCCTGACCTACTTATCGATCTAATGATTTTTTCTGTTATTTTTAACATCACGTAAACACTAATGTTAATAAAAAGTTCAAATTATCTCTGAATGGTACGAATTACTTTCTAACTTTCTAAACTATACTTTTAAATATTATGCGCATCAAACTTTTTAAACGAAACAGATAAACCCTGTAGAGAGCGGTTTTAACTGAGTTGGCAGACGTCTCAACGTGGCAGTCTTGTGTCCTTTTCTTTATTTTGCTAACTTCTACTCTCTTTTTCTTTTATATGCACGCTTTTTAAATAATATATATAAGTTACTTTAAAAATTATATCAATTATTTTTAAAAAAATTAAAGATAATACTTAAGACACACGTTTTACGTGCTAACAAGAAGTTCCGACAAGTTAGCAAAGGAAAAATAATCCACAGTCAATCCTCTTTTTTTCTTCTCCCTTCTAGTCAATTCTCTCCCTGCCACACCCGCTTCTCTCCATTGATGTCCCCTACGACCTCGCCAGCAGCCGTCGCTGTTCACCATATTCGTTGCTAGTCTCCACGAGCCGGTCCTGTTGACATCTTTGCAAGCTCGCTTTCTGTCGATCTCCCTGGGAGAGGAGGGAAGGAATGGAAGGGAGGGGAATCGGGAGACGGAGAGGATAGAGACGCCGGCCAGCAATCTACCTGACTCTCCCCTCTTTGATTTAGGCTGTTGTTGCTCCACGGAGACACTGACACTGACAAGGTGGTCATGTTGAAAATGTCTCGGGCGACCACGCCGACATCTGGGAGGTATATTTAGCTCTAGTACAGACCGGTCGACTTCTTTCCGTAGCTCGAGGTATGTGCACCGAGAACTGGGAGGTTCGCCTAGCTCTGGTGCAGGTACTTCGACTCGCTCTCTATCTCGACGATGTAGGTATGGGCGTGCCAATCAATTTGACTCTATAATTGACAAGGAGGTGAGACGAACGGGTCAGTCGGACGATGGGTCGATATAAGCTGGCCACCGATAGGATCGAGGTGATCATCCGCCGCGTCCGGATGGCTCCTGCTATCGGCTGGTCGCTGATAGGTATTGAGACGCTCTTCCATCAGCTGGGAAGCCGATAAAGGCGTGGATAAATATCGACGAAGGACGTGATGAATCCGGGTGTAGCGAAAGTGAGATCCTAATCCATCAGTCGCAGAGCCGATAGAGACATCAAAGGGTATTCATAGAACAGCAAAGCACATGGGATCTCTCCTGGTTGCCGACCGAAGTTGTACCGCTTGTTCATCGGCTGGAAAGCCGATGAAGACATATACGAACTGGCAAAGAATCGTATAAAAGACACCGGCTGCAAAGCCGATGCCGCTCTGGATATAGCAGCACGAGACCCGTCGTCCGCCGTGACGACGCCACCAACACCGAATCTCAAAGATCGGACCTAACCGAGACAGTACGAGACTGAGGTCAATAGCAACAGGATGGTGGATGCCGGATCGGTCATGCTGAAGTAAGGACGAAGCGAACCCATCGGCTAGCTGAGCCGATGAAAGGGCGTCTTTCTAAAGATAGGCGTGCATCGGCTTGAATGCCGATGCACTTGGCGTGGCGCTCGAGGGAAGTCTCTGAAGACTGGTGCGTATCGGCCAAGGAGCCGATACACTGGACATGGTGATTAGGGCATAGATAACTTATCGGCTAACACTCCGATGAAACGTCGTACAGAGACCTATTGGCCTACATCTCAATTTACTATCGGTAACCTTGTAGGTTGAACATAACCGATACAGCACGAGACCGACGACAATAGAGAGAGCTTGATAGACCAATAAACCTTGTACGGACGTGGTGCGATACATCCGATCTACCTAAGAGGTCGAACTTAACCAATACAGACTTAAATAAAGTAAGACATACCGGAATAGTGGTGGGACTTACCCTTCGCCGGAGATCGAACTTAACTGATGTAACCCCGTGTTGAGAGCCAGAACACGCCGATAAAACCTAGATAAACTAGGGTGGCGATGTGCCAAATTTGTATTGATCGAAGGATGATTTATAGGTCCCCAAGGGGTCTATATTTATACCCTGACATTACAGAGTCCGACACATTTATAACAATCATCGGACGTTATTTTCTAACAAAGATAAAAGAAAAATATTTTTAAGAAAGTAACTAAACTAACTAAATTTTTCTATCTATATAAAATACGATTTACATAGACAGAATGTCATGAGTTCTACAGCTCTTCCTCAAACTCGGTCTTATTTGAATAATCTTCTATAATTGGACCAAATCCTTTCTTGCTTCTTGCATTGATTTCTTTCCTATAGCAATCAGACTTTTCTTTACTAAACCGATCGTCCTTCCAATCTTTTTCTAGGCTTATCAAATTTTGGTGTTATCACAAGGATAGAGGTATTGGATCTGGCTGCCTAGCGCTGCGGCCTTCCCCTCCAACCCGATGCCCACGCCAATCAAAGAGGCCACGGTGGAGTAGCGCCGCTGCCTCCCTTTCCTGCTGGTTAATGGTGGTGAGATCCATCGGGCTTACCGCCTTCCTCAGAGGGCTCCTCCTGTGCCAATCAACATCGAGCGCTGATGCAGCAGCAGCCGCCACCGCGATTCTATAGGACGCGAAGGTGGGGGAACATGTGGAGATCGGGGCAATGCAGCATCCATCTTCCTCCGCCATCTTAGGGAGGTCACCGTCGTCTTCTTCCACTAGCTCATGGAGGGCATCCACCACCTCCTCCCTACTCTGTTCGGGGTTATCTCTTCTCGTTTTTCGTGCATATATTCTTTCAACGGTTAAATTATACTTTTTAAATATATATATATAGAAAAGTTAGTTTAAAAAATTATATTAAATTATTTTTAAATTTTTTTAATATTTAATTAATTATATAGTAACGTTGTGCATAGGGTATCGGAATTCAACGACTAACTCACCCCGAGGAGAGGACAGAAGATGTTAACACTAATATATGATGTCCACTGATTTTTTTAATTATTTTTTATGTGACTGAACTACATTCTGATCAAATCCGTTTCGAATTGAGGTAGAGAGATTATTCGTCTGATTTAAAAATTCTACAGCTTACCATATCTATCTGATTTTGTACTTTAGATTAATTCCTGTTGTCACGATAATTAGGTGGTATTTGGGACTTTTTCCTAATCGCATCGACCTAACGACCTTTTCCATTCTTTTTTGTTTTGTATTATAGGAGTACTCAACTCGATTTCTGTTATGAGAAGTGTGACGGCATGCATGTATGTATATATAGTGCTGCTGCAAAACGCCATATGTAAAGCAGACTAACAGAGTTCGAGCCTAGGAGTTGAGGTTAATTAATCAATTTAGCAAGAAATCAGGATCCTTGCTTTTCTTCATTTTTTGTTTAATTACGCTCTGCCTATGACCTTTAAGAAAAAATTCACACATTAGTTCAGGCTCACTTCACGTGTACCTTTAATAATCCTGGAATTCAAAAGTTTATTAATGTAGATTGAAACTCAGTAACAATAGTTTATTAATGTAGATTGATAAATTCAAATTTAATAAAGCGAGTTTTAACTTACGTGGACTATTCTTTAATCCAATCAGCAAAAATTCAATTTTTAACTAATATATGTAGCATACATTAAAATTTTATTATCTATTTATAATAGTAAAAATAATAGCCTATGTAATATATGGATTGGCGACTAGTTTGATTAATTTCTCGTGAATTTTGAACAAAGTAAAGAGACTTATGACCTGGGTTGGATGAAATCAATTTATCTGTATTAGTAGTATTTGAAAACTATCGGTAGCATACCTTTCCGTTCTATAATACTTATCAGGTTAAACTTTAGAATTTGACCATAAATAACTTTTATTAGAAGGATAAAGACTATAAGATTAATTAATTTTAAAGGTACTTCAATAAAATTATATATTTTTTAATATTTCTATATGTGTTATAATAGAAAATGATAACCAAAATTGTTTTTTTAGCACGTGTTATTATCCAAAACGATAATATTACGTAACCGGACGGAGCAGTATTTTCTACGTAGCTGTCCTCCGTGAGCACTGTAACATACGAGATCAATTAGTAACAATTAACATAAGCTGGATTAATTGCAGATTTGTGGCGCTGATGTGTACACCAATTAAGTCCAGCCGTGTCAATATATCGATAATATTGTTAAAAACTACTTTTTAAACTCGCCTGACACTAGAAGCATACATGTCTGCTATATTAGCTAGCAATTAAAGCAATAAAGACACACTATTATGTGTAGCTTATATACCTCTCCGAGTTTAGATTTAGTTTTATGTTAGTTCTGGAAGTGCAAAAATAGAAAATAGTGCGAGGTTCAATGGTCAATACGGCGATTAAAAGGGTTAATCGGTAAATTAATCGCTGATCGTTCGACAAAATACCGTTCCAAATCTCTGGTGCGTGTCGTTTTTCTTTCCGTACACGTATAAACGGCCGTATAGTCAGCCGTATGGACCAAATTTACCACACTGGTTTGTCTAGCTAGCTACTAATTATTTGGTATTCTTAGATATTTTGATAATCTGTTCATATTTTAATCTATACTACAAAATAGAATAGTATAATCCTTTTAAAATAAATATGAAACAATTAAGAGAGCCTTGACAGCTAGATAGCATAATTTTATCTGAGGGTAATTTATTATGTTTAACAAACTACAACGACTATGAGTTTTTATTTTCATAGCAACTGAAATATCATGCACATGCTATGAGCCTAAATACTATACAGTTTTAAATATATTGGAGTGTGCAAACAAATTGTTTATGGATCGAAATCAAGCTGCTATTGGTGATTGTGTTTTTTTCCCCGGCCTGTAACAGGGTGCAGCATTTAGTCAAAATGGCAATGCAAATTGAACTACGTATAACTAAGCGCCGTAATTAAACGTCTCAAATTAAACCCAGCCCATACATATTTTATAGTTGGGAGCTAAGTCTCCCAAGAGGGGATTAACAAATCAAATATTTGAGGTTTCAGCTATATAGTGCACACTATTTCACTATTTTTATTCCTATGCCGGCATATTGTGCACATTGGTTAATTAGATCATGTTTATCAACGACATAATATTAGACATTTGATGCATGTCACGCCCGGAATTATCATCTAAAATTTGAAATATTTAATCCCTATTTAGAAATCAGTCAAGATGTAGAGGTAGATGAAACCTCTCAAACAATTAAATATCTAACTAATAAAAAAGAAAATACCGATAGAGATGAATCCAACTTCACAAGCTTGACTAGTAATCAGGCTAATTCTCCATATCAACTTAATTATTCTTCTGATGATTAATTATTATAAAATGAGTACATAAAATACATAAAAGTAACATAGCAAAAATACAAGTTCACGAGATATACCAAACAATGGCATAATATGGCTAATTTATATAAACAATATTTAATAAAAATTTAGAAAATAGTAAAAAAATTAGATAATTAAGCAAAATTAATTCACTGTACAACCTATCCTGGTTACATAGCCCAAACCACTCCATATCTAAAATTACCATAAATATCTTAATTAGCATAATATTTAGCATTAATAAAAAAATATTAGACAAATCACGAAAAACACTATTAGGCTCACCCATACTACAAACATAGCTATTTGAATAGTTTTACTCTACCTAGAGGTGTATAGATTTAATCATAAGACACAATCGCATAGCATGTTAACATGCACCTCAATATCACCCTTTGTATAACATGCGCAACAAAATGGTCACTGGCTAAATCTCTAGTAAAGGTGGCCCAACCTCTAAAATAGAAAAACTCTTGACTCTCTAATTTGGATTTAATACTGTCATGTAGGACTTACTACCACTATAAATTTATTGACACTACTACATATAAACTAAACATACTATGGTGACTACTGTTAGAATATGCTATACTACAGATTTAGCCATTACCTACTCTAGCTAGTGGTTAGTACATTGAATGCTTCACATATTAGCTCACGAACCGGTCCTTTATTATCATAAATATGACTATCACAAATATATGTGTGTGACTTGACTTACTGCTTTGTAAAGACTTCTGAACCATCCTTAACGAAGACGGGCTCTCTAAAAATGTCAGAAACTAAATGCAAAAAATAAAACTAACTAAAACAAGACATAACAATAGAGAAATAATAAATTTTGATATTTTTAATATATAGATATTAAATTTTAGAGAATTTACCAACTTTAACCAATTGATTTGGAATTAGAATGAATTAGTTATGATTTTTCTAAGATTAAACCAATATAAAGCCTATACAGAAAGTAATTAAAGATTATGATGCAATAAAGAATTATTTTTAAATGGGAAAAAGAAATTATTGCGTCACATAAACTCGGTTCACCATAGACCAGGTGCACAAAAGTGGTCTATAAGAATCAACGACTAGGATTAATTTGACCAAGGTTGATCGAGATCAATGGTTGAGATCAATCGGGATCTAGGGCTTGGGGTGGATGTCATGTAACCATCCAACTAGCTACCATGGAGGATGCGGAGGGTGATGTGGCATTGATGTGGAAATGCCGGCGATGAGCAGTATGGAAACCTATGGTCACTAGCGCTGCACGACACGACGATGCAAACCGAGAGCATCAGGACAACGAGCACGACAAGGGGAACTCACTAGATGACAACACAATGAAAAATGATGACGAATGACAATCGGTGATGAGGTGAAACCAGTGGAGGCTTCGTGTTGTCGACGAGAGTAGCACTCTGGCAGTGAACAACGACCATGAACTAGTAGACGAGGCACGACTCCTTGTGGACCTAGTGGACTGCAGTGGTGGTGCGACTCAGTTGGAGTCAACAGGTGGCAGCAACACTCAAGCTCGCACCATGGCTAGGGCTAGGCGACACAGCGGCCTAAAGTAAGGGTGGTGATAGAAAGAGGAAGGGATGTGTCTCTTATTCATAGTACGGAATAGGTGAGTTCAAGGAAGAAACGATGACTAGGTGGATGAAAATCCTATGGTCTTCATCGGTTGGATAAGCTCGAGTTTGAGCTCGATACAACATCAAACAGACGTGGTTTTGCTTTGATTCTTAGGGGAAAGGTTAGAGGAGGATAAAGAAATAAAAACCCCTTAACTATTTTGGAAAAAGGACGATCAGGGAGACCAAATTCAATGCAGATTCAGTGATGGCTCAAACTCCGCCTCCGACCAGATGTTGAAAAGGGGAGAGAAGGGCGCTGCAAGCCAGCTGGGCTGCCTTGGGCTGTGCAGGACAATGGCGATGTGGAATGAGGGTCGAGCACACAAAGAGGCGCTGGGCCAAATTCGGTTTAGTGGCATAAGGGAAATTTTAAAAGGATTTTTATTTAAATTGTTCACTGAAATACTATTTCATTTATCAAAAATACCTCCCTTACTCAGATAATTCCAAAAAAAATCCAATAGCTAAAGAGTTAAAGAACAAGTAAAGTATTTAATAAATTTTGTCTCCTATTTTTATGCTGAAATTTATTAAGAAATTTATTAAGGTTTCTCTTTTAGGATTTTAAATAATTTATAATAATGTATTAACAAGTATAATATTGGATTAAATGATTTTTTAGGCATGACAATGCACCGGCATAAAATTGGATCACCACACCCTTTAAGTATAAAAATTAGAAGTGCAAAAATACAATATATATATATATATTTATCAGCCCTTTAATTAATTTGTGTTGTTTTCTATGTTTTGTGATTTTGTTTAAAATATATATATAGTCCATACAAAATAGGCAATCTTTTTCTGAAGTTGGAAAATCAGGAGAAAACGATATTCTATCGTATATAGAATAGATAGATCTCAGTACTAGCTCTATGTCATACACACAGCTAAGGGGGGGGGGGGGGGGGGGGAGCTGGATCTGGGTACATGCTACAGTCTCTACCAGCTCTCCGGCCGGTGCTAATTATACTGCTGACGGATGCTGGAATACAAATCCCAAAATCCATTTACACCATAGAATTTGGTCCAAAATTATTTAACTTGTAGCACAATATAATATGCAGTGATCAATCAACGTCGAAATTAAGCAAGAAAAGAAGTTGTGTAGTAGACAAAGAAAAAATAAATTAAATTAGCTCACTAGGTCAAGAAAAAGGAAAGAAGATATATATATCAATATATGCACTCTAGAAACATGCATGCATCTTGATCCCAGCCAACAAAATAAAACTTGTAGATAAGAGAAGATGAGTCTGACCCATCACCATGCACGGATGCCTTCTTCCATTAACTCCTCGCGATGAGAAGGCAAGATTGGGCATGTATATAAGCTAGGTTGGTCTTATAATTTGTAGATCTAAGCATCTAGCAGAGAGAAGGGTTCATGGTTCTCTTCTAGCTAGCTAGGGTTTAGTAAGCTTCTTGTGCTGCCATGAGATGATGGAACTGCCAGATGATCTAATGGCTCTAGGTTTTGTAAATCATCAGCAAGAGAATTACTGTCAGATCATGCTGGCAGCTTCATCCACTTGTGGTGCACCATAGATATGAGAGAGAGAGAGATGTGGGGGAGAAAAGGGAGGTTAGGCCAAGATGTGGTTGTGAAAAGAGTGATTAGGGCTTCTTATTGAGCTTTTGGCCGTGCTAACGCATGCCTGTTTGGACTACTGCTGCTGGGAGGTGCTGTGGAAGAATAATTCAGAGGCTGTGGACCTTGTGGTCCCTGGTAAGATGGGAAGTAGAATAATGGCATGCTCACCCCACCATCATGCATGCAAGCTTTTTATCTATGCATATAATTAATCGTGTTAGTATGGAATTCATTCATTATGGTACATGTCGCTACTTCAGTTGCACAATAGAGATAATTAAAAGAAAATACATTTCACCATACATGAACATGAAGTACAACAAAGCCAATTCACTATTTATCGTTATAATTTTAGTAGGCAATAATTAGAGATGAGAGAGAGAGAGCTAATTTAAATTTACAAAGCTATGACTAATAACTTAAACACTATATTATATTTTACTATACTAATTTAATAATTCATAGTGCATCCATGAGTAAAGATATATGCTAAAAAAACCACATTATTAAGGCATCTATGATGCTTTTGAACCCAACTAGTAGTGTAAATACTGGTGCGCATAGCAATATTCCTATAGTGCAATGACAAGGTAGGGGACCATGCTCCTTGCAGCACTGTTCTAATGCAGCCACGCTAGTCGCTAGCGCATGCTCATCATCAAAGGGAACAAAAGGCTTATCCCTGAATTAACATAAGCTAACAAGATCATGTGATCTCTCCCTGCCTATCTCTCAAGACAAGAAATGTGACATTGGTATTTCTTAATATGTTGTGTCTCTTACTTTTTGACCAGGTCTTCTATTCGTCTCGTCCACATAAATTAAGGGGAAGATAAAAATAAATTAATTAATAAGCCCATATCAGTTAGTTCATTTACATATAAAAAATTAAATATGCCTCCATATAATAGGTGTTGTGTCTTACATGGAGACACACAAAAGGGCTAAAACTAACTCACTTGGTAGCTAGGATCCATCCATGCTCAATTACACATTAATCATTATCAATGTCTAATTCTAAATATCCCTAACTTAATTCAATTTATTTTCATGTTCATAGTAAAATATACGTAGTTACAATTAAAAAAATCATATGTTAAAAAAATCGCAGTTCAGGCTTTTTTTTTTGCTTGTGCTCTTATACCAAAGCAAAAAAATTAAAGGCTCTAGAGCCATCGTTCTAAAAGAAAAGGCTGTAGTGCTATACCGGGGACAGCCCAACACATATGGTCTTGGCCTCACGTTTTTCAAAGCCTGATTAATTTAGGCCCAACTGTCCGGATCATTGACCAAGATTCTTCTCTAAATAAAAATGTTTTCTTTAGTTTACTCTCACAAAGAAAAAGTTCTCTTTTTCCGTCAAGAGTACACCACGGTTGACAGTTCCACACTCCTGCCCTCTTGGAGTTCGATCGATGGAGCAGAGCCAGCTCCCCAGAGTGAAGCTGGGCACCCAGGGCCTCGAGGTAACTGCACTACCTTCAAGCTAGCTCCGACTCCGATCCTCCTGTATGCGTCGGAAATGTTTTCTTTCGGTGGTGAGGAAAAGACGCGATCTTTAGAGAGGAATTCAGACAAAAAGATGCGATTTTGTTTGCTCCGCGCTCACAACGGGAGAGGAGAATGCTGTTTTCTTTCTTTCTTTCTTTCTTTTTTGTTACGATTGGTGGTGTGTTTGATGCTAATGAGGTTCGATTCGGATGTGCTAGGTTAGGTTTCCAAGCTTGGGTTCGGGTGCATGGGCCTCACCGGCGTCTACAACGCGCCGGTGTAGGAGGAAGACGGCGCCGCCGTCGTCAGGCACGCGTTCGAGGCCGGCGTCACCTTCTTCGACACCGCTGACCCCTACGGGCCGCACACCAACGAGGTCCTGCTGGGAAGATAATAATTTATTTATTTTTATTTCTGAATGCGATGTTGAGTTCGTGTCTAGTCAACTAGTGTTGGATTGGTGGCCATCGGAATTCGAGGGGGGGGGGGGATGAGAGGGATCTTTGTGTTGGTGCAGCATGCGTGGATGATTAATCAGTGGCATTTGATTAGCACAAATATTTAGAGGCCTCGTGAATCAGATTCTCATTCTTAGGAGATGTTGTAGTACGATTAGCATGGTATACTCCCATTTTTATCCGAACTCATTTTGGGCAGTTTCAATGTTTGTACTTTAATGATATTGCTCTGTGGTTTCTTGTTCACTAGATTATGTGGAAGCTTCATTATTTTTCCATAAATATGGAGCTAGATGGAACTCTATAATATTTTATTTAACAGTTCTACAAAAATCATCTAAATATTGTCTTTATCTTTTTTTTGTTTTAGAAGGGTGTATTATTATCTTTCTCAACACAAGAAAATGTACCGCACATGCTTTATCGACCTACTATCATATCAACTTGTCTATAAAAAAAGATAGAATTTAGTTGCAGTTAGTACTTAGAATCAGAATTTTCTGCGCAAAATACCTGGTACTTCTGTTTTAACAATGCATACTGCAGAAAGAGAACAGATAGGTGCGGAATGCCCCTCCGCAGGCTATTTTAACTGAACCATGCTCCTAGCTTTTGTGCAGATAACGCAGGTAGTATTGATTACTATTATGCCCTATCCACTAGTTAGTGATGTTTTGCTTACCATTTCCGAGATGGCCGTCAGTGAGCCCCAATCTTGTGCGAGCAGCAGTCCATTGTAGCAAGGCTAGTGCCTCAATGACCATATGATTTCATCTATAATTTTTGTTTGAAACCAAGGTTTCAGCTATAATGAAGGAGATTCCCTTGTCCCACATCACCAATCTTATTCCTCCTTAATATGTGACTTGAAGCCTTTTTTTCTCAGTAACCGATGAATAATTTGGGTATGTTGTGTTGACCAGGCACTAAAGCAATTACCTCGTGAGAAGGTACAAGTGGCCACCAAGTGCAGCATTGCAGGATTTGACACCAATGACATGATTGTGAAGGGCACACTGGATTATGTGCGTGCATGCTGTAAAGCAAGCCTTGCGTGCTTTGCTGTTGACTACATTGATCTGTACTATCAGCACCACATTGATCAGTCAGTGCCCATAGAGGAAACTGTGTGTATGAGAACATTTCTTTTACAAACCTTGTTCTGTGCTTTAAATTCCTTACATTTTGACTGACTTCATCAGTGGGCAAATGTAGATGGGTGAAGTAAAGAAGTTGGTCGAAGAAGGGAAAGTTAAATATGTTGGCTTATCTGAGGCCAGTGCTGGTACCATTAGACAAGCACACGCAGTTCACCCAATCACTGCAGTGCAGATGGAGTGGTCTCTATGGACCAGGGATATAGAGGAGGAAATAATCCCACTGTGCAGGTTATACTCCCAATTCCATATACTTGTTACAACATTTTTACTCTAATTTACTTCCAAGAAATTCAAGTACTTGCATGTTTCTGAAGGTAGTTTCTACTGTTCCTTTTCCATCAGCACTTATAAGTTACAACAGGATGTCAGGAACCTTGTTCGTGCCGCTGGATCTTAAGGAATGGTTTTGTACGTCTGACATTTTTAATATCATTTTTCCAAATAAAGCATATTAGGATATGTTGAGATAGAGTTCTTTCTTCCGTTATATTATTAACTCCTATTTAAGCTTGTGCATCATTAACACCTTGTTCATTGAACTTTCCCATCGTTTCAGCATGCCACTCATGCAAAGCATTATTTGTATTCAGGGAGCTTGGCATTGGAATTGTTCCATATAGCCCACTTGGCCGTGGCTTCTTTGCTGGCAGGGCAGCTGTACAGAGCATACCATCGGGGAGTTTACTGGTAAAATTAAATTCACACTACTATAGTCTTCTTCTATACAGAGAGGTTTGGGTGTTGTCTTCTATTCTGCAGTTTAATAAATCCTATGATTTAGTATTTCTCATTTGCCTCTTCACAGTCTAAACATCCAAGGTACAACGGGGAAAACTTGGATAAGAATAAAGTTCTCTATACACGACTTGAAGAGCTTGCCACCAAGTATGGCTGCTCCCCTGCTCAGCTTGCCCTCTCCTGGGTTGGCGATGACATTGTTCCAATCCCTAGTTGTTAGACACCACTGGCCTGGATTGTATATATATAGATCCGACCCTTCTTATATACGTTTTAGGGTCTTAGTCACTGTACACATTCTACATGGTATCAGAGCGAGTCTAGACATCCCCGGCGCGCTAGCTTCTATCTCCGGCGAGCTGACTCTTTCCTCCTCGTCGTCGACGTCTTCTTCCCGTCGCCGACCCTCTTCCCGGTACTCTTCTTGCTCTCTCGCCCCCGTTTTCCTCTTCTCCTCGTCTCTTCCGCAGTCACCTTCTCTTCTCCATTCCACCTCCGCGCAACCAGGCGACGGTCTCGATCCGCCTCCTCGTCTCGCCTCGCACCCATCTCCGCTCTTCTTCTTGCTTCGTGCATCTCTCCTTCTCTGACGCCGGCGCACCTCCATGCTCGTCGTCTCCATCGGCTAAACTCGTCCGTCTTCCCATCGGCTGGAACCCTCCCTCAGTTCTCGCCTTTTCCGACACGCTCAACGGCTCTCGGACGCGAACCTTCTCCCCTCACGTCCGAACCAGTCAAACGTGTCCATGTGTCCACGGACACGAATCCCTGCCTCCTGGACGCGAACATATTCTCTTCGCGTTCGGCCACTCCTCGCTTTTTTCGCATCCGCCCCACTCCATGGCCTCCACGAGTCCACGGACGTGAATCTCCTCTTCACGGACGTGAATCTTCGCACGCCCGTGACCCAACTACTCTCTGACCCACCCACTCTGTCACCACCTCCTCACCTACTCCGCTGCTTACTCCCCATCGGCCAACCATTCCTCATCGGCTGGCCGGCCCACTTCTCATCGGCTTCTCACATCTTTGATCGGTCGATTCGATCCCTCCCATTGGCTTCTTTCTCACATCGGCTCTTTGCTCCCGTTCTCCCATCATGACCATCGAGTCCGCTCTTAGCTCTGGCACTCTCCCAGTCGCCGAGTCTGCTCCGGCCATCGGTGCATCAGACCATACCTCGGGCACCACCTCGCCGATCTTCTCTCCTCCTTACGCTGCTGTGAACGTGAAATCTCGCGTTCCTATCTCCCTTGACCGCAACGCCAATTATTCCAAGTGGGTTTTCTTCTTCAAATCCCTCTGTGGAAAATTTGGCCTCCGGTCCCATATTGATGGCTCCGTTCCACCTCGCCCCGATGATCCTCAGTGGGACATCGCCGAGTGTTGCGTGCGCAGTTGACTGCTCGGCTCGGTCGACGACTCTATCCTCAACCTCGCCATGGACAATACCGATCCCATCACCCGGGATCTCTGGGTGGCCATCGAGCGGATCTTCCTAGCCAACAAGCAGCCTCGCGCTATCTTCCTACTCAACGAGTTCCACTCTATGGTATAAGGCGACTTCTCTGTCTCCTCGTACTATCAGCGCCTCAAAGTTAAGGCTGCTGCTCTCCAGGACGTCAGCCACCCTGTGGCCGATTCTCAACTCGTCCTCGTCCTTCTGCGAGGCCTCAATCCCCGCTTCTCCAACACCGCCGATGACATCGCCAATGCCACACCTCTTCCATCGTTCGCCCGGGCTCATGACATGCTAGTTCTTAAAAAACTCCGTTTGGCTAACGATGAGATGACAGTGGCCCACACCGCTCTTCTTGCCGCAGCCGATAATGACTGCCGAGCTTCTTGCGCTGCCCCTTCCTCTCGTGGTTCTGGTGGCCATGGCTCCGGCCACAGCACCACAGCTCGCACCAGGAAAGGCAAGGGCAAAGGCAAAGACAGGACCTGGCAGGGTCCGACGCCCTCACGACCTACCTCGGTTCCTGCCCACCCTGCCGGTCCCACGGGTCTGTGGCTTTGCTACAACCCCTGGGCGCCCCAGCCCCAGCCACGCAGCCTCATTGGCTGGCAACCCGGGGTACTTGGCGCCCATCCCCAGGCTCACCTGGCATCGACTCCCGTTCTGCCGCCTCAGCCGATGCTACCGACCCCATCCATCCAGTCGGTTCTCTCCTGGAACCAGGCTGGCCTCGTCGCTGTCCTTAACCAGATGACGCTCCAACCACAGCACCCTTGGTTGCTGGACTCTGGGGCGTCTTCACACATGGCGTCATCGGCTGGTATATTTCGCTCCTGTCACCCCTCTTCCTCCCCTTTTGTCACCATCGACAATGGTCACTCTCTTCCTGTCCAATGCCGAGGTGACTCCTCTCTGTCTACATCCAGCACTAACCTTTCCTTACGCAATGTTCTTATCGTCCCCTCCCTTATTCACAATCTTATATCTGTTCGCTAATTCACAATAGACAACAACTGCTCCATTCAATTTGACGCGTCTGATTTCTCTATGAAGGATATCCCAACCCAGCGACAGATCCTTCGCTGCCATAGTGGCGGAGATCTCTACACCATTCCCGCTGCGCCGTCCACTCCACACGCCAGCGTCGCCCTCTCCACCAACCTTTGGCACCTTCGCCTCGGCCACCCTGGCCCCGATGCTATCGCCACCCTCCGCCGCAGCGCCTCCATCCGATGTACTCACAGCAGCTCCACAGTTTGCCACTCATGTCAACTTGGCAAACATGTGCGTCTGCCCTTTTCTAGTTCTCTCTCCTGTACCTCGCGTCCATTTGAACTTATACATTGTGATGTATTGACGTATCCAGTTAAAAGTGTCTCCGGTAATCAGTATTATCTCGCTATACTTGACGATTACACACACTATTGCTAGATCTTCCTGCTCATCCACAAATCCGAGGTCGCCTCTCACCTCACTCATTTCGTCACGTACGTGTCCACTAGGCTTTACAAGCCGATAACGGTACGGAATTCGTCAATCATACCATTACAAACCTCCTCACCTCGCAGGGCATCCATCTCCGGCTCTCCTGCCCCTACACCTCTCCTCAGAACGGCAAAGCCGAGCGCCTCCTTCGCACCCTCAACAATATCAGTCGCACCATGCTACTTCACACCCACTTAACCACCACTTATTGGGCTGAAGCTTTGGCTACTGCGACGTACCTTCTCAATCGGCGCCCATGCTCCATTCAAAACAACGTTCCATACGCCCTTCTCTACCGCACGGCGCCCGACTACTCCCACATTTGCGTTTTCGGGTGCCTCTGCTACCCAAATCTCACCGCCACAGCTTCCCACAAACTCGCTTCCCGCTCCACCGCCTGTATTCTCCTTGGCTATCCCACCACTCACAAGGGATACCGATGTCTTGACATTTCAACCTGACGGGTCATCGTCTCTTGTCACGTCATTTTTGACGAGACATGTTTTCCCTTCGGTCTAATTCATCCGAGATTCTCCTCTAGTAATCTCGACTTCCTCCTCACCAACACCGTGCCGACCAGGTCTCCTCCACTGTCCTCTCCATCGGCCCCCTCATCGGCCGCTGCTGAGGATTTACCCTTTACATATCCCACCACTACTCGGTCCGATGTTCCCACCATCGGACCCCCATCGGACCCACCTCCATCGGCCGATACCGATCCTATTTATCCTTCAGCCGATACCGTTCCCTCTCCATCGGACACCCCACTTCCATCGGCTCCTCAGTTTCCATCGGCTCCCCCCACCCTATCGGCTGATCCATCTTTATCGGACCGATCGGAATACTCGGCCTACCCGACCTCATCGGCTCAGGCCGATCTAATTTCTCCTTTTCCTCTCGTTTACAGTCGCTGACTCGGAGCCGATGACGCCCCCACCTGACCAGTTCTTCCCATTACTCCCGCATCCCCATCGGCTCCAGTTCCCTCCACCTCTCATATGGTCACCCGCTCCCAGACCGGGTCTCTCCGCCCCACTTAGAGTTACGGTCTCTCTGCCGTCCACAGCTCTATCGCGCCCATCCCGGCGACTTCTCGCTTAGCCCTGGCCGACCCTCAGTGGCGCGCGGCCATGGCCGACGAGTACAAGGCACTAATGGACAACGAGATCTGGCGCCTCGTTCCCCGACCTCCCGGCGCCAACATTGTGACCGGTAAGTAGATTTTTAAACACAAATTCTACGCCAATGGCTCCCTTGCCCGTCATAAGGCTCGCTAGGTCGTCCGGGGTTTCTCCCAACGACCTGGTGTCGACTACGACGAGACCTTCAGTCCCGTTGTCAAACCCGCCACCATCCGAGTTGTCCTCACCTTGGCTGCCTCTCGCTCCTGGCCTATCCATCAACTAGACGTGAAGAACGCCTTTCTTCACGGCCACCTGACGGAAACAGTCTACTGCCAGCAGCCTCCAGGCTTCGTCGATCCTTCTCGTCCCGACGACGTCTATCTCCTTCAACACTCTCTTTACGGCCTCAAACAAGCCCCTCGTGCCTGGTACCAGCGTTTTGCTGCCTATCTTCGGCACATCGGCTTCTTGGCCTCTGCGTCCGATAGTTCCTTGTTCACTTTCCATATCGGCTCCGCCACTGCCTATCTACTTCTCTATGTCGATGACATTGTCCTCACAGCGTCTTCGATATCTCTCCTCGACCAGATCATGGCCCGACTCCACTCTAAGTTCGTCATGACCGATCTTGGTCCTTTCCACCATTTCCTTGGCATCTCCGTAACCTGTTCCATCCACGGGCTCTTTCTTTCCCACCGCTAGTACACCATCGACCTCTTCTAGCGTGCGGGCATGGCCGACTGTCACCCCACGGCCACCCCAGTCGACACTCGAGCCAAACTCTCCGTTGCCGATGGCGCCCTTGTTGCCGATCCCTCTCACTATCGGAGTCTTGCCGGGGCTCTCCAATACCTCACACTCATCCGACCCGACCTCACATACGCTGTCCAGCAAGTGTGTCTCTTCATGCATGCTCCGCGCGAACCTCACCTCGCGTTGCTCAAGCGCATCCTATGCTACGTGAAGGGCATCCTCTCTAGCAGGCTGCATCTCAGCTCCAGCCCCATCGACTCCCTCACCGCGTACTCCGACGCGGATTGGGCAGGCTGTCCCAACTCTCGTCGCTCTACGTCCGGCTACTGCGTTTACCTCGGTGACACTCTCGTATCCTGGTCCTCAAAACGCCAGACTACAGTGTCCCGGTCTAGCGCCGAAGCCGAGTATCGCGCCGTCGCCCACGCCGTCGCCGAGTGCTGCTGGCTTTGCTAGCTTCTCCAGGAGCTCCGTGCACCCCTCTCTACCGCGACCGTCGTCTACTGCGACAATGTCAGTGCCGTCTACATGACCGCCAACCCAGTTCATCACCGACGCACCAAGCACATCAAGATCGATATCCATTTTGTCCGTGACAAGGTCGTATTAGGACAGGTTCGGATGCTCCATGTACCATCGGCATATTAATTTGCCGATATAATGACCAAAGGCTTGCCCACGCCTTTGTTCATCAGTTTTTGGTCTAGTCTCTGCGCCCGTTCTCCTCTCGCTGCGACTGCGGGGGTGTTAGACAGACCACTGGTCTGGGTTGTATATATATAGGCCCGACCCCGATTTATACGTTTTAGGGTCTTAGTCACTGTACATATTCTACACTGGTAATGTGTTAAGCGTATTTAGTACACTATCAGAAGTATTTTTCATGTCTAGGATACTCCATATTTTCAGGCCTAACAAGGTATTTTACATGTCCTAGAATAACATGGTTTCACACGTAAAATCACCTCTGAAAACTAGCTTCAGCTCAATTACTGATTTTTTTAAGCAAATCAAAAATTTATAGCAAATTAACGAAGTTGACAAACATGTCTCTGACTTGGGAGTTTTTGCTGGAAAAATTATGCATCATACTTTGTCAGATTTTTGCAGTAACCTGTGTGTTGGTGTGCCAGTGTGGCCTAACATATCAAATTAGAATGATTTCATGTGCGGAAGACCTACTTGTATGCAGGATGATAATTTCCTATTGATTCCATTCAAAAAGAGGCATACCTTGGCTTGTATAGGGATTTCCTTAATTTTGTGTAACATATATTTTCTTTTGTTCCAACTACCATGGGATGCAGAGCTTTACTTCAATTCTTTCCCTACTAAATGTGAAATGACATGCAAAGCTAGTGTGCTCTGTAAAAATTAATTAAATTATACCACTGTATAGGAGATGCTTCCATCTGTATCCTAATTAAAGCTAAAACTGCATTCTAGAAAAGGCCGGAATCATACGGTGGGGTGAATGGATGCATATGAAGCTTTTATTGTATTGTCCGTCTAGCAGTTAGGGTATGAAGGTTAGTTTTGTCTATTTGTTAAACAAGCCAGGTTATTGCATTACCTGAAATCCTGAATATGCAACAGAGTAAATTGCTTTATTTCTATTCAACTGCTTCGTTTTCTTCTCTTAGAATAGCTGAAGAATTTGAACGGTAAATATTGAAATTTAAGAAGCATGGTTCGTGTGCTAAAAGAAGTCAACGTGAGAAATGTTGAACATACCTGGCTAGTTAGGCATGACTGTTGGCCTTTGATTTGTGCTTTGTATGTAGGGTGTGAGAGTGAATTTGAACAGTCTCCTGGTCATTTGCGCAATTATCTTAATCATCTTGACCTGCAAATTTCAATTAGGTCCCTGTGTTCTTTCATATACCGAAATACATCTAGGTGTCTTGCCACGTCCCTGCCATTTTATTTCAAAAGGAATTACTTCAATGACATGGATGCTATCAGAATTGCAATCATTTTCATTAGTACAAGCTTGGCAGCTGTTTTCCACTTCAGGAAATACAGTGATCTGAAGATCAGATTCCCTGAAAGCATCCCTTTCTTTAGAATATGTTCTTGTTATCGACTGATGTGATTCCCTTATAAAATTATATTCGCGTCGTTAAACTAGCATGACAAAAATTGTCCATAGTCCATAGCTGGTACAGTGAGCAATCTAGATAAAAATGATGTCTTCTTAGTTTAAATTTGTGTGTTCATACATAAGGTGCATTCCATCTAAGAAACTGCCTTTGAATTTAGGCACCACAAAAGTGAAGAACCTTGATGATATCATTGGTGCTGTAAAGATAAAGCTGAGCAAGGAAGACCTGAATGAAATCTCAGCTACTGTCCCTGCTGGCGAGGTGGCTGGGTCCAGAGTTATTGGAGTACTGGAGCCTTATTCTTGGAGGGTTGCAAACACTCCACCTCCAAGGCCATTGTAAATCTTCAGATGCAAATTCAAGATATACTCACTGTGCTATGGTTTATTTCTTTCTAGCCCCGTTGGATAGTTATTCATCAAGGCTTAATTGAACAAACCAAGTTTGTCCATGCCCAAGAGAAGATTGTATTTTTGGCAACAGATGTTATTGGTGCTGTGTGCAATGTATTGATTGCTATACATCATCAGCATGATATGTCATATTGAAGTTAAACTCTTTCTTGTGCACTTAGCTTTTATATCATTCCATGACTAAAATCATTTCTCTTCCATCGTATATTCAGAATGATACTACTATGATATTTTCCTTGATGAGTGGTAGAGGTTACAACATCAGATTTGTAGGGTTTGAGCTCCCTCTTTGCAAGAGCAATAAGAGTCTTGTCGCTTCAATCACAATTAATTTTACATATCAAGATTCTGGCAACTCCATTTATTCCTTCTGATTTGTTACAGCTGATTTGAAGTTGTTACTAGCTGATAGCATAGAAGCCCATGAAAACAGGGATGCTCAGCCTTACTAGTTCTGCCACAAGATTTTACTGCCTTTTCACTGCCAAAGTACTACATTTTACCCCTCAGCTTTTAACTTTTACCTTGCAGAACATGTGCTATTTCTAGTATCATGGGATGTTGAAGGTGATTACTATCTGTTTGCTACTTCTTTGTAAGCCCAGGTTTGTAAACTGTAAGACACATATCTTTCACAACATTTTATAGAGCAGATTAACATATGAATTCTGATGAACTTTGCAGGTGCAGCAAGCAACAAGACGACAATTAGAGTTGCCTAAGTAGGGCTGCACCGGTGGCCATGGTGCCCCTTTCAGGAGGAACCAAGGGAGCAGCTAGCTGACTAGTTTTTTTGAATGGATCTCGAGGCATTGTCCTCGGCTTGCGGCTGCCCATCACGCACTTCGATCGAGCATCGGGGAACGAGCGGGAGCCACGGGGCGATGATGGTGCTAGACCAGGGGTGCCCACCAAGAACATATGTGCCCTCCACAGGTGGAACCTTTGGTTTTCTTGGACCACCATCCAAAATTCTGCCGCTGCTGCAATGCCTGGACCAAAAACCTTGATGCAATTGAAAGCAATGCATGTATGCATTACATCATGCAGCATATATCAGTTTGGCCTGTGTATGACTATATGCATGCATGATTATTCGATGATTGATTGGTTGCTAATGCTCGTACTGTTCTGAATCCTGATCCAACGACTGCAAATCTGCAATGACTCTGCAGCAAGTTACAGTCAGCACTCTGAAACCTTTGCGTCTGCACATACATTTCCAAGAAAGTTACTTGTCCATGAATCATCCCATCATTTGTCACTCCATTCATTTCAGGGGCAAATATTTCTTGAACTCAGTACTGAAATGATATATCCATACACTGATTTTTATTTGCTTGTATGATGCATAATTCTACTAACACTACTACAGCTATTGGTTTAATTAGTATTCCTATGCAGAAACAGATACTTGTTTCCTTCCTAATTAGCTCTTCAGAACCAGGAACATAAAGAAACTGTCAGCAAGTAAAAGAGGGTTATTCTTTTTGTTAATGCCTGGATTGCAAAAGGCAAAGAGAGGGGAATAAAGAAGAGAAAGCAAAGGAGAGGAAAAGCCAAGAGCAGAGAGAGCAGTGATCTTTTTGGAGGAGGCCAGGGGAGGCAATTGGTATGCTCAGTGTACTAATTCCCTGCATATCTCACATGCACATAGCTTTTCTTCAAAAGCCTGGTTAAGTATATGCAAAAACCTGCTGTGCATGCGTTGGGATATAATCCCTAGATTTATTCCGTATGTACGCGCCCATGCAAACTTTATATCCTTTATCCACATCTCATCAAGAATATTCTAGCATTAGGCTTTTGATCTTTTGCATGCCTACTGCCCCTTCTTTTCCAAAAGCATTTGGATCCGTTTAAAATGGTAGCTGTATGTACCAGATATGCATCCAGTCTTTACCTTCTAGTAGTATCACATTGTTATTAACGTGTGCTGCAGTGATCAAAGTGTGATTTTACAGTCTTAAAGATTTACACATTTTTAGCGTAAAATTTGATACCTCTTGGTAGCTAAGTTACAAGCTAGGAGTCAAATTTTATACTAGAAAATATGGTGACTGTCGGTAGCTCCTCAAGGTGCGTGTAATTTTTTTTCTTGACCAATGTTGGCTTCATTTGAATTTATTTGATGATTATATTAACCAATGTAGTTAACCATATGTATGTTCATAGGTATGCAGATGGCGACTTGACATTTTATACTAATAATGAACTCACTAATTAATGATTAGGGGTTAAAAAGGGCAGTGGAGGAGATGGGTGTGGGGCATGAACATGATGCGTGTCAACGCACGGCAGTAAACAAGTTTGCACACATTTTTCACAGGTCTTTTTCATTTCTTCCTCATCTTTAATTTCTCAACCTATGTGCTGAGATCAAGTCCTCTACCTAGGGATTGCACATGTACCTCACCATGGATGGTCCCGGTCTAGCTCTGAGTCCCATGTACATATACATGCATGCATCAGATGCGCATGTGCACTGCTCATCATTCATGCATGCAACATGCAAATCCATGCATGTAAATTTGCTAAACAATCAGTAGTAGTAATTTGCATGCAGTGCATGAAAGTGTTTTCATGCCTAGAGTAGTTGAGAAAAACGCTGGTAACTTGTAGAGTTGCTAGCTACTACCGCATCTAGTTTACACACAAAAAAAACACAGTGATAAGAAACACTGCAGGTGTCAAACACGTGTCATCACAATCTCAACAAATGCACAAAAACCAACATGAATTTGATCCATTCATCCATGAATGGATGAAGCTTCTTGGCATCCAGAGTCGCGAAAGTCAGAATAACAACTAAGTGAAATTAAGACCAGAAAAAAAAATCAAGATCAAGAAATCAACAACATGGAGGATGACAAATGCGATGTGAAACTGGAACTAGTTTTGATTGGTGATTGCATTGCATAGCTTCTTCAAGGTCTAGAAGTTGTGGCTCCACGACTCGTTCACCGGCGGCAGCCGGCCGAGGTACTGCCTGCTGCTGGTGGTGAAGTCGGTGGCGCAGCAGGCGGCGCGGGAGACGGAGGTGGTGGCGAAGGAGCAACCCTGGCAGGTAGCGGCTGAGGTAGTGGCCGACAGAGGCATCTCTAGCTCTAGCTCGAGCTCCTCGACCCCGCCGGCGTCGTGATCGACGCCGAGGAAGTCCCTGGTGAGACGGCCGCCGCCGGCGTGCATGATCACCGAGCCTTCCGAAGTAAGCCCAAAGCTGACAGTCTCAGCCACGACATCGCCGGCGATCGAGCTATTGTCGTTGCTACTGGTGATGGCGGCGGCGAACGGGATGTCAAAGTACGCCGGCGGTGAGGGAGGCTGGAACTGAGGAAGCAGCTGATGAGCTTGCAGGAACAGGAGAGGGTTAGGGTTAGGGTTTTCATCAGCAGGAGGGCTGGAGAATGGGAGGAACAGTGGTGAGCTGATGCTGGTAGTGATGAGAAGATTATTATTAGTGCTGCTGCTGTTGATGTTGTTGTTGCTGCTGCTGATGTTGCTGCTGCTGTTGTTGCAGGTGGTGATGCTGCTGCTGTTGTTTGCTGCAGCAAGCAGCCTTGCACTCTCTTCAGCTAGGGCATCACAGAAGGCCCTGTGTGTCAGCAGGCTGTCCTTCCTGCATGCAATGAACAATTGGAAATTATTGGAATTATGTCAACTTTTAATTAAGGAATGGAAAGATCCGATATAATACGATAAAAGAGTTTTAATTATTATTATTAAATTTCACAAACTAATTTGTAGGGTAACAGTAGTCATGATGTGCACATGATCAGTGATGAACGCATGCATGCATGTAAAGTTGCATTTAACTTTGGTGAAGAAAGGCCCCTGCTGCCATATGATTAGCTAAGTTTCTTTCCAAGGTTTGTGCGCGTGTGTGATCATTGAATGTTCACAGATTCATGAATTTACATGCGAGTTAGAGCTGCAAGCAGGGTAAATATTAAAATTTTAAGTAGTGTCTGTTTAACTCCTTGAGATTAATATTTCTTACTTAGTGTACATTATTATTGTGTATCTTGGGGTCCCCCAGCTGCATGATAGCTAGCTAGCCAGATATATCTGCTCCTTTGAAACTGCCTCCTTAAATTTCAATTGCTAATGCAGGTATTGTGGCAAGAAATGGGAGTAAGAAAGCGATCCTACTGCAGCAGCAGATTATCTATAAATGAAGTGCTCCATCAATGCCTCCTGCAAATGCAGATATATGATGAGAAATGGCTTTGAAATTCTGATGGAGATCTCATGGCGGTCACATGCGTGCAGTTTAACCATGAAAGGCCCTGTCCTGCACGTTCCCAAATCTTGCCTTCGTGTAATTGTATTTGACCAGAATTTTGCAGCAAGAAATGTAAGCTTTTCGAAGTGTATATGTATTACGCAGTGATGAATAACAAGCACATCGAAACTTTAAAAGCCAGTTACAAATGCAGATTTTTTTCATATGAAATTCACATAAAACGCCACATCCAGAGTGAGAGTATGATGTTCTTGGTCAACCACATGGAGTGATGCACTAATGACACGTAAGACGTAAATTCAGATTAGAAGTTCAGAAAGCCTCGCTATAGAGTAGGAAATTAGAGCATGCAAGAAAATACTACTAGCTGTTTTGATGGCGCTTGGAATATTGAGTGGTTAACAGTTGATGTATATTTCACTGTCCATATTTTTTTAGAGATAGTTTTCGATCGAAAGGTCTATAGTATGCGGAGAAATTAATTAAGAGTTAATCAAGGTAGTTTAACGGCGGGTGGCGGGTCGCCGGACCTGGAGAAGAGGATGCCGCAGTCGCAGCGGTACTCGCGGGTGCCGCAGTTCTTGACGTGCGCCTTCCAGTCGGAGTGCACGGCGTACCTCTTCCCGCATCGCTCGCATCGCCACCGCTTCTCGCCGTGCTTCCGCGAGAAGTGCTTCTTGATCCCGGTCAGGTCGCCCAGCGCCCTAGCCGGGTCGTGGTGCACGCACGTCGGCTCCGGGCACACGTACACCCGCTTCCTCGGCGGCGCCGCCGCTGCTGTCACGCCTGAGGCGATGGCGCCGGCGCCGGTGTCTCCCACCTTGCCGCCGGCGACCTGATGCCCACCGCCGCCGCCGCGCTGCCGGAGCTTCCACGGCAGGTTGTGGCCGCGGCGGTGGAGCTGCAGGTTCTGGTCGCGCTGGAACCCCTTGTTGCAGACCTCGCACACGAAGCGGTTCGTCGCCACCAGCGCCCTCGGCGACAGCGCGATCACCTCCGCCTCCGGGTCTGACCACCATGGCCGCCAAATCAACCATGCACACTTGGTGAGATCAAGCACAAAAAGCAACCAAGCCATGGAAGCAAGCAAAAGCACAAGCTAGCTAGGTTAGTCAATCAATCACCTGGGTTACCCGGAAGGCTCCTCTTCTTCTTGGCCCTGGGCTCCTCCACCACCGCCGCCGCCGGTAGAAACAAAGGGCTGAGCACCACATGGCCATGGCCGCCCATGTCTCCTCCTCCTCCATGGGAGTTGGACCCATTGGCCTCATGATCACACGAGAGATCAGACAGCAACATGGCTTAGCTGCTAGCTAGTATACGTGTGGTCTCAAGGCTACTACTACAGTTGTAGTGGTAGTGGGCGAGTGGAGATCGATCGGAGAAGAAGAGGCAATCAGATCATATCGCGGGAAAAGGCGTCAGGTCGCCTCGCCTTCTGCAGGTTGCAGTTGCTGCAGCCAGAATAAGAAGGCGAGAGGTGTAGAGAGCTAGTGATCTAGCAGTCTCGGTGCAATGATCGCGCTCGGCTGGGCCAGGAAGAAAGCTACGCCATGCAACCGTGTCCTCTTTTTTTCCCCCTCCTTTAGTTCTCCTCTCGCTTTTAATCTCTCTCTCAATCAGGTTTTCATCAGCCTTACCGCATGCTGCTTCTGCTTGCTTACAGTACATATTCAGGGTTCAGGTAAAACTTAGCGAGTGCTCGTATTGTTTTTTACTCGCTCCGTTCCTACGTATATATATATATATATAATCATTTCTACATTGGTAAGTAAATATTAAGTTTAAGGAAAAATAGTATGGATTTTCATACATTAAAATATATGCCTCAAAAATATTAATATTGTGGTATAAATGTTAAACAGTAGCAATGTTTATATTTTGGAAAGTAGTGAGTACTGCTACGAAATAGTATGAAATAATTAGGCCCTGTGTGGCATTAGTCAGCTAGATTAGAGATGTAAAAACATGTGCTGACTGCTGAGAAGTGACAGGGAAGTGCAATATGGATGACTCCTACAGCATCAACTTTGGTTTCTGTGTGTAGTGTCTGATGAGCTTACCTCGTCATATTCACAATAAGTAATATGTGTCTAAAAGTGCTAGCTAGGGGGCATTCATTAGTTACCTTGTCTCATTTTTTATAATAAAAACGGTTTACATCTCTAGCCTACCGAGACAAAAATATCTGCGGTGTTAGCTATAGATGGCATTTTTTATAGACTGTTAAAAAGTGTAGTAATGTGATATGCTCAATTAGTGCTGATCTGTGTTTTGGCCAGCTAGTTAACTAAGTTAAGGCTGCATTCGGCTGCCAGGTTTCAAACATTTTCTTGTTTTTTTCCTGCTACATTTTTCAAACTATTGTGTTTTTTATTAAAAAATTATAAAAAATTACTTTAAAAATCATATTAATCTATTTTTTAATTTTTAACTAATACTTAATTAATCACGTGCTAATCATATTTGTTGTTTTAGTGACATGGAGGAGGTTATCAACTCTCCTCCCGAAGGCAGCCTAAGCATTGTTCAATTCTACTCTCTTGAAGCTGTAAAAATATATACAGTGACTAATACCCGAGTATATAAAGAGGGTCGGGTCTATATATGTATACAATTTAGGCCAGTGGTCTAACACCCCCTGCAGTCGCAGTGGGAGGGGAACGGATACAGAGACTGGACCAAAAACTGATGAATAAAGACGTGGGCAGACCTTTGATCATTATATCGGCACTAGTGCACCGATGGTACATAGAGCACCCGAACTTATCTTAATGCGACCTTGTCATGGACAAAATAGATATCGATCTCGATGTACTTGGTGCGTCGATGATGAACCAGGTTGGCGGTCATGTAGACGGCACTGATATTGTTGCAGTAGACAACGGTCGTACAAGAGAGAGGTGCACGGAGCTCCTGGAGAAGCCGGCGAAGCCAGCAGCACTCGGCGACGGCATGAGCGACGCGTGGTACTCAGCTTCGGTGCTAGACCGGGACACTATAGTCTGGCGTTTTGAGAACCAGGAGACTAGAGTGTCACTGAGAAAGACGCAGTAGCCAGACGTAGAGCGTCGAGAGTCAGGGCAGCCTGCCTAGTCCACGTCGGAGTATGCGGTGAGAGAATCGATGGGGCTAGAGCTGAGATGCAGTCCACTGGAAATCGTGCCCTTCACGTAGCGTAGGATGCGCTTGAGTAGCGCGAGGTGAGGTTCACGCAGAGCGTGTATGAAGAGGCACACTTGCTGAACGGCGTACGTGAGGTCAGGCCGTGTGAGAGTGAGGTATTGGAGAGCCCCGGCAAGACTCCGATAATGAGAGGGATCGGCAACGAATGCACTATTGGCAGCGGAGAGTTTGGCTCGAATGTCGACCGGGGTGGCCGTGGGGTGACAATCGGCCATGCTTGCACGCTAGAGAAGGTCGATGGCGTACTGGCACTAGGAAAGAAAGAGCCCGTGAGAGGAACGGGTGACAGAGATGCCAAGAAAGTGGTGGAGAGGGCCAAGATCGGTCATGGCGAACTCAGAGTGGAGTCGGGCCATGATCTGATCGAGGAGAGATGTCGAAGACGCTGTAAGGACAATGTCGTTGACATATAGAAGGAGATAGGCAGTAGCGGAGCCGATATGAAGAGTGAACAGGGAGCTATCGGACGCAGAGGCCACGAAGCCGATGTGTCGAAGATAGGCAGCAAAACGCTGGTTCCAGGCACGAGGGGCTTGTTTGAGGCCATAAAGCGAACGTTGAAGAAGGCAGACATCGTCGGGACGAGAAGGGTCGACAAAGCCTGGGGGATGCTGGCAGTAGACCGTTTCCGTCAGATGACCGTAAAGAAAGGCGTTCTTCACGTCAAGCTGATGGATCGGCCAGGAGTGCGAGGTAGCCAAAGTGAGGACAACCCGGATGGTGGCGGGTTTGACGACGGGATTGAAGGTCTCGTCGTAATCGATACCGGGGCGTTAGGAGAAACGACTACTCAACGAGTCTTGTGACGGGCAAGAAAGCCATTGGCGTGAAACTTGTGTTTAAAAATCCACTTGCCGATCACAATGTTGGCGCTGGGAGGACGGGGGACGAGGCGTCAGGTCTCGTTGTCCATTAGGGCCTTGTACTCGTCGGCCATAGCCGCGCGCCATTGAGGGTCGGCCAGGGTGGAGCGAGATGTCGCCGGGATGGGCGAGATAGAGCTGTGGACGACAGAGAGCCCGTAGCGCTTAGTGGGGCCGAGAGACCCGATCTGTGAGCGAGTGACCATATGAGAGGTGGAGGGAACTGGAGCTGATGGGAGTGTGGGAGAGATGGGAAGAACTGGTTGGGTGGGGGCGTCATCGGCTTCGGATCGACGGCTGTAGGTGAGAGAAAAGGAGGGAACTAGATCGGCTTGAGCCGATGGAGTCAGATGGGCCGATTGGTCCGGTCGGTCCGATGAAGATAGAGCAGCCGATAGGGAGCGGGGAGCCAATGAAAGTGGGGTGTCCGATGGAAAAAAGACGGGATCGGCTGAAGCCGATGAGAGAGGTGGGGCCGATAGGGGTCCGATGGGTGGGAGATCGAACCAAATAGTAGTGGGATAGGTGAAAGGTAAGTCCTCAGTAGCGGGGAACTCGTTGAGGAGGAAGATAGCGCGGGGCTGCTTGTTCGCGAGGAGGATCTGCTCGATGGCCACCCAGAGATCCCGAGCGGTGGGGTCAGTATCGTCCATGGTGAGGTCGAGGACAGAGTCGTCGACCGAGCCGAGCAACCAGCTGTGCACGAAGCACTCGGCGATGTCCCACTGGGGGTCATCAGGGCGAGGTGGAGCGGAGCCATCAATATGTGACCGTAGGCCGAACTTTCCACATAGAGATTTGAAGAAGAAAACTCACTTGGAATAGTTGGCGTTAAGGTCAAGAGAGATAGGAACGTGAGATTTCATGTTCACAGCAGCGTAGGGAGGGGAGAAGATCAATGAGGTAGTGCCCGAATTGTGGTCTGGGGCACCTAGAGCCGGAGCAGACTCGGCGACTGGGAGAGTGCCAGAGCTAAGGGTGGACTTGGTGGCCATTATGAGAGAAGAGCAGGGACAAATAGCTGATGGGAGGGAGAAGCCGATGGGAGGATGGATCGGCCGATCAGAGAGATGAGAAGTCGATAGAGAGTAGGCCGGCCAGCCGATGGGGAGTGGTTGGCCGATGTGGAGTAGGCAGCGGAGTAGGTGAGGAAAAGGTGGTGGCAGAGTAGGTGGGTCAGAGAGTAGTTGGGTCACGGACGTGCGAGAATTCATGTCCGTGAAGGGAAGATTCACGTCCGTGAACTCGTGGAGGCCAAGGAGTAGAGCGGACGCGAAAAAGGCAGAGAGGGACTGGACGCGGAGAGAATATGTTCGCGTCCGAGAGGCAGGGATTCGTGTCCGTGGATACGTGGGCACGTCAGATTGGCTCGGACATAAGGGAAGAAGGTCCGCATCCGAGAGCCGTTGAGCGTGTTGGAAAAGGCGGGAATCGAGGGAGGGTTTCAGCCGATAGAGGGATGGACAAGTCCAGCTGATAGGAGGGCGAACGAGTTCAGCCGATGGAGACAACGAGCGCAGAGGTGCGCCGGCATCAGAGAAGAAAGGATGCACGAAGCAAGAAGAAGGGCAGAGACGGGTGCGAGGCGAGACAAGGAGGTGGATGGAGACCGTCGTCTTGTCGCGCGGAGGTGAAACAGAGAAAAGAAAATAACTGTGGGAAAGACGGGGAGAAGAAAGAAATTGAGACAAGAGAGCGTGGAGAGTACCGACGAGAAGACGTCGGCGACGAGGAGGAAAAAGGTCGGCTTGCCGGTGAGAGAAAGCTAGCGTGTCGAGAATGTCTAGACTCGATCTGATACCATATAGAAATATGTACAACGACTAAGACCCTGAGTATATATAAGGGGGTCTATATATATATAATCTATGCCAGTAGAAGCACTACTCAAGCTAGTTTCATCCATAAACATCTAATTTCAACACAGATGTGTTAAGTACTGGTTTTCCTGCTTTCCTTTCTGATCTTATCTGCCAAAGGTTGGAGAAGTGAGATACGTTGCTATGTACAGATAAGAAAGATTAAGTGAGATCATCATGATCTGAAAATATGGTTTTCTTTCATTTTCAGCTTTATGCTTTTGGGCTGAATGCAAAATTCTAGTCATCGGTATAAATGGATCAACCATATTGAAAGCTAGCTAGCAGTGTACATGCTATTTCTACTCACCACTTTGCTAATCTCATCAGAAGCTTTAATTGGTTGCGACTGCACTAGTGCACTGTATTCACTGAAGACGAAGAGGAATTATAGCAATGACTAGAAACAAAAGCAGAAGAAAAAAGATGCAGAGAGCATGCACACACAAGGGATCCCCCTCTACGAAGAAAGTAACAAAAGTAACAGCACACCCACTCATTGATCCTCTTTTTTTAATTTTGATCTTTTGCCCACTGGCTTCTCTGATGTTTATCAGCAAAAAAAATTCTCTGGAGTTTACATGCACCTTGTGATTGATGTTTAAAGACTACTTTCTGTTAACTTGCAGGTAGTAGTAGTATATTTTGTTTAGAAAGCCTGTGAAGGATTTAAAAGTCAGATCAGACATTCCATCCATTCTTTGTCTGATCTACTCTTTGCTGTCCTTTATTCTCTGCAGGCTTGATCTCTGATCACACTTAATTAAGGGTTTCTTTCCTTTCTCCATCTTTCTGAAGCTCTTTTTGGTGCATTTTTTTATTGGGTTTTGGGGAAATGGGGTGCTTTGCTGTGATCTTAATTCCTTGCTTGCTGCTTTGATCATTTCCTTCTTTTGTGTGTATCTCCTTTTCTTATTCCATCCTTGCTTTTCTGGCCCAATGGCTGGCTAAAGTGCAGGGAAGAGAGTTTTAGCTCTAGTCCCACTGATGAGAATTTTTTTGGGACCCTTGCCCCTTAATTCCCTTCGGCTTTGTGGGCTCTTCTTGAGCTGGTTGGCTGGATCTCATTCACTTGTACTAAGCACTGTATTTTTGTTCAACCTCAACTTTTGTGTGTGTGTGTGCGCGCGCGCGCGCGTAGAGAGAAAGCAACTACTAACATTACGAAGTGTGCAGATGTTTATCCATCCATTCACCATCAGGAAACAGTTGCATCTGATGCCTTTCCCTGTTTCAACAATTGACTACTCTGTTTCAACAATTGACTTGTACATCTTCATTCATTTCATGTATCAACCAGATTCACCCAACTGTTGTACTTTAAATGGGTGCCAGATACAGTAAAAGGCACAACGATCCAGTTAATCTTGAGCATGCTACTTATGCTGTCCTTAGTGTACAAGATCAGTGTGTGTTTTAATTCCCCTCTTCTTTGCTTTTTTTTCCCTGACTACACAGACAAGGCTCCATGACCCTTGTTTGTCTGCATTTGTCAGTGTTATTACGCAGAGACTCATTCCTACTAAACATTTGCTTTCCTGAACTAGTCACATGGATTCATAGAGTTCAGCAGTACTAAACAGCCCCATCCACTAGTGTCTTGAAGCATTCAGCTGCAGAGACAGTGACATTCTTCCAAATACCAAGAAAGCAACTTGTGGCATCACACAAGGCTACAAAAGCATTGGTCCTAATCAACATCTTTCGGCAAGCGGAACTCACCAACAGTGTATGTGTAATGGATGGAATGCTGCCGAAACTGCAGGATTTTTGACACATACAGGGGCACAGAAAAGCTTTCAGCCAATTAATAGCTTCAATTCTTCGGTAACCACATGCATCAAACTTCTCAATACTCAACAGGTAAGAACTAAGCAAAATTTTATCTTTATTTAAACAGCATAGATGTTCCAGGACACATCATGGATGACCGAATGGAGACCTAACCTAGAAGTGATCACAGGGGCCATACTTAGACACTGAGGCAACACAGAGCCAGATGCCAATACCAGACCAAGGACCCATTCAAGCCTACTACAACTTAACCCAACTGATTGTACAAGCAGTAAACTGCTTCCGCAGAGAGGTACTAATACCAGCTAATGACCACTGGATATCCACATCAGCTGTCTACTTCCATAGTCACTGAGTTCTTTAGGATCCTTTGCCAATCAGCGTCAGAATTGGAGGCAGCCACCATATTACAGAGCATGGATCTCTGTCAAGAGTGAAACCTGCATCAAAGAAACCACTCATTGTTAATTTGCTATAATCGAACTGTATCTGAATACTGTGGCATGGGAAAGGGGCAATGAAGAAAGTTCTTACAGAATGTGTATATACAGCTTCTAGCCACCATGAACACCCTGTGTAGTCACAAGTCAATTTGATCTGGTTAAAAAGCAACTGAGCAAATTAGAAACTAGAAGCAGGCCGAAATGGGGAAAAATGCAATGGAAAAATTAGATGAAATCATGCATTAGCAATAGTCAGGCCTGATGGTCAGGCCCAATGGTAAAGATCCAATCACTACTCTAATCCCCATCCTTCAGATATAAGCAAGATATATGTAATTTAAACAAAATGACAAAATATGAGCAGTTTTATCGGATTTTAACAATTGAATATGAAATGTACCAGTTTGTTCAAGATGATCTTCAATAGCACTGAAGCAGCAGTAGTTGTTGGGTGAACAATCACAGAATCAACTCTATTTTGGGCTAGTAGAGCTCAGATACCCCAACTGTTGAGCCAGTTCATCGATGCCTTCAATTTTTGCCTCCAGCTCTGACCGCTCCTCCTTGCCTTCGAAATCTTCAACCAACAGCTCCGCCCAGAAGTCATCTCCAAGCTCTGCCTGGACGCTAGCTTGATCCTGCCTCTCTTCATCTGCCTTACCCTTCCCCAGATCCTGAATGTTCACTGCCAAATTCTCCAGCTCAGGGATTCCAGGTTTACTTAAGTCATTAAGCACACCCGAATCAAACAAATACGAGGAATCAAGTTGCTCAGTTTCACTCGTTTCCCCAGGGTTGTAGAATGGAACATTGTCTATAGGCCGCCTTCTTTTCTTCGAGATGGCATCCTCGAGTTCCTTCATCTTCTCTTTCTGCTGTGCCAACTGTTGGAAGAACTCTGGGTTGTGCATTGCTCTTGCCAAGAACCCCATCATCTGGACCTGCTTCTGCTCCGTGGCTCGTAGCCTATCTTCCATGGCTTTCACATGATCTTTAGTAGCCTGCTGCTCCTGCCTTAGCTTTACTACTTCTGTGATCAAAATATTCTTATCACGCTTCAGCCTGTCAATCTCTTCCTCAAATCCAAACTCACCAACTTCCAGACAAGACGTGAGGGACTGCTGTTGTGATGGAGGTGCATTGGACGGTGGCTTCCTCCTCTTTATCGTTTTCAGGAGATGCCTTTGACCCTTGAGAAAACCCTCATTTGCAAATTCCCACCTATCAGGATCAACCTTTCTGAAGCCCTGCAGATTTTAATGAGATAAACATCACCATTGTTTGGCCAGAGTCACATACCAACATGAAAGCTTAGGATAACTGCTGTAGATTTTAGATCGTAGCTTTTCATCATGATGTTTTGCAAACAGTGTAACAAGTGTAACTTATAGATAGTTAAAGAATGACCAGCGGTATACTATATCATTTGAAGATGATCAGTTGAGTCTTCTAGAACAAAAACAATCTGGTTCTTGTACTTCATCCAGTATCTTGTTCCATCTAGCTACAATAAGAAGTTTTGAGAAATTATGTCAGGACGATACAATTATGGGGCAGATCTCCTAACTCCACCATGAAATGAAGCTCATTGGAGCATGTATTGCTTCAAGGATAAGCGCGCTAAAGGTATCATTGATTCATACACATGCACCACACAAATGAAAATGTTTCAGCATTAGGATTTAAGAGCTGTAAGCAAAACTTGGTTGATGAGTACCAAAAGTCATATAATAAATGCCTAGGTTGGACTTGATCAACATTTTAGTTTATAAGTTGTCCTAAAAACTAAACCTGCAGAAGACCGCAGTCAGTTAGCAGTGGCAGTGAAGTTTACTAAATAGTCGCAACATCAAGCCCTAATACGCACTGAAACTGCTCTTTCACAAACTCTCGAGCAAGAAATTGCGGAAATGCTTCAAAAATTCTATTTACACCAAGCTCAGTGCAACTATAGCTGATCTTCATAGCATGTCAGATATGCAAAGGCACGATAAAAACAACATCAACGTCAAAGACTTTCAGTAACAAACAAATTTGAATATGCTAGAAATAAAACCCAATATAAACCACATATCAAGATTTCGATATGAATTATTGTTTTATATGCACTCTTATTTAAGGACAAAACTATAAATATTTTAACATTTCAAATCTCTTTTTATCATCTTCTCCTATATCAATTTTAGTATTCCTCTGTCTTTCCTTATATTATTGTCGTGTCTTAGGATTATTCTATGCATAAAAGCCTATGTTAGTCTCCGTTAGATATATCAAAAATATATCAATCGATGCTATACAACTTTTTCTTTAATTAGTACTAACTCTAGCCTATCACGTATATCATCATTTCAGACTCAATCTCTTCTTTATACCTACAAATCCAATAAACATACATATTTTCGTAACACTTAACTATTAAATATATTATCTTTTTATAGACCAACATTTAGCAACATACAACATCATAGGTATAATCACTATTTATAAAACTTGTCTTTTAGCCTTTAATATACCTTCTTATCACAAAGAATGCTCGATATTTTTTGCTATTTCATACATCTCACTTTAATTTTATAACTAATATTTTTATCCATATCTTCATCACTTTGTAGCATCAATCTTAAATAACAAAAAATATTCTCGTATGTATTACTGCCAAAGTCACATCTCATATAGAGTTTGCCATCACAGCCTCCAGCTTCTATCGACCCCCACTCATCTTTCATCAATTAACGCTACATCAGCAAAGTTACAATGAAAGCATAACTAAATTTTAATACTACTGCTTCCAGACGCATCAATCTGGTTCTCTTTTTCAGTTTTCACAATATTTTCCTAATGTTAATTTTCATAATCTACCTGATGGTTCTTTCGAATGTCCTCTAATATTAGTAAACATAAAAGCTTTGAAGCATTTTAGGCAGCCTAGCACATACGCTTCTATCATTCTGGCATAAGAAAAAACTAGCACATACACATGAGAGGATCGACACTAGCAGACTCTGCTTCACCATTTCGCAAGAAAATATTTGCAGAATGCGCACACAATGTCAGAAACCACGATGAGACAGCCCTAAACAGTGAGCAACTAGTGTCAGAGATTACTAATCTAATCATCAGATCAGCATTTACAGTTACTATGAAGCAGGAACCATCTATCATCTATTTCCGTAATGAAAAGGATTGGGTGTGTGCAAAGCAAGGGATCGGGATGCAGACGCACATAGGTGTTGAGCTGTCGGACGAAGCTGGAGAAGTTGTTGTGCTTGAAGAGGCGCGGGAGGAGCAGGTCGGCGAAGACGTGCGGGTCCCAGACGACGAAGCTGTTGCCGGCGCGGCTCCACGACACGATGCCGTCGGTGGATGGGTCCTCCACCAGGTCGTACGTCTTGGTCAGGAACGGCGGCGGACCCACCTCGTGCAGCCCCTCCATCGGCCGCGGCGCCGCCACGCCGTCCTGCTGCGACTCCAGCATCTCCTCCTTCACAATGCCCGCCGGCGCTGGGTCCATGACCCTGCCTCCCCCTCCGACGCCCCCCAACAAACCCCACCAAGAAAAGACCCCGCCTTTCAGAACCAAGAACCCAAATTGCACGATCAAACAACCCGAACTGGACCAAGAACTCGAATCACCCAAATTGCGCGATCAAACAACCCGAACTGGACCAAGAGCTCGAATCAGAGTGTCAGAGCAAGGATTGGAACCAGGAACACGGGATCGCTGCTACAAGTGGAGGTGGATCAGGGTGGAATCGTGGGATATTTGGGACGCTGAGATGTTTTTTTCTCCCTTTCGCGGTCAGTCAAACAAAAAAATGGTCGGCGAAATGAAATTCTCCGGGGAGGTGAGGGGGAGAGCGGTCGGAGCGCTAAATACCCTCTCCGTACGCGGGGCGGCGTCGACACACGTCGGGAGAAGTGTGGAAGGTTCTAGATCCCGCGCCGGGTCGCGTGGCCGCGGAGAAGCTTGTGGAGATAAGTGGGGTTCGGGTTGGACAGGTGCCTGGGCCGGGTTCTTGACAAGTGGCCCAATATGTGAGACATAACGCATCTAGGTGGGCCCAGTTGTCAGCTTTTGGTCACGCTGCTGGCAGTATACAGTGGAGTAAGGTTTTTTTATTTTGGTCTGAGTTGAAAAAAACAATGTTTTTTACGAGTAGTACTAGTAGTGTTTGTTCTGATGTGTATTGCACGTGGGCATACTGTGGAGATACGTGTCATCTGCGCATTGGGCTTAGGTACAGTGTCAGTGGCATTGACTCGGTGTTCTCTTCCATGGTGTCTGCCAAGTGCCAACCTATGCTATAGCCATTTCCTTTTAAACAATGAAAACTAAAAGGCATTATAATAGTAGTTTCTCTCATTTTATAATTATCACCTTCATCAATACACGAATAAACAATCTTTGGAATGCACTCCATCATTTTGTGACCATATGCTCGTGAATCAGACAAAGACCATTCATTCCATTTACTATAGGTTTTGCAACGTGATACTTTAAAACAATTTTTTTTGTTTTTTACATAAAAACTTCTTATGAGCCAAAGAAATCTAATAAAAAATAATATTAAGGTTTTTTTAAGTTGTAATAGCGTAAATTGGAACATATTTAATAACTTTAAAGATGAGGGTTGAGAATAAAAAAAAGAGAGCCACGATGATTTTTTTATTTTCAAACCTTGTTTGGAAAAAAAAAGTCACAATGAGTTTCTTGAAAATTATATTTAAGCAATAACCAGTATCCATCTACTATGCTTATAAAGTGATTTATCGCTTAATTTCCAGCCATACCTTATTTTTAATAAGGGAGTTAAAAGGATAAAGTTTCAGTCACAGCCCTCCATAAAACTACCACACCCATTGACTAAACAACTGACTTAATAGCCCTTAACTCTCTAAACTCACATTCTTCCTTAATAGTTCTCCAACCAAACGTGCCCATAGCCCGTTTGACAACGCATCTAAGATTTTTTTTCATCTGTTCAGAGTTCGAAAAAATGAGTATTTTATTTGTTCTGTTTTCCAAAGAACGATTTCTTTTACCTGTTTTCTGATGTGTATTGCGCAGTGGCATTGCCATTGGAGACCAATTCACTGAATCACCGTGTCCTGCGGCCTGAGTTTGTTTTTCTTTTTCATGTTTGTACCCGACTTTTTTGTATAGTTGATGAGCACTCTTTTTCACTGTGCAGACTTTTTTGGCAAATGATGCAAAATGAGTCACAAAGATAGTATACTCCACTTTCTTTACTCCTATATGAAACATTACTGTTACTTTTCTCTGTCACTTTGATTGAAATATTTTCATGCCAAGCGATGATGTCTTTGACTCAGATCAATTAGCACATCTATACCTCTTATTTACGAGAAAATTAATAACATGTCATTCGATTTGTTAGGTTTTAATAAAATATTATCCTCTATGTTAGAACTGATAAAATCATTACCTTCTTACTAAATTGCTATAATTTAAGCTATTTTTTACTGATTAGCCATGTAAAAAGAGCAAAACTCCGTTGTCACTGAGATTACTATACCAGTCGCTCTCTAGCCTTTCTCGGTACCTCACTCAAGGAGCTCAATGCCACTAGGAGATGTCAGCCGGCTGCCATGCCCTAGGTTTGGGCACACCACCCTCCTCCTTTTCTTACCTCCCTTAGCTACAGAGGTATGCCATAACTATAGTAGGCAACAATAGAAGACATTCATACGGTGGTCTAGCGCTTCTTGGCATCTTATAGCAGCAACAACAACGTTAGAGGTCTCTAGCGTGGGGAGAATACATTTAGGTTTAACAAATGATGACACCACAACCATGGTTGCCACCATTTATTCTTCTCTTCCTCCTCCTACAAGTGGAGCTCGGGGGGAGGGGATTGGACAAAGGAGAGATAGTCGACTTAGAGACATAGGATGGAGATAAGGGGAACTCAGGAGATAGGAATGTGTCTTGCTGGCGATGCTCAGCTTCTCTCAGTGGTAGCCACAATTTAACAATGTTTTGGTCTTTTCATATGGCAAAGCAGTGTAAAAATATTTTAAATCCTCGAGGATAACAATTTAACAAGTAGAACAACAGTAATAAGTGTCATTTTATTAATCATAACGTAAATGATATCATTTTATCGAAACTCAACGAATAAGTGGCATATTATCAATTTCCTCCTAATTTGCTCTTTATTTTTACTTTAGCAAAAAATGACAATTGTAGCATAAGCTAGCTAGCGAGGCTTGGCAATGGCGGACATGATCGGTTCTGCGGCGTTGGGGGAGACATTCAGCTGGATCTCCTCCTACCTGATCGCCAAGCACGAGGAGAAGGCGGCGGTGAGGGACAACATCGACAGCCTCGAGCTGGCGCACATCAGGATGAAGGCCGCGCTCGAGACCACCGACCGGCGCCACCGTCTCATCGCCGACGACGGGTGTTGCCCGTCGATGCTGCTTTGGCAGGCGAAGCTCAAGCGCGCTGGGAGGAGTGCGGCGAGTCGCTGGAGACGTACAAGAGGAGGCGCGCGGCCGTGGAAGACGAGAAGGAGTCCAAGCGGCGCGCTTCCTTCGCCAGACGAATCGCTCGCGCCGCCAAATCGGACGCCGGCGCCTTATCCTTCCTCGCCATCCGCGGCGGCGAGCAGCAGCTGAACCAGCTGGCCTGCCCCTCCGTCGTCGTGCGCAGGTACGAGAGGTACGCGGACAGCGCCGGCGAGATGCTGAGGTTCACGGAGTACGGCGCGGCGCCGCGGCGGCGATTCGTGCTCTTGGACGACTCCCTTCTCGAGCGCCTCCTCGACGGCAAGTTCGTGTGGTGCCGGATGCTGCAGGGGAGCCAGTACCGCTCCTTCCGCGTGTGGCCGATGGCCTCGTCGGAGCGATGCCTGGACGCGATGGCCATCTTCGTCTACCAAGACCGCGCCGCGTCGGGATGCAGCTGCGCCTCCGCGACTGCGCCGACGACGTGGTCGCCATCACGTTCAGTTGCCTGCAGTCGTTCAGGCCTCAGCTCAAGTCCGTGGCCGCCGCCGCCCAGGAGGAGCTCGCCGTCGTCGCCGCCATAAACCCTCTCCACGAGCCGCGCGTTCCTGTAGTGGGCCTCAAGCTCTTCGGTCTGCACGCCGCCCTTGCACAGAGGCAGAGCCCGCTCCCAGCCGCCACGACGCATCATGAACTGCTGCCCACTGCCGACGCAGACACGCAACCGGACGCGTCGTTCCCAGAGCAAGCTGTGCTTGTGTTCGCTCAGTGGTACATGTCGCCGCCTGCGTCGGCGGCATGCACCGCCGAGACGAACAACATGCCGGCTCTCAAGCTGGGGATCTTGTTCAAGCCCCACGCCGCGCCGGGACGGCAGCGTGCGGAGAGCGCCGCCGCGGTGGAGATCGTCGACGGGGAGGAAGAGCGCGCCTACAGGGCAAACGTGACAAGTATGCAGCACTGGGACAAGCTGCTGATACCCAGGGCGATCGTCTGCCTCAGCACCAAGGCTGAACCGGCGACATATGAAGCATTTTGGGACTCTGCACATTGCAAGGCGTGCCTTCGCTTGGAGAAGACGACCGCAAGAAGTGCATCCACATGTCATTGACGGTAATGTGTTCGCGCCGGATCTCGACGCACGCCGACGTCCGAAAGATCTACTTAGCTCTAGTATAGATCGATCGGTTTCTTTTCGTGACTCGAGGTACGCGCGCCGGAGACCGTGGGTTCATGTCGGCTCCGGCGCGACGGTGCGGGTGTGAGCGTGCCAGTTAATTTGACTCTACAATTGACAAGGAGGTAAGGCAAACGGGTCAGTCGAACGACGGGTCGATACGAGCGCTCGCTATCGGCTAGCTGCCGATAGGATCGGGTTGGTTATCGGCCGCGTCCGAAAAGCTCTTGCTATTGGCTAATAGCCGATAGGAATCAGGACGCTTTTCTATCGGCTGGGGAGCTGATGAGGGCGTGGGCAGGTGTCGACGAGGGATACGATGGCTCCGGACGTAGCAAAAGTGAGGCCCTGATCTATCGGTCGTAGAGCCGATGAAGGCACAAGATTGTACACAGAGATTAGCAAGGCACACGAGATCCCTCCTGTAGTCGACAGAACCTGTCGCGGTTGTTCATCGGCTGGAAAGCCGATGAAGTCATATGCGAACTGGCAAGGAATCGTATAAAAGGCACGGGCTATAAAGCCGATGTCGCTCCAGATATGGCAGCATGAGACCCGTCGCCCGCCATGACAACGCTGCTAGCGCCGAATCTCGAAGATCAGATCTAACCGAGACAGTACGAGACCAAAGCCAGCGGCAACGGGGCGGTGGACGCCGAATCGGACGTGCTGAAGCAAGGGCAAAGCGAACCCATCGGCTAGCTAAGCCGATGAGTGGACGTCTCTCTAAAGACAGGCGCACGTCGGCTGGAAGGCTAACGTATTTGGCGTGGTGCTCAAGGGAAGTCTCTGAAGACTGGTGCGTATCAGTCAAAGAGCTGATACGCTGAGCGTGACGCTCAACGTATGGATAACTCATCGGCTAACACTCCGATGAAACGCTGTACAGAGACCTATAGGCCTAAAACTTATTCCACCGTCGGTAGTCTCATAGGTCGAACCTAACCGATGCAGCACGAGACCGACGATGGCGAAGAGAGCTTAATAGACCGATAGACCCTGCACGGACGTGATGTGATACATCCTATTGAACTAAGAGGTCGAACCTAATCAATACAGACTTAGACAGAACAAGACATATCGAGATAGTGGTGGGACTTACCCCTTCGTCAGAGATCGGACCTAACCGATACAGCTCTGCGTCGAGAGCCAGACCCCACCAGTAAAAACCTAGTTAAACTAGGGTGGCGATGTGTCGAGGTTGTATTGATCGAAGGATTGATGATGATTACATATTTCTAGTGGTCTATATTTATGCCCTGGGTTTACAGAGTCCGACGCGTTTACAACAACCATCAGACGTTATTTCCTAACAAAATAAAGAAAAATATCTCTAAAGAAGTTAACTAACTAACTAAATCTTCATATCCATATAAGATAGGATAGACTACCCTATCGTGAATCACGGCTGCTCCTCAAACTCGGTATTATCTGGATAGTCTTCTATTTCGGGACCGAGTCTTCCCTTGTTTTAATCCGATCGGCTTCTTTTCTGTAGTGATCGGATACCTCTTCAGCCGATCGGCCTTTTTCAATCTAGGCTGTCCAAATTTTGACGTTAATATAATGCCACTAGAAAATTCATCGTATAAACGTCTATCCCATAAGCTTTACAAGGGGAATGCTAGTTCTCAGCAGTCAACTACTGGATTGAAATCCAACATCTTGGAAGCCGTCTTCAAGCTCTAAGTAGGGAAGAGGGAGAAGACTCACCATTGACTTTGCTTTTCCAGCGGTGGTGGTGGTTACTCCATGGTGATGGCGATGGCGTTAGAACTAAAAGGCAGATAATCTATGATTTAGATTTTCAGGTGGGATCAAGTAGGGGGAAGGAGGAAGAGGGTGGTTTCCTTCTTAAGAATGGCCGTGGAGAGCGAACAAACTAGCAATGGGTGACAGGTACATGTGGACAACAAGATGGAGGTGGTATCGACGGAGCCACAAGGTAAGAAGGAACTATGAGTGGGATCGAAGACAAGGGCATTAATTCCAAAGTGTTTAAGACACATATAGATATAGTTTTAGAAATTAGTGATAAAACATGTGTTTGTTTCTTGAAGACTGTGTGGATGATGCAAACATCATGTAAAATAGACGAGGTAGTATGTTTTGATTAAAAGATGACACATGTGACCACATTCTAGCCGTCATGTCATCCAAATAATTATGAAAAAATACAAAAAAAACTTGACAATATAGATTAAGCCATCATATATCCCCAAATATGCCTAGCTAAACTTGATCTATAATATAATATAAGGGTAAAATATTAAATCAACGATCTTTAAATGTTCATATATAACTTTTCAGTTATACTCATGATGGCTATATTTTAGTGCCGACATGTAATAATTAATATCAGTATAAATTTTCAAACAATTTGGTATCATATTTTATGGCATCAAATATCACCTGACAAATATACAAAACTAATTTCAATATAAATATGTAAAAATGAAAAACAAATTTAATTGTGTTTTTTCAAGTATAACCAATTTAAAATTCAATTTATGTGAGATTAAGATTCTCAAGTTGTTTTAGAATTTTTCAAAACTATTTGGTTGGTACTTGGGGTGTGAGAAGTATACATGATTCATACATGTGAAAAAATAGCCTAAAAATATTTTCAACCAATGATGTTGCTAATTTATCACAAGAATTCTACTCGGGCATGTAGGTTTTTGCTTGCAAGTTAGTTTTGGAAACAATTGAACAATTCAATGACATATACACTAAACCACTTATATTATTTTTTTATACTTCATAGGCATAGTTGATGAAGCCATGCCATCAATTATGCCTTTTCTGTCTCCCTCGATATTCAACTTTAATTTGTCTTCTAAAAGGGGCGTCAATAACATAACTTTCTACATAATAGGTATAATCGTAGGTATCACAAGGGCATAGATACAGTTGAGTTGAGGTGGGCCCAATGGATGGTTAGCATTGGCAATAAAGCTCAACTAGCCTACTCATGATCACTAATGCAATACTATATGAGTATGTCAATAGTACACTAGATGCTCAACGTAGACTCGAGGTGGAACTTCAATGGCAAATCCTGATATGGCGAGGATAACAAGGCCCTAATGGGTGTGTCGACTAGGAGCTTGAGCAGACACATAAATGTCGACTAGGAGTGCATCTATGGTGGAACATGCACCATGTTAGTCTTGAGGTGCACAACTACATCGATGCAGGAGCCAGAGCTTCAAGGCATCAGAGAAGCAACCGCAATCAGCTTAACTAGGTGGAGGGATGATAGGAGAGTTTAGATGAAATGATTTATGTTTGAATCCGAGAGACATTTTTATTATTTAAGTATATCCAAGCGTATAGTAGCATAGATATTTTTTTCTACCATTAGGTTATTTAGAGATCCTTAGAGATGGTGAGATTCAACTTCTTTTAACATTCCCTTTAATACTCGCTGCATGTTTTAGTTTTGTCTTCAACTTCTACAACAAATCTATCATGAAATATGTCTTCAAAACACCATATTTTTTGGGTATCATATATGTTAATTATCTTTATGTAAATTTAATCAAGTTAAAGAATGTTGTGCTAGGAAAAAAACTAAAACACCATATCACCATATGATATGGAACGGAGGGAGTAATAAATAAGATGCCCGCGCAAACGCATGCGATTCCTTGCTAGTTGAGTGAACAAATACTTCTCCACACACCTTTTTTTTAATATACTATCTACATAGCTAGATTGGTGTTATCATATTTGCCTAGGGGCCATAACAGTTAAACATTATCTCACTTTTTTTTTTCTTTCGGTCCTCAAGGATTGCGTGACTTAAGTAAAAAAACTAATTGCCAAGTATGTTCACAACAAAGTTATGGGATATGGAACATTTCAAAGTTTCCAGTGCCCTACAAAGAGAATTTGAAAAAAAAACTATTGTGGAGATACACGAGTTGCAAAATAACATCATAAGTGATAATAACATGTGCGTCTAAACTCACATGTCAGTGATACAAACGATAATATTTTACAACTCGAAGATTTTTGCAATGGTACCAAGCAAATTGGACCCTACAAAATGTCATAAATCTTAATTCTTAAAATATACAACCCTTGTCACAATTGTGTAAGTCAAATAGTTAATTGTGTGAGTTAATTGTGTAGTTGTGATTTTGTGAAACCAAGAGATTATTAGCAGTTCCTACCTTGATATAGTTGTTGCTGTCGATGATGAACCAATGATAAATCCTAGCCGGGAGGATGATCATATCTCCTTTTATGCAAATCCGAATCCACTTGTCATCCTTGTCATGGATATCAAAGTAACTGCAACCCTCCAAGCAGTAGCGGATCTCTTCATCAGCATGAGTGTGCTCATGATAGAAGTTCTTCAGCTTCTCCTCGTAATTTTCTAATTTCTCTAGGCATACCTCAACAATAACGTAAGTAAAAGCAATACAACTCATATCAATCGGTGCACAACATAGGGATGGACAAGAAGATTGATTCTCTTGAGGGGTTAGGTCATACAAAGTAGCTTTATCATTCTTTTTGGATTTTTTAAGTTTGTATTCGCTTTAACTAGTTGTACACATACCGGCCTCGTTGTAATGTATTTTTCATATACCATCTTCAAGTGAAAGTGAAATCCACCAGCATCAATTCTTAGAAAAAATATATTTGGTTGTTCGGCTCACTACAATATACATAATTATTGCGTTAATTTGGGGTTGATTTAGAAGCCTCGTATTAACCAGTTGTATATTACTAAAAAATTTCTCTTAGTTAATATTTCAATACTCTTTAAGAGTTGAGTCGAGCTCTGACAAATCTATACTATAGACCATACCTAACATTCACTTACCGTGATATAACCGAAATACTACTTTATTTGACATAGGAAAATAAAGTTAAACTAAGTAATAAATTAATCATCGTATCTAGTAACATGTATTCGATATTTCAACATCGATATGTCTTCAAATATAAAGCATGAAACTATCTATAAATTTATAAACGAAACTAACAAACCATGGATATAGTAACGAAACTATTTATGAATCTAGAGAATACTACATATACTACTCTATTTTATCACTAAGAATAAATATTATAAATATCATAAATCTTTTACCTGCATACGAATCTATAAGTCAACAGGGCTTCGCCACTTCCCTTCACCCTCCCTCAATCCTTTCCTCTTTTTTCTATTTTTTTTGTTCAAACTAGATTTTTAGGAAGCTAATCAGTTGCCTAAAAAACATCTAAACAGAGGACTGTAAGGGAGCTATCTATAAAATTATCAGGCTCCTTTCCCTCTCACAAATGGACATAGCAATTTTATAGGTGACCCTCTAGAGATGAAAAACACTCAAGCAGAAATTAGCAAGGGACCACCTATAAAAACGACATGTCCTCTCCTCCCTCGCACATCTATCACACAATTTTGTAGGAGCTGCCACAGGATAAAACACACTCGGTTAGTATGATAAGAAGTGCCTATAATTTTGGCTGGCTGTTTAGGGTAATAGATATTTGCTATATCAAATTTAATACTACTTTTTAATAAAAAATACGTTGTATAGATCTATAAATTTTTTAAATAAAAATATACTTTTTAAATATTTTAATAAAAAATATAAATAAAAAAATTCGAAAAAACCAGGAGGGCAACAAATCCTGGACCCGTGGAACGGTGGAAGAACAGATGGCCTAGTAATTTTAAGGTATTTCTCGATTTTTGGGCCTTGCCAAATAAGCTGTGTTTGGTGGGGGAGTGCTAATTTGCTTGCGCGCGCGCCAGGAGTTCAACTCGCGCGCGCTTCTTGTCCTTTTCTTTCGGGATGGCTCACGGCTTCACGCGTTCACGCCCATCTTGCTCGCATTAGCATTCCGATCGATCGGTCATGCTTAATTAACGGCGTGATTAGTGTGATGAGTTCCCATCTTTATATAATTACTCTTGGTTTCCAAAAAATCTTGTCAGTTTTCAACTAAAGTGTTCAAACTTTCAACTTGAATCATAACCAATTTAAAAACTTCAACCGAAAATTCAAAAATTTTATACTACAACGCTCTTCCAATTTCAACTTAAAAATCTCAAAACCTGATACTCGTAACTTACAACTTTCAACTTAGAAACTTTCGTCTCAAGTCTTGAAACTTTCAAGTTGAATTATGAAAATCTGTTCAATAAGTGAACTTAATTCTTTAAAAAAACTTTATGCTCAAAACCTTAATATTTAAATAAGGAATATTCCAATTCCAACTAAAAAAATCAAAACTTTATATTCATAATCTATAACTTTCAACTCGAATCTCTAAAAAGTTTCTACTCATGCCATCAAACTTTTAACCCAAATTGCAAAATGTTATATGACTGGTAATTAAAAGAAATAGACAAGATAATCACTGGATTAAAAAAAAGAAGAAAAAAATGCATGCAGGCCCATTCGCCCATATGGCCCAAACGGCCCATGTGGACTTAGCGCCGTGGGAGGTCGGAACCCCCTGCGTGGCACCACGCTATGTCGCTGGTCGGTGCGCGCCACTCATGCTGCTCGCACGCGCGCATAAACGGGTCAAGGCCTTCTCAAGCTGCGGGTAACGTTAAAGACCTGGTAATCCGATCAAGTTTTTAAAAAGTTGAATAAACATTTAAAATATTGGTGCATTTTGCCTAGCTTTTCTTAGTTTATCGCGGCTATTACGTGATAATCGAGCTTAAAGGACTCGGTGGAACTCCTAAGGGACCTAAACTAATCGATTTTGTTTGGAAGGACTGCCTTTTCAGCGTTGCTAGATGTCAATCGCTTGGTTTTTATTGTTTTTAGTCGCCTACAGGCTGCATTTGCCTAATGCATAGACTAAACTTGTCAAGAAAAAAGCGCAGGAAAAGGAGAGAGAAAGAACGCAACCTTCTGCATCATGTTTCAGTGGTATGAACTGAATTAATGTTGGATCATTTGGTGTCAGCAAACTGTTGGTCCTTCCTTTGGTGAATGTCTAGATTGTTCAGAACCTTTGTTAGCTTATCCTTGCCTTCCTGTTTTGTATGCCTTGCAGGGTACTTATGTATATTTTAGTGACAAGATTTTTCTAATCCCATGGACCTTACCTTCAACAATCTAAGCGTTGCATGCAACGTTTGGCCGGTAACTGATTGCCTCCACTGTCCAACGAGTGGAAAAGCACATATGGATAATTTGATATGCTGAGGCCTGGTTGGAAGCCCAGTATTTGGCCCAAACCAAGTGTAAATTCTTTGCATTTTTGTTGGAGCCCTATGAAACTTGTTGAAAGATCTTAATTTGTTCAAAACATGAACTCGTATCATATGGGACTTGAATGAAACTCGCTTAATGTATATGCTTTATCAAAATAAGTCGACTTAAATGTTTAGACTCCTTTTAAATCACATGAGTTTTTGTATGAACACATAACCATATGAATTATGTCCTAAAGTTTTATAAAAACATACCATTTAACTCATTTGACTTTTACTATAGTAAAATAAAAAAATTAATTCAGATGATTACAACATTTATATGATGAATTGAAAGAACTCATATATTTCAGATGCAAATTTATAACTCATATGTATAGAGATCGAAGAAATATTTGGTTAACGTAGTAATTTTATGGAACTATATGAACATATTATATGGGGTTGCGTGCAACACTCTGAAACCCTCTGGTCTTATATATCTTGAACCATAATACAATATGGTTTTCTGGAGCTTACTCAGTAAATTTCATAAAAAATCGGGTATCGCAGTTTAATAAGTTTGTTAAAATCCCAATGTTCCTGTGTAGTGGTTAGTCCTAGCCTCATCGCGGAATTCCACGACGGACAGAACCACCAGCGCCGTCTCCGGCCGCGCCCTAATGCCGTCCAAGAGCTCCGGCTCCCCTTCCACCCACCTCTTCAGGAACGCGACCATGGCGCCGCCGACGAACCGCCGCATGGGCGCCCTGTCCCCACCGCTCCGGCACAGGGCTCGCGTGGCGAGTCCCCTGCCCCCCGGCGTCACGTCGTCCATCATGTCAGTGTGGCCGTAGTCCCTCGCCACGAGGTGGCACACCGCCGGTGTCGCCGCGCACTCGCCGTAGAAGTCGTCGTGGCTCACCCCGCGCAGCGCGCACGGCGGGAGCAGAGGCCCCCGGGGCAGCTCTCCGAGACCCGTGCCGATGACCATCACCGGCGCCGGCACGCGCAGGGAGTTATTTTTATAGGTGAAGATCGGCGGCGGCGTCTGCTCCTCCTTATCTTCAGAAGTTCAGATTTGCTGAAATGTCTGGACGCAGACACATGTCAGTATGTCACAGTTGCTTGCTGCAAAGTTCAGACGGAACAGATAGGACTTTCTCCTTCCTTCGTTTGTCCTAATGAGATTTTTTTCTTTTTTTGTTACCTAGATATTTATGATTTTTTATTACATAGATGAGGGTATCATGTATTACTAGACAAAAGGAAAAGAATATTATGTAGACCTGAATTTGTTTTTTTATGTATTTAAATGAGGTGTATGAAACGAGGTCATGTACACATAAGTTTGTAAAAATCTATGCTCAATGTCTTATGTGTGATTGCAGAGTACCAGAATAGGACCTTCAGTTTGTACCCCTCTTTGGGAGAAATTTGCGACGAGTCTTCTGTTCACAACTTCACATCGCTTTCCTATCCGCCTTCTAGTTTGAGTTTTCTTGAGGTTTCAGCGCTTTCATGCCAGAGAAGAGGAGGAATCCCATCATTTTGGGCAAGATTAATTGGCATTTTTATAGACTAGAGATGCAACCTGACCTGCTTATCCATGGATACTGAGTTAGTAATCTGATACAGTTGAACATATTCTTGGTATATTCATGATTGAACTGGGTTAAGCTTTTGGATTAATTGTGTCAGATTAAGCTTTGAGTGAACTGAATAATGTATGCTGTTCTCGACAATTGGGAACCTGAAGGCTCTGAAGAGATGGACATTGAAGTGATGGGGAGGCTAAAACAAGCATCATAATGTGAAAGTTCAGATTCAGAAAACACCTTGCAATTGCAAGGTCTGCTCAGCAACTAATGGTTGCATGCACAAACCACAGAAGATGATAGTTTAACTGCATTGTTCACGTAGTGGTACAATTTGTGCTGCTTTTCCTGAAGAATTTATCTGTGTAGAAATACTGCTAGCATCGACTCCAGCTATAAGTTTGCCAGATGCATATATCTGTATTAAATATATATGCACAAACTACGTATTAAACGTATATGGCTCCGATCTCGATATCCAATTATCCATCCTGGCTGGCCTTACGTGCCTCGTTCTGAAATCACATGATGTGAGCTATGGCGAGTGAGAGCAGTAGCAGCAGCTGCACAAGACTTTCAGACGAAACGTATCCTGCAGAAACATCACGTGTTTTTTAGATGATGGATAACAATCTGGCCTCTATATCCGACATGGATGTACACACAGCCAGCAGAGACATCACATGCGTAAAGTAATGGCATTAAGGATCGGTTATCAGTTCCAAGAACCTGCTCCAGAATTTATCTAAGTTTGTATCATTTTGATGGATGCATGGGTTTATGCAGAGAAGAGGAGGTTCAGGAACTAATATGTTTGTGCATTTATACTGAAGTTGCGTTAAGTGACTGACGGATATATAAGAAAAGATCGTCAATCTTAAAATATAGCCGGTTGAGTCTTTAGAGATACTTAGAGATATAGTATATGCGCGTGTATTTATAGAGGTGAGTGAGTGCGTGTTATGAGTATCTGCGTTTATACTGTGATTAAAAGAAATATAAAAAGGGGCCATCTAGATGGATGCATGGATTTATATATGAGAAGTGAGATTCATGAACTGATGCATGCATGCATGTGACAACCGAGGGACATGTCAATGAGGAGCTGAACACCTAGTGATGAAGAAGTAGTAGTAGTAGTTGCATTGCCTTGACCAGGTGGCGCCGGCGACGGCGGCGGCGGCGGAGTGCTCCCCGGGGTGAGTCCCAGCGCGGAGCAGTCCATGCCGAAAGCACCTAACACGAAGTCACGAACGCAGCAGCATATCAATCAGCAAGGTTCAGGCATCAATCAAATTGCTTTCTTTGATCTGGCTTACAGTTCTTGATGCAGGGGAGGCCGGTGAGGTTGAGCATGTTGACGTATCCCGGCTTGCAGGCGCAGTGGTAGCTGAACCCTTCGTCCTTCACGCACTGCCCCTCGGCGCCGCAGCTGATGGCCACGCAAGGTGCAAACTTTTTTTTTCAGTTTCAGAGCAAACTGGAGACTGATGAATCTGTCTCTCTGTCATGTGATCGATGACGATGAGCATGAGCTTACGGTCAGTGAAAGGGAATCCCCTGGGAGGAGTGATGCCGCTGAGGTTGAAGCAGGCGTTGTCGAAGGTGCAGTTGGGGACGGTGCAGGGTGAGGCCGGGATGAGCTTGAACATGTTGGACCAGCCGGCGTCGAAGTCGCAGCGGAAGGTGTCCAGCCCGAACGGCCCCGGCTGCTCCACGCAGTGGCCCTTGCCGCAGTTCGCCGTGTCGCACGCCGGAGCTGCACGTCACAATCACATGCATGCACATATATGATCCAATCAATCACCTGCAGCGGCTACATGTACACTAGCGCAGTAATACCGGCAATTAGGTTCATCGTTGCACTCACCGGCGGCGACGGTGACCATAACCACACCGAGCATCGCCGCCGCTGCCGTGAGCAGCAGCCGCAAGCGCGGTGGCGGCCGGTTTACTGTTCTCAACGCGGCGGCTGCCATGGATGGATGGATCGATCAGGGAGAGATGAGGGTGTGTGTAGACGTAGGTGGCTTTCGATCGCTGCGAGCAATGTAGGGGGAGGTGGCGACGCGTGTCTGGTTCTGCTCCGGCGTCTTAGGTTTCTTCACCTGAACTGGTCTGATGATCTGTCTCGTTTGGATCTTGAAGAAGCTTCTGTTTTGGACGCACCGTAACGTGCGGGAGAAATGGTCCAATTCAATTAGGTGCCAAGTGATTTTGTTCCCTTCCCAGAAACATCTTGGGCTGTACCGCGAGAATTTCTCTGATTACTGCAGAAACTAAACTGATTCTTGTGAAAATTCTGTACGGAAATTAATTTCCGTGAAAATTCTGTGTCCCAATGACGTAAGTATGGAGGATTTAGAGCTCCTTTAGAATGCATGATTGTGAAAACAAAGAACAGGAATATATTGTCATGCCATTATATTCCTACGTCATTAAAAACACAATAATGTCTCAAAACTAAAAACTGTCATTTAGATGACAAATAGGAAAACGCTGGCACTCGAAAAAGCATAGGAAGAAGAAAACATGGGGGTAAGACCTCATGCTTATTTCCAAAGGGTTTCTATAGAATTTTTTCTTCCATAGGATTAAAATCCCCTATAAATTCTATGTTTTTTCTATAAATAAATTTTGTAAAATCCCAACAACCTCATTATGGAGTGCTTTATTTGTAGGCCTCAGGTTCCTCTTCCATCCAGAGGCATATTGTCCATAGCAGTGACAGGTTGCCACTATTTTCTATTTTTTTCGTTCTTCCAGACTTGACAAATCATGCTGATCCAGATTGGAGATCAAAACCTTGTAGACCAGTCATTAGTCTCAGTATCAGTCAGCATCTAAAAATATAACTAAATTTGATGAAAGAAAAAGAAGTTTACATCTGTACATCCAAAATGATAGGCTACAAGCCTGCAGGCACGGCCATCTCCTCTGGTTTCAATGTGCACATCTTTGTTCACTAGCATACCGTCAGATGTAGTAGCTCGTAGAATACTTCTATGCACCTACTCTAAACTGTTTCTTGTCAACACAACCTAGAGAAAAAAAAAACTAGATTTTGAACAACTTCTTGTGAGCTTTCAACACCAGCCGCATCTCAGTCCTGCGGTAGATGCCACTTTGCTCAAGGCCACAAGACCGTCTGTCTTCTCCTGCCTATCACCAGAATTTATATGTTCGAATTCTGGGCACTGTGACACATTGGCGACCTGCCGACGAGACAGAAGTGTTAGGTTGTCTAGCTATGAATTTCCCCAGATGTTTGTATAAAATAAATGAGCAAGTGATTTGCAGAGTTTGCAATTGTTTCACCTTGTCTAGGTTTTGCAGCTCATCGTCTTGTATGCCGTGCAGGTAGTCTGCAATATCATCAAATTTTAAGTCCATTTTCCTCAAACGTGTGTAGACAAGCAGAAAAGAAATGCACTGGTCTAACCTGTATAAGCCTGATCTTTGAATATCAACAGGCTGCATGGCATTAGTAGAAGTGATGAAGGAGCAGGGTCAGCTTCAATTGCACTTTCAAGATTATGGGAACCATTGCTCTCTATTGTAGCTGTCTGTGACTCTCCAGAGTGTGAATTTTGGGGATCTGTACATTCCCCCCCTTTAAGCCTTTGATGAGGGGTGAAGTCAATCACAACCGGTGAAGCAAGAGATATGATAGCAACAGCAGGGAAGTAGGCAGGACCATCCTGGTGTGGCTGAAACATGCAATGTTACGTTCAATGCAAGGAAAAATTTAATATGTTACCATGGGAAACAAACAATAAGGACCTGACAATAACAAACCATGATCCCTTGATTTGGATGATACTTGTTAATTAAAACATGATTGATGGCTGAACAAAATAAACCAGTCCATTGGCAGATTCGGTCAGTTATCTTCGTTAGCCATGAAGGTACTACAGCATGAGATGCACAAACAGTTTAATTTCAATAAAATAGAGATTGATACTTGAATAATGAGAAAACTGCATATGTCAGAATGTAAAATGTGAGCATACTTGTAATCCTATAAGTATCATTGTTTCCCAAATGAGGACCAATGGGATATCGAGGAAATTTGCAAGCCACAAAGTAAGAAACATAGACATTTAGGGCAACCTTTTGGACTAGCTTAAACTACAGCTTCAGTTTATGCATTTCTTAAAGATAAAGCTAGGCCAAAGGTGAAGGCTTCTATTGCCTTTCATTTAACCCTAAACTCTCATTGCACTAGAAGCTTCAAATACATTGGATTCAGTAGGAGGGTCTGTAAATTGAAGCCCTCAGTAAGCTGAATAATTGGGGAATCTTGACTTGAGCCAAATGGGCCAATAGATCTCCATGATATTTCGCACATTGTTATCATACAGGATAAAAATGCAACTACTCTCTCTTTGGCCAAGAAAGAGCTTGATAATGTTTGAATTTTGTGGTTTTACACAGCAACTCCGGCGATTGTTGTCTTTATTCTAAGCTATTTTTCAAATGCTTGAGGAACCTTATTCGGGCAGATTATAGAGGGAGACCCAAATTTTAGTTATGTTTATGCAGTGCTCCGATAATTGCTTTCTGGCATCCAAGCCCTTAATATAGACAAGGTAATGTTTACAGTTTGAACATGAAGAGACTTTTAGATAATGAATCAATAAGATCAAGATCCTATCAGAATCGAACAACTTCAAACCCCATCCTCCCAGGAAACTTACAAGGGGTCACTTGAATTATGCAATACCTTGTCAAATCACATGAGACAAAACCACAAAATTCAGGCCACTTTAATTATGCAGTGTCTTGTCTAACCACATGGGACAAAGCCACAAATTTCAGCTAAATTTGCAAACTTTGATTTCTATACTCACATGCTTGCGGCAGGAGCCCCTTCTCATGCACCACCCCTCCGGCAGAAACCAAGCACAAAGTCAGTCAAAACCTTGTCGTTGCCAAGAAAACAAAAGTAAACCAAAGCTCTTCCAAGCTAAAGGATCAGAGGCAACTAATTGTCGGAGCGGTGTACGGAACACGCACCCCAGTTCTGCAGCCTCGGGTTCTTGAGAGACTTCCACTTGGGCGCCGGCGCCTGGTAAATCTGCATCGGCCCCATCGCCACCACACCACACCACACCAGACGCATCAATACCACCACACGTACGGGCACAGAGACAGAAGAAATCGGCGAAACGGAGGCAGGATTAAAGAAGAGATTAGCGGCGGCAGTGACGTACGTGGTGGAGCAAGCAGCTGGGACTGCTCGGGATCGGAGATGAAGCCGGGGACGTAGATGAGGGTCGGGATCGGGCCGACAGCGTAGCCCCTGAGGCTCCTCAGCGCCGGCGCCAGTGAGGGCTTCTCTTCTTCCGCCGCCGACGGCGCCGCCGATGATTCTTGGGCCGTCTTCTCCTCCTACATTGCTGCTGCCTGGACTACAGCCCCAGGATCCGTAGTTAGACGAAGCCACGGACTGTATGTATGTAGCGTGGGCCGTGTGGTACACTGATATGGGCCTAGAATCGAATTATAGAAATTTTGTACACATAAACTTCATACAAGAAAAAATTTACATGTTCGATTCAAATTAGGAATTATAGTTCTAGCGCAGAAATTTTATAGAAAAAACTTTTTTTTGATTTATATGTGTAGTGTTTTCTACTTGTAAAGTTTGTATGTATATATGTGTGTGTGTATGTTTGATTTGGATTGGAATCAAAATCTTCCAAGTAGAATGTCTGCACATCAAATGTTTATTTATACATATAAACCTATTTTAGACCGTACGTTGGGCTGGACCAATGTGTTCGTGCGTCGCCTGGACGCGCGAATGCTCGTTCGTTAGACCTCCCCGCCTAGAAAGAATGACTGCTTCGCAGTTCTCACTCACGCCCACGCGCGGGCGTCGGCGCGTGCATGACCGCGCCGCCGCCGGCCCGCCGCTGTGGCCCTCCTCCGGCTCCTCCCGCTCCCTGGCTTCATCAGATTGGTGCTGTATGAAGTACTAGCACTTTTCTTTGGTCAATGCCGTCCCTTTTCTTCTCTACTTATTTCCCCCACTCCTATTCTCCCGTGCGGCGGCGGCCGCCATCGCCTCCTCTTCTCATCTTCTCTTCCTCAGCTGTCTCTCCGCCACTCCGCTTGCCTCCGATCGCCCGTAGCGTAGCAGCGCCCCCAACGATGGCATGGCCAGCGACGGTGCTGGCTGCAACCAGGAAGAGGTCCACATACAAATCGCAGGTCAATCCACCTTCCCCTTCCTCTGTCCAAGCCTGTCTGTTGTTCAGCTATACATGTCTGATTTGGTTTCTTTCGTTGAGGGAGTGGCGATGAATTTCAGTCTCGTTCGTTTCATCGAGTTATGTTCCGCCCTTCGTTGTTGCGGAAGAAAGCCCGCCAGATGTTCGATGAATTGCTTGCTCGAGGTGTGTTTTTGTTTATGGACCATCTTTCCTTTTTCAGCCTGTATGGGACGGTGTTCAAAGGAAGTGTCACATCCATCCAGTAACAGAGTAGGCATGCGCAGGGGCGGAGCCAGCCAGGAGCCACGCCTAGGGCTCAAATCTATTATCTTGTCCTAACTCTTTACAAATTCAACTTTTTTCTGAAATTTGGATTGAATTTATATGGAGTTTGGATTCCAGGCCTAGGGCTTGAGACCTAGCTGCCCTAGGCCTGGTTCCGGCCCTGGGCATGCGCGTTTAATTGCCAAACTCCTGTTGTTTGTCTCCATTAGCTGGGTAAGTGGTTGATGATAGCACCGGCTACAGTATGCATTGCATTCCAAGAAACTCACTTTCATATGATAGTTTCACAAATCGACAACACTGAACTGTAAGGATGGAGCCATAGTCCTGTGTTTGGGCTAACCTGTTGATACTGCCTGCCTACTGTAACTTCCTCAACTCATGAAGTATCTATACAGAACTCTGCTGTCAAGAGTTGGCAATGGTGGTTGATGTTGGGAGTTAACGTGTTCTTCCTCATTGCTGGTCAGACAGCATCTACACTTCTTGGGAGATTCTACTACAATCAAGGCGGCAATAGCAAGTGGATGTCCACATTCGTCCAAACTGCTGGCTTTTCGGTTTTGTTCATTGCCTTACATCTTTTCCATTCTTCTACTCAAACAACCACTCTGATATATGTTGCCCTGGGGCTCATCATTGCTGCAGACGACTTGATATATTCCTATGGCCTACTATACCTACCGGTCTCAACGTATTCGCTCATTTGTGCTAGTCAGCTTGCCTTCAATGCTGTCTTCTCATATTTCCTCAATTCTCAAAAGTTCACTCCTCTGATTTTCAATTCTGTAGTCCTCCTAACTTTTTCAGCTTCACTCCTTAGAGTTGATGAAGATACTCAGGGAACTACTAGTATCTCACATGACCAGTACATTCTGGGTTTCCTGTTGACACTAGGGGCATCAGCTATATACTCGCTCATTCTCTCCCTGATGCAAGTCACATTTGAGAAGATTATTAAGAGGGAGACCTTCTCGGTCGTTTTGAACATGCAGATATATACAGCTCTTGTGGCAACATTGGCTTCTTTTGTCGGGTTATTTGTGAGTGGTGAATGCATGACTTTACAAGGAGAGATGCATGCATTCCGGTCCGGGAAGCTGTCATATGTAATGACACTGCTGTGGTCTGCGATATCTTGGTAGGTAGCTGTTAACGTCAAAATCTGGACGATCCGATTGCGCTAAAACCGATCGACTGGAAGATCCGATGGGGCTAAAGTCGATCGGCTGAGAGGTCTGATAAAGAGTTTAATGTAGTCATCGGCCGATGGAGATAATGAGACAAATCCGATGGAGAACTGTAGAAAAATCGATCAGATTAGTATAAGATTGGATTAGTTTGAAGACAGGACATTGTCCAATCGGGATCAGGTCCAAGAAGCCCGAGGGAAGGAAGGAGAAGGATTGGATTGACTAAAAGAAGGTCCGATAGCTACAGTGGAGAAGCCGATCAGGTTGCAGCAAAGGAAGACTCGGTTATAAATTAGAAGATTATTCAGATGAAACCGGGTTTGGCGAAGAGCCGTGGACTCCACGGCAGGGTGCTTATTTTTGTAAATTATAACCTTACTCAATTAGGGAGGTTTAGCTGGTTAGTTAACTTCTTTAGGAATATTTTCCTTTGTTCTTACTAGGAAATAATGTCCGATGGTCGTAGACGTGTCGGACTCTGTCTGTAAATCCAGGGTATAAATATAGACCCCCTGGAAACATGTAAGATATCTCTCGATCATATACAAATTTGGTGCATCGCCACCCTAGTTCATCTAGATTCTACCGGCGGGTTCTGGCTCTTGACGCGGGGCTGCATCGATTAAGTTCGATCTCCGGCGAAGGGGTAAGTCCCACGACCATCCCGATATGTCCTGCTCTGTCTGAGGCTGCATTGGTTAGGTCCGACCTCTTAGGCCGATCGGATGTATCGCATCACGTCCGTGCTGAACCTATCGGCCTGTTAAGCTCTCTCTGCCGTCGTCAGTCTCGTGCTGCATCGGTTAGGTCGGACCTACAGGCTGCCGACGGAAGATCGAGCTTCAGGCCTATAGGCTTCTGCACGGCGTATCATCGGAGTGCTAGCCGATGAGTTATCCATGCTCTGTGCTTCACGCCCAGCGCATCGGCCTCTCGGTCGATACGCATCAGCCTTTAGAGGCGTCCCACGACACGTAACGCCAAACGTATTGGACCCCCGGCCGATACGTACCCGCCTTCAGAGAGGCGTCTACTCATCGGCTCAGCTAGCCAATGGATTCGTTCCTATCCTTGCTACGACATAGCCGATCCGGCGTCCTCCGTATCATCGCCGCTGGCCCTGGCCTCGTACTATCTCGGTTAGATCCGATCTTCGAGGTTCGGTGTTGATGGCGCTGCCACGGCCGGCGACGGGTCTCTTGTTGTCATATCCGGAGCGGCATCGGCTTTGCAGCCCGTGCCTTCTTGCGCTAATCATCGCCTAGGCTGCATCCGCACTCATCGGTTTTTCCAGCTGATAAATCACTGTTCGGTTGTCCGGAGGGATCCTGTGCGCCTCGCCATCCTCTGAATACACCCTGGTTCCTCCATCGGCTCTGCGGTCGACCGCTCGTCGACACCTGTCCACATCGGCTTCCCAGCCGATCGAACAGCATCCTGAACCTATCGGCAGCTAGCCGATAGCGAGCGTCTGTATCAGACCCGCTCGTCTCACCTCCTTGTTAATTGCAGGGTCAAATTGACTAGCACACTCGTGAACCTCGAGACCTAAGGACCTGCACTGGAGACAAGCAGACCTCACAGGCCTTCGCGTGACCGAGTCGCCGTCCCTTCCCGGTCGCGGGATCTTTTGGCGGCGAACACGCTTCTTGGCACGCCCAGTGGGACCGAAGGATTCATTCATCAGCCGATAAGAACTGTACTTTATTCATCGGCCGATCGGGTAGAAATCTTTATTCATTAGCCGATTGGACTATATTCATCGGTAGGAGAAACCTGAAGACCATTTATCGGCTGAAAATCCTTCATCAGCTGGTGATATAATTCCATTCATCAACCAGCGGGACCCTACAAGTGACTGATTAGAAGTCAGATTTTTCTCATCAACCCGGGGGGCATCTTGTTATCAATATGTCTAAAGAAAAGGTGGATTCCAAGACATATTCATCTGAAGATGAAGCCGATGAGGAGATAACAATTCCAGTTAATATGGAGGATTTGAATGAAGACCAGAGGCGACATATAGAGCAAAATATGGACAACTTTCGGAAGCTCTGTTTGGAATCCTTCAGTATGACTAAACAAGGGTCGATTCAAAAAACACAATTACCAAAATGTGTTTTGATAAAAGAATCAGGCCATTCAGCACCCGTGAATTCTTCCAAGCCGTTGCAAGAGATGTTCAATAAATCATTTTATCAAGCATTCAGTAATCCATCTGGAGTATGGATGGATACACTACAGGATCTGATCGGGAAGGCGATACAAGAGCCATCGGCTCAAGAAACCGATCAGGATCATGTGCCTTTGCTGATAGAGACGGAGGAAAACAAGGACCTATCGGCAAATATGTATCCACCAATACAAAATCGACTCGGGGGCAATGGCAGGAGGAACCTCTAGAATTTTGTCAGAGAAATTATTATGGAGAATATCACAAGCAGAATCGGGTATCATATCCACCTCCACATGATCAGGAATATACTTTAAGAGAGAAGAATTGGTTAACCAGGATTGTGGATACGGTGGAAGAGCAATTTGGTATCAAACCTAAAGATCAAACAGTAATGTATCGGCACCCATATCCAGAATGGTTTAACAGAGTTACACTACCTCGCCGATACACGATACTAGATTTCTCAATATTCTCAGGACAAGACAGCATATCTACATTAGAACACATCAGCCGATTCTTAACACAGTGTGGAGAAGCATCGGCTGAGGAAGCTCTCAGAGTCTGTTTCTTTCCTTTATCCCTCTCTGGATCGGCCTTCGCATGGTTTTCTTCATTACCATCGAACTCGATTGAAGGATGGGCCGATCTGGAACAACGGTTCCATGGACATTTCTGTACTGGGATTTAAGAAACGAGACTGTTAGATTTGACATCGGTTAAATAGAGGCATAATGAGTCAGTTCTGGAATACATCCAACGTTTCCAGGACATCAGAAGCCGATGTTATAGTCTTGTTCTGAGCGATGAACAATTAGCCGATTTGGCCTTCCAAGGGTTATCAAGTCGCATCAGGTGGGAATTTTCTGCCTAGGAGTTCAACGGTTTAACACATCTGATGCATGTGGTATTGGCTTACGAGAGACGATTATAAAGAAAAGAGGAAATACCGACACATCGGAAGTTACCGATTGGGTATTGGGATGATAAGTCTGGAAAACGGTCACCCGATCGGGAAGACATCTAAATCGGCTGAGCATAGCCGATTTCTCCTTTTCAAGACGGACGGGTTCTCAGAATTGGTATCGACTAGTGATACTGTTTAAATCGGTTAAGGCGTAGCCGATTCCTAATGTACGAAAGCCGATATGATTATATCGGTTACAGATGGCCGATATAGTTTAAGACGTCGTCATCAGAAAATATATATAGACAACTTTTGTTGATCAAGCTGATTGAAGTTTACTGCAAAAGTTAATGATCAAGATGACATCTGGATTTCTCCGAGGCTAAAGTTTTACAAGAATTTCTTAATGGCCTTAATCGTGCGCAGACGGATTTGATCTATATCATTGATAGCGCGGATGTCATCATCGTCTGATCCGGAGATAGTTTTCAAGTTCTTGTGCCGGCGAACTGCTAGCCTCACTTTGTCTGCTACCTTGGTCTCTTGGTTTTGGATCGACTTTGGTAGGCAGATGAGATGGGACTCGGTAGAGTTGATGTCTTCACGAACCTTGTCGAGTTCTGCCATCAAATCGGCTTCTCGTTTCTTCAAAAGGGCAAGCTTGGTGTTGGCGTGTTGAAGGTCAGCTGACATTTCATCAAGTTTCTTCTTTTCATCAAGGGCAGTCAGCCGATCGTTGTGAGCTAGGTGGCTTTGCTCAGCGCGATCGGCTATGTGTCGTCTTGATGCAGTCAGTTGGGTCCTTTGGAATTCCAAGTAAGCAGCAGGCGTGAGTACATCTGACAGTTCCATAGACAAGAGGTGTTGAATTTCTGTAAGTCTTCCCCGGATCGACCCGCAATCTTTCACCAGCGAGTCAATCGGAACCTCCAGTCGATGCATAATATCTGACAACTGCTCACGTGCATCGGCTGGCAAAAATGGTTCGATCGCTGTGCTGGTGGCTGAGTCTTCCTCTGCTTCCAAGTATTTACCGATGTCGAAGGAGAATAGATCGGCTAATGATTGCATAACAACATTAGCAAACATGGAGATTATAAGTCAAGAAAAATAACATGTATGATGGACGTACTTGAGAGATAGTGGGAGCAATTCTTGTGTGGGTATCAGCTTGATGTGGGGCAGTGTGAGTAGATGCCAAAACTTTAGAGGATACCATCGGCTCAGCTCCAGTAATAGGGTCCGACGTTTGGACCTTAGGAGCCGATGGTTCAGGCTGCAAAGCGAAGGTGTCAGGATAAAACAAAGGCAACAGAGAATTGACGCTGACACCTACCAGCGGAGATGCGGGAGGAGTTAGAATTACCGTAGGAGAAGGGCTTCGCAAAGCCGATGCAATGATGACAACATCGACGTCGGGTTTTTGTCTCTTAGAAACCGATCGAGCAGCCGGTTTCTTGCGCTTTGGCCCTGACACTTACGACACTCGGAGGAGAGCTGATGGAGGTGGACCGTTTTGCCCAAGGAGGGATCTGGCCGATAGAGGTTGATAGATAATCGGCCGACCACTTGCGCTGGTCAAAGGTGCATCTTTGTCGCCAGCCTGTGGAATCGCGGGAATCAAGATACAGTTGAAATTCAATACGATGAAGACATGATAGTGAAAGGAGAAGGATTACCTCTTCATCGGATTTCACGTAGTTGGGATTTAGGCGAAGACAATAATGTTCAGCCGATAGACTATATAAGTGCCTTTCCCATTCTGATCACCATCGAGCGAAGATTTTGGTATTAGATATGCAGGGCTCGAAGGGGGAGATAGTCCCTAAGGACAAGTTCGATGTCATCGAACTAAGTCGGTCATACTCCAAGCCGCTTTTCACTTCTCCGCGAGCTCGGATCCTCGCTACCCATAGGGCCAAGAAAGAAGTGACCGGGGTGGTCGGAGATTAGAATAGTGATCTGGCTCTTAAGATCCTACAGAAACCAGAACCTGACTACTGATGAGAAATCGGGATGGGAAAGAATCGTGCAAAACATAGTATGAAAGAGCAGATAATGGTTACCTCAGGGATTACATGTGTGGAAACCATTATGCAAATGAAGGAGTAGCAGCCGATGAAGAAATCTGCGAGAGCTTGCCTTCAGTCTTCTGAGCCCGTCGAGATTCGTGGAAATTTGCGGATGCCTGTGGAGCTCATCGAGGTTTGGGGGGTTTTGATGAGAAGAAGTGTGTGGAAGAAGGCTAAGGAGGGGATATATTTTATAGAGGCGGAATGACCTAGGCAGAGATCTGAGCCGATTAATGCGGGTTTTAACGGGTCATCCTGGTTTGCGGAGGTTTCTAACGGCTTGGAATTTCGTAGTCTGTTGGTAAACTCCGAAATTGGGGGGGCATGTGTGAACGCCAAAATCTAGACGATCCGATAGCGCTAAAGCCGATTGGCTGGGAGATCCGATGGGGCTAAAGCCGATCGGCTGAGAGGTCTAATGAAGGGTTTAATGCAGTCATCATCTGATGGAGATACTGAGACAAATCCAATGGAGAACAGTAGAAAAGCCGATCAGATTAGTAGAAGATTGGATCGGCTTGAAGACAGGGCATTGTCCAATCGGGATCAGGTCCAAGAAACCCGAGGGAAGGAAGGAGAAGGATCGGCTTGACTAAAAGAAGGTCCGATAGCTACAGTGGAGAAGCCGATCAGGTTGCAGCAAAGGAAGACTCGGTTACAAATTGGAAGATTATTCAGATAAAACCGGGTTTGGCGAAGAGCCGTGGACTCCACAGCAGGGTGCTTATTTTTGTAAATTATAACCTTACTCAATTAGGGAGGTTTAGCTGGTTAGTTAACTTCTTTAGGAATATTTTCCTTTGTTCTTACTAGGAAATAATGTCCGATGGTCGTAGACGTGTCGGACTCTGTCTGTAAATCCAGGGTATAAACATAGACCCCCTGGAAACATGTAAGATATCTCTCGATCATATACAAATTCGGCGCATCGCCACCCTAGTTCATCTAGGTTCTACCGGCGGGTTCTGGCTCTCGATGCGGGGCTGCATTGATTAAGTCCGATCTCCGGCGAAGGGGTAAGTCCGGCGACCATCCCGATATGTCCTACTCTGTCTGAGGCTGCATCGATTAGGTCCGACCTCTTAGGCCGATCGGATGTATCGCATCGCGTTCGTGCTGGACCTATCGGCCCGTTAAGCTCCCTCTGCCGTCGTCAGTCTTGTGCTGCATCGGTTAGGTCCGACCTACAGGGCTGCCGGCGGAAGATCGAGCTTCAGGCCTATTGGCTTCTATACAGCGTATCATCGGATTGCTAGCCGATGAGTTATCCATGCTCTGTGCTTCACGCCCAGCGCATCGGCCCCTCGGTCGATACGCATCAGCCTTTAGAGGCGTCCCACGACGCGTAACGCCAAACGTATCGGACCCCTAGCCGATACGCACCCGCCTTCAGAGAGGCATCTCCTTATCGGCTTAGCTAGCCAATGGGTTCGTTCCTATCCTTGCTACGGCATAGTCGATCCGGCGTCCTCCGTATCATTGCCGCTGGCCCCGGCCTTATACTGTCTCGGTTAGGTCCGATCTTCGAGGTTCGGTGTTGATGGCGCTGCCACGGCGGACGACGGGTCTCTTGCTGTCATATCCAGAGCGGCATCGGCTTTGCAGCCCGTGCCTTCTTGCGCTAATCATCGCCTAGGCCGCATCCGCACTCGTCGGTTTTTCCAGCCGATGAATCACTGTTCGGCTGTCCGGAGGGATCCCATGCGCCTTGCCATCCTCTGAATACACCCTGGTTCATGCATCGGCTCTGCGGTCGACCGCTTGTCGACACCTGTACACATTGGCTCCCCAGTCTATTGAACAGCATCTCGAACCTATCGGTAGCCAGCCGATAGCGAGCGCCTGTATCGGACCCGCTCGTCTCACCTCTTTGTCAATTGCAGGGTCAAATTGACTGGCACGCTCGTGAACCTCGAGACCTAAGAACCTGCACTGGAGACAAGCAAATCTCTTAGGCCTTCGCGTGATCGAGCCGTCGTCTCTCCCCAGTCGCAGGATCTTTTGGTGGCGAGCAGTAGCATCAGTTGGAGTGGTGGGATTGATCTTTGTGGTGTCATCACTGTTTTCAAATGTGATAAGCACCCTAGCTCTACCCATCATCCCTGTTTTTGCGGTGATTTTCTTTCATAACAAGATGGATGGAATCAAGATTATATCTATGCTGATGGCCATTTGGGGATTTATTTCATACGGCTACCAATTATATGTTGATGACAAGAAAGATAGAAAGACTTCAGTCGGTGTAGAGGAAACCTCCTAATCATCACAATGTTGTCCAGCATGCCACTCTTACTAATTTAAGTTGTAGTTTTTGAGTAAGGTGGTGTAGTTATTAGGAAGTTCATCAAAGAAATTTCATTTTTTACACCATTTGGTATACATTGTCTCGACGACTCTGATGTAAGGATGTACTATCATGCAGCAGAATAAATTTTTTTATAACATTCCCAATTTTCCTTGTCCTGTGAGTAGTTGCTTTCGTTCAGTTCCGTTTGTGTTTTTTTGGCACGCTAGATGCCTAGATAAGTTTATATTGTGCTGCCACTGCTGGGTTGGTTCTCTTTAATGTACTCTGTGGGCAGTGTATACAGTAGCATAGGTGGAGGTACAGATATACAATGTTCAGTACTGCTTTGAGGTCTATGTGCCTGTCAAACATCTTTCTGCTTTATCATTGACAATCTAGCTTAAAGACAGATTTTGATGGTTATCACAATGACTTGTGGGAGGTGAAATCCAGCCAGAAGAAGAGCGGCATCTATTCGTACGACGTCCACGTGTTGGAGCTCATGCGCTGACGACGCACAAACAGAGATAACTAACTTCTAACTAACCGACCACAAGATTTACAGCCAACACCAATCATGCATCCGCCGATCCCCCGGCCTGGCATTCAGATTCAGGCATGCCCGGCCGCAGATGAGATCGATCTGCGCATGCAACAGTGCTGCAGCTGCTTCTGCAACAGCCCTGCTTAATTATTCCTACCCTCTCCACATGCAGATGCAGGCATGCCATCCCCAGCCAGCAGCGGCAACAGTGTGGCTCCTGTTTCCCTGCAGCTTCCTCGCTACACACGTACAGCTGCCTGCTGCCTGCATATATACTTACCTGCATGCGCACGTGGATCTAGTTAACACAACCAATCTGTGCTGTATGACCGATCGACGACGACGACAGTGGCAAACTTATTATCATGCGGCTGTAGTAGCACTAGCTGCGAAGGTGTGCACTGTTCATCCATGAATTCTGCTCTTTAGCCTGGTGTACGTACATGATGGTTCATCTCGAGTTGCCGACACTCCTTGCGCGAGTAAATGTTCAGTGCTTCCAAGCTCGATGGTTCATCTTCAATGCCCCGTTGGAGATAGCTTGCAACTGATGGATTATCTTGTTTTTCTAATAACTATTGGTGATATAAATAAATAAATTAACTTTTAAAGTTGAAAAGTCGTACTAGAAAAATATTTAAAAAAATTATAGGATTTTTTTTAAAAGAAAACACATAGAAGCGTGCAAAAAAATTTGAAAACCGAGAATCAGAAAAAAAAACTTGGCCGAATACAGTAGTTCAATTACAATAATCCTTTGTGGATTAATTAAATTGGATTGAAATGATCATCTTGGTATGTCTTCAACAGCAAACAGGTAGTAGCAGTTAGTACCATATCTACCTATCTACCTAGTATCTACTAAATGTGATTTTGCTTGTTATTATTCTCTCCTGTAAGTAACTGGATCTAGTACCTGCACTGGTGATGTTTTCTCTAATGACCCGACACAAGTTACACGAGGTTCACAGGAGAATAGGAACCATTAGGAGGCCAAGCATGTGGCTGCCAGCCAGTAATCTCAGCTCTGATTACAGATCATGCATCCATACAAAATACTTGTGAAAATAATAGCATTTCCTTGGTACAAAATTGCAGCAATAACAAGGCATTCTAATTCCATATGTTGATTTGTATATTAGTGATGAAAAATTGGTAAGTGTCAAAAAATACTCAAGTATGGTCATGGACAAATATGGTCATAAATATGTTTCCTACGGTTTATTTGATCTGTATGTGTACAAATTCTTGGTTATCAAACTTGGTCAATGGTGGATTGAAACTAAGCTCAAGGATGAGTTGAGACCCGCAACATTCAAGAATGTCATTTGATAAGATTGAATACATCATATGGTGGATGGATATCATATAGAGATCTTCGTAACGAGTTTTATAAGGTTAAGTGTACTAGTGCCAAAAATTCGTAAAGAAACTTGAAAAGAAAAAAGAGAGAGAGAGATGACCCATGACGTCATCAGCCCAGACAAGTGACGCTGTCACTGCCTAAACAACACAGTCGACGCAAAATAGCGCACGAAGGCAGCTTAGATGACAGTAGAAACAGGAGCAGGGCGAGAGCGAGCGTGACACGGAGATGGCCAAGGCGACGGTGGCCTACTTGTATATGACTTGCCTAGCAGAGGCACGATAGCCTAGAGGGCGTGAGGCGCACACGAGCGTGGAGGGGCGCAAGAAACAACGACCAGCCTAGCATGGAGGCATGAATGTGTGCAATGGTCCAATGACGCGGTGTGCGCATGGGGCAGGCATGAGGATGGATGGATGATGAGTGGGGCCCGCAGCATGCACACGGGCGAGCACGTTTTCGTGCATACGGTTGCACGGGATCCCTTCTAGGGGATGCGTGACGAAAGCTGGTAGGCATAAGCTACACTGGCGGCTATGGCAGTGGATTTTTTGTGGCCGTTGGTCGATCTCTATGGCCCTCCGTGTTGTTGGCTACGTGGCAGCATCTGAGACGTTTTCTTTGCATCTAAGGATCAAATCAAATGTTGAGATTTAGTCTGAGTTAGGGTTTCGCTCTAAAGACATTTTAAGCTTTGTATTAGTGGTTTTTTAGCCACCCTAAGTCTGTAAAAGGAAAGACATAGGCAAAAGAAGAGTTGGACCTTTGGATATAATTGGAGAGAGAATTAGAGAAAGTTGTGTAAGTAAAATGAGAGCAGGTTAGGAGAGTTTTAGAGAGTTCTTTAAAAATTTTCGAGAGAATTTTCTAAACTTTGGAAAAGCTTCATAAACATAGTTCAATTAATGAAATATTGTTTATTTTGGAATTAATTTTACCATTTCAATTTAAATTCTATAATTTAAATTATGTATTTAAATTTTAAATTTTTGTACTGCAATTTAAATTTTAGGTATTACTCTGCTCCTTCCACATGCTTGTGGTATAAGTTTCTCATCTTTTTTTAAACTCTTTTGAGTCTTGATTTGTCTTGTAAAAGTGAGTCAACCTCTATATTGCCTTAGAGCAAAAGCCCAAGATGGTGAAGTCTCTAAAAGAGCAAGATATTTTTGCATCATTTGTTATTTACTTGAATCTTATAAGAGGCTTTATTTCTGATGATAGACATTCATGACTCATGATATGATTTAAAATCCTCAACCAAGTGATACTCATTATTCACAGGAGTCCAACTGAATATCTAACTTTATTATAGATATATCTTTAAGGTTGACTATTGGTGATTATCTTAATCTAGCTTTTAAATAGCTAAGATATAGCTTAACTAGGTCAACTTTTTACAAGTATTTATGGTAAAGTGAATCACTCTATATTTATCACCCTCTATAGCGTGTAGTGGTCTTTCAATTGGTATTTGAGACCAGTTAAGTTTGTTGTAACCTAACCGTGGTCATGCTCTGGAGAGATACTCTATAAAATTGACTATTTTCGATGAAGGATATTTTTTTATTGAAAGGCTTGAATGGAAGCATACCTCTAGTTGTTAGGGTACAAGTGTGAAAAAAGATGACAATGTCTTACACTATATCCAATGATGCAGCTATCATTGATACAAATCTCGAGGAGGTTAATGCTAACTTCAGTGCATGAAATGTATTGATTGCTAAGTTGGGACATGGTGGGTTCAACCGTGTTCAATACCTAATGTCCAACCATGAGATTTGGACAACCTTGTGCAATTTCAATAAAGGTACTAATGAAATTAAATTGGTTTGCCAAAAACAATTCTACAAAGGACATCAGAAGTTTGAGATACACTTGGAGAGTTCATTGATGATTACTTTAAGCGTTTTAACAATGTTGTTTCCAGTTTGAGATCGGTTGGCAAGATTCTCACAGACAATGAGAAAGCTCGCCATCTCCTGAATTCTCTTGATTGTGATGTTTGAAAAATGAAAGCTACATTTATTACAGAGAGTGCGCCTTTGAGTGATTTTACTGTAGACAAGCTTTACTCAATGGTGAAAACCCACAAGATGGCTATTCTTCATCGAAAAGGCCTCAAGTACTTGGTGTGTTTGGTAGCTGATCCCTCTTCTAGCACTTTTGGTACTCACTTAACACTTGTGTAAGGTGGTTTTTCACTAGTTGCTCTACACACAAATCTGAGGAGCAACTAGAAGAGATCTTTGAAGATGATCTTGCTCTTTTTGCTCGAAAGTTTTCCAAGTCCTACAAAAATGTGAGATAGGAAGAGAGGTAAGACTAGCCACTCAATCACTTGTTTTGTGTGTGGAGAGTCTAACCACATTTAGACAATCTGCCCAAAGCTAAAGAAAAATGATGACAAGACTCTCAAGCAGCCTAAGGGTTAAGGACATAAGGGATAGAAGTATTTGATAAAGAAGGTAATCCACAAGGTACTAGTGGCACTTGATGAGATCCAGCTAAGTGACGTCGACACTGACAATGACAATCAAGAGAAAAAGACTTCTCTAGCACGTGTTGTCTCACCAACAATGATGACTTCATCGACATGTGTCTCATGGCACTCGAGAATGAGGATGACTCACATGTATGTCCTGATGGTACCCTCTCCCTCAATGGATGTTTATGTGACGATTTTTGTTCTAATGATGACTTAAATGATGGTGATCTTAGTAGGGAAAGGATGGATAATCTAATAATTACAATTAGCAAAAAGTATATGTCTTTCATGCTTAAAATTGAGAAACAAAAATGTAAGAATGAAGGAATGGTGCTACAAATTGTTAGGCTTCGTTCCATGATCCCTAAGGAGGATATTTGTAATTCATGTGCTTCATATCTATCTGAGATTAATCTTGCTCTGCTTGCTATGAGATGAAACTAAACATTGGCTTATGTGAGCTTGAATTAAAAGAGTGGAAGGAAAAGTTCAATCACATCAATTAACTTTATAAACATGATAGGATAAAATATTGTGAAAATTGTCGTAGACTTACAAGTAAAATTGATGAGATAAAGCAATAATATGGTTTGCTTAAAATCAGAAACAACTTGGTTGAAATGTATGCTTCTAAGGCATATATTCAATCCGTCTATTCAAACTGTGTTTTCTTAGAATCTAAACTAAAAGATGCTAAAGTTGTTATTGCTTCTGCTAAAACATTGATTCATGTGCATCATTCATGTCTTTTAGATTATATCTTGCTATCATGAAAAGAGAGTGTGCTTTGAGTGAGGAATCTTGAGCTACCCTAGTATAAGAGAATACCTATTTTTAGTAGTATTTAGAGAGATTTACCCAAAAAAAGAAAAAGCTTAACATTATTATTGACTAATCTAAAGTGTGCAAAAACAACTAAGGCATATGTTATTATTTTGTTGAGTCTCTGAGGATAGGTACTCATGAGATAATAGGTATCATAGAGTAAGCTAAAAACCTATAGTCTTCAAGTCAGCCAGTTTCATAGGAGATACTAGCTCAAGTTTACCTAAAATAGTAGAATCTATCTTGGCACATTTGTCTAGTAAGTCTAAACCTAAAAAGCATGTAGAGAAATCTAAGCCTATTGATACAACCAAGACTATAGAGAAATCCAAACTTGTTGAAACAACAAGCATACAGCCAAGTTTATAGAGAAACCCAAGTCTGTTGGAAGAACTAAGTTTGAAAGCACCTTTTGTGGAAAGGTTAGCCACTTGGTAGGATTATTCTTTAGAAAAGCTAGGAATGAGCATTAAGAATGCCTTAGGTCCTTATGAGCTATTCGTAGTGTACCTACAAGAGTTTCTAAGAGGTTTGAGTGTGCTTGTCATTGTCGTTCAAGTAGTGTATCTCTTTCTTCACTGAGATGTGTACCCTCAACATAACCTGAAAGTGTTAGAACAAAATAGGTAGGGTCAACATGCTCATCGTTCTATTGGTAACTATAAAATTGTTATTACTCCTCTTATGACTTAGTACTGGATACCTAACTCTTTTCTTACTAACCCTAATACTAAGTCATCGAGATTTGTTGCATCTTGTATGTATTACTTTAGAGTGGTGTGAAGTGAACTGTGATGCTTTGAACTCTACTAGCTATGAAGCACGGACAAACATAGGATATATGTTAACTTAATTACCTATGAACACTATATCAGTTCTAAGATACATAAGCTAGTACACACAGAATAATAGTGAAATAAGAAATAACTAGCTTTTATTACATTACTGGGAGTAGTTCTTACATAAGTTGTTACCATGGACAATCACCAGATGGGCAACACAACACAAGAAGCAAAAGCAACACTGGTGACTTAAGCGAAATCTAATAGTGGAAAGCAACTTAAGTGATTAAGCACTAGGTACAACACCTAGGCAACTATTTTATTTCATAGGCACGGCTTGAGAACTAGGCTTGAAACCCTAGAAGCCTTCATACTCGGCATGCTCCTAGACAAACCCTTCAGTGGGCGGGTCAGCGTCATCTTCTCCAAACTCTATATATAAATATAAGCAAGGTGAGTACTTTATGTACTCAGTAAGCCAGAGGGAAAAACGATATGATTGGCTTAGTAACATAGGCTAAGGTTTTTATTTGCTAAAGCAGTCTTTTTTAAAGGAGTTATTTTACAAATCATTAGTGAGTCAAAATTTTAATTGTCGGAAAAAGGCTCACACCTCGATCTATTCTAAAAGTTGTTTTGTGACAACTTGTCACCATGATTATGAGTGATAGCAATATTTAATATTTCCTCATCTTTTCCTTTATTATCTCCTTTTTACTTTCACGACAATTAACACGTAATCAAATATCATCTCTAACTATTTCTCATAGTTAACACACTTTCACAGCATAAATTTTGTCTTCTCGGTACTACATCACTATGGTGCCAACATATCCTCCAAGTCACACGGACCTGTTTCCAACCACAAAGATTGATTGTCTACCACACAGTCAAACTTTGGAAACAATTCCCATTCTAACAACCGTGTTAACGAACTTTTGGTAAAAACAAAACTACGTTATAAGAAACACCTCACATCCATCCATAACCGTGGGCATGGCTATTTAAATAGTTCGGCTAAACTCTGTAAAGGTTGCACGCTTTTCCCACAAGTCATGAACTTCATTCTTTACACAATACGTGCCAATCAAACACGGTTGGAAAAGGTGGGCTTACTACAAGACTTTTCCAAAACTAGCCTACAAATACCCAATATCACATAGTTAGTTTGAATCTCTCAAAACTGAACATCATGCAAGTCTTATGTCCTCATCTACTTAGGATACATCAGGGATGTCTCTTACACCTAACTAATCACCTAAGAAAATAGGCTAGAATAACACCCATGTCGGGTAGTTACGATCCATAATCCCATCTCCTCATCCCAAGTATTTCATAACTATTGATATACAAGATTTTTATTTGATAGGTAATTACTTAGCTAGGGGCATCCCATAATACCCATGTGATCGCACTATAATATACCTGAATGAATTTTTCAAAGAAATCGGTCCTTAATGATAATACATAGCTAAGCCATGAAGGCACTAACTCCACACCATCTAGATAATATAAAATATTTTTATTTTACAACCAAGCCAACATCAGATCCGATTTCAAGTAAATATTTAGAGGTACCAAGTTTTCCCACATGACATCACAATCGTAAGTGAGCTAAGCATCTACCTCGGTAATCGCATCTAATGGATGATGATATTGGCTCATATTTGGTGGAGTTAGCAAGGATGGGGGCCATCAATATCCTATATAATATAAATGTAACTACTAGATAGTTCCATCGGTTTTACGCCAACCGAGGCCAAACAAAATTATAACGTAACCTAAGCAATGCAATTTCACAAATAAATTAATTCACAAGATATAGGATCAAGGTGTTCAAAGGATGGCTTGCCTTGGTGCACAACTATTCCTAGAGTGACGAAATCCAGCACGAACTCTCTTTCGGGTGCAACGTCTATACATGATAAATACAAACATTACATGGGGTACTAACAAAATAACAAAATAGAGAAAATAATAGTGCTATTGCGTAGAGGAGGAATTTAGAAAAAAAATTAGAACTAGAATGAGGTCAAACAGAGTTATGGATAAAAAGATATAAATTTTTGAATTTTAAATGATTTTCTAAAAAGTAAAAAGAATTCCAAAAAGAATATTCCCAAGAATATTTCTTAGACTAACATGTGGGGCCTAAACATTAGTGGGAGGGAGAGGATGATCTACGATAGACCGGGTCAATGGGGTCGGCTGAAAAGGATGGGGCCACGTGGATCCCATCCCTTTTTTTCTTCCCTTTTTTTCCTCTTCCTTCTCTTTTCTTTCTTTCTTTCTGCCTTTTCTTTCTTCATTTCCTTGCCTCCGTTCTTTGTTGCTCAGGGGAGGCCAGGAGGAGGGCAGTGACTTGGCACGGGGGCAGCGGGGATGACGATGGGTTTTGGCGGTAAGTGGCGACAACGGCGATGCTGGCAACTGGGGATAACAGTGGGGATAGCTGCGCAGGTAGCGACACCAGGAGGTTTGGGCGCACACGTCAGTCACCAGGAGGTGGGCACAGTGAAAGGGTCAGGAGGCACGATAGTTGTGGCAGTGTCAGAAGGCTTGGGTGACAGCAGGTTTTGGCGGTGCCACGAGCTCACAAATGTGGCGGCATAGTAGGGGACTTGAGAGGGAGGAAGGTAGAAGAGAGAATGAGAGAGGTGAGGCATGGGTTGGGGAGATGGGCTTAACGGTGCCTTCTATAAGCGGTCAGGTGCGATGTGGAGAGAAAAAGGTAGAGTAGTGTGGGACTAGCGAATAGGATGATGGAGCGTGGGCTAGGTTGTGGCAGAGGTGCGGCATGGTGTGGAGTGCTCAACGATAATATTCTTGATGGTAGGGCTAGTCTTGGCACAACATGGTGCGGCACGAAGTGCTTAGTAACAGGATTCATGACCTTGTCGTGGCGCGGCACAACAGGACGCTTGGCATGGTGGAGCCACGGTGCAGGGATGCGGTGTGGGAATGCTGGCTGGCTCGGCAATTCACTAAGCACGTGTCGTGCATGCACAAGGGATGAGGAGAGGGTGATAATCACGCTGGCACAACGGAGCGGGCTCACGTGGGATGGAAGCGGTGGCTGACAAGCGGCCCCAAGTGGCAAGCAAGCATGTGGGTGCGGCTACGGGAGCGGCCACATGCGGGAGAGGTGGGTCGACGAGCACAACCCAAGGGAAAAAGGATAGGAGGGGTGGCCTAGGGCCAACCTTTGGTACGGTCCAAAAGGCGGGGAGAATAAAGAGAGGCGGGAGAGGAAGCTAGGCCGATGGGGCGGTTGGGAAGGAAGGATGAGCGAAAAGTAAGGAAGGGGTTGGGTCGAGGAAAAGGCGGCTTAAATGAACATGAGGTTTTCCACTATTTTCCAAAGAGTTCTAGAATTGAAATTTTGAGAAAATTTTGAAATGAGTTTGAATTTGAACTCATGGTTTTCTTAGAGAATTTGTGGAAGGGACTTAAGGAGATTTATTTGAGATGATTTTGTAGTAGAGTTGATATCTGAAATCGAAACCAAATTTGATTATCAGACTCAAAGAAATTTTGAAGGAATTTTCTGAGGAGGAGTTGATTTAAAAGTCAAACCTTAGGATTCAAATTTTGGGCAGATATCTTTAGCACATAATACACACAAAGAACTAAAATTTTTAATGCGATGATTTTTATTAAAATTGTTTTTATCGACAAAGCTAAAATTAGGGTGCTACATGAACCATGGCTGGTGGACTCAGGTTACTTGTGCCACTTGACCAATGAAGCCATGTGATTTACCTGTCTCACTCATGCATCCGATGATGACAGTGGAGACATGTGATGAGTAAATAGACAATCAAGATCAATGATAAGTTCATGCTAATTGGTATGACATTAGTGACTAAGCTCAAGTACAATCTACTCTTAGTGTCACAGTTGTGTCATGAGGATCTCGAGGCACGTTTGAAGAAAAATCAATATCAATTTCTTTATGCTTTTTAGTCTCTTGTGTTCAACATCTCTTGAGTTGGTCGTGTTTTCTTTGCAAACTTCAATAACTTTTTTGGACCCTCTCATTGTCTTATTACTTCTAAAAATTGAGATATGTTCTTTTGACATCGACGTCTTGGTCACATTTGTCTTGAATCAGTGGTATGGATTTGATTCGGGAATTGCCAAAGCTAAAAGTTGCTAAAGATTTGGTTCGTACACCTTATCATCATGGCAAGATGTTTCCTTTTTCTTATAAGTCTGTCACCTTGGTCATGACGGATAGTCTAGAACAACTACTTCACATGAACATAGTTGGTCCTACGAGAGTCCAAATAGTTGGTGACAAATGGTATGTTCTAGTGATTATTGATAATTTCTCTCGATACTCTTGGGTCTACTTTCTTGAGTCAATGGAGGAAACTTTTGGATTCTTTCATGATCTAACTTGGCGTGTAGCTATGTAGTTTTCAAGATCTCTTCGAGCAATTCGTAGTGATAATGGGTCTGAATTAAAAAACTTTGTGTTTGAATCTTACTGTGATTCTTCTAGAATTGAACATCAACTTTCCTCGCCAAATGTTCCACAACAAAATGGTGTGGTTAAAAGAAGGAATCACATTCTTGTAGAGATGTCACAAACCATGTTTGATGAGTATACCACTCCAAGAAGATTTTGGACTGTGGCTATTTCTATTGCTTATTTTGTTTCAGATCAAGTGTTTTTGAGAACTACCTTACACAATACATCCTATGAGATTAGATTTGGTTGGCGACCAAGTGTTTCACGCTTTATAGTCTTTGGTTGCAAGTGTTTTGTTCTAAAACTTGAATACTTAGACAAATTTGAGTATCATTCATTCAATGCTATCTTTCTAGGTAATGCTTCTCATTCTCATACATATCGAGTGTATGTTCTTGAAACTAACAAGATTGTAGAGACCACTGAGGTCACTTTTGATGAGGCTAGGCTAGGTGTTAGACCAAAAATTTTTGTATCTCTAGATATGACCAAGAGCATCTTTATGGAGGAGGACTCTGATGAAGACAATGTTGATTCTGTCCTTCCTCCTCTAGCTATTACACCACCCTTGCTAGAAGGTGGATTCCCTACTACAGCAACATCATCTTTTAGAAGAAATTCTAGCTACTTCATCTTCATCAGCTGTACCTGAGGAGATTAATGGAGGCACTTTAGGACTGACGGCTCTCCGACACATCCAAAATTGACATCGATCTCATAAGATGATTGGAGACCTAGGTGAAAGGATAACTAGAAATCGATCCTATAACCTTACCCATTCTACATTTGTTGCTTCTTTTGAGTCTAAAGATGTTTGTCATGTATTATCTAATGATAACTAAATCAATGACATGTACGAGGAGTTGAAAAATTTTGAAATAAATAAAGTTTAGACCCTAGTTGAGCCTTCCTTAGGTCATAATGTCATAGGAACCAAGTGGTTTTTCAAAAATAAACAAGGGGAGGATGAATCTATAGTTAGAAATAAAGCTAGGCTTGTTACACAAGGTTTCACCTAAGTTAAAGGCTTGAATTCTAAATAAACTTTTGCTCTAGTTGCTATATTAGAGGCTATCCGAATCCTTTTGGCTTTTGTTGCTTCTAAAAGTTTCAAACTCCTCCAAATGGATGTAAAATGTGTCGTTTTCAATAGTATTATAGAAGAAGAGATTTGTGTCAAACAACCCCCTATTTTGAAAATTCTAAGTTTCCAAATCACGTTTTCACACTTGAAAAGGCCTTGTATGGTTTGAAACAAGATCCTTGTGCCTAATATGCAAGGTTGAAAATCTTTTTTAGTCAAAGTGGTTTTGAAGTGGGAAAGGTGGACAAAACTTTTTTTCATCCTCCGAGATGGCATTGATTTTCTTCTAGTTTAGATTTATATTGATGACATCATGTTTAGAGTCTTCTCTCATACTTGGCACAAAAATCGTCAAGACTCTTGCGTCGCACATGGAGGCCTAGGCGATCTGCTTAACTCTAGTACAGGTCATAACCTAGTTCATCGAAGGTGTGACAAAAATCATCAAGATTCTTGCATCGCACACGAAGACCTGGGAGATCTACTTAACTCTAGTGTAGGTCCTAGCCTGGTTCGTTGAAGGCGTGTCAGTCAATTTGATCCCATAATTGATAAGAAACATGAACTAAACTTAGAACCTTGAGCCAATCGACCTAATGGCCTATATGAGCTCCTTCCATCTGCCGATGGCCGATGGGAATAATAGCACTTGCATACTAGCAACAAAACCGATGTGGGCATAGAAATTCATATAAAATGATATAAGTAAGTAAGCTCATCGACTAGCTTAGTCAATGGAAGGAACAAAATCTACTAAATCACGATGCTAGCCTTATTAAAGACAACCTTGATAGGTCAAACAAAACCAAGATAGTATAAAATTAAATCTAGTAAAACCAGATTGATCAATAGTGGATTAATCGTTAAAATAGAAGATGAATATTGGTTGGTGGTCCAATATGTGTAAAGATAGCTTATTATAAAGATAGATACATTGGCTAGAGGGCCAATATGTATTAAACTTGAAGCTTAATTATAAAGATACCTCATTGGCTAGAACTCTGATAAAACATTGAATAAAACCTACCAACTTACTAGGACTTAAATTATTAGCAACAACTTAATAGATCCAATCTAACCGAGACAGTATCAGATTGAACATAATAAGAAAATACTATTTAGCTGATAGATCCTACGCAAGCATGATGGATACACTAGATCAATTTAAGAGATCAAAATGATGTGGCCTAAGACAGAACCAGTATATCAAGGTAAACCAACAACTGTATTGACCTAACTAGAGCAATTTAAGAGATCGAAATGATACAACCTTAGATGAGACCAGTCTAGCCGATATAACTACCAAGTGGCAGGACTTGCCCTTCGTCAGAGATTGAAACGATACAACCGCGCGTTGAAAGGCAGAACCTGTCGAAAAACCTAGAGAACTAGGGTTAGCGATGCACCAAAATTATATTGTATTGATCAAGAGATAATTTACAAGACCCTAAGTTGTTTGTATTTGTACCCCAGTATTACATGAGTCATAGGTGGTTATAAACAATCTGCTCAGATATTACTTTCTAATCAAGAAAGAAAAATAATTAAAACTTGCTTATGTATAAAATACATTCTAAATGTAAAACCACGTTGCCGTGGCCTTCACAATTTTCCTTCAATTCGGTCTTCATCGGATATACTTCCATAAGCCGATTGACTCCTTTCCTTAATTGAATCTTTTAGTGGGCCTTACCAAATTCTATCATGAACACATGCCTCTCACAACTCCGAGATCTCCTCCCTCCCTAGCTTCTTGCAATCAAATTTCATGAGTCGATACTATTTGCATCAGGTGCGGTAAGCTCTCAAACTCTTGGGAGAAAAACTTCTTTTTGATACGACTCAATAACCCTTGGAAGGTTAGCTCCGCTAACTATTCATCCCTCAAATTTAAGCTATAGCATCAGCTCCGAACGTCATGAAATCACTGAATATATTTTGGAACCAATTCCTCTACATTCTGCTTCATCAATATCAAATTTGTGAGCCACATTTCATGTACCTCAATAAAGAAGTATTTGTGAAATTTCTTTTCTAAATTGGCCCACCTTGTTATGGAATTTAGAGGCATAGATGAGAACCATGTGAAGGCCAATCCCGATAAAGAAAAAGGAAAAAATCTCACTAGCAAAGCCTCCTCAGCCAATTCTTTTCCACATTAAGCTAAGAATTGACTGATATGTTATATAGTGGAAGCGTTGTCTTGCCCTGAGAACTTAAAGAATCTGGTATCTTGTATTGGTGTGGTAACAAAACTCTATCAAACCACTCAGGGTGTAGACACTAATACATGAAATTTTACTCCTTTGATTTTAAACCGAATTATTCTTTCATCACTTCGACTATCTTTGTAGTCCACTCATTGTCTCCATTGTGCTACCCCCGAGCTGAACATAACCATCAGGCCAATTGAACATCGGCATATGTGGACTAATGTTTACTGATGTATAAATAGGTGGCTCTTGAGTAATTAATCCATCCACTCCTTTCCTAATCAAGCCCAAAGCATATTCATCAACCCTCCAGATTGATCAATCAGTACGTGATGTATCACTTTATCAACTAATTCTTGGATAGATTTCTGTGAACCTGAAGATGCAGGTTGAGTTGGTTCACCAATCGGAGTTGGTCTTGGAAATAGTATCTTTTGGATCGGTCCTTATCACATAATGCTAAAGGAATCCAAGCAAAGTTTCTAGAAATCAGTGATGGATTGCTCCACTTGTTGCCTTTGTTCCTCTGTTAACTCCTCTAGTGTGACTAGAATTACAATCTCTTCAATGACTTCTTTATCAGGCAAGTTGATTTTTAGGATTTGGTCCCACTGGGAGTGCCAAAAACGTGTTGGCGCACGGAGGCCTGAGAGATCTACTTGACTTCAGTGCAGGTCCTAGCCTAGTTCGTCGAAGGCATGCTAAAAGCGTGTTGGTGCAAAAATCATCAAGACTCTTGCATCACACACGGAGGCCTAGGAGATTTGTTTAACTCTAGTGTAGGTCCTAGCCTGGTTTGTCAAAGGCATGTTAGTCAATTTGATCCTGTAATTGACAAGAAACATAGACAAAACATAGAACCTTGAGCCAATCGGCCTAATGGTTGATACAAGCTCCTTACATTAGCCGATGGGAATGGGAATGATAGCACTTGCGCACTAGCAACAAGACCGATGTAGGCATAAAAATACATATAAAATGATATAAGCAAGTAAACTCATCGGTTAGCTTAGCCAATGGAAACAATAAAACCTACTAAATCACGACACTAGCCTTATTAAAGACAATCTTGATAGGTCGGATTAAACCAAAATAGTATAAGATTGAATCTAATAAAACCATATTGATCAATAGTAGATTAATCGTTAAAACAGAAGATAAATATCGACTGGTAGTCTGATTTGTGTAAATATAGCTTATGATAAATACAGATATATCAGTTAGAGGGCCAATACGTATTAAACTTGAAGCTTAATTATAAAGATACCTCACCGGCTAAAACTCCAATGAAATGTTGAATAAAACCTACTAACTTAGTAGGACTTAATTATTAGCAATAACTTAATAGATCGAATCTAACCGAGACAATATTAGATTGAAGATAAAAAGACTACTTAGCTGATAAATCTTACGCAAGTGTGATAGATACACTAGATTAATATAAGAAATCAAAATGATGCAGCTTTAGACAGAACAGGTATATCAAGGTAAACCAGAAATTGTATCAATCGAACTAGAGTAATATAACAGATCAAAATGATGCACTCTTAGACAAGACTAGTCTAGCCGATACAGCTGCCGGGTGATAGGACATACCCCTTCACCAGAGATTGAAACGATGTAGCCCCGCGTTGAGAGCCAGAACTCGCTAAAAAACCAAGAGAACTAGGGTTGGTAAAGCGCCAAAATTATATTGTATTGATTGAGAGATAATTTACAAGACCCGAAGTATTTGTATTTATACTCTAAGATTACATGAGTCTTAGTTGGTTACAAACAATCCACTCAGATATTACTTTCAGAAAAATAACTAAAACTTGCTCATCTATAAGATATATTCTAAATATAAAAACCATCTTGCCATGGCCTTTATAATTTTTCTTAAATTTGGTCTTCATTAGATATACTTCCATAAGCCAATTGGCTCATTTTCTTAACCGAATTTATTAGTGGGCCTTACCAAATTTTGGTGTTAACACATACTCTTGTGGCCAACTTGTTAGAGCAAATCAATTGAAAATTTGAGATGAGTATGATGGGATAATTGACCTTCTTCCTTGGTCTTCAATTTAAGCAAACCAAGTAAGGCATATTCATCCATCTGACAAATTACTACAAAAACCTCCTGACCAAGTTTAAGATGAACGACTGCAAGTCGATCACCACTCCCATGGCTACTACCTTAACACTAGGCCTTGATGAGTATGGCAAGATAGTTGACCAACGCGAGTATTGGAGTATGATCGGCTCCCTCATCTACCTAACTGCGTCAAGGCTGGACATTAACTTCTTTTAGGCATCTTCATTGAGCTCTCATCATCAAGCAGTCAACCATATTCTTTGCAATATCAAGTCTAGCCTTAAATACGGTATTTGATACTTCTGCTCTTCCACTCTCATGATTCATGTCTCTTCCAATTCTAATTTTGTTGGGTGTAAGATTGATCGTAAGAGTATTTCTACCACTGGCATTTCTTGGTTACTTCTCTTGTTTCTTGGTATTCTCGCAAACAATCCTATGTTGCTCAATAAATAGCTGAGGTTGAGTATGTTGCTACAGCATGCTCTTGCAACTAAGTTCTTTGGATGGTTTCTATTTTGAAAGATTAAATGTTTCATGGATATATTCATTTATTTTTGTTTGGGCTACTGAGTGTGTTTACACATGAGTGGTTTCAAAGGTAGCACAAAGATTACCTATAATGGAAACTCTAGATACATGTCTTGATTTAGTCTTAGACGACAACGTATGATGAGGACAATGTTGTCGACTAAAGATAAGATCAAGTGTACCATCGCTATTATACTATATGTGTCAAAAAATTGAAAAATAAATCAAAAGTAAAAATGAGCTTAAAATTGCTATGCATTAATGCTTCCATGAACTTGTCATTAGTACAAATTGCATAGGTTGATTATTTTAAATGAGTATACAAAGCACATTTATAAGCTTGATTGCTTTTTTTAGCTACTTCTAGTGATGGCAATTGCACTTTAACTTACTAATGAAGTTGAAAGCCTTTTGCTTGCTTGTGATATAAACTTGCTTTGCACATCATAAATCATACTTCCTTTGAGTATGTTTTAGCTAAGTTATATCATATGCTTTTACATGAGTGATCTATGTTTATATATAGATGTCTTTAGATAACTCTCAAAGCTCTTATAAACTAAAGATGTGCAAGTTACATATCATTTTATATATTTTTGCTTCCATTTGTTCTTGATGTTTCCATTGTCAAAGGGGGAGATGAAAATTAAAGCAAAGATACTTTCATAGAAAATCAAAACTTCATATCTTGGTGAAAGGAGAAGTTTGTCACATAGAGGGAGCACCTTGCATTTGTATCCCTTGTATTTTTTCTTATCACTTGGTCTTGATTTTCTCTGCTTTAAGGTTGACCAAGCTGATTCTTACAAAGTTCTTTTCTTTAAATTTCTAAAAATTAAATTTTAAGACTTTGATTTAGGTTGTCAATGTTTCATTCAGGGGATTGTAAAACCATATATTGATTTATATATTGGTGATGGAAAATTGGAATGTGTCTAAGTGTCAAAAATGCTAAAATTGTGGTCATGAGTTAGATTAGGATACATGTTTCATGTTTGGTTTGTATGAGTGCAAATCTTTGGAGATTAATCTTAATTAACGGCAAATCAATACTAAACTTATAGAGGAGTTAAGGTCCTAGACAACATTGAATACAAGGTGGCACACAATGGACAGTACTGTGTGGAGAAATATTTACAGCAGTCTTCATAAAGTTAAGTGTGCGAGCGTGAAAATTCGTGAAGAAAATCGGAGAGAAAAAGAAAAGAAAATGAGAGATAGCGACCCCATGACATCATTGACTTAGACAAGAGATGCCAGTATGGCCCAAATAGCACAGTTGGCTCAGCAGCACGCTGAGGCGGCCTAGATGACGGAAGCAATATGCCAACAATGAAAGCACGATGGTGGCTGACGAGCTGGGCTAGCAGCCACATGAGATCCCTCCCTGAGAAACACGTGGCAAAGCCTGGTAGGTGTGTAACACTAGTGGGTGCAGCAGTGGATTTTCTACGACCGTCAATCAGTCACTGTGGTCTTCCGTGTGTTTGGTTACGTGGTAACATGTGAAGCGTTTCCTTCGCATATAAGCATTAGATCAAGGGCTGGAATTTAGCATGAGGTAGGGTTTCACCATAGAGGTATTTTTCCACTCTGTATTAGTGATTTTTTAGCTGTCCTTGGCCTATGAAAAAAGAGGTATAGGTAATAGTAGGCTTTTTATCTTTGAAAAGAATTGGAGAGAGAATTAGAAAGAGTTGTGTGAGAAAAATAAGAAGATGTTAGGAGAGTTTTGGATAGCTATTTTAGAATTCTTGAAAGAATTTTATACGCTTTATAAAAGATTTGTAAATATATTTTATTTAATAAAATAGTATTTATTTTGAAATCAATTTTTTTTCCAATTTAAATTTCAAATATTGTTTTCATACTTCTACATATTTGTGATATGAGTTTCTTATTTTCTTCCAATTCTTTTGGTTTTAATTTACCTTGTGATAAAAATAGAGTCAATCTATATTGCCTTAGATATTGAATTCTTTAAAAGTGTTATTTATTATTTATTTAAATGTTAGGAGAGGTTTTGATTCATAATAGGTTAACTTTTTACGTGTATTTTAGAGATAAAATAAATTAGTCTATATATAACTGCTCTATAGCACGTACTGTCTTTCGTAAGGCACCATCATCTTATTATTAACTCACGCAGACAGTGTCACATGTCTTGGTTTTTAGCAACAGATATGTTTAATAGGGACATGTGAGGATAAATAGTTGCCAACATGACAAGTACAAACTATATATGAGACAAATTTATTTCGTTTTCGGGAATTTTGTGAGGTTTACAGTTAGTTTTATTCCTGATCTCTGTCTGTTGAGTACGCGTTTAAGAAAGATCAGTAGAGCCATGGCCATCACCAAAATCAACGTCAGATATGTATGTGTTTGGTTGACGAATGATCCAAGAAAAAAATCTGACCATTGCTGCTTCCCTGCATCGCATCGCACTGATGCAGCTCCAGCTCACACCAGGGTTAACAATTTCGAAAATCCAAAAAATAGGGGGACCGATAAATCTGAAATTACAGAAAATTTGGATTATTTTCAGTCCAAAATAATTTAAATTTCTGAATAAATTTTAGCCAAGTTTAAATAAATCTACATATTATATTGTAAACATAGTTTAAAATGCACTATATTCATTCTGAAAGCTAGAAATTATGACAATAATAAAAATTACCAATCCGATCGGATAGATCTAAATTATTATAATGTATCCATGTAAATAGAAACTAAGTCTTTGTTTGGATAGCTTATAAGCAGCTGGCAAGAAGCAAGCTTCTTATAATCTAGAAAAGCTTGTTTTTTAATTTCTAGCTTTTAATTTATTCAACTACAGATTCTCAAAATCTTGATGAGAAGCTATACTATTTAGAGGAACCAAAGATTCTAGAAGAAGTTATACCAGCCATAAAGCTCTCCAAACAAGTCGTAAGAGTTGTATATAAAATATAATCATACTCTTAAAAGCTATTTTACTAATACATATATATGTTAATAATTGTATATCAAATCTAATTTAACTTTTAAAATTATCGTATAAAAAATTACATCAGAGTTGTGCACCAAATTCAATTCTATTTTTATTCAGTCCCACGAAAATTTGCACGGGATAGTCCACCAGCTAGTTTTGCTAAATTCACAAAAAATTGAAAATTTTGTGTAGAAAAGCTCGAAACGAAATTGCAAGCATTGGCTCACACACATTTTGGCATGGCCAACCAACCCATCGTCTTCCGTGGGAGCATGGCCATGATTGGAAGCATGGCCCCATGCTGAGGTGAGGAGCTGAGATGAGCACACACAGTTAACACACTTATCTCAGCGGCTTCTTCCGTCCTGTGTTGTTTAATGGCGAATGATTCTGACAGCCAGCTTAGCTCGTACTAGCTAGCTACTAGGTAGGGATCCCACCTCCACGTTACTTCCCTGCCGTGTCTCCTTGTTCACATGCCGATTCGCTCGCTCGCTATTGATCACCTCTACCTCCTCTCGTGTTGACTGAAACGTTTGCTCTCTGCTTCTGCTATCGTGGTGAGCTATCGCGTCTCCGGCGAAGGTTTCTTGGCGATGGGGAAGGCGGGGAGGTGGCTGAAGAACTTCTTGGTGGGGAAGAAGGATAGAGGAGGGAGGAGAGGGGAGAAGCAGCGGCAGCACGGCGGCGACGCGACGCCGGCAGTGGAAGTGGCGAGCCCCAGGGAGAAGAAGCGGTGGAGCTTCCGGCGGTCGTCTGCGTCGGCGGCGGCGATGGGGAAGCCGGCCGCGGCGACGTCCCCGTCGACGCCTGAGCCGAGCGTGTCCGGGCTCGCGTCGGTGTCGGAGCGGGCGCGCGACGTCGAGCTCGAGGAGCAGAGCAAGCACGCCACGGCGGTAGCCGTGGCGACTGCGGCGGCCGTCACCGCGCAGGGCGCGGTGATGCGCCTGGCGGCGGAGGATGCGGAGGCCGACGGCGACGATGTGTCGGCGCGCGCCGTCGAGGTGGCCGCCGTCGTCAGGATCCAAGCCACCTACAGAGGCTACCTGGTGAGTGTGCTCGCTCGACGTGATCACCTCAAAAATACCAAGTCGCATGAGCATTTCACTATTTTTGCGCAAAATTTGATCAAAATTTGAGCGAATTTTGATGAAATTTTTGATCCGTTAGGCGAGAAAGGCGCTGTGCGCGCTGAGAGGGCTCGTGAAGCTGCAAGCTCTGATCAGAGGTAACCTGGTGAGGAAGCAGGCCACCGCCACGCTCCGCCGTATGCAGGCGCTCGTCCTCGCGCAGGCACGCCTCCGCGCGCAGCGGATGCGCATGCTCGAGGAAGACGACGACGGCGGCGGCCACGGCGGCCACCACGCCCACCACCGGTCATCGCCGCACCACCCCAGGCACCGCCGCTCTTACGTAAGCCTCCCTCCCCTCGCGCAGCGCGCCGCCGTGGAAACTTTTTGCGTGTGAGATGATGGAGATGGTGGGATGGTTGGGTTTCAGGAGATGGAGAGGTCCGGCGAGGAGCATGCCAAGATTGTCGAGGTGGACGTCAGGGAGCTGCCGCGGCGCGGGCGGAGCAGCTGCTCGGTGGCGGCTAGCGAGTCGAGGGAGCGGCGGATGGCGGAGTACGGATACTACGGGCAGTGCTCCCCCGCGCCGTCGTCCTCAGCGTTCACCGAGCTGGCCGCCGCCGCAGCGGCCAGCCAGCCGCACGACGCGTACAGAGGCCACTTCGACGAGTTCACGGCGCCGTTCGAGCCGACGACGGCGCGGAGCAGCCCGTACGTGCCGGCCGGCGGCGGCGGCGAGTTCTTCCCCAACTACATGGCCAACACCCAGTCGTCGCGCGCCAAGGCACGCTCCCAGAGTGCGCCGAGACAGCGCGCCGAGCCGCCGACGCAGCTCGAGCGGCAGCCCAGCCGCCGCCGCAGCGGCGTGCCTAGGAGCGTCAAGATGCAGCGGTCGTCGTCGCACGTCGGCGTGCGGGCGGCGGCCGCCGCGGCGCACGGGTACCACCACCACCACCACCACCAGCAGCAGTACAGCTACGGGCAGTACTACCCTTGGTCGGTGAAGCTGAACAGGTCGAGCGCGTCGCTCAAGGACAGCGAGTGCGGGTCGACGACGAGCTCCGTCCTCACCGCCGCCACCACCGTCGGTTACTACCGCTCGCTTGTCGGCTTCGACGTGCACAGGGGCCACTACTGAGCAACACTGGTGGCGGCGAGCCGGCCGGCGATTGATCAACTCAGCTCAGCTCGCCGACCATGGCTTGGTGTACGTGCCGGATGCCGTCAAAATTTGTAGAAATTTCGAGTTGTTTTTTAGCAATTCTTTGAGTTTTTTCCCAGCAATCTTGCTGTTTTTCGATTGTTGATAGAGATGCGAACAACAATCTGGATCGATCGATCTAATGCCTCAATGATTTGTACCAAGATTTGGCTAATGTGATTGTACAAATGAACTCATCAATATGTACATGATTTCACGGATCAAATGGAGCTAGGCAAATGAAGATCAACGAGACCCTGCAGAATTTATGAATTTAAGCATCGATTGAAGTAGTGGTACTACAGTTCGGTATCATGCACAGTTAATCAGCGAACAATTAAGTGTTTTATAAACAAAGTACAATCAATGCAGTTCTGAATGTACCGTAGAATCGTCATCCACGCATAAGATTTCTTCTTCAGTACTCAGTAGTAAGAGGTACGGTCCGTAGTTGTGATCAACCGAGCATATATTTTCACTGTGGACTTGAACGGGCCTTGGAATGGGCCGCGCAGGAAAGCCCTTAGAGAGAAGAAAACTCTATTTTACATCTCTCAAACTATAGGCCGGATATGACTCTTATTCCTCAATCGCAAAATTACAGAGTATGCTCAAATATTAAAATCAGTGCAAACTAGGTCTATCGATGGCTTAAAAAGTGATTTTAGCTGATGTGACACTTAAATGTGGTTTATGACGATGAGTCAACATATATGGCCTACCTGTTAATTTACCCTCTCTCTCAATCTCTCTTTCTTACCACCTCTCTCTATCTTCATTCACACATGCTCTCTCTCTACCCTAGTGAGCTCAAGATCTTCATATAGCTTGGCCAAGTGACCAACCTAACTTCGCTTGTGGCGACCACCTCCAACGAGACTACCATAGCCACCCTATATTCTTTCTCCTCTTTTTTACCTTTCTCCATCTCCTAGTGGAGAGCCACTGTTGAGGTGGCGTTGGTTCAATTGCCAATCCTTGCACCACCCCCACTTCTCGAGCTATGACTAGTGGTGGAGTGGAGGGAATAGAATTAGGATGCAGGGCATGGGCCGTCACAGAGGAGGGATAGGGTGGAGAATCCGCTGCGCTCATGAATCTAGATGAGGGTGATCTCCAGCAACTAGATCCAAAGCCATGGTGTCATGGGGGAGACAACGAGCGAACCAGCATCGTTGGAGATGGCAAGCATGTCCACGACGAGTGAGTGAGACAACGAGTAAGTCGGTGTCAAGGGATAGCAGCTACAACAACAATCTCTTCATGCACTTTTCATGCAGGGGCGCCCGGGAGCTCCACCGGATCTAGTCATGGGCTCGTCACCACCACCGCCTCCTCAGAATTCAGTCGTGATGAAGGAGAGAGGAGATGAGGCGGCCGCTCGAGCTAAGTGACGGTGCTGCTGCCGCTCATGTGGAGACAAGGTGGCTACTTGAGCTTAGTGAAAGCATCGTCGTTACCCTTGTCGCTCGAGAGTAAGGAAGGAAAGGAGATGAGGTTGCTGCCATCTTACTCCTCTCCTACCACCCTGCACGACAGGACAAGAGAGAGAAAGTGAGGATAAAGAGATATGCCACTAACATGTGGCCCCACATTATTTATTTATTTTTTTCAACCGAATATCCTTTTGACATGTGGACTCCATATATTGTTTTTAATTTTTATTTTTACTTCTAGTATCACATTAGCATCATCTAGGACGAAGACTAATTTAAAAAAGCCACGTAGGTACTACATAAGCCGTAAGACTTGATTTACACTGATTTTAAAAATTAGAGGACACTCTTTTACGGTCGAGAGACAGATGAAAATTAGTTGAGTAGAGAAACAAAACTCGGCGGCCCACACCCACCGCACCGCACGGGGATCACGTGGGCTGGGCCGAGCTACGACGACAGCGCATGGCCGGCGTCCCATCCCAACGGCCGCCCCGGGCTTGGGAACTCCGTTCAGTCACACGCCAGCCGACGCAGGCACGCGCAGAAGCTTTACGCTGCTACTATGTCTCGATCACTCTTATCAATACGGTCAGCTCCATGTTATGCTCGCATGGTCAATATGCGGCCATACATGCGATTCGAAAGCAAGCGTCGACGGTCGATACTGGTCGTCGTCGTCCTCGGCGTCGGCAGCGCCGAGCAAAGTTGACATGTCGGTCGTGCATGCATGCTTGACGGCATGTGACCACCCAAGTTTTTCCTCTTTTTTTTTTCGTTTCTCATGACTCACTCGATCTCCAGGCTCTGCTACCTAGATAGCTCAGGACGTCGACGTACTGTACGTGCCAAACAACAGCTAGCTAGCTGCTGCTGGTTCCATCGATTCCTCCTCTAGACAAATGCACGAACTTTATGAAACGCGGGTGGATGAAATGGACGATCTACTTAATTAACACGTTAAATTAATATTTTTATAAATAAACTTAATAAATAGCTTAAAACAAGTAGTTAACAGCAATGTTATTAAGAAATCATATTCTCATAAGTGTGGAACAAATAGATAATCCGGCCAGATAATATGTGCGTTACTAGTCTTACTAATACTTAATTCTCCGAAAAAAAGAAAGGAAAAATAAAATGTGTTATTGCTATCATTTGGAAATGCCAAAACGTCAATGCATGTGTCCGTTTGAACCGCGATTATATAATCGAGCGTACTGGAAACTGATCAATTGGAGATGGATTAGACACGAGAGGTGTAGAATCTGGATCGAATTTCGTTTAATATTACGTACTACTCCAAAGTCCTATCGATAATATATGTAAGGTTATACGCTAATTAGTCCATATATTTCGATCGGAGTTCTAATCTTAATCAGTCTCGATGTTCATACATACAATGATACAAATAGGAATATAAGTATCCAATCCAACAGGATCGACGTCGCGTGCTGAGCTTGTAACTAATATATAGGAAAGGCCAGGGCGATCTATCCTACAGACGGATCGATTAAGGCAGGCAGAACTACGATCGCCGTCTACTGCACGCACGAGAGTGCCCCTGTCGACTCGCCGGACTTGTAGGTGTAGGATCGAGTATAGACAATGTTAAAAATAAAATTTAATAAATTTTTATAATCACAAAAACTAAAAAACCACATTTTTAATCTAAATATAACACCGTTTTATTATTAAACAGATTATAACTTTAGATTCGCACCTTGGATTGAACTAGAATTTATCAAAATAAACCGAATAAAATTTAAAAGCAAATCAAACTAGAATTGGGTTAATAGGAATTTTGGATCTCAGGATATTAACGAAATGAAATTACTAGACAAAAGTTGATGAAAATTAATTAAATCCTAATTAATTAATTATATAATATCTAAAAATAATTAACCAACTAAATTTTCAGAACACTAGAAAAACATATTTTAGATCAAAGAAACAAACCCAAATCTTAGAGAGAAAACAAATTGATTGAAAGTAGTCATAAAAGTGATCGAGAAAAAAAGAGATTAATTATTGTATTATCTATAAACTTTATCTTTATTATGCTTACGTCTCTAAACCATCTAAAACATTTCTCCACGAAATCCCTAAAACCTTGATTAAAACTCTAATCTATTTTCTAATCCGTTCGCCTCTTAAAATCTCACAATCATAATATCAGCTTACATTACATTCCAGAACTTGAACATGAATGGCAAAATTGTGAATGAATTTACTAGGAATTTACCATTCAAGAATCCTGGAATATTAATGGACACTAATCGTGGAACAGCCAGGTTTCATATCATTCCTTGAATAAGAAACACATGAGTAAACAACTAACGATGATCCAACTAAATTATGCCAGCATTAGAAAGTGTCAATTTACTACTTTCATATTTGGCATAGAGTATGATTGATTATATGATTCTTTTTGCTCCCCTGTGGTAACAGCAACAACGACGTACGGATTTGTAAACTGCTTCTTCAGGGTATTCGGTCAGGAAAGGTATAGCAAGACTGAAGTCACCATCAGGATCATACTGTCTGTCACCATCAGTATAGGCTGCACCGAAACATATTAGAGTTCGTGTCGCCATTGTGATCGGACGGACTATCAACTGGAACTTGCAACCAATCACATCTCTGACGGTGCTAAACTGAACTGTCTGACGTACAAGAGAGAGGTTGGAAGTGCAAATTTACGGGTAGAACTTTTTTTTTTTAAAAAAATGTAGGTTCAAAAATTTTCTAAAGCTAATTAATTCCAAAGTTTAGGATTTTAATAAGTAGAAAATTTTAAGATTTACGACCGAATGTTTACAATTTTGATCGGTTTCTTGTCGTTGCCGCCTGAGCTGGTTAGTTCGTAAGTTGCAGCCAATCCGTCATATCCCATCCTTTTTGTGAAGCCCCAAAACAGCAAGTGGTCGGGGTGGGCCCCACGTACGGCCCGTGGCCCCCACTCTCCTATTTTACTCGCGCGTCGTGTGGGCGGTGGGGCCCGTGTTGCAGCCTCTGCCGCGTAGCCACGTTTGCGCCGCCGCCAATCCCCTAGCAAGCCGGTGGGCCACCCAAAAATTGTCAGACGGGCAGATCCTGTTCAAAGCGTCCACCCACCGTCACGCTCTGCTTTCTCACTCCCCTAACCCTCCTCTGCTTTCTAGTGCCCTGCTCTGCACCTACTAGTTCTTAATGTTCTTCTTGCAATTAGCGTTAACCTGAAAGTTAATCCAGGAAGGTTCTGTGACTAACCCCCCTTTGAGCATAAGGTGATGTCACTAATCCTAATGCCATCTGTGCATAGTTTTTATTCATTTATTTTTGTGCAATTTCGTACCAAAATATTTGCAACAGCCATCAGGTGCTAATTTTGTGATCGTGTTATGACCAGGAGCGGTGTTCTAGGTTCCAGCTTGATGAAAATGAAGACAACTGATGTGTTTTGTTTCAGATTGCATCAAATACAGTCATCAGAATCTATTGTCCAACACATAGCATCTAGCAATACTGTTCACATGGTATCAATAAAAGGATCACAAAGTCTAAACAGCATTCACCTCATATTCTACATTCACTATTTGCATGAAATCATTCTTCACCTGTATTCGACAACCTGATGCATTTCATTGACAATATAGAAATTAACTGGATTTTTATCATAGGACAAATTAAGAATAAAAAGAGCTGGAGAAGGAAGAGAAAATTATACCAGAAGCATATAGAAGGAGGTAAGCAATACCTAGAATTCACGAAAATTTAAATTGCGAAATTTAAATATGAAATTTAAATTGGAACGATGAAATTGATTCCAAAATAACAATAAAATACATTTACAAACATTTCATAAAGTTTACAAAATTCTCTCAATAATTCTAAAAGAGCTCTCTAAAACTTTTATAACCTCTTTTTATCTTCCTCACAAATTTTTTTTGCAAAGGTCCAACTCTTTCCTTACCTATGTCTCTCGTTTTATAGGCTAAGAATGAATGAAAAAACAATAAGACAAAATTCAAAATGCACCTAGGACAAAACCATAACTCATACTAAATCTCAACAATTGATCTAATCCTTAGATGCGAAGAAAATGGCTTAGATCATTACCACGTCGGTAGTCACACAAATGGCCATAGAGACCCATGCTCAGCCGTAAAAGATCAAACGTCCTCAGCTAGCCACGCCACCCGCGCCAATCCATTGCTACTGCGTGTCCTTGAGGAGAATCCCATCCACGCACCTGCCCCGTGTGCCCGCACCTAGGCCGCCATCACAGGGCCACTGCGCCATTGGCCCATGCCTACTACCACACTGCCACTGCCGCCAAGCCAACTCTACGTGTGTGTGGGCGCACCCTGGGCCATCTCCGCTAGGCTATGAAGAGGAAGAGAGGGAGAGGTCGGCTGGGCCTCTAGCTTAAAAGCCATAGAGATAGTCTAGAGGAGGGGGTGAATAGACGTTCCTAAAAATTACTTCAACGAAGCAGTCAAATTCAAGCTTGATCAAAACTTTTGGACCAATGTGTCAAAACTTTCAATCAACTCTCTCAGGCATACAAAGACGGCTCGTCAGAACCTTCGATCTATTGAGGCACAAACTTTCAATCAAGTAAAAGATAAACTCTTTAGAGTCATTCTCCATAATCTCAGGAACACAAGTAATAGCAACGGAAGTAGTAAATAGGTGCACAAATACTATATATAATATAGGAAATAGTAAATAAAACAGAAAATGAGCAAGCTTTGCCACCAAATTCACAAAAATGAGAGAGTGAGACACAAATTTTTTTTCGAAGTTCGAATCACAAAGATTCTATATCTCTGTTGAGAAACTGCTAAGAGCTGTGTCTCTCTCGACCCCTTGCCTCACCAAGTAGTTATGAAGACCAACTTAATTCTAACTTCATCGGTTACCGCTTTTCTTTGCGAAAATGAGGTCCACCCTCAAAAACTTGCTCAGGACAATCCACAACTTGAGGAAACTCATAAGCAATGACTAACCATCTAAGTGGTTATCCTCTAAAAGTAACAAGCTCCAAACAACAACCCACGTCGATTCTCATGTACTCAAGATACACTTAGCTCTTCTCATAGAAAACAAACATTCTAACTACTCAAGGACTTCACTCAAATCCCCATGAAAACTCAAGAACTTAGTGAAAGAGGTATATAGAGCCCTGAGAAAAGCTAGGAAATAGGAAAACAAAAGTGAAAAGGCCAAAATGGCTTTGGGAAGGAAAGAGGATGTTTACACTCACTCCTTCACATCACATAACCGTTACTTATAGATCTGAACACCCGGAAGTTCCAACTCTTATTCTATAATCTCTGACCCAACACTTAGCCGCTAACAGACAGCAGTGAACAGGAACCTCCTATCCCTCAAGACCGGAACCTCCAACCCACAGGCAAAAACAAACTCACAATAGTGCAAATGTTGTGCAAATGTGTCTCTCAACTAAGAAATGGTTATTTGAGCACAAGAGTAGACTTAGAGCACTATTTGCAAACCCTCTTAATAGTATGATTTTCGTAGACTCAAAAGAAATTTAAAAGAATGTTAAAATAAACTCTGTTGTAGAGCACAAGAGTAGACTTAGGAGGCTAGATGCACTTTCAATCTCCTTCTTTTGTTGATTCATGACAACACGGTTAAAAGTTACAATAGAATGAATATGAATTGAATTTTAAATAAGAAGAGGTGAGTTGAGCTCTTCTTGAATGTATGCATAGAGTGATATGAGTGAAGCAGAGAGAATACATAGTAAGCTCAATTTAACACTTTTTATTCACGGGGTGCATTGTATGATATAGAGATATAAAAAAAATACATATGACATGGTAAGCACATATAAAGAGAAAAGAACATCACACAATACAAGCAATCAATGATATAAGGATTAAGACTAAAACTAAGCTAAATAAGAAACTAAAAGTCATTACATCCTAGCTCATATAGATTAACCACTTATCTATAAGAGATTACACAAGTTCTCGAGATAAGAAGAATAGAAATGACAGTTTGGCTAAAACTTTCGACCAAGAGGTGAAAACTGAAATTGATCTTTTTTATTCTGCATTTGTCTCCCCCATTGGCATCAAGGAACCAAAAAAGAGGCAAAAGTAGGGGAATCACTTACCATCTGAAGGGACCACCTCCATATCTCCCAAGTGTACACTAATATCATCGTCATCATCAGAAGGTGTCTTTTCAGTATCTCCACTAGCATCATCATCATCATCATCATCATCATCATCCCTCTATTTTGTATGAGCTGCACCCTTAAATGCTCTCTCAGTAGTAGTCTCGAACTCCTCATCAACATCCTCATTTGAAGTTGTGTATTGAGTGATTCATAACGCTTTCTCAAAGACCTAACAAGTGCCAACACCTACATCCAAGTTGTGGACAGTCTCATAAAGAGCAAAGGGATCCTTAAGCTCATGCCCCTTTAAATCAATGGAGACATCCTTCCCTATAATCATCATCAACTCTTTTTGTCTCTTCTTCATCTTGCTGACCTTGGTATCAATTCTCTTGCAGTTGTTGAAGATATTCTTAAAGCCTCTGATGATCAAAGAAGAGGTACTGGTACTAGGAGTCTGGTGTGGAGCTAAGCTAGTGCCAATATCAAGATCAAAAAAAATAGTAGGAGACACCTTAGGTGAAAGGGCTTGTGAATTACTTCCTTGTAGAAAGATATACCAGCCACTATCTTAATGACTCCCATGAGATAGGGGGTATAGGCACATCGCCTCATAGGATCAATGGAGATGTTGAAGATCTCAAACCAGATGAACTTTGCAAAGCTGATGGGAGTCTTATTGGATCTAAGGCAAGAAAGAAGATAATAGAGTTTGATAGGAAGGACAGTAGCATCACTAACTTTAGGACTTAGAGTAACGTTCAACATATTCAAGAGAATCTTGTAGGCAGGCAACATACCTTTCCCATGCAATCCATAGAAGCATCTCTAGTATACATGAACATGGTGTAGCTAATGAGAAGGGGCTTCTCATTGTGAATATTGACCTTGTTGAGATCATTTGGGTCAAGGTGTAGAATCTAAACAAACTAAGCTATGGTCACCGAGTATTGTCCCCCCTAAGTCAGCCACTGCCATCTCATCTATAGCTCTCCTAGTTACTCTCCTCAAAGAACACTGTAAAAGTGCATCTATGCCTTCTAGTGGGTTTTGGATAATAGATGATAAGAAAATTAGGGGACTAATGTGTTAAGTGAAAAAAGTACATGAGTTAGTCTAAAAAATTTAATTGATTAAAAGAAACCCCTACCATGAAAGAAAGGCATTGAAGAGGACTCAATATTGTGCTTTAAATATATTTTATTTTTTTTAAGTCCTAGGATTATCATACTATCAAGAGGGGTACAAATATTAACCCGAGTTTTAAAGCAAGTACTCAATTAGATCCCTTTATTTTTCTTAAATGAACACTTGCACAACATGTACCTCTGATTTTTGGGTTTTCTCTAAAGAGGCTTTCAGATATTTTGTCTAAGTTGTCGGATTTTTTTGGGCAAGTTTCCATGCCTAAGAGTGAAAATGGACCGATGTCTCTGGCCTTAAGAGGTGAAATCTCCAGAGGATTTTCCCTATCAGGTAGTGAAAGTTGTCTAGAGCCTCCGGCGGTTTAGATCGGATACTCTGAACTAGCTTTGTTGCTTTAGATTCAAGTGTGTCTAAAGTCTCCAGCCCCTAGGGGTAGATACTTCGGAGTTTGAATCTGTGGATGACAGTTAGTTTCATAGGGACATTATTTTTAACTCCACCAACCCCCACTTTGAGGGAGAGGATGTTCATTCATTTTATTCCTACCCCCCCTCCCCACAGCTTTTCTAGGGTTTTACACATTTCTCTTTTGGCTTCTACACCAAATCTAACTCTTTCTAAGTGATCTTTTGGAGCTAGTAAGTGAGAGGGTAAAGGTTTGATTGAGCACTTATGGATTGATGCTTGTAGAGGATTTACACTTGTTATTGTTGGAGGTTCTCCTTCTAGATGGCTAGGCATCGACAACGAGGATTCAAGGTCATGAATCGTCTGAGAAAGTTTGTGAAGGTCTTCCTGACCTCCGCAAGAAAATATGTAACTATAGTGGATACCGAGCTCGTTCTTAGGGATTGGTTTGGTAGAGCAAGCTTCATTGGAGATTGTAGCATCATGACCTAGTGGAGACCTTAGTGGTAACCTTGGACTTTTTGCTAGCCTTGGTAAGAGCTTAGAGACCAGACCTCCTCCTATGATTAAGCTTGGTGAAACTAGAGATCAAGTGCGAACTGGCTCCTTGAAGTCTCTCAACAGAGATGTAGGATCTTTTGATCCAAACTTCAGTGAAAAATCTTTTGCCTTCTTATGTAGTGTTTCTTGTATTTATTTATTATCTTTAAATTACCTACCATAGTTCGTTCTCTCTTAAGATTGCTCCATCCACACATCCTTTTTGAAAGCAGTGAATGGGACCGGAATATCTGAATCCTAGGCCCGGAGTGTCTAGCTAAGCTTCTCTACCTAGTAGGAAACCTCAACCGAAATCTCCGGTAGTTAGGACTAGATACTCTGTAGGAAGTTTTAATTTCCGATGAGAGTTTCTTATATGTGTTTAGGTGTGCACATTTACCCTCCTTTATGCAATTCAAGATCCTTTCACACTATGGCATAGAATTGGAGAATCACCTTCTCACACTAATCGTGCTCAAAACCCATAATGCATTCCAAGTCTTTATCTTAGCATAGCTTTATGTAACGCACGTGTTTTTGCACCTGAGAAAAACTATTTGAATAAAAACATATTTGTAAAATTTGGATCATTTTGGATTTTTTAAAGAGTGTGCCAACGTATGGATCCTAAATTCTTTTCAAACCTACCCTAGAATCCCTTCCAAACATTCCCCAAAATTTCCTGAGTTCAAATATCAAATTTGAATTCAATTTCAAACATTCAAATTTTCCATTCCAAAATATTCTTAGAAATTCAGAAATACTACTATTCATCCAAGCTGCTCTCCCCTTCTTTCTCCCTTTCTCAGCTCGTGCGGCCTCCTTTCTCTCTCAGCCTACATGGCCAGTTTTCTCCTCTATGACCTAGGCATAGTTTAGGGAGAGATTTAGACTTTTTCCTTCCTTTTTTTAACTCCAACCCAAGCTGCTAGTATTTATAGGTGACTCGCTAGAGTGGTGGAGCTTCCAACCTTTGCGTGCTAACGTCACGGCATAACAAAGATGAGGAAGATTACATGCAAAAGCCTCCACGACCCCAACAACCAAGATTAGCTCCCGCAGACAAGCTGAGCAGGGGATAGGAGCGATGAAGCTTCACCTGCATTGGCCCTATGATCCTACTCCCATCCATGCTCCCTTCCACACTTCATCTATCAAACGATGGTGGTGGTCACCTTCTAGTTCTGTTCTTACAACTCAACGACAAGAAATAGAGATTGGAGATTTGAGAACACCTTCACATAAGCTGCTTGCTTGATGTTACTAGCTTAGAAGGGCTTCAACAAGTCTATGGCAACCGATTCCTTATATTACCTCCTTGAGGGCCAAGGCCACCAAAGATTGACTAGCGCTCAAAGGTCTGGTGAGCAATGGTGGGTTAATGTCCTTGCAATTGATGGAATTTAGGGCTTATGGACCAACTAATTAAATGAACATTTTCTAAAAATCTCAAAGACCCATACAGTGGAGGTAGGAGTAGGATCCTTTAGTCCCACCTTACTAGTTGATGAAAAAGTAGCTTAACTTATAAGGTTGACTCTTCTTCTCCTTCTTGAACAAGTGAGAAGGAGAAAGGGGGAACCCACACACGTATTCGCTCGCCTCGCCTCACCAGGTACATGTGCTACATTATCGCAATCCCATTGATCAAGGGTGAGAATGGGCTTGTGTTATCGCAATCCTATTATGTAGAGAAAGTGCTAAACCGCTTTGGGTACTGGTCGCACCGAAAATATCTCGGGCAACCACGCCACCGCCAGGGAGGTCTGCTTAGCTCTAGTGCAGGTCTGTCAGCTTCTCTCTATGTCTCAAGGTACGCGTACCGAGGCCTAGGATGTCCGCTTAACTCTGGCGTGAGTACCTTGGCTCACTCTTTGTCGTGATGGTGTAGGTACGGGTGTGCCAATCAATTTGACCCTGCAATTGACAAGGAGGTGAAGCGAACGGGTCAGTCGGACGATAGGCCGATATGAGCTCTCGCTATCGGCTGGCCACCGATAGGATCAAGTTGGTCATCGGCCGCGTTCGAATGTCTCCTACTATCGGCTGGTTATCGATAGGGATTAGGACGCTCCTCCATCGGCTAGGGAGCCAATAAAGGCGTGGACAGATGCCGACGAAGGACGTGATGAGTCTGGGTGTAGCGAAAGTGAGATCCTAATCCATTGGTCGTAGAGCCGATAGAGGCACCAAAGGGTATTTAGAGAATAGCAAAACACACGAGATATTTTCTGGTTACCGATGGAAGCTATACCGCTCGTTCATCGGCTGGAAAACCGATGAAGGCATATGCGAACTGGCAAGAAATCTTATAAAAGATGCTGGTTATAAAGCCGATGCCACTCTAGATCTGGTGGGCGATGAACAAGGAGCGGTGCCGCTCCTCCCACAGCACGAGACTTGTCGCCCACCGTGACGATGCCGCTAGCACCGATCTCGAAGATCAGACCTAACCAAGATAGTAAGAGGTCAAGGCCCACGGCAATGGGATGACGGACGCTAGATCAGTCGTGCTGAAGGAAGGACGGAGCGAACCCATTGGCTAGCTGAGCCGATGAGAGAACATTTCTGAAGATATGCGTGCATCTACCGAAAAGGCCAATGCACTAGGCATGACGTTTGATAGAAGTCTCTAAAGACAGATGCGTATTGGGTAAGGAGCCGATACGCTGGACGTGTTACTGGTATAGATAACTCATCGGTTAACCACACCGATGAAATGCTCGGCAGAGACCTACAGGCCTATGGCTCAATCTACTATCGGCAGGCTCATAGGTTGAACCTAACCAATGCAGCACGGGACTGACGATGATAGAGAGAGCTTGGTAAACCGATAGATCTCGTACGGACATGATGCGGTACACTCGATCTGACTAAGAGGTCGAACCTAATCGATATAGCCTTAGACAGAGCAAGATATACCGAAATAGTGGCGGGAGTTACCCCTTTGCCGGAGATCGAACTTAACTAATGTAGCTCTGCGTTGAGAGCCAGAACCCACCGGTAAAAACCTAGATAAACTAGGGTGGCGATGCGCCGAAGTTGTATTGATCGAAGGATATGTTATAGGCTCCTAAGGGATCTATATTTATACCTTGATATTACAGAGTCCGACGTGTTTACAACAACCATCGGATATTATTTTCTAACAAAGATAAAAGGAAAATATATCTAAGAAAGTTAACTAAACTAACTAAACATTTCTATCTATATAAGATATGATTTACATAGTTAGAATACCCTGCCATGAGTTCTACGGCTCCTCCTCAAACTCGGCATCATTTGAATAGTCCTCTATAATTGGACCGAATCTTGCCTTGCTTCCTGCAATCGACTTCTTTCCTATAGCAATCGGACTCTTCTTTACTAAATCGATCGTCCTTCCAATCTTTTCCTGGGCTTACCAAATTTTAGCGTTAACAGGTACATATGCGGCAAGCCTTCTCCAATAGCTTATGATCCAACTTCTCCAATACCTTAAGCAGCAAACCTTCTCCAACACATTATGATCTAACTTCTTCAATACCTTATAATTTGAGTTTAATGCTTCAAAAGAACAAAGGTATTGGCAAAGATCAATTGTTATCACAATCCCATTGTGTGGAGAAAGTGCTAAATCGCTTTGGGTACATGTGCGGCAAGCCTTGTCCAACACCTTATGATCCAAGTTTAATGCTTCAAAAGAACAATGGTGTTGTCAAAGATCAGTTGATGTATTCCTAAATTATTGGCTCTCTCATATATCTAGCAAGTACAATGAGGCTTGATATCTCATTTGTGGTTAGCAAATTGAACCAGTTTACTTCGAACTCGAGTGATGATCATTGTCACGCACTTGAGCGTGTGATGCGTTATTTGCTAGGTGTGATGAACTTTAGAATTCACTATACTGGGTACCCGTTGGTATTAGAGGGTTATAATGACTCAAATTGGATCTCAAATGCAGATAAGATTAAGACCACGAGTGGTTACATCTTCACCTTAAGTGGCACTGCTGTTTCATAAAGGTCTTGCAAAAAGACTATTTTGATGAGGTCAACTATGGAAGCAGAACTCACTACATTAGATACAATTATTGTTGAAGCAGAGTGGTTGCATGAGCTTTGGATGGACTTATCGGTGGTTGAAAAACCAATACCAGTGATTATGATGAACTCTGGTAATCAAACAGTGATCACCTAAGTAAATAATTCTAAAGATAATATAAAGTTCTCAAGACATGTGAAAAAACACTCGAAAATTGTTAGTAAATTGAGAAACTCCAGAGTAATAGCCTTGCGATATGTCCAGACGGCTAAGAACCTAGCAGACCCCTTCACGAAGGGTTTATCATGTAACACGATAGAAAATGCATCAAGAGAGATGGGTATGAGACCCACGTGAGTTATTTCATGGTAGTAACCTAGTCTATGTAATCAGAGATCTCATGAATTAGGTTTGATAAAAACAAGTCATGGGTAACTAAAGAAAAGTATAAATTCTTAAGACCCTCTCTATATGAACATGTAGTACTCTTATCACTGTATGGCAGGTTGGCTTTTGGCTTAATGTATTTTGTTGACTTGTGAGAGCGAGAGGTGCCATTCTACAGGGTATCCTTGAAAGAATACACCTTTATAAGCCCGATTGTTGGTCACGGTATGTGAGATTTCGGTGATCTCTATAAAGCACATGAAGAAATCAAAGGAGTATGACTTATACGCTCTATCCAAGAGGTAGCCTAACTAGCAATCATGTATCATTTTGATTCTAAGTAAAACTTACAATTAAAACCGTAGTACATTGTCCAAGTCATGGGTAAGTGTAGCTTAAGGTTCTAAGCTAGTGTTCAACTTAACAGTCCCTATTAAAACACTGGTATATCAAACAGTGCTGGAAACATTCAAAGCTCATTAGACATTTGAGATCTGATGGGGGATTGATGGAATTTAGGGCACATGACCCAACTAATTAAATGAAAATTTCTAAAAATCTCAAAGGCTAAAGGTCGGAGTAGGATCCTTTAGTCCCAACTTATAAGATTGGTTCCTCTTCTCCTTATTGAGAAGTGAGAGGGAGAAAGAGGGAACCCACACGTGTGCTCCCTCGCCTCGCTGGGCCAGGATGCGGCGCGAGCCGTAGCTGCGCCGCACCATATTTTGCTATTTTTTGTGGTTTTATTTTACCATTTTGAGCTTATAACCGAGTCGGTTTCTATATGCAAATCGTGTCGATTTCAGGCTCCGCCCTAACCATGCGCCTTTGGTCTATATATACCGACTTCGCCGCCCTCTCTCGTGATAAGATCAATTTGCTCTCAAGCCTAGGTTTTTCAATGTCGCACTGCCTCTAGTCTTCCTTATCCCAGTCGTCAACGTGCACTAGTAGCCAAGAGGGCAGGTCTCCGGAACCGTCGCCATTTGAGATCCTGCACTAGAAGAGAGCGAATAAGGTTTTTGGAAAGCGTCCGACGTGATTGCTCACTGCTTTCACTACATCATCTTCTATCGAATGCTTCTTCTTTCGCAACTGAAGAGGGCAGTCTCCCGACATAAAGTTGTGCAGTTCCGTCAATAATAGTTCTTTCGGCATCAACAAGAATAAGCCGCACAACGAGCTACTGCTACCGCAATGAACAATAACGTGATGAATGGCGACGGCAACAACACAATAGGCTTGGACTCTAATCAAGCGATTGACTCTAGACAACCACAGTATGTATTCTAGTTATTGTTAAATCTCATATTGTTTTTCTACGATTATATTAATAGATCAATATGTTAGTAATTATAAGATTATAATATGTTATTTCTAAATTAGATTAAAACTTAAATGCTAATTATTCCAACAACAATTTCTTTTTTTCTCCCATACATCCTTAATTTAATTTAATCACCCAAATTTTATCGGTCTTTTTAGGACCTGAATTTACTCCTAATGTTAACTTGTGGGGTTTTTCTTATATGTTCATTAGTCCAATATGTTGATCTAGATAGGGGAAAGATCAGATGTAAACTTATTGGCATCAACACATAGACTGCTCCTCGTCGCAGTCGCACGCAGCAGCAGGGACATGGACGGTTGTTGCTGTGGGTTGCATTTGGTGGATTACGATCTCTCGTTGCCGTCTGTGTTCAATTTTACGTGTTTCGTTGACTTAGTTTCTGAATTTTTTTATGCTTCAATTGTTTATGTCGACTGGCAATATGCCGCAGATGAGAGAGGAGGTATCGGACTATGACAGGCTGGAGAGAGCGATGCCGAGACGGAGGTGGAGGAGGATCTACGTCATTAGCGGGATGGATGCATGGAGCTAGGCACCGTGCTGCCAAGGGTTCCAAACTTCCATGGTGAGCTTCTTCTTCCCCTCTTTCCCTCTCATCAAGGTTTCTGTTCTACTAGTGTTCTACTTCTCTAACAAAAAAAAAAGACCTGGTGAGGAGCAAGATTCCAGGGCCAGGCATTTGATGGTTGTGTTGGAAGAATGTCAGTAGACGACGACTACATTCGATTGAGCGGAAACCGCAATAAGAGGATATGATCATTGCATGGTCAGACGCATATGTATTTCAGGTTCAACGTTTCAGAGTTCAGATATGTGTACACTATACAGAAAAGAGTGAATCGTTTCGGTGCAGCTGTACAAGAAGTTAAAAACTTACCAATCCTCACTAGCAATTCTCCAAACAGACAGTTTGTCTCATTTTGAGTGTTCCAGACGAATGGTCGCTACAATTTATACTGTAGTAAGAATGAATTTTTTTCAGGTGCCTCAAGAACTACACCCATGTCCACTATGAATTTACATTAAGAGTAAGTTGTTCATCTACGCCGTAATGCAGGTCATAGAGGATGCATGAAGATTACTCAATGGAGAGATAAACAACACCCAAAACCTCATCAATTCAATTGGCGCATTCGCCACATCAAACTGATATCGTCTAAACCTCTTCCAGCTTCAGAATTCAGAAAGGTTCTCTCTTACCCTTTTTATAGGATAATAGAATTCAGAAATGTTGCTGTGGTGATTTTGTGTGACCAGGTCAATTGCATTCTAGGACGTCATCTTCAACAATGGAGTTTGCATGTTGCTTTTGTCCTTGAGACAAGTTGAGATTGTGAAATGGAGGTGCTTTCTTCAGCAGGTGGCAAGCTCTTTCTTTCCTGTTGTGTTATGCACTGTATGATCCTTATGGTGACTTCACTCTTGCAATGCCTTTCCTAGCTGAATACCCTGGCGCAGCAGTTCAAAAATCTGTATGTTGCTGTTGCTGTTCCTGCAGCGGAGCAAAAGGAAAAAGAAAATTTAATCAATCAATCATATGCCAAACATGAAAGTAGTAAATTGAAATTTGCTAATGCGAGTACTTTAGTCAAAACATTGTTCCCCATGTGTTTCTTATTCAGGGAATGACATGGAATTTGGCTATTCTGAGATTTGTGCCTGTTAATATTCCAAGAAATCTCCACATGGTAAATCCCTAGCTAATTCATTTACAATTTGATCAGATTCAGGTTCTGAACTGTAAGCTGACATTGGCTGATACAGATGTTTTCGCTTAGTAATTGGCAAAAACAAAAACAAAAAGGTGAAACTGCGAAAGAACCACCTGCTTGATGATCAAGCACTATCAATACCCTCAACTTCGCAGAGCAAACTAGTAATACAATGATATGGCTGAAACTGTCTCACCAAATTAACCGTCTCATCATCAGCTTACCCGTAACCTAGAGATTCAGTGTATGCCTGAATTTAGCAAAAGTTATTCATTTCGTTTGCCGTATTGTATGGTAAAATTCCTAATAGTGAGTGCACTGAGGATTCCACAAGGGGTGAAAAGCCAACTTGATCATCTACTTTAGCATGGCATATTTGCTCCATCTAGGGTCAAGGGTTTAAAAGGTCTGGAATTCAAAACATTGTCCTAGCCATTTAGTCTTAGTGTATTATGCCATAGTGCTTATATGTTTCTGTTATTGGTTATCCAAGATCAATTACAATTAATAATCTGCACATACCTGAGATTGTGGAACCCTACTAGATATCAATATCTCGTTCTCACTTCTCCATCAGGCTTCTCCTTGAAAACGACCTTGAACGACTTTGTTGGGCCTGCGAAGCATTGCAAAACAGATCTAACAAAGATGTCGCATTTTCCTACTTTTTTTTTGTAAGACTTTAGATGTTGTGTAGAAAAGCTTATGCCGTTCTTGGCCATAAGTTCAGTATCTATCTTACATATATATTAATTGATCCACCTGTCATAAAAGTACAAAGAGATCTTATTTCGTCTCTAAAATCCTTGGTACAGAAGCAACTGGAGAGGCGTATTTCAACTCTCTTGACTTACATTTATCACAGGTTTCCTTCAAGGTAAATTACTCTTCTTGCCATGACATTGGCGTGCTTCCCACGGGGTGCACAGGAAGCCTGTTTGATGTTGCTCGAACACTGAAGCTGAACTTCATCGAGGACGACAACCCAGTAACCAGGGTTCTTCTGACTCTGAGATGCTACATGACATTGGCAGAACGTCCTGATTTCCTGCCCATAGCGTCCGCTGTCCAAGGGCAGCTTATGGCAAGCTGCCGATGGAGATGTCCAGCACGCTGATGGATGGAAGATGCACTATCCTTCAGTGGTACCGAATCCTTGTTGTGGCTATCAATTTTGTCGATGCAGCTGCAGTGGACTTCATAGTTTTTTTTTACATTGTAAAAAACTGAGCTTCATATGGGTTTCATTTTTTATATACATATGCTGCAGACAGGGAAGGCATTGCAAGATGAAACCCACATCAGAATCATACAGTGTATACACAGAAAGAACGAGAGTCTATCACCTGCTGAAGACAGCACCACCATTTCACAATCCCAACTTTCTCAAAGGCAAAAGCAACATCCGAACTCCGTTGTTAAGATGGCTTCTCATAATGCAATTGACCAGGTCACACAAAAACATTACAGCGACATTTCTGAATTCTATTTTCCTAAAGAAACTCAGAGATAACCTTTCTGAATTCTGAAGCTGGAAGAGATTTTTGCTTACAGGAGGTACTGGCACGAAGCTTAGGCGATAAGAGTTTGCAGTGACGGATGCAGACACGAAGTTGATGAAATGATGAGATTTGGGTCTTTCTCTCCATGAAGTGCTCTTCATGGAGAGTCAGTAAATTCAGTCTGACTCTAAATTCATAGTGGAAGTGTGGTAAATTGTTGAACTGCATCTGTAACTATTCATTCTTACTGGAATTTCATTGTGATAATTCATCTGAAACATTTTTTCTGAAAGAATATATTATATTATATTATAATAGGTCTAAAAATTACCACGTATTAATCAAAGAAAACAAAATCAATACCGTTAGATCGTGGTACAATGTATAGATTGATAGTAGTATTTATATACAGATCACAATTATAAACAGGAGAAAAGAGTTGTATATTAAATTCAATTTTAAATATACTTATATATATAAAAATAGAAGATAAGAGCTATATCTCAAACCCAATTTAACTAGCCGCACAAAATTGTGAATTGAAATCCCCTAGTTATCTATTTGGAGAACTGCTACATGACGATTGGTCTATCGATGTCTTTCCTGCGATTATTGACATGAAACACAGACTGCCTGACAGGAAACATGATGTCCTTAAATTTTAAATGTTTTTTACAGCCTGACGTCTTGATGTCATCTCATACCCAGGCAAACAAGACACATTGTTTTGTTCAGTCGTTGAGAGCACAGAAGGCGCAGCAAAATCATTGGCATTCAGACTACTGCATGACAGTAGCCAGGCTCAGAAAATGAAACTGTATCCAAAAAAGAATCAAAATCCAATTGAGCATAGCAATTCTCAGACGAACTACTTAATTTCGTAGCCTGAGACCTGATGCAAAATGTACTGCAGAAGCCATCCAAATGTAGCATAGCTGGAAATAAAATGACTTGCTATATGCCTATATCATATTGCTATTGAAGGAAGACTTTTTAACATAATGAACTAGGCTTAGATGGCCTCATTTAGACAGGAAAGCCAATTTTTTTTAGATACATATGCTTGTTCTGACTTCTGAGTATTAACATGCTAACTCAATTACAATGGGGATGATCTAAGAACATGCCTGCTCAAAGAAAAGCTACAGCCTCTTAGAGCTGACATCTCATCTTTCCCTTTTTGTTTTTACGGCTAGTTCCCTCCAAAACAAAATGGTTCAAGTCTCAGTTCTTGATTGCACACAGCCACAGAAAGGTGCTCTCTTCTTCTTCTGCGGCCCACCGCCACGCTTGTCCTTCCTTCCATACAGATAATCCCTCAGAAGAACCCGAGTGCGCTTATCGGAGACCTTGAGCCTTCTGTACTCATGCTCCTCTTCAAGCTTTAGCAGGACATACTGAATCTTCTGAAGTTCCAGTTCCAATCTCCCCACATTTTCTGATCCTTTCTGCACCTGTCCGGATATCTTCCTACTGGGGTACCCTTCTCGCTCGGCATTCATACTGTCTGATAGCGCAGGATAATTCTCAACCCTCTTTGTCAATTTGTTGTTGAAATTGATCTGCTCCAAGACATATCCCTCGGTCTCGAGTAGCTGAGTGCTGACAGTGTTGTACTCGGAATTCATGGGTGATTTTCCATTTGATGGGCTCCCCATTTTCCGCTTCAGTTCCTCAATGCTCACTTGGATGCTCTGCAACCTCTGAGCGTCGGAAGAGAGCTTCTCTAGTAGATTATCGCTCCATTGTTCATGAGGCTCAACAGATGATGTTGCCATCTCAAGCTTATTGATTGCAAGGTCTCTTGCCCTTGCTATCTCTGAGGAAGGGTACTCACTCTTCAACTCCTCAATTGCTTCTATGTCATGCTCAGCTGATGAGAATTTGGATGCTTGGTTTTTGCAGTTTCTCTCGGCAGCTTCCCACAGCTGCAGCATCTCATCATCCAGCCCAGCATTCGCACCATTTTTAAGAGGGTAGAGAGCAGCTCCAATGACATATGGTGGACAAGTAGATATTTGATCAAGCTCGATATCCTTCATCATCTGTACCTGCTTCCCCTTGGAACCCTCAATGTTGTTGAGCTTCTCATTATCAAAGTATATTTCCTTTGCCTCTATGTGTGACCCTCCTTTTGCTTTAAGCTCTTCAATTTCTCTGTGTACTGCTGCCAACTTAGCAGCAGACTTGGTTGACTCCTGATCATGACGATCTTTGGCATTTACAATAGCAACTTGAAGTGCTCCTATTCTTGAAATTAACCGCTGTAGCTCTGGAGTTCCTTCTAGCCCATGGTTGCCGTCTTGCATACAAGGTCCCCAAGCATCTACCTATAGAAATAGAAGATAATCTGTCAAAAAAGGTGGGAAAAAATGGGCAACACTAGTTCCACACATGTGTTGTGGATGTAAAGACATGATAAAAGTGTCACACCCATGTAGTGCATGAAATTATAATAGAAATATCGAGTTATTACATAAGATGTTAGGAGGATGATCAGCAGCAAAAAATTGAACACTACTACTGACCATTAGACGTAATGTAAACCTAAGTAGTGGCTAAAATTTGCTAGAATGTAAGAACTGCAGTGTTGTTTTACTTGAACAAAAAAAGGAAATGACTAAACAAGGATGAATGAGCAAGCTTACCTTTTTGCCTTCTGTGCTATTGGGCTTTGACAGAGAAAGAGTGTCTTCTTCCAGCTTATTGACATGGTCAGACAAAGATGCTATCAGAGCTACATGTGTGCTCAAGTTGGCCTTTAGTTCTGTATTTTCTGTCATAAGCTCGAGTGCCTTCTCTTCATATACTGCAGCATTCACTGAAGAGATTATTGCATCACCCATCAACACAACAAATTCCGCTTCATTTGGTTCAACCTCTTTTGACAGGAATTCATAAGAGGAAGTCAAACTATCTTCCTTGTCTCTTAGGATGTCAGCTTCCGCTTGCAGTCTCTTGTTTGCTTGGTGAAGAAGCAAAATTTCACCGTCCTTGGTATTTCCTTCTTCAGACAATGTTGTGATTTTCTTCTCAAGTTCCTCTTTCAGAATTCTAGCCCCTTCAATGGCAACCTGAAGAGAACCAACAACTCCACATAATTCTCGGTTCTTTCCTTGCAAGAAATGAACCTTCTCTTCTGCTTCCTGTAGTTCATCATCCTTCTGCAACAGTTGTGCCATGCAGCTCTCAAGTTCAATGGCCAACTCCTGGGAAACGCTTTTGTTGATATTCAAATCAAACTCTGATAGGGCTAACTGAGTGGTAAGAATCTCTATCAAGTAGATAAAATACTCCTTTAGGCAATTGTTTTCCGATTCAAGTGTCATACCTCTTTTGCTAAGCTCTTTGACTTCACAATCAAGTTCATCCTTAGTTATACTCAACAAAGCCATCTCATCAGTAAAAAACACCAAAGCAGATGCTACCTCGTTGTTATGGCCCCTAAGGAACAAAGACAAGTGTTCGAGCATCATGCATTCTGAAATAAGGGTTCCATTCTCATCCTCCAAGGCACTGTACTTCTCAATCATAGACTGATATTCCTTACACAAGGACTCATTTTTCTCAGTCAGGCTCACAGTTTCATTCTGCGAAGTCTCGTAGGACTCTCTCAAGCAAGACAGCTTTTCTTGTAAAACAAGTATTTCAGCTTTCAGAACCTCTTCCCTTTCACGGCTTTTCTGTAACCCTTGCTTCAGCTTTTCGTTTGATTCCAACATCTGTATATTGTTATTTTGCAAAGTGATGAATTCTGCTGCCCTGGTTTCCACTTCTTTCTCCAGGGCTTGCTTCTGCAAGTACAGATCTCGGAGTTTCATTCCTAATTGCAACATTACTGTTGCAAGAACTGTCAGCTCAGTGTACATAAGCATATTTGCATTTTCACTTTGCTCTTTAAGCTTCATAATATTGAAGGCTTCATCTGACACAGTCCGCAAAATAATTTCATCCAGCGCTATATTAGCAGGACCTAAATCCTTGCATATATTTAGGACCTTCATGTGTTGTGAAATCCCTTCTCTTAGTTTCTCAGTATGAGTTAGCAATGATTTCCTCTCGTCTTCATGATATCTGGCTTCATCCTTCATCTGTGAAATTAATATCTCAGCGGTTTGATTTGCCTCTGCATACTTTTGGCCTTCATTGAAAAGATCAATGTTCTTGTCTTTCAAATCAGCCAAACAGTTCTTCAAGATCACTACATTAATAGAAGCACTTATGTAGTTTTCCTGTTCCTGTTCAAGCATCTCATTCATGTAATAGCTTTTCTTTTGCAGAGAAGAGATCTGTTGCTCAAAGTTATTGACTTGTGTTCGATGTGACTTGACAGACGCTTCATATTCTCTGTCTTTTACTCTTAACTGATCCTGCAATTCTCTTACTTGATCATATGCAACATCCATCTCTCTTGATAAAGAGGAGTTCTTGTCTTCCAAATTAGCATGTTTACTTTCCAGGGCTTTCATAACCATTGTAACGCTCTCCAGCTGTAAAATAAATGTGACAAAATAAAGTTATTTACAGAAAAGGATTTAAGTTTTAGAAGATAGCAAGAATTCATCAAAATAATAATTGATATAACAAATCAATTTCTACAGCAGAAGGAACATCAGTGGTCACCTGAGAGAACACATTCCTCTTTTCATCAGAAAGAGCTGAGTTATTTGCAAGATGAGTCTGGCAGGTTTCTTCAGAATCTTTCAGCTTTGTTCTCAAATTTTCAATCTCAGCCTTCATATCAGATATTAAGATATCCAAGGAAGAATTCTTCTCTGAAATGTCAGAAAAACTTTTACCAAGAGTTTCTAGCTCTGATGTAAGCACAGCCTTTTCAGAAACATGAGAGGAAATTACATCCTTCAAAGACCCTTCTGAAGCTTCTAACAGTTTTATCTTCTCCCTCAGTGAATCCATTTCAGCATTTGCATCTGAAAGTGAGTTCTCCAAGAGTGAATATTCTTCAGATAGCTTCTCCACCTCTTGAACCTTTTCTGAGAGAAGTGCCTTTTCTGCCTCGTTCTTCGCACATACTTCCTTCAGTTTTAAGTTCATGATCTGCAAGTCCTCAATCAGCTTCTGGTTTGTTGCTGAGCTGCTTTTTAGAGCACTCATTTCCTCAGCAAGAGAATTATGCAATCCCTCTAGATTTTGCTTCTCTTCTTTTTGACAAGCAAAGTCTCTCTGAAGAGCTTCCTTTTCACCTATATGTAACCCCATTTCGCTCTCAAGTTTCACATTCAATTCCTTCAATTCATCCAATTCATGATGAAGTTCTTTCATCATAAGTTCAGTGGAAAGATTCTTTTCAAGGAGGATATGCATATCTTCTGTGTGCTTGGCTACGATGTTCTCAAGATTCATCTTGCTGTTTTCCACCTCACCTAACTTTACTTTCAGCTTCAAAGTTTTCAAGGTCAACCTGTTCACTTCCTCCTGAGACTCAGAGTGAAGATTTGTCATTGCAAGAAGAGCTGCTTCACCTTCAATGCGCTTATGGGTTTCATCTTGTATGCTGATTTGGAGGCTATCCACATCTTCTTTCTTATGTTTGAGCTCCTTCTCCAGCATATGTACTTTCCCTGCAATTTTCTCCAGTTGAGCCTGCAACTTTGAGAGTTCAGACTCCAGATCAGATATTCTCACCAGGGACTGCTCGTTCTTAAGAATGGTAGCATCTTTCTCAGCATTTAGAAGTAAGATGGTGCTATTAAGTTCAGATGACAAGTTCTCCAACTCATTCAACCTGCAATTAAGTTTCTCAATCTCTACATGCAACCTATTCACTTCCTCTTGAGACTGAGAATGCATATTCTCCATTGACATGAGCAATGTTTCAGATTGCACCCTCTTCTCAGTTTCGTCTTTCAGACTCAACGTCAGGCTGACCACACTTTCACTCTTCTGTGTGATTTCTAGCTCCAGTAGCTGCATCTTCTGTTTGGAATTCCCCAGTTCCAACAGTGCTTTTGAGAGCTGTAGCTCCAAATCAGATACTTTCACCAAAGATTGCTGTTGTTGCAGAAGTGCTGCATCCTTCACAGAGTTTAAATCCAAAATGGTGCTTTTTAACTCTCTTGATGTATTTTCCAGATCTAACTTCGCATTTTCCAGCTCATTCAGTTCCTTTATTGATCTGTCAAGATCTTGTGTCAGCTTTATTACTTCTTCTTCCAACTGAGAATGCAGACTCTCAGCCCTGTTAAGAGCCGCTTCAGTTTGTGTGTGCCTATTGCATTCATCTTGCAGCTGAGCATGGGCATTATCTGCTTCCTGTCTCTTCTGTTCAAGATTTTGCATCAACATCTGAACCTTCTGTTCAATTTCTTCAAGCTCTGGTTGTAGCTTCAAGAGTTGAGATTCCAGATCAGATACTCTTTCAACAGACTGCTGGTGTTGAAAAAGAGCTGCATCCTTCTCGGTGTTTAACTGTGAAATGGTGCTCTTAAGGCTTTGGATTTCACTTTGAAGTTCATTCTTCGAATCCTTCACAGAAATAATTTCATCACAAAGTTCTTGTATAAGCAGCTCGGAGGAGTGTTTTTGTTCAGTAAGACTCTCAACTTCTTTCTTCAGCTCAGAAACAGCATCCTCAAGATTTACTTTGGTCTGCTTGAGCTCATTCAACTTTTCGTTTGCCATCTGGATTTCTATAGTCAACCTTTGTATTTCTTCTTGGCATTGAGCACGCTCCTTCCCCTCAGAAAGCAGAGCACTTTCAGCCTGTATGTGCTTATCCTGTTCCTCCTGGAAGATTAAGTTGAAACTTTTCAGTTCCTTCTGCTTTTGTTCAAGTTCTTCTTGTTGCATCTTCACCTTTTGATCCAAAGACTCAAGCTCAGACTGTATTTCACTATTGCGTGCTTCAGCACTACTTAGCTTCTGAACTTCTGTAGCCATTTCATCAGTTAGCTTCTTGAGGTCAATCTGGGCCTTAGAAAGCTCAGACTCCAAAGTAGACAACCGCTCAGTGGACTGATTATATTGCAGAAGAGACGTGTCTTTGTCAGAATTCAATTTAAAGACTGTATCCTTTAGGATCTGGATCTCACTTTCAGCTTTGTTTGCCCTCTCAGATTCTGATAATATGTGTTGTTTCATACTCTCGCTTTCAGCTAATAATCTTGAAATCTCTTGTTGCAAATTTGCCATATCATTGCTGATGTCATCACTACCTTTAGCTTCTGGGCTTCCAAAGCTTAGGCCTTTATGCACTTTCACATCAAAACCTTTTCGATTTGACAGTGTGCTGGCTTCCTCAGGGTGTGTACCATTCCTTTTGGAGGTGAAAGATTGTGGTGACACACCTACTCCATCCTTCTGCAGGTCATCTGAATCAAAAGGGGCACGGGTGAAAGTAGGCATCTCTGGAGTAGGTAGTTCCACTTCTTGGCCCGAAGAAGAGGGTGACTCATCAGACATAGGTGGCATCTGATTGGGAAATGCTTCAGAAATTGTTTTATGGGCCTGTCGAAGTGCACCGGTGGCCTGATCATACCTTTCTGCCAATGCACGGTAAGCTCGGTAGAACTCCTCCACCAGTTTCATTAGCTCTGGGCGTTTCTTGTAGTACATCTCTGCTCTCCGTGCAAAAGAATCAGCATCTTCATTGAGAAGTTTGATCATAGCTTTAACCTTTGAGTCCATGTCTGTTGCATGAATCAAGATCTGTTTAGTTCATGGAACCAACAAAACCATGGATGACAGTTCTTTTGTTTCAACTGTGGTTATTGACTTATTGCTAAATGATGTGAGTGAAAATGAAAGCATCAAACTGAAATTTAACCAGAAAAACATCTTAGTGTTTCAACCCCATCGAAAAACAGTTGGAAAATGGGGGCGTCTAAGAAGGAAACTCAGAACCAATAATCATTCATCCTAGATTGGTTGGTTTTGATAAGCCTTTTTCTTTTCAGATAGAAGAAATTTGCTTCAATTCATATGGTTAAAGTGAAACAACAGAGGACTATTAGCATCCCAAGATTCGTTCACTACTTTGCATCAATGAAAATGCATGCAAATATCTTTAAATTGCTTTGATCAGGGCCAGGGGAGAACAGAAGATGACGCAAGTCAAAGAATCATATAGTATAATGTCAGGTTCACGAATCAAAACTGAGAGAAATTAAAATGGTACTTCATTTGTGTCATTGTGTGCAGTATAAATATGTCAGGAGTTTAGCTTATATTTACAAGATTTACCTATTATTATATATAAAAAAACCTCTGTGTACTCAAATTAGATAAACAGACTTTGTGTTGAAACAAGCTATGCAAATTTTCAGCAAAAACTAGTTTCAAGGCAGCAAATCAGGAGGGGGATAAAAATATCCATGTAAGAATAACTAGCTTGCATGCACACCATGTGCCTTGAAAATGTACTGCTAAATTGAAACAATCAAAGAATATCATACTACTGTTAGACTAGAGCAATGCAAATGACAATTTCATTATATGGCTCAAAGAAATTTATAAACGTGAGAATATGAACTAAACACAGAAAAAAACCCACCGTTAAGATTTTCTTGGAGCCATTTGGAGTTCTTGGGGCTGATATGGCTAACCCACCACCACGAATACTGCCTCGAGTCATGACCAACCAAGGCCGCCATTGGTGCGGCAAAAGCAACACGAACCAACTCCAACCAATAATTAAGACCTCACTTCCTCAGCACCTCAACTGTGCAACAATGCAATGTCTTGCTCTCAAAGCTAAGAATTGCCTCAATTTTCCCACTCTTCAGAATGGGAGCAACAACGATATTAAGAGAATGAAGGCGCAAATAACAGCCCTTCCAATTTGGCAATGATTTTACCTGAAAAATTAGAAACAAAATTGGCACAAATAGGATCAACCAAACAAGTTGTAACAATACTCTAGAGTAGAACTTACAGGTTCTAATTCTCCAATTAAGAAAGGGCAGGGAGATACACTGGCAGGTCGCACCTCTCTGAAACTGAATCAGAAAAATGTATCAAGCAACAAATAGATGAGGAGAAAAGAATTGTACATATACAGCAAGCAAACACATCACCAGAGTAGCCACCTTATCCTTTGATGTAAACAAACACAGAATTCTCTCAACGATGGCCGGTAAAATAGGTAAGGATTCCAAACAGCAGAACAGTCAAAAGTCAAAATCCATACGCTCCTCGAGGAAATCGCCAGGGGAAACCAGAAGCTCGAACAGCGATGTTACGGCAGAACACTAGAAGGGATTGGAACCCACCTTCGCAACCAAATCAACCATGAACCAAGAATTCCCAAATAAAGGCAACAAAGTGGGGGAAGGAAAATCACATGGTCAATTCCACACCAACACGCCTTGGCACCGACTGCATGCTCTTCATCCCACCAACCAAACCACCCGTCAACACCAACAATTCCCCCTGCAGAAACAAATCGCGCAATAACATCACAAAGAACCACAAAAAAGATTGGATCTTTGAACCATACAAGCACCAACAAACAAGATCAATAAAGCAGTAATCAGCGTAATCATCAACATGACGGAAAAGAATCGAAGATCCTATCTTAGCAATCGAGGTGAGGAAAAGAAGCTTACCAAGTGGACTCCCAGCGGCAGCAAGCAGTGGATAGATGCCAGGATCCATTAAACCGCCTCCTTTCTTCCTCCATCTCAACCCATCCTGTCTCACAGTCTGCACTCTGGACTTCTTGCTGCGGTGTGCAGTGCTTCGATGGATGCCAAGAAGATGCTGCCTCAGCAGTGAAGGTGGTAGGTCCCAACAAACTCCCACTGAGAAAAGAATTTTTGAGGAAGAAGAATAAAAAAACAATCTTTATAGAGGGAGAAACTTTTCAGGGAGCAGTAATTTCAGTGATTTGATTTGCGGCCTAATAATGCGATGAGCCGTGCTTTTTTTTGGAATAACTGCGTCATTATTGGGATTGTATTTATTTCGGTGAAATCTAAACTTAAATGTTGGCACAACGGTTTTAATATTGGGAAATTCTATGTTGGGTTGTTGGCATTTCTCTTTTGTTGACTACTCAAAAAGGTTTGCTTTTTGGTTGATTCAGATCAAAAGAATGGATTTTTAGGGGGTATTTGAAATTTGACGTGAATTTTCAGCACTGAAATTAACATAACTTTTCATTTTACAGACAATCCCGTTCTGTGTCTTTTTCCTAGTGTACAGGAATCTTTCAAATAAGTAAAAGAAACATGCTGAATTATGTATGATATATATGATAAAGTGCACCATAACTTTGCTCTTACACTAAGCATTTTTCACGCTTAGTGTGCATCCTTCGCTTTCTGCCTATTTTTTAATACACAGCCCATCATGTCCATATTTACTCTTTTAAATGCATGAATTTGCCTGATTAATGTGTTTAATATTTTTAAAAAGATCTTTTGTGACTGTATATACATACATACATGCTTAATTAACTCACTGGCTACCACCATATTTATGGTGCTTCCAGCTAGAGTTTTTTTTAAGTACAATAAAGGCGTGTAAGTATGGTTATCTCCATCATCTAACAAAAATATTTGGGTTTACTCTATCTTTATCATTAATTTATTACTAAAATGCACTGTCACTCCTCCTTGAGTAGCCAGCATGATTAGTTTTTTGCTATGTCCATGTGATCCAACCTCCAAATCTCCCCAGTGTGATTGTGTCACTCGCCAATGTTCTTTCCTGGGTTCTCCAAAAAGAACAAGTTGCCAAAGTTCATGCCAGAGTTCCAGAGCTGGTATTGTTCTTGCCTCCCTCCTATAATTAATTAAGCCGTTTACCAAAGGGGTTTGCTTCGATTGGATCATTGTAGGCCGCTGGTTTATCTGATTGATTAATCTAGTCTAATACGGAGATCAAGACACGCAGAATAATGATCCCCATGTGAGGAGCTCCGTGTGGCTATAGAGTTGTCCATGACAAATTTCTCGTTGCTTGGAACTTCTGCTTCCGTCACTGTATGCTTCAATGCACGATGCATGGAAAGGCTTCTCTTTGAGTTTTTTTTTCTTCTGTTAGGAATGTAGAAATGTTGCATAAAAGTTTGGTTATTCTTTGTATTTTTTTTGTTTGTAGGATTTAGATGAAATTTATTTGTAGTAGATATAATCACAAAGAAAAATTATGCCAATATTTACCTTCGGACATTCCAACCTATAAACCATTTAAACAAATTTAAACAAATGGATTTACGGTCGGTCCACCTACACTGAAATTTCTATACATACCTTTTTAATAATAGTTATAACTACCAAAAAGTTCTGGAATGTATTTTGCTCTTGCCACTTTGGAAATATGGAGTAAATTAACGGTACTATGCGGTCAACAAAAATAGCCTCCATATGCAAATGTATAACGATGGTTAGTTCAAAATTATCAAACCAACGTCAAACAAAAAATGGGAGGGAGTACTACTCTCTAATCATGATGCCATCAATGTGTAATTTGTTTGTCACATTCTTTTATTGGAACTAGTAGAACGGATTATACTTGCCACATGAAATGATAAGCGAAAATCGATGGGTGTGAAAAAACAATAGCTGAAAATTTTCTCCTGTGGCTGGGGGCCGCCATTTCCGACTGCGAACCTATCTATTTTTCTCTTGGGGACCCGTGGAGAACGACGGTTTTAATTAACTTTCACATTAATCAAACTCATTTTTAATCTCGGCGGAATTTTGTGACCTGGCCCGTGGGCGCCGCCAAGCGGCCGGCCATGTGGGCCCCACTCTCAGCGAGTGCGGCCATTGCATCCTTGTGATGCCAGCATTGTGCATCAAGAGAAAAAAAAATGTTTTTTTTCTTGTAGATGAACTACAGTTTTTGGCTGTGCCAGTTTCCTTATGTTTCAGATTAGTGCTAATTCTTCAGATGAGATGGGATTTTCTTCTTGAGTCATTTTTCAGCAATGTTAAAAATCCAACATAGATGACAGATGTCGTACCAACTGGTTTTTTTATTACATACTTGATACGTTACCTTTTATCTGCTTGCAATTTTGTAAAGGGAGATTAGTTAATAAAAGCAACTGATGATGATCAGAAAAGTGGTTGATTGGTTGGTTGGTCAGATGATAAGCTGCCGTCAGTCGTTAGCCACCATCAGCAAAGATTATGACGTTTTGGTTCCTTCCAAACAAGTTGCTGGAATTTCTTTAACTTAAGAATCTGATTAGGCGCCGGTCTAGCTAATCTGACAGCGTGGATCGATGGATTGCCACACTAGGCAAGATGGAGGCTTGTCTCTGTCTCTGCTGATTAATCTTTGTTTCAGACTTAAATCAGCAGAATTCAGAATCCAAATACAACTTGGAGTCTACTACAGTTCTTCCAAAGATCAAATTGCTTTATGCAGTATATGAAGTCTCCGTACAAGAATTACTTGTGGAAAGTTGTCTCTTTTTTTGTCAACCGCAAGAAATGGATTTCTGGCAGCTAGGTTTTCTTTTTTTGAAAAAAATAGCTGCAGCTTGTCAACTTGGCATGGTAAAGTAGAGTGCATGCCTGAATGTATCGGAAGCTGCAAATTGGGCATTTGTTTTCTTCAGAGCCCAGGTCATCTAATCAAATCTGATCAAAAGTTCCTCAAAAAGATGTAATCAAGGAAGCAAAATAAGACAATAAGCCAGTTGTTGGACGAGATTTCAATAACTGTAATCTGATAGAATATTATACAGTGATATGTTCAGGAACCACAAGCATGCAATGACTGACAACATTGCAACTTCTCAAATTCAGAACAGAAGTTACTTTTATCAGGTTCAAGAAAGCCTCCTAAGATTCAGACAGTATAAATGATGCATTTGTGAGTTGCAAGAGACACAAATCAGACAATGCCATTGCTTCTGCCACCCCGAAAACTTGCCCTAGAATGATCAGTTTGCAATGGTCTTCTGCCTCTACCATGGCACCGTGTCTCCCCAAACCGTCTCTGAAATTATGCAACCTAAGGTCCATCACATCACCTGTCATCCTCCTTCCTGAACATCTGGAGCCACCTTTCGCCGTCCGATCACGATCCAACAGCGCATGTTGGTTCATCACAATTCACGTGGCATGGCCCCAGATGGTTGCGGTTACTGCTTTTTCCAGGCCTGAAATGAATGAAATCTCCCGTTTGCTGGGTCAGAAAACGTCAGCAGTAATTTCCCATTGCTTTGCAGCAAGCCTTCAGAAAAAACTTTGTTACCCCATCAGTCTCCATAATTAAAGAATTGGTCACCAAAAAAAGCATCTCAACTATAGTCTTAGTGCATAGTAAAGAATTGTTCACGCTTAAACACAATCATTAGCAACTAAAAGTTGTCTCCTTTATATACCCCATAGGTTCACCAAGAAAACCCGACTTACTCGCAAGCAAAATTTATTATCAAATATATATATATAGACATACAAACAGTCACTGACAAACAGACCTAGCGACACAGCACCACAATTCGGGATACACATGTGACCTATTAGGCTATTACAATAAAGATTTTCGTGAGAAATCCTTGCAAGCGTTTTTCTCCCCCTTATTTCCAAGAAAAAGCTGAAACAGAAGCTGGCAAAATGGAATCCAATCGATAAAAAGAATTCTGAGCATAGGATCCAAGGCAGGCACAAGAAAGATGTCTCCAACTCGATCGATCAATTGCCGTTGCAAGTACCATCATCTCCATTAATGCCAGAAAGGTTGGGTACAATAGATCGGTCCGATCAATGCCGGACAAATATGTGCATCTGATTGGCCCCCGGCCGATGCGTGCCTTGATGGAGACGACTAAGCTAGGAGACGCCCAGATACTAGCAAAACTATTACATGATGAAAGTAGAGAGGTAGACGAAGACACTTGCGCATGTAATTTGCACAGGGAATTTAGGCATCGAGAACGCCTTTCGGCACGCAACGGGACAGGGCGAGCTTTTGGAATCGCCTCGCGTACGCACATGGCGTGTTTGTATAGATGATCCGTGTAGTGTGTATGTATCGCCTTTTTTTTCCTTGCCGAGCAGTAGCCGCATCATGGCGGGTGACTGGGATAGAAGAAACCGTGACAGCATGGTTGATGTATTCTTGAGTGCTCACAAAGAACAGTGTCGAAATGAGAATTTCTCATGTTTGTTGCACAAATATGTAAGCTTCCCCTGTATCTTATTGGCTTATTGGCCACCGCTAAATTTTAAATTTTTAAAATTTAATTTTATGGTTAATTTTAGGTTTTCTTTCACTGTAGTCTATTTTCTAGTCTAGATTTTTTAATCGCTAATAATTAGATGTAGAAATATTTACTTATAAATTATTTTCAGTTGTTCACTCATTTTTTATACCTTATCAGTGGTAGCTCAACTCATATGTTTATTGATCAAATTATTTTTTAAAAAATACATACGAAATTGCTTGTTATAACTGCGATTTCGAGGTTTAGGAGCTCATTCATTTTAAACTCTAACAAAATAGTTCAAAACGTCCGATGATCGATATTTTTCCCTTTGCTCCCATCGGGGACTTTATATCACTCTCAAGTCTCAATTGATTGCGATGGCAAGCATGATTATTGCCACATGACAAAGATCGATGCATTTTGCATTACATCACACACGGAAGATTATCTTTAATTTTAGATTACGGAAAGAAAGATGTATTACTGTGTGTGAGAGAAAGGGCCCTAAGCCCATCAGGCCATAAGCCCATAAAATCCTTCGGATATCTCACGTCAATGGCAGGCTCAAGGATTAAATGGATTTTATCGGCACTGGGCTTAAAGCGCTTTGTGAATCAATTCAGATCGGCCCGCGTAGATCGCATGATAAAATTTTCTCATATAATAGCAATACTTTCATATTTTATTGTAAAAAACTATTAACATGGTAATATAAACTTGATAACACTTGTATTTCGATTAATATAGTAATTGCTATGTCTATAAAGCAAATATGATGGATTTTGTAGTATTCTCTTAATAATACAAATATATAAACTTTATGGTATATTTGTTTCTCTTCTTCCTTCCACCTCTATATTTAGATTATTAATAGTATCTTCTTGTTAGCTCTAGTGATATTCTTCCATCTACATCTTATCATATTTTTGTGATAGTTTATAACACATCTCAAATAAGAAAATATATATCCTTAGCAACGCTTGTTTATTACCAGGTTTCTTATATTTATTTCATTTGTTGTTTCTCACGGTTTAGAATCTATGAATTCCCTAGTCACATTGGTACAGATATAAGGATCGAATCTCATCTATTAGTTTTATTTTTTTAAGATTGCATGATCATGCTATTTTCTTTTTCTCAACTATGGTGTCTATAAGAATTTTTAATTAATGTGAGAATTTCTAACTATATTTATCTTGCATGATTAACATGTTGCTCTAAAAAGAGCCCCGAATTAATATAAGTAAAATATGGACTCCTATATAAAATCTCTTCTCAATAATATTTATTTTTAACTTAAATTTGAGATATTTCTAAATGGATTCTTTCTCTTAATACTATTTTATTTTTAATCTAAATTTAAAATATTTCTAAATTGTACTCTGCGTACACTCTTTTCTTAATAATATTTATTTTTTTCAAATCTGAATTCTACATATTTATAAATTATATTTCTAGGTTAACTCTTCCTTAGTTAATATTATAAATTTTTAATCAAAATTTTAGATTTTTCTAAATTGTATTTCAACATAGACTCTTCTCTCAATATTAATTATTTTTAAAAAAAATTAAACCTAATTTTAGGTTTTTGTAAATTGTATTACTACATGAACTCTTCTTTTAATTTTTTTATTTTTTATTCTAAATTTCAGATATTGTAACATGTATTTCTAATTATACATGATTTTTTATTTTCTAAATTGTACTCTAACTCTTTTCTCCATAATATCTATTCTTTTAAACTAAATTTTAGTATTTCTAAATTGTATTTCTATGTAGACTCTTTCTATTAATATTATTTAGTTTTAATATGAATTTTATACATTTCTAAATTGTAGTTCTACATATAAACTCTTTCCTCAATACTAATTGTTTTTTTGATTTTTATTTCAAATTTCAAAATTTACCTAAATTGTATTCTCACATGGACTTTTATCTCAATATTAACTATTTTTAAATATTTAAGCTGATTTTCAATTTTTTTTCTAAATTGTATTTATATATCAACCCTTGTTTCAATTTTATTTATTTTTTATTTCAAAATTTGGATATTTTTTAACTCTATTTTTTTATTTTTTCGATTAATGTGAGAATTTCTATTATTAAGTTAATAGATTTGAGATGAATGGCTAGCCATGGACAGTACTATAAACGTTGTTTGATAAGATGTCAATGATTTATAATCTATATTTGTAGCTAAAAATTAATTTTTTAGACGAAGTAAGTAATAAATAACTATTATTATAGTGTTAAATAACCACTTACTGGTATCAGCTTGGTACAAAATGCTGCCCTTGGATTTTTTTTAATATAGAGTTGATAGACTTTTTTAAGAAAAACGTTTGCTCTAAGATACGGAACAGATGGCTCTCCTCACACAAATTCTTCGATTATCGCATATACCAGTTCATTGCTACTCTAGTCAATAACTATATAAGCTAGAGATACCTAGCATAAAAATTCTTGGAGTGTGACTCAACCACACGCCCACACATGCCCTAAGTTATTTACCCATAGCATTTAGTATGCCCTTATCCAGCACTAAATAATTATACACGGTTTCATCGACTTAGTATTCCACCTATTAATATCGTCTCCACCGTGTCTATTATTTGTGACATGTACTAAACCAACCACATATTTTATAGAGCTCTCAAGGGTTGATTGTAGCAAGAATCTAGGGATAGTAATAGAAAATGTTAAAAAAGAAACATGTGATGTCTAGGAAGTATCAATAGGTTCATAAACTCCTACTAAACCCAAAGCTTCTGCTTCCGAGACTTACTCCTGTTCCAAAAGCTATAACTTCTGTACGATTATAGCTAGAAGTTGTTTTTTATGATGAGATATATTTCCTACCTGTTTTTTACTGCCATCTTTTTCATGCATCTATCTTCTTTTGAATTTTTTTTATTTTTTCATTTTAAAAATAGACTCTTACAAAAAGTAATAAAATCTAAATATTTTATTTACGCCAATATATTTGGCGTGATAAGACAACAATATCAGAAAAAAAATCAACGTGACACATCTTGTCACGTCAGTCTGTTAAGTTGGTATGATACTGTTATTTTATAAACTCAAAATATTTATATTTGAAAATAAGCTATGAGATGTTCTATTTTTAAAATTAAAAAATAAAAAAAACTCTTCTTTCTCCCTAGGCTCCTTTGTCGATGTAACCCACTGCTTAATCATTGCTCACTTCAGATGCGGAGGCCTCTGCCGGAGTACCGTTCATCATACACTCATCGTATGAGTTTTAAATTCTTGTGTGAATCTAATTTATATATAAAAAAGAATCAAGAATTAGGCTGAAGATTTGGATACACCTAAGGACGTAAATGGACGGATCCACAAACACACTTATACAACATATTACACACTTTAAACAATAATAACCGGCCAAGTAACTAAAGCATAGAATAATCATAATCATAGGATTGATAATTAATAGTAGTTCAGTTAGTTATGTTACAATAGAACATCTCTATTCAGCTTTGACTCTTTGCATCAAGACGGATGCTCACATGCTTTGTTCAGAAAAATAAATAATCTAAGGTTAAATTTAAAGATGATGGAAAAATAAAATAAAGATGGTAACGTAAAACGGTTATATTATTACTGAATGATTAATTATGTATTAGCTACTATAAAATTAAAAAATAAATTAATATAATTTTTAAAAATAAAAATCTTTTTATAAAAAACATATTATTTAATAATTCAGAAACATGGAGTTTTCACACTATACTGTCTATCTAAACACAGCCTAAAACTAAGAACCGCAGCATTAGAGTATCTACAACAGCCTCTCCAAATCTAAATTATTTAGAGATTCTAACAAACAAAAATCGCACTCCAATAACCTCTCCAATCGGATGGCTTGACCAGCCATGGGAACCGTGGGCTCCACTCCTCTGCTCCTCTCTTTCTCTCTCCCGTGCCCGCAGCGCACAGCAGGATCGAGCGAATCGCATGTAGGCGACGGCGTCGCATCCGGCCGGCGTCGTCCTCAGGTGTCGCCACCGCCTGGGCCGTCTCCCCAACCCTCTCCCACGCTGATCTCCGTCGCGCCCCTTCCCTGCCCTTCCCAACGCCGGCAGCAGCACCGCGGGGCGCCCCAATCTGCTGTCGGCTCGCCCGCTGGACCCGCCGCGCCGCTCGGCCACTCCCTCCGGCGCCGGCGTACGCATCTCCGCCCTCTTCCTACTCCCTCTAACCGTCGGCGCTGCCTCCCGCCCTGAGCCCCGCCTCCACCCCGAGATCCCGGGCTCCGCCGCTCCCTTCCGCCGCGAGCCAGCCGGAGTCGAGGTGAATGGGACCGGCGAGCGACCGGAGGCGCGGTCCAGGAGGCCGGTCGCCAGCGAGGAGAAGATGGAGATAAGGAGCCGGCGGCAGCTGTAAGGGCGAGAGCCTGGAGATGTCGGCGGCTACGGGGACGTCGCCAAGGCGAAGGAAAGCAAGCGGACGCGAGGGCGGCTGCGGAGAAAGCACAGCGGTGGCCAGCTCTCCCGGCGACGGCGAAGAACGACAGCAGATGCCTATATGGCGGGCGGCCCCTTGCAGCAGCGGCCGAGATGAGCTGGGAGCTCCATCTCCAGTGCTGCCGCCTACGAGCTCCACCTCGACGTCGCCGTGAGCTCCGGGACGAGATGGAAAGGTCGCTGCCTGTTTGAATAATTCCCTATGAAGCTAGATTTTGGCAACAACCTGTGATTGCGCCGCTTGTCGCCGATCCTACAATCACACGGCATGTAAATTAGGAAAGTTTTCTTCTCAGAGATCAATCAACAGAAAATGCAGCCAATTGGCAGCACAAAATCAGGCGTTTTCCATCATGTGTTCGCGTGAGTTCTGGGTGTTTTCGGCTCCCCGCCGCTCGCCACCGTCTCCAGCTCGCCACTGCGTCGGCGGTCCGCCTTCAGTTGGTATCAGAGCCTGGTCACGTCGTCACCATGTTCCAGTCAACATCCAAGCAGGAGATTACTGGTGATGGCTCCGACGACAATAGCCGCTCCGCTCCGTCGCGCTCACCACGACGCAGCCGGTCCCACTCCGGCCGATCACGCACCCGAAACGCCGGGCCACGCATCATTGAGCGCATCATCAAGAGGTCGTCCACGAACGTCGCATGGCCGATGCTCACTAAAACCATGAGGGTAAACTTTCAAACACTTGGTGTCTAGGATATCGTCAGCTACGACATCGGGAAGAAGCGCGACGACGTCAAAGATCACAATGATTAGTAGGCATTAGCGGGTCTTCTGTGTTCAGTCCCCTCCAATCTCTTGAGCATGCTCGCCGCCAAGAACACAGTGAAGAAGGCATGGGACGCCGTGAAGAACATGCGGATTGGCGATGCCCACGTGTGCGATGCCAGTGCGCAGCAGCTTCGTCGGGAGTTCAATAACATCTCCTTCAAGGAAGGAGAAATCGTCGACGAGTTCGACGTTCGTATCTCCATGCTCGCCAACAATCTTCGCACCTTCAACGACCATATCACCGGCGTCGAGGTTATGAAGAAATTGTTGCAGGTGGTCCTAGAGAAGCTAAACCAGGCTGTTGTCTCCATCGAGATGTTCCTCGACCTGAATGCTATCTCGGTCGAAGTGATAGAGCGACTATGTGTTTTCCAGGAACACATCAAGTAGATCACAGACACCATGGGATGCCTGATACTTTGTGAGGAGGATTAGGAGGCTCGCCGCAAGGCTCAAAGTGAGCAGGAGAGCTCTGGCAGTAGTATTGGGGGCAACAGCCGCGGAAGGAGCCGAGGGCGTGAACTCCTCCTCGCACAATGGCCAGAACGCTCGCACCGAGAAGCCAGTCCCTGGCGATTGCTACAGGAATTGCGGCAAAACTAGTCATTGGGCCAGAGAATGTCATGGAAGGAAGAAGGATGTGGTCCATGTCGCCCAGGTGGAGGAGGATGAAGGAGTGCTGATGTATGTCACATTGGATTATGAGGAAATCACGTCGCTTAGGCTCCCTTCGCCTCCGCTGCTAGCACCGTCGCCGCACACCGAAGTCCAGGCTACACCGACATTCACTAACATATAAGTCCCTTGTGGGGGGACGATGTCCCTATCACCTAGGCGGAAGAAGACGGAGATTCGTTGAGGTATATCACGATGGATTCCGAGGAAATTGCGTTGGCCAGACTCCTTTCGCCTCCACAGCCGGTGTCACCGCACACCGGAGTTCAGGCTGAAGTTCATCTCAAGGAACAGAAGGTACTCCTTTACCTCAATGGCGCAGAAGAGAGGGGAACAGAGGAGACGTGACACTGGGTGCTTGACACTGGCACGGCGAATCATATGATGGGCTCGCAAAACGTTTTCGTTGAGCTGAACACAAGTGTCATTGGAACTGTGAAGTCCGGTGATGGATTGATGGTCACCATTGAAGGAAAGAACACTGTTCTCTTTGCTTGCAAGTCCGAAGAACACCGTCGCCTTGAAGTCTACTACATTCTATGCCTCACCACAAATATCATCAGCATTGGACAGATGGATGAAGACGGATTCAAAGTTGACATCAAGTTCAGTGTCCTGCGTCTCTATGATCTTCATCGACAACTCCTCGCCAAGGTTTGACGCTCGCCAAGCTGACTCTACTACCTTGACATGAACATCGTCGTTCTAGTATGTCTTACTATGCATGTTGGAGACATCGCCTGGTGCTAGCACGAGCGATATGGACATCTTACCTTTTAGTAGGGAAGCTCGGATGAGAGGACCTTGTGGAGGGGTTGCCGACGATTGATCACGTCGAGCGGGTCTGTGAAGACCGCATCCTTGCAAAGCATAGGCGAACATCATTTCCTCGAGCTGCGAAATATCGGGCTCAGGAGAAGCTCGAGCTGGTGCATGAAGATATCTGCAGACCAATTTCACCACCGACTCTGGCCAGGAATAGCTATGTATGCTTCTAGTCGATGATATGAGTCGTTTTATGTGGGTGACCCTTCTGCGGGCAAAGGCAGACGCACCAATAGCAATCATCACGTTCCAGGCCGCATCGAGTGTGAATCCGAGAAGAAGCTGAAGGTACTCCGCACTGACAACAGTGGTGAATTCACTTCGGTGGAATTTGGTGAATTCTGTGCAGGAGAGAGGATTGAGTGTCACTTCTCGACGCCATACTCACCACAACAAAATGGTGTTGTGGAACGCCGAAACCAAATGATAATGGAGACGGCGAGAAGCATTTTGCGAGCGCGTGGTATGCCTGGACGTTTCTAGGGAGAAGCGATGAACATTGCCGTCTTCCTACTCAACCAACACCAACCAGCGCACTGTAAGGGAAGACATCGTACCAATCATGGTACGGAAAGAAGCCGTCTGTTCACTTCCTCAAGGTGTTCAGATGTGTGGCCTATTATCAAGCACCTCTGTCTACATCTTGCCAAACTCGATGATCGTGAACAGAAGGTGGTTTTAATCGGATATGCAGTTAGGACAAAGGTGTACCGCTTCTATGATCCCATTGCTGAGCGTGTCCACATCTCTCATGATGCTTTGTTCGATGAGGACGCGCGCTGGGACTGGGGAGGCTCCCCAGTTGACACCGAGCAGGAGCCATTCACTGTTGAGTATGAGATCTAGCGCTGACCCACCGCAGTGATGTCCTCAGGCTCGACGTCGCCCACATCTTCGCACACGACGACACCATTACTACACCCTGCTTCACCATCGCCACCAGCCACACCGATCGCCTCCGACGGAACTCTGATTAAGTTTGCGACGCCACCTAGTGTGGATGACATTCTCGATGATGATGAAGAAGAAAAAGAACATCGATATTGGAGACTGGACAATATCCTTGGCACAAACTCAGTGCTTGGGCTGGTGTCTCATGATGTTGTGGAGGCTGAATTGCATGCCGTTAGCGCGGAGGAGCCCAAGTCCTTGATGGAAGCACATGGTCACCCACACTGGGTTGCAGCCATGGAGGAGGAGATGCAGTCCATCCGTGACAACAACACTTGGAAGCTAATGGATCTTTCTCGTGGACATCACGCCATCAGCTTGAAGTGGGTATATAAAGTCAAGCGCAACAAAAACAGGAACATCGTCAAGCACAAAGCCCGTCTCGTCGCCAAAGGCTATGTACAGCGTCCCGGCATCAACTTCGAAGAGGTATTTGCCCCTATCGCACGACTGGAGTCGATGCGATTGTTGCTTGCCATTGCAACACACTACGTATAGCTTGTTCATCACATGGACGCGAAGTCAGCATTCTTGAATGGCGAACTCCTCAAAGAAGTGTATGTGTAGCAGCTGCCTGGGTTTGTCGATGACAGAAACAAGCAAATGCACTCCGACTCCACAAGGCGTTGTATGGTCTTCGTCAAGCCCCACGAGCTTGGAATCAAAAGCCCGACGCATCCCTAATGACGCTTGGTTCTGTCGTTACGTCAATGAGTATGAGATGTACACTTAGGGGGAAGGAGAAAGGCGCCTGATCGTGGGAGTTTACATCGATGACCTAATCATAACCGGTGATGATGCAGGTGCTCTGACAAAATTCAAAGCACAGATAAGAAGCATGTTTCACATGAGTGATCTCAGGCCACTCTCCTATTACCTCGGCCTAGAAGTCATGCAAGGGAAACTCGGGATCATGTTGCGGCAGGCAGCATATGCCGCAAAGATATTGGAGAAGGCATGGATGATTGGTTGTAATCCCTATGCCACTCCCATGGAGATAAAGTTGAAGTTACTCAAGGAGGGGACAACGCCAAGTGTGAACACCACAGAGTATCGCAGCATCATCGGGAGTCTCAGGTACTTGTGTAATTCTAGGCCTGATTTGGCGTTCGCTGTGGGATACCCGAGTCGTTTTATGGAGGCATCGCATCAAGAACATTAGGTAGCTATCAAGCGTGTTCTTCGCTATGTGGTGGGCACAATGCATTAGGGTGTGCATTACCACCCTGTAGAGAAGAAAGCAACTACATTGATATTACTGGGCTACTCCAACAGCGACTTGGCAGGTGATGTAAATGATCAGAGAGCACCAGCGTCCTCATCTTGTTCTTTGCAGGCGGGCCGATTGCTTATCAGTCAACAAAACAAAAGGTGGTCGTGCTATTTTCCTACGAGACAAAATACATCGCGACCGTAGTAGCTGTGTGTTAAGGCGTTTGGCTAGCTCGTATGCTGGTTGAGCTTCTCGGAAGCAAAGTCCTGATACCCAAGCTCATGGTGGACAACAAATCTGCATTGGCACTGATGAAAAATCTTATGCATCATGATCAGAGTAAGCATATTGATATAAAATTCCACTTCATTCGGGAATGTTGTTACAGGAAGCTAATCGAAGTTGAGCCAATTGGAACGGAGATGCAACCGAGCGATATCCTCACCAAGGCGCTTGGGCGTGTTCACTTCCAGCAGCTCCGTCACGGAATTGGTATGATAAAATTAGTATAGATGCTCTAGGACTTAGGAGAAGATTCTTTGAATAATTCCTAGAAGCTAGATTTTGGTAACAACCTATGATTGTGCCGCTCGTCGTGGATCCTACAATCATAGGGCATGTAAATTAGTAAAGTTTTCTTCTTTTTAATCAGAGAACAATCAACAGAAAACGTAGCCAGTTGGTAGCACAAAATAAGGCATTTTTCATCGTGTGTTCACATGAGTTCTAGGTGTCTTCGGCTCACTCCGCTCGCCACCGTCTCCAACTCACCACTGCACTGGCGGCCTTCACTACCCCATCTCCTCTAGCATCGTCGTCTATTACAAGGGACCGTCACAGCCTTTCCTTATCTGGCGACGGCCACCTCGCTTCGCCCCACCGCCCCCTCACTCCTCTCTCTCGTCGCCGTCATCTCCTAGCATCGAATCGATCAACCGCCACCTCCTAGCATTGTCGACTTGTCCTCGCCTTCTCCCCACTCAGATTCCACTAAAGGCCGAAGCATGCCACGGTCAAGGATCGTCTCCTCTCCTATAGCCGATGGGTGAAGAGAGAAGACGGTAGGGAGGGGAAAGTAGAGAGACGCAATAATCTCGTAACGTAGAGTGTAATAAAGAGGCTGTTAGAGTACACGATAAATATGGTTTTTTCAATTTTTTAGCTAGGTGACAATAGAACTAAAAAAGGCTACACCGTTAGAAGATGCTTTTACCAAACGGGCCATATGTCTAAAAACCTAAAAAGCCTTACTTAGCTGTCCACGTACAATGAACCTCATGGCCCACCTGCAAGCTGTCCGTGTAGTACATTGTACAAAGCACACGGACTAGAGCCGCTGACACCGGGGCCCGCACAATCCGCCCTCTCCTGTCCTAAACCCCAACCCACGCCTTCCTCGCCTGCTTCTCCTCCTCCGCTCCTCCCGCCGCCGACATCGCCGGAAAAATGAATCAACAAGGGGAGTCCTACGCCGACATGATGTCGGAGTTCCTGCGCGCCAGCGGCGGGGCGGCCGTGATGGATGGCGGGCTGGCGACGGAGCTGGAGGCCAACGGCGCCGACCTCAAGGACGCGCTCTGGAGCGCCAGGTGCCTCTTCGCCTGCCCCGACCTCATCAGGAAGGTCCTCCTCCGGCCTCCTCTCTCCTCTCGCTCCGCTCTCTCGGTTGATTCGTTCGTAGACCTTCTTGCCTCGTTTTGCATCTTGTCGTGTGTTTGGCCCGCTGGATGTGCAATGCGAGGCGATGCTGAATCTTTTGGGGGAAAATGTTTTGGTTTGTGCTGGAGCTTGTCACTGTGGCTGTGTGGCTTGAACCATTTCGCCATTTGAGGAGTCTAGCTGCTGCAGGGATTTGAAATGTCTGATCTTGCTGTGGAAAAGGAAAGCATTATTGACTTCCTGGCCATATCCGATTTTGCTGTAGACTTTGTTGTACTTTAGGTACGGTTGTTGTGTTATGCACAATTAGCCTTCTAGCTAGGTGCAAGGAATGTGAAAGCATGCATAAGGTCCAGTTTTTTTTTTCACCTGAATCAAGTTGTAAGCTTGGAGGCACTCTCTCTCTCTATGCACACACACACACACACACACATACATACACACGCGCATATATATATATAATAAAGGCATGAACGCATGAAACATTGTTCTCTTTATCAAGGTTTGATGCAACTGTGTAAGCAATGCTCTATCATATTGTCCATCAGGTTCTTGTGCAAGTGAATTCTCGATTGCATGCATTTTGACATTTTATAATGCTGTTTGGTGATTCTTTGATTTGATCTTACAAATACAATTATCTAGGGTGCAAAGGGAATAATATACGAGGTATTTCGGTGATGCATAATCCCTGAATTTGTCCCTAAATGCAGTGCGCCATACTGATAAGCAACATCTTACAGTGGATTCTCCTTGTTGATTCCCTATGCATGTCTAAGTGATTTGTATATAACCACATCCAGTAAATTAAGTAACCTGGTGGATTTTTATTTGAACAGGTTCATTTGGACTACCTTGAAGCTGGGGCAAGTGTCTTGATTACAGGATCCTATCAGGTATATATTCTTTGGTTTTTCAAACATCCTTCAAGTAAAGGTTCATGATCACTAGTTTATTGGCATGCAACATTGCTATTGCAGGCTACAATTCAGGGCTTCCTTTCAAAGGGCTTTTCTCAGGAGGAAAGTGAAACATTCCTGAGAAGGAGTGTTGAACTAGCCCGTGAAGCATGGGCTAATTACCTGGAAAAATGTTCTAATGGTTCAGATGAGGCCAAATACAAAACAAAGTACAGGGAGCGCCCAGTACTAATTGCGGCTTCAGTTGGTTCTTATGGAGCATACCTAGCAGATGGCTCCGAGTATAGGTTGGTTACATAAGAAAATTAATGAACAATCCATATCAGGATTTGCTCAATAATGGTCCAGGACACTTTTTGCCTGAGTCTGTTCTGAATTTCTGATTTGTTGAGACTTGAGAGTTTTCGGATATTTTACATCTGACTAAATGCTTCTGCAGTGGTGACTACGGTAATGAGGGCACTTTGGAATTTCTCAAAAACTTTCATCGGAGGAGGCTTCAAGTCCTTGCTGAAGCTGGTCCTGATGTTATTGTTTTTGAAACTATTCCAAACAAAATTGAGACTCAGGTATGTTTGGAAAGTGCAATTGTATATTGTAGTGCAGATTAAAGTATTAAGCAACATCAATAAAAATAAAAGTGGCGATGCAATTGATACTGAGCTAACTCACATCCTTTTGTACTGGAGTAGTTCAGTCAACATAGCATAGTCCATTACTTGTTTACTGTAATACTGGATAAATACTTCAAACTTATAACTTCAAACGTGATCCATGGTCAGAGTGCACATATTACGTTTGATCCATTGAAGCTCAGCCTTTCTTCCACATGCTTTACTGATTCTACCTATAAAAAGGACCTGGCAGTTGTGTTAAAAAAAGTAATCTGGCCAGAAAATTTTCCTTTAGTAATGTACATTTCAACTAGGAGTTCGTATGTTTCAAACTAACCCAACAAGCGTTGTTGACCTGATCAATGTACTTACAATCAGTGAAATCGTATGATCTTTTGCAGGCATATGTTGAATTACTAGAAGAGTGTAAATTACGTATTCCAGCATGGTTTGGTTTCACTTCAAAGGATGGAACTAATGTAGTAAGTGGTGATTCCCTTATAGAGTGTGTCTCCATTGCTGATTCATGCAAGCAAGTTTCTGCAGTTGGTATCAATTGCACTCCCCCAAGATTTATCCATGAATTTGTTTTATCCATCCGGAAGGTAACTCCTGTCAGGGTTGCATCAATCCCTAAACATCACCGACCATGTAACAAATTTTTAATTTTCTGTTGTGCAGGTAACAAACAAACCAATCTTAATATACCCAAATAGTGGAGGGAGCTATGATCCTATAAGAAAGGAATGGGCGGTAAGTACCAGTTGAAGGAATCATGATAAGTTGACAATCTAGCTACTCTTTTTCTTGACCTGCAATTTTTAGGAAATAAGTTAGTTTTGAAAAAGAAAGTAGAGCAGTCTCTGCTCTCATTGCAATAAAATTCTGCTCTCATTGCAATAAAATTGAGTTTTCTTTATTTTCTTATATGAGAATGATATGGCAAAATGATAGTTTGTTCCATTCAAATATCAAATGCAAACATTATGCAATGTGTATTCGATAATCACAATCTCTTTGAAACTTCATGCAGGCGTGCTCAGGCATTTCAAACGAAGATTTTGTTTCATATGTCAGAAAATGGCACGAGGCTGGAGCCTCCCTGATAGGGGGTTGCTGCAGAACAGGCCCAGATACAATAAGAGGCATATCGAGGGCTCTACATGGAGTTTAATTGATGAAGATTGTGTAGAGTTGATAGCTAGTTGTTTGGAAACAGTTGGTAACTCACTCTATTTGCCCGGTGTGACGTCTTGGTCAGATTCTTTTTGGAGTTTGAATAGCTGCTGAGGACAAGGATTTAGGAAAAAACTAATGCTGTGGTGTTCTTTCATTAGCTTGTACCAGCATATTGATGAGGAAATGAAGCCAAATTTTGGTCAAAATGGAGTTGCTACTCCTTCAATTCCTACACTAGTTCCTAATCCCCCTGTTTTATCCTCTGGCATTCAACTTAAAGATGCACACAGGAGTTTTAGTTTGGATTAAAACAATCGCTTTGCAGTTATTAGCGCATATATCATGACAAATTTTGTGGCAAAAAAAAATCTAAAGAAAGAGTATTTAGTACGACATATATATCCTACTCCTTTTGTTAAGAGATATATTAGAAACACAGATCATCATGATATACGACGACAATTTTCTTGTAAAACCATAGTTGTGTTTGAAATGTAGAAATTCAGTTCGATTGTTGTGGAAGTCATGTTTGGTGCAAATTTTGTTCAAATTTCGCAACTTCAGCCTCTCTGGACTCTGAAGCAAAAACGGATAGGAGAATTTAGGGACTTTTAATAGGGTTTTAACTTCTAAATCTAACTTTAGAAGTGAAGACCGAAGCTCAAACCCTATTTCACCCTGCTAGTTTATTTTTTCTAAGACCACTTAAGCCTACTCAACTTTAGTTTTTAAGCTGAAACTGTTTTGGTTGGCCTCAACCCTCTGCCAAACAGGCCTTTAATCACGAAAATTAAGGATCAGGAAGGTCTAATGTGCAAATTTGCGTGCGCTGTGTTACGCTGGAACAGTTAAACAGGTGGTTTAGGTAGGGTTCCTCCCCTTCCGCCTCCACCCCAGCGCGCCGCCGCACCCCGCGCCTGCCGGCGAAGAACCGCCGCCGCCGTTGGCCCTGGCGGAACGAGCCACCGTAGCAACCGCAGCCACCACAACCATCACCAGCCGCATAAATCCCATCAAGGCCAAGGTCATTTCCAGCTCCCGCCTCGACCATCCCATCCATTCCCCTTCCCTCTTCTCTGCTCATTAGCTAGATGCCAGCCGTGGTGGCAACGGTCGTGAGGAGATCGATGGTGGCCTTCAGCCGCCCGAGCGTGCTTGCGGCAGGCTCGAGCCATGTCCGCCGTCGCGCCCTGTGCTCCGGCGGCACGGCGCGAGACGGCGAGCTGGAGGCGGCGGCACGCGACATCGTGTGCTTCCGGGCCGGGAGCCTCGACGGGGTGGGCGGCATGCTGGACCGCCTGGGCGTGGCCGTGTCGCCGGCCATGGTGGTGAGGGTGATCGACGCGTGTAGCGAGAGGGGCGATTCCAGCAGGAGGCTGCTGCGGTTCCTGTCCTGGTGCCAGTCCAAGGTCCCCGCGGGATTGGGGGACGAGGCGTTGGATAGGGCGATTGGGGCGCTTGCCCGGATGGGGGACCTCACCGCGATGAGGATTGCCGTCGGCGACTCGGAGAAGGACGGCCGGAGGATGTCTCCGGAGACGTTCACCGTTGTGGTTGAGACTCTTGTGAAGGCGGGGATGGAGGATGATGCGGTCCGGTTGTTCAGAGGTTTGGAGAGGCAGAGGTTGCTGCCTCAGAGCGATGCGGGTGCCGGAGGGGAAGGCATTTGGTCGAGCAGCCTCGCCATGGTGCAGGCATTGTGCATGAAAGGCCATGCTCGTGAGGCGCAGGGTGTTGTGTGGCACCACAACAGCGAGCTCTCGGTAGAGCCCATGGTTAGCATTGTTCAGCGTAGCCTGCTCCATGGGTGGTGCGTCCACGGGAATGCTAAGGAAGCTCGGAGAGTCCTCGATGACATTAAGTCTTCGCATAGCCCACTGGGGTTGCCATCATTCAATGATTATCTGCACTGTCTGTGCCATAGAAACCTCAAGTTTAATCCTTCTGCCCTTGTCCCTGAGGCTATGGACGTCTTAGCAGAGATGAGATCCTATGGTGTTTCCCCAGATGCATCTAGCTTCAACATCTTGCTTTCTTGTTTGGGCCGAGCAAGAAGAGTGAAAGAATCATACAGAATTCTCTACTTGATGAGAGAAGGAAAGGCCGGGTGCTCTCCTGACTGGGTTTGTTACTATCTTGTGGTCAGGGTCCTGTATTTAACGGGGAGAATTATTAGAGGGAAAAGGCTTGTAGATGACATGCTAGAAAGTGGGGTGCTTCTGACCACAAAGTTTTTCCATGGTCTCATAGGCGTTCTATGTGGAACTGAGAAAGTTGACCATGCACTTGATATGTTCAAACTTATGAAGAGGTGTCAGTTAGTGGACACACATACCTATGATCTTCTTATAGAAAAACTTTGTAGGAATGGGAGGTTTGAGGATGGAAAGGAGATGTGGGATGATGCTAAAAACAATGGCTTTGTGTTAGGATGTTCAGAGGATCTTTTGGATCCCTTGAAAACAGATGTATTCAGACCAGTTTGTGCAGCACAAAAACTGAGCTCTCAGAGCTATAAGCGCTTGGTCCAAAAGAAGAAGATTACTTCAGTTGAGACAAGAAAGAAGGGAGCTGCTAGAGCAGCCACAAGGAAATAGAGGGTCTAGAACTCTAGGTACTACCATGTTTGAGTAAACTTGCTTGTAACTATTTGATTTGGGAATTCTTTTGTGATAACCCTTGTTAGTTGTTACCAGTCACTCAGGCATCAATCTTTTTCTTGAAACCTGAGCATAATCACCTAAGTTTTAGTTTCAGTGGTGTTTTTACTGTAAAGGCACGGCAAATCATTCCATTAATATGTGCAATTGTTAAGGCAATGTAAACTTGTTTTTTATATCAGCGAAGCAGTCATTTTTGTTTTCAAATTATTGTCACAGAGAAAAGACACCCTCTTTGTTAATTTGGAAATGAAATTGTAGTCTTCGTGAGCAGCTATTCTCCTAATGTTGAAGTTGTTGTTCACAAAGCATGACAATACAGTCACTTTTATTGTTTGCCCGACATCTTATTTCGTTTTTTTAACTTTCTCCATTGTAGTTTTGATTAAAAGGCACGTTAGACTTTTGGACTCAACTCAGGAGCAACAACAGGATTTTGGTGTACTACTGAAGCAGGGGTCATAGGGAGCGAGTCAAGAGTCAATATATTTACTTGCTTGTTCGTAGTTTGTTTTGTTTGCAGAAGGTATTTGTTTCAACATTTGTGGGGCGGAAATGCGTAATCAAAGAGCGCTTTTCAAAGTACTGACACCCACTGTTGGACTCAAAGTTGACTCTTAAACGCTTAAGTGCTGTCAGTCTCCATAACTAACATGCTTTATTTTTTAGATATTCCTCTTTTTCTATGTAGAGCATTTCCTGGTTTCTTTGTGTTAGATTAGTCAAAGGCTAAAAGTGTAAAAATATTGATTGAGTTGTAGTCATATGGTAAACTGTAATATCTAGCCAAAAAAGTTGCACACAACTTATGTTTACTGAAATTCATCTTAGCTTGATTCACTCTTCAATATATAGGAAGCTTGATGCATGACAAAAGCAAGAAAGCTTGGTGTTTCCACTCCTGTTCTTTGTGCCGTGGACCCACTTTTGCATACATTAACCTTTGAGTATGTGGTTGGTTTATCTGTGAAAGATATACTCCTTGGATTTGGGTCAAATGGGATCAATGAAGAACAACTCAATGATATTGCCACGCAAATAGGAAATGCAGTTGGCAAACTACATGATGTAGGCCTTGTTCATGGTGATTTGACCACTTCAAATATGATAACAAAGAACAGCACCAATCAACTGGTGTGTAGAACTTCCTTTCTGTCAGTTCATTCATTTTCTTTTGAGCCATTTAATTCAAGAAGCTATTAATATGCTACTCAATGTTTTCATATGCCAGGTTCTTATTGATTTTGGTCTGAATTTTATATCAACTATTCCTGAGGACAAAGCAGTGGACTTATATGTGCTTGAGAGAGCATTGATTTCTATGCATTCATCATCTGGGGATGTGGTAAGGAGTTTCATAAATGATAGTCTGAACTCCCAAGTAATTGATTTAGTTTGTGTATTTCACTCCCTGAATGTGGATGTCTTAAGTCCTTGGTGGGCTTAGCCATTTTTTGGCCCTTATTATTGCTATTGGTGGAAGCATGTTTTGGGTGAACAGTTTTGTGGAAAGTACATATATTTCGTTTAGTCATGCTGAAATTGGGGGATTTTCTGTTGTAGCGGTATTCCATGTCCTATGACCGTCCAATGTGTTTGTTCACTTGATAATGGCTTATGGGAGTTCATTTTTTTAAGTAATCGTTGTTTTGACTAGTGTGCATGGCCATATTCGCATTCCACATCCATAAGCTTCAGATGTTCTATTGGAGCATTGCGTATCTATGATAGTCACTGCCATTATTGTTGTTGTTCTATTTTGATAAGACGATAACAACATTTTATTTTGTGATGAACTAGATGGAGAAGGTTCTCACGGCGTACAGAAAAGCTTCAAAGCAATGGTGCGCTACTACGAACAAGCTAGCTCAAGGTATGGCCATTGTATTGATCCTTAAGCAAAGTGCAGAATCCATCACTCAATTTACTGTCTCGCCTTGACTTGCTTCTGTTCTTGATACCAATTTTACAGTGAGGCAACGAGGCAGAAAGCGAACAATGGTTGGATGAAACTATACCTGGACTTGCTATATCAGATGATTCGACACTTGCACTATCACGCCCTCAACATGTATTAGATCAGTCTTATTGCCTCCTTATAACATTTGAATGGACAGTAAATACTGTAGTGATGGTTATTGTAAAACTTCCATCATGAGTGAAATCTTGCATCTGCAAATTTAGTGTCTGTCAGGTGCTGGCGGTAAGGTGAAAGGTTGTAATGGTTGTTATTGGCAGTGCATGTGAGTTCTGTCGTGGAAATTCCCGATGGATATGCTTGTTTCCCATTTTATCTACCGAACTATTTGATAATGGCCACCGTAAAAATATGGAAGTGAAAACGGAAACGTTTTTGTTGTTTTATCGATTATTTTTATATTTTGATGGAAATTATCATTTTTATAATACGGTACTTACTGTATTTCTAAATAGTCTAATAATAATATCTATTATCGTATTTCTAAATAGTCTAATATTCATATTCATGTTATATGTCTATATTTAGCCTTATATAGTCTTATAGGATTATCAACTTCTCAACCAAATATCATACGTAGATAAAAAAAGATATTTTTATAATTTATATAGTATAATCTTGAATTTATATGATAATCAATAAATAAATAAATATATATATGATCATGTAAAGTTACATAGTCAAAATATGGTTATGGAAATAATTGAAAGTGTTTTTCCGACCATTTCTAACCGTTTTCCTCGGTTGGTCCAAATGGAGTAAACTGCGCCATTTTCTGTTGGGTACAATAACAGAGCCACAGAGGACACCACAATATTGAACTCTGAAAAGTTCGTGGCCAAGATTTACGAGATTCTGAATGCTCTTAGTTGGTAAGTAACAGTGTGCCTCAAACAGTGCGCAATTTGTGTTGCTTAAAAATAGATTTGATTTATCCGATGTCCTTAATTTTGTGCTAGTAATATGCAGCGTGTGGTTCCTCCATCTCTTTTTTTTTTTTCTAAGGGGTCCGGGTGGGGCCCACCTCGCCCCTCGACCTGATGTTGACCTGACAACGGTCAACCAGACCCTTTGGCTGGCTGGCGATAATTCAGCATAGTACATAACCTTAGCATTCTTGGTAAAATTTAGAAGATCTATTGGCTTCCTCTTTTGTAATATTTTTGCATCAAATTCAGCGTGGAAACATGCAACGGTTTGCATCCTTTTTTTTAGATCAAGATCAGCGCCACAGGGTGCATACTGAACATCTGTATGCATATGCACAGGCTAACATGCAACTTCAGGGGAAAACGATTCTAAACTTGCCGATCCATTTTTCCCCACGCTAGCAAAATGCCTATATGCTATTATCAAATTTTAAAAAAATCACATCGGCATGATAAAAAAAGAAAATTTATTTTGAACTTTAGAGCTTAATTAGAGAAGTTTAGTTTGGAGAGGTAGAACAACGGTTGCATACTTAGAATTTTAGGAAATTATTGGTGCGATGGTGGGTGACATATTTACTACTTATCATCATTACTACTCTCTCTTTAAAATTTTTTAAAGGAATATATAAATGCCATATCCCTTTATTTGTATGGGTATTTCCTTACAATATCTCAGTTATATATATTTTTTGGGAGACGAATTACCAAACTTGCATTACAATGTTTGGTTTGCCAGATGATGACAAGACCACGTCTACAACTCCGACATGTTTGATTTGCCAGATCAGGCCGCCGGCGCCTTCCAGGACCATAAATATGGCCCATGGCTGCGCCACAACAGATGATGCCGTCCGGCGCCTCGAATTTTGGCCGAAGAGTCAAGTCTCAAGCAGGACGACGCCATCCCACGAAGCAACGACGGAGCCAGAAAGCTTCTTAGAGGTCGGACAAATCTAACTAGGCTAAATATTTGTTACGAAAATTGTATTGTCAGCTCCTTTACTAACATCGAATTAATTCCTACGAGCGGGGGCCACCGCCCAGGATAGGCATAACATGGTTCTAATGTCCCGTCAAATTAACCAAACACGATGCTATCTATATACTACACGTCCCAAAATACAAAGGTCTACACCATTTCTATTTAGTTTTATTTATCCCCAACGATAAAGAGATTTTGAGATCATGATGCATAGTTTTTATACTACAGTGGATAATTAGTATCCGAAAACGTGGCGTGGGTTTCGACTAAAACTCATCAATAAATATCCTCATCAAATTTAGATTTTTCTTCTTCCGCGGCTACTACGATGATTTTAGGACTGATTTTCTAACGGCCTACTAACTTTTATACCGTTCTACACGGTATATATACAGCTAACAAGTGGAGTAGTGATCAGATCTCTCTGACCGGAAGGAAGGAGGACAGTCCCTATATATGGCCATGGCATGCATATGCGTCCGCACGCGCGCGCACACGCTAGATCGATCTGCCATTAGCAAGCATGGTATGATAAAAGCGTCCTCGTGGACGACCACACGCAGTCGACACGAAGGAGATGGAGGAGGACATGGCTAGGCTACCTCACGAGACATGCTCAATGTCGCCACGGCCGGCCAGTGATGGCTACCTGATCGCCCGCAGGGCACGGCACACTGTGGTGAGGGCCCACCTGGAAGTGACACGGCGTGCAAGGGCCCCACCTCCCTGCCGCAAGGAAGGAAGGGAGGAATCGATGTCCCATGCATGCACAAGGGGAGAGGGGAGGCGTGTATTGTAGTGGTAGGGGTGTGGGGCTGTGATGCCTGCCCCTAGCTAGGGCTTGCACTGGTGGCACTCATGCGTGCGGGACAAAAGCATGGTGGGAGGAAGAAAGCTCAAAGCATGCCAGTGCAAGGAAGAGGAAGGAGATGATCAGAGAATGGCAGAGAGATGCATGGGGCCTCATGATCAATGCTGATAACTTGATATCTTAGTTAAGTCGTTAGGCTCTTGGGAGTTGCTCCATCTATCAACACATCACTGTCACCTAACTATAAGCTTGTAGACAGCGACACCTGAGGTAAGGGAGAGGGAGAGGGAGAGGGGGAGAGAGCGGGAGAGAGGGAGTGTGCATGTGTAGCAGCAGATGCGCTTGGCTTGTTGCTCCAATTAGTTACTACATCTGTTGAAATAAATACATCTCTGTCTCTTAGAAGGACAAAATTACTATAGATATAAAATAACTTAGATGCCTCTAATTAATAGAAGGATCATTGAAGGTGGAAGAGTGGTTAGAGATAGATGGGGAAAAATTTGAATGATTGGTGGTTAGAGGGAAAGTTCATTCTCTATAAGTATATTTATTTTGAGACAACATTTAAAAGCTAAAAATACACTTATTTAGAAAGAGAGGGGTAGTAACTGTCTTAAACAATTGTAAGATAAATTAAAAAGATATAAATTCTTATTCAAAATCATACCCTGAGAGCACATAACCGTCCCTTGACCGGTACCCGTCTTCGGACATAGTAACCGGGCCGTTTTTTCTTGAGAAGATCATGTGTTCTGGACTTCTTTCTTCCCTCCAACCCCCAACGCCGTCCCCCCCCCCCCCCCCCCAAAAAAAAAAAAGAAGAAGAAGATACGGGACATGTGTTATATATACAGCCATGGCTGCAAGGAGAGGTTGAGTGCAAATCCTACACATTTGATGAGAGGAGGGCTGCAAAGCTGAAAAGCCAAAAGACAGAGGAACCCCTTTGCCAAAAGCATGCATGCAAACCTAGATCCTGTTTTGACTGCCCCCACAGGAACACGCTCAATGGAAACTTGAACAATATCATCATGCCTGCCCTAATCTCCAATAAGACTCACCGATTAAGCAAGGTGCTGCACGCTCAGCAGCTCAATTAAGCATCCCACTGGGCCCTAGTTATGCCCTCTAGAGTAGCTTGCACCGTGCTCAATCAATACACATCAGCGTGCATGATCTTCTTCTATTAATTAAGGCCGGATGCCTTGTACATTTTTGTAATCTAAAGCATAGACGAGGAGTACGCTTGGTTAAGGATATATTTACCATCTCCTTCGACTGGGATTTTTATAGCTTGAATCAATTAAACTAGCAGATTTAATTTTTCGCTTAATTTTGCGCACCGTTTTAAAAATTGAATTGGATCTACAACTTCTACATCACTTGTTATAAATATAATTATAATTTACTACACAACTATTGGGGAGGAACATGCGTGGCCACAGGATGGTCCTTTTCATGTAATCTAGACCCTGATCAGAGTAGCTCTGGCCTGCCATTAGGCTGACACATTTTATGCACTGAATCATTCTTAATTACTTTAATGCCCTACTTGATCCCCTAATTAGGCTCAGCAAATTCTTTAAGTAATCCTTTGACCTTGGTCAAAATCTTCCCCACAAGACAGGAGGGCCTCTGCCTTTGTCCTAGCCAAGGGAGCAGCAGGGCTAAGTTAGCTAGCCAGGGATGTACTTTATAGTTTGATTAATAACTATAACAATTAGGGTACTTTGGGGATCTAATCCTAGTTAGATTGTGTGCTTTAGAGAAATTAGCCATCTTTATCGACTGCACGAGCGGTCGACCCCCTGCATGCTTGGATTGGTCACACGGTAGGGCCGTAGGGCCTCTTGAATTCAAAGTACTATTTATACATAAGCTGTCTTCAGCTCGGCAGCATTTGAAAAAAAAAGAATGTTGTTTCTTTGTTTAAAAAGGAGTTTATTTTATTTTATGGTACTTAAGGAGGTAGCAGGAGGGATTATAATTTTTAGGGTTTATTTGTAGTATCTCATGGTGTATTAACAATGAGGTGCTATTAATATTTATATTAGAAATTGTGGTACCTCTCTACAACTGTACCTCCTTAAGAACCCAAAAAGGTCTTGTAATACTTGTAACGGTTTGGATTCATCTTGATGTCTGTGAGTGTTTACTTTGGAAGAAGAGGCCTGGTTTTTAATCCATTTTGTAAAAAAAAAGATATTTTCCATTTTAATTATATTTTTATTATTGTGTAGGGACCAATTTAAACATTTTTTGTTTGTGTAGAGTAGTCTGTGATTTGTTTGGTTGCTTTTATAGAGCCTGCAAACAAAATAGCCATACTAAAATTAGCTAACAGATAAGCCAATTACATAAAATTGAGAATGGAGAGGGGGTGGTGAGTGGTGACTGAGACAATGGCGATGGTCACCAGAGACAAGAAAGAAACGAGGGAGATGGGCAACGCCATGAGGGTGGTGGTGCAAGGAGTAGTCGGGCTGCCATTGAGTAAGTGGCGGCTTATGCAATGCGCGAGCAAGAGAGATGACGTACACTGCGGAGAGGTGTGACGCTAGGACTAGATCCAGCTTTGCATATAATCACATCAAACGGTTGAGAATTTTCCTGCCTACGCCAACAACACATTTCAGTTTTTATTACTTTCCGGCTCCTTCCCGCTCAACAGATGCCATTTGGAAGCCCTCCCACATGTTAATTTCCACGTTGGCATGCCGCCTAGCTGGCAGCCAATGGCCATTTCACCCAATGTCCAACTCCAACACGTCAATGTCCGTTGCTGCCTAACTGCTCTCCAGTGGCCGGTTTTTTGGTCGCCGTGTAACTGAAGCACCAGCAGCCGAAGCAACTAGTCGTCCAATCCAGCACTCTTGGCAAAATTAATGAAACGGCCTCCCCTAATCTCGCGAGCCCTGCCAATCGCACTAGCCGCTGGCCGTTTTCGTCTATTCTGGACAAACTTATAACGTAGTAGTAGAGAACAATCAGCGAAATTAATTTTCTGCCTAGAACGCTTTCTGCTTTCTGCTTTGCTCTCTATGCCTTATCTATAATCAGGATTTTTTTCCTCGATTTCTACGAGAATTGAAATGTTTCGCTCTGGTAATTTACTGTGCATATAATTATATCCCCCTCTCTCACTCTAACTTTACTCTGTCTCATCCTCTCTCTAGAAATGGAGGCAGTGAGACGGCTGCCTCGCTTTAGGCCTTTACCTCCTAGAAGTAGCAGACAGCAGCAGTAGTAGTAGCAGCATCACTTGCACTTTGCTCAGCTCCTCCTCTTCCTCCTACCTCTCCACACTCCCTTTGCTTCAGACGCCAGCTACAAGCCATTCTCTCTTCTTCCTTCTTCCTCATCGTCTTCCTCCCAATAACAAAATCTTTCTTTGCGCAGCCCAAACAGCTCCTGCTGCAGTCTCTCTCTCTCTCTCTCCCACTCTATCTATCTGCTCAGCACTTTTCCATCAAATCACGATCTCTGTGCACAGAAAGACAAACAGTGCCCTGCTTGCCTCTACCTCTCCTGTACCTCCTGACTTAGCCTCACCTGTGCCATCTTGCAACAGCAGCAGTACTAAGCAGAGGAGCATATCCTCTCTTGGACTGGCCTGGCTGCATGAGTGCTGCTGCCCTTCTCCTGAGGAACAATGAGAGATGGCACCAAGAAGAGCAAGGTGAGATCCTTCCTCCTCTGATGATCTGATCTGAGTGAAATGCGAGAGGTACATTTGGTCCCAAAATCGTCAGCTTGTTCTTGGTGTTGTTGTTGTTGCTGCTGCAGCTGTCATGGTCCAAGAGCCTTGTGAGGAAGTGGTTCAACATCAGGGGAAAGTCCCATGACTACCATGCCGATGATGCAGCTGCTGCATTTGGGAGGAGAGGTGAGTCTCACTGTCTCCGCAGTAGCAGGGTAGCTATGCCTCTCTCACTGACAGTGTGTGTCTAACTAGTGGGGCCCCCACTGCCACCCCATGGCTACTAGCCTACTACAGAGGCCTCCAACTCTCCTACCTCCTGTCTGCCTCTGGGAGATCACTCTTTTGTTTTCTTGAACTGTTGCTACTCCACCCTTGTCCTGCTCTTTTGCTGCTGCTAGTCAAAGACACAAGCTTTTTCAGGTTTTTTTGGGGGGTTGGTTTCTGATGATGTTGTCATCCAAATTTGCTGAGACATTCAGACAGATTGTTTTGTTCTCTGATGAGAGAATAATCTGCTGTGACTGAAATTGAAGCAGGACAAGGGGACGATGAGTGGAGGAGCAGCAGCTTTTCCAGGAGGGAATCCTGCACGGTCAAGAAGAGCAGGACAGGTTATTCTCTCGATCTACCTGACGGGGAAAAATATCGCATTTTTATGATTCTGATTGAATTGATAGAATCTGGAAGGACAGGAGGGGGGGGGGGGAATCATTTTTTTATGATTCTGCTTGAATTGGAGTGTTCGTTTTTCTTTTCTAGTTTCTGAGTTTTGATTGCGTTTCTTTTTTTTTTTTGGGGGGGGGGGGGAATAATGCGATGGAATTGTTGCTGATCCTGCAGAGAGGGCGTCGCGGCGGAGCCATGAGCGGTCACGGCGGAGCAAGATCGACCTCGACGCCGCGGAGGCCACCGTCACGTTGGACTACAGGTGCGTGTTCGTGTTTTTCCGGCGATCGCCGCCATTGCTGAATCTCCAATTCTCCATTGATGTCGTGATCTGTAATGTCGTCGTCCTCCTTGTTGTTGCGGTAGGATCTTTGTTGCCACGTGGAATGTAGGCGGCCGCGCGCCGGCGCGGTCGCTGAGCCTCGAGGACTGGCTGCGCACCTCGCCGCCGGCCGACATCTACGTCCTCGGGTACGTACGCGGCGCTCGCCGTGCATGCGTGCTCGCTTCACGCGCCGTCCGTTTCTTGACACCGACCATTGCCGTTGTGTAGGTTCCAGGAGATCGTGCCGTTGAACGCCGGCAACGTGCTCGGCGCGGAGGACAACGGCCCGGCGAGGAAGTGGGTGTCGCTGGTGCGGCGGACGCTGAACAGCCTGCCGGGCTCGGGCGGCGATGGAGGGAGCATGCGGACGCCGTCGCCGGCCCCGGACCCGGTGGTGGAGTTGGACGACGACTTCGAGGGGTCGTCGCGTCAGAACAATCCGTCCTTCTTCCACCGGCGGTCGTTCAACGCCGGGCTCAGCCGGAGCCTCCGGATGGACAGCGACATTCTCGGCGTTGGCGGCGGCGCCGCGCAGCCGAGGCTGGAGCGCAGGTACAGCGTCAACGACCGCGTCATGTACGGCAGCCGGCCGAGCGACTACGAGGCCAACTGCCGCTGGGGCCACCCGTCGGACGATGGCGAGAACGACGACGGCGGCGAGTCGTCGAGCACGGTGTACTCGCCGATGTCGTACGGGTACGGCGCGCCGCCGTACATGGAAGAGAGCAATGGCGGCGGCACCCATACAAGGTAACCACCATTTTCAGGCTTTGGATCTTGATATTTCACGATAATTAAGCTTAATTTCATTGAATTATTATTCCAAATTTATAGTAATTTTGATGCGATTTAATTAGGAAGGTTTTCTCTAAATAAATTTTGGGGTGATTAGGTACTGCCTGGTTGCGAGCAAGCAAATGGTTGGGTTGTTCCTAATGATTTGGGCTCGGAAAGAAATAAAAAGTGACATCAGAAATCTCAAGGTTTCTTGTGTAGGGAGAGGATTGATGGGCTATCTTGGAAATAAGGTAACTTATGTTAATTTAATCTGTTGTGATTTTTGGTGTTATTCTTATTGCCATGGTCAAATTTGAAGAAAAGAGAGTGAGAAATTGTGTTTCAGTAGCTTTGCAAATCAATGAGAAGTTTTATTTTTCAGGGTTCGATTTCAGTTAGCATGTTGTTGCACCAAACAAGCTTCTGCTTCGTCTGTAGTCACCTCACATCAGGGCAGAAGGATGGAGATGAGCACCGTAGAAACTCCGATGTGATGGAAATTTTGAGAAAAACCAGGTTCCCAATGGTTTATGGACAGTATGAGAGGTCTCCAGAAACCATCTTGGAGCATGAGTAAGCAAGCACCTTGGCATCCCTCAATTCTTGTGAACACTTGCAATCACAAATGCTGTGTAACATATCCCTTAAATTCACCATTTCTTAGTCGGATCATTTGGCTTGGGGACCTAAATTATCGGATAGCACTTTCCTACCGATCAGTAAAGGCTCTTGTGGAGATGCGCAATTGGAAAGCATTGCTTGAGAAAGATCAGGTATGAGCTTAGCAATAAGTTTTGATAAACACAATGTACATAGATCTCCAATAGTGGTAAAATTCTTCCAATAGTAGATTACTTGTGAAAAAGGCAATCAATGCTTTATAATTCTGATGAGATGGCATGGATTTTTTATCCTTTCAGCTGAGGAGTGAGCAAAGAGGCGGCCACGTGTTTCCTGGTTGGAATGAAGGGAGGATATATTTCCCTCCCACATACAAATACTCAAATAATTCCGATAGATATGCAGGGGATGACATGAATCAGAAAGAAAAGAAGAGAACTCCAGCATGGTAACTAAAGCACATTGCCAGATTTTTGCCATATTTTGTACAGTTCAATAAATTCAGTGATCTTTGTTTTACAGGTGCGACCGCATTTTATGGTATGGAAGGGGTCTTAGCCAACTCTCATATGTTCGAGGAGAGTCCCGCTTCTCTGATCATAGGCCTGTCTACAGCATGTTCAGTGCAGAAGTAGAATCGATCAATCACAGCCGAATTCAGAAGATGAGTTGTTCAAGCTCGCAATTGGACATCGAAGAATTGCTGCCCTACTCGTACGGGTACACTGACATCAACCCATATGGATACACTGACCTCAACTTCTATTGAAATGGGCTCAAAAGGTTTAGCTTCAACGTGACTTCTCAGCCTAGAAGCATCAGGAAATGTATTTCCAGTCCTGCTCTGAAACACCTATAGTTATCTTTGTCAGTTCTCTGTCAACAACAACGGACAGTGTTGATAGACCTGAAGACCAGAACTGAACTAAGTTTCTGCTTCTGAGGAACTGGTGAGCTGATCTTGCACATTAGTTATGAATTTTTTTTGTGTGGACAGTTCATATGAGTCCAGGAAAAATACCACGATGTTCATATTGAGTCATTTTCAGAAGTTCCCTGAATGTTCAGATAGATGTCAAGATTTTTCCTATCTAGACAAGGTACATACCTGGTCCATATACATCGTTTCAATATTTGTGAATGATAAAGAACCTGAAGAGCAAATGGATGAACTTTTTCCAGGTACCCTCTATTATTTAATTAGTAGAAGAGATGTTCCACTGACTCCATAAAGAAAAAGGAAAACAACTACAACCACAAGATTAACATCAAGAACATTGCTCATGTGATGAGCAGATAGTACTGGCCATTCAATCTGAAGCTCAGATGACTTTGGCAACAGCAAAGAGATGCACCAGACAACGGCCGCAAGCATGCATCAGTTTTTCTTCCCACTGTACATTGTAGGTCAAATTTCTTTCATTCTCTTTGGTTGCTTTGACATGTAAACGAGAAACTACAAGTGTCGGTTATTGTACAATTCTTGTGTTATTGGCTTTTGAAAGCTGAAAAAAGGGTCAACGAATGCATGCAATGCCCATACTCATTCCTCTGGATGGAAAAAAAAAGAAGCAAGTGTAAGTCATGATCATCCTGTGTTGCATTGCAGCAGGAGCATTCCCTGATCAGTGAGCTGACAGAAAAGGCTACTTGTCCCATTTCAGCCTTCACACTCTGCAGGAAAATGTGTTCTACACCTTGCTCCCCTTTCCCTCCTTTTGTTGTTCTCACTTCTCTGTAGGAATAGTGAACAAAAGCCACAAAAGGCTCTGTTGTTACTGGAATCTGCAGAAACATTTTAAATTCTTGTTTCCTGTGTTTGAGCAATGAACATTTCTCACTCTTCTCAGTCCATTATACACCATTGACTGTAACTTCTGCATTCTGGGACTGTTCATTGATCAGTTTCATCTTCAGAAGCTGATATTGCACTTCCATCAGTTATGGACTCATTTATGATTTATCATGAGATCTTGCTGCAATGAGACCCAAACATCATGTAATCTCTCTCTCTCTCACCCCTTTTTCTTTAGAAAAAAATGAATTAAAATTGAATACCTGAATTTTCACCATGAAAGGAACAGTATTCAGAGAAAGGCAACAGCATTCCTAGATATGAGAAGGCCAAAACTATCACATCTCAGACGTGTACGTACCAATATTCCAACAAGTCTCCTAGGGCCACTTTAACCATGCACATTGGCAGCCTTACAAATTATACTTCTTTTCACGAAAACAGTGCTTAGTAGCTATAACATAAAAAAGATGGAGTACTCTGCTGTCTTAAAAGGTGCATACAACGTTCTTGTCACTGACAAATGGATACATGCACTTCAGAACACGCGAAATTTTCTTAGTAAGTTTACACGGTACTCTGCAATGTTAACTTTATTAAGGGTTTACTTATTTGGTGTGAAATTTTAACAACTATTTTTCTATCAAAATATAGTGATTATATCTAACAAAATTATAATATTATAGAAGTAATTATAAAGAAAAATCTACCTGTATGATTTTTGCGTTTTCAAATTTAATATTTTGAGAGCTACTGAGGTCAAAATTTCAAAGGTTTGACCAAATAAAATCATACCAAGAAAAAAATACAGATGAGGTAGATGATTGGGTTCAAAAAAAAACATATTTACCAAGAAAAAATATTCATGGAAAGTTTCACAATGAGCATATTCACCAAAAAAAATTGGGGCTACATTGTGTTAGGGATAAAGAGCCCATAAACAGAAGATGAAAGAACATAAAACACTAGAAAAAAAACTGGTAACCGCCTTATTGGCTATAAGTTTAAATCCAAAATTTTGAGTTAAAAACCGGTTACTAGTGGTTGTTAATTCTCGATTCAAAATTTTTACATGTAATTACAAAAATATATTAACATACCTACAAATGATGCTACAAGAAAATATAAGGTTTATACAATATGAAATTTCAATTTCATATTCAATATTTACATTTGAATAGTTTTTGCAATGTATATCGGTAAATAGGTGACTTAGGACAGGTTTACCTTACTAGGGAATAGTAAGGAGGGGTTGTTACGGTGGTAAGCTCGGCAAGCATGGTATCTGTGCGGTTACTGTGGTGAATAAAGGGAAAACTGGACAAAATTTACAAAAGACTAAAATTTTCATTTATTATATTATTGAGCTTGGTGGGGTTACCGGGCCTTCACCATTACTTAGCTCGGCAGTATGCCCAGTTACCGCGATAAGAGAAACCCTGCATACCAGTTACTGACGAGATTTGCAACCCTGATGCCAGGTATGAGGGCACCAGCTCAAGGTTAATTGAACATCCGCAATCAGCATGTGTACAGAAAGGAAGAAAGAAAGAACGAAGAATAAGAAGAAAACGACAGCGAAGGTTGAGTTATGGCAATTACACATGCTTTTGGACATGGAAGTGACCGGAGTGAAAGCAAAGAGAAGACATGACCCTTGATGTGAGAGGAGGGATGAATCCATGCAACCCTAGCTAGCTAGTCTCCTAGAGCCCTAAAGCCATCCATGGCAGCAAGGGTGGCCGGCCCAGCCGGGAGCACAAAGCAGCATTACATGCATGGGACCAAGCCAAAACGATCTCATGGACAGTGCACAGCAAATGATGCAAATTTTGGTGAATGGCGATCATGCATATGGATTGGAGAAGAAGAAATACAGTCAAGAACTAGAGATCCATTGTTCATTTCAAAACAGAGCTATCCAATTTCCCACACAATTTTGCCTGTGAGGTTGGTTTTGAAAGTAGAAATAGATCAGATATACAACTCTTGCTTCTATTTTTATCACAATATAATTGTATTTTGATATAACTAAATCAATTAAATCTTTATGGACCACCACAATCAAACGGCACACTTTTCTTTTCTTTCTTTGATTAACATGGTATTATTTTCTCCATCTTATAATATAATAGAAACAAGATGCATCCATCCATCATCCACATTTTCTTTCCATTCCCTACCTGCCCTGATCTTGCATGCAGTTCTGAGTTGATTATGTCTTCTGCTAATGATTGGGGAGTGCCAGAGACTGTCATGACTCATGAGCTGGGGGCTGCTGCTCTCTTCACAGCATCATGTCCTAGCGGCTTGCATGCATGCAGGATTGCAGGTTGCATCTCTGATCGCTGATACCCCCCCCCCCCCCCCTAACACAGGCCAGAAAAAAAAATCACCATTCATTCTGGTCTCTGGCCATGCACTACATAGGCTCATATATTGATTTGCAATAGCTACCAATAATTACATTGCATGGCATTTCAATGCCTTGTGATTAATATGTTTTTCTCTTGAAGAGATCAGTAGCATGGGAATAAAGGAAGGAGATCTTACATCTTGGATGGCAAGGCAATGGAGTGAAAGTGTCACGCAACCAAGAATTAGCTTGTGATCCTACCTTTGAGGCAAGTACGTGCAAAACACACCATCAATTGGCTCACAAGTACGCATGCACGACGAGGGCAAAAGAGCAAAGTACTTATTATTCGATCCGGCCCGAATCTCGAGGCACGGAAAGTAGTGATATCAGCACGACAACACCTCACCTTCAACTTACAGCCTTTAAAGGGAAAGAAATCCATAGCCCACAGCCACTATTGGCTCAACAAGAAGGCCTACTGCTACTTCACAAGTACTACATTCCTTTTCAGTTCCATGAAACATCAAACTGATCTGTAGTACTTTATCACGACGAATTAAGGATCGATATGCATCAAGTTTCGATCAAATGGTAATGCAATTTGAACTATATGAAAAGAGGACGCTATGGAAACAGGAGCTTCAGTCGGTACCCAAAGCAAAATAACATTTTAGGATCACCCTAGACAAGGCAACCAGCACATCAACCTTTTGGGATGAAAGGACTTCGTAATCGGAATTGGAGAACTTGTGAAGTGAAGCTTACTTTCTGTCTTTGGAAATGGGAGTTTTGCTTAGCGAGAGAGAGAAGCAACCAGAAGAAGCAACTGCGCCGTTTTATCCTCTCTAAGGTATGGGGAAATTGCATTCTGCATTTCTGCTCTTCCTGGCGAGATAAGAACACATCATGCATGTCAGTCCACTAGTAAATAGTAACACTCAAAAACAGGTTTGCACTCGGTATTTATCCTTGTGCACAAACTGCGTTAGTTCTTGAAGCTGCACCAAGCCACCATCTTTTGATGGTTTTTACTGACAAGAGTTCAAGTTAACTGTTAGCATTAAGGCCTGATCACACTGGAGACGTGTAATAATCTACCTAGTGTGCATTTACCAGGCAATACATCAGCATATACTTGATAAACTAGCCAAATACCCGTGCATTGCAACGGATTATGCAAAATAGCAAAAACAAAGTCCTTGTTGAAAAAATATTAGCTTCTACTTGGTTGAAACAAGATTGTTCATCTTAAAAAACAAAAAGAAAAATACCATAATTAGGATTGTATTTCTCAATGTGAGACATAAACTCAATGTTAACAAAAATGCCTTTTTCATATGATAGTGAAATATGTACTTGTTAATAAATTGTGTTGTACATCTCACTTAAAATTACAATAAAAACCTAAAAAAATTGTGAGTTTTTTTTTTGTTAAATTGAGATGACAAGAAGCAAAGCAATAGAAAATTAAACAGCCGCAGCATACAGAGTACTGGAGAGCAAGAGCAGTTAGAGTACACAAGTATAGTAAGAGCTAGCACAGCCAGCACTCACGTGTTGCAGTTACACCATGGCCCACCACCATCACTAGTGTCTTTTAGTAGTATAGATAACAAACTAGATTTCTATGACTGTTGCAAGCACCACACAGTTTTTTTTTTAAAAAAAAACTAAAACTTCTGGCAATGCTTATGAATTGGCACTTTCGTAAAGCTTTTTGTGCAAATGAACTCAGCTGGATTAACATATTTCATATGTCATCTACAGTATACAGAATGCACTCATTTGAATAGGTTTCTCAACAATCAGCATTAAGTTAAAAAATAAACACTAAACATACTAGCAATGAACTTTATATTTATATCCTTAAATTCTCCATAATCACATTGCCTACTGAAACGGTTAACTGCATGGTCGTGCAGTGAAGATTACTTGAGTAGCAGCATTATAGCACATCTAGCTTCCAGTGGCAGATTGTGAAGATAATAAGAGCAGTCAGATCAACCAAAGGTGTAACTTTTATTACCACAGCTATGTACAAAATCATTGTGGTGAGCATTGTGCTCATTGAGATCGCCCCTAGGCACTAGCTAGCTATGTCATTCATGTTCTAGTAGTAGAAGTGACATTGTTTTCAAGACAGTTCCTTTAGCAACTTGACTTTTCCTTCTAATGTGCAAATATGTTAAGGGCATCTCCCTCTGGTTAAGCCAAGATCTCTTTATGGAAAGAAGAAAAAAATAGCTTGCATTTGTTGATAAAGGACTATTGCACCAGAAACTATCAAGAGGAGCTGTCAAGGAAGATTAAAAAATACCTTTATCAACAAATCACCCCTTTTATCAAATGATCTCATAGTGTTTGTGGCTAATAAACTGTATATTTGATATGCACAGGTCCATTTGGAAAAAAGAGACTTCTGCCTTCATCTATGTGCCTGGCAGGAAGGAAGAGAATTTAGTAGATACTACTGAAGTTGCTACTATATCAAAACATAAGTCCATTTGGAGGCAAGTGCTTGTTAAACATTTTCTTTGGAACTATGGAGTAATTATTAGGAGAACAGTAGGGGAAACCCTATAGTAATAATATAAGAAGTACAACACAGAACAAAACTTAGTAAATACACTAACAACACCTAAGTTAACAGCACAACTGCACAAAGAGTTATGGAGTAAGGACCGACCTAAGCTTCACTGGCCAATACACAAGTACGAACATTGTAATATGTATGGGGACTATGGTATGATGCTACATATCCATGCCACAATGTCATGCTTGACACAGTTAGATTAGAAGTATCACAATGTCCCTAACAAAATTGAAATAAAAGTGACAATGATGGGATAGAAGATCAGGATAGATGCTATCTTGAAAATTGTAGTCACCAAACATTTGGGCCTATATAGTAGTGAGTAAGGACTTTTTCTTGAGTTTTGAAATAGTTTTCAATAGGGCTCTCCCATACGGGGCACAATGCAAATGGAACAAATTTATGAGAATACCATCAGTACACCATAATATGGAAAGTAATCACTGCAGTGTTCATTGCAGCAAGCAGAACAACCTAATATCTATATAGAATCAAGATATAGATTCTGACTATATGAACCTCACCAGCAGAAATTTGCAAAATATCTTATTTTTTAGAGAACTCTACAGATCGTATTTGTCATTATAGTACTTGATGTTGTGAATTAAGTGTGATGCATGCTACATTGTTCTGAATCACTTTTCCTGTTGTGGGTACAAATCAAGCAATGGTTTTGAAATCCCCATGCTAATAATAATAGAAGAGGTTCTTATAAGCCAGTAGACATGTGCAATAAAATATGATATTTTCAAACAATGCATCATACTGGTATGCCTATGTATAGACTTGTCTGCAGTGAGTAAACAGAGGGCAGAGAAAAAGATGGAGAAATTTAGATAAGAAGAGCATAGGTAATACATTATTGAAGAAAACTAAGTTAAGGGGGTGAGAAACATTGTACAATTCTTATAATTTTAGAGATTTTAGATCAGAGAGATATGCACCCTAAAAATACTACCAATCCTTATCATATAAGATTTTATTACCAGAGGTTTTCATACAGTGGTGTCCAATGTCCATCCATATAGTGGTAGCAAACCATTCTGGTATCAGAACATCTCCTATGGCATAGAGTGAACAAAAGCAGCTGAGTTATTTATCAGACTTGGTGTTTTCAAGACTCTGTGCTTTTCATGTTAAGCCAATCCATCTCTTGAAATGAAATGCAGCTTCCCTCCGTTTCAGTTGTGCTTCTGTTTGAACTTTAGGAGCCTTTCCTTTGTACAATGTTCTGTGGTATTTAAGCCACAGGGACTTGTACTTGTATTTGTCTATAAACATCTTGCCTTTTTCCATCATCTCTATAACTTCCATGGCTCGAAGGAAGAAACCGCCTCTCACAAAGCAATACAGTAGAGAGTCCAGGAGCTCTTGATCAAATTTCATTGAACTTGAGTTGGCCAATACTTTCATTTCACCCCACAAATCTGTCACCTCTACATATTTACCACCAACGGCAGCATAACCAGTTACTAAAGAATGGAATGTCTGTGCATTTGGTGTGTGGCCTAATGCTCGCATCTTGCTCAGTGCTTTGTGAGCATCATGCATCAATCCCTTCTTGCAGAAGAAATGGATCACATTATTCCAGTCATGAATAGAATGATTAACCACATGGCCACTTCTGACTTCCTCCACTAGTTTAGTTGTCAAAGCAGCTCCATTGTTATCACAACCTTGTACTGACATCTCAAATTCACTGTGACCAGATTTCGAAATATTCAAACTCTTCAACTCTTTAAAAAGATTGAGAGCACCTGAGGCATTATTGTGATGCGCTCTGGATTGTATCAAATCCTCATAGCAGCTTGCATCAAGCTGAATGCCTGCTTGTTGAGCATCTTTCAGAAGTGCAGTTATGTTGTCTTCATGGTACCCCTCTTTGCAATAGGCCTTTAGGAGCGATGAATAAACAGTAGAACCAACTCTAATTCCAGAAAATTTCATCTCGTCAAGAAGGTCATGTGCTTGCTCTAATAACCCAAGAGAAATGCATGCATTTATCACTTGAACAACAAAGGAGCTTTCAACAGAGACAGGAGAGTCCTCTTTGCTTGCTTTAACAAGAAACAACGCCAATGCACTGATCTTGTCTGCTTCCAAAAAAGCTTTAACAAGCTTGGCATACATTGTTTCGGTTGGATGAAGGATACCGCATTCAGATTTTACTAGCCCAACCTGATCCTGAATCTTATCTGATAACAGCTTGAGTAATCCTCTTGCATCCAATTCAAGCCTTTCAAAGCTCTTATCTTTGAAGAATGGAACATATTTTAGCAGCTGACTATCAGTAGATGCAGATTTGTTCGAGGAACCTGAACTGTCAGGCCCAGTTTTCTCATTAGGAAGATAAATTTTGTTATTTTCGACTGCTTCAAGAACTGCTTTAGCTGCTTCAAGTGAATGTTTTGTATTTCTACCCTTTCTAAGCATATCCAATACAATATCCACTGAAGAATCCAAATTTCCAAATTTCAAATGGCAGGAGAGCAAGCAATCATAGAACTGCCTGAACTCTGATTCACTAAGGCCACAAGCCTCATTAACATGCCTCTTCAGCTTCTGGATCTCATCTCTATGCCCATTCTGTTCATATATCCGGGCCATTACAATCAACAAGCTGACATCTGGCTTCAACCCTATCCTAGGCATTAATTCAAGAAGCTGCTCAGCCTTTTTTGTAGTGCCAAACAGAAGGGATGCAGTCAGAATTATGTTGAAGGTCAATAAATTGGGCTTCATTGATAGCAATGGATGGTTGCTCTTCTTCCGTGGATCAACCCTATTATTCTGGAAAAGGTAGCCAATCTCCATTACCATGTCAGCAGCAAGAAATACACCAGTTGCAGTTTGGCACATATGTGCTACAATAGCTGACCATGCTGCAACAGGTGGGTATGCTTCCATCTTTACCAGCTTCCTCACGACATTCATAGCAAGATTAGGAAGAGAAGACCGTGCAAGAGTGAGAGAAAGGAAAATAAGGGGCTCCTTCTCCAACAGTTCGCTCTTCTCTTCAAATGCATGATTAACCACATTGTAGGACTGGTTAAGCCAGTGAGTATCACAGGTCTCTGTGAAGCCAGTGATGAGCTTACTCAAAACAGATTTCCTTGGGAGTCCATCCATGTGAATATGTTTCTCATAAGCCCTCCATGCATCATCAAACCTCTGCTGATCAATTGCATTCTCTATCTCTAATGCTAGCAGGGATGGGTCACGAGCTTGGACCAGAACTGTTTCAGCAAGAGTTGATAAGTATGCACCACAACTACCGATATTTAACTTTGAGCTCAAGAATCCAATTCTATTTGCACCACTGTGGTTAGTCCAAGAACACTTAGAATCCAAGCAATGCGGACTTTCATGACCAATCAAATGTCTTGGACCCACCAGCAATGAAGAAACTGCCCAGGTTGAAGATCTTGAATAAATTCTCCCAACACGAAGCATTTGCCTGCCATAGACATGGAGCATCACACAACTTAAAAAAATAACTCGGATTAATACAGCAAATGTTGGAATTCAGAATCGTGTTAGCCAGATTCAACAATAATTATCCTAATTAGCAAGTAGATAACAACAAATTGGACACATGGTAGATGCATTACTCATTGTTACTCCTCTGTCCAATTACAAAAAGGTAATCGCAACAGAACCATGTGATTTTGGCACAAAGTAGCCAAAAGATGTATGCGTAAACTATAATGATCTGTCATTTTGGCACATTGTTACAACTAAAGGGAGCTTGCAAGGCTACAATAACCACAGTCAAAATCATCAGTATTTAGTTAATCAAACCACTACCCAGTGCTTGTCCACTAATTAGGGGACATGTCCATTAGCCTGATAAAGCAACCTCAGTGCCTGGCCACTAAGCAGGGGGTCACTCATACTAGACAATTTAGCTTCAGCCGGGCACAGCGAAGCTCAACTGAACAAAAATAGAGGAGGAAAAATCTAAAAACAATCGCCGCAATAGCAATTTTCTCTTATAGTCCATCTACAGCGAGCTTGCAAATATACCACTCTATATAACTGCAGACTTCCTTCTCTCCTTTTTTTTTTTTTTTTGCGATGTATAAACTGCAGATTTGCTCTAACAGAAACCCCCAAACTCCTCCGTTCCTCAGTCTCTGGCATCCCGTTGGTTTCCGATCTAATCCCCTCTTCCTCAATCATAAACCCCTCCGCCGCAATCTCACGCATAGGGAAACCCGTACCTTGTGGGTTTAATCGGCAAAAGCAGAGGTCCTCTCCGCGAGTCACCGGGCGCCGCCGACCAGCACAGCCGTCGGACAACAGCTCAGCCACGCGCGTCGGAGGCACGACCGCCCCAACCTCCGCCTCCGCCGCCGCGTGCGCCGGCCGGAGAAGACGAGTTGCAGCACGGCTGAAATGAAACGTAGGATTGGGGACTTTTTTAGCGTTAATAGTGGGCCTACATGAGGCCCAATTAACAAAACCCATTTGTTTATGTTTGGGCCGATCCACTAGCCTAGGCGGCTAGGCCCCTAAAAACAAGGTGGCCCATATCAGCCCAACTTATGGTATGGGCTCTGGGCTTTATCATCCGTCGCAGATTTTGGTTTAAATTGGTTGTACTTTTTTATTCGATTCGAGGTAAACCTATGTGGAATTCCTGTTTCGGAATTGCTAAAAAACACGTGACAATTTTTTTGGGGATAAAACGTGAATTTTTAGCCATAAGATAAGCTTTGAGACTCGTGCTTGTAGTGTTGAAAAAAATTTCGAGCATGTGCGAGCGCACGGCACGGATCGAATCTAGGAACCTCATGGATGCGAGCGCTCCTACTTATCACTGCTGCGCTATACACCAATTCTTGATTTGTAATAGTTCTAATGTGTCTGCTGTAGTTAGGTTTGAAAGTTTTTAAAGAAATTTTTTTGTCAAAAGTTGTATAGTTAGACCTTCATATTTTATGTCAAGAAGAAAATAGATATGGCCCAATTTATAAGAGAAACCAGGTCCAAAATCCTTACACCTATGAGGTTAAATAAAAACATGGTTTGTACTACCTTCTTGCAAGCAAATTTTAGAAACAAGTGGACTTGAACTAGGCAAAAATCAAGTTTCATTCAAAACAAGTTGATTTCAATTTTGGAGGTAAAAAAGGAATGATAAATTGATAGTACCGAGGTGTGAACTGAGGCAGAGAGCCTCTGAACAATAGCACTTTTTTCTGCGTTCATCCAGTTGAATACCATGAATTTATGATTTTCTACTGGATTTTTCTACTGTTTTGTGGAGGTTGTTCTCAATGACTTGGATAATTCTCTGTTCGTACATACAGCTTTTACTGTCCATTCATATTACAACAAAAGGCCCATGTGTATTATTTTTTCTACAAGGAATCATTAACAGACATGGTCAGGTTCAGATGTTCTCTGTAATAAAAGTTTTACAAGCATGCACAGGATTGCTTGAAAAACTGAACAGCTGCCTATCAGCAATAACAAGAGACAGAGACCAAACGCAGCACTGTACACTTGCTAATTAGAGATGGACAATCCAATCAGCACCACTATTACCACACTGATCCACTGCCATTAGTGCTGGTCACTAGCACTCACCCTCTCGTAATGACGTCACTGACATGCAAATGTCTCATTCTGAAGTTTTGACATATTTAAATCAAAACAGGGCCAAATCTCTGAAGGCGACATCGATCTGAACTCCAAAGTCTAGCTTCTAATTGCTAGCTGCATTCTCACCTAATGAGCTACCACTCTACAAGACACAAGAAAAGCAGCAGATTAAGATGATCCTAACAATCCCCGCAAAAAAAAAAAAGATGATCCTGACAAGATCACAAGACCAAAAATCTCTGAACATTTGCCATTTGGAATCGAGGAGCAAGCGGAATTGAGGCATCTTCAGGATCAGTTCTTCTTCTTCAACATCTGCAAAATAGCCTTTATTACATTGACACGTTGGAGTTCACAAAAAAAGAAAGAAAATCCGAAGCCGGCGAGTTGATCTTCGTCAGAGTTCTTCGATGCCCTCGTCGAATAGCATCTCGTGGTACCGGCATTCGCGGCTGCAGAAGGCCTTCTCACCCCTGGAGACGAAGAAGATCGGGCCGTCAGAAAAAAACTTAGAATTGGACACTCGATCAATTCTTTTTCAGATAATGATCACTTGATCAAATGGCATCGAACAATGTGAAGAACAAACAATATTGTATTCCTTGCAAGTGCCAGGTGATACTTGACAGTAGTTTTGTTGGCTGGCGATGTAGTTATCAATATATGTGCATATTAAACTCTATGAAAGTACATACATGATAAGCTTTTCACTGAATCGTCACCCATCACCAAATGACCAAATTGCTTAGAGCATCAGGAAAATTTTGGGTGCATATTAACTAAGCAGGTTTCTAGATAACACATACTTTTCAGTTTTCAAACTTATTAAATTTATTTGAAAAATCATTTCAACTCCAACAAACTTAATTAAAAGATTGTTTCAATTATGGATTTTGAAAGTCGTCATACTGAAAATTAATCTTAAGCTGATCTGATGAACAATATTCAGTTTGAGATGTAAGAGAAGAGAAATGTAGAGTAGAGTGACCTGTACATGAAGATGTCCTTGCCTAGGCCAAGGTCCTTGCTGCAGCCATGGCAGTAGCGCAAGAAGCCGTCACCGTCGTCCTTGCCGGCGCGAGGCAACCAGAGATCGGCCTGGAAGTACCCTCCGGAGCTCTCGATGACGCGATTGTCGAATATGTGCGTCGTCCTCGGGTTGGGCCCGCGCGTGATGACGCGGGTGTAGTCCTCCGACATCTCCATCTCCCTCGGCGACATGCACCGGCGGCGAGGAGACACGTGCTGCACCGGGTGATCAGCAGATGTGGTTGTGCCAGCGACAGCGCCGCTCTTGACGCCGAACTCCACGGACGACGGCGAGCACGGCGCGTAGCAGTTCGTCTGGACCCGGAGCTTCTGCCCGGTCAGGACCGAAGCCGCGCCCGCTGCCGCCGCCAAAGCGGGGTCGCCGGGGGCGTCCTGCCCGTCGTCATTCAGGGCGCCGACGAGCCCGAGCCCAACGGGCCTCGCGTCCCAAGGGTGGTGGCTCTTGCACCGACCATCCCCGTCCGGCCCTCTCCCGGCGCAGTCTATGCGGCGGCGGGAGAACGGGACGGCCGTGCCGCTGCTATGGCCACCACACGCGACGCCGCCCGGGGACGTCGCGCTGGCCGTCAGCACGGCCTCATGTTGCCGCTCCGGCGAGTCCTCGCCGGAGGAAGCCACGAACAGCTTGGGAGCCGAAATGACGGCGCCGGCGCCGCCGTGGCCGTGACCGTGATCAAACGCAATCTCGTGCTGCTGCTTGCTGCCTCCTCGACTTGGCTTAGCTCTCTTCCTCAACATACTAATACCAGCATCAAAATCAATAATTACCTCAGCAGCTATCTCTGTCAGAGATTAATCACCACTATCCAATCCTTCAAAAAATAAACGCCATGAACGCATCAGAATTAAGATTGTGCAAGAACCAGTGGGAGATCGATCGATGCATGCACGCTGTAACGATGAGAGAGAATCAATTTCGTTACCTGCAGCTAAGCACGCATGCAGAGCTGTCGCTGTTATCTTCAGTCGCAGGAGAGCAGCACACTGTGTGTGTAGCAAGCATTTGCATGGATGAGGCAAGCTAAGCTAGCTAGCTACGACGATGGCGCCATTAGCTAAGCTCCAGTGGTGCCCGTTAAATACATGCATGCAGATGAAAGTGCAGCTTCTTCTCTCCTCCTTTTCAGAGGAGAGACGAGGAGATAGCCGGTTTTGATTGCAGCAGCTGATGGGAGCTTGAGCTGGAGCTAGCGCAGAGACGCAATCATATGGAGCGAGCAGGTATGAGTCAGCTAGCTCAGCTGACAGATGAGCTAGGGGAGTGTGCAACGGACTGACATGTGGGGTCCCAGCACGTCTCAGGGATGGATGGCCCACCTTTCAGCGGAGTGGCAGGAGGTGCGTGCATGCATGCAGTGCAATTGTGCAAGAGCTACTGTTGTCGACTCGCCCAAGTTGCAGCGGCAGGCATGCATGCAGGCGTGGAGGGACAATTCACTACTTACAATAATGGCATTCCAAAGTGGCATCCACGGATTTGTCATAAAAAATTTTCGAATTAGTAACCTTAATTCCACAGAAATTTAGGAGATTTCTGTTAAAATTTGAGCTGTCGGATCTACGCCAAGATTCATGCTAGCATCTTTCATCCACAGATTTGTCATAAAAAAATTTTCCAATTAATAACCTTAATTCCACATAAATTTAGGAGATTTATGTTAAAATTTGGATCATGGGATCTACGCCAAGATTCATGCTAGGATCTTTCTTCTCTAACTTTGGCGAGACGACATGAACGACCCTAGCTGTCCAATTAGGGTATGGGGTTAAGATTAGAGTAATAGGGACGGGGAAGGGAGTAGAGTAGGGTTTCTCTGGAGGGACGATCATGTGTGATGGTCGAACCAGCTGTAGGTGAGATAAGGAAGCCATAGGATTAGGAGGCGGGGATGGCTAGAAGTTGATGGAGATAGGAAAAACAGCGAGACGGGTCTTGCTACCATCTAGCTTGGGGAGGATGAGAGAAAGGGAGAAGATAAAAGGGGAAGGCTGCTTGAGTGGGTTTTGCAAACTCCGTTGGTTCTTTTATAGCATTGGTAAGGCAAGGGGCATCATGCTAGGTGGGAAGAAGGTGGTAATGGTAGAGAGGAGCTCGAGCGTGAGGGGAAAAAGGGGATAAGGTGGAGGAATGGTAGTTACATGAATATAACAGCAATATAGGCCGTCCAAAGAATAACTAAGATAAAAGAGGTTTTGTCAAATGTTAACTAGTACTAAAAATATTTAAGTATAATTAATTATATGTCAGTTGAAAAATAACAACTAATATGGTGTGGTATTAGAGTCGTGAGTGTATAACTTCATCCACTAGTACTTATATCTTGGCACCCACAAATATTATATATACATAAGTATATTTTTAATAGGACATTTACCAGTGAAGACAAGTATTTAATGTCAATCCATGTCTTTTTAAATATGAGATGTATATGCGTGTTAATAAAAAAGTAAATTACACTTTGCATCGCGTAGAGTATATTATGTTTTAGTTTGCACTAGAATAAATTCAAATAAATTTCACAGTCTGTGTCATATAACCGAAGGAAAATCTTGCAAAATATGAATAAAACTTATGAAACTTTTTAAATTTAGACTATGACTTATGAAGTTTTATTCAGACTGCATAAGATTTCATGAATTTTCTATAAATTTAATAATTTATCCTGGTGTAAAGATGCAACCTGACATAAAAGTAAAAATATACACTAAATATGATGATATAAAGTAAAACAGCATGGTACGATTTACTTAAATAAAAGACAGAGAGCAATAATTTACACGGATGCGTGCCCCCGTATCCCGCCTAGCTGGTGCCTAGTGCGCACACCCGAACAACGCACGCGTACACTGTCACAGCACGTAGATACACGAGTTGTGAGGCTGCGGGGCGGGCCCACCTCTGGCCGCGCGTACGTCGTCGTCTACTCGGCTGCCTCGTGTGCACTAGCCGCAGGCAGCAGGCGGCAGGCTTGCGGCCAGGAATGTCCCGTGCGATGCGTGTAGTACAAAAGGGGCAAATGCCGCGTGGAATGGAGACAAACCATATGGTTCTGTAGCAGGCACCGCATTAAACGCATGCATGCATCACAGTAGCTAGGCCCTTCCAGTTTGTACCGGTTGGTAGCAGCCCCTGCTGGTCTCCGGCCTTGCCAGCTGCTTGAGAATTTGACCGATGTGTATATTTTTGTAGAGAACTGGCACCGCTACAGAGCCTCTACTACGTGACGCCCCAGCCATAGCAGGCCTTTCAGTTTCAGTACCGGTCGGTTAGCAGTTGACGACATACCCCTAAAACCAACTTCAAGTTTCGAATTTTGGCTATGTTTGATATGCCAACACGGCTAAAAAATTAAGCTGTCGAGTGCATGTGCTTCTTATTTTTAGGGTATGCTCAAAATGATGTGTTACATATTTCTCTACAAATATGCATAGTCAAACTCAATCTATACACGAAGGCACAAAAATTTACAAAATTAAGTATGGATGTGACTACAATACCTTTTGTGATTTGATTTGTTGTTCTTGACTCCATGACTTCATCTATATAGTGGAAATTTTTACATTTTTTTTTCAACTATATGGACTACATGCAAAACGAGGGGTTAAATCACTTTCCCACTTAATTGGAATCCTATATATGCGCCATGATGTTTTACAACATATCGAGAACTATATTTTAAATATCTGGGTCATTCTGCTGGCAAACTTGAGTAAAAACAGATTATTGCCTTGGCACCTGTGACTTGATGAATATTCTTACAACACATTTAAAAATTAAAATCCAAGTATGATATTGTTATTATAGGATCGTTTACTCATTTTAATTTCTTCCAATAGATATCGGTGTTAGTCGGACTGATGATCATCCATCAACGAATCATGACGAAAACATGACAAAATGTCAAAAAAAATTGACTGAGAGAAAAGATCATATATTTTGAATTCAGTGCGATAAAATCCAATTACGTGCAAAAAGAACATCACATTAATATAACACTGTTTTCGCCCTTTCTTCCTCCATGATCTACATGCCCATTTAGATATTACAAGGGAAATAATTCTCAATTAATTACCACACATATGATACCCCCCTTCAAAAAAAGAAACACAAATCATCAACCTTGTTCTTGCTCTGCTTGCTTTGTGGATGGACGCAGGTATACGGCACTAGGGACACTTGTCTTTGGCAATGAACAATTGGCACGTAATGAGTGTGCCCATCACAGTGAAAATGACATTTGGAAGGGGCCAGGCATCAAAATCGAAGTCACAGATGCTATTCAATTCGAACTGTATCCTATTTCGTCTGCTTCTTAATTTAATATACCAGCCTCTCATTTTTTTTAAAAAAAAACTGACAAATTTGTTTGGGCATGAATCAATTGATGTATGTGTGTCTGATTATTGGACGAGTAAATTCCAATGCTGATGCTCAGTCTCTGCTACTACTCTGCTAGCTGATCAATTATTGTGTTTCTGCAGTGAGATTGCTCGTAGGAAGGGCAAGCAATGATCAGCTATAGCTTTGATAGCATTCCATGATCATGTTGTCCTTGGTGGTGTACATAATACGAGAGTTTTAATGTACGGTAACAAGAGTTACCATATTTTTATACAAATTTTGATACTATCCAGTATTAAGGTATGTATCAGAAGGTATTATAAACTAATACTAAAAATTGTAGTACCTTCGGCTATAGATCGTAAAATCACTCACATAAGAAAAAATATCTGATTCTCAAGCTCGACATGAACAAGACGGTAAAGATTCTAAAGCAAAAAAACAGAGCTGGCCTGGCGTTGCGATCACTGATCAATCTGCTAGCAAATGGAGTAGTACAATCTTGAGATCAATATCAAGCATATATGAAAGAAATGTTCTCTTGTTGGACTGTAGATCTCATCATCTCAACACTATTCATCAGTGTATTTGTAGTACATTTTACTACTAGCTAGTGGTAGAAATTTTCTGTTGTGTCAATCTTCAGACTAGCTTCAGTTGAGTGCATGAGCCTGGGTAGTGATGCTGCATAGAGAAAGCACTATGGAAGATGGTCCAGATCTCAGAAAGAGATGAACTGAGTGACAAAATTGAAGAGCTGCTGGACCATATGGCCACTGCAAGTCCAAACAGTGTCACTTAATTGATGGATGAATAGCACAATGGGTCCAGATCTTGTCCATAATAATCTATGAAAACTTTGGTCTAGACCTCGTGACCATGACCAGATGACCTTGATATGGATAAAAGTTGTTAAATAATAATGATGAAAAATTGTTTTAAGTAATATTAGTTAAAATAATTTATATAATTAATAAAATTAGTTTATATTAAATTGATATTATTTAATTGGTTTATATTAAAATTATTTACGAAAAATATAGTAAGCGTGTGCACGTGTTGACATAGGTCAAGTTGTAAAAATCTGTAATGAGAATGTTTTTTTATTTGTGTGTATGAATTAAATTTAAAAAATAGATAAAAAATACTGAAAAAATTTGGAGAAATTTCTATCAAAAATTAAAAAATTAAATTCCTAAATTAACAATGGTAATGGGCTTGATTCGCTGCTAAGCCGAATGAACAGTGCAGATTCGGCCTAACAAGAAATAGGCTAAAGACGGCACGTGAACGAGCTAGCATGGACTGAAGAAGGCTGAATGTGACCGAGCTAACAAAGTGGGCTGACTTGATAGGTAGGTCGAGAAGTCAGCATATCGTCAGAGTGGATTGATGACGAAAATCAGCTCAGCAACGTGGGCACGCGCACACGACAAGAGAGAGACTAACATGTGGGCCAGACCTATCAATAAGCGTATGCGCGGGCGCGAGAAGGCGCTACAGCTGACAGACGGTCTAGGTTTGTTAGCGAGTGTAAGGAGGTGTTGTGGCTGACCGATGAGGCCGGAATAGGAGACATGGTGGGTGCAGGTGTATGAGATCCAAAGGCGACGTGGCGCAATAAGATTGGTTTGGATGCGTGGGAATAGTGACCAAGCCGGATTCTCTGTGAAAATGTGTCAGACTCTATGATCCTGATATAACAGGTGATATGGTGTAATCTAGAGTGTCCGTTTTAGATCCGATGGCTGAAAATAAATAGAGTAGTGGTTACGAAATCTCAGGGAATTTATTTTTTTTTGATTTTTTTATAAATAGAGGGTAAGATATTAAGAATTTTTATATAGAAAATTGAGAAAGTTTTTTGTGTAAATTTTATAAGCATAATTTTGGTAATAAAGGTAAGTGTATAGAAGATTAACGCGATAATTAATCTCTGTTTTTTCTCGTATGCCTAGCATTTAATTTTAGATTAATTTATTTTCTGTCTGTTTTGAATTGCTTTGCTAAGGTGTTTTTCTTATTCCGATAAGTTTGATTGGTTGATTGGTTTTAGATCTCATGTTATTAATTAATTAGTGTTAAATTAATTTTGGTCAATTTTATGTTCTGTAATTTTATTTTTGTTAATGTCTTAGTATTCCGATTAAGATAATTTTAATTGGATTTATTTGTAAATTTTATCTAGTTTATCCTATAAATTAAGGTTGATCGGAGTTAGATTTACGATAATAATTTGTTTAGTAATTGTCTAAGTATTCTGTCTGGATTTAACAACATATATAGGATTCCACAACAATATATACATCGGAGATAGTCCATCGATTTTTCAGGAATGGAAATTCATACATGCACAAAAATGCCCAAACAGTCACTGGACAAGCTGCTATAGCTAACTCTCCCTTTCGATCTCATGAGCAATGATGCCTGGAGGCTTCCATTGCATACGTGCATGTCCCTGAAACACATCTGGCTTTCATCTTTTTAGTGTGTTCAAGCTTCCAACTCTCTCTGCCATTGTAGATCACTGTCCCCGTAGTCTGCATCTTTGTGTGCACGTCTACTTGATGGTGGACAGGCGGTGCATCAATCCAGCGATTGATGCAACCATATGCCCCTCCATCTTTGGATTCAGTGATCACATCACTGGAAATAGCTAGCTAGCTAGCTTTTCTTTCACTACATTAGAGGAGAGTATTGGAGCTAAGAATATGTACTGATTAATGCATGGCTCGAAATCGTTATGAAGTGTCTATAAAAGGTTTTTTTGCGTGTTCTAAGAAAAAGGAATCGTTACGAACAGTCACTGACGAGGCGGGGCTCGCAAACTCAAGAGCGCACCCACCTGTCTGCAGGTCGCGGTCTCTCTCACGATAGCTTCTTCATAACTAAATGAAAAATAAAAAGAAATTTCGTTTGTAGATGGATCACTTTCCTCCCATGAGCACTGCATCTTTAATTTTGTTATGATGAAACGAGAATACAATGAGGCAATCATGTTCCTAGCCTAGGAGTGTACTGATCCCTCCTTTTAAGGCCAGGATGCAAACCTGTCGCCCTTGGTGGAAAATTACATCTGGCATTAGTTAAATTAAAGTTAATTTGCGGGCGGGCCAGGTGTCGCTTAGCGAGGTCATGCTTTTTTTTCTTCTTTTTTGTTATGATCTTAAGAGCCATACATGCTGTGACCTATGAGAGCCATGCATATTAGCTATAATGGTGACAATAGGCGAGTAGGAGTGGTGGTATTAGTAGTTGTTAACTTACACACATCTTCATGACATGAAGGTGTAAGGCCAGCTAGTTAACTAAGGCTGCACAACAATCAAAGTGACACTAATTATTGGTGCTTGGGTATGGAAAAGTAGAGTGTTGTATGTGTTGATAAAGATGAAGAGTGTGTCTGTATCAGTAGGAACTTAGGAGAAGCCTTGCATTGGAAGGCACAGACCCAGGTTTTGAGCCCACTGATCAAGCTTTGGAGACAATTTGGCATGCCCTAACCCCATCAGCTTGCAAGATTTTTATCATTGCTCTCAGAGATGTTGATGAAAAGCTTTTAAGCCGGAATCTGATTCTTGCTGGCCCCCAAGTGGTTGCAACCGACAAATCATGTAAGCAAACAAATACGGTTGTCTCCAAAGTCATAGTGGGGGGAATAAAGTTGCGGTAGTGATTGAGGTTGTAGCCATATTTGAGGCCAATTTCTCATTCTTAGAAGGATAAAAGTCTACTTAACATCATGTAGTTTGGTTGGTCTACTTAACTTTAGCCTCCTAAAGTATGAAAATGGATATTCTACCATATAACATATGATTACGGATTCAAATAATTTCCTAGAGTAGTTTTATACATGGCGATGAACTAAGATAAAAATGATCTTTAATTAGAGGAATGGCTATATTAGAATCATGCTAGTGATTGACGAGTAGTTGAAGTTAGAATATCTGGTTTTGATACTTAAGAAATTTAAGTAGATTAACTATAATAATTTTGAAGCTTTGGTATGATTTCCTTCCTAGAAGCAAAGATGAACTGTTACAAACTCATTTAGTGTAGACTGATTTTACAGTTCTTTATAACAGTTTTTAGTGTTAATTTTTAGCATCATTTGGTACCGCAATATATATAAGTTAATCAGAGTTATGAAAACTTATACTGTAAAATACAGTACCTCCTCAAGGACGGTACAAAATTTCTTTACTGTGATACACAGATAACTAAAAATATAGTGGTTATTCTTGCGATAAATAAATAAAAATATGGCTGATCTGACGGTCCATGTATCTATAGATCATCCAACCTTGAAGAAAACCGAACTCTTCAGCCCGGAGAACTAAGGTAGTTGGATAATGGAGCTAGCTTGTCAGGAATCAGGATGACAGCAGCTACCTAGAAATGGACCGTTCGTTTTTTCTTTCTTAGACTCATGAATCATAATGGGCTCCAAGACAATAGGTAGGTTGGTGTGACGATGAAACATGTATGTTTGGGGCTTATGTGTCCATTTCTATCAATAATGACACACAGTGATGGATTAGTTATCTTGTTATAGTCAAAGGTCCTGTTGCGACGTGACATCGCAGACACAAGCACCACATAATCAGGGCCAATTAGGAGCTAGTAACATTAGTGATCATGCTTAATCCTATAGAGATAATGCTATTAGTGAACTTACAAGTCAGCACGACAGCAAAGAAGTAATACTGTCCTTGTTGCTCTGAGCCACTCATCAGGTGGTGATTAGACACAACATCCAATGCTAGAGCCTTACAGTGAGAAAACAGTATGTGTTTACTCTGCTGTTGACACTAATGACTATGGTACACTTTCCTAGCTTGGAGGGAGAAGATTAGAGCAGTGTCTTCTGCTTACAGAGCTAGTTAATCAAAACCAAAGCCATGCTGATTGGGGTTGAGGACCCTAGCTACCAAACAGTTTTGCAACTGCGGCATTGCCAGATGTGTTGGACAAGACAATCTCTGTTACTTGGACCTAAGAGGCCCATGCATTGCAAATCAGACAGGGCCTACCACTTGAGCATTTTGAGAAAATGTCCATTTGGACTCCCTCAATTATGAGGCAAGTTTGATTTGTATCCTCAACAACCAAACCGGTTATAGGACATCCTAATGCAAATTGCCTTTTGAATGTTTCGATGGTAGTTTTATTTTGACCTGATATTTTATATGATGTAACATCTACATAGCGTTTTACATGACATTCGATCTAAAATAAATAAATAAATAATGTAAGGTCTAGATGAAATTCACATAAAAAATAAAAATACACTGTGACCTAAGTGAGTCTCACTTCCTCCATCTTATCCTTCATCCTCTCTTTTGTTTTTCTCTCTCCAATCAACAGCTCAACGGGTAGGAGAGCTCTAGCACAGTCAATATCCCGTAGGTGGAGCGGGTAGACAGGCTCATCGAGGGCCACCACCACTATCAATGTTCTCATACGCTCCACCATATCGGGGACCACAACAAGGAAGTCGCATGCCTCCATTGTCGTTATGAGATGATGGCGTGCCACACCATCTAGATCTACTCTACCCCTATGGCAAGTTGCAGCTCTAGTCGACACATAGCTCCTTCAAGCTAGTGTGGAGGTTGCTACCAGAGTGCTAGTGTCGGATAGGAAAGAGATGAGGTGAGCGATGTCGGCGTCCATGGCACTGGCTTGGATAGCAGGTGACCATCAAATATCGCGGAATGGGTAGTGAAAGATATTGATTAGTGTGCACTTTGCCTCGTCTAGAAGCCCTACGTCGATGCCATTGAGGACTGCCTCTATATCGCCACTGCGCCACCCGTCTTTGCATAGTCTACATCCTCCGACTTCGCACCACCTCGCCGTGAGTGTTGGCCAAGTAGCCGTAGTCACCCAATCCGTGAGTCTACCCAAGCTACCACACTCGCTAGATTTGCATGTGACGACGTCTATTGACAAGGGTAAGCTTGCACTCACAACAACATGGGCGAACATGGGCGAGCTTGGCTCCTCAACGGCAACGCTAGGCTCCTCTAGCGATGACGATGGTGAGCTTGAGGTTCATCGCTGCCTTCTCAAGCTGTAGCTAGTCCCAAGCTGCTGCAAGGGTGGGGGAGGGCCTGGCATATCTTTGTAGGGAGAAAGGCCAGCAGGACTTTAGCATGAGCACTACGGAAAGTGTTGGGATGATGGTGGCAATGGCAAGGGTACTAGTGCTCACTGCGCCTCACCATGCAGTCATCATCCCATAGAGCTCCACCTCCCCGAGCACACTGGTGAGCTTGCCTCTATTTTCTCTCGATCCCGCGGTGGTGCCGACGAGGCAAGTGGAAGGCGACGCCATGCTCCCTAGACACCATTCTCGCCAGGATAGGAAGAGAATAAGAGAGAGGGGGGTTGATGTCACATGCGATTAGGTCTCACTCTACTTTTTAATTTTTTTTTCCATGGAGCAATGCCACGATATGCCATGTATATGGCATGTCATATCAAAACTAGGTCAACCTGTCACATTACCCTCACATAGGATGAAACCATCATCAAAACCACTCGAGGAGGTAAAATGAGCTAGTTTTAATAGTTGGAGGAGTGTTTATATCTAGTTTTGTGGGTGAGGGTAGCATATCAAACTCAACTATTGAGGGAGTCAAAATAGTTTTTTTCTATCATTTGGGTGCATCTTGGTAGTCTTTAGAAAAATCTGAGGTCCAATTATATAGTACTGGATGTTTGACTTTGGGCTTTGTTGTTGGGAATTTTTACGGTAATAAATATTGGCAATATATATATATATATGTAAGGGTAGCTAAAGAATTTGCTAAAGTTTGGAAGGGCATTATAGTAATTTTTACTTCACTTCAATTCAATAATAACATAACTTTTTATGTTGCTAGCGGCATGGCGCTGTGGTCCGTGGTGATCTGTAAGGGAATGGGGATTTTGATCAAGCGGGGTAGGTGAAAAACACCTAGTACTATCTATATGTGAATTTACGAAAATGCTCTCCACGGAAAGGCTCGAAAAGGAGTACATTCTTGAGGTTGAAATGTAGCTTCAATTTTGCTGCCTTTTCAACTACTAGTACCAATGTTCTTATTAGTATTACTTGCTTTACTAGGAACTAAAACTGTAACCAATACAGGCCACAACAGTTACTACATGGCACAAGAGTAGGAAGCTAGGTGATTAAAGTAGTTGACATGGAGGACAAATGCATGTGGTGTTAATGTGGAGGGGAAGGAGGCAGCAATCAGTGTAAAGCTAGAACCTCCTGGACTAGCTTCTTATGGAGGTCAGGGTGTGCCAATAAGAACACTCCACTGGGGGAATATTTGATAGTGGTTGCCCTCCTCACCCCCATGGTCTCAAGACAAATTCATAATGAGAAGGGAATAAACCAGGCATTGTTAATTATTCAGTAGGGATTTTCAGGGGGCAATCAGCCTTGAATTGGGGCAGCCCTTTTCACCCTTTTTGTTTCTTGGTTTCTTTTATGTCACTTATTGGTTCAGTTTGTGGCTTGGCTTTTACTTGAACCTGATGCCCTAACTTACAGCTAGTACAGGTGTGTATACATCTACTGTATTGTGTCATGAAGTTTCAGACTTGGATGAACATGCTGGAGGGTGGAATGATCTTGGTCTCTGAAACTGTCAGGAGTAACAATGCAATAACATTTTATTACAGTTTGTTCTCTTTCTGTAACTTGTAAGCTCTAATTTTCAATATACAGACAGTCAGTTCAAGCCTAAACCTACAAAAGGAGAAAAACGAAACATGATCAGTTGTTGATCATTTTTTTTGTCGCTCTCTACTTCTTCGGCGTCGCGTTGCAACCAAAATTTCATAACTAATACCCTAATGTGATTAAAGTATAAACAGGAATCATTGGACAGCCAACCAGTGTTTTAATCTATCCAGTCAGTACAGTTAATCTGATCAAACTAGCTGTACAGTTTGACAATACAAAAATGCCTCATCCTATGTGGAACAATCGAGTAGTGCTAGCAGACTAGAAACTGCTAGCAAGCGGCAACAACTTTTTGGGGCCAATGAATAAGTACAGGAATCCATTTGTCACACACACTTCAAAAAATGCAATTGCTTTTAGTTAGTGTTCATGCAGTTAGGTCACACGGCCGGATCAACTGCTCCAAAATTTATGTATTGCAGCACTTGCCACGGATGGTAGGGTCCAAACACTAATTTTTGGGGGGTCTGTTAATTAGGCACTGATAAGCTGGTCCTCTATGACCTGATAATCAATGTCTTAGGCTGCTGAAGACGTTGCTGTTGGAGCATAATCAAAGGGTAAAAGCGTCGAACATCGCGCCGTGGGCTTAGACATGTTGCTCTAGTAAGCTAATCTTGCTTGGTCAGCCTCTAGATGGTCTGAACTCTGAAGAAGAATCCAATCAGGCAGTTGGTTAAGAAACTAGGGTGAGTAGTATGTCCAGTGTTCATCATAATTATTCATGGGTCAAACACTGCCATTATCAGATAATCCAAGGGGTTTAGTAGCTGTGACATGTAATTTGCAGTGAACAATGACCAAGATCTAGAGAATGCTGTCTTCAGAAGAGGATTCAGGCAGCCGAAAGGAGTGAAAAGTGCACTGAAAGAACATCCTTTTTTATGAAATCTGGAAGAACTTTTGTCTGTCTGTGGTCCATGGTGATGATCCAGAAATTCTTCTAATAAGATTCTTGCTGAGGCTTTATGCGGCAATGGAGAGAGCAATAACTGTAAAAGATACAGGTCATGCACTTTGATGACAATTGCTTAGTGCTAATTCGACTTGGATTTCCAACAGTTTGGTGCCCAGCTCAAAATTTCGAAATTTGAATTGCCTCTCTCCTGCCATAAAAACATTCACTTAAATTCCACACGGACATCAGGTACAAAAATTTGGTAAACATAACTCGAACTAACATTGCAGTAACTCCTGTTTCGCATGGTACGCAGTAAATTAATATCAATCTTGCAGCAGTTTGCAGCCATAAACCAAGCTAGCTGTGGAAAAAAAAACATTTTCTCAGTAGTAACCAAAATGTAAGAACATTTTCACCCCATTATGAAAGTGAGAGTGACAAAATTTGACAGCTCAAAAAAGGACTGAGATGATGAAGTTTATGTAGCTTAACCATTTATTGTGTCGAACTAATTTTTTTTAATAGATGACGTACCGTCGAGCAACCTTTTAATTTTAAGATATGGATGTGTATATTTATAGAGATAAATGTACACAGCGTCGTATTTACTGTGTTTGGACCAAAAATAAAGACTGAGATGAGATGTAATTAAGCCACTCGATCAGTGAGCTGGCAAGATAGCTAGGCCCGGACAAGGTTAGAGATGCATATGACGACTCGGGTGCAGTCACTCGATTCAACTAATTAGTCACTAATTAACGCATGATTAGCAAGAGAATAATCATAGTGGCAGTGCTGCATGTATATAATAGCTCTCCAGCTCTCCTTGCACCTTCGTGCCATCGCCATTGCCGCCCAGAGAGAGAGAGAGAGAGAGAGAGAGAGAGAGAGAGAGGTTGGTGCATTGGCTGGCGGCAATGGAGATAGAGGCGGCGAAGTGCGAGTGCTGCGGGCTGAGGGAGGACTGCACGGTGGAGTACATCGCCAGAGTGAAGGCCGACTTCGGGGGGAGGTGGCTGTGCGGGCTGTGTTCGGAGGCGGTGAGGGACGAGGTGGCCAAGAAGAGCGGTGGCGGCGGCGGAGGTGGCCACCGGCAGCTGGAGGACGCCGTCAGGGAGCACATGTCCTTCTGCGGCAAGTTCTGCCGCAAGAACCCGGCCTTCCGCGTCGCCGACGGCATGCGCCAGATGCTCCGCCGCCGCTCCAGCGACCTCTCCGCCCACTCCGGCGCCTCCTGATGATCAAGCTATAGGTGTTTCAGCTCTGAGCTCTGAAGACGAAGACGACAACGAGCAATGGCGCCGCGGCGAAGAAAACCTTCGCTGCTTGAATGCTTGTAGCGGCTAAGCTAAGCTTCAGCTACAAGCTTAGTGCCATTTTTAACCTCGAAATCAATCAATCAATCAGCTGCCTCATGGAGAAGGTCTCCATTGAGGTTGTGGTGGTGCCAAGTGAAGCCTTCTTTGGCCTAGAAGATGGCTCCTTGATGAACATTATTCAAGTTTTGGTTGTAGCAAGGATATGGGATTAATATTGGTCGATCAGTATTTGTACAAGGAGAGTAAATAGAACTTAAAACCACTGTTGCAATGTAGCGTTCATTGGTTTCGTGAATTTAATTAATTTGTTTATGTTCTTGGATGTTTGGATCGCCTTTTGCATTGTACATTTGGTTGCAAATTTTGTTAAGTCTCTCTGATCCATCCTGATCAAGGAGCATATCCTGTCTTTCGATTGAACTCTCCTGTTTTAATTTCAGGCCCAAAATCAAAACCAGATCACATTATCTCACTTGACATAATCTCTTTTAAAGATTAGATTATAGCTGGGTTTCATACTCTTTTATATATACATGCGGATGAATAAGATGAACTAAGGTAAGATTTTCTTTATCACAACAACAACAACAACAAAACATTTTATTTCTTAATGAATTGGAATATGCTAGAGTTAAAATCCATCCTAATCAAATAAGGTTTTATTTGGAACGCAAGAATTTTACAAGACTTCTGCAAGATTTAGTTCAATTCCTAACAAAATTCTTTTGAAATTACTATATTCTGAAGAAGGTCTAAATGTTGAAATTTCAGTAATTCAGTTAAGACAGCTTTCAGTCCTTTAGCGAGCTGATTGATTTGGTACGAATAACCGGTCAGTAAAAATGCACTAACCCATAATTTCTGGCAAGTATGCATACCAAAATTACTGTTTTACTAAAGATGAATATCAGCCGGAAAAACTGCCTCTGCACTGCAGCAGTCCACTTCAGATTTGGAAGAACTGTTCCAGATGCTTTGCCATGAGTAGCTACTGGCTAGCATCTTGTCCGTCACAGTTCTACTAAGCACAATCATGGTTGGCTCATGTTTTCCACTGGCCAAATGCCAATCATGAAAGGAAGATGATGTGCTGCCAATCAGCAAAAGGGGAAGGAAAAAAAAGAACTGTTCCAGTAGAGGAACAGATTCTGAGTAGGACTAGGTGCTTGGTTTGGTAGAATTCAGGCTATGCATATAGCTTAGGAGAAGGGTAATCTAACCATTTTGCTCATTTGGAATACTTGCTCAATCTGTGCAATCTTGTTTGATTGTGCCTGATCAATTCTCCCTGAGATGCCAAGGAAAAGGGATGGATCCAAAACGCTGAGTCAGATCCACAATTCAACATGTGTTCCCCTATGTTAGTATCTCATCAATGCCTCTGTGTATGCCTTGTTGGCTGCAATGATGATCAACCTTGTACTGGTTGGCCAAGAAAGCCTAGATCCATGGAACAGTACCACCAGTGGCCATGTAGCTGTGAAATAGATTAACCAGAAGTTTCAGGCAAGGTAGAATTGCCCAGCCAGATTTATTGCTTGTTTCTTAGGATTTTCAGCTCTGTTGGGAGTTTGCATCTGTATAAATATCAGTCTGATGTGTCCCTATCTGTACTGCTGTACACTGTAGCTTAGTCTAGACTTGGGAATATAAATACTTGGACCATCGATTTCTGAGGAGATAAAAACAGTATGTCTGCCAAAAGAAATATACAATTTTAAAAGCATTTTGTGCCAGCTATGCCGCTGTTATAATTTTTATTTGAAACTTTGATTTAATATGTATCCATTCTAAATATATAATAAATTTTGGTTATAATAAATATATAGCTAAAATCTCTTATATTTTAAAACAGAGATAATTTTTTATTTTTAGTCGTAGTTCTTTTATAAGGTGTACCAAAACTATTTAAATTTGTGTTTATGAAATTTGTGTATTAAACTAATGTTACAAATACTTCCAACAATATTATAGATTGATCATTATATTATAAAGTAACGGTCAAATTCGTACATCGAAGACCATTAAAAATCAAAACATACGTAAAAATGAAAGTAGTACTCCGTCTGCGTTTTGACAGGGTTACTAAAATTTCTTCCTTCTATATATAGACTAATATGATTATTGGTCAACATTCTTCCTTGTATATAATGATATAATTTTCATAGCTGGATAGTGGTCAGCCAATTGTAGCCGTAGAAGCTAGTTAAGGTGTGTGTAGCGTATATATAGTGGTTTATGTTTATCTTCCATGTAATCGCAGAGAAAAAGTTAACTGACATTTCCTAGGGACATCAAACGCAAGGGCAGGAAATCTACCTCGTACCTCTGCACTTAGCAGTCCAAAAACCAAGGATGAAAATTCAACTTGTGGCTACACTTTACAAGCCATCGAGCAGACAATTCGAACAACGACCACGGCAGTTCCTATTCCAGGCTCAGAACCAAACTGACTAAATGCTCCTAGCCACATTTCCTATTTCAGGGTCAGAACCAAGCTGACTAAATACTCCCAGCGGCTTATAAGCCAACGAGCAAACGCAAGGGCAGATGTATTATCAGGTCATTGTGAATGGCATACTCCCAGCGGCTTATTGCCATTGTGAATGACAATGGCCACAACAGGTACTATTTCATGTTCAGAACAAAGCTAACTAAATACCCCCTGAATCTTAATGCAGAAAAAAACCGTTCTTTCAACCTCCCTCGGTACCATGTTCGGATGTATTATCTCATCTCATAACATGACATATTGCCATCCATATTTCCCATGAACGCACCAAAACCATGCTGGTACACAGGCACCTGGAGCAGTCAAGTATCGTGATAGAACAACAATAAGCAACATTTACATAGTTAGATGTTATCAAATCTGGCTCAGGGAATAACCATACCAGATCAACTAGGCTCGTGTAAAGATATCAGATATAAGTTCACCATCGATGGCATTTAGTTCTAATATAAAACATATAGTAACATTATCTATTAACACTAGCAGAAAGCATGATAGCCCGCTGATTTACAGCAGAACATCAACAGATTCAGCCATCTAAGATTGACATTAAAATCAACAAAACTAATACTCCAGCGAAGTGCTTCTTGACTGCTAGGTGGCAAACATAGTAATGTAGCAGGAACTAGGACCTTAGGTAAGTAACTTCAAGTCTTCAACATTTGGTAAATACAAATGGCAAAGCCAACCTGCATAAGCATAGGACTGTAAAATCAGTATCTGAAAAGGTAGCGAGCACCAGAAAACTGAAAAATACAACAAAGCACACAACTACCTTGTTGGGACTTGCATGTTGTGTGGTCTTCATTGTCTGACCAACCTCAAGACCATTGAGGCTTGAAAGAAAACGAAGACAGATTCATTAAGGCAAAGAGGGATTTGGAGTGTTTGATGATTTTGAATAAAGATTGGTACTAAATGCAACTTGCGAAGAGACATGAGATGAACCTAGAATGAAAGAAGGTGGAGAGAACATGTCATGATAGATATGCAACAAACTGGCAAAGGGGAGTTAGTATTGGCATATAGAAGGGAGCAAGAGAGGGGACAGCTTCCATCTTCCACCCAGCTTCTTCCTTCCAAAAAAACAGAAGAGCCAGTGAGGAGAGGTATTGGTGTTCTTTGCAGATCACCAGGGAAGTCAAGATGGTCAAAGGGTGAGAATCAGTTGGCTAGAAGGATATGCATATGCAAGGAAATGCAAGAAAAGTAGGTGTCCTACAACAATTTAACATCTGACTGGGGTCTAAAACTCTAGAATGTATGGTATCGTTAACAAGCTGCCAGACTGCTATTCTACCTGACATGAACCAACTGCAGATGTTTCTGTGTTGGCAGAGTGCCACTGTCAGTTCATCACAGGCACCATAGATGCAAATGAGATTTTAAACTACACCTAAAACATCATAGGTGAGCCCAAGCTATGAAGATGAGTCAACTGCCATTCACCCTATTCTTACCCAACTATCCACCTTAACAACACTACATATGACAGTTTCGACTACCCAACCTTCAGAAGATGTTTCACCTACAAAACTCCACCTCCACCATAATCATGACCATACACTACTACCTCCAAGTTATTATTCTCATTACTCTATACACTACTATGCATGTGAACAACTAAAGTCAGTGGAAGATAACCTATGTACACAGGCACTACCCTTCCATCCTCACATCATTCAATGATCAGCAATATCCAAATGGAGAATCCTCCTAAGATTCTCCGTTGCAACAGCAGTTTCATTATCATTGAATAAGTCAAACCCTGATCCACCCACCGGTGAGGAAGGAGCCGATTTAGCATGTGGCTTCGCCTCCACTTCATCAGACTGCTCAACGGGCGGCAATTCAAGTGAGATGCTGCGCTTCTGGCGCAGAGAGAACTTGGGGATTGGCAGCGAGCACGGAGGTGGTGAATTGGAGAATGCTGGACCCGCCCACAGCTCAGGGCAGGATGGAGGAGACGTGGAAGGGCTTATAGAGATGGACCTGCTGCGTTTACCACCATGACGCTGCTTCTGCTGCTGCTGCTGCTTTGGCGCCTTGGGCTCTGGAGATAAGTATGTGCGAGCAGGCGGTGGTGGTGGGGAGGGCAAGAGACCAGAACAGACACTGGAATGGAACAACCGGCAGTTCACGCCACGGAAGCCATGTGAGGATGGTGGTGATGAGAAGTGAGACTCTGCCGTCTTGTTTCGGCCACCAGAGTGTTGGTTATGGTGGGTGCGCTGCTGCGAGATAACCACAAGACCCTCCATCAACAGCGATGGTGATGATGATTGTGGTAGGCGTGAAAGGTGGTCACTTTGCAATATAACTTAGGCAGCTTGGTGTGGCCGATCACACAAAGCCCTAGTAGAAAACAAACATTACACATTATGAGACCAAGAGGTAGCATCAACAATGTAATAAACTGAAGTTAGCATAATTATGGCAAAAGAAAAAAAAGATAATCTTGAAGCTAAGATTAACATAATCACAAGACAACCCGCTTCTAAGAGTTGAAAACAGAAATTGATCAGAAATCCTACAACCATTAACAATCGCGGTAGCAACTGGGAGTAAATTTTTCAGTGTCACACAGCAATCACCGGAAAGCTAAAGCCGCGGCAACGATTAGAGTCATGAATGATAGAAAAAAGGGGGATTTTTTTTCCTTTCTGTGTACCTTCCAGATCTACAACCGAGGCGCAAACCGAATCCAGCACAAAGATCGTCGTCGTCTCCACCAACCAACCAGACTCACCTCTCCTCCGTTCTCTGTCAGATCTACCCACGCCGACGGATCAGCACACTGCATCCATCCATGCGCACACGCGCACGCGCACGCCAAAACCAAAAACCCGATCAATCAAAACAACCCCAAAAATCATCACCAAAAACACATAACCCCTCAACCCGAACCCCAACACCAACCCACCAGATCCGATCCACCGAATCCCTCCACTCCCGGCGCAGCAAAATCCCAAACAAAACACCGACGCGATCAGCAGTAGACAACGCGTCGATCTACAACACCAACAACCTGATCCGGGATCTATCTCCGTAGAGAAAAAATCCTCCAAAAAAGAGGATTTTTTTTTTCGGCGAGAGCTCGAGGGGAGGAGAGAGAAAGAGGAGCAGTGGGACGGACGCGAGAGGAGACAGTAATAGAGGAAGCGACGGACTTGAGGCGATTCCGCAGCTGCAGTTGATAAAAATCTTGGCGTCCGGATGATCGCGACCGTTGGATCGGGGTGGCCGGCTTGAATCGACGGTGATCGTGAGGGGAGGGGAGTGGGCTCCGGTTTTGACGTGCCACTTCGCCAGTTGGGTTATGGAGAGTTTGAGCTAATCCACTAGGATATGGGTTGAAAGATGCTTATCCAAATAATTTCTAAAAAATAGTTTATAGATTTGTATGCTACTCTATGTGGTCAACGAAATGTTTTAATAAGTAAATATCACTTTATATGTTATTTTGATAAAATATTTAATTGACATATAATATATTAGCTTATCATCTATTGACATATAAGAATACGAAGAATAGTATTTTGTTAAGTATAGTTAAATTTATATATTAGTAGTAAATTCTATAGATTTTTGGGTTAGTCGAGTTTTGTCCCAATATGAATGTGATAAGGTTAAGCATGGTACAATTTGGTCATTTTGGGTTTTACTTCTACTTTAAATTCTATATTCAGTAGGGCATTTGTAATGAAGTAGTGAACTATCTACAATGTAAATGTAGATTCACATGGAGAGAGCTTCTTACATCCTATTTAATTTAAAAGTGTTTGTTACATACTGCTAGTATAAAAATGGATAGATCAGAGTTACTAGATTAATATTGAAAAGGGCACGAAAGTATGCTTTTTCCAAATAGTGGTTATATGTAGCTCAACGTAAAGTTCGTGTTTTTCTATGTAGAAAAACCATTTTAAATAAAAACATATTCACAAAATTTGACTCTTATTTGAATTATCAAAGTTTGTGTCAAGTGTGGATCTCAATTTTCTCTTATTTCAACCATAGAGCCCTCTCCTAAAAATTCCTTATATTTTTCCAGATCTCAAAAAATTTAAATTTGTTTTCAAATTCAAATTCAAAATCTACAACTTCTTTCTCAAACCTTCTATAAACAATTATTAATGTTTACTTAGACAATCTTCATCTCTTGCTCTACTCTCAGCCCACGCACACCGCTTTCTCTCTTCCTCCCACATGTGGCCTAGCCGTAGCCTAGCAAGCCGCCACATCCTGGCCTAACTCCACGGCCCAGCTCGCCTCTCTCCCTACGCACTGACCCCGTCTATTAGTCCCTACCCTCTCTTCTCCATCATCTTCTTTCTCCTGTCACTCTCTTTTTTTTCTCTCCCTCTCTCCCGGCCCTCTCCCTAAGAGGTTGTACCCTACTCATATCGTGGTGTCTCTCACCTAGATGACGTAATCGTCGTGCCCCTCCCTAGTAGCAAAGCATGCCCAGTTAGCCATCAACAAAATTTTGAAATAAGAAGAAAGTTAGTAAACTAACATTTTTAAATTCTGAAAGAAAAGAACCGAACAGCTAAGTTTTCATAAATATACATAGACATTATATATATATATATATGCATACAAAGCGAGTATTTGCTCGCCGCCAAAAAATCCCGCGACCGGGGAGGGACGGCGGCTCGGTCACGCGAAGGCCTGGGAGGTCTGCTTGTCTCCAGTACAGGTCCTTAGGTCTCGAGGTTCGTGGGCGTGCCAGTCAATTTGACCCTGCAATTGATAAGGAGATGAGACGATCGGGTCAGATACAGACGCTCGCTATCGGCTGGCTGCCGATAGGTTCGAAATGCTGTTTGATCGGCTAGGGAGCCGATGTGGACAGGTGTCGACGAGCGGTCGACCATAGAGCCGATGGAGGAACTAGGGTGCGCTCAGAGGATATCGCGGCGCACGGGATCCCTCCGGACAACCGAACAGTGATTTATCGGCTGGAGAAACCGATGAAGGCGGATGCGGCCTAGGCGATGATTAGCGCAAGAAGGCACGGGCTGCAAAGCCGATGCCGCTCCGGATATGACAGCAAGAGACCTGTCGCCCGTCGTGGCAGCGCCATCAACACCCAACCTCGAAGATCGGACCTAACCGAGACAGTACGAGGCCGGGGCTAGCGGCAATGATACGGAGGACGCCGGATCGGCAATGCCGTGGCAAGGATAGGAATGAACCCATCGGCTAGCTGAGCCGATGAGGGGACGCCTCTCTGAAGGCGGGTGCGTATCGGCTGGAGGTCCGATACGTTTGGCGTTATGTGTCGTGGGACGCCTCTAAAGGCTGATGCGTATCGGCCGAGAGGCCGATGTGTTGAGCGTGAAGCACAGAGCATGGATAACTCATTGGCTAGCACTTCGATGATACGCCGTGCAAGAGACTATAGGCCTGAAGCTTGATCTACCGTCGGCAGCCCCGTAGGTCGGACCTAACCGATGCAGCACGAGACCGACGACGGCAGAGGGAGCTTAACAGGCCGATAGGTCTAGCACGGACGTGATGCGATACATCCAATCGGCCTAAGAAGTCGGACCTAACCGATGCAGCCTTAGACAGAGCAAGACATATCAGGATGGTGGCGGGACTTACCCCTTCGCCGGAGATCGGACTTAACCGATACAGCCCCGCGTCGAGAGCCAGAACCCGCCGGTAGAACCTAGATGAACTAGGGTGGCGATGCGCCAACTTTGAATATGATCGAGAGATATGTTACATGTTTCCAGGGGGTCTATATTTATACCCTAGATTTATAGGCAGAGTCCGACGTGTCTACGACCATCGGACATTATTTCCTAGTAAGAACAAAGGAAAATATTCCTAAAGCACTAGCTAAACCTCTCTAATTGAGTAAGGTTACAATTTACAAAAATAAACACCCTGCCATGGAGTCCACGGCTCTTCCACAAACCCGGTTTCATCTGAATAAACTTTCAATTTGTAACCGAGCCTTCCTTTGCTGCAACCTGATCGGCTTCTCCACTGTAGCTATCGGACCTTCTTTAAGTCAAGCCGATCCTTCTCCTTCCTTCCCTCGAGCTTCTCGGACCTGATCCCGATTGGACAATCCCCTGTCTTCAAGCCAATCCAATCTTCTACTAATCTGATTGGCTTTTTTACAGTTCTCCATCGGTTTTGTCTCAGTATCTCCATTGGCCGATAGCTGTATCAAACCCTCCAACGGACCTCTCAGTCGATCGGCTTTAGCCCCATCGGATCTCCCAGCCGATCGGCTTTAGCACCATCGGATCCGCCAGATTTTGGCGTTAACAGTATTTAATATCTTTCTACGCATGGGTTTCATACTAGAGTCAAACTAGTCTCTAATACCACATTTGTGGCACTCTTATCTTATCAATCCTATAATACAGACTTACAAGAGAAATGTATTACATCAACATACCTATACTTACATATCAGTCCTAGTAATTCAAGCCGGTACACACATGAGTCTGGTAAATTATTATAATTCTTATTTATTATACGATGAAATTAGTATATTATATTAGTGATTGAATGGACGTACCCGCCATATCACAACAATACTTAAGCAACGCTAGAAGGAGATGACCCTAATCCACGTGCTAATTTTGAGAACTAGAAGGAAACCTATAACTCTTCATAGTTGGATTGCGCTTGTAGAGACTCCTCGAGTGAAGAATCCTTGACGGTTCCTTCATCTTCAACACTTTCATCTTTGTCTGCTATAGAGCGACGGAGCAAGTGTGATTACATCTACTCAGCAAGTCATAAGAAAAGTGTAACGTATATAGGTTTTAAAGATTGGTTGAGTTTATTTTACAAACTTATTTAAAATCATTCTTCGAGAATTAAGGATGTGCATTTTCTCAGACTAAGGTTTTGCCCTCAATCATACTATGGAAGAATTTCATTTAGTGTAATTTATTATGAAAAGACGACATTTGTCTCAAAGTTTCATTTTATAGCAATTTCAACACTTTTTTGGTTCCTAGAGCCATTTATAATATTTTTCCTATTTTTTAAAATTTAACTCATTTTACTTTTTCATCACATGAGTCTCAGCGCATTCTACCCATGATAGTTTAATCACTACTACCATTAAAATTTATTTACTTTCTTTATATTTCCTTTTTTTTATTTTAAGTCTAGGGTTGATATCTTACCCTCTCTGTATAAAACCATTAGACTTCCCAAATTACACAAGTTTGTTCCTGACCATATAGCTCAACCGTTAGCTATATAGTCTAGGATTCACATCTCGTAAATTTATTTTACAACTATTTGCAAATAATTTAATGTGAGAGAAACCACTTTGTTTAAAAGTGTAGATAAGACTCTGTAGAAAGTATATGCTTTACCTACAGATCATTTATCTATATCTGATCACTTAGTATGAATTGATTAGATAGAGTTAATGAAAGACGGACTAATGATAAGTTCTCTCCAAAACAAAACTTTTATGCCTATGCACATTAAGCTTTTCCCATGGCTTGTTGAATAGATACACTCACGCTTCTCCACCTTATAGTAGACAAGGAAAAAATTATTGAAGACAAAGGAGTCATCGAGGATACTTCACTTAAGGAGTTTCTAAAATTGTAAGTTAAATAGGGTTTTCTTTCGATCTTCAACCTGGCGTAAGAATTAGGGTCACATTAGTTTTCTTTCGTTGCTATTTTGTGGTACCATAGATGTGTCCGTTCAACCACTAATATAATATACTATTTTTATCATATAATAAATAATGATGGAATGATTTATCGGACTGTGTATCGTACTGTGTACGAAGTGTATATATATTGATGTGATATGTTTTTAATGTGTTATAGGGTAGGCAGGAGAGGGTGCCACATTTAGTAGGGCGTAGATTTAAGTGGTCTGTTTTATTTCTTTCGCTCTCCTTCATTTCGTTAATGAAATGGGAGAGGTAATCCCTCTCTTTCTAAAAAAAAGACAACGATAAAATGAAACTGTACACGTTTTTTTTTCTTTTTACCTTTCTTCAGAAAAAAAAACACTACACGTAAAGATGGAATTACTGAAAAGTTCATGTATGTAATTTGCCCCCTTTTTTTACAGTCATGTGTGTAATTTGCTTCTGGAGCATCAATGAGCAGCAAGCTTGGTCATAAACTCTCTCAATAGAGAGGGGCATCTTTTGACCAGATAATCAAACCCATCGGACTCCATGACGGCGTCCAAGTTCTTCGGAGACCTGATGAACTCAAAGCATGCTGCTTGAGACCATGACAGCCGTGCTTGTCGGCTAACACGAGCGTGCCCGCCGCCTCATCGACGTAGATGTGCCGGCACAGCGTGTCCTGGCAGAGGAGCTTGAGCCTCTCCATGCCGTACCTATCCGCCGCGGCGAGCAGAGGTTGCGCAATGGCGACGAGCAGAGGTTGCGCCATATATATGTCGTCGTCGTCGTTTTCTTCTTCTCGTCCCTCCGTCGTCTCCGGCAGCGACAGCGAGTCGGTGTATATGAAGTGCAGGAGAGCTCTGAAGACGTCAGGATGGATGCCCTTGATCTGTATGTAGCCCTTCGTGGTGCTCTCCTTCATCGGGCCGAAGAGCTCGGCTCGGAACACCGGCGACCTCGCCGCGAGCACGCACCGGTGCGCGAAGAACGTCTCGTGGCCGACCCTGAACGACACGTCGGCGCCCTTCCCGCTCTGGAGTAGGCCTCCGAAGTGCTCCGTCAAGTCCGCCGGAGGCACGGAGACGCCAGGGACAGCAGCAGAATCAGACGACGGTGACGTCGCACCGGACGGAGGAGTCGTCCCGGAGATGCGTCGACACCTTGAGGAGCTCCGTATTGAAGCTCTTGTAGCCCAAAGTGGGGGTTTTGTCGCTGAACTCGTTGATGCCGCTGACCTTGGTGAACGCCGGCACCGGCTCGCTGTCGCGGTCGAGCAGGCTGAGCCTGGGCTCGGCCTTGACGGGCTCGGCGGGGCGGCCCTCGAGGGAGAGGTAGATCGAGATGGAGTCGGCGGTCTCCCTGCGGTAGCCGTTCGGGTAATAACGGAGGTGCCAGCGGTTTCCTCTGGCGTGGAACGTGACGGACTTGAGGTAGCTGCCATTGGCGACGGCCTTGGTCCGCGAGTTGCCATCCACCTAGAGCACGTGGTACCCACTCGCCATGACGGGCACCGTAGAATGTGGACAGTGACTAAAATCCCAAGCGTATACAAGGGGATCGGTTTTATATATATACACTTCAGACTAATGGTCTAACACCTCCACAGTTGCAGCGGGAGAGGAACGGACGCAGATACTGGACCGAAAACAAGTGAACAAAGGCGTGATCAGGCCTTTGGTCATTATATCGGCAAACTGATGTACCGATGGTACATGGAGCACCCGAACCTGTCCCAATACGACCTTGTCACAGACAAAATGGATATCGATCTCGATATGCTTGGTGCGTCGATGATGGACCGGGTTGACGGTCATATAGATGGTACTGACATTGTCGCAGTAGACGACGGTCGCGGTGAAAAGGGGTGCACGGAGCTCCTGGAGAAGCTGGCGAAGCCAGCAGCACTTGGCGACTGCGTGGGCGACGGCGCGGTACTCGGTTTCGGCGCTGGACCGGGACACTGTAGTATGGCGTTTTAAGGACCAGGATACGAGAGTGTCACCGAGGTAAACGCAGTAGCCGGACGTAGAGCGTCGAGAATTGGGGCAGCCTGCCCAGTCCACGTCAAAGTACGCGGTGAAGGAGTCGATGGGGCTAGAGCTAAAATGCAGTCCACTACAGAGGGTGCCCTTCACGTAGCGTAGGATGCGCTTGAGCAGCGCGAGGTAAGGTTCGCGCTGAGCATGCATTAAGAGGCACACTTGCTGGATAGTGTACGTGAGGTCGGGTCGGGTGAGTGTGAAGTATTGGAGAGCCTCGGCAAGACTCCGATAGTGAGAGGGATCAGTAACGAGGGCGCCATCGATAGCAGAGAGTTTGGCTCGATTGTCGACCGGGGTGGCCGTGGGGTGACAATCGGCCATGCCCGCATGCTGGAGGAGGTCGATGGCGTACTGGCGTTGGGAAAGAAGAGCCCATGGGTGGAACGGGTTACAGAGATGATGGAGAGGACCAAGATCGGTCATGGCATACTCAGAGTGGAGTCGGGCCATGATCTGGTCGAGGAGAGATGTCGAAGACGCTGTGAGGACAATGTCATCGACATAGAGAAGTAGATAGGTAGGAACTATCGAACGCAGATGCCACGAAGCCGATGTGCCGAAGATAGGCAGCAAAGCGCTGGTAGTAGGCACGAGGGGTTTGTTTGAGGCCGTAGAGAGAGCGTTAAAGGAGACAGACGTCGTCGGGACAAGAAGGGTCGACAAAGCCTGGGGACTGCTGGCAGTAGACTGTTTCCGTCAGGTGGCCGTGAAGAAAGGCGTTCTTCACGTCTAGTTGATGGATCGGCCAGGAGCGAGAGACAGCCAAGGTGAGGACGACTCGAATGGTAGCGAGTTTGACAACGGGACTGAAGGTCTCGTCGTAGTCAACACCGAGTCATTGGGAGAAACCCCGGACTACCTAGCGAGCCTTGTGACGGGCAAGGGAGTCATCGGTGTGGAATTTATGTTTGAAAATCCACTTACCGGTTACAATGTTGGCGTCGGGAGGTCGGGGAACGAGACGCCAGGTCTCGTTGTCCATTAGGGCCTTGTACTCGTCGACCATGGCCGCACGCCACTGAGGGTCGGTCAGGGCTGAGCGAGAAGTCGCCGGGATGGGCGAGATAGAGCTATGGATGGCGGAGAGACCATAGCGCTGAGTGAGGCGGAGAGACCCGGTCTGGGAGCGGGTGACCATGTGAGAGGTGGAGGGAACTGGAGCCGATGGGGATGCGAGAATAATGGGAAGCACTGGTCCGGTGGAGGCGTCATCGGCTCCGAGCCGGCGACTGTAGACAAGAGGAAAAGGAGAAATTAGATCGGCCTGAGCCGATGAGGTTGGGTAGGCCAAGTACTCCGATCGGTCCGATAGAGATGGATTAGCCGATAGGGTGGGGGGAGCCGATGGAAGTGGGGTATCCGATGGAGAGGGAACGGTATTGGCTGAAGGATAAATAGGATCGGTATCGGCTGATAGAGGTGGGTTCGATGGGGGTCTGATGGTAGGGACATCGAACCGAGTAGTGGTGGGATATGTGATGGGTAAATCCTCAGCAGCGGCCGATGAGGGGGCCGATGGAGAGGACAGTGGAGGAGACCTGGTCGGCACAGTGTCGATGAGGAGGAAGTCGAGATCATTAGAGAAGGATCTCGGATGAAGTAGACCGAAGGGAAAACATGTCTCATCAAAAATGACGTGACGAGAGACGAGGACCCGGCGAGTGGAAAGGTCGAGGCATCGGTATCCCTTGTGAGAGGTGGGATAGCCGAGGAGAATACAGGCGGTGGAGCGGGAGCGAGTTTGTGGGAAGCTGTGGCGGTGAGCTTTGGGTAGCAGAGGCACCCGAAAACGCGAAGGTGGGAGTAGTCGGGCGCCGTGCGGTAGAGAAGGGCATAGAGAATGTTGTTTTGAATGGAGGAGCATGGGCGCCGATTGAGAAGGTACGTCGCAGTAGCCAGAGCTTCGGTCCAATAAGTGGCGCGTAAGTGGGCATGGAGTAGCATGGTGCGACTGATGTTGTTGAGGGTACGAAGGAGGCGCTCGGCTTTGCCGTTCCGAGGAGAGGTGTAGGGGCAGGAGAGCCGGAGATGGATGCCCTGCGAGGTGAGGAGGTTTGTAACGGTATGGTTGACGAATTTCGTACCGTTATCGGCTTATAAAGTCTTGATGGGGAGGTTGAACTGAGTGGATACGTACGTGACGAAGCGAGTAAGGTGAGAGGCGACCTCGGATTTGTGGATGAGTGGGAAGGTCCAGCAATAGTGTGTGTAATCGTCAAGTATAATGAGAAAATACTGATTACCGGAGACACTTTTAACTGGAGACATCCATACATCACAATGTATAAGTTCAAATGGACGCAAGGTACAGGTGAGAGAACTAGAAAAGGGCAGACGCACATGTTTGCCAAGTTGACATGAGTGGCAAACTGTGGAGCTGCTGTGAGTACATCAGATGGAGGCGCTGCGACAGAGGGTGGTAACAGCATCGGGGCTGGGGTGGCCGAGGCAAAGGTGCCAAAGGTTGGTGGAGAGGGCGACACTGGCGTGTGGAGTGGACGGCGCAGTGGGAATGGTGTAGAGGTCTGCGCCACTATTGCAGCGAAGGATCTGTCGCCGGGTTAGGATATCCTTCACAGAGAAACCAGACGCGTCAAATTCAATGGAGCAGTTGTTGTCTCGTGTGAATTGGCAAACAGATATAAGATTGTGAATAAGAGAAGGGACGATAAGAACATTGCGTAGGGGGAGGTTAGTGGTGGATGTAGATAGAGAGGAGTCACCTCGGCATTGGACAGGAAGAGAGTGACCATTGCCGATGGTGACAAAAGGGGAGGAAGAGGGGTGACAGGAGCGAAGTATACCGGGCGATGACACCATGTGTGAAGACGCCACAGAGTCCAGCACCCAAAGGTGCTGTGGTTGGAGCATCATCTGGTTGAGGGCAGCGACGAGGCCAGGCTAGTTCTAGGAGGGAACCGACTGGGTGGTTGGGGTCGGTAGCATCGACTGAGGCGGTAGAACGGAAGCCGATGCCAGGTGAGCCTAGGGATGGGCGCCGAGAACCGCGGGTTGCCAGCCGATGGGGCTGCATGGCTGGGGCTAGGGCGCCCAGGGGTTGTAGCAGAGCCACGAACCCATGGGACCGGTAGGGTGGGCAGGGACCGAGGTAGGTCGTGATGGCGTCAGACCCTGTCAGGTCCTGCCTTTGCCTTTGCCCTTGCCTTTCCCGGTGCGGGCTGTGGTACTGTGGCCGGAGCCATGGCCACCAGGACCGCGGCAGGAAGGGGCAGCGCAAGAAGCTCGGCAGCCATTATCGGCTGCAGCAAGAAGAACGGTGTGGGCCACTGTCTTCTCATCGTTGGCGAGACGGAGTTTTTTAAGAACTAGCATGTCATGAGCCCGGGCGAACGATGGAAAAGGTGTGGCGTTGGCGATGTCATCGGCGGTGTTGGAGAAGCGGGGATTGAGACCTCGCAGAAGGGCGAGGCCGAGTTGAGAGTCGGCCACAGGGTGGCCGACGTCCCGAAGAGCAGCAGCCTTGACTTTGAGGCACTGACAGTACGAGGATACAATACTAGGAAGATCCGCTCGATGGCCACCAGAGATCCCAGGCGGTGGGGTCAATATCGTCTATGGCGAGGTCGAGGACAGAGTCGTCGACCGAGCTGAGTAGCCAGCTGCGCACGCAGCACTTGGCGATGTCCCACGAGGATCATCGGGGCGAGGTGGAGCGGAGCCATCAATATGGGACCGGAGACCGAATTTTTCACAGAGGGATTTGAAGAAGAAAACCCACTTGGAATAATTGGCGTTAAGGTCAAGGAAGACAGGAACATGAGATTTCACGTTCACAGCAGCGTAAGGAGGGAGAAGATCGGCGAGGTGGTGCCCGAGGTGTGGTCTGAGGCATCGAGGGCCGGAGCAGACTAGGCGACTGGGAAAGTGCCGGAGCTGAGAGTGGACTCGGTGGCCATGACGGGAGAACGGGAGCAAAGAGCCGATGGGAGGGAGAAGCCGATGAGAGGATGGATCGGCCGATCAAGGATGTGAGAAGCTGATGGGAAGTAGGCCGGCCAGCCGATGAGGAGTGGTTGGCCGATGGGGAGTAAGCAGCGGAGTAGGTGAGGAAAAGGTGGTGACAGAGTGGGTGGGTCAGAGAGTAGTTGGGTCACGGACGTGCGAAGATTCACGTCTGTGAAGAGAAGATTCATGTCCATGGACTCATGGAGGCCAAGAAGTGGGGCGGACGTGAAAATGGCAGGGAGTGGCCGGACGCGAAGAGAATATGTTCGCGTTCAGGAGGCAGGGATTCGTGTCCGTGGACACGTTGGACTGGCTCGGACGTGAAGGGAGAAGGTTCGCGTCCGAGAGCCGTTGAGCATGTCGGACAAGGCGAGAACCGAGAGAGGGTTCTAGCCAATGGAGGGCTGGATAAGTCCAGCCGATGGGAGGGCGGACGAGTTCAACCGATGGAGACGACGAGCGCGAAGGTTCACCGGCGTTAGAGAAGGAGAGATGCACGAAGCAAGAAGAAGAGCGGAGATGGGTGCGAGGCGAAACGAGGAGGCGGATCGAGACCGTCGCCTGGTCGCGCGGAGGTGGGACGGAGAAAAGAAGGTGACTGCAGGAGAGACGGGTAGAAGAAGAAACAGAGGCGAGAGAGCGAGGAGAGTACCGGGAAGAGGGTCGTCGATGGGAAGAAGACGTCGACGATAAGAAGGAAAAGGTCGGCTCGCCGGAGGGAGAAGCTAGCATACCGAAGATGTTTAGACTCGCTCTGATACTACAGTGACTAAGATCCCGAGCGTATACAAAGAGGGTCGGGTCTATATATATACAGCCTAGGCCAGTGGCCTGTCTAACAGGCACAATGGTGTAGGCGGAGCTGGGCCGCTTGCCGTCGCCACTGGTGGCTGACGTGCGGCTCCCCATGGCGCAGGGGCTGCGCGGCAGTGGTCTCCGGTGGATCGGTGGTCGTCGGCGTCGAGAGGAAATTGAAGAGGATCGAGACGGTTTAGGGCTTTTGATATGGCATTTCGTTTCACTTATTTATTGTCATATCATTAATATATTTTGAGGAGAATTATAAAGCTTATTGTGTGTTGTGTTTCGAAATAAATTTGAATTATAATCAGTGCAATTTTCAAGGTTATTATGGTTATATCAATAATATGTAACTTATTTTATATGTTTTGAAGAGTTGACTTCGTTGACCTTATGGTGATTGTCGTATAAACGACATGCATGAGACCATATCTTCGTAAATCTTAATCTCTACTTCTAATAAAATAAAAGTATGTGATTATAACTAATATAATCCAATCTTCTCAATAAAGGCTTCAAAGAAATGATTAAATTGTACTAACCACGACAAAATCTCGCCGTGTCAAATCTAACAACGCCGATCTAATCTGGTGTTCTCCTTCTCCGATCGCCGCCGCACGGAGGTAGCGCCACTGCAACAATCCATGCCGGTGGCCTACTCATCCGCGTCGGCGATCGTCGGCAGCACGGTGACGGGGCACCACCTGCTCAAGGTTGAGGGCTACTCCTACACCAAGGAGAAGCTCCCCACCGGCAAGTTCATCCAGTCCCGCTCTTTCACGGTCGGCGATCACCAATGGAGCCTCAATTACTTCCCCAATAGCAATCGCTCCGAGGTCGCTGATTCCACATCTTTCTTCTGATGTCTCGTCTCGGGGAAGCCGGTGAAGGCGCGAGCCACGTTCAGCTTGCTCGATCGGGCGGGGAAGCCGGTGCTGTCCTACACCCGTTATACGCGGGTGCAAGACTTCACCGTCACTGAAACCGGCTTCGGCTACCATGAGTTCATCAAGACGGAGATCCTAGAGAAGTCGGGGTATCTCAGGGACGACAGCTTCACGATCCGGTGCGACATCAGTGTCTTCAGGGAGCTCCGCACGGAGAACCGGACGGTGCCGCCGGTGGTGGACGTGCAGCCGTCGGAGCTGCACCGGCACCTCGGCGGCCTCCTCGAATCCATGGACGGCGCCGACGTCACGTTCCGCGTCGCCGGCGAGGAGGTGCGCGCGCACCGGTTAGTGCTCGTCGCGCGGTCGCCGGTGTTCAAGGCGGAGCTCTTCGGTCCAATGAAGGAGAGCAGCAGCAACACTGTGGTGAAGGTGGACGACATGGAGGCGGAGGTGTTCAGGTCCTTTCTGATCTTCATCTACACCGACGCTCTGCTGGAGACGAAGACGAAGCAGGAGGACGACGAGGTGGTGATGGCACAGCACCTGCTCGTCGCGGCGGATAGGTACGGCATGGAGAGGCTGATGCGGCTCTGCGAGGAGAAGCTGTGCGAGCACATCGACCGGGGCTCGGCGGCCACGTTCATGGCGTTGGCCGAGCAGCACCATTGCCATGGCCTCAAGGAGGCGTGCTTACGTTTCCTCGGCACGCCGGCGACGCTGGACGCGGTGATGGCCACCGACCGCTTCGTGCATCTCACCAGGAGCTGCCCGTCTCTTATCAAGAATCTGATTGTCAGGGGTTCTGAACTTTTATTTGGAGCCAAATAAAAAAATGTTTTAAACTTGAAGGTAAGGTTGTTCAGGAGGACAAAATCATGGTAAAACAGTTTTTGCCAAATGTGATATTTCTCCTTAATATTATCTTCATACTCTACATCCTGGAGCATATATCGTTCTTTTTTTCTTTGGTGACAGTATTCAAATGTGATTCAAACTTAATGCCAATCTATTATCCGTATTACATCGATCACACATCGTAGCTGCATGAGCCTCCAGCTTTGCTAAAACATCACACGCTCTCAGGAACCAGCTTATTGCTAGTCAATTATGCAGCAGTAAGAAGGCAAAAGCACACAATTTGCCGGATTCGCTAGTACACAATTCATAACTACAAGTACAGTACAATACTACAATTCTAGGTATGAGCCAAACAGAAATTACCAGATTCACAATTACAGGTAGGTACTGAAACAGAATTTACAAGATTCACTATTTCAGGTACAGGACAGAAATGGAGAAAGAAGAAAGTACAGAAAAAAATAAGCAATACATGAGTACCGCTATTCGACATCTTCGAATCTAATTGAATTCTTTTTTTATAAATAAATAATCAGGTTCACAGGCATTTCATTTTGTGACAATGGATCCAATGTAACTTTTTCCAGTTCAAAACAAACGCAGAAAACAAGAACAGTGAGGTGGGTGCTTATTAAGTACCAAAGTCTGAAATAATTTAGATTAAAAATGTTTCATCACAGTAGGATAGTTTAATGGAAGTTCTCAACCTAACGTCTAACCTTTCGAACATTGCAATAACGTTTATATTATGATCTTAGGCCATGATTTTACATATTTAGAAGCTTAAATGAATGGTTTTGAATAATTAATGAAACATATTTATATATCTTCAATTCTCGACACTAGATTTATAATATATTGTGATGCTACTAATATTATATATTTGTTTATAAGTGAGAGCAAATAAGTAGGAAAAAATATTTAAGTGGAGATTCATAATATAAGAACTTCTGATATTCTTATAGAATATAAGGATTTCTACTATTATTACCACTTATCCTATCAATTATTTTTTATTTTTTTTATCTTATCCTCATATATCATTTCACACTTATTTATTTATTATTTATTCATCATTTATTGAGAGACAATAAAATATTTTTTCCTTAACCTTAATCTGTGTCAAACAACCCAGAAATATTTATATTATGGGATGGAAGTATGTAATTCATCTAAAGTATATACAAATTGGATAAAAAACAGTTTGCAAAACCGTTTGAGTTATATGAATAATATTGTAAAGTTTATGGAGTTAGATGGCCGATTTTAAAATTTATGGTGCTACATAGACTCTCAGTTAAAGTTTAGAGGGTATTTGAACTTTTTCGTTTACATTACTTCGAATCTTACTGGATCTACAGTAAACTACCATGAACCAACTCGTTTGAATACAGTTCTGCTGGCTTTTTGTTTAAGTCCTTTAAAAGTCATGCTGACATCCTACATTCCAGACGGGTCAATCGTTAAATTGCAGAGATATATTTGTTTATAATGTGGTCCTAGCATAAGATATCTGTAGGATATCCTCAGATAAGTGATTTCTAAGAACAATACAACAAAAATGACCGAGGAAACAATTGGGCAATTGGCATGGCTTTCCTTGCAGCAAACTGTTAAATTGACACATGCACACATTCCAGTTCATGCGTTTCTTGTATCAACTTTCCAGATTAACAACTTACCAATCAATCCATAATTCAACAATACCAACTCATCAAGAGAAGCCATGAATAATACAAAACAGCAGGCAAAAATGATCTTGAATCCAATCATGGCAGAATCAAAGTGTCATGATTGCCAAGCAATTCTGGGAGGAAGAAAAACTGAGAGCCTGTATAATCACTTTCAGATGCAGAAGGATTTATAAGTCATAGGCAGATATGAATCCCTAAATGACAAATAAATCTAAGGCACTGTTCTTCCATGGATGTTGGGTGAGATTTTTACGGCGTACTTATTCAAACTATTAAGTCATAAATAATTTATTTTAAAAAAATACATATTTTTTAAAAAAACATTTAAAAACAATCTAAAAGTAGTCTATAAATGTATCTATATTTTCTCTGTTCCTCGAATCTACTCCATCTGTGACTATCGTTGCAATACTAAATCCCAAATCAATGTTAGAGGGTTTTGGGCTTACGTTGGAGGAGGATTTCAGGCTTCCAGGGTTTATCTTGTTTTATCTTTTTCTTTTTTTTTCTTTCCGCCAAACTCAGCCTTAATTTATCTGAATTCGAATCCAATCCAATCTATACTTGATTTACTGGTTTATCGTGTCGATTCGTCTCTACTGCAGCTATGGTCCCACAGTCCCACTTGGTCAGCCGCCAATAGAAAACCCTAGTCGTCTTCTGCTCGCTCGCATTCTGCCGCGCCGCCGCCATACGCAGATGGCCAGAGACGCGGTAACGACCACAGAATCGGCCATCGTCGGGGGCACGGTGACCGGGCACCTCCTGCTGCACATCGATGGATACTCGCACATCAAGGAGCAGCTCCCCAATGGCCGCTTCATGGACTCCCGTCGTTTCGTTGTAGGAGGCCATCCATGGCGCATCCGTTACCACCCCAACGGCAACCTCCCCGTCCCCGTCGCCGATGGTTCCGATTACATGTCCATCCTCCTTATCATCGATGAGACCGTCGCCATCGCCGTCAAGGCGCGAGCCAAGTTTACCTTGCTCACCAAGGACGGGGAAACTACGCCGCCGGAGCCGGATAATACGGCGACCACATGTCTAGGCGAGTTCTCCAAGAAGGGGTACGGCCTGGGCTTCATCTTGTTGTTCGACATGGAACGGCTGAAGAAGACGTTGTTGGACGATAAATTCACCATCAGGTGCGACGTCGTCGTGTCCAAGGAGCTCCGCGTGGAGGACAGGGAGGCCGCCGTGGTCGCACCGTCGCTCGCCACGGTGCTGCCGTCAGACCTGCACCGGCACCTGGACGACTTGCTCGACTCCAAAGACGGCACCGACGTCACGTCCGAGGTCGGCGGCGAGGCGTTCCGCGCGCACAGGTACGTCTTCGCGGCGCGGTCGCCGGTCTTCAGGGCGGAACTGTTCGGCGCCATGAAGGAGAGCACCGCGGCCGCCACGGTATGCGTGGACAACATGGAGGCGGCGGCGTTCTCTGCCCTGCTCCTCGTCCTGTACACCGACGCATTGCCGGTGGAGTGGACGGACATGGAGGACGAGGCAGCCATGGCTCAGCACCTGCTCGTCGCGGCAGATAGGTACAACCTAGAGAGGCTGAAGCTGCTCTGTGAAGACAAGCTACGCAAGCACATCGGCGCCGGCCCCGTCGCCACCATGCTCGCATTGTCGGAGCAGCACCATTGCCGACGCCACAAGGAGGCGTGCTTGGTGTTCCTCAGTTCGCCGGCCACCGTGCATGCCGCCATAGAAACTGATGGATTTGATCACCTATCAAGGAGCTAATATCCAAACTTGCTCCACGTTAACTTAATTGTGATCAAGTTCTAAATAGCGGGGCGTTGCGGATGGGGGTTGGTGTTGCGGATTACGGAAGCTATATTCCAACAGTGGAATACAAATACCGCTTAAATATTAGTAAATTATATATATCATTAGTTTACGTAAGATTAATTTTCTTATTAAAATTATAAGTTAAATATTAGTGTTTAATTTACTCAAAATCATTTAGATAAGATTTTAATCATAGAGCAAGTAAAAAATAATTTCTTAACAATATATATTGTAGTTCCCTCAAGTGCAATGGCTGTCGCGGCAGCGGGAACGCCTTGCCACCGCTATTGCGGCATGTGACTGCAATTGCGCGAATTTCCTGCAAAAATTGTGCGGAGCTTGATAAAATTTGATTGGAAGAACTATATTTAATATACAACTATTTCTTTACGAATATAATTGTATTTTATATACATCTATTATGATCAATATGTACTCTGTCAATGTATAAATTGAAAAACTGCTACAACTAGCTGCAGTTTTCGTTAAAAAGAAAAGAAACAACACAACTGAAAAATAATGTCACTGCGTACGTACGGCAACGTTTTCTAAAGAGATTCACTGAAACATTGAACCACCCAGGTTGCGACACGTAATGTGAAAGTTCAATTATTAGCATAACGACGTATCGTCCAGTACATCTGTACATGTAGCCTCCAGTTACAACATCAAGGAATAAATGATTTTGGCTCAACAATTTAAGATCCCAATAGAAACAAAAAAACTGCCAATAATTTTTTGAGGGAGTATGGCGCAACAAAATAAGACAATCCTTGAAACAATTAGCAAAAGCTTTTGAAACAAATCATCGGCTGCATCCGGACATGTACACCCTTCTGTAGACAAATTCGAGAAACTGCAACTATGTTTTTTCAAAAGTACAGAACAAAAAGAAATAAATAAAACACTTGATTTTTTCCTGCTTTGACTATATTGAAACTAACAACTAAACAGATACATGTTCACTGTTAGTACTAATCACAAACGTGGAACATGTTTGGACATTAGCTCCTTGATCACACTTGGGTAGCTCCTGGATAGATGCTCGAATCCATCAGTTTCCATGGCCGCATGCAGGTTGGCTGGGGAGCTTAGGAACACCAAGCACGCCTCCTTGAGGCCTCGACGGCGACAAGACGGCGACGGCGACACTTCGGTCGATGACGAGGAAGACGGACATGTACTCGGACCCCTCATGGTCGGGGGCGTCGACGCCGTTGGGGTAGTAACGGATGCGCCAGGGATGGCCTCCCACCATGAAAGGGCGGGAGTCCATGCACCGGCCATTGGGGAGCTGCTCCTTGACGTGCAAGTAGCCGTCAACAAGGAGCAGGTGGTCCAATCTCAAGCCCTCGTCCGTACGTTGCCAACCATGTCGACGACGACGACTACCGCCGCGCCGCCTGCCGCCCCCGCCATCGTGTCCGGCACCGTGACCGGACACCACGTGCTCAGGATCGATGGCTACTCCGCGTCCTCAATGGACAGTACATCACGTCCCGCTTGTTCCACGCCGCCGGCCGCTCTTGGGTGGCCTACTACTATCCCAACGGCTACACCTCCGAGAGCGCCGACTTCATCTCCCTCAGTCCCTCTACGTCGAGCTCCAGGATGACATCACCACGACGGCGCAATTCACCATCAGCTTTCTCGACCAAGAAGGACACCCGGATTTGACCTACGCATCCAGCGGTTCCAGCAACGACAGTATGTGGGGTGTCGATAAATTCATTACACGGGAGGAGCCGGAGCGGTCGGAGTATCTCAGAGACATTCGCCTCACCATCCGGTTCGACATCACCGTCGTGGACAAGCTTCGCGCCGAGGAGATTGCCGGCCCCGTCTGTGCGGCGCCGTTCGTGGCGGTGCCGCCGTCCGACATGCGCCGCCACTTCGGCGACCTCCTGGCGAACTGGGACGGCTCGGACGTCGAGTTCCAGGTCGGCGGGGAGACGCTCGCAGCGCACCGCGTCGTGCTCGCGGCGCGGTCGCCGGTCTTCAAGGAGGAGCTCTTTGGCCCCATGAAGGAGGGCGCCCCCGCGAACGGCGCCATCAAGATAGACCACATGGACGCAGAGGTGTTCAGGCCCTTGATCCACTTAGTGTACACAGACTCGCTGCCGCCGGAGACGGGGACGCCGCGGGAGGAGGCCACCATGGCGCAGCATCTTATCGTCGCGGCGGATAGATATGACCTAGAGAGGCTAAAGCTGATGTGCGAGAACAGGCTATGCAAGCACATTGGTGTGGCGTCGGCGGCGACCATCCTAGAGTTGGCCGAGCGGCACCGCTGCCACGGGCTCAAGCGGGCGTGCATGGAGTTCCTCGGCTCGGCGACGAATCTGAAGGCTGCCATGGCAACCGATGGGTTTGAGCAGCTGAGCTGTCCGTCCATTCTGAAGGAGCTAATGGCAAAGGCTCTCGTTCTTTAATTTGATTAATGTGAGCTAAGCTGATTTCCTGCAAAGATTGTGCCGAACTAGATATTTTTTAACTATAACTATATTTAATGTAAATTTCTGTTTTAATAAGTACAATTGTATTTTATATGCATGTACAATGATCAATATTTTTGCACTGTTTTAGTCTATACACCTCACGATCACACTGTGCTTATCTTTTAATTACCGTGGTATTTTCTGGGCCTCTTCCCGCACGGCGCCGCAGCGGTGATAGGACTGTTTTAGTCTGTACACCTCACGATCACACTGTGCTTATCAAATAATTACCGTGGTATTTTCTGGACAGGCGATGCAAGCGGCAGGACGTGCGCGGTTGGGTAGTAACAAGAGAGTGGCCTTACACGGCGCTATCGCCGCTGGGCAGGACGTTACACGGCACTACGTACTCTCTCATTATAGGAGTAGAATGTTTTTATTTAGATATACTTACCGTGATTATCACCAAACCTACTTTTATTTATTTAATAAAATCTCTTATAATTTGCTCTTACAAAAACCCATCACATTTAAATTGGGTAAATTATAATAATAATAAGGGTGAGTATATGATTTAGTGGTAAATATTTTTTTCAATCGGAGAGAGGTTCTTAAAAAAGGAGACTTTTATCCTATCAAGTAGTCAAGGTTGTATACTTCGAACTAAATTTTTGTTATAATTTATTTCCAAATTTTTTGGTATTTTGGCTCTCCGGTTGCCATAAAAGTCCATTTTTTGTTAGATTTTATTTAAAATTTTAGATATTTTCATTCTATTGGCATGGGGTAAATGCGTCCTTTCCAAAACTCTCTCTCCAATTAATCAAGAAAATGTTAAAATAATAGTTTTTTAGCAAATTACCATCAAACCGGAGTGTCTTATAGCAAATATATCTAAAGTGTTGTATTACTATAGCAGCAGGTTTAACAAAAAAACGAAATAAATGGACATGGTCTTTAATTCCCACCTTGAATTGACTTCATACGTTGCTGAGGCTGTCCATGGCTGTTTCACTGCTAAGATTCCTTGGTGCAACCTAAGTGCTTCTTACAATCCGGTATGATGTTCAAATGACCATGTTTTATTTTCAATGCCTATGAAAAATAGATCCTAGATGGGCTACATTATGATGTAAAATATGATATCATTTAAAGATTTTTTCTAATTTATTAGTGGCTTCATAGTTTATAGCTGTACGTATAATTAAAAATGCTATGGTCATCTTAAGATTGTTATTTATTTAAAAAAATCATTATTTATAAAAACATCGAGATAAATTCATATAGTTAAATAGCCCATATGCATGTTGAGATAAATTAATTAAGTTGGTAAAAAGTTGTTAGGTGCCTAACAGGGTATAAAGTAATGAGTTCACCGGTTTTATTAAAAAATTAAGGTGAGATAATTTGATTTTTTAATGTGAAATTTTAGGATTTTCTTTTATTTAGTGGAGGCCTCAAGATGTACGTCGGTCCATAATGTAATGTTTTTTTAGCATCAAAATATAGTCAATTTGGATCTTAAATTATTGATTTAATTAAAAAATACAATACTTCTAACAGAAATATATGATTTCAAAAGTTATGATTTTTTAAAGTGTAATTTATATAGTTCCTATAAGACCTAGGTAGAGCAGAAAAAGATTAAAAAAAAAGAGACAGAGAGAGCCGGCTAGACATGGTAGCTAGCTGGAGATCCATTTGTGGGCTTTTTTTTTTTTTGCCCGTTAAGATAATTTTAACCGTAGTTGTTATGGAGATAAAAAAAGTAGAGAAAAGAGGGGGAGGGAAGAGTTCGTACGTGCGTGGGAGTGGGCAGCTAGGGAGGAATCGGAGTTTTTTTTTTAAAAAAAAAGACAATCTAATAATTTAAAATAATATGCGTACGTCAAAACCGGATGTGTTTTTAAAAATTTTCCTAAATTTTTGAGCCGACACTTTTTAGCTTAGTAGCGCTTTAGAGGATATTTAACAGAGTTTTCAGTAGATAATATATTACGTACCATAATATTTACTATAATATTTACTTAGATATTTTAGAGTGAACTGTAGAAATAAACCCGAGAGTACAAAGGTGGTCGGGTCTATATATATATACAACCCAGGCCAGTGGTCTGTCTAACACCCCCGCAGTCACAGCGAGAGGGGAACGGACGCAGAGACTGGATCGAAAACTAATGAATAAAGACGTGGTCAGGCCTTTGGTCATTATATCGGTAAACCGATGTGCCGATGGTACATAGAGCACCCGAACCTATCCTAATGCAACCTTGTCACGAATAAAATGGATATCGATCTCGATGTGCTTGGTGCGTCGATGATGGACCGGGTTGGTGGTCATATAGATGGCACTGACATTATTGCAGTAGACGACGGTCACGGTGGAGAGGGGTGCACGGAGCTCCTGGAGAAGCTGGCGAAGCCAGTAGCACTCGACGATGGCATGGGCGACGGCGCGGTACTCGGCTTCGGCGCTAGACCGGGACACTGTAGTCTGGCGTTTTGAGAACCATGATACGATAGTGTCACCGAGGTAAACGCAGTAGCCGGATGTAGAGCATCGAGAGTTGGGGCAGCTTGCCCAGTCCACGTCGGAGTACACGGTGAGGGACTCGATAGGGCTGGAGCTGAGATGCAGCCCGCTGGAGAGGGTGCCCTTCATATAGCGTAGGATTCGCTTGAGCAGTGCGAGATGAGGTTCGCGCGGAGCATGCATGAAGAGGCACACTTGGTGGACAGCGTACGTGAGGTCGGGCCGGGTGAGGGTGAGGTATTGGAGAGCCCCGGCAAGACTCCGATAGTGAGAGGGATCGGCAACGAGTGTGCCATCGACAGCGGAGAGTTTAGCTCGAGTGTCGACCGGGGTGGCCGTGGGGTGACAATCGGCCATGCCCGCACGCTGAAGGAGGTCGATGGCGTACCGGCGTTGGGAAAGAAAGAGCCCGTAGGAGGAACGGGTTACGGAGATACCAAGGAAATGGTGGAGAGGACCAAGATCGGTCATAGCGAACTCAGAGTGGAGTCGAGCCATGATCTAGTCAAAGAGAGATGTCGAAGACGCTGTAAGGACAATGTCATCGACATATAGAAGTAGATAGGTAGTAGCAGAGCCGATATGGAAAGTGAACAGGGAACTATCGGACGCAGAGGCCACGAAGCCGATGTGACGAAGATAGGCAGCAAAGCGCTGATACCAGGCATGAGGGACTTGTTTGAGGCCGTACAGAGAGCGTTGAAGAAGACAGACGTCGTCGGGACGAGAAGGGTCGACGAAGCCTAGGGGCAGCTGGCAGTAGACTGTTTTCGTCAGGTGGCCGTGAAGAAAAACGTTCTTCACATCTAGCTGATGGATCGGCCAGAAGCGAGAGGCAGCCAAAGTGAGAACGACTTGGATGGTGGCGGGTTTGACGACGGGATTGAAGGTCGCGTCGTAGTCAACATCGAGTTGTTGAGAGAAACCCCGAACTACCCAGCGAGCCTTGTGATGGGCAAGGGAGCCATCGGTGTGGAATTTGTGTTTGAAAATCCACTTACCGGTCATAATGTTGACGCCGGGAGGTCGGGGAATGAGGCACCAGGTCTCGTTGTTCATTAGGGCCTTGTACTCGTCGGCCATGGCCACGCGCCACTGAGGGTCGGCCAGGGCTGAGCGAGATAGAGCTGTGGACGGCGGAGAGCCCGTAGCGCTGAGTGGGGCGGAGAGACTCGGTCTGGGAGCGGGTGACCATATGAGAGGTGGAGGAAACTGGAGCCGATGGGGGTGTGGGAGTAATGGGAAGAACTGGTCGGGTGGGGGCGTTATCAGCTCCGAGTCGACGACTGTAGACGAGAGGAAAAGAAGAAATTAGATCGGTCTGAGCCGATGGGGTCGGGTGGGCCGAGTGGTCCGATCGGTCTGATAGAGATGGATCAGCCGATAGGGTGGGGGAGCTGATGGAAGTGGGGTGTCCGATGGAAAGGGGACATTATCGGCTGAAGGATAAACATGATCGGTATCGGCTGATGGAGGTGGGGCCGATAGGGGTCCGATGGTTAGGACATCGGACCGAATAGTGGTGGGATATGTGAAGGGTAAGTCCTCAGCAGCGGCCGATGAGGGGGCCGATGGAGGGGACAGTGGAGAAGACCTGGTTGGCACGGTGTTGGTGAGGAGGAAGTCGAGATCACTAGAGGAGGATCTTGGATGAAGTAGACCGAAGGGAAAACATGTCTCGTCAAAAATGATGTGACGAGAGACGATGACCCGTCGGGTGGAAAGGTCAAGGTCACGTTCACAGCAGCGTAAGGAGGGGAGAAGATCGACGAGGTGGTGCCTGAGGTGTGGTCTGAGGCACCGAGGGCCGGAGCAGACTTGGCGACTAGGAGAGTGTCGGAGTTGAGAGCGGACTCGGTGGCCATGACGGGAGAACGAGAGCAAAGAGCTGATGGGAGAAAGAAGCCGATAGGAGGGAGAAGCCGATGAAAGGATGGATCGGCCGATCAAGGATGTGAGAAGCCAATGGGAAGTGGGCCAGCCAGCCGATGAGGAGTGGTTGACCAATGGGGAGTAGGCAGCGGAGTAGATGGTGGCAGAGTGGGTCAGAGAGTAGTTGGGTCATGGACGTGCGAAGATTCACGTTTGTGAAGAGAAGGTTCACGTCCGTGGACTCGTGGAGGCCAAGGAGTGGGGCGGACGTGAAAAAGGCGGGGAGTGGCCGGACGCGAAGATAATATGTTCGCGTCCGGGAGGAAGGGACTCGTGTCCGCGGACACGTGGACATGTTTGACTGGCTCGGGCGTGAGGGAAGAAAGCTCGCGTCCGAGAGCCGTTGAGCGTGTCGAAAAAGGCAAGAACCAAGGGAGGGTTCCAGCCGATGGAGAGCTGGACAAGTCTAACCGATGGGAGGGTGGACGAGTTCAGCCGATGGAGACGACAAGCGTGGAGGTACGCCGGCGTCAGAGAAGGAGAGATGCACGAAGCAAGAAGAGAGATGGAGACGGGTGCGAGGCGAGACGAGGAGGCAGATCGAGACCGTCGCCTGGTCGTGCGGAGGTGAGACGGAGAAAAGAGGATGATTGTGGGAGAGACGGGAAGAAGAAGAAACGGGGGCGAGAGAGCGAGGAGAGTGCCGGGAGGAGAGTACCGAGAAGAGGGTCGGCGATGGAAAGAAGATGTCGACGAGGAGGAGGAAATGGTCGGCTCGCCGGAGGGAGAAGCTTACACGCCGGAGATGTCTAGACTTGCTCTGATACCATGTAGAAATGTGTACAGTGACTAAGACCCTGAGAGTATAAAGCGAGTCGGGTCTATATATATATAACTCAGGCCAGTGGTCTGAGCTAACCGATTTCTTGCAAAGATTGTGTGAGCTAGATAAAGTTTGTTTGAAAGTAGAACTACATTTGATATACTATGTTATATATAACATATGCATCTATAATGATCAATTTGTGCTGTTACAAGCTCTATACCAACCGTGGCGGTGCATGGCAGCGGGTTGCGCGACACGGCTCCAAATGCGGCTGGGCGTGTTGGCACGGCATTGATATACTCTCTCTATTCAATCTCTATCCTCCACGTCAATGAAAATCCAACGTGAATAGATTTTATTTACGGCTGATATGATTAGCCCATTTACATGCCCTTAAAGAAAAGAATGAAGGACGATCTAGGCCATAAGGACAGAAGTAGGGGTTGGATTGGGTTGGTGGGGGAAGGAGGAGAAGAGAGGCCCATTTGCACAGTATTTGCTCTCAACTTTCCAGCGATTTTATTTGAAGGGTTTTGTGAGAGAATTTGAAGGGGTTATGAATTTGAATTTACAAATATTCCAGGCACTCAAGTAGATTTTGTTTCAATGGAGTTGCTGACATGTTTGGATAATTTGAATTTGGAATAAATTTGGATAATTTGGGAAGAGAACAAGATGGTGGGCAAAAGCAGAGGATTTCAAGGAATGTTTCTATTCAAATTTACTGTTTGATCTATCAGCAATTTACAGGGATCCCAGGAGAAGATGTTGAGATGGAAATATACTTGTTTCAATGGATTTCAATCTTTGTAGAATTTCAAGGATATTTTGCTTGGGTGAAATTGGATTCGAGGGAAGGAATTTTTGAAAAGGAAGTTGAGATTTGTCTTATCAAATTTTTTGATTGGATTAATGGAAGTTTATGAATGGGTTCAAGGGAAGGATTTTCGGAGCTTTGAGTTGAGATTAGAGATACAAATTGGGAGAAATTTTTGGGCAGTGTTGAAGGAAACCTGAACCACATCATCCGAATCCCAAGTTTTTATTTAGATGGAGAAATTTTGGATCAGGATTTAAGGCTTATAAGGATTGCTTCAATTGAGATCTTACTATATCTGTGATACAAAGAGCAAAAATTTTAAAATAGTAGTTCCTATTACAATAGCTTTTAAGGCTAAACAAAAGTCGCAGTGTTGCATTTGTCATATGTTGATCTTTTGACATCATATTTCAAATTTTACATGCAGTAATATTCAATCTCAGAATTTAAATATGATTCAAATAAATCACTGCATATAATTTTTTTACATCATATAAAATTTGAAAATGATATTTCAAATTAATAGAACATGGTTGTAAATGACATTTCGAATTTAATATGATTAAAATGACTGCACATAAATATATATACCTCTATTAATAACACATGCAATAATCTTTGTTAACTAAAAGGTATTACTGATCTACAGTAGGGCAGCATATTCGAACATATTTTATATCAATCATACATTGGATCAAACATCAATGAATGGTTCATACGTACATATTTGGGACACCATAATTAAAAGGGATCCAGCCACCAAAATCTTGATCAAATCGAACCATGTGCGTCATGTTTTCACTCGATCGAATCGCATTGGATCTGTATTAGTCGCTTGGGAACTTGCAATTAATTCGATTAGGATTCCACTCGATCGATCATGACGACGTCGCGGCGCCTCTCATATCCTATGAGTTTATAACAACTACGTACGAGAGCACCCAGCGCACCGTGCATATGCATATTCTCGCGCGCGTTCAAATCTTGAACTAATTCCGTTCGTCTATGTGTCTCCGACCATGCCGACGACTGCCGACGAGTCGACCGCCTCCGCCATAGTGGCCGGCGTGTGAGGGGTCATCACATGCTCAGGATGGATGCTAGGCTAGATTGATACTCGTCATAAATAAATGATTATTGATGACTCTATGTTATTTTGACGTATGCAGAATAACACAAACCCATCAGATATATTATTACTTTTTTAATTATAACTTGCTACTGATATAGTTTATCTATGATGGTTTTATATTAAAAAAACAACACTAATGTGATGAACATGAAAAAATAAATTTATTTTTTCTAGCTTAAGAATTGCTATCCATATTTTTTGAAATGTAGATAACAAATATTCTATTATATCTACAAACAGATAATAATCCACATAATTAAACACAAACTCATATATTCATATACACATATGTATACAAACCTATAATTTGTGATATATATTTAAAATCCACTTATATAGATATAGAGCAATGTCATTTGATATTTTTAGCTAAAAACTTACTCCTGCAAAATATTAAAATATTACATGAATATGACATGTAATGTGATAGAAATTATAAATAATATTATTGAGTATCAGAGTATACCGTATAATTTAGAATTAGTAAGTCACGAAGCATCTTTTATAAAAATACAAATAGACAATTCATAACATATATATATATATACATAATTATTAATTTGTATTATAAGATATAATATTATTTTGTCTTAAAACTCTTAATTAAAAAATATTTTATAGAGACAAACACATTCTTAATGTCTACTTCGAATGAAACATCTAATGTTTTACTACAAACTAACTAACGCGTGTCAAACCTAATTAGTAAATTCATAAGTTCCTAAATTTCTGAAATATTATCATACTACTATCATACTACTTATGCCATCAATTACTCCACATTCAAAATTTGAATTTAAAACAGTAGATAAGTATCCACCTAGTGATAATTTGGAGAATTTAAAAAACCTAGAAGATGCGGGGGAGCTTAGGGAGGCCGGTGCAAGAGCTCGAGGAGGCTGGTGGTGAGAAAGCTCGAGGAGATTAGCACGAGAGAGCTCAGGATGAATGACGCATAGGAGCTCGCAGAGGTTGACGATGGGGAGCTCGGGGAGGCTGGCGACAGATCTTATGGACATAGGGAGAGCTTAGGGAGATGTAGTGGTGTAGGAAGATAGTGACGTAGGATCTACTCAATTGTTGTGACTTAGGATTAAAACCGTAAGTCATAGTAGTCATCGTACCTACAATAGGCGTATAAGAGAAAGAAAAGTTACTTATGATATATTTTATTTCTAATCTCATCACACGTAAGTTATATTCGACGGGTCGATTTTACGACGGATGTTATTGTTTTATAAAAAATTATTACCTTTATATAGGGTAGAATATATATTTTTATGAGAAGTACATTAAATTTAAAAAAATCAAATTCTTTATTTAAATGATGGGTTGTAAAATCATATACATATAAGAGGTGCTCGCGTATCTCAGACGATGCCAGCCTAAACCCATCGTTCAAACCTTACATGTAATGGATTTTGCATGAAGACCTATTATAGATAATCAAATTAACTGTAACGGGTTAACTTCTAAATCCATTAGAAATGTTGTACGCTTATCTCTGACAGGCGGAAAAGTAGGTTCATCATAGGTAAAGCCTTATCTGTGACAGGTCAAGCCGCTCAATTTGATTTATGACAGATTCTTCTATGGCTCGTAAGAGATAATACTATGACGAGACACTATAGCTCATTCCAAATAAGAAAATCTGACATAATGATGGCTACACCTACACTAAGAACGTCCCCACAAACAACATACCGCTGTCCGCCGAACGTTCTTGGCACGTTTACTACTATCCCAACGGCTACGATGAGGAGTCCATCGATATCATGCTGGAGGACGACGCCGCCGCCAGGACGCCAGTGCAGTTCACAATCACTTTGCTCGACAAAGATGGTCAAATAGTTCCATCCTGCAAGTGTTACACACCATTGTTCACCTATTCCAATGAAACCCATGAATATGGGTTCCAACGCTTCGTCAAACCTGAGGAGCTAGAGCAGTTGGAGCATCTCAAGGACGACCGCTTCGCCGTTAGGTTTGACATCAACGTCATGGACAAGTTCCGCACCACGGAGATCATTGGCCCCGTCGGCCCGCCGTGCGTGGAGGTGCCTCCGTCCAACATGCACTGCCACTTCGGCGACCTCCTGGCGAGCAGGACGGCGCGGACGTCAAGTTCCAAGTTAGTAGGGAGATGCTCGCTGCGCACCGTGTCGTGCTCGCAGTGCGGTCACCGGTCTTCAAGGCGGAGCTCTTTTGTCCCATGAAAGAGGGCATGGTCATGACCGGAACCATCCAGATTGACGACAGAGGTTGTTTAGGTCATTGCTCCACTTTGTGTACACTGACTCTCTGCCGCCGGAGACGGGAACTCCACGGTAAGAGACCGCCATGGCGCAGCACCTTATCGTCGCCGTGGATAGATATGATCTACGGAGGTTGAGGCTGATGTGCGAGGACAGGCTATGTAGGCACATTAGTGTGGCCTCCGTGGGGACCATGCTAGAGTTTGCTGTGAAGCACCGCTGCCAAGGGCTCAAGGCGGCGTGCATGGAGTTCCTTGGCTCATCGACAAATTTGAAGTCCGCTATGGCAACTGATGGGTTTGAGTAGTTGAGCTGCCCGACCATACCGAAAGAGCTAATGGCAAAGGCACCAGTTCTTTAGTTAACCTGACCTAGCTAAATTTTCTGTACAAATTCATAAATTAAAGCTAGATAAAATTTGTTTGGAAGGAGAACTATATTTAATATATCAATCTTTTCTTTTTTATTATGTAAACAATATTATATTTTATATATACATCTCCATTTTATTCTGTGCCTACTACGAACAACAGTGCATATCGTTTGTTTCAATTATTGTGGTAATTGCTGAATATTCTGGCTCCTTTACATGGTCTCTTAAAAATACAGTAGATATATTAACTGAAAAATACATAATTTTAATAGAAATATAAGTGTAAAATAAAGAATTTTAAATCATGAAAAAAATACAGAAATAATCATTTGATTTGATTGGTAGAAAAAAACATACGAATTTAAGAAGAGATAAAAGACTCAAAAGAAACTTTCCATAATGTCAGACTTTCAAAACTTACATGTAATAAGTCATTCCATAAAGTACATACAGGAAAAAAACAATCCTATTTTTACATGTTGGAGTTGCATTGGCTAAAGTTTTATCTTCCGCATCACTCCTCGGCGACTCAAACAAAACTACTGCAGTCACCGCCAACTCCCTCCCTCCCTCTCCTCAACCTTGCCGTGCCCCAAGCAGCATGCCGGATGTCCGAGAGATTGCAAGGATGGTGACGATGGGGCTCCAATTCTCTCCTCTAGGCCATACATAGCCAGATACGGTGTCTTGTTGGGATGTTCAAATCTATCTATGGGGAGGTTGGCAACTGACGAAAGTGATGACGAGGCAAATGATTGGTGGTGAGGAGGGCAGCCAGCACATGCAATAAGGTGGTGCTATGATGGGCCACGGCGAAAGAGGTAGTCTTGTGGCAAGGCTGGTGGCAACCTTAGGCGGCGAGGCCGGTGGTAGCCTTGAGGCTAGCGGCGGCTATTGGTAGGCACACCCACGTGAAGGCTAGTGATGGATGCCACTAAAAGGAGATGAGGCCCATAGTAGAACAGGTAGAGAGAAGGCTAACATAGAGACCACGCTGTGTCATGGACAGAGACCATAAGTTGTTGTTGACAGCCAAGTCCTCTGACCCTGAACGATAGAGGTGGTGGTTGTTGGCGCTGGCCAGTCGACTCGGTGATGGTCTGGGTTCGACGGCGTGCTAGGAGAGTTGGCATGTACCATGGCAACGGTGGGCTAGTAGGCGTCAGTGAGCAAGGAGATGGCGACCTTGACATCTTGATCACTCCAAGTAGTTAATCCTATTCGAAGGTTATGCTCTAATACCAATTGAAATGAACTTTTGGATCATTGATGTCGTCTAGACGAGGGTAAATAAGCGTTACCTAAAATTACAAAAGCTTTGCAGCGGAATTAGTACTTACTGGATAGTCCTAGATTGCTATGGATAGTCTGACAATACATAGTATTGGATAGTTTGACAATACATAATGTCAGACAGTTTAACTACAATTGGATAGTCCGACCGACATAGAGAAAAACAAAAAGAGCCTATACAAGATAGAAGTAGAGTTTGAAAAACCTCTGTTTTTCTTTGCAAAATTTTCCTCGAGAAAAACATTCAAAATTTTCTTTGCAAAATATTCCTAGATATTCAAAAAGACTACTGTTCATCTGGGTTATTTTCCCTCCTTATTCCCACTCTTGGCCCATGCGACAACCTTTCCCTCTCGGCCTATGCTACCTGTTTTCTCCTTCATGGTCCACGGACCGCTTCGCCTTTTCCTATACGCTACCCACTCGCTTGCATATGATGTGCGCCCTTGACTTAGCGCGCTAGTCGAAAGGTTGGGCCCACCTACTGCAAACAGCCGTCTAACATGCTTAGGCGCAGCCATCCCTACCTTTAATGCCGTCCTACACCCGCCACACGTTCAATCAAATGCACCATGCGCCGGCTGTCGTCATGAGTAACCATGCCTTTAGCCTCACACTGCCCTTGTCTACTCACGTAGGACATATAGGCATGGTTGTTGCCCTAGGGATGTTGTTGTCGTGTTCGTTGAGCCACACACCCCACCGATCACACAACACTATCACCTAGCTACCTCCTGCTAGATCACAATGTCGTTTATAGTGTCACATCACCAGTAGCTGCGTCCCTCTCTTTTCCCCTTCTTTGGACAACACCATCTTAGTGTTGCACCATGCTCTACTGCCTCATGCCACGCCATAACACCATTTGTTCTGTTTAGGCCCTAGCGAGCTTGTGAGCTCTCTATGTCATGTCCTGTCTCTACCACCGTGTCACTCGTATGTTCTTCCCCTACCCCGACTGGCACTATCATTATGGTTTCGTCCTTTCACCACGAGACCTAGCTGCCTTGGCCAAGGAAGCTTGCATTGGACCACGCACCACCACCTTTCTCAGCCGTCGTTTAGCGCCGGCCCCTACCTATAAATAGGCTAGGGATCTCCTTTGCTCCACTGCACTCCCTGAGCTCGTTCCAAGTCATGGCCACCATCGCCTCCCTTCTTTCCCTTTCTCTCTCCGTTGGGAGCTATTTGTCGTTGCCCTACGCCCTATCATCCTCAAAGATAGCGCCTCTATATTCCTCTCTCTCACTCTCTTCCTACCTTCATTTTGCCTCCAACCAAGCCTAAACCCAGCCACCTCCGTTGCCTATTTGGTCGTTGGTGGCAACAAAATGACGCACTCCTACCGAAGTCCACTGCCGCTCATCGCCAGCAATCTTCCATTTTCCAAGACCAAATTTGAGCCATTCACATTCCTCCTCATCCTACACTCGATGCTCCGGCAACCATGGTTCGTCGGGGATCACTGTCGTTCAACTGGACACTGTCAAGCTTTACCAATTGTTGATGTACCCTCTGGTTTCCTCTCCCTAGTTAGAGACCATGTGGCCACATCGGACAACTACGGGTCCACCATGCCAACGTGACACACTCGCCTTGGGCCACGCCATGCTATCTGCCAGCCTGTGTAGCCAAAAGGCCTTGGCCCCTTTTCCTTAGCCCAACATCTCTTGGTCCAAAAGCCCATTAACCCACACACCGAAATAAATAAGTCCACTTTACCTCCCTTGCCCTTGCAGCCTCTCTTTCAATTCTTTTATTTTCTAAAAAAAAATACACAATTCTTTTTTATATAATCCAAAAAATAATTTAATCTTTTAAAATTCATATTTTTTAACCATAGCTCCGATTGAGCCTATTCAACTCTTAAAATTTTTATAAAATTATGATCCAATAGTAATATTAGTTTTATATTAGGTTCTGTTTTTTTTTATTTTTTTAGTGTTGCGTAATAGCCGACACCGAGAAGTAGTAAGTCGATGAGTTTGTTGAAGAAGGACAACATCAAGACTAAAGATAAGTCACTCCTTAATCATGTTGATCTTATATTTTAAATTAAAATTATTTTATTTGGAAACCATACATGTTTAGTTACATAATGCCGACCATAGTTCGATAGTTGATCTGATAGGTCATGAAACCACTCATTGTACTTATCCTACTTATTTATTGATGATCCTACACCCTTGTCGCTCTGTTGTCTTCTTGGTACACGTGCTCATCAAGGGTGAATATCGATGACACCACTATCACTTAAAACTTATCGATGGGATAAAATGAGTTTTAAAAATGGTTTAAAATACCGACACTCGTGATTAGAATTTTTATAAAATAAGATATCTTTATAAAACTTGGTCATATGTAGTCATCCTTTTTGTGGATTGACTTTCATATTGTATATAATGACCGATCTCTTAAAGAGTTTCACTAATCATATTAAAGTATGAAAGGACCTTGAGTCATACAGAAGGGGTTAAATGTGCACACTTTTTATTTTGAAATAAACTAGCAATAGAAATTAGACTTTCCTCTTGAGTCTCTAGTCCTAATATCTGGAGTATGCAAACTAGCATTTTTGTTAGACATAGAGACTAGTTCGGATTCTTCGGTTATATAGTCCAAAGATTGCATACCTACTTCAAAATGTTTAAGGTACACTCAAAAGGTGACGAAGCTTGAGCGTTGGGAAGGAAGTAAGAAAATAAAATCATAGAGAATATAATAGGTAACGTGATGCTAGGAGACAAGCAATTTTTTATCAAATTTCGGATTAACCGATCATATGTTTTCGTTGAGGAGCTCCAAAGTGTCGGATCTCTTTCGATCTTTCCTTACCAAGTTTGACCCTACAAACTAGTTTGTCTTCGAAACTCTCATCAAAGTATAGCACTTAGTCTAAGACAACTTTTAAGGTCTTCATTAGGACACCGTGTTTCTGTTTTTTATGAAGCCTGCTCTGCCAAACCAAGCTCTAAAGAAGGACTCAAAAATTTACAAATATACTTCTTTCTTTATGGAGGTAAAAAATACCTTCATAAACGTCCTAAACGATTCACACATTGAATATTGAATCCTCGTAGACAATGTCTAGTCATCTAAGAGATGTCATCCAAGAGTAACAAGCTTGTGTCTTCATCGATGTTGATACATAAGTGCTCACTCAAATATCAAGATTTAATTTCTCACAAATCACCCAAAAGACACACTTAAATGGTAGATCAAACTCAAGTAGAGTGAGAAACGTCTATAAAGCTCTTAGAAGTGATGTAGAAATGAATGAGTAGTTTCATTCTAAAAAAGGAGGGTTGGAGAACTCAGTTCGAAGATTCCAACCAAATAGTCTATAGACTTTGGATAACATTTAGCTTAGAGAAAGAGATGAGGTTTTGAGTATTCTGTCTAAACTTAGAAATTCTTGATAGGTCTGTTTGGAACTTAGTTCGAAGACTCCGATATAAATATCTAGAGATTTTGACATAGAGCTATCTTATAGGTAATTCACTTTGGTCATATAAATATTTAATGTTTAAAATAAGATTTGTTTAAAATTTTAAAACTTTTAACTATTAATTAAATATATAAATACTACCTTTTTTAACTAAGGATTTAAAAATTGTTTATGGTTAAAGGGTTGAAAGTTGTACCTAACTCTGTCATAAGCATCAAATATTCATTTATGATCGAAAATGATTTTTTAACAACTCATATATTTTTTATGATGAAAAAAGAATATTCTAACCCAAATGTAAAAACATACCAACTGTCATCCTTACTTATATGAGAGAAAAAAGTAAGAGTGTACCTGATAAAGAAGTTAATAGTCTGGGACATTGTGCATATTGCGTACTTGATTCGCTTCTGCTAGCATTTTCTGTGTTCGAGAAATAGATGTTGCTTACACTTGTTAACACACTCGAGACCTGGATATGGTATCTTTTGTTATATTCACAGTAGTCTGAAACCGCTCGTATTTTATTACCTTTTCAGAGTATAGTATCATCATGCAAGCACAAGTTTCAGATGTTCACAATGTGACCAATCAACCAGGAAAAGAAAAGGCAACACAATGTTCCAGAGAAGGCTGCAACGCGTTAGTGCATAGGCGCAGAACCGCAGACGGACAAATTAGGTTTCAGGCAATCTGTAATGATCAGATTGCAAGCCAAAAACACATGTTTCAGTTGAAGGAGAAAGCTGCAATGCGCCAAACAGAAACTTCCTAGATATGGAAGAAACATCGAACATCCTTACGAACTTCATTTTGCTGCTCCTGGATGCGAATAATCATCCCATGAATTTATTCCTAATGGTTCCCTGCGACTGGAAGTTCGAAGGATAATCCTAGCATTCACACTTCTGAATCTCTGATACAGATATCACAAATCACAGTGCAGCAAATTTGTCGGCGTGTCGATGATGATGCCAGTGACTTCTTCTGTGGGCTCGCACCTCCCTTCTCTTCACGATAGTACTTGTGTCCTCAGCAGACTTGTTGCTTTCTATGTAGCCGTCTGGAGAACCAAGTATACAAGCCAGTGGGTCCTCCATGAGGTCTCCAAATGATCTCTGCAAACATAAACATGAGAAAAGTTTAATGATTAAACTTTAATCATCTTGCAGGAAATTATTCTGAAAATTTGGATTCTGGACACAACTCACAATGTTTGTAGTTCTCTGTCCAGAAATTGATCCAGACCCATCATTTGAGTTCTTAACTTCAATCTCTTTCATCCTTTCCATAAAAGCACTGTCAACATAAGTATGGCGTAGATGCCACCTGAAAAGTGGCCTATCTTGATACTGATCGCTAAACAGATGCTCAGCAAAGAAATGCTCTTTTACAGCTTCAACCAGTGTTTTATCATCACTATGCTTGTTAAGTATTCTGTTAATGAAACAAGTAGTTAGTTAGAGCACCTGATACACTATCGAATCATAATATTTGATTTGTTTCACAGCACATACATGTTAGCTAGCTCCATCTTCATGCGTTCTTCTCCGTGCTTCAATATGAAATGAGGACTTACTTGCAATACTGTATAATATATAACCTTTCCACCAAACCATGAACAGCCTGAACCATGGAACCAATAAATTAGCATTATCAATGGAGAAGATAAAAATTAACATTATACGAATAAAGAAGAGTCAATCCATCAAATATTTTTGTAAGTTGTGACCAAGATTAATTCCCACGAACCAATTTCACGTCCCAATACCATGAGAAAAGTGCTAGCAGGTTTCATCCAGTGCTTAGTGTAACTAGCAAACAACATACTTCATCAACCATGCCAAGTTGATTTTACAATGTACTGCAAGTTTAAATGCATATATGGTGGCAAAAATCGTAATGAGCAATCAAATGGATATTGCTCTTCCTAAGAGTAGCCAGTCTGGAACCTTCAAATTTGGCTTTGGTCTTGGAAAATCAAATACACACTATGAAACTCAAACAACATGTACATATAATGTTAAAGCTTTCTACATATTGTTAGAGAATCCCTAGCAGTGGTAGGCTAACAGGTTTTCAGCTCAATTGTCATTTGTGAAGCTAAATGAGCAAGCCACCTGTCTTCCCCCCTCATTCCCTGCTGAATTGTCCAAAAACTAGTACTCGCCTGGCTACGTTTTGCTCTTGGTCCATTACTATAGTAATATAAAACTAGCCTGTGACTCTGCATGCCATCATTGATATACAAGAGTCACTACAAGATCCAAAAAGCCTTGAGATGTACCAGCAGCCAAGCCAAATCTTGGTATCCGAGGAAGAGGTAGTTCGCCTAATAATTTAGCTCCTGCACAACAAAATATAGGTAAGAAATCATGCGTTTTGTACCTAAAGCAAGGTTACCCAACAATGATGGTCTTTCAACTTTACTTTATATAAAATCAATTCTGTTAAAGCTAAATTGTTCCCTTTCTTTTAAATGAAAATAGGTTTTTACTTGTTAGAAAAACATGACTATAGTATATACTTGCAGTATATGTTCAACAGTTCAAGACCCAGTGAACCCAAATATTAATACAAAGCCCAAACTTGTCATAAACTAAGCCAAAATACTTCAAATGTAGCATATAATCCCATTGATATTTACCATGAAAAACATAGTTGATAGTAATAAAAACAACACCACGTCTGGTCCAGAACTTCTGGAAGGTGTTTACAAAAATGACAGTACTGATAAATCGGCTCTGATAAAGAAACAGTAGAATTTCTTCCATTTCAGTTAGATAAACTGTTTATGAGATGAAATGGTTATTGAGATTTCAGCAAGTGGGAAAATGCTATTATTTTGTTCAAGAGAAATTTATCACTTTCAACCAGTATTGTTGTTTTGAGTTTTGGTATATCAAAAACATTTTTATGCGAAAATTTAACCATATTTAATATATTTATATGCAGTTCACATACAATTTCCAACACTAAAATCATATAGATGGCTTGAACTTACGAACTAACCTACATAGTACCCCAAGATGAACAACTCTTATAGACATCCTTATAGCTAATTCCCATCCAAGCCTGGAAAATGGCATTACTGGAAATACCCATTTCGGTCCACAATGTTATCTAGCAAGAACTTAAAGAGACATGCACGGCCCATGATTAGATAGTTAGTCTAGCCAAATTCTATCGTCATTTCATAGAATTCTACCCGACATAAACTTTTTTACACTTGTCTAACTGCTTCTCGATTTATAATTACCACAAAAAACAATAGCATCCCAGATTCACAGATCGAGAAGCGTGAGCAAGAGAGGAGCTCACCAACAACGGCGGGAACATAATACCCCACCATAGTGAGCGCCGCGGTTGAGATGGCCTTGAACATGGTCGCGGTCTCCTTGAAGACCCGGATTGTGGCCTCCTCATGTAGCGTCATGTCGCCCTACGGAAGAAAATATCAAGAAATCCACCACCGGAAGCAGAAGGCACAGGAAGAAAGAAGACCAAAGAACCGCGGGGTGGGTGGGTAGCTAGGTGCTTCTGTTCCTGCAAACCTTGGCCCGAAGGGATTCCTCCAGGTCGAGAAGCACAGGGGTCTCCTGTAGTAGCAACGCAAGAAGCCGAAACCCATCAGTCCCATCAGTGTCACCTCACCGCACCAAAGGAGGAGAGAGAGAGGAGGCGAGATGCTGGAGAGAGCACGGGCAGGGGGGTAGGGAGGGCGTTTCTTGCGGGGGACAGCGCGGCCAAACCTTGCCACGTAGGATGCCGGCGACCTCCATCAGCCACACCATCGCGGAGGCCTCGTCCTCTCCCCTTGCGAGGTTCGTGCGGAATGGGGGAGAAGAAGCGGAGATCACACGGAGGAAGAAGGGTAGTTTGGGCTAGGAACGGTAAAATGGGCCGTATCGCAGGACGCAGCCCACAGTGTTTTACGGAAAAGAAGGCTGGATATTGGGCCGAGTGCTTCACAGCCCAATAGGATGTTGGCCCATATGTAGATCCGCAAGCATGTGAAGTGGGCTGGTCGAGACGGAATTCGCACGTACGTGCCGAATGTCCAAATGGGCCGACGACGTTACGGCCCATTGTCCACTGCTGCGCTTAATAGCAGGATAGTTATGGGCCAGATGCGTGAAGGCACACATGTAGATCCGCGTGTGCTGTGTGGGCTCCGAAACGGCCCGTCAAGCTCGGACGGCGAGTGGTAATTTGATTGGCGAGTAGCTAGCTATATAACATCAATTTTCTGTAAGTTTTTTTAAAATATAATTGAAATAAATATGCTCCATCCGCCCACAATATCAGGGTTTATGTTATTTTTGTAAAAAATTAAGAAAACATCAAAAGTACCATTCATAGTTGGGAGAATAAAGTAGTATAAAAATTGATTAATAGGAAGTAAAGTAGTATAAAGGTTAGTAGGTGAGTAATAAACTAGCGAAAATAAAGTACTACCTCGGGATCACAAAATTATTTCAAATAAAATTGAGAGTCAAAAATCACGGGCGGCGTGTTGGCCAACAATGTCACGCACTTGTTGCCCAAGATTCCTCCTTGTGTACGCGTGTGGAATTTCTCTCTCCCTAGATGCATGAATCACAGTACGATTAGACGGTCACAAATTTGAAAGCTTTGTGATAGCTTTGAGATAAAAAAAACTGCCGGATGTTTCTTAGCAATTCCGTTTGATCACCATGACGTGAACGGATGACAAGGGAAGCGTGAGTTTTTTTCCCACTTACTACCTCTATTTCAAAATATAGGTATTTTTAAATTATTTAGCAAATATTATTATATAAGAGACTTTTCCCTATATTCATCTCCTCTATTATTAAGTGTTTATTAACAAAGCTAATGTATAATCTTTGATAGGCCTCAAAGTTGTGAGGGCTTGGATGAACTGTCTGATGTGTGTTGAGGGATGTCAGTGTCATAGGTAATGGGGTGGACCGTTGCCCTAGCTGTCCGTTTGAAATGTGGGGCGGAGCTTGGCCATGTTCTTAAGGATTTTTTTATTATATATTTTTTATTAAAATATTTTTAAAAAATATTTTTTAAAAAATTATAAATCTATATTCTTAACACCTAAGAGAGGTTTATTTTAAAAAAACACAACTTAGAGGGTGAGAAATTTAACGTGGTAAACATCCGTTGGTACATGTTAACAATAGGATAGTACGAGCCTAGAAAATTTATATGTAATATTCTTGCCATCTTATCTAGGAATGTTTTTTCTTGAACCAGGGAGCCACCTGCAAAATAGACATATAAAGAGGAGTGGGCCTATTATTTTTATAGGCGGCCCGTTATAACTCTCTGGTTGGTTGGAAGTTTTTTCTCTCCTAAAGGGCTGCCTGCAAAATTATTAGGCCCGACTGTGGGAGGGGAGGGGGCCTTGAGAATTTTGCATACGGCCTCCTTGTTAGGGCGTTTTTTAGGCGGCTGTCTATAAAGGCCCTTCCAGCTATCCAAAATCCTATTTTATTAAAAAAAGAAAAAGAGAAGAGAAGGTTGAGGGTGTTTTTTAGGCGGTTGTCTATAAAAACCCTCCCAGTCACCTAAAAGTCCATTTTATTAAAAAAAAGAAAAAGAGAAGAGAGGGTTGAGAGTAGATGAAGTGAAGTGGTGAAGCCATGCTGGCCTGTAGATTTATACGTAGATAAAAGATTTATATATTGCAGATGTGTTTGTTTTGTAAGTTGATTTTATTGTTTAGTTTATTACACCCATTTATGAAGAACGGTAAAATTATTTGTTAAAAGAATAATGAACAACTAGGTTCTATGGGTTAATCATAGAAGAAAACAAAAAAAAAATCGTAGACTCTTTTGTAGGGCTATACCCTCAAGTGGTCCCGTGTAGGATTCTTATGATTAGCATCAATCTTTATCCTTAAAATTAGGACAAACAACTACTACAAGAAAAACAATTTTTAGTTTTGCGTGTGGACAAAATAAAACCAACAAATGCGTCTTCGTTATATACTACTTGGATGCAGTATGACTAGGTGTGGCGTGACACACAAAGGACAAACCTAATTTTTGATCTTCTAAGACACTTTTCAACAATATGCTCTCCAAACTAATTAGTGATGATAGGACAAAGACAAAACTAGTGTGCAAACAAAAGGATGACTTGTGAGTAGAGAAAGCAACTATGGGAAATAGATCCTTGCAAACATTACTTGTGTAGATGGACTTTTAGTAGGAAATTATATAGTTACAAGCACCGAAAGAGCCCTATCTTATACCTCTCACATCTTTATAGTCCTTCACAAGCTATCTTCTTGCAAGCTTTGCCACACCAGGTGGCTAATCTCACCATATCAAACCATGCATCATGTTGGGTTGGTGATCTTATCCAAATGCCACGAACCTTGTGACACCATCACCTCGACCTCCTATAAAATCCCTCTCTATAGGCCTTGAAAGGCATTGATATTGATCAAAGAAAATATATACTCCTTTTAGTTTCTAGTTGTGCGCAAGAAGTAGGAAAGGAAATAGCTTGCCACAACCAATGGAGTTAGAGCGGTGAGAAAACTCCAACGCTTGCCACAAGTCTTTAGTCATGTGTTGGAGCTTCCATTCCCAAGGGATACCAATGTCCGTAAGCACTTCACTGTCGACACTAACCATTTTTTTGTGCCACATAGTGTTGCTAATGAACCTATGTTGTTAAGGTGCACATTGTGACACTAGAGCGGTGGGATCTCACTAAGGTGGTGGTGCATATTGGGCCTAGAGAGCTAGACCTAAAGAATGATCTAGTGTATGACAAGTGGCGCTTCCCCTAGTTGAGACATCCATCCTATCGATGATCATGGTAGAGTATGTAAATGGTCAGCTTGTTGTGATTGTGTCCAAGATGGATAGCAAAGGAGGTGATGGTAGGAAGGAGAGGATCCCAAGGTGGCCTAACATCAATAAAAAGGAGGAGATGGAGACAAACATGGGCTTTCTGGTGGTGCAAGCTATGTTCCTACCAAGTAGCACCATTGCTGATGATAACAATACAACTATTATAGTATAATAGTAGAGTTATGCTAATAAAGTCTTCCACCAAATCCATCTTGATGCCCAAACTCTAAGTAGCACTTGCCAACATCTCTGTTTTCTAGGTTTAAAGATGGATGAAAACTTTTTTTTGTTTGGTTTGGTTTAGATCGGTTCAGATCAGTTACGGTTGGGTCAGATATCTATGCTTGGTCCTATCGTTGTCCTTGTAACAATCAATTGTACTACAGATAAGCAATGTGTAACAAAAAACAATAAGTCTATCTTTGGAATATGGAATTGATGCCCAAATTGATATGGGGACCAACCAAATTTGTCATAAGATAAGTTTTTTTTACTATCTCATGCATTAGTACACCATCTCAATTATACTTTCATCGGATATTTCTTTTTTAAACATAAATTTCCATAGTATATATATACCTCATATCAATAGACTTTGTAGTACCCTTCCCACTGGTGTCATTTTAAACCCACTTGGTATTTGATACAAAACATAGCCTTGATGGTCTAGTGTCTAAAGCTAAGCACTAATCATCTATCCAACTGCATCTCACCTTCATTTGGATTAGATGTATTTAGTCTCTCCAAAATACTCTGATAGGAATGCTAGCTACCAGACAATATCTTGTGCAAAAGCCATGTGAATTTTGATCTTAGCACCAAGATTCAGCATACTCATTATATTTTGCTCCATGTTGCATATAGTAATATTAATAAACCATATACAGAAAACCAACATTTGGATAACCATGAAAAGAGGTTGAAAAGGTCCGTGGGGGTAGGGGGCAACTAGAAAGCATTTTTAGATAATTGTGCTTAATGAAGCCAAATGGGATTGATTTATTAAAGCTTTTTCTGTGCATTAGTGCACAAGTATGTGGATGTTTACCTTTCTAAGCTGGTTTTTCTTTCCTCAGAGGATAAAAATCATGCTACATGCCAACTGAAAAGCCGTAACCACACATTTCATAGCACTGAAGCCTAGGCAATGTCTCCATGTGAACTTCAGCTTTGGCCTAAACTATATATTATTTTGATTAAACACAAAGCCGGTATGTTCAAGTTTCAGTGCTAGTAAAATTATGTCCTATTTATAATATGTCTATTGTTATGTATAATGTAGGTTTTCTAGGTCTTGAAATTCTCCAAAACTTGAAAACTATGTGCTGATAAGGTCTAAGCCTCTATAAGGTAAGATATCCAAGACCAATATGCTTTGAATTTATTCCCTGTGTATCATCACTCCAAACAAATACTTGTGTCCTTTTTTTTCTGAAACCGATAGTTCAGACAACCAACTACGCTTGATAGAGGTCACTTATTAGATTTGTTTGGTACCATAAAAACAAATGAAAAATGGTTTTCTAAAACTTTTTAGCTAGAATTGTGTTGCCACATTTCTGCATAGAAATCAGTCAAATTTTGTACTGTCCAATCTATGTTGCCTTTGAGCTGCTATTTTTTTTCTTTTGCCTCTTCACCGATCAAGCCATAACTCATTTGATTTTGTTATCATATGTTCTAATGCATGAATTCATGTAGCCCCGCTCATCAAATGTGTAAAAAATTACTATATAAAATTATAGTGTAAATATGAAATTTATAGTGTAAGATTCAAAAAATACATTATAAATATAATGAATTTATAGTATAATTACATGTTGAAACATTCTCTTGTAGAACCTTTAAGTAAACCCGAGGTGCTATAAATATAACTAGTCCTTTCGGGAACATGTACAAGTGACAATGGTACGACCTATTTGAGGTAGAAAAAGCCCATTTTGCCTCCCTCAACTATGTACTATGTTTGATTTATCTCTCTCAATTGTAGAATTGAATATATCGCCTCCATCATCTATTAAAACCAGTTCATTTTGCCCCCTAAGCGATTTGAACGACGTTTTTATCTTACATGGCATCTATGTGATAAATTGACCTGGTCTTCATCCATTGTGGCGTTTACGTGACAATATAGTTAGCACAAAACTTTTTTAAACAAATAATGGTCCACATCTCAATATCTTCCTCTCTCTTCCCATTCCTCCATCTCTCTCATCTCTCCAAGTGCATCTGCCAAGCGACACTAATCTGCACGAGAGATAGATTGGGGAGTAGAGGTGACGATGAAGGATGATAGATTGTGTTGCGTCGAGTGGCCTGAGCTTGATCTCCCCAAGTCTGAGGCATCAATTACCACCTCTTCTAGTCTCCAGTTTATCGATGATGGGAACATAAGTTCGACTCAAGATGCAGTAGGACGTAGGCTCGTCACCACTCTCCATGCTGTGGTTGCGGATTGTGGTAGTTGTGTGCCACCGTGCAGCCAATACTGACTAGCCCTGACAACCATAGTGGAGAGGCCAACAGTGGCGAGGTTCCATGTGTAGGGACACCACTCGCTTCTCAGCCGACATCGACGCCGCCACTTCCCACAAGCGCAACAACGATTCCCTCTATGGTGTTGCCTAGGAGCCGTGCGGGGTCATGCCATGGTTGATGAGGCCAATGAGCCCAAATCCACATGAGCTCGGGGCATGGAGGAGCATGATGATTATACCAATGTCGGGAAGAATGTGGATGCATATCGACGATGAGGTCGGTGTTTTAGTTGGGGTTGTTACCGGTGACATGCGAGACACGATAAGGGAATGGCGATAGCCATGCCGAATCTCACCCCTAAATCCCCATCGAGGCACCAAACTGGTATGTCTATGCCATCCTTCCCAAGCTATCGCTGCCTTCTTCGCTCTGAGTTTTGTCGCTTGTCATCTTCACAAGCTCTTACTACCGGTATTACACCATCCACATGAGAGAGGGGGATGAGACTAGAGAGGGGAGAGGTGGCGGTAGAAGGGAAGCCACACGTCATTGACATATAGGACCCACTCCATGTTTATTTTTTATTTGACTGTCATATAAACACCATATCGGATGCAAACACGACAATTTGTCACATAGGATGAAAAAACCATCTAAACCTTTAGGGGAGATAAATGAGCCGGTTTCAATAGATGAGAGAGGAAATATATCTAATTTTCTGATTAAGAAAGATAAATTAAACTCGTTGCATAGATGAGAAAGGAGAACGAACTTTTTCTATTTGAGCCTATGGGGTGTTTTCAGTCCAGTCCAACTGGGCCGAATCTGCCAGATTTAGGTTCATCCCCTCTTTTCCCCCGAGCCCCCCAATCCTAATCCCTTTCCCCACTCCCCCTCCCGACGATGCGAGGAAGGGATAGAATCCCCAACGCGAGCTCCAAACCCTAGCGCCGCGCCCTCCTCCCTGCAATCTGAGCCCCCCCGGGGGCCGACGGTTTCCTCCTCGATCCGCCGCGGCTCCGAGTCGAAGGCCGCTGCGAATCCTCCCGGCTGCTGAAGCGGCGGCGGCGGCCGTTGCGGCGCGGGAGAGAGAGAGAGAGAGAGAGAGAGAGAGAGGGGCGCCTCCTATTTCGGCGGGCTCTCTCGATCTGGAAGGCTCCCACCTGGTGGCGGTTCCTTGGTGCCCCGCGCTCGGATCTGCAGCGATCTGGGAGGTGACGGCTCCGGCGATGGCGATCCTGGTGTGGTAGTGACCCAATTCGGGAGGCCTTCCCCGGTGTGTGGGGGAGGGAGAGGCGGGTGGTTTCGGGGGATTCTCTGCGGGCGGGTCTCGCCTCTGGCGGGCGATCGGGATCGGGCTCCTTCTCCGGCGGTGGCTTCTTCGGCAGCGTTTTAGGAGAGAAGTCGCCCGGCAGGGCGGCGGAGACACGAAAGTGCTTGCTTGCTTGTACACTTGTTCATGTGCTTATCTGTTTGCTCGATTTGTCCCGGTTTAAATCATCAGTTTTTCCGCTCAATTTAAGGGCGAAGGCAATTTTTTTGCTATTTATTACTATTCTCTATCGAATTATCTGCTCTATTACAGAAGAAGAGAGGGGCAAAAGCAACAAAAAAAAACAAAAAAAAAACAAAAAGAAAAAATCAGAAGAAAAGAAAAAAAAATAGTGGACAAATGGCTGTATATTACAAGTTCAAGAGTGCCAGAGATTATGACTCGATACCAATCGTGGGACAATTCATCTCGGTTGCCAACCTGAAGGAGCGGATTTTTGAGTCCAAGCATCTTGGGAGAGGCACAGATTTTGACCTCATGATTTCAAATGCTCAGACTGACGAAGGTTGGTTCTTCTCGGCGACGGGCCTTTGTCTGGTTTCTTGTATGAGTGGATGTAAGCAAGATGATAAGGCTGAATAGCATTGTGAATTTGTGATAGACCTAGGTTGTATTGTTGTTTCCTCTGTATGGTAAACCTGGAACTTTATGATTCGCAGAGTCAAAAGTTCTGGGAATTTCTGATGATTTGTGCAGTCAAGAGTTCTGCATCGAGTCAGTTGTGTGACATGAAAGTTATGCTCTATCTAGCTATTATCATCTATAACCTTAGAGAGGCTTTGAATTTTTTGTTATGTCATAAGCTTGCTAGGACATGGTTTACAGGATTATTGGATGACTAATTATAACCTGGGCTTGAACTTCAATGGGAAAAAAAATGGTATTTTGACCATTCTAAAAGAGTTTGACGAAGTCGAGCAATCTGAACACGTTTTCAGTTGTTGAACGCATGTACCAAGTATTGCCCTCAGGACTTGTTCTTTTGTTTGCAAATGGGGTAATACTTGTTTGCATTAGCAAGAAATTGTGCCAGATTATATTGTAGGACATTGAAAGTGAAATGATACTCTGGCGGAGCCTAGAATCTACTTACCTGTTAGATTAGTGGATGTAATTTAAATATCTTTGTCTTGGTGGGTTTTGGGATGGAGTTATGCAGCTGAGGTTAAATTATTTTCCTGTGGCATTTGCCCTTTCAGAATATGCTGATGAAGCTACTATGATACCAAAGAACACATCAGTGTTGATTCGCCGGATACCAGGACGGCCAAGGAAGCCTATTGTCACAGAACCAGAAGAGTAATGTCTTGAATTCTTGGTCTTTGATTCCATACTGTACACATATCTCCTAATTCACATACATTTGGAGTCAAACCACAATTTAATTATCTGAGGGGATTTGGTTCCAAATTTGTATGTTGACTGAATTATGCATCGAATATGCAAGCTTTCTAGCGAGCACTATTTGAGATGCTCATTCATTTCCACAGGACAAAAACTGCAGAAGATAGGGTAGAAGAAATCATGCCTTCTGGTAGCACTTTTCTTGGTGATGCATCTATGAAATATGTAAGAAGTAGCCTTCTGGACTTCAATGCTCCCTCCACAGCATTTGCTACTGTACTTTTATTGGAATGTTTGGGCTGTTACAGTTGTGTTTTAACATATGGAGCTGATATTCAAAATATTAAAATTGCAGCCTGAAGAATCTGAGTGGGACGATGAGTTTGGCAATGCTTTATATGTTTCTGATTCAGTCCCTTCACAACCTGCTAACCAGGCAGTTGATGATTCTGAAAATAAAGTTGATGAAGATAGTAAAATAAAAGCTCTTATTGATACCTCTGCACTTGACTATAGGTGACTTATGTACTGGATTAGAAATTCATCACATTGATTGCTTCAACTACGACTTCTAATAGGAAGTAATGCTAATTAATTGTTTTATGCTGCTTTTATAACCATTAAACCGATGGCCATACTTTCAGTCAAATTCCTGATGGGTATGGTGCTGGAAGAGGCTATGGAAGAGGAATGGGTGGACGAATGATGGCTGGTCGAGGTTTTGGTAATCTTTCTATCTTTTCTGTTGCTGTTTTTTATGCAATATTTAATTAGAGCTTATAAGTGGCAGTAGTAGCACTGATCCTTTGTACGGAAGTGCTATGTGTAACGTTTGCAACATGTATACCTATTGGCGCAGCGCCATGCTTTGTGATATGCTATGTGCTTGTTTGCCCGCCTTTTCCCCTTATGATTTTTCCCTTCTTATCTTATGATTCCCCCCTTGGATATTCTCGAGGACGTGGTCTGGAACGTAGAACACCTCCTGCAGGCTATGTTTGTCATAGATGTAAAGTACCTGGTATGATGATGACCTCTGTCAAATCTTTGGTAATGGAATATTGCGGTCTGTTATTACTCAAAAGTCTTGTTTTCAGGTCATTTCATTCAACATTGCCCAACAAATGGTGATGCTAGATTTGACATGAAAAGGATGAAACCCCCAACTGGCATTCCAAAATCCATGTTGATGGCAACTCCAGATGGCTCATATGCACTGCCAAGTGGGGCTGGTGCTGTTTTGAAGCCAAATGAGTGAGTGCAAACTGCAAAGTTATAATCGAATTACTTCTATAATACAAAAAACAATGTTACATGTGCTTAGCACAAAGACCAAACTTCTTATTTTCGTTTTGTGATAGAGCTGCTTTCGAGAAGGAGATAGAGGGATTACCCACAACCCGCTCACTTGGTGATCTTCCACCAGAGTTACGTTGCCCATTATGTAAAGAAGTAATGAAGGATGCTGTTCTAACTAGTAAATGCTGCTTTAGGAGTTTCTGCGATAAATGTAAGTTATGCTTATGAAAACATATATTTTTTAACTTCATTGGTGCTGCTGTGATATTTTACGAGTTTGTCTTTTTTGTATGGACTACCATATTGTGTTTTTTCATTTCCCTTTTCTTGATCTTCAGTTTTCAAGCATCAAATAAATATGCTTTTTAATAAGCTGGCATGCTGCTGTGTTTTTTTGGCAGGCATTAGGGACTACATTATAAACAAGTCAATGTGTGTCTGTGGTGCCACAAGCATATTGGCAGATGATCTTCTCCCAAATAAAACTCTAAGAGAAACCATCAGCCGAATATTAGAGGCACCGCCAACTAGCAGTACAGAAAATGTAGGAAGCATGGTACAAGTACAGGGTATGCACATATATCTACCACTTGTATCAGATACTTAGTACATACAGTTTTTAATTGATGCTGGTACCTTGTGTAGACATGGAATCAGCTCTACCTGTACAACCCAAGGTTAGATCTCCTGCTGTTTCTGCCGCATCAAAGGAAGAGCCAAAAAGAGCACCAGCACCTGTAGAAGAGTCTCCTGATGCTGAGAGCCATAGCAGAGTGAAAGCTACAAATGTTGATATGAGTTCTTCAGATAAGAAGGCCCCCACAGCACCAGATGTGCCAGATGTCGTTGAAGGAACAATGGAGTCTAAAATTTTAAAAGAAGAAAAAATACCAGAAGCAACACCTATTGTAAAAGAGTCACAGGAAAAAATGCAGTCACAGGAAAAAATGCCTGTGGGTGAACAAGGTGAAATTTTTTGTTCCTGTTTCTTTCAGCTAACCATTGCCTGTGATGCAGCTTCCCTGCCAATTCAATTTCTAGGGAATTACAATATCCTCTTTTTTTTTGTCAAATCTGATCTTGTTTGTAAGTTTTGAGATGTAAGGGCTACAGCAATAACAACTGAAACAATATGAATGAGTGTGCATGTGTATTCTGTTACATATTCATTTCTTCAAAATAATAAGAATTTTTTTGTTTTTTCAGCAGTAAAGAAAAAGAAGAAGAAGAAGGCACGTGCACCAGGAAATGGTAAATTTTGAATACTCATAACGATTATGTGAAACATTATAATAAGATGAAGTTGCAAGAGGCAGCTTAAATAAACCAAATAATCTGTCAATTTTTTACAGTGCACTTAACATCTGTTTCTGTATCTTTATTTCACTTGCTAGTCATTTAAACATTGTTTGTTCCATCTACAGCTGAAGACTGGAAACCATATCAGGACTTTGGAGCTGAAAATTTTGCTGGGATGCCTCTGTGTCCGGCAGGAGGCTTCAATCCTTATTGGGGAGGGGGGATGCCGTTGCCAATGGATTACATGGGTGCACCATTTCCTGGTCCCATGCCTTACATGGGTTATCCACCAGGTCCTTTCGACCCTTTCAGTGGGGGAGTCATCCCGCAAGATCCATTTATGCCCCCAGGATACATGATGCCAGGAGTTCCTAGGTATATCTTTTAGGAAAATTTGATCTTTCTCCCCTGTGAATGACTGATTATAGATGTATTCTTGATCATAAGTTTGCCTGGAAGTTTAAGAGGAGTGCATAAACTGCAAACCTTGTAGCTGCTTTTCTTCAATGTGGTGGGAGATGTGAATTATGTCCATATTTTACTTTGGCTAAGCACCTCTCCTGTCTTTCTTCAGATCATCTTGTGCTGAAATATCTTGAATACTTTAATTTCAGGGATCTTTCTGAATTAGCAGTAAACAGCATGGGAATGAATATGGGCCCACCAGTTGTTATCAGGGAGGATTTTGATCACCGGAAACCTGATAATAGGAGGAGACGAGAAATGGAACGATTCAATGAAAGGTGACTGTTCACTTGAGATCATTTTCTCATCTTTCCCTGATATATTCTCCAAACAATATAAACAACTGTTGGCCTGTCCTTTTAGATTCTAAGTGCATCACTCTATAACTGCTGTTCTTCACTCCCTATGTTGGTCCAATTTTTAATTAAAGACATTAGTAGTAAATAGTCATATAGTGTACTTCTGAGGGCTGCTGGTTTGCAAGCTATCCTTCACTATGCAACAGTATTGAATGTTTCTAGTTTAGATTGTAGTAGCGAACTGGTTGAAGTGCTGCCTTCACAGATTTTGTGCTCCTTGAATCATTGATTTATTGTGGGGCCAGTCTCTGTAGGCAGGTGCCCTACATGGACTTGGCAGAGGATGTAATTTCGGCAGACGCTTGTGTTCTCATATCCCATGTAAGAACATTGTAGTGTTAATTGCACTTTAGTTGTTTTAGGCTTTGTTATGTTGTTTTGCAACTTTGTCCTTTAACCTTGATAAAATCCTACGTCCCTGAACTAATATGACAAATTACTCAATTTGACTGAGTACCTGGTGGTTTTCTTTCTTATTTTACCCTTCGCTGGGGATTAATTAACTTCTGTGTTTGTTGCCATCTATTTGCTCAGCAGCCTTGGAGTTACGACAACTAATATGATTTTTCACTTTGGATTCCCTAAGCTGTCTGATGGAAGTGTAATGACCTGGTGGGATCCACACTTGTATTCTTTTGGCCTATCGCATGCATTTTGCCCACCCCCACCTGGGACTCGCTTGTATATCACTTTTGTTCCTTGTGAAACTGTCGACATCACTGGAGGGGCAGAGGTTTAGGGCACAGGTTAAGTCCCAAGTTCCCTGTAGGATTGGTGAACTTTGTCTGTGATAGGCCGAACAATATATTTGAACGTTGGCATGTGGTTTGCTACTGGGTTACCTGTCTATTAACAAGTGGAGGTTCTGCATTTGCCACATTAAATGTATATAATGCTGTTTCTGCCATTGAATTGGTCATTTCATTTCTACCACTAAGTAGGTTTATTTTTGTTTGCAAAAATGACCTAGAGTCCTATACTTTACTAAACTGTATTTCAATTGCCATATACTAGAAGTTACCACAGTATTTTTCCTGCTGTGTTTTTTCTTTCAATGTTAACCAGTGTTCTCTTTTGCAGAGAAAGGGAGCGTGAACATTCCCACGAGAGGGAAAGAGAGAGGGAGAGGGTGCGAGATCGACACCGAGACCGGGATTGGGATCGAGATCGAGAGCGGGAGAGAGACAGGGACAGAGAATCTCGAAGAGAAGCGAGGGAGTCAGCAGGAGCCAATAACGATAGTACCTCAATGAGGCCGAAGGCTGTATGTGTTTTCCTGTCAATTTATTATCTCGCAAAGTTTTGTACTATCATCATTTCCATGGTGAACATATGGGCAGCAGCAGTAGAGAGGAAGGCCACAGCGCTAGACAGCAAGGAGCATAGATGGAGTCATATGCCGTTTGCACGGTCGATTCAGATTTTTACCGAACAACAAAGGCACACTCCGTTTACGCCGCCTCTGTTGTGTGCGGCACGCGTTTACTGCAATTGGGCAGTGGTGTTCTTGGCCGATCCCAGTATTGCTGGATTGCTTAATTGCCCCAAGGGTCACAAGCAGCAATCACCAGCCGGAGTGTCGTGGGCGATACCATTTTTGCTATGTCGTTTGTTTGCTGTTCTGTGTTCATCCGCATTATTTTTTGGTTTTCTCGTCGTTGCATTCATGCTTTGGGTTGTAGGATAGCATGTCGATATGGCACACAGAACCTAGTTTAGAAGTTTATTTTTTGACTTTTGGGTTGGGACTATTCTCTGGAAAGTTGTGCCGGTTGGTTTTGATTTATCCGCTTGCCTCTCATTTTTTGCAAGAAAAAACGTAAATATTGCTTTATTCTTTATTTTTTGCCTTGATTACTGCATTACAATGTCATATAAAGGTCAACGTAAAATTGTACAACGCTGCGATATTTAGCAAGATGGATAATTCCAGTGCCAAAACACTCCAGGATAATCTATATTCCTTCGTAAATTTTCTGCAATATTGAACGTCTGTTTATTGGTGGGTCAAATGCTTCCACGATTAGGCTGGTCGCAGTTCTCCGCCGTACGATTTGCATCCGTTGGCTAGGATCCAAATACATGGCGGACGTGGGTGTAAGTGTGGCACTGACTTGTGGTCCCATGTTTTTTTCTCATCCTCTTGCAGAGGTCAAGGTCGCAGCCGGACAGGTCGGAGCGAGCGGCGCCGCCTCCGCCGGCCAGCCCCGACCGCCACTCCCGTCGCTCCCCGCACCGCTCCTCGGGCTCCGGCAAGAAGCGCTCTTCCTCCGACCGCTACGACGACCTGCCCCTCCCGCCGCCCCCGCCGCCTCCTTCGCGCCACGAGGCAGCCGAGCACGCCCACGCGAAGGCGGCGGCTGCGGCGACCGACGCGCGGGCCAAGGCCAAGGGCAGCGTCTTCTCCCGCATCAGCTTCCCCGGCGACGGCAACCCTTCCGACGCCAAGCGCAGTCGCAGGTCCTCCTCCGACAAGCCCCTGGCGTCCTCTTCTTCCTCCAAGAAAGGCGCCGCTGCAGTGGTGGCAGCGGAGGACAACGACGGCCGTCACCACCGGCGCCACCACCACGACCACCACCGGGAGGCGGCCGCCGCGGCGGAGGAGAGGCTGAGGCCTGCGGCCGGAGACTACTACGGCGAGGAGGAGGAGAGCGAGGAGGAGCAGCACTTCAAGAGGCGCCCCTCGTCGTCCACCAGGCAGGAGCGGGAGCAGGAGGCGCAGGAGGAGCCGCGGCACTTGCGGCGTTCCAGAGAGCACGGCGGCGGCGGCGACGGTAACCACCATCAAAACCATGGTGGCGGCGGCGGCCACAAACGCCGGTGAGATGCCGCCCCAGTTCTTTCTGCCACTGGCAGCTCCTCGATCTTTCGTCCGGCGACGAGTAGTAGAAGCAATCTGTGTGGTCGCCGGAGGATTTCCTCCTTTGCCCGGCGACGAGTAGAAACAGTTTATCTGTGTCGTCGCCGGCAGTGCTTGTCGGTATTGTACATTTTCGCCCTGATAATTAACTTAAATTAATCTGTTGTTTTTGCTATAATCTTATCGCTCTAACCAGATGATGGCTATACAATAAGCACGCATTGCTTGGGGGCCTTATTTATCCTTTTTGCACTAGTATGTCTTTGTGAGGATATTGATTTCTAAGCGAAAATTAGTAGGCCTTTTACCATTTGCGAGGATTATGGAAGCTCTAAAAATGAGAAAAAATCTTTTCCAATACATAATTGACACATTTTCTATTCGAGCATTAGTTGATCAGTCTAGTATGAAATGTCCATAAATAAACTAATAAAAAGTCGGCCATGGGGGCAAAATCGTTCGACCCAGTATGGTGCATGCCTACCGGCCGCTGTGCTCGCGCCACCTCGCCGTCGCGCCTCGCCATGCGCATCTCCACGTCTCGTCATCCTCGCCTGCACCTCCCCATCCCTGCCACAACTCGCACGCGTACCCTACCCTACAAATCCCAGCAACGATTCACTCATCCACACCGAGACAACAGACAAGCTATCCCGACTTTCCAGGCAAGGATCGATGAGCTGCCAGGAGCGGACGGCGCCGGCGGGAGTGGTGGTGGTGGACGGCACAAAGATAACGATCGGCGAGGCGCTGGAGGCCGGCGACCAGCCAGTGGAGCCAAGCGACGCCGCAGCGATCGAGGCGGTTGAGGCGCGCGCGGCCGGTCTGCAGGACGACGACGACGCCGCCGCTGCGCAGCCGCCACCAGGCGAACTCGCCGCGCTGGCGCGGACGCCACCGCCCGGGCGGAGCGCGACGAGGACAAGATCACGCTCGGCGACGTCCTCGCGGTAGGTACATCGCATCGTGTCTGTATTTCCGCACGACGCGGCACTGGCTGTGGGTTTGATTAACCCGCGTGCGCGCGCGCGGCGCGGCCATGGCGTGGCATTCTCTCTGCATGCAGGACGCGATGGCGAGGCTGGGGGTGGACAAGGAGGTGGAGAGGAAGGACGCGGTGCGGGTCGTCGGGGTGGAGGTGCGCAGCAAGCCCGACGCGATGGCGCGGCCAGGCGGGGTGGAGGCGTCCATCGCCGCGGCGGCGCGGCTCAACCGTGGCCGGCATTAGAAACGAACGACCCACGGCCAACTCCGGGCGGCGCCTGGCGTACTGGCTCTCTACGCCTTTTGCTTACATACTGTAATAGTGTAACGTATACACCTGCTGGCTTCCGGTGATTTGTATATGTGAACTGATCAGTGATCATGCAGAAGTAAACTGACGGATTTGCTCGTGATAAGTACCGTCTCTCATCATCTAGTTGCACAACTAAAATTTGACTTTTGAAAATTAATTTTAAAGTTGATTTTTGAATTTCTTTATTATAGTCTATTTTTCAGCAACAACTTTTAGGCCGCAAACAACAACACGTGGATGTAAAAGTTTTTCCTATAAACTATGTTTGGTTGCTTAGTTCATTTTTCCTTTGCTCTTTTTACTACAGTCATCTACCTTAGTTCAGCTGTAACTATTGCTTGGAGGGTGTACATGATTAGTGAAGTTGAGAGGTTTAGTTTAGTTTGCATGCTCTTTTGTTCAGTCTCGTCAATTAGTTAACAACATGGGTTAGTTTGTTTTACAACGCATAAACTATGTAAAAAAATGCTTTGGCTATAGAAACTAGCTGTTATTTAAAACGCTAAACTTACAAAAGCGTGCCAATTTATACCTTAAAGCAGTCTTAATGTTGGTTTTGCTAATAGGGCCAAACTTAGAGTTGTTATTATCATATTTATCGATGGGTGATATCCAACTATAGTATTTATAGATATAGGATTCAGCTGATGCCAAGTTACTCACGAGACAGTGTGAGAATATGACACATACGGATTTTTAGATATGAGTAATAGCCATATTCCTATTGATATATTCGGCAAATTGAAAAACGGTTTACTATATCTAACATATACAACTAGTACATAACAATCTATGCGGTGAGATCTAGTTGGTGGCTAATAATAAAACAATTCCACTGGTCTTAACTCAATATGACTTATGTTTAGCTCGAGATTAGATACTTTCCCTTCCTGAAAGACCATTGTATTTATATCGATAGATGACCATTCTTCAAGTAAAACTCGAAGAATTACTTAGAAAATATGGCTGAATAGGTTGATTCATTCCTGGATTGGACTCTGCAGTCTTGTCTCATCAGGGATTGGTTTCATTCGTCAATCGCATATACTTCTGTTTTTTGGGACACATGTCTGTATGCAATATTTCTAGAAATGTTTAGTCTAGAATAATAGGTATGCCGTATTTAGGACATTGACAATAGCCTCTGATTTCTATGCAAATTCTCTTATAACACTTTTATTTTGTGTATTTTAGAAGCCACGTTATTGATAATATGAACATAGTTGGAAAGTATTCTTGACTAAATTAAGATCCAAAAAAACTGTTCTACCATACGAGTACGAAGATGGTGTTATCAAAATTTAAATTTGGATGAAAGTCAAAAATCTGAGCACATTCTATAATCCCACCGAGAATAACACCACTTTTCTTGGAATACAAACCATCGCTGCGTATCTATAAAATCTAGCAGTGAGATCTGTTTAAGGTTTGTTTGCCATTCCAAACTTTGACTCTTCATCTTTCTAGCACCCAAGTCTCACAACCGATGAAACAATAGTTTCCTCATAGCCTTTCCCACTATTACTTCCATGGATCTTCCATGCTCAGGCGTGGATGTAGTGGTGATGAGGAAGCTAAAGGTGGAGAGATAGATTCTTGGCCAAGATGCCTTGGCCCAAAAAGGAGGTGCATGCCTTAGATCTGTCACTGGCTTTATCTTTATTCTTACATCTTTCTTCTAGTGTGAGTTCATTTCTCCCCCTCCGAGTTTTTATCGAATGTTCTTGATTTCTATAGAGTCTATCTATTACACATGAATCCTAACTCCATAGCTTTCCATAGCATCTTTGCCCACCTATGTGAAGCGTACATAAGTGTCACCCCCTTCCTAAATTTATAAAGATACTTTTATGAGCTCTAAGTTATGTAGCGATCGAGAACCACAGGTTACTGTGGGTACCGACTCTGCGATGGACTCAAGGACTCCTATATCCCAATTACCACCCATACATCCAAGAAAGACTGGTGCCAGAGTTGGTTTTATTTAAAACATAGAGTCGGATTCGACAACCTAGATATCCCCACTGATGCACCGATGAAGATAGATGATTGGAACAAACCCATAGCCAAACCCCTCTCTCTCCAAACTTTCATCGATAAGATTTATGAGTTTAGAGTTTGAGGCCTAATGACGTACGTGTTCATTGAAGACTTTCTACATTGTTGGATCCAACCTTTGCAACATTGTCCTCATCTCATATTTTTTTTACTCGAGGGATGAGGACACATCCAAATGTCACGCCGGAGTTTGTAGTATATATATTTTACTTCAAACTCTACACTATTTACACTAAGAAATAACCTCTTATTTTTAACATTTATGGTGCAGAACTTAATGATGCGGTGATCCAAGGCCGTGCCAAGAAGGTGGTGACAGACCTGACAAGCACCACTGAGAATGTCCCCACTCTCCTCTGCGATCTCCCGGACACTAAGTGAGGTTAATTCCTAAGTCATTTCTTTTTTTTACCGTTATCGATAGCATATAACTTAGGTACTAATATTATTATAATCTTCCATTGGTATACGTTGTTGGCCTCCTAGTGGATCATTAGCTCTCTGTTGAGGATAAGGTAGCAGTAGAGCAGGCAATGGCCCAGGTGGCCTAATAGGCAAAGTCCATCTTGAGTACTGTTGCTGGTAGCAGTAGTTCTTGAAAGAGAAAAATGTTGGTGTTGTCTAGTGGTATGGTCAAAGTCACTCACCAAACAATGGTATGTATCTTCACTACTCTATAGAATATATCTTGAGTAGGAGTTTTTATTTTAGTAGGCTAGTAGATGTAACTTGTATTTCTTATAAATGTCTTCAGACCACTGCCTCGGCTCAAGGATGCCACAAGCTACTCTGCCTCAAGGGCAAAACCCAAGCTAGGTAAATAAATAGTTGTTCTAACCAATTTCAAATACTTGTTCATTTTGGGTCTCCTGACATTGATTTTTTATTCTTCGTACCTTCACTCCTACCATCTTAGACCAACAGTCTGAGAAGAAGGGATAGGTTCCGAGACCCCCATCTCCCTCATGATAAACTTTCCCCCCTCATCTCAACCAATCCTAACTCCATCACTTGCCACTGTTACCAGTCTCAAAATGATTGGGACCTACTCCGTTTTTCTGTAGGAGGGCATGTCATCCATTTGCCAAGAACTGGCGATCTAAGCCAACATTGCCTACAAGGAGATGGCTAGGCTTCAAGGCAAAATCACCGAGGTGCGAAAGCACGTTGGCCAGCTTAAGGGTGACTTGGCGATGGCGACAACCAACAATGTCACTCTCTAACTTCTAGTGCAAGATAACAAAGTCATCCATAAGACCAGAGAGAAAGTGTTGGAGGAGGAGATGGAGAAAAGTGAGAATCTCTGAGAAGGTCTCAGGGTGTACTACTCATCTTTGAGTGATGCGACCAAAAAGTTTGAGGCAAAGAGTTCCACCACCACCATTCAATGATGAGTTTACTATGATGACTTTGCTTGAAGCACTCATCGAGATACTTCGCCAAGTTCCTTCTGAGATCTTTGCACACAGTGCCAAGGAAGCTCGGACAACAATGTACACTGCTGCCGGGAACATCCTTGCATGTGTCTTGCTCCATCACCCTAAGGTGAATATGAGTGAGATAATCGAGAAGGACTTACTCAAGGACCGGTGGGAGGAACTTATCGAATAGGTGGACTTTGTGAGCCAAGTGGTTGTGAAACTCTACTCAGAAGTGTAATATTTATTTTTCTTTTACGATCCTTTTTTATTAAAACAATATCAGGCCTTACTCAGTCAAATGCTTAAGTGAAATATTTTTCCTCGATCCTCACTGTTATCAATTTATATTACTGTAGTGAGAAAGAAGAGCCATTTAGTGATCTTTAGTAGTGGACAACATTCTAGCTAGATTGACTTTATCCTCACAAGAAGAGAAAGCAAATGTGCATATTTGGATTGTAAGGTATTACTGGCAGAGTGTGTTATTTCTCAACAGAACCTTTTGGTGTCTGACTTTCGTTTTCAACTACTTTTCTATAGGGATAAACAAGCCAATATTGCAAGGACAAAGTGGTGAAAATTGAAAAGAAAAATGTCAGTTGTCTTCAAAGAAAGAGTTATCAAAAAGAGCTCTTAAAATGAGGAAGATGGCATAAATAACATGTGGGAAAAGATGTACCCCTATATTCAGAAGGTGACTTTAGAGGTGTTTGGAGTAACCAAAGGGAATAGATGTGAACTTAAAGATACTTGATAGTGGAATGATAAAGTCCAAAAGGGTTATGAAGAAGAAGAAAGAATGGTATAATCTCTTGTAACATGATAGGAGTGTGGATGATAGGAGTGTGGATAATATAGAGAAGTACAAGGTAGTGAAGAAATTCACAAAAACAACAGTGAGTGAGGCAAAGGGATAGGCTTATGAGGATCTTTACTAACGATTGAGTATAAAGGAACGAGAGAAGGACATTTATAGGATGGCTAGGTTTTGTGAGAGAAAAACAAGATATCTCAACCAAGTTAAGTACATTAAGAATGAGAAAAAGCAATTCTTAGTAAAAAAGAATGATAAAAAGCATAGATGACATGAGTATTTTGATAATATATTTAATGGTAAAAATGAGAATACAAACTTTCAGTTGGATGACTCTTTTGATGACACAAACATATGCTTTGTATAGAGTATTTAAGAATTTGTGGTTAGAGAGACATTGAAAAAGATGAAGTTGGGTAAGACGATGGGCCCTAATGGTATCCCAATCGAGGTGTAAACATGCTTCAAGCATTTAATTATAGTATGGTTGACCAAGTTATTCAACCATATTTTTTGGTTTTTAGGTTGAACAAGATGTCTAAAAGAATAAGGGATATATTCAAAATTGTACTAATTACTAGGTAATTAAGTTGATGAGCCATACTATGAAGGTATGGGAGAGAGTTATCAAGCATCTTTTGAGAGGAATGGCACGGATATCTATAAACCAATTTGATTTCATGCCTAGAAGGTCAACTATAGAAGTAATTTTCTTAATAAGACAAGTTATAAAGCGGTATAGAGAGCATAAGAAGTACTTACATATAGTTTTCATTGACTTGAAGAAGACTTATGATAAAATAATAAGTAGTTTATGATAAAATAGTAAGTAATGTTATGTGGTGAGATTTGGACAAGCATAAATTTTTAACAAAGTTCATTTCCCTTATTAAGGATATGTACAACAATGTTGTGATTAAGATTCAAACAAGTGATGGAGACACAGATAATTTCTTGATTAAAATAGGATAACATCATGGGTAAGCTTTGAGTCTTATCTTTTTGACTTGGTTATGGATGAGAACACAAGGGTCATACAAAGTGATATCCCTTGGTGTATACTTTTCACTGACAATATAGTGTTAGTCGTTGAAAGTCGAGCGGGAGTGAACAAGAAGCTAGAGTTATAGTAGTAGACTCTAGAGTCAAAAGGTTTTAGGTTCTGTAGAACTAAAATTGAATATATCAGATATGAGTTTGGCACTACTACATATAAGACGTGAAATGTTAGTTTCAAGGGTCAAATAGTGTCCATAAAGGATTCCTTTCGCTATTTGGGATCAATGTTATAGAAAGATAGAGATATTGATGAAGATGTCAGTTGTAGAATCAAAGCTGGATAGATAAAATGGCGAAAAGCATCAGGCGTTCCCTATGATGAGAGTTAACCCAAAAGATAAGACATGTTTTACAGAATAACAATTATACCTATGATGTTGTATGGTGCAGAATGTTGGCCTAAAAAATAACATATTCAACAATTAAGTGTTATAGAAATGTATATGTTACGTTGAATTTGTAGGCGTATAAGAATGGATTAGGTTCAAAATGTTGATATATGTGATAGGCTAAGGGTAGCACCAATTAAAGAAAAACTTATACAACACTATTTGAGATGATTTAGATATATCCAACGGAGACCTGTAGAGATACCCGTATATAGTGAAATCCTAAGATATGATAATAATGTGAGGAGAGGTAGGGGAAGGCTGAAATTGATATGGGAGTAGGCAATAAAACTATACTTGAATTGTTGGAATATTTCTAAAGTTTTGGTCTTAAATAGGAGTGCATGAAAAACATCTATTTTTGTGCCTGAAACTTGATTTGTGGCTTCTGTGGGTTTTATTTCTAGCCTACCCCAATTTTCTGGATTGAAAGGTTTAATGATGATGATGATGAAGAGGAGGAGGAAGAAGAGATTGTGGTGACTGACCAGCAATGTGGTTAAGAAACCATGCAAGTAGGCAAACCTAGACACTCTCCAGCCAATCCTTTCCCATATTTTTGTGCTTCTAGCCATGTTAAGGAGCTAGAGGCACGTATCAAGTTTCTCTAAATGGAGCTTGTTGGTATACCTTCACTCACACACACATTTCCTTATTTATCCCCATGTTAGGCAACAAACTAAGAAACTCTTTGTCCATAGTAGATATCACATACTCTAAAGGAGCTCGCAATCATGATAATGAGAAGCTAGAGAAGTCAAAAGCCAACCACCAAATTTTTGCCAAGGACCAAGAAATGAAACTCTATAAGAGTAGAGACATCTAGTTCCTGGTTTATTTAGAGAATTCATACAAGCTCCTTCGCGTTACCTGCTGAGAACTCTACATTATCATCTAGAGCCAAAAAGGAAGTCTTCAGAGATATCTAGACTAGATCAAGAAAACTAACAGCATCCTCATGAAGCTTCCTAACCAAATCAATGAATGCCTAAGAGCTGATTTCAAGTGTTTAGGTTGGTTTGGAGGGGCCCATGTTCTTGCTTGCCTCAAGGATCAGTGTCCGAATTGGAACCTATAATTCATGAACTTGGATTTTATGTGTTCTCAGAGTCCACCATCTAAGATTGATGCTCTAGCCTAGTCCTTCATTGGCCTCATGGGAAATGTATTTAGGATAGTTGAGTGGCATTCGCCAGCTTGGTAAGTTATTCCTGCAAAGGGAGAACTTGATGAGAGGACATTAATATTTGTAATATATAATCCTTATATCTACTCTGAGTTAAGAAAGCAAGTATAATGGAATAAAAGTGCATGTTTATTTGTCAATTTTATTTGTGTTGATAAGGTACTTAAAGTGTTATTAAGCACTTCCCTAGCACGCGACTATTTTATTGGAAATCATATTTCCGAGAACGCAACCACACTTTACTCCACTGTACTCTAAAATTGAAATAATCCTAGCCTTCAGCTATAAGTTCAAATTTTATCAGACTTAAACCCTATGAATGCACTATCATGAGGAGCAAAAATTCTCCTATCCCCTAGCTGATAAAAAATATATAGCATCCCCTAACTATAATTAGGCAGAGAGTGTATACAAAACGTAGGAGTTGTGTAGTCTGACTAAAATTGGAGTGACTATAAAGAACACAATTTTAGGGAATGTCACATAATTTTATTATGTATAGGACAAGAGGATACACACATAATAATCATACATATAGGACCGATTAAACATAGAATTTACGTATCTAGTCAATGTTTCATAAACTTGATAACTTGTGGCCTTCGTTGTCTGTAATTTTATACGGTCCTAGTCAAAGTACTCGGACCATCTTGTAGAGACCCTCCCACTTAGGTGAGAGTTTATTTTTTGCTTGCTTGGCTCTGTAGGACAAAGTCTCCTACATCAAATACGCGAGCTCAAATATATATTTTTATATCGAGGAAGAGTCTACTAATATTGTGCCATTCTGATGGCAACACGTTCTTGGTGTTCCTTAAGATAATTGATGTCATCTGCATGCCGCTTATCCTGTTCCTCATCAGAGTAATTTTCTACTCGAATAGAAACCTAGCATAACTTAGTTGGGAGCATAGCCTTGGCTCCGTACACAAGAAAGAAAGGAGTCTCCTTTATAGCCATTGTTGGCATTATCCGTGCAGCCCACAGTACTTATTCAAGTTTATCACTGTAGTGACAATCACAAGTCATCAGTTGGTCGTACACCTAGATTTTTATACCTTGTAGTACTACTTATTTTGTGCATTCAACTTTGTCATTGCTCCGAGGATGTGAGGCTGACACAAAGCATATCTAGACTCCTAATCTAATGCAGTAATCTTGGAAGTCACCGCTTTTAAAACGAGAGCCATTACCTATTAGTATAAGATGAGTAAGATCAAATCTACATAAGATACCTTTCATGAATTTGATAGTATTTTTGGTCTTTGTTTCTTGTATAGTCATCACTTATATCCATTTAGTGAACTTATTGGTTACCACGAACAAGAATGTTTTATCGCCATATCGCGCTACAAGGAATGGTCCTAGGATGTCTAGCCCCTAGCATGAGAAGGCTCATGGTAGGGGTATCGTCTAAGGGGCTTGTGCTTGCATCTTGCTATACGTGCTATAAAATTGATAAGCTTTATAATGACGAACTAAGTCATAAGCTTCTTGCATGGTGATAGGCTAGAAAAAACCATGTTGAAAGGCTTTTTCGACTAGTGTTAGTCCTGCAGCACGGTTTTTGCATATTCCTTCATAAATGTCATGGAATAGTGTGATGCTATCTTTCCAAGAGACACATTTTAGCAGTACTCCATTAGGCCCTCATTTGTATAACTCTTCTTCAATGATAGAGTATAGCTTCAATTGACATGCCAACTTTTCTACTGTGATTTCATCATCAGGAACCGAGTTCGATAACAGAAATAATCAAAAGAGGAATTATCCAGTCATTGTTTGCCTCAATGTTTCAATGATACTATCAACTTTGTCGATGTTTGTGGGAGATGTAGCCTCATGCTATTGTTAGCATCTAGCTATATATCCACGTCATTGGTATTACTAACACAATGTTTTGTCAGAACTTCTAAGAATGTATTGGGTTCAAGCGATTCACGTCTAGAAGCCTATATGGTGAATTTATCGACACCGAAGTTGTCATTATGGTAGATATGATGAACTTTGATCCTATTAAAACACCGCTTCATCTTTCTCACCTTTGCCTAGTACTTTGTTAATTCCTTGTTCAAACACCAATACCCCTTGTGCACCTGATTAGTGACTAGTTGTTAGTTCTCTTTCATAATTAGTCATTTTATTCTAAGTGCAGAGAATGCTCAGAGTTCTGCTAGGAGAGCTTCATACTCAAAAGTGTTATTGGAGGACTTAAAGTCAAGTTGCATTGCATACTTGAGCTTTTCTCTAGTTGGTGATATCAATACGACAACGACCTCAACACCTCGTCTATTCATTGCTCCATTGTCTAGGTTTCATTAAGCATATTGTCGATCTTCGTTTCCACTATTGCGGTCTAGTTAGTGATAAAATCAGTTAAAACTTAGGATTTTTTAGCTGTACGAGGAACAAAATTAACATCGAATTGACTGAGCTATATGACCCACTTGGCTATGCATCCTACCACTTTTTTGCTTTGAGTCACTTCTTCGAGTGGGAAGGAAGAGACATATGTGACCTCTTGGGCTTGGAAGCAATGGCATAGTTTTCTTGATGTCATGAGGATTGTGTAGAGCAACTTCTAGATCATGAGGTATCTTGTTTTATCATCATGGAGTACTTCGTTAACATAGTCGGCTAGTCATTTTATGCCATTTCATTCGACAATGAGAACTATGTTGACTGAGTAGGTGTAGCTACGATGTATAGCAATAATTCCTCTCAAGGTCAGGGGGCGATAAGGACAAGAGGGTTGAAGAAAGGCATTCTCGGTGTCTTGAGTCCACTCAAATTTGTTGCCCTTCTTCAAGAGGTTGAAAAAAGACATCATCATTTCTCCCTTTCGTGCCACAAATCTACTCAAAGCGGCCATGCACCCTATTAGCTTCTACAACAACTTGAGTCTTGATGGTGATTTTATTTCCTCGATCGCCTTGTTCTTTTTAGGATTTACCTCAATTTCCCTGCCTGGGACAAGGAAGTCGAGTAGTTTTCCAGACTATACTTCGAACGTGCACTTCTTCGAGTTCATCTTCAGCCTATATTTTTAGAGATTGTAGAATGTTTTCTCGAGGTCTTCAATCAAGTGATCTCAGGTCTTAGTCTTAACAACGACGTCTTCTATGTATGTGTTAACGCCAAAATCTAGACGATCCGATGGCGCTCAAGCCGATCGGCTGGGAGATCCGATGGGGCTAAAGCCGATCGGCTGAGAGGTCTGATAAAGGGTTTAATGCAGTCATCGGCCAATAGAGATACTGAGACAAAGCCGATGAAAAACTGTAGAAAAGCCGATCAGATTAGTGAAAGATTGGATCGGCTTGAAGACAGGGGATTGTCCAATCAGGATCAGGTTCGAGAAGCCCGAGGGAAGAAAGGAGAAGTATCGGCTTGACTAAAAGAAGGTCCGATAGCTACAGTGGAGAAGCCGATTAGGTTGTAGCAAAGGAAGACTCGATTACAAATTGGAAGATTATTCAGATGAAACCGGGTTTGGGGAAGAGCCGTGGACTCCACGGCAGGGTGCTTATTTTTGTAAATTATAACCTTACTCGATTAGGGAGGTTTACCTGGTTAGTTAACTTCTTTAGGAATATTTTTCTTTGTTCTTACTAGGAAATAATATCCAATGGTCGTAGACGTATCGGACTCTATCTGTAAAACCAGGGTATAAATATAGACCCTCTGGAAACATGCAAGATATCTGTCGATCATATACAAATTCGGCGTATCGCCACCCTAGGTCATCTAGGTTTTACCAGCGGGTTCTGGCTCTCGACGCGGGGCTGTATCGGTTAAGTTCGATCTCCGGCGAAGGGGTAGGTCCCGCCACCATCCCGATATGTCCTGCTCTGTCTAAGGCTACATCAGTTAGGTCTGACCTCTTAGGCCGATTGGATGTATCGCATCACGTCCGTGCTGGACCTATCGGCCCGTTAAGCTCCCTCTGCCGTCGTCAATCTCGTGCTGCATCGGTTAGGTCCAACCTACGGGGCTGCCGACGGAAGATCGAGCTTCAGGCCTATAGGCTTTTGCACGGCGTATCATCGGAGTGCTAGCCGATGAGTTATCCATGCTCTGTGCTTCACGTCCAGCGTATTGGTCCCTCGGCCGATACGCATCAGCCTTTAGAGGCGTCCCACGACACGTAACGCCAAACGTATCGGTCCCCCAGCCGATACGCACCCGCCTTCAGAGAGGCGTCCCCTCATCAGCTCAGCTAGCTAATAGGTTCGTTCCTATCCTTGCTACGGCATAGCCGATCCGGCGTCCTCCGTATCATCGCCGCTGGCTCCGGCCTCATACTGTCTCGGTTAGGTCCGATCTTCGAGGTTCGGTGTTGATAGCGCTGCCATGGCGGGCGACGGGTCTCTTGCTGTCATATCCGGAGCGGCATCGGCTTTGCAGTCCGTGCCTTCTTACGCTAATCATTGTCTAGGCCGCATGCGCCTTCATAGGTTTTTCCAGCCGATGAATCACTGTTCAGCTGTCCGGAGGGATCCCATGCGTCTCGCCATCCTCTGAGCTCACCCTAGTTCCTCCATCGGCTCTGCGGTCAACCACTCGTCGACACCTATACACATCGGCTCCCAAGCCGATCGAACAGCATCCCGATCCTATCGGCAACCAGCCGATAGCGAGCGCCTGTATCGGACCTGCTCATCTCACTTCCTTGTCAATTGCAGGGTCAAATTGACTGGCACGCCCATGAACCTCGAGACCTAAGGATCTGCATTGGAGATAAGCAGACCTCCCAGGCCTTCACTTGACCGAGCCGCCATCCCTCCCCGGTCGCGGGATTTTTTGGCGGCGAACAGTATGCTTCAACATTTCGTCTGAGTTGAGTTTAAAGAGCACTTTGAACATCTCATTGATAAGTAGCTCCAGTGTTGTTCAACCTAAAGGCCATTTTGACATAGCAGAATACACCGTATGGGGTTATAAAAGATGTTTTTTTTCTTATCCTTCCTAGCCATGATAATCTGATGATAGTTAGAGTAAGCGTTGAGCAAACTCAACAACTCGTATTTGGCTATCAAACCGATTAGTTATTCTATCATAGGGAGAGAAAAGTGATATTTTGGACATGCCTTGTTGAGGTCGGTGAAATCCACACACATCCACTATTTTTCATTTGCCTTTCACACCATGACTGGATTTGCTAGCCACTCGAGGTGCATAACTTCCTTGACGAAACCTGTCATCTAGAGTTTGTTGATATCCTCCCGAATAGCTTCCTTCTGATCTAGCACGAATATTTGTAGTTCTTGTTTGTCGAACCATCGAATTATGCTCAATCACTTTCCTGAGGACCCTGAGTATGCCAGATGGTAGCCAGACAATGACATCTTGCCCTAATATTGACTATCTTCTCAGGGTTGAAGTCAAAGAGTGATATCATCTTAATAGCGCCATTAGGCTTTACAGAGGCCTTTGGTTTACTATGCTTCCTAGAAGGTTTTTTTGTGGTAGGCAGACGTGGAGTTCGATGGACTATGTCAAGACTCTTTTTGTCACACTGTATAGCAATGTTAGCGTTCCTGAGAATAGTAATAACTCATTTAGATCCTGGATTCTTGACAAGCTGATATGCATAGTGAGAAACTACCATGACTTTCACCAATTGTGGTCCGTCTAAGGAGTGTGTTGTATGTAGTGTAGAAGTCAGTAACATTTAACATAATCTTCTCAATCTAAAAGTTGTTAGGGGTACCAAACATAACTGGCAACATGATCTTCCCTAATGGCTTTGAAGACAACTCTGGTGTGACCCCATGGAAGGGCTAATCGGAATGTTTTAGCTCTCTTCAAGGAATCCCTATGACTTCGAGTGCGCCGATGAAGAGCCTATTAATAGAATTGCTCTCATCTATCATGATGTGGGCAATCCTAATATTCCTGATAATGGGCTCAACCACTATAGGATGTCTGCTAGGGGTGGCATAAATGGTGGGGTGGTTGTCTGCTAAGAACGTTACGGCTTGATTTGACCACTGCAGCTTTGTCTCCTGTCCCCAAGACGTAAAAACATACTTCACATTCAATCTTCTTACACTCTCTTAGAAGAATATGAAGTTGAACTGCCAAAGATATGAGCCATCATGAGATCGGGAAGAGGGTTGTCATCGTCCTCACATATGACTTGGTGACGGAATCCGCTTTCTCAACCATATGAACTCTCTGGTTAAGAAATTGAGTCATCTGGCGAGTCATCTCCTTCTATAAATCTTGTCCATTGACCAGTGAGTAAGAGCTTATTTTATGGATCGGGCAGCACTTTCGACCTGGTCCTTTGCCCTGATATTTGTAACATTGCGGTCGTTAGGGTGCTAGTTCTACAATGAGCACCTCCTCTTCGCTTTGCATTTTCTATTTTGTCTTTTCTTCTTGGGCTAGTCTAGGTCTTTGATAGTGCTTGCATCCTTTTTCTTCATAGATGTCTTATTATCCACCACCTTCCCTTTTACCTTGCTTCACCGAAGAGCTTTGTCATTGAGAGCATCTTGTTCAACAATCTTAAATAACTTTATTATCATAGTTACTTTTCTTATAGCCAACTCCTATATTGTTCACTGATCTCAGATGTCAGACTTGAACTCTCTGATTACAGATGCATTGGTGATCTATGGGATTATGTTATGGTGCTCGTTGAAGTGTTGTATAAAGTCCCATAGAAGTTCACCGTCCTTCTGTCTCATAGCGTGTAAATCATCTTTGACAGTATGCCTCTTGTATGTGCTTTGAAAATTTACAAAAAAATTGCTTGCAAAGATCATCACAAGACGTAATTGAGGACTTGGGCAGGTATATGAGCTATGACCTCGCATATCTCTTGAGTGTGGTGGGTAGATAATTTGCCATTGTGTTTTCATCCACTCTAGTTGCGTTCAAGACTATAGAGTAGACTTGAAGAAATTCCTCAAGATCTATACTTCTATCATACTTCTCCAATAGGGTAGGTCAAAACTTAGTTGGCCACCTCACTTCTATGAGAGAATGGATGAACACTACACAACCTCCGCTTGGTTGAAAAGAAGAACAACAATTGTCGTATTGAGGGTTTAGGTCTAATGATGATGAGCCATTGTACGAGTTGTCATTGTCTGGTTCTCAAGAAGGCCATCATCAGTTGTTACGATCTCGACGTCGATACGGCGATCAAGAACTTTATCGATTACGTCCACTGCTTTATCGATCTTTCTCTCCTCAGAATTGATGTGGGGAAAGGCCATGATATTCGTGATGTTCTCAGCGATCTTCGAGGTCATCCCTCCGCTCATGGATCTTTCTGTGTCTCTCTAAGTCATCATGTTAGTCATGATCTTAGTGATAATGGTTCCGCGATGAAACGTCTTGTCATCGAGGGGAGCCCCATGCGTTTTTCTAAGTACGATAATTGTTTTAATCACCCTAGGGTGGAAGTTCTATCTTTGTCCTCTTGGTCATGCATAAGTGGTGATTTCCACCAGTTGATAGAGTTTTTTCTAGTTCTTCTCCCACATCTCTAGGAAAAATAGCATCAAAATTGGTGATAGAAGACTTTATCCTCTCGAACCATTCTGTGAACTATGGATTGGCGAAGAGATCTGCTAAATGTTGATTCAACAGATAACATGCAACCACCAGGTGTTGTATAGGAGTGACATTTTCATCCTCAGAAGGAGTAGATATAAATGGCGACGCCGATCTAAGTACCTCCTCTATTCCTAGATCATGCATCGGCTTCCTAGATCCTAGTGTAGTATTCTCGATCGCCCTAACATCATAGTCGGATATTGAATCTAATGGAGAGTTCTCGGATCCATATTCTCTAAGTCCATGAAGTACAGAGGGCTCCTTTGAATCTAATCCAATGAACTCTACTAGATGATTAGAGTTGACATCAGTAATTCCTATTTTTTATCATCAGATTGAATCTGATAAGAGTGAAGTGGATCACTTGTTGGTGCAGTCTTGTTGTCGAAAGTAGCTTATTCGGTAATCTCTATCTTGAACACCTTGTACTTAGACAATGAGTGAGAACTTATTTTATGGATAGGGCACCACGAGCACTTTATTAAAACCTTCTTGCTCAGACTAGTCTTCTCCTTACAAATGGCTTAGGTATGCAAATTGGTAGCTCCAGTGGTGTATTTGTTACTAGGATGGTGATGGTTTTGATTTAAAGGTAGGCAACTGCTGGCTGGGTTGAATCTCCCGGGGCTAAGCTTTCGCCGATACCTTCGCTTGAAGTGTCACTTCTCGATGTTATCTTTGATGAAAACCTTTAGAACACCAAGGCCCTACTTGGCACGCCAACTACGGGTGATACCTGACTATGATATTTATAGGCGTAGGGTTCAACTAATGCCAAGGTACCCATAAGATAGTATGAGAGGACGACATAGACAGATGTTTAAACTCTCGATGTGAGTAATAGCAATATTTCTATTTATATGTACTCAATGAATCGAACCACATAATGTATAAGGCAAAAACAATCTAACCTATCTATCCTATTCATCAACATGCAGCAACTTATGTAGCAAGATGTAGTCTGTGGCTAGTAATGAGATAACTCCGCGGATTTTGGTTCAATATGGATTGTATTTGGCTCAAGACTAGATGCCCTCCTCTTTTGTGATGTCATTGTATATATACTAGTAGATGACTCTATTTTTAATTAGAACTTGAAGAAATTCTTAGTTAATATGACTGAGTAGGATGATTCGTTCTTGAATCAGACTCTATAGTCTTGCTTTATGTACGATCGATTTTTTTTAATTGTATATACTTCTATCTTTATGGACCTCTATCCATATAGGCATATGTAATAATCAGTTATAAGAGATATGTTGCATCTAGATCACCGATAATATTGTAACCGTACTACTACTTTTGCTAATAGAAACTAAATAAAATAAGGTAAGGGTCAAGAATTTAGATGTAACATGCAATCTTGGGGTGCAAAGTTTAGCATTGACATATCGCTACCCACTTTGCAATACAATCTTGAGTTCCATATCCATTAGCAAAACCACCCCTCTAATATTGGGACTTGTTCCTTACCAATGTGGCATTATTCCTTATTCATATAGATATGTGGCCTTATAGGTTTTTCTGCTGAGGGAAAATGTGTAGAGTTTGATATCTAAGTATATTTGAAGAATGCTTTAATGTTTAAATCCAATTTCTTCTAGCCTAATGTAGTACATTCGCAACAATCTTTATAGGCGGTACCATTGTCAATTAAATATTCTGTGTATGAAGTTATCCTCAATGGACGCACACAACCCCCAACTCAATAAGGGGGCATACTCATTTACATGTTTAGTATTGCATTATATATGCACTGAAATCTATTGACATTTACTAAATCATGTCGGGTGTGTTAATTACCACCGGTCTTGTGACGCATCATTTTATCTCTCAGAGTTAGCAACAAATGTTACACATGGCTTGACATTTGTCGGCTTCCTGTACAACCACCAAGACCGTTACATTTCCTAGAGCTATGCATGCTGACCGTTGTAAAGTCATCTATAAGAAAAGCCATGCATGCCGACTGTTGTAGATTTCATCAACATATACACCTAGTTACTCCCTTCCTTGTATTTGTTCGACTCCTTTGTTCTTCCGTTTATCAGTATAGATCTTCCTCCATGGTTGGTTTTCAGGTTCGAGGAAGTCATGGATGGGAAATCCTTTTCCTTCGTCTAGTATCTTTTCATTGGTTTTCTTCCCTTGATTCTTTTTTTTTCACCTTCTTTCCTTGATTCTTTGATTGCAGTAAGATGCACCATTTAAGCCGTCGAGATGCAACACCGGTGCGGATCGACTTGCCAACTACATCAAATCAGGTCCGGCCATCTCTACTTAGTTCCTTTTTATTTCTGTAAGCTCATTTTTTTCACACATAAAAAGGCGACGATGTGGAACTAAGAATATGCGTCCCGGACTCCCGGTTATTTGTTTGAAATAAAAAATATTCTGTTCAAAACACCCTGTTTCGTTCCCCTTGTTGATGTCAAATCATGTTTTCTCGAACAAAGACACAAATACTGCATTTAATAATTCCACAATCATTTATTTCTTCTGTAGATGTCACCATTAAATAGTACAAAAGTAAGAAACTCCATCAAAATTTGGATCTAATCATTTCGATCTGAATTCAGATGGATTTATATTTGACAATTTCAGATCTGAAACCATCTGTTTGACTCATTTTCCAAAATATTTTATGAAAATTGATTTGAAATATTTATGATTTAATCATTTGAGATCTGAAAGTCATATTGGTTTTTTTATTTAAAGTCTGAAGGACTTGTGAACTACATCATACTGGTAACTTCATATCTTAAATCTTCCAATATAAATCCACCTAAACCTTTCAGATTTAAAACCATGAAATCTAAATCTTGAACATTAATTATCAAATCAGATGTTATTAAATTTCTATGGTTATGCTCTTTTAATGGTCACATTTAATGGTTGATTGTCTTATATAGAAGAAATGAAATTAATGCTTGTGAAATACTACTAATGTATTGCTAGAGAAAGAAACAGGGTTATCATCTCTGCTGAATAAAACATGATTTTAAATCTAAAAAAGGCACTCATGAGAATTTTATAAAAGCAGAAAATTTTAATGGATTGCTTCCAACTTTGTGGGTATCATCGATGCAGTTAATATAAAATCTTGGGTTGTGGTATGGACGGTTGTGATATACACAAGAAGCGTGCCACTTAACCGGGCGGATGGCATACACGGTCCAAATTGTTTTCAAAGAGATATCCTTATTAATGGATTGTTATAAGATATACGATTTTCGTGTTGGTTTGTAACCAAATGAAACAGATATATATGATGATGCATGCACGTCAATATAGTTTTGGAGGATTTGATGATTTTTTAGATCTGAAGTTTATGACTCAACTCACGAAATCTGGAACAATATCAAATCAATTACATAAATATTTACAGTTTGATATTAATTTCAAAAGATTTCGTGAATTGGGTAGTAATTTAATTTCAAATCTAAATCTACCTAAATCTTCCAAAAACATTAATTCTCAGTATATCTGTGCATGCATCATCATCACATCTTAGGTTTCTTCGGTTACAAATCAGTAAACACGCCATATATCTTTGAACAAATCATTAATGAATCACACCTCATTGAAACGATCTTCGTCGTCCATTCCAGTCACCACGTCATTTAGCACAGCTCTCGACGTATCTCCACCGTCCATACCATATCATTTGCACCAAGATTTATTTATTAACCGCATCCATGAGATATACCCAAAGTTGGAAGCAACCAATTAATTCAATTCAATTTAATACACTGCACCTGTGGTAGTATATTAGCCATGGTCCGACGGACAAAAAATTGAAAAAAACATGAAACTGAAATTCTGTGTGGTTACAGAGGGATTAGCTGCGTTGGTCTTGATAATTAGTAATTAGGGTGTGCTTAGCCTCTAATTAGTAATTATAGGCGCGGACGCTGCTGCTCTGTCCATCTCCGTCTCTCTAGTGTCTCTCGCTCTAATTAGGGAAGCCACCATCGCCATTGCTTCTCTCTCTCTCTCCTTGAGCTCGTGTCTCTCTCGAGGTCTAATTAGAGTGGGGGATGCCAAGGAACGCGGCAGAGCGCACAATGGTAGGGTGCTTCCCGGCCGCCGGGAGGCGGCGGGTGTTGACGCTGCCGCCGACGTCGGCGGGGGTGGGGGTGGGGGTGTATGATGAGGGGTCGACGTCGGTGGGGACGGGATCGCCGCCGTCGTCGTCGGCGTCGACCTGTTCGCCGGCGTTTCTTGACGATATTGATCCGCCGCTGTACCTCGAAGACGGCGAGGCGGAGGCGGATGCTGGTGGGCTATCCACCGCCATCGCCTCCCGAAGGTTGTTCTTCGAGCGGCCCAGCCGGTCGAACTCCATAGTGGATTCCTCCGAGCACCCCGTCGTCGTCGTCCCCCGCGGCAACGTCGGCGCCAGCTCGTCGCCTTCGTCGTCGTCGTCGAGGCGTCCTGCCGCCGAGAAGCCGGCCGTCGCGGCGGCGGCGGCGGCAGCCAAGGGCGGCGTGCGCGTGACCGTGTGCGGGGACGAGCCGGCGCGGCCGGTCCCGGTGTCGACGGCCACCCCGCGCGAGGAGTTCCTCAAGTCGATGGTGGATATGGTGGACGCCATGGGCCTCGACGTCGCCCGCCGCGGCGGCGACCGCGCCCTCCTCCACGAGCTGCTCCTCTGCTACATCTCGCTCAACGACAGCGACGCGCTCCCGGACATCCTCGGCGCCTTCACCGACCTCCTCTTCGGCCTCAACGCCACCGGCCCCGCCGCCGACTGCGTCCAAGTCCAAGAAGGCGGCGGCGCGAAGAATAAGAGGGAGGTGTAGCGGTCGATCGATCCAATGCCGGCCTCGCCGGCGGCCGCCGAGCGCTGCCGTCGTGCGTGCCCGTGAAACGAGTTTCTAGAAGGATTAGAAAAGGGCCAAGGGCGTTAAGTCTGAAGTGTAACGAACAGCTGCTCTTCGTGTCGCTCTCGTGCCTTCTTCTTGTTTTTTTTACCATTTTTAATATCTTTGTATTTTATTTTAATTTTGGTTTTACTTTTGTTGGTGTGCATACCTTAGCTTGCTGATGTAGGACATCTTCACTGTAATATACTCGTGATAGCTTAATTAGGGCATCATAATTGATGATTGAAGAGAGTTAATTTGATGAACAGAAGTGCTAATACAATGTATATATATGGTGGTGGTTTGTATCTCATTAGCTTTTGTCTCTTCTCTAATACATACATTTGCCCCTTCGTTATTGTAATTCAACATCGCCGTCAGTACTATTATAACTCTTTTAGCCTCATTGGTTGCTTCCTTGACACATTTAGATATTGGCATTTCCAGACTTCACCTTTACTTTCTAAAAATCGATAATTGATCCATTAAGAAAGAAAATCAAAGTCACAACTTGAAATTTCAAAAAATGGGTGGAGAAAAAAGTGACAAAAGGATAACTTCCATGTGATTTCTTTCGGTAGGAACGACGAATCTTTCAGCTAGGTTTGGGGCTTTCTTTCGTTCTGGTACTGATAATTCAATATATCTAGGTTTGGTGGTTGTGCTTCTTCCATCTGAAGAGCCTATGCCTTCTTGTGCCTATCCACCGGTGGACAACGTTATGGATGTCCACCGGTGGATGAAGCTGGTGCATCAGTACATGCATATAAGAATGGCCAGGATCACTTTGTGCCTATCCATGTTGTCCCACTCTATTTTAACAAAAGACTGTTTTGACGTTTCTTCAAGAGGTATTGAGAGGTACCACATATTTCTAATGTAAAATTTGGTACATCAGTTTTTATCAAGGATAGTAAAATTTATCTTAACAAAAATAATTGAAATGCACATTTTCTAATGCATATTGCATCTATTTTATTTGTTTGAATTAGAGTAGGTCAATGTGTACCCACAGAGTGACCCATGTCCATTCCTACATGCGCAAGGGCAATGGGGATTGGCTACTATTACTTTATGCCTCCTTCGATACGGAGGAATTTTGCAGAATTTTTTGAAGAAATGAACTTATTACTGTAAAATCATGTGCTCCTTTGGAATGAAGGATTGTAAAAAATGCACGAGCAGGGAAAAAGTAGTAAATGGGTGTCATGCCTATTTATTCCTATAGGAATTATAAACATTGGAAAATTTCAAAATTAAATATCATTTGAATGACAAAGTAAAAACGCATGAACTTAGGGCTACTTTGGATTGAAGGATTTTCATGGGAATCTTGAAGGATTCAAATCCTTTGGAATTTTTCCTAACTTGGTTGTTTGGAACATAGGATTGGAAGTTGATAACAAATTCCTAAGGATTGCTATCCTATAGTTAAATTCCATAGGAAATTTGCACATGAACCTCATTTCATTTTTCTTTTGAGAAGTCCAATACAGCTTTTCTCTTTGTCTTTCTTCTCTCTCTTGAAAGTTATCAACTTCCCATTTTATTTTCATGTGAGCCATCCAAACACATCATCTTTCAAAATACTGTTCTTTTGGATTCCCATGGTATTCATCTATACATGACATTTCAAGGTTTCTTTGGAACATGGGATTGAAATGTCATGTAGGAACGAATTTTGCAGGAATAAAAAAAACATGAATATGAAAAATGATGTGTTTGAATAGCTCATAGGAAAATAATATATGAATTTGGAAGGATTCTAGAAAGAGATAGAAGAGAGACAAATAGAGAAGATGTATATATTGAACTTCTGAAAGGAAAAGTAAAATAAGGTTTGAGCTCATCTGCTTATTTCCTATGAAATTGAGGTATAAGAATGCAATCCAAAGGAATTTGACACCCTCCAACCCCATGTTCCAAATAACCTACTTAATTAGGAAAAATAAATCCTTATGACTTGAATCCTAAAAAGTTCCCATGGAAAATCCTTCAATACATAGGAGCCATCTCAATCTTGTGTTTTTAAAATCATGCATTCCAAATAACCCCTTAAAGTCATAGGAAGAAGAAAAATATGAGGTATGAACTTATGCTTATTTTCCTCTAAAATTCATGTTACTATGGAATGGAAATTACGCACACTAATTATGTCTGACAACAATGTCTTCTTTTCGATCTCCATCAATTTCTTTTCAGCAAGATGACAACGTACCTCCCGTGTATCTAAACATTTCACAGAATTTTCTTTGAGCAAAATACAGTTGGGAGGTTAATCTCACTGAATTTTCTCTTGACAAATACAGTCCACAATAATTGAGATGAATAGTGCATCCGTGTACGTCGTAGCCAACATTACACCGGCCGGAAACCATGCGTCTACCCTTAATCAACAACCAAGCCCACAGCAAAAATACTACGAAAATCACCTGGCCTCTGTAATCAATATTGATCAAATCGCCAATCAGTGCATGCAACACGAGAGAGAGATCCACGAGCAAAATGATACATGGAGATGGCGAGGTTGTGAGCAATTACACCGGGGTAGGAGGAGGACGGAGACATGGCAACTGCTACACTAGCTACAGCATTAGCAGATACTGCAAGCTTCAACAACTGGTGATGGCCTGCCTCTGAATTTACTTGAGTTTTCTCGCTGCCTCCATCGATCGTAAACACTTACACAGCTGTATTACCTCCGTCCAAAGAAAACTCGTTTTCCTGTACGAATCAGGCAGAGGAAAGCAGCTCCCCCGCACCCGAATTTGCTATTAGCCACGCCGCATGGCATCATTTCATTTGGCATGGAAACCGGCTGACATGCATGTCAGGGGCATGCAGCATGCCCGGCCGGATTGGCCTGCAGTAGTGCAGCGTCAGATCGAGCATGAGCGTGCGTGCTAACAAATTACCTGTGAGAGATTTTCTTTGGACAAGTGGCAGCATGTCCATGCTTGTCTCTTGTGCCTAGGATTCTGTGCTCGCCCACAATGGTGAATTGTCGTCAATGCTACACTCGATCCCAAATATAATTCGTTTTAGCTTCTTATGTTTTATAAAGTATACTTACATAAAAATACATAAAGATATTATGTCATCTGAAACTAGCTCTATTTTTATATATATAGGCATTACCTAACTTGATAAGGACATAACGATAATCTTGCATTATAGACGCGTGCATGCTCAATACGCAGCGCCATTGACAAGGAGCTCTAGTGACCCTTCTCCTTTTCTACAGCCCACAACGACAGAATCATTTCCACTGGACGTAGAGGCTTCAGCTACGGTCGTCGCACAACTCAATGGCACATTGCCATACTTGCATCATCTAGCTTATCTACTCCTATCATGGAGACCAAGATACCGACCCTTTCTGACAGCAACAGTTCGTGGCATTGCCACTTCATATTAATCTGCATGTTAGCTTCTTTAGAAGGAAAAAAACAGAAAGAAAAAGAAACTATGCAGATCATTGTACAATCATTATCGATCAGAGCAATTCGACGTATACGGATTTACCTGAGGTCGAGCTGCACTGCACAAAAAAGGAGGAGAAATTAAACGGAACAGTGTTGAGCTAGCTGGTGCAGAATGAACAGTTTGCAGTCTTGCAAAGAGAGGGACATGCTACTACGCCATACCTAGAGCGAGATATGGATGGACTACTGTCGTACTGTGACACACATTGTAACAGGCGCACAATTGGCCGGATCCTGGCTCCATTAATTCTTCTTTTACAAGGAACAGCAGGGGCGGTAGGTTCTTTTTCGCTAGTCATTTGCACAAAATTTAATGAGAAAATTAACAGCTGAACTGCAAATTAATTTACAAGAAAAAGAAAGTTGTAAATGCCTACATGGATGGCTTTGCCACCACAAGACAGTAGGGTTTATCCTACTGTTTTGAAAGCATAAACCGCTCTGTTGGTTTGTTGAAAACCGACCTCTCGATTCCTGCAAATCGATCCCAGTGGTATAAGAAAAACCGAGTAGTTTACACGAAAACTATTTTGCTACCTTGTAAAGACCGAAGGGTGCAGAGAAAAATAATTTGACAAGAGCAGTACTGCGGGTAGTTTCCATTATCCAAGGAAGCATCAATAAAAACAATACTAGCTCCATTCTAATATAAGTATTTTTTAGCACATAAAAGTGGTCCATTAATACAGAAGTAAAATAACCGAAATGCTCCCTCATTAAATAAAGAGATGGTTGAAAGTGGAAGATAGTTGATTGTAAAATGAAGAAAATTTTGAATGGAAGATGATTGATAAGATAACAAATACTCAAAAATACACTTTTTATATATAATAAATTTAAATTTTATTATAAGATAAGTGTCCTGCTGATCGAGATTCTAGCCAAGTAGATACTGAGATCGTAGTGTAGCTAACTCGGAGAAGCACTGAGCCATGCATGATGATGAGGATTTGGATGCTAACACTGCAAGTCATGTGAACGTCCTACGTGAGATGATGCTACGTTTTGCTTCTGCTTCTGCAATGATGAGCACAGTTAGCTAGCTGAGTTAGCATGGGCTAAACGTCCGTACGTCACTGTTTCCTCAGTGCGAAGTCAAAGGAGCACTGTTTGCAACACCAACAAACGCACGAGATGTCGAGATCGATTTGCAAGACCAATGCACATTGAGGTTGGCATTATCTAGGCGCCATACGTACGAAGCTACAGTACAAATTGAGTGCAAAGCTTGGGAGTTGGGATAATTTCCAACTGCTGCAACTAATAGCATTTACAACGCTTCATATTGGCGTGTGGTCTCAAAGCTCTACATTAGAGGCTAGCCATATTATTAGAGGAGAGAGAAAAAAAATTAGGGACCTAATAATAATACGGTGAGGAAAAGAAAAAAAATTAGTGGCCTAATAATAATATGTTGTTTTCCTCACCCTTTCTTCTCGTCCACGATACCCCTTAGATCCAAACACAACTAACAAGTTGATATTTGTCACCTCCATTATCCCACATGTCACAATCACATATGTTTGTTCATATGCTCCCACAGTTATTCCTTACGCCACCGTTACTCCTTCACTAGACAAACTACCAAATCTAGTGATAGAGCTGACCACCACCGTTCTTGCACATGCCGCCTTCATCCATTGCTCGTTTCCAACTGAGGGAGTCTAGTGTAGTTGCTAATGATGAAGCCAACCAAAGCCCAAAGCAAATGGTTGCCACAAACCCCTCAACTAGGGTTGTGCTGTTGCCATGAGCTTCACGTCTAGACCTAGACAACGCTATAATCTTCTCGCACTTTGTCATTGGTGCATCACAAATTACTAGATTCAAGGAGAGGCACCACCATCGGCTTGTCCCCATGGTGCAACCAACCAAATAATCCCTATGCAGCGTCATCACTAGGTATGTTGTTCCCTATTGACCAGATCCAGTCATGTTTGCTACCTGTTGGTAGTGGTGTGGTGACAGAGTTTTCTAATCAATGATGAAATTTTTGTTATGCGATAACAAGGTTCCCTCGAAGGCATTTTCTCTCCATCCCCTTACGTGGAGTTAGTCCCTACTCTCTCTCTCTCTCCCTTCCTTTCTCCACTATTTTCGGCTAATCTCTCTATCAGGGCTCATGTAGCTTGCAGAAGGCACTCTGACATCCATGATACCACTCTCAAATCACCTGAAAGTGCATCTAGGTCTCTCAATTAATTTTGATGATTAATGACAATATAATTAGAACAGACTATTCTCGTTAGGTCAATTGATTTGAACTCCATATCGCATAAAAAATTGGATGATGAATTGAAAATGACAAGAAGATCGAAGCAAATGGTATAAAATTGTATACTCTTGATATTTCCTTTTGTACCACACTTGAATAGTTGAATTAGATTAGTGCTCATTGATCTTTCTTTAAAGGCATTCTCTTTGGTTTAGATCGGAATAAGTCGGAATATCCAATCCCTTAGAATTTTTGATCAATTGGAATGTCCAAGATTTTACCCAACTCAACTTATTGTCTTGATTTAATTAAATTTTCAATATGCTAGAATTTTTGAGATTTTATGTAACTCGGTTCACTGTCTCGTTTTAATTTTCTAGATCAAAATTTTTGATCCCTTCATTGACAATAACCTGAGATTGTTTGAAAATGTTAGTTATGACCTTTTTACATTGATTAGAATTTCCGATCAATTTCTGATGAATGGCTGAGATTCTCTCCCAACGGGTAGAAATTGGGGTGACATATTTAAACCCTTCACCAACCATTTTCATGATTTAGCCATTCATTTCACTCTAAAACAAGCTTTTGGCTAGAGCTTTGTGCTTCTTTTGCTTTTGATTCTTGAGCTCATTCTCTCCATCGATTTTCTCTCTTAAGCTTTGTGTGCTTCACTTAGATTTCGTGTGAGTGGGTTGATTTCATTTTAGAGACCTAGTGTGGTTATTCTATCTCGAATCTTGAGCACTAGAGTTGACTCTCTACGGGTGGTGTGGCATTTATTACTCTTAGAGGTTGAGGATTCCTATATGGCTAGGTATTGTTTTCAAGCCACTGATTTGCTTGGGGTGAGTTGGGAAAAGTTTGTCTCTCGTCTCCGCAAAGGAAGAGATACCACTAACAGAAGATAAGTGTATTTGTGCAACCTCAAGAATATAGGGTTAAAAAAGACCCGGCTCTTTATAAGCTCCTCAACAAAGAGTAGAATCTCTTTAAGGATTTGAACTTTGGAAAATATGTCATTGTGCAAACTTGGTGAAATCTCTATATCTCTCTAGGTATTTTTCCTTGCTACTTGTCGCTGCTACTTAGATAGTTGTTGTTTGAGCTTTACCATTGCTATTGAGTGATTGATATAGCTATATTAGGTTGTGGCTTGCTTGGCTGCGCTTGTGAGCACCAAAATATCCGATCTGCATTAGAATATCCAATCAGCTTTTGTTTTACGCTTTTGCATTAATTTGTAATTTGGCCTGTTCACCTCCTCCCCCTTTTAAGCCTCAAATGATTCTTTCATCACCAACATGGCATCTGATCTAACCCTAGTTGGAGCTCCAAACCATAGGCTGGGCGCTAGCTTTGTAAATGCTACACGTATGTATGTCAAAAAAAAGTTCACTTTAGGTTCCTTAACGGTGGGTCGAGTTTCCTTTGCATTCCTTAACCACAAATTCACGGGGGACAACCAAGCCAAATTCACCGACACGTCTAGGCAGACTACACGACGTCGTTTGCAAGAGCCCTCTGGTGAGATCGCATGGGGGCAAGGGCGGCATGACCAAATCCACCTCTCTCAAGGACAACGGCGCAGAGGAGGATGGCTCAAGGGAGGATAGTTTGATGGTGATGGACGGGATGAGTAACGCAGCGATGGAACGACAAGCTCCTCTATCCATTGCCATGGCCCTATTCTTTTCTGCCTTCCTGTGCCTCGCCGGCTACTACCACCCTTCCCATTGATGGGTGGATGAGCCCCTGCCGACACCACTACTTAAGCGAGCTCAAACACAATGGGGTTGACGAGGTGGTGATAAGTTGGAGGAGTAGGCTGCTAGGCAGGTCTGGAAGGAGGCCAAGGTTCAACGGTGTAACGCCCCTATTTTTAGTCCATTAAAAACTATTTTAACAAAACCCTATTTGCAAAAACTTAGTTTTTTTAAGAATTAAGGACTAAGTGCCAAAGATCTCAGTTAGAATCCCTACTTGAGACCTAAAAATCTCAAACCCAAAAATATTCTATCTAAATTCAAATTCTAGAACTCGAATTTTGAAATTCAAAATTCCTCCAAAATTCTTCCCTGATACTGATCCTCAAAAACCTTCAATTCCTTCTCTCCAAAAGTACCTATTCTTCCTTGAGTTTAAATCTCAAAATTTGAATTCAAAATTCAAATTCAAATTCCTCTCTCCATTTGTTCCTTGGAAAAATCCCAAAAATCATTATTCAAATGGGTTGTCCAAACTCCTTTTCCTCCCCGTTCCATTTGACCTCCTCTCCCTCTCCTTTTTTCTTCCCATAGCAGGCAGCCCATCTGGCCTCTTCCCTCCACAGTGGCCCAGCACTATCAAGTTCGGCCTATTTTCTCCCTCCGCGCAAGGCCACCAGCCCATGGCCTAGCTACGTGCCCATCCCGCACCATATTTGTTCACAACGCCCACATGCGCACACTCGCTCCATTCGATGCGACTAATAGCGGGGCCCACTTGTTAGGTCGGCAATGGATGGCCACCTGACAGCCGTACATGCGATCGCCTCCTTCCTCCAGCTTTCCTCCGACACCCGCCACCTGCTCCGTCTTTTGACCACAAGCAGCTACCACCTCCGCCACTGTTTGCCAACCCTTGTCCGCCTTGCTCCAGCATCCCTCACTACAGCGTTGCCCTTTGCCACCCTTGCCACACCCATTTCCCCTTTCTTCCGCTCTTAGGCAAGCAACATCATGGCGCCTTTGAATCTTAACATTCCCCTGTTGTGCCCCATCATTGCAGCCATCAGCCGGCATCATCATGTTGTCACCGCCTCACCATGCTGCTCTGCCTCCTTGGCTAATGAGGCTATGTAGTGCCGAGCCACGTGCCATCGCCTCTCTCAGGTCTCAACTAGCAATGCACCTCACCTATAAATAGGCCGAGAAGCTCCACAATTGATGGCACCTCAAACCCAAAGCCACCTAATATGCTCTTTCCCTAACCTCAAAATTGCCATTCCCCTCTCTCTTCCTCCTCTCCGCCTACCATTGCCACCCCTACTGAAATCCTCCACAACCGTCGCAAGGTAGCCTCGTGTCCTCTCCTATTCTATGATTTTCATCACGCCGCCCCCACCCATCGCAACCTTGAACCGAGCCACCACCCGAATGGTTGCCACCAGCGACCTAATGTCGCTTGGCCCGAACCACCACCTCACCATCGTGCTTGGCTCTATGCCGTCGACCACCATTGTTCATTCTTTTCTACATTCGATCCATCCACCACGATTCGCTGGCCCCACTCATTACACCAGAGGTCGCCATCGATGGCAAGCGGGTGTCGTTCATCGGAATCCACTGCATGTCACAATTCGTCCGATTAGCTCAGGCAGCTCTCCTTTGGTTTCACATGGAAGCCACATCGGCACCACATCAGCCAGCCAGGCTTCCCACACGCTGCATCATTTCCCCTCCTATTGGGCCATTACCACCGGCCCACAGGCCTCTAGCCCTTCTTTCATCTTCCGTGGGCTAACGCCTTGGACTGGCCCAATAGGCTAGAGCCCAGCGGCCTCCCCCAAGTCCACTATTCCTCCCTCAGCCTCTCTTATTTCTATGGACCAAAGCCCATCAACTAGCCCACAACCCTTCACAACCAGTAAAAAAAGTCTACTTTATCTCACTCTACCTGACACCACCTGTCAATCTCTACCCTTTTTCTTTTTCTTTTCTAAGAAACACTCAAATCATTTTTCTTTTCTAGAAAATTCTTTAATCTTCAAAAATTCATATCTCATGTACCGTAACTCCGATTGATCATATTCAAGTCTTCAAATTTTTCTTAGATCTAACTAATGACACCATTAGTTATTAATAATAGTATTTTATTTTTAGGTTTTGTATAGTTTTATCTCTTTTCGTGCATAGTTGACATTGTCAAAAATCATTTTGGGCATCAAGATCTAAGGCAAGTCACTATTTGACTATTTGCTCCTAATTTACAAAACGCTTTGTTTGTAAAATTGAATTGCTAGTGTGCACGATAAATGTGATCGGCCTCGGTTTGCATGTCAAATCGATGGATTTACACGGTTGTTGTGTTTTATCCATAGGATATTAATGACCCCTATCCCTTATTGCTCCATCTTGTAGCACCTCAGCAACCATGCTATTCAAGCATAGTACCGATGGTTCCATCTAATTACCCTTGTTTATCGATACGGGAAAAACTTGGGTTGTGAAAGCTTCGAAAACCCAACATTTGGTGTCGGTGTTTTGCAAAATAAAAATGTTTACAAAAACTCGCGATGTAAAGTGAAAAGTTTTGTATTCACATAGAAGGACTGATTCCCTAAGAAATTACACTGATCATAATACAGTGCAACCACATGAATGCTATGATACACCCCTGGCTGTGTAATTGGCTAAAACTGAGTGCCTTGTATGCCAATAGATTAAGAATGCTAGGATGTAAAGTGAAGTGACATGCTCGGATTCCTAAGTAGGGAGACGATAGATAAACTTGCTAAACTACTCGGTCAAGACAAAGAGTGATGGAATTTATAAGCATGCAAAATTAAATTCTTGATGTTGTTTGAGAGTGGATTGACCCATCTATCGAGCATGATGTATTCCTAAAATGGTTTTGAAAAGGCCTTTTCACAAACCTTCCTACTTGGCTAGTGAGAGAGTAAGATTGTGTTGTGTGAGTACAGCTGCACCTCTGCACAAATAAAACTGTTTGAACAGTCATGCCCATAGTTATGGATGGATATGAAATGATTACTCTTGCATAAATTTATTTGCATGTGATTTATGAACATGATTTCTGGTTTGAGAATCATTATCAGAATTAGCCTTGGTGACTGATGGATGACCTAAGTGGTCTGAAATGAGCCTATATGACTTGGGATGTTATGTAGCATTATAGATTAGGCTTCATGAGCAGAAGCAGTTTGCTTTGAGATGAAGTGGCTCTTAGAGCTAGAGATAGACATATGAGATTGGTTGATGTACTAGAAAGGATGGAAATGAAAAGAAGCTATCGGATGAGATAGAAGTTGAAATATGTCTAAAGGCAGAAGTCTTTGAGCCGACATGGACGATCGGTATTGTAGTACATTTTATTAGTTCAATTAATCAACTAAGATTTGCCTTGTCTATTTGTGTTGCTACAAAACAACTTTCGGATCAGTCTGAGACAAAAGCCTCACTCTCCAACCGTTTTTGAGATCAATCCAAACTTAGTGTTTTGAAAAAAAAATGTTTTCAACATAGAAGTTTGGGAAAACAAACCTTGGCCTTCCTCTGAAGTTTGTATACTCACATTTTCTCAATGACTTATTAAGTACGTAAATACTCAATCATTGTTTTACCCTCCTCGAGGAAAGGAAGTTGAAGATTATGATTTCTTTCCTAGTCATAAGTCGTTGCTTGTGGATTGGGTTCTAACTATGCTAAGTTTCGCTATTACATCTCTGCTTACCGATTACATGCTCGGAACTGTTCCAAAAATATGATATCCCTAAGGTATAATCTATATATATTATATTTAGTTGAAATGATGCATCTCAATTGGCCGCGGATATCAGCATTGTGTCCTAGGACTAGTACCGATATCGTGATTCCATGGAAGTCGTTCACGCCGATTTTTTTGTGCCGCACCCTCTGTGGTGTTACTGTAGGTGGTGCTAGGATGGAGTGTGACATACAACCTCTCATTACCAATCCACACTCCCGAGAAAGTGAACCAGTTCACTGCCTCACCCGCCATCGTTGTCACGTGCTTGAGGAGGATCATCACGGCCACTTTGATTAGATCCGCCTAGCTCAACTTCAGTCCACCGCTGGCATGGTTGCGCCACAACTTAGGTTTAGCCCACCTAGATTCCCATCAAGCTTTAGACCAGATCCACATAAAGAGAAGAGGACATGAGAGGGTGAAGAGATAGGGGTGTCAAAGATAGAGGAACAAGATGAGATGACCACTTACACGTAGGTCTCGTGTTTTTTTATTTTCTTTTTGTTGACTATGATGCTATATTAGTTAAAACCGCTTTCATATCCCTATGAGACTTTAATAGTTTTTAGAGTTATGGGATATGTTATATTTGTTTTTACGGTTGAGAAAAATGGATAAAATTCGACAGTTGAGAATCGTAAATGTAATTTTTCCTATGTACGTACTTCCGCGCGACTCATCTACATCGCCAGCGCCATCCGGCCAGCCCAGCGCTGCGTGTTTCCGCCGCGATAACCATCGGCGGCCCACGGCCTGCAGCGGCGCGCAGCCCACCAGCCTCAGCACTTCTGCTCCTCGTCTAACCCAGTTTGTTGGCTCTCGCTGCAGCGCGAACGGCTCGAAGATTATGTGCATAATCGCTCACGTGAAGATACTGCCAGAGTTTGAGATCGAAATTTAAGTAATTAATCATCTTCCCTGCACATTAACAACGTTCATACACTCAACTCAACTACTAATCACTACCTACCCTGTAGTGCACTACCAAATCTTGATTGATTATGATACACTTTAATCCCAATATGCCTCAATACGCCAAGCACAGAACATCACAGAAGCAGATGGTGGTCTCGGCTGCTCTGCTTGGTTTCTTCTCAGGCAACGGCGGCGTGCGGGTCGTCGTCCTGGAGCGGCTCGAGGGACGCGACGATGTCGCGCATCAGCGGCCGCGCCTTGGGGTTGCGGTTCAAGCAGTGGTAGGCCAGCATGGCCGCCTTGTGCACGGCCCTCTCCGGCAGGTCGGCACCTGAGGAGGCGGCGGCGGCGGCGAGCCTGGGGTCGACGATGGCCATCACCTTCCTCTTGTGCGTCAGCAGCGGCAGCGCCCAGTCCGCCAGCGTCTGCTCCCGCGGCGGCCGGGACTTATCCAGCGACTTGCGGCCGGTGACCAGCTCCAGCAGCACCACGCCGTAGCTGTACACGTCGCTCATCGCCGTAAGGTGGCCGGTCATCACGTACTCCGGCGCCGCGTAGCCGTAGGTGCCCATGATCCGCGTCGACACGTGCGACTTGTCCCCCACGGGCCCGTCCTTCGCCAGCCCGAAGTCCGACAACTTCGCGTTGAACTCCTTCAATACAATTCATTCCCGCCAAATTTTCGAAAAAGAAAACTTTAGACGAAATTCGACCAAAATTTGAATTTTCGATTAAATTTTGACCCAAAAATTGAAATTTTCAATGAGATTTCACACCTCGTCGAGGAGGATGTTGGAGGTCTTGAAGTCGCGGTAGATGACGGGCTTCTCGGCCTCGTGGAGGAACGCGAGCCCCCTCGCGGCGCCAAGCGCGATCTTCATCCTCGTCGCCCACGACAGCGGCGCCATCACCCCTGCACCACCACCGGCGAACCTTGTGACCCTCTGACAACGTACGTGTTACCACGCCGGTGACCGGCGCAGCGCCACCGGCGAAGGGACGTAAGCTCAAACTACTTACGGGAGAAGAGGTGGGACTCGACGCTGCCGCGGGGCATGTACTCGTAGACAAGCAGCCGGTGGTCGCCCTCGCAGCAGTAGCCGACAAGCCGCACCAGGTTGGGGTGCGACAGGTGGCCGAGGAAGATCACCTCCGCCTGCACGCGCAACAACAGTGGCGGATTCGATCAATCAATCAATCACCACCAGCGAACAGCGAGCGAACAAGCGGCGGCGAACTCGGCATGCATTACTACTGAGTACTGACCAGCCACTCGCGGTGGCCCTGGAAGCTGTTGTCGCCGTCGTGGACCTTGACGGCGACGCGCTGGGGCTCGGCGCCCTCCACGGTGGCGACGGCTGCGACGGAGCCCTTGTACACGCGACCGAAGCCGCCGCCGCCGATGAGCGAGTCCTGCGCAAAGTTGCTGGTCACCGTCCTGAGCTCCTCGAAGGAGAAGGCGACCAGCGGGTTGCGCCCCGACGAATCCAGCCGCAGGGCCTCCACCTCCTTGGGGTTCTTGGGCAGCTTGCTCTCGTCGCTCCGATCCCTCTCCGATGGGCTCTGGATCTTGGGAGTCTCTGCAATCGCAGAGAAGCAGCAGAGACTTCGTATCAAGAACATGATGAAGTGAATAAAGAGTTTTTTTTCAGAAAATTCGGAATTTTAGTTTTAGAATGTTATGAGGTGAATAAACAGATTTTTCAGGACATTTGGGAACTTAGTTTCAGAGCATGATGAGGTTAATACACAGATTTTTCACGAAATTTGAGGAATTAGTTTCAGAACGTGATGAGGTGAATAAACATCTTTTTCACAAAAATTGGCAAATCAAATTCAGAACATGGTGGTTGCTTCTGGAGAAGCCAGATATGGGTTGAATTTACAGTGTTGGATGTAATCTTTGTCGATTTGGATTGAACAAACTTGGCGTCAGCGTTTCAGATTTTTCAGGGGAAAGAGATAATCCATGTCTAAATGAAAACTATACATGATAAGGCTGAAAGAACTGTAGGCTTACCTGGCTTTGCATTAGAAGAGACTCTGTTAATACTTAAGCTCCCTCTAAACCAGCAATTACCCATCTAACACAACCTCTAATCCTTTCTCTCTTTCTCTCTCTCTCTCCAAGTACAACACCAAGAAGAAAGCAGGGAGACAAAGATGCAATCTTGCAAGCAAGAGCTGCTACTCTCTCTAAATTCCACCAGCAACACAACAAACAAGCTAGAGAGAGAAATCACTGCTAAAAAAAGGTGATATCTCTGTCTATGCCCTGGATTAGAAGCTGAACAAGAAGAGAGGACAGAAGGAGGACAGTCTGAACAAGCTTTGATACTTCAGAGGCAGAGGGAGGAAGAAGCCGACTATGAGATAGAGAGGTTGGTGATGCTACTTCTGCAAAGAAGAGGAAGAAACCAAATCAGAGGGGCAGGACCAGTACGTTTCAAGTGAGCCATCCCTTTCCCCCCTTTATCATTATACCTTTCATGATGAGAACCGAGAACTAAAAGCTAAGCAAATTATATTCAAGTACGATTATGCAGTGGCATCTGCCCTGTTCCTGTAGCCGGTTGCACCAGGAGCATATAAGCATACAGGCCAGGTTTGATTTGGGCATGCATTTTTTTTATCCTTAATTAATTTGTGATACAATAATACACCATGATTATGTCTTTTTTTGTTGAAATTGACCATATTTTTTACACAACCATGACGGGCTATATGATGTTATGATAGCCTTGAACTCCTACTTCCCCGGGAAAAAGCTGGGGAAATTTTCACTATTTGAATATCTAGATATGATGGTATGCATTTGTTCATCCTTTTCATGGTTTAGAGGCAACGAGAGAGCTAGCAAAGGGAAAAAAATACTATATACTTATAAAGTTATCCTCACTAAGTGTAGTCAATGTAGTCAATGTTAATTATTTAGATGATATTTGGATGGTTTAAATTATCAAATCTTTCAACAAAGTAAATCTAATTTCCACCTCATGTTTATTTATATTATATAAATTCCCACGACAAACCTGTGGTACACGAAGATGAAGCAACTCATGGTTATTTTGCAGAAATCCTATATTGTTGCCTTGATAGGTCCTCTTGCTCAACAGGAAGAATTCTGTAGGATTTAAATTCTATTGAAACTTTTCCATTTCAATCCCTTAGAACAAAGAATTATATATTTCAAAATCCAATGAAATTTTGTTGGAATCCTATAATACGAAGGAAAATAAGTATGGAATTCGACCTCTTGCAAACTTTGCTTTAAGCCTATCTATCTCATCTACTAATTCCTAATCCATATGTTTTTCCTACTATATCCTATCTAAACAGTTATTCATGTATTTTTCATTTGCATTATAGTATTTTTTGCATATGCATTTTAAACCAATCATATATTTATTATATTCCTTTATTTTTATCATTTCTATGCTCCAAATGAGGCCTTGAAGATTGTTAATTTTCTGCCTATATAAATTAATCACCAAAGCAATCTCATAAGCCATGTTCTTTTTAAACTACTTTATCAGATTATTGGTTTCATGATTTCTTTAAAATCTATTTTACCCTACAATGAGTAGTAGATAATCCGTGGTAATTTTTTAAAAAAAACATACACATGTAATTTTGTAATTTTAGGTGGCTGCTTGGGTGGGTCAGCAGTCAACACTCAACCGGAGTGTCCACTGCAGAGTTGCAGATTCGCGCTGCATTGTGCACAGCCTTGCTTCTCTGCAGTGTGCACAGTGCACACCTTGTCAGATCCTGGGTGCTGGGGCTGGTGCTTTCCAAGAGGATCCGCCTCATCGATCTGTGCACGCGAGATGACGACGACGCTTCCGCTTCTGCGGTTTCTTGGTGGCGCGCGGCGGCTGCGCGCTGCCGGCCGGCACACGGATTAGGACGTCGAGGTCAGCTAGCTCGCGCCACCCCCACTCCTCCGGCTCCCCCACGTCTCCCCCCTCTTCCCCCTTTCCCTGACCCTTTCCTTGGCGATCCAGATTCGTGTCGTTCTCTTCCGATCCGATCCAGCATCCCAGCGTCGTCGTCTTGCGCGTTCCCTGCTAGTGTCCTAGTCGATGTGATGATAGCAAAGACGGCATCTTTTTAATGAGTTCGCCTCCAGGCGGCTGTTGCAATCCTCGCCCAAGAATCCCTGCCCCATCTGCTAATCTGATGATGGCGACGGCGGGCGATTTGGTTAGGGTTTTTTTGCTAATCCCCTCTCCAAATCCGTATCAACCTCATCATCTTGGGCCACTCTTTTGGGTGGATGTGCGTGTGAGGCGACTTGACCGGCACCAGTAGTCTTCGGCCATCACCAAGTTGCCACGACACCTACTTCTCCTCTATATTTATATACGCATGAAAAGAAAGATTTTCTTTTTGTCCAACTTGGTGAATCAAGAAAGGTGGCTTGGATGTTTCCCGCATCCTGCTTGTCGCCTCCTTTTTTACATTCTTAATAATCATATGCAAATGTCATGCATCATCTTGTGTATCATCTAGTGTAGGGAATAGGATGCTATTCCATGGACTCCCAATATACTGGATTGCAGTTCTTGGAACTGCATGAGTCTGAGATTTGTGGTCCCAGGACCGTGTCGTACTCGGATTCCTATGCTTGGCACTGTTCTGAAACTAGGGGGAGGTGTTTGGTGTTCACGCCCCACCCAAATTTGGAGATTAAAAATGGGGGAAAAGGGGATGAATTGTTTGTTTTGACAGGTGCAAGTGTATTCCATTCTTTGTGAAGATTGGTTAGGTGGTGATGTTGGTGAATAAATAGCGTGTTGGGGGTGATAATGATGGGTTATTGGAATGGAAGTTTGCTTGTTGGAGCTGGATTGGCCGACTAGACCTCCATATGCAAGCGCGAGCGACTTTTCCTGAGTTGAGAATAATTTTACTGACCTATGCTGCTGGGCAGTGTCACAGTTTGATGCACCCACCTCGTGTTTGATTGGGTGTCTCTTGCCTCTTGGGGCTTGATGTTCTGGTTTCTGCACGTTTTGGCTTGTTAGGCATGAGAGGTGAAAACGGTTAACGGTACTATTGCCCTGTCCATATTTATGTCTGTCCTTGCAATTTTTATGCTGATTGACATGCTTACAAGAAGTCGCTTTCTTCTTGTTATTTTTATATCCTTGGCTGGCAAGGGAATAACTATGCTGACCAGAATGTTCTCACACGACCATGTTGGTTTGGAACTTTGGATATAGTAGTGCTATGCCACTTTGGAGTAGGCTAGCATCTTGCCTTTAGTGGGTCATGCTTACTAAACAAATTTTCGAAGGACTACTGTCGTTCTCATGCTAATTGTAGAGATTACATGCTGTATAGGAGTAATATCTTTCGCCCATTCATTAGGATAATGACTTGCAACAACTAAATGCTAATCCTTAACCTGTAGTGCATATTAAAGGATGCACTCACTAAATGACTTCTTAACATGTGATGTAATATTCCATTTAATAGAGGGATCACCTGTCAGTTGTGTGGACAATCAGCATCAGTTAAGATCGGAAGGCTTTTCTTTTGTAATTCTAATGGTGCATACAATTTACGTTCCTTTTTATCTGCATATTTCTTTGGCTTGGTTCCAAGGGAAATGGGATCCAATTGGCATTCCCAAGTTGTTTGATACTTGCAAACCTTAAAGATAGCAAATTATCTTTTTTTCAATGGAACTCATAAAGATATAAATGATTATTACCTTTCGCTCACCCCTCTCTGTAGCTTCAATGCTTTTTGGCGTGAGCTATTTACAGCCACACTGAGCTTATAGTCCATCCAACGTCTAAAGTGGCCGGAGTCTTCGATCACCTTCGACTAGACCAACCACCTCGAGAACTCCTCGACAGTCGGCCATCTCGCGTTGGTGGTCTCCCTCACCATCAGTAATGTCGAGATGACCCATGTGCTCATTGATGGGAGCACGGGTCTAAATCTCATGTCTTATAGGTGTTTGAGTAACTCTAGATCCCCTTGAGCCGCCTCAAGTTATCGATGTCATAACATGGCATCGTCCCAGGCCACGCCTAGCTCCCGTCATGTTTGGCTTCCGCGACAACTTTCGAATGGAGAGCATCAACTTCGACGTCGCGCACCATAGGATCCCGTACAATGCTATCCTTGGACGTCTCGCTCTCATTGAGTTTACGACGGTAACGTATTACGCGTACCTGACCATGAAGATCCCTAGGCCCATAGGCCTTATCAAGATCCTCGGCAATATCTAAGGTGCACTTATCTGTGCTGAGTAGCAATGCTCTAACCTAGACATTATCCACACCGCTCTAACCTGGACATTATCCAACCTTGCGAGCCAAGCCAACCCAAGAACTCGGGTCCTCCAACTTCAAAACTGTGCCTTGCCGTCAGTGACATGGTCTCAGAAGATCACGATTGGTGATAGGGGTCCAAAGCTGTCAAGATCAATGGCGACCTTGACCCCAAATAGGAAGCGCACTAGTCATCTTCCTTCAGGATAATGCTGGTGTGTTTGCCTGCCAATCATCAAACATGCCTAGATCCCTAGGGAGGTTATCGAGCACCATCTTGTTGTGCGCCTTGACGTGCAACCCACCCGACAAAAATCCGACAGAAAGTGCGTTAGCAAGCTCTCAAGTGCCAATTCTTCATCCGTGAGGAGGTTGACAAGTTACTTGCTAATGACTTCATCCGCGAGGTCATTCACCCTAATTGGCTCACTAATTCTGTCATATCCAATGCAAATGGCAAGTTAAGAATGTGCATTAACTACATCCACCTTAATAAGGCATGTCCAAAAGATTATTTTTCTCTCCCCCAGCATAGATCAGATAGTCAAATCCATCGTGAGGTGACCTTTTGTGTTTTCTAGATGCATACTCTAGTTATCATTGAATTTACATGGCTACGGAGGGTAAGGAAAAAACTATATTTATCACTCCTATGAGGAGTTTCTATTATGTGTGCATGCCCTTTGGTTTGAAGAATGCAGGTCCCTTGTACCATCGAGCAATGCACATCAAGCTCAAATCATAGATAGGCCATAACATTGAGGCCTATGTTGATGACTTGGTTGTCTATTCTCGATATCGAGCCATGCTCCTCAAAGACGTGGCAAAAATATTCAATAGTCTCTGCACGACGTGGATGAAACTTAATCTTGATAAGTGCATTTTTTGGGTTCCCGCTGGTAAACTTCTGGGTTTCTTAGTGTCAAGCCGAGGGATTTAGGCTAACCTCAAGGTATCAAGCAATCGAGCAAATACGCATTCCGATGCACCTCAAGGACACGCAATGCCTCATGGGTTGCATGGCAACCTTAGGGCGTTTCATCTCAAAGCTTGGGAGCACGGGCCCCTACTTTTTAAGATCCTCAAGAAACTTGGTCACGTCGAATAAACCCCATAGGTGGACTAGGCCATGCAAAGTCTAAAAGAGTACCCCACCTTACCACCAGTACTCATGGTGCCATAGGAAAGGGAACGACTACTTTACATTGCGGCCACCCCTCAAGTTGTGAGCGCGGCTTTGGTCGTGCAGTGCAAAGTTGTGAAGGACCTCAAGAAACAAGTTGGGTTCGAGCTCCTAGTTGCTCCCTGGCCTGCAAGGGAACCCAACCTCCTCACCAATGGCAGGCAGCACGCTGGGTCCAAGCCCCTAGTTCAACTCGAGCATGTAGGGGAGCTCGACCTTCCCAGCAACCCTAGGCAACCTGTTGGGTCTCAGCTCCTAGTTGATCCCGGGCCTGCGAGAGAACCAAACCTTCCTACTAACACTGGGCAACATGATGGGCCTGAGCTCTCAGCTTAGCAGGGGCTAGACATAGGACGTGAATCATCACGCAGCCTTAGGCCACCCGCTAGGTCCAAGCTCCTAGCTTAGCCTGGGCACAACGACACTGGACTTGAGCCAACCTAGAGTTCAGCACGGGGGCCCGTTGCTAATCCAATTCTTCCTAGGACGCAGCCGGTGGGTACCAAGCAGCACCTGATTTACTTCGTCAGTGTGGTTCTCCAGGACGCCAAGATCAAGAACCCGTAGGCACAGAAGTTGCTATATGCTGTCGTCACCATATTAAGAAAATTGTTATACTACTTCAATGCCCACAAGGTCTCTATCCTCACCTTTTATCCCCTCAAGCAAATCTTGCACAACCACAAGAGCAATGGGCGGGTGTTAAATGGGCGGGTGTTAAATAGGCGATCGAGCTCACCGAATTTGACGTGCACTTTATTAGCCGCCATGTAATAAAGAGCCAAGTGTTGGCCAATTTTGTGATGGAATAGACCCCGGTGCCTGAGCTCAAGGAGCAGTTGTCTACTAACCCCGCTGACAGGGAGCCCAGTAATGGATTCTATATTGGGTCATGCACTTTCATGGTTTCCTCATGCTCTGAGGTGTGAGGGCTAGAGTGGTATTTACCTCTCTAACTGGTGAAGTACTTAGGTATGTTGTGCAGCTTTATTTTCGCGCCATCAACAACATGGCGGAATATGAAGGATTGCTCATTAGCCTTAGGGTCATGGCGAGCCTCGAGATCTGGCGTCTGTTGGTGAGTGGTGATTTGCATCTCATCATCAACCAAGTATTGAACAATATCAATGTTCAGATCCTCAAATGGCAGCGTACATGGAAGAGGTGAGGAAAATGCAGAGGCACTTTGAAGGTCTAGAGTTGTGGCACGTCCCACACTAGGACAACATGCTCACCAACCGCTGTCTCGCCTAGCTTCATCCTAGGTGCCCGTTCCGCTTGGGACATTTGAGGAGAAGTGGACTTAACCTTCTGTCTCAACAGCCAATCGAGACAGAGAAAGCCTCATACCAAGGCGAGGCGAACCTAGCGACAACTTCAGTGGGAGATCCCATCAAGGAATTGGTACCTGATGAACATGATGTATTCACCGGTAGTTCTTAGAAACCCTCATGGATGGATGAAATACTAGGGTACCTGAAGGAAAATATCCTTCCTGATAATGATGCCACTGCAAGTGGATCACACGCTAAGCAAAGTATTGCGTTTTGGTGGATAAGGACATATGTCGGCGTGGTGTGAACAATGTGCTCTTGAAGTGCATCACTCGGGAGAAAGTTGGTGAATTGCTCATTGATATCCATGAAGATGAGTGTGGTAGCCATGCATCATTTCGTATGATGGTCGAAAAAGCCTTTTGGCACGGCTTTTACTGGTCGACAACCCTTTAGGATGCCATCAAGCTGGTACATTGCCATTGGGCATGCCAATTCCACGCTAAGCAAATCTATCAACCTTCTCAGGCTGTACAAATGATTCCCCTATCATGGCCATTGACAATATGAGGGTTGGACATCCTTGGACCGTTCCACCGAACTAACAGGAGGTACGAATACTTGTACATCTCTATTAACAAATTCACCAAGTGGTCCAAGGCGTTCCTAGCAATCAAGGTCAATCAACATTGTGCCCTCAAGTTCATATGCGGCACTACTTGCCACTTTAGCATCTCTAATAGGATAATCACCGATAACAGAGTGCAATTCACTAGCACTTTGTTTGGTGATTACTATGAAGACCTTGGGATCAAGTTGTGCTTCGCTTTGGTTGCTCACCCGAGCTACAATGGCCAAGCGAAGAGAGCTAACCTGGAGATCCTGAAGGGCTTGAAGACGCGGATATACAAGAAGCTCAAGAAATATGGCAAGGGTTGGATTGATGAATTACCGGCTATGGGCTAACAGGACCACGCCAAGTCGAGTGACTAGGGAGACACCTTTCTTCCTCATTTGAGACCTTGAGGCTATCCTCCCTTGTGAGCTAACCCTTTGGCTCTCTATGGGGTCAAGATGTATGCAAAGTACAACCAGGAGCAGATGAGATGAGATGACATCGACTACTTGGGCGCACAATGTTGATGTGTGCTACTCTGAGCTACCAAATACCAATAAGGCTTGAGGGTGCTATCATCAGTACCATGTTTAGCCCTGTTCACTTGATGTCAGATATCTTGTACTCTGTCGTGTTCTAATGCGAGCTAAAAAGAACAAACTTTCTCTATGTGAAAAGGCCCCTTCCTAGTGACCAGCCTCCTCCGACTAGGCTATGCTCAATTGGCCAAAGAGGACAGAACCATGTTACATAATCCTTGAAATTTTGAGTATTTGGGCATGTCCTACCCTAACCATGTTAGTTTGTGGCTATGCTCAGGCTAGCTTAGACAGGTTTTCCCATTTCTTGGTTGGCCGGAGACTCCCATCATATACATACTTCTTAAAATATGTAAAATTTTGATGCTTTTCTTTCACTTTTTCTCTATAATTACTTGTTCACTAAGAAGATTGTCATAAGTAAAACGACAACACATGTTCTTCTTATCGCAAATGAACGCGGGCTAATATGTAGTCCAAGAGGCCTTGGCAACTTGGCCCTCATGTGCCCTATGCCGATGCCCGAACTGGTAGGCCGTGCACCAAGCATCGCTAAGCTCCAAAGTCCTTTGGTAGCTTTACCAACTTGGTGAGAGTGGTTAGGGTAGCTTAGGCCTAGGTAGCAGGCTATGATGCCTGGCCTAGCTAGTCTTGCCCCAAGCACCACTAGCGCCTAAGAACCACGAGTTGTCCGATCTCTCATGCTTGCCACTAGCTCGCATTCCTAGAGCGTGATGGACGAAACTGTGGCCAATGTCGCTAGTACCATGCCCATGCCCCTCGTGGCTATTCAAAGAACGAAAAAACTTTGTGTGTTTGTGTTCACTAAGTGCATAACAATCATCACCTATGCCCCTGATTTTTGTGCGGGTTACTACATGGGAAAAAAAGGAAAGGAGATCGGGATCATGAGAAAGAGCTAGGAGCCTGTGCACGTGCTAGCTCAGGGCCTCGAGCATGTGATATCAGAGTTTGAGACAACGTTTGTGCTAAGGTCCTCGCCCAGACTAGTGGTGCCCATCGAAGTCTCGAGGGACCTCATGGGTGCATAGCCCGAATGAAGATATCGGAAGTATACACGCACGGGTGACAAGTTCAAATGAAAAATAAGCATATGTTAAACTGAAAAGAAGTCTTTACAAGAAAAAAGCAAATAGAAAAAGAAAGGAAAGGTGGGGAGCAGTGCAGCATCTACACCGCGTCGTCACTCCTTGCCCATCACCAGGGTGCGTATTGTCCTCATCTGCAGTGTTGCCATCATTGGAGGCTTTGGGCTCTCGCTAAAATTATCCGGTGATCTCCACGACGACGTCATAGGCAGCCCATGGCACGGTGGGTCCAAACTGAAGGATGGGTCTTGGGCGCGGTAGGCAACGAGAATGTACTCTGCCATACCCCATGCCAATTCACAAGCCTCAGAAGTTACCATGCCTTAGACAACCCCGTGCAGACCTACAAGCCTGTCCGTCAGCTCCGACGACCTAAGAGCAAAGTGCCTTGGGTATTCGAGATGTTTGGCCTCAACGATGATGAAACCAAGCCTAGCCTTGTCTACCATGTCCCTCGCATGCTCAAAGAAGCTCTTCAAGAGCTTGTTGAGTATCGTCCCCTCGTTGTAGCTGGTGATGGATGGGGTTGCATCTTCTCCAGGCTTGGGAGCCACTTGGCTGGTTGACAAAGCAGCTGCCTGGGTCCATGTGGTGAGCCTCTCCTCAGGCTTCTAGCTCCTCTTTCTTGCTCCTATGGACCGCGGCCTACGGGTCGAGCTTAGCCTCCTCGTAGAGCTCAGTCTCCCCATGCTTGAGGTTAGTGACGTGCTGGGCCATCCTAGCCTCCATGTGCTTTAGACCTTCTTCGCAACCAACAATTCTTATATCCCACGATGCCAGATCATGCTTGTCCTTCACCACTTGCTCCTCACGAGAAGTGGCATGGTGCTCACAGGTAGTGGCCAATCGAGTGACCTCCTTGGCCCGCTCCTTAGCAACCTTGGCCTCTTCCTACACGGCAGCAGCCTCGTGGAGTCTCTTCGAGGGTCTCCTCCTCCTTGATCCTCTAGAGAGCCAACTCATTGGTTGCCTGCGCTCTATCCACCCAGGCCTTGAAAAGCTTCTAGGAGTTCTCTAGCAGTGCATGCTCTACCATGAGCTCCTACCGCCTATGCTCGATGTCTGTCCAATCCTCCACAGTCGCCTCCTTCAGCTAGGCCAAGACTGCCTCTGCCGTCTTGAGCATGGTGGGATAAGGCCCTTGGGGCCACTCAATGCGAGGGGTAGCCTGGTATGGACCTAGCTCTATGCTCGTCGACTCAACGGACCCCATAGTCATCGTTGCCCTGGTCATTGCATCATCGACCATCGTGGTGGCGACGCCTTCTTCCACTGCTACACCGACATCCTCGCCTTCTGCGGCCTTAGTTGAGGGATATTGCCTGGCTGGCTCCTCCCTATCTGGCTCCTGACTGGCCTACTCCTACCCCGGCACACTATGCTCAGGCTCTGGCCTAGCGGACTTAGGCTCTAGCCTAGTGGCCTCGGTCTTCAGTATTGTTTGGGATGCCTCGGTCTGCTTAGCCAAGTTGAAAAGGTATGAAGAAAACTTGGCAAAAAAAATAGCAGCAACAACAGAGAGAAGAGAAGAAAAAAAGAGAGATCGGGGAGAAGCGACATGTACGTGGCGGTTGGCCCTTCAAAGTGCCACTAAGAGACTAGCTTCTTGGGTCCTCATGGCCTGGACTTGGCCTTCTTTAGCAAGGGATTTGCCCGTTGTCTGAGCTTAGCGAGCGAGTACCCCTGTCTAGTCACACCCCTTGAAGGCTAGCTAGGGGCTTCTCGAGAATTGCCTGTAGCATCAATGCCCGTGCCTACTAGGGACAGTAGGGGTGGGGGTGAGCCCGACGGTGGGTCTAGGAAGGCCGGTTGTTCCCACTTCCCCTTCCTCCTAGTGTCGAAGCTCAGGCTCCATCAGCACTAATGCCGGCGTCGTCGACCCCTGTGTTAGGCAACACTGAGCTGCCCCATTACACCCATATCTTGCAACGGCGCCCTGAGACACCACGCCTTGCGGCACTGAATCGTCGATGGTGGCGCTCGACCCATGTGGCACCATGTCATCATCATCCTAGATGTGGATTCCCTTGAGAGCTTAAGGTGCTCCCTCATCCTTGATGTCCTGCGCATCAAACACTGGGGGCTAAGCTTGGATCATTGTGTGCTTCTCGTCATGACAAAATGATAGATAGTCTCGAGGAAGCTTTATGTATGTGTCGGTGTTGAGGGGAACAACACCTTTACCCACACCATAATCGCATCTTGCTCGAGGTTGACTAGGGTCCTGATATAGGTCCTAGTGATATTCGTCGAGTCGGTGTACTATGTTGCCCAAGCTTGCTCCCATAACAGAGATATTCGGCGAATCAAGAAATTAGCGACAACCATCATTGATGTCGGCCCTATTGCACACATGCTAGTGATGCATACTAGCACGGGGTTCATTCGAAGGAAGAAGCAGTCGACTTCAAGAGGAGAAGGTGGTCGTTGAGCATGACACCGACATACACCTATTCTTTGCTCCCTACTTGTTGAGCAGTGATTAGGGGATATAGAGGTCTCTAGTGTCCTCCTACGGCTGGAAGCCATAGCACCTAGAGACCTCGAGCTCGTCGATACCTGGTTTCTTCGTTCTAGTCGTCCTTAGCATGAAGAAGTGCCAGAAGAGGTAGACCAACGACATGACACCGGTGAATATCTCGTATAGGTGGGCAAAGATGGTCAGCATCACCACAAAGTTGGGGGTAAGATGGATCAGGTTGATCTTGAAGACTTTTCTCACCTGAATAAAGGAGAACGGTGGCACTAAGCTTGCCACAATGAAGGACGAGAAGACCACGACTTCTGTGAGCTCCTTTAGCCAGGGTGGGAAGGTTGCTAGCCTCATCGACGTTGCTCGTCGTTGCTCAGCAGGAACCATCATTGCCTTCATCTGTCATCTAATTGCCTTAATCTTCACCGTCTAGACCTCATTTGTGAGGCGGGACTGTGGCAACACCGAACTCCCCTAAACCACACCGCGCCAGCTAGATCTATGCATGGGTATGGGTGGTGGTGAGTGAGGACTAGAGAGTGGAGTTGCGCTGGCGACGGTGAGTAGGTGTGAGGAAAGATGATGAAAGCAAGAGCAATTGTAACCAAAGGGGAACAGTGAAGTGGGAAGGAAATGGCGTTGCGCCGTGGTTCCCTATTTATAAGGAAGGCCCATAGGGTTCGCTCTAGACACGAGAATCTATGTGGTGTCGTCATCTCTTTCTTAGGTGCAATTACTCCCTAGCGCATAAGGCACACGCACGTGGGCTAGTAGGGGCAGGCGAAGCGACACTCGTTGTTCCACCTCCCACGTCACCTATGTGGCCACAAAACAAGGGGTGCACCTCCACTACCTAGATCACAAAGAAATGAAGTAGAGACCTGGATGGTCCAATTAAGATGGGTCGATCCAACCCCATCGCCTCTAGGGCATCGGCAAGATTGGTCCCATCCCATTCATAGAGCCGTTGTGTGGCGCTAGGCCCGGGGGCTATTGTTAGTGAAATGGGATCCATGGGTATCACCCAAGCGAACGAGAGGCGGACAAGTGGCACCCGAGGAATAGTAGCACCCTGAAAAGTCATGGCCTATAAGCATCTATGCTGTGACACTGGCTACCCCCAGCTGATGTCCTCGGGCTAATGCCATGGGCTGCCCATAGGGAGACCTGGTGCATGCACGGTTGCCTAAGCTAGCTTGCCCGACCTAGCAACCTGAGCTAGCTAGGCCATGGGCTAACGACTCTAGGTTGTCTCACCTGAGCATACAAACCTTGGGTTGGCTAACAGCCTAGGAAAACAGTTTCAATGCGACGGTCCCAAGCTCGTGCGTTCCCTAGGAACACGAGCTTGAGGGCTATATATATCCAACTACCCCAACCACTATATTCAGTGCGGTAGGTTGGAGCGTCTGACTCTATACGATGCCTGTACATCTATACTGATCAGAGTGACAAGACGGTTATATATGAATGATATATGACAAGACATATCGTTCTCAATAATCACCTAGATGATTATGGCTATATTTAACCTACCCATTATAGCCTAACTTTTTACCTATCCACATGAAAAGACTGGCATGTGAGTTAGCTATAGTTAGCAATGGTAGGACGGAGTGGCGTGGGCAACGAGCGCTATTGCTCCTGTAGCGGTTGGACTAATTGTATCTAATCTCTGTTTACTGAGGAGGCCTAGCCCACAGATCCTATCTTTGTCCACCCCATTCATTTCTTAGTGTGTGGTATCTCTACGTTGGACTTACTAATTAACTAAAAGGAATATTTAAGTTGTTTTATATTGTTGCATGGTGCGTTTGTTTTGTTTTGTTTTGAGAGTGGTCAAATGTGACCAAATTGGATTGTATTGCTCTGGAGTCTTAATCTTTAATTAAATACTGCACGAGTTGGATCCTCAATCTTAATCTTGAAAACAGTTTAATTTGACCTTCCATCCATCCATGTCTATCTTCTGGTTGTTTTGATTCTGTGAACATTCGAGGTTTTATCACATCCAGAGAAGTTTGTGTCAAAAATTATTTTTTTAGTCAAAAACATCCAGAGAAGTTCACTAGAAAGTGCCCTCTGCTTGGATGGATCGACGGGTTTACCAGATATGGGGATGGCGTTCTTTTCTTATGAGAATTTAAGATTAAACCGGCTAATTAAATGGCTTGGATGGCAAACATCTAGAGAAGTTCACTAGAGAGTGCCCTCTGTTTGACTCTGTTTCTATCGACGGGTTTAATTAAACCATCCAACGAAGACTCTTACACTCTGTCATATTTTGGACGACAAGGACTCCCAAAGTCCAAAAGCCAAGGTGGTTTAATTTAAGTTTTTCTAGATTATCGGATTTTGTTTTGTGATAACTATTTATGGATATGAACAATAAAATAAAAAATCTTTAGAAAGATTAAATGAACTTTTATATAGAAAGTTTATGGTAAGATGGATATGTGATTATGCCCACAGACTACTACTTCCTTCCAGCAATTTTTTTATCAACGTTATCAAACAGCGAAATTTGAAGATATGGTTCAATATTTTAGACGGCAGAATTTGCATCCACATACACGCTCTGCATGCTGTAAGTTGGGCTGTAGGGTCAAATAAGAATCGAACTCCTTTGTTGTGCCGATATCATTTCCCTCCACATTTTATAAACCTGTAGTTTTGATAGTGAAGAGCTGTTCCATATAGAAAATTAGGTAGATAAAAACATGAAATCGTTTTGTGCACTTTTCGAACTCAAGATTCCTTTTGAACTATGAGATTGTAGAGAAGATGGAGGGACAGCAGAGGCGCCATCCCTGCTCTGTGGATACTATACTCGAGCTGCAGCTCTATCAGGTTTGAATTGATGTTTCATGATTTCGTATCAATTTCAGGTCTAGAGATTACAGCTCATGGCCTAACCGCTGAGGTCCTGCTTTGGATTACAATCCAAAGCGATTTTGAAATTTGAAGTATGATTTTAAGAATAATTTTGAGCGTGTTTTTAATGGTTTCATGATTCATATCACTTTCATGTCGACAAGTTTCACTTTCAGTACCCCCCAGTTACTAACTGGATACTCTGACTCTCGTATTGTTCATACTATTCTAAGACCCTGAACAATGAATGTCACGCAGTTGCAGCAAGAATGATGGCAAAGTTGGTTCCAGCTTGCTGCTCTCTTGTTCGTTTTATAACTTTCGCTACTGTTAACTTGTTAGGTGAACTTTAGATGACAGAAACGTATGCACACGAACATGATCTCAAGTCAAGATGAATTTGCATTGCTTGCATGTCAGCATTAGTTTATCAAAAGAATCCTTTCATCAACTTGTTTACAAATTCTTCTTTACTCAGAGTTGCCCTCCTATCCTAGTGCTACGAAGAACAAAGGAAAGAAAAAAAAAGAGTGACGCCAGGTACATGTCTGAAAATCTTGGCAGCCAGATCCTTAAGTTGGTATATACAGCGGCGGCAGCAGAAGACTCCCACTCGGTCGACAGGTCATCCCCCCTCTGTTGTGAGGACAAGAATTCATGTCATATACCAGAAATAAGCTCATGGATCTCTGCAATGTGCAACAAGGAGAAATATGGAGACTTCACAGCGCTGAGTTTTCCTGTATTCAGTTAGCACTGGGTACATGTTATCAAAGGCATCGTAAATCTCTTGACGGTACTTAGCTCCAGTGAGAACGATCTTGCCAGAGACAAAAATGAGGAGCACAATCTTTGGCTGCTTCATCCGGTAAATCAGCCCAGGGAAGAGCTCTGGCTCATACTGCAAATCAAGCAAGTGAAGGGTAAAAATTATGACGAGCATGGTTCAACATGGTCAAAATTGGGGGCAAAAATAAAATGTTGTAATGAAACTTTAAGCTATGAGACAACTTCTTACATCTGTTTCTATCAATTCAAAGGGTGCACTCGAGATGTTTGAATAAAAGGGAACTAATCAACTTACACTAGAGAATGCGCTGTGAGAATAAGCAAGGCCCTCCAGACGAATAGGAAATTTGACATCACATGAGCCAACAATGTTCTGGATCTTGAAATCCTGCCGGGAAGCCAAGCTTTTGGACGATTTGCGCATACTGCACTAACAAATAATCAGATAAAAATTGTTATAGAGCAATTCAACAAAAGCTGAAAATAGGATCAATGAACAATTTCTCCCTGCATGATGTAAACAACAAGCATTCCTAAGCATATATAGTGATGAAACAATATGACTATTGACTTTTTACCTTCCTCGCAGCAAGCTTTGAATGATCTTCGCTCTTCGCTCCAGTGCAAACCATCTTTCCTGAAGCAAATATAAGTGCTGTTGTCTTTGGCTCCCTAATCCTCATGATAACTGCAGCAAAATGCTGTCCAAGAGCACAAATGATACAGTAAGATTCTAGATAACATGTTATTCTGTATTTTGTTCTAGAAAGAAACCAAATAAAAAGTATCAGAATTCAGAAGCTGGAATTACACCTTTGGGTTGTACTCTGCATTACGAGCCTGTAGAGCAATTTGGCCTGCAGTACAGATTTACTGTCGAAACAATGTTCCTGATAGATCAAATTGGTTAGGACTTATACACTTGTATTGGTAAGGGCAGATGTCAATCATCTTTTTCAGTATGAATCAAGAAAATAACATTAACTTGTTTCATCAACTAGTTGCCAGCAACTTCTAGAATTTGTGATGCCCATTAATTATACTGATTCTAGGAACTGCGACAGACAACCCTACTTAACAAAAAACAATAAGAAAATATTCCTAACTTGAGCACACAATGTTGTTCTTTGATTAAAGAAAATGTTTTATATTCTCTCCTGTGTTGTTCCTAACACTAACATATTGGGATTCCCATTGTGCAAGTACCACTCCTCTACAAATACTATGGAATAATTCAAAACGAAAAGCCAAAACATATTTGGGATGATTATGTTTAGATCGCCGTGCAGGAAACCAAGATCCAATCCGTTTCAAATTCCAATTGCACTAAACATCAAGAACCATCGCAAAATGTCAAGTTCACTTAGCCACCCGGCCACCCCTAAACCATCAAGATCGACAATCCCCGTCAAGTTCATATCCCACATTCAGATCCAGACCCCATCATCTTTGTCAAGCCTGCGACGGGAGGCGGGGGGGGGGGGGGGGGGGGGGCACTCACTGGAGCGTGGGGATGCTTGGCGAGATCCACAGGCTCCGCCCCATCACCCACCGCCGCCGCGGCAGCCATCATCCCTCCGGGAATGGATCTCCCTCAAGATCCGATGGAGGAAGCAGGAGGTTTTCAAACCGGGCCGCCTTTATACGGAGGAGGAATCCTGAGATCGGGGAGCAAGCAGCGGGTGCTGGGATCGATCCGGGTGGATGGTGGTGGTGGCGGCGGCGGCGGAGGATTCGCGGGTTAGGGTTTGGATGGTTCGCTCGCGCTCGCCGCGTGGGGTCTCGGTGGGTTGGTCGCGAGAAGAGAGAGAGACGGGACGGTATTTATACGGCGGAGGGGGAGCCGGGTCTGGGGTATATATAGGCGGGGAGGCGGTTGGGAGAGTCCGGGTCGGTCGCGCCCGGTAAGGACTGGGTCGCTCGGTGCGGGTGTGGAACCCGAATAGGATCCGACCCGGTATAGGGAGTCGGGTTCTGCGGCGCCGCTTGGCTATAAGTTTATTTTTTATAGTTTTTTCGTGAACCCAGGTTTGGAGTTTGTATTAAGCTCGAAGGCGCGCGCGGGAAAAAGAAAAATCATGATCACAAAAAGACAATGTGCATCACACCACTTGCTACGAGGCAAGTAAAGAGGTCATTTCTGTTGCACGCAATGGTTGTGTTTTTGCTAAATCACGGATTTGACCGGTGGTCAAAGTCTAGATTTGAATGCTGGCTCGTGATTCAATTTTTGGCTGTGGCCTAGGAAGAGAAAAAGTACTCTTCTTAAACTGAAGATAGCTTGTGAGAGGAGGTATATCCGAGGAGAATGCAGGCAGTGGAGTGGGGAGTGAGTTTGTGGAAAACTGTGACGGTGAGGTTTGGATAGCAGAGGTACCCGAAAACGCGAAGGTAGTCAGGCGCCGTGCGTTAGAGAAGGACATAGGAAACGTTGTTTTGAACGGAGGAGTATGGGCACTGATTGAGAAGATATATCGCAGTAGCTAGAGCTTCTGTCTAATAAGTGACAGATAAATAGACGTGAAGTAGCATAGTGCGACTGATATTGTTGAGGGTGCGAAGGAGACGCTCGAGTTTGTCGTTCTGAGAAGAGGTGTAGGGGCAGAAGAGCCGTAGATGGATGCCCTGCGAGGTGAGGAAGGTTGTAACGGTATGGTTAACAAATTCTGTACCGTTATCGGCTTGTAGAGCCTTGATGGGGAGGTTGAATTGAGTGAACACGTATGTGACGAAGTGAGTGAGGTGAGACGCATCAAATTCGATGGAGCAGTTGTTGTTTCTTGTGAATTGGTGAATATATATATATATATGATTGTGAATAAGAGAAGGTGCAATAAGAACATTGCGAAGGGGGAGGTTAGTGATGGATGTAGACAGAGATGAGTCACCTCAGCATTGGACAGGAAGAGAGTGGCCATTGCCGATGGTGATAAAGGGGAGGAAGAGGGGTGACAAGAACGAAGTATACCGACCGATGACGCCATATGTGAAGATGCCCCAGAGTCTAGCACCCAAGGGTGCTATGGTTGGAGCATCATCTGGTTGAAGGCAGCGACGAGGCCAGCCTTGTTCCAGTAGGGAACCGACTGGGTGGGTGGGGTCGGTAGCATCGGTTGAGGCGGCAGAACAGGAGCCGATGCCAGGTGAGCCTAGGGATGGGCGCCGAGAACCCCGGGTTGCCAGCTGATGGGGTTGCGTGGCTGGGGCTGGGGTGCCCAGGGGTTGTAGCAGAGCCACGAACCCGTGGGACCGACAGGTTAGGCAGGGACCGAGGCAGGTCGTGATTGCATCGGACCCTGCCAGTTCCTGTCTTTGCCTTTGCCCTTACCTTTCCCGGCGTGGGCTATGTTGCCATGGTTGGAGCCATGGCCACCAGAACCGCGGGAGGAAGTGGCAGCGTAGGATGCTCGGCAGCCATTATCGACTGCGGTAAGAAGAGCGGTGTGGGCCACTGTCTTCTCATCGTTGGCCAGACGAAGTTCTTTAAGAACTAATAGGTTATGGGCCCAGGCGAACGATGGAAGAGGTGTGGCATTGACGATGTCATCGGCGGTGTTTGAGAAGCGGGGGTTGAGGCCTCACAGAAGGGCGAGGACAAGTTGAGAGTCGACCACAGGGTGGCCAACGTCCCGGAGAGCAACAGCCTTGACCTTGAGACGTTGGCAGTATAAGGAGACAGAGGAGTCTCCTTGTACCATGGAGTGGAACTCGTTGAAGAAGAAGATGGTGCGAGGCTGCTTGTTAGCGAGGAAGATCCGCTCGATGACCACCCAGAGATCCTGAGCGGTGGAGTCGGTATCATCCATGGCGAGGTCGAGGACAGAGTCATCGACCGAGCCGAGCAGCTAGCTGCGCACGCAACACTCGGTGATGTCCCACTGAGGATCATCGGGGCGAGGTGAAGCGGAGCCATCAATATGGGACCGGAGACTGAATTTTCCACAGAGGTATTTGAAGAAGAAAACCCACTTGAAATAGTTAGCATTAAGGTCAAGAGAGATAGGAACATGAGATTTTACGTTTATAGCAGCGTAGGGAGGGGAGAAGATCGGCAAGGTGGTGGCCGAAGTGTGGTCTGAGGCACCGAGGGCCAGAGCAAACTCGACGACTGGGAGAGTGCCGGAGCTGAGGACGGACTCGGTGGCCATGACAGGAGAATAACGGGGACAAATAGCCGATGGGAGGAAGAAGCCGATGGGAAGGAGAAGCCGATGAGAGGACGGATCAGTCGATCAAGGATGTGAGAAGCCGATGGGGAGTGGTTGGCTGATGGGGAGTAGGCAGCGGAGTAGGTGAGGAAAAGGTGATGGCAGAGTAGGTGGGTCAGAGAGTAGTTGGGTCATGGACGTGCGAAGATTCACGTCCATGGACTCGTGGAGGCCAAGGAGTGGGGCGGACGTGAAAAAGGTGGAGAGTGGCCGGATGCGAAGAGAATATGTTCACGTTCGGGAGGCAGAGATTCGTGTCCATGGACACGTGGACACGTTTGACTGGCTTGGATGTGAGGGGAGAAAGTTTGCGTCCGAGAGCCGTTGAGCGTGTCGGAAAAGGTGAGAACCGAGGGAGGGTTCCAGCTGATGGAGGGATGGACAAGTCCAGCCGATGGGAGGGCGGACGAGTTCAGTCGATGGAGACAACGAGCGCGGAGGTGCGCCGGCGTCAGAGAAGGAGAGATACACGAAGCAAGAAGAAGAACGGAGGCGGGTGCGAGACGAGATGAGGAGGTGGATCGAGACCGTCGCCTTGTCATGCGGAGGTGGAATCGAGAAAAGAAGATGGCTGCGGGAGAGACAAGGAGAAGAAGAAACGGAGACGAGAGAGCGAGGAGAATGCCGGAAGGAGAGTACCGGGAAGAGGGTCGACGACGGGAAGAAGACGTTGACGATAAGGAGGAAAAGGTCGACTCGTCGGAGGAGGAAGCTAGTGCGTCGGAAATATCTAGACTCGCTTTGATACCATATAAAAATATGTACAGTGACTAAGACCTCGAGTGTATAAATAGGGGTCGGGTATATATATATATATAACACAGTCCAGTGTTCTATCTAACAACAGTTTGTTATAACCACTCGAGAGTAGAAAATGAATAAATTAATTATTATAAAAGTTAAAAAATGGATTTAGAAGAATTTCGTATATTGATTTTTTTTTGGAAAATCACGATATTTAGTAACTCAGAGAGCATGCCACCATTACATTCCATTCCATTTCATTGGGCCTCCACCATATTACATTGGAAACATTTTTGTTAGATTAAAGTGATTCTCAGTAACACTTCTTTGTTTTCATTTTTAGATTATAGCAATAGAGAGTTACTTGGAAACATTTTTGTTAGAGATGCACCACAAAAACTACTATCACCTCCGTTTTTAAATATATAAAGTTATTTACCTTTTGACTTGACATGACATTTGATTGCTATCTTATTAAAAAATATGTAAATATTATTTATTTTGTTATGGTTTGTTTTATTATTAAATATATTTTAAGTATGACTTGTATTTTTATATTCATACTAAATACTAAATTTTTAAATAAGATAAATGTTCAAACATCATATAAAAAATCAAGAGCATCATATATTTAAAAAATAAATATAAATTGTCCTCACAACACGCAAAATGTGACAAGCATTGATTTTTTTACTACGCGATAGACATACACGCACATATATCATTATATATATAACACCATACTTATACATCCAGAAATATACCCCCCCTAACACATGTTTTACATTGATGACGTTCACGCTTACACACCAGCGCACGTGCACGCATATATGACAAAGTGAACCTTCTTAATACACCCTCAACAAATAGTAACCAAAGACAAAGACAAATATATGGACTTTCAAAATATTTACTGAAAATGAATTTGCATATATATAATTGTGTACTCTAAAACTTAAATGAAACTTTATGGAAAAAGAGCAACTTTTTTTTATAAAGAAAGTATATCTTTCGACTACTGTGCTAACTAGGGTACATATAAATATGCTTGTGATTAGCATGATTTAAATTCTAATAGGTTAAAACATAGTCCTATACTATATTGATAACTCTACCATCACACGTGCTGCTTTCCTATGCACCAGGCAACATTAACGCACATCAAAAGGACCTTTTATCTTTAACAGAGTGCTTGAGAATGATCAAGAATTGCACTAGTCTATAATGGTGTCTCCACGGATGCATCATGTACAGGCATGGACCATAGAGTTGGTGAAAAAAAAAATAAAGATGTCAATATTTCGCTGCCTATGAGGCACGAAGACGGCTGCAGACAAAACAAAGAACAGAACAGGGTCGGCTGTTTGCTGGTCAATGTCTTCTAGAAGGCGTAGGTACCTACCAGCGTTGTGTGGTGTGTCCCGAAAAGTTGCAAAATGGATCATTTTGTGTGTTGCTGCGCTTGCAATAATGCTACCCTTTTTAAAAGAATGCAGCGACTTGAAAAGCTAGAGAAATGTAATTTTAAAGTACTAGAAGGAAAAACAATATGGAAGGGCCTCTATGATCCACAGCAAGATTAATAGATCATCTGGCTTCGAAAAAAGATTAATAGATTATCTGATCAAGCCATGGAAACCGGGAAATATTACATTTGCAGGCTATTAGCCTTCTAGTACCGTTGTTAGACACAGTTAAATACTTTTAATACCATCTTTTGATCTGCATGATCAAGTTCATAACTTTCTCCTATTAATACTTTATTTTCTTATTATGAATATAAACCTCACAATATCCACTAGCATACTACATTCGTCCAAAATGTGACTATTATTTATTATGAATCTGAATAGTGCCTGAGAGAACATTCTTATCCTATTACTGGAAAACTTATACACACGTGCATTGTTGTCATAATTTCTCAGTTCTTAGATGTAACATTTTCACAAAACAGTCCTCAAAAAAATAAGATTCAGAAATCCCATTCACCTAAAAGGAAATTAGACTGCAAAGGTGGTGGGAAGGATTTACTAGTACTACTATTCAATAATATTTAATGATCAACTGATTTTCATCATCCTTGTTCATGGACCTAGCCCATCCAACCTGTGGTGAACCTTCTTTCTTAAATTAACCCTTTTTTAATACAGTACAGACGCATAGCGCGCATACACTCACTATTGAGCATCTCCAAACCTTCCCTTAAACTAACCATTTTTTTAAAAAACACATTACAAAACCTAAGTGTTTATAACGCGCGCACAATTACCCTTATAAGCACCTTAAAGATCGAGCGGACCACACATCTGGGTATATCACCTACCATAAAAAAATTTAATTAATTATAAATACGAGTATACAACTGAGCTTCACCTATTTTACAAACTAACCCTTTTTCATTTAAAAAATATATTTTATTTTAACTCATCCCCTCCTCTCTCAGCTGTCATTTGGTGGCATCACTACCCCCACTTCTCCCTCTCCTCTCACTCACTCTATTTCTCTCACCAGAATATTTAATAATTTTTTATAGACACTCTTTAAATACTACTATTTTAAATATTTTTAATTTTTTATCACCATAATAATATAAAATATAAATATATATGCTACGTTGAATTTATGGTCGAATAAATCGAGTTTAAAATGAAAAAAAATACATGATAGACTATAGGCGGTAACAATTAAAATAAATTTTTACAACATTTGTTAATATGGTTTGGTCATATTTAACATCAGTATATTATAGAATTATAAGTGAAGGAGAGAAATATCGAACTAATATAAAAAGATATAATAAAAAAATATTTAAAAAAGTGTGATATACTGAAATTTTGTTAGTAAGTTTTAACTTTAGTATAACAACTGAAAGCTGTCTTGATGTAAAATATCTCTCATACCCCTGGAGCTCGAGCCCCTTCCTGCTCAATCCCGGAGCTCCTTCCCTTCCATTGTTAAGCATGGCGGCGTAGCCCGACTTAAGCGTATTAATGGAGGCGGCGACAAGCGATTCTGAGCTACCGATGAAGGAGGCGTTGTGGACCCTGAGCTTCGGGCTAGGCGACCAAACCGAAGGTGGTCGAGGGTGAATAAGGTAGTTGACGAGCTACGAGCATGGAGGGCTAGTGTGATGGCTATGGCCGCCGCCTCGTCGGACGTGAACTCCGCCGTTACCGCTCACCACCTATTCGGCTATAAGCTCTGTCGTCATCGTTACTGGCCGAGTTTTATTCTAGGAGAGGAGATACGAAGTGGTAGATAGAGGAGAGAGGACAAAAAAAAAATTTCATATCGCTACGGTGGCCCCCATGAGCGGCCGAACTCCCGATGTGTAACCTCTCCTCTCCGCTGAGCTGCCTCCAGGATCGCATTTGTTTTTCCTGAATTCGCAATCCGGGCTCAGATCCGCGCCGCCCTGTCTCGCTCTCTGGGTATTGCCGAATTGCCCAAAATCTGCGGGGGTTTGTTGCTGAATTGCCGGTTGTTTGATTCGTTGCAGGTTTCTTGGGCGCGGCCGCGACGGAATTGGATCGGAGGGTAGGGTTTGGTTTGATCGGAGTAGACCAAGGTCGGCCGGCGATGGGGAAGGGCGGCGGCTGCGTCCCCAGCAAGAAGCGGCAGCCGCCGGCCAGCACCGTCGCCGGCGCGCCCTCGTCGTCGTCCGCGCCCGGGGCGGCGCCGCGGGACGCCTCCGAGGTGGAGGCGTCGGCGGCTGGGCGGAGGCTGCGGCTGTACATCGTGTTCTACTCGATGTACGGGCACGTGGAGGCTCTGGCGCGGCAGGCGGCGGCGGGCGCGGGGGCGGTGGAGGGGGTGGAGGCGGTGCTACGGCGCGTCCCCGAGACGCTCACGCCGGACGTGCTGGAGAAGATGCAGGCGCCGGCCAAGGACCCCGCTGTCCCGGTCATCGCGGCGGCGGCTGACCTGGAGGAGGCCGACGGGGTGCTGTTCGGGTTCCCGACGAGGTACGGCGCCATGGCCGCGCAGATGAAGGCGTTCTTCGACTCCACCGGCTCCCTCTGGGAGGAGCAGAAGCTCGCCGGGAAGCCCGCCGGGTTCTTCGTCAGCACCGGCACACAGGGAGGCGGCCAGGAGACCACTGCGTAAGCATCTCATCTGCTTTTCTGCAGAAATGGATTAATTAAGCTGCTAATCATTTCATCTTTATGTTAATGCTTGCTATGATGCACACTAAGAGGGTGTTTGATTCTTTAAAGTGGACAGGGTCAGAGCACTTCCTTTTCCATCCATATATAGGATTATCTAATTCTTGGGATAAGAAGTGATATGTAGGTGTTTTACATGTTGAACTGAACCTTAATCAGTGGAATGTTTGATTTTTTTTTTCTTATGGTAGTGCTTGTCATCATGTTGTTGGCTGGTGATATCAACATATGTTCCATGTTGTAGCAACCTAGGCGCTAATTAGTTTCTCTTCTTTTTCCCCTTTTGGTTCAGTACCATAGGTTTAATTTTTTAATTGTTCATTCACCCCAATTTTTGCCAAGATACTTGCTGTTGCACTCAATCGGCCTCTATGGTGTTTAGTGAGTGTGCATTTACCAGTAGGAAAGACCTATAAGTCAAATATAGTAGGTGAGGAAGTCTGAGACAAAGGGGTTCCAATACGTTTCAGCCAAATTGCACCATGATGCCTTGACAAATTTCAAGTAATTCGCCCTCAAGGGCTTCAGCAAGTTAAATTCACAAACTAACATGTCGTTGTCATTGTGCTTTAACAATGGTTTGGTAGTTCCAAATTGTGGAAATGAAGTACTATTCTTGTGCCTATTCAAAATCATTACGCACTACTTCCTCAATAATCAATAGCCATTATTCTGTACTGTGAGACTATTAACAACAAAGGTAGTGTGGTCATGGATGCATTTATGAACAGTAGGATATTGAATATGATTTGTACAAAAGGGATCTTGATTGAATGCACAGCATGCAATACATCTTGTTCTCTAGCTGATCAGGATCTGCCGCTCAACTCAGGTGCTATCCTAAGCACTGGATATGAAATTCATAACCAATTAATTGTGATGGACACCGGGAGCAGGTACAACACAACATTCAGTAGTATCTGTGAAAATTCTAGATTTATCATTTTTCAAACTCGGTAGGGATTTTCAGTTCTTGCCTTGATCAAAACATTTAATCCACTTCTTGCACGGCAAGTGTGAGGAAAAGAAAATAGCAGTTCACTGGTTTCAACTCTTCTTGATTTTGAGATAAAATGATGTTCCTCATAATGGCATCTGTACATGTATAAGAATTGAGAAGATGCATCACAGTTGTTGTGTTGTTCATTTTTGCTCTTTGGACAGGCTACAGTTCCTTTTATTGGTTTATGTCTATACTACCCAATTTTTTTTTAAAAAAAAACAGGTTAATTTCTATTTTCTAATAAAAGCTGGTTGGTGGGGATTTATAACTACTAAGAAATAGAGAAGAACGACAAACATTCTAGAGGGAAGGAGGGAGATGTATGCAGCTTTTAATTTGGTGGATCCAAGTTAAAGGCCTAGACATGGTAGTTATTTTATATATTGATTTTCTAAAATAACCACCTCTCAATCCTCTCTGTCACATAGGAAGATTTCAAAATAAGTTGATGCTAATTCAACATACAATAGAATATCCCAAATTAAGATTTTGCTTGCAGAATACCATTTTAACACACCACACAACTTGCACTGGCTAATCGGCTAGTTTTAGTAAGAATGGCATGTAACATTCCTATTTTGCTTCTGGGATAAATCTGCATTCGCACTGCTTGGCTATTAATGACCATGCTTATGTTGTTCATTGTAGATGGACGGCAATCACCCAGATAGTGCACCATGGAATGCTCTTTGTCCCGATTGGCTACACCTTCGGCTCAGGCATGTTCAAGATGGAAGAGATCAGAGGAGGCAGCCCTTATGGCTCTGGCGTCTTCGCTGGTGATGGCAGCAGACAGCCCAGCGAGATGGAGCTCGCCCTAGCCGAGCACCAGGGCAAGTACATGGCCTCCATAGTGAAGAAGCTCGCCCAGGCCTGAGCTAGAAAGCTGAATCCTTCCACGACGCCACTGTGCAGTCCAAACTCCACACGATCGATTAGTCACCATTGATTTTTCGCCTATTGTTTTTTTTTCTATATGTATGTGCACAGCCTGCTCCTCAGATTGTCGACGCCTGCTTGCGTATTTGTTCGTCACAGATTTATCTGTAAATTGTTGACATGAAACATTGTTTGTTGTCCAGTTGAACAATAAGTGTGCCACGCGGTGTTGATCGAAATAACATCACCTGTCATAGATTTGTTGTGCAGAACTCGTTTAGCGTTTCCTGAATGAAGAATGCCCATGTTTGTACTGAATATCAGTCTGAATTTCTTGTACTGCACAATGGCGTCAGGCTATAACTTGCAGGTTCCAATGGTGGCTCCGAAGGCCGAGCCGCCAACTCCAACACTGACGATCACCGGCGGCGACTGGCACTCTGGCAGGGTGCTCGTCCTGACGTCGTCGCCTGCGGCGGTGTTGCTTCGCTTCAGACTTCTGGATGGTTCAGACTTCAGAATGGAAGCGAAACCTGGAGCTCTGGAAGGTCTAGTTGGAGAAAGGCCCAAGGACGTCTCTTTAGCATAGAAAGCGTATTGCTAGGATACGTATTCTGATGCGTAGGTGGATTCAAAATTTTGAAACTGCCTTTTTGTTGTAGGGGGGAAGCCGCAGCGCAGAAGCGGTGAGAGTTTGAGCGCCTGAAGCTTTTGCCTCGCCGCCGCGACCGCGGAGGAAGGACTCCGTTCCGGCTCGCCTTGCTGTCGCCCACTCCCGCTGGTACGAGATTCCCCCCTCTCTCCCACCCCCGTTCCCTTCCGCGGAAGCTCCAATCGCACGCGATCGAGGACGGTGTATGGTTCGAGGTAGTGATCGACAGGTAGGGGATGGTCGCTCTTCGATCGGCGCTTCTTCTCCTGTCCGGCCACCGGGCTCGCCGATGAGTTCTGCATCCTTAGGCAGGGGCCGACCCAAGGGGGGGTGCCGGGTGGGCACCGGCATACCCAAAAAAATCGATTTTTTTTAACATGTAGTATGGAGTAGTGGACCTAAATGTGATGGGTACCTCGCGTTGCAGTAAATCAAAGCCCGAGAGGCCCAGGTGGTCAGGTCTCCGCAGCGTAGCAAGATGGAACTGGGATTTGGGATTGCACGCAGCACGCGCGTAGGGTTTTCTTGCCTCGGCGTTTCTGTTGGCGGCACTGCTTTGGTGAAGCGGCGAGCGCAAGTGTGCGGAGGCGGCGGCGTGGTGAGCCCTGAGCTCTGATGCTGGCGCCCAACGGAGGCTTGCGGGGTCGCCGCCGCCGGCGACCAGGACCAGGAGGTGGCAAATAGACCAGCTAGCAGCTCACTAGGTAGACTTTCACATTTTTACAATTTTACTTCCTCTGAAATCTGAATCTCATCCTCTTTCTTTGGATGATTGGGGTGGTGCTCGCAGAGCTGTGTCTGTGGCTCTTTGTGTTTCAATCCTGGATCTTAATTAAAACCTGTATTCCCAAAGTTCTTAAAGAAATTGCCCGGTGTTCTTCCGTCGGTCAACAGAAAAAAAAATCTATAGATGATTGATATTTGGTTGAAAACTGAAATATGAAATCAACACATTTAAAGATTGAAAGCGTGTTTTTTTGTGATTTGTAGGATTAGATTAAATTGAATCAATCAAATAGATGGAGAGGATCAGAGGAACATGGGCTGATTTTGGAAGTCTGAAGAGATGTTCTGTCATCCGGTTGCTTAATGCAATAGCAAATTCCATCTATAGTCACAATTTCGTTATCTTCTTAGCTTACCTTACCTCCTTTAGAGTGAATTGCTCACTGAAACTAATCCAATAAGACTAATGGATTGCAATGCATCAAGCACTGTACCTGCAGAAGTGCCTTTGTATCCACAGTAATAGGTTCAACACTCAGTGCAAGGCGTGTTGTTCTTATTGCCTCTGATCATATACAACTGCTCGGCTGTTGAGGTTTGTGTGGGCACACCCAGGACAAAAATCCTGGGTCCGCCACTGCCCTTAGGGTTCTAAGGCCTTGTTCCTAACAGTTTGATTATGCTTTAGAAAGCTTGGTTGTGCAGTTGTAGCATTGGTGTTTTCCCTGGTGATCCCAGAACCTACTGGGTAATTGATGTGATACCTCCTCTGTTATGTCATAGTCGTGTTGATTTCTGAAGGGGAAAAAAAGGAGATGATGGGTCACTGACATGAACTTGTAGAAATGTGCTGCATATGTCCAAACAAAAAAAAAGAACTTAGTGGGCTTTTCCAGTATGATTTTGAAAACAATCAAATTGGTGAGATTGCGCAGTTTGGATAAATTTTCCTAGGTCTATGTCTTTTTATATTTATTTGTTACACACAAGGTAATCCTACAAGCATGATCAGTACTTTTGCTTATTCCACAGTCTATATCATCATTGCACAGGAAAGGGGTTCTGGGTCTATTGTATGTTTACAACGTTTAGTTGGCATATTTGGTGCTATATGTTGGTGTCTACTTGCAATTTTCGTGATTCTATGGCAGTCTTGGAATCTAATTTTTCTAGTTATATCTCCTCACATGTGCAAAATTTCCAAATCCCAATGGTCAATTGGTCATCATACACTATAAATTAATTGATATGGAATTGTGCATGCGTTGTTGTTGCAGTTTTTTTTTTGGAAAATAAGCAAATTGTTGTTGCGGTTCACTTAAACAGAGCAAAATGGAACCAGCAATGGATTCTTTAGAGCTTGCAAGTGCAATACCAGATGCTGGAGATGAGGCATTTCAGATTCACTGCTTGAAGCGATCAGCATATGCTGCTGTGCTGAGAGCATTCTATGCTCAACCAGACCTTCTCTCAGGGGTACTTATTTCATAGATACTTTCTATTTTTTGTACAAGTTCAATTACACAATATCAGTAATGAAATCATACATAATAGGAAGTATCAAAGCCATTGCCATTTTGGTTATATGGCTCTCATCCCCACGTTGATTTCTGACCAAGACAAGGTATATGCTTTGTTTTTTGCATGTAATTCTGGGGAAAGGTGGTTGTGACCTCATTTTTCTGGCTATTATTGTTTGATGTTACTATATCTAGTTTTATCACTCGTCTTGCATGCCGTGTATTTTTTTAATGATTGTTTTGTTACAATAAATTACCTAGAATAACATAGCTTCATCAGTGAATCCAATCTGAGTAGGTTTACATAGCTATGTTTCATAATTGGAAAACAGCGCACCATGGAATAATATTGCTTTGATCATGATCGTGTGTGTGTATTTTTAGTGTCCATAACCTTCAACTTCTAACAGGTGAAGGAAGGAAATCTTGCAGAACTGAGAAATGAATTTAGAATATTTGACACTGAGCACAGAGAATATCTCATGAAGGTTATCTCAGGTAAGCATATCAGGTCTTTGAGGTGCGCAAATCAAGTGTTGTTTCATAGAATATAAAATATATGCTGATAGAATGACTAATGAGCTTACCTGCTCTACCTTTTCTGATTCCCAAAATCCCTTTACATTTGATAGTATTGAATTCATTTTTCTACGGTCATTTCAATATTGGAAAATCCAAATCTCCTGGCCTGTGCAAACATTTCTCATACTGTGACAAGTATCATGTAACAAATCGACTGATAGTGTGCTGCACTTCTTGTTGCAGTGTTGGTTTGAACGAAACAAGCATTTGTAATATTGAAGTTATGAAGGATTCTCCATATCTTGTACCCATGATAACAGATGCTCAAGAGATTGCATTTCAGATTCACTGCTTTGGGTGATCAGCATATGCTTCTGTGTTAAGAGCTTTCTTTGCTCAGTCAGAACTGCTCTCACAAGTATACCTTATATGTGTCATCCACTTATTTTTATAAGTTAGAGTATGAGATATCATTATGCAATGCACTTCCATTGTATAGAACTTTCAGTGCTTAATTTTGGGAAAGGTGTATGATGCCACATTTTTTTTATTGGTGCTGAAGAAATAGGCTCACATTATTGCTCATTCCATACTATCTTTCTTCTGTGCAGTTATAGTCATTACAATCTTATGGTGAATTATTTTGACTTATCATAACTGCCATTGCTTCATCTGTATAATATGTTATTTTTATCTTACAGTCACAGGTCAAGCTTCTTACTAAACTGAGGAAAAAACTTAGAATATCGGATGCGGAGCTTACAGAAATTCTCGTGAATGTCACTTCAAATGAGTATATCAAGTCTTTGTGGTGAGTATATCTACTTATTTCCTCCCAGGAAACAAAATTAATGCTGATCAATCATATGTCTATTATTTCTTCGCACTTAGCAGGAATTGTAGTTTGGCAAATAACTCTGGTCTTAAGGATCCTGCTTTTTATGCATGTTCTATGGTTCCTGATAAGATTGTCAAAGATGGACAAGTCTTCACCTCATTCACAAACTACATCAGTTTGTCTCAGGAATCACAAATATCATCGCGTTCAATGCCATCTGTGAGGTGACTATGTTTTTTTTATTATTTCACATAAGTTAAGATTGCTCCAGAATCAAGTAACTGATGAATTTTCAGTTTGCTGAACAGTTTTTCACTTATGGAACAGGAGTGTTGACATATTAGGTAGCTTTCACAGGACCAAAAATGAACCATGTCTTGATCCCCATGCATTAGTTCCAGCTAAGAAGTTGAAATCTGGAAATGGGTGTGCCTTATCATACTTAAATTCTTCTCCAGTTGAACAATTGCCAGTCACAGTTTCCTCTGTGCAGGTGGTATGTATTGGTTCTTTTTTAACTAACATCTTAAACTACAATATGATTGCTACTCTGGATCTTTATGGTTTATTTTGTTGCTTCTTTTTCCTGCTAGTAATTATTATCTCTGGATGATGAGTTTAGTTTCATAAAAAAAAGTATCCATAGTATTCAGAAGGTAACCACAATTGCTAATTGGTAATATGCCCATTCAAACTATCGTGGTTAACTGGTTATGTGGAACTGTAAATTATGAAAAACCTTCATTTTTAATGCCTTTGTGGTTTAGTAAACAGTTTTGCCACTTCTTCACTTGTTTTTATAGTAAAAAATCAGTAAAAGTTTTTCTTTAAATAAATCAGTTAGCACTGATGAAGGTTTGCTGTTAATAATCTAGCATTCTAGCCCTATGTGTTGATTGTAATTTTTGACAGAAACGTAGCACAGATGATCCGCTTGATCCTAAGACATTACCTTGTGAAGTGAAGACTGGCTGCACTTTATCTCCCGTCCAATTAAAGCACAGCCAAGCAAATGCTGGTCATGTTCCTTTGTGCATCCATCAAGACATAAAAGCGTCGATGAAAAGGAAAACTGAAGTGCCAGAAGTGACAAGATCTAAGAGCTTGACTGTCGTCATGTCAAATGCTGGAAATATAGAACATGATTTTGACATCATCAAGCTTGACCTAACTGCCAGCCTCCTGAGCAAGGTATATGGATCATCCTTAGTATTAAACATTGAACTTGGCTCTAGATGGCGAGCTTCCCTAAATTTTGATATCTGACTGCTTACTAACTGTTTTAAATATTCTTTTCTCCAATGACATTTCTAGAAATTAAATTTTCATTGATCATATTATACCGCTTTCTGTGTAGCCCTTTCTCCTTTGTGCTTGTCTGCCTGTTTGTTTTTACTTATATTAAGCTATCAAGCTATTTGTTTTAAGGTGTAGCTTTATTCCATAATTCCATTGTTTATGTCTTTTCCTTCTCTTTCGTGTATACCATATAACCTTGTTTGGTCTGCAACGTTTGCTACTTCAAGAAAGAAGATAAGGAGGAGCTCTTTGTATTATAATGAGCTTTAGATTCACATTTACCTTTTTACAGGTTGAAAAATTGTTTATAGAAAAGCGAACCCAGCTGATTTAGAGACAGCAAAGGCGACCCTCAAGGTGAGAACCCTCTTGAGTTAGACTTCAATAACAACATTAAATTTTCATCGAATCTCCTCTTATTCTAAGCATTATGTATTTCAATGACATTTAAACTTGAACCAGGAACAAGAAAAGGTCCTTTTAGATGCACTCCTTAAGCTTTCTGAAGTATCATATGTTGGTAAGCCGCTTTGTATAAACGTTCTTTTTTTCTTGTAGCTTAGAATGTAATTTTTATGTAGCAATCTCAAGCTATCATTTTAATCCGTCAACTACACTACTTTACGCGTGTTGGGGGGGGGTACCGCAGACTTTTTCCCTTTTAAAAACAAAAATATGTTGCACCACCATCATAACATATTCCTACCAATCAACTACTGAATCAGTTATCTTAGAGTTTGCAGAAATTCTTAGCTATAAGAGAAATAGAGGGTATGGAGTCCATATTTGTCATACCAGCATTTGCTACAAAATTTTTCCACCTGAAAATATTTAATTTAATGCTTGACCCTTATAAATAATGCCATCCATCAAATCCCTTTGGAAACATTGAATTCCCCATTTCCTTTTTCTATTTTCATCATTTTTATAGCACTGACTTACCTATTTACTCCCCATTAGAACTGACCTCCTTGGCCCCTTTACGGTGGAGGAGTGTTTCAGCACCAACTGCCAGCCAGATGAGTTCAACCAGCATGATGAGTGTGAGGGCGATGATGAGGCGCCGCAGAAGTCAGTGAGCACAAACGATGGTGAGACACCACCGAAACCGGTGAGCTCAAGCGAGGAGGCACCTCCGCAGCCAGGGCCAAGACATAGTGGAGCCGGCAAGAGTAAGATGGAGCCCTGCAACTCCAGCAGATCTGGCGGCCTCGATGCAGCGGACCAACCCACTTCTGGCACCACCTGCACATCAAGCACACTGCCACTGACACAGAGATCAGAATGCAAGCGCAAAGGCCAGCAGCACGCGCGCGGGAGGGAGTTTGAACCAGCGGCCAAGCGGGCCCAGCGCCCCTCGGGTGTGTTCAGCTGGAAACCTGCAATGTGAATTCACTTGACAATGGCATCATTACTGACCAACTCTGCTGCACATTTTGTCGGTTTTTGATGGCCTCTCGGCTGCCTTGGTTTTAAGAAAAAAGTGGTACATAGTTCATGTAAATAGCTTTTTCGATAATGGAAATCAATCCAAGCCTTTATATAGTTCATGTAACTACCTAATCCTCTCCATACATATTGTCAGACACATTTTGACACAGCTGCATGCTCCCTCTACGTTATACATTCCATATGCAGATGATACGATTGTAAATTTCAAAATTTCAATGCTCACTTATTGCTCTGCACTTGTGGCATCTTTTTTGTGCTTGCCCTGGATTGGAAACAGGGTGCTAAATTTGATGGTCTTGATTGTGTACTGAATTAGTCTGGATTCTCAGGCAGCTTGGTAGTACTATCCCTGCACTGCAGTTCTGGAAAGTGGTCACTGGCTTTACCCATGTGACGATGGTAATGTCCCTGTCTGTGCCTTGTCATCCATGCAATTAATCTATTCCGCCCTATTCCTAACTGTAGATATCATAACACTACCTACAAAGACTCAAGTGAAGAGCATCAGATCTGAAAACTTGGAGTTGGCCTTGATAACTGCTTGCAGCTACCATTGGTCCCAGCCTCCCGGTCCCAGGTATGTTTCATGTGCTTTTTGTTCTGTCCAGCATGGCTAAATTGTACCTGCATCACTGTTTGTGGTTGCTGAATCATGCAAAACGTAGTTTAGTTCAATCTTTATATTCGAGAAGCTTTTTTTACTAAACACAATACAAAGCACATATGTCTATGTATGGCTATATACTCATCTCTAAAAACACACTGTATCCTTATGAACACCTTCGAGAAATTGGCATATTAATATTGACGAAATCATATAGTTGGCTCGTTGTCCATAGGTACCTATTGTTTTTTTATGTGTCGGTAGTAGGACGTTGCTGTTAATCAGAGAAGGTTTTTTTCCTACCGTTAAAAATTAATTAGTTATAAATATAAGCCAGATTATGATTTGAACTTGTGTGATTAAGTTTTATCAGAAGTAACCTAACCAGATGACCTAGTCCTATTTGGCACCCTCTCCTGCCAGCTAGAAACGTCACATCAATATATATGTACTTATGTACCAGTTTAAGAATCTAAACTATAGAATTTGATATGTTATTATAATTATTATGTATTATATATTAATATTAGTACATTATATAAGTGGTTGAACGGATATAACTGTCATACTACAACGATACTTATATAAGCAGAAGTGAAAAAAACCTTAAATGACCCTAATTCACACATTATTTAGGAACTAGGATGAAACCTATAACTCTCTTTATAGTTAGATTGAACTTATAAAAACTCCTCGAATGAAGGATCTCGATGACTCTTTCGTCCTCAATAGTCTCGTCTTGGTTTGCTATGTGGTGGGAGAGTACATCTACTCATCAAGTTATGAGAAAAATATAACATATATAGGCTTTAAAAAAATAGCTAGATTCATTTCATAAACTTATTTAAAACCATTTTCGAGAATAAGGATATACATTTTCTGCTCTCAGCAGAATTGTATTTAGTATAATTTATTATGAAAAGAAGTCAATTGTCTCAAGGTTTCGTTTTTATAGCAATTCCAATGCTCTTTGGGATTTCACAATCATTTATAATATTTTTTCTATTTTTCAAAACATAGCTTATTTTAATTTTTCATTAGCTTTTCAAGAAAATAACTGTCACAAAGGGTCTCACCCCACTTTTAATATTATGGCTCTTAGAGCCTTCTACCCGTGGCAGTTTAATCACCACAACCATAAAAATTCTTTTACTTTCTTTATATTTTCTAAAATTTGTTTTTCTCTCAATCCAAAAGTTGACATCTTACCATTTCTCTATAAAGTAATTTGACTTTTCAGACCACGTAGATATGTTTCTAAAATGGTTTTCATCCAAAAAAAATTATTTCACAACCATTTACAAACAAATTTATACGAGATAAACCACTTTACATCTATCCATAACTAACAATGGGGATGGTTGTTTAAATAGTTTAGACAAGAGTTCTGCAGAAGGTGCACGCTTTAATCATAAGACATTTATTCACATCCGAATCATAAGACATTTATTCACATCCGATCACTTAGTATGAATTGATAAGATACAACTAGTAAAAGGGGACTAATGACGAGGAATTTTTAAAGTAAAACTAGGATAACAAGTTGCCAGCTAAAAAAGTCTTAGGCCAAGTCATAGACAAGTTCTAGACTTGGATCCTGTGAGCACTATTTCTCATAGCTACTCCAGTGACTACATAATTTCTGATCACAAGCGTTCCTAGTCCTAATAGTTACTTCACCAAGGATGTCTCATAGGCGATGCATTTTTTTTAAAAAAAATCAATCCTTATGTGAATACAAAGTCCTATCACAAAGGCGATAACTTCATACCATGAGTTTTCTCTAAAAATAACCACTTCTTATTTTGCAAACCATTGATATCAACATGTCGTATTTTTACCACATTTTACAACCAATTTTCCCCATTTCTAAAATTTTAGCCTATCACACATAATCATCAATTCATTCGCAAAAACTTAACCATTAAATGTATATAAGAAAGTAAATATCGATGATACTCATACTAGTGGTACGAACTCTGGGATATAACATAGCTAAAAATGATAGGATATAACGATTCTAAAAGTAAGAATATAATAAAGCAATTAGGTCAAACCCATCGGATCGTCTCGTAATTAGGGCCTTGATATTTCACGTGCATAATTATGCAAGTTTACGAATAAATATTTTACAATTACTAGAATCAATATAGTAAGAGGGTGACTTGCCTTAGTATGATATGGATCCTTGTGCGATGAAATCTTACATGAAAATACCTTCGATCGTGACTTCTACACATAAGAAGTACAAAATATTACATGAAATGCTATTAAACATAATAAAATATAGAAAATAACAGTGTCGTTGCGTAGAGGAGGATTTTAGAAAAAATTTGGAATTGAAACGAGGTCAATCGGAGTTATGGATAAAAATATATGAATTTTAAGTTTAAATCAATTTTAGAATTACAAATATTTTCTTGGAGGGACTGATGGGTAGGCCATGCATCTGTGGACCGGGTAGACGGTCCCCATTGGTAGGTTATACCACATTCTTTTTTTACTTTTTTCTTTCTTTCCTCATTCTCTCCTCTTCTTCGCTTCTTCTTCGGCGTGACAAGATAAGGACAGCGATGGTGCTTCAAGGGTGCTCGATGCGATAAGGTAAGGGCGGTGACAATGCTCTAAGAGTGGTCGAAGCGGCAAAGGTAGCAGGAAGCCAGCCTCACCTTGGGGAGGTCATCTTCACAGTGGCGGTAGCTCAAAGAAAAAAAAGAAAGAGCAAGGTGGTGGCGACTAGCGATGGAAAGCAAAAGGCGTGCATGAGCTTAAGTCACTTGGCATGATGACGACGGCGTTTAGGATACTGATGGTGGTGGAGTTTCGGCATTGTCCCAAAGTGGGCAGGGAGGTGTGAGCTAGACGGAGTAGGGCGACACGAGAAGGTAGTCGCTATGGGACTAGTAGCCAACAAGCTGAGAGTAGGTACGAGCGTGGCCATACTCAGCCTACAAGTGACGGTCAAGAGCTCCAACGGAGATATTAGCTAACTTCTTGAAACTATCTTGAGGGCATGGGAAGAAAGTAAGAGGATCGTGGTCTTACTGTTTGTAGAAACAGTTGGCAGCAGTAGTTTCGACAACCGATTAAGCTCTGCATGGCAAAAAAAATGGAACTAGTGGACACGGTGATGATGGCTAGGGGCTTTGGCTGGCCCTTGGTGCAGTGGATGATAGGGAACAGAGGGAGAGAGAGGGAGAGCTTAGGGAGGGCAACAATAACGGTTAGGGTTTTGACTCGTCGTCAATGAGACAAGAGGGGGTATAGAGAGGATGGTGACAGTGTGGATAATGGCCGAGGTTTTTGAAGCCGCTTTTAACATTTCGTGACAAACTAAGTGATGATGAACTTTCACGCAACGCCATGATTCAGGCAAAACTTTCATCGATGTTTTTTCACATGTCATGACGGGATAGGACGTTGTACTGCGTTCGCTATCGTCTTAGCCGATTTATTTCTTGCCGTTTGCTACGTGTGAGTTTTTAAATGATAGATAAAGGTTGTCCTACTTTACCCTGTAAATGAGATAAATTGAAAGGATAGAGGAGAGAGAGCCACATGGATGTATACGTGTGTGCATGAGGCAGTTTGCTCTTTGCTCTTTTCCTTGCTTTCCATTTAATTGCTTGTGAAAAAGATGTGAGAGCAAAGCTGGTAATCTTGGCCAGTGCTTGAGATGACATGTGAGGGTAGACCGTAATTGAATATATGTATAGCAAAACAGGTTTTGGTTTGACATGAGTTAATACCTGTAGGCATCCATGTCTTGGGAGAAAAAAAGGGTATGAGATAGAATGGATACCAACATTGGCTAGCAAGCTGGTTCTTATCTTATCGCAGTGTGACGGACGACTAAGGTAGTCCAGTTGAAATGATACTGCTTATGTAGGTCTTTGTACACACGATTTAATCCGATAATTTAACCCGTACAAATATTAAATAGAAAATAAAATATTTATCAGGTGGTTAAAATTTAAATACGAAATTAAAAAAAATTTTGGATAGGAAGGAATTATTTGTCATAACGGTCAAAATTTTTAAAATCAAAAATTTGCGCTTGAAAAATTTTAGAGAATTAAAGTTTTGATAGTTAAAATTTTGATAATAAAATCAGAATTTAATGGCACTGTTATTTTTTTTAAAAAATATAATTTTTAAGAAGAAAGCGGACGTTACATCCTGTAGCCTGAATCATCTTTGCTCTGAGTTTAGTTGTCTTTTTTTAATTGGAAAATTCTATAGTTTGGGTGATTGGATGTCCTCAACTCTTGAGCAGGTTTAACTTACACCATGAACTTTTAATATCTTTTAGAAAACGGCCCGTACCTATCAAAACTATATAAATCACATCTTAAAGAAGGTTTGGGGATATGATTTCAGTCTTTTACGTGATTAGACAATCTTCTCCCAGCAGTCTCTTTTAATAACTGGTGAAAGAAGACTGTCTAATCTGATTCCAACCTAGCTATGGGTCCGCATGTTGGGATGGTTTCTTTTCCATTTAGTTCTGTGAAAAGACCTAGGGTGGTGAGTCCTATTGTTTTTCCAGTCATCTAGTCGGTTTTTTTAAGAAATCGGAAGAGATTTTCACGTACGATAAGTGCGGAGAGGAGCGGGAAGACGAAATTTATAGAGATAAGGTGGCGTGCTTGTGGTGCCAGAAAAAAATGACGATGAGGCAACCTCGAAACCGCTTTAAATGCCATAGTGTAAATTGGACCAAACCAAGAAACCAGAAAGTGTTGTTTCATGTTGATCTACTGTTTTTTAAGGCCATCGTCCTACGTAGGTAGTCTCCCTGCATCGAAGCTGAATTGTTCCCTAGAACTATATACGAAGATTTACCCCAAACCAAAAAACAAAGGTATTGTTTCATGTTCTGTGAATTGTTTTAAACTGTGCTGGTTCCAACCAAAAACTGTTGAAATCACGCTTAACAAGATGATATTCTGGTGCAACTCTTTTGTCGTGGAATCGACAGAAGTAGTCCACGAGTCGACGTCATGAACCGATCTGCCAGGGACATCCAAGATGCATTGCAGGCTAACTTCCTACCATGAATTTGCCTAGCCGTCCTGCAACCATCCAACCCAATCTTTAATTTTCCTTCACCGAACTCATCATTCATCCCCGTTTTATTCTTTTTTGTCATCTCATATCTTATTGCATCTATATTTTTTTCGTCCTAAAATAAACAGTGGATTTTTATATTTTAGACGGAAATATACCATTAGAGTGCGCAGTAAAAATTGTCTTCATATGATCGGCATCATTTAACATCCTAATGTTAGGCACAATTTAAAACACAGATTTCAAATGAATTTTTATAGTTATTTTTTTCACATGAAATAGTTGGATTCGGCGAAATTGGGAAGAGTTTGTTGGGGGCTTACAGTGACGTTGCTACTGATGGGTTTGAGTAGCGGTGATCCGTTTTGTCGGCTACGGTTGTGATCCACAGTTCCACACGCCACTTGCACTGCGCCGAACCATTATGCATGGCAAGGCCTGCTGCCACGGCGGCGCCGGCGAGGGTGCTGATCGGTGCCTGTGCCAGCGTGGCCTTCCTGCTTCTGCTCGCCTTCTTCTTCCTGTCAGCGCGCGGGGGCACGCCGCCGGAGGTGGTGTCTCCAAAGGACGGCGGGGATGGGGCAATCGGGATCAGGGGGCACGATGGCGGCGGCATCTCCGGCGGTGTGCTCGGGGTGGAGAGTTATGGGGATAGGTGCGAGCACGTCGCCGAGGATGGGATTGATCGCCGGCGATACCAGCAGCCGCGTGGCTACGTCGACTACCTGTACCTGTTCTACTGCGTCGTCGGCGAGGAGCGGCGGGTTCTTGGGTACGGCATGATGGCGGCGTGGCTCGGCGTGCTGTTCTACCTGCTCGGCGACACGGCGGCGGTGTACTTCTGCTCCAACCTCGACGGCCTTTCGCGGCTGCTCCGCCTCTCCCCGGCGATCGCCGGCGTGACGCTCCTGTCGCTCTGGAACGGCGCGCCGGACGCGCTCTCCACCATCGCGTCGTTCGCCTCCGGCGACGGCGGGGGAGAGGGAGAGACCACCGCCGTGGGGCTCAACGGGGTGCTGGGAGGGGCGATGCTCGTGTCCTCCGCCGTGCTCGGCGTCATCGGCATCCACCTCGGCAGGCGCGGGGTCGCCGTCGACAGGGTCAGCTTCTACCGCGACTCCTCTTTTCTCCTCGTTGCCCTCGCCGCCGTAGCCATCGTCCTCGCCGCCGGCGAGGTGACAATCTTGGGCGCCCTGGCCTTCACCTCCCTCTACGTCGTCTACGTTCTCGCCGTCGCCTTCACCCACGGCCGCACCACGACGCGGAGGCGGACCACACGGCGGACTCCTTCTCCGAGCTCTGCAACGTAGCAGAGACGAAGTTCTACGCCGACCAAGAGTCACTCATCGAAACCGCGCCGCTACTCGATTACTACGCCGGCGACGGCGACGGCGGCGGCTCCAAGAATAAGATCAAGAGCTTGTTCTGGTTGGTGTTGCGCGCGCTGGAGCTCCCCCTATGGCTTCCACGGAGTCTGACCATCCCGGACGCGAGCAAGGAGCGGTGGAGTAACCCGGCCGCGGTGATCGCGGTCACCCTGGCCCCCGTGCTCCTATCCCACGTCTGCAGCCACGCCTCCGGCTGCAGCACCTCACCCATCGCCGTCCTCCTCAGCATCCTCGGCCTCCTCGCCTTCTTCACCACCACCTCCGACGCCCCACCAACCAACCACCTCGCCGCCTGGCTCGCCGGCGGGTTCGTCATGAGCGTGGCCTGGCGTACACCGTGGCGAGCGAGCTCCTCGCCCTGCTGATCTCCGCTGCGCACGTCACGGGCGTGGACTCGGCGCCTCTCGGCCTCACCGTTCTCGCCTGGGGGAACTCGCTGGGAGACCTCTTCGCCAACCTAGCCGTGGCGTCGCGCGGCGGCGGCGGCGCGGCGCAGGTGGCCGTGGCGGGGTGCTACGGCGGGCCGGTGTTCGACGTGCTCGTGGGCCTCGGCGTGTCGATGCTGCTGGCGTCCTGGGCCGCGCACCCGCGGCCCGTGGCGATGCCGACGGAGGCTGGGGTGTTCCAGACGCTGGGCTTCGCCGCCGGAGGGTTTTTCTCGGCCGTAGTGATGATGTCCAGGAGGGGATGAGGGTGGACAGGACGCTAGGGTTTGGACTCCTGGCCATTTACTTGTGCTTTCTTGGCATCAACATTTCACAGGTCTTGGACTAGTATGAACAAATTTTTTTCTTTTTCTAATTATTAGCCGCTCCATGCGTGGCAGGAATTATTTATTGTAATATACTGAATAATATAACTTCTGAGTTTTTTTCAGCTAGACATGAGCTTTTGGGGTAATTGTAGAATGTGTACAGTGAATAAGAACCGAGCGTATACAAGAAAGGTTGGTTCTATATATATATATAGCGCAGGCCAGTGGTCTGTCTAACACCCCCGCAGTCGCAGCGGGAGGGAAACCGACGTAGAGACTAGACCGAAAACGGGTGAACAAAAGCGTGGGCAGGCCTTTGGTCATTACATCGGCAAACTGATATGTCGATGGTACATGGAGCACCCAAACCTATTCTAATGCGATCTTGTCACGGACAAAATGGATATCGATCTCAATGTGTTTGGTGCGTCGGTGATGGACCGGGTTGGCGGTCATGTAGACGGCACTGACATTATCGCAGTAGATGACGGTTGCGGTGGAGAGGGGTGCACGGAGCTCCTGAAGAAGCTGACGAAGCCAGCAGCACTCGGCGACAGCGTGGGCGACGGCGCGGTACTCGGCTTCGGCGCTGGACCGGGACACTGTAGTCTGGCGTTTTGAGGACCAGGATACGAGAGTGTCACCGAGGTAAACGCAGTAGCTGGATGTAGAGCGTCGAGAGTCGGGGCAGCCTGCCCAGTCCGCGTCGGAGTACGCGGTGAGAGAGTCGATTGGGTTAGAGCTGAGATACAGCCCGCTGGAGAGGGTGCCATTCACGTAGCGTAGTATGCGCTTGAGCAGCGTGAGGTGAGTTTCGCGCAGAGCGTGCATGAAGAGGCACACTTGCTAGACAGCATACGTGAGGTCGAGTCAGATGAGTGTGAGGTATTAGAGAGCCCCGGCAAGACTCCGATAGTGAGAGAGATCGGCAACGAGGGCGCCATCGACAACGGAGAGTTTGGCTCGAGTGTCGATCGGGGTGGCCGTAGGGTGACAGTCGGCCATGCCCACACGCTGGAGGAGGTCGATGGCGTACTGGCGTTAGGAAAGAAAGGGCCCGTGGGTGGAACGGGTTACGGAGATGCCAAGGAAATGGTGGAGAAAACCAAGATCGGTCATGGCGAACTCAGAGTGGAGTCGGGCCATGATCTGGTCAAGCAGAGATGTCGAAGATGCGGTGAGGACAATATCACCAACATAGAGAAGTAGATAGGCGGTGGCGGAGCCGATATGGAAAGTGAACAGGGAACTATCGGACGCAGAGGCCACAAAGCCGATATACCGAAGATAGGCAGCAAAGCGCTGGTACCAGGCACGAGGGACTTGTTTGAGGCCATAGAGAGAGCGTTGAAGGAGACAGACGTCGTCGGGACGAGAAGGGTCGACGAAGCCTGGGGGCTGCTGGCAGTAGACTGTTTCCGTCAGGTGGTCGTGAAGAAAGGCGTTCTTCACGTCTAGTTGATGGATCGGCTAGGAGCGAGAGGCAGCCAAGGTGAGGACGACTCAGATAGTAGCGGGTTTGACAACGGGACTGAAGGTCTCGTCGTAGTCGACATCGGGTCGTTTGGAGAAACCCCGGACTACCCAGCGAGCCTTGTGACGGGCAAGGGAGCCATCGGCGTGGAATTTATGTTTGAAAATCCACTTACCGGTCACAATGTTGGCGCCGAGAGGTCGGGGAACGAGGTGCCAAGTCTCGTTGTCCATTAGGGCTTTGTACTCGTCGGCCATGGCCGCGCGCCACTAAGGGTCGGCCAGGGCTGAGCGAGAAGTCATCGAGATGGGCGAGATAGAGCTGTGGACGGCGGAGAGACTATAGCGCTGAGTAGGGCGGAGAGACCCAGTCTGGGAGCGGGTGACCATGTGAGAGGTCGAGGGAACTGGAGCCGATGGGGGTACGGGAGTAATGGGAAGAACTGGTTGGGTGGGGGCGTTATCGGCTCCGAGTCGACGACTGTAGACAAGAGGAAAATGAGGTATTAGATTGGCCTGAGCCGATGAGGTCGAGTGGGCCGAGTATTCCGATCGGTCCGATAGAGATGGATCAGCCGATAGGGTGGGGAGAGTCGATGGAAACTGAGGAGCCGATGGAAGTGGGGTATCCGATGGAGAGGGAACGGTATCAGGTGAAGGATAAATAGGATCGGTATTGGTCGATGGAGGTGGGTCCGATGGGGGTCCGATGGTGGGGACATCGGACCGAGTAGTGGTGGGATATGTGATGGGTAAATCCTCAGCATCGGCCGATGAGGGGGCCGATGGAGAGGACAGTGGAGGAGACCTAGTCGGCATGGTGTTGGTGAGGAGTAAGTCGAGATCACTAGAGGAGGATCTCGGATGAAGTAGATCGAAGGGAAAACATGTCTCGTCAAAAATGACATGACGAGAGACGAGGACCCATCGGGTGAAAAAGTCGAGACATCGGTATCCCTTGTGAGAGGTGGGATAGCCGAGGAGAATACAGGCGGTGGAGCGGGGAGCGAGTTTGTGGGAAGCTGTGGCGGTGTGATTTGGGTAGCAGAGGCACCCGAAAAACGTGAAGTTGGGAGTAGTCGGGCGCCGTGCGGTAGAGAAGGGCATAGGGAACGTTGTTTTGAATGGAGGAGCATAGGCGCCGATTGAGAAGGTACGTCGCAGTAGCCAGAGCTTCGGCCCAATAAGTGGCGGGTAAGTGGGCGTGAAGTAGCATGGTGCGACTGATATCGTTGAGGGTGCGAAGGAGGCGCTCGGCTTTGTCGTTCTGAGGAGAGGTGTAGGGGCAGGAGAGCCGGAGATGGATGCCCTGCGAGGTGAGGAGGTTTGTAACGGTATGGTTGACAAATTTCGTATCGTTATCGGCTTGTAAAGCATTGATGGAGAGGTTGAACTGAGTGGATACGTACGTGACGAAGTGAGTGAGGTGAGAGGTGACCTCGGATTTGTGGATGAGCGGGAAGGTCCAGCAATAATATGTGTAATCGTCAAGTATAGCAAGATAATACTGATTACCGGAGACACTTTTAACTGGAGACGTCCATACATCATAATGTATAAGTTCAAATGGACGTGAGGTACAGGACAGAGAACTAGAAAAGGGCATACGCACATGTTTGCCAAGTTGACATGAGTGGCAAACTGTGGAGTTGCTGTGAGTACATCGGATGGAGGCGTTGCGACGAAGGGTGGTGACAGTGTTGGGGCCAGGGTGGCCGAGGCAAAGGTGCCAAAGGTTGGTGGAGAGGGCGACGCTGGCGTGTGGAGTGGACAGCGCAGCGAGAATGGTGTAGAGGTCTCCGTAACTATTGCAGCGAAGGATCTGTCGCCGGGTTAGGATATCCTTCATAGAGAAACCAGACGCGTCAAATTCCATGGACCAGTTGTTGTCTTGTGTAAATTGATGAACAGATATAAGATTGTGAATAAGAGAAGGGACGATAAGAACATTGCGTAGGGAGAGGTTAGTGGTGGATGTAGACAGAGAGGAGTCACCTCGGCATTGGACAGGAAGAGAGTGACCATTGCCGATAGTGATAAAAGGGGAGGAAGAAGGGTGATAGGAGCGAAGTATACCGGGCGATGACGCCATGTGTGAAGACGCCCTAGAGTCCAGCATCCAAGGGTGCTGTGGTTGGAGCGTCATCTGGTTGAGGGCAGCGACGAGGCTAGCCTGGTTCCAGGAGAGAACCGACTGGGTGGTTGGGGTCGGTAGCATCGGCTGAGGTGGCAGAGCAGGAGCCGATGCCAGGTGAGCCTGGGGATGGGCGCCGAGAACCCTGGGTTGCCAGCCGATGGGGCTGCGTGGCTGGAGCTAGGGCGCCTAGGGGTTGTAGCAGAGCTACGGACCCGTGGGACCGGCAGGGTGGGCAGGGACAGAGGTAGGTCGTGATGGTGTCGGACCCTGTCAGGTACTGCCTTTGCCTTTGCCCTTACCTTTCCCGGTGCGGGCTGTGTTGCTGTGGCCGGAGCCATGGCCACCAGGACCGCGGGAGGAAGGGGCAGCGCAAGAAGCTTAGCAGCCATTATCGGCTGCGACAAGAAGAGCGGTATGGGCCACTGTCTTCTCATCGTTGGCCAGATGGAGTTCTTTAAGAACTAGCATGTCATGAGCCCGGACGAACGATGGAAGATGTGTGGCGTTGGCGATGTCATCGACGGTGTTGGAGAAGCGGGGATTGAGGCCTCACAGAAGGGTAAGGACGAGTTAAGAGTCGGCCACAGGGTGGCCGACGTCCCAGAGAGCAGCAACCTTGACTTTGAGGCGCTGACAGTACGAGGAGACAGAGGAGTCGCCTTGTACCATAGAGTGGAACTCGTTGAGAAGGAAGATGGCGCGATGCTGCTTGTTGGCCAGGAAGATCAGCTCGATGGCCACCTAGAGATCCCGAGCGGTGGGGTCGGTATTGTCCATGGCAAGGTCGAGGACAGAGTCGTCGACCGAGCCGAGCAGCTAGCTGCGCACGCAGCACTCGGCGATGTCCTACTGAGGATCATCGGGGCGAGGTGGAGCAAAGCCATCAATACGGGACCGGAGGCCGAATTTTCCACAGAGGGATTTGAAAAAGAAAATCCACTTGAAATAATTGGCATTAAGGTCAAGGGAGATAGGAACGTGAGATTTCACGTTCACAATAGCGTAAGGAGGGGAGAAGATCGACGAGGTGGTGCCCGAGGTGTGGTCTGAGGCACCGAGGGCCGGAGCAAACTCTGCGACTGGGAGAGTGCCGGAGCTGAGAGCGGACTCGGTGGCCATGATGGGAGAACAGGAGCAAAGAGCCGATGGGAGAAAGAAGCCGATGGGAATGAGAAGCCGATGAGAGGACGGATCGGCCGATCAAATATGTGAGAAGCTGATGGGAAGTGGGTCGGCCAGTCGATGAGGAGTGGTTGGCCGATGGGGAGTCGGCAGCAGAGTAGGTGAGAAAAAGGTGGTGACAGAGTAGGTGAGTCAGAGAGTAGTTGGGTCACAGACGTGCAAAGATTCACGTCCGTGAAGAGAAGATTCACGTCCGTGGATTCGTGGAGGCCAAGGAGTGTGGCGGACAAAAAAAGGCAGGGAGTGGCCGGACACGAAGAGAATATGTTCGCGTCCGGGAGGCAGGGATTCGTATCCGTGGACATGTTGGACTGGCTCGGACGTGAGGGAAGAAGGTTCGCGTCCGAGAACCATTGAGCGTGTCGAAAAAGGCGAGAACCGAGGGAGGGTTCTAACCGATGGAGGGCTGGACAAGTCCAGCCAATGGGAGGGTGGACGAGTTTAGCCGATAGAGACGACGAGCGCGGAGGTGCGCCGGCGTCAGAGAAGGAGAGATGCACGAAGCAAGAAGAAGAGCGGAGACGGGTGCAAGACGAGACGAGGAGGCGGATCGAGACCGTCGCCTAGTCGCGCAAAGGTGGGACGGAGAAAAGAAGGTGACTGCGGGAGAGACGGGAAGAAGAAGAAACGGAGGCGAGAGAGCGAGGAGACTACCGGAAAGAGGGTCGGCGATGGAAAGAAAACGTCGACGAGGAGGAGGAAAGGGTCGGCTCGCCGGAGGGAGAAGTTAGCGTGTCGGGATGTCTAAACTCACTCTGATACCATGTAGAATGTGTACATTGATTAAGACCCTGAGCGTATAAAGGGAGATCGAGTCTATATATATACAGCCCAGACCAATGTTCTGTCTAACAGTAAGGGTGATGACTTGAAATTTGCCAACACCAGAATTAACTCACTATAACATAACTGAAAAGCAAAAATACGTAATTCTCCACTGACCATGACATTTTAATCTCCTTTTCCATAGATATAATCATTTATTTCCAAAAACTTGTGTTTGGAAGTCCCTGGCTTCAGCATCTTTGGTATCTTTGGATGCAGAGACCGGGATATTACTTCATTGAAAAAAAATGTCCTGACTGGTAGGAATTCTGATATCATATTTCAGATATGCCTGGCTAACATGCACACCCAAGATCGAAAACCACAAAGCTCACATGCATCCATTCCCAGCCAACCAACAATCATATCCTTCATCATCTGAAAAAAAAATCCTACATAAACATTGCAATGTCAAGCCTTAATCTGTCCCTTCCAGAATCAACAAAGTTCAGACATCAGGCCCACCGTTAGCTACTTGTCTCTCCGTCGACCGTCGATGCGTCGACTTCGTCTCGATCTCTTGATTTGTTTCAGGTTTTCAATTTCGGCGTGCATCTGTCTGGCGATCTGGCAAAATGTGCTCCCGAGATTTTGGTGAACCACCGTTCGTGTTCAGTCACCTGTCCATGTCAATAGCTAGCTGTACCAGCTTAACCCTTTTCCTCTCTGAATTATTGCCTCGAGTTTAAGCCAAGGAAAAGATCATTAAGATCATCCAAATGGGCGCCCAACGGATGTGCATACGTGCAAGGCACCTCATGCTGGGAATTAACCTGGAATAGATTTGTAATATGAAGGAATCAATGTACGGTGCCGATGTTAAAACACAGTGATCCATTGTTCAGAAAACATTGTCGGTGGGTTAACTGTTTGCAATATAGCAATGCTGATTTAACATCATGGTACTCTCTCAATCTCAAAATATACAGTTATGTTCTTTTTACGAGAAATTAAATAAAATGGTGAGGAATACTTGTGATTGATTTAGATGCAGAAATTAAATAAGAGAATGTTGTGAACGGTTAAAATGGATAGGTAAATAGAGAAGTAGTTGTATTTTAAGACAAATTTAAATTTTAAAAGTAGTTACAGAGAATAATTCAAATTTGAGCAAAATTTTACTTCCTTTTGGTCACAAAAGTTTTTGTGCACAGGCACACCATCATAATTCAGACGAAATATATGTAGTTTTGGCATATAAAACCATGGTGAGTAAAATCTATCATAAATAATACTTGTGTAGTGTTATAATATCATAACTTCTATGAAATACCTCATCTAATGGGCTTTACTTTTTGACTGTCATCTTGCTGATTCAAAGTTTCAAACAAGCAAAAGTAACTTTGTTTAACCAGAGGCTGTAATATTTGTAATTCCCTCTAAGCCTTTTTTTCGCTGCTTAAAAAAGCAACATCCTTCTTTTCCCTTTCCACATCACGCCACATGTTCTTCCCAACGAAAAAACACGCTATTTTAGTTCCGGTCTACTCCCAATGAAACCATAAAAAAATCAATAATCTATTATAACCCAATATCGGGTTGTAGAACACCCTACTTAGTCTACAATTCCAGTCCATTTCTAATGAATTCATAAAACAACTAATAAACTATTATAACCCAATATCTTATTGCAAAAACATAGAAAGCTTACTAATGGATGGAGAAAATCTAGGAATTTTAAAGAAACTAAACCAAATGATATAAAAATCCTATAAAAAATCATTTGTGTAAAAGGAGCTTTAAAAATACGCTTTTCTTTTTCGTCGTTCCGAAGGTGAATGCACCAACTCAAAAGGTCAAAAAAAACAGACAGCAACTGGTGCGAAACGTCATCGGCCGCGCTTGACACACCTCCAAATGATCAACACTGCCGAATTAAAAATAAATTAACAGGCACTGATAGAATATTAAATATAAAAATACGAACAAAGTGAGCGCACGCATCTTGTCACCTCATCATGTGATAAAGTGAAATCCAATTCGCCGCTGCATGCGCCCGTGAGGGATCCCTATCGACCAAAAGGTAACGAAGACCAAGCTTACATGGACACGTCCTCTGCAACTTCTGCGGCAGTGTGCACTGTGACGCATGCCCTGCCATCTCTCAAGTTTCAGATAGTGCTGGATACCCTGCCAGTTCGAAACATCTGTTAGTTTTGATTATTAGCATCTCGGTCTGTTTATTGATTTGTTAGTCCTAACCAAAATTAAAAATTTTAAACTTATAGAGTTGATTTGTAATATATTTTTTCTTAGCTTTTGAACTACTAATAATATAAATATATAAATTTTATTTATAAATTATTTTTTTTCTTCTTTTGTATAGCTCATTGTAGCTTAACCAATTAAACTCTTTGAGATTTACCTAATATTTTTATAAATGATGTTATGTAGCCTAAAATCATATTGCTAGGCCGTGTTATTAGCCGTCCGTGAAACAAAATAAATTATTAATATACGATTAATTGAGTATTAATTATTATATTTTTTAAAAAATAAATTATTTGATTTTACTGGTTCGGCAAGTGTCCTCACATCCTACCAGCACATTCAAACACTACCTACCTTAATGCTGCTAGAGTAACGGTCAAAATTCACCTATTCTCGATCAAAGCTAACAAGTTTTGGCAAAATTTTCTTGTCGTTAGAGCTAAACATCCGTGGGGCCAGATATTGTTGTTCTTTTCAGTCGTGCTTTCGTTGGTCAGGACAGAAATAAATTCAAGGGAGAGACCTCAAAATGCACGGAACTCACCCTCCGATTCTAACCGGTTGCGCGTGGGCCCCACCTGTCAGTCACCCACAACAGGCCGACCGCGACCTCACTCCAACCCCCTCGCTCTTATCTCGAGCCCAATCAGAAGCCACTCCCAGCTTGCTTAAGCTTAAGCTTAAGCTGCATCTCTCTCTCTCCCCTTCCCCTCTCCTCCAGCTCCGGCGACATCCTGGCCGCCGCCGCCATTCGTCACAAGAACCTACCATCTGCAGCAGGGCTTGGCACCGCGCGCTCCGCTGGAGTGGAAGGTGGGCGGAGCGGTGGAAGCCAGAGGCTAGGGATCGACTGCAGATAAAGATCGATAGGTGGGGTGGTGGATGCGTGCGCGGTGGTGGTGAGATGAGGTCTCCGGTGGGAAGGGAGGTGGTGGTCTCCGGCGTCTTCACGGCACTGCTCGTTTTCTCGATCCTCTCCCTGCCGTCTCTGCTCCTGACGACCGGCGGCGGAGGTGGCAGGTCGTACAAGAACTGGTCGTTCTTGGCGGCGGTGAGGGAGAGGGATCCAGGGAGCGGCGGCGGCGGAGGAGGAGGAGGAGGGGAGGTCTCGCCGTACTCAGTGTCGTTCGCGTACCTCATCTCGGCGTCGACCGGGGACGCGGCGCGGGCGGCGAGGCTGCTGGCGGCGCTGTACCACCCGGCCAACTGCTACCTGCTCCACCTGGACCAGGAGGCGCCGGCGGAGGAGCACCGTCGGCTGGCGGAGCTGGTGTCCGGGCAGCTCGTGTACTCCCGCGCGGGCAACGTGTGGATCGTCGGCCGGCCAAACCTTGTCACCTACCGCGGGCCGACGATGCTGTCCACGACGCTGCACGCGGTGGCGATGCTGCTCCTGCTCGGCCGCCGGTGGGACTGGTTCGTCAACCTCAGCGCCTCCGACTACCCGCTCGTCACCCAGGACGGTAATGCTGCCAATCCTTAATCATAATCATGATCGCTAATCCCCATCATTAGTGTGTGCTAATTAATCAATCTGCTTCTTTTGCAGATTTGATGGGTGTGTTCTCCCGGTTGCCTAGGGATCTCAACTTCATACAGCACACCAGCCACCTTGGCTGGAAGATGTAAGAGCTCCAACCACTTCAATTTGTTCATCAATTTTAAAGATTGGGTTAGAATTACTGTAGTTTCAGTCACTAGATTAGGTTTAGAATTGTCATATGGATTGGCCCTTGAGCATTTACCACGCATAAAAAAGAATGAAACAATATATTGGTAAATTATGAAGAGTGAACCTTTTTATACTTCCAAATCCTCGAATTCGAATAGTCTACAATTTAAGAAAGGCTCCATTTTGATAGAGGATTGAAACATGCTAGCTCTACAGAAAGAAGAGGGCGCGGCCGGTGATCCTTGACACGGGACTGTACGAGGCCGACCAGTCAGAGCTCATCCGGCCGGTGAACCTCACCACCAACCGGAGAAACCTCCCCACCGCCTTCAAGCTCTTCACAGGTACACACTAGCCATTTCAACCTCATTCACCTCTTCACCAAATTGCCTTAATTTGATCGTTTTGGAATACATAAAAGACTTGTGTATCATTGTATTAAGATCAAAAGGATCAGGTACAGAGCACAAATACATAAAAAGCTCCTGTGCTGGCAAGAACATGCCATCATGTAAGGTATGCAATACTGGTAGAAAAAGGATGCGTGTCAGTGACCGATTTGGGATGAATTTTTCGTCAACTCTTTGCTGATCAGACAGTGAGTACGGTACCATACATTGGGTCGGTTGATCTGTCACACCGAACCAAATGCCATTGACGGTATAATTGTACAGATTGGTCGTTGGATATGTGGCTTTATTTGTCATTGAAGTAATAGGAGGCGTCATATGATAGGCACTGGTAGTACTCTTACCTTGGAATCTTGGCATAGAAAAAAAAATATCTGAAACTGTATCTAGTTAATGGAGCAGATTGTGCCATGCCAAGCCAAGCCACTGCTGCATCACTGTATGTACTGGAGATGGTTAATTTATCTGATAGATCTGAATCAGTGGAGATCGAGGAATTTTTAAGGTTAATTTTAATGCTTTGGAGTTGGCAATTCCAGGCAGACTAACCAATGTGTTGCATTAGCAAAGCAAAAGGAGCTTTTTGTTTTTAATCTATTGGGACAAAGCTTGAAATGTCACTTCATGCCCTATAAAAATCACTTGCTTCCAAGAAACGTCAGGGGCATAGAAATTTTAGGCTCTTCAAAATGCAGGAATTTACAAGAATTTCATATGAATTAGTTCAATTCCATTTTTTTGTAAAAATCCTCTGTTCCGAAGAAGGTCCTATGTGTCTGAGATTGTTCATGCCCGACCATTTTTCAGCGGGAAATGTCTGAGTAATTCTAGAAAGAAAACCTTTTTTGTCCAAAGTAACAGGATTAGGTCAAATCTCTGCCTATGGAAACAAGCCAAATCATTACTACAAATATTTGCAACGCTAATAAGCAATGGGATTGATGCAGGGTCAGCATGGACGATGATGTCGCGGTCGTTCGCCAAGTACTTCACTGTCGGCTGGGACAACCTGCCACGGACACTGCTGCTCTACTACACCAACTTCATCTCCTCGCCGGAGTTCTACTTCCAGACGCTGGCCTGCAACGGGCGGCTGTTCAGGAACACAACGGTGAACCACGACCTGCACTTCATCCGGTGGGACAACCCGCCGAAGCAACACCCACTCTACCTTGGCCCCAGGGACTACCGCCAGATGCTGCTCAGCGCCGCCCCCTTCGCCAGGAAGTTCAGGGAGGACGACCCAGTGCTTGACAGGATCGACAGGGACATCCTGCACCGCGATGGCACCATTCCTGGCCGCTTGTTCAGCTATGGTGGGTGGTGCTCCGAGGGGGACGTCAGGCTGTGCTCCAACCCTCAGGAGCCAGGCAGGAAGGGCATGATCAAGGCCGGTGCAAGGTCGAGAAGGCTCAGGGCCATGCTCAACAAGATGATGTCTGCGAAAAATTTCAGGAGGCTGCAGTGTAGATGAAAGACACTATTATACAGTCTAATTCTGATCAGATGTGTCATGTATAGAATAGTGAAGAAATTAAATTACAGGAGATTTGAGGCAGTTTTGGTTGTCAGGATGTTAAAAGTACGGTGACAGTGTAATCTCACTGAATAATAACATGGGCCATTAGTAAGGTTGCTGATTTGGCAGGGTTAACATTCAGCTTGTGCCTTGATTTCACTCTTCTTCCATGGAGCTATTGCTGAAATTTGCGCATTTTTACTGTGGGAATGCCATAACACTACCAGCTAACAGGTGAAATTGTCAGGTTAAACTGGATGCTTAAATTTCGAGAGCCAGTTTGTCTGTCTCAGAAGCGAAGATTTGCATTATTTGTTTTTCTCGTCATCTATATCCTGAGTTACATACACTCTTTTGTATAGTAGTGTTTCTGTGCTATTGTCGCAAAAACGAGCTTCCTATGTTTCTGGGCAGTATAATAGTACGGAGTAGCACTTCATTAGTCTGATAATTGATTGAAAACACATTGCTCCACAAATACAAATACCCTCATGAGCAATGGCATCGATGCTGTTGCCGACAACACCATTGCCCAATGATGACAGCAGCCAGCAGGGTTAAGATAATCGGGAGCCCAAATTTCAGGGAGACAAACATCTAGTATGATACCTGTACCATGTCCATAAACTTTGAAAGGACCAACGTTTATTTTTCTTGAAACAAACAGCTTATTTGTTACTGTAACCTACAGTCTAAAATTACCCTGTATCGACTATGCATCACTTCCTGGTTAAAGCTTTGACAAAGCAAAAATGATCATAGCTAGGTGTGAAGAGCACGCTGAAACTTAAAGTCAATATTGTATTCCAAAATACCTTATAACGACATTTACCATTATTAAAACCATTTTTTCACTGATATGACACCGTGACATGATTGACCTGACTTCATTTGACATGATGCTTATGTGGCCCCAGATGTAAAAATAATAAATAAAATTACCAATGGACCCATGTGAGACCCACGTGTCGATGAGGCCATGAAACAGGAAATGGCCACTAGGTCAACAGTGAGAAGGTAGGTAATCCCTCGGTGCGATTGGCTGCACTGTTTGTCGGCAACGGTGACTAGCAGTGAGCACACTCCTCTCTTTCCTATCACCAAGGCAGGCAAACAGATGGTATGGAGCCTATCTCCATTGCAACAGTCGTTGAGGGCCGCTCACACAATGACGTAGGGCAGGTAGACAAAATCGACGAGGCCTAGTGGTGCCATGGTGTAGAACGGGTTGCACCACTGTCCATGCTCGCTAGATGCAGTGTCCTCATCCTGCTTGCGTCGTCGGAGGGCAAGATCAAGAAGTAGGCGATGAGCTTGGCGAGGGGAAGGAGGAGCTTGAGCAACGTGGCTAGGCAAGGGGGAGGAGCTCGAGCGTTGACCTCTCCCAAGTCTGATGTGACCATGAGACAATGACTTTTCTCCAACGGCTCTGGTACAATGGTAGTGACCTTTTAGCAGGCGCACCATGACGACTTCTTTAGTGGCACGATGATAAGCAGCACCCTGATGTACGGGGAAGGTTCACTAGCCAACACTCCTTTAGCACCATATTGGCAAGGCAGGAGCAAAGACAAGGCAGGGGGTGAGACCCATGCAGATATGGCTAAGCCTAGGAGCTTCACCATCTGCTTCCCACTCCTTTTCACTTGCCTTCCTCACCCTCCTATTCTCTTTCATCGCTCGTCATAGTGGCTTGACAATTAAGCGGCAGTGGTGGTGGATTCTGATGGTGACGGTCTCCAAGCTCCAACTGCTCTGGCGATTTGCAAATTCAGGAGGAAACCCAATGGAAACCTTTGGACAACGACACGATAGAGAGGTGATAGTTGGCTACCCTACCATCGAGAGATAGAGAATAGGATAGAAAGAAATAATGATGATATGTAGATCGTATAGTTTTTAAATTTTTTTTCCTATCACTTATATGTGAGGCTCTGATGATCAGGCTGCCACGTTAGCTAAAAATGCACTCAAAACAGCTAGGGAGTCATTCTACACGGTTTTAAGTGTTAACAGTCGGAGAAATTGCGAATCAGATCCAACCTAATATTATACTTTTTTTATAAATTCGGCCATGTTGGTCAAGTATCAGCCCATCTAATTCTTCGCTAGGACTAGGAAAAATCAGTACTGGGCCAAAATTTTGAGCTTAAAAATTCTTGATTTCCATGTGGACCGTCCCTTGTCGCACCATCCCTTGTCGCATCGATTAATCCTCCGATGCTCCGACCCTGGCAACTGCGCCGCCGGCACTCAACAGAGGTGGCAGAACTCCGGCGAGAGGCGGCGCAAGTGCCCACCTGCGCCTTCCGTACGCCGGAGCACCGTCCGACCCAGAAATTATCTCCTTTTTGCGGTAGAAATATATTTACTCTTCATTATTTACAGCTTTTGGTAAAAAAAAAAGCTGTCAAAACTGACTATATATATAGAGAGAGAGTTCTAAGCAGCTAGCTACACTATGCTGTGCTTCTCCTGCTGCTACTGTTATGCTTTTGCTTAACGTCTCTTCAGAGTTCAGAATTCAGGCTCTTCAGATCTTGCTTAGACAGGCTGGGCCACACATGAGGGCCATTTCTGTGAGATGATCTGAGAGCTTCTATACTTTGATAGGTCATGGAAGATTGGAACTGTGAAATTTGTCAAAAGGAAAATCAACGAAAGGTGCACGATTTAATCGACATGTACAGATGAAGACGTAGAACATCCGCCTCGGTGATCTATGCAGGTGAAATCCGCTGATAGGCTACGCCTGTCAGTGAGCTGTACTTCCTCCCATAGAAGACATAAATGAGGGCACCAACCACTAGCCACATAGAAACACGAATCCACGTATGAATCCTGCGAAACGATGAATGGAAGGATGAGTGTGTGATATATCCAGATCGTTTTCAGAAGTTGTTAATCTCACAACTCACAAGAGCAGGTTTAGATAATTCACCCTAGTTTACGCTATCCAGATTATCTGTTTAAAATGTATTGTGAATTAAATAATGGTGATTTGTCTAAGTTCAATAAAAGCTTCCTTTATCTAAAAATAATGGTGATTTTGGTTTCGTTAAAAAACAATTAGTTTCTTCATTAAACAACTAAATTAATGTTGATTTTGCAATTCCACTAGATAATATAATAGGAAACAGTGCAAACTTCAAAGTTCAAAGTAAAGCGGAGCAAAAGGTAATCTTGAACCCAAGTTGCTTACCCAAGGTTCATAAGCAGGTATACATTGACGAGAATGCAACATACTGGAAGTATAGGAACAAACGGGCACATAAAACCTGGGGAATAAGAATACAATTTGATGTTACTTGTAAATTGCAGCACAAAGGTTACATAAAGTTTACCAAATTCGTAGTAGTATAATGTCCATAATCTTTGTACCTCCAGTTCGTCTTAAAGAGCTCTTGTCTTGCCCAATAAACCAGAGTGCAATGGTATCACTAACCAAAATCAAACCACCAAAGGCACATGTAATGGGCTGCAAATAACTACAGAAAGAAAAACAGATCAAATGAGCGTGTTGTCAAGAGTAAGGCATGCTTATTTTGATACCAGTTAACATAACGTTAACAGGTAATTTAGTGTGATTGTATCCCACTTCGAGCATAGCACCATTGGCCCCCATGGTGGCATTATGGGAACCATATTGAGGGCATGAGAGAAAATTTGCTTTCAATTTAACTTACAATGGCAAAAAGGAGAAAGAAACTGAAGAGACAGAGATGACAACCCCAAGGAAAATTAGTACGATGCATGCTGTGGCTTTCTGTCGTCTTATCTTGTTAGCTTCATTCGCAGTAGGTATATCTTGAACTGAATGCATAAAGAAGGAAAAATAGCAGAAAGTCAGTAACTATGAAAGCAGGCTGTAATACAATGTATTTTGGAAGTGATGAATTACTGGTGACAGTAATACATCAATATCATGCAAGGCAATTCAGAAGTGGGATTACAACCATAAAATAAAACAATACTGAAGAGGAGTTATCTTTTTATCAAAGTATCGAACACTGAGTTTATGCTAGTAGGAGCAATCTGGTAAAGGCAAACAGGAAGCATGAGAACTAAATCAGGCATATGCAGTACTTTCGATGAGGTTTAATTAAATAATCCATTTGTCAATAATGATTTTTATATTACCACTAATGTTAAGTAAAATCAACTCAGGTTTACAAATCACTAGTATTTTCATTACCGTTGCCAAAAAGATCCCCTGAATTTTCTTCATCTGGCTCTGAAGACCCAGAGTGTGAAGTTAGTGATTCAGATGAACCTGGAAGAGCCACTTTCATTGCTATCTCATTTGGAGGAGCATATCGTACTATTAAAACAGAAATGGCAACCATAGTAAATGCCAATAGCGTGCCCACGCTTACCTGAACAAACAATCAAGAAATTATTACTACCTGGAGTAGCTCTCCACTCAGCAAAGCTACCGTTTTACATGGCAAGTAACATATTACCATCCCTGCCAATTCTGAGACGTCCATGAAAAGAGCCAGGATAGCAGCACATATCCCTGACAATATTGTGCTCAAAGTTGGGACTTGAGTCGTTGGATCAACAGCTGAAAAGAGTGGCGGAAGCAATCCATCCCTTGCCATAGCCATTACAATTCTTGGCTAGGCAAAGGCAAGATGTGGAAGTAATTAGTCAGTTTTCTTTCCTTGAGTAATTTGGATGATCATTTTTTTTCAGGAAATATGACGATCATCTATCATATATAAACATATGTGGTTTTGTTTTAAATAAGCTAAAGGATAAGAAGCTTAGATTATTACATTTTCTAGTCAATCTGACAGTTATGTATCCTGTACCAGAAGAAAGGAATTGAAATGGGAAGGAGATATACAGATGCTTTAGTTTCTCAATTCACATAGGCACATACCTGAGGGAGAATAGCACCTATCAAGGATGCTATAAGAGCAAAAACAGCCCCGGTGGAAATAACATACCTAAATAATAACAGAAATAATTACATGGATGCTTAACACTAACATATATACAGCATGTGATGATAATCTCCTTAATAGTCAGGCAATTCGATTTGAATGGCATATATCTGGTACTTACACAGCCCATTGCATTCCATATTGAGAAAAAGCAGATGAAATAGGAGTGTTAGGATCCAACGCATAATATGGCACCAAGCCAACAATAACAACAGAAACCATCATGTAGAGGAAGCAGCACAAGGACAAGGTCAGACACATTCCCCATGGAAGATCACGTTGGGGATTCTTCACCTGCAAAGCACTTCGACAAATATAGATAATCGTGTAACTGTAGATTTATAATGGCCTTCCCAGACAGACTCTGGATAGAGTTAACACAGCATAGTAACAGAACTAATTGAGTAATTTTCATAAAACCACAATACTTTTTGGTAAAATAAAATAAAACACACACACACACACACATATTCAAGAAGCCATTCTATAAGGACACTTCTTTTACATACATTTCACAAAAATAGACTTGTATGACCACTATATTGACAGGTCGGACCCACTGGATAGTCTCACAAGCTTATCCGTTTTATCAAATGGAACGGTTAAGCTTGTGAAATCACCGAGTGGACTCAATCCCTTGGATACGATGGGGATACTTAAAAATGTAATTTGGTGAAACATTATGCAAAAGGAAGTGTGATTCTATGACATTGTTGCTTAAAGGTGTCGTCTTGTGATAGTTTTACCAAAAGTTTTGCTGTTTTGCAAAATTTACTCAAAATGCATTAATTAAACAGAATAAAAGCCAACCTCTTCAGCTGTGCTAGCAACTGCATCAAAGCCAATGTAGGCAAAGAAGAGGGTTGCTGATCCAGACAAAACACCAGCCATACCATTAGGGAAGTAACTACATACCAACCAGGCAAGTGTCAGAGATTTACACATATGGAATTCTGTGTTGAAAATGTGAGGCACAAATCATAGCTTTACCCTTGCTTATCATTATAGCCAGTCCAGCCATTCTGGAACGCTAAGTATCCACCAGCACAAATGACAAACAGCATAACTATAAAATTTGCAATAGTGATGATGCCTTCCACAAATGAGCTCTGATCAGGACATCGTTCATACTTCAGTACTATGTAACAGTGAGTTGAACTAGTAGGTAATTCATGTACTCCAAACTATGTATAGACATCGAACGACACAATTTACCTCCTTAATTCCCAGGCAAAGTAATGCAGTAACTATCAATACAAGAATGGCAGCACAAGGATCAAGCGGGGTGTCAAGCCATTTAACATGTATTTGTGTCAGAAAAAAAGGAAGCTTCTCATGGCCACCAAAAAATAGAGCCTGAAAAAAAAACAGTTAGTGCTTATCTATAGCTCATACATCTGAAGGGGGCTTTATAGGGAGTATTACCAAGTTTGGTGATATTCCACGTGCCACTGATGATCCACCAATTGTATACTCCAGAATCAAAGCCCAACCGATCAACCAAGCGACACTAACCATAAATTGATACAGGAGAGAAAATAAATGAAAATATGTAGGACAGAGCTTAAGTCTAGGAGGGGGGGGGGGGGGGCAGTACAGTAGTATTCTACCTTTCTCCAATGCAAATGTAGGAGTAGTGATAGGCACTTCCTGCTGAAGGAAAACGGCAAGAGAGCTCTGCATAGCACAATGCTGAAAGAGCAGCTGCTATGCCAGCTATCAGAAAGGAAAGGGTCAAGGCTGGCCCTGCATGCTCACGAGCCACAGTTCCTACCAGGACATAGATGCCGGCACCAATTGTCGAGCCAACACCTAACGAACGTCATGCCGTCATGGTAACTTGGTGAGATATGACATATCTTAAGTTATTGAAAATCAAAACTCAATGGAAGAGCAAAAAGAATTTCTATGGCTAAGATGATTGAAAATCTGAAACTCTGAAACCAAGAACCTATGTCAGAGTTGGATCCTACATGACAATGAAAACCCCCCCGATACACATCTGAGATATCGTGGTAATCTTGTGTTTCATTGCTTTTTTTCAAAATAATGGAAAAACTCAGTTTTTACTTAAAAAGAAGCTACAGCCAATTATTACAAACTTTGCAACACATATATCTATATAAACGATAAATTGATAACATGAAATTCATTGAAAACACCAACAAAGTTTCATTGCTATACAAGTAATGGGACAGTGAGATGCCAATAATTCAATTAAAACTAGTGATCTGACTATCTGAGCACACGTTCCCACGTTCATAAAAAAGACCAAGATTTGTATTAATATTTGCCAGTAGACACATGACACCAAAGAAAACATGTCATAAGGCACCAGGCAGACTGAACAGGAGAGAAAGACTCTAAGAACGTATTACGAATCGTATTATCTTGAAAAAATCAGAACCCGACCAAACTGATTCAGAATTCCTCCAAGATCAACTCCTAATAACAGAAACAGTAGTCCAAAGATGAACTACTGCCAGAACTAACTGAACAGAAATGATTCCATCTTTCTGCGCAGAATGAAACGAAGAGGACGAGAGGCGATACCGATGGCGATGAGGTCGGGAACGGACAGCGCCTTGGCGAGGTGCCGGCCTTTGCCTCCAACGCCCCCCGCCGCAGACGCTTCGGCGCGATCGCCGGAGCACGGCGGCTTCCTCCGCACCAGGCACTGCAAGTCCTGCAGCGAGAGGCGGGTCGCGATGGCCGAGCCCGACGCCTGCAAGTCCTGCCACGAGAGGCGCCTCGCCATGGCCGAGCCGGATCACGCGACGACGACGAGTGGCTGAGGTGAGGGACAGAGGGAGGGAGAAGTGGAGAGAGAGGAGATCAAGAAGACAAAAAGAACTCATTGTTTTGGTAGGCAGTTCACTTTTCTCGATATAAAAAACGATAAACCGGTTAAGTCGGGCATTGACTTTTTCTGTCAGAGTTGGAAACACTTCTACGGCTTAGCGAGATAGTAGTACTAGTAAATTCCATTAATTTCAACTACTCTCTTCGATAAAAGTGAGCTTGTAACAAATTATTCAAGGACATGAACAAATAAATTACATATTAAAATTTTGATAAGAATTTTAAAAAGTTTTAAAATAAATGCTAATGATTGTTTTTAAAAAAATCACACCATTAGAAGTTACATAGCGTGTCCATGATAACCAGGGACTATTAAAAAAGAAAAAGGGGCGCTTAATCTTGCATCGGGTCAAATCGTCGCTATTTCTTAAATAAAATATTTAGACGGATGTCCATAATTTTTTTTGAAAGGCATTTTCGCAATATTAAAAATAGTTCGAAGATCATGTAGATGCAAGGATCGAAATGATTTGTATTTGTAACCAACAGAGTATAAGCAAATATAAAACACAGATTTATACCAACTACACTGACAGTATTTACTAATGAAATCATCTTAAATTCCCACATTCTAAGCAGCATAATTTACATGCATGCTTTACTGAAATGATTCAATACCTGGTACAAGTATCCTCAATGTTCTGAATCATGTTCAGTTAAAACCCAGCACCACCAGTCAGAAGGGGCCTTCCTACTTTTCTCAAGAAAGAGCAAGAAGAAAGCCGCCACATTGTCCCCAAAATATTGCCATGATCTAAAGATGAACACCAGAGACAATACTCATCCCCTCTAAAATGAATATAATGCCTCTTACAAGTACACAATGCCTCTGGTTAAACATCTTAACTATTAATGGGATGTAGCACTTCTGTTGCCAGAAGGCGGGAATGCCGAGGATTCTGGCCATTCCCTTCGCTCTCTCCGGCACTGAATTGGTTTGAGGTTCTCCCCTTATCTCCAGAATCGTTGTTTATTGCCCTGGCCACCACATCATCTTTGATTCTCTCTGCTTTCCGCACTTTCTGACTTCAGCATAATCAAAAGGTTTCAACTGGTAGTTAAATTCTGGTCCTTGGCGTGGCTTATGGTTCTGTTGAAGGTTTCTACTTTCATTGAGTGACTGGAAGCGTTGCTCGGTACTAGCAGAAGAGTGCTCAGGAGGGGACCTAGACACCTCCGTGTCATCAGGTTCACGCTGGCTCTGTCCATCTTCGTTGTGATTTTCTGGAAGCTGGGGATTGTCAGTTTCGCTGTCCAACTGTAAAACATCTTCCGCCTGACAAGCTGGATCATTATGCTGGATGCTTTCTGGTTCAGGATGCACTGGTTCTTCCAATGGAATGCTAGTGGCTGGAGATTTTGCACTGCCACGGAAATTATGGAAAGGAAGTGCCACAGAAGATTTTATCATGTCCACCTTATTCTGCACTTTCAACAGAGCTAAGGTTAGTTGGGGTTGCTCTGGTTACTAAGCTTTTCGAGAGAAAGCTAATGGGAAAGAACTGTCTTTTTGTTGCAAAAGGTGGACAGAAAAACATAGCAAGATATGCATTGATAAAGATAATATATAGCAAGATATTAGTGAAGTTAAGGATTTCAGGTCCCATTATGTGCTTATTGAAGGATTAAAAGCATTAAGCATATCCAAAAACATGGCTCTGGCTAGTTTAATTGAATTTACATGCAGAAAAATATCTATTGAACACAATTTATCAGAGAGTAATGGTTCGACACCAAGATTAGTAATCCACAGCGCTAACAAGGGTACACTACAAAGAAACTCAGTGTCACAAAAGAAACTTCTAGATCAATTCACGGCAATGTGTCAAAACATGGTTTCAGTGTCTTACACAGCTCAACTATAAGACCCTGATAAAAGCATAGACAATAAGCAACAAACTGTACCTGATCACTTGAAAACCCTGAAAAAAGGTTTGGCTTTCTTCCAGAAGTTGGTTTCCCTAACAGAGCTCCAAAAGCTGTAGGTCTCTTTGACACTTGAACTGTGGCCTTTGCTACCTGCATAGAGCAATTGCTTAAATACAAAATAAAGATTTAAACAGTTTATCCCCTTTTTTTTGACAGGAAAGTTTCTTTTCCTTACTTGCTTCCTATCACCATTGCTCAATACCTCCCTATCTTGTCCAGAAACACCCGACAAGATTCCTGAGCTCTTAGTTTCTGTGGTGTTTTCTAGCTGTACATTAACAGAAGAAGCCCCGCTTGTAAGATTTGTAGTACACTGAGAAGCAGTACCAACATTTTCAACACTGGCAACAGCACCATGTTCATCACTTGGGCCAATGTTATCATCATTGTTATTACCATCATCAGCAGGAACCATTTCAGTGTTTCCATCATTGCTCTTCACATTTGCCACCGTTAACTGCACCAAAACCATATGTTAATATGAAAGGAAGTCCTGAAGCTTTTAGTAATTCTCAGAGAAAAAGTTCCCTAATAAAATTCAACTGTGATCAGCATAGCACCTCTTCCAGCCGTCCCTTCTTTAACTGCTCAGCTATACTTTCAAAAGCATCACAATTTGCAATCGCACTTCTTATGGTGGAAATGACATGGCCAAGATGGCGTTCAAGATACGAATTTTTTGATTTCACTATCCTTTTTAACCTCCCAGTGGTCTCAGGCATCTGCTTTGCTTTAGATCCAGAACACAAAGAAAATGGTTAGCCAAGTGAAGCCATTCATGTAAGCAATATATCGAAATTAGCAATACCTATCTCAAGCAGTGTCTTATTCGGCAATATATAACCTGTGCTCTCATCCTCGCCACGAGCAACAGAATCTCTCCATTTATATAGACTCTGTGGAGGAAATCAATTAAATGTGGCACAACAGAATAATTTTATTTCAGCTTCTGATCTACACATATAGCAGTGTGCCAAGTAAACACATATGAAAAAAAGAGTAGTATCTTTAAAATGTGTATGTGAATTTTCATTACGCTAGGACATTCAGAGTTAAGACTTAAGAACACTAGGGGCAACTAAAACAAAGAAAAAGTTCAATAAGAAATCATTCATGAATACAAAAATTTGAAGCTGGAAGCACTACATATTCATTTCAACCAAAACGATGTATGATTGTGTACTTCTAAGTGCAGAAAATTCATCAACATCAAAATGCCAGAATCATGCAAACATTTGAAACCAAAAAAGGGTGTACTTACAGCAAGAACTGCCAGCTGCCTTGCATCAAATTCATATTCTTTCAACCTGAAATTAGATAAAACTGGCCTTAAAAGCATGAGCAGTTTTTGTAACAAAAAAGCAGTACCGCGAGCAAAATACAAACCCATGTATGTAAAGATATGACGAATGTGTCAACAGCTCTTTCACATATAGTTGCAGGCAAACTTCATTGCTTCGCTTGTAAACCTGCAGTTGAAAGACATCAGCTACTTGTTTGTGTGCTCTAGTGTAACAAAAAAGTGAATATCTGTGCATCAGCAGTAGTCTACGTCATTTCAATAAAGATAGGACACACGTATTCAAGCACCAAAAGGATTGCAAAGACTTGGGGAATCTGGCATTGCATAAATGTTGTTGCTGTCAGCGACAGGTTGACCAACAGATAGGGAGCAAAGGAAAACATAGGGAGCAAAAGTCTAACCTCTAAAAGAAGATTGTTTTTGTTTTCACCTGAAGATTCTTTCACCAATCTCAGTCTCATTAAATCGTATATGTACAACAGATAATGTGTATCTTCTCTAGCATACCTAAACAGAGAAGGCATGATCAAATACATTTGATGGAAATGGCCAGCTAGAGTAGAGCCATCAATGAAAAGTGGAGATAATAAAACATGGAACTGAAGGACATTCATGAGGGGTTTCAAAAACGTAGTCTACTTGATCATTTCATCAGGAAGTGGTCTCAACCTCCAATCTGCGCTCTGATATCTGCAGTGACATGTATGATTGTATGTCTTAGTCATGCCTTCTGGAATAGAATTCATGACATGATAGATAAGTAGGCATATAATGTACGATAGGAGTGTTATGGAGGTAAAACAAAGGTAAAACAAAAAATTGCAAGTACTCTTTGTTTGCAGTCACTCCACAGAAATGATACAAAAGATGCTCCAGGCTGTTGCGTTCCATCTGCAAGATTCTTGAAGCCTGTTTGTAATGTCAAGCTTTGGTTAGCAGAATAACAATATGATGATTTACTCAAAGAATCCAGTAATGTGAAACAGAGTTGTAAGGCAAGCACCAAGCCACTATACCTGGCCTGTGTCAAAAAGGTTGCATACATATATGCCAAAGTCCCGTTGAAACCATATTATATCACGGTCTGCACCATGCATTACCTACGTGCCATAAGAGCAATGAGAATCTACATATTTGGAGCATATAACCATATGCACATATACAAAAATGGTGAAAGAGCATGTATACCTTTTTCTTTGTTGGATCTTTAAAAATTTCTCTTAAGTAATCACCAAGAAATTTACGAAGCTTAAGAGTGTCCACTATAAAGTCGTCAGTTCTAGTTGAAATCTGCATCAAGCAGGTCAGCCCCTGAAAAGACCTATAATGGTTGTGTTCCAAATCAACCTGAAAACAGTAGAACAAGAGAAACAATAACTTTGATAAATAAATAGAGAACCCAGACCCAAAAACAATCAATGCTATACAACACTGGAGTAGGGAGCATAAAAGGACTGTAAAGTATTGCCCTGCCAAAATTGTGAATCGTCTTCTAGAAAATGTTATGCATTAACAAGATGGGTAAACACATGTTAATATGTGTTTGAGCAGTACGAGTGTAGATCATGAGCATGGAGTGGACAAGGCAATAAAGATAATGATAAGTAATATAAAAGGTCTAAATTTGAACTTGTGCTCAGGTTTAGTTTACACCTGAACTTCAATATTGTTTAGAAACATCCTAAAACTATCAAAACCATGCAAATCACATCCCATGGATGGTTTTGAGTGAGGTGGCATCCTACATGGAATGTGGCTAATGTGGCATGAGGATTTATGGAAAGAAAATTGTGTGGGTTCTTTTTTCCCAAATACTGAGTTGTCAACCAGGCAATCAATGGGCGTTGTGATACAAGCACGAAGCCAAGAACAATATTCATTTGTATGAAGTCGAGAAAAACAATATTTTAAGTAAAAACTACCACTAAAACTTACAGCAAACTCAGTTGCACTCTTCAGCTTTGTTGCTAGCACCTCCAAGGTTTTCAGGTCTTCGACATATGTAAAAGGGGTATCATCCAAAGCAGGCGGCTTTATCGGCTCACTTTCAGGAACATTTCTGTCAACTAATTGCTTCATGGGGATCTTTTCCTGTAAATAAATTGCTTTGAACATTCAATAATTCAAATATAAATGCAGAACAAGAAAACATCACTCCTTTCTAATATGTACAATGCTAGATTTTAATAAATTGCAGTGCAGAAAGGGCATGTGCTGCTGTTCTATTTCTACATCATCAGCAATGTTGAATAGTTGCTAATCTCCTAATCCCATAATTTCTCTACACGCTTCACTAAATAAAAAACATTCCTTTTACTTGCTGAATCTTTTCAGTATGATCGAACTAATCAAATCATGGGTAGTAAGAAAGAACAGCTACTGTGATGTAAGGTTAGCACAAACGTAATGTATGTAGCAGAATACTAACCAATGGATGGACAACACGGGAACCATCATCGCTCTTCTCAAGCCAGGAATGCTCGAATGGCTTGCTCGAGTTGTCCACCAAAATGCGGTGCACGTCCTGCGGCCGCGGGATGGTGGGAATGTGGAAGGGTGCCTTCGCCTTTGCCCCCGGCGCGGCCGACCTATCCTTGGTGGCCATCTTCACCGAACCAGAACCACCCCCAAAGGCCTCGCCTCTACCAACCACTTCATCGCCGCCGCCCATCCTCTTCTTCTTCTTGCCGTAAACACCTGGAACCCGTCCTCCAACGGCACGGCCCTCCGGCCAGTCGCTTCCTCCTCCTCCCGCGCCGCCTTGAACTCGTCCATGGAGGCGCCGAACTGCTCGGATAGGTCGTCGATGATGCCGACGACCCAGTCCTGGCCGTCCTCGAGGTCGTCCCGGGGGAACGGCGGGTGCTGCTTCGGGTAGAACGGGGCCGCGCCGAGGACGCCGAGGGAGGCCTCCGTCCTGGCGGCGGCGGCGTCGACGGGGGACCTGAAGGAGGGAAAGTTGTTGTAGAAGTGGAAGTCGCGAGAGGACGGGAGCGCGCGGGAGCGGCCGGAGAGGCGCGCCGCGGCGGCGGCGAGGGGCCCCGACGAGTCGTCGATTGCCGCCGCCGACGTGTTGTGCCTCCACGGCGGCGGGGCGTCGTCCGCTTCCATGTTGAGGAATTGGGTGGGGAAAGTGGGTGGTTTAGGGTTTAGGGTTTAGGGAACTCAAGGCAGACAAGGGAGGGCGGCTTGTACGGTGTGTCGGTTCGTGGGAAGCGATTTTGTTTTGAATTGGGAATGAACCCAATTTTGGTCCTTAAAAAACCAAAATTTGCATATTTTTGTTACTATTTTTCAGAATTGTTCTGAATGTTATTTTCCCTCCATACGACCATACCTTTTCTGCTCGTTAGATTGCAGAAATACGATTATACAAAGTATAACAGGTATGAAACATGTATTTGGTAGGTTTTATAATCTTAATCCCAGTATTAAAACTGTATAATATGGATTGTGGACGTAATATATTGAGCATAGATAGTCGTACATAATCAATCAAAACATACTGTATGATCTATAAAAGAATCAATATTATGATTAGTTTGGAGGATGTAAACAACCTATTTAAATAGGAGAATTTCATAAGAGATCGAATGGTTGGTTATGTAGCTACCAATCGCCTGTAAGAAAACATAAGAATTTTAGTTAGGATTAGGATTAATAAGTAGATATGTTTATTTCAACAAATTCATATTCTTTTTCGATTTGTACTTTTTTATTGGCAAGGATAATGACATTTGACAAGATTGACTTTTCAGGGACATACTGTCAACAAAGAGAAAATAGCCCTATCATCACTCGAGGAGGGTGGAGTATAAGGTGAGAGGGCTAAGGTCTTCACGCTACTTGGCCAAAACTTGAAACAGTTGAGTTTGGAAGAATTTTTTTATATTTTTTATTAAAATATTTAGAAAAATATGTTTTTTAAAAAAATTATAGATCTATACTCATAAAGTCTAATGAGAGGTTTTTTTTTTCTAATGAGAGGTTTTTAAAAAAACACTTTACCAAAGTGCGAAAAATCTGATGTGATAAATATCTGTTAATACACGTTAACAGTGAGGTGGTGGGGATTAGAAAATTTACAGCCGCCCTCCTTATCGTCCTAGCCAAGAGCGTTTTTCTCTTGTTGAGAGATGTCGCCTATGAGAGAGAAGTGGCCTACCGTTTTTACAGGCAACCCCTTATAGCCCTCTGATTGGACTTTTTTTTCTCTCATAGGGAGCTACCTCTAAAGTTGCTAGGCCCATCCGTGAAGAAGGTTTGATAATTTTACAAGTAACCACTATAAGAACGTTTTTATCCTTACCATATAAATGTTGAAAAGAAAAAAAAGAGATTTTAAATAAAGCTAATTTTATTTATAGTATAATTGTAAAGAAAATTTGAGAGTACGTAGAAAAATAATTGAATAAAGGATCGAACGATTAATAGATTCGTACATAGATATTATTTAGTAATAGTGATAAAAAATATTACATAGTTACTGAGAGTTTTATATGTTACGGATAGAATATATATACAATATAAATAATATAGCAGGTACATAGTACAGATGCATATTTATTATTCAATTGTTTCAAAGATGTATGATCCCTATAGAGTTATACAGTGATTTTTTTATGTCTATCCATTATTTGAATTTGCACTTTCTTAGTGATTCCAGTGTGAAAAAGTGCATATATAGCTATTGTAATGATGTTGATAACAAATTGAAGTAAATTAGAGAAATATATAGTAAACTTACAACTAAATTATTATAAAAATATTTGGATAAACAAAGTACCTTCTACCAAAAGTACGAACACTTACCTCACCACCTGACAACGATTACTACAAGCACATTTAGGATGCTCCTACCACAGAGGTAGTACAAGCGGTTGCAGTCTCTAGTCTGACCATTCGGCTCACCGATATCATTCGTACTCCTCATTCTTCCTTATGTACTGTTCATTTGATTATAAGGGGAAAAACCAACGGGTCTTGGGGAACCAACGGTTAGGTCAAATACTAAATTTTTTGTATTAACCCACTGAAAAAAGCTACACATCCTTCCATAGATCTAATAAAAAAGTATTAGTTCGAAGAAAATATTATCGTAAAGAACAATTGAAAAAACAAGTTCATATAATTCATACCTTATGAAATAGTTTGAGCACTGGAAGAATCTCTTCCTATGAGTGTTGGAGTTCTAATATGTCATAAACTAGTATCGATCACCACATATATAAAACGGATAGTTATACCAAGATGAAATTAGTCAAACCAAAGGATCACTTCTCTAGATGGGATCCCCAATGAAAGCGCGTTTAATAACCATTATTTTTTGATGCTATAGAAGATAGAGCAACAGATGGTATAGAATTTGTATGGGTACCAGTGGGTGGAAAACTTGAGATCCACCATGCATATGGGGGTCTTATATAGAGTGGATTACGTTAGGTGTGGAAGACATGAATGAAATTGTTGAAAACGATGTGGCATTCACGCGTGGAAAGTGTTGTGCTTGTAAAAATACTTTCAATGTGATGTGTATTAATGCACTAAAAGTTGTTCATTGGGTTGTGATAAAAGCGATATAATGGTGACACGCCAAAAGTTGCATATCGGGTTATGTTAAAAGTGACAGATAATCATGCGCTGAAAGTTGGCTGGCATCATTGAGCGTCAATTGTGACTTGGCAATCATGTGCACGGTAAGGAGCGAAGGCAGTGACAGTTGGTTGTCGTATGCTACTGGTAGTCATGCGCACACAATAAAGAGTGAAAGTGACGTGGTTTTAACGCACAGTAAGTGATATAGGTATGTAGAGCTGAAACAGTAGATTCAAAGTAATATAAATAGTAAGTACAAGTAGTACAACATACTACTACCTCGAGGCCTGTCATCTACCTCTTTTTGTCCTCCTACCTTGCCCTCACATGTGACCCTGAGAGTAGGTGAGGAAGTCGACTGGGACGCCACGGCTAGCATGGATCTACTACACACAAGTCAAAACATGAGGCTCCTGTGTGTGAAGTGAAAGAACTCCTGCAAGCTAGGAGAAGTCAAGCACGTCCTGATCTGCCATGAGATCATCGTGATCGAAAGAGTCATATGCCCATCTAGAGGTGTCTTGCCCAGATCCACTCATAACTACGGAGATCTATAGCGATGTAGCCTAGAACTCTCTGAGAAAAATGGTTGAGGAATGTAAGCTAGAATATTGTGGATCGAATGAAAATATGTAACGTGCGGCAAACTTGAAAACCCTTATGTGGACGTTCTTGTTCCTTGTGTCGATGTCTTGGCTCCTTATGTCAATGTTCCCGCTCCCTGTGTTGACATCCCGCTACAGAGGAAGAAAGATACGTCGTAGCGAAAGCTATAAAAAGTATAATTTATTAACAACAACGTCGCACATCAACAAACAAGCAATATATTTGAAATGTGGATAAGCAAAGTTAATTCTAGGTTGTGTTCCTATAGGGCGGACTCTTGCTGCTGTTGTTGCTATAGGAAAAACCACATCAGCAGCACGATAGGTAAGAGCACGGAGGATAGTGCACATCGTGTTGCGTATCCTGCCAAAGGTAATCCTCTATTCGTCTTTCGTTAGCACAACCCTGACATCCAACCATCAACACATAGCCTCAAGTTCGTCGTTAACTTGCCACACAACATCGACCTATTTGATATTATATGTCATACATAAAAGACGTAACACATTTAACTAACATACGAAAGATTAATTAACTTACAGTGCAGAAGAAGTCCTGATCACGTTATCTACAGTAAATGTCTCACACACCGACTACATGTGGCTACGGAGTGTCGGGAGTGAATGTCACGTGGGTTGCATATGAGGCTGGTACCAATTAAGGTATGCTACATACGATGCCTCTATGTGTAGGCGTTGCCCCTTAATGACTTTCTCGGTCGCTAGCAATCAGTTATCGACGTACTTCTAAAAACGTGGAATCCACAAAGTGCTAGCTACTTGTCAAAGCCGATTATACCTAGTTACAACAACGGTGTTACAATATGTACAAAGCAAACAATTGTATATTTGATTTTGTATCAATATTTACCGATGAATATCGGCCGACACAGTTGGCACGATTGGTAGAAGATATACCTGACACAGACACGCGCAGCGAATAGTGCAGCTCGATAAAAATGTCAAACACCATCAGCTAGTTTGTCAACCAGTAGCCTTGGTCATGTGTGCATAGAGTCGAAAGTCCAAGTGGTGGATAAGGCTACAGGGCTGTTGAGCTATATGGCTTCTAGACAATGTCATTTGGCTGCAGTCAATTTATTTATTGCACAAAGTCCAAGTAGGACCTTGTGACTTGCAAGTGGGCCCATCATTGCTATAGAGCACGATAGAAAATGTCAACTAGTCATTTTTTTAAGATACGGACACTGAATAAACATACTACATATCTGACGATGACATCATACTGTCCCTATCATAGAAAAGTCCTCGGGAGGCCTCTGTGTGTACATGTCATTATTGCAGGCATTGTGGTCCACCACTGGTCAGCAGATTATGAACCGCTCGGCTGGTTAGAGATGCAGAAGTAGTAGACAACCAGTGATCAACGAACCTAGGTCAATCTTCGTGCACACGTCACACTACGAGGACAATAGATCCCTAGCTCCACTGAGGTATGCTCCTATCTTCGGCATCGGCAATTGTCTAAGCATAGTGAATAAGTCCCTTATCCACATCGTGGTTAGCCATGCTGGTGAACATAACCCAGCCAAAGAGCCGCAACATATATGCCTTGAAGCACCAATGTACTAAGTAGTCGTTGGTCTCAGGATGGGATTGATCAAGCTGTACAGAGATAAGGTTATTTTCATAAGTAATTGATTAAACCCAAGTATGCATATAATAGTATAGAAAATGCTTTACTTACAGTGAAACTAAGTAGCCACGCCTAGGTAGGGCTACTCATGTTGTAGTGAGGAAGTTTGCTTGGAACTACAAGATTAGGCAAGCGTCGAACATGAGCGAAATGCTCTGTATGTCATCGCACTATCTCTAAAGTCCGTCAACCAGACCTACTGCATCCCCTGCGAGGGGAAGACCTAGCAGGTACGAGATGTTCTAAAGTGTAGGGGCCATCTCCCCACATAACAAATGGAAAAGTGTGTGCCTCTAGCCTCCAGCGATTCAGAAGTGTTGCAAGAAGAGATAAATCTACGAACTACTACTTTACTTAGATCCTTCTCGTATGCTAAGGCCTCGACTAGCCTACACAATAGAAGGAAGGAGGTTAGCCTTACGTAACCTGCAAAAGGAAGGTAACATATGTATTACCGGCCATAATTTATATTTAAATTTACAGTAAACAATAATGATATCTCTTATCTGACATAAAAGCGAGGGTCTTGATAGTACGTGTCGCAAAGGGTGTGGACGAAAGATGGTTAGCATGTCATTCTCGACTATGAGAGGTATGAGCGGTGTTACTAGTCGAGGTCATAGTCTAGCAATTCTGGTGTCTAGTACACCATATCTGTATTGAAAATATAATTTATAGTTTATACAACTAATAATAATTTTTTGTTAGATAAAATGAACAACGGTTACTATTACTATAAGGCCGAAAGAAAACAACATTATGATGATACTCTGACCCATTTCCTCCTATCTATTATCTCAATGATAATATTATTTCTCTATCTCATCTACCAATCCTCTTGGTTTCCTATTTTCTTATTCTCATCATCGTCATACTCCTCATCCTTCTTATTATTATTATTCGTGTTCTGACCCATTTCCCTCCACTATTTCAACATCACATCCTATCATATTGGAACTCTCTGTCTTGCATGGCTATTGAAATATTGTTGTCTTTCTCGTACACTAACACAAAAACGTTAGGTTGCTAACATTATTCTAATGCATTCTTCACATACCATCTCTAAGTGGTAGTGAAATCTATCAGTATTAATTCGTACAAAAAAACTTTGGTTACTCGGCTCACAATAACATATACAATCATTGCATTGACCTAGGGATTGATTTAGAAACCTCACATTAGCTAGTTGTACGCTACTAAAAATCTTCTCTCAATTATCTTTTTAATACCTTTAAGGGTTGAACCGAGCTCTAAAAGATGTATACCATATGGATCATATCTAACATTTCTTCGATCGTGATATAACCAAAATATCACTTTATTTGACATATCTATTAACAAAAAAAAATAGTGTTGATCTAAGTAAGGAATTAATTGTCACGTCTATCATTGTATATTCGATATTTCAACACTCATATCTTTTCAAACATTATGAACGAAACAATCTATAGATTTAGAAACGAAAATAACGGATCTAGTAACGAAACTATTTATGGATTTAGAGGAATACTATATATACTATTTTATTTTATCACTAAAAATAAATATTATAAAGTATATAAATCTTTTAACTACGTACAAATACACAAGACAACAGAGCTTCATTGCTTTTCTTCATCTCCTCTAAATCCTCTTCTATTTTTTTAATAAAATAGACTTTTGGATAGCTAAGAGGGGCTTTATAGGCAACCGCTAAAAAATGTCCTATTTGCAGTATTGCCAGCCCTTTCTTCTCGCACGGGATGGCCCTGCCAATTTTATAGGTGGCTCACTAAGAGGGAAAAAACGTCCAATGAGAGGGCTCTAAGAGGGCCACATGTAAAAACGATAGAACCCTCTCCTTCGCACATCTATTTTGTATGTGGCTCTCTGTTGTGAAAAAAAACACTCTCGACTAGGGCGGTGAGTTTGCCGGCTATAAATTTTCTAGCCTCCCGTCATCCTGCTATTAACATGTGCCAATGTTTGTTACGTTAGATTTCTTATTCTTCAGTGGGGTTTTTAAAAAAAAAGACGTTGGAAGTATATATCTATAATTTTTTTAAATAAATAAATATATTTATTTAAATATTTTAATAACAATATATAAATAAAAAAACTCAAGTTTTGTGTCGCTCATGGTCACTGTTGGGAAGAAAAAAAAGAGAAAATAGAGAGAAGAGGAGTTGAACAATGGAAAAAAATGTTTTGATATGTTGAATGAAACATACTATAGAAAGTTATCATAAGAGCATTTATAGTACAAAGTAGTATCATGTAAGAAAAGCCACGGTTAAGAAGACAAGAACACCTCTTTCTTTTCTAAATAGTAGCTTGAATGGATTGACAAACTAGTCATAACAAATAGCAATGTTCACGTAACATGACTCTTAGGACGGTGGCTCATATACCATGCTATTTTTTAAGCTAAAGTTTTGTTCTTTGACAAGATGAGTGCGCCTTAGAAGGCCATCCTCAGGGTTGCGATGGTGGCTTAGCTCTAATGTAGAGATACGATGCCACCGACCATGTAACTATATTGAAAATGTAACAAAATACTATCTATCGAGTAAGTTTAGATGACGTTGAAAGTATTTATAGGTGCGATGGGCTGCATGCCCTAAATTTCTTGTTAACTTATCTGAAAAAAATATAAAAATTACATATTCATGTGGTCTTATCCATTATAAAAAAAATGGTCCTACCAATTTGTTGAAAGGTCCAGCAAAACGCGCAAAAATACACTGACCGCATAGACTCATGAGTACAGAAACAACCGAGGCCCGTTGATTTCGCAACACTGCAGCATCACGAGAAGCCAACACCACATCGGTACTCTGCCACGTGACAATGCGAAGGTGATCTACAGTGAGGACTGAGCCGTAGCACAGTTGGTTTGCTCCGGGTGTAGGAGAGGCCGATTTTTGCCATGTTTTTCTGGGGCTGTTCCTTATATGTAGAAACAGGGTATATAGGTGTGCGTTTATTAGGATTGTACGTTATCCATACACCAGAGTCTTTATATCTTTTTAAGTCTTTAGTTGTTAGCATATGTTGGACACGTACGTGTGTACATATGGTATGATGTGAGTGTGGAGGGAGTTTGTATGGGTTTGTATCTCTATAAAAAAAAGCTAATCTATAGTAGCACGAAGTAGGTAGATAAAGGACCCGCGACGTGGGCGAAACCGCGTGCCGCGCGCGGCGTGGCGGCTCGGCTCGGCGCTGGCGAAACGAAACCAGGGCGGCGCCCGGTTTGCCACTTGCCCCCATTTCCGGCACGCACGAACGCCATCCCCACCCACACCGCCGGGCCCCCTCCCCGACGTTCTCATCCAAAGCCATCGTCTCCACTTCCACCGGCACGCATGCCAATTTGGTACTAGTATAAAAGACCGGACGTTGGCACTGATCCCAATTCGCAATCGTTCCATTCCAATCACCTGGGCGATATCAGTCCAAGAAATCAAGAAATAGCTAGCAGCTAGTTTGAGAGATATAATAATCGGCCGATCGATGAAGGTGCTGATGGCGGTGGATGATAGCCGTGGCAGCCACCGCGCGCTGGCCTGGGTGCTCGACCACCTCTTATTCCCCGATGCCACCGGCGACGGCGGCGGGCACGACGGGGAGGAGGAGGAGCAGGTGCCGCGGCCTGACCACGAGGCGCCGGAGCTGGTGCTTGTCCACGCCATGGAGCCGCTCCACCACGTCATGTTCCCCGTCGGCCCAGGTCAGTCGTCGTTCGTCTCGCCGCGGTGGCTAGCTTGCTAGCTTGCTAGCTGCTCGCCAGCTCTTGAACCTTATGTGTGCCCGATGGCGCGCGGGAAGCAGGGTCTGCGGTGTACGGCGCGGCGTCGATGATGGAGGTGGTGCGGGCGGCGCAGGCGGAGAACGCGCGCAACCTGCTCGGCAGGGCGAGGATGATCTGCGAGCAGCGAGGGGTGGCCGCGGCGACGGTGGTGGTGGAGGGGGAGCCCAGGGAGGCGCTGTGCCGCGCCGCCGAGGACGCCGGCGCCGGGCTGCTCGTCGTAGGCAGCCGCGGCCTCGGCGCCATCAAAAGGTACACACATGCAACATCTCATCTCATCTCATCTCATCCATTCCGATCGATCGCTCGACCGATCCTAGCTTCGTGTCAGTGGTTTTTACCTTCCTTGGCGTCGCGCAGGACGTTCCTGGGCAGCGTGAGCGACTACTGCGCGCACCACGCGAGCTGCCCGATCATGGTCGTCAAGCCGCCTCCCGATGACGAACACGACGACGACGGCCAACGGACGAGCAACTAACAATGGGTCGCCATTACATCCGGCGAGCCAGCTCTAGAGGGAGATGGAAGACGAGAGAGACGGGGGCGCGGAGGGTCTCATATCAGCTATGCTGTTCTCGCTGAATCTTTGTTTCCAAAATGTGAAGCGTCGTGAATAAATAACTTTCTAGCGTGTGCGGCCTTGCCTTTCATCAGTGTTTTGCTAAACCGTTGGCACTTTTTCTCTCACATGCAAACCGATTCTGAAACTCTATTATACTCTGGATGTTCGAGATTTGAACATTCTGCGAATTTGAATCAGCCACCAGCACCTTCGTTTGCCTTTCATTCATGTTGAGATTTGAACACTCTAGGAGATGTACATAAAGGTCTCCTGGAGCTAGAACTAACTAAACAGTTTCAGCTCCCTTTAAAAAGAAGTAGAACGGGTTGAAGTCTTTGTACTCTACACTGTCATTTTTTTTCAGAATTTTTTACAACCTTTCACATGGAATTTAAGAGAATTTATACGAGGAAACATCCTCGAGTGATTATAATTCATTTTCCAAGCCAATTGTCTTTTTATTAATGTCAAAATTTGATAAATTTAAAAGAAAGATTGAAAGGACGATCGGTTTAGTAAAGAAGAGTTCGATTGCTATAGTAAAAAGTAAGAAAGGATTCGATTTAATTATAGAAAACTATTTAAATAAGGCTGAGTCTAACGAAAAACCTTATGGTAGGGTATTTTTATCTATATAAATCATAGATAGTAATGTTTAGTTAGTTTAATTAACTTTTTTAGAGGTATTTTCCTTTTTATCTTTGATAAGAAATAATATCCGATGGTTGTTGTAAACCTGTCGGACTCTGTAATGACAGGGTGTAAATATAGACCCCCTAGGAGCATGTAAATCAATATATCATTCGATCAATATAATTTCGGTGCATCACCACTCTAGTTTATCTAGGTTTTTATTGGTGGGTTCTAGCTCTCGATGTAGCGCTGTATTGGTTAAGTTTAATCTCTGGCGAAGGGGTAAGTCCTGCCACTATCCCAGTATGTCTCGCTTTGTCGCTGCATCAGTTAGGTTCGACCTTTTAGATAGATCGGATGTACTGCATCACATCCGTGCAAGGTTTATCTGTCTATCAAGCTCTCTCTGTCGTCGTTGGTCTCGTGCTGTATCGGTTATGTTTGACCTACGAGATTGTCGACGGTAGATTGAGTTGTAGGCCTATAGGTCTCTGTACGACGTTTCATCGGAGTGTTAGCCGATGAGTTATCTATATCCCAAGCACCACGTCCAGCGTATTGGCTCCTCGGCCGATACGCACTAGTATTCATAGACTTTCCTCAAGTGCCACGCCAAGCGCATCGGCCTTCCAGCCGATACGTGCATGTCTTCAGAAAACCGTCCTCTCATTGGCTTAGCTAGCCGATGATTTCGCTTCGCTCTTACTTCAGCACGACCGATCTGGCATTCACTATCTCGTTGCCATTGGTCTTGATCTCATACTGTCTCGATTAGGTCCAATCTTCGAGATTCGGTATTGGCGGCGTCGTCACAGCGGGCAACGGGTCTCATGCTGTCATATCCGGAGCGGCATTGGCTTTGCAGCCGATGTCTTTTATAAGATTACTTGCCAATTCGCATATGTATTCATTGGCTTTCCAGTTGATGAATGAGGGGTACAGCTTCCATCGACAACCAGAAGAGATCCCGTGTGCTTTGTTGTTCTCTGAATACCCTTTGGTGCCTCCATCGGTTTTACGGCCGATAGATTAGGATCTCGCTTTCACTATACTCGGAGTCATCACGTCCTTTATTGATATCTATCCACGCCTTCATCGGCTCCCCAGTCGATAGAAGAATGTCCCAATACCTATCGGCGACCAGCCAATAGCAGGAGCTATCCGGACGAGGCTGATGACCACCTCGATCCTATCGGTGGTCAGTCGATAGCGAGAGCTCGTATCGGTCCATCATCCGACTGACCCATTCGCCTCACCTTCTTGTTAATTATAGGGTCAAATTGATTGGTACATCCGAACCCGCACCGTCGCGCTGGAGCCGAGCGAACCTTACAGGTCTCGGCGCACATACCTCGAGCCAAGGAGAGAAGTCGATCGGCCTGGACTGAAACTAAACAGATCTTTTAGACGTTGACGTGTTCACATCGTGCGCGCAAGATCCGGCGCGAACATATTTTCCTTTGGCAAAACATATGAGTGCAACAGCTCTTCTATTTCAAATTTATGTGATCACAAATCATAAGCAACTTGACAAAATATCCCAAATGTTTCTACTTTTGCCCTTCAACATCTCTACTATAAAAAGCACAGTTCTTCATTTTTTCCTCCCTTGTCCCGCAGCGTGCTCTCCCCTCCCTTCACTACGCAGTGTGTCCATCCACTCCTTCATGTAACCACCATAGTATCTATTGTTTTATCCTTAATCTACTCTTCCAACCCATTCTCAATCCCATCGTGTGCAACGCATCCATCCACTCCTTCACGTAACCACTATAGTATCCAATGCTTTATTCTTAATCTACTTTTCCAACTCATTCTCAATCTTATAGGGCTAGCCCATTTCCAATCTTATGAGCTTATGCTAATCTTATTGCTTAGGCCATTGAATGCACTAACATGTTACTAGTATCGGAAAAGAGCAAGTTCCAGTGTTTCACCACCCACTTCTTCATCAGAACAAAAGACACACCAGATAAAAAATAAAGACAAACCATTGTCACCGTTGCTCAACACCAACGGTAGCGGGGTGGTGTAAGCTCCGTTGTTCTTACTAAAACCTACAAATTCCCTTTGCCATGGCATCAACGGGCTTGTTTGGTTTGATGCCAAAACAATACATGCCAAAAAATTGATAATACCAATAGTATTAGCATTACCAATTTTTTGGTAAAAGGCCACCATCAAACAACACCACCTTACAAAAATATTGGCAATGCAAATCTCGTCATTACTTTAATATTGGTAGAGTTACTGAATCAAACAAGCCCTTAATTTCTGGTGCGTGGTTGCTACTGAAGATAAAGTCTCGGGCTTTTGACTTCTATAAAGTTCAATCATCATGAAGCATTTCATGAAAAATAGAGTATACTAATATGATCACATCAATTTGTCTTTCTTTTTTCGTTATTTTCAAATGGAACAGTCTCAAGGAAACAATATAATAAACATGGTAGTAAACATCAATCCGGTTTGTCTAGCATCTTCAACATTTTAGCTAATCTTCTTTATATTGGACCTTAGTGGTCTCTCAATTTCTACCTATCAATTCCTGTGGCATGGCAAACATGGGACATATATTTTTTAAATGAATTGGCACTTAGAGTTTATCAGTTTTATTGAATATAGCAGAAGTAAAAGTAGTTATACAAGTATGAAGAAAGAAAATAAAATTAGTGGATAAGCTTTGAGAGTCATTTTGCTCCTGCTAGAGCTAAGTTTTGGCCTCCTTAATTTAATTGAAACGGGAAGCAATCCAGTTTCTGCTATATTTATCCCATCCCCAATTTAGACTTCCACCATGTGACATAGATAACATTGCTTAGCCTCTCTAACTCATTATTGTCGACCCAACCTTGATCTCATCAACGTCCTCTACTTGTCAAAATCAACTTCTTCATTTTGTGATAACATCTCCGATTGGAACTTTCACTCAATATTGGTAACCTTCTTCTTCATAGCTTGTCCATACAATGTTTTAGATTGACCACTAAATCTTCCTCATCAATAGTGACATTGTGATTGTAGCCTCCAACACATTGTCTTTTGACAGCCGCTATCATCAATCACTGAGTGTCTGTCATTCACTTTTTCCGGTTGCAATTCAAGTGCACGTTCCATCTCCATTTTCCATTTCTCTAGCAACCAGACAACCTTTCAAACTGAAGAAGCAACTCTAAACTTACCTTGAATTTGAATCCCGCAACTCTAAACTTACCTTGAATTTGAGAATCATAGCCCATCCAATCCAGCTCCACAAACCAATCAAAGAGGACCAAGAAAGGAAAAAGGCGAGAAAAGGCAACAGGACAAGGAAAGGTGCAACCTACCATGGGCATGGGCAACGGAAAAGGCAAACACGCGCCACACGTTGCCGCTACACCTTCCACATCAGCACCCCCACGTGGCCAGCAGTGACTGGCTTGCGCTGCGCAGTGCGCACCCGCACACCAAAAGGAAAGGAAAAAAAGAAGAAGAAAAAAACAAATCAAAACGTGTACCTCAACGGGAGTTCTCCTCGCGAGGTCGAGTGGAGTCGAGCCGAGGCGACCACCTTCTCCAGTTCTCCTCCTCCACTCCACGCCCGCGAATTCGGATCAGCGCCGCCGCAGCCGCAGCGGGAGATCGAGGGCGCGCCTACTCGGCTGCTCGAGTGGTGGCCAGCAGTGGAGTGGGAGCAGCAGCGACCTCCAATGGCGGCGGCGGCCGCCTCCTCCCTCCTCGCCCCCGCGGGATCCTGCTACTCCCCCGGATGCCGCAGCTGCTCGGCTCCCGGAGGCGGATGGCTCCGACTCGCCCCCCGCCGTCGCCCGACTACGGCCGCGGCTCGCCGTGTGAGCTCCCCCACCCAAGCCCCCCCTATCTGTCTCATACTTTCGTTCACTCTAACGCACGCACTCAGTCCTCACAGTATCACTCACTCTCTCTCTCTCTCTCTCTCTCTCTCTCGAATCGCGTGGATTTTCGTTGATTGGGAGGTCTCGCAATCTAGATGAAATCCAGCACTTGTGAAATAGCTATTTAGTTGATTCATTAGAGATATATCCTCATTGCTGATCTAATTGCTTTGTATTTGCGCCCAATTGCACAGCCTAATTGCTTCGTGTGCTTATCAATGTCTGTTTGATTCTTCTAGGCAAGGTCCCATGGGAATTTTGGTTATGCGGCCACATTGTTGATCTAATTTCTTTGTATTTGCACCCAATTGCACAGCCTAATTGCTTCGTGTGCTTATCAATGTCTGTTTGATTCCTCTAGGCTAGGTCCTGTGGGAGTGTTGGTTATGTGTCGTCACCGGTGTTCCCAGGTTTGACCAAACCGAGGTCAGTCAGGTGTTTATTTGCTGCTGGAATGGTCAGCAAAATGGGGGATCAAGTTGGTGACGACAGTGATGATGGAATCAATGTCACCAATGAGAAACTTCGTGCCGTCATCCGCAAGAGCAAAGAGGTGCTGGAGATCCACCGGAATCTACTTGAGAAGGTATCTGTTCTATAAGTTGTTGCTGGAACAAATGTGTTTCTCAATCTTAAAATAAATTATCCGTTTAAAGTTATAACTTAGCAGGTTGCCGCAAACCCACAACTATTGATGGAACTAAAAAGGTTGTAACATTGTTTGTGTGGTTTGTGACCTCCTTTCATATATGTAGTCAATTTTTTGGGTGCAGGTACATATAATAAAGTGTTTGAAAAATATTATAATACTTTGAACTTGCCAAAAATATGATATAATTTTAGTTGCTGGATCACCTATAAAGCTCTCTTGTACAGAAAAGTGCTAGATTCATGTTAGTCAAACTCTACCCACATACATGCTGTTAGGGCATTTCCTTCCACTGTTGAAGTAATAAACCTTTTAGTCTCCATTATCTAAAAAAACATGCCAGTGTTGGATTTTACATTCTATATCAGCATGAGACAGGTTGCAGTTCTAAGGAACAAGGTGTTCGTAATGGCAATGGAGGCTCTGTTAACACCACCAGTGAGGTTCTTTACACCATGTTTTATTGAAGCAATTAGGTATCCTGCTGAAGGGCCGATGCACTGAGTTTACCACACAATGTGTCCTTTTATATGTTCTTGCTGGAATATGAAATATTACTAAATACAGCATTGCTAATGCCTTAATAGTTAACACATAGTGGCGATGAAAAGGTAACTTTTGAGTGACCTTGAACTGCAACTCTTCTTTAGATAATTTTGCATTTACATTTATGCACATTACTATATGAAATAGTTCTGCTCCCCCTCCTCTTCTATTATGAAACATGGTCACTTTGAATTATGATATGTGGCCAACTTATTCAGATATCGACATCGGAAAGGAAGAAGATCAATTCAATTATACAGGACAGTTCCATTTATAATGAGCAAGATCCATTTGGTCAAAGCGATAGTTCTTTTTCTCATCTGGATGAAGTTCCAGATGATGACGAGTTTGGCTATGGCCTACAGATGTACCTTGATAGGCATCCAGATCAATCTGAAGTTGTTGCAACTCAGGATTATGTGGCACAACTAAGTCAAATAAATAAAATGGGACAGTCAGTTGCTGAGGGCACAAGTGATGGTCCATCTGCTTCAGCTATTGTAGATCTTATGAATATCATATTGGTAGCGGCGGAGTGTGCTCCTTGGTCCAAAACAGGCAAGATCATAATAGCTGCATACCTTCTAAATGTTTCAATTCCATGAAAGGGCATTGCGAGTTTAACCTAGTACCTGTAAGCTGGCGGACTGGAGGGTGTGTGGACAAACATCCAAATACAACATTACATGGTTACATTTTCTGTGGTAGTTGATTTCATTTAAGGATGTGTTGTTTGTGTTCCTATACAAAACGTTCTATTCTAATTTTTAGTTTTTCACACCTTGATGATTCCATACCATAAAAGTTATGTGTCCAAGTTGCATGCCGTTAGTCCGTTATGTTTCTAGTGGCAAATGTTGATGTAGTCTCTATGTCTTCATGCAATGATTTCGATCAGTCATGGACTCATGGTCTAATGCTCGGTAGGCCTTTCCATTTCTTGATAGCAGAAGGAAATATTCGTTCCATTCAGATAGGTCACAATTGGCAACTTTGACCTATGTCCTGAAGCCTCACAATTGAGTCAAGGGAAAAATTAGGCTAATTTCATTGGTGTAGCTTTTTAGAGGTCACAGTCAACGATTGAAAGATTGGGATTCGATGGGTTTACTTGGGTGTTGGGGAGAACATAGATGTAGATAGAGTTGTTCCTGCCTGTTGTAGAAGAGCATGCATACGATGTCTTATATCATGAATTTTCATGCAATGCGGCACAACTTGTCAATATCCCTAAAACTGATCTAATAAAGTAAAAATGCATCGGTGCCCATAAAAACTATATAGGCTATCTATGGCATGTTGAATTAATTTTTCAAGACTTCAAACATATACACCAGCAACTCCTCAAGCCTAACCATACTATATATAAGTGACATCTTTATAAGCTACCAAAACTACTTTATATCTTTGCAAATATTACCGAGCATATTGCACCTGCTATATGCTATTAGAACAATTCATGCTATACACAACATAATCACAGGCCAGTCAATTGTTTCAACTAGAACTGCTCATAAATCCCCAGGAAAAATACTGCCTTGGCCTTGGAAGGCCATGCCAGAGGTTGGCTTGCCTGACAGTTCCACACCTGAAGCCCAAAGAAAGAACAGAAGCTCCAGTTTTATTGATTTTTGGAATATTATTTTATCAATTATATTGTTTTTAATGGCCTTTTTAGTGCATGAGCTGGACCCACGGGCCAAGAATAGTCTTGAGTTCACCACAGTGTTGGCCTAGGCAAGAATGAGCCTAACCAGGTTGGGTCGGCTAACCATGAACATCTCTAAATTTAACGTCCATTTAATAGCTTTCTAGTTGATAAAGGAGGGGGAAGGGAAAATGGTTGATATAAATTTAGGGACTGGGATAACTGATCCAATTACTATAGTTGATGAGATGATGGTTTCTCAACAAGGGACGAAGGGAGGCAATGGAGGTGGCATGCTCACTTGTCCACCTTTTTTGGGGTCTGCAATACACAGTAAACTATTGCTACATAGTAGAGCACTGCAGTTCATGGTCTCAAGTATAAAGACAACGCTCACTTTCATCTCTCTTCCCCCCTCCTCTGACATCTCTTAATCTCCTGCAGGTGGACTTGGAGATGTTGCTGGAGCTTTGCCAAAGGCTTTGGCCAGGAGAGGTCATCGTGTCATGGTATGTTTTAAATAAGCCTTATTGTATTAATGTTTTTGGATGGACTTAGTAAGCTACTCACATTTAATAAGTTCTACAAGTTAACATGTGATACAAGCAGAGCCAGATGGCATTTGAGTCTACAAAGAACTGCTATATCCATAGCTGCATAAAGTCGGACAGTTACTTAGTTTGACTTGATAGGAGTAACAAACCTCAGTAACTTGAAAGTAATCAGTTCAGTTGTGACATAATTTGTTATATGCCCTGTTACATGAATTGGCATGAAAATATTTAAGCAAATTTCGTGTCGCAACTTGTTGGCAAACAGGCACATTGTACATCCTTAGGTTCCCATTTGCATTTTGGGTTACCAACTTATTGGTAAACAGGCACCATAGTTTTTATTTCTAGTCTACTCTAATTTACTTGGGACTAAAAGTCTTGATGATGTTGAAGGTGATGAAATATAGAGTAGTTTCCTGGGCTTGAAATAAATCTGGTTGTACGTCCAGAGCTCTAACATATACCTTTTATCTTAAGAGAACATCTTACAATAGACAAATAGTTCAAACTGGCTGATGCAATACAAGTATTTACTAGTAGGAAGAGGAAGTAACTTACAAGTCACATTCTGGGAGTTCTTAGATTGAAATATTATAGATTTAAGTATTGTGATGCCTTTGTGATGGCATTTTTGCAAACTGGCACCTTTTCAGAGTCCTTAGGTTGATCTCTTGTATGTGTTGCTACTGCACACACCAGCAGTTTCGCCTAATTGACACTATAAACTAATATTTTGGTTGTTAGATTTGTAGAGGTGCTTGAATAGGAAAGATGCCACGGTTTCCTTTCCTTGACTAGTAGTAACTTGCAATGCATCTGTACATTTTATAGGTAGTAGTGCCAATGTATAAAAACTATGCAGAACCTCAACAGCTAGGAGAGCCAAGGAGATACCAAGTTGCAGGACAGGTATTTTCCTAGCCATGTTGTGACAAATTTTAACATATTGACTATATTCCCTTTGAGGCTATATTTACTTTGTACAGGATATGGAGGTAAATTATTATCATGCATACATAGACGGTGTGGATTTTGTCTTCATTGACAATCCTATCTTCCACCATGTTGAGAATGACATTTATGGTGGAGACCGAACAGTAAGTAATGGATTGTTCTTGCTGTTACAATTTACCACTTCAATTGCATGTTTGGTGGTAAGAAAAATTGAGATGAAAATTTTGTTATGTAGTAGTAGTCAGTGATCTATCTTTCTTGCCTTCTTTTCAGTTGTTTATGATTAAAGCTTAGATAATTAATCGTTTATCTGCAGGACATCTTAAAACGAATGGTTTTGTTGTGCAAAGCGGCTATAGAGGTAAAAAATTACTCATATGTCAAGTATACCATGTGCCACTCCAATTGCCACTGTTTGGGAATGGCCAATTCTCAGACCCCCATCTGCATTGGATGTCTGGTTTCACATTCAACAGGCTGTTGCAATAGAATTGAAGCCATAGTCCTTAGGATGTAATTTGGTGCCTTTGCTTACATTTTTTACTCTCAAAGCAAGATGGGCTGCCCTCGCTTATTGATCTGTTCTAGCAGCTTTTCAAGGAGATATTTTAAATTAATTAAAGTATCATTAACATGATTACCTTGCTATGCTTTTATGTGTTCCTCGATATGTTTATAAAACACATCATTACCTTGCTTTAGGTTCCATGGTATGTTCCTTGTGGTGGCTTCTGCTATGGTGACGGAAATCTTGTGTTCATTGCAAATGATTGGCATACTGCACTACTGCCTGTTTATTTGAAGGCATACTATCACGACAATGGTTTCATGATATATTCCCGTTCTGTTCTTGTGATACACAATATAGCACATCAGGTATGTCTTTTTCTTCTTGTTCTTTTACTTTCATATGTGATGTGTGTTTGCCCCAATTAATCACTTACTATTCTCGTAATCCATGAAGTATTTCTGGTGGTTCATGGAAAGTTAAGCAATCAAGTCTATAGGATGAATCTGCCAAGCTAAACGATCATATAGTCCATTTCTAGTCCTTGAGGTCAGGCTCATGAATGTATGTCTAGATTCATGTTCAGTGTTTAACTTGTCCTTTCTACAAAGGTGAACTTTTTTAGTTGAACATTAGAGCGTTCAGATTCATCATAATTAATGCACTGTCATGGTGGATATCTGAAACATTAAATAGAGATTACCATGCAAACAATGGACACAATACAGAGAAGATAGTTCTGTAGAAGTCTGCAGAAGCTTCAAATTTAAATTTTCAATTAATAGATAGGTTTCAGCTTCTGTTTTGATGTCTTCTGCTTTCTGTTGTGCAAACTAAATTGTGGCTGTACTGAAACTATGCACTTGTTTGCTTCAGTGTACCTGTTATTTTGTTGATGTTAAATCTATTAATTTCACTTTCCAGGGTCGTGGTCCATTAGACGACTTTAGTTATCTGGATTTGCCAGCTCAGTACATGGACCATTTCAAACTTTATGACCCATTTGGAGGTGATCACCTAAACATATTTGCGGCTGGTATTAAAGCTGCTGACCGTTTGCTTACTGTTAGCCATGGTTATGCATGGGAGCTCAAAACAGCTGAAGGTGGCTGGGGCCTTCACGGTATCATTAATGAAAGTGATTGGAAATTCCAGGGCATTGTAAATGGTATTGATACAACCGATTGGAATCCTAGGTATGATATCCACCTAAAATCTGTTGGGTACACGAACTATTCTCTAGAAACAGTTCAAACAGGTAAACAGCAATGTAAGGCAGCATTACAGAAGGAACTTGGTCTCTCTGTCCGTGGTGATGTTCCTGTCATTGCTTTCATTGGACGGCTAGATCATCAGAAAGGTGTAGACCTTATAGCAGAAGCAATGCCATGGATTGCTGGCCAAGATGTACAGTTAATAATGTTGGGTACTGGACGGCAAGACCTTGAAGATACATTGAGGAGACTTGAGAGCCAATATTACAATAGAGTTAGGGGATGGGTTGGTTTCTCTGTCAGGTTGGCTCATCGAATGACAGCAGGGGCTGATATACTGTTGATGCCATCAAGGTTTGAGCCATGTGGGTTGAATCAGCTCTATGCCATGATGTATGGGACGATCCCAGTAGTCCATGCAGTCGGTGGTCTTCGAGACACGGTTGAGCACTACAATCCCTATGAGGAGTCCGGACTTGGTTGGACCTTTGAACAGGCAGAAGCAAACAGAATGATTGATGCTCTAGGGCACTGCTTGAACACATACAGGAACTACAAGACTAGTTGGGAGGGACTCCAAAAGAGAGGGATGATGCAAGATCTAAGTTGGGACAATGCTGCTAAATGCTATGAGGAAGTCCTCCTTGCTGCCAAGTATCAATGGTGATCAGTTTAAGAACCCCTTGACGGTTGTTCAGTCATTCACAATGACGAAATGTTTTTCTGGTGTCAGCTGCTCAGGTGCAGCCACCGGCTAGTTCCATGCCTAGCTGTTCATGTTTCTGTGATTTGGATGCACAGAGTTCTTTTGTCAGACCTCACATCATTTCCAAGAAGGCACACCATTAACCTACTTCCCAGATGAATACATCAGCGCCAGATGCTTTTGCTGTAAGGAGGCAAACACTTGGAAGATTCAGTCTGCCAGCATGCACCTGGAGAGGCTTCCAGCCCCATTGTTCGCTCTGGGTAGCCGTTGATCTCTGTTAGATGCTTTAGTATAGCAGAATAGCAGATAGCTGATAGATTAGTTCTTTCCCCATGCACCGAATGGTTCGGTTGTACCTTTTTTTTTTGCTCTTGTTGTCCAGTTCTTCGATTTTAGACGATTAGTGTCCCGGGATTTCCCAGATGACATTGACATGAGAGGGATTTTCCCCAGCAAATTTACTCAGTTTTTTCCATTGTTCTGCTGCTATGACATTGACATGAGGGATTTTCCCTGCGACTTGTGACAATTTGCATCTTGCTACATACGCGTCATGCAGATTCCTCGTCCGGTCCATTGGCACATGAAAAGGGAGATTTTTACGTATGCAACGACCGTGTGCATATGCACGCTTGCAAGCTCGCATGAGGTGGCTGCAAACGGCTGCAACGCCGGATGCTTTACCTTGCCCACCGGAGCTCACCATTCCTCACCTGAAAAAATTCCTTTCCTAACAACGGATTCTTCCATCACCAGCGTCCAGTCCACGACAACTCCAGCCATGTACACATGTATATATGTGTGTAGCCTTCGACCTTTGCACGGCAGATTCCTCAGATACAACCAAAGCTTCTGCCTAGCTGAGTTAATTCCTCATCCTAGGACACTGGACGCACCAATTCGGAAGAGAGTGCATCGGGCGGCAGCTCCGGCGACCGAGGGAGACATGGACGCCGGCGGTCGCACGTTCGAGGACTTCGCGCCGCCGCACAAGATGGTCCGCGAGCCGCCCACTCACACCCTCTCCGTCGACCTCTCCGCCAAAGGCAAACCTTTCCTTCGTCTCCCATTTTCCATGAGCATTCTTACCTGCCGAGCTATTACATGCATTTTCCTTCGACTGATTTTACTTAAAAGTAAAGTTTTTTATTTCTCAAAACGTATGACATATGAGCATCTATGGTCCGTTCTTTTTAATCTTATTCACTGATTATTAAAATAAATTATTTGCTTCATGATTTAAAAAATATGTTTTCATAAAAAAACTATATTCTACTTATATCACTTTAAGTTTATTTTTTAAAAAATTAAATTATTCATATAGTAAAATAGATAATCTAAATCAATAATTCGCTCATTAACCTAAATTAAACATGGGCTATATGTTCCATACGCCTATAAGACGCACTTGTGTGCTCGCAGAAAAAAAGTTACTTGTGGTAATTAAAAGCGTCGTGCTTGACGGTGAATTTTAAGGAGTACGATTGTGACGCGTTGTTTCATTTTTGCGTGGGTGATGCGTGCCATGCAGGGTACAAGAAGGAGCACATCAAGGTGCAGCTGCTACATAGTCGCCGGCGGTTGGTCGTGAGAGGCGAGTGCCCCGTCGCCAGCAACCGGTGGAGCCGCTTCCGGCTGGATTTCCCGGTGCCCGCCGGCTGCGACATGAAGGCCATCCACGCGAGGATGGAGAACGGCGTCGTACGCGTCACCATGCCGCCGCCGGCGAAGGCGGCAGGGGATCAGCTCGGTGGATACCGATTCCTCCAGGAGTGGAGGAAGCTTGCGACCATTGTGCTAAGCGTGCTGCTCGTCTTGTTTAGCTTTGGCATCTACGTCAGGTACAGCGTCAAGCCATGAACAACACGCCGTGCACGGCGCACCGTGCGCGCGTCGGCGCGTGTACTCCCTTCTCAGCTGTGGCCTGTGGTAGTGACCAGATGATCGATGCGATAGGCTTTCGTTGCACTAAACTCTAAACGATGCATGCCATGTCGTTCTGTTCATATGTTCATCCTAAATGTCCTGACGTCCATGTGCAGCAGCTGCCCTGCTTCCGGAGCACCAGCGCCGGCACGCGATTCTTTTTCTCTCCTGCCGGCTCGCCGCGTCGCTGGCGTGCACGCGCCGACGCGCCCGCCCACGTCGCAGGCTCGTCGGCCCGCCGCCACAAGCAGCATGGACACATCGGCGTGGGCGTGTGGCGCTCGGTGATGCAGACTGCGGGCGTGGCGACGTCACGGCGAGGCAGAGCGACTGCGCTGCCGCAGCGGCATGTCACGAACTCGAGCTGGTGTCCGTTCGAGGAGGACGGCAAAGGTACGTGACGCGGAGGGGGAGGACGAACCCTGACGACGAAGGCGGCAGCTTGACCGGCCCGCCGCCCGCGCCATGGGAACAGCGACGCGGAATTGCGGTTGTGCTATGCTGTGCAGTGCAGCGCCCGGGCGCAGGCCCGAGCCGTCCTCGCCGGAGTCTTATCAAGTGTCGCTGCGACCGGGCAAGGTAGTAAGCAATATCCGCGCGTGCGAGCATGCGATACGATTTTCTCCATCAATGACATGTGGGCCCCGCAACCAATGTCCGTTGCGTGAGTGCACGGCGCCACGTAGGCGTTCCGCCCGATACGATTTTCTCTGCCCATGACATGTGGGCCCCAAAACCAATGTCGGTTGCGTGGCAGTTTCTCATTGGCTATGACGGCAAAGCAACGAGAACGAGTTCGTATCAATTATCGCATTCCCGCCGCTATCCTCGTCCACTTCCTCGATGCGTATCTAGAGGACCAAAAAAAAAAAATCCCAATCCAAGGCATATGTATGCTATGAACCATTGATACTTCTAAAAATTGGAGAATATAGATATGTATAGGATATTCTTGAGTACGTATTGAACGTGTATAGAATAAATGGCATATCTATATTGTATACATATATGAATACTTTTTTAAAAAATAACTATCGATACTTTTCCTATACTTATACTTATTGAATACTACTTCGCTAATACTTCTATGCTAAATGTCATTATTTAAAGCATATAAATAAACTGCATTACAATAATCAAATTCTTTTATCCTTAAGTATAAGGGCATGGATTTTTTTTAAATAACATAAATTTTGACTAATACATATGTTTATTGATATAAAAGCGACCATTGATTGAAATTACTTTAATTTCGCTAATTTCATATTTACTGATGATTTATTATTAAAGAAATTAAATATAATATTAGAAATTGTGTCAGGAGCTAATTAGTCATATTTTAGGATGGAAAAAAATATTATACTACCCTAATGAACCAAAGACTTAATAGCCATATCTTTTTGGAACTTTTGTATTCAACATTTTATATTTATCATTCTTATATATTCTATTTAGTACTCCCCACAAAAATATTATATATATAGATATCCTTATTTTTGAAAATATGGTGTATGGCCATGTCACCATATTATGTACAGTATCGGCTTCATAGCATATATAGGGCGGGATATTTTTTTTCAGTAGTGTCAGCTGCTCAGGTGCGGTCACCAGTTAGTTCCATGGTTAGCTGTTCATCTTTCTGTGATCTGGATTACGGCAGACAAGTTGCCAGCTTGACTTGTTAGCCTATCTTGGCTTGGCTTGCGAGCTAAGATTGTTAGGACTGTTATCTCATTTAAATTATACTTTTTACCATATATTAACATAATATTATATACTAATTAAAAAAAGTCGCTGGATATAATTATATAACTAATCACTAGTTAAAAAGCCATAGAGTTAAAAGCTATAAATATATAAAGATATAGTAATTTTTTATAGTGTTTAGGAGCTAAAATGCTAGTTTAGCTTGACTATAAATTCAAGGTGATTCTGAGTTAAGTTTGATACGCGTCGATTTGAGTCACATCTTTTTTTTTTTGCGATCCGAGTCACAGCTTTTTTGTCGATCCTAATTTGGATGAACAGAGATGTCTTGTCAGACCTGACATCATTTCCAAGAGGCACATGATGAATCTACTTCCCAGATGAATGCAGCAGAGGCAGATGCCTTTGTTGGAAGGAGGAAAACACTTGGAAGAGTCAGCCGTCTGCCAGCATGCACCTCTGGAGAGGCTCTTAATCCCATTGTTCGCTATGTAGAGCCTCCCAAATTCCCAATCCCTTTGTTCGCTCTGGGTTGGGCGTTGAGCTCGGTTAGATGCATTAGTACAGCAGAATAGCAGATAGCAGATAGATTAGTTCTTTCCCCATGCACCGAATGGTTCGGTTTGGCTCTTGTTGTCCAGTTCATCGATTTTAGACGCGCCAGATGTCATTGACATGAGAGGGATTTTCCATGGAAAATTTGCTGTCAGTTTTTTCATTATGCTGCTGCTATGATCAGCGCAATTGAGGAGCCAATGGAGGCTTTCCCTGCTACTACTTTGTGACTTGTGTGTGCCTTTGATGGTGAGGCAACTTGCGTCTTGCTACAGCCTACAAACGCTTCATGCAGACTCCTCGTCTGGTCCATTGGCACACGAAAAGGAGTCCGATTTCTACTAGTATGCAACAAGCTCGCATGGGGTCGCTGCAACGCAACGTCGGATGCTTTACATTGCCCACCAGAGCTCACCATTCCTCGCCTGCAAAAATTCCTTCCCTACCAAATGGATTCTTCCATCACCATCGCCCAGCCCACAACTCCAGCCATGTACATGTAGCCGGTAGCCCTCGATCGAAGCATGCCGGATTCCTCGGCTACAACCGAAAACACTGCCTAGCTGAATTCCTCATCCTAGGAGGCTAGGACACGCCGATTTGGAAGAGAGTGCATCGAGAGGCAGCTCCGGCTGGCCGGGGGAGACATGGACGGCGGCGCCGGCGTCCGCGTGTACGAGGACTTCGCGCCGCCGCACAAGATGGCCCGCACAAGAGAGCCACCCATGCACACCCTCTCCGTCGATCTCTCCGCCAAAGGCAAAGCTTTCCCCGTCTCCGATTTCATGAGCACCCTTTTCTTAAAAAATAGATTAAAATCCGGCCTCTTCATAAGCCCATTCATGCATATGTTGTTTTGATTAGTTACTTGGATCTGCATAGCTACGGACCAGTTTGATAAGGCTTGAGTGTGGATTTGGTTTCAGCTATATCCAAAAAAGAGAGCGAAGCGGGATGAATTGTTATGAAGAAAATGAATTAGAGGGATGGAGCGGACTGGGTTTGAGCTGCTCTACAGCTCTGTTTAAACTCAGCTTCTGAAGTTAAATTTAGGAGTTAGAACGCTCTCAAACAGATCCTATGTATAGCTTAAAAATAAAGTTATTAATTATTTAAAACGTTTTTTACACATATTGATACCCATATGTTCATGCGCCGAGATGCCACTTGCGTTCTCGCAGGAAAAAAAAGTGCTTGACTTGTGGCAATTAAATGCGTTGTGCTTGATGATGAATTAAGTTTGTGACGCGTTGTTCCATATTTGAGTGGGGGTGATGCGTGCCATGCAGAGTACAAGAAGGACCACATCAAGGTGCAGGTGCGGAACAGCCGCCAGCTGCAGGTCGTGAGCGGCGAGCGCCTCGTCGACGGCAACCGGTGGAGCCGCTTCCGGCTGGAGTTCCCGGTACCCGACGGCTGCGACGTGAAGGCCATCCACGCGTGGATCGACAACGGCGTCGTTCGCGTCGCCATGCCGCCGCTGCCGCCGCCGACGCCAGAGGATCAGCGCTGCGGAGACCAGTTCCTCCCGGAGCGGCCGAAGCTTGCGACCACCCTGGTCGGCGTGGTGATCCTCTTGTTTACCTTTGGCATCTGCCTCAGGTATGGCATCAAGCCATGAACGTATGGACACGGTGCACGCACGCACGCACGGCGTGTCGAGCGATGCCATGGCGTTCTGTTCATATGTTCATCCTCCATGTCCTGATTTCCATGTGCAGCACCAGCGCGCGCACGCGATTCTTTTTCTCCTGCCCGCTGGCCGCGCCGCGGGCGGAGCCCGTCGGCGCGCGGCGCGGCCACAAGCAGCGTGGGCATTTCGGTGCGGCGCTCTTGCCCGCCGATGCAGGCTCAGACGCGCGCGCGTGGGGGCGTCTCGGCGAGGCGGAGCGGCTGCGCTGCTGCAGCAGCAGCATGTCACGAACTCGAGCTGGTCTCCGGTCGAAGAGGACGGCAAAGGTGACGCGGAGGGGGCGGACGACCCTGACGATGAAGGCGGCAGCTTGGCCAGCCTGCCGTCCGCGCCATTGTCGTCGCGGGCACACGGCGACGCCGCATAGCTGTGGTGCTGTGCAGTGCAGCGCCCAGGCTCAGGGCCGAGCCGTCGTCGTCGTCGCCGGAGTCTATGAAGAGTCTCTGTGACCGTGCAAGGTGGCGTCAGCATCTTACATACACGCACGCGAGTGGCAGTTTGCGGCGCACGGCGCCACGTAGGCAACGTACGCGCGTGCGGGCGTGCGATGCGATTTTCTCCGTATATGACATATGGGCCCCACAACCAATGTCGGTTGCGTGGCAGCTTCACTCCGCGCGATACGATTTTCTCTGCCTATTATATGTGGGCCCCAAAACCAATGTCGGTTGCGTGGCAGATTCTCATTGGAACGAGTTCGTTTGAATTCTGGCATTACCCCGCTGCCTTCGTCTACTTGCGGTCATCTCGTGTTCTCATTGCTACCCATCTCCTTCTCATCCTCCACCTCCCCCTCCATTTTCTTTCCTTCCTCTACAATCCATCCTTGGCCATCCTCCCATCTCCTTATGATGAGATGCAACCCATCACACTGGCCGTCTGTGGTCAAGGCGTGGGCAGAAAGCCTGGCGTGCACCACCCATCATCTTAAGGGCATCTGATGGTGGAGCGGCTAGGCGTAGAAGGACTCTCCATCCACGTCGACAAAGGTGCTTTGCTCGTCCCTAAGCCTGTGAGTCCCTAGGTGGACATGGGGTTGATTGGGCACTCTTTGGTCGATAATGAGTAGTACGAGGAGTTGGCATCTAGGGTCATATAGGACCATCCTATTAAAAATTTAAGGATTTTATCAAAACAATATAGGACTCCCTATATATTGTTACTTTAATCTTAGTCAAATTTGATGAACTTCTACTTACTTGCTATCCATCAACCCTGCTCATCCATCGGTCCACCTCTCTGCTCATCCTTCTGCCGCCATAGTCCTTCTCTTTATTGTCATTAGTACATTAAAAATGTAACCTTATCATTGCCATGTTTTGTTTTTTTATAGCTTTTAAGATGTCCTGGCAGTCCCTCACCATCGTCCCTCCCTTCGCTTGACTACCGACACTCCTCTTCATTGTTATTGAACCTTTAAAAATTGAACAGTCACTAGATTATGCTATTATAGTTTTTAGATTTCCCAGTAACCACCACACCCTACTTCTTTGCCGCCCTTTTGCTCGACCATTATCATTATCACCTAGAACAACTAAACCTTGCTATTATTGGGGCTTTCCTCGCTCGTCCGCTGCTTCTACTTTGTTGTTATCGGTATGTTAAAAAAATCAAATCTTATTGTCACCGACATTTCTTTTTGTAGTTTTAAAAAGTCCTACCAATTGCCTTACCTATATGCCACCCTTGGTTCATCTTCTCATGGCAGCTACATCTTTGTGCTCCTTTTTGTCCATCCACTCTCCTGTCCACTACCCCTCTTCACTCACCGGCTACTTCGATAAATCATCTACTTCTTCACCCACCACAACTTTCTAACCTTCAAAAGCAAGCTTCAATTTGGCTCAAAACATTCTAATTGTGGCCCACTTCTTGGGCAGATGTACTGCTTGGCGGCATCGATAAACCAAATTTTAATGTTTTTTAAATTAAAAATAAAATTGTCGTATCAAACACTCAATAGTTTGATTTGCAAATACTCTGAAACTTTTCTAAAGATGTCGTTGCCCTAAGTAATTTTGCCATTGTTCCTGTACTACTATGGGACATCACACGTCTAGCTTCTAAGTGAAAACGCCTTAGCTTCATTTATGGAGAATTTCAGATAGGTACGTCCTTCATTAATACATTATCCCATTGTTTTTTCTATTAAATACCTGTGATGTAGTTCAAAATATAATATAAAGAAATTGCCAAAGTGCCAAAAACACACACAAATATATACACATATAAGATATGCTAAACTATAATTAGAACATACCATAACTAAAACATGCTCTTCACAGTTATGAACCCCCACCTCCAACCCACCCACCTCCTCCTCCACACCTTTTTCTCTTGCACGTAGCCTTTTCTTAGTAAATAAATTACTTTTAGTCATCAACATTCTCTTAGCAATTAAATTATGAACAAACATATTGATCTAAATATAACTTTTTTTTGCAAGAAATGGCATAGATTAGAAATTCTAAATATGTTGGAATAGTCACACCCGAAAGAAATTCTCAGTCACTCAGCTGATTCAGCCAATGATCTTGACCTACGTCCTTCTGATCTTGATGCTTCATTCTTCAGCTCTTTTGAACTCATTTAGCTTGAAATGCTGCACACTGACACGGTACTGTTTTGCTTTGTGCAAGTGGCAAATACATTGCGACAAGATTTTCATTTGGTTCCCTGTAAGTGCACACAACTAACGGATTTCTGTCATTTTCCGGTTATACATTGGTGTCCTAGTTCAATTTGTAGAAACAAATATAGATACACAACGTAACATCATGTCGCCCAAAATTTTCTGGATGCTGTCTGAAGTACTAAATTTGCAGGTAGCAAAAGATACACAAAGCTCTATGAAGTAGAAAAATTCAGGTCACTTCACTTTACCTGGTGCATATCAGATGGCTGTTGCAGGTAAAGCATATCTTTCTTGCATGATGGAGTTTGTGTCTCCATCAGCATGAGGGCTATCTTGGAATTTAGTTCTGTCATTTTCGTACAGATTATTATAATAATGTAAGGTTTGTGCATATATTTTTAGTGTGGGCTAGTCTTAAAAATGTCTTGTCTAATCCTGCTAGTTACATATATTGAATGGTTTGCTGCTAACCCGGAACGAAATAAAATTTAGTGCCTGAAATTTCAGTTTGACGTTGATAGCCAAGTCCGGACAAATACTTAAAAGATTTTAAGTACTACTCCATCCGTTTTATATTATAAGACGTTTTAACTTTTTTTAAAAAAGTTAATAATATCTACAACACCGAATTAGTTTCTATTTCAATTGTATATTTATTTGGTGTTAAAATTATTACTATATTTTTCTATAAATATTTGATTTTAAAAATAGTCAAAACGCCTTCTAATATGAAACGAAGAATATAAGTCTAACTTACCATGATGTCCTAACTCCATAGCAATCTTTGATTTTTTTTATTATTTGAACCTTTTTTATTTTTTAATTTTAAAACTAAATCACTCCAAAACCCCATCTAATGTGATAAACCAACGTAGCCACATCATTAGAAATAGAATTGATAATATTCTTTTAATCTAACTTACATGATAAAAACCTAGTTAGACTGGCCAAATAATGCTATCGCACCTGGAGTAACTAGCATGGCAACGTTGTGGTGTGGTAAAAGGTATAATTTTGAAAATAAGTTTTGGAGTGGTTTAGTTTTAAAATTACAAAATAAAAAGGTTCAAATACTCATAAAACAAAACAAAATCGTAATCTTCGTATTCTGAACAGCCCACCTCGTACGGGCCGCACGTTGCTCGTAATCCCATTCCGGCCCATTATGTTTACTGGTGGGCTGGCATATAGATTGGGCCACAAGCCCGGTGGAAGTACATACCATGCGACAGTACTCTGGGCCCATATCCGAATAGCCCACAAGATTGTTTTCCAAGAAATTTCAGGCCGTAGTGGGCCCCACGGTGATCAGGCGATCTGGCGATGCTACACGGCTGTAGATGGAAGAGGAAGAATTTCCAGGAGGCAAGATCACTGCAGTAGACGGGCCATTCTACAATGCAACAAATTGAATTCCATTAGAATGCTTAGTGGTGAACGTTAAGTTAGAACTTTGTTCGACGTGTATGCAGGGGCGGAGCTATATATAGGAGTATATAAAATTTTCAAGCAATGTTATACTAAGAAGTGATGTTTTTAGGCAATTTTTCATGTCAATAGTTCAACTTAAGTGACAGTGAATAAAGAAAAAAAATAGTGATTAGAAGTGCTTACTAAAATACGAGTTAAGGGGACATCAAGATCACAAAACATAACCGGTATCATCAAAATTCATCATCTAAATTACCAGTGTCAATATCGTCAATAAAAACGTCTTCTAAAAACTAAACAATGGGAAGAAAAAAAAATAAATTCATCAACCTCAATATTAATTTAGTTCTCCAAAATCTTAACTCGAAGTTCAAACCCTAGCATTGCAATATGAAAAAAAAAGCTATATAAGGGCATAATCACATAATCTACACCTTAGATGCATAATCAGGTAATCTAAACCTCATCTACCAAATTTTAGAGTTTTTTCTTCAACTAATTGGAACTAATTAATAAAGAAACAAACCTAGAGTGAATGGAAGAGGAAAGCAGAAAAACAAACCTTATCTCACCCTTGACTTGGATGCTGGTGTGTTGTCGATATGCATAAATAGAGGACGTGAGGCCATCTACTCGCATCCGACCATCAGCGATGATAGCAAAGGGAGAGCCGAGGAATCAGGAAGGTAGATAGGCGTTGAGTTTGGTTCCTTGTAGAAAAGCGCCTGGGCCCAGCCGATTATTTTAGCTGTCATCTAAGGGGTATACCGAATTGGCCCTGGGGTGTACATACGGTGGAAGGTTGATAATTAGCACTAAAATTTAGCTTGGACCCAGGTACCTGTGCACCTCCCTCAGCCCATTGTGCTGCGCCCCTGGACGTATGTGACATATATGCAATGGAGGGTTGAAGTTGAATACCTCCATCCAAAAAACTCTTCATATTTTTTCTATCTTATCTAAAATGACTACACTATGTCTTTCGTTTTAGACAACTCTAATGTAATTGTCTTCACTTTTGTAAATTTTAATGTAATAATTGTTTTAAAGATAAAGTCTTGGTGTGACAAATAAATAAGACAATAATAAAATCTTTATGGAACGGTGAGAGTATATAAGTGTAACCTAATAATTATTAAGTAAGAATTCAGCTACTGACAAGTGGCCATTGTCACCGACGTACCTTGTTTTTGAAACAAGCAAATACAGCTAGCTTATGAGGACGGCGACACAAAACTAGTTTATCATTGAAAATCTTTAGCTAATCCAGCTGGGCATTTGAATTTTGCCATGGCCGAATCCGAATTTCTACCCTGTTAATTTCGCCTCCCCGGTTTTCCAAAAACAAAATTGTGACAAGCAACGATATTCGAAATTATATCCTCTAAAATATTCGGGCAACTTTGGATTAGATACTGAAAGTCACCTGCTCTTATGACCGCAGATAGTTCTTTCGGGGAGCTAAAGAACTCGAAGCACACCTCCTTAACACCACAACACTGGTGTCTGTCAGCTAGTACCCAGATGGTTGCCACGGAGTCAGTATTGATGTGGTTACTTAACCTTTCTTCGCATATCACCTTCAGCCTATGCAAACCATACTTATCCACTGCGACAAGCAGACGCTGAGCCATTGCCGTCTCATATTCTTGATCCATCTCTCTGGCAACGTGTCTGTGTAGATAAGTTAACTATAGCTTTGAATACTCGTGCCTCCATGCCATCTATCCGTTTACGAAGCATCTCTAAGTAAACTATAAGATAAATAATAATTTTAATATATAATATTTATATTTATAGTAATATAAATATATTATAGAAAAAATAATAATAACGGTTAATAAACATCAGAGACTATAAAAAAAACCATAGCTTAACTAGGGACTAAGCCATGGTTTGAGCTTAGGACCAAACCCTATTATTCATCTTCGCTTCCCTAAAACCACCGGAAAAAAAGAAATATGAGTGCATATATACTTAGCAAGCTACGGAACTATGAAGATGCACAAACTCTAAAAATTAAGTGTGTTTATTTTATAACTCTCATTTTTATTTTATATTTATTCAAAACTCCTATGTGTGTATTTATTTGGATTAAAGTCCCAGTCTTAATTCCATATGAGAGGAGTTTAGCAGTAATTCTATTTACTGTATTATATTATTTTAAAAGAGACTTATACTTTAATAGAAACTATGAATTACTTTACATCACACTTCTAGAGCATGTAGCTTTTCAGCGGTTTTCACTTATTAAACATTTATTAGTTTTTTTCACTTTCTAAAACCATAGATTTTATCCAAACCATTATCCAACAACATCCATAAGGCCACAACCCACCTTATTTGCTATAGCTCTTTTGTCCTTAGGCAGCTTATCATCTATAGTGTTCAAATTCAAATCACATTACATTCATTACTCTTATTAATTTTTCTCTCATACTTAGGTTTTTTTATCTCACCCTCTTACTATAAAACCATATGACTTCTTAGACCACATAGATTTGTTTCGACCACACAAGTCAACCATAAGTCACATAGGCAAACTATGACTTTACTTCACAACCATTTGCAAATAAATCTATCTAGGATGAACCACTTTACAACCGTCTATAACCGTGTATATAGCTATTTAAACAGTTTGGTCAAATGAAAGTATCTTAGGTCGTACAGAGGGGGTGAATGTGCACATCTAAACACTTGTAAAAAACTCGCATCGAAAATTAAAACTCTCTCTAGAGTATATAGTCCTAACTATTGGAGAATGGTGAGGTTCACTGTTAGGTAGCAACACTCAGCCAGACACTCCGATACTAGGTCTGGATATTTTGGTCCCCGTTAACTGCTTCTAAAAAAAGTATGCATGGAGGAATCAATCTCAAGAGAGAAAGGGCTAAAAATAGTAAATAAATACAAAAAGTACTTCACAAAGAGATATAAGATTTTTTACGAAAGTTCGCATCAAAAGGTTCTACATCTCCATCAATCCACAATTGCTTAATCAAATCTCTAACCCCTTCACTTACTAGCTCTAAAAGATCACTTATAAATAGGTGGATTTGATATAGAAACCAAGAGAGAAATGTGTGAAACCCTAAAAAAAAGCTATGAGAAGTAGGAATGACATAAATGAATATCATTTTTATCAATGTAGGAGTGGTAGAGTTAAAAATAAACTCTCTGTGAAACTATTCGTTACTCACAGATTTAAACTCCAAAATATCCACCCCTAGTAGTTGGAGACTTCGGACAAACTTGAATCTAAAGAAGCACAACTAGTTCGGAATATCCGACTTAAACCTTCAGACAACCTTCACTACTTGATAGAGAAAATTCTTTGGAGACTCTAGTCTATTTTTACTGTTAGGTAATAAAACTTACCAAAAATTATGTGGTGACTTAGACAAAATATCCGGATAACTCTATAGAGAAAAACCAAAACTCAGTTGCATATGGTGCAACTGTTCAGTCAAGAAAAATGAAGAGACCTAATTGGACACTTGCTTTACAACTCGAGCTAATATTTGTACCCCTCTTGATAGTATGATTTAGGATTCAAGAAAAATAAAATCCATTTATAGCATAACGTCGAGTTATCTTCGATGACTTTCTTTCATGATAGGGGTTTCTTTTCATCAATTTAATTTTTTCAAGGACTAATTTATGCACTTTCCTTCACTTAGCACATTAGTCCTCCAATTTTTTGTCATCTATAATTCAAAACCTACTAGAGGGTCTAGATGCACAATTAACTTCTATAGAAGGTGCACACTTTACTCACATGCCACAAGCTCTTCAGCTATCCGTCAATAGTAAAGACTTGCTATAAGGTTTTTTCAAAGCAAAACTAGGATAGCTAGCCACAAGCTAGAAGGGTCCCAAATCATGTCGTAGGAAAGTCTCAGATTTTTCATACTTAGGATCTTACAAGCGTCACTTCTCATGGCTACTCCGGCAATTACATAATTCCTGGTAAACAAGCGATCATATCTCCACCAGTTACTTAGTTAGGATCATCCCATATTACCCATGTAATCACACTGTACTATGTTCAGTGCAGCTTCACAAGAAATTAGTCCTTACATATAAATACAAAGTATTGTCACACATGCGATGACTTTACACCACGGTTTCCTTTAAAACAACTACCTTTTATTTCACAAACCACCAACATAAAATGTTAGGTTTTCAAAATAATTCACAACTCATTTTACCAACACGATCAATTTATCCCAATCAATCATCTCATTATTTTAGAAAACCATATTTTTTTAATTATAATAATTAATTACCAAAAGTCTCAATGCCAGTGGTACAAACCTCAAGTAATAAAATATGGCTCATACAGGTTTGGGCAATTAATTTTCAAGGAAAATAATATAATGCAGTAAATAGGTCGACCACTCTGATCAACAACCTTTACATGTGCATAATTACGTACGTTGTAAACTTTTAATTTTATAAACTAATATCAATATGATCGAAGGAGTTACCTTACTATTGGTCTTCAAATCTTTAAGATATCCATGCTTGGAAACTTTCTGAAATGTTTGCTACGCGAACAAAAATGGAAAACCATCCAAAACGTTGTAAAATAAATAATAACTATTATAAACTAGTAGTGCTATTGGATAGAGCTTATTTTTTAAAAAAATCTACAATTTGAAGAGAGTCAAACGAAGCTACAGTGTGGGATATAGAAATTTTCAAAGTTTAAATAAAATTTTGAAAATGGATAAATCAATTAATAGAAATAGAGAGGAATATTCCAAGAAAACATTCCCCTCGGTTGATAGGGGCCCACTGGTCCGTAGCACTAGAAGGCCCATGAGCCTATGGCTCATGGTGAACCAAGTCCAAGTCTAAGGAGGGCTATGTGGAAGGCTAATGGGTTGAAATAGAGGAGGCATGTGGGTCGAAGCCGCAGAGGCCTAAGGCCGATGTATCCCATGTATTCCAAGATGATGGGCAAGTCGTTAGTGGGGCGAGATTAAGGCCCATAGGCCTGTAGACTTGCCCATCAACACTAAGCCTATGGATCGGTGCAATTGGGCCTACAGTAACCGGGTGAGGCCACATGTAAGTGTTAGAGTGTGTAGAAGGAGGCTTAATTATATTTTTAAGCATTGTAGGGCCCACATGTCATTGAGATATTAGACAAGATTGTGGGCCGACATGGGTTCCACTGATGGGTCCCACCTTCTTTTCTTTTCTTTTATCTTCTCTTTTCTTTTCTTTTCTCTTCTTTTCCATATCCTTTCTCACTCTCTCTGCTTCTTCTTTCTTCATTCTCTCTCTCCCCACCTCGAGAGACAAAGATAGGCGATGGTAGAGGCCAGAGGCCAGAGGTCAATGACGGCGAGGGCCAGCGACGTAGCGATGACTTGGAAATATGGCCACGTGTGGCTAGGGACCGACGGTAGAGAGGAGGGGCGCATAGGATAGCTTGACCAACGCATTGGCAATCCCCTTTAGGATGAACACAGTAAGCATGGACTGGTCGTAGGCTGCAACGGAGGAGAGAGGAGCTCAGTGTGGCGAGGAAGCCTTCGGGTCGAGGGCATCAAGCACCTAGGCGGCAACACTCGCATGGGGCTTGGATGGCCTAGCACTACTCTAATCCGGATGTAGGAAGTAGAGGTGTTTCGGGATGGTGGAGGGCGACAGCAACTCTGAGGGGTGAAAAGGAGGGTTGGTGAAGGTATTAATGACAAGCGAGTAAGGGTGGAGGTGGCGCGATGGTTTGGATGTGGCTGAGCTCCTATGGACGTGTGCTAGGTGTTCAAGAGAATGTCTATCTGGCTCACAGGAGGTCTTTGATGACAGTTGGGATTGAGGAGCTTGACAAGGAGGTGGTGATGGTGGCATTGAGTTTAGAGAATATGGGGCAATGGCTATCCTGGGAGCGGTCTTGCCGCTCGATGGAAAAGCTAATTTTGGTTTAGGGCAGCTAGGCACAGAAAGGAGAGGGAGGAAGGAGAAGAAATGGAAGGAGGATGATGGAGTTAGATGTATGGATGAGAGCAAGAGCTTCTCTTCTCCTCTCATTGCCTCCTCTGTTGCCTGCTTGCTACCTCTCTGTTGACTTGGAGTAAAGGACAAGAGATGTGACCATGTCGAGAGATGATGTAGAGGGGTGAAGCAAAATGTGGGAAAAAGAAAACGTGTGAGCGTGTATGGTTGGCTTTGCTGCTTTGACATTTTGCTGTTGCTTTAGAAGGAGAGAAAAATACTTGACAGTAAGGAAGGAGAAGAAATTAAGGAGATGTATGGGTTGTTGTTTGAAGGTCAACTTGTCTTTTCTTGGTGAAAAAAATTTGATGGGATGATATACGAGCTGCTGCTGCTGCTCTGTTTTGGTGTGAGGAGAACAAGAAGGTGTTGAGAAGAGTTGAGAAAGAGAGTACAGAAGTGAAACAAATGATGAAAAAAGAAACACTATGCTTCAGTGTTTCTTGCTTTTCTCTAGTTTGCTGAGAAAAAGGGAAAAGAAAGATTGACAGGGAAGAAAAATAGAAAAAGAAATAGCAAGATATATGGGTTGTTGTCTCATTGGCTGGCTAGTTGACTTCACGTGGAGAAAAAAATTTAATTCACGGTTATAAAAGATAGTGAGAAGATGATGGCCGTGACCCTAAATTTGAAAACAAAATTTGAATTTTGAAGATGAGAAGGAAAAATTTGTTGGTATGATCGGAATTCTGAAATCAAAATTTAAATTTCAAAAGGAGAATATCAGGATTTAAATTTTAAATTGAAATTTAATGTCTATGCTCAAAAAAATAGGAAAACTCAAGAGTGAATTAGGGGAAAATTTTTGATATTATTTTTTATAAACGGAATTGTACCAGAGGGGATTATTGGAGAATAATTTATAGGAAAGAAATTTAAATTCACCAGGAACTGTTTGAAAAGAAACAATGGAAGGAAAAAAATAATTTTGATTTGATTTCCGACTATCTCTAAGTCAACACGAATACTAGTAGAAAAAGTTCAGATGAAATGAGATACTTGGAAAAAAAATCAAAAGTATTTTTTTAAGTGAGAGTCAAAATTTTAAAATTAAAATTCAATTAAAACTAACTTTTGATCATAAATGGAAATTCGGGTGGTTACAGCCTCTTCGTAGCCCAAAAAAGCTCCGCCATAAAGACCGACAACCGTGCCACGAGGACTAATCGATGTGCGGCGAATGTCTCGTCTCCGACTAGGAACTTTATGTCAGTGCATCGTTTGCTTCAGAGAAGATGGCCATAATGCAGGTGCATGTCCGATGGTGGCACCACGATGGATGGTGCTTCCTTGATGATGGCCACATGAACCCCGATGGCAAAGCAATCACCCTTGAGATATTCCGATTGCTCTAACTTGTCCTTTCTAATGAAGATCTCGTGCCCGTAGGCCTTCGTCGGATCGTCTTGAATTGAAAATCTAAACAATGGGGTGGTGAGGGAGCAGGACGGCGCCGGTTTCCTGTGTTGGTCGAGCAAACCGAAGGAAACCTGTGCCATGACAGGCTCAGCGATGGTGTCATTGAGAATGAGGTAGATAGAGATGTAGTGCTTGGTTTTTTTCGCTATTCTCGTTTGGGCATTAGTGGATGCACCAAGTGCGGCCTCCCATGCTGGAAGGGAAGGAACCGAGCGAGCTGTTGGGCTTGACCCTCAAGGTGCTGGAGTGGCCATCGATCTTGAGAACATGGTAGGATATATGTTGGGCGGAGTCCGGCGTCGGAGGCCTGCGTCGTCTGTTGGTTGAAGGATTGATTTCCTAATTAACTCACCTGCGTTGTTATATAGGAAAGGGTAGCTAGCGATCCAGATATGACACGGGGAGAAGAGTTAATGTCCGACTCCAATTGCTTGCTCGGAGAAGAGAAAGAAGGATCCCGATTTTAACTTGGATTTGTCTATACTCTGTGGGCCGGTTTAATCGCAAATCTGCACAGACTGTTCCGCCGTCGCATCGTAATTAAGAATGTTCCCAAATAAATGCAATAAAATTCAAGAACCAAGCAGTAAATCCTTGGGCGGTTGATGGTGCAGGGAGATGGAGGCTTCAAATACAGCATACAGATACACATCGAACAGCAAAATTAGCGATCGCCTTGAACCTAATTTCAATCCTTCCAACATATAATATAAGCGCTAATTTTTTACTTCAAAAATGAGGTGAAGTTTTTTGAAATGTCACACAACTATCAGAATGTTTTACACATATTTTACGGCGACGGAGGCCACAAGCCCACAAGCACCGTCACGTTAGTTAGACCAAGGGAATGGCGCGAGACCCATTCGCGATGACGAAAGCTCGGATTTCTTCTTCCATCGCGATGGCGCCCCCGCCTTTTCTCCTCCTGTCTCCGATGAGGGGAAAGGGGTTGGGTACCGTCGTCTGCGGCGTCGTTCCTCGTCGTCAGCCGCCTGGAGATCCTGCGAAGGTAGCTTCGTACCGCGCCGCCCCTTTCCGCCTACGGCGAGCGCGACAGGGCGCCGCCGCCGCTGCCATGAGCGCGGAACTGCGAGGGAGAGGCCGAGCAGCCGCGCGGAGGAGACGTCGTGAGGCCGAGCCGGTCGCGGAGCGAGGTGGGAGGAGAGGACGTGGGGGAGGGAGAGGTTGATGGGGCCGGCCCGGCTGATGCATTGGCGCTCCTACTGGCCGGCGGCGACCGGCTCTTCCTCGGATGGTGCTCCGTCGTCGTCTCGTCGGTAGCCACCGGCTGGCCGTTTGGTGCGGCCTTCGCCACCTGCCGCTTCTCCAGCCGGCTCATGCGGGCGCCGAAGCACGGCAGCGAGGCGGAGCGGCTGCGCTGCTGCCAACGAGACGACGACGTCCCGAACTCCAGCCGGTCCCCGGTCGAGGACGACGACGGCTCGGTCGTCATGCCGCCCGCGCCATCATCCGCCGTCGTCATCGTCGTCGCGCACACCTTGCAGGGGAACAGCCACGCCGCAAAGAGATGCAACAGCTGTATAGCGCAGCGCCCGTATGCTGTGCAGCACGCAGGACCGACTCCTCGTCGTCGTCGTCGACTCGTTGCCGGCGCCGGAGTGATCTGTTAGCTGTCGCTACCACCGAGTATGCATGGGGTGGCCGCGTCTTATACACACGTATATACGATACGCCTCGTGTGATGAGAAGTATACGTAGTACGTGCTTGCAGCGAGACGCGCACCGCCGTCGTTCACGGCGGCGCACGGTGATGTCGCCGGTAAAACGGCGCCACGTCGGCGACATGACGCGCGTGCGCGGGAATGGAAAGCTCTCGTCGATTTCCATGTAAATTTCCTTCTGCATGCTTTGAGTGCTTAACTGCTGCTTCCATGTTTAACTATAGCCGATTGAATGATTAATTGAACGTGCAAAAAAGACACTAATGGATCGGCTTGCTTCCATATATCACCGGTTCACTAAAAAGTGGCAGTGGATCCAAGACGTGTGCTTGTACAGGGATTTTTATAAGGGACTATCTATATAACTTTCAAAAAAAATGCTCAAACTATAGTAGTATAATTACATTATAACAATAGAAGTTATATTTAACTTACATGTAAACATGAAAAGCAAGCGGTGGGTCTGTTGGCTAGCAGGCTACGTTGTTACCTATGCGATCATGAGTTCAAATCCCACCAAGCATAGCAAATCCGTTTTGAATAATGTAGGGTGTTTGAAGCGGCGCTTTGTCTTTCACCAAGCCCCAAAATTGCTGAATCCGGTGGCGGAATCCAGCAACAGATCATCTGCGTTGAGCCAGAGGAGACCTCATGTGGTGATGCATTAATAGGAACGTATACGTATACATGACTTCTTGAGACACCAACTAACATATGTATAGATAGCAATAAAAAAGATAAAATTCTACAAAAATTTATGCTGTCAGATTTTTTTTAATATGAGACTTTATATATAGATATAATATTAGGCATTAATCAGTTCCATGCCTTGTATACACCAAATAAGGCCATTTTGGAAGGCTACAATAGTAAAACATAGGAATAAGAAAAAAAATATAAATCTTTATATGCATGAAAATGCAAAACCGAGAATTGCAAAACAAAGGAAAACATGCAGAAATGACAGTTATTCAGACTGAGAAAAACGTACTAAATGGATAAGAGAGATAGACTTGGAAGGAAAATTTCTAAAAGATTGACTAGTCATTGCAAATGAATTTCTTATAGGTTTATCGATCATTTGTTTCAATGTACCGTTTCAGAAAAAACAAATCCTATAATTTAAATCCTACGAAGATCCTCAGTTTATCCTTTGTTTTAAAGAGGGGGCTAAGACTGGTGATATTCCCTGCATATATCCCGTTGCCTGCTTAGTTTCTTCCAGAATTGTAGATGCCCTAACAAGGAGGACATGCATCAGCTTCAGCTTCATGGTCAAGAAAAAGATTTGCAATACTAAATACTGTAAAAGAAAAGGTGTAAAATGGACTTGCACACAAGCAAGGAAAACCTCTACTAGCTAGCTAGTAGGAGTTGGCCCCATTGATCAATACATGCTGGTCGGCAAAGGTGAGGTATCCTCTACTTTCCTTCATGAAGGATCGTCTCCATTACCAGACATGGGATGTCTTCCATCTCACGTCAAATTTTTTTTACTGCCCCATGGATCGCCTATATAACCGAGCTGCTGTGCAGTGCAGATTTCCTCATCCAAGAACCACAAGCAAGCAAAGCACACTTCAGCACAGGAAAATGGATCAAGCAGCATCTCGCTCTCGCTCCCGTGTCCTCTCTGAAATCGATCCCCACAGCGAATGGATTTGTGGGGACGAGTTCGACACGCTTGTTCTCGACGTTACAGGTATCTTGATCTCAAATTCAGGTTGTGACTAGGGTTTTTTGGAACAATCTCTAGTGGGAATTGGAAATGGGGCGGTATGCTAGAACCAAATGTTTTTACCAGTCATATGTTCCTGAAATGAAAATTTGGCCCAAAATTACTTATAGCATTCGTCGTAAGAAATAGGTATGGTGCTCAACTATTTTTGTTGCAAGAACTGATGTTTAGATATGCCTATTATTGCAGGATTCAACAAGGACCATCTGAAGGTCCAGGTGGAGCGGTCGGGGAGCCTCAAGATCAGCGGCGAGCGCGCCGTCAACGGCGGCGGTGGCCGGCACTGGCTCCACTTCCTCAAGTGGTTCGACCTCCCACCCGGCGCCGCCAGCAACACGGCGGCGATCAAGGTCCAGCTCGACAAGGGCGTCCTCTACGTCCAGGTGCCCCACCCCAGCGCTGCCACCAGCAACGGTGACGGCGAGCAGCGGCCTCGCATGGCTGAGCCGTACGAGGACGAGTCGCAGGACGGAGAGATCGGCAGCGACGCCACCACCGCATGGAGCGGGGGCGGCGGCCGCACCGTGGAGAGGCGGGACGGGCACCCGGCGTGGCAGCTCGCCAGGGCGATGAGCAGGCACCGGCAGGCCGTCCTCAACGTCGTGATCGCCATCGTCCTCCTCTGGCTCGTCGCGTTCTCCAACATCAAACCGAGCAATGGCCTGACCAAGAACTGAGTGATGCAACCGCACCTATGACAAATACATCGCTGCATATACTCATATGCATACATTCGTGTGTGGATGAGGATAGAATGGAATAAAATCGCTGTAAATAAGCAGTGCTGGGATGCTCAGAATATCGATTCACTGTGTAGGTAATTTGTGCGCTGAACTTTCACTGCTGCTAGTCACAGTGAGGCTGCAATTCACTGAGATGTTAAGACTCACGGTGATGTGGCCTAATGGTGTGCTATTGTACAGGATTCAACAACCACTGCAAATCATTGTTCCCCAACAAGCCGACGAAGATGGACACTCCCCTGTTGTACTATCTGATAGCTCCAAGAAGATTTGCACCACCGAGCTTAGCACCAGTCAATTGCTGTTCAAAAGAATTCATGGGTTAGATCTTAGAAAACAATCTTATACTACTAAAACTTATGATCCACATTCCCACGTTAGATCTATATCAAGTAAGTGCATGGTTGCATGGTGGCATCTTGCATGATCGAAATCTGGGAAATGAAGATACAGAGAATCATTGAGGTTGTGCATTTTTATCCCAGGGATGATTTTCCTGTGCTATCGTATATGAAAAAGAATTAGATAACGGGCTGCCATGAAAGGGAGTGATAGGAAGTAGACATACAGTTTCACGTAAATCAACTTCCCGCAGGTAAGCTCGCTGAAGATTTGCACCTTGCAAGTTTGAACCAGACAATTTAGCTCCCTGAAAAGGATACTGAATTAAAATTGTCTCTGTCTAATTGGGAATTGTTGGAAGAGTCCATAACAATTTCAAAAACTTCAGTTTCAGTGATGCACAGCGAGAGAGATAGCATGCCTGAACAAAAATATCAAGCATTATAACTTCAAATGAATCAATACAAAGGTTGTTGGATATTGTCAAATCTTACTGAAAGAACTGTTCTAGATGAGTAACACTAAGGTTCATCAGCTTTTACTTAGAACAAATGTATATTAAATTAGCAACGTATGATTTACCTTCAGATTGGCTCCTTCAAGGTTAGCTCCTGTCAAATTGGCACCTGTAAGATCTGCGCTCTGAAAATCCATGTAAATTGAACAATTAGTATTAAAACTGATCCATGGAAACTGAATAGAATTTAACTTGCTATAATATATGTATTGTAAGTAAAAGTATATTCACACAATTTTTTGTGAAGTGGCACTAGGAGAAAAAGATACTATGTCTATATGGTGTTACATATAAAATTTTTTGATTGACATGGGTCCAGTATGCAAAAAGATATAATATAATTAGAAAACAAAAAATAAACTACTTCCTCTGTCCAAAATAAATCAATTCCTAGAATTCAAACTTTGTCCCACAATAATCCAATTCCTAAACTCTTACCTATCTTCGGCCCACAAATCCATAAATTTTATCCATTTAATACCTTTTACCTATCCATCGACCAATACAACTTTCACATTTATGAGGGGTAATTTGGTCATTTATCATCTCTACTAAATGCCTTTTGGGATTCTAGGAATCCCTTTATTTTGGGACAGAGGGATTAGATATTTGTAAATGCTGAACTTCTTTTTTTTGGCCTTCAAGTTCATCATTATCAAAAAATAATTTCCTATATTGTAGAGCAATTGGCAGCAGCATCCTTGCAGATAATAGTCAATAGTAGAGAATTTCAGTTAGCACATTGGAGTAACACGCAGCTACATGGAGTACTGAACATAACTTTTTTTTTCAAACCTGCAGATGTGCTGAACGAAGATCCGTTTCAATGAAGCTACACCTTATCAAGCATGCATCTGTGGAATAGGTTCAAGAATTTATTGCAACTACTCATTAGTTTATACTTTATAGAGAGAAAGAATACCATCATGCAGATTACAAACAGAATAATTTGTGATCAAGTAAAATGTGAAGAAAAAAGGTCGAGCACCTTGTAGGTTTGCACTTTGAAGATTAGCTCTGTCCAAATTGGACTCTTGAAGATTTGCCCCTACAAACTCACACCTACAATTCCATGTTGTATAAGTATTAATAGAACCTCCAAAGTCCAAAACACAAATTAACTAAAGCAGAAGAAATAGATATGGGGAAAGGCAACTTTGAAATCTTCTTACTCACGCAAATTAGCATTATGGAACGAAGAACGAGAAGCTTGAACCTCCTGCCAAGAAGACATAGGTTTTTCACTACCTAAGTAGCATTCCGCACAAGAACTTTACATAAAAATATAAAGGTAATTCACCAATTGTTAGCATTTCTCAGTTGAAGTAAATGTACATTAGGTAATTCATCAATTATAAGCACTTCTGAGTTCAAGAATTATCACAAGGTCATCAACCACAGTAGAATTACTAAATTTGATAAGGCTACAGAAATATGCTACAAGCAGAATCATACTACAAGTTCCATACCCCAAATTTAGCTTTGTGAAGGTTGGCAAGGGAAAATTTCGTCTCCTCAATACACCCACAACTGAAATCAACTTCTGATAAGTCCTGCGGAACATAGGGAAAACAAGGCACGTCTTAAACAAGCTCCCCACATCTTATCAAGAAGCATTTGACTAACAAGAGATGGCAAACTACTCAGTGGTCCTTCCCGAGCTTACAAGCTTAGACAAGTCAAGGCCAGAAAGATTCACGCCTCGAAACCGGACTTTATCAGCCTGGATGCACTTTATCACATCCTTGCGAGTCAGCTCAGCCTCCGAAGAGCTTTCTATCTTATCATTGACAATCCTTTCATTTATGCAATCGATCAATCCCTAGAAGATCAGATCAGACCAAATCAAAATCAATGTCAGATTCTCGCATAACAGGGGTCAAACACTCCCCCACACACGCAACCAGAGAGCACGAAGCACTGCCCATCTACCGGAAGCCGGTAGTACTCCGCCTCCCGCAGCAACTGCCGGTACTCAGCGTCGGCGAGCACGGGGACGGCGCCGTCCCTGAGCCAGTTGAGCACGTGCCGGAACAGCTCCCCGTCGCGGTCCACGAACATGGCCCCCTCCTCCTGCAATCGACGCGACCCCACACAAAGCACGCCCGGTTCAATCACGCGACGAGGTCAGTCGAGGAAAATCGACCAGCAGCGAGTGCCGAGTGCGGTACGTACGGTGGTGGGGAGGCCGTCCGCCCCGCCGGCGAACATGGCGGCGAGGAGCGACCCCGGGTCCCGCTGCGTGAGCGTATCCGCCGTCGTCGCGTACATGCTGCCCCCTGCACCGCACGAAATCGGCGGCCGAGTGAGCCGGCGGCGACCCCTAGAAGGGCGAGGAATCGAGCTAATTTTGGATCGAATCGAACAGAGCGGATAATACGGGTGGTAGGAGACAGAGAGGGGAGAGGGGAGAGGGAGAGGGAGGAGGCGGACCGATGTTGAAGAGGACCGGCGGCTGCATGGCGGCGCGTGGCCTCCGGATCTCGCCTTCGCTTCTGTGCTTCTCTGGTGCGCCGCGCCGCGCCGGCCGCCGGGTCGCGTCCCACCGCGAGGGGAGGGGGGAAGAAGGCAGTTCACGCAGGACTTTTGGGGATTTCTAGTTGGTTTTGAACTTTGAACTGATTGGTGTTTTAGTTTAATTTTCTTATCATTTCGCAGTGTAATTATAGATATTTTCATCTATTTAAACATAAACAGATTCTAAAATGTAGTTACATAGTATAAGATAATAGAAAATATTTTACCTCTCCAACCTTACAAATAGTGCACCTAGCCAAAAGCTTTCATTTAAAATTGGTAGAGATTATGAATTAGTGGTAATCGCCAAAAAGTTATGCCTAATTCGCATGACTACGATCCCCTTGGACTATACCTTTGTTTATCCCATTTTCCACCTCCTTTATTCGTGTCAAGGAGACTAAAACACCCATGTATGGTTAGATTTTAGCGCCATACACACTTTTCAATGCGTATGCAACAAGTTACTTTAACAAAGGAAATTTTCTACTCTCTCATATGAGGCTCCCTATCGATCGCTCGACTTTTATTTACAACCCATGCATAATAACTTCATTATACTAACATATTTATATGTCATGGGCTTTTAATTTTTTTATAGAAGTTTTAGTTGTACCTGAATTTTGATTGAAAAAGTTTTTCAAACTTGAGTTAATAATTGTCCAAGCAAAACTTTCTAATTTCTATAAGAATGTTTTGTGATGTTATTATTCTCACATTGAAAGCACTCTGAGATCAATCCTAGAAAATGTATCAATATTTGGGCTAGAGTGTTTTATTTTCATTTTCTAGGTGAAATACTCTAATATGAAAGTTTTCTGTCTCCGATTACTCTATCCATTTTAAATTATTAGGTATATTTTATTTTGCTATGTTCAACTATTACTCTATTAATATTTTATTTATGTGAAAAAAAATCATAATAAAGTATTTTATATAAAAAATTATATTATGAAGTTTCTCCAAATGAAACAAATAAGTTTTATATTTTGAAACGAAGACCTTTATATCTTGCTGAAAAAGTTTATTATGAGAATTTAAATTTTAATACTTAAAAGATATGATACTACATCTTTACAGTAGGCCCTAAACAAAAAAAGTAAGGATATAAGATTATTTTCATTCTATTGTTGGAATTATCTGAAATCTAAATATTTAAGTTGGAGTTTTTATCGATGTTTTTTCACACTAGAATTGCATCACAGAGTTGTCGCCGTGGCCGACCCACCGGGCTCCTTGTGTGTTCGTGTCGCTAACCAAGCCAGCTCTGTGTGCGGGTTCGGCTCGTACAGCCACGTCCGGGGCGGATCGGATGTCGATTACCTGGCTCGACCCAACCACGGTCGGTTCCGTTCAAAACGCGACGAAGCGGAACCCAAAATCCCCAAACCCCCTACACGAAGCAGGAGCTCTCGTCAATCCAACCAAATCGCAACCATCGCCTCCTCCACAACCGCCGCCGAGGACCGCGAGGGCAAGCGCGCCATGATCCCGGAGGAGGAGGAGGCGTCGGCGGCAACGACTCCCGCCACCCCCGCCGCCGCGGTGCAGGAGGAGGAGGAGGAGGGGAAGGAGGAGCAGGGGGAGGGCGAGAAGCTGTTGCTGGTCTCGGACGACGGCGAGGAGATTAGTGTCGAAGATGCTCCGCGGCATGATCGAGGACGGCTGCGCCGACGGCCGCATCCCCATCACGGGCGTCCACTCCGAGGTGCTCGCGCTGATCGTCGAGTACTGCGTGAAGCACGCGACGCACTACGACCCGGATGCCTCCGCCCGTGACCGGTACCCCTTCCCGCCCTTCCCCGTCGAGCTTCCCCCTCTGCCTCTTCCATCAAGCCCGTCACCTTCGTCGACCCCGACGCCGACCCCCACGGCCTCAAGGCGTTCGACAAGAAGTTCCTCGACGTCGACAACTCCACCCTCTTCGAGATCATCATGGTAAGCAATCGCCCAACCTAATCTGCCCCGATTGGATTGTTTGGTCCGTGAATCTTAACACCAACTGTACAATTTGGGATGAAATTTACTCAAATTCGAGTTCCCTTTTGCTTTGTAAAGCAAACGAAGATCAAGATTTGGGTGGTAGTAAAATCCTTCGAAAGCAAATAAAATGAAGTTTCACTCAGGTGTAAATTGAAGGGTATTGTGTTCACGTATGCTTATTGTCGGCAACAGTGCCGGAGCTGCCAAGAAGAAGAGAGCATTAGTTGCAGAGTTGCAGTGGAAGCAGAAAAAGATGAGATCCCGGGGCAAAACCAAACACCATCATCTCCGACTGCGAGGATGGAAGAAGAGGAGGTCAGTTGATCGCCGCCGTCACATGAGCCACGACGACCGCAGGACCAACGCCGGCGTCTTCTTGTCGCCGTCCATGGCGATGACGAGGCCCGGCTGCACTCTGCCGCCCTTGCCGAGGTCGAAGCTGAGGAACCCTTCAACGTGAGGGCGGTGCTTGTCGTTATCCGCCGTGCCGCCGATCCGCAACCCCCACCCGAGCTCGTGCTCCGGGCAGTCGGACACGCAGACGCCCCACCGCACCGGCCCGCCCGAGCCGCGCTGCCGCCTCGCCGGAGTCACCGCTGTCTCCATCTCGACCCAGCCTTCTGCTCTCAAGGCCTCGTACATGTCGCAGTTCACCATGACGGCCACCGTGTGCGACGGGGCCGACGAGGCTGCTGGCCCCGTGGGGGCTAACGGTGGCGGCACGGCGGTGGCGGCAGCAACTGAGCCCTGCACATCCACCGTCGTCCCTACCCCCGTCATGGGGGTGGGAGAAGGAGGACGCGCCGGACCCTGCACCATCAAGCTCGAGTCCGGTGACGGAGCAGGAGGCGTCGGCGGTGACAGAGGAGAGATGGTTTTCCGCGTCTTCAGGCTGCCTAGCGGCACGGCGAGCGCGCCGAGGTCGCTGAACCGGGACGACGGCGGGCGGACCTGCCACAGCCCCGACAAACTGAGCTTGACGTCGTCGGCAGTCTCGTAGCTTACCTTCCCAAACGTTGTCAGCCGGTTGGGTACCTCATGATGGCCATTGCCGCCGCCGCCATGTTCTCCTGGAGAACCAAAGATCAGCTCCGCTATGGAGGCCCTGAATCTTGATCCCTTTACGCTCAAGCCGGCGCCGCAGTCGTGACGCTCCGAGAACGACGGTGGCCCTTCGGACAAGGCTCTTCTCTGAATACTCTGCAGCGAACGGTTTCGTCAGACAAGCTCGCCTTCGCACGGTCAAACCTCCGGCGAGCACGACAGTTTCAGTGGCAAGTAACCTGGATCAGGCTCGAACCGTGCAAGAAGTTGTTGCACTGGGCGCCGAACGGGACGAGGGTCATCGACAGCAAGTCGCCGACGTGGGCGCAGTACTGCAGCCTGGTCAGCTCGAGGGGCCTCCCACTGGCCGCCGCCGCACCGAGCCCTGTGGCGAGCTCTGCGGCGACGGTGTCCTTGCCGCCCCGGGTGCTCGACTCGAAGACGAACCTGGAGCTGAGCCCCGTCGTGTTCCTGGCCTTGGCGAGTCTGTCCCTCGCCTGGTCCAGCTCGTCGCAGTCGACGAGGAGCAGCGCCCCGGCCGCGTCCAGCGCGACCTTCACCAGCACGGGGAGCTCTGGGAGGTGCAACGCCTTGGCTCCGCTCGTGTACAGGGAGACGATGCGCTCGATCTGCTCGTGCCCGTCCATGAGTTTGATCATGTCGGAGAGTTTTTCGCGCTGCAGCCGCTTCATGATCTCAGCCTGCAATGCATGCAGCAGTCTCCATTGCAGGCGTGTCAGTTCAGTGAAGCCGGCAATCACCATGGCTGGTGAGTGATAGAGCTTATGAGGCGTACCGGGCGGTTTTGGTGTTGGTGGTGATGCAGCTGGTGCTGCTGCGGCGGCGGAGGCCGCGGAGCAGGGTGGCGGGAGTTGCCACGGAAGGCGTGGCGGATGAATGCCTCGCCGGACCTGAGCAGGCCACGGAAGTTGTCGGCGACGGTGGGGCTCGGCTTGGGCCTGGGCTCCTGCGGCGGCGGCAGCGACAGAGGTGTGGGCTTTGGTGGCGCCGGCAGCATTAGAGGCGCCGGCTCTGGCGCGGGGTTGGAGGAGGGAGAGGAGGAGGCCGACATGGCGACTGGCGAGGTGGATCAGCTGAAGCCGCTGCTCGGAGTCGGAGACGACAAGTGGCGTGTCTCAGGTGAATTTCTTCTTGCTTCGAAGAGGATTTGAGAAGCCGCTTCGATTCCTTCCTTTTTCTTTCCTTCACGTCCCGCTTATTCTCATGTGCTTGCCCTTTTTGGCTTTTGCTTTTGCTTTAGCTTTCATTTTCGATGTTTCGATATATTCTGCCTTATCTAATCTCCATTTTTAGTCTCGTCTTGCTATGTACGCCATATATGTCTTGACTTTTTTTTTTGTTAAGATTGGGACATGTGGATTTCGATTGAATTTTTATAACTTCTGAATCGATGATGAGATTTGTGCGCAATGTCTTTTTCATCTCTAAGGAGCTTCGACACGCTGCAATGGTGAAACGGCTGTTCTTTTCCCAGACACATTTCCTTCGAAACGTCTGCGCCGTTCAATGCCACCAGGATTACCAAGGCCTGTGTCTAAAGCTGCATCCTCGACTAGAGTTTTACTGTATGAGGAGGAGCTTTGCGAAGCGGTGGCACAGAATAAGCTTCTTTGAAGCTGCAAGAACTATTGGGCACAACCAGCAATATGTTATTGCTTCCATCTCATAATGTACATGGTTATCTATGTATAGGTATGAGTTTTGTTTTGTTAGGCAGTTTTAGGCTAGTCGTTTGGTTTATTTCCTGGTTTGTATATAGTAAATCTACTGGTAAAACTATTTATAGTTAATAATTTGCCTTAAGAAATGCTATTTTCCTCCGATCTAATATCTATCAGGAGGCCATTACTTAAAGTGTGGTATAGTTGTGTCTGGAGTGGCTTAATTTTATTTTGGCAAACAGATAATGAAGTAAGGTGATGGCTACCCTTGATGCTGCTTGTTATGTTGAATGATTGTTCTTGCATGAAAGTGATTCTTTCTTCATATCTTTTGACATGGAAATTCTCCCCACCATTTCCATGTGTAAGGTTAAGCATAAATCTAAGCTGTCAAACTGCAGCTTATGGAACGAGACCTATCTAGGTTCATGGCCAACAAATCTTCAGTATTAGTGCACATTTCAGCACTGACATTTTGGTGTACTGTAGCTGCTGCTGCTGCTGCCACACTGAATGGTACAAAATCAAAGTTTTCTTGCTTCTTTTTCCCTGAAAATTCTGCTATATCAAGAACTTCAGAACCCGTATTTGCTTATGACCTGGGAGAGTAGGATGTTGTAGCCTCTCTCCGTGAGATGGTAGGTGTCCCAGAAGAGGAACTTATCGACGTCTTTGCAGGCATCGGCCGTGTACCTGTTGCACGTCAGCGTCACCTCGAACACCCCCGTGCCGCAGCAACCTCGGTTCGTCACCTTGAATCCTACCACCAAAGCAGTACAGAGTTAGATCATCCGATTCGTGATCCATTTGAAACAAAACTTGGTCTTTTTCAACCAAAATTTGGTCCTTTTCAAGCAAAATTTGGATTATGTACCGTAGGCGGCGGGGCGCTGGATCATGTCGAGCAATGGCGTGTAGAGGTCGATGTACTTGAGCACGGTGCCCGGCGGAGCCGCCGTGCCGGTGCCGTTGAGCCGCTTGATCTCCTGCTCGAGCCGGGCGTTGTACACGACGGCGGCCTGGTTGTACAGCGAGACGCAGTCCCTGTCGAGCCCGCCGGCGTTGGTCCGCTGCGACGGCACGCACCCGATCGGCGGCGCGCCGGCGATGTTCACCCGCCGCGCTCCCATGCCTAGCAGCTTCTGGATTAAGTCGGAGGCGCACTGGACGACGAATTCGATGTAGGAGTCGAGGTCGTAGTCTCGCCGGAACGGCGTGGTGAAGTAGGTGTTGGCGAGGTCGTCGGTGCCGGTGACCACCATGTACAGACTCTCCGACACGATCTCGGCGGCTCGCCGCGCGCCGGCGATGCGATGGAGCTTCCCCTTGTACTCCTTGAACAGGTCCAGCTGGTTGTCCATGGTGAGAACCGACTGAAACAAGAAACTCTCAGTGTGAAACAATGTCCTCGTGGTTATTGGCAATGTACATTCCTGTGGTCGCCGGTGAGTGCTTACCACGAGCTCGGCGGTGAGGGGGTCGAAGCCGCAGCCGCCGGAGGCGAAGGTGACGCCGGTGAGGAGGTCGAAGTCGCTGAGCTCCGTGCCGAGGTACGCCGGCACGTACTGCTTGATGCCCATCTGCGTTGCTGAATGTACCAAACGGCTTCAGTTTTGCATGTTCTAAGATAGTGTCACTCTAATCGCTGCGCGCCATGGAAGAAGACGAGCAGAGCAAGCGGCTGCCATACCGAGGATGTCGCCGGGGACCTTGCCGTTGCTGAACCGGCCGGTGGCATTGTGGCCGGGGAAGTCCTTGCCGTAGGGCGCGAAGTTGCACCGGATCAGTGTGGTGATGGCGTTGTTGTTGCCGGCGTCCACGATGGAGTCCCCGAACACGAACAGCGCCGGCGCCCGCCTCGTCTGGTTCGCCGTCGACGCCGTCTGCACAGCGGTGGCCACCGGAGCAGCGCAGCAACACCGGTGCAGAATCGCCAGCGCCATTAGAACCACCAACGAACTTTTGCAGCTAGCCATGTCGACCTCTGCGATCTGCACAAAATTTTAGCAAACAGTGGTACTCCGTCTGACAGCTAGTGTTTGGGGTACAAATAATTGAGAAAGATTCAAGCAGATTGCATGAAGGGAAATAGGTTGGAGAGAAACTTTGATCAAAATTGATCATGACTTGTAGATTTACCTCTCCTTTTCTTGCAAGACTGCCAATTTCTAAATGGTGGTCTTGCAAGAATAAGAAATTTCTGAATAATGGTTTCTTGCAAGGTCGATCAGTGGTAAAATTTCTTGCCAGAAATTCACAAGTTAGCATAGAGAATTAGAGACCATCATTTTGCTATGGCATAAATCCAAAACCCCATAACTAAGTTCCTTATCTTTTGTTCTTTTACCATCTGTACTACCTTTTACGTCTTAAACCTGCATATGTAACAACTTATTATCCAAGTCGAGTAATTAGTCAGTGGAAAATTTTCAAACCAAACTTGTTCTATGACAAAGGAACGCAGTAGGCGTGTAACAAGGTGGCTGCGCGCATGCGCACATCTTCTTACCAACCCAATCCAACTCCATTGTTCGATTTTTTTTCATTAAACTCCTGGTTTTGAGATATTTCTGTCGTATAATTTTAGATTTTGTAAATTGTTTCAAACAGTTCCAGTTTAGGGACAACATATTTTCGAAAACAGATTCATATAGTAAGTCTTTACATCTAGGTGATATATTTCAAAATCGGGTTTGCTAAAGAAACTTGTAGAACTTAGGAATTTTCTTAAGGAATAAAAAAATTAACAATTGTGTTGGTTTTGTGAAATTAGAACGGAAGAAAAGAAATTACGCTAGGAATGAATCAGTTGAATAGACGATGATTTGGGCCGAATGCTACGTGCCCAAAGAAGCAGGCCAAGATGGGCCGGCGCTTCGACAACCTGCTAGTTCGCGAGCTCACGCGCTTTGGGCGGCCGCAGCCACCGGGCCGGGACCCTTGCCCAGCGAGCGACGATGAGGTGGACGGCGGCGTTGCTGCTGCGCCACGGGGGAACCAGCGGCGGCGGGATAACGCAGGCGCTCGCCAACGTGTTCGTCTGCCTGCTGTCCAAGAAGCCTCTCAGGTAGGCGAGGAGAGACGAGGCCAAAAGAAGCTGTGCTTCCTCCCTAGTCTCTCTCTCCCTCGCCGCCGCGCGCCGTGAGTCCTCTGTTTCGTCTTGCTTACTTACCTGCGGTTCTACTTGCTATGAACAGGTCCTGAAAAGACAGTGGGTCTCTGGTCAGCGATGCCGTCGGCGTGTCCTTCACGGTGAGTCCCCGCTGCTCCACCCTCTATGCTACTAGCTTGTGCATTTGGACTGCCGGCCACCTGTTTGTGGTATTGCCTGTGTCCTGAGCCAAAGACATATCCGAGAAATAGGGAACAAAGGGCATTCCCTAGTAAATAGCTGCAATGTGGAATGGAACTCCCAGCGTTATCCGAGTGAATTCAGGTGGTGCCTAACGCCACACTATCAGGGCTGTCGTTATGGAATATGGAATACCCCGAATAACAATATTTTCATGATTCAGGTTGGGCATGTATTGTAGTTATTGAAGTTTGTTTGGTCTGAAGTAATATAGATGGTGAATTATGCGGGGTGGTTCAGTAGTAACCATGTGACCAGACCTGTGCATATCAACCTACAGACCAATGGATGTCTTGGATGTGGTGTATATCCTCTTAGAGTGGACTTCAGCAGGACCAGGGGGGCAGGGGCGACATGGTTACATGGAAATGTAACTTAGAGATAACCAACAATGTAACTTAGTAGTTTGTACTCGTGTCTTCAGTGCCAAATATTAGTGTTTGTTTCTACTATATGTCAATCAAGACGTACATATGTTCTGGGTAAGACGCGCCAGAGAAAGAGTTTAGGATATCTTGTTTTGGGTGGGGAAATCACTAGGAGGGCTGACGCTCCACCTGAATGTATCACTCTCTCTCTTTTGGGCAAAGAGGTTAACCATTGTTTACAGAAGAGAATAAGATTGATGGGGCTCATTAGGACGTGACATTGATAAGATGCAGGGCAAGTGGTTTTCATGCCTACTGATAATGCTCTGGCAAGGGGAGTTGATATGTTGTCTGCATTTTGAGCTATGAATATGTGAAACACAGTTCAGGACGAACAAATAGAACTTGAACCATGCCAAAAGAAAAAAGACAAAAACTTTAGGATGTGGAATTGTAAGATTTAAGCATACCATTTCTTCTATCAGGAATTCATTGAATTGTGGGTTGTTTAATGCGCAGTTTGGCAGCACTCCTATTGCCCACTGAATAATCTGCATTTCGGCAGCATTTTTTTTGTGAGCTGCTGCTATCATGGTGATTTCATTCATCTCACTTTCTTAAGCTCGTTTTCTTTTTGTGCTTATGTCTGCTCCAGATAGTCGATGGAATTCCTTGTCTTGTCCCAAAAGATGGTAAGTTGTTGGACCACGACCAGGATAAATCAGAAGATTGTGGTGCAAAGGATTCTTCCCGCAGCCAGTTAGAAGTAGTTCATATATTTTGCATTTCTGTTGTGGTAATAGGTGGTAAAAATAAAAATGTTGAGATAAACCACAGCCTGCGTGCTCTTCTAATTGCCGGTTGCTTCAGTAAAACATTCCCCTGCTGATGGGCACTGACAAAACTGTTCATCAGGAGATAGAGATAGTAACATGGCTACTACTCGTATTCGTCAGCATCCTCTCCCAAACGATTGCCACTTACTATGTCACCCCAGTACGATCCTGTGATGAACTTAATTTTTCTTGCTGGAATAATTAATTGTTGTATTGTGCATGATACTCCAGAATAAATGATCCCAAGTTGCTCTGCTTCGTTTGTATTAGTACTCCAATTGTACTGATTTTTGGAGAGAATCAATCACTTGATATATACATATGTTGCCAGTTCCCAATCCAACAGAAGATTAGGGTTAGCTCTAACTTGCATGAATATTAATATTCTAACAAGATAAAGAAAGTGACCTAAAATTATTAAGAAAAAAGGGAACAGCAAAAGCTACTACTACATTATAAAGCATAGCAAAGATCCAAGGTGAACAGCAAAAGCTGGAGCACCTGCCAGTTATAGTTGGCACCAGAAAACACAAAAGAAATCTAGTTTCGGTCAGTCAGGACAGTTCTTGCGGCAAGGAAGACATCATGTACATGTATCTTCAGTTATGCAGTGCCCAACAACTATTGCATGATTAATGCTTTGCATATGCACTAAGCAATTGATTATTGAATGAAAATCATTCAAACTTCAGTTATGCAGTGGCCAACAAGTACATGCCTGCCTAATGCTTTCCATAACCACTGAAATGAAAATCAGCCATATTCTATATGATCACACAAAATTGTACAGCCTACATGCAAATCAAATGGATTGGTTAAGATGAGAATTTTAAGGAAAAAAAACTAGAGATTTGACATGCAACTGGTAGAGCTATGATTAGTGACTGGTCACCTTCACATCTGTTCTGCAGGGAAGAATAGCTCCAGTCAGTGTACCTAACTAGTGATCACTGGCTTACTCACTAATTCCCCTGGTTCCTTGCAGGTCACTGAAGTTGCTTTTAAGCCATGGGAAAAAGGTCGCAAGCTTTTGTGCTGATGAAGCAACAGGCAGGCAGAATAGCTCAATTGGCACATCTGCTTGGCTGTAGCCGACAAGGTATGCAAGTATGCAACAACAACATGCAACACCCCAAGTTCTGTATTCCCGGTAGTTTTATTGCAATTGTTTTTAGGCATTTTGGTATTTGCAAACTATTTTTCTCTTAATCTATATTGTAAATGTGATAGTATTACTGTATTCCGAAATTATGGAACCATTGAGAAAAATATGATACTTGGATAACTACATGCATTTAGTTATGCAGGTGTCAGAAGTGTTTTCGGTACAGTTGTATCACTTTAAATATAATTGTTTAAGTTCAATAAAGCTTTCATTATCTAAATTTGTTAGCCTACCCGTTAATTTAATCCCTAAAACAAGCTATACGTCTTCATTTTCATATCAATTTTAAAAAGTAAGCGCAACATTGCAATAAAAAAATGAGCCTGGTTTGGAGCACCGGAATTCTTTCCGAGTCCTGCAATAGCTTAATTTTTTGAGAAAATTTATCCGACTTTGTTAATTCTCTTTTGATTAGTTAGGCATGCTTCACTGTAGCTAGTATCCTACCAATGCTGGTGGCTGAAAGGACGGCTCGGATCAAGTGCTACAGTAGCGCACAGGTAAACTGGATTTCCAATCGGACGGCTGAGAAAGACCACTGCACCTCGCGAGGTTGGCCCGGTGGCTGCGACATTGTATCCGATCCGATTATCAGGCGAATCTTGTCTACCTGACGCCTCCTGTCAGGTTGGTCACGTACACAGACGAGACGAGATCGATCACCTCTGTCGCTCGCTCGAGCTGATCAGCTCAGCTCAGCTAGGTCAGTGTGCTAGTAAAAGCTTCGTATCTAAGGGAAGCCATGGAGTGAGTGAGTGAGTGAAGTGATAGCTCGATGGACTCTCTTGGAGTTGGAGTTTTAGGTGCAACCTCTCTATCACCTTAATTATTCCCGGATGATCCCACGTTCGGTCGGTCTCGCTCTCCTTATAAGCCATCGTCGTCGCGATCGATCCCTGCAGCTTAATTTCAGTGCTAATCTTGGCTTGTGATAGCTCTCGATCGCGTTGCGTTTGATCGAGAATGGTGGTGGTGGTGGTGAGCCACGTCATGGAGCTCCTGTCGTCGGCGCTGTCCGGCGGCGGCGTGGTCGGGAAGGCGACGGTGGCCGGCGGTGGAGGTGACGACGGGCACTGCCGTTGCTGGCGGGATGGCGACGGCGGGCACGCGGGTTGCTGCGTGTGCATATCGAGGTTCCGGGACGGGGAGGAGGTGCGGAGGCTGCCGTGCGGGCACGCGTTCCACCGGGAATGCGTCGACCGGTGGCTGGCGTTGTACTGCCGGCGGACGTGCCCGCTCTGCCGCCTGCACGTCGGCAGCGCCGTGGTGGCGGCCGCGGCCGCGGGGCTGGACGAGCTCCAGCTCGGCGACGACCTTGTCATCTGGTTCTCCTCCCTCTTCGTCGCCGGTTTCTAGCTAGGGGGAGAAGTACCATTTTAGATGTGTGTCCTCAGTCTACGTGGTAGCTATGTTGCAGCCACACACAATGGCTCTATTAATTTGTTTTTTTTACTTCCTTGTTTACTTATTTTCTCCCTTTCTTCTTCCTGTTTACGAGATAAAATGGTGATCTCTACATGGCTTGGTTGTAGAGCAACAATGGTATGGAAGGATTCAATGGTCAAAACTCGACTGTAATTATTAAAAGAGAGGATAAACAGTTAGCACCTTTTGCAAATCCTTTTTTTTTGAGGGAATGCTCCTTTTTGCAAATTCATGCTGTCTAGTGTCTACATGTTTAGATAGAATGCAAGTAGGCACGGAAACAGATTTGGTTACTGATGCTGTTGGTATCTAGTAGTAAATGGCGGAATGGCTTGGTTACACCTCTGTCTCATTGCCTCTGTACCTTTGGAGACAATGAACAGCCTACAATTTTTCAGCTTTGCAGTGATATGAGTTCAGGACTACCTGAAGAAATTTCTGCTTTCAAACAGGTGAAGGAGATAGGGAAAATAACATGAATAGTAAACAATTCATGTCGGTTTGTTATAGTAGCATAAATTCCAAAAGAAATAAAAATATGGGAACCAGCCAAAGAAATAAAAATGTGGGAGCCGCCAACCAGCACCCTAACCACTCTTTTTTTTATTAATTCAGCTCACTAATCCAACATGCAACTGTATACCCAACTCATCAGAAAGCCATTTGTTTGGTATATGGTTGACTGAAGTGTTAACCTCACAGTCCACTTATTGAAGTGTTTGTACACAAATAAATATAGAGAAAGCCCATATTTAGTCTATCAATTACGTCTCCATTTACTTTTACTCTGAAGTAAACTCTGAAGCCATTCACTTTTGGTCTTGATCGAAACAAAAATGGTTTTTGACGTGCCAACTATGGTGGACTCCACTTAGGATAACGGTGATGACATCAACAATAAATAATAAATAAAAGCAAAATAAACTAAAAATAAAAATAAAGAAAATACTATAACATACAAATCAACTTTGTCTCTTTTTCATCATTCTCTCGCACATCCTATATATAATATATTTTAAATTAATAACTAGATGATAGGTGATGCTAAATCAGTAAAACCGAAGTCACATCAGTAAAACCTATTTCGGTTTAGACGTAGCAACTAAAAGTAAACGGTTTTAAGAATTTAGAGATAAAACTGAATAGTTTAATAGTTGATGGCTACAGTCGAACCGAGAGCATAAGTTAAAAGAGACAAAATATAGACTGCACTCTTATATAAATGGTTACTGAGTGAAGACAAATTAAAATTCGAGCACATATTCCAGTAAGACTGATAAAATCATATCAATGGTTTATATACTGATTAATTCCCCTGCATTTGCTTTGCCTGCACTACCATCTTTGACAGTTACGTGATTACAGTGATCTAATCATCCCAGCTCTCTGTACTTCACGGCATATATCATTTAACTTCATCTCTAAGCCTCGAACTAACTACTTACTGTTCATGTCAGATTGTCAGTAGAGAATAGAAAGACGGCTCACCGAACACACAGCCAGCTGACCTGTCAGAACCTCATTGCAAACACTGCTGCAGAGAATGAATTCAGAGAGAGAGCACGCACTCAGCAGCATACATGCAACGCTATTCAGATTTCTTTCGAAAAAAAACACTATTCAGAATTCAGTGAGCCATGTCATAATTCAGACAGACAGAGACAGCAGCCACACAGTAGCAGATGCAACAATTACTATATCGAATGGAACTTGACTTAAAACGTGAAAAGTGAAACAAATATTCAAAACAAATGCGAAAAAAAATCCACAATACCTTTTTAAAGGAACAACAACTATAATTCAAATTTCTTTTCTAAAACTACCATCTGCATCTATTGGCTTCTATGATAGAACTTACTCTAGGGAAGCCCGCAACCAACGCAAGTGAAACCCACCCCTGTTCATCCATATGGCACTTCAAATGCAAATCACTGCATAAATTGCGTTCACTACAAAAAAGAGAGTATTTAGATTAAGAATCTAAACTAAATGTAATTATATTGTAATTATTTTTTATTACATGGTAGACGAACACACGCACGTATAATACTATACACGTAACACATACTCATATATTCATAAATACACTTCTAAAACACGCTAAAAAGATGAAAATCAATGATATATCTCTAATTTCACTAAAACATATTTATAATATTTATAGTCATCAAGATTTAAATCCTGAATAATTAAGTTATGCACCCATAACTCAACCACCACAATACAAATACTTCTCTATAATTAAATTTAAACAAACTACAATAACAACCTAAAGTAGTACTCAATTTGAGTGCGTATCTTTTCATTATTCTTCTCCACCGAGTGGTGCTTGTGTGTCCACATCTTGAGGCATCAGAAAAGTCAAGTAATTGACGGGTTGTGATGGGGTAGAAAGTACTCATGTGCAAATCCAGTGTATCAAAAATTATTATTTCCTCTGTTTAAAAATATAAGACATAATTTAACTATTCGTGAGCTTTAACAAATGATTAATCCAATATTATTTATGTTTTGCCATAAAAATAATATTGTTGGATTTATGTTTAAAAGTGTTTTCTTATGAAGGAATTGATTCTAATATTTTGAGAGAGGATATCCACATTTTTCCATATCATCTAAGCAGTTATAGAAAAAATTGATGAGATATATAAATATGTGAAATATCATTTTATAAACATATATGTTTAAATTTAATATATATAAAAATAAATTAAACTCTAGATAGTATATACATATTTACAATCATATTTCTTTTTGTTTGTAATTTATAGAAATTAAATTTAAACATATACGTTTTGAGAGTGATATATCACACATTAATCTATCTTATCAAAATTTTGTTTTTTATAACTGTTTAGATATTTAAGATATAGGAAACAGAGTGGATATCCCTCGAAGAATTAAAATAATTCCTATTTCTTATGACTACAATTTTATAACTAAAATAGCGTAAAAGAAATTTACGATCAAAACGACTAATATTTGTAGGCGGAGGTAAATATTAACAGAAACAATGCACCAAACTTATGGCGTATCAACCGTCAAAAACAAAATTATGGCGTATCTCACAGACCTGGGTCTGCATGACCGATCATCGGTGCAAACTATACGCCATGGGGTGCGTATCCGATGTCGGGTGCATGGTATGCGCCGTAGTATGGCGGCGCCAAAAACGGCGACGGCAGCGGCAGAAGCTCCGGCAATGGATGATGTGGCGGTGACGGCAAGAAACCAATCTGAGTATAGGGTTGGATGTGTCCCGGTCCATGCCCACCATGGTGACCTCTCCAACCGTCGCGACGATGCCTATCGAAGCCACCACGGTGGTGTCCCTGGCCGTGACGGTGGCCGCCATAGCCGCGTTCCGGTGCATGCCCACCACGGTGATCTCTCCCGGCCAGACGAATGTGATCATCGGGGCCATCAAGGTGATCCTGGCCGTGACGGTCGATGTTATCCATCCTGTAATTGGACGCCCGGGAAGTGGTGGGTCTCTTTGGAGGCGGTGTGGTACGCGCCTGAGTGGCACTGCTCTCAGATGGAACCGCGGCGGCCGCCATCACTTGAGAAAACGCCGGCAAAGAGATCTGCTTCCAAGTGGTGGATCTCTCTGGCGGCGGCGGCGTGGTGGTAGTGGAACACGCCGGAGCAGCAGCGGTGTTAGATGGAACTTTGACGGCTGCCATCACTTCAAGAAACACCGGCGTGATCTGCTGTGAAGTTGTTGGTCTCTCCTGCGGTGGCGATGGCGGCGGCGGCGCCACACGTTCCGGATCAGCATTTGTGTTCGATGGAACTGGTGAGGCGGCGGTCTTCACTTCAGGAAACGCGGGAAAGCGATTTGCTCTGTGGTGGACAGGAGCGGCGGCGAGCGGTGGCGCGGCAGACGGACACGAGACTCAAGTGGCGGCAGACGTCTACGCACGTTTGTTACAGGACGTCACATGCCGAGGGCATAAATGAGTGGGTAGCTAACAGGAGATGTATTATGGTTGATCCAACAAAGTTGGGATTCGTATGGGACTCAGATTGGATATTTGGCACAAGGATGAATTCTAATCCTAATCTTATTTTTAATTAAACAATTTTTTATCAATTTAATAATTGGTAAATACATGTATAATAATTACGTAGTCAAAAAAGAACTTAAGCTAATTCCATCAGAATCACGAGCTAATTAGCATAACCTTTTCGCAGAATCGCAGGCCATTCAAACAATGGAAGGATCGCAGACGACGGCCGGCGCTTCGGTAGTCAAACTATTTGTAGGTGGAGAACGTCTGGCCGAACTGCCACCACACCGGCGCGACATTGTCGAACTCTATGTACTGTCCACCGGTGGAGGTGACGGCGAAGCTGAGCGCCTGTCCGGCGAGCCCGGCTAGCGACTGCCAGTTGGCGCCCCAGTTCCGCGACATCTGGAGCCACCCGGTGCTGGTGCCCTTGACCCACGCGCTGGCGACGGAGCCGCTGCCGACGATGTTGGTGATGAGCACGAGCTCGAAGTGGTTGAACCCGCTGACGGTGAAGCGCACGCCACCGCTGCGCCAGATCCTGACACGCTGGTAGAGAACCGGCACGATGCCGGCGCGGTAGACGCCGATCTTCTCCCACGCCGGCTGCGACATGTCAAAGTGCTGCCGCGGCGGGTTGCACCGCCCGCCGCCGTCGCTGGGCAGCGCCCAGTTGGGCGGGCACAGGTTGGTGGCCGTGATGGTCACGGCGGCGCCGGCCTTGCATCACTCCGGCGCCTTGGAGGCGTCGCACGTGATGAGGTAGCAATGCCCGCACGCCGCACCGTCATTGAACAGCGCCTGGCTCAGCGCCGCGTTTTTGACGCCGTACCCCAGGTTGTACAGGTTGCCGTACCCGCAAGCGCCGCCCATCGTCCCGGACCCGTCGCTCCCGCCGTAGAACGTCGCCGTCGCCGGCGACCAGTCCGCCGCCACTCTGGCAGTGGAAGCGCACGCCGTGATCACCACCACAATGGCACCACCGAATCCGACTATCAAAATCATGCAAAACAACTCCTTACCTTAAAGAACATATTACAGTTAAGATTTTTAAAACGCTGGTTGCCCACATTCTAGAGGGTTATTCAAGAAGAAAGTTTCTGATAACCACCGGTTATATAAGAATCAATTTATGATTGAAAACGATCTAACGTCTTAAGTACTGTCACCTGAGCCAGGGTCTCACTCCTTCCCTCTGTACTTAATTTAATTTGGGAGAGCTTCCATCAACTGAAATGCCCAGCAATTCAAACTGTCAAGCAATAGCACTTTCACCCTGAAAACTTGAACATACATGCTCATCACACACACACACCTGACATATAGTAGAATAAGTACAATGCAATACACACTTAATAGATGGTGCAAGTTTGCACATAAACACTCAATCTAGGACGGGAGCTCTGAAGCCCTGAATTCATATCCAACTCAGAAACACTAATTCCAGCTTAGCAGCACATCAACCTCCATCATTACGGAATCAAACAAATTAGAACAGAAATAAGGCTAAGCAAAAAAAAAACCCAGTCAGGCCCATTCTTTGGTTGGGGGGGGGGGGGGGGGGGCGCTTTTCTGGCCTATGGATCTATTTCCTTTTTTCTTTGAGCAAATTTCGGCCATCATGGGTAAAAACATATAAAAGCCCGTACGGTTGAATTCTTAAGTAACAATCTCCAAGGTGTGTAACACAGTTCATGTTCACGTTGACCCTTGTTTTGTTTGCTCTGAAGTTGGAGGGATGAAAATGTATGGGAGAAAACCATGTTATTTTTTCATGTATTTGGTTCATAGACGAGCTGGATGGAGCGGTCATGGAAAAAAAATTCTCTTAAGATGCTGGATGAGCTCACTCAGCAAATTGGACAGACAGGACCATCCACCTTTGTTAGCTTTGATCATTAGTTACTAGTCAGTGATAACAAGTTTGTTTTGTTGTTAATTAGTAATTACTGTGTCAAGATTAGTGTTGATTATAGATAACTAGCCAAATCTGTCGCGCGTTACCATAACTACCCGTTTTAGAAGTATGTGTTGATTAGTACACTTATATTTTAGAATATTTGGTGAAAATGGTATGCATAGTAGTACATTGATAGGAAGTTAGCTAGGTTATGATACTACTTCTGCCCTATGGCTAACGAAGGTGAGCAAACAACACTTGGCTGTACAATTCTTGCTTCCTATAATATTTGAGCTGCTGTTGCGGCTGAGGTGATTGAAGCAAGTGACTGAGAACAATGGTGGATCCTGAATGCCAAATTCAAATTACTGTACAGAATACATATATAGTCGTATTCATAAAGACACTCATTCTGATTTTGTATGCTGAGGCATAAATCATTCCAAATACCGATTTGAGTTTATGTTTGTTCCAGTTGAATCTAAAGGCACATGCTAACCCTAAAGCTTGCAGACAGTGTTATTATCGTATGTACAGAGCAATATCCATTCTAGCCTCCACGAAGCGAAAGAATGCAATCTTATGTTTTGACTTCAGGAGCAGCTCGTGTGCTGTTGATCAGGTGTAACTGATTTTGGCTAGCTGTACCAGAAGAGTCCACAAGGCGTCACCAACAGCAATCTCTGCTGCAAAACTCTCGGCTGAAGGCAGAAGTTTCACTACTTTAGATATCATGCAATCTATATATATCAAACAGAAAGATTGTACACTAAAATAGCATGAGAACTGGGCCACGGGGCGCACGTTATGCTGTCCTAGAGCACGATGCTGGTGGTGCTGCGGGACTCGGCAATGGCCTTGCACCTGCGGTCGCCGGTCGAGCAGGAGCGGCCTGGCGATGTCCACTGGCAGCTGCACAGACCCCAGCCGCAGCTCCTAGTACTGCCCGAGGATGGATGCGTATATGAATCCGTCGAGAAGGAGCCCTTCGATCTCCCTCGCCGGATCGGGGTGGCCCGGTGGCAGTCGCCCAGTCCTCCTCCGGCATTTTCTCAGGAGCAGCGCCTGCCCTCCTCAGTAGCGGGCACGGCAACGGAGGGGGGTAACAGAGCTACTTCACATCGCTCGATCCGGCGGCGGCGCACTGTCCTATGACAGAATTCCGATAGGGCGAGGGTGAACACACGCGAACACAGAGGACGCAAGTGTTTTGGTGCTGCAAGCGATAGCTTTTCTCTTGATGTTTCATTTCTATATAAAACAAAATTACAAGCTAAATATGGATATAAAATGCTGATACAATCACAACATGCTCATGTGCAATTGTTACCATCCTAACAATCTGGGGCATGCCATTCTTAGCACAGCCGGCTAATCAATTTCCTACTTGCTAAATTAGGATGCTCAGGGCTTATTCAAACATTCTCCTCCTAAGCCCTAGAGCTGCTAGACTAAATTCTTCATGCCGATCTCGCCACGAAGTTCCTGAAACTGAACGCGCCCAAGAGCTTTTGTGAGAATGTCTTCCAACTGTAGTTCGGTGCCAACAAATTCGACGTCGATCAGCTTCTTTTCATAGCATTCCCGGATGAAGTGAAATTTTACGTCGATGTGCTTACTCCGGTCATGATGCACCGGGTTCTTCATCAGGGAGATGGTAGACTTGTTGTCTACCTTGAGCTTCGGCACAAGGACAGCTCCTCCGATGAGCTCAGCCATCAAGCGTGCTAGCCAAACTGCTTCACACGCAGCTCCGGCGGCCGCAATGTATTCCGCCTCACATGAGGATAACGCGACCACTTTCTGCTTGGCCGATTGCCAGGCAACCGGTCCACCTGCAAGGAAGAAGATGAGCCCGCTAGTGCTCTTCCGATCATTGACGTCTCCGACGAGATCGCTGTCAGAGTAGCCAGCCAGCTTGGGGACTCCTTCTGTTCTTCTTCCGGGACAGTAGTGCAAGCCCCAATGTACTATCCCTGCCACATAGCGGAGCACCCTCTTGACGGCAGCAAGATGCTCCTCCCGAGGTGCTTCCATGAATCGACTCAAGTACCTAACTGCGTAGGCCAAGTCAGGTCTAGAGTTGCACAGGTACCTGAGGCTCCCGATGAGGCTGCGGTAGTCAGTAGCGTCAACACTCGGTGTCGTTCCTTCCTTCAACAGCTTGAGCTTCATCTCCATGGGAGTGGCGCTCGGCTTGCAAGCGCCCAGCCCCGCCTTCTCAAGAATTTTAGTGGCGTAGGCTCCTTGCCAAAGGGTGATGCCGCCCGCACCCTGCGTCACCTCCAGACCAAGGTAGTATGAGAGGAGCCCGAGGTCACTCATACGGAACATGTTCATCATCTCAGCTTTGAACTTGTTCACCGCTCCAGCGTTGCCTCCTGTGATGATTAGATCATCCACGTACACGCCTACGATCAGGCGTGTAGCTCCTCCTCCACGGTGTACATCCCGTGCTCGTTGATGCAGTGAGTGAAGCCGTGCGCCAACAGCGAGGCATCGAGCTTCTGATTCCACGCTCGTGGCGCCTGCCGGAGTCCATACAGCGCCTTGTGCAGGCGCAGTACCTTGTGCTGGTACGTGCAGTCGGTGAACCCCGGCGATTGCTGAACGTAAACCTCTTCCTGGAGATCACCATTCAAGAACGCCGATTTGACATCCATGTGGTGCACGCCCCAGCCGTAGTGCGCTGCTATGGCGAGGAGCAGTCGCACCGACTCCAACCGAGCCACAGGAGCGAAGACTTCTTCAAAGTCGATGCCAGGGCGCTGCACATAACTCTTGGCGACGAGGCATGCCTTGTATTTGGCCACGTTCCCGTTCTCGTCGCGCTTCACCTTATAGACCCACTTGAGGCTAATGGCACGGTGGCCACGCGGGAGTTCCACCAGGGACCAGGTCCCGTTCTCCCGAATGGAGTTCATCTCCTCCTCCATCGCGGCAATCCAGTTTGGATCGCCTCCGGCCTCCTTCACCGAACGTGGCTCCTCCACGCTGACTGAGTGCAGCTCGGCCTCCATTATATCACGGTCCGCCAGGCCTGGAACGGCTCCAGAGCCGATGATGTTGTCCAGCCTACGATACCGGTGCACCATGTCCTCGTCATCATCTGCGTCGAGGTTGGGGTCGTCGCTGAGTGGAGTGACAAACTCGGCCTGCGTCCCCGTGGGAACGATGATGTGCCAGCTGGCGCAGGAGATGCTGGTGACGCCGCGGCCGCGGGTGACTCCGGCGTGGCGAACGACGTCGTGGACGCTTCCCGCGTCGTGCTGGGCGACGGTGTTCCAGCAGCTCGGAGTGGAAGCTCGTATTCCTCCTCGATGGTGAAGGGCTCGGAATCGGATCCAGAAAATGTACTCCCCCAGTCCCAGCGCGTGCTCTCGTCGAAGACCGCGTCTCGCGAGACATGGACGCGCTCCGTCGCGGGGTCGTAGAAGCGATACGCTTTGGACCCGCTTTGGTAGCCGATGAAGACGACCTTCTGGCCGCGGTCTTCTAACTTGGCGACGTGTGGGTGCAGCCGCTTGATGTACGCGACACATCCGAATACCTTCAGAAAATGCACTGGAGGTTTCTTCCCGTACCACGCCTGGTACAAGGTCTTGCCTTCGAGCGCCGCCGTCGGTGCCTGGTTAAGGAGATACACGGCAGTGTAGACCGCCTCTCCCCAGAAACGTCCGGGCACGCGACGTGCGCGCAGGATGCTCCGCGCCGTGCCTGCAATCATCTGATTGCGGCGCTCTAAGACGCCATTCTGGTGCGGCGAGTAAGGAGCCGAGAGGTGGCACTGGACTCCCTCACATGCATAGTAAGAAGCGAACTCGACCGAGGTAAACTCGCCTCCATTGTCAGTTCGTAGGACCTTGAGTTTCTTGCCCGTCTCACGCTCGGTACGGGCTTGGAACTCCATGATGGCCGCTGGTGCATCCGCCTTAGTGCGCAGGAGGGTGAGCCACATGTAGTGGCTCATGTCATCCACCAGCAGCAGGAAATAGGCATTCCCAGCTGGTGTGTGCGGCGTGATCGGCCCGCACAGATCACCATGGACGAGTTCAAGCTGCTCCTCAGCTCTAAACTTCGCGGTCTGCGGAAACGACGTGCGCTTTTGTTTGGCCAGCACGTAGTCCTCACAGACCTGATCAACGTGATCAACCACCGGCAGCCCGCGCACGAGTTCGTCGTGTCCTAGCTTCCTCAGCGCCTGGAAATTGAGATGCCCATACCTCTCATGCCAGCGCCAAGCGACGTCACCGGCTCTAGCAGTGAGGCAAACTGGCGCCACGACATTCATGTCGAGGTAGTAGAGCCGACTTGCCGATCGCTGCACCTTGGCGAGTAGCCTGCGCTGTAGGTCATAGAGGCGCAGGAAGCCGGACTCGATGTCCACCTTGAGGCCATCCTCATCCATTTGCCCGAGGCTGATGATGTTGGTGGTGAGCCTCAGGATGAAGTAGACGTCGTCGAGACGTCGGTGTTCTCCGTTCTTCAGGGCGAACAGCACGGTGCCTTTTCCTTCGATGGCGACAACTGAGCCGTCACCGAACTTGACAGTCCCGGCAACGTTGGTGTTCAGCTCGGTGAAGACAGAACGCGACACCATCATGTGGTTCGTCGCGCCAGTGTCGAGAACCCAGCGGCGAGGCCCCACAACCTCCTGCTCCTCCTCATTGAGATGGAGCAGAACCTTTCGTTCGACGAGGTGGACGCGAGCCTGCAGAACAGCATGTGGTGGCGACGCGGGATGAGAGCACAAGTCCGGCGACGCGCATACCTCAGTGTCCGCGGCGATGTACATGAACGCCCCTTCTTCCTCTTCAGCTTGCGCGACATGTGCCACGCCCTTCTTCTTCCCACGACAATCCTTGGCCCAATGGCCACCCTTGCCGCAGTTGTGGCAAAGAGTGCCGGGCGGTGACTTCCCACCACCAGCGTTCCCGGCACCGACGTTCTGGCCATCACGGCCATCACGCGACGAAGATCCTGCGCCGCCGCCACGACCGTGTCCGCGCCCTCGGCGCTTCCCGCGGTTGCTGGGGCCGGAGCTGCCGCCAGAGCTCTCCTGCTCACGGCGCGCCTTGCGTCGGGCCTCCCAGTCTTCTTCACAGAGCATCAAACGCCCCATGCCATCCGTGATCTCCTTCGGCTTGCCACGTTCCTCGAACACGCGCAGCCGCCCGACGACTTCCTCGATCGAGACCTTGTTCAGATCGAGGAACATCCCGAGGGAGACGGCGGCCTGTGACAACCGCTCTGGGACGACCTGCAGGAGTTTCTTCACTACCTCGGCGTTCGTGATGTTGTCTCCGAGGATACAAAGGTTGGTGGCGAGCGTCGTGATGCGGATGCCGAACTCCGAGACGGACTCGCCCTCCTTGAAGACGAGCGCGCCGAACTCGTGGCGAAGCTGCTGCGCGCTGGCGTCGCGTGCGCGGTCGTCGCCGATCCGGAGCACCTTGACGGCGTCCCACGCTTCCTTCACGGTCCGCTTGCGACCGAGCGTCCCCCACATCTCGAAGGGAACTGAGCGCAGGAGACCCGCCATGGCCTGGCGGTCCTGTTGGTACTCATCTTCATCGGCGTCTTCATCGATACCGATGTCGACGGCGTCCCAGACGCGAAGCGTCTGGAAGTTCACCTCCATCACCAGCGCCCACTCCGGGTAGTTCGTCCGCGTGAGCATCGGCCACACGACATTTTGGTCGCTCGATGACGCGCTCCATGACTCGTGAGCCAGAGCGGCGTCGGCTGTTTGAGCGGCCACGGCGTCGCGGCGGCGATCGCGAAGGCTTGACCTTCTTCTCACCGTTGCCATCGTCCGTCGGCTTCAGCTTGGATGGCGACTGGGACGACATGGCAACGATGGAGAATCGGCTCTGATACCAATTGACAGAATTCCGATAGGGAGAGGGTGAACACACGCGAACACAGAGGACGCAAATGTTTTGGTGCTGCAAGCGATAGCTTTTCTCTTGATGTTTCATTTCTATATGAAGCAAAATTACAAGCTAAATATGGATACAAAATGCTGATGCAATCACAGCATGCTCGTGCACAATTGTTGCCATCCCAACAATCTAGGACATGCTATTCTTAGCACAGCCGGCTAATCAATTTCCTACTTGCTAAATTAGGATGCTCGGGGCTTATTCAAACATCCTAGGGTGCTTGAGTCGGAGGGAGGAGGAAGCGGCGATGGTGGCGGAGACTAGGAGGGACGGAGGCGAGGGAAGGAGGTTTGTGGGGACGATAGCGGCGATGGGGATGGGAAGGTGCAGTGAAAGAGGCGGCGTTGGAGGCGCTGGGAATGGGAGTGGAGGTGAGGAGGCAGCGCGCGGTGGAGGCGATTGGGGACACACGGAGTCCTCGCTGAGCACGTTTTTTCCCCTTTTTTTTCTCTCCTTCTTCGTTCATTCTCTCCTTCCGACTCAAGTGTGGACACGTGGATACTGCTTATTCGCGAGCCTTCCGGTTCCGACCGAACTCTCGTGAAAACTCTTCACCCTCATTTTGACCAATTATTTACTGAGGCCCGTTCAAGGTCTGACGGCAGTTGTTCAATCTCTGTTGCATCCAACGGCTCTTATTATTCTGATGACGTGGCTCATCCGGGTGACGAGAAAGATTAATTTTTACCATAGATATTATTGATCAAGTTTCATAAAACCCATATAATTTTTAGTATATGGCAATATTATGGTTATATAGTTTTATAAATCCACACTTTTGATTAAATATAAGTCAAAATTATATGTAAAATTATATTAGATTTATAAGTTGTTTGACATATCATATACAATTTATCACTATATAACATTAATCATTTTATTTTACTATAGTCTAAATTAATTTAGTTAATAGTGTGAATTTGTCAAACTCTTGAACCATAGTATCTTAGTATTATATGTAATATGTTAAAAGTTTTGTGTAACTTAGACTATAATACATATGGTATGGTGAAATTTCTATTCACTACTTTAGATTATCCTATTTTATTGTTAATTAATATTTATTACAATAATATTAACAATAATTAGCACATTTTATTATTAATTAATAATAGATTGGCTCATCTCATCACCAACCATACAAAAATTGGCTTATCCCATAGCGACCAAACAATTAACATAAATTGTCCCGTCCTTTCCAACCTTGCCCTTTAACCAAAAGCACCCTAAGCCCAAGCATATGCACAATTCTGTAGGATTTAATGTTTGAGCAAGTAATGGAGATGTCGATTTTCTTAGCAAAAGAAGAAGTCACAGAAGCGATGGCGTTATAAGAAGATGTGTGATGAGTATGTTTGGAGACACAAAGGGTACCCATAGCACTTAAAAATAACTCAATAATGTTCTTTTAAGAGACTATGGATTAGCATGCACTTGCTTTTCAAGCTTACGGTTTTCACAACAACTTTATTAGAATTTTTTAATCAACTTTACTACTTTTTAATATTTAATTTATTTATCCCTATACTTAAAAAATTATCATAAACTCAATTTCATTTATCAACTATCAACTAAAAAGAATAGTCCCTCAATGAGCAATGTGTAGAGCAAACGTTTTCTCATGACACACAAGATCTCTCCAAGCCACTAAATAAGATCGCCTCCAAACATATGATATATTTATGGGGACTTCTTGTTAGACATTGTCAGTAGCTCATGACCACTGCTATCTAAGTCATCACCGGCTGCTGCTAAACTTATACTTACACTTCTCCTTTTCTTCAGTTATGGATAATACCGCCTCATATGTCCAACTTTATGACACTTACAATGTACCTCCTTCTTCCCTTTGCTCTTCGTCTCCACCTCCATGTTATACTTTGCCCTGACCAGCAAAACTTCACTCTGAGAAGTCTCTATTGTATTGTTACTCTTTGATATTCTCAAATCTCGTGCAAACAACGCCGAAACTATATCCTTAATCTTGATGGTATCCTTGCTGTATGTTAAAGTAGTCATCACATATTTATAAGACGGTGGAAGTGAGCACACACGAATTATGGTTTTGTCTTCATCCTCCATTTTCATCTCTAACTTGCTTAGATCCATGACCAACTGATTAAAGAGGTTCACGTGCTTCCTAAGATCTGACTTCTTTTACATCTATAAACCATACAACTATTATTTAAGATATAACTTACTCGTCAGCGACTTGGACATAAATTAGATTGTTAATTTGTCCTAAAGTTTCTTCAGTGAATCTTCCTCCATGACATAATATATGACCAAATCCGAGAGATACAGATCCTTCACCCTCGTCTCAGTTGCATGCGCTTCCATCTCCTCAAATTTGTCATCCTCCACCTTTGCTAGTTTTGTCTCAATAAGAGCTGTGGATATCCCCTGTTGTGACAACAGATCCTTCACCCCTCGATTGCCAAAGAACAAAATCTCGGGTGCCATCTAACTTCACCACATCAAATTTAGAAGCCATCACCGTAGCCATCAACGATATCAACTCAATCAGCTGTCACCTGATTAAATTGATCTGCCCTGACCCACCGACTAAATTGTATAGTTACTAACTGGACGAATTGTTTTTTTCTTTAAAAAACTCATTTTTTGGTCAATAGTCAATCAACATGATCAAAGGATTGATCCTATTTTTATTCTTTTTTTCTCACTGACCGACATGCCCTTTTCCTCCTTTGTTTCACTCTTGCTCATGCAACTCTTGACTGTTGTTGATCCTCCACATGTCAACGTCACCGTAGATCGCCAGGCCATGGATCCACTGGCTCTCTTCATCCATTGCCGAGCACTGAAGCTACGCTGCCTTACTAGTTCCCCCAGAGCCTCCTGAAGATGCTCCCCGCCCGTTGGGGAGATGCTGCCATGCACAGGACCCCTAATGCACCGCCTCTTAGGGTCCCATCAGTGTAGGCGCCACTGTCGCCGCTATGGACTTCTTGTTGGCTAGGGATGCCAACGTCCATAGGGGCCGTCTCGCCTGATGTAGGAGGGTTGCTGCTGCCGCCCTAGTACCTGCCACCTCCTCTATGCTTAGAAGTATCCCCGTCGAGCTCCTTGCCACCTGCACTGCTACCTGCCGAAGCAATGCATTTCCGCTCGTTTGCTTGATGCTAGCAAATCACTATTGCCCGAGAAGAAACATGTTTGATCTCTCCTATGCTTTAGTGCTTTGCTATGGTTGTCTTTTGATGCAATATCGTAGATCCTTGTGCTTGTTTTATTGGGGTTGGAATGAGTCTAATTCATGTACTCAATTTCCCCTTCTATGTTCGACTAGGTTTCCTCTTCGTGCCTTTTTTAGTCCACATCGACGTCATGGCCAAGCTAGAGTTCTCTCAAATTCCATCTCATCCTTATGCGCCACGAACCTCAAACACAACTCCCTGCACGTTCCCAAATCTCTGGTTAGCTACACCTTTAGCATAGCTCTAGTCTCTGTCGCCAGCCTGACCTCGGCGTGAAATCGCACACACTTCCACATCCCTGACCTTCGAGCTTCACACACTTCCAATGGCCTCCATCATCAGAGAAAGCATACAACACCTCCATTGGCATCATCAATGACTTGCGCCACCAATCTCCGTCGATCCAATGCTGATCCGTGTAGTAACCACTGTTATACCGACCCTTAGACCGATCTGACTGCCTCATCTCTTTTTTGACAACAGTCGTATGCACGTCGCTTCTATAGCAATCCACAGTACAATACCTTGTCAACACATCCTAAAATTGCCTCTAGGATCCACCCGATTTGACTTCTAATTGTCCACCCACCAATCTAGTTGAGGGCCAAAGCCGATGAACAACCACGCCGCCTTCACAGCCGCTGAACAATCTGAGTGCTACGTCCAACCATCTTCTTGTCAAACGTAGCTCATCGAAAGGCCCATACCACTCCGTCCAGAGTGTTCGAATCCACCAATCGAGAATGCCGATCGCTTTAGCTTTAATTAACTCTAAGCATCATGCTTGACCATCTCTCTGAGCTCATCGAACGGTTCGACCGCTCGCCCAAAGTGTCCGAATCTACCGATCAAGTCATTAATTGTCGCATGCTACACCTTGCGCACATGTCCTTTCCTAGGCATCAATTATGAGTGGCATGGTGTGTGGGACCTCCATTGCGTCTCTATCTATGGATCTCCCTCCATCGCTAAGCTCTAATACCACTTGTTAGAAAAGCAGCCGTAAAATCAACATCGATAACCAAACATAGAAGCATTCGATAGAAGACCTAAACTTGATAACAACATCGAGACATGATATTTATTAACGAGGTTTAGCCGTAGTCTAATCCCTAGGACACTACTTACGGACGCTACTCTCCAATCCAAAATAATGACAACGTATCAGGGTTGATCTCTTGTCTATCACTATATAGTTACAATAAGTCTATCCGAGAGAGTTTCTATTATAAGTTTAAGTTTAAGTTATAAACTATAATCTCGATTATATGTATATATTTGACATAAACTCTAATAACTTCGGGAATTTTGACTTGCACACGATGATTGATACTCAGGATTAAAATTAAAATTATTCCTTGCTAAGTTTTGTTAGGCGTTGCCCCTATGTTCTATGCTGATTGCCAGTTAATTAGTTAGTTGTTAATAGTTATTTTTTTCGAGAGTGTAGTCGTTAGTTAGTTAGCTTAGCTAGTTTAGGGCCCGTGGATAACTCGCATATGGATTCTACAGTTAGCAAGTTAGTTAGAACATTTAAGATTTTTTTAAAAAAATAGTTAGAACGTTTAACAGGGGAATTTGGGCCATGATTGGTCCTCTACTCTTCTGTACTTCATATGCACGTACATATATACTAGATGAAATATCGCAATCATACTTACTTCTGTACCGCAATATGATCCAAAATTTGTTCAATGGTCCTCTAGTTACTTCTGTACCGCAATATGGACCAAAATTTGTTCAATGATCAGTGCAATCTGTTTAATCCTCGTCTTGAACACCTACATGACCTTTCACTTTCGTGTCACCTAGAAGATAAACCTGTAGAGAAATTATAGAAAAATTTTAGTGTCCTATAGAAAATACCAAGATATGTAAAGTGACATTTTTCTTTGTGGTTGGATGTAACACCTATATGACCTTTCACTTCTGTGGCACTCGGAAGATTAGACCTTGTTTTTTTTATTATTGATTATATATCATCGTGCGCACATTTTTTAAGCTGCATGTCATATAAATTTTTCCTATATAAATATTTCTCTTATGATCTTTCGTTTACATCCTCAATTAGCTATCACAAAATCAGATAATTTAAAGAAATCTAAAAATTCCATAAGCAAATAACACCATCTAAGCTGTAGAGAAATTTTACAGCTTGAGAAGATACCAATATATTAAAGTGACATTTTTCTTTGTGGTTGGATGTACTCCTCTTCTAGTTGAAATAAATGACAGAGGTACTGCCTTTTGTTAAAAAATGGGTGGCATTTTGATTTTAAAAGCACACAGGTTGTACAAGTCCAGCTGCTAGCTAGCACATACTAGTTAGATAAACTGGTAGAGATGAATAATCTAGGATAAGTGTTGGACTTTTTCAGAGGGGCACTAGCGGTTGGCAAATCATTTTTGGATGGAAGAAAACAAGAACAAGTAGACATACACATAAACCACTGATTGTAAGCACCTAATGCATAAGTCAATATGCCGGGCTGTGCAATCATGTGCTTGCGATTCAACATGTATCTCATTTCACACTAATCGCTTTATGCAATGCGTGAATATAGACTATCTAGAAGAAAAGAGAGAACATATTAGACTAAAGAACCAGGACCCATTTTTAAGATACAGGCAGCACATTGCCACATTATTTGAGAGCTCTGTAGTCTGTACTTATTAATGTACTCTCTGGATAATCAGTACTAGAAAACAAAAAAAAAGATTGAAAGAGAGAGAGACAGAACTGAACTGGTTGGTACTTGGTAGAATGATTCACAATCTCAGAATGAAATTTCTGAAAATCTTGGGTTTATTGGTGGGGTCCTAGCTAGTGGGACGTGCTTCCGATCGGAAAAAAAATTAAATCTGTTGAATTTATAAAAAAATCAAATTCATTGAAATCTGTTCAAATTTCAAAATTGTCTGCTCGAAAATTCTGAAATTTCAATCCCCTAATTTGTTTTTACACTCTAAAATGTAAAACCCTGGTTGGTAGAGTTGGTTGAGACCGCTGAAAATTGGCACAGCCTCACCAAATATAATTCTCCTCCCAAATTCTCAAGTCCACAACCAGCATGGCGTTACAACTGGCACGTTAGCGCCGGCATGCAGCCTAGCCTAGCCTGAACATTTCTCCACCCCTCCAAAGTCAGAGGCCTCGGAGCTTAGCTTAATTAATCATCAAATTAATTAACTAACTGATCTGCATGTGCTTTGGATCGAACACCGATTGCGAGTTCTGACACAGGACAAGACCATCATTCCCCTCTAGCTTATTGCCTCACCAACCTAGTTAGTTTAGTTAATCACTGCTCCTCCAGTTAGTTGGCACTCCCTGCCCTATATAAGCACTCAATTGATAGCTCATCAGCACGCAGCAGTAACATCAATACATCGTCGTCCTCAACGAGTGATTAATTAGCTCGAACTTGTGGTTGAGTCGTCGACGTAGCCATGGGCATTGCTGAGACGCTCCTGGCTGTGTGCACCATCCTAGCGGCGCGCGTGGCGCTCGCCGCCCGCGGCGGCTGGACTCCGGCCACCGCCACGTTCTACGGCGGAAGCGACGGGTCCGGGACGATGGGCGGCGCGTGCGGGTACGGGAACCTGTACGACCAGGGTTACGGCATCAACAACGCGGCGCTGAGCACGGCGCTGTTCAACAACGGAGCGGCGTGCGGGCAATGCTACCTCATCATCTGCGACACCGGCAAGGCGCCGCAGTGGTGCAAGGCCGGCGGCGCGGTCACCGTCACGGCCACCAACCTGTGCCCGCCCAACTGGGGCCTGCCCAGCAACAACGGCGGGTGGTGCAACACACCGCGGCAGCACTTCGACATGTCGCAGCCGGCGTGGGAGCAGATCGGCGTCTACCGCGCCGGCATCGTGCCGGTGCTCTACCAGCGGGTCAAGTGCTGGCGCAACGGCGGCGTGCGCTTCACCATCAACGGCTTCAACCACTTCGAGCTCGTGCTCATCACCAACGTCGCCGGCAGCGGCTCCGTCGCCAGCGTGTCGATCAAGGGCACCAACACAGGCTGGCTCCAGATGTCGCGGAACTGGGGCGCCAACTGGCAGTCGCTCACCGGGCTCGCCGGCCAGGCGCTCAGCTTCGCCGTCACCTCCACCGGCGGGCAGTACCTGCAGTTCGACAACATCGTGCCGGCGGGATGGAAGTTCGGCCAGACATTCTCCACGTACAAGCAGTTCGACTACTGAACGGCGACGGTGCGTGCGTATCTTCGTGGCCGGAACATGGCCGGCGGTGAGTGCGTGCGTGCTCGTGGTTTTGACGGAGCTGCATGCATGCGCCGCCATTGCATCCTTGGTGGCGTCATCTACGCCTCGTATGTGATGCTCCGACTGCCGGAGGTGCGCGCGACTATGCCTACGATTTCGACTCGTTGAGATGTTCTTAATTGGAGTACTTTGTTAGCTTCATGCTTTATTTGTTCCTTTTGATAATTAACTACTATTAATTCCATCGTCTATGCATGTAATTTTTTATCACATAAATTAATGAAATTTTATTAACGAGCAAGTATCTTATATAGTACTCCCTCCAACTAAGGAAAATATGACGTAAGCTGAACCTAACTTAGCTGATGCAAGATTTCTAAAAAAAGAGCATAACTGTGGCATATCCCTGAAAACGTTTAATTAAACTATATATTTTGTTTAGTGTGTGTTGTAACATGGTAATCTACTGTGGACAATTAGCTCTGTTTTCCCAAGTTCGTCTTAAAATTTAGCTTAGGGCTCTTATGCTTAGCAAATAGCTAACATTTTAACTATAAAGAACAAGATTTATCTTCAATTTTTCTCTTATATGTACGTTGAGCTGTGTAAAAATCTTAAGAGTTATGTTTGTATCAGAGGAGAATTTTATAATATTTTGATATTATTTTTTTTCTACAAATAGTCTGCAATACAAATTGGCAGTCTTATTAATTAACTTATATTTTTCAGACTGGCCGAAAAATCCAAATGAAAGCCTAGTTTTTAATCTATATAATGGTATTATGTCGTTGGGATCTATATATTTGCCAATTTTTATCCCTTAATTTTCTAATGCGTTAATTATGTTTGGATTGAACCTACCACCTCCATTTAAATCCCAAATTGTTTTCTCCAACAGACGAACTCTAAATAGAATCTAGCATAGCTGTCACCACCGGCCGGACAATGACTGAATGACAAGTGCAACACAAAATATGAACAAATTTTGATTTTTTTTTCAGGAAGCACGGACAAACTTAAAAATAATTATTTTATGTTAACTAAATTTAGGTTATATTGAAAGTTTTACTTCATGAAATCAGTCGATTATTTAAGTCACGTTGGTACTTGACAACAAATTGAACGTGAATTGTCAGTTGGCAACATGTGGATGAATGTTTGACCTCGTAGCCGTGTGCGTACCCTGTTGCATCCAGATTGGCCACTGCTAGTAGTACGTATTTTAGATTAGGCCGAACCCATTTTTGTGTTGCAGTTTATCATCTTTATATTTTTGAAAATGGAGTAAATACTCTTAGAAATTCGTGTATATAGTACACGAAACCAACTGTTGCTCCAAAATGATGAGTTTTAGAATATTCTTTAAAAAACCAGATCTACCTATACAAATGGCGAATAAAATTCAACACATGCATATGCCAATCATATTAACTCAGTTGACAGTTGATGTACAGACAGCAGCAAAACAAAGAAACAAAAATAAATCCTCAGAAAAACCCAATTACAGATCAAATCCAGATCAGCCCACATTGCACACACACATCATCAAGTCAACCGAACGATTAATTTACCATGGCCAGTCGCATCAGCCACATGTAGGTGCCACCACTAATTCACCCCTTCAACAGCAATTCGCTGCTAATTAATCGATCAATCAAATTAATCAGTAGTCAAACTGCTGGTTGCTGGTGAATGTCATGCCGAACTCCCACCACGCCGGCACGACGTTGTTGATGTACAGCGTCTGGCCGCCGGTGGAGAGCGCCTACCCGACAAGAGCCAAGTTGCATTGCTGACCCACGAGGTGATCGGACCAGACGAAAAGATGCCTCGAGAGGGCGAACGAGGATGAGCAATGAAGGTCCAATACAATCACGCAAACACGTCTAGATGTGTCAAAAGAATCTGTTCACGCGTGAAGGAGATCAGACCGAATAGAGAGACGCGCCAAGAAAACGAACAAGTCAGTCGATAGAGATCTGATGTGATTGCACTCGAACATGCGAAGGCTTGATAGATCTATTTAGCTACAGTATAGATCCTTTAGCTCTTTGGGGTCTTTTTCTAATACTAGATTTACGAATGTGCTAGTCAATTTAACCTCTAATTGACAAGAAAAACATATAAAGTTAGATTATCGAGCCAATCGATCGATAAGCTGATACGGACTCTTACTATTGACTGGTTGTCGATAAGAACTATAGCACTCATACATCGGCTAGAAAACCGATGACGGCATAGGTGAATAGAGAGGAGTAAAGTAAAAGACTCATTGGCTATAAAACCAATGACACTTCGAATAAAATATGCGATAAGTAGTAAAGAGCAAGATCCGATCTCTCAAAAAGATGAGACCTAATAACCACCAATAACCATTAGAGCTAGTATTGATAAATCGGACCGAACCAAGACAGTATAAGGCTGAGAGGCTAAGGCTAACAGCATCAAAATGACGGGAGCTAGATCATATATAACGACGAAGGACCGGGTGAACCCATCGGCTACGGGCCCGATATAGACATATAAGTAAACTCATCGGCTAGCTGAGCCAATGGGAGAACGAAAGCTGTTAGATCTCGATACCAGATCTAATAGAACTAGATCTGAGCAAGATATATGTATATCTGCTGAAAAACTAATACACTATACGTAAAGCTTAGTGTGGAGATAAATCATCGACTGGCTACTCTGATAAAATATCGTGTAAAGACCTATCGGCTTACGTCTCAATCTAATACCAGTAATCTAGTAGATCGGATTTAATCAATGCATCACGAGACCGATAATAGTAGAAAGAGCTCGATAAACTAATAGAACTCATACGAATATAATGTGATATATCCGATCGGATCTAATTAATACAATCTTAGACAAAACAAATACATTATAATAATAATGGGACTTACTCCTTCATCGAAGATCGAACTTAACCGATAAACCCACCGATAAAAATCTTAACAAACTAAAGTGATAATGTATCGAGATTATATTGATCTATATAGATAATTTATAAAGTTCTAAAGTCTATATTTATACTCTGTGCTTACATAAGTCTAAAATAGTTATAAATAATCTCTAAATATTATTTTCTAAACAGAAAAATAACTAAACTTATATATATATTTACAAACTTGTATATATTTTAAAAAATACAAACACTCTATCGTTACTTTTACAACTTCTCCTCGTATTCAGTCTCATTAGATAATCTTTTATTTATTTTTAATTGAACAAGTACCTACTCATCCATCCGAACGGTTCTGGTCTTTTTCAAAATTCGATCGGCTGTCTGCGGGTCACGTTGACGAGCAACTGGGGCGCACCAGCTCAAAGTAGTTGAACCCGAAGATGGCGCCCCACTCGGGCGTCTTGAGGCGTCGCATATGATGAGGTAGCACTGCCCGCACGACGCGCCGCCGTTGAACAGCACCCTGCTCAGCGCCGCGTTGTACACGCCGTACCCCTGCGTGTACAGGTTCCCGTACCCACACGCACCGCCCATCGTCCCCGACGCCTCCTTCCCGCCGTAGAACGTCGCCGTCCCGCTCAGCCAGTCGCCTGCCGCCGCCGCCGCCGTGACGCAGAGCGCCAGGGCGACGCCGGCGAAGAACCTCACTGCTAATGTTGCCGGCGGCCCGCGGCTCATTTCTGCCGATCAGTCGATCACCAATCAAGAGAGAGAGACTAGCTACCTAGCTGCTAGTAAGGCTAAGGACAAAGGAATTGAGCTAGTTCTTGATCGACCAATGGCGGATTGTGGCGAAGAAACATGGAAGTACGGATTATATGAGACGGCATAAGCTGCAGGGGAGGCAGAGGGAATGATGGTCGTTGGCAGGGAATACAGGAGGATTGGTTCGGTCGATGATTGCACGGCGGCATCCCAGTTGCTAGCTCAGCTCTCACATGCAAGTACTCATGCAGAATTGCAGAGAGCTAGCTCCATGTCAAAGTAGACCACGGAAAAACTCATTGGCCAAATTTTTTTTAAAAAGAAAAGGCATGGAAAATTTTGTTGAGAATCTTAATGTACAGGGATGATGATGATGATCTATCATGATATGTGCATGCATGGATGCATGATTCAGCAACTAGTTCTTCGTTAGGTAGGTAGTTTGAGAGCTTAGACGACCCTGCGCAGATAATTGGGGAGATAGTTAACGTGTTTTTGTGGAATGAGTGCTCCCAAATGAAGTTTTAACGAGTGATCCAGGAAGAATTTGGGTGGGATAAAGAACAGAGATGAGAGTATGAGAGACACCTGAAGCCACGAGAGAGCCAGCGACGTGGGCACATGGGGTTTGCCGTTTGCGGTTGAGGCCGGCCGTACATGCGTTTGCAAGGCCACATCCATGGCAAGAATCACGTAGGTGGATTAGGGGGTCATGGTTAATTAACGCCGTACGAATTGCCTGGTTAATTTAGCCGTACGCCAATCGACCGTACCGATGGCCTGATTTAGTAGGACACCACAGGTTTGGTTTGCTTTAAATTTTCTTCTCTGATTTTAAGTTTTACTTTGGATATAGTTTTTTTTATTTAGAGAATCAATCATTTTAACCTTTTATTACTTTAGATTTTGTCACATCCCAAATTCTCTTCTGATCCTCTGGTTTCATTTATTTTCTTCCGAGTAAATTCTGTTAGCTTCGAGTGTATCTCTTGCGCTGAATAGATTGAAATGGATAAATAGATAAATAATTTGTGATAATTATTTAGGGTACAAACGAGTGAGTTATCTATTACAACGAAAACAAGCTGAAAAAGCAACACTTACCATTCTCCAACATCACCGTAAACGGCGTTAAGTGTCCATCGAAGAATGAAGTACTGGTAAAACAACATGACTGGAACAGAGAAAAAACTGAAACTATGACTGGGGAACTGGGCTGGGCATCACTGCATCAGTAGTTCAGCACAGAACCAAACGAATCCTAGGAACATGGGAAAAAACGGAACCATGAAGCCGAATGCAGCCCACGCAGCCTAACAGCATCTCCAATAGAATATTCCCTCTGCTTATAAAGATTTATTTTAATTTAAATCTCTTTAAGTTTAATTAAATTTATAGAAAACATAGTAATATCTACAACACTAAATTAATTTTATTAAATCCATCCTTAAATATATTTTTATAATATATTTTATTTTGTGTTAAAATTATTACTATATTTTTCTATAAGCTTAATAAAACTTAAAAAGATTTAACTTGAAACAAATCCAAATTAACTTATAATATAAAATGGAGAGAGTAGTTATTTTTTGCTCTTCAAATCTCTATTTGGCTAATTAGCTAAAAAAAAAGAGAGATATATGTGTTGCGCGCTCTAACAAACTCTCCACCATTTGTCACTCTCCAAATCCCAACGCTAGTATAGAACAATAACATTTCAGCACATAAGCCCAATACGGATGCACAAAACAACCACGCACAATCAGGCAGTTTTATTTTGACGTCATTTTCAAAACACTACACTTGGTATAGCACCACAGATATATATTTTTTGGCATCATTTTCAGAATTTTGTAGTTCCACATTGCATCAGTGATCTACTTGAAGCTCTGAACCTAGGATGCAAAGTAAATACTACCGTAAGGAATTCAGGATTCAACAATTCCAAAGCCACTTCTACATTTAACCTAGGATGCAAAGTTTTACAGAATGCATGCCTTGAAAGATAGCTCAAAGAAAATTAAAAATGGATGATGGCTAAATTGGAAAATGTCTTATGAATGAGGACGGGGGGGAGGGAGTGATGGGACCCATCTTTGGCCAGTGAAGGAGGCTGGCTATGTTTGGCCGTTCAGAGGACTCTGGTTTGGCTAGCCGGTTGGAAGCCATACGGAAAGAAAGTCTATTGGAATTCTTTATTTTTCCTATGTTGATTAAATTTTGGCTTTAAGAACTAAATAGCCATTATATTGGAGATGCTCGCATTAACGGCGCTCCACGAGGCAACCAGGCAGGCACGAAAGACCAAACCTACAAGAGACGCAGCACCCTCCTGGCCTTTCTGTCCTCCAAGGCCTCCCAACCTAAGTAAAACGGGCCGCACGTTTGCCATAATCACGTTCCAGCCCATCTAATATGGGCCTCACGTACTCCAGGGCCGTATGCCACGATGGACAAGGCGGCGTCACGGTCAAGCTCGTCTATTCACAGGGTTGAGGTATCGTGGGCGCAGTGGGCTGATCAGACCATCCAACTAATGGCCCATGGAGAGCGTACGAGATTTGTCTCGTGAAAAAGTATAAATACTCTGCAACTGTAAAACTAACTATATCGATTTTCTCAACTATAAAAACATGTGTAAATTGGATCCTTCTGCGGTTTTGAGGGTAGTTTTCACTCACGTGATGTCTATGTGGCATGGTTGACTTGGTCTCCATCTAACGTGGTGTTTACATGACGCTAGAAAAAAATAAAAAATAAAAACATCAATAGTACTCAAGTCGTCGGTAAGACTTTTACTTAAAAAAAATAAAAACCATTGGCATCCCCTCCATGTAGATAGGCGGAGGACAAGGCACAGTTCTAGCAATAACCGCCTACTCATTGCCACTATTCTGACCGTGCCTATCCCTTTTCACCAGCTATCACCGTCACTGTCACTTGGCTTCCTTGTCATTGTTAGGAGATAGAGGCATCCTCGTCGTTCGATTGCTTCACTCTTGAGCATACCCCAGTTAGATCTGGGTAGCGGCAAGCTTGATTAGTTCGTGATGACGATGGCATCTAGGGCTCAAGATGATGGTGATGCGAGATGGTAGGAAGGATAGTGCAACAGAGAAGATATGGGAGCTAACGGAGAGAGGGGAGGCAAAGGCTACGGTGGTCGTTGTCGCTCATCCTCCTCGAGTCAAATTCCAAAGAGGGCCTCGTCAACTAGCTTCCTAGGATCTCATGCCATCACTAGTGCAAGCAAGCAGCTTGAGCTTGATAAGAAGGTGAGGGGACGGGGACAGGTGGATCCGGTGGTGTTTTCTTCCACGCTGAGCTTGATGTTACCTCCCTTCACCTAGTGCTATTATGAGATTCCACCACCGATGCTTGAGGCCATCTTCTCTAGTCGTCATCAGTGAGATAGAGAGAGGTGAGATGGAGCCTGCCAATCGCTAGCTACCTCGGCCACGACTGTCTCATTGCCACTGGCAGCCACCCGTGGTGACGAAGCAACACCAGGAGCCTATTATTTTTATTTTTTTTCTCTACTTGTAATATCGCTTTGTATGTTGGTCCTGTATGCTAAATCGGCTGGTTTGGTATAGTCAACGCACCAAGTCAACCAAAATTGTTTGAAAACGTGGAGGAAGTCATTTTACACCAATTTAAATAGTTAAATGAGCCGATTTACTATAGTTAAAAAGGCATCAATCAGATTCGGTTATTGAAAATATACTTTTTTTTACTTCAGCTCATGTTTTCAGGCCTTGGTTTGCTGGGCCCCGTTCACCTTTAACCATTGGCATGCATGATTACGAGTAGAATTTGCATAATTGCATGCTACTGCTGAATGACATGATGACTAGCTGAGTCATAGTGCCTGCCTGGTGTCTGTGAGTGCCTGCCTTAGTGGCGAAGATTGCGAAAAAAAAAGCTCCCTCTAATTTTCAAATACATGACACTGTTTATTTTTAGCATAGTGTATAATCATTTGTTTTATTTAAAATTTAGTGCAAATATGAAAAAAAATGTAAGTTCAGCTTAAAGTAGCTGTAATGGCTAGTGACTTATATAGTTTTTTAATAAGACAAATAGTCAATAAATCAATAGTATTATCTCTATACTAAGCTCACCCCTTCTTCTCATGTCGCGCAAACAGCGCAACTACCGCTTAAAAAAACATAAATAAATCAAGCAGTTGCTTAAATGAAAATATCAGTTGGATCAAAGCTTTACGCTTGATTGACATTCCCAGTCCATCCTCAGGTAAATAAGCTAGTTACAATTTGGGCATATTACTAGTATAAAAAATACAGATAGTATTGGTGAAAAACCTAACAGTTGGATTCTATAAGTCCAATTCATGCCTACATCAATTCATTATTATATCCACACTTTAACTGGTATGAAGTAATTTGGTTGAGTACCTCAATCTGTTTATGTTTGTCATAATTTTCAAATTAGAACCACACTTCTGGTATGAGTTAATCTTGACATAGTTTAGCACTCTACGTGATGGAGATTGAAAAGAAATCTTGTCACTGTGACTACAAAGTAAATAGTAAATAGGTAGTTACACTTGTTTTTTTAGATAATAAAATTTATTTCGGCATTTGTTTTAAAGTAGCTACAATCAGTTGGAATGATTACGTATTACAAGCCACAACTTATATATAATAAGAAATAATTCTAACATCATCGTAAAGACAAATATTTATAATTGACGAAAATCCTCTAAGTTATATGTGATACTTGTCTTTATCAAACTTGAAACGGACTCTTCAAGATTAGCGCTACATCATTCGGCCGACCAGAATTCACGCACATCACCGTTGGTAACATTGAAAGATACCATCGGAGAGGAACGGAATTGCAAATCAGACACTTACCCAAATATAGTCACAGAACATAAAGAACAGCCGATGACGACCATCAAGCAGCCACCCGGCCCAGAGCAGACGCATGATTTCATCAACGACTTTCATTGCACGAGGAAGGTTATCCAAAATGGTTTACTGTGGAGGATGCAACGTGATTTGCTGTTGTCACTTGTCCGAAAATCAGAGCGAGATTTTCACTAGATCGGTGGTTGTGACCGGCAACCAAACAATGCCTCACGTGTAAGCAAGAAAATTCATCGCCTAGCATGCAGGTCCAGTGTTGTGACAAACCTGTCGTACGTGTTCATCTTCTCGATCGTAAGTGTGTTCCAGAGAGAGGAGCAAGGATTGCAAGCTATTCGGCTATTCCTGGTGAGCCCCGGAGGCCGGAGCCTAATAAGTTGGCCCATGATAAATGAAGTTTCCGGAAGATTTGCACATGGAAAAAGTCCATTTGGCCTCTTTTAACTATACGTTGAGTTTGATTATCTCAAAAACAGGTATATCGCCTATATAGCATCACCTATTAAAACCAGCTCATTTTGGTGAGTAATCTAGATATTATGTGGTGCCTATATCATCATTGTACATAACGCTTATATGTAATTATGATTAGAAATAATAAAAAAACTTAAATAAAACCCATATGTTAGTGATAATTTTATCATTATTTTAAATATATATATATATGGGGTGGCTAGGAAAGCGAGAGAGAAAAAAAGAGAATAAACAGTAGGCCCTAAAATTTTTATTTTTATATTGATAACATATTTATCCTACGTTTTTTAATTACCGTATAATCACTATATTAGTATCAAGTCGTATAAAATAAAATCGCTGACACTATATTAGTATCAAGTCATAATGTCGTATAAAATAAAATAGCTGACTGCGATACCGGGTAGAATAAATCACTATAAAAAGCAAAATAAATTAATTTTGATAGAGGAAGGATGCAGGATCCCCGGTTTTAAATTAGGTATATAGTTGAAGAGGGCACTATGGACTTTTTCCTCTGCACATTCCTCGTGCAACTTTCATTGAAAGGAGCTGCTAACTCAATAGTGGCCGTTAGACGTTAATCCCTCCCAATGATGGCGGAAAACCTAATTAAGCTACTAGTAATCCTTTTAACATGCATGCAGGCATGCATGATTAGTGGGAGAACTGCAGGTTGCCGAAGGACATGCCGAACACCCAGTTGGCCGGCGTGACGTCGGTGAACACGATGGTTTGCCCGCCGGTGGAGGTGACGCCGAAGGTGAGCGCCTGCCCGGCGAGCAACACGAACGACTGCCAGTTGGTGCCCCAGTTCCGGCTTATCGGAGTCCGGTCCGTGGCCGTGCCCTTCACCCACGCGCTCGCCACCGACCCGCTGCCGCCGACGTTGGAGATGAGCACGAGCTCGAAGTAGTTGAACCCCCTGACGGTGACCGCCATGTCGCGTTCACGGCACGCGCTGGTACAGCACCGGGATGATGCCAGCCTGGTACAACACGCCGATCTGCTCCCACGCCGGCTGCGCCATGTCGAAGTGCGCGCGCCGCGGGATGCACCACCCGCCGTCGTTGGCAGGGAGCGCCGGGTTGTGCGGGCAGAGATTGGTGGCGCCAGCACGGCACCACTGCCCGTCGGCCTGGCTGGCGCAGGCGATTTGGTAGCACTGCCCGCACGACGCGCCGCAGTTGTACAGCACCGTGCTCAGCGCCGCCGTGCTCGTGCCGTACCACGTCCTCACCTGGTTGCTGTACCTGCACGCCCCGTCTGCGCCACTGCAATGCCCCCTCACGATTAATTAGCTCGACAACGCGATGCATGAGCGGTACGTACATACATACATACATTCATTAAATTATAATCACGGTTTACTAACTTGTAAGATGGGCCCAAATCAGTCAACATCTTCAAAACTGTACATTTTGATACAACAATTTGCATAGTGCCTGTGTACCAGGGCCATAATAACCCCATGCAACCAAGAAATTAAGCTGATCATACCTACATAAATATACTTCTACATGTAGCATTGATTGATTGGCAAGCTATATAGCTAGTACTATTGTTTCCCTAAAAATTTCCAATGTTATGTCAATATTGGAAAAAATATAAGTAAAATTCAAAACTTCCAATAACCACGATAAACAAGAACGAGAAGTTGATCATACGATCTCAGGGGATTAGCAGTTTAGCATCATCTTTCTTTGCTCCCTATCATTGCCACCAATTCTTGCACCGCCGGTTCAAGTAATTAACACTAAAGTTCACTGGTTGATATCCTTCCACAATTCCACACCACAAGAAACTCTCGTCGTCATGGTAACACGTTCAAGGATTTCTTATTGGCTGCCATAATAAAGAAAGGAGTTCATTTTTCTTAGAATCTTTCAACAGTTATACCATCTCAAGCTATAGCAACAGTACACATATGCTCAATTGACCAAGTTGTTGTATTGAAATAGGCATTTTACAAGTTGTTGTACTAGATTAAGTTTATATATTGTGAGTGTAATTTACTCATACATACATACATACATATACACACATATACATATATACAAATATATATGTACATGTATATATATATGTATGTGTATATATACATATATATATAATATTGGGACGGTATAATCAAATTTTTATTATATTTATTTTTATATATAATTAATTTTTTTCTCTCAATATATTATTGGTATTTTTTCTATTATTTCTAATAATTGGATATTTCTTTTAATATCTTTTTATACTTAAACTTAATCTCTATATCAATGGTAGTCCTACGTAGACTGATATATATAGTTATCTATATTCTCATGTGCATTCATCTCTGTTGCGTCCACGTATCGTGCCATTATTTTGTCAGAAATTCCTGCTAACTATAGGATCAGAGTGACGCAACCAATACTATATGAGTTGAATTCCATAAGAATAATTAATGGTGATTGTTAAGTTGGAACTCTGTTCTACGTGTCATACCACGGTTGAAGTTGATAAGTATAAGCTGATAAGCAAGTACTTCCTCCGTTTTTATTGTCCCATTTCTCATCTTATTGTCCACAGAAGTACATACAGGGTGTCAGAACGCAGTTTGGACGTGTATATAACCTGTGAGAGGGCGCGAAGCAGGGCGGAGGTGGAGAGACAGACCGGAGATGGCGGAGGCACGAGCGGGGGTGACGTATGTGGTGAGGCGGGCCCCCGGGTGTATGAGTGTAATTAGCTCCATCAGATACGGGCATATGGCCGGTCTACATGCATCACGAGTACGTACGTACGCTCCAGAGAACATATATTTTTATCCATTATAAAGCGCGAGCATTTAGCAAGTCCAAAGGAAAAAAATACCACTAACATGTGCTTGTGCTTTCACCTAACCGTCGTCTTTTAGACAGTCCACTAATTTCTAGGTAAAAAAAGAAAAGCGTAGAAATACTCAGGTACAGTACAAATACACATGGCATGTCGCCTCCAGGTCGAAAGACAGTTGTTTTCTTGTCGCCATTAATGGGTTTTTGTTTAGTAGTAACAGCAGATGCTGCATCTGCTTGGAGGTCAGGAGTTCAATGCTGGATCTACTTGGGCTTCTTTGCTTGGTCGGAAGCCCAACCGGAGAGAGCACCAGTTGGCTCGCTGGCCATGTCATGTTAGTGCGTGGTGTCAGCCGCGAGGGGATCAACAACCCCTCCGGCCATCAGTTCACTCTCCCCGCCCTCGCAGCTGCCTCCACACCTGCACCCGCAGCTGCTTCTACTTTACCGTCGTCAGCTCAATTCAGCCTCTGCAAAAGGCGGTGGCGTTTGCCAGCCGATGGGGCGGCACTGGGGCAGGGCCTGCGCCTTCCCGGGGACGCCGAGGCGACGCGGCGGAGCGCGCCGCCGGCTGTCCAGTAGCGGCGGCAGGAGCGGCAGCACGTTGTAGTTGTTGAAGTAGCAGAACTTTGTCTCCCTGCTCCCGCACCGCGGGCACAGCAGCGGCTCTCCCCCTCCTCCACCGCCACCGCCCGCCGCCGACGATCAGCAGGTTCGGCTCGGTGGCGTCGAGCCCGTCGTCGTCGAGGAGGTGGACGCTCCGGTTCGATTCGAGGACATTGAGGACGTGGTGGTCACCAGGGCTACGACGACCTCGAGGCGCAGGCGGAGCCGGAGGCTGAGGCGGCTGGCGATGGCGATGATGGTGGCCAGGGCGTCAACGTCGCCGCGGCCGCCCCCGGTGACGACGGCCGTCGCCGCCCTCCCTCCCATCCCAGCTCGAGACGGAGGCAGAGCCGGAGCCAGAGGCTGAGGCGGCGGGCGATGGCGATGATGCTCGCCGCCGCCGACGACGGCCGCCGCCACCACCTCCCCTTCTACCCTGTCCTGCGGGAGCGCGAGAAGGAGGGCGAAGCCAGCCGGCGCAACTGGCTCGCCTTCAGGCCTCTGCCGCCGAACGGGGGGTTGGGGCTAAGGGTGACGAGGTCTGGGCGGTCGGCGTGGGATATCGGCGCCGTCGAGAAGCGTCCGGCGCGCGGGTGATGGATGGATGTGGCGGCGCGGCATGAGCGCGCATTACACGCACAGAAGTTTTTTTTTTTCACACCCGCACAGAAGTTTTTTGATTAGGACAAGAAGGTTTTTGTTTTTAGTAGTACTGTATAACTCGATTAGATTCGTTGGAATCTACAGTTTCCTTTTATTTTAATTTGCTTTCAAGCACAAACTAGTATAATAATGTACATTGGTCAAATGCTTTATTATGGACATTAGGCCCATCTAAAAAGAACATGAGGCCTAGTTTTATTGGGCTAAATATCCAAGGTGATTTCTAGGGTTTGTCTTTTCCCCTTTCAGCCTTCGCCATACGATTCGATCGCCGACCGCTCCATCTAGGGTTTCTGCTCCTTCTTCCCCCTCAATCCCCCAATCCAGCCCTCCTCCGCGCGAGCAACGAGCGGCACCTCCATGGAGTTCGACGAGTACGAGTACCTGGAGAAGACGGTCGAGCCCTCCGTGCCGTCGGCCAACGGCTCCGGCGAGAAGGACCGCGGCGGCTCCCGCCGCCGCTCCTCCGGCGGCGGCCGTGACGAGGAGGAGCGCGGGTCGAAGCGCTCTCGCCCGGGGGAGGAGCGGGTCCGGGAGCGGGAGCGGCACCGCGGCGGCGGCGGCCGGGAGCACCGGGACCGGGATGATGGGAAGGAGAAGGAGAAGGAGAAGGATAAGGTGAGGGAGAGGAGCAGCCGCAGCCGCGGCAAGGATGGGGAGAAGGATAGGGGCAGGGACCGGGAGGTCAGGGACAGGGATAGGGACAACGAGAGGGACAGGCGAAGGGAGAGAGATAGCGGGCGGGAGCGACGGAGCCGTAGCCGCTCGGAGCGTCGCCGCACGGAGGAGGAGGAGATGGTGAGGGAGCTCCAGCTGGAGCGCGAACGCAGCGACCGCAACCGTGACTACCGTGACCGCGACGTTAGGTGCAGATTTATGAACTCCCCGACCTCCCTATAATATGATAGAATCATTGATGTGATTTGCTTCAGCAGAAAACCCTTAGGCCCTGTCGTAATTTAACGTTTTCATGAAATTCATGTGTTCTAAATTGGAGTTTTGGACTGTGCTTCATATGGATTACATCACCCGATAGTTTAAGATAGTAAAGTTGTGCAGGATCGATATAGGATGCCACTTGTTGAATTCGTGCAATGTTCTCTTTAAAACTTAGTAATTAACTAATTATGTGTCGAATTGTGTTCTGCTTGCTCTTGTAACATTCCCTGGCGTACACATGGAAGTATGGAACATAGCGATGGCTCTATCTCTAGTAATCTGCATAGATGCTAAATGTTTGTCATTATATGATCTAGGTTTGTCAAATTTGAATATTGAACATTAATGTGGGACTCGCAGATACAATTTGCTATAGCAGACTTCAGATGGTCTTGGCAATTGGTCCTGACTAAGGATGTCAGGTCATGAATTTTCAATATTTCTTGTGATACATTCATAAGTTAGCAACTGGGCTTTGGCTGCTCTAGCCTACTACTAAGGTTGAGGGCTCTTACAGATAACTGATGTTTTTGTGCTTATCAAGGGTTTCTGATGGGCAATGATTATGCCATCTGTAATTTTTTTTATTTGTATTCATCATCATTTGATGTGTTGATTGTGCTGCTTTCTTGTGCGCTCAAGTTTCCTTTTTCTTTGCAGACGTAGGAAAGATGATGGTGCAGAGCTAGAAGCTGATCCAGAAAGGGATCAAAGGACTGTATTTGCCTTCCAGGTTGGTTTCACAAGTAACTTTGTTTATTACTCCCTCCATCCCAAAATATAGCAACTTCGAGCATTCAAAATTTGTTCTGAAATATACCAATTTCTCTACCTACTCACACATCTCAACTAATCACAACCGTCATCCATTTAATTTTTCCACCTACTTACTCATCTTAATCACAATCATCCCCTATTTAATTCCACCTACTTTTTTAATAGTTGTGCCATCCTCCAGATGTTCTTATATTTTGGGACCGAGAGTATTATTTTCCTGCTTATGCATTATGCTAATGTTCATCAGCGTTACTGCAGCTATCTTTGAAGGCGGATGAAAGAGATGTCTATGAGTTCTTCTCAAGAGCGGGGAAGGTGAGAACACGCAATGTTTACATCACACTTACCTGATTTGAAAATGTGTCCATGTTATAGTATTTTGTACTTTGTGTGTCATAGCATTGATCCACACTAAAACATCAAATTAATGACACAGTTGGACTGATTTTTTATTTATTAATGTTGATGTTACTTTGCATATGAGATTGAGACACATTGGGTTCTTCACTTGTTTATTGACTCATCACTCATGCTAAAACTATTTGATTGTCAACTGTAGTGGTAGAGTAACTTTTAGTAGTCATCTATTCCTTTGTTTGATTGTTGAGCTTTCTGGTTGTATTAAATTTTTATCCAAGCACCTAATTATTGCTCTTACTCCTCTGTGAAGGTTCGTGATGTTCGCCTTATTATGGACAGAAACTCGCGGCGCTCCAAAGGAGTTGGGTGAGTTATTGGTTCCTCTTTGTTTGCTGTGATGTACATTCCTTTCACTGGATGGTTTTGCTAGATTGTTCATGTGTCTTTAGCTTTAACAGTTTGAATTCCAGAATACTAAGCCATCAATGTGTGGGCTAAGATTTTGACTCTCTTCCATAGGATTGTTGTTAGTCATGGATGGCTCCTTGCTTCCAGTAACCACATGCAAAAAACTTTGAAATAAGAGATTATACATGCCACTAGAAAAGAAGATAATGAAAGAATATGTGCACATATGATCAGTACACCAATCTGTTGATTAATGGAACTTTTTGGGAATATCAGGAGCTTTCAATAAGCTAGTACATGCCATGCTTAATGTGCTAATTTGGAACAAGTGCATAAATGCAAACAAATCACATTACAGAAGCAACAAAAGTCTTTCTGGGATCCTCTATGTAAACTAGGATTAGCCAAATCTATGCCATGTTCTTGGCAAGAGAACCATAACTTGGGAAAAAACCCAAATGTGTTTCAATCAAAATATACTTGGTAGCCTGGGCATCTGCTAGTTCAACTTCCAAGTGCTATGCCTTACTTGTGTATGCATTGAATTGCAAATTTGTACATCTTTTGTTTAGGCTGGTTGAGCTTTTTGTTAATGAATCAATGCTATACAACAACAACAACAACAAAGCCTTTCTGCTGTATGAGGATAAATGCTATTCATTTTGATTGAATGAATCAATGCTATACGAGGAAATATTTAGTTGCAATGACCTAAATCTCTTCAGAAAGCTTTTATAAACAATTTGTTTTGTTCAAAATTTTCTTTGGAAATCTAGTTGATCGATAACTTTTCTGCTGTGAATTTTACCAATCAGACCTTCTCATACATTTTGTTTTTGATCTTCTTTTGGTTGCATAATCATTTATATAGTTCATAATTGATTTTTTCATGGGGAACATTTTTCATCAGTTTGTGATACTCAACAGGATTGCACACTGAAATATTTATAGTTTGGTCTACCTGCTGGGATTGTCGACAGTTACAAGTAAGATGGAATATTAGATCATTCTGATGCTGTCAGCAATCTAGGACAGTTGATTCCAGATATTTGACAAAACAGTTGGTGCAGGTTTCTAGGAAATAACAAGGATGCCCAAGAACGAAACTAAAAAGCTTGCTGCACACAAAAGTTTAATCCAAATTTCAAAGTTTCTGTGAGCTTATTTGGGGGAAAAAGACTTAACATATATGAGATTGCCCATAAAATCTACTTTCTTACAGTTTTTTTGTTGGATATTCTGATACGAGTACTAAAGATCTATCTAAATTGGCAGGTACATTGAGTTCTATGATGCTATGTCTGTTCCAATGGCAATAGCTCTAACTGGTCAGATGCTTCTTGGGCAACAAGTGATGGTTAAGCCCTCAGAGGCTGAAAAGAATCTAGTTCAGTCAAATGTGGCATCAGGTGGAGTAGCTTCAGGTGGAGCAAGAAAGTTGTATGTTGGCAACCTTCATGCCAACATCACTGAGGATCAACTGAGACAGGTGAACGACTGAATCTTTTATTTTAGCACAAACCGTGATGCATTTTTCTGCTTCTATCTTCTTTCGTACATTGTTTCCCCAGTGTGTCCATTATAAAACATAGTAAATATAATGAAATCGAATCAGTGCTCAGTTTTTGTGTAATTGCCATCTATTTTCATTTAGGCGTAGGTGGTTTCTTTGGTTCTTCATTTTAATATAGGCTGGTTGTTAAATACTTAATATTTAACTTCTTATAACACTAGTTTGACGGAACATAGCCACTTTGTCGTCCTCACACTGGTTGCTGTTCCTCAAATTATTCACCAAAATTGTCCTGAAATAAAATGACTTGTGATAAAGTAGCTCATGTTGAGGAACCAATCATCTAGGATTTTCGTTCAATTGGTAGTTGCAGCTAGTTTAAAATTAAATACATTATTTTCTGTGGAGCTAAGCACTAGGCAATATAAGCAAATTTTGTATTTTTCTTCCAAATGTACTTTTCACCTTGAATAAATCAATTTTGTGTAAATAATGGTTGGTTCTGAGCTAAAAAAGTGGTATCATTGTCAACCTGTTATACTTGAATTGGATTTATTTGGCATTTTTTAGTGCAAATCAATAGTTGGGCGTACTGAAATTTCTGTCTGAACTTTAGCCACCATATCCATATTGCAGGTATTTGTGCAGATTTTATCAATGGACTGTAGGGCTTCCTTGTTGGGAAAGTTTTAGCTTAAGATGCTATGCTTATATATACTTTTTAATGTGCATCTTGTTATGTGGTATAATGGATACTCTATTTCAGGTATTTGAACCATTTGGGCAAGTGGAGCTTGTCCAGCTGCCTGTAGATCCACTTACTGGGCTATGCAAAGGTTTTGGTTTTATCCAGGCAAGTTTCCATATATTACCTTGAAGCTCTGAAGGTATGACCATGAATTGATCCTTGTAATGCTTATTATTATTCTTGCAGTTTGCGCGGCTTGAAGATGCAAAAGCTGCTCAGAGTTTAAATGGTCAGCTTGATATTGCTGGAAGAGTAATTAAGGTAGCATTTCTTAATATGTATATCGATTTGAAACAATGCTAAGAATACATAAGACAACTCTTATTTGTTCGAATCAGGTCTCGGCTGTTACTGAGCAGGCTGGTATTCAAGTCGGGGGTGCAACTACTGGAGATTTAGATGATGATGAAGGTGGAGGTTTGGTGTGTTTTTCAATCCCTTCCTTCTGTTACTGGGTATTCATATTTTTAGGAATGTTTTTTGCTTTTTGAAATCTTGGGATTATGCAGAGTATCTTGAATTACAATTTTTTGGTTGTGCTCACCCTTGCTAAGACTTTATTTAATAAATGTTGGTATGGAGGAATAACTGTCTGCAAGTTTATATCATTTGCTCTTTCTATTACACTTTGCACCAAATAATTCCTCTACAATACGAGTGGGGGACATGGGAAAAAATATAGAGGTTAAACTATTCAGAAATTCTTTGTTGAAAGCATTTTTTTACTATAGTTATTCTCATTTCAACAAAAAACAATGATTTCTGTGCAATAAGTTTGAGCACTAGATGCTGTCGCAGTAAGGAATCATCAACAAGGGCGTTCTAGTGCGTTGTAGATTCTTATCCAAGACTTAGCAATGTATAATTTGATGATGCCATGTGAATTGCTAGAAACATGTAAAGTGTATGGCTAACCCAATAAAGAAAGTTTTGTAATGGGACTGGAACAGGCTACCATGAGAAAAGATCTTTCTAAAGAGATTCGATTTGGAACTCTTATATATCCAAGGATTCTAATGGGACTGCAGCAGGCTACCATGAGGCAAAAGGTCTTTCTAAAGAGATTCGATTCGGAACTCTTATATATGCAAGGATTCAAATATGAGCATGGTGTCCCTTTGTGGTTCTCACCCGCCAATGTTTTTTTTGGAACAAAAATGTGCTAATATTGGGATGATTTAACTTCTAAGGGTGTGATTTGATTCGGAACACTTATATATCCAAGGATTCAATATGAGCATGATGTCCCTTTGTGGTTCTCACCTGCCAATGTTTTTTTTGGAACAACAACGTGCTAATATTGGGATGATTTAACTTCTAAGGGTGTGTTCGGCACTCTCTTTTTCTGTCTTACTCTTTTGTTTTCCATGGGCACACTTTTCAAAGTGCTAACAGTGTGTTTTTTTGTAAAAAAATTCTATTGGAAGGTTGCTTTAAAACAAATCATGTTAGTCTATTTTTAAGTTTTTTAGCTAATAATTAATTATGCGCTAATGAGTTGCTCCGTTTTGCGTGCCGAGGGAAACAGGATCTGAACCCCCCCCAAATGAACACAGCCTAAGTCCTTTCAAACACTTTTAAGTTCTCGACCATAGGAAGATTGGTTCTCCTTAGTAGTTGGTGCTGATTTATATGCTGTTGCACAGGAATCCGCTTTTCCTACATAATTAATCCATTTTCTTGTATGCTACAAGCATTAGGCATTCAACCACTATCATTGGCATGGTACATTCTATTCTTATTTCGCTTGGTCACTATTATTATTTTGAGACTGCAGCAACATCTTTTTTGTTGCTGCTTATTGTGTACCATTATGTTGCATGGGAAAACAGGGGAGATATGCTGGGCTGTATTAACACCACAGTTTTCTGATAGGTTTTGTGTATTCATGTTCTAACTAAATATGTGCAGGCATTAAATGCAAGCTCTAGAGCTCTGCTGATGCGTAAGCTGGACCGGAGTGGCACTGGAACCAGGTATCTGCATTTGTTATAAACAATATACACTTTGCCCTTTTTTCCTTTGTTACCCTGGTGTTATGTTTTTGCATGACGAGATCAAGTTGTCTTATTCATCTCTGATTGTACTACCTTCGTTCATGCAATAAATAATGTCTTAGAATGCTTGCAGTAAAAACTTCAATATCTTAAATCATTAATACATACAAAAATATTTTGATTTAAAATGTAAAATGATATCAATAGATTTATCATTGAAAATCTTTTCATGAAGTTATATTTTTAATAATTTTTATAAATATATTGTTAGAAGAAGTAATGATGAAACATGTATATTGGATACTGTCTTAATGTCTAAAGCGTCAAGTAAAAAAGAACGTAGATAGTACATCATAATATACAAATGTTTAAAACTCTACTGAGTGTTTGTTTGGGGGGTTGATCCTAGCTTATGTTGTATTCTTACGTGAACTTTTGCCTAGATTTTTAAATTTCTGCAAAAATTGCTGAGTTAGTGATTAGGACAAAAATTGAGTCTTATTCCAGTGATTAAGATGGATGGAATCAATCCTAAATCTCTCTCATCATCATTTTTTCAGGCATAAAGAAATTAGGATAGGTTAGAAATAAAACCCACAGAAGTTATATATCAATGTTCGGTTACTAAAATAGTTGTTTTCATGCACTCTTATTTAAGACCAAAACTTTTAGAATATTCTAACAATTCAAGTCTCGTTTTATTACCTCCTCTCATGTTAATTTTGGTCTTTTTCTTTCTTCTCATATTGTCGCGGCTTAAGATTCTATTATACACGTGTCTTTGGAGGTTTCCGTTGAATATGTTCAAATCATCTCAATCCGTATTAGATAATTTTTTCTTAATTGGTGCTATCCTTAGCCTATAACGTATATTATCGTTTCGAACCCGATCCATTCTTTTATGTCTACAAAACCAACGTAACATATGTATCTTCGTAACATTTAATTATTGAATATGTTGTATTTTTATAGGTTAACATTCTGCGCCATACATCGTAGGTGTAATCGCTATTCTATAAAACTTGTATTTTAACTTTTGAGGGTAACTTCTTATCATGGAGAATATCCGATGTTTTTCGCTATTTCATCCACCTTGTTTAATTCTATGTCTAACATCTATCTTCATTAATATCTCCATCTCTCTATAGTATTGATCTTAAATAACGAAATGTATTCTTCTTGATCACTATTTGATCCTCCAAACTAATATTGGTCAAACTAATATTTTCCTTCTCATGTACAGTAGTGCTAAAGTCACATATCATATATTCAATTTTAGTTTTGCTGAGTCTAAAAACTTTTAACTCTAGAGTTTGCTGCTGTAACTCTAGCTTTCTATTCACCCTTGCTCGACTTTCATCTACTAAAACTATATTATCAGCGAAAAGTATACACCAAAAGATATCTTTGGTATGTTTCTTGTGAGTTTATCCATGACCAAGTCAAAAAGATAAAAACTTAAAGTCGACTCTTGATATGGTTCTATTTTAATTGGAAAGGTATTTGTGTCTTTGTCATTTGTTAGAACCTTGGTCAAAACATTGACATATCTTTAATAAGTACAATAGACTTTGTTGAAACTTTATGCTCGTCTAAAGCTCACCACTTATCTTTTTTTTATTTTTGTGTAGGTTTTTCTTTTGCTCCCTATACCGCTTTATAACTTGTTTTATTAAAAAAATTATTTCTATGGTTGACTTTTTGGACATAAAATCAAATTGGTTTATGGAGATCCGCGTCATTCTTTTGAAACGATGCGTGATAATTTTATAGTATGGTTCATCAAATTAAATCCTCGGTAATTAGTACAATTTTAAATGTCTTACCGGTACTAATATATTTTTACTTCACTCTTCGGACATCTTGTTCGATCCAAAAATATAGTTAAATAACTTGATCAGTTATACAATAGCTAAAACTTTAAGACTTTTTTACATCTTGATTGAGATAACATTAGGGCTCTCGTCTTATCCTGTTTCATCCTTTTCAATGCTTATAATTTTATTTTTGTCAATACCATTATGGCATTATTCATGATTTAATGGAAACATTCTTATTACTGTTATATCTCACGCCATAGAAAATTCCATTCACAGCATGTCCTTTGATTGTTTCTTTGTGGTTATCTGCAGCTTAAATGGTGGTATTGGTGGTGTGAACACATCTGTTGAATTACCGGCTCCTTTGGCAACCACTTCTCTCATACAACCTACAATACCTGCTATTGGAACAGTTCCTGGCATGCATCTTCCTGCTACCACTCAATCTGCAGATATTGGTTCACCTACTGAATTTCTATTGCTGAAGAACATGTTTGACCCTTCTGTGGAGGTATTTTATATATTCATGTTTTAGTTTCTTTATTACTCTCCCTTCATTTTAGATGCGTGCCTTTTATTTTTATTGTATGATTCAAAATGTTATTTGTTTTAATTTTAGCCCACCAAATTGTATATGTTTGCATCTGATCAACTGAATTGAATGCTCATTTTTTTACAGACAGATCCTGATTTTGATTTGGATATCAAAGATGATGTCCAGGATGAATGTTCAAAGTTTGGTGCAGTAAATCACATTTTTGTTGACAAGTAATTGGCTCACCTTTTCTTTGGCAAATTATCTTAAGCTTATTAGGATAAGCATACTGCAGTCATCCACCTAAATATTGTCAGTAACATGTAAAGTATATATTTGCCTCGACTATGTGCTCAGTTGCTTGCACAAATAGCTATATCCATGCCATCTACAGTTCCGTGGTAATCCTGCTATATATTTTTATTGTATGATTCAAAATGTTATTTATCTGCTTGGAAAACTGTCCTTAGTTTGTGAAGGTTCATTTTTACTGCTCTACAACTCTGGTAGATTGTCAGTCAGTACAAATATGCAATGCAATTTCAAGTCAATTTAACATGCCTACAGAATGGTTCACATGGTGCTCTATGTTTGCTTTCAACTTGGAATCATCTAACCTTGATTATTATTGCTTTTTTGGAACAGAAATACTGCTGGCTTTGTGTACCTGCATTTCGATAGTGTAGCAGCCGCTACAAATGCTCAACGCGCACTTCATGGTAGATGGTTCGCAGGAAAGATGATTACAGCGACCTTTATGGTAAGGATAACATTACCCTGGTATTGTTTGTGTATCATGTGCTTGTTGCTTATTTTGATTGAAATCTCTCTTTTTTTTCCTTTTCAGACTGCTCAGCAGTACAAAATGAAGTTCCCAAACTAGCATACTAATGTGGGCATCTGGTGAAGATTGACTTGGCAGACGAGGGGATGAGGTGAATCTGGAGCCGTTCGGCCGTTCAATCGAAGTTGTAGTGGAGCAACTACATGATTCGTTTCCTGTAACATTATGACAATATTTGATGAATCTCTGTCCGAATAGTTGCTTCATAGTGATGGTTGAATGTGATTAATTTCCCATCACCTTTTTTGAGAGGAATTGCCCCTGGTGACTAATGCTTCTGAAGGAATGTAGTCACATGTTCCAACATTTGTCTACAAAGTAGAATTTGAATTAGAAAGCCGTCCCATTAGTACGCATGTGTTGGTATGTGAGAGAAAACTCCCTAGGCCCATCTATGTGGATAGGCCGTTATATCGAAATCCTAGCCTGCCAAACTGGGCCTAATCCAGAAATTTATCGCATGGGGACTAGGCCGGGAGTCCGGGATCCCGGCCATGATTGGGGCCCTACAATGGTATCTCATGAGTCCCCAAATCACTGCTCATTCATGGGCCCTGAGCCCTGATGTGGTAGGGACAAAACTCCGTACTTCTGTACACTCGAAGCGTGCGGTATTGCAACCGTTGTCCCGAACGCTTGGACCGATGGCAGGCTCTGTCATTAACTCCACAGTAACACCTGCTGCGGTTGCGATGGAGCCGTGCGCCGGTGGGGCGGCGGAACTGATAAGGATGATCAAGCATCCAAAATTGCCCACGTCGCGTTTGAAGTGTGCTGTCGGAATCGGAATGTACCCTGTCGCATTTGCCATTTGCCCGTGGACGCGCGAAAGGCCCACGGTGTCAAGCAGCTGTAACTACGCCCGAAAGTAGCGCAACTTTCTCGGGTCTTTGGCATGGTTACAACACAGCGTTTTCTGGCTTATGTTGTACCGCAGTATCGAAAATTAATCGAGTACAGCAGCAAGCAAGGTTGTAATGGAAGATGTGGGCACGACAGCACCACGGGACTCTCGGGCGGTCGCAACTTCCAGTCGAAAACACAGCATTATCTCTTTTTCAGCTACATCATGTACCAACACTAACTTGCGTGCGATAATAGTGTGCCTGACTGGCCTTGTCAACGTTGGAACCAAATTATGTAAAATCATCTTTCATAACACCTTTTTTTATTTGATATTTATAGCTTGAATAAACCACAAACATTCATATTATTAGCTAAGGATACATTATCTATTATGCTGTCACTTGTGGGTCGCTCGGAGTAACACGTGTAATAGGGCACAGAATTAGGCTAGTGCGTCTACCTGCAAGTTAGCCCAGGTACCTCCTGCATGTCAACATCTTCAGGCAACATTCCATCGGGCAATTTCCAGTCAAAATGGTACAGAAGGCTAGCCAAAGGAAACTCTACGTTTGCCATGCCAAGATTCATGCCTGCACACATTCTACGCCCTGATCCAAATGCAAGGAATTCAATGTTGCTTCCCTCTACACTTGCATTCTCAAACCTCTATGGCTTAAATTCCTCAGCATCATCCCAGTATTTCGGGTCCCTAGATATTACCCATACATTCACAGATATGGTTGTGTACTTTGGTATGCCATAGCCCATAACCTTGCATGTCTCACGGCATTTACGAGTGCATCCTCAACGACTCCTTAGCCACCATATCAAGATAAGTTAACTTGCTAACACCGTCATTCTTGTTCTTTTCTTGGAAAGTTTGATGTACCTACACATGCGCCTTTACCATTACTCTTGGTTTTCGGATAGGTTCTACCCATGATCCACTGTAGTGTGATAGTTGATGTCTCGCTACCCCTGAAACTATATCCTGAAATAGTATCGTTACACAAAACATTATTTATCGGTTGTCAGATCTTACCATTACCATTAGTTATATATAAATGTGCACAATACATAGCCTAAATTTACACAACATACCTAAACTTTCATGTTTGGCTAGATTAGAATGATTTCTTACCCTTTTATAATTTTGGCAAACATATAGTTTGTTCTTTAAAAACTTAGGGCCCAATTAGAAGAGTTCCAGCTAGAGTCCAAAAATCTCCCAAACTAGCCGCTAGAACATTTTTCTGTCTGAAATTATAGCTTACAGAAAATAGAACAAAAAGAGAAAAGAACCTCGCCCAGCTTATATAAATAAGGATACCACTACTGAATGAATTTATCTATATAGCATCATGATTAATTACTGCTACAGTTTTGACATTTTTGTCGCCTCATCCTAACTCACTAAAACTTGCATATGGCTAGGCTAAACTTGCGTTACTAAGTATAGTTTGTATTCCCCTAAAAAAATATATATATAATTTATATTTTTTTTGTTATGGATAGGTTAAACTCGGGTTACTAAGGCACCGTTCGAAAGTGGAGTGGCTAGAACTGCTTTTCCTTTTGTTATGAGCATGCCTTTTAAAATGCTAAACGTTATGTTTTTTGAAAAAATAATGTAGAATTTTATTTAAAAATAAAATAAAAATATATTTTTAAAGTTTATAATAGCTAATGCTTAATTAATTATATGCTAATGACTCACATAGTTCCCATTGCCGTGAAAAGTTCCATCCAAACTCTCATTACCTAAGTCCTACGGAATGATCAACCATTTCTGTTTTGAACAATTATATATATATAGAAGGCATGCACATCTTAACACATACTGATATAAATAAAGACCAATGATACATCCTAGACACCCACGAACATGCCTTCTTAACACGCAATCAAAGATACGAAGATTAACGGGTTACCACTAAATACATAAGCTATACAACATGTTCATTCAGGGGAACGCCATAGCAAAAGGCAGCAAGGGCCTCTTGTAAAACGATAGGCTTCATTCTTCCTTGCGTATCTTGATTTTATAGACGGCATCTTTCACGAGATGAAACAGCCACCCACTGTCTTACCGTTAACTTAGTCTAATGGATGTTTGTCACGAATTTAATGTTTTTAGGAGGATAGGGTTTTAGGGTTTTGAAAATTTCAAAAAAAATATTTTTAAATATTTTGATAAAAATATAATTTTTTTCTAAAGTGAAATCGGGACCATTGCCTTCGTTCTACACCTGCTGATCAGGCCTACCTGGCCTGCACAGCCCAATTTGCCTTCAAATTTTATTTAAATGGTCCAATGCCATCACATGGCTCCCTGGTATTCTCTTGCTCTTACTGCTCAGGTCCATTCAGCAGGTCGCCCACACCAACTTACAGCTTGTCTGGCAGGTCCATCATAGAAGACCTAACTCTGCCTCCCTCCCCATGCCTGTAACTCCGCATGACCTCCTCAATCTGCGGCCTCGTGCGACGTCTCGAATAGCGAGAAGCTGAGTCAAGAACGTCGACGCTTGTTGGATTGGTCGTCTCGAACAATGCTTTTTCTTGGTGATCTATTTTGGATTTTTATTTCTGCGCAGAGACATGTCGATTGTGGAGGATCCTGTATTACTTCCTCTAGGAAATATCGATCACAACTGAAGCTCTTCCATGTGATGGGTGATCCCTTGTTTTCTAGGATTGGCAGCAGGACGGGACGGAGCTGGGTTGGACTAGAACGTCTGTGCCCCGGAACCCAACTTTTTCCCTGGCCCCAGAGTGAAGAACGGGGTAGAATCTGCCCCTGCCCATAGCCCTGTGCGGCCCGTCACTTGACTGAGCCCCCGCTGCCCTGAAATAGAGTCCATGCTCTCTTTAATCAACACAGCATAGTGGAGACGACGACAACGATGGCTAGGCATGGGCGACAAGTACCAGCATCAAGGCTGGCGGGGTGGATGGGTTGAGGTTCGAGGCGTGGATGTGCTGGTGTGGAGGAGGAGGGACGGCGGCTCGGGAGGGTAGGAAAGGGGGAGCTAGATTGGAGGAGGATGTGCCAGCGTAGAAGAGGAGGGATGATGACCTAGGAGGCAGGGGAAGGAGGGGGATCCGGATTGGAGGAGGATGCTCTAGTGTGGAGGAGGATGAACTATCGTGGAAGAGGAGGGACGACGGCTTGGGATGTGCCGGCGTGGCGGAGGATGTGTCGGCATGGGCACGGCCTCCTATCTCCTGTGACCCGTGGGCTCAGCAGTGAGTAGTGAGGGTGAGGGAATTGTTGATGCCAAATCTCATGGGGAGTCCAATCGGATCGAACGGAGGTCCGATTGGAGAAGACAGCGCCATGGTCATGCGAAGGCCTGAAATATTTACTTAGCTCCAATACAGGTCCTTAATCTTCGAGATTCGAGAGCGTGCTAGTCAATTTGATTTTGTAATTGACAAGGAGCCATAGGATGAGATTCGTAAGCCAATCGACCGGTGGGCCAATACGACTCACCTTATTGGCTGGGTGTCGATAGGAAAGGTAGTGCTCGAGTATTGGCTGAAAAGCCGATAAAGACATAGACGATAAATACGTGGAATAAAATCGAGAGCTTATAGGCCAAAGAGCCAATAATGCTCCGTACGATAAAAGCGGCTAAAGCGCGGAGTAGGGCTTGAGGGCCAGCGATCATTGTAAGATCACTGTTAGGAGTAGCTTCGATAGATCGGATCGAGCGAGACAGCATTAGACTAGGACTAATGGCATAGAGACGACGGACACTAGATCGAACGTAATGACGAGGGAGAAAAGGGCGAGGTCATCGGCTATTTAACGACCGAACATCCGACGCAGGCCTATCTAAACTTATCGGCTATCTGAGCCGATAGAGAACGAAATGCACTAGATCTCGATGCTAGCCTTGTCGGACATGAACCTGAGAGATCGAGCCTAACCGAGACAGTATCAGGTAAAATCCGATGTGACTAGATCTATCGCTAGCGGATTAATCGTTGAGCGATATGCGAAATAGATATGAGGCTAGTAGTAAGGATAACTCGTCGGCTACCCACTCCAACGAAACGCTACGCGACCACCCACTGGGCCAACGGGTTGAATCGTCTCCATCGATCTCGTAGGTCAAACCTAATCGATACAGTACGATACTAGGGATAGAGGAGGAAGACCAATGTACCAACAAGTCTCACGCGGACGTGATATGGTACGCCTGATTAGACTAAGAGATCGAACCTAACCGATATAATCTTAGATAGAGCAAAATGAATCATGGTAATAATGAGACTTACCTCATTGGTAAAGATCGAACTTAGCCGATGCAGCCTCGCGTCGAGAGCTATAATCTATCGAGAAAAACCTAGACGAGCTAGGATAATGATGTGCCGAAGTTGTGTTGTATTGATCTGTTGATATCTTACAAGCTTTCAGGGGTATATATTTATATCTTGAGATTACAGTCCGACGCGATTACAATAAATATTAGATGTTATTTTCTAAAAATATAAAATAAAACTAATCTCTAACAAGTTGTAAGGCTAAATAAACTTGTCTAGCTTGTGTAATATATTATATATAAATAAACACTATATCGTGGTTTTTACGACTCCTACTTAAATTCGGTCTCATCTGTATAATCCTCCGTCATTAAATAGATCGAATCCATTCTTAATCTGTCTAATCAATTTTCGGTTTTTTATGTCAATCCGCATGAGCTGATCAGTTTTTCATTTATCCGCAGATTCTATTTGAGCAAATTTAATTTGGGCCTATATTTACTTTATATATGGATATGGGAATTGCTCCACCAACTGAGCCATTGGCCTTCGGGGCTTAATTTCAGGTCCCACGGGTTTCTCGTGGATGACTTTTATTTTCCGTCTTTGCCCTCGGTCCTCTGTGGGTGGAATATTTCCCACACCCCTGTGTCCCTAGGGGTGGGTCTCCGGTCCTAGTAGGAAATTACCAACCCTACTATTTCCTCAGGTCATAATAAACATCACAACTACTGAATGAATTTTTATCCCTATATCACCGTGATTCATGATTGCTTACTAGCACATTTCTGATATTTTTGGGTCACCTTATCCCTCATTTGACTAAACTTGCATGGCTAAGGCTGTTTGGCGAGAAAGTTCTATACATCTAATTTTTTGTTTTTCACACACACTTCTATGTTTTTTATAAAAAAATTTATATAGAAAAATTATTTAAAAAAATCATATTAATCTATTTTTTTAAAATTTTTTTAGCTAATACTTTATTAATCATGCGCTAATTAGTCTGTTTCGTTCTACGTGCGCAGAAAGAAGTTACCTAACAGTTCCAAACGAATGCAGCCTAATAACACAGTCTAAGCTTGCATTGCTATTTGTAACTTATAAATTTTTTATTATTATATAGAAGATGCACACCCACAACACACATATGAGTACACATCTGAACATACAATTAAACGGAAATCAATGTCACGTCCGTGATACCCACGAGTATACCTTCTTACCATACAGTCGAACAAATAGACTGACGGTACAACAACCATGAGTATACTTATTAACACACGCTTGAAAAAAGTGATATCAATGATATATGTCTGACCTCCCTAATTTCTTATTAAAAACTTAGATGTATACGTGCAAATCTAAGAATCAAGATTTGACTTTAGTGAGTTGAGTCGGGTCCATCTGTTTGTAAAGTCACTGATTTTGTCTTATCTTTTCATCGTATTTTTAAATCACTACATCAACATCTAAAGTCTAGTCTAGTTTAGTGTGATCCTTACCAAGATTAAATCGAAAAAAATATAATCTTAATTAGCATAGCATCATATCTATGTTAATTCAGAATATTAAAAAGTAATAAAGAAATATGAAGTCGCCGTGCATGTATATAAAAATTGCACCTTTTAATTTATATCATGTAAGTTTAGGCTATTCATTATGTAAGTTTAGGTGACTGACATAGAAGAAAAAAAAAAGACGATTGATAAACAAAAAAAATGCTCTTTTTATTTAGGTTGTTGGAAGTTGTTGGGAAGGGGGTCGGTGGTGAGGAGGAAATTACTTACAAATAGAAGCACGACGACCATTTCGCTGGTAATTTGGATTGGAGTCTCCTTTCTGAAGCCTCAACAGGACGTCGCGGAAGCACTCGTTTCTGGGCATCGCCTCCCCGCCATCGCTTCTCTTGTCCATCATTTCCACTCGTTCTTGAATGATCTGCTCCAAGATATGCTCTATCTTCTTTAGGCTGGCGAGCGCCTTGCGCGGCGCCGTGCCAAGAATCCGCGCGAGCTTGCTCGACGGGAAGATGTCAGCAAAGGTGAGCCATGTCGTCTGGTCCAAGGCAGTGAGAAGGGCGTCCAGGAACTCGTCACGGTACTTACTCCGGCTGCCAACGCAGCACCTCACCAAGATGTCGTTGATGAGCTTGGCTATCTTGTCGCTGAGGTTCACGGCCTCGCCGGCGACGGCGGATGCGGCCAAGTCCCGCACGAGGATCGCTGCCTCTTCCTCGCGGATGCGCCGGAACGACTTCACCCGCGCGGCGGTCAGCAGCTCTAGCGTGCAGAGCTTCTTGAGCTGCCGCCACCGCTCGCCGTAGGGGGCGAAGGCGAGGTCGTTGCCGCCGAAGGTGATCATCTCGATGGTGGTGCTGATGAACCGGTCGGCGAACTTGATGTCGTGGTTCTTGAGGATTTCCTCCGCCGCCTGCGGCGACGACACGACCACCGCGGGCACCTCGCCAAGCCAAATCTGCAGAGAGGGCCGTGCTTCTCGGCGAGCGTGCGCATCGACCGATGGATGCTGCCGATCACCGGCAGCGTTCATGGCCCCGGCGGCAGGTTAAGCCTCGGCTTAGCGGCAGTACAAGATACCAGCTTGGAGATGAGGTTGACGAAGACAACGGACAACACCGCCAGGGCCAGCAGCAGCTTGTCGTCCATGACAGATACTGCGAGGAGCTGAAGGAGAGATAGGCTACCATAATATAAAATAAAATTTTTTCTATCGTGTATTAAGACATGCAGTATAGTAGAAGTAGGATTAAAGAAACCGATATAATCATAAATGCGTTGAGGTAGTAGATAAAATAGTTAATCATCGTGATCTTGATGTCGATCAATGTCGTAACGAGCAGTCTGTCCACCAATATCTATATATTTAGGGTTGAAATGTTAATTGCGGGAGTAATAACACTCGCAAGTAGTTAGAGTTTTGCTCGAGATAAATAGAGATATATTTCTTTGACTTCCTCATCTTCCTATATATAGGTTTTCTTACTTGAATCTAGGGTACTATGAGTCCATCCGGATCTATATCTAGCTTTTATCCAAATCACATTTAAATAAATATTTCAACCTATTAAGTATGCGACTCTATAGATTCACGTATATTTGGTCGTGACTTGGAAATAGCTTTTCGGTTACCCTGTTAATAGCAGTTTCTCGCTTACCCCAAAATATACGTAAAGATCATATTGGCTAAATTTGTAATGTTTTTATATATGAATTTCTTTTTCTTACGATATCTATCGAGCTTAAGGTGAGACTTATATCATTCTCTTAATAAATCAATACTCTCTCGATTCTTATAGTCATGCACTTTTATAATCTAATATATCGAGAGAGTTAAAGATATCTCTATTATAGGAAGAATAAAATATATCTTGATTACTCATATCCCACTGTATATTTCATAGTAAACTTGAAATATGAATATACTGTTATGTTATGTTATGAAGTAGTGTTTGATAGTCTCAAAATAAGTTATGATAATATTAAATCTAAGAACTTCATATAAATACTATTTAAAATTAACTGATGACACTATAGTATAGCGGATCTATTTAATATATATGTTTACTAATATATATCCATATTATCGATTTAGTACTATTATCTATAACACATGATCATCAATCAATGCTCATTTTATAATTATATTTATTTCTCATATGATATATGATTAGAAATCACTTATAAATAACAACATCTAAAATTAGGTAACTTAACACATTCATGGATTAATAATGATAATATCTAAATAGACATAGCAAATGATATATATAACATCTCCAAATTATCCGCTCCCGCATATCATTAACAGCTTCATTCCTACAGTTGGTAAGTAGAAGCTGCATCATAAATAGGCAAATAGGCATGGCAAGTGACAACTCGATGCTGTTCACTTGCTACGATCTTTTTTCGATCTATGATGGCCCCACACAATGAGCCGCCGGGTTATGGGTTATGGCGACGTACGTGATCTGAAATATGGCTACTTTGTAAGTGTAACGGTGCCAATCATGGGCACACCAAGTAGCACTGTAGCAGTTTAGTCCAAGCTAGGACAGAGTGGCTATTCTGCCTCCCTTGTGAATTGCACACAACATGGGCCCAACTCCATCCACGCCAACAGCACGCCCATACGCACCGCACCGCACCATAGTATCGGGCCCAAGATCGTCAGGATGCGTTGTTTTTTATCGAAGCGATTTCGGATCGGATCCTAAAAGATTTTTTCAAATTTAATTTAATATTTATGTCAAGTATATGTACCCTTTTACTTAAAATAATAATATCATGATAATCAAATTGTTAAAACCACGATACCTAGGATATCTCTGTACCGATCCTTCCCGAAAACGATCCACAGTCCGATACGTGGGTACATCATAGGATCGGATAATACCACCACCCCCTCTCGTGATACAACCATCACGTGGCGCGAAAGTAACACCCATGTGGGCCCACGCTGCCGCCTCGCCGTTCTGTTGTGTCGGTGCGTTCCTCACGCAGCAGCACGTACGCGAACTGCGATTAGGCCTCGGCTAGCGATCGCCCCTGCCATGTCGATTTCTCCAGCCCTCTACGCCGGCCCTCAAGTACACATGGTTGATAGTAATATATATTTAACCATATATCTTATTTTAAAATAATAATAATTATTTATTTTATTATGTTTTGGTTTATTATTAATGGTAATTTAAATATTGTTTATATATTTATACAAAATTTTTAAATAAGATGAATGATTAAACATGTGTTAAAAATCAATGGTATCATTTACGAAAAATTGGAGGGAGTAATATAGTAAGCAAAGTTGGCAGTGCCTGTGCGCAAAATTCCAGCTATTTTTTACAGACACGTTCACATCCGGTTGCATGTAACCCGAGTACAAATCTTATCTTTCACGTAGTAAACTTTTCTGGGTGTACATTGCTAAATTACATGAGGTGGGTCTGAAGTGATCACCTTATCAGAATGCACATGTGTGATTGATCAAGCTGAAATTTGAAGTTTGGGCATGCCATCATATGTACTCTCAGTACGGTACATATATCAACCGAATTTGACATGTAAACAGGAATTCAGGATACCCAATTTTACTGTAGATATTAGGAATGCCGCCTTCAATGGACGGGAGAAAAGACCAACATATTGGGATAGCATTAGTAGCATGATGTGTTTTGAGAAACCGCTCTAGATATGTATACGTTGATACCTAATTAAACACTGCTTGGAGCAACACGAGTAACAGGATGCAATTGTAGGCTGGTGCGTTTAGGTCCAACTAGTCCAGGTGCCTCCTGCAGATCGATGTCCTTGGGCTACATTTGATTAGGCAGTTTCCAATCGAAATGGTAAGGCATACTAGCCAATGGGAATTCTACATTTGATTAGGCAGTTTCCAATCGAAATGGTAAGGCATACTAGCCAATGGGAATTCTACGTTGGCCAGACCAAGGGTTATGCCTGGAAATATTCTACGGCCAGATCCAAACGAGAAGGAATTCAAAGTTACTTTCATTATGATCTATATTTATGTTTTCAAACCACTCTGGCTTAAACTCCTCGGCACTCTCCCAATACATGGAATCCCTACATATCCCTCACGCATTCACAAACACGATATTGCATATCCCATGACTTTGCATGTCTCACGACATTTACCAGGGGCTAGGAGTGGAACTGGGCAATGCATTCTCAAGGACTCCTTGGTCACCATCTTGAGATAGCTTAACCTAACATCATCATCGGTAACAATGTTCTTTCCTCACAAGGCTAGCCATACCTCAGAATGAGCCTTTGCCATGGCCCAGTTCAGAGTGGCGCTTGATGTTTCTCTGCTCGCCAAAAACACGTCCTATAATGATTTTGTTCTTTATCAATACCATGATTCTTTATTATATCTGAATCAAATAAATTTGTAGAATATGTAGGCTAAACATACACAACAAGTATGTATGTATCCTGTACTTGCGAACACTACCTAGTACAACTTTATCTTTTATGTATTTGTATGGTTATGAAAGATGCACGTTTACAGTTGTCTAAATCAGAATATTTATCATACTTTGAGGGGCGTCACCAAACATACAATTTGTTTGTTAGGAGTACTTGGGAAAGTAACAGCTCCAATAATTCTAAGATATATGTATGCCTTGCCCTAGAAATTCTTGGAGCTAGAGTTAGGTGTTAGGAGAAGTATCCTTTTCATATTTTAAACTAAAAAATATTTTTTCAAGCCACGATACTATTTTAGCGCACAAATTTCATATTTAGCAGTCTAGTTTATGTAGTTGATTTCATAACTGGCCTTCATAATAACTTTTTGTTTGGAGTTATAGTTTTGTAGAAAAGAAAAATAATAACAATGATGAGCATCAGTCTTATGAAAGTTCTAGGTTTGTTACCCTCCACTCACCTAAATTTGCAGACATAACCTAGAACTGAATTACAGAATTTGCATAGAGGCTATTCGAAACTATTAATTTTCCCATATGCAGGTTTATGGTGACAAATAGAAAATATGAACGGACTAATGAATAGAAAAAATTGATTACCTTTGATTCAGCTATAGTTTAAATTTATAGCAAGTTTAAATTGGATTTAAAATACACTGGTGCTTTCTTGTAGAGGTTGATTCGACCTACGTTATGTGTTAGACAAGGCAAAGAACTATGGTCTGACCTTAGGTTTATGGGCCAAGACCGCATCAATCAATCGTCAAAATCAATCTATTATCTCAATTCTCTATATTTTATATCTTCCTCCTTTCTACATATACCCCACGTTTATTTACCCTTCAATCCGCTAAATGCTCGGTGTCTCTCGTCTCTATGGTGTTAGAGTTTGTTCTAGTTGGCCTGCAGAGTCAAAGATAAACCGGCGCACATTCACTCTAACAGGATCCCTCCTAAGTAATTATTCGATGGTATCTACCCCATTGCGGTGGCACGTATGTGGGTGTCGTTGCAAGTTGTACGCAATGTGCTCAAATATGTCTTGGCGCAATTCGTCAACAATAGTGTTCAACCATGTGAATAAATAAAGGTGGTAGAGAGGTAACCTTACGTATAAAAGCACAATGATGGTTTCATTTGTAATTGAGATCGGTGTGTCACTTTCCTTCTACGGCCTCAACAGGACATTAGAAAGTACTTGTTTCCAACCATCTTATCTACGCCGGTGCTCCTATCATTAATTTCCTTCCGTTCTTGAATGATCTGCTTCAAGATGTGCTCGATCTTCTTGTGGCAAGCGAAAGCCTTGGGTGGCGCTATGCCAAGCATCCGTGCCAGATTGCTCGATGGGAAGACGTCGGCAACGGTGAGCCATGTCACCTACTCAAAGTAGTACAGAGGAAATCAAGGAACTCATTGTGGTACTTACTCCGGTAACCAATGGAACACCTGACCACGATGTCATTGATGAGCTTGGCCATTGTTTGAATGAAACCCAATAGAGATTGAGTCGCAAAATAAGTGTGTATTATCTTAGGATTGTCTGTGGGAAGTAGATAATATATTTTTATATTCCCATAATATACATAAAAAATTATATAGCTATCTTAGAAGCTTTTCCAAGGTAAACAAGTGACCGACGGGTGCCCCCACTCCTAGACTAACTGATAAAATCCTAGAAGATTAGAAAGGACGACCCATTAAGTTCTATGCCAGGTGAATCCCGTGGATTTTAGGATTGACAACACGATGATGTGCTCTCGAGATCTGTGGTCTCGACAGTCACTTCTACGCCGCGCTTGCCTGGAGTTAGTCAACCGGATAGGCAAACTCCTTGAATGTTCTCGTCTTGTCACCATAAATATGGTTTTGATTGGCCCCACGGTCTCCAAAGCCTCGCTTTTTGCTTGGTCACTCAGAGTCATTTAGGCTTTGGCACAATGGGCTCCAAGTGCCCTCCGAATGGTTCTAGAGCCTTCTCGGAGCATATCCTTAGGGGTGACCTACTCCCACCTAGAGGAGGGCTAGAGCCACTTCCCTAATAGTAGCTCCTCAGGGGCTTGGGCATGATGATGATGAAACCAAGGCCTTTTATACTTCATGAACCCCACATAGTTTGAGAAAATCGAAGGGACACTAACAGTCAACCTTCACCTAGTCCCTACCTTGATCTTCCTACCTTTGATGGAGATGTAATTGAATCGGGTCCACCATGATGAGGTGTGGCAGGCGTTCTGGGCCATGTATTGTGTGGGGCGTCGTGCCTCCTGGGTAGGTACCCTAAGAATATCCTCTGCTATCGCGCTAAGCATCAAAGGCTAATAGCCTCTACTGCAACAAACATTGTGAGCACTTACCCTCTGCCATAGACATCGAGGAATAATAATCTCTGCTACTATGCCAAGTGTCAAAGGCTAATAGCCTTCACCATAGCAAGTATTGATAGCACTTGTGCTCCACCATAGGCATCGAGAAATATAACCATCTCTCTGCATTTTATTGTGCACATGCATATGTTTCCTACAAATATCATAGTTAGAGTATACATACCCTCAGCTACATGTCAGAAAGACTCACTCCGCTCCATATGTTAAGGCTAGAGTACAACTACCCTTGGCTATCATGTCAAAAAGACTTGCTCCGCTCTAAACGTCAAAGCAAGAGTATACATACACTCAGCTATCACACTGGGAAGACTTGCTTCGGTCCATGTGTCGAAGCTAGATTATACATACCCTCGGATACCATGCTAGGAAGACTCGCTCCGCTTCACGCGTCGAAGCTCAAGTACAACTACCCTCGACTATCACACCGTGAAGACTTGCTCTACTCCGTGCATCGAAGCTATAGTATACATACCCTTGGCTATCATGTTGGAAAGACCTTCTCCGCTTTGCTTTTTGAAGCTAGAGTAGACACCCTCGGCTGCCACGCTGTGAAGACTTACTCCATTCTAAGCTTTTAGTACACTTGAGTGTTTGTATTTCTAGATCCTTATAGCTTCTAGTCTATACTAGGTGTGGAGTTAGCCAAAGACCGCACTCGCATGCTATTACAATAAGTAGCATCTAGGTGGAAATGAGTAGCTTTCGACCATCCCCATGAAGATTCGAAAGGCCTTGCCTCTATCGAACGATGCGGCCTTTACCGGCCAAGGGGCTCTGAATGCCCTTGCCTCCACTGGTCGAGGAGGTCGAGTTGCTCATTTGCCTTCAACCATCCTCACGAAGCTCTAGAAGGCCTTGCCTCCATCGAGCGATGTGGTCTCAACCACTTGATGGGGTCAATCTCCACTGACCGATGGGGTCGAGCTATGCCTCTGCCTTTGGCCATCCTCGTGAAGCCCCGAAAGGCCTTGCCTCCATCGAGTGATGCGGTCTCTATCGGCCAAGGGAGTCAATCCCTGCCTCCACCATCATCCATCCCTGCAAAGCTTTAGAAGGCCTTGCCTCCATCGAGCGATGCGGCCTCCACCAGACAAGGGGGTTGAGCTACACCTCCACCGTCGGCCATCCATATGAAGCTCCAAAAGACCTTGCCTCCATTGAGCAACATGGCCCTAGTTGAGCCTTTGCCCTTGCCTCCATCAAGCAATCCGGCCTCCATCGACCGAGGGGGTCGAGTCGCGCTTCTGCCTTCGGCTACCACATCGAACCTTCAGAAGGTCTTGCCTCCGTCAAGCCATGTACTCCAAAGGAGGTAGATCCATTTTGTTATTGACGAGCTCTGGGCACCACCGCCACTGTTGTGAGCCATGGGCCTCCATCTTTTCATAGGCTCCAGATAGCACTATGTCCATGAGCACTCTGGCCCTCGTTGCCACAGGGAAGGAGCTCTACTCGAGCGTTGGAGCTTGCTCCGACTATGGGGATCGGTAGGCCGTTCTAGCAAGCCCTATTTGGTATAACCTTGGTGGGATATCACAACCTTGGATGTCATTCTCGGGAGCCCCTCAACACCCAATGAGTTAGAGTTTGCGAGCATTTGCTCCTCCTGAATCTCATAACCGGTAGATAAGGTGGTACTGCTGGGAGGTAAACCCTACTCCTAGGGTGTTAGATTAACCAGTGTAATAAAGGACTCAAACAACGCTAGGGCACTGACACTCCAATGTAAAGCGTCGAGGGCAATAATGTAATTTTCCATTGCATATGAATAAAAAGAGCACCCTAAGGGGGCAAGATGGCGAACCTCCATCGATTCATCTATTTCATCTATTCTCACTTTGTGCTCTGCTCTGCTCTCCTCTCTTCCTCCCCACTAGACATTAAGAAGAATTTCCTTTCATCAAGAGAAAGGCCCTTGTCGTGTTATTGGGACAATTTGGAATAAAATTCAATAGCTATTCTGAGAGAGATTGAGTGGTAAAATACATGTGTATTCTCTTAAAATCGTATGTGGGAAGCAGATTATAAGCTTTTATAGTCCAACAGTATATATAGAAAATTACATGCTATCCTAAAAGCTTTTCTAGGATAAATGAGATATCGACAGGTGGCCCTACCCCTAGAGTTAACTAGTAAAATTCTAGGAGACCAAGAATGACGGTCTATTAGGTCATAGGCTAAGTGAATCTTGTGGATCTCGGGATTGACAACATGGCGACGTGCTTTTGGAATTTATAGCCTCGATAGTCATTCCTCACCATGCCTGTCTAGAGCAAGTCAATCAAATAGGTGAGTGTCTTGAATGTTCCTGTCTTATTACCATAAATACAATTTTAATCGACTCTACGGTTCGTAAAGCCTCACCTTTGACTTGGCTACTCAGAGGCATTTAGGCTTCACTATTCTTCGAGTGTCTTTTGGAGTGTTTCCGGAGCCTTCACACAGCATATTCTCAGAAGTGACCTACCCCACACGAAGGGGGCAGAACCTCTCCCCCAACAGCCATCTTCGGGGTGTGGTTGACAACCTCACCAGCGGCAGCGGATGCGGCCAGGTCCTACACGAGGCGCGCCACCTCCTCCTCGGAACGACTTCAGCCGTGCGGTGGTTAGCAGCTCCTGCGTGCAGAGCTTACGCAGCTGCCGCCACCGCTCGCCGTAGGGAGCGATGGCCATGTTCTTGCCGGCGAGGTTGATCGTTGCGATGGTGGTGCTGACGTATCGGTCGGTGAACTTGAGGTCCTGGTTCTTTAGAATCTCCTGCGCCACCTCCGGCGAGGACACGACCATCGCGGGAACCTCGCCGAGCCATATCTGCATGAGGGGCCGTGCTTCTCGGCAAGCGTGCGCATCGACCGCTGGATGCCGTGGCTCCCCACGAGGTGGTGGATGCTGCCGATCACCGGCAGCGTCCATGGTCCCGGCGGCAGGTTATGCTTTGGCTTAGCCGCATATGATACCAGTTTAAAGATGACGACGACGATGAGCATGGGGATGGCCAGAGCCAGCAGCAGCTTGTCCTCCATGGTAGTGCAAGGAGCTATTAGTAGCAGCTAGTACTTTCTTGGGGCGATTAAGATATACTCCTACACTTCGTACAAGTTGAAGCATAAATAGCCATGGCGCCTCGATGTTGTTCACTTGGAGTGATTTTCTGTTCGATGCTGTTCACCTGGAGTGATTTTCTTTTTCGAAGTATTACGGATCACACGCATAGCCGTCGGAATTACTGACTTGACGTTATGGAAAAATATGATAACCTGATGTGAAACTAATCTTAGTTCCTAACGTACTTGTCGGAAGCTAATTTGGAACTCAATTATTGAAAGTAAGGCAGAGTTTATGTCATGTTCTAAAGTACTCCTATCACGTAATCAAATATACTAGTCTTGTGTAGGTCAGGCCATTGGGTTTGCTATGTGCTTGTTTGGGTCAAGTGTGTGTTAATCAGCCCAAGTGGGTTTGGTGATTCCTGGAGCAAGTATACAATCTCAATGTAAATGAGAAGCTAGGAATCGGATGAAATATTAGAAAGTTATCCCAAACTCTACTTCTTCCTCGTGTGTTCTTCACCCCAATCTCTTCTTCAAGCTCCTGATCCTTATGCTATGTGGCAACTATATCTTTGGTCTTTTCATTTGTAAGTGTTTGAAGCCGCGCATTCACGCGACTATGATCATCATGTTATGAATGTTGTGTAAGAAAATCTATCAATAATATTATATAATTGAAGAATCTGTTACAGAAAACATATAAAATATGCAGTGCTATTTTAAGAAATAATTTCCCGCATTTGCGTGACTTTTAACCATCCTATGTATATGAGCATGTAATATAAATGGGCACCAGTAAACAATGTTTTGTCATGCCTTTTTTTCTTCATGTTGATCCAACCGCTATTGTTTCCTGGCTTTTTGGCTCATCTCGTGACTTAACCATCCTATTAGAATCAGTGGTCATTGGATCCGTTCTTCTATGCTGTAAGGCTGAATAGCTAAATGACTTTTCAATAACCATTTGAGAGGATAAACGAACGAATTAAAAATAAATTGATATATAAAGTTTTTGTGAAAATCACATCATTTACAAGTTTTGAAAGTATGCACATTAATTAATTCTTCCATTTCTTAAAACAATGGGACTAAGTATGAAAATAATAAAATTATTAGGACTATTAATATATATAGACATTCTATACTACCAGGTGTCCAATAATTAAAATATGCACCTCGCATAAATTTTTTTTACTATAAGTTATTTAAGAATTATATAACTCGTAGTATACTACGTGAGAAGCACGTTTTAGTTTTTGTGCTCTCTTTAACACATCCATGTGTGTGTATATATATATACTATATTGGTGTGTAATAACTAAAGCACGCTTCTCGTATAGTAAAATTAACTTATAGTTGCACATATTTTAGCGCATCCATGTGTTTCTATATGTACATATATATATATATATGTTAATTTCTATGGTTATGTGGCACACGTGTTGTTAGTTGAGCTATGAAACTGATGTATTGAAAATTGAAAACTTACAAGGTCTTTGGCGCAAAAATGTGAGTACCACTCTAGGAGCATTTTTGCAAAAGTGAACTGAATGATAATAAATATTAATAGGGGTGGAATTAAGAAAGTGGCCACGAGGTCACATGTTGGTAGAGATGATCAAACAAACGCACGGCTCCTTTAGAGGCCTAGTTAGGCTAGTTACTAAATGGCCGTGTCGGGACGGCCCACGTGATGGGTGGTGGCTCGACAGGTTGTTTAGCCTGTGAAAAAATTAAAATATTTATAGGAAAAAAATTAAAAATAAGAAAAATAGGAGAATCTATAAAAAAATTAGGGAAAAAATTATAGAAAAAATATAGGATAAGTGAGAAAATTTATTAAAAAGTTTCTAAAATTAATAAACGGGCCAAGTTGGCTTAGAAGGTTGCACCGTCAGCCTAGGCACATAATCTGGTTTTAATTTTTGGATAACATAGTCCTTGGCCATGTAACATTACACGATGAAATTGTTGGGTATGTTACTCATAATTACACGATGGGAGTAATTGTTGGGTATGTTACTCATAATCTGGTTTTAATTTTATTTCTTGACATTCCTTGGCGACACATGTTCCTATCTGATCGATATGGTGCAACATTATGACTCTACTATTGGTGTATATGTGACTTGTAGGTAGAACTTTACATGGGTTGAGTGAGACAAAGATTTTATACTTTAGGTATCCTCATATATAGGCCAAGTAGATTATGCCCTAGATATGAAGTATTTATTAGCTAAAAAGTGCATATAAATTTGAACTCTAGAGATTAAAAAGGTAAAAATAGCATATACTCTTTCTGTTCTTCTTCTAGTTCTTTTTTAAGGTCCCCAAAGAATATATTTCAATTTTACTCTTTCTAATATTATGTCTAGATGGAAGTATTTTTCATAAGAAACTTTTTTTTACGAATCACAATTTTAGAACCATAGGAGTAATTTTTTTTTGAGAATATTACTCACATTCGGGTTATTATTTTTGACATTGTTAATTTAACTTTGTTACGTATGTTTGTAAAATGATATATGATGGTATATTCTATAGTAAATTTATTTTTTTTCATATTTTATATTGTTTTTTGAATAATTTTACCTTTTAAAATATGATCTGGTTAATATATATATAACATGGGTCTTGGCTATTTAATTGTCAATTTAATCATAAAAAATAAAAAAGGTGCAAATGGGAACAAAGTTGTTTATATAATTTAGAACTTATAATTGTTTTATATTATCTTCATGGTTTTCATGCAAACTAACTAAAAATAGGGAAAGAGAGGGGGCATTGGGAACGTGAGGGGAGATCGTTTGAATAATTTTACCTTTTAAAATATGATCTGGTTAAAATATGTATAACATGGGTCTTGACTATTCAATTGTCAATTTAATCATAAAAAATGGGTACAAAGTTGGTTATATAATTTAGAACTTATAATTTTTTATATCATCTTTCATGCAAACTAAAACAACTAAAAAATAGGAGGAGAGAGAGAGGGGCATCATGAAAGCAGGGAGAGGGGAGGGCATGCGTTGCTCCCCTCTTAAAATAGATCTAATGATTAAAAATAATAAAATTGTTTTATTTTTTTCTAAAATTTTTAGGATTTCGTTTAATTTTTAAGAGCTGACCCATGACGGTGCAGTCTTTAGATAATGTTTAACAGACCTTATAGATAGATAGATATTATAAGCAAAGTTGGCGGTGTTGAGCTAAAAATTACAGTAAATTTTTACATACACATGCGTCACATGTAAACCGAGTAAAAATCTTAATCTTTCTTGTAGTAAAATTTCTGGGTGTACATTGCTAAATTACAAGAGGTGGGTCCAAAGTGATCACCCTCATCAAAATACACATATGCGATTGAGCTGGAACTTGTAGTTTGGGTATGATATGAATATATACTATCCATGCACATATTAACCGAATTTGACATGTAAACAAGAATTCAGGATACCCAATTTTATTGTGGAAATTGGGGATGTCCTTCAGTATAGGGGAGAAAAAGGCAACATATCATGATAGCATTAGTAGCATGATCTATGTGGTGAAACTACTCCAAATATGTATATGTTGCCATCTAAGCACTACTTGGAGCAACATGAATAACAGGGTGCAAATGTAGGCTAGTGCGTTTAGGCCCAACAAGTCCAGGCGTCTCTTGCATATCGATGTCCTCAGGCCCCATTTGATTAGGCAATTTCCAATCAAAAGGTAAAGCAGACTAGCCAAGGGGAATTCTATGTTGGCCATACCAAATGTTATGCCTGCACATATTCTACGTCGTCCAGATCCAAATGGAAGGAATTCAAAGTTATTACCGTCATAGTATGTACTTATGTTTTTAAACCGTTCTGGCTTAAATTTCTTGGAGCTCTCCCAATACTCTGAATCCCTACATATTGCCCATGCATTCACAAACACGACAGTGTTCTTGGCCACATCATAACGAGGGCCAAGGAGCGACACTGCGCAATGCATTCTTAAAGACTAACCATCTTAAGATAACTAAACTTGACAACATCATCATTGGTAATGGTGTTATTTCCTTAGAAGGCTTGAAGTTTAGAGTGGTGCTTGAAGTTTCACTGCCTGCTGCAAACATGTCCTGGAATAGTTTTGTTATTCATCAATACCATGCTTCTTTATTATGAATGAATCATATGAATTTCTACAATATATAGGCCACACATACGCAATAAATGTATGTATCCTAACTTGCAACACTACCTTGTACAACTTTATTTTTTATGTATTTGTATGGTTATGAAAGATACACCTTTTACGTTTGTCTAATTTAGAATGTTTTTCTTACTTTGAGGGGCTTGAGTTAGGTGTTTGGAATCTTAGGACTAGAGTTAGGTGTTTAGGAGAGGTATCACGTTTGTATTTTAAACAAAAATAATATTGGTTCTAACCACAATATTTTATAGCCTATAAATTTCATATTCTGCATTTAATAGTAATAGCAGTCTATTTTATGCAGCAGATTTTATAATCTGAACCTCAAAATAACATTTTGTTTGGAATGTTAGCTTTGCAGAAATGAGATGGTGGTGGTGGTGTTTTATAAATACGCATCACAACTATTGAATTTTTATGTTTGTTACCTTCATTCTATGGAATTTTTATGTTTGCTACCTTCACTCATCTAAACTTGCGGTAATTAATTTATCTAGAATTGCATTACTAAATAGATATAATTTAAAAGTGATTATTTAAATATTACATTTACTTATTCACAGTGACCTTATTCACGGTGATGATTAGGACTATCTGTTTATCAATCAACTCGTTTTTTTCCTTCCGGTTATACAAACTTGAAGTGTGTACCTTGATGTGAATCCTTGCCAGTATAGAATAAGAAAATTACATCTATGTTAATCCAACAAAAGAAAAAACTAAAAGTAAAATTTGTGTTGAGGTCATTCTAAATTTGTAAATTTTCATATTACGCAAGTTTATGCGACAAATAAGAAATATCAACAGATCGACAAATAACAAAAACCGGTACATAATCCTGTTGTCACGTTATTTTTCCTGTTAAGAGTCATGCTGTGTTTACGGCGGGATCAAGTCTTCAGCAAAGTAGTGTGTCTTTAGTGTTTTTCATTCTTATTTATGTTAAGTTTGTTTCTGAATAAGCGGTCCCAGTCATGCTTTGTCCATGGCGGGATCAAGTCTTCAGTAGAGCAGCGAGTCTTTAGTGGTTTTTACTTATTTCAGTTAGTTTGCCGTGGCTTCCAAGATCGATCGTGGGATGGTACGGCCAAGTCGGATTTGGGTGGTTTAGGCATAGAATTCTGATGTAAATAACCCTGGGTTCGTTGGTACAAATAATAATAGTGAGAAAACCCTGGTTTCGGGGGTACAAATAATAATAGAGAGAAGAACCGAGAAAAGTTCGTAGCACCAAAATCTCTGCTCGCTCTGTTTTCTCTGCTTTCAGGTTCGTCAGGTTACTGTAGTGGTCTGAAAATCATCTGAGCGAGTGTGAGTGTGAGTGTGAGATTGAGAGCCTGATCTTTAGCCAAATTGCAACAAAAACTAATGTCCTTTTTGATATTAACAGTATGATAGAAGGACGTGTGGATGAAACCCTTACGTGTAAAATCAGGAGGATGATTTCGTTTGTAATTGGGATCGGTGTATCGCCTTTCTTCTGCAGCCTCAACAAGACGTCCAGAAAGCACTCATTTCCGGTCGCCTTGTCAGTGCCGGTGCTCCTCTTAATTTCCTTCCGTTCTTGAATGATCTGCTCCAAGATGTGATCAATCTTCTTGCGGGAAGCGAGAGCCTTGCATGGCGCCGTGCCAACATCCGAGCCAGCTTGCTCGACGGGAAGACATCGGCGACGGTGAGCCATGTCACCTAGCTCAAAGAAGTGCGGAGGGCATCAAGGAACTCGTCACGGTACTTACTCCGGCCGCCAATGGAGAACCTCACCACGATGTCATTGATGAGCTTGGCCATCTTCTCGGTGAAGTTCACGGCGTCGCCGGCGGCGGCGGACGCCGCAAGGTTCTGCACGAGGCGCGCCACCTACTCCTCACGGATGCGATGGAACGACTTCACCCGTGCGGCGCTCAGCATCTCCAGCGTGCAGAGCTTCCGCAGCAGCCGCGACCGCTCGTCGTAGGGAGCGAAGGCGAGGTCTTTGCCGCCGACGAATATCGTCGCGATGGTGGTGCTGACGTACCGGTCGGTGAACGTGAGGTCCTGGTTCCTCATGATCTCCTGCGCCACCTCCGGCGACGACACGACCACCGCGGGCACCTCGCCGAGCCATATCTGCATGAGAGGACCGTGTTTCTCAGCGAGCGTGCGCATCGACCGCTGGTTGCTGTGGCTGCTCATAAGTTGGGGGATGCTGCCGATCACCGGTAATGTCCATGGCCCCGGCGGCAGGTTAAGCTTTGGCTTAGCGGCATATGAGACCAGTTTGGAGATGACGACGACGACGAGCACTGTCACGGCCAGAACCAGAAGCTTAGAAATAGTTTCTAGGTTTGTTATCTATAAAATAAAAACTACTGTATAGACTAGAAACATGGTATGTGAGCTGCGCAGGAGATTATTATTTTATATGAAAGCTTACCTTATATGACGTTATAAATTAATACGTACGACGTCCCTGGCTATCATCTTGCCAAGCGCTTCTGTTATCTGCCCTCTGTATTCTTACATGGTATCAGAGCCACAAACACTCAATAGATCCAATTGCCACCCACCATGTTTTCTTCGACCTTCCATCTTAACCCTCTCTCGGTCGGCGCTATGACATAGAAACTTACCAGGAGCAATCACTCCATCTAGGAAGCCCAGGTGCTCTCGGCCGTCGCCTGTACGACCATCTCACTGGTGCTTCTAAGCCGCCGGTGACGGAGATTGAGGACAAGAATGGCAAGAAGGTCTCCAACCTGGTGTTTGAAGAATAGGAGGCACGGGATCAGCAGATCCTCAGCTTCCTTCTCACTTCCGTCTCTCCGGACATTCTCAGCCACATCGCCAAAACGAAGACGGCGGCTGATGCATGGGCTAAGCTTGAGGCCATGTTTGCCACACAAACCCGTGCGCACGTGCTAAATCTGTGCATCTCCCTCGCTAATACCAAGAAAGGTAACTCATCTGCTACTGATTATTTCACCAAGATGAAAGGTTTTAGCGATGAGATTGCGGCCGTGGGACGATCAATCACTAATGACGAGTTGGTTGAGTACATACTCATTAGCTTGCCTGCGGAATACGAGTCACTGGTTACCTCTCTCGTCACGAGGGTGGAATCGGTGACCATCGACGAGCTGTATTCACAACTCCTCAACTTCGAGATCAGGATGGATCTGGTCCAAGGCGGTGACCAGAACTCGGCCAACATGGTCGGCTATGGAGGAGGCCACGGTAATAATCATGGTCATGATGGTCCCTATCGTGGACGTGGGCGCGACCCTCCAAATGGTGGGGGTCGTGGTCGCGATTAAAGGAGCAACCAGCAAGGTGGTGGCTCCAACAATAACAAGAAGCAAAACAAACTGATCTGTCAGGTGTGCTTCAAGGAGGGGCACACTGCAGCTCATTGTTGGCACCGCTTCGATGAGGACTTCGTCCCTGAAGAAAGGCACCCAGTAGCGGCAACCGGTTCATACAACATCGACACCAACTGGTACACCGATAGCGGCTCCACTGACCACATCACCAGCGAGTTAGAGAAACTCTCCATGCGTGAGAAGTACAACAGTGGTGATCAGATCCACACCACAAGCGGTGCAGATATGGCAATTAAACATGTTGGTCAATCTACTATTGTTACCCCTAGCCGCAATCTCCAGTTAAAAAATGTTTTGTATGTACCTAAGGTTTCCAAGAATCTTGTTTCAGTTCATCGATTTACTTCTGATAACTCTACCTACATAGAATTTCACCCCACCTATTTTTTGGTTAAAGATCAGGCAACCAAGAAAACTCTGATTAAAGGTCGTTGTCATCGGGGGCTATATCCTCTTCCTTCACCACCAAAACAAGTCCTCACGGCGTTTCGCCCTTCCCTGTCTCGGTGGCATGGACGACTAAGACATCCAGCCTCCCCGATCGTTCGTCGTATCATCAGCAATAATAGCCTTTTATTTGCTTCAGAGTCCAATAATAAGCATGTGTGCGATGCTTGTCAACAAGCAAAAGCACACCAGTTACTCTATCCTAAGTCAGTGAGTCAATTTAGTGCTCATTTAAAACTTGTGTTCTCTGATGTGTGGGGTCAAGCTATCGAGTCTATTGGCAGAAAACAGTATTATGTTAATTTTATCGATGATTATAACAAGTTTACATGGATCTACCTCATTAAATATAAGTCTGAAGTCTTTACGAAATTTCATGATTTTTAGAACCTAGTTGAAAGGTTGCTTGATCGATAAATAAAAGCCATCCAAACTGATTGGGGTGGTGAATATCAAAGGCTTAGCTCCTTTTTTTTTACTAAAATCGGCATCTTGCATGATGTTTCATGTCCCCATGCGCACCAACAAAATGGTGCCGCCGAGCGCAAACATCGGCACATCGTTAAAGTTGGTCTAGCTCTTCTATCATGCGCCAGTATGCCCCTAAAATTTTGGGACGAAGCGTTCCTCACAGCCACATATCTTATCAATCACCTTCCTAGTGCAGTCATCAATTTTACTACACTCCTGGAGTGCCTCTTTGGTCAAAAACCAGATTACTCCTCCCTACGGATGTTTGGTTGTGCCTGTTGGCCCAATCTTCGCCCGTATAATGCCCATAAACTCTAGTTCCGCTCTAAGAGATGCGTCTTTTTGGGTTATAGTAATCTTCACAGGGGGTATAAATGTCTGGACATTGCATCTGGGTGTGTCTATAGACGTCACATTCGATGAAACAAATTTTCCTTTTGCCGAGATGAATCCCAATGCGGGTGCTCGTCTGCGCTCAGAGATCCTCCTGTTTTCTCCTGAATCTGTGGCTACCAAAGGGGATAGTAGTTTGGATGATCAACATGTTAACTTGCCTGTTAATTTGCCTAATGAATTTAACAATCCTAGCGGAGACTCTAGTTTGCCTCAGGTGCCAAATATAGACGATATCACCATTAGAAGCAGCGGCATGGATCACGGAGACAATCCCCGACCGATTTCTGCGCCCACGTCGTCAGGCGGGTCTGGCAGCCAGCCGACCGTGCCTGTTTCCACCGAGGTGATGTCACGTGGGGGCCAATCAGTTGCGCACTCGTCCTCACCTATCGCCGAAGTCTATCCGACATGGCCTGCGCCTGCTTCAAGCACGGGAATGATGCCACCTCATGCTACGACACAGAGCCCGGGTGAGATTTCCACGGGTGGATCATCTGTTGGTACACCAGAAGAGGTCACAGCTCCTTTACGGCCGGTAACAAGGCTCTAGCGCGGCATTCAAATGAAGAAAATTTATACTGATGGCACGGTCAGGTATGGGATGTTAGCAAGCACTGGTGAACCGACTGATCTTGCTGATGCACTGTAGAATAAAATTGTAGATAGGCTATGAACTCTGAATATGAAGCACTGATGAGGAACAAGACATGGCACCTAGTCCCACCATAGAAGGGAACCAATGTTATAGGGTGCAAATGGGTGTATAAAATCAAGAGAAAGTCTGATGGGAGTCTAGATCATTACAAGGCTCGCCTTGTTGCCAATGGCTTCAAGCAAAGGTATGGAATTGATTACGAAGATACATTCAGTCCAGTAATTAAGGCTGCAACTATTCAAGTTATATTGTCTCTAGCTGTATCTTGTTGATGGTCTCTTTGCCAACTCGATGTGTAAAATGCATTCTTACATGGACTCTTAGAAGAAGATGTATACATGCATCAACCTCCTGGTTTTGAGGATCCAAACCGGCCTAACTATGTGTGCAAACTTGATAAAGCTTTATATGGGTTGAAGCAAGCTCCTCGAGCATGGTACTCCAGATTAAGTGAATGATTGATTCAATTGGGGTTTAAAACATCCAAGGCTGACACATCCTTGTTCTTCTTCAGTAAGGGAGGCATCACAATGTTTGTTCTTGTGTATGTCGATGGCATAATTGTGGCGAGTTCCACCAAGCAATCATCAAGTGCATTACTTCAAGATCTTAAAGAATAGTTTGCATTGAAGGACTTGGGAGAGCTTTACTATTTTCTTGGCATTGAGGTACATAAAACAAATGATGGGATTTTGCTTACACAAGAAAAATATGCGTCTGATCTACTGAAGAGGGTCGGTATGGCAGATTGTAAGCCAGTCAATACACCATTATCTACTTGTGAGAAGCTATCTCTGTATAAAGGAACTCCTCTAGGAGCTCAAGACACCATAAGATATAGGAGCATTATAGGAGCATTGCAATACCTAACATTAACACGGCCTAATATCTCATTTACTGTGAATAATGTTTGTTAGTTTCTTCATGCTCCAACTACAGTACATTAGGAGGCTATGAAAAGAATATTAAGGTATATAAAGCAGTGCACTAGACTCGGGCTAAAGATTCATAGGTCGGTTTCCATACTAGTAAGCGCCTTCTCATATACTGACTGGGCGGACTGTGTGGATGACAGGAAATCCACCAGAGGATTTGTAGTTTTTTTAGGAACTAATTTAGTGTCTTGAAGTGATCGCAAGCAATCCACTGTCTCTAGATCCAGTACTGAAGCAGAGTATAAAGCAATAGCTAATGCTATGGTAGAGGTTATATGGATACAAACTTTATTACATGAGGTAGGCGTGAAGAGTTCTAATACTGTCAAATTATGATGTGACAATCTAGACGCCACATATCTTTCAAGCAATCATGTGTTTCATGCTAGAACAATGCACAAGATTGTTATTTTGTATAAAAACTTACACGTTATAAATTAACACGTACGACGTCACTAATTGTCATCTTACCAATTGTTTTTATCATTCTCTGTATTTTTATAAGCTTGTCCTCCGTGGTATTGCAAGGAGCTAGTAGCTACCTTCTTGATCGATTAAGTTACGCTCCTATTACTCTTACACCTTGTACAAGTTGAAGCATAAATAGCCGTGGGACCTTGATGCTGTGTTCACCCGGAGTGATGCTTTTCTTCGATCTGTTACGGACCACACGCATACGTAGCAGTCGGAGTTAGCTGACTAGACGTTGTGGAAAATAAGGCAAGCTTATCTGAAACCAATCTTATCCCCTAACGTACGTGTCGGAATCTAATTTGCAACGCAATTATAGATGGTAAATTAGAGTGTTATGGTGCCAACCATGGATTCATATTTGTCTGCTAAGAGATTGTTTGTTTTGGAGGAATTTTATCCCATAGGAATAAAAATACATATATAAACCAATTTATAGGGATTTTTTAGGAGGTTTGAATGGATCTAAAATTTTCTATGTTTTCTCTCTATAACTTGTAGAAAAAGAAAATTTTCTTTATTTTTCCTATATACTTTATTTCTACAAACGAAATGGTATTTATAGGAATTAATCTTTAAAAATCTAAATCCTTAGTTTTTCATTCAAACCGAATAAGGCCCAGATCTTCCTCTTAACCTAATATTGATTGATTATGTAACGCCGTTCAAATGACGCTGGGCTGCTGTTGCATTTGTCACCCGCACCTTTGGCAGTGGCTACTGATCTCACCATCCAGCAACAAGGAACGATCAGAATTTATTGTTCCTTTTCCCTCCCGCCCTACCGCAGTTACGTTTTGGAGGGAACAAACAGAGAGAGGAGAAGAGTTGGCGCCAATTTTACTTACCCAGTGAGAGTACCAATAAAACGGTGGAGCAAAACCAAAACAGGTACATACTCCTCTAAAAAAAGAGGTGAATATTCTACTAAAGATTTTTAAATTTCATTTCTTTAATGGATGAATGGATTAACAGGTATGCTTATTGAGCTTCTAAACGGTATGATTTTTATAAAAAGTTTCTATATATAATTTTTTTAAAAATTTATTTTTCAACAAATTCATTTGTTTGTACTCTTCAGTAATTATTACAAATCATTTATCATCCATTCATCTATTCTGCCATTCAAAAAAAAGAACAGCCCTATACAAATGCTTTCTTTCTTTGTAAGTTTTTTCCTTCTTGTTTTATACATGTATGATATGATAGCCTAAAAAAAATATTGATCTATATTGTAAAAGATTTACTAAACCTCCTCCTTGGATGCTTCAAATTGCATGTCGTTTAGTTTTTTTTAAAGAATCCTGGGCCTATTGGGATCACTGATCACATATGGTGGTTATATGGGCTTTGTTGTTAATTTGAAGGAAATTTTGATGTTTGATAATATATTGTTCTGCTAACTTGGGAAGGTAAGAGCTGACACTTTCTGTAACTCAGGCTTTGTTCAACTAACAAACTCAGATCCTAGTGGATGCATTACACCCAATTCCAGAGAAAAATTAAACTCTCCAGTTTATCTATCAATGCTATGATCAAAATATTATTGGAATGAAATATGTGTGCATTTTCTTTCAAAAGTAATGCTGAAACAAAATCGAAAAGCTATCTTGAGAGTGATTGAGTGACGAAACATGTGTATTCTATTAGGTTTGATTTTTTTAAAAGCATATTACATGCTTTTATGCTTTTATAGTCTAAAAATTAGACCATGAGAGCTTTTTTAGATAAATGAGTGTCCGACAGGTGTCCCCTACTCCTACTACTAGAGCTAGCTGATAAATCCCGTGTATCCTAGGATTGACATCATAGCAACATGCTCCTAAGATCCACAACTTTGACTGTTGCTCCTTAGTCACTCATAATATTTTATTTCACTTTATTGATTTAATTTTTTCTATAAATTTATAAATAATATGTTTTCGGTTTTCTATAATATCTTTTCTGCTTCCAAATCATATGTAGTTTTAGATTTGTAGTTTGTAAATCTAAAATGCTAGTATTTCTTTTACTATTTTTGTAACTTATCTAATTTTAAAATTGACTTAAAGTTTTACTTTTTATTAATTCACTAATTTTTCATTTTTCTCTTGCTCCTTGGAGCTCATAAATGCTATTTCTTTAGAATGTATATTTTTAATTACATCATTTATATTTATTTTTTATTTAGAAGCACTTCTATTAGTTAATTTTACTATAAATTCCATACTTACTAACAAATTTACCCATTTAAATTCTCTATAGCCGTTTGTTTGAAATCCAAAACTCGTTTTTATTTATGAATTCTTTTATAAGCATCAAAATATAAGTATATATATATATTATCAATATATTTTCATTTGTATCACCTTCTAGAAATCCCAATGTTACTTTGTCTATTGATTCACATCTTTTATCTAATAAGTTTATTAATGAAAGTGTATCTATGACTCCTAGTGGGTTTTGGATGATAGATTAAAAAAAAGAGATTAATGTGTTAGGTGAAGAAAATTATAGGAGTTAATCTTAACAAAATTAAATTGATGAAAAGAAACCTGTATCACATTGAAGAAAACTCGACGTTGTGCTTTAAATATATTGTATTTTTCTTGAGTTTTAGGATTGCCGTAAATATTAACCCGAGTTGTGAAGCAAGTATTTAATTTGGTCTTTTTGTTTTTCTTGAGTGAACAATTACACCACATGCACATATGGGTTTTGGTTTTCTCTTGAGAAGCTTTTGAATATTTTGTCTAAGTCACTTGGTAAATTCTCTGCCTAATAGTGAAAATAGACCAGAGTCACTAGCCTTAGATGACGGAGTCTTCGAAGAATTTTCTGTCTAGTAGTAAACGTTGTCCAGAGTATAGATACTCGAGACTGGCTTTGCTGTTTTGGATTCTAATATGTCCGGAGTCTCTGGCCCTAAGGACGGATCTTTCGGAGTTTAAATATGTGATTAACAGGTAGTTTTACAGGTGATTTATTTTTAACTCCACCAATCCACACTTTAAGTGGTGAACTATTCATTCATTTAATCCCTACACCCCATAGCCTTTATAGGGTTTAACATCTCTATATTGGTTTCTTCCTCAAATCTATCTTTTTATGAGTGATCTTTTAGAGCTGTGAGTGAGAAAATTGGGGATTTGATTGATCACTTATGGATAGACACTTGGCGAGGATTTGCACTAGTTACTCTTTGAGGTTTTCCTATTAGACGGTTAGGCGTCGCCCGCAAGGATTTAAGGTTGCGAATCGTCTAAGAAAGTTTATGAATGTTCAAGGAAAGAAGTAATTACAGTGAATACTGAGCTTGTTTTTAGAGATTATTTTTGGTAGAGCAAGTTTCACTAAAGGTTGTAATATCATGTCCTAGTAGAGATCTAAGTGATTATTTTAGATTTTATGTTAACCTTAATGAGAGCTTAGATACCAAACATTCTCTTATGATTGAGCATCTTATGATTGAGCTTGGTGAGGCTTAGGATCCAACATGATCTATCTTTTTGGAATCCCTCAATAAAGACATATGATCTTTTAATCTAAACTTCAGTGCAAAACCTTGTATCTCCTCATGTAATACTTCTTGCATTTATTTACTACCTTTGAATCACCTATCATACTTCTTTCTCTCTTGAGATTGCTCCATCTGTACATCCTTTTTTAAAATAATAAAGGGAGAATAAAATATCTAGACCTAGGACTAGTGTGTCCGGTTGAACTTCACTGCCTAGCAATGAACCTCGACCAGAATCTCTAGTAGTTAGGACCGGATACTTTAGAGATAGCTTTAATTTCTACTGTGAGTTTCTTATATGTTTTTAGTTGTACACATTCATCCTCCTGTGCGACTCAAAGTTCTTTCAGTTAACACTTGCACTCATAATTTCTTTCTTGTCATACCTTTGATTCCTATTATATACATATATTTATGACTATATTTATATCCTAGATATTTTAATCTATTATCCAATTTCTTGGCTATAATTTTTAAGTCAAATGTTTTTTTAAAAACATTTAATTCTATTTGTATAGATATTCTCTATAACCTATTCTTATTCTCAAAAAATCACATACAATATATTTATTAATGTCTTATTGCTCTTGCAGTATCTCTTTGATATCTCTGAGGATCTTTATCCACTTCTACAATATCTCATAACTCATCTATTTCTTTATATTTATCATTTTGCTTATCAGTGTTACTTGAATATCTATCATCTCTATTTGCTATTCTTTTAAAGAGACTTATAGAGAGATATATTTTCTGAATTTATAGTTTATGAGGATACAACTTTACATGATGAAGCCAAAACTAATTCTTTAACTCAACAATAATTAATTTTGTCTAATAACCCCTTCATATAATCACTGTTTTATAAAATTTATGTTTTAGTAGTTTTAATATAGAATTTAACTTATTAAGAATATTATTTTATAATTTGCTGATGTTATTTATATAACTCTTTAATTTTTTTCTTCAAATCGTCCTGTCTCTTATCCCAGTTTATGTAAAAATTATATACTAAATCGATAATTAAGTTTAGTTAGCTATTATTATATTGTCAAGTGGTCCAATCTACACCTTATATTAATATTATCATTGTTACTTATTACCTTTCCAATATTAGTTTCATTTAGCTTGTCTACGATGATCAAGTCTCTGATACTAGAATTTTCAATTAGTTGGAAGATATATTTTGAAATATGATTACAGAAGGTTAATAGATATATGATTGGTTTGTTGATATCATTGATTTACCTTGGGCTTAATAAATTGGCACATTAAAAATCAGTGCTGGTTACTGTTCAACACTATTCACAACTTTTTAGGGTACTGTTCACTCGGTTCTTTTATCTACAGGATCATTGCTTGTTGACGAAAGCTAAAGACAGCTGGTGTTTGTCTCAGAAGATTTAACGTCCTACTTGCTACTTATCATATTTATCACTTATTTGTTTTTAGAAGAAAAATTCTTTAATTATCCCTAGTTACAAATTATTCAGTTGAGAGTTTATTTTCTTTCTAGACAAATCCACTCAAAGCAAACATTTCTCTACGAATACAGATTCTCCTAATGCTTATGTGAGATGTTGACTATGAACAAGAACTATTGAAGTGGTTTCTCCTATAGAATCCCTAGCATAAACACTCATCCAAAACAAACATGCATGGATTCTCAAACAAAATTAATTTATAATAAAAAAACTTACATATGGTTTTCCTTACACAGATGTTTGCTTATCATACTCATCTTATGTTACACCTATCCAAAGCAAGTCAACTGAGTAGGTGGGAGCTTAAATGGCTCGTCTTATCACCATAAATGTAGTTTTGATCGCCCCTACGGCCCTCAATGCATCGCCTCCAGCTTGACCACCTAGAGGCATCCAAGCTTTGGCATGATAGGATTCGTGTGCTCTCGAAGGGTTCCTCAAAACCTTTTTAGAGCATATCCTCAAGGGTGACTTGGTCTACACGAAGGAGGGTAGGGTGGAGCCTCTCCCCCAACAATAGCCTCTCGGAGGCTTGGGCTCGATGATGGCTAGGCCAAGCTCTCACATACTACACAAACCCCATGCGGTTTGGGGAAATCCAAAGGACACTGATGGTCAACTTTTCCTTGATGTTTGCTTTGATCTTCTCGCTTCTGATGGTGATGTGACTGAATAGAGCCCACATCAATTGGGTATGCCAGGCATGGTGGGCCATGTGACGTGGGGAGTCGCATCTCCCATTTAACCATGGCTTGGCAACAATGTTCCCTATTCTTCCCTCTTTCCATCTTATTGCTCTTTATTTCACTACTGCATCGCCACAAGTGATTCTCTCCTTCCGGTTGCTCATGGCATCTCTCGATGATGCCTCTCTTTGGTTTCGCTCGCCCTTCCTTCAGCTCCCCCCATGGCCAGTGGTAGCAGTCATGCCTCGCATCGTTAGGCGGCGGTAGATAATGGTGGCATGAAGGACTTGGTCGGACGAAAGGAGAGGCGACAACCCTTATTGGCGACAAGCGGCAACAAGGAGGGCTATAACGGTGCTGGCGACAGTGTGGCCTTGCGCGATAAGAGCACTTGGGATGTTGTTAGAGACAACGTCACAGATGTCAACGACAACGGTGTGGACACTGATGATGCTGACCAGCTACATCGGGCTAGCCAAAAGTATTCCAATGTCTTGCCTACTTCGGTGCTCGTCCATCACTCACCACTAGATCAAGGTGCTAGTCACCGTCGAGAAAATCCCCTCGACGCGGCACGTGTGGTGACTGACCTGTGGGCATGTGGTACTAGTGTTGAAGTTGCACAAGGCAGTGGTGTTCGAAGCTTTCTTCACCGCTGGCTTAGGTTTCCCTCTATCTCGCTTGTCACTAGCATCTTAGAGAGCTTCCTTGTTGAATTCCCGCAGCTAATAATGAGCGCCATGGCTTGGCTTGCTAGTTACGAGTGGGCCATACGGGTGGATAGGAAGGAGACCTCTGCCCAGCACTTCACCGTGCTTTACGTGGCCAGCTGCTCGCCAAAGCTAATCACAAACGAGAGGGAGGTTAAAGCATTAAAATTCGCCTCCATCAAATTTTAGGTCTATCCTTCATTAATGGAGTACTTTTTAGTACTTTTTCACTCGAGCGATGAGCAACCGGTGGTTCATAGGATGGCCACAGTAGTGTTCCATGAATCGGGACATTAACTATCGAAGCCCTGTCATTAACGCACTGGAATAGAATTTGCACTATAGGATCGTGTTTTTTTATCAAAGGGTGAATGGACAGTCCTATATCATTAAGGGTATTGTTATAGATGAAAAAAACTGTCATATATGTATTAAAATCAGTGACCGGACTGTTGGATACCGACTGTAGGCCGCCAGGTGGGGGATTCATCTGCTATAGGAGAGTTGTTGATAATTGATGACAAGGCACAACTAATCCAAATTTTGTGGCATGCAAGAAAGAAGGGAAATATGAATAATGAATCCTGATCATTCCTTGGTTGCTGGATGGTGAGATCGGTGGCAACTGCCAAAGCTTGCAGTCCTGATACTGAACCCCCCACGTGCACACGAGGTGCTCGGCGACATGACGCCGGGCAGCAAGCAGCAGTGTGCCACAGGTAGATGGCATGTGCCCTTGTTTCCTTCTGATGCTGTGGTGATAATATCTTTCCGCTTATGCCCAGGGTTTATAGTTTCATTTGCACCTTTGTACTTGGGGGACTGAAACTTCAGAAACTTTCTGAAAGAAAGTATAAAAAAATAAACAAAACCTGACCGATTTTGAATAAATTTTGACCAAATTCACAAAAAATGAATAAATTTAAAAGTTTTTAGCAGAATATTTTCTTTCCGGCCAAAATATCAAACCCTGCTTATGTCCGTGTATTTGCAGTTGTTCTTTCCCTCTTATTCCTTTTTTTATTAAAAAAGATTTGTATGGTTCAGTACTTGACCCGAGAGATCCATAGAGATGACAGATTGTGGTCGCATTTATATTATCATGCAGTGTGATAGTATATATGCTGTGATTCCTCCACTATAATTTCAAGCTCTTGGCGTAGTGCTCTTCTAGCAAGGGGTTTGCTTGGTCGATCCATTCACCTAATCTCTGTTTGCATCATTTTTTGTAAGAGCACATATAGATTATGAATTATGGATTATCTTCTTTGATTTAGCTGACCCATGTTCTTGTGATACCGGAATAATGTAAACAAATTAAGTAAGCACTGTCAAAGGTTGAGCTCAAAATTCCAATGATGTTTTTACGTGCGCACAAACATCCAGTTGCATACTTGCATGTAACCCGAGTAAAACTATTAGGCAGCAGAATTTTAGGTACATGTCGACAAAATTACATAAGACACCTTGAAATCAAGGCACCCTTAGATACATATATTTATGTGACTGATCAACATAGAGATATATATAAGATGATATATACTCCATACACACATTGATATGTAAAGTACATAAGAAAACATACCCAATAATTTTATGTAAATATTTTAACCGCCCCTCCCAGGAGGGAGAAATTGGGGAGGGGAGAAAAGGCCAGCATATCATTATAAGTTTAGTGGTACGATATATCTGCTCCAGATATGTATATGTTGGCCCTTAAGCACAACTTGGAGCAACAGAGTAATAGGGTGCAAAAGTAACCTAGTACGTTTACATCCAACTACTCCAGGCGCCTCCTGCATATCCATATCTTCGGGCTCCATTTCATTAGGCAGTTTCCAGTCAAAATGGTAAAGCAGACTAGCCAAAGGGAATTCTTTGTTGGCCAGACAAGGGTTATGCCTGGACATATTCTACGGCCAGATCCAAATGGAAGGAATTCAAAATTATTTCCTTTGTAGTCTATACTTACGTCAAATCTCTCTGGCTTAAACTCATCGGCATTTTCCCAGTACTTACGGTCCCTACATATTGCCCACGCATTCACAAACACGATAGTGTCCTTGGGCAGATCGTAACCCATGACCTTGCATTTCTCACGACATTTACGAGGGGTTAGGAGCGGCACTGGGCACTGAATTCTCAAGGACTCCTTAGTAACCATCTTGAGATACCTCAGCCTTCTTGGAAGGCTCGTCGCACCTCAATTTGGGCCTTTGCCATTACTTTTGGTGACTTGATGAGTTCTGCCATGGTCCAATTTAGAGTGGTGCTTGATGTTTCACTACCTGCTAAAAACATGTCCTGGAATGGAATGATTGTTATTTATCAGTACCATGATTCTTCATCATCTATGAATCATATAAATTTCTATATCATATAGCTTTAACTTACTTTCTTATCCAAAACATAACATAAGTATTAGGTTCAAAATATGTAAAAAAAGAACTTATAGTATTATTTCTTCACTAACCACCCTCATTTAATATTTGTTCAATTTTACCACCTACCAGTCCACCACACCCTAAACATCTCTTATTTAATAAGCGGTATTGTAGTCTTTTTTTTCTTTATTCTTAAATTCTTATTGAATAAAAGCTAGAAGTGATTATATTTTTTTAAAAAAAACACAACAATAAGTATAAGTATATGCACCCCAACAAACCACACTACCTGTTATGCTATTTTTTTTCATATGTACTTATCAAACTTTTTATGTTTGTCTGAGTTAGAATGTTTATCTCACTTTGATGGGGGGCCGGGGTTTTACTAACCATTCAATTTGTTTGGAAATAAGATCTATTGTGAAAAGTATTGTTTTCAATAATTCTTTTGAGGTAGATATTCATAACTCATAAAAATGCCTGCAAAATAACTTTTTGTTTGGAATATTACTTTTGTTGAAAAGGAAAAAATAATGAATATCAGCTTATTTGTGAGTTTCTTACCCTTCAACCACGGTAAACTTTCTGACATTTTGTCCATTCATTTGTTCATAGTGTTTTTCTAATGTACATTACAAGATTAATTAGGAATATCTCCCAGCTAAAAAGGGTTATACGAAAACCTTAGACCATAAATTATATGCTACATATTATAATTTTTCTGCAACTTCAACTATTCAACTATAAAACATGAGGTTTTTATAATTTACTCAAAAAAATGTATATTGATGGAAACCCTTGCCGGTATGGCACAAGAGAAAACTATAATCTGGATAAACATAAATACGCACGCACCTTGATTAATCCATGCAATAAAAAACAAATAAAACTAAAATTTGAACTATGGTTATAAATTTGTAATTGTATGGAAGTTTAGTCTATTTGTTGTGTAAGTTCAACCGACTGAAGACTGATTCCATTTTCGTTCGCAATGGTACCATAAAAGGTGTGGCGAGAAGGCAATCCTTACAAATAAAAGCATAACGATGATTTCGTTTGTAATTGGGATCGGTGTGTCGGCTTCCTTCTGCAGCCTCAGCAAGACGTCGAGAAAGCACTCGTCGCTGGTTGCCTCCTCGGTGCAGGTGCTCCTCGCCTTAATTTCTTTCCGTTCTTGAATGATCTGCTCTATGATATGTTCTATCTTCTTGCGGCAAGCGAGAGCCTTCCGCGGCGCCGAGCCAAGCATCCGCGCGAGCTTGCTCGACGGGAAGAGATCGGCGATGGTGAGCCATGTCACCTGGCTTAAAGCAGTGCGGAGGGCATCAAGAATCTCGTCACGGTACTTACTCCGGCGGCCAATGCAAAACCTCACCACAATGTCATTCATGAGGTTGGACATCTTCGCGGTGACGTTGACAGCCTCGTCGGCGACGGCGGATGCAGCCAGGTCCCGCAAGAGGCGCGCCACCTCTTCCTCGCGGATGCGCTGGAACGACTTTGTTGGATAATTCAGCTTGTTTCAGTCACTTTCAGTTTTTATTCACCTAATAGTGGTTGAACCCAGTCGGGTGCGTCTTGTAAGCGCTAGAATCGTGCTCCATTCACAACGCAACGTCCATATCGTCCACGTCGAGTTTTCCGTTGCTGTAGAATGCCGAGCGCGCTTCTCTCTTGATCGTGGGATGGCACGGCCATGTCGTGGGGAGTGGCGCGCATGGTGCTGAGTTTTCTATGGCCGAGAGCCACGCATTGCCTTATATAAATTGCAATCAACAGAGTCTGGAAAAGCTGCGCTGTTGCGGCACCAAAAATCCCATTGTGTTTCGTGTGTGTTTGTGTTTGTGTTCACCGGTTCACGGTCATCTTCCTCGTCTCCGCCGACGGACGTCGGTGAGCCAGAGACCACAACTAGTATCAAGGTCAGGTTCCATCGGTGGACGTGAGATCGAGCAATTGCCGTGGACTGTCGGCATCGATCTTCATTGCCACATCGCAGGGGCGGTGACGGCAGCGGCACAAGTGGAGGTGGCAATGACGAGCGCGACCTGATGATCCACCGGATCGTGAGAGAAGGAAGTGGCAGCGGGCACTAACTGCTGTTAACCAAAACCAACTACTACTCATGGACGGCGCTCATGAAGTTGAAGCTATAGGCGAGAAGCCTGTGGACGACAGTAAACGTCAACACCACCGACTTTACTGACGATCGAAATGCTCCAGAGGCTATTGCACTTGGCGTCCCTCCGGAGATACAAGGGAGTATCGTGAGCAAGACAACTGCCAAGCTTGCATGGGACTCACTCAAAAAGCAACATCTCGGCGTGGACCGGGTGCGCCAGGCGAAGGCGAATACGTTGCGGGGAGAATTCGACGTGCTCAAGTTCAAGGATGGTGAATCCGTCAATGACTTCGGCATCTGCATCACTAATCTTGCCAATCAACTGGAGGTCCTCGACAACAGTTACACCGAGCAGAAGATCGTTCGCAAATTTCTTCAAGCCACACCATAGAGGTATTCACAAATTGTGATGGCAATCGAAACTCTTCTAGATCTTGATAACTTGTCAGCGAAAGAGCTGATCGAAAGACTCAAGGCAGCGGAGGAGTGCCATGACCTCGGCGGTGGTGCGGGTTTGTTCATGGCATGGCTCAATCTCATGGAGGAGGAGCTGGTGGCGCGGGTCGTGTCCTGGCTACAACTCTCTAGCGAGGGTGCGTTCGGAGGTTGGCAGTCTTCATCCACCAACTAGAGACGCGGTCACGGCGATGGCTCGTCCCGAGGTGGGGGAAGCAGTGGTGGCTCTAAGTCATCCATTAGCGGCAATGGCAAGGAGAAGAAGGTGATCGCCAGCAATGAGTGCAAATACTGTGGCAAGACATGAGTGCCGCAAGAAGAAGCATGATGAGCAGGCTCACGCAACGGAGGCGGAGACGGAGGGCACGCTGTTGATGGGGCTCACATCAATATCTGCTGATCCTGCCCTCCAACAGCTGCCGGAGTTGCCTGATCCACATGAAGACATGGTTCGCATCCAAATCGACGATAGAGGTGCGAGTGCACGCTAGGTCTTCATTGACGAGGCGGCGGACTCAGTGAGCACCATGGCCTTCGTGGCGATGGCAACGCCCAACGTCACACCTGCATCAGCCGCGCCGAGCAAGGAGGTGCACATCCGCGAGGACAAGCTCTTCGTCCAACTCGGGGAGAAGAGCAGTGACGGGTGCACACGGTGGATCCTCGATACAGGCACGATGACCCTAGGGAGCGGTCTGACTTCGACATGGGTGTACGTGGCATTGTTAGGTTCGGCGACGGTTCGGTTGTTGACATTGAGGGGCACGGAACAATCCTATTCAGCTGTAAGACCCAGAAGCATCAAAGGCTAGCCATCGTGTACCTTATCCCTAAGCTGACGGTCAACATCATAAGTCTTGGCCAGCTATGCAGTTGCTCTTTCCCTCTTATTCGTTTTGAAGAAACATTGATCAATTTCAGTACTGGACCCGAGAGACGGGGGAAATTTAACTATTTTCTACTCTTACCAACAGCAACTCTTTCAGTTGTTGCTAGTCGTTTGTCGCCACAGCAATATAAAATGTTCATTTTGCACATCCCCTCCCTGTTTGTCTCTCTTTTCTATCTCAAGGAACAAGAATCGGTGGCAGCAATAGAGCTTTAAGTCCCAAGGAGGCAGAGCACGCCATCACCCCAGCGCAGTCTGAAGCTGGCGTTGACTTCCCATGGAGCTTCTAGCTTGGGCTCCCTCCTACCGTCCCTCTCCCCCTCCCCGGTGATGCTCAACCCAACTCCACCAAAGACTCCTTAAGCTCCTTCGACACCCGGATAGAGCGGCAATGCGAGGGATGGCTAGCGCTCAGGAACAGTGAAGGTGCAGGGTGAGCCCGGCATTGGCAGTGGCGGCATAGAGCGCGTGATGACTCCTCCGCCACCACCCATCCGCTCACTGTTGGTTACCGCCTCCACCACAAAGCTCGGCTCTCTCTATGCTTCTCCTTCGTCGATTGGATATAGGGATAACGCCGAGACCATGTTGATCTGCTCCATTCCAAGCAGCCATCGTCACTACTCCACCCTCCATTGTGCCGGCTTTCGGCTTTGTGTGGTATGGAGGTCGTCGTCGGTACTGTGCTCCTAGAGATAGAGAAGAGAGATGAAGAGGATGGGTAAAATGGATGTTTCGTGTTGCTTCGGTTTTAAAAGATTAGAGAGAATTAGAGTGTGTTATTTAAAGAATGGTTATTGAAAAGAGTGACAAATAGTTACATTTCCCCAGAGACAGAGATGACAGACTGTGATCGCATTTATATTATGTCATGCAGTGTGAAAGTGATGCTGCGATTCCGCCGCGTTTCAAGCTCTTGGCGTAGTGTTCTTCTAAAGTGCTCTTCTAAAGCAAGGGGTTTGCTCATCGATCTCTTCTCCTAATCTGTTTGCATCACTTTCTGTAAGAGTATATATAGATTTGATCTTGGTTGCCTTCTTCTATTTATCTCACCCGTGTTGTTGTGATACCGAAATAATGTAAGCAAATTAAGCAAACACTGTCAAAGCTTGAGCTCAAAGTCCCAATGATCTTTTGCTTACACACATCCAGTTGCATACTTGCAAGTAGCCTGAGTAAAAATATTATCCTTCACGTAGCAACATATCAAGGTCCATATCGACATATATGCGACTCATCAACATAAAATTCGAAGTTGGATATGAGATGATATATGCATATTGATATGTAAGATAAACATGAAACCAGGATACCCAATAATGTACTTTATGTAATATTCTATTCATTTCCTTCTGGAAATTGGAGAGATGTCCGTTCAAGAGAAGGGAGAAAAGGCTGGCATATATCATGATAAGATTAGTGGAATGAATTAGTGAATTACCTTGTGAAACTGCAACAGATATGTATATGTTGACACTTAAACACTGCTTGGAGCAACATGAATAACAGGATGAAAAAGTAGGCCAGTGTGTTTACATCCAACTAGTCCAGGTGTCTCCCACATATTGATGTCCTCGGGCTTCATTTGCTTAGGTAATTTCCAGTCAAAATGGAAAAAGCAGGCTAGTTAAAGGGAATTCTGTGTTGACCAGACCAAGGGTTACGCCGGGGCATATTCTATGGCCAGATCCAAATGGAATAAATTCAAAGTTATTCCCTTTATAATCTAAACTTATGTTTTCAAACCTCTCTGACTTAAACTCCTCCGCATTCTCCCAATACTTGAGGTCCCTACAAATCGCTCACACATTTACAAACACGAGTGTCCTTGGCCATATCATAACCCATAACCTTGGAACTCTCACGACATTTACAAGGGACTAGTAGTGGCACTGGACAGCGCATTCTCAAGGACTCCTTGGTCACTATCTTGAGATAGCTCAACCTAACAACATCGTCATCAGTGATTGTGTTCTTTCCTTGGAAGGCTTGCCGCACCTCAGTACGTGCCTTTGTCATTACCCTTGTGACTTGATGAGCTCTGCCATGGTCCAATTTAGATTGGTGCTTGATGTTTCACTGCCTGCTAAAAACATGTCCTGAAATGGTTTTGTTATTTATCAATATATTTATTACCTATCAATCATATAAATTCGCACGTCATATAACTTAAACTTACACTATTTATATGTATCCTCCCCACACAATACCTGGTATGCTACTTGTTTATGTAGTTCATGGTTCTCAAAATGCACTTTTTATGTTTATCTAAGTAAGAATGTTTTTCTTACTTTGAGGGCTGGGGTTTCGCTAAACATACAATTTAATAAATTGGGAAGTTTAAGCCTGTTTGCGGAAGTATTTCTTCCAAAAATTCCTTGAGGTAGGTATGCTTAGATCTATAAATTCTTGGAGATGTCCATAGGTGTTTAGGAGAGGTATCCTGTTCATATTCGAAACTAAAAAAATATTGGTTCAAACCAAGTCTACAAATTTCATATTCTGCTAATATAGTAGAAAACAAAAAATATATAATGAGAGTGCCTAATTTTCAGGTCATTTTTCTCATCCGTTGGATATCAATGGTTCTCATGTCATCTATTACTTAAACAAAGCCCTTTCTTTGTTGTAAAAAGATACACAACTACAAAATTAGCTTATAATTCATAAAAAATTACAAAAACACATTCAAAATATATTCGAACTTAGCTAAAAAATAAGTAAAACCATATAAAACAATAAAACTGCAGTTAAAAAGTATTAAATTTACACATTGTATATGACTGCAATTTTAGGCTTGGAAATGTGCGGTTTTAGTTTATTGAGAATTTATAAATTTTGAGGCGCTTAAAACTTAGCAATACCCTATAATAAATACTAGTTACCTTACTTATTTATGAGTTCTTACCCTTCAGTCACCAAAACTTGCAGACAATTAACCTGGTATAATTTTAGTAGATCTTCTGTGAACTTTACATTCGTCTGTTCAGAACTTTTTCTCTAACATAGTACGTTTTTAAAAGATTTTGACTATATCCTAGTCAATAAAAAAATTAGGACTATCTATTTTTCTGTTGATTAATCTTTCTCTTGGGGTAAAACAAACAATAGTCAAACTTAAAATTTAATATTTTCTATCGATTAATCTTTCTCATGGGATAAAACAAATAATACAAAATTAAAATTTAAAAACTGTATATTTTTTAGATAATGGATATTTTATTAAGTAGTGAAATTACATCCAGCCTCTGTATCTACTACGGATGCACACAGATAAAAGAGAAAAAAAAATTGTCAGACCCATGAACATATATCATCTCCTAATAATATAGCGTTTATGGCATACTCTCCAAATCGTTAGTGTTGGATTTTCATCATGAGACTTATTAGAGATAATTTAAATCTATTTTATCTCTTTAGGATTTGACTTCATTATCTCTAATCGTAGATATTTATATCTCTAACATTTCGTAACAGGAGCGAAGTAGATGATTGCAACTAGATTTAAAATCTTGTGTTTCCACCATCTTCTCTTATTCACCATCTTCAATTGCATCTCTGATAGATGATCCTCCACCTAGGGCAGTGCCAGCATCTCCTTCTGATATTGTCTCATATCTCTTCACTATTTTCTCCCACAGTCATACTAGGAGTGTTATGGACAATAGCAATGACACAGACACTTTGATTGGAGTTGTCGCTGATGATTTGTTGTAGAAGTCTATTGAGGTAGCCGATCATATAGTAGTCGTGGCTTAGTCTTGGTAGTTAATGTCGCCGCACAAAGCCAAAGGCAAAAAAATTACAATATAATGTAGCTGCACAAAGCCAAAGACAAGAAAATATACTATATTGTAAGATGAACCTAAAGAGACACCTTACAAATGTTAGATAATGTCATTATACATAAGAAAATATACTATATTGTAAGATGAACCTACAAAGAAGAGACACCATACAAATGTTAGATAATGCCATTATATATATGTCAAAGGATGTTGTTGGTGCATCTTGTAAATATCAGAGGGCACTGTCAACGATCAGGTCACCACTTTTTCTTGGATTCTGTACGTCAGGTAGAAGGTCATCACACAATAGTGATATCAGGTTGATGTAGTTTTCCGTCATAGATGAAGCGATGGGTGTCGTTGTAGAGAACGTGGTTGTTGCCATCGTCAATGAAGCGTCTTGCAGAGCTTCCTGTTAGAGGAAGCGAGATGCCTTTGTGGACGAAGCGGCGGCGACGAATTACGATATTGATAAAGCGTCTTTCACATATTCATGTCAAAGAACGCGAGATGTCCATCCTTATGAACGAAGCAGCGGCGGCGATGAATTACTATATATGAAGACCGTTGGCGACTAGGATTGTGTCGCTGATGTAGAGGAGGTAGAAGATGTCGCGCACGTCGTTGGTAGCGACGGAAACTCGCAGACGATCTTCGCGGATGGCTCGGCGGCCATACGTGGGTTGCGCGTGCTCCATTGTACATGTATGTGCTCTGCAAAAAACGTCTATAGACATGCACGAGCTGTGTAGTAGATGCGGCCAAGTTAGCTTGATGATGTCATTATGATGTCTTGATAATGATGCTCCGGAAGCATGGCTTGCGATATCCATTTGACCCAGATGACCTTGCCACTGAACTTGAGCAACTGCAACTTGTAGTACTCCGGCACAGCGTGGTAGAGCAAGATGGCCGCCTTCCCCTCGGTCGTCAGGTTCTTGTACTTGAGCATGCCGGCGTCGACGGGGTAGAAGAGCCGATGCCACGCCCCTTGGTCGCTGAGGTTGATGTCGAGCAAGTCGCGGCGGTCGGGCGATGTCGTCGTACTCGGAGCCGTCGTTGTCCATGTGCGCCGTCGCGCATAGCCGTCGACGGCACATGCAGCCGATGTTGATCTCGTTGCAGCAGCCTTTGCCCGTTGAAGAAATCTATGAAGATTCGGCCGGTGTGCCTGACATGGCCGGCAGTGCCGTTGAGCATGGCTGCAAAGGCCGAGGTGTAGGGGCGTAGAGACCGTCGGAGATAATCAAAGGGTTTGGTAGCTAAAAAGAATTGATCTAAATCTAAAGAAAATTTAAAAAGAATTCTAGTGATGATAATTGGGAGAAGCTAATTGATGCGGCGCCCCAGGGAGACTTGGGATTGATCTCATTTTCCTAGAGAGACGTTAGCGGGAGGTGCAGCGGATCAAGAATCTAATGACGTTGGCCTATGGGTTCTAATACCATGTGAAAATTATTGATATAGTAAAAACCCTAATAATCATTATTATATTGCACTAGCCCTTATGGGGAGTACATAGGAGGAGATAGAAGCTTGGAGTACAAGATAAGTAAAAGATAATTTAAATCTATTATATCTCTAATATTCTACTTTATCTCTATAGGATTCTATCTTTATCTTTAGAGTTTTTATTTTTGATATTTATATCTCTAACATACATTGTCAAATCTAAAATAAAACATGGTTTTCACCTTGGAGGACAATCGACAACTGAGCACCATGTTATCTCCTAAGACAAGGAGATCATGTGGTAGTGTAAGAGATAAATTGTATTCGAGATAACATGATAGATGCAGATGAATTATGTTTCTTCTTTTTTTATATTGTAAGATATATATCTTATCTGTAAGCACCACTTTGAGGTTATTCCCAATATATATTAACACGTACAGCAGCCTCTATGACAACGCTTCTACAAAACCTTTATGATATCAAAGCCTTGCAGCCACACATAGATCACATCTAGCCATGGCCAGCTCCACCAGTGCCACAGCAAATCGACTCTAAAAAGTTGACCAGGAACAATTTCCTAGTATGGAAAACGCAGATTCTTCTGGTGATCCACGGCGCACGCATGGAAGGATATCTCACTGACACAACACAAGCTCCTCCAGCCAAGATCGACATCAAAAAGGGCAACAATGTTGTCAAGAAGACAAACCCAACCTATAAGGTGTGGGTTGCAGCGGACCAATAGGTCCTAGGCTACCTCTTATCATCCTTATACAAGGAGATCCTAACTCAAGTCGTCAACATGGGAACGACCTGCAACCTCGTGCTATCTACAACCTGCAAGGACAATGTTAGCGTGACCAACTACATCAATAAGATAAAAACACTGGCCGACAAGATGTCATCTGCTGACAAGCCTCTTGACAAGGAGGACATGATGTCATACATCCTTGTCAGACTCGACAATGACTATGAACCTATCATCTCTACTCTTATGGGAAGAGCGAAGGCAGTCCCTGTCGCTAAGGTATACTCCAGCTTCTCAGTTTTGAAAGCAGGTCCAAGCTACACCAAATGGTGAGCATCTCCTCTACCAACAGTGCAAGACACAGAGGTGGACGAGGAGGCAACTTCCACTTCAACATGGCCAACTCTAACCTCGTGCGCGGTGGTGGTGGAGGTCATGGAGATCGCGGTGGCAGAGGACGAGGAAACAGCGGAGGTGGATGCTTCAACAGCAAACCACACCTGGCCTATCAACTATGTGGCAATATAAGGCATGTCGTGGCCGATTGCTAGTACAGGTATGACAAATCTTTTGTTCTATATGCAAAGACAGTTGTAGCAACATCCTATGGTGTTGATATGAACTAGTACGTGGACACTAGAGCTACCAACCATATCACAGGCAAACTGGTGAAATTGATGACTCAAGAGAAGTACAAAAGCAAGGAGCAAATACATACGGCCAGTGGTGCAGGTATGGACATTAATCATATTGGTCATTCTATTGTTTCATACCCCTATGTGCAATCTATATCTCAAAAATGTCTTACATGTTCCAAGAGCTAAAAATAATCTCATATCCACACATCATTTGGCCGTTGATAACTATGCCTTCGTTGAAGTTCACTCTTGTTTCTTTACTATCAAGGATTAGGTCACAAGGAATCTTCTTCTTAAAGGATCATTTCATAATGGGCTATATCCTCTACCGACGTCATCCCTTTCTTCTTCCAAGTAAGTCCTCGGAGTCGTCAAGCCTACTATTTCAAGATGGCGCAGTTGTCTAGGTCACCCATATTTACTTATTGTCCAAAAAGTCATGAGTAGTAAAAATCTCCCATGTTTAGGAGAAAGTAATGAGTTAAGAGTTTGTCAAGCCTATCAAAAGGCTAAGAGTCAGGTTCCCTATCCAAAGTTCTCTAGTGTGTCAAGTTATCCTTTAGAACTTGTGTTCTCAGATGTGTGAGGGCCTACTCCAGTTTCTGTTGGAGGTAGAAAATATTATGTCAGTTTAATATATGATTTCGGTAAATTTACTTGGGTGCATTTAGTCAAAAATAAGTCTGAAGTTTTCCAAAAGTTTCATGAGTTTCAACAGCGTGTTGGGAGACTTTTTAATCGTAAGATTATTACCAGGCAAACTGATCGAGGAGGACAGTATGAAAAGCTGTACTCTTTCTTCATAGAGATTGGAATCAGTTATCGTGTTTCTTGTTCCTATGCACATCAATAGAATGGCTCTGCCAAATGTAAACACAAACACATAGTGAAAGTTGGTCCTGCTCTCCTTGCTCATGCCTTCATGCCTCTAAAATTTTGGGACGAAGCTTTTTTTGTTGCCACATATCTCATAAATCACACGCCCAATAAAGTCATCCAATATGTTACACCACTAGAGCATCTCCTTAATCGAAAACCCAATTATTCCTCCTTGAGAACCTTTGGGTGTGCTTGTTGGCCAAATCTTTCCCCTTATAACACTCGCAAACTTCAGTTTCGTTCAAAACAATGTGTTTTTCTTGGATATAGCAATATTCATAAAGGATTCAAGTTTCTTAATATAGGCACTGGTAGAGTATATATTTCTCACAATGTGGTGTTTGATGAGAATATTTTTCCTTTCTCGACTTTACATTCTAATGCTGGTGCACGTTTAAGATTAGAAATTCTTCTTTTACCGTCTTCTCTCTTGAATCATAATGATGTGGCTAATGGAGTTGGATGTGCATATGACCATATGGTTAATGATCCTGAACATTCTAACTCTTCTTCTGAGCATGTGACAGTTGAACAGTAGGAGTTTGTTGGAGGTGATTCTCCTATTGCTAATGTGCACTCTAATGAAACTATAGCTACATTGGAATCAGCATCGGCAAGTGAGGTAGGCATGACAGGCTATGAGACAAGAGATGTTGATGCCATATCACTTCATGTCACACCACCAGGTGCACCAACCACGTCACCAGGGGAGTCAGGCTCCAGCTCGGGGGCGTGTGCACATGAATAGGGCGAAAGATCCTTGGAAGCAACATCTGATCAAACTTTGACCATGCAGCATCTAGTTACTTGACTGTAACAAGGTATAAGAAAAGAGAAGACATGTATTGATGGTACTATACAGTATTCCTTCTTAACTACTAGTGGAGAGTCTCAAAATCTACATGAAGCTTTATCTAATACAAATTAGAAAAATGCTATGGATGTTGAGTTTATGGTAGAAATGTTATTGACTGCAAGTGGGTTTATAAAATAAAACGAAATTCTGATGGAAATCTGGATAAATATAAAGCCCATCTTGTTGCTAGAGGGTTCAAGCAAAGATATGGAATTGATTATGAAGATACCCTTAGTCTATTAGTTAAGGCTAGTACTATTAAAATTATTCTATCTATTGTTGTTTCTAGAGGATGGTGTCTTCATCAACTTGATGTGCAGAATACTTTTCTTCATGGTTTTCTTGAAGAAGAGGTATATATGAGACAACTATCTGGGTAAGAGGACAAGGGTAAGCCTAATTATGTTTGCAAGCTAGATAAAGCACTTTATGGGTTAAAGCAAGCACTGCAAGCGTGGTGTTCAAGGTTGAGCACAAAATTGTGTGATCTTAGCTTTAAAGCATCAAAGGCTAACACATCATTATTCTTTTATAGCAAAGGAAATGTTACTTATATATGTTGATGATATAATTATGGCTAGTTTAACACAAGCAGCGGCTACAGCTTTGTTACAGGATCTAAAGCAAAAGTTTACACTTGATGATCTAGGAGACCTTTATTATTTCCATGGTGTAGAGGTTAGTAAAATGTGTGATGGTGTTCCATTAACTCAAGAGAAATATGCTTTAGATCTGCATAAGAGAATAGGTATGTTGAACTATAAGTTAGTAAGTACTCCTCTCTCTATTTCAGAAAAATTATCACTTTTAATGGGTCAGCTCTTGGAGGAGATGATGCAAATATATACAGAAGCATAGTAGGGCTCTACACTATCTAACTTTAACCAGACCAGGCATCTCTTTTCCAGTAAATAAAGTATGTCATTTTTTACACAATCCAACTGTGGATCACTAGATGGTAGTCAAGAGGATATTAAGATATATTAAATTCTTAGTTATTCTTGGTTTAAAAATTAATCGATCATCTTATACCTTGGTTAGTGCCTTTCATATGTAAATTGGGTAGGATCTCCTGATGATATGCTATCAACCGGAGGATTTGTTGTTTTCCTAGGATCTAACTTGATATCTTGGAGTGCTAGGAAACAAGCTACGGTGTCGCGATCATGTAACGAAGCAGAATACAAGGCAGTTGCTGATGCAATAGCAGAGGTAATATGGATACAAACTTTACTCAAGGAGATAAGCATTCATACATCTCCAACTGCTTACTTTTAGTGTGATAATTTGGGAGCTATGTATTTGTCGACAAATCCTATTTTGCACGCACGTACCAAGCATATAGAAGTTGACTATCACTTTATCAAAGAACGAGTTGCTAGAATGCAACTGGAGATCAAGTTTATATCATCAAGAGATTAGGTTGCAGATGGATTCACAAAATCACTTGTAGTTTAGTAACTTAGAAGATTTAGAAACAATCTCAACTTGGATAAGTTATGATTGAAGAGGGTATTAGAGATAAAGTTGTATTCCTGATAGAGATAACATGATAGATAAAGATGAATTATGTTTCTTCTTTCCTGTATTCTAATATATCTATCTTATCTATAAGCGCCACTTTGGGGGCTATTCCTAATATATATTAACACGTACAATGCCCTCTAATGAGCTGATAACACTTCTGCAAAACCTTTATGCCACCCACCAAAGAGACACTTGTAACATCCTAGTTTTAACTTAGCCGTTAAAATCTATTTTAATAAACATCGTAGTTTCAAAAGCTCTGGTTCTTTGTGTGTATTGTGTGCTAAAGATCTCTATCTAAAATTTTAATTTGGAGGTTCGACTTTTAAATCAACCTCTCCTTTGAAAATTTCTTCCAATCCCTCTAATTCGGACCATCATTTTTAAATCCAATCTAGAAATCAACTCCACTTTCAAATCATCTAAAATAAATCTCCTTAAAACAATCCCACAAACTCTCTAAGAAAATCCCGAGTTCAAATTCAAACTCATTTCAAATTTTCCCTAAAAATTAAATTCTAGAAATCTCTAGCAAAAGTGAAAATTTTCCTGTTCATTTGGGCCACCTTTCTCCTGACCCATTCTCTCTCTCCATCTCTTTCTTCTCACTCTCGGCCTCAACTTCGTTGCCTAACTGTCTCGCCAGCCTAGCTTCGCCCCCGCCTCTCTTCTTCTTTCCCCATTTTGGGCCGCACCCATCGGCCCATCTTTCCCCACGCACGGTCGCCCGAGCAGCCACACCCTAGCACTCGCTCACCGCTCAACTCCTCACGTGGGCCCGCCTGTCAGCCATTGTATCTCTGCCATGCACGCTCGTGCGCTCATCCCCTTCTCCGCATCACGCCAACATGCTTGCAAGCTATTTTGGTAAAATGCCAAACCACTAGTCGAAAAGCCGACGCCCATTTCCATACACCCTGACCCCATCCCGTGCACCGCACATCCACCATACACATCCCCCGCACACGTGCCAAGTATCCTGTTGTGCCACGCTGCGACAAGGCCACGAATCTCGTTGCTAAGCGCTTCGCACCGTGCCATGCCATGTCAAGACCGGCGCCACGCTACCGCTAAGAACTCCGTGTTGCGCATACCTCTGCCACCGCCCAACCCTACGCTCCCGCATCCTTTTCTCCTATACCGCACCCCTCCCGCTTGTCCTCTCCATGCCATTCCTGATCATCTATAAAAGGCACTGACGAGCCTCTCTTTCTAACCTGCACCTCATCTCTGTCATCCTTCTCTATCTTTCTCCCACTTGAGCTTCCTCCACACCGCCACATTCGTGAACTTATGGCACTACCAAAACCCTCCGCTACTTGAGCCTCCTAGCAGTGGCCACGGCTGTTGCACCTCTTAGCCCCGCCACCACACCCACCTTTTGGCAATCGATGCGTGCGCCCGAGCTTCCTAGTGCCACTGCTCGCCTTCCCCATCGCCAACATCGCCACCGTTGCTACCCCCCTCCTGGCCTCCGCTATGTAGTGAAGGGTGGAGAACGAAGAGGGAAAAGGAACACGAAAGAAGAGATGAGGAGGAAGAAGAAAGAAAAATCTCTCCCGTGCCATTGGCCTACCTCAACCAATGAGATAAGGCCACGTGCCTTTCCTCCCTTCACCCCTTAACATGTGGACCAGTCTTATCCCTCTCTTCCTCCTACTATCATGTAGGCCCTAATTTTCTAAACACAGATTAGGCTATCGGCCAAGCCACTTAGGCTAAGGCCCATTCTGACTCACTAGTTTCCCAAGGCCCATTTTACCTCCTTTAAAATAGTCTCTCTGATATGTGGGACCCACTCTAGAGAATATTTTAGTAGAATATTTCTCCTAAATTTCCTGTGATTATTTCTTTTTCAAAAAATCCAAAAATTTAAATAATCTTCAAAATTTATATCTTTTCAACTATAACTCCAATGGACTCTGCTCAACTTCTAGAATTTTTCTAAATATGAGATCTATCCAATGATATTATTACTTATTAAGTATTTTATTGTCTTTTTAGCGTTTTGTTGGCATCTCTCTTATTTTGCGCGTAGTTTGCCCTAAGAAAATTCTCGGACACCGATTTTAAAAAATTATCATAGAAGAGTAAGGCAAGTCACTATTGATCATATTACTCCTAATTTATAAAATATTATTATTTGTAAAGTTGCCTGTTTAGCGTATACAGTTAAATTGATCAGCCTCAGTTTGTGCGCAACCAACGGACCAATCTAGTAATATTACTTTTTATAGTTTATTGTAAAATTCTATCCTTATAACTCCACCATAATGCTGTTTGAAAGTTCTCACTCCTTGAATGGAAATACCACTACCCTTATCTTATACTATTGTTTTTCTTTATAGAAAAATTAGATTGTAAAACCTTTTATGAAAAACCCAACTCATGGCGTCTGTGGGTTTGAAAATGAAGAAGAGGTGTGAAAACTTACGATGCAGAACCTAGCATATGTGGCTTGATTTGGTAATCACATGTAAGGATCGATTCCTTAGGAAATTATATCCAATTATCTTACCATATGACCACACAAGTATTTTTGTGATAATTCTAGCTAAAGAAATCATGTATGTCAATGATTGTGGAACATTGGGGATAAGGATATAGGATTGTGGATCTTTACTACCCGGGATGTGTATTATTCTAACATCTTTTAAGACAATCGGTTAGAAGTAGGAGACATCTCCGGTGTATTCTAAGTAAATGAACGTATAAGACTTGCCTAATATCTGGTTTGAGAGATTCGACCTAACTATGTGACATGGGATAGAAAGACTTTGTCATAAACATCTGGTGCTAATGGGTATCCCATGTTGGTTTTTCTGTCATGTTGGTAAAGAGTACAAATTCTGCAGGATTTAAACTATTCGAATAGCCGTGTCTACAGTTAAAGGCGAATGTAAGATGATTCTCCTAGCGTAGTTTTTCTTGCCAGTGTTTTACAGAAAATGTTTGAGAGAACGGAAACAATTGCTAGAGCCGGTCTTGGTAACTGGCAGATGACCTTAGTGGTCAGGAATGGGTCTTCCCAATAGAAAGCGGAGACTAAAACTTGAGTGGCTTCGAGAAGAAGCCAATGGAAAGAGTTTAGCTTCATATAAAGTAAGATAAAGATTGCATGCATGTTTTAAGAAATAAGGTTTATTAAAGAGATAGAAAATAAAAAAAACTATTAATAAAACTAAAATTGTATTCGTTGTAAAACACTCACATCGGATTGAGACAGTAGGTCTCTTTTTAAAAGAATTATGAAATTTACGCTCAGAGGTTACAAAACGTTTTTAAACAAAAAATTTACGAAATAAACCTCTAATCTTCCTTTGTAATTTATATGCTCACGTTTCCATGATGTAAAAAAATACTCATTCTTACTATTTTATTATTTTTTTCTCATCTTTCCTTGAGTTCATGTGAAAAATACTTTTATCTTTAGACTTAACCCATTGCCTATACATTGAGATGCTAATCATACTAGACTCTTCATCATCGAGTCTAACACTGAATTTTTAATTGGATCGCATCGGGATGTGACACCATCGGAGTACCCACACGATCATTCGTGACTACCAAGCCGACTTGAGCTGTCATCCACTGATCTTTCTGACCACAACAGAGGACACCACCCGTATAGCACCCTCTGCAAGATCACCATTAGCTTGGAGCCCCGATAGGTGAAGACGAGACACTGCCTTTGCAGGCAAGGGAATGAGCCTATCGTCAAAAAAACTAGATCCACATTAAGGCAGGAGGCTGACCATCACCACCCGGCTTGGAGCGCCGCCCTCTCCGTTTCGCCTCCCCGGCGAATGGAGAAGGCCATGTCATCGGAGGCTAGCTCAAAAAACGTTGAGGAGATGCATGGAGTGTGCCAACACCAAAGCTGGACCCATGCATGGGTAGAAGACGGGCCAAACGACTCTTGCAAGGGAGGAAACGAAAGGTCCCCCCACTTGCACCCTTGTTGGACCCGGAAGGTCGTTAACCAGGATGGCACATCACAAGCACCGTGGTCGTGGACCTTGCACTGTGGTCGAATCAATTCCAGCCGCTGCTTCGCTGATCCGGCAGCCTATGCCTTTGGAGCCCGGAGGCACGACAATTGCAAGATCGAATCAAGCAAGAGCCAGACCCTTTTGCCGCCAATGGTGGACAGGAAGATGCAGCGTTGCGACGCCAATCTGCCGGCCCCCATGGAAAGACACGTGACGTGATGTAGGCAGAGCAATCTGCACCGGCTCCCATTCCACGTTCAGCTTGCTTGCTGCTCACCTTAACCACGCACTGGGACCAAAGCCGAGGGTGGTGAAGGCCCGCCGCCGGCGGCGGCGGCGAGGAAGAAAAAGGAAAAAGAAACAACGGCGGCTAGGTCTTGGTTCGCCTCCGTAGTCGCCTCACGGGAGGCAACCCGAGTGGCCGATTTCCTTGGATTTGATGGGACTTCTTGCTAGTATGCATGGAACAAGAAATCATAATATAGATAAACATATATAAATAAGAAAACGTCAGTTTATTTGTTGTGCAAGTTTACATAACTGACAAATAAAAAACGTCAACCGACTACTTAACAAATAGCAAAACCGAATCACTTTTCTTTTGCAATGGTACGACAAAAGGCGGCGAGGAGGGTAATCCTTACAAACAAAAGCATGACGATGGTTTCGTTCGTGACTATGATCGGTGTGCCGCCTTCCTTGTGCAGCCTCAGAAGTACGTCGAGAAAGCACTCGTTTCTAGATGCCTCGTTGCTGCCGGCTCTCCTGTCCATGATTTCGTTCCGTTCTTGAATAATCTGCTCCAAGATGCACACTATCTTCTTGCGGCAAGGGAGAGCCTTGCGTGGCGCCGTGCCAAGCATCCGCGCTAACTTTCTCGACGGGAAGACGTCGGCGACGGTGAGTCATTTCGTTTAGTTTAAGGCAGTGCGAAGGGCGTCGAGGAACTCGTCACGAAACTAGCTCCGTCCGCCACTGAAGCACCGCACAACGATGTCGTTGACGAGCTTGGCCACCTTCTCGGTGAGATTCACGGCGTCTCCGGCGGCAGCGGACGCGGCCAGCTCTCGCACGAGGAGCTCCACCTCCTCCTCGCGGATAAGATGGAACGACTTCACCCGAGTGGCGGTCAGCAGCTCCAGCGAGCAGAGCTTCCGGAGCTGCCGCCACCGCTCGCCGTAGGGTGCGCAGGCGATGTCGTTGCCGCCGAAGGTGATCATCCCCATGGCGGTTCTCATGTACCGCTCGACGAACGTGATGTCCTGGTACTTGAGGATCTCCTGCGCCACCTCCGGCGAGGACACGACCACCGCGGCAACTCGACGAGCCATAATTGCACGATGGAGCCGTGCTTCTCGGCGAGCGTACGCATCGACCGCTGGATGCTGCGGCTCCCCACGAGTTGGTAGATGCTGCCGATCACCTGCAGCGTCCATGGGCCCGGCGGCAGGTTAAGCCTCGGCCTCGTCGAAAATGATACCAGCTTGGAGATGACGACGACGAGGAGCACGGGCACGGCCAGAGCCAGCGGCAGCGGCAGCTTTTCCTCGATGACACAGTGAAGAACTAGCTAACTTCTTGATCGAACAAGTTACACACTCCTACACTTACTATTGCAACATAAATAGGCAAATGGCTCTGGCACCTCGATGCTGTTCACTTAGAGGTGATATATTTTTCGATGTTGTTCACTTGGAGTGATCTTTTTTTTTTCAGATGTACTATTACGAATACGAACCACACGCATAGCTGGGGTTACCTGACATAGACATCGTGGAAAATATGAACGTGATATGAAACCAATCTTATCTCCTAATGTACGAGTCTAAAGCTAATTTGCAACACAATTACAGAAGGTCAGGCCAAGTGTAATGGTAATCATGCAAACAGTAATAGCAATGTAGCTTGCCTGTTCACTACGTCGAGCCACGAGATTCTTGTTCTTTTGGTGATTAGACACAGCGAAAGTGATAACCGAATTACTGCCCCAAAGAATAGTTGTTCCCATGTGAACGTGGACAAAAACTATGTTTTCCAAACCAAAATACTCCCTCTAGTTTTTTTAATGTTTAACGCCCATTGATTTTTAAACATTGATCATTCTTTTTTAAAAAATATTTACATATGCAAAAATATATAAGTTACACTTAAAGTATATCTTTAATAATAAAATAAATAATAATTATACAATTTTTTTAATAAAACAAATATTCAAAGGTAGATCTAAAAACCAATGTAGCCAAACATAAAAAAATCGGAGAGTAGCATATAGAGCAGGGTTTCCTAAACACCGATAAACGTGCGGTTACTACTAGGGCGGTAAGGTTACTAGTAGTAAGGTTTGATGAAATTGGTTTGATTCAAATTTTGGTGAAAATAAGAAAAAAATCCTTTAAAATTTCTAGAAGTAGTACATAATTTCTAATGATATATGATGATAAAATTTTGTGAAAATAATGCTAAGCTAACTCCATATTTTGATATGATAACAAGTCAACACTGCTTCAAAATTCAGATTTGATACCTGTGGACATTATATTATGCTCTATGAAAATTATATTATGGTATTTGTTAAATGTGAGGTTGTGTTTTTCTATTTTTCTATGATTTTTTATTTAAGTAAAAACAATAGTTATCACATCTTACCGTATGGTTATTACACCATAGTAACCATGAGTATATCATGAGATTTAAAATTTTTGAATTCAAATTTTTAGAGATGAATTTACGTGGTTTTTGATGGTTACCACAATAATCGTCTTACCATGGGGGACAGTAACCTCTCCAAATGGTAAGGGTAAGACCGATAGCTAGAGAGCCTGACCTTTAGGTCACAATTGGGCATCCGCTCCAAAACATTTCCATTAAGAATTGAGTATCTAGGAATTGAGGATGTAGATGCAGATGCTAGGGATCTATTCAGCTTCATTATTAAAAAAATTCTAGGATAACGGATGATCATACACAAAATTTTCAAATAGATCATACACAAATTTGTTTGTGATAATAGTGTGACCTTGTGAACCCATCTTTCATAACACCTTTATTTCGTACGTAACTTGATTAAACCATGAAACATGCGTGCAAATTATGTGCTATCACGAAGGATAAATAATCTATTATCACGTCACTTGTGGCTGCTTGGAGCAACACGTGTAACAGGGCACAGATTTAGGCTAGTGATTTTAACTGCAGATAGTCCAGATGCCTCCTGCATATCAACATCTGCAGGCAACATTCCATTGGGCAGGTTCCAATCAAAATGGTAGAGAAGGCTTGCCAAGATAAACTCTATGTTGGCCATAGCAAGGGCCATGCCTGGACAAATTCTACGCCCTGATCCGAATGGAATAAATTCGAAGTTATTCCCTTTGTAGTCTATACTTATGTTCTCAAATCTCTCGGGCTTAAACTCCTCGGCATCATCCCAGTACTTAGAATCCATGCATATCATCCGTGCGTTCACAAATATGGTCATGTCCTTTGGTATGTCATAGCCCATCACCTTGCACTTCTCACGGCATCTACGAGGGCTTAGAAGTGGCGCTGGACAGTGTTTCCTCAAAGACTCCTTAGTTACCATCTTGAGATAGCTTAACCCATCAAAAATATCATCCTCTACTATGGCATTCTTTCCTTGGAATGTTTGTTGAACCTCAACTTGTGCCTTTGCCATTACTCTTGGTGTCCGCATGAGTTCCACCATGGTCCAGTTTAGACTGTTACTCGATGTCTCACTGCCCCCAGCAAACATATCCTGTACTTGTTATGCAAACTATTATTATTTCTCAGTCAGCATAAACTATCTTATCTTTTCATTATATAAACTTGCACAACATATAGTCTAAATTTACAAAACATACCCTAAGCTTGGGTTGCTACATCATAGACTTTAGTGGGCCTTTGATGTAAAGTTTAGGTATTTTATGTATTGACATCGGTTCACCTTGATGCACTTACCTTTAAAAAAACCTTGATGCACTTTTATGTTTTTCTAGATTGAGGGTTTCTCTTATCTCCTAAGTACGTGCCGAAAGCTAGCTTGCTACACAATTACAGAAGGCCAGGCCAAGTGTAATGGCAATCATGCAAACCGTAATAGCACTATAGCTTGGTTGTATTCTTGCTGTGTTGATGGTTAGACAAACCATGGCTGTTCCCATGTGTACGTGGACAAAAACTAGGTTTTCCAAACGACAATAATCGTATATATAGACAACTCTGGCACAACGATTTGATTTTACTTTAATGCTCGTTTAGAAGGGTTAGCACGTATGGATGCTTTCCTTGTGCTGACATGGCATGAAGACAGGGACTTGAGGTACGTGTAAGGTACGTATAAGTGAACTTCATAGAAGTCTGACCAATAAATTCTTCCATGTCCACATATGAAAAGAGCAGCCTGAAATCTCCTGGAATGTTCATCCTAAATAAGATGGCTATTGATAAGACAGTACTTCACAATTACATTAGTACAATATTGTTTTACTAAAACCAGAAAGCTGAATCCTACAAAAGTTAGGCATCTGGTTTGTCAACATGCCCATCGATCTGCTACCAGTGAACTAAACTAGACCACCACATTCCCCCATTGACCTAATGTACAGGCTCTTTCTACATGTAAAGTTACAAAAGGGAAAATTGGGGAGCAACAAACCAAATATCTCACACCATCAACAAATCATACTAATGCCTAATGTTCATGCTTGACACGCCCTTTCAGTATTCCAGGAATAGGGGGCGAGGTTGGCAGTCTAACTCCATTCGGCCCTGAAACTTGGGGTGATTGATGATAGTTGTTTGGTGTGCTTGAGCACTCACCTCCATTTGCAACCCGGTCTTGGGCACCGTCTGGTTCTTTGCCAGAGAACCCCAATGCTTTCAATACAAAGGAATCATCATGCAGTTCAAATGGAGTACTGCATTTTCAGAAACATATGTGTCACTTGTGATCAGTCATGAAGAATAGTAGTAATCACCTAATTTTTCAACACTCATAAAATGCAAACAGAAAAAATTGCAGAACATGAAATGAGGCTCATCAGCTAGTTATATAGACTGATCTTGATTCTTGACTGAACAGACATAAGCCAAATGATGCCATCTGAGCAACCAAGTATTCTCTCTACTATCAGATTGGTTAGTAAATAGAGGTGGTCAATGGCTCAAGGCCCACTTCTCTTTTTAAAACAATGCACATATGACTACAAACGTTGAGACTCAGCGGCACATACTTTCAATCTTTCAACCAAGCTATTATTGAGAGATTCATGGTCAACAACAGAGTTATGCAACAGAATGCTGGAATTTGTCAAATCTTGTTTTTCTCAGAAGGGATAATTTCAAAACAGAAAAAGAACATAAATAAGATCAGATAGCTGTTTACATTTTTGTGAATAGTAGTTTCAAACTTTGTATAGAAAAAATTGAAGTAGTTTAAAACGTTATACAAAAGATGTAAGATAAAATGTACTAAACTGAAAGTTCATCTAGTTCACAAGGCGCATATGGTAGGGAAAACACATCAGGTATTCGTGTCTTACCTGTTGAAATCAAAATGTACCAGCTGCATATCTTCTGATATTTCCACTTCTACTGTAGCATGAGGACGTGTCTAAAGGGAAAAAAACAGTTTCATTTAGTCTGCCATTATAAAATAAATAAATGATGGCAGAATAGACACGATAAAACTGAAGTGTGATTATGTGAAAAGTTAAGAAGTAATGAAAACAGAAACAGGGAAGTCAAAGCCGCAAGAGTTGACCAAGAATACTGCTCCTAAAACTAATTGATGGCTCTTGCCATTAATACTTCATCAAAATATATACAGTTCATAATTAGCTAAGAACATGCACATGTACTGCTCCAAAAATTTGGATAATAATTATATTAGTCATAGGCCCAACCTGTTCTGGCTTAACATATAATAGGATTTGAACTTGGCATCCCAGCAGATGTCAAAGTTAGGGTACTGAAAGCGGATTGGCCAAATATCGTAACCCTTAAGTGGACACTAGAAACTGGCCTGACTTAGTGATTTCGTTTCCATTTTGTTTTGTTTTCTTTTTCACAAGGGTTGAAGTTTCACCTACTTCACATTACTTATAGCATGTTCAATTCATATGAAAAAAGCTGATCAAATCAGCACAGGCAATCAAACATAGGGGTTTGACTAAGCCTATATCTGAGGACTGAGGAATAACAAAACATTTCCTTTACCTGGACCAATATAAATGGCAATGCCACTCCTCCAGAAGGAGCATTTCCTGAACCATAAAGCTGCTCATTTCGCCGTGCCAAGTTTTGAAGACCTACAAACTTAAATACGAAACAATAGGAAAAAAAAGCAATGTCTATAAGGTCCATCATGGTGAGGCAACATGACAGATAAATAAAATCAAATGGCTAAGTTGGCAGCAGCTAGATTTTAATCATAGACTTTTAAATCATTTATTATCCTAGCTTCAAGTGATGCTATAGACGTATATCCAACAATTTCTCAAAATTAAATTAGTCATTTATGTTTAAAACATACTATACTTGTTCAATCCATGGTTGGGAAATAAATTTCAATACATTCTCATGTACACATTTATGGTAACAAGCATTCATGTTTTGTTGGCGACAGTGACTTTAATGTGCTATGCCGTTGTTGTCCATGGTCAACAATGACAAGGGCTAACACACACTGAATTTGGTTTATATGTAATGCCGTCAGTTATCAGCGCTCTCCAATGTAGATACTCAAGCAGAAGCAGAACCCACACAGCAGTTGAATATTGTTTAATCAATCAAAGATGTACTTATAGGTGGCCATCTTTTGCTTTTGTTTCTGATATAATATGTATCAGAAAGAAAAAGAAAAGAAGAGTAGCTATTTACGTAAGTTTGCATGCATGCTGTAGAATAACAGGGAACCTTTCCCTGCCCATTGCCCATTGTTAGTGATGACTTAACCATCCAAGGCAGAGTTAAAATGTTTATACTACTTTCAAGTAGCTTTAAGAATATTCTGTCTTAATGTAACTACTTATCATCACAGCACAACTGCAACAAGGAAGATTCTGTGCTAAGCGATTTAGTAGATGGATTAAACATGATGCATCCCCTAACAATTCATAAGATTGGATGGAAGAAAATATCCTTACTTGATCTTGTAACTCCTGAAAATATGCATTTTTCTTGTCAATCCTACCTTTCAGTCCGATGATCTCTGTCTGTAAAATGTGGATAAAATTATCAAGGAAGTAGCCGAGGAAAAAAAGAAATGTGAGTAAACACAGTGGATTAGATGCAAGAAGACAACCTTCAATTCTTCAACATCGTTCATACTTGTCCGAGGCAAGCCCTTCCACTGAATTTCCTTTTTATCTTTAGATATAATATCCATAGCCATCAGGACATTCAGTGCATCATAAACCCTTCGTCGTATATTTTTTTCATCAAATGGTTGCTGTGTTGTATTCACATAATCAGCACTACAGATAAAATAGCATACAAGTGACCAACAAGAGTAGTCATATTTCTTAACTGTGTTAGGGTTATCAGGATCCGGTGGTACAAAATGATTGTTGGGATCTGCAAACTCAGCTACAAGCTCATCTGCCACCTGAACAAGAATATTGTCTATAAATAAATAAATAAAAAGGAACCAAACTATTGCTGTCATCAAAACCTGTTAATACATTTTACGGAGTAGGACCGTAGAATTACCCTATGTAGCATGTAGCAACCACTTAAGATATACTGGACTATTGGACAGTGCCAAGCAATCCAACACCTAAGATATACTGGATAATTAGATTCAAATTTCACCAAACAAAATGAATATCCTTTGGCTTGGCTTCATGTTTAAGAAAGTGTCGAACAGATGAGACAAAACAGTAAAGCTGATTTTTCAGACTTTGGGATAAGACAGATGCAACAGCCAGTGTAAGTTTCCACTTAGCAGCTAGCGTCTTTTATAATACTGCATTTATAATGTCAAAAATAAGATAGGTACAATCTATAATGTAATAAGAACACAAATACCTCATTGTAGGTAGTTCTCCCTTTGCTTTCGACTTTCTCACACACTGGTAAGAACAAATGAAACACTCCATTACAACTGTTAACGCTATCTCTTGGTGAAGTAAAACTCACTAAAATGGTGCTCTCAAATAGAAAAATAAATAAAAAGCTGAATTGAAGATATTTAGCAACAGATGCTTTTGCACCAGTTACATTTAAAAGATTATAGTATGCAATTTCTACAATTGCCTTGAGCTTATGTTCTCTGTGAATCAAAATGGAGATGAACATCACAAATATATTAGTGAGCTATTCCAACATCACAAATACATTAGTCAGCAACTCCATTCACCTTTCATACTGAATTGGCGCAATCCGCGACCACCCTTGTCAGGGCCCATTGCACGTGTCCCAGGCCCCCTTTTTTTCTTCTTGCTGAATCACAAAAGGAGAAGCATCTTTTCATCACAAGTGTGCTATGAATTGTATTAACAGTTATACAAAAACATATAAATTTTCACGATGATGCAAAACAGAACCAGTTTATGTTCTTTAAATGTTGCTAAATTTGGACCACTAACAAGCAACAACACACAACATACAGAGATATACTTCTCACGAAATCAGCATGGAAGTAGCTTTGATCAAAGATAAACCAGAAATAGCACATGCTTCTATGGACTATGGGAGTGTTATGCACATTGATGATAATTATACTGATCAGCACATTCTGTAGAGAACACAACAACTATGTAACAGAAATGTACAACAGACAATGGAAGACACCTTGTAATCTATTCTGCAATACAAAGCAGTGAAATAACTGGAGGAATGCCATGTCATACTAGTTTGATACCTAGAGCCACAAGTTAGAAAAGTTTGAGGCAAAATAGAATTCCTTAAGCATGTGGAACAACAATTTTACATGGCTTGTGTAAACATGTTCAATGCAAAGCAATCATAACACTTTGCTCCAGTTCAACACAATTCCATCCACAAACAAGCTGCAGCATTGAGCTTACAACCAAATCTAGTTGTCGAGCAAATGCGGCTCGGCAAAGTGCCATCCTCGCAACCATTAACCCCATCCCAAACCACGGAGGACTCCTACTCCCGCCCCGGCGGGAAATCCGGACCAGACCACGCCGCAGCACGCAGCCCCAGGGAGCGTGTCAACTCGAGCAACTGACACAATTTGCAGCAGCAGATTCACACGGACCTCGTGGCGGGCTGCGACGAGGGCGCATCGTCGCCCTGGATGTCGAGGCCGTCGAGGCGGCGGGCGACGGTGGTCTCGCTGGCCGGCGTGGAGGCGGTGGGCGTGGCGGCGGCGGCGCCCTGCTTGCCCTGCGCGGCGCGGCCGGAGGGGGAGCCCTCGCTTCCCCCGCAGCCGCCGCGGGTGGAGGCCGAATGCGCCGCCACGCTGCCCGAGGGGCGGGCGCCGGAGGCCATCGGCGCCGCCGAGCCGAGACGGGAGGAGGAGGCGGGGAGAAACCCTAGCGAGCAAGGTGGGGAGAAGGAGGATTTGGAGGGAGAGAGGGCAGCAAGGAACCGACGGGGGAAGCAGGGGAGCGAAGCGCGGAGAAATGGGCACGGGAAAATTTTTTATCTTTTTTTAGATTTCTCTTCTTCTTTGGGTACGGTGCAAACTGCGAACGGCTGAACTGGAATGTATCCTATGTAAAGTCGAATTTGAACACGATTCGGATGCATCATAAAGGCGAAAATAAATTAAATGTGCAGCGAATTCTGATTGGATACTAGTTTATTTTGATTAGATTGGGATATCCACAAAATTGTTTTTAAAATCTTTATCTATTATAAAAATTCGCGTAGGTTTCTGCCGGGACTTCCGTCCGTCGTTGCCTATCCGTTGGAGTCCGCGCCTCGATCCCGAGCGAACGAGACGTAGCGTAGAGCCCGCGTGGATAGCGAGCGAACGAGAGTCCTTGCGGATCACGCGTGGTCGATCTGTTCCCGGATCATCCGATTTTGTCTCCGTTATATTGGTTCCCGCAAGACATGCGTGCGATCCACATTCATCCCGCGGGGGGCGCATCCTGGACATGACCCACTGCTACCGGGAGGGCATGCCGTCGTTGAAGTCGGACGGGGATCGGCCCTGCCAGTTCCTGCGTCTCCCCTGCTGGCCTGCTCTCGACGTCGATGCTCGAATGTTGGTGAACTCACCTCGCCGCTTTCTGTTCTTTCCCAACGATCGACTAAGCATTGCTCCCATCAACTGTTTCCTGTTTTCCTTTTGCTTGTCATTGCCGAGCGGAGGTATATAGTTAACTAAAAATTTTAAGGATTTTAGGTATGCTCGGGTGACCCAACTGATATGAAAATCCGCTTAGGAATTTGACAACGTGGCTGCCATGCAAAGTTTGTAGATTAGATGGATTACAGCTATGAGGGAATCGAGCTTCTCTGTGACCTCACTTAGCAGATTTAGAAGCCTATATTTGCTTGGGAAATGGGATGATGCCACGAGTAGGAATGCTCCACTGTCAAACAGGAGGGCAGCAGTCCATGTGTAAGTTTTTCCTCCTCTTCTGTTCTTGAAATTTACATCCCCATATTCCTTCTTCTTCTGTCATTTTGATCTCAATCATCACAATTTCCTCGGAGACAATCATTGATACATGATAAAAGGAATAATGTTTCTCTGCCGTAGTATACTCCTTGGTCATAAAGACATATCTTTTATTCAACATTTTTTTAGTTTAAAAATACTTCCTCACCACCTTGAGTTTATAATATTTTTAAGTTGTATAGATGTATCAATAGAATTCAATTGTCAAAGTTGGAACATGAAGATTGTGCTGAAATCTAAAGTTTCTTGCTTGATAATTCATATGAATCAGTTTCACTTTCCATAAAAACATGAAATTGTTCACTCCTCATCCAACATTTTATTGAATACCTAATACCATTTTTTTCCAGACAATAACTGTATATACAATTAGGAAATGCATGTCTTACGGCATCCTCCCCTACCAGCACTATATCACAAGCTAAGCCTGTCATATCACTATATCAATACTCATATACCAATCATAGTAATTCAAACTGGTGTACACAGAAATATGATAAATTATTACAATCCGTATTTATTAAATAATATACAAGTGATTAAACGGATATACCTATGATACCATAACGGCATTTACTCAAGCAACAACGGAAAAAAACTAATATGATCATAATTCCTACGTTATGTTTGTGAATTAGAATAAAACCGAGATTAAATTTATAAAAATTCCACAAGTAAAGTATCATCAGCAACTCATTTGTTCTCAACAGTCTCACCCTGATCTGCTATGGAGGTGAGGGAACAAGCATGAGTGTATCTAAAAAGTGTAAAATACATAGTCTTCAAAAAATGATTGAGTTTATTTTATAAACTTATTTAAAACCATTCTCCAGGGTGTGTATTTTCTTATAATGAGGTTTTGCCCTCAATTATACTATGGAAAAACTCCATTTAATGTAATTTATTAAAAAAATATTTGTCTTAAGATTTTGTTTTTACAGCAATTTCAACACTGGCGGGCTCCCAGAGCCATTTAAAATATTTTTGTTGCTTTTTTAAAACTTAGCTTATTGTACTTTTTCACCACATGAACATTAGGTTCTAAAGAAAATAACCATCACAGAAGATCTCGCCCCCACTTTTAACCTTATTGCTCATAGAGCCTACTATCTGTGATAGTTCAATCAATATGACCATAAAAATTATTTTACTTTCTTTGCTTTTCCCAATATTTGTTTTTATCTATGAAGCCATTTGACATCTACTCGCCCTCTAGGAAACCATATGACTTCCTAAACCATACAGATCTATTTCTAACTACATAGGTTATCCTGACTCTAAAAATAATTCCCATCTCATAAATTTATTTCACAACCATTTACAAACAAATCTAAGTAAGACAAATCACTTTACATCTATCCATGACCATGGGCATATTTGTTTTAAACAGTTTAAACAAGATTTTTATAGAAGGTTCACGATTTACCCACAAAACATTAATCCACGTCCAATCACTTAACATGAATTGATTAGACACTACCAATGAAAGCATGACTAATGACAAAGTATTTACAAAGCAAAACTAGTATAATCAGTTGCCAACCAAAAGGGTCTCAAACCAAGTTTCAGGCAAGTCCTAGTCTTCGCATACTTAGGATCCTACGAGAATTACCTCTCATGGTTACACTAGCAATTTCACAACTCTCGATAAACAAGCGATTCTAGCCTCACTAGCGGAGTAGGGGCGATGTGGGACGGTGGTTGCTACGGGGCAAGAAGCAAATGGCTGAGAGGTGGTATGAGCGTGGGCGTGGCTTGACTAGCTACAGGCGATGGTTGGGAGCTCCAACGGATGCATCAGCTAACTTTCTAGAATTGTCTTAAAGGCATGGGAAGGAAGCAAGAGGATCGTGGTCTCACCATTTGTAAAAACGATCAGCGGCAAAGCTTCTCTATTCTGCGGTGGTAGGCTGAGCTTGACGTGGCAAGAAATAGAACCAAGGGGACACAGTGGTGGTAGCTGAGGGCTCTAGCTGGCCCTTGGTGTAGTGGATGGTAAGGAACAGAGGGAGACAAAGAGAGAGCTCGGGGAGGGCAACAATGGCAACTGAGGATTTGACTCTAGTTACTAAGGAGAGGAGATGGGGTATAGAGAGGTTGGTAATAGTGTGAGCAATAATTGAGGTCTTTGTAGCCATTTTCGACGTTTCATGACAAACCGAGTGACGACGAACTTCAATGCGACACCATAAATCGTGCGAAGCTTTTATCGATGTCTTTCCGCGTTCGTCACGATGAGACAGGACATTATCCTACGTTTGTTGTCACCTTAGCCCAACTTATTTCTTATTATTACATGGGTTCATGCAGAGGAGTTTCACGTGTGAGTTTTTATTTATAAGAATAGATGAGACCTGCAAAGACTATCATGTGTTGGCCTATAACCTAGATGAATTGAAAGTATAGGGGAGGTTGAGCTTCATAGATGCATGAATGCGTGCATGAGGCGGCCTTCTCTCTGCTCTTTTTCTTGCTTGTCACTTAATTGCTCGTGAAAAAGTTTGAGAGAAAAGCCAGCAACCTTGGCCCCTTCTTGAGATAACAGATGAGTACAGGGCGTAATTGTGTACATACACATCATACTTTACCTAGAAGCAGTTTTAGGCTTAACATGAGTTAATGCGTGCACACATCCATGCCTTGAATGGGAGAAAACGAGGGGATAAGACATCTCATAATGTGAGATAGAACGAATGCCAATGTTGGCTGGCAAAGCTGATTCTTGCTTTTACCTCAGTGTGATAAAATGGAAGAGGAGGGCATGAGATAATTTGGTTGAAAGAATGGATGAGGAAGGGCTATGAGAATCATGGCAGGTGAGAGGAGAACTGAACTATGCTCTAAGAAGATATTAAATATGAAAGAAAATATTCACCAACTGATTGAGGTTTGAATACAAAATTTAAACTTTTTGAACAGAAATGAATTATTCATCGGGAGAGTCAAAATTTACAAAATCAAAAAATTTGATTTTGGAATTTTTTGGAGAGTGAAGAATGAAATTAGATTCAATGACACTGTTAATAAAAATTTTAAAATTAAAATTTGTAGGAAGAAAGCGGGCATTACACTTATGCAGAACCCAGCTATGTTTGACGTACCAACTAAAAAAAAGCGTAGGCTCCCGTCTATTAGTCTAAGCGCAATTTCTGTTTTGTTTCCAATATTTTCATCCGTGTAGGTTTTTGTGCAATACGATAGGCCGCGAGACACTAGATCGTGCTTTCAATGTGATTTCTATGTTTATATGTTTATTTGAGACATCGTCGTGTTCGACTACTTATTCATAGACACACCCGTTCATAATACTTATGTACAATAGGGTTGGAATTTTGGCATGAAATTTCAAAAATTCATGAATTTCAGACCCCATGGTAGGAAACTATTTCACCTGAAAGTTACAGTTTTTTCAAATTTTTTTCTGAATTTGTTCAAAGTTTATTTAAATTTGTTCAAATTAATTTTTTTTCAAAATTTCTGAAATTTTCGGTGCCCCCATTAGATTTATGTAAACTAAAATAGCAAATCTTGGTGTACAATTAAAATTATCTTCACCCGTAGCAACACACTAGTATATAATAAAAATCAATACATGCATGTCGAAGAGATAATGTACCACTAAGGATGGATGCGGTCCACTCTCAGGTAATCCATAGCGGTCCCTATTTTAACTAAAAAAACTAAACTATGCATTTACATCCAGCGATTTTACCTTGAAATTCTTTCTTCCTTCCTCGAAATTTGCAAGATTGTACTGCAATATGCATCGTAGAGATGGCAAGCATGGGGTTAGGACAAAACCAGTAATATTTCAAGATTGGGAGGCTAATTGTATGAGTGTTCGATGAGTGCGATTGCTTTCCGTTTTTTCGTTCGTTCTGACGTTCTCTTGCGCGCGCTGCAGTATGGCTTTCCCTATTATTTCGTTGGTCGTCGGACGCTGTCACCGCGAGCTCTTCGTTCCTAAATCCTAATCACACGCGCAATTTACGCCCTGGTTATCGTTGGTGTGGGAGGTTGCTTGGGAGCATTGCGTGTTTTCTCCGGGAGAATCCTACTTCTAAAGTTCTAATCCCATGCGTTGGCTTGGGTTGATCCAACGGTTCATGAACATCTATGTCCGTCGAAAAAAAAAACTGATGTTGATGCATTATACTATAATCTCACTGTCTAAAACTATAAGCATTTTTAGTGTAATGCTAAGTTGAATATTTTTAACTTTGACCGCTAATAAAAAAATAAAACTTGGTCATTGTTGATATAAGAATGATGTTAAACAAGCTATCATAATATATTATTTAAAATAATTTATTTTTTATATATTATTGGCCAAAGTAGCACATATCAAAAGTGATTATATTTTTGAATATAGTGAGTAGATACATAAGTACACATCAGCAATGCTGGTATGAATAACAGGAAAGAGATCCGACGTAATTATCGCGTGAGAGATAATTGAGGGATTAGCATTTAATTCCAGGTAATTGGATTTTAGCTCACTCCTCCAATATAAAAACCACGTAATGTAATTCATAGACGCACACTGCATGCACACCCACCACAACTCAAAGAAATGCAACAGTTGAGCTCGCGTTCGATCGATCTGGTAGTAATGGCGCCTGTTGTCCTGCAGATGGAAGTACACTGCCTCGGATGCGCGAAGAAGATCGAGAAGACGATCAAGAAAGTGCCTGGTACTGCATATTGATCGATCTTTCAATTCCTTGCGTGTCCTCCATGATCGAGCTCGAGGTGACGAAAATGTCGATCTCTCTTTGTGTATGTGAATGATGCAGGGGTAACGGCGGTGAAGGCTTACGTAGGGGAGGGGCAGCCCGGGCAGGTGGTGGTGCAGGGCACCGCCGACGCGGCGGAGCTCAAGAAGCGGCTCGAGGACAAGCTGAAGAAGCCCGTCGTCGTCGTCAACACCGGCGTCGAACCGCCACCGCCGGGGACGGCACCCGCCGCAGCTGATCCCCAGGCGCCGCCGCCCCCTCTGTCGCAGACCACTGCCAGCAGCTCGGCCCCGATCAACCCGCCGCCGGCTGCTCAGCCTCAGCACGACGCGGCACCGGCTCCACCACCTCACCACGCTGCGCCGCCGGCTCCAACACCATCACAGTACGCCGCGCCACCGGCTGCTCAGCCTCAGCACACCGTGCCACCGGCTCCACCACTTCACGCCGCGCCGCCGGCTCCGACACCACCACCGTACGCCGCGCCGCCGGCTCCACCACAACCTCAGTACGCCGCGCCGCCGGTTCCACCGCAGTATGGAGGGCAGCAGGCTCCGCCTCAGTACGGCGCGCCGCCGCCGCCGGACTACTACGAGCAGGCGCAGTACGGCGGCGCGAACCGCTACCCGCCACACTATGTGCCGTCCTACTTCAGCGATGACAACCCCAACGGCTGTTCCGTCCAGTGACGACGCTGACAACGTCGAGACGATCGACCAATAACCGAGAGAGAAGGCCGGCGTCGACGTACGGCGGCCGCACTAGCTAGCTAGCTACTCCTACTTGCATGAATGCACTGATGCACCTAAGCACAAACTTCAGTCCTCGGTGTGAGCAAGTTAGTCGTCGGTTTTGAAGAAAGTTTAGCAAAATAGATGAAATAATGAAGCTGCTGCTGATGTTGCCCAAGCATGTAGTTAATTATTACCCCTCCATTTTTTAAATGACTTTGGTTAGTTCACAACGTCATTTATAAAAAAAACAGAAAGTATTATTATCTTCATTATCCAATAATCTTGAATAGAATAGAAGCAATTTGATTTGCATAATGGAATTACTTGTCTGACTCTTTTATTTGATTATTTGACGATTAATGTACCACTAGGCCATCCTGAGGTTATGTTGGCTTAAGTTTGAGTTTACCTCTAGCTCTTACCTACAGTTGGCACTTTATCATTGGAGCTTCTTCCCGTCCTTTCTTACCTTTGCTGCTTATCCTCCTCCCCAACCTTCTATTTTACCATCGTGCATCTCCTCATCGACCTTAGAGGTGAGGAGGCTATGGGCTCAAAAAGGTAGAGGCACATCTTGAGCTCGATGGGCAAGTTGCCGCCACAGTCTCCTCTTTCGACTTCTAACTTGTGGAGACTGAAGCCTGAGTGACCAATGAGGCAGAGTCAGAGCTTAAGCTTAATGAGGTTACTGTCAGCACGTGTATCCTCATCACGACCTCCGATGACAAAGAAGAGAGAAGAGAGGTGAGGAGGAGATAGCAAGATGGTAAGTAGGCTCCACCATTTTTTTATTTTGTTGGTTAATTGGATTGTCATGTATTGCCACGTAAAACAGTTCTAGATTGAGTTATGGGGTTATTTATCTGAGTTAAAGAGTTAGGATGTTAAATTTATAGTTTATAGAGATAATTTGGACTGTTGCAATAGGAGGATAACTCACGACTGTTTTCAACTTTAAATACATAGTCAGCCTTAGCTTATGAAAAGAGATAAATTAGGAGTATGCAAAATTTGATATCTTATCGAAATACTAACATATAATTTTTTTACAATAATGGGAACTTGGTAAGCAATCTTATATGCTTATTTTTTGTGAATCAGTCATCCACAATCTCGACAATGCATGTATATACTACCTGATACTCCTACAAGCTTTGGGCATCTCGGGAGAGGCTGCTTGGATTGGACCGTATCAATTTGCATCTCGGGAGAGGCTACGTGGATTGGGCCGTATCAATTTGGATTCAGATTCTAGCTTCACGTGAAAACTTGCTTCAGATTCTAACCCTTCACGCGAAAAAGAAGGAAACTAGCAATCTAGTACATAGTACTAATCGCTAATTATACCAGAGAACCTGAATATATAGAATTATATCATGGATCCATATTTTTGGTAACAAACAAAAACAAGAGGTAGTGAATGAAAATATATACGGTAGTTTTCACAATAATAATTAATTAAGTGATTTTCGAACAAAAAAGAAAGTGAAACATAATAATATATATGGTATATATGGGCGTCCATTTCTACAACGATCTCTTGTTGTTTGCCCCTTTTTTTTCCTTTATAAACATGTACACTGATGTTCGAGAGAGAGAGAGAGAGAGAGATCCACGTAGATCCACGTATACTTCAAAGCAGAGACCATGCGCGGCTGCTGGACGTCGACTGTGGCGGTGGCCACCGCCATTGTCTCCGCCGCGAAGAAGAAGATGGACGATGCCAGAGTCGAAGCCGCCGCTGTTGCTGGCGGCAGCGGAGACGCCTCGACGTCGTCCTCGCCGCCTCTCACCGTTCTGGAGATCGATCAGCTGCACTACCCCGGCATTAGCGAGGTGACGATGGACATTCCGGCGAACCGTGTAATGGTCGCCGGGGACTTTCGACGCGGAGTGTCTGGCGTTGAGCGTCCGTGTCAGGTCGAAGAAGGCCGTCACCATCATCAGCTCCCGCCCGGCCGGTGATCACTGTGACGGCCGATGAGCCGTAGCGGACGAGGACTGAGGAGAGGTGACTGTGACGATAGAGCACACGTACTACTGCTGTAGCGTAACGTGCAGCTTCAATGGACCAGCACGATAGATTCTTTTGACATCAATAAACACAATTTTGTTATTTCGAGAGAAATATTTTTCGTTTCAAAGCGTTCATCGCCTGTCAGTTCATTCAGTTGTGACAGGCCTGGCATAAAATGGTACGTGTGCCCACGCTGTCAGAGCCCAGTCGACCACACTTGCGCCGGATCACACGCATTCACGAGGCCGACATGGGGGACGCACCAACCCAACCTTAATTCGGTCAACCGCAACACAGACAGCTCAGCATCCGGTCAAAGCTACAGTAGGCCGCCACTGCCCGTCCGGACCCACCTCGCAGGCACCACCCGGCCCAGCCCACGTCGGGCCCACGAACGTCTCCGGCTCGTCGCGCTCCACAACGGTTTGGAACTCTCTCGTCCGGGCCCACCGGCCAGCTCCCGCACCCACGTGGCGCCTCGCTAGCGGCCGTGCCTGCCACGTGGGATTCGGGCGGGGCGTAGAAAAGTCAAAACTACGGCTGCGACGGCGGTTCACTCCCCCGAATTCCAGGGAGGAAACCGCCTCGTCTTGCGAAACGATTGCACGGTCGTGTGTCCACCAGCACGCGCACGGTTTATTTGAAAAATTGGCCTTGGCCTACCTATGGCTATGTTGCGTCCGTACCATGTCCCGTTCGAGTATTCGATGTTGCTTCCTTAGTCATACCACAAGAAACCCAATATTTTTCTCTTCGACGCAGCACGTGAAAAATACAATTAGCACTGTGATCATAAGAGCTCCAATTCAGCACTACCACTCCAAAACAACGGGCTAGCTGGAAACACGAACCAGCCAGGAAGAAGAAGAACAACGGGACCTAGAGAACGGCACACGCCGCTGGCCCCACCATGACAGCCTCACCATTCCCAGCAAGTCAGCAGCAGCCACCGCTGCACCGCAGAATGACCGGTCCGCGCTACCGGGTTCCGACCCGTTAACCCACCCGCTCCCACCATTTACTCCGCACACCAACCCAACCCAAGGTAGCCGCACCACACCACTCCGCTATTTAGCTCCCCTCCCCTCCACCGCTCTCCTCTCCCTCTTCACAAACCTCCGCTCCTCGAACCCCGCGCGCCCGCCAGTAACCACCATCGCTCCGCTTCCTCGGAGTCTGCGCGGACGGGACACCACTGTCACCACCACCATGGGGGAGGAGAAGAAGGACAAGGCCAACGGCAAGGGCGGCGGCGGCGGGGGGGACAAGAACAAGGACGCCGGCGGCGACAAGATGGCGCCGGCTCCGGGGCCTATCGTGCTCAAGGTCGAGTTGCATTGCGCCGGCTGCGCCAGCAAGATCAAGAAGGCCATCAAGCGCGCCTCCGGTACGTGTACGACTTTGCGCGATGTTTTTGAGGTTTCGGTGTTCGTTCGTTCTGGGTTGTGAATGATCGGGTGTCGATCTCGCCGGCGGCGTGCAGGTGTGGAGTCGGTCACGACGGACACGGCGGGTAACAAGGTCGTGGTGACCGGCGCAGCGGATGCGGCGGAGCTGAAGGAGCGCGTCGAGGCGAGGACCAAGAAGCCCGTGCAGATCGTCTCCGCCGGCGCCGGCCCTCCCAAGAAGGACAAGGAGGAGAAGAAAGACAAGGAGAAGAAGGGTGACTCCGTCGGCGACAAGAAGGCGGACAAGGAGAAGGGCGGCGGCGGCGATAAGAAGGCCGGCAAGGAGAAGGGCGGCGGCGAGAAGCCCAAGGAGGAAAAGAAACCCAAGGAGCCCAAAGAGGTCAGTTAGTTAAATGGAATTAATTCCACTGCTGATTACGCCATGAGTGATGCACATGCAACTGTTCTAAAATTCCTCTGCTTTTGGATTCCATCAGGAGACAGTGACGCTCAAGATCCGGCTGCACTGCGAGGGATGCATCGACCGCATCAAGCGCCGCATCTCCAAGATCAAAGGTGAGTTAATTTGCGGCGGAATCTGCACTTGGAATCTGGAAATCGATTCAACTTTTGGCCGAGATTGACACCTTCATCTTCCGTGGTTGCAGGGGTGAAGGATGTGGCGGTGGATGCAGCCAAGGACCTGGTCAAGGTCACCGGCACCATGGACGCCGCTGCGCTGCCGGGCTACCTCAAGGACAAGCTCAGCCAACCCGTCGAGGTCGTCGCACCATTCAAGAAGGACGGCGGAGGCGCTGACAAGAAGGACGGCGCCAAGGAAGGCGGCGACAAGAAGGACAAGAAGGACGGCGGCGGGGGTGAGGAGAAGAAGGACAAGGACAAGTCGGCGGCAGCCGCTGCTGCGTCCGTCGCGCCGGCGCCCCTCGCCGACGCTGGCATGTACCAGATGCCGCCGCAGTACGGTTTCAGCCCGTACCACGGCCACCCCGGCGCCTCCGCCTACTACGGCGGCGCCCCGCCACCCCACCCCACCGCCTTCTACCACCACCCCAACGCCGGCGCCGCCGTCCAGTACCAGCCATACCCGTACAACGTCCACGCGCCCCAGATGTTCAGCGACGAGAACCCCAACGCTTGCTCCGTCATGTGAACTCCGGAGCCTACGCCTCCGCTGCCGCCGCCGCAGCTCCCGCTCCACCACCCACTGTATCAAACCATGAGAAAATCACGGCTTGGTCTTAGCGGTTCAGTTCGTCGTCGTCGTCGTCGTCGTTAGCTAGCTTAGCATAGCCATCTCGATCCGAGGATTACTAGTTTTCTAGACTTGTAAATAACAGCATCAGTGAGGCCGTAATGCAATGCATGCAGTGTGATGTAATCCTGATAAAATTTTTGTTCCTACTAATCACCACCACTATTGCGTCGCTAATCATGATTAATCAACTGTTAAACCTCGGTGACGCGTAGCTGTCGCCGGTGAGGTAGGTCATCGACGTCGACAAGCAGCCAGCCAGCCAAGCCATTTTCGTCTTCAGCAGGGTTCGAGACGCTGCTGCACGCTTTAGCCACGGCAGCCGGCCGTCAGCGAGATTAATGCTCTTAACGATTATTTATCTTTAATCTCGATGGTTAAGGGCGGCTAATGGCGTGCGATGGGGACATTTCGCTTGCTTACGACCTAGTTACGTCGTCGTATTATCGTAGGTTAAATATGGTTTACATTCGAAGATGGTGTCTTATCTTGTGGTAATGGCCTTATGGGGGTAATTAAGCATTATCATTAAGATTGATTAATGGGTAATCTGCTTGTCCTCTTCTTCTGGGGCAAGAAAGATCTCCCGTGTCAGACAACGCGATGGCGATGTTGGTAGTAGTTTATTTGCAACTGTCTGGCGTGAGCGAGAAGGGGGCCCTTGGAATATTCTGGCGTTAGTAGGCGATTTTTTTTGTTTGTTTTTACTTATGGTTGATGTCACATTTATTAATTTTCTATGTGCTGCGATTGCGGCCGCGGGTATATATGTAACAATATTGTGTTCAGATTTCAGAAACGTCTGGAGTGGATGATGATTATTTTTTTTCTAATGGAAAATCCCTAATGTTTGTGGTGTGGGCAATGCCTCAATGGCGTGTAGATGTAGTTTGATGACCACATTTTTTTCAACAACAATAATAAAAAAAAGGTTGCTCTCTATCTATTTTTCCTTGATATGTGCATCCATAGCAGGCACCAATCTCAAAATGCCGGATCATATGAGCTCTTTAGGGCAAAACGTAGCATGTTGCTTTGGGAGTAAGCTATGTATAGTAAACCCATTGTTGCTACTTGCCTCTAATAGTATGAGCTCATTTGTTCTATGTAAACTTTCATTCCTTTGGTATAGGAGTAGGCTCGTAGATTCATGTGTTTAATTACTTACTAAACACTACGTCTATGGGTTGTTACTATTTTTACACATGTCCACGCTATTGGAAGAAAGCCATTGAAGTTAAAGGTGTCCTCTTGTCTCCCACAACTCTTCACCATCCATTGCGTCGTATTTTGTTCGGTCAAACCCTGGTATGTAGCATTGATGAGGGTGCTCACAAGATGATCTCCCACTAAGCCTAATGGCATCCTTATTTCTATCAACCATATGATATCCATCGTCATATTTTGAATACTTGGTATCACTTAGAAAAAAGGGTGTGCCCCCTGAATTATGGCATCTCATCTAAATTAGGATTAAGTTTATTAAAGTTCAATATACCCCTCTCTACTACAAATCCGGACAGCATGCAAACCTCAACTACTAAATTTGGACACTTAACTCTCCCTCCACACCAATTCTAGTGATTTTGGCTCCACTATCCGACGTGGCACCTCCATGTGGTGATGACGTGGTAGCATACTAATATACCTTTCCCCCACTTACCTTCTACCTTTCTCACTCTCGATGAAATTTCTCCACCTAAGCCACGGCGGAGGTGGCACACGATGACAACACTGTGGTCTGACGTCAAGTATAGCAGTGCAAAACGGTGGTTCAACAGCAAGCATCATGGGGTAGCGTGGCTGTGCGACAGTGCTCGACTAATAGAATGATGATCACAAGTAGGGAAAAGGGTTGCGTGGAGGCGGTGGCATAGTGTTCTTTGGGCCTCAGGCTTGCCATTGTCCTCTAGGAGAGCACAACGGTTGGCTCAATGACGAGGGAGGAAGGTCGGTCGCGTGCCTGATGAGAACTGCCATCGGCTAGATCTAGAAGGCCAAGGCGTCCTTCTACCGGCACCCTAGGCTTCTCCTAGCGTTGACTTCCTCACCACTTGGACTCCATACTGCCGGCACCTTAGAGTAGATATGGGGACCTCCTCTGCTTTTGTTGACACTTATTACGCTAGGCCACTGTCATGCCATGCGCTCTGAGATTGACGTCGTCTCTTTGCTCCTCCTCTAGATTTGCCTCGATTGGTCTCTGTCTCAACGACCTACTAGCTCTCTGCCTTGACCCCTTTGCTTGGCATGGCATCCTGTTGCCGTCACAGCCGCTCGGGGTGTCTGTCACCACCGCCAAGGGTGTTTTGCTATTGACAGGAAGAGAGGACAATGGTGTCAACCTTGACTACATAGAGAGAGGAGCGAACCAAGTAGAAAGAAGATGTGGGCTGACAAGTAGGCCCCCATGGACACGTGTATGCCACTTATGACTAAAACCACTTTGGAGTTGGGTAGGGGGTAATTTGTGTGGTTTAAGAAGTTGATGGGTGTAAAATATCCAATATTGAAGTTGAGGGGGTAAATAGAACTGTTGCAATAGTTGAGGAAATGAATTGGATTTAACCCTCCAAATTAACCCCATTGCAGATATTCAATATCCCTTAACTTTTTAAGCCGGACTAATTATCCTCTGAGCGTAGTATTGAGCAGTTTTGATCCTATGCGGTGACAGGCAATCTAGTCAAGAAGTTAGTGAAAATTTTTGGTTGGCCTACATATCAGTCCATAACTCCCTGTCACTTTCTTGTGCACTTAATTTTTCTTTCTCCATCTCTTCATCTATCTCTCAATCATGCACATGGAGTCACCCATGATGCCCATAGCAACGACGTTGAACATCCCATCCCCTTTCCCCTCTTTCTTTGGCTGATGTCATCATAACGAACCTTTAGATCTAGTCATGGTCATGAGTGCTACACATGCGCCACATAAAAGAAAAACTGGGGCTTTGGAGTAATTCAGGTGAGAAATGGCTAGTATTAAAGTTGAGTGAGTTAATTCGGACGAAGAGGGCATAGGCTATGAGGAATTCTGACTTCATAAAAAAATAATGATGGTTGTTTTCATTCTACAATATCTTTTAGCCCAAAGTTGCAAATCGATAAAACTAAAACGTTTAGGAAGAAGTTGCCCCTTCCTATTACCTTTGGAGAAAGAAAAAGCACTCTCAACCTTCAAGTCATTCGTTTAACCACTTTAACATTGTTTACTTAACCCCTTAAAGACGATTTTGAAGGTGGTTTTGCCACCAACATGGTGGACCTCATGGCGCTGGCCGAATCGTTAGCGTTTGTTTTCACCTTCCTCTGTTCTCTTACTCAGGAAGGCATGCATATTTGTGCTTTCATTACAAGAGCACTGTGATGACTATGAGGTGCCGCAGCATCGTGTGTATCGCCTCTCAACTCCCAAGCATTTTGTCAACAACGAATTTCACGTTCCGAATAAGATTGAGCATGCAAGGTTTTTTCCACTAATTAACTACGTTCGGAAGATCAGAAACTGTCTTTTTTTTCCTGTGGTATATTGTTCCATCTTTGTATTTAAAAGATATGGCACGGTTAACTTCACAAGATGAGCAAGTTTGATCATTATTTTTTAAGAATATACTGATAATATCTAGAAAAAAAGATAACAGTGCTATATATTTAAATAACAAGATAGTCATCGTATGTATTTATTTTTGAGAAACTAAAAATTATCATGCTAATTGAAAAAAGTCCAGATTATAACATCAAGATGGCTCCACAAAATTGCGTGGGAGTTAGAATAGTTTTTGTTTTATTAAACAAGTGTATGGTGAAATGGTTTTCAATCTGCTAAGCAACCTATTCTATCTTATCCAGCCATTAATTTTAATCCATATATAAAAATTAAGTCGAAAATAGAAGAGCCAGTGTCCAAATAAAGAAATGGGAAGGATCTTTCTCATCCTCAAAGTCGCAAAAGTTCAATAACTATATATATGATTTTGAAGTAGAACCAAACTTGGTTTCAATATGCAAGAAGTCAAGAACCCATGCGTGCATCATCTTAAAACTTGCACTTTTCCAATTAGAATTCCTATTCAGATGATAAACTCTGAGGTGTTTGACCACATCTGCTGATAATGTACCATCCGTGTCACATGGACCGAGCATGATAATCACCATTATTGGCGCAATCAACGTCACGGAGACGTACACTCAACAAGTCTGCCGCCGCCGGCGGGCCGTAGCATCCAAACTGACCGCGGCCGCGCGTCGGCTCCTCCGAGAAAACCACGGTGATTTGGTCCATTTCAATTTAGATTATTGTACAAATTATTATGATAGAAATAAATTAAATATTTTGAAAAATAAACTTAAAAAAGCTAAAAACAAGTGGTATATACAGTCATGTGTTTTTAGGAAATGTAATTTTTTACGCATAGAGCAAATAATTCATTTTAATAATCTAATTTAAAATTTGGTTAAAAACTTCAAATCTGTCAGCGTGTTGAGTAGGAAGTCCCTCCAGCCAAAAAATCGAATTTATTTGAATTTGGTGAAAAAATCGAATTTAATTGAGTTGAGCGGAAATCTGTTCAAAAATCAATTTTTTTTCTGAAAATTTCGTTTCAAATTTCAAAAACACCAGAATCTGGTTGCGCGAGTTTTGTTTTTTGCATTTGGATACGTAAAACCCTTTCCCTAAACCCGCCATTGACCGGCCGTACGGACGGGTCGTGGTCGTACCACTCTGACCAGCACGACCCCTTTTTTTCTTTAACGAAATGGCCTAGCATGATTTGATTTGATTTGATTCGATTAATTAGTGCTAAGTACGCACCAACCTGCCGGAACTAATTAAACTGTGGGTGAGTAGCATCAATTAAAATTAGCTAACCGTACGTCCGTGTGCTTCGATCCTGGCACTGGACTCGCGTGGTGATCACAACAGCCGCTCTCCTCCGGTTCGTCGTCACCCTAGTGCAGCCGTGTGCAAGGGTGCAAAGCCGGCGATCCGACCAGCTGTCCCGGATGACGAGAAGAGAGTGGGTGAGTGAGATGGACGCGATGCGTGTAACTTGTCCCTCTACGAGTTTCTGTTTTTTTTTCTTCAATGTGTTAGGTCATCGAGGCTTGTCGAGCACTTGCTCGAGTTTAATTTCGTTTGTTTTGTAACGAGGCAAATGGTTCCATCTGTGTGTCGGCACACCGGCATACGCGCACAATCCGTCGCCGCGGTTCAAAGGAAGTGATTTTTTATGATACAATATATTACATGACAGTATATACCGTTTGTATAAATGATACAGGACGTAGATTAGCTTAATTTCCCACTTAATTATATTACACTATAAATTTTGAATGGTAAATTTGTTTTTTAGTTATTCCCTAAGGAATATTCATAAATTCACATCATCTCGGGTAATGCTATGCATGCTGCCACCACTCATGTCTTCTCTCACTGTAGATCAATTTCATCAGAGTCCAATTGATTTTACTTATTGGATCATGATATTACTAAAAATAACCTTTAACTTTTATGATAAATTTCAAACATACTCTTACATATTGACGATCTAAGATGACACCCCTATTCATAAAGGTATTTTTTTTAAAAAAAACAGTTGCTTTCTAGCACGAGATTGAATTGAATTCAGGAGAAATTGGAATTCCAATTAGAAGCGTTGTTTGGAATTCCAATTAGAATTCGACCTTGAAATTCCCCTAATTTATTTGTCAACGGCAGTGACCTATAACGCGAGAATGCTCCTGATCAGGCGCCTGATGGAGAGGCAAAAATCAGGCGCCCGCGGCATGGTCTACCATCGGATCTATCGAACGGCTGCAATGCGCCCATCCCCAAATAAGACTTGGCTTTCCAGCTTTCTGTACTGCACGGAATCAGAGAGAGAGAGAGAGAGAGAGAGAGAAAGAGAGAGAGAGAGGAGGAGGATGGGAGGGGATGGTGAGCAGGTTTTTCGGCGATTGCCGAAGCGGAAGAGGGACGGAGGCTGCTGCACCGCGTCTACTGCCGTCGCCGTCGGCGCTGGTGCAGCGATCGCTCCCGGTGGAAGTGGCTGCATTTGCTACAATTGGCAGCTGCTCCTGTGCTCCGAGGCGTAGTGAAGTTTAGTTGCCAAGGATTCGAGACCAATGTGTGTTAATGTTTTTAATTTGATGGTGTTTTTGATTATTGTACATATTATGTTTTAATCATTGAAACTCGATGTTTCGTATGTGAGAATGAAATGTTTAAATTATGATTTATTCTGAAACATTTCTTATCTAATGATAAAATATTTTTCTATGTGTTGTGAATTAGCGGCCAATTTTTAGTACAAAATCAAACACGCTGTCATAGACGCATCCCTTATAACGTAACCGATTCATGGGCCATGACATGCCGATCATAGTTCAAACAAAAGACTGGTTTGGGTGAAACTAGCTCATCCTCGTATGTCAACATCTCGACAGCTAAACAATGAACCTGCCTACTTGTCATCGGCACCCTCCCGTAGTCGACCGCCACTAGATTAGCATTATGACCATTAATTGTCATCATTGACAATTCTTTTCTCTAGTTTCTTCTTTGATTTCAACTATCTTCGTCGGTAATAGTGTTGTTGACTTCACATGTGGACCGCTGAAGTTTCTTTCTTAGCTGGTGTTAGAGACGGATGGAGATGGCAATGAATTCAGGTGCACTGGAAAAAGAATTATTAGTATATGATTAGTTGAATTTTAATTATTATAAACTAAAAAAATAAATTTATTTAATATTTAATTTTTTTTTTATAAAATATACTATTTAAACCGTTTTAAAATATGTTAACAGAAATCAACATAAAATCTAAAAAATAATAATAGAATAGTCATTAGTACAATCGTTTCCCGTTGTCAACATTGCTATTGAACTTATTCATCGGCCGTCACTGTCTCATGGTGTGCGGGATATATCTGAATCACTAACGACTCGCTACGACTTGACGCATGAATTTGTTTAAAGAACTTAAGCACAGTTCGATGTGACTTGTGGATTCAGCTACTCCCACATTTTTTAGAGATATTTTAAAACAATTAAACGATATATTATTTATAAAAAATAATATAATTTTTTAAAACAATTAAATAAATCAATTTTTTTAAGTTTATAATAGCTAATATTTAATTAATCATCATTGTTTTGCATAAGTTAGCTAATCTCTAATTTTAGGCCATGTTTGAAGACCTTTAGTTCGAGGAATCATCCGATGAAAAAGTCAAGCTGATAAGAATATAGAAAAGCTGGTTTTTTCAACTTCTAACTTCTAATCATTTTCTACATTCTTCTCATAATATAAATATTATTTAGATGACAAATAGATCTTATATAAGAAGATATAGCTAGAAACTCTTTCAAATATAACCTTTGTATGGAATAGGGCCTTTAACCTGCATCATTGCTCATATTTGCTTCTCCAATCCTTGAAGTCTTGCTTCAACTCCATCCATTACCACTAGTGCCTTAAATCCAACAGCAACCGAAAAAAAGAACTGCAAAACAAAAGAAAGAACTGCAACCGAACAATATTTGAATCTTTGTACAACTCAGATCTACATTATGATTTAAAATCTAAAGTGTTGGAATCATGCATTGTCTGGGAGGTATAATTCTGCGAGCCTAATCTACATATCCTATATAGTGCCACAAAAGAACCATATGCACTAAGCCACGTCATCTATAATTCTATGTCATTTATTCATCTTGATATAAAATTATCGACCGTTAGATTAAGAGTTACTTCTGCATATATTAAAGATACATGTCATCAATAATTCTAAGCCATACTAGTATGAAATTATTAACGGTTAGATTAAGAAGTTACGTACTTGCATTAATTAGCCATCTCTTACCCTTCTCTCCACCTCTAATCAATATAACTTTACAGTTGTGTCCAGTAACATCTTCTGAATTAAATGGCAGATAAGCAAATTATTTAATTGCAGTATCAAGATTACACAAGCATATCATATTTAGTTTTCATAATAAGTACATATTCATATCCTATGATTTTTTCTATAAAATGGTGCTTTGAAAAAAAATACCATGAAGCAACATTATCAATTTTATACCCTGTTGGTGAATTCGGGACCGGTGTCTCCACTACCAATTATACTGGGCAGCGTGACATCCCGACTATCGATAGATAATACACGACTAACTACATTATTTATAGATGTAGAATTCAACTGATGTCAAGATATTTATGATATGATAATGAGAAGATAACACAGAGAGATTTTATACATGTTCAGGCCCTTGAGGTGAGTGATAGCGTTACTCCTATTTATATATATTTGATAAATCAAACCACATCAAGTACATGATAGGAACAAGTTATACTATAAGCCTATTGGACTAGTATGTGGTGAACTAGATAGCGAGACGTAATCGGTAGCTTGCAACAAGATGGCTCCATAAATGTTGGCTCAATGTGGCGTGTGTTTGGCTTAAAATTAGATGCCCTACCATCCTAAGACGCTATTGTATTTATATCAGTAGAGGACCCTTCTTCAATTAGAACTCAGAGAACTTCTTATGTACTATAGCCGGGTAGATTAATTCGTTCCCAGATCAGACTTCATAATCTTACCTAGGATCTATTTTCTTTCTTAGTCGTATGTAATTTCATCTTGGAGACATCTATCCATATGCATATGGGTTTATGGTATTCACGAAGATACTTAGTCTGGGTATAGGAGGTATGACTATTTAGGACACTTATAGTAGCTCTTGACCCATATACAAATTCTCTTCTAACTCTTTTATCTAAGTATTTCAGAAGTCATGTTATCAGTAATACGAACATAGTCAAAAAATGTTCCAATTAAATTAAGATCTGAGAACGTTGTTCTATCATATGAGTATAAGGATAGTGTTGTCAGAATTTAAATTTAGATGGAGGTCAAATAATCCAAACACGCTCTATATTCCTACTAGAAATAACATCACCTTCCTCGAAATATGAACCCCCACCGTGCGTCTATAAATTCCAATGGCGAGATTTGTTTGAGATTTGTTGGCCATTACAAACTTCAACTCTTTGTCTTCCTAGCACCCATACATAACAATTAACGAACCCTAACTTCCTCACATCCTTCTCCACCACTACCTCCTTGGATCTCTCACAATCAGACATGGATGAAGCAACGATTAAGAAAGTGCAATCAGAGGGGTTGATTCCCAACAAGGGCACCATGGCCTGAAAAGAAAGAAGTATATGTCCCATACCTATTACTGGTTTTATCTTGACTCTTGTCACTTTCTGCGACTCATCCCTCCTCCTTCTAAGTCCTTGATTTTTATGAGATTCAGCTCTTACATCTGAACCCCAACTCTAGAGCCTTTCTTAGTGTTTTCACCCACCCATTCTTGGATCTATGGAGGTATTTCTATGAGCTCCAAGTTATGTAGCCATCAAGAATCACATGTCATTGTGGCTTCTGAATGCATGATGGATTCAAGGAGTCTTATATCCCAATCACCACCCATGCTTCCAAAAAGGATTGGCATCAGAGTTTGTTCCATTTAGAACATGAAACTGAATTCGACAAACTAGACATTTCCATTGAAGAACTAGAAAAGATAGACCCTTGGAAAGAACCCGTAGTCCAATCCCTCTCCCGCTAGACCATCGTTAATAAGATCCATAAGCTGAGGGTTTAAGGCCTAATGGCGTATGAAGTTGTTGAGGACCTTTATGTGTCGTTGGATTTAGCCTTTGTAACTTCATTCTCACCCTACATACTTATACTCGAGGGACGAGGACACATCCCTGATGTCACACTAAGGTATGTAGTATGAGTATTTCATTCTAAGTTCTACACTTCCTTATATTGAGACAGAGTTCCTTACTTTCCAACACCTACGATATAGAACTCAGCAACACTAAGGTTCGCAATCGCATCAAGAAGTTGGTGACAAACTTGCTGAATGAAGCCAAGAACAACCCTATGCTTATCTATGACCTCTCATACACTGAGCATGATTGTTAATTTAAGTCCTTCCTTATTAGCTCCCAATCTATTTTTCTTTCACATTTATTAGCGATATAGAACTTAGATACTAATATTATTAGGACCTTCCACTTACCAATGCCATTGGTTGGTGATATAGAACTTAGGTACTAATATTATTAGGACCTTCCACTGACCAACGTTGTTGGCCTCCTTGTGGATCACTAGCTCACTACTGATGACAAAGCAACAGTAATGCATGCAATGGCCAAGACTGCTGAACTAGTGAAGTCCTTCCCGTGCACTGCTATCGACAGCAGTAGTTCTTAGAAGAGAAAGGTATTGGCACCATTTAGTGGCATGGGCAAAGCTTCTCACCAAACGATGAAATGTCCCGTGTAAGGTATATCCTGAGAAGGAAATTTTACTTTACTAAACCAATAGACATGACTTATCTTTCTTATCGATGTCTTTAGACCTCTACCCTAGCCTAGGGACGACACAAACTACTATGCCCCAAGAGCAAAACAAAGGCCAGATAAGTAATTATCCAATTTTGTCAATTTTGAATACTCATCAATTCTAGGTCTTCTAACATTGATTTTTTTTGTCTCCTTCTATAGCTCTACTCCTTCCACCTTGAACCATAAGTCTGATAAGGAGAAGGAGGTAGGCTTTGAGGCCCCCATGTTCCTCACAACTATGCCCCAAGAGTTAGCTAGCCAAGCTTTCGAGTGAGCTCATCGATGCACAAAAGCGTATTAGCAAGCTTGAAGAAGATGGTGGCTAGTGACATCAGCACCCTTCTATTTCTAGTGCAAGACAACAAAGTCATTCAAAAGGCAGTCATATATAAGGCAGGAAAGATGCAATAGAGGAGGAGAAAGAGAAACGGAAGAAGCTCTAAGAAGGACTTATGGTGTACTACTCGTCTTTGAGTGATGCGACCCATAAGTTAGGGCATCAGGTTCTACTACCACCATTTAACAGTGAGTTCACAGTGATGATGTCGCTCAAAGCCCCCATCAAGAAGCTTTGCCAAGTCCATGCTGAAGTCTTCGTGCAAAGTGCTAAGGACGCTTAGATAGCAATGTACATTGTCACTGGAGATGCCCTTGCTTGTATCTCACTCCATCACCCCGAGATGGATTTGAATGATGTTATCAAGAAGGGCTTACTCAAGGACAAACGAAAAGAGCTGATCGAGCAGGTGGACTACATAACTAGGCGGTGGTGAATGTCTACTTGGACCCATAATTTCTCCTTTAGTTTTCTAGCCTCTTTTTTGTACTAAGATAATATTAAGTCATACTCAATCAAATATCATACCTCTTTTTTTTTCTAAGACAATAGTGGCGCTTTAAGCCGTGTTAAGAAACTAGAAGTGTGCATTAAGTTTCTCAAGAAGGAGTTTATCGTTATGTTTCTATCAACACTTATTTTTCCTTTTTATCTCAGTATTAGGTGATCAACTTAGGAATTATCCATGCATAGTAGATATCACGTAGTTGAAAAGGCCCTGCAACCGCGAGAATGAGATACGGGAGAAAAGACTATAGCTAGAGAAGTCAAAAGCTAAACTCCTTATCTTTACCAAGGACTAGGAGATGGAATTCTATAGAAATAGAGATATCTGGTTCGAAGCATATTTGAAGAATTATTATAAACTTCTTTATGTCGCTTGTTGAGAACTTCATGTAGATTCTTCGAAGCCAATCGAAAGTCTTTAAGAATATATAGATTAGATTAAGTAGACCTATGGCGTCCTTATAAGGCTTCCTCAACAAATCAACGAGCGTTTGAGAGCCAAGTCTAAGTGTTTGGGTCTATTTTGTGGGACTTATGTTCTTGCCTGCCTTAAGTTCTAACATCCAAACTTGAACCTAGAATTTTTGAACTCAAACTTTACATATTCTCATAGGTCACCCATTGAAGTCGACACACTGGCCTAGTCTTTTATTGGCCTGATGAAGAATGTGTTTAGAATAGTTTAATAGTAGTAGCCAGCTTGGTAATATATTCCTATAAAAGAGATATCTTTATGCAAGAAAAACATTATTACTTGCAATATATACGATCCCTAATCTATTCTAAATTGACAAGAAAGAAAATACGCATGTTTTATTTATCTATTTTATTTGTGTCAATGAGTTACTTGAAACACTCCCTGTTGTTTATTGGAAATTGTATTTTCGAGAAGACAACCATACTTCACCTTAGTATAGTCTGAAACTAAAAATGAACTTTATCAAACTTATAGTATAAGCATACAATATCTAATGAGCAAAACTATTTCATTCCCTGCCTGATCAGGAATCTAGGACATCCCCTATATATGATTAGTCAGTGTATAGAAGGTATAGAAATTATGTAGCTCGGTTTAAGTTGAAGTAACTGTAACAAATAAAATTTTAAAAAACATAAAACAATTTTATTATATACATAGGAAAAAAATACATATAAAAAAACCTTATATATAACCGATTAAATGTAAAATTTATGTCAACTGAATAATTTACGGTCCTTGCCCTCCGTGATCTTATACACTCATGACCATCCTCAGCTGCCAAAATCCTCATTCTCTTTATCTCTTTTCCCCTTTCCTTTCTCATCAGCAAACGCCTCTGATCATGAAAGCAACCATGGGGATCCCTACCCTTTAACCTACACTGACCAGGGAATCAACCGAAAGGACAGGAGGGAAGCAGACAACACGAGTTCCATCCATCCAGCCAGCCATCTCTGCCAAGAGCGGCTGCTGTTGATGATGCAATGTTTGCAAATGTAACCATGGAAGTGGCAGCTAGCAGTGGCATGGCAGCAAACGCTTTTCTCACATGCCTGCTCCTCCTCTTTAGCTCATGCCACTTTGAGGAAACCTCCGTGCACTCGACGGAGGCGAACTGGGGCAAGCAGGTCAGTCGATCCTCTTTCCCAACTCCCCTCTCTTTTTTATCTCTCCCTATGCCGATTGCGTTTTGCTGCTATTTGCTGCGTGTACGCAGCTGAGCTAGCTACTACTGATGATGTATGCCACCAGCAGAAGCAGACTGCCACGGCATTTCTTTCTTTCTCTGGATGTCTGAAGTTTCTCGGAACCACACCCCCGGTGCAGGGTGCGGTTGGGTCCATGCATGCGTCGTTGGGTTGAGGCTAGCTAGCTATAGTACTCCATAGATATGCTGAAAAGAAGAGCCGAGGAATGATGGCAGCTATAGCCGCTAGGGCAGGCAGGCGAGACGTACGTGCGTACGACGCCCACAGTAGGGCTTCGGGTTAGCATGAGCATGATGACGGCATCACCTGCCGCATTGCCTTTCTTCAGGTACATGCCTATGTGCATCTATACGTACGAATGTACGATCGATGATTAATACTTCCTAGAAAAACTTTACTTGCTAACAATAGAGATAATACCTCTATTTTTTAAAAAAATTGTCTAGATATATATATATATATAAGTAAAGTTTTTTCTGAGAGGAAGGTAATAGTTTGACTGTATGTACGCTAGTGCTAGTGTATAGGAGTACGTATATAATCTACTCCCACTAGCTAGCTAAGTGATCTTGATTGATTACATGTTATTGAATGATATTATATATAATCATGGGCTGGCTAACCGGTGACAATATATAGGGTAGCTTTTGCTGTTTTGCATTCTATGGATTAGTACTTGTTTATTCTGCCATAGAGGAGTATCAGGACAAGCCATGCATTTCCAAAGTAATTAAGTACCGATCGACCCCGTAGGGAAAGATTCTGAGGAATTTTTCGGTCTTGAGGAAAAAGACGACTAGTTGTTTCATCTTTGAAGGTTCCCACATTAGGGTCACCGCGTATGGCTAGCTAGAGAAGCCCTTTTCGATTTTCATGCTGGAAATGATGATATATCCATGCAATCCTCGATCTGCAAGCCCCCCAAATTACCGTATCTAATGTTTGGTCAGTCAGTGGAGTGAGTAGCAAGGGATCAGCAAATATTATTGGAGTTGTTACGCAAGTTCAGAATACGAAATAATATCAGCACAGCATATATAGTACTCCTAGTACCTACTCCAACTAAGAGTATACCTCTCACTGTCACACACTAATAGCCTGAAATTAAACGTGTGATTATTTTTCCTTAAAAGCGACCAAATCATGAGCGGATCAAAGCAAAGCTGCAAAAAGCATATATAATGCGCTGGAAAATAACCCAGGGTTGGGACCATTTTCACCACCTTTGCCTATGGAAATCACGGTCCAACAAAAAGAAAGAGGGAGCAAGCTTTCTTCTCAAGTCGTACGTGTACTCCTAGGCTCCTAGCTATATAGTATAGGCAATACGTCTAAAATTAACGAGTCGAGAAAGAAAGGAAAAACAAGCACCATATATCATGTACAGTACGTACGTAGCTACAGCTTCCTAGCTAGCTTAGCTTAATCACTAGCATTACAAGACTGCCTCTTTTTTTTTTGAGTACCAACAGTAGCACACTAGCGTACCCTCGTCTTGTCCCAACAACACCACAGTCGAACCCTCTCTTCGACTAGCAAAGCTGTACGTGACGTGGCACACACACATCTGTCCAACTAATCACTACCGGAAATTAATTTTGGTCAGGTACAACTTAACTTACACCGTCTGCTTCTCCTCCCGTCTCTCGCTCCCAATGCGTACTAGTTGTGCCTGTGCCAACACCGCCATGTCATTATTGTTGACGAGACGCCCAGGAACAAACTGCAACGCAACCGCGCGCCCGAGAAATTCGTACCGGGAGAACGCCCAACCAGGTACTGCTAATTGAAGACGTCATGGTTATTGTACGGTTATTGCGGAGGAAACATGAGGTTGCCGGAGTGTGAAAATGTTTGGTAGGAGCATCGGTTTCTCCTGTCGTGATCGACCTGATGTACGGACACGACGGTGAGGGACGACGCGGATAGCAAGGTGTTGAGCTAGCCATGGCGTCTTCGCTGCACCCTAAACCCTGTATGGAGTGTGCCTCGATCAGTCTACTGAGCAAATCCGAACTTGCTGTACGTTTCTGTGTTTTCTTGGAGTGCAACCGCGGCCGTTGGAGTTGTTGGTGGTTCCGTTTCTTCGCATCAAAGCAATATCAGCATTGTCACTCCCTGTCCTGCCTCTTATGTTTAACTAGAAAAAAAAATGCTCGGCCGGAAGGTCTGAGACGCCACCTAATCACTTATGACCTTTTTCTTGGAGCAAATTCAATTTCCATGTTTTTTTCCTCTGGGCTTTTTCTCCTTTTTCTCATGGTGAATGCTACGCCGTCCAACCAAATATCCGAACACAATCCACTTTTTCCTCCTAAGAATCGTGGCCAGATAAAAGATGAGTCCCGTCCGCTAGTTAAATTATTAGCGTATAATTAATTAAGAATTTATTATTATTATTATTAAAGTTTTAAAAAATAGATTTATTTTATTTTTAAAGCAGCTTCTATATATAATTTTTTTATAAATAATTTAAAAAACGTGCTAATAAAAATAAAAATAAGGTATACGTCAATCCAAAACGTTGTTTAGAAAAAGCCCCTTACTCGAATCCGTTCGTGCATGGACTCTCTCTCCAACGATCTAGCTAGTCAGCAACGAAAGAGATGGATGGATGAATGGAGAATAGCAATGTGAATCGACATAGAAACACTCCTCGTGTTTGAGGGCTCCTGCCGATCGACTTCTCCATCTGTGACTAGTTAGGTGATTGAATTCATCTACAGGAAATGGTAGGGGCGATTGAATAGAACCGAAACCGTGCCACGCCATGGATCGCTCAACGCACGTGTGTTCCTTACAGGTTATGCATTCAGAATGCCTTTTCTCTGAGCGTCAAACGAGTTAGCGAGAGCTCAGAATTCCAATCCCGGCCGACGCCAAAAAGATATATTTCGATTACTTACGTACCAATTTAACGGTGTTGTGTGAAATTTGACCGATATTTTTATGAGCTCTAGATGCGTCTGGTCTTGAAACATCTTGCCCCATGTTCAAGGGTCGGTATTGAATTTTCTTTATGGAGAAAAACACTTTTAGTACACTTCTTTTTGGTGCGCGCACAGGAGGGAGCAACGGAAGCTCCAGGAATGGAATCAAGGGCAGCAAGTTTGGGGCATATTGATTTGCCTAAACCTGTTGTTAAAATTTAAATTTTAAAACTGAATAGTAAAAGTGTTTTTTAAGGTTTTTTCATTCAACATTGATGTTTAAATCGCTAAAAAAATATAACTATAAACTTTTAATTATAAAAAAATTTCGCTAAGACGTTATTTGTATTTGGCCCCGCCCCCTGCGCGCGTCCGTTTCCGCGGATTTTGACAGCTCCGAGGCGCCCCGGCCCGCGCCGAGCCCTCCGCACCGCACCGCACAAGGAGCGAGACGGGCGCCACGGCCACGCCACCGCGCAGCCCGCTGGGGCGCTTGGACGAGCCCTCGGTTTCTCAGCACGTCTTCGTGGCTGTCACCGCCGCCGCCGCCGGTCTCGGACGTGCTGCTGCCGCCGCCAACGGCTCGTGCGAATTTGTGATGGGTGGACCGATTGCGGTGACGCGGACGTGACGACCGACGAGGCGGGTGGGGGTCCGATCGCTCGCTCGCCCGCCAGAGCGTATCGTTGGCGGTGGCCGGCTACGTTCGTGGAACACCGGCGCGCGGGCGTGTGTGTGCATGCATATGCATGGCCGGCACCCCCGGCTGGGGCGGTGATTGCACAAGCGGAGGGCGGGTGGAATGGTGTGCGAGATGGGCTCGGCGCGGCGGTGCGCGTCGTCCCCTTACCCTCTGATGCAGCAGCATCGTGTTCGGCCTTTCCCGTATAGAGATGGGGTTCGGCCTGGCGAATTCTACATCATGGCCCAAAATTCCCGCTTATTTACTTGGGTGGGCAAGGTTTTCGAATTAAAACCCGGCTCAACCACATGAATGTGAATGGGTTAGGATTGAGGGGCCATACAGACAAGGCCTCAACGAGCCCACGCCACGCCTAGTTAATGGTCTCTGGGGCTTAATTGTCGTCCTACACGTGGTTTGACCGTACAAGGCCCACTATCGAAATTATTTCATTCTTGTACAGAGTTTCCTTTCGAAAATGCACCGTTGCCTAATAAATAAGTTAGTTTTGAGCTTTTCAAAGTTGATATGATGCATCTTTAACAATCTAGTTTTTTAAGCATAAACTTAAAAGATATTTAAAAAGTATAAAATCTCTTGTTATAATAAACTTAAATATATTATTTTCATATACTCAAAATCTATATTTTAAATGATTTTTATAGTCAACATTAACTCGTTTTGACCAGATATATTTTAAAAGGACTTGTTTTGGGATCGGAGGGAGTAATAGGCTGCCTCCTTAAAAAAACTAAGGGACCAATAACAATTAAACTGCTGAAAATTCCACTCAGGTCCTGCGTTTGTCCTAGGACCATAGCCAATTCAGAGCACTGAACAGAAAGCCTATGGAAGAGATTCAACAAATTTAGAGATCCACATTTTACAGTGTTACTTCTTAGGCATTCAATTCTAGCACCAATTTAATACCGTCTCAAAGAGTTAAGGCTTCTGCTGATAAAACATTCTAAACACGAGGAAATCATCTTCCCCTAGCTACTTGAAACTCATGCACAATTTACTCTACGATCTTATTATCTTATACAGTGCATATAAGACGAACCTACCAATAAGTTGGGAAATGGAAACAAATGCTCAAGATGACAAAGACACAACTATAAGTTGCAATATTTGATGCATGATGGGAAAAAAGTAGCCACAAACTAAGTTAGGAACTATATATTAGATCATGTCAAGATTGTAAGTGGCACAGGTAGGGTTGATAATTGTGCTCACAACACAAGACACTTCCCCATCACAGTATTGTCATGATGGTGGCTGCACTGCTGAGAGGAAGATGAGTAGGGAGGGGGCTCCTGCCCTCTTACTCGCTATATCTCCATGGAGAGTAAAAGAAAGGATGAGAAAGATGAGTAGGGAGGGGGGTTGGAGGAATAAGAAGGCAACGAGCCCCTCATCCATCCTCAAGTTGCATCCACCCCTTCCTCCATGTTGGCATGGAACTCTGGCACAGTGCCATGCACCGTATTGTTGGGGATGTCCAGGAGGTAAAGAAATGGAAGCCACACAATAGACTAAGGGATCACACCGATGATGTTGCCAGAGACGAGGATGCCCACAAGCGAACGCAGCAAGCCAAAGGGTAGGTCCATTTAGCCCGATGAAGTTTTTGTCAGTGAAGTGGAGCTCCAAGATACCCATGAGCTTGATGATGAAGCCAATTGGCCTGGACAGATGGCTCTAGCATCTAGATGGGAGAGGAGGGATAAAATGTGGTTTTATTTTTTACCAACGATGGAGTGGGAAGAATGGGTTTTAATTGTTTTCACCGGGGCACAAGAACGGAAAGGGGAATAGGAGGAGGTGCATGCGTTATAATATAATGTGTGTACCACTCTCTGAGGGTTTCAAACCAAACATATTCTAACACCGGTTAGGGCAACAAACTAAACACGCACTTAATACATGTTTAATCATCTACAAACACGTGTCCAGATCTACAAGACACAACATCATCACAACCATTAGTACTGCCACAACACCTTGGCTGCACTATTGAATGTCTCTTGGTCATGCTTAGCGTAGAGCAGCTGGATGTGATCATTTCATTGAGCTTGGGATTCCCGTTGGTCTAGATGTCTACATTGTCATGGAATTCCAGCACGGTGCCCTACAACATGTTGTCATTGATGACGAGGAAGTGGAGAAATGAAAGTCGCACAATGGACAGCGAGATCATCCCAATGATTTTGTTGCTAGATATGAGGATTACCACAAGTGAATGCAGCAAGCCAAAGGCCGAGTGTATATAGCCATTAAGGCTGAGGCGGCACAAGTTGACCCTTGCGATCATCTTGTCATTGCTGGCCATCATGTCATCATAGTACATGTCGACCTAGCAAACAAAAAAGTCATTGCTATTCTAGCTCCTTGTGTGTACCTTTGGGTAATTGAATGTGACACATGTGAAGATGAGATCATTGATGTGCAAATGACAACAGTTGCTGTCCAATTTTCAAAAGCTCATATTATTGGTCGCGATGGCCATGTTGATATAGGCAATAGAACTTGGTGGAAGTTGTTAGCTAATGACACCAATAAGAGATTGTTGAGTTAAGGGAACAATGTTGGCACTAGTCTGGTTAGTCAATTGTGCATAGCAAACAATATCTTCAGGCCTATGTTAAGGGAGCATGTGCCCCTCGTGGGCAACAAAGCTCAATTACTACCTAATAATCATTTGTGACAACAAAGTTATATCAATCGGTCTTTGTTTTATTTTGTAATCTTGATGATTATTAACATCAAACATGATAAATTAGGAGAGCGTCATGCCAACTCTCTGGTTTCCATCAATGATGACAATAATGCCAATAGAGATTTAGAGAATATTGCATAAGTTCTTTTAGGTGCCACAAAAGATGTGAAGGTTGGTGAGATTGGTGGTGGTAGGCAGTAGCTCATTGAATGCATTGTGATGCAGGTGAATCTTGATAAGGTACGCTATGCCAGAGATGAAGCTTAGGCTCATTTCCATTATATTGTTAGCGCTAACATCATATTCGTCTTTGTCATGCTAGCTGATGTCAAGGAACTTGACATTATTGTTATTACCATAGTCTAGGCGAGGAAGCTGATATTGTTGTTATTCTAGGGTTATTCTCCGCACATAAAGTTTCTAGCTAGCGACAAGCTCTTGTGGTACATGGCTATGTTGGTGTTGCGGAATGTTGGATGTAGTCTTACCTTGGCAATTGATGCACAACTTAATTGGTAGGACAGTATATACCTATCATATTGGTCTTTTGGGTTATGTGCATTTGTGGCACCAGGCTTGTCTATAAACAGATAATAGAATTTGGATGTTATTATAGGAACCAAGGGATTTTCGATATAATTTTATATGGGTTAGTTGAATTTGCTTTGAAATATAACTCTTGGCTGCTATTTCTAGTATGGGATTATATTTTATATAATTGATATTAAAAGTATAATTGGATTCAATATATATGTTTTATTTTCTACATCCATAGGCAGAATTGTATTCTATATACAATTTATAATTTGTTACCACCACAATATAACGGCATATACCCTGTATATTTTTGCACGGAGCTAGAGTTAAATTTAATATATAACTAAAAAAAATTATTTGGATTTCATATAAAACTCTTTACTTCTATTTCTATAATGTTTGGATTTTATATACAACTCTTGATTTTATTTCTATATATTGATTTTATATACTCTTAACTTCTAATTAAATTTTGTATATAACCCTACTATATCAATCAATTTATATTATTTGGGCTCTAAAAATTAATTGGCTCAGCCACCGGTTGTGTGGATTTATATGGATTAAAGCTGTGGCTTGGATTGAAATGTGTAGTTACATGGATATAAAGTTGTACTAGCAACTCCAATTAAACCTAGAAGACTGTAGCAATCTCGCAAACACCATGTATGCATGGGCGAGCAAGGTTTCTCAAACAGCGTGGTTACCGTACTAAATGGTAGCAGTAATATCATGATAACCCTAGTAAATTCAAATAAATTTAAAAAATAATTTAATTTTTTGATTAATTTTATATAGTTTCTCGATACCCCGCGTCCTGTTCAATTTATTCCCTAGCGGCCAAGCGCATGGAAAGCTGAAATACGTGAAGCTAGGAATATGGTGTGCCAGCATTTAGGCCCAGAGAGCAGGGCCTAAAAACGGCTAAAATGTATGGGCTTCGCGTACTGTAGGCTAGACGGCCCATTTCTGACGACACCTCCCTTGCCTTCCACGTGATGCAATGCAAAGGGCACAACGGCGCACGCGCGACTGCTACGTGTCCCCGAGCAGCCGTCGCCCAAAGCTCATGCAGTTGCGACCTGCGAGCCAGCCACCGCCGACGGCCACCGCGTGCCCTCCGCCTTACTAAGCTGCCGGCACCGCCTGCCCCCCGGCCATGGGTTGCTCCTCGTCTCTGCCAGGTCGTCCCTCCTTCCTCACCAGCAGGCTAAAAGAGCCTCTCTCTCTCTCTCTCTCTCTTTTTTTTTTTGCTTGTCTTCTTGGAGGACCTTGGATCTTTCCTTTTGCTTCCCGCATGCTGCTTGTAGGTACTGGGTACTGTCAACTCTGGAAACTCTGATGAGGCATCAGTACTTTGGGCCTTTGGTTCTTGACTGTCGGGATGGTGTGATTTGAGCTCTCGATTAGTGACTGGGAAGGTGGGTCAATGCTGGTTCGGTTTGGGGGTAAATCTTGGCCGTGACATTGTCCGGTGCCAAAATTTCCCAATTGATGGTGTTTTGATCCGTATTCGATGCATATGGTCCTGGGTTTCCTTTCTAGAGCTGTGATTTGTTCCACAGCACCAGAGGGGCAGTGAATTTGTGATCATGGAGGTTGCTGGAGCTTGCAATGGGGAAAGTTTGGTATTTTAGGTTGGTCAGCTGGCTACTCGGCTTGCGATACTTTTACGCTAGCACTGGATGGAGATTCTGGCGTGCTAGATGTGAAAATGTTAGTCTTTGCAAAGGTGCAGGAAATTAGAATGCAAGGAATATGTACACGATGCTTTTCATTGGGCTCTATAGCATTGTATGACGTATGAATGTGGAACTTGGTTTCATCCATCAAAATCGATGTCTGGCTTCTTGCTTTTGGACAGACCACAATCCACTTACCGCCTCGATGTAAAATAAGGAAGAAAAAAATGTCTTGATTCCATCCAGTGAAACTTTCTTTATTGAAACTATCTAAAAACATCCAAACTTTTAATGTGATGACAAAAATGCATTTAATGATTAACACACCAACGAATAGAATATGCTTGTAGTTATGTAGTTTAATTAAATAGAGGCTATAATTGGATTGTGGGGAAGAAGAGTTGTGTGAACAAGGACGCTTTGTTATTCCTTTCACTTGTGAGCCATGTGTAACATGTAGGAGTAGCATAATTCTAGGAAAGCTTATGTCTTGCGGAAGTTTCTAAAGCCTTTCACCCGTCATCCCTGTTTACATAGTGTGTCTCTCTGCCAAATCAAACCTAACATGGACAGGTTAAATTAGTTTTCCTTCTTTGAATATAGTACTGTAATATTTCACATTAATTCAACTAGTTTTCTAATATTGTTTACTAGGTATATGCTCTTTTGGCTTATTTTATTCCTCTGGTCAATTACTCTATGTTTCTTTAGAATTCAAATCAGTTTGGCACTTATGGGGACCAAACGTACTTTTGTATCACATATTGATGCATCCATAGTTTTTTTTTCTACAGCTAGTAATGCTGGAGGGGTGGGCAATATCAACAATGACAATTCTGCTATTGATCCAAAGAACTTGCGAGTGAAGGTTTGCTAAAGACTGTCCTCTTTATACTTATATGCTTGTAGTTGGTTCAGACCATTTTTATCTGCTATTGGATTTTTCTTTACTTTTTGTGTAACTATTCACATGTTCATTCATAAACTACTCCCTCAGTTTTACAATATTTATCAATTTATTTTTTTGTGTCATTTTAAATTGTTTCTCATTGAGGAAATTATTAGCGTAACTGTTTGGTTTGTGTGCATGGTGGGTTTGGAGTTTGGACAATATTGCCTAAACAACTTTCTTTAGTTTTCATTTTGCCTTATTTTGTAGTTGGTATTGCTTGGAGATTCAGGTGTTGGGAAAAGTTGCATTGTTCTTCGCTTTGTCCGTGGTCAGTTTGACCCCACTTCAAAGGTGAAATAGATGCTTGACCTTTTCTTGTTTTCTGTACAGAAGAAACAATATTGATTCTCCTTTTAAGTAGGCCTTGGCCTTATTCAATTCTTTTTTTTATTTAAATGAATTTAGGTGACTGTTGGTGCATCTTTTTTGTCACAAACATTGTCGTTGGAGGATTCCACAACAGTGAAGTTTGAAATATGGGACACTGCTGGTCAGGAGAGGTACATATATATTAGAAGCTTTGATTAAATATTTTCCCTAGTGCATCCTTGCATTTTATCTGTACTATCAAATTTCTGTACCACCTTTTGCTTCACATACATCTTCTGCATCCTTGAATTACATTATTTGCAAGCATTTGTGACTTTGTGTTGCATATTTTGTACCAAAAAAGTCATGAGAACTCATTTTCTACCGGTCAACTTTCAGGTATGCTGCATTGGCGCCTCTTTACTACAGGGGAGCTGGTGCTGCAATTGTTGTGTTTGACATAACAAGTCCAGAATCATTTAACAAAGCACAATACTGGGTGAAGGTATAACATATTTTCTCATCTGCACGTTTTTACTTGTTGAATGTGTTTGTGGTATCTGATTTAAGTGTATGGATGAACAAGTTAAATGAATTTGCTCAAAAATTTCGTAATCTGTATTTGTAGAATTTGTGGTTGGATTTGTATTTCTGCTTCTAGCTCTGTATTTTACCATGGAGAAATTTAGAATGCTTTGAAACACTCTATTAGATTAGACTTCTGATATAAATAGAGAACTCATTTTAGTGTCCTTTGTTATATCTGCGTGCCCTTTTGTAACGCTTCATTCTGAGGTTATGCTTAGTACGAGTGCACTTGTAAACAATTTGATGTGTGTTGACCATGCCCAACATTTGGCTTCAACAAATTCGTAAGTTCTGTGAGCAGCATCATGGCAAATGCAGAGGCTAACTGATTGCTACTTTATTTATGCATTCTACAGATTTTGTTTAGTCCATGTCAGCTGTGAGTTATATTTTTTCCTATGAACAGAAGTCTATGGAGACTGATAATTCCCCCTTTCTTTGTACATGGAAAATGCAACTTCTTCACAATTTGTCTTCTACATTCTGCAGGAACTTCAGAAACACGGCAGTCCAGATATTATCATGGCTTTAGTTGGAAATAAGGCTGATCTACATGACAATCGTAGTGTATCCTCTCAGGTGTGCATATATTTCTGAAAGAATATGTTGCACTGTTAATTTCGGTTATTAGATGCTAAAGTTGCTATAAGGAGTTTTTTGACTGTATCCTGTGGTTCTGATATCTGTAGGGTGCACAAGAGTATGCAGAGAGGAACAGTATGTTTTTCATCGAGACATCAGCAAAAACAGCAGATAACATAAACCAACTATTCGAGGTATGTATCAGGATTCAGGAATATCTCGAAGTCAGTTGGATTCAACAGAAATTATAGCCTGGTAGCATAAGCCATTATTAACTTTTCTCGCATTCTATTATTCCTGTGCTTTTCCCTGCACAGATATTTTGGAAACCATCTTAACAGATTGTACTATCACGGCAGGAAGTTGCAAAGAGGTTGCCCAGGTCAACACCATCCTGATCGGATAACTGGCACGTGAAACAGGCTGGCGACTGTGTAATGTACAAAATCAGTAAAAGCTTGTACCTTGTGGCTGATATAACATGCCAGTTCAAGCTCTGTATACACATTGTTTGGAAATGCAACAACTGTCATGTAAAGCTTGTCTATTTTGCTCCCTGATGCATCTGTTTCCATCTCGGTTGAGTGAGCAGAGGGTTTTGCTCAACACAGGCTGACAGGCAATTACACATGGACACTCATTAGCAGTTGTACAGGTTGCTAAGCTGCATGAAGCCAGGAATCTAACTGTTCTCTGTGAAAATCTTTGAAATTCCTTCATTCCAGTGCCTACTGCCTATAGTATGTTCCTATACATCTGAAAAGTTCTAAAACACTCATTTCGTTCTAAAATATAATATCTTATATAAGTACTACTGTATGTTTCAGCTGTGGGCAGGGATGCTCATTTCTCAATTAGTACTAGCCCATGGCATTTCCATCATCAATGCTTTGCTTTGTTCGTCAGGTTGACTTGTCTCAGCCTGGACTGTACTCAGGTCCTAGAATTCCAACGCTGCCCATGTGCAATTAAATTCAGCTCTTCAGAAAACAATCGTATGGATTAGGACATCTGATGGCCAGCCTAATAATCAACAGGGAATTTTCGTCTGTCCTTCCTGGCTTTGGATTTTTTCTCTGTGCCATTTAGTGGCGACTCACTGGACCAACTGCCTTGCTCCAGTATGCGATACTGCAATATTACAAGCAAAGATTTGGGAGTTCAGACGTCTGGTAACATGTTTATAAAAAAAGACGTGGGTCGTCACACAAACATCTGCATTTGACTTGCTATTGAAAAATGAGAAGAAAAATAGAGAAAATGTTTCTCTTTTATGTGGTGATAAGATAGGAAAAGATCAAGAAATGGTGCATTTGACTTGCTATTGAAAAATGAGAAGAGAAAAAGAAGAAAATGTGTTTCTTTTATGTGGTGATAAGATAGGAAAAGATCAAGATATGGCCAAGTGTTAGATATGCTTCTACAGTTCTACCTAAAAGGTTTACATGGTTGATTGCTTGCTTAACCAAAGTAGTACTTACTAATTAGAAACAAGCTGATAAACTCTTACTCCTACCTACCTAGAATTGCTTAGGACACATCAGCTGTTCTGCTTTCCTCCGCATTTCTGCAGGGTGCCATTGATGATTGATCCATCCATGCATCTCAAGGCTACCTCCATCGTCTCCTTCCTTGCGTTGTTGGTGCTTTTGCACGTTCTGGTTGACCGAAGCCATGCGGTGGCGGTGGCCGGTGGTGGTGATGGCGATCAGTTCAGGTACGATGGCTTCGCCGGCGCGGGGCTCGACCTCGACGGCATGGCGGTGGTCGAGCCGGATGGCAAGCTCATGCTGACCAACGTCACGTCCCAGATGAAGGGCCACGCGTTCCACCCTGCGCCGCTCCGCTTCCACGACGCGCTGGCGAACGGCACCGCCGCCGATGCCGCCGCCAGGTCGTTCTCGACCGCCTTCGTGTTCGCCATCGCCGCTGATTATGTCACGGTGAGCGGCAACGGGCTCACCTTCTTCGTCGCGCCGAGCAAGAACCTGTCCACGGCGTCGCCGAGCCAATTCTTGGGCCTCTTCAACAGCGAGAACAACGGCAACGCGAGCAACCGCATCTTCGCCGTCGAGCTCGACACCATCCTCAACCCGGAGTTCCAGGACATCAACAGCAACCACGTCGGCGTCGACGTGAATGGCCTGGTGTCCGTCGCCGCTATGCCTGCCGGCTATTACGACGACGACGACGCCGGCGGTTTCAAGAACCTGACCCTCTTCAGCGGCGACGCCATGCAGGTCTGGGTGGACTACGACGGCCGCCCCACGGTGCTCAACGTGACGCTGGCGCCCGTCGAGGTGGCCAAGCCGAGGAAGCCCCTCATTTCCGTCGCCGTAGACCTCTCCCCGGTGGTGAACGGCACGGCGTACGTCGGGCTTTCGTCGTCGACGGGGCCGTTCCACACGCGCCATTACGTACTCGGCTGGAGCTTTGCCATGGACGGACCAGCGCCGCCGCTCGACTACGCGAAGCTCCCAAAGATGCCACGCGTGAGCACCAAGCGGCGGCCCAAGGTGCTCGACGTGCTTGTGCCGGTGGCCACGCCTCTCCTCGCGCTCGCGGTGGTCGCCGGTGTCTCCTTCCTCGTATGGCGGCGGCTCCGGTACGCCGAGCTCCGGGAGGACTGGGAGGTGGAGTTCGGCCCGCACCGGTTCGCGTACAAGGACCTGTTCGTAGCCACCAGCGGCTTCGACGGCAAGCGGTTGCTCGGCGTCGGCGGGTTCGGCCGCGTGTACAGGGGCGTGCTCCCGGTGTCCGGGATGGAGGTCGCCGTGAAGATTGTGTCGCACGATGCGAAGCAGGGGATGAGGCAGTTTGTCGCCGAGGTCGTCAGCATCGGCCGGCTTCGCCACCGCAACGTCGTGCCGCTGCTCGGCTACTGCCGCCGGCGAGGCGAGCTCATGCTGGTCTACGACTACATGCCGAACGGCAGCCTGGACCGGTGGCTGCACGACCACAGAGCGCCGCCGCTCAGCTGGGCGCAGCGGCTGCATGCCATTCGAGGCGTCGCGGCCGGGTTGCTCTACCTCCACGAGGACTGGGAGCAGGTGGTCGTCCACCGCGACGTCAAGGCGAGCAACGTGCTCCTCGACGGCGAGATGAACGCGCGACTCGGCGACTTTGGGCTGGCGAGGCTGTACGACCGCGGCGCCGACCCGCAGACGACGCGGGTGGTGGGCACCATGGGGTACCTCGCGCCGGAGCTCGCGCGCACGCGGCGGGTGACGCCGGCGACCGACGTTTTCGCGTTCGGGTCGTTCGTCCTGGAGGTGGCATGCGGGCGGCGGCCGATCGAGCACGCCGTCGCCGCCTCCTACGACGATGGTGACGGCCAATTCGTGCTTGCGGACTGGGTGCTCAACCAGTGGCACAAGGGTGACATCGCCGGCGCGGCGGACGCGCGGCTGTGCGGCGACTACGACCCCATGGAGGCGGCGCTGGTGCTCAAGCTAGGCCTCCTTTGCTCCCACCCGGCTCCCGGCGCGAGGCCGTCGATGCGGCAGGTGGTACAGTTCCTCGACGGCGACGCGGCGCTGCCGGAGCCGGAGCCGACGTACCGGAGCTTCACCACGCTTGCCATAATGCAGAACGCCGACGGCTTCGACTCCTGCGCCGTGTCGTACCCGTCGACGGCGACGAACATCGACGGCGCGTCCTCCGTCATCTCCGGAGGAAGGTGATCGATCAAGGACAGACTTCATCCCTAACATCAGCTCTGACCCTCCTTAGAATTTCAGAAACAATTAAGTTACACACATTTGGAACGCAGGAATTTCGTAGTTTGTAGATGTTAGTAACATTTCCATTCATAAAAACATTGTAATCAGTATGTTTCGACCCTAATTTCCAATTTTGCACAATTTTGTTCGAAATTCCACGTATCAAGTGATTCCTTGGAATTTTTCTCCAAAATCACATGAGGTTGTGAACAATTCCGCACAATTTTTGTCTCAGAATTCCTGCGTACCAAACGACATTTAGAATTTCTCTGTTAAACAAGTGTATTACCTCTGTTTTAAAATATAAATATTTTTAGATTATTTAGCAAATACTAAGAGTAGATCAAATATTTTTCTTTTAGTCATTTCAATGTTTAATTTTTTAATTTTAATTTATTGAGATTTATCTTCCAAGCACCTGATTGGATGGGGAAGCAATATTAGCGCTCAAATGTTTATATTATAAAATCCTAAAAATAATTATATTTTGAAACAACAGCAGCAGAAGCTAGTGCGGATTTTAGACAGGTTTAAGAGAGGTTCTGATAACTGCATCTTATAGAATTTCCGATGGTCAGAAGTTCCTCCAAATAACACTTATATTCTAAGAATCAACAGTTGTATAATTTAAAAAATAAACTAGAAATCACAAGGTGAAAAATCTAGATTTTCTAAATTCTCACTAGCTGGATTCTTATCAGTTGCTCCACAAAATACCCTCAAACAAGGTCTTAGATACAGTACTACATATACCAACTACTCTCTTCTCTTAAAAAAAATAACTTCTATATATGAATTTGGACTTATTTTTGAACGGAGGTAATACTCGCTAAGATGCACTCCCTTCAGTATTTCATACTCAGTGGCATGTATAGTCACGGGACCTTGGTCGCGGAGAATTGTTAGAGCAAGGCATTTGGGTCAACAAATCTGGTCATGGTCCAATCAATCCACCGCTTCATTATTATTGTTTTTCTGTCCCAACATTGCAATGCTGCCAATACAATTTGCAGCTATCCCATGTCCTCTTGTCGTGTGTGTTTTGCCCTAAAAAGAACGTACACAACAGTGAATTATCATGGTCTTGTTCAAGGTCCACTCTCGTAGGCCCACATTGCGATGTTTTTATTGACCATTTTTGTGAGTATTAGCGAGTAGAACATCACATCAAACCGTCTTAGATTAGTGGCCAGTCCGTTCAGATTTGAGAATAAAAAAGCGTCACATCAATTGTCTTAGATTAGTGGCCAGCCCGTCCGGATTTGAATTTAAAATTTGACGTTATTTGGTCTCACGTATCGATTAAAACCGTCGCCGTCGCACGCGTCTGTGGGCGACAAATCACGGTAGGTCGCTCTGATGGCGGCCTCTCTTTTTTCTTCGTTTCTTGTAATCGCAAGCTAGCTGCTACCACTAGCGAGAGAAGCATGGGCACCTAAACCTTCTCTTGCGTGTGGGTTGATGACTCCGTGGGACAAATGGCGAGGGGAAAGTGAGCTTGGGTGGCGCGCCATGGTTTCTTTGCCGTGGCTGCTGCTACTGCTTCTTGCCGCGGCGGTCGTCGGCGGAGCGGAGTTTGTGTATGATGGGTTTGGTGGCGCGGGGCTGGCGCTCGACGGCATGTCCACCGTGACGCCGGAGGGGCTCCTGCTGCTCACCAATGACACGGACATGAACAAGGGCCACGCGTTTCACCCGGAGCCGGTGAGGTTCGGCGGCGGCGGCGGCGCTGGTGTGGTGTCGTTCTCGACGACGTTCGTGTTCGCCATCGTGTCGGAGTTCCTCGACCTGAGCACGAGCGGGTTCGCGTTCCTGGTGGCGCCAAGCAGGGACCTGACGGCGAAGATGCCGCAGCAGTACCTCGGGATGTTCAACGCCAGCGGCAACGGCGACGCGCGGAACCGCTCTCGTTCACCGGCGTCCGTCGCTGGAGATGAGGAAGACAACCCGGAATCGGCGGATCACAATCTCACAAACTCACGCGAAACTCTGTGGAATTGAATGAACACGAACACAAGAGGTTTTTGGTGCCACAACAACTCGGCGTTTTTCGACTCTTTGATTGAAATATATACAAAGCATGCGGCGGCTATCAGCCACTCGCGACCCGGCGCCATACACGTCACTTCTCCCTACAGAACCGCACCATCCCACGGTTGAACAAATGGTGCTCATGGCTACAGCTAGGACTCAACGAAAAAAGAGACACCAACTACGTGATCACCATCCCGCGAACGATGCGCGAGTCAGGTGGTATAGACACACCCCTATCGAGTTTCTTATTCTGACGAAACTGAATGAAAAACGCTACTGAACCTGGACTGAATGTCTGAATGAACTAACAATCTCCCCCTGAATGAGGACCATTCAGCCCAGGTTGATGACGCCTATCTTCTCACGAAGTTCACAGAACCTTGCCCCAGTGCCTTCGTCATTAGATCAGCAAGTTGGTCTTGAGTACTCACATGCTCCAGCAAGATGGCCTCCTTGTCGACGCACTCACGAATGAAATGGAATTTGGTATTGATGTGCTTACTTCGATCATACAGCACCGGGTTCTTACTGAGTGCAATTGCAGACATATTGTCCATCTTCAGTCGAGGCGCCTGAGGATCTTCACCATTGACATTCTTCAGTAGCCTCATGAGCCACACCGCCTGGCACGCTGCTCTAGCGTCGGCAATGTACTCCGCCTCACAGGAAGAAAGCGCCACCACTCGTTGCTTCTAGGACTGCCAAGACACTGCTTTTGTCCCGAGGAAGAAGATGATGCCCGTCGTACTCTTCCTGTCGTCTATGTCTCCCCCCAAGTCACTGTCACTGTAGCTGATCAGGTTGTTGTCGCCACCAGACAACTTGAGGTAGATTAGGCTGAACTCGATCGTCCCGGCGATGTAGCGGAGCAGATGCTTCACCGCCGCCATGTGTTCCTGCCTGGGCTTCTCCATGAAGCGACTCACGAACCCCACTGCGAACGAGATATCCGGGCGGGTGTGAACCAAGTACTTGAGACTCCCTACCAGGCTACGGTACTCGGTGGCGTCCACCAACGCTGTCGTTCTGTCCTTGGAGAGCTTTAGGCGTGCCTCTATTGGGATATGATAGGGATTGCACCCCGCCATATTTGCCTTCTGCAGTAGCCTGCGAGCGTACGCCGTCTGCCCGAGGGTGATCGCCGCCTTGGACTGTCTCACCTCGATGCCCAAGTAGTAGGATAGAAATCCGAGATCGCTCATCCTGAACAAGCGCTGCATTTCTGCCTTGAACGCGTCAACACCGCCTTCCTTCGCCTCGGTGATGATCAGATCATCGACGTAGACGCCAACAATCACCCGTGACACGCCCTTGCCACGAGTGTACATGCCGTGCTCGCTTGAGCACCGCACAAACCCAAGGTCGCGCAGGCTGGCATCTAGCTTCTGGTTCCACGCCCGCGGCGCCTGACGAAGCCCATAGAGCGCCTTCTTCAGGCGCAGCACCTTCCTCTCGTGCCCAGCCGCGGTGAAGCTAGGCGGCTGCTGCACATAAACCTCCTCGGCGAGATCCCCATTGAGAAAAGCCAACTTGACATCCATATGGTGAACAAGCCAATCTTCCTATGCAGCAACGGCGAGAAGCATCCTCACCGACTCCATCCTCGCCACCGGTGCGAACACTTCATCGAAATCGATGCCTGACTTCTGTACATACCCCTTGGCCACCAAGCGTGCTTTGTGCTTCACAATTGCACCTAGCTCATCGCGCTTGATCTTGAACACCCACTTGAGCCCGATGGCACGGTGCCCTTGCGGGAGATCGATGAGTGTCCAAGTATCGTTCTGCTCGATTGAGGTTAGTTCCTCGAGCATGGCTTTCCTCCAATCTTCATCATCACGGGCTTCATCGAATGTCATCGGCTCTCCATCAACAGCAAGAAGCAGCTCCCCGCCAACAGCACGGTCGCCAAGCACGTTGTCCAACGCCCGAAACCTCAGCGGGGCGTCGTCGGCGTCGTCATCCAGCACCAGCTCCCCCGAGGAAGGGGACACGAACTCCACCCCTTCTGGCGTTCCTAGTGCAGGCGAGTCAATCGGCGCAACCTCCTGCACCGACATTGTCGGAGCAGATGCGGGACCCATTGTGGATGTCGAGGGCCCCGGTAACGCCGGTGGTGTGAGCACGGGCGACTGTGGCGCATGTCCACCTCCCAGGGCGGACAGCGTCACGTACTCCACCGTGAATGGCTTCCCCGAAGCCGCGTTTGGCTCCGCAGCTTCAGCATCTTCCCATCTCCAGGGCCTTCCTTCTTCAAACACAGCATCGCACGATATACAAACACGCTCCATGTTCGGATTATAGAATCTGTAGGCCTTAGTCCCCGGCTCGTAACCGATGAACACCATGGGAGTGCTCCTGTCATCTAGCTTGCGCTGGTGTCCGCCGGCTACCTTCACATGTGCAGTGCAGCCAAAGGTGCGAAAGAAATGCATGGCCAGCTTAGAACCATACTAGACCTCATAGGGCGTCTTCCCGTCCATGCTCCGTGTCGGTGATCAGTTCAAGATGAAGACGGTAGTGCAGACCGCCTCGCCCAGAGCCAGCCCGGCACCTTCATGCCCTTCATCATGCTGCGGGTCATCCCTAGCAAGGTTTGATTCCATCTCTCCACCACGCCGTTTTGCTGTGGAGTATACGGCACGGTGAAGTGACGTTGTACGCCATGATCGGCACAGTGTTCCTCAAACACCTGTGCCATGAACTCCCCGCCACGGTCTGTGCACAGCGTACCCAGCTCCTTGCCGGACTCCTTCTCTAACCTCGCCTACAGCTGGACAATGGCCTCCATGACCTGATCTTGCTTGCCAACAGAACCAACCACATATACCGACTCCTGTCATCCACGACGAGGAGGAAGGCGCTTGTCGCCCGGTGTGGCCGGGGTTATCGGACCACATAGGTCCGTATGCACAAGCTCCAGCGAGCGGGTGGCGCAGAACTTGCTCGCCATCGGGAACGGTTGCCGACGCTGCTTCCCCGCGAGGCAACTCTCGCACACCTGCTCGACGTGATCAATCTGTGGAAGTCCGCGCACCATCTCCTTTCTCGCCAGCAGCTTCATGCCATGGAAGCCGAGGTGCCCGTACCTCGCATGCCACTTCTAGGCCGTGTCATCCGCGTGCGCCACCAGACACACCGGAGCACTGATGTTCACATTGAGGATGTAGAGGCGGTTCTCGGAGTGTGGTACCTTCACAAGAAGTCGACGTCGCTGGTCCCAAATGCGTAGAACGCCATCTTCGATCAGAGTCTTGTACTTGTCCTCGTCCAGCTGCCCAATGCTAACAATGTTGGCCGTGAGCTTGGGGATGTAGTACACTTCCGCCAGCCTCTGGCGTTCCCTGGTCTTACAGCTGAAGAGGATGGTGCCATGGCCGTGGATGTCGACCACGGATCCGTCTCCAAACCTGACGATGCCGCGCACACCTGTGTCGAGCTCGAAGAAGGCTAACCGTACCTCGGTCATGTGGTTTGTTGCCCCCGTGTCGAGGATCCAGCTCGTCTTCCCTTCACCGCACTTCTCCCCGAGCTGGACGAAGAGCTTGTCCTCCCGGATGTGGACCTCCTTGCTCGTCTCGGACACCGCCGGTGTGGCGAGCGCCACCTGAGCCACAGTGATCTCCATGTCCGCCGCCTTGTCGGTGAAGATCCAGCACGTTCGGGCGCCACCATCCTCGATCTGGACGTCCACCATGTCCTCCATGGTGCTATGCGCCATCGGTGGGGTCACTGGATCAACAGTGATCGTGGTGATCCCCACCATCAGCGCAGCCTTCGACTCCGCTTCGGCCGCGTGCGCCTGCTCATCCCTCTTCTTCTTGCGACATTCACGCGCCCAATGGCCCGTCTTGCCGTAGTACGCACATTCGTCGTTGGCGAGCTTCTTCTTCTTCTTGCCATCGCCGCCGGCAGATTGCTTGGAGCCTCTCGTGCTCCCCCGGTTCTAGGATGGGCCACCTCCGCGGCCTCGCCGCTGATTAGACGATGGAGGCCGCCCGCCCCCCTAAGCACCCTCGCCGGAGAGCTGTAGCCTTGACATCACCTTGGCCACTAGCTCGTCCTCGGTGAGGTTGAGGCTCGCCATGGCATCGCCTCCACCGCTGTTGAGACCGTACCGCTCCTCAGCCGCCTTGAGCCTCCCAATCAGCTCCTCCACCGTCATGTCGTTGATATCGAGCATGGTTTCGATCGCCATCACGATCTGCGCGTACCACTGTGGAGTCGCCTGTAGAAACTTGCGAATTATGTCCGGCTCCGAGTACGCTGCGTCGAGGACCTCCAGCTGATTCGTCAGGTCGCTGATGCGGACGCCGAACTCGTCCATTGTCTCCCTGTCCTTGAACTTCAGTTCTTGGAATTAGCGGCAGAGCGTGTTCGCCTTCGCTTCACGCACCCGATCAACGCCAAGATGCATCTTCTTTAGCACGTCCCACGCCACTCTCGCCGAAGGCTTGCTGGCGATGCTCCCTTGCAGCTCCGGCGGGACGCCCTGCGTGATTGCCTCCAGGGCATTTCGATCGTCGATAAAGTTGTCGGTGCCGACGTTTACCATGGTCCACAGGCTCCTCGTAGCTTGAGCTTCATCAGCGCCGCCCACCTGTAGTAGTTGGCCTTCCCCAACATCGGGTATGACCCGCTGCCGCCCCCTTCGCGAACGACCCGGTGAATCACCAGATCGCGGTCACCTGCGTACCCTTCGCCGACGCCGCCACGGCGCCTGTTGATCGGTGAGGAGGATCGTCGTCGTCGCTCCGCCATGAACGCCACCGCGATCGCTCGATCTCGTGTCCACCAACGGAACCTCGCTCTGATACCAGTTGTTGACTCTCGTTCACCGGCGTCCGTCGCTGGAGATGAGGAAGACAACCCGGAATCGACGGATCACGATCTCACAAACTCACGCGAACTCTGTGGAATTGAATGAACACGAACACAAGAGGTTTTTGGTGCTGCAACAACTTGACGTTTTCTGACTCTTTGATTGAAATATATACAAAGCATGCGGCGGCTATCAGCCACTCGCGACCCGACACCATGCACGCCACTTCTCCCTACAGAACCGCACCATCCCACGGTTGAACAAGTGGTGCTCATGGCTACAGCTAGGACTCAACGAAAAAGGAGACAACTACGTGATCACCATCCCACTAACGATGCGCGAGTCAGGTGGTACAGACACACCACTATCGGGTTTCTTATTCTGACGAAACTGAATGAAAAACGCTACTCTGAACTAACAGAGTTCGACACCGTGCGCAACCCGGAGTTCGCGGACATCAACAACAACCACGTCGGCGTCGACGTCAACAGCCTCAACTCCTCGGCGGCCGCCACGGCGGGCTACTACGACGACGCCCCGGCGTCGTTCCAGAACATGAGCCTGATAAGCCGGCAGCCGATGCAGGTGTGGGTGGACTTCGACGCCGCCGCAGCCGAGGTCACCGTGGCCATGGCTCCGGCGCGGCGGCCGCAGCCCAAGAAGCCGCTCCTCTCCACGAAGGTCAACCTCTCGACGGTCATCGCCGACACGGCGTACGTCGGATTCTCGTCGGCTTCCAGCATCGTCCTGTGCAAGCATTACGTCCTCAGTTGGAGCTTCCGCCTTGGCGGCGGCGGCGCTCCGGCGCTCGACTACTCCAAGCTGCCGAAGCTGCCCCGCATTGCCCCGAAGCCTCGGTCCAAGGCGCTCACCGTCGCACTTCCAATAGTCAGCACGGTGATCGTACTCACCGCCGTCGCCGTCGGCTTATTCCTCCTCCGCCGGCGACTCAAGTACGCCGAGCTGCGCGAAGAGTGGGAGACGGAATTCGGACCTCACCGGTTCGCGTTCAAGGACCTGTACGACGCCACCGGCGGGTTCAAGGACAAACGGCTGCTTGGCGCCGGAGGATTTGGGAGTGTTTACAAAGGCGTGCTCCCTGGATCACGAACAGAGGTCGCCGTGAAGAGGGTGTCACATGAGTCGAGGCAGGGGATGAAGGAGTTCATCGCGGAGGTTGTCAGCATTGGCCGCATTCGACACCGCAGTCTCGTGCAATTGCTTTGGGTATGATTACATGCCAAATGGTAGCCTTGACAAGTATCTATACGGGTGCGACGAGAAGCCCGCCCTCAATTGGGCTCAGAGGATTTGCATCATTAAAGGTGTCGTGTCTGGCCTAGTGTACATGCATGAGGAATGGGAGCAAGTTGTCATCCACCGAGACATCGAAGCGAGCATTGTGCTTCTTGACAGTGAAACGAACGGACGGCTTGGTGACTTTGGGCTTGCAAGATTACACGGCCATGGCGCCAACCCGCAAACCACACGTGTGGTTGGTACCATGGGTTACTTGGCACTGGAAATGGCGCGCTCCGGCAAAGGCGACCACTTGCTCCGACGTATTCGCCTTCGGCGCGTTTCTCTTGGAGGTCACCTGCGGCAGGAGGCCCATCGAGGAGGAGGATGAGGAGGCCGTCACCGGCGCTGACGACGACGACCGCTTCGTGCTCGTGGACTGGGTGCTCGGGCACTGGCGCAAGGGCGCCGTCACCGACGCGGTGGGCGCCAAGCTCGGCGGCGAATACGACGCCGCGGAGGCGGAACTGGTGCTGCAGCTGGGGCTGACGTGCCTGCCCCGTCGCCGGCGGCGAGGCCGAGCATGCGGCAGGTGATGCAGTACCTCGACGGCAGCGCGCAGCTGCCGGAGCTGCCGGTGACGTACGTGACGTTCAACGTGCTCGCCGCCATGGACACGCACCAGAACGTCTTCGGGGCATGGCCGGTCCGGTGGTCGTCGGCGATGAGCGTCGCTACCATGTCTGACATTGGCCTCTCCGGCGGCAGATGACGTAAACAAGGTGTTCCACCTCATTAGGACAACAGCTGATTGAGAGCAACTTGATGCTGGTGGTTAGTACACACTGATTTGATTTTTTTTAGCCTGCAATTAGCAATTAGCAGCAGATGTTATTCGGCAAGATGACGTTTGATATGAAATCTTGATCTGAATAGTTTCTAGGATTCCTTCTGTTTTGATCTGAATACTACATGATCTCTTGGAGGTGAACAACTGTACAACAGTTGGCTTGTTCTCTGGTCTATCAAGATTGGATTTCTCTCTCTTTTTTATCCTTTTGCACGCAATCTGTGAAACAATGTAGTAACGATGAAGTAATGGTAGAGAGACGAACAAAGGAATCTGAAAACCCAAAACGCCAAAAGACAGCACTGCTCCCGTCACACTTTGCGTAGTCCGTTCTGTACATGGGAGCACCACGAGCCAGCACATGGCGCTCCCAGTCGGACGCCACGCCGAACGGGTTCTCCATCTGGCCGCCGCCGTTCGACGTCCACCACCAGCCGGCCCTTCCCGCATGTCATGAACGGCTCTTTCATTCCGAGCAGAACGGACTCCACGTCAGACTGCAGATAAACCTGGAGCAGAGAAGTTCAGAGCACGGTTACTTCGTCTTCTTTCCCTTCTGGTCAGACCCCCACTCCCTCCCTTGCTTTATAAAATTACTAATTAAGCACTGGGCTAGACTAGTTGTATTCTGATTAGAGGCTAGAACTTTCCTGTCTTCTCTAATGGTATCGACATTTTGTATTAGATTGGTCCCCTCTTTAGTTACCTGCAAGCTCCGCCGCCCCAGTGCCCCACTCACCAAGTAACAATATGAAAATTTACAGCTGACCTTAGATTGTATCAAAATTCGTGCCCCATATGGGCGTCTAAAGTCAACCAATATTTTCTATGAACGAACAGTTGTGCTGCTGTATGACTCAAAAACTACCGAAGTCCCAAGGTCAAGATTTGTTACCATTTCTGTACTGTTACGCGAGGATATATAACCTTGGTCAACATCTGAAACGGGAAGGCGAGGAACGCACCATACCTTTCCATTGGTCTGAAGAAGATCAACAATAGATTCAACAAGCATTCTTCGTACCATTCTCCACCTATTTTGCTCTTTGTTGAAATCAGGATTTGGACACTGCAAAGAGGATAGAATAATAGTAGAGATACGCAATCAGCACGGCTATATACTGAGCTTGCATACAAGAAATGCAACTAAGAGCAATGCCAAATTAAAACTAGCATGGAGTGCAAGTTCTTTACTGTTTTCTGTAAGTTTTCCAGCAGGCAACTGTGTATCGTAAGTGTAAGGAGACAAGATAAACCAGTACCAGAAATACGAAAGAGTTAGAGAGTACCTGTATTGTGACAAGAGTCAAGTGTCCAGGGTAACTTGACACTATTGATCAAAATGTGGATGTTGCATTTGTTGATACAAAATATCTGACAGAAAGAAACCACCTGTGTCATTAATGCCAATTGCCAAAATATAGAAGCAAAATATTCAAAACAAATTACAAGAATAACAGATTGATTCATATAGTGGTCACAATAAATAAAAAAAGTTATCAGAAAAACCTTATATTTAAGGATCACTAGCTGATAGGCAAAGCATACCCTTGTTATTTAGACAGTATGATGTTTGAATTTGATAGCATATCGACATCTGTATAAAGTGTTACATGAGATCCTCACAAAAAAAAATCTTAGATTTTATAAACCATCATCTGTAAGTCAACTCTAGGATCCCTCTGCAAATAGTCAATCTAGTTATCCAGAATAGCTACACAAGAAAAGGAGTACTTCCAGTCAAGGTGGGCAGGTGGGCAGAGACAAGATAGATGGTCATTTTGTTTCAGTCGTTTTATGAGCACTTGTTGCTGGAAACGAGAGTCTGGGACCACTGGTATGAACAAAGAATGGGCTAGGAAATGGAAAAAAACAAGCAACATGTCTACACTTCTACCAACTAAAGCCAGATCTGTAAAGATGCTCACAGATTCCTTTTATCAACCGAAGAGAGATCCTGGAGGCACCTTATAACAAGCTACATGAAAAGCAGGTTACAAAGAATTTGAGCACTAATGTCAATAGAAACTACAAGGCAGTCATTACCTTTTCATTCATCTCAAGACCAAGAAAATTGGAGCCTTCCCAATTTCTAGCCATTTGAAAAAGAAATAAACCATTTACTGCACAAATGAAAAAAACTTGAGAAGGGTGCGAGAATCAGAGATATGATCCCACAAAATTCAACAAAAGAGGTTTTCTCTAAGATGAATGTTCTACAGGTAATTTCATTCACTCTGACAAAATAGCAAGCCAATCAGGCAATCACACTAAGGAATGAACTTGTACTTTCTGTTCACTACAGAAGACAAGAGAAGCTCAGATTCAAGAGAGGATTGTTCCTCCCCATTTGTATTCATTGGGCAACATATACTGATCACTTGATCAGAGATTGAACATTATAGGAGCGAGGCCTACCACTTCCAATATCAACTACCAACGGTTGTGCAGGGTCAGAAAAGACAGCATTCCATGATATCTGATAGGGGTAACTCTGCAAAAAAGATGAGAATATTTTGCTTTAATATCCAGCAATCAGGATCACTACAACAAATAAGGCACTTTAGAAATATTTCAACTTTAGAAAACTAGTGCAATGTTAGTTGCTAAAAGTATGGACCTTTTGGCTGAAATTATTCCATAAAAGACATCCTAGTAATTTCCATGTGTGTCAGCAAATGTAACATAAAAAGAACATAATAAATTGATGGACGATGTCTGTTACTGCTACCAAATTAATTCATCAGCACAATCCATAAAATTGCTGCAGCAATGGTAAGGCTGGTTAAATAGTGCTAAAGGACTAGGATAAAATTGCTGCAGCAATGGTAAGACTGGTTAAATAGTGCTAAAGGACTAGGATACTAGGTCATCACTGCTCAGATTACATGCAAATCAATACCCATTTATTACACTCACTAGAAATCACTGCACAGAGAACTTCTAAGTGGATAGTGTTCATTTATTACACACACATGGTTAGATGGTTGTTTTAGAGGCATTATTAAAAAGAATTTTAATGATTCCCTGTACTAGTGTAGTGCAATTTGTGAGTTCTGAAGCTATACATTCTGGACCTTCAAAAAGAAATGGTGTGGTAAAAGTTGTCTTAAAAAAGACAACACCGTTGCATCATCGTACTACAGAGGAGAAAAATAATATGTTAGCCTACCCCAACTTAATTGAGACTAAAAAACTGTGTTATGTTATAAATATTTGAATACAATTCTATTAACTCAGATATTAACCTGGAAACCCATTAAATCTTTTGCACATGCCATTTGAAGATTTTGTGCTCAGATCACAAGATCCAACATAGGACCACTCGAATATAGACATTTAATAGTATAGGAATGCACATTTGTCCTAGCATGCAGTGATTTGTGAACACTAGAGCATCAGACTAAATTCCTGCCTACATATGTTTCGACGTAGGATTTGTTGTCAAACACAGACTGATGGAAACAATCATTCCAGAGCATGACTTACTTTATCCAAAGCTGCAATACCAGGCAATATTCTTATCCATAATAAAGTTGATAACAACAGAAACCTCAATCATGCATGGTTCATGATACTATACAAAGTCAACTCGAGCACTTCACATAAATTATCATTTATCAATATAGTGCTGATCTCAAGTTGCCCGAAGTGTATTATCATGTGTAGTACTTCAATGTGTTGACTTCTCTCTCATTTATAAACTGAGTCTAAGACTGAGAACTTATGGGACGTGTCAATGCCACAAAAGATATGTGTGTGCCTGCCAAGTACTTGTTGGTATTTCCCAGCTAAAATATCATAGAATCAACAACAGAGAGATGAAAGTTTGTGAAATACTTTAGAGCATAATTTTTTATACATTGTTTTTATGTGTTAAATAGAGTAGCATTTTATGGCTCTATTAAACTGACTGAAGGGAAATATCCTTCAATACCTTTTCTTACCATGTATAATGGTATTAGCAAGGAAATTTTCTCCAATGTTGATGGCCCTATATCATCTGGTGCCCAGTCTAAAGAAATTAGTCGTAGAAGGAAAAACTGATACCAGAAAGGTTCACTATTGTCTAAGGTAATTGCTTACATGCCACTAACCAAAATTTGAATGCAGGCACTTGTTCAGGCAATTTTGAGAAACATCTATATTGCAATGGAAATGCTAGAGCTTACCAAATCATACCTCCACCGATAAGATTAATTCTCAGTAAAACCAAAAAGAAAAGGGCAATAAAATTAAGATGAACTACTTCATTTTGTGATTTATGTATCTTTGTAACTTCATCCTAAAGAAAAGGACAATAAAGTTAAGATGTTAACTCTAATTAAGGAAATGGTGTTGTAGTGTTCAAGTTGTCGAGAAATAGCACGAGTATTGAAAACATGTGAATTAAAATGAAAGAAATGGCTAGTATATTCACCAGGCAATAGTTCAGCAGAGTCAAGAATTTCTGAATTTTCATGATTGTTGTTCTTGTTGTTCAAACACCGGACGTCTGTTGGATAATAAATAGGAATGTTCCTGCCATGACCTATTTGTATAAGTTGAAGCACTTCCTTGGTTGCATTTTTTTCAACAAAACAAGATGGCACTGGAACTCCGAAGCCATTCATTATTTGAAATGATAATTTTCCAACAAAGAATAACCCATCACATAAAGAGGCTAACAGTTTCAGAGCAGATGCCTTTCTCAAGAAGTTACTGCCTCCAATCTGCAATAGCCAGAACAGTGTCAGTATGAAATCAATGGCTGTAGAATAATACCACAGAGACTCTCAAAAAAAGGCTTCCCAGTGGAAAGCATGGATCTTGCTTGCATATAATTTACAAATCTTGGTGGTCCTTAAGGAGGTACCATGATGTACCACGCTTTCTAGTATTAATCTATAGTGCCTTCTGATACTTACTTAGTGTTAGTGTAGCAGGAGGTACTACAAATTAACACTAGAAAGTGTGATACCTCACACTACCCCCTCAAGGACTCTAAGAAAAATAGCTCTTATAGGAAACACTTTATAGGACAAAGATACCTGCCTTTGCTACTCAATTGTCATTTGTGATCTGTTATAATCATTATCCATCATGCATTTACAAATTCTTGACAAGACCCCTAAATAGATGCACTAGGGGAACCACTAAGGATTTGTCTGTTATCTATCAAGAACATAACAGGACAATCAATTTAACATGTGTGATGATATCTCCTAGTGTGGGAGGACGCACCAGAGTCTAGCGGGCTGCACCTCAGCTCCAACCCCATCGACTCTCTCACCGCGTACTCCGACGCATACTGGACAGGCTGTCCCGACTCTCGACGCTCCACGTCTGGCTACTGCGTCTTCCTCGGTGACACTCTAGTCTCCTGATCCTTAAAACGCCAGACTACAGTGTCACGGTCCAACGCCGAAGCCGAGTACCATGCCGTCGCCGAGTGTTGCTGGCTTCGCCAGTTTCTCCAGGAGCTCCGTGCATCCCCTTCCTCTGCGATCGTCGTCTACTGCAACAACATAGTGCTGTCTACATGACCGCTAACCCGGTTCATCATCGACGCGCGAAACACATAGAGATCGACATTCATTTTATCCGTGACAAGGTCGCACTAGGACAGGTTCAGGTGCTCCATGTACTATCGGCGCACCAGTTCGCCGATATTATGACCAAAGGCCTCCCCACGCCTTTGTTCACCAGTTTTTAGTCGAGTCACTGCGTCCGTTCCCCTCCCACTATGACTGCAGAGGGGTGTTAGACCACTGGACCACTGGACTATATATATATAGACCCGACCCTCCCCGTATAGAGTTGAGGTCTTAGTCATACTATACACATTCTTACACCTAGCATCAGTTATTTTTCTAATAGAACTTCAGAAATAAAAAGCTTTCAATTATTAGCATGCAGGCTTTGCTATACTACTAAAAGTCTTGCTTTGATCCTTAATATAACATAACAGACCAGGGTCAGTGTGTAAAGTACTAAGATTATGTTTGTACAGCTCTAACGAGAAAAGCAACTACAATCATCTGCTATCGTGTAGAAAAGCTAAAGCACATACTTATACATAGGCAATGATAGCCAAATTCATCTAACTGCGCAGCCTTATTGTTGCGGAGAATAAAAAACAGATATTTCACAAATCACTCCATCAAAACAGGAATTAACTTGACTTTTCAACAAGGAGGAACAAGCGTACATAGCAGGTAGGAATAACATATTTTGTACCTTTCCCCTTTTCTTTCACAGGACCAAGTATAAAGCAACCTCTCATTTTACAATAAAAAAGTGGATCGATTAAAAACAAACATGTCAAACCATAAGAGATAAATCTTGTAAAATAGAAACTAAAAATAATATTTTTGGGGGCTGAAACTTGTAGTTAGTTCCTGTTAGTTACGTATATACTGTAAATAAAAAAAGACTAATTATTACTATTGCAATGTATGGGCGCCTTGTGGTGTCTGTGATCTTTCTCAATTGCATAAGCTCCTCCATAAAATGGAAACCAGCAAGGGATGCATGGCAGAAGCGAGTGATGCCAACAGTAGATGCTAGCATCTTATGGGACAGTGAGAAAGAGTCACTGACAAAGATTGCAGCACCTGAAGCAAGCTTCTGAGAAGAATTATTGCAGTTTGCATTTTCTCCTTTTAAGTTCAAAAGATTTTCAAACAAAATAATGTCATTCTGCATCCAACCTTCTGGCTTAAATGATTTTAAATGAGGCACACCATTTACCGGGACCACTTTTACTTGAAGAAGCGATGACATATAGTCTGACAATCAACATTTATGACAGATTATTTTAAATAATCGATAATGAAAGAAACAAGCTATTCTGATTTGCAATTCAAGTTAGCTTTGTTGAAAAACTTGTACAGCACTACGGTCGATTAAAATGAGAACATATTACAATGAGTCAGAAGGCATAAAAGAAACCAAACCAACTTATATCATCGACATGGCAAACATCACAAGTGAGACATATAATATCCACATTGCATATCAGAGATATTTAGTGCATAGGAATTCAATAGCATTCCTTCTCAGTTTTCCCCAAGATGAAGATGTTTTCATGTTTATGAATAAAATCTAATTTTTTTACATAGGTTTCAAAAGCATGTAATGTATGTTTTGAAATGATGCATAAGTAAATGTCCAGGAAATTGGCACATGAATGCTTCTGGTCAAAACTTAAAAGGTGTTTTTTTTTAATCCTGGCCTGAATTATAATTAGAATATTAGAATGTGAATTATGAATATCAACTAACCTGCAAAAGTTTCAGTGGACTTGAGTACAGGGTTAACAGATTGAAGAACCGGAACCCAACTGGTGACCAGAAGCACTTTTGCTCCTGCTTTGTACAAGTATTTGATAGTTGACAGAGTCCTTCTCAGCGACAAATTACATGGTCCTAAAGGATCACAGAGGAGTCGCACCAGGATCACCTCTCCACATAGTTTTTCAATGGGAAAACTCCTAACAGATTGCACATGCAGATATGATGCTGAATGATCAATACAATAATACTTGTCCTGAAACAGTGACGTAAAAGCAGAAGTTAACAGTCCACATCAGGAATGAGTTTCCTTTTTATTGTTACTTTTTAAATAGATTGCGAAAGAGCTCTGGCATTCACTAAAGAAAGAGATGCGCGCGCACGTCAATCCTAGGATCTGAACCTGGATGGATGGGGAGGTTAAACAGCCTCGTCACCACCAGGCCATTGGCCTGTTCACAAGAACATGGTTTACATGCTAAGTTGCTTAATTGATCAAAGGAAACAAGAAAAATCAGAAAAAAGAATCATTACTTAACACCCTTCTGTACATAGCACCAGGATATGAAGCATTTAATCATGTCCCACAGGCTAGAAACAAGTCATCTAAGTTTCATGTCAAAATAGTAAGAAGGCAAGTGATAATGACTATAACAACAAAGATGTTATTGCGTGCAGACCAAAAGAGGAATAGTGAGGTATTAAGGTGACAAATAAATAGTCTAAAGATCTACAGTCAAGCTGAAACCAACTATAGTTGGAGTAGGATGAGGTTTAGATCTTAGCTAGTTTCTTTCTTGTCTTAGACTTGCTCTGAACTCTGTTTGCTACTCTGGGAGTTGTTGGATGGTGGTGTCGTTCCCCCAGGCAAGTTGTCTAGCTTGTGTGCTTGTATGCTGTATGGAAAGCTAGCAACCCCAGCAGTTGTAAATCACACTTTGCTTTGTTAAAAGAAGGGCTTTGCCACCTTGCTATAAAACAAAAATAACTAGTCTAAAGAAAAATGTTTTGGCTTTGTATCTTATATTCTTAAAAACTAAAAGCGGAAGAAATTAAGAATATCTCACTAAATAGTGATAACACCTGCCTTAAAGATCATATACTGTTAACTTCCATTCTCACCATGTCATGAACATGGAAGCGTTTAGCCTCTTTTGAGTACCTCTGTCGGTATATTCAGTATCACCATGGGCCATAAAAACCTCGTTCCATCAAGGGCATGAAGTTTTTTTTTCCATCAGTTATACATACTTCACTTGTCATTAGCATTCAGTGTGGCACAAAACAAAGGACATGTAAATGTAATGCCACAACCCTATATTAAGTCACCGTATCACCATAGAACTAAAGCAGAATAAAAAATGACCGCCATTGAGGATCACATGCCACGTTATGTAGAATCCATAGCATACTAGCATATACCTCTTCCTCAAGACGAACTACACTAGCAGATTGCGGTAACTGACAGCACGTTACAGTAGATTTCAACCCGGATAGTCCCTGACTCCCTACCATAAGATCAAACTAAGAGTCAACACAATTGGCATGAAATCAGAACAGAGTAGTCACATACTCACATTACCCCAGCTTACCCCATAAGTAACATGGACGCACTGTGACCAGGGATCCGCCCGACTTGGGCCAAGATTCTCGCCGATGAGACCTCGATGGCCTCAACAACTGGACGCTGCAAGCCTGCTGCATAAATCCGTCCTTCCTCAAGTGCCTCGCGCACAGACACTCGCATCCAAAAACCTAAATCAGCAGTAGCCAAAAAAGGAATCGGTCAGCACATTTCAGCAGAAGTTGCGGGTGACCCAGGGTGGCACGGCTATTGTTCACTTGGAGCTTGGCGAAGCTGCAAGCCAGAGCTCACTCAGTCACTCGGCGCCCTTGAGCGCAGCGGCGGAGGCCATGGCCTATCAGCCTCCGCAGCAGCGCCGGATTCCTGCCTTCCTTCGCCGCGTCGACGCGACTGGTCGGGCCATCAGTTTCGACTGTTCAAGCGAACGAGAGCGGGAGAAGTAGGACTTACCGCGCTTTCCGGCCGCGGCGCCGCTGCCCTTGGCGCCTGCGCTCTACCGCGTCCACTCGCCGTCGTCTCTCCCCGTCGAGGAGTTTCGCGAGCGCGTTTGTTTGCTGACCTCAAAAGTACAAAAAAAAACGCCCAAAATGTTTTAAACTCAAATCCGTTTGTTTATTTAAATTTTCATAAACAGAACACTCCAAACTTTGAACAGAAATACAATCCATTCTCGCAAACAATTGGGTGATGTTGCCTAGCAAATCCCCAACATAACAGTAGTAGCTTTTTACATAGACGACACAGCATGTCACTGGCACGAGGGCACTGTACTGCATACTTGTGTGTGTACGTACGAAAACGATGATACATACGAATGTACGAGAGGATGACACACTGCGAGACGCGTGGCATGACATGTATCGATGACGTGTACGTGTACGTGTACTTGACCGGCCGGGTCAACGGCGGCCGCCACACCGGCGCATCAGCTCGTCGACGAGCTCGTCGAAGCTGCGCTGCGACGACCCGCCGGGAGCGACGGCGGCCTGCAGCGTGCATTGCATCTTGCTCACCTGCTCCCGGAGCAGCTCCCCTTCCTCCCCGCGCATCACCGCCTCGATCCTCGCCCTCACCTCGTCGGCGACCACGGCGCCGCGGTCGCCGACGGGCACGCCGACGCGCCACTCCCGCACGACCAGGCGGCGGTTGGTGAACTGGTCGGTGAGCAGCGGGAAGCACAGCATCGGCACGCCCGCCCACACGCTCTCCAGGATGGAGTTCCAGCCGCAGTGGGTTAGGAAGGCGCCGACGGCGGGGTGGGAGAGCACCTCAACCTGGCAGCACCACGGCACCACCACCCCACGGCCCGCCGTGGCGGTGGCGAACCCGTCGGGGAGAGGGTCCGGGTCGTCGGAGCTCACGATGTCCGGCCGCATCACCCACAGGAACCGCGCGCCGCTGGCGAGCACGCCGCGCGCGATCTCGTGCAGCTCCCGCCTCGTCACGTGCGCGTAGCTGCCGAAGGAGATGTACAGCACGGATCCCCGCGACTGCGCCGCCAGCCACTGGGAGCAGTCGGACTCCGCCCACATGGAGGTGGCGACGGCGCTGCGGGCGAAGCCGGCGGGGAGGATGGGGCCGACGGCGTAGAAGGGCTTCTCGGCGCGGAGCGCGGCGATGGTGGACTGCTCCAGCTCCTCCACCGTGTTGCACACCACGTAGTCGGCGCCGCGGGCCTCCTCGAACGCCTTGAAGATGATGCGGTGCACCACCGTCGTCGTGTCCGTCTCCTGCAGGTACGACATGAGCTCCCCCGGCTCGATCGCCGCCACGCCCGGCACGTACGTGATCGTGTCCTTCCTAGGCTCTGCACCACAACATCATCCCGACAAATCAACAGCTAAAATAAACTTACAAGGATCATCGTTTCGCATTGCGAAATTGTTAGCGCGCCGTGGCGCAAATCGTTGAGTTGCATGCACGGACCAGTTCACGAAAGAACGAGAAATGTAATCGAGTTACTAAGACGGCTCATGTTAGTGTCACGTTCGCGTGTACCGTTGCAACGGAAGTGGCCGTGCTCGGCGAGCAGATTCATGTGGTAGTAGAGGTTGAAGATGAGGGCCGGCTCCGTCCAGAAGGAGACGTACAGGATGCCGAGCTTCTTGGCGAGAGTCGCCGACCACACGAAGAAGGTGTCGGCGACGAGGAACGTCGCGGCCTCGTCGACGACGACGCGGCGGAGCAGCTCCTCGACGTGCGCGGCGAGCGCGTGGAGGAGCGAACCCATGAAGTCGTCGTGGTTCAGCGACCGGTCGAACCCCACGGGGAGGCCGTCGCTCACCAGCTCGTATCGCACGTCCATGGCCACCTCATCCTCTCCCCCTTTCCCGCCGGCCCCCGCCGCGCGCGCGCCGGCGAAGACGTCGTAGCCGGCAGGGTCGACGCCGAGCGCGCGCGCCGTCTGGTCGTGGACCGACTCCGTGCTGACGAACGTGACGGCGAAGCCCCGCGCCGCCAGCCGCAGCGCCAGGTGCACCACCGGGATCACGTGGCCCTGCAGCGGGTACGCCACCACCACCGCGTGCGGCTTGCCGCCGGCGGCGGCAGCAACCTCTTGCCCCATTATCGATCGCCAAGCTAGCTAGCTAACCAATCGACCAATCCTAAGATTCTCTCGCCCTCTCGATCACTTCACTCACTAGCGCTACTGGTTTAGATGACCCGGCGATCGAGTGACATCATACATGCGTCCCACGCTAAGTGATGACCCGGTGATCGTATAAAGAAAGCGATTGAGAACTTCAATTAATGACTTGGTTTCCATGTAGATGTGGATTCCACCGTATATTTAATCTGCTTATATGGTTTGTTTTTTTGCTGTAGCCGCCGGCCGGCAGACGGTCCATTTGTTAATTAGGTTGCTCTTGCCATTGATGTGTGATGATATAATAGTCTTGGTGAACATGCTTTAATCTGGACTTTGTTGTGTTTAACTGGCCAGTTTTTTTAAGCTTAGCTAGCATGCAAGTGTGAGAGAAACAGTAGCTGGATGGCAATCTTTGTCTAGGTTTAGTTTGATTTCTCGTTGAACTAAAAATGGTTTTCAGTAGCAACTTCAGGTTCTATTGCGTCCGAGTCAAATTATTTAAGAAAATTTCTGGTACACGCAATTACACCGGGATGAAAAACGTTGACGCAAATTCCCGACTAAACCGTTTCTGATCCTAATCATATATAAAATTTAATTTTTTTGACATGTTTTACAACTATAATTGCTACTGAATAGTTAAATTGGTAGTACGAAATACTAGGAATAGATTGCATGTAAATGATATTGTTTCCACCGTATTTTCATCCTAGATTACATACATGTTGGGTGTCCTTTCACTGTAATTTTAGTGAGATCGTAAATTTTTTTAATGACCTTTCGTCAAATCTGAAGTGTGGGTTAAAAGGGATGCACCCGCAGGGACGAGTGTTATGTGCGTGTGCTGTCTCTCGTATAACTGAAAAAAAAAACCTCCCATGTTGCGCAAAAAAGGCCTAAAGGATAAATTTATGACGCTTACACACAAACTGACTCTCGACTCTAGTTATCCGGTATGTTTCTTATTTTGGATGCTACTAGCTAGCTCTTCGTGACAAGTCTAAAGACTTGGGAGGATGACGACTGTTTCGGTGCTCTAGCTCTAGCTACTGCCAGTCTGCCAACGCTTAGTCATGTTTTTTCCCCCTTTTTTTCGTTTCTCCGTTGATTAATCAGCCCCCTCGCCCGTCAGGCACTAACGCATGACCCTGTCTTAAGCGAGAAGTCGGCAGCTACAGGCGTTTGTTTTATATTCGTCCAGAACAACAGTCCAGCAGAGTGAGGCAACGTGACAATGATTGAACGACGGATACATCACATCATAGCTTCTTGGTCATACTATAGAGCTCGGTAAAAGAAAAGGATTTGAGACTTTTTAGCTCTTCATGTCTGCCGCCCATAGAAAAATCAGTATATAAGAGTTGGTCATCTTGTTATCGATTATAGATTATTATGGATATATTTTTCAATCTACTAAACGCATACATTTTGTGTAAAAAATTCCTATATAAAAGTTTTTTATCTAATTTTTCTTAAACAGTTTTTTTTTATTTTATAGTAATTCATTCATTCATTTATATTATTAAATAGCTATAATAATATCAGATAATCAAAAAAATCTAAGAAATATCAAGAGAAAAGAGAATCACCTTAATTACCCCCCACACTATTTTTTTCCGACGGTCCAAATCATCTGCAGATGATTTTCTAAGCCAACCTGAAAAAAAATACCAGTTGCCACAAAGACCTAAATCTAAGGGCTAAAAATTGTCACAATTAAAAAAATCTATCATCACTAAATTATTTGGCATCTTTTTGATAGTATAGAGATTAAGCCTAGTCAATCTTGTCCAAAAAAAAGTTTAGAAGTAAACCAAAACAACAATTTTGTTGAAATTTTGGCGACGATCAAATCTTTTCCATTGCCAAAATAATTGATAAGGCTAGTAATGTTATCAAACCAAACGTGCCCTAAAAGTTCACCCCCACTGTCTTCCACGGTTCTACCTCCCTACTGCAGCCAACATGCCTTGCCGGTGAGCCCATCCCGACCGGCTGATCCATCATCCACTGCTCCGCACGTCTAATCAAGCTTGTTAACGATGAGTGGTTTGATCGAATTTTCTGCCGTTTTTTATGTCATCGTAGGGACTAAAAACAGCGTTGTATACAGTAACCACCCACCATGGATTGTTACCGCTGCCCTTCCTACCATTGGCGTCTCCTGCCTGGCTGCATCCCTCCAGGGATGATTCCGTTCAAAGACAGGAAGTACACAAGAGCTGACGTGTGTGTTCTCCGTCACCTCTGCTGCTGTCGATATCTCTCGAGCCACCATTGGCAGATCGTTCTGAATCGCTCTATGGTGAAATGCCTTTCCACACGGGTGCGGCTGCAGGCGAGAGCGATGGCCGGAGTGATTCATGGCAGCCATGGCATGGCCCATGTCTCCGACTGATTGGGCCTCTTTTTTTTTTTGGGGGGGGTGGGGGGTGGGTGGGGGCGGGGGGTTGTGGTGACGCTTTTGTCAGACTCTGCTTTAGTTTTGCTTCAGGGCTCCTAGTTGTAGTTGTAGACCTCGAAATCGAAGTGTGTGACTATGTGGTGCTACGCAGTTTTTCGTCCTAGCTCGAATGTAGTTGGGTTAACCTTAGCCGAATTAGGCCAGTTCTTTTTAGCTTATCCACCGATTACTTACGGTTCTAAAAAGTGTTATATCATTTTATTCCTAGTTATTTATTAGATTTGCAACATATAATATTTAACTTTTCTATATAATTATTTTATTAATTGATTAATCAGAAATCAAAACGTATGTATATAAACAATCTCCTTCCTTTTTTATCATACTAGTATCCGATAAAACAGGAATAAGATTACCACCATATCCGAACTTGCCTAAAACAATAGAGATTTGGTAGCATATGCTAAAAAATATGTTAATAGTAGTCTAATTCGACTAAAATAGAAGATACGCTAACATGTCTGAGCGTGGCTAGCCACAATAGTGTGCACGAGTTTGAGTTTTTGTTCTGAATTCTAATATGATTGTGTAATTTAGTACTTGTTCATGAAAAATTGCAGATACAATGCATGTAGTATATGCCTTCACAATGTATGCTTTTTATCTCCTGAAATATATATTGTTCATAGATGCAATTTGTATACAACACTTGTCAATCTAGTACATCTCATTCTGAAAAGTATAATACCTGCTAGGCTCATATTTAATTTTCTCTGTAAAGGTCCTTTTCTTCTCTGTTTTGAAATATATTTAAACATTCTCTAGAAATTAGTACTCATTATCTGAATAACATTTTTTGGAGAGAAAAATTATTGTTTGTTATTTTTTAAAAATAAATTTTGTATAGTTTCTCCCTATCATTATATCATTTGATCTCTACCATGTTTATCTACAGAACCTAGATGATTCAATAGACGATGCAAGCTTGGGAATGCCCAAATGAAGGATATTCTTGTCAGATATAAGATTACAAGAATTGTTTAGGATGATGATCATTCTTGTTAGATATATTCATTACAGGAATTGTTCAGGCTGATGTTCTTTTTACATATGTCGCTACATTAATTGTTCAGGCCGATTGGAGTTATACCAGTCAATGCATTCTCAGCGTTTGTCGTCTTTCTAGTCTGCGGCTTGCTAATGCTGGTGTATCACCATGGGGAAAAAATAAATGCTGATAAGTTGTTGTCTCTGAAAGTGGTTATTCCTGACCAATCTTCTGTTTTTAATCGAAGAAAAATATTCTGTTAACTACGAAGTAATATTAAGATCATTGTTACCTACCTATTGATTGAGATCATTTGTTCAGAAGGACATTAGGCTCAGTAATTTTTTTCTCCTAAGCAAAGCGAACTGAAGCAAACATCCTAAAGTGTCTCACAAATGGCAGTTCGAACAAATTTGCCCCTAACGTTACCAACTAGAACGATGAAAAAAATATATTCAAAACTAACAAATTATGCTTGCTTGGTTGCTCGTTGGCTTATAATTAAGCCATATCCAAAATTCAAATTTTAGAAATTAATTTTAGAGTTGATTTGTGTTTTCTTATCTTTTTAGCCTTGGTTTTATACTAAAATTAGAAGTTTTATCTAAAAATTTATAAGAATTACTCAACCAATGGCAGAAGTCTACATAAGTTGATAAACATACATATTACTAAGGTTAATAATGCCCGTGCTTTGCTATGATTATTATCTACGATAAATAAAAAAGTATTTTCTATGATATATGTCACACATCTTTTTTCTATATAGGAAATTCACCTTAATTTGATTTTATAAGTGTATGTATTTAAATTTGATTAGAGTTAATTGTTTCTTAATTAGGAAGTTTAAAGCGTAATTTATAAAATTTATAATATAAGTTGGTTTATGACAGACTATCACCGGTCAGAATCACTAACTTCTTTTCACCGAGTAGTACAAAATATCTTAGCTAGCAACATGTCCTGCCAACTGGCAACATGGACAAACGGCTGAAGTGTGTAGGTTACTCATCGAATCGTAGAGTGTAATTAGTTCGAGATTAGAGAAGTCAAAATGTCAGAGGAATACAAAACTAATACATGCTATCGATGCGTGCTTTGTTTAGAGAGCCTACTCTTAAATACTTTAGATAATCATGTGATTACTACTTAGTACTTAAGAAAATTAGTTTTATTGGGGTGGCCAGGCCTCCGGCCTTCTGATCCCTGGCTCCGCCGATGTCCGGTCGTGATGATCCGATCCTAAAGGAATATGCTACTTGAATCACTTAGGTAGAAGTATAATCAGATAACTAATATTACTTCTCTTGGACATCCCACGTGAGGCGATTCGTCGGACACTAACCACACACACTAATCCACCATCTTATTTTTTCATTTTCATCACCCTCTATCGTCTTCCTCTGTCTCCGCTATCTATTCAACTCCACCATTATAGCATAGCGTAATCGCCTCACGTGGGATGTTGACATCGTAATAGCATTATGTGTGATTGCTGTGTAGAGACTTTCTAGGTTTTGATGCCATTGTCATCCGCCCTAGCCTCCACCACACCAATGTTATTTGGCAAAACACTCTCTCTCCCACGCCACCTCAAACCTGCTACTATGTCATGAGCTCACGACCATAAGACAATACGTCGGAGCATATATCTATAAGGATATAGATTCATTAGAAGTTCATTTTCGAGAGGAGCTTACCAAGTGGGCCAACAACCCTATTGCCTTCACCGGCTATAGTTGGTGATTCGCATGAAGCTTTGGGGGAGGAAAAGAGTTGAAGAGATCGCTAGAAAAACGAGCGAGTGCGTCACTAGTCACTGAAGAGATAGGTGAGCTGATCACCAAAGATTGTGTGGCCAGGACAAATGCAGGGAGAAAAAAGACGTATATTTTGTATTTTTAATGTTTTAATAACTAAAATACCATGATAGCAAGTGATACCATGTTTTTTATTTAGATTTTTTTAATGTTATAATAGTTGACACTTAATTTTTCATATTTTAACTTGAATTTGACAATGTTTTACTTACTTATTTAATCTTTATGTTACACTCTACATCTCGGTGTTTTTATAGGTGCATTCTACTGTTGCTCCTTTGCTAGTTTCTCATATATCGTTTTTCAAATGTTTTAATAACTAAAGTTTTTCTTCACAATTTAGCCGTCTTATTTTTAGGCTTAGATCAGGCGCTGATCCCTGCCTTGCCCTCAGATTACACATGTGAACTGATTCCATTGGACCGTGCTATCTTGCTTCCAGAGACCATAATCGAACACGAACTGGATTCAAGTACGACATAGAGCCCGTTACACCAAAACATAGAGTCTATCCTCAGATTCTCGCCCAGGTGTGCAGACGATGGAGATTGCTCAGTGACTACGTACGGCCGACAAGGATGAAAATGATCACGCGGCGTGATCCGGCAGCAAGAACATACCGCACGCAGGTAGCTATAGCACATCTCCAAAACTGCAAAAGCAGAGGTAGCAGTGCTCACTGAAGGCTAATACTAGGTACGAGGTATATACGCGCGTGCGTACGTGGCGGACAACGCGACAGAGATTTTGTTGGAAGCATTGATTCTCATCTTCCTCTAGCTCAGTGAGCCGTTGATGCCAAATAATCAATCTGAACAGTGTTCGCAGCTAAAATTGGCATGTTCTAGAAAACCGGATACTCCAGTTTCCTAAACCGAATAACCTAGTATTTTTTATGGATTAATTATGTATTTAATTTGTACAAGTGTAAGAGCTCTTGACTCTACAAATATGAAGGTTCACAATCCGACAAAATCTACGATTATTTTTATCTTTTCTTTTATCTCTTTATCTTTTACATTTTTAAACCTTAATTGATGTCATCCCTTCATCTCTACAGCCATTAAAGTCTTTCTAGGGGTTTGCCAACCTATAGTGACCCTAGGCACACGGTCTCTCTCAGATGGGTTTTTATGTGATGATTGGATAGTCTAGTTTGATCAGATAGTCTAGTTTTTAAAATTTTTCACAAGGAGTGACGCGAGTTGATCTAATTATGATCTGTACACCCTGTGCTATAGTGGCAACTAGGGCTGTCAAGAGCAGAGCTCAAACATGATACAAGCCTATTCCACCTTCAACTTTTAAGCGAGCGCAATCTAAAGCTCGATAGCCTTGAATGTAACTAATTTAATATATATTTTAATGATAATATCTTGATAAATATAATTATATTTTAAATTAATTATGTTAATAACAGTGTAGATAGGACTGAAATAGATATATATTAGCTATACACAATCAAACTCCATAAAAGCTCAATCTTGGCTCGGCAAAGCTCACGAACTCGTTTTTGTTGTGCTTAAGTCAAGCTTAAATCGAGCCTAGGATGAGTTAAGCTTCAGCTCACGAGCTTACAGCTTTTTTTTTTCAGTCCTAGGACCAAGAGACCGTTTGATTCATCTTGCTCCGAAAAAAAAACAGTGAAGTGCTAATACAACGGTGATCACTTGAACAAAGCAAAAAGTTCATCATACTGAGTACACAAATCAAACCGTCACAGAAATTTCTGATCAACCTAGCATTGTTTCCGTAGAGTGCTATCATTTTCTATCATTTTTATTTTAGCAAAATATAAGAATTTAATGTTTCTAAATTCTTTTAATGTTATATTGCAGTAGCTACTAAATAGTTAATTGATAAGTGATCTACCATTTTTTTTCTGTTTATAAGGTAAATTTAAATTTTAAAAATTAATTTTAGAGTTGATTTTATAGTTTTTCTTATTATAGTTTGTTTTACGGTATTTAATTTTAAATCGTATTGGACAGTTATATAAAAGTTTATCTATAAATTAATTTATTTAACTAATAAGCTGTTTTGCTTATTCTTCTAGTAAGTGAAACCATAACAGCCTACAAGTGGTTGATTCCCGGATTCGGATTCCGATGGTTTCATCCCCCCCCCCCCCCCCTACACTCGAACGGTCTCAAGCTACAACGCGTATTCCACTATTATTAAGCAGATGATGCATTGCCCAGTGTACACGGTTGCAATGACATGCAACTGACAATGGCCGAATCGCCAATAATCGATGTACGGCGATTGGTCATCTGTTATGTGGCCATCGATGCATGGTTCGTGGTTGGCCATGTAATTGTTACGGAAGCTGTGCTGCTGATCCAGCCCCTGCACCTGCACTCGTCTACTTCCAATGGCGCCCTGGCGCTGCCGATGATAGTAGGCCCAATCTTTTTATTTTTTTGGTCTTAAAATATATTCACCGTTATTAAAATTTAAATTTTAAAATTTAATTTTAGAGTTAATTTTAGTTTTTTAATGTAGTTTTTTATGTTAATTTTTAAGTTGTTAAGAATATATATATAAGTTTGTAGGAAATAAAACAATTTTTTCAGAGTTTATAAAAAACATATTATTTTAGTAGTTTAAAAAACGTGCTTATAAAAAATATATGAAGTTTTTATCTCCTTCATATACCTTTAAACGCACCCTAAAAACATCTTATAGGCATTGTTTCTCCTTTGTCTCTTGTCCCTCATTTGCCAGCTATTTTAGTATGAAAATATCCATGCTCTTCTTTCTTTCCTTCTTTTACCTTAGTTATCTCCTTACTTTCCCCTCTAAGCTACACCTTTATTCTAGAATATAAGGTGTTTTTTCTAAGTTAAAATTTCTCTAACTGTCATCATATAAAAACACATCAATATTTATAATATAAAATTAGTATTATTAAAATCCACTATAAAATATGGGTTGATATTGTATTTATTTAATAGTGTAGATGTTAATTGTTTAGTTAAAGTTAAAGATGTTTAACTTAAGATAAAATTAAAATAATTTACATTCTGAAACTTCTTAAAATTAAAATAACTAATAGAATTAAGAAATTATGAGAAACACATGGAGTTCTTTTCAGGATGACCATACACCCCTGCGTGGTGATGTCCATGTCCATAGGTGCCCTTGATGATACATTTATGTGGAGATGAAAGGGTATATTGACCATACTCCATCAATTATACCATATAGTTATAAGCTCCTTAGTTATGCCCCTAGATACCATCTCTTCAACCACTGGACATCGTCTCCTTCACCATCTGGCTGCCACCTCCTCTATGGAGCTTAGTTGGTGGTGGAAATGTATGGGTGGAAGCTGGTTTGATGCTAGCGCAAAGAATGCATGTTGAAGTAACCATGCTTTTTTGACATGGCAACAATGACGAGGCTCTCATCGTTATCATAGCTCATGAGGATGCTAACAATGAAATACTATGGTCTTGAGGATGTTGGTGGCACCATAGGCCTTATAGGTGGCAACTTGATTTATCACATTGTAGTACCTATAAATATCTCAAGTCATCTTCAGTACATGTCCGCCTCTATTTCCTCTGTCACTAGTTCTAGATGTTCTCATCTCTCCCTTGCTACTAGTCCTCCTGTTTCCTTCACCGTTAATGCCTTTATTTTCCTCCACCATGCCTCATCGCCTCCATTATATTCATAAGGTCGTTTGTTCCTCTCTCATCGTTTTCAAGGTTCTGCTGTCCATTGCCTTTTTATCGCTTTTATCGATTCACCTATGATGTGATGCTAGGCGTCAAGGGTGTAGCATAGAACTCTACTAGCTTTAGCTACCATCGGCAACTTGGAGAAATAAACTGACAAAAGCACGGTGTTTATGGACGAGTAGAGTGGTGCTATATAGTCCACACCTGAGTCTAGTGTGGAAAATGACTTAGCAGAAAATAAAGAGGAGCAAGAAAATATGAGTGTAATTGTAGCATTTTCTCTTAAAATCGACAATATCAAAATAGATTAATCTCATAGGGGGTGATGATACTGCCATAGTAGCATAAAGGACACACATTTTGACTCAATGTATAACAGAGTAATAACTTTTCAATGGCATATAAGCAAACTCATAGACTTTGAGTAGAAAGTATAGAAATTTCTTTTTTAAAAAAACCAGGTTACAAAGAGAATTAAGGCTTGTGAATATATAAGTCAGATGCTCTATGTGTAAAGGACTTTCTCCTAGATTGATTGTGTTCTGTACTTTTTAATGGAAACTAACGAGTTAAATACCTCATGTTAGTCAATTAGAAGAAGAATCTATTCTATTGCCATGTCAGACTAAGGAAAATAAAGCGAAAGAAAGATAACTAATCAACTTTTCTTAACGGGCCAGCCCAAAAGCCGCACACCTCACTCGTTGTTTCAGTACTTGTGAGTCATGATCCATGTTTTTGTAAAAAGGGAACAATGATCCATGAACGAATGACGGTGATGGGAATTTACAATGCCAAAGAATTCGAAGTTCATCAAAGTTTTAAATAAAAGAAAGAATCACACTCACCGTGGGAAAAAAAGATGGAGAAGACAAATATCATAAAACTCCAATCTACAAGATTTATTTACGTGTCGCATACATCGTTTGATTACAATCGATTTGTTGAATCCTTATTGGAGACATGCTCAGACTTTTATAGATCAAATCCTAAAAATAGTAAAATACCACTTCTTATAATCGTATTCATGGAATTCTTTCCTTCTTTCCCTGTCGAACTGCATATAAAATTTGGGATTCGGTTTCTATTTTGAGACGAAATTTGGTTCGATTTGGCACCACCAACTCTCCTTCTGGTACAAGTTCGGGACCGATACCAAACCTCTCTCCGACTCCGTCCGTCTCTCGCTATCCTTTTCCCAACCACACCCCCCCATCCGCCACCAGCTCACACACCATCACTCCTCTCTCGCTTCCATGTGGGCCCATCACGTCGGCTCCCACGAGGCTCCCCTCCCCTCACTCCAGAAGAGTCCGGAACGTTCTATGGCAGGTGGGCCACCACCTCCCCCGTGGCCCCGCGTCTCAGTGACGGAGACGGTGACGCCTCGCCGTGCCCGGAAACCCCCGGCTGCAAGAAAGAAGCTTATAAAACGAGCGCTAATCCCCCTCCTCCTCTTCCAAATCTCACCGTCTTCTCCGTCGCGACGCGCTCGAATTAACGCCACCGCCGCCAACCACCACCCGCCGAGACCTACCGTCGCCGCGTGCTGCGGGGCGGGCGCGCGCCATGGCGAGCCAAGGGGAGCCCTCGTCGTCCGCCGATCCGTAAGATCTCCGGCCCCGATCTGGCACGCTAGCTAGGGTTTCGTTTCTCGATCTGGGAGATTTTTCTGGGGTTGAATTGATCTTAGGGTTGTTTTTTTTTGGTGTGGGGGGATGGGGTGCAGGAAGGGGAAGAAGGATTACTCGACGGCGATCCTGGAGAGGAAGAAGTCGCCGAACAGGCTCGTGGTCGACGAGGCCACCAATGACGACAACTCCGTCGTCGCGCTGCACCCGGACACCATGGAGAGGCTGCAGCTCTTTCGCGGCGACACCGTCCTCCTTAAGGTACGATACAGGCTGAACTGAGCTTTTTTACCTTTAGAGATTCGGAGCTATTAGTCGATGATTTCGCGCGACTTGTTGCGATATTATGGATGTTTAGTTATGAGACAACCGATCTACCACTGCTGTCCACGAAATTAGGATTAATTAGTCTGGATTACAGATCTATTGAGAAAAAAACCATAGTTTTGTCATGGTGATGTGTAGTATAACACACAATTCACTGTTTTGATGCAAATTTGATTAGAATGATATGGCAGTTTCTGTGCTACTCGCTTCTAGGTGTCAGATTGCAGCCCATAACTTGCTCGCTTTGGTTAAAGTGTTGCATTGTGTGTTTGCTTTGGTGTGAAGGAGTGATTGAAATATTAGTGATGACGTGCATGCATGTTGCAGTTCTTCGTACATAGTTATTTGTTACTCTCTTTCACAAGATATTTCTCAATTTGATACCATACATGGTGTTTCACCTTGTGTTCAAGGTTGCTATTTGTGTGCAAATGATCAAGAATTATATTATAACATTTGGACATATTTATTAATTTTACTTGAAATTTCATACAAGGTGTGAATAAGATATATGTAATTATCTCCAACATGTATATAGAGGGCCATCTGTTTGTAAGTTTGTTTAGGCTAATTTATATATCTTAGCAGACAAGGGAGTTTGCAGCTAATTGTGTCAATTATTGTTGCTGTTAGTTTCTGATTTTTGTTCTAACCTTTCCTATATTTTGCGCTATAGGGAAAGAAGAGGAAAGATACTATTTGCATTGTCCTTGCGGATGAGACCTGTGAGGAGCCCAAGATTAGGATGAACAAGGTTGTCAGGAAGAACCTAAGGGTGCGACTTGGTGATGTGGTTTCTGTCCATCAGTGCCAGGATGTGAAATACGGGAAACGTGTTCACATTCTTCCGATTGACGATACAGTTGAAGGCATTACTGGCAACCTGTTTGATGCCTTCTTGAAGCGTGAGTTCCTGAACCGTGAATCTTTTGCGTATCTGCTCTTGTTCACTTATGTACTCAATTCTTGCTTTTTTGTTCTTGGAAATCAGTTCTCTCAGAACATTTTTAAGTATGATGTGAATCTGACAAAAAACCAGATCATATTATTGTACTAACGATTATCCCTCTATTGAAAATGTGCAGCATACTTCCTAGAAGCATACCGCCCTGTGAGAAAAGGAGATCTCTTCCTTGTTAGGGGTGGAATGAGAAGTGTGGAGTTCAAAGTCATAGAGACTGACCCTACTGAGTATTGCATCGTTGCACCGGATACAGAAATATTCTGTGACGGGGAGCCTATTAAGAGGGAGGATGAGGAAAGGCTTGATGATGTTGGTTACGATGATGTTGGTGGAGTTAGAAAGCAGATGGCCCAAATCAGAGAGCTTGTTGAGCTTCCATTGCGTCATCCCCAACTTTTCAAATCTATTGGTGTGAAGCCACCAAAGGGCATATTGCTGTATGGACCACCCGGTTCTGGAAAGACCCTTATTGCTCGTGCTGTTGCAAATGAGACTGGAGCCTTTTTCTTTTTGATCAATGGTCCTGAGATTATGTCAAAGCTAGCTGGAGAGAGTGAGAGCAATCTCAGGAAGGCATTTGAAGAAGCAGAGAAGAATGCACCATCTATAATTTTCATTGATGAGATCGATTCCATTGCTCCCAAGAGGGAGAAGACCAATGGAGAAGTGGAACGCCGTATTGTCTCACAGCTGCTGACACTTATGGATGGACTCAAAGCTCGTTCTCATGTTATTGTAATGGGCGCTACAAACCGTCCCAACAGCATTGATCCTGCTCTTCGGAGGTTTGGAAGGTTTGACCGTGAGATTGACATTGGTGTCCCTGATGAAGTTGGGCGGCTTGAGGTTCTTCGTATTCACACTAAGAACATGAAACTAGCTGAAGATGTAAGTGTGTCCAATCATGATTCCTTGTGCTTGGTGTTATTTTTTCATAATTTCTCTCTTATTCTATAAATGCTTGTCACTCACATACCACTTCTTAATGAACAGGTTGATTTGGAACTCATTGCAAAGGATACCCATGGATATGTTGGTGCTGATCTTGCTGCCCTTTGCACTGAGGCTGCTCTTCAGTGCATTCGTGAGAAGATGGATATCATAGATCTTGAGGATGAGACAATAGATGCTGAGATATTGAACTCGATGGCTGTCACGAATGACCATTTCAAGACTGCCCTTGGTACAAGCAACCCATCTGCTCTTCGTGAAACTGTGAGTTTCCTCAGGAGTACTGTTATATTTATCTACTCACATGTCTACCCTCTTTCTGTTTGGAGGTACTAAAGTTTCTTTTGTCTTCAGGTTGTTGAAGTTCCTAATGTCTCTTGGGAGGACATTGGTGGGTTGGAGAATGTCAAGAGGGAGCTGCAGGAGGTAAATATATTTTTATATGCCATGCTTCTTCTTTCTGGTTTTTTCTATACAACCTATTAATGTACTTGAATTCCTGCAGACCGTTCAATATCCGGTGGAGCACCCAGATAAGTTTGAGAAGTTTGGAATGTCTCCATCCAAAGGAGTTCTGTTCTATGGCCCTCCTGGCTGTGGTAAGACCTTGTTGGCCAAGGCAATTGCCAATGAGTGCCAGGCAAACTTCATCAGTGTGAAGGGCCCAGAGTTGCTCACCATGTGGTTTGGAGAGAGCGAAGCCAATGTTCGTGAGATATTTGACAAGGCCCGCCAGTCTGCACCATGTGTGCTCTTCTTCGATGAGCTTGACTCAATTGCTACTCAGGTTTACTTGCCTTGTATTCACTCTTATTTGTTTGTTACCATATTTTCCATGACTTACAGATGTTCATGTCCTTGCCCTGTTGCAGAGAGGAAGCAGTGTTGGTGATGCTGGAGGCGCAGCTGATAGAGTGCTGAATCAGCTACTGACAGAGATGGATGGCATGAATGCCAAGAAGACTGTTTTCATTATTGGGGCTACAAACAGGCCTGACATCATAGATCCAGCCTTGCTTAGGCCAGGGCGTCTTGATCAGCTAATCTATATACCACTGCCTGATGAACAATCTAGGCTTCAAATTTTCAAAGCTTGCCTCAGGAAGTCCCCTGTGGCGAAGGATGTGGACTTGAACGCTCTTGCCAAGTACACCCAAGGCTTCAGCGGTGCAGATATTACAGAAATCTGTCAACGTGCATGTAAATATGCAATTAGAGAGAACATTGAGAAGGTAGTTTTATCTAACCTTGTGAATAAGTGCACAGTTTGTATTTCATGCACAACTCATCCTAATTACAAACAACCTAGTTGCAAGGACGTTTAAGGCTTTCAGTACCACACCTTTTGTGATTATGTTGTTTTCTATGTTTATGACTATTTTGAAAACAAGTGTTTTGAGAACTGCCACTGCTAGGATAGCAAATATGATTATGCACACGTTCTTATCGTATTTTATCTATATGCTAGTGCTATCTATTTTCTTGGGCAGATTTAGACTTATAAGTTGGGCCTGACTTAGTTGGTGTTACATTTTTATCTTTCTAGACAAGCTTATTCAGAATATGCAATGTTATGATGAAATCTTTCATGCAGCTTCTAACTTTTCTGTCATGTTGGTTTCAGGACATTGAGAGGGAGAGGCGGAGTAAGGACAACCCTGAAGCAATGGAGGAAGACGAAGCTGATGACATTGCCGAGATCAAGGCAGCTCACTTCGAGGAGTCAATGAAGTATGCACGCCGCAGTGTCAGCGATGCCGACATCCGCAAGTACCAGGCGTTTGCCCAGACGTTGCAGCAGTCTCGCGGATTCGGCAGCGAGTTCCGTTTCGAGCGGTCAGAAGCCGGTGCTGGAGCTGCGGCTGATCCTTTTGCGTCTTCTGCCGCCGCCGCCGATGATGACGATTTATATAGTTAGGTTGTCTTTTGTTGTGCCCGTCGTTAGCTCGCCGTCGAGTTTGTGTTCGATATTGGTTCCATTTGTCATGCCTTGTTGAAACTATTCATACTTTAAACACGGCAAAGCCCTTCGGTTATATTTATTTTCAGTGCAATAGGGAGCTGCTTGGCAGAGGACGTTACCCTACTCGGTCTAAGCTGTAGTCCTTCGGCTGGCTATTGGACGATGACAATTTCTGAATTTCTCAACGATATACAGCTATTTTTTTGAACTTCTCAATGATATTGCAGTTAATTTTGGCGCGAGCAAAGGTTGCTGTGCAAAATAGCTACTTAATACGGTAGTCCGTGGTGTGGTGTCATTGCTGTTTATGCTGTGAAGATTATTAATTAAATTAAACTTCTCGTCGAACAAAAATGGAACCGATTTATTTTTTTTCTCTAGTAACTTGATCAAACAAAAATATAATACATTGCTTCCTTGAATATGAACAGCTCAAACGAATAGCATTTTGTTCTTTTAAAACCAACGCAGGAAAAAAAAATCTATAGCATGTTCGTATTTTTGAATTTTGACAAATGTTATTCTAACTTCCAGCGATCTCCAACATAGGGAAAAAAAGAGGAAATTCTATAGCATATTCATGCGCATTGGTCAGTTGTGAAATGCTGGTGCAAGCAATTCCCGCCCTTGCTCCCCTGCTCACCGGATGCCGCCGCCTCATTCTCCTCCCCTCCCGCCGCACCTCCTCCGCCACCTCGACGGCCACGCGCTCTCCACTCCCCTCCTCGACCCCCTAATCCGCGCGGCCTCCGCCTCCGCCTCCGCGCCGCACCACGCTTTCTCCCTCTTCCTCCTCCTCCTCCGCTCCTCGCTGCGCCCCTCCCACCTCACCTTCCCGTTCCTAGCCCGCGCCGCCGCGCGCCTCTCCTCGCCTCGCCTCGCGCTCGCGCTCCACGCGCAGACGCTTGGCAGGGGGCTCCTCCCGGCTGACCTCCACGTCGCCAACTCCCTCGTCCACATGTACGCTGCCTGCGCGCTCCCGGGCCTCGCGCGCCGACTGTTCGACGAAATCCCCCGCCCGAACATCGTCTCCTGGAACGCGCTCCTCGACGGGTACGCTAAGTGCCGCGACCTCCCCGCCGCGCGCCATGTGTTCGCGCAGATGCCCCAGCGGGACGTGGTGTCGTGGAGCGCCATGATCGATGGGTGCGTCAAGTTTGGGGAGCATCGGGAGGCTCTTGCGGTGTTTGAGATGATGGAGGTCACAGCGGCATGCCATGGGGTCAGGGCGAACGATGTCACGATTGTCAGCGTACTGGGGGCTTGTGCACACCTGGGGGATCTTGTGCGGGGGAGGAAGATGCATCGGTACCTGGAGGAGCATGGGTTCCCGCTGAACATCAGGCTTGCAACCTCCCTTGTTGACATGTACGCGAAATGCGGGGCAATCGTTGAGGCACTCGAGGTTTTCCAGGCTGTGCCGGTGGAGAGTACTGATGTTTTGATATGGAACGCTGTGATTGGCGGGCTGGCGGTGCATGGGATGAGCAGGGAGTCAGTGCAGATGTTCCAGAAGATGGAGCATGCTTGTGTTGTGCCAGATGAGATCACATACCTTTGTTTGTTAAGTGCTTGTGTGCATGGTGGTTTGGTGGATGAGGCTTGGAGGTTCTTTCACTCGCTTGAAGCTCAAGGGTTGAGACCACACGTCGAGCACTATGCTTGCCTTGTAGACGTGCTTGGTCGAGCAGGCCGCTTGGAGGAAGCATATGGTGTTGTTAAGAGTATGCCAATGAAGCCCAGTGTTTCTGTACTGGGTGCTCTCTTGAATGCCTGTCATTTGCATGGATGGGTGGAGCTGGGGGAGGCAATCGGCAGGCAGCTTGTCCAGTTGCAGCCAGACCATGATGGCCGGTACATTGGTCTGTCCAATATCTACGCTGTTGCTAGGCGGTGGCAAGAGGCAAAAAAAGCGAGAAAGGTGATGGAGGAGAGAGGCGTGAAAAAGGTTCCTGGATTTAGTGAGATTGATGTTGGCAGAGGGCTCTGCAGATTCATTGCCCAAGATAAGACTCACCCAGTTTTGGCAGAGATTTATTCTTTACTAAAACTTATAGCAATGGATATGAAAATGAAGGATGATATCACTGTTCCAGATTATACCTACATGCACTGCTAACAAGATGGTTGGACCTGTGGATTTCTCTCTAAAAAAATCAGACACAATTTGAATTGCGCAAGAGTAGTTGTAGTTCTCAATTCTGGCTACATACACTAAATTTATACTGCTTTGAGGAAGTAAAACTACCAGACATGACCTAATCGTGAGCAAATATAGAGAGGCAGATAATTGAATTTTGAGAAGCAATGCATGTGATACATGTTTGCTAATGAAAACAGAGATATCGAAGTGTGGGGGTGCCAAAACAGTCAGATGTTTCTGAGCTGCCTTTTAGTATCAGCCAATCAGGGCATTGAGAAAACAGGAACAATCAGAATAACTGCATGTCTGTTGCTGTTCCAACAAACAGATAATATAAAAGCATATGGATCAGCTCTCTTCAAGAACAATTTAACTTATGGTTTCAACTTCAACTTGTATGGACTATTTGATCATCAGACAGGAGAAATGAATATTTCATGTGTGCGGAGTTGTGGACTATTGCAGCAGATGAGGCTTATGAGACATTCAAACTTGAAAACGTTGTCCTAGATCTGATGTGTCCCTCATACAAATATGGCTGGATCCTCTGATTGTTTGCATGATGCATAGGTGAAGTTGCATTCTGGTTACTCCTGTTTCTATAGTGCAACTTAATTTTACAATGCTTATAACTAATAACAAGTCACTGAGTTTTTTCATACATCAACAACATGTATGTTAGAATGGCATATATGATTTATGTCATCCTAATAAATTAACTTGCAAACAATGTCAAGTGATATTTGACTAAACAGACAATGTTTACTCATAGAAAATGATACACAAGAGCAGTTAGGAAACATGGCCAGTGCATCCATGCTTTTCTTTACATTCTCTTTTTCTTTCTTTTATTTTAGACAGACTTTTCCTCTAATTATCAAATCAACATATTCAAAGAGGCCAATTTCGCTCCTCCATTGTTCGACTATGAAAGGAAAAGGCAACTTTGCATAACCGCACGTATACAGAAAAGTAATTAGATGCCAAGAGATGCACCAAGTGGTAAACCTCGCAAAGTGGAACTAGTGTGCTTCAGGCACTGCCTGAAAATTCTAATTTGGTGTACAAATACAGCTCAAAGTCATTAATTAAGCAAAGCAAAGTTAGACTGTACAGTAGTGTTTCTACTCCAAAAAGGACTAACTGAGCTTGAATTTTCCAGCTCTGGTAAAAATATGGAGCCTTCAACCGTATAGAGAAGACCACCGGTGTGTGACTCACAGCACGCAGACCTACCCATTGTTTAGTGGCGCCAGCACTGGGCTGCACCAAACCGTTTGTTCACAGTTACTGTCTTGTCTGACTTGTGTTGTAAATGGCATCACCAGGTGACGTTTCACCGTTGCTGTTTTTGCTACTGACTAAGCAGGTTAGAGTCATGCAAAACCTTTCTTCTCTTGATCCCGTCTCATTGTGTTCTCACAAGCTTGGGTCTCCATCTCTGCCACGTAAACCATCTCTGATCCCCAGCTTTGATATCAGCGAATCTTCTCTTCAGGTCAAGCCCTTTTCGTTTCTTTTCATCACGTACTAATTCTTTCGAATTGCCGATCAGGGGACGCTCTGGTTTTCCGAGATCACTGCTGTCGATGATCTTCTGCACCATCTCCAGCACTTGGCTCATCTTCGGCCGATGTCTAGCGTGGCGCACCAGGCATTTGTTTGCCACTGAGGCAAGCTTGGCTGCCGACTTCAAGCTGTAATTCCCTTCGAGCCTTGGATCCATTACAATTTCAAGCTTTTTGGCGTCGGTAGAGTAAGGTTTCACCCACTCTATAAGGTTCTGTTCACCCCTCGGTCTGTTCCGGTCTAGAGGTCGCCGGCCCGTGAGTAGCTCGTAGAGCACCACACCATAGCTCCACATGTCGTTCTTGCTGCTGAGGCATCCCGTCTGGATATACTCAGGAGCTGCATACCCAATAGTCCCCACCACCTGTTTGGTTTGTCCGACAGAAGAGCATTTTCAGAAGAGACATTAACAAACCTACCTAGCTGAAACTATGAAGACAGGCTAGTGGATTGCAGAATCTTAGAGACACGTGTGATCAGATGTTGGAATTGGAAAACAGCCAGAAAGCTAAGTTGATATTAACCAGTCAGAAAAAAAGGCACCTGCCTTTTCCGACCGATACTTGTGCGCTAGCACACAGACTAACCGAAAGTGCCTATCCATGTCGCATGTGGATTGGCTTGCCTAAATGCCTGTCATTCTGTAGTGTCAATTTCATTTTTTTCACGAGGCCACTAACTGCTCGATCAGATCAGGACAACAGAATGTTTCTATGTTCTAACATTAACAGCCATTGTGTTTGCTTGCTTGTCTGGCAGGTAAGGAAGAACTACATCGGAGGTGTCCTACTACGGCTTGCCTACTGAGCAGCATCCAACATTTAACCTCTGAGATCACAGCGCATCATTCAAAATGCTGGTATTTTGCCGTTGAGAACAGGTGCCTTAAGGAACTCTAAATGGTGGGCAAAAAGGATTGTTTGTCTAGTCACGTACCGCTGTGGAGACATGGCTGCCTTCTTGAGGTCCCAATCTTGCCAAGCCGAAGTCTGACAGTTTCGCGTTCCAGTTCTCATCGATCAGAATGTTCGAAGGCTTCAGATCACGGAATATTATCTGGAACACCATTGCATCAATGCAGATGATGTCAGGCCAGTAATTAAACAATCAAGTGAGGAAGAGCAAATCAGTGCATTTCTGATACTGGACCTTGATTTCAGACTCTTCATGGAGATACTTCAAGCCGCGTGCGGTGTCGAGCGCCACTCTGAGCCGCATCGCCCATGACGCAGGCCTCGGCGACCTCGACGAGAGGTGATCCGCGAGGCTCCCGTTGGGCATGAACTCGTACACGAGCAGCAGCTGCATCCCCCTCTCGTCGTCCTCGGCGCAGTAGCCGATGAGCTTCACCAGGTTCGGATGATCCACCACCCCAAGAACGTTCACCTCCGTCACCCACTCCTTATGCCCCTGCACCACCAGTGCACCAACACCATCAGAACCTTCGCTCACTAGCTCGCATTTCGGAATCATCGTGCCGAGCTCTGGGGTAATTACCTGCAGGCCTTTGCGGCCGAGCTGCTTGATGGCGACCTCGACGCTCCGGCGAGGCTCGAGGACGCTGCGGACGGTGCCGCGGTAGACGCAGCCGAAGCCGCCCTCGCCGAGGACGAGCGAGCGGCTGAAGCCCCGGGTGGCGCTCTTGAGCTCCTGGAAGGTGAAGATGCGGAGGTTGTTCGCCCGCTGCGGCAGCGACAGCTGCCGGAACCGGCCGAACGACTCGGCGCTGATCTCCGACGACACGTTGAGCGAGCACTCCGACCCCGACCGCCGCGCGTCGCGGTCCGTCGACGTGCTGCTGTTGGACCGGGCCGACAGCGACCGCGTCGTCGCCGCCGCCGCCGGTGCCGCCACCGACGCCGCTGACCGGCCCCGCCGCTCCCCCCTCTCCCAGCCCGCGAACCCGAAGCACTGCATCGCCCTCGACATGCTCCCCGGAGACGACGCCTCCCCTGCTCTGCACCAACGTCGCGGCGCCGGAAGAAGACGGTCAGTTCATGTGCATTCGCGCCAACAACAGTACTAATTCGAATTCATAATTCCAATCTTCCACACAGCACAAATCGTTAACACTAATCATTGACAACAACTAGAACCGCCATTCTTCCACAACTAAAACGAATAAGTTTTAAGTTTAATCAAGCCGGAAAGAAGTTGATCTTAGAACACGATATGATATACTATGCCTCTCCATTTGCCAATAATCAAGTTAATTTGTGCTTTCAATAGAAACAAAGGATATCATCTTATTTAAAATGGAAAAAGGGAAACCATTTGAGGGCCAACAAATACACGGATCGATCACCAATCACACAACCACCAAGTCTCAAGGAAGAGGAAGAAATCAAACAAGCGATCAGCCATGGCAGAAGAACTTCCATCTTTTCCAAGCCCAACCTCCAACACCGACGCCCATCGTCGTCAATGGCATCGCCACCCACCCCCAATAAACGAATCACATCCCACCCAAGCAAGCAACCAGCCAAAGCTTCCTTCCTTTCTTTGCTCACCTGTGCGCCATGTGCTAGCTCAGCCGCCTCCGCATGGAGAAGACGACGCCGGCGGTGGCGGACAGCGTCTTGGCTGCTCGGATCTCGCCTCACCAGGAGAAGACGAGGTGTGGGAGATGAGGATGGTGTGCTTTGTGTGTGATTAGCGGGTGACTTTAAGAAATTCTCAGCCACCAACTTACAACGGACGGTCCAGATGAAGCTAGCACAACACGATAAACTTATTTACGAACAGAATTTTCAACTATTTAAGAACTTCCATCTGTAGGGGAGCTAATGGATCAATGGATGCAGCGGCAGTGGTTTTCATTTGGACCAGCCACTGAGATGGACTAATAAATCATGATTAAGCCCTTACAAAGCGTGCTTTTCTTCAGTACCAGCTGAGAGGTATCACGTTGTTGTTTATTTTTTGAGGGGAATTAATACCTTAGATGGCATGGAATTTCTTTTGCACTACTTTTAGGGCACCTCTCTCAGTGGAAGTTACAAGACATGTCCTGTTGCTCAAAATTTCTGGCTCAACATATGGCACGTGGTCCTAGTTGTGAAGTCATGGGTTGGAAATGTGGAATATAGCATCACCGTACCTGATCATATTATGCTAGGCATATAGATTTGTGAGAAAGTAACATGCACTGTTGTTTTAGTTACGATGGGTTACTGTCATGACCTCGCGATTTTCTGCATTAACCTTTTGATTTTATCAATCCATTATTTTTTTGTCAACTAGCTATAGTTTTACAGAAGAAATGTAAACCATATTTTTGGATTCTTCACGTCCAATTGCTGCGAATTGCTCGGAAGTAATAAACAATGTAATTAATAGTACGCAAGCAGCTAGTTTTATTTTGGTCACCTAATCGTAAAGTGCAAAGTGATTTAGCACTAAACTATCTTTTTGATCGAATGTTGATTTGTCCTTAGATATGCACAGCTAGATTAATAATAATTATAATACATGCTATGCTGTTCCCTAAATCTTTTCATAAACTATATAACACGACCTGTGAGACCAGGCATGTGAACAATGAACCTATCCACTTGTCCATTGATGAAACTTGCAGGCATCAACTTCTCATCCAATGAACACTTGCCGAGGAGGTCCTCTTTTTTGTTGAGTGGGTGACAGATCTACGAAAGATAATATTATCGTGAAGCCAGGAGAGCTACCATACCAACTATAATTAATAAGGTTCAGCAGCAATCAGTGGAGACTGTCAATACTTAATTACCGGTAAGAAGCTTTCCATTCAGATTCAGCCATATTCTCCGGTAGTAAAGTACGTTACTAATTGCATCCAGTGATTTCAGGTAACATACGTGATTGATGCAGCTATGTCTAAATGGATTGGATCCCAGATGACAGTATGACACAGTACTCGCCTCAGGAGAAAAACTTGCACTATGCTCTGACCTGGTTATTGCAAGTTGCAGCAGGTCTAAATACAACAATTATGACTGCTAATAATCAACCAGCAAAGTCAAAACTGTCCTCTCTGTTCCATCTTTTCACCTTTGCTTTCGATGACTTCCCCCCTCGTGTGTTTTGGTGTTATTTGCCGACTTTTCTCTTTGCTACTGGAAATTTTGGCATCCCTGCAACTCAGTTTTGACGTCGAAACTCAGAGTTGAAATGAAAAAACTTACTGTCTAACCGTTTCCTTGGTTGATCATACTAGTCTTTGAACAGATCGTCTTGAAGAGTTGAAGTTCTGCAAAATTTATGTACAGGAATATATCCACTTCACCATTGTTTCCTAACTATGAGTTAACATAGCAAATCAGCTGAGCCATGATAACATATGATATGCAATCCTTGTAGATAGCTCATAGCTGCAATTTTATTGGAATATGTTTGTTATTAGCTAAGCAACGAATTAAGCACTAAATCATGGCACTAATCAATACTCCAGTCATTTAAAACAGCAGTGGTCAAAACGATCTGCCCATATCACTTATTTTGGCGTATCTGAAATATTTATACTAGTAGACGAGTACAATATTGCAGTGTCAGCAGTCCTACTATTCCATTGGCAAAACATGCCATTTAGTTCTTGTTTAAAGAATGGTAGAACTATCAAATTCATTGCATTAAAATTTAGAGGAAGAACACATGCTAACTAGTTGGTGAGATCAATTTGTGAATTGTGAGCCTTAAAAACAACAACTCCGTTAGATTCAGACGGACATGAGCTGTCGAGGAATCTTTTAGGTTGAAACTTATAAGGGGCAAAAACAATTTTTTTAATAAAAAAATATGTTCTATTAAACTTTTGAAGTATCTCAATTGGACAAATGTGTAGATCGACAAATGGAAATATAGAATAAGAGGAGACTACTTGTTTTTCCATTCCTTGACAAGATGGAATTGGTCATGTACCTTTGCTTCTAAACATTGAGTTTCTTTTTTTTATTTAAATATGATAAGGAACTTTTAATATGGAGAAAACACCACTTCACTCTAGGAGTTCTTTTTAAAGGCACTGGTGACCTGTTTTGGTAGCCAATGACCACAGAAAAAAGTAGTAACCTATAGACATGACTTGCTCCGGTCACAAATATATAACGGTTTAGACATAGCTCTAATTAAACTTTTAAAACTAGCATTCAGGAAAATGTATGAGTAGAATTATCTTGTGAATTACTTCAAGGTATAGTTTGTTTTTGTTATGATAATATTTTGATCATCTATCACTCTATTAATATATTACTTATGTGACACAAAAATATAATAATAATAAGTATTTTTTAATAAAAATTTAACAACATCAATTTTAATGTCATAAAAATTATATTTTAATAGATTAATTATTAGTTAAGTCTTTATCATAACAAAATAAGAGTAATATTTTGAAATAAAGAGAGCACTACTATAAGGCTTGTTTAGATCAAGGGATTTTCAAAGAAATTCCAAAGAATTTAATTCCTTCAAGGGGAACTACTGTAGCAGCGTTTCGTTCAAAGGAATTGAGGCAAAACCAAAACAAAGGAAAGGTTTCCTTTCCTCCATTTCACAAGCAAAAACGCAGGAAATAAAACATCCAGCCCGATCTCTTGTTTTGCTTTCCTCCGTGCAGGAATGAGCAATTAGTAAGGCTAGCTGTTGCCTCCAGTCGCATGACAACGTTTGATTGGACAGTGATGCTAGATAAAAAAAGAGAGATGATTAGAGTGCTGGTTAATTAATGCACATGGTAAAATTCCTCCGTTACAAACACTATTTTTTTATTTCTCAGTTTTACACTCGTATTCTTATGTTTTTTTAATCCTATATTTTATTTATACATGTTTTGTTTTCCTACGTTACAAACAGGTCTTAAGTTGTATTTTAGAGACCACATCAATATTAAAATTGACAAATATTGCAAACCGTAGCAAGTGTATAAAAAATTCAAAAAAAATTCTGGTGTCTCGGCTCGGATGGCCACAACCCTCATGAACTCGTCGGTGTGGCCGCACCGCCCATACGAAGCCATGGGCTAAGAAACCAGAGTTTGTCCCTTATCATTATTAAGCCTGCCAATCAGGCCCATGTATTGCCTATTTCTCTCCTTTTCCCCTTTTCTGCCAGCGTAAAACAGATTATTTATCAAATTATTACCATAAATTATTTTCTCTATGCTTCTAAAAATATGATTTCTTAAAAATTTTCATCTAATGTACTACCTTCATCTACAAATATAATAGAGTTTGGTTATGCAACTAGATAATCCATATACATAACCAAAATTTCTTATATTCATGTATCTACTTAGACAACCTATATTTTAAGGCTTTAAGATATATTTGTTAGATCTGTAATATATATATATATATATAATATTTAATTTATCTGTAGATCCTGCATTACATTTCATCAAAATTTCATCACTTTTTCCCACTTTGGAACGCTAATCTACTGGAGCACAGTACTTTTTTTTTCTGTTCCTTGCATCGAGCTCACGAACAAAATAATAATCAACGTACATGTGCTTAGCCGCCTTGGTCTTCTGCTTGTTTCATGCCTAATATTTTACGAATTTTTTAAAAGGAAAGGTTGACTGATTGAGCAAATGAAAACCTGACATAAACGGAAAAAACAACAATTAACTACTCCCTCCCGTTGAATCCATTATCTTTTAAAAATACATTTCAACATTCATCTTATTTATTATTTTATAAATATAAAAATATAATTTATTTTTAAAGTTCTTTTAATAATAAAATATATCACAACAAAATACATAATAATTATATTTTTTTAAAATAAAATGAATTATCAAATTTAGATTTAGAATTTAACCGCATCAAATATAAAAAAATGAGGGTAGCACGAGATTAGGCCTATACTCGGCTCTACACGTTAATCCCATGGGCCAGCTTCTCTAATCACATCATCCCTCGGATAATTACTCACATAATTAAAATACCTTCACTTAATCTTAACAAAAAAAATAAAGAGAAGAAAATGTAATGGTCTTCCTAACCCTCTCTTTCTGAGGTACACGTGGTCGCTAGCTCGATCGTGTCGATGATACCCTGACCGTGTCTCGTCCAACGACTGTACAAAGCCATGGTCTTTCACGCAAGGTACAAAAGCTAAGCTAGGTTTGGCCTCGGTCGACGGGGTCAGTGTCACCTACCGCGCGCCGGCGTGCCGGTCAGCTCCCATGGCGGCGTGCCTCCTCGCCGCGGCGGTGCTGTTCTTGGCCGCGCTGCTTCTGCCGACTGTGCGATGCCAGGTCGTCATCCCGCCGTCGTCCAACTCCACTCCGCCGGTGCAGCTGCCGCCGTCTCCGCCGCTGGACCAGGTCCCGCCCGCGGTTTGTCCAGGATCGATGCCGTCCGCGGCTAGCTCGCCGCCGAGGTTCTGGCCAAGTACGGCTTCTGCATGGCCAACGTGTACGTACACATAGCAACTCGTCGACGACGTTTCCTGCCAGTGGCGGAGGACTCGGTGGGGGTGAGGTCTGGCTTCAGCCATACCTCGCCCCGGCCGCGAGCACCTGATGGAATTTAGAGACTGTCATCCAACTAAGTAAATAAAAGAAATTTAAAAATCTTTAAGACCTAACCACACTTCTTTGGTCACTGCCTTCTATTCACCTTTTATAGTTTTATTTTACCGTTTTAGTATCGTAACCGAGTTAATCTTTATACGTGGGTTGTGTCGGTTTCAGGCATCGCCCAAACCTCGTGCCTCTAGCCTATATATACCGATCCTATCGCTCTTTTTAAGATCAATTTACTCTTGAGTCTAGATTTTTTAGCACCGTGTCGCCTCTAGTCTTTCTTATCCCGTTCATTGATGTGCATCACCGTCCGAGATAGCAGGTCTTCGAAACCATCGCCCTTCGAGATCCTACACCGTGAGAGGACAAATAATTTTTTTGGAAAGCGCCTGGCGTGATTGTTCATTGCTTCTACTATATCATTTTCTTTCTTCAAATGTATCTTCCTCTGCGATTAAAGAGGACGATCTCTCAATATGAAATTGTGTGGTTCCGTCAATAGCAGTTCCTCTAGTGTCAGCAAGAACAAGCCATATAATGATTTGTTGTTGCCGCGATGAATAACAACGTAATGGATGGTGACAGCAACAACATAATGAGCTTAGGCTCTAATCAAGCGACTTGCTCTAGTTAGTAAGTAAAGGTGTGTAGACTATTGAATTTCTTGTATAGTATCAAGCAGGCTCTAAAGTAGTGGCATAAAAAGTTTAATAGTAATTTGACTATTGCAGGTTTTATAGCAAACGAGGCTGATAAATATGTCTATTATCATCATCATGGTGGACATGAAAAAGTTATCATACGCTTGTATGTTGATAACATATTAATTTTTGAGATAAATCATGACATGATAAATGAGGATAACACTTTTCTGTCTAAAACTTGTATATGAAGGATTTAAGGTATCTGATGTTATTTTAAACATTAAATTGATTAAGGAAAAGGATGTAATTACGTTATTGCAATTTCATTACGTGGAGAAAGTAATAAACCTCTTTGGGTACATGTGCAGTAAGCCTTCTCTAACACCTTACGATCCGTGTTTAATGCTTTAAAAGAACAATGGCGATTTCAATTATCAGTTGATATATTTTTAAATTATTGGCTCTCTTATATGTGCAACAAGGTCTGACATCTCATTTGTGGTTAGCAGATTGAGCCAGTTTACTTTAAACCTAGGTGATGATCATTGACATGTACTTGAGCATGTGATGCGCTATTTGCTAGATATGATGAACTTTATAATTTACTATACTGGATAGCCGTCGGTACTAGAGAATTATAGTGACTTAAATTGGATCTCAGATGCAGATAAGATAAAGGCTACGAGTGTATATGTCTTCGCCTTATGTTGCATGGCTATTTCATGGAGGTATTGCAAACAGACAATTTTAACGAGATCAACCATAGAAGCAGAACTCACATACAGTTACTATTCAAGCAGAGTGGTTGCGTGAGCTTTTGATGGACTAAAAATGGATACCCATGACTATGATGAATTGTGATAATCAAATGGTGATCACCAAAGTGAATAGTTCTAAAGATAATATAAAGTCATCAAGACATATAAAAAGACACTTGAATAATGTCAAAAAATTAAGAAACTCTGGAGTGATAGCCTTGAAATATATCCAAATGGCTAAGAATCTGACAAACCCCTTCACGAAGGGTTTATCATGTAACGTGATAGAAAATACATCGAAGGAGATATGTATGAGACCCATGTGAGTTATTTTATAGTGGTAACATGGTCTATGTGATCAAAGAACCTGTGAATTAGGTTCGGTAAAAACAAGTTATGGGTAACCAAAGGAGAATACAAACTCTTAAAAACACTCTATGTAAAGATACAATACTCTCATCACTGTATGGTATATTGGATTTTGTCTTAATGTATTCTATTGGCTTGTAAGAACGAGGGGTGTTATCCTATAGGATATCCTTAAAAGAATACACCTATATGTGTTCGATTGTTAGTCGTAGTATATGAGATTTGGATGATCTCTATTAAGCTCATAGAGAGACAAAGAGAGTATGACTTTTACGCTTCACCCAAGAGATAGCCTAATTGACTGCTATGTATCAGTTTGACTATGAGTAAAACTTATTTAACTTAGATTTCTAGATGGGTGTTCAATTTAACGGTCTCTATTAAAACACTGGTATATTAAATAGTGATGAAAACATTGAAAGCTCGTTAGACATTTAAAATCTAGTAGGGGATTGATGAAATTTAAGGCACATGGTTCAACTAATTAAATGAAAAATTTCTGACAATCTCAAAGGCCATATAGTGGAGGTGACAGTAAGATCCTTTAGTCCCACTTACTAGTTGATGGAGAGCTAGCTCAACTTATAAGTTTGGCTCCTCTTCTCCTTCTTAAGCAAATGAGTGGGAGAAATGGAGAATTACATATGCACTCACTTGCCTCGTCTCGCTAGGTTAGGCTGATCTGGTCTAGGGCATGGTAGGCGCGATACTAGCCATGACTGCGCCACGCCACCTTTTACATTTTTATTTTGCTATTTTGAGGTTGGGTTGTGTCAATTTTGAGCTCTGTCCTAACCGCATGCCTCCAGGCTATATATACCAACCCCGTTGCCCTCTCTTCAAATAAGATCAATATGTTCTTGGGTTGTAGTTTTATTTTACTGTTTTAAGGTCGTAATCGGGTCAGTTTATATATACAGGATGTGTCAGTTTCGGACTCCTTCCTAACCGCGTGCCTTCGCGCTATATATATCGATCCACCACCTTCTCTTCGAATAATATCAATATACTCTCGGGCTTAGTTTTTTTTGCAAAGCATCGTGTTCGTTGCTTGCATCGGCGTTTAGAAGAGTTGGTCTTTGGAACCTTTGTCTTTCGAGATCCTGTATCAGGAAAGAAAGCGTTCGACACGATTGCTAGTTGCTTTCACTATATTGTCTTCTTACTTTGAATATGTCTTTCTTAATGGTTGAAGAGAGCGGTATGAAGCTATGCGACATCACTAACAGTTCATCCGATGTCAATAATAAAAGCCACACAATTATCTGCTGCTATCGTGATGAATAATAATATGATAGATGACGATGACAACAACATAACGGGCTCATACTCTAATTAAGCGACTGTTTCTTATTAGATCTAATATTTGATTTTTTTCAATCATGTTAGTAGACAATCTATTAGTCATTAGATTATGTTATTTTTAGTAGATTAAAATTTAAAGTGCTAATTATTTCAAAAGTACGCTCACCACTACTCGCCCTGCTTCCGGCACGACCGCACGGCGGCATCGCCGCTGACGTGACGCGTGACCGCGAATGCGCGAGAGGAAGACAGCGCTCGAGCTGCTGGGCCGCACTCCCGTCCTGCACCCTAGGCGCATTGGGCTTTCACCATGTGGCAATGACTGGTATGTAGAGTTGTGGTTGAACCCTAGCTCCCAAATTACCAACTTCTTTCATTCTCCTGGGGCGACGGCCGACAGTGGCGAGCGGCAGCCAGCCAGCATGATGGATGGATCTTGCTCTGTTAATACATTGCAGCCAACCAGTGGTACGAGCCCAAGCTCTTGTTTTTCTTTACTTATCTATTAATCTCAAATGTATATATCTTGCTCTTTGTTTCAGATTGTTTATGTATATCTATCTATGCTTTACAAGTTAGCATGATGGATTATTGTCCAACCTTCTTTTTTTACGTATTTTCCATTGCTTACTTTATTTATTCCAACTATTGTAGTTGATGCCTGTTGAACAGTGACTACTTGGATTTAATTAGTGTTCCACAATATCATATCATTGAGAGAACAGTATTTTTTTCTCTTTCTTCTTGTTTTGTGTTCACTCTAGCACATTTATGGGCCACAATTTTTTTTGTCCTCTGCCACCGTATTTTACACCGTGCAGTACTCATCTTGCTTGGCTTTTATATGTGAGATCGATCGATCGAGCTGATGAGACGATAAATGATGATTTCATCACAGGGAGGAGGATTTCAGCCAGGCGTTCAGCTTCTCCGACGACACCAGCTTTCGTTTCCGACTGCATGGACCAGACTCAAGGTTTCGTAATCGCCAACAGTTTGATTACTTCGTTGACTTTAATTAAGCAAGACTAATTAAAGTACTAAACACATCGATCCTTCTATCTGCCTGTGTGATCGATCCAGTAGCGATTATTTAGTGCTAGCTAGATCAAATGGATTTGGTTATGGACAAGAAAACCAGCGACTTTTGTTTAGTTGGCTCTTGTTTGTCTCAGTCAAGTTCCGCGTAATTGTTTACTGGAATTTGGTTGTATTTTGTTTGAAAACGCTGAAATTTTACTTCTTGCATGCAGTGAACGAATGTTCAATAGGAATTTGGGTTTTGAATGAGAATTTAATCATGCTTAGATTTAGATCATGTTTGGCACAGCTCCAGATTCCACGCTGAATTTGAAGTTTGCATGTTAAATTACAGTAGTGTAAATTTTTATATTTTATCTAAATTAGGAACAAAATCATTCATCTTAATGTTATCAATGTAATCATAGATCCAGATAAATAGATTTATAGAGCTAGGAATCTCTAGTTGTAAGAAATCTTAGATCCAAAGATGTGCCAAACACGAGTAAGGTTGGTGGTAGTGGCAATGAGGATTGCGTGGGGGGAAGAGTTTCTTGGGTGAATGATTTAGGGTTTGTGGGCATTGGTCCATGAAAGCGGATTAGGGAACTGGAGGATGTAGTTGCTGTTAATTTCCGTGTATGTTGATACAACAATTCTCTTGCATTTCTCGGATTTATGCCAAGATTTGATCCAGCCAACGAGTTGCTGAAAAACTTAACTGAGTGATGGTCGAGATCAAAGTGATCTAATCATTTAATGAGCTCATAGAACACTCGTCTGAACTCTTCTTTGAATGAAACTGAAGTAAGGAATAGGATGCTGTTGATACTGGAAAATGGGTTAGGATAACAGGTGGAAATTACAATTTCTGATCACAATCAAGACTGTAGAATGAGATGATGTGTTAGGGCTATTGATAAAGGCAGAATGTAGGAGTTTGAGTTCAGTTCTGTCTTATATTGTACTGCCTCTTTTATCAAATGCTGAAATGTTTTGGAGGTAGTATTAATGTGCTGGTAAATGATAAAAATTCTCGAAGCAAATGTGTTATGACTTATGACTGCTCCCCCCCAAAAAATGTTGTGCATGCAGGGCAAATGACTGGAATGCTGTGATAGAAAGCGAGAATAGAGATACATGTCAGAAGCTTGGGTGAAAAAAAAGGCAATACGAGGGTTAGTAGGAACTGTGACCAAAACTTATGGGCACTAGGGTGCCAGCTTGGCTGGGCTTGCGCAAGACAAGATGCTAGTTCATCAGAAGGACAAGTCCCATCCAGGGCGGTGAACTTCAGGCTATGCTGTCCAGGATTCTTCTGCCATCGTGGCCTGACCTGCATGATACGTAAGTTCTTTATATCTGACAAACACTCACATCATTAAATTAGTTTTACCTGACTGGATGTTATTGTACTCTGCAAGGTCTTGTGAATTTAATCATTTTTTTTATAAAAATGCTAAGACATTTGAATGCTAAATGTGCAAGACTGTAAGTGCAAAGAGTCCTTGGAATTCTTTTGATTCACTCAGTTATAAATTTCCGTTGTCTATTAGGAAAACTTTATGGGTACAGTCGTACAGATATACATCTTATATTCATCAATTACATATCATGTATAGTAAACCACTCCTCTTGTTTGTTTCTTTTGTTGGTATTCATGGTTTCTTATTATTTTCTGATTTGCTCAAAATCAATCTTTTTTGTCACAGCTTGCCCTTTGGGTGCTTATTGTCCTCTAGCGACATTGAACGAAACTACTGGGCTTTGTGATCTGTAAGGGGAATTTTCATTGGCAACACCAGTTAAATTTTCTTCACTTCTTCATAAGAATTTCATAGCACATGACTGCTTTTTGTTGTTTGGAAAAATGCCAGGTACTCTTACCAAATAACGCCAGGATTGAACCATGCATGTGGCACTGCAAATTCTTAGGTAGATGTGATTACAACTGATAGTGTCTTCTGCCCTCCAGGGCATTACTGTCCAACAACAACCAAAAAATTTAACTGTACCGAGGGGTGCTGTATCTACCCTTTCTCCCCTCTATGATATAGATGCAATATATTGTTACATTTTGTTCTGTTGCTAATGGTTATTTATAACTAATTTTTTGCAGGCACTATTTCCATAAAGGTTCCACAGATGAATATAGTATGTATCTCTTGTTCCCCACATTATCTTCATTGGGAAGCATGATTTAGAACTACTACTTATCTAACTTATGGTGATTTTAGTTCAAAGTTATATTATCTGTAAACATCCACACGAAAGTCTTAACACTTTAAAGTTATTTCTGTAGTTGAACAATTGCTTGAAATCCTAATAACAGTTGCTCTAAATACAAAACTACATCAATTTCACTTTCTAATATAGATTTGTTTAATTAAATTTAGATAGTCTACTGAACTATATTATCTCAAGGTTTTCTTTATGGAATGCTGTTGCAATACTTTCTGATAAAACATACAAATTAAACTTGCTATTGTTTTTTTTTGGAATATATTGTTGGAATCTCAGCAATTTCCTATACATTTGTAGAGTGTATTTGGAAAAACACATGTAAAGAAAATTCAACAAAAGAAGAGATGGCTTTATTCAGTGGTATATTAATTGTATGTATCACCTCTTACCATTTTTCTTCTTCTCCTCTCTGTTTGTCTATGGGTACTGAGTATTATGTGCAAATAATATAAGCTGCACGTTTCTACAATACATGCATTTATTTAAGTGTCCCAGTTTCTTTCACATGTCAGCTTTCCTCAAATATCGACTAAAAAAGAGAGATATGGATATTTATGAATATTTACTTACTACTTTTTTAAAAAGTATTTCTAAGAAGGCTCACTATGTTCTTCACTATTTAATGACATTTTGTGGTAAAGCTTCTCTATTTTTTGTGTTCCTCTTGCAGGTTATCTTGAGCATTGTATTACTACTGGTGTACAACTGTTCTGATCAATTCATCAGAATTCGAGCTAAAATGTCGTCTAAATCTCGTAGAAAGGCTGCAACAATTGCACAAGAATCTGCAACAGCACGTGACAGATGGAAATTAGCAAAAGAACTTGTACTAAGTCATGAGCTAGAAATGTCTGAGTCTTTTGATACGCCCGAACAATTAGCTTCATCATCTAACAGGGTACGACATCCTACTGAAGGTAATGGTACGCGATCTAAAAATCACAAAAAGCTAGCACATGCGTGCACTGAAAGGTTCAGGCGTGCCTATAGTCAAATTGGCAGGGAAAAAGTTCTGCAGCCAGACAATGATAAATTAACACTATCTGGAGTAGTGTCTCTAGCTGTAGAAATCAGACAGCGAAGGCCAATGTTTGAAGTGGTTTTCAAAGGTCTAACACTATCCATTGGAAAAAAGAAACTTCTGCAATGTGTTACTGGAAAACTTTCACCAGGTAGGGTGACGGCTATCATGGGTCCTTCTAGAGCAGGAAAGACTACTTTTCTCAATGCCATGTTAGGTAAAACAACTGGATATAAGAAGGATGGGTTAGTTCTTATAAATGGAAAATCTGGATCAATGCAGTTCTTATAAGTGGTTTTGTGCCACAAGATGACATTGTCCATGGGAATCTGACAGTTGAGGAAAACTTGTGGTTTAGTGCATGCTGCAGGTATTAATACATATATTGTGTGCCTAATGACTTCAACTGATAGCCATATATATTCTTTAGTTTATTATAAATAAAAGAAGTGATACTATCAAATTGATTATTGCAATTATTTTCATGATACGTAGCCTGCATTGTCATAAAGTAAATAGTTTTCTTATACAAAACATTTTTTTTTCTGGAGTAGGTCAAGAAAAGGCATGTCCAAAGGTGATAAGATTATAGTTCTTGAATGAGTTATTGGGTCATTAGGGCTTCAAGAAATCAGAAATTCCCTTGTTGGGACAGTGGAGAAACGGATTATTTCTGGAGGACAAACGGATAAATATTGGGATTGAAATGGTTATGGAACCTTCTCTTCTTATTTTAGATGAGCCAACCACAGGCTTGGATAGTGCTTCCTCTCAACTACTTATAAGAGCTCTTTGTCATGAAGCACTCCAAGGCATAAATGTTTGTGCAGTGATTCACCAACTAAGGTTTCCTTATAAACATTGAATTATTAATTTGTTTCCTTTTCAGAACAAGTCAGTACTCAGTTCTTCAAATGTGATATAATGACTTTGCTCAGATACAGAAGCAAAATATCCTTACAGAATAACGTATTGGCATCATTACTTAGTTCACCCGATATGCCGCTTTCAATGTCCAGTCACCTAGTTTTCACGAAATTTATGAAAACACAGATTCAGAGTAACCTTTATATATGACAGTCAGAAAAAAAAAGTACTCAACCTGTCATTTACCTCCGTGAACTAAAATAATTTGTTCAAAAAAATGTTGTTTACTTTATTCAAATAGAAAGTTGGATCTGACATTTATTAATTTTTGTTACACAGCTGTACTTTGTTCAACATGTTTGATGACTTTGTTATTTTGACAATAGGTGGTCTTATTGCTTACTGTTAGCAAGTTATGTTTGTCTCTATAAGACTTCTGTATAGCAAATTATGGATGTCTTCTAAACTTTTGTGTCTGTGCTTTGTCTCCTAGAATCTTGTGCAACAAGTTATGTTTGTCTCTAGACTCTTATGCCTGCGCCTTGGGCTCTGGCTATAGCCATGCACCGGAGTAGGCACTTGTGCTGATTAGTGTGTGTTAATTAGGCCTGAGAGCTTATAGTTAGTGTTCACACCTTAAATCCTTGAACTCTCATACCTATATATATTTGTAACCTACTCTAATATATGATTATCCAACATACAATATAGAGTCTTTCTCACTTACATGGTATCAGAGTCCGGGTTCCACCCGATTCTTCTTCTTCTTCCACATCTCTGGTGTGTTGCTTCTAGTGCCACCTCTTCGGCCTGCTGCCCCTGCACCGCCCCTCTCTTCCCTTCATGGCTGGCTCTCTCCACCCCTCTGCTGCTGGTGACAACGCCGAGCGCAAGCGGCTGGAGGACGCTTGTGCTGCCGCGGCCGAGGCCCGCTGCGCCGCCCTTGCCCACGTGGAGGAGGCCAAGGCTGAAGCTGCCGCCGTGGCCATCGAGCGTGATGTCGCCACCACGCGCGTGCGCGTCGTCCTAGAGCGTGCCGTCACTGCACCTCCCCCTGAAGACCCGCCGGAAGACGCTGACAAGGTTGCGTCTTCCCTCTCCGATGGCCCTCATCCCTCAGTTCACGCCGCCATGGTTCTTCAGGAGGCCGCCGTGGTTCTGAACCTCTACGCGCAAGCTGTGGCCGTTCAGAACATCCGTAACCTTGTCCACATCGTTCTCGACATCAACTCCGATAGCTTTGCCTAGTGGCGCGAGCAATTCCTGCTCACCCTAGGCAAGTATTCTATTCAAGGCTATGTCCTTCACAACGATCGTCCCTTGAACTCATCTGACTGGGAGCGCATAGATTGTGTCGTCCGTTCTTGGCTCTACGACACCCTCTCCGACAACCTCCTCAACATTGTCAGGAGCTGCGGCGACCAAGGCGTCACTGCTCGTACCACCTGGCTTGCCATCGATAGCCAATTTCTCGGCAACAGGGAGACACGAGCCCTCATACTCGACGCCAAACTCCATACGCTCGTCTAGGGGGACCTCTCTGTCACCGACTACTGCAAGCTTCTCAAGACCACCGCCAATAACCTCACCATTCTTGGTGAACCAGTCAGCAACCACTTCCTTGTCCTCAACCTCATCCGAGGCTTGAACGAGCAGTTTGCCTCCGTTGGCCGCCATCTCCAACGTGGCCATCCCTTCCCTTTCTTCTTGGAGGCCTGTGATGAGCTCATCCTCGAGAAGCTTACCATGGGGCCCTCGACCCCATCTCCCCCTATAGCTCTCGTCGTCGGCACAGGTAGCGGCTCCTCATCCTCCTGCCCTACCTCCCAGCAGCTCTCTGGGCATCCCACCATCGGGCCGGGGGTGGTAAAGAGGGCGGTCTTGGTGGCAAAGGCAGTGGCCACGGCGCCCACTGCAGAGGCGGCAAAGGTGGCCACAGGGGTGGCAAAGGCGGCGGCTCGAGCACACAAACTCCACCTAACCAGAGGGCGAGTGGGCCTTAGCCCACGTCCTACAACCCATGGCTCATCATCCCTGGGCTGCGGCCCTTGCCATGCGCTTCGCCCGCCCAGCCACCACACAAGCAGGCGCTGCTGGCCCAACAGGGGGCCTTCTAGACCTTGCAGCAACTCCCGTCGGCACCATTCCAGCAGTACCTACAGTAGGCCACTCCTGCTGCCTACTACGGTCAGCAGGGTGCTCCTCTGCCTTCTCTCGGCGCTTTGTCTCCTCTCGGCTTCTACAACCCATAGACTGGTCTTTCGACGGCCTAGGATCAGCACTCCCTTGCCTCAACTTTCAACACCATGACCCTTCAGCAGCCGCCGAACAACGAATGGTATTTCAACTCAGGTGCCACCTCTCACATAACCTCTGATTTTCGCACTCTTTCACACCCTACCTCTTTGCGGTATCCTTCTCCTTACTCTATTGTTGTCGGCAATGGCTCCTTATTCCCTGTCACTGCCATTGGCGCCACCACTCTCACCAACTCTCTGTTTTTTAATAATGTTCTTGTTTCGTCATGACTTATTAAGAATCTCATTTCTGTGCCCCAGTTCACTACTGATAACAATTGTGCTGTTGAATTTGACCCTATTGGCTATTCTATGAAGGATCTGGAGTCTCAGAAGGTGATCATCAGGTGCAATAGCTTCGGCCCCCTCTACCCATTGCACCTTCCCAGCGCCATCGTTCTTGCCGCTGATTCTTCGCCTTCACTCTGGCATCGCTGGCTCGGCCACCCTGGTCACGATGCCTTGTCCAAAGTTGTCTCTGTTATCCTTGGTTACTAAAGAATTGATTCTTTCTATCATGCGTGTCAGTTAGGACGCCATACTCACCTTTCTTTTCAGCCATCTTCATCTCAGACATCTAGTTTATTTGAGCTTATTCACTATGATTTGTGGACCTCTCCAGTCGCTAGTGTTTCTGGCTTCAAATTCTACTTAATTATACTTGATGATTACTCACACTATGTTTGGACGTTCTCTCTTCGTCTCAAATTTGACACGTTTGCCACTCTGACTCATTTCTTTGCCTATGTTCGTACTTAGTATAGCGTCACTGTAAAAGCCATCCAGTGTGACAATGGTCGGGAGTTTGATAACTCTACCTCTCGCCCCTTCTTCCTTACCCACGGCATACACCTCTGCATGTCCTGTCCATATACCTTATCTCAGAATGGGCGGGCTGAACTCATGATCCGCACCATCAACAAGGCGGTTTGCTCTCTTCTCTTTTAGGCTTGCATGCCCCCCTTCATATTGGGTTGAGGCCTTACACGTCGCCACACATGCTCTCAACATCCTACCCACCAAAACTCTTCAATCCTCCGCACCTCACTCTGTCTTGTTTGGTGTCTAGCCCAAATACGACCATCTTTGTGTTTTTGGCTACGCCTGTTATCCTAACCTCTCCGCCACAGCCATTCACAAACTTACACCACGATTCTCGTTGTGCATTTTTCTTGGCTACTCCTCCCGTCATAAAGGATACCGCTGCCTTGACCTCCAGTCCAATTGTGTTCTCATCTCTCGACACGTATTTTCTGATGAACACTCTTTCTCTTTCTTACAACAGTCATCTCCTACCGACCCGGCAGCCCTTGATTTTTTAACTGATGATGCAAATCCCATGCTCAGTTCTATCAGTGCACCTCTACCTATATTTCCTACAGGTGCTTTTGTTGGTGTTCCTGTACAGCCACGTGCGGCCCCGACTGTCGACACGCCACCAACACCTAGCTCGGGCTGTCCTCGTTTGGCATCCAGCGTGGGCGTGGCCGTCGAGATAGAGGCTGCGGGTCTACTCACGGCGCCAGGCAGCAGCTCCTCAGCAACCGGCTGCCCCTAGCATGACGGCTTTGCCCAAGGGCGCCGTGTCCGTGCAGCCTATCACCAATAACCACGACATGACGACGCGCGCCAAAGCTGGTCACCGGTTTTCCAGTGTCTACAATAGCACAACACTGCCACCGATGCCCCACACCTTCCGTGGCGCCCTTGTTGATCCCAATTGGCGGGCAGCCATGGAAGAAGAGTTCTCTACCCTCCTTCAGAACAACACATGGGAGCTTGTCCCTCAACCACCTCAAGTCAACATTGTCACCGGCAAATGGATTTTCGAGCACAAGTTCAGGACTAACGGGTCTCTCGAGCGATACAAGACTCGATGGGTCCTTCATGGTTTCACTCAGCGTCCTAGCATCGACTTTGACGAGACATTTAGTCCTATTGTCAAGCTCGCCACAGTTTGGACAGTGCTCTCACTCACTCTCTCTCGTGGATGGTCAGTTCACCAGCTCAACGTGAAGAATGCCTTTCTTCACGAGACTCTGTCTGAGACTGTTTTTGCTGCACAGCCTGCTGGTTTTGAGGATCCTACTCATTCTGGATATGTCTGTCGTCTCAACAAGTCTCTCTATGGCATCAAACAGACTTCTCAGGCATGGTACAGTCGCTTCGCCACCTTTATTCTCTCACTTGGCTTTGTGAATGCGAAGACAGACACCTCCTTATTTGTCTATCATCATGGCGCTGACACAGCATACTTACTACTCTATGTGGACGACATCGTGCTCACTGCCTCATCCACAGCTGTCCTCCGTCACATCATCTCTGCTCTACAACATGAGTTCAACATGAAAGACCTCGGCCAGTTGCACCATTTTCTTGGAATGCAAGTTTAACACCGTGATGGATGCCGTTTCTTGTCTCAGCAACAATACATGATGGAGATTCTTGATCGGGCTGGTATGACTGACTGCAAAGCCTGCTCTATTCCAGTAGACACCAATCCGAAGCTCTCTGCAGCCACTGGTGACCCAGTTTAGGATCCCTCTGATTTTCGCTGCGTGGCTGGTGCCCTTCAGTACCTCACTTTCACTCTTCTGGATATTGCTTACGCCGTTCAGCAAGTTTGTCTCCACATGCATGACCCACGGGAATCTCACTTGGCTGCCCTCAAGCGGATCCTTCGGTATGTTCGCATTACTCTTTATTTGGGTCTAGTGCTATGTCCCACAGTGCAGCATGAACTGGTCGCCTACTCTGATGCCAACTAGGCAGGTTGCCCGAACACTCGCAAGTCCACTTCTGGCTATGTGGTCTTCCTTGGTGACAACCTCATCTCCTAGTCTTCCAAGCGCTAGCACACCGTGTCCCGATCCAGTGCTAAAGCTAAATATCGAGCCGTTGCCAACACCGTTGCTGAGGCTTCCTGGCTACATCAACTTCTCAGTGAGTTATAGTCCCCCTTGTAGCGCGCTACATTGGTCTATTGCGACAACATCAGCGCCGTCTACATGCCCGCCAACCCGGTCCAGCATCAACGCACCAAACACATCGAGATTGACCTCCACTTTATCCGGGAGCGTGTTGCTCTTGGTGCTGTTCGCATTCTCCATGTTCCACAACCTCTCAATATACCAACATCTTCACCAAAAGACTACCATCTTCACTCTTCACTGAGTTTAGAACTAGTCTGAACGTCCGCTGCACCGATGCTTAGACTGCGAGGGGGTGTTAGCAAGTTATGTTTGTCTTCTAGACTCTTGTACAGCAAGTTATGTTTGTCTTCTAGACTCTTGTGCCTGCGCTTTGTCTCCTAAACTTTTGTACATCAAGTTATGTTTGTCTTCTAGACTTTTGTGCCTGCGTCTTAGGCTCTGGCTGTAGCCATGCGTCGGACTAGGCACTTGTGTTGTTTAACGTGTGTTAATTAGGTCAGTGACTTTCTAGTTTAGTGTTTACATCTTAAACCCTAACTCTTCTGTCTATATATATTTATAACCTTATGCAATTTATGATTATCCAACATACAATACAGGGCTCTTTTTAGTCTTTAAGTGAAGTTGAAACATACTTCTCAAGCCTGGGGATTAAGATGCTTGAGCATGAGAATCCTCCAGACTACTATATTGACATATTAGAGGCAATAACAAAGACTAAAATGAGGGGACATGCTGCTCCTAAACACTTGCCGGATGCTACGTAATGGACATGAAATTCCAGAAGATATGCACAAAGATCTTGAGGATATCAACAACGTTCATGAGTTATATACCGTTGGATCCATGTCTAGGGAACAGTCTTTTGCAGAGCAGTCAGAGACTACATATTCAGTGCACCAAAATGTCAGGGAATCATATGGTTTACTGGATAGGAAAACACCTGGTGTACTTGCACAATACAAATACTATTTAGGGAGGTAAATCAATTTCTTTACTTCCTCTTATTTGTTTGGGTTGAATCAGTCTGTAACTCTACAGTCAAAATGATGTTTTCAGGGTAGCTAAGCAACTCCTACGTGAAGTTACGCCACAGGCTGTTGATTACTTAATATTGTGTATTGCTGGCATATGCATTGGTACAATTGCTAAAGTTAGCGATGATACATTCGGTGCAGCTTCTTATGGATATACCATAATTGCAGTTTGTAAGTCAATTTCCTTAGATGTTTACAGAAATTTCTTAATTTATCACAAAGTAATCCATCTTGTTAGAGAGCATAATATATCATTGCCATATAATTTCTCGTTAGGCCATAAAATCCTAGTGGGTGACCGCATGAATACCACTTACCATATTTTAGAACCGTTCTCTTTGAAAACATCATATTGTTACCCTTTTTAACTGTATCAAATTATCAAGGAGAAATATATATTTTTCATCCTCGAACATGTACCTGGATAACATAAGAAATGCACTGTTAGAAATATAGAATCCCATCTCAATGTTCCCTTTGTTACAGAAAAAATATTCCAGAAGTTTAGTAGTTCTGTTTTTGCAACCTAATGATTATAAGGCAATAGCATTTTATTCCCTTACAAAATATAGCACTTTATTTGTTTTGTACACTTATATTTCTCTTAATGCAACGATATGAAACATTCCCTAAACTACTACAACAACATTTTAGGTAACTTTATTGTGTTTCGTACAGCACTGTTATGCCAGCTTGCAGCACTGCGGTCATTTTCACCACAAAGATTGCAATATTGGAGGGAAAGAGAATCTGGCACGAGCACTCTAGCTTATTTTCTTGCAAGAGATAGAATTGATCATTTCAACACCTTGGTGAGGCCAGTTGTCTTCCTCTCGACATTTTATTTCTTCAACAACCCACGTTCTGAATTTATAGACAATTATTTGGTGTTTTTGGCACTAGTTTATTGTGTAACCGGCATAGGTTATGCTTTTGCTATTTGGTTTGAGCTAGGCTTAGCTCAACTGATAAGTAGAATAGCTTCAAGATTTTCATCATGGCATTGACATGAAATTCCAAATTATGCCATTTGGCTAATTGAACATTGCTGTTGCAGTGTTCTGCGTTGATACCTGTGGTACTAGTCTTGGTAGGCGCTCAAGCAAACATTCCAAATTTTATAAAGGGATTATGTTATCCCAAGTGGGCACTAGAGGCTTTCATTATTGCAGGAGCATTGGTTTTGTTTTGTTATCTAATTAGCACTCGATGGGTATACTTATTAAGTCTGTATGTGCCACAAGCATTATGAACTTTTGTCTAACACATTTTCACCCTTCAGATATTCTGGAGTATGGCTGATTACTCGATGTGGAGAATTGCTAAAAAAGTGGTTATGATATCAATAATTTTGTTCTTTGCATCGAGATTATCATGCTCATGGGTGTACTCTTCCGGTTCGTTGCTCTGCTTAGGCTGTGTTCAGCTGTAGGTTCAGAACTTCTTCTTCGTGCACACACTTTATAAACTATTAAACGATGTATTTTTCAATAAAAATTTTATATAAAAAAATGTTTTAAAAATCATTCAATTTTTTAAAGTTAATACTTAATTAATCATATACTATTGAGCTGCTTTTTGCGTGCTAAGGGGTCAGGTTCCAACACTCACAAACAAATGCAGCTTTAGTCTGTTGAAGCTAAAATAGATGTAAGTATGAATATTACTGAATTCTCGCTCCATGTGTTACATTTTGCTCACATGGCTAAATAATCTTAACATGTGATCATCTTTTATGGACTGGACAGGTAAAGAAAGGATTATGTTCTGTTGTCTTGGCTCTTGAGTCTTGAGTACTCAAGAATAGAGGAAAGCTGTGGAATTTGTTCATAAGGTCACCACACTGATAGAATTTTTGTATAGATTTACAGCTCTTGCCTACCAATTTGGTTAGAATTGGAACATCAGTCTCCATATTTTTGTAATATGCGTATATAGTATACAAATAAGACTATTATACATGTAAAATTGTCCATTGTACCATTCAGTGATAAATAAAATATGGTTTATCTGCTTCCCCCTCATGATTTCATGAGTATTTGGACACATTTTCACGTCGCTTTTGTTTTGAATTTTGAAATAGAAAATGGAAGTTTGTAATTTACAGCAGCAATATTTTATAACAGACTGTTTCAAATGGAAAATTAAATAAAAAAAGTAAATTATACTTTGCACAAGGTAGAGTGTATCCTGTTTCACTATACACTCGGTTCACTCATAAAATCAGAGGAGAATATCGCATGACTACGAGCGAAACATATGAGACTTCATAGATATAGGTTATATTGCATGAAGTCTCATTCTAATTTTATGAGATGTCATTAAATATTTGATTATGTATTCTGATGCTCTGTAAAACTTATTTCGATGTATCTTGGTGTAAAGTGAAAGTATGCGTTGAACCTTATATAAAGTGAAAAAGTCTATTTTATCCGGTGAAAAGTGCAACTTTTTTAAAAAAATGCATCAGGCAGAGATTGGTGGGCCAAGAATGGGCTGTCCGGCCAATTGGGCTTCAGATTCCTATCACATCGAGGCCCACAAACTGCTCCGGTGTTTCTCCAGCTTCCACGGCCACGCGTCTCCCACAAAAAACCCCCCAAAATCCCACCTTCGCCGCGATGAGACCCGCCGCCACCGCCACAGCCGCGCTCCGACTCCGAGCCGCCGCTTTCCTCTCCCCTCCTCCCGCCTTCGCCGCCGCCGCCGCCGCCTCAGCTTCCAGGCTCCTCCCTCGCCGCCTTTCCACCTTCCTCTTCCCCTTGCGCCGCCTCTGCTCCTCCTCTGCCCCTCCCCACGCCGCGGCAGCCGCCTCCGGCTCCTCCTCCCAGCCCCAGCGGTGCCCCGTCATGGACGCGCAGTTCGAGACCTTCCGCGCGCAGCTCGACGAGTCCTCTACACTCCGCGACCGCATCCGCGCCGTCGTCTCCGAGGTCGAGTCCGCCTCCCGCGTCGCCTCCGCCGCGCTCCTCCTCGTCCACCAGCCCGTCCCCCTCGCAGGTTCCACGTCCTCCATCCATTTCCCCCTACTAGGGTTTTGTCACTCCCTGGTGCTTGGCCTCGTTGCTGATTGAGGAGTGGTCTCCTCTCCTCCTCTTCTCCTCTCGTGTGTGTAGATGTTCTCGGGAAGGCGAAGGCGCAGGTGGAGGTGATCAAGGGGCTCTACTCGCAGCTTGCTGAGATCCTCAAGGAGTGCCCGGGCCAGTACTACAGGTAACGAATCCCTTCGTCTCCTCCTTTTTGCAGGATGCTGGGGGGTTAGTCGGGTAGGGTTTTGTGGGAATCGCTCGGTGCCTCAATGTGCTTGTGGAATTTGTTGTTTAGGTACCATGGTGATTGGAGGAGCGAGACCCAGGCGGTGGTGTCGATGTTTGCGTTCATGCACTGGCTTGAGACCGGCGGCCTCCTCATGCACACCGAGGCCCAGGAGAAGCTAGGATGTATGTCAATACCTTGTGATGGTGGTGTGGTGTACGTCGTGTTTGTGTGTGATGAAGCTGAAGGTGTTTTCTGTCTCTACTCATTGCAGTGAGCGCCGGGGAGTTTGGCCTGGATGTTGAAGATTATCTTACCGGTTAATTTTCCTTTATGCTATATTCTCTTCTCATTGCTTTGTGAATAGAATGTTATTTATGGGAGGTACTGGTCATACTTGTTAAAATGTTTTTCTCACGGGCTATACAAGTATACAACGTAATTGGTTACTGGGGAAAAACTGGGCTGGGACTATACAAAGGATATAGAAATGGTGGTTAGTTCTTCCTTCCGAATAGGAATTGAATGCTAATCTTTATGCAGATAACTTCATTTAGCATGTTCTTGGCATTGAAATTTATGTGGTGACAAATTGCTAAAACACATCAGAACCTGCTTTTGTCGAAAAGCTATTTTGCTTCATGGGATCTACTGGTCATACGTGTTTTTCATGGGATCTACTAGTCATACTTGTTAAATGTTTTTTGTTTTCCCACAGACTATATAGGGGAAATGGAAATGGTGGTTACTCTGTCCTTTCAAATAGGAATTGACTGCAGATCTTTATGCAGATAACTTCATTTAGTATGTTATCGGCATTGAAATTTATGTGGTGACAATTTGCTAAAAACACCAGAATCATCACTGCTGTTTTTGTCAAGAAAATTAATTTTCTTCTAGATTTGTTACCCTTATGTTTGGTGAAATATGTTGTGTGTAAATTACACTGCCTGCTCACATGAAGGCTTTGTTTGCATTGCAGGATTGTGCTTCATGTCCAATGATTTTGTAAGTTCATCATCTACTATGCAATTTTAAGCTGACTTATGTAAATAGAATTTTTCTTGTAATTTTATCTTTCAGTAACAGGTTACCTTTCCATTAGCCAATAGCCATGCATCTGGAAAAAATAATAAGTATGACTAGTCTGAAGAGTCCCAAAGGATTGGTGTTATAAAATATTACTCCCTCCATCTCAAAATATAAACAGTTTTGGAGTTTTTCATGGTGACTAAGGAAAGAGGTGAAATCAAACGGGGGATAGTTGTCATTGGTTGAGATGAGGAAGTAGGTAGAGAAATTAAATGAGAGATGTCTATAATTTGTTGAGATGAGGGAGTTGGTGAAGTGTTTATATTCTAGGACAAATTTTGAACGCTATAAGGTACTATATTTTGGGATAGAGGGAGTAATTCATATACAACTTGCTCTTCGAGAATATTGCATTTGACTTTGATGAAATTGTTTGAGAACTAGAACATAATATATCAAAAGCAATCAATTGTTAATCGATATATACAACTTTGTACGTTATCGATTAGGGGTAGCACCAATTAAAAGAAAATTTATCCAACATCGGTTGAGATAGTTTGATTATGTCCAAGGGAGACTTCAGAGGTGTCAATACATTATAGAATCCAAAATCAAGATAATAATGTGAAGAAAGATAAAAGTAGATCAAAAATAACATAAAGAGAGACAATAAGAAGAGACTTGAAAGAGTTGAATATATCTAAAAATCTGTACTTGAATAGAAATACTTAGAAAGTAGCTATTGATGTGTCTGAACCGTGATTTAAAGATTTTTGTTGAGTTTTAACTCTAGCCTATCTTAATTAGATTGGGAGTGAAAAGCTGTGTTGAGTTGAGTTGATATATACAACTTTGGACAGCTTGAGTACTTATTACCATATGGCATTATTCTTTTCATCCTTTGGTTCTTTAGCATAAAGTAATCATTCTAAGTTGGTTATTAGGTCTTGGCACCTTTTGGTTGATAGGCCTCTTGTTACTTATTTGGTAGACAATCATCTGTGCTCCAATAATGCACTAGCAATCAGGTGACTAATTATGCAGTTATACTACCTCATATATGATGTGTTTTTTCATGTTTAGGAACAATTTCATGCTTCCCTTTCTTAGTTTGTGTACTTAAACTTGCAATCAAGAAAGTGATAGATGTTTATCTTGACTTCAATATGAACGTTAAAAATGTAACATATAACTAGGAAATGACTTCAATATGACTTAAGACTAGGAAATGCATATGACTACAAAATGTTATCTTTGTACAGTAATAATTTAAGTTCACATTGATGAAAAAAATGGTAAGTAGGAAATTAAGACTAGCTACTGGTATGAACTGTAATCTGGCTTTGAGGATAATTAAATTTTACGTATCAGTATTTGTTTAGATTTTTCTGGTGATGTAAGAGTTTTTGACACTTTCAGTTCACAATCACAAGCTTCAGTGTTCCACCATAGTATGTAAAGTAGCAGAGCACATTATGGTTGCAACTTTATTGCTACAAATGGATATTGGTCATGAAATTCCATGACATTCATGGAATGTAGACATAAGTGTTTGTGAGACATGCGAATTCCAGCAAGTTAAATACAATAAAGTACATAATGTGTTCCCCCAAATAAGGAAACATCAATGATCTGCTTAGATGAAATTGATGGTTAGCAGTTATTTCTTGCCTGTAAGACAAAAAGTATCAGTCATATGAGTATGACTGTCATGCCAAATCCATTACTCTGATTTGTACTTTTGATTGAAATGCTTCCTAGATTTGTTGATTTCATTCTGTCAAACCCTTATATTCTATTCTAGAATCCTATGTAGTCCCCTTTCCAATTTCTGTCATGTAGTCATGCTTTAGTTGTATTATCCACCAATTTTTCTTGTCTAATCTGTTAAATGCTAGTTGACATCAAGAGAGGAACAAATGAATGGAATGAATAGCTCATTTTCCTTTTGAGACGATATAGCACCTTTTCTTTTGAGACAGAAAGAGTATGTCTAAATGGGCATAGCACTACGGAAACACAACACTAAATATTTAAACTTGGTGAATATTGTGGTTTACACCAACATTCATTTTATGTACCTACAAATTATAAAATTCTATGCTGTCTGCTTTTATAAAATTTTATGTACCTACAAATTGACATGACTGAACCGTGATTAAGAGGTTCTTGATGGGTTTTAACTCTAACCTATCTTAAGACTGAAAGGTTGTGTTGAGTTGAGTTATCTGCTTTTCTAACTAAATGCTTTATTCTGTGTATGATCATTACATTGGAGATGGAATACATTACTGCAATGCTCAATCGCCATGATGTGGTATTAAACTATGACTTCTTGATGGATTTTGTGCAGCCTAGATATGTAGTGAATCGTGTCACTGCTGGAGACTATGATTGTCCAAGAAAGGTGTTGACATTTCTGACAGATCTTCATGCTTCATTTAGGATGCTGAACCTGCGAAATGACTTCTTGCGTAAGAAATTTGATGGTGAGTTTCTTGCAATGTGTAATAGTGTAACTGTCAAGTAGTAATTCTTGGGGATCACTTGATTAATTGCCTCACTCTTGCTATTTACTTGGAGCATTACTTTTACCATGGTATTCGTTGTTGTGACGCTTTTCTTATTTTGCATACTTTGTTTTGCAGGGATGAAGTATGATTTGAGAAGGGTAGAGGAGGTGTATTATGATGTGAAGATTCGAGGACTTGTACCAGGGGAGTCCAAACAAGAGGGAGCTTAAAGAGAATGCCGCACTTCCTCACCGCGTGGTTTGGCATTTGAGACCCATCATGTGTGCTCCTGACACTCCGGCTAAACTCATCTGGATTTTCTAATGCTGATCGGCTTACTGCATTACTGCTTTTAAGGTGCTGCAAAATTTATCCGAATTCTTCTAAAAGTAGGCGCATGACAGATATATTCAGATCTGTTCTAATGAAAATGATCGATCTCGACTGACGATTAGTTTGTGATCATGGCAAGCGACTGATAGCCAAGCAGAAGATTGCGAGACAAATTTTCTTCGAGTCTGCTTGCTGCCTAGAACCGTTTACTGTCCTTGAAGTGGGGTCAGGAGGAACTATAGTTTCTAGGTGTGAATTTGTGCCATCTTACAGTATCTTCGTAGTGTTGAGGTCTCTAATCTCGATAGATCATATGGACATGAAAAGGTGTCAACCACCAATCTAGTGAAACGGTGGAAGCTATACAGTGAATCATATATCAAGGCTTTGGGAGAATTTAGTAAATATAATTTTTAAGTTTCGAGAATTGTAAAATACCAACATACGTGGGAATGACATATATATAGGGCCTATGTTTACATGTCGAATTATGTTGTTTGTGACACTAGTACCAATCTGCTACATGGTACGTATGTGTGGTTTTAAAATCAAAGTCAATCTCATTTCGAAGGTTAGCATCATATATGGGCGTTACAATGAATCCATAATAACTCGTAAGTATACTATAGTCCAGCGATTTAAGATGTAAACAAATAAATAATTGTCCTACACTCTATATAACTTATATATGTGACTACTTGATACCAATTAACCATGTGCCTGTACTCGTGTAAATATGCAATTTTTTAAACAAACATTTTTAGAAAGAGTACACATAATATTTGCAACAACAAAATATCTATTCATTTCGTTCTATATTATAATCATAAGACGTTTTAATTTTTTTTAAATTTAAACTTACTTAGGGTTGACTAAGTTTATAAAAATAGCAGCATTTATAACATTTCATTAAATCAAACATTAAATTTATTTTGATACTATATTTGTTTTATTTTATGTTTAAAATATTGTTATATTATTTATTATCTTATTCAAATATAAAAGTTTGACTTAAAAGAAATTAAAATAAATTATAATATAAAACAGGGGGTATAATTGGGATGGAGTCCTAGACCACACCATCAACCGACAGTACAACTCTCTTTTAATCTATTCTACTTCAAAAGGCACCCATGTGAGCTTCTCAAGACCTGCTCCTCCATCTATGTGAAAGAAGAGGAGATGAAAATTTCCATGTGAGCGTTCTCAAGACTTGCCCCTCAATTTGTTTGGAAGGAGAGGAGACTGGGAGAGGGTCCTCATTGAAGCATGGCTTTTAATGAGTATTGCATTGTCATATAGAAAACGGCATTCCATTAACTCGCAATAGCCATCTATCAATATTCAATTCTCTCATGACGAGAACTATATGTTAAATAATAATGATGAAAAATTAATTTAAGCAAAATTGATAAAATAATTTATATTAAAATTATTATTATTTAATTGGTTTATATTTAAAATTATTTATAAAAAATATATGATAAGCATATGTGCGCGTTAACATAGTTAAAAAAAACTATGCCAAAGAATATATTTTTGTTTATTTATGTATAGGAATTATATTTAGAAAATAGATAAAAAAATTGCTAAAAAATTAGAGGAATTTTGAACAAAAATTAAGAAAATAATTATCTGAATTAGCTATAATAATGAATTGTATTTGCTGACAGCTTGAAAGATCCATGTACATTCAGTCTAGTAGGAGATGGGCTGAATCCTGCGAGTAAATGGGTCAGCAGAGTGGGAATGGCCCAGCAGCGTGGGCGCGGAGAGGCGCTATGGGTAATAGATGGGACATGCTGTCAGTGAGTGCTAGCGCGCGCGCAGAGAAGTGCTACGGCTGACAAACAAGCTAGGGCTGTCAGCGAGCATAGGCGTGAGCGTGGAGAGACATTGCAACCAATAGGTAGGTTTGAACAAGCAACGTGTCACGTGCTAATACCTCATCATGGATAGTATTTATCTCTGATGGACCAAAGAAGAACTCATCGTAGATTAGCCCAAGCAGCTCGACCCATTATAGGTAAGGCTTTACTGTGACGGGCCCATTTCTCTACTTGTCATAGATAAGTGTACAATAATTCTGACAAATCCAGAAGTTAGCCCGTTAGAGGTAATTCAGTTACCTGTGACGGGTCTTTATTAAAAACCCATCATAGGAAGGGTTTTGAAGCTAGAATGGGTTTAGGATGGCACCTGTTTGAGGTGAGTGAACATCTCTGATATATATATGATTTCACAACCTGTCAGAGGTAACTTGGCACACCTCTAACTTATTGTGTATTTTTAATCGATATATGTATGATGACTTCTACCTCTATGTAGATATGTAATAAAAAAATTTAGACAAAATAATAGCTAGAAATACAAACATCACAAAAAATTGACTTATAGGTTAAAATCCTAAGTTATAGCAATCAATTTATTTGTAATGGGCTAGAATGAAAACCTATGACAAGTAAGTTAGCTATAATGCATTTTATTTCTTGGCCGTAAGTTAGCCATGATATGTTTTATTTCTAAACCCGTCACATTTAAGATATATGTGACAGATTGTTTAAACCGATCTGTCATATATAAGTTGACTACTATGACTTAGGTTTTTAACCCTAAGTCATAGCTATCGGGCAGATCCCACGCCGCTGTATCTCCCTATGTCATCGCATTTGATCGAGCTTCTCACGTCTCACGACCTCATTGTCGGCCTCCGCAAGCTCCCCTCGCGTCCATAAGCTTTTACACACTGGCCTTCCTGAGTTCCCTATCGCCAGCTTCCCTAAGCTCCCCACGCGTTCATAAGATTCACCATCGGCCTCCTCGGGCTCCCTATTGCCAGCTTCCCTCCCTGTACGTCCCTGTACGTCCATGAGATTTGCCACTGGCCTCCTCGAGGTCTTGCATGTTGGCCTCCTTGAGCTTCTACATGCTAGGCTTCGTCAGTTTTTTAACTTTCTCAAATATTTTTTTATCTAGATCTTACGAATTTATAGCTATATAAACTACAAAACAAATTTAGGAATTTACTAATTTTAAATTAATTAATTTTTATAATTGTCATGCTTTATTAATTTAGTATTGACACGTGCTATTTAGTTTAGTTTGAAGCCATAGTATCCGGTAACCAAGTTTGTACTCGTAAGTATTAGCACCAAGTATATATATATTTTTAAGTTTTTGGCTCGAAATATCAAATGACATCGTTATATTACTATGTAAATGAATTTTGAATACATGTCTTAAATTATAAAATTGTATACATATGTATATGTGGATATGTGAGTTTGTTGTTAATTATATGGATTGTATTATCTATTTGTGGCTTGGATAATAGGTTTCTAGAAATATTTCCTATCTATATTATAAAGGATGTGGCTAGTCATTTCTAAAGCTAGTAAAAAAAATTAATTTTTTTTATGTTTATGGGTTTTAATGTAAAGTTGTCATGGTAACCTAGTGATAGGCTATAATAAAAATCCGATAAAAGATATTAGCTATAATGGGTACAAAATTAGCCTGTCGATTGTCTCTAACGTGTCTAGCTCGTTACATACCTTTGATATATTCTTGATATGAGTTTATATTATTATGTGAGAACATGAAGTCATCCATGATTATTTATTTACGTCAATAACTAATTTCGATATAGATGTGGATTTAGATCCGTTGAATGTGGACTGCTCCTTTGCAGTGATGCATTAACTTGCTCTTGTAGCTTTGGACAGAAGGATCATTAAATATTCAAGGTGCTGACTGAATGCATGTTACGATAGAATGTCTTCAACAAATTTCACATAAATTATAAAATACTAAAAATATCTCTTTTGAATGAGTTAACAAAATTAATATGACTGAGTGGTTTACTAATTCCTCGTTAAAAAACAACTCCCCTCTGTCCTCAATCTTTTAGAAGAACGCTAGCAAAAATAGCACGAGACACCTCTTTTATTGATGTTTTCTCTGTATATTTACATAGACCAATTCTGAGTATAGTTTGGTACGAAACTTCTTGGAAGCTGCCTCGTAGTTCACAGGCACCCAAAATGCTCCCTGTCAGCTAGGGTCTACACGCAAATAGGTGCCATCATGAAGAAAAAAGGAATATGTTACATCAAATGTGGAGAGACTAAAGCCATTCACACTGCGCTGAGATGACGTGTGATTTTAACCCTCCACGTCAGCCTCGCCGCTCCACGTTTGCCCAAGTCGTGCCTCCGCAGCCGTGCTCTGCAGAGATCACGCGTTCGTCGTCAGGGAGTGGGCAGGGAAGCACCGAGGCACTGCGTTAGCCAGGGCAAGGCCCGTGCGCTGCTCCCACCGGACCCAGCTCGCCCCCACCCTCTCACCATCCTCGAGCTCCGACGACGGCGGCAAGATACGGAAGAAGTTGCGACGCGGCGGATGTGAAAGAGAGAACGAGCATACAGGGAAGGAGGGAGAAGATGAGCCTATCGCCATGGACGGCGCAGAGCTCGTCGTGCTAGATTTGTGGCTCGACTGAGGAAGCAGCCGGCCGGGGAGAGGAGGGGTGGGGATGGGCGGCGGTAGCCAAATGAGGTGACGACTTCCTCGTGGCTAGATCGGAGCAGAAGTGTAGGAGCTGTGGTGGCTGGAGCTATGATCGTTTCTATAGCAGGGAGAGGGCATCGGCCGACGGAGATTGACGAGCCACGGCGGCCGGTGTCGCCTTCGTGGAGCTCGCGCTGGCTGGTGGAGGAGGCGCCGCGCCATTGAGCTTCTCAGCGTTGTCGACCTCGTCCGCACCGCGCCACCGAGCTCTACTCCCCGCGGCGCGAGGTAGTGAGGGACGGCGAGCTTTCGACCAGATTCGGCTCCTCTGCCAAGCTCCATTCCCGATTCACCTGCCGTCGAGCTCCAGGCGCCGGAGAGGGGAGAGGCGACGCCGCCAGGATGGGCGCCGCCAAAAGGGATTGGGGTGGTGACATTTATATTTTTTCCTTATTTTTAGGGTGTCTATTGCAAATTGTTAGACTATTTTGTAAATAAAAAAGATGAGTCCTAAAATAAAAATAGCTGATATGAAAAATTGAAGACACCTATAACCATTTTGCATTGGAGAAAAACAGAATTTGAACATATGGTATTAGCCTATGTGGCACACGGAGACCACTTACAGAAGTAGCTTGCACTAGAAATACTAAGGCATTGTTCTTTTAGGGAGGGAGGTGGTTGAACTGTTTTTCCGTTTTATATGAACATACTTTTTAAACTACTGCGTTTTAATAAGAAATTTTTATATAATTTTTTAAAATTAAATAAATCTATTTTTAAATTTATATTTACTAATACTTAATTAATCTTATATCGTTTTCTGTGCCATTAAAAATTTCCCTCAACCTCGGCTAAAGAGCATAACCTAATTTGAGTAAGCCAAAATACTGTAGAAAATTTTGGTAAAAAATATAAAAGAAAAGATAGTGTCATTACTCATATACTCCGATACTCATGGATGTCAGTCAGTATCACATGGGTCATGGCCAAGAAAGTCAAAGTCATCTTCTACCTAGGTAAAAACACACCAAACAACACCAAATCATGCACGCATGGCCTTTGCACGTTTTCATGCACAGGCCTATGCATGGCTAGCTAGCTGCAACGTGTCCATTCCTTAGAACTGCCCAGCTCCACGCGTTTTCCGGTTGCATTATGCAGCCTAGCTAGCTTGCAGCTGATAGCTTATGCCATATGGCCAAAGTAAATAAAATCAATTGTAATAGAAAAGCGTTTATCTGATGTGATGAATCTCGCAATTATTATCTCTGACGAAGGTACTGGGACAATGTTGCTATATCTACCATCTAAATATATAAATACTTGTAGCATTTTAAACTTATTTATAGATTTAAACATTTATAGAGTAGTATTTTTTTCTACAAACTACCGCTCATTTAATTTTTACCAAATCTTATTTTCAATCATCTTTCTTCTCCTTAATCATCCCTTATTTAATAAATAGCATCATAGTTTTTTATTTTATTCATATTCCTGTAGGTAGAAGGAGTAATTAACAACGCTGTCTCTTTTTTTATCGCTACGTTTAATACAGATCATGTACAAGTAGTACCTTGCTGCTGCCATGATTGTAAACACATTTACATGGCTAGTAGCTAGTAAACGTGCATCTAGGAAACAGTAAGTGCATCTATTTGAAATAACTTTTAATTAATAGTTAAATTAACAATATAATATATATTCAGTGTCACACATATAACATAAATATTCGTATTGTAAAGCGTTTCACATAATGTTAATTTATAATAATTAATAACATGCTATGAAAATAAATTAATGGTCAAATTACGGTACCAAACACCTAATGCACCTCGTGCCTTGGATGGAGGGTGCGCTTGAACGTCACGCGCATTTATCAAATCCGGCTGTGGGAAGGCCGTGGCGTCCGAGAAGGCGACGACCGTTCCACCTGACACTAGTACTTATATTACGCATGCTCGCGTAAACACTCCCGGCAGCCGGAGCTCCCAGGCGTCTTCCCCTCGGCTTCCCGCCTCCCCTCTCCCCTCCGGCCCGCAGCCACCTCGCGGCTCCTACCTGCTGGTCCACCGCACTGGCGGCGCGCGCGCACGGTGAAGGGGATCGATCGATCGGTCGGGTGAATTTTCTCTTGCTGCCGCGCTCCGTGCTGTTTTATGGTTCTTGTTGTTTTTGCTTTGTTTTCCACTTGTGGAAAACCCTCCGCTTTACCGATGAGCGGAGGTGAAAAAGGATTCGTTTCACTTTTCCTGCTTTGCGCTGATGAATGTCGCCGGCTCGCCGCTGTTATCACTCTTTGGTGGAAAGAATTGAGGTTTTCTTCTTCTTCTTCTTCTTTTCTGCATTGCAGCATTGCGGGAATCGGAACTAGCTGATCACTCGGCGGCTATGGAGCAGAACGCCGCTTCAGCAGGATGGATGAAGGGACTGGAGGGCGAGCCGGAGTGGGATACTATGGACTTGGAGGCCGTGGCGACGGCGGCGGCAGCGTCTGATGCGTTCCTTCTGCCAGATCCTGATGTCCACTACTGGAACGATCCTTCTGCTGCTGTTCTTCTTCCAAACCAGGAAAGAAACCATTGCCGCTTCAATGAATTTTGATCTGCATTTTTACTGTCTAGTACATGGAGACTTCCTTCAGAGATGCACTTCGAGTGGTGAACTAAGAATAAAAATTTAGAGGGTGTAAATGGAAAAAAAATGGCATAAGGATAGCAACTAAAGCAGAAGTCGAATATTGTTTGGATCCAAAATCATTTATGAATTGGACATGATCATACCAAATAAATTTACCCCTCAACTATCATCGAAGGAGTCCGAATTAGCCCCCAGGAACTCGGCAACAGGGTTCTGTTTGTTACCGTGGCCTTCCACCGGGGTATGATAAGGATGACTGGCTGGTACGGTTTGGTAAATTTTGTTTGAATTTTTTAAAAAGGAAAAAAATCCTATAAATACTACATGGTTTGTATGACTATCTGGTGAAGAAAATTGTTGAAGAAGATGAAGTAGACATCAAATTTCATTTACAAACCGAAAGGGCTACTTAAAATAGGAAAAAAAAATAAAGAAGTGATAATATGGTATTTAGATTATGGACTATAGACTTCTAGTTGTGGACATCGAAATATGGTATATGCATTGTTAACAAATATGAGTTTGTGGTTGCTATATATCAATGATTGTGAATTATATATGTTTTCCTATTGTCAATTATCATGTATACTAATGTCCAAATTATAGCATAGGTCATGCCAAAATTAGTGATGTATCTAAAATACAACTTCATAATAATTATATAAAACTAAAAATGAATAAAAATTATTGAAACTCCACTATACTTGGTTGCCAGCCACTAATGCTGTGACCTCATTTGACTAGCACGTGCCAGGCTGCATATGCATGCCTGCTATCTACTTGTACTCACCTAACTGAACTCTAGGAAATCAGTGGGCTGAGCTGCAGTAGGAGGTCACGGCCCACCTTTCAAACTAAAAACACACCATGAAGTGTCTTAGCTTGAAAATTAATCAAGAAGCAAGTTATCAAGTGTTTAGTATTATTTGGAGCATTATATTTTGTCTAGGATCAATCAGTTTTGCTTTTCTTTATTGCATGTATTATGCAATGCTATTTTGATATACCAATTTGATTCTGTGTAATCTCAAATATGTACATATAAAATCAATATTGATATTTTTTCTTCATTGCAGATGGAGGATATATTTTATCCAGCTCATGAGGATGACATCCAACAGATGTTACAAGGGCCTCGAGATGAAAGCGATCTGGGCAAACGTTTGGCAGGTACGAGGAAGTATTGCCTATTTTCAAACTTTACACGTGCCAATCAGCTTGATAGAACTATCCTAGCAGGTGAATCTTCTTCACTCACTATGAAAGCCAACATGATAGTCCAAGCATCTCCAGACCCTATAGTAAATCTTTTAGGTATGGATAATCACTACAAGAGATATTACATTTTGTGACATTGTGTTTTTTTATTGTCTAAGAAAATGTCATAGATTGGACTCATTAAGACAAACTTATGCTTCAGATTTCATACCTAAGGAAGGTAGTAGATGTGGCGTGCGAGGTGCTCGGAAGAGACTAGCATTTCCATCTGTAAGAAAGAAATTTTATTGGATATGTTCCTTTAGTTATAAACTACATAAAAGGGGAGACTAATTATAGTATTGTCAATGTTCCATGTGAAAAAAATTATAATTTTAGATAGGTATAAGTCGATATTACACTCATCTATTACCTATGTATAAAAGATATCCTATCAACTACAAAACAAATACCTATACCTCTTAACTATGAAAACCAAGCAAAATACCACCATAACAGCAATACAACTCGGTTTTAATAGTGATTTTTTAATTATTTTTTCATCCAAATACATATTTTTTATTTACATGTAATTATGTAACTATCTTTTGCATCTCTTACTAATTAGGTGTTGTATTTTTAAATATATAATGCTGTTAACTTTTGGATATAATATTTGACTATTTATCTTAAAAAAATTATTTACTTTGTTGCGACTTATTTTACCATTAAAAAAACTTTAAGCATGATTTGTATTTTTTTCATATTTACATTGAATTTTTAATAAGACTAGCCAAATGCCGTGTCCAAAGCAACAGTGTCACATAATTAAAAATGGAGGGAGTATAAGTTGAATAAATATACTATTTGGACTTCAAAATCATGAAAACCATTAAAACTAGATTATATTACACTTGGGCCAAGGCGTATTTTGTCTAGGTTTGATAGCTAGGTTTTGTAGCTGAATGGTGTTCTTTAAAGATAAACCTGACAGTTTATCTCTCTTAGATATAACCATTTTGTTGGTTTACAAAGAGCTCTATTTGCGGAGTCTTATGTTTTCCATTACACCCTCTTTGAGTTTAGATTTTTGATTTGTTATCACCCATCAATTTATAATGTTTTTTATAACAATTTTTGGATATATATCCTCACAGAAACCACTTTGCTCTAAAACCACTAGAGGCAAAAGACATTGTCGAAGGAAAAATAATGCTCATTGGACATCGAATGAAGTGGCCAAGTTAGTAAAAGGCGTTTCCAAATATGGGGTTGGAAACTGGACTAAGTTGAAGAGGGACTACTTTTCAACTTCTCTTAGAACGGCAGTTCATTTGAAGGTATAATATGTTACTTATTTGTGATATACTGCACCAAAATAAATCATTTATTGTCAAATAGGTGTTTCATAGTATTTCATGATCCAGGATAAGTGGAGAAATTTATTGAAAGCCTCTGAGAACAAGTTCACCTCCAAAAAGAAGGTAATTATGTACTGCTAGAATTCATCCTTGTAGTTCTGCAGATTTCATTCTTATATTTCTTAAACTCCCACCAGGAAAAGGCACAAAAGACAATGTTGCAACCTCTAGGTATGCCATTAATTGGACAGATCTAGCAGTTAGCCTTTGAACACCCTTACCCAAGACCAAAGCACTCCTAAGAAGAGTTAGCAACAGCTAGGAATGTCCTTTCTTTTTGGAATACAAAGCACAAGGTCAGTGCATAGATGATGATGATTAGTAGAGTAGATTTTTGTACAGGACCATCCAGAGATGGAACAGTTTCTCTCTTCCCTAACTATTACCCTTTACATGTTTTTTGTATTTTGATTACCAGTCTTCATCTTTGTAATTTTGTAGTTGGACTATAAATACTTTATTATTAACGAAATGGAGGGAGTTCTATCGCTAGGCTCTTACATGGTTCTAGTGCAATTTAGTTGTCAAGTTTGTGTTCTGAAGCACACAATTACTTTTGGTTAATTCTCAAACATTTGCCTGCAAACATGAAAGTTCAAGGCGAGGTTCTTGTTTTGTTCCCAAGTCATTGCGTAGTCCTTTTGTGAAAATTTTTAGGCTTTGAGCTTAATTGAAATGGCAAATGTCAATGTTCAGGATGTTGAAATGTAACTTTTCCAGATTTCTTTTTACTCTAAATACATAAGAGTGGAAAATTCGTCATTACTGTTCTCCTGCATATAACTTATTTGAATACTGAATATGGTGATAAATCTAGATTTAGACTTGTGTTGAATGAAATGCTATCAGGTACAAATCCATTCTGGAAATATGAACCGAGTTTATGCCATTACAACTGTTGCCATGAGAAAGAGATGCCACTCCAATGCATGCTGATCTTAGGCAGGAGATATATTAGCAAGGATGGTTCCAACCCTTTACATTAAGGATTTTTTTACAGTGCTCCAAACTTGTTTACACAGTCCATTACACGTTAATCCAATGGATAGCATTCGTCTTACCTCATTGGAAGCAATAGAACATTAAAAAGGAAACAAACTACTGCGTCAAGCTGCTATATAAAGTATTGTGGCCAACATATTAGGTAATTAATTCAATAAACTCAGTTGCTATATTTTTAAATTCGAATTACAATACACAAAAGTACTTAATTTTAAATTTTGAACTTTGCATATATATACATATGAGAAATTTAAATTTTATGATCAAATCCCATAGGAAATTTGATAATAGGACATGAACATTCAGAATATATATAAACAATTCCAGTGCTTATAAAAAATTACAAATATTTAGTACTGTATTTTGAAAGACACTATCTCCTAGCTAATATACTGAGGCAGCGATGCCATGGCCTTGTGGTCTTCAACCATTTGACTGCCATGGCAGCACCTATAGGAATTCCAAAAACCCAAACCCAAAGCGACGACGGATCGGCAGGAGGGGCGTAGCGGGAGCAGGAAAATGTCTTACCTCTAGCCGCCAAACCATCGCCGCCACTGTTGCCGGTCGGCCTCACCTTACCGTTAGAGCTCAAATGCACTGTCTACCGTTACGAGAATATTTGTTTAGTACCGGTTTAAAATGTAGTATTGATTTTAAGAACCGAGACCAGTAAACTAAAGATACAAATATCTCTCCGGCCTTGCACGCGTTATCAATTCAACTACGTTGTATATGTGAGTTGGACAGAGATAATTTTCTTTTAAATTCAAATTTTTTTAGTGTCAGTTAATAACATCAATCAATCTATACTAAAATTATCTTTAGTATTAGTTGCTGTTTATTAATGGTGTGTCAAGCCATTCACACCAGTAGATGTACTATGCCTCAAGGCAGAGTAGGGAGCCCGGGCTGGCCTGAGCTAGAGGAGGAAGGTGGAAGAAAAGAAAAAGGAGAAAAGGAAAGAGAAAGAAAAGAGAAGGTGGATTGAGCTAAAAAAATAAGTTAGCAATGTGAATAGACTAGTGTGTGAGGGTTTTGAGACGGAGGGTTTGTACTTTTGGAGGGGAAAAAGAAAGATGATAAAAAGACAAATGCCTTTAAAATAGACAAAACAATAAACTCAGTGTAAATTTTCGAAATTCACAACAAAAGAAAATTGCTTTTAAATCTTATTTAAATTTTAGAATGGATGATGTATTAGGCTAATCGCACTTTTAACAAATAAATTGGCGAGTACATTATTTATGAAGCTTTGTTTAGCTGTTTAAGTATACAAACACTGTATCACACATCCTGTGTGATGTTAACTTTTAGAGCGCCTGAGTACGGAAGAAAAGTAAAATTTTTACCCATCGTGTATTTATGTATTAGTTACACGCGGGTTAAATTTTCACGCTACGCGTAATATATTATAGCACACCGATGTGCGTGCTTTAGCACTATCATCCACCTTAAGGTTTATCCTTAAGCTACGTATTTTAGCTAGTTATGCCAAACATTCAGCATATTTAAGCTCGCTATGCCAAACATTACGCTTAGTACACTCAAGCACATCTGTACATATTTGTTATTTTAAAGGCTGGAGTAAATATCTATACTAAGACCCAATGGTGATGATGAATAGTAAATCTTTCACCACCTACCACCACTGCTATGTGGGGCCACCGAGTATTGAACCACATGCCCCATAGAGAAAAGGCGTAGTAGTATTTTAGTAGAGTGCTTGACCGTGTTACTCCTATAAACAAGAAAAAAAAATGGGGCTCACAAGTAAATGGATGATGTTACTTGTGTCAGATGCAGAACATTCATAATCTACGGTTGCATGTGTTTGCAACTTTGCGCTACGAATTCTACCAATACACTGTATTCCCAATTTCTTTTAATAAAATGGGATTACTATATATGTGTTACCCATTTTAGGATTTATGTCGAATTTCTAACATTTGAATCTCATTTTCTCCGCCCAAAATACGTTATAGTATAATTATTGTATTTTTTGACTTTTATACTGTATGGTTATTTTTTAGTCCGTATTAATGCATGGGTATTTAGCTAGTTTTCATTGAAATAAGGAGGCCTCTTTCAGAAATGTACTTTCATGGACGCACTTGTATCCAGCTTGTTTGCTCAATGTGCTCCATAGGGGCAGAGCTTAGGCTCGACCAAAGGAGTTTACAGCTGCACCTTTCAAATTGAATTTGCACCATGAAGTATCTTAGGGTGATGGTTCTAAATTAACCAAGAAGCAAGTTATCAAGTGTTTAGTAGTATTTGAAGCACACTTTGTCTAGGATCAACCAAATTTGCTTTCCTTTGTTACATTTATTATGCACTACTATTTTGATACATCTATTTGATTTTGTGATATCTAGTTTTCTTCATTGAAGATGGAGGATATATTTCATCCAGCCCATGAGGACGACATCCAACAATTGTTACAAGGGCCCCGAGATCAACCTCGACAAATGGTTGACAGGTATAATGTTTAGGAACATTTATCTATTTTACAATCTTTATACATGCCAATATTACATTTATATAACTATTCTAGTAGGGGAGCGCTCATTCACTACGGAAGACGCCATGGCAGTCCATAAGCCTCCAGACCCCATACTAAATCTTATAGGTATGAATAATATGTCTCCACTAATACAAATCAATATATAATTAGTCATGAACTTATTGAGACATACCGATGCTTCAGATTTCATACCAAAGGACGGTTGTAGGTGAAAGTGTGAGAATGATTGATTCTATTTCCTACCAAATGATCGGGACGGCTCACAAGGCAACCACAGTCATGTCACGATTAATCTACTATAATTATACTTTCTATAATTGCAATAAACAAACACTCTCTCGTAATCTAATCAGAAGTATCGTTAACATTTAGGTTGGATCAAAACTCCTGAAATATTGAGGTAGGAAGACCCTTGATAAAGACGTCGGCATACCGGAATATGTAGAACCCAAACGTGACCGAGGACGATCTTCTCTCGAATAAAATGGAGATCAGTCTCAACATGCTTTGTCTGCTGATGCTGCACTGGGTTGCTGGAGAGATATACAATACTGATATTGTCGCAATAGACCAAGTTAGCATAGCGAGGGGAGTGGCGAAGCTCAAGGAACAGCTGTCGCAGCCAGATAGCTTTAGCAATACCATTTGCCACAGCACGATATTCAGGTTCGGCATTCGATCTGGACACTGTATGCTGACACTTGGAAGACTAGGACACCAAGTTATCCCCTAGAAATACTGCGTAGCCAGAGGTCGACCAGCGAGTGTCAGGACAGCCAGCCCAGTCGGCATCCGTGTAAACAATAAGATCTACGGGTGAAGATCGGCCCATGGTCAGCCCAAGAGATAGGGTGCCCTACAAGTAGTGCAGGATCTGCTTGAGAGCAACGAGGTGCGGCTCTCGAGGATCATGTATATAGAGGCATATCCGCTGAACTGCAAAGGTAATGTCTGGTCGGATGAAAGTCAGATACTATAGAGCACCGGCTAGGCTATGGTATTATGTAGCATCAGCGACAGGCAGTCCATCAGTAGATAATTTGGAGTTTAGATCAACAGGCGTGCTGCACGGCTTGCACGCACTCATCCTAGCACGCTCCAAAATATCCTGACTGTACTGCCGCTGAGAAAGGAACAAACCATCTGCAGAGCGTGTCACAGAAATGCCTAGAAAATAATGTAGTTGACCCATATCCGTCATAGCAAACTCACGCTGCAGAGCCTCAATGATGTGCTTGAGTAATCCAGTAGAGGAGGCGGTGAGGACAATGTCATCAACATATAGCAGTAAGTAGGCCGTGTCTAGACCGCAACGATATATGAAGAGCGAAGTACCTGACTTTGTTTCAATAAATCCAAACGACATGAGGTGAGAGGTGAACCTGTGATGCCAAGCACGAGAAGCCTGCTTCAAATCATATAAGGACATGTTGAGCCGACAGACAAAATCTGAGCGAGAAGAATCCACAAATCTAGAGGGCTGCACGCAATACACTGTCTCAGTGAGAGTGCCATGTAGAAATGCATTCTTCACATCTAGTTGATGAATAAGCCAGTTCTGAGATAATGCCAGGGAGAGAACAACTCGAACTATCGCAGGCTTGACAACGGGATTGAAAGTTTTATCATAATCAACACCGGGCCGTTGTGTGAAACCCCGCAGTACCCAGTGAGCCTTGTAGCGATCAAGAGACCCATCAGCGAGCAATTTGTGTCGATAAATCCACTTACTAGTCACAATATTGACGCTAGGAGCGCGAGGCACAAGACTCTAGGTGTCGTTGGCAATCAGAGCGTCATACTCAGCCTGCATAGCAAAGCGTCAATTGGGGTCTGACAGTGCATCACGAACGGAGCGAGGAAGAGGTAACATGGGCACAGTGTGGAGGTTGAGGCGATCCATGGGCTATGCAATGCCAGCTTTGCCACGTGTGCGCATAGAGTGCGCATTGGTGACTGGAGGGATGATGATCGGTCGAGTGGCAGATATGTCACGGTGTGAAGGGCCTCAACCCAGTAAGTTGGAGGAAGACTCGCCTAAAACAAAAGAGAGCGCAGATCATTATTGATGGTACAAATGGAATGCTCTGCTTTACCATTTTGTTGGGAAGTGTATGGGCACGACATGCGGAGGGCAACACTGTGGGAGAGAAAAAACGTGCGGGCCTGGGAATTATCAAATTCACGGCTATTGTCGCACTAGATGCTCTTGATGGTGGTGCCAAACTATGTGCGAATATAAGCAAAAAAGGTAGAAATAGTAGAAAATATCTCGGATTTGAGATGAAGGGGAAAAATCCAAATGTAGTAAGAGCAGTCATCAAGAATAACAAGATAATATTTGTATTCTGACACACTAACAAGTGGAGAGGTCCATAGATCACAATGGATTAAATCAAAATTATGAGTAGCACGAGAGGTAGATGAACTAAAAGGTAGACATACATAACGACCGAGTTGGATTGCATGACATATATGATCAATATCATCTTTATTGCAGGAAATGACATTGGACCTAATATGTTTGGACAGAATTTCACGCCCAAGATGACTGAGACGACGATGCCAAAGGAATTTGGGCGCGGTGATAAACGCGGAGGTGCTGGTAGATGGTGCAAAAAACGGGTAGAGGTCACCGAAACTATTGCACTTGACAATCATGTTTCTGGTTTACAGATCCTTCACAGAAAGACCAAATGGATCAAACTCAATGGAACAATTATTGTCGGTGGTAAACCAATAAATGAAAATTAAATTCTTAATAATGTAGGGTGATACCGGAACATTATTAAGAGCAAGATCACTGTGCGGTAAGGAAAAACGATAGGATCCTGTGGCTGTGATAGGAAGTAAAGCACCATTTCCCACGACGATAGATGAAGGAGTATATGAAGAGGGTGGGAAAATGGTGGAGAGTATACCAACATCCGAGGTCATGTGTGAACCGGCATCCGTATCAGCATACCACTCAGAGGCCAGTTGGTTCAGCGTCATGGTGTTGAAGGAGTGCGCCAGGGAGTCCTGGTGCCAGGACTCTCCGTGAGTGGGCGTCCAAGGCGCCGCCTGGTACGCTGGTGAGGGTGCCTAGAAGCCCGGCGATATAGATTCTCCGTAGTACGTGCTGAACGGGGGTGGTGGGACACTGTATGCGCCTCCATAGGTGCCGGAAAGAGCACCGAAACCACCATAGTGCGGGCCTGCGTGGAACGTAGGCTGTGGCGGCGGAGGTCGGCCGGACTGGTCGTACGGCCACATGCACACGGTTCTAGCCCAAGGGTGGGTGAAGGAGGGGTACACGACCGTACCGGGAGGGGTGCCGCCTTGTCCACATGGGGCTGCTCTAGCAGAGGACGCTGGAGAGTTGCCACCAGCAGAACCACCACGTCCACCACGGCCACGGCGGCGGCCGTTGCGCTGTCCTCCGGTTGGTGCAACGGGGTGCGGAGGAGGAGGCGCTCCCAAACGGGGAGCAGCGGTGGCACCTGGAGCCGCTGGACTTGGCATCGCAACGACGAAGGCGGCCGGTAGGGACGGAGGACGAGCGTCAATCTCCATCTCCTCCAACAGAATGTGTGTATGCTTCAGTAAATGTCGGAAAGGGCTTGTGCATCTTGAGGATGGACACCATATGGCGAAAGATGCCACTGAGGCAACGGAGAAGCATGAGAACCATTTGCCGGTTATCAATAGGGTCACCGAATTCAGCGAGGGAGGCAACCATGGATTCAAGGTGGCAGCAGTAGTCGGTAATGCTCAGAGACTCCTAGCGGAATGTACGGAACTGTGTCTCCAGGAGAAGAGCACGGGACTCCTTCTGGCCGAGGAATTCGTTCTCGAGGTAGCACCACGCGTTGCGGGCACGACCTTTCCGCATCATCAACGACTGCTGTAGATCGCTAAAGACGGTGTTGTAGACCTATGTGAGGACACATCAATCCGTCTGGAGCGCGCAGGGAACGCTTCATCCTCGAGGACGTGGCAGGTGAGGGCATATTTACCGAGGATGGTGAGCAACATGCCGCGCCATTTGGTGTAGGAGTCCGTGGCCTTATCGAGGACGATGGGGATGAGTGCCTTGACGTTGACAACGGCAGTGGCTTGTGCCCAGAGAGCCGCGTGAGCGCTCTCGTACGCGTCCAAAGCGTCGTTGCAAAGGTGGGCTTCCTCAGCCCGACGCGCTTCATCAGCGTGAGTAGCATCGGCTGTGAGACAGCGGTCATCGGAAGTAGTGGCACCATCGTTTTTGCCAGCCATGAGGGGCAGGACTAGTGATCGGCAGCCGATCAGAATCGGATCGACAGCCGATCGTACGATCAGATCCGAGGGGTTGGCAGCCAATCGAAATCAGATCGGGAGTCGACAGCCGATCGTCCGATCGGATCCAAGGGGTCGATAGCTGATCGGAATTGGATCGGGAGCCGATCAGATCGGAGGGGTCGACAGTCGATCGATCAGAATTGGATCGGCAGCCAATCAGATCGGATGGGTTGGTAGCCGATCGGAATCGGATCGGGAGTCGACAGCTGATCGTCCGATCGGATCGGAGGGATCGGTAGCCAATCGATCGGAATGGGGTCGGCAGCCGATCGGAGGAATCTGATCAGAATCGGATCGGCAGCCGATCGATCAGAATCGGATCGGCAACCGATCGAAGGAATCTGATCGGCAGCCGATCGGAGGAATCGGGAGTTGATCAGATCGAAGGTATCGGATGGGCAGCCGATCGGATTGGAGAGATCGCATCAGCAGAAGCCAATCGGATCAGTGGATGATCGGATCGTCAGTAGAGCCGATCGGATCGGCAGTAGGCAGGATCCGATCGTGACCGATCGATGGGCGATCGGATCAACAGACAGATCAGATCGGCGGATGATCGGACCGATAGCAGGTAGGTTAGGTCGATCAGATCGACAGTGCGAGTGATGATCGTCGGGCGATCGGACCGATAGCAGACAGGTCAGATCGATCGGATCGACAGCGCAGGTGATGAGACTGGTGACACTTTCGACGACATGTAGTCAGCAACGGTGGTGACAATTGGATCGGCGACGGACGCTGGTTCGGGAGCGGAGGCAGGATTGGATCGGCGGTCATACCCGGTGATGAGGGCAGCTACGGGGCGGGCGATCAGATTGGCAGCACGGGCGATGAGACCGGCGACACAACCGGTGACGTGCAGTCAGCAACGGTGGTGGCGATCGGATCGACAACGGGCGCTGGTTTGGGAACGGCAGCGTTGCGGAGGCAGGGCGTTGGACCTCAGTAGTCTCTCACAACACAGTAGTGGCGGAGGAGGAGGAGGAGGTCGGATGACGACAGTAATAGCGTCAGCGTTTTTGGTTGCGAAAAGATAGCGGATTGGAACCGCTCTGATACCATGAAAGTATCAGAATGATTAATTCTATTATCTGTCAATGTATTAGTATATATAGGCGACCGAAGAGGCTCATAAGACAACCACACAGCTATGACACGATTAACCTACTATAATTACACTTTTTATAAGTAGGTGTGGTTTCTGAGGGGCTCACGAGCGATCGACATTTTCATTGGTAAACAAGAAATTTTATTGGATGTATTCCTTTAGTATAAACTACGTAAAAGAAAAAAATAACTATAAAATTTTCAGTACTTCATACGAAATAATTCCGGAAAAAGTTACGTTTTTTGATATAACCATTCATTTGGTTCACAAAGAGCTTCACTCATTGAGTTTAGATTTTTGATCAATTATCATATATATACCAATGAGAAATTTGCTATAGCAGTTTTTTATTATATTCACTGGAATTTCTATGCTTTGAAATCACTAGAGATGAAAGATATCATCAAAGAAGAAATAATGATCACTGGACATTAGAAGAAGTGACTAGGCTAGTAAAAGGTATTTCTAAGTATGGGGTTGGACGATGGACTGAGTTGAAAAGAGATTATTTCTCAACATCTATTCGAACTTCTGTTAATATAAAGGTATAATTCCTTACTGATTTATGATATATTGCACCAAAAATAAATGCATTGTTAGATGGTGTTGTCAAATATTAGTCTCACCATGTTTCATGATCTAGGATAAATGGAGAAATCTATTGATAGCCTGTGGAGTCAAGTTCACCTAAAAGAAAAAGGTAATTCTGTACTACATTTACAGAACACATTATTGGAGCACTGAATGTTTCATTCTCTCATTATTTGTTAACTCTCACCAGAGAAAAGCACAAAATACAATGTTCCAACCCCTGGATAAGTCATTGATTGAACAAATCAAACAATTAGCAGATATACACCCTTACCCAAGACAAAGCACCCCTAACAAATGATAGAATAGTTTAGTACTACATCCGTAAGTATACGAGGTATGAATTCGTACCCCAGACTTATATGTTTTTTGGACGGAAGGAGTAGGTTTTAAGTTTTAGTACAGTTAGCAACAGCTCGAAGAGCCTATTCTTTTTGGAATACGGAGTAGAAGATATCTGCGCATAGTATGGTGAATAGCAGAGTAGAATTTTAGTACAAGAACATCAAGAGGGGCAACATTTTATCTCCTCCCTAACTGGTGCCCTTTACATGTTTTTGTCGTTTTGGTTATCGGTATCTCCCTCAATCATTGTGATTTTGTAATTCAACTGTAAATACTTTTACAAAATGGAGGGAGTTATCTATATCCAGCTTCTTATTTGGTTAAATTGGAATTCAGATGTCAAGTTTGTTTGCTCAAGCCCACAATTTCTTTTGGTTAATCCTCAAGGATTGCATGCAAACAAGAACACTAAAAGCGACGTTCTTATTTTTCTCTGAAGTCATTGCTTAGTAATTTTGTCAAAATTAACAAATTTTTGCACTGCGAGCAAAATATTTCCTTGAAGAACCAATGTCAATATTCAGGATGTTCAGATGTGACTTTCCCATGTTTTTCTTTGAACTCGTGATACAGAAGAGCGAAAAACGCATCACTATTAGTCTCCTGTATATAAAATATTTGACAATTGAATATGATGAGAAATCTAGATTTGGACCTGTAGTGTTGAATGAAATGCTATACAGTACAAACCTATCCTTGAAGAGGAACCTGGAGTCCATGGCAATGTGCCATCTCAACTGTTGCCACGAGAAAGATGCCACTGCCAGGCATGTTTTCTTAGTTTGTTGGGTAGGAGAAATAGCAGCAAGGATGGTTCCAACTTCCAACCCCATACATTTGATCACACATTAGGCAGTGCAGTGCACCCAAAGAACCAAAATCTGGGACCTGTCCTGAGCACGTTGTGACAACAATAGATATGTAAGCTGAGAGAAACAAATTCCTGGACCTGCACAATCCTGAAAATCATTGAGCAACCTCGCATGCAAGAACGCACATCAACATCACAAAATACTGGTTCCAGGTCTGTGGCATAATGACACAACAATGTTGAGCAATCCACATGCTTGTTCATAAACTAACATCTCTTGTGACTCATAAGTGAAACAATCGCATCTTCATTGATAAAGACTTTTTGGGCGTAAATATATATAAAGGCTATTGCAACCTTCAACAATCTTATACACACAAGTACAAGCATAAGCAATAATGCCATAGATCCCAAGAATGTTGGGGTTTATAAGCTTCTTTAATTTGCTTTTCATATATCCCGGCTGCACTTGTGCAACTTGCAATGTTATCTTCACAAGTATAAAAATGGGTGTGTTATTGGTGCTTCAATCATATTATTTCTAGATATGATGAACAATCTTCTCTACTATGCATGTTCCAGTGCTACAATAACTTTCAAGTGATTGTCACTGTCAATATAAGACTTCACTATGACGACTTGCAGGGAATTACAATTCCACCACATGGGAAAATATATGTTGTTTAGCCTAGTACAATTAGCCAGATATACTAGCTCTACTATTGCACTTAAGTATGGGAATTTCAGTTCCAAATTTCCTTCCCCTCTTATCTAAGTTTATTGGATCCTGGTCTGCTTAAAATGACATTCTAGCCATAAGGTTTTAGCGTTACTGACCATTACAAACTAATCCTTCTTAACACCTTCCATGTGTAGTTAGACATAAGTACTAGAATTTCATTTATCACATGCTCTAGCTACTAGCTTAAGCATGATTTGGATTCAGTCAAATGTTTTAATTCAATTTAAACTCAAATTCAAAGAATGAGTTCACTTCCTCAATTTCATCATTCATTCATGATGATATTCAGACCATCATCATAATCAATTTAGGGAGGTTCAATTTGTATAGCATTCATTTCATAATAAATTCAATAATTTATACTACATGCTACTAAACTATTTCACTATATCTTGGTTCAAGACTTAGTACTTCACCATGTACTTTTATGCAAAAAATTTTATCCAAGCTCCCATAAACATCCATTAATTCCATTCTCAATATTTTTAATTTCTGGTTTATTAATTTTGTTCAATTTGTAGTTCACTACCAATGAGACTCAATTTCTAAAGGTAATTTAGCTCATGTTTGAGGAATAGGTTCCACAATCAACTCCTATTAGTCAAGTGAAATTTTATGCAACAAACTATTTGGGCTACTTCATTTCATTCTCAAACAAATCCCATTAGACCCTTCATAATGGACATGGGCAGGTATGCGACATACAATTACAAACACCTCTAAATTGTTTAGAGACAATGATTAAGCTATAATGACTTCTATCGGCTTTCCCAATCAATCCATGTCCTACATTCAGCAAGTGATATAGGCTCCTGATCATGATATGTGATTGGTGGCAATTTCTCAATGTTACGTGTCAACACATGGCATTGCTCTATTTTAGGATTCACCTAAAAATACATAGCTTCTAGCTTTCTCTATGTGTTGCATATTCAGGTGCTTCTCATCTTGCTCGCAATTATTTCCCACCTATGAGAGCAAGGTCCTCTAAGTATACTAGCGGTTATTATCGGTGCACACCTTATCACTGGTTTTTTTTTCCTTCATGGGAAAATTCTAGTATAGGTACTATACCGTTGTCTAGTCTCAAATGGCTCCCGTTCATTCATTGGTGAATTTTTAGTGATTGTGAGTATGACAGTCTACTTAGTGACACGAGGAGCTGGAGTTTTTGCCCTATTATTTTTGTTTGAGACCTCTGGACAAGATAAAAGATACCTTTAATTTTTGGGGTATTTCACCCTTCTCAAGTGCATTACATTTAGGTAAATGCAACTTTATCATTCTCTCTGAAATCACAAAAGTAATAACAAAGTGATAGGCAGTTTCAATTCAAGTTATCGATTATTTTGCATACTTATAATAACATGCATTCATTAGTGAGTAGTAACATACATTATTCCCTTCGACATACCATATTTCCTGACATTTATCATTCAAGGGTTCATTCTCTCCTCCTAAATGGCTAGAAATAATTCTCAGTTAGTCAACATACTGGACTACATACACATCTCAAGTATTCTGACTTTCAAAGAGAGCCATTTACAATTCACTATGTTAGTGGAATATACATATAAATTAGGGAAAATTCAATAACATTAATTGCATTGTTGAGTGGATGTTACTAGCCAATGCTCTGAATTTTCTTTGAGATTCTGCTCCTTTATGATTATCAGTCATATATAGCAGATATTACAACTTTGCAATAATGGCCTAGCAATTTTACTAAATTCATAGCTTATGTTTAGTCCATTCATATGGATGTCCAGTACTTAGTGATCTACTTAACATGCTATGCCATTGCATCAATCATCAAACATAATTCTAGCGATATCCTTCCTCACGGACTTCTCAAGATGACTAATAAATTCCTTCCAATTGACATGATTTTGCTGAATCTGGTAAAAACATAACGTCATATAGGCATTAGACATACATGCAACTATTCCAAAAGCATAATCATACAAGGGCTAAACAAGATCATAAATATCCCTTGTAATTATGTTCAAGAATGCTAATTTCTTATTGACGCATTTATGCATCGGAGAGGAAATTATTTCACATTTATTCTATAACTATATGAGTTGCAATTTTATTTTATAATTATAAGACCAAAGTGGCTAAAAATTGTATTGCTAAATAGGGATAATATGATCTAGTTCACACACTTCTAAAGAAGTATAGCCCAAATAATAAAGAGAAAATACTTCTAGTATTATCATATTTAAGAGAGTTCAAGGGTGGTTTCAGAGTAAAATAATGCATCTCTAATATGAAAAATTATTCCATAGCTAATAGCACAACGGTGCATTCTAGGCTAACGAATACAGTAGTTGCTTCTAACAAATGTCACAATATTTTCTGTTCATTTCATCTGAAGATACCTCTTTCTCTTAACGTGTGATATATGATTCTACCGGCCACAATTCACTTATTCCTTTTATTTGGGTGCTACACAAACTTAAATTTAAAGATAACAACGTAGATCAATTGTTTTAAATTATAATTCCATTTAATATTGAAAAAAAATTCTCATGCTGGGATTGTAAAGTCTCACTCTCCTACAAATTACATTTACTCAAAACTTCTAGATTTCGCAAACTAATTAAATGATGGTTAATGCTCTAATTCTAGATAGAGTTTATGAAGCAGTCAACCACTTCTACATGTATGGCATCCATCTCCTTTTTCTCAGCATCATTCTCTGTAGTGGAGGTTGTTATAGTAGTGGCATCCTCCACAGGCATTTTTACAAACTTCTGCACTTTAACACCATCGATTTCCATAGGAGATGCCTTCTCACTCATGGGAGCTTCTTTAGTGCCTAACTTCACTACTTGTGTGAAGTGTGCTTCAACCTGTTCCTTTCATGCCTTTTTCTCCCTTTGATGTGCTTTTATGAAATACTTTTGTGCTTCACAAATCATAGACCAATGGCCCCATACACCACGACTAAAACACATCTGATCTTGTTCACCATATGGCTTGAAACACATATGGTCTTTTTCCTCCCATCTCGTACTTTCGGTAGAGGTTCTTGTTCACCTTGAAAGATCCGGTGTAAGCTTCTAGACCACTATTCTTTACTTGCGGCTGCGACACGTAGTTCTTATTGAGAACCTCATCTTGAACCTCATGGAGTTGCAACATATCAATCAATTCAGAGTACTCATTGTACTTAGACTAATAGTGGTTGTGCGCTGATTTGGCCACATTAGGGTGGAAAGTTGATAGAATTCTCTAAATATTTTCCTCATCTGTCACCTCCTTTCCTTGTCATTGGCTTAGAAGCGTGCAAATATGGTGCATGGTAGAGTTGTATTCCTTGACATACTTAAAAGTCACAAAATAGGAGTCTAAGCCATTTTTACTCTCCTTGAGGTTGTATGGTATACTTAAGGTGCTCAAAACAAGTGCGTCCCAAAGAGCCTTAGTGCTTGTCATGGCCATTTACTCATCCTTCAAATTGGTGGAGAGATGATGAGGAGAAAATAAAGTGCTTGATCATTCTCATCCTCCATAGGGACATTAGCGCTATTGGTTGCAAGACTAAGAGCACCACAGATCTTCTTGCCTGCATGTACGATCTTCACATCCGATGCCTAGGTGAGGGACGTTTCATTTTTCTATGCAACCCCTTGCTTCCCTCTACTAAAGTGTTTTTCTCTTGTAGGGTGCCACCAGCAAAATTGATAGGCCCTCTCCCACGAGCAGCATGGCAATTTTGCAGGTGACCCAGTTGCCACCCTCTACTAGGGCATTTATTGTGCGGCTAACTATATGACCCCTTTCAGCCATTCAAAAATTAATTTTAATAAAATAGCAGAAAAAAGAGAAATGAGGGTTAAGGGGAGACGAAGGGAAGTGGCGAAGCACTGCTAGCTTATAGATTCATATAGAGGTAAAGATTTATACTATTTATAATATTTATTATTAGTAAAGAAAAATAGTATGTGTAGTATTATTCTAAATTCGAGAATAGTTTTGTTCGTAATGCTTGAAGACATATCGGTGTTGAAATATCCAATGCATAGTACCAAATTTAATGATTAATTTCTTACTTAGTTTAACTCTTTTTTCATGAACAGATATGTCAAATAATATGATATTTATATTATATCACGATCAAGAGAATGTTAGGTATAGTTCATATGATATAGATCTATTATAACTCGGCTCAACCCTTAAGAGCATTGAAATGTTAGCTAAGGGATGTTTTCTAGCACTGTATAATTGGTTAATGCAAGGCTTTCAAGTCAACAACTAAGTCAACACGATAACCGTGTATATCATAGTGAGACAGACAGCTAAAGGTTTTTTTTAATGAATTTATACTAGTGAATTACACTACCAATTGGAGACAGTACGTGGAGAATGCATAACAACAAGGTTGACCACCTAGCATTATGTGAAGAATGCATAACAATCAGGTTGGCCACCTTTCATTTTTGTGTTAGTGTACGAAAAAAATAATACTGTTCCAATGGCCATGTAAGATAAAGAGTGTCTAAGTATAATAAGAGATAATATTAAAACAGTGGAGAAAAATGAGTCAAAACACCAAGAAGAAGAAGAAGGAGACAATGAGCCTAGAGGATTGGTAGACAAGGAAGAGAGAAACAGTACAATTGTTGAGATAATGGATATCGAATATTCTGATAACGAGCATACAGAAAATGATAAATTATCGAATGAGGAGGACGATAATGTAAATCCCTCAAATGATCCAACAAGAATTTCTCTGGATTTGTTATCTCCAAGGGGCATCACATGCCATGGTAGTACAAGGAGAACAAGGTCATTCAGGAGGGTAAGTATGTACACAAAGAGGAATTGATAAAATCAATTAAGCATTAGGCGATATCACTTCGAAGGAAGTTTTGAGTCGCGAAGTCAAGCATGTCCATATACGAAGTGAAGTGCGTAAACTCAAGTTATAGGTTTCTATGGAGGATGGATGCATTCAAGAGTAAATGAAAGAATTACTAGAAGGTGTCAATTATCACTAAGCATAATTATCACTTACAAAGGGTCAAGAAATAGCACAAAATATAACATATGCATTTATTGCAATAGAGATGTACTCCGATGTTATACATAACCTAGGTACAAACCAAGGTCAACTATCAGGCACATTGAGAACAAATTCAAGAACACAATTACCTATGTGAAGGCATGAAAGGCGAAATAGAAGATTGTGGAGATGGAGTTTAGCATATTCAAAGCTTTAGACGATAATTCAACTTATGTTTTAGCTTGCATTCTTTAGAGGAATCCGAGAAACTACTACAACCTCAAATCACTCTGATCACTTAACCATCCTTAGCAGAGTGTGCTTCAATAGACTTTCTTCTCATTAAGTACGTGTATTCACGCATTTATACATTGTCGTCCCATACTCTATATCGATTGGACATTCCTGACTAAAAAGTATAAATGATAGATATCAACAGCAATTAGAGTTGATGTGAACAATCAGGTGTTATTTGTGTTTTCACTTTTGTTGAGAGTGAAAACACTAAAAGATGATATTGGTTTTCAAGAGAGTGAAGGATGCAGTTATGCGTATGAGGCTAAGTGTATGCCTTATATATGACCGTCATGCCAATCTACTGTGGACTATTGAATATTTGGGGGATGAAAATGTGAAAAAGGGGTATGCACGAGAGTGGCCAAAAGCTCGTAGCAAATGATACATGCATTACATGGGTACTAATTTCTATAAACAATTTAAAAATAAACACCTTATAGATCCTTTCAAGAGGCTCTTTGTCTAGAATCTATGAAAGAAATTCAATGAGTTTTGAAATAGGTCAGACAAGCTAATAACGAAACAAATAGATGAGCTGTTCAAAAGGTGACACTGCTTTGGAAGCTCTAAGACCACTTTTTAGTGATGATCATACTATGAAAAGGATGTCGGCATCGTATGTTAGAAAATTTTTGCACTGGATTAAAAATGACCTGAAGAATAAAAGGAACTTATTATATGATGATGGAAGTATTAGGTTTGGTATAATGACCACCAATTTGGCTGATATTTATAACTAGATGATGTATGGTGTAAAAGGGCTACCAATTGTTGCTATTGTTGAATTTATTATGTATGGCACATGCAAATAATTTAGAGATCGGTATAAAGCAGTTAGGCCCTCTATGATAGAAAATGGTATTTTCTTCGGCACAGTGATGATGAAGTATTTGAAAAAAAACATAAAAAGGCCTAATATAATTGAGTTATACCTCAAGATACATAACAACACAAATTTGAATCCTTGTGTGTTGATAAAGACAAGTCTAGAATCTACCATAAGAGAATTATGTATGATTTTGTCTTAAAGGATGATAGGACCTACTTCTGATCATACCAAAAGCCAAAGCTATACCACAAGTCATGTTGTCATGTTATTGCTGCGAGCTTAGAGTATGGAATAGTAGACCATCATTTTGTGTTGTTTTATTTTAGAAAGAAAGCTATCTCACATACCTAGCGTGATGAGGTATTTGGCTTCAGTATTGCATGGTGTTTCATAGCTCGTCAACCTTAGGTTTTTTACATTTTGGACCCAATAAAAATGAGGAACAAGGGAGGTTGCCACAACACTAGATGGGTTTATAACAACATGGATGAGTCCGAAGCAAGTGAAAGATTCAAACATTATAGCAAGTGCAATCAGGAGAGGCATACTTATAAGAAGTATCCAAAAGATATAGAGGATCTGAGTGTAGTGGAAGCTATTCCATCAGGACTAGGGGACAATGGGCCCACTTGTAGGTTAAGAGGTCCTACTTGAACTTCGTACTGGTGATCAATCGATTGTAGCCAAACGACATCGTCACTGCAGCTCTACAAGCTCCTACCCTACTTGGACTTTTAACTCTATGTACATGTGACCAGGCCTACTAGTTGACAACCCAGCCGATAGTGTTCAACATCTTTGATGAATCGGACTATCCTTAGCATGTGTTGCAATAGTTTGGTCACTGATCGTGTTGACTAGTCGTACCAATTGTGTCCATTAATTGTACCCTCTACCAGTCGTACCAATTGTGTCGACCGATGTTCACTGATAAGTATCGATACAAAATCGAACATACGATTGTATACTTCCTATATATTCTAACACCATGTTTATAACTAAGTATAATCGGTGGAGACGAGTAGCTACTACTTACGGGTTCCCCATCTCCAGAAGTACGTTGATGGCTAGTTCCGTTGACCGGGGAAGTCATTAATGAGCAGTGCCCTCACACACAGGTGTTGTACTTAGCATACCTCAATTGGCATGAGTGAAGCCCTTTATTGTTTTGGTAACTAATGACAAACATATTTTGAGTACTACTGATTGTATTTGAGTAATTGTGTTTTAGTTAGGTACTCGCTAAGGATCAATGAAGGAGTTTGATCATCGCTTGAAATTGATAAGCAAGAAGGTGGCAAAGTAAAGAAAAACTTTTATAACTCTTGTATACCGATCGAGGTGTTGGGCGATCATGTTAGGCTTATTTTTTTAGGTTTGTAGTACTATCAGGAGGGGTGAAAACGATTACAAATAGTTGATCAAAATGCCACATTAGAAAAATTGCACAATATTTCTCAAGTTAGGAATATGCGCTAGGTAAGGCTGGTCAGATGGGCTTTAGGGCCGGTCTGACCACGATCTTCCAAAACCATTTCTAGGCACTGCTCTCATGGCTGGTTGGACCAAGATTTAGGGCCGGTTTGACCGCGATCTTCCAGAAGTGTTTTTGGACACTGCTCTGATGGCTAGTTGGACCGAGATTTAGGGACGGTCTAACCATGATCTTCTAGAAGCATTTCTTAGCACTGTTTTGTTGGCCGGTTAGACCGGGAGTTTACAGAAAGGGTTTTGGAATGTCGGTTAGTTCAAGTTCTAGGAGGTTGCTGCCTCCTAGAAGGCTTGGAGGAAGTGATTTCAGGGAAATTCTCTTAGAAGGTTGTGGAGAAGACTCGGCATGTTTGTAAGTGGTTTAAAATTCACCACCTTTAGAGTGAAGAAAGAACTACTCTAGTGATTGAGACTAAGATAAACCTCTTTAGGACCGGCTCCTATCTTGCTCATTCCTTGGCGAAACAATTTGAAGGCTTGATAGTTTGAGTGGTGAAGTTGAACTCGTCTCAACGAGGAGTAGGAAACCGGCAAGTTGAGCTCGCCTCTTAGAGAATGCATCCTTTGGCTTGACTAATTCCATCTTGGTATGACCGTCCATTCTACATATATGATGATTGATGCTATCTTATAACATCTTAGGACCTCAATACTCATGAGAAGAAATTCTTGTAATGCCCAAACTATTCTCATAAGATATATATTGTATGTCCCTATTTTTTCAATTGTTCATTATCACAATATTTTTTTTGAACTAATACTTTCTATGCCAGATCCACAGAAGGAAATATAGCTTTATTCAGAGAGTCGATATAGAAAATCCAGTATTTGACCCTAATTGTTTATTCTCCTTGGGTCATTAGTTTTCTCCCTCAGAATAAAACGAACAATATATGAGGAGAAAGGAGGAGTATGAACGACGTCAGTGAGCCGAATGGTCAGACTGGAGGCTGTAACCTTTTATATTACTTGCATGGAAGGAGCGTCCTAATTACGAGTGTGGAGATCATTGTAAAGTGGTGAGGTCAATAAGAGGCAATACTTTGGGTAGAAGATACTTTGTTTGTCCAAAAATTTTTGGCGATGATTTTGTTGTAAGTTCGTTATACATCTCTCTACTTTGCTTTAATTTTATTATCACCTTAACTACATTAGCTATGTCTACACATTTTTCCATAGTAACCATCAAAAAGTTATGAATTCAAATAATAGATAGACATGAAGAAATCACTATATAACCTTGCGGAGATCATACAACCTAAAACAATTAAACAATACATTTAAGTTAAAGTAGAGTACGAGTGAAGAGTCGACTTTTCTAGCGAGTGACTATAAGCAAAGGATAGATGATCTCTACAATTTTCAAATAGACATGCATACCGTGTTACCCGTTTCATTATTTGTATTGTGTCCATATTTTATCCGTAATATGTAAATCTCTTAGTAACCGTGTAATTATTTTTCTACAATTAAATACATAATATCTGAACCTATTAATCGTCTAATCCTCCAATTAATGGTATAATGATTGTCTAGTATTAATGCTAAATTATTGCATTATTTTGTTCTAAATAAATCTCTGCATGATAAGTCATGTTACTCTAAAAAAATTTACAATTAATTCTCTCGATGAAAATAGATTTATTTAAAATCTTTTTTTTTCTTTTGGACAACCTTGCCCATGGGAGTGGGCCTAGATTTTTTGTAGATGGCCCTTTATGGGATAAAATGCCCTAGCTGAGGGTAACAAGGAGGCCGCTAGTAATAATGGCAGGTCCCCTTCTTACTCACATGCCCTGTTGTGCTATTTTATAGGCGGTTCCCTATCATGAAAAAAAATGTCTTTAGCTAGGGCTGCAAAGCGTGCGCCTACAAAGGTTTTAGCCCTCATTGGCCCATTGTTAACGAAGGCCAATGGGTGTTTGGCACGTTGGTTTTTACGCCTTCTGGGAGGGCATTTTTTTTTAAAAAAAATTCTCCTAGATGACCTTGGGATATAGATTTATAAATTTTTCAAACAAAAATATATTTTTAAAATATTTTTAGAAATATATAAATAAAAAATTCCTTCCCATCCTCCTCTTCTTCCTTTTATTCCTTGGTCCGGCCCACCATGGCCTAGTGCGACTGGTGGCTAGGGTTCTTTGATTCCCAACCCAAGCTGCTACTAGCCACATCTCCAACCGGCCAAACTTGATCTGGTGGGTTAGCCGGTGACGGCGACTTTGGTCGTTGGCAACGCTCCGATGCACTTCAAGGACAATGGCATCTCACACCTAATGCAGTGGGTGCATGGCTCCAATGTGACATAGGAGTGGCAGTGCTCGGTGTGGCCAGATATGGAGACGAAAGGGGTGTGCGTTGCACTGCCTCAAGTGTCCTCGATATTACGAGGTGGAGTGACGGATGGCAGGCTCAAGAGGTGGCAGCAATGATATGACTGATGCGATGGGTGCTCTTGTTTGACAAAGTGCAAGGAGTTGGGGAACTGTGAGCTCAAGGTCTCGCCAACCTATTGTTATGACGGGAGCAGCAGCTATGGATTCAGCAGGCACAAAGCAGTGAAGTTCCAACGACAAAAATGCTGCAAGGCCCGACATGGTGCTTCGAAGGACAGCAGCATGCTGGCAATGACGACAAAGCTTCTAGGAGCCCCATATAGTGGCCCTAAGTTCCGGTGTCGAGATCAAATATCAAGTTTGAATTCAAGTCCAAATTCAAGCCAATAAAATTTTCTTTTCAAAACTTGTCTTCAGAAATTCAAAAGTGGCACTGTTCATACGAAGCGCCTTCCCCTCCTTTTTCCTATCCCAGCCTATGCGGCCTCCTTTCTCTCTTCTTTCCTCTCTACGCGATTTGTCTTCCCCTCTACACACTGCCCAATTTACCACAGTCCACTCCGTCTCCTTCTATGCGTTGCACACTTGCTTGCAGGCGTCGCACATGCCCATGTTTTGGCTTGTTGGCCGATAGGCCAGGCCTACCCATCGCTCACGTCGTGGATAACCACCCGACATGCAAAGACATGACCATCCCTTATCTCTAGCACTGCCCCATGCTAGCCACACATTCGGTCAATTGCACTAAAGAACACGTCAACCATCACTGCACGCAACCGTGCTGCATTGGCAATGCCCACCATCACGCCGCCCTTACCCACGTCACGCAGGCTATCATTGCACCGCTATTGCCCCAGAAACATCACGCCGATCTCTTCACTGCCAACTCCTAAAGCTTCACCACCCCATTCCATCTGGGCCCCGATGAGCTCATAAGCTCTATCAGTCCCATCCCATCTCTGTCGACATGTCACCCATACCTTCTTTCCCTGCTCTGGCTAGCACCATCATTGCAGTGTTGTCCTCGCGTCGTGAGACCTCATCACCTTAGGCAGCGAAGCCATTTAGTGCCGGTCTCCACGCCACTGCCTCCTTCGGCCTGTAAATAGGCCGAGAAGCTTCTCCACCCTACCCGTATCTCTCCAAGCTCCCTTCGAGCTCCCAGCCACCACCGCCTCCCCTATTCCTCTCTCTCTCCCATTCCTCTCCAGCTACCATTGCCATTGTGCAAAATCCACGCTGCCAGTGAAGGTAGGGCCTCCTTTTTCCCTTTTTCTCTCTTCCCATCTTCACACCGCCTCCAACCGATCCTAAACCCAACCACCTTTGCTGCCTATTTGGTCATCGGTGGCGACCAAACCTACATCTCCACCAAAGTTCGTCGTCACCTGTTGTTGCCCACCGCCCACTCCTCTAGCCTTAATCCTCGACCCGTCCATCTTTCTCCCCATCCTCCAATCAACGCTTCAATGGCTGTTGCTGGTTAGGATTCATCGTCATTCGGTCGGGCACCATCGAACTTCATCATCCGTCAATCTCCCCTCTGGTCTCCTCTCCTTAGTCAACGACCACATGGCCACCATGTGGCAGCCACATCGGACAACCGTGGAACTACCGTGCGGAAGAGGCACAACTGCCTCAAGCTAGGCCAAGTCACTAGGCTAGCCTGCGTAACCATACGGACCAAGGGCCTCAACCTTGGTCCCCTTCCTCAGCCTAAAAGACCTTTAACCCATGCACCAAAAAAGAAGTCTACCTTACATACCTCATACCCAACCTCACCTGTCAGCCTCTAATCTAAAACAAATCCTTTTAAAAAATTGTTTTAATGATTGTCTATTATCTAAAAAATAATTTTATCTTCAAAAATTCATAACTCCCAATTATTAACTTCGATTAACCCTGTTCAAGCCTCCATTTTTCTAAAATTAAGATATTCTCAATGGTAGTATTGGTTATTAATAATGGTATTTTCTTTTTATGATTTAGCGTTGTTTTCTATCTTTTGTGTGTAGACAACGAGGACAAAAATTATTTTGAACTTTGTGATTCGAAGACTTTGAAGACGAATATAAAGGCAAGTCACCATTTGATCATACTACTCATAGTTTTTAAAATATGTTATTTATAAATTTGCATTGCTAGTGTGCACGATAAACTTGACCAATCACGATTTACGTGGCAAACCGATGAATCTACCATGTAGCTACATTATAAATTTAGAATGTTGATACATATCCTTTGTCGCTCATCCCCATGGTACCTCAACAACCATGCCCTCAAGTATAGGTGCCGATGATCCTACTCACATCACACTTGCTTATCGATATGGAAAAAATGGGTTTCTAACCCTTTGAAAAACACAACACGTGGTGTTGGCGAGTTTTTGAAATAATAGTTTTCTTGTGAAAACCAACGATGTAAAGTGGTCGGCTTGGTAGCAATGCTCTGTATTCGTATATAAGGATCGATTTCTTGGTGAATTTCATTCGAGCATCTCACAAAATGACCATATAGTTAGAATGGGACACTCCTAGCTAAGTAATTAGTAAACCTTAGATACGTGTGAAAGTCATTCGACATGGAGTCACCGAGGTGGTATCTAGGATACACCTACGGGATCCTATGTATGAAAAGTTTAGAACTTGTCCAGTACTTGGTCTAGAACCTGTTCAATTAACGATCGGCTATCTTTAGAATTCTTTGAAAAGGCCTTATCACGAATCTCCCCACTTGGCCAACGAGGGAGTAAGATCATTTCATGTGGATAAAGCATGTGACCTCTGTATAGGTTATAAAATTGTTTGAACAACCATGTTTACGGTTAAGGACGAACGTGAGGCGATTTCTCTAGCATAAATTTGTTTACCTATGCCTTATAAAAGTAGTTCATGGGATTGTAATCATTACTAGAATTAACCATGATAGCTAATAGATAAACTAAGTGGTCTAAAACGAACCTGTGTGATCTAGGATGTCATGTGATATCTTATATTAGGCTTTCCAAGCAGAAGTATTTGCTTTGAGATATAAGTGGCTTCGAAAGTTAGAGATGGAGATATGAAATTCATTAGTGTCAGAATGAAAATAAAAAGAAACTAAGGTATAAAGTAAAATTTGTCTTAGGGCAAAAGACTTTAAGCTGGCATGGTAGTATATTTTATTGTTTCAATTAATTATAAAAAAATTATCTTATCTGCTTAAATTACTGTAAAACAACTCGTAGCTGTTTTGAGATCAACTTATACTTAAATTATATTTTAAAATAAAATATTTTTAAAAGAGAAGTTTATGAAAACAAACCCTAGTCTTTATTTTTACCTACATACTCACTCTTTTTCAGTGACATGCATGCTGAGTATATAAGCATTTAATGTTGTTTTTTCCTCCATCGGAGAGTTGAAGGTGAAGATAAATTATATTCGGTTAGAAACAAACTCTTTAGAGACGTGCCCAACCAGTTCTCTCTCTTAGTTTGTTTGTGAAGTCACACGGCACGGCGTCAATGGTAGAGCAGCATAGCTCGCGTGGTGCGAAGCAGGCTGCGGAGCGGACTGGGCTTCCGCGCCACGGTCGAATCGGAGGCGGGGAAGCTGGCCTCCTCGCTCGCGATCGCGCGCGGTTTTTCCGTGAAACAGTGGTGATTTAGCAGCTGAACTGAAAATCGTTCTAATCGTTCCGTGGGTTCTTTCGTATGATTGCGAAATTGAACGGACCCAACCATCATGCGATTGCGAGCACGTACGTACGCCACATTGCACTAGGCTTCGATGAGTCTTGCTAGTTTGGACTTTGGAGGAGTCACTCTGCCCTTTTTAGTCCCTCCTGATGCTTTCTTATTTTTCTGCAAGGGCATGAAAAGGATAAGGTTGGTGGGACTCTGGTTTAACTTGGCTGCTCAATTTGGTTGAGCGTTTGTTCCTCCACGTGAAATTACAGTGCAAAATTAGATATTTATTAATATAGTATCTGATACGAATTTATAATATGTTTTCATATAAGTCATCCTAAAATTGTACTAGAATTTAGATTACCTATTTAAAAAGTGCAGTCGTCCTTCCTCTCACTTTACCTAACCATCGAATTTACGGTAAAAATTTATCTATATGCTCGTATAAAATCTCCTATGAGCTCATATATTTTTTTGGTTATAGGATTACTTGTAGTGCACATGTATATTACTATACTACTTATAAAAACAAAAACATAACCACCTTTCTCTCTCTTTCACCTTGTGCACATAACTGGGGCCATATGGATCTTGTTATATTCGCACCCTATCCCATCCCATTCTATATGTTACATGGGACATTTTCATGTATAAATATGTAAACATTTTGATGATCATGCTGTGGGGTCATGCACACAGAGGTGTACCATGCTAGCCCATCATCGAGAAGGATGGTCTTATCACGGCCCGTTTGATTACCACGGAAATGCCCACCAAGGAGATCACCTATGTGCTGCGAGATGTGATTGTCGGCTCCTCTCAGTCACCAACCACCTCCTATAGCAGCTTGCTTACTAGATTCAGTTGTCGGCAATCTTGTCCAGAATTCCACCATGCCCCTACTTTGAATCCAGGACATACTCAACTGTAGCCTGATCTAATCCTACTCCTAGACGGTGCCATTGTTGAGAAACATGTTGAGGCTTCTTTGTCAGACCTGCAAATGAGATGAAAGGCCGAGAAAGAGGATGGTTACTGAATTGGCTGCGGAGGTATGTCAGTTTTGAGAGCCATAACCGTTAGAAGAAAAGAGGCAAAATGATACATGTGGCTTTTGTGATGTGCATGTTTTTTATTGTGTTGGTGTCTTATCAGCTGTAACCAAATTTTAAAATTTAAAACTTAATTAGTTGATTTTATATTTTCTTCATTGTAGTCTATTTTTTTATTTTAACTTTTAAATCACCAAAAATGTAAATTATAAATTATTTTTAGTTGGTTCATTTATTTTCTATGGCTAATCAGTTATATCTCCACCAATCAAAATCTTACAACAGTGTGTATATAAGGACGAGTTTATTTGAGTATGATCAGCTTTTTCATTTTTTATATACACCCTTTTCAAACTGCTAAACGGTATATTTTTTTATAAAAAAATTTATATAGAAAGTTAATTTAAAAAAATCAAATAAACCTATTTTAAAAAACTTAAAATAATTAATATATAATTAATTATGTATTAATAATGTGAGCCGATTTGCTCAGTTATTAAAAAAACTTATCCTACTGGCATGCCTCTAAGTCTTTAATAAATTAATTGAGACATATACCAATAGGAGCACGGTTTTAGAGAATTTAGGTAATATTTCAAATGACAAAGACCGAAAATGCACTATACTTTAATAGTGAGGACTGAAATTCAATGCACTTACATCGAAGGGCAGAGGTTCTCCAACTATGAACTGTCTTTATCCTTAGATCATTATATCCTCATCCAAACCGTCATCAATCAGTGCGTATGAAATTATGCATGATCAATGAACTGTTCCTGTCCTGGCTTTTTGCACAACATCCATCCCCGCTTGACAACGAGATGATCACATCTCATGCTCTGCTCAAGATTCTAGCCAAGGAATTACGGACAGATCCTACGGTTGCTTAGGCCCATGCTGCTCCCATCTTGTTGTCTTCGTTTGGACATGTTACAACTTCACCCTTTCCACGTATACACTTTTTAAACTATTTTTTTATAAAAAAATAAAAAATGTTTTTAAAAATATATTAATATATTTTTTAATTTTTAGCTAAAACTTTATTAACCTTTTACTAATCCATCGCTCGGTTTTGTAATGCACCCCATCTTCAACTGCAGAGTCGTCATAGACCAGAGGCAGATCCGCGCTGGTATCCACGTCAGCCACGTGGGAGTGCCACGTAAGCGGCTGTCCCCAACCCCCGCGTGCGCCGAGCGGAGAGGCGACGACGACGAGTCCAACATACGCCTCCGGATCGCATCCGAACCGTACCCACCCGAGCCGTGCACCCACGAGTAAGTACTAGTAACTGACATGAACGGACCGAGACCTTCCAGGACCCACGTGTCAGTGAGCGCGAAAGGTACCATGCAGCTACGCCCACTCGAGGCGTGCACCCACAGGCCGTACACTGAATGACATGGTGAGACCGATGTGCGCTGGGACCCACGTGTCGGTGACGCGGTAGGGGTGCCTCGTTTGTTCTCTATCTCTCCGTCTCTATCTCTCTCCTCCTCGCCTCTCGCCTCTCGCCTCCACCTTCTTAACGGCCGCTTGACCTCTCTCGCCACCGCCGCCTAATCTCCCCGCGCGATCGCGTCCGCCTCCGCCGCCATGCAGCACCGCTCGCCGGCGGCGGCCACGGCGTCCTCGGGGCCGGCCGCCGCCGCCGCCGCGGCCGCCTCCGCCATGGCGCCAGGCGTGGGCGGCGTCGAGCCGGCCGTGACGCTCGACCAGGTGCCGCGATGGAGCGACCCCGATCAGCGCCTGTACGCGCCGTCGTCGTCGTCCTCCGGCGCCCCCGGGGGCGCGGACGTGGGCGAGGGTGGCGGATCCGAGCCCGCCGCGTCCGCGTTCCTCTCATTCTCCGACCCCCTCACCGGCGACGACGGCGGCGGGGTCTCCAGCGGTGGCCGCGGCGGCGCCTCGCGGTTCCCTGTCGACCATGAGATCAACTCCAGGATCTACCTCTGGAGGGGCCACCCATGGAACCTCGAGGTCGACGCTGTTGTCAACTCCACGAACGAGGTCGTGATTCTTTATCTCGCTGTGAATTGCAGTGTTGGAATTGTGGTGCTAACGTCGTCACTTTGGGGATTCTGCAGAGCTTGGACGAGACACACAGCAGTCCTGGTCTTCACGCGGCAGCAGGGTCGGGGCTCGCAGAGGAATGCTCCACCTTGGTACTGCTTGGAAATTTTGACCCGGAGTTCAAAATCTAGAGGATTTTTGTTCAATTTGCGGTGATTGTGAAGTGCCATTGGTCATTTTTTTCAGGGAGGGTGCCGAACTGGTATGGCAAAGATGACCAATGCGTATGATCTGCCTGCAAGGTTGGTGATTCTAATATGCTGTTTCATTTTTAATCTCTGATTTTACTTTGTGTATTCACTTGTTGGATCATGTGGAAAATTACTAAAAGAGGATAATCAGTAGTGTTATTAGTATAAAAGTATATTATGCTCTTTCACAATAAGAAACATGGCCTTTCAGGTAAATGATTGTCATTCCAGATTTAAAATATTGAATCGGATACTAAGATGATATCCAATTATGTATATTAGAAGGCAGCTATTGATGTACTTAAAACTGTGATTTGGAGTCTTACTCTAGCCTACCCTAATTTGTTTGGAACTAAAAGACTATGTTAAGTTGAGTTGAGTTATATACTTATAAAGCTACCAACTTTACTTGTCAGTACAATTTATATGATGCACATGGCTGTTAAAATCACATAACCTGAAGAGTTGAAACTATAGTGGAGTTTGGATTTTACTTTTGGAATTTCTATTTTAATAAAAATTCTAACAGACATGAAAAAGTTGTTGATTGCTGTTTCACAGTGGTGTCATTTCTTTGTTATACTAAAACATTTACCTCAATTTGTTACCAGGAAGGTCATCCATACAGTTGGCCCGAAATATGCTGTCAAGTATCACACAGCTGCTGAGAATGCACTTAGTCACTGCTACCGTTCTTGTTTGGAACTCCTCATTGAGAATGGCCTTGAAAGGTACTTGTAGGATCATGTGGATCAAATGCTTTAATCCTTAGCATCATTTTCTAGTTTAACATCTATGCACTGTGCTGGTTTTGAATCAATCAACACATCCTGTTGGTAATTTCTTTTGATTGATCTTTTAAAGCATCGCAATGGGCTGCATTTACACAGAAGCTAAAAACTACCCTCGTGAGCCAGCTGCCCATGTGGCAATAAGTGAGTTATTTTTATTCATTGTTTCATTTATTAATTTTCCAGTCATGCTATTGATTTTATGTTATGTAAGAAGAAATGAAATATTCTATTCATCAATATTGGTGAAAGTATGATATTAACAGTGTTAAACATGCTCACATGAAACAAGAAATTTCCAACCTGTCCATTTCATGCATTTCTTACCTCCCTCCTTATTGGAGAGGATGAACTGATGACTGGCAGAAGTGGAATTAAATGCTTGTGAACTGCACAAAAATTAAAAAAAAATGTACCATAGTTACTCCATAAATATAGTATTAATTATGGATAGTTTTAGGTTTTACTCTGCATGTACTTGCTCTACCCTGCAGGAACCGTTAGACGTTTTCTGGAGAAACAAAAAAGCAAAATTGCTGGTGCTGTTTTTTGTACTGTATCATCATCTGATACAGAGATATACAAGCGGTAATTAAGATTGAACCCAAAAATTTGTATTGGTTTCTCATGCATTTACTAATAATAAGCATTCTGCAGATTGCTCCCACTATATTTCCCTCGGGACAGACAAGAGGAAGAGATTGCGGTATCAAAACTTCCAGCTGATGTTGGGGATGAGAATGGTGAAACTGTAATAGATGAAAGGAAAATAAGAATAAGACCTTTGCCTGCTGGTGCAGCAAATAGAACAGTGACTACTGCTCCTATAGATCTTCCTTTTGATTCTGGATTGGCATCAAAGAGGTCAGATTTTAATATTATATTACATTGTTTGCAGTAGATGGATTCACAGTTCACCAGCAGAGACCCAAATGCTATGATATGTCCCTAATGCTGAATTGCTGATCATAGCTTACGCATTATGTAGCCTTGTTGGTCTGAGATGGCAACTCAGATCTATTTGGTTTTCATTTGTGCAAATCGATTTCTCAGCCATTTTCATCTTTTTAGTCATCCAATTTTCATCAGAAATGTACTCTTTTCTTGATTAGAGACAACTGAAAATTTTCTAGTACTAGTTATAAGCCTCATTAAATTAGTGGTTATTTTACTTCTTTATCTTATTGTTTTATACTTTACAAGATTTTATTTTTACTGCATATTATGATTGATCCTCAAATAGTTTAGTATTAGTCATGCATGATCTTCTTTAACTTATTTATTTATTCAACAGGAGTTCTTTCAAGTTGGATTCATATCTGGATCCTTCATTTATGTCGTTAATTAAAGATCCAGATCTGCGGCGTAAGGAGCAGTGGGAAAAATCTGCTCAAGCTCAAAAGGGATTTAATTATGCTAAGTTGCTTGGATATGGAGATCTAGCTTGCCCTTCATTATCAGCCGCAGAGGAATATTCACTTCACTCACGATACCTTGCTAAAGCAAATTCTCTTAATCTTTCAGAGATTGCTGAAATGAAAATAATGTGTGTGATTTCTTTCATTTACTTTAAGCTTTGTTTTTCTTCAATTCTTCTGACTCATGATACTTTTTTTTCTGCCAGTGTGGTGTTGACCCTTGTCTTAGTCTGATGCTTTATATTGATTATTGCAGTTATCGAGGTGGAGTTGACAGTGAAGGACGCCCAGTTATGGTTGTTGTTGGTGCACACTTTCTTCTACGCTGCTTGGATCTTGAACGGTTTGTTCTACACGTAGTAAAGGTAATTGTCCTATCCTGAAGTTATGCGGCCATATTTTATATGTTATGTTATGTATATCTTCTTAATATGCCTTGAAATTTCGGGTGGCAGTAGTAAGTAAATAGGAGTACTTGAATTACATGTTTGAGTTACTTACTTAGACCAGCTTTACCAATGTGCTTCTGTCGTACCCTGTTTTGGTTGTTGGCAATTTAATCCTGAAAACCTCACATTATTTACTCTTTGCAGGAGTTTGAACCTTTGATTCAGAAGCCATATACCATTGTCTATTTCCATTCTGCTGCATCATTACAACCGTAAGTGTTCAGTAAATGTCGGTCAGGACATTCCTTATAGTTTGCTTGCTACATCTGTGCATTGTATGTAAAAGAAGCCTTTTCTATTTCCAGGCAACCAGATTTAGGATTCATGAAGCGCCTACAACAAATATTGGGTCGAAAACATCAACGTAACCTTCATGTAAGTACCCTGTTTTTGTGTAGTAAGTAAACCATTTTTCAGCTAGTAAGTTCACTCTTCTAACAGAGTTCATTGTTACAGGCAATATATGTCCTCCACCCAACGTTGGGTTTGAGAACAGCTATTCTGGCAATGCAGATGTTTGTTGATGGAGAGGTATTGCCTAGCTCGACTCATACTGATTTCATCTTTTATGTTTTATTAATATCTTCATTGAGATTATAGCATCCTTTTTGAAATTAAAAAAAAGGTTTGGAAGAAAGTTGTCTACGTGGATAGGCTTGTGCATCTGTTCAGATATGTACCACGCGAACAGCTCACTATTCCTGATTTTGTATTTCAGTAAGTACCCTTACCACAATTCCAGCTTTTGGCGCATTGGCACACCTACTAGAGAAACATGCAATATTTATCAACTTAACCTTACAGGCATGATTTGGAGGTGAACGGTGGGAGAGGCCTCATTGTTGACCCGAGAACAAAGCACATTTATCAGAGGCCGTCTGGTTGATATAGATGTTTCTGGTGTCCAAAGCTCATTAGTTCTTCACTGTGCCTTCTGATCTTCCTTGTACCAGTATTCCATGTTAATGTTTCCCTTTGCATTTGCATCTAGTTTAAGGCGTTTTATTCCGTTCTTTTGTTCCTCGACCTTTTTGGGAAGGAAAATTCTGTTTGTATATGTTCATTTTGTACAAGCAAATAAAGCTGATGTCTCGGTGTTATTGTAGAACAGTTCAAGTACCACCAAGCAGGATGTCTTGTGCCATAAAATTGTGAATGTCATCCTGTATTATCATCAGAATTGGGTATCGGGAACTTGTTACATGTTTCATACATAAAACAACTAGAACAATTTGACTTTGTTAGCACTTTCAGTTAGTTTAGTTTGTGCAGATAGACACCTAGCACTAGAAAGATTTAGTTCAATAATCGAGATGCAAACTTGCAAGGATTAGAATACAATCAATAAATAGACGACTGTTCATTAATTTCTTTCGGTCAAGATCAATAAAAACACTTCCATTAGTTATTGGTTTATTACGGCCTTAACGGTTGTACATAGTACCTCCGTTCTAAAATATAAGAGACTATATCCAAAATCATTTATATTTTGGAACAGGGTAAGTAACATTTTAAGTCACATGAGTCATTATAGAGCAAATCCATATCGAATTTGTAATTCCTGATAATTTCTTCTGGAAAGTTACCGTATATAGCTGTGATGGTACAAGGTTGTCAGCAGTTCTAATTCATTGTCATCGTCAGAGCTGCATCGTTCCACGATGGCCTTCTGGGGCTGAACAGCGATGCCTGTGCCTATTGCCACTTCCCAGATGCTTCACAAGTAAAAGAAGGGGATAACTTCTGCGGAGTACTGCAAAGAATAAAACGGTTCAAGAATTCGATCTTCATCAGAAGGCGTGCGTATATGGTGAATAGAACCTGACGAAAAGACCAAACCATGCGTAAAATGCAAAATCAACCAGAGCTATGTTTATACGTCACATCGACATATATAGTAATGTCTTAATCACACTCCCATCGATTACCTCTTGGCTTATAAGCAGCTGCCCAAATTTTTATTTTAAAACATAATTTTAGAGTTTATTTTGAAGGTTTTTTATTGTAGTTTATTTTTAAAATTAGCTTTTAAATCTCTAAGACATATATATATATAAGTTTTACCTATAAATTATCTTTTGGTCGCTAGTAGGTCAACGATGGGGTATTTTTTAGTGAAATGCATGATATGTTGCTCAGGTTGGGTTGTGCAAGTCAATTCCTATTTTTCAAGATACAAGTTTATCTGCAGGACTGTAGCCAAAATTTACCTGAAATAAATCCATCTCAAATGTGTGGCCAACTAGAGACTGCACCACCAAGTGGATCTCTACTTTCCTCGTAGAAGCCGCAAGCCACAATAGTAAAACAGGACGCCCGGTGGGAGTCAATCCAAGAGCATCCTTTATGGTCTCATGGATGATCTTGAACAGCTGTGAAGAATGCTATTTCCTCAGTCAAAAGAAAAACACCTCGAATGGATGCATGCCTCAAAATTCTTTATATTGCATAAACAGTTTTGTTAGCTATAACTGCATTAACTATGATCGACAAGCACAATGGCTCATTTGTTGACTTGTGAAGTCACAAATACTTGAGATTAGCAAAATCACCAGTAATCTCCACATGAAAAAGAGCCACTGCTGAAATGATAGAATTTGTTTGTATCCCTGAAAACAATCTCCCGGTTGAAAACTTTGGAGATGTATTTGAATGCAGAATGGCAATCCCCGCATATCCTAATATTATTCATGATCCAAATGGTTGCCCCTAAAGGCATATTGATCAGTGCAAATGTGAGAGCGATCTTCTCACTGTGATACTGTAACTGTGCCTGCCTCTCTTGTTCATCCACATGCAGAAACACATAGTCTGTATTAGGAACATACCCTGCCTTGCTAATCTGTATGCCTATCTCCTCCCACTTCTTATATATCTCTTCTGATCTTGGATGGGTATCATCATTTGCCACAAACATGTGCACTGAATTCTCTATCTCCACCCAACTACATGCGGACCAGTTGCCTTCATCATTTTCCTCACTCTAGAAGCAGCATCCCATTGGCCTGTGGAAGCATATATGTTGTAAAGCAACACAGGTGGACCAGTGTCATCTGGGTCAAGTTCAAAGACATGATCGGCTGCAAATTGCCCAACTTTGGCACTCTAATGAATTTTTCCTCATCTCGTCAAAATGGCTGACTGCTTCCCTTCCAAGTCCATACTGTGCAAATGCAATGAGCATGGAGTTCCAAGTAACTACATCCTTCTTGCCACATGGTTAAACACCTTTCTCGCATCGGTCATGCTCCCTGACTTTGCATACATGTCAAGTATTGTGTTTCCAACAAATTCACTCAGTTTCTGCCCAGATTTAATCATGTGTGCGTGCACCCACTTCCCCTGCTCAAGAGCACCTATGCCAGCAATGGCAGTGAACACACTTGAGTACGTAAAATGAGTTGCCTCAAATCCATTCCTCTGCATCTCTGCAAACGTTAACAACGTGGTCTCTCCATCACCCTTTCTTGCAAACCCAGCAATCAATGCATTCCAAGAAACCCCATTCCTTGATTCAAGCTGGTCAAACACTACAATGGCCATGTCCATTCTTCCACACCTCACATACATGTAAAGAAGTGCGCTCCCAACATAGACATCATCGTGCCAGTCATACTTCACCGTGAGTGCATGGATATGTTCCCCAACGTCATTGCTTGCGCAAGCACCAGCTGCCTTGAGGAGACTCGCAAATGTGAAACCGTTTGGCTTGAATCGCCCTCTAACCACCCCAGGAAGCAGTCCAAGGGCCTCATACAGCATGTCGTTCTGCGCATACCCGGCAATGAGCGAGGTCCAAGAGCACATGTCGCGCGTCCACATTTCGTCGAACACCCGTCGCGCGTCGGACACCGCCGCACTTGCAGTACAGGTGGATGAGTAAGTTGTCCAGGAAGACGCTGCCCGCGAACTGGGAACCGGACAAGTGGGTGTGGATCGTCCTGGCATCGTCCAAGCTCTTGTACTGCGCGCAGGTGGTGATGAGCGAGTGGTAGAGGCGTGGGGTGGCGGGGAGCACGCGGGCGTCCACGCGGTCCAGAGTACCGCGGATGCCGGTGGAGGAGGAGGGGACCGGGCTGTCTTCGACGGAGGAGACGAGGTTGGCAGCCGAGGTGTAGCGTCGAATGGCGCCTCGGCGGCAGAGAAGGCGGCGGAGGAGGAGACTGCAGCACTGCTTTCTCATGGTAGAGATCAGGAGAAAACGGTTGGTGCTCGACGCCTTGCCTCGAAGAAGGCGGGACGGAACGATCCCGCAGACCGCGGCACGCAACGGCGTGGGGCGCGGCGGCCGGCTGCCAGCGGGACAACCCCATGCCCAGGCCCTAGCCACCGGTCCGCAGCATGGGGACGCCCAAGTCGATGGACGGAGAGCATCAAGGAACGAATGGCGAGGGCAGAGAAGGAGATGCGCCGAGGGCCGGCGGGAGTGCGTGGAAGGGGCAGACAGGCGGAGGCGGCGGAGGAAGCCGGGCGCGGAGGAGGGAAGGCGTTCGAGGAGCGGCGCCGACGGCACGAAGGACGGAGGGTGTGGGTCGGTGTGCGCACAACGGGTGGCTGCGTCGGCCGTTGGATTGGAGATCGGGTGGTTGTGGACGCTCTGCTTTGGCAGAGTGTGACAACCATCGAAGAAGTTCGTAGCATTGTAGAGACAGACAGTTGAGCGTACATCGTCAACACCGTACAATAAACTTTTTGCTTTGTGTCAGCTGATGAACCTTATCTTACATTTATGCAATTTTTTATAAAGTGCCTTAATCGATCAATTAGCATGTGATTTTTATCCATAAAATGTATTTTATAGTTAAACGCTAGATCTTTATCTCACGGTTGCTATATGAAATTGTTATATTATCCATTCATACTTTCAAGTGTGGTTATATAGCATCCACACCTCATGTTAACATGGTGATTAAAAGTTCTCTATTCCGGAACTCCTCTCTTTCTACCAACTAATAGGGAATAACATTAAAAATATATATAAAGAATAAGTAGAAACAATTTTCTTCTTAGAGAAATGGTCTCGTCTATATTTTAGTATTATACGGTATATATTTCATATGTTTACTCACTATGATTGGCATTATAGTGTTAATTTGAAATCTTACATTATAAATCTGTACTTTTAAGTATTTACTGTAGGAGGATTAGAACTAAGAACGGTCTCTCACCTACTTGATTAAATTAATATAGTAGTAAAAACCAAACAATATAAATCAAGAGAGAAGAGCTAAAGGGAGATACAAACAAAGTTATGCATATGGAAGAGTTTCCAATTAGATGGTGAAGAAAATGATTGAGATCACCAAAGCAAATTATCAACTCTTTTTTAAACGAAGTCAGCCAAATCTGGCGTTATATTATAGATAAAAGAAAATAAATACAAAGTTGTTTTGTTCACTCTTCATGGCAAAAAGATGTGGACATTTCTTTCTTTCCAGACCTCCTAGACCACCAGTATGAATATGGACTTCAGATCTTTCTTTCTTTGCTTTGTTGCCATGGTCTGTCCCTTGGCATCACCATTCTAGCAGTGTGTTTTGGCGATGTCCAATTTGATACAAATGATTCAGGTGTAGTACTTTAAACTATACTAGATTGCTCGAGTGAAGGGGCATTCCATGAACAACTGATATGCTGTCTCTAGGCTTCTTGACAAAAATAGTTATTCGACCATTGTCTCCTCTGCAACCTGTGTTTTAGCAAAACCGATTAACAATCTCTTTCTTCTAGACCCATATTCAGGGCTACCTAAGGCCAGATTGTTTTGTTGCATTCCATGGACCATACATGCAAGGTTAAACTCTGGTTCTATGTCTAGTTCTGGCGCTCAAAACATCCAAATGGTTCGCATCACATCCGTGTTTGGTGCTTGTCATTGTTGCCAACTATCAGACACAGCCTTCAAACACCAAAAATAAAAGCCAAGGAACCCTTCCTGATTTTACAGATACCAGTATGACTTTCATGTAGAATATGTACAGTGATATGAATCCTCCGAGTGTATACAAGAGGTCGGGTCTATATATATATATAGCCCAGGTCAGTGGTCTGTCTAACATCCCCGTAGTCGCAGCAAAAGGGGAACGGACGCAGAGACTGGACCGAAAACTAATGAACAAAGACGTGGACAGGCCTTTGATCATTATATTGGCAAACTGATGTGCCGATGGTACATGGAGCACCCGAACCTGTTCTAATGCAACCTTGTCACGGACAAAATGGATATCGATCTCGATGTGCTTGGTGCGTCGGTGATGGACCAGGTTGGCGGTTATGTAGACGGCACTGACATTGTCGCAGTAGACGACGGTCGCGGTGGAGAGGGGTGCACGGAGCTCCTGGAGAAGCTGGCAAAGCCAGCAGCACTCGGCGAAAGCATGGGCGACGGCGCGGTACTCGGCTTCAGCGCTGGAGTGGGACATTGTAGTCTGACGTTTTGAGGACCAGGATATGAGAGTGTCTCCGAGATAAACGCAGTAGCCGGACGTAGAGCATCGAGAGTCGAGACAGCCTGCCCAGTCCGCGTCGGAGTACGCGGTGAGAGAGTCGATGGGGCTGGAGCTGAGATACAGCCCGCTGGAGAGGGTGCCCTTCACATAGCGTAGGATGTGTTTGAGCAGCGGAGGTGAGGTTCGCGTGGAGCGTGCATGAAGAGGCACACTTGCTGGACAGCGTACGTGAGGTCGGGTCGGGTGAGTGTGAGGTATTGGAGAGCCCCGGCAAGACTCCGATAGTGAGAGGGATCGACAACGAGGGCGCCATCGGCGGCGGAGAGTTTGGCTCGAGTGTCTATTGGGGTGGCCGTGGGGTGACAGTTGGCCATGCCCGCACGCTGGAGGAGGTCGATGGCGTACTGGCGTTGTGAAAGGAAGAGCCCGTGGATGGAACGGGTTACGGAGATGCCAAGGAAATGATAGAGAGGACCAAGATCGGTCATGGTGAACTCAGAGTGGAGTTGGGCCATGATCTGGTCGAGGAGAGATGTCGAAGACGCTGTGAGGACAATATCATCGACATAGAGAAGTAGATAGGCAGTGGCGGAGCTGATATGGAAAGTGAACAGGGAACTATCGGACGCAGAGGCCACGAAGCCGATGTGCCGAAGATAGGCAGCAAAGCGTTGGTACCAGGCACGAGGGGCTTGTTTGAGGCCGTAGAGAGAGCGTTGAAGGAGACAGACGTCGTCGGGACGAGAAGGGTCGACGAAGCCTGGGGGCTACTGGTAGTAGACTGTTTCCGTCAGGTGACCGTGAAGAAAGACGTTCTTCACGTCTAGTTGATGGATCGGCCAGGAGCGAGAGGCAGCCAAGATGAGGACGACTCGGATGGTGGCGGGTTTGACAACGGGATTGAAGGTCTCGTCGTAGTCGACACCGGGTTGTTGGGAGAAACCCCGGACTACCCAGCGAGCCTTGTGACGGGCAAGGGAGCCATCGGCGTGGAATTTGTGTTTGAAAATCCACTTATCAGTCACAATGTTGGCGCCGGGAGGTCGGGGAACGAGGCGCCAGGTCTCGTTGTCCATTAGGGCCTTGTACTCGTCGGCCATGGCCGCGCGTCACTGAGGGTCGGCCAGGGCTGAGCAAGAAGTCGCCGGGATGGACGAGATAGAGCTGTGGACGGCGGAGAGACCGTAGCGCGGAGTGGGGCGGAGAGACCCAGTCTGGGAGCGGGTGACCATGTGAGTGGTGGAGGGAACTGGAGCCGATGGGGGTGCGGGAGTAATGGGAAGAACTGGTCGGGTGGGGGTGTCATCGGCTCCGAGTCGGTGACTATAGACAAGAGGAAAAGGAGGAATTAGATCGGCCTGAGCCGATGAGGTCGGGTGGGCCGAGTATTCCGATCGGTCCGATAGAGATGGATCAGACGATAGGGTGGGGGAGCCGATGGAAAGTGAGGAGCCGATAGAAGTGGGGTATCAGATGGAGAGGGAACGGTATCGGCTGAAGGATAAATAGAATCGGTATCGGCCGATGGAGGTGGGTCCGATGGGGGTCCGATGGTGGGGACATCGGACCGAGTAGTAGTGGGATATGTGATGGGTAAATCCTCAGCAGCGGCTGATGAGGGGGCCAATGGAGAGGGCAGTGGAGGAGATCTGGTCGGCACGGTGTTGGTGAGGAGGAAGTCGAGATCACTAGAGGAGGATCTCGGATGAAGGAGACCGAAGGGAAAACATGTCTCATCAAAAATAACGTGACGAGAGACGAGGACCCGTCAGGTGGAAAGGTCGAGGCATCGGTATCCCTTGTGAGAGGTGAGATAGCCGAGGAGAATACAGGCGGAGAGCGGGGAGCGAGTTTATGGGAAGCTGTGGCGGTGAGATTTAGGTAGCAGAAGCACCCAAAAACGTGAAGGTGGGAGTAGTCGGGCGCTGTGCGGTAGAGAAGGGCATAGAGAACGTTGTTTTGAACGGAGGAGCATGGGCGCCGATTGAGAAGGTACGTCGCAGTAGCCAGAGCTTCGGCCCAATAAGTGGCAGGTAAGTGGGCGTGAAGTAGTATGGTGCGACTGATGTTGTTGAGGGTGAGAAGGAGGCGTTTGGCTTTGCCGTTCTGAGGAGAGGTGTAGGGGCAGGAGAGCCGAAGATGGATGCCCTACGAGGTGAGGAGGTTTGTAGCGGTATGGTTGACGAATTTCGTACCGTTATCGGCTTGTAAAGCCTTGATGGGGAGGTTGAACTGAGTGGATACATACGTGACGAAGTGAGTGAGGTGAGAGGCAACCTCGGATTTGTGGATGAGCGGGAAGGTCCAGCAATAGTGTGTGTAATCGTCAAGTATAGCGAGATAATACTGATTATCGGAGACACTTTTAACTGGGGACGTCCATACATCACAATGTATAAGTTCAAATGGACGCGAAGTATAGGAGAGAGAACTAGAAAAGGATAGACGCACATGTTTGCCAAGTTGACATGAGTGGCAAACTATGGAGCTGTCGTGAGTACATCGGATGGAGGCGCTGCGACGGAGGGTGGCGACAGCGTCGGGGCCGGGGTGGCTGAGGCGAAGGTGCTAAAGGTTAGTGGAGAGGGCGACGTTGGCGTGTGGGGTGGACGGCACAGCTGGAATGGTGTAGAGATCTCCGCCACTATTACAGCGAAGGATCTGTCGCCGGGTTGGGATATCCTTCACAGAGAAACCAGACGCGTCAAATTCAATGGAGCAGTGGTTGTCTCGTGTGAATTGGCGAACAGATATAAGATTGTGAATAAGAGAAGAGACGATAAGAACATTGCGTAGAGGAAGGTTAGTGGTGGATGTAGACAGAGAGGAGTCACCACGGTATTGGACAGGAAGAGAGTGACCATTGCCGATGGTGACAAAAGGGGAGGAAGAGGGGTGATAGAAGCGAAGTATACCGGCCGATGACGCCATGTGTGAAGACGCCCCAGAGTCTAGCACCCAAGGGTGCTGTGGTTGGAGCGTCATCTGGTTGAGGGCAGCGACGAGGCTAGCCTGGTTCCAGGAGGGAACCGACTGGGTGGTTGGGGTCGGTAGCATCGGCTGAGGCAGCAGAATGGGAGTCGATGCCAGGTGAGCCTGGAGATGGGCGCCAAGAACTCCGGGTTGCCAGCTAATGGGGCTACGTGGCTAGGGCTAGGGCGCCCAGGGGTTGTAGCAGAGCCACGGACCCGTGTGACCGGCAGGGTGGGTAGGGACCGAGGTAGGTCGTGGTGGCGTCGGACCCTGCCAGGTCCTACCTTTGCCTTTGCCCTTGCCTTTCCCGGTGCGGGCTGTGTTGTTGTGGCCAGAGCCATGGCCACTAGGACCGCAGGAGGAAGGGGCAGCGCAACAAGCTTGGCAGCCATTATCGGCTGCGGCAAGAAGAGCGGTGTGGGCCACTGTCTTCACATCATTGGCCAGACGGAGTTCTTTAAGAACTAGCATGTCATGAGCCCGGGCGAACGATGGAAGAGGTGTGGCGTTGGCAATGTCATCGGCGGTGTTGGAGAAGCGGGGATTGAGGCCTCGCAGAAGGGCGAGGATGAGTTGAGAGTCGGCCACAGGGTAGCCGACGTCCTGGAGAGCAGCAGCCTTGACTTTGAGGCGCTGACAGTATGAGGAGACAGAGGAGTCGCCTTGTACCATGGAGTGGAACTCGTTGAGGAGGAAGATGGCGCGAGGCTGCTTATTGGCCAGGAAGATCCGCTCGATGGCCACCCAGAGGTCCCGGGCGGTGGGGTCGGTATCGTCCATGGCGAGGTCGAGGACAGAGTCGTCGATCGAGCTGAGCAACCAGCTGCGTACGTAGCACTCGGCGATGTCCCACTGAGGATCATCGGGGCGAGGTGGAGTGGAGCCATCAATATGGGACCGAAGGCTGAATTTTCCACAAAGGGATTTGAAGAAGAAAACCCACTTGGAATAATTGGCGTTAAGGTCAAGGGAGATAGGAACGTGAGATTTCACGTTCACAGCAGTGTAGGGAGGGGAGAAGATCGGCAAGGTGGTGCTCGAGGTGTGGTCTGAGGCACCGAGGGCCGGAGCAGATTCGGCGACTGGGAGAGTGCCGGAGCTGAGAGCGGACTCGATGGCCATGATGGGAGAACGGGAGCAAAGAGTTGATGGGAGGGGGAAGCCGATGAGAGGACAGATCGGCCGATCAAGGATGTGAGAAGCCGATGGAAAGTGGGTCGGCCAGCCGAGTCAGAGAGTGGTTGGGTCACGGACGTGCGAGGATTCACGTCCGTGGACTCGTGGAGGCCAAGGAGTGGGGCGGACGCGAAAAAGGCAGGGAGTGGCCGGAGTCGAAGAGAATATGTTCACGTCCGGGAGGCAGGGATTCATGTCCGTGGACACGTGGACACGTTGGACTGGTTTGGACGTGAGGGGAGAAGGTTCGCGTCCGAGAGCCGTTGAGCGTGTCAGAAAGGGCGAGAACCGAGAGAGGTTTCCAGCCGATGGAGGGCTGGACAAGTCTAGCCGATGGAGACGACGAGCGCGGAGGTGCGCCAGCGTCAGAGAAGGAGAGATGCACGAAACAAGAGGAAGAGCGGAGACGGGTGCGAGGCGGGACGAGGAGGCGGATCGAGACCGTCGCCTGGTCACGCGGAGGTGGGACGGAGAAAAGAAGGTGATTGCAGGAGAGACAGGGAGAAGAAAAAATGGAGACGAGAGAGCGAGGAAAGTGCCAGGAAGAGAGTCGGCGACGGAAAGAAGACGTCGACGACGAGAAGGAAATGGTCGGCTCACCGAAGGGAGAAGCTAGCGCGCCGGGATGTTGCTCTGATACCATGTAGAATGTGTACAGTGACTATGAATCTCCCGAGCGTATATAAGGGGGTCGGATCTATATATATACATACAGCTCAGGCCAGTATTCTAACACTTTGAAATGAGGGATAATGTCCAATTTGCTTGCTCACCACACGAGTAAATTAAAGTAGACAAGTGTAATCATGAAACAAATGACACTATCTTATTTAATATCAGCTTGTGATGCTCAACACTCCAACTCTCCAATCTTCAATCTCGCCCTGCCTCAGTCTCTGCATTTCATGTGGGTTCCATCTTACCAGTCTTGCATCAGTCATCACTGCCGGAATTCATAAATTATTTGATACAATAAACGCATAATTAAATCACATCAGCACACTATTTAATTTGGAGATCCAAGCTGTCATTTAGCATATGAAAGATACCTACGAATCTGAATTGTCAATGTGCAGACTCGGGTGACTTGGATGACCAGGCAAAGCATATCTGCTTCTGGCATCAAATGATGCTCCATCGTGGTCAATTCGGTATCCATTAAACAAGGAAAGAGATGGCATAAAACTGAGTAAAATGGTTTTATGAAGCTGCTGTACTTTCATATATTTGTGTCCAGCATAAAATAACTCATTACTCTTAGTACATTGGAGGCAAGGAGTTGCCGCAGAGAACGATCAGTATAGATTATCACCATCGGTGCTAAGCAATGGCACGCATGAACTAATGTTGGATTTAGTAGATATTACCTCTGTCCACAAATATATGCAATTGTCACTTTTAGCAAAAAAAATTATGATAGCAACAAAAAAAAGAACAACTGATGTGATGTTGTTGAATGGATAACTAAGGTCATACTTGTACTTTTTTCTCACGTGATATTAAAATTCCTTATGTTTGTGGACAAATGAAACGGTAAAAATCTCTTATATTTGTGGGCTGAAGGAGAACAAATTTAACTTTGTAGCTATACACTGCAGAGTTTTTAGGAACCTTGAGAGTTATTTTGAGAAAATAGTTATCTCGGTGTTAATCAAGTAATAAAGTTTATGATTAATACAAGAAAAATTGGCCAATACCTCCCCAGAACTAAGAGAAGAAAAATGTCTATCTAGAAAAAAAACTAAATTGGCAATGGCATTTGCTGGTGTGGCTTCCACACTCATAGAACCATGTTCTACTGCTAGCCTGCTAGCTACTTGGGGATACTAAGCAGTGATGCTTAGATCATATTCACTAGGACATAGAAAGCAAGACAATTATGAGTTGTGAATTGTAGAGATGAAAAAAAAATGTTCCTTTTGACAAAATTAATAAACTCTGTTTCGTTGTGAGTGCAAGTAGTGCTGGGAACTAACTAGTTAAGGTACATGGAACACGGCATTTAGGAAGAGTTGACTTGGATTAAACAACAGCCAAATGACGCAGACTTCTCAGGAGATAGGGATATTCCTAGGATCAAACCATAGTTAGAATTAATCAACTACAGTTTAGATCATTTTGTCAGTTGGAATGATAGTTTTCAGTGTCATCGGTCAAAATAATAATTTCCATTGTCCTTTGCAAAACCTTTTCTGCTAGCTCACTAATCATATTTCATCTAACCATAGAACGATACAAAAATGCATATATGTCCTCTCAAGTGGAAATTTTAAATTTGAAGAAGTTCAAAATGTTCTTTCGAAAATAGAATCTTAAATTTAGCTTGGCTTTCGTTGACTAGGATCAGTGCTCCAATTATGTCCCTAAGCAGGGTAGCAGCATTAATTAAACTCTTAAACAAGTGCAGCTCACACGTACTGATCTCAGGGTTATATATTTGCACTGCAGCTTGCAGCTGCCGCTGTAGCTAGCTCGGCGAGCAAGACGAACCAAGCGGCGGCGCGGCAAGGTGAAGACGGCGACAATGGCGGGAGGGCAGCTCAAGGCGCTGACGACGCTGGACCATGCGAAGACACAGTTGTACCACTTCATGGCGATCGTGATTGCCGGCATGGGGTTCTTCACCGACGCCTACGACCTCTTCTGCATCTCCCTCGTCTCCAAGCTGCTCGGCCGCATCTACTACACCGACCTCTCCAAGGACACCCCCGGCAGCCTGCCGCCGAACCTCTCCTCCGCCGTGAACGGCGTGGCGCTGTGAACGTCTCTTTGACATGGCCGCGTGGTGCTCTGATCATGGCGGAGATGGCGAGCGATATTCTGTCAGCATATTCCGCAGACATTGGATAGCAAGGAAGGAGCAGCCGTGACAAATTGAAAGATGTGTGTGTGGACGCTAATCACGGCGGAGCACGCGCTCACGATAGCGAATCACAAACCTTCCTTAATATTTTTCAATTCCGTGTATGTTGGATCTATGTGAGTTGATTGTAATATAGATAGTAGAGTGAAGAACCTCATGGGTGTGAGAACCTATTTTGAGTTTTGTCAAATTTACACAAGAAATAGCGAATTCTGCTTTGCAATCAGGCACTCTGTTTTGTGCTCTGTTTTTAATCGTTGCCGGACCCCCAACAGTGCAAATTTTCACTGTTCTTCTTCCCCGCGAGAGTGTGTTGGTTCAGGAATAGTGCAATCGCCAGGTGTTCGATGAGATTCTCACCAACAAGTGGTATCAAAGCACAGTCGAACCTGAGGTCTGTTTCAACTCTATGTCGATTGTGATGGCTGATGCGGATAGGGGAAGCACGAGAAGTGTGTTCCTCTATCCACAGCTGACAGCTACAAACTACACCAGTTGGGTGATCCGTGTACATGTGATAATGGAAGATCAAGGCATCTGGGAAGCGATTGAGCCGACAGCTGGGGCGGCTATTGATTCGAGGAAGGACAAGAAGGCTAAATCGCATCTGTTCTAGGCACTGCGAAAAGATCTCCTCATGTAGGTGGCAAACAAGTGGACAGCAAGAGAAGTTTGGGATTGCCTCAAAACAAGGTTTGTCGATGCGTACCGAGTGCAAGAGGCACGTCTCCAGATTCTCAAGGCCAAGTTTAACATGATGACAATCGAAGATGATGGAACCCTCAACCAATACGTGGGACGTCTTACCAACATGTATGTCTGGTACTCCTACCTTGGAGGTTCACTCACCGATGCAAAATTGGTGAATAAACTGTTCAATACGGTACGTAAGAGATTCATGAGTGTGATCGTAGGTATCAAACAGTTCTTCGACCTAAACACTCTGGCCTTTGAAGAAGCAGTCAATTGCCTCAAGATGTACAAAAAGTGTATGCGAAAAAGGACCGGATCAAAATGCGAAAATGTTGAAGGGCAAGTACTTCTCACTCAAGCTAAATAGGAAGCATGTTTTAAGAAGGTCACCAACGATTCGATGAATGGCAAGGGCAAGTTTCTAGAGGAAGGAAGCAACCGTAGTCATGGAGGACGTTTTCGTGACCGTGGTCATGGTAGAGAAAGGCGTGGCAATTCACTACCAAAGGATAATTTTGTTGTGTCAAGTGGTGGCGGACGTGACAGGACCCATGTGAGATGCTTCAATTGCAACAGATTCAGACATTATGCAAACTGATGACGTGCCACCATGAAGAAGGAGGAAGCTCACCTTGCCACGACTGCTGATACCAAGCCAGCTCTATTGCTCTCCATGTTGGAGGAAAATCAATCCACAGAAGATTCTAATGGTAATTTAGACATCCCAGAACATGTCTTACCCTAACTTCTTATGGCAGATGGTGGGCTGACAAGTGGTGATCTCTAGTACTTAGATAATGGAGCCATCAATCACATGACAGGTGATAGAGAGAAGTTCTGCAAGTTGGATGAAAATATAACTAGAAGAGTAAGATTTGGAGATGCATCTTCAGTAGAGATTAGAGGAAAAGGATCGATTGTATTTTCGTGTAAAAATGGAGATTAGTGGGTCTTGCAAGATGTATATTACATCCCCAAACTCAAGTGCAACTTGGTAAGTCTAGGACAACTCACAGAAACTGGACACAAGATGGTAATAGATGATGGAGATCTTCAAGTGTTCGACAAGAATCCCTAGCGACTCATTATGAAGGTTAGCCATACTCAGAATCGACTTTACAGAATCGAGCTAAAGCATGCATAGAACGTGAGCCTCCTTCTGAAGCTTGATGACCTAGCTTGGCTATGGCACAAATGTTTGGGACACACAAATTTTTAGGCTTTAAAACAACTGACAGACAAGGAGATGGTGGCAGGAGTTCCCTCCATACATCATCTGAATCAAATCTGTGAGAGTTGCCTGGCAGGGAAGCAAGTGCAGCATCCTTTCCTAGGGTTCACAAGTTACAGAGCTGAGTATCCCCTTCAGCTTATGCACATGGATCTGTGTGGCCCGATTACTCCAGCAACAACAACAGGTAACATGTACTTCATGCTCTTAATTGATGATCACACACGATGGATGTGGGTGTATGTCATGAAGACAAAGGATCAAACAGCAACAACATTTGCAAAATTCAAATCATTGGCAGAAAATGCGATAGGGCGCAACATGAAGGTCCTACAGTCAAATCGAGGAGGTGAATTCAATTCAGAAAGATTTAGAGCTTTCTGCACTGATGCTAGCATCGAACGACACTTCACAGCTCCGTATACACCTCAGCAAAATAGAGTTGTGGAGCGTTGAAACATATCAGTAATGGAAATGGCTCGCTCTCTTCTGAAGGATTCAGAGATGCCCAGTTGGATGTGGGGGAAGGCAGTGTGACATACTATCTATCTGCTCAACAGACTACCAACGAAGTCTATGGGTGACAAGACTCCATTCAAAGTATGGACAGGGCGTAAACCACACCTAGGGCACCTGCAGATATTTGGGTGCAAGGCTTATGCTAAGATCACGGCACCACATCTGAAGAAGTTACAAGACTGAAGTCTATCACTTATGTATCTTGGCGTCGAGGAAGGAAGCAAAGCATACAGACTTTTTGATCCTACCCACGGACGAATTTATGTTAGCCGTGATGTAGTATTCAATGAGAAAACCTCATGGTTGTGAAACAAAGAAGTTGGAATTGAAGAACCCTAGAAGTTCATTGTTGAAGAACAATCACCTAAAGAGGATGGAGAGCAAATGTTGAATACAACAAAGTTGTCCACAAGGATTGAAGATAAACAACCTCTACCTGACTTTCAAGGTAGAAGAGAAAAATGAGCATCTGTCACAGTCACCTGTTAGAGATGTGCAATCAAAGATAGGCTCACCGGCTGAAGATATCAGCAACATACCCTCCAGTAGCGATGGACTAGTCCGATATAGAGACATGACGGACATCATGTGTGAAGCTCCTCATGTGGACCTAAGGGATGATGAAGAAGGTGAAACATTTCTAGTAGACATTGAGGAACCATCCAATTATCATGAAGCCATTAGACAAGAAGAGTAGGAGAAAGCTCTGATAATTGACATTGAAGCAATCGAGAAAAATCAAACTTGCGTACTTCTCTGCTGCCTGAACATAAGGCAATTGGGATTAAGTGGGTGTTCAATCTAAAGAGGAACGCAGATGGAGATGTGATCAAGCAGAAGGCTTGATTGGTGGCGAAAGGATATGTGCAAAAACACGGTGTGGACTTTGAAGAAGTTGTCGCTCTAGTGGCCAGACTTAACACCGTGCGTGTACTGCTCGCCGTCGCAGCAAAGCGTGGCTGGCAGGTTCACCATCTTGATGTAAAATCAGCAGTTCTTAATAGGAAGCTCGAAGAGGAATTCTACGTTGCTTAGCCAGAGGGCTTTATTTAGCTAGGAAAAGAAGATTTGGTACTGAAATCACAAATTCACAAAGACTTGGAAGGACAACCAGTAGACGAGACTGAGTATCAGCAAGAGATCGTGTGTTTGAGGTATCTCTTACACACCAGACCTGACTTATCTTTTGCTGTTGGTGTTGCGAGCTGTTTCATGGACAGACCTACTGCAATGCATCACAAATTTGTCAAGCAAATACTTCGTTACATCAAAGGGACAGTGAATTGCGGTCTTACTTATACCATAGGAGGTGGTGAAGAGATGATCACAGGGTACACTGACAGTGATCTAGCTGGTGATGTTGATGATCGTCGAAGCACTGGTGGAATGGTATTTTATGTCAACAATTGTCCAATCTCGTGGAATTCACAGAAACATAAAACAGTTGCATTATCCTCTTGTGAAGGAGAGTTCATGATAGCCACTGCATTGGCGTGTCAAGCGTTGTGGCTGCATGCACTCCTAGCAGAGCTGATTGGGATAGAAAGAAGACTGGTGAAATTGTTTGTGAACAACAAGTCTGCCATCGCGTTGATGAAGAATCCATTATTTCATGGGAGGAGTAAGCACATTGATACTCATTATCACTTTATCCGTGAATGTGTGGATGGAGGATAGATCGTAATTGAGTTCGTTCGATCTGAGAAGCAAAAGGCTGATAGCTTAATGAAGGGAATGTCAGTGACAAAACTGATTATGTCGCGACATCTACTGGGTGTTCGTGACTTTGGGCCATGCCATGGCTTATGGGGAGATTATTGAAGATGACCTTTGACATGGTCATGTGGTGCTCTTATCATACGGGAGATGGTGGGTGATATTCGGTCGGCATATTTTGCAGACATTGGATAGCAAGGAAGGAGCAGCCGTGACAAATTGAAGGATGTGTGTGTGGACACTAATCATGGCGGAGCACGCGCTCATGATAGCGAATCACAAACTTTCCTTAATATTTTTCAATTCCGTGTTTGTTGGATCTATGTGAGTTGATTGTAATATAGATAGTAGAGTGAAGAACCTCACGGGTGTGAGAACCTATTTTGAGTTTTGTCAAATTTACACAAGAAATAGCGAATTCCGCTTCGGAATCAGGTACTCTGTTTTGTGCTCTGTTTTTGATCGTTGCCGGACCCCCAACAGTGCAAATTTTCACTGTTCTTCTTCCCCGCGAGAGTGTGATCGCCAGGTGTTCGACGAGGTTCTCGCCAACACGCTCGCCGGGCAGCTTTTCTTTGGGTGGCTCGGCGACAATCTCGGCCGGAAGAGCGTGTACGGCTTCACGCACGTCCTCATGGTGGTGTGCTCCGTCGCGTCGGGGCTCTCGTTCGGGCACACGGCGAAGGGGGTCATCTCCACGCTGTGCTTCTTCCGCTTCTGGCTGGGGTTCGGCATCGGCGGAGACTACCCGCTGTCGGGGACGGTCATGTCGGAGTACGCCAACAAGAGGACCCGGGGTGCGTTCATCGCCGCCGTGTTCGTCATGCAGGGGTTCGGCATCCTCTTCGGCGCCATCGTGGCGCTCGTCGTCTCGGCCGGATTCCGGAACGCGTACCCGGCGCCGTCGTACGCCGACAACCGCGCCGCGTCGCTGGTCTCCGAGGTCGACTACGTGTGGCGGATCATCCTCATGTTCGGCACCGTCCCGGCGGCGCTCACTTACTACTGGCGGATGAAGATGCCGGAGACGGCGAGGTACACTGGGCTCATCGCGCGCAACGCCAAGCAGGCCGCGACCGACATGTCCAAGGTGCTCAACACGGAGATCGAGGAGGGCGCAGACCGTGCGGGGCGCCGCCGGCGTTGGCAACGAGTGGGGACTCTTCTCGCCGCAGTTCGTGCGGCGGCACGGGGTCCACCTGGTGGCGACGACGAGCACGTGGTTCCTACTCGACATCGACTTCTGCAGTCAGAACCTCTTCCAGAAGGACATCTTCTCCAAGGTCAGGTGGATCCCGCCGGCGAAGACGATGGACGCCATCGAGGAGGTGTTTCGCATTGCCCGCGCGCAGACACTCATCGCGCCGTGCGGCACCATCCCGGGCTACTGGTTCACCGTCGCCTTCATCGATATCGTCGGCCGCTTCGCCATCCAGCTGATAGCGTTAACTTTAAAATTTGGTAGAAGACTATCTAAATGAGATTGAGTCTAAGCAGTAGCCGTAGAACTTACGGTAGGATGACTTATCTATGTAAATTTTATGAAGGTTAACTTAGTTTAGTTAACTATTACATTTTTTTAGAAAGTAACGTCCAGTAGTTGTTATAATCACATCATGACTCTTTAATGATAGGATATAAATATAGACCTCCTTCACGTCTGTAAATCACCTCTTGATCAATACAATTTCAGCGCATCGTCATCCTAGCTTGTCTAGGTTTTATCAGTGGGATTTGGCTCTCAACACGGGACTACATCGATTAAGTTCGATCTCCGGTGAAGGAGTAAGTCCCGCTATTATCCCAGTATATCATGCTTTGTCTAAAACTGCATCAGTTAGGTTCGACCTCTTAATCAGATCGAGTGTACTATATCACGTCCGTGTGAGGTCTATCGATTTACCAAGCTCTCTCTGTCGTCGTCCGTCCCGTGCTACATCGGTTAGGTTTGACCTACGATATTGGCAGCAGTGATTCGAACCGGCGTCCTGTGGGTCTTCGCATGGCATCTCGTCGGAGTGAGTAGCCGATGATTGATCTTCAACACAGGTCTCCACATCCGTCTCGCGTATCGTCTAACCATTAATCCTCTAGAAGTCGATCTGGACACGTCGGACGCTTTCTGGTACTGTCTCGGTTCAGTCCGATCTTCGAGGGCTCGCGTCTGACGTGGCCGGCATCGAGATCTAGCGGGTCTCGTTTTCCATCGGATCGAGCGGCCGATGAATTTAGGTGTAGGCCTGCGTCGGACGTTCAGACCTCGTATCGTTCCTCCCTCATCATCACGTTCGGTCTAAGCTTCCATCATTTTCGTGTTGTTAGTCTCTAATCTCATACTGTCTCGATTCGGTTCGATCTATCGAGACTGATCCTAACGACACCGTTACCGCGGTCGCTGGCCCTTGTGGCTTCGCAGGGGATCGGGCTCCGCTCCGCGAGTCGAATGCCACGGAGCGTCATCAGCTTTTTAGCCGATAAGTCCTTTAATCCGTTCCACACGTCTATCTTACGTCTCCATTGGCTGTTCAGCCGATGTTAGAGTGCTACAGATTCCGTTAGTAACCAGGAGGGATCCCGCATGCTTTGCTATCCTTTAAATACTCTTTTGTGTCCCTATCAGCTCTGTGGCCGATGGATCAGAATCTCGCTTTCGCTACATCTGGAGCCATCACATCCGTCAATATCTGTCTATACCTTCATCGGCTCTCCAGCCGATGAAAGAGCGTCCCAATCCCTATCGACGATTAGCCGATAGTAGAAACCATCCAGACACGACCAATAACCAACTCGATCCTATCAACGACCAGTCAATAGCGAGAACTCGTATCGGTTCATCGTCTAACTGATCCATTCATCTTACCTACTTATCAATTACAAGATCAAATTAAGTTAATAGGCTCTAAGTTAAATACATTTTTCAGGCTCTATCCTCAACCTCTGCTCGGCACGGTCGGACATTTCCCCATAAGGTTTGGCGGCTAGCAATGAGCTTCTTCATGATGACCGTCTTCATGCTCGGCCTCGCCGCGCCGTACCACCACTGGACGACGCCGGGAAACCACGCCGGCTTCGTCGTCATGTACGGCTTCACCTCCTTCTCCAACTTCGGGCCCAACTCCACCACCTTCATCGTGCCAGCCGAGTTCTTCCCGGCGCGGCTGCGCTCCACGTGCCACGGCATCTCCGCCGCCGCCGGCAAGGTCGGCGCCATCATCGGCGCGTTCGGGTTCCTCTACGCCGCCCAGGACCCGCACAAGTCGGAGGCCGGGTACAAGCCCGGCATTGGCATCCGCAACGCGCTGTTCGTGCTCGGCGGCACCAACTTTCTCGGCATGCTCATGACGCTGCTCGTGCCGGAGTCGAAGGGCATGTCGCTGGAGGAGGTATCCAAGTAGACCGTCGTCGACGACGAAGAGGCGACGGCTTAGCCAAGGAGACGACGCTAGTGCAACAAAGCTCATGGCTAATTAATGTGTTTCGTAAATTTTGTGTATGATACTACTGCTACTGCTGTATTCGGTACGTTAGTACTCTATTTGATTTGTGTTGCTGTGAATGGCAGTGAACAAATGTACATTTAATTTTATGGTTGCATCGTTAACTCTGTTCCTATTTGATGATATTTGTTTTTTCTTTGCAAGGATTTGATGATAATTGTTTGCTATATTGAAGTAAAAGTTTGATGCTATCTTGTTAATATGGTTTGCAAATATTCCCTTGTTTCAAATATCTGTCACTGTCACCATTGAGTGTTGACTAGTGCAATTTTAACTTTTACTATGCATGATTGTTTGAATGGTTACATCGTGATGTACGAAAATTTTATGTCAATATTTAGGATGCAATAAACAGAATAAACTTAAGTAATATGATATACTTTTTAGTTAAGTATATATATTTATAAAAAAACAGACGACCAATCAAATTTTGAAGGTGGATAGTACATTAGTACCCAGTGACAAGTATTTGGAGATGGAGGGAGTACTGCTCAGTTGTGTTGGTAGGAGACATGTTACCCTGAATCAAGATGTAACGTTGCTACCTGGCTCTCAGCTTTGTAATCAGTTAAGTTCAGAGCTTTGTAATCAGTTGAGTTCAGAGCATGAAAATGACTACAACTCGTGCATCCTGCTCATCTTCTCCCCTAAATTTGGCTTAAAGAAATATCAGGGTATTTTAAGACTCTAATTAACGTGTTAAAAAGTATTGTTAGGTAACTCTTGTGATCAAACAAAGATATAGTAGGTGACTGTAGCAGGTGCTTACAAGACAGATATGTTGTTTTAGTAGGCTATGCTTTGGCTGGAGGTCTCTTGTTAATTTTGTTTGCAAATATTCAGTTGTATTGGTAGGGTTAGGTCATTCTTACCCTGAGTGAGGATGTAACATTGCTGGACTGGTAGCTTTTGGCTTTGAGATCAATTAAGAGCGTTCAGATGGCTGAAGCTCGTTCATCCTGCTCACTATCCCCTCCATTTGGCAGGAACGAAATGTCAGGATCTTCTCTGGAACTCTAACGTGATAAAAAAGTATTGTTAACTCTTGAGATCAAAGAAGAATGTAGTAGGTGACTGTAGCAGGTGATAATATTCAAAAATGTTATAACTATTTAGATGGCACGTAAGAAATGAGATAACATCCCTTAAGACAAAAACAAAAGACTTCCCGGTGATAATAAGAATAGATATGTTGTTCAAGTAGCCTATTTTTTGGATGGATTTAGTTTCTTCTTGCTGAGTTGACTGCTGCAGCAGTCTTCTCAGTTCTTCTGAAAGAAAAATAAAGGTGAGCAGGTGACCTATGCTTGGACCTACAGGTTAATTTGGTTAGAACTTCCCAGTATTTCCTGAGAAATACAGAGAAACTTGTATGGATAGATATATTTGTGTGCCCGGAATGCATGACATGGGCTGTTAAAGCATTTCATTCTGCAAAAATTCTCTAGTTGTTTCATTCAGTATCACCTTCCAGCACCACAGAAAAGTGTAAAAGGCTCCACTTTAAGACGTTAATTTGTTTTTCTCAACAAAGTACACATGGAATTCACTGCATCCATTTGTCTGTTCAGCTTCATCCTGAAAGGGAGGATGGAATTGAAGTCTGTCAGGGAACAACTACTGGGCAAATTCAGCAGACTTGGAATTCTTCTGACAATGGAGCAATCAGGTCTGAACTCTCAACATGCTTTATTTATGCGGACAACTTGGGCTGCTCCCCGGTCTACACTCCAGAATTTTTTGCTTACTTTCCAGTCTACTCCCTACATTTCGAAACACTTATCACCGGATACTATTTATATTTCAAGTTTGATCCCTCGTTATAAATACTCAAAAGACAATGTATCATGAAAGTATTTTGAATCCTAAACATAAACATTAAACTTTTATTCATCATACTTTAACTATTTAAAAATTATTAGTTGTTGAAGCCAAAATAGTTCCGGTCATCAGTGACAAGTATTTGCAAACAGATGGAGTACCTTAGACCCGTTTTCTCTAATTGCATCAGTATTTTTCTTTTTCTTCTCTCTTAATTGCGTACTCAAAAAAAATTATACACACAATTCTCTACACTATTGTTCGTCGTCGTTCCTGGTCAAGGTGACAGTCTTGATTGATTGGGTTAGTGAGCAGTAGCACGCATACCTATGCACTAAGTATCAGTAATCAAAGGTTGCTAGTGGACTGAAGATGCTCATTTGTAGCTATCCGGAAACGCTACACGACGGGTGGTAGATACATTCATACATGTGCTCTCTCCTGATCTTGGGGTTTGTTGTGGCATGGGCAGTGACAAATTTACTTGCATATTGTCGATCGCGTCGCTACTTTTGCTGAAATTTCAAGAAATACTGTTCATGGACTGTCTCGGTGTTTGTTATTTAGTGGGTTTAGTCAATGTTCATAGTGAAAACAAGAGTCATTGGTCTAAGGTGTAAACAAACTGATGAAAAAAATGGTTTTGTTTGCCTTGTTTGTTTCTAAAACAAGAGTGTTGCCTTGTTCTGCTCTCCAGATTCTTAGTTGGTGGTGGACGCTGCAAGAACTTTATGGAGGATACAATTTCACACACCTTACGCTCTCACAATGGCCTTAAAAAATTGTCCATTTGATCATATACTCAAGGCAATACTACTGATTAGCTCAGCAGTAGAAAAATAAACGAAGCAAATAAAAATAATTTTTAAGTAAAAATTTTATGCAGGCTAAATATATACTGCAATGAAAAACCCTAAAGACAACTTTAAAATTAAGTTAAAATTTAAATTTTGCTTATGGATAATAAACCAACAAGCAAACAAAATTCAAATGTTTTATAAACTTTTTCAATGAATTCTAAAATCCCACCAAAAATCTTTTCTGGAAGAATCAATCGATATTCCATCTAAAACAAAAAGGATTCCCCAAATTCGGCCATTCATGTGGGTCCCAACCTGAAATTGATTACTGTACTCTTCACGGGTAAAAGTGGGAGCGGCAGAAGTTCACCGTCGGTTGTTCTCGTCAGAATAAGGTTGCAGGTTGATGTCAAAGTTAAACGACTCCCAATAGGCATCAACAAAGACTAAAATATACAAGTCGTCCTTATCATCTAAGTGGCTCTAACTCTCAAAATACAAATTCTCTATATTTAAGTCTCTAAAATTATCAAAGTGTTATTTCGATTCTAAATCACCACGGTCTACATGGCATACCACACGAACACTAACGTGGCGTAGGATTTGGAGGGTCCACCAAAATGATGATAAATTCTAATACCTGCATCTGTATTTTAAGAGTTTTAGGAACTATATGACATATCTCTATAAATTTAAAGACCATCCGATGCTAATGTAGTATATTCACTAATTCTACTTCTTTCATTTCCTTTTCTCTTTCTTCTTCCCTTGGATGCTAAGGGTAGGGTGAGAGCTCAAGGGTGGCTACTGAGGACGAGATTGACCAATAGCAACTTGAGACAACGTCGGTGGAGATAAGAGACCAAAGCAAAGCTCAAGCTTGCCTGCTTGCATAGAGAGGCTGAAGAGAGCTCACCGCCACATGTTATTGGATATGGGTAGAAGGCCTCGACAACTATGGCCCAAACGGAGCTAGCTGGTATGGCAGAGATAGGGAGGCAAATGCTCCTCCTCCTCCTCCCTTACCGTTATCGCCTCCTTTAGGCTGAGGCTCGTTTAGTGCTAGACTCGTCAAGCTCGAGTTTAGCAGAGATGGAGGGATAAACAGTGATGTGAAGAGGCAAATGTGCAGAGGAGGCGACCAAGAGAGGGAGAACGATGGCGACATGGCGAACTCGATAACGTCATCTTTTGCTGCCGCCTCTCGATTTGGTCATTTCCTTCACTACTTGCCTCAACCCCATCATTTCAAGTCCAATGCTGGCGTCAAGGCCTTTCACCCATAAGCAATAGCGCGTGACAACAAGCTCCCTTCAACCTCTTTGTGCAAGTGAGCAAGCTCGAGCTCTGCTTTGGTCTCTCTGTGCCACTGACGTCATCCCGAGTTGTCATTGGTTAAGCTCGTTCTTGACAATCACCCTCGAGGTCTCACCCTACTTTGAAGAAGAGAAGAAAAAGAAAGGAAATGAGTAGGCTCCACTTACCAGTGAGTGTAGAATTGATGAATATGTCACTTCAGTGTCTATGTACGTGTGGCCCTTGTAGGTATGTGTCATCTTAGATCTCCATACTCTCAAATGTAAATTCAAGTCATAAACATATCAAAATGTATTATTCTGGTTCTAAATTATCATGGTACTTCTAGAATCTTACGTGGTATGCCATGTCAATGCCATATGGTATGCCATATAGGATATTAGAGTGACTGTGGTGGGATCAAAATAATTCACTTTGATAAATTCTAACACCTAGATATATATTTTAAAAGTTTGAAGACATAAATGGCATACCCTATAAATTATAAATTTAAGGACTGTCTGCACTCTTTATTTAAAATGAAATGTGTTCATACCCACTTACCATCCTTACAGAAATATTCCCCAAATTAATGGCCAATTCCTCACAAAAGTTACAAACTTTTGGCTTAAATTGGAGTTAACCTAGTCAAAAAGAATTACCGAAACAAATGTTGCATAAACGAACACAGCTTTTTCCTGACTCTTAAGATTTTGGCCATTTATCCTGAAATTCAGAGTTCAGAGTTGCCGGATATTTGTTAAAAAGTACACTGTCCAACAATTCGACTGCTGCTTTATTGAGCCATCGGCATCAATATTCAATCCAGAAATCCTTGGACAGAGATTTCGTCGAAATTTGTTGGATTTTCGTTTGTCACCTAGGTACTGTGGGCCCCAAGCATGGCCGAATTTTGGAGTTCAACAAAGTCAAATTTCGACTTCGTGTCTCTTCAGGTCCTAGTGGAAGTTGATTTTCATCTTTTAGTTCACATATATTCCATAGTTAGTCTGTTTCCAACTTTAAAGCAGCTTTTTATGAATAAGACTGAACTTTCTCCAAAATTCGAATCAAGGAAATTTGACCTGTAATTGCCATTTGCCCTCTCCAAGGCAAATTAGTATATACTTGGGTAGTTACAAGTTTAAACAAATGTGTTCATTCCAATTTGCTGATCTCCAAGAATTATTCCTCAAGTGGCCAAATACTTAAAATAGAGTTTACATAATTGAAGTACTTAACACACATTTTTTTCCTCTTAACCTAACAAAACATGATCATGAGTTCATGATTCAAAATTTTACATAGACAAAATCAAGTAGGAGTATATAATAATAAGTAATTAATTAAGTAAAACCTACACTATATTCATGTGCACCGTACACGTGCTGGCACGTCGCACTACGCCGTCTGAGGCCGCTCGGCGGCGGCGCCGGCCATCTCCATCTCGTCCTCCTCCTCGGCCTCGCCGGACATCTCCTCGAGCGACCTCCCCTTGGACTCCGGCACGAGGAAGGTGCAGATGAAGCCGAGCAGGTTGCATCCGGCGAGCACGAACAGCGAGTTGCGCACGCCGATCCCGGGCTTGTACCCGGCGTCGGGCTTGTGCGGGTCCTGCGCCGCGTAGAGGAACCCGAACGAGCCAACGATGGCGCCGGCCTTGCCGGCGGCGGCGGAGATGCCGTGGCAGGTGGACCGCAGCCTTGCCGGGAAGATCTCTGCCGGCACGATAAAGGTGGTGGAGTTTGGACCGAAGTTGGCGAAGAAGAAGGTGAAGGCGTACATGACGACGAAGCCGATGTGGTTCCCCTTCGTCGTCCAGTGGTGGTACGGCACGGCGAGGCCGAGCATGAAGACGGTCATCATGAAGAATCCCAGCAGCTGAATGGCGAAGCGGCCGACGACATCGATGAGCGCGACGGTGAACCAGTAGCCCGGCACGGTGCCGCAGAGGGCGATGAGCGTCTGGGCGCGCGCGATGCGGAACACCTCCTCGAGCGCGGACATGGTCTTGGCCTTGGGGATCCAGTTGATGCTGGTGAAGATGTCCTTCTGGAACAGGTTCTGGCTGTAGAAGGCGATGTCGAGGAGGAACCACGTCGTGGCGGTGCCGACGAGGTGGAGGCCGTGGCGGCGGGCGAACTGCCGGGAGAAGAGGCCGAAGCTGCTGTTCCGGCTCACCATCTCCTCCAGCTTCTCGGGCTTCTCCTGGATCTCCACCTGGAGCACATTGGACATGTCGGACGCCGCCTGCTCGGCGTTCTTGGCGACGAGGGCGGTGTACCTCGCCGTCTCCGGCATCTTCATCCGCCAGTAGTAGGTCAGCACCGCCGGCGCGGCGCCGAGCATGAGGATGACGCGCCACACGTAGTCGGCCTGGCGGACGGTTGACCCCGCTGGGTTGACCTGGTACGCCGGTGCCGGGAACCCGGCGCGGAAGGCGGAGGAGATGATGAGCGTCACGATGCCGCCGGCGAGGATGCCGAACCCCTGCATGGCGAACACGGCGGCGATGAACGCGCCCCGGGTCTTCTTGTTGGCGTACTCCGACATGATGGTCGCAGACAGCGGGTAGTCGCCGCCGATGCCGAACCCGAGCCAGAAGCGGAAGAAGCAGAGCGTCGCCATGACGCTCGTCGGCGTGTGGGAGAACGAAAGCCCCGACGCGATGGAGCAGATGACCATCAGCAGCAGCGTCATCCCGTACACGCTCTTCCGCCCGAGCTTATCGCCGAGCCACCCGAAGAAGAGCTGCCCGGCGAGCGTGCCGCAGAACGCGACGCCGTTCACCGCCGCCGCGACGTTGGGCGGCAGACTGCCGGGGTTCTCCTTGGTGACGTCGGTGTAGTAGATGCGGCCGAGCAGCTTGGTGACGAGGGAGATGCAGAAGAGGTCGTAGGCGTCGGTGAAGAACCCCATGCCGGCGACGACGACGGCCGTGAAGTGGTACCACTGCGTCTTCGCCGCGTCCAGCGCGCTTAGCACCTGCAGGTGCTGCTGCTGCTCCTGCCGCGCCATGGCCGACCGCTCGCCGACTCTGCTCGCGAGTCGCGAGCACGGAGAAGTCGACGAGTTGAGTCACCGGTTTGGGTTGAACTCTTGTGCAGGAATGGCACGAGGGCGCCGGTAAATGTAGGCGCAGCAATTGTCGAGAGCTCGGGTCAGCTTGCCGTGCTTGGTTGTCACTGTAGTGCGGAGAGAAAAAAAAAAGGGCACGAATTTCACTTAATCCATGCGCTTGTGTACACGGTCGATAGGTACACGGGCGCATGCGCTTCGGTTGTCTACCGGTTCATCCCAAATGCTGGATTTTTTTTGTTTTTTTACATGTAATCTGGACGTTCACAGAGCTCTGTACCTCAAATCTGCGGTGTGTTCGCTGCACGAGTTCTTCTGGTCAACTCTTTCACCCAAAAGCTATTCGCACGTTGGACTTTTTGGCTTGTGATCTGGACCGTTCGAGCTTGGCTCACTGGATCAAATTTGCAGCGGTGTTCACTGTTCTCAACTAAGCAATCCTGTATCAACTGATTAGCTTTCACTGTGGGCGTCGCTGTTCCTGAAGTCTTAGTAATTGCAGCCATTTCTGAGAAAATTGGTTCCTGACAATGACCAGCATTTGGTTCCCACAGTATCTCCCTCTCACAAAAAGAGAGAGAGAGAACGAGAGAAGTGAGATACTGTGATCCTCTTATCTGATAATCTGAACGCAAATAACACTACTTCACAGCATCCTTTGATGACCCTGAATATCTCTGAATTAACACGCAAATTCAGCTGAACCTGCAACAAGTACTCATATTATTATTATTCTTTCTTCAGCTAAACGCTACTACAAATAAAATCATCCTGATTGGCCTCATCCGCTCCTAAAACTGCGCCTGTCTGCATGGGAGATCGTTCACACTAACGTAAACTGACGATCATGATGTGTTAGTTATTATCTAATCCTCAAGCTAAACTATTGCGTTAAATTTACTTAACTAGAGGCCATACAGCTACTATGAATCATTGTTAAATGGGCCATTTGACTGCTACCTTGTCATTGTCATTCAAAGTTTGAACACATTATTTTTTTAAGTACTGTAGAATGTGACGTGTTGGGACCAAAAGGGAGGACATCATGCGTAAACAATTGCAGGATCCAATTATTCTTTTCAGAGAACGAGGTGATGCAGCTTCATTGACCGATGCATGTATTAATTACAGTTTAATCTTCTGGAAAGGCAACAGATCATATTTTGTTTTAACCCCTGCTACGTTAAAATTTAGTTTCTGAACGTCACATCCACGAACGTACTGCACTACTGCAGGCCTGTCGACCATTGACGCGCCGGAGAGAAGAGAAGACTTGCAATTTTCAGAATTCAGTAATGCTGCAAAAGCGGCTGCAAAATTTGGATTTTTGTTGATTTGATTTTCAACTTGGATAATCTGCTTGTTGACTCTGCATTTGTTATTGGCCAAAAATTCTGGTTTCAATTCAACAAAGTAGTTCATACGCTGGCGTGCAGCCATCGATATCTGCGGAAACCCTCCACTTTGCAGATTAATGAAAAGGAAAAGTACAAGTTTGTTTTCCTATTCATTCATTAGTGTACTAGATTTGAAGTATTAGAAAACCAGGATCATAAACTTGCATCAATGCTGAGTTCTTTCAGGTTATTGATCCTTAACTTGAGTTTTAGGGCCAAGATGAGATAAAAATCAAGACCCTCAAAAGCTATGTACATTTTTTATTGTAATTGTTAAGCTAATACTCAGGCTCCTCATAAATATTTTAGTTGCCTCAAACAGTGCAATTACAATATTATAAACTTATTAAAATTTTTATATTTTTTTAAAAATAAATTTGATAGTCAGAATTAAAAGATGTGACTAAATCTTGTTCAAAATATCAAATATTTATAATCATATGAAATATTTCTTATATTGTGGAAACTTAAAATACTATAAGTTATAATTGACAATTTAATTTTCTATCAATATTACTATAAATCAAAAAAATATAAGATGTTGCTGTTTAAAGATGGTAGAAATTATAGAAGAGTCAGTCGCTATAACCGAAGACAGCAATTTCTACTAGTAATATGAGTAGAAAATAACTGATAATAGTGTCAACATTTATTTAAGCATTTGTGGGTGAAAAATCAATATCAGTGATTCCTTCAGGCCTTCACTCACTGATTGTAGCACTGAAATTATTGAATATTGTATTTGGGATAGAGCCATGCATGCAGGCTAGACTAATCAACTTAATTTCTGCTACCACTTTGCCTTCCATAGCCAGGGGCATGGGCCTTGCCGTTAGGCTCGTTTTTTTGTCGCCGTTGGTTGCTTGACACGATGGTGTGGTTCACAGTCGGTGATGAAAATCAACCAATTGCATACTAAGCAAACCTACCGAAGGCCAGGGGCCTCGACTCGGTAGGGAGTAGGGCGGTCGCACCAACGGCCCTGCATGCCCTAGCCCCTATTTTGCCTCGCTAGCAGGCTATCCAAATTGGCTTTTACTTTTGCTTCGTATTTCAGTGTGCTATCTAAATTTGACTTTTTATTTTTCATCCATTTATATATTATGATTTTCTTGTAATTACTTAAAAATTAATATCATTCCATTGGAATTCATAAAAAAACATAAATTCATTAAATAAACTATATCTCTTTGCCCTTTAAAACTACTGCTCTCACAATCTCTCTCTGTTCTTAACTCTCTTCCTTCGACGATCACACCGAGATCGCTGGTGATAGAGGAGGCGGTGAGGTAGACAATGTTACAAGGAGAGCTAAGGTAGGCATTGGTGTTGGAGGGGTTCAAAGTGGACAGTGGTGCTAGAGGCGGAGCCAAAAATAGCAGTGGTATGTGAGGTAGAGCCAAGAATAGCGGTAGTGTGGAAGATGGTGTAGAGATGGGCGACACTACGGGAGGAGAGACCCAAGGGACAATGCCTAAGGAGGAGTTAAGAGGTGTCGACAACAGCTTAAGAGAAGGAACTGAGAGGTGACAATGGCACTAGATAAGATAGAACCATTTAGTTACCAAATCTACTCTAACGACATGACTCAGGTGCCATCATATGTGTGCTAGGCTAGGCTTCTAGGATAAAGAGATCTCTGTGCTTGCATGACAATGCTTAAGAATAATGGTTGTTGGAGCAGTTGAGCGAGTGGCAAGCAAGAAAGGCACTTTTTTTTTGAAAAATACAGTACAAATACAAGTGATCATAACACATGAAATGCACACACATACACCTTATCTCTATGAACACCTTCGAAGCTACATCAAGTTACTACATACATTTTATTTATTTGTCGATAGTTATCACTATCACTAAAAAATAATTAATTATAAATATGAGCGCATATAGTCTAGGAGTTAAATCTAGATAAACACGTTTCAAATCCTAGCTAGCTGAGCTAAGATCAGATCGCACGAGGAAGGCATTTAGGGAATATGCCAGAGGACGTTTTTGGCCTGTTATGCCTTTTATTTGCAAAATTGTTTTACTAAATTTTAGATCAGGGGCAAGTAGAGAAGGCGCTTGAGATTCTCTTTGCCCTTTCCAACCGTCCGACCAGCCGTGAATTCTTCGGATCAATCGCTATAGCAAGTAATACTAACATCCGAAACATTAGGACCCCTCTGTAGCAGTGTAGCTACCATTACGACACTACGATTCCACAGTTATATTTGCTACAATAATAAACTACATCTTCCTACAGTTGCAAGCACACATTGTACTGCGTCGTCCCTGTACGGTACAGTGCAGGATTTATAGCATCTGTACGTACCTGAGCTGCCTAAACTCAAAAGGAACGCGGTATCTAGGACACCTACCAAACAAGCCCCTCCTGTAGCGTGGAAATCTCGCCGACGCGCTCGTCGTCGTCGTCACGCAAACATCCATCAAAGACACGACCAACTTCTCCCTCCTGTCGATTATGCACACGGCAGGACATGGCATGGCAGTCACGACGACGACATTGACTGCCAATACCGTGTAATTTCCCATGGCAACACAGGAAGCAACTAATTAGAGAAGTTTTTATATGAAAGCAACACGCAAAAAAAAAAAAAAACTGCGCCAACCCATTCAGGAGGGGAATGTTCCACGGTAAATGCCGCTAAAAACAGTTGACGAAAACTTGATAGATTATTGGCCGACTGAACCAATAGCTGTTTGGTGTACATTCAAGGCGACGACTAGGATTCAATCATTGGGCCCCCAGCTATCCTGAGCTGTAGAATTGTTATATTTGAGATATTGGCTTAGTTTGATTGGAGGCTATTTGCTAGTGATTGGTATCTACAAGGAGGCACGGTGGGAATATTTGTGACTGCTTTGTCGGCTAACAGTTGTTTTGCTTGTTGAATTAATCGAGTTTTGATTGATTACAGGTTTATGATGAACTAACGGACATAATTTGTAAAAGTATCTTTCATAATAATTCAGATGTGTGCCGACGTAGCACTCTTGGATAGGGGAAATGAGCCTATCACAATTATATAGTATGTGTCCTCAAATAATTATACCATACAAATGTATTAATCATTAACAATCTTATACACAGCTTAATATACTAAGAAAAACATTTATTTTGAACTATTTCTTGAATTATTTAAGCCTCTATTTTTTTTTCATTTTATCATGTAAACGGTTGAAAATGGTTTACTCACTCCCTAATAACATTTCTATTCTTTCTTTTTCTTTATATAAGTTATATTTTAAGCTATAATTTTATAAAGTCATAGATGACATCATTATCAAAATGTGAAAATATTTTTATTTTTTATGATTGTTTTCTTAACTTTAAAATCTCGATATTTGAATTAGTCTTGGTGCTTCGAAACTATATTAACAGTGATATAAAAAATTAAAAATATTAAGACATAAGTTGTAATATGTGCTACTAAATTTAAAGTGCAAAATACAACTTAGAAAGAAAAAAAGAAAAACTATTACATAGTAAAGTGAATTATTGGGTGTTAAATAAGTTTAAAAAATAGTTTTGGACGTAAAATAGACTTCTTTCTATACTATATACGTACCATGCTTATGCTCATGTTTATTTATATAAATCTATCAAAAACGTGCTACATGGACAACTTACTCTACCTTCTATTCTTAATTACATCAGCTAAATATGACAGGAAAATTGTTTATGCCCTTACCAAAAACTATCTTTCGTTGGAAAGATGATATTATAGGTACGATTCATGGAGGTGAAGCACATGGTTTGTTGTTGCTGTTGTGATAAATTCTTATTGTCTATCTTTTTCAGGCCTCGTCGGAACGCACAATATTTTATAGAAAACATTTTTTTTTTGTTTTTCTTTGAAGACCCTTCAACCAAACAAGCCCCTCGTGTGTTTTAGATGGTACATGCTCCTTTTGTTTTTTTTAACAGATAACATTGATGATTTTATTAAAAAATTATATAAATATTGTTTATTTCGTTGTGACTTATTTTATTAAAATTTAAGCATAACTAATATTTTTACATACTTACACTAATTTTTTAAATAATACGTATGATCAAATACATAAAAAAAATTCATAGTCAACTATTAAAAATTGAGGATATATCACATTAGTATTTTGTATGCTACTCCCCTATTTTATTTTTGAAATAAAGTTATTTCTGTTCAACATTTGTCTTAAATAAAGCTATGTCTAACCCCTTATTTTAACTTAATCGTAATCATTCTTCATATAATTTATTCGTTTATTTTCTCTTCTTAAGTGATCACAGTATTTTTCTAATTATTTTACCTATTTTTAATCCTCTGGAAACAGGCAATTGTTGAAATCCCCAATTCAATAGCTCAAGTCATTCAACCAGTTATGCTGACCTAATGTCCTAAGTTGGCTGTCTAGGAGAGGCTCAAAATCGATTCCGTTACTGACTTGACTTGCTTTTGAAGAAAGCGTATTTATTTATATTATAAAGCTAGCGGAGAGAACAGCTAGATTTGCACAAGAGCCCCTGGGGGATGGACAAATTACAATATGAACACAAAATAAGCAGAAAAGGACTTCAACAAATAAGTAAAAAGCAATCAGGTCCTTAATCCTGCTTCTTCCTCTGAATCGAAGCCTTAGTTGATGACGACGGCGACGGCAAGAGCGAAGAAATCATGGCATGCTACAGAAAAAGCTGCCAAGAAGCGAACCCAAAAGGAGCCTCCTGAAGATGGAGTTTGAAGCTATCTTGACTTCACAGAAGAACCTCAGCCGCCTCTTTAAAGCACGGCATCGGAGACCAAGAAAAGGACCCGAGACAGAGCATGAAGAACGCCGGAGAAAAAGAGATCGGCCGGCGCTACCTTGATGTGGGCAGATCTGCTGCTTCCTCAGCTGCTGACGTCGTTGGAAAACCCAGCGATTTTCGGGTATGGAGACCTCACTGGAGAGAAGTCCAGCAAGGTCCGCCATAGCCGAAGCTTCAGGGACAAGCGAGATCGCACGACGATGACCTTGTTGGACTGCACGAGAAAGAAAAAGAAGGAATACGATTGACCTGAGGACGGGATTAACCCGAGAAAAAAACCTACACACTAAGAGAGAAGGGAACCGATCCCTCTCCCTTCCGTCGCCAGCGAAAAGACCCTGGATTCGAGAAGGAAGAGGGGCCGAAGAAGAGAAGGTTTTTTTTTTTCACGGTCGCCTGGAGTCTCGCGAGGAAGAGAAAAAGCGAGAAGGGATGGCCATTTTGAGTCATGCACGATATATATCGCTCCTGACATTTGCGCGTGGCCTCGTGCATAGACTGCGCTTCTGGTACGACGAACACAATGTGTGGTTCTATGCATTTGGCCATGCTTTTCAATCGGTTTTGACTTGGAGGACGGGGGATATATAAATGTTTGAATTGACTGCATGACTGTGTGATTGGAGGTGGGTGAAAATAATCGGGTAAAATAAGGAGATTTGTTAGTGATTGTTATTTTAAAAATTAATTAATATGATTTTTAAAACGAAAAATATTATTTAATAGTTCGGTAAGTATACTCATGGTTATCCTAAAAATAGCTTTAAATACTATAAGGTAAATAGATTTTATTTATTTTTACTAACTCCATCCCAAAATATAAGTATGTGTGTCGACGATCGTGTGTCATTTCATATTCAGTCTAGGGAATAACCTAGAGCACAATGGATATGATGAAGTTGACACAAATGATTTTATACATATTTGAGCTACATAGAAGTGCAACATCCTATTACTATATTATTTCTTGCTCTTGATGTGTTGTAGTGGTACTTTTCTTCCTTCTTTTCCCTCTATTGGTTACAAACTTCTCATTATATATTCTTTAGGATACCGTATATTCCGAGAAGAAGAAAGAAGCGTATAAAGAAATGACACATGGCCCCAAAAGCAAAGGTTAGTTATGGCTATTTCAATTGCTACGGAGCCCTAGAGATCATCGTTGATGCTGCGACGCTCTCCTATCATCGCTGACCATAGCTTGCCCACATACCAGCCACTCCTGCCGCATAGGTGACTATAGCCATGATCACCTAGGTAATTATGGGAAGCAGTATACGTTATATCACCTATTAAATATCCATTTTGTCGATTTGACCAACGTAGCCACGCTGCACCAAGCCAAGTGATTCAACCTAACATATTAAATGTGATGGTTGGGATAGTTGGTTATATATGACCCCTAAGCTCTTCTTTTCCCATGTTCCTATGGAGCACTCTAGCTCGGGGTCGTCGCAATAGGACTGTCTTTTTGAGGCCGTTAACCATCCTAGGGTTTATGTGCCTTGACAAGACAACCTAGGGTTGTCAACCTCTGGCTTGGGTGGCTAGGGCCGCTATGTTGGGTAAGCCAGATCGGGTAGCCACGAGGGCCAAGCGTCTCACTGCAAGCAGCCTGTGGCATAGATGCTTGCTAGCCACAAATTCCTAGGGCGCTACTATTCATTCGGGGGCCACCTATCTGTCTCCTAGCCGCTTGGGTGGGACCTCTAGTTCCTACTTCACCAATAACGAGGTACAAATCTAGAGGTAGTAATAACTATCAATTCATGTTATTATATTTTAGGATAGAGATAGTAATAACTTTCAATTCCAGGATGGTTTGGATTGCTAAAAAAAAATTGTGCAAAGTTTTGGCTACTCTTTCTTCTCCCTGCTCTGCCCCGCTGTGTAGGTGATTCCACCATCACGACATCCCACTACTATGAAAATGCAAATCACTGATGGCCAAATCACGTTTTAAGTTGTGGTTGGTAGTGCCACCATCAACTGATGGTAAGAAAAAATGCATCCTTTTCGTAGGTAGCATCTTCCCGATACCACCATGTATGCCACATCCTGCTAGTGCTAAAGAGGCAGAAAAACATTCCTCATTCTTAGACTTTAGTTTTTGATCTCCTCTAAGGGCCGTTTTGAAAGTGGTAATGGGTGATGGTTTGAAACTAATGTCATGTTTGGACACCTTAATGAAAGAATCTTGTGGATCATTGATGTCGTCTAAAGGAAAGTGAATAGATGTTACATGAAATTACAAAAACTTTGCAATGGAATTAGTACTGACCAAATAGTTCGAGATCACTACAAATAGTCTGACAACACATGGTGTCGAACAATCTGATTTTAACCTGACAATCCGATCAACACAAAGAAAAACATGAATGCACATATGTAACATATAAGCTCAAACAATCTGACTAATGGCGAACAATCCGGCCTTCACAAAGAGTTTAGAAAACCCCGTTGAGTTAAACTCTTAACTCACTTGAGTTTAACACAAGCTAAGTGTTGATCAAAACTGATAAATAAGGGAATAGAAGATCACCAAATAGCTCAAGAGACAAAGTAACAAATACAAGGTGAAGAGAGTAAAAGAGACATTGATTTGTTTACAGAAGTTCAGAACCAATCGTTTCTAATCTTTGTTAAGAAAGCTCCTACTGGAGCTAGGTCTCTTTTAATCACTTTTCGATCTCCAAGCAACCACCAAGAACAAGCTTGTGCTCCAAGTGACCCCCATGATCCAAGTTTATATGCCACGCAACTTCTCTTAATTGGTCAAGCTTGCTCTACCAAGAAACCACCAAGATGAAGCACGACTTTCACTCAATTTATCTCTGCCCTTGCGGAGGTGAGGTAGAACCTTAACATTTTTTCCCAAATACGACATGCATAACTTGGTCGCTCACGGGCTTCTCTTTCTCCAATTATAATTTGGTCAAGTACACCAAATTGAAGCGCGCACATTCCACACCACTCTTAACTTCACTCACTAGTAGCACACTCTTAAGATGGTTGGAAATCAACTAGTCTTCTAAGCTTTACACTAAGTACACTTTCAAAGCTAAAACTCATCTTAAAAGATCTTCAAATAGAACTTGAGCCTCTTGGATTATCACTTAGATTGCTCAAGCTATAAAGTGTTCAAAAGTCTTCAAATAACTCCATAGCACCCCCCATATATAGTCTCAATTCCTCCAACTAGCCGTTTCTAGCTGTTGCAAAAGTCCGTCAGAAACACACTAGGGTGGACAGTCTAACACCTCACTGGATTGTGAAACCCTATGCAACTTTTGCAACGGTCACTAACTAGTTGTTAGTCCATAAAGAGCCAAACAGTCTGGCATCACACCGGACTATCTGACTGTGCCTCTACAGACTGTTCGGTCTCCATCGAATTATCCGGTCAGTTCTTGTTGATTGTTTGACTGCGCAATCATAGGACCACTCCAAATCTTGGTTAGAAGTCTAGCACGGCACTGGATTGTCCAGCTTGTGGTTGTTCAATCTCTATCGGATGATTCACTCCAACTAAGTGCATCGACGATCAACTTCACCCAGATTGTCCAACTCCATGCCGGACTATCTGACTTAATATTGTCTGGCCTCCTCTAGACAATTCAAACTATCCAAGTTACTTAATGATTACCTTCACCTAGAGTGTCCTACCACTCCCAGATTGTTCAACTTAACACATCTGCTAGATTGTTCAATACCACACTGGATTGTCCAGTCCATTGCAATCTCTGGACAGCTTGATCTCCTTTCTTTCAAACTTTTCCTCGTTTGCTTCCGCTTCTAGTTTAACAAGGATTGATACTCAACAACTTATGACTAGATGGCCTCAATTTGGTCCATTAATATTGCACCAAGCACTTTCTCCTTTACTGATGCATCGGTCTTTCACGTACCCAAGTGTTACCAACCCTTCACCAAATCTTGACATCTTTAATCATGTGCTATCTTGTATCACAATAAAATAATATTATATTCTATTCATCATCTTCAATATCTTTATCAGACTAATCACTTATTTATACACTCATTAAGCACATTAGTCTTTTAATTATTTATCATCATTTATCCAAAATCCATATGAGGGCCTAGTTGCACTTATACTTAAGATTCTAATAAATAGCTAGTGAGAAGCTTGCTCGTGAGAATTTGGAAAACCTAGGTTTTCTAATTTTTAGTTTCTATTTTATTTTCAAGATTGTATAATTACAAATTCTTATCTAAGTACTCTTTTGGGGAATTTCTAGCAGCTGTACCTTTATGAGAAGCTGCAACTGCAAATGCTCTTCAAACAGGGCATAATATTTGTTTGATGGCATAAGAAAATAAATTAGATGGATTTTAAGACGTTTTCTAAGAAATACTGATAAAGAAAATCTATATATAAATCACACCGTTTAATATCTTCAAAAGCATGTCCGCGATAGCTGATAATCAAGTGGCTATAGGCTGTCTTCGTTTTCTCTCTTATTTTCCACACGTATGTTTTGTGAGCTGCTAAATGCTTTGTTTTTTAAAAAAGTTTTACTTTAAAATTATATTAATTTATTTTTAATTTTTTAAACTAATATTTAATTAATTTTTAGGTGTGCTTCCAGCTACGCCAAACGCAGCCATAATCAGACAAGAACGACAAGCAGGTCTTTTCGCAAACTGGGCAGCTGATTAATGGGCCGTACATACATGAACGTAATGGGTCCATATGGAAAACTCGTAATAAATAATAGAGGCCCAACACGACCCACTATCGGACGCGCGGTCACCCCAGAAGAAAAACTACAAAAGAGGAAAAGACAACAAAAGTGCCGTGGTTAGAACACGGGAAGAAAAGTCAAATAGCTCGATTTATTTATTTATTATTTTATTATCCGGTGAGTCAAATAGCTCGATGTGGGCCGGTTGACGTCATCTCTTGACTCGTGTGGATAAGCAAGGCGTATTGTCAATCCTTCCATCAGTCATCATCATATCCATCTACGCGCAGCCTACATGTATGATAGGTCTTATGTTCGGAACTAATTAATTAATTAATTAGTGAGAGAAATAATAATCGAGTTAATTATTTTTTTCATGGAAATCGGGTTAGTATGTGATTGCATATCTCTGCTCGAGCTAAACATGAAGTTCTCTGTGTATTCTCATCATTTAATTTTTCAGAGAATTAATTATAAGATAATGTGGAGAGCATTTTTTCTAGAATTTGAAATTTCATTGAGCCATACAAATAAAAATATCCGCCGAGGAATGACGGATTATTGATCACCCACATTTACAAATATAGCAAAAGAAATACTATTTTCTGAGAAAAAAATATGGATCATATATATATACTTAATCATTAATTATATACTCTTCGTGATAAAATTGTCCATCCTTTTTTCGAAAATCAAACAAACTTTAGAGCGGCAAATCATCACCTTTTTTTCCTCTAATAATTGAGTAAAACAGATTCATCTTCAAAATTATTCCTATCTTAATCATATTGTTAATTATTTTGTTATGAGACATGTATTTATATGATCATATCTAAACTGTAGTATTAGACATGTATTTAAAGGAAGCACTTATAAAGGGTGACGTGTTAAGATATTTGGAGGTTGGAGGTCTGCAGCACTGTGGCAGATTTACCATGGGGATGGGGGAGGGGGCTGGGGATGTCTCATGCCCCCACTACTAGCTCTAGGAGCAGCAGTGAGCACCCAAAAAAAAATCCACCATAGGTCCATGGGAAGGGAGTGGAGTTCCGTCTAGAGGTCGAAGAAAAGGGATTTCAACTCCACCCCTCCCCTTTATATTTTCTCTTGGATTCATACTTGGATATAGGCAACTCAAATAGGTTGAAATTTGATTGATCATACTCTAACTAATCCACAATATATAATAATTAATTCATCCCCGTCACTTGCTTAATTAATGATTTGGTTTTTTATTCGTTCTGTGCTCGTCTTTACTCTCGTTTTTTCTCTTCTTATATATACTGGTTATTCTCAAACCAAACTATAGCTTGTACTTCCATGAAAAAAAAAGCTTGACTCGTCAAGAGTAAAGACAACAAACAGATCGCTGGTGAGAATGCTCAAGATGCATGGAATGGATTCGTGCATGAGACCAAATTAAGGCCACCAGAATATAATGCACAAGAAATATCAAAGGTCGTATGCGCGATCTACTAGATTTAACATGCGATGAGACTGAGCCATAGCAATTCAAGGAAAAACAAGATAATATTATCACTCATGCATGCTGTATTATATTGTATAAAATTCCAGTTGAACACATTACATGAAGTGTTGGATTTGCCATTGCCTCTTAGATCAATTTACATAATCGCGAATGAACAAAATCATTGTGTTTCGCAGATTCCATCCATGGTAAACACAATGGCCATCTGCACACCCTTGCTCAGATTTTCTCTCTCTTCGTCATGTACAAGTGTACAACCAGAATATACCAGATGCTGCACGCAAGCATGCAAATCCAACACTGCATATACTGATGTGTATATAATTGTCTGTGCTGCTTTAGATGCACGTACGTGCATTCATAAGACACGCGTACAGAAGCAACTTTGTTATGTGTTTAGTGTGTGTGTGTATGTATGTATGTATGTATGACCATTAATTAATTAGAGGGTGCATGCACTGGGTTTTTTTTTCTTGGAAGAAAAATGGTGCACCTATATGTGTGTATATATAATTTTGAACTTCAATTTGTAAATATTTCAAGATGCTGTGTTGTACTTGTATATCGTTATAATGTTTGAATGATTTGCTTAATGATATGCATGTGCGTAGAAGTATATTTATATGCTTTTTAATTAGGTCATTTCTTCTTGTGCATTCATGCATGTGCGTGCATTCAAGAACAAGAAGTCTCTCATGCATGATCTCATTTACCGCGGTACTTCTCGTCGTCGAGGAGCTTGTCATCGAGGTACTCGAACTCGATCTTCTCGCCGCTGCCACGGCCGGCGCCCCTTCCACCGCCGCCGCCCTGCACGGACGAGGAGGAGGAGGAGGATCCGGAGCCGCCTCCCCTGCCGGCGGCGGCGGCCGGGAAGTTCAGCACTGCGGCGGCGCTCCTCTGCGCGTACGCCGCCCGGTCGTACGCACGCGCGGCCTCCTCGGCCGTGTCGAACGTACCGAGCCAGACGCGCGCGCCGCCGCGAACTTGCCCCACGGCCTCTTCCTCACGCCGCGGTACTTGGTGGCCGTTTCCTTGCTCCGGTCATCCTCCATGGCTAGTGGCAGAGCAAGGGAGGAGACGAAGGAGATCAAGCTAGCTAGGTTATCAGCTGCGTAACTAGGTAAGCTGTTTGCTTTGAGTGTGGCGTTAGCTTGCAGATCATTCACGGCTATTTATAGAGGCTAGGGCGTACGTACGTACATAGCTGTATATGGTGACTTACGTACGTACGTAGCTGTATATGGTGGCCTGGCATGGTACGTCAGTGTTTCATGTATTCTGACTCGTTAGTGTGCATCATCTACGCATATAAGTATCGAATCCAGGCATGCAGTAATGTGTTCAGACAGTAAAGCAAAAGCAGGGTAGAAAAATAAAACTTCGTCAGCTGTCTCGCGCTAAGGAACAAAATGCATCCGTTTACCCTGCACAAAAAGAAAAGAAGAGGAAGAAGAAAATGCGTGCGTCTTGCTGCCGTCATGCACCGACTGGAACCTAGGCAATTGGCAACTAAATTTGCATAGTTTTTTTCCTATTGTGTGTGGAAGACACGCACCCGCAACGCACATCTCAACTTAACTTTATAGAGATGAAGGCTAGCCATAAATTTGTAGAGGCTCTCTTGGCCTCAAACGTAAAATAGAAAAGTGAATTCAAATTTAGGATATCTCTATCTCAAGTATATATATTAAGTTGCATACGTCAGCCAATTCCATAATCTCAAGCTAATGACTCACTTATGTTTCAACAAGGTGGAGGGGGGATGACTTTGGCGACGCCCAACCTAGAGGGATGCATGGAAGGTTGTCTTCATGGTTTTCAGTTGGTTGATCTATGATGCTACGATATGATAAATAGGATATTATATATGTAATAGCGTTACATTCTTAGAGTTAGTAATCAAGAGTCTTTTATTTCAGCGTGGGTAGCATAATATGTACATGCTAACTTGTTTGAATATGTGTGGTTTTTTAATCTATCATCCTGGTTTTCTTTCTAAGGGTAGTTGGGGATTTGTCCCATCACTATATTTTTTTATTCAATTAAGAACTCATCGGTTATGTGCTATGTGCCATATTATAGAGAACGAGATGTAAAACATTTTTGTTATATAAAAAAAGGGGTGTACAGTAAAAAAAAGAGGGGTGCACAGTAATACGAAGCTAGCCTAAAAGTGGGGCAAACCATAGGAGAGGGAGCGAGGGAGCCAAATTGTTAGGCATAAAAGGCACACGCAACGATAGTGGTTGAGATTGGACTATACCACTGGTCATCATGAGACTAGGTTAGTTGGAAAGATTCTCCCACCTAGACAGTGGTCGAAGATCTAACTACACTGTTGGTTTTCGTGAAACAAAGTTAGGTGAAAAGGACCTCTTACATAAACAGTGATCAAAGGTTCCACTATACCGCTAGTCTTCATGAGACTAGGTCAAAAGCAAAGGTTTTCCACCTAGACAGTAGTTAAAGATCTGATTACGCTGCTAATCTTTATGAGACCGGGTCATGTAGAAAGATTCTCCTACCTAGACAGTAGTTGAAGAGTTGACTACGCTGCTATTCTTTGCGAGACTAGATCAGGTGGAAAGGACCTCCCACCTCGATAATAGTCAAAAATCCAACTACGCCCCTGATCTTCATTGGACCATGTCAAGTGGAAAGAGTCTTCCACCCAAGAAATGGTCGAGAATTGATTACGCCACTGGTTTTCACGAAACTAGTTAGATCGTAGTTGTCTTACTACTTAATACACGTTGTTGGGACCTGATTAAGTCATTGGTTTTCATGAAACTAGTCAGATCCTAGTAATCTTAGCTCTAATACACGTTGTCGAGATCTGATTGCGCCGCTGGTCTTTGGCAAGACTAGGAGAGTCGTAATGTACCCTATCACTTGTGAATATCTTCATCACAAAAAGCAACTTGGCTTGAGCAATAGGTAATACTATCGAGATTGTGGTTGAATATATTAAATCGTCAGATAGATCGGCACTATTTGCATCACTTTCTCACTTAGAATATCTACTCATTAACTACATTTATAAGAAGACAGTTAGGGCTAGAAAAATTATATTATTTACTTATAGACTAAAAAAATATTTTGAATTTCAGTTTATATTTTTTCTTCGGAACATTTGCTCGAGAGTTTGTTATTTAACAATTTGTTTTGGATAGTTAATTTCATAAAAAAATAAAACGACAGAACAATTAGTCTAATATTGAATAAGACAAACACTAGTTGGAGGCTTTATATTGGTCGGTATTGAACAGTGACAAAGCGAAGCCAAGACCGACAATTCCACAGCTCACTTTCAAGACATACGCCAGTCTAAAGGTACTCACTAATCAAAAATTTACTTCAGCTAGTCATGTGCTAGGTCAGCAAGTCCGATCATCAATGTATGTAAGAAAGAAAAAAAATCAAAAGACGGAGGATATGATGACCCATATGTGGTGTTTATGTGTAGTGTATCACATTACATGATACCTCCAAGCTCTTTGTCTCTCTCACAAAATATGAATTTGGGCCCGTGCACTCGCTAAAGGTGGCAATGTTTTCAAAACGGTGTAAACACAAGTTGTTGAAAACAAATTTCTCATCTGAATAGAAGTATACTTATAAGGTGGTCTAAGCACCCCAAGTATATAAGACATCGGACAAAGAAGGGTAACACACATGTAAGTTTTTACATATATACATTTAAATTATGTGCCTTATTACTTTCTGTAGTGGCATATGTCTTGTCTCTATACTTATAACTTTTGACTACTCACACAGTAGATATCGCTCTAAATCATCAAATAGTTGGGACATACAAGGGGCTTTCATATTATCAAATTATGGAATATATATATATATATCATTCGAGTATAAACTTGGATGGGCAAAGTTCATGGTTTCGAATATCTTGTTCTAACAAAATATAACCGTGAGAAAATAAAACTAGTAATGTCCAAGATGCTCAAAATATTTATAGTCGAAATAAAACATATAAGGAAGACAACCTAATGCTAGTCGTAACAAGAGAAAGTGAGTTTTTAACTATAGATAAATTATATCTGTGTACATAAAGTTTATTTGGTATTTTACTAATACATGTATTTGTTTATTTTTAAATACCTATATTAAGATATCCACCACTGCTCGGGAGCTTTAATGTTTGCTAACAAGTTTATTTGAATATTTCAGATGAAAGAAAGAATAAATATAATAAGTGGGCACTCTATTAAGATTTTATACACACTTGGATGAATTTTTTTTTCAACTCTACTTAAATATTATAATCGGCTACAATAACAATTTGTTTAGATGAAAGGATCTACAATGTTGATGTAAGCTAATCGAATGAGTGTCGACTATGTTAGCCTACTTCAATAAGTTGATTTCTTGAGACAGTTGAACTATCTTACATCTCTATTTGAGTAGAGTTCGAGAGCTACTGTCAGTATAATATATATGGGATAGCCCATAGACATGTAACTACTTTAGCAAAAGTACTACATATCAAATTCTATACGAAAAGAAAGACTATACATTTGGATAAAGTCACGAGAAGATAGAAAATGAATTTCATATAAGAAAAGAAATAGCGAGTCTTACTTGGATCCAAAATTATTTGGATAGTATCTATACTCGTCTCTCTATTTTTAATTGAAAAAGAGAGCATATAAGAGTTTAAATATAAAACCTCATAGGAGGGGACGAACAAGCCAACATAACCAAAACAATACAAATCCCATCAAATTAACATTAGAGAACCCCAATAATACCTAGCCGCTGAAAGATATATCCTAGCTCTGTACCGATATAGTTGTAAACTAGACTATAATTTTTCTCCCCACATGTTATACTCGTGAGAGATCAATATAATAGCAATACCAGACTTCGATCAAATCGAAGTAGGGCTATTACCCTTCTCAAGGACCCAAACATATATAAAAATTTATGTGTCTTCTTCTCGCTTTAGATTCATTTATATCATCATATCAACCGATACTACACCTTTAAAATACGTCGTATATCCACAGATACTACAGTTGAATGTAGTGGAAGCAAGAGGAATACCATGAGGTGCAAAATGAAGGATGTAATGGTAGGATGTGCTCGATGGCAAGCCTAGTGCAAGTTTGGCATGGCACCTGCAATGTGGCAATAGGTGATAGTACAGCTTTGGACGCATACTGCCCATTTACACACCATGCACACAAACTATACCTATGTGATATAATACATATATCAAAAGAATACAAAGCTACAAACCACACCTTTTCAAATTCTTGAACGCTCATGCATGTGTGAATGTGTAGTCTAAATAACGAAATGGGGCATACCATATGAGTCCTAGGGATTTAGAACTCTTGCTGCACCTAGCATATTGCCCTAGGTTTCAGATTACGTAACTACAATTTAATTGCTGATAAAACTTGTATTAATTTTAGACATCACTGTCTAAATAATAATGGAATTTGATACTTTTTTAGGATAAAGAAGACGATTACATCCCAATATCTACATCTACGATGCACACAACCACAAGTGGAAGTTTAAAATAGTCTTAATAAGAGACGAAAACCCCTCTAAGATGAAATGAAGCTCAAATAAAGCTAAATAAGGGACAAAACCCCCTATGAGATGAAATAAGCAAAACATCCACTAGGTAGAAACATATAAAGCATGAAGCACTAAAAAAGACAATTAACCACGAAGCCTATTGTAGCCCTCCATCTAACATGGGTGAAAAAGAACTTGACAATCCACTCCAAGAGTGTGGCCCCAACAAACACAATATCTTTGCCCTCTTAATGTTGCATCGTAGATCAGAAAAAAAAAACCAGCTGATACACATGAAAGAACTACAACGCACTATAAGTTCCTTTATATGAAAACAAAATCATTTCAGCAACCAAGGCCATGTTCTTTTCTTACTATCAATTATGGATTATCATGAGCATGTTTTCTAAGCTTTTTTGTGCAAATATTTTCTACATAAAAGTTCCTCATCTAAACTTTCTAAAGCAAATATTTAGTTTTTTTATGAGGCGCAAATTTTGAACTTTGTAGTAGCTAATTTAGTTATTTATACCCTCAAATAACTATTACAAAATTAGATAATCTAGAAAATCTAAAAATCTCGTGAGAAAGAACATGGCCCAAGTGGTTGAAATAATATTAATAACCGTGTTTACACTAGCATCCATTCAGTATTTAGGTTTAATCTATATATATACATGCAGTTGACAATCATCACCATGGTATTTTTTAATCAATATTTGTTAATATGTATGTGTACATAGTACAGTCATTTTCAATCGATCTCCAATAATGAACATTACTACACTTTCCACTTTAACACCTGTTTTTTTTGTTCGCAAGGATAGAACACACAGCACTGTAATGCATGCATTCATGCCGGCCAGCCTGGCGCCCCGGCCCTTTCTGCCTTGATGCCTGGTAGAGACCTTCTTCAGTTGTCGCCATGGATGGACGCATGATCTTCTTTGACCAACATTGGATGTGTGAAGGACGGAATTGAACGCGTAGGTTAGATTCTTCTTTCTCACCCGTAACAGAATCTAGCTAGCTTGGGAACGACCGATAGCAGGTTGCAGGTCAAGGTGGCAATGCATGCCAACCTTGTTCTTAATTTTTTTTTAAAGAAAATTAAACGACCTTCTTCTTAAATGAATGACAGAGCTCCTGACCATTTTTTTTTAAAAAAAGAGGGAACATACAACAAAGTCTAAAGATGATAAAGCTCGACAAGTATACACCCACGAAATGCAAATTCGAAATGTGTTAATCCATTAGTTGTCAACTTGCATGACCAATGTCGCTCCCACCAGTAAAAACAATACATGTCTTTTGGATATTGAAGGGTCTTTCAGGTGCTGATAATATATCTATCCAGATCTATTGTATTATTAAGAGAAAGCCAAAATAAGTCAACCCGCCTACTATGAAAATAAGGAGATTACCACATTAATCAGGGAAATATAATAGTGGGAATAGATTATAACAATGTAAATCAATAGCTATAATTATAAGGAATTCATATGTATTTTTAGAGAGAGAGAAATATTTTCAAATATAAAAATCTCAAATAATCTCATATAATTGCACAAGAAATTCAACTAGACTCTTTCATAAGTACAATTACACAACCTATTATTACGGCAATAGTACTATGTAAACACTTTTTTAAGAGTCTATATATATAGCCGTGAAGTGTCCAAATTTTAGGTGCCATGAATTTTCAAAATTTTCAATCACTTTCCTTATCCCTTGAATAAAAATCTAATGACTCTCGTCAGTCGCCTATTAGAAGATAAAAGGTTGGACAATTAACCTATAAAAGAAATACACATTACATGAGTTAAACTTATATCTCATAAATATTTATAAGATTACATGCAAAAATATTCAAACTTGGATTAAAGAAAGTAAACCATATATAACAGCAAAATGTCTGCATTTGTAACTTGTTTCGCAATACAAAGGAAAAAACTGCACATTCTGTAGCAGTGTAATTTTAAGTGATTTTCAGGTGTATGAAATCTAGCAAATGTGGTGTTTCTATATCCATAATAATATAAATAATGAGATGACAGTCAAGTATTTGTCACTATAAATAGTAGATGCGTAGAGAATTTTTTCACCTAGCTAGCTAGGTATAGCTAGTAGCTAGGTAGGCAGTTGACGGCGGTGTGTGTGCGTGTTTACTCCCAAAAGCGAAGGTGTAGCAGCTAGCGTGGAAGTCTACGGCGAGCTCGTGGGAGAGCGAGACTAGAGAGAAGAACACGACGAAAAGCTAGACGTTTTGATCCGCCACAACGTTGAAATCGCCGACTCCGAACCGATGGACGCAGTTAATTTATGGAGGAGTAGCTGTGTGCGCTTTGACGCGCTCGTCGGCGGCCGCCGCCATGCCAAGACAAAATCGATGGAGATTACGCTGCGGGTACGTTGCCCCGGCCGCCGCAGCGAGGCCACTGCTGGCCTCATCTCTTATCTCTGCGGCTAAAACAGCAGGAGGGAGAGATAAGTCGCCGGAGTACGTGTTCAACCAGCCGATCTCAAGCCGCCGTCGAGACACGTACGTATCAGCGTATGTAAAAGCCTGGATCGACGGGTTGCTGTCGGGGTGTGAAAGAAGTTCAGCTGATCGGTGCCTAGCTAGCTCAGTCAGTGTACGTACGTTGCAGCTGGCTAGCTTGTCAGTGAATGCGAGAGAATGCATGGCGGGCCAATGGGTGGTGTTGCCCGGTTGTCGGCCGGCTTCGGAGTGATGACAAGAGGGTATAAAAAGGTTAGCTTTGGGTGGTTAGCTAGACGTGCACATTTTGGCCGCGGTGGCGATGTGACGGGGGAGTACTTGACTTTTCATGGTTTCACAGTGAAAATTTTGCAATACGTTTAATGAATATGATGGTGAAGGCAGGCGACCGATTCCCGTTTAGCTAGCATAGCAGCTGTGCGGCTTGTACAGAGGTTCAGGAAAGGAAGGGGGGATGACGCCAATATGCATGGTCGCGTCGCGCGCGAGGTGAACGCCATGGCGGCTCGCGCGCGCAATCCGTCCCGGTCCAAATGGACTACGCGCGGTTGGAATACGTACTACGTAGACGCGCGAGGCCCGAGCCCAAGCGCGACAGATAGAGATCCAACGCCGCCAACTCATGACGAGCGATAACCATTGGCCCCCAAGCCACGCCCATGTATCTTGCCGGTCTCAACGCCTCGTGTATTTTTTTTTGTGATTTTTTATGATTTCTTTGCATCGCTAAATTTATAGATGATTTTGTTATTTTGTTGTATCCCTAAAATTTTGGTTATGGCCAAGACCTAAAAGACCAACACTAGGACTGATGATTTTCTGATGACTAAAATTTTACTTTAATACCACGACCAAATTGCTCGATCCAACTGAATGACCACCCCTAACTGAGTGTATGAATAGGAGAGAAGTAACCATAGATCTCAAGCCAACATAAGCTAATACAAAGCTCCGCACTCAATCTCATCTAGCTAACACTAGAGGAGCCTAGAAACAGCTAAGCTATCATGACATGCTAGATTGAGTTTTTACCATACTAGATTGATACGAAAGCATCGGTCTCCCGATAAAACAAGAGTAATTCAATTAGCTTTAAAGGTATGAAATTATATAAAAATCAATGTCCGCTGAGTGCATCTTTATATCATACTATATATAAATATACTATATATATATGCACAGATGCTGCAGTAGGATATCAATCCATCAACATAACACACATACATATTAATAAATTAAAAATAACATAATAGGAAGAAATAAAGTGTTAAGGTTTCAAATATAAAATAGGTGTCTATTTAATTTGATCAATAGAATGATAACATATCTCCTCCATCCTAAAATCTAAAATGTATTAGTTTTGCATGATTTTTAGTGCTATAATTTAACCATTATTTTCTTTCATAATATACCATTAGCAACTATGAAAGTAATATCACTTGGGGAGGTATTTTCGAATACGTTTCTGCTATTATTTGTATGTCACTAAACACATATTAATTTATATAAATGCATTGATGTCATATCTTTTGGATAGAGTAGTAGTTAATTGATATACTTAATTTAGGATTTTTATGTACTTAAAATATATAATGATATCTAGACTGAAAGTATTAACCAAGTATTCGAGAAGTATCAAAAATTTATTTATTTATATCTATATCTGATATGTATCCGATATATAATATTCTAGCTTATTGAAGTATTTGTGTAACATAGGTTGCTGCCACGCACGTACATGTAGTTACATACACTATGATGCAACTTTGGCTTAACATTAACGATAGTACATCGAAAAAATTCAGAAAAAAAAAGAAAAGATATTTTTGGCTTGACATTAACGATAATACATCGAAAAGTTAACATCAACGATAGTTCATTGAAAAAAATTCAGGAAAAAACTTTAAGTAAATTGGTCCCGGCGGGGCTCGAACCCGCGACCTTCGGCTCATAAGACCAACGCTCTAACCGACTGAGCTACGGGACCTCATGCAGTTTTTATTCATCATACATTTTATACCAAGCTACATGAAATCAGTTTCAGGTTACTGGGCGATAAATTGAAGGAGGTTGGGCCGTTCAAAATAAGAACAAAGTTCATTTTACTCTCTCAACTATTTTACTGATACTTAACCCCTAAATAATTTTATGGCTTATTTTACATTTCGAACTTTACTAGCTAATATTTCTTTTTTGTTGTTGCACTATAATTTAACTCTCATCATTTTTTTAAAATTTTCTTTACTATTTACATAGGTTGGAACATAAGTTGAAAGTACCTAAAATTAATGTAAAAATTAATATTTAGTCCACGCAAACAGTTATAAAAAAAATTAAAAATATTTTTGAATTCTGAAAATGGTTTTTCTATGGATTAAAAAAAATTCAGCTTAAATACAACTTGATGAATAGTAAAAAAGAAATGTAATTAAGAATTGAAATAAACTATTAAATTAATAGTTTAGGGGTAAAATAAAAAAAAAGTTTGGGATCAAAGTGATCTACCCCTCACATGTAGGAGGCCCTCGTCTTTCTCCCTGCTTCCTCACTCTCCCCACGCTGAGATGTGGGACCGATGAGTGGGGCCAGAACAAAATAGTGTTAAAGTAAAAAAAAAATTAGGGGACAGGTTGTAGTGTGCTCAGAAGTCGGAGGTGGAATTTGGATCAGTAGCTGCCCAAGAACAGGAGCCCGGTTGAAGTTGCAGTAAGAGAGATAAATAAAATGATTAAGGAGAGATAATTCCTATATTTGCAAGCACCTATGTAATATATATAAAAGAGCTCTGTTTTGTTTAGGAAAGGCAGGAGTAAATAAAAAAAGCTCTAACCTCAAACCAAAACAAATATTTACATAAAACAAGTACTAGTACTACAAAGGATCCAATTTTTTACTACAGATTTAGACAAAAATTATTGTTAAAGATAAAGTATTTTTTAACGGAAGTAGTAAGAACACTAGTTAGGAGCCAAACTCCTAATTAAGTGACGACATAGTGGCTATCGATCTTCAGTATTAAAAAAGTGACTACTCTTGAATTACTTGCCAAATATATTTTATATGACCTAAGAGATAAAAAAAAGTGTTGTTTCATGTGGGGGATGACTAATAAAAATGATGGTGAAGTTATCAGAAGTGGTACATTAAGTAAAATACGCCATGGAAAAGGAAAGTAGTGACTACTGATAACCAACTAGCCTGGTCAACATTGGAGGTTTGAGGTGGTATGGTAGGCGGATTTGATTCTCTGACTTAATAGAGACAAGTCAGAAAAACCGTAATACGATAATTTTAGACTAATCTTGTCCATCCAATTGAAGGCGAAAGGATAAGGTTACACAGTATACTAGAACAATAATAGAAGTTATGCTAGCGTATAAAATAAATTTCACTATAGTGTTGAACTGCGTACTATAGTATTTTGCAATTCTCCCTCATAATTTTTGGTGTGCGATATTGTTCGATGATAACTTACCTATATATAATTATGTATATAATTATGTATAGAACCTGATCCATATAAGGATTAGTGCATGTCTGAAGAGAAAATATTAGCTTGTTACAGTGGTTGTCGATACCATAACTTGTGCTATAAATAGTTTTTTTAAGAAAAGAAAACTAGCTTTATAAATAGTTTGAACCAGATCAACCTATATGTAATCAGAACAAAGTCTAGACGAATTAGCAAATTATTGACATACATCCTTCCAACTTGCTATTAAGATAGAATAAAACTCATTCGGTCTTAAAATATAAAAATAAGAGGGTATAAATCTGGACATACACTTTATTTAAATTCATATGTTTTTTTATATATTAGAGGAAGGTAATATATACACCCTTCGTCTAACAAACGAAATGATTCAGAGTCAAAAAATCGTCCTCACAGGGCGTAAGTAATTCATGGAATTCAGGTAGTCCAATAGAAAACACAATTTAGGTGTGGATAGGGATGCAGCTAGGCTGGGGGGCAGTCGCCGTGGCGACCGCGACGGGAATGCGACTGGACTTTTCTGGCATCTCCCCTCTCCATAATGATGTTGTCATGATGCAGTCCGCCCGATCGATCCAGCCGACCGACCCCGTCCGTTACTCCGTCTCGGCGAGGCGGGCAGTTCGTGTACGTCCGTCGCGATGCCGATGCTGTGGGGCAGATACGGTGGCTTGGTATACGGAGCGGAGCCCGCGTGGGCCGGACGTCAAGCTGGCGCAGGCCGGGGAATGGAAGGATGATGGGCCCCCACTTTGGTTCACTTAACCAAGCCCACGCCCCACGGTACACATCCAATCAATGCCCGGTGCTCCCCAAATGCTCCACTGCCCGTTCACTTGCATATGTCACTGCTTGGGTACCGGCATATCTGAGCCAGTTGATGGACCAATCATAGGTATATCAAATAATACAACAACTAGGCAATCGGATTAGGGGCTCGCTTTCTAGCCACATTCAATCCTAACGAAATTTGGTTAGACGAGAAGTTTTGTATATCCCACGAAAACTCCTCGTCACACGTCTTCTCACCGTAGCACTCTAACCACCTCATTCCATACCCTCGGCCACTGCTAGAGCAGGCCGATGGAAACCCGTTTAGCTACAAGGATAGTGACGGTGGGGTGCTCTTCCTCCTTCCTAGCAGCAATGTCATCTTCTCCTCTTTTTGCAAGCTCCACGGAGGCCAACGGTGTCGTGAGCGGGGATAACCAGATCTAAGTGTATCCTCGATTGGATCCAGCATCCCAGAGGTGGAAGGCCATGGTGTGCAGTTGGAGGCAACGGTCTACGGCACGAGTTCCTTCCCTTAGCTTTTGGTCGACAATGTGGGTCGGGACAACCAGATCTAGTGCAACTTGACCGAATCTAGTCTCCCCAGCTAGAAAGCTCCGTGGGATGGTGACCTATGGTGTAAAGCAGCTAGACGAGGCGTGGAGATGGTGTGGCACATGAGGCTGCCGACAGCTAGCATGTATGAGGTGGGTGGGCATGACGGTGATACGATAGAGCAAGGAGGAGGTTGCGATGGAGGTGTTGTCCAATGTGCACAACCCGGGAGAAGACTGGCCAGCGACGATAGCAATGGCAAGATCCACGTAGAGGACAGTGGGTGTACCTACCCCCTTGGTGATTTGGCATGCGACGACAACAGCGGCTTGTGCAATGATGACATGTGGCATCAATGGCAACAAACCAGATCTACTCATAGGAGAGGGTGAGTGTGCTTGTCACTATGACAAACTGGCCCACAGTGATGATGATGACATGGGTGGCACCCGACTGTAGGATAGACAACATAGGACAAATCCACACCAAGGAGGACGGGTGTGCTTTGCCCTAGCGATGATGCTGGTACATAGGTTTTGATCGGCGGCTCTAGAGTGACGCACTACGACGGTTGAAAGTGCATATGTTCCCTTAAGTGGATTTTGGCTAATTAATGGCAAAAGATTAAGGGGCTAATGTGTTTGATGAGTTAAAGCATGCATTAGGTTCTTTGAAGTTGCATAGTAGGCAAATACAACTCTCAAAGCAAGAAGCTAAAATGGAAGCAATTTAGACAAAGTTTCAAAGATAGAAGATCATGCTATCATAAAATTGCAAGGACTTGGATTGTCCTATGAGATACTGGATAGTCATGGTCAAGTGGAGACCGGATAGTCCAAGAAGCGTTGAACAATCAAGAAGGAGATAGATGCGAGAAGCTCAAGTGGATGGATTTGTCTGAGAGGCTCCAGACAAACCCTATTAGATATTTCGGTGTGGTGCCAGACTGTCCTACACGCTTTGGACATAAGACGGATGATTGCACGATCGAACGTTGGAGAAGAGTTGACCGGATAATCTGGCATAGACCGAACAGTTTGATGAAAACACAATCAGATAGTCTGACAGTGCTACCGAACTATCTAGCTCTTTATGGGCCAACAACTAATTGTCAGTGATAGTTGTAAAAGTTGTATAGAGATGCACAATTTAGTATGGTGCCAAACTATTCGGCCTCATACATTTATGACATACTTTTGCAATGGCTATAAACAACTAATTGGAAGAGTTGTGCCTATAAATGGGTGGTGCTATAGAGTTGTTGAGACACTGTTAGACCCCTTTTCACCCTAGGGAGCTTAGCAAGTGTCCAAGAGTCTTGAAAAGCTAATTGAAGATATTTTGTAATAGAGTTTAGTCTTGAATATTCTTGTGTTGTTGTTTAAAAGACTAAACTCTCTCTTAACTTTCTCTCTATGTGATTTAAAGTTTGTGTGATGTTAGTGGGTTGAGTTTAGAGTGTGGAGGAGAAGAATTATAATCTTGGAGCAACCAAAGGTATTGTTGCTCGGGAACACTTGTGAAGGTTCAATCTCGCCTACGAAAGAGAAGAGGTAAAATGAGTGAAAACTAAGCTTTATCTTGGTGTGTATTTGGTAGAGCAAGTTTCATCAGAGGAAAGTTGTGTCGCATCCAAGCTTGGGACTAAGAAACCCGGTTTTGATAGGAGCTTTTTCAATGGAGAATAGGAATGATTGGTTCTAAACTTCAGTAAACAAATCGATGTCCCTTCTACTCTCTTTATTTTATTATTTGTATAAGTCATTTTCACTATGTTGGCCGGATTAGTCATTTATCTTTCTCTCTATTGTTGCATTGACCAGATTGTTCTACAGCTGTCGAACTATTCAACTTCTTTATAGTTGGACTGTCTACTGCATTACTAGGCTATCCGGTAAGTTCTAATTCCGTTGCAAGTTGTCAAAATTTTAGGAAACACCTATTCAAACCATGCCATCATACAGAGGTGGGTGGAGGCTGGCCGATGGAGGGGCATTGGTGTAGCGATGTCTTCACGCTAATGGTGAGCAATGTTTATAGAATAATGAGGTTGCAATTGCATAGGGTGGGCAAGCGGTAGACTAAAGCCTAGCCCAAGCTTGCTAGGCCAACAACAATGACTTTCAAGTGCCGTGGTCTATCTTGATGGAGTTGTTGAGGCGTCTTTCTATCTTCCTAGTAGGAACCCTAGGTGAAAATAAGTTCTAGAACCTCTGGACCGGCAGCATCGACACTCTTGGTGTCATGTCCTCCTTCGAGGTGTTGGGTTGTGTTTTCGTCTACTCTATCCTCAAGCAGATGGGGTGGTGCTTTTGGATGGTAACAGGTCTATATGGGGGATGAGTGGATCTTTTTTCTCTCTCGCCCTCTTCTCTTGTAACCATTCTCGTTGGTGGTGTTAGAAGACCATAGTGTTTTAACTATTTGGAGGCTTTGGTAGGCACTTCAATGGTTGAAGTAGGTTTGGTAGCATTCGGCCACATATAGCAGTGGCCGGTGTAGTACTAGTCTATTGGTTTGTGTAGGAACCGTCGGTGTGTGGTGATGTGTTCATTTTTTTTCTTTTCTTTTTTAATTGTTTTGATATATCAATATAAAATGTCGCATTGTTTGGCACTGTTCATTCAAAAAAATTGGTAAGATAATAAACGAAACAAATTTTAGCCATTATTATCCTACCAAAATTTGGTATTTATGAAAGCTTCCACTCATAAAAACACAACCTAAGGCTTTATACTAAGTGTATCATAATACTATCAAATTTTGGTAATGTAAAAATATACCAAATTTGACATTAACAAATTTTAGTAGAGTGGCGAGTGGCAATAAACTGAACAAGCCATATATTTTTAATTTTATAAAAACAGTTTCTAATGTCACAAATATTATTTGTGATGTGCTTATACTTTTGTATTATATCAGCAAGTAGTTTTTTATGTTGTAGAGCGGCTATACTAACGGATTGTCCAGATATGCTCCCTTTGCTCCCATAGCGATTGAGACGTTGAGAAGTTGTAGATGCCATATATTTTCTCAAACAAACACAAATAATAGATACAAGACCTAAGATGGAGCTCTTTTTTTTAATATGATGATTGTGGGGATAATGAGTAGCTAAAATAATAACATTTTATCCCTAAATGATTAGGATTAGCCCACAAGGAAAGGAACGGGTCTCCCTGGAAGATAAGGTTGCCTAGCAATTTTTATTTCAAACCAAATCGGACATCAAACGTACCATAGGCTTGTCTGCGACTCCCGTTCAATCTAAAGGAACGACTACTTCAAATGAGTGTAACTTCATGCAGATTTAGTTTTTAGCGTTCTTAGACTTTTTGAAAAACTAATCAAGCGTACTTTCTAACAGACTTAGCCTCGTCCTGAAATTACATGTAAGACATACACAATTGTTAAAATAATCCGTGTATGTTCCTGCAAACGGTGATATGCCACCTTCGTTTGGGCTTGTAGGACTAGTAGCAAGTAGAGCCCATTAGAAATACGTCGCTATATCCTATAAGTTGTAACATCCGGTAGTCCTCTGCCTCCTTAAAACTTCTCCGTAGTCGTAATATTTAGTTGAATTTTACGAGAAAGTTCTCTCGTCTCTAGTTATCGGTCATTTAGTTCATAATTACATATTCGAAGCCTATATAGTCATGTTTATCGACCGACTTGTGGGGTTAGTTAGACCCATCGCTTTAATTTCAAGCTATACTCACACTTAGGACCGTTCTTAAGTAAGGGTAGATGATGTACGGTAGATTGTTCTAACTTTGTAACAATTATTTAAGGATACACAAATAAATTAAATATTAAAAAGTTAAAAATATATTTAAAAAGTATTATAAGAAATGCTAATGAAGAAAGTATTTTTTTTAGAAAAAGTATCATTTAACCGCTTGAAATGTGTGCCAGCAATACTGTATTAGACTAATACCACTTTAGAACGGCACCTTAATTCTCTGTTCGGGCAACACTGTAGCATATCCGTTACTGTATCGGATAATCATAATATTAGGTGCCTTCTAGCAGTGAATTTGAACCATTTGACCTAAATATTGGACCTCCTTGGAGAGAGTATTTGGTGGATAGGAAATGAGTGTACGGAAGGGAATTCTGTAGTCAAGGAATCCATATTCTAACTTTTTTTCAAAGATATAAATTGTTTTACCTATTGCAACACACTCAAATTAATTAGTTGCGTTCTAAACTAGTAGACAAGTAGAAGTACACGCAATTTCGCTTACACTTCAGCATTTTCTTTTCAGAAAAAGATTATCAACTCATTGAGCTACAAACAACTCTGCTAATATGCAGCTTCAGGTTGAGCTATCACTGATCAGCACCGATGAATTTCATATCTACAGTCTACAGACACCCACCGGTATGAACAAGAGAAACACAGCTTACTTGATGCGGTACTCGTAAATGTCAAGGTCAACCACATGGAGGACAACAAGTGGCAGCTTACTTATGAACATGAACAGGCGCCTAATGTTCTCCCTAGTCAAGGTATCCATATCCACAACGTCGCGGTCATCGGTGTAAATCCACAGGCTGCTCGGGTTCACCTTCTTGAGGCAGGCTCGGCAGAAGGGGCACGACTTTGATTTGGTATTCCTGCAAAATGACAGCAAAATTTGTTAATGGCTCATAAGTTGATTAGGCTCATCCATCAGACGAGGTAAACGACTCGGCAAGTTGGGAAGAAAACGAAGGATGTGACAGATTAGGCTGGAATAGTACGGACAGGATTGTTGTTATGCATGATGTTGATGATAAGGCACAATTATTTGATCCACTCGGAACTTACGATTGACATAAGTGAAGGCTACTCTTGAGTCAACGAAAACAATGGGCTGAGTATATAGAACATGGTTTGCTAAGAGCATAAGAGACTATATATGCAAAGAGTTCGTGCGCGCGTGTAAACTTCAACCAAGGTGAGCAATGTTACTAGATATGTAGGTTTGTTGTTCTGATGATCATCGTGCTGCAGCCAATCTATGACAGTTCAGTTTGGTAATGTTGACAAGTTACCTACTCCGAAACATGCCAGATGTAATTAGTTCAATGGAAAGCTTGCTGCACTTGTGAGCATAATAAAATTCCTGTGGCTGCAGGTTAGCTTGGATGTATGGCATTGGCATGCATCAAGATGATTGGATTGTATGGAGAGATCCACCACTATGTGAAGAGGCCATTTGCAGCACTCAGAAGCACAGGAAGTCTCCAACTGAATTTTCATCCTCAGGAACAGCCAGCCAATTCATGGGAAAGATAATCTTTTTTTATCTCTTTCTTGAATACTGCAATCTCAATCAGGTAAATAAAAATCTGTTTCTTAGAGCTTGCAAGAACTACTTAATTCTCTCTAACATGGCAATTAACAGCTGATATGAGAATGCTACTGAACGTCATTGTGTCAGTCTATAAGGCGAGACAAAAGGGAAGGAGGAGGAGGAGGCAATTACCAATCCTCGAAGCACCTCATGCAGAGCGAGTGCGCGCAATCGGGCAGCACGATCTTGGCATTCACCTCGAGGCAGATGCCGCACTCGAGCTCCCTCTCCAAATCCACCTCCGAGACCCCCTCATCCACCTTCCTGAACTTCTGAACGCAGAGCCTCCTTTGCTTTCTGTCGTCCAATTCAGTGATCCCGCTCGGCAGCTGGAGCAGCGACGGGAAGATGACACCTGCAGCGATGCAAAGATTAAGAGATTGCAACCATAGATAGATAGAATCATAGAACGAACGTGTGCAATTTGTCCATGAATTTATTAGTACCGTAGAATTGCCTTATGCTGGCTTCCCTCTCCCACTCCGGAAGAGCCGTCGTTCCATCAGCGTACACCTGCGTTTACTAGCAAGAACCGGTGATTAATTACCAGCCGGCGAGAATCGGCGGGCGAATTTGTGACGGCGAGACCTTGTAGATCATGATCTTGAGGAGGCCGAGCGCGCCGGCGAGCTTGCAGTCGGTCCACTGGACGAGGAAATGCGCGACGGCGCTGTACGCCATCCGCATCTGGATGACCGCCCCGTCGTAATCCCGCAAGAACTCCAACGCCCTGCGACACACGAACCACACCCAGAACCGGTTCAGCCGTCGCCGTCGTCGACGAGTCGAATAGCAGAAAAGCTCTCCCCGCCTTTACTGGCGAGCAAGAAACGAATCGCCGGGAGGGGGTGAGGATTCAGGGAGGGGGCACTCACAGCGCATTGGCGTGCTCGATGTCGGCCTCGAGGGCCTTCACCGAGTCCTGGAACCTCCTCCGCATCACCGGGTAGCGGCACGTCGACTCGACGACTCCCTCTCTTCCCCTCCACCGCCGAGCCAAGAACCCCACCTAAAACCTCCGCCGGCGCCTTGCTCCACCGAGCTCGCCGCGGACGATTGGATTGGACTGGATTAGTCTCGATTGGATTGCCTCCTCCTCCCTTGGCTTGCGCTTCTCTCCGGATTTGGATTGCTTTCCGTCGCTTTTGGTTCGAGCTCGTTGCCGAGTCCAACTCCTAATCCGAGGTCCACTCCACTCCACCCTTTTTGTTGGCAGTTGGCACCTCTCGAGGAGGAGGAAGGAGACGACGAGGAACAGTATCCCAAGGCCCACATGGCAGCGGCCGGCGCAGGCGCGAGCTTCTCTCGCTCACACGACGAAACGTACACGAGTTCGTCTCTCATACTGAAGTGTGGGACCCAGAAGAGTGGGTCCCGCATGTTGGGGGGACGTAGCGGCGCGAGTCCCTGTCCTGGCCGCATAAAAATATCTGGGTGTAACGTCCGACGTCTGCGGCCATGCCCTGGGCCCGCAACACGGACCCAGTGACCGTACTCTTCTACTGAATCGTGGGGGCCACAGTTGTGGGGCCCACGTGGGCGTGAGGGGTGGGTTATTATTTTTTTGGCGGGCGAGGCGGCCGGGGGACGCGTGTGCGGGGGAAAAGGAAACTGCAAAACCGGTGGGCTCTTTCCCCCGGCAGGCCCGCGCCGCGAGCATGGGTTTTTTTCCGGGTGGTTTTGGTGGGGCCGTTGCTTGAATGAAAACCTTACTGCCTAATCCGGGTGCGGTCGGATGTCAGGATGACGGCTGACCCCTCCCTCAAGAATTTCATGGATTGTGGCCGCCATCTGATCAAATTTAGATTCTTTTAATTAATGTCTATCTAATCTTCTTTGGAGATGATTTGGGGGTGAAGTTGAACTACCGAACTGCACTTGCTTGGACCGGGAGACACTATTGCATACATCTCTAGGATTTGAGGAACCTATATAAGTGCTAAAACTTAGAAATAAGAAAAATCACAATATTTGAAATACTGGAAAAATACATTAATATAGAAAATTGAGGAGATTATACATTCAAATAAAATATTTATATAAGAGAATGCATTCTCTGGTACATTGGATGCCTAAAAAAACGAGTCACCCAATCCACGTATGATCCCCATCCACCTATCTCTCATCTCCCTTGCACATGACAGTAGTGTTAACATCAAAATCTAAATAACCCGACAGTGGTCCACCTAAAGCCGATCGGCTGGAGAGATATCCGATCCCTATAGTGAAAAAGTCGATCGTATTGTAGCAAAGTAAGACTCGGTCCTAGATTGAAAAACTATCTAGATAAGATCGAGTTTATGGAGAAGCCATGAATCCACGACAGGGTATTTTATCTTTATAAATTATAATCTTATCTAATTAGAAATATTTAGTTAGTTAGTTAACTTCTGTAGAGATATTTTTCTTTATTTTTGTTAGGAAATAACGTCCGATGGTTAAAAACGCGTCGGACTCTGTAAACCCAGTGTATAAATATCAGCCCCCTAGAGACATGTAAACCATCTCTCGATCAATACAATCTCGACGCATCGCCACCCTAGTTTATCTAGGTTTTTACCGGTAGGATTTGGCTCTCGACGCGGGGCTGCATTGGTTAGGTCCGATCTCCGGCGAAGAGATAAGTCCCGCCACTATCTCGATATGTTTTGCTCTATCTAAGGCTACATCGGTTAGGTTCGACCTCTTAGACTGATCAGATGTATCGCATCACGTCCGTACAAGGTCTATCGGTCTGTCAAGCTCCCTCTGCCGTCGTCAATCTCGTGCTACATTGGTTAGGTTTGACCTACAGGGCTGCCGACGGTAGGTGGAGCTGTAGGCTTATAGTTTTCTACATGGCGTATCATTGAAGTGCTAGCCGATGAGTTATCTATGCTTTGAGCTTCACGCCCAGCGTATCGGCTTCTCGGCCGATACGCACCATCCTTTAGAGGTTTCCCTTGATGCGCAACGCCAAGCGTATCGGTCTTCCAGCCGATGCGCGCCCGTCTTTAGAGAGGCGTCCCCTCATTGGCTCAGCTAGCCGATGGGTTCGCTCATGTCTTTACTTCAGCATGGCCAATTCGGTGTCCTCCTTATCGTCGCTGTTGGCCTTAGCCTCATACTATCTCAGTTAGGTCCGATCTTCGAGGTTTTATGTTAACGACGTCGTCACGACGGGCAGCGGGTCTCGTGATGCCATATCCGGAGAGATATAGGCTTTGCAGCCCGTGCCTGTTATACGATTCCTTGCTATTCCACATGTGTCTTCATCGGTTTTTCAGCTGATGAATGACCGCTATCGCTTTCGTCGACTATTAGGAGAAATCCTGTGCGCTTTTCTATCCTCTAGATACACCTCGGTTTCTCTATCGGCTCTGCGGCCGATCCCTCATCGACACCTGTCCACGCCCTCATCGGAGCCATCCGAACACGGTCGATGACCAATCTAATCCTATCGACAGCCAGCCGATAGCAAGGTCTCGTATCGGTCCGTCCTCCGACTGACCCATTCGTCTTACCTTCTTATCAATTGTAGGGTTAAATTGACTGGCACACCCGCACCCGTACCGTCGCGTCAGAGCCGATTGAACCCTACGGCCCCCGGCACGCGTACCTCAAGCCACAGAGAGAAGCCGACCAACCTGCACTAGAGCTAAGCATACCTCCCAGGCGTCGGCGTGCTTGCGCCGGTCACGCGAGATCCAGCGCGAGCAAGTAGGGACTGCTACTGCTCGATGTCATAGTTGGATTGGGGCATGGCTAAAGTGGGCACCAGAGATCTCCATACCATGCCCTCTTCATGTGGCTCTCCCGCAAGGTCTTAGTAAGGTCAGCATCCTAAGAAAGATGATGGACTTGAGTAGATTTGGAGGTGGTGTAGCTTCCATTCACTCGAGCATGTGGCGAGTGGCAACAACAACTTAGCGATGGCCTAGGACAAGAGCCGATGAGGTAGCAAGGGTTTGGGAAGCAATGGTTGCTCGCCTTGGTAGAGTAGAAAGGCCTGCAACATCTCAGCATGTATATACAGCAGAGATTAGAGGAGCTGATGAGCACTAAAGATTAAGGAAGAAGCCACATCTAACTAGTATATTTTTGTGTTTTTATATGTTTTGATTAATGTATCTTGATGTTTCTTACGTTCATTCAGAATATTGGAGTAAGAATTTTTGATGTGTTTGAATTTTTTTTTGTCTTTGTTCCTTACGCATCTGTTGATGTTTTGATAGTTGAAACTTAGTGTTTCATATGTTACAGTAAAATATTTCAAATGTATTTCGATTATGTTTTACTATTTTAATAACTTGAAACATTTCTAGCTAGCAATGAAACATTTTTCTAAGGCAATAAAACAGCCCCCAATTTTTTGCACCCGATCCGTAATTCCATCCTAGATTTTCTTCCAAAATCATTATTTTAAATCATTTCAAACTAATTTCATAGGATTCTGAATGCTCCCATCTTTTGTCCAGAAGTAGAAAATTCTTCCATAGATTACATGCAAAATTCTTTCCTAATTCCTTTGTTAGAAAAGAGGTCATAATGATGACCGGGTGGGTTGGAAATTTGATCCAAGCTCATGTTTATCTCAATGTTCCGATTTGTCTGAGAAAAATGATTTATTAATATGGATACTCCATTTTGCCATTCCTTATGAGCCTGTCAATGGATTATGCCAATTAACACAGTAGAGAAATTTGTAGTTATAAGTTATTTCAAAGTCTGTGAGTCAATGGATAAATACCAAGTGCAGAGACCTACGTGTTGAGTTTGGATCAAGGAGTAGTGTTTAATCATTTAGATAAATTGTTAGGTCAATACAGCTTCAATCACTAGGAGATGAATATAGATCCGTTTGGATAGGTTTGGGCCACTCAATGGTGTAACAACTAGCTCCTATGGTCTTACTTTGTTTACATGTGGATCACAGTGGCTAAACATTTTAAAGTGTCTTTCTCCCTCCCTCTTTGTCTATAGTCCTACCGTTATATATTCTAGGGGTATCCGCAATAGATAGAAAGAGATGCTCATGACCCAAAACTTATGGTTACTATACATAAAGTTTAAGTATGATTCATCTAATCCTACCAAAATCATACTCCATAGGCTCTACTCCACTATGTGGTAGTGCGTGCTGCGCTCACCTAGCGGGGACTACTATGCAGCGAGTCAGTCGGACATATAGAGAGCAGAGGAAGTGGTGTGGTTCAATAAGGCCCCTCACTTCCTGCTACAACAGATGTGGGAGTAGTATCCATCTTATCACATGGCACCCGCCTATTAGGGTACATATCCGTTTTGTCATTCCAACCGTCTCAAGCGCACATATGCCATGCTAGGAAGGGTATATAAGCCTACCGTATTGAATGTGGTAATTGAAATAGTTCAACGCGCTTAGTCCCTATGCTCCTGCTACTAAGACCGCAAGAGGAGCATGAGAGCTCATCTAGCAATGCGGGATCATCCTCCCATGGAGATTGGCCCGAGGGTAGAGGCTCGAGGTGGCTAGTTCATAGTGAACGACAAACTAGGGCGGACTATGTAGCCTAGGCTAATTAGTTTGGGCTGATTAGCTCGGCATTCTAGCCCAACCTATTCAGTTTGGACCTTAAGAAGGGCATAAACTCAGGGCTTCGTGCAAAGGACCTTAGGCGAGACCCAAGAGGATTCACGGACACCACCTAGTCGCCTTTAGGCCTAGGTGGGACCCTTGGTCCCTACTTCACCGATAGTAGCCCCCTATACCAGTTCCAAGCGTCATCATAGTTATTGGGGATGAGGCCCATCTAATCAAAGGCCTAGAGGCGTCAAGCAGTAGCCTTTTAGTTTATTTCCTTTAGGTCGTCTTGGGTCGGTGCAGCACTCTCCTCCCTATTTTTGATGGGCTAAATGAATAAGAAAGCTTTCCATCTCTTGGCCTGATAAGAAATGTGGGGAGGCAAAACGACGCATGTCACTTTGTCTTTCCCTGTCTTGTCTATGCACGCTCCTATTTCACATGAAATTCAAGACATGCAGAGGAGTAGTGGGCCCACCAACCAGTTTCATGTAGCAGGTTGCGGTTCGTCATGGGTTCGCCCATAAATTGAGGATGGCATATCATCCCTTTATTTTTTTTCTCATTTGTCTTTTCAATGGAATCCTCACACTTCTCTACTCTATCTATCTCTGCCGTCTCAACTTCTTTCACTGTTCGTGCACCTTAGCATTCTCCCCCACCTACTCCTCTGATGGCCATGGTAAGAATCATGCGGAGATGTGACGCTCGTGGAGACTCGATATTGTTGCCCTTCCATCTCTTGGCAGAAGACGCCGCTGCAATAGTAAGGAGGATGGCAGTCCTCGCCGGGCAAATGGGGACTACACCAATTTAATCGGCCACGTTTCCTCCCATCCTAAGGAATCCGATGAGGTTGTGATCTTCTTGTCCTTCATCATGGTAGGGCTAGTGCCACCCTTCTCCCCCTTCTTCATCTAGGTGTTGGAACTTTTCAATATCTATTTGATCCACCTCAACCCCATCTCCATAGTTGTGTTAGTCATCTTCACGTACTTATGTGAGATATTTGCCTACATTATGCCTTCAGTAGACCTCTTTCGGCACTTCTTTGTGCTGAGGTCATCTAGGAACAAGAGGCCCAATACCGATGAATTGGAGGTGTGAGGAAGCTATGCGTTTCGACCGCAAGAGGGCATCAATGAGATTTAAAATCCCAACGTGCTAAAGAACATGTAGAAAGAACGAAACCGGGACTATGGATACATCAGTGTAATGGAGAGCAACCGCATATATCTCCGCATGTTAGCCACGAAGGAATGGAAAAAAATTTGGGAGGGGCACCCCTGACCGATGTTTGGATGGACTCAGTGTTGGCACGCATGACCAGCTTGCACGTGATGGGGCATACCTCGACAATGGTGGTCGTCATCTTCACGCGCCGCTCAATTACCCCGCTCTAGGAGTGGGTGCGAGTTGCGTGGATGTACACCGGCCTACACAACCTTGCTCGAAATTACATCGCAATGATGGGGACCCTCGACACCAAGGCAGTGAAGGTCCTAGTCAAGGTGCTGATGCCCTTCGATGCTGATGTCGATCAGGATCTCCCTTGGGATGACTTTGCACTCAACTATGACACAAATTACGCAGCCATCCTAGCATCACTCCTAGTGTTCGATGCATAGGGCCTTAATCTTGAGTCAGCACGCTGTGCCCCATGAGGGATTCTCATCAATAACGATGACACGCTGGCGCAGCGCCATACGGTGTCACAAGAAGATGAGGAGTAGCGAGGTGCCTCGCCACCCTTGGGCATAGGTGCACAACCTAGTGGGGTGGCGCCGGAGTGTGAGGGCTAGTAGCAACCCAAATTCGGTCTGGGCCGCTAGCCCCGGTGATTGAAAGAGGAGGGAAAAGAGACCGACAATCTCGAACTCACCCCCACCTTCATAGTGGCCTTCGCCATCTCCAACGAGCGTGTGGGCAAGTAACGGTGGGGACCCGAAAAGAGCCCTGTCACAGTCACTGAGCATGTAGCCCTCCTCTAGTCGACAAAGAAAGCAAAACCAGCAGTGCAAGGTCCCAACAGATAAGGGCCTCGATGGGAGTTCAAAGAACCATCCACCACGTCAGCATCTTCTTTTCTTTTTCTTTCACTCATTTCATCTTTTTTTTATTTCTTTTGACATCGATATCTTATTTTTTCAGCTCGATCAAGGAGACTTGGGCCAAAATGCCAGAGGCTAGGTGTTCGCACATGCTGAGAAGATCAGACTAGGCAGAGAGGCGCGCCGAGAGAGAGCACTAGCGTAAGCTAATAGAGATCCGATGCGATGGTGTACAAACACGCCGAGGCTTGGGAGATCTGCTTATCTCTAGTGTAAGTCCTCGGCTTGTTGGAGTGTACTCCCTATTGTCACTTTAGGTGTGCCAAAAAATACGTTTGAGCCAAATCGGTTCTCCATGTTTACCGATGAAGGTCCAATGTGATCGCGCCTGAACACACCGAGCGCCTAGGAGATCTGCTTGGCTCTAGTATATGTTCTTCGGCTCATCGGAGTGCACTCCCATGTCCCACTAGGCGTGCCAAAAAATATGTTCACACATGTGCGGAGAAGATAGGACTGGACAAAGGTGCACACTGAGGGGGCGAGCAAGTGTCGGCCAATGGAGGTCCGATGCAGACACGCATGAACTCACCGATGTCTATGAGGTCTGCTTCGCTCCAGTGCAATTCCTTTGGCTTTGAGGTGTCTTCGTCGAGTTGCTGAAGTTATAGGTGTGCTAGTCAATTTAACATCTCATTGACAAGAAAGATAAATAGAGTTAGATCATATAGCCAATCAATCGATAAGTCGATATGGACTCTTGCTATCGGCCGATTGTTGATAGGGTTAGGATGGTCATCGGTCAAGTCTGATGTACCTATGCTATCGGCTGGTTGCCGCTAGCAAATGTAGCGCTCATACATTGGCTAGAAAGTCGACGATGGTATAGGCAAGTGGTAAGGAATAAGTGAAGTACTCATCAGTTGTAGAGCCGATGACATTCCGAACAAAGTACGTGATGAATAGTATGGAGCGAGACCCGATCTCTCAAAGATACGATACCAAACGACCACCGTGACGGTACCATTAGAACCAGTCTTTATAGATCAGACCAAACCGAGATAGTACGAGGCTAAGGATAACAGCACCAAGACGGTAGATGCTAGATCGGACGTATCGACGGAAGGGACGGGTGAACCCATCGGCTGCTATCAGCTGCGGGTCCGATATAGGTATATAAAAAAACTTATCAGTTAGCTGAGTCAATAGGAAAAACAAAACCCCCTATGTCTCGATGCCATATCTAACAGAATCAAATCGATTGCTAACAAATAATCGCTAGGCAAGATATATGTATATTGATTGAGAAGCCAATACACTAGGCATGAGGATCTGCGTATGGATAACTCATTAGCTGGCCAATCCGATGAAACGTCACGTAAAGACCTATCAGCCAAAGGCTCAATCTGCTATTAGCAGTATAGTAGGTTGGACCTAACCGATGTAGCATGAGACGATGACGATAGAAGAGCATGATAAGCTGATAGAACCCATGCGAGCGTGATGTGGTGTATTTAATCGGACTAAGAAATTAGACCTAACCGATACAATCTTAGATAGGGTGGATACACCAGGATAGTGGTAGAACTTACCCCTTCACTAGAAATTGGACTTAACCGATGTAGCCCCGCGTCGAGAGCCAGAATGTACCGATAAAAACCTAAATAAACTAGGGTGGCAATGCACCGAGATTGACTTGATCTAAGTAGATATTTTACAAGGTTTTAGTGAGTCTATATTGATACCATATGGTTACAAGAGTCCGATATGGCTACAAAGAGCATCAGGATGCTCTTTCCTAATCAGAAAAGGAATTTTTTAAAAAAAGTTAACAAAACTAACTAAACTTGCATATCTTATATGATATATTCTATAAAGATACAATTACCATGTCATGGCTTCCATGACTTCTGCTCAGATCCGGTCTCATATGGATAATCTTTCATCTTTGACTGAACCTTATCCATCCTCATCCATCTGATCGGTTTTTTTCCTATATCAATTGACATTTTTCCATAAGCCCATCGGCTCTCAAATTCTATGTGCGGGGCTTACTAAATTTTGGTGTTAACACTACGGCCAACAAACTAGAGAAGGAGGTCTTAGAAGAGGCCTCGTGACTAGGGCCTAGGATCGAGCTTGGATAGAGGAAGGCCGAGCCTAGGTTGGCTGCCCCTGAAGTTTAAACATACGTCGTGGTGGTTGAAGGCATCGCCACCATAGTAGAAAAGAATCCAACCGCTATGCTTGGTGTGACAGTGATTGGAACATTGCTTGCTGAGCCCTGAGGTCTCGTCCTTGTGCCGTTTTGAGCCTCGCCTCACGCTAAGCCAATTCGAGGATCTTACCCTAACGTGCTCGACACCACGGAGGCCGTTGTGGCGAAAGAGAGGGCAAACCTCAAGTGCCAACACCAAACACTCGAGGCAGAATGAAACCGGCTAAAGGAGGGCCTCCTACTGCTTAAGGCTCGAGTTGAGAAAGTCCAAGCCTTCAACGAGGTGGAACATGAAAGGATTAAGGAGGAACGGGAGGTGCTCTAGGAAGTGTGCACCAAGGATGTCGCTACACAGGAGGAGCCCGAGGTGGCGATTGAACGATCAAAAGAGATCATGCGATTGACCGCAAAGTGAGATCTCCAGGCTACCATGCGCGAGGAGGAAGTCAAGGCAAAGGAGCACAAGCTGGCTCTCTAGGGGGCCAACATTGCTAGCCATGTGCAAGGCATCCAAGAGGCGAAAGCTGAAATCAAACACCACGTCGCCAACCTCAAGCTTGAGCAAGAGCAGCCCGACCTTATTGCCCATGCGTGAACACCCATGAGGCTACGCTTGAAGCCCGAGAGTGCAATGTGTCTTGTGGCGATGCTAAGTGTGACCGACGGGCCGCCATCCTTCGCCACAGGGTGGAAGATTTAGAGGTCCGAGAGGCAAGACTCACCGCCGTATCGGAGAGGGTCAAGCCATCAATGTTGTAGGCACCTCACACCACCAGCACCCTTGATGGGAAGGCTCTCACTGAGCTCATAAAGATCTCTTTCGAGGAGCTACAAGGTATGGTGGGAAGGGCCAAACTCGACCCTATCGTCATCAGCATGGAAGGTTCCAACTCCTTAGGGTACTTTGCACTCGGGTTTTCCCAGATCGCGAAGAGCCTCCTTAGGGTACTTCGTGGGGCTATGCCGAATCATGCAAGCAAAAGTGGTTTTGGAGGGGCGTGGTCTGGTGCAAAGTGTGGTAGAGTACATCCTCACCATCTACCACCACCACGACCCAAACTTTGACTTGGAGCTATCGAGCTGAAGTCTCCTGGACAAAGAAGGTGCAGAAGCACAAGCCACAATCTACGACAGCACCACCGAAGTTGCCAATTACTTCAAGAGCATGCCTAAGGCCTCCGATGATGATGAAGATGATAAGGTCAATGATAACTCTAGTGGTAGCGTGGGGCATGGACTCATGTGGCATCCTAGTATCTTCTTTTTCTGCAACTTTAGATTTTTTTTTGTTTATGTAAGTTTTGTACGAAACAAACTAGAATGCACTTTTCTCTTTTGTTGGTATCAGGTTTTGTAGTGACCTAGAGAGATCACGATTTTACTAGCAGCCTAGGAACGTTGCTTGGTCCTTCTACTCGCGCACTTTAGCCAAAGTTCGGGGCTTAGAAATAGGTTGCTCCTCGCGAGGATGTGTGCCTGCCTCTAAGCATACACTAAGCTCGAACGCTTAAGGTCAATGACTTAGAAAAGAATTGCACCATAAGGCGCAGTATGAGAATGGGACCTCAACCGCAAGGGCTCATGCTCTAGGAAGTGATGACTGTGATAGGGACGGCCGAATGACACATAGTCTTCCATGACTATGTTGTCTTGGGACTGCACCTGGGCATACTCGAGTGTAACTTGAGCATCCTCATTAGCCCTCCGCTCATCAAGATGACAGCAAAGGTCTTAGGGGCCCATCAGCCATGCAGGAGTGGCTAGGGGTCTTGGGTCATGCACGTGGCCCTAGACTATGTCAACGCCACGCAACGATTGATTCGATAGCAATGCCGATGATGAACTAGCCCTAAAGCTACCACGCGCACTGTTGGTGGCCACCTAGTGGTGCGTCATGCCAACGAGATCGGTGACCTCTTGCAACCACCTACCTTCAAAAGTTTCGGCACCTGCCACCTAGAACAGGTTGTGCCTGAGGAGTGCCTACACAACAAGCAAAGTGCTCTCTAGACTTGCTCCTCCTATGTCTAGGCGGCGCTGGATCATTGACCAACGTGCTACCACTGGTGTGACAGCCACTAGCTGCTATGTTTCCTAGGGATGCTCTCGATGTAATGAAGCAACCGTAGCCATAGCATTGTGGCCGATGCCTCCTCCCTTAGTTCAAGAGGGAGCTAAACGCTCCAAAGTGGTTGGTACTGCCGGTGGGACATCAACTTGCTGTGGGATGGTAGTGGTGGTGTAAAGTGTCACGTAGCCTCCTTCGACTCCTCTGAGTCAAAGCAGTGACTATGGCATCATCCATCTTTTGGCTATTTCGACAAGAATGACCAAACATTCAGACACGTGCGAAAGAGAACAACAACCCTCCTACCTAGCGTTCATGTAGTTGATGGATAGGTACTGAGAATGGGGATCTATGTAGGCCCTGTTCTGAGTTTAGATCAGATGGTTAGGCTCAATCGCGCAAGTATATCGTATAATCAATGCAGCTCAAATAGCTAGGAGGAAGATGAACATGGATCTATTTCGATAAGTTCAAGCCACCCAATACCATAACACCCTACTCTTGTGTTCTTGCTTTTTTTATATAGATTACAGTGGCTTATTTCAAAGTGACTTTCTTCCTTTCTCTGTCCATAATCCTCCCCTTATATATTCTTGAGGGTACCATAGTAGATAGAAATAAATACTCATAACCGAATGCTTATAGGTGTTACACATAGAGTATAGGTATGATCAATCTAATCCTTTTAAAAGCATGCTCTATAGGCTCCACTCTACTGTGTGACAATGCGAGTCACGCTCGCCTGATGAGGCCCACTGTGCAGCAAGTTAACTGGACACGTGAAGAACGGAGGATTTGGTATGGTTCAACAAGACCCCTATCCTCTTACTACAACGGACGTGAGGGACAGTATCCATCTTATTACACGATGCCCGCCTATTAGGGTAGATGTGCATCTTATCACCTTGATTATCTTAAGCACATATGCACTGTGTTAGTGGAGATATGTAAACCTACCATATTAAATACGGTAGTTGGAATAGTTTAATACGTTTAGCCCTTAGACTCTTATCACTAAGACTACAAGAGAAGCATGCGAGCTCAACTGACTAACATAAAGTCGTTCTCTTATAGAGACCAACATAGGGGTGGAGTCTTAAGCTAGCTAGTTTAAAGTGAACTGGCTAAGTAGACCAGCCTAGATTGATTAGTTTGTCACTTTAGGTCAGACTATTCATTTTAGATCGTAAGAAGGGGTTGAACATGAGACTCTATATAGGCCTTGGGGCAAAGACTAAGGAATTTATGAATAACATCTAAAGTCTTCAGGCCTCTGGCGTAAGAGCTTTGGTCTTCACTTCACTGATAGAGTGATAACTAAAAAGATATGAGAATGAATTATTAATTAACACGGGACATAGACATGGTAATCATATAGTATTATTTCTCGCACGTCGTACAAAACCACCATTCGTTAGTTCCATCATGTTTTCACAATGAATGAAGCTTATAACATTTCTTATGTTGACTAATCGTGTTGATCCGTGTTGGATGCTGCTGCTATAAACTACTACTAATTAAAATTAATAAATCACAAGGAGCATGTCACGGACGAGGGGGCACATATACCCATCACTAAAATGAAGAGATAATCTCGTTTAAGTTATAGATAGATTATTTAAGTTATAGATGCATATGTGCATCTCGTACTTGCCTACTGCTCTCTCAAAATTAAGCAGATAACTATCACCTACCACCTAACCCACCAACTTAATCATGCGTCACCTAAACTGTCCTACTCTAAACATAATACACATAGTATAGCAAATTCCAACCTCTTTTAATTGTATTCTCTCTATTTGTTCGTCGGCTAGGGTATTTCCGTGTCAAATCTGGCCAAACATGACATGTTAATTTAATCAGTTTAAGTTTAACACGGTTGATAAGATGGTACTAATTCGAGAGAACCCATAAAACATCTACTACAAAATTCTAGCTATGTAGAGCTAAAGATGTACCCAAATGCTTTTAAAATGTAATATAGAGTAGACCTACCATTCCGTCCTTAAAAATTAACCATGAAAATAGAGCTGTATTCCTACCGCTCCTAACACCAAACAGACCTAAAAGTCAGTGTATATCTAGTACGGGTGTGACGTGGATAAAGTGGATATTTGTATTGGCCGCCGATCATAGTGGTTAAATCCAATAAGTTTGTTGATATATTCCACACGATCAAGAGCCAAAAGCCACAATCCACGCGATGTGGACAGCGATTTTGGATTAGTTGGCCTAGATTAAGGGCATGCCTCGAATACAGAAAATTTCTTCATTGCTCGGGAATCAAACTAGTACTATGATATTTATGTGTCATAATGGGGTTGGTGAGTTTTATATTCTGTACTTAGCTATAGGTTTCTATCTGCCGTTTGAGCACACATCATTTTCTATGTATTTATTTTTTACATATCTAAAAGTAAACTTTACAAACCATAATCGAAAGTGGGCATAGGCACGGAACCACTAGTCTATGGCTATTATTCTAATGTTGCGGTCTATGTGGGATTTTTTTATTTCATACGTACGTTTTTTAAATTATTAAACTTAAATAATATATTTTTCATAAAAAAATTTATATAAAAATTCTATCTTATATTTTTTAAAGGATATTTTTAATTATATAGTAATTAATTATATCGATTATATGGTTATTAAAAAATTAGATAAGATACTATCTTCTATCAACTATCACTTTTAAATTTAAATATAAGATAGCCCCTGAACCAAAATAAATTTTTGCCATGGTACAATATTTTCGGGCCAGAACCGTATGTATGTGGTGGTCTAAACCTCAGCCCATGACTGGGTCTGTCTCTATCCTCACATTCTTCCACCTGATGTTCAAATCAATATTTAATGTATGTGGTCCAGCGTAGTTTGAAGGTAAGTCCCTTTCAACCTCTACACAGTATAATGGCTTGAGGGACATTAAGGTGGGTCTCATCTCCAAATAAAATAATCCCATCCACCACTTATTCCTGCTCCTAGTCTCCATGATTCCACGCTCAATTTTTTTTTTATCCGGTGCACCAGCGATGGTGTCGCACGCGGATCCCTCCCATCTCCAAGCCGGTCCCGCACAAGGATCCGGCGACGACAGCAATGCTCGCGAACGGATCTAGCGACGACAGCATTTCACGGGCAAGAATACAGCGACGGCGACGGCGACGGCATTCGCGGGCAGATCTGGCAACGGCGATGTCTCTCACGCATGGATTTGGCGACGGCGGCTTGCAAGGATCCCACGCCGGCAGCGGCTCTTCGGAGGATCTGGTGACAGGGCTCGCAAGTGAATCTGCCGAGAGTGATGAAGACAGTCGTCGTGCTCGATTACAGCAGGGAAGGGCAGCCCTCAGGCGTGTCTCGACGACGGAGGGGATGGTTGCTTGGTGCGGGTTCCGACGGTGGAGGCCATCCTCAAGCAAGTCACCGTCTTCCTTCGCTCCTTGTGGAGGAGAGAGACAAGGGGTTTGGGTTTTTTTTATTGCTTGTGGGCGGGCCTTATGGCTAAGGTCTTCGATATCAAACTTACAATCACATATATAATTTTTTTGCTACAATACATAAATAAGACTTAAGAGACTTATGATTCTTTTTTATTGTTATATTGTGGATATCCTAACTATAGAAACCTTCTTATCCTTCCCTTGTTCTTGAAGCTTAATGGTACCATGCACCATCCTCATGTTAAATAATGTTAGCCTCCTTACCTGCTCAAGCTTAACGCTGGCATCCTTTTCTCGATTGTAAACTTGTGATGGCCTTGCCGTTTCATAGACAACCAAATTTACACCAAGATTGACATTATCGATTTTATTGTTCCTTTGAGCACATTGATCTCCACGTTTTGAAGGCTGCCTGTGAGCTCTCGATGAATAGCACCTCTCTGTGTTATCTAGTGTGTCCAAGACAGCCTCTGAAATTAACAGACTTGTATCTATGCTGCCTTCTCGTTAAGTGCATCGGTAGCGAGGGTATTTTTCTTGCTTGTCATTATCACAAAATAGTAACATAATTAATGCAACAATATACAGAAAATGATACAGAGGATGAGTGAATATAGAGTATTTTATTTTGCTCTTTAAAATACCTATAAAAATTTTATCTTATATATTAAAAAACTAAATCATAATAAATACCAATGGTTAACCTAGAAGAGGCTACATCTTTAGATAAACTCTTATAAAATATAACTTGATTAACCTATCACGAATTATGAATGTCTATTATAAAAATTAAACGCTCTTACAAAATTAAACAATGCAAAAGACTTTGTTTTTACAGACTTTAATATCTTATATTTTTATATTAAGATAATATATATATCGACTTTCTTGAAGGACAGCAACACTTGGAATTTAAATTACGTTGTGAAAATTTAAATTACAATGCATAAATTTAAATTACGAAATTTAAATTAAAATGATAAAAATTTATTCCAAAATAATGAAATATGTTTATAAAGCTTTTACAAAATTACAAAATTCTCTCAAGAATTATAAAAGAGCTTTTTAAAACATTCCTAACCCTTCTCATCTTTCTCATATAACTTTTCTCAACTCTCTCTAAATATCTCTCTAATTCTCTTTAAATATGCAAAACATCTCCTTCTTATGCCTCCCTTTTATAGCTCAAGGGTTGCTAGAAAACCAACTAATCAATGTCCAAAATGTCATAGCATGAAATCTTAGATTAGATGTAGACTCCTCAAATCAAGCCACGTAGCCAGTCACATAGGAGATCATATATATGGACCTTCAACTGTAAAGAATCTGCCATCCCCAGTTGGCCACACGCACCCAAGCATGCTGGGCTAAGACTCATGGTCGCACCGTCAGTGTGCGTGTGTACATACCAGGCCATTGCTGTCGCTAGGTAGATGTCGCATCAACGCACTGCCTCTCCATTAGATCTCTACCTTGCTCATGCATATTCTAGGGCACCACGTCGTGTCTCTTGGCCTCACGCTACTGGCCTAAGCATGCATACACCTCACGTATTCCTATACATACGCCTAGGCCGTGCTCACTTACACCCTAGGCCGTCGTGCATCTTTACTTGGGCCACCTCTTTCTCTCTTCTTTTCTTTTCTTTTTTTTATTTTCTTCATAAATTTCTCACGCTTGCATACTTAATCTTATAGTGCTCGTTACGAAGACCTTCACATACTATGTTTGTCCACCATGTAATATTATGTATTTAATTTTATCATCCGATATACTTAATCTTTCTAGACATTAACTCCTCCTTAAGTCTAGTTCTGATTCGCCGTTAATCAAGATTAATCTCTAAGAACTTTAACTTCAGTGTCATCTTATCACATGGCATTCTAAACGCATAGATATATGTTTTTTCTTGAGTATAGTCTCGATTATCTTTATTGATTAAGGTTGATCTTTATTACAGATAGACCAAATAAACTCGTATACACTCGTATCGACAATAGCTAACTTTAAACCAAATTTCTAATAAAGATCAACACATAACTATATTTTTCATCGCAACTTAAAATCCCTTGCATGGTTTTACACAATTTTGAGAGTAGTGAATGATCAAAATTTTCCTTCTGACGGCAATGGCAAATTCGGCACCTATTTGGTTGTCATACTCGATTCGCCTTTGTCTCAGGTTATGCGCAAAATAACGTTTCCGACGGACACTAACGGGCAAACCGCCAACGTCCGCGTTCTCTCTTGTGAAGTGTTATTTCGAGGGCAAAGCCGTCATTCTCCCGACCCTTCCCTCCCATCGCTTATAACCGCGAGCTCGCGTCGTGTCTGCCTCGACCGCCGCCGCCCGCTCCCCTTCCTCTGCCTTGCGCCGATCCCCCCTCAGCCTCCCGCGCGCCCGCCTCGGTAGTCACGCCCCAGCCAGCCCGCCGCCGCGGCCCGACGTCCCGACGACATGGGGTTCCTATCCTTCGCAGGGAGGGTCCTCTTCGCCGCTGCATTCCTCCTCTCCGCCTACCAAGAGTACGCCCTCCTGCTCCTCCTCCCCCTTCCCCCTCTCTCCTCTCTGAACCCAGCTTCGGCCCGCCCGCCCGCCAGATCTGGTGCGTCGTTTACCTCGTTAGTGCCCGCTCCCTGTACGTCGCGGGGGAGGCGTCTGGATCTCGCGTGCGTCGACCTGCGGTTGAGTGGTGCGAGGCGTTTGGATCCAGGGGGGCGTGGTTTGTGCGCGCAGTCGGGAGGGTGGTTGCATCATGCCAGTCCAGTCACCGAAATGACCAAATTGCCGCCGCTTTGCGCTTTAGAATGTACTGTGTGTATGTCCGTGCTGCAGCGCAGTATTTGGTTAGCTGCTTTCGTTAGGTGTTGTTTGATTTGTGCTAGTTGGGTGTAGGAGGAGGTGGTGTCGGATGCTTCACATTTACCTACTTCTAGTGCACTCTTTTAATTTGTAGGAACTCGGTTTAGTTTAAGCATATTATTTGAACCGGTGACTGTCACTTGTAAGTGGATACCAACCAGTGCATCGTTGTTAGTTCCCTCCTTGGATGTGTGCTTGTTCATCCACCAGATTTTTCTTTTGGTACGAATTTTTTATATGTTCAGACATGGTGATGTTTGATTGAAACCCAAATAGAACTGTAGGAAAAACTAAGAGCTTACATGATAATGGGTCACTTAGGAAACACACTATTCGAAGATTTGTAAATAATAATATTAATAATAATGGAGTTTGTAGTTGACACTTGAGAATGGGAGGCTGAATGCTCCATTAGCTCGCCTAAGGGTGACTCTCATGGTAGTAAGTCTGGTGAACTGGCTGGAAGTGGTCGAAGGGTGTGAGAGTTGAGGTAGGAAAAAGAGAAGGTTGAGTGGGAGTTAGCATGGGAATGGTGGATAGAGTGCCAGGCCTGCAGCAAGTAATGGACTGGCACTATATATGTGTGTGCAAGTACCAAAGGTAAAGGCACAAGGAAGGGATGGCAGCTACAGGGTCCAAAGCCAGCTAAAGATGTGCCATATTAATATTTAATATCTATTTGTTAGTTTGATATCTGTTTTGTACTTTATCTCATGTTTCCTAGTATCTAGATGGCACCTAATCTGTAGAGTTGGCCTAATATTGTATTAGGAAGTAAAGCAAATGAATATATCATAATAGAGGCTTCGACCACCAAACCGTAGATGAGCAGAGCCCTAGCTGCTCCTGAAACCAGCCTGTGTGACATAGGTGCAATCTGCCCTGCCTCCTCTACTGAGATCCCTCTTCCTCTTCTCGCATATACCATATAATTGGGCTCTCTTGTTTTCAGCTATTCAAAGCTAGCAAAAGAGAAAAGGAGCTCGCTCCAACTGTTGTTGTACCTTTCTTATAACCAACAGAATACATTAGCCCATCAGTCTTCCCCAGTAACCTTATTCTGCAGCCAGAATGTGCCATCCAGACAATGGTGAAACACATGACCATATGCAAGCATAATAGACAGCATTATATGCATGCATACTGTTTAAACACAGGATTGTCAAAAACTATCCTTTCAAATTGACGATATTTGGAAAGCACCTATTGACCTAATCTGTTTCAAACTCAGCTTGCTGTAGTTTTAGTGCATATTTTGTGCTCAGTAGAGAGCATAAATTACAGTGTCAACTACGTACATTTATTTTTCTTCTTTTATATCTGAAGAAATATATACTTCCCATTCCATACCATTTTAACTTTTTTGTCGATTACAGGTTTAATGAGTTTGGAGTTGATGGTGGGCCAGCTGCAAAAGCACTTGAGCCAAAGTTCAACGCTGTTGTTGCAAATATTTCTACCCATGCTGGACTAGTGGTCCCTCATATTGAAGTAATAACTTTTCTGTTGATATTCACAATATGTTTTATTCTATCACAAAGTGTTATTTTGTCATTTCATAAAGTGATATTGTCATTCATAGGGTTTCATTATTTTTTATGTTGCAGTTAAAGCATGTTATTGGTGCAATGATTGCTTTAAAGGGCCTTGGAGGTCTCCTTTTTATCCTCAGCAGTTCATTGGGTGCTTATCTCTTGGTACGATATCAACATATTGCATTGTTGCCCTTAGTGCTAGGCAAGCTAGGTGGCTGCCTATGTGGCCCACCAAGGAGAAGTCTGAATTGCTGTAACTTTGCTTTGTTGTATTAGTTAGAGAATTTGAACCTTTCCCGTCATAAGATAATCATGAATGTGCACGGCACAAACTTGGCGAATTGAAAATAGGAAATGCAACTTTGATGATCTCCTTGGAAGTATGTGTTACTTTTATATAATCATTTGTATAGATATGAGGTTTTGCATCCTTTATTTTGGACAATAGAAGAGGTGATACAAGTGTATATTTTCTTACCTGTCTTTACCTTCACGCCACTATCACTCCCCTTATATAGTTGTGACCTCTCCCTGTGTAGTGTCAAATAGTTACTAAAATAAATATATAAATATCAATGTTGTTTTGATGTGAAGATTGTTCTCAGTCTTCACCTGGTGTGAAGTGTTCTTGAAATCAGTTTTCTTTACTAATGAATGATGAATAGGGAGACAGCTAAAAATGAAAAGAAAAAACTGTTTTACCTTATTCTATATATATATATATATATATATATATGCCTATGGTTGGCATCACCAAAGTTTGTCTGTCAAATTGGCGCCTTGAATTGACTAGATTTTGCATTCAGTTCGATTGCCCTGGCCTGCACCTTCTGTCCTGTGGTTATAAGCTATGTTGTAGAATTCTTAATTTTCTTTTCTAAAAAATATGGGAGAACCATTATCGTGAGAATATCCTACATTGTTTACCTTCCTTCCAGCATGGACCTCTTGTTTCCTTTTCTTTTCCTCACTCAATGCCAAACGACCTTTGCTGCACTGTTGTTTTGTCTAAGAAAACCTACTGCACCATAGTGATAGTTTAGCTGGTGCCCTTCTGTGGTTGTATTTGCATGTCTGCTATATGTGATGCTTACTCATGACTTTATTCCCTGCCATGTGTTACTTTGTAGTACTTGTTCAGTACTTCAGTTATATGTGCAGAGAATTGTATTGGGTAGGTTTTAAAAGAAAAGTGTGCCATCATTTAAAACATATACATTGTAAAGGAATTCCTATATTTTCGGCAGAACCTGAAGGAACCAAGGAACCTACCTGTAATATATGTTGATAAGCACAACCCTCTAGTAATTAATTAGTAACCCAATCATAGCTTTCACTGCTGCTGCAGCAATCAGTTAGGCCCTTCACGCTTCTGTTGCCAACTTTTATGAGGTTTGCAAAAAGTAGAACATTTCGTAACCCAGGAGGACCATAAAAGGATTGGCTTAATCTTGATGTGAGTTGTAATTACTCTGGTAGACTGGTTAATTTGGGAGAGGTTTGTTTGAAGGTTTAGCACAGAAGGATGTCGTGATAGAAGGATTACAACAATAAGCAAGTTACTGAGTTGTGTTATGAATCTTACTGGACTGGATGTTATGTTAGGCAAGTCCACATGATAGATTTTTGGCAAATTTTGGTACAAGAGACAAGTTTGTGTAATTTGTTGGTGGACATCGCAAAAATATATCACGGTTGGTGGATGCTTTAAAAAAACTGGTAATTTGCTGAAGGACACAACAACTATTATTTTATTATTTTTAGTCCAATTAGAGAGAAATTCTTCAAAAAGACGAGAATGTCCATCATGACGGAAGTTTCTATCCTGACACTATAGTGAAGATGAAATATGATGTATTATAGCAATATACTTAAGGTAATGGTACATTAAGAGTTATATAATGTGTAATTTGAAAATTTTAAAAATAATTTTGAAATTTTGAAAAAAAATGAAAATTCTGAAAATTTTGAATTTTTGGAAAAAAAATGAAAATTCTAAAAATTTGGAAAAGCTACAGAATGTACTTGTAGCCACTACAGCACCACTCTTGGGTTTTAAAGGGGATCGGGGGAGAGATGATCTAGTTCGACCAAACCAAGCTGAGTAATTTACTTAGTCCAAGTGGCAAATTTGTTATTTCAATATGGTTTTTTTCTTCAATTAGACTAAAAATAATAAAATAACAGCTATGGTGTTCTTTAACAAATTACCAGTTTTTTTAAGATGTTCTCATGTTTTTTCAATATTCGCCAGTAAATTACATAATTTTTTAAGTGTTTTGTAGTAAAATTTGTCATTTTTAGTCGTACCATTAAGGGGTATGAATCAAATTAAATGCAATTGTTTTTGCATGTTGATATTGGTTTATATGGAAGCCTTTGCAGTTATGTTAAGAATAGGCAAAAGTGTATATTGTGAACCTCTTATGCTCTGTATCATGTTGTGTAGTTATGCAAGTTGGTACATTTTTTTGCTTTAGGCCATTGGTCTTACACACTTGAACTTGTGCCAATTTCCATAAGCAATTCTGTTGGGTGCATTGTAAGTTGTAACCAATCCAATATGTTTCCTGATCCCCACCTAATGAAGTTATTTTCTCTCTGCAGTTGCTTCACCTCGCTTTCATTACACCAATTGTCCATGACTTTTACAACTGTGACATTGAGAGTGCTGAATTTGTACAGCTCTTCACCAAGTTTGCACAGGTAATACATCAGCTTCCTAATTTCTAAGAGCTCATGAGTTACATTTGTTGCACAAGCGTAAGTCCAATAGTTTTAACTATCTCGTAATCCACCGCGAGTGTAGAATTGCGCGCTTGTTGGGGCACTCCTCTACTTCCTAGCCATGAAGAACTCCATCCCTAAGAGACTTCCCAACAGGAAGAGGACCCCTAAACCGAAGACGAACTAAGATTCTGAATGTCTGCAAGCACATTGTTTGCCTAATTGCTAGTGTCAAGGGATGCTCTCTTCTTGGAGAAACTCCAACTCTCATTCCTTCGGCACCGTTTGAAGAAGACATTTGTGCTTGTGCATGCTTCACTTTTGAAAGCATCCCCTGACCCCGACCCATTTACCGGATTTTTTTAAAGGGCGCCGCCCTGAATCACATTCTAATGGGCTAATGGCTGATTAGATGACCAGATTGTGTACCAACATGTACTTCCATTTGGCTCTTGAATCAGGTTCTTAGGAAGCAATCATTATTTATGTACACTACATTAATTTGCTGGGAAACATTGTCTTCTTGGCACAACCTTTGCAACCTTTATGTGTTCTTTGTGTCACACTGTCATGTTAGAGCATTTGTGGATTTCTGTGTATGGGAAAAATATATTCTCTGCCTGTTGCCAAATGGCACATTAAGCTGACTAAAGCATGCAATTCAAAGGCTAAATCTCATTTCAGCAATATAACATTGGTGTATATGATCATCTTATATGAGCAAATAATAAGCAATGACAAAGGCTAGAGCATTGCATCTGCCATGCTATGTTCTATGAGTTTTTACTGTAACAAGAAACAATTAATTTCCCCTAATAATTATTCATGAACTATGAATGGAAGATTAGGGGGGATTTTTTTTTACCAAGAGAAAATTAAGCATTTGCAAAACCCTCTCTAATCCTCAGTCCCACTCCTCGTCGTTGATCATGTCGTCGTCGTCCTTGGGCGGCCGGACGACGATGAGCACCTCGGCGGCGGCCTCGCTGACGCCCTGCTCCGCCAGCTTCCTCCCTCCCTCCACCACCAGCCTGCCTTGCTTGTCAACCACGTAGATGCCGTCCTCGACCACCTCCCTCCGGCCCCGGTTGGCCACCACCAGCACCCGCTCCGACGACGACGACCGCCACGGCAGCGTGCGGCCGTCCGCCAGATCGATCACCACGGCCTCGCCGGCGACCTCCGCGACGGGGCCCCACCCGGGCACCACCGCCCACCGCGTCCACCCCTTGTCGACCTCCACGAGGCCGAGGTCCACGTCCGTCTTGGTCCGCCTCGGCGCCAGGGCGAGCGCCTCGGCGCCATCCGTCTCCCGCACCACCGGGAGCAGCAGCACGGTGGTCGCCTCGGCGACCTCGCCGTACATGAGTCGCACAACGGGCACGTCGGGGCGGGACGCCGGGTCGGCCTCGCCGTCGTCGTCCACCTCCTCCCCGGCGGCCTTCTTCCTGGCCCGCTCCATCTCCAGCTCCACCCGCGCCCTCGCGGCGTCCGTCTCGACCACCTGCAGCGCGCGCTCCAGCTCCGCGAGGCAGTCCTCGACGTCAATGGCCTCCCGCGACTGGCGGAACCGTGCGAAGGCGAGGCAGTCGCCGGGGTTGTCCCGCGTGAAGGCCTCCCACCCGTCGTCGCCGCGGCGGCGCGGGAAGTCCTTCATGGAGCGGGCGAGCTCGCGCACCCCCCTGGGCTCGTGGCGGTAATCAATGGCGTGCCTCGCCGCGTCGGAGCGTTGCTGTGCGTTGAGGAACCGGAGCTCGTAGAGCAGCTCCGGCCCGCCGTAGGAGTCGAAGTAAGGGAGGAGCTCGTCGGGGAAGTCCTCGGAGAGGAGCGAGTCGCGGACCTGGGAGGCGACGACGAGGCGGTTCTGCTCGACACCGGAGATCCCCGTCGCCTCCTCGATCGACGACGGCGTGAACCCCTCCCTCGACAGCGCCGATATCAGCGGCGCGTACTCGTACCACAGCCCGAGGCGGTCGCGCAGCACGGCGAGCCGCTGGGTGAGGTCGAGGGTGCGGAACTTGTCGGGGAGTGGCGACGGCGGCGGGTGGAACGGCTGGTAGAGCTGGTCGGGGGGAGCAGTGGGGGGAGGGGTGAAGGGGAGCTTGCGGTCGGGTGGACCCCCGCCTATGGGTCTCCCGTCGGGGCCCAGGATGACGGCGGAGGTCGTCAGGTTCGCGAAGCGGCGGCGGCGGCGGCGCTGGTTCGTGGCGAAGGGGACGTCACGGCGGCTGTGGTGGCGCGCCGCTGTGGTGGAGGCCGGGTGGGGGTGGGAGAGGGAGAGCATGATGGTGATAAGAGGGGAGCAGGAGAGTGTCGAGGCTTATCTGCTCTCGTCTTGGAGATGAGGAACAGTGTTAGGCTTCTAGCAGGGCGGGTTGCGGCGGATAAGTGAAGTCCATGGCGCTACAGCTTGGAGCACTACCTACCTGCTAGTAGAAGGCTATGAATTTGATTTGGTTCTGGATTTGAATTCACATTTACGTTTTAAACTTCAGCTTGAAATTTCTTCAGTCCTTATGTGTTGGTTGATCGCACGCCAAGTTTTAAATTTTCAGGATCCAATACTAAAAAAATGGGAATTTAGCACACTGTGCTAGCTGAATGCACCTGAGGTTTTTGGTCACAGTTTCTCACCTCTTTTTTTTTTTTTTTGTCTTTGTGTGGTTTTACTTGGCACTGATGTGTTCACAGGTGCTGCTTGGTGGGTTGTTTGTCACTTGTCACAACTCACAATGGTGAGTTTGGCTGGTTCTTTGCTGGTTTTTGGTGTAAATGATTTGGTCTTACTTGTTAGCACCGGCCTCCTCAACATTTCTACGTCTTTTGGCTGTTAGACATGGGACTCTTTTGGCAAGTATCACCTCACGTCCGGACCTGTGGTGAATGATTTTTCACCACACGTGCACTTGCTAGTGAATTTTCCTCCCCAGAATGTGCCTTGGTTCACGGTGCATGATAAAAAAAAGAAATGGTGATAAATAGTTTGTTTTTAATGTAGTTTAAAAAAGCACTGCTTCTGTTTCTAAATAGGAATAAGTCCATTTAACCCCTCTAAAGTATCACGTTTGTCTAAATAAGATCTCTCAAACTAAGTATTCAACTCCCTTGATTATTAAAACCATCTGATCTATCCTGTCCTTAAAACCAGCGAATATTCGGTTTTAGAGTTTAGTTTAAGACCGATAGTTGAGGAGTTTAAATGGACTTATCCTAGTAGAAATAACTGTATTAGCAAATGGAAATGATCTTAATGTCACTCGTTAAGTATGGAATGATTTGAAATGAAAAAGGTGGTTGGGAAGGATGAAGAGAAATTTAAATAAAAAGTGGTTGGAGAAAAAAACAGTAATTCCTTCGTCTTAAAATGTAATTATTAATTATCTAATTTGTAGCTAAAATAAGTATATTTTAAAATAAATAGAGTAATACTAGACAAAAAAAATTAAAATTCTAAGATTACAGATATATTCGTGGGACGAATGTAGTAGAAGATTGGTGTCATGGCTAAGCAACGTAAGTCAAGGCACGTACAATGAGAATTACTCGGAAGGTGCTAGCCTACCGATAACAATATTCAGTGTGGAGAGGGGAAGAGAGCAAAGATAATTACATAATAGAGCAACATGGGCTATGACCTACGACAATATGTTACTGGATACTCCTCTGTCTTAAAAAAATCTATTTCTAACATCACAAGTAGCTTTAGTAAAATAAAAAACCAAAATATGTTTTATTAATAGAAATGTAGTATTGATGGATGGATAGATCAAGGATTTTGAAGTAATAAAATTTCTTTATTGCGAACCAAGGATAGGTAAGAAGTAAGGATTGGTCTATTTTGTAATATTGCACACTTAGATTCGAAACCATAGTGATGGTGTTATTTATCAGTGAAGTGAGAAACAGGATCCAACACTCAAATGGCCAGGAGACTAATAGGTGGTGTCCTATAATATCTTGTGAAATTGTGGTGTGCCACGAGATAGTATTCTCGAGCTACGTGCCATAAAACAACTAGCATACGTTACACAACCCAAGCTAGCCTACTCGACCTAGCTAATTGAGCTACATAGCCATGGGCTAACAAACTCGTGCTAACAAACCCCAATCCTAGATAGGTGGTTCTTACAACAACCCTAGGTTATTGTGTTCTCGATACATGGGAGCATGACACCTCGAGGGGACGCATGTACCTAATTATCTCAATTAACGTATTTAATATGATAGGTTGGGATACTTTAATTGTGATGCCCGTGCATCTATGAAGGTTAGAGCAACAAGATAATTATCTACATATATGACTCCTTAAGATCAGATAGGTGATTAGGCTACAATCAACCTATTCATTGTGGACTAGATTTTTATCTATCTACATAAAATAACTAGCCAGAGGACTAACTACAATTAGGATGGTGTGTTGTGGGCAACGAGTGATAGAGTTCATGCAATGATTGAACTGACCATATCTAACCTTTGATCATACCTAACCTCTGATTGCTAGGAACCATAGCTCTTATCTTTGTATAATTACTTTCTTTCTTCTATAATACCCTCAGAGAATATATATAAGGAGAAGACTATAATTAATAGAGAAGTTGAAAAATAACCACCGTAGTATATCAATAACAATAAAAAAATAGAATTACGCTTTTTAGCGGCCTTAGCCTGCTTAAAATACTTTGAGTCTATTTCATTGAATTTACCATGTGCTAGATCATCTTCTATGTTGAACATAAAGGGGCTAGCCCAGCCCCACTCTCAGCATATGTTTGCTGACATTTCCTAGGATGATTAATATTATTTTTACAAAATTTAAGCATATATGGATAGAGAACGTATGCTATGCACATTAAGCCTTTTTTTTCACATACAGTATACAACAACTAACAAATATCATCAAAAATTCTAGAAAAATCATATCTAAAGTCTTATGGACAATTAATTAGAATTATTCAAAAATTTGGCATTCATAAAATAAATAAGTGTATTTTAAATTATATTGTTAGTATCCAACCAATTACACATATAAAAAGATAAAGTCAACACTAACTCAAAATAGCAGGAGTAACTAGTATTCAAAATAGTTTTGCGCCAAAGTACCAGATGCAACTTTAATCCATAATTAAAATAAAATTGTAGCTTGCATCGTCGACCGATCTGTGGAAAATAGATACCTAGCGCTTAAACCGAACAGACATTAGCATATATAGGCTATGCGTATTTAGCTTATTTGGGCTGCTGCTGGTCTCAATATGGCCAATTAAACGTCTTGATCGGGTCATTAGTCGCTAATTGCCTGATTAATCGGTCCGGCCGGCCGTTTTGGCGTTCACGCGGCCATAACCCTTCCTCAACTGCAGTATCGTAACAGTCGACCGTATAATCGGTCGGTACGGCCGGTTTTTTTTAAGACTATATTTTAATAGATTTATAGTATCAAAACGGTTAGTTTTTAAAAAATTTTTAAGCTAAAATATAGTAAATTTTGAATATAAGATTGTATACATAGGTACAATACTATTAAAAATACACGTACATATATTTCTAAAATTTTTAATGATATTTATTAGTTGTTTTGTAATATGTGTACATAAAACTTATTATTAGCACATGATATGTTTTTTATAGATACTACAGTATGCGCACCTAAAATAAGACAATTGTTAGAAGTGGCTGTTAGCTTTTACCTCTCTCGTTTTTAAATAGTTATGTTACAATGGATGATGGATAAAAGTTACGTGATTATATTCATGACGCTACACTTTAATAATATAAGATATTGAACTTAATATGTGACAAAAAGTGGTAAATTGGCACGGGGCAGCAGGTAAAATGGTAAATTGGCATCGAACCGCGGGGTCAAGATGGGAACCGGGAAGGAAAAGTTCACACACCTCGCAAAAGCGAAGCCGAGGGGGGAGAGAGATGGGAAGCTGTCAGGGAAGGGAAGGCAAGTAGTAGCCGCTATGTAGCAACAGCTGCTGGAGTGGTGCAGATCAACGAGGCCAAAGAGACGCGTCGAGATCAGCGAGCGAGGGAGAGGGGCAGGACAGGGTCAGGAGCCGCCGCCGCTGCCTCGCACGATCCGGCGCCGCGGGGCCATGAGGATCCGGAAGCGCGCGCCGGTCAGGGCCGCCTCGCCGGGACCGTCGCCGCCGCGGCCACTCCGGCTGCCACAGCAGAAGGTGAGGCTGTCCATTAGACATGTTCTTGGGTTGGGGACGCTGTCTGCTGCCTTCCCGTTCGGGTTGGGTAATCGTGCGAATCGGGTTGGGGACGCGGTGGCCGGAGACGATCGATCCTCCGGCGCTCACCTGCCGCTGTCTGTTTGCAGGAGAGACCACCGGGGGTCCAGGGCGAGGAGGAGGAGAAGCAGGGGAGCCTGGTCGTCGGAGGCCGGGAAGAAGACGACCTAGTCCTGGTCGCCTCCAAGAACAGGTGCGCATCTGACACAGAAAAACCCCACCTCTGCAGCTCCGCTCTGCTGCCTGTCTATTCCATTTTGAGCTAAAATTTCCGACCTTCCTCTGCTCCCGCAGCCTGTGCAGCGCGTCGGACGAGCCGAAGCCACCGGACGCCGTCGCCGCCGCTGCCGGCAGGTGCAGCCGGAACGACGGGAAGCGGTGGCGCTGCAAGAGCGCGGCCGTGCCGGGGTACGTGTTCTGCGAGCGGCACATCGCGTGGTCCACACGCAAGCGCAAGCCCAGGCCCAAGAAGAAGAGTCAGTCCAGCATCTTGGACCCGCCGGTCAAGGAGGAGCCTGCGGCAGCGGCGGTACAGGAGGATGACAACGACGACGACGACGACGACGACGTGGAGGAAGAAGCGGCCAAGAACCCTAACCTCCGGTGCAACGGCGACGAGGACGACGACGACTACGAGTTCCACTACTATGGCGGGTTTCAACAGGGCGGCAGGAAGCGGGCGAAGAGCAGCGGCGCCGGGCCGGCGTGAACTGCCGCGCGCGGTGCTCTGCTTCCGGCCGGCTGCTCCCACAATCCCATTTGCTGTACGACATTGGTTCTTCGCATATGGATTTGCATTGCGTGGCGTCGATCGATCTCGGTTTCAGAGCCGGTGCAACCACACTGGCAGAGCTCACTACTGTTAGCTAACCACCGATAATTCAGAAAGGCCAATTCCATGGAACCTTTCAGGTGAAAATCTTGGACCAGATGCAGAAGTAGGAAAGATGAATATAATTGAGCTGGAAGTAAATGAAAATCTCGGGCTCTTTGCTTCCTGGCCGTACTTCTCTTTTGCTCATTTTTCTTGCACGGTAAAATAACTTCAGCGCGTGTGACGCGTGTCCCATCCATCCGAGCATCAGGGCACTGGGCACGGTGTGCTGTGGGCGTGTGAGGTCCGGCGAAATTGTGCCGCGTATAGTGGGAGATCTTGCCAATGGTTCGGTGCATTCGTGGCGAAGAGTGGAGCCAGGACAGTGCATCCATCATCCATCAGAAACATCTTGCTCGCACAGTCGATATGTTCACGCGCACGAATCGGTCCACTGGTTTGACTGATAGAGGTTTGATGTGATGCGCTTGTACATATAAAGACTTGAAGATCTGTTTAGCTCTAATACAAATCCTTAAACTCTTTGACATCTTTAGATTATTAGAGTTAGGACATGCTAGTCCATTTAAACTTGAACTGATAAGTAAGATATATCTTTTTATATCATTAAACCAATCGAGCGATAGGTCGAAATAGACTCTTGCTATCGGTTGGATGTACCGTTAAAGTTGAGATAGTCATCTGATGTGAGTCTAATATACTCCTACTATTGGCTAATTGTCGATAAGGACTGTATCGCTCATACATTGGCTAGAAAGTTAACGACGGTATAAACAAATAACGAGAAATAAAATAAAAAAACGAAACCTGGTCTTTCAAACAGACGAGACCTAGCAACTATCGGTGACCGTTCCGTTAGAGCTGGACTTGATAGATTGAACTAAACCAATATATTATGAGGCTAAAACTAACAACATGAAAACGACAAAGCTAGATCGATCATACGGACAGAAGGAGTGGGTGAAACCATCGGTTGCTATCGATTGTAGATCCAATGCAGTCATATAAATAAACTCATCGGCTAGCTCAGCTGATGGGAGGAATAAAACTCGCTAGATCTCGATACTAGCCCTATTAAACACATCCTTAATAGATCGGACCTAACTGAGATAATATAAAAATAGATCTAATAGAAGCAGATTGATCGCTAGCGAATTAATGGGCAATCTATATATATCAACTAAAAAGCTAATACGTTAAGCGTGAAGCTCGATGTAAAGATAACCTATCGATTGGCTACTACGATGAAACGTCACGTAAATACCTACCGACTTAAGACTTAATTTACCATCAACAGTCTAAAATGTTAAATCTAATCGATGTAGTATGAGACTGATGACGGTAAAGAGAGCTTGATAAGCTAATAAATCTTACGCGAATGTGGTGTAATATATTCAATTGGACTAAGAGGTCAGACCTAACCGATGCAGCCCTGTGTCAAGAGCCAGGACCCGTCAGGAAAAAAAACTAGATGAATTAAGGTGGCGATGTGATGAGATTATATTAATTTGTATAGATGATTTATAAGATTCTATGGGACTATATTTATACTCCGAGGTTATACAAATCTCATATAAATACATGATAAATTTTTCTAATGATAAAACATAGTGATAAAATAAAAGATACTAAACTTGTATATCTTATAAAATATATTTTACAAAGATATAACCACCATTTCGTGGCTGTCATGACACCTTCTCAAATCTAATCTCATCTATATAATCTTTTATTTTCGACGGAATCGAATTCATTCGATCATATTTTTTTCTTATATGGTGTCGATCAGTTGTTAGATTCTATTTGTGAGACTTAAATGTTAACACGTTGATTCTTCGTTCTACAATTCGAGTCATGGCTACTCTGCTGCAAATTCTGGTCCTGACCGACCCAACATTCCAAGATAATTAGAATGTGACGTCACTAAACAATCCAGATCGTGTAGCAAACGGGCTGCTCCGTATACGTGTGCGCCCTACGTTCCACAGGCCGCTGGGAGGCACCCAGATTAGGGATGAAACAAGTGGTAGGAATTCCTGACTGATCGAGTGACCATTCTCGGGTCCTTTCAGTGGTGTAATTTCTTTTAGTGCTGTATTACTAACCGATAATCGCTTAAGTGGAAATTGATATCCTTTCGGGCCGTTTCTGGCTCACTGGTCGGGTGTGTGTCAGCCTATGGGGGTACGGAGGTTGCAGCACACCACGTGGACTCAGGAGGCCCAACGAAAAAAACGCTCACTTACCGAGCCCCCCGTGGGCCGCGCCGCGCGCGGCGATCGAGCGTGGTGTCTTGGCTCTGGGGCCGAATGGCCGATCCACGTCGTGCGTTGCCCGGCGCCGGCCGCGAATGCTCGACCAACAGCCGCGCCCAACCCCGAACGGTCGCTGGCTGCTCGATACGGCCGCAGCGTATCAACGCGCGCGATCGGTTGGTCGGTGCGCCACGCACCGCGTTTGCCTGAACCGACCGTTCGTTTGATTCGATTCGACCATGCAGTGCCCGGTCGGGCCAAGTCGTGCACGCTACTAGCTGCCCCCTTCGTTAACCGATGGGGATTTGACCTTGAAAAGCTCCCTGAACAAGCTATAATCACATCAACGAACCGACCGTTTACCTTTTCATCCAACCGTAGATCAAAATATATTCTGTGTCCACGTGGGGTTCACGCTGGACTAGTTTGGCCACGTCTTAACGCGTACGCAGGGGCGTACTTTGCTTGGCATAGCGGTTACATGCATACCTGACCCGTTTGGTTCGCCTCCAAAACGGGTGCCCGTTCGAAAGATTCGACAACAAACTAGCGCCATGAAGAAACATGTCGTACTAGACCTAATGCCCGGTTCAAAACACGGAAATTTCATAAGAATTTCGCGAAAACGGGTTCGATTCTCGCAGAAAACCGAGGAAAATTCCTGCATCTCAAAAGAACCTCAACGAGTAACATTACAAACACACAGTGTCGAGCAGTTTGTATAACATGGCAACAAACTGAGCTAAGCTAAATCCGAGCCTAGCTAGTATCTTCTAGCTTCTTCCTCTAGCGCGTAAGCGCTTGCGTGCTAGCTCACATCAAGGATTTGAGCGACCGGGCCTTCACAGGCTTCCTCCACCTCTTCCGCTCCGGGCACCTCTTCTTGGCGTCACCGTTGATACTGGCTCGGAACCCGCCGTTGCCGTTGCCGATGCGAGCATCGTCGCTGCTCTCCTCGTCGCCTCCAGCTATCCCAGCGGTGTCGTCATCGTCGGAGCTGGACAAGTCATCCCGAGCTGCCGCCACAGTCGCCAGCGCCTGATGATCAGTAGCATCATCATCATCACTACGGGATTTGCCTGCACTAGGATCAGCATTATTCTCCGGCTGCACTTCTTCCTCGTGTTGTTCCACGGGTGTGCACTCCTGATGCATGTTGCTGCTTCTGCAATGCCTCTTGGTGCGGAATGGGCCGAACCCTGTGTAGTAGTAGAACCCCTCGCCGGCGTCTGCCACCTTCTTCTTCCGTGCCTTGGAGCTGGTGGATGGCTTCGAGCTGGTGCAGGGCTTGGAGGATGCCGGCGGCGCCGATGGGGGATCCGGCGGTGGCGCCGGAGCAGACTCATCAGTGGGGCTCTCGTAGAGAGGGTTGTAGTAGGCGCGCTTCTGCTCGGAGTGGTAGTCGCAGAGGGAGTTGGGTTGGCTCACCCGCCGCTGACAGTGCCACCTCTTGCCGTCGTTCTTCTTGCACGTCCAGACTTCTGCTCCCCCAGCAGCCGGGGTGGAGGTGGTGGCGGCGGGGGCAGAATCGGAGCCACCCTCCTCTTTCTTAACCTTTGCCTTCTTCGTAGGCTCGCCCTCGTCCTTCACCGCCGCCTCTTTCTTCTTCGCCGTTGCCGGCTTCTTCACCGTCTTCTTCGCAAACTTCTTTGGCGGATTGGTGCTGAACTCGCCGGCCGCAGCTAGCCCCTTCGCCTTGACGGCGGCAGGCATGCTGGTCGGGAAGAGCCAGCTAGCCCGGCTGGAGACATGGACGAAGTACTTCTCCACGACGTCCTCCTCCTAATCAATCGGAATAGATTAATCAGAGCAGCGACACGTGCAGACGATTCCCCAGCCATATACTGTGTGGAAATGGGGGGCGTGGATCTAGGGTTCAACCCAGACGCCATACCCACGATTCCAACCCTAGCCGCGCCTCAACCCTCAAATTACCACGACCCAGGAGTAGCTAACGCGCCGTCGAACTCGATCAGGCCGGCTCCGGTCGCCGGAACCGCCCCCTGCCCGAGCATTCGGCCACGGCGACGAACCCTAGCCGCATGCACGGACCAGACACCCCAAGCGGCGAGAACCCAACGAAACCATCCCAAAACCGACGAGCTAGGGGCGCGCAGGCGCTGCAGAGCAAGGCGGAGGCGAATACCAGCAGCGGGGCACGGACAAGAGGGGAAATGGAGGGGGCCACTGACCTGGGGATCGGATATGTCGAGCTCGCCGATGAGGTCCCAAGGAGAGCGGCTGAGCTCACAGGGCTCCCCGGAGGCAGTTGCGACGGCGAAGCAGGCGGCCCCCACGCCGGATTCGTGGGACCCCGGGTACGGGAGCGGCGGCGGAGGCGGCGGCGTCGTCGTCAGCGCGACCGGAAGGAGCTCGAATCCGGGAGCCGTCACGGGCGGGGCCGCGGCGATGGCGGAGTAGGAAGAGCCGAGGAGGCGGGACGCGCACTTGCGGATCCGCATGGCCCCGCACGCGATTTGGCAGCCGCGGCGGGGAGGGGAGGGGATCTGCGTCGGCGCGGGTGGGCGCTAGGGTTTGGGATTTGGGGTGGAGGGAGGAGGCAAGCACGAATGCTAGGAGAGGAGGAGGAGAGAGATGGGCGTGGGGTTTGGCTTTGGCTGGTACTAGTAGCATTTCGCCTTTGCGTTTTTTTTCTCTGTCCTTTTGTTTTTCTCGCGTGGCGTGGCGAGATTTTCTCTTGACGCTGCCGCCGCGGGGATGGCTGGCCTCAACTCTGTAACGTTTACTCGAGGGGGATTTATAGTGGTGCGGAACGTGGGGCCTATGAGTCAGTGAGGAGGAAGAGGGGGCGCGACGCTGTTAACGGGCTAACGTGTTGCTTCGGTGAGAGGTTTAACCTGTTAACCACCTGCTTGGATAAACCGGTATTGAGTCCACGCGAGGGGCTCAGGGCAGTATAGAGCTGTGAAGTGTTTAACGTGAAGCTTATTAGTTTTTTTTTACTTTATAATTATCAGATCTATATAATTATTATAAATAAAGTTTTATAGGGAAATAAGAGATATTTAATTGGTTTTATTTAACTAACTATTTTTTTAGTTTTCAGTCGATGGAAGTCTCTTTATACGACGTAGTAGAGAAATTGAGTATATTTTATAATGCATTATATGCTTCTTAATTTATCATCAGAATTAAACCTATTTTACTCGCTTAACTTGTTTTGCCAAACGTATCCTAATTTTGTTTTATTCGGTCTTCCAATATAAACTAATAGAATTAATTCAATTCTTAATTAATTAGTTCTAATTATTAAACAGTTATTTCATCACGATAACTCACTTATCAATTATTGGTGCTGATAATATCTTGATTAGTGTGGTTTGACATATAACCAAAACAGAATCTGAATAAGGGTATATTGTAGGACATACTAGTGAAAAGTGTGTATTGAATGAAAGGGTGTGGCAATTTGTGCATGTGAGTATATTAGGGTTTGAGAAGGGCATCCTAGCCTTTTTTTTATTACTGTATACGAATAGCTGATGATTTAATTAGCTAGTATAGCTAGTTCAGTATTGGAAGCTTGTTGAGCACAGTATAAGTTGTGGATCTGGGACAAACAACTTAGGCATGTTTGAAAGCCATAAAGATTTTTAATTCCTAGATTATCTAATTTTGTGAGAATTGGTGACAAGGGCTCTTTTCACCCCCATTTAAAATCAGTTGATGGATGAAAAGTAAATGTTATCAAAGATTTTGAGGATATAAACGATTAAATTAACTACTATAAAATTAAAAAAAATTATGAAAGGTAAGAAATTTTTTTACATGAAAAGTATCATTTATATGTTTGGAAAACAGGTAACGAAAAATCCAAAATATGTAGAGAAAAAGAACAAGACAATTAGCTTATCTATATATCTAAAGTTTTATGCATATTAGTATAGTCATAGAATAGATTGGTTCTAATATACGATATTGTTGACTTTGTGCAGTCTCCCATATGCAACTTTGATCAATATTTTTCTATTAGAATATAACGATAGTATATAATAAAACTATAATATTTTAATCAGATTGGAAGAATTTTTGGAGTTACAGGAACATATAGTTATGATGAAAAAAAAACAAGTGAGATGATTGTTTCCACAGAATAATCCATGAGAACATTCAGGATTTTTCACGTTTCTTTTAACATAGTTTCTAGCTCAATGTTTCTTCTTTTTGCATAAGGTTTCAGTATGGTGTTTGTTGACCTTGAATCTGTTGCAGGGTTTTTGTCCTTTTGGACCACTGAAAACTGAAAACAAAAGAGCAGGTCAAATTTTCAAAATGATCAATTCTGTTTAATTATGCAGTTGTTTGGACCATCGAAAACACGCAACAACGCAAAAGGCTCACATTGTATCTCCGGCACATCGGGCACATGCAAGATGTTCCATTGGTGTTCTATTCAAATGATCTTGGCGCCTTCAAAAACACTCAAAAAATCAGGAGGGGGTTGTCTCTTGCTGTATGCCAACGACAAACAGTGTGTTTGTTGTACCCTTGTACTGTTGTGTGCTCCGCGAGACTGCGACTAGAGGAGGCGTCTGCGCACATCGCACTGCTTGGGGCTTCTTGCCCTTCTTGCCCGTTGGTTTCTTCACAAAAGAAAAAAAAATCCCATGCCCCTCGGAGCTGCTCTTAAATAGGAATTCAAGCTATTTTAAAGATTCTTTTGGGAGGAAGAAATTCGAGCAATTCTTCACAGAAAAGCAAATCCAAGCAGCTCGATCGTCTTCTTCTTGTTGATTTTTTTTGGGAAAAATTCTGAAGAAATGAAAGGAAATGTTGATAGTGAACTGTATTGTGCCAATAGTGGGCTGATGGGCTAGGATTTCTCCATTTGGGCTGTTGGGCTCTTCGGGTCTGTGAAACAAGGTTGGAAAACAGCATGCATTGAGTTACAAATATAATGTATATTTTCTCCGTTTTTAAAATATCTGACACGGGGCATTATTCATTTTAAAACTTTCACTACTTGTCTTTTTTAAAATTTTACAAACTACCATAATTTATTTACTATAGTCTAACTATTTAAGAGTAATTAGTGGTCTGAAAATAATAATAGTTAATCGTGTAAGTTATTCAAAGACAGAGTAACAAAATGTACGGAATTCAAATATGGTCAACAACAACCATCAACATATAATTTCTTCCTTTCTTCTCCACGGAAACAAATTCGTACCACATTATACCTACTTCCAAGTACTCAACCATGTACCGCAGGTAGTAACATTAGTTTTAGAGAAATTCCATGTTTTCTCATCGACAAACGACAGATCCTACAAACTGCCATCATCAAACTTAAGTTCTGCAAATGGTATCATACAATTGTTTTTGTCCGTTTTTTTTTCTACAAATGATCTTCGTTATTCTTCTAAAAAAGATCATTGTGCCTCTAGAATCGACAAACACTATGTGACCACTTCCATTATTTTACATTGACAGTTAAATACTAACATATTTACACCAATTATTTACTATATTTGCACATGCAAAATCATTTTCAAAATTTTCATATGAAAATATGCAAACATTTTTACCATTCAATTATATATGAGATTCTTAAGGATAGTTGAGCATTTGGATTGTGCAAATTCTACAGATAATTCTATATGAGCAAATCTGTAGAAAATGGGTGTGATATATTGTTATTTTACTATTAGTGCGAGCGCTCACACTTGAGTGATTCTAAGGGCGATATGGTATTTTGATAAGACTTAACAAAGTCTATGGATAAAAACCTAATGACGATTAAAAAAATGAATATCTAAAAAACATTTAACAATTTTTTGGATGGAGAACTTTCAAATCTAACTATAATATAATTAATACTATATTATAAATTGTATATAACCAATTAATCGAAACCACTTGTTGTATCTTAGTTGCACTCATGCAAGCTTTTGATTTTATTCTTATCACCTAGCATGAATCTATCTGCGCATCAGCTGGCTAGAAAGTTTAAAGTTTCCAAAAAAAATGTCAAAAGTTTTTTTAAGTAAACCATTAAAAAAATTGGACGGAGACACTTGTATGATGGTATTTTGTATAACTCGCATATGCTGATGCAATTTGTAGAATTGGTTAATGGTAAAAGGTTGAATTCATCTGGGCAAATTCCGTTTCTAGAGCCCATTTTTCTATACTAGCCATGTTCATTTTCTCATCACCTATAGATTACACTTACACTGTAACATGTTTTTTTTTACAAGGAAAAGTACTAGTAGCCTGGAGGAATTAAATTTTGACGAACCAAGGATGAGGATCGGAATGGAGATATCATGTTGACATTTAGGAACGACTTTGTTCGTAGCACGACTAAAACACGGGGCAACTTCTTGCATGACGATGGGGAGCAGAATCTAGGGTGAATAAAGAGGGAAGAATAGGGACCAGGGGCGTGACAGATGGTTTTTCATGGAGGCGAGATTGGGCTTTTGGATCGCACCGAACTACCAGTTCTGCTTCTTCACACTGTATCAAGGTGGACATCCGTTGCTAGTTGATTAGGACATTTCCGGTGCGTATCCTTGGCATCGTGTCCTCGTACAAACTGTTTTGGGTTAGCTAACCCCATAGCGTTTTCACAAATACCCTCGTAAGCTTTAGTTTTACATTTAAATCCATTAAAATTTATAAAACAACCCATTAAAAATATGAGACGAAGAAAATGGACCACACGTCGCGTCGTGGTGAAGGATAGAAATATCTCACAGAGTGCTAGCGTACTCTTCACGAGGCATGGTTGGCTGTAGAGAGGGAAGGTAAAGAACGTGTCGCTGTGGAGATGTCTTTTTTTTTCCTTTTTTTTAATGCTGTATTATGTTACAAAACTATTTAGAATTGAGGTAAATATTTAAAAAATACAGTAAAAAATAGAGTCCAACAATAGTTTGATACCACCGAGTGCCCACTAAAATAAAACATATTATGTTGAACCTTTATTTTGTGGCTGTAACTAATAGCTGCTAGTATCAAAGTAGTAGTTAATTACATAGGGGTAGCGTGGTGGAGTTGCTTTTGTGGAGCAGTACGTGTCCATTTTTTATGCTAACAACAGACAAAATGGATCAATGTTAGGATTTAGGGGAAGGCCACAGAGCACATATGTACGGTCATCTTTGTTTAACAGACTGTTGCGTCTTTTGTTTAAGGCCGTGAACAGGAGCAGCGCACTGCAACTAAGCCTAAAACCTACTAATTATTGCTAAAAAAATTGATTTCTTTTACAAAGAGACGTGAATATTATTATATATATGTTTAATTTGACAGTTCAATTAAAATGGATACATATGTGTTGCGACTTTGAAAACCAGGGAGCAGTTTGCCCAAAAATATTTGCAAGATTTGATTTGTCAACTAATCACCTCCTAACCATCTTCTAACCCAAAACCAATTAGTCCTATATTTGATTTGCCAACCAATCATCTACTAACCATCCTCTAATCCAAAACCATCTCCTACCAGAACTAACGATTCAAACGCGCATGATTACCTGGCACCCTGCACACATCCCACTGCCACCCGGCCCCACACCCTCCCTGTCCCTACTTGTCATCGTTCTACCAAACTTCTCTCCGCATCCATTCCCAATCCCCCAGCTCACGAAAACAGCGTGACCTTGACCTTGTCAAACGTAGCATGAAAACATTCGTCTCTAGAACACAATTTTTTTTAATTAAAGATAAAAAATAAAAAAAAACAAATCCGTATTTATACGATGATACTACCGGCAGTAAACTGTATTCTCCGTACGGTATACGTTACTTTCGTCTTCGCCATCAATCGCGTCGCTTTCCTTTGTTTTTTTTCTGTCGTCTTTTTCCTCGCGATAAAAGCAGAAAAAGATTGGAAAAAAAAGAGGGGAAAAAACGAAAGCTGAAGAGATTAGCAGTGGCGCCGCGTGGGAGAAAAGCCCCTCCGCTTTCTCCTCCTCGCCGTCGTCTTCGTCTACCGATCTCTGGAGCCGTCGCGGCGGGAGGGTTTAGGGTTTAGAGCGGCGGTGGTGGAGTCCATGGCTGCTGCTGCGGCGGAGGGGAGGTGGAGGGCGGCGGCGGTGGGAGTGGTGTGGTTGGCGGCGGCGGTGGGCTGCGGGGCGCAGCCGGTGGTGGTGGCTAGCTACGGGCAACCCAGGCTGTGGCTGAAGCCCTACGACTGGAGCTACCTGCGCGGTTAGGAGCCTGGAATCTGCTTTGGTTTGCTTCGCTTTGAGCTCGCGCTTCTCTGCTGTGATCGCCGCCACTAAATTTCGTTTGATTTTTTTTCCACTTGCGTGTCGAGGGTTGAATTTTTTCGTGTGTGATGTGGGTGTGATTGAGAGATTTTGTGTTCGTATTTCTGAAATCAAGATATTTCTCAGATGGTGTTCTTCACTTAACCGCCGCTGTGGTTCCCCTGAACTAGAAGTGCGATTTTGAGTAGAATTAGTTGCTGCTAATGCTCTCTACTTGGCTTAAGCAAGTTAATTAAGCTCGCTAGATGCTTGCTTACCCAGCTGAAGAAGATTGGGTGCATCTATTCTCGGTTGTGAGTTTTGTCATGTAACATGTTCACCTTTAAGCCTGCAGCGAAATGGTTGATTTTGTCGCATCTGTGTGGGAGTTCTTTTATTTTTGCTCTTATTTTGGATTTACCTTCTATCCTTGCTTTCGTTGCTCGCAGTTGAATTGCCGCCGTCGTTTTCTTCTGTCACTATGGATTTTGCGACTGACATAGACATTGTAAGTGGAAGCCTCTGCCTTCTGAGAATTATATATTCTGATTTATATAAAGAAAATATTCTTGTAGCACATTGGTTGGTTTATAGATATGCTGGTATTCTCGTACTTGTCAGCTAGCAGTGTGGGTTTCTGAGTTGACCTGGTAGATTGGGCCATAGTTAGTACAAAAAGTACCCAAACGTTAAGATACTGTGACCCGAACATTTAGTAGCTGTTGTAGTTCATTTGTCAGCTATCCTTATGCTGATTGTTTTGAAGCTAACTTTGGTGTACCATGGACGATAATCTGCAAGGGTTAAAGGCATGAAGGTTTTATGCGTTTTGAGCATCTCAAAGGATTCTAGGACATGGTGTTTTCCTTTTGTCATGAATGAAAAAAAAATGGAAATCCCCCCTTTTTTGAAAAAAATAAATTCTCATCCCACATGATAAGTGTGTTTGCCACCATGTTCATATCGATTCCTAAGAGTGTGTACATAGCACACCATACAGGGATTCAGGTAGTCTTTTTTGTTGGGAATAGTATATCATTCTATAAAGACTGAGGAGCAAGGATGATGAATAGGATCTTCATCTAAAATTGTTCAAACAGCCTGTTTATTTTGCCTTTTCTTTCAAAAGAAAATTTCGGTGGTAGAGCACTTTAGCTCGGTGCAAAATATGTGTAGTGGGATAAAAGAAATATGAAGTGCTGATCGGTGAGTAGTTATGCATAATAGAGTGAGCTGCAGTATTCTTTTTGCTGGACTTTTTGACTTGTGGAGAACAGCTTTTTGGTGCTGCATCATCCATTTGGTTTAGACCTGACTATATTGTACCATAGATTGCACAGTTGTCTTATACATAGTTTGTGCAATATTTCTTTGGAAAATGCAGCAGAGGGAGCACTTGAAAGATCTTCCAAGAAGAGAGCTTGCTATCATTTGTTTGATGAATTCCAACCCTCCTATTCCTGATATATCTGATTCTTTTCTGGACAGTTTATGTGAGTACCAAATACATTTTCTTATGTGATGATTGACACCTTTGAGGTCTTATGTAACTTTGTATTTAAATAATCCCACATTCACAGTTAATTGCATGAAGAACTTTTTAAAGCTGCAATAAATATGATTTAAGATTAGTGTCTTTCAAATTGGTTATAGGGTGTACTATATTGTTCTCAATCAATAATAGAATTGAGAAAAATAAATAATTTACATAACAGATTTGCACGATTAAGGGTTCATTAGAATATAAGTTCATTTTAGGTCATTTTCCAGTGACTTGATCTTTTGTTTTTTATTGGATCCTAATTTTCAATGTTTAGATAACTCTCTGATTAAACTAATTTTGACAGGAAGGTTCTTTGTTGCAGTATCAAACTATCTCGCTGTTGGGTCTTTTGGCAGTACAAATAATCAGTCAAATCTGGCGCAATGCATACCATTTCAGAAAAACACAACAGTTGTGTTGAGAAATAACCAGGTTGACAATCCTGATGCTGTAATTTGTAATTAATTTGTTTTTCTTACCTTTTTACAGTAGTAACAATCCATGTTTATGGCAGCATTGTCAGTTTATGATAAGTTATGTTGTTTTAGATAATGTAGCAAATAGTTATATGATCACATGTAAAGATGTAAATTAATAGTGACAATTGGATCCCTATAATTGAAGGTCAAATTCCACCCCTGCATACTCTTGCTCGTTCAGTTTTTTGAATTTAGTCGTGCCCTAGTGCTGGAATTTTCTCGAGACAACGTATGGATTATGTGCATACGGTTCTTTTTACATGTGTTATCCATTAGCCTTATCTGATGATTTAGTGCAAGAAAGGTATTGTCCTCTGATGTATTGGCTCCATCTTAAGTCGTATCAACTTATGGTTTGTTAATCATTGTTATGTCCAGATATCTCCAGGAATATGGTACATTGGTTACTTTAATGGACTTGGACCTGCTCGCACTCAATCAAAGATGGTATGCTTCACTTGAAATTAGGAAATGTGTATAAGACACTTGGTCTATTGCATCATTATCTATTTTATTTTTCAGCATGAATGCATCAAACAAGATTGACTTCGTCATGATATACTTCTGCAGATTAGCCGAGGCAGAGCACGCTCTGTGAGCACTAGTATCACTGTAGAAGGATGTCCAACTTCAGCGCTATGGGGACCGTACTGTAACCAAACAATAGAAATGATTATTTGTTCTGAGTCTTCAAGATACAACAACTCAAGAAGTCTTATAGGTTTGCATATTGAGAAGAGGAAAAGTTTGAATACCAGAGAACACAGAAGACGTATTAATTTTGCATCGCAGCGGAACCACTTAGAAGAAAAGGGAGTTGGCTCAAACAGTACAACCTATGTGAGAATGGATAACTCGATCACTTGTGCAATTTCAAATGGCTCATTATGCCTAAGGCAAGGCGATATAAAATTCTACTTCTTGGATGTAGTTGACTTAGCATTGCAATTTGAAATTACAGCTACAAACTTTGGATCAGCTCAAAGGTCGTCCTTGATTTGTTACCTGCGCTACAATGCCTTTCCTCAGATTGATTTGCATGACTATTCAGGTGATATCAGCAGGGCTCCTCTGGTTTTAAAGTTGCCAAATATTGGACGATGGTATATTGCTATTGAGACTGTCAATATAACACAGATGAATAATACAGCATCAGCACCTTTACTGGATACAACATGCTTCTCGTTAGAGTGGCAAGTGACTGGATGCCTGAATGGAAAAGCTGGAACCAATTGCTCATGGGAGGCATATATGCTCCAGGTAGGTTGAGCAGTTGATGGAATTTATCTTTGTTATTTCTAAGTACAGCCACATTCATGTTTTGACCTTTCAACCACTCCTTGCTATGACGTGATGATTTTAAACATCCCCCTGTTGAAACAAACCCAACACTTCGCTTCCCATGAATTGCCATTTGATTGATTTTCTATTTTTCAATCACGAGTTCTTTTTGTGCTGGTATCTGCAAAGGCATCTTTATTCATTAATCACTGTTCAATTAAAATGCAGAGGGTTCCAAAACGAAGTCCTTCTGTCCCCTTCGAGTCATATTATGTTCCTAGTGATGGCAGGGCATCCCTGGAGTATAGTCACTTCTCACTGGAACAATTTTTAAGCAAATCATCTTTTGATCCTTTCGTATGGACTTATTTCTTTTTGGATATTCCCCAAGGTTCAGCCGGTGCACTTATCCATGTCCAGATAAAATCAGATAAAGAATTGAATTATGAGTTGTACTCAAAATATGGTGGTTTACCATCAAATGAGAGTTGGGATTATTATGCAAGCAGGACAAGCAGTAGTAATGGCTCAGTATATTTTTCATTACAGAATTCCACAAATTTAGATATGGATCTATCTATTTTCTATGCTAAGGAGGGAACTTGGTGTTTTGGTGTGAAACATCCAAGTGATAAAGCAGATTCTCAGACATACATGTCCATCTCTCTTCAGGGGTGCCATAAAAACTGCAATCAGAAAGGTGCGTGCCATTCCTCAATTGATGAAAGTGGGCTAACGTTCTACAGGTAATTCCACAAGATGTTCCCTACAATGTGAAAATATTTGTCTTTCTTTTTCGCTCTTTACTCTGTAGTAACGTTGTTTTTTTCTTCATTTTCTAGCTTCTGCACGTGTGATCGTGATCATGGTGGGTTTGATTGCAACGATGAATTAGTTTCACCTAATGGTAAAGTCTCTCGTATTTAGTTTCTAAAATTTTGTGAGCTAATGCATACAGCAGTAGTAAATTCCCTTCAGGGATTGCATCTAGTCAAATATAGATGCCCTTTACTCTGCAGTGTAGAACCCTATTTCTGGGTAGAATTACAAATGTGTCTAATATATTCTTTTACAGACTTAAATATTTTTCTACACTAGGGCATTTTGTGGTAACTGATGATTACCATGGTTGCTAGTTAGACTATCATGTACATGTAACTCCATATTAGTAAGCAATTTTAAGTATGTGCTTATTTGGAGTTTTCTGTTCCAAACTCGATCTACTTAATACACATTTGTTGATTACAAACTTGATACAGCTGGAACTTTGGGGTTAATCCCTTTTAGATATTTCTTATTGCTTGAGGCCAAAATACAATACTAGGCTACCTTTATATATCGAGGTGCCTCTAGATAAGGAAAAAGGAAACAAACTAGTACTCTAATACTACTAGGACTCTGTTTACGAAACCAAACAAGAAAACTCTAATAGAGGAATAAGGACTAGGACATCTTTTAGCCTATCAGGATTCTCCAACTACTGCAGAACCTGCTGATCCTGAATTAACCTTATGCCGTTGCTGCTGATATACTATGCCATAAGTTCCATCCATAACAAACTACTGAAAATTTGTTCAGTACAGAGACTTTTTAGCTGCAGAGATGCATATCCGGACTATTGTTGTTTGTAGGAAGTAATTTATTCCATAGATTTTAGAATGACCCAGAGAGTAAACAAAGCTGCAATGAACTGTTCTATGCAATCTTCTTCGATGGATCAAAAGTACAAGAAATAATGATCTAGCATATACCGAGTTCTTGACATATGTAGTTGGAATTCTTTTAAAAAAATAGTGGTTGGAATTTCATTTCCAACTTTGCTTAATGCCACTTGCAGCTTATTTTCCAGGGAGTGTTGTACCTACTTTATGCAATAAATATTGTTGTATCTATGCACAGGGCACATCTGGCAGTCTGTCTTTCTGATTGCATCAAATGGTGCAGCAATCTTACCTGCCTTTTGGGCTCTCCGGCAAAAGGTATGTTCTTATTCACTGCGATGATTTCCTTAAAGAACTTGTTTCAATCTTTCAGGTACTATCCATCCTTTTTTTCTTGAGTAAATGCACCAGTTTTCTAAAATTTCATCAGTAGGTGCAGGATTCTCATGTGGTTCTGGTTTCTCTCCCCCTCTTTCTAGTGACATGAGGAACCCATGTTAGCCAGGCTTCCCAGGCATACCTACCTTTACAACTAACTTGACCCACACAAACAATTTTATGAGTTGTCAGAAAGACTAATGGGCTACATGTACTTAGAGGGATTTCATCTGATCATCTCATACTCGAAACTAGTTGTATTAACCAAGCGCGTAATACATATTTCTGCTTAACCCAAACAGGGAATTCCCATTCAATTTAGATGGCCTAACAGAATGAGTTAAAAAATTCTAACTAATCTTGTATCTAACTTAGCTAACGAATAACATCTAAACATCTAAATTGTCCTGACATTTATAGTAGACTGTAGTATGACCAGGCCAACCCATAGCCTACACTGATCTTATCTCAATCACTAATAAATAGATGGAATGTGCAGCATGAGCTGCTGCCATACGCTTGGCATGCTGGCTGGCAGTAAGTCCTCTGCTGCCATGATGCACATGGCAGTTGGTATCCCTGTCCACCTGAAAATACCATACCATGCTTAACAGTCGCTTGCTATATATATCTTGAATTCTTGATATTCAAATATGTCCCCATTTAAGAAGCTAAATTTATGTTTTTTTATTCTTTGATATGAATCAATTAGATCTGTTCAATGTCATCTTAACCTTTTTCCTTTTGTCACCTAGGCATTTGCAGAATGGATTCTTTACACTTCTAGTGGAATTTCTAGCGCATTATACCATTCATGTGATGTGGGTACGTGGTGCATACTATCTTTCCGTGTATTACAGGTGAGCTACTCAGCACACAATAGATTCTTTACACGTCTAGTGGAACTTCTAGTGCATTATACCATTCATGAGATGTGGGTACCTAGTGCATGCTATCTTGTTCAGAGGGGAGGAGTGAGGGATGTATAGTGCTAGTCTGCTAGATGGGATGCTTTCAGTTGGCTCTTTTGTTGGATGTATCAGCTGGTAATTATAGTTAACAAGCACACATAGCCACAATAATTGTTAGTAATTATTATAGTTAAACCCAACTTTATTCATAACTAATCATCACTACCTACCTGCAATAATAAACTTTTAGCTTTAACAATTGCAACGAATGCACAACTCAAACTCTTTAATCTCCATAATGTTGTATTGCAACCCTTGTTGTACATCCTCATTGATTATGTCAAATCCCACTTGTTCATTTATTTTCTAAAACAAGTTGAATGAAGACACTCATGCCACACAAGCCCCTGCATCTATTGCACATCTAGGAATTTTGCATAGCTCCTTTTTGGGGAGCTTCTGGCAACTGTAGATAAGCTTCTCTCAGAATCTCTAGCATCCTCAAATAGTCCAGATTCTCACATAGATAATCAGGAGCTATACAATCCAAAAAAAAAACTAAACCTAACTTTTCCAGATTCTTATTAGTTGACTACTCACCAGTTGCTTCTTAAAATTTTAAGCTTTCCCAAACAGGGCCATAGGCTCCAGGGCCACTTGGAGCATGGGCAACTTTTCCACTGAATGTCACTGGTGTGTACTCTAATTAAATGATGCACATAATCTCAATCCTAGGGATGAAACCTGGGTTTGCCACTATTGTCACCTGACCATCAATTAGTGCATCCTTTCTTGCTCTATTATTTACACTCTACAGAGCTGCTGATAAATTATCAAGCCTTGATCACTGAACTCTTATCTGCATACAGTTTTTGGATTTCTGGCTTTCCTTTATGGCTGTTGTTGGTACGTTCATATATATGGCTACAATCAATGAAGCTTCAAAGCGAGCCATGCATACTGCTGTCTTTATTCTCACAGCTATTTTAGCTGCAACAGGTGCTACCAGGTATGTAAACGCTACCTTTTTTCTTGTCATGCACCACGTGAACACAGGGCATATGAGTATAAGGTTTGAGTTACCATCTCAGATCTGCAAATATTGGTATTGTCGTTGCTATTGGTTCTCTTGGCCTGCTTATTGGATGGCTATTGGAGTTCTCTACAGCGAGAAGATTTGTATGCTGGCCGTGGCAAATTAATCTTAATGTACCTCAAAGGTAAAGTGATTGCACTCCTTTTCTTTTGGGGGGCTAGGGAAGTGATTGTACTTACAGTGCTATAAACAACATTAATGTGACTCATAAATCTATCTCTGTAATCTTAGTTCAAAACGGTTTTAATGCTTATGCCCTCTGTGCCTAAGAATATGGCAAGCACAACTCAAGATGTCTGGCATTTCCTTTGGTAAGCTGACACATTTCCCATATTGCCATTCTTCCCTCCAGCTGGCCAAACTTCAGGAGTTTATTTTGGAATACTCTGGATTTGTTGAACAAACGATTCCATTGGTTTTATTTACTTTTGGGATTCGTTACATTAGCATTTGCGGCTACAAGCTGGAAGCTAGAATCAAATCGTAGCTACTGGGTTTGGCACAGGTGTGTGGTTTCCTCATTAATACCTACTTCCAAAATAACTTTGTTTTTATGTCCACTGATGTATCTTCTGGTTATCACTCAAAACTGATCACTTTTTTTTTTTGCCTTCTCGTGCAGCCTGTGGCATATTACTATTTACACGTCTTCGTTCTTCTTCCTGTGCTCAATACGCATCAATACAGTTAATCTTAGCCCGGAACCAAGCTACGAGTTAACGAGGCAAGATTCATTGCCAAGATCAGAGTCAGGAGAAACCTAACGAACCGAGACACAACAAGTGTATATCTGTCTGTGTCATACATCTTGCTTTACGAATGGACTAGGTGTTTTATGGCCAAAGAGCTTACTGGACCTACCTTGGAAGAAAAGTTGAATGCCAGATTCTTTTTGACAGTATGCATGTGCTGGCCTCTCCGGGTAGGTTTATGGCTTCCATCATTTTTTGGGGTGCAATTCCATGAATAATTGAAGGGGATACTAGATAGATTTTGTAACTACGTACATGTACCATTAGAGATCGGCTGCATCGCATGAGAACTGTAAATAGAGTGGGTGCAGAGAACAGAAATATATACATCTACCATTGGCACGATCTTCGTCTGGACGATACCATCGGAGTTGCGTATTCTGTAGCTATGCGATTGTAAGATGCAAGTATTCTGTTCTGCTTCAAGTCTCTAGAAAGTTGTAATCAGAACTCACAAGGGATTCAAAGTCTCCGGAAATCTATCGAAAGTTAGGGAGGGATTAGGGACACTATAGTACGTAAAGGATTGTATATTTTTCCTCATAAAAGGAATCATATTAAGGACTTGAATTTGGTGGAAATGATCAAGTGGTACTTTCTGATTCCAATCCAATGTATGGTTCCATTCACTGTTAACGAGATTGTATGTTCCTTCAATTGTTAAGGAAATGGCTATCAAGAACAAATTAACCATTTATTCCCTTCATTCATATTTTCTTTGTTAGTACCCTGGGGACAGGCGAACAGGACAAAAGATATGGAATGCGTGTTTGTTCGAGCCACAGCTTATAAGCACATGCTCAATGCGGTGACCCTAGGGTCATGGCTTCAAGCTCCAGCTAGGCTCTGATGCCATGCTGGAGGGCTTCATGGGTGTTGGAGTAGCATGATGAAGCCATGGGTGGCTTGGGGAGAAAAGGGGGAAATGGTGTGGTTCAGTGCTCCGGCGGCCATCCGAAGAGAAAGAGGACTCATTGCCTGCATGAGTAAGGGAAACTGTGTTGCTTGCCACCAACAAATGGGAGGTCCCTGACCGCCAATGTTGCTGCTGCTAAGCAGAATGGTGACAAGGGAACAAGAGGTCATGGCCAGATATGGGAACTTCTCCAATAAATTTGGTGACTTGTGCCTGATCTATCGGGCTAAGTAGACGAGGAAAGGAGATGGTGTCTAACCCTCTATCCTTTTATTATTACCCTTTTATTACATAGATTTATTATGAAGATAGCTTACTAGACTTCTGTTATTGTTTGTGGATGGATACGGATGTGTGTGAATAGGATTTATAAAAAAAACAAAACCAAATTAAAAACTTTGAAGAAAAAAAATTGGTCCATAGAACAAATGAGATCTCAAGTTCGGAAAATAGCACAAAAAGAACTTCTCGCTTCGCTTGATAGCACGAGTGGCCTCACTTCCCTTTTGAAAATACCACATCCGTCATGGTTTGGACGGGCTATTGAAATGTCAACCCAATCAGAGAAATAAAAAGACCAGAATATCCTCGCTAACTTAGCTCTCACAATCTCAAACTCCATCTCTCGTGCGATATGATGGAGCATTGATCCTTCTACCAGGAGGCCACAAGAGCTGCAACGAGCCACTGTTTGAGTTGAACGGCAACAGCTTGGAGATTGCCAGCGCCAACGAGCAAAGCACACAGGTCACTGTGGCGACGCAGCGAGTGGGGCGTCATGGATGGCAGCGCATGGAGCAAGCAATGCCTGCAGCAAACGAGAATATTTCGCTGGGCTGAACCAAACAACAGCAAAGCAGACCATATTCACAAGGGCCTAGCTGTTCATCCTCTTTTTCACTGCCTATCCGTTACTTTGGTCGTCTTCCTGCTCACTTCCCGGCTAGCTGCAGCTTCTATTTTCCCAATATGGTGGAGCAAGCTCGCAGTGAGCACTGGCCAGCAACAATTGAAGCCAGTCAGGTCGTAGCGCCAGATGCTTCAGATTTTATTTGGCTATAAGAACAACTTGGAGGAAGACGAGGAAATCGGGTCAGAGGGGTAATTTTGTCTAGAAAAACATTGTTCTCACGACGAATAACGGATGTGGTATTTTCTGAACAAAAATGCTGCCACCTGTGGTGTTAAGCGAAGTTGGAAATTTTTTGTGGTATTTTTCTAATTTCGCTTCTCATCTAAGCTATGGACCAAATTTTCTCTTGAAGAAGACTGCCTATGTGCCTAGGGTTCAAAGGTCCCAAGTTTTACAACATATAATCAATCCTACACAATCTAACAAACTACGAATTAAAAAGCACAAATTAAAGAGCTAGAGAGAAAGGAAATGTAAATACAAAGGATACAATGAGTTTTTCCTGAGATATTGAAGCAACAATTTTCACTAATTCTTATTGGAGCACTCTATAAGAGTATGCCTTCTTTCTATGGTTAAACCCCAATACCCTTACAATCACACTGGATCTCCCACAAGCTTCTTAAGGGATCACTAGATTTGCCTTCGAGACTAGATAGGTACATCGAAATACCAAAAGTAAGGAGATGAAGCTTCACTTAAAGTCTTTAAGCTCTAGTACTATTGTTCGATGTAGACTAGATCAAGAACTAGCTCTAAAGATCACTCTAGTCCTAATTCTCTTCCAAATTTGGTTCTTGAAATGCAATCAATGCTCTTACACACTCCACTAAGTATCTCAGGTCATAGGGGTTCCAAAAGACGAGGAGGTGACCAAGGCATCGACTATTTGTAGCCCAAACCGAAGCAACTAACCATTTGTTACCGTTGCTTGCAAAACAATTGACCATATGGTCTGGCTGTGGTTGTAGGTATCCTGCCCTTTTAAACTTTCACAATGATAAATGACAGGATAGTCGTTGGCCCAAAAAGGCCTGGATAACATAGATAATCTGGTGTCAATTGTCCGATGACGGCTCTAGACAATGCGAGGCATGATCCATTGTCTGGCCTTTGTTGGATAGAGTATTGATTGGATAGCCTGGCTTGATGTGATCACCAACAGATTGGATTGTCCACATACTTTTGGGCCATCTGACCTATACAAACTTTGCATTCAAAACTAGTGTGACAATTACATGAAGCGGATAGTCCAATCTCCATTAGACTTTGTGGTCCATATAAACTCAACTCAAATTTTTAGTATGATGATCACATGGAACAGATTATCTAATCACTATTGGATTGTCTGGTCCACCTTTGATCACCAATTGTTCAAACAATCCGGTCGCTGTTAGACTGTTTGGCCCATATAAGATTTCACACAACAGTTACATGGGGCAAATAGTGCGGTCACGACCCAGACTATATGGCCCATTTTGATCAATGGACCAGACAATATTGTCCGGATAATTAGCTTGCCATTTGATTGTCTGGCTAGGCCAACCTTTGGAGTAGCTTTTAAACCACAGGGAATTTAATCCGGTTGCCTAAAACATTTGTCCATGAAGCACTTAGCACTAGTTTAGATGCTAAACAACCTGTGTGTATCACACCTAGACTATTGACTCCTTTTTGAATTTAAAACAACCTATTTCTAAAGCATTCATTCCATCCACTTGAACTTGAACACATCTTACCTTGTAACGAGGTTGTTTCCATCATGTTTTCTCTTGTTAATACGCCCAAATGGGTTTGATATAAATCGTTGTAGCATATTCGCATCATTGAAACCTTAATCTTTTTTTACATTTAAGAAACATGATTAGTTCCGATGATCATGCTATCATTAGTCACCAAAAACAATCACAAAGGGGCCTAGATGCTTATACTATTATGCGCGTATGTGGAGAAGGAAAGAGTGACGATTGGATTTAGTGGAGCAGGAGAGAGCGGTGCCCTTTGAGCAGTAGAGAAATAGAGAATGGCTGATGATGTAGTGGAATGGTTGTGACATGCTAGAATGGTTAGCGGTGTTGGAGCCTAGGTGGTGATGGAATTGGGGAGAAGACGGATAATAGGGAGATGAGGAGTGGAAAGTACTTTTGAAGTCTTTTATAATTTATTTCTTTCCAATGAACAAAAGTGTAAATAAAATCAATTTAAAGGCTAAATCACAAGTAAAGAGGGGCCAGAAAAAAAAAATGTTACATGGGCCCGCCTAGGCTACACCTGCATTGTGAACACAGTGGCTTTTGATGGATGCTCTAACTCCATTGGTTGAGACCATGATGCATTGCTCTAAAATTTTTAATTTAGGAGTTCTAGTTTTGTGCAGTGCGTTGTAGACTATTAATAGCGCAAGTATAAAAGTTTTATTCTAAAATTATATATTATTGCTTTAATCACATACTTATAAATTATCATAGTAAAAATGCCTTCCAAGCAGAAAAATAGCCGTAAAAGTGCCTTCCAAGCTGACAAACAGTAGTAAGGCAAAATTAGTTTGTATCAAAGGATTTAAGTTATCATACGGTCAAGTCACACCTCCATCGCCGTGCTTGCTTGGATGAGAGGAACTTAATTTCTCAGTTATGCCTCGTTTTGCATGTTGGGAAGTAGAAAGATATTCTGATCCTAGCATTGCTCAAGATATGCTTACTAGGCATATACGTGCACCACAAAGAGAAATAGAAGAGCATGTACGACAGATAATAAATGGATTGGTCCACAGCTTTACCATCTAGGGAGGACAGTCAGACTTTTTGCTTCACATCGATCCCCGACAAGAGTTACAGGAAAACATAGAACTGGATTGGTGCTGATAGGGAGGATGGTCGAATCTCCGTTGAACATTAGACATCACCCCTGCTACAAGAACACATACACACCCTATGCTGGGTTCTTCATCACAAGCAAGAATGAAACGTCATGCTTATGATCACACTGCTCTTACTAATGCTCATTGAATCCACTGAAAAAGAAATACCAGTCTAAAAATGTGACCACACATGGCAGACTGATGGAATATGCAGCTGGGAGGTTGTTGCTTGTCCTTGCCAAAGAGGTTGCAGAAGACGATGCACGGGGGTGGCTGCATCTTGTCCTCCCACACCATCCACGGCAGCAGCGGGAGGTCTGGTACGGTCGCGTCGTGGGCCGTTGCACACGGGGGCGGGCTACAGCATGCTGCCATGGTTGCCGTCGCGGGGGAGGAGGAGGACGACGCCAGGAAGATGACATGGCTGCTCGTCCTCGCCGACAGAACTAGCGGCAAATCGTGGCGGCGAGATTTCTGAAAAAGAAAGGGGAAAGAACCCAAAGCAATGAGCCAAGCAGGAATAAATGGAGGTTCTCCAGCTACAGCCGTGCTCTCTCCGTGCCGCAAAAGCGAGTGGCCGAAGGTGGAGCTTGCGGGCGTCGGACGTTGGGGTCTTTCACGCGAAAAGATGATCCAAGCCCTTGGAGTGGGCGTCAGACATCGCGTAGGTCCTCGCCTAAACTGCTCCCGAGTTAAGCGCATAACGATTCGGTTATTTAATCCTCTCGTTACACGGCTAGGATGCCGTCCCGTACCTTTTTTTTTTCCGAAAAATAAATTTAGAAGAACATAGAGAAATCGAGTAAATAGCGAGGAATGGAAGAGTTCACATCCCTTGGTCTTGCGAATTAAGTGTCGAAGGCTGTAAGACATGCGAATGGGATGGCATATACTGAATTTCTCGTTGCGTTGCCTGTTTCATCTGTTGATGGACTGTCTACTTAGATTAAACCAGGCTTAAACTGTTGAACTTCTCTACCGTATGTACAAAGGTAACTAATATGATGGCTCATAATACTAATTAGATATTTTGTTGACGTGGAGGTGAGAGATGGGAGGAGAAAGAAGTTATATTTTGGCTTTAATACTAATAAATTTAAAACTTTATTACCACTCCATTCTCCCTTATTTCAAACTACGGGATTGCCAATGCATTTATTTCATTGTGTTTGAGGACGATCACCTATTCAATCACTCATTGAATGAAACCATTAGTCCTCTCTAAATGATTGTTATTAGCCACCAAAACCATATTAGAGGCATAGATGTGAAAAGATTGTTTGATGCGGTGAATAGGCCAAATTACAAATTAATGTGAAAGCGAAAAGTAGAAGTTGATTGGATATTTTGATACAGATTAGATATTCTGGTGGCTACTAGAAATTTGACTATGAATCGAAAATTTCGATTCAAACAGATTCAATCAAGCAAGTCACAACCTAAAAGAGCTAGTTCAAACACACAAAAGCAATGGCAAGGCTAAAATAACAACTATCTATGAGCAGCTTGATGTAGCAAGGCAAAGTAAATAGAGAGAGAGGAAATTTTACTAAGTTTGATGATGATGTATTTCTAAGAGTTCAAATCCTTAAGAGAATTCTACTCTTCGTTGAGGAGTCACAAAGAGCTATATATTTTTCAATCCTATCCTCTAGAGATTGCATAAATACACTCATTCTCCATTAGTGGTATCTCTTTCCTTATGGAGGAGAGATTCGGCCTTTACAAACTTTTTTCGATTCACCACAATCAAAACGGTGACTCGGGAATGACACCTAGTTGTTTAGGAGCCATCAACCTTCAAGTGTAACAAATGCCACACCAGCGTTGGAATCAACTCTAGTGCTCAATATCCAAAAGAAAAGCAACTACACTAGGTCTCTAACACGAAATCCACCTACTCACATGAAATCTGAGTGAATCACACAAATCACGAGAGCAGAAATTGATGAAGAGATTGAACTCAAGAATCAAAAGCACAAGAAGTGCAAAGCACTAGCCAAATGTTTATAAAGAGTAAAACGAATGGCTAACCTAGAAAATAGTTGGTGGAGGGTTTAAATAGGACACCCCAAATCTATCCGCTGGGGAAATCTTAGCCTCACATCAGAAATTCTGATCCATGTAAAAACTTCCAACTGATGAATTCAAACAATCCCAAGTTACTGTCAAAGAAATGATTAGAAATTTTGATGTGGACATCGAAAAACTCCAATCAAAAAATTAAAACAAGATAGTGAACCAAGTTACATATGATCTCTAATATTCCAAGATATAGGAAATTCTGATGAAGAGATCAAAAATTCAATCAAAGAATTAAATCAAGACAGTGAGTTGAGTTGGATAAAATCTTGGACACTCTGATGAATCAGAAATTCCTATTGAAGCAAGAAATATACTTCCAAAAATTTTATCAATGAGGACTAGACTTTATTTGCTTATATCCTAACCAAAGAGATGACAAGAGAGTATAATATTATACCATTTGCTTTGATCTCCTTGTCACTTTCAAATCCCAATTTCAACTTTCTTGATACGATATGGAGTTAACTTCAAAACATCCATTCAAACAAGATTAGTCCGTTCTGTCATTAATTATTAAAATTAATTGAGGGGTTTAGACACACTTTTACTAAGTAGCGATTTTATATAATGCTACATGGAGAGACAAGTAGTTTGTTTTCTAAGTTGTTACATCCAATTATGCCTTACAACTTTCTAAAGAGTTGGCTACACATGGCCATAACATGACATTTCCATTCTGCTTAATTGAAACACCGGTTTTGATCTATACAACATAATATCAATTCATCACTTAATAGTATAAAAATAGTGGACACCCTCTATTTAGAAATATATTACATATAAGTTGATAATATTTTTCAAGATACAACTTACATGATAATTTAATGTTCATTTTCCTACCGTACATATTTTTCTCTTTATACACATTTTAATTTTAATTGTTAGATCTCTTATACAAAGTGTGCTTGTTCATCAATAATTATAAATTACTCCCTCTATTCTAAAACATTTCTAGATTATTTAACAAAGATTAATGTTGAGGAGAAAAGTTATTGGTGCCCCTCAATAAATGAGGGATGGTTGAAAGGGGAGGGTGGCTGGGGGTAAAATAAAAATAAATTTGAATATGAAGTAATTGATAGAACTATATAAGGATATTATGCTTATATTGTGGGACACATTTTGAATCCTAAAAATGCTAGTATTTTGGAATAGAGAGAACATGGAAGGATATAATGCCATTCTTTTTTTAACCTTTGTCAAAAACTAAATCCTAAAATTCGATGGAGGGAGTAGTTGTTATCTCTTGGATTTAATTGCAATCTAGGAAGCAAATATGCCATCATAATAGTTGATATCTCTTGATTCTATTGTAGTATAGGAAGCAATATCTCTTGGATTGTATTGTAGTGCAACCTAGGAAGCAAATCATTTCACATAATAGTTGCTATCTCTTGGATTGCATTGCAATCTAGGAAGCAAATCTTACCTCATAATAGTTGATATCTCTTGGATTTGCATTGCAACCTAGGAAACAAATCATCCCACATAATAGTTGATATCTCTTGGATTACATTGCAATCTAGGAAGCAAATCTTCCCACATAAATTGTTCGCCATGAATGACAAAAATTAATTAATACCATAAATAACTAAAATGACTCTATGACTAATGTGTTCTTACATGGTCCATGTACTAGTCATTTACATGGATTTACTTGTAGTTTTTTTTGGATGGTTCATAGAAGAAATAACATGAATTTGTGGAGAGATTACTTGATAAAGATAAAATAAAATTTCCTTTACATTGGGCAATATGTTTGTTTTCACCAAAATTCCCCTATAAAAGGACTCCATAGAAACTTCATAGTAATCCTATGGGTGTATTTGATTGTCCCAAATGACCCTAAAATATTTTTTCTCACAGTAATGGATTCCAAAAAAAAAAAGTCCCATACACCTTTGTAGAGCATGAGATGATACAAGGCCACAACGGTCATGTAGTCACATTTCCATTGTTACTTAATCGAAAGTTTTCATAAAAAAAGTTATAGTTTTTTTTACTTATTTAGTTTAGGAGAGACTGATATATAAGAAATTTAACTAGAAAAATCCAACTTTAGGTGGGAATTCAACCTATTAGTTTTTCAAACAAACGAACTTAAATGGTCTATAACTTAACATTAGATAAGATGTTGTCTATTATTGCCTTACCCCCTCCCCTCTCCTTCCCACCCTCACCCCTACCCCTCCCCCTCAACTAGATCTAGGGTTTTGTGCTCTCCCTCTATATACTTAAGAGCTAGAGAAACCATTGCTATCGTTTTCTCCCAATTTTTTTCTCATCTCCCACGAAGCATCAAAGCGAAGACGAGGAGTTTTCTCCCAATCCGAAGGGCTTGCAAGCAAAAATGGCCCCCCTTCCAACCCCACCACCACCACTATCATCTGGTTCGTCCTCCGCGCCCCCTTTCAAAACCAACACCTCGAGCCCCAGTCCCAACCGCGCGCCGGCCCAGGGCGTGCCCACCTCGCCGGCGGCGGCCACGCGGCCGCCGCCCCCGCCGTTCGCCATGGTATCCGGTGTGTCTGAGGCCGTCATCGCCGTGTTCGACGTCTCCACGACGCTCCGCGCCGAGGGGTACCTCGCCGGGCAGGAGATGCCGAGCATCACCCTCCCGGAGGAGCACGCGCCCCAGGTGTTCCAGAGCCTGCTCGCCTCCTTTCTCGCCCAGTCGCACGGCTCCGGCCGGCTCCCCCCGCGCCCCATGCCGCCTCTGCTCGGGGACGGCACCGCCGTGGGCCTGCTCCGCCTGTACCTCGCCGTCAAGGCCTGCGGCGGGTTCGACGCCGTGCCTTGCTGGGCGTCCGTCGCCGAGGCGGCCGGCCTCGACCCCAGCATGGACGCGCCCATCAAGCTGGTGTACTACAAGTACCTCTGCCCCCTGGAGGAGAGCTTCCTCAAGGCTGAGGTGCTGCGAGAAGCGGCTGGGAGCAGCAGCAGGGGTGGCCGCCGTCTCTCGAGCGCCAAGAAGGGTAAGTTCCTTGCGCCGGTGGACAGGAACGCCCAGGGCGGCGAGCCCGAGATGCTGGACCTAAAGCGCAAGAGGGAGAGCCTCGTGGGGATGCTCAACTGGGTTCGCCTCGTGGCGAAGAAGCCAGATCGACGTCGCTCCGGCAAGAACGCAGCCGACAACCACCTCTCCTTGGCGCTGATGTTCCGCCGCCAGATGTTCGAGGACGACGGCTTCAGCGACAAGCCGCATGGCTGCGCATCGCCCGAGGTAACAACCCATTGCCGCCCACTTCAAATTTTGTTGAAATGCTGCTGATTGTTATGCTTGATTCTATTATTATTTTGTTAATTGCATTGGGGATCTAGATTAGAATGATGTCATTGCTCCTACCTTGTTCGATTATAAATATTGGTGCTTAGATTTACATGTTGGCAAGTGCAATCTTCCATCACAGAGCATTGCTTCTGGTGTTGGATTGAGGGGCATAATGGGTAATGTGAAATGCGAGCATTCGTACTGTTTTTTTTTTCTTTTTTAAGGTATATGGATGTGTTACAAAAATTGGTCTCAGGGCAGAACCCGGATATTCATTTGGTCCTGTTGCGTGGAACTATGGTTCTGTTTTGTCTAATTCTTGCCAACTTTTATCTGTTTATCCTTTTCGGTAGTAAAAAAAAACTGTCAGCTTATCTTTCATTTTTGAACTAGAATCTAGTTCTGGTTTGTTGTAGCTATGAGCCTATGAGCACCTGCTTGTGAGGAAAAGGAAAACATCATAGTAATATTTAAAGCAAGTTTAGATATTATTTTTTTTATGAAAAAACTTAAATTCAGCATATGGAGTTATATATGCCAAAGTAGTATGCCACACTTATACTTGTAAGACTAGTCATGTAGGGCATCATTGGTTATCATTGGCGACTAACAAATGAAGTTAAAAAAAATCGATGTTAATTTATTGTTTCATGTGGAAATTTGGAAGCTCTAGTCTCTAGAAAGTGCCCATAGGTGATGCTTGTCCTTTTTATAAATTATCTGTTGCTATCCACACGAAGCTGGGTGCTCTTCTTTGCATATTTCAGTAAGCCTACTAGATGAGTAAACTAAAAAAATAATCCAACTCTAGTTCAAAGGTTCGTAACTTTCTTCCTATGGATGTCCTGTGCATCACAACATAGCTTATTACAACACATTGGTTCTCAATGAATTATTATTTAAAACATATCTATATACATTCATTCCTATAGATTCAGTAAATTTTGCTAGTAATACATTTTGAGGCAAAGGTAACATTTCTTTTGAAGGAAACCTAGGCTTTTGGGGCCAAAGGTTATAGCAAAAACCTAGATGCACTACTATGCCATTTTCACCCTTTTTGCTTTGGGAGCTATGCAACACACTATCTCAAAACTTGGTTTCAAGTATAAGCAGACATTGGTGGGCTCCGCAATTTCAGCCTATCCTCTCTTCTCTTCTCTTCTCTCCTCTTTCTCTCTTTCTCTCCCTCTCTTGATAGTGACAAAAAAAGGGCAAAGGTACGAGGCTTCATGATTGATGACATTCAAGGATAGCATAGTTCAACGCCTTCATTGGGTCTAGTGTTATCCTATTGAGATGCATCCTTTCTTTAGAAGAGCTCTGTTGTCTTCTTCTCTCATGATCGAATCTTGCTTTGTTGCCTTTCTTGCCATGAAACATCCTCCTTAATCTTTGACTCTATTGTCACAATTGTGAAGAGAAAGGAGGGATATGTTGAGATTTAAAAGGCAAATATGATTACTCTTGAGCCCACCATGGTAGTATAATTGAAAATGACATGAGTGTTTATTATGTGCAAACTCCATGCATTATCGATGTTTTTCTGAAACCTTTGCAAAACTCCCCTTGAAAATAGTTACGATATGGTATTCATCCTATGATATATACCATATTTGCACTTCTTTAGAGCAACTTAGTATTGGAGTCTCCCTGCAAAAAAAAAGTCACTCAGGATGGCTTTTGCTGCCAAGTCTTTATTACTTTGATGGTGTTGAAGTGCAACATGTGAACGTCGGCTAGAGCGTGCAAGGAGATGCTTGGATAGTTCGATGTGTGCATTGTGGTCTCCGACACGCCCCTCTCCTTGTCGGTGAACCCCACCACCTCAACGATGAAGAACTTCTTGCAACGGTGGTTAGTGACATACTACTCATTGCAGTTGTAACAAATATCGTTGGCCCTGTGTTGTGCCATCTCGGCTAGGGAAATCCGTTTGCGTGGCTAAGGGTGTCTTGTGGTCACCCATCTAGGATGCTAAGTCCACCCTGTGCACTAGAGAGGACATTGAGGTAGCGTTCATGAGAGTGCACAGCTCATGCACGTTGGGGTAGTGTCGGATGTAGCGATGTGTAGGCATTGTTCATAGGCATGGGTGGCATCATCCAAGGATCGAGGTTGGTGAAGAACAATGTTGGTAATAGATTAATGAGGTAAGTCTACTTTGACAGTTCCATGTCATGGTAGGTAAGGGATAACAACTTGTCGATGTATTCCTCAACCAAGCCTGTACGATGGAGCAACATGAGCTCGCCCACCCGAAGCGGCCTGCACCAATTGGACAAAACTTCGGAGTTGAGTTCTGACTGATGATAGCATAGCTAGGCCTCCTCGATGAGATGCACGGAGGCGTACCACAATGTGAGGTGATCTGGCATGTCTTGGCCAAGGAAGGTCTCACAACAGTTGAGCCATGGAAGCGAATCATCCTCGCCGTTGTATGTGGGGAACTACAACTTGACACATAGTGGAAGCAATTATTGACGAAGTTTTAGTTGTTGGGGTCGAATTGAGTGCCCCAAAGAAAGAGAGGTTGATGTGTCAAGACATCAGATTGGGAAACTGTGGTACACCTGCAAGTAGGGTGAAGTTCTCAGGGTGGTCGACCACAGCATTCACCGACTGCTTACCATCATGCTACGAGGTCTCTAGGCAGCCAATAGTGAAGTGGAGTGTGTGGACCTACTCGGTACACTTGAACGCTGATGCTTGAAGTGTAGTGACATGTTCTAGTCAACAGGACGAGATGCTTAAGTGTGCCAAACTTGATGGTGAGGTCTTGAAGCTTGGTCGCCATGTCCATCAATGTCTTGGTGATCTTGGTGAGTTCTTACTACGGAGACCCCACGGACATGGAACTGGAGCAATCTAATACCAAGTTGTCACAAGCGAGGGAACAAGGCATAGGAACATAAGTAGATTGTATTTGAAAGTAGTAGGATGTGGACCTTGTTGATGCGGTAGAGCTGTGATTAGTACCACATTGGCAAGACAAAACAAAGGAACAAGAATCCAATCAACGCCTAACTTTACAAGAGTGAGTCTCAGCTTATAAAGTTCTAGAGCTCATCCACAAATAAATGAACCACTGAAACTAACTTAATCTTATCTAAATAAAATCCAAATTATCCCGAATCATTTGCCGGTGCCAACCCTCCTAAAGTCTACCAGGAGTATTGCAAACCCTACATGACAACTACATTGACCATCTCCTACAACTTTTTGACACATTGGAGGGCTTGATGGCAATAAAGCAATGTTGGGCAACAAGGAGATAACAGAAGGTAACACATGATGTTTGGATGGCTAATGTCACTACTATTGGCCACACTTGAAACCTATCTCTTCATTGACTATATTGCCTTTGGCATCACTGTTAGGAAATGTGTGGAAGTCAAAAAACAATCGTAGTCTTGGCATTAAATTCATACCGTTAGTTGGTGCCATGTAGTTGGTACTTGGTAGTATGGAACATGTCATGTGGCTTGCTTCTATTTTTTTTCTATAGTGAAGTGAGCCACTCCTTCCGTGCATTAGTTGCTCGTGGAGATGACCTTGTCGAAGTTAGACCACAATTAATCATTCTGCTCATCCGCTCCACCCAAAGCTTTGTTAATCTTATTCCACATGACATTGTGTTGGTATTATACACTTATATCAATTTGTGTTCACCGTCCATGTCTATCACCTTTTTAGCTAGAAAATAAGCTATTTCCTTTTTCTTGTTTGGGGAGGGAGGGTGTCATATGGCAACTGATGCAACCATATCTATAATTGAGGGATTCTTTGCATTGTGTTTTGAAAGGCGTTTGCGTAGCCCAACTAGATGGCATCTAGGCACTAGTTGCCACCATCCTGCCTAGGTCACCTAGTTGATGGCTAGTGCCTTGGGTAACACTACCTCTCTATTATCTACTTCCATGTTTACTAGATTGTTAACATGGCCATCTCTCTCTATATCTTTTATGGAAATGCTAGCTAACATTCTCCATTTAAGGGATGATCCTACGCTTGAGAGGTAAGCACGAAGGAGTGGGATAGAATTATCACAAGCATGTAGTTTCTTCACTTTATTTGTGTCCTTTGTTAAGGCTTTAACAATCGACCTCCATATTCTTGTACTTACCTATTATGAAATTTCATGACATGATTTACATGCCGTTATAGGTGATGTCACCATCAAGTGGAGAGAGTTAAACAAGAAATGACATTACCAAACTCAGGATCACAATTGTGATGAGAACAAGGATGTGATTTTATTTTCTTCGATGCAAGAACTTTAGTCAATGTCTATTTTATGAGACTCAGTTTATGGCCACTCGATTGCATGGATTATGTTTTGCCAGACTCATTGTTTGAAATTTCGTATTAAACTATAGGAACGATCACTTTGCCTTCTATTACCTATTACCAAGAATAGCAAATGATGCATGGAATGGTTGTTTCAAACAATGCATTACAATGTCGTCACTATAACTGACTAATGCTATAAGATTCTAAGTAGCTCTTGCTATTGTTTGTGCGGATCAAATCTAGGGATAGATTGATCCGTGTAGGATGTTGTGAGCTTTCATGGACACATAACTATGATAAGTAGCTCTCGAGTTGCAAGATACAAATCAATAAACTAGGATAACTCGGTGACGACAATCTTATTGAGCAGAAGCAATATGTGGTAGAAGCAGTGGCACCATACTATGGTACTCATGTCCATGATGGTAAAACCATGGAAGATTCACAATATTGGAGGATATAGATAGACATTGTTTTTGCATTATCAAAATTATAAAATCTAGCCTAGTTGAACAATAGTTGGAAAAGTCGGACTAGGACAATGGTTTAGTCCAAAAAACTGGAACTAGTGCTAATCTTGGTCGGATCATTCATGCATTTAGACACCTTTGAAGTAGGTAAACAAGGTTGTATTGACATGGACATCGTGGCCTATCGACATCCTATCACCTCATCAATTATTTTGTATTGGAACATGAATTGCTGATAAATATAGTGAAATGTGATTGAACCTGCTGATTGGACGGTCAGACCATTGAACAAGAAATCCAAGAACTCAGCTAGTGGTCACTCATTGGTCCGATTTTTTGTACCGAGTTTAACATGTCACATGTTATGATATAGGTGACCCTATGAATAATAACCATGACCAACTAATATAATCCCTTAATCTCACTCGACACTAGGAAAACATACTATGAACAATTTATTAGGACTACTGCATAATCCAAGCAAATGTTGCTTGTTACGACTTGGAAAGCTTATTCATTTTGGTTAATTAAATTGACATGTAAATGACTAACCGTCGGTATGTCTATGAGCATGGGCAAACCTAGAAATGTGCCAAGGTCTAGACCTAGGCACCCAAACGTAGTTTTTGGATACATATGTGCTACAATGGTGAAAATTTGCACACCTCAATGGCCTTTGGTCCCAAATCCCAAGCCGTGTGCCATGGCCTAGGTGGCCTTTTGATTGGGTTCGTCCTTGCCTGTGTGGGCTTGATCATTTGCCCATATTTTAGTAATTGACCTAGCCAAACTATCTTGCCATTGGTTTAGCTGGTGGTTCGTTTGCTGAGTCATGATTTCATTTACTTATTGGAATATATAGTGGAGTAAATAGTTGCCAAAAAAGCCCTATCTCTTGCATCCACTACTTTATAGCTTACTAATTTCTTTCAAACAACACCCTATGTTGGTCCACTACTTTATAGCATATGTGCTTAGTTGGTCCCATGCCTATTTATGATTTGAATGTGCATGGTTTGAATCCAACACCCTATGTTTTGACCAATCAATTTGTGGCCTGCATAGACTGAGGTAGCTAGAATCCTCGTCTCACTTATACACTGCTTTGTCTAATCTTGTTTTCTTTGATTCAAGGTGAGCTGACTATAAGACTTTATAATGTTACAAAGTGCATAATCTAGCTCTAGCTTTGGTTTTTTACAAGTCAAATTGGCATTCTAAGATGAAACTGATAACGTTGCTTTATCTTTCTTGCACTTCTTTGATTTGGGAATAACCATAGTACAAAATGTCAGACTGGCCGCTGACCCAACCAAGCACCTGGTTCGCTAGCTTAGCGGTCCAATTGCCAGTTCAGCAAATTCAGTTGTAGGACTTGACACCATATGTCGTATGCATTTCCCTCTCATGTAAGGTGGACGACATAGCCAAATGGTTTCCAAGGACATCTCAACTAGCCAACTAGTGTTCAATCCCCTACGCTGCATCCCTTTTTTTGAATTTTAGGAAAAAATACATTGATGGGCCTTAGTAGCAGAGTTTGGGCCTCTGTAGGCCCATCTCTTGGCTTGATTCAATATTGTCTAAAGTTTGTCGGTTTGCAACAAAAACCGTATGATTCATTCGGCCCACACCAGTTTGATTGCATAGGCATAACTCACACCAAACCAAACCGTTATTAGGTATGCAACCTACAAAATGTGAAATGGGTTCGCTCATACGTCATTGTGCTAATATGCTTCTTATTTTGGTTTGAGTATGTTGTTTCTTCTTTTGTTGACTGAAAACATTTTTGGCTAGTTTGATCAATTAGTTGCAAGTTTGAGTGCACCTGTTGGTTGTGCCTCCAACATGTGGTTGCAGTGGGTGCCTGCATAGTTGAAAAACTACGTTAGACTAGTAGTTTAACTAGGAAAAGGTGGAACCGGAGTTCATTTCGGTATGGTTGCATCCAAAGAACGTTCATACATCGCACATTCGGATTCTTTTAATTGTTCAAACTAGGTGATTTTTAGGTGAACTAGGCATTAAACTAGGATGGGTTTGACCAAGTGGGGGTTGAAGATTGTTTGTAGTGGGCCAACACAAGGTCCAATTCTTTCCATCAAGATTTGCATCATCAATTTTTTCAAAACTCCTTAAAGGACATTGGGTAGGGACTAGACCTTAGGTTTCCATGTTGTAGATGACCTTCTATTGCCTTCCTACTACCATGTTAGGTGCTTAGAAGGGAGCATACATCCTGGATTTTTATTTTTAAACATAGTTCAACAATTCGGTTGAACGATCAAACTGCCTGATTAGTGAACCGAGAGCTTGGCTAGTTCACCCTCTAGTTCAACTATTTATACTATAGTGGATTTTTATTTTTAAACATAGTTCAATTGTTCGGTTGAATGGTCAAACTGCCTTACCAGTATAGTTCAACTATTTATACTATGGGTGCTTGTGAGTGAACACTCTAAGGCATACCTCACACCTATAAATTGATTTTGTACTGATTGACATGATCTGTTAGAAATGAGTCGCTTTTATCCACTACGTTTTGCTATAGGGGTCAATTAGATCAATGCTTGTGTGTTGGGTTAAGGGCTTACTCTACCTCTTGAGTGCAGCCTTGTGTGTCCCTTGCCTCACCCCTAGAGCACATAGGGTGCCAATGTATGTGTTTGGTTTGGAGATGAGGTTGGATGGTTTTGGCTCATCCTTGTTTTGGGGATGAAATGGTCCCAACTATCCTTCTGACATGAGGGATGGGTGGTCTTGTTTTTTGTAGGGGTGGCCCATATGTCAGCGGGACAGAGAGGTGGGTTGGATTGGTCTGCCAATTTTTGAGGGATAAGGTTGACTTGGATCTTAAGGGAATATTCCCTTTCATGGATGATTTGTCCCCAAACCAAACACCCTCAAAAGTGGGCTCAATCCATCCCATCCCATCCCATGAACGGAATACATGCTAAGGGAGTAAGGGTTAGCATGAGGGGGGCCACCAACATGCTACAACCTTTTGGAAGTAACCAAATATAATGACCACTTCCTCAAGTGTAGCAAATAATGGGTTAGCATGAGGGGTGCCACCAACATGCTACAACCTTTTGGAAGGAACAAAAAATAATGGCCACTTACTCAAGTGTAGTAAATAATGGCAATGAACCATGAACCAAACAGTTAACTGATGTATGCCATCAAAAAGAACTATTCTGCACTTGATTTTTTTAATTCAATCTATAGTGGACATGCAAATGAACTGTCCTCAACCCATTTAAACATAACTACAATTGCTAGAGGCAAGGTGTTGCTTGTCATATTTAATAGACCAGTAACAATCCAAAACTGCAGCCTGTCCAGTAACTGTTTTTCTTTTCATGGTAATGTCATCTGTTTAAAACACTAAGATATTTCTATTTTACCGTTGTAATACCATTAATGCAAGAATTCACATGCATATGGTGTAGCATAATTACCTGCTTACTAGCTATGGCATGAAAACCTGATTATCGTAAGGATGAGGTAATGTTGCATATTCCTCAAGTTCTTTCAAATTGCTTGTATGGTAGATGGAAAAACTAGTTGGCTTGCTACTGTTTTAGTTACTTGGCAAGATGTTAGCAGAGAGTACATTCTGGGAATGAACCTAAGTTTATGCAGCACAGATAATGCTTGGCAATGCCTCTCTTTCCTTAAAAATATAAAGAGAGAATGCCCGGCATGGCAATACCTTCAAATTTTGTAGTCTGTGAAATTGTGGATTGGGCATTTATATTTCTCCGGTAATATGATCCATGCTTATCCTTTCCAGAACTTACTCTGTTATATGGTGCTTCCTGTGATTGTAGGATGGAAAGATGCAAGTAACAATGTTGCATATTTGATATATGCTCCTGACAGATTGTCATCAAGAACTTTTTGCCACATATTAGCTTATTATCTTAGAAATACCCTTCAAGTATGTTTTTGTCCATGAAGTTTTTGCTATTTTGGCTTACAGACCACACATATACAATCATCGTAGAACTCAAAACTGCTTGGCATGCATGCTGAACTATGCCTTTTATTAATTGACGTTCCTACCTAAGATATAACATAAAAGTAGAAGGATCATTATTTGTTCTTGCAGAGTGGTCTTACAACTGAGGATGGATGGGATGATCAACAATCTGCAGGTGGGAGCGGTTACTGGAACTCTCGCCCAAATGGTCGCTCTTTCGGTCTAGCTGACATTCCAGAATGGACTGGGAAGCCTTTAGTACCTTATGAAGATCCAGATATGTTGAGATTTCTTGGAGAGCCTACTTTAACTCCAAAAGGCAATGAAGCCTTTGATGATACTGCTGGTAAGGGCAGGCCAGACAAGTGCAACTGTGAATTCCCAGGTTCCACTTCTTGTGTTAGATTTCATGTGGCAGAGAAAAAGACCGAACTGAAGCATGAACTGGGCTCATCATACTATGCAATGAAGTTTGATCAAATTGGGGAGGATGCAGCATTAACATGGACAAAGGATGAAGAGAAGAAGTTTGAGACCATTGTCCAGCAGAGTCTGCCTTCATCCAAGTACATGTTCTGGGACAAACTGCGTGCTGCCTTCCGTTACAAGGGCGAAGCTGCCCTTGTGAGTTACTATAACAATGTTTTCCAGCCACGCAGAAGAGCCTTCCAGAATCGAGTTGCTCAACATGTTAATGGTGTAGATAGTGATGATGACTCAATTGAGCCTGCCTTCCTACGCCTTCGTTAAGATGGTGGTAAGAGTATCTCCAGGTCTTCTGCTTCCTCTAGGAACTGAAATCGTTCTTAGGGTGATAGTCTTGTATAAGGTATTGGTAGCTCCATTTCAGCTTCATCTGGAGATCAAGACTCAAATATAGAAGTTCGTTTATTTTTATCTTCACCAATTGGTTACTGGACTGGAGACGGTGGTTCTTGTGAATACCTCTGTGTGGCGCGTTGCCCGTTTACCTTAAATCTTAGTGAAACTGTGTTGACATCTAGACTATCTTAAAAGGTTGTTTTACCCTTACCTCAGTGTCCTGGATGAAATGAGTGTTTTGTTTCAGGTTGATGTTGTCACAGTGATCCGGTAAGCTCTTGGCTTGGAAATGGTAAGCTTGCTTGAACCTATTTTGAAGTAGAGTCTTGCAGGGCAAATTATTCCCGTGGTTCTCATGCGCTTTGACAACCGAAACATGAAGGAAGGCCATCATCAGTGTCTATTCCACTGCTGCCATAAATACAGTAAGTCAGAAAGAAGGCTGTTTGGTTTGTTGCTCAAATTAGCCAGCTGAAAAATTCGTAGTGCGTTCATTTGATTCGTTTCTAAAAAAATTTGTTATTTCAAAATTTTGGCAACAAACAAAATAAACGTACTTAAAGTTTTGGGGCAAAATCTGCATTGGCAATGGTCCAAACATGCTCTTATCTCCGCACTAACAACTGTGGAGTAGTTACTGAGTATATTTGTATGGCTGCAAGGGGGTTCATACTCTCTGATACTCTGACATGATGCATGATTTATGTAGGAATACTTTTGCTGAAAAAGAAAACTGCAGGTCTCCTTTCGTATGAGATGGATGCGTCCTAAATGAGGGCTAGACAGCTAGACGCATATGTTACGTGGGTATCTTGATGATGCAGCAATTGGATGGCAAAGAAAGGGTGAAAGGCAAGTCACTGTAGGTTGTTGCTTTCTATTCAATTTAGAAAGTTAATTGTTTCTCCAATAGGCTTTCGTTGACCAGTTTTAGACAACGTCATCTGGCAAGCCTATCCTAAATAGGAAGTGAAAAATCTTACAAGCTAAAAGACTGAATTTGAGAGAATCACATAATACAATTTATGATGAACTACTTAATCCACAAATGGAATGCTTTTTACCCTCAACCTTGCAGAGAGCTTCAACAGTTCGATTTTTAGGAATAGATGTAATTTGTAGACCAAAGTAATGTAATTTAAATCCTCTAGTTCTTAATTTTTAATATATACATAAAATTACTGAACGAAATACGTTGTACCTCCCTATATTCCTAGCACCTAGCTACTCAAATATGGATACGTTATAAGAAATTAAATCAATCAGTTGAAGGATTACGTGATAGTAAATATATATTTATAAATAAAGGATTGTGCAGCAGCCAGTAGGCTGTCTGAAAGGGATAAACGAGTCTTTTATGAACAATCTTTTAAGATAGTCTATGACCGTCACTATGAAACGATCAATGTGAACATTAAAAAAATTTATAGAGCTTGAAAATTTTCCCCGCCTTAAATTATTTTATCTTTGAGCTCTCCCAACCAAACATACATGAATTATTTTTAAGGATAACCCATGCTGCCTTCCTTGGTGACTTTGTCGGATGGTCATAACTCATGATGGCCAAACTAATTTCACCGTCACACTCCCTTAACCTCACTAGCTCATCTGAACAAATTGGCGGCCAAACGGTCATCTATGCATTCAGAATTCTCGTGGGTACGTGAGTGTGGTCCACGTGTGCGTCCTTCGTGTGATCTGTAGAAAAAAAAAACCACCGATTTACTTCCACCAAAACATGAATCCGCCGTGGGATCGTGCCCAGATCCCGTAGCCTCCCAAAACTAAGACGACTCATCACTGATCACCGTCTGCCCATCCACCGGCGCCATTCCCGGTTTGCCGGAGGCACAGGCACAGCTCCGTCGGCCGGCGTGCGAGATCACGCATCCTACTATGCAAGGGAATATTTTTCAGCAAATCCGATGCGAGAGTTGGGCGTGGTTCGAGTCCACCTCAGAGCTGTGACGACGGACGAAGCCCCGTACCCGCTGGGACGGGCTCCGGCCATTGCTGGCTCGCCACGGCCACGCGCCGGGAACCGTGACAGGCACGGTGCCGCAGGCAGCAGCGGCGGTCGACTTGCGGTTTTCGGCCGGTCAGAAACCACAATCTCCAAGCGAAGGGAAATAGTATCCGAGAAAGAGCCGACGGTTTACCCCGGTGGGTTGTTTGGATTACGTGCTAAAGGGTGGCGTGTTATAATCACGGTTAAATTAAAATAATATGGTAGCACATTATATTTATATTTCTAAAAACGTATGATAAAATCTAAATATTTTTATATTTACTCATCTTTAGTCAATATGAAGCATATTATTTAGACTCAATAGTAAAAATAAAACCATATATATTTTGCACATAACATTCGAATTTATAATACTAGATGTTTTATATTAGTTTATATTGGTATTAAAATGTGTAGCCCTTTCTCTCCCTATTTGTACCTTAGCTTTTATAATAACGTGCTAGATTTTCCTTTGTTTTTAAAGTGAAAACGGTCTATGTTGCTAGATTTTCCTTTTTTTTCCGTTGTTGGAGGCAGAATAGTTGAAATTTAATTTATTTTTATTATTTAGATGTTAGTTTATCCCTTCTCAAGTTGTTTGTCATCAATACCAACTTGGATAGGAGGTTTACATGGATTATTCTAGCGTGGCGTGGTGTGTTAAGTGGCGTTCACTTTATCTGTGCATCTTCTTTCCTATTCCCCTAAGATACTGATAATAGCAATTGCCTCTGTTATTTGTCCGGCACTTTCCTTTCTGCAAGCCCAGCCCCTCTCCTCACACAACTCATTCTATCTATAGGCTATTTGGGGATATGATGTTCTCAGTACAAGCCAGACTACTACAAGGTGTTTATTTTCAGTATTCGTTTCCAGAAAACTAGCCTTAAGATCAAGAACAATTACGCACACAAGATGCACGCCGTATGTCTCTCTCTATAGCTTTGCACCACCAAATTTCTAGTGGTGAGGAGAGCTATCAAAAATGGTGATGAAGAGCATGTGGAGACAGGGAGAGAGTCAGTTCTAGGGCAATTATGGCTTGAGCCTATTCTTGGCCCCTTAATTCTATTTAAATCTTAACAAAATACTATAGAAATTTGAAGACTAGTTAAGAGTACATTAACTCAGCCCAGGCATCATAAAATTCTGGCTTTGTCCAATACGGACAGAACAAGTGCCATGGCTGAAAAGATCGGACCAAAAGTGTAATGACCAAGCCGAAAACATAGAACGATCACAAAATAATGTTATGAGACAGATATGATAAAGAGAAGACACGCATTTTAACAATAAAATAAAGACATTGTTTAAAATAATATATAAACTGACAAGCGTGAAATTTAGAGACCACGAATCAATATTGTCAATTGAATAGCCAGAAGAATATAATTCTGACAAGTCAGGCAACGGGGACTTTGGCTTGGCTACACTACTACAAAAGAGGGAGCTAATGGTTTCTTTTTATCCTCCCTACGGCATGGCGAGTGAAAGTGCAATCCAATTGGTATAACGCATATGGATAGCTATCACTATCTTATATTCTTATGGTATGTTTAACCAATAGACTTTATTTTGTCAGACTCATTATACTCCAAATTACCTCGTTAGAATCGTTCAAAAATAATACTACCTCCTTTAAATTTTATCATATTTATCCATTTGGAAAGACTCTAAGTAACCTATGTTGATTGGAAAATAAACCCAGAAACTATCTGCTTATATTTACACTCTTATCAATATCCTGTTGTCGCATACTTATTACTATCTTTTATCATAAAATATAAAAAAATTAGCAATGTATCTAGACATAAATAATATAAAAGAGATTTTAGTTATGCATTAGGGAGATAGCTAAAATCTCTTTTATATTTTAAGGATAGATAGTAGATTATCTATTATAACTAAAATTTGAATTTTAAAATTTAATTTTTTATATTTTCATCGTAACTATTTGTACATTTGCTTTTAATTTTAAACCATTAATTAAACAAATATAAATGCTTTATTCATAAATATTTTTCTTCGCCTTTTTTTATAGTTTATCAGCCATACCTTATAGAGTTTTTCTCGCCAAATTCAAATTCAAAGGAAGATAATCTAAGAGGATTTGGAGATTAGGGTTCGCCTTGCACATAGTAGTTGATTAGTGACTACATATAGTTGACCCTAGGTCGGCCGGCCCATCGACCGATTCTAACACGTCCCTGCAGTCAGAACTGAGAGCATGACGAACGTTTAGACTAGATCTAAACTCCATAAAGACAAACATCAGCAAACCCTTACTGAAGATATTAGCGTTCTGGGACGATGTAGAAACAAGCAATACGCGAACTTCACCAAGAGCGACGCGTTCAGGAACGAAGTGTAAGTCAATCTCCACATGCTTAGTTCATTGGTATTGAACGGGGTTAGTGGAGAGGTAAACGGTACTGATATTGTCACAATAAATGATGGTGTCATAGTGAATAGGACAGTGAAGTTCCCTGAGAAGCTGGGACAACCAGCAAGCTTCAGTGACGCCATTGGCCACGATGTGATACTCGGGTTCAGCATTGGACCGAGACACTGTCAGCTGGTGATTGAAAGATCAGGAAATTAGATTGACCCCAAGGAAAATAGCATAGCCTAAGCTGGATTTATGAGTGTCAGGGCATCTGTCCCAATCAGCATTAGAATAAACTATAAGATTGGTCGACGAAGTTCGGTAAAGGTAGAGGCCAAGGTCTAGAGTGCCCTGTAAATACCGCAAATTCCACTTCATAGCAGTGAGATGAGGATCTCTCGAGTCATGCATATGCAAGCAAACTTGTTGGACAACATAGGCGATATCTGGGCAAGTGAATGTGAGATGCTACAAAGCACCTGCAATGTTGCGTTAGTGAGTAGGATCAGGCACCGAAATACCAGCAGTAGACAATTTTGAGTAAGTGTCTATAGGAGTACTGTAAGGCTTGCAATCTCGTATACCAGCATGGTCTAGAATATCTAGCAAATATTATCGCTGTGAGAGAAATAGACCATCATCTCGACGCTCAACAATAATTCCCAGTAAGTGATGAAGAGCACCCATATCTGTCATAGAGAATTCCCATCAAAGAGCAAAAACGATATACTGGAGGAAATTCTCTAACGAGGCCATGAGAACAATACCATCAACGTAGAGAAACAAGAAAGTTATATCAGCACTGTAACAGTGAATAAATAGTGAAGTGTCGGACTTAGCTTCAACAAATCCAAGAGATGTGATGTAATAAGCGAAGTGATTGTGCCAAGCACAAGAGGCCTGCTTCAATTCATAGAGAGATCGGTTCAAGCGGCAAACACGATCGGGTCTTGAGGAGTCAACAAAACTAGATAGCTAAACACAGTACATTGTCTCAGTCAAAGTGCCATGTAGGAACGCATTATTAACGTCAAGCTGATGAATGGGCCAAGAGTAGGAGAGAGCTAAACTGAGTACCACACGAATGGTGGTGGGCTTCACAACTAGACTAAAAGTCTCGTCGTAGTCGATCTTGGGTTGTTGAGTGAAACCGCGTAAGACCCATTGTGCTTTGTAGCAATCAAGAGAACCATTTGACAAGAACTTGTGGCAATATATCTTTTATGATCAGCAGAGTAGCCAAGAAAGATGCACAAGTAGGAGAGAGGGGACAATTTATGTAGGGTTGTGGAAAACAGGTTTGGGTAACAAGCTCATCCAAACATGCGAAGGTGGGTGTAGGATGGGTAGGTGCCATGAAGAGCATAGAACTGAGTTAGGCCCTTTAGAGTCTTAGTGGGTGACGATCGTGTAGATATGTGGTGGTGTGAAGGGAGTCAGCTTAATAGACTGGAGGAAGACTGGTCTGAAAGAGTAGAGAGTACATAATATTATTAATGGTGTGAAAAGTGTGCTCAGCTCGACCGTTCTGCTGGGAGGTGCACGGTTATGACATGCGAAGGATGACACTATTGGCGAGGAAGAATGTGCGAGTCGAGGAGTGATCAAATTCATAACCGTTATCGCACTGGACTGCCTTGATAGGGAAGCCGAACCGCGTGCGTACATACACGAAAAAATTAGACAGAACACCGAAGGTCTCAGACTTGAGGCGAAGGGGAAAAGTCTAAGTGTAGTGAGTGCAGTCATAAGGATGACAATGTAGTACTTGTAGCCCGACACACTGGCAACTGGAGATGTCCAAAAATCATAGTGTATTAAATCAAAAGGATGAAGCGCACGAGTGTTTGACATGTGAAAATGAAGACGTATATGGTGACCTAACTTAACAGGTATGATATATATGATCAAAGGTACACTTATAACAAGAAATATCATTTGACCTGACATGTTTGGACAATGCTTCATGACCAAGACGATGATGCCAAATAATGGTGGAGGACACGATGGTGGTGAGGGCAGGGATGCTGGCTGTAGGCGGAAAGAATGGGTAGAGGTCACCTATGCTAAAATATTTTCATTATTTTAGTCGCACCTAGCACCTAGAATCAGCATACCACTCGGTAGAGGACAGCGGCGTAAGGACATGGTGTTAAAATTATTGATCAGGGACGCCTGATCCCAAGACCCACTCGCCATCGGTGTCCAAGAGGGCTGTGGCGGTTGTGAAGCGAGCGTAGCAAAAGCAGGCGGTAAGGTGGGCACGCCCCAGTAGGCAAAGCCCAGGAGAACGCTGAGACCAAGCGGATAGTAGTGTGGGTAATGCTATGGGACAGTAGTGAACACTGCCGATGACTAGAATGGCGGGAACAAGGGATGAGGCGTCAACCCTAGTATGGTGTTGGGGCCATACGGATGTGGCCATAGTTACATGGTGCTCGCCCAAGGGTTGGGGAATGAGGCGAGTAGAGGACGACCACTGGGGCATGGACCGCTAGAGCTGAAACTGCCATTGCCCAGGAGAGCAGATTTGCCGCCGTGACCGTGACGATGACGACGGTTGTTGGAGCGTGGGTTGGCAGAGTAGCTGCCAGGGATGGCGCTGGGGCTACTACGCACAGGGCCACCACCGGTGGACCCACTTGGAGGGCGCTAAGGAGCAGGGGGCGTGGTGACGAAGGCGGGTGGTGGAGCATCCTCGATGGTATCGTCGATGTCAATTTCTTCGAGAAGGTGTAGGGTGCGTGCTTACTTAAAGGTCGGGGAACGGAATCTGCATTTTCAAGTTGAAGACCATATGGCAGAACTTGATGTTGAGCACGCGAAGTAGCATGAGCACGAGGGTGTAATCGCCGATAGGATCCCTAAACTCGGAGAGGGCACTAGCCATTGTCTCGAGGTGATGGCAAAAATCAATGATTGATGTTGCCCCTTGTTTGACCGTGCGGAACTCAAAGGAGAGGAGGAGAACACGCGATTCACACTGGCCGAGGAACTCAGATTTGTGAACCGACCAGACGATGCGAGTGCTCGGATTGCGAAGTATCATCGTCTATTGAAGGTCGTTGGTGATGGTGCTGTAGATGTAGGTGAGGATGGTGCAGTCCATCTGCACCCACGCCGAGTGGTTGAGGTTGGCCACATCGAAGATGACATGATCCGTTAGGGCGTACTTGCCCAGGACGACGAGGAAGAGAGTGTGCCACCGGCTGTAGTTGTTGGCGGCGCGATCCAATGTCTCGAGGACAAGAATCTTGATATTGAGGACGACGAGGGCCTATGCATGCACTGTGGCGTGTTTGGCCTCGTACGTATTGAGGACGGCGGCGCGATCCTCAGCCGCCTTCTTATCAATGGCTTCAGCCTCACGTTCAGCGGCCTTGCGCTAGATATGAAGGTGCTCGGTAGTTGTGTCGGACGCCATGGGGCATGGAGAGATCTCAGCGGCAATGGCGATGCAGGAAGAGAGGTGAGAGCGGGTGGCGAGATCGAGTGACGACAAGCATTTGGGGATCGACGAGAAGAACATTACGACGGTGGTGGTGTGCTATGATATCATGAGAGGATTTGAAGATTTGAGTCATGCTACACATAGTCACCTTGGATCGGTTAGTCCATGGGCCGATTCTAACATAATCAAATCGAGAGATTTTCATGGTGGATCAATTTTGCTTTCATTAAACGATGAGATTAGTACTTGTGTTTGGCGTTCGTTCATCTGCAATTTGCATTTCCTCCCTAATCTTATCATCTCATTCTCATATGCTTTTCTTTTCTTTCCTGCTTTGTCACTTTCCTCTCGCCTGTGCGTCTCGCCTCCCTGTCCCCCTCTCCTCTCTCTCTCTCTCTCGGCTGCTGTTGCAGTGGCCATAAAAATAAATCTCGCGCAGGGTGAGGGAAGGGGAAGGGGAAGAGGAGGGCGCACGCACCGTCACGAAACAGCGCAATCTCTTTCTCCCTTTTTCATCTTTCTTTGCCTCCTTTCCCTTATCCCCGAGAACCGCGTTTCCGGAGAGGAGAAGAAAAAATTCATTTTTTTTCGGTTCCCTTCTCTCAATCAATCAAGATGTCTTCCCCGAGCAAGCGCCGCGAGATGGACCTGATGAAACTGTGAGGATCTTTTTTTTTTTTGGGGGGGTGGTGGTGAATTTGTTTTTGCGGTTGTGATTCTTTTCTTTCCGTGGTGGGTTCATCTAATCTGATGGGTTGTTGTTCTTATTTCTGTTTTGGTTGTGGTGGTGGTGGGGGGGGGGGTTGGGGATTTCTTGGTTTCTTGGGGGTGGGTCGTTGCAGGATGATGAGCGACTACAAGGTGGAGATGGTGAATGATGGGATGCAGGAGTTCTTCGTGGAATTCCGGGGCCCTACTGAAAGTACGATTGCATGCGCAAAATCCGATTTTGTTCTGCTTCCTGGGCTGATGATCCGCCTTTCCTGTTCCCGATTTCTGATCTAGATGTAGGGGAAATTAAACAGAAAAAAGGGAAATTTCCCTGTTGATCATGTGCCATTTTGTTCACATTTACTGGTAAAGCGTAAGATTTTAAGGCTGCTTTTGCTGTTGCTGGATGAATTACCTGCTTGTTCAGTTGACCAAGAGTGTCTTTGGTTTCAGTGGAAGTTTAGTTTTTGTTTAAGTGACTTGGGAAGATAAAATGTGCAGTCTGATGAATATTTGCTTAATTTGGCAGGTATTTATCAAGGTGGCGTGTGGAAGGTTAGAGTAGAATTGCCTGATGCGTATCCTTACAAATCTCCATCGATTGGTTTCGTTAACAAGATTTATCATCCTAATGTGGATGAAATGTGAGGATTGTTCATACCCTTTTTTGGTATGATTGAAGCTCAACTAATCAATAGATGCTGACCTGCTTTTTGTTGGACTGGAAAATGTAGGTCTGGTTCTGTCTGTTTGGATGTCATTAACCAGACGTGGAGCCCAATGTTTGGTGAGATAACTCTCGTCCTTGTCATTACTAGTACTGGTACTTGCTGGTTATTGTAGCTTCTATAACCTCGGCTTAAATATTTCCGTGAATTGTTGCAGATCTAGTTAATGTGTTCGAAGTCTTCCTTCCACAACTTTTATTGTATCCAAATCCTTCTGACCCATTAAATGGAGAGGCTGCTGCACTGATGATGCGTGATCGTCCTGCTTATGAACAAAAAGTGAAAGGTGATGTGGTTTTTACGCCATCGAACTAATTATTGTTTCTACCTAGCCTATAGTCTTAGACTATTGTTTGGTTTTAACTGCCTTGTCCATAGCATTTTGCCACAAATTCAAGCCTCCGTATTATGATGCCACAATGCATTTTTGCAAGATTGGCTCACGCAGTTTTGTTTTATTGTACTGCCTTCATTGGCGTGGCATGCAACCTATAATCAGTATGAAGCTGTCCAACGCTTGTCCTACTTTATTCTGTTCTGCTCGCACAGAAAACATAGGAGCAAGCCCTTAGTTTTGCTGCTTTAGAATCAGTATTCTTGTGTAGTTGGGTGCTTTCTAACCAGGGTGTATTTGCACTTAATCTTACCTGTGAATTAGGTCTTTATTAGTTTAGTGATGGAATGTTAAGGTGTTTTGTCATAATTGCTAGAAGCCTTACTAGATCTCTTTTTTTGTTACTGAAGAAGGCCAATTTGAAATTGAAATAGCCTTACCAATAACAATAACAACAAAGTCTTTTAGTTCCAAACAAGTTAGGATAAGCTAGAGTTAAGCCTTACCAGAGTCATTTTATTTATTTATTCAGAGTAAATAGCTCTATCATGATCTCGCAATGACCCTCTGTTGTATGAAAAAACCATGTCTTCCATACTGAAAAGTAGCCTCTGTTTGTGTATAATGATGTGACTTGTTTCATTGTGCTCAAGAATGGAACAAATGCTTGCTGTTGGCTTGTTGCCATGTGTTCTGTTACACTAGGAATCTTCTTTTTTTTTTGTGTCGTGTTTGTTTAGATATTTTGAGTGTCATGGTTCTATGACTATATGAGGTATTCCAGTGTTTGTGGATGGACGTGGTAGGTTTCTATTTGCAAAGGCTCCTTTATATCTCTAAAGATTGCGTTTTTGTAGGTAATTGCCATTTTAAAGCTTTTTCTAGTGTCCTAATTATTTTTTTATTGGAATAGATAAACTACCAGTGTATTGGACTATTGATTAAGCATTTATGTTGGAGGTCTAATTGTAATGATTAGCTCATATGTTACAACTCCAGTGCTGCTAATATTGCCAATTTATTGTTTCTAATTTATTTAGATATCAGAATCAGATTACGTGAACTGTTATAGTTGTGCCATGCTAATTTTGGAGAATTTCATTAGTTGATGTTTTACTGATTATCAAGGAGTATATTTGTAGGATTCATGTGATTCTTATTTGCCATCCTAGGTACTGATTAGCAGTGTAGTTTGCACTAATCTTGTAAAAGGTAGCTAACATACAGAAAAAAAGACAAGTGAAACTATTATTACTTGCCAAAACCATCATAGACATTGTTTGCTGCATACACCAACTATTTTAGCCTGATTTCAATCTGTTCACCATTCATACTTAGTCTATGCATAGCCCTATCTGACCTCAAACCTATTGCCCATTATTATCTGTCCAGTCACTGCCAGTTGCTATAGTCCTTGTTCATAATTGGTGTAGATAAATACTAAGGTTTCTTGCAAAGTAAAATCTCAGAATTGAAATGGTAAACATGCTTGGGCACCTCTTGAAATTGTTCCTTGCTGTTGTATTCTTAGCCTTTTATGTTGTTTTGCTGCCAAATTCAGGAGCGGTGGTTTTTATTTCTTAAACCTTGCTCGACACCAAAATGCTGATTTTGATGATTATATCACCGGAGGCTTGCAGTGTGCCTTTGTAGGTTGGTTAGGAATAAGGACAATATTCCATATTGCTCATAGACGATAGCACTGATGACTCATGGGACAGGATCATCCTCAACATAGGGTATGATTGGTTGCCATTATATAGGATCTGGGCTCAGTTATGCCTGGCTGGTGGGATGCAAGGGATTGGTTTCTGGTTGTGATTTTGATGAGTCGAGATGCTGTTGGTTGGTTCATGGGGTGTTTGGTTGCGTGTGAAGACGAAGATGATTTAAAAAATATTAGCATGACTTCTATTTTGTGTTAATATACTACTAAGCCCATATCTTATTTTAATAAGCCTTAATCCACTTGTAATACACCTGATTCAATTTGACATGCACTAACTACTTGCTAATTGTGTCATTAGCCAAAGCCTCGGCCCATGGCCCAAAAGGTAATCTTGCCTAGCTGCTTTATAACGAAATTAAACAAGGAATTGATGCATCTTATTGGCATGGCTTAACCCCTATACTGGCAGAATAACACCTCTTGATTCTTGAACACTCACTAAGTCCTGGTCATATGCCAGGAACTCCTAGCTTGGACGACAGTTTTAGATTTGCACAGCCCACTCGGCACAGCTTTTATTGTTATACTACAACTACTACTTTCTTTCTCTCTTTATGCTTGATTCCCTTTAAATATGAGTTGACACTTCATATTCTTTGTTGGTCAAATAAGACTGCAGTGTTGTGTTTCTCCCACGTGATATCAGAAGCTAACTTGCTTTTCCCACGTGATATCAGGAGCTAACTTGCATTCCTTTTGTTTCTGCAGAATATTGTGAAAAATATGCAAAGGCTGAGGATGCTGGCGTAACCCCGGAAGATAAGTCAAGTGATGAAGAACTTAGTGAAGATGAAGAGGACTCTGGAGATGATGCTATACTGGGCAATCCAGATCCTTAGTCAAATTGGAACCTGTTTCCAAAAGCTCATCATATACAATGTTGGTTTGCAGAAATTGCAAGCAAACAATACATGAAAAAAAATATCTGGGAAAAAAGGCTCTTTGAATCTCATGTAAATAAGTGTACTTGTATCTTGTCCAATGTTGTTTCCTTCAATTGACCAATTGAATTCGCATTAGCTCTCATGCCTTCCCAACCTGTCAAGGTGTTGTCAAGCTTGTAGATTTGTGTTCTCGTTCCAGGGAATAAACAAAGGTTGTAGCTTCTGGTCCTAGATGATGATTGATTGTGTGCAGTTGATGGTTTGCTTGGTTGATTGCTTCATGGAGAGTTGACTTTGGTCTTCCAGGGTTGCAAGTGTAGATGATCATGTGGCAGTCTACTCAATATTCTCGAGATAATTTGATTGCCAGAGAATCGGAATTACTAGCACTTCGTTGGAAATTTGGTAAGAATCATGAAGCGTTTATATACTAGTCAAGTTTTTCCCTGAATGAGGGAAAGCATATTGGGTGTGGTGGTAGTTTTGTGGGCGTATTGCTCTATTCATTAGGATTTAAGGGCCTGTTTGGTTGTATTTTAAATCTGAAATGGATTTGGAGTTGTGGAGGTAGGAAAGGTAGTTACACTTTTTTTTCCTTTGGAGCAAATCCACCTATTCTGCTCTTAAAAATGTTGAAAAATTAAAAACCCAGTAGTGGGTGGTTCGGCTTCAGCTCCATCCAGAGTTGGAGGTATGCTTAACAAGCTCTAGATTTAGGTGTCCATGGTTGCGCACAACGGTTATTTTTAGTAGAATTGTGAGATTCACCGATTAATTACTAGCCTATCTTAGTATATACTCTGTCTATCAGATGGTTAAGATGGCGATTGTTGCGATTGTTTTACGTTGGTAGGCCTTACTGTTCTCTCTGTAAGGGTGAGTTCTTTATAGATGACCATGTATGCATGAAACTGGATTTACGACAATTATTAAGGGCACCTAGTTGATAAGTCGATTTTAAAAGCTAACTAAAAATGCTGATAAAGCTTTTTTTTACAAAACATATACTTGAAAAATGTGTCATCCATAATCAATAATCTGTAAGCAACCGCAAACGGGCCTTTATCTTAATATAATCTGCTATGTTTTTAGAAAGAGGGAAATGTAAATGTTTCCGGATTGTATGATTTCCATCGTTTGCTCTTAGATTATCGGCCGCAACTAAAATATAAGATTTTAAAACTTAATTTGATTCTATCGTAGTTTATTTCTTAGTATTGTGAACGCACATATAAAAGGTTTAGCTACAACTTATTTTTGAAGTTGTTAATAAGTGTACCACTTATAGTGAATTTTAGGCGAAAAGATTGTCAGTTACGAGCCATAAAAATGGTAGCGACTGTAGGTTAGGTCGTTTGCTATGGCCCACGCCCACCTGTGCCGCCAACTACTTGTCCCCTCCCTGCGGCCCACTTCCCACGGTCTTTCCGGCCCTTCATGGCCCACAAATCCGATGCCGTCTTTAGGCCATGGGTTGATGGGCCTCGTTCCAGAAAAGGCCAGCAGCACGAATGTTATCAACAGGCCTCATTTTCAACATTCATTTACAGCCCATGTAATCTGAGCAGCCCAAAGTGCCGCTCTATTGGACGGGCCCATAGCCCACACGTACACCTCTGTACCAGCCCATATCAGAACGGGCCGTATCTCAAACCCACTTATGTTGGGACAGAAGTCTAGCCCAAACGAGGACCAAATAATAGGCGGCCTATTATTTGGCCCATATAACTATTTGGGCCGTGGATAGAAAGGCCCATATGTCCAGATCGTAATCAGTCCTCAAATACGCCGACCTGCCTGTGCGTCTGTCTGGTCGCCGCCCGCGGCCGCACCGCCCCGCGGCGCCGCCAAACCCTAGCTTGCCCGCCCTCCACGCAGCTCGAGCGGCTCCGTCCTCCCGCCCGCCCGTGCGCGCCGCCGCCGTGGCTGCGGTTGCTTCCGGAGGTATATACAGTGTACTACTGGTGCCCCCTTCCTTCCCTCCAATCGCAGCGGATAGCTGGTTACTGGCTGCTTCCGTTCGCCTAATCACTTGCGCTCAGTGTGCTGATTCCCACGGTTGTAGTTGGAGTAAGTTGAGCAAAAAACGAGTAGCTTGGTCGGTCTGATCTTTAGCTCAAGTAAATCAAGCAAGAAAAAAAGTTTGTCTAACCCCCCAAGTATTATAGATAGTCTAATTAGCTTTATGTAGTATGAATCCGGGTATTCTATCCCCTAAATATGGAAACTGATTCACATAACTCGTAGGGTGGTTTTGGAGGTGATTCGCCACCATAGCGTCTGACGTGCTAGCAAGTGCTGATGATTTAGGCAATATAAGTATAGAACTACGAATCTGGTTGCTTGGTTGTCATTACTACTTTAATATCAATATAATTAGCGGTTTCATGTGGCCGAAGAGCTCGTATTTATTGCCTCTCTTTGGTGCTGATAGCATAGCGTCTTCAAATTTGCGCATGATGTTTTTGGTCAGTAGGGTTTGGGTGTCCAGTTGTGCTGCTTCTTATGTTTTTGGTCAATAGGGTTAGGCTGTCCAGTTGTGCTGCTTCTTACTTCCCTAACAACTGTCATGCTGTATGAATCCCATAATTGTGTTGTTTGTGCAGGAAATTATAAGCTTCCCTGTTGGCTTAAATCTGTGACTCTAAGCATATATGCCGTAGAGAGCTTCTGCAATGGAAGAGTCTGAATCTAGTCGGAGTCGTGGCAAGAGAGATGCTGATGACGGTTTTGATGCCAGGAGCAGTTGGCAGGAAGACGACAAACATGAGGATGTTGAAGACAGAAAAAATCAATCTGTTAAGTCAACAAGGTACATCTATGCTGAAGGAGATGACGAGGATGGCTACGATGTAGGATGGGAATCACAGGTGCCCAAGGTCCCATGGAGAAGCCCAGAAGAGAGAAGTGAGAGGAGATCGTCTGATCGATACAAGGGAAGAGATGGGGATAGCAGCAGGAGGAGAAGGGAGGGCGATGATGATTGGGATTCTTCAAGAAGATCTAGCTCCAGAACTTCTGGTCATGACGTCTCTTGCAGTAAAAGCAGGTCTTCTGATCGGGCCAGTTCTGATAGAGCTGATAAAAGAGATAGTAAGTCCTCTGCTGATCAGAGTAAGAACAGGAGTGCAAGAGAGGCTCATGATTACAGGGATGAATTGAGTGAAAGATGGGAAGACAATGAGAGGAGAACTGAGAAAAAAAAATCAAGATAGGAGATCAATTGATCCAAAGTATGACACTAGATCACCTCCAGCTAGAGATGATAAGGTAGTTGGTTCTGTTGATAATATTAGACAAAATACATTGGGTTACAGTGCAATGTCTGAAGAGAGTGATGAGAAACACATGGATCGAGTGGAAGGTACGCCCAGAATCAGTGATAATGTGGAAACAAAAGATATGCTGCCTTGTGTAGATGAGGATGGGCATGCAATGCCAAGGGATGGAAGCCATAAAGAAGCTAGACATCACCGAGAAACTGACGATGGTGACAAGGTCATTCAGACTCAGATAATGAAAGAAGCATAAGCATGAAAGAAAAAATAAGAGTGGATGCTCATGGAGATTATAAGTCCTATAGAGGGAGGGACAGAAATAGAGAGTTTGAAGGATTTAAAGAACACTGGGGGAGTCGTCAAAGGCATGATTTGAAGGAGCCAAATGACTATGGACAGGAAATGTTAGATGGGGGAAATTTCCATGGAAGGTGGTCCGGATATAGGAAAGATTCCAGGGGCAGATATGAGAGCAGAAAAGGACATTCATTGTATGGGAATCGATATGACAGTTCTGATTCAATAGAAATTCGGCCTAACAGGAACCTTGATTTTGGAAGGGAGAGCTCTGTTTCTGGAAGAAGAATCAACATGGGACCCCTTCAGTATTTAACGCCTGGAACAAGTGATCCATCTGAGGATGCACAGGACATATACTATGATGATTTTCAAAACGTGGATGGTAAAATTCCTCCCGATCCTCAAACTGGGAGAGGACCAAAGGGAGCAACAACATCCAATAATTCAGGAGCTGGTCAAAGTGGCAGTGGGAGTATAATTTCTCCAACTCCTCAGCAAGGGCCAAAAGGCATGAGACCCTCTAGAGGTTTGTGAGGGAGGCCGAATATGAAGGAACCTCAAAGAATGGGAGTTCCAGTGCCGGTGATGCTGCCTCCACCATTTGGACCTCTTGGTCTGCCACCGGGTCCTATGCAACCAATTGGACCAAACATGTCCAATTCTCCTGGCCCTCTTAGACCTGGTGTTTTCATTCCACCATTTCCTGGGCCTCTTTTTCGGCCAGGAGCACAGGGTATTGATGTAAATATGCCTTCTGTTCCAACCAACCTTCCTATCCCTCCTCCAGTAGCTGGGCCTAGTTTCACTCCCAGTGCAGTAGCTGGCCCCAACCATAGCATTCACTTAAATCAAGCAGGCACTGGGTTAGGATCTCCAGCGAATGCACCAGGATCTGGTTTCAATCCAATGTCTACACCAAATTGTGAAATATTGCAAGATAAACCACCTGTGGGTTGGACGCCACAGCGGGGCTCTGCTGGAAAAGCTCCTTCACGGGGTGAACAAAATGATTACTCACAGAACTTCGTGGATACTGGCATGCGACCTCAGAATTTTATCAGAGAGCTGGAGCTTACAAGTGTAGTGGAGGACTATCCTAAGCTTAGAGAACTCATACAGAGGAAAGATGAGATTGTTTCTAATTCAGCTTCAGCACCAATGTACTACAAGTGTGACCTGAAAGAACACATGCTTTCCCCAGAATTTTTTGGCACAAAATTCAATGTTATTCTTGTAGATCCTCCATGGGAGGAATATGTTCATCTTGCTTCTGGTATCACAGACCATATAGAGTATTGGACTCTTGATGAGATTATGAATTTGAAAATTGAGGTTATATTTTTTGACTTATTAAGTTATTATATCCTATCCATCTTATTAAGTTATTTGACTTATTAAGTTTCTATATAATGGTAAGTTTATTTTACCCAGCAGGCCATAGCTGATACACCCTCATTTATCTTCCTCTGGGTTGGTGATGGTGTTGGTCTTGAACAAGGGCGCCAATGCTTGAAGAAGGTAGGTCAGCTGCCTCTTTGCATTGATTCATATTTTTGCAGTTGCTGTTTTCTATTTGTGTCCTTGTTATCAATTGCTAGATTTCTGATCTTTTTTCTGAGAGTAGAACAAATTAACCACAAGTCCTTTAAGGCTTTGTGAACTAAATTTACCATTTACTTACCAAACTTGAGCTGTCTTGACTCTTGAGGTATTAGCATTAGATTGAACTTCTAGAATATCAATGCTCTAATGTTATGCTTCAGAGCACAATGTTCATGATATGATTTATGCAGCTCTTCTACTGTAGTTATTTCTTGGTGGTGCAATTCCTTGTATATCACTGAATAACTGCATATGACATGGATATACTACTTATTCTCACTAGCATGCGTCCAGACAGCCTCACAATGAGTGACATATTTTGCATCTTCGTTATTCAAGTAGCACCATTGATCCTTTTCTTTTTTCTGCATTTACTCTTCCCAAACTTTAATTTGCAAAATATAGTATCCTTAGAATGTTCACTTATTTAATAAATACTTAGTGGTATTTCATTGAATTTCTTTGGAAGGGTTGTACCAATAATTTCAGCTAAGTGATGAGCACTGGTAATGGAATGCATGTTGGTGAAATTTCTCCTTGTGTAGTGGGGATTTCGTAGGTGTGAGGATATATGTTGGGTAAAAACCAACAAGAAAAATGCAACAATGGGTCTGCGCCATGACTCTAATACATTGTTCCAGCATTCAAAGGTTTGTTGCACTATTTTTCCCATTCTTTATGTAGTTTTGCTATTACTATTTACTAGTTTTGTAATATACACTCTTCCTTTGTGCAGGAGCATTGTTTGATGGGCATAAAAGGAACTGTCTGGCGCAGCACTGATGGGCATATTATCCATGCAAATATTGACACCGATATAATAATAGCTGAGGAACCTACTGATGGTATGTCTTCCGTTCATTCTTTTTATAACCCGTAGTATCATTATTCTCCATGTTTGCCATTTGCCACTACCTGAATCACACTTTTGCTTATGATTCCATTACTCTTGAGGCTTCTTGCATTGGATGTTACCTCTGATTCCTGTATGAACTATTTGGTCTCTTCTCTTAGCCTGCTATATAGTTTCAGTTGCTTCCACTTGTCACCTTGTTCGTGTTATTCCATTCCAGCTTTTGTTATTTCTGTTTTTGTGATGGTATGAATGTTCTTGTTTCATTATTATGCACACACAGAAAAATGGAAAATATATTATCTATATCTTGTTGACAAAACATCAGTTTGGTAAATATTTGTATTTCACATTTTCACCTAACTTTTAAGTTTATTTTGAAAAAAAACCAGATGTAGGGGAGGGCATGGTATATATATGCAAAATTTGAAAATCGAATGCAATTGCATTTGAGAAATATAAACAATACTACTTTGCCAACGTAAAAGTGTTTTGGGCAACTTTGTGTTCCATTTACTGCAATGCTGATTATTGGAGTTAAAATCTGTATCACTCTGCATTATCTGCCATATGCTCAGTAGTATGATCACGTTATTCTGCATTGCTTGTTTACAACTTTCACACATGTGGTAACCTTAGTTTTCTGATTACTTGTCGGAACTTATTCTGAATTTATTGCTTTGGAGTCGTAGAGCTACTTAATCATCCAGGGGAAATAATTCCATTACGAAGTGTAGTGTCATACTTCGCCAATTTTTTCTCTTTACCTTTATGATGTTTGGCTTGCTTTTGCATTCTGGCTGGTGATTTTTCACATTTTGGTAGAAACAAGTAATAATCAACAAGTCAATTTCAACTGCCTAACCAATTGACAGTTGACATATTATGGAGTTTGATATGGTAGTTCAAGAAAGCAATGCAGAAATAACATATAGGCTCTCTTTGCGGTTGCTGTGTTGTGCTTATCTTTTAAGTTGATGTAGAAATTTAAATATATAATTCATAGTTTGTTTTACAAATTAATAAGGTTAGACAAAATACGTTATCCAACTGTCTAGTCTCTCCCTATTGTCCCATATTTTCAGAACACAATAACACCATTGTTTGCAGCTTAGATTAAAAAAAATGCCAGACACTAAAAATGTCTTAAAGCAGTTGTGCCAAATGAGAGCCTTAGAATCCTCCTGCAGCTTTTGCTTCCTCCCCCCCCCCCTCCCACCTTAGCTCCCTAATAATTCTGATACCCTGAAGTTGCTCATACTTCCATGTTGATGCCCAGTGAGCACAGGTGACCATTCTCCATGTCTTACCATCCACTTGTGATTAGTGGGTAACGCTGGGGATTATGGTATAGAAGAAACTTATAATGTGTCACAATAAATGCTGCAACAGCGATTAATTTTGAATTTGTAAGAAGTGGAAAATTGTGAAGTTCTTGTCGAATCTATGTCAGAACCCTTTTGCTTGACTTATTTTTGCTTGCAAGTTTTTCTTGTTTGTATGTGCTCCCTAAGAGCTTTCTAAGAACATTAATAAAAACAATCATGTCTGTGGCACAGGCCATCTGTTACTTAGTATTATCTCCATGAAGTGTCACTTAAGTTTATTTATGTTGGTAAAAGGTTATAATGTCAATGCCTTGAAGCATATTATTTCTTGGTATACAGGTTCAACAAAAAAGCCAGAAGACATGTATAGGATCATCGAGCATTTTGCTCTTGGAAGGAGGCGCCTCGAACTCTTCGGTGAGGACCATAATATCCGTCCGGGTTGGCTAACTCTTGGGAAGGGTTTATCTTCATCAAACTTCCATAAAGAGGTACAAGGACATATAACAATTCAAACACTAACAATTTGAGCATCTTAAGTACTTGTTCTGGGCCCTAAAATTTGCTTGCTTGCAGGCATACATCAAAAACTTCATGGACAGGGATGGAAAAATATGGCAGGGAGGCAGTGGGCGGAATCCACCTCCAGATGCTCCTCACCTTGTCGTGAGAACTCCAGAGATTGAGAGCCTCCGTCCCAAGTCACCCCCACAAAAGAGCCAGCAGCAGCAATGCATGCCTGCAATGGGCTCTAGCAGTTCTACAAACAGGCGGTCTGTCATGAACTCCTCACAGAATGTTTTGACGGTCGTCAGCTCTGAAACAACAATGCCAGTTTCATGGCCTTCCACCCCAATTGCAGGTTTTGGTATGCCTGAATAGTTTTGTTCAAAGGGAACCATTCATTTATTCCTATACGATCTTCATTATTGATGTGTACATTCACTTTTCCATGGCAGACGTGTTAATAATTATCTTGTATCATCAATCATCCACTAGGCTGCAATTGGGTCCTTTTCAAACATAAATTCATGCATGGCCATAGGATTCAATTCCTCATATATTGAAAAACATTCTTTTTAAAATTTCGTCATCTTACAAGATATTTCTAGTTTGTCTCTGATGGCTTGACATTTCAGCATCTGTTGCTACTTTCTTCCAGCTCCATTTGACATCCAACATTAGATTGGTCAGCTTTTCTGAATAAATCAAATACTGACTTATAGAATTGTAGTATGAAGCATATGTGGCTACCCAACTGTGAGGTTTCCTGAGCTTTTCATACAGATGGATAACTCATGAGAAGTTTCTGGAGGGCACTGTAGATATTGCTCAAGATACTTGCATTTGAGATCTTATCAATACTGGAGTCGATTTGGCAATCAGTCAGTCACTGGTGCAGTTCCTTTCTCTACTGTTCACTTATCAACGAGAAGCTTTTGCAGTGTCATGAAGTGTGTGTAACTTCCATTTATATCTACTGACTGAACCTCCTTTATCCAAGAAATATCACTTCGATCCCTCATCAATGAATCATACTCATTCCAAATTCAGGTTCAGAGGTAAAGATAGCATTCCATCACATGATCAGTTACTGTGGTTGTTTTAACTTTTAGTCCCATCCCATCACCTGCAGAAAACTAACATAGTTGCAGACTTGTAGGCATCAATTGCTGTGGAGACGTTGTCAGGAAATCTTTGTTGGTCGAGCCGTCCCAGCAAATAATTGCCATGAAGAATGGCCATGAAGAATGACCATACAGAATGATGTGGTTTTTGTGAGCTGAGCCATTTCAACAAACAAAAGCCATAGGAAGATGTTCGATCATGGCTTGGGCAGTAAGCTCACCGCAGGAGGTGCTGTGTCAATTTCTGAGTTCCATCAGGCACCTGGTTTCCCATAAGTCCAGTTCCATGATTCCATCTGACTGTCAGGTGTCCTTGGGTTTTTGCATGTCGTAAAGTTTCTCCTCCTTCACATTAAGGGGTCCATCATCTTCAACGTTGAATCTTTATCTGCAAACTGACTATCAGGTGTCCTTAGGTTTTCATATATAGTGAAATTTCTTCTTCACATTCGAGGGGTTCATCTCAGCAACTTCAACTTGAAGCTTTATCCGCAAACTGACTACAGCTAGCAATCCTTTCACAATTTTTATCCAGTATTAGTACTGCAAGAATCAGATTTCTAAAGTTTTCACCCACTCCGATGATATGTGGTACCTGGGGAGGTCAAATCTTCAGTGTTCAGCACCGTACTGCTACAGTATAGTCAGCATTGCCGACTCTAAGTTGGTAGGCGCCAAAATTTGTTCTCAGACAGGTCGTTTTTCTGAAAGCGAAATTGCCAACGAACATATTGTACCTATCATCCTCTTGAGCTGGACTAATCTATGCCACCTTCGCTTTTGAAGAAAACATGTGTGATTCTCAAGCCACTGGGAGCAATGGGTTTGTTGATCATTTTTTCGTGGTACCAAGAAGGCCTGGTTGCAAATGTGGGGCATTTTTCTGAATTCCTTTTGGAATTCTCTGAACATGGTCTAAATCTTGGCAAATAGTGACGCTAGGCAGTAAATTGATCCAGGCTTTTACAGCGTATGAAGTTGATGTACCAGACTTCATGTTTAATAACTGTAAGCTTTTCTAAGAAATGTTATTCATTGACAAGTCTGTACATTAAAAAACGATGAAAAATGTGAAATTCGTGTTTTGTATGCATAGAAGTTTGTAAAACTTGTTCGAAACAAATCAATGATCTGTAAAATATTCTATTGCAAATTCATTTTGTAGACCACTTGATATCACAATTGTTTTGGGGCATGCCTGATCAGGTATTTTGTGTTTGGGAAAGTAAGAAGAGAAAATGATTTTTGAATCCTCCTTTTCCTTTTTCCCCTTGGAAAAATAACTCAATCAAAATCTAATTATCTACTCTACAAGAATGCCTAATATACTTAGTTTAACATGTATCTGTTAATTTCTGTTATTTATCCGATTAGTCTTTTCTTTGCCAAATCGCCCGACGCTTATGCCATTTTCAATCTAATCTGGATGTTATGCGTGTCATACATGCACTCTTTTTTCTATGGTGAAAGTTTTGAACAAAATCTTTACTACTCTATTTGCCAAGTTAAATAATGTATTCATTATAAAAAGACAGAAAAAGGGATAAGAGCACTATCATTTTTTTTTTTTGCGAAATGGTACATCAAATTTGGTGCATGGACAAAATTCATTGTCAGTTTTTCCCCAGAAAGGGTGGATTTCTGCTGTCGGATCCAAACAAAATGTTTCCTTTATGGCACATCCAAATTGACACTACGCAATTTCGTGTTAATCACATACTCTTCATAGAATCATAATGATGAAAAGTTTGACGACATGCTTGTACTCTATCTGGTTCCTGACTTGGAAATTGGAACTACATCTGATATAACCGGCAGGCTTAAACAAGAATTTAATTGCATTACATCTCGGATGAAACTAGTGATTATCCTGTTAAGAGTTCAGTTTATGATCGGCCACACGAATTTTCCTTTATGATAACCCTTCAGATTGCCAACTACCAATTGGTCCACATGTCGAGGATCGAGTGATTAGTCTGAGTCCAAATTATATGAATTAAGGTCCAATCCCCGCGTCCAAATCAGCGGTACCATCTTAAACCCATATTCCATTGGTAAGAAAAGAACAGGATATGTGCAACAAGAACCGAGCAATTATAACCCATAAATTAAATAAATGACCATATTTCTAAACGTAGCAAGAAAAATAGAAACAAAATGGTTTTATTTTTTTTGGGTGGGGGTGGGGTCAGGGGGTTGTGCAACCATATAGAAAGAGCTCAAATTGTCGAAAGTATTACCATCTTCATATTAATGACTCGAAGATACTAACATGGGCAAACATACCGTAGAGTAGGCAGCCCTCGTCTCGTGACTATCATAGATGCTATATTTTAAGGCTATTTACCTTTAGACAATATGGTAGCATAGGTACTTAAACTTGAGATGTTAATGAATTGCGGTGTGCAACTGCCGCGCCTGGCTCGGCGAACAAACATAGCGGTGGCAGAGGTTGACCCAAGAAAAAAAAGAGAGAGGAGAAATTGGAGAGGGCAACACCAAAGGATTTATAGCTAAGGGGTTATGAATCAGTAGAAGTAAGCAACAATCACCAAGCCATCCCCGCTAGCTAGCAGCGACCCCAACGAGATTACCGGGAAGCAACAGCAACGTCCACGCACTCCCTCACCTTACGGAAGCAAAAGCTCGTCGTGCTGCGCAGTGGCCGGTGGGCGGTGGCCGCCTGGCTATGCCGATCGAGCGGGCGAGCCCTTGACAAGCGCGAGGTCGCGGACTGCGACGGCGCGACGGCAAGGGGCCCTCTTCCGCTGGTCGCCGAAGCATGGCAGGATGAGCATGACATCCAGCTAGCGAGCGAATAACCAAACAATCTCACCACAATGAAATCATGATAGGTGAAAGGCACACCATTGGAGCACAAGTTCAAACAAGGGGGTAATATGCTGTTCTACTGTTCTTCCATCCAATCTACTCCTTGGTTTTTTCTTTGTTTTCTTTCACATAAACAACGCATTTTGTTTATATTTGAAACTTAAAATATGGTTTACATTCATATTTGTTATGTAACACTGGCGCTATATAATGTTTACTGATACTACTACAAATATTTGTTATCCAACACGCATGTAGGAGCACAAGTTCAAAAGGGGGTAATATTCTGTTTTATGTCTTCAATCCAAATTAATTACTCATTTTGCTGTTTCATCAGAACAAGCTAGGTGTATTTCAGCTATGCACCAGTTGGAAAATCTTAACTCTAATTTGCAAAGTGCCAGTTTAACTCAGGAAAATGATGAATGACATTACATATGGGGAAATTCTTTTATATAAAGCAAAAAGACTACATGATCTTCACTTTGCACATACTCAGCCAGAGATCCCCTTGGTTTTGATTTGGAAAAGTAGATGCACGATATAATTGGAAGTGTTTTTTTTTATGGCTGCTGCTAAATGAAAGGTTAAACGCTAGACATTTTGCAAAGAGCGCATTATACTCCCCACAAAAAAAGAAGAAGAAGAGAGCGCATTATACAGTACAAGGTGGGCAGTACTATGTTCTATTTTTCACATGTCAGTTTGCAAGATGTTGTTGGAGGTATCTTGGGATACAATGTCAGGATAACATGAATTTTATGAACATGGTTGTCACTGCAAAAATTCAATTTCAGCATTCTTTCTTTGTGGAAGTGGTAGCTATCTCGGTTTGGAGTATTTGGTGCAGGAGAAATGACTTTATCTTTATGAATGTTAACCCAACATTTGGAGCATGGAAGCATCACTTCAAGGAGGGTTTTGCCCAACATGTACATAGAGCAAAGGAAACAGATCAAACACACTGGACATCATGGATTGATAGTTTACTATGATTTGCCTTGTACATTCTTTTTTTGTAAATACGAACATGTGAAAATATTAAGCTCTTAATAGAAAATCACAGTAGGAGCCTCTGCTGCTATTTTGGGTAAAAACAGCTACGTGTATTTCCTATGTACACACTATAACACATATTTGTTATAGTGAACAAGTATGTGTTATTTTTTTTTTTACATAAAGAACACATTTTTTTTAATATTTGAAACTTAAAATATGGTTTACATGCATATTTGTTATGGAACACTAGCACACTATATAATGTGTACTGATACTACTACAGCAAAAGGCGAAGTACTTGTGAGTTTGTAGGTCTAAAATTAAGTTTTGATATCCATATCTATAAATATTTTGATATAATAGAATAATAATTATATAAATTTGTCTTGCAAGTTATGTGGTATCATTATTTTCTATAAAATTCTCAACTCCGCTAGTAGAGATATATCTGGTAAATATGCAGTGGAAGCCACTACTTAAAAGTTTGGAAAAGAATTTCAAAACAATCTCACACATAGCTAATGTGATATTAGATCACAAATTAAAAAAAATTCGTTGTTTGCATTTTTTGTATATCACAAATGAAGTTGAGTTTGATCTTTCTTATGGTTATCTAATATCCACTTTTTTTTGGATTTTTCAATACTTATGCAGTGAATTCTGAATTTCCACCTAAGTTGTGGTTTCCACTGCATATTTTCTTGATGTATCTCATTAATCTACTTTGCAATCTAGATCATCACAATGGGTGGTACGTATCTTTTCTCATTTTCCAAGAATTAGCCGGAGGTCAATCCTTGCAATGTAGCTTCTTCTTTTCTCACGTAAGATTTGACTGTCAGATACTGTACAACTGTACTAGACAGAATGTGCACACTATACTTGGTTAGGATAATTACAACTGTAACTGTAGCCTTGCCATTACAACACTAAAATCTTGCTTTTAATTTTCAATGACCAATATGAGCAGAGGATGTGTACTATATAGTGCTTCTTCCTCCCTCTAGAATCTGAATCAATCAACCCCTGTCATGATCAAGAAAAAAATTGGGTGCGCGGCGATGATAAATAGGGCTAAAGACTCAATGGTCCCCTCCAAAAAAAAAAAAAAACTAACTTCGTGCTTTCTGTCAAAAGTTTTCTTGCATGAGTTCTAAAGCAACCAAGGCAGGTAAGTGAACAACCATTCCATGCCTGGAAATTAATTAGAAGAAGACATGCTTGTTTGTATAGTTTGAACAGTGTAAAAAGGTGAGGCAAGAAATAAAGCTGTCCAACGATTTGTCCAATTCAATAGTTTTTACTTTTAAACTTATTTTGGAATAGAAGATCATGCGTTTTCCATATCATAAGCTTGAAATATGGATGACTAGTAATCGATCATAGCATGTATACTCTTTGACTAAAGGAGACAGGGTAAGCAGTCAGAGTGTGAAAACCATTTTCACAAGGCACACTACCAATCAAGCAAGAGAAGATCTGTTGATGGAGAGATCTTTGTTTGGATTGAACCATACCTATGTGAAATAGGTAGATGCTTTTTTGCAGAAGTCACACAGAGAAGTAGCATGGAAATGGCACATTTACTGTCCAAATTTCCGAAGATCTCTAAGTAGTAGAACATTTCTTGCAAAGCCGACGACTCTGACTAGCTGGTTGCAGCCATTTTATTACCCTGATGCTAATAATTCTCACTTCAGCATTCATTAATCCAATTGGACAATAGACGGCTCAAATCAATGTTCCTTCAGAGACAAAGAAAACAAAAGTTTTTGCCGCACAATAGTCGCTTGTTAACTACTGTACAACTGTCACGCATCGATTCAGAAACCATCCTATTATATGTAATACAGAGCACAGATTCAAGCATAATATTGGCAATTTCTCAAACCTGATCAGATCGTCACAATGACGTATACCGTATTGCATACTAACCTTTGACAATCGAATTCAGTTTTTTACCTTTTTATCACAACACGTTTCACTTTTATTGTGACGCACGACAAGTGTCCGGCAAAGTCAATAAAAATTTGCAACGAGACGAGAACACGAGACAAACACAGCAAAAACGACATAGGCTGAAATATCGTTTTCTTCAGTAGAACAAACAGTGACCAAACTTTCATCCCTCTTTCTCCCATAGCTAATGGAAGTATGTTATTACAGCCAATGAGACAAATGTACAAATCATTTTCACCATGAGAGATCGTTGTCAATGCGTTGTTGTCATTACATAACTCCTCGACAAGTGTAAAGTAGTATTCATGGATGCACATTAATGCAGTTCCAATGAGAGAAAAAAAATCAGGATTATTAACCATAGTCTTCTTGATACTACCTTCTTCTGTTGGATCATATCCGTTTGGTGATGTGCTGATCAAGAGTGATTGCCTGAATGAATTAAATAGGATTGCGAAAGCTAAGGAACAACCACACAGATTTGAAGTAAACATATTTCATCATCATCTTCTGTCTTGAACATTGCACTCCAAGTTGAGAATTTCACTTTCTTTACCTCTCTTTTTTGAGAAGTACAGAAAGATATGGTTTTCAAGAGATTGATGCACATTTGGCTCTTGTACATAAAAAAAGAGGATCAGGTAATTTTTCAGGGAACACGCAAAATGCTTGTGTGTCTAATATATATTAGGAAATCAATGGAAGACCACGGATTATTGGGTGACCTGGGAGCATATCAAACAAAAGATGAATTGTTCCTTTCATGGTGAGACAGCTGAATCTGAAGAATTAACGATGGATTTTGTACACCAAATTAAGTCGGCTAATTTCGTTTTCTGAACCCGGCTGGTTCTACATGTTCTTTGAAACGTAGCAGAATAATACACCCACAACAGGCAAAAACAAATGTAGAAGACAACATGAAGAAAACATGATAGTTTTAGTCAAGATAGCAATACAACATGCCCATTTTATTTCGCCTGATCTGATTAACGAGAAAAGAAAGCATCTGGAGACTGTTTTGGGGTACAAAATTCATGCAGAAAGATGGTTACTGTTCAGAAGGAAAAAAAAACATGGGGAATCCGAGATCATGCAGGTCTTATGTTCAATCTTAATCATGTGCCCACTCTAATTAAAGTTCTCATCGAGGTCGACTATTTGTCTGGTTAAGGCCACATATATTATACAATGTCCCTTTCTCTAATTAATGCTGTTGTCTTAACCTAATTGTTTGGCTTATCTCACCAAGGTTCCAAAAAGACTTAAGCCACACCTGCAGAGATCAATGGTAAATTAGTCCATGACTTTAGGTTGGCTAGGTTACAAAAAAATTAAGGTGTTTATGTTGAAACTATGGATGGTTGATGTGTGAATTCTGTTGACTTGTGCATTATTATTTTTTATGGTGTACAAAATTACAGAATGTCTATTACTACTAGTTTTTATTGATAACAATGGATAGAAGTGTATTTCAACAGCTCACTATGTTTGACTCAGTTTCACCAACTTTCATCAGTTTTGTAGCCACACGTGCTGGCTGGCCACATCTGTTTGCTGTCCGTCAATAATAGTTCAACTGATGAGACATAAATGTGTTTTTTTTTCTCAACTTAAAAACAAGGTTTGGTTTGCAGTGTTAAAATTTTCAACACATTAAGATTGACATAAAGTACAATTCTAACAAGATTTTCAATGCCTCGATCAAAACCCTTATTTATTTTTGTTGACACATTTAGACCCCAGGTAACCATTAATTTACACGACGCAAACAAAAATCAACGCTCTGAATAATTACACGAATAATTAATGGATGATCGACATATCACCATCATCAAGTTAATTAAAATTAATTGCTTGCATCAAGGTGCTCTGACTATGTCGATCGTCGACAGCCTTAACTAGGTGTTGGTAAGTCTTCACCATCACATTACAGGATTGGGCCCGATGTTTCTCCTCCCAAATTAAACAGAGCACTGCCAGCGTTCTTGGAGTCAATTAGCAGGATGCATGGCACTCTCGTGGTCGTCGCTATTCATTGAGCTGCCCTTTCCAGCATATAATTAACTTCCTACAGTTGTAATTATGTATGTGTAGGCATCAGTTTTTACTGACATTTTAACCACCACATTTATTCAGGCATGCGTCAACCTGGCTGTACATAGTTAAGCCCTACGTCACTGCACGGACTACATCTTACTATCTTTTTCTAAGAGATGTTAAGTCACTTCTTTTGTGTCTGTTAATTGCTACCGCTAGCTATGGATTTTAAGGCTTGTTCACTTTGTGTCAAAACTAATCTTACCAAATTTTGGTATCTCTAAATTTTAATATGGCAACAAAGTGAACCAGATTTTACTATCACAACCTTACTAATCCCTACCAACTTTTGGTAATTCTATAAACTTTTACTCACAAAACTATACCAAATTTTGGTAAAGTGCTAAACCAAGCATCACCTCCACATTTTGACCTTGTCAAAAATTTAGCATTGCCAAATTTGGCTTTACCAACAAATAGTAGGGTTTATTTTGGTAATAAACTGAACAAGCACTTAGAGCCGTGTCATCACAGTTCCCACGGCTATTCCAAAACCGTACATGAAACCTTAGTTTCATACGGCTCCTCTATGATCAGAAAAAAGGAAAGTACTGTTTCATTTCGTTATTATCTTCTTGGGCGTAGTTAGAATTATCTAAGATAAAATCGATTTCAACGTCCTAAATTAGACCAAAGGAATTCTGTCTGCTAGAAAAAAACGCTTCCGAATTCATCTCATCCTTTATAATATAATGGTACTTTTTCTTTGTTCAGCAATAACTTAATCTTGGAATAAAACACTCGTTATAGCAATTAATAAACGAAAAGAGTTGGGTATTAGTTCATGAAGAATTCTGTATGAATATAAGATTTTTTTTATTGCATTCCATATCTTTTGTCCTATTCTTCTTTCCCCGAGGGGTATTTAAAAAGAAAAAAGGAATAAAGGGTTAATTCGTTTAACAAGTGAATGGGAACATGGATCGAAATCTGAAGAAAGTACTACTTGCTCATTTCCACCAATTTCAAGTCCTTATTATGATTCCTTTTATATAATAGCTTGATACTAGTGATGTTTAAAGAAAGACATTTATCTATTTACATCTACACTAGTTGGGTATCTTTGAGATAAATTCCCACATAAATTTTTTTAAAAAACTCTCAAAGTACTAAAATATAAGGATTTATGGAGTTTTATACCGGTGTTAAGAAAGTATGTGTAATTAAATACAATGTCTCTGATTGGTTATGGTTGAGATGAGAAAGTATGTGGTCAAATTAAATGGGGAAAGTTGTGGTTGGTTAAGATGAGGATTAAGTGTAGAAGAAGTTGTTATATTGTTGAACAAATTTTGGAGAGAGTAATAAACAACTAGGTGCTTATTAAATCATGGAAAATTGGAAAATCTAGCAATAATTAAGACTCCAAACCAAGTATACAACACTATGTTTATTAATTTCAAAATAAAAAAAATGTATCATTAAGAACAAACCTAAAACTAGCACTTAATGACAATTACTAAATGAGGAACTATTAAGCGACGAAAAAAGTATTGGGCTTGATTCTATATAAATGTTGTAATACTAATTAAATTCGAGTTTTAAATTAAGTACTTAAAAACAAACCACTTCCAGTAAATTTTGGTTGCATTTATAAATAGTCTATGCAAATGCACCGATCACCTACCAGTAATCTCTCCATATCAAAATATAATCTTTCCTAAAAATAAATTTAGACAACTACTTATCTAGCTAGATCTAATTATATTTGGGACGGAGGGAGTTTATAGTAAACCATAAATTTGTCTCCAAAGAAAACCTACCATTTTTTATTCTGCTCAAGGTGCGCTCTTGAAAAAAGTTTAAAAATTTCGGCCAGGATATATACATGGTATCTCCAAATTATCGCATTAATATACCGGTATTACCAAAATTTTAGCGCCCCTCAACAATGTTTTCCCCCTTTGGTAGCTGGAACCCTATAGCTATCTCCAGATCACTAAACATGAACATCTCGAACCCACTAACTACAAGCATATCTAAAATGATCCCCACCATGTCAATTCATCCATTGAAAACATATCTAGCGACAAATTAATCCTCAAGTACGTAATATTCCACGGCAAAGAATATATATATAGACATATAGTTATCCCCAACAAACATGCATATCCATAACCATCTCTCTTCGCCAAACGTTGATAAGCTAGTCCAACAACGGAGCACGCTGTACATGATCAATTGTCACGTTGATTCACGTATACACAGGCCTAGCAGACGACATTGTGGTACAATCAAGTTTTAGTGGTTTAGGAGCAACGTACTAAACGTTTTCCCCGGTTACGTCATCTTTCTCTGTTAATCAACGAACGAACTTTAATTAATTTTATTTATTATGGCCCCTGGCATGGCTAGCTGCTAGGTATACCCATTGCAATAAATGCAAGCAGCCAGAAGCAGCCTCAAGTGCCAAAAGATTAATCGCACACTGGAAAAATGCAAAAGTAATCAAGGAGAAGACTCCAAAGAGCTTAGGCAGCTCCATCTCTGGCCCGGCCAGCTGAGGCAGCTCTATGGCTAGCTAGCTAAAGCTTATTATTTATACCCATGGCCATCCAGGGCCTCACCCTCTAGCTCCACCTGCCATCTCTCTCCCCCTAGCTATCTCCCCTCCTTGCTTGCCACTGTGCAAAGGCTCACACCCTGATCGAAATTGATCAGTGTGGAGCTACGCACTTGGAGTCGATCACTGGCTGAGAGGTAGCTGCCTTATCTCTCTCAGACGATCGACCCAGGAGCTGACAATTCAGGAGTAACAAAACGTAAGTTTTTCTTCTCGAAATCTGTTTGTTGTACATCCTATGATGTTGTGTTGTCCTCATCAAAAATATGTGCGTAGCTTACATATGCAGTATATATTGCAATACACATGGTTACGAATATTTGTTGATCGAGTTTTTTTTTTCAGCGTTTACAAAGGTATATTTAGAAGTTAACTCGTGAGAGGAGATTAGGGCACTGTTGTTTGTTAGATCGTTTTAGACTAGTTATTCATGGGAAATTTCGACTCAAACAAATCGTAGGTATACGTCGCGCTTATATGTGTGTGCTTGATACTATCGCTTATATATAATCACCTAAGATGAGATCTTCCAACTATGTCGCATGTACGTAATTAGGTGCGTAGAACGTCCAGACCTTATAGTTAACTAGCTAAGCAGTCAGAATCATGATTGGTAGACAGTGAGCTGTACTGGGAGCTAGAGCCGGGAAGGAGAACTGTGCATGCATGTTAGCTGCCGTACGATTTGTTTTTAGAAATTTTTTGGATACGTTTTTGTGAGGAGGGGATTACTGTATACACAATTAACTCTCTTCATGATCTGATTTGGCTTGTCAGCTGATGAATTTTATCAATTAAAAAGACCACTTTATAACTTTAGGTTTAAGGGTATATGGATATATGCCTCCATAGCCTAGCTAGCTATTTGGAAAATCAAATTAACCTTCGGTCGTGAAAGCGAAGCATGTGCATGAAGTGGAAGATTGGCTTCAAGAAAAACACCAGCTAGCGTGAGTGATCATTGTATTTCAGTAATATTTTCATATGTCTGAGGTGCGGATGTGAGGAGAGGAGAGAGCTAGTATTTTGGTTGATGCAGTTATAGAGCACTTTCCTCTTGTTTTTTTGTGTCTAGATGATTGTTCAAGTGTAGTTTTCTCCCTTCTGTCCGGGATGTAACTTAGTGCGTTCGGTGCTCTTTCGCTAGTGTTTTTTTTTTAATCTTCCAATGCAATGATACACAACTCCCTTGTGTGTACTTGAAAAAAAAGTATTTCAGTCACCGTTTACTTTTGAAGAAATTTTAAGGTCTCAAGAAGTTCATACCTCCTGATACTAAGGTACTTAGAGTTACAAAATTTTACACTAAAATATGTGACATCTCCCATACCGTCAAGAATCATAAAATTACCTTTACTTTTGGAAAATATGTTTGTTTTATGGTATAAGTTTGAATCAAGGTTATATTAGGTACAAGATTAGAAATTAAATGAGCATTCTAAATTAGTATGTCTGTGATGACTCCCTATATGTCTTAAAAAAATTTCATGCAAATTTGACAAAGCTCAATACATTAATATAAGGGAATGCTATGTTTCTCTTGCTTAAAAAGTCTATTTTATTCACTTCAACTATTTTATAGGTGCACTTAACCTCTTGAACTACTTTAAAGCTCATTTTACATTTAAACTATTTAAAACAACTCACTATACTCATTAATGATGTTTCTCTTTGTACAAGTCATACTGTAAGAGCCATAGACGATGAAATAACCTGTTTCATAAAATATTTTTCAAATTTTACATGACAGTTTGTGTCTAGTTTGATGTATCAATGTTTAAATCAGTTTTAGTTGCTTCTAACCTGTTCAAACAATTTCTAAAAATTCTAGAAAAGGTTGAAACCTAAGGTGTAATGTGTTATCCATCATCTATCCCACGGAACTTCAACTTAAAATATATCTTGTATAAAGAGGGAAAAAAGAAATAACGTTATGAAATAAAATGAGCCATTTTAAAGTAATTCGAGGGATATATTAAGTATAAAATTCTTTAGGAGGATAAGGACTTAATAAATAATTTAAGGGACTAAAATGGGCCTATTTCTTTTCTTAAAACTATATATGATTTTGTGTTTATTAAGAGCCATATCTTTCAAACAGTGAAATCAAAAGAACAGACCATCAAGCTTTGGAAAATCTACAGTAAACAAGATTATTTGAACCCCCACGGATTATCTGGTTGGTAGGACTTAAACCATGGCCATTGATTAGCGGCGCACCATAAGGCGGCACGTACGCCAGCTGTTGGTCTAACAAGCTGTCAGCTTATCATCATGAATGTCACTATAGTACATAGACATGAAAACTACTACATTAAAGTTAATCAGTTTATATGTAAGGGAAGAAGTCGTAGTGCTAATCATAAGGAATAACACCTTATTTATTAAAAAAAAATCTTTTTCCTCTTTGAAGAATCTCCCCTAGTTTTTATGTGTCATCCAAACAGTCACAAAAATAAAAAATAATTTAAAAAATTTAACAAGATATTTCATCCGTCATAAGCTATGGCTAATATATTTTAGAATGGATGGAGTAGATAATATACGGTATATTACTCTATAAACAATAAAATTTAAATTTAACCTACCAACTCTTAAAAAAAATACTTTAGAGAATGCTAATGTCAAGCCTTTAAAACTTGAACTATAAATAATTTTTAAAAAATATTTATTTTATAAACGTTAAGGTATAGATTACTTTAAAATTATTTTATTGATATTATTGTAATAGAAAATAGACCGTGTTTTTATTAAAAGGATAAATATTAAGGGACCATTGGGTTTGCATCCCGTCATAAATGCATATACATATTTATGATTATCGCTATAAATATCTAAGTACCTGAGAAATTAAACCCCTCTCATTGCCGACTTCGTTGGAGGAAAATAGCTAGCTGTGACCTATATCCCTTTTGCCCCCAACCTCCCTCGCCTAGCTTGCCGGCCAAACGGGCCAAGTACGTACGTACATCCCGGATGATGAGCTAGCTTTGCTAACGTTTTTTATGTACAACCGCCCGCCCGCCCTTGACGGCGCCCAGTAGCGCGCGGTCGCCATCGTGTGTGAGATAACGAGAGCATCGGAGTAGCACACTAGGCCCAGCTGAAACACATTATCTACCCAACTATTATCATAAATTATCCATTTAATTATAAAGATAAGTTAAATATTTTAAGGGATAAGCTTAATGAATAGCTTAGAGCAAATGCTCTAATCAAATACAAGACAAGACGAAGATTCTTTTGATATAATATAGTATAGGAACTTTTTGCGACCAAGCCGGCGAGGTGTACTGCCTAAGTACGGTCAGGTTCGCGGCTGGCGCCCCGGTCGTCGCGCACGCGCGTAATTAACTGACATGACCGCGATTGCTACAATCCAGGCTGTATATGAGTATCGATCGATCTCTCTCATTTCATCACAAATTGTGCAGTCGACAGAGACTCCAACAACTTGATCCGGGGCATACATGCATGCACATGCCTAGAACGTCTTGATTCCCAACCTTCGAAGGTTGTGGTGGTGATTTGTGAGTTGTGACAACTTTTCTCAAAGTCCATGCAAGGAGAAAATGTACCCAGTTCTTGATATTTAACGATACATTTGCATCTATATATTTAACGATATTAATTATGCACCAATTGTGTAACAGTTCAAACTTTTCTTTTTGCCGCATATGATTGCACGGATCACCACGGCAGTGGCGGCTATAGCAAATAACCTGTTCATATCTTTTGATACTAGTCCTAACATGCATGACGTACCATTAGCAAGCTGTAAATATGTACATGTGAATCGTACCCACCGCACTTAGCCATACATATGACTGAAAGTTCATTTTTCTCAATGAGATTATTTTGAAATTATCATTTTCCGTATTGTTGATATGATTGCAAATGAAATTGCAAACCATATGAACATTTCACTGAAAATGTGAATATTTTACCAAAATTCTCATTTCAATGTTTTTCTTAAAGCTAATACTCCATATTTATTTATGACAAGACTAACTAAAAAAGCAACTTCTTCAATGAAGGTAGATGGCTAGTAATTATTCAATCCGTAAAACCTTTTGAACGCTTTTGCAAGGTTGACTCCACAAAGAAATTATGCAGTACACATCAAAATTACTTGGCACCACAGAAGCACCATATATGCTCCAGGGTGTAAAGCCAACAGATATTTTGATATTTTAGTGGCCATGCATGCAGTTTAAGAAGCCAACTGATGGCAGTGGTGAATTTGTACTTTGAAATGCCTACTTGTAGGGTTGTAGTCAAAGCTAGAAGTAATCTGGTAAATATGGTAGGCCCTAATTAAGAGTAATTAAAATAACAAAAATACAAAAATAGTTTTCTATGTTAATTAAATCTCGTAAATATGTTTTCTATGTTAATGTGGTGAATTACTGATGAGTTACTGTATCAATGTGCACTCTAAGACACTCTAAGACACCATAGGAAAACAATTTTTATGAAAATAATTCAGGAACCGATTACGATTTTTTTCTCTCTTTAGAGACGAAAAGTACTGCAGCGCAGTTCTTGACCCAAAATGTCATGAAGTGAGAATAACGTATCTTTATGTTGTTTCTGCATTCACTTCAGCCAAAGGCACTTCACTCTGATCTAATCACAGGTCAATCCACTTTGCTGTGAATTTGTGATGATGCACTAGCCATGTGACGACTTCTTATACCATCTCAAAAGGCCCAAAAAAAAAAGAGTGACCACTTCTTATTCTCATCTGTATTTTGGGCCACCAAAAGTACGAGAGAATTACTATATTGTACACACAACAGTACAGAACTCACCTCACTGTCACACATCCATGGACATACTGACGTAAAATTTTGGACCTATTTCTTAATTTCTGGTCCCATATTAGTAAGAAGTTTTCACACTGAACCAGCCAATTTTGGGCTGCACAAGCTACTTTTTTCGTCCTTAAAAAAGTTTATTTTTCTACGTAAATCTGAACACTCTTGTCTAGATTATAAGTCTAGATTAGTATAGAAAAATAAAAGTTATTTTTGAAACAGAGATAGTAGCTACGACTAGTACCACAGAGTCCATAGTTGAGATGCAGTGGTAGCTAGTATTTGGTCCATGGTGATTGGTGAATGTGTTGAAGTAAAACAATGATTATCTGCTTGTCTTATGTGGTACTTTCGATCCTTAGAGTACGTGCAATTAACCTTTTTAACTTCGACTATTGGCATTTTTCATAAATAAACTTACCAAGTTGCTTCACCTAAATAATTCTCACTGGGTTAGCAGAATTATTGAAGTTGCTGAATAGTGTTCCTATAAAGACATTAACAAGAAGCCTAGCAATGCTGAACTAGTTCGGAGACAATGTTCTTTTCAGTGTCAGCACGAAATCGTTTTGTTTATTTTGAGTTGATCAAAGTTCCCAAAAGTTCATATGAATCAATACATTTAACCAGTTAGGTCAAGAGTACCTTCGTACTTTCCTTTTCTCATTTACGAGTGCCAATGTATTAAATCATAGCTCGCGGCCATGTGCGCGGAGGTCTATTGAAGTTATCATTAAAAATCAAAATCTAAATCCCTATTACTACTATATTGAAGCTATAAACGTAGTTTTGTAATTAAATTGGTCCAAAACCTTTTCGTCCGCACACCATCAACTGACCAAGCCCAACCAAGCTCACTCTGCTCAGTGCTCACCCGAGCGGGCGAGCCATGCATGCTTTGCCACGCTATCTGATTCAGACCACATACACGATACGGGCAGCAGCCACGGACCGAGATTGGTTTCCCATTTCCAGCAGGAGCAGATGCGCAGAGAGAGCCTGGACGCTTATAAATACCCATGTTTTTCCGCCCAACCTCGAGGAGATATCACAAGCGCCCGCCGCCGCCGACGACGAGCGAGAGTGACTCCCACTCCGACGATCTTGGACTTGTATAAGTTACCGTCGTCGTATCGTGTTGACTTATAGCTGCCATCTTTCGTCCCGATCGATCGAGGCGGCCGGGCTGCTTGATTGAACACCGGCGGTCTCCGCCGCTGCCGCTGTGATCGAGGTGAGCAACATGAAAAAATAGCCGACGGGTGATGCCGCCTATAAGCCTATTCTTAGCAACGCGTGACCCTGTTGCTGATCCTGCAAACGTACCGTGCATGCGTTCCACGGCGGCACACGCGGCCAATCTCGTGACTGGTTCTTGCATGATTTTCTTCAGTTCGTCTGATCGCATCGCATCGAATCCTCTGTGCATTGATCGGTTTGTGCTTTTTTGTGCAGTTCTTGGTTTGGTTGATCAGTGAGCTACTGGCCAGGGAGAGAGGAGGTCTCGTTCTTGTTGGATCACTAGGGTTCTTGGAGATTTAATTTGATCGGAGACGACGAAGATGGTGCTGGCGAGCACGCCCAAGGTGGTGCTGGGATGCGTGGCGTTCACCATCTTCTGGGTGCTGGCCGTGTTCCCGTCGGTGCCGTTCATGCCGGTGGGGAGGACGGCGGGGTCCCTCCTCGGCGCCATGCTGATGGTGCTCTTCCGCGTCATGACGCCGGAGGAGGCCTACGCCGCCATCGACCTCCCCATCCTCGGCCTCCTCTTCGGCACCATGGTGGTCAGCATCTTCCTCGAGCGCGCCGACATGTTCAAGTACCTCGGCAACATGCTGTCATGGAAGAGCCGTGGCAGCAAGGACCTCCTCTTCCGCGTCTGCGTCGTCTCCGCCGTTGCCAGCGCGCTCTTCACCAACGACACCACCTGTGTCGTCCTCACCGAGTTCATCCTCAAGGTGGCGCGCCAGAACAACCTCCCGCCGCAGCCGTTCCTCCTCGCGCTCGCCTCCAGCTCCAACATCGGCTCCGCGGCGACGCCCATCGGGAACCCGCAGAACCTCGTCATCGCCGTCGAGAGCGGCATCTCGTTCGGCCAGTTCCTCCTCGGCGTCTTCCCGGCAATGATCGTCGGCATCTTTGCCAACACCTGCATCCTGCTGTGCTACTTCTGGAGGTACCTCTCCGTCGGGAGGGACCATGAGGGCGGCGTGCCACACGGCCCCGAGGTCGTCGCGGACGAGGAGGTCACCTCCCACCGCTTCACCCCGGCGAGAATGTCCCACGCCTCCTCCGTCAACGACAGCGACTGCATCAGCGAGCCGATCCGCCGGAGCGAGAGCATGAACCGCGCCGACGCCCTCCGCAGCCGGAGCTACAACTCCGAGGGTGACATCCAGGTCGCCATCCGGTCGCTCCGCGCGTCGAGCTTGTCGCGGGAGATGGTCGAGGTGTCCACCATCTGCGACCGCCGCGACGACGGCGGCCCACGCAAGATCACCCGATCGACGAGCCACCAGCGCAGCGTCATCATCGAGGACGCGCCCGACCAGCCCGGCGCCAACGGCTTCAACGACGGCGAGAAGGAGAAGGACGACGAGGTGGTCAGCAAGCAGAGGCGGTGGAAGGTGCTCGTCTGGAAGTACGCCGTCTACCTCACCACCCTCGGCATGCTCGCCGCCCTCCTCCTTGGCCTCAACATGTCCTGGACCGCCATTACCGCCGCTCTCATCCTCCTCGCCCTCGACTTCACTGATGCACAGGCTTGCCTGGAGAAGGTATGGCAAGGATCACCATCGCCATGGCCATGGTGCTCTGAACTGACAATGTCTACGGTCTTGCACTGAAAATTACTGTTCTTGTGTTGATTATTTACCAAGTGATCATTGTTGAATTTGCAGGTGTCATACTCATTGCTGATTTTCTTCTGTGGGATGTTCATAACAGTGGATGGATTCAACAGAACTGGCATACCAAACACGCTCTGGGAGCTGGTTGAGCCATATGCGAGAATCGACAGTCCGAGAGGTAGCGCGCTTCTCGCAGTCGTGATCCTTGTTCTATCGAACGTGGCATCTAACGTTCCAACTGGTAAAAGCTCTAAATTTGATGTTAATGTTCTTTTTGGATTAGTTAATATTCCGATAAGTACAAATACTGTTTACCTTCAGAAAATTCATGCACTTTCGACCTTGTCACAGTAGTACAAGTACCATATTTGTGTGGTGGTAGCTTACCCAGATCACATATGATGCAGAGGAGTTGACAATGTGGAAAAATCTTAATCATAATACTCCTATCATGTTCATGTTTACTTATGCAAAAAAAGTGCTCGATTTCATTTTTCCACTAAGGGTGCTTTTAGGATGAGGGATGGAAACCTTTTCTCCGGTATGAAAAACAAAACGGTAAATAAACATAAGATTAATTAACTATGAAAAAAATAATTTAATATGATTTAAAAAAACAACTTTAATATATATATATATTTTAAAAAAATCATTTAGTAATTTAAGAAGCGTGGGACGAAAAATAAGAAGAGGAGTTAGGAAACTAGGCTAAATAACATAGCCTAATGCTGTGTCACCTCATGTTTGGTTTTGTGCTATCTAAAAACGGAATGGTGAATTAACGTATAATTAATTAAATAAAAGTAATAAATAAATAAATATGATTTTTAAAAATAACTTTCTTATATATTTTTTTTAAAAACATATTGTTTAGTAGTTAAAAAACATATTATAAAAAATGAAAGAGTAGAAGTTTCAATGATAAATTTGAAAGCCAGTTGTTATTCAGTATGACACTGAATCACTACTATAATCTTCTATATTTACTCTTAGTAGATGGAAATAGGGACAGTAATGTTCAAACTCTTCATTTCTCCCCAAAACTCATTATTTTTTCATATTTGATAGCATCTTATTAATAGTCTTAGACATGTTGGACATACATAGATTCAGAGTTGTCCTAAATTGCTAAACAGTATGTCTATACTCAACTGCATTTCAGTTCTACTGCTGGGCACAAGAGTGGCAGCATCTGCTGCAGCAATCTCTCCTGCATCAGAGAAGAAAGCCTGGCTGATCCTGGCTTGGGTGAGCACGGTGGCAGGCAACCTCACCCTCCTGGGCTCAGCTGCAAACCTGATCGTCTGCGAGCAGGCGAGGCGTGCGCAGTTCTTCGGGTACAACCTCACCTTCTGGAGCCACCTCCGCTTCGGCGTGCCGTCGACGATCATCGTCACCGCCATCGGCCTGCTCATCGTCGTCAGCTACTGAACATGCTGAAAAGGGAGGAGTAAGTAGCAGCAAGCAAGAGTAGCAGCAGCAGTACAAGAAATTAAGAAGCTTTTACTACTATATTTTAGCTGGTTCCTTCCACAAGGTAAACAAAATGGAAGGAAGCAGCTTTGAATGAATGAAGATGGGGACTGAACTGAAGTGCTGAGTTCAGCTGAGAATTTAAGGGAGAAATGTGATACTTGTAATGTGTTTTTTGTTGTAGCTGGTTTTTATGCTTTGTACTTTAATCTTTTCATGCATGCGCGAAGCAAATTAAGAGCGAGGTGTGTAGCTAATCTGCTAAAAAGAAAAAAATAAGGGGCATATTGTTTGTATACGATGATAATGATGCTACAGTAATATAATTATAGTAGTTTTTTTTTAAATATAGTAGGTCTGGTTTATATCTACCATATGGAGAGTGGTAATAATATGTTAAAGAAACCCAACTGATTAGACTGTGAGAACAATATCTTTCACATATAACAATAGATAGGCAGTGTTGGATCTCTGATCATATGTAAATAACGAAGTGTCTGACTTGGGATCAACAAAACCAAGGGACAGGAGGTGAGTGGCGAATCTATTATGCTAAGTACGAGAAGCCTGTTTCACCATAGAGAGACTAATTGAGTTGATAGATAAAATTTGGTCATAATGAGTCAATAAAACCAGAGAGTTGTATACAGTAGATTGTCTTTATCAGAATACTATGTAAGGATGCATTTTTAACATGCAACCGATAAATAGGCCAGTTGTGAGATAGAATCAAAGACAAAACCACCTGAACTGTCACTGGCTTACCACTGGACTGAAAGTCTCATCATAATTAGCACCCGGTCATTGTGTAAAACTCCGCAGAACCCAGCGTAGCGATCAAGCGAACCATTTGTAAGTAGCTTGTAATGATAAATCCACTTGCCAGTCATCAGATTGACTCCAGGAGGCCAAGGAACAAGACTCCATGTGTCATTGGAGAGAAGTGCATCATACTCAGCTTGCATAGCGGAACGCTAATTAGGGTCTGATAGAGCATCACAAATAAAGCGTGGCAGGGGCAACAAGGGCACAACGTAGAGGTTAAGACAATCCATAGGCTGCGCGATACCAGCTTTGCCGCGTGTGTGCATGGAGTACACATTGGTGACCAGGATGATAGAGGCTGGTCTAGTAGTAGTGGTATGACCGGTGCTGCTGGCAACAAGGGGCCATGATACTGGCAGTACGGGTGGGCGCCGTGGAGGACGAGGCAGTGACACTACTAGCAACGGCCTATGCTGGATGCATAAGGGCAGCAGTGCCGAGCGGTACGAAGGACTCGGGCAACGGTGGATCTGGTGACCATGGTCCTGGGGAGGATGGTGTAGAGGCATGCTCAGATGCATCAATGGGCCTATGGATGTGCATAGGGCTGTGCATAGCATGCAGGGGTGCTGACCTCGGAGCAGCTAGGATGATCAGCGGAGGACCTGCACGCATAAGACATGCTCTAGAGGGTGGAGTGGTATGATCATGTTCATCTGTCAAAAAATCTAGGACAAAAGGTGCTATGGGCGTGGTGGACATGTCAGAGAAAGGGAAAAATGATTAATTAAAAACAACATGGCGGAAAATGAGAATACGGTTTGACTAGAGTTCAAGATACCGATAGCCCTTATGTTTTGAGGAGTAAACAAGGAAAACACATAAGGAGGAGCGGGGAGCGAGTTTATGAGGTGCCATGGAGGAAATGTTGGGATAACAAGCACAACCAAAAACTTGAAGGTGAGTGTATGAGAGCTAGGTAGAATAGAGGGAGGTGTATGGTGTCGAGAAAGCGAGGGTTTTAGTGAGTAGCCGGTTCACAAGGTATGTCGTAGTGTGAAGGGCCTCAACCCAAGAAACCAGACAGAGACTCGCCTGAAACAAAATGGAACACAAAATGTTATTAATGGTGCAAAGAGAATGTTCTGCTATCCCATTTTATTGGGAGGTATATGGACAGGATATACGGAGTACAACACCATGGGAGAGGAAGAACGGGAGGGCATAGGAATTGTCAAATTCATGACCGTTATCACACTGAACGCTCTTGATGGTGGTGTCAAATTGTGTGCGAATATAAGAAAAAAAATGAGAGAGCAAAAAAAGTCTCGGATTTGAGATGAAGAGGAAATATCCAAATATAATGTGAGCAATCAACAAGAATAATAAGATAGTACTTATATCCAGACACACTAATAATAGGAGAAGTCTAAAGATCATAATATATTAAATCAAAATTATGAAAGCTCCAGAGTTGGATGATCTGAACAATTATTATTGGTGATAAAAGGAAAAATGAAAATTAGATTCTTAATAATATTGGGAGAGACCAATACATTGTTAAGAATAAGATCATGATGTGGTAAACAAAAGGTATGTGATCCAGTGATAGTGATAGGAAGTGACGCCCCGTTATCCATAATGATAGATAAAAGAGTAAATGAGGATGGTAGGAAAATGGTGGAGTGTTTACCAGTATCCGCGGTCATATGAGAACCGGCGTCTGAATCGGCATAGCATTCAGAAGAGGGTTTCGATGGGTTGAGTGTCATGGTGTTCAACGAGTGCGCTACGGAGTCTTGATTCCATGAACCACTTAGATAGGGTTTCAGGACATGGGTGGTATGGACCAGGGCACCGTCGAGAGGGCCTGGAAGGCATGCGAGGGTCCCTAGAAGGCTGGCGAATATCCTTGGTAGGTCGAGAGAGGCAGTGTAAGTGATGGAGGCGAGGCTCTCCCGTAGTATGAGCCATACTAGGGAGGGCCATAGGTGCCACCATATACGCTGCTACCAAGGATGCTGCCGAGGTTACCGCCAAAATGAGGCATGGTGGTGAAAACTGAAGGAGCCGTCGAAGGGTAGCCAGACCAGTCATATGGCCACATCTAGACGGTACCCGCCCACGGATGTGCGAAGGATGGGTGCAGACCTAGCGACATGCCACCAGTGGGTGCAGGGGGCCACCGCGACCACTACGGTCATGCTGGCAGCCATGACGCTGTCGACTAGCACTAGGATTGGGCATGGACAAGACACCAGAAGGTCGCCCAGGGAGGTGAAAGCGTCCTCGAGCGTGGAGGTGCTGTAGTCCCATGCGTCACTAGTTTGGGTGCTATGGCAACGAGAGCAGAGGGCGGCGATGGTGGCTGGGCCTCGATCTCTACCTCCTCCAGCAGGAGAAGCGTCCGTGCCTCCGCAAAGGTCGGGAACGTTCGATGCATCTTGAGGATAGACACCATGTGGCGAAACTCGTCATTCAGGTTATAGAGGAGTGTGAGAACCATCTGCCGATTATCGATCGGGTTGCCGAACTTGGTGAGGGAGGTGGCCATCAACTCAATGCGGCGATAGTAGTCACTGATTCTCAGGGAGCCTTGGTGGAGGTTGCGAAATTGTGTCTCCAAGAGAAGCAAACGTAACTCTTTCTAGCCGAGGAACTCATCCGTGGGAAAGCACCTACCACCGCGAGCGGAGAACTGTCGCAACATTAGTGATTGTTATAGGTCATTAGAGATAGTATTGTAGATCCAAGTCAGGACGGTGTAGTCCGTCTGCACCCATGCTGGGCGTGAGGGAAAGGACTTGTCCTCAAGGATATGGCGAGTGAGACCATATTTGCCGAGAACAATGAGGAACAGGCCACACCACCTGTTGTAGTTGTTGGTGGCCTGGTCGAGCACGATGGGCATGAGGGCACAGACGTTGATAACGGCGGTGGCCTATGCCCAGAGAGATTCGTGGGTGGCTTCGTACTTGTCTAAAGCAGCGTCACTATGGGTGGCGTTGACTGTGGTCTTCTTAGAACGGCGGGCGGCGTCAGCCGCAGTTTTCTCCGCACGGCAGTCTTTGGCAGCGTCTGCCATCGGTGTCGATGGATTCAACGACACGATGGGGCGGCGATTCCTAATGGCAGAGTCAGCAACGCGGGCGGCAACGCGCCTGGCGATGGAGTCGACAACATGACGGATGCAGTCGGCATTGTGCTCAACGACAGAGTCGGCGACGTGGACGGTGATTCAGTCGGTGATACGCCCGACGACAGAGTCGACGATGCGCCCGGCGACGGAGTCAGTGAAGCGCACGGCGACTGGATCGGAGCGGAGTTAGCGACGGGACGGTGACGGAGCTGGCGACGCGCCAGGGAACAGAGTCGGAGTCAGAGACGTGCCCAGTGACGGAGTCGGCGACGCACACGACGATGGGGCAATAGGGCGGTGACGGAGTCGGCATGGCACGGTGGATGGTGTCGGCCGTGTTATGCACTGATGTTGCTGGCGGTGTGGTGTAGCGAAATTTTAGCGAATTATAACTATTATGATATCATGTAAGATGATTAAAATAATTGTTATTTTTCATATGTCGTGTACAGCTATATATATATAGGCACGGGGATAATACGGAAGTCAACTTAGTAGGTCCATGTAATTAGAGAAATCTAAACAAATATATTATAATTATATTATAGTAATTACACAGTTATATTAGGGTTTTCACATAGTTAGAGAAACTTATAAGAATCTATTATAATTACATCATGATCTACCAACCCACATCCTGGTAAAGAAAATTACAGGTTCATCAAATCAAATATACCTCCTATTTCACCAATAGTAATATATTTACTACCGATCTCGTACTATTTTTACTACATGTATTGACGAATGTATTGTTATGGGAGGTGTATTAATGCTATAATTACATGATTTGATGGGACAAAAAGTGTTTTACATTGATAATAACAATTTCACTGTGTATTGTTACATTAAATCTCTCGCATATCTATATACAAATAAAAATGTACATGTTGAATCACACGAATAAAAGAATTACACGCACAGAAAAAACTACGGGGTAACGACAACGAGCACCGTGTCAATGCCGATCTGTTCTGTATTCATAACCCTTTTGGAAATTGCTACCTAATTCGTGCACTTTTAGAAATTTACCACCCAAAATGTGAATTCTTTCGTTTCGTGGCAATCTATCCGTCGGATCGAGTCACTCGTTCAAGGTCCATCCGCTACGCACCACAGGGAGGCTAGTTGAGATGAATGGCTACCATTTTGTTTTGAGAAATTCCAAGAAATACTATTGACAAATATTTAATTTTAAAAAATACTATAGATAAATATGAGTTGTAGAAAATGCAATCATACAAACTGTTTTGACTAAGAAATGATGGTAAGCGACCATCCATTAAGTAAAGACAATTTTATCCTACCGAACTGTGCACCTTTTTGTGAAAATTCATGCTGCGTGAATCTATGGTTTTGTGGCAATTGGGATTTTGTGAAAATTTAAATTAGTACTGACGAATTCCCAAAACCAGAAGAACAAAATTTTAGTCCAGAGTCTCCTTTACACAGTTCAAAGGGGTAAAATTATCGTTTCACTTTACGGAGGGTTGCTAACAGGGAGTTGATGGCAGTGGCATTTCTTGGACCAAACTGCTCGTACAATGTCATTTCCTATAACTCACATCTGTCGATTTCTTAAAATTAGTGCTTGTCAATTGCATTTCTTAGGATCTCTCTTTTGTTTTTTTATAATTGAATAAACATCCCCGCTTTTGCCTTAAACATGCTACATCCAATAACTATATCGTTAGCAGTTTAAAATCTCAATTATAATTCATTATCACAATAAAACTGAAAGATTACCAACTATCACGTGAATAGAAAATCCTACTATCAAACCTCCACTATGTCATTCTCTCTAAGAAGCTGTCTCTCGAGCTCCTGTAGAATGCCTACACCTACGGTGAGGACGCCATGTTCAACACCAGTTGTTGCTGCATCTATGGCTACATTATTGGATTACTAACATCTCCACTACCTTAAGCATAGTGGTCTCACCCCACTGGCTGTGGCTTTCGTCAAACACTATACTCAAGTTTGACATTCACTCATACCATCTCAGGTTGAAGCCATCTCTGTCGGTGTCACCAACTACCTTGAGGTAGACCTCTACCCGTGTCTCACCACTAATAGATTGTCCTTATCTTGATCAATAATCCATTAGGTATCATCCATTTGCTGACCTTGACAATGCCATCGCAAGCTGCCAATTTGCTACCGCCATTGCAAAGCCAGCATTCACCCCAATTTCCATCCTCAACGCCACCACGATCATGCCCGTCTGCCACCACTTAGAAATAGAACTTGGAAGAAGGAGGCGACGACACTCTTCATGGCTTCGACAATAAGGTCTATGGAGAATGGATCAACAAGTTTGAAGATTCGTCCCTTGCTTTCCTTACCTCTTCTTCCATGGAGGACAATAGCCGACAAGCTCATGGAGGACACCAATTGGAAAGGTTCAAGCTAGTCATGGCAACAACTCATAGGTGGCAAGCCTACGAGGATAGAATAGACATAGCGCCACAAGCATGAGCTTGGCGGTGGTGCAGCCCTTTGATGGCCGACAATGCAACGATGATGACGCTTAGGGCAGGTCTAGCTTAGTGGCAATAGCGTCGAGTTTGGCGGTGGTGGTGGACAGATGTCAGAAAGGAGTACCGGTCGAACAGATGAACTAGATGTTAGGAGGGATTGCTGGTCGGACAGATGGAGTGGCATAGGATGGAAGAACATGGTGTAACACATGCTATTGAAAAGATAGCACAAATCACACATTTTATATTAAAATAGTGATAAGTAATGTCATTAATTAAAATTATATTTTGTTTGAAAAAGCATTAACTACTCTACGTATTTAAATGTAGGGTGACAAGTTAAAAAGGTATTCAATTGATATTCAAGTCACAAGATAATAATCAACAAGGTCGCTTTTAACCAGCATGATAATTTACAAATAAAAACATGCATATATATTCAAAATAAAATATTTTATAAATTAGGTCTAATGGTGTACACTTGTCTTCTTCAAAGTATTATATTTGCACGACGTTTTCTTTTTCTAGCGCAACTTGCTACTCGCATAATCGCAAAGTACGAAATGAATAAACAAAAGAAAATGACAAGCTAAATAGCATCAAATTAAAAAACAAGGTACAGGTCTTTTAGAAAAAGGGGTTGAATCGGAGTTTGAACGAGGGAGACATGGCCTCTAGAGGTTTGATTCCAAAATAAATCTGATAAGAAAATAAAAAGAAATATTATATTTATTTTAATATCAGGAAATGAATTATTTTTGAGAGGGAAAATTGGTTAGGGTCTAGCGTTCAGTGAGATGGTGCATGGCGGACTCGGTCTATGGACCTAGGAAGAGAAGGCGGTGGCTCGTTGAGGTGAATGGCCATGTGGCATCACGTGGGCGAGGAGGTGATGTGGCCATCAAAAGGCTGATGTGCCACCAGTTTGCTTTATGAAAATTGGACGGCCGAGATGGGATCTGAGAATTGGATGGTTGAGATTCACCGGATTGGGACCCGAAGGTCAACTACGGGCTCCACTGGTCAATGCAGCCGGCCCGGGGACACGGGTGCGCACGCCGGCAAGGCGAGACAGAGGCACGGCCAGCGAGGGGTCGACGGCGAAGGCGACCGAATGATACGGCGTACGGCGGCGCTGGGTAGAGAGTGTGGAGAGGATGCCGGCGACAGGCGGGTCACTGGAACATCGGCGCGGGGTTTCCAGGTGGCGACTCGATGGAGATTTGGACCTGGGTGACCACCGGAGAGGAAGGAGGAGATGGGACAGCGAGAGGCGACGGCGCCGCAGCGCTCACAAGCGGCGGGCTAAGCTTCGGAAGGGTCCGGCGGAGTTGAATTGAGATCCCATGGCGGCGGCGGCTTGAGGAATGACGGCGGTGGCTCTGCTCACAGGATCGAAGGCGGCGGCGAGCTCGGCTCTGCAGGTGGGGAGGGCGGCGGCGATTTAGGGTTTGGGGAAAAGGAAAAGGGAGCTCCGGGATCGGATTTTATAGAGAGATGAGGTAGGGATGAGGCGGCGGCGGATTTGGCGTGGTGGCGGTGGACTCCGCCTGGATTTGGCGACGGCCGTTGCAGGCGCAGGTTGCGGCGCGAGGAGGCTGCAGCGGTGGTGCGGGTGACGTCGGCTGCGACGCAGGCTGGGGTGGGCCAACGTGGCGAAGGGAAGAGCGGGCCGGTAGGCACAAGGCTCGGGCTCTGGCCTCCTGGGGCGAGCTGCAGAGGGAGGCGGCTATGGCTGCTTCCGCCTGCAAGTCGAAGGAAGAAGACAAGGGGCAAAGAAGAGGAAGAAGGAGAAAGTAGGAGGAGCTAAAATGGAAAAAGTATAAGAGAGAGAATAGAAGAAAGAGAAAAGAGAGAAAAGAGAGGGGACTTTGAGGGAATGTTGCAGATTTAGGATATTAGGGAATTTTGGGACATTTAGGAGTTTTAGGAAGTTTAGAAACTTTAGGAATTTAAAAAGAATTTAAGAATGTGTGAATTTAGTGACTTTGGGGAATGTAGGAACTTTGGAAATTTATTTAGGAGTTGAGCTCTACTCCAAAAATAATCAAATAAAATCCAACAACTCCAATTAACAAAAGCGAAATAAAATGGCTGCATGATTAATCAATTTAGTCAGTTTAAATCATTTTTGGCAAAAAAATGTCTTTAAGCTAATTTAGAGAAAAACTCGAGATGAATTTTCGCAATTAACCAACTAAAATGAAAACGGACGTGACATAACATAACAATCTTTTGGTTCAAAATAGTTTTGTTGTGGGGTCCGTGAGACAATGTTGGGCCAACATTTTAATGGTCTTTTGCATAGGAACAGGTATCAGTGAGTTCTGGCTCTTTTCAATTAAACCACCAGTACGGACCATATTGGATCGATGTATGGGGCAACTTGGGCTTGAGCCTCACACGTGCCAGAAATGAAAAGGCACCAAATTTTTAGTTAAAATTTGTCCAAAAATTTTAGGAACTAGCTATACAACTTTCAAAATAAAGCCATTTTCAAAAACTTGCAACTGTAGCTATAATATAATTATAGTGTAATTATATTGTAACTTATATATAACTAACAAAAATGGGCACTAGCGCAGCTGGTTTTGGATTGCTCGTGCACAAAACCCTGGGTTCAAATCCCTGCCCACGTGCAGTGGTGTTTTGGTTTCCCTCCTGTGCACGAATCTCAAACCACATCCGACAGTCCGAAATTCGAAACTTCCTCCTCCCTATTTTATGTTGCAAGAAATCTAGCAATTCTGAAAAAATTATACTCATGGTTGAGCCGAAAATTGTGCCTCCATCTTGTAATGGTCCAGTTTTTTCAACTCTGCGCGCAAACTACTCACTGTGTGGCATGACACACCTTAGATCTATACAGGATTACTACAATGCAGAGGATGGCTCGCAAACAGCGACGATTCTGCATCAGCAGAGCTACCAATCACATCCGAAGCATCAACCCAGCACAGTACGAGTCGTTGGTGTTTCACATCGGCCCTTACCACGACCGCGTCCGCGTGGCAGCGCAGGAGAAGGCTCAGAGACTCAAGGAGCAGTGGCGCAACGAAGCTGTCCAGTTGGGTGGAAGGAAGCGCAATGACTTCCATGAGGAGATGATGAGCCTCGTGAAGCGAGTAAGGGATTGCTACGCCGACGAGATCGACATGGACGACGAGGCCCTGGCGGAGATGCTGCTTCTCGACGGTTGCTTCGTCCTCGTCTCCCTCCGCGGAACAGAACGTGTGAAGCAGTGCACTCAGGGATCAAATGGACAGTCACAAAGCTCCTATGGGCATTGTTGCACTCACCGGGAAGAGAGCGACGAGGAGAATCGGATAGCGTTGGCGAAAAACGGCGTCGATATCTGGGGCAATTACTACATCGCGCGGGATCTCTTCCTCCTGGAGAACCAGATCCCGTTCTTCGTGGTGCAGAAGATTTACAAGCTTCTCATCCAGGACTACCCACATGCGGAGCGCAGCGCAGCGAGCGCCGTGGAGGGGTACATCCGCGAGGTGATGGCCGTCTACGGGAGAGGTACAGAGGCAGCACCGCCGCCCGCCGACCAAGTCCACCATCTGCTCCACCTCTGCCACATGTGGCTGAGACCAACTTTCCGAAAGCGCTCTCCTTGGAGCGACGACAAGTACAGCTTCGGGGCAACCGTGGGCCGGCTGCTCCGGGCGACGCAGTACAGCGGGCGCATGGTGCGGTTCAAGAAGCTGGACGTCGGCGGCAAAGCGGCGCCGGCCTGCAGCATCCTGGACGTGACGTTCCATGACGGCGTGCTGGAGATCCCGCGGCTGGCGCTCAACAAACAGCACGTGGAGGCAGATGGCGAACTTCATCCTGCTGCAGCAGGGGAGCCCACATCTCGGGCTCTACGCAACGGCGTACTGCGCCTTTATGTCACAGCTCGCCGGCACCGCAGAGGACGTCGTGCTGCTTTGCGAAAGAGGGATCATCGTGCACAAGCTTGGCAGCCACGCGGACGTCGCCGACGGGTTCAGGAAGCTCTGCGACGGCATCATCTTCGACGCCAACGACGACATGTACAACTACCTCAGGCCGGTCTACCAGGCATTGGAGGAGCACTGCCGTAGCCGAACAGTGAGGCTGCTTTGCTGGCTGCGAGGACACGCCGATTGCCCCAATCCATGGATACTTCTCGGCATCCTTGCCATCATCACTCTGCTCTGCTTCATTCTGCAGCAGCTCCAGCATGCCACTCCGACGAACCCTGAAGCTTAAGAAATAACTGATCCGCCACGTTTGTCGCCCGCTATCCACGAGCACGGTAAGCAGCTTGGCGAGAAGTTTTTAATCCTTTCAAATAAGATTTTACAGGTCTTGAGAAAGTAATGAGAGATATATCGTGTTTTATTGTTATATAGTTCGTGGTACCTTCTGGTATTTTTCTAAAAATAGAGATACCGAAGGTACCATAAATTAAAATAAGACAACATATCTCCCGGTATCCTCACTAGCACTGTAAAAGGAACCCACGAGTGTTTCTGGTGTTTTGTTAGAACAACATGCAGTACGTTGTTCTCTATTGCATATTATGCGTGTTTGTAAAACAGAATAAATGTCTTCAGGGCTCATTTTGTTGGACCCTAATCTCAGCATATTGGTCTAAATATGCATTTTACATTTTCAGTTATGCTAAAAAAAAGTGGCTTCATATTTTTGTCCTAATTTCATTCACTCTTTTTCACAGGTTTTTGGACTATTTGCCGTCCTGTTGGATGGTGTATTCCCAAATATCATCTCTACCAAAAAGACTAACAATTTATCCTAAGGAATCACCGAGTAATTCCTATTTTACCACTTTTGACTGTAACTCAGCAAACTGATTAGAAAATAAACCTTTCTACCCCTCTTATCTCTTTCTCTTCAGCATGACAATCAATCACCACCAACCTCAAAACTTTGTCACTGCTTCTGTTGGCCAAGAAGGCAGCCCACCTCCTCCTTGTTGTCGATGCTACTGAGCCCATGCCTCCACCGCAACTAGAGACAAGCCGAAGAGGAAACACAGTGCTACTTCCTGGTGACGATGGACAAGAGCTTTGGTGAGGATGAGTGGTGATAGCGCTAGAGGTAGAGGGAATGGGTGGTCGTGACGGTGGTAGCACAAATGCCAATGTCTATGAGGAAGTAGTGCAAGGACTAAAGGAGATCTTGAACCACACTACGTAGAGATATGGATGGCGCTATAGCATGGACCCCGATGAGGCAGTCAGCCGCCTCCTCTCACAAGGTCTCTCCTCACACCTTCATCCATTTTCATGTTGGCCACAATGACAGCGGTCTCCGGTGACTACTATGCTGCTAGAGGAGATCTAGGGGTGAACTCCATTGACAAGCTCCTGTTCATCATATGCAGGAGGATAACAAGTAGAGCAGTGGGAGAGTGAGGGACCTAAGAGTAGAGTGCGGCACTAGCACTAATAAAACCATGGTCGATGCGCTTGCCAAAATCTCCCACAACAACGTCATACAAAAAAGATGACCCACATAGAAAACAAATACAAGGGATAGGAAGATTATTTTATACTCGGTTTGCTGAGTTGGCAGTTAAAAGTGGTAAAATAGAAATAACTTGGTGGATTCGAATAGTAAATTATCAATAGCTTTTAAAAAAATGATACTTAGGAATACGTCATCCAAGAGATGACAATAGTCCAAAACACCATTTGATCTCATGTATAAGTCTTTCGTATCTCACTTAGCTCTCCTTTTTTAACCTTTATTTTTATTGCTTTTTTTACTTATGCACTAATCAATTCATTTTAGTCTCAGTTCTATCACACAGTACAATGAGTATTAGAAATTACAATTACATTATAAGCTTTAAAAATTATAATGCAAATAAATTTATAGGGTAAGGTAATGTTGAAATGTTTAAATATTTTGAAAACTATGACACCATAAATACAAGTCCCTTACAATTTCACTAGGAAACTTTTTCAATGCATGGCCGAAGCCTTGCATTTCACTATAATTCTCGATGAGTTACAATAACATGCAAGTCGCTTGTTATTATTTAAACTCTATATCATATCATTTAGGTATCAATTTTTAGCACAATTATGTTCTTGCCCCTGACTTTACTTCTTTCTAGGTTTGTGATTTTACCAATGCTTTTTTAACCAAAGCTCCAATGTGCCCCTACAATATTACGTGGTCTAGACGGTGTTAAATTTATAATAAAAGACATTAATACCTTGTTACAAACTAACGCCTACTTTTCTATAATGTAATAGTTGTGCTTTCCAAATGCCATGGTCCTCATATCATATCTATCTAGCAGATCAAAAGCAAGAATTGCACGGTAAGAGATCACATACTTCTTCATCCCACAAATTTCATCATGAGCACAGACACCATAAAACGATGGAATCAGAAGCTTTTCATAATACATGTGTTTTATCGAACAACTTACAGATCAACCCACACAATCCGAAAGATCAAACAAAAGCAGTAATGTTTCTCAACGGATAAAAGATCCATTAACAGAGAGGAGACGGCAGAGGGAGGAGACAGACAAACGAAAAGAGGAAGACGATTGTGTGATGTCACATGGTCTTGCGCTTTCGATGTAGGGAAGGAGTGGAGTGGAACGACGTGGCGGCTGCCAACTAGTGCGACACTACCGTTGCAGCGAGATGGTGCGGGCGGTGGCCATGGAGCAGAGTCAATGCCCTTGTCTGCCGCGTCAACCCACCCTTCCCCCTACCTTTGGCCGCCGTGTCCCGGTCCCTCTCTATGTCTAGGCAAATCTGGCCACCACCTAGATGCTTATCTGAGCGGTGACTCATCATCGTGTCTACTCACCATCCGGTTCCTCTTTATCATTATCTTCGTCACCAGCTATTAGATGGGAAAACTTATAGAATAAGTTAGGGATTAGATCGACTTGTAGTACTAGGTAATTTTGCTTCCATGGGTAGAATGGTCTTTTTCTATTTTGTAAATAATTTTTTCTTATCACTAATTCTCATCTGACTACCATCCATTTAGGTAGACGGTAGTTTCGTTTTTTTTAAAAAAAAGTAACGATAAAATAAAAAAAGATAAAATCATAATTACACCTAAGAACGAGAGCAAGAACACAGTTACTTTTTTTTTAAAAAAAAATGAAAGGTCACCAGGCGGAGGGAAGTTTCCTCGCCTGAATGATTCCATTGCAAAATAGATCATAATGTCCAGTACATAACAATATTAACATGAAGAGGAGTAAATAAGTTGAGATTTCCGTAGGAATTACATGACTCTCCGGCCATAAAATGCACTTTCACTGCACTCGTAAATTGTGACATTCGCAGGAGACATGGAGCGGCCAAGCAGAGTACGGTATCGTGTCGGTGATTTGTAGTCGCGAAAAACAGAGTAGCAGCAGAATAGCGAGGTGGTTGATTGACAAACCAGGACCGGAAAAAGGGCAAATAAACACGGCTCTCATCTTCCAGCTCTTTGATTGCAAACAGGGCAGATATTCTACGTCGATGTTTTCAGTAAATTCCGTCTTTGAAGAGCAGCCATGCAGCATAGAACATGACCATTATTGGAGATACCAAATTCTTCCAAACAAAGCGAAAGTGAGGGCTGGGCTTGTTTTTCATCACACCTCTGTAGATTCGCGAGGAGCCCAACGTCCCTCCCTCTGTTCCGAAAACCTGGATCCACTTATGCAGTTACGTGGATCTATGTTTTCAGAACGGACTTTTCTACAGTACACCAAAGAAAAGAAAATGTGAGCCGTCCGTTTTTAATTAATCCAACTATTGATATTGCACTTACCTCTTGAGTGGTAATAATCTCATTTATTACCGTCTAAAGGCAATATATTATACTAATTTCAACGATTTAGTATATAGTAATATAGTGGCTATAGATCGTGTTTAATATTATGGGCATATTTAGAAAATTAAAAAACCCATCGAACATGTGTTTTGACACCGAATCCTAATCTGCTATGCTACGTACGCATGTATCTCACGTTTTCGGTAGATACCATCCCTAGCGTACGTAAAAAAAAACACGATTGTCATTTGGAGTCCATCGTCATGGGAATACCATCCCTGTCGTACGTAAAGCAAGAAAAAATCGGTTTGCTTTGGAAGTGGATTACAATCTCACAACCGTTGGTCAAGTTGATGCGTTAAATAAAGGGACTGCCCTATGTAACATTCAAGGCTGCTCATCTCAGTTATTGTTTAAACGGTTGGATTTAATATTATAGCTATAGTCTCTATCTTATCGTCTCCTCTTCATCTCTCTCACACGCACTCATTCTATACTTATGGTCAATCTCTTTCCCTTCATTATTTTCACCGCTGTAGAGCTCCTCCCCATCATTGTGTGCCGTCCCATGATCTCGCTGGCTGGCCATAAGGAGCGAACGGCAGCATAGAGCTCCTCCGACCAACCTCCTCGCCTCCTCCACCCCTCTCCTTCTCCTCAAGTCGATGGCGGCGAGGTGCTCTGCCCTGCCATCTAACTCGTCTTTGGTGGCTTCTTATCACCGGATCCACCACCATCTATTATCGTCTCCTAATCATATGGTCTTCCTCGCTTTCATCGTCAACCTTGTTCATCGCCGGCCTCTATCTCTATAGCTCCATTGGTGCTCTCGCCGTCTTGTCATCGTAGCCCAACGTCAATTGACCAGCGCTCATAACCATCTCTCTAAATTCGAGGAAACCCCTCTTCTCCCTCTACTAACCCTCTCCCACCTCGACCCTAACCCTAAACTCTAACTGATCAGGGCTGCCAACACCTAGCCAAAGCTGGAGGAGGACAACAACATGAATCATACCATGGATTGGGAGGTCTGAAATTCGACTAAAATCCTTCCAAATTTATATCGACAAATGGTTAGCAATTACCTAGAATAAAACATGGCATATTGTATACGTCAAATTAAACGAGATGGATATCTCTTCATAACCGAATTGAAAAGGCCTGCGCGCATATATATATATATATATATATATATATATATATATATATATACGTATAGGCAGGCTTGAGATGGAAATCTCTTTCCAATAACCAAATTGAACAAGCCTACAAAGCGTTTTCTAGGCTCGAGTGTTTTCCATCCGAGCTGCGTGTGCTCACAGCGCAGGAACGGAGACGGCGAGCACACGCCGTCGCGCTCGTGGTGCCCGGCCAGCTGGTGCCTTGCATGCGCACGGTGTGCCAGCATGTCTGCCGCGCAGTGGCTTGGACCCTTCGTGCAGGTATCTCGCTCTCCGCGAAGCCGTGGGCAAGAGGATGAGCGGCCGTTCAATAATCAGGTACGTGCCATTAGATGTGCCAACTATTCTTAATTAACTGGTCTTAACGGTAGCTACCTAAGATTATTAGATCTAGGCCTGTGGGCAAGGCATCGCAAATTGCAAGCAACGTACAACTTGACGTTGATGTGTGAGCAATTGATATCTGTAGAGGAGCCACGTTCAATGTGTTTAAATTTTGGAAAAGCTAGCATTCTATATCGTATATACTGTGTACAAACTATTACATACGAATTTCAGGATTGTTATGTCATGAAAAAGATATAAACCAACTACAACTGATTACTGATTAATTCCGAATTTTGGAATAATCATGTAAGGCCAATTAAGATTCCAAACTAAATACAACATGGAACCAATTAATTCTGAATTTAAGAATTACTAAATAATATAAAAGTAAGATGACAAATCAAGTAAAACATGATATTTATTCATTATGAATTTTAGAATCATTAAATCAATCAAAAAAATCTACAAGTCTCGAGAAAGAAATTATAGTTGGCCAATAAATTTCTAAATTAACAGCACACAAGTGTAAATGCAAGTAAATAACTTCTACCAACATATAAATTTGGAGGAAATTTAATAACCAATGTATTTAACAATAAATAAATTTTCAAATATTATTAATAATAGCCTGTGCAATACACAAAGGTTAGTGACTAGCTAATGCTAGTTACGGTACTGCAGCAAGGAAAGAAATGTGTTCCCCTATCTCAGTGTCACAATTCGTTTTAAAAAAATTTCAAAACAATATGAAATTTTATATTTCAAAATATCATTACCAATGAAACTATCAATAGTCTGAATACAAATTGTGGTGTCCTGATTGTAATTAAATTGTTTTTTTATTTCACCTTCAGTTTATAAGTGAAGATTCAAAGTAATCTATAACTTTTGTACTAGAATTAATTATCAGTATATTTTACACAACAAGAATACAATACTCGGATACAATCATTTAAAATTTATAATTTTCAAGACTCTGATACAATCATTTAAATTTATAACTTTCACTTGCTTACATGACATTTTCTTAAAATATTACAAAACTTTCAAAGTTTCCAAAAATAGAATGCCCGGTGTTTACTTTAGCATGCGATGCATGCATGCATAGTAACTTTGGAGGATAATTAATTCATATTAGTATTTTCCTTCTTTGGCTGATGTCTTGAAGGAGGTAATAGCTTTTTATTGGAATGATAAAGCAGAATATAATCAACGGCCGTGATTTTGCGACAGATCTCTTCAGACAAACACTGGGCCAGGCAGCTGCTAGCCTGCTACCAGCCTTTCCGGGAATGTTCTGGTAGACTGTCAGACTGAAAGTTTCGAAGAAAATGGTAGTTTCATGTGGGATGTTGTAGGCAGAACGTAGCTCGAACCAACCACTGATTCTTCTGAAGTTTGGGCCGAGGGTTTTGTTCACTTGTGATCTTATGGCGGACGGATAAGTTGTGTTGCAGGGTGCAATGCTGCCTGATACGGGATGTGAATATTTGGTGTTTTTCACATGACTAGTAGTCGGACATTTAACTTTTTACCCGTTTTTACCGGACGGATTTAATCCTCTCATAAGAAAAAAAAAGATAAATCTAACCGTAAGAGTGATATTTCGACTTTCTTGCAAATATACATGATGCTAAAAGAAATGCACATTACCCAGCATATATCTTGCTTTAATCTAATATTTTTTTGACCAGGATTCAATTTATCATTATGCAAACTCAATGTATACGCTACATAGAATAATAGAGCATAGATTTCATTGAAATTTCCATTGAAGCTGAAAAGGAAAAAAAAACACAACACAGTGCATACAACCAGAGTACATTGCACAAGGAATCCATGTAGACAAGAAATAAATCATTTGAACAGAGAAGAAATTGATCCTCATTTTAGTATCCAAACAAAATGAAAATTAAAAAAAATTCAAAAATTCACGTAATGCAACAAAAGCACACCAGTGCACATGGAATTTTTAAATAGTGAAGAAATACAGGAAAAAAAATATAACCCTACAGTTCAGTCTAATTTGAAAGAGTACTGAGTTTTGGAAATAATGAGAATGTATATTAGAAATCTGCATACATTCCATATGTCTCCAAACTGAAGTTTAATTATCCATCAAGTTCGCCTTAAATTGATTCAATATTGTGCAGCCTTCAGTTCAATGTTTGGACAGAGTTATTCCTGAAACCGAACTGCAATTCATGGATCAAACCTAAGAAAAAAAGTATATCATTGCAGTAGCCAGTAGGCCACCCAATCCATTTACATCCAACAGATATTATTATATCATGCTTCGGTATGGATATGCATGTTATCAAGCCCTAAAGAGAGGGACTCTACATGCACCATTGTTACTGTAACATAATGCTAAGAAAACCTAGTTTTTTCCCCATATATTTTAGTATTGCGACTTTGGGATTTATTTCTGTCCATAAAAATTTAAGTGAGGCAAGTATTTCTATATGTTTTTCTTTAAACTGGTGAGCTCTCAAGTCTCAACAACCATGAAATCTTGAATTTCTACAGCAAGAATTAAATTAATTTAACCACAATGATATGAAAATGGGTACAACTGTAGTAAAGGTGTAGAAAACTCAATAGATCATTTAATATCAGCAAATCTAGTGCAACAAATACTAAAACATAAGAATGTATAAAAACATTTAACGCATATAAAAAGATATGACAACACCAATGTTCATTTTTTTTAATCAGGGTTTTCTTCTGCTTAAGTCATCTCAATAATTTCTTTTAATAACCACATTTGCTGAAAAGGGAAGCTAACTGATGGAAAATAAATTAACAGTATATCTGAAAATAAATAAGAGCAAATTTGCTCCATATTGTGTTACCACCCACACAGTTTATGGTGGTTGAAATTAAATGAGCAACACATTTCATTTCTTTATAGTAGAGAATTGACTGACCATATAAAAACCGTGTGCATACTTTTGTTACCTCCATAACTACTCATTGATCCAACTCGACAAATTCGCAACCCGCATAAGTTGGGGCAAGAGTCAAGGCTCGGCAATACTGGATTTTGAGAACCCACTGTTCTTTCCTTAAACTGGGGTTTGTTTTAGCAGTAGTGGCCCAAACCGCTACCAAGAGGGATGAGATAGCGTTTCCTTATTCTTTTATTAATTTAAATTGATTCTTATAATTTAATTGATTCAATTTGAGAATTTAAAACTAGGAGGCTAAGATGTCAGAAATCTTGGTATCCAAAGGGTTCTAAGCGGTAAGGCAGGGGACTGCAAATCCTTTATCCCCAGTTCAAATCTGGGTGCCGCCTGATCAATAAAATACTTAGGCTTATAGTGCATTTGTAAAAGGGAAACAGGACCATTAGGTGACCCTAAGGATTATTACATGCACCTACCAAATTCTTAAATGAGCATGTCTTGTGTTAAACAAATGAATGGCAGTCAAATAGGTAAATCAATGAGTGTCACTGTTCATAGCAATCAAATAGTATAGCCAATCTACTATAATATTAAGGTATGCATATCTGAAACAAGTGAAGGCAGAGGGGACTTTTTCTAGGGACAAACCTCTAAGTTTAGAACAAATAGTTGCAATGCGTGTGAACCGAGAGTCACGTGCCCGTAACTCTCTTTAAACGATTGGTTCAAATGCATGGGGACAAACCTCTAATTTTAAACAAATGGTTGTAATTTCCATGGACTGAGCATAATTCAAGATACTAAAAGAAATTGAGGACAAGACAGTTAGTAAAAATTAAATTTCAACAACATTAATTAACGACAACGGCTGAAGCTGAGACCCGATTGGAAGTGCTGGAAGGTGTAAGCAGCAATACTTTTGTTAGTAATTGCAAGTTCCATAATTTATATGAAAGTATGGAACAAGGTAACATTAGATTGTACAATCCATGAAAAATGGAGAAATAGGATAAGCAGGCCAGGTTAATTTGATCTATATTACCTTGTATATGTTGCTTGTTACCAAGAATGACATGAAATTGTTTAAGCCATTCCTACAAAAACCTTGATAGTACAATTAATCGATTTGTACCTTGCAGTAATGATATTCGCTGCCAGAAGAGTGAAAAGCATGCCCGACCATGTACAGACCACCTCTGCTATGGCCAGCCATCTCCATCCACACACTCCCACCTTGCTGTTGGCCTAGATCCAGATAGAGGTGAACATGGACAATACGTAGCAATGTTTGGCAACCTCGATCCAGCAGCGAGTGCAGATGATGTTGGGCAGCGGCTAGCAACCTGGATCCAGCAGGACGATCTGGCAATAGGCGCAAAGGACGTCAAGCAATCAGGTGGTGAAAGAGCAAAATGACTCCTGCCATAGCAAATAAAAATTAGCCATTGATCATTTAAGGTAATCAACCTGAAGTATTAAATTTATCCCAAGAATCAGATTAATTTAATAACAATGGTATGGAAATGAAGGTGGGGCTGGAATATAGTAAACCTGTAGAAAACTCAAATCTACTGCAACAAGTACTAAAACATCAGAATGCAAAAAAAAAAAAAAAAACATGTTTATGAGTTATTTAGTTTTGCCTTCTTTAAATCTGTAGCTTCTCAATCAAAATTACCTAAACAAGGCTGTATTCTTCATTTTACACGCATATAAAAAATAGATAGATATGATGGCACGCTTCTTTTTGTTTATCAGGGAAGTCAGTGCTTACATTTGCTGAAAAGATAATAAAAAGTTTTGTATGAAGCATTTTAACAAACATATTTATGAGTTAGTACTTGTCAAATCTACTGCAACAAGTACTTTACAGACTGCTATACGATAATAAAACAAACAAATGAGAGGAGGGAACCATGATGTAGGCGGACTGACACAGCATTTCAAGGAGAGCAGGACACAGAGGAGCACCTGGGTGTCATACTCGAATGCTTCCATAGTGTCCATTAGGCATTGCCTGCAGGTTTACCTGCCACTCAGTTCTTGGGGTGAGGCTGGCGGAGATAAAACGATGGCAAAAGCATGAGTGCTGTCGTGATTGTCACCTGAGGCCTGCAAACCATGAGAAAAATGACATTTTTAATCAGGAAAACCCAACCCAACCCGCACATCGAGAGCAACCAACAACCATCTAACTCGACAGATTTAACACGGACACCATGTGCAAGAATCTATAGAGTTATTGATTTTTGGAGCAACCAACCAACATCTAACTCCCTTTTGTGAATGGAGGCCGATCTCGCCAATGAAGGATCAGTCGATCGCTTGAAGCTCGCGGCGAGGCGGAGACAGAGAGGCGCTAGCAGGGGCGGCTTCTGAGAGGACGGCTAGGCGGCACCTGAGCGATCACCACCGTAGCCTCGGCCGCGACCTAAACCAGCACAAGGCCTCCTCCTCTCCCCCCTCCTGTTGAGTCGCCACCGGCCGCTTGTTCCCAGTACCAATCCTCCCCTCAAGAAGCCATTGAGGGTCCGCTGGATCTGGAGGAAAGGGCTGTCGGATTTGATGGGGAACTTGCACGATCTGCACAGGGGGAGGGGAAGCAGCAGCGTGGCCATAGGTTCAGAGGACGACGATGGCAGAGATCGAGCGAGGAAGTTCTATGACGAAGAATAACTGCCGGATAGACGCGGCGGTGCGGCAGTTGGCGTAGAGGGCGGCTGATGGGGAGGAGGAGGAGGGCATTCAGGAGAGAGGGGCGTGGCGAGGGCCCGGCGCCGGGGGGGGGGGGGCGGCGCCGCCTGAGAAGACAGCACGACGGCGGTGAGGCGAGAGAGGAGATCGGCGGCGAGGCCTGAAATGCCGGCGCCGACGGAACGCGACGGCGGCGGCGGCGGCTGAGAGGGGAGCGCATGTAGGGTTAGGGGCGGCGCCGGCGCAGGGCGAGGGGGTGCGGGTGCGAGAGGGTCAGGGTTGATCTGGGACGTTGGTTTCGACGTGCACGATATGGGTCGTCGGATTTGTCCCATACGAGATAGTCAAATGAGTCAGTACACTGTATGGTAGGGTAGATAGCCATGTCTGTGCGCCGATGGACCTTTATCCATTAACCCACGTTATTGCTAGTTGAATCGAGGGCGATAAATCCACTACAAATAAACTTCACATGATATCTGGTTCTCGTTTCCTCCCGCAGAGCGAGCTAGACTTCTTTGTACCAAAAGGAAGATGCTATTGTGTTTTTTTAAACGAGCTATCTATTCAGGCTATAGGTGTTGTCAAATCAGACTTCATATTTTTTGCAAGACGTTTCACACAGCGAGACGTGTGGCCCCTTCTGAGAATTAAACAAAATAGAACCTAAGTCCTTCGAACATAAAAAATACTCGAGTGGCCTAATAGACTGCTACGAGTGTGAGATACCTTGAGCTTAGCATTATAGTTTTAAAGCCTATAAAGTTTTTTTTAATAAACAAAGCCTATAGAAGTTGTTTCTATAATAGAATATGCAACCGAAATACTATAACATTGACACTGCTAATTGAGAATTTGGACCAATCTAAATAGAGGTGAGAATAGGAACAAAAAGTAGCACCCAAAACAACCTATGCCCCATATATATAGGGACATGCGGAGAGCTAGAGATTAGAGATTTATTGTAGATTTTCATATATTCTCATATGCCGATCTGTAGATATTGGATATATATTATACTGCTAAACAACATCGTTGACACTACCAACGATATTGACTGATTGTTGTCCTAATAAATTAGATTCGCCTTGGTTCATTAACCATTAGTAGCCAAATACAAAAGTATACGATAGAAGATTCAAACGTAATAACAACACTGGGACACAATATTTATTAATGCAGATTCAACCAAAACCTACGTTCTTGATGTACTAATTATGAACGCTCATCCTATATCTAACATATTTAGAAAAATTGATACCCTTGAGACAGCCATCACCAATGTGCTCAAAGAATGCAAAGGAGAAGTTCACAAGATACTGTTTTGGCACATCGCCACCTACTACTGTGAATGCCAACTTGCTAACAAAGAAAATTGGTGTAGAGCGATCTCGAAATGTGGGGATTCCATGGTTAACAAAACCCAAGCGTGCCGCCAAATGGACAGGCCCATTCCTTCAAAAATCCAAACTAATCATCATCATAATATAAATTGATCTCCAACCACGCATAACATTAGATAACTTCTATTGTCTCAATACTGTGCACATCTATTCTGGCCATGTCCACCTTTGGTTCTAGGTAACAACATCATCATCACTATGGTCTTAGAGGAAGTGTGTGAAATTATTGTCTTGTTTTAAAAATTTGTGATGAACAATTAACTAAGATATTGGTTAAATTGATTATGGTGAAGTGGTGTTTTATGACGAAGTGATATGTGCATGAACGGTCTAATCAGGTGACTACAGTCGATCAGACCAGGGTGTGGTCAGATCGGTACAGTCATAGCAATCAAACCATAGGCATGTGTGCCGGCAAACTTGATGAGGGAGTTGGTTTTGGTATGATTTTGTGTTTCATGATGAATGCTCATGTTTAAGACTTCTAAATGTTTTATATACGTATGGTATTCTGTTTGTGTGCTAATATGAGTTAAGTTTAGAAAAAAACATATGCTTAGATAAGGTTTCTTTGTTCTGTATTTATATCTTAAGGTTGTAGGAGTATTGCCCATGATGAATCAAGAGTCGAGTTGAAAGAAGTTGATGTTCAGACGATTAAGAAGATCATACGAGATACTAAAGCTAGAGAACAACGGATGTGAAGGTGAAGATTACATATGATATACAAAATAGTTTTTATGAGTATGAAAAGATGAGTCAAATTTGGATAGAGACCAAGTTCGGAGAGAATGAGTTTGAATTTGTAACGAGATAAGCTGTATACATGTATGATAGGGTTTCCTAAGTGATTAGGAGCGCTATTTCTTATAGGATTTGTGGCTTTTGTGCAGCCAACTGTGGGTATAAATAGAGAGACAATCAAGACTCTAGAATATTGCACAAAGAATCCAAGAGTTAAATGCCTCTTGATCGACGGCAGAGAGTGAGCACAGAGGATTTAGACAGACTCATACCATTGTGAAACTTAATACTCTACTTCTGTATTTTGTCTTGCTTTTTATATGCTAGAGTGGTTTTTCTCTCTCTAGCCTCCTCTCTTGTTTACAATACTCCTCTTATATATTTTATGGGGTACCATATTAACTACAAGGTGAGAAGAATATAGCAAGAAGGCCCGCGACCCCTAGCAACTAGGGATTAGACATGGTTAGTATAATCGAAGTCAGAGCCCTAACGTACGGTGCCATAGCAATGCCTACCTCCCGCTGCTACCAGTAGCAGGAGGCCTATCGGTGAAAAGTATAGGGCACATGGTAGGTTGACTATAGCCCAATCACCTAGTGATTGTGGGAAACTATATACGTCTTGTCCTGTGTCATCCATGCATCAAGACCGATATATGTCTTATTGCTTTAATTGGATCAAGCACGTGAGATCTAAACAAGGCGAGGCAATCTATCCTACCACATTAAATATGATAGTTGGGATAGTTGGAATTACCATGCCCTCGAACACTCTTGGATTTGGTCATCAGGGAAGGAAGTGAGCCCGAGGTACCTGCCCAAGGGCATGTACCCATGGTGATTGGTTCAAGACAGCTAGCCGGAGGTGGCTAACTCAGGCTGGCTAATTTAGGCATGCTAGCTTGGGCAAGCTAACTAAGGTCAGCTAGCTCGGGATAGTCGGTGCCAAACTATATTTATTCGCATATAGGACTCTCTGGAGAATCTCAATGCCTAAGTACCACCTATCCAATAGGTGGGGCTCTAGGTCCTTATTTTGCCGACACCCGCTCTTATAGTTCTTGATTCTTGTGTTACATTTTACAAAGTAATATGTGAAACCTATTAGGATCTTAGGCGATACTTTTCCATCTCCCAAACATCTGAGAAGCTCCAGGCAATGGTGCATTTTCAAGATGAACAAGGACTGACAGGGAAGGAAGCAAACCAAGGTGAATAAGGATTGAAAGGGAAGGAACAAATGATGCATAAAAGCAGAGAACACTGAAGATGGGATTAGAGTTGGTCACAAGCTGATAGAGACAACCAACGGCAAGGATGAAGTTCTTTGGATGTTCTTGGCAGAGCTCTAGGCAGGGTAGATGCTGCACTTGGCCTATTGTGCACGAGAGCTTCCAAGCACAAGATATATTTCAGCACGGGGCGCATGTCTAGGCGTTGCTATCCCATGCTGGGCTCAAGGGGAGGGTCGAGCACGGCGCAAGGGGAAACGGTGAAAGTACATAACTCCTCCCAACCTGTTTTGCCTTCTAAAAGTTGCTTCCCTGTGGTTGTCTTATCGCTAATGCGTCAACTAAAGTTATGTCCTTGTCATCGGTTTATTGCTAGTTTATTGGTTCCGTTGGTATGTTTCTCTTGTGTGTGCGACAAATTCAATATGATGTAGTAAATTCATAAACCAATAATGATTCTATTTTTTAATTACTACCATTTATAAATATTTAACGTATAGAATAAGATTTAGTTAAATTTCTAAAATGCTTAGTTTTTTTAACAGTATGTATAGAAAGAGTATGATTGTAATATAACAGACTTATTAGATGTTACAAACTTATTCTAATTTAAAACTTAATGGTAAAATGATTTAAAAGTTTGATCGAGTCTTATTTTAAACATTAGATACTTATAACAGAAGGAAGTACTGTTTAATTTTACACACGTGCTAGATGAGTATAGACACACATAAACCGCCTGGAGCTCAAATCAATTCTAAAGTAGTTTTAAAACATTTTAAAAATTGTAAGATTTAGAATTATAAATGGTGAATTTCACTAAGTTTGTAGTTCTAGTTATAGTTTTTCATGACTTACTAATTCCAAAATTTTGAATGAGCAAATACTAGATTATATTTGATTTGGATTCTTCTTTTAACTAGATACTAGCCAGGTAGTTGGCAAGATTTATTTACTAGTTGTAATTGGTATGAAATCTTGTTATATCATATCTACTAAATGACCAAATCTAGGAGATTACAGCCTAGATTCTTTTTCCAACTTATGATACTCAGTGTCTGTAACATATATAGAAATGAACTAGTATCTAGAAGGAATACTGATTGATTGCTTTTCAAAATCTATGATTCCTCGTATAAAGGAATAGATAGATAAATGGGCAGACAGATCAGGGCGGAGCTACAGGGTGTTGTGTGTGAGACATGGACCACACTGGAATTCTAGCCCAAGGCCCATTACCCCTATTCTGAATTTCTGGTTCCAAAAGAAAAAATAACGACGCCAGGGCTGCTTGCTTCATCGTTCCGCCGGATCGACGCATCTCTCTGTTGTTCCAACTTTTCAGTTTCTCAATCACCTAACTCCGCCTTTGGGAGCCAAGGCCACCAACGGCGGTGGCAATCGTCGAGCAGATGCCGTATCTGACACTCCCAATGGCAGTGGCAATCAACGAGTAGGTGCAGCATCCAACACCAACAGTTTCATCGCCCTCTCTAGCTCTCACTTCTCTACCATTTTCACCTCTTCGGTCTCCTAGTCTTCTTTAAGGCCCTAGGTATTTTGATATTTTGTCGGGTGCCTAGGCGCCCTTGCTGGCGGATGGTGGCCGGTGTAGCGCTCGTAACAGGAACTGGTGAACAGGTGAAGGATGGAAAAACCAGTGGCATCGCATGAATTGGACTGCAGGTATGATGGAGAATTGATTTAGGTTTAATTTCAATTTGATAGGATTTTCTATCGGAATTATAATGGTAAATTGAAACATTGCATAATCATATTATAGATATTCCTAAGTCTTTTTTACTTCATCGTATTGCGTTTAGTAAATTTTATAGTATATTATTTAAAAATTTTATGTTAAGTTAGACCACCCTAACCTAATCCTAGACCACTGAGACAGATTGATATTTAGCACGACCAATCGTAATTTCAGGACAAGAGCAAGGCGACCTTTCTTTGCTGTAGTTTATCTAGGCTGGCGTCCCTTATTAGCCAAGGTGGCACCGGAGGGCAAAACATGGAGAAGAATTGTTGTTAGTCCTTCTAGAGAGAAGGTGGCATTTTATTATTAAGGCCATGCATCTGTGGAATGGGTTATTAATGTCAACATAATTTTAATTTCTTAGGCTTATATGTTCTCTGCAGCGAGTAGTTACCGTGCCCCGCGAGAGGGACTTAATCACGGCTGGGCGCCGAGAAATCATGGCTATTTCGCGTGAGATCTCTGGCCGCCCCCCGATCGTGAGTACTGTTTTGGGTGCCCGCGTGCCGTGGTGGCGGACGGTCGTTCCAGCGACCGATTTAACGGCGAGTTCGGTAATGGCAGTTAGGCCAAAATTTGAAAAATATGTTTATTGTTTATTTTATAGCAACGTTTCTATAATTTTTTTTAAAAAAAAACGTAATTAATTGTACATTTATAACTCATCTCGACTAAAAATTGGTTTAGCTAAAAAAAACTCATCCTTAGCTATTGGTGCATAAGGTTCACATCTTGGGCACGATGAGGTTATGCAGCTTGTTACCTTGCGCATTTTGGGATAGGAAAAAAAATAGTTTGACCATCTCTCCTATTGTTAAATCTGATTTATGTCTTTTAACCATAAAACCGGATTGATCGTTTTCTCTAGCTATTAAAACCGATGCATATCAATTCTCTCGGTGGTTTTGTGAGTGATTTTGGCTAACATGACACATACGTAGTGATATTGTGTTGATTTTCATCCTATGTAGTATTGATATGACGCTTATGTGGTATTAAAAGAAAAATTAAAAAATTCATATGTCATTCACACATAAAAAACTTAAAATATTGTGAGACCCAATGGCATTTGGTCTCACTCCCCTCTGTTTACTCCTTCCTCGCCTCTTTCTCCCTCTGACGATAACCCATTGACAACAACGCAGTCGCTATAGCTATAGGCTAGGTGGAAGATGGCGAGGCGGTGGCCCTTGAGGAACCTAGTGTGTGTCGGCTACCCCACACTCGCCTTCTTCTCCTACACGTTAATGTACCTGTCGGAGAAGATAGTGTAGAGGAAGAACAGGTGGGTGGCACTGGCGGCGATGTGGCAGAGCATCAACACGTTCACTAGGGACGGTTAGAAGCGAAGAACAATGATGAGGGCGTGTGTCGTGCTGCCATACACGTGCTGCCACATCTTGACGATGCCATCAATGGAGCTAGTTAAGATGCAGTTGTCGGCCTTGGCTGTGGGAGGTGATGAGCATGCTGCTGCACGCAGCGAGCGCCACCACGCAATTGCGATCGACGTCGAGTTATTGCAATTGAAGCATTCAGGTGCTGCACACGTCCAGACGCACCTACTATCAAACACCATGAATAGCACCCACCCACACCACGGCAAGCGTAGAGAGGGAGTGGTAGATTGCGGTGGGCGATCGTAGGAACCAAACCCTCCCGTGCAGCAGTGATTGCACCCACGACAAGCATATCCTCTCTTGTCGCTGTCGCTGCCTTCAACCTTGACTATTCCCGGTAGCTCTAGCCCATACATCGAAGAATTGGAGGGAGAGAGAGGGAAGAAAGAAAGGAGGAAGTGGAGATGAGTGAGATCTGCATATCAATAGGTCTTATAATATTTTTAATGATATATTAGTCTCACTTATTTTTTTTATTTTTCTAATAACTTATAAGAGACGAAGATCATATTAACAGCATTAGATATGTACACGGTAGCCAAAACCATTCCTGGAGATAGTCGATTTGTATCGATTTTAATAATTAAAGGAGTTAATTTTTCTGTTTTACTGTTAGAAGATATCAGATTCAGATAGTGTTAACTATCACCAGGCCGCGGCCCTGCTCGGGCTCCGTTTTTCGACGGGCGTTTCACTCGGCACGGCCCTGGCCCCTCTCCCTGTGGATGGTGGCGAATCCTATCATAGCTTTGAAGAATAAATCCTAGTATAAAAGTTTGCCGTTTTATGTACCGCGAAATGCAACGGAAATTACTAGTGTGTATTAGTATACTGTAACATTGCCGGTTGAAAGCTCAGGGCAAGGCAGTCTGAACAGGGGATAAGAATGCAGACGGAAAATAGCACCAGAACATCCCAGGCGCAGGCATAACAAAAGACGTGCGGAGATTTTCTGTGGGCTTGGCTACTACATAGGTTTATCCTACAAGATATGGCCTTTTTCTACATCAGAACAGAATGTTGCTGAGATGTACGAGAAAAGTTTCGTGTCGATAATCGAAAGAACAACTGTGTGACGCCCCGCAAATAATTGAGAAAAAAAAGAAAAAGAAAATGAGAGAGAGAGAGGGCGAGCAGCAGCTCGGGTCTTGCCCATGCGTGCAGGCAGCTCAGCAAGCAAAGAAGCCTAAAGCAGCAGCAGCTAGCTTACCGCGTATACTGTAAGCATTGTGATACTGTCGCTTGCCAAGCTTGAGCCTTAAAAAATCGTTTTCAAACTCTAAACGTTATAAATGGTATAAGAGCTTGACTCTTGTAACTATACGTATATATAAAATATGTACGGGCCAGAGCTAACCTTACAGCTATATGTATATACAAGGTATGTATGTATATATATGCATTAGAACCCCTCTTTCTATATGTATATATGGGTATGTATGCGTCAGAGCCAACCTTACAGCTATATATATATATATATATATATATATATGAGGTATGTACGTGAACATACAGTGTATACGATGAGCCTGAAGTGGTCGTAGGGCATGACGTATGTATGCTGAAAATTATACCTATATATATTGTTAATAGGGGGTGTTTTTAGTTAGTTGGAAAGGGCAGCTATAGATAGAAACATCGAATGTTTAAGCATGGATGTATGTAAGCCCCCCCCCCCCCCCCCCCCCCCCGGCGTAAATAATTAAGAAAAAAGAAAGAAAAAGAAAAAAAAGATAGAAGATTGAAAGAAAGTAGGAGCTCAGGCCTTGTCCCATGCATGCTGGTAGCTCAGCAAGCAAAGCAGCATCAGTGCTAGCAGCAGCAACCCAGCCGAGCACAGCAGCAAGCGAGCAGAGCAGCGGCGCACCAGCTTATAATGCAACGTGTCCGATGACTTATAATACCGGTTTAATTTTTTTTATATAAAATGAGAATAAAAATATAAGAGTATTATGTGGCCCAACAAAAAAGTTTTCGGCTCATGGACTTCACACGCTGCTGGCCTGCATGCAGTGTGCAGTGCACACCACGGGCGATCGTGCCAGAAATGCAGCATCCCTATCTACTGCCATTCTGCCAATGCAAGTATACAGCCCAATCGATGCCTAGTGTTCAAAAACTTCAAAGAGTTTGCGCCAAATTATCCTCTTGTTCTTGACCGATCGATCGAGTGGGCCGCTCGTTTGCAATCACCAATCCAAGTTCCAGTGCTCCATGATCAGGTTCAGTGGAGCAGAACACTGAGCATGCACTACAATTGTGACGTATGAAGATGTCGTAGCACTTCCCGAATGTTCGAAATGGTGTATGAGCCGTGAAAGCATGATCATAGCCATGCAAGTATGCAACTATATGCAAGGCCATCTCGTTTATGATTTGTGAACATGCATGACGACAGAGTTATTTCGAACTTCGCTTTTTTTATTTATTACTTTGCCAAGCGCATATATTGGGCATATGCAAGCCCAATCAAACATCATTACATATAATCACAAAAACAAGCCTTTTGTATACACTAATGTTACACAACCATATGCAAATTTGGATGTCTCACAGCAGAATTCCTCCATTTCCCAGTATAGAGCTTAGTAGTGACCACCTCCTCCACCAGATCCATACCCATAGCCAGAGCCAGAGCCATAGCCGGATCCTTCACCTTGACCGCCACCACCACCACCACCGCTTCCATATCCTCCACCATAAGCACCACCCTGGCCATATCCACTGCCAGAACCATAGCCTGAACCACTGCCATACCCACCACCTTGACCACCACCGCCGCCGCCGCCATGTCCACCTCCACCACCACTAGCACCACCTACATCTGATCCGTATCCAGAGCCATAACCCTCACCTGAGCCATACCCAGATCCTACACCACTACCTTGACCACCACCGCCACCACCGCCACCACCGCCTTCACCACTTCCATAACCATTAACGCCAAAAGCACTAGATCTATATTTAGATCCAGAACCTTGTCCAAAACCATATCCAGAGCCAGAACCATCACCTCCTCCACCACCACCATGGCCATACTTGCCATCTCCTCCACCACCTCCCTCGCCATATCTAGATCCAAAGCCATATCCTAATCCACCATAGCCACCTCCTCTATTGCTACCACTGTCTCCTTCACTTTTATCATCTACTCCACCAATGCCATAACCCAATAGAGTTCTAGCGTAGGTCATTCCTATGCTGAGGATGAGGATTAGCAACATCAAATGGTTAGTAGCCATCTTTACTTTCAAGGTAGCTACTTCACTGTGAGTGCAGCTGTGTGATGAGAGTGGGGAGATGGCCAGTGGTATTTATAGGGCTCTTCTGGTGTTTATGCATGGCTTGATCGACCAGTAGCTCACTGAATGGTCCAAAGAAAAAGACCACAGCAATGCAGCACTTAGATAGCAGAGTGTTTGGACGCGTTTGGTGTGAAACGAGGACCAGTAGTGTTCGTAGTGCTAGTGGTTATCGCCTTTCTTGACGTTGTAGAGGGCGGTGTGTGATGTTACTTGTGTTGGATTTGCTTTGTGCTCTCCCTTTTCTTGCCTTTCTGAAACCAAATAATTGGTGCATGATCAGTAGTGTATCAGTGGATGCCATAAACTACCCTACACGCATTCACACTCAGCCTGTCAGATGATCATTAGTCACTCAATTCAGTTATTAGCTTCACACTGTCAACTTGATTAATTGGCCTCACAATGTCATGTGCAAACTGATACGTAGTACGAATCTCCATCACAACGAACTGAAACACGTATGACGACAATGTAAATTTGTAATCCTTACGAAAACTAAAGAAGCTTTGATTTTGTTACTTTGAACGGCACGTGTTTCAGTTGGCGGAATAAGAAATGCTTGAATGATCATTAATCATATAGCCAACATGATATACATGTACACTAGCAATGTACTGGTAGACACTGTTACATTACTAAATAGTAAAATAGCAGTCATCAAGCTGCCAGACAAACTGCATCTGCATGTTACATCGTCTGACAAATTGTGTTATGCCTCCCAGGAAACAAATTCAGACTTGGATTGGGAGAGTGATAGGTCAATGCGAATATGTAAAGAAACAGAAGATAAGGATTAGACAGATAACAGCCAGCTGCTAACCATAGACTGACTGCTGTGTTGTCTGATTGTTACAAATATCAGTTTTAAGTGACCGGCGTTACGAGTGACAGGAAAAATAATTACGGTGTACAGAGGAAAAGGATAAGAAAACAGAGGAAGCTGCCGACAATGACTAATGCAGCACCGCATATCTTAGTTTTTCAGACGAAAAACTGGTCCTGAAACAAGATGATTAGCTATATGCGTTTGATCATGTTCTCTTGCAACTACAAACCACAGTATTGGAAACGAATTAATCTATCAGTGAACGTAGGAATGGACTAGATGTTTAATTATACTTAATTTTTGCCATAGTTACCCTCGAACACACTGTGTAGTGAGCAGATTATTACACTTAATTTGGAATATAGAAGAGAGCTTCATGCAAATAATTATCAAAGTTCACCATGATAACACCACACTAAGAGGTCATATCCCAGAGGAGAAAAGGTTCAAATTTCATGAAGACTTTATGTTGCCAAATAAACTTGTAGAAACAAAATTTTGAGAGATCAGCCGATATGTACCCTTCAGGTTCAGGAATTGTGTTGAACGTGTATGTTTAAAAAGATTAATTCTATGATCCATGTTTATTTAAACTATTAACAGCACGTAGAGTTAGAGATATACTAGTTCGTTTTGAGTTTGTTTCTATTAAAATTACCAGTACTTCGTAATACTGTAAACATCATTGATCAATGGAATATGACTCAAGCTGTCTTTCTCCAAAACCTACAGTATGAATAAGTAATCACCAGTTTTGTCGAAACGGTGCTGACGAAGTTGTCTGGTTAGTTTCTCTATAATCTGCACCATGATTTTTTAATAGCATGTAAACGAACAAGCCCGAACCTTGAAATGCTAGCTGCTCTACTGAAAACAAGCCCAGTGGACAACTCAAGATCATCGAAAAAAGTCCAGTCTGCATATATATATTTACTGTGTAAACAACTAGGAGAAGTATCAAATTTATGTGATTGCATATCAATCTGAGTGCAGCTCTATAAATACAGACGTATGATCTCAGTACAAAGATCGTTTTATTTTACTAGGCTTTTGCAACTTATGTGAAACGGCAAGCCAGTACAGTGTTATCGATACAATCCGACAACCTCTTTGTAAAGCAGCTACAGAAACTCATCACTGATCACGGTTCACTTATAACATTAGGCTATTGCAGCTGATATAGAAAATGAGCTTAGTGGTGGCCATTGCCTCCACCAGAGCCGGAGCCATATCCAGAGCCAGAGCCATAGCCGGAGCCTCCACCTTGGCCTCCACCACCACCGCCACCGCCACCGCTTCCATAACCTCCACCATGAGCACCACCTTGACCATATCCACTCCCGGAGCCATAGCCAGAGCCACTACCATACCCACCACCTTGGCCACCACCACCGCCACCACCACCACCTTGTCCACCGCCAACACCACCAGCCCCTGACCCATAGCCAGAGCCGTAGCCAGAACCAGACCCATGCCCATAGCCACCAACACCGCCGCCTTGGCCACCACCGCCTCCGCCACCACCTCCACTACCATACCCAATAGCAACACCGATGCCTACTCCATGGCCAGAGCCTTGCCCAGAGCCATAGCCAGAGCCAGCACCGCCACCCTCACCACCACCACCTCCACCGCCGCCACCATGTCCATACCCGCCACCGGCAGCACCTCCACTACCACCACCCTCACCATATCCAGATCCAGAGCCATAGCCTGACCCACTGTTACCACCACCACCTCCTCCACCACTACCACCACCTCCGCCTCCTCCACCAGGCCCATAACCCAGGAGGGTTCTAGCACGGGTAGTCATACCAATGCTAAGGAGAACAAGCATGGTAAGAGCCAAATGCTTAGCAGTAGCCATCTTAACTGAGCTTTGCTACTTCTGTGAGTAGTGAGGTTGGAGTGAAGGGAAGCGGGGGTATTTATAGGGAGCAACTCGTGCATGACTATCTCAGATGTACATAAACTAATCTGCATGATCCAAAACTAGAGACGCGGAGCTTGGACTTTGGGCGCATAGTATAGGTGTGTGAAATGATGACCAGGAGAGTGCATGGAGTGCTAGTAGCTGTTGTCCTTTAATTCTTTCTGACACTTGGGAGAGCGGTGTTAATTGAGATGTTACTGATTTATTGTTCTTGTTTTTCTTTGTGTTTGCTTTTATGTAATCAGGTAGAATTATTCGGTTTTGCTATTGTATTCTGTCCATACTTCATGGTCATGTGAGGTTGTTTTCATGAGAGCGACTCCTGCCTGTTTTGGCGAATGGATCGAATCCGTCGGCTGCTTCCTATTAAGGGATAACTAGGCATGGCTTATAGTTACATCAATTAATTAGCATGCATTTACGTGCTTAATCTGATCCATGTGCTAGCTTGATTGAATGTTGTGTGGCAGATGCACTTATATCTGCTGCCATAGTACCGACGTGGGTCTGATTTCTAGTTGGTGCCTAGTCATACGGTTTACTTACTATCTGGCCAATGTATCAAAATAGTTAGATTTGTGCCACAATAAAAAGAATTGCATTCGTAAATTATCCCCTCGGTTGTTTTTTCATTACTTAGCAGTTTTTACTTACCGGTTGTTTGCCTGATAAGTTCTGTGACACATGATCTGATTTCGACTTAAATGCATCATGTTAAACACGTTCTATGACCTAGTAAGTCAATGTTAGGTGAGTCTTGTGACCTAATATGCCTGTCAAATGAACATGCATCACTGAACCATGATGTTGTACTTAATGGCGCAATACTGCATTCAAACGAAAATGCATTACTACAGGCTCTAAACTACATGCCGTTCTTGAAATTCATAACTTAGCCCTTGCTAACGCAGTTAAAATTAATCAGTATTCAAAAGTAAGTCCGCAAGAGAAAACGTATCATCACTTAACTACTGAATGACGATCTGTATCACTCGATCCTTCCACTGTCTTGGACAGGACATAGAACACCACCATGCACCCACGTCCCAGCACTACCACAAAATCATCGTCACTGCCGGTGAGGATTTGAACCCGAAATCTCACTCTCCCCGTATAATCTGCTTACCATCTCCCCTACATTACTCATTGTTTCAATATATATGCTGTTCTTTTGACTTTGCTCGGTCATAACTTATAATTCATATTTAACACTTTAGATAATTCCAAATCAAATTAACATCTAACAGTAAGTTATAGATCTCATCGAGTACAACATCTTTTCTCTAGATTTTGTCTCCATCTGAAGTTTGAAAATTTAAAAAATTTGTATATCCAAATAGATCCCAACACGTGTAATGTATATTTGGATATGTAAACGATTTCAAATGAAATGGTTGTCAACTAAAAAGTTATAGATGTCAACAAGATCTACAATATTAATATAGAGTTTGACTCAGTTATTTAAAAAATTCTAAATATCCAAATAGATTTGAAAACTTCTAATGCACTCGGGTTATGTAAATTATCAACTATAAATTTGTAAGCCTCGTTGAGCTCTATAATTTTAATATAAAGTTTTTCTTCATCCAATTTCATATAATAAGATCATTAGTTTTTTAAATGATTGCTGCTAATTCAATACTATGTCCAACCCATTCAGTATTTGTGCCAGTTTATAAACCAGTAATGATACTCACTTTCTATCACTATTGGTTCGTACAATAACTGGGAGTGATACTTTGGTTTGGACATGAAATCGAAGTAAACCGGTAGTGATAGGCTAGTAGGGATAGGGTTTTCTGTGGTAGTGTAGGCCTGTGACCGAACTTCCACATGAATACCATTTCTAATTATTCATGTGTTATGAATTCATTTTTTTAGGAGGTGGTGTATGAAATTTATCACCATCCCGCAAATGGATCACTTATTTTTTAAGGTAATGAAACTACAGAACTTATAACTTTTATCAATTAACTTTTTTAATTAACCGCGGGCACCGAGAATGCAGGTAGCTCTAATTAGGGTCCTTTTGCTAGAATATGCTTGGCCCGATTTGAGTCAAAGGCTTGGCGTGAGTTTTTGTATTTTCTTGTACATTTTAGTAGTTGAAGCATACACCCATATTAAGTGAGGCTAGCTTTCAATCTTGTTTAGACATATGCTAGCACGTACCCACGAGAGTATGTGTGAGCACAATTAAGCGTCGTGTGTATATATGTGCATTTTACTTATGCTTGAAATTTTTTTTATTGGCGCCAGAATTCAAATGCTTATGAGCAGTTATGCAACCACAACCACACCACATTCAAATGGTGCTTCTAGATAAACTGATCATTTACGGATTCGAAAATATGGGTACAAAGATCAACGCCTAATTGCCTAGAGATAAGATGCAAAGCGAACTGTCGACATCGCACAGCTAGTCTACTTCGAAAGTTTGAACTAGTCTACACAGATATATAATCAAAGAGAACTTTTGATTTCTGAAGGCCAAGACAATCGCTGGCCATGATGTGTTGAGAAGAACCACTCGATTGGTCGCTTGTGCCGACTGCTGAGTGTGTGTGCGCTCGTCGCTTACTTCCAAGTCGCCGCGAGCAGACATGCGATTTCCACGCGTACGTCGCCCGTCTCGACCAAACAATTTGACGCTATCTGTGCAAGTCATTGGCGTTCTAGACCGGCTCGACTTGCTGGGTCTGGGTGTTGTTGCCATGCCAACTAACCTGCTACAGTGATCATATACAGTGAAACCTTTTGGAAGCACCGAGAAGGCAGTTAGAGGAGGGGATAAGTAAGTAATGACAGTTCATAATTAATTAAATACTCCAAGAACTTTCATTAAAATTTTGATCTTGAAACTTGCTTAAAATTTTAAGGATAAGTAAGTAATATATTACAGCTTTGACTCTAGTGGAATATTTGTGAATTAATCAACCTTTAAAATCTTGATCTGAAACTGGAACGAAACCACTTGACAATTGACATGTGATCGTTTATGTGAATCCTGTTGAAATGGGATAAGGGATATACGTTCCGTAATTGGCTAGCTCCTTCATATTTTTAAATCGCAACATGCTCAAGTTGATGAACTGAAACGTTTGGAACAATTATCCGATCGATAAATGGACAGCTGAGCAATAGGTTAGATACGGACGCCCAATTATATAATACGATTTACCTGCACTATATGCGTCCACGTGACATCAGTGAAATTAATCGTCATTTGCAACGAACTACTTTACCCCCTAGCTAACGAGGGTCACATGGATGTAAAAAAAAGAGAGGCAAATACAATGCAATCCAGCAAGGATATAATGCTTCATGACGCTGATTAATCTCTTGGCGCAAGCAGCAGATTTCACTAATTAATTAAGATGGAGATATCTGCAGACCAGTTTCTTAATTAATTAACAGTGTGACAGTTGGTGTAAAGTTACAATTGACGTTGGTACTATCTGTTTCTGTTGGCCGGGCATGATTGCTACGGTCAATCGAAGTTTTTAACCAGCTCTAGTACATGTAGGGTTTCTGCTTAATTAGCTCAGCGCTTTCCTGGTCTCAAATCTCTGCAATATGCAGGCTACTTTTTTCCTATGCTTTTCTTGCCTTTTACCCTTTTGTTCCTTTCCGTTTTAGCACGGTAATCACGTCGCCGAGGGCAGAGGATTCAGTTACGTCGATCGACCAAGGAGCACCGTGTACGTCAGATCATGCACCGAGATTCGTGCTGGGCCGATCGGTCTGTCTTTTCTGGGCTGGGCTGTACTGAGTGAGGCCACTTTTATGTCCTGACAACAACTTGTACAGCAAGTCTACGGTCGTACCAAGTCAATAAAGAAGGCTATCTAAGTTAGTAGTACAAGGCGTAATGAACGTAGTGATTCAACTATATGATTTGTGCTGTGATAGAATGGTACGTGCCGACCAATTAACATGGACAGCTGAACCGCAGACGTGCATCAACACACCCAAACAACTCGATCCCGCTTTATTTGACATCCAAGAGGTCGATCAATCTATCGATTGGTACAGCAGCATCGACTTGGACTTTAGAAAGGTATAATAGGAAATTAAATAGAAAAAAATAAGGGACCCATGGAGCCGTGGACTGATGGATCGATCGGCAACGTCCTAGCCATCAGTCGTCCGTAGAAATAAGTGATTTTGGGGTTTCGAATTTGTCCACAGATATAAGGGAGGAATTTTAAAGTAGCGCGGCCACTCAAATGTAACATTCATTGTTGCATCGTCAAGTAAGTAAACACTTAGTGACACCGAAGTAATTTAATCCCAATTTTAAACCCTGGTAAAGCGTTTGGAATCCCCGGGGTTTGTAGACGGGGGAGTATATTGGTAGGTAAGCACGCCTTGGCCCCACGAAAGATGAGCCCTAGCCGACGCACGCACGCACCACTGCCAACACCTACGCGCATGCTGCATGCGGGAATGAATGGAATTGCTTGCAGCAGTTACGTATGGCGATCGGGCGGTTGGCGACAATTGGCACGACGGATGGAGGGCAGGAATAAGCCGGTGCCTTCCAGCATGCATGTGGTGCCGGGTGGCTGGAGGCTCTCCCGCTGCCGCGCTGGCCAAAGCTTTAGATAGTGCGGGCGTTAGGTTGGGTGTCGGGTGTGGTGGTGGCACGTCAACCAAACCAACCGAGCTCAGCTACCAGCTAGCTCGCCGCCGCCCACCACCGCACCTCCAACCGCGACGTCTCGTCGTCCTTGCACCGGGCGTCGTTTCTTGAGTCTGACACCGACGCAGATTTGATGGAGACGCGCGGGCGCCGTCGTCGCGGCCCCCGCGTTTGGGTGAAAAGCGGGTTAGGGCGTTGTGGCTTCACGTGTATGTGCATGATCGACAAAAGTCTCAGTTGATCTGTGTTATTCTTAGAGAGAACCGATATGTGGAGTACTGTTATCTATTGCTCCCTCTATTTTTATTTTTATGACCACTAATTCAAAATTAAATTAACTGACATCATATAAATAAAAATAGAGCAAGTATCTACCAGTATAATACAATATAATGCTGACTATGTATTTTTCTTCGTCACGCGGAAATGCACACATATACCAGCAAATGTATCTTGCTCAAAAATATGGAGATTAATAGCACATTCCTAACCACACACTAATATCCTATTAAAAGCATATGCACATGTACATAATATTCGTAAACACCAACTTACTCCTACAAACAATATCAAAAACAGATGCTGGGAAAATATTCAATCATTCAATTAAAGGGTGCAAGGTCGCAGCTCACAACCATTGAACTCAAGAAGCCCTTTATTATACTTTACTATAGATACTAGCTATTACATTCATGTTGGTTTTCCATTGATTGTAGCTTATTCAAATTATACAAGGGTGATTTTCATGGCTGTGGAGCACCGGTGTCACCACATCCCCATTCACTACCTAAACCTTGACCATATCCACCTCTAGCATCATCACCCATGCCTCTACCGCTACAGTTACTATTTACATACTCATCACCATATTGATTACTAGCCTCACCTATACCAACGTCAAAACCAGACACATGTCCAAATTTGTTACGTCCACCATACCCTCCACCGTCTCTACTCCCTCGACCACTTGCCTTAGTGTATCCATTGCTATATGGCCATCCTCTGCTAAATTGATCAAATCCAATGCTAGATCCAGAGCCATCTCCATATTCATTTTGTCCACCACCTCAGCCTCCACCTCCTCCTCCCCCCTTGGTAGAATTTCTATCATATGGGCTATCACCTCCAGCTTCACCGTATCCAAAGTCTAAACCAGAACCATATCCAAATCAATCATTTTATCCACAACCTTCGCCTTTGCCACCATCTTCGCCATTTGTGAGATGCACTGCCAAAGCCACTACTTTCACCATAACTAGAGCTAGACATTGAACCATACCCTGATCCTCTATTTGTCCCACCATCCCCACCTTTATCATGACCGCCTTCCATAGAATACCCTCCATTGTAAGGCCCATATTCCATCACTTCACTATTCCAATAACCGCACCCCAATCCATAACCAGATCCTCTATTTTGTCCACCACCACCGCTTTCACCTTTGCCACCTCTACTAGCATATTGCTCGCTAGAAGGCCTAGATGCCACAGACTCTCCATAAAATAGATCTAGAACTTGAACCGAATCCCCAGCCATGACCATTGCTCAACCCACCACTGCCTCCTCAACTAGCTCCATTGGCATATGCTCTACTATAAGACCCATAAGCTCTAGCCTCTCCATGTCTTGACCCAAAATCAAATCCCCGTCCGCCACTGTTTTTTTAAGCCACCAACACTACCACATCCTCCACCTCCTCCTCCATCTAAGTCTCTAATTCTAGAGTACTACTACAGAAATGGTCTTTAGTACCATTTCGTAACTCCTTTTAGTCACGGTTGTGCAACCGGTGCGAGTAATCTAGGATTGAATATAAGTATTTTTAGTCACAGTTCAATTGACTGGTAGTAAAAAATTATCTTTAATATCGGTTGTTATAACTAACCGATACTAAAGATAGTCGTCAACGTGATGTGGAACTGGTAACAGTTAGTTCTACCAACTCGTACTAAGGTGTTTTTTTTTCCGATACTAATTTTTATTGTTTATTTTGATATAGTAATTATTTGTTGTTTTTTATTGTTGTACTACTTTATATATATATATATATATACATACATATATGACATATATGTATGTATATGTATATATATAATTATTGAACTCATCCATAATAAATCTAATAAGTTGATCTTGAAAATCACTTATGTAATTCATTGGGAAGAGTCCTTACTTTAGGGACATCGGCAGCACTGGTAGTGGGCAGATGCATGGCAACATCAACAGTAGAGATAGGGATGGCGGCGGCGTAAAGGGCGGCGTCATTAGTGGAAAAGTAGGCAAGTGGCGGCGTTGGTGCGGATGGCGTCGGTGTAATTTGGGGACTTCAATTGAAATAGACGACTGAGTTTTTTCACTCGACTAAAATATTTTTTTGTCCCATTTGGTATTAACAACCGAGACTAAATATGTATTCTTACTACATGTTATTCTTAACAACCGATATAAAGAGTTTTTCTACTCGATCAAAATATTTTTAGTCTCGATTAATATTAATAAACAGGACTAAAAAATGTAGTTCTTCTGTTTGACCAAAATATGTTTAATATCGGTTCAAACAAAAAATTATAAAAAATAATTTAAAAAATTGAAAAAATGCAGGATTAATAATTTTAAGAAAAAACTAGTATAATTAATTTTAAAAACTTTGAGAGTAGAAGGTTATAATTTTCTATTACTTTTCCTCTAAGTTTTCTATAATTTTTATTTGTTTAATCTTTTTAAACCTTTTCCAATGTTTTTTATATTTTTGCTATTATGACATACTCTTATTATTACTAGATTATCTCTATTTTTATAATTAGGACAATTGCTATATTATCTCTATTTCTACACATACTCTTATTTTTTAAAAAAGTTATTGTTTCTCATCCAATTTTATATATTTTTAAGAAGATGAGCTACATATATAGCCAACCTTTTAGAGTTTTTGGATGAGTGAAATCACTAAATAAAACTTTCAAGCAGTATCTCGCTTATACTTTTGATATTTAGTAATAGTTAAAAACAGAACTGATAATAATAATTATAGAATAGTACTGGTTATTTTCTTCGATTCGATAATATTAGTATCGGTTGGTAAAATTAAATGTATATTTTTATATCGATTGGTGTCACCAACCAATACAAAATATGCCACCGAGAACTCCTTACTGTTATAACTAATGCTAAAGAAGAATATTACTAACTGATAATAATAAGGGCTGAGACTTATTTAAGTACTGAAAGTATTGTATCGGTATATTTAGTTTTTGGACTAAAGAACTTATTTTTGGTTGTGCTTCCGCTGGATACTCCGATGCTTAAGAAGAGCAGAGTGATGCTGAGAATTGCAAGCTTAGTTGTAGCTATCATGAGCGTAGTTAGCGAAGTGGAAGACAGTATTAATGATGTATTTATAGTGTACAGTACTAGTGAGCATGACAGTAATGCACGTCTACAAATTATGTGATACTGTTAAAATAGTGAAGTATGATCAGTATGATCGGTTGACGATATATATTAATCTGCCAAGGAAAAAGAATCATATCACTAATATGATTGCTGGATCGAATATCACCGCTATTGAGCATCCGATGTAGGAATTATGAGTCACAGCACCACCATTGTTTACTCTGATGAAATCTTTGCATTGTTTACTCATTATTTTTACTGAATGCAGCATCTTCAGATGTCAAATAAATCTGGGGAGCACCGACGAAAGCAATGCAGGCAAGCAGAGGTTCAGAAGTTGTCTGCTTGACGTAGCTTCCTAGAGTTCCCTAAACCAACGTTCATTCATGCATGTTCAGACTGAAAACGGAGCCGATTGCAACGCTGATGTTTTTTTTTCTTATTCATGAATAAATTGAACTGCTAATCAATTTCTATGTTCCAAAACATTAGGATCTATATATCGATCTATATAGTTTTATAAGTCCCTTTTTATTGTATATGCCTATTGAACGTGAGAAGCCTTTGGTTGGGCAGAAAAGGAATTCGAATCTTGAAAATAAAAAATTCAAGCATTCAACAGCCCATGTAGCCATGCATACAAGCTTTGCAAAAGCAGCCCATCATTGCCGAAGCCCAATAGCTCATCAGCAGGCAGCTGAAACGGCTGAACGCCACAGTTCAGTGTTGTGCATGAGTTGCTTGGCTTGCCTGATGACGACTCACCGTTCAGGCCAGTACATGAGTTAAAAGAAGTTGAAGAATTAAAACCATAGTCTATCTGTTTGATCAGATTTCATGCTATATTGTCGAAAAGAAGATTTAAAGTTATATACTGGTCTTTTGGTAGGTTTTACAACGCAGAAACTTGAATACTCGTTGATTCTCCAGAATTCAACGGCGGCGGTACAGTAGGAGACGTGGTTTGTGTGAGACTGAGGTACTTATTAATATTGATTATGCTTGACAAGACAACAAATAACAACTTACAAAGTAATTATACAATTACACAATCATAAAGAGGCAAAGGCAAAGGCCTTTATTACATACTATATTGAATAACACATCACGTTTAATTTCATAGTAGGTATTAGTATGTAGCATCTTCAAATAAAAGTTTTATGGGTGTCCACCAGTAGATCCATACCCACTTCCTGAGCCGCCCCCATAACCACTACCACCTGGTCCGCTCCCACCACCTCCACCGCTACCGCCACCACCTCCCTGAGCATATCCACCAGTCTGACCATATCCAAAGCCAGAGCCATATCCAGACCCACTTCCACCACCACCACCGCCGCCGCCACCACCACCACCACTAGCATAAGGTCCATATCCTTTTGTATGACCATATCCTGAACCAGATCCATAACCATACCCACCGCCTCCACCACCACCGCCACCACCGCCTCCACCACCGCTAGCATAAGGTCCATAATACGGTCCGTAGTAAGGTCCATAAGGTCCGTAATAGCCACTTCCACCGCCTTCGCCTCCACCACCGCCGCCACCACCGCCACCTCCGCCACCACCACCTCCAGCATAGTAAGGTCCATAATAAGGCCAGTATCCTCCACCATGTCCATATCCAGAGCCATATCCAGACCCACCACCTCCACCGCCGCCACCACCTCCGCCACCACCACCTCCACTAGCGTATGCTCCACCAAGACCGCTTGTCTGACCATATCCTGAACCAGAACCAGAACCACCCTCTGACCCACCACCACCTCCTCCTCCGCCACCGCCACTCCCAGTAGCAGCGTATCTAGCCACCCCTACTCTGGCATTGGATACTCCTATGCTCAGTAGCACGATGAAAGTAATAGCTAAAAGCTTGTTTCCAGCCATTTTGAGCTTATTGCGGTTTAAGGATGAGATGGATTCCAAAGCAAGGTTTGCACGGGTTTTTATAGTGCAGGCAGGGTGATCATGCAAGGCGGTACGTATTGCAAAATGACACTTGTATATTTGTGGTGACGATGCAGCAGTTTTCCTCTACGCGAACGAGTAGTATAAAATGGAGCTGTATTAAATTACGACTTCTGCTGTATAAATCCTGCAAGTGAACTTTTTCTGCCTTGGCCTCACTGTTACGTGTGGATTAACTGAGTTGATAATGATACTGCATTACATAAGGCCAGGTCAAGTATCAATACCATGTACTAGAGTTCGGGCAATTGACCATGCATATGAATCCATCACAAAAAACAGCATATGTTGCCTGACAAAAAAGAGTTGCCACTAGTACTAGAAAATGCAGACGACCTTTGTTTTTTACTCATAAAAATCTATAAGAGGCATTGACATTGTGCTGTTTAATTTAACGACAACAATTTGTATATGCTCATTCATAGTTCGGCCTTGTCTAATCCGTGTAGCTAGTGCTTAATTAAGCGCACACTGTACCAGTCTGAACAAACTAACCCAATCGTTTGCTGACTGCGGTGTGTTCTTTCACAAACTACCCACAAACCTGCATGCATGCACGTAATGTACGTTTGAGTGAAACATACATATGCATGCGTGATCTCTAAAACCAATCGATTTGATGATCAGCTGCTCTGCAAGTACATATTAATCATGATCTGCCAAAGATAACTTAGTTCTGAAAAATATATCCACACACAGTATGCAAAGAGTACATATTAATCAGGGAGTACGTACTCAGTTGAAATGATCACTCCATCTGATCAACTAAGCTCCAGCAATAGACTGGAAATTTCGTGAGATGAGTGAATTGTGCTTTCAAATCGTGAGATTAGATGAATGAAGTAGCTGTCGCACGCTGAAATTTGTTAGTACTTTTTTTCTGAAAACTCTTGAAACTATACTTTACATAGGCTTAATCTGAATCTGTGTGCATTTACACGGAACGTGACGAGTTGTGTTTTAAGCATTCAGAGATAATTATATATTGGTTTGATGACGACAGTGAAGTGAACTCATCCAATATTAATTTAGCCTGCGCGTTGACGTTTGCATGTACGACGTACAGTACTAGTACGTTCGTAGCGTGTAGCTGCCTGAATACGTTATCAAAACAAGCTAACCTGTGCATGGAATTGCATATATAGGACACTAAAGTACGTGTCAACATTTCCAGATTAACGCTGACTCGTGCTCCGTCAACGGGACGTGTATTCTTCTTCGCGCACGCTTACGCGTAGCAACATTTTTCTCAAAAACCACAAAAGGACAATTATTGAATTGTTTATTATCGATAATATAGAACCACATATACATATCCCACAACACACTCGAAAAGAAGACGGAGGTCAAACATAAATTGTTTTATCTCACGTTGAAAGCTCCCCCATATATATTAAAAAACTTTGTAGTAACTCTTATGTTAAAAAAAATCAGCCATTGATTAGATAAATCATATTATTGCATATCTGTATTTTATATCATGCGCCATATGAAGAACCCATCTTTGAGGGAAGTAATACTCCAAATTGTATACAACTCATTTTGTATTAATCCTAAATTATAGATATATGAAAACATTGAAATGCTACAAACTCTGAACCAAATACAACTTAATATTTATTAGCTAAAAACATCAAAATTATTAAATCATGAAAAAACTTCTAGTATATTATATAAATGGTAAAATGTACCACCGGTCCCTAGATCGTAAAGATCCAATTCCCATATTAAAGCATACCATATTAGGTTCAAAACTACCATGTCATAGGATCCTATATGGCTATCACTCCTCTTCTTCTCCTTCTCCTTTTTCTTCTCTCTCCACTTGTGGCAAGCGGTAGCTCTAGAAGTCAAAGCCCTCTACCAAGCAACGCCCCACCTGACTAGTGCCATGGGAGCTAGACGGAGAAGAGGGACAAACAGCATCCCCTACTAGCAAGCCCATTCGTCAAGCAACAGCCCTAGGCAGCAGCAAGTGGTTGGTTTGGTGTATGGTATAGGCAAGTCGGAGGAAAGAGGGAAGGGATGATAGACGTAGGTCGGTAGCTACGAGGACCTCCGTTCGTAAACACAAGTTTAGGAATTATTGGTGCATTTCACTCTTGTATACTACCTCCATTCCTTTTTATTTGTTATTAATTATTTGTCTTTTTTAAATTGTTTTCTAAATACTTAAATAAATATCATATTGATACTAAACATAAGTATTAAACTTTTATTTATCCTAATCTAATTATTTAAAAAATATTAGTGATCATTGACATAGTACCAATCAATGGTGAAAACTAAAAAGAACGGATGGAATAAATAACAATAGCCACGGGTTAACGACTAGCATACGTAATTCTGGAAATTAGAATTTGAATTCTCGTGGTACGTTTCTGGTGCTTTTCTATTACCACATTTTTTCTTGATCTATTCTCAAGAAGCATATAGTACATACAAATGTAAAAAAATGAAGTGTTTCTATAAAATTTTGATCATGTGGAAAAGAGGGGAAAACGTTGTCTCTTCATGCAGACATGGCTTGGGCAGTACAATTCAGCAAGATGTCTGTTACAAAATATTAGTGTTTCGTATTATTCATAAATGGTAGTTGTCTCAAAAGTTGAACATAGCCGCATATTTTGCCATACGTACATAAATTGTACACATGGTTTTGATTTAGATAAAATAATACAATGGAACATGTAGCAAATATGAATATTCTTAATTATTCTCCTTTTTTCCCCTTACCAGTCCTGAATCGTTGCACAATATTATGCCTTAATAAGTAACATATTGTGGAACAAAAATTATATCCATCAATTTCATAGTATCAGTCCAAGCCTGTGTAATGCTCAGAAATCAAGCGGCACACCAAACAGATAAAAACAACGAGAAAGACACATATCCTGACACAATTTCTATACACATATGTAAGCATGCTTTTTTTTTCATCAAAACCAGTTGATTTCAAGCCCTTGAAATGGACGAAGTTCACTCTCGAGAAAACTATAAACATCTATTATGCAACCCTATAAATTTATTTTTAAATTTGGTTATGTGTTGAATTATTTTACAGTATTACTGTCCTTTAATATTATAAATTGTTCTGTATTGTATAGCCTCAATCTCTAAGCAGCACCATATGTTTTAATTCTAATTTATTTATTCTATTTTTTAATACTCGTATTAATAGTATTTTCTCATCTGAGTCTAATTATATTTCTTTTCTCTATATTTCTGTTTAGTTTCTATTATGTATTTAGCGCAAGTTTGTTTTAAGCATATATATTATAAGTTAGTTTATTATTTTGGCATACAGAAATCACATTTAATATTGTAATCATCTCTTTCTGGAACACAATCAGGTTTGACCTATTATTTTAATTTTTATTCCTTATAATTCATCAAGTCAAACTCTTCATCGCTTGATTGCTATTCTTCATTATTGTTTTCAATTCCATTTGTTCTATGATTGAATATATTGATTCATCATATTTTACGTATATTTACGCACACGGGAAAGATCACATCGGGCAAAGAGGCACGCTAAGCATAAGCCTATGGAGGTTCAATAGAGCCACGTGAACACGCCAAGGTCTAAGAGATCTGTTTCGCTCCAGTGTAGTTCCTTCTTCTTCAAGATTGCTTCATTGAGGTTATTGGAGTTACCTGCTAGTCAATTTAACCTTACAATTGAAAAGAAATAAACCAATGAGTCAATTGACCGATGGGTCGATACAAACTCCTATTATCGACTAGTCACTGATAGGGTTGAAATAGTCATCGGCTGTATTGGATATACTCTTGCTATTGGCTGGATTCTGATAGATACTAAAATACTCATCCATCGGCTAGAAAGCTGATAAAGACATAGGCAGATGGCGATAAAGTGAATGAAAAAAATACATTGGCTGCAATGCCGATGGCACTCTAGAATACAGTGGTCAAATGAGCGATATGTGTAATTCTCTTATCAGTTGGTTGTCGATAGAGGTTGTAGCGATCGTTCAACGGTTGGAAAGCCGATGAAAATATACGTAGATAGCAAGGAATAAAATAAAGGATCAATCGGCTACAAAGCTAATGACGTTCCGAATAGAATATGTGATGAATAGTAAGGAATGAAACCCGATCTTTCGAAGAGACGAGAGGCTAGATTGAACGCGTGAACGTACGGAATGGGCAAACTCATTGGCTAGTTGAGTCGATGAGTGAAATTATCTAAAGATATATATGTATATCGGCTGATAAGCCGATACACTAGGCGTGAGGCTCAATGTGTGAATAACTCATCGGCTGACCACTTTAATAAAACGTTCGCGTAAAGTCCTATCGACCTACGGCTCAATCTAATATCAACGGTCTAGTAAGTGAGACCTAACCAATTTAGCACGAGTAGAAGAATCTCAATAAATTAATAGAACCACACAAACATGATGTGATGCACCCGATCGAACTAAGAGATCAAACAAAACCGATGCAACCTTAGGCAAAACGGATACACCAAGATAGTGGTATGATTTATCTCTTCATTGGAGATCAAACTTAACCAATATAACTCCGCGTTGAGAGCTATAACCTGTCAGTAAAAAACTAGATGAACTAGGGTAGCTATACATGGGGATTGTATTTGATCTGTAATTGATCCCTTACAAGGTTCTAAGGGATCTATATTTATACCTTTGAGTTATATAAGTCCAACACGGTTATGAACAATCTCCAGACATTATTTTCTAAACATAAAAGAAAATCTAAGAAGTTAATAAAATTAATTAAACTTGTATGTCTTACAAGATATATTATATAGAGATAAAATATTCTGTCGTGGTATTTATGTCTTCTCCTTACACTCAGTCGCATATGATAACTTTTTACCTTTTAACTAAACCGAATTCATTCTCAATCCATCCGATCACCTCTTTCACTATATTAATCAGACTTTTTCAATAAGTCGATCGGCTTTTCTCCATGTACTTACTAAATTTTGGTGCAAACAATGCAATCATCACATACTAATATTTTTATTTACACTATCTATAATTAAAACTCTCTATTCCTCTTCATATTTACTAGAATATATATTTTTTATTTTTACTTAGGTACGTTTTACTTAGATGGTTAGGTAAATTACAAATAATTGAATTATATTACCTAAAATTTCTTTTATGTAGAAAAGGGAGAAGTACCTTATCTTTATTGTTTTATTATTATGATTTCTATTCTAATGTTTATAGTTCTTTTACTTTTAGCCTCTACTCTCTATATGATAAATTTATTTGTAGTATTTTATTGTAAAAATTATAGTCATAATGTTTTATAGAAATTGGACTTGTATGCTAATACATATTTTCTCTAATAATATAAATCCTAATAGATCATGTATTTTATTAGAATATATCTCTATTATTTCCCTATTTTGTACTGGCAGTTTTAGCGTTATATAAATAGTGTTGAAAAAAATTCCTTTATGCCCTTCTATCTTGTTAATTTTAAATTTTCTATTTTCATTAATCTTTTATTTTGCAGACTTGTATTACTTTAATTCTAGATCTTTAGCTATAATTTTATTGGATATTACATTTACAAAATTATGTGGATTACTACTAGCTCTTTTTAGTTTATCATAATAATTCTTATTTTGTATATATTTTTTACTATTAACATCTTTTAAATTATAATAATATTCAACCAATTAATGAGATCATGTGCAGCTAAATTTAGTATAGCCCCATCACTTTTTTAATTTTGAAATTTTGGAGGTCTCTCAAAATCTCTTCTCTTACCATCCATGTTCCTATATTCTCCTAGTATACAATTATATGAATGATCTTCTTCATCTTGTCTATTTTTCTGTTGTTCTAGCTAGTCTTTTTCTTGCTCATACCTTTTCTTTTTTCCTATTCATTTTGTATTTTGAAGCATTTATATTAATTAATCTCCGAGTATAAGGGAGATCTATTATACTTAAGTCTATAATAATAATTTGTACCGTAATATAGTAAAAATTTTAGTAAAACACCAGTCTCTTGTAGAGAAGTTAGAAATATTCTCTACTAGAAGGGTAAACTCCATGCTACAATCATTTACACTAAATAGAGGACATTCAAGAATTCCTAATGAAATGTTAGAAGAAAAAATTCAATTATCTGTAAAATAAATATAATAAACACAAACTATATCATTAAAATTTGTCTAATAAATATCACACCAAAAGATATAGAAGAATTAAAAATATATATAGAAGAATTATTAAAATTAGAAATGATAAGGGAGAGAAGAAGTCCACAAAGGTGTTTTTATAGTAAGAAATTATGCTGCAGAAGTTAAAGGTAATTTGAGGATGGTCATCCAAATTGCATTTACATGTCCACATGGATGCTATAAATTACTTGTTATGCTATTAGGATTAAAAAAATACATAGTCCTTTTTTAGAGAAAAATATAAAATATGTGTAACGAAAATCAATAATTTACTATATAGATTAGTCTTCTCAAAAACATATAAAGAGCATATTGATCACATAGAAAAAAATAATTTTCCTGATCATAGAATATAAGAAGATAAAATACATTTATAAAAGCATATTTCAAGGAAAATCGTAAAATTTATTCATATCATGAATGATAAATGTAGAAATTATAACAATTATTAGGAATAGTAAATTATACTAAAAATCATATAGAAAATTTAGTAAAACTTGGAGGACCATTGTATATGAAATTAATAAAAAATAACTAAAGATATATTAGGTTAGTAAGAATAATAAAAAAAGGGCTCAAAGGGTTAAAACATATAGATTTATCTCTAGATAATAATTACTTCATTATTTAAATGGATGTGTCTAAATAAGATTGGGTGGTATAAGACCCACTAAATATTTACGCAAAGCAGAGGAGAAAATTCGTAGATATGCCTCTAAAAGATATAAATAAAAAATTATCAGTAAATCGAGAGATATTTACAATAATTAAAATGATAAATCCTTTCAAGCTTTATCTAAGTTTCAAAAAGTTTATAGTTATAACATATTGTTAAGTGATATATAGATATTATAATTAGTTTAATAGTAAGAAAAGTTCTAATAGGAGATGGATATTATTTAAAATATTTTTATTGAAAATAGATAGAGAGAAATGATAACCATTCATCTAATGAACTCTCTCATTTACTTATTTTACAAGTATAAAGAAGTCGATAAATTATAATGGAGTTAAATTATTCAACTTTAGAGATGACACAGTTTTAAAATATTTTCACCAAGTTCCTATAAAATTAAAAAAAACCATGTAATCTTACATGAAGTTCACAAATACATCTTGGAAAAATTTTTAGTACCAATATAATAATAAGAGATAAGAAAACAAATATATGTTATCAATATTAAATAGTCTCGCTAAATATTTTCACATGCAAAATAAATTAATATCGACTACAGAAGATGATCAAATAATTAAGTGGAAACCCATATGCGTGGTATTTGATGGAAAGCTCATAGGAGTATATATATCTTTTAAAAAAGTAATAGTCAAAACAATAGAAGCTGGGTTAATGGTGTCATATCATAGAAAAAAATAAAGATATTGATGAGATATTAAGTTAGCTGTGAAATAACGTATTCTACAACTCCATATTTTATACATATAAAGAAAGAAGGATGATAAAAAAAATCTTATATATATATGGTGAATATATTAATTGGAAGAAAATAGAAAATTTTAAAAAAGTTTCCTCATAATTAAAGAAGGAACTTAAGGAAGAGATATTTAAATAATTAAAGAAAAAATAAATATATATTTAAAAGAAATGAATAAAGCATATAATGAAAAATTTGGTGTATCAGATACTATATATATGTTCATAGCCAACCAAACCAATAAGTAAAAATAGCTAAAATATAATATATATATATATAAAGGAATTTAAATTGAAAAAGTATTATCAATCATTTGGATATGGCAAGCCCAATAAATTACACCCTCAATCAGATGCCTAATAAATTATTAATGAACATAAACTAGGTGTGTTTAGAAGCAGAGTGATAATAAAGATTCTTGTAGAAAGTAAAATTGATAATCTTTATAAAAAGGTAAGACATATATATATAAATATGTCTCAATAAGGACGTCTATGAGCAAGAAAATAAACTACACCGCTTAGACCCTTAGTGTTTATCAACTCATGAAGTACTAATATAATATGATATAGATAAGGATAAAACTTGGACCAGTCTCCTTTGGCTTCTATAAAAAGAGGAACTGACAAAAAAAACAAGCATCTAAACGTCTTCAACCAAAACTCATAACCATTCTTTAGTTTTATTAGTAGTAATATATTAAGAAGTATTCCTTCCTAATGTATTGAAATAATGATTATAATATTAGGTGTGTAAGGTAAGTAAACTTTGTTTGTATTTTTTTAGGGTTTCTAAAAAGAAAAAAACCATATATAATTTTCTTTGAGTGATTTTGTCTATTTATTCTAGGCGATTAGGATAAAATAATACGCAAATGTGAATATTCTTAATTATTCTCCTTTCCTCCCTTATCAGTCCTTAATCGTTGCACAATATTATGCCTTAATTAGTAACATATTGTGAAACAAAAATTATATCCATCAATTTTATAGTATCAGTCAAAGCCTGTGTAATGCTCAGAAATTAAGCGGCACACCAAACAGATAAAAACAATGAGAAAGACAGACTACATATCGTGACACGGTTTCTGTACATACATGTAAGCATGCTTTTCTTTCATCAAAACCAGTTGATTTCAAGCCCTTGAAATGGACCAAGTTCACTCTAGAGAAAACTATATAAACCTCTATGATCATTGTGCCTGTCCTACACAACTTAAGCTCATTAGAGATGGAGAAGGCCGGCTTAAGATTAGAAATTGAATGGCCCAACCACGAAAAAGGGCATAAGTAACAGTTTGTAATTCATAGTATCGTTCGGTGAATTGGCTAACAGCAAAAGAGGTAGCGATGAGGGAGAGTCATCACGGATGGTTCAATAACTGTTGATAAAAGAAACAGGCATATATGATAATACTAAATTAACATCAAACAGTCAACGATAGTATATACCTAAGCCCAAAAAAAAAATCCTGGAAAAATTGCACTCGTGATATATAGGTGCCCTGAACCAGGCCCATTCAAATCTAGCCCGATCTGGTTTGCAAAGGCCCAACACCTGATGGTGAACCAAACCGGGCTCGGGCCTAAACATTGATGCCTGAAAGACAAAAGGTTGTAAAAGCCTGAGAAAATCTGGCCTGGCCCATACAAGACTAGTGTTTGGTCCATGCTCAGGCCTATCTCTTAAAGGTTAGCGTCGGGCTTGGGTCTGATGTTTTAGGTCGGGTTTAGGGCCCACCATAAAGCCCAGCTAGCTGTGGCGTGCGGGCACAGCAGCCGAGCATGCCTGTATAATTAAAGCCACGACAAGACCTTATCTATATCCGTATTAATCAGACACTCCCTGTAAACTTTCACATTAATCAGAATAATCTAGTATTATTATGACCGTGGGTTTATAGCACAACTAAAATACTGACAGCCTACAACTAGAATTTCGAATCAATCATAACTGGATATTTATAAATTTTTAATTTCAGAACTATCGTATCATGAAAAGACAATTTTAATATTTTAAAATAACAAGGTGGCTAGTCTAATATATATAGGTCTCAGAATAAACCATCTTCTATGTCGGTCAGTAGTTCCTGTAGCTGAGATATGCTTTTAGTAAAAAAACCTCAAATTTATTTGAATTTAACAAAAAAACTCAAAGTTGGTGAACATATATTCAAATTCATTTTTTTTTCATTCTCAAAAATTCTAAATTCTAAATTCTAAGCCCCAATAATTTCTAAATTCATCACTAGAATTTCTAAATTCTCAAAAATATCAAATCCCAAGAAATCTATTTTTAAGATGTAAACCTCCTAACAATGCTACCCCTACCTATAGCTAATATTGGATCTCAGATGGATGATGGTCTGAATCTAGCACTCTAGAAAGTTGTTGTAGCATTTACTGTTTATTGGTGTTGAGGCTTCATGTGACTATTATTTTTATTTGCTCGATCCATCGTCTCTCACTATTTTTGACTCCTTAAAGTGTATGTTGCTACCTATCTGAATTGATCGTATTCATGCAGGTCCCCAAACACACAGGCTATATACCAGCACAACCACATGCATCTGCTGCTTGTCGTGTTCATCCTGTGGCCTAGATCAACATGTTGTGTTTTCTTCTTATTCAAAGAGAAGGGTCAACCGTAGCCCCTTCTGCCATGGCAAACTTGGTTGTTGAGAAGATATGAAGCCATGAGTAAAGGGTTTGGACGTTAATGGGGCAAAAGCAAACCTATAGAGGACAATACTCCTTTCGTATAAAAATAAAAGGTGTTCACAGGTTTTCAAAAATCAACATTCCTAACATTTGACTTAGTTATTGAACTAACAATATATATCTTTAATGTTATACATTTGGTATGATTAGATTCGTATATTTAAATGTGCTTTCATATAATGATAGTTTTGTAGTTGTTAATAATACATTATGAAAGTATCTAATAGTATTATTAAGGACCATGCAAATAATATGAAGTCTTATATGTTTATACGGAGGGAGTACTAACGTAATTATAAGATGTATAAGGACAAAGGGGTTATTCATTACACGAGTAACATAGGTAGAAGTTTACATCACCATTACTATTACAAGAAGCCATGACAAGACCATCTTTATTTTATTAAACTATATAGCATGTCTTTGCACATTAGATAGAACTAATATATGGATGCCAACCACCGTTGTAGATAGATCCATAACCACTTCAAGAGGCACTCCCATACCCAGAGCTACCATATTGTCCATTGCCACTGCCACCATCTCCATCTTGTCCCCGACCTTGAGCATATGCTCCACCCAGGCCATAGCTATCAGCATGGCCGTACCTAGAGCTCCATATTCAAACCCGCCATTTTGTCCATCACCGCTACCCCCACCTTATCCATCTCCTTGAGCACATGCTCTACCTAGGCCATATTCTGCTAGCTCGACTATTCCTAGAGCCAGAACCAAAATCGTATCTACGCCACTACCGCTACCTCCACCATGGCCATCTCCTTGAGTATACACTCTACCATGAGGCTTGTATCCATCAACCTGATCATAGTTAGAACCTAATCTAGAACCATATCTATATCAACCATTTTGACTGCCTCCACCACCTTCAACACCTCCGCCTCCACTAGCATGTGCTCCTCTAGAAGATCCATAGGCTTAGCCATACCCAGAGCCATACCTAGATCCCCCTGAACCACCCTTAGACCCTCTACTATGTCTCCCTCCACTACCACTGCCCTCAGAGCTAGCATATCTAACTACCCTTGTAGCATTGGTTAGACCAATGCTTAGGACGACAAAGCTAAGAGCTACCAACTTGGTCTAGCCATTGTGAAGTCTATGAGTTTGTTGGATGAATGATTGAAGGTTGCATGGGTATTTATAGTTTGGAGACCATGTAGAGCTCTAGGACAAAGTGCCATTTTGCGTCCCTAGTTATCAGAATCAATGTTCTATCAAGGAAAAAGGGAAGTATGAGTTGGCGAGTTATGATTGTTGGCCAGTTATGCAAACCTTTTGTTTCAGGCATGGCTTGACTTGTCACTTGTGGGTAAGTTAGGTTGAAATTGTTGCTAGCTATGGTTAGGGGAAGTATGAAAACATGTAGAGTTGGCATCGTATGACTCTTGGGCCAATCAACGTAACTTTTCTCTAATTTGCCTTGACTACGTGTATCTAAGTTGTATGGTTAAGCGTAGGTATGCCCTATTATCATGAAGAGTAGCATCAATGCCACATCCTCTGAGCCTAGGCATTTGACCATCAGTTCTAATCTAGCATAGGACATGCCATACACAAACAAGCAAGTTTGTTTTTATGGTGCATTGGTTGTTATTTAGGTTAGATACGTACAAAGCATAAAAATTGCAAAAGAAACCAAAACAACGCAGATTGCTTTCTCCATGTGCTCACAAACATTGACTACTTGACACCAACAACCATTTATCCTACGTTCTGATATGATCACAACGAGACATAAGGCATACTATATTTTAGATCAAAACACTATCAATGAAAACATAAATACACAATCAATATAAAGGATTATATGTTTGCACAAGCCAATTCACCAGTTTGAAACAAAAATTCTCTTGCATCTGTATGATTTAACTAGCATCGGCTAGAATTAATCATACATCTCCTTTCATCAACACAACATTGGAGTATTCATTTAGTTGATTTTTAGCTAGCGAGGATCACGTGGCATGACGAATAGAGAAGGGTAGCAAGACACATGCTGTTGATTGTCTAGGAAGGAACGCTTATGGGCTAGGAGGTTGTTGAACATAGCGTTGCATGATGGCCGACGTGCCGATTGAGGGATGGACACCTTGTAAGGATGGATACGGATTAACCCACGGATAAACCTTAAATACCTCTAATTTAACTTGATGAATTAGATCTGGTCATCTTGCGCCCATACGTGTGAGCTGAAATAGCAAGCTTGCTAACCACAAGCCAAGGTGGCCACCGTCTCCTTCACACGGCTCACTAGCACATCAAATTGCAAGGCCCAGCCAGCAGGAGGAAGGAGGCAACCACACTTGCACAAGGGCCTATCACTATGATAGATGGTTGAGGTTGATCATTGGATGATTTAATTGGGATTTGACACCAGTGTGGTTGGAAATTTTGAGAGGTGTGTGTATTATATTATCCTCCACAAATCTTCTTAAATGGTGAACCGTGTGGTAACATTGTATCTGCCCAATGATAATCTAGTCTCTATTTGTAGACAGAGTTGCAATTAGTGGTGAGACATGAGCTTGAGTAGTTGAGCATCAGCAGCTTCTCTAAAAATTCTCTCCTCTACATTTGTTGTTCCTTGTTAATTGTATTCTTTGGGTTGTTTTATTTGGGAATATTGTAGTTGATATTGTGACTTTGTAATTATATACTAGTTAATCATGTAGTTGTAGTTTTTGATAGTAAGGCAATGTGTCTTCGTGATTCGGTGGTCAGTGGAGAATGCAAAACATACTAGAAACTCAATCACATTATTTCAGAAAATTCAACCGCTCAAAAATAGCATGCAAACTTTGGAATATATTCTTTTCATGCCCTTTATTTAACCATCAAATGGTGCCTAGTCTGATATTCACAACTTATTTTTCATATCGAAGCATTGTTCATTTTTGTTAAATCAATTAATCATTTTCTAGTTCAAATTTAGGCTTTGAGTTGGCTACAAAATGCAGAATTTTCTCCTTTCAAACTGGATATTGATGAGCTACTAGCTAATTATACCAAAAATTTTTTGACACATTTGCAACATCTCTAGGTGTATCACATCTACATTAGCTTTGAATTCCTATGTTTCTGATTGATAGGCAAATTACATGGTTTGTGCTGATTTCAAGAGATTGTGGATGGCAAAGAAATTTGCTTAACCTTTGCAGTCATTTCTAATCAATTTTTACTTTAGTATTTCACTTATAACCAAGTATTATACTAATATTTAGTATTCAATATTGTTTGCTGTTGGGTTGCTTGAAGTTATAACAATCAAAGTTGTAGATAGAGTGAAAACATATCATGTTGTCTTGGAGGGTGGGATGACATAATCCATAAGCAAGAGGTTATCGATTAGCATACCAAAGATATATCTGTAGTAGCTTACAAGACCACTACATTTATTACAACTAGCCATGAAAAGACCATCATGACATATTATTCGTCTATACATGACACACAAAACCATACTAGTATTGTGTGCACACCCATGCAACATCATTCATTCATTTAGATAAAATCTAAGTTCTATGGATGCCAACCACCACTATAGGCAGACCCAGAGCCGCTTCCAGAGCCACTTCCATATCCACGGCCACCCGGGCCACTTTTTCCCTCACCACCGCCACTACCTTGACCACCTGCATGAGCATATCCGTCACCATAAGACCCATATCCACCAGCTTGGCCATATCCAGACCCAGAGCCAGAGCCATAACCTGATCCACCATTATGACCACCGCCACCACCTCCACCTTGTCCACCTCCTTGAGCATATGCTCCACCATAGGAACCATAGCCTCCAGCCTGACCATACCCAGAGCCAGAGCCAGAACCATATCCAGATCCGCCATTTGCCCCACCACCACCGCCACCACCTTGGCCTCCTCCATGTGCATATGCTCCACCATGAGATCCATATCCACCAGCCTGGCCGTAACCAGAACCTGATCCAGACCCATATCCTGATCCACCATTTTGTCCACCACCCCCACCTCCACCGCCACCGCCTCCACTTGCATATGCACCCCTAGAAGATCCACCAGCTTGGCCATATCCAGAGCCAGATCCCCAACCAGAACCATTTCCTAATCCACCACCACCTCCTCCTCCCCCACCACCACCACTGGCACTAGCATATTTAGCTACCCTTGTAGCATTGGATAGCCCAATACTAAGGAGGACAGCGAAGCTGAGAGCTAGCAGCTTCTTCCCGGTCATGATGTGTTGTATGAGTTTGAAAGATGAGATGGAGCAAATTGTGTGAAGTGTATGGGACTATTTATAGTGCTGGAGACCAGGCAAATTAAAGCTGTAGTGCATAATTTGGACAATAGTTTTGAAAAACAATGAGCATTGCAGAGTGGTTCAGGAATCTATCAGAGTAGGTAAGGTATGACTCTTGTCCAAATCCAACGTTTTTCTCTTTTGACTATTGCGTCTGGGCTGATTGAGATTTGTGATTTTGTAGTCCTCTAGTTTTGGGAAACTATCAAAACCATGCACGTACATAAGCCCATGCATTTGACCATCTGTACTTTAGTTGCTAGTACATGGATATCCTGTAGTGTTACTGAATTCAGGGATCTGAGTTTCTTCAACAATATCTTTAGGAATGCAGGCAGCTAGCCCTAGCTTTTTGTGCCGCACCACAATGCTCTATGATCATTATCTTAATTAATTTGTGGCTTTGTGCACGTACCAGCTGGGAAACTATGTGGCAAATTAAACCGAACTACATGTGCACTGTTCTTGTGACTAACCTACAAATGCAGTGCATATTCATGCAAACGCTCTCTCCAACATGATTCGACCATGCATGAGTCCTGTAACCTACAAATGGAGGTAGGATTACTGGACAAACTTGGCAGCATGCTTAAGCTGTGAAGACAAAAAAAAATGAACATTTACGGAGAAGTACGATTCGGTAATGCAATTTAATTTACTCTTTGGTAACATAGATTACAGTACCGTCCATCAACTCTAAAATGGGAGATGGCCTTATCACATTTGTCGTTTTTTTTTCTCGTGTGGTGCTCTGTTTTGGATAGTATTAATTTGTAAGTGATGATAGATAGAAAATACCCTTGGAATTTATAGGGATCGACTAACTGTACAAGTCTGGAGCTACACAACTTTTCAACAGTAAGGCTGAATATATTAGTTGAACCCTCTTGTATCCACTAAGTGACATGCTGTATATAATTAATACGTATAGTGAGACTATTAGTTCTACCTTAAATTACCACCATATCGGTCTCGTGTTTAATTTGCATATGCTTGTAATTAAAACAATGGCGAATGCCATGGAGTAACAAATTGAACCGTCGCAATCAAGTGATTAAGCTCATCAAGAAAGTTTTTATATGCTTGACAGCATGAGTAGTCCAGCGGAATCCACACCTGCCCTAGCTTCTACCGCCAATATATAAGACGTACTCTACCTGAGTAGACTGTCAAACATACCGGCCTTGATCTAATTAATTATTAAGATGGAGAAGAGAATCTTGATGGGTGGGTGGCAAACTATGGGCATACTCGGTTGCTTGTTACGGCCACTTGCTGCTGCGGCTGCTTTGTTCGTACGCTGCCTACCACACCGCAGCAGCCGAGCAGGCCTGTATGATTAAAGCCACAACAAATCCTTATCTATATCCCTATTAATCACACTCTACAAACTTTCATATTAATCACAATAATCTAATCACCATGCATTTATAGTACAACTAAAACATTGACAGGCTACAACTTAGAACTCCGGATCAATTAGAACTCGACATTTATTAATTTTAAATTTCAAAACCATCAAATCATGAAAAGGCTATTTTAATATTTTAAAATAACACTAACAATAACGCTAGTACACCTAATATATATATGTATATAAGTCTTAGAATAAATCACATTCTGTGTCTGTCTTTCCCGGTAGCTAAGATAAGTCTTCAGTAAAAGAAAACTCAAAATTATTTGAATCCAACCAAAAAAATCAAAGTTGGCGAAAATATATTCAAATTGATTTTTTTTCATTCTGTATTTCAATCACCAGAATTTCTAAATTCTCAAAAATTTCATACCCCGAGAAATATCTTTTCAAGATGTAAAATCCTGCCGACCCTACCTACAGGATCATCATCCGTTGCAGTAGCTATAGCAATTGTAACTTTAGCCATTGCTTTAGCCAATGTTGGATCTCAGATGGATCGATGGTCCAGACCTTATATGAGCACTCTGTAGCATTTACTGTTTATTGGTGTTGAGGCTTCATCTGGCTATTTTAATTTTCTCGATTCAACGACTCTCTCACTATTTTTGACTCCTTAAAGTGCATATTGCTACGTATTCCCCAAACACGCTGGTTATATACCAGCACATCCAGTGCATCCGCCGCTTGCCGCGTTCATCCTGCGAGCCTAGATCAACAGGTTGTATTTTCTTCAGATGAGGGGTTAACTGTAGCCTTCTGCCATGGCAGACTTAACTTGGTAGTAGAGAAGATGTGAGGCCATACGTGATGGGTTTGGACGTTAATGGGACAAAAGCAAACACAATACTCCCTTCCTATGAAAATATAAGGCATTCATATTTTAAAAAAAATCAACATTCGTACATTTGGCTTAGTTATTAAAATAACAATATATATCTTTAATGCTATGCATTTGGTATTATTAGATTCCTATTTAAAACTAACTATAGTTGTTAATAATACCTTACGAAAGTACTACTATTAAAGATCATAGTGACCATACCAATAATATTTATGTCTTATATATACAGAGGACGTTTTATAAGATATCTAAAGACAAAGAGTTATTCATTACACGAGTAACTATTTTACATTATCACTACTTTTCTTACCAGAAACCATGATAAGACCATCTTTATTTTATTATACTACATAGCATGCCTTTGCTTATTAGATAGAAATAATCTATGGATGCTAACCACGATTGTAGACAAATCTAGAACCACTTCTAGAGTCACTCTTGTATCTAAGGCTACCATATTGTCTATTGCTGCTACCACCACCTCCACGTTTGTGACCTACTTGAGCATATGCTCTATCTAGGCCATAACTACCAACATGGCCGTGCCCAGAGCTAGATCCATATTCAAATCTACCATTTTGTTCACCATCACCAACTTCACCTTGTCCGTCTCCTGGAGCATATGCTCCACCTAAGTCATAGCTGCTAGCTTGACCATATCTAGAGCTAAAACCAAAACCATATCTTGACCCATGCCATCACCGCTACCTTCACCTTAGCTACCTCTGAGAGTATATGCTCCACCATTAGGCTCATATCTATCAGCCGGAGCATAGACAGAACCTAATCTAGAACCATATTTAGATATACCATTTTGATCGCCTTTGCTACCTTCACCACCTTCGTCTCCACTAGCATATGCTCCTCTAGAAGACCACTGTCTTGACCATACCTAGATCCCCATCTAGAACCACCCTTGGACTCTCCACCACCTCTTCCTTCACTACCATTGCCCTTGGTGCTAGCATATCTAGCTACAGTTGCAGCGTTAGTTAGACCAATGTTTAAGAGGATGGTAAAGCAAAGTGCTACAACTTAGTTTTAGCCATTGTGAAGCCTATAAGTTTGCTGGATGAGATGAGTGTAATGTTTAAGGGTTTAAGGGTTGCATGGGTATTTATAGTTTGGAGGCCATCCAGAGCTCGGACAAAGTGCCATTTTGCATCTCTAGTTATTAGAATCAGTGTTCTTTCAAGGAAAAAAGGTAAGTGTGAGCTGGCAAGCTATGAATGTCGGTCTGTAAAGAAAACATATATTTCAGGCATTATCATTTGTGGGCTACGTTAGGTTGAAATTGTTGCGAAAGCATAAAAACATGTATTCTGAGTCGCACGGCATTCGATGAAAAGAAAGAAAAGAGCAGCAGTACAAACGGGTTTCTCGCAGATAGACAATCAGTAATAGAAAGTAATCAGCATAATACTGTACATCTAATTTAATAATTACACAATGCAGTAGCTTTCACGAAGAATCATGGAATGGGATGTGTTCAGTCTAATGAACCGGTTTTTATTTCCTTTGTTGGGCCTAGTAAGTGTGAAGCTGGCCGGGTAAACTGGAAAAACCGAAAAAGCAATCAACAGCACGTACTCTTGCGTATTGCCACTGGACTATCCATGCATATGCATCATGTACGTAGAAATGATCAGTATTTACTGAGAAGGGAAGGCACATAGAGTGTTACTAGTACACTCCATCCGTTTCATACTGTAAATTTGTTTTAAGTCAAATCTTTTTAATTAAGTTTGACCAAACTTTAAAAAATATAACAATCCTTTGAACATAAAACATATATGCTTAAAGATATATGTAATTGTAGTTGTAATAAATCTAATCTGATGTTATAGATGTTACTATAAATTTCTATAAATTTTATTCGACATGAAAAAGTTTGTCTCATGACAAAAACAAAAATGGACAGGAGGAAGTATTAATTGATATGTTGATGCAGGCCATCTGGTGTAGTGGCTGTGACTAGTTAAACACTAAACTCAGATCAGTAGTGTGGTGCTTCGGATGTACGATCATTTGATTCAGTTCAGCTAGCTACACGCGCATAGTATTTGTATGTATTGTACTGTGGCGCACACCGACTGCGACGTATGTGCTTTGTCCCAAGAAAGACAAATGAAGCTAGCTGGGACCACGATAATGTTTGCGTATTCACTGCTCCCACGATAACGTTACCGTTCTTGTGCCCGTGGCGAAACGCTTATCACGCCCGTGTGCCCTTGTGTCCCTTGTGGCCGTACGCCTTTGTCCACACTAGATGTGTGCTAATTCTCTTTTTACCAATTGATATAAAAATCACTTTAAACATCTTTTAAATTCTATCACAAATTTGTGATATTTAATTGCAGAAAAGGTTAAATCTTCTATCGAGTTATCCTACCTTTTTACATAGAAGTATTTCTAAATAGAGAAATTTTCGATTGTGGGTTAAAAGTTCTCAGTCTTCATTTGAAAATTTCATAAATTTTCTCTACGGAAAGCTTTTATATGAATTTTTTTCTATGAAAAGTTTTTCTAAAAAGGTTTTTCTACTATTTTTAAGCTTCTAATGAATGTTTTATCCATAGTCAAAAATCTTTGATAAAAGTTTAGTCATAAAAATTCTAAAATGTAGGCAAAGAGTTATGCAAATAGCAAGGTTTAGAAACGATAAATATTTAATTAAAAATGCACGGAAGACGCTTAGAACATTTACAACGAATCGATACGAGCAGTGGTCTCAACCAAAATGCAATGTTCCATTTAGTACATGGGAGTTCTGAGGCCACTCTACGTCAAACATACGTCGCTTGCAATGAGAGCCTTTAAAACTTGTATTTCAGTCTAAAATATTCTTTTGTAGTCCATAACTTATTCTAAATCATATACTAACAGCACCACCGTTGTTGGTCCTCTCCTCTCTTTGCTCCCGCCTTGTCCTCTCCTCAGGGCCAGAGCTCCATCCTCCCCCATTGCTGGCCACTGTCTGATTGTGCTCCTCCCATCAAGCCATTTCTTTGGTTGCTAGATCTCTCTACATGGTTGGTGCTAGGTGCGATGCCTCCTTGATTGGTAGATTTGCTTGGGGAGATCGATTTTGGGGTCAAAGTGTTCGCTGCCAGTTAGATCAGCTCACTAGAGGTTTGATCAACTCATCGGGCCTAGGAGAAAGACAATTTATTGGCATTGCAGACACGTTCATTGCTAGCACTCATCTTACGCAACTGTTCTTGCTCAAGAGTTTAGGTGCCCACCTCCTACTTTCTCTCTTCCTTGGATCTTGCAGAAAGCACTCTGACATAATCTAAGCCTACCTCAAGTCTCCAGCGTGGCATTTAAGCCTAGCAGGAGCTTGAGGCCACGAGCGGTGGCATGGTGTTGTAAACGCCCTAAGAACGTGTGGGATGTGACTCATGTGCCGTGTGAACTCTACGTGGATGTAGCTGTTTTTTTATTGATTTATGTGTCTTGAAGCATGGCTATGAATCAAAGAAAAATAAAAGGCAAAAGCGGTATGTAATGTGAACAACCTCATGAGTTAGATTCTTCGTTGTCATTTGAGTATTAAGAACACAATATCATTACTCTTTCCTTCTCCCTGCACACCCTCTTAGAATTAGTTTAGTTGGAAGGTTATAGAAGAAAAATATGATGATCATTTAAAAAAGTATTTCGATTGATTAATTATTAGTTGCTATAAACATAAAAAATAAATTAATATTATTTTTAAAGTAACTTTTAAACAGAAATTTTTTATAAAAAATATACTGTAGTTTGGAAAACATGTTTATAGAAAACTCGATGAGTTGTCAAAAGTTAGCTGCTGCTACTACTGTCCTACCGTGCTGCCGCACGGACCGATCAGGTGTTTGATCATCCGCAATATCAACATGCCCCCGCTGCGCACTGTACACCTCATGCTTGTCTGTAACTACACGCTGCTTAGTTATTGTTACGAAAGGATAGAACATTGACGGGAGAAGTTATGCTTTGTAACTGAAACTTTGGCCTGTCTTATCAATTATTTTGGAGATTTGGCCTTTTAAGTCAATTCTTATCCGTCGAGAAAAGGGCCAACTTAACCTCATTTGCACGATCGTTTTCTTGTTGATTAATCCAATGAATCTCTTTGCATAGTGCAAAGCACATGGGGGCTGATCGACTGAAGAGCTAGTGTAGTTCGATCCAGATATATACATCATGCTTATGGAACACCAGATATTCAAATGCTCTCTTGGCATGACAAGGCACTGTTAACACAACAATATATTGATCAAACATCTAATTACACAGGTGAGCTGTGTAGAGTTGTGGTATACAGGACCAGCACAATTGTTTATTACATCCGAGAGATGCTTTTTATTACTTATTATTTATGTAAAAACCAAATATCTCAGACCTACCATCAGCACATATGAACCAGCGGTGCTAGTTTATGTGGATTACATGTTTTTATGGGTATCGGCCATAGGCACTTTGAGATCTACTTTTTGAGCCACTACCATACCGGCTACCATTAGGACCGCTCTGTCCAACACCACTATCATCATCTTGGGCATCAGCCTAAGCATACCTACCATCATATGTCCATACTCACAAGTTCAATCATATCTAGAGCCAGAATCATAAGCAGATTCTAATCCACCATTTTATTTATCGCTGCCATCTTAAACGCCACCTCTCCATATGGTTCATATGCACTAGCTTATTTATATTGAGATCCAAAACCGAAACCAAATCTAGATCCACCACTCTATCCATCTCCACCGCCTCCTCTTTCATCGTCTGCACTAGCATATGCTCCACCAATCACTTGTCTGGCTGTATCTAAGCCAGAATCAGACCACCATCCAAAACCACCATTTGACACATCACCACCTCTCTTCATTACGGTCACCATCAGCACTAATATATCTAGATGTTCTTCTAGCATCGACTAGTCCAATGCTCAGCAAGACAACAAAGCTAAGAGCTACAAGCTTAGCCATTGTGATTGATCTGGAGAAGTGAAGGATGGATGAGATAAATTTCATGTGAAGGGCTTGACAGTATTTGTAGCACTGGAGGCCTAGCTTGCAAAGTTTTCATGCAAGATCCCACTTGATCTCTAGTGAATTACTACATAACTACGAAGTGTACTTCAAAAGGAAAAGGAGTACAGCCGAATTAGATGGACTATGACTTCTGACTGGTTATACATACTTTATTAGGTCTGAATATAAATTACGTATTAATAAGTACTCATATAATTTAGCTAGCTCTTAGTCATGCCGAGAAACGTATATAATAATACCGCGTACTGAGTCCGACAATTTGAGCATCCAATGGGCAAAATTTAATTATTGGCGTACGTACAATAGATGGTACATTACCTTAAAATGTGAATAAATTATGCTTGTTAACACGTACACGTATATGTCCTTCATTTGTGACTGTTTAGCTAGTATAATGTATATAAGCATGCATGCTGGATGCATAGCTGTATGCACTAACTTGCCTAGTCTTTGCATATTGCGCGTATGCACCCATCGATTTTTATAGGACGCATATGCATTATAATTCAATAAAATGAGTAATGTTAAACTCTCACCACCATTTTCTCATAGAATATACATGGTTGATAGTGATAGCAAAACTATCTGATAGTAAAATATAAATCAATTGATATAACTAATTGGCAAACTGTGCATTCATAGTCTTTTTTTTATCTACTTTGCACCTAAGTTTATAAAGGTTATTTATAAACTTTGTTTAAAGTAGGAAGGAAGATACTTTATTAATAATTTTAAGACTCAAATTTAGTAATTAAAAAAATATATTCTCACGCTTTGAATTTTTAATTTAATATTCTATCTTGATGTATTTATGTTGTTGCCCCAATTCAGTATTTTCTGATTTATTGAATTTGAAATTTGTTATCAATAAATTTTCGGAGTTGTACATGATTTAGGGCCTCAATTACAGAGTAGGGTTTTTTTCTTGATGTAATAGTTCAAATTTAGAAATAACGACTAGTAGGTTATAGTTGATACAAACTCTTGTTTTAATCTAAATTGTTATTGTTGCATCGTCCCATCTAGATAAAAGGCTAGATTTGTTCTTAGGTTGTGACTGATTTTAATGTACTCTTGTTTCAATCCAAACCTGTTGAGTAAAATCTAAGTAGTCAATGGTATTTCCAATGACATGTTTTATTTAATGTGAAATCTGAACACAATATAGCTCCACGGTATTATGTTCGCCTAATTTACATCCACGTCTTTTGGGTTAGCATGAGAGTGTGGCTAGTCAGGGAAAGCATGAAAACCACGCGCTCGGAGTGTCGCTTGCTGGCTAGCATGTACATACTAGAAAATGATGTTGCTGACTCGTATGATATATAAACCATGTGGCGTCGTAGTGCGTAGCTTAGACCAGTTAGACTCAGGACGCCAAGACGGCCATGTCGTCGTGATTTGGCCGTCCGATCGATCGTCAAGTATCAAAAGTACGAGTAGAGGGGTGTGGCGCACACCTACTGCAACGTGCGTGTTTGGTCAGGAAAAAAGATCGACTGAGCTGCATGATGGATCGACTCTGTATTGCAGAAGACCAGTCACGGGGTCACGGTCCCACAAAGTACTTATTATGCAAAAAAAAATAGTTAGAGAAGAAAATACGAAGTATAGGCTAATATTGGCTGCTTATTTTTTCTTTACTCTTTGAAAGCGGAAAGCCGCAGATAATGGTAGTTAATTTCTACACCCACCAAGCTCCAAATCTCATAAATTAATTATGCCTATAGACATGTTGGCTATATGTTGTTTGTAGAACTTCTGTAGAAGATTGTACATCTTTGCATATATGTATACTAGCTAAATAAATGTACTTTGAGATGGATAAATATAAATTATACGTGTGTACGTAGTAGTATTATTTGGAACAACTAATTCTGAGGTTTTTTTAAGACAATTCATCTCTACAGATGTCTTTATATGATAACTTGTATTTTAGAGATTAAATAAGATTAAACCAGTATATACAATTATTTTGTAATACTAAAGGATTTGAAGAGTAGTTGGTAAAATATATAAACAGAGTTAGTAGAGGTGATAGATTCACTGTCATCGTTACTACCTTCTTTATAACAGTACAGATATATGACTAGTGAATTCATCTTCTCTCTCAAAAAAAAAAAAAAGGCAGCTGTATGTAATAAACTATACGAGCTTCAGGTTTAAGGGCAAGCAATTATTTATTGCTGTTTATAATTTATAGTATATTTAGATGGGATTTGTTGCAATTCACATACTTATTGTTAGTTTTTATAAAATAAATCAAGTATATATTTTTTTGGACAAAGGAAGTATAAACTTTTAGTCTATACACTAATTAAGGATGCACACAGCCATGCATATTTATAAACTCCAGGATCTGAACTCTAATAGGTAGCCATGATCTTTCCTAAATATTTCTGAAAAGAAATAACAATAATATAGCCATTCCCATCTCCTGTGATTTTCTTAGTCGTCAGTCGTCCCCTATCAAACTCGTATTTCTGACCTAACTGACGTCCAAATGTTTTTCTGAAAAAACGAAACCTTATATGCACTCTCTTTTTCATACAAATCAAGAATACTTCCATCCGTGAAACCATGTTGCTTATCACAGAATAGACCGACGAAGGAGCTTAGTGTAGTTCCATAGTGATACATCATGTATATGCAAGCAGATAGATCATTTAAACACTACTTAGAAAAGGTCAATCCTGACCTATGCAATAATGCAAGTTTATTTATAATCGGAGGTACCGCCGCCAGTTCACAAGGTTTCTCATCTAAAATCAACGTGAATCGAGAATAATATATGTGTAAGAATGACTAACACCTCAAGTTAACTCTTTCTAGATAATTCATGACGGATAGATTATATATAAAAAAAGTTATGGCTCGCATGGAAGCCATAAGTTTATAGTTAAGTTGAAAACAAATAATAATCGTTAAACCGTTGTAAAATATAATAACAATCAAAAGATAATTCATATCTTTTTTATATAAACTTGGACCAAGACAAACTTATATAAAAGATATAGATAACGACTAGATCTGTAACTTTATAGCTTATAATCTTTTGATTTGATACTAGCATAGAATCTATCGTCCCACATGACCAATATATGATAGGTCTTAGTGTCTCGTTACGGATAGCCTCACCTCTGACGGACCGTATCGAGCCCATTGGAGGTCAGACAAAATGGCTGGATTCGTCATAGGTGAGGCTATATCTGTGACAGGCCGCCATATAAAACTAACAGAGATGAGTTTAACTTATCTCTGATGAGTTCAGTAGACAGGGTCACAAATAAGCCCTCATCTATGATGGTTATCTAGTCTAATCTCATTATAGATGAAGGTTTACTAACTATAATGATTTCTTAGTATAGTCTATCAAAGGTGAGGCTTTGCTCTATGATATGTGTTCACCTCTACGGCCCATCACAAGTGTCTTTTGACCATACCTTTGATAGTTAGTGTATTGGCAACTAATAAAGATTGGCTACCTTCTATATATACCTTCACTGATGTATTTGTTAACCAAACCACCTTGTATATTATTTATATTTTAGGTGGGAGGGTAAGGGGGCAAATCTTTGGTATGGTATTAAGAGGTTAAATAAAAAATAAGATAAATTTGGACATATTATAATTTGTTCATTCAAACTAATTTTATTATATATGTGCAGATGAATTGTAGTTGGATGTACAATACTAATCGCTTGAGCAAGAGTTTACAAAAATGGAGTAGTTGAATTTCTAAATGATAAGAGAAGAAGGAGCAAAGAATATATGATCTGTTAGTATATAGACCGTAGAAATAAGAAGATATTTATAGATAAAGCATCGTTACAATCTCACCTTATACATAAAGGTTTTATGAAAGATTATAGTTGTATGAGCAAACATGGGGAGTAAGAAATGCCAAATATTCCTGTTGAAGAAGTTGATGATGAATACCAGGAGGAAAAAGAAGATCGAGATAACATGTATGTGCCTTCCCCATGTAGTAGTGATATCATTGATATCAACCATGATCTTTCTTAGATGGTTCATGATGTTGAGGAGCCAAAATACGATGAGAAGAATTATGAGAAGCTCTAAACTTTTGTGATGGATTCGAAGACACCTATATATCTTGGATATAAGCCAAATCACATAAATCTATTTGTTATCCTTGATTTAATGAAGCATAATGTAAGTAACGATTGGTTAGAAAAGAGCTTTACACATCTGCTTGATTTTTTAAAGGACTTGCTGCCCAACAGTAACAAAATGCCAAAGACAACATATGAAGCAAAGCAAGTATTATGTCCCTTGTGGTTGAAGGTTAGAAGAATTCACACTTGTAACAACTATATCTTATATTATAAAGAATACAACAACTTGGATACGTGTCCTGTATACGAAGCATCTCGATATAAGCGAAAGAATAGTAGTATGGAGGGTAAGAAGTCAAAGAGCGGTGGTCCAACAAATGTTATACAGTACCTCTCTATTGCCGACCGTATGAAGCAAATGTTTGCCAATCCTAAGTAAACTAAGTTAGTTCGTTAGCATGCATAGCTGTCACAAGGTAAGTTACCTGTGACGTATTTTAGTGCACGGTTCGTCACATGTAAGTTACATGTGAAGAATTTTATTGCACAAGCTATCACAGGTAATCCAAATGCCTTTTTTAGAAGTATGTAGATTCAAGCAAAATCACTCACATGTAGATCTAAGTCCCCATCCTAGAGCTTGATCCTTAAGTCTGTGTCGTCATTGTCATCGCTATCATGCCCTCTCGTCATCCCTGAGCTCTCCAAGTCTGTCATTGCGCCATCGTCACCGTTGACCGCAAGCACTCCTCTCATATATGAGCCTCTAGAGCCCGCCACTGTGCCATCATCGCTACTGACCCCAAGCCCTCTTGTCATCCTTGAGCTCCCCAAGCCTGCCACTGTGCCGCCGTCATCGAGCACTGCCACGGTTGGATGTTAGCACATTGCATTCTCTGTGATTTAGTTTTATATTTTTTTCCTACCACTTTAAGTAGATTGCAACCTTTGCATCCTATCTCTATGATTTTTTTAGTTTATTAACTAATTTGATTTTTTAGTGAATTTCTTAGCTATACTACTACCTATGATTTTAGGTTTTATCTGTTAATTAATTACCTTTCATTTTTGTGATTTCTTAGTAAATTAACTAATGTCATTTTAGCTGATTTTGTATTTATCAGATGATCAACTAATGTCATTTTTTAGTTAATTTACTAATGCAATTTTAGGTGCATTTGTACTTTATTAAAATAGTGATCATATGTGTCTTCAGTAAAAAACGAAACTAATGTAAACATTACTACACCCAACTTATAATAACTAACAATTTGTTAGCTATTTAAATGCCTATGATTATAGTTGATGTTATGTTAATTATTTACATTTGTTATTTTGGTGAGTGTTCAGCTAATTAACTAATGTGATAGTAGATGATTTTGTAATATTTCGTTGCCATGTTTTTAGGTGTATTTGTACTTAATTGACATACTGATCTTAGGTGACTTCCTTATAAAACTAAACTGAACTAATATAGTCAACGATTTTAGAGCATAAGTTGAATTATAAGAAGTGAAAATGTCCAAGAACATCCACGAAACTGAAACCTCTACTAGCACATGTGCAACGACCTGAGGTTGAAACCCTAGGACTTAGAACCAATTACCTAAACATAGATTGACAATCACTAAGATGGATGCTTCTAGAAGACCAATGGGACCATGAAGTGTGATAGGCCTATTCGGGAATATTTGCGGAGTCGTCACGCAACATTATTAGAGCATCCTTCATGCAGACATCAAGAAGTTTCTTGAAAGTGAGAAAGAGGACTTAAGCATATACTACCTGACTAAGACAACTTGGATCACCGAGTACCTTACATTGTGTTATTTTTTGACAACTTAGACTATATTAGTAAAACTAGCCACCTTCCACCTCGGCCGCTACCTGTCTCCACCTCTAGACCGCCGAGTGAGTTCTTTTTTGTTTAGTTGAAAATTCATTTAAAATTAATCAAATTGCACTATGAAGAAATTGGGTTTATGTAGATTATATTAGATAAATATATTATAAATCTTGGCTTCGATTATACCACCTTCCATGATATCAACTTATCCTTGCGATTAGCTCAATCAGAGCAAGTTAGGAGCCCTAGGGCAGGTGGCCATTGCCCTAGGGCACTATTGGCCCATGTATTTGGGCTCCTTCTGCTTATTCTGCTACACAATCACTACGAGTAATTTATAGTTAGATTGGGAGTGAGATGTAGTTACTATCAAAGCCAATAATTTGTAATATATTGTCTAGCTAATCTATCAAATAATTCTCGTGGCAAGGAGGTAGGAGTTTCATCAGCCCGACATCTAAGAGCACTATAAATTTTTGACATATATTATATATAACATATTCTAATGAGCACAGATAACATACTCTATTCTATCAAATTATCCTCGTGCCGAGAAGGGAGGAGTCAAATGATCATAGATTGCAAGGTTATACAAGTCCTAAGGTGATTTGATTGGATTAGTGCGTATACTAACTAACTTAGACACCTTGTCCCCTAGGACCTCGCATTCTGTTATTTATTGATAATTTAGAGTAGGTTACTAAATTATCAAAAAAATTCCATAAGTCGTATTAAAAAAAGATGATGCCTGTCTTATGAAAATCCACAATATGTTATTCAATTTTTTTTTCAGATTTTAACTTAACAAGTTGTCATGGTTCTTCAATAAAATTTATGGGCAGCTTGTACATGGCTATAGGTAAGTTTGTAAATTAAAATAAAAAATTTATCTATACGAAATTCTTAGAAATTAATGTATATATATGTTGATAAATATCTGAGTATAAATATATGTGTGTGAGTTTGTTGATATGTCAATATCAATATAACACTTTGGTAGAATTTTGGATACTTAATTATGACAATGTTGCTGCTAGGAACTAGGACAGTCTACGAATTTATGTGCTACCTATTGTTTAGATGGCACAGCTAGCAATTCCTGAGGCTATAAAAAAACAAATTTAATTTTTATAGAATAATCACGCTACTATTGGGTTTCAAGCAAAACATGTCATAGATGACTAGTGCTAATCTATGTCATCACAAGCGACTGAGTCATCTCTGACAAATTATGAAACAAACCTGTCAGAAGTAGATTACCTCTGATTGGTCATAAGCACAATCACATATCTAGGCTAGCTCATTTATGACAAGTCATTAAAACAATCATCAGAGTTGTATTATCTCTAACAGGTCGTTAAAGCGACCATCAGAGCTATGTTATATCTGATGGTTCATAAGTACAATCAGTTTACGGTACTACCTCACATGTGATGGATTTTTCTTGCAGCGTATCACAGGTTACCTTAACTCTGACGGATCTTAACCCATTATAGGTGACGTAGAGTCATCACGACTACTCATCTGTGATAAAGGCCAAACCGGTCATAGATAAGGGTTTAGAGTCATTACAGATGAGTGGATCGTGATTTTCTCTATCCAAATATGCGTTATAAGTTTTAAAGAAGAAGGGTCAAATGAAAAAAAAAATTAAATTGGTAAGAGCTCAGCCATAGACTTATAGTAGAGACTGTAAGCTGGTTAGGTGTGGAGAGAGATGTCCAGTTTCGAGTCATATGGCTTGTCACTGGAGGCCATGTATACATATGTAGTAAATTATGAAAAGAAATTGCAGCTTTTTGGCGTATACAAAAATCAAATTTCGAAAACACACTGTCATGACCAGCAGTGGTACCAGCTATTATTGTCTGATACCCACTGTCGGTTTAAACCGGCAACGATGCTAGTCATGTACTGTTAGTGATTACGCATTCTTCACAAGTAAAATACTCTGTAGACTATATATGACACAATATACTCATTGATCAAACATTCAATTACACTGGTGAGCTTACATCTGTGTAGTGGTATACAAGACCACGTGCACATATTTCATGCAAGTGAAGCCCTTTATTGCTTATTATTCCAATAAACTAACAAAACATCTCTCAGAACAGGTAGAATGTAAGAGCAGTGCTACGTTATTAGGTGAAGTAGCCTTATGACTGTCTATTGCGGACACTTCTAGACACGCTTCCTGAGTCACTATCATATTCGCTATCGACAGGACCATCCTGTTCACCACCGTCATCACTACCTTAGCCACCACAATATGGTTTATATTCTCTAGCTTGATTGTATCTATGATCCAGAGATGAAACCATAACCAGATCCATCATTTTATCTACCACCACCACCTTGATCATCACCCCCTCCCTAAGCATATGTTCCATCCATCGTACGTTCTATACCTACCAACTTGTCTATATTCAGATCCAGAATTAGAACCATATTTAAATTCACCATTTTCTCCAGTTGCTCCTCTACCTCCACTAGCATATAATCCCTAGCTAAGATCCAGAACCTCACCCAAAACCCTAGTCTGACCCTCCATTACCTCTCTCTGTCACTGCCACCATTAGCATTGGCCTGGCTACACTTTCAGTATTGGCTAGTCCAATGCTTAAGAGGACAATGAAGCTAAGAGTCACGAGCTTGACCATTGTTAATTGATTAGTGAAGTAAAGGAAAGGATGAGATGAATTCTAAAGTGATGGATTCGTGGGTATTTATAGAACTGGAGGCATGCAAAAGTTGTCATGTATGCAATTAATTAAGATGCCATCACTTGCTCTCTGAGCAATTACTGGATGACTACGTTGTCTACTTTAGCAGAGAAAAGTTGCAGCTGAATTAGATGGATTATGACTAGTTATGCTGACTTTCTCATGAGTAGGCCTAAATACACACATTGCGTGTGAATCGGCATGTGCACATAATAACTAGCTTTTGGCCATGTAGAGAGAGTTGCACAAAGAATAATATATACTGCGTACCCTGGATCTAGATATTTGAGCACCCAATAGGCAAATCTTAGAGGCATATGGATTATAAGCTAGAGGATTAGCACACCTCAAGTCAACAATAGCAAGTACCTGGAGGCGGGTTGAAGCTTACATTATTATAAAGTGAGTCAGTTGTTTCCATACGTTTCCATGCATGCATGCAGGACGCTTGGATGTATCCACACACCTCATTGCACGTCTGATTACTCTTGCATGTTGAAAGTATCCCCCATCGATCTGTATTTGTCATGTTTTAATTTCGAAATATCTTCACATTAAACTTTGATAATTGATCTCTCATAAAACATATTATAAAACTAATAGTGCATGAAAGGTCATCAAAATATAAAATATTGGTTGTAGCTGTAATTCGATAAATTATTTTCTATAAAATTAGACTACATTCAAATGAAAAACACATGCAATTCCAATATCAATGTAGGAAAAAAAAAGAGAGAAATGTAATTATGAATTTATGGATTTGGGTAGTATACTCATTGTTCAGAATATAAGCATTTTCGACTATAAATTTACACATCCTTATAATACTATAAGGTATATAACTAAAATATTTATATTTTTAAAAAGAGACGGTGATAATTAGTAGGTTGGTCGCCTCGGTACTCTAGTGGTAGCACTTGTTGGAGACCATACAAAGCTGTAGAGCGAAGTGACATTTTCGGTCATCAGTGTCATCAAAAAGAAATATCAGGTCGGCATGGTATATATACGGTTGTTAGGCCAGTTCGGATAACTTTTTGTTTCTGATAAGAGTTGATTAATACGTCCTAATGCATGGTCAGGGAAAGTATGTGAAAACCATTTACTCTGAGCGTCGCTATCTCGCTAATACGCAGTACTATATAGAATAAAAATAATCTAAATTTTGCCCCCAAGAGTACCCTACTGAGAGGAAAACAATTAGGGCCTTAGGGGTGAGAACGATGACGATAAATTCTTGAAAAACCAGCTACTACCGTTTCTATTTTTTTTACCGATCAACTGGATCAACTTAAAATGGTAAAGATAGAAAGGGCATTACAAATGGTAAAAAAAAATGGATACAGAAACAAAAATGATTTTGCTATTTTACTAATGTCCTTGGTTTACTGTATTTTTTAGAAATTACCGTCTTATATAGTACGTAATTATCACATTTCTAAATGCCCAGTATCTACGTCCTATGTCTCCATTGGGTTATAGCACAGAGTCCCATCAACTCCCCTACAAAACACCTATTTTGAGCACATGGCCAAAGAAGAGGCATTTTGCATTGTGTATAGTCTAAATAAAATCAAATGGTCAGAGAGTAATGTTACTAGTTTTCAATCGATATTGACATTTTTCCACATGAATGGCATCGTTTTTTATTTCTGGCTCTACCATTTTCTATCCCATTTCCAATAAAACATATGCTTATGGAAATTATCGACACTGTTTTATGACAGCTTTCATCCCTATAAATGATAGACTCAAAATATCTGAAATTCTTTTCTGGAACATGAAACCTTGACAAGCCGACTGCGCGAAGGTAGGTGCTTGCCCAGGAATTTCGATTTAACTGCATGATGGAATGAGTCTGAGTTGCACAGACCCGTCATGACACAAAACTAGTTTTCAAAGAACTATGGGATATATATTAGTATATTGAGAAATAAGGTTGGACTATATATACATCAGACAACTATCTTTTTCACTTATTAAGAGTGGGATTCTGAGATGGCTACAAATATATTAACACTTGTACGTGTTCTTTATTAGGTTTTTATGAAAACGACATTTTGCATTTGAGTATACATAATCATTTTGGTCTTATATATATAACCATATACTCACTTTATTTTAAATTACTTATCATTTTAGGATTCAATCTTTTTACCAAAATATTTATTGTTCTTACATTCCAAAGCACTTTTAAAAGTGAACTTCCCTCCATACCCTCCCTTTATCAACGTAGCAAATCAATGTTGTTACAACTCTCATTAGGTCATCTCTTTGGGAACACAATTGGTGTGAGATTTCCTACAATGATAAATAATTTGAAATTGATGGAGTATATAAGTTTTAAATATGGAGAGTAATTATTTATAGTAATTTGTAGTTGTAACCTATGTCATATACTACAGGAATAATTGCAGGTACTGTTCAATTTAGGCACATAGGATTGGTGACAACTAGGAGAAGTTGGGGAGAACGAATCTGGGTGATATTAGTATTTTTTTTCCTTGCACAAATCTCTGCCATTAAAATGTAAGTTTTGGTTTCTCGTAAAAACTAGCATTACGCCTATAAATTGCAATGGATGCACAACCCTCCCCATTTGACACTTCTCTTTCCTTGCATGCCCCGGTGACCAGTAACCACCTCTAGCGACCTGATGACTATTGTAAAACTGTATACATGCTGACATACCAGTGTTCAAATATTCAGAAGGAAAAGTTAAATCATATAATTGCTATCTTTTCCATATAAATCAAGAATCAGATACATTTCCATGCAAACTGTCTAGTGGTGTGTAATTTCAATACTATTCAAGAGGTAGATGACAAAAATGGTGGGATAGACCTCTATATGTTCCTAAGCTTAAATCATCTTATGATCCAGTGTTGAGTCCAGGCACATTATGGTACGCATGAGGTTGAGTTGGGCTGGAGCAAGTGGTGGGATTGGCCTAACTCTTAAAGACTAAAGATACATGGCTTCCTTCTCATCGAGTCACAAAATTCAACCCTTAATTAGCTGCACCAAAACTAGAGAAGGTCAAGACAAGAAAGGACAGTTAGTCAACACTGATCAGGTAAGGAGACAGTAAGTTGAGAATACTAGAAGGTAGTCACCTAGCCAAAGCCCTAGTTCAACCAAAACAGTAGGGAAAGTGGTACATGCTGCTCAGTAGCTTTGGTGGTCGCATTCTAATCCGGTTTACAAGAAGTAGTTAACAAATGGTGTTTCTCCTTAAAAATATTTTCTAGGTTATATATATAGGACAGAATATCCTCTTTTACCGAACATTTGATTACACTGGAGAGCTTACATCTATGTAGCGATATACAGACCACCTATTACATCCAAGTAAAGCCTTATTATTCACATAAACTAATAACATATCTCTCAAACCAAGTTGCATGTAGTAGCACAATGTAACACATAGTATCAGTGCACTTCTATGGCTGACCACTATAAGCACTTCTAGACACCCTTTCAGATCCATTTTCATGCCTGCTGCTGCCTAGGCCACTTTGTCCACCATCGTCGCCACCACCACCTTAGCCACCAATCTAAGTATACCCACCACCATGCAGTCCATATCCTCTAGCTTGATCGGACCTCAATCTAGACCCAGAACCATACCTAGATCCACCATTTTGTCTACCACCATCACTTTGTCCACCACCTCCTTCCTAAACATACTCTCTACCATACGGTCCGTATCCACTAGCTTGTTTGTATCCAGATTTAGAACTGAAACCTTATCTAGATCCACCATTTTCTCCTCCCCTTCCACCACCTTCTCCTCCACTTCCGCTGTCATATGATCCATCACCACTTATCTAATCATATCTTAGCCTAAGCTAAATCTCCAACTAGAACTACCATCCGACCCACCATCACCACCCTCAGTACTAGCTCTAGCTACCCTTTTAGAATTAACTAGCCTAATGCCTAAGAGGATGATGAAACTAAGAACCACGAGCTTAGCCATTGTGATTGATCAGCGAAGTGAAGAATGAGATGAATTTGAAGGAAGGGGTCGAGGGTATTTATAGCATCGGAAGGCACGTAAAAGCTCATGCAATTAAGATGTCTTTTCATCTCTGATCAATTACTATATGACTAGCTAGTTATGCTGTTTCTCTCTTATTAGTAGGCTTGAATATACATAATTATGTATTGGCATGTATATAAATAATATATAATTTAGCTGGCTCTTGACCAAGCATAAAGAACAATACCGTGTACTCTGAATCCAGGTATTTGAGCATGCAATTGGCAAAATATAGCGGCAATATGTATTGAATTATAGCTAGAGCAATACAACATCTCAAGTCGACAGAATGGCTACATTATCATAAATTGAGTCAATCGTCTCCGCGGGTTAATTAATAAGTTAATGCGAGGTACTGTAATATATTCCTATGGTAATGGTAAGAACAAGTATGCATGCATGCAGGATGCTAGCAGAATATACGCACACAGACCTCGTTGCATGTAATGACGTCTGATCAATATTGCATATTGCACATAGGCACCCATCGATTTGTATATATATTGGTCTCTTGGTCATATTATAATTTCAAAGTATCTTCAGTATTAAATTAAATTTGATGACTGATTTTACATAAAGCATTATATATATATATATATTGGTTGTACCTGCAATTTGATAATTGTAAATTGTTGAACAAATTCTATAAAATCAGCGGAGAGAGTGATGTGTATATAGCTGGTGCTCAGTACATATGTTTGTCAAAATTGATTGCGAAGTGTAGGGCTTTGCCGGGTACTTCTAGTACGTGTTTACTTTCCAGTACGTGTTTGGAGACCATGCAACGCTGTAGAGAAAAGTGGTATTTTTTTTCACTAGTTTTATCTGAATAATATCAGTGTTCTCAAAAAGAAATCTCAGGTTGACAAGGTACGGCTGTTAGGCCAGTTAGGAGAACTTTTTTCGTTTCGGACAAGACTTTCCTAACACCGTAAGACTTGACTTGAGAGCAAGTTATAAGACGGTATATTTTCTATGGTTTCACGTACAACGTAAGGAATAATAAATTTTTTAGCAGGTTTACTTAGATCCACAGAAAAATTATTATTTTTGTGTCCGTTATCTTGATATTTAAAAAAAAGCAGTGCTCACATGTGATCCATCGTATAAAATCCACACATCCACTCCCTCAAGCCACCACCGCCATCGCTCTCTATTCTCCACGACCCCATCGAGCTAGAGTTTTAACTTCGACGAACGGGGAGAACAACACCACCGTCCTGCCAGCCACCATGAGCTCAGGGGCTCTAGATCCGAGCGCCTCGAGCTTGGAGACACGGATTTGGCTATCTCTATTTTGGTGCTCTAGATCCGACGATCCCTAGCTCCGACGGCACCAAATCTGGCATTGAGATAACCGGGCAACGCCTTGCACTCCTCCCCTCAAGCATTCGTTGCCATCCCACGCACGCCCCCTCGTCATCCTGCACTGCCATTCTTCGTCAAGGTCAACCCAGCCATGTGCTGAGCGGGCGATGGCTAACTCTTCCTCCTTATCCTCAGTAGTCACCACCTCCTCATCGGCAGCAGCTATGTTGCCAACCCCAATCCTTGTGCTAAGGTATCATGCATCTTTCTCATCCTATTTTCCAATTTGTTGTTTGTAACCAGCTGCCCAAATGTACCCACGTTTAAGGCAGGTTAGTATTGAGCACAAGTTGTTCATTTTCCTTGTTTGGTCATCGCATCTATTTCAATGGAGCATTGAACTGGTTAGTTTGCTTATAGCCGATGTGTTGTGAAATACTGAGATGAGGTCCATATTTAAAGTGGTTTGGGGTTGGGAGGGGAGTACAATGTAATGGTGATTGATCTAATCAATCGTTTTGAGCATTATGCAATCACATGTCAATGAACATAATAATGCTAAAAAGAAATGAATTCTTGATTCTGCCTGTGATTATTTTGTGCATACAACTATAGTATCCCTCGCATTTTATAAAGATTGCTAGAGTAGAGTACATGCACACAAGAGGAGGATTGCTTCGATCATCGCGATATTAAGCTAGAAGGTGAGTCTACATTACGTGATTTAGTCCGTAATACAAATTTAATTCTCTTCAGTTAGTCCTAGTGTACAACATTCATTTTGCATCTAAATGATCTGTTTATTGTTCAGCCTTCTCAGAAAATTATGTCAGGATCAACTAGTTTTCTGTCAAACCATTTTGTGAAGACCTAATGCAGTGGCATTTTACATATAAATGATCTGTTTATTGTTTCATATTCTAAGACAATTATGTCAAGGTCAACTAATTATCTCTCTCAAACCATTTTGTGAAGACCTATTGTATTGGCATTTTACTTCAAAAAGATTTGTTTATTGTTTCAGCCTTCTAAGACAATTATGTCAGGATCAACTAATTTCCTCTCAAACCATTTTGTGAAGACCTAATGCAGTGGCAGTGGCACCACAGGTATTCCAACAGCAGAGTCTCTGCTACAAAAAATTTCATGGTTTATATTTAAAATGTCATGAGATAGAGTTTCATTTTGCACTGAAGCGATCTATCTGGATCTGTTGTCAAATACAACAAACCAATATGCATGACCTAAACTGATTCTTGTATAGCTGATTTGCATTTGCATTTGCATATTCTATATGTCCACATTCCAGAATCTATGTCCAGAACAATAGATGAACACCAACTTTATGAGGTTCATTTACTGCATTTTACAGCTTCCTCTCTAAACTGGTAGCATCAAAATTACAGCCATTAAGGTATCTATGAGGTTCTCGACTTGAATTCATATTATCACTAGATCATATCTATAGTTCATTATTATCCATGTCTAAGCTCATGTATGCCATTTTACTTTCAGCTTAAAAAATCTAAAGTATGATAGTGATTGAAAGGTATTGATAAATCATAATGTTCGTGCAATGTTTGGTGGATGATTTTATCTTGAAAGATAAAATATGAACCTCTGTAACTGTATATATGTGCCATTAGTTTATAACATGCACAAGTAATAATTGGAGACTTGGAGTGCCTTTACCACTTGGTAGCTATTTTCAAAAAAAAAATGTACAGGATTGACACAGTTGAAACTTGATGTTTATCTCGTTGAAATTGATGTATCAGTGCAGAATTGTACTATAGATGTTCGATTGTTGTAAGCAATTGGTGTAAATAATTGTGTATGGCTCTAATCATGACTGTAATGGCCCAACTAAATGGATCATGTATTAATCTGAATTGCATCAGCATAGCCTTCTGTTTTTTATTTTTTTTGGCTTAGAAAGCTAATATTTCTGACGGTGCACACCTATATAAAAAAGAACCATGACGGTTATTCCAGTTGCACGTCAAAAAATTAATCTCTCAAACCTGATGACAGGAAATTTTTGTGTTCCACCTACAGAAAATGACCGTTAGAAATTATTGTTTTGTAGGGAGCTCATAGGAAAATTGATTTTTTTTTATCTTGTTTTTGTTACCCCGCACCCACAAAAATAATTTCTAATGGTAAAATGTATTTTTTTTAATGGTTCATGCCTATAAGTTTGCTCTGAGTATGATATTCTTTTCGTACTAAAATAAACCAACTTTAATTTTTAATTCTATCTTTAAATAAATTAATTTTACGTAGGTCTATAATATCTCTTGTTTATTCAACCACTTACCAATATTGTTTTTCTATTAATTAATTATGGATATTTGGTCTTCTATCCATTTTTTAATGGCTTTCTTGGGATGTTAAGCGTCGCTAGCTCGCTAGTACTATGTATACACGGTAGTTGGTAGGAAAACAGACGGTGACAAACCTCGTATATCGATCAAGTGGCGTAGTACGTAGGTTTGACCAGTCAAATTCAAATGACCACACACACAGATATATATATATATATATATATATATATATATATATATATATTGTCGTGATTCGGCTGCCTGATAACCAGCCAGCGCGTGCATGTGTTGGGTGGCAGCACCCACCAGGCAGGCTCAATCTCACAGAATAAAAAAAAAAGAAAGGGAGACGTATACGATAGAACTGGAAGTTTGATTTCTTAAGAAGAATAAAAGAATATTAAATTTGATCAAATTTGGATAAAATAAAATCCAGCTTTTTTGTCAGAAGAATACCCTACCGAGAGGGAAAAATTGACCCGAAATTTCTGAAATTCATTCCGAAATATGGCACCCTGACACTCACGAGGATGGGTGTTGTCTAGGAAAAAGATTGAGCTGCGTAATGGATCGAGTTGTACAGGCTAGTCACAGTGCTACGATTGTATTCAAAAATAGATGCAGAAGGAAATATAGGATATATGTTAGTATCAACAAGGACGGAGTATATAAACATAAGTGAACAGTTTTTGGGTAATGCAACTCCCTCGATCGACTATCCGAGCGCTTCAGACACTCCACAAGGTTGGGTCTCGCCCACGGCCGAAATAGCAACCTCATGCTGGCACCAAGCCCCTCTAAAGCAGGAGACATGTAGTTGTAGAACACTGCGCCTCGATTCAATCAAACACTGCTCTCTTGCCCATCCAAGATACTCGCATCACGAGCTCGATCAGCCACAAGTTGTAGAGCACTAAAATCTCTATCCTCCCCTACCATTCTCCTGTGGCCTCTTGAATCTCCGGTGAGGCGCCACTGTAACAAGGTCCATTTGAGATTGCTGGACTGCCCTCACCTTAGAGGAGCAGATTACAACCAGCCAAAAAAAAAACAACCAGTTGTCCATCTACAGTCACATAACACCTTATTTTGCCAAGGAGATCAATGCCGGTTATTCTAAATCTGGCACTGGTAAGGAAACTTAGTTAAAGCGTGTGCCCTATCCTCAATTATAGATGGTGATGACATACTATTAGTACATGTTATAATTAGAAACCTACATTGATGACTCGTGACCATATCAGTGCCAGTTCCAGCAGCAAACCAGCACTGATATCTCTTTTATCAAGGCCGGCTTAGCTCTCGTCCTAAGGAATTGGGTGGAAAAGATAACCGGTGTCGTCTATATATATTTGATTATTTAAATTCTAAGTGAAATGTTAAAGTTTTGGAAAAACATTAATCTTGAGCGGTCTTTTCCATATAAATCACATGTCACTTCATGTATGCTGAATATACAACCAAGAGGCCAGAGGCCGACGCTGATCAAGGAGTTTGGACAACTCTTAATTTGTGATTCATCATCTTGCATATGCAACCTACTGGATCACATAATTAAGAGTCGTACTCCTTACTATATATACAACGCAATAACATATAGAACCAACATTCAATTATACCGGCGAGATTCCAAGTGAAGCCCTTTAATACTTATTATTAACATAAAAATAACAGTAGCATATATCTCTCCAACCTAGCTTGAAGCATATAGCAGTAGTGTAGGTGAAATAGTATTAAGGGTGTCCAATATACACTTCCAAAACCACTTCTTTAAGTCACTATCATATTCACAACCACTAAGACCACTCTGTCCACCGTCACAGCCAACATCTTAGCCACCAACTTAAGCATACCCACCACCATATGCACCATATCCTTCGTTTTGATCATACCTAAATCTATAGCTAGAACCATATTTAGATTCACCATTTTAACCACCACCTCCTCCCTAAACATATCCTCTACCATAAGGCTTATAACCATCAGCTTCTCCATATCTAGATCTAAAATCATAATCATATACAGATCCACCATTTTATTCACCTCCACCGCCTCCACTAGCCTATGATCCATCACCACTAGCTTGGTCATACCTTATCCCTAAACAAAACCACTATTTGAACCACCACCTCCTCCCACACGCTCCTCTTCTGGTATTAGCTAGTCCAACGCTGAGTACAGTGAAGCTAAGAGGCACTAGATTAGCCATCGTGATACCTAATGAGGTGAGGGCTGGACCGATGAGATGAATGTAAGTGAAGGGATCGTGGGTATTTATAGCATCGGGAGGAAACCAAATTGAAGCTGTCATGCAGGATGCAGCTTCTCTAGTAAATTACTGCATAACTAGAAAGTTTACTTAAGAGGGCAAGAAGAGTGCAGCAGAATTAGGTGGACTTGGACTTTTGTGCACGCATGGGTAGTCATGCAGACTTTGATCTTATGAGTAGACCTGAATATACATTAAGTTTATGTTTATATGGATATAATTTAGCTAGCTCTAGGTCATGCAGAGAAACATGTATATAATTAAAGAACAATATGTACCGCGTCCCAGTCTATGTATTTGAGCATCCAATGGGCGAAAGTTAGGGGCATATAGGATGATATCTAGAGAGTATTATTAGAACTCACGCACTGAGATAAGTCCATAATAGCTAGCACATTATTATCATCAGTTAATGAGTCAATTGTTCGCTCAGGGTAGTAAGTTATACTATATGCTTGCTAACACACGAGCGTATCTTTCATGCATGCGTACGTGGTAGGCTGGTAGCTAGTGTAGTATAATAATGTATGGATGCATGCAGTATGGAGAGCTGTATCCACTAACCTCCTTTTGCATGTGGAATGACTTGTGTGATCTAGCTTGCAGGAATATTATTGCGCGTATGAAATGTAGTACTATACGGAGTACGGACATAGTGGGAAATAAGTATACATCAAGTCAAAGATGACGGTATATTACTCTGTTCAAAATTAGCAAACTTGTGCAAGTTGTATGGATAGATTTTCTCTATAAACCTAGCTTACCTAAGTTTGTAGCACTAATGGTATGATGTAGAAAACATGGAACTAATAAGGGCATGGCTCATGGTTATATAATTTTTATGGCGTCATCGATCAGTTTCGTTAGTTCTCCAGTACGACGAAATGTTTTCTAGTGTGCCAAAAGTGAAACAGTAAATGCACCGTAACTCATTCTCATCCGAAGGAGTTCCATGCACTACCTAAAAATTCTTCACATGCACCTTTGAACCCATCTATAAAAATATAAAAATATACCAGAGGTCTCTAATCACTAACCATGTATAAAAATCAATTTTCAGATACGGTCGTCTTAGGATAACTGCTTGTAAAAATAACACAATTTCATAGACAATAGACTACATGTGTAAATCACTTGACACTAAAAATTGGAATCAATTGGGGAGGCACTAAGTCCCCAACATTCCCTCTCCCATCTGTCATCTCCTCATCTCCCTCTCTCTCACCTCTCCTCAGACAAATTGGCTTGCCACTAGTGACAGGAGCCATCATAGGTGGTGTCAATGGGAGAAAGGAGGAGACATCACTGATGAGCTCAACCTCCTAGGGGCTTGGGAGATAACAGATCTAGCACCAATGGCCGCAGGAGAGGTATATCCACCGTTAGTGACCTTAAGAGAGCAGATCTCACGTTGACTTTCTTAGGACCTGCAGATCCGGTGCCAGCGGTCTTAGAAGGGCTTTAGCAACCACTACCACTCCTTTGTAGAGGAGTGCTTGAAAAAGCTAACTATGGACAAGGTTAGTGAGGATGACCATGGCTCAGTGACGACGGATATGGTGAAGAAGCTCCTCAAGAGCCATGGCTCCGACAATAGCGGGCCTTAGGAGCTACGCATCTAGCATTGATGGTCATGGGGAAGCCATGTATGTGTTATAACTCAACGTGGAGGAGGTTGGTGGTGATGATGGTGGAGACGGTTGCAGCAATGCCTGCTCGTATGGTTGACAGTGAGCTCGACAGTGATGAACTATGGCGACTGAGCTCGTTTGTTGCTTTTACTTTCACCCATGTTCTTTCTCTTTTTCCTATGAGATCATATATGTGAATTTGTGATGGATTGTGAAAGATCAATTTGTGATGAATTGTTAATATGAATTTGTAATGGATTGTGAGCATTATGAATTCTCTTTATTTCGTTTGGGTTTTGGACCAATTGTGTAGGTTTTGGATTCATCGGCGGCTACATGTAGTCTAGAAATGGCCTTTCTAGAAATTGCATTCATTTTTTTCTCCAAAAATGATTTTCCTAGTTGGTTGCTTAACCTAACAATTGTGAAAAACTATTTTCACATGTGACTCTTACCGCATGTGAAAATTAAATTTTAAAGGTAGGTCACATAGGGAGCTGATTTTAAAAAATTGATTTTCGCAAGTAGTTGTGAAGCCACTGTGAAAATTGACGATTTTCATAGGACTTTGTTAGAGGTAATCTCTCCAACTGCATGCCAAAATCTATTTTAGCCAACTGCGAAAACTAGTTTGTAGTAGTGATATACACTGCTACAGTGTAATTGCAATTTCTTCTGCTCTGGTTAAAATATTAATTAAGAGTACAATATTTGCATATTTTCATTATATATATATTTATTAGGAAAAATTTATTATCTGTTTCTCAATTCTTTGGTTTAAATTTTTGGCAATAAACTCTTAAAGCATGTGTTTCCCTCAACTCTCATGATCCAGTAAGAATTGTCTTTTTATTTTATGGTTGTGTGCATCTTTAGTTGTTGCATAGGCTAGCATTAATCTTTCATTATCCTAAAAAAGGTTAAATTACAAGTTTGAATAGTTGATTTTCCACATGCAGATTTCAAGTTCTTTTAAGAAGCTTGAAATAATTTTTTGAGTAGAATTTTGAGTGTTTCACAAGTTTCAAGTATTGTTGCAAAAGAGTTCTTACGAAGATTTTAGTGTTTTGGAGGACTGTTTTATTTAAGACTATCATCATTATGATTTAGCAAAATCTTGATTTTTCTTAATAATAAAAGTGATAATTTCAAGCCTTTAATCAACTAGGATGCACATTGTCATTAAAATATATGTCAGAATCAGTGAAAAAAGATATTAAAAAATAATAAATCAAACATTACCAACAAGTGTCTTGTTAAGGTCACAGACTACAACAACCCACTTAGATGATAACCATGGCATAGCATGCTTTCTAAGGGTGTATGAAGTGACCATTTTATTATGTTTGAGTACAACAACATATAAACATTCACATAGTATAGATAACAAGTACAAAAAGACCACCTTTTTTGATACACAAACATACGAGAAGCCCTTATGTATATATATAGCACATATAAAACTAACATTATGTATAGGCTTCATGCATCCATAATATATCATCTCTGTGGAATATCTAGCACTTCTAAATCCACTTCTCGATCCACTACTATATCCATTGCTCTTAAGACCATCGCTTTGTCCACTCTCTCCACCGCCACCTTGTCCTCCTCCCTGAGTATATCTTTCACCATAAGATCCATATCCTCTAGCCTAATCTAACCTAGATCTAGAATCAAATCCTAATCTATATCCACCATTTTGTCCGCCACCACCTATGCCATTTTGAGCATATCCTCCACCATATGACCTAAACTCTCGGCTTGATCATACCTAGATTCTAAAATAGAACCAAATCTAGGCCCACTATTCATCACTGTCACCACCATCTCCACCATCACCGTTGATAGCACATGCTCCACCAGACCACTTGCCTGACCTAATTCTTAGCTAGAACCAACCCTTGACGAACTACCTCGGCCCTCACCACCACCACCTCCAATATTAACAGTAGCGTATTTTCTCAGTCTAGCATTGGCTACTCCGAGAACAACGAAGCTAAGTATTAGTACCTTAGACCCTGCCATTGAGAACTTCGTGAGGTGAAGGATGTGATGACTAGCTGATTAGCGTTGCATTGGTATTTATAGCACTGTAGACCTTGCAAAGGTGTACTACAATAATATATCTAATGTGCAAACCTCACTGGGAATACTATACATATTTGTTCGACCTCTAAGCTTGGCCTTATTAATCCACTTAATACCTCGTGCCCTTAGTCCAGGCATTGGACTTATGCCTAATATATAAATTTTGATGGCAAATATTTCTCACTGGAGTTACCAACTTACCACTGCTACTAGAAGGAAGCAGCTGCTGGTTGGCACAAACCATGTGGCACGCTGACCTTTGCTAAATTGTTCAGGTAGCTCGCAGACAGTGGCTTTCGTGCACGCTATTGCACCAGGTTTTCTCGAATACGTGCAGCTCAAAAGTTAAGTGAGCCAAAAGTTAGTTCATCAACGACAAATTGCACAAACTTTATAAGTGACAGTTTCCAGATAATCTGTGTCTTTATGACATGGCATATTAGTAATGTAGCAGTGAGATTAGGAGCATCAATGTTTCGGGCCATGTCAACGCCAAAAACACAGTGTTTTGGGCCATCAAGTTGAAAAAAGTTTGGAGAAACATTCGGCCCATACTCTTCACCAACACAAAGTACAGAACAACAGGGGTGCAGATGATATTGGTATGGGCCAAAACGGTACGGTAGAGTTAGGCCATTTGGGCTTTGAATAAAAGGATATCTGAATCTGTGTCACTCTGCTTTGTCGTTCATTTGTCGGTTCATTTTCGTTTACCAGTTATAATCGTTTAATCTTTATCGTTACCTATTATAAAAATTAAAGGTGTTTCCGCCAAACTTTTTGGCACGTCGTCGTCCGTGCTGTCTGTTTTTTTTTTCTTTGTCGTAAGCGTATTGTTTCGCTCAGGGCCGTGTCGTTTCGGCCGTCCGCGCATACTGACCCACACCGCACATTGGGCCGCGCCGTCCGCTGGGCTTGCTCAAGTCTAAGAGTTACGTACTCCACGTTTGCTGGGGAAGCCTAGCGAAAACACTGTTCCTTGCCATAACGTTGCGTACATCTTCTTCCGTATCTGCACCCACTTAAAATAAGTTAATGTTCTCTTGTCTTCTTGTTTGGTTGTGATTTTCGTGTTGGCTAGCCATTTAAATGCATCCATCGTTGTCATTGTTATGATTTCCGTGCTGGCTATATATTCTATATTTTTCCTTGAGAAGTATTTGTTACAAAATGATGTTCGATTCCGTTTCCACTTCTTTTTTAGTGGATGGTTTCCATCCGTTATATAGGGCGAAGTGAGAAATATTTTGACTTTATTGTTTTTTTATTTTTAAGATAAAATCATGATAAACATTAAACTACGACTTGGCACGTGAAAAATATGTTTTCTTAAAGGATTTACATCACAAAATTAAACCCTAATATGTAACATTTATCATAATTTTAGTTTTCCGGTTGTAACGTATGGAGATAGTTAACATGAAATTAATAACGGCCATATATCAATAAAAAAGGAAGTAGTGACAGATAGCAACAGAGATGTACAAAAGATCATGCATGCTTCATTGCTCGTAGAGTGTCATTACACCTCCGTTTGCTTGCTGGGCTACCATCTTCTATTACAACGATGGAGCCCACTAATTATTAGGAGCGGCATAAAACGAAGTAGAAAAAATTAAACATGTCGTGCGATAGCATAAAATGAGGGGACCACATCATCCATGTCGGCCTCCAGCTCTAGGGTTCCCGACAGAAAATCTACTTAGTTTAATGGTATCCACCGCTACCGGATCCGGATCCCTTGCCGCTACCACTGCCGTACCCGCCGTTCTCGCCGCCGCCACCGCCACCGCCGCCGCCGCCGCCCTTGCCGGCACCCATTCCTGACACGTAGCCTCCGCCGGAGGAGCCAGCGCCGGAGCCAATACCATAGATCGGAGGTCCGGCAAGGCCTCCTCCCTGCCCGCCGCCGGGACCGTCACAGCCACCGACAACGTCGGTGTAACCACCGTTGTACCCACCACTGGAGGGAACAGGCGCCATTGCTATGGATGATCCACTCTCACCAGAGCCTTGCCCAGCTCCGGCACCAGCGCCGTACCCGCTGCCTCCGTTAGAACCGCCGCCACCGCCGCCGCCGCCACCTTCACCATCACCGGTAGCATAGCCGCCGCTGCTAAGACTAACAGGGGCTGATGCCGACGACCAAGACTCAGAGCCACTGGAGCCATGGCCCATGCCGTAGCCAGAGCCAGAGCCGGAGCCGTACCCACCGTTTGTCCCGCCGCCGCCGCCACCGCCTCCTCCAGCGCCGCCACCCCTGCCGTAGTTCCACATATTGCCCCAGTCCCCACCACTCTCACCGTAACCGGCGCCGGCGCCGCCACCTGACCCCGAACCCCATCCACCGTTCGACCCACCGCCACCTCCTCCGCCACCACCACCACCTCCGCCGCTGCCGAACGAGTTCGAGTACCTGGACACCCTCGCGGCACTGGTGAACCCAATGCTCAAGAGCACCGCGAGGCCCAGAGCTACGAGCTTGGTCGTGGCAGCCATGGTGATCAAGCGATCCAACTGAGGTGGGTGGCGACCAGCGGAGAGGTTTGCATGGGTATTTATAGCGGCGGACGTCTCGTGCATGGGCGCGCGAGGATCTTCTTCTTCATGCTACTTGGCGCCATGTGCGACGAAATGGGTGATGACCAAGAAAGGAGATTCGATTCGATGATGAGAGTTTTTTTTTTCTAATCAGGAGTAGCATCTGTTGATTTTTGAGTTGTTGACCACTTGACTGCATCGATCAAGATGCATGCATTTCTTATGCAAATTTTCGATGTAATTTATTTTGCTGGCAATTAATTGTTCAGAACTGTATATAAATGATCTGAAGTTAACTATTCAGACGTAGCTTGGTTTTCTTGGAAGCCTAGTGAACTATAGATTCGATCCCCTTGTCATGACGCAGATTAATCAGTTTGCCCTCCCGAAACAGTGAGTCTGTGTGTAGCCTTGATCAATGCACGCAATGCTACGTGCAAAACTGCTGCTAACTAAAGTAACGCTCTATCTTAGCCCCTTAATTACTGTCTTAGTAGGCAGTGGCAGTTGATTTATACACAGGCATTCGGCGTTGCCAAACCAGCGCACTTAAAACGAGACAGCTGATTAACGTGTAATTAATAAGTATTACATAAAAAATTTAAAATGGATTAATATGAATTTTTAAAAGTAAATTTACTATACAATTTTTAAAAAAAACACATCATTTAACAGTTTGAGAAAAAGCATACATATAAAAAACAAGGGGTTGAGTTTGAGTTTGGCAATGCATCATTGAGATTGAGCCCCAATGGAACTCTGAAAGTATGGAAGATATCATCTGCAATGTAAACAAATTCGAAAAGTCTGCATGCATTGCATATGTTTAATTGCAATTTGTACGTAAAGCTATCCTGATTCGAGACGGATTAACCCAGCTCTGTAGATATCAAGCGATGCATACTATTGGACCGTCGGTGCAACTCGATCAAGTTGAGATTATCTTCGGCTAAACGTCGTCGTGTACTTATATCACAGTGTTGACCAGGATATTAATTGCTGATTTGCACGCCCTGTAGTGCGCCATGGGATTCAATGCGTCGACGGCGAGGTCCCGGAAAATTAACCACATTGACAGGGTGGGATCGAATCATCGAGAGGATCACCTCGTGGGTTTAGTTTAATTTTTCCTCTGCAAGTGTACTTAACGTGGCCTAATTATGAAGGCGCGAATGCCGAGGAAGTAATCCATCTCAGCGGCAAGTCACAGTGCCCGAGGTGACCTCGGGCTTGGCATGCAGTGGCTGCATTCAGCATTCGATTCTCCCAAATGGATACACACGAGGTGCCCCAGAAAATATGAACAGAGAAGTACTATTGAAAACCAGCAAGAGTGACGAGAGAAAGATCCAATATATCCATCCTGAGCAATGGGAATCTGGGATCCGATCGTTGAATATACACTAGTGCAGCAGTAAACAAGTAGCAGCTGGAGTAGATTATTGTAAGCTTTGTTATCAAGCTTTAATTTTGGATTTGACTACTATTAATTAGCTAACATCATATGTACTGGGCAAATTAGCAACTAGCTACCGTAAAGCTTCGATGGATGTGTAATTGGTCATGGAAGATCCTTTGCTCTACATACGGCAGAGAGATACATTAGCTTACAGTAAGATTTAGTAATTTGGTACCCACCACCATATGATCTGCGATAAACAATCTACATTAAATGTTACAGTATTTTGCTATGGTGCGCTTTTTTAAGTACAGTGTTTACTGCATATCACTTGCTGGCCACAGTGAATATTTTCACCGATACCGAGAAAATCCATGTCCACTTGACCATAGGCGAGGTGACCCATGAATTTAACGCCACATTGGTTTACGCAGATCGAGATATGTGGGGTAATCCAGGGGTATTCAACTGACTCGATCTGTTAGTAGTTATGCTATCAATTTTCAGTGATGTTAATGTTTACTTGTCGAAGGAAATGGTGAATGGCATGAAGTTTCGTCCAGGCTGACTGTATCTGTGAAAACAAAATATAGTTATGTGAAGTATTTTCACACATGTTTTTGTACAGTATAATTAGTTTTATTCACGTTATTTGATTCTTCCAAGCGCTGGGTAGATCTAGGAATCTGCCGTGCCTCCGGCTCGATTTTGTCGGCCTAGAACATAACACACCAAGGTGCAACATGATCTGTCCATCTCAATGGCTGATCAATCCAAAATAAAAAATAAACAATTGAATAAAAGAATGGTCACCTAGCTAGCAAACAGAGAAGGCAGGCTTATGCGTACTCAAAATATTATCTGAAAAAATGCGCACTCCAAATATTTTTCAAAATAAACTGGACAGATTTTGTTGTCTCAGGTAATCTGGATTATGTGCTTGCTAGTTAGCAACCCATGCATTATATGGTTATTGTTATTAATTTTATATATACTAATTAAATGTCCGTAAGTTGTTATGATATTAAAAAAAATTCATCAACACATTTGAAATAACAAAACTATTTAAAACTTATTTTTAAAATTAAAAATAATTTTATTTTTCAACCATTGCTTTTAGATCATTAAAAGCAGATGTTAGAGGTGTAAAATATTTAAATGCAAAAATACTACCACGTGTCAGTTTAGAAAGTTTATGGTGGGGGTGGCACGCTCAGCCCTCATATACCTCCTCATTTTGAAAGTAGTATAGATAGTTAGGTTTTTAACTTTTTGTTTTTCAAACATTGCTTTTGGATCAATAAAAGTAAGTGTTAGAGGTGTAAAAATACCCTTTAAGCAGGTCCCATATGTCAATTTAGAGGAGCTGTTGGTGGGAGGTAGTAGACTCACCTCACCGCTCACTATTACTATTCATTTCTTTTAAAGTAGTATAGATATGGTAGATATATTGTTTATATTAAATATAGTAATTTAGACTCTAAACTTTAGAGTAAAAGTTTAAGTTCATTACAACTTCTTTAGGTATTACTTTTGAAATTTGGAATTAAATTAATAGCATGCTTAATGAGAGTCCAATATAACTTGATATTTAATAATTCCAAAATTTAAAATAATTAAATTTGGACCCAAAGTTTCCAATTACATATTTTGTTTGGCATGAACTCGTATATGATCCACGATCGCGACAATATGGGGGCACAACTGCTAGATATTTCTGATTTATGTGAGAGTTATTATTGGTAGGCATAGACTAAGTATGAATTAAATCCCGTTATCAACTTGGTCTAAACCGTCATAGCAGTTGGGCCAATAAGAGGCCTAATTTTGTCTTGCGTTGGGCCGACGTATGCCTGTCCAAACCCATTTTGAATCTCACGTTCTCTCGTCCTTTAGACGTGGCTTGCATGGAATGACTTTGGGCCGACGCCGCTCATTGCTTTTTAGACTGAATTTTGCTGTAGCAACCCATCCACATTTCGCGACGAACATAGGAAAATGCATATCCATTTATATACATCACTGTGAGAGACGATCACAACGTCCATTAACCGATTTATTTAACTCTTGCTCTTCTGGATGAACACGCATACGGTGGGAGTGTCGTCTATGATGTTTTCTAGCTTTTCCACGGTTTCAGACTCAAGTGTCCTAAAAAGGATACCTATAATTATCTGTATGGGTGAATGAAGAAACAAGAAAGCAATTAATGCTCCTCATCCTCGTACAGCTGCGATGGCTTACTAGGAAAATGTGTAGTCCAAGAGGTTCCTGATGTGTAACCAAAAGGCAGTAACATTTATGGAGTGTGGAAAGCAAGTTGCAGCAGTAATAGGGTATGACAAAATTTTGCTCGTGTTCCTCATAGACCTGATTACGAGTTGCGCAGAAACAGTTACATAACTCATGCAGATCAGAGCTACTTTTACAACAAGCAGACAGCCAAAAGGCACATTTTTTGTTCTGCCAACTTCAGTCACCATCTAGCATGATTCGACTAGAAAAAGTTATCACACTAACCGGGGGTCATGGTTCATCCAGGTTACGATTACTTGGACTTGGACGATTTGTGCTTCTTTATTGGACGTGACCCTTCATTACTTGCAACATAAGACTCGAGCCTCACATTTTCCTGTGCTTCATTATTTCTAAATTCCTTTGCTTTCTTCTGCAAATTGAGCAGATCCACGATTATGACATGACCATTCTAGTTACTCTAAACATGCCACACTCCGAAGAAATTAATAAGAACAAAACAGTGTTTACCTTTAAGGACTTGGCCATATCAGCAATCTCGTTGTTGTTGCTGGTAGACTTGGCAGAATCATATGGCGTTGCAGTGTCCTCCTGAAACAAATTGCAGTGTCCTCCTGAAACAAAATAAGGAAGATAACCTTGAGAATACGCAGGTAAGAATATCTAACCTTTGGAGGAATAAATGCAGCTTCCCTCTTTCTTTTGTTCTCTTCAGCTTTCTCCGATTGCTTTTCCAGCTTCTCTTGCCATTTCTTTGCTGACTTCTTTTTGTCACTCATGAAATACTCACCACTCTCAAGTTCACGGTCAATCTACAACACCCAGAATCAAAAGTTCAGTAAAATGGTATTGCAATACACAAGAAAATAGCCAGCGCCCAGCAGTAGCTACACTTGCACTACAAGCATACCAACAGGCAACATGAGAGAAAAATACATAGCCCATGGATGCTGTTTTCTCCAAATTTCATGTAGCAAAATATGAAATGCACTAATCTTCTATACAAATAAAATGAATGTTAGGAGAGCAAACTGCATAAATACACAAGATGCAGGAAGCCAGCAAGGACTAATAATGACCACAACTCATAAGATAGTGAAAACCAATATAACAAACAGTAGAAGTTTGACACTACAAACAAGTTTAAACAAAAAGCAATTACTTCACCTTGCTAGGTTGCTGAGGAGGTGGAAACGGTGTGTATGGTTTCTTCTTTGTTATCGGTTTCTTTTGCTTGACATTTTTCCTGAGGAACAGCAAAAAATATAATGATGTATAAGACATGCGGAATAATTGTCAGTGGCACTAAACCCCTTAACAAAGATGATGCAAGTTCCTTACTTCTTAAATTTCGGAAGAAACCTGTCCCAGCTTTCATGGGCTAGCGCAGGATTTTTGGCCAGCTCACGTTTAATTAGGAGTTCCTATGTAGTTTAACAACAATTATAAGTAATAATCAACAATAGTTCTGTAGGAACATTCCTTCAATCAAATATGAGAAACAAAACCAACAACCTTGATGTGGTATACAGGGTGCTTGGCGTTCTTTATGCAGTCCTCCACAACCCTTCGGACTTGTTTCAATCCCTTCCAGGAACCCATAGCAGCAACAGTGTTTCCCTTTTGATGATGAAAACAGCATAACAACAGTAGTCAAATCATTTGACAAGAGTAAAAAGGAGGTTATCCCACAATGCAAATTTAAATGTAGCACATAAAGTAAGAAGTATTGAAAAACCTGAACTAAGATGTAGCAGCCAGTCAAAATCTCAATGGCCTGCAGTTCACAAAACAGCATGTGAACAAAGGGATGTTTTCTTTAATTTTTTTTTAGCCTTCCAATAATGAGATGTATCAAAATTAAACATATGACAAGCAGTTTACCTTGAGAGTAGATAAATTAGGGCCCAGAAGACGTTCTCTCCTTTTAACGAATCTTTCCTGCAGATGGCACATTATTAGCAGTATGTAGAGCAAGTTAAATTTATCAAGACTGAGTGAAAGAAAAACATAGCATGAAGAGGCGATGATTGCATTATTTACCAGATGACATGCTATAATGATGTAAAAATTTGCACAATAAGTTAAATCAGACTAATTCAAGAAACCTTAGATTGTAGGCTGTAGCCCCTCAAACCAGTTTATCTTTTTGTATTAACAAAACAATACAAATAACTTAGCATGGAACCCATGAATATGTGATGCAGGTGCTTCAGATTATGTATTTATATGTAACTAGCAAATTCATAACCATCAAAATAGCTAAATCTTGAGTCAAGGAACAGAGTTCTAATATGATAATACAACGCTACAAACTATAAGGTGACCCTCTTGACAATATCATCATGGGAAACATTCAGTAACATGTTGCTATTTGGAAACAAGAATTGAGTTGATCCTCATGAAAAATGGGTAGAAGGTTTTCCAACACCCTTACGCGCTTGGTTTCATCATTATACTTCATGACTAACAAAAGCTGGTTTTAAAATGTACGTGAGTGGGGATATTTGCAACTGATAACAAACAGAGATTTACATTAGGAACCATGACTTAGTCAAAGCTAATATTAGGAGGCAAATTGATATTAAACCATGACAGAAAGCCTACCTTGTTCCGTGTGATGCTACCAATCTTGATAATGTCACAGCTCATCTCATCATTGAGTATTTTAATTGCCTGCAAAATTCAGTAGAGGCTTAGCGATAAAACAAGTCTCACACAAAGCAATCGTGGGTCAGCAATACAATATTAGCAGCATATGGGAAGGACATATTATACCTGTATAGAAATCTAAATTAGCTCTCACATTTTCCTATAATCTAAATGACTCAATGCAGTGGATACAAAGAGAGTAATACCTGTGGAGCAGGGACGCTCCTCGATAACAATTTTATCAGTTCCTTGGCCTTAACGATAATGTAGGGATCCCTGGTCTTCCGCGTGGTCGAAACGGTCATGGATCCCTCCACCTACACAGCATCACAAGATGTCTCAAATCTTAGCACAGAATGAACTGAAGAACCGCACCAAACAGGTCTTATCGCTCATCGTGTGCGTACCAGATTGAGCTCGCAAGCGACCCCAAACTCCTTCAGTGCGCCCTTCACAATCGGCCACGACTCCTGCAGGTACTTCTCTGCATCCGGACAAGTAAAAACCTCGTCAATTCACGCCATCTGGGCTTCGGATTTCGTCCCAGTACCGACAAATCGATCGCGGATGGGGGTGGGGTGACTTGCCTCGGTACTGGGGGAAGAGCGTGGAGAAGGAACTGACTTCAAGCATGCCGCCCTCGTTCCACGAGGGGTCGAACCTCTCGATCTTCCAGTGGTCAATGTTGGGGTCATCGTCCCACGGCTTCGGCTTGTCGTGCTTCCCCTTGTGACGGGGCTTCTTCCCTTCAGCCGCCACCGAAGCACCCACTTCCTCCTCCGACGCCATGGCGGCGGAAGATGGGTCTAGGGTTTTGTGGAGATCCGATGGGTTGAGCTCGCGGAAGTAGCGGTGGCTGCCAAGGTGATTTTGCCGAATGGGTCAAGGGGAGAAACGGCGGCGGTCGGGGTAGAGGGGAGAAGTAATGGATGGTTAATGGTGCGCTCTGGGCCAAACAGGTTTTTTACTGGGCTTTCCGCTCAAATTAGTATTTTTCGGCCTTTTCAGTTAACCGAGACAGATGATGAAACTAACCAGAATAATGAGGACTGAATTTGTGACCGAAAAATTCGGTTTTGATTTTCGTCATTTTGGTTTTGTTCTATTGCGGGAATAGGAGTGGTTTGGGTTTAGCTCAGCAACTTTTGACTTTATTCATCTTGGTAGGAATTGATCTAAATTGAGACCCAGTCCACATGGATAAACACACTGTTAGAAGGCCTTTCCCTATAAAGCCTAGTTGGACTAGAATCAATTCTTCGACAGATCTATTATGTGCCCTTATGGTAGAAAAGAATAGTCACTAATGAGTGTTTCTTCAATCCGGCCTCACTCATGTCGCGTCATTTCCTCCACAAGCAAGCGGGTGATGGTGCTCCACTGATGCCACCTCATTCGATGCTTGAGCAACCACCGATGGTTGACCTCAATCCACTGCACGAGCTGGTACTAGTAACTTCACCTTTCCTTCTTGTTTGCTCTCAAAGTTAAGGGTTTCACCTCACTTCTACCTCTCCCTTGAACATGGCCATGGTGGATCTAATGGAGAGGACCATAGGTGGCTTATCATGCTTTCGTTGTAGTAGAATCACAAAGGGGTTATCTTAGGTTAGTCTTCTCCCTCTCCTCCTAAACTTCGTTCTTCTCTCCTTCATTCGATTATAGGGTTTGGTCCTTAGTCTTCACATGTTTCTCTTCCCTTTCTCCCTTGTAATTTGCTTGTACTAATGGTGCAATGGCATATAGTTATGGATATTGTACTTATTTCAACCAAGTAATCCTAATAAATTGTAGGATTTGACGAAATTGGAGGAAAAGTGTGTACATTGTATTCATGTACATGTTGTAGGTCAGCCTGTGTTTTGTCATGCCTAGCTAGAAGGTAGTGTAGTTGAGCTGGATGTTATTCTGACCACTTTCCTAGCCGTCTTTATAGGCAAAAGTAGGGGTACATGTTGGCTAGCAGCCAGTGATCACCAAGTATCTCGCGATCAAGGTCATATAGGTGTCCCTCAATACGCTGTGGAGGAAGGGAATGATTTGATCACGTCGAACACTTGAACCAGACTGACATAGATATCTTAATCTTGCTTAGGCCGACCATGCCCCATTAGTGCTCTATTGGAGGATGTATGTCGTGTCACTGCCTTTGAACCTTATCACCGATGGTGATGTAGTGGAAGGATATACCTAACCTAGACGTTTGGCCTAGATGTTATCCCTGACTCAACCTACCATGGTGGAGGAGTTGGAAGCTAAGGGGCTGACTATTTAGTTATTAGCCACACTTTGCCACCATGTGTCAACAAAAGTTGCCACATGTCAAAAAACTAGTAATAAAATCACTCTCGATAACCAAATGTGGAAGCACTTGATAAAAAGATTTAAACATAATGATAACATCATAGCATGATATGTGTTAATAAGATTCAGCCAAAGTCTAAACCCTGAGGCACTGATTATGGGTGATCCTAATCAATCCAGCATAATTACAGCATATCAGGATGTCCATGACCATCGACCAGTACGCCACTGATTAGTCGTTCCCTTGCCTATTTTATGCCTCGAAATTCAACCAATTTCCAAACTATTTTATTATTAAATCCTTGTTCAAGAATCAAGCTGGTATACAAAATGGTAAATTAATATACATATCCAAACATAGATAATACATAAATACTTACAAAAAGAGGCACTTAGTATTCATACAGAAGAAAATACATACATATGAGACACTTAGTCCTCACAAAAAAGAAAACAATAGCAGAAGATTGATTCTAGAGTGGCTTCATCTCCATTCAACATGCAAAACTCAACTAGGTATAAGCCTTGGTCTTCTCAGCTTATCCTTAATACTAAATTACTATACTTCTAAAATAGGGTAGTTATAACAAGACTGAGTACAGCCTATCATCCTTAGTAAAGCACACCATAGACATGCATAGAATATCAAGGAAAGTTTATGGTTCTTTTCCAAAAAGGCAGTTCCAAACATTTGCATTTCATAATAGTAAAACAATTCATTAATTTAGTCATGATTAATCACCACTTGTCAATGTTACACCATGTCAAACCAGGCCCAATCATCCACCTAAACAACACAAGTTCTATTAAGTCAAGTTAATTAATGAGGTGAAACTAATCACGGTAAAACTCAGTTGGTTGCCCATAACCATAGGCGCGGCTATTCCAATAGCTTTACTCTAGCTAGAGGTATACATATTTACTCATAAAACACAACCCAATATATGCTCCATGTGCTGTGTACCACCATATTACCTCGATAGGGCTATGATAGGACTTTTTACATAACCCACCCTAAGCCAAATGCACCACCCTTCTTGCGCCTTGATAGATCTAGAAGCCCCTCAACCCTACCACCCAGTTCAAGGTGAATCCATCATGCCCACCCTCTTCTCTAGTGTCTAGGACATCAGGGCATGCCATACTATAAGCCTAGCCATTGTCCATGCTAGCTTGTAGTAAGTATAAAACGTCTCGCAAGTAGTTCCTGCGAACTGGTTCTTAATCACCATGGGTGTGACCATTAAAACCATGTGCCCACAACCCATAATTAAGACATATTTTACTTGAATAATTATGACCATTAAACCAGGGTCAACAATCTTGAGCTCGTAACTCAACAAGTTATCAAGTAAAGCTTAAATGATTATTCCATCAGTGATCTAAGTTATACTAAGCATAGTTGAGCACATCCTATTTTTAGCTAGGTCAACATGGACCAAAACTAGCCAAATTATTAACCATAGTTATCAATGGAATGGATATCAAATAAACAAGGTCACAAGCAAATAGATAGTTAATCCCATAATCACATGTAATTAGCAAACACATACACTTTATTTGTAAATAGTAGAATATTTCAACATTCTTAGAGAGGAATATGTGACTTGCGTTGCTTCTTAAATCAACTTGTGGAACACTTTTAGTTGTGTTCATGATCCTTTGAAACATTGAATTCTACATGTTGGCATGCTAAATAATGTAAACACTAATAAAAACCAATAAAAAATACATAAAAAGTAAACAAACATGTATAGCTCAAATTTAGATGAATTTTGCAAGTTGAATGGCTTAATTTGGAGTTTATATGAATTAGTTATGAATTTTCGAAGATTGGAGTCATTATTAACTATTTCTAGAATTTTACCCATTTATGATGTAATTATTATTAATTCTTGTGAAGGAAAAGGAAGTTTATTGTGTCAGTAGTAGGGTGATGGCACTGATAGATGGGCCCCATGCATCAGCAAGAGATGGGAGGCTATGCCACCATTGACTCGATTCACAATTAGGGTTCATGGGAATGGACGGCTAGGATTGACCCAAGTCCAATCAATGAGCAAGATTTGCCCCATGTTGGCCACACGGGCATGTCACGTAGTAGCCATGATGGACTAACTAAGGACGCTACATAGACATGGCACCAACATGGATGGCCATGTCGACTAGGGCAAGGGAGAGTTGGGCTATGGTAGTGCACCACCCAATGGTCCCTGGCGACGGCTTGGGGAAGGACGGAAAGGGAAGAGGGAGGCCATGTAAGCTCACCAAAAGTTCGATGATGATGATAAAGGACGAGAGAAGCCGCCAATGAGGTGACGTGCCAATGGAGGTTTGGCCATGAACTCTAACAAGGATGTGATGGCCAAGGGGTGCAATGATCTAGGGGAGAGAAGAGAGGGATTTGGGAGAAGGAAAAGGCCACAGAACAGTGGGAAATGATGGCCGAAGGCTGGAGCTCCCCTTGCATGGTGGAAAAAGAGCTCCAGCGGGATCGAAGTAGGCAAAGGGGTGGTTGAGGTGCTCCTTGACCTAGAGAAGATGGTGGTGGGGTTATGCATGACCGGAGCGACTCCATGCGATAGCTAGCGGCAGCCGGAGGATGGCAATGAGCGACAGAGCTCAATGTCACGATAGAAACGGGGCTAGAGGGTACGACGAGTTGAGGCAAAACAAGAAAAAGGAGAGAAGGTTCGAGAAGACTTTTTATAGCCTTGGTTGGTCGAGGCCAAACGAGGATAGACTACAACGACTGGCAGAGTAGGGGGCAAGTGGTGGCGAGGATACTCGATCTCACACGAGAGGTGGGGTTAGTGGGAGGAGAAGTTGGAGGAGTGGGTGGCAACCATGTCCACGTCATTTGAACGAGAAGGGAGAACAGGATGGTGTAGAATAGATGGTGGTGAGGCTGACATCATCCTCCCTCCAAGCGGAGGTAGGGGACCACTCTAATAGCCGAACCTAACGCACTTCTAGGCCAGCTTTGGCTGTGGCCTAGCGTTGTGACATGGTGGATGGGATGGACGCATGGAGGGAGAGAAGGGGATGGCATGGGAGAAGGACTGCCTAGGAGGGGAGGAGGAAGTGGGCCTCGCTCATAGGAAAGGGAGAAAGAGAGCTGACAGGCTAGGCCAACTAGGGACAGGGAAGAAGAAGTGGGTTGTTTCGGCCTCGAGGAAGGGTTTTTAATTTGTTTTTCATTTTATATATTTACTGAAATGGACTTTATATTATTAAAATTAGATATTGAAAATTTCAAAGAATATTTTAGGGCATATAGAATATAAGAAAAATATTTCCAACAAAGATTTATTAAAGGAAATTTTATTTGCCCTTTTTAATTTATTCGTTAAATGTCTTAAAATTTTAATATAAATCCTAGAAATCATTTATTTAATAATTTGTAAATCCTTGATGAAAAATCAGGGCGTGACATCTATGCTAAGAAGTTATGTTGTTACATTAGGTCTGCTTATCTATTTAAGAGAAAGTTTAGAATAGAGTTTGACTCTAACTCTATCTTACACCTATTACAACTCCAAGTTATAAACTGCAATCAACTACATACTTATATTCAACATAAACTCTAACAAATTTTACCTTTGACAAATATACCATGACAACTTGAATTTGCTCCTTACGCTAACCCCTATATACGGAGATGTGAGTTGGTTCCTTTTGCAGCTCATACCAAACCGCCCAACAAGTATACACCAAGCTCATCATCATTAAGAGATTCCACTATCCTTGACCACTACACTTGAAACAATGCTACTACTACACTTGCAACAATGCTCCACCTTCTCACCTATCATTATAGTGATCTTACCAAGCGAAATTGAATTTCTCCATAGCTAGCACGTATCCAATGCTTCAAAGAACATGCTCTCCTCTATCCATCTTAAATTTGATTTGATCTAATCTATGGCCAAATAATTTATGTGATCACCAAATAGACAAATTCAAACTCCCTAGACAGGTATGAAGAGAACCATGTCTTCCTTGTCTTATGAACCATGCTAACAAATCCAACATCCATCCTTTTCGCATCCCTATACTATGCTCATGATATTTTGAGAAATTATATGTTGCCTTGCGTCACCCAAAGAAATTACCATGAAATCAATCACTCTTCCTCTTTACTGACACATATTTCATATATCCCCATCATACTGACTCGTAGATCTTAGATACATCTTATACTACCAAACAACATAATTGACACCACCACTAATATCTACTGACTATTGTCGCGATCTTCTCACACCACTGTCCAGGAGATCCTCTCCCCTCGAAGCTTCGTTGTAGCCTCCTCTTGTCAGAGGCTAGCCGAGCCCCTCCATCTCCCCTACGAAGCCACCACCACTTGACCTAGCCCCAACAGTTGGGAAGACACTACCGCCTCTAGCACCTACACTCATAGGAATTGTTGCCAACCCCTGATGTACCGCTTGAAGACATATTCACCGTCCACCGGAGTCCACCCCATGTTGAATCCCACCAACACTTGCACACAACTGCACCAAGATCGTGCTCCTATAGCTCAGAGTTCATTGCTACCATTGTTGCTCCACCTAGAGCCCACAAACCCACTGCGTCTTCCAATTAACTACCCATCTAGTCATGAGCTGAAGTCGATAAATCTCCATGTAGTCTTTCCAGCCACCAAACGACGTGAGCACCACATCTTTCCATCTACATGGCAAATGCAGCTCACCAAAAGGCCAAGACCACCCTATTCGGAGTATTTGACTCCACTGATCAAGAACATCGATCGATTTTAACTTTAATCAAGCTTTAACATCACGTCTGACTGTTTTCTCATTCAAAGTAGCTCATTAGTAAGTTCGAGCCACCCACCCACAATTTCCAACACCACCGATTGAATCTCTAATTTCTCCTGCCACCATCAACCCAAGCTATACGTTTAGCCATCTCCTTGTTAATTGTAGCACATTTAATGGTATAGGTCGTTGTTTGAAGTGTTCAAATCCATCGATCAAGGTCCATTGATCATCATCATGCTCCACCTTGCATCCATATCCTTCCTCGGACATCTAGTGCAATCATCATGATGTGCGACACCTCCATTGCATCTATATCTAGAGAGATCTCTCTCCATCCGTATGCTTTGATACCACTTGTTAGTGTGCACAACAAAGCCCACCAATCGTGGCCCTCCTAGGTCATAGTGGGCCTACTCCAAAGTCACAACTTTAGGCCCTGGGCCTATACAACCCAAAAGACTAGTCTAATAAGTGAGGTCTATCCCTACCTTTTAAGTTGGGCTCCCCAATCATTATTTACAGATGTAGGCCTAAACCAAACAATCTCTCCCATCACACAATGAAACTCAGAATCTATCTCATCACATCAACCTATGTAACCTTGAAGACTTGTTATCCGGGCTAGCCCAACAATTTCTCCCATTACACCAACACATGTGACCTTAGAGACTTGTTACCGGACTCTCTATAACCTTGTGACCCATGAAAATTGTTCCAGATTTTCATACATTGGCTCAGATACCATTTGTTAGTATACATAGCTCGGTCCACCAACTATGGGCCACCACCCAGTTGAAGCCTACATACTTGAGATACTGATTACGGATGCTCCTCCTCGATTTAACATAGTTATATTGTATCAAGTTATCCACGACTATTAACTGGTATGATGTCAATTAGTTGTTTTCCCATCTATGTTACGTCATCATATGTTTACAACATGTTCGCCTCTTTATATAAAAGAGAGTCTAGAACAGAGTTCGACTCTAACTATATCGTAACACCTATTAAGATTTTAAGTCCTAAACTGTAAATGACTACGTAGAGGTATCTGACATAAACTCTAACATCATATTTGCCTAATTTAAGATTATTAAAGTCTTAGCCATATTATGGCAAGCCTAAGTGAATGTTGCCACATTTTTCTAAGTGGTTGATGAAAAAATATGGAGTAACTATGGTTGCCTCACCTTGGCTCACCATAGGTTGCATGTTTATATATAGAACAAGAATTACAGATATAGATAGTTTTAAACTAGGACTCCTAACTTAAGTTCTATTCTATCTATAGCAAATTACAGGAGTCCATCTATCCTTGAGACATGCTCGGTTACAATCCTAGTGTAACACGTTTACAATCTCTAACACCCCCGCTCAATCTAAACTTTCCTAACCACCTTGAAGTTTGAGATTGCGAATAAATGTATTCATCTTTGCAACCGGTAAGGCTTTTGTAAATCCATCCGCCAACTGATCTCTAGAAGCGATGAACCGAACGTGTAGCTGTTTTCTCATAACTCTTTCACGCACAAGGTGAAAATCAATTTCAATATGCTTTGCTCTAGCATGAAACACGGGATTAGCTGATAAGTATGTTGCACCAAGATTATCACACCAAAGAACTGAGGTGCGATGCACTTTAACCCCAAGTTCGGTCAACAGTTGCTCAAGCCATATTATTTCTGCAGTAGCATTAGCCATCGCTTTATATTATGCTTCTGTACTAGATCTTGAAACAGTTGGCTGTTTTCTAGCACTCCATGATATAAGATTACTTCCATAAAATATTGCGAAGCCTCCAGTAGAACGCCTATCATCTGTATCACCTCCCCAATCTGCATCAGAGAAGGCACTGATGAATGACGACAATACCTTTTGAATATGCATCCTGAGTCCAATGGTGTGTTGTACATATCTAAGTATTCTTTTAACTGCAGTCCAATGAACTGAGGTCGGTGCATGAAGAAATTGGCAAACTCTGTTGACAGCAAAGGATAAATCTGGTCGTGTATTTGTTAAATACTGAAGAGCACCAACTATGCTTTTGTAGCGAGTAGCATCTTCTGGACTGAGAGGAACACCATCATAGTTCGACAGCTTCTCAGATGCAGATAAAGGAGTCGTGCAGGGTTTGCAGCCGAGCATTCCAACACGCTTCAACAAGTCTTGTGCATACTTAGCTTGAGATAGAGTTATGCCATCTAACTCTTCTTTAACTTCTATACCCAAGAAGTAATGTAATTTGCCAAGATCCTTTAGTGCAAAGTCTTCTTTTAAATCAACAAGAAGAGTTGTCACCGCTTCAGGTGATGAGCTTGTAACGATAATATCATCAATATAGATAAGCATATAAATAGTTGTACCACCCCTATGATATATAAAAAGAGACATGTCTGATTTTGATGGCACAAGACCTAGAGTGATTAATTTGGAGCTTAACCTAGAGTACCACGCCCTGGGCGCCTGCTTCAGCCCATAGATAGCCTTGTCCAACTTACATATATATCCCGGTGTTTTAGTGTCCTCAAAACCCAGAGGCTGCTTCATATAAACTTCCTCTTCCAGAACATCATGCAAGAACGCATTCTGCACATCAAGTTGTCTGAGGCACAATCCCCTTGACACTGCAATAGAGAGTACCAATCTAATTGTAGCTATCTTGACAACTGGGCTGAAAGTGTCTTTATAGTCGATGCCATAGCGTTGCTTGAATCCCTTGGCAACTAATCGAGCTTTGTATCTATCAATACTCCCATCGGCTTTTCGTTTGATTTTGAAAACCCATTTGCAATCAATAATATTCTGTCCAGTTTTTCTTGGAACGAGATGCCAAGTTTTATTCTTAGCTAGAGCTTGAAATTCCACTTCCATTGCATCACGCCACTTTGGATCTGAAATAGCTTCATCAACGGAATTAGGTTCACTAGTAGCACTAAACATGCCATATCGAATCATACCATTATATAGCTTCTTTGGTTTGATAATACTGCTTTGCAACCGTGTTTGGTGACGCGGGGGATCAGGTGTGGCTGCTGGAGAACCAGATGTTGTAGAAGATCCAGATGTTGTAGAAGATCCGGGTGGCACAAATTCATGTGCACCTGATGCTGTAGCATGCAGCGGTGGTGGAGACTCCTCAGACGCATGCAACGTCCCAGGTGGAGACTCAGGCACCACCGCATTACCCCCACCTGTTGCCGCACTGTTGTCCTCTGGCACAGCAACAGCGGTCGGCAGCGGTACTGATGTTCCCCTAGGTGGTGTAGCAGGCAAAACAGCACCGTTCGACGAGCTGGAAGGAGACAGCGTTTCCACCTGGGAGCTGCAGCCTGGGCTATGTGCGCAACGTTGTGCCGATAGCGCTGGGAGCATAGGCATGAGACCTGCAATTTTCTCAGATGATTCACTAGAAACAGCAGGTACGTTAGTAGTATTAGTAATATCAGATGCAGTACAGTCATCATCCCCTGGATTTCGAAGGGAAGAAGGCAGTAGGACAATTTCTTTTCTAAGAGAGGCATCGGCGTTAGGATGGAGCTTTGAAAAGGGAAACACGGCTTCATCAAAAACGACATCACGGGAGATGTAAATGCGTCCGGTGGAGATGTCAAGGCACTTGAAACCTTTGTGCATGGAACTATAGCCAAGGAAAGCACATTGGGTGGATCGAAAAGATAACTTCCTGGAATTATATGGCCTTAGATTGGGCCAACAAGCACAACCAAAAACACGAAGATTGCTATAATCGGGTGCATCATGAAAAAGGCGAGTACTAAGAATTTCAAAATCAATAACCTTGCTGGGAAGAATATTAATGAGATAGGTAGCTGTAAGGAAAGCTTGATCCCAAAATTTTAAAGGCATGGAAGCATGAGCAAGAAGAGCTAAACCAACTTCAACAATATGTCTATGTTTGCGTTCAGCAACACCATTTTGTTGATGAGCATGAGGACAGGACACATGGTGTGTGATCCCAATTTGCTTGAAGAAAGAATTTAATTTTTCATACTCGCCTCCCCAATTCGATTGAACACAAAGGATCTTCTTAGAGAACTGTCTTTCTACTAAGTTTTGAAAATCTTGGAAAACTTGAAAGACATCAGATTTATGCTTCAACAAATATATCCAGGTGTATTTGCTATAGTCGTCAATGAAGCTAACATAATAGCTATAACTCCCAACAGAGATGGGTGCAGGCCCCCACACATCAGAATAAATCAGATCAAGAGGAGCACTAGAGATTTTATTAGAAACAGAATAAGGCAGTTGATGGCTCTTGGCCCTTTGACACGAATCACAAATTGACTCAACATTCTTGGAACTAGCACACGGCAACTTATTTGAGCTAAGGATCTTCTGAACTATGAGAGTAGCAGGATGACCTAGACGACTATGCCATAACGATGTAGAAGGGACATGGACTCCAAAAACTTCATGCTTTGACTCTATTTTCTCTTCCGATGGAATGAGAGGATACAGGCCACCTTTGCATCTACCGTGATGTAAAATCCTCTTCGTTTCCTGATCCTTAACGAGAAAGGAATCAGGGTGAAATTCAAGGAAAGCATTGTTATCTTTGGCAAGTTTATAAACTGAAACAAGGCTTTTGGCAGAAGAGGGCACATGAAGAATATTGTTCAAATGAAGTTTACTGAAAGGGGTATAAAAAACTGTATGCCCAATATTACTAATACTCATACCTTTGCCGCTGGTGTTATGAACTTGTTCATTGCCACTATATTTATCACGGACAGTCATCTTGTCAAGTTCGCTGGTGATATGGTTAGTGGCCCCGCTGTCCGCATACCAATTTGTATCAACACCATAAGCTCCTGCTGGTCGTCCACGGTACTGATTGTCTTCCTCATAGCGAAAATAGCATTGATTGGCTTCATGATTTGTCTTCTTGCAGATTTGACAGGGCGCCTTTCTTGTGACTTGCGAGCTATTGCCTTGATTATTGTTGGTGTAACTCTGATTGTTGTTGCTGTTCTGTCCATTGCGCGATGAATTGAACCGGCCTCCACCACGTCGACCACCAGAATGACCACGGTTTCTACGACCGCGAGATGCCATGTTAGCTGAAGACTGGAACTGATCGGTCCCTTGATACATCTCGAGCCGAAGATCGTACTCCATGAGTAGAGAATATAATTTAGAGAGTGAAAGATCTCCTGATCGACCCATCATAGAAGAAACAAAGGGGTGATAATCAAAGTCTAAACCATTAAGTAGATGAGCAACCACCTCATCATCCCCGACGGTGACGCCGGCTGGCGCGAGCTCATCCTTGATGTTCTGCATCTTGTTGAAATAGACTGTCGTAGTGAGGCTGCCCTTCTTGGTGGTGGCCAATTGCATGCGCAGATTTGTAACCCGCGCTCTTGATTGTGCTGCAAACATAGCCTCTAGCGCCTTCCATGCCTGCGCAGAGGTTGTTGCAGTCGTGATCCCGGCGAGGACCTCCTTGGAGACCGAATTCACCAGGTAGCTGAGTAGCTGCTGATCTTTTTTTTATCCATGAGTCATGCTCTGGGTTGGGAATCTCCTTCTTCTTGCCGTCGACTTCAGCTTCAAGGACTTGTCGCGGCTCGGGGATGGTTCCATCTAGAAAACCAAGCGCCTTGGCGCCACGAACAGCGGGCAAGAACCGCGTCTTCCATAGGACGAAGTTATCCCGTGTCAGCTTGTCAGACACCGGATGTCCAAAAGGAGAGGACGGGTATCCTTCGCCATGAGCGAAGGACGAAGACATCTTGTCGCGGGAGGAGCGTCACGAGTAGGTCGTAGCCCCCTTGTCGCGAGAATTTGACGAGATTTTTGTAGATCTATTCTAGAAAGAGACGGCTCTGATACCAAGAAAAAATATGGAGTAACTATGGTTGCCTCACCTTGGCTCACCATAGGTTGCATGTTTATATATAGAACAAGAATTACAGATATAGATAATTTTAAACTATGACTCCTAACTTAAGTTCTATTCTATCTATAGTAAATTACAGGAGTCCATTTATCCTTGAGATATGTTCGGTTACAATCCTAGTGTAACACGTTTACAATCTCTAACAGTTGACACATTGGACATAATTTATTAGAAATAAATCTTGGCACGAATGTGGCTGTAATCAATCAATCAAGTTACTTAAATTTATCTAACCTTAGGCATGATAAACTATGATAAAATGTGGTTTCCCCTGAGCACGCAAAGTTGCTGTCCACGTCCATGATGGGCAGGTTGTCGCCGTTCACGCCGTAGCACACGTAGATGGAGTTTACGAACCATTTACCTTCAGCCCTTCATCCACACACATGCGTACACATGCAAGTTCCTAGCACAATCCAATCCAGTTTGGCACATCCCGATTAATTCTCACGTCCTCGATGAGATACTAGCTAGCTTGTCGATTGAGTTCCAATTTGCACCACTAGCTAGTCTTCCAATGCACTACGCAGGCAAGCGAGTTCCAATTTGAGGGATAAGATACACATTTAGAGGAATATTAACTCTACTTCTTCCCAGCTGTTTTGTAGGAGAATGCATGGTTCAAATGCTGATAGAATGGGAGACAATGTTTGGAAACTCCTCTGGTTTGACAATTCCGAAGACACAGAGGATAGATGCATGGGACAAGGATACCGGCCTAGGGGTGACAGTGGAAAGAATGCAGCAAAATAGTGTCTTTAAGGGAGAAATTCTATTGCTTCCAGTCATGACATTAAGAGAATCCATATCATTCTTGACGACTAAAAATCGACAGGGATATTACGAAACTGACAAAAAAAAATTCTTTAACAGGAACCGACTGGTGATCATGTATAATTTTAACTGTACCAAACCCATTACTTTTTTCGAAACCAATCAAGTTGTAGTATAAAATAGAGCTAGCAGTAAGTACAGTTGACCCGTCTTATATATTCTTCAAACCATAGTTATTTGATGGGATTCGGGTTTACAATCTATCTATTCTTAAAGCATGTGGAGGTAGTCCTAAACAATGGACATAGATACAAGTGTACAGGTGGAAGCAAGATTCGGAGACAGCATCATATAAACCTCATCATAGATAGCACTCAAAGATCGTTGTGACATAGTTTTCGCGTTTGTTGTTGAACTCCAAAAGTGGTACATTAACTAAAATTCCTTCCAAAAGATAAAAAGGATTTGATCCCTAATACATCATTAAAGGATAAAATCAAAACAGAAGAAATACAATGAGATCAAGGTAAAAGAAACAAAAGATAGCATGAGCACCAATTTAATTTTGATTCCATAACTAGATCTGCCACCACCTCCACTACCACTCCCATCACTTTGGCTACCACCGGTGTCGTTACCATCGTCGGTTACATTTGCATTTACATATAGTGGAGGGGATGTAGGGGAACCACCGTCTACTTCACTAGATTTAGATATGTTATGTTACCATTACCAGTTCCATAACAACTGAATCCATCAACACCTTTGGCTTGTCCACCGTCCATGCCACCATCACCTCTATCAGAGCTTGCACTCTCACCACCTGTGCTTATCTAGCCAGAGCTTGAGTATAAAGTAGATCTAAAACCAAATCCAATACAGTTGTACTGTGATCCACCATCATCCCAAACCCCTCCAACATTGGCATGGACTCTACTTCCATTATAGCTAACTCCATAACCATTTTCATTCTCTACACCACCGCCATTCCCTCACTTACTTGATCCCTCAACATTGGTGTATCTAGACCCTTGAAGCATTGGCTATTCATGTACTCACCACCATTGAGCCCTCACCTGAGCTTGATCCCTCAACATTGCCGTATCTAGACCCTTGCAGCATTGGCTAACCCAATGCTCATCAGGACAGCCAAGCTAAGAGCTACAATCTTTGTTGCTGCCATTTTGAGCTTAACTATGTGCTTAGATGGGATGAACAGAAAACCAGGGATTGCTTGGGTATTTATAGTGCTGGAGTGGGGTCTCGAACCTTTCTTTTATCCTAGTGGCATGACAGCATGCATGATGGAAGTGTCTAGAATATGGCGAGTTGGCCAAATATGTACTAGGTCTAGGCGTCTAGCTAGCTATAGCTGTTGAAATTTATTTTTACTAAACCGAATACCAATCTTGTTTGACTGCCACAAAACTTAATAATTAACTGAGTGCGATGCTCATTTCGAATCGCTCAACGTAGCTAACTCTGCCTCTGTCTTTCCAATGGCTAGTACTTGTAGGCAAGTATGTACTTCCGTATGATTTTACTAGTTAGTTCGTGTATAGTATAGCTAGTCCTAAAATATGTGTCTCAACTTTATTAGCTAATCACAAATACTCCCAGCAATATATATATACGCGCACGCGCACTCTTTTAGTAGATCCGGTTCTTATTGGAATTGAAGTTAGGAACGAAATCAATTAATTAATTAGTAATCAAATTAAATTTTGAAAAAAAGAGGTCAATATGTAACGTCAAAACTTGAGATCGAGATTCGTATATGACAAGCAACAATCTAATGATGAATACATCAGTTAATGCCATACTATATTACGAATAATTCATTTGGGGAGGGGGAGGGGGTGTGCACTTTAAATTAATCTCTGTTGCTACATTTAACGATGAGTAGAGGCGTGGTTCGATTAATGGATCAAGTGTCTTGATCTGGAGATTCCACAAGAAAGATGAGTTGATGCTGCTACGTGTATTTGAACATTCATCCACCATTATGGGGTTACAGCTGAACGAACCGATTTCCAATAGGTTCCTTCATCAGTTAATCCAATGCACAGTTAAAAATTCATCACTGCCAGTTTACCATAGTAATTTGCAGTGAGTTAGATCGATCTAATGCAGTACTCCATTGGTGAAAACTGAAATGGATTAATATGCAGCCTGCTGGTAGGTATCATCATGTGCAGCAGAGACTTTCAGTGTCGACGGCGACGCAGATATTTGTAAGTACATTCGGGAGAGGGCATTTGGTCCAACCGAAAAATTCGGTTTGGTCTTATGATCTTTGAGGAATTTTGGTCATCTAAAACTCAATATCAAATTATACATATTATACTGTAAAAAACTTAATAACAAGTAATTCGGTTTTGGTTAGTTTGGTTCAGTCTTCCATCATGATCAAAATATTAATAGTTTGAGAAGATAAAACAATCAAGCAAACATAGTAAAATTATGGTAGCACTTCCCCTCTTTCAGAATACGTTTTGTCAATTAAATAGCACAAGATAGTGCACTAATTTATCAAGATAGCATCAGTCATATCAGTTATTGCTTCCAATTTTTATAATTCAACCCACCAAGATTAAAATTAAGATAGCTATTTAAGCTTGTTTCTTAATTTCAGTTAACCGAGGATGATAACTGAATTATCGGTTAGTCAAAAAGACTAACAAAAAAAATTCGGTGTCGGTTCATTTGGTTCGGATCGGTTTTTGGTCTCAGTCATTTTTCCCCACCCCGACCTACGCCATAGCTAGTTGGTTAGGGTTATTTTTCTAGAGTCAGCAAGTGCTTACATTTTTTTAGATTTAATATACATGTATATATACATGGTGCCTACAATGATAACTTATGTTAGATGGGGTTAAGTCTCTAATATATTTAGGTGTGCAGGCACCTAGAGGGTGTTTTACGCATGAGTGACTGAGTGTCGTGTATATATACACGAATACATTACGCGTCCGACTTGTAATTGAATTTTTTTTTAAAAAGAGCCGATCTGCACACATGGACTAACACATAGTTTTGACACTGTGATTAGCGAAGCAACCAAGGAATCTAACGCGTTATGATAGGTTAGATATTACGTGAAACTAAGCGCCGTCAGAATTTTGGAGTGACGCCGGATTGTGGGCCTGTGGCTGCTGCCTACAAAAACAGCTATAGTTGCTTGATCCTACATGGCCTCTTAGTTGGTTTTTTATTCTCCTCTGAGGCTTGTGCAATGCATGCTGCAGCCAGTTTTGGGCTGCTTCAAGCTCCAGCAATCTTGGCCGTCAGTTTACACACCTGAGCCTAATTAAGTTGGTCTTGCCGGCCCAGTTACATACATTGTCTGTTGGGTTGTAACGGTGTTTCATATATACACGCGTTCTTCTCGAGCGAAACACATGGTTCCAATATCCAATATTCTCATCAGCGTGACGAAAGCGGTATGATCCATGTTAATGTGTGAGAATTTGATTTGTTCAAATATTTTAAGGTAACCCAATTATTCGAGAAGGATATATTTGTAGCGCCCAGGCATATATATCCACTCGCGTTTTGCTTGCAATGAAGTGAGGATCGACTGTGTTAGTTTATGTAGCTTGCTTTTGCCGCCCTGCTTGTGGAATATGGGGCATTTTTGTTCTCCCTATGCTGGTCGGAATACTCTATGCCACAGGCTCCTCAAAATAATTTAAACAAGGTGACTAAGAAGATGTACCACAAACAACACTAAATATCACTACTAGAACGATGACTAGTACAGAAATCAAGATCTTGCATGTTCGTAACCAGTATCACTTTCAGTTTTCTTACTGGCAGGGCGCAAGCGGCAGTAGCTAGTTGCTTTGGAAAGCAATATTTCGTAGTAACAAAATTAATCACTTCATAAAGCATGCGTTGGATTTGCATTGATTCTTAATACACTAAGAAACATCAAAATCATCAATATATCAGCCAACAAATCATTCACACTTGCAAGCATACATTGGATCTTCAATTCATCAACAACTACAACAAAGCATTTATAAAGCAAGAAAGAGTTCGCAGCAACAACAACAAAATATCCCTAGTGGGTGACCACAACCTCCTGGATCTATAGGAGAGAAGAGAAGAGAGATAGACAAGCAAAAGAACAGATAAAAGTGTGGTGGCTGACCTAGTCGATGCCTTTCTCATTGCCTAGGAGCATATGGTGGCTGACGTACTTTGAGGAGGTTGCAGTTGAAGAGGATAAGCCACTAGCCTCCACACACAACCACACTGCTAGTCTCCAACACATAGTTATAAAGCTAGAAATGGTGGATTCGATGGCTGATGTTGTCATCAGTAGCCCTGGCCTCCTGTTCCTCATACCAACAGATTTGGCGGATCCAACCATCCTGAGACCATATCTAACAGATCCGATAGCTGATGTCGTTGTCAGTGGCCTGGCCTCTACACCTCCACATTCAGTCTCCGTACCATTGCCAGTGGCTTGGCCTCTATGCCTCCACGTGCAGTGTTTATGCCATTATCAGTGGCCTAGCCACCATGATTCCATGAGAGACAGAAGATAATCTAGAGAGGAATTGATTGAGAGGAGAGGAGACTGGGAGAGGAAGAGAGGGGAGCGGATTGGGAAAGGAAGGATGCCCTCATCGATGACTTAGGAGAGAAGGTGAGAGAGAGGAGATGGTTTGGTGGACTGGATGTTGGTGGTTCACTGCTAGTTTTTAAAAACTTGGCATTGCAGGTTCCTTCCATGAACCGACAATGATACCTGTTGAATTAGCTATGTATCGGTAATAATGCTGGTTCAAATCAAAACATAAATGATGATCTATTATGGACTATCCTTTTTTACTAGTGGATGAAGCCCTACTTGACATCTTACATGTAAAACGATACATATAAGTTTGTAGAAATGAATCTATATAGGAAGGAAAAGTTATAACATATCATACGAAATAGTACATCACACATTTACTGGCCTCAACTTAGATTTATCGGCTAGTAAAAGTAAGTTTATGGATGCGCATCAGCGTACCTAGATCTATTGCCTTCATTATCACCGTTTCTACTGTTTTGGACAACACGGTTGCCATCGCCATTGCCATTAGCATTTGTGGTTACACAAGACCATATCTAGCGGTCATACCGGAGACAAAGTCTATGCCTCCACCAGACTCATATCCACTAGATTTATAGTAACCCCTAGCTTGTCCACCACCATAACCACTAGCATATGACGATAAAGTAAAACGATCACCACCATTACTAGTAGAACCCGAGCTCGCTCCTGACCCTGCCCCATATCTTGAACCACTGTATTGCCACCTATGTCCTCACCTCCCACGCTTGCATGGCACAGTTACTGCCATACCCAATACCACCAGCACCATTCATAAATCCACCACCCCTCGCCCTCCTGTTCCCATCCCACTAGAACTGAAACTTTGCCACCGTTCCAGCATTAGCTTATCCCATGGAATAAAGCCAAGAGCTACTAGTTTAGTACCAGCCATTGTGTGTTTACTGGTGTAAGCTACTAGTTAAGATGAATCGATATGCCTGCAGGACTGCATGGGTATTTATAGTGCTTGGGGCGATCCGGTTGTCTGAGTCAGGAGTATGAAAGTTGGGGCGACCTGGCTAAACAAGATTAGATCGAGAATGATGCAGGCGTATGAAAGTTGGTTACTTTTATTAATTAGCAGCAGCAAGCAGACACTATTTGTGGTGTTACTCTGTGCTTGCATGCCCACTAGCTATATAGGTAATTAGATTGGCGCTACGAGGCAGCAAGCTACTAATTTTACATCTGAAACTTGTTGCCGGTTGATTAATTACTGATCGATGAGGCCATGCATGCATGAGCCTGCACACTTGCTCTACCTGACACACAGTAATAACTAATTACTAATTACTGAAATAATATTGGATTAGCTAATTAAGCGATTTCTGCAGGCTAAAGGGCATAGGCCTGCACTGTCCTACGGCCTAATATCTCACATCAAATTAATTAAACTGGATCGTTCTGTCATTGGATATCACCAAGCTGCCTCAATTATGGGCCCTGGTTACGGCCATCATGCCAGCAACTGACGTAACATTCCGGTCTATGTATGTCATGTATGAATAGGATGTGTGTCAGGTAACATTCCGGTCTATGTATGAATAGGCTGGGCTGGGATGAGGTTCATCCAAACTAGGTTGATGCCCATCAGTTAATTCGCAAATGGACCCACGGACCCCATCTTGTCTCCTGAAGATGGTAAATTCAATAGTTTGATGGGAGTGACAGCAAACCGTTCAACGTTCATGCGCGGGGTCATCACTCATTGAACACCAACTCATCTCATGATCACTTTCATGACAGAGCCCATTTATTGTATATGAATTTCACACCTGCCTAAATGGGGACAGATAAAACAAGAGTAATTTTTGTGACACCAAGGAAGAAACAATATGAGTTAGGCTCTAGGTACTTTTATATTTTGCGGTATTTGTAGCGATTGATAAAGATTATTTTTTGGCTCTTCGATGCCATACGAAGATCCACTGCCTTTGCCGCTACCGCTCCCACCATTTTGATTGTACCCATTTCTTCCTCTATGACCAAAAGCATTAGCACTTGAGTAAACACCATCAGCAAAGTCACCGTTCATAGAATCGCTGGAGCAAAATGCCAATGCCATTTCCAGACCCATAACCACTAGATTCATAGTAAACATTCGCTTGTCCACTGCCTTGCAGCACCATCAGTACCCACCAACATTTGACGATCCACGGTATGGGTGGAAAAACCTGGCTTGAGCTTGAGCCTTGACCAGATTCAGCACCATGCCCAGATTCTCCATATCATCCACCACCGCTACCACCACCTCCACCGCCACCACTTTTAGTCTCCCATCATGCACAAGTTGGGGTGCCAAATAATATCTTACATGCAACGGATAGCGTAGTCATCAACACACTTCATACAGAAAAAGTGTGTGTATTGTGTATGTATGCAGTTATTACGAGTTTAATGATGCTACTATAGATGCAATTTTATGATCTTCCGTTGCTTAAAAATGGGCATCCATGATCCATGCACAGTCAAGTTATCTACGTACACGCTCAATTAGTCACCAAATTGTAGTGACTAATTACTATATTACGACAACATACACACTATGCATAGTGTTAAATAATGGCTACCAATTGGAATATCAACACTCATCATGATGTCCATTACACCATTGGAAAATTAATCAACTTCCATTTCATGGGTAAACTCTTAAATACAACAACAGATTTTAATTTCCAGTGACACATAAACCACTTGCCTTGTTCACGATCTTCTAGGTCGTAGCTGCACTGTCAATTCCAGCCATGTTTTCGTTGATATATCATGAATGCGTGCTTCCAAAGATAATTTATTATTTCAGTTGCAGATCAAGTGGTCATCCACCAATTGGGAGCTACTAAGATAGTTAGAGGCTTAAAAGCATCTTGGCTAACGCTCTGGCCACTGTAAGTACCCATGCAATCTTTCCACTACCCATTCAACTGAATTATAACTTGCATTTCACTCACAATGCCTAGGACCAAAATTACAGTACTTGGGCTTTGTGTCCTCTTATGTATAAATGGACTGTCCAATACTGCGAGGGTAACTAGGTATTCTGTTGCTATAGATGAAGGAGGAGGAGGAGGAAACATTTCTGGATATGGAAGTGGTTCTGGGTCGTGTTCTGGGGGTGGCTTTCGGGCTAGCAACACTAATAGTTCTGGCGGCTATTTTGGAAGAAGTAATGCACATGATGATGCTAGGGGTAGAGTGGTGGCGGTGGTGGGCAATTAGGAAGTATTGGATCTGGTTCTAGTTCTGATTCTGACTCTAGCTCAAGTAAAAGCTCAACCAAAATAAGAGCACGATACGGTGGTGGAACACCTAATGATGGAGGTGTTGGTGGTGGTGATAGATTTGGTAGTGGTTACTCAGATCTTCTGGTCATGGGTCAAGTATAGAACTAGGTGGTTATGGATGGTTTTTATGGGCACAAGCAAACGCTGATGGCAGTGACAATGGAACTGATGAGGGACATGGTGTAAGTGGTGGATATGACAATGGTGGAGGGAGCGGATCTGGGTATGGAAATGGAAAATACCCATAGTTCCCTATTGAATTTTTCTGTAGTAACTCTCCCTTGTTTGATCGATTAACCTGAAGCCCATATGTTGATTGCTCACGTTGTGTCATGGAAATGAATGCTATAGTTAATAATTTAGAATTTCTATTATGGTTTAGTTAGCACGTATGTAATAAGGGGCTGCATTAATCTTCAGAATTGTCAAAATATTATCGGTTGAACATTCAAATCATGTGGAGCTTGGATGCTAGACTACTTGCATGTACCTTATAAGGTGTAATTTCTGTGTTGTTTCATATAAATGTGTCGTTGTCAATCAAATACATCGTGTTCTCAATGTAGTGTTTTTTTTGCGAGTATTCTCAATGTAGTGTGATACAAGATACTTAATTGGAACAACATGAACTCCCAAATATTAACATGGGCTTATTTTTAAATCTGAAAATTTTGCATCGGGACAGATATATCGATCAATTAGGAATATTTAATATTCCTAAGATCAAATTATCTGAGTTGGCAAGAAAATGCCCAATATATATAATTCATCCCAGCCAAGAAAAAACACTCAATTCACTATATGACGCGCTTTACTTAGCCCAGCTATTACTAGGCTAAGCAGACTGCATGCCTGTTTCGTGGCTCACTCCATGCTTCCGTTATGGCGGAAAGTCTAAACGATGGGTATTCTGGCTATTTCGCGGTTGTCGTCTGGGCTGTGTTTTTAGCTTCATTCTAAGACTAGCCCTTGTAATTTCGGTTGCAAATCATCACAAGTCATATATATATATATATATATATATGCTAATTGCAAACTAAAGCACTTTTCACCACCATGTAAGTCATCCTCCATGATACGCGAGCCACCACTGCTTCCCACTACAACAGATCCTCATTGTTGGTAGGTGCAGACCCCTACTTGTGACGAAAAACACATTGGTCATTGATAAAAGGTCACCGATAAGAAATTCTACCTATGACAAGTAAATATCTCATTATTGGTAGCAATACCTACGATGAATCATAAATAAGGTTGACCATAGATAGTGTTCCCCATAGCCCTAGATGAGTCATGTTTTTGCCACCCGTCACAAATATATTACCTATGATAGGTCAAAAAATACCACCCGTCACAGATACACAAATTTTTAGTTACCACTTATGATGGATGACCTATTTCGATAAAAAAAACTATTTTATTGGTTAGTCTCAGATAATTGCTAGCCACATCATTTGAAAAATAACAAAATTCACACAGCATTCACACATAATGCATATAGATCCATTTCAAATCCACATCCGTATAATTCACATAGTATTTCTATTTATATAATTTATATCATCCATCATTAAGATAAACATTCATATCATAAAACATCCGTGAAATTTCTTAAAATCTGAAATAGCAAACTAGCTTAAGTGACATAATAATTAGAATAAATTAAATGATGTTACATAATAATTGTAAAATCATAAATACAAGGAGCTAGTTATGTACATCAACTAAATGTTTTTTAAAAATATTGATTTCTTCACCGTAAGTGAATGAACTAATTAAAATAGGAAATGTATATTTCTAATGAGCACCATGACTCAACTTATGATAAAAACGTTTTTTCTTGTTTGTCACTTAGGTTAGAAGAAAGATGGCTAGGTTCTCTCTAATACTTGCTGGATCAATCTGATTTTGTCTCCAATCATTTTTCTCTGACATATAAATATAGTTAGTACATTGTGGGAAATAATAGATCTAGATTTATAAAGCGTCTTTTTCAATTAGGTTTTAACCTCGAAGTCGAACATAGTCACATGTGTCATCAAGGTTTTTATGTGATGGCACACATGAAAACCGTAAGTATTGCTGACTTGCTGTTGCATCAAAAAGTCATACTTGTGGTGGAGAGATGATGTAGTTGTCCAATGCCGGTCACCTTTTTCTACATATGGTCTCTAAGCCCTGTCTATTGTAGCGTCTAGAGATGTGAAGTTGTAATTTCTAGCCAGGTTGGAGTTGAGATAATATAGCATGCTCTAGTTATTAACTATAACCATGAGGACCCAATGGCGACTGCAAAAGAGTTAATTTAGTAATTTATCACTTTGTTATTCTATAATGAGTGAATTTAGTAAGAAAATAAGATTGCTTACTCTTGATTATGGATTGACATAAGAAAATGCTTGTCTTGGTGGGCATACAAATACCGTCCTATGTATTTAATGACGTTGTTCGATGCGTATTTTATGTTGGTCTCGTTGATGATAGCTGGATCTAGAAGCTAACCAGGTTGCCCATCTTTCGGACATGGAGCCAACAAAACATGAAATGATTGCATTATAGTTTAGAATATGAAGAGTGTGTTCCTAATAGTAGTAAAGTGTAAATCAATTTCAAAAAGTAGGATTTTAACAATCCCGTGTCTAGCTCTCCAAGCCTGAATAAGTTCCACAAATTGTTGAATTTGATGATAAACATTAATGGAGATGATAGAAATGGTGGTTGATCATGCTCACCAATGAAGCATTGGTCCTTATTGGTCCGCTTGATATGGATCATCTCCAAGTATCATGCATGCAACGCTTGGCATGTAGGACCCATCGACAGTTCATTGTCATTGATGAGGGGCTTGCTTAGCATGAACTGAGCTGATGTTGATGGCTTTGCTTGCTTTGTTGGCCTTCTGCACTTGCTTAAATGGTTGTACCAGGAAAGTATGTGCCTTTTTACGCATTTTGAATGGAGGGAGATCAACAAGGGTTAGGACAGCTCCATGTCAGCATCATGAAAATGTGGCTCAGTGAATGCTTGGTCAATGTTAGATTGAGTGTGCATCAACCAAGCTCCTAGAGGAGGCACTTGTTGCTTCGAGGGTTGATGATTTGATCAAGCTTTTACCATGAAGATTATAATTATGTTGGACCATTGAATGTATATATCTCGTGCAACTGCCAGTGTCATAATCTCATCGTTTGGAGGGATATTAAGGTGATTGCTCGCTTAGTTATCCCTCACTTGATCTACTTATACCCTCATATAAATGCCACCAAGTTGGGCCCATGCACCTTGGTTGTAGTGGTTGATTTGAAGCATAGACCATAGGTGGCTTCAGAACTAAAGTTCAACGTAACTCTCACCATGAAGTACAACCAAGAAGGTAGATTGTAGTTCACAAATAGGATTGTCCACATGCTATGACGACTGCTCATTTCTCCAAAAGGATTCATTCCATTCATAATCAATGTGAGTCAGATGTTTCTCAAGTCTTGTGCAAATTGTGGATATATTCTGTTGATGTTTCTCCATTCCATCAAATTTGCTGGATGCCTAAGCAAACCATCCTTTTTTCCGTCTGGTGTCAACCCAACAAAATAACTCAACCTCCTTCTCATTCATAAACAGTCATCAAAAATGGTCTACAACAGGTAGGTACCACATTACCTTTGTGTGGCTACTCTTCTTTGACTTCCTACCCTCTATAGAACTATTCTTTCTCTTGTACCGAAAGCTTGACATGTAGGGTATGAATCCAAGTCTGCATACTCCTTGTATTATAATATGCGGTTATTCAGAGATGAATGAATAATTCTTATCTCCAACCCCAAAGGACACAATACCTTCTTTTCTTCGTACATCGTCATTGACAAAGTGTTTTGTTCAAGGAGCAAGTCTTTTAGCAAATTAAGCTCTGTGAAACTCTTATCCGATAATCTATTACTTTGGATTACACCTAGGGAAGTTAGGAGTCTCAGAATCCACTACCAAGTGTGTAAACTTCATATAGCCCCTTTTGATATATGCTGGAGCAACAACATCCCATAACATTCAACCAAGGGCATCATTGTCAACTCAAAACACTTCTCTACGCAATAGAAAAAGAACAAACATGTCATTGTTATCATGTTGCTCGTCCGATACTTCCACCAATGTAGCCGTTACATAATTTTCCCCACTATATTTAGATCAACAAGTGTAACCATTCATGAATCTTCTACGTATTAAGTGAGACTATAGCTGAACCTTTTTCATAAATATCTTCTCATTCTTATAGTCCATATATGGGTATACCATAAATTTTTTTGTCCCTTTTAGACTTATCATTCTCCTTAGCATTTATAAATTGAATAACTCCAACTCTATACTCCTCTCTCAAGCAATTGCTTATATACATTCAGTTTTTGTCCATGTGCATTATTATATAAATACTAATTAGAACAATACACATATTTGAGAAAAAAAATATACAACCTACATCCTAAAAAAATATGCAACACTAATTTTAGAAATTGGATATAGAAATGGTTTTTTACCTCTATTTTGGAGCAAAAGTTCATCTCTCAACTCTCCCACCTCAATAGTGAACAATACACTGGATAGTTGAATTACCAAGTGGGTTTAGTACATAAAGCATGGATAAACCTTTGATGGGTTAGAAGACAACCCATCGCAGGTATAAAAACATACCTGCGATGGATGAGAACTAGTGGTCCGTCATAGATAGGTCCCCATTTATGATGGATACAACACTCTGAACTGGCACCGGTAATTGGGATGGTTCCCAGTAATTGGTTTGTTATAGATAAACTCTTCCCATAATAGATTATACCATTCAACCTAACTTGTAATAGGGCAAGTTACCCTCTATTATAGGTAATGAAGACTATTAGTCCTATCCATCAACGATGGCTAGATTGATAAACTTAGGACATATCGTCGAGGATGGACTCTAGAGCAGCTAGCTAACCTTGATTGTGCAATGTACTGCCGCTTCTGCCACTTCTTCTTGGCTAGCTTGAACAGTATGTATATATGTATGTGTTTGAGTCTATGTAAATATCGGTGAAAAAGCCCCAACATAAAGTTATACGGCACGAACATGAAGGGTATTACACATTTTTTATTCATCAAGTACACTGTTAACAGAATATTGAGCCAAATTAATAGGACATTCATGTAGTGTACGAGTATGGCATTTATGAGTGACATAGCCACAAACTGTTTAGTGCCTAGATGGAACACATGGCGATTGACTGTCGGTATTGCCATTCAGCGGTGACACCGCGCACCTACCTTCAGTAGCAATTACAAACAACCCTTTACACATGATATATTGTCATTTCTCATCAGTTGCACGTCACCATCATGTATTAAATGAAATAAAAGAGCTTTCTTTTGTTGCTTCATATCTCGTAAGTAAAACGAGTGCAAAGGGAAATGTTCACTCCTAAAGATTAAACATATAACTTGATACAATAGAGAAATTATTAGGATTGTAACTGAGAATAACCGGATCCACTGCCTTTACCACTACTGTTCCCACTGTCCTCAGTATTACTATTTCCACCATCATCAGCATTAGCATGTAAATTTGTAAAATTTGGTCCGGCCAATAAGACATAGCGGACTTAAAGCCTGACATTGCCAGGCCATCACCATACTATTAGTATTGGAGTATTCTCCCTTACCAAATATAAGTATATCTTGAACCTGCCCTGTACTCTGTTCCGGTACACCGTCATTTTCTCTGTCGCCTCCTCTTTCATTTACACAGGCTTTTATTTTTCCACCACTCGGTTCTACTCTAATCCACTCTTGAACCCTAAGCCGCCTCCCGTCATGAAGCTTCCACCCTCATCCCTTCTATACCTCGAATAAGGCAATCTTATAGAATTGGCTAACCCAGTGCTCAATAGGATAATGAAGGAAAGTGATGCCAGTTTGGTAATAACCATTATGAGCTAAGATGTATAGGCTGAGATGAGAGATAGGCCACAGAACGTTCGCCGATGTGGATGAGTTGAGACTGCGCACTTTCGTAGGAGATGAGAAATAATTAAACTAATGGTGATCTCTGACTTGGAAGTGGTGTAGCTGGGCCGATTGAGTTGGCGTTTGCTGGCTTGATACAACATATTTGCGTTTAGTTATATTTACTAAAAAAATCAGAAATGGATATATGTGTCCTAGTGAACAGTTAATAGGAAAAAAATCAGGACAGGTAGTACCTAGTCATCCACACAGTTAAAGGGAAAATATCGGCTTGACTACATGAACTACTATATTTTTCTAGTCATCTACGTAGTTAATAGGGAAAAAGGAAGAAAAATGCTTGTATTACAACACATTATAGAACTTCAAATCATAAAATTTGTCAATGACAAAAATAGAATTTCTCGTTAGTTAATTAAAGAAATAACATAACTCATTGTTAATATGGCTATAGTTTGTTGTTTAATATTCCATTTGAATTCATATTCAAATCTCATATAACTTATGATCGTGGGGCCTATACTACAGTTTTAAGTTAAACATACGCTGGCCTAAATACTCTAAATGGCTATGCCCGTACTCTGGTTTTTTTGTTTGTGCACGAGGTGACCACATGATATTATTTGGACTATAGTTTGTTGTTTAATATTCCATTTGAATTCATATTCAAATCTCATATAACTTATGATCGTGGGGCCTATACTACAGTTTTAAGTTAAACATACGCTGGCCTAAATACTCTAAATGGCTATGCCCGTACTCTGGTTTTTTTGTTTGTGCACGAGGTGACCACATGATATTATTTGGCATGTGAAAATGGTGCCAAATATTGATTTTATTTGCATTATTAGTTCTGTTGACGACTATTTTTTGATATCAAAAAGTGCCATGCAACAAAATATATTATCATTTTGCCAATAAGCTCACAAGGTTTTTCTGCTTCCTGCTGTAAATACAGCACTCTGTACACCGCAGTATTTCGCTCGCTACGTAGCCCGCTACAATTCAGGTAGTATAATCTAGTACGCCATATTTGTATATTATTTTCAACCATGCATGACATGATCTCCCCAGTTGTACATCATGGTTAAATTTACTAATAGGAACAAAAGGGCCATTTATTCAATTTTTTTTTATTTTTAGCTCATGCATGCATAAGCAGGTACATAGAGAAAGTTTATATGGTGCCATATGATAGATTGGGCATTATCTTTAGAGTGATATAATTGTCTAAAGAAATTCCTAAGGGTGTGACCTGGCATATCCAAAACCACCACCATTACTGGCACTGTTTCCACCATTTTGAGTATTGGTGGTGCCACCACCATTTGCACTAGCCTCTGCAGTTGTAAAACGAGGAAAAAATTCATGCCACATAGATGAACCTGAGCCTATACCACTCCCTGACCCATAACTGCTAGATTCAGGTTTGCCTCCTGCTTGTCCTTCACCGTCACCACCACCAGTACCACCAGCTTTGGAAGATCCCGTCGAACTGAGGTTACTAAACCCTGAGGCTGAACCAGACCCACCACCATATCCTGTTCCACCATATGGTGCACCTCCACCACCTCCACCTTTTCCTTGAGCAACTGCATGAGATCCTACGCCCACACTGTTCGCACCTGAGCCAGCCCCGCTTCCGGACCCGGAGCCATAGCCACTTACATAGCCAGCGCCCTCACCCCCTCCTGTGCCACTTGCAACCGAGAAAGAAAATCTGGCTACCCTTGCAGCATTGGCTAATCCAATGCATAATAACATAATCAAGCCAAGAGACGCTAGTTTAGTGATAGCCATTGTTAGCTAAAATGTCTAACTATAGATGAGGTTGCTAGGCCAAAGACGACCTATGGTATTTATAGGAGTCTTTGAACATAGCACACGCTGGCGGATCGACGTGTATTGGGTAGGCCTAGGATGAAGTTGATAAACTAATGGAGAATCACTCTAGAGATCCAAGCATAATTAAGGAAGAGCATCACCACTTATTATTTTTGTTAATCTTTGGATCCTGTGTTATGACTAACTTAGCAATTTTTTTTATCTAGGGTTCGCTCCCCAGTTCTCTTCGCTTTTCTATGTCGGCACACTTAGCTGTGGCCATGGAGCTAGCTCAGCATGCACAACCCATTACATGTGATGTCTTAAATATACATGAGCTGATACCGTTTAATTTGCCTCTAGGGACGTTCTATGTTATTAGATCATGGTGTACGCCCGGGCTATAAAATTTATGACATGATGCTCTACCTGTCAGTTTGATGAACCATAGATTTCCAATGCGGCCATGGATCTAGCTAGTTCAGAACTTCAAAAATGTGTATCGACATGATAAAAAACTGTTGCTTACTGGTCCTTCTGTTATGCAATACTAGTCATCACTAGGGTAGTTATTATGCTATCTTGAGCGGTGAGATGTGCAATTTTTTGCTGATGGTGAAGAGAGAAAGAATATACTCTATTAGTAACGAAGATAAAGGTTACGATAACACATAAGGAAAACTTCTCAGGAGTTATATACATCTCTCCTCCCAACAATTCAAAGATCGGATAAAACGGTAAAATGTTGCGAACTTCTAATCGGTAGACATTTTGATGGATAACTTATTGTAGGAGTTTTTCCTTTACTATTATCATTTGCTAACATTAAGAGCAACACGATGATAATCTAGTATAATAATGTTATCCTTGTTGACTTATATGACTCAGCTAAATTCTTTAAATTTAATTGATTCAATGTTTTTTTTAAAAAAATCAGTCTTACCTTTTAGACCATCAAAAATAGCAGTGTAAATGTATTACCATAAAATTATTGTGTTGCTTAAGGCATAGCTAAAAATGCCCAACCAAGCGAGACTATCTCTAGAGGTCTTAACACCCCTATATGGTTACAGATTGTTCACAGGTTAATGTGTATGTATAGGAGAAACTAAGCTAGATACAGTTTCGTGCTTAAGCAATTGACTATCCATATATCTGTAACAATGACTATACAGCTAGATTGTAGGGACGATGGATAGTTGACTTCACTTAATAACCACGTTAGTGACCTGGAAGACCTGCAATTAAGGGAACAAGGTGCACCTGTGCACAGAGATCTCGATAAAATGTTCGGCACATCAGAACTCTCTCGATACCTCTTGAGAGAGAAACTAATTACTGCACTGTGTAATTAAATTAGTTTTGTATAGTTGATTATATACTAGTTTTGTATTACATTGTAAAAAATGAGCCATTTGTTTGTTTGAGGAGTATTATTTATTTAATTGTATGACAAAGAGGGGAAAAATATTTGTAGGGCAGACGGAGGAAAAAGTAAAGGAAGTTTCATAGTTTGACGGAACTATAAATTTCATAGTTTTTGAACTTTGAGTTAGTAAGGCTAAAACAATTCAGTTTGGACTAATATCGTTCTTTCCATAATATCAAATGGATGAAGGTACGCATTTAGAGAACAATATAATGATAAGATAATGCACGATGACAAGATGACATCGTCATCAAAATAATCAAGCCGGCACAGAATCTGCCTGCCAAATTGAGCAACCTATCTCGTGATTAATTTTAATACAGTCAGCTAGGCAATTAATGTGTGACGTCAAGATCCGAGATGGGTTTTAAATTGTTTATGGTAAGCCTAGTTAATTGTCGTCATCGTCCTAATCATATGTTTAAGACTTAACCTATGATTCGAGAAATCAGTTCTACTACTTGTTCCGTTTAGCATGCAGATTACTCTCCAAGCAGGATTGCTCTGTTCAGTCACTATCTCAGCTGATCTGAAACTTGGATAATAATGATAAATTTAACTTTATTTCACTCAACTTTGCTTATGGCTCAGTATATATTTTCTGGAGTGTTACTTTAGCTCCATGTAATTCTCAATTCTCAATGCAACGCTAATAATGATGAAGTCCTAGCAAAACAAGGATTGATACTCTTGTCTTAGTGCAGTTTCTTTCCCTCATGTTGATGGGAATTTGTTAGCGGTCTGTATCTACAGTTTTGTCAAGCAGTTCAAAACAGGAGATGAGTGATATATATTAGGCAAGTGATTAGCCTTGTCACCAGTTTGGACACACCAAGAAATGACTACGGCAGATCCTAAACGGTTTGTTGAAATAATGACAGCTCAACAATTTGTAGGCCGCTTTGTATTTACTAATATCCAGTAATTAAGTCTACTTGCCCTAAAAAATCTTACTAAATGAAAGAATCTACTTAATTCAAAGGAAAGGAAGTCATCTTGATAATATCTCTAGCTGGTTGTAAATATTAACAGTTAGTAAAGCACTAGCACGTAGCGTCCTGCCTTCGTGATTGTAAACGTATTTCCTTGAAATAGTAAATGTATCAACACACGCGGCTATAAATATTATTTTCCTGATATACGATCGTGAATGGCTAATACTTAACGTGCTATTAGGGCCCTAAGCTTTGCATTGTATATCATGGTATATACACTAAACTTCTGATACCTCTAATGCAAAATTGGAAGGATGTCTTGGACATCAACATAATCCGTAATTCATCTTTAACTCGAAGTTTCTATAGTAAAATATAGAAAATATATTCTTATGGGGGTACCGTGTACTTAGACCAAAGCCACGTATATCGCTTTCATGTGTTCAATCTCACTTTTTGTATTATGGAGATATCAATATTGAGTTAATTCGTTCAGTTTTTACAAAAAAGAAAAAAGTGCACGCAGCCATGAGCCATTCTCCCTTTTTCTTAACTAAATCAGGAGTACAAGACACAGACAGTTACCTGTTACACAAGACTACATGATTTATGAAATAACATTCATATAGAGTGACCAAATGCCAGGTTCTCAAAAACTTAAGCACTAGTCTGTGCACAAGTTGCACAAATTGAATCCCAAAATCTTTGAACCAAAAACAGTGAAGCTATTTATTTATTATTGATACTTACTGATGCATAAAATATATAGTGAAAGTACAAATTTCAGGACATCAGAGTATGATACCATTGACCTAGGCAGCTAGTTATACAATAGAAATTTTATGGATGTGCATTAGCATACCCAGATCCACCACCTCCACCGCTACCGTTCCCTCCATTTTGACTAGTACCATTGCCACCACCATGTCCATAAGCATTTGCATTTGCCATACTTATTGGTCTAAAAATATGTGTGTTAGCCATACCAGAGCCTGAACTAGTACCACCACCACCTCCTTGACCGTAAGATCCATAAGAACCTCCAGCTTGGCTTTCACCACCCCCACCACCATTACCACCAGCACTAGTATATCCACCAAAACCTGTTGATACGGTATCATAATTACTCCCATATCCTAAAGCGGATCCACCACCCGTGCCATTTCCAGATCCACCATATTGGCTGGTGCTAGTACTACCACCTCCAGCTGCGGCAGTTGCATAGGAACCAGTAGGATTCCCACTTTGACCAGACCCAACACCACTACCAAATCCAGATCCTCCACCGTTTTCATAGCCACTACCACCACCCCCTCCGGTGCCAGTTCCACCAGCATTAGAGAGTCGAGACACTCTCATAGCATTGGCTAATCCTATAGTCATTAAGGCAATGAAGCCAAGAGCTAACACTCTAGTGCCTGCCATAATTTGAGCTTGAGTGCTATGTGAATACTTCCATGGGTATTTATAGACCATGAGGCTATGATGTGGTCAGTTGTTTATCTCAGCTCCCAGCATAGCATTGACATCTTCCATGGGAAACGAAATGGAGGCTAAAAATATAACTAGAGTAGAAATGGAATTGTTGACTTGTATAATAAATCTTACATGTGAGCACTATTAGGTACTGATGTCCTTTATGACATACTAGAAATCTCTCCATAAAAGGTTTTAGATGCAGGGCTTCTGTGCATAATCCATTGTGTACAAGGTCTATGTAGCATTTGTCCGTAGCATTACTAATTTGAGGGGAGAACTTATATTATAACTCTAAGGACGAATGGAGTATTCTAGCTAATATGTACATCTGGATTGACCAGAAGGTTATTAACTACGGTTGGATCTTTGTCATCAGATCGATCTCATCCAACAAATTTTATTAATATAACTAAAAATTGCGGACCATATATAACAAACTATCAATATGCTGGAGCACACCCAATACAGTACCACATATAACAAACTGAGTTCCACGTTTTAATTTGTTACACACTGAGAAGTGGGACCATGATGCTAAGGCCGATTACTCACATCTTCTTAATATCATGGCAATACTACCCTGTGAAAGCAGAAGTACAGCCGATCAAACAATTGAGTCTTAGATATATTTGTTCTCATATACCATGAGTGTAATATTTGTAGCTACAATTAATATAAACGGTTATATTTTTTTCAAATTGAGTTGCACGTAGGTATAACAACTTGATATGCAGGTGAAAATTAATGCAAAACTTGCAAAATTATCAATTATGTGAAACAACATGCTAAATAATCAATTATGTGAAACAACATGTCAAGTGGTGCCAGTTATTATGAGAATTTTGTATAGTCCTGATCAATCATTGGCTGTGTACATCCACTTAGGGTATAGAGGTTGGGTTTTAATTTATTTTCTTAAAAAAAGAGTTTGTGACGCCTTGCAAATAATTGAAGAAAAAGATAAGAGAGCAAAATAAAGAATAAGAAGAGCAAGATAGAAAGCAGCCCATCCTATTTAGCCTTGGGCCTTGGACAGCCCATGCAGCAGCAGCGTGGCACTGCAGCATCACACGGAACTGTACCAACCGGGAATAATATCACTTCCGAAGTTTGAGAAGCCTTTCTACACAAAATAAGAATAAAAGCGTAATACACTTAAAGTATAGGTGTGATGTAACGAAGTTATAAGCATTGCATCTAATCAAATTACACTTGTCAAGTTTTTTAACACAATTCACTCTTTTTTAAAGTATATATCAAAGCTTGGGGTGTAATAAAATTTGTTCATTCATTTTAACTGAATGACATAATATCACAATTCAGCCATAACAATTGTAACACCATAACCCGTTTGAAGACTAGTAGCCATCTAATTTAGGCCTAAATGATCTACATGTAATAGTTGTGGTGATTTAGTAACATCTTACAAGTTTAGGTGGTGGTATGTTTTCTATTATCAAGGTTGGTTTATTATTCATGTCCTTTTAATATGGCCACAGTACTTTGTACAATTGGAAATACAGCCGATGGCGCAATCGAGTCCTGCGTACTTGATGCATATGCTCTCGTTCTTTGAAAACAATCAATTCAATAGTTATAGCTATAAATAATACAAGCACATTATATCTTCTACCTGCAAACATATAATAATTCGAACAGCGACTACTCTTCATGCTGCTCACACCTGGCGTTGTCTAGGCAGAGTTGTAGCTGTCTTGCTCTGTTTGATGTGGGAACTCTCCGGCAGGTTTAGTGGAGTCGGAGTGATAGCTGTGAGTAGGGTTTCTCCTACTGTTTTGTGAGGAGTTACCGCCCTCTACCGTGATAATCACAAAAAAATGTGTAAATTTTATCTCTAAAAATTTAAATTTATTTTTTTCCTACACACCGTAAGATCATGGTTAGCTCGTTGTTACCACGTAATAGGCCACATGAACCGCACTAAGCACATCTTTGACTTAAAAAATCACATGAAAGAAAAAAATATATAACCTCATATTTTATAATAATAGAAATACTATAATATAATATCTACAACTATAAAGATTATATTGTCTACAATATAAGCATAAAGCTTTAATTTTAAAACAACTCCACCATATAATTATATCGTTACTATTTTTTTATAAAATTTCGTCACTAGATATCATTGAAAATCATGTACTGCTAAGTCATTTTTAGGATTATTTTTTTTACAAATATTGAATTGGAACAAATTTATCAAATGGTGCCGCAGGTATTCCTTACCATACCTCACGGTAAGTGTGATTACCGACAGTTTAGAAAACCCTACATGCTATGAGAGAGCTGATGCATTTGGCTGTAATAGGTTGACACTTATCTGAAAAGCATCTAACGCTGGTAACATATGCATAAAGACTGGTTCACCGTACTAAGATGAGAAATTTTATTCAACAGTGTAGTGTGTGTAATATATATATATATATCGCGAGAAGGATTAAACGGTGAGTACGGTTGTTTTTCACAACACTGACCATAACAAGAAACGTGAGTTGGAAAATAACATCACTAATTAGGTGAGCTGTCTGTCCAATTAGTAGTGTCGAGCACACTTAGTAATCAAGAAAGGAAATACCATCATCATGCACGTTTTCTATCCCTCGGCTATGAAGTGACCATTGTGCCACCATCACCACCTTTGGATCTGACATGTGGGCTCGTCTGGTCAGAGTATAACCAGCATCGATCTCACCATTTGTTATCGATCGTGTGCACGGTAAGCTTAATTTACTTATTCACCAATTAGCAGCTCAATAAAATTACATAAAAAATTGGTTTTAAGCAAAATTAGTAAAATAGTTTATATTAAAATTAAAAAAATAGTTTATATTAAAATTGATATTTTTAATTAGTTTTTACTTTAAAATACTTATTAAAAATATACAGTAAACGTGTGTGCACGTTAATAAATATCAGATTATGATAGATGTGTGTATATGACTTAAGGTCAATTTTGATCAATAGTAAAGACCAAGAATACGCTTAGGGATAAGTAAAGTTATAACATGATAAAATGCTATGTGACAAAGTAGGACCAGAGTCAAACGTTTTTAAGCCACTGTCGATCAACGGTTGGATCGAGACTAGTTTTGGGGACAGCTAAGGTTCAAAACGGTTAAGTACGATGAGTGACGAGATTAGATACAAATTAGCATATGGTGGGTGGACACCGTGTGGGAAGAATTTTGTATCGAGCTTCGTTATGTGTGTAAGCGTTTAAAAAATTTTAAAAAAATTTGGAAAGAAAAATAAAAGGAAATTAGAGAATGATAGTTGTTATATTACATCAAGGTAATGTAGCGTGTTGAAATGTAGCTAGTGGTACTGTAGCTGGATGTGTTAGTAGTCTGATCTGGATTCTAATTTGGAGAGAAAGAAATTAATTTAGAGAATTATAATAGATTTGGAAATTAAGTAGTTGAATCTTAGTAGGACTAAGAATCCTACATTTAGATTTTTTTATATAAATGGACAGTAAAATGTGAGGGATTGAGATTCATGAGAGATTTTTTGTGTAACTTTTGTAAGCGCAATTTTGTAAATAAAGGAAAAGATTGTTGGAATTTTGTGTGGAATATATTCTCTCTTTTTTGCATACTTACTATTTGATTTTAGATTAAATTATTTCTTTCGAGTTTTGATTTGATTTCTTTGATCCAAAATTTAGCAAGGATGTTTTTCTAGTTTTTTAAATGTTTGCTCGATTAATTATTTCCTAATCACATATTATTAATTAATTAGTGCTTAATCAATTTTGGTCAAATTTGTGTTTAGTAATTTTGTTTCATTAATATCTCAAAATCCACAAATCGATTTCAGTTGGGTTTGTTTGCAAATTTTGTATAGTTTATTCTGTAAAATTTTTAGCTATATTAGATTATGTATCTTTGGCTTTAATAAAAAAATGATGTTATGTCTAGATTTAGACAACATAGTTTTTCAGTTTTTATGTTTAAGAAAACTTGTTAAATTTTTATTTTATCTTTTGCAATCATTCACCATTGCTTTCTTAAAGTGATTTGATCCTACAAGTGATATCAGAGAATGTTATTTTTTTCTAATTGATCTTAACTGATAATTAGAAAATATGTTGATGAATATATATTCCACGAAACCTGATTGTGTTAATTTTCAGTATCAGAAGACTATAATTAAGGCATATATTTAAGCTCAAGACCTTACCATATGGGAGAAGATTTACAAGCCATATCAAGTTTTCAAAAATTATAAATTAATAGCGATGAATCTATCGTATGTGGAGGCTATCATCACGGCGAGGAATTTGATTATAGAAGGGCAGGAAGAAGTGACTTTCACTATGTGCTACATCTTAAGTCAGTATATGATGTATAGAAAGGAATTTGTGATTATCATAAAGGATCAAGTACGGGAAAGAGGTACGTCAACATATATATATAAAGAATACATGTGTTTTGTGATAAATCTTGGTAAATCTATTGAAGAACTCTTTGCTCGCTTTAATAAGATTCTTAACAACTTGTGTTCTGTTAATATTATTTATTCTAAGGTTGAAAATTTTCATCAATTGGTAGGAGTTTTAGATATGTCTGTATAGGAGATGAAGGTAACATTAATTAGATAATCTACTACCATGAGTACACTTACTTTAGATATTATTTATTCTAAATTAAAAACTTATTAGCTAGATGTTTTTGTTAGAAAAAATATTGTTAATAAATCAATAGCTTTAGCTTCATAAACTAGCAACTTTATTGGTGTTAATTCTTTAGCTAGTTTTGCTTTTTCTGCTTTGTCTTCACTAATTGATGAACAGCTACAATAACTACCTAAAGATGATTTAGCACTCCTCTCCACACGTTTTGAAATAGTGTTATAGAATGTTTGATCTAGAAAGAAAACAAATGGTGGAGAATCTCAAAGATGTTTTGAATGTAGTTCACTTAATCATCTTAGTCTTAAATGTCTAAAATTTTTGACAAAAATTTCTAAGGATAAAGGTGAGGAAGAAGATGAAGAAGAGCGTGAAAAGAACAGATCATTCAAGAGTACCAAGAATAAGGGGTATTTAAATAAGAAAATTATCCACCGTGTTCTTTTTACTCTTGAACAGGTAAATCTGAGTGATATGGACCATAAGAGTGTTGACAACACTACTCCCAAAGATAAAAAAAACTTAATGAGGCTATGTATGATGGCAAGTACCGGAAACTTCACCAACAGTGATATTGACAATAACAACCATACTAAGGTAGAACCTTCTTATAACGAGTTAGGTTATGCTCTTAAAAAACTTGGTACTTTATTAGAAAATAAAGATTAAAAGATTAAAAAACAACATAATTTAGTTGAACAATTAAATACTAAAATTACAAGAGTTAAACGTTCACTTCTGTGAATTTAATAATTTAACAGATATGCATGGTTCTACTTTAAAAAACTCAATCTTGAAAAAGATAAAAATAAAAAGCATATTTGTGCAATTGAAAAATATAATTATTATGATAATTATAATTCTCTTAAGTTGAAGTTAAAAAATGCTGATATTAAAATTACTCAACTAAAAGATGATTTTGCTACTCATAAGATTTTTTTATGTTCTAATTGTGGAAATAAATATAAATTTTAACATATTTCTTACAAAAATTATGTCACTCTTTTGAATTGTATTGATTAGTTACCAGTAAAGATGGGAACTAAAATCTTGAATTTTGAATCAAAACACTATTACTCAAAAATTAATACTGGTTTGGGTTATGATCATTGATTGTTCTAAGTCATATGCTCTAACTGTTGTTAAATCTCTTGATAGTAGTATAATTGATATTGTAGATGAAACTAAAAAGATAATCTTTAAATCTAGTGGTATTATGTCATCTACTAGCATAGTAAGTACAAGTGTAGTTTCTACTTCTAGAAATAAATACAAAGTTAAGTACAATGCACTCATTGTGGTAGAAATGAACATAAAGTTGAATTCTATTTTAGACTTGCTAAACAGCAAATGAGAGAAAAAGCTAAGTCAATGTCTAATTTGAGAAAAACATGTAATTTTTTTCCTACTAACATGAGTAATAGTAAATCAAAATATTTACATGGAAATAATTTTGTTATATGTTATAGTGTGTGTTATGTGTATCAGTACTGAATTTTAAAATGTTATCTTACAAAACCTAGTACAGAGACCTCGATAGTGTTTTTTTTTAGTCACTTTGCGTGAGAATAGGGAACTTTTTGTTACTGAATTTTGAATGTTTGCATCATATGTTCGATGACAAGAATTGATTCTTCTATCTCACAAGAATATCATAGGTTAAAAAGATAATTTTTGAAGATACTTTTATTTCTATGATTGTGATTATAGATACAGGTGCAGAGAACATTTTTATTGATAATAAAGTTTTGGTTATCTCACACAATCAATTGAATTAGTTTTAGTACAAATCATAACTTCAATTTGCGATATGTTTTTAAGCTTCCCACATGCTTTACTTTTTCAAGCATTTAAGTGGATTCTTATATATGTTCATAGCACTAAATATTTTTGCATGTGGCTATCTGCATCTTTATAGATTAGTTTAAGAGATTTTTTTGGTATTATTTTTGGAAGATGTAGACTTGATAAAATAAATATTTCTGGTGTTTGTTTCCTTTTGAGTAATTCACTTGTTGATTTCTTTTCTAGAAAACAAGCATCTGTAAGACAATCAATTGCTAAATCTAAATATGTGGCTGTTGTTAATTGTTGTTCTTAAATTTTTTAGATATTAGCTACTCTTAAATATTATGGTGTTATTTTAAAAAATATTCCACTTTTGTTTGTTAATACAAGTGCTATTTGTAGTGCTAATTACCAAGTTAAACACTTTAGGACAAAATATATTGATGTTAGATTTCACTTTCTTAGAGACAATGATGAAAAAGGTAATAACTCACTTTATCATATTGATATTGTACATCAATTAACAGATATTTTCATAAAACCTTTGGATTCTTTTCGTTTGCTTGTCTTTAGCGAGAACTTAGGGTTATTCATCCTACGAAAATGTTTAGATGGGGAGCATCAACTTTTATAAAATTTTTTTTGTATGTTCTTTATTTTAAAAAAATTAAATAAATAATAAGCACCACATATGATTCACGTATATTACTTACTGTCATATTCATATCATCAGGTATGAGTGTTTTTATATTTCTATATATGTGATATTGATCTTTGTATAACTAATTAAATAGAATAACAACTTGAATTAAAGTTTGACATGATCGAACTTTCTTATCTTGTTTTAAAAGTGCTAATATAATATGAGAAATATGAAAAAGGTTAAAAGTATGTTCTCTAAAAAGTATGAAAAAGATCAAGTAAATACGCATTATCATACTTCTTTTCCATAAGATTACTTGTATGAACTTAAAAAAATTATGTATGACCGAAACCCAATTCTTAAGCTTTTAATTGTCAAAAGACATAGGCTTAAACGGGTTGAAAAGTAATGCTGATGATACATATAATTTCTTGTAATTTATGTATGATTGAGATCAATCAAGTTCTCAATTTATAAAAAAATTCGGTGCATCAAAATAATGCTTGCAAGTTTTAAAATAATGAGTAAGTAATATCATGTCTTGAAATAAATTGTTAATTACATTTGATTTTTAGTTATGCTAGATTTATAGTATATATATTGATACATGAGTGTAAATTACTTTTAGCATGACATGTACGAGCTTATTATTTACATTGATGATTTGTGGTGCTTGATATATATATATATATATAACAAAATTAGAAAACTTTCTTTCTTTTATGTTTTCTTGAAGGATTCATTGTCAAAAAAGGGGACAAAGTTTGATGCAAATTTTTTCGAGAAGTTAAATGCCAAAGTTTTTAAAAGATAAATGTCAATGTTCAATATTCATGTGCTGTTACTAATTTTTTTTATCAAGAGGAGATTGTTACATAATAATGATAAAAAATTGGTTTTAGTAAAATAGTTTATATTAAAATTGGAAAAAATAGTTTATATTAAAATTTACATTTTTAATTGGTTTTATTTTATATTACTAATTGAAAATATATGGTGAATGTGTGTGTGCATTGATATAGATCAGGTTATAATATCTGTGGCTAAAAATAGATGTTATGTCTATTTGTTTGTAGGTGACTTAAGGTCAAACCTGATAAATAATAAAGACCGAAACTATGCTTAGGGATAAGTGTAAGTCTAGCACAGTCAGGATGCTATGTGACAAAGTGAAACCAGAGTCAGGATGTTTTGAAGCAAACATTGATTAATGTAGGATCATGACTATGTTTAGAGACAACTGAGATTTAGAATGGTTAAGGATACCAAGTGATAAAGATTAGATACAAGTTGACATAGAGAAGCAATAGGGTGTAGTTGGCTCCTAATGGCGATGGGGGTGATGGTGGTGATGGGCTTGATTAGTGGTGGAAAGGTGGTAGATGGTTGGGTGAAACGAGGTGGTTCACTGATATAGACGATACGGTTCTAAGTGCACGCAAGGTGCTCAATCGTGTGCCTCGGGATAGCTAGTGGAGTGGCAAGGTAGCGGTGGTGACAAGAAACACGAAAGGAGGATGAGGAGGGATACATGGTGACTTTTGTAGCCATAGCAAGAAGATGAGAGATGCGATGATTTCTAGGTAAATGGAGGAGGCAGGTAGCATAGGGAAGAAAGAATAGTAGGCGGTGACTCGTGGAGCAGCAGCAGCGCTTCACTTCGGCGCATTGGAACAGGAGTGTGTAGGAGAAAAGTGGAAATCATCGTGCCATCAGCGGTATGGATGCTGTCATCTCGCACTGTGGCTCCAAGGCAGAGTTAGTGGCAAGCGAAGAAGACCGAGATGGCATAAGTGGCTCGACACGATGCTACGCGAGAGGTCAAGCAGAGTTGGTAGAATATGTGCAGGGTGACACTCACAAATAGCGCGGCGTACGGCAAAGAAGTCATCACTATGGGACCAGCATGGCTGGCGTGCGACGCGGGGTTGACGCTGAGGCTCGGGTGTGGCACGCCTCAGTGTGATGTCGACACGGAAATAGTGCCGCGTGAGCTCAGCCATGCGAAGCGGTGCGGTGCATGGAAAGATGTGAAGGAAGCAGTGTTGCGCGTGGTCGCGTGGACGCAGTGTGGCACGGCACAAGCTGCATGGTTGGCGAGACTGGAGCGGCTTGTGCCAGCGATGAGGCACGAGCAGCAAGAGGCAGCCATGTCCTGGCTGGCTCGGCTAGCTGGGCAACAGCCATGTTGGGCCAGCTAGATAGGCCGATCTAATTAGAGAGAAAGGTAGTTGGGCTAGATCGTTTTTGGGCCATACCAAAAGGGAAAGAGGAAGCCGGCTAGAATTTGAGAGAATATTTCCCAAATATTTTTTAAAATGAAAGTTGGAGAGAATTTGATTTGAGGTGTTCGATCAAATTCTGATTTTTGACTCTATAAAAGTATAGGAATATGGTGAAAATAATTTAAAAATAATTTAAGTGAGCCTATAGGGTTTTTAAATGATCTACTATTTGAGATTATTTAAATAAATATGTAAATGGGATAAAAAAGGAGGGGAATTTATGGAATATTGGATTTCAACTTGCTAGGTGAGCTCTCAGCTATATAAAGGATGTATAGGAGTTGCTTAGTATTGGTTTTTTATTAGCTAAATTCTTGGTTAGGGTTAAGAATGTAATTCAAATCCTAAAATTTAAATACGGGACTTTTATTCAAATAGGAGTTTCGAATAAGGATTTTTAGATTTATAAGGATTGATTTAATTTAGAGTTTTAGCACAGTTTCCTTAATACATGAAGATTTGTTTCTGAAACATAGGATTTTATTAAAATGATTTTAATAGATACGCGGAAGATGGGCGTTACATGGCGGAAGGGCACCACCAACCCCTGGACAGACGTCTAGCCATTGCGGCTCTAGCGGAGCCACAACACTGCGGCGAGCCATGGTGTGTTTCGAATGTTGCACCCTGTGTCTTTTGGATGATTCAATACTGTTTTCTGATGTTTTCACTAGTTCGTCTTGTAAATGGTGCACTTGTGTTTCTTTGGGATGTTCCAATAAGTTGTGATTTTCAGTGTATATATTAGATTTCCTTCTTATTTTTACACTAAATGTTTCAATGCTTTGATAATGTTGTTTCAGTGTATATATTAGATTTGTTTTTTATTTTTACACTAAATGTTACAATGCTTTGATAATTTTGTTCCAGTCTGTTATATGCAATGTTTCACCTTTTGTTGATGGAAACAGTTGACCGCCTGATCTTTTTTATTTCATTAAGTGAAGTCTTGCATTGCATTCCTACATAGACCTAAGAAGGCCACTGCCACAAGAACAATATATATGCATAAAGGTGACAAATAACACTACAACGAAGTTAATTAATTATATAATGTAAACAAACTTGATCTATAGTCCCCGAAATGCTATCACGTGGCTAAGTGCATGATATTCAACTTATGATCACCAACCATAAGACAATCTATACAAGTTAATAGGTGTCAAATATATTAATTATGTTTAAGTTATAGATAAACTTAGAGCTATAATTCTGCTACAGGTTAGTCGAGTTGAAGACGAACAATGTAACCTAAGCTACTTCTTTAAATATTTAAAGGAGTGATGTCATAGAGTAACAACTATGAGAGTCATTAATATTTATATACACTATAAATATGCTAGTTGGGGTGGTGTATCCGTAATCAATATCCTATAAGATATAAAATATGATGTTTCTGGTGTTATCATCTCATCATGCATGGATGTCCCACTAGATCAATTATGTTTAAGGGAAGATCCATCGCTCTACAATAAGGCGATTTCATAACAGTAGTCACCTAATTCGTGGCTTCGTTTTAGTTAGCAGGTTGAACTCGTTGCCTTTTGTCTTAGAAAACGATGTAACCTTCAGCACATTCTGATCTTTCTTACTTCAGCATTCTAGTTGTGCAAGTCAAAATTCTGCATGTACGAGCCTGCAGAAAATAGTCCGGTGCGACCAGAATTTAGTTGGCCATTTTGAGTCCTTGTTTCTAATTCGAGCTGAACTCGATGCCCAGGTACTACATTATAATGTCACGATCAATGTGCTATCTGGCAATTTCGTTGGCCACTTTATGCATGTAAGAAACTCCTGTCAAAACACAGTTTACAGCGATTCAGTGCGAGAGCAAAATTGGAGCTAACAGCGATTTCGATTTCTGACACTACGCATACACCGATGAACTGTTAGGAGCCTAGCTATGATAACTAGGAGCACTGGTCAACAGAGATACCCAGTCCCCAGGGGCTCCAGGCAGGCCAGTAGTCGACTATCATAGCAACTTTTTACATTGCTAAGATGACTACAGTCCATTTGGTGTTGAGCCATTTCTTGCAAGTGTTTGTTTGCTCAAGTTTTAGCTATACAACACAAGTATTTTAGGTGCTTCTATACAGATATCAACCAAGAGTAACCCCTCGGTTACATAGAGTGATTGATTGATTGATTTAATACTATAATTTCCACCGTAGGTACGAAGGATGTCCTCAATTGTTACATGTTGCTGAGTTTCCAGAAACATTAAATGATGCCATTTATTTCCTACTACGTAAGGCATAGAACAAGCACGTAAAAAAATGAAAAATAAATTGCATGATACAGATATGACAAAAACTAGGTTGGGCTTCACTTTTTAATTTCCTTGTGAAGGAAATTAAGGGTTGATATCACCATAGCCAGCCCTAAACCTATGCCACCACCAGTAACTCTATATTGGCCATAGCCATTACCACCACCATTGCCATCAGCAATTGCATTGGTATTACTTGGTCCACCCCAATAGTTATAGTTAGAAGCATCACTAGAGCCATAACCAACGCTGCTATTAGATCCCTGACCAATGGACCCATAATAACCATTGTCTTGTCCTTTGTCATCACCATCACATTGCTATTGCCTGCACTAGAATATTCACCAGTATAAGCAAAATAATTTGAACCATACTAACTAGAGCCTGAACCCAAGCCTAATCCACTACCAAACCCTAGACCTAATCCACCATACTGGCTATTGCCATAGCCTCCCCCTCTATCTTCACCACTTTCATGTGCACCGTTATAAACACTCTGGCCAAATCCAATACCGCTTTCACCCTTAGATCCCCACCATTTATAGATATTGAGCTCTCTCCATCACCTATTCCTGACCCTTGAGAACTTGAGTATATTGTCACTCTTGCAGCATTGGTTAATCCAATGCTCAAGAGAACAATGAAGCCAAGAGCTAAAAGTTTAGTGCTAGCCATTGTGAGCTAAGTAGCTATGTGAAGGAAGAGATGAGTTCTAAGTGAAGGATTTTAAGTGTATTTATAGTGCTTGAAGGCTTGAAGTCATCCGACAATAGTAATTTGTTTGATAGCGGCCAGTTGATAGCCTCCATAGGGTTTCTTAAACAACCATAGAAGTGGAAGAAATCAATGGATCTGTATTATATTTTTCATTGCTTAGAGTTTCGATGACATATATCTAATCCAATTACTTATATTACCCGTTACAAATATACATTATGGTATTCTATACGATCCACATTAGGATACTTAGAACCTCGCGTATTGGCATTGATCTTAGTTTCTTCATATGAATGACTTGATGGAAAATGCATGATGATCAAAACACATAATATAATTGTAAATCAAATCTTTAGTTAGTCAGTCGCAAGTTGGCTAGATGGAATGAGTTGGTTCATCAACTAGCTACGGTAACTCTGTCAAATAAAAATTATTGTGTTGTATGGCCACTACATAACAACGGATTTCTTTCCAGTTCATTCAATGCACAACATGATTATGAGCTTCAGTGTGAGGATCCACACAACTGGATCTTATGGAAGTTAAAAATACCACTATAAATAAAAAAGTTCATTTGCTTTCTTCATAGGAAAGTAATTATAACAAAAAAATAATCTAGCTAAAAAGAAATAGAGAGGAGACAACCAATGTTGCGCTTACAATGAGAGTCTATGCATCTTTGACTATCATATGGTTCATTTTTCTTGGCGATATGGATTCTTTTTTTCTTTCAATATTCTCCACCCAAAGTGCCACAAATACTTTGTCACCTACCAATTTAATAATCTAGCATTTCAAAACCAGAACAAGCAAGAAGCATCGTCCAGGAAATAGGCAGCTAGCTAGATAACACAGGAGATGATCGTGAAAGTGATGTCTCTAAGGAACATGTACAAAAGCCGGGCAGGACCTACCCATGCATGTATGGGATTGCCAGGTAGTAAATATCAACAAAAAAAATGAAATTGTTGTATCTTGACCAAATTGATCAATTTTGGTTATGAAGTATGCATAGCTAGCTGCTTTACATTATTTCTGCACACTGGATCTAAAATCATGTGGAGTGACCTCAAGAATTTATGGCCAAGGCAGTAACAATTTTACGTTCATACTTTCAGTAATTTTTTTATAGAGACACAGGGTTCTAGTACTTGCAATTAAGGATATCTGTACTCTTGCTGCTGAAAATTTGAATTTGAGAAAGAAGATGTAAATTCAAAATGTGCAAGACATCTTTTTTAAGTTTAATCCAAGCTCAAATTGTTTGAATTTAGTACAGATTAAAAACAGATTTAATACTTGAAGACTTAAAAAAATGCAATACGCCACCGAAGTTGGGGTAATGGGCCTGCCACGACTGCCACACGAGTAGAAGATGAGGGAGGTAGGTGGGACCTAACCTTGATGAGAAGGGAAACACCGCAAGAGATGAGGTTGCCGCCGCATGGGGTCGTGGCTACCGTCAAACACTACCATGGGTCATTGCCACCATGGGCTGCAGGTTGGAGAAGCCGCTTGTCAATGAATAATAATTTAATGGAAGTACATGTGTATATACGATGTATTTAAAGGACATAGTGATCTACTGATAAGAGGATACAGATGAATCTGTTACGAGCAGGAGACATGGTGATTTTTATATTGGTTTGGGTATTTGAGAAGAGCAATATCTCTACTCCTATTTAGCCGAAGGCTGGTATTATATCAATCTCTCATAAGTACAACATGCAAGAAGAAACCACTAATCTAGTAGACCATGGGCATGGTTATCGGCGGCTAACTATTGTTAGTCTTCTTCAATATTAACTTGATGGGATTTATATTATCTTGGCTATGTTGGTTTATCCCTCCTTTCTAAGAGGCTTCATATTTATACCCTTGAATGCCCTGTGTCTAAGTACAACTAGAGAGATAAAAATAGATACCATTTGAACAGTTTTGGTAAAAGTAACTTTGTATTTGTTTTGTTATCTGAGACTCTTTCTTTATCTAATTGGGACTTTATCAACATATATAGGCTTTTTTCATATAGGACTTGGTATGTAGTTCTCTTATCGAAGTAGGTACATATCTATGGGGTATCACATATTTGTTATATTAATATTAGCTCTTAAACTCTACTCAAATAGAGATATTGGCTAGTTCAACTGTCTCAAAAAGATAACTTGTCAGAGTAGGCTATCGTAGTTGGCACTCATCCCGCGGAGACGGAAATGGCCAATAGATGCTAGTTTTAAATGAACTAACACCTATCCATCGTCATTTATTAGGAGTTGTGTAGTAGTGATTATTATTTAGTGAGAACATTTCTCATTTTCTAACACATAAACAAGGGTAATATTGTTATTTAGAAAAAATTAACGGTCAACTAACGAAGTGAGCATGTATGGGATTAGTATAGAAAATCAGGGTATGAAGCAAAACTCAAGGCATAAAAGAGATTAATTAAATATTTAAGGGCATACAAAGAATTTTCTCATACACTTACTTGAAACTTTGTGCTTGCAATAGCCTTCAGCTAGTTAATATTTGAGGGGAAATCAGGAGTTTGTCCCGCAATCCTATTCTCTTGTTCTTATTTGGCAAAACTTCTAGCTTTTTTAAGATTATGGATAGAAATCTAATCTCTATATCCACATATGGATATATATACTACCAAAATGTTACTTGAATACTTAGAGTCTATAGCTCAAAACCGACAAACACAAAGAAAAGAAAACAAGAAGTCTAAGAAAGAAAACTAGAAGACTAAGCTTCAATCATCTTCTATGACATTGCTTTAAACTTGCTCTATTCTTGTACATTAACAATCCTTATATCACTTGTCTACTTAGAAGCTTCTGATGTTAGAATTGAACTGCCAAAAAATAATCATATGTTGTTTATCAAACCCCTATCACATAGAAACCGCACTAAGTCTCCAAAAACCATGACCTCAAGCAATCAATCCCTCAGCACATCCCATTGAATAGGGCCTAAAGAGGTTGATATAATCACCTATTGAACTCAGCCAATAAGAGCTTTAAAACGATGCCTCTAAGGAAAACAGGAAAACACTCTCTTCACCCAAAGCATCGCATGTAACACGAAACACCATGTAGATTTACCTTAAAAAGTACAATCATGAATAAGCATACTATATTTTATAAATTTGTTTAGCAGGCAAAATGCCCAGTAGATAAATTTTAAATATTATTCATATTCTCTTAAATTTTATACCGTTATTAAAATAATGATCAAATTATTTAACTAAATTTTATTTTAAATATTAAATATTTATGAAAAAAGACAAGTGTTATGGATGTGTCTCTGTGTGGGAGTCGTGTCAGGAGTTGTGTCATTTAATAGATCAATGCGTTATTGAGGTGTTATCTATTGTCTTTTGATGGGCATATAGAGAAATATATGGGCATATTCAGCCGTCTTTATGCCCGTACAAATGTTTCGAAAGAGCGATAGAGAGGATGCAAAACACCCCCTTGCACATTCAGTAAATTGCATTTATCGAATTGTACAGCACCAGTTCGATAACAGTCAACGATCGATCATGGCGAGAGATCGGTACATGCAAGTTGTACTAGCTTGTACAAATCAACATAAGCAGTAGAATATATAGAAGAACACAATCCTGCAGCAGCTGGTATATCGTTGTTGACATTGTAGAGGCGACCTCGAAGCTCTCTCAGCCCACGATTTTTGAGCTTTGACATCGTACATTATAAGGGGCAACTCGAGCACACACATTATATACAAAATCTTGCAGTAGCCCGATGTATGCAGAGATCGGGATAAGAGCGAGTGTACAAGTGCCTATAAGAATTGATATATTAAATTTATATTTAGGCGAAAAAGAAGAAACGCACAATATAAATCTATAGTCAGCTGACATATAAGAAAAATATAGATCATATATTAATGGTGTAGTATAAATCTTAGATATACATGATATATTAATTTTTAAAGTTAGCAGTTGATATCTTATTGACGTTGCTCTAAGCGAGACAGCGGACATGGCCATTTTAATACTACATCCCAGCATATAGTTTAGAGTGAGATGAACATGCAGAATGCCACAGCATCATTCTGTCAGATGCTGATCTCGAGTAGTGATCTCGTACTGCTTAAGTGACACCACACACTCTACTGACCGTATATATCCAGCAAAATTAGTGTAATATATGTGAAATTATACATGAGTGATTAGTGCTAAAATAACCACCTAAAAGTACAAGTCAAAGAACGTACGGCGCGCAAGTCGAGTTGCTTCCCGTTGGGCATCATCCTGCTTCCTGATCGAGTCATCTCTGTCCTCTGAGTACGTGCTTTGTTCTGAAGTGAAGATTTGCTTGCCATTCATCGCGATCGTCTTGGAACTATCACCGGCTGAGTCGTAGCGATCGATCGCTGTTTTATATTCCAACCTCGCCATCGCAAGCGAAGTAAACTGCGGCGACCGCGCGCGCCGACAGGATGGAAACCCAGCTAGCCTAGCACATTTACAACTCAGATTGATATACACCCTCCGTCCCAAAACAGATTCGTATCTAGAATGCGTTTTTTTTTTTTTGCGTAGCTAGAATTCCTTTTTTTTACAGAAGGAGTATGTGATATACCTCCAACCATGTGGAGAAAATTTGACTTTATATTTGAGACCATGTGTTCAAACATCTTTAGTTATACTTATGAAATTTTAGTCTTTTAGGACCAACTAGGGTGGATCATTTTTTTCTACCATTTTAGTCTCCTCTAGCATTGTCAACATCACCATCAGGTCTTCCTAAGATTACTCACATCAGCATCATCTTCTGCATGCTCCTGCTCATAACAATACTCTTTTTTTTTCTCGGTGAAACCACCCATGACCACCAAAACGGCATCCAATCCAACCCATAGGAGGTTGACCTCCTCATGCCCTACTTCACCCTGGAAAATCCTTACATCACATTGTCCACATTTCCACGCTTAATGAGAATCAAAGGGAGAAGGTTCAAATGCAAAATAGGTAGTTTTAGAGTTCTTTTTAAAAAGTATTTTAAAGTCAACATAAGTATAATGTATCTCTAGTCCGTTCAACATAGTATTTTGAATGAGTTATTACCTCGTCGGGAGGAGGGGATGAGGTAGAAGAGGATCTTCGATAAAGGCTCCAGCTCAGTGGGGGAGTGAAGAAGAGGATCATGGAGAGATAAAAGAGGAGAGGAGTAGTGAGGAAAGGGATTAGGGCTTAGTTTCGAGCTTCCCACACCTGGACTGTGCTCTATGTGGGAGGGTTGGGAATTTTCACTATTGGTTGGTTCAGGATGAAACTAGCAGTGCTTTAGGGGCATTCACCAATTTGTGGCTTAAATGAATAGGCCACATATCGGCAGTGACACCGAGTAACACCGTTCGTTTCCTTTTGTTTGGGCGGGAAACAAAGTGAACTAGGGGCTCATCAGCTTTTATCATCAGCATATAACCATCCAATCAAATGACATGACACTCTTAACATCCATAAATTAAACTCATGGTTAGTTACCTACTGAATTCGAATCAATGAAGCCCTTTATTTCTTGTTCCATAAGACATAAAATAAAACAAGTACAAACAAATAAGAACAAATTGTACTTCAGACACAAGACACGAAATTGCAGGGTGAGCTCCATTTCTAGAATTTCCTTTATGATGGAAATTAAGGGTTTGCATCACCGTATCCAGATCCCGAACCTGCACCATGACCACTGCCACCATATTGGCCTCGACCGTTACCACCACCATTGCCACCGGCATTCGCATTTGTATATTGTCCTCTCCAGTAATTATTAGCCGAACTAGAACCATAGCCGGAACCACTACCAGACCCATGGCCATTGGATGGCCAGTAACCACTAGCTTGTCCAGCACCACCACCACCACCACTACCACCAGCACTAGATGATCCCCCATCACCATAATAATACCCATTTTTAGTAGTCTGGCTAGAGCCAGAGCCCGAGCCAGATCCACTACCAGACCCTGACCCACCATATTGGCTATAACCACTACCTTTGCCTCCTCCACCACCACTTGCATGGGCACCATGGTAGCCACCACTACCAGACCCACTTCCACTTCCAGACCCAGCTCCTCCACCATTCACATATCCTCCTCCCTCTCCACTTCCTCTGCCCGAACCTTGGGCATTGGAGTATCTTTCTACTCTTGCATTAGCTAGCCCAATGCTCAAGAGGACAATGAATCCAAGAGCTTCAAGCTTTGTACTAGCCATTATCATCTTCTCTATGAGCTATGAGTGCAAGAAGAGATGAGGGATGGGTGAAAGATTGTATGGGTATTTATAGTGCTTCTGGCTACATGCAACACTAGTTCCTAGTAGCATACACATAGTTTTTTAGTTGGCAACTTTCCTAGGGATCATTTAGTAGTCATTACTCCCTCCATTCAAAAGTATTGAACGTATAAAATTTTTTTTTCACGGAGACCAAGGAGAAGTCTAACTCCTCCGATCCATTTACTCGTCCATATCAACTAAGACGTAGCGTGGTTTGGCTTGCTCGCGGGTCATGCGCGCAACCAACGTCCTCGGCCACCGCGCGCCCTCGCCCGCCGCGTGCATTCCTCGCAAACTGCATGTGTACGGTTTGATCGCGCGCCTTCGCCCGCCTACTATTGCGGCATGCTGCTGCCCAGTGAGCGACGATGGGATCCGCGTGAGGTGCCTAATGCAAAATTGGAGGGGAGATAAAATTGCATGCATGCAAATTGTCGTTCGGTTAGCTGTGGTTGAGGAGAAGTGGTGATCAGTCCATCGAGCACTGCTTTAACGGAATCGTGCATACTACTGCAGCCCTGCCCCGCCAAAGGAATAATTGATTCCATGCTCGGGTTGCGCGAGAGCACATAATCCAGCCTCGAAACGAGAGATCTAACTAATCCAACCACAGAAACGAACACCCACGCAACTGCTCATCGAGGCATAGTTGGAATGCGTACAACTCTTTTAGAAAAACCACAAAACTTTATACATTCAATATTTTTTAGATAAAGGGAGTACTACAACACAACTTAACTGTGCTGTCCCATTAATACCAGTTAGCTAAAAACCGGTACTGTGGTAGTAGATTCACATCCTCAATACCCGCGAGCGCCCTACATTAGAAAAACCAGCACTGACATGAGGTGGTTTTTCAGCTAAACCGACAATGATATGAGATCATTAGTGCTAGTTGTTTAGGTAAACCGGTCCAAAATAGTCGGCCGAGCCGAGCTCATCCATTGAAGCAAGCCGAGCCGATTGGAAATGAAAATCAGTAACCAGCAATTAACTCCTCGCACTCTCCCTCTCTCTCACTTCTAATTGGTGATCGCCGATATGACGAGTGTAGGGAATGGCAATCTCCTCTGCTCTCCTCGTTTCTCTATACTATGGGTGCAGGTGACAGCTTGCTCCTTCCTTACTGCCATCACCATCGCCCCATCTTGCTCCTACTCTCCCGGTGGCTAGGCTGGCTAGAGGTTGGCAGCTCCAAAACGAGCAGCGGCAACATCCTCGACTGGCCTTAGGTGAGTAGCAGTGGCCTCCTCTTGCACAGGCTGTGGCGGTTTCACGGCGAGCAACGGCAACAGCCTCGGCCTCCTCGTCTCCCCCCCCCCCCCCCCCCCCCCCCGAGCTAGGCCACCGAATCCGGTCGCCCGGAGGTCGACGGTTCCATCAGCGGCGACGGCCTCGGCCTTTCTTTAGTGAGTAGAAGCAAAGTGGCGGTGACAGTGGCCTTGGCCCGACATTTGTAACTTTTCCTTCTTCTTGTGATTTCCCCCTCTTGTGATTAAATCTACGATGAAAGTGTTAAAAGATTGGTTCTACGATGAATCTTACAATTGAATCTTGTGATTAAATGTTTGTGATTGCTTTATTATATATCAACTCGAGTCAAGCTGAGCGGCCTCTTTTTTAAAAAAAATATGGCAAACTTATCGGTGCGGGTTCTCGTTTCGGCTTTGATGAACACCCCACATCAACGCCCCAAATATAGTATTGGTTTTAAAATCAGCACTGATGGCCATTTGGAACTGATATTGATAGGCTGATCTGTAGTAGTAAGTCCAAGAAATATCATAGGTGCTTCTCATTAAAAAGGAGTAATTGGAAGTTTAAGTGGTTGGAGGTAAGAAGTGAAAAAAATAATAAGAGCTGATTGGTGAAATAATACACTAGAATTACACTCTTCTAGGGGCAAATTTTGAATCTTACAGTTCTACTGCTAAATTTTAAAGTATATAATGTCTTGTAGACTTGGACATATAGATTTATCTTACTATATATATAGTTCGGATCTTGTTCGTGGTTTGTTAAAACTAAAAAAAATCTTAATTTGATTTGTTCCCTTGTCGTCATGCAGTTGATTCTTTACGCGCGTCGATTGTTTATATTAACACGGTTGGTCTAGCTCGAGTGCAATCAGTCAGTAGAAAGCGGTATGGTTTAGGTATTACGGTTGATTACTCTTGATATTGTTGGGTTTATTTTTTAAAAACTAAATATGAAGATTTTAATCACTTTATAAATTTGTATCTTTAGCTATTAATGTAACGTAATTTTAATTTTTTTTGTTAGCAGTATCATTAAATCTCGATTTCATTCTTTGAACTTTAAATCTTCAAAAATTTCTATGGTCGAATTTTTGATTTCGAAAATTCCAACCATACCAATAAATATTTTCTTCCTATCTAAAAAATTTAAATTTCATACTTAAACCTCAACCGTCCAGTGAATATTTTGTTTTATATTTACTTTTGAGACCATAGTTCAAGTCCAGCCCTCACATGTATATGTGTTGGTTAGATCGCCTACCATTTTTCTTTGAATTAATCCACACACAGATGAATCCAGCAAAAATGAGATTCGCTCCTTTCCCCCTCCTCTCCCATCTATTCAACCGCAATGTCTCACCTATTGTTCCTATTCTCACTTTACTCACTAACCGATCGACACCAGAAACTCAACCTTTGCCCAACCTATGCCTACACTCCTCTATCCTATGCATACATGCATGCACACTTAGGTAGTTAAGACAAGCAAGAGGCAAAGCAAAGGTTCAACCTTAATAGCTTTTCTTTTTCTCTTAGGTAATAAAGCAAAGTAGATGATTAGAGATGACGGCAAACACAAGACAACGTCCTGTCTCATCATGACGAACATGAAAAGACATCGATAAAAGCATCACACGATTTGCGACGCTATACAAAAGTTCATCATCACTCGATTTGTCATAAAATGTCGAAGACAAAGACCTCAGTCGTTGACCACACTATCACCTTTGAAGAAGAAACCTAGCCATCATGTTTTCCCGTGAGCTCTCTGTGTTCCTTATTGTTATTCCTTATTTATTGCTCTAGAGTCTATTAAAGATCACGGTTGACACCACCACGCAAGCGTGTTCTTTGTTCATGAGTGATTATATTGACGACTTGGTGGCAAATGAACCGGTGGCATTAAGGTAGTCGAAGTACTGGTCGGACTAGCGGACAATTAAACCAGTGGTATCGTAATTTTATTTAAATGATTTTTTATTTAATGTCATGATAAATATTATCTCCGGCAGTTGTACACCTGGGGGCGAGCGAGGGAAAATAGTAACAATTTATAGTAGTACTCTCTTACACAAATCAAAGCAAGCATTCTATACTGAAGAATACGGAAGAATACAATACAATCCTGCAGCTGGTATCGTGTAGTTGACATGGTAGATACGACGACCTCGAATCCCTCTCTGCCCATGACTTACAGAGCCTTTGACATGTACAGTCAAACGTCGCAACTCGAGCACACATATAGTTTATACAATCAGAGCCCGATGCACGCGGATACCGGAGATTGGGATAAGCGAGACAGCTGACATTATCATTTTAGTATACCACATCGATCGCTGTATATAGTTTACAGTAGAGATGAACAATGTCACACCATCATTCTCTCAGATTCCTTTCGATCTGGCACTGACACAGTACAGGAACTTTACTCTTCCATCAAACTGAGGAAATTAACCTGCGATAATTAGTGTATATAGTGTCGAATTAAATCAAGCCATATATACATGATTGATTAGTGCTAAAATATTCACATTTGAAAGTCGCGCAAGCCGGGAGTTGGTTCCCGTTGGATGTGATCCTGCTTGCTGAGAGTCATCTCAGTCCTCTGCGTGATTCTTTCGAGGTCAATTTACGAAGATTTGCTTGCTCTTCATCACGATCGTCTTGGAAGTATCACCGGCTGAGTTGTAGCTATTGCTGGCTGTTTTGGATTCCGGTCTCGCGATCTCAAGCCAAGTAAACTGCGGCGACCGCGTGCGCCGACGGGATGGAGACCCACAGCCAACGTAATAAGTATCGGGACACAATCGGGATACTATCAAATTTTAAAAAACATATAATATATTGTACAAATTCAAACATATAATATTAATTTTGGTAAATTTAAGTGAGTACCTTTTTAAACTTAACTTCAGCATACTTGTTTACATTATTTTTAATTCATCATATATTTAATAATATTTTTATAGGATCCTATATATTATAAAATCATGATACTAAGATTTAGTAGGATAATGTGGAAGCAAATAGTAAAATTAGGATATAAAAATTAGGTTATTATGCAAGAACGGTTTTATAAGATTGATATATGTATGATATATATAATTGTAGAGAGTTTTATAATACAATATATTATATTGTCAGTATATATGAGAGCAATTTTGGAATTTGTTAAAAATTGAAACAGAGATTATAATAATTTTGTATTTCACCTCAATCCAATAGTAACCTAACTTTTCATTTCATGTGGCTGGCGACACGACATCGTAGCCTAGAGTGAACAAGGAGAAAAGGGGAATGGGGATTTCGATCGAATAGGAAAAGGGAAAAAGTCCGACACTGCCTGTATGATATCAATTTACAAAAATGATCCCACAGAATAAGATAGAAAGAAAATCTACTCTTTCAAATTTTATGCTATAATCTAATTAAGTAAAAGATCAAATCAATTTACATGTTGGATCGTTTATACTGATAAAATATATTGTCACTATGTTATATCGTAAAAGTTAACCATAAGGAGAAAATTTGTCTTCACATTTGAGACCATGTGTTTAAAAATCTTTACTTATATAAAGTTCAGTCTTTTAAAGGCCCAACAAAGGTGGGTCGTTTTTTTTTGTCTGCCATTCAACAGTCAACACCATCAGGTTTTTCCAAGGCTGTTCGCCTTGGAATCATATCTTCTGCACCGACACGCTCGCTCATGCTGATAACGCGACTCTTTCCTTGTGCTCGGTGACACTGCCTACGGGTGCCACAATGCCATCCAACCGAACTCATATAGGAGGTTAACCTTCCGACGCCCTTCTTCTCCCTCAACAAATAATGATCCATCCTTGCGTCACACCGCCCACATTTTGCATGCCTCATTCGTTGGATTAAGAGATCAATGCAGGAGACAAAGCGGGGAGAAGAGACCTGGCCACCCCTAACAATTTCTTCTCTCCTCAGAATCTACTAATAATTCGGCAAAATTATGTTAAGTAATAGGTTCATTGACCCCCTAAAAGACTCCAAAGACATCTAAGCTGTCCAGGCCCGAGCAGAATATGGGGTTTGGGTCTTTTGATTGCTGGGCTAGGAAGATGATGAGATAGGTTGCTACTGATTTTAGCTCCTATACTGCACGCGTACACTCATGATAATTTTAATTGTGGTTGCCAGTTTATGTAGACTTTAGTTGTTGTATTACATCCGTGAAGAGGGAAAAAAAACATTAGATTGTTATTACACGCCAGTTGGTCTAGCTCCCCATGTTTGTTCTAAAATTTTTAACCCAACCGATCTGTAAGACAGCATTTGGATTGGAGGATTTTCAAAGTAATTTCATGAAAATTAAACTAATTCATTTAAAAATCTTGTAAAAATCTTGTTTCAAAGGGACCCTAAGTTGTTGAAGAAGAGAATTTCTCTAATGCTACTGATGTGCAATCATTTGCTTGAAATTTATGCGTATTGTCATGATATATTTGTATGATCGTTGTCGTTTCGCAGGTTGTCTTTGGTCGCTCTCATCTATAAATCCTGGTTTCCACCACTCGAGAACGAAGCAATCAATGAGCATGGGTTCTCCGTTAGGCAAATTTGAGGTTGTAGATCGAGCCAAACCATCGGTTGTAGGTTCAAATACAAAATAGAGTTATTTTTAGAGTTGTTTTAAACAATATTGTAAAGTCCATCGAAAGGTACGTGTAATGCATCTACGAAGGGAGATGATACATATTGATGTCTTCTTAGTAACACTACCATTATATAGTACATTACATCTCTCTCGGTTGCTCTTAGTGATAACAAAGAAAAGCTCATGACACGAGTGCTCGACAAGGGAAACGGAGTAGGCGTAGCTTAACATGACGTGGGTACATGGGCCACAGCAGGTAGAGAAAAGGGGTGGCATGGCCATTTGTTGTGTTGGAGATTAATTATTATGTTGTTCTAGCTACTAGCGTTGGCTTATACGAGCTTGGCTTATACGAGCCTACCCTAACAACACTTCCCACAAATTGGAGCAGTGCAGCAGCAGCAAGATTTTACCTGAAAGTAGCTAGACCATGGTACACGTAAATATGTGGAGTTCCATAGGTATTTTCAGCTAGCATAAATGCAGCTCCTTTTAGAAAGGTAGCACACATACAGTTACTCACAGATAGTTGAATATATAGAGATCAGCATATATGGATGGAAGCTGGCTGGCCGCAAAACCACAAAGACCATTTAAGTGGGCTTGGTTGTGCTAGTCCATTTGAATGGTCAATGTTCTCGGGCAGGTCCGCTTATCAGCATATAAACCATCCAATTGAATGACATGACAATCGTAACGTACATAGATCTCAAAGGTTAGTTGCACGATACCGAATTTTACTGAATCAATGAAGCCCTTTATTTCTTGTTGCATAACGCATAAAACAAGTACAAACAGATGAGAACAAATACTACTTCATAGACATAACATAAAATAATGTAGGCTTCATCACTAGACTTTCCAAAGGGTAAAATAATGTAGGCTTCATCACTAGACTTTCCAAAGGAAATTAAGGGTTGGCATCACCATATCCAGAACCAGTACCTGAACCATGGCCGCTACCACCATATTGGCCTTGACCATTACCACCTCCGTTACCACCGGCATTTGCATTTGCATATTGTCCACCCCAGTAATTGTTAGATGCACTAGAGCCATAACCTGTACCACTACCAGACCCATGACCATTGGATGGCCAGTAACCACCAGCTTGTCCAGCACCACCTCCAGCACCGCTACCGCCAGCACTAGAAGACCCATCGTAACCATAATATCCATTTTGAGTAGTTTGACTAGAGCCTGATCCTGTACCATATCCACTACCAGACCCTGACCCACCGTATTGGCTATAACCACCACCACCTCCTCCTCCACCACCACTTGCATGGGCGCCATTATAACTACTACTACTAGATCCACTCCCAACTCCTGCCCCAGCTCCCCCACCGTTTACATATCCTCCTCCCTCTCCACCTCCCGTACCTGAACCTTGGGAAGCAGAGTATCTTTTAACGCTCGCAGCATTAGCTAGTCCAATGCTTAACAGGACAACAAAACCAAGAGCTGCAAGTTTAGTGGCTGCCATTGTTAGCTTACTCTATTAGCTACGAGTGAGGAGGAGATGAGTATTGAGTGAAGGACTGGATGGGTATTTATAGTGCTTGAGGCTATATGCAACACTAGTTTTTTAATAGCATCCATGTTAGGTTTTTAGTGGGCATCTTCCGTAGGGTTTAAGTTGAGGCTTTAAGAACTTCCGAGAAGACAAAGCACAATTACTTAAATCATTTAACGAACAGACTCGCATTCTTTTTTTTTCTCTTGTGTTTAGACTGTTTAGAGTTTACATGACATGTATCCTAACTAATTATTATTTGTCCGACCAAAAATACATCCTGGATTTATTACATATTTAGATAGTAACAAGCATGTGTATTACTTCCTCTGAGCTAATCTATCATCAAAAATGAGTTGATGCAGAATGTGACTCAAAATATGCAGCTTTTATGCACTAAACAAAGTCCCAAAGTTCTAAACAAATATTGCTGCCATTAATTATATCTTTCAATCAACAAGATCCTGTAGAGCTCAAAATTTTGTTCATTCGCTAGTCTTGGTGAGAATTCACACACTTCGTACGAGTTATGCTAATCATGAGCACAGTGCTCTTTGTTCCACTGACTTTCTCAAATCAGCACAAGTGCGCATCTGCTGTTTTTTCCCTAAAATAATTTTATTTCTAACTAGAGATTCAAATCAGCATTATGAAAAAAACCAAAGTGGCTCTTATTCAGTGGGATTTTGCACTTTAACATTAGCCTAAAATATAAAAGATTTTACACTTTAACTTTATCACAAAATACTTTATTTTCCATCTATCAATTACTAGTGTATTCCCACCCACCAACTTTTATACTAATTTATTCTCCACCAACTAACGTTTTTACTACTTTCTTTCCCCAACTACCACAGTTTATAATGTGGCTTGTACTTTGCCACTTTCATATTTTTTAAAAAAAATGGTTTAACTCCTCCTATTTAGATTCATAATAACAATTGGTGTCTAATTGTATTAGATTATATTTTAGAATGAATATAGTGGTATTATTTGATGGGTAAATAAGTGATACTGAAGATATATGTAAAACTCTTTAATTTGCAAACTAAGGGTAGATAAAGCGATAGAACTAAACTTATCTGAGACAAATGGAGACTAAAAATAAATTTATTTTGAAACGGAGACAGAACATGCTCCTAATAAATACAATTACAGATAGAAGAATTAACGTTACAGAGACGACTTTCGAGGCTCTCGATCCCATGGCAGATGACTTTGACACATTCAAACGCTGTTGTGAGTGACAAACTGACAACCCGACCAGTCGACCGCGCACAGAATGCAAGAAAGGACACACAGCCGGTCGATGATCTGCATGCGGAGATTGGGATGAGCGAGACGCGCTGACACAATCGTTTTAATAGTGCTTCAAACCTTCAAGTCTATCGCCCTAGTACGGTGCCAATGCTTCAATATGTGGGATTACTACTTTAAGTGAAAACAGTAGTGTGAGAAAAAAAAAACAAGTGTGACCTGTAAACCACGTTCGTTCTAGTAGTAGCTAGATACCATCTAGCCTTTGTTAAATCTCGAAACTTGCATGGCAAAGCAAGTTAGTTAGATGGACTTGTTTACGCCGATTAAGTACTGATTAGCAGTTGATTACCACGCATAACGTTCATCCATGAATGTAAAAGCTGATGAACAAACACAGGCGCTCCAGTAGTTTACATACTGCTTGCTCTGAGTCCGCGAGGAGGATGCCGGCTCTGCGAGCTTCATACCAAGTGTACCTTCATTAAAAACTTGCCCTAGATTGACCATCTTGAGATTAGTTCCATAAATCTAGATGAGTTAGAGAAAATCAACTGGGTCTATGAGTTTAATTTGTATCATTTTTACCATGTACCATCAAGCTTCTGTGCCTTTGAAATACACTCATAAGTTTACACAGAAAAAGAAAGGCACCAAGTTTACCGTGGAGGGCTAGAATTAAATTACCACATTATAGAAAAAGTGAAATAAATGCATATTTTAGTAGTATAGCTTACCAATATAGTTATATATAAAATACAATTATATATAGAAAAAGATAAGGTAAGAGTTATACGTCATATCCAACCATACTATTAAAATCTAATGTACACAAAATACAAAATGCAGTTGTATATGAAAAAGGAGATGTATATTAAATCTAATACAACTATTCCCGCTTAAGATTGTGCGGGAAAATCCACTAGTTATTTCTACCCCATATCACTACCGTCAGTTTTCATGGTTAACAACTAATTCAAACTTCTCCAGCAATCTCTAGTCCAAGATCCTGCACATTGTCTCCTACAATCTCTAATCCAAGATCATGTTGTATCGTCTCATCCACCTCCACCTAGCACATGCCTCGCTACGCACTTCTCCACTCCTATCCTATGATATATGTGCCTCTTTAAACCCTTCCTAATGGTCTCACTGTGGCGCAGAAGGAGAGCAAGGGCGTGAGCCATCATTAGAGCACAATGCAGGTGAGGAAATGTGGGCATCGAGGTGGTTGCCAGCATATGAAAAGAAGACGTTGATGCAGAGAGGATATTGTCGACGCATGTAGGGAGAGGAAGCTGCCATCCATTCAGGGAAAGAGAGGTGTGAAGATAGAAGGGAAAATGAGGGTTTGGGATAGAGAGGGTATTATATTTTACGCACTATAGGGCACTGTCATCTTCTCGATCAAATGGTGCACTAATTGATATTGATAAGGTTTTAGAGGTGATGGTAAATTGATAGGTTTACTTTTAGAACCAGACAAACTCAATAGAATATTATAGAGCTAACCCAATCTGGATAGCATGAAGTAGGTTTTCTCACTTCTACATGGCAACCAACTAAACACTTGCTAAGCAGATTACAAGGGCTCAGAAAATGAGTTTGCATGAAAATTTTGCACTCCATGCAAATGGTTCGATCCTCTGGTCTAGTACTTTTGGGGCTTCATGTTTTTAATTTGTGTAGTTGTGTGGTGTAGCCTATCAAGCTAGACTTGCCTTACATTAGCCTGACCAACGAAAAATTACCACCACCTGCAAGCTCTAATAAGTAGCATTCTAAACATATTTTTCATTAGACTGTTGATACAGATTGTCTAATTATTGTGATAGAACAAATATTATATATTATAAACCTAACATGAACAACATGGTCTAAGCAACTAAGTACAGAAAAGTTTTTAAGAAATTAGCAATAATCCATTAGATAAATAGAGAGAACAGGGTGTGTTGCCAGCATATGGTAAATCAAATCCCTATCATAGCTCAAAGAGTTGTAATTAATTTATCATTTGAAGACCATCCAAGCATCACTTAATTAAAGTTCGTCATATCACTGTTAAACAGGTGGTTTTCTTTAAGAAACTGTCCGTGAAAAAATATTTTCATAGATGACCCATAAACCATAAGCCTAAGACGGCCCAAGGTTTTATCACAGGTAGTTGCACATAGATTATTTTCCGTGTTGGATGATTTCTCTCATAAATGTTATCTCTAGCAGCTACACCTGGCCGAGGGATAGTAAAGCTATGCTAGCTTACACAAATTCAACATAAACATTCTAGTGAAGAATATGGAAGAACACAATCCTGCTGTTATATCGTATAGTTGACATTGTATGGACGACCTCGAAGTTCTCTCAGCCCATGACTTTTTGAGTATTTGACACGTATATTCAAACGTGGCAACTCGAGCGCACATTATATATACAGGAGCCCGATGCACCCAAGCATTGGAATAAGTGGGACAGCTGACATGATCATTTTAATACCACACATCGCAGTATAGTTTACACTAGAGATGAACCTGCAGGATTCCACACCATCATTCTGTCAGATGCCTATCGATCTGACAGCGGCCGGTAGTGATCACGACTGCTTAATGAGTGACACACACTCTACCGGCCGCACAGGAACCGTACGAATTATCCAGCAAGCTAAGGTAATTAACCTGCTATAATTAGTGTAATGTTCAATTAAATCAGGCCATATACTGTTATACATGCTTGATTAGTGCTCCAATAATCATGTGAAACAGTGAAAGTACTAGTCACGAACATATAGCCGAGTTCGCTTCCAGTTGGCCACGATCCTGAGAGTGATTCTTTCGAGGTCGATCTCCGAAGTGAAGATTTGCTTGGTCTTCATAGCGATCGTCTTGGAAGTACAACAAAGTCGTAGGGATCGCTCGCTGTTTTTAGAGTTCGCGATCGCAAGCGAAGTAAACGGCGGCAGCTAGCAGCAGCGACCGCTCGCGCCGACAGGATAGAGCGCCCAGCTAGCGCATATTTACAACTCAGATCGATATGTAGTACGATTTACTTAACCGTGATGAGAAAATTTTACTTTATATAATTTACTAATATAAAATTTTAGTTATATAGGTGAGTCGTACTTTCCCTCCTTTCTTTCTATTCTTTTAATAATATTAACACCCATCAAGGTATCATTATTTTCACTAACACGACTACACTTAAAAGCAAGTTAAAATATCACGACGTATAATATTAGATGATGAGATAGAGGAGAGAAGGGACGTGAGAGAGGATAAGCCACTTAGAGGCAAGCTCTATATAATTTTTTTAAAAAAAATAGAATAATAGATTAAGAGCAAATGAATAAAATAATCATAGTGTGAGACTACTTTACTTCTCCTCAGCAACACCTCCTACGACAGCCACAATGTCATCCAATCCGAGGTTGACCTCCCCACGCCATTCTTCTCCCCCAACAAACAACGATCCATCATTACAACACATCTATCATCAACATTTCCAATACATTATTGATTCACAATAGCACTATACATATCTCCGTACCTCTGAAAAAGGCAAGGAAATCTTGTGGCAGAGGACACAAGTGAAAAGGAGTACATATATAGGGCGCAACGCGCAGGCAGTGTGCATCATGAGCCAGAACAGGCCATTTGTTGTGTCGGGGCTTATGCATCAATCCTATGGGCTATAGCTAATAGCCTTGGGATTTCATCCTTGTGCACTAATCATCTAATCAATCAACACACTCACCTGGCCGTGGCCGATCAACAACAGATCAAATTGGTTTGTACTAGTGCCGTGTGGCTGCAATGGCATGTTTTCAGCTGAAAGTTATAGGTGTAGATCACATAACTATGTTACGTATTTCATAGATGTTTTAACTAGCATAAATAGAGTGATTTTGATTTTTAGAGTTGCCACATGTATAGTTAGTTACACCAAGTTAAAGAGAGGTTGGTGTAATACGAATGTGAACGTGCCGACTATGAACAACTATAGGCTATTTAAATGAGTTGGCCAGTAAGCCCACTTAAATAGCCATATATCCCAAATGTTTACACGCTTATCGGCACATAACCATATGATTGAATGTCATTACACTCTTAGCACACACAGGTCTTCTCACTAGTGTTAGTTACACGCTACTAAATTTTATTGAAATAATGAAGCCCTTTATTGTTGCATAACGCATAAAACAAGTACAAACGAATGAGAATAGATTCTACTTCATAGACGTCTATGACATGAAATCAGGTGGGCTCCATTTCGAGAATTTCCTTCATGAAAGAAATTAAGGATTAGCATCACCATATCCAGATCCAGCACCTACACCAGCACCGCTACCACCATATTGGCCTTGACCATTACCGCCACCATTGCCACCAGCATTTGCATTAGCATATTGTCCATTCCAGTAATTAGTAGCCTCACTAGAGCCTGAGCCTGTACCACTACCAGATCCATGACCATAAGATGGCCAATAACCACCAGCTTGTCCAGTGCCACTACCAACACCCTTACCACCAGCACTAGTTGATCCACCATAACTATAGTAACCATTTTGACTATACTGGCTAGAGCCTGAGCCTGAACCAGATCCACTACCAGACCCTGACCCACCATATTGGCTATAACCACTGCCTCCACCTCCTCCTCCACCGCTTGCGTGGGCACCATTGTAACCACTGCTACCAGACCCAGTCCCCTTTCCGACCCCAGCTCCTCCACCATTTACAGATCCTCTCCCCTCTCCACTTCCTGTGCCCGAACCTTGGGCATTTGAGTATCTTTCTACTCTTGCAGCACTAGCTACTCCAATGCTCAAGAGGACAATGAACCCAAGAGCTACAAGCTTGGTGCCTGCCATTGTTAAAGCTCACTCTATATATATGAACGAGTGTAGGAAGAGACAGGTGTTAAGTGAAGGATTGCATGGGTATTTATAGTGCTTGAGACCCCATGCATCACTTGTTCCTAATAGCATCCACGTTTGTTTTTTTTTTAATTTGCAACTTGGGATCAAGTTGAGTTTTAAAAATCTACAGCAAAGAAGCTCGTTTACTTCAAGAGATCATGTAACGAAAACTCATATTTCTATTCTTATACCATGAGATAGATATCCTAGCTAATTATTACTTGTTCGATAAAAAAATGCATCCTGGATTAATTACATATCACGATAGTTACAACCAGGCGTATTGCTTAGTACGTGCTATATCAAACAAGATGAGTTGACGATACAAAAGGAGACTCAAAATACTTAGTGCTTCTGTGCTCTTAACAAAGTTGCAAAGTTTCTAAACCAATATTGTAGCCATAACTTATGGTGTTTAAATAGACCTCTTTAATTCTGTATATAGCTCAAAATCGTCTTTTTTTCTCTTGTGAGAACTCAAACACTTATTAGTACAAACGTGATTAGCTAAATCATGCAGAGTTTCATTAAGATCGAGATGTCCTACTAGACATCAATTAATTGACTAATTACAGCCCATGACCCAGCCTGTTTAACTCTTAATTGCACTGACTTTTGCAAATCAGCATAAGCATCTACAAATGAATATAATTACAGTTAGAAGAAATGGCATTGCAGAGGCGACTTGGAGGCTCTCGATCCCATCGCAGCTGACTTTGACACATTCAAACCTCGTTGTAAGCGACAAAACTGACAATCCGATCGACCAGTCGACCACACACAATTAGTTACAAATATATCCTGACACAAAGGACCATACAGTTAGTTACAAATCAATCCTGACACAATCGTTTTAATTATTTAATATGTTACATGGATTGCGATTAGTATATGCAGACAGAATAATTAGAGATGAACATTGGTACCAGTGGGAAGTACTCCAAAAAGATACTGAATTGCAGATTAATTGTGCCTGCGTATGCAAATAAGTAAATCAAAATATATCATTATACTATGCTGCAATGTTGTGCCTCTTCGTAGATCTGTCTCAAATAGTTGTTTGATGATAAATACGATAATAGTCACCTATTTCCACGTACGTTTAGCTAGTCGTATATATATATATAGTTCAGGCCTGTAGGAAGACATAAAACAAGCCACATGTAGAAACGATTATCAGGACAACCACTTAATGAACCGAACCGTTGTGATAATTCTATTTTCATGGACGTCCCGAAATTTGAGCCACCTGTAGAAAAAAGACAGGCTAGTCGGGTCTCCAGGAAAATTATTTTCGGAGTAGCGAGTGCTCCAATGCTTCAACATTTGGGGTTACTGAATACACTAACTGCATTCTGAACTTTTTACAAGCATGTGTAGTACTGTGAACTTTTAACAACAAACGATACTGTGAGCCAAAACCCATGTGTGTGTGTCTATATATATATATATACCACGTTCTACTGGACACGTACTGTCCTTTGTCAAATAATCTCGAAACTTGCATGTCAAAGCAAGCTAGATAAACTTGTTTATGCTCCTAAGTACTTATTAGCAGTTGATTAGCACATAATGTGCATCCATGCATGTGAAAATGTCAAGAACCACAGGCCTCCATAGCTCCAGTAGTTTGCCATACTGCCAGCTGTCTGCGATCGAACTCCCATCCTCTAAGGCTCTAACATGTGTATATCGTCTTTCCATACTTTACTACAGCTGTATCTCCATTGAGTCCATTCAAAACTTGCTATAGATCAATCGTCTTGAGACTAATATTATATATATATATATATATATATATATGAATGTACTTAGATGATTTAGAGGAGATTAATAGTTAGAGAAGATCAACTAATACATGAGTTTGTACCAGTTCGATCTGCAATTAATATGCCATCAAGCTTGTGTCTGTTTTATAATACACTCATGAGTTTGTATAACCATTATTTCAAACCCCCCTCCCTTTTCTCCCACATTATGCACCCTAAGGAAATTCCAGATTCTGGTGGTTTGAATCCCTACTCATTCCAACCATTCTGGCATTTTGTTAAAATACACAATAGATTATATTAAAAGTATGGAGTAACACTCACCCTATGATATTACTGACTTCTTACAACCACCTTGGGTATAGGCCTAGCGTTATAGTTATATGTGTTTTTATAAAATTTACCTGTTGACAATGACATACATAGAGATAAAAAATATACATGGTTTTAAGTAGACCAACTCTAACCTTTAACCCTTAGATAGGCTCTCTCTTCTCTTTGGCCTTCTACCCCATTTCTAGGCCAGAGACTGAAGTTTGTAGGCCAAAGATCATGGGCCAAAGGCCATTAGGACTTGGGTGATGGGCTACAAGCCCTGAGCAGCTATTCTCCAATATACATGTTGTCTCATTATCCATATAGACTACACCAATGTACGAGTCTACAACCTTTACCTAGCGCAAGCCTCACTTCACGCTTCAACACCCTATGCTAGATCCTAAAGTTGCATGTTCTCTTCTACTGCTCATCAATTAGAGCTTCCATGCTACAATGACTATGTTGCCTCTTTAAACCCTTCCCTATCTAAATCTTGATGCACCGTGGAGGGAGAGCAAGGAGCATCGGTAGAGCAAAATGCAAGTGAGGAAGTGTGGACAATGAGGTGGCTGCCAACATATGGGAAGAAGACACTCTTGCAAGCGAGGAGGTTCCCAGCACGCGTGAGGAGAGAAATGTGCCATCAATGTATAGAAATAGAGGTGTGACGATGAAGAGAAAAATGAGGGTTTAGGGGAGGGAGGGAGGGAATCCACACACACTAGGGTATTATCATTTTCTCACCTTGATCTAAGGTGCACTAACTGATAATGATTAGATTTTAGAAGTAATATGATTTTATCCAACTAACAATGGGTATATATACTATGCATAACCTCGTAGAACTAACCTAATCCTAATCTTGATTTTATGGAGCAGATTTTCTCTTTTTTTTTTACATGGCAACCAACTAAACACCTAGGTAGATTTTAAGTGCTTAGGAAATGAGTTTGAATGAAAAATTTTCACGCCCAAAAATGCTTCGGTCCTGTGGACTAGTATTTTGGGCTTCATGTTTAATTTGTGTATAGTTGTGTGACGTGGCCTATCAAGCTGCGGTTGCCTTAGATTACCCTGACCTAGCAAAAATTATCACCTTTAGGCTCTAACAGGGGAGTGAGTACACAAACGTTACATTTTCATAATGAGTGATTTTAGTGTTCTTATGAAAAAAAAATCAGGACATGCCACAGTTTTTAATATAAGCATGTGATTTATAATATCTAACTAGACCCACGTGTTGCTGCGGAATGTTGGTGTGTATAATGCAATTGCAAAATTGCAATATATGAAACAAAGAAAATGATTAATCCAATAGCCCAAAAAAATCATGCAGTTTAGAGAGATTATGGACTAATCTGAACCATTAAAATCAGGATATCAAAGAAAAGGCATGATGTAGCATTTTATAATGACTTTTTTTATAGAAATAACTACACTAAGCAGGATTATATAGAAAAAAAAGGAAGGATTACACTAGGGGTACTGGTTGGTACCGAAAATAGGAAAGTATTACTTTTTGGTACCATTTTAAGTCACATAAAGAGTCTCTTAAGTAATTTCATTGTAGCAGTCAACACCGTCCTTTTTTAAGCCATAGAGCAATATTACATACACACATACTGCAGTAGTGCATACAATAAGTAGGACAGACCATCTACATTGAGCATGATTTGAAAAACTTGTTTCTCCAAGCACAGAAGCTATAATTATAGCTAGAGAACAACCACATAATGTTTTCGTACAGCTTGTAGCTAGCATATTACAGAGTTGTATCCATAGATATTCGAGTGACGTCAAAGCACAACTATCTGATGAACTAACACATCACAGACTTCATAGCCTCATCTCTCCTGATCGGTTGCGGACTTCCGAATTTTACTGAAATAATGGAGCCCTTTATTTCTTACTGTGTAATACATAATACAAGTACAAATAAATGAAAACAAAATCTACTTCACACACAGGACAACTAGTTGGTTCCATTTTCAATTTCCTAGGAAGGAAATTAAGGGCTTGAATCACCATATCCAGATTCAGAATCTACAACCACCATATTGCCTTTGACAGTTACCATCACCATTGCCACCAACATTTGCATTCGCATATTGTCCGTACCAATAATTAGTAGTTCGCTAGAGCCAGACCTGTGTTACTACTAGATCCATGACCATTTGATGGCCATAAACCTCTGGCTTATTCGGCACCACTACTAACACTGCTACTGGTTGAATGATCCATCATAACTATAACATCCATTTTGACTAGAGCCTAAGCCTAAGCCCAAGCCTGATCCAGTGCTAGATCCTAACCCACCATATTAGCTGCTACCACCATCTTTGCCTCCTCCTCTACCACTTGCATGGGTACATAATAACCACTGCTACCAGACTTGATCCCACTTCCAATCCTAGCTCCTCCACCATTCACATCTCTCCGTCCCCACTTCATGTGCCTGAACCTTAAGAACTAGAATTGTGAAATCATGATGATGGTTTAGATTGTATGATAAATAATTGGCATAATGTGTTTTATTGATATTTAAAGTAAAAAAGGTTATGTTTGAATTCAATTTACAAAATTAATAAATAGTATTGATCAACTGTGAACAATGATGGTCAGATCGGTGAACACTACCGATCAAACCAGTGAACAGTTTTAGTCTGACCACAAGAGCAGTTAGACCAGAAAACCCAACGGTTGAACCGGTAAAATTCTAAAAAGAGTCGGTTTTGGGTTGATTTCTTAGTTTACGATGTTTGCTTCATGTTTATGACTTATATATGGTTTCTATACGTAAAATATTTTGTTATGTGTTAATGTAAGTCAAGTTAGGTAAAAACTTATGCTCAAGCATTCTTTCTTTGGTTATTCATGTGTAGTTATTATTTGAATCCTCAAGAGTATTATCCATGATGTATCGGGACTAGGCTTGGGAGAAATTAAGATCTATGCTGTTAAGAAGATTACGTGAGATACTAAGGCAAAAGAATAATGCACGTGGAGGTAATTACATGCATATATAAAATGGAATCAAATCTGAAAGAAGTCCAAATTTAGGAAGATTGAAGTTCCTATTTAGTATGGATGAGTTGGATAACTTCATGGATTAGTCATGGTAGTTCTAATTGGATTTATTGGTTTTGTGCAGCCATCTAGTCGTATAAATAAATGATAGGTTGAGACTCAAAGGAACGTAACTTTTAGAAAGCAAAAGTTAGAGTTTGCTTTGAGGTTTTTGTAGTTCGTGAGTTGAGAGATGAGTGATTTGTATGCACTTCATAGACATATCTTGATGAAATAATGTTGATATTTTTTTAAGAGTTTCGTTGGTTTTTGATATTTTCATTAATATTTTTTTTGTTAGCAGGTGATCAGACCGACTAGATAGAGGTAGTGGTCATACTGGGTGAAATAAGGCAGTTGGACAGACAGTAAAGTGATGGTTGGACCGAAAGTTGTATAGCGGTCAGATCGGCGATATGAACCTAGTCGATCCGACAATATCCAGAGAGGTTTGGGATTTTGATTACAGTAAGTTGGCTTCCTTAATTAGAGGTGAGTTTTAATTCCACGAAAAATTTTAGTTTTTATAATTCTACGATTCACCTCTCTTTAATATATTTGGTTTTTATGTTCAATCCTAAAGGAATATCTTTCTACCTAGCTAATCCAATACTCAAGAGGACAACAAAGCCAAGAGCGGCAAGCTTAGTGCCTGCCATTGTGAGATTACTCTGGGTAGTAAAGCAAGAGATATGAGTACTGCTGGTTGATGGATTACCGATTACACGCATGGGTAGTATTTATAGTGCTTGATGAGGCAATATGCAGCACTATTTAATTATCTTAATAGATCCACTTTAGCCTTTTGATTTGGCAAACCTCCGTAGGTAATTAAGCCTCAAGTTGGGATTACAAAACTGCAGCATTGAGCTCGTTTACTTGAAGAAATAATGTAACACCGAGTATCACAACTGTATTATTTTTTCGGTTATGTTCAGAGTGCGTGTAGATGATACATATATCGGGAAATATCCATCCTCGCTAACTATTTAGATACGGCTAAAAGGAGCCACCATTTTTTCTTAACGAGGTAACTCAACAGAGAGAGAAAAAAGATCTACACCATTTCGTCATAGCAAGTCCTTATTATAATAGTGCATATTGAACATTATACATATATGCAAAATATAATTGCATTTATAGAATTAAAAAATAGTTGCATATGTTTCATATAGGGTTATACATTTAAATATATTTCAATCTAGTTATGTAATTTGCGCAAGAAAGTTAACTGGTTACGATAATCCTCGTTGTAAAAATGAATGAGTCATGGGAAATGCAACTGAAAGAGATTTTTTATAGTTCTTAAGGAGGTATAGAGATATCCCTAACTTTTACTGTAAAGTTTGTTACTTCTTGAATGTTATGATACTAGGTACAACAAATTTAACGCTGAAAATTACGGCACCTCCTGTTAACTTCTAAGGGCCGTAAAATTACTCGGACTAAAAAAGCAAAATATAGCATATATTCTTAAAAATGTTTAGGTCGCACAAGTAGTTCTAACTAAACATCCTTCATATAACAGTAAATATAATGTAAATCAAAACCTTCGCACATATAGCTCCCAAATGTTGTTGTTCTACTTTTCTTTTCTTTTTCTTTTTCTTTTTCTTTTTCTTTTTCTTTTTCTTTTTTGTGAGAATGCAAACATCAGCACGATTTCGTTAGCCATGTGCATATTAAGATCTAGAGATCGTGTATGAAAGATCATTTAATTGAACACAGAAGGAAACTATAGTAGATAAACAAACCACCAGTTCGATTACACTCCCGGCTGACTCACACTACTATACCTAGCCGAATCACAAGCACCTACTGATGAATATAGTTGCACCTACTATATCGAGAGAATTGACATTTGCAGAGGCGACCTCGAAGCTCTCGATCCATGGCAGCTGACTTTGACGCATTCATAAGCCGCGATAAGTGGCAATCCAACCATTGGATCGACCACACTACAGGATACAATCAAGAACACTTGCATGCGGAGATTGGGATGAGTGAGGCACTGACAAGATCATTTTAATACAAGTGAAGTAATATAAGAGTAATTAGTGTAGATGAACATGGTAACACTTGCAAAAAGAAACTGAAATTACATACCGTCTGCTTATTAATTTAACTGAGCTAAAGGCATTTGCAGATCTGTGTTTAATTAATTTAACTACCGCAGCAAAAAATAATGACGTATTCATCGATTGATGTGAGCAGTATGTGACATGTCCCGCTTAGATCTCTTCTTAATCATTGTTATCATTAATATTTCATATAATTGGTTTTGTAAATAATTTAATTACTAAAAATTTGTTTAAAAATATTTATGATATTAGTGTGAGTGTGTGTCACTTATATGGATTAACTTTGTGATATCTGTGTCCAAAAAAATATTGCTTTATCTATTTATATACCATTGATTTGAGGTTAAACTTACTCAATGCTGATGACTTGAAATTACACTTAAAAAAACGAAGATCTAGCATGATCAAGACGCTATATCATAAAGTTAAACTAGAGTCAGAAAGGCTCAAAGCCAACATCAATTAATGGTACCGGGACTAGGTTTAAGAAGAGCTAAGATTTACAACGGTCATTAGATGACAAAGTTAAACACAACATGATATATGGTGGATGGATACCATATGGGAAAATTTTATAACGGGTTTCATAAGTTGTGTAAAAGCATCAAAGAAATTACGAATAAATTTGAAATAGGAAGAGAAGAAGAAAACATAAATTAAGAAATTGTAAAAGATTTAGAATATGAGAGGTTGAGTCCTATTAGGAATAATAGTTCTATATTTAGTTGATCTTAGAATTTGAAGATTTGACTTCAAGTAGGAGTACTCTTAGTTAGTTGGTGGAGGAGATTTTAGATATAAATAGATAAGGGGTTGAGATTTTAGAAGAATAACTTTTGGATAGAAAAAATAGAGTTTAATTTTGAGAAAAAGTAGTGTTTTGTATGTATTTTGTAGACGCATCTTTATATAATAAAATTAATTTACTTTTAATAATTTTATTGAGTTGTGTTCTTTGTTTGTGAGCAGTTAGATTGGCATCAAGGCTGTCGGAGCATCGATAGAACTACGATCGGATCGACAGCAAGTACGTAATCGGACTGACGGTATATGGCAATGCATTGCAACTTCATCCAAGTTAGAGGTTTCTTCTTATTCCATAAAAATATTTGATTTTTTGATAATCCTATCATTCAACCTTCTCTGATACTTGGTTCTTATGTTTCAATATTACAAGTGATATCAATGGTTTGTTTCTCTATTTGATCTTTACTAATCTTGAAATTTAGGTATGACTAATCGATTTTTATCAAACTGCATGTTTTTTATGGAGTTGATTTTTAGTACCGGTGCAAAAAGATAAAATCTTATATTATATCTAAAAGTTATGATATTTGGCAAAAAGTTTCAAAGTCTTGTACTATTTCTAATGTTGTTGTTGCCATAAACAAAGTAAGTTTTGAAAATAATTGCAAATTTTAAGTGGTGTTTCTCCCCCAGATTTTGATCAAATTTCTCATTTTAAAAATGTGCATGAAATGTGAAAGGCACCACGTGAGTTTTAAAAGAGATCTTCTAACATCAGGGAAATTTACAAGGATGTTTTTTAAAAAAATATTATATAAAATTTGAGATGAAACTTAGAGAAACTATTGATGATTACTTTGATCATTTTAATAAGATTTTAAATATTCTCAATCTAAAGTTGCTCGACATCTTTTGAATGGTCTTTAACATATCAATTTGAGGGATAAAAGTTACATCAATTCAAGAATTGGTTAACATGATAACTTTAGTGTCTTTACATCAATTCAAGAATTGGTTAACATGAATTCTCTTTATATCAAGCTTAAACCCTTGAGATGAATATTCTTTCTCATAAGATTAATTCTAAATCTATTACTTTAGTGTCTTCTTCTAATTTATCTATTGATACTTCTTTGTCATTATCTTTTACTGCTTTTAATCTCATATCCGATGACCAACTCGAGAAAATCTCTAAGGACTTGGTATTGCTTTCTAAGATAATTTCTCAAGTTTTGTATAATGTGAGAAACAAGAAACAAGATGGCCCCGTTGAGTGCTTTGGGTGTGGTGAGTTGAATTATATTAGTTTTAATTGTCCTAACTTTAATAAGTCAATAAAAAATAATGAAGAGAAGAAGGACAATAAGCAAAACAAAGGGAAGAACCACAGGCAAAGGCTTCTATATCAGCTCCTAGAAGCTTCTAGTTTTGTATAAGCAAAATCTTCTAGTTCTAGCAGTCGACATATTTTGAAAGTGATAAAAAGTTAGAGATTGAAAAAGGAGAGAGAATTGATAAAGGTAAGAATTTAATAGATTTAGCTCTCATGACTTATGGTAGAAATAGCTCTGATATGGATGAATCTAATAGTAATATTAAAAAACTTAATCTTAATTGTGATGAATTATAACATGTTGTTTTTTGCCTTGTGAAGAAACTTAATATATATTCTAAAAGGCTTAAAAGACGTGATCATACTGATAAGATTTTAAATGTTGAAGTTGTTAGATCAAAATCTTTGATTCCTAATGATGATTCTTACAAATCTAGTGAAGTTTTATTTTTTGAAATTTCTGTTTTACAAGATGTAAATATTGATAATTATTTGAGATTGGAATCTCAAATTCATCTTATTTTGCTTTTTATACTTGTATTGCTGATGAGTTGTTTTTAACAAAAAGCTTTTTAAAAAATATCAACTTGTCTTTTGTACAAGTTTTATGTTTAATCTTTTGAGTGGTAAAAGATTAAAACAACAAAAAGTTGCTTTGATTTCTAAAAATTGCTCAACATAAATTTCTAACAAGATGAAGTTGAAAAATGCTTTCGGTTGTATTTAGTATATGGAAGATATTGTGAAAAATCATGAGGTGCTTTCTTGTTTAAATTGTCATAAAAAAAGTTGCTTTGATTGATTGTGAAAATTGTGCCAATTTGACAAAAATATTCTTACTTGAAAAGTTCTTTGTAAAGATTTTTAGATGGTAGAAAGAAACCTAACATGATTTTAAATCAATCAAAAGTGAGGACATACAATCGAGACAGATTTTGATGCACACGTCTATTTTACATCTCATCAGCCTACTATTTTAAATATATCTAAAAAGGTGAAATTTCAATAAAACCCAAACTAAAGAAAATGGTTTTTAAATCTGTCGTTATTTTGAAAAATCTTTCTACAACTTGTGTAAATATTTCTTAAGAAATAACTTGTGTGACATATAATTGTACCCATTGTGGTAAGTATGGACATTTAGTTTAGTTTTATTTTTGACTTGCAAAAAAACAGAAAAAGATTAAGGAATGTGAGCTTACAAGGTTGAGATGATAGAGACTGCGCTTTTCTTTTGGTTGTCCAATCAAACCGGTGGCCATTGGGAGGTGAGACCAGTGCCTAGTTATATCACAGGGATAGCGGCGGTTAGATTGGTCCTAGGTAATTGTGATGCAACAATCAGACCAATCTTTTATGAAACATCAAGCTAAATTTTAGACAAGTTTGATTTTGATTTTGATTGAACATACATACCTACTAGTTCTACTAGTCATGTGACTCAATGTTGGGTCCTCAAATTTTTTAGTTCTAACCTCAACACGGAGACCCCGGCATATCTTTTCATAGGTATTTTGGCTCCATACTCACCATATGCATAAATATAGAGATGACAGTTGTTTTAAAGATAAAATCAATTTACTCTAAAATTAGTGTATTATTTTCTACTATCTCCTTGTTACCTTTTCGTGCTAGTTGTAAAAGTAATACTATACGGTACAAGTGGATTTATGTCAATTCTTGATACTATTGGGTAAATAGGGGTATTTTTCAAAATCTTTGGTTATTATTATTTTGTTAATTTTCACGAAGAATTAGAGATTGATTTAAGAGAGAGTTTATATTTTTCATTGCATTCATATTTATATTTATGTATTGATTTTAATCTAAAAATAAATAAAAATGAGAAATGAAGAGTTTTGACTTTTATCTCTAATATATTCCTATGCTTATTAGCAATATAAGTGAGGTTTATTGATCTCTAGTATACCTTATATGTGTTTTAGTCTTGCTATTACTTTTAAGGGATATGATTTAGGAGATGTAATTCTTTTACTTAAATTTAAAAAATGAGCAATTTTTAAACTGCTATTAGTTTAAATAATATAAACTTGCATATATGTTTGCTTGAGTTTTTCATTTCTCAAATGCTCTATAAATGTGTCAAATTAAAATAAAGTCAATTTGATTGTATTTACTTTATGAGAAGTAAAAATAGATACCAAATCCTTACGAATAGTATTCACGATAAAGACATATCCGAAGTGAGGAAAATAATGGGTACCGAATTTTTAGAAATAGTCACAACAATAATGTACAAGAGTTTTCTTTTATATGCATAATGTCAAAGTTTAAAGTGAGCAAAACTCAAAGTTTATTGAAAGTTCTGAATTTTGTGAAAGAGCAAGTAAATTTAAGAAAAAATGTTTAATTCATCTTACGTATCAAGGTTTTTGTTCAACCTTTGTAGTAGGAGAAGCGTTGCATTATAAATTATTAAAATCATAAATTTTTAATGTTGATTTGATTTTGATTTTAATATCATTTATTCATGTTTGTACTTTAGTCCATGCTTATTTACTAGTTGGCCAATGTATATCTTTTATCTTGCAATATATGTACTTTAATTGCTTTTGGTATACTATAAAGCTCCTAAAAATAAAATGTTGTTTACTACAAGTTATAATTATGAAATAATGATATTTAGACCATAAATTTGTTATTTATTCTCTCTTTTACATCTCTAATAAAATCATTGTCAAAGAGCGTGAAATATATACAAAATGCATGGTTAAAGAATGAAGGAGAAATTTGAGAGAGGGAGAAATCTGATTGTTTTTTTTTGTTTTTATGATTAATTGGCAAAAGTTTAACAAATTTGATCAATTCTAAAAGAATATTCAATTTTATGATATTATTGAAATTTTAAAAAATTTAGAAGAATTCTTTCTTTTAAAAAAGGAGAGAGTTTTTTTTCACTTTTGTAATTTTTAAGCTATTTGTGTTTTTTGAATTCTCTTTAGTTTTTATTTTTCACTAATACTAATTTACATTTTAAATATGTTGCCAATTTATTCATCAAGAGAGATTGTTGAATCATTATCATGATTAATATTTTATGATGAACAATTCTCTTTGCAAATAATTTATTTAATAATAATTTATTTAAAAATATTTATTGTGTTGGTGTAATTGTATATGACTTATGTAGGTTAAGTTATGATATCTGTGTCAAAAATGATTATTTTGTCTATTTATGTATATATAACTTGAAATCAATATTGCTTAATGATGATGACCGGACTACGCTCAAGGAGGAGTAGAGGTTAGTATAGTCAGAATGCCATGTGACAAAGTTAAATTAGAATTAGAAAAACTTAGAACCAACATCTATTAATAACTAGATCAGGAGACTAGGTTTAGAGAGAGATAAAAGATCCAAAACGATTAACAATATCATATAACGAAGTTGAGTATAAAAAGCCAAACGGTGGATGGACAATTTCGTAACAGGTTTTATAAATTATGTGTACGAGCATCAATGAATAAATTTAGATTGGGATTGAAAAAAAAGAGAAAAATTAAATTAGAAAATTGTAAAAGTTTTAGAATATGAGATGTTGAGTAATATGAGTTATGTTTTAGAATATGAGGGTTTGACTCGAATTAATAGAGAAATTTTTTAGGTATAAATAGATATGAGTTGAGACATTGAAATAATAACTTTTGAAAGAGAGAAATAATATGATTTATTTTTAAGAGATATTAGTGTTTTGTATAGACATTTTGATACACTAAAGTTAATATATTTTTAATAGTTTTATTTGTCCGTGAGTGATTAAATCCGGTCAGATTACTAATACCACGATGATCATATAGGCGACACGTAACCAATCAATCAGAACATCAGTATATGCAATTCATCGCATCTGGTTAGAGATTTCTTTTTATTTAAAAAATATAGAGTTGTTTATTGGTTTTTTATATGAACTCTATTACTGCTTCAAATAGATCGCCTTCCTGCAGTGCTACTGTTACTACTGAAGACGTATTGCATTCTGAATTTTCTGATAGTGTTTAAACACTGAGCAAAACTGCAGAAGCAATGATCGATCCACCGGCAGCAGTTGTCAAATATCTGAACTTGCATTCAAAGCAAGCTCGATCAACTTGCTGCACAGATAAATACTGATTAGAAACTGATTAGCACGCCGTAACGTATAAATTAATCTGAGTGTGAGAGTCAACTGTTGCAGGCCTGAGGCACTTTGCCGTACTGCATGCAAGCTTGCTTTGAGATCGAAGCTAAACCTTGTCCTCTAGCATGTATGTGTGTACGTATGCCGGGCGACGGATCTGCAACTCTGCGTGCTTCATTATTCCAGGTGGATCTCCATTAATTTGACCGCCATCGAGGTGAGCAGCAAGCAACTTGGAACTGCTCGGATCGCACCATATCGTCTTGAGACCACCGCCAGGTCGTCGTCGCGATCGAACTCTGCCATGTATGGCTATTTTCTCATGAGGAGTACCAAGCGCGAGCGAGCCAAGTAAACGGCTGTAGCGACGACGACCGCGCGCGCGGCATCGATGGGATACATGGATGAGGGTAGAAGAAGATCTCAAGTTCGAATGCGTCTTCTGAATTCTGATTCAGCGTCCCGCTGTGGTGCTGTAAGCGGGTCAGGAAGAGAATACGCGCGCGTATTCGCGCTAGCTCCTTGTCCGAGCGTGATTCGGCCTAACACTTCAGTGTTGAAACTTTTCACACAAAAACATTTCAAACGTAGAAACTTTGTGCTATGAAATTTCAAATGAAATAAAAAAATTCACTGGACATAATTATATTCAGATGAAGTTCTTCTCAAAGACTAAGAACTTTCAACTTTTAGTGTAGAAACCTTATCTATACAAACTTTATACATAGAAACTAAGATAGGCTTTGTTGGGCGGAAGTCACACAAAGCGTGAGTCCAAAAGAAGTTAGGCCCATTGCGTCACACGTTAACTCCCAACCGGAAGGTCTAGCATATTAAACCCAAGGAAATGGTACGGAGGATCTGATCAGTTGCACTACTGCTTATAAGCCGTAGAGAAATGAAAAAAAATATGGATATTATTTTTATATCTATATTATTGGTGGCTTAAAAGTCGAAGACAAGAAAAATTCTATCACAACTGATAAGCCAAGAGGAAAATGATGAGAGCATATATCATAGCCTAACTAACTAATTCATTCTGCCTACATGATCCGATAATAAACCTACGTTATCTCTGAATTTTATAGAGAAAATTGATTTGATGTTAAATAGTTGAATGTTCTTTTTTTTATTTACTAAAAAGTTCATTGCCACCTTAAAAATACCAGAAAGGTGTGACATGAGAAAAGGGAGAGAAAGAAGATAAAGAAAGAAAGAAGATAGGGCAAATGTGTCATTTACAAAGTGCCATAGAAAAAGAGCGAATTTCATTAAAGGATATGTTATCTTATACTTATATATTGTTGTCATACACTAACTAAAATGAGTCCTACAAAGAGTCCATGCATGAGACCACATCATCAATAAGCTGAGCTGCTAAATTTAACCCATACGGTTGTTGTTTTGTATTTTGCTTTACTTTACTTAAGGTGTTTACTAGTATTTTGCTTCATACAATTTTCCATAATAAGAGGGGTATCATTATATCCAAACTAACCTATATCGTACTACCTCCGTTCAAAAAAATATTCACTTTTTCTACACGAATCTAAAGGAGGCAGAACCAACCAAACGATAACTAAACCATGCGTAGCCCCATTTATCGCCATACTCACACAACAGATAGGCCTGATTTGTATGGGCCTAATCCTGGCCTAGGCGTCCCATTTCCTCGCCTGCTTCTATGGCACGGCCCACCAAGAAGACTCGGCCCAATTCTGGTGGTCGACGCGGCCCACCAAGAAGACTCGGCCAGCAGTTGCCAGCTCCCGCCGCTGCCCATTGTCTCCCGTGGGGCCCACATGTCTGCGACCCGCACCGGGGCTCCACCTTTTCGGCCGCGGTTTGCGCCGGAAGCCGGAAGCGGAGCGGCACGTGCCGCTTCTCTCCTCCTCCGCCTCCGCCTTTTTCCGGGTTGGACTTGCCCACTCTCTCTCCACCCCCTCTCCCTCTCCCTCTCCCCTTCTCTCTCCTCCCACCTCGTCGCGGTGCCGCGCGGGCCCGGCCCTCGACGTGGCCGGCACCGCCACAGCCGCCGCCGCGGGGCCCCCAGATCTGGATCCTCGGAAGCGTCCCGCATCCCTTCTCGGCCTGCCGCGCTGGTACCCGACGTCGTGAGGCTGAAGTGCTCGTGGGCGTCGTCCCCCACGGCCCGAATCGCCGCCCGCGGTCGTCGTCGGCCCCAACGAAGGCGGCGACCGCCCCTCCCTTCGCTGGTGGTCTGAAAGGTGTGGGTCGTTCCGTGCTCTAAGGCGTTTGGTGTTTGTACGGGAGATTAGTTCGGTTGTGCTAAGACTTTTGCTAGCTATGGATCACTGTCAATTTCGTCGTGTTAGTTTACATGTGTGGTACTGTGAGGTAAATGATGTTTGCTTGAGTTGGTATGTGTTGATGTTTGGTAATTCTGGAAGAGGATGCTATCGATATTGTCAAGTGAATGATGTGCATAGCAACGACTAAAGAGATCAAAATCAGTAATTTAGGTTAGTTTTTAATTCACTGATAGCATAATTGACCTATGCAATTGGTTTGCTGCGTCTGCAGTATTGTTTCCTTGGAAGGAGGTGAGGGATGTCATATTCGTCTTCGTCATCCATGGTCTATGAGGGGTGGATGGTCAGGTATGGCCGCCGCAAGATTGGGCGGTCATTCATCCACATGCGCTACTTTGTGCTGGAGACCCGGCTGCTGTCCTACTACAAACGCAAGCCCCAGCACAAGATGCCCAAGCTCCCCATTAAGTCCCTTCTCATTGATGGCAACTGTAGGGTTGAGGATAGAGGCCTCAAGATGCACCATGGCCATGTATATATCTCTTCTCTTCCATGCGCTTGATGCCCCCTGGCCTTTGCATTCCATTCCATTGATTTTCTCTGCTTTCTTTTGTCCTGCAGATGCTCTATGTTGTGTGTGTTTACAACAAAAGGGAGAAGCACCAACGCATCACGGTTAACCTTTTTTCCATTCATCTCTTCTCCCATCAACCATAATTATCATATCTTTTAGTTACTTCCACTGCATTGCATATATGGTGTTCTGGCCTGTCACTCTCATACGATTTTCTCATAGTAAGAAATTTCCTTTACATGGGAAAAGAAAATAAAAGAGGCAAATCTAGTGTTTCTTTTTTCAGTACAAACAAACAATAGACGTGATATCCTTTTTGGGCACCGTTCGAGAGAGATAGAATGTCATGATCCAAAGACATGATTCGATAACCACCACCAGGAGGATAGCCAGGCAGAGTCGGTTGCTTGGGATGAGGGGAATTAGACTAGGGAGAAAAACATCTAGTGAGGGATTAGATTAATCTGATTCTCTGCTTAACCATAGAGATACAATCACATTCGTATATAGATGGTCTAACTTACTCTCTAGGTAAGGACTCAATCTAATCTCATCCCTAACTTCAACTAATTCTACTGTAACTAATGCTACAGTACTCTCTCGAACTTTGGCTACTCATGGGCCTTGGCCACTCGACCCAATGCCCATGACATTACACCTTTCTTTCTGAGAAGCTCGTCCTTGAGCTACGATGTAATCCTTCGAACGACTCGCTAAAGAAACCCTATCACGATCCCTAACATCACCCAGACTTACATCTTGGCTTATTATATTATTTGGAATAAAAACAAATCTAACAAATAACCTCATCCCACTAGCTGGCGGTGGCCCCCATCCTACGCCTCGTAGCGAAAGGATGAGTCCATGCCATGTGGCAAACCTGGACGTAATGCCACTCTAGAGAAATCTTGATGTCAGCCAATGTATAGAGGCCTATAGTTGAAGCCTGTAATGGGCATTGGACTGAGTGATTGAGGCTCACGAGCAGCCAAAGTCCGGGCGAGTATTGTAGCATTAGTACTGTAGCATTTGTTGGAGTTAGGGATAAGATTAGGTTGAGTCCTTAGAGAGTAAGTTAGACTATCTCTATTGGTTAAACAAAGAATTAGATTAATCTAACCCCTCCCCAGATGTTCTTCTCCCTAGTATAATTACCCTCATCCCTAGCAATCGACTCCACCAAGCTATCCTCCTAGCGGTGGTTATCCTATCATAGCTTTGGATCGTGACAACTTGAAGTCCACTGCATTGAACTAGCCTAAATGAAAGGTTATGTTTGCCCATTAGAATCAGAGGGAAAACCCTATCCTCAGCTTCTCTCTTCTGTAGCGCCGCCAAGCGACGAGGATGCGAACCTGCTACGCAAAAAGAACGGTGCAAGTGTGGTCCTTTCTCGCCCAAGCCACAAATGCCATTGTGCAAGGCGAGCCGCTCATCCACCACACCGGTTGTCGCATCTTGTCATCATGCTACACCTTCCGTCTCCGAAAACCGCACCACTTGTTGCGCCACAATCACCGTAGCTTTAATCATGAGCGAGTGGCTGACCCTACCTTCGTGGCATGAGCCCCGTGAGATCAACGACGCACCTCACGTTGTTCCTCTGTGCGCTTCTGCTCCTTGTGGTGTGGCCCTCCTAGCCGGCTCCTGCCTTGCTCCACGTCGTTGCCACGGCCAATAGAACGACCGAGGGTTGCCTAGAGGAGGTAGCCGAAGAGGACCTATCCGCCATCTTGTTCTGTAAACTGGCATTGTTGAGGAAGCAAGTGTTGCCTTTAGCCGCACGTCGCGGCTCGTTCTTTGCTTGAAGGATCTGTTTTGTTTGAAGACTTGCCGATGCAGATGCAGGGACAATGGTAGACGCCGCCTGTGGATGGCAGTCGCCAAAGACAAAGCCTCCTACTCGTTCCAAATGTTGGCCTCTAGCAAAGAAAACTAAGGCGATGGTGCCACAGCCAGTGCTGTCCTCATTGTGTTTGCCATCTTCTACTGTGTCGCCGCTTCTTGCTCCACCATGAAGGCCACTGCCGAGGATGGCATGGCAACAGGTAGTGTCTCCATCAGGTCCGCCGTCATCTCCTACTCAGTACACCCATCTTTATCTTTCTCTTTCATTGTGTGTTCCTCGACTGCAACATAGCCTTTAGCTTTCGCACTTCTTTCTTCAATTCCTTCACAATTCGGGGAAGAGGTGTTGCTAGTGTTGGGGTTCTGCTGAACGATTGCTCCCACTTTACGTCCAGCCAACAATAGCCTTCATAGATGGCATAGCCATTGAGATTCCAAGCATGCTTAGGGGTTGCTTGAGTTTGACACGGAATGAAAGCCTACACATGTGTTCCCACCTGGTGCACATGGATATTCTTTTCTGCTTCGTAGCCATCAAACAACTGGTGGAGAATCTCCTCATCCATCGGATACACTAGATGGCTTGTCGTGACACGAAGAACACAATCAGCATCCGAAGTCATGGTGAATGGTTCTGATACCAAGTTGTCACGACCCAAAACCATGACAGGATAACCACTGCTAGGAAGATAACCGAGTATAGTCGATTCCTAAGGATGAGGAGAATTAGACTGAGGAAAAGAACATCTGAAAAGGGATTAGATTAATCTGATTCTCTGCTTAACCAATAGAGATACAATCATATTCTTATATAGATGGTCTAACTTACTCTTTAAGTAAGGACTCAACCTAATCTTATCTCTAAATCTAACTGATGCTACGGTAACTAACGCTATAGTGCTCGCTTGGACTTTGGCTGCTTATGAGCCTAAGCCACTCGATCCAATGCCCATGACATAGGAAGAGAAAATGTCCCTTGTTTTTCGCGCGTGCGCTTTTCAAACTACTAAACGGTGTAGTTTTTGTAAAAAAATTATATAGAAAAGTTGCTTTAAAAAATCATATTAATCAATTTTTCATGTTTGAAATAATTAATACTTAATTAATCATGCGCTAATGGCTCACCTCATTTTGCATATCTTCTTCTCATTTCCCCTCCTCTCAAACTCAGCCATAGTATACGAACAATACAAGTCACTTTTCTTTATTAAGTACCATTTCGTTTTGGCCAGGTATTCCCTTTTTTTGGCATGGGGAGAGGGCTTTGCACTTGTATTCTAAATAATCTAATGATCCTCATTCAGTGTTGCATAACTTGTAACAGATGGCTGCATTCAACATCCAGGAGGCTTTAATTTGGAAAGAGAAAATTGAGATGGTCATTGACCAGGTTCACCGTAATAAACTCTTAATCTCACCTATATCTCTGTTCTACTTAATTGACTTCCATCACTCCTTCATGGAGGCACTAAGCATATGCACACACACAAACACACAACACACTTTTGGCACCTGTGTTAAAGGAAACTTTTGTTACTTTTTTCCTACAACCTTTCACTACTAGTATTTTACTGGATACTTCCCTACCACACCTATTTATTCTTTTGAATCAATGCAGCAACAAGGATTAGTGGCACCTGATGGTAATATAGTTGGTTGCTTATCACAACAAAAGGCTAGCTTAGAAAATGGAAGGAAATCTTCTTTCTCTGATCATGAAAGTCTGTAAGTGGATGACTACCATGTTTCTTTTGCCTGTTACTTACATGTCTCGTTAGTTTTCTTCTTTTCTTAGTTTCTTCTATTGTACCCCCTATGCTATCTTCTCTATTTTCTGATCTGTTGTTACACCTCCCTGCTGAGCCATCCTTCATCAACAACCAAAGAATGTATTCATATCTATTTCTGCTGAGAACATATGTTTTCATAATGTTAGTGCCACCTGTCAAGTTAACAGCATTTTGCTTTCCAGTATAATGATTTTTTGGCATGCATCTTTCATATCTTCCTGTGAGAGATGACACTAGTATTTCTAGTTCTCCACAGTCTGCTTTGACAGAGTAGTATTTTTTTTTAATAATTTCATATCAGCTTGAGGAATCATTTAGACAACTACGGACTTTCATGGTATGTCCATAATTTAATTATCTGTGTGGTGTGCTGTTAATCTGATCAGTTTATTTTGTTTCAAAATAACAAAAATAGAAACAACGTTTCAACTCTTCTGGCATTTAGTTTTTGCTTTGTTTCTGACATTGTAAACATATGTTCTTATCATGGTTGAAGAAAGAACAAAAACCTGATCTTCAAACAAACCATATAAACTAAGAACAAAAACCTGATCTTGAAACAAACCATATAAACTGCCTTAGAAACTTAATATTTGGTAGACATTGAATATTTAAATTCTTTTTAGCTCCATTACAAAAATATATATTTGAAGTTTTCAGGTTTGTCTATACATATTGTTCACATCAACTGATGCTTTGTGTAACCTTGTTTTCATTTTTTCAAGTATAGCTTGTTGTATCTTTTATGAAACTGACATGTTCTCTTATTTGTTCTGTCAGGTACAGTCATGAAGAGGAGGAAGAAGAAGAGGACAATCAACGATCATTAATGCGGAGAACGACGATTGGAAATGGTCTGTGACATGGTGTTGGGCATGACTTGTCTGTTCCTCCTTGCATGCTTTCTTTTCTAGTTCAGACTGGAAAATTGTTCTATTCTTGCCATTTGTAGGTCCTCCAGAATCATTATATGATTGGACACGTGAAAATGATTTGGGAATATCAAATCAGGAAAGTCCTGATCATGTTTTCTCTAGAAGACATTGGCGCCTTGTCAGATGCCAAAATGGCAAGTACTTATATGTTCTTTACCCTGTTTCTCTCATGTAACTGAGATGCTCATTTGATATTTTGATATGTTATTAATTTAAATTTGGCTTCAGGCCTACGTATTTTTGAGGAGCTCCAAGATGTTGATTACCTTGTAAGTTGATGATTGTAGGTATGAACAGGTAGTTTGACTCTTTGGCTGCATTCTTTTGTTGCTTGATGCTTGTGTAACTTTAACAGGCAAGAAGTTGTAGTAGAGCAATGAAGGCTGTTGGTGTTGTTGAGGCATCCTGTGAGGCTGTATTTCAGCTTGTGATGAGCATGGATACCACCCGATATGAGTACATTTTCTTTTATTTCAACTTTCTAAATTAACTCCAAATTGTGTTTTCCATTTCTCTTTGCAAAATTATCCTTAGTATTTGTTTCTTTTTTTTCTCCAGGTGGGACTGCAGCTTCCAGTATGGTAGTCTGGTGGAGGAGGTAGATGGTCACACTGCAATATTGTACCATAGGCTACAGCTGGATTGGTTCTCAATGTATGTTTTGCCTTTTTTGCTGGAAATATTCTCTATTTTCCTTTGTTGCTCCACAAGGGCTAACTCAGTGCACACTTCATTTTGTGGATCACAAGCAAATATGTTACAATCTCATATTCCTGAGAGATGTTTATTGCTCTCTACTTTATCCCTGTTGTGCAGCTGATCTTGAAACAATCATCTAGACTAATTATGTTAATGTAGTGGCATCTATTTGTTAAAATACAATTCAGGGGAACTTGAACTAATAATACTCGGCATTATTTGATATTCTGCTTTACACTTTATGACTTATCATAGCTCATCATATTTCCTCATTAAATCTGGTGAATTTCACACTTATTTACATAATTATAGGATCTAACATGGATTTGGTTTATATCTTACCAGGTTTGTTTGGTCTCGTGATCTTTGTTATGTACGATATTGGCGACGTAATGATGATGGGAGCTATGGTTGGTATCTTGGGGTTTTAGACATAGTCATCAAATCATGCTTGCATGCACCATACATAAGTATATGAATGTGAAATAATTTGTTTTCTTGGTTTCTATTAATGATTGTGTTTTTACAATTTCCTATTGTAGTTGTGTTATTCCAATCCAGAGAACACCCAAACTGTGGTCCACAACCAGGATTTGTGAGAGCACATATAGAGAGTAAGGAAATTGCTTTTTTCAGTTCAATATGGCACACCATCTGTATTAATGGTAATGTACTGTAGGTACAATATTTCTTTTTTCTTAATCCCTTTTCTCTTATGTATGTTTTTAGGTGGTGGTTTTAATATCTCTCCTCTAAAATCCCTTAATGGAAGAATCCGAACTCAAGTACAGCATCTTATGCAGATAGATTTAAAGGGCTGGGGAGTTGGTTACATACCTTCTTTTCAGCAGCATTGCCTTCTTCATATGCTAAACAGTGTTGCCGGTAAACTTTGGCTCTGGAATAACTTTGTGATATTTTTTCCCATGTAATCAATGAATTTTTTTTCTTTCAGATAGCCAATTAGTTTCCTCTGCAAATTCCTTAATACACTCAAAAGGATATTCTTGTTTTATCTGGTGTGTGGTTTAGGATTTTATGTTTTAACTAATCTCAGTTTGATTTGATTAGATCAGGATCTAATTGTCTAAGCATCTTAGGGGTCTAGCTTGGGTAATGCCCATACATATTTGGTCATTTTAGCTGGTTCAGTGTTAATGTATTGCAAGTAACCAGGACTCCAAATAATGTTGGATTATTTAACAGGTTTCTGTCATGGGTGCATGAGGTGATGTTGTTTGCAATAGATTCAGTGTTAGTACATTGCAAGCAACTAGTAGTCCAAGTAATGTTGGATAAGTTAACAGGTTTCTGCCTTGGGTGATTGCAATGATGTTGCTTGCAAATTGCAATAGATTATGTTACATTACGAACATAACTAGCATTGTGGATGTTGTTTGGAACAACATATTCTCTTTTCACGTTGTCTTTACCTTGTTGGTTTGAACCTACTTTCTGCGAATAATCTACAAGGCTAATTCCGCCATAGGTCCTGTTGGTTCGTCGCAGTTTCACAGTTGAATTTCGACAGTTCTTGAAGTCCTCCCATTTTGCATCCTGTCACAAACTGCTTGCCACCAGGGGCATATCTGAGTTGGAAGTTGAAACTACTGTATATACTTGCTAATTGCTATATTATATTAAATTATTGATATGTGTGAATTACTGAGTTTGAGTGCGTGACACAAGCTTGGGAAAGATTTTCTTGTTTTTTAAAAAAAAAGAAAAATATTGTCCACCATCATTCAAGCATCTTGCATGTTTTCTGCATACTACGATTAGTCCTGCAACCATTTAGCATACCATTGCCAATATGTAGTGTATCATACCACCTTTGCATCTTTGACACCACTTTTATTCCCCATTTAAAATAGCTGAAATTGATGGATTTGTGGATTATCTGATTTTTGTGATAGTTATTTGAGGATATAAACGAATGAATTAGCTCCTACAAAGTTGAAAAGTTGCTCTAGAAAAGTATTCCAAGAAAATTTTATGTAGAATTTTTGCACAAAACGCATTGTTAAGGAGCTTGGGAAGTGTGCAAATGAAAACCCAAAATCCAGAATTAGAAAAGAACAGGGCCTTAGTACTCTTTCAATCAATTCTTATACGTCTAGGAAGTATTACATGAGTTGGGTGTTTGAGCTGTGCTCTATTACTTAAAAACTTCCAATCTGTACTCTTATCACTTACAAAGTTTCGATGCACCTTTTTTTTCCTACTGCTGACAGGGCTCAGGGAATGGTTTTCACAAAGTGATGAAAGTCTAATACTTCCTAGGATTCCTGTTATGGCCAATATGACTCCACCTGTTTCTTCTAAGAAAGGCAGAACAACACAAGATAATACTATGCAAGCCAGCCTCCTGATGGACCAAAGCAGACAATCTACAATGCTTGATGAGGAGTCTGATGAAGATGAAGATCAAATACCTGAATCTGAGCAAGAGGTTGATGAATTACTCGTAGTTTTTTTTTTCTCAAATCTCACACCTTACATTCTAAATAAGATTATGTTTACTATGCAGACATCAACTCATGGGCATAATGCAGCTGTTAAACTGCCAGGTATATTGTGATTCCATTTTCCCTGAGACTTTTATAACATGAGAAAGAGTCTAGTATGCATATGATTTTTTTTTCATAACTGTAGCGCTGGATGAGGAGGATTTAGATCAGATTGATGTTTCTGAATTTTCTGGAAATTTACACTGGAATGATAATGACAATGCTCGTGATTGTTGGAGACTATCTGATGGAAATAACTTCAGAGTGCGAAGCAGGACTTTTATATATGATAAGAGCAAGGTCTTAATCTTCCCAAGCAATAGACTACACACATCATCTTGCTAAGAGTACTGCAGAATCTTTTTGGCTGTTTTTGCGGACTCTCTGATTTTTTCAACTATTTCTTCATAGATTCCTGCTGGAAAACCTCTTATGAAGCTTGTTGCTGTTGACTGGTTTAAAGATGTAAAACGAATGGATCATGTTGCTAGAAGAAAAGGCTGTGCAGTACAAGTAAGTCACATTTTTGTCCTGATATTATTAGTGAATCTGTAATAATGTAAATAAACAGTGCCACATTATAGTTTCCATTCAATGGAGAACTCACCCATATGTATGTGAAACTGAATTATTGCTAGACTATTGGTGCAACTCTTGATTATCATTTATAGCATAAAATGATGCCTTTTTAGCATCATCTGTTACACACATAACATGTTTTATTCTATACGTCGACAGTTTTGTTTTAGTTCTTCACTCTTATGTATATGGTTAATATTACCCATCGCGAATTTTTTTGGTTATTTATTTATGTTGAGCTATCTTGTATTTTGTTTATGTGGTTACTTCAGCATCTGCTAAGTTGATCCTTCTTTTTACTAGGTTGCTGCAGAGAAGGGCCTTTTTGCATTGGCAATAAATCTACAAGTAAGTATTCCCATAGACATTCCTTAGCAAAATTAAATACTTGACAAAACAAAATATTCGCACATTTGTGTCACTTACATGGGCATATCTAGAGGGTGGTCCCAGAACCACCCAAAAAAATTCTAGCTCAAGGCTCATGAATGTAAAAAAAAGAGGAAAAACTCAGTGTGGAGAGAAAAATAACTCACTTATTAATATGATATATTTCTAATCAATTCTATACTTGTATTGTATATCGACATGTTACATTTGCGGTATTTAAATTTTTTTATGTAAAATGGACCGCCCATACTCAAAATCCTGAATACGTCACAGTTCACTTATGTTCCTAAACTTGACATACTTTCTTGGCTCCCTAAATCTGCATTGTCCACACACATATGACCCTTTTCTCTGTAGACTAACAGAACTTACTGATATGTCAACGAATCACCCCTTAGCAGCACTGTTATCCCGTGCAATTAGCAAAGAGGTTTCTTCTATCAGTCTAGCCATCAATCGTAGGGCGACCTGGCCCTCTCAATTTTTTTTCTTTTCTTATTTTTCGTCTCATAGGATAGGATAAGCATAGTGTGCCTTGTTTTGTCCACTTCAATAGCAATGTCATGTACACTACACCAGGCAGCTTTGTTAGTTAACACCGAAATGGCATGATCATGCCAACATACATTAATTTGGGGAGAGGAAAAGGTCACTTTCAAGTTTAGGCCTTAGGAAGCTAAATTGTTTTTACGTTTCTACTTTTTCTTTTCTTTGGTGTACAGTAACACTTGTGCCAAAAATGCACCAACAATCGTACTCCTTATTTCTAACTCGTGCGCTAAAACAACAGTGTGTTGTACCATCGTTTTCTCATTCCTGCAAACCAACTATGATAGATATCATGTACTGCTCCTGCATTTCCAATATAGTTTTTGATGACGTAAGTTTGCTGTTGCAGGTTCCTGGCACAACTAACTACAGTATGGTATTCTATTTTTTTACGAAGAAACTAATACCAAACTCCTTATTACAACACTTTGTTGATGGCGATGATGAATTCCGCAATAGTAGGTTTAAGTTGATTCCATCTGTCCCCAAGGTAAGATGCTTTCTGTTTGTAATGTTTAGAAATGATCTGTGAGGTTGTTGTGCAAAGTAAAGTATAAGGCATTGTCTAGTAAGACGAAGAGAAGCATAAGCTTCATCCTCGTTAGTTCCTGTGATGTATACCCCATCTGAAGGTATGTACTTCTGAATTTCAGGGCTCATGGATTGTCCGTCAAAGTGTTGGCAGCACACCTTGTCTTCTAGGCAAAGCAGTTGACATTACCTATATCCGTGGTGAAAATTATTTGGAAGTAAGTTTACAACCTCACTTTTTGGCACCCTTTTAATAACAAATTTTGAATATGCAAGTTTGCCCTGTGCTTGTAAAAGGAGATCTTTTATGGCTGATGTTGCCTTTTAGCTAAGAAATAAAGCATGCTTTATGGTGCAGATAGATGTAGACATTGGTTCATCTACAGTTGCAAATGGAGTCTTGGGACTAGTATGTGGTGTGATCACGACGCTAGTCGTTGACATGGCTTTTCTTGTTCAGGTAGGCAGTTTTGACTTCGAGGTAGCTATTTTAACTTTAAATCATTTTGTTGGTGTAATGTCTAATAATTGGCAAAACTGAATATTGTTGGTAGGGCAATACATACGAGGAGCTCCCAGAACGACTGATCGGTGCAGTTCGTGTTTCGCACATTGAACTAAAATCCGCAATAGTTCCGGTGCTTGGGGATTAACAAACTTACTGCTGCTGCCTATTGTACTGAGGATCGCAACGTTGGGCATCATCTACTTACTCCTGACAGCATACAATACAACACGTGTACAGAGATAGAGGAACCAACTACCGGCGCTCATGTCATGTCAAACAATGTAGCCTATTATGACTTGAAGTGAAGAAATTAATGAATGTTTCTATGTATGTAGTTATGCATTGTGCTCAATCATTCTGGTAGGTATTAGAATTGTGTGGGAAAAAGAAAGAGAGAAGAAATTAAAATTAGAAATTAGGAGACTGGAGGGCGAGGCCCAGGTTAGGGCAAGCTCGGCTTGAATAAATAGCCATGGTTACTTCTGTTTACGTTGGACGGTAAGAAAGGAATTGAGATGACTACATTTGCAAGGTGAAAACACACTACACCATTCTTGATGTAATATTATTTTTATGATAAGGTGCTATTAAAAATGTATTTCTTCAGGGTAAGGTGTCAGGTTTCTATCTATAGATTTACTTGTTTTGTGTCATTTTTCAGGAACCGACATTGTCATTTTGCATCGAAGTTACCTTAATTCAACGTCAATCTAAACAAAGCTAGGGTAAAGGGAAAAATGTAAGCCACCATTTTGAACTATGTACGTAAAGTTCGTGAAAGAACCGACGCCAAGGCTAAGATCAGTCTCCTTTCTCTTTTTGGGAGCAGAGGTCCAAAAGATGGGAAATGCCAATGGAAAATAATCTGATAATTCGACCAGCGACGGAGGATATGATGGTGCAAGATGTGACGCAGGAGGGGACAAGCTATGTTGTCCCCAGGAAGAGATTGTTTTTACGTGCTTGTCACCCAGGAAGAGAATGTTTTTATGTGGGAGACGAGCGATGTCCCCCAGGGGGGGTATAGGAGCATCAAGGTGACCCAGTCACGGTGATACATTATTTCATTCATTGTAGTCGTTTTTTCGTGTGGATAATCTGGAGCGCAAGAAGTCGAGGAAACATGGCTGGCATTTTCATTTGGATAATCTGAAGGGCAAGAAATTAAGGAAACATGGCTGGCATTTGAGATACTGCAGTGCAACATTTAGGAAAAAAGAAACATATTCGAAACAAATACATATACATCAAATACATGGAGAAGATTATGACCAAAGGCCAATACGACAATGGCCTTGGATCACCCAAGTGGCAGAAAATCAACCACCAGTCTACGGGATTGAAGTTTCGTGGATACTAAGGTTGATTCTTTGTTTATGCCTCTTTAAAACGTAAAAGGATTGTGAAAATATAGAAATAGGAATAAAATATTATGCACATTGAACGTTTGAAGAAAAAACGCAGATATTTAGTGTCATAAGAAGAATAAAATATGAGGTAGAACCTCATATTTATTTTCATCCAAAATCTATATAGAATTGTGATATGAATTAATTCTTTATTTTAAATGTTTTTATAGGAATTTTTTCTATAGGTTCGAAATCCTTTGAACTTTTTATGTTTCTCATAAATCAAAGGGCTTGTGTTCTTTCTCATTTCAAATCTGAGGTCAACAAGATGTCACCAGAGTTGTTGTTGAGGACATCGAGTTCCATTGTTGCAACAATGATGAAGATTTGGGTACTTACACGAGAAGGCTAGATGGGAGAAGAGCAAAGTTACGCTACTATTTTTTCCCCAAAGTTCCTATGCAAGTGGCTAGCAGTTTTTAGTACAGTTGCTCCACTTAGATGCAAGCCTTTAATTTGAGATGGAAATATTAGAGTATACTTTTTTTTCTATCCTAAAATATAATATAAGAAAATAGTACCAAATTATATACAACATAATACAATAAATATAAATAAACCCTATTAGAAAAAATAAATACACAGTGAAGATATGAATTCTACATTAAAAAACACTTGAAAAAAACTACATCGACCGAAACAAAGATAGTTATAACACACGGGGGCTATCATATTGCGACTTAGGTAACAGCTAAATACTAAAAGTTTTATTAAAAAATTAATTTAAATATATTACAGATTAAAATTTGAACCATATATCTAATAGTATTATTAGGAGTAAACTCAGACAGACTGAGTGCACCATTGCCCTCTAGGTTCTATCAATACCTAGCAGTGGTACATATCCGCCTGGTTGTCCACGTCACATGTACATGATTGTTGAGCCAAAAAATAATAATATCTCATCTTGGAATCCGCCGTACATCGAGTAAACAGCTCAATCGCCAGCGCGGCAGTCCCTGATGCCAATCAGCGATCACGGGCAGGCTGCCAGTGCGCCAAAGAACAGGGAGAGGCAGGTCAAAAGAAGAAGAAGAAGAAGAAATAGTAGTGAGTCAGGACTGAGGACAGGTGGAGAATAAAAATCAATCCAGTATCTACAGGTATCCTCCTGTCACCGCGTACGTCAGCTTTACCGTGTATATAAACCCCTGACCACTGTGCGGCTCAAACACTACAAACAACCCGCGAACACACGCAAGAGAGTAGGTGGTGCAAGTGCAAGTGTGCAGTCCATGGCAGCGTCAGCGTCAGTCGCGCTCCCGCTCGACGGCCGCGTCGCCCTCGTCACGGGCGGCTCCCGCGGCATCGGCCGCGAGGTTGTGCGCGCGCCGAGCGATCCGCCAACGCCGACGCCTTCGCCGCCGAGCTCAACTCCAGCGGCGGCGCCAGTGGCGGTTCAGGCCGACGTGTCCGACCCGGCCGCGGTGCGCGCGCTGTTCGACCGCGCCGAGGAGGCGTTCGGCACGGCGCCGCACATGGTGGTCGCCTGCGCGGGCCTCCTGGAGTCCAAGTACCCGTCGCTCGCCGACACGGCCGTCGAGAACTTGGACGCAATGTTCGCGGTGAACGTGCGCGGCACGTTCCTGGCGTGCCGGGAGGCGGCCAACCGCGTCCCCGCCGGCGCCGGCGGACGCATCGTGGCGTTCTCGTCGTCCATCCTCGGCACGCTCCTACCAGGCTACACGGCGACCAACGGCGCGGTGGAGGCGATGACGAAGATCCTGGCGAAGGAAGTGGCGGCGAAGGGGAGTCACGGCGAACGTGGTGGCGCCAGGCCCCGTGAGGACGGAGCTGTTCATGGCCGGGAAGGACGAGGCGTTCGTGAGGAGGGTGGAGAAGCGGTCGATGGGGCGCATCGCCGAGACGACGGGCATCGCACCGGTGGTGGCGTTCCTGGTCAGCGGCGTGGGTCAACGGTTAGGTCATCAGGGTCAATGGCCGTTTCGCGTGACGTGAGTGCTACATGCCTCCGTGCGTCTCTCTAATACCGCTAGCATACATTATTAGTGTGTTAAAATAAATGTACTTTTGACTTTAGCACGTGGTGTGATAGTTACGCAGTTACGTAATAAAATAATTGTACTATAATAATATTTTTCTACGAGATTAAGATTGAGGTAAAAAAATAGTTATATTTATTTATCAATAGAAAATACATAAACAAATAATTGAAATTGGTTTGAGATAAGAAACTAGGTGGAAAAGTAGTATTTTAAAACAAATTTTAAATGAGAGAGTTATATTATGGTACAGAAGAAGTAATAATGTTTATACATTCTTGATGCCTATGAGGGTTTATTAAAACATCCCTAAAAAAGGATTTTTTTAAAAAAAAAAGATGAAGTACAAATACACATCTAGGATTGATGTGAGCAGCAACATCAGCTCCTAATTTGTTCTCAGTTGTACAGTTATTCTTGGACAAAGGCACAAATGCACAACCTTGTCCAAATACGATTATTTATAAACGCCTGTAATCGTCATCCGCACCTTCATCAAAGACACCTGATGATCCCACCCGGAAATCGAGCTGTTTTTGATGTTTCTTAGTCCGACGTTCGTCTAACTCCTCCCAACCATCAACCTGTTTTGGACAAGTAAAAAACTGGCATCAGCAGTGGAAAAATGGAAATATCTCTCCATCAGAGCCAAGGCCAATCAGGCAACAGCAAATGACGGAGTTTTCCGCCTATTTCACAACGAAAGTGATGCGTACGACTCGATCAAAATGGTGGGTATTATTCATAATATCAAGAGATGGAGACCAACTTTGGGGTCCCAGAGTGAAACCAGCTAGCTATATAGTAGACTGACTACTGAATTCTCCTAGTCCAAACATTTGCTCGTTGACATCTTGGTTCCACTAGAGCACTCAGAATAACAAAGTAACAAACACTAAATAATTGTGAAGTCTTACTCACTTAGGGGGCATATACCTGCCGAAGAACATCGTTTGTGATTTCAGTGCCATGGAGATCAAGTGTAATGAGCAGCCAGCACTTTATGAAAAAAGCTGAAGGTAGGGATGTAAGACTATTGTTCCTTGGACTCAAAACCTGATTGAAAATAAAGTTTTTTGAAACAAGGAGCATTACAAGCTGATCTCAGTACAGGGTACCTGTTAACGTCAAAATCTGGCAGATCCGATTACGCTAAAACCGATCGGCTGGAAGATCCGATAGGGCTAAAGCCGATCGGCTGAGAGGTCCGTTAGAGGATTTGATACAGCCATCAGCCGATAGAGATACTAAGACGAAGTCGATGGAGAACTGTAGAAGAACCGATCAGATTAGTAGAAGATTGGATCGGCTTGAAAACAGGGGATTGTCCAATCGGGATCAGGTCCGAAAAGCCCGAGAGAAGGAAGGAAAAGGATCGGCTTGACTAAAAAAGGTCCAATAACTACAGTAGAGAAGCCGATCAGGTTGCAGCAAAGGAAGACTCGGTTATAAATTGAAAGATTAATCAGATGAAACTGGGTTTGCGGAGGAGCCATGGACTCCATGGCAGGGTGCTTATTTTTGTAAATTATAACCTTATCAATTAGGGAAGTCTAGCTAGCTAGTTAACTTCTTTAGGAATATTTTTCTTTGTTCTTACTATGAAATAATGTCCGATGGTCGTAGACGTGTCGGACTCTGTCTATAAATCCAGGGTATAAATATAGACCTCCTGAAAACATGTAAAATATCTCTCGATCATATTCAAATTCGGCGCATCACCACCCTAGTTCATCTAGGTTCTACCGACGGGTTCTGGCTCTCGACACGGGGCTGCATCGGTTAAGTCCGATCTCCGACGAAGAGGTAAGTCCCACCACCATCCCGATATAACCTGCTCTGTCTAAGGCTATATCGGTTAGGTTCGACCTCTTAGGTCGATCGGATGTATCGCATCACGCCCGTGCTGGACCTATCGACCTGTGAAGCTCTCTCTGCCGTCGTCGGTCTCGTGCTGCATCGGTTAGGTCTGACCTACGGGGCTGCCGACGGTAGATCGAGCTTCAGGCCTATAGTCTCCTGCACGGCGTATCATCGGAGTGCTAGTCGATGAGTTATCCATGCTCTGTGCTTCATGCCCAGCGCATCGGCCCCTCGCCCGATACGCATCAGCCTTTAGAGACGTCCCACGATGCGTAACACCAAACATATTGGACCTCCAGCCGATACGCATCCGCCTTTAGAGAGGCGTCCCCTCATCGGCTCAGCTAGCCGATGGGTTCGTTCCTATCCTTGCTACGGCATAGCCGATCCTGGCCTCGTACTGTCTCGGTTAGGTCCGATCTTCGAAGTTCGGTGTTGATGGCGCTGCCACGGCGGGCGACGGGTCTCTTGCTGTCATATCCGGAGCGACATCGGCTTTGCAGCCCGTACCTTCTTGCGCTAATCATCGCCTAGGCTGCATCCGCTTTCATCGGTTTTTCCAGCCGATGAATCATTGTTCGGCTGTCCGGAGGGATCCGTGCACCTCGATATCCTCTAAGCACACCCTGGTTCCTCCATTGGCTCTATGGTCGACCGCTCGTCGACACCTGCCCACATTGGCTCCCCAGCCGATCAAACAACATCCTGAACCTATCGGCAGCCAGCCGATAGCGAGCGTCTGTATCGAACCCACTCGTCTCACCTCCTTGTTAATTACAGGATTAAATTGACTGGCACGCCCGCGAACCTCGAGACCTAAGGACCTGCACTGGAGACAAGTAGATCTCCCAGGCTTTCGCGTGACCGAGCCACCGTCCCTCCCCGGTCGCGGGATTTTTTGGCGGGCGAGCAGTAAGCCATGCAAGACAAAAAAAAAAGGATTGAATGGAAATAAATATGAAACAGTACATAAGCACGAATAACCATCTCCTCTGACGTAAATGATATAAAAAGTACGAGCGGCAGGGTAGTTTTTGACCAAGTTTAACTACCATCCTCTAGGTTAATACCGATGTGATGCAATCATCGTATATACCGAATAAATAAGGCAAAATTTAATGAATAGTAATGACCTTCTCAACTCTCAAGTCATAAACCAAAACGTTTTTAGGTTCAAACTGAACCTACAGACCACATGGTACTACAAAATTACATGGATTGTTTCACGCGGAATACTCACATCTCAGGTTTGTTATGGAGTTGCTATCATGCAAAAGAACAATGCGCCTGCAATTTAAACATCTGTAAGTGGGGGATTAAGCATGTTGTTGTACCATCTTGAACCAAGGGCACTAGTAATATCATCAACAAGACGCTGTATCATGAGTTCATGAGCCCCTTTGGCACTATTTGGAATGTTAGGAACAAGATAGCTCAGAAGTATGCATGCAGATTTAGTCTTCAATTAAGGAATATATTTCTCCATGTCTGGTCTTCAGATTTTGAAGGTTTCCAAAGTCCTCTGGCAGTTCAGCCAAAAGATTTGATGACAAATCAACCTAATGAAATTCAAAATTTTGATGAACAAGGAATTGCCAGGTGCACTCTCAGAAGAGCTAAGTTCTCAATACGCCCTAGAAGAATACTGAAACAGAGAGAAAGCACATACCTCGTTGAGAGATTCACAATCTCCTATAGATGAAGGCAATGAAGTTATCCTGCCAACAAGTGAAAATTGTGGCAGTGTCAAAGATCAGGATACCTTTCAATTCTCAAAACAAAAATAATTATCTAAATTCTCATTAAAGTGTTAGAAAAGCCAAATTTTCTGGCTTGATTACATACGAGGCAAAGCTTTTGCCTTGCTTCAAAAAAAATTCTGGCTTGATAGAATGCAGTTTCTTTAAAAGTTTTGCTATGATAGAACAGCTCACAAGTTAAAAGTGTCAAAACATTGTGAAAATCTACCAACAACTAGATTATATACAGATAATCTCTCTTGAGGTAACTTCATATTGCTTCACACTTTCGGTATATCACTTTAGTCAGGGCATATACATGAGCACAAAGTGTAACTTATGCTATAAGCAAATCAAAGTATGATGACATCAATGAGTCACTGCAGTTCAACAACTAGTAAGTTATAGCACAGTATCTATTATTTCTTGCTACTATCGTAGTATTTCCTACAGGCTCTGGTGACCACAGAAGTAAACAGATAATAATTTTAATCATATGCATGTCTTTCCTAACTAACAATTGGCAGTATTGGCACAGGCACTTAAGCTTCCTTTTGATAGAAATGCAGATATGGCAAGTTTCATGAACTTCAAAGTATAACTAAGCTAAATTGCTTAGTTTAAAAGTAATGTAAGAAAGTTTGAATCAGATACCTTCAAGCTGGAATCAGACAATGCAATAATACCAGTTGATTTTTGTTTTCACATTCTTGCTTGAGTAAAAAGTCTACTTCATATTCACAATGACTAAAACTTGATGTATTCTGTTGTACTTGTCACTAAGCTTAAGCATCATTGAATTTTTCATGAATGATTAAAAGCTGATGAATTTTTTATTAGTTTTACAGAAATTGAACTTATTCATGCTAAATTTATGAGGACATTACACACACATTTATCCACAAGTTCATACTCCCCCTGTCCCAAGAGCATATTTATGTTTATAGCTATGAATGTGTTTGATGGAACTAGGTAGGAATGGGTTTGATGGAGCCTTCCTTAAAAAGCGAAACATGTGAATATCAACATACAAAATAGAAGTGAATTTTACTTGATGCCATATTTTATTATCAATATTTTGCTTTGGGCCACCTTTAACCAGTGTTTTATTTTAGCTTTATAGCACTTTAGACAACCCTCAACTCTTTTTATCCACCTAAATTTAACTTACCATAAGTTATATATATATATATAGCCGTGATAGTTAGAAGGTAGCATAGTTGAAATCACTTGTATACTTCAAAAGAGAGTTAGGTGATTCAAAAGGCAACAAAAGGTCCAAAATAAAAACATTAGTTAAAAGTTTCAAGCCAAAAAATATCAGGCTCACAATGAAAGGAGTACTAATTTTACGCTTCATAATCCTGCTTTAAAATTGCAGCTTACTTGAGGGGCAGCATGCAACATGCTCCTATGAAATAGCGAAATTCTGGCCCAAGAAAGAACAGGCCGGAATTCCGGGGCCACAGCAGTCAACGGGCCATCCGACAACGCCATCGCCGGCGACCACCGCAAAAGCAACCGCGGCCTCATGCCCCTAGTAAAAAAACACCACGCCGGAGTGAGCCGCACGCACCATCTGCTGCTGTCTGCTCCTTCCTTCCGTCGCCTCCTCGCCTTGTCGGCTACTCCCAGACCCAGATCCCACCCCCTCCCCTCGCTCTCGCTCCCCCAGTCTCCACTCTCCCCCTCAATCCTCTTCCCGGGCGGCCAGATCCGCGCGAAAATGCTGGGGCGGGCGGCGGCGCTGCGGTGGCACGGGGGCGGCATGGGGATCGGGATCGACCTCCGCGCGGCGCTGCGGTCGGGAGGCAACCTCCTGTTCGCGCTCTTCGTGGCGGCCGTCCTGGCCTTCACGCTCCTCGCCGCGGTGCACAACCCCGACGACCCGCTGCTCCACCCGTCGTCGCACCAGCTCACGGCGTTCCTTACCTCCGCCACCTCCAACTCCACCTTCCTCGCTGACGACTCCGTCCTCCGCACCGGGGAGGACTTCTCCGGCGCCGGCGCCGTTTCCAACTCATCCGATGCCGCCGTCGCGGAGGCCAGTGTCGTTGCCGGGGCGGTCCCGTTCATCAAGCTCGAGGACGTAGCGACGGAGAAGGACGAATCGGGGGCGGAGCGTGCCGTCACTATTGACACCGACGACAGCTCGGACGCGGGCGCGGCGGGGGCGGGCAAGGAGAACCCCATCGTCGAGGCGGTTTCCTGCGACACGGAGGCGCCGGTGGACTGCACGGGGGATAAGGATCTCTTCAACCTGCTCATGCGCACGGCGATCGAGAAGTTCTCCGACCTCCACTTCTACCGCTTCGGCCGCCCCGTCGCCGTGCCGGGAAGCCCCATGGAGTGCGACCTTGCCTGGCGCTTCCGCCCCGCCGAGGACACCAACGGGCGCACCACGTACTACAAGGACTACCGCCGCTTCACGCTCACCCGCGACGTCAGCACCTGCACCCTCGTCGTCAGCAATGTGGGCGAGTACCACTCCGGCACTGGCGCCAAGAAGAGCGGGCGCCGCAAGGGCAAGAAGGGGAAGAAGGGCAAGCGCGATGCGCCAGTCACTGACTTTGTGCCGGCCAAGACGCAGATGAGACTCGATGAGAACGCTGGCAATACAGACAACATGGCTGCTTCTGAGCAGGTGCTAGTTGTCGGTGAAGCTGTCAATGACAATTTACCGGTGGTTGAATCAGAGTCTGATTTCAGCCGTGGAAAGTACCTCATCTACATGGGTGGCGGCGAGAGATGCAAGAGCATGAACCACTATGTTTGGGGATTCTTGTGTGCACTTGGTGAGGCGCAGTACTTGAACCGGACGCTTGTTATGGACCTTAATGTCTGCCTCAATTCACGGTATACTGCAAGTGGCAAGGATGAAGAGAGAGATTTTAGGCTCTACTTTGATTTTGAGCACTTGAAGCAATCGGCATCAGTGATTGACCAGAGCCAGTTCTGGACAGATTGGGGGAAGTGGCACAAAAAGGATAGGCTGAAGAATCACTATACTGAAGACATCAAGGTGACTCCAATGCAGCTTCGTGACGTCAAAGACACACTGATCATGAGGAAGTTTGGGAATGTTGAACCTGATAACTACTGGTCTCGCATTTGTGAGGGTGAGACAGAGGCTGTGATCAAGCGACCATGGTATTTCTTGTGGAAGTCACGTCGATTGATGGAGATCGTGTCTGCCATTTCCTCCCGGATGGATTGGGACTTTGATTCAGTCCACGTTGTGAGAGGTGAGAAAGCTCAGAACACACAGTTGTGGCCAAATCTTGATAGAGATACCTCGCCGGATAGTCTCCTTGTGACACTTAATGATAAGGTCGGTGCTGGCCGGCATTTGTACATTGCAACCAACGAACCCGATAAATTATTCTTTGACCCAATGAAGAGTAAGTATCGAACACACTTCCTGGATGACTTCAAGGATTTATGGGATGAGGACAGTGAGTGGTACACTGAAACAAAGGAGCTGAGCAATGGTAATCCTGTTGAATTCGATGGATACATGAGGGTTGCAGTTGACACTGAGGTGTTCCTTAGGGGGAAGAGGAAATTGGAGACATTCAATGATCTTACTCGTGATTGCAAGAATGGCGTCAATACATGCCCTGCTTCCTCCTGAACATCTCGTGAAGTATGTGTAATGAATCTCAAATATTGTGCTTGATTGTACCTTAAGCACATGTGGCTTTGTTGTAGCTAGCTAGTTCATATGAGTGTTTCTGAATGACATTGTTGTTGTATTTTATCACCCAGATCACATTAGTTTGTTGAATTCATGCATCAGCACTTAGTAGTTTGTACTAATTGCTTAAACAAGGAATTTGGTCAATGTTACTATGTTATGCCTCTATTGTGAGCTATTCGTCTACTAATTTTATTACTTTTTGTACTATGATTTAAAATCAGTTTAGTTTAACATGAAAGTCAGTACACCTGGTTTGAGAAATGAAACTAACCATTAGTGTTTGAAAAACTCTTTTTTTTTATTATGAAATTGGAGAACTTGAGATTAATACTACCAGTTAGAGCATCTCCAACAGAACATCTAAATTTGAACATCTATATCCCCATATAGATGGCCATCCAAAAATATCCCCCCTCCATATTTCTTTACACTCCAACAGACCATTCATATTCCATCCTTTATAGTGCAATCCCATATATTTTATTCATATCTTCCAACTACCAACATATTTTGAAACCATATAATTGAAGTCTTAGTATACCTTTCTTGTGTGTGCTGAAAACCATCAGAAAACCACGCGACGCCGCAGGCGCGATGCAAAGGGCTGCGTAGGAATGCTACCCCACCCCTCAGGCGAAGGGAAGGGGCCTTAGTTTTTTGTTTCCACCGACAAAGGGACTGTCTAGTTTTTAGAAATATATACATGCTCCAGTTGTGCTACTGTTTGGCTAAGGCTAATCATCGTGATTTCTAAAATGCTAAAGGTATGTTTCATAAAAAAATCTTCTACATAACAGTTTTTTAAATAATTAAATAAATTTATTTCTTAAGTTTTTAATAGTTAGTATTTAATTAATCATATGCTACTAATAAGCTTAGTTTTATCTGCAGTTTCGAACAATGCCCGACAAGAACCATATATGCGTTGGTTTCGTTACCCAACCAGCAGCTAAGGGCCCATTCTAGTTGGAATTGGCTAGTTAGCCACACACAAAACTTGGTTAGTAGTGTATAATTAATTAAATATTATAAATTTAAAAATATATTTATTTAATTTTTTAAGAAAATTTTATATAGAAAGTTTTATATAAAATATACCAGTTTAAAAAAACTTGCTAACAAAACAAATAGAAGTAGCTAAGCTTAATACTACATATCCCATCAATCATCTTTTATTTATTTTTTTAATTTTATTATCAACCACCCTCCATTCTTTATATTAATGAGGAGTATTATATTTTTTTCCCATTTTTAACCTCTCTAAAATGATATAAAATTATTTATATTTGAGGAAAAGGGAGTAGCTGTTAAGAACGGGCTGTCCCTGTTCCATTTGGTCAGAAGTATGATGATAGATTATTAAAGCCTGAACCATTCTTTTCATTGGAATGCACGGACTAGCTATCACGTCGTACTATGTCACATCAACTGCTTATTTTACTTGGGTGCGGACGTGTGGTTTGGATTTAGTAGGTGCGAAAGTGGATGAGCAATCAAACAGAGTTTATTGTAATTAATCGAGAATACAAACGGATAAAATAAATAGTATCTTACTGTCTAGAAGCTTAGAACCGAAGCTGACGAGCGCAGCTCGAGCAACAAACGGGAGGCGAGCCGAATCCCCCCCCCCCCCCTCCCCCCTCGGGCCACCTTCTCTCACTCAAGACGCGCCGAGATAAACAGGGTGGCCCACAACCCCAGATGACAGAGGGGGCCCACACGTCAGCCTGCCAACGAAACTGCGACTCTCTCGCCGCTAGCGGAGGCGGCGGCTGCGGTGCTATCGCGGCACGTGCCCGGCAGCGCAGCCTCCTGCTTATAACGGGGACGACCCGCCAAACGAAGCGAGAGAGAGAGAGAGAGAGAAAACCCTCGAAGCGAGCCGGCCACCGACGACCGCCGGAGCCGGGAGCCGGCGGCGGCAGGGTCGGGGGAGATGGAGTCCAAGTACGCGGCGCTGCGGCGCGCGGCGGAGGAGACGGCGGCGGTGGACGCGCACGCGCACAACCTCGTCGCCGGCGGCTCCGCGTTCCCCTTCCTCCGCTGCTTCTCCGAGGCCGACGGCGCCGACGCGCTCGCCTTCGCGCCCCACACCCTCTCCTTCAAGGTGCGTACGCACACACGCGCTCGCGCAACCTCCGTTATCCACTCCCGTACGTCGTTTACTTCCGTGCCGCTCGAGATCGCGACAGCTACGACTAGTGTGCTTCCTCTACTCTGTTCGTCAAACTAGTTAGTGTAACAGACTAACAACGTGTGCTAGATTGAGTCGGCTCAGAGTTGTCATCTGCAAAAATTACCATGGAGTGATGCAATTTCTGCGTCTTAAATCTAATGTATTTTGCACTGGATTTCATTGGGTTAGTCTGAAAGAAATTTGTTTGTTCAGAACTGCAACCACCAGTCCACCACCACTGGTTGTTTCTGGATCGCGGTTTCAGGGCTGAAATGAGAATGGAAAGCAGACTTATCATCTCCTTGATCCATTTATATACCGAGATTGGTGGTGTGTTTATAGTGGAATATGCGGAACCAATCCTTTTCTTTAACTGGTGGCATGGCAGAGGCCACAGGCTTTATGTCGGCTTTGCCATTTGCCGTTGTACTGTTAGGTAGTACACGCCTTCTTTGTCCCGTCTCTTTGCCCTGTCAGGAGCTCAGTGGTGGTGGAAGGGGCGGGGGCGGGACCGGGAGGCGTGCAAACATGGAATGGAAATATTGCTAAGACCATGAGGCATGGTTCAGTGTTCTGTCCGAGAAGTTATGTGCGTTCAGCAAGTGTCCATGGCTCCATGCCGGCATGTGATGTCGACCATTTAGTCTGTACTCTGTACAGTGTAGGCTCCTGTATGTGACTCGTAGCTCTCTGTTTGTTCCAACCTGCAAATGTTGCTACATTCTTGCTTTCATAATGCTGTATTCGTAGTGACAATCATTTCATTGCACCTAAGAATATACTTTCAGAAGCTCATTAAGTCGTTGAAACGTTGTGAACTGCAGAGAAGCCTGAGGGACATCGCTGCATTGTACAACTGTGAAGCTTCACTTGAGAAGGTGGAGGAGTTCAGGAGGGCTGAAGGGTTGTCATCTATAAGCTCGAAATGCTTCAAGGCTGCCAACTTATCTGCAATTCTTATGGATGATGGCATAGAATTTGACAAGATGGTTGAACTGGAGGCACACAAGGCATTTGCTCCTGCAGTTGGCAGAATTCTAAGAATCGAAACGCTGGCAGAAACAATTATTAATGATGTGAGTGCAATTTTTTTATCGTTCTGACCTGTCTATGTTTTCTTGTCTTGTTCCAATTGTTGTTATTGACATCACCTTCAAAAAACTGTTATTGATTGTGTATGAGATGTGGGGAACCTCTAGCCACAAATTAATTATCTGCATTAGACATGACATACATGACATTTTGTGCTTCGAATGTAAGATCAGTATTATTGTAAAGATCCATTTTCTCCGAAGTTATGATTTTACTCCATTTTACAAAGTTTGTTAGCTTGCTTAATCCTGTCAGCGCCTATGAGTAATAAACTTTTTTCAGGAATCATTCAGCGCATCAAGCTGGACACTTGACTCGTTCACTGAAATTTTTGTCACTAAGCTGAAATCATATCCTCCCCAGTATTTCTTTCAGGCGCAGTGGATAGTTCTTATTGTTTTAGAATGTATCGATTTCCTTAACTAATTTATCACAGTTGCCAACAAAATTGTTGGGTTGAAAAGCATAGCTGCATATATAAGTGGCTTAGAGATTGATCCAAACGTTAGCAAGACAGATGCAGAGGATGGACTTCGTAAGGAGTTATCAGGTAAACATCTTTTGGCAGAGAGAGAGAGAGAGAGAGAGAGAGAGAGAGAGAGGGAGGGAAGGAGATGGGATGCGGAGATGATGCGGACTATTAGTAGGCAATCTATTAATAGATTAGCTCATAGATTGCCTACATGTTTTATTTTAAGTGGATATCACCAACAGAGAAAGAACTATAGATCAATACTTACTAATATGTGCTGTGATTAGAGATGGAGAAAGAGCTTTTGGTGATTAGAGAGGGAGACGTGTAAAGTATAGAGACTTAAGAGGCGCTAATCCATGGCTTGATCATCATCAGTAGCAGCACCTGGTTATGTAGGCAATCTATTAGTAGGAGGGAAAGATGGGGAGGGATGCGGGCACCCAGATGGACAGAAGGACTGCATGTTTTTCATGCTCTATCTATCTCTCCCTCGCGAAGGCAGTAGGAGTAGGGATGGGGTTGTGCCAGTCGAGACTGTGAAGAGGCAGGAGGCGGTGTCGAGGTGCAAGGCAAGGAATATTTTAAGGGAACTTGTAATATATAAGTATGTATTAATCAAAAATATCTACATAGTCCTTGAATTTGTTGAAATAGATGTTTTTGAAATTTTCAAAACTTTAGATATAGTCGTCATAAAATCAGTCGATATAGGAATTTCTTTATTTTTTTTATAAGAATATATGCGCACTTTGAACTAGGAACCTAATTATTTATGTCACTGCCTTTCAATCATGAGAAGATTTCCTCTACTGAGGAGCAGATGGCCATCAGGTATGAGAAGAATATATGGTTTTCTATATATGAACATAGTGGCCAGGGCTGAGGCTCATCAGGGGAGGATTAAAGAGCAAGGGAACAAGAGTAAAGGGGTTATATGCATGTCATGCGTATGCACACTACTGCCCTAGGAAATATGCAGGCAAGCCTTAAATGCCCTTGGAAATTTCTTCCCAAATTAGAAGAGCGTGGAGAGCTTGGCTTACAAGCTTGCATGCATCTCAATTAGCTTGAAAAAACAAAATTTTGTATCTTTCAACTATGATAGCTTCGGTGATTTGATTTGCACATACCAAATTCCAAAGGTCGTTTCCATATCTCTAGAAAAGCAGAAAAACATTATATAATATGTATATATATATATATATTCTAGACATATTATATAGCTTACATGTTGTATTTAATATGTGCAAAAAAATAGGCACCCTACAAAATTGCAAATGGTATCATAAAGATTCAATCTGAAATAGAACAAATTGCAAAATTTGTCATCACCAATATTTAAGTAAAGGAGTATTTGATTTGAACCAAATAGTGTATTGTTATGGCATTACTTTAATGAGGGAGGGAGGGAGGGAGCACGTTGTTGACTGTAATTTAGTTCATTGCATATGATCATCCATCAATATTTTACACCTAGACTACTTCATCCTTTTCAGGTCAGAGGCCTCTTTGGATTACAAATAAAAGCCTGGTTGACTATCTATTTATTTGCAGTCTTGAAATTGCTGTATCATATCACCTGCCAATGCAGATTCACACAGGGTGCTGACAGCATTTTAACTCCTAAAATACGATTGTTCTGTTTTAAACATTTCAATATCTCAATCAATTTCCACCCGATTTCAGCTTTGGAGATAAGGAAATAGACTTGCGAAAGTGCAACCCACTCCATCTGCGTGCTGTTCTTGAGGATGCAAGATTCTCTAGGTGCCAAATTGTTCTTTTACATGCTTCTTATCCATTTTCGAAGGAAGCATCCTATCTTGCGTCGGTGTACTCCCAGGTGGGATCCTTATCTGATGACTTATGCATCATCTTCGATGGATTTTATGTTTTAATCATTTTAAACAAAACATGAACAGGTATACCTTGATTTTGGCTTGGCAATTCCAAAACTTAGTGTTCAAGGAATGGCATCATCACTTAAAGAGCTTCTTGAGCTAGCTCCCATAAAGAAGGTAAAATATCTATCTTTTGAATAATTGTTTCTAAAAAAAATTTAGGATATTGAAATAATCCACATCTTGCCTCTATGTTTAACTGGTTTGTGGAAAGCTGACCTGCATTTTATTTTCTGGCAACTCAATATCATATTGTCCACTGTTTTTCCGTACCATGTAAATTCTTGATAAATGAATAACAGAACTGATAAACAAAGAAATCACTGCACTAACATGCAAGGTTCCACAATACAAATCCCATTAATATTTGTTGCTTTGTAGGATTACTCCAATATTTTGCATTAGAGGTCTGGAAATTTCTCTTTCCTACTTCATGCTCGAAGTACATCTAATTTTCATCATGCTACTTCTTGTAGTACACACTCAAGATGCCTTTGTAAAAGAATTTCATTCTGATCTATTCTGCAAGAATCTGGATGAGTGTGATACTTTCACATATATACCTGCAACAAGTTTTTGCCAATTTTGAAGATATGTCATGCTTTACATTTCTAATTTTATCATTTCTAGGTCATGTTCAGCACAGATGGCTATGCTTTTCCAGAGACATACTACCTAGGTACATTCCTTAGCCATAATTGTTCCATAAGTTAAATGAAAGGTCATTATATACATTAAAGATGTTAAATACCATGCAGAAAATTACGGTTTGATTTACAGGTGCAATGAGGGCACGCGATGTTGTTTTCCGTGTTCTGTCAGCTGCGTGTGAAGATGGTGACCTTACAATTCAAGAAGCCATTGAAGCAGTTGAGGACATATTTAGACGAAATGCATTGTGTCTTTACAAATTGAATGTTGCCAATGTATCAGTTGGTCAGATAACAGCCATAGCTGACAACAGCATATCGTTATCTGAAAAAGATGTGCTCTTTGTTCGAGTCGTCTGGAATGATGCTTCAGGTCAACATAGGTGCCGCGTAAGCATATCTTCCTACCACATAATGTATTGCTAACATGGTATGAAGTAGTTTTACCATTTCTCGTAGTTTTATGGCTTGAAAGTATCCTGTTATGCAGTTTCTCTTACACTGTTCTGCACAAACAATTGTTCTCATGAACTCTTTTCCTGCATGTTTTTGTTTTCCCTTTTAACAGCAGACTCAAGGCATGTAGAACTTATTATACTGCTGAATAACTGCATGCTTTGCATGTTCCCATAATTACTAACATTTATAACATCTCTTGAGGGGAATGGACAATAGCCTGGTAGTAAGGAGGTTGCTGAACCGCCCTATCCAACACAGTTCAAATCCTAGTATAAACCAGTGTCTAATTCTATAGTGAATGCTAGAGCTCATTTTTTAAAATAAAAAACTAATAACTTCTGAGAAATTAAAACTTTTAAATTTTATTTATTTATCAATAGATTGCATTTTCAGGTTGTGCCAGCCGGAAGATTTTATGATATTGCAAGGAAGAATGGTATTGGTCTGACTTTTGCATCAATGGGAATGAGTTCATTTACTGATGGCCCAGCAGATGGATCAAACCTTACTGGTGTTGGAGAGATCAGGCTTGTACCTGATATGTCAACACTATTGAGGCTTCCATGGTAAACTTGATTTTTTATGTATATTTCAATGATACTCTTTTCAAGTAGGTCGCTGATTTTTTTTCATCCTTGTTAGTGTCTACTAAAGTTTAGTTAATTATGGCAACATTAATTCTTTATTGAATAACTTCACTTCTGAACATCATAATGGTGGATTACTGTTGCTACAAGGTCAAGACGTGAGGAAATGGTGATGGCTGAAATGCAAATAAGGCCTGGGGAAGCCTGGGAATACTGTCCCAGAAATACCTTGAGAAAAGTTGCAAAAATTTTTCTAGATGAGTTTAATATGGTAAGCATAAGCCCATGCTTTTGTTTATGTATATACCTCGGGAAGTATTTTTTTTCTTGTTGATTCTATTGGTTTATTTATTTTTCTTTTAATGCTTAGGTGTTTGTCCTTTTCAGACAATGAAGGCAGGTTTTGAGAATGAATTTTACCTACGTAAAAAATTAGTAAGGCACGGAGTTTTTCCCATCCCTATAAAGTTTATCTGTCAAAAGTTCTGTGTTATTTATGCTAAATGATAATGGCAAATACGCAATGGATTCACTAATTAAATGATGATGCAGTGGTGAAAAGGAGCTGTGGGTCCCATTTGACAATGCTCCCTACTGCTCAACTACAGCATTTGATGGTGCATCATCTATGTTGCAAGAAATATATACTTCTCTTAAAGCTGCAGATATTGTGGTTGAGCAGGTAAGAAATAGTTTTATCATTTTTGTTGGGCACTAGTTTTAGAACTAAAATTTTTGTTATTATTTGATTACCTTTGAATCATATGTTCATATGCAATGATATGGTGATGGATTTATACCTGCATTTTTCCAAAAACAAAAATGTGACAGCTGCATGCTGAAGCTGGAAAAGGGCAGTTTGAGATAGCCTTGAAGTATGTGTTGTGCACTCTTGCTGCTGACAAACTGATATATGCCCGCGAGATTATTAAATCAGTTGCTCGAAAGCATGGGCTACTTGCAACTTTTCTTCCAAAGTAAGTTGATGGATCAGCCATAAATATCTGTTTCAGTTTTTCATACAAGTCATATCTGTGAGACAAACTTGTTTCTTCGATAGTTATGGTAATGGATGAATAACTGTAGAGGCTGCTTAAGCTGAAATTTTGAGTACGTTAAAACAGCATATCTCTTCCCTATTTGCCTGTAAAAAATATCATTTTTTGGATGAAGAGCACTAAAATGAGCTACAATTGGTCAAATATAAAATACTTTTCGGTTTTAAAAAAATGTAAAATACTTTCTACCACTGTCATCCCAATGTTTTACAGTTCTGAAACTATATTAATATTGCATTTTTTTCTGGAAAGTGAGACCTTACTTCAGCATCTTGTATCTGATAATTGTTCTGCTCAACACTTTTCAGGCCCGACTTGCATGATATGGGATCCGGATCTCATGTGCATCTGAGTCTATGGGAGAATGATCAGAATGTTTTCATGGGGTCAAGTGAATATAATTACTATGGAATGTCAGAAGTTGGAGAAAAATTCCTTGCTGGAGTATATCATCACCTCCCATCAATCTTGGTATTTACTGCTCCTCACCCAAACAGGTAATATATTATAGTAAAGCAACAAGATTACCCATCCGATTTAATGAAAATTCTTAAAACTCCACAGAATGTCAACACGTTTTGTTCTCAAGAATTTAGACTAGTCGATATATTTTGTTTGACAAATACCAGAATAGCTAGCAACAATATCAAATCGTTGTGCCATGCACCCTTTTTAAAATTTAACGATAACGTTCATTGGATTCTCTGTGTATAGCTACAACCGAATTCAGCCAAATACATGGAGTGGTGCATATCAGTGCTGGGGGAAGGAGAACAGGGAGGCTCCATTGAGAACTGCATGCCCTCCTGGCATACCTCTTGATCTCGTCAGCAACTTCGAAATTAAATCCTTTGATGCATGCGCAAACCCGCACTTGGGCCTTGCTGCTATAGTTGCTGCTGGGATTGATGGACTCAGGAGAGGCCTTAAGTTGCCTGAACCAACTGGTACGAAGTTTCTCATTGTTTTGTCATTTTTCTGGTTCTCTAAGAGAGTTTCAGACTTTCAGTGCAAGTATTTAGCCTGCTAAATACATGAGGTTTGGAACCTGGGAAAATTAACGAGTTTTTTCCTGACCATCACTCTGAGAAATACTCGCAAGTTTCTAGTCGGGGTCCAATATTAGTTTGCTTTTGATTTTCGCCCAGAGTGCCTGCAAGTGTCTAATGCGATTGTTTCTTTTGCAGAATCAAATCCTGCAGATTACGCCTCCGACTCCAAGCTCAAAAGGATGCCGCAGGACTTGACGGAATCTGTAGAAGCACTAGCTGCAGACAAAGTCTTGCATGAGTTAATCGGTGATAAACTTGTCACTGCCGTCATAGCTGTACGAAAGGTTAGAAGAAAAAAAAACTTCTTCTCTTTGCCACACCAATTCGACCAGTTGATATAACCTAGGCCTCCACTAATCTGCTCTTCATTTTTTGGCGTGTTGCAGGCTGACATCGATCACTACGCGAAGAACACTGCAGCATTCGCCGATCTCATTCACCGTTACTAGGGCGAAACACTTGTTAGTTCCACGGGGTAAAGAGGAGTACGAGTGAATTACCATTTCCCACGAAATTGCTTATTTTCGTGTCCTTCCACTGAACTTGCAGTTCTTTTTTTTTTCGGATTAATAACTGCTTTTAAATTTCCAAACATTGGCATCTGGCAAACTCGTTCTTCATGGGGAAAATAAAGGTATGATGCGAATATGTGGAGCTTTAGCTAGAATTGTCATCAATCAAGTTCTCTATCGCTTCATTTTCTGTCGAATTCACTATAGCCGACTCATGAACAGAAAAAAAAAGGTAACATAGATTGGATAAGCACAAGACAGCACATAACTACGGTCAAGATATAAAAAAATGAATAGAAAAACAAAAGGAAACATGTTCTTTGTACAAATCAATTTTAATCTCTCCAAGACCTCACAAGCTGATTCCTTTGCGCCCCTAATTACTCACAGATCATTTAAATAAATTCATTTACAAACAGAACACAACAGCAGATCGGGTTGGATGTCACAACCTGCTTGGACGCCGCGATCTATTGACAGCATCCGCCACCATGCTTTGATTGGCTTTCTTGCTTCTGTTTCAGGATGTTCCTTTTGACAACTGAAGAAGAACCTTCCTCCAAAAGACTAGGGACATCCATGATCTGGGCCATCAAAATTTATGAGTTTATTACTCATATAAGCTAGCCTACTCTTGCTTAGAAGTAACCAACAAGAAACTTAGTAGATTGCAACCCACTTTCCTAGTGTTTGTGATCACGAATTTTAGCAATGAAGGAACAGGCATGAGTTATGTATCCTCTGTGTCTGGTTTAATAGAAATGTCTTCATGCCTTACTACAGATGGAAAGCATCAAGGAAAAGAAAAAAAAAATCATGTTTGGAAAAGCAAAACATTTGTTTCAAATTACTGCCTTAATCAGAAACTACAAATATCTTAAAATTCAAAACTGTTAGTATCAACGAATAAACTAAACTAAATAACCATGTTGATGAGAAAAATCGAGAACCACTTCTCCCCTCAAAAATAATGTATAGCTATATCAAGCCTTACCTTCAGTGCAAGTTCTTCAAAACACTTCTCAACATTATCTCGTGTTTTCGCACTGCTCTCAAGAAACAGGCATCCAGATTCTTCTGCAAAGGCAAGCCCTTCTTCTCTTGTGATGGTTCTTTCATCCTCCTGAAAGATGAACCATCAAAATTGTAACTGACAATTTTAACTATGCTCCCATGAGAGGCTCTTCAATGGTAGTTTTTGAATTTTGTGAAACTTAAGGGCCAAAAAGTACATACTGTTATGAAATTGTGTCAATGAAATAAAAGAAAAACTCAGGAAAGGCCAGTATCACATTTTTTTTCAAAAGAAATAGCTAGTTTTGACAAAATAGTACCTTGTCAATTTTGTTTCCAACAAGCATTTTTATGCAATCTTTGTTTGACGAGTGTGACTCTATTTCCTTAGTCCATACATCAGCCAAATTTGTGAAGCTTTCTCTCTTCGTGACGTCATATACTAGGAGTAAACAAAAACACATTAGATGTTCATCTAGTTTGAAGCATGAAAACAAGAACACAAAATGACCAGATGGCAGAGGTTCTCAAGATAATTATCACAAATGTACTTATGCATGGTCAACCTAGGCATAACCTATTCAAAGCACCGTTAATATATTTTTTTTGAAAAAATACTGTGGTGAATTATACATGCAATTTTGAACTTCTGCTTTCAAAGTTCTCACTGATGGCCAAGGCAGAAGAACTTATTGGTGCAGCATGAAAAACTCTCAAGATGAAACAGGCATTGATACATTACAAAACTTGGAAGTTGACCTAATAGTGAGTATACACACTGAAGGTCTACAAGATATGATCAAAAAAATACAGAAATACAGAACAGCGTGTTTATTATTTGAGCAATCAATTCTACCTAGCAAAATTGTTATTACCTAGAATAATGCCTTGAGCACCTCTGTAGTAAGAACTCGTAATCGTCCTAAACCTCTCCTGGCCAGCTGCAACATAACAGAACACTGCTTTTAGAAGATTTGACATATTGGAAATACCATAAAATAATTCATTTTCTATTTGATAATAGCGTGACCCATTTTGTTCCGCAATTGTAAGGACTGGATAAAATGGTTAAATACTGACCAAATATAGAGAAAGTAACGTAATGGACTATAAATTTGGAATATTGGAATCTCTGATGATAATGATGGTAGGGAGGGAAGGGGGTACCAGGGAGGACGAACCAAAATATTTTAGGCAGAAACTAGACAGGTGGGGCTATAAATCTGTGAATCATAAGTTAGAACCTCCAATAGCAATGATGTAAGCACAGGGCAGGTGCAACATGGAGGGACAGCACCAAATATATTAGGTGCAAAGCAATCACAAAAACAATTTCTGATTCTAATGACAGCAGAAAAGGATGTTGAAGGTCAAAATTAGTGGAAGGCAAAGTATGTTACCACAAAGAAGTGAAGTGAAGCTTAATTACTTAGTAGTTTAGGGCGCTCAATCATTCAAGCCTAGGCACGTTCCTTACTTATTACTGTTCTTGGATTTGTCTTACTTGGTGCTTGCAATAGCTTCTACTAGTAGATCTCAAGATGTCCAATCATCGTCAGATCTGTACAGGAAAATTCAACTACTTCCTCTGACATCAAATAACTATTGCGTCCATAACCAGTAACTGAGGCCCTCTTGAATTGCTAGAACCAAGACCATGCTGAAAATTCTAAACATGAAGGACAAACTCTAGTAGGATATACTGAATAAGTGCCCCTAAACCATATCATGGTCTCTGCGTCAATCCTAATCTTAATATACTGAGGAGCAAACTTTTGCTGGCCCCCCAAAATAATAGTGTGCCAAGAGTAATTCTATCATTCCACAAGTGACAGATCATCAACTACCTACTGTTACAAGAGAATTGTTTATACCATCAAAGTGCAGAAAGGCCTTGCAAACATTGTATATTCCCATCTGAAGCTAAATATCATCGAAAAGTAGGCAATTTTTTTTACAATCTGAATTATGATCTCACCAGTATCCCATATTGTAAGCTTCAGTTTCTTTCCACCAATTGTAAGGAACTTGATCTTAAAATCCACTCCTGGCAACCAAACAGTGTGAAACAAATATTAGAAAACAAGTGAAATAACAAGAACGATACAGCATAAGGCCATGTTTTAGACCACACAATAAACCAGGTGATAAGAATTCTGTATTGATCCATACACAGGACCAGGGGTAGCAGCACTAACCAAAATTTCCCAAGTTTGGCCAACCAACAAGAAAAAAGCCGGGACCTTGTTCAGTAGGAGCAAAGGAAGAAAACAGCTAAGACATCAAAAAGGACAAGGTTTGTCCACCAAAACCCCATGTCCTTAACCCTTAACCTGCCACTACTAATCCATTATCCACATCCAACTGAATCAGAAAACTAAAGGGAGAACTCCCACATTACTACATTAGGATCACCCCATGAAACTGGTCGCTGTATTAATTGAGCTGCACAATAACTACTAGTAGCTAGTACCAGTACTACATCGTGGGCACGCTGAAACGACCAAAATACTCTACTTGAATTGGAGTATAAAATCTGAAGCAACATTTGAGCCAAGCTGGATTTTTTTTGGGGGGGGGGGGGGGGGGGGGGGTCTCGTGGCGTCATGGATTGATTGGATTCCTCCGGGCTTGATTGGCACAGACAGATAGCTAGCATCCTCGAAAAATTATATACGAACCTAGGGTGAGATACAGCTGCTCTGCTGCTAGTACGCTACGACGGCGATCGGTCGCCTGCATCCATCTATCGGGGACTTGGTGGCATCGGTGCCGAGGTGGCGTGGAGGCAGGCACTTACCGATGGTGGGAGCGATGTCGTCGTCGAGGTGGGCGGCGGCGACGAAGCTGACGAGGAGGCTGCTCTTGCCGACGCCGGAGTCCCCGATGAGAAGGATCTTGAAAGAGCACTCGTGGCCGCCGCCGCCCCCGCTCCCCGCCCCCGGCGACCCCATCACCACCAGCTCACCACCGCCCCCCAGACTCGCGTCCGCCCGCCGCAGACAAGCAGAGCAAGGAACGTGTGGGGAGGGACCCCCGGAGCGGCGGAGGAGACGAGACGAGGAGGCCGGCGCGCGGCGGCAGCGCCGAGGAGAGGAGGCGGGATGGATGCCGCGCTGGCCTGGCTTTGACTGGGGCTGGGTGGCTGTGGCTCCTTTTATCGCAGGCAGGAGCAGCCCGCCCGGGTGCCAAGCGGCCACTGGCAACGTGACGCGCGCGTGGTTGTGGGGTTGGATATTTTGGCCTCGCGCGCTTCCGCGGCGCGGGGGGTTTTGTTTCGTCGCGTGTGCCGTCCCGCGCGTTGGTGCGGCGTGGCGTTTTTCCGGGGGATTCGCTGGCGTCGCGCTCCGCGGGGGTTTGTGGAACGTGGGAAGGCTGTGGGGGCAGGCGGGCGACGGCGGGATCGTGCCGTGGTTGGCCGCGCAAGGCGTACCCGCGAAGCCATATCACTGGCCTTTGCTGGATTTGCTCCATCTCTGTCATATCCACGGCGTTTTGTCCGCGCTGGTTTAATCGTAGCGCTTATCCTTGGGACGGGCCAGGTGGTCATCAGCCTCACACAGCCGTTCGTGCTGCCCTGAGGTAGCCAGTTAGGCCGTGCCGACGTGCGCGAGTTTCCCAAGCAGCCGCGGGGCCTGTGTCGGGTCGGACCATCATATTCGCTGGCGTTGCTCGGTCATCGGCCGGCCGTCGTCGGCGCTGGGTTCTTGTGCCTTCTGTTTTGCTGGCCGCGAATGATTGGCGGTCGATCCAGCGGCGTGGATAATACTAGCTCACCTAGGTGGACCGGGAAGAAGTGGCATCCCTACTGCCTACGTACTCTTCCCTCTAAAATATAATCATTTCTATTATTTAAATTTCATACCATTATATAAACTGTAATATGCTGATTCGCATATTCTCATCATTTTAACCATTTCCTATACAATCCGGTACTCAAAATTCGACAGTTAGTCGCTGAATTACTAAAAATAAATCTTTCGATCCAACAGCCTTGGTATTTATTAAACAACTTAAAAAATTGTACATATGTCATTCATACATGTACATACATAGGGACATGATCACGCTGGAGATAAATACGTATGTATTAACGCTAAAATTTGGTAAGTATACGGATATATTGGAAAGACGATCGGTTTATTAAAGAATAATTCAATTGCTATAGGGAAGAAACCGATTGAATGAAGCGGAAAGAATTTGGTCTAATTATAAAAATCTATCTAAATGAGGTCAAGTTTGAGAGGAAGCCGTGAATAGGATAATTAATAGAAATATTTAGTTAGTTCAGTTTACTTTCTTATATATTTTTTACTTTTATATTTTTAGGAAATAACATCTTTATGGTTGCTGTAACCGTGTCGGACTCTGTAATACCAGGGTATAAATACATACCCCTAAAAGTTTGTAAATCATCTTTCGATCAATATAATTTCGACGCATCACCACCCTAGCTTGTCTAGGTTTTTATCGACAGGTTTTGGCTCTCGATGCGGGGTTGCATCGGTTAAGTTCGATCTCCGGTGAAGAGGTAAGTTCCGTCACTATCCCGATATATCTTATTCTGTCTAAGACTGCATCGGTTAGATTCGATCTCTCAGTCAGATCGAGTGTATTGCATCACGTCTGTACGAGGTCTATCGGTTTAACAAGCTTTCTTTGCCACCGTCGATCCTGTGCTATATCGGTTAGGTTTAACCTACGAGGCTGTCAACAGTAGATTGAGTCGTAGGGTTGTAGGTCTCTACCCGACGTTTCATTGGAGTGGTTAGCTAATGAGTTGTCTATTTCTTGAGCAACACGTCTAGCGTATCGACTCCTTAGCCAATACGCATCTGTCTTCAAAAGACTTCTATCGACCGTCATGCCTAGAGCATTGGACTTTCAGTCAATGCACGCATATATTCAGAGATGTTTTCTTATCATACACTCTACTTCGTCTAAGGCTGCATCGGTTAGATTCGACCTCTTAGTCAGATCAAGTGTAACTTATCACGTTCGCGCGAGGCACACCGACATGTCGGTCTCCCTCCTCCGTCCACTGTCTTGTGCTGCATCGGTTAGGTTTGACCTACGAGATCGGTGGCGGTGGTTCAAGCCGGCGCCTCGGCTGGTCTTCACGTGGCGTCTCGTCGAAGTGAGTAGTCGATGAGTTATTCTCAACATAGGCCCCATATCCATCTTGCGTATCGGCTAACGATCGATCCTCTAGAGGTCAATCCGAACATGTTGGACGCTTCTTGTTACTGTCTCGGTTTGGTCCGATCTTTTAGGACTTGCGTCTAATGTGGCCGACGTCAAGATCTAGCGGGTCTTGTTCCCCATTGGCTCGAGCGCCCGATGGGTTTAGGTGTAAGTCTGTGTCAGATGTTCGGTCGGTAGGTAGCCGATGACCTCGCTTCTTTCCTCCCTCGTCGTTACGTTCGGTCTAAGCCTCCGTCATCTCTGTGTCGTTAGTCCCCGGCTTCATATTATGTTAGTTCAGTCCGATCTATCGAGGCTGGTCCTAACGGCGCCATTACCGCGATCGCTGGCCCTCATGGCTTCGCAGGGGGATCAGGCCCCGCTCCGCTCTTTGGATACCGCGGAGCGTCATAAACTCTTTGGTCAATAGGTCCTCTAATCCGTTCCACGCGTCTATCTCTCACATCTCTATTAGCTGTTCAGCCGATGCTCGAGCGTTACAATTTTTGTCGGTAACTAGGAGAAATCCTACGTGCTTTTCTATCCTTTGAATACCCTTTGATGTCTCCATTGGCTCTACAGTCAATGAATCAGGATCTCGCTTTCGCTTTCGCTATACCTAAAGCCATCACATCTTTCATCGATATCTGCCTACACCTTCATCGGCTTCTCAGCCGATAGAAGAGCAATCTCTATCGACAACTAGCTGATAGTAGGAGTATCAGGACGTGGCCGATGACCTACTCGATTCTATCGGTGGCCTGCTGATAGCGAGAGCTCGTATTAGCTTATCAGCCAAGTGCCTTATTCATCTTACCTTCTTATATAGTAAAATTGATTGACATATCTTTAAAGGAACTGTACTGAAGTTAAACAAATCTATCAGATCTTCACATGATTGAGCCGCCATCTCTCACATATGGGCGCTACTGAGCTGGCGACAGCACGAGTACGACGACGTTGTATGTATATGTTCAATTCCCGGACTCCAGGTGACGTGTTGTTTGTCATTACTAAATTTGTACGCTTGCAGGATTGCTTCCATTAGTTGTTATCTTCAGTACTAAGATTGCGTTTGACGACTAAATGTTTATTATGGGCTGTGCCGCAGCTCAAATTTTCCGGAGTTAAACACATAAATGTTCACTGCAACAAACGAAAGAAAGCTAAAATTTTCATACACCAAATTTATAGGAAAGTTGAAGTTTCAATGCAAGTTACATGCAACTTACAGATAAGATCTATTTTTTAGGAGCGTTTAGAACCATCATGGACATGATCTTGTCTCATAGCCATCTACTCCCTCCATTAAAAAATATTCGATAGCCCAACATCAAATAAATTTAACACGGGGAGAGTATCAAATAGCTTAATTTTTATTTTTTATGGTGAAATCTGATCACCTCAATTTAAATTCTAAATCTAACATAGGTATTTTTTTAATGATAGACGACTGATACGCTTGTGTATGTTTATATAGAAGTATATGCGTATTTTAAGCGTCTATTTTTGTAAAAAAAACTAAGGAAGTAGATTAGTAATTCATTAGTTTGTCACCCATAATAATAATAATAAAAAAGAGACCCTTGGTGATTAATTTCAAACGTGTAGCTTCCATCGTAAAGAATTAGTGGCTCTCCTGTCGCTGCATCGTGACCTCTAATTTCGCTGACACAGCTAATTGTTGATGAAACGATGTACACTATGACAATCCTTTTTTTTCTTTTCTTTTTGGAAAGTACACCACTACGATCTAGTTGTAAAAAGGAAATAAAACAGGTTAGCTTTTTTTGTGATGGTAGACATGGAGGAGAAGAGCATGATATCATAGCACGATATGCATCACAGGACGGATGATTTGTAAAGACGATGGCACCGAGAATTCGTTGTGCGATCCTTTTCAGCTAATCAAATGCCATGGATCACTGGAAAGAAGAAGAAAATTTCATATGGTTAAGCTGTATTCCGAAGGATCCGCCCACCACATTGATCAATTAGGTCGTGGCCGGCAATGTACCAAAATGGCTGACAGGTTCATTGACAAGAATAAAAAAATATTGTCAAATTAATTATTAGCTATGATGCTGCACTCTTAGATGTGCAGCAATATGAGAGCCAACTTATGAGGGTATCGTCTTCAGAAGCTGCAGCTAACATTAGTAGGAAGCCATACAGAGAAGATAAATCAGCTATTACTAAATCTATGCACCCCAATGTTAAATTAAATTCCCCTTACAGTCCGAGAGACATAGTCGTTAACATGAGGGCCTGATGACGATGGTCTCATATGATAGTGATCATGTTGTATGTCAGAGGATATAGACTTCCGTAAATTAAATGCAATTAAATAACTGAATAATTTCGTAAATGTACATGCTTGGTTAGATATAGGGTTTTAGCTCTCAACTTCTTATTTAATACGTGATTAATTATATGATTTATGTTAGTCGAGTTGCTCAAACGAGACAATGATGGCTGCCAATATGTAGTGCATGCTTATTATTACTGTGAGGGCCGGCGTTTGCTCGGTTGGCTAGCTACGCAGGTGTGCAAGCAGCCAGTCAGGGGTCCCATCCCTAGGATCGTAATCCCTGTGCCTCACCGTCGGATTTTTTTAGCTTTTTTTTTCTGAGACTACTTCAATTGGTCTTGGTTAGGTAAAGAGTACACACGCATGAGTATTTAGTGGGACTACATATTACCTGTGTGCACTGAGGTTCAGTGTCTCTAATCTCAGCCCTAGCATGTGTTAGTAACGTGCACGCGTGTATGTGCTACAACTTCTCATAAAAGCTACGGCTACCAAAAGCTCCATTAAACAACACTTATATTCTGATAATTTATAGTTATAGAATCTAAAAATAAACTAAACTTAGAAATGAGAAAACCTAGCTTTTTTTTAGATTCTTATCAATTGGCTTCTCACTAGCTACTTTATATAATCTTAAGCAATCCAAACAAGACACAGCTCAGCAAAGATGCTGAGCAATCCTCGCTTTGATTTTGACCTAAAATGTTTTTGATAAAATTGGGATTCTTTTTTATTTCTAAAACTGGCATAGATAGCGCAAAATTGTACTAGCTTAAATATCAGCACTACTGCTGTGCTGTAATGTCACCACGGCATCCTCTGTACTCACTTAAAAAAAAACCAACCCTTACATATCCAAACAATATTAGGGGTGAAGGAAAAAAAAACTATGTTGTATTAATGGGTCGGCAGCTACGGAGTATTGAAAGGAATAAATTTTCTTATTCATAAACCGAGGATGACAGAGGAGTATTTATTATCATATAGTAATTGTTGGAGCTTGGAAACATAAACATATGGTATTATGGTATTATGGGCTATGGACCACGGCCCATTTCAATCAACAAAAGCTTATTCAACTTGCTGCATTCGGCAAGGCAAAATCACCACCTCTTGGTGCAAGCCGTGCACCAAACGTGATTCCTTCTCTCAATTTCAGCTTTTGCAATTGCTCGACGGCGAGCTTTTTTCCCGGCTAAGTTTCCGAGGAACTCGCCTCTACATCTTTGTTTGTAGCTGTCCATTTCATCCTTGTTTGTGAGCTGCCAACTCGTCTCTGATGCTCAAACCCTGGAGCGCGCGGCCGCAGGGCCGCCTCTGGTCTCCCGGGTGTTGTAGGAGCTGCAGCCCGGGCACTTCTGCGCCAGGACGTGGAAGTTCACGTTCGACGTCGCGCCGCAGTCGTTGCAAAGGATCCATACCTGGAGGAGGAGGAGGAGGAAGAAGAAGAAGAAGAAGATAGTTCAGAGTCCAGCCATGTTCACTGAGAAATGGCACACGAGGTTTTGGAGAAATGGTGATTAATTGGTTACCATCTTCTTCTGGTAGAACTCCGGCATCGGCGTCGCCGCGACCTCCTCGTCGAGCTTCTTCCACGCGTCCGACATGTCGCAGGCGGACCGTGAGCACACCGGGCATGCGAAGCTGGGAAAGATCAGATATGGTGAGGACTTGAGATCATTGCATTGATTGGTAAATGGTAGGAGCAAGGTTTGTCAGGTGAAGTTTGTATGAAGAACACTTACTGATGATGCGCTCTCATCTCGTTCAGACATTCCAGATGGATCGTGTGCCCGCAATGCAGGACGCTGATGTCCATTGTTGAGTCAAATAGGTACTGCGATTTGGAAAACGAGAAATTTTTTTATGTCAGATCAAGAACTGGAAAAAAAATTGACTGAATACCCTTAATACGAAGATACACAAGTCTTGTGCGTATTCCCGAAAAAAATGTTTTCTGAATACCAAATGTTGTGGAAAGAAAGGCTCACCTCGAAGCAGACAGGGCAGTTGTGATGCATTGCTCCTTCTACACAGTGGTGAGAATCCCTCAGGACATTGCTGTAGCAACACCCTGTTTAGACAACAATTTTTATAAGCAACGTGGCGAGAAGGTCAAAAAGATTTTTCGGGAATGCGCAAAAGAATAACGCATCATCGTATTAAGATTATAAGGTCAAAAAGATCATGCAGAACATACCGCATTTGTCGCAGTGAAAGAACTTATCCACACCACCAGTTCTGAAGAAAAAAAAAATAGAGAACATATCCAAGATTGATCAAACTGAATAAAAATAAAACAGTAAATGCAGAAAAAATTTCATAGAGGTAGATTTGGGACTTGCCTGCATATGCCGCATCCATCACAGTGATATTGGTTCTTTGAAACCTGGAACAAACCAAACCAGTAAGTTTGTCAGGTTGAGAAGTCTCGAAATATTTATGAACCGTAATTGCCACATTAATTAGAAACTTAGATGTAATTTTGGAATTATATGTTTATAATCCAGATATGCTTACATCGTGATCAAAGAATTTGCATTTTCCACAGAAGTATTTCCCCATGCATGCACCACAGCCAGAGCAGTACTGTTGTACCTGTCGATCAAAGTGAACAATTTTCATGTGATTAGTACAGAAAAAGGTTAGTACACTCGAGAAATTCAACTGTAGTACACTCGAGAAATTCTATAGCACTTTTCATGGACAACTTACATCCTGTTCTTTGTTGCAGAGAGAGCAGATAACCTGTGTAAACCACAAAGCAAAACAGTTTCATTAATTAGACAATTTGATCAAGAAAGTTAATGATAATGACAAAAGCGTAACAGTCACTGAAATGAAATATTTATCCACTAGATTCCCCCAGGAAACCAATTAGTAATAATTGCACAATCAGTTTGACAATTGAAGCACACTGTTAACTATGGACACCTGTTGGGCCACACAAATGAATCTAGATATCAAAACTGTCTAATTGCATCAATCATGCACTCAATTATTCAGTAATTAATAAATCAATCAGATGACCACAGATGAGTTTAATCTTGGCTGATGGTGAGACATGCCTCTGTCCTTTCCCTTTCCTCCTAGCCGTCATCCTTCTAGTGACATTGTCACATGGTCATAAGCAATCATGTTGGACCACAGATTGGTCACTACCAACAGAGGTACAAAAATAACCTTGTGGCAAGTGAAGTGTGGAATGAAAAATATCAAGAAGAATCTGTCCCCATGGAGCACTAAGAGGCTAGGCAGACAACCTTATCTGAAGAAAAAAAATATTTGGGATGGGGCATGGGGCTCTCTTGGCCACTTCATGGCCGTGGCCCCCAAACATCAATGTCCAGGCATGCATCGCCATCAGACTAAAATGGCAAATTATTATAATTTTTTGGATTTTGAATTTTGGACTGAAGAATTTGATAGATTTGTGAAAATTGATAGATTTATACAGGCCACAGCTTTTTTTTTTCTTTTTTGATCTGGCATTGTACGTCCTAGCAAATTCAAATAAATTGGACGACAAACACGGATTAAATCGGCTGAAATTGGGGATGACATGCAGCAAAGTGTAGACAAATTGAAAAAAAAAAAACTGGTGTTGAAAGCAAACAGAGAAGTGATATCAAGCACCTTGTTGATTTCGTGGCGGGGGATCTCGTGCCGGTCATTGAGATCGATCTCGAGCGAATTCTGCAGCAAGTAATTAGCCAATATCAATACCGTTTGATTGGTTTCATCTCCCTAGAGAGGAACTGACTCAAAAAATCAAAATACGAAAGAGAGAAGGATTAGAAACAGAGGGAGAAGAATCCGACGAATTAACCTTGGCCTCGTTGTGGCAATGCCTGCAGTCGAACACCTCGCCGCAGCACGGCGCCCTGATCTTGCACCTCCTCGTGTAATGCGCGCAGCTTCACCCCCACAGAAACAACCACGACCGCAGGTAAGATCCCACAGCAAAAACGCTCAAATCAGAGGGTAAATCTCGCAGCGAACGATGGTTCCTCTTCCTCTCTCAGGCTCGCTCGCTCTCTTGCTTACCCGTACTGCTCAGAATCCAATTCCATCCCCGCTTCCGATCGAATTCCTCCCTCCAAGCTCAGGCAACCAACGCTTAGCTTCCGACAACGCCGAGGAGGCCGCCGGCGGCGGGGATGAGGCTGAGTCGCGAGGGGAGCGCGCCGCCGTGAACGCGGTGGCGGAGGAGTCGGAAACAACAACAACGACAGCAACAAAACGTGCGAGGGGGATCGTGCGTGCGTGCGGGCCGCGTTTTATAGGGGAGCGAAAAGGTGCACGAATCCTCGCCGTTGTTTTTTTTCCCTTCTCTTTTCTCCTTCAGATATGGCGGTAACGAATGTCCTTTGTTCATCCTATTTTGTGCCTTCACCCCAAGCCTCCCATTGGCACACATGATTCAAATCTGCAAATACCATTTTGGCTTCTCCTGTCGTGTACACATACAAGAAACACATTAGGCACCTGCTTATCTACGTGTTTTTACCAGGTTTTAATTAAAAAGATGTTTCTTTTGCAAATACTTCCTCTATCTACAAATATAATTATTTCTTTTTATTTTTTTTATAAAACACGGTACACTTAATACATATGATATCATATCATCAACACATCTTAAAAAAATATAATCATACTTGATTTTGTCTTTTAAGTCAAATTATTTAAGTTTAGTCAAATTTATTAAAACTATGAGAAACAGATTTTTCATATTTATTTATTTGATGTAGTTAATTAAATTAGAAGTTTTTATATTTTGAGACAAGTGATGATATATTCCTCCATTCTGAATTTTTAGGATTTAAATCATATCTTTTAATACCGTTTGTTTGATCAATGACTTCTATTTAAATTTTTTTCTTATCTGATACACCTATCTACACTTATTTATTTCTCATTGGGATGGAAAAAAGGGCCTTAATCTCCAACTTAGAAAAAAATCTGCGTGCCTAGTTCAATGCACTGATCATTGATCAGACCATACACAGCTAGTACGTGGAACCTGTCTTTCATCGATCTCTCAGACTCTCACAACCACCCAAAAAAAAAAACACAGCTGGTCGAGGCATCCAGCACAGGGCCAGCGGCGGCTGGTTGCCCACAGGGTGTGGCCCGCGCGCAAACGGCTTCTCGTTCTTTTTTTTTTCTGGGAGTCGGCAATGCGAGTGGGGCCCAGAGCACAAAGGAGTCCGGACAGGTGGGGCCCGGCCGCTACTGGGGAGAGGATGAGGACGACGGTGGCAGGCGTCAGGTACACGTTGGATGGGGATAGGGATGTGTTGGGGGTAAGTCGGCTGGATTACGTCGCCAGCTAGACACTGACATGTGCTAAACCAAGCATCCAGAGTGATTAGAGATTTTAGAGTGGCGTCTTTGCTTTCCAGGTGAATACGGCGTTGTCATTACTTAGCTCATGGAGCATGGAAGCCCAAGAAGACATAGGTCCTTTTAGGAGCTCCTGACAGCTATCTTCAACTTCTCTAAACACATTCTCAACCCAAATTCTTCTAACAGCTGGAACTTTTTTCCAAAATCTTCTCAAACAATCATTCTCAAGCCATGCACAACACAAGCGGTCTCATCAATTAGCCTCGAAGTGCCACATGACCACCACATATACTGAGAATCCATCACAGTACAGAGTGGTCTCATGGAGTATCTCTAATTTTTCACGTCAGCCATTTATCTTTTTTTATTTTAGCCCTTGTATTTTTTTTATCTACGTATAAGCCTAAAATTTTAACCCTAGTCCGATACTCGATCAACTGTCAGTCCCCTCCCTACCACCCCACTCGACGCTTCCCCATACTCCTCCATTTGCCGCCGGGCGCGGATCGAAGCTGCGGCAGCCGGCGGAGATCGGGGCGACGCGACGAATGGAAGCTGCGGCGGCCGGCGGATCGACGGAGCTCCAGGTTCCTCTCGCTCTTCTCCTCTTCCCAAATTCCCTCTTTTGCAACCTCCTAAGCCACGCTCGTTGCCGGGCCATCCTCTCTCTCCTCAAGCCACCGTTACCTCCTGCAGGATACGCTGACACCCTGCGAGACCACTCTTCTTCTCCACGGTGGCATCCGAACCTACGTGGAGCGTGAGACCACAGGCACAAGGCCACGCATTGAGCATGGCCTCAAGTCTCAACCCATGAGCTAGAAAACCCGGGCTTTTTATATCCTGAACAGCTACTTCTCATCAACTACCTTTTAAAATATTAATCTTTCCTAAACATGGCCTATATACTCTAGTCTTGTCAACTGCCAACTTTGACCTAACATTGACATTTTTTTTAAAAAAAAACACTCTTTAGAAACAACAATTGGTAAAATTTGGGCTACCAAGCGAACATAAAACATCAAGTTTGGTTAAGATTTATGATCTGACAAGGGAAGGAACGATGCCTAGTTTCCTGCATGGCACAAATATCGCACAACTCCTATCGAGGGCAATGACCTGGTTGAAGAGAATTTTCCTGTGCGATGCTTTGGTGAAAAAATTGCGGATAAACATTACCTCATCAGATCAGTACCTACAAAATTTCTTGCATTTCTCAAATGCAATTTACAAGGAAATGTGGTATATCTTGTACACAGCTCAGGCCTTGGAACAGAAGTTAACCTGAAGTATCAGTAGCTAGCAGGCTAGTACACGACAAAACTTTGGCTCCCTAGTATTCTGTACACAAATTACACTAAGGGGTGCGAGAACATATTCTTCCTCTGGTTACTTTGATGAGCATCCAAAAGATCATTCATTTGTACTCTGCACGAGCTCAAACCACTGCAGCAGATAACAGATAAGATGAGTAAAACATCCATTAGCAGTTAATAAATAGTAGTTGTAGAAAATATACAGTGACTATGAATTTCCCGTGTATACGAAAGGGTCGGGTCTATATATATACAGCCCAGGCCAGTGGTCTGTCTAACACCCCCCGCGGTCACAGCAGGAGGAGAACGGACGCAGAGGTTGGACCGAAAACTAGTGAACAAAGGCGTGGGCAGGCCTTTGGTCATTATATCGGCAAACTGATGTGCCGATGGTACATGGAGCACCCGAACCTGTCCTAATACAACCTTGTCACGGACAAAATGAATATCGATCTCGATGTACTTGGTGCGTCGGTGATGGACCGAGTTGGCGATCATGTAGACGGCACTGACATTGTCAAAGTAGACGACGGTCGCGGTGGAGAGGGATGCACGGAGCTCCTAGAGAAGCTGACAAAGCCAGCAGCACTCGGCGACAGCGTGGGCGACGGCGCGGTACTCGGCTTTAGCGCTGGAGCGGGACACTGTAGTCTGGCGTTTTGAGGACCAGGATACGAGAGTGTCACCGAGGTAGACGCAGTAGCCGGACGTAGAGCGTCGAGAGTCGGGGCAGCCTGCCCAGTCCGCGTTGGAGTACGCGGTGAGGGAGTCGATGGGGCTGGAGCTGAGATGCAGCCCACTGGAGAGGGTGCCCTTTACGTAGCGTAGGATGCGCTTGAGCAGCGCGAGGTGAGGTTCGCGCGGAGCGTGCATAAAGAGGCACACTTGCTGGACAGCGTACGTAAGGTCGGGTCGGGTGAGTGTGAGGTATTGGAGAGCCCCGGTAAGACTCCGATAGTGAGAGGGATCGGCAACGAGGGCGCCATCGATGGCGGAGAGTTTGGCTCGAGTGTCGACTGGGGTGGCCGTGGGGTGACAGTCGGCCATGCCCGCACGCTGGAGGAGGTCGATGGCGTACTGGCGTTGGAAAAGGAAGAGCTCGTGGATGGAACGGGTTACAGAGATGCCAAGAAAATGGTGGAGAGGACCAAGATCGGTCATGGCGAACTCAGAGTAGAGTCGGGCCATGATCTGGTCGAGGAGAGATGTAGAAGACGCTGTGAGGACAATGTCATCGACATAGAGAAGTAGATGGGCAGTGGCGGAGCCGATATGGAAAGTGAACAGGGAACTATCGGACGCAGAGGCCGCGAAGCCGATGTGCCGAAGATAGGCAGCAAAGCACTGGTACCAGGCACGATGGGCTTGTTTGAGGCCGTAGAGAGAGCATTGAAGGAGACAGACGTCGTCGGGCCGAGAAGGGTCGACGAAGCCTGGAGGCTGCTGGCAGTAGACTGTTTCCATCAGGTGGCCGTGAAGAAAGGCGTTCTTCACGTCTAGTTGATGGATCGGCCAGGAGTGAGAGGCAGCCAAGGTGAGGACGACTCGGATGGTGGCGGATTTGACAACGGGACTGAAGGTCTCGTCGTAGTCGACACCGGGTCGTTGGGAGAAACCCTAGACTACCCAGCGAGCCTTGTGACGGGCAAGGGAGCCATCGGCGTGGAATTTGTGTTTGAAAATCCACTTGCCGGTCACAATGTTGGCGCCGGGAGGTCGGGGAACGAAGCGCCAGGTCTCGTTGTCCATTAGGGCCTTGTACTTGTCGGCCATGGCCGTGCGCCACTGAAGGTCGGCCAAGGTTGAGCGAGAAGTCGCCGGGATGGGCGAGATAGAGCTGTGGACGGCGGAGAGACCGTAGCGCGGATTGGATCAGAGAGACCCGGTCTGGGAGTGGGTGACAATGTAAGAGGTGGAGGGAACTGGAGCCGATGGGGGTGCAGGAGTAATGGGAAGAACTGGTTGGGTGGTGGCGTCATCGGCTCCGAGTCGGCGACTGTAGACAAGAGGAAAAGGAGGGATTAGATCGGCCTGAGCCGATGAGGTCGGGTGGGCCGAGTATTCCGATCGGTCCGATAGAGGTGGATCAGCCGATAGGGTGGGGGGAGCCGATGGAAAGTGAGGAGCCGATGGAAGTGGGGTGTCCGATGGAGAGGGAACGGTATCGGCTAAAGGATAAATAGGATCGGTATCGGCCGATAAAGGTGGGTCCGATGGGGGTCCGATGATGGGGACATCGGACCGAGTAGTGGTGGGAGATGTGACGGGTAAATCCTCAGCAGCGGCCGATGAGGGGGCTGATGGAGAGGGCAGTAGGGAAGACCTGGTCGGCACGGTGTTGGTGAGGAGGAAGTCGAGATCACTAGAGGAGGATCTCGGATGAAGGAGACCAAAGGGAAAACATGTCTCGTCAAAAATGACGTGACGAGAGACGAGGACCCGTCGGGTGGAAAGGTCGAGGCATCGGTATCCCTTGTGAGAGTTGGAATAACCAAGGAGAATACAGGCGGTGGAGCGGGGAGCGAGTTTGTGCGAAGCTGTGGTGGTGAGATTTTGGTAGCAGAGGCACCCGAAAACGCGAAGGTGGGAGTAGTCGGGCGCCGTGCGGTAGAGAAGGACATAGGGAATGTTGTTATGAACAGAGGAGCATGGGCGCCGATTGAGAAGGTACGTCGCAGTAGCCAGAGCTTTGGCCCAATAAGTGGCGGGTAGGTGGGTGTGAAGTAGCATGGTGTGACTGATGTTGTTGAGGGTGCGAAGGAGGCGCTCTGCTTTGCCGTTCTGAGGAGAGGTGTAGGGGCAGGAGAGCCGGAGATGGATGCCCTGCGAGGTGAGGAGGTTTGTAACGGTATGGTTGACGAATTCCGTACCGTTATCGGCTTGGAAAGCCTTGATGGGGAGGTTAAACTGAGTGGATACGTGCGTGACGAAGTGAGTGAGGTGAGAGGCGACCTCGGATTTGTTGATGAGCGGGAAGGTCCAGCAATAGTGTGTGTAATCGTCAAGTATAGCGAGATAATACTGATTACCGGAGACACTTTTAACTGGGGACGTCCATACATCACAATGTATAAGTTCAAATGGACGCGAGGTACAGGAGAGAGAACTAGAAAAGGGCAAATGCACATGTTTGCCAAGTTGACATGAGTGGCAAACTGTGGAGCTGCTGTGAGTACATCGGATGGAGGCGCTGCGACGGAGGGTGGCGACAGCATCGGGGCCGGGGTGGCCGAGGCGAAGGTGCCAAAGGTTGGTGGAGAGGGCGACGCTTGCGTGTGGGGTGGACGGCGCAGCGAGAATGGTGTAGAGGTCACCGCCACTATTGCAGCGAAGGATCTGTCGCTGGGTTGGGATATCCTTCACAGAGAAACCAGACGCGTCAAATTCAATGGAGCAGTGGTTATCTCGTGTGAATTGACGGACAGATATAAGATTGTGAATGAGAGAAGGAACAATAAGAACATTGCGTAGGAGGAGGTTAGTGGTGGATGTAGACAGAGAGGAGTCACCGCGGCATTGGACAGGAAGAGAGTGACCATTGTCGATAGTGACAAAAGGGGAGGAAGAGGGGTGACAGGAGCGAAGTATACCGGCCGATGACACCATGTGTGAAGACGCCCCGGAGTCCAGCACCCAAGGGTGCTGTGGTTGGAGCGTCATCTGGTTGAGGGCAGCGACGAGGCCAGCCTAGTTCCAGGAGGGAACCGACTGGGTAGTTGGGGTTGGTAGCATCGGTTGAGGTGGCAGAACGGGAGCCGATGCCAGGTGAGCCTGGGGATGGGCGCCGAGAACTCCGGGTTGCCAGCCGATGGGGCTGCGTGGCTGGGGCTGGGGCGCCCAGGGGTTGTAGCAGAGCCACGGACCCGTGGGACCGGCAGGGTGGGTAGGGACCGAGGTAGGTCATGGTGGCGTCGGACCCTGCCAGGTCCTGTCTTTGCCTTTGCCCTTGCCTTTCCCGGTGCGAGCTGTGTTGCTGTGGCCGGAGCCATGGCCACCAGGACCGCAGGAGAAAGGGGCAGCTCAAGAAGCTCGGCAGCCATTATTGGCTGCGGCAAGAAGAGCGGTGTGGGCCACTGTCTTCTTATCATTGGCCAGACGGAGTTATTTAAGAGCTAGCATGTCATGAGCCCGGGTGAACGATGGAAGAGGTGTGGCGTTGGCGATGTCATCGGCGGTGTTGGAGAAGCGGGGATTGAGGCCTCGCAGAAGGGCGAGGACGAGTTGAGAGTCGGCCACAGGGTGGCCGACGTCCCGGAGAGCAGCAACCTTGACTTTGAGGCGCTGACAGTACGAGGAGACAGATGAGTTGCCTTGTACCATGGAGTGGAACTCGTTGAGGAGGAAGATGGCGCGAGGTTGCTTGTTGGCCAGGAAGATCCGCTCGATGGCCACCCAGAGGTCCCGGGCGGTGGGGTCGGTATCGTCCATGGCGAGGTCAAGGACAGAGTCGTCGACCGAGCCGAGTAGCCAACTGCGCACGTAGCACTCGGCGATGTCCCACTGAGGATCATCGGGGCGAGGTGGAGCGGAGCCATCAATATGGGACCGGAGGCCGAATTTTCCACAGAGGGATTTGAAGAAGAAAACCCACTTGGAATAATTAGCGTTAAGGTCAAGAGAGATAGGAACGTGAGATTTCACGTTCACAGCAGCGTAGGGAGGGGAGAAGATCGGTGAGGTGGTGCCCGAGGTGTGGTCTGTGGCACCGAGGGCCGAAGCAGATTCGACGACTAGGAGAGTGTTGGAGCTGAGGGCGGACTCGGAGGCCATGACGGGAGAACGGGAGCAAAGAGCCGATGGGAGAGAGAAGCCGATGGGAGTGGGAAGCTAATGAGAGGACGGATCAGCTGATCAAGGACGTGAGAAGCCGATGGGAAGTGGGCAGTGGAGTAGGTGAGGAGTGGCCAGCCGATGAGGAGTGGTTGGCCGATGGGGAGTAGGCAGTGGAGTAGGTGAGGAGTGGCCAGCCGATGGGAAGTAGGCAGCGGAGTAGGTGAGGAGTGACCAGCCGATTAGGAGTGGTTGGCCGATGGGGAGTAGGCAGCGGAGTAGGTGAGGACAGAGTGGGTGGGTTAGAGAGTGGTTTGGTCACGGACGTATGAGGATTCACGTCCGTGAAGAGAAGATTCACGTCCGTGGACTCGTGGAGGCCAAGGAGTGGGGCGGATGCGAAAAAGGCAGGGAGTGGCCGGATGCGAAGAGAAAGTGTTCGCGTCCGGGAGGCAGGGATTCGTGTCCGTGGACACGTGGACACGTTGGACTGGCTCGGACGTGAGGGGAGAAGGTTCACGTCCGAGAGCCGTTGAGCGTGTCGGAAAGGGCAAGAACCAAGGGAGGTTTTCAGCCGATGGAGGGCTAGACATGTCCAGCCGATGGAGACGACTAGCGCAGAGGTGCGCCGGCGTCAAAGAAGGAGAGATGCACGAAACAAGAGGAAGAGCGGAGACGGGTGCGAGGAGGGACGAGGAGGCGGAGCGAGACCATCGCCTGGTCGCGCGGAGGTGGGGCGGAGAAAAGGTGACTGCGGGAGAGACGGGGAGAAGAAGAAATGAAGACGAGAGAGCGAGGGGAGTACCGGGAAGAGAGTCGGCGACGGGAAGAAGACATCGACGACGAAGAGGAAAGAGTCGGCTCGTCGGAGGGAGAAGCTAGCGCGCCAGGATATCTAGACTCGCTCTGATACCATGTAGAAAATATACAGTGACTATGAATCCCCCGTGTATACGAGGGGGTCGGGTCTATATATATACAGCCTAGGCCAGTGGTCTGACTAACAGTAGTAGCTAAGGCATGCGGTTAATCTGTACCTGTCGAAGCAAGTCAGCCAATGTACGAGGAAGTGCTTCAATATTCTTCAGCATGACATTGTAAGGGAATGGAAAGGAGTCCATGTATTTTCCCATGGTTAGCTTGGCACCTTGATAGGATATTTCATGCACGTCAATGGCAGAGCATTCCAAACTCAGTTAATTACGTAACCGGTGCAAACCATGTTACTAAGATTTGGGAGGTACGCACCAGTGAATCCATAATAGATTCCTCGTGACTATCTAGGAGCACATATGCAATCATCCTCTTTCTGTTAAGAACATTCCTTAACGCTTCAAATTTTGCTGACACGAAGCGAACTTCAGAACCAAAAGGTAGGCACCGAGATTTACAAGCTTAAGTGACAGAAAAACTGGTACCTTTTCATGGAACTTCCCATCGGATATTATTAGTATGAGTTTCTGAAGTGGATTTTTCCCTGACGGTGTACATGGCAGTGTCAAGCATAGTGTTCAGATGCATCAAGAGATCAGCAACTGGTTCATCCTCAAGTTTGTTGTCTTGCTCAAACGACAAACTAGATATCATCTGTCATCAGAGAAGGAAAGTGAACAACAACTCATGAGTTTCATTTATTGGAAAGCAAAAGAGCATGCAATCAGTTACATCAAACTTACATTCGTTCCCGCTTTTCCATTGAATACCTGATCAAAATTATGTAGCACTTTGACATTTCCCTTTTAACCAATACTTGCAACTGCAAAATGTCCAGCCTCAAGTTGTGACATGGCCCGGCAGACTGTAACTAATGCTTCAATAGCCAATTTTCCACACTTGCCCTTGGACATACTCCACGAATCGTCTACGGCAATAACCACTTGGTAATTACGTTTATTAGGTTTAGTACGGCGCAACCATATCTTATCCCTGCGGAAATGACTTGCAATATATGGAATAACCTGAAAAAATAGCAATGCTCCATCATATGAGTGAATACCTTAAAGATTGTAAAGCTTGTTTTAGTATAAGACAAGATCGTGGGAAATAGAAGTACCTTCTTCATGTTTATTCTCTTTCCAGTTCTGTAATCTCCTTGAAGCTTACTTGCAAGAGTTTTTTCCAGGACAAGGCGCAATTGCTCAGCTAGTTCTTGGGACAACTTCATATTTATGAGCTTAACACTTTTCCAGTCTTTCATATCTTCATCAGTGATGTCCACTTCCATCTGGGTAGAAAACTCCCTACAATTGACTAAGTCGTCAGATAGAACTGTTTTCTCATCTGCTGGAGGTCATTTGAACGAAAAAACAATCTCCAAAAGCGTTATCTGTTTCACCTTGAACTGAATCCTGAACAGATGTATCAGTTTGAATATCTCTATGCTCAAAGTTGTTGGCATTTTCGGACTTGGTACATGATTGTGAAGCTTGCAGATGTGGCACTTCAAGGTTATGATCATCTCCAGGTGTACTATCAGTATTATGTTCCTCTTTCTGCACATTATTTTCATCCTCCATGGAAGACTGTTTGACTTGCAGTTCATCATTAATTTGATCAGCTGTTGCGTTGCCCAGTGCCTGAGAGGTGTTCTGCTCACTGTCTGTCACATAACGAAATTCAGTAGCACTTTCATCATCAACATGTTGTTCAGCTTCTGGTTGATGATCCTGCATATCAGCTGAGACTTTGGCTCATTCTTTCCAGTCCGCCATTGCATCTCCAATGCTCCTAAAAGGATTTGTCTGTTTAAGCTGCGATAGTTGAGCATCAGTCTGTAACTCTGGCTTGGAGCTAGATAATAGTCTAGAGCCATCACCAGAGTTGGGCATAGATAACTCCAGACTAGGGACTTCATTGTTTGAAAAATTAACAGGAGGAGCAGCTGTACTGTTCATATCAGTGCTGTTGGCCAAGTTTGATTCAGATTCTCTGTTAGAGTCTATTTCGACATTATTGGGTTGTATACCTTGTGAAGGATGTTCAAGTGACTCAATCTTTTGATGTTGTTCATTCTCCATGTTATTTGTCTCCATCTGTCCATCTTCAGCATGCTCCTGTTCCCCATCAATCTCATTGTCACCATGCTGTGCCATCACCCTTTGGTTCAGGAAGTTCAGGTCCTGTACGATCATCATAGGCATCAGCTTTGTCCATTACATCATCCGTATCCTGATCAACATCCTCACAAGTAGTAGGATCATCCTCCAAATTATTATTCTTGCCTTCATCATCACAATCTGTCTCCGTGAGATCTTCTTCAAGAGCACCTTCATCCTTTGCTCTCAGTTCCTTGTCATTCTTCTCTGTCTCCTTGACTGATGAACCCGACTCATACTTCTCAGTGGATGTGTTAGGATCATCATCTTCGTCCTTATCCCAAGATTTCTTGCCAACCATTTCGCTTGCATCAGTATCACCCATCTGATTCTCCAAGTACACGTCATCATCCTCATCGCCTGAATCCTTGCCTTCAGGATCCTCAGAAACATCAGATAACTCCGCATTAAAATCTTCTTGCATTTCAACTGCATCATCATCATTCTTAGGAGCTTGATCTGGCTTACATAGAGCGTCCTGTTCAAAATATCAGGAAAAATGGTTGGGTTCCTTTCTTTCTATTCTACTCCAAATCGAAAGAGGAATGGAGCGACAGTCAAGAATGGAAGCATTGTTTGATCGCGCTAACCATTTCATTAGTTGTCCACTCTAGTTGTGATATATCATCTATTTTAGAACTTGCACTTTCTTGGCCCTTCACCCTCACCCATGCCAGTTCCAACTGCATCCTTCTGTGGTCCATCTGAGGCATTTTCATTTGTATCTGCTCACCGCCAAACTTCACGGGGAGGGTACGACCGGGCCGAGCGGAGGTCCGATCGGTGAGAGACGGCGATTCGGTCACACGAAGGCCTAGAAGATCTGTTTAGCTTCAGTATATGTTCTTAAGCTTCGAGGTTTGAGAGTGTACCAATCAATTTGATTCTATAATTAACAAGGAGAGAGAATGAGACCCATGAGCCGATCGGCCGATGGGCCTGTCTGGCTCTCCCTATCGGCTGGGTGCCGATAGGGAAGGCAGCACTCGAGCATCAGCTGAACAGCTGATGGACACGTGAGAGACAGACACGTGTAATATACTAAAAGACCTATTGGCCAAAGAGCCAATGACGCTCCACGGCATCCGAAGCGCGGAGCGGAGCCCGATCCCTCGCGAAGCCTCGTGGCCAGTGACTGAGGTAACGGCGCTATCAGGATCAGCCTCGATAGATTAGATCGAACCGAGATAGTATGAGGCTGGGGACTAATGATACGGAGACGACGGAAATCTAGACCAAACGTGATGACGAAGGAGAAAAATGGGAGGTCATCGGCTATCTAACGGCCGAATCATCCGATGCGGGTCTACACTTAATCCCATCGCCCGCTCGAGCCGATGGGGAACGAGACCCGCTAGATCTCGAAGCTGGCCAAGTCAGACGCGAGCCCTAGAAGATGAGACAGTACCAAGATGCGTCCGACGCGTTCGGATCGATCTCTAGCGGATCGATCGTTGGATGATACACGAGACGGATACAAGGCCTGCGGTGAGGATCGGCTACTCATTCAGATGAGACGCCGCGCGAAGATCCGCTGGGACGCCGGCTCGAACCACCGTCGTTGATCTCATAGGTTGAACCTAACCGATGCAGCACAAGACCGTTGACGGAGGAGGAAGCCCGACACGCCAGTGAACCTCGCGTGGACATGATACGACACGCCTGATCGGGCCACAAGAAATCGTATAAAAGACACACCGACTGTAAAGCCGATACCACTCCGGATATGATGGGCGATGATGAACAAGGAGCGGTGTCTAATCCTCCCACAGCACGAGACCAGTCGCTCATTGTGGTAATGCCGCTAGCACCGATCTCAAAGATTAAACCTAACCGACACAGTACGAAACCGAGGCCAACGACAACAACAAGGCGGACACTAGATCAGTCGTGCTGAAGGAGGGGTGGAGGGAACCCATCGGCTAGCTGAGCCAATGAGAGGATCTCTTTGAAGATATGCATGCATCAATGCACCAGGTATGACGTCCGATGAAAGTCTCTAAAGACGGGTGCATATCGGCTCCTCAGTCGATACGCTGGACGTGTTGCTCAAGGCATAGATAACTCATCGGCTAAGCACTCCGATGAAATATCGGGCAGAAACCTACAGGCCTACGACTCAACTCTATTGTCGGCAGTCTCATAAGTCAAATCTAACCGATGCAGCATGGGACTGACAACGGCAGAGAGAGCTTGGTAAACCGATAGATCTCGCACGGACGTGATGTTATACACTCGATCTAACTAAGAGATCGAAACTAACCGATGCAACTTTAAACAGAGCAAGATATATCAGAAAAATGGCAGAATTTACCCCTTCACCGGAGATCGAACTTAACCGATATAGCCCCACGTCGAGAGCCCGTCGATAAAAACCTAGACAAGTTAGGATGATGATGCGCCAAAATTGTATTGACCGATTGGTTGATCGATTGATCGATATCTTACAGGCTTCTAGGAGATCTATATTTATACCCTAACATTGTAAAGTCCGACGCGATTACAATATGCATCGGACGTTATTTTCTAAAAAATATAGAAGAAAAATATCTCTAAGAAAGTTAACTGAACTAACTAAACCTTCATATTATAAGATACGATTTATATAGATAAATTACCTTGCCGTAAGTCTGTTAACGTCAAAATTTGGAAAGACCAGCGATAGATTGGAAAGACGATCGACTTGAGCGTAGTAGTGTTCGATTGCTATAGGAAAAAGGCCGATCGGATTGAAGCAAGAAAAGACTCGGTTCTAGAATAGAAGATTATCTGGATAAGAACGACTTTGAGGAGGAGCCATGGTTCACGGCAGGGTAGTCTATTCTATCTTATATGGATAAGAAGATTTAGTTAGTTAACTTTCTTAGAGATATTTTCCTTTATCTTTATTAGAAAATAACATCCGATGGTTGTTGTAAACGCGTCGGATTGTGTAAACTCAGGGTATAAATATAGAAAATATGTAATCATCAATCTTTTGATCAATACAATCTCAACGTATCGCCACCCTAGTTCATCTAGGTTTTACCGGCGGGGTCTGGCTCTCGACGTGGGGCTGCATCGATTAAGTCCGATCTCTGGCGAAGGGGTAAGTCCCGCCACTATCTCGATATATCTCGTTCTGTCTAAGGCTGTATCGGTTAGGTTCGACCTCTTAAACCGATAGGATGTATCGCACCACGTCCGTGCAGGGTCTATCGGTCTATCAAGCTTTCTTTGTCGTCATCGGTCTCGTGCTGCATCAATTAGGTTCGACCTACGAGGCTGCCGATGGTGGAATGAGCTTTAGACCTATAGATCTCTGTACAGCATTTCATCAGAGTGTTAGCCGATGAGTTATCTATATGATGAGCAATACGCCCAGCGTATCGGCTCCTCGGCCGATACGTACTAGGTCTTTAGAGGCTTTCCTTTGAGTACCACGCCAAGCGCGTCGGCTTTCCAGCCGATGTGCGCCTGTCTTTAGAGAGACATCCTCTCATCGGCTCAGCTTAGCTAGCCGATAGGTTCGCTTCGTCCTTACTTCAGCACAACCGATTCAGCGTCCATCATCCTGTCGTCATTGGCCTCGGTCTCGTACTATCTCAGTTAAGTCTGATTTTTGAGATTCGGTACCAGCGGCGTCGTCACTGCGAGCGACGGGTCTCGTGCGGCCATCTCCATCCTATGTCTCCATCGGTTCTGTAGCCGATGGATCAGGGCATAGTATCTTTCGACTGTCGCTTACGCCTACATCGGCTCCTCAGCCGATGAAAGGGCACCCTAATTCCTATCGGCGACCAGCCGATAGCAGGAGCTATCCAGACGCGACCGATGACTAACTCGATCCTATCGGTAGCCAGCCGATAACGAGGGCTCGTATCGGCCTGTCGTCCGACTGACCCGTTTTGTCTCACCTCTTTGTCAATTGTAGGGTCAAATTGACTGGCACGCTCATACCCGCACTGTCGCGTTGGAGCCGACCGAACCCACGGGCCTCGGCGCACGTACCTCGAGCCACGGAGAGAAGCCAACCGGCCTGCACTGAAGCTAAGCAGACCTCCCAGGTGTCGACGTGCTTGTGTCAGGATCCGACGCGAACAAAGTCCCACGGCTCCTCCTTAGACCCGGCCTCATTTGAATAGTCTTCTATAATTGGACCGAATTCTTTCTCGCTTTCTTCGATCGGCCTCTTTCCTATAGTAATCGGAATCTTCTTTACTAAATCAATCGTTTTTCTAATCTTTTTTCTAGGCTTATTAAATTTTGACGTTAACAGTATCATCAGCAGAACCAAAGCCTTCTGCAAATAGATGAATCAAAAGGCCCCCAAGTGCATGAGTCATTTCAGATGTCTGAAACCATCGGAAAATAGGATTAGGAATTTTTCTGAAACTGTTTTACCCGAAACGGGTAGGAGATAAGAAGAAAACTGATGAAGCATGAAATACTTACTGTTCTATGAGCTTCTAAAAGTTCAGAAAGAATACCTTCAGCTGTTGACAGGACCAAACCAAGCAAAGCATGAAGATGCATCAATTGCATCACTATACTAGAACGCAACACAGGTTTAATGTCGACCAGCCTCCTCTGTTGGTAATAAGTCAGAATTAGTTAATGTAGCAAATATATACAGTTCTGTAGAGATCTAAACACGATGTGCAAAAAGTGAAGGGGCATACCACAGATAACAGTAAGTTTTTTACTAGCATCACACAAATGGCACATTTGAAGGTTCATGACATATGTCTGCAAAATATCTTTCCACAAAGTAATATTTTCTTCCAATGAATCATGAGTTCCATCAGTGGATATTCCAAGATCAGTGAGCCTTCCAACACCACCAATAGCTAGTGAAAAGATTTCATTAAAGGCTTCTGCGTATGATGCTTCAAGATTGTGTAGGACATCAGAGGGTAACATATGTTTGTCTTCATCAACTTCTCTGGACAAAATTGCCATTGATAAATTCCCCTGCGACAATAATGCATATTTAAGCACCACAATATCCAGAAAACAGACAAGAAATGAAAAGTAAAATAAAAGCTTTTTGAAAAAAATGTATGTGAAGTGCATATAATTGCCCCAAAATAGGGTATACTTGCGACCAGTCACTCCTAAAAGAATAAAATAGAGAAATTAAAGAAGCTATAAAGTTCTGTGATGTTTTCTTTTTGGGATCTATAGCTCCTTGTCCTATGTGTAGCACAGTGAAGTGAACACTAGACAAAACACAGATACTTAGAAAAAAATCCTCGGTGTTAACAGTCTAGCCATCAAAATACAATACAACTTGCTGCATCCATTGACATCACTATATATATAAGCGATGAAACGACTCAAGGAAGAAGCCTTTGGAATGGTGTTGGAGCAAACTTGAAGTAGTTTAACAACAAAGTTGTTAGGTCACTGTTATATATATGGCATATTTCCACTTGTATGCTGTGGTTGCATAGAGAATCATAAGTGAAATGATCAAGAATTGAAGGTGATGGTAATTAGTATGTACAGTCTGATATAGAATTATCTAAACTACAAACCAAATGTGCACTGTGATTCATTAGTGGTGAGCATATATGTAAATAAGTTGCTAGTCTACAAAACAGACAAACCAGCGCTTACAGGTTTTTTGTTTCAATTCCTTGTCATTGATGGCTGATCCTGGTAATGGTTTTTAAATTACTCTTCCAGCACATGACATACTAAAGCATACAATGTATAAGCTCTAAACATATATCAGCTGCTAGCTAAGATACCGACTAATGAGGGATTTTTAAGCCCTAACACATGTCAGCTTCGTATTGATCCATAAAATTGCATGTTTGAGGATTCCAGCTCGCCATATTTGCCAACACAGGAGAGACAATTTAACCCTCCACAGGAGGCAAGGCTTTCCTTAGGTGCAGTCACTGGACAAATTAGAATTTTAATCACAAACAGACTGTTGCTCTTTGTTCCCCAGTATACATGATCTTATACATCAGATTGAGTACATTACCTTTACATTTTGATAACAGGGCTTTCAAGGGGCTATGCATCACCTAAGTAAATGGCATAGCTCTCCACTAACTTTGTCATTACAAGTGCACAACTTTTAGTGTTTTGTGATGCCTGTTTATCTCACACAAAGTTGTGGTCGTGGGAATTATGGTGTTTCACTGTGTTGAACCTAACCATACAATCCCATACATGACGGTGTCCATCAAAGATAACAACAAAAAGCGCAATGCAGACCCAAATAATCAAACAAGCTTAACAAACTTAACCCCCAAACTTAAACGAACTCAAATTCAAAGCAATCCTCCAGCGCAATGTTGACCCAAATAATCAAACAAGCTTAACAAACTTAACCCCCAAACTTAAACGAACTCAAATTCAAAGCAATCCTCCAGTTTTCATGATATCAGAACTATATAAAATCCATTTAAATTAACTACATAGCGTGGAGTATTATTGCTTATCGAGGCAGTTGTTCCGGTGAGTTGAGCACAAAACTAAATTGGAGAGTCGAATTTTGCACTGAATCCAACTATACAACACTACAACCTACAGAACGAGCGGATAGGACTACCCGGAATTTAAATTTCACCAAATCATGGCACGAACAGCAAACAGTAGAAGGGGAAATGTCCATTAGTTTACCTGAGCAAGTAGGGGGAGAGGTCGAGAGCGCGGGCGAGCGCGAGGCACGCGAGCTCGTGCAGCCGCAGGCCCCTGTCCCTGGATAGGTAGAACTCGATTACTCGGACGTCCCCTTCCCCTGCCTCCTCCCCCTGCCGCGCGGCGTCGTCCGAGCGCAGGGCGGGCGCCCCCGCGGCGCGGAGCAGCTCGACGGCGCGGTCGAGGAGCGCCGGCGCGAGCGGGAGGAAGCAGCCGACGACGGGGACGGTGTAGCGCGGGTGGAGCAGCGGCTCCGCGAGCGCGGCCGCGACGTCCTCGCTGGAGGGGGGGGCCTCGGCGGAGGCGAGGGTGAGTACGCGCGGCGGTGGAGAAGCTGCCGTCGAGCGACATGGCTGGCGGCAGCGGCAACGGGAGAAGGGAACGTTTGGGAATCGTTGGTGCGTGCGTATATATGGGGGAGGCGCGAGGGTTCATCATTTCAACCGACATACGGTTGATCGCTTTGATTGATCGAATCAATCCGTGCAGTGCTACATTGGACGGTGTAGATCACTGCATTTTTTACTTTTTAGTCTTTTTTTTAAAAAAATTATTTTATAAATAAATTTTTTTAAGCGCCGGTTGTCAATAGCATGGCGTCGCGCTGTGCTACAGTGTCGCTGGCAATTTTGCCAAAAGGTGATGTGGCAAGGGATCCGTGCTAAGCGTCGACCCTACCCCATACAACCCTACGCTAATAATTTTAAATTCTAAATTTTATTATAGTATATATAATATTAATTTTTACTATACTTATGATTAAATATATAATTTTGATTTCACTTACTTTTTAAATTTAATATTCCTATAATAATACTTAAATTTAACATAATTATATCTAGGTTTAAATTTTAATATATCATAGCTGTATTAATTTTTATTATATCTATAATAATACAAATGTAATATACTGGTATAATTAAATTTTAAGTTTACTACGCTTATGACATAATTAAAATTTTCTATTAGATTGTCTAAGTACTAAATTTTGCTATTCTTGTATGTGTCATATTTTTTCACAAACCCTTAAAATTTATTATCATAAATTTTGCTATTCTTGTACATGTGTCATATTTTTTCACAAACCTTTAAATTTTATTATATCATAGGTATACTGATTTTACTATGCATCATAATTTAAAATTTTTAAATTTACTGTACCTATAAAATAATCAAAATTTCCTATTACTATGTCTATAGATTGAGTTATACATGTATCCTATTTTTTATGACATTAAAATTTGAGATTATAAATATAGGTATGATAAATTTGATTATGGCATAAGTATAGTATATTTAGAGAGTTATGGTATAGGTATAGTAAAAAATAATATATCTATAGTAAAATTTAAGAGTTACATAGGCATGATAAAATTAATAGGTTTAGGCATTTCTAATTTTGAGAGAAGCATAGTGAAAAAGGACACATAGGCGTTTTAGTATATTAAATTTTTATTGATTAAATTTGACTATAACGTGTAACAAATTCGAGAAGTTTAAATTATGATATAGGCTTAGACATAGTATACCTATGATATGATATAGTAAAATTTATGTAGGGGGAATTTTTAGAGATAGGTATGAGGCGGAAAAAAATGCTTATGGAGTGTGTTTGGTTGGGGGGATTTTTTAAGAAGGAAATGTGAGTTAAGAGAGATATGGCTATTAACCAGAGAATCTAGGATCCACCTGGGTCACAAACCCAAAATTACAATTTTGCCCCTGGTTTTTATATGTGTGTGCATTCCTCATCAATTCCAATAGCCTCAACACATGAAGGAGGCCATTTTGTTCAAGTTGCCGGCTGTATGATACTATGGATCAGGTGTGAAAAAATGTTTGGTTGGGGAAATAGAGTTTTGGAGGGATGGGAATGGAGAATTGGTTGGGGACATGGAGTTTTGGAGGGATGGGAATGGGAAATTGAGAGAGAAACTCTGTGTTTTAATATCTAGGAAGAGAGTAGGAGTTGGGAGGGAATTTCTCCCTTTACATTATCAAGATAGATTTGAACCGTGCGTCCTCTCTTAAAATATAATCCCACATAAACCCTGTCACCAATTTCTTTCCATCTTACCAACACAATGATTTAAGAATAGAAATCAAATTCTCGTCTTAATGTTACCATAAATTATCCCTTTAAACTCTCAATCCCCTTTCTTAAATTTACCGACCACATCCATAGGGGCAGAGAAAAATGGGCAGAACAATCTAAAGTTTTTCTTTTTACATTTTGGATTTCCTGCTGACTCCGGAAAGATGGGCCGTTAGCAATTGCAAACCGGCCCATGGACTGAAGCAAAACTTTCGTTCCAACCCATCGTGGCCCATCGCTGACTCCTACCACGCTCCATCTCAGCCGACCTCCCTCGGCACCCCAACCCCATCCGGAGAAAATCTGGAATAAACCCCACCCCCCAGCACGGCGGCGCCGCTCCTCCGAAACCCTCCTCCCGCCGCCGCCGCCCGCTGGCCGCCGGAGCTAGCCAGGCATGACGACGCGCATCGCGCCCGGGGTGGGCGCCAACCTGCTCGGGCAGCACTCCGCGGAGCGCAACCAGGACGCCACCACCTACGTCGGCAACCTCGATCCCCAGGTTAGTTAGGGTTACCCCGTGCACCCCTCTCCTGCCCGTCCCTCTAGATGTGCTCCTTGTGCCCCCCGTAGAGAGGGCTTGTAGCGCCCATGGCATATTTGGCAGTCGGTTGGTGGTGTTCGTCCTGTCGCCACGAGCACAGCCTTCTATCGATGATGTTGTGAGTTCCGTTGGTGCTTGATAGATTAACGATTGTTCCGCTCGTTGAGTTAATTGGTCGCTGTTCAGTGACAAAGGTGCGTCCTCATGTTGATTTGTTCCGCCCATTGAGCTAATTCTCCAGCGCCTGCTAGCGTCAGGGGCTGTCGATTCGTCTCGTGCGTCCTGACGGGGTTGGAAGATTTCGGCACAATTCCATACCAGCCCGGGTGGTGAGGCAGAGGTAGAGAGAAGCCCTCGCCCAACGTGGTAGCGTTCAGCGAGGAAAATGAGTGCCCACGTTGCTGGATTTGTGTTCGAATAGGCTTAAACGAAGTGTTGGCAGTTAATTTCCATGTCAATTGAGAGATTGGAAAGCATTGCACAAGAAAGAATCGTGGTCGGAGGAACTGTGCAGACCCTCCTAGGTGGTCTGTTTATAACCTGGACTTTGTGTACCATGCATGATATTAGCGTTGTTGGTGGAACTGTTCGAATTTTTCTAGTTGGTATGTTTGTATGCCCTGAAAATCTGAATGAAATACTTGTAAATTGCGTGTAACAATGCTCCAAATCGGTGTATGATATTTCAGGAAATGACACGTTTTCACGTTGAATTATGTTAGTTTGGATATTTAAGCATTTGATAGCTACCCTTATGTCTCTCCCCACAGGAAATTATAAGCACATTATCTATGTGATCATACATTATCACAACCACTAATTAATTGTTTTATATTAACAAATTATTATAACTGCTAAAGGATCTTATCCTTCATGTAAAAATAACTTATGGTCTTATCTCCTGTGTAAGAAAACATATGGTCCCTTTGGAGGTCTTATTTCCATGCAATTATGCTGACAATTGTACCTGTATTTGACAGGTTTCAGAAGAGTTGCTATGGGAATTATTTGTCCAAGCAGGCCCTGTTGGTAAGTGTCAGTTTGTTCCCTGATAGTTTGATTCATTTTGATCTGCAATTATTTTTTCAGCATAATGTTTGTGCTATACATCATGGAATAAATGTTTACCTTGGATATCATATGGAGTCACTATTATTGAGACTGATTAATGGAGTTCCTTTTCGTCAACTTGTAGTTAATGTCTATGTCCCCAAAGACAGAGTAACAAATCTACACCAGGGCTATGGATTTGTAGAATTCAGAAGTGAAGAAGATGCAGATTATGTAAGTCAATGCAGTTTTTCTCTTATCTATTTATTTTTCAACTGTACACTTCCATATCCAGTCTATGCAGATTTTTTTCTCTTATCTATTTATTTTTTGTAGGCTATTAAGATTTTGAATATGATCAAGCTTTATGGAAAACCAATAAGAGTAAACAAGGTAAGTACCTCTTTTATAATCTCATCTCCCTCTTTTCAGTACTTCTCTCTTGTATTTCTAGCTGAGGATGCTCATGGGTCCCTTGAATTGTTGAATTTCATGACAGCTAGTTGATAGTTTAATACTAGTGTTTGAGTTGAAATGATTCTTCCTCAGAACATCAACAGGCCAGATACTCTGATTTGTTACCGCATGCAAATATGTTTTCAGAAACTAATATTATTCTGAAATAAATAGCTGGGTTCATTCAACTTAATATCAACAAATCATTTTGGTTTAGTAAACTCTTATTGGCAGGGATCTGTAGTTTACATTTAATTCTCAGATTGTTTTTTTTTCAGTGTACTGTTTCTAAAACTTCCATTGTATCTAAACATTTTGCTAAATATAGGATTTGAATACCACATGGTAACATAATTATCTTTTCTTATTCCAGGCTTCCCAAGACAAGAAGAGCTTAGATGTAGGGGCAAATCTTTTTATTGGCAACCTTGATCCGGTAAAAAATTGTGGTCTTACCTTTTCTTTATTGATGCTCATTTGCACAGTAAGAATGTCTAATGGCTTTGTGTTCTGTGTGCAGGATGTTGACGAAAAGCTCCTGTACGATACCTTCAGTGCATTTGGAGTGATTGTGACTAATCCTAAGGTGGCATTCATGAAAACTTTTTACTGCATTGGACTGCTTATGAAAATTGTTCTGTGCATACAACTAGGCTTTAGAAACTTACAGTACGTCTCTTATGATCTGGCTATGCATTACTATCTGATTTATGAGCATTCCTCTTTTAAGAAGCCAAGAAGCAAACAGGAACAGTACCTATTCAGTGGTATTTAAGACAACCTGGTATCCCTAATGTGTTCATCATAGTTCAGCAGAATTTTTGCCTAATAGTATTTAGTTCCAAAATGCTAGGGGCTTATTAGCTCAGGAAACTATTCATTTTAATTCTTATCACGATAATACTGCAGGTATTTGATATGTTATAATTTTTTGTTCCCTTTTCCATTGCCATGCTGCACAGATTGTGTTCTTAGTCCCTTAGCATCAATCTATCTTGCCAAGTACCAACTCTGTTTCAATCAGATAAATTATCTATCTTTTAACATGTACTTTAATTGTTTACCTTGCAATGTTAATAGCGTATTTCCTAAGTTCCAGTGTTGACAATTGACATACAGTAATTTTCTTTGACAAAATTCTATGTATCTTTGTAGATAATGCGAGACCCTGAAACTGGAAATTCACGAGGCTTTGGCTTTGTGAGCTATGACGCCTTTGAATCATCTGATCAGGCTATAGAGGTAATGCAATTGCCACAATAATTTTCTGTATTTTGCTTCTTCTATTTTTTGCATGTGTTTTACCTTATATGCCACAATTTCCCAGGCAATGAATAACCAACATCTATGTAACCGGCCAATTACTGTCTCTTATGCCTACAAGAAAGACACAAAAGGAGAACGCCATGGCACACCAGCAGGTATTGTGTTTTGAATTAGTATTGTTTTATTATTATTGGTCTGTTTGGGTTCCTTGCCCATTGAGGCACACCTATGTGAATATTCACTTAAAGATCTTGAATTGACTCTTTATTGCCTATTCTGTTGTTCCATTTCCATATATCCATGCCAAATTTCTGTTCTTGATTCTGAAATGATAAATTTCCTGACGTTATCCATCTTTGTGCCCTGGAAAATGCTAGAATTGAGTTTTGAGAGAAGCTCTCTTGTGGTGTTGAATCTTGTGCTGGCATCTTCAACCCTTTTTAGTGTTCAATTATTAGATCAATAGAATCTTTGAAGGTTCACAAAGATGATTATCTATATAAATTTATTTTGAGTATCCGTAGTTTTGTGGATACGGTGGATAGGCATCTTATTTGTCACATGGAAGTGATATTCGCTCTTACTATTGCCATCCATTCTATGTGCTGTCGATATCTGAAATTCTGAATTCTGACTACATTATGATTTACTAAAATTTTGTTCCAACATATTGTTACAATCATAATGATTGATTCTGTTCTTGTGTTGACAGAGAGATTGCTAGCAGCAAATAACCCAGGTTCTCAGAAGAATAGGCCACACACTATGTTTGCAAGTGGTCCACCTATGCAAGGGCTTGCAAATGGTGCAGCTGTTCCTCGACCTTTTTCCAATGGGACAGTCCCAGCACAGATTCAACACATTCGACCGCCACCACCTCCTATGGCACAATTCCCTCCCATGCAGATGAATGGTCAGCCTGTTTGGTCGGTTCCACAGAATGCACAGTTACCTCCCCAAATGCCACCGCAGATGCATTACAGACCTGCAGTGAGACCACCTCCACCAAACATGATGCCGCCCCCTCCTCTTGGCATGGTAAGGCCCCCACCACCACCTGCCAGTATGCCAGCACCTATGTGGAGGCCACCCCCGCCGCCACAACAAGCTGGTGGGATGCCACCACCTCCTATGTCCATGCCACCACCGCCGCCACCTCCTTCTGGTTAAACATATGCTGGCGAAGGTTACATACCATATGGCACGTTGTAGCTGTAGACTGTTGATGTTGCCGCCTTTCTTATATTTCCATGTAACTTGCAAACACTAGAAGAAGATCAGAATTCAGGGTTTAGCTGACAATGATACAAACTCTCGAGGTTAACTGTATTTTCTTGGAAATGCATGAATTTTGTGGTTAGCTGTACTTGTTCTTGTTATTTCTGCTGCTGTGCTCTGCGTTTCTACTTATGACAATTATGGATTATCATCCATGATTTGCCATGACATTATTTACTGATAGAATTGTTTAAGTCAATTGGCGACATGACCTTTTTTTTCTTCTGAAACTATTTGGTGACATGGTGCTATTTTTCTTGCAGTACTTTCGGCTCTTGAATCATCGCTACCTGCTCGAAAGCAGAAGCGGTTTGCCATGGCCGAATCGATCTGTCTGGCCACGTTCGGAACTACACTGTAGTTATATGGTTTTTAAAATACTAAACAGTGTTTTTACAAAAATTTTCCAACTTATAAAAATTGTATTGTTTTTTAAAAAGTTTACTATAACTAATACTTTATTAATTATTTACTATTTAACCTCATTATACACCATCATCTTTTTTTCTCTTTCCTCACTCGGAGTCTGTATACCTAACGGAAATCAGTCCTTTTAAAACCCGTGCAATAATTCAGCCGATCCATGGCCATGAAAACTTCAGCCTATTAAGGTGTTCAAACAAATTAGGCTCAAATTATGTCCACAATCGAATTCGTCCACCACCAGCCCATAACCTGAATAAGTGCAGCCCACCTCTGAACTAGGGCAAATTTGGCCCACCATAAGTACATGGATTGATTCAGCCCTAATAAAAATTGGCCCTCCAAACAATCAGCCTACGGAAGAAAATGGCGGAGTTCACGGAATTTGCCACATCGACGGGCACAATAGAACGGCCTAAGTTCTAGAATTTGCTCATCTTTGTTTTCTCTTAAATCATAAATTTGTGATTCCTCCGTCATAGAATGGGATTACAGAGAGGTTAGAGTTAATAATTAAGTTAGGCTGGATAATCCCATTCCCCTTTGCAACAACTAGAGTGTCTAACCCTGCAATATTATTCCCATCCATGTGCTCATTACATGGTGGATATCACTGTTGCCTACCTCCCTAGTGTCAACACTTTTTTTGCCTCCTTTTCCTTCCCCCTTTTTCCTACCTTTCCAATTGAATCATAATGAAGCATCTTACAAATCACAATGGGTGCAAACAAACAAGAGCAGCAAGTGCAAGAACCAATGTAGTCAATTGCCATGTCAGGTCAGCTCGGCAGCTCCAATTACCGCCGCTGCCATAGACCATCCCGAGATAACCGTATCCCATCCCACCGGCGTCCCCGCCTCCTTGGCCGGCGGTTCCCACTCCGGCGTCAACGACGCCGTTGTACGCCGCCGCCTCGCCGTTGTCCCTGCCAAAATCAAACATCACCAAACTATCTTATACAAGGGAGGACCTCTATTCAAACTCTAAGAGAAAAAAGGAAAGAAAAATAGTTGACTGGACAAACAATAATTAAAATTAGTGTATTAGAGTTAGTATAAAGATAATGTGTTATATATATCACGTCTTATTTAATAAGTTGCTTATATGGATAAAATTAGAGGGAGCATCCACCTCTACTATTAAACTTACTCTATCATGCTCCCCCAGGTTATACACTCTACTCAAGACTCGAGAGCACGCATGTTGCTGAGCATGCGTCTATCTTTTCGATCCTGGCTACTTTTGGCATCCAGCGAAGAAATGAAAAAGAAATGGACACTATGGATGTATTTAAAAGTGATGAAAGATAGAAGATTATTTAATTTTTATAATAGCTATTTAATGATATAAGCAATAAAATTAACTATTATAAAGCAGAAATTTTATTTTAGAAAGATAAGATGAAAAAAAATTATATAGAAATTAAAAAACACACCATTTAACCGTTCATAAAGGCAAAGAAAAAAATCTTGAATGTTCAGCACTTAAAACGCAACCATATCATGGCCTCACTGGATGGATCATCCGACATGACCGGCTACCAAAAGGTACTAAAACTGATTCAGTTTTTATGCATAATCCGGAGGCGGATTGACGGCATTTTTTATGCCAACATACTCGTAGCAAACAGAAAAAACGTGAAGTCTAATGCAATGATGTACTACCATTATTCATGTAGATGTAAACTGTCTTTTGTCAGCTTGATATGAATGGGCAGCTAGCTTGCCACGGTTTCAGAAAAGAATGGCAGAATGGAAATGCAATGGGCAATAGCGGCAATGATCGGCAGCATTCCAGTGCATTTGCCTGCCCGTGCTGCTGACCATTTTCCCACTTTCGCCCATCCCACGCGTGTAGAACAGTAGTGTGTTAGGTGTAGACTGGTGAGTCTGTCATCCCCGCCACCAACTCCTCTAAACTGACGTGTGGAACTTGCTTGAAGGCCAATTTTACATTCAGATATCTTATGTCTCCAGCCTCTACTTTTAATGGTTCAAAAGAAATTGTTAAAAAATAAAAATAAATAAAACCCTAATTAATTTTTAAAATAAGTTCTAAATATTTTTTTATTTGCAGTATGTCGATAAGATTTTTTTAATCTCGTAACAAAGTACATTTTACTAGTTTATAAAAAAAATACTAGCAGTGTACTACCCGAACCAGTACTTGGGCCTACTGGCGGACAAGACAAAGTTGCTTTATTTATCCTGGTGTGTTTAATTAACCTGCTTTTGTCGGGCCGCTAGTGCTAGTACTCCTCTCGGTAATCTTGCACTATGAATACTTAATTTACTTCGACCTACGCAACTAAGGTGTGTTTGAACGAGAGAAAAGGGGAAAAAAGACGATTATGAAAAGGAAGAAAACTTATTAATAAATAATTATATTAAGTATTAGTTATTATAAAATTAATATAATTTTTAAAACAAATTTTAAATAAAATTTTTTTCTAAAAAATATATCGATTAGTAATTTAAGAACATGCTCACGAAAAAAAACAAGTGAATTAAACTTCAGTCCATCAGATTCATCAGATTCGAAAAGAGCCTAAGCCACTAACCTCTGTCCTGCGATCCTGCTTTACCAACTACAGTACCCTTAGTACAATCTCAAGTTCTTAACCTGTCCTGCAGTCCTGTCCTATGATATTTTTCGTCAAATTTTGATTACATTTTGCTTTTTCGAATTAAATTCCCGAAACCATTCGTAATTTTACGCGGAATATAGCTTCTTCCTGCGTCGAAGTTTCGTCGAAAACGTAAACCCTGCTGCTACCTGCTAGCTGGGCAACCTGAGCAAGCTTACCAAACGGACGAGGAGCAGCTCTACCGGAAATCTCTCCATTCCAGGGCGACGACAAAGGGTCATCGTGCGCCCGTCCGGCGACCGGAGGTGGCCGTTAAAGGCAGGCGCCGCTACTGCGTTAAAAAAAAAAGACGGCCCAACCAAAAAGACGCTCTACGTGGGGCTGGGGCCCACACGTCAGTGACCCCACGAACCGGCGGAGATTTCACGCCGCGGGGCCCACGCGGCCCCACCACCTCAGCTAGCTACACGTCGGATTCATTCATCAGCCGTGGAAAAAGCGCAGGGGAAGAAGGGGGGGTACCTGGGGCCGCCGAGGACGCCGGCGCCGGCGGTGAGCTGGTCGACGAGCGCCGACGACTTGGGGTCGGTGCTGGAGGCCTTGTCGTAGATGGCCTCGAGGCCCTCGCCGGAGGGGACGAAGAAGGCGCCGTTCACCATCATGTCCCCCTCCGTCCTCCAGTTCCACCCCGCCCACTGCCCCTCCGCCGTGTCCACCCGCTTCGTCACCTGCACATTTGCGTGGGCCCCACCTGTCAGCCTCACCGATTCAGGATGCGCGTCTCATCGCATCGTGCGGCGCACACGCGCCTCGGATGCCATCCAAATTCATCATGCGGTTTCTCCTCTTTAAAGAAGCGTTAAGACGCTCCAAACATTCACCAGGAAGTGATGGCATTTGTTCTCTATCACAGGACCATTACTACTAACCGCCACCCCTTTGATGTTTTAAACAAGTCAAACAACTTCAGAACATGTCTAGAAATGGTAATTTTGCTCCAACTTTCACACCCCAATTCGCGACCCAAAAATCACCCCAAAACGGACACCAAACATCTGACAGCATCAGCAATTTAAGCTAAAATGAAATTGAGATAGAGCAAAGACAAGCCAATAAAAAATAAATTGCTCCAGCTTCCACACCCCGATTCTGAACCCAAAAATGGACACCAAACATCCAACAGCATCAGCAATCTGAGCTACTAAATGTGAAGGAAACAGAGATGAAAACCAAGCCAAGAAAAGAAGGTTTTTTTTTTCTTTGACAAGCAAAGCAATGAGCAGAGCAAGAAACAAGAACACGGCAAAGCTACCTCCTTGGCGTTGGGATCGGCGGGGGCGATGTAGCGGTTGCCCTGGCTGTTGATGGTTGGGTTGGCGCTGCCGCCGATGGCGTACATCTCCCACGCCGTGTAATCATTATTCACGATGTGGAAGTACCCCCTCCGGCAGCGCGGCATCCGCTGCACGAGCTGGATGCCGAAGTGGTTGAAGGCGATGGTCACCTGCATCGCCGAGTCCGGGAGGTAGTCGTCGCTGTGTCCCAGCAGCATCACCTCGTTGTGGTGCGAGAAGTAGCTGTTGGACACGGTGATCGCCGTGGAGCCCATGATGGCGTCGATGAGGCCGTCGGCGCAGCGAGACAGCGCGCAGTGGTCCACCCACACGTCGCGGGCGGAGTAGAGGGAGATGCCGTCGCCGTCGGAGCGTGTCCGGTACCCGTAGTGCGTCGGCGAGGCCCGCACGTTGGCGTTCCCCGCCGGGACGCAGTCGTGGACGTGGAGGTTGTGGATGATGATGTTGGAGACGTACTGGAGCGTGATGCAGGCGCCGCCGGCGATGTGGACGTTAGCGCCGCGGCCGTCGAGGGTCTTGTAGCTGTTGACGAGGAGCTCCTCGTTGAGGCGGATGGTCATGTCGGCGGCGAAGACGATCCAGAGTGGGCCCTCCTGGATGGCGCCGTACCGGAGCGTCCCCGGCGCCGGGTTCACCGGGTCGCGGTCGGAAGAGTCGGTGACGACGTACACCGGCCCGCCCTTCCCGCCCATGGCGTTGCGGCCGAACCCGATGCCGCACTCCGCCAGCCGCTGCCGGTCCTGCCTCCAGTCCGTCCCCGCGCACCGCCAGCAGTCGTCGATGGGGTTCCCCGTCATACACCCCCCGCCGCCGGCCTCCTGCATCCGCCTCCTCGACGTCGCCACCTTGCTGAAACAAAGAACCCACCGCCATTAGCACATTGCCACAAAGATTCCAAATTTGCACCGCCAAGAACTACACATTGCGGGGAAATCGACACGATACGCTACCTGTGGAACTCCGCGACGACGGCGACGGGGTCGGGGAGGGAGGAGTTGGGGAGCAGGGGGAGGAAAGAAGAGGCCGTGGCGGCGAGTGGCGGCAGGAGGAGGAGGGCGACGAAGAGGATAGTGCTGGTGGATTTGTCGGCCCCAGCCATGGTTCTTGGTTGGATGGAGTGGAGATGCAGTGGATTTTATAGCAATGCAGAAGAGTCCGAGAGTGTGCAGCACACAGTGAGGAACTGGGAATGGTGGATTTGGAGAGAGCAGCAGCAGCAGCTGGGGATAAAGGCTGAAGCTCTTGAGATTTGGAGCTTGGGATTGGGCAGCAATGGTGGGGGAACAGGAGCAGTGTGAATGGGAAGGGGAGAACTGGGGGAGGAGAGAGAGAGAGAGAGAGAGAGAGAGAGAGAGAGAGGAGGTGAATTGAAATCACCTGGTGGAGGGGAGATAGCTTCCTTGATTGTTAAATGATGCCAAAAGAGGGGGGGGTTGTTTGGAGGAGGAGAATGTTTCAGGTAGCGAGAAGATTGAATGGAACCATGGAGTTTGTCAAATTAAGCACCTGATCTGTTCTTGTTCTAATGCTGATCTAAATTCTAAAGTCAGCATAAAAGCACACAATATCCGCTAGCCTTCTCTGTTATATTTTGATTGGTGTCACAAAATTGGAGGCCTGCACCATATTTAGAGAGAGAATTGGGCTATTGAATGGAAGGTAACATTGGGTTGGTCAAGGGATTGAAGGGAGAACTAGGCCGTTGTATGGAAGTGCTTATAGAATCTTAGTAGACCTAAAGGTAAATTTAGAGAAAGTATCAACATTTCTTCCTTTTTTTAACTCCCCTATCATAAACAACATTTTCTTACCTTTTTGTGCAATACTATCCATTTCTTGCACGGTAGAAGTTCCGTTGTCGCTTCAGATATCTTGTCAGGCAGCAAGAAGAAAAGCATACGTAGCATTTGGCGCCAAGGGGAAGCACAAGGAAAAGGAACTCCTCCCATCTCCAATTCTTCATAAGCAGAGTGCTAGAAAACTTTGTTATCCCCAAACATTTTTTTAAAAAAAAACACGAACTCCGCCGCGAAGCGCGAAGGCGCGCACGAACCCTTTCCTCCCCCTCTGTTCCCGCGCGCATGGCGCACCTGACCTGAGCTTCTGGGCAACCGTGCGAAGTGGAGTACAGAAATTGCTTTTTCAGTTATCACTCACCCCGAGGACAACTGCTGCTACTGATACTGCTGGTTGCTCCGTTCAGATTTCAGACATGCTTGGTTGGTTAGTCCTTGCCTCACACCCTTGTATGCTCGTGCGCATGCATGCAATGCAACTACAAGTTGCAAAGCTAAAAAAATATGAAGGCTTGACTTGAACTGTTGCTATCTTAACACAAAGGCAGGATTAGGGAGCTTGTACAAGTTAATTGTTCTTGCAAAGAGCATGTTTGTTGCTGTAATCATCCCACGAACAGGGTTACTGCAGCCGCAAGAAACCATTCTGCGTTGCAACGTCAGATTCTTCAGAAACTCTCTCATCAGAACTTCTAATCCAGTGCTGAGATGCCTAAACATGGACCAACAAATCCAGCATCTTCTTTCCAGAGTTCCCTTGCGAAAAGAGGTATCCGGTATTCGCTACATGCGGACCAAGAATCGGCGGCGCGTAATCCACAGGTCGCGTTTGCTTCCGTAGATTCATCGTCCTCGGTCCAATCTGAAATTCCAAACAAAGACTCAAAGAAAAGGTCTTCTTGCGAGTCTGAGGATTGATAGAAGTGTCTATCAACATCTGAACCTTTTTTTCGGTCGTATCTTCATCGTTTATCCGGTGATAAAATGGTAAAGCATATACTTACCTTTTAATTTTCGGTACAAAAGGGTTAAGGGTGCCTAATATTGTGATTTGGAACCGTGTCAGATGGAATGCTGGACATGTCACGATTTTAGACCTTGGGAGTGGCTGCGCGTAAAAATATATACAGTGACTAAAACCCCAAGAGTATACAAGGAAGATCGGATCTATATATATATACAAACTAGGCCAGTGGTCTAACACCCCCTACAGTCATAGTAGAAGGGAAGCGGACACAGAAAGTGGACCGAACACTGGTGAACAAAGGCGTGGACAGACCTTTAGTCATTATATCGGCGAACTGATGCGTCAATGGTATATAAAGTATCCGAACTTGTCCTAATGCGACCTTATCACGGACAAAATGGATATCGATCTCGATGTGCTTGGTGCGTCGATGATGAACCGTGTTGGCGGTCATGTAGAAGACACTGACATTGTCGCAGTAGACGACGGTTGCAGAGAAGAGGGGTGCACGGAGCTCCTTGAGAAGCTGGCAAAGCCAGCAGCACACGGCGACGGCGTGGGCGACGGCATGGTAATCGGCTTCGACACTAGACCGGGACACTGTAGTCTGGCGTTTTGAGGAACAGGAGACTAGAGTGTCACCGAGGAAGACGCAGTAGCCAAACGTAGAACGTCGAGAGTCGGGACAGCCTGCCCAGTCCGCATCGGAGTACGTGGTGAGGGAGTCGATAGGGCTAGAGGTACAAGAGAGAGAACTAGAAAAAGACAGACGCACATGTTTGCCAAGTTGACACGAGTGGCAAACTATGGAGCTGTTGTGGGCACATCGGATGGAGACACTGCGACAGAGGGTGGCGACAGCGTCAAGCCCGAGGTGGGCGAGGCGAAGATGCTAAAGGTTGGTGGAGAGAGCGATGCTGGCGTATGGAGTGGACGGCGCAGCGGGAATGGTGTAGAGGTCTCCGCCACTATTACAGCGAAGGATCTGTCGTCGGGTTGGGATATCCTTCACAGAGAAACCAAAAGCGTCAAATTCGATGGAGCAGTTGTTGTCTCCTATGAATTGACTAACAGATACAAGATTGTGAATAAGAGAAGGTACGATAAGAACATTGCGAATGGGAAGGTTAGTGGTGGGTGTAGACAGAGAGAAGTCACCTCGGCATTGGACAGGAAGAGAGTGGCCATTGCCGATGGTGACAAAGGAGGAGGAAGATGGGTGATAAGAACGAAGTGTACCAGCCGATGACGCCATGTGGGAGGACGCACCAGAGTCCAGCACCTAAGGATATTATGGTTGGAGCGTCATCTGGTTGAGGGTGGCGACGAGGCCAGCCTGGTTCCAGGAGAGAACCGACTAGGTGGGTGGTATCGATAGCATCGGCTGAGGCGGCAGAATGGGAGCTGATGCCAGGTGAACCTAAGGATGGGCGCTGAAAACCCCTGGTTGCCATTCGATGGGGCTATATGGCTGGGGCTGGGGTGCCCAGGGGTTGTAGCACAGCCATAGACCCATGGGACTGGTAGGTTGGGCAGGGACTGAGGCAGGTCGCGATTGTATTGGACCCTGCCAGTTCCTGCCTTTGCCATTGCCCTTGCCTTTCTTGAGGCCCGAAGTGTGGTCTGGGACACCGAGAGCTGGAGCAGACTCGGCGACTAGAAGAGTGCTGGAGCTGAGGGCGGACTCGGTGGCCATGACGAGAGAAGAACATGGACAAATAGCCGATAGGAGGAAAAAGCCGATAGGAGGACAGATTGGCCGACCAGAGAGATGAGAAGCCGATAGAGAGTGGGCCAGCCAGCCGATGGGGAGTGGTTGGCCGATGCGGAGTAGGCAGCGGAGTAGGTGAGAAAAATATGGTGGGAGAGTAGGTAGGTCAGAGAGTGGTTGGGTCACGGACGTGCGAGGATTCACGTCCATGAACTCGTGAAGGCTAAGGAGTGGAGCGGACGCGAAAAAGGCAGAGAGGGGCCGGACGCGAAAAGAAGATGTTCGTATCCGGGAGGCAGGGATTCGTGTCTGTGAACATGTCTGATTGGCTCGGACATGAGGGAAGAAGGTTCGCGTCCGAGAACCATTGAGCGTGTTGAAAAAGGTGGGAACCGAGGGAGGGTTCTAGCCGATGGAGGGTGGATAAGTCCAGCCGATGGGAGAATGGACGAGTTCAGCCGATGGAGACGACGAGCGCAAAGGTACGCCGGCGTCAGAGAAGAAAGGATTCACGAAGCAAGAAAAAGGACGGAGACGAGTGTGAGGCGAGATGAGGAGGAGGATAGAAACCGTCATCTTATTGCGCGGAGGTGGAAATGGAGAAAAGAACGTGACTGCGAGAAAGACGAGTAGAAGAAAGAAACGGAGACGAGAAAGTGAGGAAAGTACTAGGAAGAAGGTCGGTGACGAAGAGGAAACGTCGACGACGAGGAGGAAAAAGATCGGCTCATCGATGAGAGAAAGCTAGCGTGTCGGAATGTTTAGAATCGCTCTGATACCATATAAAAATATGTAGAATAATTAAGATTCCAAGAGTATAAAAGTGGGATCGGGTATATATACAAATCAGGTCTAACACTGCAACGGCGACTGGTGACAGTGAGAAAGTTACTAATCAGTTTCAGTGTAGTGGATCGTAGTGAGGGTGGGCGGTCCCCGGCAGCCTGCGCGCGGTGGCAGCGACGGACTGGCGACGGCGACGGGTGGCGGCGCACGAGGCGGTGGTGGCCTAGGGCATCCAGCGGCGACGGCTGGCGGCGAGGGAGTTGGTTGAGCGCTGGGGTGGGGGCGACGAACCGGCGACGGCGAGGTTGGGGAGAGGGAGAACCGTCTCCCCGTCAGAAGCGCGTCCGAGGGAACAGCGATTACTAATCCTTCCGTCCAATCCAACTCGCGACGTGAGGCGTTAGATCGAGATATCCAACGGTTAGAAAACTTCTGTATATATTTCTCTGGGTGGACGGAGAAAAGAACCATGGTACATTTTATATTATTATATAAATTTTCAAAATGAAGCAGTGAAAAAAGAAAAGTACAGTAAACGCCCACCGTGGGGCTCGAACCCACGACCACAAGGTTAAGAGCCTTGCGCTCTACCGACTGAGCTAGACGGGCTTTGCTGGGAAATATCTTATTCATATTTTGGAATGAACAAACATCGATGAAAACTGTCTGGTTTGACGCAAATCTACATGTGGGAGCGGTGCTTCTGTCTTTTTTATTTGTCCCTAGAGCTAGACGGATCTTTTTGATCGCGCTTGCCTGACGCCAGAACGAGCTCCAATTCCGGCTGCAACTGCAATTGAACTGAAGTGTCAAGATGGAGGTTGGCAGCTGGACCATGTATCCAAGAGACCCCCAAGGGCAATAAAGGACGGTACCATCTAGTATCTCTACTAGTATTTCTTGGCCACAGAGATATATGGCCCAGTCTCCCAAATTCAACCAAGAACATGCCATACCCTACCTAGAGGTGGATAATGGCTCAGCACTTTTAGGCTAACATACTAATAAATAATTTACTAAATACATATGATTTAGATATAATTATAAAACTAATTAAGTTAATAATCAACTTTTAAAACTATAAGTTCGAGTTGATCCGATCCATAATGTTTGAGCTTTTTATCCATCCTATCCTATCCTAAACCCCTCAATACAAAATGCGTACATCTTTACTTTGGGACCATGACGACTAATTGTTTCAGGTAAGTACTTTGTAAAATTAAAATAGACACGGCCCAGAAAGACACAGCATATCGATTTAAAACCCGATTAATCCTTAGCCGTTGGATTCCTCCTACGTGGCTCGATCTCATCCGTCCAACGGTGCCACCCACCCCTCCGATTTGAACGTTACGCCGCTCCGCTCCCCTCCCTCGAATACTTCTACCCCCGGCTGCCTCCCGCAATTAGCCGTTACGCTCTTCCCCTTTCTTCCGCCCCCGATCCAAAACCCTAACCCCAAATCTCCCAATCTCTCTTCCTCTCTCGTTGCTGCTTGGTCCCCTCTCCGCCGCCGCGGCGACGAGCAAGCACAGCGCCATGGAGGCCGCGGTTCTTGTTCCCCAGCAGGTCGCCAGCCTGGCGCTGCCGGCTGCGGAGGCGGCAGCTGCTGCTGCCGCGCCGGGCAGGAGGGAGGCGGGCGTGAACTCGATACCCAAGGTGGGGGTGGTCGCGAGGAGGAAGACGCTGTGCGACATCACGAACCTGAGGCCGCGCCCGCCTGTGGCCGTGGAGAAGGACGGGCCGATGTATGCCGCGAATGCTGCAGCCGGCGCGGGCGCGGAGGGAATCGCGCAGCTGGTCAAGGCAAGATCACATTTCTCTCGATCTCGATCTCTGTGATTGTTGATTTGAGATCTGGACTTGTTCTCTAACGGTGATATTTTCGGAATTTTTTGCCGTTTTCAGGAGAATTCTGACCTTGTGAGGCTCCTTGGGGAGAGGGAGTACGTCCGTTCTGTTTATGCGTGAGTGGCCGGGGGGTTTTGATGAAGTGCGCTTAGTTTGACTCCTTTTTTTCTTGATTTTGTGCGTGCAGCAAGATCATAGAGTTGAGCGGAGCTGAGCTGCAGAAGCTGCGGCTCGCCAACTGGCAGCTTGCGCAGGCAAATTCCCAGATGCTAGCAGTAAGTTCTCCCTCCAAATTGTATCCAATAAACTTCAGAGTTCAATTGCCGAATGAAATGTTTGCAATTAGTTCTTGCATCAGGCATCTCCTTGTTGAAACTTGCTTATTGTCTCATGTTTGTTCTGCAGGAGCTCAACCTTGGCAGAGATAGGGTGAGTCCATTGCTCTCTGACCATTGTGTAAATCTTGGGAAGTATTCTAGTTGTTGAATGTTGATGGCATTTTCAGCACGTATCTGATTAGCCACCACCATTTTTCATTTTTCTTGAAGCTAAAAAAGTTGCAACATGAGCTTGCTTGTTCAAGAGCTATCATCAGCGCAAAAACATTGGAAGTGGAGGTAAAGGATTTGATGCTAATGTTATTGCTCCAGCTTCATTCCATCAATTTCATGGAAAATATTGATGCAATGAGATGTTCTTACCCTGTTATTGAAGGAGGCCAAGAAAGTGATGAAGCGCAACAGAAACCTGCCAGAGAAGGCTCCTCCTGCAAGCGAAACGGCGCAGCAGCAGCAACAGAGTTCTGACAGAGCTGTACAGATCAGGGATGGAGATGTCGTCAATCCAGAGCCCGCTTCAGACGCATCGCATGCCGCGAGCACCAAGAAACTCAGCAATGCTAGCAGGAAGCGGATGCAAAGATCTCGATGTAATAGCCACTAGCCGTTTTGCTTGCAATGATCTGCCACTATCATCAGTATAGCTCTCACTGATTGATGACTGTTGATTTCCAGCTCTGGGACCAGCCGCATCGGCGAAAATGGCAGCGCCAAAGGAGAGGGAGAGCGTGCAGAGAAGGTAAACAAAATCTCTGAAATGCCAATGATTCAGCGAAAGATGAGCAATTTATCAACTGAACTGACTGAAATTACCTGCGTGCCTGTCTACAGGAAGTCCATGAGAACGCCAGTACAACAGCCGAGAGAGCATAGGGAGGACCTGTTCGAGATCGAGGACGTCCAGCTCGCCATTGGCGGCGGCAACAGCAGCAAGACCGGGAACGCTACTGTCAGTGGCCCTCCTGAGCAAGCGACGGCTCAGTTCCCGCGCAGGTCGTCGCTGGGGAGGCCGATCAGGAGGGCCACGGAGAGGATCGCCTCCTACAAGGAAATGCCTGTCAACATTAAGCTCAGGAGGTCCTAGTTTCCTACGCAGAAAGTCTGATACTCTGATAGAACTGTATCGCAATAATTCTTTGCAGTTAGTAGTGTAGCATGTCTGTTTTTATTTTTATTTTTGGATGGTTGAGGTGGAATTATTGATGTACCATGTTTGTGTGAAACATTGTTTACTGTTTAGTGTGAAACATTGTTAACTGTTTAAGAGGGTGCCGTGTATGAAAAATTGCATGGAATTTGACCAGTTTGGCAATGGAATTATGATTAAGATACATCTGCAGCATGTTCTTTTACCTTATTAAGGTTGCATGAGTGAAGAAGATACATGTGCTACACTTTGTATAGTACTACATTCAGATTCGGACACGTTATTTACTTTGTATAGTACTACATTCAGAAGGTGTTGTGTATGAAAAATTGCACGGAATTTGACCAATTTGGCAATGAAATTAAGATTAAGAATTTAAGATGCATCTGCCGCATGTTCTTTTGCCTGATCAAGGTTGCATAAATGAAGAAGATACATGTGCTACACTACACGTTGGATAGTATTACATGCAGATTCAGGCACCGAGCACGTTGCACAAGCAGCAATAAATCTCCATCCAGGTAGCTTAGACAAGCCGTATTCAATGTACTGGTATCTGAAGTGTTTCTCACAACTTGGAGAACGAGCAAGTATCACTACAAAATCGAATCACCACCACGATTAAGACGACCCATCGTTCTGAACTTTATAGCTGACAGCTGCAAAGTGTTCTTTCACCAAAGCAAGAGCTTTTCCCCTATGAGATATTTGATTCTTCACTGACTTGGGCATCTCAGCGTAGCTGTAATACACGTGTCAGTATTAAAATCAAGAGGGATGCACAGAACGTACAAACTATCATGAAACTCACGTTTGATCAAAACCATCTGGTTGGAATACTGGGTCCCATCCAAAATCAGCAGGTCCTCTAGCAGGCACAATCTTTCCCTGCACAAATAGAATTACACAGTTCAACCACCGAACTATCTAGTTAAACAGTGTAACAATATTTTAGCATCTCTGTCTACCGAAATAAATAAACTGGAGCTCATCCAAAGTTCAGGAGAAACATGATGTGCTGAAGTTGTATGCAACATTAACAATGCATCCAGGAAGATATCTTGACAAGAGTAACAAAAGAATCCTAATCTCCATGGTGATGCTAATATTTTGCATAGTAGAAAAAAACATGGTATCAAACAGCGTTAATATAATGATAGCTCTAAAAAAACAAGTAACACTTCAAACCATAAACATTGCTGAACATAATACACCACTAAGTGTTGGTTTCAACCTTTCGGGGTACACATTTATAGAGGTAGATAGAAATAAGCCTGCTGTAGCATGGGTAATTCAGAGTTCAGACAAAAGGTGCATATCCAACAGATTTTAGACAGGATTACAGGAGTAGAATGATTATTAAGTAACTAATAAGCGCAACCTATCTTCTAAAAACTTCACAAGAAAAAAATCTGATGAGCAGAAAATGATGGCTTACTGCTGTTTTCCCAGCAAATGTGATTGGTTCTTCTCCTGGTCCAAGAGCAAGAGAAAAAATGCACATAGCAAAAGCTGATTTATCTTCATAAGCCAGCAACAAATTGTTCAATCCTATGATGGAAAAATAGTAAAGATGAACTTACTTAGTAAATCTCAGTGAAAAAAGTACCATACTATAAAATCAAACTAGAATAGAGAAAAATAAGAATGGTTTAGATCAATGACCTTCATGCCCGGTTTTCTCGAGGAACCATTTTCTGTTCATTCATGTGTTGCAAGACATCCAAAAATTCCAAATTAAGAAAAAATAGGTTAGTAATGGCATTGAAGACCAAGACAATTGGATATATGGCAAACAGTCTCTTGATGAGTCATTGAAGTGAAGGATGCTTTTATATCTAAAACTCTAAATATAACTTAGTGACAAGAAAATTTTCATCTTACACCTGAACAGGAAAAGCACTTACATGTAGGGTCCTGCAGTAGAAGGGCAAATTATTTCAAATTGTGCTATCTATTTTTATTTAACAAGTGAACATAAAGAAGAGTGTAGATCAATCACCTGGTAAGCCTTTGAGTGCATTGAAGCATAGGCAGGTGTCCTCAACAAGTACAGGCCCATTCACCTAATGTGAATACATGGTGCAGATTTGACCAGAGTCGTTAATTATGTTGATAGGGTATATTCAACATCATTAGTATTTTAAAAACATGAAGTACCTGGGATGCAGCCATTCGTGCTTTCTCTTTAGAAATGTCCTCTGGCTCACCTTGCAGTTCAGGGACTGCAACATTTTACAGAATATTAAACATAAATTTATAACTTATATAGTGATAGAATAAAAACTACAAACATGCTATTATTAACAAGAACATTATTCTTCGGTTGCATAAAGTAGGGTTCCATAAGGGAACATCTTACTCTAGATTATGACACAAAAGTGGAGACATAATGCTGCACTACAGATACCCTATTCTTGAGCTATGGGAATCCATATTCCTATTTTAAGAACTAACTAATGCTGGTCCAGTGTTTCTCCTACTGATATTTTGCCACATCTCTGGTTACTAGGCGAACATGAATCTTACAAGCTGGCATCCATACTTCCCCGAGTCCTTAACCAGTTTTAATCCCACATTTCAACGGATTTAGGCTATGTGAATAGAGCAGGTCATCAGTATTCAATACGCAGAGTACCTTTAGCCAATTCACAATTCAAACTAACTCCCGATAAGGACAAAAAACTGAAAAGATCAAAACTCCCATTCTCCGGTTATTAATCTACAAACCACAAAGCTCAGTGTTATCCTAGGGTTCCAGTAGACCACTACAGCATCACGCGGAGCCGCCCGGATCGAGTGGCAAACCTTAGCTTGCACAGTCTAAACCCGTCCCTGCTAGACCGCTACTGCCCTTACCGTCAGCCAAGCATGTTCATACGGGCGGAGACAACTGAGAAACGGAGAGGCGGAGCAGGTGTGGGGGGGGGGCGGTGGCGCTCACGGTCGAGCTTGAGGGACTGGAAGGGGATGGAGGAGCCGAGGATGGAGCGGACTTCCTCCAGTTTCTTGGCGTTGCCCGTCACGAAGGTCACCGCCTTCGGCAGCACCCGCGCCGCCGCCGCCCCTGACATTGCTGTGCTGGGCAGTGTTGCGCCGTTCGGTCGCTGCTTTCGCCGGGTGGAGCAGATTAGCCCAGCAAAATAGCCTGGCCCGTATAGAGCGCAAAGCAAAAGGTGTACTATAAAATAAAATAAAACTCGAGGATGATTTTCTGCGATCCCTCCTCGGTGCTTAGGTCGAATTGATTCAAGTAAAAAATGTGCTATAAAATAAAATAAATTAAATTAGTATAGAGTATAACACCTTTACGGACTGTGTTTAAGTGGAGCAGAAAAAAAACAAGTTAAGTCCTATGATTAATTGTTATTCTAAACTTAAAATTAATTAATATGATTTTTTAAATAAGTTTTTATAAAAAATATCGTTTAGTAGCTTAAAAATACACATATTTCTCACTCTTACTTATCTAAATGAAAATAGCATAAAACTATTTTACATCCCCTTATACACTTTAAGAGTTTAAACTTTTTAATAAATTTTACATCATGCTGGTTCTTTGAATGCTTGAAATGAAATTCATATAAAATAGAGTTGTCTATTTTTTCAATCAAAATGTAAAATCTATAAATAATTTAATACCCTTTTTCTTTTTTTACTTCCTGTTCTTTTCTTTATTTTCCTCCTCTATCTATTTTCCTCCTTGGTCGGCAACTACTCTACCTTATCATGCTCCAATACCACGATTGACCTCGCTACCCTAGGCTCGCGCCTCCATGCTACCATTCATTTGGCCTTGCCTCATAAAGTCTCTGATCAACCATTTCCCTCCTGTAGCCATACATATACATGGGTATTCATTTTATTTTCTTCCATCATGAGCTAAACCAGACATTTCACAGAGAGAGTTAGTAGTGAGAGAAGACAGAGAGAAGAGAAGCTTATAAGTAAGCTTATACATGCACATCTTGTCGCGACGAACTCAGTAAAATTCGATAGAGGCTTTGTGTAATTCGCGGCGCCGTGCGAGTTTTTGCCATCTCCTAACTTATCGCAAAATATCGACCATGAATACAAAAGCACTAGACCTCTTTCCTACCCGTCTTCAAGCTATCGTGCCTTCATCCTCCTCATCCTTGCCCATCCACCTCCACCTGAGTCGCTCGTCTCTAAGCCACTCCCTTCTGCTCTAGCTAGCCACAGACCCCATCGCCGTTCTGTTTCCCCACACCGAGCCCGATCTTTTGTGGTGCTGACCACCTCAAGACGCCACCGTGACCCACATTGCTAGGTTGCCGACTCCTCCATCCTTTTCCTCCATGCCATCGCATGAGCTCCTGCCCCGCCGCCCTACACCTCCTCTACATCGCCACCTACACCCTAGCCTACCGCTACACCTCCATGCTACCACCACCACCATCCTGGACCGGTCACTGCCTAGCCCCTGTATCCCTTAGCCGCCGGCAACCCCATGCTCTCCTGCTGCCACCTCAGCAGCCCTAGGCCACAGCCAAATGGCCTCTATCGCCCACCCCCTGCTCCCCCTAGGCTCACCACCTGCGCCTGCTGTATTGGAATGAAAAAAGAGATAGAGAAAGAAACAAAGAAGAGGCAAAGAGAGAAAGTAGAGATAAGGAAGGGAGAACAAAAGGAAAGAAAGAAAAATAGAAAAAAAGAGAGAAAAATAATAAAAGAAAAAGAAAAGGGTGGGACCTACCAATAGGATCCACACATCCGGCTGATCTTGTACACCTAATCCACCCATGCCATGTTACTAACTGTTGGATCCTACGCACCTACTCATAGACTAGTGCAACGAGTCCACTCAACCGCTCCTCGAGATTTTTAGTAGAGTTGGTCTACCATGAACCATAGTCATATATGCATTTCTGTCTCACTTATAGAACCACACGGTTTAGGAATATTCTCTACCGAATATAATAAATCTATTTTCTATATTTTAAAAATAGTTTAAACTTCCAAAATTCATATCTCTAATTCCATTCAACTTTTAGAATATTTCTAAAAATAAGATCTATGTAATGTCATTGTTATTTATTTAGTGTTTTATTGCCTTTGTTTTAATTTCTCATGTTTTGCGCGTAGTTCACTGCTAAAAAATTCTCAGACGTCAATTCTAAAGAGTTTCTTCTCGACTAAGAGTAAGACAAAGTCATTCTTAATTATATTACTCCTAATTTATAAAATATAATTGTTTTCAAATTTACATGCTTAGCGTACAATTAAATTGATCTGTCTCGGTTTACGTGCAATCAACATTCCAAACTAATACTTACATTATTTTTCACATGTTGTTATTAAATTCTATCATTGTAACTTCACCATAATAGTGATTTGAAATACTCGCTCTTTGAGCATAAATACCATTACCCCATATTACATTGTTGTTTGTCGGTATAGAAAAGTTGGGTTATGAAACCTTTGCGTAAACCTGACTCGTGGAATCAGTTGGTTTGATAAGAGAAATGTTTGTGACAACTAGCGACATAGAATCTCGCCTGTGTGGTTTCGTTTTGTAATCACATATGAGGTCCATTTCATTAGGGAATTACATATGAGCATATTATAATATAATTATACGAGTATCTATGATATGTTTTTAGCTCAATAATTAGTTATCATATAAAAATCTTGTATATCAATAGTCATGGAACACTGAGAATGAAAAGACAGATCGTGAATCTTTACTACCTGGGATCAATGTTATTCTAGCATCTTGTAAGGCGATTGGTTAGGAATAGAAAAGGCGATTGGTTAGGAATAGAAGACATCCCCGGTGTATACTGAGTAGATGAAAGCATGAAACTTGTCTAATACACGGTTTTGAGAGATTCGACCCAATTATGTGAAATGGGATATTCATGAGTTAGCTTTAAAAAAGCCTTGTCACGAACTTCCGGTGTTGACAGGTATCCGGTGTTAGTTTCGTGTTATGTGGGTAAAGTATATAAACTCTACAGAGTTTCAAATATTCGAATAGCTGTGACCATGATTAATAGCGAATGTAAGCTGATTCTCCTAGTGTAGATTTGTTTGCCTATGTTTTTTTAAAATGTTTATGGGGATAGGAACTGCTATCATGGTCGATCTTGGTGACTAATGGATAATCTTAGTAGTTGGGAACAGATCTATATGACTTATGATATCGTGATAGCATTATAGAGTAGGCTTATCAAGAGAAAGCGGAAATAAAGATTCGATGGCTCCGAGAAGGAGTCGTTGAAAAAAAATTGGTTTAGCTTTAGATGGAGCAAGATAAAGAATGTATGCATAGTTGATGAAACTAAAACTTTATTCTTAAGTTTGGTTTGTTGTAAAGTAACTCACATCGGATTAAGATGGTATGTCTTTTTTCAAATGAATTGTGAAACTCACACTTAGAGTTTGCGAAATATTTTCAAACAAAAGATTTATATAATAAGCCTAACCTTTCTTTATAGCTTGCATACTTATGTTTCCTGTAACTTACAGTACAAAAGTATTTACTCTCTCTATTTTATTATTTTTCCTCCTTCCTCCTTAAGTTAAGGTGAAAAATGCCGAAAAGTTTGGTTTTGTCCTTAAACCCATGTTACTGTCTGTCGATTGGTGTGCTAGTCGTGCTAAGTTCTAATGTTGTAGTTTTTTAGTAGTTGTTGCTACAGGTTTACCTAGTACGGTAATAAGGTATAATGTATTCGTTTAGTTTTTTTCAGTGATTACTGTTTTGTTACCATGGGTGCCATCTTGAAATCCTAAGATTGACACTGACATGCGCTGTTTCGCTAGAGATGGTTCACCATCCTCGATGACACGCCCTATCTAGCATTGGCTTTCTAGGGGTGTCATATCGGAGTGTGACAACATCTCCACTCATATACGCCAAAGGGACACTCTAAAGTTGGCTTGATTTCACGCATACTACCTTTGGGCCCATTCATCGGTCAGCCGGTGAAGCAGGTGAGGAGTAGTGGGCCTACGCGAGCGACGTGGTCATCGAACAAGCCACCTACCATGCCACATTGCCTAACATGGGTCACAAGTCGCACAGTGTACCAACAAGACATGTGATAGGTGAGCTAGTCTCCATCTTGTCTCCCCATTGTAAGTTTCAATGTATAGATATACGTCACATCGCCATTAATGGAACAGAGCATGGGAGGGATGAGATCTAGCGACGTGCCTCGTCCCGTTGCATTAAATGTCAAGGTAGCCGTGGTAGCCATGTCCTAACCTCCCAAGCTCAGGTATGATTCCCTGAGCTCAGGTGAGGCATACTCGAGCCCCTATTAGGACCACATTGAAAGAGGGCTTGAGCAAGTGTTGATGAGGGTAGCCTAAGCTCACGCTTAGGGGTGGCGAGCCCTCGCTCATGAGCACAAGCTAGGGGTTCCTTGGTTCTAATTGTCAATCCATAGTCTTTTTGAGCCCAAGGGTCATGTGCCCTATTCGGGATTGATTTGTGGGAAGCCTCGAGGCTCAAGGATGTGATGATGTTGCATCGGGTCGCACACCCTTGGTGATGGGGACCCTGGTTCTCATATCACTGAAAGGTGGTTTTAGAAGGAGGTCATGAGGAGCATAAGCACAACACTAGGCAATGATCGTGGTAAGGTGTCGCCTTTACTATAGGAGAAGAGGAGGGTGGTGGGCCGACGTCAGAGATGACGGTGATTCATTGGAGTGGTTAGGACTACTTAGTAGGTGAGCACAATGATGGCGTGAGCCAGTGAAGATAGATGAGAAGACACATGACAGGAGAAGTTTACTATGGAGAGGTCGATGGCAATGCTCATGGTGATGGAGGGAGGAGGCGGGACAGATTGGTCTAGTTGTCTCTATTGCCAACGAGGCAAATGGATGGGGCATGTCGACGGTGTGAGCGAGACACATAGAGGGTCTGTGAGGCAAGTTGGGAAAGATAGGGGAAAGAAGATTATTAGGTTTAACCTATACATTGAAAATTAATTAATATTTAGCCTAAAATCAGGCAATCAATGGATAGCTAGCCCCAAAGTATAAGCTTCTAAGTGCCAAATGAAATTTGAACCCTGTGATGATGAACTACGGTGAAAAAACTTAAATATTATATTCATTGATGTAGGAATGTGGTGAAAAAAAGCTTTACTTCGGAATGTATGATTTTTACTGGATTTCAGATGAATTAAATAATATACTTTAGCATTCTCATGAAATTTGTTTGTTGAAAATGATAGCCTAAAGGGTGCTAATGAGTAAGCTGGGGAATACAAGCAAACGAAATATAAAAACTCAAAGAGTGCAAATTTCCGTCCAAACACGCCTAGAAAAATCAGCATGTATTCTACATTTCTTCCTCTAGATACTGAGCAGTTCATGCATAACATTACAGCATTAGACTATCATGCGATCTAATACATCATATCTATATGTTTGAAGTTGAATGTGAAAGAAAGGAAAAGTTTATGGTTATCTACACCTGGAAAAATTCGAAACTATGTTCCTCACACTGAGGCACTTTGCAACAGCATGAACATCCTTCTTTATATGAACTGCACCAAGTCATTGCTAACCATTATTATCACAAGGAAGATGGTAGCTACTGTTCTCATAATACAGATTTGTGACCAATATTAACTATTATGACACCAACACTAGAAATAACTAAAGGTCGATCATGGACTCCCTCATGTATCAACAGTAATCATATCCACAAGATCTATTTTTATTGTCAATGTTAACAACGATGGTGTCAATGACTTAGGTGATACACACGTTATAGTGCTCTAAGAAAAAGAGGAACAAATAAATTATTTATTGTCCATTTCGACCAGATGAAAAGCATTTTTTATAAAGAGTTTAAATTTAAGGTTTAAATAATAACGAAGTGAGTAGTATTCTGTTAAATTTGCTAAAAACATTATCATCAGCTGCTTATATTAAGACAAATCAACACACCATGATTTTATAGCGTATCTTAAAATTCTTAGTCAGCATCCAGTCTATTCGGCGGTCATAGTTGTTCCTCCTGAAGTCCTTCCACGGTTTCTCCATGGAAAGTCCTCATCACCTTCGCTCAACTACAACATTCCACCAATCCAGCCGCTCTTCGTCGTACCGAAGCAGGCCAAAACCCCACCGTCCAACCCCCATGCATCCACACACCGACGTCCGCCTCCCGCACGCAAATCACACAATCGTTGCGCCAAACACACAATCGTTTTCTTGTCTCCCCCCGTGTCCCTCGTGCCGGCGCAGGACAGTTCGATCAGCCGAGCCGCTACGCTACCCACCCAACACCGCGAGACGACCCGACGACCTCCTCGCGTGCGTGATCGCGTCCTCGTCGAGTCGTCAAGGGGGTGGGGTTTTCACGGCCCCGCCCCGTCGTCTCGTCTCCTTCCCGATCCCGGCCTCCTCCCCTTCCCCCACAACTCCGCGGAAAAAACCTTGCGGTTCCTACGCCAAACTCCTTCCCCTTCCCTAGAAATATCCCGTGCGCGCACCGGCGCAGCCCACCTGTCGATCGGCCGAGCAGTCGAACAGCTTGTCGGGGAGAAGAGGGGAGTGAGGAGGGAAGGAGCGATGGAGAAGGCGTTCAACAGGCAGAGGGTGCTGCTGGCCCACCTGGAGCCCGCCGCGCAAGCCATCGCCGTGAGTGCCACCTCGCGCCGTCCGCTGTTTTTCTCTCTCTCTCCCGGTCGTCTCTGCGTCCGGGCGTAGGCTGGGGAGGGGGGGGGGGTCCAGATTTGTGGCGATCTGCGCGGCGTGCTGATGTATGTTGGTTGGTTGGTGCAGGCGAGCGCGTGCGCCGCGGGGGACAGCGCGGCGTACCACCGTGGGGCGTGCTTCGCCGACGACGTCGTCATCGTCGCGTAAGTGAGATGATCCCTTCTGCCCCTTGGCCATGGCATGCTTGATTAGATCGGCCGGATAGAGAGCTGCTAGTGCTGAATTGATTCGAATCTGGCTTGTTGTACTGACCGTGTTCTTCTCCCGTTACGATGGCTGTCAGGTCAAATTTTGTTTTGAAATCTGGAAATTGGACAAAAAAAACTTATGAAAGTTATGTAATGAAACTGTGCTGCCTGTTTTCGCTAATATTTTGAAGACTACATGTTGAATAAGGCCAATGATGTATATCACAAAGATTTTAGCATTTACCAACGCAAAGGTCATAGTCGTTGACTCGTTGTGTTATGGTCGGGTTGTAGGAGAGCAAGCTACCGCAGGACAGCATGCTATGTTCATGCTGTCTTAGTTTTTTTTTCCTTTTCCTTTTCTTTGTTGGCTATATGCATTCTTGTAGTTGTAGGTGCAGTGTCCAGATGAAATTCCATTGCTTAATGAAACATCCATTATCTAAAAACATATGAAAAAAGGGACGGCGAAAAAAGCTATGGAACTCACATGAAATCAACGCTGGGTTTTACTGCTAGGTTTCATGTGGCGAGTGATTAATTTTCTTTTGTGAGTATAAGTCATAAAGAAAAGTCAAGCATACATCTTTTTTTCTTTTGTGTCTTCAGTGCCTATAGGACAGCAATTTGCAAGTCAAAGAGAGGTGGTTTCAAGGATACTCCTGCGGAGGACCTCTTGGTTCCAGTATTCAAGGTTTGTGCTTGTTATCATATTCTTGTTTTCTGCCTCCGATTGGCAATTTAGTGAACCAGTTGCTACTGTTTCAACCTTTGGTCTCATATATTTCGCCTCCCAATTACAGGCTTTGATAGAAAAAACAAAGTTAAACCCAAGTGAAGTTGGTGACATCGTTGTTGGTACTGTTTTAGCTCCTGGGTCTCAAAGGGCAATCGAATGCAGAATGGCTGCCTTTTATGCTGGATTCCCTGGTAAAAATTCATAATCTTTATTACATCTGGCCTTAATATTGGACTGTCATCATTCCCAACTTGATATTTTTTTGGTATGCTGCAGACACCGTTCCTCTTATGACTGTGAACAGGCAATGCTCCTCCGGGCTTCAAGCAGTTGCCAATGTTGCTTCTAATATTAAAGCAGGACTTTATGACATTGGTATGGTTTGTTGGTGGTTAATTTTAGGCAGTTCTTTTTGCGAGGAAAAGTTTGAAGTAAAATTTGTTTTAATTCGTTTATGAACTGACTTTTGTTCTATTTATTCAAGGTATTGCTGCTGGCCTTGAGTCCATGACAGTGAACCAAGTCCGCCTTGATGGACAAGTGAATCCCAAAGTAAGTTAAACATGCTGGTCAATGCAGTAAGAAATCTTTAGATGCATGTGTAAAGACATTTGAACTGGATCTTTTTGCTGTAATCTCCCACTATTTTTAGATTGAGCTGTTTTCTCAAGCACGCGATTGCCTTCTCCCGATGGGCCTCACATCTGAGAATGTTGCAAAACGGTTTGGTGTAACACGCATGGAGCAAGACCAAGCTGCTGTAGGTTTCCTGATTACTTCTTTCTTTGGACATTCATGTGTATTGATACATAGAAGTGTTGCACAATACGATTCTTTCCCTTATCCTATTTATCTGTTGATGTTTAGGTTGAGTCCCACAGGAAGGCTGCGGCTGCAGCTGCTTCTGGTAAATTTAAAGACGAAATTGTTCCAGTTCACACAAAGGTAAATTAGCAACTTAGTTTTTTTCCTAAATAACAACGTTCACTCTTGAATACTTTTGTTACATAAAGAGCTAGTCTTTTGTTTTGTTGTGTTATCCTGACATGATTGTTTTGTTGTGAAGATTGTGGATCCAAAAACTGGTGAGGAAAAGGAGATAGTGGTCTCAGCAGATGATGGAATCCGACCGGGTACTTCATTGGCAGTCCTGTCAAAACTCAAACCAGCTTTCTCTAAAGATGGCACCACTACTGCTGGTAATGTGTAATGAAAATTTGTTAAATGCAGCTGTTGATTAGTTATATTCACTCTCAAAGTTAGTGTTTGTTTTAACCCATAGGAAATGCTAGCCAAGTAAGTGATGGTGCTGGAGCAGTCTTACTAATGAGACGTGACATTGCTATGCAAAAAGGTCTTCCAATACTTGGCGTCTTCAGGTATCAGTATTTTCTCTATAGCATGCATCTTTTCTTGTGTTACAACTCACATCTATAAGCACCCTTTTCAGCCCTAATTAAAAAGGTACAAAGTGCCTTAATTTTTACTAGGTGGTTCAACATTCCCTGCTTAGTCATGAAAGTAAATAGGCGTATGGTACAACTAACTGTCGTAAAACTTGTTAAGAAACTCAGCATGAGCTGAATGTGGAAATGTAGGAGCTTTGTGGCAGTCGGAGTTGATCCAGCTGTAATGGGTGTTGGTCCTGCTGTTGCAATCCCTGCGGCAGTGAAAGCTTCTGGTCTTCAAATAGATGATGTTGACCTTTTTGAGATTAATGAGGTATACTTCCATCCATCCATGGAGTTTCTCGACTATGTAATGCTAAATCTGCCTGGTAATATGTATTTGCTCTTGTGCATAGGCTTTTGCATCTCAGTACGTATACTGCTGCAAAAAGTTGGGACTTGATCCCACAAAAGTTAATGTTAACGGTGGTGCGATGGCTCTTGGACATCCATTGGGTGCTACAGGTATTTTCTTTCTGCTATCCTAGGTAGTACTTACCATATAGTTATTACTGTTAATCTTAATATCAGTGTGATTTTTATTTATTGGCTGCTCTTTATTTATTTAATGTGTTGATTAATTGTTGGCTATAATTAATCGTGTCAATTGCAATGACATTTTGCGTATTTCCTCATTGGCAGGTGCACGGTGTGTAAGTACCCTTCTCAATGAAATGAAGCGCCAGGGCAAGGACTGCCGATATGGTGTAATTTCCATGTGCATAGGTACATAACCCTATTCTATTGGCTTCCATATAGTAACTCAAAAGAATGTTTTCCGCTGGTGAGTAGAATATAGGAGTAACCGTTTTCCGCTGGTGAGTAGAATATAGGAGTAACTTACAAGAACTTCTGGTGAACAGGTTCTGGCATGGGGGCTGCTGCAGTCTTCGAGCATGGGGATGCAGTGGATGAGCTTACTAATGCTCGGGGCATCCCATCCCATAACTGGCTTTCTAAGGACGCCAAGTAACTATATCATGAAGTTTTTGCAACTGCAGCTATTGTTTTTGAAAAATCAACACAAGGGGTAGGGAAATAAAGCGCTTGCATATGGGTAATTCTTGCTGGGGTAATAAGTAGAATCTCGTCAATGCCTGAACCTGGAACATGGCTAGTTGGAGAAGTTCGTTCATAATAAGTCAAGATTGTTAGCCGGTTCAGCTTCTTTTGCTTTCGAAAGGTTATCAGATGATTCTCTGTTTGTATCAGAAAATGAGATGAAATCCGAAGCTTATGACTTAGTGTTCTGGTGGAAGTTTACGATAACTTGGCACCTGGTTTTATGCTATTTTACCATCTATCATCCTAAGGAGAAGTTTATTTGGTTTCAAACTCCAATTCAATCGGGAGCATGCCATGCTTAATATGCCTGGGATGATCTATATCTTTGGGTTAGGCGCTGATGAGCACATTGAACCATCCGACATATGTTCAAATGGTTTCTTATGCATATATTTGAAGGGATAATTTACTCCAGGGCAGAAGCGTTCATGAAAAATTTTCTTTCTTACTACTCTCTATATAGCAATATTTTGAGACGGAGGAAGCTGTTCGATGCCCGTGCTTCTCTACAACTACAGGTAGAGAGAAGCATGGCTATCATACCATCTGATGGGATGGAGTAACATAAGAACTCTTCCCAAGAAGAAAAACCTAGGAGTGTTTGGTAGTGCTAGACGTGGTTGCAAAGCAGCCGGTCGCTACAGTACCAAAAGAATGGATCACGACGGCAGCTACGGCTTTGTAGCGCAGCTAGCAGCAGAACCCGAACACCTATTTGATGATGCACTCGTCCGGCTTCGCCTACCTCTTTCCTCTTGAAACTTCACGGCTCCTCTCTGCTCCTCGTAGCGCTAAAAAAAGCTGGACAATGAGTTAGCTTTCTCACTTGTTAACACATAAATAATTAATTATTAGTTAAAAACATAAAAAATAAATTAATATAATTTTTTTCAAAAAAAACTTTTATATAATTTTTTTAAAAAAATATAGTACGAAAAACGTGCGCGTAAAAAACGAGAAACTTAAAAGTTAATAAATTGATCTGTTTTTCGTGCTGGGCGAAGCTCTCATCAGTTTCAAACGAAAGCAGCAAGCTTCCTTTGGGAATGTGACCCATGAGGCCATGATAAAAACTGTCCCGTCTCAGCAGAACCGGCACGTGCAGAGCACAGCTGAAATGCTCAAGTGAGCTCAACAAATCGGGTTCGTCTTCCTAATCAATCTATTTGTGTGAGTGGTTTGGCTTCCATGGTCTATCTTCGTAATCTCTCTTGGTGCTTGTCTCTACTATCTATAAGGCATGCGGTTGGATATAATAATATTGGTGTTCGTGCGATTGGATACAATTAGATTGGTGCTGACGCGAAAAACGCAATTTCCGGTATCGGCATTATTTTAGCAATCAATCTATCATGCGGATCGTTCTGCTTTCACCAAATGTATGGCACAACGAACGCAAGAAGATTGAAGATGGTAAAATTAGTGACAGTGGGTTAAATGAATGTTGTCATATGTTTGTATCAAACCATATGCATTGAATCAAAACAAGTATAACTGAAATCCATATGGCACCTCGTCAGAATTATTTTCTCTTTAATTTAAATTAGACTTCTACTCCATGATTTTCTAAAAGAAATTATTAATAATTATATGAATTATATAGTTTTAAATATAGCATATCCCACGTAGGAGGATACCCAATGTAGTCATGATATAAATAAATTATCTATTAGATTAGATTAGTAGTCATAATTTCAAATATATAGTGATTCAATATTTAAGTAATTTGGCCTAAGATAAATACACGAATGACTCAACTTGGCCATATACAACATTTTGTTAACTATATAAGCAACAAGGGTGGGGATAGAGGTTGGAATACAATAATAAAGACATGTTCAACTAAATGGAAGCAAGTAGAATCAAAGATAAAATTAAAGCTGGGAAGCCGAGAGGAAGATATTCCATAGGTTCAATTGAATTAAAGCCTATTGAAGCAAAGCAGCCAGGGAAGCGGGGCATTCAATTCCTTGGAGCATATAGCGCCTAGTCTTGAAGGTAATTACATAAACTTCTACATACATCTCATAATAATCTTATTTTTCTCACAAGATAATTGACTTCAAATATAGAGCCTCATTTAGAAGGTAATCCTAGATCGAGCTATTAGATCTACATGCATATCATAAGATTATTCATAAGACAATCAATTCATTCATAGAGTATGATTTCGATTTTTAAAGGTAATCACATAACAAACAGTAGATCTACATGTGTATCATATTTTTATCGTTCCATGCTAAGAGTAGATCTGCATCACTACATGCATCTCACAATAATCTATTCATTTTACAGGGCAATCAATTTCTTCTAGCAATGAACATTTCATTTCGAAGGTAGTGATCTAACGAACTAAAGAAGATCTACATGGATCTCATAATAACCCCATGCTAACAGTAGATCTATATATAACTTATAATTATATCTTTTTCTACCGGGCAATCGATTCCTTTAAGCATAGAGTGCTTGATTTTGAAGGTTACAATGAAACAAGCTAAAGTATATCTAGGTAATCATCGAGATGAGTTAGATTAGATTTACATGACTACATGCATCTCATACTAATTTTACTTTTTATGGGGTAATTGATTTTGAATAATCATGGGCATGCCTAACAGCAACCAGAAACAGATCCCAATTCAAATATTTCAGGCTTTTAAGAAAAAAATTAGTCCCCAACAATACTTTTAAATATATTCTTAAAAAGTTAAAAATCCACAAGTGGGGAGAGACTTTTGCTTCCAATTTCCACGTAGGAGGGAGGAGAGAGTGACGGGGCGTTCTAGATTATGCGGAGGAGTTGGTGGTTTAGGAGTGAATCCAAATTCTTTTATTATTGAGAGCCAACTTTTAAATATCTATTGAAGAAATAAAAATTTTAGGGATGGTGTTTTGGGTATTCTCTAAGCTAGAGTATATCTACCATCTCCAAATAATCAGTTTTTTATAACCCCAGACTTGTGTTTTCGTGATAATTATCAAAACTTCTAAAACATATATAAAACATATATATATATAGGTTATTATATGTAACGAGAATGAACCATATAAAAAATGTCATGACAACTTATATTCAAAATTTTCTAATCATGATAACTTTCTCCTAATTTTAATCCATAAAAACAAGATACTAACGAGATAACCAACCACCAAGATCAAAACCAACCCAATCCAACCACCTAAAATATCCAAACAAACAAGTTTTCATCCTCAAATACAACCATCGACCTCTAAAGATTAAAAAATTATGTAAAGTAAAACTCAACCTATGCATAAGAAATTTTTTTTCTCAAATCACAAATCCAAAATCCGGTGAAAAAAAATATTTTGGACGGACCGAACTACTACTACAGTACTACTCCATCCACCCACCCACCGATGAAAGTACAGTAAATTCGAAATTCAAATTCAGCTCCCCCAGCAATCTGGATCAAAACATGGAGGGAGCTGCCGACGCCTCGTACTGGTAAGAATAGGAGGGCAGTTGAAAAAACGCGACCGGTGGTGTCCGTGGTTTTCGATTGCGGTTCGGTGAAGAACCCCTCCTCCGCCTTTTTCCCCATTCGCTCACTTCTCATTTTTACCCCCCGCCGCTTTCCCCCGCAAAGCCCCCTACTTCGCCACCGCCACCGCCATCGCCATCGCCATCGCCATCGCCATCGTCGCCGTCGCTCTCCTCGTCGGAGTAGCGGCGGGCGGGCTCCGAGGCGGGCCGGGCGCGAGACCTAGCTGGTGTTAGCGCCCCCCGGGCGGGGCGCGGCGCGGTTTCTCGAGGTAATCGGCCCCCGCTACTTCCGGGTTCGGTCGGTGTCCTCCGCCCGCTCCCCCGGCGCGCGCGCTCTGGGGTGCTTTTGCTTGGTGTGGTGTGCCTGATGGTGTGGTGTCGTGATCGGGTTGGTTGGGGAGCTGCGCAGCTGGGGATGTGTTCGTGTCTCTGATGAAACAGTGGGTGGAATTGTGTTATTGTGAGGGTGAATGTGGTCGTTTAGCTGGGGCGGGGGTTCGTTGGATTATCGCTAGATTGTTCTCCTCTGGTTCGTGCTGTAGTTTTTTTGCGTGTTATGTGGTAGTGTTGGGTTCCCAATTTGGCGCCGCTGGCTTGTTTCCTGGCTTGGAATGCCTGCAAAATGCTTAACTCTGTTTGGGAGAATTACAGGAAGATTTTATCTGCCAAAGTTTTTTTTTTAATTTTTGATTCTTATGTCCGCGTTTGAGCTGTTATTTAGGGTTTAGTGGCGTGCTAGCTCTAGTTTTGGGTTGGTTAGGGTCGTCGTGACTTGGTGGGTTGAAGTTCTTTTGTTGTTGCCTCGCGAGCTCAGTTTGGTCATACTTCTGTGCTCTGCTGCTGCACACATTCTCGAGTAATTTATGGTCAATTAATCCGTCAATCAAAACCTGCTATCATGTTTAAGTTTTGTCCTGGCATATCAAATGCCATGTTCCTTTTACTACTGCCTCTTGACTTGATTGCCTGTGTAAATTTGCATTATCGTTTTCCTCAATTTCAATATCTGTATTCTCTATGTGCAGAAAAAAAGAGTTCATTCGCTAGAATGGAGCCATCTATGTTTCTGTAGCTGCAATTGATAGTGAACACTAACTATGGATGATAGTAAATTATCTGATGACAAGTCCAAGAAAATGGAACCTATTCATTCAAGTGAACAGGAAGGAGAAGATAAAATTATAATTATTGAACCTGAAAATGATGCAAATAAGTTTGAAGTGGAAACTGATACAAGACATGATGGCTGTGAGACACACACGGTGCATGGATATGGAACCACAGAAAATTGTCTGCATGAGGAAGCATCCACTACCGATGATGATTCAGGGAGTGACTCGTATGAGTACCTTCTTCAGGAATTGGACAATGAGCAGAATTTGGAGTCTGATGCTGGTGAGGGAGACAATGAGGTATATACATCTACTTAACTATTGCAGTAGGCCAACTTAAGTTTTATCTTGTCCTTGGTGTTTATGGGATCATATCTTTTTCAATTAAGGTAAAAGGTATGATTAGCATTTGGACGCATTAAGCAATATAACCACTCGGGGACAGCCTTTTTTGGGGCCCATCATGCTGTCTTTCCCATTACTGGCTTGATATGCCTTTGCTATGCTTTATTTTAGGTAGGCTACTAATCAATGTTACCATATTAGATACACATTTTTATTATTGTTTTTAATGCATTAGAGTTATTACTATCTTTTTGGTCGAACAGATTGAAACATAGAACTTGCTGGCATCTGTTCTACATTATATTATGTTCTGTTCAACTGTTGGAAATCTTAATGTGTGGCTTGAGTTGTCATGTTTGCTCTTTTGTGTATGTTTTGGTATCATTTTTCTGAAAATTGACTCCTAATAGGCACCTTTGACTGAGGAAGAAGTTGAAGCATTAATCACCGAATTCCTTGATGTTGAGAGTAAGGTAATATTTTTTGCCCCTATTGTTTTATTCATTCTTTATTTTCCCAAACGTTTTTTATTTCATTCATTTGTAACACTAGGCAGCTCAAGCTCAAGAATCACTTGAAAAGGAGTCGCTGGACAAGGTTGAAGCTGAAGTAAGATTGGAGTTATTGGAGAGGCTCCAAGGAGATGAGGTCTGTAAGACTGTAAATATTTTTGCAATTTATTTTTGTAGTGCAGAATTCCTCAATGATTAATATATTTGTGCATTGTATCTTTTTTTTCTTACTTTGAATAGTTAGAGTTAGCTGTTTCTACTGAGATGAAGCAATACAAGAAGGAGTGGGAATCTGAACTTGATGATTTGGAGACTCACATTGCTGTTCTCTTGGTATGTTTTTGCCTCAAAGGAATTCCTTTTGCCCATTAACAAATAATAATTTTATTTCTCTGTTATACTATGCTTGCCACCATCCCTATGTGGTGTGTCAGATGCATGTCCTAAGTGCTTGTTCCATGTAAATTATTGTAACATTTTAGCACTAAACCCTATTGATTTATCAAAATGAAGGCTAAAAAATTTCTTATCGTTTACTGTTGTAATCACATTGTATTTTTGCTAAAGTGGGTACGATTGAGTGCTATCAAACTAAATTTTCGTTTTTGTATTCCCACATTCTTTTGCTATATGTTTCCTTAGTTTTCTGTAACTTTCAGGAGCTTTGTCCTTTATAGAATCCAAGAAAATTATTATGCTAAATGACACGTTTGAAATTTTGAATGCAGGAGCAACTCGATGCTGCTGGTATTGAACTTCCCAGCCTCTATAAGTCAATAGAAAGTCAAGTTCCAAATGTTTGTGAAACTGTAGCATGGAAGAACAGGACTCATTGGGCTGGTTCTCAAGTGCCTGAGGAAGCTAATCAATCAATCAGAAAAGCTGATGAATACCTCCAATCCTGTAGACCTGTAAGGAGGTAATGTTGGGGGCAAATTTGGTGTGCTCCTGTGTTTTCTTTTTCAAATCTGACCTTGATTCACACACTTAAAATAGAAAACATGGGAAGCTGCTGGAGGAAGGTGCTAGTGGTTTTCTTGCCGGAAAAATTCCTGTTGAGGATGATGGATCTGTAAAATGCTATGATAAAAGTTGGAGTGTATTCAATGAACTTACCAAATCTAAGGAATATGCTGAAAGTACTTTCGGAAGTAGTAACTGGGCATCGGTGTATCTGGCCAGTACCCCACAGGAAGCTGCTGCCTTAGGTCTCCAATTTCCAGGAGTTGATGAGGTGCGACCTTGACTGATCAATTGCTACAATTCAGTAATACTATTATTACATTTTTATTAGCCCCACAAGAAATTCCTGAGGAAAAAGAAACTAGGTCTAAATAGAGTTACCAAGGATCAAAGTAGTTTGTATTTTAGGCCTTGTGGGCTCAAACATTGAAGTACATAGAAACATGTGAGCTTACTTAAGAGCTCCAATATCATGAGTTGTGCTTGTGGTTTGGCTTGTATGTGATTGGAATGATTTGTACGGTTAACGCTGTCAGCTGTGAGGTCTTTCTATTTTGAACACATCCTAGAATCATGCACATTACTATGCATGTTGCATTATGTCAGTTCAGGGCTGCATACATTTTTTTATTGTACAGATTGGAATATCTCAATTAGTCTTCTCTAATGTACTATCATGCCTTTTTTTTGGGTTTACATTGTCAATATTAAAAATCATATTGTTTTAGGTTGTTTTTCAGTCGTATCTTATAAACTGGCTCAGCTTGCCATTTCTCATTATACTGAAACTTCTCCGTCTTTACGTAATCCAACTTTCCACCTCTTTTTAATCTATCTTTTCCATTAATACAGTTCCATTAAATCTCCAATTCTCATTGTCCTACAGGTGGAGGAGATAGCTGAAGTTGAGGGTGCTGTTGGTGACATAAAAGGTGTTGATGGAATAGAGCTTTCTGAAGAACAGAGAAGAAAATACAGGAAGGTAAGTTGAAACTAATTTCGTAGTGCTACAGTGCTAGCTATCAGTGCAATCATGCTAGCCTTCTATGTGCTGCTATTCTTAGCCTTTCGTGTCTCCTGTGTGCATGCTTATAGTCATTTTATTGTTTGTGTACTTATTTCCATTTTATTACTTCGATTTATTTCTATGTGTTAGCACCTGAATTCTAATGTTGCATGATATAACTCCTTTACGCTATCTTTTTTGCATTTATACTTAACTGTTTCAGTTGCGTGATGGGTGATATTTTTGTAGTCCCATCTCCCAGTGGTATTTTTGGTTACACGTCTACATCCGTAAACTGCTGCTTGCAACTCATATTGATCCTATATCTAAGGGTTTGTGCTAGGAAGCTTTAAATTCTTGTATCTATCCACTATTCCAGTCTGTTCACTATAGTACTAAGTTTCTTCATATCCATAATGATTCTCTGATATGGTTGCAATACAAGTGTCACAATTCTTGCTTTTATGTTGTCTGGTATGCACTTCTATTTCATTTTCTTCATAATTTCTTTGTTTCCCAAATGCTGTACATCTATGTAGGTAGCAGAAGAGGATGATGCAAAGATAACAAAACGTCTGCGGTGCCATTTGAAAGAAAGAAGGACAAGGAGTTTGTATAAGGTAACCGACAAAGTTTTATTTAGTTTGAGCTCTGTTTTGTTTATTTACCCATTTGTTTATCTATATGTACTGTTGATTTGATTGTTGTTTTATTGAATGCACTGCTTAGCATTTAATCTACTCTGTCTTGTTTTGCAGGAGAACTTTGGTTTGGTCTCATCATCAAATGGACGCTGTGAGCCGCCTCCTGAGAAACTCAAAACAGATGAAAATGGAGTTTCTGTTGAGCTGACGAAGCGCACACGTGAAGATGATGTTGAGTTTGACTATAAGAGGTCAAAAACTGTAATTATCAAAAGTGATGATGAAATGGAGACTGATAGCAAACTAGATTCAGCACCAAGTGAAAATGTGGCCGAAATTATTGATCTTGATATCTTCCCATCAGAAAGCCCTAAGCTTGGTGATAAAGTTTGTCCTAAAGCTTTCAAGTGTACTATTTGCACTGACATGTTGAATGCCCCTGAAGTGCATCGCCACCCAGTATTGGATGTTATGGTTTGTGGATCTTGCAGATTTCTAGTGATAGAGAAGAATCGTCTTGAGGTGAATACTTACCACCTTTGTAGATTTCAAGATAATTTCAAATAACATTGATTTTTTTTGGAAATGTATTATGCAATCGTAATCTTAGAGATACTTGTTGTTTTATACAGGATCCTGTGTCTGGTGGTTATTGCACCTGGTGTGTACAAAGTGAACAGCTTCAGAGTTGCAGCTCTTGTAAACTGCTTTTCTGCAGAAATTGCTTGTCAAAGAATTTTGGTGAAGAAGGCTTGTTAGAAGCTAAAGTAGCTGGTTGGAAATGTTGCTGCTGCCTACCTAGTCAACTGGAACATTTAATTTCTGAATGTGACAAGGCCCTGGGTGGTGTTGAATCTTCTGATCCTGAGAGTGACTTTCAAGAGCTTTCTGTAATAGAGAGCAATGGTCCTTTTTGGTATGCCCTTTACTGTTGTATTGTTTATTTATGCATTTGCCTTTTATTGATCACGATTATTTTGTTGATATGTATTAAATGTTGAAATTTTTTCCTTGCTAATTGCTACGTAATCAGCAAGCGAAAAATGAAAAAGAGGATAAGAAGGATAATGGATGATGAAGAACTTGGAGAGGAAACAAAGTGTAAAATTGCAATGGAGAAGGTCTGTAGTATTTTATGATTTGATAAACCATATATGTGTTTGTTTGAAGTTATCGAGGTTATAATATAAACATTCTTTTGTAGGCTAGGCAAGAACATCTGAAGTCCATGCAAGAGCAGTCTGCCAGCAAGTTCAAGAGCAACAGTATTGGAACTTCCTTTGAAGCACCATCTGAGGTTTCTCTAGAATATGTTGGGGATGGACATATAGTAAACCTTGCCCGTGAGGAAGATGAAGCACCTGTTAGAATTCCAAGCAGCATATCTGCTAAACTGAAACCTCATCAGGTATGCTTTTTTCAAATATACTGAACAACAGTATTGCTCATTCTTCTTAAAAATTACATTAAGTTTGAAACTCTACGCAGAACATTTGGTCCCTTGTAATGTCTGTGTGTTGAAACATAATATAGAAAGTCTGATGTGTTTTCATTTAATTTTCTTTCTTATTCTTGCTTTTAAACTGGTTAATTTGACTGTTCGGCGTTCACCTGCCAGTATCCTGTCACTATTACACTGACCATAATATGTACAGTTATACCTATACTGTTACAGGAAGATTACATCTGCCTAAATTATATTATGATGTTGATGTTTTAGGTATCAGGAATAAGATTTATGTGGGAAAATGTGATCCAATCTGTCAAGAAGGCCAAATCTGGGGATAAAGGTTTTGGTTGCATTTTGGCTCACAACATGGGCCTTGGGAAAACTTTTCAGGTTTGTGCTGACTTTTTTCCTGTAGAATATATTCTTGATTTCTTCATGACATGATTCAACCATATTATCATATTTTACATGGTTATTAGATCATATATTCTCGGAGCTATTCTTTGGGTGTCGGTTGACCTCTTAATTGTTGTACTTGTATTGCTGGATCTGTTAACTGTAATTACGTGCCAATTGTTTTCCATCATTCAAGGTGGCCTTTGTTTTGCCTTATTCTGTTTCCACTTCACCAAAAATAATGGAAACTGCATTTTTATATATTTGCATTTGGACTTTGCAGGTTATTACATTCCTGTACATTGTTATGAGATGCACCCAGTTGGGATTGCGCACAGCGCTTATAGTTACCCCTGTCAATGTTTTGCATAACTGGAAGAAAGAGTTCATCAAGTGGTGTCCAGCAGAACTGAAGCCACTTCGTGTGTATATGTTGGAGGATGTTGCAAGGTGCAGGTTCATTATTTTGTCATTTATTAATTTATGTTGTCTTATGTTTTGCAAGTATGCATTGCAGAATTTGTAATTAGACTATGAAATTCTTGCACATAGGTTTGAAACAACTTAGCACAAGATTTAGTTAAAGGATAAGGAAAGAACCAATATATCTTCTTCATACGCTGATACACCAGTCAGGAAATTCAAATCTAAGTTATTTTTTTAAATCTAATGATACCATTTTGTTGAACTAACCCTCAATTGCTTGAATCATCTGGTTTGTAGACCTTTCTTTGAATCATCCCTCAATATGTCGTCTTATGTGATACATGATATTAAATTTGTTTCCTAATACATGTAACCTAGGGCCTTTGTCATGCTAATGATTCCAGCTTGTATTATCTAATTTGCCCTACTGCAGTACTAAATAATTGGCATGTGCCAGTCTTAAAATAAATTATACCGTGTGAGCCACAAGGATAAACTCAAACTCTTCTGCATGCAACATATATTAATCTGTGACTCTTAAACTTAAACACTGTTCATAGTGTGTAGACTCTTTTGCAAGTTGCAACATTGGGAATGTTACTGGCATTACCCTTTATTTCTAACCTAGAATTATGTCACAATTCTCACCTGATTAGATATGATGGGTTTTACCTATTGATGTTGATAACCACTAATGAAAGTTAACTATGTTTCAGAAAATCATCAATTTCACCTCAGCAGTGTTAAGACATAGTTGCCGAGCTTCTTTTTATTGCATTATTTGGCATTTGTCTTTTTCATGGCCTTGCATTAGTACATGTATTGCATTTCAAAGTTCAGTACTTCAGAACCTTTGGCAGCATGTGAATTGCTGTTGCTTCAAGGCATCCTTTTAAATGCAATGGAAGATGCATGTAACATATCCTCGTAGGTTCAATTGATTGCCTGCATAACCAACCTGTGGCTAGATGTAAGTTAGGATGAATATTCTTGTAAGCCTTTTTCTGCTGATGATGTAATGTCTGCCTCTGTCAAAGCCTTTATGTGTCGTGGAAATATGGTTTCATTATGATTGTGATGGGGTGTTCCCAACAATCGACTCTATTTCTAGCATGGAATGACTCCCCTTTCACTTTTGGTTTTTGCAGGGGGAACATTCTGTATTTATTAAAAAAGTGGCGAGTAAAAGGTGGTGTGCTTCTGATTGGTTATTCATCATTTAGAAACCTTTCCCTTGGAAGGAATGCGAGGGACAAAACTGTTGCAAACGAGATCAGTAATGCTCTGCAGGTGATGTTTCATTTGTTCTGTTGTTATTTTATTATGTTTCAAGCTTCTATGTTATGCCAATTCATAAGGATTTTCCTTTTTCATCCATATCTTACACCCCTCATTTCCATGGATTCACTAATGTTTCAATCAACATTCCTCTTATGTATCGTTATACTGTATGTTTCCTTCCAACTTTGTTCTTTTAGCTGTGGGTTTTGATACAGTCCATTTACACATGTCACCATCAGTGCGGGCCAGATATTCTTGTATGTGATGAAGCACATATAATTAAGAACAGGAGAGCTGACACTACACAAGCTTTGAAACAAGTAAGGACACAGAGAAGGATTGCGTTAACTGGATCTCCGTTACAGAATAGTTTGATGGAATATTACTGTGTAAGGAATCATGCGCTCCTACCCCCCTTGCTGCTTTACCTTCCAGCTACCAACAGTGTTTGGATATCTAATTGTTATATGTTTCTAATGGCTTTTGGTTTTATCTGGTTAACAGATGGTTGATTTTGTTAGGCAAGGTTACCTTGGAAGTAGCCATGAGTTCCGTAACAGGTAAGTTGATGCTCTGGTCTCTTTCACTGTGGCACATAATATTTTGGTCATTTGGAATGATATGCTTTGCTCTATCAGGTTCCAGAACCCCATTGAAAATGGTCAGCACACGAATTCTACATCAGATGATGTCAAGATCATGAACCAACGGTCACACATTCTGTATGAACAACTGAAGGGATTTGTCCAGCGAATGGACATGAGCGTGGTGAAGAATGATCTACCTCCAAAGAAGGTTTTTGTTGTTACTGTTAAACTCTCTCAACTACAAAGGAAGCTGTACAGAAGATTCTTGGACGTGAATGGTTTCTCAAGCAGTGTTGCTTCAGAAAAATCTTTTCAGCGAAGTTGCTTCTTTGCCAAGTACCAAACGTTAGCCCTGGTGAGATGTTTTTGCATCTTTATGCCTTTTTCTTAGACAGCAAGATGTGGGAATGCTCTGTTGTAGTACTATCATGTTTGTTTATGTTCTTTGTTCTTATACTTGATAATATGCTTGAAGTGTAGATATGGAACCATCCTGGTCTTCTTCAGATGGCTAAAGAACAGAAACGAAATTTGCGCCAAGAAGATGTTGAGTCCTTTCTGATGGATGAGAGCTCTAGTGATGATAATATTGAAAATTACTTGCCAAATGGAGGTAATTCATTATTCATGGACCTTCCTTTGAGCTCTGACAACATGCTTCTGACTTCGGCAAATCTGCACGCTTCTGTTTTTCGAATTGTAATTAGTAAAATATAATATAATCTTATCAGTGTTTGATTGACTATTTTTTGGTTCAGAGCCTGAACTTCTGATATATTTCATTTTCTCCTTTTTTTTCCTGTGAGAAATTAACACTTGGTCCATACCTTTTGTAATTTGCACAGAGAAGCTGAGAAGCAGAAATGACCAGCCATCAAAGAAAAATTCTAACGTTGTAAATGAGGTACTTGAAATATATTGGCTATAAATTGTTTTAAGAGATTAATTGTCATGTAATTTGGTCATGCATATGATATATTTCTATTATGATTTCTAGCTGCCTGCTCTGTTTTGATGGTCTGGTGATTCTGGTCATACTGTGCAATACTTTTTCATTTAAACCAAACGCAGAGGGCTAACAAACCTAAATAAACCTGTACTTTAGTAGTGCAATGCTTCCCACCTCCATCCATGCATTCCAATATTTTTTATTTATGTGCATATTTTTTACTGTAGGAAAGTAACTGGTGGGAGAATCTTCTAGATGAAAGTGCTTACAAGGAAGCAGATTACAGTGGCAAAATGGTTTTACTCCTTGATATCCTGTCAACATGTTCTGAATTGAGTGACAAGGCATTAGTGTTCAGCCAGAGCTTGACCACTCTGGATTTGGTGGAGTTTTATCTATCTAAGTTGCAGATTAAAGGAAAAGAGGGCAAATATTGGAAACAAGGCAAGGATTGGTATAGGTATGATTTCACACTTGATGCATTATTTTTTATACCCAACAACTATACAACTACTGGTGTGGTAGTTTCATAAGCTACAGTATTCTGTTACTTTGCTTTGTTATTTTTCTATGCACTTAGCCCTGTTTGGACTGTATGGAGTTTCACAGGTATATCGGTTGGAGATTCTAGGAATTTGGCATCTTGACCCTTATGGATAAGTGCTATTTTGTTATTTAAATTGAATCCTAAAAAAATCTAGTATGATAATAAAATAGGAGAAAAATAAGCCATCACTTCTGCTTAATCGGCAGAAAAGGAGATATGTACATATGTTTGCTGGTCCCAAAGCTGAAAGTCCTCTCCATCTTGCAACTGATCATGACATGTTCTTTCTGCCTATCTACATATGTTTGCTGGTCATTAGTAAACTAGTATTACCTCTGTATTTAATTATAGTAAATATCACAAAACCCTGAGTATATGGTTCAAGTGGCACAAAACCATAGGGATTTTGGCATGTGGCACATACCCTGAGTATTATGCTCCTAAGGTTTCATAAAAACATATTGTTAATTAATCCTACTTAATGTTATAGTAAAATAAAAAAAAACAACTAACTTAGATGACTACAACTTTTATATGATGGGATAAAGAACTCATAATTTTTGGATATAAGTTTAGAACTCGTGTTTCAAAAGGAAAAATAAGCTAATGGTGTGGTTTTGTGAAACTATAGGACTATAATATCTAGGTTATGTGTAATATGTTAAAACCCTTGTGGTTTTATGTAACTTGAACCCTAATACATAGTGTTCTATAAAATTTATTGTTAAAAATATGACACTGTTGATTTTATAAGTACTTTTATAATATTATATTTTTGTTAGATATTATTGTTATACTCTAATTGAAAAATAATGGTCAAAGTTACATATCAAAGACCAAATAAAGACAACAGTGTCATATATTTAAAATACAGAGTTATAGTAATTAGCAAATAAGCCTTAGGTGTATCTAGACTTCATGATCTACTCTGAAGCATGGAATAATGCACTAGTGCTAAACCTGCCAATATAACCTCAGTTCTGCAAAGTTGATACTTCATCACCAAAGGCTTTGATATATCAGCATTGTTAATATTTAGTTATGCAAGGATATGGTTGTGCCTGTACGAGCATGTAGTTCTGCAAAGGTGCTGTTTATAGTCACTGCCCCAACACAAAATGGAAAAAAAGAATCTTGGCTGCTTTTGTGTCACCAAAGGCTTTGGGTTGATATTTTCTTCTGCACAGATGATAGCGCTGTTACCAGCATTTAATTGTGCAAGGGCGATATTTATACTTATCAGTAGCTATCGTATTCCGCAAATGTGATATTGGCAGCATTTTGTTCTGGAAAAAGGTCTTATTAGTTAGTACCATCATCTGATTCTGCAAACACGTTTTTTGTGTTATGCTGAATAGGATTGATGGGAGCACTCCATCTTCTGAGCGACAAAACCTTGTGGAGAGGTTTAATGACCCTGACAACATTAGAGTGAAATGCACATTGATATCTACTCGTGCTGGATCTCTAGGCATTAACCTTCATGCAGCAAACCGTGTGATTCTTCTTGATGGTTCATGGAATCCAATCCATGATTTGCAAGCCATCTATCGGGTTTGGAGGCAAGAACTTGCTGCTTGATTTATTAGTAAGTTGTACAATCATATGATTATTTATTTATTCAGTGTATGTTCTTTCCAGATATGGCCAGACCAAGCCTGTGTATGCTTACCGCCTAATGGCTCATGGGACAATGGAGGAGAAAATATATAAACGGCAGGTAATTTGGCAGTTGCCTTTTCACCTGGTACTGAGATTTGTTGTTTTGAAACTTTAGTTGTGTTAATGACTTTATTATTATTAATATAGGTGACAAAAGAAGGGCTTGCAGCAAGGGTGGTGGATAGACAGCAAGTGTCTAGAACAATCTCCAAAGAAGAGATGTTGCATCTTTTCGAACTTGGTGATGAGGAATTACTGGAGCAGAGCGAGAATGGTTCTACCATGAATGGTCACAGTAAAGTTGGGACTGAGAAGCCACCTACTCCCAACTCTGGTGAAACCACTGAACATTTACCTTTGGACAGGCTCATGGTGAACCTACTTCATGACCACTCTCGGTAATGCTTATTTTTTAGCTACATATATGTTAAGAAACTTCTGGCAGATTGTAGGAATAAACTTTTTTGGCATTTACAGATGGATTGCAAGTTACCATGAACATGAAGCCCTACTGCAAGAAAATGAAGATGAAAGACTTACCAAGGAGGAGCAAGAAATGGCATGGTTAAGTTACAATAAGTTGCTAGAAGTTGCCCCAAGGAAAGCTACTCACGACCCCGAGAGAAAACCAAATACTCTCCCAACAGAGAGCAACCTTCTTCTGCAGCCACCTAAAGTTCCCTCAAGAAGCCGGCAACTCCAACAGCCTAAGGTTAATTTAAACAACCAAAAGAAGTGCAACAACCTGAGCCACTTGCTTACTCTGAGAAGTCAAGGCACCAAGCCTGGATGCACCACAACTTGTAAAGAATGTGGCCAGGATATTAGCTGGGAGACTCTAAACAGAGACGGTAGATCAAGGTGATTAGTCTAAGGCATTGCTGTTACACATTTTGCCCTTTTGTAAAGGTTAACTATTTTGCGTAGGATACATCCTGTATGCTAGGATTATCTGTATAGAGAAGTAGTGAAGTAAATGGTAAAGTCCTTTTTTTGGTCCACAAGGTAAACCGTATCATATTGCCTTATGTTCTGCAATCTTAAGATGTAACTGAACTGAGTTGGCTGCTTGAAAAGTAAACTGCTGATTACATGCTCTTTTTCCGGTCTCATCGATCCATGGTCTTCATTTTAAGCTGGAGTTCATATAAGTTGGTGGTCATTGGAATATTGGTTTTTATTCCATTATCTAAAAAAATATCTGTTTCGTACTAGAAGTCAAACTGCAGAAAGCCAGAACTCATGTTCTTATTGTAGTGTTGTTTTGGTCCCATTATCTAAGAAAAAAGATCTGTTTCATACCAGAAGTCCAAAACTGCAGAAAGCCAGAACTTATATTCTTATTGTAGTGGTTGTTTTGATTTTAGAATTTCTAAATAGAAAGGATATGGTTTGTAAACTGTAGTATTCGTTGCGTTGTTAATGTGACACAGGACATTTCTTCTATTCAGTCTAATTCTATCTTGTCAGTGGATTAAAAAAATTTGTGTACTTACTGTTTGATGCGCTGAGCTGCGAAAATCCTCAAATGTGTTGGTTTTTGTCCTATGAATTAAATTGGTCGATGAAGCGGAAGACCCGACTCTGGATTTTGTTGAAATAGAATTGGTTTATGATTCCAGTTGGAAATGTTTTGATGACTTGGGAATTCTCAAAGAAGTACTCTTTTGAGTTTTTAATATTCGATTTTTTGATATATATTTGATTATTTAATTTATACGAAAATTTTGTGTAAATAGACAAATAGATAAGTAACAATAAAATAAATTATAGTAAAATACATAATAATTATATAATTATTTTAAATAATACGAATAATCACCGTATATCAAAAATTAATGGCATCAAATATTAAACCGGGGGAGTATATAGCTGGCATTTAGGCCCATATACGTATATTGGCCTGGATTAGATTCATACAAACAGGATTTACATGGGTCGAAAATTAGGATCTGCCCCTGCGCATGCACGTGAATGGGATATCGAAGTGCATCAAAATACTAGGCCTCCTCTCTCTAAAAAAAAAAATGGTCATCCGGTACTCCGGCGAGGAGTCACCGCCTGGTCCGCCGTCCGTCTCCGTCAACGGCGATCCAGATCGACGGAACTCGCCGTTGCAGCCAGCACCGCGGCACTGATTTGCGGGGGCCCACCAAGCCGAGCGCGAACCTTGTTTCGTCGACGGGGCCTCCTCCGTCTACTCCGGCGAACACGACGCGCAGCAGCCGGCCGCAGCGGGCGGATCGACTCCCATGCGCTCTTAAGATGAACCGCCACTCTGTACGTTCCGTGCCTGTTCTTCGGATGCGAACAGTTTGTGTTGCATTCGTGCGTGCCCTTGGATTCGTTGGGACTTGGGATGCAGCCTCGATTTGGTGCAGAAGTGCAGTGATAAGCGTTAACCCCAACCAATTTGAGGGAAGAGATTTAAATGCCAATTCTATTAGAGATATGGCATCACAAAGTCCATCGATTCATAGTCTCAGCATCACCTGCATGGCGATGGTGCTTTAGGAAAACTAGCTAATGGCCGGAACAACAGCAGCCAATTTTATTACAGCTTCAGTAAGTGGAAGAACACTGCATAAAGTAACTGCAAATAGTAAGATCTCTTTGTACACTATGTTTTTCACCATTCCTTCACCTGGGCACTCTTCGTCAGCGATCAGGATCTTCAGGCCATCCCTGCTAGTGACTCTGGAAATTGCCACATAAAGCTGCCCATGGGTGAAAACTTGCCTAGGCAGATAGAGGCCGATCTTGTTTAGAGTTTGCCCCTGACTCTTATTGATTGTCATGGCAAAACACACAGAGACCGGGAATTGCTTTCTGTTTTGCACGAACGGCCATGTTGGTTCAGTTGGTGACGTGACGATTTGAGGGATACATACCAGATCTCCGTTGTGTGTTCCAGTTATAATCTGTGCCTCAATAACCTTTTCCCCCGAGTCGTGTATTAGTGATGTCATTGGAGCTTCACCCCACAGTATTAGTGATGTCTTCATTAATAGATCGGCTATGTGCGAACCTTGTTTGATGAAGCATGTAGATTCATTTGTTTCGCTGATTGGAATATTGAATGCTGAGTGTGCTGTTCTACCTCCTTGAAGCAGAAGCGCCACAATGCCACTAGACGCAACTGCAATTACTATCTTTCCCTCTGATCTTAGTTCCAGTCTTGGGCGGCTCCAGTGTGAAGGCCCAAGTAGTGGAGCTTACACCAAGAATAGCTAGCTGCAGCCCAGATGGTGGTTCAAAACGAGGCCCGCTAACTCAATGAGTTCATCATCGAGGTGTACGGCATAGCCTTCACACGGATCATCTTCAACAGTTTACTGCAAGCTGGAATCAGACCGGAGCAGCCTGACGCAACACAGAGGTCTCTAGTTGCTAATTAGTTAACTACACATACTAGTTACTCCCATCATAGATTTCCAACACTCCAACTGGTAATTAGTTAACTATACATACTAGTTACTCCCACTATCTATAAGGTCATAGCAGAAGAAGACTACAATCAGAAGCCATCCCCACGCTCCTCGGAGACCACGCCACCTGCAGTGTGGGTTTATTCATGGTTATGAAAGCATGCATGAGAATTGGAAAGAAAAAGAGCGGGTAAACGTATCTTACTTGCAAGAGTAATAGCTATGTTTGCTTGGCGATCTGCCTCAGCATTCCATTCCTTTATTCAGAAGCAGAAAGTGGAGAAAATCAGTAACACCAAAAAGCATCTATCTTAGAGATTTGGCTGAGTGTTAGCTTGCCCAACTAAGCATACACTAGAGACATCATCTACACAGAATATCGGATATGCAGCGAAGGTCTAGTAAGAATGGGATGCCACTGACGCAAAACGAGACAACAATGTTGCCTCACTGTTCGTGCTTTTAAGTTATACCAATAATTTACAAGTGGGTTCGTAAATAGGTACAGGCGTTAATGCAACAGTGCAATGCAGGAAGGAAATTTAACAATACCCGTCTCACGTGGTTGATCTCAAATGAGACAAAGTTTTCTTTGAGTTTTCTTGCTTCCTTGCAAAGTTCCATCATGTTATGGTTCTTTGTTTGCCATGTACCTCTCACCTATTTGAGATATATATGAGAAAGCCATCAGAAGAAAACAGATACTCCTGTATTAAGTTCGACCCAACATATCCTCTAGTCCAAAATATGTAGTTTCAACATGTGAAAATGGTATGAGTAAAACTTTGTACGAAAAATACTTATATAGTATCCCTTTCATGAATTCTTTCTTAATTTATGATATTGTAATGGGCATTGGCCTAAGGGCCAAGGCACAGGTTCACGCCAAAGGAGAGGCGTGGCAGGTTGTTTCCAGTTCCTACATCTGCTTTGCTCACGATTTGATTTAAACATGATATTAAATGTTTTCTTCTAGGTACATCAAGTTGTTATTTCATACTCCCTCCGTTTTTTATGTTTGACATTGGTTACTTCAACATCAAATATTAAAGGATGGAGGTAGTAATTGCATAGCACGTTAAGCAGCATGATAATACCAACATGCCAGACAGGCAGGACAACCATAAAAATGAGGCAGTTTGATTAGGATGAAGAAGCGAAGAACAAAGATATACCTGATAACAGACTAGTTGAGAGTCGCCATATATTTTGATTTTCTTGAAACCATGCCTAATAGCGTATTTCAGTCCTAAGATCAGACCCCGATATTCAGCAACATTATTGGTAACAATACCAAGACCCTCACGAAGTCGGGATATCTTCAAGGATAAGTAAGCACATGAAATCAAAGTAAAAACAAACCACAAATAAACTTTGAAGTGCATTAAGTCCTAAGTATACCACTCTCCCATCTTCAGTCATAAGAACAGCCCCAGCACCTGCTTTACCTGGGTTTCCTTTTGATGCACCATCAAAGTGAAGCAAACATACTATCTGAACAACCAGATAAAGTGCAAAACTCAGTATCAACTTTTACATGAATAAAATAGCATCTATTAACGACCAAGAAGACAACTTCTATGTACGGTGATGTGAGTAGGTAACATAAATTTCTAACTCTACAGTTCACCTCAATAAGTGGAAAACTTAGATGCAGGAACTGAGCACAATTGAAACAGCTTTAAGGGTTAATGGCCTCAAGTGCATAGATTATTAAATTTTTTTAGTCTGCAGTAAAGCAGCTTAAAGATATGCAAGAAATAAGCACAGTTGAAAAGTAATTTAGGAGTTAACAGTCTTGTGAGATCGTATTATTGATAACTCAGCCTTTTCAAAACAATTTGGTTTTTTGGAGAATACACAGGAGAACTGATCTTTTTTTCCTTTTGGCGATACATGGAAGACACAAATGCACAAGCACCACCATGCAAGCACACCACATGCACACACTTGCATGTGTGTGCCCCCTTAATGCACATTCAATAGATGGAGGCCTATGATAAATCTGTGAACCTGAGTGTGTAAGTGGGGACACTAAGATTTGAACCGTAGTGGGCGAAGCCATGCACTCACAACTCATTTTTTCTATTAAGAAGCAAAAAGTACAACAAGCTTGAAACTTCCTATCCTAATCATGTAATGCATATTCATGTCTGAATGTAAGAAAGCCATTATTTCCTCATAGACACAATGTCAGAAATTAATGAATGAAAATTGAATTAGTGGCAGAACATGTTTGTGATAGGAGACCTATCTGGTTGAAACAATAAAAAACGAATGATTAAGAGAAACTAGTGATTAACAGAATTCAGTAGCAAAACATATTGAGCATTTATATGTTTTTCTTGTTTAATATCGAACATAATCAAGACAGCACCTTGGATAGCATAGTTGCATTTTTTTTAAGAATGTAAAATAGCGGTAGAAATCTGATACATCTAAGTATTGCAGTAGATGTAGAAAATTAATCAGCCCAAAAAAGACCAAACTTTACATATTGTTTCGAGACAGGTTGTGCATCAATAGTTCCACTCTGATTGAGATTATTTGGTGAGAAATGGCTGGAAGAACCAGATCTGGCTTCCTGCAATAAAAGACCATCATATTCCAAATGCCAGTATTCCAAGTAAGAACAGGTGTCTTGAGATCTACATAAATAACTTTACATGCGGAGAAGCAGCGTATCCCTTATCAAGGGTTGTCAGGAACATATGACTTCATGCAAATGCATTTCAGCAGAACATACAAATACATGTGATAAGCATGAACACGTTGCCCTGCTTGAACTGAATTAAAAAAAAAACAGAGATGAAATCTCTTTAAGCATAAGCATGCATGATGGGAGCCACATGGTAACTCATGATTATGTGCTCATGCAAATAACTGTGTATATATTGGTGTTTTCAAACCGTCCTTCATTTACATGTGGTTAGGAATCAGTGGATCACATGCCCTGAAAATCGAAGTATATGATTAAATGCATTGTCATCACCTATGACAAATGTTGTTACCAAGGGAAGTATAAGCTAGAAATAATGTTCATTTTCCTCATATTCACTTGTTATGTCTAGTGTTGTGCTAGGAACATACATACACATACTCGTGCAGTAGCACCATGGTACTTACCAGCCTATTAAATGCTTGTCTCTGAACAGAGTAGCCTTGGTTAAAAGGCTGGATATAGTGCTCAGCTGAGGCTTGACCAGATCCCATGGCATCCTGTAATAACACAGGATGAGGTTTTATTGCAGCTATCTTAAGTGCTTGCAATAGCAAAACTTACATAGTTCAGATCCACAGATTGTGCCCCACGCTGATATCTTGTATTGTTAAGGACACTAGGATGAGTTGGAGCTGGTTGATTTGAACTAGAACCAGCTATCTCCTACAAAGAAAGACAAAGCATGAGAATTGAATTAGAGAAACAAAGCTAAGTTTTTTTTTAAAAATCCCATTATACAATATTGGAGCTTATTTAACTTTTGTCAGATTTCAACATGTCATCCGGAGATGTAGAAGGCACATATAAGTATGTTGGCACTTTACCTGAAAAGTACAGGGCATAAGGGTACCAAATAAATCTTCCCTAAGTTCAGATGCATTGATTACATATGTAGCATTGTTTAGCCCACGTGAACACAGATATTCCTCCTTTTCTCTGCTCCAAAAGTAACCCTTGTAAGCACTTGCAGCAGGACCAGATACCTTTTGAAAACAAAATCAGCGATATCAAAGGATAGTAAGATACTGTCCATACACAAAGACATCATGAAATTTACAGTATTTATAATTCCAGAGTCTATTTGAGGGTAGTGGAGGTGCATGGAGATGTTGTTTTCAGAGGAATTGTGAAATTCTTACTTGAAATTTGGAAATAGAAGTAAAATTTACCAAAATATTGATATCTTTTAGCAGAAAAGGTAGCATACGAATAGGGCTAACATTGACCTGTTTCATCTCCCTTCAGTTAAGATAACAACATGCCATGGCAAGGTACAAAAACAATCCATTCAAATGAATAGAGAAAACAGACCACAAAAGGTTTGGTAAAACCACTATACATTAATATACTAAAATTGCATTAGAGGGTCGATGGAGAAAGGATAGGTTTAAAGTTGCAGAACGGCAAAACCAAAAACTTACATTATAAATGAGCAAAATGGATGAAAACAGACACATTTAATGTACAATTGTAATAATATTAGTATAAGTACATGTACCGATGAGCAAATTTGAGCCTGGCAATCATTTAAAGTTTTGTAAACAGCTACCATCTCCCCCTTCCTGACAAGATAATAGTCGTTGCACTCTTCCATAATACCAAATGCAATTTCTGCCAAAAAGATGAAGCATAGATAGAGAAAACCATTTTGAAACAAATGTAGCTAGATAAGTGATAACTGATAAGTATTGCAGTTGCAAGTTACAATGCTGGCACGAACAGCGGCGGCGGCAGGCACTCTTGCTACTTCCCCTGCACGACTGCACCTGAAGGAACGTCGCAAAGTTGAGGCTGGTGGCCACCCGCACAACCATCATCGATGTGATTTCTGGCAGAGGATGGTCTCCGGAGACCAGCGCAAATGGGGAGGCCTTGAGCGATGAAGCCAGGGCACAAAAGTCTTTTTTGCATATCCATTTAAGCTAAAAAAATATAAAATGGGGATAATACCCAACTAGAGGCATATCTAGCTTTTTTTTTCCAAAAATGGGTGCAAATCCTCACATTCACACATAATTAGGGGCGAAATCCTGAGGGAATTCTACACATAAAGAGAGTGGCAAACACTTAATTTTCCCCTAGAAAATAAGCCTAACTTCCATCAGATCATGGTAATGCACTAATGCTACACCGAAACGTCACAGATCAACAAAAATTGCTTTCCCTAACTTTCGCAGGTTTTAACCCGCTTGAAATCAAATGCCGCTGTCAGTCTGCTACATTACATTCGATCTCCTCTCCTATTGTCAATGCAGGTGGAGCTGCACAAGCACAGATCGCTATGGTTTCTACACGGAAGGGGATGCTGGGTTTAACAACCAATCGGTGAACCCTTGATCCTAGGGAAGGGTACCGTACCTGAATCCTGGCGGAGAGGGCGGCGGTGAGCACGGGAGGCGGCAGGCCAGCCCGCGAGCGTCAGCCACCGAAGCGAGGGAGGGCGAAGGTGAGCACAGGGAGGCGGAGACCGGCCCCGCGAGCGTCGGCCGCCGGAGCGAGGGAGGGCGACGGTGGGCGGCGGAGCGAGCGTGTGGGCCGGCGGGGGCGGAGGGAATTGGGTTTGGCTCCTGTGGTGTCAAAAGCCCAAGCGGAGGCACGGGCAATCGATATTGTACATTTTTAATCAGTTTGGATTTAAGAAAATATGTTAAATTTATTTTTTTTAAATACGGTACAAACACAGTGCTCACACGTCACAAACACACGCGCACAATCAACCATGTAATCACACGTACACATTTTTAAAGATTGAATTGGTATATATTAAGATCATCGAAATGTTTACTATATCGTCTAGAATATTTATTTATAAATATAAAGATTTAAATTCAGATAAACATGTTTAAATTTATAATTTTAAAAATCACTTAGATGTTGGATTCTCAGTCGGTATACCAAAGACATTAGATGACGTAAGCTAGTGCTTTGAGCCAATTACTACAGTAACAATTCTTAAATCTCCACAGCTTCAACAGGCACACGAATAAATACTAAATTCTCAAATCACGATAATAACAAAACAAAAACAAAAGCAAAATCTCAGTTGGGGAGAGGGAGAGACAAAATCATCAAAGAGATTCCTATAGGCCTTAGCCGATCATTCCCATCTTAAAACAGAGAAGGTGTTAATGTTTATGTCTTGCTCCCATCATCTCCCTACCGTCGTAACCAACATCTAAAATAGCAAAGTACCCTAGAATAACCAAGGAAGAGATCAATGGCCTAGCGACAAAGACGATGGTAGGGTAGAAATCCGAAGAGGAGGATGGAGGTATTTGTAGCTGCTCAAAGCTATGGTTCACCATGTCAAGGTGAGGAAAGTTGCTCGCTCATGGTCACCACATTAGGGTCCATATCAGCAACATCTATCGCCAGACTCGTAGCAGCCAGATCTGGCTGTCCCCGAGATCATGGCGACCACATCTAATAACCACTACAGTCTACATTGCCCGATCCAGTGGCTAACCATCAAGGAGAAAGGGAGGGAGAGAGGATGGGCGATGGTGGCAATGGAAAAAGAAGGGGATAGGGGGTGGCAATGGAGGCAAGAAGGATGGGCGACGATGATGATGAAGAAGAGGAGGACAGGAGTAGTGATGGAGGTAAGGAGGATGGGTGGCTACGGCGATGGAGACTGAGGCCATAGCCAACAGCAGGAGGAGGAAGCCTAGCTCGAGTAGCTGCCATCGTCCTAGTGGATAGAGAGTAAGGTGAAGAGAGAGGCAAAGAGGAGTGGAGAGTGTGACCCATTAGTTCAGCTTAGTTTATTATAGGTGTCGGTTAATTAAAAAAGTGACATGTATAATATATTGTAGGCGATGGTTGTTTATAAAACCAGTTCTTTTAAAAAAATTACTAATATTATTGATGCTGGTTTGCCTATAAAACCGATATCTAAAGTTGCTTAAAAATGTTGGTTCTATATTTTTCTATGTGAAGCCATGATTTATATATTTTGGCACATATAAGATTATGGGTTTTGTAGTAGTTTTTATGATAGTTGCGTGAGAGTATTTATAGTTTTTAATAACTTTTGTTTTTATTGTCCGGCACAGTGGTTCGATGAGTCTGATCAAACTGTCAAGGTTACATACTGACACCTTAAAAGGTTGGATATGAATTTTTTTAGGTGTGCCTTCTAACAAAAATAATAATTTTCGTTATATTTCTGCGTGCCTTCAATGGTTGGATACAACACTTTATACGCTACCATGTGTCTTCATACTGATGATGTTTGCATTTCAATATTTGTGACACAACTTAAACAACTCATTATAGCAAGCATGATCGTATCAGTATGATACCATCATGAAGAGAGTGGATACAGAAGAACGGAGAGTACCTGTAGAGTGAGTCATGTTAGCTGACAATTTATAGCCAATCTATTATAGAGGTCTCCACAAGCTTACAAGATGAAAAAAAATACCTATGCTCAAATATACTACTAATGTGCCCTCATAACTCCACACTTTACTGCCTTTTATAGTTCTAAATAATTGACAAAACCCTATAAAAAAGATCTCAAATCTTTTGAGATTTCGTAGCCACTATTCAGCCTACCCACAGCCACTGGATTTGAAATCAACACATTTAGATGAGCCACATCACCGGATACATAGAGGCCATAGAGATCGATGCAATCCCGCTCACACCCAGCTGTTCACGTCGTTGGCGCCAATCACACGGCGACATGCGTCCGCCAATCCCATACACGCGCTTGCTCTCATGTCAGCCTACGCACCGTGCTGCCGTGCCTACTTGTCACCCTCAACCAAACCTCCCATGCGCACACGCGTGCTAGTGCTCATCCTTTGCTGGGTCGCTTTCATGTCTACTTGTGTCGCTAGCCCACACCATCACCAACCTACTCTGTCGGTTTGCTTCACTCACGAGCCAATTGCTACAGTGATCTATAATAATAATAACTATTTTCAGACACAAATTCTCACAAACTGATGTATATAGCACTCATCACACTTTGTCGTAACAATTTTAATATAAATCAATTTTATCAATTTTAATATAGATCAATTTTATTAATTTTAATACATACAAATTTTTATTATTTTTTATTTCACACTCATAGGATTAGATAGAAAAAGGTTTATTATTTTTTATTTCACACTCATATAGGATTAGATAGAAAAAGGAAGGGAAAAATGAAGAGAGAAGGTAGTGTCCAGTTGAGAGAAAGGATGCAGCAGCCAAAAAAGTTCAGTAGCAAACCCTTGCACCTGATGAACCAAAGTAGCAGTGGTTCTAGGAACCCCCTCCCCAGGCCAGCACAAGTTCCTTGCCAGGAGGAGATCAGAGATCAGGAGGCAAAACATTGGTAGGGAGCCCAAACACCACCCAACCAAGAGGGAGAGAAGATGATGTTATCTAGAGGAGCTGATTGGTGAGCTGATCAAGGTTGGAGAACCAGTGTGGAGTACACGAGCGCAAGAACAAGCACGGGATGATGGCCACATCATCACCAACAACAAGCACCTGACACCAACAGCTAGCGGCAAGGTGCAAGCCACCCTTCCAGGTACAGGCAGCAAGCACACACATACATGCGCAAATGGTTTCTCCTGTCCTGTCATCACTTAGTCACAGTTTGCCACCAAAAATACAAGATGTGCTAGTAGAAACACCAAGTAATTGAATAGTTAGAGGGAGAGGAAACATGATAAGAGAAACTAGTATCTAGTGCATGTAAAGTATACTAGAATACACTAGTAGTAGAAAGCGAAATTGTAAATATGGAATATATGCTCTTGATAAATTTTAGCAATACTAACACAACATGCTTCTGGTAAAATATTATTATTCTCAGTAGAATTCAAACAAAGTATATTAATCAGCAACCTTAGCAAAATGGAAATTAGGCAAATTAGTTCTGATACCAAGGTCTTAAGACTTTATCAGTTTATATTCATCTCTTGACAGAAATGAATATTTAGCTAGGAAGGAAAATAGCATGCCTGTGATAAGATCACCCTATATTTTTTATATAATTTAGAAATGTTGGGTCAGTATTAAACTGGTAATGTAGTAGATAAATAATGCTGTAACTTAATTGTTTACAACCCCACAAATTATATATATATCAATCCCATAGGAAACAATATTTAAAGGGCTGATTAACACTAGTGGGAGTCTGAACATTGGGGCCTTCTTCTGTAGAGGCTGGGGCAGACTAGCAAGAGGAATAGAGCAGTAGAGGAAGGAGAAGACAGGGAGCAGAGGGGAGGTACAGAGTAGCAGGAGCAGCAGTAGAAGGAGAGAAAGAGAGGGGGAGAGGGACCATTGGGGCTCACGGGCAGCAGCTGTGCCAGCGGCTCTGCTAGGGGTCGGCCAATGCAATGAGACGAGAATCGCTGTGCAAGCAGAAGCTAGGGCTTAGGCCCATGAGAAGGGGAGACGAAATTGGGGAAGAAACAAGAGGAATAGCACCAGGGGTAGTACAGTGGTGGTTGCCGGCGTCGAGCTTCGCCGGCGCTAGCCATGGTTGGGCGCCGGAGTTGGGGTGCCATGGGTGGCGCTGGAGTTCGAGAGAGCAAGAGCAGAGTTGAGGGAAGGGGAAAGAGCAAGCAGCGGTAGTAGCAGCATTGTGTGCATGCAGTACAGAGAGAGAGAGAGAAACAGACAGACAGATGGTGCTAGGTTATATGAGCAATGTATTGGTAGGAGTATGACAGTAGGCCCCGCCCTTTTTGGCTAGTCAGTGATTACATGCTCTGTACAGATACTCCATGAAACGATAGGTTAGAAGCTAAGAAACCAAATATAGTACAAATCACCGATGCTAATAAAACTTGTGACAATCCTACGATCATTTGAATAATCACTGCCACTTATTATATAGCATAATTCTAACAGTAAAATTTCAGTTTAATTTAATATAAATAATTAATATTGCAAAACACGAATACACGGCACGGATGGCTGGTATGAATTTAATTTTGGCGCTCATGTAAGCCTTTCTTCCATTATGATTATACTTTACCTAAAAATATATTTAATAAAACTATTATTCCTAGTATTCTATCAAACATTATTTTCTAAAATAATAATATTAATGATGAGATAACTGATGATAATGAAAATCTTTAGATATAAATATGGTAGTTATGGATGCTTAAGATGTGGTGATTGATGATAGTAAGCAAGGGCTTCTACATAGGGTTTACAAAAATATAAGAATTAATCACCCATCCACACTGAAACCATATATATCGTGACAATTATAGATATAGGTGACCTAAGTATTATTATACTTCACACGAGTAGTAGGATGTATGATGAAAAACCAATGAACAGTGTACTGATATATAGTATACCTATATATATATACATATATACACACTTTAGCAGAGTACATACTAAGCCCTAAATAAAAAGAAAGTCATAGATAAAGTATAAAGCACATAAAGATAAAATTTCAAACAAAGAAACAAATACAGAATTCTACTCGATTGCTATTACTTATTTTCTTAGTTTTACTTGGACAAAATAGCGAGATAAGTCAAATATAGCAAACACAATACAAATCTCATTAAGTCAATATTGGAGAACCCTAATAACAGTTAGCCATCGACAACCACGCTAGAGCCCTATGCCGATATAGTTATAGATAAAATTAGAGTTTCTCTCCATATATTGTATTAATATAATAGTAACATTAACCTATGTCTAAATAGAAGTAGAGATATTAAACTTCTCAAAGGACCCAAACCTCTCTAAAATCCATATGTGTTCTTCTCACTGTAGATTTGTTTATATCCTTGTATCAACTGACCACTACGTCCTTCAAATTATTCGTCGATAGTTGACATCCTAGGCAGGAGAAGTTGGTATTTAGAATATGGCATCCAAAAGTGAATTTTCCAATGAGGGTTGTCACAACAACTTTAAATCGCGGAATTTACACTAATTCCATCAGCAAGAGCTTTATCAATATTAGATTTATTATTCTAATCTCATCGATTTTACCTTTACTACTAATCGGGGTTATGGATTTTTTTTCTATTTTACATGCACATTGTTTGTTCAAGTTTGGGTGACATTTGGTCGTACCTCCAACCAACTGACTATTGGCCTAATTCCTACTCAGATATGCTAGATTAGAAACAACAAAGCAAGTTGGCAATCCCTAAACAACACCCGTGGCCAACAAAATTACATGTACCTGACCAGAGGAACTCCCCACACACACCCATACATGAGCATAAGGACAAATCGGTCTTGCACCCAAGGGAGTGTGACCGAGAAGGATCTCCACGTGCACACGTGTGGCTACCAGAAAGATGACTACGTTCGTTGATCTAATAACTCAACATTATGTACATAAGAATGAGACATCGAGCAGTGGAGTTTTCGATGAGGGATGCTATGACTACTTTGGATCAGGAGATACCACCTAACCAAAGTATGTTTGCCTTTAGATCTGAAACATCACCATCTCAACCTTCGATAATTCAGTCTACTAAGATCGACATGGCTTCAAGACATCATCGCTGTGTAAAACAGTAGTTTAAAATTATTGATCTTGGAGCCTCGAATTGAGAACCCGGGCCAACAACTCCTAAACTAATATCCACCAATTGGATGACAATGAGGTTGTGCACCGACGTAAACATTAATCTTCAACGAGACATCGAGTTTGTTGTTCTAATTTATTAATTATTTGATCAATTCATATATTGTTCATATATGGTGTTTTTGTTTCTTGTTTTTTTGTTTTGCATGAGCTACACGAATGTTGAAGCACCATGGTCTCCAACAATTCCAATCCATATGGAAAAATAAGCTGACTAGCTTCCGGCTAGAGGCACCTTGTAACTCTGTGCCTTACACGACAAGCATCAACTACACACCTAAAAACCAAAGACTACCAATTGGGATTTAGTAGCTAACCATAGATGCCTTGCATGCTTTCATATGGAATCAGTGGACCAACCAATTTAGATTCATACAAGTGCATTATGATATACACCAGAAAAGCACTTGGAGATATTTACTAGATTGATTTTTTAAAATTAATCTACATCCGATATGTATTTAACAGGTACATAATATTTTATTTAAATTATCATACCTTCTTTCAGATTAATAATTTACTATGTTTACCTAGAGCATTTTTATACGCAATGTTTATTTTGCAATCTCATATCATATTAGACAAACTACGGTCTCATGGGGCTTGCATTAAAACACGTATAAATTTTATTCGATTATAGTAAATATGATAACAAATATATTATTTGAATATGCTTGATATATCCTGACATTACTAAAAAATCTATGTAGATTTTCGAGTACATTCTCAAAAAAATTTTGCTATATTTTTTCTAGAAATTGATTTTTAGAAACAATAGCAAAATATTTCACAACAATCACTAGTATCACTAGGAATACTTATGAAAAAGTTGATATATTAGGATGATTTTTTAAAAAATAATCGGTACTATCTAGCATACTTTTTTGATATTCTATCTATATTATCTACCTGAGTACTCAAGACAACATCAACGGAGGTACCCTGCATATAAACAAATGGCCTAGGGCTCTACTCATACCATCTACTATAATGATGAAGTTAGAGACCTCAAATGGTGATTGCGCCTAGGGCGTCATTGCCATATTATTAGACATTACCTCACAAAAAATAAGTGACTCGATCACTTAAAATGTTTGTTGAGACAATGTTCACCCCATTGATTTTAACTAATTGAAATAAGGGCCAATTGAAACAAGGATGGAAGAGATTCTCCATTACCAAGCGGAGGGCCTAAGGTGCTTTCCATATCATCTAGAACAATGATTCTGGCGGAGTCCTCAAACGGTGACAACACATAGCATGTCGTTGCCTAAATATAAAAGGAAAAACAAGCGATACAATCAGAAAAATATTTTCGATAAGAAACTTGAAGAATGAAAGTGCACCTAGGACCCCTAATTTATTTTGGTGTTAATAACAACACAAATAGAGAGTTTCTAATGAAGTTTGTTAAGATGTTGCAAGGTTTAAATTAAGTTGGTGATTAATACTATAAGACAAAATGACATCTTCGATATGGTAATTATGTGTAATTCTTGTTTTATTAAGTGTAGGATGCTATACTATTAAGAGGGATGCCACATGCATATAATTGGTTGAACACTAGTGCTCAAAATCCTTTTGTACATGTGTTATTGTTGTTCTTTTGTCAGACTATCCAATCCATTAGATAATCCAAAATTTCATCGAATGTCTCTCTATCTAGAGAGAAAATTTTATTATCCGATGTTGGTTTGGAGTGTCTGATGTCTTCGACTATTAAAAATTTCACCAAACTTTAGTCTCTATCTTGGATTGAAAAATCTTTGAAAGTGAAGTGTTTTTGGCTCAGTCAAAATCGAAGTATCCGAAATACATCAGACAGTCCAATGATTTAGAGAGTCCAAAATTTCACCGAACTTTGTATCTGGTTGAGGATGAGAAAAAATGCTTTAAACTCTATTGAATAATATTATCCCTGTTGGACTACCCAATACTTCAAAAACTCCAAAATTTCACCAAACTTCACTCTTTTGTCTCTTGTTCTCTTTTGTCCCTGGAGGGCCAACAATATCGTACTATCTAATCTCAAAATCAGACTATCCAACGTAGGCTGAAATATTCCCCTTCCAACATCCACCTTTTGAGGGATATATATAAACCCCCACCAACCCTTTTCTTGGGTTGCCCGATTCATTTTCATTCAAACTTGCTTTGGGTTGATCTTGATGCTAAGGTGTTTTGGATCTTTGATCTCTTTTCTCTCCCTCTCTCAAATATTCCTTGTTCTTTGTGACTAGCATCTTCGTGGTTGTGGATTTGGAGTTTGGGAGCCTAGTATGTGTTTCACTCAATCTTGGGCACTAGGGACTGTCCAAGGGTTGTGTGATGTTTATTGCTCTTGGAAGTTGTGGACTCCTAAATGACTAGGCATAGCTCTTATCCAGCGATCTACATGTGGTTGGCCGAGAGAAGTCTGTGAAGGCAGAATCTTGCATCCGCAAGACAAGAGATACCTCTAGTGAAGGAGGAGTACATTTGTGTAACATCAAGATGATAGGGTTAAAAAAAACCTTGCTCCTCATGAACTTCTCAACAAAGAGTAGAATCTCCTTAAGGATTTAAACTTCGGCAAATACTTTGTCACGTCAAACTTGGCGATCTACTTTCTCTTTATATTCTTGTGGTCTTGCTACTTGTGCTGCTCTTAGCTAGTTGCTGGTTGTGCTTTATCTTGCATGTGAGTTAGATCAAGATCTTTAGTTTGTGGCTTGCTAGTGTCATGCTGCTCTGCATGTCAAATAGTCTGATCCCAGTTTGGACAATCTGATATATATTGAACTGTCCGATTTACTATTAGATAATCTGACCTCTTTTTCTTTATCTTCCGCTTTTTGCTTTAATTTGCCTATTCACCCCACCTCCAGGCCTATCATGGTCTTTCAAAGAAAACCATAGCCTTTTGGTACGCTCGTGAGTTGGAAAAATAAATGTGAAATCATGTTGGCCATATAAGATGCACATCTGATTGCTAACTCGAGCACCAATATATGTGGTCAAGACCTGTTGCTAGTCTTCGCAATACCGGGTTAGGAAAAAAGGCCTCCCACCTAGACAGTGGTAAAAAATCTGACTATGCCACTAGACTTTGTAGAACCAGGTCAAGCGGAAAGAGCCTCCCACCTAGACAATGGTCAGATTCGATTACGCCATTGGTCTTTGTAGGACTAGGTCAGACGAAAGGGCCTTTCATCTAAACAGTGGTTGAGATTCAACTACGTCGTTAATTTTCATGAGACCAAGTTGAGCGCAAAGTACCTCCCACCTAAATAGTGATCAAAAATTTGATTACATCACTAGTCCTCGCTCCCACCCAGGAAATGGTTGAGAACCGCCTATACCGTTGATTTTCAATGAACCAGTACGATCATAGCAGTCCTACCACTAAAAAATGTTGTCAAGTCTTGATTGTGTCGCTGGTTTTCACAAAACTAGTCAAGTCGTAGCAGTCTTACAACTAATACACGTTATCGGGATTTGACTACGCCACTGGTCTTGGCAAGACTAGGAGAGTCATAATGTGTCGTATCACCTGCAATGGGGTTGACTATTTCTTTACCACAAAAATTAACTCGGCCTGAGCGACGGCTAATACCACCGAGATTGTGGTTAAAGGCATTAAATCATTAAACAGATCGGTACTCTTTATATTACTTTTCTACTTAACTATCTACTCATTTACTACATTTATGATAAAATAGTTGGGACTAAAGAAAAGTATATTATTTATTTATAGACTAAAAAATATTTTAAATTTTAGTTTATATTTTTCTCCTAAATGCTCACTCAGAGGCTTATTATTTAACAGTTTGTTTTGAATAATTAATTTTAGAAAAATTAAATGGTAGAATAACTTGTCTGATATTGAGTAAGATGGAAACCAATCGAAGGTTCTATATTGGTCGGCATTGAATGTCAACAAAGTGAAACTAAGACCGACAACTCCACAACTCAACTTTAACAAATATGTTGATCCAAAGGTGCACTCTAGTCAAAAATATACTTTGGTTGGTCATGTATTGGGATAGTAAGTCCAATCATCAGTGTATATAAAAAAAGATCAAAAGTCAGATAGTTGGATAACCCATATACGGTGGCTATATGTGGTGGTTCGTATCACACGATACTATCAAGCTCTTTGTCTCTATGAAAAAAGTGAATTTAGGTTCATGCACTCGTCAAAGGTAACAATATACTTAAGGGTACAAACACAATTTGCTAGAAAGAATACATGCTAGCGAACAAAGAAATGCTCAAATAGCAGATAACGCTCTAAATCATCGAGTAGTTAGGACAGACAAAAGGGCTTTCATATTGTCTAATTATGTGATATATAAATATCATCCACATACTATACAAACTTAAAATTTCTCATTCTTGGACTAGCAAGGGCATAGTCTCGTATGTCTTGTTATGACTAAATACAATCACGAGAAAAAAAATCAATACTATCCTAAGTGATTAAAGTGTTTGTAATCAGAATAAAACATATAGGGAAGGCAATATAACATTGATCAAGAGAAAGTAAGATTTTATAAGTATAGATATATTACATCTATAAACACATAGTTGTTTTATAATTTTAATTTACTTACTTATATTTAAATAACTATATTAAGATAGCTGGTGCTGCTCGGGCTTTAATATTTACTAATAAGTTTATTCAAGTATTTTAAATGAAAGAATAAATAAACTTATTAATAAGTGAGTATTTTGTCAAAATTTTATATACATTGACTCTACTCAAATATTATAACCAGTTACATAATAATAATGTTCGATGTAAACTAGTCAGATAAATACTGATTACATTAGACTATTATGATAAGTTGACTGCTTGAGGTTGACCAGCTAATATCCCTGACTAGAGTTGGAGGTTATGTCAGTGTAACACATATGAAATATGAATTCCTCCATAGATATGTATCTACTTCAGCAAAAATATGAAAAAAAAACTCATATATATAGATGAAGTCATAGAAATTTTAGATAAGGAACTGCTCGGTTCCTGCTTTAATAGAAATTGAGAAGAACATGCAACAAGCTGGAAAATCACTATGGGAATACACTGGAATAGAGCCACCAAATGTGGCAAAGTTAAGTGAAATTGAGAACAGTCTTATAAATGAAGAGATAAGCTATGACAAATGAAGAGATAAGCTATGACAAATAAAAGTTGAAGCGTGAACACCTGCAAATACTAAACAATCTAAACATAGGGCAGAAAAAGGCCTTTGATGCAATAATAGAATCGGCACACCAATCATTAGGAAAGCTAATATTTGTGGATGGCTATGGTGGGACATGCCTTTGGAAAGTGTGTTGGTTTTTGGTTTTGGGGGGCTAAGAACTCAGTTCGGCCTTGTTACTTAGGAAAGTATCTGCATCTGCATGTAAGCTAAGCTCCATTCTATCAGGTTTGTGAATGAGCTTTGTGGATGAAACTGAAAACCCTGTGCTTCTACAAAATGCAAAGGTGTCATAGTTGAGGGGAAGAAATTGCATGGACCTTGTTTGTTTTAGAATTCCAGGTAGTCTCATGGTTTTATATCTGTGTATGACGAGCAGTTTATACAGCTTCTTTTATGTTAGGCTTTCGGCAATTCGTTCTGCCTTCGTTGGAAATACACAAGGCGATTACACTCATTAGCACATTTTGCGCTAAAAGCGGGTTAAGAAAGGCTAACGACGAAACAACATTACAAACGGTTGTCATAAACCAGTAAGCATAAAACACAAGAAATTCCCCAATTTTTTGTCTTCCTTAATATCTAGGAGTTTTACATTTCAAAAGTAATAATTCTAAACCCCTTGATCACAAATGCACAACAAGTCGCCCTTGTTCACATGCTCTACTCTTTGTTAATCTCTGTCACTACATTTTAAAAGGTATCAATCCTAAACCCTTAATCTATCACAAGTCCTGACAAACCATAGAGAAGTGTAGGATTAAACCTCAGTGCGCTAATCACCTCCCTGACAAGATCGCTCCAGTTTGTTGGAGCAGCTCGACGACGCTGCGGTGTTTGTTGGAGTGCGTCTCCGGAGAGGTGGTCGTGATGTCCGGCGGCCGGTGCTCCGGTGGTGTCTCCTTCCTCACGTGCTCTGCTGCCGTGGGGCCCGGGACGGCGGACGGATTCTCTGGGCGGTGGCGCAGCTCGAGGACGCGGCGGTGTATGTTGGAGTGCAGTTCCGGGGAGAACGTCGGGCTGTTCAGCGGCCGGTACTCCGGCAGCAGTAGGCCACTCTGGTACCGCACGCCGCACGCGTTGCACAGCGTGAGGCGGCCCTCCGGCACTGCCACCCGGCCTCCGCCGCCGGCGGCGGCGGCCGCCCTCGCTACGCCACCTTCGTCGTCTGGTTCTCCGCCACCACCACCGGCGGCGCCAGCGCCATCGTCTCCACCGTCGGGAACGCGTCCTTGTTCGGCAGCAGCACCAGCTCCTCCTCCCCCGCCGCCTCGCCGACGCCTCTCGTCGCGACCTGCAGAGCCTGCAAGAAAGAACCAACCTTTATACATTTCCTAGCCAAAAACCCCAAAACCCCCCTCACCGGAAAAAACCCACGGCCACCCCGTACCGCGTCATCCAACAAGGCCTCCGGCGAGAAGGTCGAGCTGTTCAGCGGCCGGTACTCCGGCACCATCTTGCCGCTCCGGTACCTGTTGCCGCACGCGTTGCACAGCTTGCGGCGGCTGTCCGGGCCACGGCGCCACGCCGGCGTCTTCGTCGTCCCGCAGTGAGCGCACTCTCGCCCCACTGCCGCCGCCGCTGTCGCTGCAACTGCAAGGGCAAGGTTGGCTGAGGCTGACGGTCCCTGGCGGCGGGGCAGCTCGACGACGCAGCTGTGTTTGTTGGAGTGCGTCTCTGGAGAGGTGATCAGGATGTTCGGCGGCGGGTGCTCGTGTTCCGGCGGCGTATCTTTCGTCCCGCGGTGTCGGCGCTGCCGCCCTGCAACCGTCGCCGCCGCTTCCGCCGCCGCCGCCACTGCAAGGGCAAGGTTGGCAGAGGCTGACGGCCCTTGGTGGCGGAGCAGCTCGACGACGCGGCGGTGCTTGTTGGAGTGCGGCTCTGGGGAGGAGGTCGGGATGTCCGGCGGCCGGTGCTCGTACTCCGATGGCGTCTCCTGCTTCGTCTCGCCGCGTCGGCGCTGCTGCTCCGGCTCCGCCGCCGCCGCAGGGGCCGGGACGGCTGGCGGGGACTTCGGGCAGTGGTGGCGCAGCTCGAGGACGCGGCGGAGTATGTTGGAGTGCTGCTCCAGGGAGAAGGTCGGGCTATTCAGCGGCCGGTACTCCGGCACCAGCCGGCCGCTCAGCCACCTTCGCCCGATTCTCCACCACCACCGGCGGCGCCGGCATCATCGTCTCCACCGTCGGGAACGCGTCCTTGTTCGACAGCCACTCAGCACCTCTTCCTCCTCCTCCTCTGCCTCGCCGGCGTTGCCGCCACCTCTCGCCGCGACCTCCAGCCCTTGCAAGAAAGAACCAACCTTTCTAACCAAAAACCCCCAAAAGGCCAAAACCATTCGTCGATGATCGATCACCAAAACCCCCACGGCCACACTGTACCGCTTCATCCAGCAAGGCCTCGAGGTCGCCGCCGTCGAAGAGCTCGTCGGCGATCGCCGCAACCGCGTCTTCATGGAGACCATCCACCACGACCACCATCATCGCCGCCGCCGCCGGCGATCGCAGAAGAGCTCTCTTTTCTTTCTTGCAAGCCACTCAAGCTACTAAGCTGTTCTTTTTCTGGGGATTTGTGCGACGATTACAGATTGGGGTTTTGTCGTTGGTGAAAAATTCAGAGAAGGATTTTAAGTCGTGTGGTAAAAAAGCAGCACAAAACCGCAGCATTCACGTGGGTCAGGGTAGGATTTTGCACTACTTTTGCTTGGATTGGGCCAACACAGCAGCACAGTTACACAAGGTGTTTCATTTGCTAATTTGGATTAATTTACATTATATTGGTCACAGCAAAATGAACGGATTTTCAAATTTGTTCGTGTGGGTGTTATAAGACGGTGGATCCTCTGTCGTAATGACAGTACCGATAGACACCGATACATGGACCCTACGCCTCTATGGGCATACATGTCTAATGTTACGGGAAGGGGGTTTATTAGGATAAATGTTCTGACATATATTTTGATTAGCTATTGATTTTACAGAGGCAGGTGATAGTGATTAGAGGAACCATGGCCATACACTTCGCTATGGTGTTGTCATTTAGTGATGCCCAGTTGACAAATTTTGTTAAAGATTACACAAAATCTTTTGGACGCACATAAAATTAGTTTTCAAAACATCAAACATCAATATATTTTCAGAATATTCACATGGGATACATAAAAATTACATGGATTTATTACAACGTATCAGGTTTTACAAATATATTGCAATAGTAATTATAATTATACTCTCGTCTCTAAAATAAAAAAATCCACCACCTTAAAACGAGTGTATACATAAAGGCCCATTGAAAGAGCTTCATGGATGACCGTGCTTAAAAGTAGGATTAGTATATAATTAATTAATTATTAATTATTATAAATTTAAAAATATTTATTTATTTTTTTAAAAAAATTTTATATAAATATAAAAATTATATCGTATAGTAGTTTAAAAAAATACATCTAGAATACCAGCACGCAAACGGGTGGAATTTTAACTCATGGAGTACATAGGCAATGTTCATGTTGGGACTCAAACATAATGACTTTGTTTGGAAAAAGTCCATTTTGCCTTCCTAACTATTATCTTCTCTCAATGGTAAACTAGAAAAATCAGTACAACTAGCGGTGGTTTTAATTGACGTGGTTGTCGGTATAAATTATATAAGAAAACAAATACTAACTACTACTTATCTCTCACCAAAACTATTTGAATAATATCTTAAGTTCTATATGGACAAAGCAATATCCAATGTAATAAATATAAAGGAAGAATGACAAGCAAGATAATACAAACTACATATAATCCTTTAGAGTTAATATTTGAGAAGCCTGATAACAACTAGCCACCAATAACTACGCCTAATTTCTACGTTAATATAGTTGTAGACTAGATTAGTTTTCTCTCTATATATTATACTCAAGAGAGATTGTTATAATGACAATATCAGATTTTGGTCAAACATGAGTAGAGCTATTACTATTCTTAGAGCTTGAACTCCATGTCTCTTTCTCACTATAAATTTGTTTCTATCCTTATATCATAAATCCATACGCCCTTCAATGCACCATATATATATGAACGCTATGGTTGAATTATTATTCATCGATAGTGATGCATTAACTTAGTCCACTTGTGCTAAGTTGTCAATCTACATGGCATCCAACCAGCATCAAAAGCGAAAAAAAGCTCGTGTGCCACATCTCATGCACTCCCTTGGACCGTATCTATTCACCAAAAAGGGAGCTCAGTAGGTGGTAGGCGTAGCCAGGATGAAGACGGAGAGGCAGAGGTGCTCCGATGCGACGGTGAGGGATAAGACTTCAATGACGACACAAACTGCTACACTTGATCTGTGAGGTCCAATCCAAATCCATAGCACCTGGTGAGCTCTCAGCATCTCCAAAAGTCTAGATCCAACACACGCCCAACATTATCATTGGTCCTGATGAGCTCAGAGGAGCCCACATGGCGTCCTCTATCATCGGTCCCTTTTACTCCTCCGATGCAGCACATGGGCAGATGGCTAGGGCAGTCAATGAGGTCTTGACGGGTGTTGTCAGTTAAGGACGCGAAGGTTGAGCTCGACAAGGTAGCTATCAGAGCAAGGAAAGACCATGATGCTTTCCACAACCTCCATCATCTTCCAAGCCGCAAACCTCATCGAACTCTCACACAACCGAGGCATCCTTGAGCTTGGTGTCAAGGTAGATATCTAGAGAGAGAAGAGAAGCTTTTTGTCAGGGAGAACCCGTTGTCGCCTAGCCAAGTTAGGAGTAAGGGGGATATCGGTAGTGATGGAAACGATCAAGAGGCAGTGGAGCTCAAGCTCGAGCTGCTCCCTAATGGTTGTTCATTGTGAAATATGGTACCTCGATGGCTTGCCTGCATGTCTGCATAATTAATTGATCTTGGCAAGGATGATGACGAACAACCTCGGGTAACCATTGGCAAGTAGCACTAGCACGGTGGTGACGGAGCATGACATGGGTGTCAGGAAGATCAACTTGCTATGGGCGCTTAGTTTCGGACTTGTGTTCGACACTATCATATGCAACTACCTCAACTTCCTCTGCTATGTCTACAAAAAAACAACTCGAGTTTGTTCTCCTTCACTGTCGCGCCTTGTTTCCTCAGTGACCCCATAAGTTTGGAAGAAGAGATGGGGGGAGAAAAGGGTAAAGGAGGGAAGAGAAGTGATGCCATCGACACATGGATTTTTTTATTTTTTATTTCTATCTAAAATGCTATGTTGTCACACTCCGATCTGACACCACTATAAAGCCAGTTCAAAATAGGGTGTGTCACTAAGTATGACGAACCATCTCTAGTAGAACCACGCCTATCAATGCCAATCCCAAGATTTCAAGCTGACACTTATGGTAACAAAACAGTAATCATTATAAAAGTTAAACGAATACGTTATACCTTATTACCATGTTGGGTAAACTCTTAGCAGCAACTACCAAGCAAAACTATAATAATAAAACTTAGCACAACAAGCACATTGATACACAAGCAGTGGTTTGGGTCTAGGAACGAAACCAAACTCTTCAACATCTTTTATTTGAACTTAAGAAGAGAAGAAAAAACAACAAAAAAAGGGGTGAGTACTTTTGTAACATGGGAAACGTGAGTATGCAAGCTGTAAAGGAAGCCTACATTTATTTCTTAAATCTTTTGTTTGAAAAAAAAATATTTCGCAAGCTCTAAGTGTGAGTTTCAAAACTCATTTGGAAAGAGCCTTACCATCTCGATCCAATACAAGTTGTTTTACAACAACCTAAACATGATGATAAAGTTTTAGTTTTATTAATAGTTTCTTTTCATTTTCAATCTCTTCGAAAAAAACACCATTTCTTAAGCCATGCATTCAACTTTTATTTCGCTCCATTCGGAGCTAAACCAACTTCTTTCTTTTCATTGGCTCATTCTCGAAACCAACAAAACTTTAGTTTCCACTTTTTCTCAGGAAGGCTACTCTATGACACTATCATGGCATCTCAGGTCACACAAACCTGTTCTCGACCACTAAGATTATCCGTCAGTCACCAAGACCAACTCTAATAAGGGTTTTCATTCTCCATAAATATTTTTCATAAAACACTAGTAAACAAATCTACGCTAAGAGAATCACCATACATTCGCCCTTAACCGTGGTTACGATTATTCGAATAGATTATGCTCTGTAGAGTTTGTACACTTTAACCACACGACACAAAACTGACATTGGATACCCGTCAGCATTGGAAGTTCGTGACAAGTCATTTCCTAAACTAACCCATGAATATCTCATGTCACATAGTTAGGTTGAATATCTCAAAACTGAGTATTAGGCAAGTATCATTCCTTTGTCTACTTAAGACATACTGGGGATGTCTCTTATATCAAACCAATCATCCTAAAAGATGCTAAAACACCCATCTTGGACAGTAAAGATCCACAATCTCATCTCCTTATCCTCACCGTTCCATAACTATTGACATACAAGATTTTTATATGATAACTAATTATTTAAACAGGAGCATTCTGTAAGTACCCGTGTGGTTATACTGTAACATGATTGGATGTAATTTTCTAAGAAATCAATGCTTATATGTGATTACAAAACCAAACCACACAGACGAGATTCTGTATCGCGGGTTTTCATAAACCTTTTCTCTTTTTAAATTCACCGACTTCATGAGTCGGGTTTTCATAAAAGGTTTCATAATCCAATATTTTTCTATAACAACAAACAATAGTATAAGATAGAGCAGTGGTATTCATGCTCAAGGAGCGAGAATTTTTAAGCATTTTTATGGTAGAGTTACAAGGATAGAATTTAATAACAAACTATGAAAAGTAATGTAACTAATAGTTGGTTTGTCGGTTGTGCACAAACTAAAACTGATCAATTTAATTATATGTGTTTAGCATGTAACATTATAAACAATCACATTTTATAAATTAGGAGAAATATAATCAAGAATGACTTGCCTTGAAGAAACTCTTCAGAATCGGCATAGGCAACGACGTAGGGGCATAGGCGGTAGGGGTGGGTTGCTAGCTAGAGCAGAAGGAAGCGGCTTGGTAGTGGGGAGCGAAGAGGGTCTGGTGCTTTATGGTCGTTATCAGCATTTTGTGACAAGTAGAGAGATGACAAATGTCCGCACAACACCGTGAGTCGCATGAAGCCTCTGTCAACTTTATCGAGTTCGTCGCGGCGGGATGTGCATGTGTGAGCTTACTTATGAGCTTCTCTACTCCATGTCTCCTCTCTACTCTCTCTACTAATTGCCTACTACCCCTTTGTTAGTTCGGCTCATGATGGAATGGAAAAAAACAAATGAACATATGCATGCATGGCTATAGGAAGAGACTGGTTGATAGAACTCTATGAGACAGGACCAGGAGATGGGTGCTATAGGCGCATAGAAGCACATCTTGGTGGAATGGCTGCCGACTAAAGAGAAAGAGAAAACAGAGGGAGAAAACAAAGAAAAGGAAGGAAAGAAAAATGTCACCCAAAGCATTCAAGAAATCAACATAACACAAAAGTTTAAAATTTTACGTATTTTTATTATTAAATTTTTTTTGGGTGATATACATGTAGGCATCGCCTTGAATGAGACCAACATAAAAAACTCAAAAACTCTTAAAATAAATAGTTAAAAGAAATGAGGGAGAGAGAAGCTTAGAGGAGGAAATAGAAGGGATGTCTCCCGTACACTAAATTTTATATATTTTATGTCTATAGGTGTTGCCTTGAACGTTGATTTTAATATATATTTGATTTTACGGTTGTGTAAAGTACTGGTGGGATGATTGAGGGGCGCAAAATAACTTTTTTTTTCCTTCGTGCTTCCGCTGTCAGATCTAGCACCAGGAAGCTGGGCCTGCGTCAGCACTCCCAAGAAGGCCATTGAAAAGAGTTAAAAAGAAAGGGGTAGCCCATGGAGAACACCGCAACCGTGATGCTGCACTCATCGTCCCACCCACCGTGCATGGGGCCGCACACCCCGCACCACCCGCGCGAGGCATCGTCAAGCGAAGGACCCCGGAGCGGCGCGGCGCCGACGTGCGCGCGTGTGCGTGGCGAGCGTTCAGCCTCCGCCGTCTCGTCTCGCGCGCGCGGCGCGGCGGCTGGCGTCGCCCGCGCCGATCTCGATCACGATCGAGCGATCGTCCTCAGTCCTCACGAGGGTTGGTTGACGGAAGCGCGCGCGCACCTGGGGGATCGTCCGGGAGTCGGCGTCTCCTGCGGCGTTGACATCGCCGTGTTCTTTTTTTTTTTCCATTCTCGATCTATCTCCCGCCGACGCCTCCACGCATGAGGCAGGGCATCCAGCCATCGTAAAAAAAAACAGTGGTAATTGGAGCATTCATCTGACACAAGATCTACTACGCTGTCCAGCCTACGAGGTTACATCTTCGTCGACACTGAATATATTACTGTAAGTCTATTACGCTCTAATCTATTATGAATCCACATGTCATTGCTAGTAAACCATGCAGCATACACATGGATAGGGCGATAGGCGACCAGATTTGTGGCCGTCTTTCGTGTTTTCTTACAGCAGCTATGCTCTCGTGAGTGCCTCCCGCTTTCTTCTAACCTGCGCTGTCGGTGCCGCTCGGTTAATATCAGTGTTTGAGAGAATGGAATCACGTCATATCCAAACTCTAGCAAAGGAGAAGAAGACGATGGTGGAGCACGACTCGATTGATCTCTAAAGTTTATATAGTTGGGATGATGTTTTCTGGTAGAGTAATTTCACCCAAGGTTCACTACAGCGACGAACAATATTATAACAAAGGAATTAAGTGTACAAAATTATGACAGAAATCAACCACATTAATAGATCGAAATACGATCCTACTAATTAGCGCCCAGAGCAATACTACCAGCGTCTCTCGCCGTTTATAGCTCTAGAAAACCTATAGGATTAATAAGTAGTACAAGCTAGCAATATCAGCTTAAAACAAAAATATTCAGCTACAGATATGGATCAAACTCGTGTGGGCCGATCTGCTTCTGGCCGTCCTCGAGCAAGTTATGCTTCCAGCTGTCGTGCCCGTCGAACACGTCCACGTACTCCCTCCCCTCGGCGGCGGCGCGCCGCCGCCTCGCCACGCGGTCAAGCACGGCGTCGACGGCGACGTCGAACGCGTCCCTGAACGTCACCAGTGTCGCCGCCGGGTCCCTGTACGTAATCCTCGGGATCAGCTGGATCACCTCCTCCCGCATCCTCGCCACCGTCGCCGGCGGGATCCTCCTCAATCGCTCCTCTATGCTCGCGTTCCGGTTGGCAACGTCGGTGTGCGGGATGAACACCGAGTAGCTCCGGTAGTCTCGGGGCAGGTGCCACGTGTACTGGGTGTACGCCGACGCCGGATGGAGGAACACCGGGATGCAGCCGGCGAGCATGGAGTCGAAGGTCGACTTGCGGGTGAAGGAGTCGCCGCGCGGCTGGATGCAGAAGGCGGCGGACTCGAGCAGCTCCATGATCCGCCCTGGCGAGTTGTAGTGCCCCGGCGAGCTGCCGAAGTGGGTGCAAGAGGATGACATGGTGCACTGCTCGATGATCTGGGCGCGCACGGTCTTGGTGCTCCCGGGGCGCGGCGCGCCGGCGAACGCCCAGAGGCACCGGCGGTCGCGCCGCCGCATGCGGTCCTGCCACCGGAGGACGTCGGCGTCGGAGGTGGGGTGGAAGTGGGACGGGAACGGCACGCCGAAATCGATGCCCTTCCACGGGTTGGCCTCGACGGTGAGCACCGTCGTGTTGCGGATGGCCGGGTAAGTGAGGAGCGCGTTGCCCCAGCCGTCGTCGCTGCCGCGGTAGTGGTCCCAGACGGGGCGCGCCGCCACCATGAAATGGTCGCCCCCGCCCATTGTGCCCCACTCCGGTCGCCGGACGAGCCACTCGACGAGCTGCCGCGGCAGCGCGTCCCGCTCCGCGAGGTTGCTCTTCATCAGGTTCATCGCCGCGTCGAACCCGGCGTAGAACGGGACGAACACCGCGTCGGCGGCGGCCGCATCGGCGGTGAGGCACTTGTACCGCCGCATCCGCGCGTGGTAGATCAGCTCCAGCATGTACTGGTCGGAGTCGTACACGTCTCGCTCCGGCAGCGCGCCGCCGCCTGGGAGAGCCGGGCCGAACCCGTCGTTCACCACGAGCTTGCACACATCCATCGACCTCGAGTAAAGGCGGCAGTCGCGGACGAGGTCGGCGTTGAACCTGGGCGGCATCTCGTACATGTACACCCGCCGCCCAGCGCACTGGTCCTGGCCACCGCCGATGATCCGGAACGACGTCAGCAGCGGCCGGGAGAACGCCGACGGCCTGAGCAAGACGGAGGCCATGGCCGTGTTACCTTGCATGGCGGAGTGGTGCGCGTAGAATATCATCGACCAGAACGCCGTCGAGAGCACGGCGAGGTAGCAAACCCGTGACGGGCGGAGCAAGCTCACTGCTCCGCCGTCGGACTTGTCGGCCGTGACACTCTCCGCCATCAGAGCGCACGTAGGTGTGTGTCGTTGGCACGGTGCAGCTAGCTTGACACTGGGTGTGGTTAGGAGATAAGCAGTGTAGCTTAAGCAAGGTAGGAGTAGTATTAGTTCTACTGCTTCCATAAGAATCTGAGCTTGCCAGAAGGATAGAAAACTAATTGGAATACGAGATTCTACACATCGTGATGCTTTATTTAGTCAAAGTGATTAAGTTGATCTAATTGATTAATGACCAAAACTTTTTGCGTGTTGTGCAATGAGCAAGCTAGGGCCTAGTGTTAATATATAGCTTCTTCCTCAACTATTAACACCACCAGGCCAATTCACCTCCTTCGGTGGTTTGCAAAATAGTTTTGTCTGTCGTGGCATTCACGTGACAATTCGGTAAAAAGAGCAAAAGGTAAAAATAAGTGGAAACCATATGTAACTGATCATCTTATTATTTTCTTCCTCCACCTCTATCCCCTCTCCTCTTCCTCCATCATCACGTCATCCGAGTACTGTAACACATTAGATTTTTCAGGAAAATATTTTTGCAAAAAAGTTTAAAGCTGTCGGTTCTTTTTGTTTTTCTTAAGTTGGAGCCCTTTCAATTCCTTTCTTCCTCCATTTTCAATTCCACTCATCACCATTAATCCAGACCTCTTCCTATTTCCATTCCAGGATCCCAACACTTTAAATCCTTCTATTCAAAATCATCTCAAACTTCTAGAATTCTCAAATTCCTTTATGTGAAATTTGTTCCATTAAGCCTTATTCAAAAATTTTCATGTCAAACTCCTATTATAAATTCCCTCTAAAATCGCAAACCTTCTCTATTCAATCGGGTCATAACCCCTTTCCTACATCTCATCTTCCTCCTCCTGGGCCGCTACCTCGGCCACTCCCTGCAGCTAGCCCAACCAAGTAGGAGCCCAGCCCAACCGAGCCGCTGCTCTGCCTAGCTCGCCCTGCCTGCTCACGCACGACAAGAACCGCCGCCATTGTCGACTCGCGCGCACAGCCGAGGTCGAGGGCGTCGGCCTCCCTCACCAGCTCGCTGGCGTCCTGCATGACTTCCACATCACCCGAAGGCACTCGAAGCTCCGGCAGCCACCTTCCCAACTTCGACGTACAGCTCGAGCCTTCTCTCTCTGTGCAAGTCTCAACAAAGCAGAACCAACCCTCGCCGTTGATCTCCTCCCTGGCTGCCATATTTAAGCCAAAAAGCTCGCCAATCTCATCCTTTTCTCCTTATCCTCCTTCCCCTGGAAGGAATTGAGCTTCTCAGCTCATCTTCTTCCCCAACTCCTTCAAGCCGCTGTTGGGGTCGCCAGGCGATCTGCCCCCTCCGGCCTCCTCCCGCCAAGCCCTCGCGACACCAGCACCTGCCAGCAGCAAGGAAACTTTCCCTAAGGTTTTTCCCCATTCCTGTGTCAAGCTCCCACCGTCCTCCTATCTGCTGCCATGGCCGCCACCGTGGCCAGCACATCCTACACCTCTTCCTTTTCAAGAAACCACGAAAACAGAACCCCCTTGTCCTGGAACACATGATACTCCTTCGTTATCATCCGTTCCATCACCGGAGCCGCCACTTCCATGCCCGAGGTCGCAGTAATTCCAGATCTGGAACTTGCGTTCCAGCCAGCAAGTGCATTCCCTCTGCACACCAACGACATCATCGAGTTCGCGACGCTCGGGAACGCATTTTTCTCAGAACGTTCCCCTCAGTTGATCACCATAACTATCACCTCATCTCCCTTGACTTCCTTTCTCCTTTCTGTGTTCTACCCTGCACGTGTTGTTTCGTTGGAGAAGATGAACATTACTCCGGGGGAGGGGGGGGGGGGGGGGTACTGTACCCTCCTACGTCCAGGTGGTTGCATCCAACTGTAATCACCAAATCAAGCAAGTAGTACCAGGCCAGGATAAAACCTACCACTTTGAGTTGATCAGAACCCTCTTGTTAGGGTTTCCAATTTGTTCACCTCCGCTTCAAATCTCAAAAGCTCAGGTAGCATACGGTTCTTTCGTGCTCAGTGTAGTATACAAATCCTAAACACCACCCGTTCTTACATACACTGCAATAGCTAGCCCTAAAATCAATCTAAAGTTTAAATCCATTCCATCTTTGTCCATAAGCTTCATCCTCCAATTCCATTATTTATTTTGTTATTTATTTATAGTAGTCTTATTTGAAATTGTTTCTTGTATATGTGCACTAGATCTAGATCGTGCAGAGAATTTTGCGGAGCCTGCATGATGTCCACAAAAGTTTCGTTGAAGCTTCGAAAAGACATTTTTGCAAGTCACAAATACATCCTTGACCAATTTGAGAACCAATTAGTTATTTTTATGCATTAATAATTTACAAAATTATTTGGCGTATGTTTAAATTTTGAATAATCCTACTAGATTAGTTATCGTTCTTATTCTCAACGATAGGCATAGATTTAAATGCTGTAAAGTGATGATCTAATGGATAAGACCATTAATTTCTATCATACTTACTTTTGGCTACCGCTCCTCTATGGTGATAAGTCGGGTGAGATAAAAATGTATGAGTCACTTGTCTAAAGTCACATGGAAGTTAAATTATGAGTGAAGGTTGGTGAATTGAGTTATGATGCCATGCATTACTATGTTACCTGTGTTGGTGACAACTCCTTGTATCATAAAAAGATGAAATTTGTGTCCATATATAGGACCGAACGATCTGATTATAAAAAGTATGTATTAGAAAATTTATTGGAATGACACGAAAACATAGGACTTGGGCTCCACATTGATCCTGTTGGCTCTTTAAAAAATGTTTAGGGTGGACATGTGTAAGAGGCCACGAGACAAGTTGACATGATCTGGTGGCAACCGTAATGCAGCTCAATCTATTATACGATACCTTGTCCCGATCAAGCAAGGACTTACCTGCTAAGACAACTAGAGGTCCATTAGACAGAACTATTAGCAAGTGGGACACTCGAACGGTTATATTATGCTTAGTTCTGTACTGTTGTGCTATCTTGTTCGACCCAAAAGGAGCAGTTGCATGTGGCCACAGCCTCGTCCATATTAAGCTCTGCGCGGCAAACCCCTCTCGCCTCTATCTATCAGCATCCTTAGAGCCCCTATGCGGTCAAGCTTGAGGTGGCTCTGGCTCATTCTCTCTATGTAGTTTGAGCTCAGCGACACCAACACCTGTGCCCTTTTGGGTCCTATTTTATTTTTTTCTCCTATATAATGTTTTTTCTAACTCAGCATGGGTAGACTAGATCAATGCGCCATGTCAGCTAAAAGTGCTACGGCAAACCGCTGAAGGAGTCTATTTGCACTGATTTTATCGTTTGAGGATGCCTTATATCTTGATTTGCCATTGAGGAGAGAATTCAGACGAGGACATAGTTGAGGGAGTCAATATAGGACATTTTCCACCATTTGATGGACCGAGAGGGCTTGTAGTCCCTATTCCCGACCTTGGAATATCAAACACGGCCCAGCCTGTCCTGGCCCAAGATGAGAAAGTTGATTTCCTTTTTTATCATTTTATTTGAGAGTACAATTAGATGCTATTCCTCCTTTCAAAAATATAAAACTATGGCATATATACTAGTAGTATGAATTTGGATACTTTTAAATTTATAATATTAAAATATGTACCTATACGACCACACACACATCTGTTGAGCCATTATTCTCTGAAGGCACATCCAAACCTTTTTTAATCATTTTGTAATAAAGATATTATTTTATTGTTCCAATTATATTCAAGTAATTTTTACATTTACTAGCAAAATAGATGTACGTGCAACGGGTTGCAACGGGTAAAGGTAAAAGAGTGATGATTTATTCTTTCTTGTTCACAGTTCATGCTTATCTTTCTTCCACTACATTTTTCATACGGAGAGGAGCAAACCTCAAAAAAGATAATACTCAGCTCTCCTCACTACACAAGTGCTTCTGTTTTTCCTAGGCAATTAATTACTCATGACACTGGCATTAGACCAAACCAAGCTCATAATAGCTTCTCGTAAATAAGAAAAAAAATTATCAATTACTGTTCCTGTTGCCTCATATCCTCTACACCAATTTTTGTCAAGAGCTTTGTTTTAGCTTTTAACTGCACACCATATGCGGATTTCCCATCATGATCGAAAAACAGATAATAAATAGAGCTGCAATATGTATGTTCAGAACTGTGAAATTTGTTGTTGAGACTTGAGAATATGAGGCAATTCAATTCATAATCAACCAATTTAACAAAATGTAAAAGGAAATAGACTGATATTGCATTTTCTAATTGCTCTCAGGCTGAATGAAGATGTTGTGGCATGTGTATCATCCAAGAACATCAACGAACACTATGTCGAAGCAGACCACGTTCTAAACCCACTCTTATATCAGGTTTGGTTCTTATCATAGATAAGTGGTTACTGATGACTTTACGTTAGCCCTGATGGATGTAATCTTGTGAGTTAATGCTTATGACGGACGTCGAAGCAAGAACCCGTTAAAGGTATTATCACCTGTAACAAATTTATATAGATTCATCAAAGGTGATATACTCACCTTTGATAGTTTGATTTTCCACCCATCATACTTAACATCCATTGTCATATTTTTATTATAACACATCACTGGTATAAGTTACGTGTGATAGCTTATGTTAAAATATAACACTATTGTGGTGAATAGAAAAAAAATAAATTCATTTTTTGGATATCTTTAGAAATTGCTAGCCACACTTTTTGAAATACATATATCAAATATTTCAAACTATTTATCTTAGGATAATACAATCCACATAATTAACTACAAACTCATATATCTACATATATATATATATATACAAATTTATAGACTAGAATATTGTTAAAAAATGATTGAATTATAGTGAACGACGTCTCGGTTAGTATATGTACTAATCTGACTCATCCGTCATTCTATGATGATTTAATAATAAATTCTTAGTAGTATGTAACCCTAGTATAAAGTAGGTTAACGAAACAATTTAGCACCAATCCATAACACATATAAATAGACATAACTATTAATTTATAATATAAGATGCAATATTATTTGTGTCTTACAAATCTCAATTAAACAAAAAGAATATTTTAAGGAGATAAACACATTGTCAATGTCTACTTTGGACATAACATTCTTTTTTAGCTAATGATTTCTAGGTGGATAAAGCTGGTGATCTATCTTCTGCTCTTAGTTGATTGGCTCGAAGTTCCATCTATTTATCTGTGCATGGATACTACAGTTAGTTTGTTAATATGTATACTATCAGCAAGTACAAATAAAATGTACTTTTAGGCACAAACCTTAGGATCCAAATCGGTCACATATTTCACCAAGATAGCCATGTTGTAGCAACATAGAAACCACATTGATCCCTAATCTGTTGTGTGCATTTGAAATCCATGTTATGATGGAAGGATTTATTGTTATCTTTGTGTTTGCCTCTATTCTTAATGTATAATGTCCACACGACATCTGTTGCATATACAAGATACGAGAAATCATATGGACCAAGAAGGTTGGAGTTAAGGTAGTAAACCATATTCTATTTTGGTAGTATGACCACAAGAATCCAATGTCTCATGTGCGATAAACTTGTGGCCGTGGTAAGTTTGAGTTTTGTAAATTATAGTACGAAAAACTGAAAGTGATAAACCTAGAATCTAAAATTCATTATTGTTGATTGTGTGCTAGCATTATGTAATTCTTATCTTGATTGGCCCACATGCAGTGGTTAACATAGTCGACGATCTCATTTAACTAGGTATTTAGGTTGGTTTTATTGATCATTAATAGGTCAAGAAAACCAAACCTATTAGTGGACCTCTAGGACTCCTTCTAATATAATCTGTAACCATACAGATATTACTAACGGATATCATAACAGAAGTACTTACGACATAAAATAGAGCCATATGCATTTACATGGAGATGCATTTCAACATGCCAGTGTTCACTGCTCTCACCCTATATAGATCAAAGAGATCTTCAAAGCCGACAACAACAAACGATAGGGCGAAAAGAAATGGTTCTTGACCATGATATCTAATGATTGAGGACTCCCTTTGATTTCTTTTCGAGTTGTTGATTTCCATGTAGTATCTACGTAGTTCTCGATAATAAGTACCAATTTCTTCAAAAGTAGGGTCCTTCACCAAGGGCATGCTTAACTCATAATGTCTTAACTATAAATGTTGTAGGGCCCATGATGGCTTCTCGTTGCCCTTCCCCTTTTCTTTGGCTCGAACATTTTGGGTTATCTTATGTGAAGGGGAAATGTTATACTTGGAAGGGATTTTTATCAGAGTCATTGCATTAGATATGAAGTCTCATTCTATAACATCGATTGGTTCAGTCATAGAGGGGCCATAGAGAGCCTTAATTGCTAGATGAGTGTGCTGACATAGAGGAGATTGATTCGCCAACCAAGATGGATGGGAAGTTATTTTGACTACTATATCTGCTTCGACCATTGTTTGAATGTTTATTTTGTAGCTCCAAAAGTCAAAATCTTATCGTTTGGTAGTATTGGTAATAGATATCCCGTACAATTATCCTTGACTTGGTCAACATTCACTTCAACATGGCCGGTGACCAAGTCTGCACTGTGCACTTTTGTGTTGGTGATGGTTTATGAACCATGCCCTTAGCAAATTGATAGAGAACGTCAAAGTGACCCTAACTTGTAGGATGCTTCTAGTTGCATTTTTTAGGGTGATTATATTATGTTAACATACACGAGTTTGAAATATGACTGAAGCTTAGTAATATTGATTGTTTACATATAAGTCATAACTCTATATGGTCGACTACGCATGGTGGAGCAATAGTGTTGTGCAGCAACCCTGTTGACGCACAGCTACTCTGTTGTTGCGATGGGTTAGCGTTAACATGGCCCTGAGTAGGCACGTGGGTTTCTGTTACTGTGGTCATTTGACCCATTTGCTTCTCCAGCCTCAGTCGTGCCACCTCTTGCAAAATTCTAGCCTTCAATTCCTTACCTAATTTATTATTCACCTTCTCCTTTAGCTGCTCCTTAAGGAGGGCTTCTTTGTCAGCTTTCAAGCGACGACGCTTTTTTATAGGGCACTATATCGTGGCAACCCATACTTCCAAGGTGCTTCAGCACCTATACCTTTAGTCTGCCTAGAATGTTTGGGGTTTTCCAATACTTGCATGAGGATGTCATCCTCACATCAGCGTGGGGCCAACTCAACCTTGCTTTATGAAGATTACTTGGACAACTCCATCTATAAAGAAAATTTTAATGAATAGGTAAAATATGTAAGGTAAACAAGGTGAAAAGGTCATGCAAGAATGAAGGTGGTACTCACGAGCCTTTGGTAAATCAATCCTTTTGTTGGGTTGGGATAGGAGATAGTACCATCTGGGTTGATCTTCACCCTTGCTCGAGCCTAATTTCTAGCCTGTACCTCCAGTATGTCACCAAACGGAATCGAGATATTAGCTACAACTGTGGCTGCATTCTCTTTAGCCCAAATCTATTCTTTCCCAATATACCCTGATGTCTCCAATCAGTGTGGGTGCTCATTTTGATCTTGCAGGTGACAATGCACCTCGCTTGTTATCATAAACTTCGTAGAAGACTTCTGAGCATATAACTCCTCTCATGCTGCCTAAATTATCTAAGGGTACTCGATGCATAGGGAATGGTTGCTTAGTGGAACAGCAAACTCTATGAGAAGTTTGGATTTGAAATTCTTCTAGGCTTTACCGAACTTTGAGAGTGCATGTCTCTTCAGCCTTTGCTCTACTTCATTCGAATAATCAAACCTTTCCTTCCATTTTTCAAGAAATTTCCTTCTTGCTTTCGAGGACATGTTTGATGTCTTGTGAAGGATGCTAAAGTGCCTTTTTGCCACCACACCACAACAATTTTTGAATGAGCTGATGACACTTCGTGGCTCTGTTGGTCTATCGGAATCATCAACCTCCATGATCGTCTTCCTATGCTCCGTTGGTCTATCGGAATCATCAACCTCCGTTGGTCTATCAACATTTCCACTTCTTTGTTACCGGACATTGTGCCTTTGAACTTAATTACTGTAAACTAACTTGTGTCGATATGTAATTAGTTGTGGCGACAATGTAAATTTTAAAATTCTCAATACAAATTATGGATAGCAATCGTATAATACATGACAGGCTCTAAATATTGTGGCATGCAAAGTTTTAATATCCGCTACCACTCTAGTACACATACTTGTCCTTAGTATAATAAGTGCACTACCACCATAATCATCTGACATATATACAAGTCCAAAAAAATCTCTAATATGCAAATAATAAATTACTATTTGAAATTCTTTTCCTTGGTTGAAAGTAGCAAGAGTGCGCGTCGATGGTGCATGCGGTTCTAGGGAAGGCTGGTGGCAAGAACTCGAGGCGGGCTAGCTCATAGGAGCTCAAGGAGGCCAAAGGTCGTTGTGCGCAAGAGCTCGTGGAAGAGGCCGGTGGCAGGAGCTCATGGACGCACAAGGAGCTTAGGGAGGTTGGTGATGGGGTCATGTAGGCGTGGGGAGTTTAGGGAGACCGACAATGGGGTCATGGAGGCATAGGGAGCTCAATCACATGCGACGATGTAGGGAGATGTGACGGCATGAGATCTGCTCGATTGTTGTGACTTAGGATTTTAACCCTAAGTCATAGCAGTCAATATACCTGTGACGGACTTATAAGGGAAACCCATCACATATAACTTACCTATGACGATCCGATTAGAAATATTCATTACAAGTAAATTACTTGTAATGGGCTTAGAAATAAACATATCATAGGAAATTTATCTATGATGGGGTTTTATTCTAGACCCGTCATAGGATAGTTAACTGCTATGACTTAGGGTTTTAACCTAGAAGTAAATTTTTTTATGGCAGTTGTCTTTCTGGTTATTGTTTTGTAAAAAATCATTACATATCTATATAGGGGTAGAATATACATTTTTTACGAGTGGTCTATTAAACTAAAAAAACATTAAATTCTTTATTTCAATGAAAATAAGTGTGCTATTCTCAATCAAATTAAAGTTAGCTTTGTACAGCTCAATTGAACTTCATATAAAAATGTTGACATATATATCATGAATAAATATTAGTACTTCTTATATGCTTATATTACATAACAAAGCTTTCTTAATGGTCGGAGCGTGCATACACGATATTGTCTTCTCATTGCACTTCTTGAAGAGGAGTTTCTTGGCTAACACCACGGATGTTCTTATCATAATCTTTCTCGTCTATGACATTGTCAACCTCGACAGTTCTTCTTTTACCCTCATGAACTATATGAAGTCTTCTATTTGTCGGATCGGTTATATAGAAAACTTGGACAACTTGTTTAGCTATGACAAATGGCTCATCCTTGTATCTATTGGACGGACTGCAAATTTAAATTGTGAATCCCTTTTTATCAATCATATCATTCTTTAGTTTGACCTACCTACACTGAAATAGCGCTACTTTGAAATTCACATAGCTTGGCTCCCATATTTCTTCTATGCGACCATAGTACCGATCACGCATGCCAAGTTAGTCATTAATTACCCCTATTCGTATCCCACTATTTTACACTGTGCTTTTGTCGTTTTGCATGGACATATAGAACGTATATCCATTGATATCATATCTTTGCCAAGTTTGGATATCCCTTACAAGACCTTGTGCTAACCATTTCGTTGTCTCACTTGTGACATTTTGTGAATTACAAACACAATCCTTGAACCATTCGTTGAAATCTACAATGTATTTTCTTCGGACCTAACTTGTTGATCGGTTGAAATTGTCTTATTAGGTCTTTGCTTCATGTTTTCTAAGTATGGTACCACCTCGGTCATTTGCTGTGATACTACGAAATATGCTTTATCATATTGGGCTTGTTCTAGATTGATAGTTTTTCTTCTGATGGTCCTAGCCCCTTCCAACTTGTCTTGATGGCGGAACTCTGATTGACAGGATCTCTGTATAGTACACATAAAATTCGATGACTTCCTTAGTAGTGTATTCTTCGATCTTTCTTTCCTCAAGATGAGATCGGTTCCATATGTAACCTTCAAAATTACCATATACCTCTCAAATGGGTACATCTACCTCATGAACACCTAACCGTACGCTTTTGTGTGCTTTACTTGGTGGACAATGAGATGCACCATGAAATTAAAAGAAACGTAGGTGGGAAGAACATTTCAAGATGACATAGTGTCTTCACGACGTCTGACTGTAGGTCATTTAATCCTTAGGTCAATAACTTTTGTCCAATTGCATTAAAGAGGGAACATAACTATATTACTGCATTCCTTATTTTTAGTGGTAGAATCTTTCCTCATGGCAACCGGTAGTAATTGTGTAATTAGAACATGACAGATGTGAGACTTCTTCCCAACTATTTTGAGATTGTCCATACAGACCCACTTACTCGATCATGATGAGTAGCTAGATAGAACCATGATACTCTAGACACATGATAACATATCTACTTTCTCATTCTTAGATAGAGTATGGTAAGCTGCAGGGAGGTATAGACTTCTAGACTTAGAGATTGTTGGGTCAGTTCCTTATGGATTTTCATGGCTTCCATATCTCACTGTGAATTTAGCCCATGCTTCGTCTTTCCTAGGATATTAAGCAGTAACCCGACAAGACTATCACAAACATTCTTCTCTACGTATATCAAATCAATACAATAGCATATATCCATATCTTTCTAGTACAGTAGCCATTAGAATATTAACTTTTTTCTTCCACATGCTATTTAACTTTAAGTTAGTAGCATTCTTCCTCTTTTCAAAATCATTATGGATGTCCCCCACTAGGGAATGCATCTCTCTTCCAATTAAAGTCAGTGGTGCACTAGCTCTTTCCGTCTTGCTGTTAAAAATTTCCATCTTTTTTCTATGTGGGTGATACAATGTAAGGAAATTTATGTGGCCCATGTACACCATCTTACATCATCCACACACTATGTATTTCATCTATACAGTTCGAACAAGTTTTCTTTCCTTTTACAATCTGGCCAGAAAGGTTATAAAGTATAGGGTAATCGTTGATAGTGCAGAATAACGCATAAATCCTAAAGTTCTTTCGTCCGTAAGAATTCCATGTCTAAGACCACTCATGCCATAGCGTTTCTAAGTCATCGATCAAAGGCTCTAAATACATATTAATATCTTTGCCAAGCTATCTCGATCCTTAAACTAGCATGGAAAGCATAATTTACTTTTTTTATAGCATAACTAAGATGGTAGATTAAAGTTCACAAGAAATACTGGTCAAGTGCTATGATGACTACTCAGGTCACCAAAAGGATTCACGTTGTCATTACTTAGACCGAATCTTATGTTTCTCGGATCTTTCACAAATTTAGGGTAATCTCTATTGGTGTTCCTCCACTATGCTAAATTCCTTAGGTGCCTAATTATTTCGTCATCCTTCCTATCAATTATATGCCAATGAACTAACTTAGCTTACTTTGAATTGGTGAACATTTGATTTATGCGGTCAACAATAAGGAGATACCAAACAAACTTTGAGAGATCACCCCTCTTGGATTTCTTTCCCTCAAAAATACTCTTCTTTTGCTTGTATCGAAAAGTTTATATTTTTGGTACGCATCCAAGTTGGCATATTCTTTGTAAAATAAGATAAAGTCGTTTAATATGCATGAATTCTCCTAACCTCCAACCCCCATAAACATAGCACTCACTTTACTTTATCTATCGTCTTTGGCATTTCGTTCTTCTTAAACAACACATCTTTTAGAAAATCAAGTAGATACGTAAAAATTTTGTTTGACCGACCCTCATTTACCTTTAGCTTTGTTAGATCAAGGACAATAGATAGCTTTGTGTGCTTCTGATTACATTCAAAATATGTAGGTGTCTCTAAATCATCCACCAAATCAAAGAATTTCTCATAATTGTTGTACTATGGCTCCTTAACATTAGAAAGCATCTTGAAAAAAAAATCAGAACCAGCATCAATAATATCACCTCCTAACAGATAGGGAACAAATATATCATCTCCATCTTCTTGTACCTCATTTTGCTCATTGTCCACTTTATTATTATGAATATTTGAAGGCTCTTATTTACCGTGGTTACTCTAGAAATTGTATTTTTTATGAAACCACTTTGTATCAGTAACCACATTCTGTCTACAAATATTTTCTTATTTTTGTAATCTATGCACGAACAAGCCACATATTTATTACTCCTCATTGTTTTATCGTTCTTCACGACATTTAAGAATTCAATAACTTCATTTATTTACTTCTGGTTTAGGCGGTTAGTGTTGTACATCCAACCACGATACATCTGAAGTAAAAAAATATAACCAATTTAGCTATAATGATACAAATTATATTCGGATAATAATTAGGTTTCAGATCAATTTTGTATACTTCATACGGTGGGATGACAAAGCATCACTATTTATAAAAGGACAGTTAAAAATATATAACCCATTAGGAATATGTCAAGTTACCGTTTATGAAATAATATGTACATCATAGATGTTCTCGAGGTGCCATACTAAACTCATGATAGGTTAATAATCTGACGGATTTTTAACGTATACCTAGTTAACCGAATTATATATAATGGACTAATTTCTAAACCCGTCAGAATTATTATACACTAACGGAGAAGTGAACTTGTAGTTAAAACTTTAGATGGATGTAGCCGCTCGGACTGATCTGCTCTTCTATGCCGCTGATACAAAAATTGCCGATGATATATCATATTTTAATCCCAATGAGCAAAAGCATCACATGCCTAAGAGAAGATTACGGAAGGAGTATATGAGATAGAGAGGCTCGGACCTTGATGTCGAGAAGGGCCATGGATGACAGCGCGTGCTACTGGAGGAAACAAATCCTGATGACTAAGGGCTCGTTGGGAACGTACTTGATCATCTAGTCCATCCCTTCCTTCACTGCAAAAGCTCGAGGTGCCCAATGAAAACCCTCCCCAAAGAAACAGGAGCAAGAACAGAAGAGAACCAGGCAGGCAAAGGTCGGCTGGCCGGGGATCGTTACAGTAGAGGAAGCCATCGACCGATAAGAGGGGCGATGGTGATGCGGTGGCGCTGCAGCGGGGATCATCAGGGAATCGCTGTCTCAACGACACTAGGAGCTTAGCCGGATTTGTTAACGAAAGAAATAAGAGGGGCTTGGTGTCCACAGTATAGATATACAAAACCAATATTTCTTTAGTCGTTTAAGTGTAAGACCAGAACACTTTATATAGATGGATAAATATAGAGTGATTTCAGTGCCTCTAAAATACTTAAAAAATATTGAACTGATTAATTTATTAAAATATTACCTATGAAAAAGATCGAGATACCAACTACAAGCATATGAATAATAAGCAGTGTTTTTATACTCTGGATACCTATCATAAAATCTAAAGACTAGCAAATAGTATAGAAAGACCATCGTCATTTAGTGACTTTAACCTTTCAGATTTTTTTATTAAGACAATATATAGATTAACTATTTTTCATCACAAAACAAAAATAAGAGAAAAAAAGACTCACACCACACCATAGGCATATGGGAGGAGGAGAGCAATACCTAGAATTTAAATTGCAGTACAAAATTTAAATCATAAAATTTAAATACAACATTTAAATTACAGAATTTAAACTAAAACGAGAAAATTATTTTTAAAATAAAACTATTTTATTGATTAAAATATGTTTATAAAACTCTTCTAACTATGTCTCATTTTTTTCTCACTCCAACTCTCTCTATAATTTTTACAAAAAGTTCTCAAAGGTGCAAGCCAAGCCTAGTTATCCCCTAAGACAATGTGAAAACCTAACCCGTCGAAAGTTTCAACAATCAGATTTGAAATAGACAATTTTGATTGTGCCACATCATCTGCCACCACTGCCTCCACGTCGCTCGTGCCAATCAGTTGTTGACACGTGTCTTGGCGAGTGGATCACGTGCGGCCACGCTCCTGCGTGTGCGTGCACACGTGCCCCTGCATCTCGTTATCGTGTTTGGCCCACCTATGAATCAATGTTGCCACCTTCTCCACGCTTGCGCCTAGGCCACCTTCACACTCCTGCCCATGCTCGCGCAGGCTACTTCGTTGGGCCACTCCATGCGCTGGATCGATGCCACTCATTCATGTGCACGCCTGCCATTGCACTAGGCTTCTCCGCGCTAGGCCAAGTTGCATGTGCTCCTTGCGCACTTGCCACCTTGCTATGTTATAAGGCACTCTAGGCTGCCACACATGGATTGCCGTGCCTGGGCCGTCTTCGAATTTTCTTTTTCTTTTTCTATTTCTCTTCGACTTTCTTTATGAATTTTTGATACTTGCACATTACCATGGAAAGCCCGTTGTGAAGACCTCTTTATACGATATACATCTATCATGTGCCACTTTGTATCCATTCTTTTCACCCAGTATCTTTGATCATTTCATATGTCAACTTTTTCCTAAATTTAGTCCTAATTTACCATTGATCAAGGTTCCTTCAGGAATCCAGACTTCAGTCTCACCTTGTCACACGGCATCTCAATTGTGCTAAGCCTCTATTCCTCTATAACTCATAGTCCCAGTTCTTGCTAATGAACAAGGTTGGTCTCCATCATCTACATACATATTAGGTATAGACCAAACAAATCATTTCTGAATACAAATCTTATAACCTGAACTATATTATTTGTGCATACTCATACTGATAACCGCCAACTTTTCAAGCCAAAATTTTCAACAAATAACATAAATCATTTATGAATTTTCTATCATAAATATATAATAGTTTTAGATTAAACTGATTAATGAGGAAGGTAAATGGCAATATTTATTGAGAAAAAATATTTATTCTCATTTTTGGTTGGGCTTATGAAAGATTCTTAGGTCTTGGTTAATTAATGATAGAAAATAAATTGGAAACTGAGAGGATAATTGGATTGACAACTCTCCCTTTATGGATAGATACCCTCTGTAACATTCTGTATGAGAAATATGTCGGTCACACTGTTCCATTTAATATTTCTTTTCAAAAAGACTTAGTAGGTTAAAATCTTAGTTGGCATAGCTTGGTTGCTCAAATTGTGCATATTCATTTGAATGAGAAAAATAGCATTTTTAGATGGAGTCTTCATTAAAATGATGGGATTTTTTAATATATTTAACATTGATTAACAATGACGTATAGGGGCGAATAATATTTTGTGTAAGACCTCTTAAAACAAATATGTATATGCAGTACTTAGTAATTTTAACTAAAAATAATTTTTAGCATGAAGGAATTAAAATGATAGTAAAAAATGTTACTTTTGTATGCATAATAAGACTATCATTGTATTTTACTAATTTTCTTTGAAAGACTGTACATGTGTCTTTTAGCCTCAAACCCCTAAACATCATTTCTGGTGAACGTTGACTCAAAAACTAAACAATTTGTCCTAGTAGAAGCATTTGCTTTATGTTAAGCTATATTGCTTAATTAGAATGATCTGGTTTTGACAAATCTTCAACTAAATTTTATATACAGATAATTCTTATGTAACGTAATTAGCTCGGGTTCTAGGCTCAACTTTAAAAATCTAACGAGTATAAGAAGTTAATACTGTGTGTTGAAATCTAGATTCAATAATCATGCAGATATTTGCCAACTTTAAATAAAGCTTTATAAATAGAATTGAATGTATATTTCTTTTTTTAGTTGGAATGCTTAAACTTATTATCTCGATATCTACGGTTCTATACTAAGCAAAAATTCTATAAGTGATGATAGCTTCAGTTGAAGTGAAGGGCGAATTTATCTATTATCTTTTAAAAAAAACTAGATTGTTGCCGCCGTCACCACCAATAGGAGGACGATGAGGTGGCATACGTATCGTCGATCTAGACCGTGCATTCATCGGAGAGGCTGCGCGCGTGCGTCCTTCATATTAGAAATCGGGTAGGGTCTGCATCGCCGTGGACGCACGGGAACGCGGAGGTCACGCGGGAATTGGACACAAGCACGCATGCCGACGTCGTGCAGGAGTTGGACGTAGGTGAGTGCGTGGATGTCGCGTGCGATCGGAGAAGCGCGAGTTTGGATTGACGGATGATGGAGGCATCCCATATTTTCTTTGCAGAGATAGAGATACATGCTTCTATGTCTGTTTTAAAATATATAAATTTCTAGAATTTAAATTTTATATCACATTATAAATATTTTCACGCTAATTTTTATTATTCTCGTCACTTTAATTATTCCTCAACCAATTAAGTGTTTCAAAATGGACTCTAAACAATTCAATATTCGAGAAATGATGACTAAAAGTGAATTTTTAATCTAATCTTAGTATTTGCTATATCATATAAATTCCTAATTATATTGGAGTCCAAAATTACGCATATTGGATACGCTATTAAAAGAAATTTAGTAAGATTAATGGTTTAACGATGTGCCTCTATCTCACAAAGAAGTGGTAAATATATGGTACAAACCTCCAACAAAGATAAAAACTTATGCAAACCATAACAAAAAAGTTATCTAAAATCACATAAAAAATCCCCCATGCAAAATGATATGATGATGAACAATGTTATGAAAGTTCTTGTCCAAATTCAATTTTATTTATGAAATATAAAAATAACAAATTTTAAACTGAGAAACAGTCTTATCGAATTTATTTGAAATTTGTCATTTTCACCTAATATGGGATTTAGATCATATATTTACCCTGATTAGGGGCACATTCATGGGTGTAGTACAGTCTTTCATATATTTGAAGAAAAATATTGTCATTAACGAAGACCATGATTGTTCAGTATGATTTCTTCTATCGGGATCAATGCCCGGACATTCCACTTGTAAGCAGAAAACAAAAATATGCTACACAAGCGATCTATCTTGTTAGAGTATTCAGCAAATTAGCTTTCTAATTTCTTCGTTCTCTCAAAAATAATTTATTTCCTTGTCTCTAAAAAAGAAATATATCTATTTCCATCACGAGTTGCCAGGGCAACTTGGTATCGTGCTAAACTTCTACACGAGAATGCTAAACTGCTACACGAGCACGGCGTCGACCGCGACGTCGAACGCGTCCCTGAACGTCACCAGCGTCGCCGCCGGGTTCCTGTACGTGAAGGAGGTGCCACGTGTACTGGGTGTACGCCGACGCCGGGTGGAGGAACACCGGGATGCAACCGGCGAGCATGGAGTCGAACGTCGACTTGCGGGTGAAGGAGTCGCCGCGCGGCTGGATGCAGAAGGCGGCGGACTCGAGCAGCTCCATGATCCGCCCCGGCGAGTTGTAGTGCCCCGGTGAGCTGCCGAAGTGGGTGCAGGAGGACCACCGGGTGCACTGCTCGATGATCTGGGCGCGCACGGTCGTGGCGCTGCCGGGGCGCGGCGCGCCGGCGAACGCCCAGAGCCACCGGCGGTCTCGGCGCCGCATGCGGTCCTGCCACCGGAGCACGTTGGTGTAGTAGGTGGAGTGGAAGTTGGACGGGTACAGCACACCGAAGTCGATGCCCTTCCATGGGTTGGCCTCGACGGTGACTCGGTGAGCACCGTCGTGTTGCAGATAACCGGGTAGGTGAGGAGCGCGTTGCCCCAGCCGTCGTCGCCGCCGCGGTAGAAGTCCCAGATGGGGCGCGCCGCCACGTAGAAGTGGTCGCCCCCGCCCATGGCGCGCCACTCCGGCCGCCGCACGAGCCAGTCGAAGAGCTGCAGCGGCAGCACGTCCCGCACCACGAGGTCGCGCTTCATCAGGTTCATCACCGCGTCGAACCCGGCGTAGAACGGGACGAACACCGCGTCGTCGGCGGCTGCGTCGCCGGTGAGGCACTTGTTCCGCCGCATCCGTGCGTGGCAGATCAGCCATAGCATGTGCTGGTCGGTGTCGTACACGTCCCAATACGCAGCACGCCGCCACCAGGGAAAGCCGGGCCGAGCCCGTCGTTCACCACGAGCTTGCACACGTCCGTTGACGTCGAGTACAGCCGGCAGTCACGGACGACCGGGACGAGGTCGGCGTTGAACCGCGGTAGCATCTCCTACATGTACACCTGCTGGCCGGCGCATCGGTCCTGGCCTCCACCGATCATCCGGAACTACGTCAGAAGCGGGCGGGAGAACGCCGACGACCGGAGAAAGACGGAGGTCATGGCCATGTCACCTTGAATGGCGAAGTGGTGCGCGTAGAATATCATCGACCAGAACACCGTCGAGAGCATAGCTGTGACGGCCGGAGCAAGCTCACCGCTCCGCCACCACCGCCGCTGCCGCCGGACTTGACAGCCACGACATTCGCCGCCATCAGATCGCACGTAGGTGTGTGTCGTTTTCACGGTGCACCTAGCTTGAAACTTGACAGTGTGTGTGGGTACGAGACTAGGAGTATAGCTTAAGCAAGGTAGGAGTATTATTAATTCTACCGTTTCCATAAGAGTCAGGGAGCTTGCTAGAAGAATCGAAAACTATTGGAATGCGAGGTTCCATGCATCGCGATGCTTTATTTAGTTTATGTGATTTAAGTTGACCTAATTGATTAGTGACCAAGACTTTGTTTTGTGTTGAGCCGTGAGAGCAAGCTAGGCCTAGGAAACATTGATGGCCACCTCCCCTTTCACATGGTGGCAGCGGAGGGGATGGAAACATTGGATCTTGACAATGGTAGAGCAAAGGGGCCTGTGACTAGAGATGGCAATTTTAACCATGGGTTCAGATATCCGTGGGTACCTAGTGCCATGCTCCAGCCTCGCATCATCAATAATAAAACATCGTAAGAGAAGGACAAACCATCTCTCACGAATTACAACACCAATATCAATCATAGGGCACGATATTGATACCTATAGTAACAAAAATATATCATAACAAAGATAATAATAATAATAATTGATAAACATATAACTTCACTAGGCTGCGTCTTTGAGAAGAATCCGAGAATACAACTGGCACATCAAATAATACAATGAAAAAACACAGCGTAACTAGTATCCAAGCCATAAGCAACAGTTTGGGTCTAGGACAAAACACTATCCTTCATCTTCGCTTTCCTGAAACCTCCGAAGAAAAAATAAGTTTAAGTACATATATACTCAGCAAGCTATAAAAATATGAATATGCACAAGCTTCAAAGAACGAATGAGTTTATTTCATAACTCCTATTTTTATTTTATATATTTAAAACTCCGACGTATGTATTTATCCAGATTGAAGTCCTAGCCCCAATCCCATATGAGAGTAGGTTAGCAGCAACTCTATTTATTGTATTATATTATTTAAAAATAGACTAATACTTTAACAGAAACCACGAGTCACTTTGCAATGACATTAGCATCATCAGGCTCCTGTAGCCTCTCAGCAGTTTTCACCTTATAAAACATTTATTAGTTTCTTTTTACTTTCCAAAACCATAGGCATCGGCCCAAACCATTATCCAATAGCATCTATAGGGCTGCAACCCATCTCATTAGCCATGACTCCCAAAGACTTCTGCCCTGAGATAGCTCATCATCCATAGCATCCAAATTCAACTCACTTTATATTCATTACCCTTATTAGTTTTTTCTCATACCTAGGATTTGCATCTCACATTCTCACTATGAAGCCATCTCACTTCTCTAACCACACATATCTTATTCTTGACCAAGTAGGCCAACCATCAGCTGCGCAAACTAACTCTAGAAACGATGCATAACCCACAACTTTACTTTCATAACCATTTGCAAATAAATCTACGTGAGAAGAACCACTTTATATCCACCCATAATTGTAGGCACGACTGTTTAAACGGTTTTGCTAAAAACTTTTGTAAAAGGTGCACAATTTATCCACATACCATAAGGCTCTTTAGCTACCCATCAATAGTGAATACTAGCTACAATTCCTTTAGCAAGCAAAACTAGGATAACTAATTGTCAGCCAGAAGGGTCCTTGGCAAGTCTCAGACTTTCCATACTCAATATCCTATGAGTACTACTTCTCATAGCTACTCCGATAATTCCATAACTATTGGCAAACAAGCGATCCTAGTACTTCGAGTTAATTAGCCAGAGACATTCCATACCACCAATGTGGTCGCAATGTAACATACCCAGTACAGCTCCCTGAGAAATCAATTTTTATATGTGAATACATAATTTTGTCACACATATGACGACTTTGTATCATGATTTCCTTTAAAACAGCTACCATTTATTTTACTGACATAAAGTGTCGGGTTTTCAAAACAATTTACAACAAATTTTTCCAACTCGATCAATTTATCCCAATCAACCATCTTATTATTTCAAAATAACATATTCTTTAATTATTAAAAGTAATTATTGGCCAAATAGATCGGCAACAATCGATGGCCTATTTACGTATGCCTAATTATGCACTTTATAAATATTTAATTTTATAAACTACGATCAACATGATTAAAACAGTGACTTTCATTGCTCTTGGTCAACATAAAACTCTTCAAATTCCTCGTCCAAAAAATTTCTGTCGACGAACTACTAGAGAAGTGAGAGAAATCCAAATAAAATCATAAAAGAAATTATTGTTATTAATTAATAATAGCACCAGATTTTAATTTTAGAAAAATTCTAAAAGTTAAACGGAGTCATAAGTTTAAATGCAGCCAGACCCAGAAGGAAGGAAGAAGGTGGTGGGTGGTGATGGAGCTTATGGTGATATATGAAAATGACTTATTATCCAGAAAATAGTCATGTTGACTTAGTTTGAAATTTATCATTTTCACCTAAGTTGGGATTTTCGTCATATATTAATCAGAGACAATTTCATAATTGAAGAAAAATATTGTCATTGGCGAATACCATGATTATGTAAGATCATTTCTTTTATCAGGGTCAATGCCCGGACATTCAACTTGTAATTACAAAACAAAAGATATGCTAAGCGAACTACCTCGTTAGAGTACCCAGCTAATTAATTTTCTAATTTCCTCGTTCTCTAAACAATAATTTATTTCCTCGTCTCCAAAGAAGAAATATATCTATTTCCTTCACGAGTTGTCTAGGCAACTTGGTGTCCTGCTAAACTTCTACAAAATCGGAGCATGCATGTATTTGTTCGTAACTGCATTTGCACATTTTTGGCTGCAAGGATTAATCCCAATAATACCATGATAAATTGACATTATGAATGATTTGGGTCGGTTTCGATTAATTCTATGAACTTTCATGCGGGCCGAACACATTTTGAATGACCATTATGATTTGTGTCCCAGAAATTCGAAACTCTGTTCTCCCTGAATGCTTTGTGCTGTTTGGAACACTTTGGAGAAATTCAGCAAAATATTTTCGTAGTTGTTTGGAAGAAAGGATTTCGGAGAAATTTCGCAAGCATAAGATTTAGAGAAATCCGTAAGAAAATTAATTCTCCAAAAAAATTTCTCCCATTCCTCAATTTGACATATCAATCTTTCAGCCATCCAGGCTAAGATTTTTGGAGAATTTTGCTCTGTTTTATACATAATCAATCAAGATCTTACATTCCAATATACCTTAAGCCAATAATTAACACTAAAATCAGCAAAAAAAAGAAAGAACAAACTGCACTTTTCACCAGATGCATGCATCGAATCCAATGGCTTAATCGAATCTAATGGTACACGATTACCTGGTGGATCAATGGATCATGTCACTAGCGGGCATCGGGCTCGCCGCGCCGCCGCTTCGCCACCCGTTCGATGACGGCGTCGACGGCGACGTCGAACGCGTCCCTGAAGTCAACGCGGCTCGACCTGGTGTCGGCGTACACCACCGTTGGGATGAGCCGGATCACCTCCTCCCGCATGCTCCTCACCTTCTCCGGCAGGATCGCCCTCAGCGTCTCCTCGATGCTCACGTTTCGGCCGGTCACGTCGGAGTGGAGAATGAGCACCGAGTAATTCTCGTGCTCCGGCGGGAGGTGCAGCGTGTACTGGGTGTAGGCGGAGCGTGGGCGGAAGAACACCGGGATGCAGCCGACGAGGATGGTGTCGAACGTGGAGCGCCGCGTCATGGTGTCGCCGCGCGGCTGGTGGCAGAAGTGGGAGCTCTCGAAGACGCGCATGACGGCGCCGGGGGAGTTGCAACCGGCCGCCGCCGCGCCGTGGCAATGGAAGAGGTTGCAGAGACTCAACACGCGGCACTGCCGGATGATGTCGGCGCGGATGGTGCCGTTGCCCTTGCGCGGCCCGCCGGCGAACGAGAAGAGCCACTGCCGCTTCGCCGCGCGCACCCTGTCCTGCCACGCGGCCACGTCGGCGGCGATCTCCGGGTGGAAATCGGGTAGAGAATCGCGAAGTTGTTCCAGCTCCACGGGCTGGACTCGACGAGGATCGCCGTCATGTTCTGGACGGCGGGGTAATTGAGCAGCTTGCTGCCCCATTCCCAACCGACGTCGCGCCCCCGCCGGAAGTCCCAGGTGGTGCGGCCGGGGACGAAGAAGTGGTCGCGGCCGCCCATGGCGCGCCACTCCGGCCGCCGCGTTAGCCAGCCGACGAGGTCCTCGGCCAGGGCGTCCTTGACCGAGGCGTTCTGGTGGAAGAGTTACCTCCCGAAGTCGCAGCTGCCGTAGAACGGGACAAACACGGCGGCGGCGGCGGCGGCGTAGTCGTTGGTCAGGTAGCCGTACCGCTTCATCCGGCCGTGGAAGATGATGTCGAGCACGAACTGGTCGGTGGCGAACTGCCGCGCTCGGAGAAGACGCCCCCCTCGTCGCCAAGCGGCTCCCCCATCCCGCCGTTCACCACGTACCGGCACATCCCCTCCGTCCACGGCAGGAGCGCGCGGAAGTCGCGGAGGAGCTACTCGTTGAACCGCACCGGCATGTCGTACATGTAGATGTACTTCCCGGCGCGAGGATCAGTCGGAGGCGACGCCAACACCGCCGCCGCCGCCGCCGCCGTCGACGGCGCCTCCGGCGCGGGATTCATGTCGAACGTAAAACTGTTCAGCAGCGGGAGCGACAGCCCGACGGCTTGAACAGCACGGACGACAGGTCGCCCTGCACGCCGGAGTGCAGGGTGAAGACCAAGAACCAGAAGACGGTGGAGAAGATGACCACGTAGCATATCCGTGACGGCCTGAGCAACCCACCACCACCGCAGCCGACGTCGTAGTGCGCGGCGGCATCCTTCTGGGACACCGTCGCTGACGTGGTGGCGGGCGGCTTCATCTCGGCGGCGGCGGCGGCGAGCTCCCTTTATTCGAGTGGAGCGGGCGCCTTGCTACGTGATACGTACGTCGTCTAGCAGCGACGTGTCATGCATGAGTATCGTCAACTTGCAAAGGCAGAGGAAGCGAGGTCAGAGGATGACGATGATATTGGCAAATGGTCCAGTCTCCAGTAGGTCATGTAGCCGTGTTAATCAATTGATTTGCACACAATTAATTAGTGGTTAGTACCAGTAAAGCTACTCTATATGTGCTTAAAGGTTGAATCATGCTAAAATCAGACGGTAGATTGTAGTCTATGATACAATTCCATATGAACTAGGGACAAGAAATAACCAAACCATATCAAATCAGAACCAATTTTAATATGTCCCTAGTGGTATTAATGCATATAATTAATAGTATCTGTATATATCTCTAGTGACATCATTCCATATATATTCTCAAGGTAATCTATCTACCAACCTGCCTACACAATTATTTTGTATCTATCTATCCATCTACACCCTTTTGTTATTTTTCACTTGATGTTTCTGATTTTTTTTTGTCTTCGAGGTAAGGATTTGACCACTATTTAAAACCTGGATAAACTTATAATTATATAATTTGTGATAGAATTTCCAATGATGGTAAATCTAAATTAATGTTATAATTTTTGTGAAACAAATTATAAACATGCAGCGACTCTCAGAATTTCTGGCTTTCAAAATAGTTCATACCGTCATTCTAAATTGCGAAAGACTCGATAGTTGTAGAGTGCAGAAATAAATTAATTAGCGATACCAGTTTATATTCTCACCAGCTACATCCCATAATGGTCAAACTTTACAATGGCTAGTTTAAATCAATTGATTGATCGTCATGGATACTGCAAATATTTTGGGTACAACAAACAATTCCTCATTTCAGGTTGGTGCTATTCCCTTTTTTTTATTACGAAAGATGGAGAACTGGGCTGCCGTTTTACTCGCCTTTGAATTACTCGTTGAATGGAATCTCGCACTTGTGCAACATTGTCCAGATTGGTTCCGTACTTCCATGTTGGTAAAAACCATACCAAGTGTGGAGCGGCCAGGGTCTGCTTTGATCGAGTCCTAGCAGTGGTATCAGGCTATTAGCAAACGGACCATGACCATACTTTATTAGCCGTGCACTACAGTTAATTTTTTACATAATATTTAACTGTTTATCTTACTCAAAAGTTAGTTTAAATATATTAAATTATAAGTTATGGTTAAAGTTTTTTTAGTGATAAAATAAGTCATAGCAAAATAAATAAGTCTTAAAGTACAAATCAGACTGGTTACATCAGACTCCATGTTAAGTCCGTGTTTGTGTGCCTGATGGCCTGTTCCTGCTCGAGTCACCGTCAGCCGGCCGACGGCGTTCTTGCCTTTATGCCTGGGTCGATCCCTGTGTAAAGCTTAATTAGACTGTTTTCTAAAGTGGTTTCGTCGATATGCCTTAGAACGGATTATTTGTTACGTTTTTTTATTATTTGTTACATTTTTTAAAAAAATAATTTTCCTGTTGTAATTGTGTAGAACACTTATTTTAAGCTGTTGGTTAAGTTTAAACTTTAAAATATTTAATTTATCCCTAATTAAATAGATAATCCATAATAATAATCCACTTAATAATCTAAATCAAACATGACATAGCTTAATAATCTAGGACCTAGGGTTTGGTGCAAGGTCCAGATCAGGTTTAATTTCATTCTACTTGGTTCAACTCTTGTCTGTTGCATGGTTCTCTAGCTAGCTGTGGTCTTCACTTTTCAGCTATCTTGTTGCATCTATGTATATATATTCCATGTATTTTGTATGCACGCATTTGTGCTGCCTGATCTGGACATCTCTGATCCCAGAAGGTGTTAGTTAGAAGTTCGAAGCTTCTATGTTGCACATATATTACAACATGCACATTGCTTGCTTCTAGTTAGCCGAGACAGATACATGCATATATTTAACTTCTAATCTTTTAATGTATTATAGCTATAAATGGTTTGGAATAAGGTGGCTGACCACAAGTGCATTGCATGGGTTGAAATGATTCTCCCATAGCCGACAAGCTTCGGATCCGGAGATGATCACATATACAGGGACTTATTTTTATTGTAGAATAGTGGCTTCGGATCCGGAGACCCCAATGATGAACACTGCAAATTCAATTGTAGAATAGTGGCTTAACCTTCATAGCAACCGTCTGAAAGGAGAGGGAAAAAAATTCTTCGATGGCCTTTTATGTACTTCGATTTTTCTGTTCTAAGATAATTATCATTGCTAACTGGCACTATTTCAACTTTAACCACTAATATCTTTTTAAATGGTTAGAATAAAATCTTAATGTGTATGTTTAGTATATGCAACACAGTTTGGTAATATAGCATTTTTTAGTGTTTATAAGTTTTTGAAAAATGATGAATATGAATAGTCTTGGTGACAAGTATGAATGGAATAAAGTATACCTTTCAGAGTTTATATGGAAGGAGCGAAATAGGTGAATATTTTAAGTGACCCATATACACTTATATTGTATATTTTTTAGTGTAAATTTAATATCTTCATCTGTACTGTATCTCGAGATGTCAAAATTTTGATCTATATGTAATTTCTTAAATATAACAAAATTGCTCTTAAAAATATGTTCATCGACCCACAAATTTGCGAGCTTACGTCTGGTTTCCCTCATTTTCCATTCCTTTCATATTGAAATTTTCTTCAGTTAAAATGTTTCGCTCCAACTAGCTTTCAGAGGTCGACACCCATGTTCACTTTTAGCTACGTGTCGACATAATCAGGTATGCATTACACATGATTTCTTGAAGGGCCAAAAATACGATACGCGACCGAAGTAATTTTTTTTAAAAAAAAACGTGCCGATCACATCGATCATTGTAATTGTAATATACAAATGTTCACAGAGTTCAGTAAATCATTGTAAAAAAATGTTGACGGAGCTTATGTTTTGTTTTTACCGGAGATATAATCCCAGATTTGTAGTATTTGTAATGACATCCTCATTGAGACAAGACCACAATAGTGTTTATCTGTCTGATACTTTATTCTATCAGTGTTCACTATTAAGCTCAGATTTTTTTTTCAACTCAGAATATGTGAGGTAATGTTACAGACCGGAGGTAGTAAAAAATTTTATCCCCACAAAAGAATTATTCTGTCTATTAGTGCTTGATCTAGCAAATCAATGTATTGTAGGGGTGAATTTTTAATTGCATTAATTTGTGTTATTCATTTGTACAAACATGGAGTAATTTGTTACTGGGAGTTAGAAATTTGTACTACTGTGTATATATTGCACGCAGGCTAATATGACAAAAGTAATTCTCGTTTACTCCTCCCATGTAATCTAGTAGTGAAATAGGGTAGTCTCAACCATTCAGCTCAACTAATTTTTGGAGAATAAAGGGAAAAAAATTGAAGTGAGTTAATGAGGAAAGAGAAAAAAAATAAAGAAACCATTTCTTAAAGGGAGATTTAAGAAGAGAGAAGAGAGATGATTGGATAAGAATTTATTTTTAAAAAGCTATTAGTTTCTATACGTTGTTTATATGATATGACAAATATGGAATTTCTGGGTAAGATTATCCTAACACCCACTAGCAGTAGCTTTTTATATTTTATAACGCAGGGAGTAATTTAATTGGCTTGTCACCCTGCCACGTGATGTGTGTATGTACGTCCATATCTTGATCTGTGCGCGTGTCTACGCTTGTAATTAAGGGCGCCGCTGGTCATAACTGAAAAGAAAAAAAAGTTGATTAACTACTGGTCAAAAGGATATTACTACTACTACCTCCGTATTCTTCGACGAGTACTAATTTAGATTTAGGGTGATTTCGATAGTCTCTTATAAAATTAATTTAATCATATAAAATAAGATGATTTTATAAGCGTATAATTAATTACGTGTCATTTTTTTATAAAAAATTATTATAAAAAATAATTATTATACGGTTTTACTAAGCAAATTGTTTCAGCCTGTTTTAGTTAAAATAACTCACCCTTAGAACTTAATCAATGTGATGAAATTATCTCAAGTCTACTAATTTATATTTAGAACTTAATTTTTATATTTAGAATTATTCACACAAGTTAGTGTGGTCAAAAATTTAAACCCAAAATTTGAATTTTTATCTAAGTGTAACATCATCATCATTACCAAGACATTTCAGACGAACACCATGTCACACCCACATCGCACCTGCTCCGTCACACAGTACATCATTGCTGTGTCATGACCGTCACAACATCATCTGCCTCATCACCATACAGCCGACACCAGACTTTTTTCCCTTTTCCATTCTTTGGCCCATCTCTCCTTTTAGGTCCTGCACCTCTGCACCACTGTCTTGTTGAACCAACCGCACCATGCACTGAGCAACGTAGCACCGTGACAAGCCATAGCCTTCCACCGCTCTATTCCACACTATCACGTGCAATGGTGCACTATGGCGCATGTCATTGTCCTGCCACCGCTAGGCATCTTATGCTTCATGTCACCATGAACCCCGTCGACCACCTTCGCGTCTCACTGCCTTGTCACCATCTAACGGTTATGGCTATATAAGCAAACACACCTTCTCTATTGTTCTGTGCCACCTCTTATCCCTAACCAGGCACCATCTCCTACCTTGTCGCCTTGTGCCGACTCCTTCATCTCCTCCCCATCTGCTTCTATCGTTCATCGCCTCCTACTCTACCATCCTGCACCTCCCTAGCCCTAGTTGTCAGTAGCCCCGTACCCCTTGGCCCAAGTAGCACCACTCCGCTACAATCGCCTCAGACTTGTGATCTACTCCCCATCCGCGCCGCCACCTACATCGTCTTCCGTGCTACCACTTGCTCCTCCCCTATCGCCAGCATTGTTGTCCCTATTGCCTACCATTGCGACCCACCTCCATGCCATCACCGCTCACTCTCCTGTGTGAAGCAGAAAGGGGAACAAGAAAGAATAAACAGACAGAGAGTGAAAGAAAGAAAAGAGGCATAGAAACAGAGAAGAAGCAAAGGGAGATAAGGAAGGGAGAAGAAAAAAAGAAAAGAAAATAAAGAAAAAAAGAGAGGAAAAAGGAAAAGAAAACGATGGGACCCACATGTCTGACCGATCCCATGAACCCAATCTACTCATGCTGTGTCATTGATCGTTGGGTCCCACATGCTTACCCATAGACAAGTACATCGAGTCCATCGGCTGCTCTTTGGAATTCTCGGTAGACTTTGTATACCATGGACCGTAGTCACATAGGTGTCTCTGTTTCACTGACAGTGGACACGCGTCAGATCTAAGGATTGGTAAAACTCACACTTAAATATTACGAAATATTTTATAAAATAAATTTCGTAGCTTGTATACTCACGTATTTCATAACTTGTGAGTAGTAAAGTACTCACCCTCTCTTTTTTTTCTCATCACTCCTTAAGTTCAATAAAAAAATACTGAAGAGTTTGTTTAATCCTTAGATCCAAATTATTTAGATTGGTATGCTAGCCATTCTAAATTTTATGTAGATTGATGTGTTAGCCATACTAAATTTGGTTGTCATAGTTTTTCTTGTTTGTTGCTATTAATGGTCTATATGATATAATGTATTTGTCTAATTTTTATAATAATTAATATTTTATTATAACAGGTGCTAGCTTAAATCCTAAACTGACACTGACACATCAGTTCTACTAGGATGGTTCATCATCCTATCTTTTATTGTTTTTTCGGTGGTATTAGATAGGGATGTGACACAATAGAAACTGATAAAAGTTAATTAACTTTAGCCATGTTGAGAGTAAACTATAGTAAATTTCGGTACTGCAAGCTCCGTCGTCTTGCTTAATTACAATTACACTGTAGTTAGTAGACTGGCTACTTATATCAATTTCTCCTTGTGTTCATAGTCGTACTTACAAGTTAATAACAAAATTAATCAGAAAGACGTTTACTTCTAACAACGTGATGATCAAATCAAATGACGTAGACTTAGATAAAATAGGACACGATCAGATTGGGATTTGTGCACAGATGGTCGCAGTCCCGATGAGAATTAAGATCGCGTCAACTTTAACCATGTTCATGTATATGTATGAAATGCTAGTTCGGTTATTTCTTAGTCAACATCCTGCAACACTTTATGCGTGTGTCTATATTTCCTATTTCCTATTTTCGAAGTATAGATCAATTTTGCTAAAAATCTGTGAGCGATTTTTTTATTAAAATCATATAAATATAACTACAATATAATTATAATTATAGTATAATTAGTAACTACACAATCATTCGATCGAGTTACAAACTCAAAGCCTGAAATGAATACAGGGATATATCAGTCCAGTCGGTCGTTGACACTGGTTTGAAAATATTTTTTATTCTGATTCCAGAGAAAGGAGGCTGATACACTGAACCTGAAGAATCTAATCGGTGTAGTACTACTGCACGCAGTATGTGTACATACTGCATCTAACTTCGGCATCATGGATTCCCAAACATAGCCCTCGAGGGATTTGAGCTTGAACAGATCTTTCTAACTAAAATTAAGGGAGTGTCTACGTGACACTCGATTGAAAATTTCATCGATTTCTAAAAGTGCGAGAATTATTAATTCTATTCCATCATTACATATAGAAAGCTGTGATAGCGACAACCACACATTCATGTCACTAATTAAGATTAACCTACTATAATTATATTATATTTGTTATAATTATAATAGACTAACACTCTCCCGCAATCTAATCGGGAGCATCGCTAACATTTAGGCTGTACCGAAACTCCTGAAATAATGAGGTAGCAAGGCTATTGGTAAAGACGTCGGCGTACTACGATGTCGTAGGAACATGTAGAACCAAAACGTGACCAAGGACAACCTTCTCTCGAACAAAATAGAGATCAATCTCAACATGCTTCGTCCGCTGATACTGTACTGGGGGTTGCATAACGAGGGGGGTGGCGAAGCTCAAGAAGCAGTCAATGCAGCCAGGTAGCTTCAGCAACACCATTCGCCACAGCACGATATTCAGCTTCGGTACTCGATCTGGAGACCGTATACTAACGCTTAGAAGACCAGGACACCAAGTTGTCCTTGAGAAATACTGCATAACCAGAGATCGACCGGCGAGTGTCAGGACAGCCAGCCCAGTCGGCATCTGTGTAAACAACAAGATCTGTAGTTGAAGATCGACGCATGATCAGCCTAAGTGATAGTGTGCTCTGCAAGTATTGCAGGATCCGCTTGAGAGCAACGAGGTGCGGCTCCCGAGGATCATGCATATATAAGCATATCTGCTGAACTGCAAAGGCAATATCTGGTCGGGTGAAAGTTAGATATTGCAGAGCGTCAGCTAAGCTACGGTACTGTGTAGCGTCAGCAACAGCCGGTCCATCAGTAAATAATTTGGAGTGTAGATCAACAGGTGTGCTGTATGGCTTACACGCACTCATCTTGGCGCACTCTAAAATATCCTGACTGTACTGCCGCTGATAAAAGAACAGATCATTTACAGAGCATGTCACAGAAATGCCCAGAAAGTGATGCAGCTGATCCATATCCGTCATAGCAAACTCACGCTGTAGAGTCTTAATGATGTGCTTGAGAAATCCGGCAGAGAAGCTGGTGAGGACAATGTTATCGACATATAGCAGTAAGTAGACTATGTCTGGGCCACGACGATATATAAAGAGTAAAGTATCGGACTTTGTGTCAACAGATCCAAGTGACACGAGGTGAGAGGCGAACTTGTGATGCCAAGCACGAGGAGCCTACTTCAAACCATATAAGGACTTGTTGAGCCGACAGATAAAATATAAGTGAGAAGAATTCATAAAACCAGAGTGCTGCAAGTAGTATACTATCTCAGTGAGATTGTCATGAAGAAATGCATTCTTCACATCTAAAATCAATCATTCCCACACTTTTATGGTATCAGAGCATATAGGAGGCCAGGATGACTCATAAAATAAACACACAGTTATACCACTAATTAAGGTTAACCTAATATAATTATACTTACTATAATTACAATAGACTAATAGTTTCAATCAAATCAGTGGCCACACAATAAAGCTAGCTGCCCGTACAGCAGATGGAGCACAGCATGTGTATGTGTTTTGTGTTTCTAGGTTAGGGCTCCTGGATGGTAGAATTAGAAAAACGCAAGATTCTATCAGAAATATAAACATAAAATGAATTATTGAAAAACATAGGAAAAACATATAACTAGTTGTTTAATTAAACCGCAGAAACACATAAGAATTTAAATAAAGAAATTCAATGAAAATTTTCCATCAGCTTGGATCTCATGTTAAAATTTCTCCAAAACATGATTGCCATAAGACAGTCCATAAGAATTTCATAGGATTCAATCAGATTTAATCTTTTGTTTCAAAGGACTGTATAGGAAAATTTTCATTAAGATTAAAATCCTACAAAATTCTTAAGTTTTTTCTTGAAACCAAAGGTGGCCTTATGCTGCTCAACAGGCCGGCAAAAGTTTCGTTAGCAAGAACAACTCCATAATCTTTCTGGACTCTGTAGTTGGGCTAGATGGCAAAAAAATCCAGCACCAGCAGACCCACACACACACGACTTCTGTAGTTGGGCCTGATTCCTTTTGTTAACGGGGCCAGGTTCTAAGCCCATGTAACCTCATCAATTTCGACATGTGTACTCCATGTATGGGCCAAAAGCACTGTGGTCTGGCCCAAGGCCTGGTCAGCCCCTGGTTATAAGACATGTCCGCTTAAAATCAAGAAACGTGTAGAGAGGAAACGGGGCGCTGTCGGCGCGTAGAGGCTCCCAACTTCCAAGACCAGAGAGCATTGATCAAAGAAAGACGTTTTTATGGCTTGTTTGTTTGAGCATTCCTAAGCTCACCACCATTTTAATCACCCTTGGTTCGGGTAATCATTGCGTTAATGGTGCACTAATCTCACTAAGAGATCCACATGTATCCATGGCCAGCCGAGCTGTGGCAGAGAGTGAAACGGTGAGCTACTGAGCAGTGAGCGCTAGTAGAGTGGTAGTAGCACTTGCCGGCGACCGGTCTTGCCTCCCCGGAGAAGACGACGCGCCGGAGTAGCACGCATGAAGCGACACAATGCGGCGGAGCTGCCGGTGCCGATGAGCTACGGCGGCGAGCGGGATGAGAAGGCTTGCGGTAAGGTGGATAAGACGGGTGGAGCGGGGACGCAGGGGCGCGGGGGTGGCCGCTGCTCCCATCTCTGGTTCATGCTCGTCCTCACCGCCACCGTGACGGTGCTGGTGCGCCACTGCTACGACTCCGGCGTCGGCCAGGGCGCCGCCGGCATGGTGCGCATCGAGCCGGTGCATCGTGGTTCGTACCACACTCGGAAGGTGAACCCGGTCGATAGCCGCGGCGGCAGGGCGTCGTTCTCTGGCCATTCCCCGTCGCCGCCCGACACAAAGCTGGAGGCTCTGCGCGACAGTGCTGTGAAGGCGTCGGTGCCGGTTACCATCCACGACAAGTCGGCGCCGTCCGATTCTTCTATCGGCACGGAGTCTGACGGTGGAGGCAAGCCATCGTCGACGTCCTCGCTGGCGGCGGCGGCGTACCCGTTCGCGCGCGCGCTCGCGGCGGCGGACGACAAGGGTGACCGGTGCGGCGGACGGTACGTGTACGTGCAGAAGCTGCCACCGCGGTTCAACACAGACATGGTCAAGAACTGCGCGGCTCTGTTCCCGTGGAGGGACATGTGCAAGTTCACGGCGAACGGCGGCTTCGGCCCGCAGATGAGCGGCGGCGGCGACGGCGTGTTCCAGGAGACCGGGTGGTACAACTCCGACAAGTACACGGTGGACATCATCTTCCACGACCGGATCAGGCGGTACGAGTGCCTCACCGACGACCCCTCCCTGGCGGCCGCCGTGTACGTGCCGTTCTTCGCCGGTCTGGAGGTCTGGCGCCACCTCTGGGGTTTCAACGTCACGGCGCGGGATGCCATGGCGCTGGAGGTGGTGGACATCATCACGGCGCGCCCGGAGTGGCGCGCCATGGGAGGGCGCGACCACTTCTTCACCGCCGGCCTCATCACGTGGGACTTCCGGAGGCTGGCCGACGGCGACTGGGGGAGCAGGCTGTTCAGCCTGCCGGCCATCAAGAACATGACGGCCCTCGTCGTAGAGGCCAGCCCGTGGCATCTCAACGACGCCGCCATCCCTTTCCCGACGGCCTTCCACCCGGCGAGTGACGAGGCCGTGTTCGTCTGGCAGGACAAGGTGCGCCGCCTCGAACGGCCATGGCTCTTCTCCTTCGCCGGCGCGGCGCGGCTGGGGAGCGCCAAGTCCATCCGGAGCGAGCTCATCGCGCAGTGCAGAGCATCGAGCGTCTGCGCCCTCATGGAGTGCGCCGACGGGCCGAACAACAAGTGCGGCTCGGCGGCGAGCTACATGAGGCTCTTCCAGAGCTCCACATTCTGCCTCCAGCCGCAGGGCGACTCCTACACCCGCAAGTCGGCGTTCGACTCCATGCTCGCCGGCTGCATCCCAGTCTTCTTCCACCCCGGCACGGCGTACGTCCAGTACACCTGGCACCTGCCCAAGAACCACACCGACTACTCCGTCTACATCTCCGAGGTCGACGTCCGCAACAACGTCAGCATCGAGGAGCGGCTGCGGCAGATCCCGCCGGCCACCGTGGAACGCATGAGGGAGACTGTTATCTCCCTCATCCCGACGGTGGTGTACGCCCAGCCGTCGTCGAAGCTGGACACGATGAAGGACGCGTTCGACGTGACGATGGACGCCATCATCGACAAGGTGACGAAGCTGAGGCGGGACATCGTCGAGGGCCGCGCCGAGGAGGAGAAGCTGGAGATGTACAGCTGGAAGTATCCATTGCTGCGGGAAGGGCAGAAAATCGAGGACCACCATGAATGGGATCCATTGTTCGCGTTCGCCTAGCTCACCTTTTGTAGGTAGCAAAAAATCCCACTTAGTGACTAAATTTGAGTTCAATCTTTTACGTCTCCCATTGTCTACTTTTCAGCTTATCAGTCAATGAAATTTGAATTTTGAAGCTTAATATTAGACTAAAATTTGGGATTTTTTCATAAAGAGTTTTTTTCATTGGCTTTTAAACCATTAATACATATATAAGAGTTTTTACCAACAAATGATTATTATTATTTGCTTCATTTATTTTGACCACGTTTTTATTTGCTTCATTTATTTTGACCACGTTTTATGTTGTCTTTTTTATTTATGTTTCAATCGGATCGCTTCTCTATTAATCAAGTATCTATGCTTATAGTTTGCATTTTCTAGGCAGTCTTATAAATAGAGAAGTAATCAGTGAACGGATTCATTGTGTAAATGTGGCCATAGTACTATTTCTTGATTTGCCTATTCTTAGCGCTGTCACAGTGTTACACACTTGGCTATTTATGTGTTTTTTATATCTGTAATGCAATGCAACGAGTAATCTCCAATAATTTATCAAAAGCTAAAGGTCCTATCGTTTTGCTTATTGGAACAATAAACCATACGGTTTATTAGCAACCAAAATTAATTTATAAGTAAAATTTTATATACGTGTCAATTCAAAATCAAATGATGTAGAATAAATCGTGAAAGAAAAAACTGAAAAAATATGGAGTAACTATGGTTGTCTAACTTAGACTCACCATAGGTTGTATTTAAACTAGGACTCCTAACTTAAGTTCTATTCTATCTATAGCAAATTACAGGAGTACATCTATACTTGAGACATGCTCGGTTACAATCCTAGTATAACACGTTTACAATCTCTAACAAAAACAACAAAATTAAGTTTTAAAATCTAAAATTTGCCTTATAAGCATAAGCTAAAGCAAAACAATAAGAGCCAAATAAAATTGAAAACTTAAACACCACATCTACAACTTATATTGGTATTCTCCCAATGATAATCACCTCTTTTAAATTGCGGAATTGATTTTGATCCGCTGACCTTTTGTGAAGCCATTAAAACCGATTGCTTGTATTCTTCCTTTTTTCTTCTTCTTTTCTTCTTTCTTTTCCTTCATCTGGTTGTGGTGTAGAGGAAACATGACCATCTTGTTCACCGGCCTGATCTGATAGAGGTCACCGGTGGGTTGATGGTGGATGTCGTCGTCTTGCAGGGCACCAGCGATACTGCCCAGAAATGCCGGAGTCATAGCAGTGGTCCACCAGCATCGTGACGGTGGCGGAGAGGACGAGCATGAACCAGAGACGAGAGCAGCAGCCGCCACCGTGCCCCTGCTTCGCCGCCCCACCCATCTTCTCAACCTTGCCGGCCTTCGCATCCTGCTCGCCGCCGTAGCTCACCGGCACCGGCAGCTCCGCCGCGTTGTGCCGCCTCATGCGTAGGAGAACACTACACCCCACGGCAGAACCCAATCCCGGCAAGCATCAAAATGAGAACGCCGCTGGCGCGCGCGCTGTCTTCCCCGGCGAGGCAAGATCGATCGCCGGCCACTACTACTAGTGCTCACTGCTCAGTAGCTAGTAGCTCATTGGCGGAGTGCTCACCTGGTCTTGGACATGAGAAAACGCGACGTGGATCTCTAAGTGAGATTAGCGTACCACTGACACAAGGATTAACCGAAATCAAGGGTGATTAATTAACCTTGGTTAATTATTCGGTGATGACTGATGAGCCTAGGAATGTTCAAACAAAGAAACTCATCACGTGCATGCAGCTTGAGAAATCCAAAGTCAACTCGCTAAGCAACGTCAAAAGGGGATCGGGTTGGTTAATTAATTGGAGTTTAGGAGGTGATTGTCAAGCCAGAGGAGACATGAAATTAATGAAGTGCGTGATATCGATCGACCAGGAGGATCCGATTGAGACGAGGTTTTACCAAGGTTTTTATTATTATCTTTTTTATATAATTTTATCATCTTTAAAAATATATCTTTGTATACTTAAAATTTACACTAACAAATTCTAATACCTCGAGCTACGTAGTATTAAAGACACCAAATTTATACTTAAAAAGATATGGTGTATTTCGATACTTTTTTTCAAATATAGTAAAATAGTCTCTCTCTCTCTCTTTTTTTATCAGGAGATTTATTGTTGCCGAATGCTAGCTGCTAGTAGCATACTAGCGTTACATCTTTTATTTTTCGAGAATGCAACACTAAATCGATTTGAAGTTCAATTCTTTTACCATACCGTCACGAAGTGTGTCTTGATCTCTGTCTTGGGATAAGTACTTTCTAGCTCCTACCCCCTCACAAATGTAATTAGTCAAACATGTTAGATCTGCCCAGCGATCAGTCTCTATAAAGTTGTGCCGATCATTGTGTAATGTAACTCACAGCGTTGGAAAAGCGCGAGCTACAAAGCACACCCTGTATCCACACCCATCTCCCAGGCTCCCGGATCTTGTAACCACAAAACAGGAAGAAAACTGAAGAAAACTGGAAAAACCAATTCCCGGCTGGTCCAACCGCCAGTGACGAAACTCCCCAAACTGGAAAAACAAACAGTAGAATTGATACCACCAGGTGTTTATCATCATATTTTTGGTTCCTGCTTCCTGTAACTCCTGAATCATAGTACAAATACCATGGCATCATTAAGATGTAAATGCTTCAGAATTGTTGTGAGTTGTGAAGCAAGAACATACAAGATCATTCTGAGATCACAGAGTAACAATGCCACTAGTACATGTGCAATATGCTTCACATGATATTTGAGCCTTGCCTGTTAACCACCGGAGCTCTATTTCCATTTACTCCATTTTTCTCATGTCATTTCAAGAATTTCCTGTATAAATTTATCAGTTGTAAAATGTCAAATGGCAAATCACAACAAAGAACAAAATGATAAAAAAAACAAAGACAAATTAATAAATCAAACCTGCAACAATGAAGCATTGCAGATAGCTCTACAACATCCATCTCTTCTTCCAACGTGCTTCTAGATGTGGAGACTTCTGCTCCCGATGTTCCCTAATTAAGATACAACTTAAGAATAATACTAACACATTATCAAAATCTTGACCAGTTGATATGCCAACAAGAAAACTGAAATTAGGGATAGCAATGGACTGGGTTATACCCGGGTAGAGTAAACCCACGTCTAACTCGAGACGCAATCTCTTCCCTTGCCTATCCATGCCCGTGCCTGTAAGCACGAGTAAGGTTGCCCAGTGGATTTTGCATGACATAAGCAATACCTTCCTATATATAGAGAGAGCACGCGCAACATAATTAACAAGCTAGTAAAATTACCACCAACAATTCATCGCAATCTTAATGTAACAAATATTTAGGGCTAGGGTTTCCATCTTAAGCATATATAATTATAAGTAAAATCATCTGTTTAATATAATAAATAAATAAATAAACTCACACCGTGTCTATCAAGTATGGTAGGTCGATACCTCTGAGTGCTTGACTCATGGATAAGATTATCAGTTCTAAAACTTATATTTCAGCGACGTTAGAAATAATTTTTTTAAAAGTCGTACATAGTCATTCTCGTGCCGACACGTAGGCCCTCTATCCCTCAAAAACCATTTTGCTTTTTCTAATGCTACATAATTTTCTATTAGAAAATAATAAATAAATATAGTTAAAAGTTTTGAATTTTCAGTTGAAACTTTTAAATTATGAGTATTTTAAAATTTGAATTGAAAGTTTCGAAATTTGAGTTGATTTTTTAAAATCTGAGTTCAGAGTTTGAAAATTTTCGAAATTTAGATGTTTCAAATTTGAGTTCAACTTCCTGTTAAAAATTCATGTAAGTCTAATGGGTGAATCTCTAAAAAATCTAACCGGTGGGAGAAAAAAAACGAACCGCCTAGTCGTGTGCCGCATCTCGCGGATCGCCGTCGGCATCCGCGTCTCGATGCACGTGCGCCTGCGTGGGCCCACATCTCCCCGACTCGGAATCGCACCTAGCGCCGACGGCGCGCGCGCGAGAATTAGCAAGCGCGCTGTAGAAGAGGCTTCTACAGTCTGTAGGTTACGTTCTTTATAAGGTTAATTTGGGGAATTAGTATTTTAGGATTTTTTTTCCTAACTGGGCAAAATTTCTGATTCACTTGGGGTTAATCAGTAGTGTTAGTTTATGCGGTCTGGTTTGCAAGCCAAGCCACTGGGCAAGAATTATACAAGAGGCTAGTTTTGGTGTCCGAGGCTGTTGATGGTGCTGACCAATGCAATTCATCAGGATAATCACAAAGTTGTGTGATGGTCTGCTTATTTTTTGCGTCGTCATGAAATACAAATGTATTCAACTTTCTGATATATGAATATACAAGACAAAAGTCTTCTTTCAAAAGAAGAAAGAAATACAAATTTAATCGGAGTTGATCAGGTGAACTCAAAATGCATACTCAATTGTATCTTGGAGAAGCATCTGTAACAGTAGAGTCACGCTCATTCAAATCTTGATGTCCACGAATTTGCTTAACATGTTTTATAAGATTTTAGTGAGACGAGAGAGTATCATACACATTCAAGGCATGCTTTGGAGATTATATTTAGCAAACGGTTATGAAAGTAGAACAATCAGTGCAAACCTTTTCTATGCAGTGCACTCCATATGAATTCTATAGGTAAAATAAAGTTTTACAGACTATGCTAAGATTGTTATTATCTTGTCCACGTATACAAGAGATTATGCCACTTTTTATATAAAAAAAATAAGTAGCAAAAGAACTGTTGAGGAATAAACTAGTATAAACGTTGATAAGATAATAAACTAGTAAAAAATTAGTAGTTGGAGAATAAAATCGTAGGAAAGCTATACCTCATGATCACAAATCATTTACATTTGTGGACAAACAAAAATATCATAATCCTTTGTATTTGTGTATGGAGGGAGTAATTTGGATGGTGATCTCTCTAAGAACCTTTCTGGTGAATCAGCACACTATGACCAACAAAAGTAAATATTGATAAGGTACAAAGTTCCCAAGAACAATTTATGCATAGCGATGTCGCTATTTTCTGTAAGCAAACAATTATGATATAACTCTAAATGATTGCCAGCAGCTAGAAGTGAAACTACAATTAAAGAGAATAACTTTCAAAGCATTACTACTTTTTACGGAAGGATTAAAAATTATTTTCTTACATAACAATAACAAATGACCTTATTTTCTCAGCACCGCAAAAGAAATAGTTTGAAGGGAATGGACTAATTTCCTGTTCTGTAAGCTGAATTTACACAAATTACTCCCTAGAATGGACAATAATATACAAATATACGATCAAACTATGCAGAGAATGTATCTGATAATAAGTAGTGGCCTGTGGGATCATCTTTTATCTCGATGCCCTCCATCTTTACAGTTTACAGTTCAGTTCCAATCAGGCTACTAAGTTATCAATTCAAGAAACAGGAACACTCCAATGATAGCTAGAGTTTAAGGCAGTGTTGAATCAGTTTATTTGGCTAAGCTACTACTTCATTTTCTATAAGTGCGTTTTTCGAACTAATAAACAGTGTAACAGTGTGTTTTGTATAAAAACTTTCATATAAAAGTTTTTTTTTCAAAAATAAATAAATAAATTTTTCAAATTTATAATAACTAATACTTAATTAATCATATGCTAATTATTTTTCTTATTTTGCGGCTTATAAGCTAGGCTATAAATATGTGTGGAAACAAACACTGCCCACAAATAAAGTATTCAAAACTTCTGTTAGAAAGAACATATATATACTCCATACATGGCGACTGAGACTTTTGAGTTTCCTTTTAGGAGAAAATGAGTTAAGATGACCAAATTATATATTCAGCCATAACTTTCAATTGATAGAATGATACACGCCAAGTTGCTACTGCAGTGTTGCCACATGAAAGCATACACACCATGGGTCTTGGATTCCTAAATGGTCACTCTGAATTAGCTTGCCCTTAAATTAATTTAGAGAATAAGTACCATAGCATAATTACCATAGCATTCTTTTTATAAATAAGAATAACAAATACAGCCTTCTTTCCTCAGCACTACAAACTCTCACACATAAATAGTTTGGAGGAAATAGGCAAAACGCTAATTTTGATCTCCTGTTCCATAATCTGAATTCACCAAAATTACTCCCAAAGATGAACATCAGCATCATCTAAGTACATTCAGTAAAAGTACCATTAAGCAGAAAATACAGAGAAAGATGTTAATATTCGTACAATATACAATTTAAAAGATAATCATACTGAAATTAAAATCACAACACTACAATTCCATCTTTTATGTCCTCACGTCTAAAGAAATTATTTTGATTTACAGAACCGGAAGCCAAAATATAATTTGAAAACATAATTTGGACAATAAAATATTATGAATCACAATGTATTTTCACTCCCTGAAAATTAGAGCCTAAAGAGGATAAACAATTTGCCACATTGCCGATATTGCTTTGGTCCTCATTTCCATTAGAGAAACTATAAACAGTCAGGCACAGACCAATTGAATGGCATTCATCCAGTTCTTATGACACTGCAGATCAGAATGTGAATTTGATTCAACAGAAGGATCAGAATGTGGAACCTTTCAAGTGATTAGGACATTGAGTAATATATCCACACGTAGTACTAGGTTGTGTCCAGGCAGAGGGAGTAAGAAACATTAGAATGAGGTGATGAACTTTTTAAGGCATGCAGCGAGGTGATGAATTTTTTAAGGCATGCAGCTAAACAAATCGATTATGTTGAATATCTAGAAAAAAAAAGGAAATAAGGACGGCAAATTGGATCTCTTCAGAAGCTGACAATATGATTTTTCACAAGTTCGGTCTAACTGGTGAGCTTCCATGAATACTACAACAAATCCATGAATTTTCATCCTTAATTCAGTTCTTGACTGTACAAATCTATGATGTCTTTCCATAGCCAAATCCATTCTGGACGCTGACATGTAAAAAGAACCAGCGTGAAATGAAGTATAGCCACCAAGTATACTTTGTAGCCTAATATATTCGAAATGGTTATCCATCTAAACTTACTGGGAGTTACAAAATGAAATGAACACGCTCAGACTTTAAAATAGAACATTTGACTCTTTGAGACATTTTGTCAGACAGTCCATAAACAGCAAAGTTTCATTGAACACAATAAACACATGCTAATAACCCAGTCTTATTCCAGTTCAGTTCCAAAAAAGCAGCAGACTAAGATGCTTCCTAGTAGGCATAAATGGATTAAACTAAAAAGACACGGAATGGATCATTTGCAGCATACAAACACTGGATTGATCAACCTTAGATGCTTTCAAGAACCAGAAAAACAAGATGCACTAAGAATTATGGTGAGAGGTCAAAGATCGCTGAAACATTGTCTCCAGCACAAATGTCTGCCAAATGAATCTCAAAAACTACCAACATGAGTCAACAATGATTCTACCGGCTTTTGTTGAATATATTTGCATCTATTTCTAATGATCACTTATCAGGTGTTGCATTGAACAGCTTATTGTAATCAAGATCACATACCGTGCATAGAATTCCATACCGTTCAGCCATCTTTTGATACTGATAAAATGGATTTTCTAAACCGGGAATCAAGTAACAGTAAAACATACCGTGCATAGAATTCTAGTTCTACTGCAGACACTGTCCCCGCCGCCATGAATCCATTGGGCATGACAGGAGCCCAAGTCTGCAACTCTGAAAAGTCTGAAGAAGAATCAAATTTGTCTGCAAAACTCAGCAAATGTGTATTTGGCCAGAGACAAGTGGAGTATCTTGGCTAGGTCTTCAACACTAAGGGAGTGGCCACCTTGCTCTATGAAAATGATAAGATTTGGAGTTAAACATAGCTTTCATTTTGTAAAGATATGCAATAGAAGGTTGATTTGTCAATGGCCTTCGGCGGGTCATATCACAATATGTGGAATAAATATAGGAAAATAAGGGAAGAATGACATGTAGGTTCTAGTTTTTCTTTCTTTCTTTGTTGTCTATTGTTGATTGATATGTTGGTGATGTTTGTCTTTTTCCACACATATTACATAGAGACTCCGCATAGATGACACATCATTAAAAAAAACATCCTGATTTAGGCCATAGACAAAATGTGAATGATTTTAAGAATTAAGGAACCAATAACATACGGGTTTCAGTTGAGGGACAAATATGGACTTTTTGCTGGTGGAAAATGAAAAATCGAATCCCACATTCATAACCAGAGATGCTATTCGGAAGATAAGTGCATTAGAGGAAACAACGAAGTGTGGAGATGGCAATTTTGGACCAAGCAATAGAAATTAATGCACCATCAGTTATGAAAAATGAAAAAAGTGATATCATAATTCTGTAACATTCTCTGATTAGAGAAGAACATTCAAAGAATATATACAAAAGGAAATGCATATAATCATGGGCTTTATATATATTAAAATTTCCATACAGCGGAAATAAATCAACATAAAAAGGGACAGCCTAAAGACCAGCTTATCACACCACCAAGCTCACCAAGTTGTTAAATAATTTCTATACAAAACGACCTAAAACCATGGAGATCCTATCCTATCATCCTCTTGACAAATAGAACAAATTTTTTATAGCAAAACGCACCAGAGTTAAGCCCCAACTATGAGGCTACTTATTTGACCACTGGTCTGAATTGTATATATATATATCCGACCCTCCTTGTACACTCGAAGTCTTAGTCACTGTACACATTTCTACACTACTACTTTCTTGAAACACAAATAGATTCAACTGCTCAAGCAGCAGAAGCATTCGGAGTGTGTGTATCCAACTATCCATCCATCCTGCACAATGGATCAAAATATTCAAAATATTATGCAGGAAAAGCACATCCACATACTTAGGCTTCATAGGTTCTTTAGTTCCTCGTCTAGTTTCACGAGTCATGACTTCCATCATGGTGATCATCACATCATGCACCTTCCTAGTCCTAGAAGAAGAGCCATCGCAGTGGAATCCACGAGCAAGACAGAACACAATGCTGTTAGACATACTGTCCTTGCCAACTGAAGGAAAGCAGGTCATCTTTTGGTCCATGTCCAGCTTACTCCAAGTTCTCAAGAAAATAGGAGCACCAAGGTAGCTCGACCTTAATTTCCCGTGTCAGATCTACTGATCTTGAAGACGTCTTCCAATGAGGTCCATCCTGAAGCGCCGAGGTCTAGCACATATACAGACTGCAGGGTATCACCTAAACCAACCATCCGATGACCAACTAAAAAAACCGCTGAAAAACACACATTAGGTCGATTTTCTGTCCTACAGACATGATTGCTCTTCCTGTCCAGATCAATCATGTGCATCTTGCTCTCTGGTAATGATGGAATGCAATATAGCTTTGATCCCACATATACTGGAGGAGGAAGTCCATATACTGGAGCATCCTTAGGTATAATTGTGTCTACACGGCACAATGGCTTCAGCATTTTATCATGGCATATTGGCATGCCAACTTCCCATCTGAAATACTGATTTGATATGGCAGCGAATGATAATCGCACTGGGATATGAAGTATAGATTCATCATGGTTGGCATTGTACAATTCCAAAGTACAATATCATCTTCATCCCATTCATCTTCCAAGAACTTCCTGTGGAGATTGTTCAGAACCAAAAATGTTACATACATGTCACTTACAACAGAATTTAAAGTAGCGGAGTATTTATTTATCAAGATCAGTAATGTTGCATTATTTATTTACAATAATGTACGTGAATTTTGTCATTTAGCATGAAATATGTAACATAATTGGCTGAGGGTTCTTATAATGAGTTAAAGCATAGATAAAATTCTATAGCAAAGAAAAAATTCAAAAACCATATTAATACTAACAGTAAGAGATCATTTAGATTAATATTAAAAGACACCACAAAAGTTGCTAGTAACATGTAGTAACATTAGAATGGGAGGGAACCAGCAGCAAACCTTGGAAGGTTCCACTTCGAGATTAAACATCTCTGCTCCGAGACATGCTTGTTTGGTCAACCAAAATAGCAAACAGAATCCAAAGTGCAGGAGAATACCTGCAGCACCATAGCATGTTGGGTGAGTCTTCGATCTCCGAATTATGAAAAAACGTAGCATGCATAGGTTTCAACTATTTTTAAGAACACTGTATTTTCTTGGACTGAGGCCCTACCTTAATCCAGCATGGAAGTAGTCCATTTAGTGTAAATTATTATTAAAAGAAAACTTTTGTCTTAAAGTGCCATTTTAGAGCAATTCTAACACTTTTCATACTCCGGAGCCATTTACAATATTGTTTTAATTTTTTTACTTGACTTATTTTATTTTTTTCACCACATGAGGCTTAGCTCCTCAAGAAAATAACCATCACATAGGGCATTGCCCCCACTTTTAAACTCATAGCTCCTAGAGATTTCTGCCCGTGGCAGTTTAATCATCACAACCATTAAAATTTCTTAACTTTCTTTATATTTTTTAAAATTTATTTTCCTCTTAAGTCTAGGATTGACATCTTACCCTCTCTCTCCATGAAGCTATTGGATTTTTCAAACTACACAAGTCCATTTCTAACCACATGGGTCATCTGCTAACCACATAGGCTAACTTTGGAAATAATTCTCATCCCACAAATTTATTTGATAATCATTTGAAAATAATTATACACAGGAAAAACCACTTTACATCCACCCATAATCATAGATATAGATGTTTAAACAGTTTAGACTAGACTTCTATGGAAGGTGAATGTTTTATCCACAAGACATTTATTCGTGTCTGATCACTTAGCATGAATTGATTAGATACAGCTAGTGAAAGAGGGACTAATAATAAGTACTTTTCAAAGCAAAACTAGAATGAATAGTTGTCAACCAGAAGGGTCTCAAACCATGTCATGGGCAAGTCCAAAACTTCCTATACTTAGATCCCGCGAAAAATACTTCTCATGGCTACTCCAGTGATTTTACAACTCCCAACAATTAAACGATCCTAACCCCACTAGTTATTTAACTAAGGACATCACATACCACCCATGTGATCGTACTGCACTATAATCAGTGCAGTTCTCTAAGAAATTAGTCCTTATGTGTAAATACAAAGTATTGCCACACAAACCACGAGTTTTCCCTGAAAACAACCACTTTTTATTTTGCAAACCATCGACATCAACATGTCAGGTTTTTTATCACACTTCACAACTTATTTTCCTCATTTCGATCAATTTAACCTGTCACACACAATTATCAATTTATTGATAAAACTTAATCATTGAATGTATATAAGGAAATAAATACCAGTGATACTCGTGGACCTCAGGGTATAACATGGTCATCAATGACATAATATAACAATTTTAAATGTAAGGATATAATGCAGGTTAGGCTTATCAAATCATCTCGTGATTGTGGCCCTAATATTTTATATGCACATAATTATGTAACTTTATAAATAAATATTTTATAAGTACTGAGATCAACATGGTCAAACGATGACTTATCTTGGTATGCTTGGTACTGGTTGTGACAAAATCATGCATGAAGTTGTTTTGCGGCTTCTACATGCGAGAAATAAAAAAATTATATGAAATAGTATCAAAAGTAAAAAAACACATAAAACAATAGTGCTATTGCGTAGAGGAGAATTTTCAAAAAAATTTGGGACTAGAACAAAGTCTATTCGAGTTAAGGATAAAAAGATATAAATTTTTAAAGTTTAAATTTAATTTTCTAGAATTAAAAGGATTATTAAAAATTATCGAGAATATTCGCTTAAACATGCTGACGGGTAGGTCTCAAGTGTCAGTGACCGTCGCACATGGACCATATGCACGATCGACTGGACATATGGACCCTAGTGATGGCTACCACCACCTTTTTTATTTCTCATTTTCTTTCTTTTTTTCCTCCTTCTTTCCTTTCGCTTCGCTTGTTTGACGGTGCTCAAGGGTGGCTAGAGAGATATAGTACGAGCAGCGTGAGAAAGATGGTCACTATGGGATTGGCAGCCAACGGCTAAGAGAAGGCACACGCGCGGGCATGGCTCGGCCTGCTATAGGTGGGGTCGAGAGCGGCAAAGTGTGATACAGTGGGTGAAAAGAAGCGACAACTCATCAGGACGCTATAGCAGTTGGAGCCTTGACAGAGGAGCCGGCTAGCTTCCTGATGGCGGGAAAGGCATTCCTCATTTGACTATGATACCCACTGCAGCAAGATTATCTACCTATTCAATGGTCATCATGGATGGTAAACGGGTGAGTGCAGCAATGCAACGGTTTATTCTTCTGAGTTAATGGATGCAATATATCAAGATAATTTGCCACCAAGTTCTGCTTACCTTCTTTTCCAGAATCCAAAAACAATGACAATATTATGCTATATAAATTGTCTGTTTCATACTTTGCAAAACATTGACTTGGGGGAGTTCTATGTGGTTACCTCTTTGGTTTATCCTCAAACAGAAAATAAACATAAGGATATTTCTCAAGACAAATTATATTGCTTTGGATTATTTTCTTGTTCAGACTCGTACCACAAAAGAGGACCTCTGCGATCATGGTTGGGAATTCTGCTTCACTATAGTAAGTTTTTATTAACAAGTCATCCAATTTGCACGGTTTTAGATTTGTGCTAATATTAGCCTGCAAATCTTAATGCTAGTAGCGGCTACTGCACAACTGACTTGCCAGTTTTTGAGTTCACCTGGTTTTAGTCAACCACACTTGATGGATGCATGGGAATCATGACAACTGTCAGCATCTGGTCTAGCTTTTTCAGATGTCTTAGCTTCCGAATGCAATGAGGGAGAGTTGATGCGTATCTCTTCATGGTGGCAATTAAAGGTCGTAAACTTTGATTCATTGATTTGTCTAGTCAAGGGTGACATGTGACTAGTGATTTTTCTTTAACATCGCTAAAAAAGTTATATGAAACATTAATATTCCTTATGTTTGTCTCTCTTAAGCTAAGCAACCACATGATGATGTGATTAATAAATTTATTTCTATCTTAAAATTTGTCATGTGCATGACCATAAATTTAAATTCAACTCTCCACCATGTGTAACATGCAGATATCTGCTCAAAATATATCATTTGATGATATATGATTTGCTTTAGTTTTTAGTAAGAGCTACAGTTCTGTTTTGCAAATGAATTGTAATACTATAATTGCTTGCTTAGTGCCAAAATATTTACCATTCGACACTTTTTGTAATTACACTTAATCATGAAGTCATAGTCCTTTTTTCCCTTGCTTGTGCAGGCAGCACCAGAATACTGGAGAACCCTTGGTCCACCGATGCGACGGTGCTTCCACCCTGATGGTTACCACAGCGCAGATCCTCACGATCATAACAAGCTTTGCTGGAAATGGACAGGTCAGGGATCATTACGTGAGGATCAACCATCCCTACCGCTACAGCAGCATCCCTGACACTGGCAAGAAGGGATGGTACGGGTCCTCTGTTCCCAGTTTGGTGAATTCACCTGTATCATGGTAGCAGAATCCAGTAGCCGTAGTATCGCGATCTCCTGTTCATAGCGACAGGCCATTGTTCCTGACCCTGAGGAACGTGATAACCTCTGGCTGTGTGTGGGAGCTATGAGCCTAGAACACCGATGGAGATTAAACTTGGTTGTGTGGTCTGTAACATAGTAAGGCATGCGTACTGTATGGCTAGTGGTTCGCCGGACCCTTTGGGGGTAGCTATGTTGTTAAATTCGAGTGTCTGTAAACTATCCTGAACCTTTGCATGCCGTATGGTGAATGGTAAACTATTGTAGTGTTGTTACGTATGTAACGAAATGTCTGTACTACTCCTACTCTTCAGATGAACTCTTTTGGATGCCCTCGCAAAAAAAAAAAATCTTTTGTATGCAACTTCAGTTCTCTCCATGCCAGCTGAACTCTACAGAAGGGACTTCATTTCTCTGTCTTCATTTCTATACTACACTATCAGATTACCACCGATTGTCCGAATAGATTGTATACTCCCCCATCATTTTTTGCTACTCTTCATTTGTAACCCAAAGAGTTTATCTTTGAATCAATCAATACATTACAATTTAAGTATGTGAGAGACAGATACATTATAATTCTAAAAAGTAAGATACAAATGCATTAAATTTTGAAAATACAGAGAACAAATGTTGTCGGCAAACGTACGCTGAGACAAGAGCCTAAGCAAGCCCCTTTGTGTCAGCCTAAGGGTGATCTCATATGTGATAAATTTAATAGAGCGGACTAAGAGGATCTAGACATGTTCAAGCCAGAGGTGTAATACCGTATTTCTGTATTCTTGCTTGCTTTTAATATGCTATATTGATTCTTTTCTAAACTTTTTTCTCCTCTCTATCAGTCACAGCTCTCCCCTTATATATTATTTAGGGGTACCACATAGATCAAAAAAGAAGAAAGATGTATAACAAGGGGACCCATGTACCCCAACGACAAATATTAGATATGGCCAGTCTAATCGCTATTAAGACTCTAGTGCTTATTGTCTAAGAAGTGCCCTCTTCCTACCGCTGTCGACTACAATAGGCCTACCATTGTCGGATATGATGGGCCCATCAACCAGCCACGCCATGTAAATAGATAAAAAATATGGCTATAGAGAATAGGCTAACTATTACCTAGCCATCAAGTGATCATGCAGAGCAGTATGTGTATTATTCCACGTCATCCAAGTGCAAGTGCACATAGAGTAGATGTCCGTCTTATCGCTGCGCAAGTGCACATAGGCCACGCTAAATATAACGCACCAACCCACCACATTGAATATGGTGGTTGAGCTAGCTGGGTATATGGGGCTCTCGAGCTCTCGTGTCCTACCTGCTAGAGGAGTGGAAGAGCTTAGGATCCTATACCGGGACTGTCTCCTCTAAATAGTTGGTTTAAAACGGTCGTTCTAGTGTGGTTAACCCGAACTAGACAACTCAAAGTTATCATCTATGACTGGGCAGCTCGATCTATTCTACTTGGGTTGGCTAACTTGGATTATCCAATTTACGTCAGTTAGCTCGAGGGTATTAACTAAGCACAAAAGCCAACACTACACTATAAATATTTAAACCCCATGATTTCTTAGGTTTTACTGTACCATATGCACCACATATATATCTCTTGACTGCGAAGGTAGACATAAATGTATTGGAGTTTGAGAAAGTAAATGATAGTATTTTTATCTTTATATTGGTATGCATAAAATATTTTAAAAATAAAATTTATCTATGACAGAGAAAGTATTTATATATAACAGGGACAACAGAATTTTGTTTTTTTTTCTTTCCCACCGACCTTCATTATTATTCTATGCTCAAACTCTTCGTGCATGGGCAATTCAAGGTAGCATTAAATAGGCCGAAGCTTTTTTGTAAAAAAAAAACAAAAGAGAAAAAGGAGGCAGTTACTGTGAGCGCCCGCGGCGCGCACGCGCCAATCAGACTCTCCGTCTTTTCACGTTGGTTGTTACTGTGATTGATTTGCAGTGTTGCTCTCTAATGGCGAGTTCCAGCGAGCAAGCAAGTCGGGGCACGCAAGTCAAAGTAAGCCACATGATTAATTATATATTAGTTATTTTAAACTTATTTTTTAAAAATAATTTTTTAATATATATATTTATTTATTTATTGTTTAGCAGCTAAAAAAATACTAAGCTGAAAAGAACTCGTCTTTTTATTGTGAAAATAGGTTGTACGTGGAGGATGCTGATCGAGTAGATCCACACTCAATGCCTTCTCCAGTGCTCGGAGAGGCTATATATTCAGATATTAAAGACTCGCCCAACATGCTGCAGTGCTGCATGTATTATTCTCCTGTGCGCTTTGAATTCTGACTTTGTTCTTTGGATTGACCAATTAAGCAAGCATGTCGAGGAACAGAGCTGTTGAATCTACATGAGCCTTCCTGGGTTTGCGGCTTTGTGCTGCTGGATCAACGGGATCCGATTGCATTTTTATACGGACCCTCAGTCACCATTTTATTGAGAATGAATTTTAATCTCTCAATGTCACTTCGTTTTTATATATCACTGATAGATATATTAACCAATAAAAATATCTAAATAAGTTATAAAAAAATAATATATGCATATTCACAATCATATTTTTTATTTCAGCAAAAAATCAAATTTGTATATATATTACGCATTAATCTATGTTATTATTTTTTAAAAAAATCTTTTATAATGTTATACAAGAAGCAACTTGAGGGATTAAAAGACTTTTCCACATTTTATTGAACTTGTACCTAATGCGTGCTGTCAGGTCTCAGACACTAATTATTGAAATTTACAATGCAAATAGTTAGGGAACTTACAATGGAAATAGTTTGTCCAAGCATGAGCTTCCTTTTTAGTATTGGTTTCCTTCCATTCTATGTTGCTAGCAACTTATGTGGCGTGTCTTTTGAGTGTTTAATATTACTCTAAATTACCTCGTTATGTGTTAATATGTATTTGCTATTAAATTTCAGCTATGCTTTAGTCATTGTATGAACCCTCAGCCATCATGTAACTTTTTTCATACGTTTCAAGAAAAACGTAACATTTTTCATGCTAAATGACAAAATTCCTTTTAAATAGAGTATAATATACGTTATGGACTTGTGGCATTACTGATCTTGATAAATAAATTCTTAGCTACTTAAGTGGAAGTCACATGTAACATTTTTGTTCCTAAACAACTTCGACAGGAGGTTCTTGGAAGAGCAACGGGATGAAGATGATATTGTAATTGGGACTGTACAATGCCAGCCAAGAAGAATCTTTACTTCATATCCCTATCTCAGATGGGAAGCTGGCGGCATGCCATTATAAAACGCTGGAGCCAATGTGCCGTGTAGGCACATTGATACCCGAGGGGGCCATGGTTTATGGAGGCCCTCCTCCGTGGCACTTTGTACATGAGGGGATCAAAGCTGTATTGCATTTCATCGTCACCACAGCTCATCATGCATGCTATTGATCTGGACAGCAAGTTCAGCTATGTCGTTAGGACCCATCGACCTGATGATGTGTGTTTCTCAGCGGTTTTATCGGTTGGCCATCAGTTGGTTGGTTTAGGTCATACCCTGCAGTCTGTATGCACACTAAACAGCAGCTTTTCAGCATGGGATTACTGGGAGACATCTTCAAGATCTGTAGATCTGACGAAGGAAATCGAGGTCTCTGGTTTTGTTGAGCTCGATGAGTATAGTTTCACGATATCTGATGATGAGACATATGACAGCTTCTTGCTTGATTTGGTGAGTATGGAATGGACTCTCGTGACGGCTCACCTTGAGTACCGTCGCGGCATGTTATTGGGACGGTCTTTGTTCATCGAGGGCTTCATGTACACACTGTTTTCAGGAGGTCTTCTTGCTTTTGAACTGTTTAGGGAGAATGGTTTCTACTACCTTGAGATTCCTGTTTTCTTGAGAGCTTGGAGCAAGATCAACTTCGACCGAAACATGATGTGCTTTGCTTCGGTTGGTGAGGACGATGTCAATGGCTGCCTTGCATTCTGTCTTGCTCGTGGACTCTCCTGCCATGGCTCTTCTTCTAGGTATACGAAGCTTCATGATGTGATGATCACCATGATGCAAGTGATGACTCGTGAAACGGAACGAGGAACTAGAGAACCTACAAATCCTGAGTATGTGGAGAGGTGTACTTCGTTTGTTGCTCTCGAACGATGGATGGAAGCTTGCTATGTTTTTGCCACATGAACAGTTTGAGTCCTTCGAACCCTGATCCGATGTGCAGGATGGATGGATGCACACTCCGAATGCTCCTGCTGCGTGAGCAGTTGAATCTGTATATTGGTGTTTCATCAAAGTATACACTATCGTTACTTTTTTCTAGCCATGTTTGTAAAAAAATATTAAAAAATATTTATTTTTCATGTTATATATTTAAAAATATAACTATTTGAAAGTGTTTTTCACAAAAAAATTAATACTGTCACATAATAAAAATCCTAATATTTTGAATCGATTCAAGGTTTTTGATGGTTGGCTGGTTGCGTGCATTATAGGATGTCATCTATTTGTTGAGAGTAGGTAGCGGTAGAACTTAACATTAGGGGCATTATCTTAATTCTAAGAAAAAAATAAAGGAAAAAAAGAAAATTAGTGAGCTAGAAGGCCATGACTTGCTATAGTAGCCAAACATATCGTGTCGGCCCGCTTTGTTGTGGCCTCGGTACGGTCTACCGCTAAAATAGCTGTGCATAGTACGTCGGCTTGTATCAGCCCATTTGATCATCTATAGTTTAAAATCTTATAAAGAAAAAAAACATAATATTATGGCCTACTTTTAAGCCAATGTATACAACCAAAGTGACTAAATATTTGTCACTCTATGCTGTTTAAAAGTCAAATAAAAAATAAACACATGCACCAAATTAAAATTAAAATTTTAAAATGCGGCTTATGACCTAAGGTGATATATTATTGTTTTTTTATATAAAGTGATACTTACTTCTTTACAAAATACATAGTAGGATTCGTAACTACGAGTTTAGACCACTAATCATAATACTAGCTTAGACGGAGGGAGTATATTACTATAAATGTAAAATATTATGGTTTATTTGGGAATAACAATTTTACATAAATTTAATTTTCACAAAATTTCTCTTAACTTCATCGGGAATAACATTATGAGTAACGCACACATTGGCATTTTATTGTTTTTCTCGTCAAAAGCCGAGATATCCTTATCCAAAACCCATCACTCCCGTTTCCGGTGAACGCCGGCCACGATGGTCAACCCCTCCACCTCCGCCCCCGTTCCCGCGCCCGCTTCCTCCGCCTTCCCCCTCACCGCCGCCGCGCGCTTCCCCTGTGCCTCCGCCTCCAGCACGCGCGCGTTCGCCCTCTCCGAGCGGCACCGCACGCGGCGGTGCCGGCTGTCCAACGGCGGGAGCGGCGGCGACCGCTCGGTAGCCGCGGGGGCGGTGGAAAAGGGTCCGCGCCTGCCCTTCCTGGAGCAGCACGCGGAGCGCGCTCGCGCCGCAGGCATGGTTGCTGCTGGCCTCTCACCCGGCCCCCGCTCCTTCCACGGCCTCGTTCCCGCCCACGTTCTCGCCGGCGACGCCGAAGGCGCCGTATGTGCACTCTTCTTTAGAATTTTTTTTCGTGGATACTGCACTTGTGCGGGATTAGAGAAGTCTGAGTGTTTGATGAGATGCGAGTGTCTATCTGGTGTGTCTGTGCTGGTGATGCGGAGCTGAGCGTTTGGCGATTGTTTGTCGAGTTTATCTTATCGAGTGTGATCTCATGATAGTCTACTTTTGTTGGCTTTAGTCGATCGAAACGTTCTATGATGAGTTGTTGCTTGAATGTTCCGTGATGGGTTTGTGCTTGTGCAACTTGGAGCCGCAAGTCTGCAATGTTGCTAACCTGCGAACTGGCTGGTGGCGAGGAGGCTGTTTAACCTTCAAATCCTAGGATTGCATTGGCTGCGTGTCTCCTCTAGTGAATGTCGTTACTCGTTAGCCACTTTTATAAAGTGGACATTTAAAAGGAATGGCAGAATTTGTACAAATATCAAGCAACTTGTCATGCACTCGTGTGGATGCGTGGCAGTTTTGGATTCACACCTGTAGTAAGTTAGCGTTTGGTCCTGTACTTTATCTCTGTGATGGATCTAAGATTTTGGTAGGCCCGACATGTCATGAGTTTGTAGTAGGTGCTTAATTATAGTGCAGTACTTTCTTGTGTTTTATGGATAATCAGTATACCTGAGAAATAAGCGTAAATAATTTAATATACAAGATCGATGCACAGGGCTTATAAAATGGTAATGATATATTTTTGTAATACAGATGCAATCTCTTAGAAGGGAGCTAAGTGCTGGGGTGCGCCCTTTACACAAAAGGTTTGTGGCTAAGAAGGGTTGTGCTACCCGGGCCATGGAGATTCTTGCTGCTATGGATAGGTATAAATAATTGTATAAGTATTTTTTTCCTCGAAAAATAACTGTATAAGTATGATATTTGCAAGGTTTGGCTAGTTCTTGTAGGTAGGTAAATTGGCCTGTATATCATATTTTATCTATTAATTTTAATGACCACAGTAGTATTCTGGAGTGGCCAGAATGTTTGAACAGAGTATTCATGTACTTGTGTTAGAGCAGCCATCATCCTTATGTTATCACCCTTCTGTTAATTCGATTAATGTTTTGCTGCTGGGAGCGAATCCATTAAAGATGTACACTCAGCTTTGCATTGTCATGCTCTTGCCTGCTTTTTTTTATGTGAAGTAAAATTAGCAAAACTTACATGTTCTGATTCAGGATAATTACGTGACTTAGTGTTATCTTCTATAAAGGTAGTTGGGAGATTCTGTGGTGTCTGGTAGTGCAAATCTTCTTTTTCTGATAATTTCCAATGGAGAATTTTAATTACCATGGCTGCTAATTTTATTTTGTGTTTGAATAATATAGTGAATTTGTAAGGTTACTTATGTACTTAACATGTCTAGCATGCTCTTTGAACTTGTATGGGTGCTTTTCACAAACATAAAGTTGATCATTTCATTCACCTATCTTTTTAAATCCAATTGCAACCTTTTCATGGTGTTCCAATTTCAAAACCAATCTTATTTGGATTTGTTTCCTTATTGCTAAGGAAGGCAGAGCATCAAGAGAGAAGCAGATATTTTTCATCCAGCAAAAATAGAAGGTAAGTTCCTTCCTATAAGTTGTTCATGTTCCCATGTAACTCTGCCACTATAATACCCTTATTTGGATTTTGATGGCATGATGGTGTATTTAAATAATATAATTTTCCTGTTTCACTGAGAATGTGGTTTCATAGTTAAGGTGTGGAAATTAGGCAATGCACATATAAGCAGCTCTCGTTCTTAAGGTTGGATGATTACTGACACATGGATAATAGTTGTTCTTTACATACTACTTGGTTGTAGTTTGTGGCTTTGTTGCCTTAGCTTAGGTTCTTTTCTTTAGGTTGTGTTGTTGTTGCACAGTAGTTCAGAGCTTGCTATGGAGCTATAATCTGATTCTCTCGATGATTTTCTCTTTCTCTTGTGTAATCTCAGAAAAAGAACTCATGGATAACAGTTTACTTACTAAAATTATATGAGAGGAAGAGAAAAGGTAGAAGTTGGAAAATGATGTTTGCTTAGTGTACTGAAAATATAAATCTCCTCTTATGTATAGGCCTAGCTTTCTTTGGTGTTAAATTATCTGCTTAAAATAAAATGTTATGAGCTGTGTATGAAAATAACTAGCTTCCATATATAAAACAAAATTGATTAGGCTACTATCTACTTTCAGATCCCATCAATGAAACCTGGGCCTCTTCTCCCTCCTGTTTTCAAAAAACAAACTTACCTCAATAATATTTATAGTCACTATCCAGTTGGTTCATTTTTGTTTTGCTGACATATGTCTATACAATGTGCCTTTTCATCAGAAGCATTTGGCACGAAGAGATACAGCAAATTGCTGCTACAACTTGGTATGCTTTCATGTTGCACTATGGCATGGTTAAGTTTTGCACAAACAGCACAGGCTAGTGAAGGAACAAATATAAATATGGTTTATGAGGTTGGGGAGCTATTTGAGCTGGGAATTCAGTTGTCTTATCTTCTCATACTACTTGGTCTGCTTGGAGCTGGTACATTTTTTGTCATTCGTCAGGTTCTTGTCCGCAGAGAGCTTGATCTTTCTGCCAAAGAGTTGCAGGTAAATGTGCTACCAACACTACTTCCAACTTTACTACCACATGTCCATTTTATATTCAAAGAACCTATCAGGATCACAGTAAACTTTGAAGTAGAAAACTTCTTGTTGTACATAATGAACAATGGAAGAAATTAGCTACAGTAGTGCGGGAGGCATAGAGTGTAAATCATTATATCAGGGTAACACAAGGTCATTGTAGGGAAAATCCTCCTATAATTGATGCTTCTTGTTCATAAGAGTTGCTAAAACAGCTTTTCTTTGTAAGAAGTTATAGCTGATGCTGCTTGCTTCATAAGGACATTACTGCCATGTCCTATGGTGGCCTCTCCTTTGAAAATTTTGACCTTGATCTGTGATCTGTGGGATGGACTGAAATTTACCATAAACTCTACTAGGAACAAGTGAGAAGTGGTGATGCAAGTGCTACTGAGTATTTTGAGCTTGGAGCAGTCATGCTACGGAGAAAATTTTACCCTGCTGCTATCAAATATCTACAGCAAGCAATCCAAAAATGGGATAGAGATGAGCAAGATCTCGCACAGGTCAGATATCCTCAACTGCTAGGTACAATATCCTGAAATCTAGGCAATAGAAAACGTACTGTCTTATCATGTTATACATCTACAAATTGATGCCGTTGCAAAAAGGCCTGTTGGTATCATAGTCATGTAGAAAATAGTGTGTCCTTCACCTGAGATGAGAATTTTGCATCCAAACTGCAGATTATCATTATCTTACATGCGCTCTTCAATTCTACTTGTGGACACTAAACAGTAGAATATGTTCCGTGAGGTGTCGCTGGAGGTGCCCAAAATCCTGGCCATGCACTGGACCATCCAAATGAGACCTAAAGTAGAATCCCTTCATGCTTCCTCAACTATTTCTCCTTGTCTGTCAGGTGTACAATGCCCTGGGAGTCAGCTACAAGCGAGATAACAAACTTGACAAGGCGATCCAGCAATTTGAGAAGGCTGTCGAGCTTCAACCAGGCTATGTGACAGCTTGGAACAACCTTGGGGACGCATACGAGCAAAAGAAAGATCTGAAGTCTGCCCTCAAGGCATTCGAGGAGGTACTCCTCTTTGATCCGAACAGCACGGTCGCCAGACCACGCCGAGATGACCTAAAGCAGCGTGTGGGCATGTACAAGGGAGTGCCAGTGAAGTCAGAAAAACGGTAGGTCCTCCGAGCGCGTGTTGCGGTGGGCACAGTGGATGTGTGAGTATGGCGTGCGTGCGTAAATGTAATCAGGGAAAAGTAGAAAAACAATAGCCTATGTCACAAATTTGTGCAAAATCCTTGTTTTCTCAATTTTGAACGGTAGCATCTGTAGAAAGCTTTAGCATGTGGGAATGATCCCTGCAACCTGTATGTTGTACTAGAATTTTTGGCCTGTTAAGTGCCAGATGTAGAATCTTCTCCCGAAACCCATCGTTTGATGGGATCAGTGATGGTCCCTATTGGAAGTAGAAGGAAAATTACATGGCAAGGCCATCAGCATACCGGCATGCTGACGTGTTCAAGAGGAAACAACAGTAGCAACCTGAAAAAAAAAGAAACATTTTTGTTAAATTGTTAATTGTCACGTGCTTTTCTGGCAATTATTATTTGTTCACAAGAATATACAGACGAAATACTTAACATATAGAGTATGAATAATGATTAATAGAATTCACTTTAAACTGGCGCGTAAAACAATGAATAATGGTAAATAGAATTTATCTTCATAAGATAATAATTCAGGAGCTGAATTCATAAACAGTTAAGAATCTAGTAGTAGATTTATTTTAGATTTAGAGTTTTACCACATATCCTATATTTATTCAAATTTGTATCTGCCAAGAAATATGTTTGCGCGCACAGTTTGTGACAGTTTATCGCTACTCACTCAGTTAAGGTGTGGTATACGGTATACCACATACGAACATTTTAAAAGCTCAATAATAATATATGTGTATGTTACGTGGATTTACGTAAAAAGTATATATTCCTGTTGTTTCGCTTATAAATCGATTTATTAGTGCTTAAAGTAATTTATAATTTATAGCTAAACTTATATATACATGTTCTAATCGATTTAAAAAGTAAATTTTAGAAATAAATTAAATAAAAACCTTAAAATCAATTCTATAATTATATTTTTAAATTTAAAATTTCAATTATACGAAGGAAAAATGATGGTGTTGCAAATATTTGTATCAATCAACCATACGCTAAATTAAATTTGGCGTAGTAAGTTATGGCTGTCAACGTTATAATCGCCTTTCCATTTCTTCTCTTTCCCTCCAAAACTCCGAACTATCATTATCCAAAACCCGTCACTCCCATTTCCGCTAAACCCCGGCCACGATGGCAACCCCCTCCACCTCCGCCCCGGCCCCCGCGTCGCCCGCCTCCTCCGCCTTCCCCCTCACCGCCGCCGCCGCGCGCTTCCCCCGTGCCTACTCCACATCCTCCAGAACGCGCGCGTCCGCCCTCGTCGAGCGGCGCCGCACGCGGCGGCGCCGGCTGCCTGATGGCGCGGGCGGCGACCGCTCGGCGGCCGCGGGGGCGGTGGAGAAGGGCCTGCGCCTCGCCTTCCTGGAGCAGCTTGCGGAGCGCGCGCGCGCCGCCGATGCCGCCAGCGTCGCGGACGCCATCTACGACATGGTCGCCGCTGGCCTCTCGCCCGGGCCACGCTCATTCCACGGCCTCGTTGCCGCCCACGTTCTCGCTGGCGACGCAGAGGGCGCCGTAAGTGCTCTCCGTCTCTTAAATTGTTACTGTAATCGTGTGGAATTATAGAATTCCGCGTGTTTGATGAAATGCGAGTGTTTAAGCTCTCCACTCACGTCGGTTCAAATTCTAGGATTGACTTGGGTTTGCTCCTCATTTTTTTTAAGTTGCTAGCCTTGTCCTTGTAGCCTTGCAAAGCTTCAGATGAATCTAGTGTTTTATTCTATAATTTTTTTATCTGATATTGGGATTGATGCATAATGTATTGGAGCTATGCAGTATAGTCAACTTATACAAGGATTCAGTATGTCTTTTGGCTGCTGTCAGATGATCTGATGTAATGTGGATTTGTAAGGCTTCTATCTAGTGTATCTTTCTTGAGCATTTGGAACCTATTTTCGTTCAAGAGACATAATGAGGAAACTTCAGGTAGCCTACAAGGTAGTTGAAAACAACATTTGAAGACAGGTACCAAATGGCATTAGAACCACAAGGGGCAAACATTGAATAAGTAGTGGATAGCCCTAGTTTACGTAATCCCAGCTCCTGGTTCCTGCAAATGCAATACATGAAGAACTTCTTCCCTGTAATCATCTTCTAGAATAGCTTCTATATAACGCAAGTTTTGTTTTAATATCTGATTTAGTGTCAAATGCTAGACAGGCATATTTAAAAGGGATGACAATGTGTACAAGTATTAAGCCACCAATCATGTGGCTGAGCACTGTTTGTTTTGGATTCACTCCCGTGGCAAGTTGAATCTTTGGTTGTGTACTTTATTTTGGTGATGGATCTAAACTTATTGTAGGTCTACAAGTCCTAAGTTTGTAGTAGGCTCTTAATTATTCCTGAGAACTTTCTTGCATCTCATGAATGATCAGTATAATCGAAGTAAACATAAATATATTTCTTCTATGAGATCTTTTATGAGATGCATGCACAGGTTTTACAAATTGGTAATGCTATATATATATTTTTTGATACAGATGCAATCTCTTAGAAGGGAGCTAAGTTCTGGGGTGCGCCCTTTAAATGAAACATTTGTGGCTTTAGTCCGGGTTTTTGCCAAGAAGGGTCTTGCTACCAGGGGCATGGAGATTCTGGCTGCTATGGAGAGATATAAGTATGATATTCGCAAGGCTTGGCTAATTCTTGTAGGTATGTAAATCGATCTGTATCTCTCATATTAATTTCTTAATTTTAATGACTATAGTAGTCTTCCTTCTATGGAACAGAGGAACTAGTCAAGAATAACTATCTGGAGGACGCCAATACAGTATTTCTGAAAGGAACAGAAGATGGTTTACAAGGGACTGATGAAATTTACGATCTTTTGATTGAAGAAGATTGTAAAGCTGGAGATCACTCCAATGCTCTAACAGTTGCATACAAAATGGAAGCTGCTGGAAGAATGGCAACCACATTCCATTTCAATTGCCTCCTAAGTGTGCAGGTGAGACTATGAGCTTGATTTGCATATGGATAAATAACCATTGCTGATTACTGTTTCTTTTCCGCCTTAATTTTCTTAGCTAATCTATCAGCAATGCATAAAGAAAAAGAAACAAATCCCTGCCAATTAAATTCTGAATAGAATATGAGCCCCAAGTATTGCACATCATGCAGTTAATGCAGCTTGGTAATATGAATATACTTGTGCTTTGATTGTTCCCCCAAACACATACACATATGTGCGCCTGCAGCCTGCGTACCGAAAGAAAAACTAGACCTGGTTTAATTTAAGAACATAGTTCATTGTAGTTCGTAGTTTCAAATATAGTCACTTTTTTCCTTTACATAAAAGTTTGTATTTCATTCAGGCTACTTGTGGAATTCCTGAGATTGCTTTTGCAACATTTGAAAACATGGAATATGGAGGTGAAGGTATGGTCATGATTTACACTGATTTTCTTCTATGGCATCATTGTATATTTTGTTCACTGTTGCTTAATTTATCAACAACATGATTCCATGCTACATATAACTTGTTGAAGAATTGACATGTGCACTCTTGATGTTTTTTTTGACTTCATATGTCGGGATTTTGACTAAATTCTATACTGATCTTACTTCCTCATTCTAGACTATATGAAACCGGATACCGAAACATATAATTGGGTCATACAGGCATTTACTAGGGCTACATCCTATGACAGGTATGCTTAATAGCAATTCTTTCTGCAATATTTGTTTGCTATGTTCTATTGGTTCCTTTTGAACTTAGTCTGTCGTCAACACAGTTATACAATAATGGATTTATGTCGAATTCTTGCATCAAGACCAACTGCTTGAAACCAATGATTTGATGTAACATAGGCATACCAATAGTCATAGCTCCATGGAACATGAAGGGAAAGCTCTAAAAATGGTAACAAATTGTTGTTTCTTATTAGGCATAATCTCTCTTCAAAATTTAAAACTATTCAGAAAAAGCATGCTGTGAGAACTGGAAACCATAGCTTATTTTTGTCATTGTTTTCTATATCCTGCTCCATATTTGAATTCTTTTCAGGAGATTAATGCATTTAAGTATTACTTTGCTCCATTGTTTTTTTATTGCAGAGCAGCGGATGTGGCAGAATTACTAGGGATGATGGTGGAAGACCACAAACGTATTCAGCCTAATGCAAGAACATATGCGTAAGTACATAGAATTACAATCTTACAAAGCTATACCGATAGCGACTGTTAGAATAGTTCATAGTCTATAATGAGGAAGCAAGTACACTGTCAAGTTTGACTTCTGAATATCATAGCCATCCCTGTTTGCTGACTATTATCTTTGTTAATATTTTTCTCTTTTGGAAAACACTGTTCTGATGATCAGCTACTATTCTCAGGTTATTAGTGGAGTGCTTCACAAAGTACTGTATGGTTAACGAAGCAATAAGACATTTTCGTGCCTTACAGAGAATCCTTGGAGGAACAAAAATTTTGTACAATGAAGGGAATTGTGGTGATCCACTTTCTCTATATCTACGATCTCTATGCCTTGATGGTAAGCTTTGTCCCTTCTGTGTAATCCTTAAGATGGAAAAGTTACTTATTATCTCATGCCATTTGTTTACGAGCTGTACTGGTGGGCAAGGGTTTACCTCACACAAGGACCAGAACCTAGAATAGAGGCATATAACTCATGCTATCATGCACTGTTTTCTTGACCTGCTAAATGCATATTTCATGCTTTTACCTTGATAAGTGTTGTCTGAAATGGTTGTCTTATTCTTATCATAAGTCCTTGTGACAAACGAAGGTAAAGGAAAGTGGCTATTTTGATTATTATTTTATTTCTTACTTTGTGTGCTATGCATAGTTTGTAATACCTTGTGGAGTGATTCCTTTTAATCTTATAAGTTCTTATTTTATTTGACACCTCTCGGTGTTAGAAACCATTAACATCAAAACACAACATTAAAAAACACTCATGAAAATTACTTAGTTATATTAAACACAACAGTAGTTCCATACTTCTATTTCTGTATTCTGTACTCAATATATAAATAATTTGTCTTCTGTACTTTTAGGAGACTTTGCACTATTATGAACTTTTAATACTTTCCTGAGCAGGTAACTTATTTTTATAACCAGGAAGAGCTGATGAGTTGCTTGAGGCATTAGAGGCAATGGCTAACAATGGTCAGACTATTGCACCTAGAGCGATGATCTTAAACAGAAAATATCGCACGTTGGTGAGCTCCTGGATAGAACCATTACAAGAAGAAGCAGATGTTGGTTTTGAAATTGATTATGTTGCCAGGTATGATTTTGAGAGGTTTCTGTTCTTACTGTTCAAGATGAAAAGTCAGTTTTGTCAATCACACATTCACATTTGCCAACAACACTCTCTAATTATGTGATGTGTATTAATTTTTTTGTCCATACTGTCTTTGTAGATATATTGAAGAAGGAGGCCTTACAGGTGAGCGCAAACGCTGGGTTCCTCGAAGAGGGAAAACTCCTTTAGATCCAGATGAATTTGGGTTTGCCTATTCAAATCCAATATTGACATCGTTTAAACAACGCTGCTTTGAGGAATTGAAGTTATATCATCGTAAACTCCTAATAACATTGAGGAATGAAGGCCCTGGTATTTTAGGTGATGTATCTGAAGATGATGTACGGCAAGTTGTTGAAAGACTAAAAAAGTTAGTTGTAGGGCCAAAGAGAAATGTTGTTAAGCCCAAAGCAGCTAGCAAAATGGTAGTATCTGAGCTGAAGACTGAGCTGGAGGCACAAGGGTTGCCTACAGATGGAACTAGGCAGGTACTTTACCAGAGAGTTCAAAAGGCTAGGAGAATCAATCGTTCACGTGGCATACCACTTTGGGTTCCTCCTGTGGAAGATGAGGAAGAGGTAAGCAATGTGACAATATTTACTCCATTAATCCTATCTGGTGTGGTTGTCATGTGAGTGTTACCTGAAAGCCATGCTGTTTTTTCTGGAAGTTTTTAAGTATAACACTCTTGATAGGTTGATGAAGAATTGGATGAATTGATTTCACGAATCAAGCTAGAAGATGGGAATACAGAGTTTTGGAAGCGTCGATTCCTGGGAGAAACTCGGAATTATATTTGTGAAGAAGATAATAATGAAGAAGATGCAGATTTAGATGATGAGTTGGATGATGATGACAATGAAGATGAAGATGATGATGATACCACAAAAGGAGAAGAAGATGAGATTGATGAGGAGGATGTTGTTGAACAAACAGAAAATCAAGCTGAAGATGAAACTAAAGACAAACCATCAAAAGGACCCAAGCAGCATCTTCAAATGATAGGAGTCCAGTTATTGAAGGATCTAGAAAAGACATCTGTTTCATCAAAGAAGTTAAAAAGGGTACCTGAGGTATGAAAGTAACGCGTCAACATGTTACAAAATATTTGCAATCTGTGTTTATCTTCTCTTCTTATGTACACATTGTATGCAATGGTAGCTATTCTTGATTGACCTTTCTATTGCAAATTAATTTTCCCCATTGATCTGACATTTGCAATCATCTCAATTGAATGGTTCATGCCATGTTAACAACTTAAATTCAACGCAGATGAACATGTAAGTGTATATTGTAAATATATGTACACTCCCATATAGTAATATTTTTTTTAAAGTTTTGAATATATCCTCTAAGAATTGTAGGCTGTAAACTGTAACCAATCAATCACAAAAATCTCTGCTTTCCTCTAATTTTGTTACATCAGCTATATTTGATGCTAACAGATAATCTTTCAGTATCATTACAGATTTTGAGCCATTTCCTGCCTTTGTAGATTGACGATGATGAAGATTGGTTTCCTGAAGATCCAATTGAAGCTTTCAAGGTTATGCGTGAAACAAGGATGTTCAATGTGTCAGATATGTATACTACTGCAGATGCCTGGGGATGGACATGGGAAAGAGAGATAAAGAATAAGATGCCACGCAAGTGGTCACAAGAATGGGAGGTTGAGTTGGCTATCATGATAATGCACAAGGTATTCAGCTTGATAGGTAAACTTTTAGAGCTGTTCTCTTGGTCTGGCATTGCGCCATTAACTTTGTGGCTCTGTTTGGTTAACCATCTTTTCTTATGGAGCTGTGGATTATTATGGACTATGGACTGATGAATTTAGATTAGTTCCATTACTTGAATTATATTCAGTTTACATTGTATTTGTTACTGTTTTTCTAGGTTAGCCTGTTATGACAGAATTCCTGGGTTTTGAGCTTGCACCAAAATTGTTGATGTTTGAACTTTGAATTCTGTCATATGGCTATTATGTTAACTTTCAGGTAATAGAGCTTGGTGGTACCCCGACGATTGGAGATTGTGCCATTATATTGCGGGCTACAATGAGAGCGCCAATCCCATCTGCTTTTATGACAATATTGCAAACGACACATAGCCTTGGCTATAAATTTGGAAGGTAAAACTTTGGGCTCTCCATACATATTTAAAGATTTTCTTTTGTAAATCTGTCACTAATAGTGTTTTTGTTGCTATAAAAGTTTTTCATTTAAAACCGTATCGATCGATTTTTTTTAAAAAAGTTATAACAAACTATAGCTTTTAACTCCCATGACATTTTTTTTGTGGGGAACTCCTATGACATAGTCTGAGCTGTTGTAGTTCTTGCTGCATAGAATTAACCACAGCTCTTGATGCTCATGACTGTGTAGGCTGCCGCATTGTTGCAATATTTAGCTTTACATTATTCTATTTAAATAGAATTAACAGATTAGACCGTTCTTTATGATTTGATACATATTTTGCTTACACTGTCAGACATGGTACTTACCTCTGCTTAAAATCCACCCCAACAGGGTTATCTGTAGCTTCTGAATAAAAATTTACACGCTTGATAATCTCTACTAATAAAAACCTTCCTTTTGTTTTCTTCACTGGACTCAGCCCTCTGTACGACGAGGTGATCTTGCTGTGCCTTGATCTGGAGGAAATCGACGCAGCCATTGCAGTGGTAGCACAGACAGAGACAAATGGAATCAAGGTACCCGACGAGACCTTGGACAAGGTGCTCGCAGCCAAACAGTCTGGAAACTCTGCACTCCAACCAACTCCTTCAGACGAAGAGGAGTAATATGCTTAGAACAAGGAGCCCCTTTGCAGCCGTGAAGCTCGTTATCTAGCACCAGATAATCATCAGCAACATTCCATTGATCATCGCCTTGGGCTTGCACGATCAACTTTGGCGGTGATGTATGATCGGTGCCGTGATGGCAATCTCGCGGGTTGAGAAAGATGATCTTATGCTTGTACCTTTACCACATGCCACCATGCATGGCATCAGTCAGCCCCCTTCACTAGGTGTATTTACAGACAACCAATTTTGATATGGACATATGGTAGATGTAATTGAATGTGTTCTTCACTTTACATGTTAATACTACTGCTCTGCTGGTTCCTTTTAGTACATGATTTCCAGCGAAGATTCAATAATTCCTATGGAAATTTGAGTAAATTTTGTAGAACATTAGAGCGTGTTGTTTCTTAGAATTCCAGCGAAGATTCAATAATTCCTATGGAAGATTGAGTAAATTTTGTAGAACGTTAGAATTTTTTTTCCAAAAAACCTCTTCGTGTTGTTTCTTAGAATTCGAAAACAAAGGCTTAAATAACATTCGTAGACTCATGTTAGGCCGGATCTCATGCTCGAAACTTTGGACCGACGCCAACAATTCAAGCCCATTCCGTACCCGCCGCGGCCTAGCGACCCACCTCACAGCTCCGCGGCTACACCGCGACTTAAAACCCTAAACCCTAGTGGATGCTTCTAGAGCCTCCTCGTCTCCTCTCCTCGTCGCCACTCCCCTCCCATCCCCTCCCCCTCAAATCCCCCCGCCTCCTCCCTAAGAAAAGCGAAAGGCTTCATAGCTCACCTCCTCGCCGCCGGCGCTCCCCTCCCCTCGCCTCGCCTCGCCTCCTCGCGTCGGATCAGCTCAGGCTCCTCCCTCCCGTCCCGGTTTCTCTCTCCTCGCCATGTACCGCGCGGCCGCCAGCCTCGCCTCCAAGGCTCGGTGAGTGCCTAACTTCTCGCCCGCCGCTGCATTGCGGTCTGAATCGCGCGTTGTGGTTCCATGGCACGAGGTGCCGGCTGTTTTTGGGCGGTTTGAGTGGTTGCTGACCTGTTGGTGTGTTGCTTTGTTGTTCGTGCAGGCAAGCCGGGAGCAGTGCTCGCCAGGTGAGCGGATTCGTGATGGAATGGGGGCTGTCGTCGTTCGCTCTTAGTTTGGGATAGTGCAGGAGCTTGCGTTCTCTTGCCGATTTGGTGATGGGTGGGAGATTCGTTAGGTTTCTGTGCTGGGCTTCGTCGATTGGATTGCTAGAATCCAGTGTATTTGTAGTTGAAGTTTGATATAATCCATTTGGTGGTTAGATATCAAGTAGTATCGGTGTATTCAGTTGTTGATCTTGTCGAACATGTTGTTTGCTAGTGCAAGATCAATGTTTGTTGACCCTCAAAAATGATTTATGCTTTATGCTTTCCTGTTAGATGTCGGTGACGACTGTTGACAAGTTAGCGACTTGTTTTGTATGTAGTATTTTTTAGCTGGGAAGGTTGGGCTTCGATTTTGCTCCAATTGAGCAGCACTAACTGCTCGTGATTGTCGCTATCATTTTGCCATGCGTCGTGAATAGGGCACTCCTTAATCAAATGAAACCCTCTTTACTTTGTTGCCTTTTATGTGATGATGTGTAGGTTGGGAGTAGGCTTGCCTGGAGCAGGAACTATGCTGCCAAGGATATCAAGTTTGGAGTTGAGGCCCGTACTTTGATGCTGAGGGGTGTTGAGGAGTTGGCTGATGCAGTGAAAGTGACAATGGGTCCTAAGGTAATAATTGTGTTCATATGAATGTGCCTAACACTTGTCTGAATACGCTTATTGTTGTGTAGCTATTATAAAAAAAGTTCCTTTAATAGAAAACCAAAGTATCCTGTTATGGTTTTGAAACTGTCATAAACAGGATGCTCCTTTTCTCTGATGACAGAAACTGGTCTTACGGCTGTGCTTTCACTGTTGCAGCACAGTATTCGTTGCACATTTTGTCAGAATGCTGTAATTGTGTTAGCTATTAGCAGCTTGAACTGAATGTGTTCGTTTTACAGGGACGCAATGTGGTCATTGAGCAGAGCTTTGGTGCACCAAAAGTCACGAAGGACGGTGTGACTGTTGCCAAGAGCATTGAATTTAAGGATAGAGTCAAGAATGTTGGTGCAAGCCTTGTAAAGCAGGTTGCTAATGCGACCAATGATACTGCTGGAGATGGTATGGCGCTCTTATACTGTACTGTTCAATAATTAGTCCTTTTTTTTGTAAAGTATTGACTTTGGTTATCTTTTAAACATCTCCAGAGCATTTGTGATTTGCCTTTCTAGGTTATCTAACTAGTATTAGGATGAAGTTTCTTCAGTATTTTATCTGTTTGATACATATATGCTCAACAGATTTGTTTTCGCATAGTAGCCTATTCAGAGATATTCAGTAATTGCATTTTGGAACTAGGTTTGCTATATTTAGAAATGTGTGGTTGGGCTGAGGATTGAGCGTATTCCATTCTTATCTTGATAGGTGTGAATAGTTGTTTGGATATTTCCAATTGTCAGCCTTGCATTTTCCTATTCTACCTTGAAAGCTTGAATTAGAATGCCATACAGTTGCTTCTGTGGGTTGAGCTGAACTTTAGGATTTGCTTAGTTGCATAGTTTCTTTGTTCTAACTGTGTCATTGTGATGTTCCCAAAATCAGGTACCACATGTGCCACTGTTTTGACTAAAGCAATATTTACTGAGGGGTGCAAGTCTGTAGCTGCTGGCATGAATGCGATGGATCTAAGGCGTGGAATTTCAATGGCTGTTGATGCTGTTGTAACTAATCTAAAGGGCATGGCTAGAATGATTAGCACATCAGAGGAAATAGCACAGGTAACACTTGTTATTCATTGAAGATGTCTTAATGTGTCTGACTTGTTTAAGATCTTAACCTGTTACTAATTTCTTATGTTCATATATAAAGGTGGGCACGATATCAGCAAATGGGGAAAGGGAAATTGGCGAGCTTATTGCAAAGGCTATGGAGAAGGTTGGCAAAGAAGGTGTAATCACCATTGCGGTAAGTTGATCCGAGTTAAAACTGAGCTTGGCCTCTCTATATCTTATATTTGGTTGGAGACTTCCTTGGATGCTTGTGCCAGCACTGTCGTGTTATTTTTAATTTGTTTGTTTAAACATATGATAGGATGGTAACACCCTTTATAATGAGCTTGAAGTTGTGGAAGGCATGAAACTTGATAGAGGCTACATCTCTCCTTACTTTATTACCAACCCAAAGACCCAGAAGTGTGTAAGTTTTTTTTTTAAAATTCTGTTGTTGGCTAATCTGTTCAGTTGTCTTTAGAACTATCTCAATTATGTGTTTTGATTTAACAGGAACTGGAGGACCCCTTGATCTTGATACATGACAAGAAGGTTTCAAACCTGCATGCAGTAGTTAAAGTCTTGGAGATGGCTCTGAAGGTATGCTTTTGCTTTCATAAAATAGTTATCTATTGTTGGTGTCATTAATGTTTATCTTGCCATAAACTTTTCAACATCCTACCCTGCAGAAGCAAAAGCCTCTACTGATTGTTGCTGAAGATGTAGAGAGCGAGGCATTGGGTACTTTGATTATTAACAAGCTTCGTGCAGGCATCAAGGTCAGTAAAGACTGTACATATGTGATTTGAATTTTTATAGTTGTCCTAATGGTGGGATGTGGTGTTCAGGTCTGTGCTGTTAAAGCTCCTGGTTTTGGGGAGAATAGGAAAGCAAACTTACAGGACCTTGCTATCCTTACTGGAGGAGAAGTAAGTTACAAAGTTAACTCTCTCCACATTGTTGTATATAAAGCTAAACAATCAAATGCATTAAAACATTCTTCTTTAATGATTCAGGTCATAACTGAAGAGCTAGGAATGAATCTTGAGAACTTTGAGCCTCACATGTTGGGTTCGTGCAAAAAGGTATGATCACTGTTACATATGTTTTTGTGATCGTTGGAAAGAAATTTATTTGAAATGTAATCTTTTGTCCACCAACATTTATGATGCAATGCTCATTCGTTTGGATTTACAATCTATGTGCGTGAAGATTTTGGTCTGTTCCAATGGTGAGTAACATTCCATGTCCATTACAGGTAACTGTATCTAAGGATGACACTGTTATTCTTGATGGAGCTGGAGACAAGAAATCTATTGAAGAGAGGGCAGAGCAGGTTCGTACAACATTAGTTTACTATGTTGTTACTTGCGAATTACTTGAAAATTGTGGCTGTGATAGCTTATATAAATGTCATGTTACAGATTAGATCTGCTGTTGAACTAAGCAGTTCTGATTATGACAAGGAAAAGCTACAAGAGCGGTTGGCAAAGCTCTCTGGAGGTGTTGCTGTTCTAAAGGTGAGGTTCATAGAATCAAGTTTGAATTGCAGAATATATATTAATTCAAATAATGGACTTCCCTATAATTGTTTGATAAGAAAGTGCTATCATTGTTAGCTGGAGTGCCAGATACATTAAGTCTAGCGACTCTAGCCACCTAGCATTTATGATATTATATTGATTGGAAACACACAATGATGTTGAGAGAATGAAAGTTGAATTGTGCTGCTACGGGTGGTGGCCTATTTTGACCTGTATCTAGTCCATGACCTTTCCTACAGATTGGAGGAGCCAGTGAAGCTGAAGTTGGCGAGAAGAAGGATAGAGTGACAGATGCATTGAATGCCACTAAAGCTGCTGTGGAAGAGGGTATTGTACCAGGTATGCACCACATCAATTCAACTGATTGCTCTTGACAATTCAGTTTGCATATTTGCATTATTATGCCTGAGTATGTTGGCATGACATCTTTGCATTACTACACAGGTGGGGGTGTTGCACTTCTGTATGCATCAAAGGAGCTGGATAAATTGCAGACTGCAAACTTTGATCAAAAGATTGGTGTACAGATAATTCAGAATGCTTTGAAGGTTTGGGAGTGAGACAAACTTCTCATATTCTGTTTTGCTGGTTTCTTTAATGGGAGCAAAAGCTGATGACTTTACTTATTCTGCAGACACCGGTGTACACTATTGCTTCCAACGCAGGTGTAGAAGGGGCTGTTGTTGTGGGTAAGCTTTTGGAACAAGATAATGCTGACCTTGGCTATGACGCGGCTAAAGGTATGATCCCAACTGTCTCATTGACTATCCTAATATCCCGTGATTGTCATCTGAAGCTTGTTGCTGACTCCTGAACTGTGAAATAACCTTATGTAGGTGAATATGTGGACATGGTGAAGGCTGGTATCATTGACCCGCTAAAAGTGATCAGAACTGCCTTGGTGGATGCTGCAAGGTAAAGCTCTCTAGCTCATGGTTCGATGTTTAGTTCTTTAAACTATTGATCAAAGTATCAAACATGGGTGATATGCTGAGCGTGCTACATCAAAATCACGCTTGTTTTGGTTTATGATCTGATCAACACTGATTTTTTCCCCCGTACTTTTGGTCCTTTCTGGTACTTGTGTCTCCTGCAGTGTTTCATCCCTTATGACAGCAACAGAATCCATCGTCGTAGAGATCCCTAAGGAAGAGAAAGAGGTGCCAGCGATGGGAGGCATGGGTGGAATGGATTACTAAAGAATCAACACCCACAATATATTGGAGCAAACTAAAAACATGGATTTAGGGTTTTTTTTTGCGGTGCGAAGTTCATCGTCGATGTATTTTCTTGTGCTTGATGAGGTGGTTGTCAGACAATTTTGATTCCGCTGGCGGTAGGAACTCTCGGTTCTGAATGGAGCTAATGTTGGAACGAATATAATTTTAGTTCGGCTAGTACCACCTGAGAGTTTAGAGATGAAGATGTACCGGATCAAAATTGAGTTTGACACCTTGTGCCGGAAATTTATATTTGCTGATCTTTAAGGATTACGCTTTTCTCCCTGACTCGCTGAGATCAGTGGTTTAGTTCGTTTTGATCAGTGACACTGATACCTCCTAAGGATGTTTCATAACGATGGCAATTCAAGCTTGTAAGTCTTTGACTTCGTCTTTGTTTGTGAATTGAGTCAATCAAAGTTCGAATGAATCCTGCCAACCAGGTTAGCTTCAGAAAATGATTAGAATTCTACAGTAGACGTATAGTCTAAGTTTTAAATAGATAACAAATACTTCCCCTGATTAGAATTCTGCATTAGACGTATAGTGAAGTTGTAAATGCTTCATCAGATGTCAAATACTTCCTCTGTTAAGTATACTTCCACTGGCTTTGTTTCACTTTTTCTGGTTCCAAGTATGCACAACGGCAAGCTAGGTACGAAGTGCTAAGTAAGAGTCAGATTGAAACATGACGGCCAACTAGAGTATGGGCCGGATTTCTCAAATTGTGGAATTAAATTCCAAGAATTATTTAAGTCCCGGGCCATCTTAACTGCAGGCCGGACCTGCGACGTGCATTGCATGAGCCGACGAATCCTCGCGTGCGCCGCCTCCCGTTGCGCGCTACTAGTGCTAGGTTGTTCTCGCCTTCTACCGCCCCCGAGATGGCGGAGCCGTCGCCGGGGAAAGAAGAGAGATCGAAGCCGGCGGAGGAGGAGCAGCGGCGGAAGTGTCGGCCGCCGCCGCCGGTGCTCAGGCTGTTCGACACGAGGACGAAGGCGGCGGCGCCGTTCAAGCCGCGCGTGGAGGCCAAGGCGGGGATGTTCGTCTGCGGCGTCACCCCCGTACGACTTCAGCCACGTCGGCCACGCCCGCGCCTACGTCGCCTTCGACAGGTAATAAACGGTTGGTCCAATCCACCCCAAGCTGATTGATCGTAGAATCGTGCGATTCGGTAGTTCGGATTCACTCTTGCCGGAGTCGTCGTACGGCTGCCGGAGCCGGAGACGACGAGATTGCCGGAGTGCTTTGCCCGATTCCAATTCGACCAAGGACACTGCCTTTGCCAGTAGTCGCGTGACTGCGCCTGAGCTGGTCCGTAAGACGAAGTCTCTCGAAAGAGGCCCAAACTATGCGGCCTGCTGGAAATATCAAACATGGCGGCCCAAAAAATCACCCGTTTGAAACGACTTTTTCTTACCTGATTGCTTTTACGCTTTTTTTCACTACTCCTTCCATCCAAAAAAGAACTAATCCCGGACTATAAATCTGGACTAAATTATTTGTAGCCAGAAATTTGTTCTTTTTGTGATAGAGAGTGGGCTACTGCCTCGGCTCCTGAACGTAAGTTGTTTAGAAGAGATTAAGGTTAGGAGTGAGAGGGTGATTGAGAACAAGATGAGAGGGAATTTGAAGGAGAGGGAATTAATATGATGGTTACTCTCTAAAATTCTTATATATCGTGTACAAATTTAAATCCTAAAAATGCTATTCAGGAACGGAGGGAGTATATATTGTGTATAAATTTTGAATTCTAGATATACTTATATTTATGAACGGATTACGTATTTCATTCTTGTATTTGGCTATATCAATTTGTCTAGTGAAGTAATTTTGCAGAGATTTACGTGTGCATGCCTTTTTTTTTTCTAATTGATAGTACTTCTGAGGTTTTCAGTTAACATATGTCTCCCACCATGTTGAATTGATTTTTAATTCTAGGTATCTGAAGTATTTGGGATATGAAGTAAATTACGTGCGCAACTTCACTGATATTGATGATAAGGTATTAGCACAAAGGCTGCCTTGTTCATGCTGGATGCATCCTCTGGAGCTATCGATTTCAGCTCCATCTTTTTTTTCTTTCCCTACATTGAGGATGAAATTGATTGATTTGCATATATAGTTCTCTTTGATTTGGTATTGTTTGCTATATTTATTATCTCATCTGTTTTTCTATATTTTAGGTTGCTTTGTTTTTCTATATTTTAGGTTGCCTTCTCTAACTTTTCTTGGAATTATTACTTAAAATTTTGCAATGTAGTTCTCTCGAGATGAATTATCTTCAGAAACTAGCATTAATTTTTTCCAACTTTCGAAACTATCTGATATAAATTTCTCTTGAAAAGTTACTTGAATGCCTTTTGGCATCCACTAGACAAGCAGACATTGACTCCATAGTTTGTGCTGTTTCTGCAGATTATTAAACGGGCAGATGAAGCTGGTGAAGATGCAAGTAGTTTGAGCAGTCGGTTCATTGATGAGTTCCTTCACGATATGTCTGAACTTCAGTGCCTTTCCCCTACTCGTCAGCCACGCGTAACGGAGCACATTGAGCAGATAATAGATTTGATAACCAAGGTATTAGATGCATGTTATAATGATTATTCCTGTTCAAACTGTTACAAAGAAAGGGTAACTTATCTATTATGTTCACTGTCCGTAGTCCTTTTTCAATGCACATACATTTTCTGATTTTCGTAAGAATCAGTTCTAGAGAAGTGCTTGTCAGTCTAACCTCTTTTTGCTTGATCTTGACACCTTTGTCTTATGTTCTTACACACATTTGAACAGATAATGTACAACGAGAAAGCCTATACTGTTGAAGGAGATGTGTATTTCTCTTTCGATAACTTCCCTGATTATATGAGTTTATCTGGAAGGAAGGTAAACAATAACCTTCCAGGAAAACGACTTGCTGTTGATACAAGAAAGAGAAATCCTGCAGACTTTGCATTATGGAAGGTGACGTACTGCTTTAACTTTAACCCAATTTTACCCATTCTTTCCTCTTTTCTGTATCCTTCACAAACTTGTATTGTCTCCTCAGTCTGCTAAGGAGAGTGAGCCATCTTGGGAGAGTCCTTGGGGTCGTGGAAGACCAGGATGGCATATTGAGTGCAGTGCAATGAGTGCTTGTTATTTGGGTAAAGTTTTTGATATTCATGGTGGAGGCAAAGATTTGATCTTTCCTCATCACGAGAATGAGCTCGAACAAAGCCAAGCAGCTTATCCTTTGAGTGAGGTAAAATGCTGGATGCATAATGGTTTTGTCAACAAAGATGGCCAGAAAATGGCTAAAGCAGGTAAGAACTTCACTATAAGAGATGTAAGAGTCAATCTATCTCCTTTTTGCAGCAAATATATTTTCTCTGTTCAGAGTTCTGACCTGCGTCTTGTAGTTGGCAACATCTTCTATTTTGTAGATTATTCCTCTGTATCATCCATTGGCATTAAGATTATTTCTGATGCGTACACATTATAGATTGGATGTAAGCCACTCTGATATAGCCCTTCAGTTTGCATTCGGTCGTCTATACTAATTTATCAGGTATCTCATATCTGCTAGTTTTCAATTTAATAGACTAATTTTTATCTAGGCTATGTTATATTTGTAAAATTTTTTTGTAACTCCTTTGTTTCAAATCTCACCCAGAATCTACATGATGGTGAAGAAGCTGTATCGTTATACAGTGAACACAAATTGGAAAACTCAATATTGGCTGATGATCAAAAATTGATCGACGAGAACCATTCAAAATTTCTTGAGAAAATGTCAGATGATCTGCGTACAACAGCTGCTCTTGATCACCTTGTGGTGCCACTAAGAGCAATAAACAACTATCTAAGCGATTTGAAGGCATGTAACTAGTAGCTTCAAGTTTTCTGGGTTTTGAATATTGTCACATTGATACTTTCCATCATTGTTTTTGCACAGAATTTTATCTGATTACGTGTTCTATTTGCAGAAGTTGCAGCAAAACTAGAACATCAGAAAAAGAAACAGTCACAGAAGAAGCAGCAGCAACAGAAACAACCAGAAGATTATGTCCAAGCTCTGGTTGCCTTGCAGAATGAAGTCAAGGATAAACTATCTATCCTTGGCTTGATGCCACCTTCATCTTTGGCTGAGGTAAATTTGTTAGTTTTCATAGTCTATTTTTTCTGTTCAAGCATTGCTATAGTTTGTGCACATGCTGAATAAATCTTCTATTCAACAGGCACTGAAGCAACTGAAGGAGAAGGCACTAAAGCGAGCAGGCATGACAGCAGAACAATTGCAACAGCTGGTCGAACAGCGAACGCTTGCCAGGAAGAACAAGGACTTCGCCGAGTCTGACCGGATCAGAACAGAGCTCTCTGCCCTCGGCATTGCTTTGATGGATGAGCCTACTGGGACATTATGGAAGCCATCTGAACCAGAAGTAACTGAAGAATCGTTAAATATATCTAACTATTGCCTCCTGTTCTGCACGTGAATGTAAAGAAAAATGACCAATGCATATTCATTGTTTTACGTGGATCACAACATGAATATTTGGCTAAGGTGCTCGTCACTGACTGAATTTTTCTATTCATTTCACATTTTCATAGCCTGTGCTCCGTGCATAAATCCTATAAACTTTCCGTGTTCCAAAGAAAGCCTTATTTTTTGGGGGGGAGGTCCAATTTACCTCCGAATCATTTTCTTGGTCTGATTAACCTTTTTGAATTATGATACGAGACATTTTGCACTATCATCGGAAATTCCAAATCAAATGATTAACAGTAGGTGGGTTTAGTTCGTCCTGTTTAAGGAGCTAAGGAATGGGGATTGTCTGGTGAGGTAAATTAGAGCAAGGGTATTACTCAGGGTAAATTGGACATTTTTCCAACAACATTTTTTCCCCACTTCCCACTGTCAGTTTCTGGAACAATTATTTGTTCCCAAGATCAGTTTCTAGAACAACTTGCAAGGGCCACATAAACCCAGCCTCAAATCCTCAACACTCCACCAAACAGAAGCAGCCGCTAATAAAACCACACGCGGCCGACTGTGCGCTCCTAAATGAGGCTTGCCGCCGCCGCCGCCGCCGCTCTCGCAATTAATCAGAGGAAAACAGTGATCTGACCAGACATCGCATTACTTCTCCCGCCTGCCTCTCTGACTGCGACTCACCGCCCCGGCGACGCGACGCCAAAACCGAACCGACGCGAAGCGCCTGATCGAAGAGGCTGGCAATGGCAAAGAAAAGACCGGCGATCTGTGCCATTGAATGGCATGAAAAGTGAGATAGACGGCCATTGATGCGACGACCCCTTCCTTCCTTCTCAGTACTAGTACTGAGTCAGGGCACTCTGCATCCGTGTCTGTGTACATCGCTGATGGTTTCCAGGAGGGGTTATGTTGTTCATAATTTTGGGATAGAGTTATACACCTATTAAAAACGGAATTTGCAACTCATGTCATGTTTTGCAAGAGATTTATCAATGTCAAGAGCAAGGTTTTTTTCCCACGCAAGGTTTTTTTTTGAATACTGTCTATACAAGAATATATAGAATTTAAATTTTTATTTAAAAATATAAGCACTTCTCTGTCTCTTCCTATTCTTAACTAATCATATCCATCATTATCTATTTTTTATCTACTACTCTATCTTACCTACCTGGTCACAACTATCTCTAACATTAATCTTACAACAACAGCAGCAGCAAGGTAGTCTTTTAGTTCTAAATAGTTTAGAATTAAAATCCAATAAGAGAAGTGTATTTTTATTTAAATACAAATCTCTAGTTATATTCCACTCTTACTGTTTATTCTCTATCCATCTTTATATTATTATTTTTAATTTATGCTACTTCTAATTAATTATATTTCTAAAACACTCAGCTATTGATAGATTAATATTTTATCATACATAGCAGGTCTAATCGATATTCTATAAATCCTATCTTTTAGCTTTTACGATACTATTTTATCATAGAGAATGAATATCACTTCAATCAGCTTGCTTTAATTTTATGACTAAAGTTCGTATCAATATCGTTATCTATATCGATCCTAGATATTAAAAAATATTATTTTTAATACTTGATCTTTTAAACTCATATCTATTTTCTCGCATGCGATGGTGTTAAAGTTACACTTCAAATATTCAGTTTTAGTTTTAATCACTCTAAAAATTTTAAAATTAAGAGTCTGTTGTCATAGTTTTTCTATTTACTTAAAGAGCGTAACTTTAACCTTAATTTAAAAAAAAAATTAAGATGTTGTTATATTGTTGGACAATTCCCACGAAAATCATTAGATGCAAAGCAGGGCAAAAAATTGGAACTTCCGAAGTTAGTTCTAGTATTATATATATAAAAAATGAACCTGCAACTTTTGCACTGCATTTACTCTGCAAGCAGAAGAGGAAATCTAGCTGATGACCACTGACCAACACTACCAAATCTATATGCTGTCCCATTCATGGTTGGTGAGCAGAGGCAACGGCAACATCCTGTAGATTGATCGATCGTATGCCTTGCTTGCATGACTAATGCAGCTTCAGCACCGTGTTAATCGGTTGGTAATTTTTCACTTGCAATATCCGATGGTTCTACGTATCTACATGCCGGATACTGTCTACAGCAAGGACACTAATAAATGAAGCTCCCGAGGTACCTAGCTGTGCTTTGTGATCTTGTGAGAATGTTCGTTGCAATTGGTAGATATCTTTACCTGATCATCATAAGTTAAGAACTAACTTTCAGGTAGGGTTCTGTTCTTCAGTAAGTTCCTGAACTTTTAGGTAGGTATTGTACTTCAGTTGTATTCTTTTAGGAAAAAAATGGTCTGTACTTCTGTTCTGATCTACTACTTGTTTTACGCCAGGATCTCTAGTTGTTTTACACACTTGATTTCAACTCTTATAGATCATAATGACAAGAAAATGATTTTATCATTATCTAAAAAAGAATATGATTTGATACAATTCAATCATCAAGGATCACTTGAAAAATATCATAACAAATTATGTATGAGAAGAGAAGCAATATAAAAATGGCTTGCATGAAAACAACTAACAAAGGTAAGAGAAAAGAACATGATCACGCAAATTGAGAAATCTTATTAGTAAATAATTAATTAAGTATTAACTATTATAAATTTAAAAAATTAATTAGTATGATTTGTAAAGTAATTTTTAGTTATTTGTTTAAAAAATATAACGTTTAATAGTTAAGAGAGGAGTTTTTTTTCCTATCCCTAGTGGGATGGTTAATGCGGAAGAACTTGCTTTGAAATAAACAGGGAAAAAGTATGAACTTTAGGACCAAGAAGTTATCTTTTTCATTAAAGCCATAATGGATCACTTGAGCAAAAGCTAGACTAAAATGCTCTTCTAAGTTTCCTGAACTACATGCCGGATACATGGAGAGCTTAATTACTCACAAATCACAACAACATTTTTACGTGAACTAAACCAGAAACTTTAACACTACTTGCACTGCTTGTAACTTTTGAGCAAAACTAAAGCTAGGTTTCCTGAACTACATGCCTGATCCATGGAGAGCATAATTACTTAACAATCACGACAACATTTTTACATGCACCAAACCAGAAACTTTAACGCTACTTGCACTGCTAGTAACTTTTGCTAGTATTCACCAACTTAAAAAAAAAACTAGTACTATTCATCAACTTACCACTGACAAGAGCTGCACTTTCACAAACGAAACTGACGACAGATCGATGCATCCGAAACCTTAATGCTGATCGATAATGCATAATGATGATACCCTGACGTACGGATAGATCCAAACACCGGAAACTTTTGATGCTGAGTAGCCTGGAAGCTGGACAGTCGAGTTAATCTTAATCACACACATGTAACCTCATTCATGTGGCTCTCATCTAAGATTGTGGCCTGATTAATTCGAACGCGACGCGATTGATCGATCGATCATTACTCGTACTAGCTCATTTCCCACGTTCATGTCAGTCGCTCGCCCATGCCCATCTGTACTTCACTAGATCGCATGCACGAGCACGATCGAGCTAGACTATATATACACCACCCAAGAAACCTCGACGAGTTCATCTCTACGTCGATCTTGATCAGTAGGTGCAAAGATTTCAACAAGGATGATGAGGTGTTTGATGGCGGCAATGGTGGTGGTGGTTGTGGTAGGGGCGATCATGGCGTCGCCGGCGGAGGGCGCGAGGGCGTTCTTCGTGTTCGGTGACTCGCTGGTGGACAACGGCAATAACAACTACCTCCTGACGAGCGCGCGCGCCGACATGCCGCCGTACGGGATCGACCACCCGACACACCGCGCCACCGGCCGCTTCTCTAACGGCCTCAACATCCCGGACATCATCAGCGAGCACCTCGGCGCCGAGCCGACGCTCCCTTACCTCAGCCCCCAGCTCCGCGACTCCAAGCTCCTCGTCGGCGCCAACTTCGCCTCCGCCGGCGTCGGCATCCTCAACGACACCGGCATCCAGTTTGTACGTGATCATACACCACTCTCGTCTTCGATCACGATGAGCTTGCATGCATTCATGGCGTTCTTGCAGGTGAATATTGTGAGGATGAGCAGGCAGCTGCAGTTCTTCGGCGAGTACCAGAACAGGCTGCGGGCACTCGTCGGCGCGGCGAGGGCGCAGCAGATCGTGAACGGCGCGCTCGTCCTCATCACCCTCGGCGGTAACGACTTCGTGAACAACTACTACCTCGTCCCCTTCTCCCTCCGCTCGCGCCAGTTCGCCCTCCCCGACTACGTCAGCTACCTCATCTCGGAGTACAAGAAAATTCTCCAAGTAAGCATGCTCACTTCGTCTTCTTCCTCTCGCTCTCTCAATGTGTTTGTCAGCTTGACAGACATAGTGGTGTTCGTCCATGGCAGAGGCTGTATGACATGGGGGCGAGGAGGGTGCTGGTGACGGGGACGGGGCCTCTTGGGTGCGCGCCGGCGGAGCGTGCTCTCCGTAGCCGGAACGGCGGCTGCGCGCCGCAGCTGATGCGTGCGGCGGAGCTGTTCAACCCTCAGCTGTCGCGGGCTCTGGAGGAGATGAACGCCCGCGTCCGCCGCCCAGGCACGTTCATCGCCGCCAACTCGTTCCGCGTCCACTTCGACTTCATCAGCAACCCAGGGGCGTACGGGTTCGCGACGGCGAGGGACGCCTGCTGCGGCCAGGGCCCCAACAACGGGCTGGGCCTGTGCACGGTGGCGTCCAACCTGTGCGCCGACCGCGGCGCCTACGTGTTCTGGGACGCGTACCACCCGACGGAGAGGGCGAACCGGATCATCGTCAACCAGTTCATGAAGGGATCGCTCGACTACGTCTCGCCGCTCAACCTCAGCGCGGCGCTGGAGATGGACGCGAGGTCGGAGGAGGCGGCGGCAGCGGCGAGGCGCCGGCAGGCGAGCGTGGGTAGGTTGGTCGGCGAGAAGCCGCACAAGTAGCTGGCTGGCTATGCTAGCTGCGTGCGTGCGTGGGCAGTGGTGTGTGTGAACTGTTCGTGTTCGGGCAGAAGACAGACGTGCCCATGCCGCATGTGTGGTTGTTCGGTAGGTGCTGAGTACTCTCTCACGAGGAAATTAATTGGAAGCTAATAATTTCGGTTTTGCTAACTCATTTTCACAACAGATTTCTGATTTACTGGAGCACCTTTTTTTTCCAAGCTAGAACATTTGTTTTTCCAGTATTATTCACGTTATGACACCGGTCGATTTTGTCAGTTGCCGCGGGGTTTTTGCCCCTAGTATCCTCGCAAATCCCATAACACACACTTTATCTACTATACCATAAATAAAATATGTTTTCACTGAGAATTTAGACTGAAGAAGTGATCTTTTGACTTGGCTAATTCCAGTTTATTCTAACATTTTATTCCGTGTATATGTTGATCAATATCAGTTTATAACATTTTATAACCCTAACACTTATGAAAGAATATTCTTTCTACGTTTAAATTATTCTTATGAGATATAAATTGTATACCCCTATTTTTTCAACAGTTTTCTATTATAAAATTTTCTTTTAACTAATACTTTTATTTACGAGATCCATGGAATAATATATAGCTTCATTCAGGTTGATATAAAAAATCTAGTAACCCTAACCGTTGGTTCTCTAATGGTCATTTGTTTTTCTCCTCGAAATTAAATGACTAATACATAAGGAGGATGGAGGAGTAAGAACGACATTGATAAGCTAAATTGTCAGAGGCGGTAATCTCTTGTACTACCTCTATGGCGGGAGCGTAATAAATACACTTACGGTGATCGCTGCTAGTTGGTGAGGACAATAAGTGACGATAATTTTGGCTAACGGTACTTTTTGTTTGTTCAAATATTCTTGACAAAGATTTCATTGTAAATTCACTATATCTCTCTAATTTGCTTTAATTTTGTTAAAAGATAAGACAAATTATCATATAAAACTTTGAATGCGCTAAACCTCAACTCCATAATTTTCTATTTCGCCCTCCATGCCTTCATATAGGTACTTGTGTATTTGAATTTGTTCTTAATATGACTAATAATTTATCTTGGTTTGTCCTCAGGTTATGTATAACATCGAAGTATATCTCTATTACAACAAATACAGATTATATATTTTTATGATATTTTTTAACCTTTTGTATGTGACAATTATGTTCGGTGACAATTGACACATTCCACTAATCCTTTTATTTACACTTAAATACATGCATCTTTTATGGACATCCACTTTATGTACCAACTTGCTTGACTTCATGACCCAGAACGTCTTCTAAAGTAATATTGCTTAGTACTTAACTGTCTTCGTCAATTTCTCTTTTTATATATACTTAGCTCCCTAAATGACCTTGTTTTCTTTATACTCCTATGGCATATGATGCCTCCCGAAGATAACAAGTTCAAAGAAGTCCTCATTGAACCATTATAACTGATTTACACTACTGCCCTCCTCGTCTAACGATTTATCATCCTCTATATGTTCGTTATCTGAATCTTATGTATTACCACAACGATGGTACTATTTCTCTCTCACTCATCTACCAATCCTCTAGACTCCCCGTCTTTCCTCCTCTTTCTTCTTTTTTTCTTCTTTGTTCTCTCAGTCATTTCTCTTCACTATTTCAGTATCACCTCCCGTCATACATGTATCCTCTTCGTCTTGCATGTCTATCAAAATAGTGATGTCTTTCTTGTACACTGACACAAAAATGCTAAGTGGCTAACATCATTACAATACATTACAATACATTCTCTATGTACCATCTTTAAGTGGTAGTAAAATCCACCAATATTAATTCCTAGAAAAAAACCTTCAGTTGCTCGATATACTACATCATACATGGTTATTATGTTGACCTGACGATTAATTCAGAAGCAATACATTAATTAGTTGTATACTGTTAGAAAACTTCTCTTAGCTAGACTTTCAATGTCCTAAGAATTGAGTCGAGCTCTAACAAATCTATATCATATGTACCATACTAACATTCCCTCGACCGTGATATAGTTGAAATACCACTTTAGTTGATATATTTATTTATAAAAAAATATAGTTTAACTAAGTAAGAAATTAATCATTATATCTAGTAACGTGCATTTAATATTTTCACACCGATATGCCTTTAAACATTACAAATAAAACTATCTATGAGTTTAGAAAAAAAACTAACAAACCACGAATCTAGAAATAAAACTATTCACAAATATAAAATAATACTACATATATTACTTTGTTTCATCACTAAGAATAAAATTTACAAATAGCATAAATATTTTAACTCCGTATGAATCGACAAGTTAGTAGGGCTTTCCTGTTTCTCTTTGCCTCTCCTAAATCCTCTCTTCTCTTTTTTCTATTTTTTCCAATTAAATTGGATTTTTAGGCGGCTAGGAGTGGTTTTATAGTTTATAGCTAAAAAATACTATAACAGAGGATGACAAGAGGGCCAAATGCAAAATTAATACGTTGTTTCCCCTCTCATTGATGGGCCTAGCAAACTTGCATGGAGATTTTGACTAAGAATCTCGACAATAGATCAAAAGTTGAGGATTTTTCCTCCACTTTCATTTATAGGGAGGGTATACGATCAATTTACAGAGTTTGGATTGAATAGATATGTTTTTCTTCAATCTAAAATGCATAATGCGGTTTAAATTTATAAGCATATATGGAGTGCAACTTATCCATCTACAGCTAGAGGTGGAGGACCGTCTTCTATGACGATGGACACGCAATGTTGAGTTCTCTGTTGCTTTATCCTACCAAACATCCTTCATGGGACAACAATTCTTTGCTTGTGCTAATCTTCTATGGCACATGCAAGGCTTACCAAGGTGCAGATTCTTCCTTTGATTGGTGCTACAAAGATGATGTAAGATTGTAGATTTGATACTGCGCTAGGGCATGGACAGCCACTCCGCATGCTTGTCTGTGTCTAGAAATTGTAGTCGGTCAAACACATCCTTTTGGATTGTGTCTTCGCTCGTCAAGTGTGGCTTGGGGTGCTTACCCACTTGGTCAGGCCACCATTGCTCCTAGTCCTCTTTCAATGTTTAGGACTGGTTGTAGGAGGCGCGGGGACTCCTACCACACAACCTCCGCCATGTCTTTTGACTCGCTGCTGCTCCTGGTCTCTTGGCAGCTATGAAAGGAGCATAATTCTTGTGTTTTCAATGGGATGCTTTTTAGCGATATTAAAGTACAAAGTGTTATGCAACGTACATGAGATGTAAATGTGTGGCGTGTGCACCAAAGATAGAAGGAGCTAGGAGATAAGGTTAGTTAGCGTGCAAAGGAAAGAAATAGGATTGTTGCCGTCTTTATCTCCATGATTATCTCCTGGCCATTTATCTTGGTGCTGCAGCCTCTATGTAAAGCCACGGCCGGGGCTCTTCCGGTCATCAAGATTAAACGTGTAGCCGTCGACCCAAGATAGGGCTCCGGTGTTCCACCATTGCTTAGCGCCTCTGAAAATTCACATGGTATCAAAGCTTAGGTTATCATGGCGTCTAGTTCAAGTGCACCCAATCCGATCTTCGGCATTCAAATCACTGAGAAGCTCAGCAAGAACAACCATGCATTGTGAAGAGCACAGGTGCTATCCGCCATCCGCAGTGCGCGCCTTGAGGGTCACATCAACAACAAGGTGAAGGCCTTGGACACCATCCTTACCGAGAAGGACTCCGACGGCAATGACGTCATCAAGCCTAATCCGATGTATGAAGATTGGTACAGCCGCGATCAACTAGTGCTTGGACTCTTTCTCACTACTGTTGGGAAGGAGGTTCTTGCTCAGATTGCGGCGGCCACAACGGCGGCACAGGCATGGGGGGAGGTTGAACGCATGTTCTCCACCCAAACCCGTGCAAGGACCATGAATGTGAGGATGGCACTCACAATGACGAAGAAAGGTAACTCGTCGATCACAGATTATTTTGCCAAGATGCGTGGATATGCAGATGAATTGGCAGCCACTGGGAAGCCCATGGACGATGAAGAATTGGCGTCGCACATCTGTAATGGCCTCGACGCTTAGTACAACCTTGTGGTTACCTCGGTCACTTCTAGACCTGAGGCGATCACATCTTAGAGCTGTATGCGCAACTGCTCAGCTTCGAAACCCGGCTTGAGTTGCAAGACGGTGTTGGATCCTATGCTCATGTCGCAAATCGTGGGCGCGGCAGCGGCAATCGTGGCTCTGGCCACGGACGCGCACCGCGCGGCCGTAGCCAGGGACATGGACGCGGTTCAACAGCAGCGACCCTAGAGCAGTGCACCACATCAGGGTGGAAACTCATCTGGCGGGTCAGACGACCGTCCACTCTGCCAGGTGTGCCTCAAGGTTGGCCACACAGTTAACAGATGCTGGCACCGGTTTGATGAGAACTACGTCCCAAAAGAATGTCACGTCAACGCTGCCATGAACTCCTACAACATCGACACCAACTGGTACACCGTTACGGGAGCTTCGGATCACATCACGAGTGAGCTGAACAAACTCTCTATGCATGAGAAGTACCACGGCAATGACTAGATCCATACGGCTTCTGGCGCAGGTATGAGGATTGAACACATTGGTCATACTGTTGTTCCAACCCAATCTTATGATTTGCATCTCAACAATATTCTTCACGTTCCTGAAGCTGCCAAACATCTTGTTTCCGTTCGCCATCTAGCTAAAGATAATTCTGTCTACTTTAAATTTCATCCTGATTATTTCCTTATCAAAGATCAGGCCATGAGGAGAACGATTCTTAGGGGCGTTGCCAAAGAGGGCTGTATCCGCTTCCACCAGACGCTCCTATAAAGCAGGCTCATGCTGTAGACAGGCCTACTATGTTTAGATGTCATCATCGTTTGGGTCATGCTTCGTTTCCGGTTATCTCTATAATAATCTTCCTTTTCCACTGAGTCGAATAAGGAGTCAGTTTGTGATGCTTATCAACAACCAAAAAGTCATCAACTACCTTATAATAGGTCTATCAACTCTTCTAATTTTCCCTTGTAACTTATTCATTCTGATGTTTGGGGCCCTGCAGTTGATTCTGTTGGCAGAAAAAAAATATTATGTCAGTTTCATCGATGATTTCAATAAATTTACTTAGATTTATTTTCTTAAATATAAGTCTGAGGTGTTCCAAAAGTTTCATGAGTTCCAAAAATTAGTAGAACGGCAATTCGATCGCAAAATTCTTTGCATGCAAACTGATTGGGGCGGGGAATATCAAAGTCTCCACAAATTCTTTTCTCAAATTGGCATAGAACACCATGTGTCCTGCCCTCATACTCATCAACAAAATGGCATCGTTGAGCGCAAGCATCGCCATATAGTAGAGGTTGGGCTCTCTCTCCTTGCACAAGCCTCCATGCCTCTAAAATTCTAGGATGAGGCATTCATGGCTGCTGTTTTTCTCATTAATCGGGTCCCTAGCAAGGTTATCCAGTAGCAAACTCCTCTAGAACGGTTGTTTAAGCAAAAACCGGATTACTCTACCTTACGTATCTTCAGCTGTGCATGCTGGCCCAATCTCCGTCCCTATCACAAACACAAACTTGAATTCTGATCCACACGTTGTGTTTTTCTCGGTCCCAGCTCCATGCACAAGGGGTACAAGTGTCTCGAAGTCTCAACGGGTCGCATTTACATTTCTCGCGATGTTGTTTTTGATGAAAACATCTTTCCATTTTCCACATTGCATCGCAATGCTGGGGCTCGCCTTCGTGCAGAAATTGATCTTCTTCCACCGGGCCTTGTTAATTTCCCTGGGAAGGAACAACTAGTTGACCATGTGCTTGATGCTTCAGGTTCAGCTAACCCTTGTTCTGGAGTGTGTGATAACAGATTGGAAGAACCAACATCCGGCACAGCTGATTCGGTGGCGCTACCAACCGAATCCCCCTTGGGATCTGCGGCTGATCCGGCTGCAGGCGCACCTGCCGCGCCCGTGGTACCACCCGTATCCACACCAGAGTCCGTGCCAGATAATTCCACCTGGGGCCATTCGAACCGGCCACGTCGCCATGGCATGAGGCGACCGCTCACTTCACTAACACGCGGCCGCCTGTAGCCCCGAGCGAGGGGGAGACAGTGCCGCAGGATTTTGCCTTGCCGCTTGATGATGTTGGTTTTGCTGCTCCCGAATCTTCTACATCTTCTACATCGAACGCTCCTGAGCCACCGCGCACAAGACTTTGTGATGGCATTTGCAAGCCAAAGGTTTACACCGATGGGACTATCAGGTATGGGTGTTTTATAGCATTTGGTGAACCGAAAAATATAGATGAAGCTCTGCAGCACAAGGATTGGAAACTAACTATGGATGCTGAATATAATGCCCTAATGAACAATAAAACTTGGCACTTGGTACCACCTAAGAGAGGTGTAAATGTGATAGACTATAAATGGGTTTACAAGATCAAACGCAAGGCTGATGGGAGTCTTGACAGATATAAAGCCAGGTTGGTTGCTAAAGGTTTTTGCCAGCGGTATGGTATTGACTATGAGGACACCTTTAGTCCTGTTGTTAAATCTGCTACTATCAGAGTTATCTTGTCTATTGCTGTGTCTAGAGGTTGGAGCTTACGATAGCTAGATGTTCAGAATGCATTCTTGCATGGCTATTTAGAAGAGGAAGTATACATGAAGCAACCACCTGGATATGAGGATAAAACCAAGAGTGAGTATATTTGCAAATTGGATAAGGCACTTTATGGTCTTAAACAAGAGCCAAGAGCGTGGTATTCACGATTGAGCGGTAAACTATGAGAACTGGGGTTTAAGACTTCAAGGGCTGATACATCCCTATTTTATTATCAGAAGGGGCATGTTACTATGTTTATGCTTATATATGTTGATGACATAATTGTTGTGAGCTCTACCCAGGAAGCCACAATGTGCCTGCTGCAGGATCTACGTAAGGACTTTGCCCTTAAAGATCTTGGTGAACTGCATTACTTCCTTGGAGCGTGTAGGCATGAAGGAGTGCAAGCCGGTCAGCTCACCTATCTCCACATCAGAAAAGCTTTCGGCTTATGAAGGTACCCTACTTGGGCCGAAAGACTCTACTGCTTATAGAAGCATTGTGGGTGTTTTACAGTATTTAACGCTGACCCAGCCAGATATCTCATTTGCGGTCAATAAAGTCTGCCAGTATTTGCATGCACCTACAATTGTTCACTTGGCAGCTGTTAAGAGAATCTTGCGGTATGTTAAACACACTATGCGGATTGGACTAAAGATTTGCAGATCCCCTTCTCTACATTATAGTGCTTTTTCAGATGCTGATTAGGCAGGTGATCAGGATGATCGGCGATCAACTGGGGGTTTTGCAGTGTTCTTAGGCTCCAATCTCGTTGCATGGAGTGCAAGGAAACAAGCAACTGTGTCAAGGTCAAGTACCGAAGCTGAATACAAGGCTGTAGCAAATGCAACAGCTGAGGTCATATGGATACAGATTCTACTGTATGAACTAAATATTCAGGCGTCTAGAGCGGCAAAATTATGGTGTGATAATATTGGAGCTAAATATCTTTCTGCTAACCCTGTGTTTCATGCTAGGACGAAGCATATAGAATATGACTATCATTTTGTGCGCGAAAGGTGACAAGGAAATTGCTTGACATTGAGTATATCTCAACTAAAAATCAAGTTGCAGATGGTTTCACGAAACCACTGTCTATAAGGAGCTTAGAGATGTTCAAGAACATTCTTAACTTGGACAGTTTCGATTGAGGGAGAGTGTTAGCGATATTAAAGTATAAAGTGTTATGCAACATGCATGAGATGTAAATGTGTGGCGTGTGCACCAAAGATAGAAGGAGCTAGGAGATAAGGTTAGTTAGCGTGTAAAGGAAAGAAATAGGATTGTTGCCGTCTTTATCTCCATGATTATCTCCTGGCCATTTATCTTGGTGCTGCAGCCTCTATGTAAAGCCACGGCCGGAGCTCTTCCAGTCATCAAGATTAAACGTGTAGCCGTCGACCCAAGATAGGGCTCCGGTGTTCCACCATGGCTTAGCGCCTCTGAAAATTCACAACGCTATCCTCGTCCATGTTGTCATTGATCTCATCCTATAATAAGGACGGCAATGGATCATGACCAGAGAATAGGATATCTTTTCTCCTTTTGGTTTTTCTTTCCTTCCGTTGCTGTTGGGGCGATCCGCTCTCTCCATGTTGCATGCAGGCTCGCAAAAAAAAAGAGACATTATAGCTCTAATTTTTGTAGCATATATAGGTTTCATAACATTATCAAATACAACACGACAAAAAAATGTTTTGATTTAAACTTAAGTCTATTGGGTAGAAAATATGATGGATATTTCATCTTTTTAAATTTTTTACAAGTGAATTTCTCTTTGGACTATGGTAGTGAACCGTGTTGGAAAGAAAGTGCATCTTTCCTGTAGGGGGTGTAGTAATGCATGCGCATGACTTTACTCATTTGCAGAAAATCCGAATGTGTATAGTTGTGCACATTGCCAGTGTGATTTGATAAGAGTAGTATAACTTTTAACTTCTACATCAACTAATGATACACACAATTATATTTATAGATATTAGGATTTAAATCCTAATAAAAGAAAAATATATGTATCCACGACTTTACTATCATATCAACCTGATTTGATAAGGGTTCTACGTGCTACATAAATTTGTCTCCTTTATCACTCCTTTATCGTGTGTTAAGATGCACTCGTGAAAATCTTTTGTCGTCCTCATTGTATGTCTTAACTTAAGAAATACTCCTTTTCACGAGTGTGTACACATGTACACATGTATATACATGTACGTCCTACACTCCTGCTTGCAATGTAGTGTTCGTCCCGGTATCACTCGAGCATTTGCATTAGCAGGAAAATTAGGTGTAGTGTAACCGTATAACCTTTCACGTGGGCGCGTGGCCGCGTCAACGAGCCGCTCCATGGCCGCACCATGGCACGCCATGCACGCGTGCTCTCTCTTCTCGTCGTCTTCACCATCTCCTCCCCTCCCAAACTTGGCAAACGCGCGTCAATCTCCCCGGCTTAATCTCCCCCATTAGGCTAGGACGCTCGGCCTGCGTGCAGGCCGGCGAGGCTGCGTGCGTGCGTGCATGCAGCAACGTCGGCCGGCCGCAGCATCGCCAGCATGGCGTTCATCGACCTCGGAAGAAGGAGCCCCAGCGGCAGCGCCCGCGGCGGATCGTCGACGGTGCTGGCGAAGCCGCGGCTCGTGATGATCATCGCTGACCCGGGCCGCTAGTCGACGGCGGCGATGGTGTGGGCGCTCTTCCACGCCATCGCCGAGGGGGACGGCATCCTCCTACTCCACGTGAACATGCCCCCGAACGACGCCAGCGCCGGGCCGTTGCGCACGGGCTCCGGGGGAAGCGCCGGGTCCCCGCTCACGGCGCTCCTCGGCGCTGCGAGCTCCGCGGGGGACGCGGATTTCATGGAGACGATGAGCAATGTTAGAATAAGTACAGCTTAGTTCCGTCAGTTTGTTTCAGATAGGAACAAGCTGTGCCTGATTAGCGCGCATGACTCGCGTCGCATGCGGCACGTCCCAGGCCATTGGGATGGCAGTGGTTGAGCACGAACGTGCCGCGTTTTCCTCGGCTATTTCAAGCCGTGTAATCTTGGATGTATTTCCCTTTTATATATTCAGTTCAATACAATCAAAAAAGCTGCCGGTTTTAGCAGCACCACATCCTGTGTCCAGATTGTGTTCGCGTTGTGTTTTTCCACTCACCCTCTCTCGCTCGTCTTTGATCGGGATTCTATCAATTTGGTATTAGAGCTGAGTTCCGCCGTCGCCATGTCTGACTCACCGTCGAACAAGGTGCTCACTGGTGATGGCTCGGGCGAGAAGAAGAGTCCTCCATTGTCACGCTCGCCGCGACGTCGCAGACGCTCCCGCGCCAGCCGATCGCGTACCCGGGACGTTGGGACGCACGTCATCGAGCGCGTCATCGAGAAGCCGTCCGCCAACGTCGCCTGCCCAATGCTTACGCGAACGAACTATCCGGAGTGGGCGCTTGTCATAAAGGTGCGTCTGGGACGTTGTCCGCTTCGGCCTCAGCGACAACCCCGACGACGAGGAGGACCACGATGATCGGCGGCCGGTCTCCTGCACTCAGTCCCTACCGAGCTCTGGGAACACTCGCCGTCAAGGACACGGTGAAGGAGGCGTGTGATGCGGTCAAGAACTTGCGGATCGGCGATGAGCGCGCGCTCGACGCCAGCGCGTAGCAGCTCCGCCGGGAGTTCGACAACATCACCTTCAAGGAGGGCGAGACCGTCAATGACTTCGGCGTCCGCATCACCGGCCTCGCCACGAACCTGCGCTCCCTTGGCGATCAGATCACCGACGCTGAGGTAGTTAAGAAGATGCTATAGGTTGTCCCTAAGAAGCTCAGCCAGGCCGCCGTCTCCCTCGAGATGTTTCTCGATTGAACTCCGTGTCGATCGAGGAGGTGATCGGGCGTCTGCGTGTCTTCGAGGAGCGCTCTAAGCCGAAGCAGATCACGGATGCCATGGGGTGACTGATGCTGTGCGAGGAAGATTGGGAGGCCCGTGGCAAGGCCCGCCGTGATCAGGGCAGCTCCGGCGACAACACCATCGCGTCGCCTAGCACCCGGGGAAAACGGCGTGGGCGTGGACGCGCGGCAACGCAAGTTCCTCGTCACGCGACGGCAAGAACGCTGGCGCCAGAAAGCCACCACCTGGCGATCCCTGCAAGAACTGTGGCAAAACTAGTCACTGGACCAGGGACTGCCACAGGAAGAAGAAGGATGCGGCCCACGTCGTGCACGCCGAGGAGATGAGGAAGGGGCGCTGATGTACATCACGGCGGAGTCTGAGGTAACTACGCCGCACAAGCCTACCTTGCCTCCAAGGCCGGCGCCGCCTGCTATTGATGTGCAGACCCGAGTCCACCTCGACGAACGCAAGGTACTTCTCCACCTCCATAGCGAAGAAGAAAAGGAGGCCGTGGAGACTCGCCGCTGGGTGCTCGACACCGGCACGATGAACCACATGACAGGGTCATGGCATGCCTTCGTCGAGCTAAACACCGGCGTCTCTGAAACTGTCAAGTTCGGAGATGGCTCGGTCGTCACCATCGAGGGCAAGGGCAACATCCTCTTTACTTGCAAGTCTGGGGAACATCACAGCCTCGACGGGGTCTACTACATCCCACGCCTCACGACGAACATAGTCAGCATCGGCCAGATGGATGAGGACGGGTACAAGGTCGACATCGAGCATGGCGTTCTTCGCCTCTACGACCTGCGTCGCCAACTCCTCGCCAAGGTCGCTCGCTCACTGACCTGGCTCTACTACCTCGACATGAACATCGTGGCGCCCGTCTGCCTGTCTGCTCGTGTTGGCGACATCGCCTGGCGCTGGCATGAGCGGTACGAGCATCTCAACTTCCAGTCGCTGCGCAAGCTGGGACGCGAGAGTCTGGTACGTGGGTTGTCAGCGATCGACCATGTTGAACAGGTCTGCGAGGACTATGTGCTGGCAAAGCAGAAGCGCACGGCATTCCCCAAGTCTGCAAGGTACCGAGCTCAGGAGGAGCTCGAGCTGGTTCACGGTGATCTATGCAGGCCCATCTCACCACCAACACCAGCCGAGAACACCTACTTCCTCCTGCTCGTCGACGACATGAGCCGCTTTATGTGGCTCATGCTTCTTCGTTCCAAGGCAGACGCACCAGTGGCGATCATGGCGTTCCAAGCCCGCGTCGAGCGGGAGTCTGGCAAGCAGCTGAAGGTGCTTTGCACTGACCATGGGGGTGAATTCACCTCCGTCGAGTTTGGTGAGCATTGTGCAGGTGAAGGAATCGAACGACACTTCTCGGCATCGTACTCGCCACAACAAAATGGTGTCGTGGAACGTCGGAACCAGATGATCGTGGGAATGGCCAGGAGCATCCTGCACGCACGCGGTGTGCCAGCGCAGTTCTGGAGAGAAGCGGTGCACACTGCCGTGTTCCTCCTCAATCGAGCACCGACGAGCGCGCTCGCTGGGCAGACTCCGTTCCAAGCTTGGCACGGAAGGAAGCCAGCCGTCCACTTCCTAAAGGTGTTCGGTTGTGTCGCCTACGTCAAGCTCCGCCCGCGCCTTACCAAGCTCGATGATCACGGGTGCAAAGTGGTCTTCATCGGCTATGAGGCAGGCTCCAAGGCGTACCGCTTCTACGACCTCATCAGCGCATGCATCATCATCTCCCGCGACGCCATCTTCGACGAGGGAGCTGGGATTGGAACAGCACCTCAGCTAATCTCAGCCTAGAGCCATTCACCATCGAACAGGAGTACGAGGTCCGGCGCCATCGCACTGCACCGCCTCCACCAGCCCTGTCGACGCCCGTGCACGAATCATCGGCCGCACCAAAAGCAGCCTCCCCCCACACTCAGCAACTCCGATCGCCTCTGTAGGGACGCAGATTGAGTTCGCTATACCACCTAGCGTCGATAACAATCTTGATGCAGATGACGATGAGGGCGTGGAGCATCGGTACAGGATGCTCGATGGCATCCTTGGCGTGGATGCCGTGCCCGTGCTGGCTCATCGTGGCGCCGAGGAAGCTGAGCTCCATGCCGTCAGCATGGAGGAGCCAAGGACACTGAAGGAGGCGGATGGTGACCCAAACTGGGCAACCGCAATGGAGGAGGAGTTGAAGTCGATCCGCGACAATAACACCTGGTCACTCGTGGAGCTTCCCTACGGACAGCGCGCCATCGGCTTGAAGTGGGTCTATAAGGTTAAGCGCGACGAGAACGGCAGCATTGTCAAGTACAAGGCACATCTCGTCGCCAAGGGCTATGTGCAGCGTGCCGGCATTGACTTCGAGGAGGTGTTCACACCCGTTGCTCGTTTGGAGTCGATCTGCTTGCTTCTTGCTATTGCGGCGCACTCCGGCTGGTCCGTCTATCACATGGACATGAAGTCGGCGTTCTTGAATGGCCAGCTCCAAGAGGAGGTGTACGTTCAGCAGCCGCCCGGGTTCATCGATGACAAGCACAAGAACAAGGTGCTCCGACTCCACAAGGCGCTATACGGTCTTCACCAAGCACCTCGCGCATGGAACCAGAAGCTCGATGCCTCGCTGCTGGGACTCGGTTTTAGCCGCTGCATCAATGAACACGAAATGTACACCCGTGGACAAGGAGGAGGGCGCCTGATCGTAGGCATGTACGTTGACGACTTAATCATAACCGGTGGTGATGTAGGTGCAGTGGCCAAGTTCAAGTTGCAGATGAAGAACACTTTCCGTATGAGTGACCTTGGTGCACTCTCCTACTACCTCGGTCTGGAGGTCACATAGGGAGCTGCCGGGATCACTCTCCGGCAAGGTGCTTACGCCGCCAAGATCTTGGAGAAGGCAGGGATGACTGGTTGCAATCCTTGCGCCACCCCTATGGAGGTCAAGCTCAAGCTGCTCAAGGAGGGCACAACACCGAGTGTGGACGCCACTGAGTACCGCAGCATCATCGGGAGTCTCAGGTATCTGTGCAATTCGAGGCCCAATCTGGCGTTTGTTGTGGGCTACCTGAGCAAGTTCATGGAGGCACCAAGGCAAGAGCACATGGCAGCTGTGAAACGTGTCCTCCGCTATGTGGCGGGTATAATGCACTGGGGTGTCCATTATCACCCTGGAAGGAACAAGGAAGCAACGCCGACGCTGCTGGGGTACTCTGATAGTGACCTCGCGGGAGATATCAATGACCGAAAGAGCACCAGCGGGCTCATGTTCTTCCTCGCTGAAGGTCCAGTCGCCTGGCAGTCGGTGAAGCAGAAGGTTGTCGCGCTGTCGTCTTGTGAGGCGGAGTATATCGCGGCAACAGGAGTAGCGTGCGAGGGGGTCTGGCTGCCTCGTCTTCTGGCTGAGCTTGTCGGAGGCAAGATCCTCGCACCCAAGATCAAGGTGGACAACAAGTCCACCCTCGCACTCATGAAGAGAACCCAATACACCACGACCGGAGTAAGCACATTGATGTCAAATTCCATTTCATCCGGGAGTGCTGTGACAGGGGCTGATCGACGTCAAGTTCATCGGCACCGAACTGCAGCTGAGTGACATTCTTACCAAGGCACTCGGCAGTGTTTGTTTTCAAGACCTTCGTCAAGAGATCGACATGGCGTAGGTGACTCAGGAATTAGGAGGAGAATGTTAGAATAAGTCCTAATCATTTAGTTCCGTCAGTTTGTTTGTTTCAGATAGGAACGAGCTATGCGTGATTAGCGCGCATGACTCGCGTCGCATGCGGCACGTCCCAGGCCATTGGGATGGCAGTGGTTGAGCACGAACGTGCCGCGTTTTCCTCGGCTATTCCAAGCCGTGCAATCTTGCATGTATTTCCCTTTTATATATTCAGTTCAATATAATCAGTTCAAAGCTGCCGGTTTTAGCAGCACCACATCCTATGTCCAGATTGTGTTCGCGTTGTGTTTTTCACTCACCCTCTCTCGCTCGTCTTTGATCGGGATTCTGTCACGCCGCGTGCAAGGCGCAGTACCCGCGCGCCCGCGTCCGCGCCGTGCGCGTCGAGCCCGCCACCGAGGGCCGCGAGGCCAAGTGACCATCCTCGCCGAGTCCCAGCGCCGCGGCGTCGAGCTCCTTTTCATCTGCCACCGCCGCGTCTCCTCCTTCCTCGGGTACGTACATACAAAAACCGGCGCCATCACCATCGACCGATCGCTGGAGAGATGAAAACAAACAGTATCATTTTATATTATTTTTTAAAAAACGGTTGAAAATGGTCGGTAATTTTTTATATTTATGAATTTAGACGAGACTTCGACGTGCATGCGACAGTGACACTATTGATGTCTTCGTCGTCGTTGTGTTTGTGATCTGCTAGGTTGAGGAGCCCGAGCGGGTCGAGCCGAGGGCACGACAGCATGGCGGAGTTCTTGATCAAGCACAGCAAGTGCGTGTGCGTGAGCGTGCAGAGCAAGGGGCAGAACGCCGGCTACCTGCTCAACACCAAGACACAAGAAATTTTGGCTCCTCGCATGAGCTAGTGACCATCCGCATGCTTGCAGATGCAGCTTCATATATACATATACACCAGCTAATTAATCGATTGAACAAAAGCTCCAAACTTTTTTTTGCAGCTTGTGTCAGATATACGATCGATCGAGTTTCATTTGCAACGGCAGGAACAACGGAATTGAAAAGCAAAATAATTAAGGTTTTTTTACTGAGACAATGTGTACATGTGAGACACAAGATGGGATTGAGAGGTCAAATACTACTACATGGGCGTCTGCTATGTGTATATGCATGTAGTAAGAATTTTTTGTTTTATATGTGGAGATCATGCTCACGGATGGTTATCTTAATGCTAATTCATTCCTCTTGGTTACTTAATTACTATAGCTCTATATACGCTGCTATGTGCTACATATCATCTTTATATATAATTATGACCTACTAATTACAATTAATACTATAAAGAAGCCCTTAGGTGAAGTCACATCATCAAGGATACATAAGCCATTAGATTTCATCTTGACGGTCTAGGATATTTTGGGTTTGTAGGCTGTAGGGAACTACATGCTACTAGCCTTTAACAAAAGCTCACTCAAAAATAGAACTGCAATTTCGAAATTTTAACAGAGTAATTCTTGGTATCCTCACATTTTACAAAGTTTATCCTATATAGTATAGAACGTTCTCTGTAAATTCCCACAGCAATACGTGGGGTACCACCTAGAAATGTAGATGCATGGATCAATATATTGTTGGGGATGAACATTGGTTTAATGTTTTTCAGTATGATCTTCATTGTCATATCTAGATAGAATAGACAACCAATACAGTAGGTTATCTATTTAACTTTTCAATAAACACCAAGAGTTTGCACTCATGTTCACTTATACAGCGTGGCATACGCATGTGGATCATGGGACATAATGGGATCATTCTACCTAAAAATTCCAAAAGCATGGTCCATATGCCTGTTTGTCTGAATCCCATTGGAAATCTTGGAAACCTTCGGATGAGTAACCGTTCTGTTCTTCAACCATACACTCTGAGCCACTTGAGAGGTCATCTTTTGGTAAAGAGTAGTCCGTGATTTCCATGCATCCGTCTTGATCGAAATACTTCGATCTTGAAGAGTGGTTTTGTGTTTTGAGAGTGGTGGATGACACATTTGCTCCATCCCTGCTTCTTGTTGGAATCGATTTCTTCATGTGCATCCTGTATTTCTGCATTGGTTCAAATGTCAGGTTTTATGGCTGTATATATTCAACCGAATGATAACAAAATTGAACCGAACTACAAAAAAAAAGGCTATACATACATGTATGTATGTATATACGTGTATATGTAGGTATGTATGCATGCATGCATGTATGTATGTGTGCAGTACATGCCGTCAAGGGGTTTAAATTCACTTGCGTTTGTACACTTATGAGCCAATATTTCATTTGATTGAATAAACATGTATACATTTTGTAAATGCTAGTTTTGATTTAACTGCGAAGTAATTTCTGCTCTTGTAATATATAAGGCAGTAATCTATATATTAACTTCCTATGTATAAAACATAATAAAACCTTGAACAAACTAGCCGATTTAACTGTACTTCAGAGTTTGCATCAGCATTAAACCTACAGGTGATTTAATTCTAGCTAGTAAGTTTATGCAGAGTATACAAGCTACAACCACAGGATTGGGAATTGAGTTGTCTTGCCATATGGCTAGGACAGGAATAAATTAAATAACTCACTGAAATTACCTGCAGATGACTGGCAACTTGCTCTCTTGTCAAATGTTTGACCTTCATTATCCCCAGTATCTTCTTTGGAACTGCCTCTGCAAATAAAGTATACACTACTACATATTAAAACAAGGAAATACATACTACAAAATTAATGTACATGCATGTAAAACATCGGGTAAACTATATAGATAACATATGAAAAGTGATGTTAATAGATTGAAATGATACTGCAAAAAGAAGTTTAATTTGATAGATCACTCACTGTCTTCTCCAAGGAGGTTCACTGCTGCAATGAACTGACGGTGCAACTGCGCGGTCCAGATCAGCCTAGACTTTTTGAGGTCTCGTATGTCTGTGATCTCGCCATTGTTGTTGTCCATGTCTCCTGCCTCATTTTCTAGTGGCGCTGAAGCTTCGGTGGCCGTTCTTGTGATAGCTGGAGTAGCAGGAGCCATGGCTGTTAGAGGATAGAGCTGTTCGAGATTTCCAACCATATGATTATTGTTCTTGTTGTGCTCTCGCATTTGCTTCCGGAACACATGCTGCCAGATGTTGCTCAGCTCTTCGATTCTCACCGGTTTTAGCAGGAAATCGGAAGCACCATTCACGACATACTTCATCACTGTACTTGTGTCTCCTCTTGAAGCCATAACTGTTAGAAAAACACAACAGGTTCCCTGTGAATGATTTTATTAGGGTGTAGCTTACTAGCAATATGATATATATGTATATTAATATTTGACCCAATCCCAAGCGGTACATGGCGTAAACTAAGAAAATGTATGGAGAAAATGAAGAAACTATACTTACTCACTGTAGGGATGCCAAACTTGGATGTTACTTCTTGCAGAATGAGCAAACCGTCTTCAGTAGGAAGGAACGCATCGCTGATTATGAGGTCAACTCTTTGCAGATTGTCCAAAATGAAGGACATAGCTTCTCTGACATTCTTATATGTTGTAACTAGAAGCGGGGGAGGGGGGGGGGGGGGGTACTAATATAAGGTACATCAGAAAAAAAAAGGCTGGTATAAAGTATTTGTAAGATATAAAAGCATTTCATTGTTGTCGTTAACTACACAAATATCTGTAACTTCATGCATATATGCAAATGCTACTATAAATACTACCTCTGTTTCTTTTTTTACTGGACCTTTTTGACATCGACGGTCTCTAAAGCACATATCTCATCATTACCTTTTCTAATTATATATTTATAGAAATTTTTTAATATATAACAAAGTATTTTTCATGACAAATCTATTAATGCCATTTCATATATTAAAACATAATATTTTTAATTTATTAATAATTTAAGAGTTCGAGGTTTGACTGTTTTAGAACAGAGATATTAATTATTTCCTTGGAAAATGTTCTGAACACAAACTTGTTTTCTTTATGTTTTATTGAAAATATGCATTTTCTAGAGAACACATATATTTTAGTTTCACTTTTATCTAAAATCTCGTGTGGGGGACTGTTAAATAAAAAACACCTGTTAGGAGAAAATCTATAGCTTAATTTGACATCACAATAACTGATTTTATATCTTCCAAAATTGATCCTGGCTAGAAAGCGCAACCCCATGGTGACTGGTGAGGAAAAAGAAATACCTTTTTTTTTCTTAATGCCCTATACTAATACCACCCATGCCTCCAAGACATTAACTTGGAGTTCTGTTTGACAAATTAAATGGGAATAAATTAATGAACTATTTTAAGGTATATACAAGGATTCTCATGTTTTTTTCACTTTCAAAATTAGTTAAATAAAGCAGCTAAAACTTTAAAGCAAATGATAATCTGATGACAGACTTCATACTTGACTATATTTCATGTACCTGTTAACTAAAACACGTACACATTACCAAATTTGTTTTAAAAATAAGAATCACATACACATTTTATGTGACCCCCAAAAGTAGCATATTCATTTGTATTTATGTATCTGTAACATATTCTAACTCTTTTATCTGAATTGTTTTCTATGTCAAGGTAGAGTAAAAGTATGGGTTAAGGGGTAGGCATGCAATGGTGTATACTACATTATATAGGATTATATATCTTGTATTATGTGAAGCTAAATGAATTTAAATAATATAAAAAAATAATGATCTTTATGTGCATTAAGTTAATTATCTTGTATTTTGCATTTTTACATCATTTTTAGGACAATATATGTAACACCAACATAGATGACATGCATAAAGTCATGCCTAGTCAGCTTGAAATATGCATTTGTAAATCAGTGTAAATATCTCAAGTGGTAGATAGTCAGGAAGCAATGAATTAATACAAAAACTCATTGCTCATTAGTGGTCTATATCTATGCATCAGTAACTATATTAACTATGCATGTCAGAAGCTAGCCATCCTTTGCTAATTCTGTGGTAGAAATATTATTACCCTTGTAACTGCACATCAGAAGTAAATCTTCCATGGACGACAAGTATGAATGGTGGTTATCGATGACCAGAACACTGAGGCCAAAAGGCCACAGTTCTTGGTGATCCATTATAACCCTATAATTAGAGTTAAACGAAACTTAACGATATGCTAGATGTGTGCTATAACTAATATAACTAGCTAGCTCTTTAAGATATGCTTATTCGCAAAAGAAAATGTTTAGATACTGAAATACCATCATCTCCTTTTTTAATAATAATTAACAAGATTAATGGACTATGCTTTAGGTTTAACAGAACGTACGATATATAGGAGTATATCGAGTAAACATGAAGCATGGAATGCGCATGCATGCAGCACCGTACCTTATATATTAAAAAGAAGTAGCACTAAATTCAACAATGCTAATTGCAGTTAACAATAGGACAGAGAGATATCTAGATATTACATGGACACTTCATGCGTATATGAACTTAAGCAATATTAATGAATTCATTAGCCTTCTTCTGCATTAATTCAAGAATAATTTAAGCAGCCACATGTGTATATATATGCTGCTAACCATCCAGGCAAAACTGACCAAACACACAAGCAATAATAATAATCACCTCCCATGCATGAAAACCCTATCATCGATTATTAGTACATGTTAATAAGACTATATATGATATCAGCTACTATATATGCATGTCGACGACGTACATATATACCTCTTCCATGCATGTAATATCGAAGAGAAGACTTACTATGACAGATAATCGACAAGCCAACCAGGCAGCTTTCACCACGTACAGGCAGTTCTACCTTTTGGTTCAGAGGTTGAAACCCAGAAGGTAACTCGAATCAATATGTATAATAATTATTATGAGAAAAAAAATCCAGCAATGTGTGTGTGTGTGTGTGTATGTCTATAACAATCTTCTCTACCAGCTAGTTTGCTCCTGACGACGGTGTGAGATCACATGCATGGAGATGCATCATGCATGGCCAATCAGAAGCCCCAGCTTCCGTGGTGCTAGCTGGTATAAGGAAGAAGAAGGGCTATATGAGCTAGATATATAGATGATGCCAGGGAGTGCTGGGAAGAATATACATCTCTTAGCTTTTTGGGGTTTGGGATCAGGGCAAAGAGACTATAATGATCCATCGGTTGTGGACGGCCATGCGAGACGTGGAGCTCCCCTCCTCCACAACCGCAAGGCGCGGCGGAGGGCGGTTGGGAACATATGCACCGGTCACCGTCGGCGAGAATACACACGCAATCATGCATACGTAGGAAATGGATTATAAGACCTAGGATATATGCATGTGTCATTGTTTGCTTTCCTGTTGTCCAATTAGTTATTAGGTTCCAAAGAAATTAAGAAAACATATATAGATAGTGTTGCAAATATATATTTCTTCATGGATCTACATATGAAAACAAAATCAACTGTAAATGGTATTGCACTTTTAGTAGTTCGATTTGTTACCTTTTCTTTCTCCCAAGTGCAGATCAGATATGGTATTTTGTTTGTTTGCGGAGGGAGTATAGCATAATCATCTCTGCTGTGTATTTTTAGAAGAATTATAACTGTTTTGAGCATATGAGTTAAAAAATGATAGTATGTGTCCTTGAAAGCTTACAGTAGTTTCTATGCATTTTTTGAAATGGTTTATATTATGCATTAGGATAAGGCATGTTACTTTATGAAATATTCCTGTCACCACTTCTACAATAAGAGATATCCTGTACCCTTAATCTCTAGTTGTTTAAGATTATATTGTGTCCTTGTCCTTGGTAACCACTTTATATATTCATAATTATTATGAAAATATCCTAATGAGATAAGACTCAGTTTGTGGTTGCTGTGCTACGCTGCGCTGCGCTTATTTTTTAAGTTAACGTAGAAACTAGAAGGTATAGTTTTGTTTGACATAGTGAATTACGATTAAACAACTTTCACGCCTCTCTCAATTATTTTTTTTATTTTATACAGTAACAATACTTGTGTTGATTTGAAATATTTAAAAGAAATGCAGTTTGCCAAACGTCAAAATGTCTAAAAGCTATTGGCGCAAACAAGATCTTAAAATTCACTGCAACATCAAACATAACTTTAAGTATAGAGATAAAACCCTAATTATCTAGGTTTGTCTCTACCCCTGGACAGGTTGGCAGCCTGGCATTGCTTTGATTAGGAGTAACTTTTCTTAAAAAATAGCCATAAAAATAGACGACTGAGATAATATTAAAAGAAAAGAATCGTAATGAGGATGAAAAGAGATGATCTTTCTGTCTCCCGGCCGTAATTTTTATCGTCCATTGGATGGAATTCAGAAAAAAAACAAACACGCTACGGCCTAACGTATCCAGAGGTGGTCCCGATGAATCCGAGACCTCCAAAAAGTCCTAGCCTAAGGATATAAAAAGAAAAGGAAAAAACTCATGAAAAGAGAAAAAAATGTTATTAATATACCATGATATACGTTTAACAATTTAATATTATAATTGTATTATATATTGGTATATTACATTTACAATATTTAAAAGTTTATGTAAATTGAACCATCTGCACTTAAAATTCTAGATATGCCGGCACCAACATATATAGTTGCTAGGTCTTTTTGCTTTAACCTGTTTTTGCACACACAACTTTAACTTTTATCCGCCGATATGCTAGCTGCACGTATATACATATCCGTTCCAATCCAAGCAGGACATAGATAGATAGATAGATAGATAGATAGATAGGAGGTACATGTACAAATGCTGGCCAGGGAAAACGGTTGGAGCCATTTCTATCGCCCATGTGAACAAAGTGGTATTTCACGTGACACCTATAACGACGTGCATCGGCCGGTCACAGTAAAAAAAGGTCGGTGAACTGATCACTCTGTTAATTTTGGTCATATATATTCGCTGGTGCTGCATGATGATCTAACCAGCAAACCCGATTCTAAAATAATATATTTTAATTTAATGGGTTAAATTTTGTTTACCCTCTCAACTATCAAAAAAAATTAATTTACTTCACTTAACTACAAAATCAGACAAATTACATCGCTCAAACAAAATAACCCTAGCTCTATGAGATGGTTTTAATTCTACATAATATGACTATGGATGAGCGTGGGGAAATCCATGGATATCCTGTGGTTGGCTCTATTTTAATTCAATAAATTATGTTTTATTTTTAACATCAACTTAGTTTATTGAATTCAACTAGAACTAGCCTTGAATTATCTGTGGGCTGACACATACCCATCCCTATATGTGTGGCAATCCTCAACGGTTTAATTAAAAAAGTTTAGTTGGCCTTACTTGTTATTGTCTCATCTAACCTTCTCCCTCCATACACCCCCTCTTGACGTCTATAGGGTGTCTTGATGAAGGGTGGAGATCGACGAGAGAGCTAGAGCTCATAGGAGAATGATCAAGGTCTGACAGTGCTCAAGAAACATGATGAGAAGAAGACCCCATTAGCCACCAGATCCAATCACGTCACACCCCACCACAGTAGATCTAAGGTTCTTGCTACACTGCACCCACAATGGTAAGGAGTAGGAGGAGGAGGCCCATATTGGTCACCAACTGCTACACCTTCCTCCTTTTCGTGTCTCATTATGGCATCATTCATGAGGGTGGAGTCAGGGACGATAAGGTGTAGGGGAGGAAAGAAGTATGTTCCATGTCAACCCTATAGTGTTCGATGATAGATCTACGATGGAGTGAAGATGAAAGTTGAGGAGGAGACTACAACGGTGGTGAGGTTGCACGTGTTTGCCATGCTGGGGAAGAGAAGGTTGCTTGCCATCTCATCCTCATCCTCGAGCTTAAATCCATCATCTATCTCTTATCCTTCAAATAAGAAGCTCCTCCCATGCGGTGATGGCATAAGACAAACAAGGAGCTCTAGAAGGGGAGGAGCAACACAATCATCGTCCTTTGGCAACATCTTGGTTGCCACTCTTTTCCACATGTGTACTTGCCTCCATCGACACGCTTAGAGAGAGATAGAAAGAAACATAAGAGAGATAGGTGGATGCGTCGTTGGATTGACATGTGGGGCTAGCTAAACTTTTTAATTAAATATGTTGACTAGATTTCCACGTATGTGCCACATAAGACCAAAACCACTCCACACTAGACTAGAGGTATTTCGTCTAGATTAAATAATTAAAGGGTGTGATTTGTCTAGTTTTATAGTTGAAAAAAAAGTAAATTGTACTTTTTGCGATAGTTGAGGATTAAATTAGACTTAACCCCACTTTAATTTATTTTAAGTGAGCACACGCCCATATATTACACATATATGATAGTAAATTTATGCACAAATTTGGATAAGCTAGAACCATTACTCCTACAAAATATAGGTTTAATTTGATTAAGGACAGGCTTGGGCTAGTCCTGGTTTCTTGAAGGCTTCTCTACCTAAACCTAGCCCAAAATAGCTTTTGGACGTAATTGGGTCAGGCCGGATTATCTCAGGTCTCTACAACACAAGCTGAATTTGTATTGCTATTTCTCGGGGCCAACATTATAGTTTTGGTAAATTTTCACATATTTTAGGGTTTGTAGATTTCCACTCATGGACTCTGTTTCACATATGCAGTGAATAATATTTGACTGATATATGAATAATTAGCAATATGTTGTATGTTGTTCACCTTCTGTAGATAAGAGAAAAGGTTGAAAGATTTTCAAAATTCCATTAAAAAGTCTTTGAAATGGGATTTTTCATAGTTTTTTTTTTGAATACGAACAAAGTCTTATATCATATTTTTCAACTCTTGATAAATTTCTTCTGTATACCAACCAAACCGATCTGTAAATCAAGGCATAATTAACGGGAATTGCATCCAAGCAAACCGACGCACAAGCATGCAATTGTTGATAGTACTCTATAAACCATTATATGTATCAATAATCAATATATTCCTTATTATTATTGATTGTTGTTAATTATGTGGCATATGTTTTATTAAGATTCTGGCCATGACAAGCAATATCTGTAATATAGCAGTGAATATAGTTACAAGGTGGATTTTAGTAGACTAATAAGCCACGCCCTCTTGAAACCTAGAGCTAGCTATTTTCTCCTTTAGGCATCTTCGGTTTAAAAGATTTTTAAAGAAAAAAAATTGGACTGTTTTCTTTAAAAATCTTATAAAATACTGAAGATGTCCTCAACTGGTGACACCTTTTACAGCTGTGCAAGAAGCCTTTATCTTCTTTATTTATTTGTTTTTGGTAGATAACTATGTATTCGCATTCGGGCGATGCTGCAGGGTGAAAATGTTGCTATTCCTGAAACGGTGCTTGGTTTTTTACATAATCAAGCTTTCTTTTTCGAGGCTTGGTTTATATTGAAAATGTTGCAATTCCTGATGTCTTGTTTTATTTCCTGGCTTCTTATTCTACTGTTCTAAGCACATCATGGCACTATTATATGTTGTCTTCTTGCACAAGATGTGATTGCAAATTATGGTGGTGCATGCTTGTGCCTTGGTACATGCTGGTGTGTCATCTTGCTTTGGTGCAATTCCCGTCCATTATGTCTTGATGTACAAGTCTTTCATGCCTCAATGTTTGATAGTATTTTATCAAATTATATTTATTTAGTTTTTGTCTTAGGTTTTTAAAAATATTCTATGTTTTTGTTTCTTCTTGGGTTTTTCAAAGCAATATATCTTAACTCTTAATAATGTGTTTTCCTATTTCAATACTTTTGAAACTTTCGTTCAAAACAACCCCTTAATAACAAAGTAGCATGCATTTAATTGCTGGAATGGCCATGGGCTCACCCGCGGATAATACTTGGCCCACTTTATATTTTAACTAAATAAATTAAGTGTTTTACTTTTTGACTATTTAGTTGAATCAAAATAGGCTAACTATCACTCCTGAACGGCTATTTGCGATTTTGGTTTTACAGGACCTACTTTACACGTCTTCAATGTTGAAAGAACAAAAATAGGAATGTGAAAGAATCCCTTGAAGTTACACGCCTTGATAATCACCACAATAATCACCCCAGCACGATCCAGTTGTAATAGGTTCTACACACTGCAAAAAAGAGAGAGGATTCAACAACTCGCAACTCGTTGAACAGCATGTCCAATGTTGGAGCAATGAATCTGAATCTGACAAGAGCATGGAAACGAACTGCATGATGGGCACCTCACAGACAAATTTCAGAATGTGGAAAATAATGAAAAATATCTGCATTTTCTTCCATCTCCCAATTAATACTTCACTTCTCTCTTTCCCTTCGCTTTTCTTTATAACATATATATCTCTCTCTCACACACACACACACGACACATGGCCATGCCGCACAATCGACCGACCAACTCAAAAGGAAAACTCGCGAGAACAGCGAAGACATATTCAGACACACAAATTAAGGTAGAGAGGAGAGGGGAAAAAAAGGATGATACCCCTTTCAATTAGGTTCATCCACAGCCAAGAATCAGACTTGCCTACCACTAGGCACAAGCAAATCCATCAAGTGATCACCTCGCTCCTCTTGAGCCTACCTACATCTCCACCTCCACCTCCACCACCACCTGAGCAATCCTTCTTCCACCTCAGCCTCCTGCACCGCACTCGTTGACATCGATCGCCGCCTTGCCGCGCCGCCATCAACGAAGAACCTTTGAGAATTGTCACAGCTAGAGAGGATTGAGATATGATAGCTAGCTAGCGAGGCAGGGACAGAGGCATGAACAAATGGAAGAGAGGATGTGGGCAGTTTTCAAACTGCCCCTGCCTCTCTACTTGACAAGCGACAGGCACTTGCCACACCTCAGGTTTGGGAATTAAACTAATGGCAATGATTAGGGCGTGGTGAAGAGAAAAAAGTTCTCTTGGAATCTACATCAGTGGACTAAACCACACAAGTTGGGATCTTGAGAAATCCTCCCTTTTGTATCACCATCCACTGTCATGGAATCAAAAATTCACCAATGGCCTTTCGTCAATAAAGGTGTACCAGATAGGTAGTCGTGTACTACCCAGGTTGGACAACAAGCTATTATATGCATCTCTTTTTTTCAACAGTTTAAGCTCCATTTAGAACGATAAAATTTGTTATAGAAGGGTTCGGTTTTTCGGCTCTAAGTTAGAGTGCGGAGTCTTTAATAGCATGGTACGATTCTTACTTGTTAGTCTCACAATTCCAAATATAAGTCATTTTAGTTTTCTTAACTTTTTTTTTCTAAGCGCAAGTTGTTTTAAAACTTCAGTCACTTCTTTTGTTTTGTTTCTTTGTTTATCATTGTCCAAATAAATGATATAAATAAACAATCATCTTTTCTACTGTAATATAAATGAAGGGCAACAGAGCAATTTAAATTATTTTCTTAACTTTTTTACTTTCAGCAAGTTTAAAACAACTCATATTTGAATTATAGAGAGAATACTCGCTACTGGGATTATTAAAAAAGGCACGTCTCATCACACTAGTTTAGGTGCTAATTAATTAACCAGACCGTTCATCCACTGTAGGTGGCGTATGGAGATTATTATTATTGTCAAGGAGCAGTTGCATCATTTGATGAAATCTTGTGGAGCAACAGCAAGTTTACCAGTCTTTGGCGGTCCAGTTTCCTCAGATTTCAGCAACAGTTGCGATGCATGTACTCACTCTCCATACACGAGTATAATCTGTAGGGGTTTCAACAAAAATTAAAGTTAAAATTATTTTGATGTTGCTGGAAGTTTATTTGATTGAAAAAGATCACACCTAAAGATGCAACTACCAGTAAACAATAAATGCATTGGTTGGATGGATTAGGGAAATAGTATTCCATAAATGTTTATATTTGTAGATAAATTTCAAATGCTAGAAATCTTAATTTTTATGGATGGAGTGAGTACATTCCTGATCTTCAATACTGAGGCACATAAGAAAATTTGAAAACATTTTGTCTAAAAATATTGCTTGCCACAGTTCCACTATAAAATTGCCACAATTCCTACATATATCTGGATATTTACAATGGGTAATTATTTTTTAAAGAAAAAACGAGAACTAAGAAGCAAATTTGTACGTATTCTTTGGTTTATCCTCGCAATAAAATAAAATAAGTTTCGCATGGATTTTTCTGTGAAGGCACTAGTCGCTTAGAAGAACGTTGTGATTCTAAAGCAAGGCATAATCTTCTGTTATCCAACATGCTGATCTCTTTTGTTAGAATAAACTGTGGGACTACACTAGTACTAGAGGTTAAGAGGGGAATGAGAATTTAGGCGTTCATGCGTGCTCACCAGAGCAATAGATAACACACAGCAAAAGCAGGGACCCCTCTTCTTCTGCCTTTTAATTGCTTTTTTAGCTTACTGCGTGCAGATGGAGATGCAATTGCGGAATCAGTGGGCCAACATGATTCTGTATTTCTATGCAATACCAAACGCTAAAGTTATCCTACGGCGGGCATGGATGGATAACACTTATTCCCACCACACACCGTATTAACAAAGGAGAATTTGAACCTAGGCCATATTTGGAAAAGAAGTATAGAAATTCTAAGGATTTGAAACTTATGAGAAGATTTCCTATAAAGCCTTTTGGAAGAAATTATTGATCCCTATAAATTCCTATGAAAATGGGCTGTTTTAGAAGAATTTTGCATTAGTTCTTACTTGTTACATCATGTTTTCTTCTTTTTCTTGTGTCCTAAGTACTTTCTTTTGTGGTATGTCTTTCAAACGATAGTTCCAAGACCTTCCTGTGTTTCTAAATCCCATAAGAATTTAATATGTATAATATTGTATTCCTACTTTTTTTTCCTATTTTCGTGTTTTAACAATCCTGTATTGTAAAGGAGTTTGGATTGGCCATCACATGGTAGCACCCATCAACCGGGCACTAGCCAAACTGACAACAAAAGACTCTTTGTGGCTATCAGTTTAAGCTGATAAAGAAGAAAGAATATGAATCTAGATTTCTAAGTCCATCAACCGTGTTATTAGCCAACTAATCCTATGAGACTCCTTGCGATTTTATGTTTTAAAATGTGTGGTGCAGATGAACACACAGAGGCAGTCCATTCAGCAACATTCTGATTCACTACCTAGCAAAGCTAACGCTTTGTATGAACTGTGCCTAGCACTAGCTGATCGTTTGAGTTACGAGGGATAAGCAGTGGAAAAATAAATAAATTTTTGTATGTGTTACTAACTGTTTAAAAACAAATTCTGAAAACTAAACTATGATAAAAAAAACTCTAAAATCAACTCTAATATTAAGTTTTAAAATTTAAATTTTGATTATGGCTAATAAGATAATAAGTAGACGATGAGAAAAGAAGTTTCGCTAAAGCATAAATGAAAAAAAGAGCAACTGTTATAGTTAGTTAGGTAGATGCGACAAACCTCAGCTTGCAACAGTAATATGCGCACAGAGGTCAGCAAAATCATTTGTTTGACACCTATACATGCATGATGAAAAGCTTGGTTTGCAGATGGACATGTCATGTTTAGATCACATAAATCCATAGTGGATATGAGATCACTGTTGGATTTGGACAGTGGCTGGCAGCCTAATGCCTGTGGCCATTATGTATTGGGAATCAGTCATGAGTGCTGATGTGTAAGTACAGGTGAAAGTTCACGAATGGATTGTGACAGGATTCTCCTATGAATAATGCAAGAGTTTTGCCTTCTTTAAAATGTAGAGCAGATAAACTCAGCTAACCTTTTTCCAGTAGATGGGTTAGTAACAAAGGCATATTATTAGTCTGTCGTAACAGCGAATTCTCCTCTTAAAAATACATTACCCAGCAACCATTTAAAAATACTATTGACGCAAAATATTCTGCAACCCTAAACAGAATATCAATTCAGAACAACTGTTAAATTTCTACCAGAGTTCCCTTGACCTATCACTGATATGAAGATTAAAAACGCGGACGGACCACTGATCTGAATTAAGTGAACTAAAGTTTATTATAGTGACGAACGGCAAATAGTACGATACAATCCTAGCCAAAGTTGTCTCATCGAGGCTTATGTAGGGTCTTCCAGATTTTCTTTGTGTACATTGTTCTTTTCTTCACATTCAGGTTCAGACAAAGTGCTGGAATTATGGTACATCTCTCCACGCAGACACAACTTTGTTGAATGGGAACAAACAAATATTCCTTCGTGAAGAAAATGTGCCCAATAAAGCAGGGAGGCCTTTGGGATCTCAAGGACATGGAATTTTTTAAATGTTTTTAGGACATATGGATTAATGCAAAGTGAGGTGTTGAGGCAGCTACTTTTGTTTTTTGTTCTCTTAGACCCTTCCCATTTGCATCAAGGGTCAAGAGATGAGTCTTTTGGTGCCTCTATTTGTTTGTTTATCATTTTTTGTACAATTATAGTTGCATCAAGAGTCGGCACAGATAGGAAATTTCATGTTAGATGTTGATCGTATCTCTATATGTAGCTAATCATATAAATATAATACACATCTGCATTTATCATGGTCAGGCTCAACAGGTCAGAAGTTATTTTCAGTGGAAACCAACCTCCTTTAATTAATATTATGCAAAGATTCTTTAGAATTCTGAACTAGGTTATCGATCATACCTTGGTGAAGCTCCGCAAAGCTTATACGTCCTTATCACAAATCTGACGCTTCCAAATAATTATCCTTCTGTCAAACATTTGAGGAAAACACCTGTAAATTGCACAGCGTGATCTTAATTATGTTCTAAGCTTGACCAGGTATTGAAAGGTTTCACAGGTAAATTTGGAATAAGTAGTAGAGATATTTTTTGGGTTGAAAATCTCCAGTCCTACCTAGAATCTTTCTTTAGATTAGCACAAATTGAATCCCACCACCACAGTACACACCTGTCCTGAACTTCCACGTAGGAAAAGGCTGCCTTGACCAGCTGCTGTTGAGGATGTCCACAGAATTAAACAATTTTGTGCTAGGATGTCCTCAGTTTTGATATTCTAGGGCATGAACTTCAAATGCAGACCTGAAATCAGTGCAGGGTTGATCATCCAAAAGACTCCTAGTCTTTCAGAACCAAGTAGACTAGAGCTGAAACCTAACAAAACATCAAAATCACGATTCAACTATATCAATAACTGATTTCGAAGTATTTTTATTTAAGTATAGATCTTCAGATATATCTCACTCTCTTTCAAGTCACTTATTATCTCGCCATATTAATTTTGGTATTTATTTATCTATCTTTACATTATTATTTTAACTTAAAACTCTATAATGTACTGACGTCTCTGAGAATCTCCTTCAGACATGATCAAACCATCTCAACCAATATTGAACAATCTTTTCTTTAATTAGTGCTAACCTAATCGATCATGTATACTCTTGTTTTAGACTCAATCCATTCTTATATGACCATAAATCTAATATAACATGTACATTTCTATAGCACTCAGTTATTAAATATGACATATTTTTTAGGCCAACATTTTGTCCTATATAACACATAGCAGGTTAAATTACCGTTATATAAAACTTATCTTTTAACTTCCACGTTATCATCTTATCATAGAGGATACCAGATGCTTGGTATCAGTTCAACTAGCCCTTTTTAATTTCTACGTTATCATCTTATCATAGAGGATACTAGATGCTTGGCATCAGTTCAACTAGCCCTTTTTGATTCTATGGCAAATGTCTGCATCACTATCTCCATCTATCTATAGCATCAATTCTAGATATCGAAAAGTGTTCTTTTTATACACTACTTGGCCTCTTAAACTCACATCTCTCTCCTCGTGTGCGATTGTACCAAAGTCACACCTCAAGTATTCAGTCTTAATTCTGTATACTCTAAAACATTTGGACTCAAGAATCTACCATCATAACTATAGTTTTATGTTTACTCTTACGCGGTTCTCATCAATTAATACAACATCGTATGCTAAGATCATACACCAAGAAATATCCACTTATATATTTTTTGTAACTTCATCCATTACCAATGCAAATAGGTATGGGCTCAAGACCGATCTTATCAGTCCTATTTTAATCAGGAAGTAACATGTGTTATCATCATTTATTTAAATACTAGCTATAACATTGTTATACATATTCTTGATGAGAAAGACATACTTTATTGAAACTTTATATTTGTTCAAAGTTCATCACACAATATTTTTTAGTATTTTGTCATAAGACTTTTTTAAGTCAATAAAAACCATATGTAGATTATTTTTCTACTATCTAAACCGCTTATCTTATTAAGAAAATTACTTCAATGGTTAATCTTTTAGACATAAAACCAAATTGGTTCATAGATAATTGTGTCATTCCTCTCAAACGGTGTTCGATAACCTTCTTCCATAGCTTCATAGTGTGGCTCAATAACTTAATTCCTTGGTAATTAATATAACTTTAGATATCTCACTTATTCTTATATGTTGATACTAATATACTTCTTTTCTACTGCTTAGGCATAGTGTTCGATTGAAAAATACTGTTAAACAATTTGGTTAGCCATACTGTAACTATATCTTCGAAATATCTCCACACCTTAATTCGAATCCCATCAGGCCCATCGTCTTATCTTTTTCAAAAATTCTCTAATCTCAAATTCTTAGATTATATGCACAAAACTCTTATTAATATCATTCGAAGAGTCGTTTAACTGAACGGTGGTATCATCTTTCTTACTATTGAATAAATTATCAAAATACTCTTGTCATCTATGTCTAATCCCATCCTCTTTCAGCAAGAGTTACTCCCTCTCATCCTTAATACACTTAATTTGGTTAAAATCTATCGTCTTCCTATCATGAGCCCTAGCTATTCTATAGATGTCTTTCTCTCTATCTTTCATACTTAGATGTTGGTACAGATCCTCGAAAGCCCATCCCTTTAACTTTTTCACAGCTTGTTTTGCGATCTCTTTGCCACATTATCCTTCTTCATATTGTTCTCACTCTTATCATAATATAAGTATTTATAGCATTTATAATTTGCATATTTTTGTTCCACCAAGCAGAGTCTTTAATTTAGCATCCATTCTCTTTGTTCATTCTAAACACCTGTAAAGCAATCTTCCTTATATAAGTTATCTTTTCCCATATGTTATTTGCATCATCTTCTTCTTTTTAAAAGCCATCTTCGATAACCCTCTTTTTAAAGACATTTAATGTCTCATTTTAACTTCCACTACTTGTTCTTATATTTTTGACTTGTTTATCTCTACAAACATACACTAAAAAGCAAGAGTCGATCACCACCAGTTTAGTTAGAAAATAGCACATTCTCTAGATATCATCTTTTAATCCATATAAGCTCATTTATTCTCTCTTATCATAATTACAAAATAAATTTGGCTAGAGCATTAGCTGCTAAGTCACTAAATAACATACTCTTCCTAAAAAAGGTGTTACCTATCATCAGATCAAAAGCTATAGCAAAATTTAAAATTGTCTCCCTTCAAATTCCTACCACCATATCTAAAACCTTTATGTGACGTATCAAAATCCTGTATCTATTGCACCTACATAACCTGTATCTATTATACCTATATAACCATTAAAATCTTCTCCTATAAAAAACTTCTTACTATTAAGTATAGATTTAACCAAGCTATCTTCTAAAAATATATCTTATCACTCTCATCTTAATCTACTTAAGAGGTAAACACACTAATTAGTTTAAGACTATAATTAATAATAAGTTTAGCTAAGATGATTATATCGTATTGTCTTCTCACTTTCACTACGAATGTTCTTATTAATTAAAATTACTACTTCATTTCTATTTAAAATTGTTCCAATGTAACAAAACTTAAAACCGATATTTTCTATCTTCTTCGTCTTTCATTTAGTTTACATAATAGAATGGTAATAATAACTATTTTTTTAATCAAGAAAGCGGTATACATTGAATAGTGTATTCATTCTAATGTTTAAGTTAACGAGGCAGATACAGCTATTACAGAGCATACACACTTTCAACACGCTTCCAAGAGGCATGGCTCGCTTCTAGAATAATTGAGAGTTCACCGTTTATGCGGATCCCCGTGTAAGCTGATCATTTGATGTGCTCTCAAATATCTTGTCTGCATTCCCTACCTCAAAACCATCGCGCCTGTGGTGTTCCTTGACCTTCAGCAGTTATTAAACAGTGAGTAGTCGATCGGGATATTAGGATTCAGGAGAACAAACTGATACTTGCCAAGGAATATTAGAACATGTAATCATTCTATGCACGAGAGTTTAACGAAAATTACTTGCATGACAGTTTTTGTTGATAAACTAGTGTTTAGCAGGGTTTGCAATTTCGTTTCGAAATTCAGAGATTTTGGAAATTTCAGTCCCCTCCACCCCCAACACGAAACAGTTTTGTACAAAAATGTCAATTTTTTTCTTTTTTTGTGAATTTAGAAAAAATATTCAAGTTTGGCTGAAGTTTGTTTAAAATTCAAATAATTTCCAACCGAAATATTCTGAAATTTCTGTAATTTCGGCTTTGCCAGTCCCCCCCCCCCCCCCCCCCCCACCCCCTCCCCCCCAAAAAAAAATCTTGCCGTTCTGAAATTGTTAGCCCTGGTGTTTAGTAACAGACTGATACGAAGCAATATCTCTATGGGAAACTTGTAAGGTTAGTAACAGACTGATGTCCCCGTTGTAATATATTAGCACAGGGAAATAGGAATCTTGAAATGCAATGTTCCCATTCATGCTAAGCAAAATCAGTACAGTAAGATTAAAACATGCACACCTCTTCATTTTGCAAATCTTTGAATTGCGGGAGTACCAAGCGTTCAGCAAATTCAATGTAGGAACGAGGAATAGATTCAGTGATTCCATCAGCAAAAGTAAACAACTCTGAGTCAGCTACAGTTGAGCTTTGCTGGAGGAGACCATCAGGACTCACTGTTAAAAGGTATACAAAATGAGAAAAACAAGTGTTTAAATTAACTTCTCTGCAAAATGTAAAGTAAAGAGCACTAATATGCTTGATGCTACAATTTTGTCAAGGTTACACATAGTTGACATTATGCTCATTAAAGGATGTCTGTGTATATCTACTTATGGATATAGAGGCCAGATCTGTATCCATTATCTAAAAAATGCACATAAAAGGAATAATTGGACTCCATTAAAAAATACGAAAATATTTGGACCAAAGCTAACAGTTAATTGTCCTGGCTAGTAATCAACAAGCTACTAAAACAAAAGTTTCTAAAAAGTGTAGTTAAGAGTAATTCTTCTAAGAAAATTGGATTTTACAGTAGAACCAGCTGGGTATAAGAGGAGGTAATTCATTGAGAAAGTTATAATATGCATACAGTCAAGGAGCCACTAGCCCAAGACTCACTAAACACAATCTTATTATATCAGAATTTAGCAACAGACCTTTCAAAATCCCTCCTTCTGAACTTAACTTGAATCCATTGTCCTCTACAAATTTGTTGAACTTACTGATACTTCTGATATCTGATGCCAACCGATGAGTGGCAACCGTGGTATGATTTAGTGCATACCCATTTACAAGAGTCCATGAAGCATATTCACTTTCTCTAGTACCCAAAAGAAAAGAAAGAGCAAATGTTAATTGAATAAAGAAAGAGATGTACATAACTGCAAAGAAGGATGCCACTCAGGATGAACGAAACAGGCAATTTCATACCCGCCAGTATAGCACTTAAGAAAAGATGGATAAAAAATTATTTGCTAAACAACATAAACTTCAGTCAAAGACTCAAAGTATTAGAATGAGTACCTAGATAAAACCTGGAAATCAGAATAAATGGGCTTCTCCCATGTCATCTCCCCTGATGTACTTGCAAGAGTTGCATGTCTATTTCCTTTACCAGAAGTTCCAATGTATTTGTGTATAATTTCCTGCACAGAAAAACAACCATGTAAACGGGTTTGAGAACAGAAGGTATCTTCGCATGAGCAAAGAAAATGGAAATAAGAGTCACTCTAGTGGCAGTCATATCGGAGACCAAATCCAGCATCCATATAACCTACTTGATGCATGGACTGGTTGAATTTAAGACCTGGTTTCCAAACTAGATTATGTGACTTAGTATGTTTAGTGTAGAAATTTGTATTGAAGCTAACAGACTAACAGTTTTACAGAAACAACACAAAGTGCAATGACAATCCAGAAAACACTTGTTTTCTCCTTCTTTAAGCTTGCAAAACTGATGTCCCTTATGATTGAATGCACAATTGTTTACAGTGGTACCTTCTAACAAAAAATGGCCAAGCTAAGTAGATAAGCGCAATTACCTGGCTCTGAGCACTCAACTCATCCACAAGGAGTTCTGAAATGAATATCCTTGGCAAAGGCCCATAAATACCAGTTCCAGTGTATACATCATTAGTGGGAGGAGAAAACCATAGTGCTCTTAGCTTTTTTGCTGGAAACCTTAGTTCTTCACGAGGCACATAACCAAAGTCAGTAAAAAATTCAGCAAGTGAATTTATACCGTAACCATCAACCTGCAGTTGTCAAAGATAAAATATTACTTGTTTTTGCAGATCAACACTGCACAATTGCACATTTCGTATAACCAACCATGCATCAAAATTTAAACTGAATATCAATCTAATACTCACTCCAAATGTTCTGAAAGCAAAATGATCATAACAAATATGGTCCCCATCATAAGAACGAACAAGCTCCAGGATGGTTTTGGCGGTTGGATTCCTGCTCAAGTATACTTTCTCCATGTTTGAGATAACTGTCCGGAAAAATGAATCAGCGCCCTGAAAAGAAACAAAATTAAGACATTGCCCACTTCATTCCCTTGGAAATCTGAACAGTGAACATTCAGTAATCTACACACAAAAGCAAAAAAAAAACACCAAAGTACACTCCAGATATATATTATATAATATCTACTACTACTCTAACATAAATATGGGGAAAATAATGGGTTGGTCGTTCACAATTATAAATTTTAGACTATTGACATCAAAGTTTTGCATGCTGTGTCAAATATCCATTTTGAACACCATTTTAAACATTAATACTAACAAACCATGCCTACGGCACAGTCTTAACAATGTGGCTGACACTGACAATTCAGATTTGCAGCACGTTCTCCTCCATCTGTAACAACATCAAAAGAACAAGCACGTTCTATTCAACAAACTCTATAAAAAAAAGCTGTGCAATTTGGCCCGTAATCTCCAAAAATCCAAGTCTCGATTGTGTCATAGTGGCATACATGAGGTTTGTCCTAGAACCTAGATTAATAGCTCAAAGCTTTCTTTCTTTCAATAGTTCCATGACCAAGGACATGATCTATAGTCAAACGCATTCCCATGATGTTAATTGATCACTCAGCACTGTACGAGATATAAGTGTTGGTTGATCTCTCGGCAATGGGCCAGAGAAAAGCATTGTGGGCGAGGCTCACCCATGCCCATGCGTAACTAACCATGAGTGAGTCGTGAGCGTCTCTAGTGTGCACGCTTCTCATCCATGCGCGATGATCGGACGCTTGCCGTTCTCTAACAAACTTGCCCCCAATCTCCTCTAGCGCAATATTAAAAGGTGAGAGGCTGGCACGCAAGAAGGTGACGTTCTTTGTATAATAAGCCACTCCCAAAAAACTCTAAGAACTCTTGATCCTCACATGCGCAAGAAGGAGATTGAAGGGCGATCATCACCGTTCTCCGAATGGCGACTTCCATCGCCACTCCGAGCCAGTGCAGGTGGTAGCCAGAAAGACGACGGCATTTGCACCACACACCCCAACTCCAACACTAGTGCACCACTACTTCGGCACAAGCGATCCCGACAACTACCGCGGTAGCTCTAATGGCGTCAAGTTCAACTGGTCAGTGAATTTCGTATAATATTTATATGAGCTTGTATAAACTAATGTTAAGATTAAGATTAAAGTCCTACATTATAGTATCAGTGTGACCTTACGCCTATATTGTCCCATCATCGCACTTTTCTTAAAGGCCTAGAGCCGCATTAAGTTCTAGCGTCGGTTTAGGTTGAAATTAGAAGGAAGGAGCCAAATTGGGTTAAAAAACACAAAATCTCCAAATTTCCAAAACCCTAATCTTGATTTTTCCCCAAATTAAGAACCCTAATATTGAAATCCCTTAAAATCCCACCAGAAAACCCTAAATTAACGAAGAAACTAATGGATTGGACGTACCGGTTTAGGGGCTCAGTTCGCCGAAGCCCATTGCCGTGGCATAACAACTTTGCCGCGCACTGGGTCCTCTGACCACCTATTAACACCAAAATTTGGTAACCCCTACAGATAGGATCGGAGAGTCGATCAGCTTATAGAAAAAGGCCGATTGATATAGAAAAAGAGTCCATCGGACTGATAAAGATGGATTTGGTTCAATCAAAGATTAAAAATTATTCAGATGAGACCGGATCTAAGGAGTCATGAAAACCATGGCAGGATGGTTGTATCTTTGTAAAATATATCTTATAAGATATGTAAGTTTAGTTAGTTTTATTAACTTCTTAGAGATAGTTTCTTATTCTGTTTAGGAACGTCTGAGGGTTGTTTGTAACCACATCGGACTCTTATAACCCCAGGGTATAAATATAAACCCTAGAGGCTTGTAAAGGATCTACACAGATCAATACAATCTTGGCGCGTCGCCACCCTAATTCGTCTAGATTTTTTCTAACATATTCTGGCTCTCGATGCGAGGCTGCATCTGTCAGGTCCGATCTCCGGTGAAGAGGTAAGTCCCGCTATTATCCTGATGGATCTGCTCTATCTAAGGTTGTATCGCTAGGTCTGACCTCTTAGTCCGACCGGATATATCATATTACATTTGCGTGAGATTGATCGGCTTATCAAGCTCATTTTACCATTATCAATCTCGTATTGTATCAGTTAGGTCCGACCTACTAGACTGTTGATAGTAGATTGAGCATTAAGCCGATTGGTTTTTACGTGACGTTTCATCGGAGTAACCAACCGATGAGTTATCTCTACATGGAGTTTCACACCTAGCGTATCGACTTTTCAGCTGATATACATATATCATCAGCGATTAATCCGCTAACAATCAATCTAGTTCTATTAGATCTGGACTTATACAGTCTCGATTAGGTCCCATCTATCAATGTTATGTCTAATAGGGCTGGTATCGAGATCTAACGGATTTCGTTTCTCCTATCGGCTCAGTTAGCCGACGAGTTTTCTTATATGTCTGCATCGGACCCACAACCGATAGCAGCCGATGAGTTCACCTGTTCCCTCCATCAATACGTTCGTTCTAGCTCCCACTATTTCGGCGCCGTTAGCCTTAGCCTTATATTGTCTCAGTTCGATTCGATCTATCAAAACTAGCTCTAATGGTATCGTCATTGGTGGTTATTAGGTCTCTTCCCAACGAAAAATCGGACCTCGCTCTCTATCGTTTATCACATATTCTGTTTGGAGAGTCATCAGCTCTATAGCTGATTAGTCTTTTATTTTATTCTTTACTATTTACCTATGCCATTGTCGGCTTTCCGTATTGGTCTATCGGCCTATTGGCTCGATGATCTAACTGTATTTGTCTTCCATGTTAATTAGAGGTCAAATTGACTAGTACGTCTGCAACTCCAACAACCCAAAAACTCCAACGAGCCAAAGGACTTGCATCAGGGCTAAATAGATCTCCCAGGCCTTCGTGTGTTCGGGTGCATCGCATCGGAGCTCTATCGGCTAATGCTCGCTCACCCTCTTGGCGTGCCTCCCTGCATGGTCTAATCTCCCCACACGTGCATAGCGCCCTGTTGTTTTCATGCGATGCGTGCACGACATCAGCACCGCCATACCTGCACGCCTCGCCGCCGTCTTGGACCGGCTTCTCGCTTGCACCCTACGCACCTCACTGAGTCGAGGCTCGCTCGAAGTGACCCTATGCCCCCTTCCTCCCCTGAAGAGGAGAACCAGGCTGATGGTAGAGGCACACGCATCGATTGTGGCATTAGCTCGCCGAGCCGCATGCCTAGGCCTACCATTGTCATTGCCTTGCGCGTCGCCATTGTCGCCCACGCATTGGAGAAATCGTGGGAAGGAAGGGAAATGGCTAGGGTTAGGGTTTCATGTTGCGATGACTGCTTTTATTCTGGCCACGTACAATCCAAGCCATCCGATTAGATCTGGACAGCCAAGATCGTGCTCATGCTACACTTAGTTTCTCTGCTCGATCATTGCCATCAATCTCGATCTAATGGTTGATGCTAATAGGCCTGTAGGCGAGTTGGGCCGCATGTGCATAATGGGCCACATGCATGCTCAATGCTAACGGGTCAAGCGCGAGTTGGGCCGCACGCTCACCGTGCATAATAACGGGCCGCAATTTTGGGCTACTAGGCCAAAATCACTTTTTATTTTATGTGGCACCCGAAATTCATAGTAACCCACCTGCTCCACCTCCCTCTGTTGCTCCTGCCACTAATGCCATAATTTGCAAGTTTTGCAAGAAGGTTGGGCACATTCAGAAGAATTGCAATGGCTTTAAGAAATGGTTCGCTAAAAATGATAACATTATTATTAATGTTATTTCTTTTGTTGATGATGTATTATATGTACATTATACCCCTAGTTCTTAGTGGATTGACTTAGGTGCAACTATACACATCACCAATTCATTACAGAAATTGCATTCTGTGAGGACTATTGCAAAGGTGAGCGAAGTCTTAGAGTGACGGACGACAATGAACTTCATGTAGATGTCATTGAAGATCTTTCCTTAGTCCTTGGAGGAGGCTATCATTTATTATTGTATGATGTTCTTTATGTTCCGTCTGTGAAAAGGAACCTTATTTTTATTCCTTGTTTAACCGAATGTTGTTTTAGAGTGGATTTTGGAGACAATGAATGCTTTATTAAGTTAAATAATAAGATTTTGGGTCTTACTTTTAGACAAGACAAACTCTATTTACTTAATCTTGACGATTCTATTCTAAATGTGAGTGATGTTGCATGTGATGTTAAAGTTAATAATGTTGCATGTAATATTAAGAGTAATGATGTTGCATATAATGTTAAAGTTAATAAGAAATCGTTGAAATTATGGCGTTGTCTCTTAGGCCATATTTCGAAGGGGAGAAATAGAGCATCTCGTTAAAAACAAGATACTTCGACCATTAGACTTTACTAATGAAAATTTCTGCTTAGACTGCATAAAGGGAAATTCACTAAAATAATAAAGAAAAGAGTCACTAGGAGCATGGGTGTACTTGAACTAATCCATACAGATATTTGTGGATCCTTCCAATGACACTAATAGACAGTTTTGACTCATTTATAACATTCACTGATGATTTCTCATGCTATGATTATATCTTTCTTATTAATGATCATTCTGAGGCACTAGATAAATTCAAGATTTTTAAGGCTGGAGTGGAGAATCACCATAACATAAAAATAAAAGTTATGTGCTTAGATCGGGGAGGTGGATATTATGAGACACACTCTATATGAACAAATTCCTGGGTCATTTGTTATATTCCTATAGGAAAATGGCATAGTTGCTCAATATTCTGTGCCTAGAGAACCACCGCAGAATAGAGTGGCTGAGCGTCGCAGCCGCACCCTTTTGGATATGGTGTGCCTCATGCTCATGCATTAAAGACAAGTGCCCATATATTAAGTTGGGTTCCTACTAAGTCTGTACCTAAGACGCCTTATGAATTATGGACTGATAGTAAACCAAGTTTAAATTATTTAAAGGTATGGGGTTGTGCTGCTGAAGACAAACATTTCAATCCACATTTAATAAAACTAGATTCTAAAACTATGATCTGTCACTTTATATAGAATATCCAAAAATATCTAAGGAGTATTGTTTTTATTGTCCAGATACTGTCAATAAATTTATTAAGACAAGACACGTTGTTTTCTGAAGAATGATCAAGTCTATCGAAGCTCACAGAACAGGGAGATAGATCTTGAGGAAATTCGTGTCTCGTTATCGGCTGACTAAGAGGAAAGTCTACATGTAACTCAGACATTGCTTCAGGCGTCTTCCTCTAGAGCTCCACCACTGGTAGAAGATATTAATGAACCTATAGCACAAAATGATGTGCAAACTCTAGAACCCTCTAGAATCACTAATGAACACTTAAGAAAATCATAGTAGAAGAGTAGATCTACCATTCCTAATGATTATGAAATCTTCATTGGAGAACACATTAGGAAGGTGGATGATCCCACTTCATTTTAAAAAGCGAGATATTAATAATGAACATTCATCCAAATGAGTTAAGGCCATGGATGATGAATTAAAGTCTATGAGCACTAATGATGTCTAGGATTTAGTAAAAATTTATAAAGGTGTCTAAACAATAGGCTATAAATGGGTCTACAAAACTAAGCATGACTATAGAGGAAACATTGAACAATTCAAGACAAGGCTCGTAGCTAAGAAGTTTTCTTAGAGAGAGGGGATATATTATAATGAAATATTTTCTCCTATCTCATTTAGAATTACTATGGCGCTAGTAGCTCATTATGATTTAGAGCTATATGAGATAGACGTTAAGACTGTATTTCTTAATGGTGACTTACATGAGCAAGTTTTCATGGCACAGCCAAAAGGTTTTATTGTGGAAGGCAAGGAACATATAGGATGTAGACTTAAGAAATTGATTTATGGTCTTGAACAAGCGTCAAGATAGTGGTACCTTGAATTCAATTATGTAATCAAAAACTTTGGATTTAAGAATGAAGTGAATAGTTAAATTTATATGAAGCATAAGGGTGGAAAGTTTATAATTTTAGTACTTTAGATGGATGATATTTTATTGGCTAGCAACAATAAGCAACTACTTCATCATACCAAAGTTTTTGTCCCCTAATTTTGATATGAAAGATCTTAGCAAAACCTCTTATGTTTTAGGTATTGAGATACACCGGGATAGGTCTAGAGGAGTACTACGATTATCTCAGAAGTCATATATTGACATAATAATTGAAAGATACAACATGAGTAAGTGTTCTACCACGCCTGCTCCAATAGTTAAGGTTGATAAATTTGGTTTATTCCAAAGACCATGGAATCAATTAGAAAGTGATCAAATGAAGTCAATTATATATGCTTTAGCTATCGGAAGTTTAATATATGCTCAAGTCTATACGCGATTAGACTTTGGCTTTTGTTATTAGAATGATTGGTATATATCAGTTTAAACTAGGACGAGACCACTGGCAGGCTGTTAACAAAGTTTTACATTATTTGCAAGGCACTAGATACTACAAGCTAACTTATAGAAAGTCTAATAACTTTGAGGTCATTGGTTATTTAGATGCTGATTTTGGAGGGTGTTTAGATCCTAAGAAATCCACATTAGGTTATGTCTTCATGCTCGCAGAAGGATCTATTACATGGAAAAGCTTCAAATAGGCTATTACTGTATCGTCAACATTGCAGGTTGAGTTTATAGAATGTTATGAAGCAACCGGATAGGCGGTACGGCTAAAGAATTTCATTCCGAGACTAAAAGGGGTTGACAATGCTAATGGACCACTTGCTATATACTACAATAATAAAGCTATAGTATTCTATTCAAGTAACAACAAATCAAGTGCTGATACCAAGCATATTGATATAGAGTATCATATTGTGAAAGATAGAATTCAGAATTAAACAATTAATGTTGAGCATATAAGCATTAAATCAATGCTTGTAGATCTGCTCGCTAAAAGTCTACCACCCAACTTATTTAATAAGCATATTACCGGTATGGTATTAGTAGATAGTTTATAAGAATGAGTCTAGAATAGAAGCATAAGAATCAATCAACACCTAATCAAAGTAAGTTATAACCATTAACTAAAATGTCTATGGATTCCTATCGAGGAATTGTGGTGGCTATAGGTACTATTGTCACAGTGACATATTACTAATCACTATGACACATTGATTTGGTTCACTATTTTATTTAGACTGGACTCATTAGCTTTAAGATCAAGTGGAACAATATTAGTTGATCTCTCAGCAATGGGCCAGAGAAAAGAGCTGTGGGTGAGGCCCACCCATGCCCACGCGTGACTAATAACTATGAGCAAGTCGTGCGTGTCTCCAGTGTGCATGCTCCTCATCTATGCATGACAATAAGACGTGCACCGTTTTCTAATAGACTCGCCCTCAATTTCCTTTAGCGCAATATTAAAAGGTAAGAGGCCGGTTCACAAGAACGTGGATCTTCGTGCGATAAACCACTTTTAAAAACCCTAAGAACTCATGATCCTCACGTGCGCAAGGAGACCAAATGGTGATCTCCATCATCGTTCTCCGAATGGCAACTTCCATTGCCACTCTAGGCCAGTATAGTTAGCGGCCAAAAGGACGACGCCATCCACACCGTGCACCCTTACTTTAACACCAGTGCACTACTAATCTGGCAGAGATGATCCCGATAACTACCGCGGCAGCTCTAATGTCGTTAAGTTTAACTTAGTGAATTCCACATAATATCTATATGAGCATGTATAGGCTAAGTCTAAGTTTAAGATTAAGATTAAAAACTTACAATAATTATATATAACAAATTAGCAACAACAGTACGTGCGGGGTTGCACTGCAGTCTGCAGAGCTGCGATTTCAGAGCACCCACCAAAACATGTCAACCTGATAGATAGGGACACCACCGTACGCCCCCCACACCGGCGTCCCCCCATACAGCAGCAATGAATGCATGTAACAGAAAGCCTTACAGCTCCAGGCACCCACAGCATACGTACGCTCTATGGAGAGCACGAGCAACCGCTAGAAATTCATCAGCCTCGACCTCCATCGTTTGCGGTGTAGGAGTATGGTGCTAACTATAGTAAATACTAACTCGATCTGCGGTGCCGGTGTGCTTGGTTGTGTCCGTACCTTTGGGAGAGGATCGGCGGGCGCGGGCGGCGCGGAGGCGGAGGCGGCGACCGCCATGGAGATGCCGCGGCGGTGGGGACGGGGGGTTCCGCCCAGACGTAGGGACGCCGCAGCAGCCGCGGGGGCGAGGCGGCGGAGGCCGAGGATCGCGGCCGCCCCGGGGGATCTCGCGCTGGCTAGGGCTTTGGCCATGGACGACACACTGGGGGCGCGAGCGAGCGGAGGCGGAGGCGGATATAGCGAAGGTTGGGTGGTGCGCCAGGGCAAGCAAGCGAGGCGACGCCAACGCAGCGAGCTGATCAGGCTGGGCAGCCGAAGCCCGAAGGAAAGGAGGAGAGTGGCGTGGACGAGACGTCGCCGAGAAGGAACAGAGTTCTCGGGAGAGGATGCTCGTCGATGACGTGGAAAGGTGTAGGAGTTGCGGATGGGACTTGTCCAAGCCTGTCGTGTAGTGGGCCTACTTGGCGCTTCCAAGGTTGTACACGTGGACCGCTTGGGTGGCGGCTCAACCATTTCTCGGTTGGCCGGCCCATCCACATAATGGCTCTCAATTCCGGCCCATGTCTTCGGGCTGCCGAGAAAAAAATAAAATAAAAATAAATAAAGCGCGAAACGGCGAAGCCTCCTTCCGTTACAAGCCATGGCGGAGGCGCCACCGCCGGCGCCAGCCTCCTCCTCGTCGGCCGCTGCCGCTCGGGAGCTCCCTGCCACGGTGGTCCACGCGCCCTCTTCTTTAGGTGGGAGCCGACGCGCGTCATGCGGCGGCGCGCGAAGTGGGGCGGCGGTGGGGAGGGGGAGGGGGAAGGGAGGGGCGCCGGTTTCGGGGGCCGGAGGGAGCGGGGTGAACAGGCTCGTCGAGGCGGTGAGGGTGGTCAGGAGGGACGTGGACCCTTGGGTCGCCGGCGCCGACATCCTGGAGCTGGCGATGGCGAAGGGGCCCATCTTCTCGTGGCTGAGCTACTGGCCGGAGCATGTGTACCCCAAGGAAGACCACCCCTACTGATGCATCCCCTCTCCGTAGGTACAGTAACTGGTTAAATTCAGCAGCCAATTTTGATCCGCACTGCTAATTTATTAGGAGTAGCTTTACTGATTCGTTCAGTTCAGGAAGACGATCTAGTGTTCACTGAACTGACTATCGCAGTAGATAGTTTGTGCGGCAATGTAGACATGTAATTGAAAATGGGCTCAAGCTTATCACTGCAATTATAATTTCTTTCCTGTAATGCAACAGTGCGTAAGTTCATGAAATTTTGTTGCGAGATGGCAACAACTTGAAGTTGCGAAGTTTGTCCTTTGGTTCGATATCTATCTGTCTTTGTGTTTTGTAGAGTTGGAGAGTATTAAACTGGCCACAATGGTCAATGAATAGCTAGTTCTGTTCGACAGATGAGGTTCAGCTAATCTTCATTGCTCAACTGATACATATTCTTTTTTCTCCTAAAAATGCTAGTATCCTGTTATACCCTTTGATGTGACTAATGAGCTCTATTGTTTATGATTCTGGTTGTTTTTTGTTGTTGTTGTTGTTTTTACTTGATTTTTGTTTCCTAGTTTTCTTAGTAGTGCATGTGTTTCCTTCCTGATAAAATTCAAAACATGTATTATCTTACAGTGGATGGCCAAAATCTATAACCAAAGCTATATATTGAGGTTATATAAGCTGTGACAGCATTACTTTTTTGACAGCACACATGCACCATCCCGTATGTGATCACACCACAATCATCAACTAGATTCATGTAATGCAGACATGCTCCATTCCGTATAGATTGGAACTTATCCACGTAACAGAGAATACCTTATCTATATGCTATTCTACAAGCTCGATACTATTTTGACAACCTCACACGATATCCTCAAGCATATACAAACCAGTGGACCTTCTCCAATCCAAGATACTGTTCACTTGGATTTATCACTTTGTTTGATGAGACGATGCCTGAAGACATCCATCTCGAATCTGACTGGCAATGTCTGCAACAGCACCTGGGCCACGAGGGAGGAAAATTGCTGAAGATTTGGATGTTGAACCAATCTCTTTCATGGTTTCAGTACTGCATCAGCAGAACTAAATCCATCACATCCTTAGCTGAAGTTCCAGGAACATTGCCAGAGAAGCCAAGCACACTGTCTCTCAGCCCATCAACTATAACCCGCCTCTGTCTTGCAATACCAAGTCCTGACAGATACTTGGCTTCGGCCTCTCCCTTGGCCCTCTTGATCTGAATGATCTTCTCTGCCTCTGCCTTCTGATTTGCTTGAACATGTAGTCTTGCAGCTGAACAAAATGACAGAAGGAAATGGTTAACATTATAAATCAAACTGCTATAGTGATTGGTGATTAATCTTTTTAAGACCACAGTTGCAATTGGAAATGGATGATCCACTGCTATAGTGATGTTGACTTACTTTGCATTAGATTGTAGTATTCTATACTAGATGTGAAATTTTCTTGACTTCATGCTAGATTGTATCAGTTTCTATTCCAAAACAAAATTCAAAATGTAGTTGTACAATACCTACCATCATTAATTTCGTCCATGGCTCTCTTAACTTTTTCATCTGGTTCTATATCGACAATCAGCGTTTGCACAATCTCATAACCATAAGCAAACATTGCCTTCTCAAGCTCCTCCTCCACATTTCTTGCTATCTCGTTTGGGAATACTTGCCCTGATAACTGAAGAAAAAGAAATAAGTGAAATTCAATACAATCTGTATTTATGTTACTATACTTTAGAATTGAAGTAAATATGAAATATTATATTTATCAACAACATAATAGAGAGGATCTTTAGCATTGACAAATTCATGTTTTGTGTGGGTCCTTGATATTGTGATTTGAGATATCCAGAAATGACTATACCGTAAGGAGTTGTCCTTACCGTCAAAGACATAAGATTGGATTTGGGATTTTGGGTTGCTCAGGTTGTAGTATGCATCACATGCTTTGTCCTCCATTGCTCAGTATTGAATGGATGCAACAACTGTAACAAAAACATTGTCTAAGAGGACACAAACAACAACAACAATAACAAAACTTTTCAATCCTAACCAATTTGAGTTAGATTAGAGTTGAAAGCTAATAAAACCTCAAATTATGGTTCAGCCACATTAATAACTGTTTTATAAACACTTTTATTTAAATACAGATTTTTATTTATATCTTAATCTTTTAAGTCTTTTTTTATTGTCACTTTCTATATTAATTTCAGTCTTCCTATGTCTATTCTCATATTATTATCTTGATTTAAGATTTATTATCTCTAGAGATTTTCTTTAAACATGATCAAACCATTTCAACTGATATTAGATAATTTTTTTTCTTCAATTGGTGCTACCCCTAACTGATCATGTATATTCTTGTTTCAGACTTGTTTCATTCTTATATGATTATAAATCTAGTGTAACATACGTATTTTAGCAATACTTAGTTGTTGAACATGCCATTTTTGTGTAAGTCAATATTCTGCCATATATAACATAGCAGATCTAATTATCGTTCTATAAAACCTATCTTTAGGTTCTATGGTACACTCTTATCACAGAGGATGCTAAATACTTAGCGTCACTTCATCCAGTCTGCTTTAATTATATGTCTAATGTTTACATCAATATTCCTATTCATCTATAGTATCAATCCCAGATATCGAAAGGTGTCATTCTTACGTACTATTTGACCTCCTAAACTTATATCTTGCTCCTCGTATGCGATAGTGCCAAAGTCATAAGTCATAACTTAATCATTCAGTCTTAGTTTTGTTTACTCTAAAACATTTAAACTCAAGAATATGCTGTTACAACTCTAGTTTTCTAACCCATCCGGCTCTCATCAAATAACACTACATCATTTACAAAGAATATATAACAAGAGATATCTTCTTGTATGTTAGTTGTAGCATCATCCATTACCAATGCAAAGAGATATTGGTTTAAGGCTGATCTCGAATGTAGTCCTATTTTAATTAAAAAGTAACATGTATTATCATCGTTTGTTCGAACACTAATTATAGTATTATTATATATATCCTTGATGAAAGAAATACTTTGAGACTTTATGTTTGTCTAAACTCCACCATATAACATTTCTTGATATCTTGTTATAAGTCTTCTCCAAGTCAATAAAAACCATATGTAGGTCTTTTTTCTACTATTTAAACCATTCCATAACTTGTCTTATTAATAAAATTGCTTATATGGTTGCCATTTTTGGTATGAAACCAAATTGGTTTATAGAGATACGTGTTGTTTCTCTCAAACGGTGCTCGATAACTCTCTCCTATAGCATTATAATGTGGCTTATCAACTTAATTCTCTGGTAATTAATACAACTTTGAATATCTCTCTAGTCTCCATTATTCTTATAGATTGGTACCAATATACATCTCCTCTATTCCTCAGGAATCGTGTTCGATTAAAAAATATTGTTGAAGTTGTCCCTATGTACTGGAGCTTGAATCTGGTTCTATCCACCTCATTCGCCTTCTATTCCATTTATTCTCTTGAACGCACAAAATATTTACATGCCTTCTAACCGTTGTCTCGACTAGCTCTCTTAGCTTATCTGTTAGGGACCGTATATTCCAACTATATAAACGGATCCTAGTTGTCTCTACTTTCTTATTTATCCTTCACACCCGTCAAGTTAGATATGAAGATACTTACTCATTTTTCACCACACCCAGGCACCAATGTGGAGCGCCACTAAGGATGCGACAGTTTGATCCTTGCTCGCTTGACACTATGTCTAAATTATAACATGACGCATCACGGGGGGACAATCCGGCCCTTACCCATTTAACACCATACCTGAATTCCGATATAGCATGACGCTAAGAAGATTACATTCTAACAAGATTTTCTTAGGTTTTATCTTCATAAGAGTATTTAAGTTTTTACGTTGCCTTGTAACGCAATACTCTTCTTTTGTTAAGACTTAGGACCTGCTATGTTGAGACACCAAAAGCATCTTAATACTGGTGGAGTTTTCTGTGAGAGGACACTTAAATAAAAATAAGTTTGAAAGTGGTAGTAGAAGATAGGAAGAATCTAAAAGAAAATGTGGTGCATGGAGAAGATAAATAGATACTCCAAACTTCTTTAACTTGTGAGAAGTGTTATGTCATAGTACTTTTGTGTTTGTCTCACAACGCACATCTAGCTGCCTAAGCCTTAGTGTGAGCTCCCCAGCAACATGGCTTCCAATGATCCATGGCACACAGTGGCATCCAGGATCAAGCACCTCCTCATATTTTCCAAATCTTTCCCTGATACCTACTATTGACTGGTTCACTTGTACACAGCAGAGCATATTGCTGCCACCAATTTTCCCATTTAAATGTACGCCCTGAAACAATCTTGCCAGTCACTTTTTGATAGAATTTATTATTTTCAGTCACTGTTTTTTCATGCAAAATATGTGTACAAGCATTGAGAACAAACAGTATCAGGCTCTCTATTTTATTAGAGCTGACCTATTTTGTTGCTATGGCTGAGAGGAGAACCTGGGAACCAGAGTCACCCTGAATTCTTCATACTTAATCCACAAGGACTGAGCTACATTAGTAATTCATTTTACATCTAACTATATATCTGAAATAATCAAACATATACAAGATATGCCTAATTATATGCTAATAATTGTTGTGTTACTCATTATCTCTGTTTTTATTTATTGTGCCAAATTTGGTCCTTGATACTTCATGGTATGCAGAAAATTTTGTTTATGTCAATATAATGACATATGGCCATGCTTTGTTCAGCAAAAGGCATAAACCATTTTCAGTGCCAAAACCTAAAAAGTGTTTTGATTCTCAACTTTATTTATAGCAGTATGGTTTAGTATGGTTTCTCCTTTTATTATTTGAAGCATCTAAACTTTATATATGCATACTTGAAGAAAAATGCACTCAGATTATTTTCTTGTGAAGAAATGAAAATAGCTGTTTTCCCTATGAGATGACAAGGTTTCGTTTCATCAAAACTATGTATAGAATTAAAGGGATTCAGAAATAATCGACTTGCATTCAGTCTTAGATCGCTTCAGCAATTGCTCTGCTGAAGATGTCAGCATACTCATGAAGAACTGAACTCCCTCTTGAGCTATCCAGGAGGACCAGGACCAGTGCTTTTATACTTGAGTTGTATGTATCCAAGGTCAAAGTCTGCATTGGAGAAGGTTTTGGTGTTTATCATATACAAGAAACCAGCATTCAATACCACGGGTGGCTTGTTCTCAGCTTCTTGGCCAAGCATCCATTTCATTATTCTTTTCAATATGAGATGTGCTTCTATGCTCTCCCGCTAAAAATTCTTAGATATATCTGCTGCCCTGACTAGTGCGTAGCACCTTGGTTAACAATGATTACTAGTTCAAACTTCAAAGGTCAACTTGAATATATTCAATCAAACTAAAGTTCTACTATTGATTTGGACCTTGATTTGTGACTCAGCTATTAAACTTTGGCTCATTCTCAGGGTAGGAAAATGACTGTTTATTGTTCAGAAGAATTGGCATGAGAACTGGTTACCGAGGCAAAGGATAAGATCAGGGGACTTTGACCTTTGACCTTTGACCTTTGTTTTTACCTTCTGCATTTGCCAAGTGATTTCTCCCAAAGGCATCGGAAATTGTCCCTTTTCCATTTCATTGTCATTTTGTCTAATGGTCAAGTTATTTGGCGATGGAAGCAAGGTAGTAGTTTGTGATTGTTTGGATATTAGCATGTGGGTGATAATTGTCTGCTTGGCCGCGCGCGTCAACTTTCCGTGTATAGAATTTCGCTGGAATCTAAGGTGTTTAGACTTTGACGGACAAGTGACAACTCCAAATTTGATCTGAATCGAGACGATGGTAGCCTTGTATAAGAACTGGAATCTAAAGTGTTTAGATTTCGAGGGACAAGTGACAACTCCAAATTTGGCCTGAATCGGGACGATTGTAGCCATGGATAACAACTGACAAGGTGATTATTGTTATGAGTTAACCGGTTAAGTCAAATCGTTGTTGGGTCGTACGCGTTTTTCCGGTCAAAGCACTAGCTTGGTTTCCTGATTCTTGGATGAGATGATCTGATCATCTGAAATTGCCGGGCTCTTCCAAAAAAAAGAATGAAAGAAAGAATAGAAGTAATTATTTCTCGTTTGGAAGCCATGGAATTGGATCGGATTCGAGGTTCTTTGGCAGAATCAATGAAGAATCTAAGATAGTAATCTGTATAAATCCTGGAAATAACCTCCAAAATCAATGAAGAATCTAAACTAGTAATCTAGTACATAGATCCTGTGAATAACCTCCAAATCTCCGCACAAGCAACATCGTGGGAAGTATGTAATGAAGAAAGCGACTGTATATTGACCAAGCTACAAAATGAGCTAGAGTGACATCTGTCCATGGGAACCAAACTGTGTTGATGTTCACATCAGCTACAACTAACGAAATAATTGTACACTGGCAGTATTCTCGTGAGTTGTTGGCGCATAAAAGGAGTACAGGATTAGTACAAGCATTGCGTATACATACGAATGGAAAATGTGTTGGTAACCCGTACATCAATGCCACGCCGTGCCAGACTGCTACAACATGAATATGCAACAATATCTTCGCTGGCCATAAGGCCCAACGGTTGCAATTTACTTCAGTTATTTCCATGGCACAACTCTTTCATAAAGTTTTCTAAACAGATTATCTCCAATGTAATCTGAAAAATGAAACACAAGACATGAAAAATGCCGTATTCAAGAAAAGACATGAATAATGACAAAAATAATAATGATGAGCATGTTTCTCCCAAACTGCACAATATTCAAACAGTCACAAACATAAATAATATAGTATCCAACAATGAAATAAAACAAAGGGGTTATCATTTAATATTAAAAAGACTTGCAGTACCTTTGTCTTCATGACCCTTATGCACCCTCTTAAGTTACTCAGCAGTAAACAAATTGTATTACCAGGCTCGTGCAATGAAACTTAATATTGTCACTGCATTAGAATGACTGTGTCAGAAAAACAAAATAACAGTCATAGTAGATTAGTTTATGAAATAAGTAGATTAGATGCACACATTATTTTTCTCTTCGCCTTCAGAATCTGACTTTGCAAATACAGGTTTCGGCTGGGTTTGGGAATATGCTGGTGCAATGAACTTTGGATCTTTCTCTGCAGCATCAGCATACTTCAAAATTGCCTCTCTTGGATCCTCGTCCATCCATGTCTCCTTAATCAAACCACCTTCCTGTAATAAAGAAGTGGACAAAATATGCACCAATGCAGCGTAAATTAGACATGGGTATACTTTGTTTTGAAGTATGGAACTAATCTAAAGTTTGTCAGACACATAATAATACATAAGGAGCAATTAATGTGTTTATTACCTTCAAGAGGTACTGTGTCAACAAGCTGCCTTTTGTAGTACCAACTCTTCCACCAAAGCCAGGACCATTGACTGGAGCTTCTGGTTTATGCGATTTGAGCGGATCTTTCAGTATCTTCTCTCTTTGACGTTTCCGACTTGGTTGATCTCTAAATAGTGGCAGTGCATGTGGATTGTGTATCACAGGTTGCACCTCATAATCATCAACAGATTTTTTCCTAGGTGCTCGTCCAACACATACAAGTGCTCCTCTCTGACTAATAGAAGGATCATACAAGATATGAGTACCACCTTCCTTCTTGTCCCCAACTGTTGCAAATACCTGAATAAAAAAACATATAAGTTTAATTTAAGATCCTAAAAGCAGTATTCACCAGTAGTAATTCATTCAGTACTAATAATTACCTGATTAATCCTTGGATGCCATAGGCACCTTATCACACTATACTGTGGTGAAATCCCCACCCTTGATACAAGCTCAAGCTTCCTTCTATCAAAGAAGCAAAGTAGGCCTCCATTTTCACCGTCTTTTTCAATAGAAGTTCCTGTAAAAAAAAGTTGCTCATCGGGGCTAAAAGCTGCATTTGTCTCAGCATAGTGATTTGGTAAATCTTCAAAAACTTTCAAAGGAGTTTTCATTTTCCTCAAATCCCATATCTGCATTGAATTTCCAGTATTAGAGTTCATTCAGAAATTATAAATAAAAGAATGGGCACAGCAACTTTATAACCATGACTCTTAACACATATTTACACGGAAACAGGTAAAAAAACAAGGTTAAAAAAAGTGTTAGGTGTTAATTAGGCGGCGACCCTCTGCCTAGAGCTTAGGCGTGCCTAGGCGTTTTCTAGGCGTGCCTAGTATGTATAATTTGCTATAGTGGAAATAAGCAATTGCTATACAAAGAATGCTCTTCAATGAAAATAGATATAAACTGTGGGACTAATATAGAAGAAATAAATTGACTGAAGGCCTTTTCATAATATTTAAACAATCAAAGGGCCAAAATGAAAATTGACAAACTCCTTATCCTCATCCCATGGATGGAATCAGTCCCCATAGCCGGTCAACTCAAAGGTCAGGGCAGCAGACCGAGCAGCGCTGCTCCCCCAAGCCCCCTCGGCGTAATGGCGACGGCGACCCCCCATCATCCCTCGGCTCGACGGCAGCGATGCTCCCCCATCCTCCCTCGGTTGCAACAGTGGCTGCGCTCCCCCATCCATCTTGACACGACGGCTGTGGTTCCCCTGTCCTCCCTTGGCGCAATGGCAGCGCAGAACCCTCCTCCAGCCCAGTGACTCCTCTGGCGGTGCAGCTCCCCCTCCAGCAGTGCCTAGTGCCTAACCTCCGCCTCCGCCTACCCCCCTAGGCAAGGCGCTGACCCTCCACCTACCGCTTAAGCGTGCCTAAGTGCTGCCTAGGAACTGCCTTTTGGAACACTGGTAAAAAATGTAACAAAAAACTGAAATTGAACGCATTGCAGGTTCAGCATTAATGATGACTGACAATCATTTTTAAGCAGTTAATTTAGAACACTATTGAAACCTTGAAACCCAAAAGGCCAGATAAATTACCTTCAGAGTACTATCCATACTTCGTGACAGAAGTATTTGTCCATCTGTAGAGAACTTGACCCCTGTAATATCCTCTGTATGTGTTTTCTCAACATGTATATCGGGTCTGCTTCCCCATCCAGTCTTTACAGTCCAGAGCTGCAAAGGAGATACTGTTCATATCATAAAGAATTTTAACAAAGAATCTGAAAGGACATAAAGGTGATAGGTAAAGTTTGATATTATTATGAAAAAATAACATACCTGAATTGAACCATCCCCTATCCCACCAACAATTCGCTTGCCTTCATGATCCCACGCACATGTAGTAACAGGAATTCGCATTGGTCTTGCTAGCTTAGGTTTTATAACCTATTGAAAAAGGAAAGCGTTTGAGTATTCTACAGTAGCAAATGATTAAAGATTAAATCATGTACGACAGCAAATGATAGAGCTTCAAGCAACTATTCATGCCAAAGAGAACAGATAACAGTGCATTTCAGGGTTTTGATATTCTTGAAATTTTCTGTACCTGCTTTTGACTTTTAAAGTCTGATACATCCCACAGACGAATAGATCCATCCTCTGATGAGGTCAATATGGTTTCTTTTGACTTAGGATTCCATTCACCACCAGTAAGCCCAGAAATGTGCCCTTTTGTATTCTTCAGATCCCGGATATACATATCACCCTTAATGAACTCACCTAGTGTAAGCCCATCCCGATCATATATCTGATTACAAGCTTAATTTTCAAACATCAATAACAAGTTTCAAGTCTTACAGAGGACACTTTTGGGAAATTCTGTAGGATTATAAAAAGCATAATACCTTGGCCTGAGCTGAACCGGTAACACATAAGAACCGATCCGATGTTGGACTCCAACTTAAGCTACGAACTTGGTGCCCCTCAAAGGGTTCTAATTGTCTGAATGATTGCAGCTTTGAGTTCATACCTTGGAAGTCATACATACGTACAGTGTAGTCATAGCTTCCAGAGAGCACCCGGGATCCTGTATGGTCAACAGCAAGGGCTGAGACAACCTGCAAAGAAAATAATGTAGTTATTAACCGGTAAATATAATTTGTATGTCTAGTAATCTTATACTCCCTGTCCCAAAATATAAGAAACTAGTACTAGATTAGACATAACCTAAAACTACGAATTTGGACAGACCCTAAATCTAGACAGAGGGTCTGTTCAAATTCATAGTCCTAGTTTGTGTCTAATCCAGTACTATGTTCTCATATTTTGAGATTGATGGAGTAAAAAAGACAAAAAAATGGTTCTGGAATTAACCTATCCATCACCTGTGTACCTCAACTAGATTAAGCAATCAGCAAAACTAACTAATATTATCTAAAGCAACATAGAAAATATCCCTTGATGGCACCACCAGAAGGCCAAAACTTTGAGAGGTCATCTCAAGAGTCGCACCAACTGATATTTAACTGAAAATTACCAAGGGTTACAATACGTCTAGCTAAGATCACCAACAATTTTCTTTCTTCGAGCTAGCCAAAATTTGGCTCAACTTGTGCAAAGTAAGTCACCAGCAGTTTTCAATCACAAATATACCTCTGGAACCTATCCTAGAATAACACCATGGGCAACAAATTGTGTAGGAATTCCGGTTTGTTCAATTCAGCTAAATTAATATGCTAACCAAATCAACTTAATTGAGCTAAATTATTCACAGCATAAGAGAAATGTAAAGGGCACAAGCACAACGAACATCTAGAAAGTAAGACCACACCAACTTTAGCAAGGACAAAAAGATAATATCGGCAAGTTGCTTATGGCTACCTTAGTGTGCCCCCGCAGAACAACTTCGTTGCTGAGAGGAATCCGGTTGTAACCCTCGCCGTCATCCTCCATCTCGTCGTCACTGTCACCCCCATCGTCGTCGTCCTCGTCGTCATCCTTGTCCTCCTCATCGAATTCCTTCGCCGGTGGCGGCCGAGGCGGCCCGATCGTGCCGCCGTCCGCGTCCTCCCCCTCACCGCGAGTGGAGGGCCGCGGCGGTGGCCGAGGTGGCCCAATCATCACCTCGCCCCATTCCTCGTCCTCCTCCCCCTCGCGAGAAGTCTGGGTCGGCGGCCGAGGAGGCCCAACCATGACTCCGTCGTCGTCCGTGGCGGCGGAGGAGGTGGAGGGCATGGCGCTAGGGTTTTGAGGCCGCTTGCGGAGGGTGCAGGCGTGCGCGGTGGCGGCGCCGCTGGACCGCGTGGGCGCCTTGCCGAAGGAAATCGGGAAGAAGGCGCGCATGGCCTCCTCGTCCATCTCCCCGCCATCCGCCATCGGCCACTCGCCGCCGGCGTCGTATGCTTCGCGAGGCTTTCTGTTTTTTTTTTCCCCGAGCGGGTGACTGTGTGTACCGCCGCCGGTATAGAAGGAAAAATGGGTCGGCGGGCTGCCCGAGCACGGGCTGTACCGTGTGCATTGTCCACGAGAGATATAGATATTTGATAGTCGGTGGTGTTGCTTATATCGATAGCGTGTGGTATGATGGATCAGTACAGCACGATGCAGTTGCTGTAGCAGGCCGTTACGGCACGATATGATGGGTGTACTTATTTTCTCATAATTTTTATATCTTATCTCTTTTTTTTATTTTTCTGTCGTATGTTTTGAATTTTACGAGTCGAGGCCGTAACTAGCCTATGTGACTCTATTGGACTTGGATCTGTACTACACGGCCAACTCTTCACCACCACCAAGACATCGACACGTGAACCAATACAATATGGCCTGATCTATTTTATGTGTTATATGTTATGTTCGGATAGTATTGTAGCATAAGACGTGGCTTAAGCGAAATTTTCCTATTTACTATTTAATTCATAGCACTATTTATCACCCAATTCACATAACTTTTAAAATTTGCCACTATAACTATACCACTCGATCAATTGTCCCGCCTCTTTCATCCACCTTTGTCGCTACTCTATTTGCCAACACCATGCCTATGCGCCCGTTGATTAATTGGGTCCATGCACATAGCATAGCTTCCTGACGATGTGAGATAGAGTAAGAATAGGGAGGAAGGAGCTGGGCTCAGGCACTGCGGTGTCTCACATTCTATGCTTAGATGAGGAGATCACTCAAGGGCTTGTCGGCCGTCACCCAACTCCCTTGCTTCCATCTATTACATTGGATTCGGTGTCTACTCGAGAGATATGGAAAGGATGAAGGATAGAAGAGAGGATGACGACAAGTGATGGGTTGTCACTGTCGAGCCAAGAGAACGTGGAGGTCACCGCTGAGCTAGAAGATGGCGATTGGTGGTTTGCCGATGTGCATGATGAGCTCGAGGACGGATGGGTGGACCGATGGCGATAGGAGAGTAGTATGTGTGAAGGTGGGCAAGGTCACCAATGTTGAGTTTAGGGATGATGCAACCAGTGGCATAGGTACAATTCGTGATAGCAGCTAGTAGGAAAGTGACAATGAAGATAGCGGATGGAAGGTGCAGAAGAATGGATGGAGTGGCACTGAACGAACAATTTCACATCTCTAGTTGTAAAATTTAAAAGTCACGTGAATTGAGTGACAAATGCTAAAGGCGCTATAAATTAAATGACAAATAGTAAAATCTCTTGACGAGAAGAAAAATGGTGGCTTTTTAAAACTGGTTGAGTAGCTTGTCCATTGCGTTACTACTTACACAAGGTGACCTCAAATGGTTGTGAAGAGTAGCTTATTTTCAAATAAATTTTGACTAAATTTAGGTACGAGCTAAATAAATAAAAATTTATTATTTTGAAACACGTGGTAGGAATGCAAATGCTAATAGACTCTCATGCAACTCTGTATCCACGTATCTTAATATTAATGTAGTATTATTAATGGGTTTGTTTTTGTCGATTTAGGCCAGAATACCGTATTGCCTATTTACAATTTCAAACGAATTTTGACTAAACTTGGATATGGCCCAAATTCCTTTTCCCAACCAACCACCATCATATATTAAATTTGACTGAAATGAAACAACATGCAAGAAATAAACTACAGTAAAGATACCAATTAGTCCACAAATGTATTTATTTATTGCACGCAAGTAGCAAATGCTGCAATCGGCGCCATACACGACACAACGAATGGCACATCGCAACGCATACTCAGTACAAGTTCAGGTGCATCATATGATGCATGCATGCAAGGGGCGCGGCGGTCACATGAGGTTGCCGGTGAACGTCGTCGGCTAGCCTTCGACGGGGCAGACGAGCCCGCACCGTTCGCCGGCGACGGCAGCGTGGAGCAGGAGCACATACAGGAGCTGCGTGAACGCCAGCGTCACGGTCAGCCCCTCCAGCGCCCGCATCTGCCACCCGCGCAGGACCCCGGCCGCGGCGGCGTCGTGCATCTCCCTGCACGCCAGTCCGAATGCCAGCGCGGTGACCGCCCACGCGGCGGTGCCGAGCGACGCCGCGGCGGCGAGCCCCTGCGGCTTCCACGATGACCCCGATAGCCCGCCGTGGTACGCCGCAGCCACCTTCGCCGCGACGCCCAGCGCCCCCGCCAGCGCCGCGAACGTTGCGAAGTGGAACCTCGCGGCGGACCACGCGCTCTGGCGGTAGTACGGCGCCCACGGCTGCTGCTGCTCCGCCCCCCAGCCGCCGACATCGAAGCCGGCGTTCTTGATGGAGTTGTTCAGCGCCCAGCCGGCGAACCCCAGCATGAAGACGTACATGAGGAGGTTCAGCAGCAGTATCAACCTCGCCACGTTCCTCCTCCCCAGCTGCTCCAAAGCCATGGCTGCATCACAGCTCGCCCTTGATGTCTCGAACTCTCGTTCTACTCGCCCCTGTTCGATTGACGACGAAGTTCACTGCGCAGGCATCAAGGTTGGCAATGGCAACCGGGCGGCGAGAGGTGGGTTGAGTACTTGAATAAGGTTTCGTGTGCGTGCACAGCTTGCGGTGGCACGTCGCCGCACGCGGTTTTTTTCCCATGGCGGAGACGGCAGCCCGCATCACGACGGGGGGCGGCGCACGTGTGTCATGCCGGCTGCCGCGTCGTCGGCCGGCTTTAGCTTCGTCTCGGCGTTCACGGCGAGCAAAGATGACCAGAAGCCAAAGCACAAAGGCAACGGGGGAGCAAGCTGCCAAGCCCAGCTCGTGCTAAGTCGCTGCTCTGGGTAGCAAGCTAACAGAGTTTGGTACAAGAAAAAACTAAGAAAAGAGGTGAGCGCGCATGCTTGGCATCATCTGTGTTTGCCGTGGGAGAAGCTTGCCGTTGCCGTGTGCCCTTGCAAGCGACAATGAGCAAACGATACCCAACTTTCGGGCATGTGTCCTACCAGCCGAACATGGATTGTGGTTTCCTCGTGAAAGTTCTGGGTATGGACTTGCCTTTTCAATCAAGGTTGGCAGACTGTGATGACTTACCATAGAATCATCCAAGTATCACAGCTCAAAAATTTTATTAAGTTTGCCATAATAGCTGGCAACTAGCTTTATATCTCTGCACAAAGGGTCTTGTCCACTTGCTCGCCGCCAAAAAATCCCGCGACCGGAGAGGGACGGTGGCTCGGTCACGCGAAGGCCTGGAAGGTCTGCTTATCTCCAGTGCAGGTTCTTAAGCATCGAGGTTCACGAGCGTGTCAATCAATTTGACCCTGCAATTGATAAGGAAGTGAGACGAGCGAGTCTGATACAGACGCTCGCTATCGGCTGGCTACCGATAGGATCAGGATGCTCTTCGATCGGCTAGGGAGCCGATGTGGACATGTGTCGACGAGGGGTCGACCGCAGAGCCGATGGAGGAACCAGGGTGTGCTCAGAGGATATCAAGACACACGGGATCCCTCCAGACAGCCAAACAGTGATTCATCGGCTGAAAAAACCGATGAATGTGCATACGGTCTAGGCAAGGATTAGCACAAGAAAGCACGGGCCGTAAAACCGATGCCGCTTCGAATATGATAGCACGAGACCCGTCGCCCGCCGTGGCAGCACCATCAACACCGAACCTCAAAGATCGGACCTAACCAAGACAGTACGAGACCGAGGCCAGCGACGATGATACGGAGGACGCCAGATCGGCTATGCCGTAGCAAGGATAGGAGCGAACCCATCGGCTAGCTGAGCCGATGAGGGGGCGCCTCTCTGAAGGCGAGTGCGTATCGGCTGGGGGACCGATAAGTTTGGCGTTACGCGTCGTGGAACGCCTCTAAAGACTGATGCGGATCGGTTGAGGGGCCGATGCGCTGGGCGTGAAGCTCAGAGTATGGATAACTCATCGGCTAGCACTCCAATGAGACGCCGTGCAGAAGACTATAGGCCTGAAGCTCGATATACCGTCGGCAGCCCCGTAGGTCGGACCTAACCGATGCAGCACAAGATTGACGACGGCAGAGAGAGCTTAACGGGCCGATAGGTTCTGCACGGACGTAATGCAATACATCTGATCGGACTAAGAGGTCGGACCTAACCGATGCAGCCTCAGACAGAGCAGGGCATATCGAGATGATGGCGGGACTTACCCCTTCGTCGGAGATCGGACTTAACCGATGCAGCCCCACATCGAGAGACAGAACCCACCAGTAAAATCTAGATGAACTAAGATGGCGATGCGCCGAATTTGTATATGATTGAGAGATATCTTACATGTTTTCAGGGGGTCTATATTTATATCCTGGATTTACAGACAGAGTCCGATACGTCTATGACCATCGGATATTATTTCCTAGAAAGAACAAAGAAAAATATTCCTAAAGAAGTTAACTAACTAGATAAACCTCCCTAATTGAGTAAGGTTATAATTTACAAAAATAAGCACCCTGCCGTAGAGTCCACGGCTCTTCCGCAAACCCGATTTCATCTGAATAATCTTCCAATTTGTAACCGAGTCTTCCTTTGTTGCAACCTGATCGGCTTCTCCACTGTAGCTATCGAACCTTCTTTTAGTTAAGCCAATTCTTCTCCTTTCTTCTCTCGGGCTTCTCGGACCTGATCCCGATTAGACAATCCCCTGTTTTCAAGCCGATCCAATCTTCTGCTAATCTGATCGGCTTTTCTACAGTTCTCCATCGGCTTTGTCTCAGTATCTCCATCGGCCGATAACTGCATTAAACCCTCCATCGGACCTCTCAGCCGATCGGCTTTAGCACCATTGGATCTCCCAGCCGATCGGCTTTAGTGCTATCGAATCGTCCAGATTTTAGCGTTAACACCACTGTAATGAAATGCAGATCTCAATGCGTCAGAAAAGTATTCCAAGCGTTAGCTAGACTGCCGAAGATTCACACTCAAGGTGGCATTACATGCATGCTCAACTTAAAGCCTCTCAATCCTCAATTCTTAAACAAGTTATAATATGTTAGAGTTAAAACCTAACAAAAAAACTCTAAATCATGATTGAGATCACATCACTTACATGCAACCAAAGAAAATGTATGCAAATTTTCAAACATTATGTGTATTTTCATTCAAAGGGTAGTGACCATTTAAGATGATACATTTGGAAGCCTCAGCTTCTAATACCACTTTCTGAGGAACATAGATGCTATAGGTTGTCTGCACCTTTACTATTCTCAATTGTATTCAAAAGCATGTCCCAAGTGTTAATGAATCAGAATGCAGCATTGTTGTGACATGCCCAACTAGAGGGAGCAGTCTTCTAATTGGATCTGCGACTGACTACAGAATATAGTTAGAAGAATGAGTGTAAGGACAAGAAAAATACGAGTATTACTCTTTCTGCATAAACAACAATGCGATCTACTTTTTATCAAAGAGAACTCTTCATGCCTTTCACGTCACAACGTTGGATCACTTGGAATCTATGACTGACTGGTTCCCATTAGCAGAATTGTCATCCTTCAAGGTGTTTCTCAGATACGGCGAGTCTTTGTACTTGGCATATACTTGTAAATCTAAGGCTTTCTCTGCTATTCTTGCATCCTCATGAATCCTCTCTATCAAGCTCTCAAGTGAAGGAAAGTTGGCCTAGGCATTGACAAAACAATGCCACAGTCAAGAACATGCACTAACCATATAGAACAGGATTGTTCGATTGTTTTTGCAGTACAAATCACGCCTGGTCCTAAATTACCTCAGGTCGTATGTAGCCAACAATAACAAGGCGTAGCTCCTCTCCATAAAAGTCTTCATCAAATTCGTGAAGCAACCATGGTTCCTGTGATAACATATCTTCTTTTAAAATAAAGTAATGCACTAAACAAGGAGGGGGCTGTATTCAGAAACACTCACAATAGTCTTCTCCGTGTTATCAAAATAAGGGTTCCAGCCAATGCTCATGACCATCTTATATATACCTCGTGTTGAAAATCCAGCCCAGCCAAAATATACCCCTGATGTATGCTCTGATAGTATATCAGAAAAATTTTCTGCAGGCAAGTTGGCTGCAAGGAAAATATACAACTATCAGTACTCACAATGAAAATTGGGCATGCTAACATAAAAAAGAAATGAACTCCTAGTAGGCTTTTTGCCACTGTCCAGTTAATAAACAAGAAAAATCATTCATATGAGTCATAAAATGCGAAGCCACAAAATTACTGCTTACTTTCTAGAAGTTTTAAAAGCAGGGCTCATAAAATTTATCTTTACTTGTATGCCCCCCATACCTGTTGGTATTCCTAGTACTTTAGAACCACGGCCAAATCCTTTTATCACAGGTCCTCCTATAAACCATGGTTCGATTGGTAAAGTATCATCAATCCCTGCACAGAAAATTTGTCAGTAGAGAAGGTTAAAGATGTCTATAATTTTCTAACAGAAGATAGTTCCAAGAGTTAGAGCATACAGTCACTAAACGGTGGCAACCCCCAGTTTTCAGGCTTTACATCAAGGAGGGAATTGATCACCTCGTCAGCAGAACTGAATTCAGCCGTCCTTTTGGGTACTGAAGGTACAGCTATGACATGCATTCCTGCAGCTTTTCCAGCCATAACACCTGGCCTAGTACAACCAATAACTTACAATATTAAAGGTAAAGGTGTGAATAGAAAACTGCACACTACACTACAAATTTTAGAGCATGCACAGTTATGTTTAAGCATAGATCAAGATACAGTGTACACAGATAATCATGCAATGCACATTTGCACACAGGAGAGCCATATATAACAGGGGAACCACTTACAAGGAATCCTCGATTACTAGGCAGTTTGGAGGATTTATGTTCATTCTTTTCGCAGCTTCCAGAAATCTAGAATATCAGCAACCCCGGCAGGTTTTGAAATACCAGAATGCAAGCAGATCAAAGGTAACAAAATGAGATGAAATCAGTTCGACAGATCCATAAAGTACCAGTAATAAAAATATTACATAGCACACTGCCTTACATATCTGGGGATGGCTTCCCTTTCTCTACTTCATCACCACCAACAATTGCAGAGAATGACTCTTTCCATCCTAAACATGGTAAGAATACAGTAATTGACATATGATATATTTTTCCAGAAAATCAAAGAAAATAACATGCAAATTCAGGATTTTTTTTAACCTCAAGTAGGAGAAGGTTACCTTGATGGCAGGAAATTTTGGCTTCAATGTTTGATCTTGGCGAGTTGGAAGCCAAAGCAGCTGGTACTCCATTACTCTTCAAATGTTTTATCAATCGATTAGCTCCAGGAAGAGCTTTTATCTCGCACCATCTGCAATATAGAACTCATTCTGAGCACAAGACATTTTTTCCCTTTTCAATACAGCCTTGTTTGCACATACAAAATGACAATTTTATCATTGAACAGTAATTACAATATTTCCAAAACTTTAGTTTAAAATAAATCCGCATAACGAGCTCTACTAGTGCTTTTGTTAGATACTGGACAATTCTTCTCTATTTCTAGTAAAGTAATTACTGCATTATACGTATGTTCCAACATTATGTTTAAATTGCACCAAACGATCTTAATGAACCAGATACTATACATAATTCTGCTATTCAGTTACAGCATACAGAATTTCTTCCACAGTGACTTACAAAGTGTAACTTGCATTTCATTATTTCAACACATGCTAGACGAAAAACAGACAAACTTCCTACTTGGCAATTGGCATTGACATGGTTCCATGACATAGTAGATTTGTTTGTACTTTTAGTGTACAGTAGCAAAATTGAAATACATGCTAATAAAATAAATTTGTAAGGCCAACCTACAAACGACATTTTATATTGCTACTATTATGGGAAACATAGGTACACCAAAGGGGGAGATGATTTAAGATTTCTTGTGACAACTGACAACATTTAAGAGAAATCACTGAGAAATGGTCTATGAAGGACTTATCATAATTTACAATAGAGTAAAATATTACAGAAACAACTGACTGTGCTTAAATATTAAAATATTCAATAGACCATAGTGAATGAAACCATAAAAGAAAAATGTATGGAGATTCTCCACTGAGGTAGTACTTATGCAATTTACAAAATACAACAAGTTATATTAGTGTTAAGAAGTTTCAGCGACATTACTGCTCATTGAACATTGGAGTAAGCATAGAAAGAAATTCTTCTGTTGAGTAAGGGAGTCCATAATCTTCTAAAACAACAGCTGCCGCTTCATAAGGTGTCTTTCCAACTAATTTATGAGCTTTCTTGCTATCCCATCTTTTCCCATTTTTAACTAGAAATGGTTTCAGCACTTGACTTACAACACAATCTGCCAAATGGTTACAACCAAGATAAGCAGATACGAATTTGTGATAACTGAACCAAGCAAAGATTAACTACAAATACAAGCAGATCTTGCAACTTTTTAATTACCCGTGTTTAAGAGGGTGCCATCTAAATCAAGGATGACATGGGAAATAAGCCGAGTGATGGGCTTGGGTGCTGCCATTTGTAAAAAATGGAAGAGCTTGATGCAGCAAGAGACAAGCTATCTCGGAAGCCCAACCTGACAAAAAGCCAAAATATTCAGGCCAACATGACATTGATGATGAAATGTGCGCATATAAGAAAATGATATAAGTAGCTCATATAGTAGTCCATATATGTAATAATGCAGCTTTAAACTAAAAGGTGAGTACAACAATGTGTTTAAACTTAGGATGAATCCCGTTGCAACTAATTGCATGATACACTTTAAAATAAAAAAAATCCCACCCAATATTGATAAATCTAAATTAGTGGGAAATTAGAACTAAAACCAAAGCTTTTAAACTTTGATGGAAATGACTACTGTTTGCAGGCAAACAGTATACATGATAAGCTCAGTTTAGTGTGATCAGAAACAATTGAAACAATTAACCAATTCCATATTCCCATACACGTGATCTAGTTATTTTATAGTAAATTTAGACCTTGTTCCAAGCTGGCATTGTGCTTAAATTATGCCATTTGCTTTCCCTCACCATCAATCAGCCAGACAACTCCTCGGCTAGTCACATAGTTCATTCCATTTGCTTATCAAGCTGAACTAAACGATGGTGCCACATCATCAGCACTAGGCTGAACTCTACAAGGAGGGCTCAAAGCAATGGTACCAAGGCTGAACTCTATCAAGTTTACCCTCCAACCCATGCTACCAAGGTGAGCTCAAAGCCAGGGACCTTTCAGCAGCCATCAACAAGATATTGCCCCAAGATGGCTCAACTTGGCATGTGGCCAATTCAGCTGATTGGGACTTCCAGACTCAACCCCTCGCTTAGGCAATTCACCAAACAGGTACCGCGCAGAGGGTGACCTGACTACCTGACCACGTTTCAGCAACAGCCGCAGCTACCCAAACACAATCCAATCCAATCCAACCCAACCCACCTCCCTCCTTCTGATAGCTACCGATCACTCGACCGCTAGGGAAAGGAATCTCGCGCCGCCGGGACCCTCCGCCCTGGTCGCGGCGATGTAAGTCAGGCGAGTGGAGGAGAGGGGAGGGGAGGGGGGGGGGGAGCACCGGACCGAAGCGGCCACAGGGGAGGTTGGGAGGATTACCTCAGCCAACAGTATCCCGCAACGGCAGAAGCGGAGGCGGGGGCCCCTTTCTCTCCGGCGGCCCTGCGCAACCAGTCCGGGTTGGTGCGGGCGGCGAACGCAGCCCGGGAGGGACGGATAAGCCGCGTGGTGTGGGAGTGGGGCTAGGGTGGAATGGAACCGGAGAGAGACGGCCTGGAAGGCTGGAATCCGACCCGTGCGATCGGACGGTGGACGGGAGCAGAGCAAGCTGCGGAGCCGAATTTGGGTGATTGGGTCAGGAGTCGAGACACGGGAGGAATCGGTCGGGGGCACGGCTGACAGCGTCTCCACATCATCGTCGCTTCGCTTCGCCCCAAATCTTCGAGCCACGCACGCCGCAGGGCCGGAGCCGCCAAGGAGGCCCATCGGCGACGCCGCGCTCAGGCAACGTGACGAGGCAGGACCCAGTTTTTTTTTTTTACGATAATGGGTAACCCGGTATTTGGTTAAATGTTTTAACCAAATGTACGGCTAGAGTTTCGGACAAAACATAGCCAAATAGAAAACAACTCATGACGAGGACACATAGAACGTCCACCACACTCTAAAGAAGAGACAGAAGCAATTTTTTGTAAAATCTCATCACGGAGATTTATATAACTGTTGTTTTTAAATTACGGTATACAACTGAGATAAGTCCATCACACCTTTGTAGCTGTGCCTAAAACCAGAGCCTGCTCTAAAATTTATGTGCATATAAAATCTATATAAAGTTTTGTTAAAAACTATATTATTTCTGCTAAGCCATACAGCATACTAAAATCAGTTTTTAGCTTTTGAATGGATACCAAACAGCCAATTTTTAGCTATATGAGAAAAAACTATTTGGTGATTTTAGTCTAAAAGATACATATACCACCCTTCAAATAAATTTAGGAATATAATAATCATATTTGATAGTTTTATCATACATTAAAAACAACATTTTTACTAATATTTTAATTCCTTCTTGCTAAATTATATTTTGTTAAAATTACCACTTTAAACAGATACCACATAAATCTCGAGAGAATTTTAATTTCCAAAACACTTTATTTCTATATATCCATTATTAAATAAATTAATAATGCTAAGCACATTAGATGAGCTAACCATTCTGATGAAGATTCCACCTAAAACTATCCTTCTCATCATTCAAATGGATACACTATACTAGCAACCAGGTTATACCAATTAACTAGATTTGAACCTACTAAAGCTATATAAAAAGAAACTCATAACAGTTGCAAGCAATGCATTTTCAATCTATTTATCTTCCCAAAATCTAATTTGCCTCCCATTTATTAGTTGTGAAAGATCCAAAACTCAAAAAACTTATCATTGATATTCATAAGCCCAGATGGTGTGTATCACTATATTTTTTTCACAACTTTGGTAATTGTCTTAAAGATATTCTTTAGATACTTTATTCTAAGTAAATCTTGCCAAACACACTCTTCATGGATTAACTTAAGGCCATTTACTTAAAACATGCTGATTCGGAAATTCTATTTCTATGTTATAAATACCCAGACCACCGGTTGGCAAATAATATCCTACTTTGACAATACATATTTCTTTTTGTTACCATCACTTTGCAAAAAGAAAATACGAAAAGGAATCTTTTTGGCTAGTTGCCGTATGGACAAATGGAGAGCAAGATTAGAGATGCTATAACCTAACTTGAAGGGGTGTACATCCTACCATGTTGATACATGCACCGACGTATGAGCCATAGTGGTAGGGTGGAAACCCACTTGTTGATATCTTAACGATGTGTCATAATTGCAGAGGATCCTTAGCAGCCATATTTAAAGGAAACCTACACCCGAGCCCAACACCCATACTAAATTGCAGGCTTGAGTCTGGCCCGAACATTGGGCTTTTTAGGGTCGGGCCAGGTTTTCTCAGCTTAGGCTTTTTTATTTTTGGGTTTCTAGGCTTCAAAGTTGAGGCTTGAGCCTGACACACACCATCGAGCTAGCCTAGGCTTGGACTTTTTGGAGTTGGGCCAACAAGGCTTGAAATACAGTATTTATAGACGTAGAAATCGTTTAGTACAAGATATTTATAAAGCTACACAAAGACTAAGTGATTTCGCTTTATATTAGTTAAGCCCTTAAAATAAATAATAGCTCTACTCCAATATATACGTATTGATGACGAGAAGAACAAATCTGAAGAGGTGTTGGCCTACTAACTAAACTCAACAAGATTAACGAAAGCAGTGATCTAAGATAATAGTCAGCGGTTATGGTTATAAATATAATCCTCTTAGTTGTAGACTTGATATGGTTTGATCTTTTTATTATGATTTGTTATTTTTTTCTTTAGAAAATTATTGTATTTATACTAGGATTAATTTTTGACAAATTAATTTGACACGAACAAGATGGTTCTTATGTGCTATGGAATTCTTCTAAGATTTTTATATATGTATATTTGAATATTTTATGTATATGGTATTTTTAGATATTCTATATGTCCGTCTAGCATACCACATTTATTGCGCTGACAATGTCTAATCCTTAACCAACCTGAAGATGCAGTGTTGTGTTGCTATGTATTTGCCTAGATATTTGCACTATGCTATCTTTCTCTACTTTTTTTTCATTTTTATTATACCGTTGTACTCACTCGTACTATAATGATTAGAATAAAGTTGGTCTCATATTTAGAGATATGGGATTATGATATTACTTTTCCGAACAATTCTATATATAATATTTTTTTAAAAAAAGATATTATTGGTAGGTGGAATTTTAAAAATATAATCGAATCGTGTACTAAACATCACATATTTATAACCGAAATAAATAATTTATAGTGTGTACTGATTTTTTTTATATGTAGATGGCACTGTAACTTTCATCGCGTGATTGCAATTTTTTATCAGTAATGCAATTTTCTGATCATGCTGCCTCACTCCTTTTCTTTTAGAGGATTTTTACAGGATGCTTTCTCAGGTGCTTGGAAGGCATGTCATCCGTCGATTGCTCATAATCTAACGATCTACAGTTGAAGGTACCCATTAAATGGTACTAAAAGTGTGGGCCAGGTATTAACTTAGAGATTAAGTGGAAGGGTAGTTAGATAATTTTATACCTAGTAACACATTAGAAGGTGAAAGGGCAAACTAGTAAAGAGCCACGTTTCTTCTTGTCGAATATGCTTCTGAGTTCGTGTTATCAAGCACCAGAAGGACGCGCTGCTGGTGATGGCGGAATATTACTGATAAAGAAGACAAAGGTGATTCAAATATTCAATGAACGCGGCACAGGCGAGGCAGGGTGAGGGCTTCTGCATCCTGAACGGCTGGGCTAGCAGGGTGGTCAGCTTTCATGGCGGCTGAAGGGCTGATCATCATGTTTACAGAAGTTCTCTTTTTTGAATCTTTGTTGTGCAACCTGGCAACGATGGCATACTAAGTTGCAATTTTAGAAGAGAAATATTAGTTTATTTAACTGATGATGAGTTCAATATGCAGATCGTGTAAGTAATGGCCGCGAAGTAATTAACTTCCGCAGTGCTTACCGATCATTACTAAGGATTCAGAAAAAGAGGATCAACAAGTTTATGTCTTCGTGTGAATGGATTACGAACGGTATGCCCCCCCTTCAATCGTCCAATTTTAGATGCTAATTAGGAGAGGGAAGAAGAGAATAATCTTGGATTAGTGATTAAAACATTAGCAACGACAGCGAGCGGCTAACAGAAAGGGCGAGCGGTACCGGCAGATAGAGGATAAATTATAGGCAATTATGGTTAAAAAATTACTAATTTACCCATTTGTATGTTATTTTATATTCCTATGTTACCCTTAAGAAATTAATAGTATATGTTTTATAGGGAGAGAGCTACCTTACGTTCCTCCCAATCACCATAAAAGGTCTCTTTTTTCAGTACTTGGAGGAGGTAGGGATAATAAGGTACACCGCTCAAACCTAGCCATCCGTTCAGAGGGGGTAGGATTGGAATGTCCAATTGCCGGTCTCTGCTCACCACACCATCGTCTGAATCATTCTCTCCACACGGCCGCCGCGCGCCCCATGCAGCCGTGCTCCTGTGCCGCCTTGACACGAGTTCCAGTGCTGCCCGCCAGTGGAGCCGGCTGGAAGCTTTCCTTTTACGTCGCTGCTGTGCAGACTAACCATAACGGATGTGATATATCAGGGCACAAGCTGTGGAGGCGACACTATGTAGCTGCATAGGAGGAGATGGCGACGACGTCCTCGGTGGATTTTGCCGGCGTCGACGAGAAAGGGGCATCGCCGGCTGCTGGCAATGGCGGCAGAACTGGTCTTGCCGTCTTGGGAGAATCGAGGATGAGAATGTGCCTTGCCGGACGAGATTCGGTATCAGGAAAATTTGCAAACACTGAAATTTGGAGCGCCGGCAGCGACAACATGGGACTATCAACGGGAAGGCGCTGGCGGCACTAGGGCTCCCAGCTCCCGAGGTCGCCGCCGCCCGGGAGGCCACCGTATTCGTCGCGCTGAGCTCGTCGCCGTGACCGCCGTCGATTTGCAGCGGGTAGACGGTGCAAGCGATTCCGTACCTACACTATATGCGCGAAAGTACAATTCTACCCTTCCACTGTCAAAAGACATCTGGTACTGGCTCTCGGGGAGAGGCTGTACCGCGACGTACCGAGCCCATCTGGCCGTTAGATCGTGCGTAATGAATGGCCACGATTTGGTACTCCTCTCCTCAAGGACGGCAAAAAGACTCCCCTTAATCAAAGCTGTCCGATGATAATCCCGTGGTCTAGAATTTTGACTGATGTTGTCTCAAAAAATCAGCCGCATGTAAGTTCTCTTGTGTAGATGAAGGATAGAATTATATCATCGTCCTGACAAAAAAAATTTCCTAGCAAGTTTTCCACCATTTGACAACTATCCTCCTGGAGGAAGAAGCTTGCCGATCTTTTTTTTTTTTCATTCACACCAACCAAACCATGCATGCTACATATGCGCGGTATCCCTGATTTTTTTTCACAAGCGATGGTAATCAAACTGAAACAACCCCATTGCAACGAAGAGAGATGAAGGAAACGAACGAAACAATGGTGTCCATAGTTCTCTTCCACCTAGCTAGCTAGCTAGCTTCTGCTTCACAAGTTATTAGCTACTGCGGCGTTGCCATGTCGCGACGACATCACGGATGCCGCCCGGGAAACGACCTGGTTGGCCTGACCGAACGGAGCGGCGGCGAGTGGTTCATCGCCACGACGACCTCCGGCTGGAGCGTCTGCGACCGCTGCAGCATGTCGACCATGAAGGGAGTCTGGTAGGTGTGGATGGCGCTGGTGAGCTCCGTCGAGTCGCCGCGCGCCGTTGCGCGCTGCCACGAGTGGGAGCTTAGGCCGGCGAGCATGTACGCGCGGCCGGACTCCTCGTACCGCTGCCGCGTCTCCACCCTGTCCTGCATCTCCCTCAGCTCGGCGACCAGCGCCACGGACTGCGGGTCGTCGTGCAGCGCTGCCGCGCGCGACTCGAGCACGTAGCGGCGCTCGTCGAGGATGGCGACGGCCAGCTCGAAGTCGCCCTGCTCCGCGGCGGCGCGCGCGGTGGCCATGTCCTCCGTGGAATGGGCACGGTGCAGCTCCCGTTCGACCTCCGGCGACATGTCGGAGCTCACGGGGTCCACCGTGCGAGGGACGGTCACCGTGTTGCCTCCCACGCCGACGGTCTCCATGGTGACCGTGTTCCGGTAGGTGCAGCTCGGCGTGATCAGGGCAGACTCCCCTTTCCCGGCCGGGACGCGCACGGTGACCAGGAAGTCCCTCTCCTCGTCGGCGTAGAGGTCGCCGACGTCGATGAAGCTGCCACGTCCGTCGTCATCCACGTGGCTCGCGTAGCCACCTGAGAAGACAGAGGTCAGCAGCACACCGTCGTCGTCGCACTCGACGCTCAGCCGCAGCTCCTGCGCCACAACGCTGAGCAGGCCGCCGACGCACTGGGCGAACGCGTCCTGGATCGAGCCCGACGCGTCGATGAACGAGAACGTGCCGCCGGTCATCTCGGCGATGGAGTGCATCGCCGGCGAGTCATGGTCGGCACCGAAGCCGAAGGCGTGGACCTGCACGTGTTGAGCCGGTCCACCGGGAAGGAGGGAGTTCGGGACAAGCACGGCATAGTCCGGCTGGTCGCCGCCGCGTGGCACCGGGACGGTGTAGGTGTCCCGGCCGTCGGAGAGGAGGACGATGCTGCACACGGGGTTCCTCTCCCGCCGGTCCTCCATCACCCTCGCTGCTTTCTTCAGCGCGTCGGCGATGTTGGTGCCGCCATCGGCGACGAGGGAGCTCACTTTCTGCAACGCGCGCTGCCGCCCGGACTCCGTCATCCTCTTCAGCGGGAAAAGCCTCCTCGCCGACGACGAGAACGTGACGACGGACAGCCGGTCGCTGGGGCCAAGCGTCTGGATGACGAAGCTCATGGCGCGCTTCAGGAGCCCAAGCTTCGTCCCGGCCATGCTCCAGCTCACGTCGAGCACGCACACAAGGTCAAGAGGAGCGCGGGAGCTCGCCGACGCCGGAGAAGATGGAGCCTTTAGGTGGATCAAGATGGCAAACTCCTCCTGGGTCACAGACTCTTCCACGAGTGTACGTCGTGATCCCAACAGAACCAACCATTGCATCAACATCCTGACTTGCAACCATTGCATCAACATCCTGGCTTCCAAACACATGTTCGGGTTGAAGGTCCTGACTCTGAACCACATTTTCAGGTTGAAGATCCAACTGTTCATCGTCATCGAAAATGCCGCCATCCAGCGTACGGTGGATCGGAAGCTGCCATTGCCGGTTTATGCTGTCGGCAAGAGACAACCTGCGGACAACGGACATTCGTTGCTGCCGCTGCTGCTGCCTGTCATCCAGTGGCCAGTCCAGTGGGTTCACTCTAGCTGTTCCATTGGTAACATCAGCTGTAGGTAGAGGGCCCTGGAATGGCAGCTCCTTCCATACGGCGCGGCATATTGGGCAGACAGTATTGCCATGGCGAACGCTCGAGGAGATGCAGTGGAAGTGGAACTTATGGGAGCATTCGGCGGTGAACAAGGCTTGCCCATTGCCTGACCACATTCCTCCTAGGCAAATGGCACATATCCTCTGAAAGTAACCAAGAAAACCAACATAAGAAAGTTAATAATTGCAGATATTTTATGAGTGAGCAATCAGCAGAGTGGAGTTCTTTGAAAAGAAAAACCATAACTAAAGATGAATTATTGAAGAAAAAATGGTCCCAGTTTCAGGCTAATAAGCTTGTTCCCTAGAATGAACTGTACTTAGTTAAGCAATGAATTGTTTTCAAGAGCATCAAGTATATTAGAAATGACTGAAAAAAGGGAGGGGAGCTTAAATAATAACCAAATTGTATGTTCCTTATCAATATCAACAGTGTAAACAGCATCAGCACAAGAGGTTAAGTCCAGTCCAAGTCGTGCAATCCAATAAGGCAGATTATAAGTTGTAAAACTACTATTATTATTAATTAAACATCAACCAAAATAGTCAACTCATGCTGCCGGACCCTCGTATTATCCAGATGCTGATAGATGACAAGAATTCGAATTAGATGCAGCCAATAAAACATTACAAAAGTACAACAATCGATGACAGCTATCTATGTGCCTATCCTTTGATCATTCAGCTCACCCCTTTCTGGAAAAGTGTGCAGCACACAGGAAAAGATGCAGAGCATCATATACTCTGAATTATACCGCCGAGGGCTAATCTTTCAAGAAGCACCCATATTCTCAAATACAAGCTGTTTGCAGAAGAGGATCACTTGACCAATTATTGATAACCAGAAAAGGATGTTGGTCTCTCCCTCTGACCCTCTCCCTGTCCTTTGGTCAATGTTGATATGTCCATCAAACCAACCAATGATTTGCAGATCAATTTCAACTATAGCATGATAACGTATAATTAGATACGACATTCGTGCATGTCAAATCATGAAGTGGATTGATGTAATTGCCATGTAAAAGTTTCGAATGCTGAGGTTAATCTTATCCAGTAAATTATGTTGACAAAATTCAAGTATTTAGAAGCTCCATTGGAGTATTAGCATGATATATGATAGCGATGTCATTGACGGTATTAAAAAAGCGAAGATTGAGACTTCGAAGAAGGGCAAGAATGAGTTATGTGTCGGTCACAGGGTGGTCAACATCACGAAGGACGACGACCTTGACCTTTAGACGCTGACAGTATAAGGAGACAGATGAGTTTACTTGTACTATAAAGTAAAATTCATTAAAGAGGAAGATAGCGCGTGACCATGGCCGATGAGTACAAGGTCCTCAAAGACAACGAAACCTAGCGCCTCTTTCCTTGTCCTCTCGGTGTCAATGTTGTGACTGATAAGTAGATCTTTAAACATAAGTTCCACTCCGATGGCTCGCTTCCTCGTTACAAGGTATGCTGGGTAGTCCGCGGCTTCTTTCAACGTCCTGGTGTTGACTATGACGAGACTTTTAGCCCTATCGTCAAGCCTGTTATCATTCGGGTTGTGCTCACTCTCGTTGCCTCGCGTTCCTGGCCAATCCATCAGCTCGACGTGAAAAATGGCTTTCTTCACGGCCATCTGATGGAAACGGTCTACTGCCAGCAACCTCTAGGCTTCGTCGACCCATTTCGTCCTGATGACGTCTGCCTCCTTTAGCGTTCTCTCTATAGCCTCAAATAGGTCCCTCAGGCCTGGTACCAGTGCTTTGTTGCCTATCTCCCAGCAGCTTGGCTTTATGGCCTCCGTCTTCGATACGTCCCTCTTCGTCCTTCACACCGAAGACACCACTGTCTACCTCCTTCTCTATGACGACATTATTCTTATGCCGTCGTCGACAACCATCCTACAATACATCATGGCCCGACTCTACTCGAAATTTGTCATGACCGATCTAGGTTCTCTCCATCACTTCCTTGGTATCTCTGTTACACGCTTCTCCCACGGGCTATTCCTCTGCCAGCGCCAATATGCCATGGATCTTCTTCAGCGTGCGAGCATGGCTGAATATCACCCCATTGTCACTCCGGTCAACACTCATGCCAAGTTCTCCTCCACCGATGGCTCTTTCCTCGTCGACCCCGCTCAGTACCAGAGTCTTGTTGGTACTCTCCAGTATCTTACACTTACACGGTCTGATCTCACCTATGCCGTACAGTAAGTGTGCCTATTTATACATGTCCCACGCAAACCTCACCTCGTGCTGCTCAAGCATATCCTTTGCTACGTAAAGGGCACACTATCCATCGGGCTACATCTCAGCTCTAGCCCTATCGACTCTCTCACCGTATATTTTGACGCGGACTAGGCGGGTTGCCTCGACTCCCGACGCTCCACCTCCGGCTACTACGTCTTTCTCAGTGACACTCTAGTCTCTTGGTCCTTCAAGCGCCAGACTACAGTGTCTCGGTCTATCATGGAAGCCGAGTATCGTGTTGTTACCCACGTCGTCGCTGAGTGCTGCTGGATTCGCTAGCTTCTTTAAGAAATCCGTACATCCATCGTCTCCGCGACCGTTATCTACTACGACAACATTAGTGCCGTCTACATGACCGCCAATCCTGTTCATCATCGATGTATGAAATATATTGAGATTAACATTCACTTCGTACGTGACAAGTTCGTTCTAGGATACGTTCGGGTGCTTCATGTACCGTCGACGCACTAGTTCGTCGATATCATGATCAAAGGCCTTCCCACGTCTTTGTTCATCAGTTTTCGCTTCAGTCTCTGCGTCTGTTCTCTCTCGCTACGACTGCAGAGGGTGTTAGACCATTAGACTTGTATATATATATATCCGACCTCTCTTATAGAAAACGAGGTTGCGACTATATAATTACACTTCTGCACTACTTCATCACATACTACTTGGGAATATTTTTTGTTATACCATTCCAGTGATTTGCTCATCAAAGTGATGTCAAGAGCTAAATTTCCTAAAAAATAGTTTCTGTCAGCCTTATCTCCTACATGGCATCACCCAACTGATCAAAGAAAAAACATGGGCTGGAAAGGGGAAGAAAACAGCTGGCTTCAGAAGATGAGAAAGTTGGTGAACAAGAGGTCCTGCCCTTCCTAAGAATTGCAAACGTAAGAATATAATACAAGCAGCAATCGGAATTTTCTTCCTTTTCTAGTCCTAAATAATGAAGAAAGTATTGCATACTTGTCCGGTTGCTTACTACCCCACAACATGCTACATTCAGGATAATTTCAATGGGAAAAATAAGAAACATAAAAGTATTAAACACGCGCGCGAGAAATTCAAATACAAGAATCAACCCAGGGACCAAAAAAAAACAGAGAAAAGGTCCATGCAAGCAACCGGGCAAGCAGAATCCCTAGAAGTAAAAACTACTAATTTTTTAGATTGCAATATATCAATCAAAGCCGAAAGGTATTGTATGGTAGGATGTTAAGTAGTAACGACGTTTTCTCCAGGTTTTTGGCACAGTTTAACATCGTTGGCATGATATGGTGTTGACCTACAAGATGATCAACGAAATCAAATACTCTGACAAAAACCTTGTTTCAGATGAAGCACAAGTAGCACAACTTGGGTATCATAATGAAACAAAGGATCTGTTGATTTCTGTGAAAGATGGCAAAGGGAGCAAAATATAACAATTTTTTTTCAGGTATTGTCTTTTAAAAAAAAGATCAGGCAATACTTCAGGCCTTCAGGGTCACTGCAGTTTTTCGTGAAAAAAAGCATATCAGCATAACACGGACATCACTCTACATAAAGAAATTAAACAAAATTTCACAAAGATTCCAAATTGCAGTTAGTATTAAAATCCCCTTTACGTGCGGGGAATAAAAAGGACTAGTGAACTGAACACTGATTAAAGCACGGTGTTTACCTTATCTAAAAACCTACAAGTTAATGATAATCTAAGCGGATGCAACCTTGATCATGAATCAGCCGACAAAAATATCGTATCAACCTTCAGGAGATGTATCCTGAGACCCCTATCAGATTTCAACATAACTCTTCTCGGTTTTAAACAAGAGCGGTTTCATTCTCACGAGGTTGAAAAAAAAAACAATTTGTTGTTTTGTATATAGCAAACGCGATCCCTATCAGATTCATCGAGAGGATCACACAGCAAGGTCACCCGCGACAAGCGAGAGGGGGAACTGGACAGGACGATCTCACCGTGGAACTCCTGCTCCCGGACCTCGACAGCCGCCGCGAGGCCACCTGCGCGGGGGCCGAGGCAGCCACCGACCTCTCCCTCCCCTCCGCCTCCTCCTCCGCTGCCGCCCGCACCCGGGGAGCGCGGACGCAGAGCCTGGCGGCCATCGCGCGCTTGGTGCGCTCCCACGCCGCCGTCATTCGCCAAAGCACCGAGGCCGCCGATCACCGATCAGTCAGTCAATCGCCTCCCCGTCTCTCCTGCGAGGCTGCGAACACTCTCGCCCTGGTCGGGTCGGAACCAGTAGGGTTTGGGGAGGAGGAGGCTGGATCGGTCCGCGCGGAATGAGGAATTCGTGGTTTCGCGCTGGGGTTTTGCGGAAGGTGGTGTGAGGAGAGGAGAGCGGGAGCAATGCGGGGGAGGAGGGAAACGCGGGGGGACGAGAGAGGGAGAGGAATCTGTGGGTGTTTGACTTGTTCCCACTTTGCCCCCAAGGTCTCACTCTGAAAAAGTACTGCATCCATATTTACTTTTCTATATGATTCTAAATTTGTGTAGAAAAGTTAATTTCTTTAGGAGGACGGAGATAATAGAAATGTTAGATATATTTTCAATAAGTACTAATTTGTAAAAGGGTTGTATTAATGCTATTTTTTTCACGTTAGGTTGTCTACTTAATCTAAGTTATTTCTTTACATTATTACAATCGGATCCCGATAAATTAGGCTATTAATATGCAATATATAAATCTGTATATTATTTAACTACCTTTTCCTCCTTCTATCATAATAAAATTCGACCGGAAAATTTGTTTTCCCGTATCATGGAGGGAACCTTGCCATACCAGGTGTATCAATTGAAAATGTTTGATTCTCTCTCTAAGTACTTCCTTGAAAGTTCAAACTTTATACGATTTTAATTCCCAGATAGAAGTAGCATTCATTTGCACGTAAATTCAAAAGTGTAGTTTTTTTACGCCATCAAAACTGTAGTAAACATTAAGCAATCTTACACTGCGAAATTCCGCCAGTTGAACCAGCTATTATGTCATCCCCATTTTTCCAGAATTCATACGATAGCAAACAGAAAAATAGAAATCCTAATATTTAAGAAAATAGAAAATGGTTACTCTAATCTAAATTGAAAATGGAGAAACATTAATGATAACCAAATAGTCCCAGCTCCGTAGTTCTTCAAGCTCTGATCACACTTCAGTGTCCTCCGTGACTTCGCTTCTTCTTCCTCTTCGGCTGCTCGTGCTGATAGCCGCCACTGCCTGGGCTCTTCTCCTAGTGCTGCTGCGGCGGTGGCCTCGGCTGCTGCTCGTAGCGCGACTTACGCGACTTGGACACCATGACCTCGCTTTCAAAGCCAGCGTGCAGCTAAGCACAGACCGGTCGATGCATTTCTGGGTCTTTGTAAAGCAAGTTGATAGCCTTGATCAGCTAAGCTTCCCATGCTTCAGTCTCACCACCGGTGAACTCACTAGGATGACGGCTCGTGACCTGCTGTTCAGCCTTTTTCCCCCGGAAAACCCAACGCTCAATCTCCTGCCAGCTTTTGACTGCTGCTACTCCACCAAAATGGCTATCCGAGTCTACCCGCTCGCTGCAGCTGTTGAGCTTCTTTCTCTGTCTCCCGTAGATGACAGGCCAGACATGCGGCAGCTTACATGTCAACAAGTGATCAATCTGTTGCAACAGGAACTTGGTTTTTCAGTGGTGTACGAGGCCGCGGGCAAACTTGGTTTTTCAGTTTCAGGAGAACCCAGGTGTAGGGCCGCAGCTGACAGCAATCATGCCGATTTCAAGCGGCCCTTGTTCTCTCATCATAATTAATTATTTATTTTTTTATTAAAATATTTACAGAAATATATTTTTTTCTGAAAAATGTATAAATCTATACAATGCCTTTTGGAAATATTTTTTTAAAAAAAATCATACATGTTAAATCTGATATGGCAACTATCCATTAACAAATAGCGGATCGGTGAAGGGTTAAAAATAGTCTGCCCGTTTGCAGTTTTAGATTTTTTCCCATGGCCACCTACAAAATATCTCAAGATGTATGAGGAGGAGCAGGTATGTTATTTTTTAGATGATCTTTTTACCGTCCTTTGTTATTTTTTTATTAGGAAGCCACTGCTAGATCCAACTATAGGAGGAGGGAAGGAGCGTGACTGTCTTGTTATTCTCTATTAGAACTTTTTTCCCTACTGTATAAATATCAAAAAAAGATTTTTACTTATCACAATATTTTTTTAAATCAATACTTTCTTATTTGTTAGATCTATAAAAGAATATATAGCTTTATTTAATGAATTGATATAGAAAATATATTATTGGTTCTTTGAGAGCTATTGGTTTTTTTCTATAGAATTAAACGAATAGTACATGAGAAGAAAAGATGAGTATGAACACGTCGGTAAGCTGAATGGTCAAACTAAAAGCTGTAACCTCTTGTACTATTTCTATGGTACGAGCGTCCTAAGTACGCTAGTGGTGTTCGTTGCTATGTGGTGTGGTCAATAAGTATCGATTAGAATTTATTTTATTTGTTGAAACATTCTTAATGACGATTTTATTATAAGCTCGCTATACATCAATCTAATTCATGAAAATAAATAAATCACTGTACAACTCTATAAAAATTATAGTGAATAGTTGATTCCTCTAGCAACAAGTGACTACAAATAGACGATATATGATGATATTCATAAATTTTAAATAGATGTCTGTACCGTGTTACCCATTTCAATATTTATATTGCGTCTATTTGTAACATGTAAAACTTTTATTAACCGTATAATATTTTTATTACTATTATCTAAATAATATTTATATATTAACCTCGTTCGACTCTCTAATAGTGTAATAATTTTTTATATTAACACTAACTTCTTGGACATCTTAATTATTTTTTCTAGATATTCTTAAATTTTCTTTATAATTAAATTTCGAAATAAATATATATTTAAAATATTTTTTTTAAAATTTTTGACATTTATACGGTAGTGACACAAATGCAGAATGCCAAGTAGACTGAGTCTCTCTCACAGGCAGGTCCCCTATACAGGAAAAATGGCCTAGCAAAGAGCTGCAAAGGTCGCCTGTAAAAACGATATATGCTCCTTTTTCCTTATGTGCCTTGCATACCATTTTATAGTTGGCCCACTTGTATAGGGCGGTAAGAAGACTGTCCGTAAATATTTTAGTCCTCATTGGTCTATCGTTAATTAGCCAATAAATCTTATTTAATATTTTTAGGTATTTTTTAATAAAAAAACCCAAAAAGTCTGGGAGTATAGGTTTGTAAAATTTTCAAATATATATATATTTAAATATTTTAATAAAAAATATAAATAAAAAAATTGAAGAGATAGCGGTGTTGTATGAAGAAAAGAAGAAAGAAAAAGAGGCCCAACAGAGGCCATAAAGGCAGCAAGCACAGCGCCGGAAGACCCACGCACAGCCAGGCTTTTCCCGGTGGTTCCGGACTTGAACCTAGCTGTTTATGTCCGGCGCAACCCACGCATCAAACAGGCGTACAATGCAGGACGTATGGATGCAGTGGAGAGGGCTAGCAGAAGGGTGGCTGCTGCCGTGCAGTCCATTAGTTCGAGCTCAGGGAGCACGAGCATAACCACTTCGCGCCCCAAGAGGGTCAAAAAAAATCGAAGAAATAGTGCAGATTCCGATCCAAGACACTCCAAAGCCCACACCGAAGAAGAAGATCGAAGAGCTAGCAAAGTTCTGTGGATTGGATGGGGACAAGATAATCAAGGAAGCTGATCAAGCAGACAAGCAGCACCAGAGCAACAATGGCGTCGATGGATGATCGGTACCAGTCGCACTCGGCACCGGGCCCGCACACCCGCAGCAGTTGTTCTTGGGCTAGGCCCAATAGGTCTTTTGTCACTAGTCGGTTCTGTCCTTTTGTTTTGTACTGGGCCAGTCCGAATACCTTCTTAGCGTTTTCCTTTTATTTAGCAATTTCCCTTCTCAGTTTAGTTATTCCCAGCCTCTTCATGGTTGGATGGTCTAAGTCAGTTGGCCTGCTTTTTCTAAAGCTGCTGTGGTCTGGTGCATCCAAAGTTTGGTTCGGTTGGTTTACTTTCCCGCTGCTCCCTTTGTTCACTGCTACTTCCTTTTTTTTTTCTGGTTATTTACCCTTTTTTTGCTTGGTGGCAACTTAACTTTTTTCGGAGGATTGTTGGGTGGATGTGTACTGCCCGTTGTCTTGACAAACTACAGTTCCAATGAGAATCATGTCTTGGAACGTAAGGGGCCTCTGCGACAAGAAAAAAAGCGCTTGTTTTCTCCACCCTTCTTGAACACAAACTCAGACATAGTCTACATTAAAGAGACCAAGTTATCCCATATAGACAGCTTTACCATCGGATGAATACCTGTACGCCTTTGAAGCGGGCTTGTAGTCGATGAATATCATCTGTATGCTACAATCGTCCAGTTTCCGCTGATGTCCACCGGCGACCTTCACGTGGACAACATAGCCGAAGGTGTGGAAGAAGTGCATAACCGATTTAGAGCCATATCAAACCTTGTAGGGAGTCTTCTTCTACATGCTGAGTGTCGGCGACCGGTTCAAGACGAAGATGGCGGTGCTCACCGCCTAACCCCAGAGTCATCCGCGTGTGTTCATCCCCTTTATCATGCTTCGGGCCATCCCACAATCTAATTGCGCCACTCCACCACGCAGTTCTGTTGGGGTGTGTATGGCGCGGTGAGGTGGCGTTGGAAACCATGTGAACTCATCGCCACGATCAGTACACAGAATGCCCAACTTCTCTCCTGCCTCCGCCTCTAAACATGCTTGAAGCTGAATGATCGTCGTCGCGGCCTGATCCTTGGACCCCAACAGGACCAGCCACATGTACCGGCTCCTATCGTCCATGATGAGCAGGAACAGGTGCTTGTTGCCTGGTGTCTCCAGCATGATCGGGCCACAAAGATCCGCGTGCACCAACTCCAGCGAATGGGACGTGCGGAACTTGCTCAACAACGTGAACGGTTGTCGTCGTTGTTTCCTAGCAAGGCAGCTCTCGCACACCTGTTCTATGTGCTCGATCATCGGGACCATCTTCTTCTTGGACAGCAGCTTCAACCCGTGGAAACCAAGGTGGCCATACCTTGCAGGCCACTTCTAGGCGACATCATCAGTGTGCACCGCAAGGCACATTGGCGCGCTGATGCTAAGGTCAAGGGTGTACAGCCGGTTAGCTTAGCGCTGTACCTTCGCCAGGAGACGTCGCCACTGGTCTTAGATGTGCAGGACCCCCTCCTCAATCAGGATCTTGTACCGGTCTTCATCTAGCTAGCCAAGACTTATGATGTTGGCCGTCAACTTATGGATGAGTACACACTGGGCAGTCTTTGATGCTTTCTGGTCTTGCAGTTGAACATGGTTGTTATGTGCCCCTTGATGTTGACAACCGAGCTGTCATTGAACCTGATAGTGCCACGCACACTCGTGTCGAGGTCGGAGAAGACAGACCTCTCCCCGGTCATGTGGTTCATTGCGCCTGTGTCGAGGATTCAGCACATGCGCTCGTCGCTGCTCTTCTCCCCGAGTTGGACGAAGAGCTTGTCCTCGTGGATGTTCACCTCCTTGCTCAGTGCGGCTAATGCAGGTGTGACGCTGGGCGTTGCCAGCGCCACGAGGGCCATGGTGCCCACCAAGTCTGCTGTCTCATCTGTGAAGACCCAGTGTGCACTCGTGCCTCCATCACTGATCTGGATGCAAACCACGTCTTCACGCGGATTGGGCAACTCTGACCATTGTTGGAGAGTAGGATCAACAGATATCGATGTGATCCCCATCAACAGTGTGCCTTCCATCTCTGCCTCTGCCACGTGAGCCTACTCGTCGCACTTCTTCTTGCGGCACTCACGTGCCCAATGGCCCATCTTGCCGCAGTATTTGCACTCGTCGCTAGCGATTACCTTCTTCTTCTTGTCATTGCCGCCGGTGGATGACTTAGAGCCACCACTGCTTCCCCTGCCCTAGGATGAGCCACCACGGTGACCGCGTCTCTGGCTGGTGGATGGAGGCCGCCCGTCTCTGGATGCACCCTTGCTAGAGAGTTACAGCCACACCCGCGTCACCAGCTCCTCCTCCGTGAGATTGAGCTGTGCCATGAACGAACCCGCACCACCGCTGAGGTCGTGGCACTCCTCCTCTGCCTTGAGTCTTCCGATCAGCTCCTCCACTAACAAGTTGTCAATATCCAGAAGAGTTTCAATCACCATCACGATCTGTGAATACCTCGGTGGCATGGTTTGAAGAAATTTGCGGACAATCTCCGGCTTGGTGTAACCGTTGTCGAGTACCTCTAGTTGATTGGTGAGATCGGTGATACAGATGCCGAAGTTGTCGATGGATTCACCGTCCTTGAACTTGAGAACGTTGAACTCACACCATAATGTATTCGCCTTTGCCTGGCGCACTCAGTCCACGCCGAGATGTTGCTTCTTGAGTGAGTCCCATGTGAGCTTGGCAGTTGCCTTTCTCGTGATACTCTCTTGCATCTCCGATGGGATGCCAAGTGCGATTGCCTCTAGAGCATTTCTATCGTTGGCGAAGTCGGTGGTGCTGACGTTCACCACCGTCTATAGGCCTCTCACCTGTAGCTTCAACTTCATGAGCGTTGCCCATGAGTAATAGTTGGTTTTGGTTAGTAGCGGATACTGTCCACTGCTGCCTCCTTCTCTCACGACCCGGTGGATCACCAGGGTGCCATTGCCACCTCCACTCGTGACACCACCATCACCGTCCCTGCTATGTGGCGACGAAGATTGATGCCGACGATCCACGGACGCCACAGCGATTGCTTGATCTCGTGTCCACCTATGGAACCAGACTCTAATACCAATTGTGTTCTTCCACTCGTCGGCGTCCATTATCGCTAGAGACGAGGAAGATGACCGTGAACCAGTGAACACAACACAACGAGAAGGAGACGCCGCAGAGGCGGTCGGCGGGGCCGAGGTTGTCGATGACAAAGCCCATGGCCTTCATCACCAGCGCAACTTCCTCCCTGTCATGCTGGAGCTCACGTCGAGCACAGTCACGAGGTCGAGCGGGATGGGTGCGTACGAATCGTTGTAACTCTGTCTTACCTTCGTCGTGCGAACCCTAACGATAAGATGCTGGTATTTTAGTCAACTGCACCGACTTCAATTAAGGAGAGAAAGCATCCGGGCACTTCAAGTTCAAGAAATTAACTGAGGAGAGATAAAACATTCCAATTAACACGTCTCCATAGTCTATAGGAGTAGATTACATTCCAATTTAAATAGTTTTAGGTTTTTTTTTGCTTAAGGCCTTGTTTTGATGGGCTTGGGCCAGGTCGATAGACGGTCGTTGGACCAAGATTGAGTGCTTGTCCCAATTCTCAACAAGTTCTAAGTATTAATCTACTCCGTAGACATTTAGACAAGGTTTTCTAATTGTAAGGGTGTGTTCATTTGATGTTCAACTTCTCATATAAATTCTTAATTAGCTTCTAGCTTTAATAACGGAGTAAATGGCACAGTTCTTCATGATCAATTTAAAATGAACTTCTTATAAAATTAATTTTATCGATCAAAGTAACATTGTTTTATCGATCAGTGTTTTTTTATGTTTGACAGCCTTAATGGTTCGTTAGTTGACCCTGATACCTCTATAAACACTAAAAATTATCCAACTGATACACGCACTTGTTGGGATAGACCACATTTGCTTATCTCTTCGGCACCCTTCACAGATCAGCCAGATACCCTTCAGTGCCATCACATTATATATATAAATCTTGACCAATAAGCCGATAAAATTATAAAATATATAATTCATAGCTATCTGGTAAGTACCATCGGCACTTTTAAGTCCAAATACCATGACGACCCATTTATACAAGTTAATTGTTCTTAGACATTTAAACATAGTTTTTAAAATATCTTCTTTAGCTATAAAAATTTAATTATATCATACACTGTCATCCATAAATCTCTCAATGTCCCCTCTCATCAGCTTGATTTTTTTAGTACCTCATATACACCATGTTTATTAGAAAAGGGTGCCCATCGACTTTTTCACATCAGCAAACTCAATCCTCTCTTGCTCCACAACTGATTAAATATGTTGCCAAATTATGGCACTTGTAATACTTATCTTTGTAAGTTCATTGGTTGATAGAATAAGGTTTGGAAGAACGATATATTTATTTTTTTCCATATCTTTGATACATATGGACATCTTATTGTTTTCTAATTTTTATCCATTCTGCTTAGCCGATCTCAATATTAGAATCTTCCTCCTATTCTAAATCTGATGAAACTCCCTATACTTATGAAATTTTCACTAGAAATTTTCTTTTCTATCTCTTGGAATTGGCCTTTATGAGCCGATACTTTTTATACCAAATGCGTCAAACTCTCAAACTCTTAGGAGGAAAATTTCTTCTTGATGGAGCTAGTAATCCTCAGAAGTCTAGCTCAGCCAATTGTCCATCACTTGGATTTAATCTATAGCAACGGCTGTGCACATCACGGAATCTTTAGATATATTTTTGGACTGATTCGTTTGTCCTTTGACGCACCGATATAAGACTATCAACCGTATTTTATTAATTCTAGCAAAAGAAGTATTTGTAAAATTATTTTTTCAGATTGGACAATCCTTTGATTGAATTTGGCAGTAAAGACGAAAACATGTAAAGTCCGATCCAAATAATGACAACGAGAAAAATCTAATCCTCAAAACTTCCTCCAACGATGTCTCTCCATATTAAGATAGGAATTAGCTGACGTGTTCCATCATATATATATATATATATATATATATATTATCTTGTCTTTAGAATTTTAAAAAAATTGGCACCCTGTATCGCTGAGGCAACAAAACCATATCAAACTAATTAGGGCACGAACGCTGATACATGAAGATCTATTCATTCAGTTTTAAGCAGAAGTGTTCCCTCGTTACTTCAACTATCCTTGTTTTTCATTTATCATCTCACACAGTGTCCATCAGACACTGCTATAACGGCAATGGTATCAGCCCTTGTGCTAAGAATCGGCTGACATGTTCCATCATAGATATATTATCTTGCCTTAAGAATTTTAAAAAATTTAGCACCATGTATCGGTGAGGAAACAAAACCATATCAAACTAATTAGGGTACGAACGCTGATACATGAAGATCTATTCATTCGGTTTTAAGCCGAAGTGTTTCCTCATTACTTCAACTATCTTTGTTTTCCATTCATCGTCTCGCACATTGTCCATCGGACACTGCTATAAAGGCAACGGTTTCGGCCCTTGTGCCTCGTGATCTGTTCGTGCTTGATTTCAATCAGGGATCCCACCATTCTAATTCTGGTGTCCTCCGTAACATGTGTTATGATGGTATCCAAGAGGACTTCCATTAAGCTGCTCTCCAAACTACATTAAAATGGAAACCACATTTTTCTCTAGACCATCGATGTTAAAATGGACTTCCATTAAGTAACCTTCGATGTTATCGGCACATGTCCACTAGTGACAACGTGTGCCGATGTCCTTTGTGAAAGATAAACAGGGCCTTGATGAGGTAGCAATTGATCCATCCACTGTCTTATTAATTAGATTCTGAAGCGTGTTCACTAGTACCTCGAATTGATTTATTAATGCATAGTGCACAATACCGTTCATCAAATCTTGGAAGGATTTCTACAGACTACCACTAGTAGGTACTTGTTGAGTTGAATCTCCAACGAGAACTAGTTTTAGGAATTGAGGCTTCCGGATTGGTCATTGCTGCATCATGCTGAACAATAAGCACAACGTTTGAAAATCCTTCACGGATTAGTCCACTTGTTGCTTCTGTGCTTATGTTAGGTTCTCCAAGGTCATCTAGGTTCTCCAAGGTCATCAAAATCACGTTGTTCCTTTTTACTTTCTTCCTAGACATGTTGGTTTGAAAAAAAAGGTCCCACCGGGTGTGCCATAGGAGTGTGTTGACGTGAATATCATCCGATATCCGTACCAATGTGTCACACGCATGAAGGGCTAGAGGTCTACTTAACTCTAGTATATGTCCTTAAATATTTGTGATTTGAGGCATGCCAGTCAATTTAACCTACAATTAATAAGAGAGATAGAAAAAATTAGACCAATGAGTCAATTGACAAAGAGGCCGATATTGACTCAAGCTATCGACTGTCTAGCCGATAGATATTAGTTAGGAAGTATAATCACTATATAAAGATATAAGTCATTAGCTAGAACTCTAATGAAACATTGAATAAAACCTATTGACTTATCAAGATTTACCTTATCAAAAGCAATCTAATAGATCTGATCTAATCGAGATAATATAAGGTTAAAAATAACAAGATAAACTTAATAAGCTAATGAATTCTATACCAGCGTGATAGATACACTAGATCAGGATAAGAGATTGAATCAACACAATTTTAGATAGAATTGAATGTATCAAGATAACTAGCAAATGTATAAGTTTAGCTAAGATATTGGGTTACCAAGCCGATACGTTTGCTATATGATGCAAGCCAATCCGAAGCAAGGTCTCATTGAGAACTACACTAATTCTAATCCTAGAGGTGGTGATGCGCTAAATTTGATTATATTGATTTGATGCTAATATCATATAAGACCCTTGGGTGTATATATTTATATCCTTGGGTTTATACAAGTACAAACAGACACATGATAATATTACTTACAAATAAGAAACTGATTTGTAACGGCTTTAAAGGATAGATTGCTTTTTCTCTACTTATAGAAACATTTTTTAAAACTGATGTTCATTGGGCAATCCTCATCGGCTTCATCGGTTTTCTCTTTTGACCAAATCCTTTAACGACTCTTCAAAATTTCAATGTTAATAGGTTCAAAATGGTAGCAATCGGAACATCCCCTAAATCAAGCACATATGGAAAGAAAATAACCATTGGATTTATAGGTGTTGGGAATCTATATCTCTTGCGGAGATAAGTTTCTTTCTTATGAGCCAATCTGAATTAGTTTTAGAGATAAATCCATTCTTATATCTAGCATCCCTCTACTATAAATAGAGGGCAAGGGTGCCCGTTATTATACATAGAAATTATCGATAATAAAGAGAGAGATATGCCCTACATCTTGTGTTCATTGTCTCATCTGTGGTGTGATTGTTCGGGAAGGGATATGAGCTTTCATGTCTTCACGGTGCCTCATCTTCTATGGGAGGAAAGGGCACAGATCTGGGCAATCCATAGACATAGTTCTACAACACATTATCAGCAACTCTACTACTTGTCTGACATCATCAAGCTACTACGACTACATCTGCTTCCTTATCACATTGATTGACTCATCACTGCATCGAGTTTTCCTGCACCGATAAATCTAAGGTAAAATTGTTGTTGGCAATTAGTAGATTGATTAAGTTTTCTTATTTTTCATCATGTTTTAGATGCCATGTTTGCAGTAAATTAATTTTCTACTCATGATCTAGCAATAGATTAGCTTCTTGCTTTTTGATCTATATAGATCTATTATTACTTTTGATGAAAAATTGAGAAACTGTGTGTATAAACTATTAAAATTGATGTCATGCCTTTACGGGATTGTTTGGTGGGCCAAACCCCTGTCCTCAAGACATCTCTATCGCATGCATAACTCTCTATTTTTCTCTCTGAGCCGATGCTACGCTGAGATCATTGTTGGTGATGTCTCCGCTCGCCATACTTGGAGCATGTCGGCCGTTGATTGTCATTGCTATTGGGAATGCCGTTGGCTTTACATCGATGCTGTCGTGGCAAACCACTGTCGTCTTGAAGCCCTAAAGCCTGATGTGCTACCATCGTTGGTGCTAGATGCCATCTGCAAGGTCACCACTGTCGTTGAACCCTGCCAACGTCGCATATGGTTGTGGTAAGGGACGATAGGTTGTCGGTGTATGCGGATTGGATTGACAACTACTGGGACACCTTGGCCAGATGAAAACTTGACACCGTTGTTGAGGTCAAGCGCCTATCAGAGTAGTTGCCATCATTGATGTCTTTTGGAGGACATGTGAGTCACTGCGTCGCCTTTCCTGAGCATAGCTAGGCCATTGCCTCGCCATGGTTGCCACCTAACACTGAGCCTCGTTGCCATTGACCTTCACTTGCAGATGCCCATGGGACAACTGGAGCTCCTTGGTCAAGTGCCACCTACCTCTCCCTCATCATCTACAGCCGACAGCCCCTACCGCTACTGCCAAGCCTGTGACGCTAGCATGCTAGGCGTCGGGCGTCGCCGCGGATTATGGGAGTGAGAAGGGAAATCCTAAGTCCCTCTCACCCCTCTCTTTCGGTCTCTCATGGGGGTTGGCTGGACTGGCCTGCCTACTTTGTCCGATTGTTTTTTTACCCAATTGCACAACCCAGCCCACTATTAATGCCAAAAATTGGTAAGCCCACAAACAGATTCGGTTAAGGATAGGAGAGCCAATCGGCTTATGAAAATATGTTGATTGAAGATAGAAGATTATCCAGATGAGACCGAATTTAGGAAGGAATCGTGGAAACCACAACAGAGTAGTTTTGTATCTATAAGATATCTCTTGTAATTAGGTAGAAGTAGTTACTTTTATTATCATCTTAGAGATAGTTTCATTTTCTGTTTAGGAAATAATATCTGGAGATTGTTTATAATCATCTAGCACTTGTGTAATCCCGAGGTATAAATACAAACCCACAGGAGCCTTGTAAATTATCTACACAAATTAATACAACTTCGGCGTATCACCATCCTAGTTATTCTAGGTTTTTACCGACGGGTTTTGGCTTTTGATGTGGGGCTACATTGGTTAAGTCTAATCTTTGGCGAAAAGTAAGTCCCGCCATTATCTTGGTATATCGGTTCTATTTAAGACTGCATCGGTTGAGTTCAACCTCTCAGTTTGATATATTATATCACATCTTCCCAATGAGTTCTAGCTCTCGATGTGGAGTTGCATCGGTTAAGTCCAATCTCGACGAAAGGATAAGTCCTACCATTATCTTGGTATATCGGTTCTATCTAAGGCTACATCGATTGAGTCCAACCTCTTAGTCCGATCTATTATATCACATCTTCCTGGCAGGTTCTGGCTCTCGACACGGGGTCACATCAGTTAAGTTTAACGTCCAATCAAGAGGTAAGTTCCGCCATTATCTTAGTATATCTGCTTTATCTCAGACTGCATCAATTGAGTTCGACCTCTTAGTCTGATTAGATATATTATATCACGTTAGTGTAAGATCTATTGGCTTACTGGGTTCCTTTTATCATCATCAATCTCATACTGTATCAGTTAGGTCTAACCATCTATACTGCTAATAATAGATTGAGCCTAAGTCGATGGGTTTTAAGTGATATTTCATTGGAGTAGTCAGTTGATGAGTTATCTTTATATTAAGTTTCAAGCTTAACATATCAGCTTATTAGCCAATATACATAGATTGTCTATGATCAGTATGCTAATGATCGATATGGTTTTATTAGATCTAATCTTATACTGTCTCGGTTTGGTTCAATCTATCAATATTATTTTTAATAGGGCTAGCATCGTGATCTAGTAGATTTCGTTCCTTCCATCGGCTCAACTAGCTGATAAATTTACTTGTTTATATCATGTTTATATGCCTATATCAGACTTATAGTCGATGGTTATCTCAACTCTATCGACACATCTAACTGATAGCAGAAGTCCGTATCGGCCAATTGGCTCAATGATCTGATTCTATCTATCTTCCTTATCAACTAGATGTCAAATTGACTGGCACACCCTAAACCACAACGATCCAAAGACGTTAAAGAGCTTAAGGATCTACACTAGAGCTAAGCAAATCTCATAGCCTTTCTCGTGTTTGAGCACATTGGACCAAATTTCTATCAGCTAAATCAGTGGACTGATTTGATTTGAACACTCACACAATTAGTAAAAAGAGTAAAACAAAAAAACCTCTTCATGGGCCTTAAGTTTATGGATTCGGCTCACTCGAAATGAATGGGCTATGGATGGCAATATGGCCAGTAAAATCATGGCTAAACAGAGTTTCAGCCATACCTGCTTTACTGCTAATTTGTATTTAAGTCCATAGAGAGGTTGATTTTTATGCCGAAAGTTTACTATTTTTACTATTTGAACCCTGTAATTAACTATAATTACATCAATTTTTGTAAAAAGGTTATAATCTTGCTGTTAGGCCATGTTCTTAGTTGGTTTCTTGTATGAGAGCCCCTAGACCCAATAATACTATATATTGGTGTATGTTTTAAGCTTTTATTGCTTTTAACCTTGATGCAACTCCAACTAAATGATCTAGATTATTTCTAGGCTATAGTGCTACCATAAATTTTTTACTCATGTAGTTTAGTTACCCCTACATTGGAAGCATTATTTGGGTTTACTTTCTTGCATGAGTGATGTTTTTCTATGGGCATAAAAACCGTTATTTTAATACCATAAGGCCAATAATAATCACATAAAATCAATAAATGCAAGAAAAATTATGGGAAAAATACTAGTAATCACATACAAGTGTGTTACATTATTTTGTGACTTTGTTTTCGTGTAAGTTAACCCAGCGTTGGTTTTTTTGCATGTTAACAAGTTGTGTCTAACGTCGATCTTGTCAAGAAAGAGTTTTTGTCCCTCTCCGTTAATGGGGGGAATTACCAGACCTTCGTCATGGACTGTGAAATCGATCTTGCCTCGATAGAGCTATCTAACACCATCTGTCAAATAGGGGCTAATGTAGCTCCGCTTCCAGTGCCAAATTGGGCAAAAGTTCTTACTTTCATCAGGAAGCTCATCCATGAGGATCTCTTCACTTGTGGGAAGTCCTAGAATGGTACACCACATAGAAGATTTTCATTCTCCCAAAGGCTAGAGCAGATTGTGCTCAGTTTTAGTTCTATGATTTTCAGACCATGGAGGGATATAGTAGCGCCATGCACTACATTGTCAGGAAGCTTTGTTTCTGTAACTAGGTGGTGACATATGAGGATATGATTGAGAAAACTATTGATACTTTCCACCCCAAGAACTCCATGATGCAAGTGCAATATCATGAGGCTAAGTACACTAGGTACTCAAAACTCATTCAGTCATTATTGAATACTGAAGTCCACAATAAGCTTCTGATGGCCAACTATAATGCTCGTCCTATTAGTTCATATCCTATTCTAAAGGCTCATGTTGTCCATTAGAAGGGGAGTTCTAGACAAGGTTCTTCCAAGGAGAGGGACCTAGGAATCACACACTCCCAAATAGGGTGAAGTTCAATAGGGCCACAAATTAGGGCAACAAACCCCATAGCCGCAGGGAGTGCAACATAAAGGCCAACATTGGTGCTACATCCTAGCTATCTCTAAGAGGATCTTGGTAGGGTGGTGAGCGTTACTTTTGTTGTGGCTCAAAGAAGCATTGGGCATGTAACTGGAACAACGAACCTCACCTCATTGAGATACACTACGACTAGAAGAAGAAGTAGGGACTAGAATCTCACTTTGTTTAGGGGCCTACGACACCTGAGACTGATGTACCCACTGCTCCTAAGGAGCCTACTACCATTGCTGATGTTGCTTCCATGGATGTCGATCCTAAGATTGATGTAGATGCTGATGCCGATCTTGAGGATGACTCCATTAACCTCGGGGAATTCGATGTGGATGGTGATGCCAATGACCTCATGAATGAGGACGTACATGAGGACACAATGTAGTTCCAAGTTATCGGTCATGTGTCTTAAGGCTAAGTTATCATTATGGGTTAATGCAATATATTTTTAGTAGAATAATGAATTTTATGTTATGATGATGCTTTAGCGTTGCATCCTGTTCAAGTGTGTTTTGGATGGTTCTACAAATTAAAAAGTATTCCCATTAAGTTATATTGGCCTTGTCTTGTTCTATGAACTGAATTAATGTAATCTCTCATATAGAACAAGCGTAGTACGATTCAATGGAGCCTGAGACATACTTGGTTGACAACGCAACAACCCACTTGATACTACAGGAGACTAAGTACTTCACAATAGTGTGTAAACGGGATGAGAACATCCTCACCATTGTTGGGAGTAATGGTTGCATCGTTGGCTTAGGGCAAGCCACTATTGCCCTCTCTTCAGGTACAAGGATCTTTTTTAAAGAAGCATTCCTATATCCCAAGTGTTGAACACACGCTCCTTACTTTTAAGGATATTCATCATTGCAGCTACCACCTCGCCACGACGCGTGAAGGAGGAGAAGAATTTCTCTTCATGACATTGTCTGTAGACAATGAGACCACGGTAGTTGAGAAGATGCCAAGGAGCTCCTATGGACTATACTACACTAAAATAAAACCCCAAAATAAATATATTGCAATGTAGACCATCTTTAGAAACACAGTCTTTTAAGATTTGGCATGAGAGATTAGGTCATCCTAGATTGACTATGATGCACAAAATAGTCACTAGCACGCTAGGTCATGACATAAACACTAAAAACATTCCTAAGGAGTTTGTGTGCCCCACTTGTGCAATGGGAAAATTTATCATTCGACCATCTTATGAAAAGTTTTGGGTAAAACCCCTAAGTTTTTGGAGAGAATCCAAGGAGATATCTGTGGTCTTAGCCATTCAGATACTTCATGGTGTTGATCAATGACACTACAAAGTGGAGCCACGTATGCTTATTGTTTATAAGGAACCACGCTTTTGCCAAGTTCATTGCATAGATCATTCGTTTGCATACGGAGTTCCCTAAGAACCACATCGAAATGATTCGGATGGATAACACGGGTGAATTCACATGACTATTGTATGGCCTTAGGCATTAATGTAGAGCATTATGTTCCACATGTTCACTCTCATAATGGATTAGTTGAGTAATTGATAAAAATGACCAAGTTAATTGCTAGACCATTACTACAGGGTAGTAATTTGCCAACTACGTGTTGGGGCCATGTAGTATTGCATGCTATAAAACTAATCCAATATAGATCATTTGCATATCACTCTACTTCACCCCATCAACTGGCACGTGGACAAGAGCTGGTGGTTTCTCATCTGCAAAGGTTCGGCTATGCTATGTATATGGTGATCTCACCACCCTAGTGTACAACAATGGGACCGTACCGAAAGGTGGTGGTCTGTGTGGGTTATGAATCTCTGTATATAATATACTGTTTGGAGCCTAAAACTAGGAATCTATTTATGGCTCAGTACGCTCATTACATCTTCGATGAAGAACATTTTTCGACATTAGCAGATAAGAAAGTACCTCAATTCCAAGGAATGCCGCAAAATAGAATGAAACTCGAGTAGTATCCATACTCTTGACCCATGTTCGACAGACATTAAATGAGTAGTTCAACATATTATACACCTTAAAAATTTAGCTAATGATCTGCTAGACATCTTCACTAATCTAAGAGAAGTGTCAAAGTCACATATTCACGTGGCAAATGCACCAGAGAGAGTGGAGATACTTATGGAGAGAGACTCTGCTCTAGCCCCTAAGTCTAGGAAGAGGGGGAAAAACCTAGATGGTCTGACTCATACTAAGCAGAGATGTTCACAATAGATGAACATGGAACTGCTTACATCACACTCCTATTTAGCAGTCTTGAAGGAGAACAGCCTAGGGAATGGCTGCCATAATGGAAAAATGCCTAGTGAACTAGCACGCACAACTTTTTCAACTAGCGCATCAGAACCCTCTTCTGTTTTAGGAAACTAGGATGAGGAAATGAATTAAGAAATTATCACAAACTATGCTATCTCATGAAAATTGTATGATATAATGACTACACATGTTAACATAAATTTTATTACTAAGATCGCTAATATAATGGATCATAATCCTAAATGTAAGTCCATGGCTAAGTGCTGTAAGCACTTGGATTGGGTTAAATGAAAAGAAATGATTGAGACAGAATTACACTCGCTTAGCAAGAGGTGCGTTTTTGGGCTGGTAAGCCTAACTCCCTCCCACTGTGCACCCAGTTGAGCACAAGTGGGTTTTTGTCCGAAAATAGAAAAAAAATAATAAAGTGAGATATAAAGTGAGGCTTGTAGCACAAGGGTTCATGTAGAGACCCAACATTGATTACAATGAAACTTACTCTCTTGTGATGCGTGGCATAATGCTCCAATACTTAGCGACCGTGGTAGCTAGCATGCAATTAAAAATGTAGTTGATGGATGTGGTGACCGCATATCTATATAGATCGTTGGATTTGGAGATTTACATATGCGTCCCTGATAGGTTGAAGGTCCTGGACAAAGCAAATTGCAACATATATAGCGTGAAATTGGAAAGATCATTGTATGGGTTAAAACAGTCTAGTCATATGTGGTATAACTGGCTAAGTGACTTCCTTTTGGGAAAAGATATGTCAACAGTGAAGATTGTACCTACATATTTATCATAAAGTTGCTGAGAGGTTTCTGTATCATCCTAATCTATGTCGATGATTTGAACATCATTGACCACTTAATGGACATTGAGGAGGCAAATCCCTATCTTAAGATGGAGTTTGAGATGAGAGACTTAGGTTGGACCAAGTTTTGCTTAGGCCTACAGGTCGAGCATCCCCCTAACGAGATATTTGTGCACTAGTCGATTTGACCGAGAATGGTTCTTGATAGATTTAATATGTCAAAGGATCATTCTTTGAAAACTTGGTAAGATCTCTTGATAGGGACAAAGGCCCATTACATCCTAGTAGTGAGACTAAAAAAATGTTGGGATCGAAAATCCCATACTTAAGTGTCATTAGAGCACTAATATACCTTACGAAACACCTGGCCTGATATTGCATTCACGGTAAATCTGCTAGTAAGATACAATATGTCTCCTACGAGGTGACATTGGGTTGGCGCTAAGATAGTACTTAGATACCTCTAGGATGCACAAGATCTCAGGCTTTTCTTTCCAAGGCAACAAGACTTAACCATAGTGGGCTATGCATATGCAAGGTATCCATTTGATCCCATAACGTTCGATTTCAAACTGATTTTATATTTCTCTATGGTGGAACAACCATTTCATGATGGTCTAGTAAATAGACTCTGGTAGTGATATCTATAAACACTCTGAGATCATCGTAATATATGAAGTTGAACGATAGTGTGCATGGCATAGAAGGATGACTCACCATATTGAGTGGAGCTTGTGGTCCTCACAAATGTTGTTTACAAGGCAACGGTGTGTGAGACATAGCGGTAACTATGTGCTCTTTCCCCTAGCCTTTTTTTCACTAAGTTTTGATAGGAGTTTTGAGGTGGCATGAGTTAGTCGTGGATAGACCCAAGGGGAGGTGTTACAAATCTTTATCTCCTGAGGGTATAAATTTTGTTTCCTGTGTGCCAATACAAATCGGTTTTAGAGATAAATTTATTCTTATCTGTAGCTACCATGTCTGTCATTGTATACACATAAATTATTGATAATAAAGACATAGCTCATTCCTATATCTTATGTTCATTGTCTCATCTGTAATGTGATTGTTCGGAAAAGGGATATGTACCTCTACATCTTTAGAAAATATTTTCTTACTTTTTTTTAATAGATGGCGTCGCTAATTTTTTATAATATTTGACCGATGATGTAACTATACACGTAGATTTTAACCCACTCAAATGTGAAAGTTGAGGATTTGAGCTTAAAATCTGACCTACACATGATTGAGATTTGGGTCCATGAAAAAGGTAAAAGTGCTAGTCTTAATGGAATTGGAGCTGCCCTTGACAAACAACTTAGGTGCATTCTAAAGTGTTGATGGCTAATGGATATGGGTGGACAAAGTTTATGAAAATTATCAGAGGGCACAAACAAATAAATAAATATTAAAAAGTTAAAAATTGATTTTAAAAAATATTTTCTAAGTAATATGGATGAAAAAGTTTTTTTTAAAAAAAATATATCGTACCATGTAGGAGCTTAGAAAACAAGCCTACAGTAATCCATAATCGGTTCGCTAAAAAAGAATGCGCCCTGCAACAGGGATTACCAACTTACCATGTTGCAATACGTAGGTATTACACCATCAAAACATCAAGAGTGCGACGGAAGAAAAAAAAATCACTGCAAAATAGAATTGCGATTACATTACTATTTGACACGGAGAAATACACCAGACACATTATCAATTGACACTGATTTCTCGTTGCCACTTGGGATCACTGCTGCACTACAACATCTCAAAGACAAAACCGGTGCAACACACAACAAAAACTTTCTTTCTTGTTGGAAATTGCAATGTTTGTCACGAACAAATTGGTCATGTGTACCTCCTCCAAGATGGCCAGTCCTCGTGAATCTCTCGCGGTGGCGGTGGAGCGCGCCGCCGCCGGAGACCGGCAATCCACGGAGGATGGTGGGGCCAGGAAGGGGTGTTCGTCAGTTCCAGCTTCTTCTCCTCTCCCTGTCCAGCTGGTGATGCTGCTTCGCATGCGGCCGCGTCAGCTCCCGCGACCTCCGCGACCGGTCGAGCATGTCCAGCATCGCCGGCGTCACGTACGAGACGGTGATCCCCGTCGGGAGCGACGACGACGACAGGCTACTGCCACGCGGCGCCACCTCGCCGGACATCTGCCTCGACGTGGCGCGCTGCTGCGCGTGCGAGCTCAGCCCGGCGAGCACGTACGCGCGACCGGACAGCTCGTACTGCCGCCGGTCCGCTACGCGGGCGCGCATCTCCCGCAGCTCCCCCGACAGCGCCGCGCACATGGCATCCCCCGCGCGTGCCGCGGCGGACCGCGCCACCGCGCGCTGCCTGCTCCGGAGAATCTCCGCCGCCTCCGCGTACGCGCCGCGCTCGGCCGCCGCCCGCGCCAGTGCGATGTCATCGATTGCCTCCACCCGGACCAGCTCCCGGTCGACCTCCACGGAGCGCTCGGCGGCGCCGAACTCCGCCCGCGATGGCCTGTGCACTACCGCCTCCTCGTCACCGGCCACGCTCGTGGTCCGTCCGGTCTCCATGTCTCGGTAAGAGCAACTCACCTCGATCAGGTGGGTGACATCATCCCAGGCGTCGGCTCTCGGCACGATGATGAACAGCAAGAAGCTCCTCTCCTCGTCGGCGTAGAGCTCGCCGACGTCAACCGTGGCGGCGCGGCCGTCCTCGTCGATGTGGCTCTTGTAGCGGCCGGACTTGACCGCCGTGACGCGGACGCCCGAGTCAACGCACGCGACGTCGAGGCGGAGCTCCTGCACGGCGACGGAGAGGAGGCCCCCGATGCACTGCGCGAACCCATCCTGGATGGCTGCCTCGTTCTCGATGAAGGAGAACGTCCCGCCAGTGGCCTCGGCGATGGTGTGCATCGCCGCCGCATCGTGGTCCTTGCCGAAGCCGAACGTGTGGACCGGCGGGGACCGGCCGGCGCCTGCACCGGCGCCGTCGGTGCGCACGAAGGACGGTGGCACGAGCGCGTCGTAGTCAGCCTCGCGGTCGTAGCCGCGCGCCGGCACGGTGTATGTGTCCTGGCCGTCGGAGAGGAGGATGACGCTCTCGACGGCGTTCCGGTACAGGCGCTCGTCGAGCACCTTGGCGGCCTTGCGGAGCGCCGCCCCGATGTTGGTGCCGCCGCGCGCTGTGAGGGACTCCACGGCGCGCTTCGCGTGTGCCTTCCCGCTGTCCGTCATGCGCGTCAGCCGCATCAGGCGGCTCGCGCCGGAGGAGAAGGAGATGACGCAGAGGCGATCGCCGGGACCGAGGTTGTCGATGACAAACCCCATCGCCTGCTTCAGCAGCGCCAGCTTGTTACCCACCATGCTGCCGCTCACGTCGAGCACGGTCACCAGGTCCAGCGGCACTCGCGGCGCCTCCGCGGCGGCGGCGGCGCCACCACCCCCGGGAGGAGCCCTGGCGTGAACGAGCACGGCGAAGTCGTCGCGTGACACGTCCCTCGCAACGGCCGAGCGCTCGCAGTGCGTCGCGAGCGCCACCGCCGATCCACCATCCGACGCCACGGTCGCTCCCGCGCCGTGCTTCTGCTCCCCGAGACGCCTCGGCGCCCTGACCAGCGGCTCGTCGTCGTCGAACACCCGTGGCTCCACGGGCCGAAAGAACGGCTGTGCCCCCGACACGCCCGGCGCCGCAGCGGCAGGCGGCGCCGCCTGCTGCGGCGCGTCCTTGGCGCGGAACGACGGGAACTCGCGCCACCGCGCGTGGCAGAGTGGGCAGGCGATGCGGCCGCGCGCGACGGTCCCGGAGATGCAGCTGAAGTGGAACTGGTGAAAGCACTCCGCCGTGAACACGGCCTCGCCGCGGCGCATGTCGCCATGGCAGATGCAGCACGAGCTGCTGCTCGCCATTTGACCAAACATCGCGGCAACACCAACGATGGCATTTGATGATACTGTATTTTGATTAAGCTTAATAATGTGTAGTTGACTTGTCGTTGGTATCGCGTTCACGTACGCAACGCGTTGAACGTGTGTTTAGGGCCGTAAACAAGTCATCGGTTTGTGCGAATTGGTCTCGAACCATCGATTTGCTGCAGTTTTAAAATCGTGTTTTTGGTTGGCTAGCAAGTGGTTCTGATTTAGCTGGAGTATGATAATGTGTTTTCCAGGTCTAATGTGTTTTATTGAGTTGTTAGTCACTGTTAGCTCAACATCCACGGATAGTCAAAATTTTAAGCAACTGCATGCAATAGGCGAATGCTGCAAGCAGCAGGAATTAGGGGTTACAATTCAATTAAAGCAAAGGGTGGGTTATTTATCTGTCGCTTCATGTTCCCCCTAAATATGTCCTTTTAAGGCAATGGGTGTTCTCAAGTTCTGATGGATAGTGGATTATTGATGAAACTGAGCAAATGAAAAAAAATGATAAAAATGTTAACTTTAAAAAGTTGTCTAAAAAATACTGATGAATTATTATTATTTTTTGTAAAAATTGTAGAATTTATGATCATGTGAAACATGTCGACGAGACTATAATCCAAAAGAGAAAAAAAAACCAATTAGTCAACTGAGATTTCATAATGTTATAAGTACAGTTTATAATACATCATATGCAATTATACAAACTATTAAGAAACAGCACAAAAATCTTCCTTGAAATTCCTGAACAAGTCATCGCTCGCGACAACTCTGGGACGTGAGTTGCTGCCACGTCTATTTTAATCACACCTTTGAAAGCTGTCATTGCTTCCATTGTTGCATACTTGCAATGGAAGGTGACAGCACGGAGCCAGAGTTCCCAAAACCGTAGCTACCAAACATAACATAATACCTGATTTCTGTAAGGACAACTCCCAGTTCAGCTGCATCAGCAAATTCTTTAAGTTACATAAACCATTTTAATCCTTGGCATTTCAATTCCCAAACCAGAACACAAGCACTGCCGACTAGAAAGAGAGTTGCAGAACATGTTAATCAACACTGAAACTAGAAAGGAGGAATCCAGCCATCCAGACATATCAATACCAATGAGTAGCAACTCATAAAATATACAAAGTTCTTATGCATTTTTTATTCTTTACAGAGTGAGCAAGCAAAACTTTTATCGATGCAAGGCATACACATGAAGTATACTGCTGCTACCTCTGGGCCTCTGCCTGTTCAAAGTTTGCCTCTGAAGTAGCTAAAAAAGCTCTACCGAAAAATTCCCAACTGCTCTGTGCACACTACACTTCTACAGTCAAGATGTACAACTATATATTTACAGGGAAAACACACCAAACTTTCCACATCAAGCTGTCAACTGTGGGCGATGTGAGCCTTTGCAAGCGAGCCAAATCCGAAGTGTGCGGTCATCACTTGCGGAAACCAGCATATGTGGCCTAGCAGGATTCCAGCTCACACAATTGACAGTAAGTGAATGACCGTATAAGACCTTTATTGGCATCTCCAGGTGTCTTTTCCAAATGTAGACCTGCTCATCATTTTGACACATCAAGAAGATGGAAAAAGCTTTGACAAGATCAGCAATCCATGTATTAGCTATTTCAGTTTATTTTGTTGTCCACGGAATCTGGTACATAGTTTCACATGCTAAATAATGTGACTTCTGTGCTTCCGCTAGTTAATGTCAACTACCAAACAAACTGCGGTATTAACAAGAGCAAATATATTTTCAGACAAATTAATGACTGCAAACCAAACCATATCAGGCAACCTAGTAGGATTACCTTCAACGTTATTGCTATTTTAGTTAAGCCAGAATTCAATGTAAGGCCTATTCCCATGTTAAAGAGATCACGTGGACATTGTTAGTGAACCTGCAATGTTCACAATGTTTCCTCACAGAACAGGCACCTTGCAAGAGCACCAAGAGCCGAGTTGCAAGGTGCCGCTGCTCTATGCTAACATCCCTTATTCTATTCTCAATTTATGCTCCTGCTTGTGTGGGTGGTAATGTTGCATATGCATATACAATCATATGATTTAGGAAACAAGCAAGGGAGGAGAAAGTGGCTTAGATTTTCGCGAAATACAATATAAATTCCAGAAGAAAGCTATACCTGGGAATCCTCACTGCCACTAGCAATGAACATAGAATTTGATCCACCAAAGCAAGATCTAATCACAAACTTTCCTTGTTTGTGTCCCTTGAATTTATCCAGCACGGAAGAACTTTCACTGATTTTCCACAAATGAATTTCCTGGCTGTTAAGGTTGACAATCAGTGAATGTCCATCACCTGAGAGTGAAAGTGACGAAATCGTTTGCTGCTCATGTATTCTCCATTCCCGCCCCTTTGGAAGTTCTCGAATCCAAATTTCATTGGAACATACGCAGATTAGGTGTTTGCTATCAGGGGTCACAACTATATCACTGACTTTAGGTATTCTATCTCCAACCCATGCTTCAAGTTCTTGACCTTCTAGGTCACAAGTGAAGATCCTATTTGGAGCATTGTCAGGCTTGCAGCTGGCACATACTATTTTCTCTGAGTTAGGAAACCATGCACATGAATTGATAATATGGTCGACTGAGCTGCTAAATTTAAGACTGCATTCACCAGTAGCAACATTCCACAGTTTTACTGATTCCCCATTACCACAAGTGAGCAGCATTCTGTCATTCGGGCTCCAGGCAACAAAAGAGATTGGATTTTTGTGACCCTCAAGGCAGTGCTTCTTGGTTAATGTATCATTTTCTTCCACCTAAAATCATCTTTGGGGGTTAGGCATGACAGGAATTTGGATTTGTAAAGCAAGGAAAAGAAATGCATACGAAACATCAAACCTGGGTTGCCACTTGTCAGTAAGAAACAGGAAAAAAAGAGAAGAAAAAATTATTTTAGCCAAATGGTAGTTAAAGAATGCATATTATCTTTCATCCTTTATAATTTTAGAACAGCTGTGAAACCTCACCTCAGAAGTGCCTTCACCTAATAACCATCTCCCATCTAGATTAGAATATGAGGCATCAATGATTAATAGAAGACGGAAAATTAAAAACACTTTTAGGCATGTACAACATCTTTGAATGTGTACACAAGATCTGTACAGTGTCATCAATTTGTTGACTATGATGTACAAACAAAATTCTGTCCGCTCGTGACTTATACAAATAAAGTACAATTACAAATGAAGACCAGTATATATGACCCTTCATGAGCCTCATTGATAAACTTCTCCGTGGACTTAAGTTGTAAGTGGACACTCAGGAAATGCAACTCTAAGTACATTATTCTAAATCACTACGAAAGATTTGTTTGAAATGAAGTATATGAGCAAACTAGAAAAGGGACCAAAATCCCACATAAGAAGCATGATCTTCCCAGGCTCAGTATTTGTACCAATCACTATTCAGTGTAATATTCCCATCCTCCTACCATTGCATTAAAATTGGAAGAGGGTGGCAATTAACAATCTGAAGAGAGGTATTGGCAGTAACATGCATAAGATAACTATGACGAATTATGTTCATATGAGTGCATTTTGGACAATTCCTAAGAAGCTAGTCAAAGGTATGAACAAATAGCTTACCCCGGCTACCCCTATTTGGCATTTCGGAGGGCATTTACATAGTACCAATATTTAACATTCACATCAATTTTTTGTGGTAACATTTTTAAAAACTAAAGTGATATATTATGAAGGGATTTCTTAGAAAGAATATAGCTATAGCAGTGTCAGTTTCACAGGGAAAAAATAGTTTCATGCAATAGTGGACGAAGTTTAAAAAGTATGATCACGTGTATCGTATAAAAGGCATACACTTTTTATAGAATATCTTATATGCCACAAGAAATTTATGTTTCCTTCCACGCCACTAAGTTTCAACGTTTATCCTTTTTGTGCCACTCCTGTTAGACGTGTTAGTTTCAGCTGCCGTTAAGACATTGGAAGCTGTCAGATGTTTTTCCCAAAAGACATTCATACCTCAGTCAATAGTTGCTGGACCACATTATTGGAAACTTCAAGCTTCTTGTTATTTCCTCCATTCCTCCCCCTGTGGTGGAGAGGGGACAGAGCTTCCATGGAGGTGCAAGAGAAGATTAGCAGCAACAGGATTTGGGAAGTCTACATCAGAATTTGGAACAAGGCTAGATTGAGGGGTGTTGCATTTGCAATCAAGGCTTGTTCTGTTCTCCAATAGCTTTCTCTATGTGAGTTAAACTAACTGAGGAAGATGGGTACTATGTGAAGTCCATGCTATGTTTTCCATGGAGTTAGTCTGAATGCTGTGGTCCAGAAGTGGGTAAAATTACAGGATATTTTAAATACTAGAATATTGCCCGTGCGTATGTGTTGAAACGGAATTTTAATTAGAGAAAAATGTCATTAACTTGTTATTACCATCATTTTTTATATACAATATCTCTTAATTTATGCATAACTGACATGTGGACCTCTAGTTCTACACTGTCCTTTTTCCTTCCCACAAAGTAGGGAATTGATGGTGGGGTGGTTGATATGTGAACCCTTTGACTCCACTGTCATTTTTTTTCATTCCACATAAAATGGGAGTTTTTTTCCTTCCCACACAAAGTAGAGAGTTAGTGGTGGGGGTGGTTGACATGTGGGCCTTTTAACTCCACACTATCATTTTTTTCTCCACGAAAACAAGGGAGTTGGTGGTGGTGGTGGCGGCAGATTCATCACTCACCAGCACCACTATTTCCTTTTTAAAGAGTATAGATTAACAACGAGTTGACTTATAGCCATCAGAGTTAACAAGACCAAGTTGTAAAATCATTTTCTGAAACAACATCAGCAAAAAGCTTTGTTACACAGCTGCTTGGCTTGTAAAAAACATACCTTCCATATGATGGCCGTGCAATCACTTGAAGATGATGCTAGGTAGTTTCCATCATTTGAGAACCTTACAAACCATACTTCATTGTTATGATCACATAATATCTGCAAACAGGCATGGATGTGTCAAATATCCATCTTCGCATTATAGTCCCTGCCCCCAAGCATGAAACTTGTCTAGTGCTATAGATCCCTGAAAGAATACATAAATGAGTGTACCTGAATAGTAATCCCCTTTTGACTAAAAACGAAACTAATAACAATATAACACTATGTTCATTGGTTGAAGTATCTCAAACCATGCTCAGTTAATTTAAAATATAACAAAAGTTGAAAAACCAGAAATCTGCAGAAGACCTATGCACAGTCAGATGAAAAACAGTTTTAAAGCAAAGTAGAAAAGCAAAAGTCTGCACTATGCTATTTGCAGTGTTTTTATTTTTCAAAACAAAACCCAGATGTCAAGTGCAAAGATTCTTAAATAATCCAAATTCCTGACTCACTAGGGCAAGAGAATATGCAGTACTTTTCAAGAGTAGTGTCTGCTGGTAGCATGATAATTTTATGCATCCAAATGCTGGCACTGAAAGGAGCAAAGCTGCATATATATTGAACAAAATTACAGAAGATATTCAAGTTACTGAAATAGATAACCATACAGAAGTACGTTCTGAAAACTAGCCAGAACAATTCCCAGTATCCAAAAATGTACATTGCCAACTCTAGTTTTTTAGATTGCTTTGATTTCACATTCTTACTAACCTTATAACCAGGGTATTTGTGCAAAAGTGGCAATACAAACCAAAAACATTTTAAACTCGCACCTGCGAACACTTGGAAGGAATCTGCTCTTCAGGGCACTTATGATCCTCAAACAGAGTGACCTCATCCGGCAAATTGTGATATACACAAGAGGAAACCTGCTGAATAACCGCATTCTCCACTAGAAGCTCAAGCCGACCACTTGGCACATGGAACCATGGCGGGAAAGCATCAACAAGATCCAAGAAAAGCCCAATCCTCCACCCAACTACAGCATCCGGCGCGACTGCCCCTTCGCACGAGATCATTGCGCGTGCCAGCCAGTGCACCCACTCCCTGTCAACCCCGAGGGGGGCAATCCGGCGCCAGAGCACCTCCCTCGCGCGCGGCAGCCCCGCATCGCCGATCCCCAGAAGCTCCAAGAAGTGCCCTCTCCACACCAAGAACTCCACGGTGGAACGGTTCCCGTCCTCGAGGCCCGCCACGGAGCGAATCGTCGCCACGCACGCGTCCCACCGGCCAGACATTACGTCGAACAGGAGGCGGTCGTGCTTCCGCGGGTACAACGGCACGCCGGACTCCGCCTCCAGCGCCGCGGCAGCCTTCCGGTACCCGAGCGAGTAGAGCGACTGCGTGATGACGCGCACTAGCTCCTCGCGGTCCACGAGGCCCCGCTCGCCGAGCCGGCGCCTGGTAGGCCCGCTCTGCGCCTCGCCATGGGAGACAGAGACAGAGCTCGCGGCCATATCCATGTACGTGTCGGATTCGCTTCGCCAGCTTGAGGGAACTCACACCCCAAGCAGCCGCCAAAATCCACACTAAAAAATCCGAGCTCTAAACACAAAAAAGATAAAACTTTCGAGCGTGATACGCGGATCAATCAAAAGAATGAGAAAAAAGAGGACAAAATTTCTCCGCTCCAAGGCGAACTCGACAAGAAAGCTCAAAAACGATCAAAACTCCCCGCACTAACGGATAGAAAACGATAGGGAAAGCTCAAAATCTGCAAAATTTATCGGATAATTCGGGGGAATTTGGGAGTGGCCGTGTGGATTTACAAATGATCCGATCAAAAGTCGAGGGGCTACCGGTTTTTCTCCTCCGGATCTATCTGCGCAAATCTGTGGGCGGAAAAAAGGTGGAAATTTTTGGGGACAGGATGGAATGCACGGCTCGGATGGCGTCCACGGTCTGTGTGCGCTGGAGACATCTAGACTGTTCGTTGGATGCTGGGGGTTGAATCTGAGCCGTTGGAGATCTCGTGGATTAGGATAGGATCAGTGTTGTTGTTTTCTATTGGACAGTAGCCCACTGATAAGACCGGGAATCGGATGTCTAGAATGTTCGGGGAAGAAGCAGTTCAGCACAGAATTGCTCATTCCACCTTGATTGAAAGGTAATTAATTCTTTAAAATTCAAGGTTAAAGTTTATCCTATTTTGTAAAGTGTTAGCTCAAATGCAAATTGTTATTTTTCCCTTACTCTTGTTTATTCGGACATATTTAACATATTTGTGATGAGTTTGACAGTGCCTTGCAGTTATTTAAGATAAGTTTGAAAGATTTAACTTCAATTTAATAAATTTGACTTAAATTTGATAATTTTGACTTTTATTTGATAGATTTTTGAAAAAATAAGTTAATAAAATCTGACATAATTATGACTAATTTTTTACAAAATTTTGACAGCATATTCTCCTATTTTATCCATTACAAATTGCATACAATAAATAAAAACATAGATATATCTAAATTGAACATATTGATATCAACAGCATATTTAACAGCATGTGACCACATAAATTTAGTTTCAACAAGTCACATGAGTCAAACATCACACATACAATCCTAACAAAAACACTGAATAATAGGCACTTATTATATGACCAACTAAAGATCATAGTCACATTAAACCACACACCAAACCTCCCTCTAGCTCTTTACATTCATTTTCCTACATCTCTAACCATACCACTTCTACTTGTACTACATGTATGAAAGCAAAAGTGAGTATAAAATTTAATTCTAAACTAAAGTAAGAAAAAATCAGTTAGTGTGTATAATAGGATGATCACTATAATCCTCTCTAGCTCTTCTACTTTCCCTTCCTATACCCCTACCTCTATCCCTATCTCTACCCAACCACTTTCACTTGTATTGTATATAAAAACAAAAGTTAGTAGAGAAGTTAATTCTTAACTAGATGTGATACATGTCCACTGTGAAACTATTACATGAGATCAATTATATCTTAGTTTGTTAAATAAAAACGCAAAGGAAATACATATGCTAACTTACCAGCATCGGTGCTAATAACCAATCCTATTGAAATACATATAGCTTGCATCAAGTTCTAAATAAACTGTCCAACTCTTCTTGGACTCAATCTCAATCACTCCATATGCCACTAAAAACAACTAATTATGACCATTAATTATAAAAGTAGCTACCAACTGACCTCTTGACCTTCCAGTCAAGTCGATTGAGTGCATAGCAATATAGGGACAACATCCTTGTAAGAAACCATCTTGAGAAGCGTCCCTTTTTAACTAAGCAAAAGGTCATAGCTATCATCCCACTTCTCATATATCATCTCAAGGGTCTTTTTTTTGCCCCTAAAAACCCTATGATATAAGACATACATCTTGTACTTTGTATTAATCCTTTCTTGTAATTTTTTTGTCCCAATGCGAACTTGTCTTTTAACCAGTCCACCACCCTATGAGTTATCCAACTCTTTGTAGCCATTGTGTCAGTGCAAATACAAATGTGGGCTAGCCTATTTTGCTTAATCTACAACAATATACCAACAATATAAGTGTAGTATCCATATGTTAAACTTCATGACAAAAGAAAATCAAATCACTTCATGCAACAATATACTTTGTAGCCAATGTATCTGAACTTACAAGTAGATGAAGAAGTTTTCACTTACAACCCTTTGCTTCTTGCCTACACTTTGCCCTAAATCTAGTCTTGCTTTTATTAACAGTTTTGTAAGCATAATCATACAAGATAGCATAATGGATTACTGCTGATTTGCACTGGTTCACATTTGAAAACACCACATCTACATCAATGCATGGATCATCAACATCATATAAAAAGTCAGGAATATCATCACAATCTATCATCAGGTTCATAGCTTTTATCACAGTCGTAGCAATTAGAATCATAGCAATTAGCATCAGAATTAGATAATGTAGGCAAATCATTGTCACCACTGAGTACCACCAATGATTCAGTGTCAGAATATGAGCCCTCCTCATCAAATCCTACTACCTTATCATTATCACTTGCTCATTTCTTTTTGACTTTTTTTGGTACACTTAGCCTTTGCTATCTGTGGCTCTACCACATCTTCTATGGGTTAGATTAAATTAGTAGGAGGACACAAAGATAAAAGTGGAGTACTTAAACTTTGTAGCTAGAGATTATTTCTAAGATTAGGATAGACCCTTCATTTTGTAGGTGAGCATTGCAATGGACCTAAAAAATCATCAATTTGGGCTTCAATGTGAACTACTTCATGAGATATGTTAAGGGCAAGTCACTCTTAAAATTATTCATTGCTTCTTATATCAGTAAATACATCATCAATAACATACCATATAGAAATATATTATTTAGAACCCTATACAATTTCAGAACATATGAAATCAACTAATTGCTATAAGGTAAGTTATGCATGTCAATTGTTTTTATGAGATCTTTACTTCTGTAATTGGTCTTTGGCACCCCATCCAACAAGCTAAAATACGATATTACTTTAACATCAACAGTTAAATTACTTTGACTGGACCTATAAATCGTAGCAAAGTACATCTTTAATAAGTGCATTTAATCATCAAATAGATCCTTCACCAAATCGACCTAGGTTGTAATTTATCATTAGATCAGCCATAAAAGATAAAAAATCACTTTACCTTTCTAGGATAGTAACGGGGGAGTTGGGGTCACTAGTTTTCCCTTCCTTCATGCCCATTTGCGCTACCCAGGTGAGGATGATGAGCCAAGGTCACCAAGCCCACGCATAGGTGGCGCCATCTCCAGCCTACACTCCCTACCTCTGTGTGCTGCTTTCCGCTCCTGCGCGCTATTGCTCCTGGCCCCACTCGTTGCCACTCAACCCCTTCACACGCCTTGCCTCTGCACATCACTTCTCCCCGCCTCTGCGCTGGTTAGGGTACGTTGTTGCCACCGCTAGAGGCAAAAACCCTAGCTCACACTACTTGAGGGTCAGGATGTGCTAGAGGTTAGAAAGGGCTATGTGTAGACAAGGTTATTTTGGTCACTTTGGCCTCATGAGTTTTTTTTTCTTTTTTTCTAAATGAAACTCTAATGGTGTACTAAAAACAGGGTCAGACGGCACCTTTAATTTTAAAAAGTGTGATCAAATGAGTAAACATGGAAAAGTAGAGTCATCTTGATAGTTAGACTTTCAAACAGGGTTAAATGAGCAATCCCTATTCTGAATTGGCTTTATACATGGCCAAATGGGCCTGAGCATGGTGGTACCATGCACTGTTCGAGAGAGGCATGGTATGTTTGGTCCTACCTGCTGGGGATGACCCCACTGCCACGCATATGGCCGCCAACCTGACCACCCAGGAGCTCTCAAAATCAATTTGTTTGTTCAATGCAATTCCCTGAAACAATATCTAATATGTACATCACACAAATGTTAATATACTAAAAAGTTAGCATTGATAACCAGCATTAATTGTATGGTGATATGAATTTTTCATGTCTTAGCTTTTTTTAAAAAAACATTTTTTACAAATAGACTCCTGAAAAAACTTATTTCAAGAATAGATATTTTTTTGGAGCCAATGAGACTGGCTCCGCGTTCCTACATCTTGGCGCCAAAATTACTAGCACTGACCGTCTTTCCACTGTCCAACAATGACATGGCCGGGCCCCAAAGGTATTGAATTTCGGCGTCAAGTAGATTGGTGCCGAGGTGGCTTAATAATATATCTAACTTAATGATTTTACTATGCATATGCTTATGCTATATTAATTTTACTATACCTATGCTTACAACATAGCAAAGTTTATTACGCCCATGTCAACGTCATACCAAAAATTTACTATGGCTATTAGCTAACTCTTTAAATTTGGCATTGAAAAATGGTTCATTTCTAAAAAAAATTTAGGGGACTATTTATAAAAATAGTTTTAAAAAAGAGCTAAAATGTGAAAGATACATGTGATAGTGTTTTAAGTGTATGCTTTCACCTAACCCTAAAGAATATGCATACTTGGTTGAGGAGAAATTGGACTCCACCAAGTTTTAAAACCTATTGCCAATAATTATACAAATATGGTGCATTTTTAGAGAATTCATCATATATACACAAGTTTTCTGTGCACATGCTAACTAGCAAATGTCACCGAAGGTTTTAGAAAAAAAAAGTAACATCTTCAAATTCATTATATTTTAGCCGTAAAAAAATCTAATGGTTTTAAAAGGATAAATATATCATAATATTATATTTGTTAGCTCTCTATATAATGAATTTGAAGATTATAGATATATATATAACACTATTGAAACTACATGTATATTTTTTAAAAAAAATCGGTAATAGTTGGAATTTACTATCAACTTTCGTCTTTTTGAGTGTTCGTTAACTGAACGCACGTATGTACAAGCGTAATGGTGTGTTAGTATGTCTTTTATGTGGTTGAAAAAATCCAGTATTGTGTGGCAATTTTGATATGCTAAAAATACTATTATACTCTTGCGTTTTCATTTGAGAATAAAAACTGGTGAACCCTTCTTACTTTTGGTTTGTATGAACAGGTGCGTGACCTTTGCCTAGGAAAGGATTGTATAGCGCACGTAATCGTTTTTTTTTTCACATCTAGAGATGAGGAACAACTAGTGTTTTCGCCGAAGAGCTCACCGCCAAATTATCAAGTTGCCTTGCATGCTTATGTCAGGTTTGACCAAAGTTTCATAGCAGCCCGCCTATTCGGTTGGTGACATGAAGAACATATCTAACAAAATTACATGCCTGAGTGGCGTCGAAAGTGTGATAACTCTTGCCTATCTAGACATTGCCTATTTGGTTGGTGAACTAAGCCTGAGTCACCTAATACATTATTTAACTATTTTCATAATTGCTTGTACAAGTACATGATTGTCTTTTAGAAAATATATAATAATGGTAGAAAACGGTCAGATACAAAGATGCTTTTATCCTTTTCTAAATCACCTGGTTTTGCTTTAATCCTATTAGGGATTATATGTATATTACTGTTCACAAATCAGTCCAAAGAAAAGGAGAAAGACGTACAGAAGAAGCAATCAGACAGCGATCATGAAAAAATTCTTGCCAAATACTCGGCTGTGGTTGCATTGGAATTGAAGAGGCCATCAGTAATCACTTGGCTTAATTGACCTCCCTGAGCCAGGCCTCCGAAATGGGACGCCGGAGCCAGGCTAATCACCTCTCCAGCAGAATCAGGTCAGGCATTCAAGATATCCAGGGTAGCAACCAAACACCCATCTATATTTCTTAGTGAGGTGTTCAGGTCAGGCAAATTCTCAGGCTTCATCCAAACAGCCCATAATAAAATGTTAGAAACTAAAATGACTTAAATAAAACTTGAAGGATATTCTCCATTTTAAACGTATCAAATCTTGGTATCATCAAATTTTAGCAAGGCAATACAGTAAATACACGACAATTTTTTTTCATTTCAAAATTATTTAGAAACTCTAGAAACTTTTCCATTTAACACAACTGTGAATTTGGGTAAGGCCCCAAAACAAAATATGATCATATAACTCTACAGGATCAAAAGATTTGGCATTATTGGAATTTTGGTATGATCGATTTAGGCATCAAACCAAATATGATGGTTTTTTTTATAGAAAGAAGTAAGCGGCCTAATGGTTGGTAGATTTCATCAAAACCAGCTAATCTCTTACTACTTAAAAGCAAAGCAAAGTCAGTCCGTCCTCTCATCCCCTCACGTAGAACATGCCCGCCACAAGAAAAACAGAAAATTCCTTAGAAAAAAGGTTGGTTAAAAAAAAGGTCACGTGCTTCACGCTTTATGTTGGATCTATACCCCAACCCATTTCTAATAGTTATTATGTCATTTATATAGTAATTTTTTTAATACAAGTTATATTATTCTCATAACTTATATTAAAAATTTTACTAATAGACTCACTAGAGATATTTGGTAATGTTTACTCTCTCAGTAAAAATATTATTAACATTGTGCGTGTTTTAACTCTATAAAACCCTATAGTATATATATGTCTGTATGTATATATATACCATATCTTATAACTAAAATGAGTCCATAGTACCCAGCTATTCCCACCCCCATCTTTAACCTCCTTTCCGCACATTTTCATTATGTAATAGCGATAGTAAATATTTTACTACGAAAGAAATTGTTTCCAAATAGACTACCAGCATCCTTAAGAGCAATTTTTTTAATGTCTCATAAGGAACCATTATATATATATATATATATATATATATAGTTTGTACAATACCAGTAAGAACCATCTATCCATTTTCTCCTAATTCCTTCTTTTTTGGATCGATAAATCTATGGGCAACGATGGTGGCAGCGAGAAAGCAGAGGAGGCGGCCACCCTCTCCTTGGTAGCGGTGGCTCATGCTCGAGGACGACTATGGCAATTTAGCTATTAGAGCACTTTGGGCAGCAACTATATGAGAGGATTCATCCCCGACAAGAAAGCATCGCATGCGATGATAGCAACTAGATCGAGAGGCCTTTCCACCATCCCAGCTAGCCCTCCACCTCTAGTGTTGGCTTTATTAGCATAGGAATGACTTTGCGACGAGGATCAAGAGTTGGTCGTTGATGTAGATGGGGGCTACCAGAGACCACTGGCAGGGAGGCTTCCACGGCAACATCCGATGGATGGTGGCAGCAATAACGTCCGGCAATGCGAGCAAGCGAGGAGTAGGGGATTGCCGGCTCATGGTTGGCGATGGCACAACCATTCTAGGAGGTGGCGATGTCACCCCTAGTATGATGGGTCAACTGGATATGTCCTTCTCTAGTAACACGATAGATGCACTAATGATGGGCAAGCGACAACCTCGATCAAATTCATGTTACTCGTTGGATTCGTGCAGGTTTCGATCTGCATCGTCAGCCCTGATATGCATCGTCATATTAGTGATGGCATTGATCTACATCGCCATATACATCAATAGTAGTGCTTTTGTGATTTTTTTCGATAGCTTTGTGTATTCTACCAATGTATCGTATTGTGTGTGTGATCAGATTGTTGATGTAATAGCGAAATTGGTTCAGAAAATTCTCAATTTGAATAAAATTTAAGGTTACATCAATATATTCATAAATCATTTACTCTGCAGTCAAGTAATATATTTACTGAAAGAAAAGTCTATGAGTAATTTATTTACTGAAAGAATGAGGAGTAAATTTTGTTGCTAGATTATTTTTTTTACTCTAGCTAGGGAGTAATTTTTGTACTGATAGAATGCTTGATTAAAATTGTGTCCAGCTAGAGAATAATTTATTTAATGAGGGAAAGCATTTGAGGAAATTTTATGAATAAATCATTATGTTTGTTCATAATTTATTTACTAATAGAGATCAATGAATGAGAGTGAGAGAAGGTTATCTGCGAGAGGAAAAGGTGTGCGTGGAAGAGGTGCATATCCTCATGTTTTAGTTATCCTACAAGCTGGATTATAGTTTAGCGCATTGTGTGTGTGTGTGTAATTATGGGAAAACTGGATTTGGACCACTGGATTCGAGTAAGCCACGCAAGATTTGAAGAACTGAGAAGGGTGAAGACCCGACCCCTGTAAATGGTTGATAACTGCCCGATTATTGCTTGAATTTTGTCGAATTCTGTCAAGTCTGGTTTACATCCTATAGATAAGGTTGATTTATGATAACCGAATGTTTTCGTTGGTTTTACGAAGCTTGTTCTGTGGTCTGGGTAACCATTGTTCCTATAAATGATTACCACAGCTTTGTAAACATAGAGGGACTCTAATATTACCATTACAAAATATACAGTGGAAAACATTATTCACGTAGAAACCATAGGAACACGTTAATCATATGTTACTCTTAGCAGTGCACGAGCCATAATTTTCTTCCAACACACGTCTTGAAGAAGCAATGCCATTAGGTTTTGCTTCCTGAAACAATCCTCTCTGCCGTAAACCAGCCGTCTGAAACACACTGATGAAATAACTAGTATATCAAGAGATCAATCAGTCTGTCTTCACACTCCAAAGTCCAAGCTCCAATCTGGAAGGCACTCGCTAGCGCTAGCGTGAGCGGAAACATCGCGTGAGACGCCAAGCTTTTCCTTCCGTGGCCGGCATCCTACGCGGTCCGTCCATTCTGCTCTCCTCCGCGTTACTGACGAAGCGACGATGACATCGCCACCTACAGCGGCTAAGCACAGTGATCAGTGAGACACCTAGTATGTACAAGCAAGCGATCGTCAATCAGTAATACGGCTAAAGCTAACCAAAGACGTGATAGTGCTCTGCGAGATCTCGTCGTCTCGTCCAAGCCTCAATCCTTCCATCACTCGGAGATGCAGAGATGAGAGTATGAAACGCGCCTACATGATGAGAGTTCAGATTCAGATTCTGGAACAATCTGAACATGCGATGACGATGACGATGCGTCTGTCACTGTGTCCCTCTCTCCCGACCCGGTTGCCACGCGGCTGAGTGACATGCTCCCAATCTGCAGCTTTGCCGCCTTTTGCTCCTCCCAGAACCTTACTTTGGATGACTGATTCCCTAATCCGTGGCTCCGACGAATGCAATGTGTTGCTGAGATGTCTGACTCTTGTCCTACTTCGTACCGTAACAGTAGTAACGATCTGTCAATAATAATTTGAGATATGGAGCACTCGCTGTACCATCTGCTAATCAATAATAATTCCGTCGCCTTCCAGTGGTCTAGAATATATGCACCACAGCTTTAATCATCGTGCGACTCGAATCAAGTCTTCAGCGAGTGAACTCAAAAATTTTCACTAGAAAAAAAATCAGAAGAGATTAATATCCTATCCTTTCCAAAAAGAATAATTAAGCTCTTGGAGTCACCGGGAGTTTAGGAAAAGACGAGCTAAATAATTCAACAACTCCCCCATAGGAGAAAACGGTTAAAAAAGGTCACCCCCGCGAGACCAGCTCTCGCCCGTCCACGTAGCCTAATCCGCTCCGACAATTCCGCCCGTCCATCGCCGTGGCCCCGGCCTCATCCCGACCACTCGTTTCCTCCCTCGCCTGCCACGTGGTACCTCTCCCGCGAGCTCGCGCGCGCCTATATAAACCTCCTCGCCTCGGTTCGTTCTCCTCATCGACCTCCACCCCATTAAATAATTACTAATAATTTTAGTTTTTTTTGGCTTAGATATATTCCCAATCCCCAAACCTCCCAATAATCCGATCTCTCCCCGTTCGGTCGGATCAAGGCTGTGTCGATCGCAAATTTGAATCTTTTTGAAGTGATTCGTCTGTTGATCGCTTCTTTTCCCGCATTTTTTTGGGGGATTCGATTGTCTGCGGCGAAGGTTGGATTTCACAATGGCCTTGAACTTGGCTCAGAGCGCCGCGGCGGCAGCGTGCTTCGCGCCGTCGTCCAACGCCGGTGTCGCGCGGCGTGCTCCTTCGGTGGTCGCTGTGCCGTCGTCGTCGTCGAGTACGGTGACGACGAACTTGAGGATGAAGAGGAAGGCGGCGTGCCAGCCGTCGGTGGCGCCCGCGAGGTCGTCGGTGGCGTGCCAGGCGGTGGCCGAGCATGTGGCGGCGAGCAGGAGGAACGGCGTGCCGGTGTTCGTGATGATGCCGTTGGACACGGTGAAGAAGTGCGGGAGCGCGCTGAACCGGAGGAAGGCGGTGGCGGCGAGCCTGGCGGCGCTGAAGAGCGCCGGCGTGGAGGGCATCATGGTGGACGTGTGGTGGGGCATCGTCGAGAGCGAGGGCCCCGGCCGGTACAACTTCGACGGCTACATGGAGCTCATGGAGATGGCGCGCAAGACGGGGCTCAAGGTGCAGGCAGTCATGTCCTTCCACCAGTGCGGCGGCAACGTCGGCGACTCCGTCAAGTACGCACGCCGCCCCCGGCCGGCCATCCATCTCATCTCGGAACATATGCTTTTTCCTCTTCTCTTTCTTCTCCTAACCTCTTTTTGGTGTGGTGGTGGTGGTGGTGGTGGCGGCGATCGTGCAGCATCCCGCTCCCGAGGTGGGTGGTGGAGGAGATGGAGAAGGACCAGGACCTCGCCTACACCGACCAATGGGGCCACCGGAACTTCGAGTACATCTCCCTCGGCTGCGACGCCATGCCCGTCTTCAAGGGCCGTACACCCGTCGAGTGCTACACCGACTTCATGCGCGCCTTCCGTGACCACTTCGCCTCATTCCTCGGCGACACCATCGTCGTACGTACCCGCTCGATTAAAGAAAAAAAAGCATCTTTTGATCTTTGCCGTTTCACCGGCGGCGACGTTAATTAATCCGCCGCCTTGTGCAGGAAATCCAAGTCGGCATGGGCCCCGCCGGCGAACTGCGGTACCCGTCCTACCCGGAGAGCAACGGCACCTGGAGGTTCCCCGGCATCGGCGCCTTCCAATGCAACGACAGGGTATATATCTCCGACGAGCAAAAAACATCATTTGGATCGAATCGAAACATCTGGATAATTTTTAACCGTTTTGTTTCACTCTGTGCTGCACAGTACATGCGTAGCAGCCTAAAGGCGGCAGCGGAGGCGGCGGGCAAGCCGGAGTGGAGCCACGGTGGGCCGACGGACGCCGGCGGCTACAACAGCTGGCCGGAGGACACGGTGTTCTTCCGCGGTGATGGCGGCGGGTGGAGCACTGAGTACGGCGAGTTCTTCCTGTCGTGGTATTCGCGGATGCTGCTGGAGCACGGCGAGCGAATCCTGTCGGGCGCGACGTCCGTCTTCGGCGACGACGCGCAGGGGGGAGTGAAGATCTCCGTCAAGGTCGCCGGCATCCACTGGCACTACGGCACCCGGTCGCACGCGCCGGAGCTCACGGCGGGGTACTACAACACGCGCCACCGCGATGGCTACCTCCCTATCGCGCGCATGCTGGCGCGCCACGGCGCCGTGCTCAACTTCACCTGCGTGGAGATGCGCGACCACGAGCAGCCGCAGGACGCGCAGTGCATGCCCGAGGCGCTCGTCCGGCAGGTCACCGCGGCGGCGCGCGCTGCCGGGGTCGGCCTCGCCGGCGAGAACGCTCTGCCCCGGTACGACGGCACGGCGCACGACCAGGTGATCGCCGCCGCCGCCGACCGCGCGGCGGACGATCGCATGGTGGCCTTCACCTACCTCCGGATGGGGCCCGACCTCTTCCACCCGGACAACTGGCGCCGGTTCGTCGCGTTCGTCCGCCGCATGTCGGAGGCCGGCTCGCCGCCGGAGGCGGCCGAGAGGGTCGCGCACGGCGTCGCGCAGGCCACCGGATCGCTCGTGCACGAGGCCGCGACCGCGCTTCGGAGCTAGCCTGGTCACGGACACATATACCCCGTCGCTTCGAGGTCGGATTCCGATGTGGGATCATTCGATCATTTCTTTTTGTTTTTCTTTTTGCCATTTGTACAGCCTTTTGGGGAGCTTTGGATTTGTGCTTTTGTCTTGGGAGGAAAGCCGCTCGGAGGTCGAAGAGCACTATTTCCTCCTGATGAAACAGATCACGAATTACCATTACGTTAGAGATGATGTAATTAAGCCGGGAGGGGGAGGGGAAGACGCGCACACAGAAGTTGTTGTCACGCTTGGGGAATATATCCTTTTCCAGCCAAAAAAAGACGCAGAAATGCGTTGTGTTCTTGCGATCTGGTTCGTTGCTGTTGGTCAGATTCAGTGCAGTTCTGCTGCTGAAAACTACAGTACTACTGAAACCTACTAGAGGGAGATTAAGCTTAAGTTAATTGCACGAGGAAGACACTCCTCGGTGGTGTTTAGGGTCTACATCGGCAGATTTTGCTTTCTGGTAGATCCTTATGTTTGTTGGGAATTTTTATGAAGGAACTCAGTTTGCCTACAGATTGCAGAACTCAGTTTGCCTACTGATTGCAGTCTGCACTTGCATCTCTGGTGTCACAATGTTAACATTCGTGTCTTTAGTCTTTACGTCTCTCTAGCGATATCTTGTCAATATTAGGAGAGTTCGTCTACAACAGAGGAATTTCACACGAAGTAGTTCATTTCTTCCAGGGAAAATTCCCTTCTCTAAATGATAAGTTTACCGGCATTATAAGTGGAGCTTAACATTATCACATATCCAGAAGCATCACCATCACAGTGACCTGAACCTTGGAGCAGATTAGCCATGCTCAACTATAATCAACATGCCAGTGGAAATAGGAAGAATTAATAGTGTCCAAAGTGTTCGATATAGCAGATGGGGCTGAGCTTATTTACACACACAAAACGAAATAGATCATTAACATATAATTAATTAATTATCAACTATTACAAATTAAAAAAACACACTAATTTAATTTTTTTTAAGCTTTTATATATAAAAAATTTACACCAAACGTACTGTTTAGCAATTAAGCTCGTCTATCGAGAAAGAGCGTGATAAACGAGATTAGCCTAAGCCAAGTAGCAGCATCGAACACTGCCTTACCGTGTTGAAGTCCAGCAATAGAAACAGTGACGCAGCATGTTGGCCAAATGGCAATTTGTCAGCCGGACAATCCAATGTGAACCACATGGGAGGAACCAATAAAGAGGGAAATCCATCAGGCAGGCAACCAAGCCTAAAAACAAACAAGAAACAAGGCAAGGAGATAAAGCACGGCAAGACGATCTCCAGGACACCAATCGAACAGATCAACTTTGGCAGAAAGAATACTTGCAGCGAAAGATCAAATTCACAATCATGAGCCATGCTCCCCAAAGTCTAAGACAAGATGTTTGAACGACATCCTTAACATCAGGAAATATCATGGAAAGTAAGTTCGGGCAACAGAAATTGCAATCAGGCACCATCAGAACTTCAACAGGGCATATCTTCCTTCTCAAAAGCAAATAGTAGCACAGTACAAAGCATTCTGCAAAACTCAGCACAGTGATCTGCGACAAATATTTTTTTTGACAGGAACCACACAGAACAAAGGTCCAGACTAATGCTCGGAGCGTGCATACTTTTACTCATTAGAGTGACAGTGATATAGAATTGGTAGTGCAGGCAGATAGACCCAACATCCTAGTAACCACCCTTGAGATCATTGACCACATCGTATGGAATGGGGGTGACAGTCTCCAGGGTAGCACCCTCAACCATGAAGCCAGGTTTTGGGCCCTCCGGCTGCCTCTTTGTGCTGATGACCTCACCACGAGCCTTGGCATCTGCCTTTAGCTGGTCGTTCTTGATCTTTCTCAGGCGGAACTCCTCAGTGCACCTGGATGGCTGCACATGCTCCACACGGACATGGATCCTCTTCCTGATAATGCGATTCCCAACCTGAGAAGAGATTAACCATAAGTAAAACGAGTACATGATTTCAAACATAACTAACCCTAAACACAACATATCTGCATAACTGAATATCACATATGTTGATCTATACACCAAAAACATTTGTCCTTAGATGGTAGCATGTTATGTAATTGAAACATATAACATGTGAACACTGTGGATGAATGCACAATGTAAGTATATGCACTTCATATCTCTTAATCACATCATAAAACCAACTGATTAAGCTTTCCATATAAGGTATAACAACACAATCAGCGTAAACTTGGATTGATTTGTCACCATCCTACTTGGGCAAATGAAAAGAAGTAAAGCCACAAATACAATAGCTCTACTACTTGGGCAAATGAAAAGAACTAAAGCTACAATTACAATAGCTCTAATTAAAAGTTACCACGAGTCCACAACAATCACAAACATGTAAAGTAGTAGAACCCGAATAATTCTGCATAAAGTAAAATCGTACAGATATTACCAATAGATATAAACCAGCAAATTATCTAAGCTACACTATTAATCAGATCTATGCAGAACCTTGAAGGAGTATACAGTGGTTCGCTAATCCTGCAACTGCGTAAAATGATATTGCACCTTCGTACAACTAATGGCTTGCACAAATCTTAGGAAAGTAAGAAACACGTGAAGGCACATCACATTCTAGTATAAATGATTGCAAGCCATTTGAGCGGCACAACCACAGATCCATCGGCAGCGCAAAGAACCATTAGCGCACGCTACCCAATTCAACAACAACGGCGAGCGCTCACGACACGAGGCAGTTAGAGCGCCGCTGGTTGGGATTTAGGGGAATGGGGGTTATACCTGCTTGTTGATCTCGACGCCGATGGCGCGCTTGGTGACGTTCCAGACGCGGCCGGTGCGGCCGTGGTAGAACTTGTGCGGCATGCCCTTGTGCACGGCGCCGTTCACCTTGACGTCGACGTAGTCGCCGATCTTGTAGGTGCGGAGGTAGGTGGTGAGCGGGATGTAACCTTTCTTCCTGAACGGCCGCGCAAACAGGTCGCGCGTCCGCGACCGCAGCCCGTGCCCCGCCGGCATCCTCCGGGCTCCTCCTCCTCCCCCTTGGTCCCTTCGCGCGGCGGCGGCGGCGTGGTGCGGGTGTGTGTGCGGCGCTAGGCTTCTCGAGGGTTTGGAGACGGCGCTGCATTTTATAGCTGCGGTTTAGGCTTAGTTTGTGTGTCTTGCCGCGGCGGAGTTGGGCTGGCTGGGCTCGTTGTGGGCATACGGCCTTTGTGGATCGGCCTATAATGAAGCCAATGTACTGTGGGAACTAGGGCCCATGAGCTTTTCGTCCTCGTCTAACTCAGCAATTCTTCTGTCTCAGAAAAAAAAAACTCAGCAATTCTTCTTTCCTCGTTTTGTGTTTTAAGTTCTTGAAAGTTCCAAGTGTGAAAGAAATATACCACCCCGCTCCAAAATACTAGTATAATTATTTATAGAATTCGAATTTTATACTACAATATAAACATTTATGCGTTGATGATTTCTACGATTCTTATTATGTTAATGATTAAAACAATTAGTTGCTTAAAAAATATAAACAATTTAAAATTTAAAAAATATCTATTGAAATAAGTAAAAGAGAATCTTTTATCTCACCTTAATATGTTAAAAAAATCTAAAAATTCTTATAGAAAATGAATAGGCAGAATCCCAAAATGTGCCTGTACATGTATTTCAATTTGAGATTTGAGATTTTTTTTCGCTTTATCTGTTTCTAAGGTCGTGAAACTGACGACAAAAACATCAGTACCTGGGATTTGGCTGCTGGTAAATTAAATGAAAGCCACTGAAAGTGTCTGAACTTCTTTTCTTTGAGATGGAAAATGTCTGAACTTTTCTTTCTTTGAGATGAAAGTTTCTGAACTTTTTCTAGAACTCGAAAGTGTCCGAACTGATCAAGTAATCCATGCAATGATGCAATCAGTTCGAAGACGAGGACAAGCGAGGTGACGACGCGACAACGAAGTAGCTCGGCCGGGCTCCATCTCCATCCAACTACCCACCAAACCCTCGTTGTCGTCTCACCAGCAATCACTCCCTCCCCGCTGGCCTCCACCCCTGCCCCGCCATGCCGCTCGTGCTCCGTTGCTCGCCGGCGGCGTCGCCTCTGCCCCCGCGCCGCGCCGGAGTAGCTCCCTCCGCCCCGCTGCGCCGCTGGGGCGCCGGCTGCTGCAGCTGCTCCCGCCGCCGCCGCGGGCCGCGTCGTGCTGAGCTGCTACTGTGTCCTGTTCCTGCCTTTGCTTTGGTCTGACTGGGCGTGAGGTTTCCTTGCCGCTGGGGTGCGGGCTGGTGACGCTGAACTACCTCGCCACGGTGGACGCGTACCCGCGGCCCGACGACAAGATCCGCTGCGGCGAGCTGCAGGTGACCAAAGCTCAGTTCTTGCCGAGGCCTGAATCTTGCGGCATTGCAGTGACCATTTGGTTCCTGGCACTTTTTCTTGGTGTGCCATTGTTACAAACTTGCAGATGTCGGGAGGGGGGAACGCTGGGAACACACTGACAGGCGCTGCTCGCCTGGGCCTAAACACGAGGCTCATCTCCAAGGTAATAATTTATCAGCCCGGTGTTGTGCTACCCCTCGAGTTGTCTCTTGTGATTTTGTGAGGATACGGATTTATCATTTAGACCGCTTTTGATTCATACGAAAGATATAGTAAGTATAGAGGATTTTAATCCTATGAGAAAAATTCCTATAAAAACAAAGGATTTAATCATATCATTTCTCTTAAAATTTCTATGGATTAAGCAATCCTATAGAGATTTTAGAGAAAAATAAACATAGGATCCTATGTGTTTTTTATGTATGTCAATCAAATGACAGTTTTGAAATTTTCTGTGTTTTTAATTCATGTAAGAATTTAGTGAGTATGACATTTCATTCATATGTTTTTTCTATTATTTTTGCAATCCTGCATTTTAAAGGAGCCCTACAGGGCAATCATCACTGAATTGTGGTGTATTGATACAGCATTGCCAAATTACAGTGCTGCTTATGTGTTTTATCAGGTGGCTAATGATGAAATCGGAGGAACTGTTCTTTCGGAGCTCAAGGAAGCTGGAATTGATGTATCTCATGTTATAGTAAGGCTTGGTTTACAAATATAAAAACTGTGCATCTTTGTTCATCGAGGCCTGCAATGTGTATATTGGGAAGATAGTAAAGTACAACAAATTTGTACCTATTTCCTCATGACAAACACTCAAATAAAAAAATGTTGTGTTTGGAGTTTCTATTTTATTTTAGGCCTTTGTTTTCCTAAAAATACGCTACTAAGATTATACCTAATATCTAAGCTATATACATATTCCTCAAAGAAGATATCACTACACAACTTGTTCTTGTGCTGAAGAATGATGGTTTTTATGTGAGTTACAACAGTAAAGGCCATTCTCCATATTTGAGATTGATATGTCTCCCAAAGGCCAAGGATTAACAAAAGAAAGATGCGTAGTGAAAGATATCGGGTAGTACTATCAATGCATTGGGCTTTCTTCCATGTTCACTGATGTCTCATTGTCTTGATGATTCTGCTTTGCAGATCTCTGATGGTGGAATCACAACATTTGCATATGTCATTATTGATAAGCAAATGTAAGGATATTTCTTTTGTATAATTACAATAAGACAACCTTGTGTAGCTTCATGTAGCAATACGTGTAAATGGAATAATTAAGACATGTTCCTAGCTTTTAAAGGTAAAGCATGTCTGAAATGTTCTAAAGGAAATTTCTGATCATCTTGTCCATTCAGTCTGGTACATCTTAGACAATTTGTTCAGATAAAATTGTTTAGGAGATTTTTAGTTCTATGACACTCCTATTTATATGAGAGCAATCCAAACTACTTTATTGTATATAAAAGTAAACTGCTTTCATTAATCCTGGTGTTTTACATGCATTTCATCGTAAATTTCTCTTTCAAAGCATACACAGTTCACTCAGTTTCTCTCAAAGACTTCACGTTTAGATCAGATAAAGGAAAATAAGGCCATGGCATCTAGGTATTTAGCAAATGCATGTAAACAAAGGGAAAGAAATTTATTCAATGACTGACCCTTTATACTTAACCGTTTTGATGTTTTGTTACTATTTTTTCCTTTTACTGATCACTGAACATGTTTCTTTATATGGTTGAAACTGTTAAGCTTGTTTAAGCAACATGATTATCTAGCCACACTAAACAATTTCTGCTTTCGTACAATAACACTTTATGGCATCATAGCAAGTTTCTGTGCATATTGATAGGACCATTTATATTTGCAGGGAAACTCGTACATGTATAATCACATCAGGGTACCCTCCAATGGTTCCTAATGACTTGACCGTGTCAAGTTTGTCAGCTGCACTGCAAGATGTAAGCTTACTATACCTAGATGGATATTCACATGAGATGGCCTTGGCAGTTGCTAAGCAGGTACGTTCATTTGGAGAGTATCGCAACATTAATCCAGTATATCTTGTAGTGCTTTCACTATGTAGTCTAGGCTGTTCAATCTTCATACATCTTACTACTTTCTAGATAAACTCCAATAATGTAAGTGACCTTTGTATCTTAGATCATATTTTGATTTGTTGCTTGATTAAAACCAGATATGTACAAGCTTATAAGATGAAGATTCCCATTTTGGTTGATGCTGAACCAGAAAGAACAAGGAAAGAATTGGGAGGTTTGCTCGGTCTAACAAGTTACATTGTCTTAACTCAACTCAACACAGACTTTTAGTGCCAAGTAAGTTAGGATAAGTTAAAGTTGTAACCTAACAAGAATCTTTTATCACAAAGGATATCAGATGTTTAACGTCATTTTAACCAGCTCATTTTGATTATATGGCTAATGTCCGCATTAATATTTTCATCCATCTGTAATATTGATCTGAGATATTAAAAAGTATTCTTCTTAGATACTACTTGGTCTCCTAAACTTACATCTTTCTCCTCGTGTACGATAGCGTTAAAGTCATAGCTTAAATATTCAGTATTAGTTTTACTTATTCTAAAACTTTTAGATTTAAGAGTATCGTTATAACTCTAATTTTCTATTTACTCCTACGCGGTGTTCATCAATTAACACTACACCATCTATAAAGATCATACATCAAAAGATATCTTCTTATATATTTCTTATAACATTATCCATTAACAATATAAAAAGATATGGACTTAAGTCTGATATCTAATATAGTCATATTTTAATCGAGAAGTAACATATGTTATCGTCATTAGTTCGAACGCTAGTCTTGAGCAAGTTACATTGTCTGTAATGGGAAATTTCCAGAGGTTTGTGATACATTTTTACACGCATCAATGGTCTGGAAAACGGCATGCTTTCATAAGCTACATTAGTTTTTTCAGCGACCTCCTTATCTACAAAAATGGACATCAATCCTATCTATTCCCTATGCACTACTATAAATCCTTCTGTAATATCCTCGTGCACGATTCGCAGTTGTAACCCTGGGAGAAAATGGATGCATGATGCTTGAGAGGAGCAAAAATAGTCAGTTTCGATCTTTTCCAGACAATATTAATTATATGCTGGATAAAGTTTATGTATCAATGTTGCCTTTGTGACTTCACCTTATTTACTTGCAGTTGCACTCTTAAATAGGTGACAATTATGAAACTGAGGCAGCAGATATAGAGCATGTTGCTGAGTCCTTGAAGCTGAAAGTACATAAAGATGATATCTTGCCAACTTGTGTATCATCTCAGGTATGAGATATTTCTGGTTATCAAAGGTGTTTAGATCATCATACCATCGGAAGTGTGGGTAATTTGCTAACTGCTTTGGACCCCTTTTACTTCTTTGCTACCCTTTTCCATTTTACATTCTAGTTCATGAGACTTTCTGGAAGAGGGCCTGGGACTATATTTGCAAGACTGCTGATAGGAACAGCAGAAAGTATTCCAGGTTCAGAGCTTGTTGATACGACTGGTTGTGGTGATGCATTCATAGGAGCAGTACTTCATGGTGAGCCATTAACTTCTTCCAGAATGTATATTTCTTTCTTCATTATGTTTCCCTAAGGAGCTAGAAATTTAATATAATCAATTCTTAAAATTACTTCATTTTTGCTCAACAATATGCTTCTTTTATGGTGTTATTTATTTATTTTTGTTTTAACTACATATTAAAATCCAGTTAGCTATCGCCTATCATTAATTATTTATTGTAATCTCACTGTTTCCTCTATTGACTCTACTTAGGACTATCCACAGAGATACCTTCTGAAATAATGCTGCCTTTTGCTTGTCAAGTGGTATAACAATTTCCTTCTTTGACAGAAATGAAACAAAATTAGTACTACTAGTTTTGTCCACTTCACCTGGATTGAGATATCTTTTGTTCATGCCTCAGGCTGTAATCAAATGTAGATCAATCGGTGTACGATCTGGTCACCATGGCAATCCAATCCACGTTTGGCTAGGTTCCTGTGTTAGACCTTGTCAAAATTGTGAGGAACAAAAAAAAAAGGATTGTCGTTGCCTAGAATAGTGACTCATGTTTCAGCTATTGTTCAGAAGTCCACAGGTTGGAACATGGTGAGCACCCGTTACATTTATAAAATTATTATCATGATTAATATTTTATAATAAACAATTAGATTTATAAATAATTTATTTAATAAAAACTAGTTTAAAAATATATGGAGTTGTTGTACGAGTGTATATAATAATTATTCTATCTATTTGTATATAAATGATTTGAGGTCAACTTGTGATGACCGGAAGAAAGAAGTCAATATCGATATCTAGTACGATTAGAATCATCTAGTATTGGTCACACTAGGATAAAAATAGACTAAAGGAGAGTCAAGATGAAAGATATATGATATCAAAGTTGAATATAAGATAGCATATGATAGATAAACATCATACGAGAATATCATAAAGGGTGAGTAAGGGTTAAAAAAATTGTAGAGAAATTTATTTTTAAAAAATAAGAAAAATAAAATAGGAGTACATGCTTCTACGGTACATTGAGTTACTGTAGCTAGCATGGCCACGAGGCTTCCCCTCGGCCTGGTCATACAGAGCAAAAGCAGTGGCAGGCTGAGGGTAGCTAGGCCACCTGACTGGAAGTAGCAACACATGCACACAGAAATATTCACCGAGAAGAAAAAATATTTAATTTTGTTAAATTGAATTAAATTTGAAAATTGATAGTTTGGGTTTACTATCTTATGTTATAATTTTTGGATATAAATAGAAGAGGAGTAGATACCCTAGATACAAAGGAAGAGAGAAAGATTAGGTTTTGGATAAGTGTTTTATATGTAATTTATAAAATATTTTGATATAATAGAGTTAGATTAATCTTTAAGAGTTTTGTTAAATCATATTGACAATAGAAGGACGACAGTTTAGTTTATTAATTTAAGACAAAAGATTTGATTTATTGATTTTCTATTGGTGATCTTTGTAACATTAGACTACCAGCTGAAGGAATGGACTTGTGATTTCTCCTCCTTGAAACTATCATCTGAAGTTCTAGACATCCTGTTTGGTTTGACAAAACCTGCCTGAAAACGAAGTCTTCAGTTCCTTGCTGAATGTAAGAGGAATTTAGTACAGCTGAACGAATGTGTTGAACAGCTGTTGTGAAAGTTCAGACTCTTCATAGAAACTGCAAAACCTGCACCAGCAATCATATATTTTGTATTCATCCTCAGTATGGTCAAACATTTTGGCCATATTATTTATGCCCAATGCGGCGTCGCCACGTCATCAGCCAGTGGCCGCCGGCCAACGTGACTGACCGAGCGCCACCTTTGGCCGACGTAGTAGGCAATATGTCCTCTACCGGCCGCTTCCGACATGTCGAGATGCGCTCCACGACGGCAGCAAATTCTTCGTAAAATATGCTACTATGTTTTGTTCCCGGCAGGAACATGTCCGAGGCCTATAAAAACCAAGAAGCGAACTGGCGCAAAGATTGGCTGCACTGTGGATGGCTTCCAGCTCGAGCTCCGGCGCCGGCTTGTCGCCGCCGCGCACGAACTCCGGCGTCATCATCGTCGAGAGGAGCCCGCTGGGGTCTCGCCTGTCGGTGCTCGGCGTCAGGTCCTGGGCCGAGTGCACAAGCACAAGTTCACGTTCAAGTCTTCCTCCGATACAAGTATTTATACCATACACCGACCATACTGTATGGATGACCCGTCATCTATTACACGTATTTGTACGGTATACTGTACCGTATTGCTGACCGTTGTAGTGAATACTTGTAAGTGGGGTTGTGGCCCTGGGAGGATGGCGCTGAGCTACGACGCGCGGCAGACGTGCTATATCTTGAGAGGGAAGGTGACGGCGGCGGTGGAGGGCTCGCCGGAGAAGGGACGCATCGAGCTCGTCTCCGGCGACCTCCTCGTCTTCCCCAAGGGCACCCGGTGCACCTGGCACATCGCCGTCGCCGTCGCCGTCAACATGCACTACGCCTTCGATCCTTCTTGACAAGAGGAGCCAAAGACTCGCTCTCTGCATATCTACATGCTGAATTACTACCGACTCAGACTAAAAAATTGCAACTCGTGGCATACAAAATCTCTATCCAAGGAAGCATTTTTACCATTGCTGAAAAAACCGGAAGTTATACTTTCATCGTTAAAAAAAGAAGAAAAGGACACATTTTTACCTCTATGGAGGTCGAACAAGTGAACGACACAAGCCAAACCAAGCATTGCTTCTTCCTCCTGCTTTGGTACTCTGCATAGCCAACTCAGCTATTTGTAACACAAATTTCACATTGCAAGGAAAGCTTAAGGCTTTTCAAGAGCAGATCACTCTTTGCCATTATCAAGCAAAACTATATATTGCTTTCTTGGATCAGAAATTACTAGAGCCAATCCACACCAATGCTCAGTAGAATTTGCTTCAGTGCTATGCTACCTGAAACATGCATTCTGGCAATTTGATTATCGACCATAGAGAGATGATAAACAACAGTTAGGGAATTGAGCTTCATCTCTATTACTTAAGGGCGATAACTGTTAACATCTAAGGCCTAAAAGGCCTGTATAGCCACTACTGTAAACAACCACCGAAGGGGGAAAAAAAAGAAAGGACATTTCTACCACCGAACCTGCAGAGAATGTACAAGGAACATCTCTTCTTCCTAGGAAGGAAGCAAACGAACCAGCATGTCGGTGACACCGGATTTATTGTCCATGATGTTCAGAAATGCGAAGGTCATTTGTCAGGGCTTTGCTGTACCCCAATCCTTGAACTCAAAGTCAAATAGAAGATCCAGAGAATCCGATCCTTGCATGTCTCTCTGATGAGCACCTTCCATTGTTAATCCATTCGCAGGGGAATTTACATAATTATTAAGATGAGCTTCATTGGGAATAAGAGTAGGCTGATGATTCAGATGAGGCAAAATTTGTGTTGTTTGTGCAGGACCATTGCTGCTTGTCATGCCGTTCAACACATTCTGCCCATTAGAAGGCATCATGTATGTTGGAACAGGCTCGCTGTGAAGACTTAACCCCTGGAAAGCACTGGAGTGCAGAGGTTGAGAAGTAGTTCTGTCTGGCTGCTGTGACTCTGCAGTGCCCATATTGTAATCTGGTACCCCCATATCATATGCCAGGCTATCAATTATGTCTTGCCAGCTTTTACTGTAAACATCCGTTACTGGTTCTGGCAGGAGTTGTGTTCTCTGAGCTGTAAGAGAAATGCACCGAGAAAATTGTGGTCCTGTACCATCTGTTCCATTTGAGACAGCCTGATAGGATGATACCGACTGATCTTGTTGCCCTTGAAATGCTATTGGGGCACTTAGCGATCTCTGAGGTGGATTTTTCTGAACAATACCAAACAAAGTTCTTGGTTCAACTTGAACTGGCTGGGATACATGTGGCGAAGATGGCTGGTGCAACAGTGGATTGTTTTGAGCAGCAGAACCAAACTGGTTATCATTTAGAGTTGCCAGGCCTGGAGAAGTAGCCCCTACTCTTTTGAATCTTGTGCGTGATTGAGTAATCTGAACTGTCGGAGCATTGCTCGTACCTCTTCCAGCCCTTGTTGCAGGAGACACTCTTGCTGAACTGACAGTTCTCCCTTCACTTGGTGAGATCCTTGCTGAGGCATGTCTTGTTTGGTTTAAGCCCTGGTTCATAACATTCACAAGATGACTTTGCCTGGGAAAATTAGAAGTCATATGTGATTGTACCAGTGAAATTTCACACTGTGTATCTTGCTGTCCAGGTGACGCCATTGTTGGGTATACAACATTCTGGCGCTTTTCTGGATGAGATGTTGGCAGACTTTTGCTCTTCAATGTTTGTCTCAGTGCTTTCCACTTTTTGTCCTTATCTGTAGCATGACAATGATCATAAATCTCGGAGCCCTTACCCCAATAATCGCATGGGGCTGGAGTGTCACATACAAAACAGTGGCACTGCATTTCGAAAGCAAACAGTGGAATCATGTCAAAGTAAAAGCTATAGGCTGCTCTGCTAGTAAGCTCACCGCATCAAATTAGTATATGAGCAACCGCATCAGGAGGGAAAACTATTTGTTACTTACCATGCTACAATACTTCACGTGAGAAGTGGTGCTGAAGGGCAAGTTAGAACATAAATGGCGGGAATGAGGGAAGTCCCTGCATGCTACCTGCAGATAGATAGACAACTGCTAGTTAAGGAAAATAATAAAAGAAATGGATGCTACTGCATGTACACTCCACACTGTAGTTTCTGTAAAAAAGCTATGAAAATTTTCACTTCATTATTGCACATGACATGAACCAAAGGTACATATATTCATAGACAAAGCAAGCAAGTATAGATGGGAAAAATTATATATATGCACTAAATCATACCATTTCCGCACGACAAGTTGAACAATACATTATTGACCATTTTTAATTTAATTGAATCTACATTCCACATCACTGAACATAGGAGATTGAATTAAAGTATGCAACACATATGCATCCAATGAAATCAGCATAATATAGTCATTTCAAAGTTCTGAACTTCATATCATAATAAATGACCTATTATGAACACTTTTCCCCAAATATGAGAACATTTCATCTCCCATATACATAGCCTACAATATAAAAAGGAGCCGCTTCAATTTCATGCACAGAATGCAATAGTATGAATCAAAATGGAAGTAAACAAATACCGGGCCTTTCTCCGCGACGATCTGCAATTCATCCGAGCTGCCATCTCCATCACTCCCCTTCTCCCCGGCAACAGCAACCACATCATCAGGGTCCCCATCTAGGACCACGCAATCGTCGTCGTCTTCCTCACCACAATCAGCCTTACTCTTCTTCTGCTGCGCCACCGGCGGCACCAACAGCTCACCCATCACCTCGAGATCATCAAACTCATCCGAAATAGCCCTCTCCTCCTCCTCTAGGAGAAGGTCTGCAATCCACCCAAGGGAGTCGACGGGCGCCTTCTTGGTCGCCGCGAAACCCTCCTCGTCGGAGCTGATGTCCACAATATCAAACGCCGACCCCATCCACCCCCCGAAAAACCGGCACACCGCCTCTCTCTCAAGGATCAGATTCCGCCCGGGCCAGCATGAACTGGATCCAAGAAACCCAAGATGTCGCCGACTACCACGGATCTGGAACGAGATACGGCTCCTAAGAAACTTGACCAAGAGCCCATCAAAAACGCGATCTTGCGTTCCACCAGCCGCCGATCGGCCGCCGCCGACGAAGCTAACAAGGGTTTTGCCGTCGGAAAGGCCCAATTCCGGAGAGACTTGTAGGAGTGAGGAAAGCTGTCCGCAAGCAAGAAGTCGTGAGAAGGAGAAAACAAAACGAAATCACCAATCAGAAGTTCAGAACAAGAAAAACCGCGCGCGAGTGGAAACCAAGTCAGACTCCAAATGCTCCGATTAAAGCGGCCGCAACAACAAAAGAAAAGGTCTCGAGCAAATCGCCAACCAAATCGGCAGCAGGAGGAAGAGAAGCTGAGCTACCTACCTCAAGAAGAAGAAGAAGCCCTCTTCTCCACCATGGCGGAGACGAGGAGGAGGAGATGGTGGTGACGAAGAAGCTGAGACCTTTCTTCTTCTCGCTCTCGCCGCATCATCCTCCCCCAAGATGGAGCACAGGAGCAAAAGCAACAGGAGAAGCTAACTGCTCCTGTGGTGGTGGTGGGTGTGGAAAAAAAAAGAGAAATTAATTTCTCGTGCTAAAAAAATTAAATATTGGTAAATTAAAATAGTTTTAATACTTAGTATATATCTTTAAATATTATGGTACCATAGTTTACAAAACTATACTATAAACCAATATAAATCAATTTAAATTATTACTATAATAAAATAAAATATTTAATATTAGGTGGTTATAATTTATATATGATGGGTGAAAGAATATATAAATTTAATATAATTTTATAATTCGTATTGGATTAAAAGTGTGGTTTTATAAAAGTCTATAATCATAATAACTATCATTATTTGACACGTATAAAACACAATAATTCTATAAAATTTACTTTAAAAATTCTGGGTTTTATATGTTGTCGTGCTCGATTTTTCCTATGGGCAAAGCCATTGCTTTGGTTTGCGTTTCTCCCAAGTGAAAAGCTCTTGGGGTTTGGGACTTTGGATTTGGATGCGGTTGACTTTCTCCTCCTGATAGAGGATCCAATCCAAATATGATGTAGTTGCGTAAACAATTAGAAATGGTTAGAATTTTGAAATGCAGCATTGCCAGTTTTACAAACAAAAAGTTTTTAGGTGTAGGAAAATTATAATAGTTAAATAGTAATGAAAGTTTATGTACCAATTAAAAAAGAAATTGTATTTGGTACTCATAGTAGCATTTTATTGGCTTAAGGGGAACCACTTTTCTGCTTTTTTTCTTTTTTATTTCTTAGTGGTTTTTTTAGCATCCGGTCTCTTTTTATTTCAACATAATGTATAATATGTGCATAAATGAACCTCATATAAATAATGGGCAATGGAGAAGTGATAAATACATAAAATCCTTATTTCATCCCTTTTAGCAAATGCATTATTTTTTTACTATAATATTTTTTTAATACAAAAGTAATTTATAGCGTAGTTATAAGTCATTTTGATCGATATAAATGTTGGTTATAATAATGTCCATTTCAAAAGTTGTCAAATAAATTAAGCACAACTGCCAATTCCTTTCAATTTTTTAAATTTTATCCATGAGGGTAAAACCTTTGCCTTTTGTATTTGTAGGAGAGTCTATTTTTATAACCTGTCGCCAATCATAATGAGATATTTTACTAACCACCACGAGAATTGGAAAAGAGAGGTCAGATGAACTGTGGTCAAGTTGATGATCCATACCATACCATGCTATTCTTTTCAACTTATTTAACTATTACTATTTGCACCACACTAAAAAACTATGTTCTCTTAAACAATTTTTTCTACTTTAATCTAATTATTATATTTATTTTTAATATTTAATTTATCGGTATACATTCTCTTTAACAACTTTATTATATTTTAAGCTAATTATTAAATTTATTTTTAAAAATATTTAATTTATCTCATCGTAACGATAATCTAAATTAAACCTTAGATGAACGCTTAGGATGAGCCAAATGCAGACTTTGCCGTGCCGTGGCAAAGGCAGAGGATGAGCCACTGCGAGGAGAGCTCTCGTGTGTGTCTCGTCTGTCCCCTCCAAAGCAGCCAGCCGCAGTGTCATTCTGCCGAATACCTTGCCGGCGCCTCCGTGTCCTGCATATTCCGGCGACTAATCCCCCAGAAATGGTGCACAGGTTCTTCTCCTGCACGTCCTCCGCCCCGCCGCCGTCCGAGAACGCCGGTATCGCCCTCGTCTCGGGCCCTCCGTGCTGGTACGCGTCTCGCACTCTCTCGTTGGCTTAGCTTGTTCATATGAGCTCCTTTCCGCCCCCGCGCCGTGAATCAAACCGAAGCTGTTTGTAGAATCCTGTGCGTTCTCTCCGTGCTTAGCTCACTCCACTTCGTGTTCGATTTGCGGCCTCTTCTGGCGCTAGAACAGCGGGAAGACCTCGCTTCTCTTCCAGTTCGCGATAAACCGTGCGACGGAGAGTGGACGACGTGTTGTGTTCATCTGCAGGAAGGGGAGACTGGAGAGCAATCCCCCTTTCTTGTCCCAAGTGAGATGCTCTGCTCGTGCTCTAGATTAGCAATTCACCTGCTCCTCATTTCTGAAGATAAAGAATTTCCATTTCGTTCAGGGTGTTGATCCATCACACAGTGTGCTTCAGAGAATCCAAATCAAGTATGAGCTCTCTCTGGTTACAGTTTACTAGTCATGAGGAAAAAAAACTTCTGTTGAAATGTTGAGTATTGGAAGTTTAGTTTGACGGGTGTTGGAAAATTGATGATTTGTGAAATTTGCATGCTATTTTCAGTTAAGTATATGTCTTATCTGCTTGTAGATATGTTGAAGATGATGAGGGTATCAGAAAGTACTTTGCTGCATTTCACCTGCTTGACAACTTTCCTGCTGCAGTCATTGTTGATGATTTTGCAGATTTCTTCTCGGAAAGGTGTTTTCTTTTGCCATCTTGCTTAATCTTTCTACATAAGTTTTGTCTCAATAATCTCAGCTGAGGATTTTGGGAACTTGTAGATGTCATAATCGTTATCTATTTCATTTCTATACAGAATGTTGGGTGTAGAGTTATCTCCTAGCTTCGTATGTTCCACTATGATATGGTTATCAGTTGTTTTACTGAAAGATGCATATAGGCCACCTGCTTAAAAATTTTAGTATAGGGACTGTCTGATCTTTCTGAGAGCACTAGCGTTGATCTACACCATCAAAACAAGAACATTATACACTATAGTTTCTAACTTAAATTATGGTGTGCAATCTTGATATTTCATATGATTAGTTCTGACCATGCTGAAACTACAATAGGAGCTGTCAGCAAAGATACGGAAATGCTAGGGCTCGGGATCTAGCACTGGTTCGTGTATTAGCTCTGTGTCAAAATGCCATTGCATATGCAAAGTAGGTGATAGATTCAATGCCAGATATTTAAACTCATGCCTGTTCCAATGTTCCTTAAAATAAGCATCTCAATTTCTATCCTAGTGCAAAACTCGGAAGACCTGGGTCTTGTAGTCTCTTGCTCTCTGATGTACATCAAGGTGACACCCCAAGATCTCTGTTCATTTACAAGAGATGGATAGGTTCAATATATACAATTCAAGGTAAATCTTATCGGTTGGCATTTTATCGTGTACTCATAGTTTTTAAATTAAACCATTTGTTTTTATTGCTACTCATCAGCTCTTAGTTTCATATATTAAGATAGAAGAACATCTTCCGCTTAAATAGATGCTTTGGAGATTTACTCATTGTAATTTTTATCCATCTTTGAAAAACTTATTTGATGAGATAACCCTCTTAGTTTCGTTCACTTTAGTAGACCATTTTGCGCTTACATAGATGGCAGTACAGAGATCTGTTTATTGTGATTTGTATCCATCTTAGAAAGTCATGTTTGATGACAATACTGGGTTGAACATGCTAAGTATGAATACTGAATAAGTTGCACAGAATTGTAGATGACTGATTTAAGTAAAATTTTAACTCAACTCAACACAGTCTTTTCAGTCTTTTCAGTCTATGATAGTTATGATTGTCAATGTAAATTTTGTTCTCCTTTCTAGTATGTTTGCATGATTTAATCGCTTCTTTAGGTGATGGCCTAGGATCCTACATCCTCAAGAGTATTAGCAGTTCAGAATGTGGTTCCAGAGAAGGAAGAACAGCCAAGTACTCAATAGCACTGCAATACCTTGTGCTTGAACATATTACCAACGGATAGATCAAGTTCTTTTTGTTTCGGCCAGTACCCAAACATGTACTACTAGAATCATAACTGGGGGCGAAGCAAGAACAAAATGGAAGGGGGTGCACTGTTCTAGCGTAATACAATGGCACTAAGAATTCTAGAACCTTATTATATCAAATGATAATGACTTTTTACTATATTTCAAATCAATGGTTCAATATAAATGATGGTGCTATATATCATGGAGACACGATTAAAAGTTATTATCAAAATAAAAAGTGATCCAAAAGAACCATCAAAATCACAAAAAATAATCAATGTTGCAGAATAAGATAACCTAAAGTCATATTCATAACTTTATCTTTTCTTCGCTGTCCATGTGTAGCGAATAAGACTATAGGGCCTTTTTTACTGATGAGTTTTTTAGATTTTCTAGATTATCTGATTTTATGATTGCTATTTCATCTGAGAAAGGCCAAATAACTTTCTAGTTTAAGGGTACATTCTAGAAAAAATATATAATTATAGAAATGAAAAATGCAACCAGGCATATCAATTTTGGGGGTTTGCGAGGAAGAAATTAGTCTAATTGAAGACAGATGAAGAAAATTGATGCCCTTTGCCTGTTTTTCCTTTGTGATCGACGCAAGAAAAAAAAAATCCAGCTGTAGGCAACAGGCAAGGCAGCCGATGCTTCAAGGTGTGTGAGGGAAAAGCTGGGCAAGGGCGGCATGCAGTATGTCACGCAACTCCACTAGCAAAGCAGAGCACCACGGCGACAAAAGCGCTGAGCAGAGGAAGTGGAAAACCAGCAGGCGAGGCACACGCGATCAGGAAAACGGAAAGAAGAATAAAAGAAAGGATGGTGGGCTCGTGCAGCATGCAGCGCAGGCAGTAGGGGTGCACCTGTGGTAACAATGAGATAGTAAACACCGAAAATGTAAAATGAGGTGGGTGCACATGTGCAGCCCCCCTTGCCCAACTGAGCTTCGCCCCTGATCATAACGTTGGAGGAGCAGAAAACGAAGACTGCTGCAGGAGGCGGCTAACTTTGTATCCATGAAAGGTATTGATTCCAACCGACATACATGAGTTTGTTGGTACATGAGAGCTGCATCCTCGAATGTTTGAATTGATTCTTTTCAGCTTCAGGAAGATACGATTTCTAGTTACCTCGTTTATCCAGGAAACTCAGAACCTGTTCCTGTACAGGGAAGTCAGATTAATGCATACGATTTTGAACTTAGTTTATGGGGGGAATACGTTCGTTTGATCTCCCATTGAATGTTTATCTTCTACAAAGTAATTTTGCTCGATTTCCTAACTCACTTGGACAAGAAAATGAACAATGAGCGAAAGGCACTTGTAAACGCAACCATGCAGTGCTGAGGGAAGGAAAAAAAAAACCACAACCTACTCATCGAATTCGCGGTGGATATGAACACGCAAAGTTAGGAATGAGACGATGCGAGAGGGAGGGAGGAGTGGTACCTCGGAGAGGCAGCGCTGAGTTGAGGCGGCGGTGGAATCCACCGGGATGGCGGCGGGGAGGACCTCCGGGCTCGATCGATCCGTGTGTGTGAGAGATTCTTGTGGTGGCGCGGCAGTTTCTTAGGGTTTTAGTTAAAGGCCCATCCGGCCCATTTCCAATCCACTCGATGACTTTAGCCCATCTAAAACATATTCTCCACTGCACAATTCATATCCAACGGCCCAAAGCATCTCTATGGTAGTAGGCAGGTTCACGTTTGCGACGGAAATCGGTTCAAAACCGCGAAATTTCATGGTTTCGACGCAGGACGAAAGCAGATTTCGAGGCAGACTTCGAACGGTTTTTGATAAATTCAAATTTCAAACAGTAAGTTCGAGCAAATTTCCGTCAAAATTTGGCAAAAACCGACATACCGCCAAGGGTTAGGATCTGGCTGTCAAACGAAAATGTAAACATACAATTGTTCGACGTAATTCAGATGGAATAATATCCAAATTCAAAATATACTGTCAGATTCAAATAAACAAGGTGCTAGATTCAAATGAACAAGACAACGGTTCAAAAGCTAATAAACCGACTATTAATTCAGCAAGAACGTAAAATTTACCATCAAGCACATTCGTGTTTCCCATAAGCTAGCTTGAGAAGCATACATATTCGTTAGTGCATGAACATGAGGTAACCCGCGAATTTTAAACACATTCTAGATTCAGTTTCATTGGCATGTCTGCAAGTCGATGACTTCAGCATTGTATATTCATCTCCAAAACAAATCGTATCCTCATTAGGTAGTTAGTAAGGCCTACAAATACAATAACAATGTCAAATTGGTTTGCATCGACCAAAGCCCAGGCCATTGCTCCCGCGAAGGAACCTCTTTTGTCTCCCGTTGTATATGCCTCCAAAGCCCAGCCAGCTTATCCACCGGTAAAACACACTGCAGGGAGCATTCGCACAGGTAAATGAAGTACAATGGGTTTCATCATTCTTCCGATGGCTTTGCGTCGTCCATTTGGTCATCATCTCCAGGAAGCCCAAATATCCGTAGGTTACGGTCCATCGAACCTACAGCAATGTATTTCGCATCAGCACCAAACTTCACATTAGTCACTTTCCCTGCAAAAAGTATAAGCCACAGAAAAAAAAAGAGTTAGCTCAGCTCAAGCACGGATGGCAAACAAGAATGGGGACCAAAAGAAGGGCAACGAACCTGTGCCTGATAATTCTGGTAAGGTCTTGACAAGATTCCACTCGAGCTTAACATTAGCTACTTGGTAGACCCTGAAGCCAAAGAGAGGTATTAAATATTTAGGTTTACGATATAAAAAGAGCAGCAAGAGGTAGTTACTTGCAGGTTTCAAAAAAATACCTTGTATCTGAACCACCAACAGCTAGATAGCTTCCGCTAAAATCAAATTCCACTGCAGGACAAATGAAAAACATTTAGAGGCATCCTTCCGGCTACAACACTAAAGGCCAGTGGAGTAACAAAGCCCTCAAGAGCAACATGTGTTAGCTATAGCTACTCATATTGCACATGTATCATTCACAATTTACTGTGATGCTCTAAAGTTTACTGCTGTGTTCTACTGTTCTGTGTAGACTGAAATATGTACAAACATCCTTACCAGAATTTGTTGGTGTCTCTGGGTCATATGGAGAGATTGTCCTAAAATTTCTTAATTTCCGAAGATCCCAAAGCTTGACGCCATCAAGAGCAGCAGTCTGTACAAATATGACAAAAAATATCAGAACAAAGAAATTCAACATTTTGCAGAGTGCCTTATGGAGATATGCATACCGCTAGGAAGTAACCATTTTCAGAGAAGGACATAGCAGTCACTGGTCCAACATGCCCCTCAAACTTCGCGACATTTGACTAGAGAAAAAAGATGATTGTTAGCAAGGTATTTGAATAAAAACATGCATGACCACCTGAATAAAAACATGAATGTGTTGCCAGAGTGTCACACCTGTGTCTTCACATCCCAAATTTTTACAACAGCTTCGGTGGTCCCTGTCCCCAGGATAAGACCATCTGGGTGGAAAGATGCAGATGTATATCCCTCTTGTCCTGAAGCCTCACCAACCTGATAATAAAGATCTTCATTAATTCAAAAACATCTTGGGAGCTAACAGAGAAAGCACATGTGTGAACATGGGTGAATGGGGGCAGGTATGCATGTGTAAATGAGAAAGACAATGGAGTAAACCTGTGTGAGGCAAGATCCTGTTGAAATATCATAGAAGCACCAAGTATTATCCTTGGAAGCAGTCACAAAGTACTTCTGAGTCGCATGGACTGTAACAGCTTCAACCTGAGAGATTTTCGTAGAACAATTAAGTTTGAAACAACAGAATTTGCATTAAAAACATTACTTATATTACCAATCAAAATATTATATATATATATATATTGTGGTAGAAGTTTTAAAGGACAACGGTGGGGCATTTTCCACATGTTTGGTAAGTAACTGTAAAACATGAATGGACCAGAGTAGCTAACAGTACAAATGGTAACGAAAATTTGATGAAAGAACTACATTCACTATATTGAGTCTTTTTATAGAAGAGTACCATAGTTAAACATGCGAAAATGTGTTACAGTTAAATTGCGACAAATCCTTGATGGATCAAAATTTCATAAATGTTTTCAAATTTACTGTAACAGAAACTCAGGAGCAACAGAAAGGAAATATTAACTGTACTCATGCAAGAAAAATAATCCATGCAACTGCTAATTCATCCAGCAGCCCAAATTCCAATTTCCAAAAAAAATTAAATGCATTGCCAAGAATCTGAATTTAAATGCAACCCAAATTTAAATGCATTGCTAACCTCAGCAGTATGATCTTTCAATGTATGGATGCAATTGTAGCTTCCCCCCTCACTTCCTTGCCAAATTCGAACAGTCTGCACAATTTGCAAATAACTCAGTGAAGAATAAGCTGCAGAAAAAAATCATCAGATAGTCGGAACAACTATGAAGTTTACAGTTTTTCGACCTAAATAGAATGAGCACCTCCATATGTTTCTCCCATTAATTTCCATCACATATAGCAATCAAAAGAACAGTGGGAATAACATTTACAGCTCAACAAAAACATAGCAACTTTACATTGACTTTGCTTTTCAGAAGCTAATCAATAAGGCATTAAATTACTCGGGGAACTTCCAAAATGTTTTCCATAAGTCACTGGAGAAGGAAATATTTCCAAACATGGAGAGTTTATGGTATTTTATTGACCAACATGCACAAGTGGCTATAACTGTTAGTGGGCATAGTTTCATATGAAGTGAAGAGCTATTTTCAAATTCTTTGGAGATGCCATAAAACATTTGTCAACAAAAAATAGTACTGATGTGAATCCTCCTGAACTACCATGGTACAATTCCGCATCTCCATAATCCATGATACACTCATTTATAGCAAACAGGGTACTTGGAAGTTGGAATGCCCTTGGATGATGAGAGAGAGAGTTCTGACTAACACTGATGGGCCATCCAGTGATTCCAGCCTAAGCAGCTCGTTTCATTTCGGTGGACGATGGACAAGTATTAGGATTTTACAAATTTGAACTAGCAGGTGGTTTGTATTGGTTAGTTGTCTACAAGCTAACAACCAGCAGCATAAGGAACTTAGATATGTTCTATTTGGTTTGCAAACATGCCCAACCCAGTCAAGTATGAAGTAAATGACAATCAATTTGCTAGCAAAATCAGCACTTGATTATTGTACGAATTTTATGTGACTAATTAATCTATCAGAAAATGGTTTACCTTATCTGCTGATCCAGTTACAAAGAGCTCATCCCGAGGAACAAATTTCAAACTGGTTATCTATATATATGATGATTCCAATGTTAAGATAAATTTAAGAAATGGATTAAAGATCAGTAGAGTGCATCAAAATAAAATGAAGGAAACCTTCTTTGAGTGACCAGAAAGCGTGCACAAGATTTGACCAGATGGCCTGTCAAAAAGCACTGCATTTGTATCGATACCACCAGTTGCAATAATGTCCTGTTAATTCAGAATAAGAACAAAGTAAAAATAAGTATTTTAATCACCATTTTCCATCAAACCATCAAAATACTAACATTAAATCCCAGAGAAATCGAACAGATGAAAATATGAAATAAACTACATGCACACCAAGCTTTTATGGCAATAAGCAAGATGATAACATCATGTTGCAGGTACAAATAGAAGTATTAGTAATGTAATCATTCAATCAATGTCAAATCTTACACCTAATTGAACTGAACAGGATAAGACCATAGAGTATATGAAATATGATATTCAAAAGCAAGGTACACCCAAACAAATCTGACCTTTGAAGGATGAATATCCATAGACAAAATGCCTGGTTTGTTTGTCTTGTGAAGGGGATGACTGGAGATCTGAGTATATCCCTCGATTGCATCAATTGATGCCAAAGTTGGAGGAACCTGTGAGAAAACATAGAGACCTGTTATTTCAAAAATAGTGTAAGGATGACAACCAACACTGAAATAATGTCTTGGTGAGATGAGCCAACATTCTTGAGATGTCTTAACTTTTGGATAAAAACACAAATGACCTTGTTTGTAGCATAATTATGGATACAGATATGTACCTGTCGTTTCTTACGCTGTGCAGAGAGCATGGTATTACACTCTGTTAGTTCATCAATCATCACAGGGTTGATACCAGGACGAATCTTCTTCCCATCAGGTCCGATTTCATCTTCAAATACTGAATCCAACAAACCAGACCTATGAGAATTGAGAAACCTGAAATTATAAGTGGAGATGTACTTCAACAACTTCAAACTGTCAGAAACTAGGAACCTCTTTTCCCATTGGAGACAACAGCTGTAGGTGCAGCTCCTGCCACCAATGCAGGAATCTGTCTCTCAGCTTGAGCCAAAAGTGCTCTTGCTTCATCTCTTTCCTTCTTCAACCTAGCTATAACACGGCAGGCAGCATCATGCTGGAAGGAGCATAAAACAACTAAACGGATCAGATGACAGGGGATAATGAATGCTCTTAAAAGCAGGAGTGTTAACTAAAGGATAGAATTTAATTAAAACGGCATTCAGCATTTAAGACATAACAGGGCTTTTTAATCAAGCACTGAACAATAATAAAGTGTAAAGACAAGCCATGCATTAACAAAGCCTGGCTTCTTCACATACCAACTTGCTAATAATAATAGTTTATTGCTTTCAAGCTCAAATCAAACCTTAGCCTAGAGCCCCAAACAACCTAAATATCACCAGTTTATATGGCATGCACAGGAAACCAGAACAGCATCACACATTTCTAGACTCTGGTCAGTGAATGATCAATTCTATAAGCATCTTTTCTTCAGCTTATGAAAACATAAATTGCAATACTCATTTTAATATGCCACACAGGAGAACGAACAAGGACAGACATTTCACAGTCAAATTATCAATGCCAGTACAAAACCAGTGGTTGGTTGCAGATTGGCAAACTTTAGTTAGATGGGTCAACAGATCAGGGCCAACAGTGTTGCCCACTTCACCACAAGGTCAGTTCCAGAGTGCCAGGAAATAAACTAACAGCTACACCTTGCACGTATGCACAACAAGAAGCATACAAGGAAAAATAATCTGTAAATCATCACTACTTATCTTCAGTACTATCTCTACTACCTAAAAAGAGCAGCCCTCCATCCTATTGCCCCTCAAGTATGCGCACAACCACCCCCACCCTCGAGAAAAGAAAAAAACAAGCGGTTGATTAAAAAAATCAACCCCATCCCATCCCAATCTATGGTCCTGTGCAGCACATCCCAATATGGGCCCGTTGCAAAGCACAGGCATGTTGCTAGTAATTGCAAAAGCACAAGCACCAGCAGGAAAACCAGACAATGACAAATACCAAAAAAAAACAGAGCTATGGTTACCAAGGGTCAAAAGACTGATTCAAGATTGGGAATCACCAGTGCTGATTACAGAGATGAAGTCATCTAGAATAAAGAGTCAAGTTGCATTTCTAAATAAAAATTCAAAGAGATTTTTATTATATATGGATTATGAAAGACCTGCATCCTACTGCATATGCTCTGACCATAGACAAATCAGTAATAGCCACCAGAGTTCCAAAAAGAGAATGGACTGTTTCATAACAATCTAGCATGCCAGGCAATGGACCTATGGAAAAGCTAAAAATCCTCTTAGCAGACCCTTCATCAGCTAAAGCTGCTAAACTATGTACAACTATAATCACATGCATCATTTGTTTAAAAGAAAAGGGTAGATTTTGACTTAACATGATACAATATAAGAGAAATTTTGCATAGGTAAAAGACATACCTGATATAGCGCATGACTAAGTTCTTGTCTTGCTGTATGAAGCTGCTGCTCCAAAGCAAAACTAGAAAGCATGAGAGCATCCCACTCCTGTAAAAGCCATGTCATAGTTCTAGTGAGAGCTAGGGTGAGTCATGATGGGTTCTTACAAGATATGTTTAGTTCCATGATTATTTTGACAGTAGAGAAACTGGCATATCCGAGCATTGTACTAGATGATTCTTCATAATAGTTAAATGAGATTATCTAAACTGAAAGGGATTCAAATTTAAGGAAACAAGACCAGAAAAATAACTCCACCACAGGATCTCTGAATCCACTTTAAATAAAACCAATGAAAAAGCAGTTTACCAAGCTCCAACTATGAAGCTTTAGAGAGTTTACTCCATGGACCTGAATATGCTTGGAATCAGCAAATAATGTTCTGCCGTATTATAGGTTGTTGTTCTATGGAGAAAGGCACCTAACATTGAAATCCCAAGTTTTCCAAAAAAAAAATTATCTTTAATGTTAGAAACTTAGAATCATCATATAAGAAATACATTTAGGTTCAGTTTTCAATTAAAATGCTCTATATGTTTTAACTAAACAAAGCAAGAACAATTATCAAAGATTCAGAACCAGATCTTAGATACCTACAAACAAGGACCTGTTTGGCACAGCTCCAGCTCCTAGATCCACCTCTGATCCAGCTTGAGCCGAACAAAACGGTCTAGCTCCACACAAAAAAAAAGGGAGCGGAGTGGCAAGATCGCTCTGAAAATTTGTACGTCAGTAGTGGAGCGGCATTCCACCAGCTCCACAGCTCCAACTCCAACCTTGTTTCAGAAATACCCACTGATTTGCACAGAAATTACCCGCAAATACCATCCAACTACCCCCTATCCCACACCCAAACACCCCCAGCGCCCCTCCATGACACCCCCATCGCCCCACCCCACCCCCCGCCCCCTCTCCTGGGTCTGTTGATGCATCTCCCTGTGGCGGCTCACAGGCAGCATATCTCCGGTCAACGGCGGCGGCGGCGGCCCATAGGTTCTGTCTCCCTCTCTTCCCTCCTCTCTTCCCTCTGTTGTCTCCTCCCTCTCTCATCTTGGGCAGCTAATGGCGGCAGGCGGGCCGCAGCAGCTGCGGTGGCTCATGGCGGCGGCTGCGGTGATCACCTCTCCTCACAGCAGGAGCAGGGGTCCGCACATTTCACAGTCTCACCTCTCCTCTCCCTCGAGCAGCTGTCCACTTTCCCATCTCCTCCTCTTCCTGCCCTGGTCAGACGACCACTGCGCACTCTGCCGGCCGCTGTGGCTTCTTGGTATCGATTCTTTACCCACCCATCTTCTTGATCCGAAGCGATTTCATGGTTTTTCTGTTCGTGCATGTCCTGTTTTTTCCCCTTGATTTGTGTTCCTCTTCTTCTGTGGTTTGGTTTGTTGGTGTTAAGATTGGAGGTGATTGGGTGAGATTGGTGATGGATGGGGAAATAATCTGGTATTGCTTGATCCAATCTGGTATGGCAGAAATCTGGTATCAATTTTATGAATTATGTTTTAGCATTACATACTTGTGATGACGAAATTATAAAGGAAAAATAACGATTATTAATCCTACATCAACTAAACAACAAAAATCACAAGTGTAGTATTGTCCATCTCCCCTCTATCCTCACTTTCAGGATCTCTGGAGCTGATCAAAAGTTAACCAAACACTTTCAGGGCCACCTTCAGTTCCCACAGGAGCTAACTCCTACTGGAGTTGGAGTTTGGAGCTAGGATCTAGGAGTTGAAGCTCTACCACATGGGGCCTAAGACACAGATAACTATGAAGTTTGCAGAACCACTTACATTTTGGAACATCCCCAGGAGTCCGGGAATGCTTGCAGCCTGCAAAGTTCTGGGCTTCACAACCTGTGAATTAGCATAGTTTAGGTTTACGTGAAAAAATTTCAGCTAAAAGGCATAACGACATCAGTTACTCGTACAAAACATAGGAAAATCCACACCACATGCTGCTGTAGACTGCCACTCCAAAATTTTATCTGCATTCCATCGAAGCCTCACCTTGTTGGTCTTCACCGGCACGATGTCGTCCATGGTGAGCTCCTCCTTGGTGACCGGGCACTTCCCATGGTCCTGCGCCATCGCCAGAACCACCAAAAAAAAACATCAGCTCAATCACAACACACAAAATGCGACGCGAGACCTAACCCACGGAGGCTAACCGACCTCGATGTAGCGCTCGACGAGCCGACGCTCGAAGAGCAGGCCCGACTTCTTCGACACCACCGGCTCATCCGGCACCTCGCCGGAGACTTCAACCGGAACAGGCCGCAAAGTCAGCACACACGAAGAGACTAGGGTTTCGGGGAGAGAGATAGTGAGAAGCTTACTTGCGCAGATCATGGAGGCGGCGGCGGCGGCGGCGGCACCGAGGCTCCTCCTCCGGCAGTGGCGGCGCGCCGGCGGCCAGGGGGAGAGAGCAGGTCTAGCCGGCTAGGGTTTTAATCCGAGCGGAGCGCCTGCGAAAATCTGGCCGCGTGCGGCTGCGGCTCCTTCCGCCGTGGTCCACTTGCGAAAAAAATGCCTGAAATCCCACGACTTCAATCGTTCCATCTTCCTTTGGAGTAATTGGACTTTCTCCGTTGATGTAATTGGGCTTTCTTTGCGTGTCCCGGCTAAGTTTGGTTGGATGAAGTTTGGGCCCAGGAAGAGAATCAGTGGGCACGCCGGCTAGTGAAAAGGGCCCAGCGACGGCCTGAACTTGTATGTGGGGAGCTAGAAATTTTGACAAGCAAAGGTTGATGAGTAGCTGCCCGGTGAGAAGCTTTATTTAGGAAGCTTTGGATTATAAGAAATAATCTGTGAGTAGCTAGTTAGTAAGAATTTTAAAAAAACTAGTTTTGTCGACTTCTATCCTACAGTTTCATTTTTTTTCTTCCACAACTACAGAATAATCTGAAAAAAAAATTCTAAACTATTCCCGCAAACAAGGCCAAAACACTGGGTTTTTCTAACTTCCGGCAATTAGGTTCATTTTATGGGTTATGTAGCTACTGATTTTCAGTATTCTGATTTGTTCACAGCTGCTATAAGCTTCACAAACAGGGTAAATAGTAAACGTATGGGTACAATTAAAAAACACGCTTCATTGCATGATAATGTTGTTGGCTCTAGAACTGAGTCTGTTCATCCATTTGTTTATATATGTGTGTGTGTTTTCTCGAGGGTTTATTGTATTTTTCTTTAAGGTGATGTTTTGTGACTTGTTAGCAAACCAATTACTTAGCGGTGTTTGGACGGTGCCCTGGAGAGCACGCTCTTGCTCAGGAAGGTGCATCCGGTTACGGGCGAGAACGAGACCTGACTCAAGCAAGATTTTTAGGGCACGATCCAAGCAAGCCCTTAGCCCAGAGAGACGGTACATGTTTATCTGCAGGACAGCAAGTGTAGAAAGCGAAGGAATGAACACATCTTTTATTAGCAGAAGAACTTCCAGTATCCAATATAATGCCACCTGGACGAAACCGGCCTCTGGAATAAGAAGCCCTCGCGCTTTAATAAAAGAAAAATACGAATTTTTTATTGGGTATTTAACCAAATAGGATTGTCCCGTTTCTGAACAGCCTATCACAAAAAATAGCCGATAGGGCAAGCGGAACGGAAAGGCCGCCATCTCGATCTTGTGCGCCGCCGCCCGATAGATACATCGACACCAACCTCACGGCAGCGCCAGAGTCGCAACCCGAACCCGCGTCCCGTCCATCGCCGCCTCCCGATGCCCAGGGATTTCGCTGCCCCCCACGCCCGCGCGGCGGAATCGCGAGCAGCGGGGACACCCAGACCGCCAGGGGGTTGGCCTATCCTGCTCTCCAGGCTCGCTAGCTAAGCTCTCTAGTACTACTGCACTCGCCGTCTTCTCCCTGCTTCTACGTTCGGACAGCAAAGCAAGTTCCATGGCTGCCTGCCTTTCCAGCTAGCTATTGCGTGCATTACACATGCTGTGCAAAAGTGTAGCCGACACCTGGCCCAGGGCGATTTGGCCTAGTGATCCACGGATACGAGATTCCTATCGGAGGAGTATAAATCTAGGTTGCCACTACTGCTTAGCGAAGGATCGGCTAGCTAGCGTACATGGCGTTGCGATGGATTGAACGTCGTGATTGATGGATAGTGCATGCATGGCTAGCTAGCTACTAGTTAAGCTACTAGCAATGCGAAGCTAAGCTGGAAGACAAGTCCTCGTGGGACAAGAGGGGTAGGCTTTTGGGGACTGATGGGCATTAGTTCTTCTGTCTGCTAGGCGGCCAAGGTACTAGTAGTATAGTAGTAGCCTTTTGGTGCGCGTCGTCTTTGTTCGATCTTTGGACTAATGACTAATCCTTCGGGTGCTAATTGTTGTTTGCTGAAAGGATTGATTTATAATCTTGGACGTTACACGGCTACATCGCATCGCGCGTAGTGGTCTCCTTACTCCTTTCCTCACCTCTAGTACCTGCAATGGTTGGATCAGCTTTGAGATTGTATATATATTTGATTCAATTTTGATCCGATTTGCTATTTGCATATCGCCATTTTTTCCCTATGATTTCTACACCATATGCTCAATTAATGTAATTAATCATTGCTTCAAAATTAATTAAGAGTTACAATTTAATTTTTATGTAACTAGCATATAATATTTTAAAATATAGTCCGGAGATTGATTAAATCTCCTTTCCATGTTCTGTTTGATTTTTTTTATATTATTGTATGAATTCTTTAATATTTTTTATCTCTACTTATATAAATCTTATAGCAAATCTAATGGTGCAGTGCTCTTAGAGATCAAATCTCCTCCCCGCATGTGTTGTTGATTTTTTTATTTCTTATTGTATGAATTTTAGAGCAAATCTAACGGTCTAAAATTCAACAACGCTCGACATAAGCCACAAGTCGGGAGATCAAATCTCCTCACCGCATGTGTTTTTGATTTTTTTTCCCATCTCTTCATGTACGAATCTTAGAGTGAATCTAACGTTCTAAAATTCGATGGACTATTCTTCAAAATTTATATCTACGGGTATCTAGTGCAACTAGTTTAGGCCCGATATTAATTAATGTGTTGAACACGTACTTGAACTCATGCAGTCTCTGCACGAAAGCATGGTACCGACGTGCTAACCATGGCTAAATTTAGCTGGATTCTGGCTAGGTAGACAAAAGTCCCGAGCCTTTTTACCCAGGATTCCAACAAATATATCTCCCGAGATCGCCAGTAATCTCACGGCGATGACCGGACGAACGCCCGGATGCCGCTACGATGCGCGCGCTTTCGCTCGCATCTGAGCTAGCCCAGGCTAGCTGCCTTAGCTAGCGGGAGAGCGAGCCGGGCGGGGCGAGAGATCTGTCTAGCTTTGCTGCTCGCCTGCTCCTCCCTCGCCGTGCAGCGCGTGCGTGCGGCTCGTGCTTGGCATCGATCGCGCGACGACGACGTTGACGAGACGAGACCGGCCGGCCTCGATCGGCCGACCGGATTCCCCACTGGAGCAGCGGCATGTCGCGTGCGTGCGTGCGTGCGTGCGCTGGCTAGCTGGAACCCTCGCTCAGCCGGCCGGGGCGAGGGTTACTGTTCGCTCTTGATGTGTCTATCGGCCGTGCGCCGGAGCGCAACCGTCAGCCGGCGGCGGTGAAACGGTGAATCGGGGGCTCGGCATATGCCTATGTGATTATGCCCCGATCTCGCATTGAGCTCGGTCGATTGACACTTGCCTAATCAGCACATTGATCTAGTTCTTTGGGGATTTTGCACCGGTTAGGTGTCGAACATATACTAATGCTACTAGTGCGTTTGTTGCATAATTAGTATATTACAACGATTACAAGAGAGTGGATTATAAATTGGTAATTATATATTTTAAATTTTAGAATTAAATTAATAAGATATTAAATGAGGGTTTAAGATGGATTCAACCACAAATTTATTAATTCCGAATTTTATTAAATTTATGTTGGCTAGTTCTAGAATTAGAATTACAATGCCTTATATTAAAAAGCAGTCCGTATCAATTACTACATATCAATTATTAATTTTGAATTTCAGAATTAGATTAATAAGATAGGTGGATACAACTCCACACTTATTAATTCCAAATTTAATTAATTTTAAAGTAAACTGTGCAAAGAGTCTAATTCACGATGTATATATCACCATATTTATTAATTTCAGATTTTATTAAATTTTGAAGTAAACTAACCAAATAGTCTATAGTTTGCATATTTTATTTAACACTAACTTGTAATATAATCTACGGCCATGATAATATTTACTTAATCAATAATTAAATCTTTCTAATTAATTAACGTAATAGCTTCTAAAAATATACTAAATATAGATAAAACTGTCTATATGTAATTGAGCAAGGAGAAATGGGTAGTGTGGCCTCTTAAAATTACAGTCAAGACTACCACTTGCATACAGGAACCATATCGCTCTTCCATATACAAATCCCGGTGAGAGCAGGATGGGCGATGTCACAACCCAAATCGTTTGTTTCAATCTATGCCCAATGTGTTTCAATATGTTTTAGGACCTCCTCATTTCATTTTTCGAAGTTTTCCTCTTCTACACTTATTCGGCGGGAATAGATCTCGTTTTCCTAGGCTCAAGCAAGTGATCCAATGATAATCATGGCCACCCCAAAGAGTAGTATTTCATTGTGACAATGTGGAGTTGTGGATGCATGTTGCAGGCACTGGAGATTCTATTTTCTACTTAATAAGCAAAACTGATTCGCTTCATCGGAATGAAATTCTTCTTTTCGGAATTTGTCAGAGCGCCACCACCACTATCGACGTGTGAGCTTCCTCGGTACAGCTCTAGTCGTTGTTGGACACGCACAATTCCTACTCATTCGGTAGTAGTGCATAACTAGAGAAAAGAGCATGTACGTTAGATTGACTGCTAGCTCTCCTGCTGTGAATAGAGAGCCGTCGGCTGTGATGCGAATTGAGCGAAGCGCAGTGCCGGTGGAGTCCCTGCCCTCCAAACAAATTGGAAAATTCCAACTGCCAAGTGAAAAAGTAGGCCCAGCCCTTGTCTATTATGCTACTTTAATCAAAGTAGATGATCTAAAGTAAAATTTACTTTTTTATCGGCATATTCCTAATTATGAGGCCTCTTTTTTTTTAAGCACCAGGGCCTCAGATACGGCTCTACCTCCATGGAAGCTTAAGAAAGGGGGGATGATTGATTAATCTTCCTAATCAACCAAAATGTTTTATTCGAATGGTAACCTCGCCACCGTGGGAAGAGTTAACCCATGCATGATTAGTAGATGTAACCAACGAGACAAAATTGGAGGTTCATCTAACATGCAACCAACCAAATTAAATCTTGTTCTCTTGCATGGTTGCACTCTCCTGATAAGGCCAATCCTAGCCTGGATAAGACATATGAGCTAGATTAGAAGGGCAAGCAACGAAACAAGCTCTTTCTTATCCTTACTACAAACTAAGATGTTTTACGGGCGTACACGTGCCTCTACTCTATAAAATATGAACGACCATGACTTTTATAGGTGCTTACAAGGTACTAGAAATACCTCCACATTTAAGTGTTCAATCGTGTAATTTCTTTTTAGATTATTAGAGGCTACCTCCATCGATGTGTTGTCTTGGACTCTATAAGAATGTAGTGTACAGACTCTGTTCGGATATATATATATATATAGTCCAGTGGTCCAGTAGTCTAACACCTCTCGTAGTCGTAGTGGGAGTGAAACGGACGCAAAGACTGGAGCGAAAACTGGTTAACAAAGACGCAGGGAGGCATTTAGTCATAATATCAATGAACTGGTGCGCCAATAGTACATGAAGCACCAAAATTTATCCTAGGACGATCTTATCATGTATAAAATGAATATCTATCTCTATATGCTTCATGTGTCGATGATGGACCGGGTTGGTGGTCATATAGACGGCACTGACGTTGTCGCCGTAGACGATGGTCGCAGAGGAGATAGGTGCACGAAACTCCTGGAGAAGATGGCGAAGCCAGCAACACTCGGCAACGGCGTGGGCAACGGTGCGATACTCGGTTTCGGCGCTGGACCGAGACACTGTAGTCTGGCGTTTTGAGGACCAGAAGACTAGAGTGTCACCGAGGAAGACGTAGTAGCCGAACGTGGAGCGTCAAGAGTCATGGCAGCCCGCCCAGTCCGCGTCAGAGTACGCGGTGAGAGAGTCGATAGGGCTGGAGCTGAGATGTAAGCCGCTGGAGAGTGTGCCCTTCACGTAGCGAAGGATACGCTTGAGCAACGCGAGGTGAGGTTTGCGCGAAGCATGCATGAAGAGGCACATTTGCTGGACGGTGTACATAAGGTCGGGCCGTGTTAGGGTGAGGTATTGGAGAGCACCAACAAGACTTCGGTATTGAGAGGGATCGGTGACGAGAAAGCCATTAGTAGCGGAGAGCTTGGCGCAAGTGTCGACTGGAGTGGCCGTAGAGTGACATTCGGCCATGCCCGCACGCTGGAGGAGATCGATGGCGTACTGACGCTGGGAAAGGAAGAGCCCGTGAGAAGAGCGGGTGACAGAGATGCCAAGGAAGTGATGGAGAGGGCCGAGATCGGTCATGGCGAACTCGGAGTGGAGTCGGGCCATGATCTGGTGCAGGAGGGACGGCGAGGACGCTGTAAGAACAATGTCATCGACGTATAGGAGAAAATAGGCGGTGGTGGTGCCAATGTGAAGAATGAAGAGAGAGCTATCTGATACGGAGGCCATAAAGCCAATGTGCCGAAGGTAGGCAGCAAAGCGCTGGTACCAAGCCTGAGGAGCCTGTTTGAGGTCGTAGAGAGAGCGCTGAAGGAAGTAGACGTCATCGGGACGAGAGGGATCGATGAAGCCTAGAGGCTACTGACAGTAGACCGTTTCCGTCAGATGACAATGAAGAAAGGTGTTCTTTACGTCGAGCTAGTGAATCGGCCAAGAGTACGAGGTGGCCAGAGTGAGAATAACCTAGATGGTGACGGGTTTGACGACGGGATTGAAGGTCTCGTCATAGTCGACACCGGGACGTTGGGAGAAACCCTGAACTACCCAGCGTGCCTTGTGACGGGCAAGTGATCCATTGGCGTGGAATTTGTATTTAAAGATCCACTTACCGGTCACAACATTGGTACCGGAAGAACGAGGGACGAGACGCCAGATCTCATTGTCTATGAGAGTCTTGTATTCGTCGGTCATGGCCGCGCGTCACTGAGGATCAGCTAGGGCTGAACGAGGAGTCGTCGGGATGGACGAGATAGTACAATAGATTGCTGAGAGCCCGTAGTGCTTGGTAGGGTGGAGGGACCCAGTTTGTGATTGGGTAATCATATGAGATGTGGAAGGGACAGGAGCCGATGAGAGCGTGGGAGGTAGTGTGGGGACTGGTTGGGAAAGGACGACATCAACTCGGGATCGGCGACTGTATGTGCGAGGAAAGAGTTAAACGAGGTCGGCCTGAGCCGATAGGGGTGGGTGAGCCGATGGATGTGTATGGGTCGATTGGTTTGGACGGTCCAATGGAAGCGTAGCAGCCAATAGGGAGGGGCGAGCCGATGGAGGCGGATGGGCCGATAGGTGGGGGTGAGCCGATGAAGGCTAAGGAGCCGATGGAGTTGATGTGTCCGATGAGAGGGAGACAGTATCAACCAGAGCCGATGAGAGTGGTTGGCCGATAGAGGTCCGATATGAGTAGCATCGGACCAAAGAGGAGTGGGATAGCTGAGCAACAAGTCCTCAGGAGCGGCCGATGAGAGAGCCAGAGGTGAGATTGATGGAGGGGACCGGGAGGGTACGGTGTTGGTAAGGAGGAAGTCGAGATCGCTAGACGAGGATCTAGGATGAAGTAGACCGAAGAGGAAGCAGGTCTCGTCAAAGACGACATGGCGGGAGACGATGACCTAGCGGGTGCAAAGATCGAGACATCGGTATCCCTTGTGGGATGAGAGATATCCAAGAAAAATGCAGGCAGTGGAGCAGGGTGCAAGTTTGTGAAGAGCAGTGGCGATGAGATTAGGGTAGCAGAAACACTCGAAGATGCGTAGGTGAGAGTAGTCGGGCGCCTTGCGGTACAGAAGGGTGTAGGGGACATTGTGGCGAACGGAGGAGCAAGGGCGCTGATTGAGAAGGTAAGTAGCGGTGGTTAGTGCTTTAGTCCAGTAGGTTATGGTTAGGTGGGCATGACGTAGCATTATACGACTCATGTTGTTAAGTATGCGAATTAGACATTCGGCCTTACCATTTTGGGGAGAGGTGTAGGGATAGGAGAGACGGAGATGGATGCCATGGGAGGTAAGAAAGTTTTGAATGGTACGGTTGACAAACTTTATACCGTTATCGGCCTGCAGGGCTTTAATGGAGAGGTTGAACTAGTTAGAGATATAGTTTATAAAGTTAATGAGGTGGGAGGCGATCTCGGACTTGCTGGTGAGTGGAAAGATCCAGCAATAGTGTGTGTAATCATCAAGTATTGCAAGATAATACTGATTACCAAAAACACTCTTAACCGGAGAAGTCCATACAACACAGTGTATTAGCTTAAAAGATCACCAGGTACAAGACATAGAATTAGAAAAAGTCAGTCGCACATGTTTGCTAACTTAACAAGAGTGGCAAATAGTGGAGCTACTGTGGTTACAATTGATGGAGGTGCTGCGATGTAGATTGACGACAGCGTCGGGGCTAGGATGACCAAGGCGAAGATGTCAGAGGCTGATGGAGAGAGTGATGCTGGCATGTGGAGAAGACGACGCAGTGAGGATGGTGTAGAGGTCGCCGTCACTATTGCATCAAAAGATCTGACGCCGGGTTGGGATATCCTTCACAGAAAAACCAGAAACATCAAATTCAATTGAGCAATTGTTATCTCGTATGAATTGACGAACATATACTAGATTGTGAATGAGGGAGGGGACGATAAGGACATTGCGAAGTGGAAGGTTAGTTGTGGGTGTAGACAGAAAGGAGTCACCACGGCATTGGATAGAGAGAGAGTAGCCATTGCCGATGGTGACGAAGGAGGAGGAGGAGGGATAGCAAGAGAGTAGTATACCAGCCGATGACGTCATGTGAGAGGACACACCAGAGTCTAGCACCCAAGGGTGCTGAGGTTGAAGCATTATCTGATTGAGGGCGGCGACGAGGCCAGCCTGGTTCTAGGAGGGAACCGACTGGGTGGATGGTTGCGGGAATATCGGCTGAGGTGGTAGGGTGGGAGCCAATGTCAAGTGGGCCTGAGGATCAGCATCGAGAACCCTTGGTTGCCAGCTGATGGGACTATGTGGCTGGGCTTGGGGTGACCAGGGGTTGTAGCATAGCCACAGACCCATGGGACTAGCAGACGGGACAGGGACTGAAGCAGGTCGCGGTTGCATCGGACCGTTCCAGTTTCTGTCCTTGCCCTTGCCCTTGCCTTTGCCGTTGCCATCGGTGCAGGCTTTGTTGCCATGATTAAGGCCATGGCTACCAGAGCCATAAGAGGTGGCAGCAGCATACGGTGATCGACAGCCATGGTCGGCTGCGGCGAAGAGAGCGATGTGGGTCACGGTCTTCTCGTCGTTGGTCAGGTGTAGTGTTTTAAGAACTAGCATGTCATGGGCCCGAGCAAACGACGGAAGGGGTGTGGAGTTGGCGATGTCGTTGGCAGTGTTGGAGAAGCGTGGGTTAAGTCCTCGCAGGAGGGTGAGGACGAGTTGTGAGTCAGCCACAGGGTGACCGACATCGCGGAGGACGGCAGCCTTTACCTTGAGGTGCTGGTAGTACGTGGAGACAAAAGAGTCTCCTTGTACCATGGAGTGGAATTCGTTTTGTAGAAAGATGACGCACGGCTATTTGTTGGCAAGGAAGAGCCGCTCGATAGCCATCCAGAGATCCCAGGCGGTAGGGTCAGTGTCCTCTATGGTAAGGTCGAGGACAGAGTCATCGACCGAGCCAAGCAACCAGTTACGCACGCAGCACTCGGTGATGTCCCACTGGGGATCATCGGGTCGAGGTGGAGTGAAGCCATCGATGTGAGATCAGAGGCCGAACTTTTCACACAGGGATTTGAAAAAAAATACCCACTTAGAATAGTTGGCGTTAGGGTCGAGAGAGATGGGAATGTGAGATTTCACATTGACAGCGGCATACGGTGGTGAGAAGATCGGCGAGATAGTACCCGAGGTGTGGTCAGGAGTGCTGATAGCCGGAATAGATTCGACGACTGGGAGGGTGTCGAAGCTCAGGGCTGACTCGGTGGTCATGATGAGAGGGTAACGGGCGCAAGAAGCCGATGAGGGTAAGGACCGATGAGGGGTAGGTGGCTAATGGGAGTAAGCCGATGAGAAGAGTGGTTGGCCGATGAGGAGAGTGGTTGGCCAATGGGAGTAGGCAGCAAAGTAGTTGAGGGAGAAGTGGGTGGCAGAGTAGGTAGGTCAGAGAGTAGGTGGGTCACGGACGTGAGAAGATTCGCGTCTGTGAAGAGAAGTTTTATGTCCTTGGACTCGTGGACGGAAAGGAGTGGAGCGAAAGCGAAAACTCAGAGAAGACGCGGACGCGAAGAGAGGAGGTTCGCGTCTGGGAGGCGGAGATTCGTGTCCGTGGACACGTGGACACGTCAGAGTGGCTCGGACGCGTGTGGAGAAGTTTCGCATCCGGGAGCAGGTGAGCGTGTCAGAAAAGCGGGAACCGAGAGAAAGTTCTAGCCGATGGAGGGCGGACGCGTCCAGCCGATGGAGACGACGAACGTAGAGTTGCGTCGTCGTCAGAGGAGGTAGGTGCGCCGAGGCAAGGAAAGAGCGAAGGCGGGTGTGAGACGATACGAGGAGGTGGATGGAGACTGTCGCCTTGTCACATAGTGGAAACAAGGAAGGGGAGAAGGTGGTGAAGAAGGAGAAGGTCGTCTGCGGAGGAGACGGGGAGAAGAGAGAGCCGAGATGAGGAAACAGAGAAGAATACCGAAAAAGAGGTCTGCGACGGGAAGAAAGCGTCGGCTCGCCGACGGGAGGATGCTAGCGCACCGAAGATGTCTAGACCTACTCTAGTAACATATAAGAATGTGGTGCACAGTAAGACTAAGACCCCTAACTCTATAAGAGAGTCGGGTCTATATATATATAGTCTAGTGGTCCAGTGGCCTAACACTAATTTTGGAAAGAGTGAAATGCAACGATTTCACACGTCAAGCCCAAGAGGGGACCTAATGTTCTATCATGTCAAGCTGCTGATTTAAAAACTGTAAAATAATGAGTGAAGCAAACAAAAAATTTTGTGTAAAAAATTTATATCCATGTTATTAGTGTTTTAAAATCAAGGCTAAAAAATAGGCTATGATAAAAAAACTCTAAAATTAAGTTTAAAATCAAGTTTCAAAATTTAAATTTTGGTCACATCAACTCAATGGTACAGTACTTCTCAGAGATTAGGAGCGTATCTTCAAGGTGTTGTATGTTTGAAAAATTGCTTTAAGCTCTCAAGGGCGCATGTTCCCGGTTTCTTGTATGTGGACCAAATAATTATTAAAAAAACTTAAAAATAGAAAAGATATAGTACTATATACTATAGTGTTACAAATCCTTCCACGAATATTCAAGGTCAAATTCCATCTGCATATGGAGGAAAAAAACAATTTATTGTTTTTGTTTTTGCAAAGTTGGATCTCATTTGATCATGCATATCTGTAGAAGGATTGTAATACAATAATCCTTGTTTTCTGAACTTTTTTCCGTAATTATGTTTGTTCTGCGTGCAGAGAAAAAGAGCGTGTGTCCTAGGCTTAAAATCCATTACCTGTACATGGCTCTAGAGAACGTTTAACTTGTTGACAGAGTTAATGTCACTATGTCAACTCTCTGCACTCGATCCTTCCTGACTTCTGTCTAGAAAAAAATTCAGCCGGGGATCCGACAACAGACAGAGCCGTCATGCTAAGTTACAAGTTGTCACCAAAAGAAAGAAAAAATCAGTACTGCAACTACACTCATCTGAGTGTTTGCAGGGTTGGCCTGAATCAGAATCAGATAAGCATTGCTTCCTCATATCATACCACATCCTTTCATTAGGAGAAACAGATTCCTTTGATCTCCACTATCACTATTCCCCATCAGCAGCAGGGTAAAAACCCAGTTGAGTTTCGTGTACGTACTGTACTGTTCACCGTCAGGAGAACATTTTCACAAGCTGCAGCTAGCTAGCTAAAGATTCAGAGATGCCAAAGATGGTTCATAGCCTGGGGTGTCTAGGGCTCAATCTATAGGCTTGTAGACTTGTACGCCCACAAAACACACACAACTTTGGTTATTCTCCTATGATCTATATATACTCAGCAGGTTCCTTCTACATTTCTCAAAGACTTCCCTTCGACTACTCCTGTACCTGAATTCCATACTACAGCTCCGCTCCCTTTCAACGCCAACGCCATTTCTTCTCAGCCCATACACTTTGCTCCTGCCGAGATTATACCCTCCATACATAATTTTTTTCGGTCGAGACAGTAGTGATCAATAGATCATTTTTGCCGTGGTCAGAGTAGAAATGATGATGATGTTCCAAGATCAGGATTTCATCGGCATGGCGCCTTCTGCCATTGTAATTCTTTCTAACCTCTTCTCTCCCTTTTTACTTTTTAATTTGCATGCTTATATGTACATGCGAGTTTCAAACATTTTTTTTTCACATATGCGACATGGGAGTGTTTGGATAATTTGGATACTAGTATTGCCACTTAAATTTTAATGACGAATTGATCATCATTAGGTTTCGATGCGTACGTACTGTGGGTTTAGATAGAGGTGCATCTTCGCCCGACAGACATGCATTTCGATCAGTCTGGAATCAGAATAGGTTCAATTCTTTCGTTAGGCATTCATCTGCTTGGCGTCGCCGCGGGCTTCACAGCTTGGATGACTTCATGTCTGCATGCAAGAACCGTGTGCTATTCCGTTAAGTGAGACCTTCTGAGTTTCTTGCAATTCTCGTTGATTCTTTTAGCTGAAGGAAGTATTTTTCTGACTGTTTTTTTTACATAATGAAAAATTCAAACTGAACTGAATGATCACGCTATTCTTTTAGATCTAGCTAGGGAACAGCTTCATGCAAGCAAACAGATTGATTTATCATCATTGTATACATCCCCAATTTGACACATAAGAGCATATACATCTCTGGCATGGATGTACTTTACTGCTTTTTTCCATGATGTTTGGCATCTAGTTCTCCTGAAATATCTATAAACACACACCCAAAGCTTAGATATGCGACCAACCTTTGCATGTATGCAAAGGGTCTCTAAAGCAATAGCGTCTTTTCGCTTTCCGCCTTTAAGTTCCGGATTCATGAAGGAAGGACAAATTAATCTTTTATCACATTTGACATGAAAATAACCCCCATGTCAAAATTTAACCCGGGATAGCCACTGTTTTTGAACAGTTGGATCGGCGCATCGAATTTGAGATAAAGCTAGGAATTTTCAAGCTTACAAGAATCGACTAAGATTTATGCAAGTGAGTCAATATTACAAAGGGCAAAACAAATACAATAGGCATAACTCTTGCCTTCTTAAAAAAAACAAATATCAAAACCAATAGATATCACAGATTATCATCCCCCAATTTTATCATGTGCTCTAATGATAACGTATCCCTTTTTTCTTGCAAAATAAAATTACGACGTCTCGGTCAAAACTGATCTAGAGTAAGGGTAAACTAATCTTGGAGAGACAAAGGGCGGTTTAATTGTTCGTTAGGAGCCAAATTACGGCATACACCATGCACAAAAATAGGTGTTTTCCCATTTTCTTTTCTCTAGCTTTGGGCATATGTAGTTACATTTTCACCATGTGACATGTAAATAAATTTGTCCTCTGTCCTAATTAAGTACTACGGTTACTTCGCATCTAGTTCTTGTTAAGGTCTCCGTCTCTTATGGCCCTATAATTAGCCTAGAGCTTGGTCTTCTTGTTAATGGCCTTATAAATAGACCACACTCTGCCATTAGCATGGTCATGAGTTTTTCTTCTCTTCAATTTCCATTTCATTGATCTTCCTTTACCTTGTCAATATCAATTAGAGCATTTTTTGGAGAAAAATTCATCATGCTCAACGGCCAGCCTTTCGCCGTAAATCTCCTTGAAGCACATTAGGCTCAATTCTGCAGTTATTTGCAAGCTTCAGAAATCATGACAATTTGTTTTTTCAGCATGGGTCTTTCAGCATAGTTTTTACAGTTGTTATTCTGCATGCATGGTCTGATCATTTATTTTTGCATCCTTCTTGCCCATGCATACTATTGATTAGGCTTCCATTTGCGATGGCAAATGCCAATGCCCTGATCAGATTTTGCTAGAGCAATAATTGTTAGGTGCCTATCATACTTTAGCGGAAAGGGGCACCAGATCCTTCGGAAATCTTTCAGCTTTTTGGACCTCTTGCAGTACAAAGGGGGAATGCCTGGACTTGATAGTTTCTGCTTCCTAATCTCCACGAGCTTTATGACATTGTGCCTCAGAATTTTGATTAGTTTTCTGATCCTAAATAGTAACATTCCCGTAGCATACGGCATACGGACCTATACCTCTACTGTTCTTGACATCTTCAGAGATTTCAGATAGAATAGTATAACCTACAAATACAACAGTATGGCATTTGATTCCCTGCAAATAGAGATTATAAAAGAATCATAGAAATGGGTCTAAATAGGCTATATAAGTCTGTAAATTAATCCAGTGAATGTTATTTTGTCGATTCAGAATTTTGGAGATGAATGTTTGCATTGTACAGGCCTGTAGAAGAATACATTTTGTTTCTGAAGAAAGAATGGTTTCGAGTTGGTGTTTGATGGTTTTTGTCTGAATATTTTTGCTTTGCAGGATGGCATCTCGAGCCCGATAGCTGCGCACATATTGGATTTCTGCGACGACGGCAACAGCGGCGACCTCTTCGCGGCGGTGGACGCGGCGGCGGGGGCATCGGACATGTTCACGACCTCCTCGGAGGACGCGTCCGCCTCGTCGTCGTCCACGGCCACCGCGCCCGCCAGCGACAGCTTGTCGCCGTTGCCATCGCTGGACTCCACGCTCTCGGCTCTCCTCGAGCAAGACGAGACGCCTGGCGGCGACGCCGAGCTGCTCCTCCCTATCAACGAGTACGTGTTCGCGGCGGCCGTTGATGAGACCCAGGCGCCGGAGCAGCAGCAGCAGTTCGGCCAGATGGCGCTACCGCTGCTGGCGGCGCCGGCGGAGCACCCGGCGCTGCAAGCACAGCTGAGCAGCACGGCGACGGAGCTCATGCAGTTCGCCTCCGGGTTCAGCGAGGAGTGCTTCGCGGCGGCGTTGGCGGGAGCAGGAGCTGGAGGGTTCATGGGCCTGGAAGAGCCGCTCTGCCCGCAGCAGGAGATGCTCCCCGCCGGCGCCGGTGAGGCTTTCTTCAGCAAGGACGCGCACGCCTCGGGGCAGGCGGGCTTCTTCGCCGCTGCCGGTGGCGACGGCAGCTGCACCGGCAGCATGGTGATGTCGATGATGGGTATGGACGAGATCGGCGAGTACCAGCGGATGATGGAATGCGGTGGCGCGCTGCTCGGCTCGCACGCCGCCGCCGACGGAGCCGAGATGGCCTTCGGTAACTCTGCCGCCGCCTCAGAGATGCAGGTAGGATAGACATGCCGCCATGCAAGAACCACGCATAAAGCACAGCATCATGACAGTTTCCATGATGGTGATGGTGTCAGATGGGAGGAAGCGGGAGCCCGATGAGGTTGCCAGCGACGGGGACGGAGGGCTCGAGCCTGGAGGACACCAGCTTCAAGACCGTCCGCCTCTCCAACGAGGAGAGGAAGGAGAAGATCCACAGGTACATCAAGAAGAGGAACGAGAGAAATTTCAGCAAGAAGATCAAGGTGAGGCAAGAACTCTCAAAATCAAAATCAAATCACCGAATCTTTCAACGAATTTCACCTCACCGGCAGCCACATTACCTGACATCTCGACGTGTTCTTGCACCAAAAAAATTGCAGTACGCTTGCAGAAAAACCCTCGCGGACAGCCGGCCTCGCGTCCGCGGCAGGTTCGCCAAGAACGACGACTACTGCGAGGCATCCAGGTCAATCGGCTCGCAGAATCACGAAGAGTACGAACAAATTGTAAGTGCTCCCAATCATCCGGTGCAAAGAACACATTTTTACTCCAGTACATTTTTAAAAGAGTAATTTAATTTATACATATTTACAAAGTAATACAACTTAATTTTATCTTAAAAATGTGATACTTAATAAAGATTTGAGGAATTTTGTCATTATTTAGGGTATCATTTCCTTGAATTTGCAGGGCGGTGTGAAGGGAGAAGACATGCTTGATTCTGACGCTCTAGCGCATATCAGCGGGATGAGCTCTTACATATACAATCACACAGTCGAATCATGGGTATAATTCATACGACGACACAGCACTGAAGCTCTCGACTTGTTAAATTTTTTCCCTATTTTGTGCAGATTTAACCGGTCCTTTACTTCCAACATCTGAATAATTTTGTAGAATTTGATATATGCTCAGCCGGAGTTGTTGTAGGGTCGGTCTGTGTCATGTCAATCTACTTTTCACTTGTTGTCATTCTTGCAGGTGAATGAAATAGTTAGAGTTGATTTGAAGATAAATAATCTGTATAGAATTATAGATAAAATGTTGTGTACTTGATGATGTTAGAAGGCATTTTGAAATGCCTGACAAAATGTGAAATGATTGGAATAATTGGAGCTTGGAAAAATCAATACTGCTTTAGCAAATCTGAAGGTGTAAAAAAAAAGAATACTTGCAAATATATGAGCACATCTTTGACTTCAAACCATACGGAACAAGTAGTTTTTATATGTCGTCCGGTTGGGAACAAGAAACCTGATCAATTTTGTCGAAAGAATAACTTGTTGGATAAAATTAAGCTAAAACTTATGCCTAAATTTTGATTAGAGAAATGCCTAATTCAAAAATCCATTAAGGTCCCAAAAGCTTTTTAAAAAAATCTCATTGGGAAATATAAACGAGGGGCATCCAGAAAACATGAGTCTAACTAAGCTTTGAGTTGGCTCCAGAGAAACTGCAAATGAACAATGTTATCTCCAAACAAACAGACAGAAAGGACAATTCCTTTCAAAGGCTCGATTTTTGAAATTTTCGGTACCATAATATGTCACAACGAATACCATTTTTCTGGGTAAAAAACTAAAAATGCGCATCCAAAAAGAATATTTGGAAATATGCTAGAGGAAAAATACACATACAGTATACAACTTCAGAAGAGCGTGCAGCAGAAATACTCAAATACATGAAGGAAAGAAACAAAAAGAATAGGGAGGCGGAAGCGGTCGAAGAGGTCGTCGCTGTTGCCGACGACGCGGCCACGCGAAACCTGTGCCCGCAGGCGGAGGTTGCGCAGCCGCACGTCTGAGTGCGGTTGACGCCGACGACCACAGGCGTCCTCGCCGCCTCGCCAGCGCGCGGGGATATGGTGGGGAGGTAGTGCGTGACCGGGGTCCCCGTCCGCCGCCGCCAGCTGCAGAGACAGTCGAACATTTTCCACGAAGCGTCATCGCCGTCCTCCGCCTACGGATCGCCGGTCCGGCCGGCGGTTGCCACCGCCGCCGTCCTCCAAGCACGTCGTGTTCGGCCCGAGCAGGATAGTATTCACCGTTCCGGCCCAGCCCATAGAGTATAGGCCGCAACCTGGTTTCAAGCTGAAGGACCCCGTAGTTCTCCCGTCACTGTATTTCTTATGGCATGTAGCGAAAGTAATAAGAAAATAATAGAACAAGTCCTGAAGAACAAAATTTATCAATGGGCCTACATAGTGCAATCAAACAAGTTGTCATTCAGTTTTCAGTGGAAAAATTATTTTAAAAAACAAACAATTTTAAACAAGCACAAAAAAGTTACATAGCATCAATAATCGTAATCACATCTATCAACATTCTTAAATATCGCAAATGGAGTAACCATAACGAACACCTTGACTCTTATCACTAATCTATGCTATGGGATAAACGATCACACTACAAATACGTAAGAACCAAACTGCAAATTCGCAAACAAAAAAGGCTAGCTAATGAAATTTTACCACAACAAGTTGGAATTTATTACTCTACCTCATATCATGGCACTAATCAACAAATGAAAAGACAGGAAGATCAGCTCACACGACCATACTAGAAAGCATCACGGATCGACGTGGGCAAATGGCTGTAGCTCTGTCACCTTCGAAGTACATGTAGACGCCGTCCTTGCGGCGCCACGGCTTGCGCTGGCGGACGATGACGGCGGGCACGACCTTCCGGAGGTCGGGCTTCCCCTTGTTGACGGTGGCCATGACCATGTTGACAGAATCCCGATCAAAAACGAGCGACAGAGGATGAGTGGAAAAACACAACGCGAACACAATCTAAACACAGGATGTGGTGCTGCTGAAACCGACATCTTTTCTGATTGTATTGAACTGAATATATAAAAGGAAAATACATGCAAGATTACACGGCTTGGAATAGCCGAGGAAAACGCAGCACGTTCGTGCTCAACCACTGCCATCCCAATGGTCTGGGACGTGTCGCATGCGACGCGAGTCATGCGCGCTAGTCACGCACAGCTCATTCCTATCTGAAACAAACTGACGGAACTAACAGACTATGTGCTCAGGACTTATCCTAACATTCTCCTTCTAATTCCTGAGTCACCTACGCTAGCTTTACCATGCCGATCTCCTGACGAAGGTCTTAGAAACGAACACGGCCGAGTGCCTTGGTAAGAATGTCACTCAGCTGTAGTTCGGTGTCAATGAACTCGACGTCGATCAGCCCCCTGTCACAGCACTCTCGGATGAAATAGAATTTGACATCAATGTGCTTACTCTGGTCATGGTGTACTGGGTTCTTCATGAGTGCGAGGGCGGACTTGTTGTCCACCTTGATCTTGGGTGCGAGGATCTTGCCTCCGACGAGCACAGCCAGAAGATGAGCCAGCCAGACCCCCTCACACGCTGCTCCTGCTGCCGCGATATACTCCGCCTCACAAGACGACAGCGCGACAACCTTCTGCTTCGCCGACTGCCAGGCGACTGGACCTTCAGCGAGGAAGAACATGAGCCCGCTGGTGCTCTTTCAGTCATTGATGTCTCCCGCGAGGTCACTATCAGAGTACCCCAGCAGCGTCGGCGCTGCTTCCTTGTTCCTTCCAGGGTGATAATGGACACCCCAGTGCATTGTACCCGCCACATAGCGGAGGACACGTTTCACAGCTGCCATGTGCTCTTGCCTTGGTGCCTCCATGAACTTGCTCAGGTAGCCCACAACAAATGCCAGATTGGGCCTCGAATTGCACAGATACCTGAGGCTCCCGATGATGCTGCGGTACTCAGTGGCGTCCACACTCGGTGTTGTGCCCTCCTTGAGCAGCTTGAGCTTGACCTCCATAGGGGTGGCGCAAGGATTGCAACCAGTCATCCCTGCCTTCTCCAAGATCTTGGCGGCGTAAGCACCTTGCCGGAGAGTGATCCCGGCAGCTCCCTATGTGACCTCCAGACCGAGGTAGTAGGAGAGTGCACCAAGGTCACTCATACGGAAAGTGTTCTTCATCTGCAACTTGAACTTGGCCACTGCACCTACATCACCACCGGTTATGATTAAGTCGTCGACGTATACGCCTACGATCAGGCGCCCTCCTCCTTGTCCACGGGTGTACATTTCGTGTTCATTGATGCAGCGGCTAAAACCGAGTCCCAGCAGCGAGGCATCGAGCTTCTGGTTCCATGCGCGAGGTGCTTGGTGAAGACCGTATAGCGCCTTGTGGAGTCGGAACACCTTGTTCTTGTGCTTGTCATCGATGAACCCGGGCGGCTGCTGAACGTACACCTCCTCTTGGAGCTGGCCATTCAAGAACGCCGACTTCACGTCCATGTGATAGACGGACCAGCCGGAGTGCGCCGCAATAGCAAGAAGCAAGCGGATCGACTCCAAACGAGCAACGGGTGTGAACACCTCCTCGAAGTCAATGCCGGCACGCTGCACATAGCCCTTGGCGACGAGACGTGCCTTGTACTTGACGATGCTACCGTTCTCGTCGCGCTTAACCTTATAGACCCACTTCAAGCCAATGGCGTGCTGTCCGTAGGGAAGCTCCACGAGCGACCAGGTGTTATTGTCGCGGATCGACTTCAACTCCTCCTCCATTGTGGCTGCCCAGTTTGGGTCACCATCCGCCTCCTTCAGTGTCCTTGGCTCCTCCACGCTGACAGCATGGAGCTCAGCTTCCTCGGCGCCACGATGAGCCAGCCCGGGCACGGCATCCACGCCAAGGATGCCATCGAGCATCCTGTACCGATGCTCCACGCCCTCATCGTCATCTGCATCAAGATTGTTATCGACGCTAGGTGGTATAGCGAACTCAATCTGCGTCCCTACAGAGGCGATCGGAGTTGCTGAGTGTGGGGGGAGGCTGCTTTTGGTGCGGCCGGTGATTCGTCCCTACAGAGATGATGTAGAGGTTCTTGGCGCTAGTGTTGTCGGCGCAGTTCACCTTCGCCGCCACCGGCAAACCCAGCGACAAATGGAACTTGTTCCCCGCTGTCCCACCCCTCCCTGCACCCCCCATTTCCAACACGCGCAGAGACCGGATCAGCGACACAGTACACGAGCAGGAGCAGTGGTAGAGGAAGGAGATGGAGCGGAGGAGGAAAGAGGTGGCTGGTACGTACCTCGCTTCGACATGGCGGCGGCGCGAGGAGACGAGGATCCGGCTAGGGCTGCACTGGCTCAGCTACTTATATGGCGAGGGCATGTGGCCCTTAGGCTTTGGGCTCGTCGTGATGCCTATTTATTAAGCTATTTGTTAAGCTGAGTTTAGGGTTTTAAGAAAAAAATTATTTTACCTTCCTCAACTATCGTTATCGTTTAAGTCTGTTTTACTTTTCTTAACCATAAAACCGGATATATGATCTCTCTCATCTACCGAAACTAAATAATTTTACCTTTGAGGATAGTTTTATCTTATGTGGTGTTGACATATTGCTCAAGTGGCAAAAAAATAAAAAAATTACAATGAGACTAACGTGTCATCCCCACTTCTCTCCACCCAATCTTCTCTCCCGATTAGGCAACGGTGAGGTTGACACCCCCTCTCCATACGAGTTAGAGACAATGACGGGCGATGCAAAGCGGGTCAACCTCGAATGCAATGACAAAGCAGCAAGGATTGGCGAGTGCTCCTCCATGGATTTCGCTGCCTACTCCCCATTTGCTCTCCTCACTTCGTCGATGATGTGGCATGAGGACAACGGCAAAGCATGACCGTGTGAGCATGGTTGATGCCCCAAACGACCTTCCCAACACCCTGAGCTTTGGCTGCTTTGACCATCGATAGCAACTAGATTAGCGCCATAACCCCCATTCGTGCGCAAAGTAAGCCATCAACGACAATAACGGTGGCTGACAAGCCCCATGCAAGCTTCAGCTCGCTCGCCCATCCACTGCTCCTCCTTGGCCACCGTTGGCTCGCATTGTCAACTTGAAAGAGAGAGATAAGAGGTATCGGAGGAAGAGGGGAAGAAGCTCAGGCCATCTCGTTTGGTGGAACTTGGGTTGCGCGTGATGTAACACAGGGGATGTGAATTGGCAAAGCTCTATTTTAATCAAAATTTGATAAGTCCCGCAAGTAGGATTAAAGAGTCAATCGGTTTATTAAAAGAGTTCGATTGATATAGAGAAAGAGCCGATTAGATGGATTGAAGATGGATTCGATTCAGTCAAAAAATAAAATGTTATTCATATAGAACTAAACATGAGAAGAAGCCGTAGAAACTACAATATGGTATTTTATCTCTATAGAATATATCTTATAAGATAGATATGTTTAATTAGTTTTGCTAACTTCTTAGATATGGTTTCTTTTTATGTTTAGTAAATAACGTCTAGATGTTGTTTATAACCACGTCGGACTCTATACGTGGTTACAAACAATCTCTAGACGTTATAGACCCTCTAGGAACTTATAAATGATTTCTTGATCAATACAACTTTGGAGTATCGTCACTCTAGTTCTATCTAGGTTTTTATCAGTAGGTTTTTGCTTTTAACGTGAGTTGCATCAGTTAAGTTTGATCTCTGATGAAGAGATAAGTTCTACCACTATTTTGATATATCCGTTCTATCTAAGACTATATCGGTTAGGTATAATCTCTTAGTCCAATTAGATGCATTACATCACGATTATGTGGTTCTGTTAGCTTATCGAGCTTTCTCTACTGTCATCAGTCTCGTGTTACATTGGTTATATCTAAACTTAGAACGTTGATAGTAGATTAAGTTGTAGATCGATAGATCTTTACGTGAACGTTTTATTAGAGCAGTCAGCCGATGAGTTATTCATACATTAAACTTCATGTGAAAGGATTGGAGAGCAAGGAGAGAGCCGAAGAGAGGAGGAGAGGGAGAGGAAGATGTTCCCGGACAGGTGAGGCCCACCAAATTTTCTTCTTTTTTTTTTCACATAGCGTCATGTTAATAAAGATGAAGTTAACATTGTTACGTAGATATCACATCAGATGAAACCGTCATCCAAACCAGAGTTATTTTCATTGGTTTTGATAGAGAGAGGAGTGATATGATTTTACAGTTGAAGAGGGTAAAACAGACTCGACACAAACATGAGGAAGGCAATATAGACTTATTTCGAGTTTTAATTGGACCATGATTGCTTTATTTGTGGGCCATAAGCTGGGCTTGCTTTTTTTGTGTGGCCTTATCTATGTGAATGATCCATGAGTGTATTAGTCAGCGAAAAATGTCATGATTTGACACTCTTTTTGTTGTTACTTTGATTATGTTGATAATTGTAAGTATGATATGTGCGACTATCTGAGTCAATAATAATGGGTAAGGATATCAAATAATCGAAGTCTAATTTATAGAGTGTCATTAAATCAAATCTATCAAATAATTGAATCCCAGTTTGTGAAGTATCATTAAATCAAATCTCTCATGTTCAACAAATGTAGAGCAAAATGAGGGTCTTAAGGGAAATCGTACCTCAGAAATGCTTTAGCATAAAGTTGTGCTTTAACAAACTTTAACGATCTGTTTACAACACAGATTGCATACAGATCCTGCATGATACATCAGTACATTGGTTCATACAAATCATACATGATTTGTTAACTAACGTTACCATTGTTGCTGTTGGATTCATTTAGGGATATCTGAGACTGAAATCTGATCTGGGCTGCTGCAGTTTAAGATGGTTTGTGTGAGTGTGATCCTGATGAACTAAAGAAGATCTCTTACTCAAATCCATGGACCACGAGTCCAGGACTGACTTGGATAATTTGACTAGTGCCCTCTTTTTTAATCTCCTAATCCTAAAGATGACAGCCATGGCGGTCCCTTTGTGAGATATGTCAATCTGCCGATCAGGTGGATGAGTCATCAGCTCATCATCAGCTTTTTTTTATTTATCAGCTAGATTTAGCTTTAGCATTTAGTGGTTGTGCTTTTTTTCCTTTCCCACACTTTCCTGCGATGCTCACTGCTACGTCCTAGAAAAAAATGTTAATGAGTAGATAAGATCATAAGATATATGATGGCTAGATAAATGTCATCACGGTACTAATATAAAATGATGGCTAGATAAATGTCATCACGGTACTAATATAAAATGATGGCTAGATAAATGTCAATATGTCATCATGCTACTAATATAAGCAGACATGCGTTTATATATCCTTTCTTGCCCGTGTGACTTAGCATCACCTACCACCGATTCAAACTTCGCGGGCTCTTTCTTGTGTAGAGCATACTGCAAATCTGCAATGGCTGTGTCGTTCTTGAATGAATTCCAGCTTTTGGTCTGAGACTGAAGCTTGATTATGTTTAATTTCTTTGCCAGAGGTCTGAAAATATTTGACCCCAGATACGTGGTTATGGTATCATTGCAGTTTTTACTTCTCTCTGTATCCTAGCACGGATGGACTGTAAAAACAGACCTCCGGAAGAGTATCCATACTGTAAACCTTTTCTTTTCTACATGCTCGAATTTACGCACAGATGGACTGTAAAAACAGACGTGTTTTTTTACTTCTCTCTGTATCCTAACAGTTTAATTAGTAGGACACCACGACGTGTACTATATAAATATTTAACATTTAAGTTAAGATTTTATCAAATTTAATTCATAACTACCGATAACTTCTTAAATTTTTAGTGTGAAAACAGAATTAACAACTTTTATTAATTAGTGTTGTTTTTTCAGATTGCAAAAGATGCCAAAAGTAGATCCGCTAGAGTTAAAAGGTCTCGTTTGATAGGCTCTAGATCGATTCTCGGAGTGAAGCTAAGAAGCGATGGGAATGTGGCACCATCTTTATACTGTATTTTTTTTAGAACGATTCGATAGCTCTATTTTTAAGACTGTTGATACAGCTCCGGCTCTAGAAGTGAAGAATCTGATAGCACGAGCTATGCCGGACCCAAATGTCGATATATATGCCATAGACCAGCAGATTTCAGTTAAGCAGGAGTGCAGGACCATGATACAGGAAAGCAACCGGCCAGTCTCTTTTGTGCAAAAGCTGTTTACTTTGGTTGTTGTTCATTTTCTTTTTTCAAAAAAAGGGCTGTTGTTCCACGCGGCGCCTAATCACTGCGGTGCGTTCGTCAGAAAATTCTGAACTACTCCATCGTGGCTCACATCGTATTGATCCTGGGAATGGATATGCGACGCACACAGATACATCAAATTACGCGCGTAAAAGCTCCTTGATGCAGTCATCTTCCTGCACTTTGCCTCTTATCCTATCCGTGTTTCGTAGCAGCTTCATGTTCCCCTGTATCTTGATCGATCTATTGCTCAAGCTCGTGCTTACGCTTTAATTTAGTTACGTCACCATCCTCAACACGTGGAGTCGTGGATGGCCATAGTCTTCGGCCTACGTCTGCATCAACGGCCGCGCGATATCCAGAAATCCAGCGTGGATGGTCGTGGAACAAGATGGTACGGTACGTGTGGTGTATGAAATCCAGAATGCTTTTTTTTTCCACCTATGTGCAATGGCATCTAGGTCTATGCACGTCACTTAAATGATTATAAAAAATTCATAAAATTCGATAAGATAGACTATAATTCTATAAGCCGCTATACAAACATGCAAATCTAAATTCAATCTACACATCAAGAAACAAAAATATATAGAAAAAGTGTTATATTACTATGTATTTATGATTACTTCTATTGAGCGCATGGAGAAATGACTTTTCGGTCATAAGACGGGCCGAAATGGTGGTCCTTCGAGTGGTCATATAGGGATGATATTCGATACATGATTTGAAGCGGAATTGTATTCGTTATGCCATGTGAAGGGAATATGTCTTCTAAGATTTCGGGGATCAACAATAGGTGTCAGCTCACGGTTTTAGTCCAAGAAGTTAAGCTATTTATCATATTGTCCTTATTATCTCTGTTTTTGAGTAATCATCTAACTTTTCTATATATTTTTAAGACTATAAAAATCAAATAAATCTGCTGTAAGACTCAGATTACATTAAAATAAATACTACAATTATAAAACTTTTATACTTGGTAAGTATAGATGGAGAAAACCATTTTGATCACATATCCTCGCTCTCTTGTTTATGACTTGAAGTCACAACAATCCTAATTAATTTTATCTTTGTTTCAAAAACTATTTACATCCTATATAAATAATGGGTGTGATTACATGTAGTTGTAAAAAATCCTTGTCCGTCTTAAATGTCCATGATGCTTGTCACTTGTCGGTATTCACGTATGTAACATACGTGGTCGGATCAGGCATACACCAATGCCTCCCGGAACAGGCATCAGATTCAGAGATATCTCGCCTAACTCGACCACAGGTGGCTAATTAGTCCCTAATTAACACGCGACCAGATGATCAGTGATGAAGCTCACTGTAGCTAGCTACAAGCTCACATTGTCCATGCGACATTTCAGTATTGCATACGTGCAATGCTTCCGCCACGCACGCACGTATCCATCTGGCCGACTGGCCGCGCCGCTTTCGTCTTCCACTCCGGTGGCGCATCGCATGCCGAGCATCTCGCGCGTCGACACGGGGCCACGCCGACGGACCAACCTCCTATCTCGCCAACGATTATTCCGATCCTTCTTTTGCTCGCTTTATGCGATGTAGACGCGCGCGCGTTTGTCGGCGTCGCCATTGCCACGGTGACACCTCACTGCTCACTCTACCTAGCTACCTCTAAAGCAAAAGGTTAGCCTACCTACGATGCCCTCTCCTCGTCGTGGTTATCTCCATCTCTCTCTTTGACCACAGCGGCAACGGAGGAGAGAGAGAGAGAGAGAAAAGATACCTGAAATCCACTTTAGCTCCGGTCCATTCCGGCCGGCCGGTGAGTGGCGGGCCCCGCCGCTGGTGATACCAAACAGTCTCGCGAGCTTTATATATGCCACCGGTGAGGGACGCTCGATGCAGTGCAGAAGAAGTAGAGTAGCAATCTCGTAGGCTTCGAGTACAGTGAGAGCAACAAGTGATCTCTGGAAGTGAGGTTGGGTGGTGATCAGCCGGCCGCTGGAGACGGAGATGGTGTTTCTGCTGGGGCTGCACGGCGGCGACGGTAGCCGGATGAGGGTGACCGCGAAGGGCACCGCCGCGGTGGGAAGGTGGCGGTCGTCATCAGCGGTGGCGGCGCCGAGGCAGGTGAGGCAGCTGTACTGGAAGCTGAGGTCCAGGCTGCGGCCGAAGCGGCGGCACGCCGGAGCGGCGAGGTTCGGTTACGACCTGCAGAGCTACTCCCGGAACTTCGACGACGGCCTCGTCTCCGTCCACCGACGCTTCTAGAGCTCCTGTAGCTAGCTAGCTAGCTAGAGAAACTGGATCGATCGATCTGGAGAGTGCCCTGCCATTGCTGGAGACCGGAGATACGATCGAGTGCAGTTACTCGATCTGCTTGGTCTACCTGCAACTCTGCAAGTGGTATTAATATTAGATTGTACTGATCGGTTCATACAATTTGGTGTCTCTTCTTCGGATTTACCTTTCTGATGGATGATATGAGACTACTCATCAAGCTGATGATATGACTTATTGAGGCATTAACATATATTAGAACGTGTCTCATTTAGTAATACATTATTATATCGTAGGACGGAGGGAGTATCGAATTAATATTCAACGAGAGGACATAACTTATGCACGTCCAAATGTTAGATGAGTTAATTAATTTCATCCTTATTTTCTGAAATTTTCTTAACACTTGAGAGGAATAAGTATGTTTTTTTAGGCGATTTAGATTTTTAAAACACGTGTAACAAAATTGGAAGGCAACAAGCGGCAGGCGCATGACAAGCTTGCTAGAATATTAACAGCAACGAAGTACAGTCATTCCTCACCGAAAGAATATTAATAGCAACGAAGAATGGGGCAAACCCAGAATACAAAATAAGTGTGATAAGTCTAAGTTGTGACAGTGACCTAAATGCCTGCCTAACAAGCCGTGGCAACTAAAGCTTTACAAGTGATCTTGATATTTCGCGTAGAATAATAGAAATCCTTACTCTTAGGTATTGACTGTACGTGGAAAAGTAATTAATATAACTCTATATGATTTGTCTCACCATTATGAAAATGATTTATATAGTAGAGACTATAAGAAATAAAAAAAACATTATTATCTCTTCTCTGTTGTTTCTATCTGTTCAAGTCCATTCATATATGGATGATATAGATCTCACCTTAAAATGTACATATTATAAAAATTAAAATAACAAAAATCTATAACTATATATCGATGATATATAACTAATATACACTGCTCTCCTTATATCGGACAGATATGGTTAGTACGGGTGGGTCCAATGCGCGAATGCGTCCGACAGTCCCACGTGCACAGCGCCCAAGATTATGCGAATACGTTTGAAGCCCATGTGTACTTGCCCCAGTGTCCAGGCCTACTTCGTCCCTTATTTTTGGCCCAGCAAGATGCATTTCCAAAAAGTGCGAACACAAATACAACGATGCTCCAGTTTCGTGCGCTGATTTTTTGCACGAGAAGTGAATGCATGTGCTTGGCAATGTGTGATTTCAACTTCATTATTCAAAAACTTAGTTATTATTCATTCCGTTAGATAAATTTTGTCTTAGAGATGCTAAGTCTTTTATAATAATTATTTTATTAGTGAAGAAAACCCATTGTTTTTTTTAAATATATATGTAGGCCTTCTATGTTTAAAATTTCTATGTATGAACTTTCAACATGCATCTTTATAAGCATAAATTTTGTAACTTTATATGTATAAATTTTCAGGGAACATATTCTATGCATATAGGGCTTTCCGTGCATACTAACTAATAAATGTCAAAAAAAGAAAAAGATTACACATTGCACCTATGTATAAAATATCACCGTCAAATTCAGTATATATAGGAGCAATAAAAAAGACAAAAATATGATATATTTGTACTGTTAAAAATGTTGTTTTTTAAATTTTTTTGTTATGGCTCTATTTATGTATACATATATTAATTCGTTATTTTCTAGAAGATCTTACATTAAAAAAATCTAACTGTTGATTAAGTAGGTCAGATTATTATGTCCATAGATTGTATTAAATATTTGTGTTAAATAAAAGATGGAATTGGAGATAGTAGTTTACTTTAAAATTTGATAAAATTCAGAATTAATAAATATGGTGTTGCATCCATCTTTAACTCTCAACTAGATTTACTTCAAAATTGATTAAATTCAGAATTAATAAATATAAAATTGTATCCACCTTGGTATATTATTAATCTAATTCTAAAATTTAAAATTAATAATTAGCAGATAGTAATTGACATGCACTATTTTTTAATTTGAGACACTATAATTCTAGAAATAAATTTAACAAAATTAAAAATTAATAAATTTTTAGTTAAACCTATGTTGAACTCTCATTTAATATCTTATTAATTTAATTTCAAAATTCAAAATACATAATTATCAATTTGTAATTGATTTCTTTTCTAATCTAAACCACTATAATTATTATACAATTATAGTTGTTGATATTTTTTTAGTATTGCTAGCTTTGTCAGATGTAGCATGTATTCATAATATTTTTTTTAAAATATCTGGTGCAATTTGCATCTTTCCATTATTGTAGTCTTTTCATTATAAAATAAAGAATAAATTACACTTACTATATGAACTAAGTGCAAATAGGTACAACAATTTATAAATTGCACATTTTGTTACAATAAATTATTTAGTCTGTATGAATCAGGACCAAAATAGTCAATGCAATCAAAATTATCTGACGAGGTTTAGACGTAGGATTGCCACATCGCATTCCCCAACTGGTTTTGGTTTTGGGTTCTGGTTTGCCTTTTTATTCTTTTTTAATAAAATACATGCATATGTAAATTTTTCTTTGCATATATTCTATCACCCACACCGATTTTGTCTAATGAAAAATTGATCGGGTCAAGGAGACAACATATACACGATTATGGGATTGCGCAGGCTGGATGTGCTCGTAGAGATTATTGTTGCCACACTGATTGGGGCGTGCTGCACTGCCAATCTACCGTGTTGATCCGTGGCAATAAATATGAGATAAGAACCTGTACAAGACGATGTTAGCAGCGACAGGTGAAGAACTGCACAAATTAATTAAACATTACGAGCTGATCACAACTTGAGCTGCCCAATAAGCTGAGAAGATAGGTTTATTCTATCTAGCATGGGGAAGCCAAAAAAATGCTTTTTTTTATAGACCATAGCAACATATTATGACAATAAATGCATTACAAGAGGCATATGACAGGACTATACACCCGAAGCATCTCAGCTCCTTTTAAGATCATCAGGAAATATCCTTTTGTTGCTGCCATCTCTGAAACTGTCACAACATCATACGATTCGAGTTTCTCTCTAACCCTCGATCTCCTTGCCATTGCAACTGCACACCTTCAATCTCCCTGCCGCCTCAACCGCCTATGCCAGCGCCTAGATCATATTTGATTGCATGGACTACTTTGGGCCTGATTTGTATGGACTAAACAAGTTATGTGAACTGCACATTTTAAAAATTGTTGCACATATTTTCATAAATTTACTCTAAAAGGTATCGTGAAGAAACTCTTCGAAATTACTTCTATTTTTTATATGCATTAGTTAGTTTAAAATTGAAAAAAGGGTGTCCTAATATTTTCACTCCTTTTTTCTATCTATTCCTTTTCTTCAACCATCCTAATGAAATCCTTTGTATTATTTCTTTCTTTTTATTTACTTTTCTACCTTTTGTAAATTTCGTCTACATCAATACTAAAACAAAATAGGTATTTTTTTCATTTCTATAAAACTTTGTCCTTCCCTCTTACATGTAACTCATGGGTTAGGCAGATAATGTTATATCCCACGCCTTTAATTTAATATTATAATATATTATCAATAATTATAAATTAATATCATATAAAAATATTTTTAAATGTAAATCTTATGGTATTACATTCGTAATACTTAACACAAATTTTAGTTCAATTATAAGTTAAAGTTTTCAAACACCAGTTTATATACATATTTATTTAGACCAAGGGAGTATACTCCTAGCACATTAACACTAGCAACACACCTCAGTAGCAGGCGAGTAAGCAGGACGTGGCGCTCCGAAGTTGGTCATTTCTCTCTCTCTGCATTTAGGATCAATGGCTCCCATCATTCTCTTATTGAAAGAATAAATTCGTACGGTTGGTAATTAAAAAAATAATTTATAGGTGAAATTATATATATATTCTTAACAATTTAAAAACAACTACAGTAAAACATAAAATTAGTTTTAAAATTTAAATTTAAAATTAAAATTTTAACTTATAAAGATAAACAGAAGCAGAAGCGAAATGAATCTGTGGACGTAGCTGAGCTAGAATGATGAGAGCGCGCGTGCGCCCACGACTCCGCGTGGCTAGGTTAGTTTTTTTCTTTTTTTTTTCTATCCTTAGTAAAATCCTACATTTATCTTGAAGCTTAAGAACGCCACGTGGTCCAACTAAGTCAAGAGCAAGCCGCCAGCTTGAGATTGATTGATTGATAGGCTTATCCGCCTGATTGACTAGCATTAGTTTTTTTTTTCAGATGAGAAAATTTAGGTATGTTTTTTGAAATTCAGATATGGTTATTTTGCATTTTGCTAATTCGTTTTTTATTGGTTTCCTCACAAAGTAGATGGATTCATCTTCTAGAAAATCAAGAATGAGAAATTATGAACTCTAAAGACTTCATGGCCGCCTCGTAAAGGACGGTACCACTACTTAAATATGAGTCGTTAACACTAACTCACTATCCCTGCAGACCATTAAAAGAGTGTTACTTAGCTATATGTACATCAATCTAGATTATACACAAACTAGTTTGATTGCTGCAGTTATCTTTTTCAAGGTTAATCTCCAATTTTGTGCCATAGGATTATAAGTTATTCATTTGTTTTGTATAAATATTCCTCTATGGCCAATCTATTTAGACCAAACTGTTTTATAGTGATGTAAACATGCCTAAATTGAATCTTTCTGCAGTTATTTGATGGAGTGTGGAGGAAACGGAGATGGTTATGCAGTTCTTTGATGCTATTAAGAGGATGGAGAAAACCTATGATAAAACTATGTCAGACAACTACTGCCGGGATGACCTGATGACCCAACCATCAAAGTCAATGAAGTGTTGCATGCTACTCAAAGGATAGAGTACCTGAGCAAGAGTCAAACAACAACATTGATGACCCTAATGACCAACCATTGAGGTCAACATACATGTTTCTAGGTACCCACCAGGGATAGAAAATATACTGGTAAATACTCATATTTTGTATTTCTGCATAAATTCTTATGCATTACGATGTTTAAATTGCTGCCATGTAGGTTTCTTTTATCATTTAGTAACATACTTTAACAATATATGAACTTCACTAGGAAGAAAATCGCTATCGTGCAATATAATCATTGCACGGTGTTATTTTAAAGGAACAATGAGGAAGTGTTAGTACTCTATCTACCATAGACAGGGCAATTGTATGATTAGAATACATATGAGGTTCGTATCTTTGTGTATCTTAATATAGCATGCAATTTTAATATGTGCTAATAACCTTTCAAGCTTGAAATGCTAGAAAACAAAATTGGTAAATGGATGCAACATACATTACTAGGCCACCACAGCTAATTAAAGAGTCAAAATACATATTATATTGCTATGCTACCAATATCAACGCAACTAGCCTATGATTTGACAAAAAAGGAGGCCAAGCAATGTCACGACAGACAAGTGACAATAATCATTAACTTCATGTAAGACTTATCATGTGTGGTCTTTAAGTTAAAGTCTCCCATTTTTCCTTTTTAATAAGATCAAAATCCCTATTTTGACAATTATATCTTATCCATCGCATAAAATGATCCTTTTAACCAAGTCTGCCTTAACTAGGTGGAATGTAAACTTTGTGTTGAAAGGCATATACACGTCATTATATGCTAGGACATGAAAAGCTTACGCCAAGTTAATGATTATTACTGCCATTATGTCTTATGTCTAGTGTTGTAACATCACTAGGCCTCCCTTTTGTCAAATCATAATATTCTGATTAGATGGCTTGATATCATACTAGTAGATATATGTTTTGTCTCTTCAATTAGCTGTCAGTTTAGTGACACATGTCACATCCATTTACTAACTTTGTTTTCTTGCATTTCAAACTTGAAGGTTGTTCATATTAAAGTTACATGCTATGTTCAAATATGCAAATATATGTATCTCGTATTTGGCGCATTTACTGGTACGTAGACTGCTAATAGCTTCTCGTTATTCCTTTAGAGTAATATCCTATACCGATTTGATTGCATGATAGTGTCTTTATGATGATCAAGCTCATATATTGTTCGAAGTATGTCACCAAATGACAAAGAAACCTACATAGCAATAATGTAGACATCATGATGCGTTAGAATTTATGTAGAGTAAAATATGAGTTTAGATGTACTCTCATATTGCGTATCGGCATATTTTCCATCTTTGGTAGGTACCTAGAAGCCTTATTGGCCACGATGGTTGGGTCATCACTGCTATTGTCGCACACGATTTCTTTCTTGGCTATCTCTATCCTCTAAGTAGCATACAACCTGACTTCAATAGTTGTCATCAGGGTTATCTCCATTATTTTCAGACAATTTCTTCATAAGTTATCCATCCTCTAAGTAAGATGTTGCATGCTGCATTACATAATGATAAATAATATTACTGCATGAACATTTGTTTCCCTAACTCATGTATTAAACATGGACTATTATTCATACTATAGATATCGATTGGCATGCTGATATATTATACTGTAGCAACTGTGCGATGTAAGAATTCACAAACATTTGTGTAGCTATAGATGTTTGTTTCTTCACTAGTGATATTGAAAACATGGATTTCACTTGTTGGTTTCTATGATAATATATTATGAATCAACATTCTCTTTATTTTGGGTTATAAACTGAGCTTTTTGTTTGATTTAGTGAGTCATAAGTTCTAACCTTATAAAAATAGGATTCTTATATAATTACCAGATCAAGAAGATCTGTGTTGTTTGTACTTATAATTATTGTGATATGTATGTTAGTTTCTTAATAAGTTATCCTACATCTTAGGCAAGAAAACTAACTGCACATCTGTTTCATATACAAACCGATAATGCTACCAAATTTTGAACAAGATTAACTGTTATCTTAAATATGTATAGCTGATTAACTACAAAATTTTTCATATTACTTAGATGCAGAAAAGTGCTACAAAATTTTCAGCTAGTCCAACTGATTTTGCATGTTAACTAATGTGATTAGCACCTTGAAACTTACTACAGGAGTGTGGGATCAACTAGGAGCGGCATCTATGTTGATGTCGCAACACCTACACAACTTGTACATGTATATTGTTGTCGAGGATGGATGGCTTGGCGGAGTTGACATCGATGATGGATAGCTTGGCAGGGTTGACGTCAAATTGTTGCAGCCTTCTGGATGCTTGGCGACATCTTTCTACGGAGACAAGGTGTTTGGAGTAGATGCATATGGCTTGTGTGATTAGCTTTCCAGGTTCTCTAGGGGGTGTTTTTTTTTCATGTCTCAGCAAAGTTATATATATATATATATATGAAAAAAATAGATAATGCTCGTGCTTGAGTATATAGATGAATGTATGTTAAGTATTATTGAAATAAAGGATGAATATATATTTAAATATTATGAAAATGATGTAGAGGATGATAATTTGACATATTTTTCTAAAATATAATAAATTATAAATAATATGATATATTTGTATGAGATTTATAATCTAATAAATTGTACTAATTATTAGTGGATGATGATGTGTCATGAGCTTTAGAGCTAATAGGTTTCAACTATAAAATGTATAAATTAGTGTGTTAAAGAAGGGAAATATGTTATGTGAGTTCGGCTGAATTTGTTTTGTATGTCCGAATCTGTTTTGCATGTCCCGTCTATATTATATACAGTAAAATTTGTGAGGCTTTACTATTATTAGCAATAAGAAAAAAGATCTATATATTGGTCGGCTAGATGCGTACTACTTACTTTGTCAGAATATAGCTACTATTTCTAGATCTTAAAATTTCTCTCAAAATAAATATATTTCTCCATCAATTTTCTTATATCAATCGATAACAATTATCATTTATTTAATTTCTTCATTTAATTATTCTTCTCAATTAATTATAATATTTCATCATTTAATTTCACTGATATTTTTTTATTCCCATGTCCAGCTCTAAATACAATTACATTCTGAACGGAGATAGTATTACTTATGCTCTTGCACGTTCAGCTTCGACTCATGCATGGCAACGGAAATAACCACATCGATCTGACATCTCTCTCTTCTCTCTTCTCTCTTCTCTACCACGTGTTTCACGCGCGCCGCACATTTATGTAGCTCGGTCATGCATGCGCGCATCACACAACCGTCACAAGAATACACACGCAGCATCCTGCCGGCGCCGCCTTCGACGTCCACTCGATCCTAGCCTAGCCTGGAGGCTAGAGTTTGATCCTGTTTGATCGTGGCTGTCGCCGTCCTTCTCTTCGACGACGGCAGGGTGGTCAGTGGTGATGGCACCGGGGAGAAAGAAGATGCCTGCAGGAATCCACTTTTGCCCGCGCCATAATTATTGTGGGCGGCGCATTGGCGATGGCGGGCCCGGCCGGCCGGCGGTGACTTTCAGTGATAAACCCGGCCGTCCGGCGAAGTGCGTGCGAGCTTTATAAGCCGCAGGTGGAAGGCGAAACAAGGTCATCGAGTCGCATCATTCGTCCTCTGAGTGAGCCGTGAGAAGAAAGAGCGTGAGCTACTGTGCTGTGAGCACACTCCTACTGTACGCACGTGTACCGTGTGGGGTACTGGAGTAGGCTGAGGTGGTGAAATGGTGTGATCAGCTGAGACGACGGAGATGGTGTTTCTGCTGTTGGGACTTACTTGGCTTAGCACGTTTGATTCTAATAAATTTTAAGGGCTCACAGTTGATACATGTGAATTAAAGTTTGAAGTTTAGTCCACATAGGACTAAACAAAAAACAGACTCAATTACAATCATGTGTATGGAATAAAAAGCCACATGCACGCGTCGAGCCGAGCCGGTGGTGACGGTAATGACAAACGTTAATAAGCTAATGTAAAAAGGCCATTAAATGCTGTTAATTTTCATTAATTATTGTCTCTCCTAGCGTTGACATAATAAGAGTAGTTCCATCCCGTGTTTTAATATTTATCTATCACAGTCTACCACCATAGTCTGTCATCTCTAGTTTAAGATATCTATGCGCACGGATTGCTTAAACTAGCAGGCCTCTAATACTCCTCTCACCCAAGAACCTGCATAGGTAGATAGGAGATTAAGTTTTTGGAGAGTGCTTTCGACTCCACTACTCCTACAACTGTTTTAACTACATCGGTAATATTAGCTTGGACTATCATGACTGATTCTGCTTTAACATCAGAATGACGATTGACCATAACAATATATCCAACGCTACTAGAGCTGATTGTGTATCTGGATCTCACACCGATGGTACCGGTGGTTTCTCATTTGAATATTTGCTTTTATCTTTGATGTTAAATATGTTTGTAGATTAAATACTATGCTAAACATGTTGTAAAGAATCACTGTCATATTTATTATACTAAATTTCTGGATTAAAATATTTCGTTGGGGCTGTACGGAAGCGGTGGCAGCCGGAGTAGGACGAACGCGAAGGTGGAGCAGGCGGACAGCGGTTGGCGGCTGTGTCGGCGCCGCGCCCGGTGAGGCAGCTGAACTGGAAGCTGAGGTCTCTGTTGCGGTCGAAGCGGCGGCGTGCTGGTGGCGCGGCGAGGTTCGGGTACGACCTGGAGAGCTACTCCCGGAACTTCGACGACGGCCACTCGTCTCCTCCCGGCTACCGCTTCAGAGCCTCTAGAGTACTTCTAAAGTAGCTAGCTAGTTAGAGAAACTCAATCTTGTTCTTGTCCTGCCATTGCTGGGATAGGAGAATCTAATACTGGATCTGCTAGTGTAGCTGTAACTAAAATTCTACATTACTTTTGTTAATACAATTTACCTTTCTGTAATGCCATAGATGAGATAGTGCGTATGTTACTCATGTAGATGATGACAAAAGTAATGGAGAAAATTAAAAAAAACAGCATAATTTGTAGGGGTATGTGTTTGTAATTGTATAAACTGATTTCATTTTTCGAAACTGAAACCATTTCACAATTCACACCAGGCCCATTATTTTGCCGACAAGCCCGTCAACTGAAGAGCCCATCTCCTTTCACCCAAGGCCCAAGCCCATCATGGTCACCTCGTGACGTCATCGACACACGTCACCCTTCGTCCTTCCCCACCCGTCCCGTCTCCCTCACGGCTTCTCTTTTGCGGCCCGCCTCTCCTTTCTCCTTCTCCCCCACGACACCGCCGTGGACGCCGAGGATTACACTCACGAGTACGGAGGCGCGCGGAAAATCCGGCGGATCCACCCAGCTAGGCTGAGCATCCCGGCGCAGCGCCGCCGCTGACGAGGCAGCGGAACCCTAGGCGCGGGAGCCTAGCCCGGAGGAGTGAGGAGGAGGTAGAAGGCCGAGGAGCGGAGGAGGCACGATGCTGTTCCAGGTGGGAGGGCAGGGGGCGCGGCCCACCTTCTTCGAGATGTCCGCCGCGCAGCAGCTGCCGGCCAGCCTCCGCGCCGCGCTCAGCTACTCGCTAGGGGTAAGTAGATGGCCTCGCTCCTCCTCTTCCTCTCCCCCAATTCGACCCAAATCGCTCGGAGTAAGGTGACTTCGCGAGGTGTAGTTTCGCGGCACGTGTGGGATTTCTAGGGATAGTAGGATAGTGTCACTTGTCGTTACAGCGCATTGTTGTGATCTAGCTCAAACAATTGGAGATTATCGAAGGGCGCGGGCTCTGCTTGTCTTCTGTGCCAGATTTCGCTGGTGCAGGCTCGGAGTATAGTTGATCAGTGCTAGCTTATATGCAATTTGCAATGTGACGGTATATGCAACTTGCAATTTGCCGTTACAGAAATTGCTTCTGCTAGTGGTTATTACAGTTTAGGTTGTTTGGCTAGCTGCACTGACTTAAGACATTCACTGGGATTGTTGCGATATGCGGTTGCATTGAGCATACTTCTTCTAGAGGACATTGAGCTCACATGATGTTGTTCATTATGCTAGACAGATAATACTCCTATTAACTTGGTTATTGTAAGGTCATGTTTAAGGAAAAATGTAAATGTGGCCAAATGACGCACTTAAAATATCATCCTAATATCTTGAGTGGTTGGGGCCACCTTGAAGGCGAAGTGTTTTGTAGAGCATCCTTGGAACCTATGTAGAAGTATATCTGTGAATAAAACCAGATAATATTGTTGAAAAGTACTCAATACAGTGGTCGTCACTGGCCATAAAATAGCCAAGAGGATTACATGCAGAAGGGAAGTTTTTGAGTTGTTGTACACAACAAGATAGGTCCTTTACCTCGCATAACATACCGTCAGAAGTATAGTATAAATTCTGCTCTATCTGGTACACAAGGATTGTTGCATACGCAGCTAAATACATAACTGCGCTTTTACTAATAGTTGTTTGGGAAAAAATATGCCTAAATAATGGAGAGCGACAAAGCAGAGTTTTATGTAGTATATGCATCACTTTTACTAAGAACAAAATTCGTGACTGGAGGTAGCCCTTTTTTCAGTTGATGCTTTTTCCAAATTCCAGAACTATAACACTTAATTTGTGTTTAATTTTAGTTCATCATGCCTCTTATATAGAGTTCTAACTAACTCATATTATTACTCACAGGTTTTTGCACTAAGACGGCCAATATTACATAAAGTTTTAGATTATGAGGATGAATTCTTTGCTTTGTTAATGGCTGTCCTTGAGTCCCATAGTTTGCAGACAACAGGTTTGCCATCACAGAAACATATGGTTCTTTTGCTGTAAAGGATTTGCAATGTTCATGACCTCTGCACTAGCTTTTTCTTTGAGACATGTCAACGTCACTGTATTTGATTATAACTGTCCTTTATAATGCCTTTCAGATGGTTCTTTTTCTGAGTCATTGTATGGTCTTAGGCGGAGACCTGTCAAGGTTTCAGTAAAGAGTAGTTCTGGTGCAGAATCCAGCGATAAAGCCTATGATTCTGCTCTAAGGAAGTGCCAGAAAGTCTTTTCTGTTGTTTTTTTGGTATGATGTTGTCTAGCAGCTTTAGTGCCAAATATTACTGCATTTTTTATTGCCTTTGTTGTATTCGTGGTAAACATAGTTTGGCTTGTGCTGTTTTGCTACTGTGTTTGCAACTACTGCCAAAATCTATGAAATTGGTACCTCTCTCTACCAATTTGATTTAAATTGGTTTATCATTAGTTGAACACCTAGAAACAAAACTAAACATGTTAACCTTGTGAGATTTTCCATTGTTCTATTATGTACCCTGAGCTGCTCTGGCCTTGTTTATCAACATTTTATAACTGAGACCAGTGCCTGGTTTGCTTTTACTATATAGTACTCCAATATGTGAATCAGAGTGCCCTTTTGTTTAGTTACCGGCTCTGGTACTATTCCTGGATCTCTGTGTTCAGTTTTTTTCTTATTGAAAGTTGAGTATTCAATCTTGCTTTGGTCTATTGTCACTTGGTAATGCTATTTGTCATCTAATAGCTTCTCTAATATCTTCTTTCCCCCCATTTTTATGCACTGTCTGCTGGTAATTGATCCTGTCATCCTTGCATGTGTATTCAGCACCATAACTTAATATAGTTGTTGAATGCATCGTCAATGCACTTTGTGAAACTGTTATTTTTTGCTTTTATGATATAGTTTCATCTGTTACCTCAGTGACTCAAGTAAAACAACAGACATAATATATATGCATCACTATCAAAATGCTCATAAAAAGATTCAAAGTGTGTCACACATTTTGTTTTATGTTATGATGAAATTTCTTGGGTGTGTAATATTTATTTTATTTATGTTGTTCTTAATATCTATGCAGGTTGTTTTGCCATATTTCAAGTCAAAGCTGCAGTCCATATATAACAAAGAAAGGGAGGCTAGGTTGCAGGCAAGCCTTTGGGGTCACGATGATGTTAGATTTGATGAAGCCGGCCTTGTTTCAGATCAAGGGGAGACTTCTCAAGCACAAGTTGAGGCTACAACTGGAGAAGTGTCAAATGTGGCACGTATTAAGAAGAATTTTGCGGCATTAATAGGTGCTTGCTATCCATGGATTCATGCAACCAATGAAGGTTTGCACTACCCATATGCCTAGACATCGTGTATAAATCATATGTATTCCTGCTTTGTACCATTGCTATTTATTTCGGATATCTTCTTACAATTGCGTAATTTTCAGTTAATACCAATAATGAATGAGGTCATTCCAGCAGCCCAACATTTGTTTCTTTTGTATAACCTGCTTTTTATTGGTTTTATCCTTCTGTTTTGCTGTGTGAGTGGTTGCTTTGTTCTAAACAAATTGAATTACATAACTGTGCAGTGCTGATCTGTTTGTTTCATCAGGTGGGCTACACGGGTACTATAACTTTTACTTACCAGGTCTTGCATTGATTTTCAGGTCTCTCATTTGCTTACCAACTGCTGTATTTGTTGGATGGTACTGCATTTTATAGTCCAGCACTGCATGTGCTTGGACTTCATGTTTGTCGTGCTACAGGACAAGAACTGGTATGATGCTTACTAATTTGTGTCAGTGCCTTGACTATTGGTTAGCTCAACATTGCAGAAACCTATTTCGAAATCCTATTACCATGATACAAATGCCCTACTTTCTTTCTTATGAGTTTTCCATCATTGTCCTTTTTAAAAATCCAAGGAAGCATGATCAGATTGCAAATTGAGTTATGTTTTCAAATTCAGATGGTTATCTTGCATTTTGCTAATTTGTTTTCTATTGGTTTTTCTTGACAAAGTAGATCGATTCATCTTCTAGGATATCAAGAATCAGAAATCGTGAACTTGAAAGACTTCGTGGACCTCCATGGCTGAAGGTAGTAAAGTACTGTATTACCACTACTGAAATAGTGGCTTTGCTCAAGTATGAGTCGTTTAATAATAACGCATAACACTAATATTTGGATATTTTCCTGCAGACCATGCAAAGGGTGTTACTTAACTGTATGTACACTAGCCTAGATTATGCACAAACTGGTTTGATTGCTGCAGTTTTCTTTTTCAAGGTCGGTTCTCCAATTTTCTGCTCTAGGAATTTAAGTTCTCTGTTTGTCTTGTATAAATGTTCTTTCAATGGTTAATCTATTTTGATAGAGCTGTTTCATAGTGATGTAAGCATGCTTGAATTGAATCTTCATGCCATATGTATTGGATTGAACTTTTATAATTTGTTTTCCTTGCACACTCTCTTTATGTTGAATTTTCTCTATTCTCCCTACAATGGTTGCAATGTTTTCCCCCATAGCGCTGCACTAATGTTCTCTATCCGGTGACCTACCTAGATGATGGAATGGTGGTATCAATCTGCTGAGGAAAGAATGTCAGCTCCAACTGTATACCCCCCACCCCCTCCTCCACCGTTGCCAAAGGTATATATGTTGTATGCTTAGTCCATATCTGCAAAAAGCAACTACCCTTCTCTGAAATCTCAATTTGCAGTAACATGGTGAACAGAACTCTTGATTTTGCCAATGTGCAGTGGGATATATTTTATGGTTTTAATGGTTTAAACTTTTTATAACCACTGTTTGATATGGGTGTTTAATTCTTTCATCAGGTTGCTAAAGATGGACTTCCCTTGCCACCTGACAGGACACTGTGTCCTCTATGCTGCCAGAAGCGCAATAACCCTTCTGTTCTTTCTGTTTCTGGTTTTGTATTCTGCTACAGTTGCATTTTTAAGTCAGTCTCCCAGGTAGATTACTGTCATAAGAAGCTTTCCATTATTATGGTCAGAAAGAAGCAGCCCAATATCTTAGCTGTCTATCGTTTGCTAACTTGACCTTGTTTTGCTCTACAGCATAAAAGGTGCCCCATTACATTGATGCCTGCTACAGTAGAACAAATTAGGCGCCTCTTTCATGATTTATAGTTTGATTAGACAGAACTCACTCTGCTTCCCAAAGATCAGCGGAAGCTGGTTATACAAAATCATACTATGCGGCTATCCATTTTTGTTGAAAAGACCACGAGGAACTCAGCCCGGTTCCCCCTGACACTCAACTCAAGACATGGTCAGAACGGATGCTGTTGATTCTTCCCCACATTAGGAAATTCTATGTTCATACAACACTTGTTCTTTTTATTCTGTTGAAACTGGGCGGTAAAACATGCACAACTCGAGATTTTGATACTGATGTAGTACAATTACTGTACTAATTTACTTAGACGAGGTGAATGTTTATCCACTGAGAGGTCCTTGCCCACCTGTGCCAATTTGAAGCCATGTAAAGCCTATATTTTTACTTTCTTCTCCTTGAAGGAAAAATGGTTGTATTTCTGAGGATGATTTGTAGAATTATGGACGAACCTATATCATTCATTAAAGCTCTCAACTAATTAAGGGTTACGGCTCAATTTCCTTATCTGCTGGGAAATTCTTAGACGCCTTTACCTCACAATAGAGTGGTGTTAGAGGCGTAGGCGTTGATGATGGTTTACCGTCTTTTTATGGAGAGTGTAAGTTTCAAAAAGAGGGTTATTTTCAGGTGCATGGAGAGAGTTTGCATTGCAATGCTCCTAGCCTGTCGATCGCGACTGAATTTAAAATTAGAAGTAGACAGTGAATAGTAATCTAGCCTGTCGATCGTGGGGGAGTTTAAGACTGAGAAGTAGATAGTGAGTATCCAGTTTATGAAAATCTAGAAAAATTACTAACTTCTGGCTTCCTGTTCGTTTTCTTTATGGAGCAGTTGGGGAGTTTTAAGACTTGAGAAGTAGTAGACAGTGAGTAGCTAGTTTATGAAAATATAGAAAAACTAGTTTTCCAACTTCTGGATTCTTCTACATTTCCTCTATGGAGCATTTAGGAAGTCTAAGTATATAGTGAGTAGTCGGTTCATAAAAAACCTAGAAAAACTAGTTAGAAATTATTTATTTTCTCTATAGAGTGGCTAACACAGGAGGAAGGATGGGTGAAACGGGATTGCGGTATAAGTGTGGCCATTGAACCATAAAATTATAAAATTATATATTTGTTTAATATATGATCACTTAAAGTTATAGTTATACCATATAAATTACGAACTATCTCGGTTTTAACCATAGATTTGGTTAAGAAGTTAATGATTCTTTATACTACATGCCAAATAGATATATGTATGGAAATACGATAATCACCGTATTATAAAAAGGGTAATTTCCGTCCGAATAGGTAAAACAACGAAATCGTTTTTATTCTCATTTCTATAATAATGTTCGACCAGTAAAAAATCGGAAAGGAATGTCGGTCGGCCTGGAATTGTCGTGACCGTTTTCACCCCTACTTCCGGCCCGTTCTAGATAGGCCGGGACGGTCTACGAGAAATAAATAAACCGGCAGCTCGTGGACTCGTGGGCCGTAACCCAGGTGAAAACGCAGCACATCTCCTTCGCCAACGCGGCCATATCCAACACGCAACTCTCCCATCTCAACTCCACCCAGAAGCCGAAGCCTTCTTCCCCTTCCCCTCCTCTCTCCCCTCAGCGGCGGCGGCGGCGGCTGCTTCCCCCTTCTCTCTCGCATCGCCTCTCGCGGCTAATTCGTTTTCCCTCGAGGAGGAGGAGGAGGAGGAGGAGGAGGAGGAGCAGAGGCGGCAGCGGAGCTGACATGGCGGAGGTGGAGGCAGCGACGGTTGCGGCGGCGGAGACCCCGGAGGTGGCAGCGGCGGCGGCGGAGGGAGCCCCGGCGGCGAAGGCGCCGCACAATCTGCAGCGGCAGTGGGCCTTCTGGTACGACATCCAGTCCAAGCCCAAGCCAGGCGCCGCCTGGGGGACCTCGCTCCGCAAGGCCTACACCTTCGACACCGTCGAGGAGTTCTGGTGGTACGTGCCGCTGCAGTGCCCCCCCCCCCCCCCGCTCGATCCGTTCCGGTCTTCGGATCTGGTGTACGTGCTGTGTTTGATCCTATCCCCTAGTTCATATGCTTGATTGATTTAGTGGTTATGCTGTGGGTATTTCTGGTGTAGATCGGATGCTGATTATGCCTATTTGAGAACAATCTAGAATGGTTAGATGGTACTTTGGTTATTTTTTTTTCGCAGATATGTTTGTTGATAACATGGTAGGCTGCACTTTCGTCAGATCTAATTACTGGTATGCATCGATACTAATTACTTATGGCTGATTTGAAGTGTAAGCTAAGCTGCATTCTTAATTCCTAATGTTTAGGGATTCTCTTGATGCTTCCTGAAGTTCAATGCTAGTGCGATGTTCAGGGTTGCATTTATTGTTAACAGTAGTTCCCTCCCACAATAGTTTTAACTGCTGCTTTTGAATGTTCAGATTTCTCTATGGCGTTGTATTGTTGAACCAGCTGTTGATAGACTTGTCTTATTTCTATACATGATGCATGGAGTACACTTTCTAACTTCTTTCAATGGATGTTTCTGGCCTTTTGCCTTTTTATGGTTAAATATACAAGAGTATCAATTGTACAACATATGAACACACAACTATCTTTGTTGTTTACTGTTCAAGCTTGCATAGGACTTTTTGGTTTAAAGATAATTAAAACAGTTATACCTTCCAGGCTTAACGATTATAATGACATTCTATGTGTGCACATGTAGGCATAAGTATTGATACTCACTCTGTTGTATTGTGTTGGATTGTTTCTATGTTTTGGACTTTTTGTATGCTTTTCCATGCAGGTATTTCTGCCTATTATCCTCTGGATACTTTAATTTTATTGTCCTATTGCCCTATATATGCATGTTTCCTCTTCCTTTTACTTATGCTCCCTATTTCTTGTTGCAGTTTGTATGATCAGATTTTCCGTCCAAGTAAGGTGATGGTAAATGCTGATTTTCATTTATTCAAGGCTGGTGTAGAACCAAAGTGGGAAGACCCTGAATGTGCGAATGGGGGCAAATGGACCGTGCCATGTAGCAGGAAGACCACCCTTGAGAACATGTGGCTTGAAACAGTACATTTCTCTAACATCAGTGCTAAATTTGGTCTTAGGCTCAGAACTGCTTTGAAGATTTGAAGATAACATCTGTTGCTTGACCTGTCTTCTGAAGCTTCTATCAATTATGCTGACTAACTTTTGAACATGCAGTTGATGGCTCTGGTTGGAGAGCAGTTTGATGAAAGCGAGGAAATTTGTGGAGTTGTTGCTAGTGTCCGCCAGAGAGGAGACAAGCTTGCATTATGGACTAGGACTGCTAGCAATGAAGCTGTTCAGGTTGGTTTTGAAAAATACCCTGTATTATAACAACAAGACTGTATTTGTTCACATCTTTGATGCAGCAAGCAATTTAATCTGTAATACAGTGCTTTCCCATCACCAGCCAACATTAAATAAGTTGTTTAAAGCTGCCATTTCTCTTTACCACTCTGTTTATCAATGTTTTCTGCTTCACTTATTTCAATGTCTTGTTTGATACCAGTTTCTCTGCTTGTTTTATTGGAACAAATTGTTTTGTCTTGAGGCCCGGTCTATTTTTGTTTGATTGGAGTTTTAGACAATTTTAGCTATGCTTGATAGGCAAAGTACGAGATAATATGATGCTGTGTCAAAGAGACTCTTGACTCAAAAATGATTACCTGGTGCCTGCACCATGCAATACTGTTGATGCGTCTGTATGTCATCTAATTTTGTTTTCGATATATTGCATTGCATTGAGTACCGTATGATAACGTAAACACAAACATGCCTTTGCTTGTTTACCATCTGTCCATTGATGAGCATTGGAAATTTGGAATAGTACTAAAACTTTTCACATGTAGAAAGCTATAAAGTTCTCTTTTTTATGCACTTTATATCATTTTTTCATTGTTACCATTTGCCTGTGCATTGAAGGGACATGTGTTTTTTTTACTTGTGACAATATTTGAGCGATACCTTTTGAAATATATCTTCAATCATAGACCAATGATACCAGAGAAAATTAACATGCCTTTGCTATGCAGGTAAACATTGGCAAGAAATGGAAGGAGATTGTTGACTACAACGATAAGATGGTCTACAGCTTCCACGTATGCATTTAGACTGTTTTTGTTATCTCAATCGATATATTATCTGTTAGTCACCTGCAAAAGAGATCAAAGTATGTCCATACCTCATTCTATTTCGATGCTGCTCCAATGCAGGATGATGCAAAAAGGGAGAAACCAAGCAGAGGTGGACGGTACAACGTGTAAGTCATCGCGAACATCACATTTTGAATAGTGACCATCGAGTGGTGTGCCGATATCGGCAACTGTTTTTCTACAGCCTCAGCTAGTGTTGTTATTCGAGGCAATTTTCCAATCTGTTGTGTTGCTTTCGTCCCTGATAGCTTATGAAAAAGATACAGAGATGCTGAAGATTTTGTACGCCACTTAATTTTCCTCTTAACATGCTTTAACAACCAAGAGAAGCCATGGCAACATAGTCGTACCTGAGGGCGTACACTATTTGCCTTTTTAGTGCAAGCATCGCTGCATTGTCTGTTGTCTGCACATTTGAGCCGCATTGAGAACCCCGGCGAGAAAAGAAAAAGATTTATAAGCTGGTGTTGCTTCTAAGTGCTAGTTTTTCCCAGACAGCATTGTAGATGTGATTGGTTTGTACGGACTGTTTCATCTGGCGGATTCGGTTCTGCACAAACGTGATTGGTGTTGCTCACGTTTAAGCCTAGAAAGAGAGATCCTGTGTGTCGGCGTGCGCCAACTCTAGTCTCCCTGAAATCGCAATGCGTGCTAGGTCAGGCATCGCAACCTCGCAGGATGTCATGATCTCATCTCGTGCTCTCACTGCACGGGTTCAGATGTTACTCTCCCTCGGTGATACGCGCAGTGCCTTCGCGCCTACACGAGCCTCCCTCCCGTCTCCTCGCACCGCACCATCTCACCCGAAAAGCGCTGAGGCGTCACCGCAAACCCACCACCAAGCTGCACATCCACGTCCCTTCACCGTCGGCCGTCCCAGCTCTCCGTCTCTCTCTCGCCACAGTTGTCGTTTTTGCTTCAGGAGCACTGCGAGCCCTGGACACATTTCCCTCGCGCCTCGTTGCGATGTCACCTACGATTCGCGGCAGCGGCGGCTTGCTTTCGAAGCGAGGCATGGCGGTGGCGCGGCCGCGTGCCTTGGCTTGCGCTCTAATCAAGCCGGGACGCCCCAACTCACGGTTGGTGCGGGACGCCACTCCGCCACCTTACCGCCCCCCGCACCTGATCGACCAGGTGCTATATCACGTCCTGCCTAGCTCGCCGCCTCCACCACGCCCACGTCGCTTCACCGTTACCTCGCCTCCACCCCGCCATGGACACCGGCTCCGTCGTCGCCGGCTCCCACCAGCGCGACGAGCTGCACGTCATGCGCTCCCACGAGGAGGTACCTACACTGTGCACGCGTCATCGTATCAACCATGCATCGCTTGCAATGCTTGTCGCTGATTTGATTGGTGTGGTGTGATGAGCAGAAGGGGAAGGTGAGGAGCGCCGACGTGAAGACGTGCAGGGTGTGCGGCGAGGAGGTGGCGGCGAGGGAGGACGGGCAGCCGTTCGTGGCGTGCGCCGAGTGCGGGTTCCCGGTGTGCCGGCCATGCTACGAGTGCGAGCGCGGCGAGGGCACCCAGTGCTGCCCCCAGTGCAACACCCGCTACAAGCGCCACAAAGGTAAGTACACGATCCCCCAATGCCGTCCAAGTGATCACAAATTCACAATTGGCACAAGCTTGAGCTTGACAAAACGTGTCTTGATCGTCTCGATCGATCGCAGGGTGCCCCCGGGTGGGAGGGGACGAAGACGACGGCGGGGAGATGGACGACTTCGAGGAGGAGTTCCAGATCAAGAGCCCCACCAAGCAGAAGCCCCACGAGCCCGTCAATTTCGACGTCTACTCGGTGAGAGCTCGACTTGATCGCCATTTCTGACAGCAAATTGCTGCTGCAATCATGTGTTTGTCAAGTGTCAACTGAGGCCAAACCTGTGTCGATCTTTTATTGCAGGAGAACGGCGAGCAGCCCGCGCAGAAGTGGCGCCCCGGCGGCCCGGCGCTCTCCTCCTTCACCGGCAGCGGTCAGTAGTACTCGGCTAAATCGTGCGAAAAAATACATCAGTTTTTAGTGTACCAGTTTGTCTGAAGATGAGTGTGAAATTGCAGTGGCTGGTAAGGATCTGGAGCAGGAGAGGGAGATGGAGGGGAGCATGGAGTGGAAGGACAGGATCGACAAGTGGAAGACGAAGCAGGAGAAGAGGGGCAAGCTCCACCGCGACGACAGCGACGACGACGACGACAAGAACGACGACGAGTACATGCTGTAAGTACTTCCAAAGATCTAGCTCTTGATTTGGGAATTTTGGACTGGCCGTGATTTGATTTTTGGCGCGAAAATGTTGCTCTGATGGTGTGCAGGCTCGCCGAGGCGAGGCAGCCTCTGTGGAGGAAGGTGCCGATCCCGTCGAGCAAGATCAACCCGTACCGGATCGTGATCGTGCTCCGGCTGGTGGTGCTCTGCTTCTTCCTCAAGTTCCGGATCACGACGCCGGCGATGGACGCGGTGCCGCTGTGGCTGGCGTCTGTGATCTGCGAGCTGTGGTTCGCGCTGTCGTGGATCCTCGACCAGCTCCCCAAGTGGTCGCCGGTGACGAGGGAGACGTACCTGGACCGTCTCGCCCTGCGGTACGAGCGCGACGGCGAGCCGTGCCGCCTGTCGCCGATAGATTTCTTCGTCAGCACGGTGGACCCGCTCAAGGAGCCTCCCATCATCACCGCCAACACCGTGCTCTCCATCCTTGCCGTCGACTACCCTGTCGACCGCGTCTCCTGCTACGTCTCCGACGACGGCGCCTCCATGCTCCTCTTCGACACCCTCTCCGAGACCGCCGAGTTCGCCCGCCGCTGGGTCCCCTTCTGCAAGAAGTTCACTATCGAGCCCCGCGCCCCCGAGTTCTACTTCTCCCAGAAGATCGACTACCTCAAGGACAAGGTCCAGCCCACCTTCGTCAAAGAACGCCGCGCCATGAAGGTACCTTCCATCCGCCATTGCTGCCAAGAACCACACCTTCGAATCTGCGATCGTTCTGCTCTAATGGCGGTCTCCGGCGATGTAAATTGTTGCAGAGGGAGTACGAGGAGTTCAAGGTGAGGATAAACGCGCTGGTGGCGAAGGCGCAGAAGAAGCCGGAGGAGGGCTGGGTGATGCAGGACGGGACTCCATGGCCGGGGAACAACACGAGGGATCACCCGGGGATGATCCAGGTGTACCTGGGAAGCCAGGGCGCCCTCGACGTCGAGGGGAACGAGCTGCCGCGCCTGGTGTACGTGTCCCGTGAGAAGCGGCCCGGGTACAACCACCACAAGAAGGCCGGCGCCATGAACTCCCTGGTCCGCGTCTCCGCCGTGCTCACCAACGCCCCCTTCATCCTCAACCTCGACTGCGACCACTACGTCAACAACAGCAAGGCCGTCCGCGAGGCCATGTGCTTCCTCATGGACAAGCAGCTCGGCAAGAAGCTCTGCTACGTCCAGTTCCCCCAGCGCTTCGACGGCATCGACCGCCACGATCGTTACGCCAACCGCAACGTCGTCTTCTTCGACGTGAGTGTCTCCTTCTTTCTTCTCCGGCGCCGGCGGTGGCGTGGCCTGAGCTGACCTTGTTCGTTCTTGGTGCAGATCAACATGAAGGGGCTAGACGGGATCCAGGGGCCGGTGTACGTGGGGACGGGGTGCGTGTTCAACAGGCAGGCGATGTATGGCTACGACCCGCCGCGACCGGAGAAGAGGCCGAAGATGACGTGCGACTGCTGGCCGTCGTGGTGCTGCTGCTGCTGCTGCTTCGGCGGAGGCAAGCGCAAGGCGCACAAGAACAAGAAGGACGGCGGCGAGGGCGGCCTCGACGAGCCCCGCCGCGGTGTTCTCGGCTTCTACAAGAAGCGGAGCAAGAAGGACAGGCTCGGCGGCGGCGGCGCGGCGTCGCTCGCCGGAGGGAAGAAGGGGTACCGGAAGCACCAGCGCGGGTTCGAGCTGGAGGAGATCGAGGAGGGCCTCGAGGGGTACGACGAGCTCGAGCGATCCTCCCTCATGTCGCAGAAGAGCTTCGAGAAGCGGTTCGGCCAGTCGCCGGTGTTCATCGCCTCCACTCTCGTCGAGGACGGCGGCCTCCCCATCGGCGCCGCCGCCGACCCCGCCGCCCTCATCAAGGAGGCCATCCACGTCATCAGCTGCGGCTACGAGGAGAAGACCGAGTGGGGCAAGGAGGTAATCAACCACCACTAACCACTCCATTAATCTCCAAAAAATTTCCGCATTTGCACCAGCCGGGAATCGAACCCGGGTCTGTACCGTGGCAGGGTACTATTCTACCACTAGACCACTGGTGCTCGCCAGGGATAGAACTGACGAAATGTTTCCATGTACATACACAGATTGGGTGGATCTATGGGTCGGTGACGGAGGACATCTTGACGGGGTTCAAGATGCACTGCCGGGGGTGGAAGTCGGTGTACTGCACGCCGGCGAGGGCGGCGTTCAAGGGGTCGGCGCCGATCAACCTGTCAGACCGTCTCCACCAGGTGCTCCGGTGGGCGCTCGGCTCCGTCGAGATCTTCATGAGCCGCCACTGCCCGCTCTGGTACGCCTACGGCGGCCGCCTCAAGTGGCTCGAGCGCTTCGCCTACACCAACACCATCGTCTACCCCTTCACCTCCATTCCCCTCCTCGCCTACTGCACCATCCCCGCTGTCTGCCTCCTCACCGGCAAGTTCATCATCCCCACGGTAACCAAACGCCTCGGTCTCATCTCGATTCTGTAGTACTGATCCATCATCAATGGCGATGAACTGATCGATCGATCTTGGGTGTGTACGTAGCTGAACAATCTGGCGAGCATATGGTTCATAGCGCTGTTCTTGTCGATCATCGCGACGGGGGTGCTGGAGCTTCGGTGGAGCGGGGTGAGCATCGAGGACTGGTGGAGGAACGAGCAGTTCTGGGTGATCGGCGGCGTGTCGGCGCACCTGTTCGCCGTGTTCCAGGGCCTGCTCAAGGTGCTCGGCGGCGTGGACACCAACTTCACGGTCACCTCCAAGGCGGCCGCCGACGAGACCGACGCCTTCGGCGAGCTCTACCTCTTCAAGTGGACGACCCTGCTGGTGCCGCCCACCACGCTCATCATCATCAACATGGTCGGCATCGTCGCCGGCGTGTCCGACGCCGTCAACAACGGGTACGGCTCGTGGGGCCCGCTCTTCGGGAAGCTCTTCTTCTCCTTCTGGGTCATCGTCCACCTCTACCCGTTCCTCAAGGGGCTCATGGGGAGGCAGAATCGGACGCCCACCATTGTCGTGCTCTGGTCTATCCTCCTCGCCTCCATCTTCTCCCTCGTCTGGGTCAGGATCGATCCCTTCATCCCCAAGCCCAAGGGCCCAATCCTCAAGCCATGCGGAGTCGAGTGCTGAGCTTGAAGCTGCTTCTTGCTTGCTAGATTGCACACTCTGTCTCTGCATTTGCAAGATCTTCTATGGAGTATTTTGACTAGTTCATGTAAAAGATTTTGAGAGTGGGATAAGTGTTTTGGGGTAAATTTGTAAGAACTGAGGTGGAGATTACTCGAATTGAAGAACATTTGTTTCTGAATTTTTCATTAAGCTTACTCCAATTGAAGAACATTTGTTTCTGAATTTTTCATTAAGCTTTAGGTGCATGTAAATTCAGCCCAGTGATGAGCATATATTCTGCCCAAAAGTGATCATAAAATTGGCTCATAATTGCAAGTCAATTCGGCACAAAAAGAAAGTGAATACAGCACCAAATATATGTCAATTGAGCCCATTAGTGAATGTCAGTTAGGCCCAAATGTGCACGTCAATTGGCCCAGCCGTGCTTTCAATTTTAGCCCGTAGGTGCGTGTGAATTCGGCAAAAAAGTGGTCTTAAATTCGGCCCAAATTATGGAGCAAATTCAGTCCATAGGTGCGATTTATCCTATAGTCAGTGTAAGTTCTGTCCAAAAGAGAGCATAAATCCGATCATAGTTGTATTTTAGGCCTAATATACGGGTCAATTTGTTCCATAAGATCTCGCACTTTTGTTCCAAATATCCAGTCTGGCCAGTTGGTTTGCGTCAATTCGGCCCGTAATTTCACATTAATTCGGCCTATAAGTAATCGTCAATCTAGCCCAGACGTGCGTGTAAATTGAGCCCAAAATAGGCGTAAATTTGCTCCATCAGTGAGGACAAATTCGTCCCTAAAGTTAGCCGAGAACATGCATAAATTCAAGAAAAAGTCCATTTTACATCAGTCAAATGCGTCAGTTTGATTTACATATCTAACATAAAGTGTCCCTCAAGTTTATCGGTGGTTTTGATTGAATAGTAGTTTATACTATGTGAAGCTTACGTGATATATTGACTGATATTTACCCTATGTAACATCTATGTGTTATTTACATGGTATCATAGTTAAAAAATAAAAAAGAAAAAAAAAACCCTCATGTAAAGCCTTAAAAAATAAAAAACCTTCAGTGACTACACATACATATCATTGACATCTAACTCTTCTTTCTTTTCTACCTTGCTATCTTCATCCTCATCTCAGAAAGACAGGCTGTAGAGGAGCAAGACAGCTTAGCGATTGGAAGCAACAGAGGGAGCCTAACAATGGTGGCGGCGGCCTACCTGTCACTCATCACCGCCTCCTTACTCTTGAGCCTGATGGCTACGGTGGAGTAGTACTTATTGGCGGTGACACACTTGCCACCCATTGTAGCCTTCTAACCCTCGAGCAACTGTAACCACCTTCTCTTGTCACGTCCTAGGCTCGATCTGTACGGTGTCGTCTAGGTATTGATATGAGCGGAGGAGTTTGGGATCACCCTCCAATGTTGCCGTCTTCCCCTCACGTCCTGCTGCTAGGCAAGCTAAGCCATTGCAGCCATCGGTTGGCCTCTTCTCTAGCACCGTTTTTGTTGGCTCTTTATTATCGGTGGTGGTAAAGGACAATTAGGGTGGTAATGCCACTGCCACCATCGTCTAGCCTTAGGTCAAGATAGTTAGATATGCCAATGCCCCTAGCATATTCACCACCATCACCGCTGCAGTAGTGACCTTCCCTAAGCTTATGGTCATCTCCGTGGTGCATATGGCGGTAGTCGCTGAGGCTAACACGGGCCTCATGAGCGAAGGCAAAGCTAGAGCTCACCACTATAGTGCATGAGGGTTAGAGCAAGCACATCCTTCTCTACCACCAACGGGAAGCAAAAAGTCGACTGCCTTCTCTTGCTGCCTGCTATGATTTCGAGGCCACCTGCTCTACCAAGTGCCGTCGTCGTAGAAGTAGTGAGGTATGGGCGACCGCCTTTGGGCTTCAAAGAGGGTAGAGGGAGGGTGAAGCGAAAGAAAACCAGCTAAAATCTGCATCTAATATTTTTAATTATTTTTTGATTGATTTTTATTTTTTATTTTTTCTAATGTTATATAGAGTGAAGATTAAGTAGCACAGTGAATTTTTTCTGCATCAATTGGGCCCAAAACTGAGTACATTCTTCTCATAATTACATGATTTTTTGCCATAGTTCTGTACAGTTGGGTCCAAAAGTGCGCGTTAATTTGGCCCAAATGTTATTTCATTAAGCTTTATATGTCATCACAAAACTATACAGATGCTACTGCGCTAGTACTAATCAAACTCATTAGCACAAAGAATCGATTTTTTGTCACATTTTTTTTTCTCATTTGTGAGAATTAGTCAGGTACTCAGGTCGCCTATCCTGATCGTGTCGAACGGCCAGTCCAGGATCGGTCTCTCGCGAGCGACGAGCTCCTGTGCGACGGCGCGCATCGGCGGCCGGGCGTCGGGGCTCATCGGGACGCACGACAGTGCCACACCATTTCTACTATTCTAATTATAATACTAGTAATATAATTCCTGCGTTTCTTTAACCATAAGTATATAGCTATTTAAATATATTAGTTTACAGGATATACGTTTTACCTTTAATTCGTAAGAAGCGCTACCTGTCACATAGATTATCTACCTCCATGCACTATCTGGTGTGTCACACTAGTAGTAGTGAGAGGAGTCTCTTGATATTTTTAAAGACGAGTAGAGATAATAAATTTATTTTAGTTTTAAATTTTCATTTGTTATACGAGCACTATAATGTCCCACATAAACATTATCATCAAACCATCGCAATTATTATTACCACCTTATTCATTAGTCTTAATCTACTATATCTATATCTACCTGAGAACTTTAATTGGTCCTTAACTGATTAGAGTTGTCACTATTTTTTAATGGACACCACTCAAATTTCAACCAACCGTCTTAGTCTAAAATAGTTTTTTTATTTATTTTGGATTTTCGCAGAAGTTTTTATACCACTTGCAAGATGGCAAATTATGTCTCATCCACTTCTTTTCTCAATAATCATCACTACCTAGTTGATTAGCTCTCATATATCCTAGTTGACAAATATGAGATCTTTATTAAGCATGGCTAAGCTTTATTAATAGTTAATTAGGAACTTAAATATAATTATGAAAATTAAGGTACATGATAATAATATCAAGAAAGTCTTAAATACAATGTAGGTGTGCGGAACCGATGACGCTCCGGGACATCCGAAGCGCGGAGCAGGGCCTGATCCCCCGCGAAGCCACGTGGGCCAGCGACCACGGTAACGGTACCGTTAGTACCAGCCTCGATAGATCGGATCGAACTAAGACAGTATGAGACCGGGGGCTAACGACATGAAGACGATGCAGGCCTAGACCGAACGTGACGATGAGGGAGGAAAAAACGATGTCATCGTCTAACGGCCGAATGTCCAACACAAGCCTACACCTAAACCTATTGGTCGCTCTAGCTAATAGGGAACAAGACTCGTTAGATATCGACGCCAGCCATGTCAGACGTGAGCCCTAAAAGATCAGACTGAACCGAGACAGTATCAGGAAGCGTCCGATGTGTCCGGATTGATCTCTAGCGGATCGTTAGACGATAGCGAAATGGATGTGAGGCCTACAATGAGGATAACTCATTGGCAACTCACTCCGATGAGACACCACGTGAAGACCTGCCGAGGCGCCGGCTCGAACCACCGTTGTTGATCTCGTAGGTCGAACCTAACCGATACAGCATGAGACCGTTGACTGAGGAGGGAGCCCGACGCACCGACGATCCTCACGCAGATGTGATACGGTATGCTTGATCGGGCTATAAGGAATCGTATAAAAAGACACACCGGCTCTAAAGCCGATGCCGTTTTAGATATGGTGGGCAATGAACAAGGAGTGGGGCTTGATCCTCCCACAGCACGAAACCCATCGTCCACCGTGACACCGCCATTAGCACCGATCTCGAAGATCGGAACTAACCGAGACAGTAAGAGACCGAGGCCAATGACAATGGGACGGTGGACTCCAGATCGATCGTGCTGAAGGAAGGGTGGAGGGAACCCATCGGCTAGCTAAGTCGATGAGAGGATATTTCTGAAGATATGCATGCATCATCTAGAAAGCCGATGTATCAGGCGTGATGTTCGATGGAAGTCTCTGAAAACAGGTGCGTATTGGTTGAGGAACCGATACGCTGGGCATGTTGCTTAAGGTATAGATAACTCATCGGCTAACCACTCCGATGAAACGTCGGGCAGAGATCTACAGGCCTATGGCTCAATCTACTGTCGGTAGTCTCGTAGGTCGAACCTAACCGATACTGCACAGGACTAACGATGGCAGAGAGAGCTTGGTAAATCGATAGATCTTACATGGACGTGATGCGATACACTTATTTTACTAAGAGATTGAACCTAACTGATATAGCCTTAAATAGAGCAAGATATACTGGGATAGTGGTAGGACTTACTCCTTCGTCGAAGATCGAACTTAATCGATGATGCTCTGTGTCGAGAGCCAGAAACCCGCCGATAAAAATCTAGACAAGTTAGGGTGATGATACGCTAAAGTTATATTGATCGAAAGATTAATATTTTACAGGCTTCTAAGGGTCTATATTTATAACCTGTCATTATAAAATCCAACGCGGTTATAACAACCATCAGACGTTATTTTCTAAAAAATATATAAAAAATATTTAACTAAACTAACTAAAAGTTGATAAATTATGCTACCATAAAGTAGTAAATATAATCAATGATTGTAAGGAAGTCTTGTAATTGTAAATACAATTTTTGAATTATAGAGAAAATCTTGCAATTGTAAAATATTGGGCCCAAAAGCTTTGAGTAGTATTCTTTCCTGGAAGCTGGATAGCAGAACTATTAGTTCGTGTATAGAAAGAGAAATAAAAATACTTCAAAAGCTCCCAAGCTTTGAGCAATTATAACATAGACTGTTCTCGTCAAGTTTACAGATGGTGACCTCCTTCCTCGCCTACCACCCTCCTCCTCCTTCTACCTGTTAGTAGCCCAATAATAGCCCACGCTGCTGATGCTGCCACCTATCAGTATGGACACGGGCGGTAGGGATGGAGCTCAAGCTTCTCCTCCTCCAGTACGCTGATGTCACCTACCACTAGGTTCTTTGCCTCCGCCTTCTCTATCTCTTGGGTTACGGCCGACGTCACACGCGGCCGCTACCCGGACTTCCCTCCTCTCTCATTGGTGGCCTCCCATCAACGTCTTCCTTTATCATTGTTGGCTCAACCTCACATAGTGCACCGAGACAAGTGACATCACCAAGCTCCCAACCACCCATTGTCATCTTGCTTTGTGCCTCTCTCTCCCTCCCTATTCTCCCGGTTGGGAAATCTAGTGCTGTGAACGAGATGGCTGGTGGCTATGGTGAGCTAGAGGTTTGTCGCCGTCTCCTTGAGCTGCACCTAGTCCCAAGGTACTCTCTATGTGGGTAGAGCTGCTCTGCTATCGAGAAGAAAGGAAAGGGTGACAAGTGAGGAAGGAGGTCACCACCGCCATTGATGGGATCTATACCTTTAAATGCTGATGCACTAGCGGAGCAGAGAGATGGAGGGGAAGAGAGAAGATAGGGCACATGTGGGTTCCATTTTTTTGTTTTTTTCTTAAGTGGATCCCACTAGTTTTTAAATTATTTTTTGTTGACCGGATAGTCACTGTACTACCACGTAGGGTAAAAGGCTTATGTTGATTGTAGTGCCAAGTAGATGCTATATAGGACGAAAGTGTTGAGGGGATAAGTTCACCTAATAATAGTTGAGGGAGTCTGATAAAAATCAGACTCGGGAGAAAGCCTAGGATCTGGACCCAATTCTTCTTATGTATAAAGCCAGTACTGAAGTATTACACAACAAGTACACAACTGTGGGATTCTGGGAACTGTTAGGAGAAACAGGCCAGTTTGAAGTGCAAGAAATTCTTCTTTCACGCAAACAATTTAACTTTTGGACCTCCTTTGAAATGGAGAATTTTAGAGGAATTTCACGAGAATTCCACTTTAGAGGAGACCTTAACTAGTGATGCTGACGTATTTCAATTGGAGCCTCTGTTTGTACTCCTCTTTATGTTTCCTTCATCTATTATGTATTGCCACTCGGGTTGATATTCTCTTTAAGCATGTAAAAGAAAATTGTTGGATGTCTTTCTTCTTCTTTTGCGACCATTGATGTTTTACTCTTCATTCCATTTGAAGCTTCAAACATGAATGTAAATGTCCTCAGTGAGCTGGTGACAAGCTAGCGACGATACCAAACTTGCGCTAAAAAAGCCTTTCCTAGTGGCTTAACTTAGCATATGAGCTTAGGCTCAAATATCTCCGTACTGGAAAGACTTTGATTTTAGCCATATAACTAGACAACTGTCTGTCTATATATATACGTGGAGATAGTAGATTAGGTACGGAGCAGTTACCAGTACTTAGAGAGTAGTAAGCGGACAATTAACGTCAATTTTAATTGCATTGAACTGCACCCATTTTGACTTCAGCCCTTCTCGCAGTTTCTCCGCCTGCACCGCATTGTGCATTCCATGTGCTTGCCCACATCTCTCGCTACATTCATTGAGACACTCTGACACCTTCCGGTTCCATGTGATTCGTAGGTAGTAATACTGTATCTGTATCAGTATCAGATTAGCAGATCATGCAGCTGTACCAGATGGCCAATGATGTGGTACCTGACCCTTTGACTTGAGAGGCTCTCTGTTCTGACTTCTGAGAGTGTGACTGACTGACCCAAACGATTTTATGAGTATTTTGATCTGATCTTGTGCTACAGGAACCGATGAACGAGGAGTAGCAGGATCGAAGAGTCCATGGTTTCTTTCTATTTTACGTACCACGAGTAGTATTTTTTTTCTTCTTCCGGAGTTGGTGCATGCAGGCGTGCATACGCTCGCCCTGTTGCTGTTTGCCATCTCGTTAGGCTGATGGTGAGCTCATGTGATCCTATCCTGCGAATTTTTCAGCTTGAAGGTATAGCTGCATTGATAATCAAGTTGTGAAAACAACTGCACGGTTACTGTCGAAGAAAGGTCATTTGGTTAATTAATTTGTTGATGCCCGACCGGTTTGTAGTAGCAACTAGCAAATAATAGGTTGGTCTAAGACGGCAAAACGGACTAATTAAGTTCTTGCCTGTTTAGCAGCACTACACAGACTAATGAGGATGGCAACATGTTATAGACATCCAAATTTCAAAGTTGCATGACACTTACGGCACTACTAAAATATAACTAACCTCTTTTAATCTTGGTCAATATGTGTAATTTAGTACTAAAGATGATTATTTTTATTTTTAGTCTCGGTTTCAACTAAAAAATTATCTTTACTATCGGTATTAAACATATTCACCCACAGTGACATTTTTTTTATCCTAACAACTTTTTCACAATAGTAGTAGTTCTTCAACCGGTTACACATCAAATATCATTACCAAGTTGTTTTAAGCCTTCAATAAGCAACAACATCAGAATTTACTTTCGCTTTATGCACCATCACTTATCTTTCCAAAAGGATTCATCTAATCCGTACTTAAACTAAATCTTATATTCTTTGTATTATTTTTAAAATCTGAGAATGTTCTATTGAGTTTTCGCCACTTGGACCCATCGGTAGGATGTCTTAATATCGCGTCTTGTTTATATTCTTCTGCATACCAGTACATCATTTTAGCATGTGTTTTATTCCTAAACAATCATTTTAGACGTGGTATTATAAGAAAATACTACATGACCTTAGTAGAAACTCTTCTTCGAAAGTTGTCTCTCAACATCACTGGGATCATCTCATTTGATCTTATATCGAAATACCTTATAAACCAAGCATGCATATAGGTTCTCATACTCCTCACTGTGATAGAGGATACAATTATTTTGATATGAATGTATCTTCTGTACTTCCAATTCTAGAGAGCAGACTATCTATTTTACTTTGTATGTTATAGTGGGAAATTCGTTACCCTCTAGAAGAATATTTTTTTATGAGTTTCAATAACTCTTCAAATACCTTATCAATCACACCATTTGTTATTTTTCATTACAAGAATTTCAGTGTGTCAACAAACTTTTTGTGTCCCTGTTTGCAATCTGGGTATAACAAAGTTTTGTGGTCTACTAATATATCTTCCAATTTCTTTAGCTCTTTTTCACTTTTGCAGTCTTTCTTTGAATCACGCAACATCTAATCAAGATCTTCTGCAATGCCATCTTCTACAATCCCTCCTTCTGCCTCGTCCATTGTGGTATTTGCAAATCCACCGCATTGAGTCTAGTGGAGAATGTTGTTGCCTTCTTCTTCATTGTCTTCTATTGCAACCCCTCTCCTTTTGTGTTTGATCCAATAATTATAGTTAGGCATAAATCTCAAGTGTAACAAGTGGTTATAAACAATTCTTGAGGAAGAGTACTTCTTCTGGTTTTTGCAGTTTTTACATTGATAACATATAAAACCCTTAGACTTATGAATATCAGTTACTCTAAGAAAATAATTTACGCTGTCTATGAACTCCTTCGATCAATGGTTCGTGTTATACATCCATCGTCGATTCATCCTAAGCAAAGAATTACTTAAGAAAATTAATAATTTTAAATATCATAATCTCAAAAAGTGAGTGGATGAAGAGTATTACTAACCTTTATGTAAATCACTTAAATCGGTTAAATCTACAAAAATATGTGGATAAATCTGGCTATGCTTGCCCTATGACATCAGTGCCATATAGTTCCATGTAAAAATATCAAATACGATATACCGTTACTACTGTTAGATTTTTTGCATTTTTAATATTAACACATTCTCTTGTTTTTTCTATTTTTTTCTAACCCTTTATACCTTTTCCTCCATTTCCTATATTTGTCTTATTTTTCCATACTTATCATATTTTTCCTACTAGCCATGCTCTTATTAATTTTAGACTTCCTGTATTTTTCATATTAACACATGCACTAACTTTTCTATTTTACCTAATTTTCTATTCTTTTGCCTCTATTTTTTTATAATCTTCCTTTGTTTCCTCTTTTTAACCTTTTATTCTTATATTTCTTATATAATACTCGCTAGATTACATATGATTAAGATGTATTCTTATTTTCTCAAAAATTTTATTCTTTCTTATCCATATATATATATATATATTTTAAAGTATAAGTTATATATATATAGCTAAAAATACAACATCATGGAAGATAAAGTTGCTAACCTTTTAATGTCTTTGATGAGTGAAATTATCAAAAAAAAAAAACAACTTACACAAAAAATTCACGTGACATCTCCCTTGTACTTACTCTGCCCAAATTACTATGAAGTTGCTCACTGTTTATAAATAGTTTGGGCTGAAGGAGAAATAAGGGTTTAAAAGGAGATCTTGCAACTGGTACTAATATAACAGTTGCTGTCTTTTGCTGATGTAAGGTGTTCGATAACATTAGTATTGATTGGTAACATAAATCGGTGTTAATATATAGATATTTAATACTAGTTGATATCACGGTCATTAAAAATGCTTGAACATTATAACTGATACTAAAGAAAAATATTAATTTTAATACCGGGTCTTCTATTGGCCCGATATATTTGTGTTTTGATTAGTTGGATAAAAAATATTTTTCTAGTAATGATACAAACACTGTATGAAAGTTGTAGAGATTGATAACAATTTTATAGTGGATAACTTTTTTATTTGAACTCAAGAGTAATCAAAAGAATAATAATATTAGTTAGATATAAAAGAAATGCATGCTATATAGGTGATGGTAAGGAGCTTACACTTTGCGAGAGTGGTTCTGGTTCGCGAAAATTAATTTTTTTTTGTTTACCATTTTTCTCTTAAGTGACCGTATGTCAAAATCTTCAGATATAGCCGTGATAGTTCTTTTCTATTCTTTTTCTATATTTCTCTTAATTAACCATTTTTAAAAATTGACGATTTCCATATGCACTAAGCGAGTGACCAAATAAATTAGTTTTCATCTGCCTGTAAATATATATATATATATATATATATATATATATATATAATTAGTGTAGATCAGGGTTTAAAATAACCGATAGAAATTAGTTTAGATTTGATAAAACCCGGTATCTGATAATCCAGACCGCTTAATTTTTTAGTCAGGCTTAAAAAAAATCAAACTGAATTCTAAATTTTTTAAAAAAGTTTTAACAACAGTTGCCGCGAAATCGGGAGATACGGCTCGTTCGTGGGTTTTGGTTGTGGACTGGTGTAGACACCAGATCATTTATGGAACAGTCGCTTTGGGCCAAAAATTCGATCACGCGTACGCCTACGCGTGAACCAGTGCGGCCGTATAACGCAAACCCGAGCGGTCAACTCATGGCGCATTCGCGCGCGTGCCCGATCGCACCGGTCGCGACGACGCACGGTGCGGTGCATCCGCACTGTACGCGGCTGGCGCTGTGCCGCTGTCGGTATCGACCAGCTCGTCGCTGCGTGCACGCCGCCCTCCTCTCGCGCGCGCATGGCGGCAGTGCTGCCGACGAGCGCGGGGCGCGTTCTTGCTCTCGTGTTCCGACCTTCCGAGGAGTGTGCGCCGAGCTAGACAACCTGACGCCTCCAATTGCACCGTGTGACTTTGAGGGAGCTAGTGCTCGTCGACTTGCCATCTTACAGGTTATAATGCCCTGGTCATAACCGCGTGGTAATAATACTGTCACACCGTTTGGTAGCAGTAGCATCTTGAGCTAGGAAAAGTAAAAACATGCTCTCTCTCCATCCCAAATAAGTGATCACTTTGAAAAAAACGTGATGACAAATAAAGAAAAAAAATAATCAGGATGTCTCTTATCTTATTAAATAAGATGCTAATGAGTGAGAGGATAACTAGAAGTAAAATAAGGAGAAATTGAAAAGATATGTGGTATAAAAAATAAATAAAATTATACTTTTATTAAAGTAATTTTTAAGACTTGTTTTGTTTTATTTTAATGTCTTCAAATTAAATATTTTAAAAGTTATTAATAGTTAAAGTTTTAGAAGTTTGACTTTAACCCTATTCGATGATAAGGCATGAATTATCAAATTAAATTAGATAGTACTTCACAAATTTAAAATTTAAAATAACAACTTATTTTAAGACACCTGCGTATACATGATGGATCCACAGGTGTGTTTTGGTAGTTGCCATTTGCAAAGAGATCTACTAGTCCTACATGCATTCTCGCGTAACTCCGAGATAAAGATACCCGCACGCGACAAGAAGCTCTCGCAGCACGGATCACCTGTCTAATGGCGTAATCAGGTCCTGAGGTTAGGACAAAGTGGCCACGACGGATGATCGATGATGGATGGAATCTGTTTGTTCGGAGTCACGTGTGTGTGGCTCACCGGCACTCCAGAAAATGGCCTGTACGCCCGTACGTGTAGTGGAGACATGTCCTCGTATCGTAGCATCATGCATCAACCCTAGTCGTATATATATATATATATATTATTGGATCCTTTCTGTAGTGGGGACGAGATGAGTAATGCACACACGGTTTTCACGAGGAATTATTAGAAGCGGGATCGATCGATCTCGCTGAATATGGCCACGGTATAATGAGGAAGGGAATGGTGCGGTGCGATGAGTCGTTCGCATCTTGGGCTTTGATCCTCGTGGACGATCCCGACGAACACCCGCGAAATCCACTGCTAAGCCTTTTACCTGTCGAATGTCGAGTGAGATTAGCGTTATGGAACAGGCGGGCCATTTTTCTGGATCATCTTCTGCAAGAATAGCGATTCCGTTACTCCGCTTTTAATTCAATGCTACTTTTCAAGTGTTATTTAGAAGGATTTTCTAAAAACCTGTATCGATGTGCAGGGTGTCTAGCAATAGAACCGTAACAATACGCTCATTTCTAGCTCTGGACGAGCTACTCCTTACAATGAACTCACATTGAAAATACGTGAGTAGTACTCCTTGCTTTTTAGTGTTTTCAGTTTTAAACTCCATAACATCAAATTAATTTGAAAATTTTTGGTATACTTTTTTATGAACTTAATCAAACTAAAATGACTTTAACTTAAAGCGAATTATAATATGAACTGAGTGGCTAGTCAACCAGGAGATTTTTTCCGTGCAATTTTGTGTGTGCTAGTTGAATTGAATTGTACTTGTTATATAACTCTAATATCCTATTTCCATATATGTAATTAGATTTTTGAATATAATAGATATTAAACTCAAAATATAATTTTACTTCGTATACAACTCTTATATTTTATTTTTATAGATATACAACTATATTTTATTTTATACATAATCTACACCATTTAAATGCTATCAATCTAAACCATTCTAATTTAATTCCACTAAGATCTAATGACATATATTTTATTTTTTAATTAATATGGTAATTTTTAGCTCATCAATGATAGTTGTTTACATTCTGATAATGGAAAAGGAGGCTAGAGCGATAATTTTCTCGCATACATCACTACTACAGAAAGTACTAGCAGAATAAAGGCCCCTTCGGTTTAAAGAATTAAAAAAATAAAATTAAAGGAATTAAACTGTTTCTTATAAAAATTAAGCAAAAATTCTCCGTTCTGTTTAGGTCCTAGACTTGCAGACATTCACATGCAAATGCCTTGTCTCCCACTGTTTACTGTTTGATTCGTACGCATCCAACACGCGCGAGGCTCCCAGTACAAGGATGCCATCCCCACACAAGCACACCGGTTTGGACTTTGGAATTTCGACCGGATCCACCCCATCTGATCATCATCTGACACTGTGCCGACCGTACATCGCACGGCCAATACATTCCACGTGAAACACAGAACACAAAGTTCGTAACCCCCCCTATCGTGTGCACGGTCACAGCCTGTCGGAGCCGCGAACTTCGCGCAAAAATCCGCACAAAACACAACCGGAGTTCGCCATTTCTCCGGCTCTCCGGCGCGCTCCCATCCACCCAACCCCACGTGTCGCGGTCAACCCCGCCCCATTGACCGCCCGCGCGCGCAAGCGTACTACTACTAGTCTTAAAAAAAAAAAAACCGTTTCCCCGCGCGAACTCCGGCGACGAGGCAGCTGCACGAGCAGCCAAGGCAGTGATCAGCAGCCGCCGACGCCCAACGCGCGAGATGTCGCCAATGCCGCGGGGACACGCCGCGTGCCTCCTCTTCCTGTTGGTGGTCGCCGCGGCAGGGGCCTTCGCGCCGGCTGCGGATGCGGCGACGGAGGCTGACGCGCTGCTGGCGTGGAAAGCCAGCCTGAGCGACGTGACCGCGCTGTCCGGATGGACCCGGGCCGCGGCGGCGACGGTGTGCGCCTGGCGCGGCGTGGCCTGCAACGCCGCCGGGCGCGTGTCGGCGCTGCGGCTCCGGGGCGTGGGGCTCGGCGGCGGCCTCGACAAGCTCGACTTCGCGGCTCTCCCGGCGCTGACCGAGCTCGACCTCAACGGGAACAACTTCGCCGGCGCCATCCCGGCGAGCATCTCGCGGCTTCGCTCACTCACCTCGCTCGACCTCGGCAGCAACGTGTTCAATGGCTCCATCCCGCCGCAGTTTGGCGACCTCTCCGGCCTCGTCGCGCTCCGCCTCTACAACAACAACCTCTCCGGCGCCATTCCCCACCAGCTCAGCCGGCTCCCCAAGATTTCCCACTTTGACCTGGGGGCCAACTACCTGACCAACCCGAACTTCGGCAAGTTCTCGCCGATGCCCGCCGTGACGTTCATGTCACTCTACCTGAACTCCTTCAATGGCGGCTTCCCGGAGTTCGTCCTCAGGAGCGGCAACATCACCTACCTCGACTTGTCGCAGAACAGTCTGTTAGGGCCAATACCGGACACGCTACCGGAGAAGCTCCCGAATCTGAGGTACCTCAACTTGTCCGCCAATAAGTTCTCCGGCCGGATTCCGGCGTCTCTCGCCAAGTTGACGAAGCTGCAGGACCTGCGGATTGCTCCCAATGGCCTCACAGGTGGTGTCCCCGTGTTCCTCGGGTCGATGCTGCAATTGAGGATTCTTGAACTCGGCGGCAACCAGCTCGGCGGGTCGATCCCGCCTGTTCTTGGCCAGCTCCAGATGCTGCAGCGGCTCGACATCAAGAACGCTGGGCTTGTTTCAACTCTGCCGTCGCAGCTGGGCAATCTTAAGAATCTCACTTTTCTGGAGCTGTCCTTGAACCAGCTCTCCGGCGGGTTGCCGCCGGCGTTCGCCGGGATGCGGGCAATGCGGGAGTTCGGCATTTCGACGAACAACCTCACCGGTGAGATTCCGCCGGCGTTGTTCACGAGCTGGCCCGAGCTTATATCCTTCCAAGTGCAGAACAACTCGTTGACCGGAATGATTCCACCGGAGCTCGGAAAGGCGAGGAAACTGAACATCCTGTACCTATTCAGAAATAAGCTTACCGGCTCTATCCCGGCGGAGCTCGGGGAGTTGGGGAACCTGGAACAACTGGATTTGTCGGATAACTCGCTCAGCGGACCGATCCCCAGCTCGCTCGGCAAGCTCAAGCGGCTCACGAAGTTGGCGCTATTCTTCAACAAGCTCACAGGCGCGATCCCGCCAGCGATTGGCAACATGACGGCGTTGCAAAGCTTCGACGTCAACACCAACCGCCTGGAAGGCGAGCTGCCTGCCACCATCTCGGCCCTTAAGAACCTCCAGTATCTCTCCGTGTTCGACAACAACTTGAACGGCACCATCCCGCCGGACCTCGGCAAGGGCCTGGCCTTGCAAGGCGTGAGCTTTGCCGACAACAGCTTCTCAGGCGAGCTGCCAAGAAACCTCTGCGACGGCTTCGCGCTGCAGCACTTCACGGCGAATCGCAACAACTTCAGCGGCTCCCTGCCGCCGTGTCTGAAGAACTGCACGGGGCTGGTCCGTGTGCGGCTGGAGGGGAACCACTTCACCGGCGACATCTCGGAGGCCTTCGGCGTGCACCCTGGCTTGGGCTACTTGGACGTCTCCGGGAGCAAGCTGACCGGCCGGCTGTCGTCTGACTGGGGAAAATGCATCAACCTCACTCGCCTGCATGTGGACGACAATCGCATATCCGGCGGCATCCCGGCCGCATTTGGGAGCATGACAAGCTTGCAAGATCTCAGTTTGGCTGGAAATGATCTGACAGGAGGTATTCCACCTGTGTTGGGAAATCTCAGCCTCTTCAATCTCAACCTGAGCCATAACTCTTTTTCTGGGCCAATTCCGGCAAGTTTGAGCAACAATTCCAAGCTTCAGCAAGTCGATTTGTCAGGAAACATGCTTGATGGGACGATACCAGTCGCCATTGGCAAGCTCAGTGCTCTGACATTGCTTGATTTGAGCAAGAACAGGTTCTCAGGGCAGATACCAAGTGAGCTTGGTAATCTGGATCAGCTGCAGATCCTGCTTGATTTGAGCAGCAATTCATTATCGGGCGCGATCCCTTCAAACCTTGAGAAGCTGATGACTTTGCAGAAACTGTACTTGTCACACAACGAGCTCAGTGGCTCGATTCCATCAGGGTTTTCTCGCATGTCAAGCCTCGAATCAGTTGATTTCTCTTACAATCAACTCACCGGTACGATACCGTCAGGGAAGGTTTTCCAGAATGCTTCAGCTAATGCGTATGTTGGGAATTCGGGGCTCTGTGGTGATGTGCAAGGCATAACTCCTTGTGACCTCAGTTCTACCAGTTCGTCTTCTGGACATCACAAGAGAGTAGTCATTGCAACAGTTGTGTCAGTAGTTGGAGTGGTCTTACTATTAGCAACTGTCACTTGCTTCATACTGTTATGCAGAAGGAGGCCTAGAGAGAAGAAAGAGGTGGAATCTAACGCCAATGATTCTTATGAGTCCACGATCTGGGAAAAGGAAGGCAAGTTCACATTCTTCGACATCATGAATGCCACCGACAACTTCAACGAAACCTTCTGCATTGGGAAAGGAGGGTTTGGAAGTGTTTACAGGGCTGAACTCTCCGGTGGGCAGGTTGTGGCTGTGAAACGCTTCCATGTTGCCGACACAGGTGGCATACCGGATGTGAACAAAAGGAGTTTCGAGAATGAGATTGAGGCGCTGACAGAGGTCCGCCACCGCAACATCGTCAGGCTTCATGGTTTCTGCACCAGTGGTGACTACATGTACCTGGTGTATGATTACTTGGAAAGGGGCAGCTTGGGGAAGACATTGTATGGGGAGGAAGGGAAGAAGAAGATGGACTGGGGCATGAGGGTGAAGGTGGTTGAGGGGCTAGCTCATGCCCTGGCCTACTTGCATCATGACTGCAAACCCATCATCGTTCATCGTGATATCACTGTGAATAATATCCTGCTTGAGTCAGACTTCGAGCCACGCTTGTCTGATTTTGGCACAGCCAAGTTGCTCAGCTCTGCCTCCACAAACTGGACTTCTGTGGCAGGATCATATGGATATATGGCTCCAGGTATATATCAGCCCTTCAGTTTTGTTAAATTTGCACCATTTTTTCCTTAAAAAAACACCTGTTCTTATGCATACAATTTTTGAAATGTGGCTCAATATCAAGCCTACTTATACTTCAAAGTGCTTCAGTGAGATCCTTATGGTAGCATCAAATAGTATTTGTGATGTTTCAGTCATAATTAATGAAAAACAAGATGGCTAAATCTAGTTAGATGCTCCCAGGTAGTAGTGTAGTATATGATAGATTGCCAAGCATTTCTGACTATGAAAGAATATTCTGTGCAATTAATTACCAAAAGAAGAGCAGTAGTTTTGAAATGTAGTTGTCAAATTGTCTGTTGTTGAAAAAAGAAAAATAAATGGAAAGAAACTCAGATCAGATCCGACCCAATTAAGATTATTTTGCATGTTATTGTGATCCATGAAAGGACTAAAGTCGTTATTGTGAGTAGAGTAGCCATTATTGAATATATTACCACGTATTCCTGTCCTGAAGATTCGCAGAACGTTGAAGATTATCATTGGAGAAAAACTGTATGAATTCAAACAAGCGCGGCACTGCACCATTAACTCTTACAACTTCGATTATTTCTTGTAGAATTGGCTTACACAATGAGGGTCACGGAGAAGTGCGATGTGTACAGCTTTGGCGTGGTTGCGCTGGAGGTCATGATGGGAAAGCACCCTGGTGACCTCCTAACATCCCTGCCTGCTATCTCATCCTCTCAAGAAGATGATCTACTGCTCAAGGACATACTAGACCAGCGGTTGAATGTTCCAACAGGACAGCTTGCAGAAGAAGTTGTGTTCGTTGTGAGGATTGCGCTTGGTTGCACGAGGGCAAACCCTGAATCCAGGCCTTCCATGCGATCTGTAGCTCAGAAGATATCTGCACGTACTCAAGCTTACCTTTCTCAACCATTCAAACTGATCACAATAAGCAAGCTAACTGATTACCAGAAGTGACTTTATATCTATGTCCGGAGATGTGAAGAACTAGGCAGGAAGGGAATTTCAGAGCTAGTGATTTGTAAGATGCATTGTCAGATTAATGCCAAGGGCAAGCTTAGGATAATGTATTACTTTAACTGGTGATAAATATATAGTGAAATTATTCTGTACACTGAATCACAAAAATCTGTCCTTCATCAACTTTGTGTTCCTTGTTACTATCCCTGTGGTAATATTATTATTTTTCCCATAGGCTAGACAATAAACTTGTAAATGCAACACAGAGAAGAGAAATGGAGAAAATTATGACATTGCCATGTAATTCTCTCATAGAAAAGCAACAGGGGTATATTACTTGGTTGCGGATTTGCATCGGAAGAGTACTTAGTGCGTACATCTCTTGCAATTTGTGTAACTTGTTTCTTTATTATGCAGTCAGCAAAATGAAAAACAAAAACTCTCAATGGCTTAAGTAAAAAGAAGAGATCCAAACCAAAGCCAAAACCTGAAAACAATGACAAGAATTATAGAGCAAAATAAGCACATATCAAGTTCACCGTGATCTTCATTTCTCCCACCGTCACCGCTGGCTGTTGCGAAACACTTCCGCCCCGCTGCCGTCACGCCCACCCGATGCCGAGTCCTGTTGCGAACGCGGGAAGGGAGGATCTAGCCCGCCTGCCTTGCGCGTCCGCTGATGCCTGCGAAAGCACCTCTGCACGGCACCGCAAGGTAGCTCGCCACCTCCTTGCGTGTCATCATCTCCGGCCGCTTCCCATGCCACCGGCTGCAAGGTTGCCGACGCCCACGCCACCTCAGCCGCAGCCGTCATGACCACCCAACTGCCTCTCCCATCTTGCCACTCGCCGTTTCCGGCCACGGACGCCAGATCCGGCCGACGCCAAATCCGCCCCAGCCGCCTTCCTAAGCCGCGGAGAGGGGATTGAAGCCCCGCCACCGCCGTCCTAGCACCCGCACGGAGGCGGCGGCGAGGTCAAGGGGGAGAGGAGTGGGGCGCGCTTGCTGTGATACCCAACTTCCATTAACAAGGGAAGGACTTGAGGGGCTCCAAGATATGCAAATTGCCAATTCTTTCTGGAATACTGCGTCATAGATTATTCCTTGACAAGTCTAAAAACAGGAGGCCCTGAAGGTACGTCACCCCTTTTGGGGGTTCACTGTAAAGTGAATTGCTTCGATAAGTCAATACATGCCATTAAACTAGCTCTTCTCTGAAATGTTTCTTCAGGTCCCTTCCAATTACATTTTTCTTCATTATCTAAAAAAAACATTTTTCTTAATCTTAATACAAAGGAAGCATGCCCTCCTATCCTTCAGTGACAATTACAGAACAAAGGAAGAACAAAACAGGGAATACTTCATCATCAGAAGGAAACACAGCTACAGACACTGTGCAGTATTTCCTCTTGAAAGAAATTGATTAGTACAGGACACCTTCTGCATAACCTTACACTGAATGCCATCAACAAAGCATACCTTTAAGGTCCCAATGTAAAACAACATTCCAAACCATAGCCAAAACCTGAAAACGATTCCAGCCATCACAGAGTAGGACAAATACTGATCCTCGCATGCTCTTCAATTCAATGCAAGTGAATGCCACATAGCATAAAATTGTTGCTGTACATCAATGGGTCAATGAGGGTTTGAAGTCGATTATCAGTGGGTATCTTGCCTGACAGACGATTGTTAGAGAGATTCCGAATGCTAACTCTAGATAAGCCTGAAATGCTTGGAGGAATGGCTCCGACAGGTTCATTCGATGAGATGCCAAGGAACTCGAGATTTCCAAACTACCAATGTTTTTAAGTACGCTGCATGATAGATGGTTTCTTGACAAGTTGAAAAATAGAAGGCCTCGGAGGTTGGTCAGCTCCTCAGGAATGCATTGAGACAGTGAGTTGGCTGACAAATCGATCCCAATCAGTTATTGAATTGTTCTTTGGAAAATTACCTGCTGGCCCTTCCAGATTATATTGATTCTATCCTGGTAAGTAAACCCATCTAACGATCCCTTACTAGATATAATTTTGGGATTCTTCATGGAAGTAAAGTTGACAAAAGCACTAGGAATTAATCCTGTCAAACTATTGTTGGCCAGATCTAGAAGTTGAAGCTGAGAAAGCTGCGACAACTCCAAAGGAATTTCACCAGTGAAGTTATTTGATCTAAGGCTAAGAATCTTCAATGATGGAACACCTTTTCCAATCCAAGGAGGAATACCACCAAAGAACCTGTTATTCTCAATATCTAAGGTGGCCAGGTTCTGACATCCCTCGAACACTGACGGAAAAACACCGGTGAAGTCATTGCCAGCAAGATGAACCGATTCAAGATAACAACTACCGTAGCTTGTCTTGACTGCAGGGATTTCACCTGAGAATGTGTTGTTGGACAAGTCCAGGAACATCCTCTAAAGATGTCCAAATAAACCGGGCTAACTCATTTTCCGTTTAGTGGACGGAAGTGATTCTAAATTTCTAACCCCTTGAGCACTCATTTACTTCTACTACTCAAGTACGATGGCAGATAGATTGGTAAATCCTATAAGAAATTACCAACTTAAAGTGATATATATTGCCACTAAAAAAATTAAGTCAAAATTCGATATACACAATGAGTAAAAAAATGTCAAATTTGAATGTGAGCATTCCATATTCCTCCATTCCAAAAAATAGTAGGTGGAGTTTACACTTATTTTTTATGATTACACGGCACACAGAGTAGTACACACGTAACACACATTCACACACCACGAATACGCTCTCAATACATGTTCAAAGAGATGGAAACCAGTAGCTCTAATCTCACTAAAATCCTATTAAAAACCTACTTACATATGTATAATATTTATGAACATCAATATTTGCTCTAACAAGTAAAGTCATGTAACCACGACTCTAACACCACACTACAAATGCTTTCCCTCACACTAAAAATTTTGGTAAATACGTTATACCTATTGTATTAATATTTTCCATAGCTATTTACATTATGTTTTATTAACCGTCCTTTAAGGTTTAAAAGAGTTTCTGCTAGTATTCATCTGGACAACTAAGTGGTGTTTCATTTATAACTAGCTATAATTTAAGACATGTTTAGTAACGAGGTTTGAATAATCTAGCCTCATATTTAATTTGCTATCACACTTTTGGCTTACAAAAACTTAATCCAATATCTCATATTATAGACATAACATAATTTGGCAAGTTTTGTTTAAATTGTGGCCAGGAATACATTAGCCACATACTCCCTCCATTATTTTTTAAATGACATTGACTAACTAACATCATTTAAAAAACGGAAGGGGTAAATTGTACTATGGCCCACTTTAGTTAAAAAACTTTTAGCAAAATGAGTTATAAAACAAACAAAAAGCCCCATGACGAACACGCGCTCCACACAAAACGTTCACGTGCTGTAGCCTGTATTAGCACCTTTGTCCCTCCCACTTTCCATGTATTAGTTTTTTTATGGTTTGCATAGAAAAATATGTCTTTTTTTATATATATTTTTTTCGTCAGTGTAATTTTGATTAACAAGCTTCACTTGTGACTAAAAACTTTCTACTGCAATTATCAACTAAAAGACCTTATTTCCCTTGAGAAAAAAAACTAAAAGAACCTATTTGAAGAATAAAAACTTTATAAAAGAAAACTCTCAACCTGAGTGATGGAGGAGCTCAACCAGGTCATATACTCTGTTGATGTCCTAAAAAACTTGATATGAAAATTTTTAGGGACCGTGCAAACTGTGCCTCAAGACAATTAAAAGTATACCATATAATTTTGAATTGACGGAATAACATATTACGAGTTTAAAATAAATCGAATGGAACCAGTTGATCCCTAACTGGTGAATCTAGGTGTTTGGGCAGATCACAAATTCACATGGAGTTGATACCAAGAGAAGCAGAGAACTGAAAACGTAAGATTGAGATTTGGAAGTGAACCATCGGGGCCTTGCGGTGCCCCGTCGCCTGATGCACGATCTGCCTAGGGAATGGGGGAGCCTAGGTCGATGGAGGATCGCTCTTGGTTGCACCAGGCCAAATCAGGAGATATCTGCACATACTCAAGCCTACCTTTCTGAACCATTCCAACTGATCACAATAAGCAAGCTTACAGACTTCCAGAAATGACTTATCTCTGTGGGCAGAGATGTGAAACACCAGGCAGGAAGGGAATGTTACAGCCAGTGATTTGTAAGATGCATTTTCAGATTAATGCCAAGGGAAAGCTTAGGATAGTGTATTACTTTAACTGGTGATAAATATATAGTGAAATTATTCTGTGCACTACATCACAAAAATCTGTCTTTCATTAACGTTGTATAACTGCATTCCTCGTTACTATCCCTCTGGTAATATTATTTTTTCCCATAGGCTAAACAATAAACTTGTAAATGTAAGACACAGAAGAGAAATGGAGAAAGTTATGCCATTGCCATATAGTTCTCTGATAGAAAATCCAGACAACCACAACCAGATAGTAGAAGGAATACGTCTAGTAGACTAGTACGCTATAGTAAAACGCAGCTTTTCTTTCAGGTGAACACATGTTATAAAGACGCATGTAACATACCTACTTTTTTAGATATGCTAGAATGGGAGTTAACTATAAGATGGCCAAATATAAACTGAAAGTGGTATATTGCTTGGTTGCTGATTTACAACTGAAGAGTGCTTCAATGTGTACAGCTTTTCCACTTCTTTTTTCTATCAGGTCAACAAAATGAAAAACGAAAACTCTAGTGGCTTGAGTAAAATTAGAGCACCAAATCAAAGCCAAAACACAAAAAACAATGCCAATAATAATAGAACGAAATAGCGACATATCAAGTTCTTTGTGGTCTTCATTTTTCTCATCCAGTGTAGGTGCATGGCAGGCTATGCTCAGAGGGAAGCCACGAAGACCCAAATTGTTGCTATAGACTGATGGATCCACAGTTAATTGATGTTGACTTCCAATGGATATCTCACCCCACAAGCGATTATTCGAGAGATTTAACATGCTAAGAGATAAATTTGAAATGCTTGGAGGAATAACACCTCAAAGTTCATCCGATGCGAAGTCAATAGACTCCAAGAATTTCAAATTGCCTATCTTTTCTAGAATACCGCCTAATAGAGTATTTCCAGAATAAAGCCAAAACTAGATCGAGATAGCTACCAATAATCAAGCTTATGAGTAAGTTAAATATTTTAAGTGGAGGGTTTTTATACAGTTACAAATGTCTATTATAAGAACTAAAACATCCCTTTTTAGAGACTTCAACCTGTAAGGTATTTGCTCTGAGATTATTCTATTTTTATCATAAATAAAATAATATCCAAAAGAATTAGATGAAAAAAAGAAAACTTAAGGGAAGTACCTAAAATTTAAATTGTAGTGTGAAATTTAAATATAAAATTTAAATTATAGTGTGAAATTTAAATACATACTTTAAATTACAAAATTTAAACTAGAATGATAAAATTAATTCTAAAATAAACATTATTTTATTGATTGCCTATGTATTTTCTTTTATAGAAAAAAGGTGGTTGGTTATCCATAAAACAATGTCCTAAATGTTCTTAGGATGAAACACTAACCCTCTAAAAATTCTACGGCTTTAATTGCGCCTGTCAGCTACCACACGGAAGATCACGCAATTCAACGCATAGGCGCAGAAATTTCCAGATGCTACGTCACCCGTGTGATACAATTTAGGGACAAATATGAAATTTGGATTAAAAATTAGAAAATAATTAATATAGAAATAAGTGTCGATATAAAAATACAATCGACAACTATCTGAAATTTAGATTAAAAAATTAAATATTATGGAGAAGATAATTCTTATAGGAGTAAAATTTAGGAAATAAATTAAATTTAGACTAAAAATAAATAGTATCAAGAGAAAGAATCCATAGAAAATTTAGAAATATCTTAAATTTGAATTAAAAATAAATATTATTAAGATTTAGTAATATTTTAAATGTGGATTAAAATATAGTAATATTGAGAGAAGAGTCACATCTTCGGTTGTATTAATTGGAGGCTCTATATTAGGAGCCTCGTATTAATCCTATGTGATAAAAATAACTGAAATTCTCACATTAATAAAAAACTATCTCATAATTCAAATATCAATCCTAGAAAAAAAAAGAAAATAGCTGTCTAATCTACATAAGAAATACAACGAATAAATAAGATTGAATTCTCAAACATATACCAACAAAAACTCATTAGTAGAGTTTAAACCATGAGCAACAACAATAAAATAAAAATAGAAAAAACCTGATAATAAATAAGTGTCATGGATATTTTCTTATTTGAAATAGATTATAAACTATTATGAACAGATAATATAATATAGATTAATATGACATTGAGAAGATACCACTAATAATTTAAAGATAAAAAATGGAGGGAAGAAGGAAAACAAATATACCACAAAGTTAAGATCTCTTTAATTTATTAAGATAATGTTAAAGTATCCGTTATGGTTGTTTTATGAATAAAAGAATTATTATATTAATCAGAATATAAACATAAAAGTTCGATCAAGTTAGGCTAGAATTTAAAATTATATTACGATTTTTAATATTTTTTTATAATGTAAGAAAAATTTATAACAATAACCGTAGAATCTGCGTGGGCAGGCCACCAGTAGATATTAAAAGTACGATTAGATTTAATATATAACTATTTTCTTATATTTCCTTTGTATATAAATATTATTGTCAAAATACACAGTAATAATTTCTATGCTTCTAGAGCAGTGTCTTATTTTTATCTATCTTAAGCTCTTTTTGCTATTCCCGATAGTCAGCTTGTAATTCTGCTTATTTCTAGGGACCCTCTGCAATTCATGTTGTAACATCATGTTTGAATCATTCCAGATCTAGGCCTCCTTACCGTTGCCTTTTTTTTAAAAAAAAATATAGAAGGGTGGTTCTATTTATTTAATTGATATGTAAAAAAAATCTAGAAGGGTGATTTTATTTATTTAATTGATATGTATATGAATCATTATAATTCAATCCCACCCTAACAGATAGTCACCCACTATTTCTTCGATTAATGTGTGAATTTTCTCATATACCTAATTCTTATATGTATATAAACATATAGATAGATTACTTCCCAAACTTAGAGTTGTTTAATCGAGAAAAAGGATTTCACAATAAGTTCAACTTTGTATTTAGTAATTATAACAGAACTATTCAATAAAGAAAGAAACGAAATGAAGTAGTTGAGTGAATTCTATACATGATATTGTAATTAATAATTTTAAATTCTGCAAAAAAGTAAATTGATATTTTCTTGAGAACTTAAAAACCAAACTTTACCTAAATATTAAGTATATAGTAATTTGATTTTAGATATAATGGATCTCCCAGGTATAGCACCACTTAATCATAGTATATAACTATATAAAAAGGACAAGACACAAGACAATTAAAATTGCGGCACATAATTTTGGATGAATAGAGTAACTTTTTACATTTTTCTTGGTCTTAATACAAAGGGAGCATTTGGGGTCCTGACTCCTATCCTTAGGTGCGAATTACAGAACAATGAAAAACTAATCATACTTCATCTTCAGATGGTACAGTATGGAAACATAGCTACAAATACGGATCAGTATTTCCTCTTGAAAGAAATTGATCAATAGAGGACACTTTCTGCATAAACTTACATTGCATGCCATCAACGAAACCAAAAACAGCATACCTCCAGGCCCCGATGGAAAAGAGCATTCCGAACCATAGCCAAAACCCGAAAACGACTCCAGCCATTACACAATAGTACAAATACTGGCCCTCACATGTTCTGCAGCCTCTCTCATCTGATGCAAGTGAAGCATTTGTGCATGAAATGTTCAACGGAGCGCCACAGAGCCCCGAATTATTGCTGTAGATCGACGGGTCAGTGAAGGTTTGAAGTTGATTCCCAATGGGTATCTTGCCAGACAGATGATTATACGAGAGATTCAGAGTGCTAAGGGTAGATATACTAGCAAGGCTTGGAGGAATGGCTCCTGAAAGTTCATTCAACGAGAGGTCAAGAGACTCGAGATTTTTCAAACTACCAATGTTTTCAGGTATGCCACATGACAGATGGTTTCTTGACAAGTTCAGAAATCGAAGGCCTTGGAGGTTTGTTAATTCATCGGGGATGCAATCAGACAATGAGTTACCTGACAAATCGATACCCGTCATTAATTGAAGAGTTTTTTGGAGAATTATCTCCTGCCCCTTCCAGATTATATCGATTCTATCCTGGTAAGTAGACCCATCTAGTGATCCCTGACTAGATATAATTTTGGGATTCATCATGGAAGTTAAGTTGCCAAAGGATCTGGGAATCAATCCTGTCAAACCATTGTTGGTCATGTCTAGCAGCTGAAGTTGAGAGAGATGCGACAACTCTGAAGGAATTTCACCAGTGAAGTTGTTTGATTTAAGGCTAAGAATCTTCAACGATGGAAGGCCTTTCCCAATCCAAGGAGGAATATGACCAAAGAACATGTTATTCCCAATATCTAAGGTGACCAGAGTCTTACATCCCTTTAACGCTGATGGAAAAGCACCGGTGAAGCCATTGCCGGCAAGATGAACGGATTCAAGAGAACAATTGTAGCTTGTCTGGACTGGAGGAATTTCACCTGAGAACTCGTTGTGGGAAAGGTCTAAAAACTGCATACTCTGCAGATTCCACCAGCAGTCAGGAAGCTTACCGGTGAGCTTGTTGTTTGACAGGTCCAGGATCTGGAGGGAGAGCAACCTGCACAAGGCCGAGCCGGAACTGCTGTTAGAGGAGTTGCCGTTCAGGAGGTTGTACTTCTCCGGCATGACTGCCCCGTCGTCGTACAGCCTCCGTGCCGGCCTGCTGGAGAAATCGTCTTTGTCATTGCTGTAGTAGTTTTCGTCGTCGTCGCCGTCGTATAGAGTCCGTGCCGGCCTGCCAATGAAGATGTCATCGTCGTCATCACGGTTGTAATTCTCGTCGTCGTCGCCATCGTAGTGGTAGTAGTAGTCATCGTCGTCGGCGTCGAGGCCCATGCTCATCGCCCGTGGGGGAGATGATAACAGCAAGAAGGAAAGACAGAGGCAGAGACAGAGGCGAACGAGAGGGATCCGGGACGCTCGTGCGTGCTCTGCCATGGCTGGATCTGGTAAAGTGGAAGCGAGCTTGTGGAATTGGACACCAGTTTGCAAGTGGCAAGAGTATTTCTTGGCACGGCTACAGAGAAAGAGAGGTTCACCATGACCATGGAGTCGTCGGTTGGCGCTGCGGGGTTCGGAATTTGGAGCACTCGCCGGGTCGCGGTCGGTGCATGTTTCACACGGCACAGCCAAAACGATGGCTCCACCATGTGAGAGGACTTGGACTGATGACTCAGGAAAGTGAGCGAGCGCATCAGGGCGAGCCAGAAGCCAGTACTATCCAGTCAACGATGAAGCCAATGGCGCGCAGTGCATTTTTGCAGTCAAATTTTAATAGCACGGGAGTTGTCAGAGACGGATGGTACCTTGAAACGCTCGGACGATGGTGGCGGCGACTGCGCGAGCGACGTCGCTGCGAGCTCCTGCCTGCGTCCCCCTCGCCGTGTTCCTCCCGCCTGCCTTCACGTCTCCTCTCAGGCATTTCATGGAGCACGCCGGGCGCGCACCGCACGCCGGCGAGACATCCCGTCGAGCACCGCCGCCCGTGAAGTGAATCGATGTGAAGGCCAGCGAGGATGATGCAGCATCCCTCCAACTGGAGCCGCCGGCCGTTTGCGCGACGGCCGGGATCCTCCCGCACTCGCACTCCTCCGCCGCGCCGGGATAGAAACTGATGCCGTGCCATCCCCCACCAGCTCGCATCCGGTTTTGCCATGTCGCGTGATTTTTGCACTAAAATCATATTAACCATACGATAATTATAATATAATCATATAATTATAACGTAACTATTATTTAATTCTAATATAACTAACACTATATTTTTTATTTATACGCGATTTATATGTTAGCTATATTTTTAATTACATTATTGATTATATTATAATTATACTTACGTGATTTCAGTGAAAAAAAATCTGTGGACTAATATATATTTTTTTGGAGGGGTGTCAAGCTTTAAATAGGTAGTCCTGCTCGCATCGCATTTGGCGTTCTTGGGTTCATGCTCTCGGGCCCAGTTTGGATCCTCGCTTTTGCGGGCTCGGCCGAAAATATCCACTTCCATGGCATACACGACCCAGTTCCGTTCTAGTCTTTACGGCCCAAGGTAATGGGCCGTACATGCTCCCTACTGACCACGGTGCTACGTCTACGAACGAGCGACGCTGCACGTCAAGATGATGACCAGCTGACGTCAGGCTCGTTTCAACTTGAAAGCTCTAGGTAAGAGCCAAAGTGCCCTGCTTTTCAGAAAGCATAGCAGGAACAGGGTTTTTCTTTTTTGTTGGGAGTTTCCAGCTTACAATCAAAGCATCATCAGCCACAGTCAACTCGGCCGGTCAAATCGTCCAATAGGCTTAGCAATACCGTCGGTTATCACCGTGGTAACCAGACCTACGGTTGGGCACGGTAATGATAACCGCTCAGTAACTTCACTAAATTTAAATAAATTTAAGGAAGATTCTAAATTTTTTGGTAAATTTTGCTCAATACTTTACGGTTTGTTACGGTTACTGTGTGCTAACCGTGCTTAACAACAGAGTGCAGTAACCTAATCCCTGGTGGTAAAGTAAATCCGCGTCCATAAAGACGACAACTATCACTACGAGGAGCCCAAAAAACGACATAAAACTAGCACCTGGACAACCATCTAAACACCCACGTAACTCAAGCAAATGATCTGCATTCTGCAACGTCACGTTATCTACATTTTTTATTCCTATCACAACCATTACACATACAAAAAAATGTGTTCAAAACCTGTAGCGGTGGCAACCCATCCCCAGGCATCTCTGCATAAACACCACACAAAATTGGCTTAGTGACACTGGACAATGATGTGTTCAGCATTCTCATAAGCACTAAAGCACCACATAATTGACATAACTTGGATCCCACCCCAACTATTTTTCTTTAAAGCTAACTTGTGATGCATCACTAAGATGTGAAGCTGACTCTGGACTCTATTTTTTAAAGCTAGCCACATAAAATGTTTTATTTTTAAGGCGCATGGAGCTTTCCAAATGTCAATTAACTTCGGGACAATTACACCTCGAGAAGAAAGAGTCTGACATGGTGTTATTTTGTTTTTTTTTTAGATTATCTAATTTGTAAAGTTTTTAAGAGTGTAAATGATTGAAAATTTTACTTATCAGATGATAAATTTTTATATATGATTTTTTATAAAACATATTATTTAAAAACTTAGAAAGCATACTTATGGTAATTCATAATCGATAATGAGAAAAAAACATGTAGTGGAATAGATGTTGTTTCTACTTGAAAGTAGAACATTTTGCTCGAATTTCTGAGCTTTTTTCAGATAAAATTTCAGATTTATGCCCCAAGTGACATTAGACAAAGCTGATAGGCATAAAGCTATCCGAGCAAGGGCAAGTACTACACATGAACTCACAATCCGAGCCCTACAAAATCGGACACTGATCCTCTGTAGAGAGACAATACTACTGTGTTAACGGTGAAATGAGTCTTATACTACAGTTAATCGATACATAGTTATTCCCATGTCTAAGAATTTAAGCACTTCTAGAAATTTTTTTAGAGATTAAGGTTGAGAAGAGGGACGAGTGTGATTAGCTAAGATAGAAATGCATATCAAAAAATTAAATAAGTAATTCTTGTGATTGATTTGGATTAGGAAATAATATGTGGTAAAGTGTATACAGTGGGAGGTGGTAAGGTTTCACCTGAAACCTAGTTGTTTATATATATCCTTATACAAATATTATGCTCTAGGATTGCTTATTTTTGGACATGGGTGTATTGTTTACGTTAGAAATACATCATCTATATTTAGTAAGAGATCATCTATATTTAGGAGCTATATCTTCTGATTGTCATTGACCACACTTATAATGTTTATATATGTGTATGCGATCTTTTATATATATATATATATAAGTGGTCATAACCTATATAGATTATCCAGCGCCAATTATATTAATATGGTATCAGAGTTAATATTTTTTTCTCTAAATTAAAATTGGCATCATCTTCTACCTCCTCCTCCACCACCTCCGCCTCCACTTTCAGCCTCTTCTCTGTTACTATCTTTACCCTTATACCAATTCATCATGCCGTCACCATCCGGCTTAATAAAACAAACTATAAATTATGGTGCACCCAGCTTCTTCCGTATCTACAGAGTGCAAAGCTTATGGGCTTCATCGATGGATACACAACTACGCCTCCCCAGCAGATTCCTTCATCGACTGCTGATGGTGCCGAGCTCGTGTCTAACCCAGAATATTGCCTATGATATAATAAAGATCAATAACTACTAAGTGATCTTGTCTCGTCGATGACTGAAGACATTCTTCAGGATGTAGTGTCTGCCGCCACATCCAATGAAGCCTGGGACACTCTTAGGCGCATGTTCTCCTCCGCCACACGTGCGTGCGCTGTTCAAGTGCATGTTGACCTTGCTACAACCAAAAAACGCGACCTCTCTGCTACCGATTACTTCCGTAAGATTAAGAGTCTGGCTTCCGAGCTTGCTGCGGCTAATGCTCCTCTTCATGATGACGAGATTATTGCCTATCTCCTAGTGGGTCTTTTCCCATATTACGATCTGTTCGTCATATCTATGATGACAAAGAGTAAGCCCCTAATGCTCGATAACGTCTACTCACATCTGCTAGCATTTGAGACGTGTTAACTGCAATACCAGGCGAAGACTCATCTCAACATCGGCGCGTCGGCCAACTTCACCGGCCGAGGTGGGCAGCAGCGAGGCCGTGGTCGTGGAAGTCCCCCTGGCCGTGCCCGAGGCCGTGGCCATGACAGTCCTCCGCCCTAGAGACGTGGACGCGGTGCCCCTCCCTATCAGATCTGCGATCGTACAGGTCACACTGCCATCAAATGTTGATATCGTATGGATGAATCTTACCAAGAGAAATAACCCTATGTTACGGTGGCTACTACTTCATCTTACAAGGTCGACACCAACTGGTACACCGACACGGAGGCTATCAATCACATAACCAGTGATCTAGATCGGCTAGCCTTACGTGAACAATACCATGGTGGAGAAACGGTTTAAGTTGGCAATGGGATAGGTTTGCAAATTATGCATATTGATTCTTATTCTCTTAATACTGCTACACGTCTTCTTAACTTACATAATGTTCTCCACGTACCTGATATCTCTAAACACCTCTTTTTAGTTCATAAACTATCACGTGATAATAATGTATTTTTTAAATTTCATTCATATCATTTTTTTGTAAAGGACTAAGTAACGAAACAAGTGCTCCTGAAAGGAAAGTGTGAATTCGGCCTCTATCACATAAAGCCGTCCGATGTTAAATTCTTCAAACAAGCAATTGTCAATGTCAAGGCATCCACATATTAGTGGTATGCTCGTCTTGGCCACTCCTCTATCCCAGTCGTGCGGTCTATTTTACTTTTAAATAATCTCCTATATATCAAGAAGTCGAATTTCTCAGTTTGTCATCTATGTTAATTAGGCAAGAGTCATCAACTCTTCTATACTCATGCCATTTATTGTTCTACATCGTCTTTTGAACTTGTTTTTTCAAATGTGTTGCTAAGGAAACTTGGGATCTCTCAGCTTCGGTCACCGTCCCTATAGTGTGACAACATGGATACCACTTATCTCTCTGCTAATCCCATATTTCATCGTCGTACGAATCATATCGAGGTTGATTATCATTTTGTTTGTAAACGTGTTGTCTCTCGCCAACTCGACGTTCGCTTCATCTCATCTAAGGACCAAGTGATCGACATCATGACTAAGTCGCTCCCGGTTACTCCATACAGCAATTTACAATGTAATCTAAAGCTAGTCTACCTCTGTCCAAATTGAGAGGTGTTAAACATAGAAGTGTGTAATCTATATTTAGTAAAACATCATCTATATCTAGAGCTGTGTCTCCTGATTGCTGTTGGTCTGTAAATATATACGATCCTCTCTCTATATAAATGGTCATGTCATCCAATGCTAATTACATTAACATATTATACTGTAGCGATTTTAATGCAGCTTTTGATCTGGAGCCTCCGCAACAGATCAAATGGCCAAATCTGATCCTAATGTCAGCCTGTGCACTCTGCTGTGGTAGATACTAGGGGAGAGTACCCTGATTCTACAGAAGCACGTGCCTAGCACGATTTGCGCCAACATCTGTGTATTAGTCGCACCCTTATCAGTCATGATCAGCTCCTACTGAAATGTGGCGAGAATGTGAGATGATCTAGGCTGTGTTCAATCGTACCATACCGAACACAGCCCTAACCAATAGCTTCTCTATAGTTAGCGAGTTATATATGGATCGGTTCTTTTCTCACTATCGATTATAGATTTTTGTTGACATTTTTCTCATTTTCAACCTATTAAACATACATTTCGCATAAAAAATGTATATGAAAACTCGCTATCTAACCTAAGTAAATGCTGTTGTTTATTGCTCAAGTAGCTACCATAAAAAATCAGATAATCAAGAGAAACTAAAAATCTCGTGAATAAAGAACGCAACGGCGATCGTTCAATTCAAACATCCTACCATCGTTCAATGGTCTTGCATGGAACCCACAGCGGTTAATAGCGCTGGTGAGGGGCATATTGATGCGTGTTCCAGTGTGAGGTGCAGTCCGTCGCGCGTGTCTTATAGACGTACGAGCGAGAGGAGCTACCACATCTATCTATCTCGCGGAGTAATAATGGTTGGACTTGAATGGCAGATACTGTAGCAGGTGACCGCGCTGCCAATGGGAATTCAATGCGGGCGCCTTAAAGTTTGCTGGCTGCTGCTGCTGCCTCGGTCAGGTGGTCAGCCAGTCGCCGCGCAGCAGCTCACCCGTCGCCATTGAAGCTAGCGCCCGTGCAGTACAGGTGAAGGTGAAGGTGAGCTCGCTGCCATGGAGAACGGCGCCGGCGCCGGGGATGAGTACACGCGTGATGGCTCCGTCGACCTCCGCGGCAACCCCGTGCTCCGCTCCAAGCGCGGCGGCTGGAAGGCCTGCTCGTTCATCGTCGGTACGTGTATCGCTCTCGCCGTCTCCGTCGCCGGCGGCTACGTCGTCGTCTCGTCATGATGTTCTTTGTTTCTTGGTGGTGGTGCAGTGTACGAGCTGTTCGAGAGGATGTCGTACTACGGGATCGCGTCGAACCTGGTGATCTACCTGACGGAGAAGCTGCACCAGGGCACCGTGGAGGCGGCGAACAACGTCACCAACTGGTCGGGCACCGTCTTCATCACGCCGCTCATCGGCGCCGTCGTCGCCGACGCCTACCTCGGGCGCTACTGGACCTTCGTCGCCGGCTCGGCCGTCTACCTCATAGTGAGTGAACTCTCCTCAGCTACCCTGTTCTTCTGCCTATGTCCATCTAGCTACCAGCTTCAGTGGATAAGCAGGCCATCTACTCAGCTGTCGCTGCTTTGCGTGCTTCAATTCTACCACGAAAACCTGCACATAGCTTTTGAATCAAGGAATTTCATAGGAATTTTGAAACAATTTACTAATTAATTTTGGTATGAATGGAGAAATTTTTTCTCCGATTCAAATGAGGCCTTATATGTAGCATGGATTGTGATTTCGGTACACAAATTATACTACTATTTTACATATTTTTAAATTCAGAATATGGTTCTTTTGAAATTGTTTTGCATGTATATTTCCATATGAATGGAGATATTGTTTCTGCAATTCAAATATATATAGTCATTGATAGTTAATCATTGCATTTTTCATGGAATATGATTATATAATTAGAAGATCCTCTCGTGTTCTACTCCCTCGTTTCTCGTTTCTCAAATGTGTGAATCAACCTCTAAAAGCTTTGACCTCTGAAATACTCTCTTCGTCTTTGTCTAATCTAGTTCTAATCTAGTAGTATTTCTAAAATTATTTTAGGATGAAGGAAGTATCTCCAAAATTACTGATATTTGTAGAAAGATGAGAGATATTAGTACATTCATCATAAATGAGGATATATTATATTTAATATTTTTTGATATATGATTGGAAAAGGCAATGATGAAGGACATCCTCTCATCAGCTATAGTAACTGGTCATTTGTCCCTATCGATATTTAGGGAGGCCATCTTCCTCTCACCTCGTCCTGTTAACTTCTAAGCTATCGATCTAAATAGAAAGCTAAGCGATAGGGAAAAGACAATCAGTCTTGTTCGGATGAAAAAAAATCATGAGTGGAACTCACTTCACTTAGATAGCGTTCTAAATAGATTATTCATAGATAAAAGCTAATGGATTACATGCTTCATTATAAGAAAGCATTAAATATTTTCAGAACAAATAATCTAGAATCATATTTTTAAGAAACAGAAAGCAAATAATCTGCGATAAAGTACCGAACCTCATTTGTTCGGTAGCACTCATACTATTCCTAAATTTTATATACTATTGACAGTGTCAATATCGTAAGTAAGGAGGAGAGCAATATTTCGAGGGAATCTTCAGTTTCGAGGAAATGACTAGATTTGGAGATAACTTCTGTACAGTGAAATCCCAAGAATCCATGCCATGTTGTGGCATCACAGTAGGCTAGAACGTCATTTTTGTCTCTTGGTATTTGGATCTTCGAACACATTCGTTTGAGTCTTTCCAAACCAAATCCGACAAAAAAAGAAGCCATCAGGAAATAATAGGTCAACAACCATGACCCCATATTGATCTTGTCATGAAATATAGGACAAGGGGTCACTGATTAACTAACGAGGAGGTTTTGGCTTTTAATATAGGCAAGCAGGGGTAAGTAATCCTTTTCGAAATGTCCAAAATTAGTACAAGGATTGATGAGTTCTTGTTGTGACTTCAAGTCCATTTCCTTTTTTTTAAAAAAAATGGAGATTTGGGCAAAATGTCACTGCTAATTAGGAAAAACAAGCAGGAAAATACATCATTTCCTTTAGCAGTTTGTACTTTTGAAGGTTGAGTAGTACTAGTACTTATGTTTTTTTTCCAAAGAGGAATATCAACATCAAAATCTTTTTTGGTTTGATAGGAACTCAGGCTTGTAATTTGGGTCTCACTGGTGTAAACTTCCACTTCCTTGGTAGGTTAACCTAACACAAACCTTGTCCATCACAGCCTAAGTACAAACTCTACCAAACTCAAGTTCAATTTCAAGTTGAACCACATGAGTTTGAACATTATTCGTTTCGTTCAAATTACATTCAACGAAAATTTACAGATATTAATTTGGAAATATATATGAAAAACATTTCTCTTTCAAATTTCTTGAATGTGATTGAACCTTCAAACAAACGCAGGGCATGCTGCTGCTCACTCTGGCGGTCTCGGTGCCAGCACTGAAGCCGCCGCCGTGCGACGGCGGCGTCGGCGGCGCAGCCTGCCCGCGCGCCTCCGCGCTGCAGCTGGGCGTCTACTTCGGCGGGCTGTACACCATCGCGCTCGGCCACGGCGGCACGAAGCCCAACATCTCTACCATCGGCGCCGACCAGTTCGACGACTTCCACCCGCCGGAGAGGCGGCACAAGCTCTCCTTCTTCAACTGGTGGATGTTCACCATCTTCCTCGGCATCCTATTCTCCACCACCGTCCTCGTCTACCTCCAGGACAACGTCAGCTGGACGGTCGGCTACGGCATCCCCACACTCGGGCTGATGATCTCCGTCGCCGTCTTCCTCGCCGGCACGCCGCTGTACCGCCACAAGGTGCCGCAGGGAAGCCCGCTTGCGACGATGGGGAGGGTGGTCGCCGCGGCCGTGTGGAAGTGGCGCGTCCCTCTTCCCGCCGACTCGAAGGAGCTGCACGAGCTGGAGCTGGAGCACTACAAGAGCCGGCGCGGATTCCGCATGGACGCGACGAGCTCCATGGCGTTCCTGAACAAAGGGGCGGTGAAGCCGCCGGCCGCCGTCGACGGCGGCGGATCGGTGGTGCGGCTGCCCAGGTGGACGCTGTGCACGGTGACGCAGGTGGAGGAGACGAAGCAGATCGTGAAGCTGGTGCCGCTGCTCGTCACCATGGTCGTGCCGTGCACGCTGGTGGCGCAGGCGGGCACGCTGTTCGTCAAGCAGGGCGTGACGCTGGACCGCCACATCGGTAGGTTCCACGTTCCGCCGGCGAGCCTCGGTGCATTCGTGACGGCGTCCATGCTCGTCTGCATCGTGCTCTACGACCGGTTCCTCGTCCCCGCCGTCCGCCGGCGAACCAAGAACCCGAGGGGCATCACGCTGCTGCAGCGGATCAGCCTGGGGATGCTGCTCCAGATCGTGACGATGGTGGTCACGTCGGTGGTCGAGAGCCAGCGGCTAAGCTACGCGCGGAGGCACGGGCTCGTCGCCACCGGCGGGCAGATGCCGCTGACGATCTTCATCCTGCTGCCGCAGTTCGTGCTGATGGGCGTCGCCGACGCGTTCCTGGTGGTGGGTCAGATCGAGTTCTTCTACGACCAGGCGCCGGAGAGCATGAGGAGCCTCGGCACGGCGATGTCCCTGACAGCGTACGGCGCCGGGAACCTGCTGAGCAGCGCCATCCTCACCCTCGTCGAGCGTGTCACCGGCGAGAAGGGGACGCCGTGGGTGACCAACAACCTCAACGCCTCGCGGCTCGACTACTACTACGCGTTCCTCGGCACCCTCGGCGCGGTGAACCTGCTGGCGTTCGTCGTGCTGAGCTGCAACTACTCGTACCGGGTCGAGTCGACGGAGACGATCGACGTCGCCATGGACGGCGTGCAGGGCGGCATGGCAACAAGGGTCGATTCAGAGCCAGGCCCAATGGCATGAGAGAACTTTTCCGGTTGTATCATGCGATCACGTCTATCCTGTCTAAAGTTGCTATGTTCTATAGAAACCAGGATACAGACAATATGCACCCTGCATCTAATCGATTGGGCGACCACGTCGTTGATGCACAAAACCAACTTCCTTCCTCTTCTCCCTACGCAAATCTCAACGCAATTTGACGGTCTACAGATCGTAAGTTCAGGGGAAAACTTTCAACGGTTGAATAGCAGTTCCGGATAGAAAACTAGTGGCGTTCGTGTTTGGTTTTGGGGCAATCTTAGAGCGGAGGAGCTAGTTAGCGCGCGCGTGTTGCCCGCGCATGCTGTTGACCGGAGGGAGACACAGAGACCGCGACCGACGCAGGCTCCGCAGTCCTGCGTCGCGTGGCAACGCTGCCATTGGGGCCTTACGGGTAGTACGCTGTTGTTTGGGCCTTTGTGTTCCGTATGAATGGAACCGTTTTTTGTTTTCAACATTTTTCTATTTAAGCGCTCCACAATAGTTCAAACTTTCTACTTGAAAGTTCATATTGAATAGCTTTGCATTTTGTACTCATTTTGTTAATACCTTTGAAATTCAAGTAATTTTTTGGTAGAGAATTCTTCAACAGAAAGTTTCATTTCAAATTTGAAAATTTCGAGTAAGCTTTCTACTGAAAATTTAAAAAATCACCCAAAAATATAAACTTTTAACTCAAAATTTATAACTTTCTATTAAAATCTTAAAAAACGCAACCCAATTTTTGAAACTTTGTACTCAACTATTATTTATTTATTTTATAGAAAGTAATTAACAAGATTAAATTAAAGAAAGAAACAAATATTATGCTAAGTAGACTAAGCAATTCATGTGAAGGGCTAAGCGCATAGATACATGTATTGCAGTTGACACTAAATAGTAAAATTGGTAAATATGGAAATTCTTGACCGAAAAAGAATCGATTCCAAATAAATAATATTATTTATGATCATCTGCATCCCTAGTTGTGTGGGGAACTGTAAAGTTCTTTACATTTGTGGGCAAATTTTGAACGTCAAAATTGCTTATATTTGTGAATGGTGGGAGTAACTTACTCTGTCGCAAAATATAAATATTTTTTATGGTTTACATAGAGATTAAGGTAGTTGATGAAATTTAATGAAAGATGATATTCATTGAGATGGGAAAGTATGCGGACAAATTAAACGAGAAATGGTGCCCTGCAAAAAAATAAATAAGAAATAATTATGATTGGCTGATATGATGAAGTAATTAGAGAAGTTGTTATATTTGGGGATAAATTTTAAATGTTAGAAGTTAATATATATTTTGGGATGGAGGTAATATATAATTAGAGAAAATTAAAAAAGAGAGAGAGAGAACACTGATCTACAATGCATCTCGTTTGGGCTCATGGTTGAGATATAAAACGCACTTGGTGCTTCTTCAGATGCTTGATGAAGCTGTCAAAGCTGCGAACACATATGTATATATATTGTATAAGACTCCATGGAGACGGCGTTTTGTAGGGCCGGGTCGCCGCAATTTTGTTGGTTTTGGCCCCGTGTATCCGGCCTGTAACGTTCATTTACTCTTTTTTTTTTGTAGGAAACGACGAAACGTTACTCTGATGGTAACGTTGGTTTGCTCGCTTTGTTCTATTGGATGACATTTTGAATTCTAAAAATAATTATTTATCTTGGTCTAGGTTTTTTTTAGATTAAGCCGGCGCCTTCATTAACTGGAAACATATTGTTCAGTACAGATGAATGATCGAGTTATCTCCAGCACCTCGCCGACCCACACAACGCCAACGTCATGAACCAAAACAGACTCGGCAAAAACATGAGCTGTTCATTACAGACTTGATAAACATGAACAAAAGAAATAGACCAAAAGTTTTGGGCCTTCATATCTTGAATAACCGAACCACCAGACGAACGGTCTGGGCTGATTTGACGTAGTTTTGTGGCAGTTTTCCAGGATTGTTGGTTTGCGCCATGATTTTGGACTCTTGGTGGCTGTACTCTTTTACGCACTTTTGCGGTAGGTTCGTTGGTTTGCCATGTGATTTTGGAGTCTTGGTAGTTGCTTTTGCCACCAGATTTACTAGTTAGCCACGACAACGTCCAGGCGCCCGTTTGAGCAATGCCAACCCAACGCTTGCTCTGAGTTTTGTTCTCTACGAGATTCTAGCGCCCATTTGAAGTCGATGCACGGAGCGCATTGCCCATCCTACTTAGAAAAAATCGTGATTTATTTTTCTAAGAACCCCTCTAAGCTGAGCATTAGAGGTGGCCTAAAACCTCTCAAGCCAGGGTTAGTGTTCTCCATTTTTCTTTTTCTTTTTTTCTTTTTCTTTTTCTTTTTCTTTTTTGCGGAGAAAGGCTAGTATTCTCCATTTAACCTTGTCAAACCACCATGGCTAAGTTAAAGCCGGGACCCAGTCATCCATTTATAGCTCTTTGTTCTATTTAGTTTGTCCCTAGTACAAATTGAATTATATATAAAAAAAGTCCAAACTGAATTTTATTTTCTTTATATCCTGCAAACTCCACTAATAAGGCAATAATGACCAACCATAGTAGTAAGCTAGCTAATCACATAGATATTTGTTTAAATCAAAACAATCACATAGCATAAGTGGGAATGGTCTGAGCTAATGCACTAAGGGATTTCGCCCTATAGGCCTATGCAGGGCACAATGCAAATAATACTCAAGCTCACATCTGATGCCATTCAAGAGAGTAATTAGGAGTTCAGGACAACTGACAAAGTTCAATAGCAAGCTAGTAGGTTATAGAGTGTGACATACAAATCTCAATTGCAGATTAGTCTCTGATCACGAGGAAGTATCAAGTGCAACTCCCTCACTTGGTGCAACCATGCAATCCCCATTCTCCACACTTGATCTAAGATGGGCAGTCTAGATCAAGCTGCTCCTCCCCATTGTTTATTTTGCAAAAAAAAAAAAAAAAGCCAGCTTAACCAAGTTTTTTTTGCATTTCAATCCCTAGCTCCCTCACTCTGTCCGCCTGTCTCTTCCTCCCTCCAGCCAGTGGTGCACGAGGTGTCATGGAACTCGAAGCAACGTTCATTGTATCGAAGGAAGAAGACGATAGAACGATGGTTGGACAAAAAGTGTACAGTGAAACTACAAGTTCCATGGTTATGAGGATGACATGGCTAATATATATGTGACAATTGGAATCAATTCGATATAAGGATGTTAGGGTACAAGAAGTTTGAATATTATTTTGATTATATGAACCCTGAGTTCCCACCATTTTATGAAAGCACATCTTGAACTTTAGTATTCTAGATACATATAATCAGGTGATTGTTCGATTTGTAAAACCCTAAGTATTTCTTGTATAGTGTTTTATAAAATATAATCTATTTATTATTTAGTTTTACGTGCAAATTATTGAAAACTTGCCAGTTTTACACAAAAATGATGTGATGCATGGCAGATTGGATTCAACAAAAAAGTTACGTTCCCGACTCTAACTTGAATATAAAGTTAATTGACAAAAGAAGATATTCAATAAATGGTTCTTTCTAAGCACGTTTCATCAAGTAATCATTAATTTCTTTAATTATTTATGCAACCACAATTATCTTAGTGTTTGCTTCTTAAGAGTGATGTGGATTTAAGTACTTGCACCATTCTAAGCATGATATAAATAATAGATAATATGTATTATTCTATCAACAAATAACATGTTAAGTCTTTCTAGAAAAACAACATTTTGATCCATCCAATTTTGCTCAATCCACCAACAAAATTAGTCGGCTATATGGATATACGTAGTAAGACTCATCGATTGACTATGTTTATAAGAGTGATATAGTTATTTTGGATCAGAGCCATTGTCCTAAAGTACTACAGCTCTGGTTTGCAAATGGGTTGTGAAAAAGCAACATCTAATTTCTGTTCTTGTTAGTCCTTCCTCAAGCATAATGTCACTGTGGCAACCAACTTCATCATGCATGCCATGAATGTAGGATGGTTCTTATGATCCTTCTGAGCGAATGGAACCTTTAAGTAAATATGGCCGTATGGCCATCTTTAGTGTTAACTATGTCAGAATCACACTCTATACTATATTGATGAATGGTAATTAACGTGTCTTAACAGTAAGCCAAAAATCAACTTTAATATGTTATATTGTGCTATTTTATATAGTGATTGCAGAGATAGTATCAGATGCAACCCCTTGTTGGGTGCAACCATGTAACATAGTTGCACCCAACGAGAATCATTCGTTGCACCTAAATAATTACACTGCAATCACTACGTCAAATAGAACAAAAGAATATATAGCAAGTTTTGGCTTACTTTTCTAAGACATATTAGTTGTCATTCATTAATAGAGTCTAAAGTGTGACTCCGCTAAAGTTAACATAATAGATGGTTATGTGACCATATTTATTTCTAGGTTCCATTAACATACAAGAATCATTAGAAGAATTATCAAGTGTTTTCCCACATGCATGACGAATATGGTTACCGCAATGGTATTATGATTTATGAAGGCCAAACAAGAACATAAATTAGATGTTATTTTTTCCATAACCATTTGCAAAACAGAATTGCAATATCTTAGGTCAATATGTCTCTCATCCAAAATAACTACATAACAACCTCATAGCCATAGTCAATCGATGAGTCGAACTATATATATGCATAGAACAAACAATTTTTGTTGATGTATCTAGCAAAATTGGGTGACCAAAACGTGTTTTTTTTTTCCAAAAAGACCTATGTGCTCACATACAAGCTAAAAACAATTGACTTAAGATGTACTCTGCTGATAAACTAGTACATATTACTTATTATTCATAGCATGCTCACAACAGTACAAGTTCTCAAATCCACACCACTCTTGAGAAAAAAAAGAGAATTGTAGTTGTATAAATAATTGAAGAAGCTGGAGATAGTTTGATGGAATATATCTTTTTTTTAGAAAAATTCTAGGAGTTAAACGGAGTTAATTGAAGCTATATTCATTGTATATAAATTTTTAGAAGTTTAAATATTTTTAGAAAATAGAAAAATAAATTTGTTATATTTGACGGAGAAGATTCTAGAAGAATATTCCCTAGAGTCTATCAATGGACTAGGTTCATGGTGTATAGACCTACATGTGCATCGGGCGGTGGGCCCGCACGTCAATGACTCTAGGCATGAACCAAGTCTATGAACATTGGTCAAAGTGGGTCCCACTATGCTAGATCAAGGCTGTCGGGCCTATGTGGGTCCTACTCGTCAGCGTCATGTTCCTCCTCTCTTCTTTTTTTTTCTCCTCTCCTTTTTTTTTGTACTTCCTCATTCTTTCTCTCGCTCTCGATCCTCTTTCTCTGCCATAGGAGATCGAGGCTAGGGTGATGACACTCAGAGCCGACCGATAGAGGAGGAGGCTTGAGGGGCGGGGCTCATGCAAGGTCGCTTACCTAGCAGCGGGGTGGTCGAGTGTGGCGACGACCTAGACTAGGATAAGGAGGCAGCGATGTCTCAGTAGTCGGTTGAGCTCTGGAAGGTGAGGAATGGACCCAGGGGAATACAACAGTGTCATCTATGCACTCGGCTCAGCCTCTGGGGTAGCGGATGGCAAGGTAGAGGTAGAGGGAGAGGCATCAATGGTGGTTAGAGTTTTTCTCTAGTTTGCTGAAGAAGAGAAGACCAAAGAACGATGGTGCAGATAGTTTTAGGGTATGGTGCTAGATTTTATAGTCGTTTTCAGCATTTCACGATAAGTCGAGAGACGACGAATATCTAAGAAGCGTCGCAAATCACGTGAAGCCTTTATTAATATCTTTTTGTGTTTATCGCGATGGGATGGAGCTTGACTAAGCTTTATAGATTCCTATAGTAGAGAGAAGAGGAGAGTTGTTTTGTTGCTTTATCCCTTGCCTTGTCCAAAGTTTGGTAGTATAGGGAAAGAGAGGTTTCATGTGCATGCATGAATATCACATCCTTGCATAGAAGAAATGAAAGAAACATGGCCTTGCATGTCATGTTATCTGTATGCATGAAAGATAGAGTTGAAGAAAGAAGTAACAAAATGCAAGCATATTTTGCAGGCTGTATAGAAAATAAAGAAGAGGTAGAGGTGGCATAACTTTACTTAGTCTGACTTGCTTGAATGAATGGCAATATGGAGAGGAGAAAAAGGAAATTCACATATGTCATGTGTTAGAATGGATGGATATGACAGAGAATAGGACTCGCATATTGTTGCTCTGCTCTCACTGGTTTTTCTTATCATTTGGTGTTTTTTTTATAGTGATTAAATATAAGCTAGAAATAGTGAGAGGCTGAAAAGATGTGTGAGAAAGAAAAATGAGTGAATCTCAGCTTTGCAACTTTTTATATGCATATGATTTAATTTATAAAGAGAAGGAGATCTGGTTTTTATGTGTTTAAAAGAGAAGAAGATTTGGGCTATGGTATATGGTGTAAGAAGATATTAAATATAAATAGAAATATTTATTAGTTTGAATACAAAATTTAATTTTTTAATGGAAAGAAATTATTTATTGATATAGTCGTAATTTTTGAAATTAAAAATTTTGAGAATATAAGGATTTAATAGAGATAAATATTTTTTAGAAAAGCAGGCATTACACCTTAAGAGTGCTAGAGAGGCCTTCTGGTCGATCTCTTCCTCCCCCCTCCCCCTCTCCTCCGTAAGCTAGGCAGTGGCATGGTGCCCCACGCTGCCAGTTTTTCTCATCTCCAATGGCTCGCGACACTAGAAACGCTATACTATATAGTCTCTCGCTAGCCTCCATTCCTGCAGGTCCCTTGGCTTCTACCTCTCTCTAACTAGAGTTCAAAGACGACTCCCTACCACTGGATTTCAATCCAACGTCAAGAAAACAGGTAACCGAATCTCAATCACATGAGAACTGCGAATCCCATTTTCTAAATTCAATGATGAGTATTACGAAACTGCGATGAGATTGGAGGTGCGGGCTGTCGCAGTAGCATAAATTGCGAGTACGCTTGCGCCGCTCTACTGAGCTGACTAATTTAATCATCAATGGTTGTGACAGGGCCTTTCACATGTCAAAAGAGCTTACACGCCATTGAACTTTGAAGGATATATATATAGGACGGTGGAATCAACCATTAGTCCGTTGGTGCGTGCAATCGTTGGATTTTTTACTATCTGGCAGGGAACGCGAGCAATACACATCGCACTTGGCCATCTCTGCCTCTTCCGCCGAAGCCTGAAGCACATTTTCTGCTACGTCTTCAGGAATCAGGAGCAAAGTAAAACCTCAGCCCCTGTGCAAGTTGTGATAGCTCAATGCTTGGTTTCTGTACTTCGAGAAAGTTGCACCTACGCTCGTAGTCTCATCTGAATTAAATCCGATGCAAGTGCAACAATCACACGAAGCTCTTGCAACAAAATGAAAATGATTCTTGCAAAATTCCCAACAGTGTGCTGCAACAAACTAAATACGGTGAATTTGTATGCCATTCATTTACCGATTACCGTAATTCGTATGACTTCAACTCGACCCACCTATTTCTTTGGACGTGCTCCGCCACTGTTCTGAACCAAGGAGCCAACTTGCTGCGAGGCGGCTTGAGTGGGTTACGGAGAATAATACGACAGCTCACGCCTGACTCCTCGTCCATGCCCATATACGTTGAAGCTAAGCTCGTCCACCATGGCAATATCTTCATCGGTCAACCTGAACTTGCCACACGTAAACATGGTAGCACGGCGACGTTGAGCAAGCGCCGGAAACCCTTTATTACAGACAACAATACCTCAAAAATCCAAACGAACTGATCACATCTCAAACTGGTTTGACTTGAATTTTCGACGCAACTTTCACAATGCTTGAACACCCAATTGCTCACTCTGATTGTGCCAGCCATTGGGGGCAATGTTGATTGCATCGTTGGGCACACGAGGACTCGTGCTTCTGCACGCAAGCGCGCGTGCGTGCGGCTGACTTGGCTGCAGCCGCCGTTGGCGCTCACGCTTTCTACTGTGCAGTGAGTGATGCTGCAGCTGAACTTGTCACTGTCGCATCTAGCAAAGCAAGCTGCACGTACACCGAATCCCAAACAAGTTGCAGCCACGCGTGCTGAATTGCAATCTCGTCGATCGTCGCACTGTCGATCGATTAGAGGTGGCAATAGCAGTCTGTGAAACAGTGAAAGTTGCAGTAATCTGGGAAGCTGGCAGAGTCAATCAGAGAGAGGACAGAATAGATGGTTGTGAAGAAGATTCAGAAAAGTTGCCTGCATCTTTTCCAGAGAAGAAAATGCAGATCTGATCTGATGTAGGAATGAAATGGTGACTGAGAATTGGAGATTAGTTAGCGGCTATAATCGTCACGTGCACATCAGTAGTAGTAGCCGGAGTAAGAGTAAAAGCTGTCAGCTATCATCACACGACCTTTCTCTTATGTAATGGTGTTAGCTGCCGATAAGATTGACTTGTCACTGATCAGTGATGGCCTACTACTGGAAAGAAGTGATCAGGGAGAACTTGATTGTCAGAGTACAGTCAAAGATAGGAATTGAAACATCTAGCTCTGCCAGTTCTGTCTTGGAAAGACAGAAGTTATTGTATGTACTCGCATTTTGGAAAGTGACAAGAAAAGATTTCAAAGATCTAGAAGAGAGTTGCCTTCAAAAGAATAAAGATGTAGTAGAAGAGATCGAGCTAGTATAACGAAGAATGTAGGCGATTAATATTCACTTAAGAAATTGATCATACTCATATCTGCAAATCTTCATGTCTTCATACATGTTTAACTAATACTCCTCCGGCCGGTTATTCTTTTACTGATAGTACTAAATGTGAATATTTTGGAGGAAAAACTAGTAGCATTTCAGAGAGAATTGTCAGATATATGAGCTGTTTGATCGTAATTGAGTCGATGACTAATCTATCAGAGACAAGAGCTAGCAGATAAGTACGTATAAGGTGTCGCTTGCTTATAAACTTGCACCGCTCGATATATAAACGATTGTATCCATGCAAGTTAGAACTCTAATTAATTGCAGATACGATGTTCAAAAAAGAATCAAATTGCGGATACGACTATGTAGCTTTCGTTGTTTAAATTCACAGTCTAGTCCAAAGGCAATCGTCACACGAATGGTCAATGGTCAGAGAAGACTATGTGTTTGACTAATTTGCTCCAATTATGCTGCTCCCTGATCTCTGTTCTCACTTGCTTACCTCTGCAAAAGCCTAACCCACACGTAACACGCATGTTGTGTCAATCGAACTTAATTACTTATTTAAGCTATATAATTAGTGTGTCACACTCCTGCATATATATAATGGCCATTGATGGATTGGATTAGAATAGGAATAGATTACATATAAATTAAACAATAAATTGGTGTTTGTTTCCATGTAATTGAAATAAACCATGCATTTACAGCACTGGATTTAGAGTGATCTTACTGTTCTTAAAAAATTGTATTTCATCCGTGAATAAGGATATTAAAAAGTAGATGAAATTAAATAAAAAATTTTATAATAGGCTGAGAAAAAAATAGGTAGAGATATTAAATAGAGGAATATTGTAATTGGTTAAGAAGAGAATGTGCGTGAGAAATTTATTATATTCGTAACCCCATAGTTTTAGCTTAGCCGTTAAAACCTATTTTAATAAAAATATATAATTTTAAAAACTTTAGTTATGTGTGTGTATTTTGTACAAAAGATCTTTGACCAAGATTTAATTTATAAGGTTTGACTTTTAAAACAATCTCTCCTCTAAAAATTTATTCTAATTTTTCTAAGTCTGAAAATCGAATTTAAATCCAATCCAGATATCAACTCCACTCCAAAATCTTCTAAAATAAATCTTCTTTAATCCCTCCTACAAACTCTCTAAGAAAATCCTAAATTCAAATTCAAACTTATTTTTTCTAAAATATTAATTCTAGAAATCTTAGAAAAAAGTGAAAATCTCATATTCATTTGTCCATTCTCCTTAGCCCATTCTCTTTCTCCTCCCACCCCGACCAAGCAGCCTAGCCCTCTCCACGATGTGGCCCAATCCTGCAATACCCACACCACACATGAATCAGCGTACGGCCTGCTTTCTGCGCACGGCCACAATGGCCCCATGGTTTTCGGCCCATATCCACGCGAGCATCGTCATCTTCCTCTATCGTTTTCCTCCTCGTGCTGCATGTGTTCGACAGAATGCCAAGCCAACCACCGTAAATGCACATGTGTGTCGTGACCTCACCACGCCACGCCACTATGTGCCAAACACGGACCTACCACCGAGAATTCCGTCATCGACATCCCAAATCTGCACAGCGTCGTGCGCTCCATGCATCCACGTCCTATTGCCACCACACTGTCACTTCGCCATGTCGCCATGTGCCCAACCACTCTGCCATATATCTCACTCGTCATTTTGTGCCACCGCACGGACATAAAAGTTGGCAGCACCTCTCCTTTTTCTCCATTTTGGCCATGCCTCCTGTCCACTCTTGCCGTTCCACCACACCATGAACCCAACTTGAGTTTAAGACGGTCGCTGTCGCAAGCAATCGACCACCACCAGTGAGTTCCCTTTTCATCTCTCTCCTATCCAAATTTTGAGCACCTAAACCTCTCTCTCATCCCTTTAATTCTTCCCAAGCCATCACCAGGGACCATGTACTGCTTGTCACCGAGCGACGCTAATTTCTCTTGCCACCATCGCAATCCTTCGCAACCATCGCAAGGTAGCCTCACCTCCTCTCTCCTTTCTACAATTCACATCATGCTTCCCCTAAACAAACCCTTCATCGCTCAAATGGTCGCTAGGGGCGACCAAATGCCGTCGCCAAGTTCGAGCTCCTCCACCACTCAACATCAGCCACCTTCCATCTTACTAAACCAAATCTACACCATCTATTTTCTTCCCTATCCTCCACTCATTTCATTAGTGGCCACCACCGCCGATGAGTCACTATCGTTCGTTGGTTCACCATCGAGCGCTGTCGACTGCCGATATCCCCTCTAGTCTTGTCTTTCTCTGATCAACGCCACGTGACCGCTATGTTGGCCATTGCTGGCTATCCTCACGCCATCAAGGCACAGTCGCCACAGGCTAGGACACGCACTCGTGGGCTAGCCTAGGAGGCCCGTAAGGCCAGAAAGGCCATAACCCTTTTCTCCTAGTCAGCCCATCAGCTGCAAAGTCTAAAGGTTTTGGACTCTATCTCCTCGAGCTAACACAATAAAGCCTAAGTATATCTCCCTCCTACTCTTGGGCATAGCCCGTAGATTAGCCCAGTCAAACCAAGGCCATCGGGCTATTTCTCCCTTCTCCTCTAAACCAAAGTCCACTTGACCTCTCTTCATCCGACCCTACCTATTAGCCAATATTCTTTCTTTTTGTTTTTCAAAAAATCTTTAATCCTTTTTTCAATATCTAGAAAATAATTTTACCCTCAAAAATTCATAACTTCCAATCTGTAACTTCGATCGATCTGTTCGAGCCTCCTTTTTTTCTAAAATTAATATCTATCTAAATAAACTATTAGTTATTAACCATAGTATTTTTTTTAGGGTCTTGTGTGATTTTCTCTATTTTGCGTATGGTCGACGACGGCGGAAATTATTCTAGACACAAAATTTTGAAGGTTTTGAAGACAATGACAGAGAGAAGTTTACTTCTAATTTATAAAATATGATTATTTATAAAGTTATATGCTTAGCTCACATAATTAAATTTATCACCCTCAATTTGGGCACAACCGACGGACGAAACTAGTAGTTGTATTACTTTTTATAAGTTGTTGTTAAATCATGTTCTTGTAACTTCACTATAATGGTGCTTAAAAATTCTTGCTCCTCGAGCGGGAATACCACTACTCTATTTTACACTATTATGTATCATTATGAAAAAAAAATAGGTTGTAAAATCTTTTGTGAAAACACAACTCATGGAGTCAATGGGTTTGAAAAGAGAAAAAGTTTATAAAAACCCGTGATGTGGAACCTCACCTGTGTAGCCTTATTTTGTAATCGTATATAAGGACTGATTCTTTGGGGAATTATATCATTAATTAGCTAGTACATAAAAATCGTGTATATCAATAGTTGTAAAACACTAGCAATAAGGAGATAGAATTGTGGATTTTTACTACCTGAAATGGGTATTCTTCTAGGCTCTTTTAAGGTGGTTGGTTTGGTATAAGGGATATTACTAGTATGCCCTAAATAGATGAAGGCATGGGACTTGCTTAATACTCAGTTTTGAGATATTCGATCCAACTATATGACATGAGATGTTTATAGGTTAGTTTAGGAAAGCCCTTGTCACAAACATCCGGTGCTGATGGGTATCCGATGTTAGTTGCATGTCATGTAGGTAAAACATATAAACTCTGTAAATTTTTAACTATTCGGATAGCTGTGTCTATGGTAAAAGATAAATGTAAGGTGATTTTCTTAGCGTAGATTTGTTTGTTAGTGTTTTATGAAAATATTTGTAGGGAATAGAAACCATTATCAGAGTTGGTCTTAGTGACTAACGGATAACCTTGATGATCGAGAATAGGTCTGCGTGGTCTAGGATAATGTGAGGTTATCATGGAGTAGCCTTCTCGAGAGGGAGCAGAAACTAAAACTTAATCATGGTTCTGAAAAGAAACCAATGGGAAGAAAGATATTGTTTTAGCTCTCGATGGAGGTTATAAGCATAGCTTAAGAAATGGTATTTGTTGAAGAGATGAAAAATAAAAAGAAACTATTAATAAAATTAAAACTTTATTCTAATGTTTGGGTTGTTGCAAAATAAATCGCTTTAGATCGAAATGGTAAGTTTCTTTCCAAATGAGTTGTAAAACTCACACTCAAAGGTTGCAAAACATTTTCAAATAAAAAATTATGTAATAAATCTAGCTTTCCTTTATAGCTTGTATACTCACTGTTATCTATAACTTGCAAATATGAAAGTAATCAACTACTCTATTTTATTGTTTTTCTTTCTTCTCTCTTAGTTTAGGTGAAAGATAGTTAAGAGTTTAATTTCATCACTAGATTTAAAACACTGCCTCTAAATTGGCGTGCTAGTTGTACTGAGTTTCACTACCGTAGCTTTTCTTGTGAATTGTTGCTAAGGGTCTGCTTGACATAGTAGCAAATGTATTCGTTTAGTTTTTACAGTCATGACTGTTATTATGGGTGTCAGTTTAGAATACTAAAACTAACATTGACACACTCAACAACACGCTCTATTTGACACTGGTTTTTTTATGATTTCACATTGGTGTGTGACAATATTTTTTACTACTTTTAAATGCTATGAGTTTTATTTTGAAACGGAAGGTGTACTATATTTTTGTAAAATAGTATAAAATTTTGCATTAGAAAAATGCGATTTTAAGGGCAGAAATTTTTTTCATGGATTTATGTATTCCAAGCGGAAAAACATCGGGTAGATGAGGATTGGTGAGAGCAGTTAATGCATCAAATCAGCCGCTGCATAGTAAAGTATACTACCACTAGTTGTCCTACTGTACTAAAGCAATCTTTCCACTTGACTGATATTATTGAGGGAACGCAGATATTTTTAGAGACGGCCTTGGACTCCGGCAGGCTGCTTAGTTACCAAGATTCAAGATCATGAAGAACCGGTACACAATCAAGTGCACATTTCGTGTTAAATTAGTGTACGCTGGTCGATCAGAATCAGCATTAGACGCCGTAGATTAGTACACTCTTTGGCTACTCCTTTGGAAGCATGTTACTAGAAGACTATTATTAGCTGTGTCCGAATCTGCTGTGTCCGACATGCCAGGTCCCACCGCGACAGCATCACAAAATCATAGGGTTTTTTTTTTTTGCAGGAGTTCAATACACTCATTACAAATTTATAATTACCGACTTCTTTGGAAAATGAAATGTTTTCAAGAAGTGGATGAAAATACCAGACCTCTGTGTGTATCAGAAATGAGCTCATCTAAATTTTGCTGACTTTTGTTCCTTCCACTTTTATTTTTTTTTGTTCTTGTATATGGATCTGATTGGATCAGATTCTTCATCTCGAACCCTGAAAGATTGACTCGGAGAGTCTCAGTCAAACTCGTGCGTTCGCAAAGCCTTCATCCTCCAACCAATCCAAGGATGGCTACAAATGTGGACTTCTCTGCCCCATTGCTATTATAAGGACACCCATGCAATTCCGTACACACGATACAAACACAGCTACTAGGTATTTGAGAGCTATTCCTTGTCCACGAATATAAAGAGTATGGAAGTGATTTATATTATGAATAACTCTTATTTAATTTTGTTCTTATTTTAGCTAGATACCTTCCAACCGTCCCGACATCATTTGACTTCTTCATTGATCTTTCCAAAAATACCTAAAATCCCTTTTTTTAAAATGAATTGGCAGGTGGTCTGCCTTGATTATAAGGAGAGTGAACAAAGAAGTTTCAAATTACATGAACAGAAGCAAGAGACCAAAAGGAAAACGACTGATAAAAACTAAACAGGATACATTTTAGTCCCAAGTCTCGTCAGAATGGAACGGCAACTCCAGTTGTGTGATGTCATAAATTACAATTGGACACAATCTGGACTATATCCTTTTATTTATTGACAGAGAGCGTATATGGCATATCAACTGGTTATATTTTACTACAATATTTTTGATATCAAGGTAGATATATATAAAACAAACTCATGGATTTATACTGGTTCAATCCTCGAGATGAGTAATAAGCAAACTCTAATTTATATGTATTCATGATGAGTAGAATATACCATGTGTCTAATCTAAGTCTATCAACTAAATTTTGATGAGATAGACAAAATAGGTAATCAGAGTCTATAGATGTAAACCTTCTAACCGTGGATATGGCTTAGAACTTTGTTGATTCAAAGTCTTTTCGTTCTAGAAATCTATTATATTTATTTTGAGGTTGAAATAACTTATCATACGGGTAGCCTCTTATATATTTATTTAGATTGGACTAGAGTCTCTAGGATTGATTTCTATTGGACTCGTGCTTAGTTTTTATATTCAACTGATTCTTTATTAGATATATTTTAAACATTGTATATATATGTCATATCATATACAACACTATAATAATCAGCCTCACGTGGTGGAGTACGTGTACTCTTCCGATGTCCAGCGTCCGATCAGGCTCAGGCGGGAAAGTGTCAAATCAAGATGGACACAGAAATCAGGAAATGCTTCTTCCGAACGCATAAATTATACGGGAACAGTTAATTTCTTCTCAGAAATCGTGAAAAAAAAATTACTAGCGGCAAGTACGCCACACATACAAAACAAGTGGATTTGGACTATCGAGTACACACAAAACATATGGGTATCGACTATCGAGTATCTCATGTACAGTTCGTTCTTTGCCGCGAGAGAATACTTTTTCCGGTCCAGGCAGCATCATCACGCTGTCCGAAGTCTGAACAAGCTACCGGCCGGCGGCGGCTCCACGGCGTGGATTGGGTGGCGGCGACGCCGGTCAGCCGGTAGCATTCGCTTACGTTTATGTTTATATGCTAAAATTTAAATTTTAGAACTTAGGGTTGATTTTAAGATTTTTTATTTCAGTTTATTTTTTTAGTTTTTACTTTTAGATGCTAAGAATATATATATATATATATTTATTTACCTATAATTATTTTTTAATTGTTAATGAGTTTTTATAAGCAAATCGAGATGCCAGCCAGTTGTGGCCTCGCAGCAGGCAGACAGACCGGCCGGCCAGAGAATTATTCCCCAGTGGCGCTCGAAGCCTCTTACGTTGGAAAGTTGTGATTTCAGCCTCGTGCTGGTTGGTTTCACAGTTCGTCTCCGATGTTGTATGGTCTGACTGTTAGGCCCATTTATTCTTTTTCTTATAGTAGATTTTGGATATTTTATCTATACGTTGTCTAATGCTGAGTTTGAAAGAGGAGAGAAGAAAACTGATACACAAAATAAGATATGTTATTAGTATATAATTAATTAGATATCAATTTATTTTCAAATTAATATGATTTTTTATAGTAAGTTTCTATAGAAAATTTTTATAAAAATATATCGTTTTGTTTTTTAAATGCATGTTCACGAAAAACGATTTTTTTTCTCTCTCCCAATCAAACAGTGCCTAAGCTTCTAAAACCATATATTTCTTGGAAAAAATTATATATAAAATTTTCGTGGAATACTTTTTATAACAAATTTTCTATTTTATAGGAGCTAATTCGTTCATTTATGCACTAAATAGTTATAAAAAAATCAAATAATCTATTAATCCAACAATTTCAACTATCAGCCAGGCCATAGTGCTGGTCTTTTCAAAGTTGCGCATAGTAATTTCGCGTATTAATTACCTCAATTTCAGGTTAGAGTAGGTTCTACGTGCTGTTTATCCGAGGTCAGACTAGCTTACTAGTGGAGCCGCTCCCATTGTTTGCTCTACTGGTTAATTTAGCAGTGTTAGCTAAAATCTGATTTAAACTTAATATAGAGTTGATTTGGTGTTTTTTAAGTTTATTTTGTAGATTTAGCTTTTAAATCCCTAATAACATTGACATAAAAGTTTAGCCATAAATTATTTTGTTGCTTCATGTATTTTATTATGGCTTGTCCGCCTAACGGAACCAATCAAAGTTAATACAGCTAGTTGGTCACTGTTAGCTTAGGCAGAGTTGAGGCCATGGCCAGCCATTGTCATGCAACAGCAGCAGCACGGGAAATTTCCGAATCTGCACGATCAGAACTGACCTGAACTGAACTGAGCTCCTCTGTTCCATTAATCAGTTTATTATGCCGTCACAGTGGACACGCACATTCTTGATTATTCAGATTAAAGCCTCCTCGATCTCTCCAAGATTCTTCTTTCTTCTAGAAAAATTAGTAGCTTTGCAAGATTCTCGGTGAAGAAACGGTTCAATCTCGGTAAAGCTTCCGGTCGATCATCCCGTCCGGCGCACCGCCAGACTGTTGCTACTGTTCGTCCATTCTTTCCTCGTATGGCAACTTTCTCACGAGCCTTTCACTCACACGTCGTGGTTGATCCCTACCGCCACCTCATCGACGGCAACAGCGAGCGCTGCGCGCCATGCTTGATGAGGTAGCTTTTTGAGTGCAAATGGCTCATTTAAGTTTGATTATTGACCAAATTATTTCTGTGAATTATCAACTTCATTACAGAGGTATATTAAAAAAATTTAAATATAAACTTAACAAATAAATTAAACAAGTTAGCAACATAGCAATAAAATATATTTTCAAAACCGTTTTTTAGTAAAATGTATTTTTGGAGCTATGGAGTAAATAATACACTATAATAAGCAGTGAAGTAGCCTAAAAGAACATGACAATAACACGGAAGGCTGAGGTTGATCCGGGAGTGCGTGCGTGCGTGCCATGGCGCGACCACATCCAGTTGTTCACCAAGGTGAAGTGTATGGCTATCTCTATAGGCGTCGTCGCGTGGCTGAAAACACGGCATGTGACCGTGCTGGCTCGCTTTTGCTCTGTCCAAATCCCAACGACACATTCGTGTGCAAGTGAAGACCTAGTTTGATTTTATTTCTCTTTATTTAGCTTATTACGTAGCTATAACAAATATCCTCAGAGCACTTATTTTTTACTCATGTTCATGACTTTGTAATGAAAGCATCAATTAGATATTTACTTTTACGGTGCTATCTACCGATAATAAGTGTGTGGCCGGCGAGGCCAGCATCTGGCTAATGGCCTGTTTTCTTTTTTTTTTTTTGGAAAAGACATAGTTTCTGCTTCTCTTCTTCTAGTCAAAAAAAAAAAAAAAACTAGGGTACAATCGTTTAGGCTCGCCGAGAAGTCCAAGTTTGATCTCCACTTGTGCAAGTGTTGACGGAGGAGTCAGGGCAAGGGAGCCTTGCTTGGGGCTATATAAACACGGCCGCTTAATGACTTAATTAGCTTAGCTGGAGCTCCTCCCTGAAGTAGTGGCCTGTGGAGCAGTAGCAGCGCCTCTCCTCACTGCTCACCCTCACCTCTCTCTCTCTAGCTAGCTCAGAGGTTGGAGACAGCTCGGAGAGGCCGTGTCCATGGCGGAGAGGGTGGAGGCGGCCGCCGGCGACGACTACACGCAGGACGGCACGGTGGACCTCCGCGGCAACCCGGTGCTCCGGTCCAAGCGTGGTGGCTGGAAAGCCTGCGGCTTCGTCGTCGGTAAGGAAGAAGAAGGAGCTCATCATCCGATTGAATTCATCACATAAGCTTTTTAGCCTTGAATTCTCCTTTGCTTCATGGGTGGAATGGTTTATTATCAATTGATCCTTGGTTTAGGGACAGACATATCGAGCCTCGTGCTGATTGGATTAGTTTAACTGTTTAATTATTATGCCACGAGATTTTGTAGCTTTTCTCTGCTGGCCCCTCACTGCATCTGCATGTGGTTCATGCCGGAAACTCGGGAGATTGTTTGGTAGGATCAATGGTTATTTGTTTGTCCGGCCAATCGCATCCCCATGGTTTAATTAGCTGCCATGTTGTGGCATAGTCTTGGTATCATAATCTCCCTACCTTGTGTCTGAAACAAAATACTACTCTATTCTCTTACCAACTGCTGAACTCTCTACCATCTCTTGATAGTTTTCTCCTTTGAGCAGCAATATTGTGGCAAATAAGTTTCTCTTCTGTCCTTTGTATCTATCTCTCTCTACCTCCTAAAGGACCTAGGAGTAGGTAGTTCATCGACGTACATGTACCAATAATCTTAAGGGCCTGGGAGGCTAGAGTAGGTAGTTTATTGAAAAAGATTTGTGTATTTTATATTCTGAATGTAGAAGCCACATGCCAAACAACTGTGAGCGGGTCACTTAATTTGCATCGTTTTCTTTGCATTCAGAGCCAGCCGTAGGACAGTGCATGTGGATTTGCTCAAGTCTCTAAAATGGATAGTAAAATGTACTATACATTACTTGGGCCACTTTCCTCTAGAAATGGATTGATCAATCAGAGATAATATTTTTATTTTAAAATATAAATATTCAGATTTTATATTAAAATATATGTATTTTTATAGTATTATTTATCCCAACAATTATCTTTTACTCAAATTTCTTCTCACCTTATTTTTGATCACTCTCCCACTCCTAATCACTCTCATGGGACATTATAGTCTTTTCTTTTTAATCTTGATCTCCACTAAATAATTTAAAATATTTATATTTTGGAATGGAAGGAGGGTGGTTCAGTGGCTGCCAATGCATGTGCAGGCCTGACAAATCAGTCAGAGAAATGGTTCAAGTTTGACAAATGAGTCTGGTTCTTTTTAAGATTTCCCATGCATATATACAGAGACTAGTACTATATATATATATATGCGCGCGCACTGATTGATATGTATGTGCAGTGTGTAGCTAGCAGTAGAAAATTGTCAAAAAGTTCAGTATGTTCAGGACAACTGAATTTATGAGCATACATCCATGATATTCTGAATTTCTGATAGATACACCAGTGGTAGTTATGAACTGAAGAAGCTGAATAAAAGTTCATTCTTGAAATATGCATGCTAATTTAGAACTACTAATCATCCCTTACATTGGAATGATCTTTTCATAGATTAGGAAAAGGTGCAACCAACTTGAACACGAGCCGCTGTTTTGTCTGAACTGTTGGTTCAAATCAGACTAGGTGATCAACAATTTAATGCACGAGTTAGTTTGGATTCCTATAGTTAATTAGCAAAAGCACATCGCTTTAATTAATTAGCAGTTGATCCATAATAGTTTGCGTCATCAGAGATGCAATTAGGCTGAACCTGATTGGGAAAAGCCTAAGTAAGCAATTGTTGGCGATGGCTGTCACGTGTGTGTCAAATCATTTAGGATATGTATGGGGCAGTGTGTGTAGCTAGCAGTAGAAAAACGTCAAAAAGTTCAGCATGTTCAGGACCACTGAATTTATACACTACTAGGAACATGCATATGCGTCATATTCTGATCGATACACCGGTGCTGGTTATAAACTGAAGAAGCTGAATAAAATTTCAGTCAATATCCGGTGCTAATATAGCACTTAATTACTTATCCTCCCATTTCATAGATTAGGAAAAGGTGTAACCAACTTGAAAATGAACTGCTGTTTTGTCTGAAGTGCTGGTTCAATTCAGACTAGCTAGCTGACACAGTTTAATGTACGAGTTAGTTTGGATTTCTGTAGTTAATTAGCAGTAGCGCATCGCTTTAATGAGCAGTTGATCCACAACATTTTGCGTCATCAGAGATGCAATTAGACTGAATCTGACAGGGAAAAAAGCCTAAGTAAGCAATTGTTGGCGATGGATGTCCTGTCCTGTCTGCTTGGAGTGACAGATAGGAGTTAGAATTGACCTTTGTATTAATCAGACAGTATAGGGTAGGAACCCAGCAGCTGATCCCTATCATTTGCTTGGAAAGAGGCGTATTGTTCCAACCCAATTGGACTCCCTATCTCATCGCATTATTGTTTTTTTTTGCGGGGATCGCATTATTGTTCATGACAAGAAAGAAAGAAAGATTATCTTCGTGGATGTCTGCCTCCAATGATTGCGACATTATTAGCTCATGGTGAATCTGTTATGTCTACATATAGGCTTGTTGTTTAGATTTAACAGTAACAAAAGAACTTGTTGTCCTTGAAACTGGTTTTAAATGAACAACTCCTCCAAACTGCAATGTATATTTTAATAAAAAAATTAAAGTTAAAACATAGGATGCTCTGCTGCATGATTGTGTGGTGGTTATGGTTTGGTAAGAAATGCAGTGATCATGAGTCCTGGCTCATGAGAAATGGAACCTCTGTAAAAAGGTTGGTCAACATGCACATATTCCTGGCTCATGTATTGTTTTTCTTTAAAAAAAATTCAACCATATGTCATGCTTGTAGCGTGATCCACATGTTTTCCTTGCCGTCACGGGATGGATTATCCATCTCTTTGGTAAGCTCAGTTACCGTGCTGTAAATCTAGAAAAAGGATGGATTTTACCAAAACTTAAACTTTTGTTTAAATCTTTTTTAACTTAGTTGGATTACTAAGCCTTTACCCGGATGGTAAGTCTGGCGGCTATCGTGTGGTAACCGGTGTTAAGAGAAATCACCGACATATTCCGCAATCCTTATATCATTTGTTCGTGGATAAAAATTTATGTGTTCCAAATGAGACAGATGTAAAAGATAACCATGTTACTGTAACTACGTGGTGGTTGCGGTTGTTGCAGTGTACGAGGTGTTCGAGAGGATGGCGTACTACGGCATCTCGTCGAACCTGGTGCTGTACCTGACGACGAAGCTGCATCAGGGCACGGTGTCGTCGGCGAACAACGTCACCAACTGGGTGGGCACCATCTGGATGACGCCCATCGTCGGCGCCTACATCGCCGACGCCCACCTCGGCCGCTACCGCACCTTCATGATCGCCTCCCTCATCTACCTCATCGTAAGTTCATCTCCAACTTCCCCCTCGCCGGTCGCCGGCCGGCCAACGCGACGACGACTACGTCCGCCTCGTTTTGTCCGTTTTCTGTTAGCTCCATCTATCAGTGGCTGTCGGGATTCTGAGAACGACATGTTGGGAAAGGGTTGGGGATTCAGAATATCCACTTGTCAGGATCGAACCCGAAGAATCTTAGAGCAGACAAAATCTTGGTTTGATTACTAGAATTATTGCTGGTTGATCACTGATCGACGTTCAACGTAGCACGAGGAGTCCACCGTGAAGACGGCGTACGCCTACAGTACTAGTGATCAGGAATGCAGGATACTCCTAGAAAAATGAGAAAAAAAGATTTACCCGCCCCCCCAACCCCCTAAAAAAAGAGAGAAAAAAAATCAGTCGTTGTCTAAGACTTGTATGACAATATATCTAGATGCTCTGAAAATGATGCCCAAAAACTCTTATTGGGCCATAGGCCGGTAGCTCGAAGCCCACAAAGGAACTAACCGAACCCAAATCCAACACTATTAAATGGAAGCTCTTTGATGTCTCCACGGATATCTTCTCGTTTGTAAAAAAAAAAAACATCAAATTGTATGACAAAATCTTAAGAAAATTGTAAATATTCATATAACATACATATAGCCATCTATAAAATTAATTCCAAACTTACTGTTTATATTTAAATGTATTTTTCTCTCAATATGTGTTTCAATTTTGAACTTAATTTTTTTAAGCGAGATGTCGCTATAATTTATATTATCAAATTATTTTAGATCTTTTTTTACAATCATTTACATTGAATTTGAGAGAAGAGGTTTACAAGGGGACATTCTCTCATAGACTAGAATTCATTCCCCACAATTCAACCCAAGTTTGTAAATTTTGGTGGTTAAATTTGATAAATTTTGAACGTTATTTGCGTGTGTAGGGGATGAGCCTGCTGACACTTGCGGTGTCGCTGCCGTCGCTGAAGCCGCCCAAGTGCGGCGCCGGCACGGCGGACCCGGGCTGCACGGGGGAGGCGTCGAGCCTGCAGCTGGGCGTCTTCTTCCTGGCGCTCTACATCCTCGCCGTCGGCACCGGCGGCACCAAGCCCAACATCTCCACCATCGGCGCCGACCAGTTCGACGACCACGACCCCCGGGAGCGCCGCAACAAGCTCTCCTTCTTCAACTGGTGGATGTTCAGCATCTTCTTCGGCACCCTCTTCGCCAACACCGTCCTCGTCTACATCCAGGACAACGTCGGCTGGACCGTCGGCTACGCGCTCCCCACGCTGGGCCTCGCCGTCTCCATCGCCATCTTCACCGCCGGCACGCCGTTATACAGGCACAAGCCCACCTCCGAGAGCAGCTTCGCCAAGATGGCCGGGGTCATCGTCGCCGCCGTCCGCAAGTGGGCCGTCGCCGCCCCCGCCGACCCGAGGGAGCTCCACGAGCTCGACGACGAGCACTACGCCAAGAAGAAGACCACCCCGCTGCCGTACACGCCGTACCTGAAGGTGCTGAGCAAGGCTGCGGTGAAGACGTCGTCGGGGAGCACGTCGCGGTGGTCGCTGAGCACGGTGACGCACGTGGAGGAGACGAAGCAGATACTCAAGATGCTGCCGGTGCTGGCGATCACGTTCGTGCCGTCGGCGATGATGGCGCAGGTGAACACGCTGTTCGTGAAGCAGGGCACGACACTAGACCGGCACGTCGGCGGAGGGAGGTTCGAGATCCCGCCGGCAAGCCTGCAGGGGTTCGTCACCATCTCCATGCTGGTCTCCGTCGTGCTCTACGACCGCGCCTTCATGCCGTTCATGCGGCGGGTGACAGGGAACCCTCGCGGCATCTCGCTGCTGCAGCGGATGGGCGTCGGGCTTGTCATCCACATCGTCATCATGGGGATCGCCTCCGTGACGGAGCGGCACCGGCTCGCCGTGGCACGGGAGCACAGTATCGCGGACAGCAAGGGCACCACCATCCCGCTCACCATCTTCATCCTCCTCCCGCAGTTCATTCTCATGGGCGTCGCCGACGCGTTCCTGGAGGTGGCCAAGATCGAATTCTTCTACGACCAGGCGCCGGAGGGGATGAAGAGCCTCGGCACCTCGTACGCCATGACCAGCCTCGGCGTCGGCAACTTCCTCAGCAGCCTGCTGCTGTCCACGGTGTCGCACGTTACCCGCCGCCATGGACGCCCCGGCTGGATCCTCAACAACCTCAACGCGTCGCGGCTCGACCACTACTACGCCTTCTTCGCCGTGCTCAACTGCGTTAACCTCGTCTTCTTCTTCATCGTGTGCCGCCTCTACGTGTACAACGCCGAGGTCTCCCGCGTCGTCGACGTCGGCGGCAGCGGCAGCGGCGGCGAGGAGCTCAAGCCCAAGGAGGTGGCCAAGGTGGACGCAAGTCTATAGATCACAGACCCGGGATCGGCATTACCAATGTATCGATTAATCGATCGATGATCAATACCATGAAATGAATATCACCTGCAGAAAACAGAAGTGCTAACAACACCGACTTCAGCTTCTTTTTCAGAACAGCGAACACATGGATACATTATGACCAGAAAAAACTCGAGCTTTTTTTGGAATTTCAAGCTGAGTAGTGCAGATATCGAACAGAGTATCTGTTCACGGCTCCTGATGATTGCAACAGAGTTGTCGATCGTATAGAAGGCCTTCCATGGACATACACAACAGAGTGATCAGAAGGGAACCTTCATCGTTAATTTGATTTTAGGATAAGATAAACCAAACGATAAAAGGAACGAGCTTTCTCAATAATTTGGTTGTGACTTCGCCAAATTTCTCAATAATTTGGTTCAATCGTAACGTGTCCGACAGCACTACTAGATTTATGGGACTCTAGAATTAATAATTGAAAGGAAAAAGTTTGAATTACACTAGTGGTCGTCTGAATTAGTTCATAAATTCAAAAACCAAATATTTTATATTCTAAACTATTCAAGCCAAACAAATTAACCCTCTAATTGATTTTTAGCCGATATCGGTCCTATGTGGTAGCAGTTTGACCACGTGAAAATCTAGCTAACAAATAAATTAAAGAAATTGTAGATCTCATATGTTAATCTTATCAACTCCTCAGTCTCCCCTTTCTCCTTTATCTCTCCTGTTCTGGCTCCCTCTTAACCGATGCTGAGCTCGTTATTGATGATCTCTAGCTCGATGAGGCACTAAGCTCCAACTTGACAAGGCAACGAGCTTATCCACCGCGGTCTTAAGCTTGCCCAGCAACGCCCTCTTTCCCTTCCTCGCCCTCCTCTCTCTCTTTCTTCCCTCATCTGCTTGGTGTCTATCGAGCTCACATGCTGCCGATGAGTTGGGCAATTGACGCTGAGCACATCACCTTGAGGCCCATCGTGCCCGCATACTCCTTAGACCTTCCAAAGGCTAGTCACCTTCGAGCACCCCTTACTACCACCACTGCATCTCCTTCTCAACCTCATGGAGGATTTTGCAGAGGGGGTTGAAGGAGCTTGGTGGAAGAGACATATGAGGTGCTCAAGCTTGATGATATGAGAGTGTGTCCAACCTTCACAGCGTAGAATCAAAGATATTCGTGAAACCTGACGAGTCTTGTGCGACCAACCATTGCATGTGTAACAACCTGTAGCACGGAGTTCGTCCAACCTCATGTTGTCCACTCTACCAAGTTAAGAGAATTACAATCCTCACTGCAATCACAAAGAGCTTGCAAGAACAATGGAAAGAAATGTACAATCACATAGATGATTCAGCATGTGGCTAGAATTCTCAAGAAAATACATATAACATATTGTATTTGGTTCTTAAAATGAATCTCTCCTAATATATGAGAATACTTATAATATTATATAGGAGAGATGGAAATTGGACGTTTTATATGGCTAAGGCTAGTTATGTTGCATAACACCCTAATAGAAAATAAAGTTTTTGGTAATTTCTGGTCGTCATGTTAATCCATCGATAACTTAGTGCTTGATTGAACTCAGGGATAGGGTCAAGCTTATGAGATAAACTTTTCTAGGCCATATCTAAACATTACAATTGGAGCTTAAGTACATCTTCTATGCATATTTTTCTCCCATTAGATTATTGCGAACCAAAATGACATTATTGATATCTATTGCATGGCTAATGGCTTGTGCTGCTCTTTTTGGAATTCTCTAATGTCTTCATACCTGAGAATAATTAAATTATGGACATTAGGTAACAATTGATTCTCATAAGTAATACTATTATTACTCATGAGTGAATTCACCTGTTGATTTGTTTAGCACGGGCACACATTATGAGCCATTGAAATTAATTTTAAGTATCTTGATCAACTAGCTATAGGGAAAGAAAATGATAGTGATGCTATGTTGCTCTATCACTTGAGCTTGCCTCCATGAGTTTGTGGAGGAGGGAGCAGAGCGGCTTTGGGACTCAAGTAGGCAAGGTGGATCTAGAGCTCCAGGACTCTACCGCTAGCGCCTTTCCCAAGAGTGTTTGAGCTCCACCGCTGGCCACTGCCCTCCTCCATAAGAGAACACACCCATGAATTTGGTGGCCACTCACTTCGCCGCCTAGGCTACAAGTCGTCATAGAGCTCGATGAGGGTGCTAGAGGCGGCGAAGTGGGAGATTGCTTAGGAAAAACATCGTGACAGTGCTTAAGCTTGCCTCAGGCAGGCACCACTCGACGGCAAAGAGGCGTTGAAGGCAACGAGGAGTACGCTATGGCGGAGCACAAGCTTGCAACCAGAGAGTTTGCCTCACCATCGTTGATGATATTCACATTCGTGGGGAAGAGGGAAAAGATATTAAAAAAGGGAAGATAATCTGACAAGTGGACCCACCAATTTTATTTTAATATAAAATGCCAACTAGACTACCATGTGTACGCCATGTAGCACTAAAACCACTCTGGATTGAGTTGAGAGGTTTATTTGTCTGGTTTGAATAGTTGAGAGTGAAAAATATCTGGGTTTTGAATTCTAGGGATAATTTGGATGACCATGGGTAATTTGGACTTTTCCTAATTAAAAATTTGGTGGTTCAAATTAGGTACTATTGATGCAAACTCTTGCCCTGTACAAATATGCTGTTTTATTGAGGGACGAATAGTGCTAATACACTGAATTAAAAGTGGATGTTCAAATTGGAAGGCACGTTGTTTAAAGTTAAGAACCACGAGGATTTGATTTAAAAAAATAATCACGGGGATTTGACAGGGTTATGTTCATACCAAATTCAGCTCTCTTAGAAGCCCCCTGAATTAATTTTCGGAAGGTAAAAACAGAAAAAGTCACATTAATAAGAAAAACTAGAAAAATCTTGTGTTAATCTAAAAAGGAAAAGCATCAAATCCATGCCTTGAAAACTTCTACCACAATATATAATCCATGAACTTATCAAATTCCAAATTGATAAATACTAAGTTGTAATCAGTTTATAGACTCTTAGTTATAGTATTTTCATGATACAATAATTCTAAAATTCGGAATTTGTAAGTGTTAAGTAGTAATCAAATTCTTATGATTTAATAATTCTGAATTATGGATTTAATAAATACAAAGTTGTACTGAGTTTGTAGTCTCAATCACGGTATTTTGATAAAAAATATTAATATATCAATAAATTTGAGTTGTACAGTCCCAAAATAGTTTTCCATTATCTAATAACTTCAAAACTTGAAATTAACAAATCTGAATTATAATACTTTCATATTCAATATTTCTAAAGGTCAAATCAACAAATGCCCAAATTGATATTAATTATTTAAAATCTGAAACACGTGTAGATGTGCCGATTGATGTCTAGTCTGATTTATATTAAAAAAAACCAAGGGGTTTGGTTTCAAGAGTGGATTTGAGAATTGAGAGAGTTATAATTTGACACCAAATTCGGCCCATACAAGGAATAAAAAAAAATCCCAAAAGCCCACAGAATAGGATAGAAGAAGAACAGAAGCCGTCCTCCCAGGTCCCCACCCCGTCTCCTCACGCGGCCGCCCTAAAATATCCCCAAACCCCACACAACCCGGCCAACCCCCTCCAAATCCCCGCCTCCCCCCGACGCCGAAACCTCCCAAGTCCCCCCACTCCTCCCCCTCTCGCCCCTCGCGTCGCGAGAGAATCCGAGGCGGGCGAGCGAGAGAGAGGAGATGGAGTCGGATCAGGGGAAGCTGTTCATCGGCGGCATCTCGTGGGAGACCACGGAGGAGAAGCTGCGGGACCACTTCGGCGCCTACGGGGAGGTCTCCCAGGCCGCCGTCATGCGGGACAAGCTCACCGGCCGCCCCCGCGGCTTCGGCTTCGTCGTCTTCGTTGACCCGGCCTCCGTCGACGCCGCCCTCGTCGACCCCCACACCCTCGACGGCCGCACGGTGCCCCCTCCCGCCTCCCGTCCCGTCATCCCCTTCCCCTCCCTCCCCGCCTGAAACCCTAGCGGATATTCGCCTCGGATATTCCCTTCGCCCCTAGTTTTTACCTCCATCTGCGAGGTGCGGATGGGGGGATTGCGTGTTTGTGCCGTGGATTCTCTCTCAAGTCCGGGTTGTTCTCTTAGGTTGACGTGAAGCGGGCGCTGTCGCGGGAGGAGCAACAGGCGGCGAAGGCTGCAAACCCTAGCGCCGGGAGACACCCTGCCGGCGTGGGAGGCGGAGGAGGTGCTGGAGGTGACGCCGGTGGTGCCCGGACGAAGAAGATCTTCGTCGGTGGTCTGCCCTCCAATCTGACCGAGGACGAGTTCAGGCACTACTTCCAGACCTACGGGGTTGTGACCGACGTCGTCGTGATGTACGACCAGAACACGCAGCGGCCGCGGGGGTTCGGGTTCATCACCTTCGACTCAGAGGACGCGGTAGACCGCGTGCTGCACAAGACCTTCCATGACCTGAGCGGGAAGATGGTGGAGGTGAAGCGCGCGCTGCCTAGGGAGGCGAACCCTGGCTCTGGCGGCGGTCGTTCCATGGGAGGTGGGGGTTACCAGAGTAACAATGGGCCTAACTCCAATGCTGGGGGATATGATAGCAGAACTGATGCGAGCAGATATGGTCAGGCACAGCAGGGGAGTGGTGGTTATCCGGGTTATGGTGCAGGAGGATATGGTGCTGGTACTGTTGGTTATGGATATGGGCACGCTAACCCTGGTACTGCATATGGGAACTATGGGACTGGAGGATTTGGAGGTGTTCCTGCTGGGTATGGTGGGCATTACGGCAATCCAAATGCACCTGTTTCAGGTTACCAGGGTGGTCCTCCAGGAGCAAACAGAGGGCCATGGGGTAGTCAAGCTCCATCTGGTTATGGCACTGGTAGTTATGGTGGCAATGCAGGCTACGCTGCTTGGAACAACTCTTCTGTTGGAGGCAATGCACCCTCTGTTCAGACTGCTGGGGCAACTGCAGGCTATGGGAACCAGGGCTACGGCTATGGTGGGTATGGAGGAGATGCATCGTATGGTAATCATGGAGGATATGGGGGTTATGGAGGGAGGGGAGATGGTGCTGGCAATCCAGCTGCTGGTGGTGCATCTGGGTATGGTGCAGGTTATGGAAGCGGGAATGGAGGTTCTGGTTATCCTAATGCTTGGGCTGATCCTTCACAAGGTGGAGGATTTGGGGCTTCAGTCAATGGAGCTTCTGAAGGTCAATCAAATTATGGCGGTGGTTATGGTGGTGTGCAACCCAGGGTTGCTCAGTAAGTGAGGCCATTAGAGCATCTATGACATGAACCAGCAAATTTGGGCAGCCTATGTATGTTGTGTTACTCTGGCCCCTCTGGTTGCATTTGGCCTCTTGAAGATCACCCATTTGCTGGTTAAATCAGTATTTCTCCGGGTTGGAATGCTTGAACCTTTTGCGGCTTACTACTAGACTTTAGTCAATAACTAGCTTCTAGCTATACTATGAAGTAGCTGTATCTTGCGTAATGCTTTATTTAAGTTTAGCCTTATCTGTTGGTGTGCTTTGTCATGAGTGGAATTTCAGGTTGCTTTGTCTCTAGTTTAAAGCTGGAGTAGCTTCACTACTTATGGGCAAAAAACTATCTAGTTGTACCTTTATTATACAGAATCATATATTTGTGTTTGACAGTAGTATTTATGCTGGATCGTGTTTTACCTAAATCTGAAATGTTCTATCTTTGGTTGTTTCTCTGTGGTGCCGTGCTGATCCATGTGCTCTAGCTCACCTGGCAGTTAAGGTGTAATGTTATATTGTTCCATAATGTTGATTGTTTGCAACAGACACAATTCTCAAACTTCAGTGCAGTGATAGATATTTGATACTGTAGCTGCTTCTAGCAGTATGTTCAGGTGTAGTGCAAGTGCTTTTCATGTCGTTGGAATGATATATCATTAAAGTATGTGGTCGAGCTACGAGTATGTTTCTGATGTTTGGTATGTAGATGGGTAAACAAGCATAGTAGAGGCAAACAATTAGCCCCTACCTGAGAAGCAATAAGAGCATATTAGCAGCAAGTTGGTAGCGCCAATATCTAAGGTAGTATAGATACAGAGAAGTCTGTGATGCTACTTGATGAATGACGTACAGGTAGAAACCATAGAGTAGAGTAATCCAGGCTTTGGCAAGCAAAATAATTGTCCTTCCTCGTACATTTCCTTTCTGTACAGGTTGGATGAGATGCCATTCCCTTTTAGAGCATGTCCAAGTGGGAGCTTTGGAATCAACTGCCTGAGAAACAGCAGAGTTATCGACTGATTTTGTTTGATGGGCTGATGATGTCCAATCTTGAAGCATTTGACACAGAATGCAAGCATCTTGCTTTTAAGCGCTTCATTTTCTGAAGGATCTTGTGCTGTGCAACGAGATGGTGGTATGTGGAATCATGTTTCACTTTCCGTTTTGTTTGAAAAAAAGAGGGCAATTTTCACCTTGGTACTTGTACCAGGAATGCTAAGATGATATCTATCTTCATTTTCATTGTTGATTTAGTAAATGGCATATTCTGGTTGGAAAAAAGTCTTAGGAGCTCACTATTGGATATTATGTTTTCAGTCAATCTTGTTAATTTTGCCAGTAGTTCCATCCCCAATGTATATAGATCGACAATTATGAATTATTTATCAGTTTGTCAATAAGAATAAACTGGTAAGTTTTGCAAAAGAATTACTCCACAACCTTATGTACATTTTTACCTTTTTACATACACATATTTGCTAATAAAACTAGTGATGAAAGTTGAGTCTGAGACGTAAAAAAACAGCACTATTATGTAACTAGAGGTGATGCAATTTTAAAAAAAATGTATTTTACTTGCTTATTGCAGAGTATAGTGCACATTAAGTTTTGTTTGAACAATGGTTTGGGGTGAGTTATTATTCTTTTCCATTTTCTCTTTACTAAACACAGAGCATGATTTATAGTTACAAACTGGCATGATGTTTTACAAGTTTTTGGGAGTACTGGAAACCTAGGATCCAGTATCCTAGTTCCAGAAAAAAAAAGAACTCAGATTGCTTATATGCCCAATAATCCTGGGTATCATGTTCCTCACTCAACTATGCCTTGCTCATTCGCTGTTGTGGGATGGATATAAGTAGAAAAATAGAAAACATCAGTTTATGATTATATATACTTATATAGTATCAATGTAGATTAAAATTCAAGGCTTTAACTTATGGTTCCTAATATTTATATACTCCAATGCAAATTTACTTCCTTGCTGTGTTGCATATAGCACCTACATTACTAGGCAAGGCATATTATAGTAAATACTAGTATATTCCATCATATGGAATATGTTTGCTTTATATAATTAGCATATATGTACCACATAAATGTAACTTTAGAATTGTCTACTACATCGTATAATGCATAATCACATTGCTTACCACTTACTGTTTCTCGACTATTAAACTATTTAGATCAAATAACCAATTACCTTCTTTTGCAATCAGTTTCGCTGCAGCACCCCTGTTAAACTAGAGGCATGTTGACGTTATGTAGTTCCGTTTTGTGTGAGCCAGTTAGATTAGTATTATTAATCCAAACCCTTAGTTGATTTTTTATTCATTTCAGAACAAAAATAGTCACTTGATTTATGCCTGTTGGAGCTAGCTAGGCATTAAGGTAAAGCATATTCCTAACCATGTAGGTTGTTCAGGACTTGCAAATATGCCCTTGTACACTACGGATCAATCTAATGCACTAATATTAATATTTGGCTTTAGAAATGACAGGAACCACACTGATTTAAGACATAGGGCATATATTTACCAGGTTGAGAGAACAAAAGTAGTATTAGTAGATTTAACAGTTGATCTTTGAGCATACTGTTGAACATTACAGCTTGTATGGATACACTTGTATCAAACTTATTCAACCTAAACAGGAAAAACACAAATGATGCCATAATTATGTGCTTGCGCTGTCACCAACTAATGGATTTTGATATTTAGGGCTTGGGGAGAAGTTAGGACTGAGGAATGATATGTTCTGGAGGGAGGAGATGAAAATTTCTTCACGCATAGGATATTTTGCATAAGAGCAGGATGAGATAAGGAGCAGCAATATCTCTGCATTCATTTTTAACCCAGCATGAGAATTGCTAAATATGCCTACAAATTTAAAAAGTGAAGATCTGCTTTGCATTTTACCATTTGTAAAAGTGAAAAAAAATATTAGTGTATCTCACATGTTTGACTTGATTAAGATGTGAAATACTGACTTCATTTGTACTAGCCATTAGATAATCTAATTGCTCAGTCCCATAAAAAATGTGCAATGTTTGGGGATTTTGATGTGGTAACATAGAATCCTTAACTAGATTGCCTTATATATTAACCTCAGAACTTGATCACTGAATCCTCTACTGTACTATGACAGATATTTGGAAATGATGAAGTGCATTACGATTTATTGAGCATAGCTGATCTTTATTTTTTATGGTCTATCTATGCCATTTCTTTAAGGTGCTCTAAAAGCTACAATTTAAGTAATAGCTCTGGGAAATAACTTAATGTCCCTTATTTTTCATGGATTTTCATCATATTTTTTGCTTTGTTGCTGTCAAATTTTCCTCTTTAGTAAACCAAGATACAAAATTGGAAACTTGACTGGAGATACCTTATACTGTGGATAGCCTTATTACTACACTAGTGTCAATCAAACCAGACTTAATGCAGCAAATAAAGTCCGCCAAACTTCTGTAATCTACTTTTACTCATGTAGTTGAAATAATCATTTAATCAGTCATTTTGGAGATCTGTTATCATCATTCTATTAACCTCTTTGAATACCTTGTTTGCATGATATCGATGCAATGGAATATGCCTCCCAGGACTTACTGAAAGATCATCTGCAAGTACATGGAAAATCAAGAGATGATTCTGGCTGCCATGCTATATATGACCACAATGACTTGTGCTTGTCCAATGTTCTTCGTTTCTTCATATCTTGATGGAGATCCTCACACTAGTGTTATCACTTCATATTGAAGGATCATTTGTTTGAAGTTGGCTGCAAGTTGGTGTCCTACCTTACACAAATTGATGGAAAGGTTCAAGCTTTCAGCGACATCAATCTGGAGATGTTCATAGAGTCCGTTGCATGACAACTCAATATATTCTATTGATGTGGTCAATATTTCCAGGAATGCTACCTCTCGCATGATTTCTTGGACAAGTTCAGTAACATTGGGACGTAGGATTGTCAGCAAAATGTTGATCCTTTTCAAATAGTCAGGCTCTGTATAAGTGATACTTTATTTGTTTTGTCATCATGGATGAAAGGTTTGCAAGACTTGTTTTGTGAACCTTTTACCCCAAACATCAAGAGAAAGTAGCTATGGCATTTTTTCATAGAATTAATTGAAAAATGCCTTTGAGGCCACCGTTGCTCATATGCAGAGATTGAATAGGAAGGTTACCTTGTGTTAATGGAACATTCTACATCTTCAGTTATTATGTGAAATCATGCCATTGCCATTGCATATATACTTATTATTAATATTTACCTGATACATACACTGTCAATGTTGAAACTTTAAACTGTCACAGTCAATGCAATATTGACTGATGCTGTTGAGCGTAAGCTACAAGTCTGCCCATCTGTACGTGGAAGAGGGCAAGGCGCATGTCTGTGGCCTCCAAGGAGAAGGTGGCTATGGCGGGTGAAAGTGTTGAATCTAGCATGAGATTCACAAGCAGAGTCTACTGCCAACCATCAATCAAGAACACTTTACAGCTTTCCGTCCACTCTAACCGTCAGTACTGAAATGGCAACAGAAATACCTGAACATAGAGCGGATTGACTGAGAGCTCGACCCACTTCTGAAGTTTCTGATTTAAATAACTCACCTCAGCTTCTGGGCTTGTTTGGCTAGATTTGTTGTTCAAATTTAGAAATGACATCGTGCTGCTATCTTGCCAAAAAATATTGGCATTTAGCTTCATGATTTTCGGTTTTGGTGGCAACTGATTTTCCGTTGTTTTTATATAAATCCATTGATGATACATCCATATTTTTATGGATGAATGAGAATTATTCAGACATACATTAATTTTATAAATGATTTAATTAATAAAAATTAATTTAAAAATATTTATAGTGTTGTATGAGTGTATGTGACTAACGTAGGTCAGGTTGTGATATTTATGTTAAAAATGATTCTTTTATCTATTTATACGTAAATAAGTTAAGATCAATCTTACTTAATAGTTATCATCAGGACTACGCTCATATAAGAGTGACGATGATGGTGTGATAAACTAGAAGTATTTGATATCAACATTGGTCATCGACTACGCTACAAGATTTAAAATGATTAAAGATCTTAGGTGATAAAATTAGATATAAGATGGCTTATGGTGAATGTACAAAGAGATCTTTATAATGGATTTCAAGGGTTATAAGTGCAAGCACCAAAAAAATTGGAAAGAAAATTGGAGGTGAATTAAAAGAGAAATCGCAGAAAATAGACTGCTACATTCTCAGAGTACTGTAGCTTAAATAAGTGCTTATGTAGTGGGCTGCTCAACTCGGTGGGCTTCAGAGAGGCTTGATGGGCTGCCTTGGCCCACAATGGCAGGAGATGCAAGCGGCCCACATGGCAGCAGCATGCAGGCAGGCGTAGCTTCACACGTGGGCATGGTAGGATTGTGCACACGTCGAACGTTGGAGTTGGACTCAATTTTTTTAGCTATGGTTGGCTGCAGACTTTGGAAGAGAGATAATTAGATGGAATTAGGAAATTATAAAAGATAAAGATTTGATTTATAAGAGGTTAGAGGTTGAGTTATATGAGTTTTACAGTTTTAGAATTTAGGGTTTTGACGAGTAGAGGAATTTTTAGATATAGATAACGGGTTGAGACTTTAGAAATATAATAAAAAATCTTTAGAGATAAGTATTCTATATGTATTTTATAGACACATGCAATAAAATTAATCTATTTTTAATAATCCTATAAATTATGTTCTTTCTTTGTCCATGATTGGATCGGGATAGTCAGTAATAAGTTGAATTGATGGCATTTAGTAACTACCTTACAATTTTATTTAGGTAAGATGTATTTTTTTATTTAAAAAAACTTAATTTTTGATAATTGATAGACTTGATACTTGTTCTATAAAAAATAAGTTTGATTTAAATTGAAACCAATATGTTATCTTTTTGGAATATATCATTTGGTTTTTTTGATTTTACAACGTATGAGAATTTTGCTAGTAAACAAAGAAAATCATATTTGGGAGCATCCAGCGAGGTGATCTTCCAAATTGGCCTAAGATAATACGAGCTCGAATTCAATGGTTACCCTGCAACTCCGGCACCGAATTAGTTCACCTCCATGCATGCATGATGCATACACGAGCTGCCTCCCCTTCTTGGGCCGCTTCTCTCGTGCTTCCTCGCGCGTGTCCCGCCATCGCCCGGAAGGGGTCAGCCAGCTCGCTGCGTGCGCGTCTCTCGCCTCGTCGTCGCTCCGACGTCGCACGGTCGGCCGGAACGACAGGGGAGATGAGGCGTCACCAGCGCTCGTGCTCCGCCTCGCTGGGCTCCTCAGCGATGCGGTCGTCGGACTTCACCGAGCTCGACATAGCCGCCGCCGACCTCGACTGCCCGTTCGGCCGGGTCGACGCGCTCGGCCCCGTCGAGCTCCGCGAGACGGCGTACGAGATCTTCTTCATGTCCTGCCGCTCGTCGTCGTCGTCCGGCGGGAACGGCAACCCCGGCGCGCGTGGCGGGGTGATGGAGGGAGAGGTGTCGTCGCCGATGGCAGGGGCGAGGGGCGGTGGGGCTGCTGCTGCTGCTGCCATGGGTGGTAGCCGCGTCAAGAAGGCGCTCGGGCTCAAGGCGAGGCGGTTGTCATCGTCGGCGCAGCCGATGATGGCGCGCACGCTGAGCCAGACGTCGGGGCCGGCATCCCCCGGCCGCGGCCGGAGGCCGATGACCTCGGCGGAGATCATGCGGCAGCAGATGAGGGTCACTGAGCAGAGCGACGCGCGGCTTCGCCGGACGCTCATGCGCGCCGTCGTCGGCCAGGTCGGCAGGAGGCCCGACACCATCGTCCTCCCACTGGAGCTCCTCCGGCAGCTGAAGCCGGCGGAGTTCGCCGACGGCGAGGAGTACCACCAGTGGCAGTTCCGGCAGATCAAGCTCCTCGAGGCCGGCCTCATCCTCCACCCTTCCCTCCCGCTCGATCGCCTCAACTCCGCGGTGCTCCGCTTCCGCGAGGTCATGCGCGCCACTGAGATCCGCGCCATTGACACTGCCAAGAACTCCGACGCCATGCGCACCCTCATCAACGCGGTCCACGCCCTCGCCTGGCGATCCGGCGTCGGCAGCGGCGGCGACGCCTGCCACTGGGCCGACGGCTACCCGCTCAACGTGCTCCTCTACGTCTCCCTCCTCCAGACCGTCTTCGACCAGCGGGAGTGCACCATCGTGCTCGACGAGGTCGACGAGCTCCTCGAGCTCATCAAGAAGACGTGGCCGACGCTCGGCATAACCAAGCCGGTGCACAACGTGTGCTTCGCCTGGGCCTTCTTCCAGCAGTACGTCATCACAGGCCAGGTTGAGTCAGAACTCGCCGCCGCTGCTCTCGCCGTGCTTGCGGACGTGGCGGCCGACGCTAAGCAGCAGGTGAGCTGCAACGCGGTGTACGGCAAGGTGCTCCTCAGCGCGCTCGGCGCCATGCAGGAGTGGTCCGAGAGGCGGCTGCTCGACTACCACGACAGCTACGAGAAGGGTATCGGCGGCGCCCCCACCGAGGGCATGGAGATCCTTCTGTCCCTGGCGCTCTCCGCAGGCAAGATCGTTGCCGACCGGGATGCCGCCGGCGCCGCAGCCAACTTCGCCGGTGACCGCGTCGACTCCTACATCAGGTGTTCGATGAAGAACGCCTTCACCAAAGTGAGCTCTTAGGTTCAGAAACACAATATTTCGTCACAATTTGTTCTATCTATTGATCTTCATTTTAATTTCAGATTCTTGAGATCGAAATGGGCGATGGCGACGGCGTGATTGTCGGCCGTGACGGCGAGCCGGCCGTGGTGATGACGCAGCTGGCGAGGGATACGGAGCAGCTGGCACTGATCGAGCGGCGGAGCTTCAGCCCGGTGCTGCGGCGGTGGCACCCGGCGCCCGTCGCGGTCGCCGCGGTCACCCTGCACGGCTGCTTCGGCGTCGTGCTGAGGCGGTACCTCGGCAAGGTCACCATCCTCACGGAGGAGCTCGTCCGCGTGCTCCAGTCGGCGAGCAGGATGGAGAAAGCCCTGGCGCAGATGACGGCGGAGGACGCGGCCGACTGCACCGACGACCGGGCCAAGGCCGTCGTCGGCGACATGGAGCCGTACGAGGTGGAGTCCGTCGTGATGGGCTTGCTCAAGGTGTGGATGGACGACAAGGTCAAGATCGCCATGGACTGCCAAACCAGAGCCAAAGAAACCGAAGTAATTTGGTCGAACACCTCTATGATGCCAAACTTGGGGAACTTTTTCCTATCATACCTACCATTGATGTGTAACGAAATGTGCTGCGTGCTGTGTGTGTGTGCAGAGCTGGGTACCGAAGTCTAAGGATGAACCTTTCGCCTGGTCGGCGATGGAGTTGATGAAGCTGGCTAAGTATACCGTCGACGAGTTCTCCGAGATCCCGGCAAGCGCGAAAGACGAGGTGGTGCAAGACCTCGTCGACCGTCTCGAGACGATCTTCCAGGAGTACATCTCCCTCGTCGCCTCTTGCGGTGAGATAGACTCATCTAAAAACAATAAATTATTGTATTCATAGTATTGGTATTAAGCTTATATTATGTCATGTACGTCTGTTTGGATTATATAGGGTCTAAGCAGAACTATCTTCCACCATTGCCGCCATTGACGAGGTGCAACCAGGACTCGGGCTTCTTCAAGCTTTGGAGGAAGGCGGTGATGCCATCGTGCCAAGCGCCGGAGGGCAGCCTGCGCGGCGGCTCGCACCATATCCCACGGCCGTCGATCAGCCGCGGCACGCAGCGTCTCTACGTCCGCCTCAACACGCTCGAGTACGTCCTCACGCACCTCCAGGCCATCAACAGGTCGCTCGCCTCGGTCTCGGCGTCCCACTTCGAGGGCGCGCGCGCGGCGGCGCAGTCGGCGATCGCCCACGTCGCCGAGGTGGCGGCGTTCCGGCTCGTCTTCCTCGACTTGCGCCACTCCTTCTACCATGGCCTCTACGTGCGCGACGTCGCCGACACGCGGATCCGGCCGGCGCTGCGGGCGCTGAAGCAGAACCTGACGTTCCTGGTGTCCGTGCTCGTCGACCGGGCTCAACCAGTGGCCGCGCGGGAGGTGATGAAGGCGTCGTTCGAGGCTTTCCTGATGGTGCTCCTCGCCGGCGGCGGCGACCGGAGCTTCACGAGGGGGGACCACACCATGGTGGAGGAGGACTTCCGGAGCCTGAGGCGCGCGTTCTGCACGTGCGGCGAGGGGCTCGTGCCGGAGGAGGTGGTGGCGCGCGAGGCCGAGACGGCGGAGGGCGTCGTGGAGCTCATGGCGCGGCCGACGGAGCACCTCATCGACTCGTTCGGCCTCGCCACGTGCGAGTCCATCGCCGGGGAGCACGACGACGACGGCAACAGTGGCGGCGGCGGCGCGACGCCGGTGCCACCGACGCCGAGGCAGTGGGACCCCGCCGACCCGAACACGATCCTCCGCGTGCTGTGCCACCGCGATGACGAGGTCGCCAGCCAGTTCCTGAAGCGCGCGTTCCAGCTCGCCAAGCGACGGTGATGCTAATCTTTCTTGCGTTCTTCTTCCATGGCTCGCGCCGTCTCAAGCTCCGCAACGGCGGAAGCAGTGAGCTCGTGACCATCGGAGTTGAACTAGCCAGTAGCTACACGGCTACACCTCTAGATTTCGCGATTTTGCAATTGGAATTAACACCTCATCATCTTCCTGAAACGGATTGTAAACCCAGCACGAAGAACACGTATGAATATATGAATTTTTCTGACACGGATATAAAAGTTTCAACCTTGGTGTCGTTTTCAGTTCTATCCCAACAAATCAACCTACAATTCGCGAGAAACAAGCCGATTTGGTGTCATCTCCCTCAATTGAAAAGTTTACCCTCCAAAGTTTCTAACATGAAACTTCACAGTGGATGATACCTTGGCAAACGGGGCATAATTCATTCAGCAATGGTATTTTGACAATGATCTGAAACTTACTCCCTCTCCTCCGTATTATAATTTATTTTAGGGTTGTCCTCCAATTTTTTTTAAAAAAATTAGAGAAAAATAGCAATATTTATAACGCAGTTCCACTTAAAGGTATTTCTATATTACATTTATTTGGTACAAAATGTTGCTATATTTTTTATAAACTTAATCATATTTGAAGAAAGCTAGTTTAAGACAAACCTAAAATAACTCTAGTAACAACCTCCATTAGCTTTTATTTCTCTCTCTTCTATTTCAACATAAATAAATTAAATCGTCTATAGAAATTATAGACCTGAAAAAAATAATCCATCTCACATCCTTTTCTTTCCTTTCCGTGATAAAGGCTTTTAGAAAACCATAGAAATATGATTCAATCAGTATTTAGACCAACATAAGCAAACACTACCGAATAACTAATCAACATAAAATTTTAAAAACTAAAAAACAGAACTTTAACAACAATAAAGTTCAATTTTCAAAGTTTTCGATAATAATAGAGAAATACACTCCTGATTATGGGCGAGGTCGTGGTATGAGGCATAGAAAAACAACCACAACTCTCGGTATAAAACCTGTGGAAATGAGGGCTTGAGGAGAGATCGGAGCGACTCACTATTTTGGAAGCAAGTAGGGAGCCTAAATAGAGAATCTATTGGACCTTGTTTTCTTTTTTTATCTCAGCCCTATATCATAAATAAAGATTCTGTTTAAGCCCTTGCCGGGATGCTCATATTAACGGAGCGAGTATTTAAAAGCATCGAGAATTCACACAAATCATAAATCATATATTTATTTAGATGATGAAATCATAAAGCATTTGCAAGGGCGGAACTGTTATTAATCGAATCTGACCAAACAAAAGATCATTTTTACTCCATTGGTTGTAAAAATAACTTTATTTTAGCAATTTTCAAGCAGTAGTAGTACGGAGAAATAAATTATATGTCCCTTATTAATGCAAATTTTCAGTTGTGCTAATTGGGTTGTGTCGTTCGCTACCTCAAGCCCATAATTACGCGTGTTTTCAAATCTTTGCATCTTGGTACTTTGATACTGTTTTTTAAAATAAAACATTGTCAGTTCTTCTATGTTGGTCAGCACCATCCATTCGGGTCACAGGGCGATAATTGCTGATAGGAATAAAAACCGCTAACGACAATAAAAAAACAAAATAAACTGCCGAAGACAACTTAATTGAAAAAAATACGGACGTAATCAATTTATTATTCAAATTAAATCCTTTTTAAATATGAAATTTGTAGCAATTTATGTTAGATGAATAAATTAAGTCAAAGTGAATTTTCAGAATTAAGAAACTAGTACAAATGACGAAAAATGACGCCCTGACATTTCTGTTCCTTAGGATATAACCCGGCCAAAAGCATATAAAAAAGGGAACCATACATGGGTCTTACCCAGAACTTTAACCATAGAGTAGACATTAGGGCAAATATTTTTCTGTCTCCTCTTCCAGCTCCACTACTCCTTGTTCCATTTCCTACTTGGATGTAGGATCCACGCTGAGGTGGTGGAGATCTAGGGACATTAAGATTTTCAGGAGAGGATGGAGATGTGAACATACACACTTACCGGATGGGGGAATTGAGATACGGGGGGAATTGAGACAGACAACACAGAGAGGGTAGCGATGTTTTATATCGACGGTAATAAAAGAAGGCTACGCATGAGATCTAAAAGTGGATAGATGTAGAAGATAAATGTTTAGACATATTCATATTTTTAATATGAGATAATATCCGATAGGTTGTATTTTATCGATTGTATTAGGGGTGTTGAATAACTTGCCCTTAGGTCCCATGGCCGTCTTATATAGGATGATGGTTAGGATTACAAGCTAGAAAACCTAGCCGGATATGACTTCAGTTCCTTATATTTACATAGTATATTATTCAAGTATGATTCTATATCCTATATTAGAATAAAAAAAATCATACTATCTAAATCTAAGTTTGATCCTATCCATTATCAGAAATACCTTCCGTGTGGATACTCGGGACCCATAGTTCTCGAGACCTTAACAATCGAGTTACAATCATCATCGAGAAGCAACTAAAAGCCATGGTGACCGCCAATATGCTCCTGGTGAAGGAGCTTATTGGATGGCGACCCACATCCGGTGAGCCCTTTCCAACCCTAAGACCCACGTGGTCGTCGTCTTTGAATCTTTTTTGGGACATTGTTTCAATCTTTTAGTTTCTTCTTTCCTCTATGGCCTTCTTGATTTTTACCGAATCAAACTCATCCACTTGAATTCCAACTCTATTCTCCACATTGCCATCTTTATTTATGTTTGCGAGATTTTCCTTGGAATCCTTCCCTATTTCAATCTTTTTCGATATTTTTTCAATGTCAAGTCTCAGCCCAACCGTCAGAAACCATCAGTTGCTAGCAACGCAGAATTCAACTTTGTGATGGGCTAAAAAGGACTTGGCTTCACATTCCTTTAAAATCTTCTCTTAAGGGCTGGCATTGGGAGTGGTCTTACTGCTCCAATCTCAACTCTTCTCTTCCTTCTTTTATCGGGTATGCCCCAAAAATCTAGGATTCCTGGTCATCTCTCCCCTCCTATGAAGAAATGACACATGTCAATTCCTTGTTGGGATTGCTTGGTGATATAAAAGGGAAAGGCCTCATTGGTGTCTGGGTTGCCCAATACTTTGTTCTTCACCGCCTCTAACCCTTAAAAGGCTGGATCCACCCGACATTCGATTACCATGGCCTAGATGACCCAACTTAGGAACCAGCCAAAACCTTGAAGCAATCCAAGATCTATGACCAGGTTTACATGCTGTTTACCTCAAGAACAATTGTCAATGCTCGAGATGAGAACTTCCCAAGGCCTCTCAATGTCTGCCATCTCTCTCTAGATGTAAGCACCAAATTGATTATACATGTCATTTTTGATTTTACTTATATATTGACTTCTCCCGATGGCAGAACCGCAAGGTTTTCATCTCGCATCCACCCAATCTGGCAAACCAACCAACTCTAAAACAAGCTGCATCTTCTTCTACCGATGAGTACACTGTGAAGAGAGCTGGGAAAAATTCAGCCATTGATCCGGATAAAGCAAGTGTGATGACAGAGAGCCGACAACCTTCCCCAACTATAGATTCTCAATTACCACCCCAATTAGACCAGCCCCCAACTTCGCCACTTCCTAGGTGAGCCACTCAAGGCTTCTGCTTCAAAACTTCATATTTCTTCTGTTCTTCCTTGGAGAAACTGTTTCATCTTTATATAAAATCAAGAGGCCAAGTGATATTGAGCCAACTGGGTCGACCAATGATGCAAGTTCAAACCCCTCGACCAGCAATCAATCGAAAGACTAGTTGGGGTCAACTTCCCCTAACAAAACCCAGAGGTTCAACTAGAGGCTTGGGTATCAACCCCTCCTCCTTCTCCTTGAGTCCCTAGTTCCCTGACTTCTCCTCGAGTACCTACCCTCCCCCTCAATTCTCAACTACCAAGGGCACTATCAGGAACGAAGAAACTAAAGAAATTCTCCACTAGTGTCTTGCATTGAAAGTACCAAGCCAAGCTCAAGTCCCTCCAATTAGGATAACTTAGCAGAATGCAGATGGCCAAGTTGAGGGGATTTTACTCCATGATGCAACCAAGGAATAAGACTATGAGATGATGTTTTTCGACACTACGCAGTCTGCTAAGCTTCATGAGGTAAACATTTTCATCTTTTATTTTAATTTTAAATCATTGTCTTCATTGTTCATTATCTTGCAGAAAATCAATGCTCGATCTAAAGCTAAGTCAAAAACTTTGCACTGTCTCTGTGTTCGCCGCCAAAAAATCCCGTGACCGGGAAGGGACGGTGGCTTGGTCACACAAAGGCCTGGGAGGTTTGCTTATCTCTAGTGCATGTCCTTAAGCCTCGAGGTTCGCGGGCGTGCCAGTCAATTTGACCCTGTAATTGATAAGGAAGTGAGACGAGCGGGTCCGATACAGACGCTCGCTATCGGCTGGCTGCCTATAGGTTCGGGATGCTGTTTGATCGGCTAGAGAGCCGATGTGGACAGGTGTTGATGAGGGGTCGACCGCAGAGCCGATGGAGGAACCAGGGTGTGCTCAGAGGATATCGAGGCGCACGGGATCCCTCCGAACAGTGATTCATCAGCTGAAAAAACCGATGAAGGCGCATGCGGCCTAGGCAAGGAGTAGGATAAGGAGGCACGGGCTGCAAAGCCGATGCCGCTCCGGATATGACAGCACGAGACTCATTGCCCGCTGTGGCAGCGCCATCAACACCAAACCTCAAAGATCGGACCTAACCGAGACAGTACGAGGCTGGGGCCAACGGCGATGATACGGAGGACGTCGGATCGACTATGCTGTAGCAAGGATAGGAACGAACTCATCGACTAGCTGAGCCGATAAGGGCACGCCTCTCTGAAGGCGGGTGCGTATCGGTTGGGGGACCTATACGTTTGGCGTTACGCGTCGTGGGACGCCTTTAAAGGCTGATGCGTATCGGCTGAGGGGACGATGTGCTGGACGTGAAGCACAGAGCATTGATAACTCATCGGCTAGCACTCCGATAATACGCTGTGCAGGAGACTATAGGCCTGAAGCTCGATCTACCGTCGGCAGCCCCGTAGGTCGGACCTAACCGATGCAGCACAAAACTGATGATGATAGAGGGAGCTTAACGGGCCGATAGGTCCAGCACGGACGTGATACGATACATCCGATTGGCCTAAAAGGTCGGACCTAACTGATGCAGCCTCAGACAGAGCAGGACATATCGGGATGGTGGCGGGACTTACCCCTTCGCCGGAGATCGGACTTAACCGATGCAGCCCCGCGTCGAGATCCAGAACCCACCGGTAAAACCTAGATGAACTAGGGTGGTGATGCATCGAATTTGTATATGATCGAGAGATATCTTACATGTTTCCAGGGGGTCTATATTTATACCCTGGTTTTACAGACAGAGTCTGATGCGTCTACGACCATCGGATATTATTTCCTAGTAAGAACAAAGGAAAATATTCCTAAAGAAGTTAACTAACCAGCTAAACCTCCCTAGTCGAGTAAGGTTATAATTTACAAAAATAAGCACCCTGCCGTGGAGTCCACGGCTCTTCCCCAAACCCGGTTTCATCTGAATAATCTTTCAATTTGTAACCGAGTCTTCCTTTGCTGCAACCTGATCGGCTTCTCCACTGTAGCTATCGGACCTTCTTTTAGTCAAGCCGATCCTTCTCCTTCCTTCCCTCGAGCTTCTCGGACCTGATCCCGATTGGACAATCCCCTGTCTTCAAGCCGATCTAATCTTCTACTAATCTAATTGGCTTTTCTACAGTTCTCCATCGGCTTTGTCTCAGTATCTCCATCGGCCGATGACTACATTAATCCCTTTATCAGACCTCTCAGTCGATCGGCTTTAGTCCCATCGGATCTCCCAGCCGATCGGCTTGAGCGCCATCAGATCGTCCAAATTTTGGCGTTAACACTCTGTCCCCAAATTGTTAGTCTAAATGAGTTAAGAAAGTATTGAGATGAGATCCTAATTGGGGCCAAAGCTCGCGAGACTCATTTGACGACCAAGATCCAGGAACTGCATGATCTGAAGAGATAGAGGCAATCAGGGGTAAGCTTCTTTTTATTGTTGTATGCATTCTTAAGTTGATCTTTGTCTAACTGCTTATTTGTTCTTCTCTCAACTCGATATCATAAGATAGATGTGCTAACCACCTCCAACATCAAGCTTGGAGAAGAGGTCGACAAACTCAAGGCCACCAAAGTAGCACTCAAGCTTGAACTTAAAGGTAATTGCACTCTGGTTATCTTTATTTTGATATTTATAATTTTGCTCTATTTTCATCATTTGTCTTCTGTCTTATAGAATGTAAGGCTAGAGTACGATATCAACTTCAGGAGTCCACTCGACAAGCTCAACAAGCTAAGGCCAATCGAGATGCCATCATGGAAGCTGTTAAGCCTATGATGGACATTTTGTAGTCGGATGAAGTTGGACCAAGCTCAGGCAAAGTAGATCGACTCCTCAACTAGCTGCAGATCGCCTTAGAAGATTTAAAGCGCCTGGTGAAGGAAAATTCCACCTTGAGGTCTAGTTAATCCTTAGCCATAGTGAAGCCGCTCTACCCCCAGGTAGATATCAAGGCAGCCGGTAAGGGGTTCGTGATCACTTGTAATAAAGAGCATGCCCTGTCCTTAATGGATGAAGCCCAAGATGTTGCGGCTGCCATAGTGGACACTTTGGAGCTGTAAATGAATACCAACATTATGTAGTATTTTATTGAGAACTTGTAATATAAATGGTTTGAGTTTGTATGCAATTTCATGTTTTTTCTATCTTATCTTTCGACTATCTTAATTAGTACTTAGCACTTTGCGTTATACACTCTATCCAACTAGCCACCAAGTGTTAAGAGTTTGTGCAAAGCACAAACTCTACAAATAGTAGGCATTGAAAAATAGAGCTTCACTACTCAACACTTTCCCCTCTTAGAATTAGTTGCAAACATGATATGTAGTTGGAAAAAAGATACATGATATATTATATGTAGCCCCAGACTAGGTACTCAAGTGAAAAAATCACTTGACATAGATGGTCAAAGTAAAAGAAATTTACATCAATGAAAATATATAGGAACAATTACATAATTGCCACTAGTCCATCTAACAATTGGCACGCTGCCATCCAAAATGAGCTAATTTTTCACATGTTAGTGGAAAGGACTACATGAACTTCAAAATGCCACTATTGTTACTTTATGTCTGATCAACGTGATCAACCTCTAAAACAATTGCAAAATGCCCTTTGTGCTTTCCATCTTCCAATCTTTCTTCCTTCCCTAAAACATTGGCGGCCGATAGACCCCTTGTCGTGCCTTACCCACGATAGCGTCGCCCAAGCTGCCAATAAGCTTTGCCCTTTTGCCTCCACTCTGACCTCTGCCTTACACAGATTTGGCCATCGTCTCCACCCAACCATGGCCTCTACCTGTGCCTTCATCCCATGCAACCAACGTCCTCGGTCTAGCATGCTCTTATCCACATCGATGAGAGCCACGCCGATGAGCTCCTCATGTGCCTCCTATTCCTTGCGCTAGTGAATTCCCACTGTTCGATGTGTTGATGAGGCCTCCCTCCAAGCCATATTCCCCCATAGGTGTCATTTTGCCAACGAGATCCCTCCCCTCCCCTTTACCACCTCTGTCACTAGTGACGGAGGCTACCACATTAAAGGGCCTCACCAGCTACCATCTATCTACCCTCCTTCTCCTTTCCCTGCAAAACAAATCTGATTGGAGAAGGCTACGATGGATGTTGACATTATTGAGCCAATAGCCACATGCACGGACAGAACAGACTAGCACTAGAGATGGGGGTGGAGGTCACCGACGGTGATGCGCAACGAGGTCTTCAGTAGGCCACGTGTGGGGGAGGTGGTCGTTGGTAGGCTGAGTGTGGGGGAGGAGGTCACTAGTGGGCCAAGCGCATGAGAAGGGGTTTGTCGGCTGCTGGCTGTGTGTTGTAGAGAGAGAGGATTCTATCATTCTTTTTTTGCCTATCAAAAATATATGTCCTTGTTTATTCTTTTAAACAATTAAGTCTAGAGACTGGAGGGCATTTTGGTCCCAAAAAGAGTAAAACCATTTTGACCCAACACTATTAGTCCACTTTAATGATTTGGTGGCTTTGTACTAACATTTGAACAAAAGCAGTGGCATTTGAGCAATTGGACTAAAAGCAGTGGCAGTTTGACAAATGCAAGAAACACTAGTGGCATTTATGTAATTAGCCCAAATATATAAAAGATACAATACTCAAGCAGTAGATATTATATATTCCATGAATTGTCCATAGCTATGCCATCTTCACACATGAGTCGGTAAGCCCTCGGACATGTTTCTCATCAATAATTGACGTCCCTTCCCAGATAGAAGACAATTTATGTCTGCCTTTGGTACTCTTGTTTTTTCTCAAAACAATATCACCAACCAAAAAAACTCGAATGCGAATATTACAACTGTGATAACGACGTAATCCCTAGAGGTATCTTGTTGACTAGATTGTCACCATATCTCATGCTTCTTCCATTCGATCTAATTCTTTCAATCGATCTTTGTTAGACTTGTCTTCATTATATTTACTTACCTATAGTGACTCAAACTTCATCTACATTGGTTGGACTGCTTCTGATCCATAAACCTAAAAGAAGGGGGACTTGGCCCATAGCTCGACTGGGCGTTGTGCACAAAAACCAAAGTACAAACAACAATTCTTGAATCCATCACCTAGCGTATGGGCGAAACCAATTGAATACCCTAGTTTTAATTCCTTAGAGTATCATGCCGTTCACGTACTCAACTAGTTCATTACTTCATGGGTGAGCTACTGACGCAAAACAAATCTTGATACCAAATTCTTTATAAAATTATTTAAAGACCCTACTTGTAAATTGAGTACCATTATTCGTAATAATTTTATTTCGAACTCCAAATCGATATATAATACTAAGAATAAAATCCTTCGCTCAATCAGTAGTCATCATTGCAATAGACTTAGCTCCAACCCACTTGGTGAATTTGTCCACTGCTACAAATAGATGTGTAAACCCTCTTGGCACTTTCTTGAATGCCCCTACCATGTCTAGACCCTAAACAACAAAAGGCCAAGAAATAGGTATAGTATGTAATTCTTGAGCTAGACCATAAATTTGACATACAAAGAATTGATAATCCTCACACGTCTTAATGATCTTTTCCACATTAGTGATATCAATCGGCCAATAGAAACCTTGCTGATAAGTCTTTCCGACTATTGTTCTTAAAACTGTATGGTTACCACAAATCCCCGAGTAAATTAAATGCAGTGTCTGCTTGCCCTTATCTATGGTAACACATCTCATCAATATTCTAGTAGCACCTTTCCTAAATAACTCTCCCTTTGAGACTATGTAACTCTGACTATGACGTTTAATTTGGTTAGCTTTGCTACGATTTGCTGGGAGCTCATCCTCTAAAAAAAACTCCAAATAAATTCTTTATGAACAAATTTTGAACACTAGAAATAAACTCTTTTTGAGATGGAGATATATATAGAGAGAGAGCAAAAAAGAGTGAAAAAGAAAAGGAGAGGATAGTGTAGAGATCTTGGACGCATATTGTCTTGGGTTCTTGGCCCATGTTAGCATGCCTTCGAATGCTAGGCTTCTTGGCCCACCGCCATTAGTCCCTCTTCCACACGACCACTCATCCTTGTGCTCACTCACTAGATGGTGGCTGCTTGTGATGGATTCCCAAGCTCTCCACCGTATAGCCCGTCCTGAAATTTTGTCCTCCAGAGGAAGAAGGCTTGTGCCAGCATGGATAGGGTGAGGCGGCCCGGTGCCTGCCGGCATGAGAGTACCCATCCATCACGACCCTACTAGTGCTACCCCTGTGTGCCATTCGCCTCATCCACCACCGCCGTCACCGTCGTCCACTGTGAGTTTTCAGTGCTACAACAGCTTATTTTTTAGAAGAGTTATCCGACAAGTTGCTATAGGTGTATCTGGGGTTTGTATTTGTCAAGGTCAATATAGCATTATTGCTAGTGAGAAATTTCTCGATTTCAGTATTGCATTGCATGCTTTATCTTCTTTGTGGATGTCACAAGTCAAACCATATAATAGCAGTACATTTATGAGACTGCACAACAAATGAACAATGATCAAGCGGGTTTCCTTGTTGGCACATAATGCTGCTACCATTACTAGTCTTTGATCATAGGAGATGAATAGTTCAGTAAATAGACGTTGGTAGTTCTATAGTGTAGTCTAGGTGGACCATGTAGTACCCTGGAATCTAGCACAGAAGACCCTCTCTAGTGGCCTAATAAAATTCCTAGCCCAAGTCCTCAAGGCCCAACTAAATTGGGTCACAAGGTGCTCCATTGCTCCTCCAAGCCCAGTCCTCCTCTCTAGCTCATGCACAACCTTCCAACAACTGACGCCCATTGATGCCATGCCACTGCTCCGGTGCTTCCCTCGTTGTCTTCTCCCTCATTGGCACCCGTTGCCTCACACTTGAAGGCCACTCCACGCTGCCACCCATGGGCCATGGCCACCGCAGCATGCAGCACACTAGCACAGTGCTGTGCAGCTGCTTCAGTGCCTCCCTGGCTGTCGCCTCCCTCGTTGGTAGCCATTGCCTTGCCCCTGAAGGCCACTCCACTATGCCACTTGTAGGCTACGTCTGACGTAGTGTGCGACACGCTAGCACGGTAGCATCGCTCAACGCCCCCACCCCCCTATGCCATCATTGGTTGCCCACTCCACTTGTGGGCCACGGCAGAGCTGCTGATAGAGGTATGAGCTTGTGACTTTGGTCTTTGGAAATTTGGGATAGAGGAATTTAGTTGGGCTTTAACACCTTTAATTGACAATTTGACTAATTGTCACCAAGTATTTGTTGGTAATTTGGTATGTCATATTGTAGTAAGGCATTAAGATGAATGGAGACATTGCATCAAAATTTTGGAAACATGAAGCAAAGGCGAACAAGATTGCATCTACTTTAGATCCTATTGATAAAGAAGCTCAAATTGAAGAACAAGAGTGAACACCACAAGTTGATCCACAACCTGTTCTGGTTGTTGAGCCAATGAAGATCAAGAACAAGATCCTCCTTGAGTACATAATGTTAATCATCTAGAATATGATCCTAGATTAAGGATTCCTATTGCAAGCTATAATGTCAATGAGCAAGATGCAGTCCGAAGAGCATATATTCAGAAAGGTCTAAACAAACGTTATCCACATGGGTTCCCAAATAGCAAAACATGGCACTTTAGCTTTGTTTGGCTTGATATATACATTTGGCTTGAATATAGTGTTGCAAAGGATGCTACCTTTTGTATGGTATGTTGCTTGTTTGGTAGTAGAAATGGTAAATTTGTTAAGGGTTGTTGGAGAAATTGGAACAAATCCGATGCACTTGACAAACATGTGGGGGGTACAACAAGTGCTCACAATAAAGCTTAAGAGAAATATAATTTATTTGTGAAAGGGGTGATACTTCAATTGCTGATACTATTGTAAAGGTGTCAAATGAGAATGATATTCGTTATAAGGCTAGATTGACTTATTCACTTAGATGTCTAAGGTTTCTTTTAAATCAAGGGTTGGCTTTTTGTGGACATGATGAGTGTGAATAATCTAGTAATTAAGAAAATTTCATTGAACTTTTGAAATGGCATACTAAAAATAATGAAGGAGTTGATCAGTTGGTTTTAAAAAAATGCTCCTGAAAATTGCATCTTGACTTGTTCTAGCATACAAAAAAAATTATCAAATGTTGTGTCGGAGAAACTACTAGGAGGATCATTTAAGAACTTGGTGATGATTATTATGCTATTCTTGAGTGTAGCGACATTTCACATAAGGAACAACTAGCACTTTATTTGCATTATGTTGACAAGCTTGGAAGGGTATATGAGCAGTTCCTTGGAATAGTTCATGTAGCTAGTACCACTTCTCTATCACTTAAGAAAGCCATTCAAACTTTATTTACTGATCACCATTTTAATCTTACTCAAATCCATGGTCAAGGATATGATGGGGCTAGCAATATAAAAGGAATGACTAATGGGCTAAAAATATTGATCATGAAAGAGTTTCTATTGCCAAGGGAAACGATGATTGTGTATGGTTTTTTCCTCAAGTTTCACACTAACTGAATATTATGGGTCCTCCTGTAAGCGTCATGACATGCTTCGAGATGTTAGATCTCAAAAAATTATGGAAGCACTTGAAATGGGTGAAATTGAAAGTGAAATTGGATGACATCAAGAGATTGGATTATCTAGGCCAAAGGACACTCGATGGGGTTCTCATTTCAAAACTGTATTGCATATTATTGGCATGTATACCACAATTCTAGATGTGCCTATAACTATTGGAAAAGATCCTACACAAAAAGACAATTGGCCAAAAATACATACTATGGTTGGTGCTTTTGAATCATTCAACTTTGTTTTAAGTGCATATTTGATGCTCATCATTCTTGGATATACAAATGAGCTGCCTTTGTCTTTGCAAAAGAGAGATCAAGATATTGTTAATGTAATGTCACTTGTAATTTTGACAAAGGAAATAATGCAAAAAATGAGATCCAATGGATGTAAAGAATTCTATGAAAAAACTATTGTTTCATTTTGCATTAAATATAGCATTGAGGTTTCAGCTTTAGGTGAGAGATATGTGCCTCATGGAAGATTTGAAAGGTTTTATCCAAACCAAACAAATGATGATCATTTTAGAAGAGAAGTATACATTGGTGTCATTGACAAGATTAGCCAAGAGCTTAACAATAGGTTTGATGAGGTTAATATGGAGTTGCTCATTTGCATGGCAGCATTAAAGCCTTTCTATTTATTTGCTTCGGATGATGCATAGAAAGTACTTAAGCTTATCAAGTTTTATCCTAAGGACATTTCAACCATGGATTTAATAAAACTTGAACTCCAACTAGATACATTTATTCATAATATGAGGCAAGACGAAAAATTAAAAATCCTACAAAATCTTGGTGAGCTCTATGTTAAGCTTGTTGAAACAAAATAAACATACTGTGTATTTGTTTCTTAAATTAGTATTGATCTTACCAATGGCAACATCAGTGTTTTCTACATTGCTTCTAGTGAAAATTAGTTGAGAAACAGTATACGTGACAAGTTATTGAACGATTGTTTAGTCACTTGTATTATTAGAAGTTAATGAAGATGACATAATTAAAGTCTTCATGGGTATGAAATCTTGTAGAGTAGAGAACTAGTATTCTAATTTTGTATTATATAAGATCTTTCACATTTGAACTATTTATATTATAATCTTGTAACTTTTGGGCTTAAAATATAGGTTTTAGTGCATTTGTGATATTATAAGATGTTATCGCTATATTTATATCATATTTAGAGCAACTCTTGTATAAAGACATTGGGCATTCGTGACATTACAAAATTTTGGTGCGTAAAGAAGGATCACACAAAAAAAATTCCTAGAGCCGCTGCTGTAAATAGATAACCATAGCAGATCAAACTACCAAGGTGCTACATTAGTTCTTGGAACATGGTTCCAGGGAGCATATGGCACATCCCTCTACAACTTATTCTCTATTGACAGGAAACCAAAGAATCAAGCATGAGCAGCATGGCTCGACAGGCAACCAAAGCATCAAACATGAACAACACGGCAGAACTCATGCAAAATTGCAGCTGACCATACTTTCTCCAGGTCGAGCACCATGTCTCCGCACTCGTGCTCGTTCCATCCCTCCAACACGTGAACAATTCCAGCGATACGCCATGCACTCATCACCCTCCTTGGTAGCCAATTCTGCCAAAGAAACTCAGAATTTTATACGTAAGACTATTCGGTGAAGTTCTTTCAAAGTTGAAGTTCAATAGTTTATTACCTCACATGAATGCACGTTATGCAGAGTTTTAGGAACAATCATTGCGGGAGTCATCGAATAGGTGTAGCAGTCCATGCGTACCATTCTTGGTGGAAGCTTGAGTATGGAGTTGAAGTGTGTTCCTTTCTGTGCCCTCAATTGTTCAGTAGCATCTAGATTTTCCCCAATTAACCAAACCTGGAAATTAGACGGCGGCTACTGGTTGATCATTAGGCATAATGTTCTTCTTGGGTTGTGTAGTTGAGTATACGTGTGTGTCTAAAGGCCGGCCTATGAGGCCCATGTATACATATGTTTGTATATGTACTAGGAGAAGTAGTTGAGGATATATACGTTTGTATATGTACTAGGAGAAGCAACTGAAAGAGAGAAGAAGCTTCCAGAGAAAACATCTCAAAATACGACGTGGTATGAGAGCCGGCGACCGGCGACGGCGAACTCTAGCGGCAGGCGCGAGCAAGGGTGCACGGCGGCGGTGCGGCAGCAGGCGCGACGCGCGAGCGTGGAGGCGTGCAGCAGCTGTGGCCTGCGGAGGTGTTGCACTAGGCAAGGGGGCGTGTGGAGGCGAGACCTGAGCAGAGCGGAGGCAGCGCGGGGCGATGCGAGCGTGGAGCCGAGCAGCTCGACAGGTGAAGAAGGAAGCGCGTAGAGGCGCGCGGTGATGGTGGGTTGAGTTGAAGCCATAGGGGCTGGTGCTGCTCCACGCGGTGGTGGCGGACTCAGCTTGAATCAGCGGAGGCTGCAGCTTGAGTACGAGAAGAACGAGGGGAAGGATAAGGTGGAGTAAAGAAATTGAGGTAAAAATCCTAGTTGCTGTTTCTTCTATTACCTATTGCTGTGTGGTTTTGTAAAAGGAAGAAGGGATCGCTGCTAGAGGAAAGGCTGGAGTACTAGGGAAGCAAAGCAGCAGGTTGTATAGGGTGCGTTTGAGTTGGGTGCTGCTTCAGATTGGTAGGCAATCAACAAAATTTGTGCTGGAGACTGGAAGAGAGAAAGGAAAGAGAGGGGAGTATTGCTGCTGGATGTGCTGTTGGTGTCGTGTGTATAGGAGATTGCAGGTGCTGACCAGTTAGTGGTGGCATATCACTGGATAATTTGGTATAGCATTGACTGTTAAAAAGAATGGGAAAAAAAATCAAGGAATTTAACAATTGCCCGAGAAGTTGGCTATAGAAATACAAGAAATGATGGAAAGAATTCGGAAAGAGAGGAGAAAACAACCGTTCCTAGCAACTTTGTCAACCTCGTGCATCCCATATAGGTACCTAACTCAACCTGGATATTAGACTCTGTAGCATCTAGGCATGTTACAGGAATGCCAAGTGACTTTGTATCATTTACTCTATATCCACCTATGCATAAAGAAACTATTTAGACTATCGATGGTACTTCACAACCTAACAAAGGGGTGGGAAGAGTTCAATGCATTCCATCTGTTACATTGTTGTCAGTGTTATATGTTCCCTCTTTTGTTATCTGTTCCCTCCTTTCTAGTTAATTTGGTGTCCATAAGTTCTTTAGTTGACCATATGAATTGCTGGGTTACTCTTGATCATGAGAATTGTCTAATTAAGGAGATAAGGGTAGGAAGGAAGCTTGGGGCTGGCATTAGACATAATGGATTGTGGTACTTAGATAGAAAGGGAACGGATAAAACACTATGTAGCATGTTGGTGGTTGGTACAAGTGAAGAGAAGGCTAGATTGATTCTCCAGCATTGTCGATTGGGCCATTTGTCTTTTAAAACTATGAGGAAGATATTTCTTGACGAGATGAGTAAGGTGGATAGAAGCAAGCTATTATGCGATGCATGTGAATATGGAAGCACAAGAGAGCTACATACATAAGCAGATGACTTTAGGGCATATCACCTTTTATGTTAATCCACTCTTATGTGTGGACTTTTCCTATTGTCTTAGTGATTGGGGCAAAGTATTTTGTGACTTTTATTGACTGTTTCTCTTGAATTACTTGTATATATGTAACACCCGTGTTTTTACCCCATAGAAAAAAAAACTATTTTAAATAAAAGCATATTTATGGAATTTGGCTCTTATTCTAATTCTCGAAGTTTGTGTCAGGTGTGGATCTCAATTTTCTCTCATTTCAACCCTAGAGCCGTCTCCCAAAAATTCCTTATATTTTTTAGATATCAAAAATCAAATTTGTTTTCAAATTCAAATTTAAAATCTTCAACCTCCTCAAACTTTCTCTGAAAAATTATCAAATGTTACTATTGGCTTAGGCCGCTTCCATCTCTTTCTCTACTTCCAGCCTTCACGACCGCTTCCTCTCTCCCGTACGCGTGTGGCCTAGCTACAACCTAGCAGGTTGCCATGTCCTAGCCCAACTCCTTGGCCTAGCTAGCCTCTATCCCCATGCACTGGCCCTACCTATCAGTCTCTTCCTCCCATCATCTTCATCCACCCTCTTCTCTCTCTCTCAGCCTTCTCCCGACGAGGCCATACTCTTGCTCTCTCTTAGCCTTCTCCCGATGAGGCCGTACTCTCACCCATACCATGGTGTCGCTAATGGCAAGATATTTCCTGTCGACTCACCGCGGAAGTCAAATCCGCATGTGCGTGTCCCTCGACTTCCACCTCGCCGTCACACCTATCTCCCTTATCCTCTTTGTCTCCGCCGCTGATGAAGGCCACAACAATGTTGACATGCCGCGGATGTCACCAAGCTCGCAAGCCTTCCTCGACTCGCCCTATCACCTTCCTGCCTGCCCTTCCTATCTCTGTCTACGCCAGTGTGTGCCATGGCCACCCGAACTCCTTGTCATGTCGCATCAATCAGCCGCGCCATGTTGACCACTAGCATAATTGCCTCAGTGCGGCATTATCTAGCGGCACTTTACCGCTATAAATAAGGGACGAGCCCTATGGTTAGCTCCCCTACTTCTAGCCACTTTCTCTATCCCGCTGCCGTTGCTTTCCTCTAACCTGCATCGTTCCACCATCTCCGACTTCCAAACGACCAAGCAACCGTATACATTGAGCTCCTCACCTCCACGCGACCCCGTTTCGCTCTTAACCAGCGCTTAATAACCACCACCACCATTTTCCCCAAATCGGCTCTATCGTCATTTGCTATTACCGCCTTCTTGAAGCCCATCCCCATCCAAGGTAGGAGCTGCTTTCTTTCCTTATTTTCCCTTTCTTCCCTTTTTCTTGTAGCACTGCATCGACCCACGACCATCCTGAACCCTTCCACTGCTAGGATGTTCGTCGACAATGACCTAACGACCACAGCCACCATCGCCATGAAACCTCATCGCATCTCGTCGCCGTTGGTTACCACCCTCCCATCCAAGCCGTTCACCAAGCTTGCCACCCTCTACTCGTTCTTCCACCATCCTTCGTTCCTCCTATCTTGTCAGCATTCACCGGATCAGTGCCGAGTGCTGCTAGCCATCGATTGGCATTAGGGTCAAGCTGGCCGGTCCATGTCGACGTGGTGTGACCATGTGGCTGCCACCTTGGACAAGCGAGCCATCCCCTACCATCGTGACACGATCACCCAAGCAAGGCCGCCAACCACAGGGCCGGCCTAAATGACCTAGTAGCCTACCAAGCCATGGATCATGACCTCTTTCTCTCTCTCCCTCTCAACCTATCAAACCCAGCAGCCCAACAAACCTTGGCTCGCTTGCCCATTTAATCTGTTCAAAAGAACTCTATTTTACCTCTCAGTCAAACCAACCTGACCCACCTGTCAGCCTCTGTTCTATTTATTTTCTTTTCCAAAATTCTTTTTAATACTTTTCTAGTATTCTAAAAATGATTTAAACTTTAAAAATTCATAACTTTTTAACCGTTACTCTGTTTGAGACTATTTAACTCTATTTTTTTTTCTAAAAATGATATCTATACAATGGTACTATTAGTTAACCAAAATAGGTTCTGATTTTGTGCTCTTTTATTTGTCTTGCTTTTGCAACAGATAGTAGTCAACACCAAAAAGCAAGGCGTAGTAGCTGACACCGAGGAGCAACCAATTGAGGAATACAAAGGAGAAGTCTAAGAACCAGATCAAAGCAAGTCACGTTTTGACCATATTGCTCCTAGTATTTTATAAAATGTTTTGGTTGCGAAATATGCATGCATAGGTACACGTGTGGCCACGGTTTGCAAGTCAATCTGATAGGCCTAAACCTATTTGTTGCATTAACTCTCCTTGTTTATTGATTACCTTAAAGACTTTGTAGCCTTATTGTTCCAATACTTGTACCCCTCAAGTACAAGTATTAACGACACTCATTTATCACATACTATATCGATAGGAAAATTTTGGTTGCAAAATGATTTAAAAATCTAGCTTGTGTGGCCCTGTGTTTGCAAAATAAAATGATTTTACAAAAACTCTTGGTCATGGGCTATCGCTGCATGTGTGGCTACTACTTCACATGACATATAAGGACCGTTCTTTTGAGAAATTGTTCTGATAATAATACAATGTGACTACACGAGTGGTATAGGACACCTTTGGCCGAGTAATTAGTGGATCCATGATAGTCTCGGTTGTTAATAGATGTGGAGTTTTCAGGGTGCCAAGTGGGTAATATACTTGTGATCCTAGAATTGGTCAAATGACCCGTCTATAGGGCAACAGACTATCTTGGACTTACTTTGGAAAAGACTTGTTGCGAACTTCCCTTTACTGACATTATCTGATCAATAGTTGTTGGGTGATTAGAGTAAGCTTACACTATGTGGATAAATTGTGTGACCTTTGCAAATGATGAAATTGTTTGAATAGCCATGCTCACAGTTATGGGCGAATGTGAAGTGATTCCTCTAGCGTAGATTTATTTGTAAAATATTTGTGAAAATTGTTTGTGGGTGGGAATCATTACTATAATTGATCTAAGTGACCAATCGAAGACCTGTGTGATTTGAAATAGAACTATGACTCGGGGTGTTATGTGGCACCATGTCTAAGGTTGTTTGAGATAAGAGTTGAGATGTGGTTTAGTTTGAAAGAGAGAGTTTAATGCACCTAAATGGAGAACTGTCTAAGACAGTATGCTCCGAATTGGATTGGTGACAAGTCGTTGCAAGGCGACTTGTGAATAGGTTGAGACATGAGTATCTTAATAATTACGATGGGTTGTTGCAAAGCAACTCATGGAATGGATTGAGGTGTGAGCCTCTTTTCGACAACTTAAAGAAAACACTTAGAATTTTTTATAAAACATTTTCAAAACCAAAACCGTTTTGCAAAATAAATCAAAACCAATCTTTTAGTAAACCTTGCATATCACACTATTTTCGTGACTTGTTGAGTACCTTGTGTACTCACCCTTGTCCCTTTTTCTCCTTCAGAAATATATGAAGATGAAGACCTAACCGTTGCCAAGTTTCTTTAAGAGCAAACCACTTATTAAGACTTTTAGGGTTTTGGTCTAGATTCTAAGCCATGCTTGTGGGTTTGGTCTATCTTTTATTCTAAGCCATGCTTGTGGGTTAGGTCTATCTTTTGCTTTTGTTGTAGTCTTTTGTGTTGTTTCATTATATGCCCGGGTTCTGTTCATGGCTGCAACATACGTAAGAAGACTATCTAATAAATAAAGCAGATTTGGTCGTGATTCACTGATGCCCTATCTGTACCAGTTGGATTCCTAGGACTGATACAGGTGAAGCAAGTAAAGGCGTTCCACTCCTATCAGCCTATATATCGTTTAATGTGAGAGGGGTGTACAATATATCTCATGTGACACAAAAGTGAAGTGCTAAAATGCTTCAAGGACTTCAATGCATTTGTTAGAAATCCATTCAACAAATGTGTTAAAGTTTTCCGAACTAATAATGGGAAAGAGTATGTGAACAACGAATTTGGTAGTTTCCTTTCGGTAGAAGGAATACTACATCGGACTTCTTGTTCGGACATATCTCCACAAAATGGGTAGCAGAGAGAAAAAATCATCATATCTTGGAGGTGGCTCATTCACTCATGTATACTATGAATGTACCAAAGTTTCTATAGAGTGAGGCAGCCATGACAATTACATATCTTATCAATTGTATGCCATCGAGAATACTAGGGATGAAGTCTCCATATGAGATGGTATGTGAAAAGAACGAATTTATTGTTCCACCAAAGGTATTTGGATGTGTATGCTTTATTTGAGATCATAGACCTTCTGTGGGAAAATTGGATCCTAGAGCTATCAAGTGCATCTTTATAGTTTACTCATCTAGTTAGAAAGGATACAAATGTTGGAGTCCGTCCAAGAGGCAAATGTTTGTAAGTATGTATGTTACTTTTAGAGTGTTTGTTTCTTTTTATGGAGAAATGACATATTTGAGCTCTTTGTTTGTAGAACTTGACAATCCAATTGTGAGTGAGGATAGGTATGAAGGGGAGAATGAATCACTGGGAATGGAAGAAGAGGAGGAATCAAGGAGGATGAAGGTTGTTATTGGGACAATCCCATGCCCTATGGGATAACACCCACATGAGTGGAATTGGAGTAGATTGCATGAAGAAGAAAACCTACAGGTTTACACAAGGAGAAAGCCAATGTCCTTAGGGACACAACTAGTAGAACAACCTCTAGCTATCGACAGGGATGCGATAGTGGAACAACAACACCCTTTAGTTGTTGATAAAACAAATGATCAAATTTCCTATCATCTAGATCCTACACATGAGTCTTCGAAGTTAGGGGGAGAAGAGAAGGAAGTCAAAGAAGAAAAATCAGACTTACCTATTGCAATAAGAAAGAGGATAAGAAGCTAAGCAGGAAAACGTCCAGAAATGTATGGTTTTGAAGTTGAAGATGAAAGTGGTGATGAGAATGGCATAGCCAACTATGTTTCTTATTCTTCTTTATCGCCAACCTATAAGGTCTTTTTGGCATCTCTAGACTTGGTAGCAATCCCAAATGATTGGAGATAAGCAAAGCAAGACCGAAGATGATGTCAAGCTATGCTAGATGAATTAGAGGCTCTTGAAAAGAATAAAACTTGGGATCTTGTACTCTTCTCTCAAGGAAAAAAAAGTAATCAATTGCAAGTGGGTATATACAGTAAAGCAAACCTTGATGGAAAAGTAGAGAGTTACAAAGCAAGACTTATTGCTAAGGGATATAGCTAGACATGAAATTGATTATGATAAAACTTTTGCGTTGGTTGCAAAAATAAGCACGATAAGAACCCTAATCTCTTGTGCAACTAATTTTGACTGGTCACTATATCAATTGGATGTCAAGAATACTTTTCTATATGGAGATCTTAAAGAGGAGGTATACATGGAAGTTCGACTTGGATTCACTACCTTACAAATTAAAGGAAAAGTATTAAAACTGAAAAAAAATTATATGGTCTTAAACAATTACCAAGGACATGGTTTGATTGTTTTAGGCATGCAATGTGCAGTATGAGGTATAAATAGTGTAATGGAGATTATACATTTTTCTACTGTCATAGTGGAGATCATATAACCATTCTTGCCATGTATGTTGATGACATGATTATCACTGGGAATGATTGCTTGGAGATAGCTAGGTTGAAACAGAATTTGAGCAAGGGATTTGAAGTTAAGGATTTGGGCCAGTTGAGATATTTCCTATGTATTGAGATTGCAAGGTTTCCTAGAGGGATAGTTCTTTCACGACATAAGTATGCATTGGATTTGCTCAATGACATAAGTATGTTTGGATATCGGCCAGTCTCTACACCAATTGATCATAACCATAAATTGTGTGCTGAGTCAGGAAACCAATGGATAAGGAGAGATATCAAAGACTAGTGGGTAGGCTAATATATTTGTGTCATACACATCCTGACATAATGTATGATGTTAGTGTGGTTAGTCAATACGTGCATGATCTAAGGAGTGGTCATATGGAGGCCATGTATGGTATCTTAAGATATTTGAAGGGAAGCCTAGGTAAAGGCTTATGGTTCAAGAAAAATGGACATCTGAAGGTGAAAGGATATTGTGATGTAGATTAGACTAGTTGTCCTAGTGATAGAAGGTTGGCATAAATCTATTGTGCTTTTGTTGATGAAAACTTGGTATCTTAGAGGAGCAAGAAGCAAATTGTGGTGTCTCCCTTAACTGCTGAAGTGGAATATAGGGCTATGTCACTGAGTGTAAGTAAATTATTATGGTTGAAAAATTTATTGATTGAGTTGAAGTTGTTGGAGAACAATCCCATGAAACTGTGATAACAAGTAAACTATTAACATTGCCAATAATCCAGTTCAATATGATCGAATAAAGCATGTAGAGATAGATTGCTTCTTCATCAAAGAAAGATTGGGTGATAGAACTTTGGAATTAGACCATGTGATCTCCGGAGAATAAGTGGCTGATTGTCTAACAAAGCCTTTAGGTATTAAAGTGTACATCTTTATGTACTAGGAGAAGTAATTGAGAAAGAGAAGTTTCCAGAGAAAACATCTCAAAATACGACAGTTCTCTTAATTCTTGTATGGCACTTCCTATTCATTTATCAAGAGAATGGAAAGATTCCTTCTTACCTTTGCTGTGCCTGTTTTGGAAAATAAAAGATTATCAGCTGTATTTTCTAGCATGATCAACTTAAGTAAATGATAGTCCTGCTTGTTTGTCATTATGACCTGTACATGAGCGGTTTGTTTCAATTTGCAACACTTTCTTCACGCGATTAAAATGAAGCATATGCTAGTATTAAGGTATTATTTTGACATTTTTCTTGTACAATGCTTCAGCCACAGCCCGAGCCACCTTCAAAATGTTTCCTGCAAGAACAACATTATCTGTTCCTTGGGGGATACTATTGACAACCACTGTAGAAACTAAGCTGGTGCCATCCACAAGTTTCACCCCCAACTTTGGGTACTTTTGCAGGTAAAGTTTTCCACTTTCATTAAGGTTGTGTTTGGCAGCTAGTATTCCCAGCCTTTTTAATCTCGTTTTCTACGTGCACGCTTCTTAAACTGATAAACGATACTTTTTTTAAAAAATCTATAGTAAAGTTGCTGTAAAAATCATATTAATCCAATTTTTAAGTTTTTTATAGTTAATACTTAATTAATTATGTGCTAATGAGCTATACCATTTTACGTGCTCGAGGGCAAGACTGCCAACTGCACTACCGAACAAAGCCTAAGAGTAGTTGACTGATGTTGAAGAAAAAGTGATGTCATGGATGATATCATGCATATAGTAATTCCACATTTATTTTGACTTGAAATACACAAATTATTAGGCCCACTAAAATAACTATACAAATTCCTGATTATGTTTTCTCATTCCCTTTTCCGTCCTATGGTTAAAACTTTTTCCTTAAGGGAAGTTGACCATTTCAATCATTTTCTTTGTAACTCAAATTTGACAATCTATATGGACATACATAAAATTTGACAATCTTTGTGTTTCAATTTTTATACTTTGAAAAAGTGAATAAATGAGATGCATAATACCTGATTAAGGAGTCCAAAAGTTACAACTTTAGCTCCTTTCTTGTCAGCATCACATATTGCTTTCTCAATCAGGTTTTTGATTGTTTCCTTCTCCCAATTCAATCCATACTGCAGAAAAGAAAATTTTGCTGATTTGGTTAGAGCATGTATGCATTCTTGAAAAAATTATTAGCCAGCTCTTGTATTTAACACTGTCCTTACCTGGAAACTGTATCTTGGTATTGCCCAAGACTGAATCCTGAGTTTCTTCATGATACTCCTCTCAACAGTGAATAAAGAGCCATGATGCAGGCCACATCGTCCACAAGTACCACTTGGAAGTGTACGGTTTAGAGGCGCATTCCGCAAAACCAGGCCTCATATGATAGATGGACTGCAAGCTGGTAAAATGGCTAAGTTGAACCACATCCACTGCTTCCTCCTTGTCCTTGAGTGAGTTCTCATAGTGTATCCGATGACTTATCCATGGTTTTGTATATGTAGTCATAGAATGGCATGAGAAGACAGTAGTTTGTGTGGAACTGAGTGTGGTGAAGAGAATGAAACCTTTGACAATGCAAAAATTCAGATTAAACAGTGAGAACACAAGACATAATCATAAGAAAAAAAAACTTAATTTAACTGAGTGAAATCTGATTCAACTCGGCCTTGTCTTCATTAGATAAGTAGGATATATGAGAGGAGTAGTAGGTTCGACGAGAAATAGGTGAAACACTTATGATGGCGTATACATGAGATACTTGAGTGGGAGGAACCATTAGAACATCCAACTGGGTACCAACTCGAAGTTGCTGTGCCTCATGTTGTTCATGAAGTCAATGTAAATAAAATACATCTCCAATGCAATTATGGAAGCAGTTCCAGTCAAGGCACAGGCGATCAATGGGATTGAGAACAGAAGTTCGTAGGCCACAAGCTCAGCACATGGATGGATGACAGCTAGCCAACATAAAGAAATCTCAATCTTATTAGATGCATATTTTCAGGGTAAAAAAATAAAGATGCAGCTAACATAAGTAACGATTGAATACAAGAAAAGAACATATATTTTTTTCAAGCTAAAATTTGTTTTGAGTTATTGCCACAGTTCTGCATGCTGTTGTCAGGGGAAGTGTATACCTTGAATCTTGTTGTCTGGTTGAGAAAAAATGGCAAGTAGTTTGTTGTCAAGAAGTTTCCATGCATGCGCAGAAGAATGTTTCTGAATTTCTTGAGATGAGCATTGTGAATTACCACTATGTAAATACTGCTGTTAGTTGATTTTTTACTGCATGTTTAACACCACATAGCAGCCTGATAAACACTCTGTTGCAAGTCCTTGGTACTTATGGTCCAGTAGCTATAACATGTTTCAGCCATCATATCTTCTCTCATTAACACAGATCGACAGGAAAATGTATCCAATCGCAGTTACTGATTCTTGCAGGCGATGGTTGTTTACTACATAGTAATAGTAATCCTGATGCCTAGCTGGCTAGCTGCTTCATGCTAGCCTGTCTCCTTTGAAAAAGGTACTCTTTTTGTTTAATTATTGAATCACAATTTTATTGTTCTTTTTATATGTTAGTGACATACCAGTTGTTATACCATTAAAACATGAGAAACAGAATCATATTCATTCATCCTCAGTTGCTAGTAATCCTCGCCTTAATCAGTTGAAAAAGAAATGAAAAACATCGTTTTCAACACAACATATGTACTAATAGTACTTACTACCTCTATCCACAAGTTAAAATATAAGAGGTCCAAGGTTTAAAATTTATCCATAATTATAAGGGATTTAGAGTACCACTTTTTCTACCTAAGTGCCCTTAATTTAATTTTCACCTGATTTTACTCTTCAAACCACTGTCCCACTAACTAACTATCACTCATTAATAAGAGAGGTACTTACGTCGTTTTCTTTTATCATTAATCTCTCCAAAACAATGCTAAGATCTCTAGAATTTGTGGATGGAGGTAGTTTTTTTTCTCTCTTTTGGCCTTATTGATTGCTGAGAAGAAACATAGTAGTACGTGGTAGCGTTGGCTTTCCTTGTCTCAGTTGTCTGCACGTAAAGGAAGAGTGCGGCAAAGTACCAATTAACTTGCCTTTCTGATGGCCTAACAAATCATCATCATTAGTTGTCATAGCTTCGTTCGCTACTAGGTTACTCTTATTTTTAAGTTATTAAGTACTCCTAAACTCGAAGCTTAATCAGTTCATAACACGAGATGTGCCAGGAGCGATTGCAACTGGTCACAGAATCACAGGTGTGTGGCTGCTATTGCTATAAAAGAAAAATGTAGGTTTTAGTGCTCCGTATTTTTATTTTAACTTGTAGGTCTGAATATAACATGTATTAGGTACAGTATTTAAGAAAAAAAATCGGTGGGCACCAAAATTTGACATGAAAAATTATAAATTTGAGCAAGTTTTCATTGAGTTTGAAAAAAAATTCTATTGTTTTTATAAAAAAAATCAATTTTTTTACCAAAAGAACATCCTACCTGTATACGCAGAATTTCAGAAAATTTTAAACCAAAGTATTGAACCTAACTCTCATGCATGCATATTTTTACGTTGTTATATTACATATTAGTGGCTTAAGTTTATGAAATTTGATAAAAAAATTGCCTAAAAAACAAATTCAACATCAGAACAGAGAGCTACTACTACTATCACCAACTTACATGTGAAGAGCTTAGTGACGATGAAGGGCATGGTGGTGCGAATGGTAGCGTGTGTAGAGCCAGTGGTGGTGCAGCACATGGTGGAGCCAGTTGTAGAGGAACTCCACCGGCCCGACGAGTGCGATCACCGCCGCGCTGTCTTTCCTCTACGCCCGCGGGAGAGGTATGTGGCGTGGGATTGAAACCCAAGAACCAAATCCCATGGGTGAATGGTAGCATTAAAAAACAATTTTTTTAACTTTATTGTATTAAGATGTGTCTATATACAAAGTACACTCTCTTAAAACTAAATTCTAACTTTTTTTTATAAATGATATATTTGTACATTCTCAACTCCTTATCTATTTATACCCAACATTTCTATATCTAAATAGAAGTTGAAGTATAAATCTTACTTCTACTTATAGTCAAACTTAAAATTCTAAGATCAACTAGGTGTGAAACTTCTACTCCTAATATGACTCGACTTCTCATATTCTAAATATTTTATAATTTATTAATTTAATTTTTTCTTGTTCTTCTTAGTTCACTCTAAATTTACTTGATTCTTTAATGCTTATACACAATTTATAATTACGAAATCCTTCGTTAATCCATCATATGCCACCTTATATTCAATTTTGTCATTCTAGATCTCAGCTCTCTTTGAACCTAGCATCGATCCTATCATTAACAGATGTTGGTCCTAAGATCTAGTTTAACTTTATCAATGCATCTTAACAATGCTAAATCTTTGCTCTTTCTTAAATGTAGTTCTGATCGTTAACCTTAAATTTAGGTAAATATTTCTTAGATATATATATCATAACCTAATCCGTGTTAGTCATACACACTTATATAACGTCATAAATATTTTTAAATTAATTTTTATTAATTAAATTATTTATAAAGTTAATTATTCGTTATAAAATATTAATATTCAACAGCTCTGAGCAGTAGCAGCAGGACGTCGCTGAGGTTGATCCGGTCGCCCCAGTTCCTCTCACGGTCCACCTGATTAAACTCGATGCCCTGGCGGTGCCCGCGGATGATCTGGCGGCGGCCACGCGCGTTCTGAGGCGGACAGCGGTGACGGAAGGATGGCGACGTAGCCGAGATCCACCTCGCGCCACTACTGTCGTCTCTTTGCCGCCGTCGCCACCAGGCAGCACGCGTGCACCGCCCATGGTGCCAGCACCACGTACTGCCTCACACGTGATATAATCATGTTCATGTTTCATTTTGTGGAAAGCAAAAACCTTTGGGAGGTACAGATAGAAATGAAAGAAATTTCGGACAAAATATTTCGAGAATTTGGAACAAGTTTTTGCTAATTTAAAAAGATTGAATTTTTCGGCTGAAAGAATATATATATAGAGAGAGATAACTCTGATCATGTTAAGTTCATGTGGTTCTGCAGTGTGGTGATATATGCAGATATAATTAGAGGCAAAATGCACCACCTTGAAGCTACCAAGCTTCTTCCATAGCCAATCGGTGAAGATGCTGGGCTTGGTGGCCATTGCTGCCTACCTGAGCTCGTGCAGTACTTGCTATCACTGCTACTACTGTGGTTATATTAGAAATAGTCTATGGTTACAAGTTTATTGTTAAAGATAAAATCTATAAAATAGAAATTACTTTATAGGATCTTACAAACATGGTATGTGAGCTGCGTAGAAAATTGTTATCTTGTATAAGAACTTATCTTGTATGACGTTATAAATTAACACGTACGACGTCCCTGGCTATCATTTTGTCAAGCACTTTCGTCATCTACCCTCTGTATTCTTACATGGTATCAGAGCCTCTCCAACCTCTAATTTAGCTTCGCTACCGCTCTAGCCTTGTTCTAGTCCCGGTTGCCAATTTAGCCTCGCTGCCGCTCCCGTCCATCAGCTCCGCTCGCCAGAGGAATACCAGAGATCCGAGGCTCGACAGCCGCCGTGCGCTCTGCGAGTAGTTGGAGTTTTCACCGGAGGAGGCACCCTCCTCGCCTCCCAATAAACACTCAATAGATCCAATTGCCGCCCACCATGTCTTCTTCGACCTTCCATCTTAACTCTCTCTCGACCGACGCTGTGACAGAGAAACTTACTAGGAGCAATCACTCCATCTGGGAAGCCCAGGTGCTCTCGGCCATACGCGGTGCTCGCCTATACGGCCATCTCACTGGTGCTTCTAAGCCGCCAGTGACGGAGATTGAGGACAAGAATGGCAAGAAGGTCTCCAACCCGGCGTTTGAAGAATGGGAGGCACGGGATCAGCAGATCCTCAGCTTCCTTCTCACTTCTGTCTCTCCGGACATTCTCAGCCACATCGCCAAAACGAAGACGGCAGCTGATGCATGGGCTAAGCTTGAGGCCATGTTTGCCTCACAAACCCGTGCGCGCGCGCTAAATCTGCGCATCTCCCTCGCCAATACCAAGAAAGGTAACTCATCTGCTACTGATTATTTCACCAAGATGAAAGGTTTCAGCGATGAGATGGCGGCCGCGGGACGATCAATCACTGATGACAAGCTGGTTGAGTACATACTCACCGGCTTGCCCGTGGAATACGAGTCACTGGTTACCTCTCTCGTCACGAGGGTGGAATCGGTGACCATCGACGAGCTGTATTCAAAACTCCTCAACTTCGAGACCAGGATGGATCTGGTCCAAGACGGTGACCAGAACTCGGCCAACATGGCCAGCCGTGGAGGAGGCCATGGTAATAATCGTGGTCGTGGTGGTCCCTATCGTGGATGTGGGCATGGCCCTCCAAATGGTGGGGGTTGTGGTCGCGGTCAAAGGAGCAACCAGCAAGGTGGCGGCTCCAACAACAACAAGAAGCAGAACAAACCGATCTGTCAGGTGTGCTTTAAGGAGGGGCACACTGCAGCTCGTTGTTGGCACCACTTCGATGAGGACTTCGTCCCTAAAGAAAAGGCACACAGCAGTGGCAACCGGTTCATACAACATCGACACCAACTGGTACACCGACAACGGCTCCACTGACCACATCACCAGTGAGTTAGAGAAACTCTCCATGCGTGAGAAGTACAACGGTGGTAATTAGATCCACACCGCAAGCGGTGCAGGTATGGCAATTAAATATGTTGGTCAATCTACTATTGTTACCCCTAGCCGCAATCTCCAGTTAAAAAATGTTCTGCATGTACCTAAGGCTTCCAAGAATCTTGTTTCAGTTCATCGATTTACTTCTGATAACTCTGCCTACATGGAATTTCACTCTACCTATTTTTTTGGTTAAGGATCAGGCAACCAAAAAAACTCTGCTTAAAGGTCGTTGTCATCAGGGGCTATATCCTCTTCCTTCACCACCAAAACAAGTCCTCACGGCGTTTCGCCCGTCCTTGTCTCGGTGGCATGAACGACTAGGACATCCAGCCTCCCCGATCGTTCGTCGCATCATCAGTAATAATAGCCTTTCATTTGCTTCAGAGTCCAATAATGAGCATGTGTGCGATGCTTGTCAACAAGCAAAAGCACACCGGTTACCCTATCCTAAGTCAGTAAGTTAATCTAGTGCTCCTTTAGAACTTGTGTTCTCTGATGCGTGGGGTCAAGCTATCGAGTCTGTTGGCAGAAAATAATATTATGTTAGTTTTATAGATGATTATAGCAAGTTTACATGGATCTACCTCATTAAATATAAGTCTGAAGTCTTTCAGAAATTTTATGATTTTCAAAACCTAGTTGAAAGGTTGCTTGATCGAAAAATAAAAGCCATCCAAATTGATTGGGGTGGTGAATATCAAAGGCTTAGCTCCTTTTTTACTAAAATCGACATCTCCTATCATGTTTTATGTCCTCATGCGCACCAACAAAATGGTGCCGCCGAGCGCAAACATCGGCACATCGTTGAAGTTGGTCTAGCTCTTCTATCATGCGCCAGTATGCCCCTGAAATTTTGGGACGAAGCATTCCTCACAGCCACATATCTCATCAATCGTCTTTCTAGTGTATTCATCAATTTTACAACGCCCCTAGAGCGCCTCTTTGGTCAAAAACCAGATTACTCCTCCCTACGGACGTTTGGTTGTGCCTGTTGGCCCAATCTTCGCCCGTATAATGCCCATAAACTCTAGTTCCGCTCTAAGAGATGCGTCTTTCTGGGTTATAGTAATCTTCACAAGGGGTATAAATGTCTGGACATTGCATCTGGGCGTGTCTATATCTCTAGAGACGTCACATTCGATGAAACAATTTTTCCTTTTGCCGAGATGCATCCCAATGCGGGTGCTCGTCTGCACTCGAGATCCTCTTGTTTTCTCCTGATTCCATGGCTATCAAAGGGGACAGTAGTTTGGATGATCAACATGTTAACTTGCCTGTTAATTTGCCTAATGAATTTAACAATCCTGGCAGAGACTCTAGCTTGCACCATTGGAAACAGCGGCACGGATCACGGAGATGATCCCCGACCAATTTCTGCGCCCACATCGTCAGGTGGGTCTGGCAGCCAGCCGACCGCGCCCATTTCCACCGAGGTGATGTCACGTGGGGGCCAATCAGTTGCGCACTCGCCCTCACCTATCACTGAAGTCTCTCCGACATGGCTTGCGCCTGCTTCAGGCGTGGGAACGACACCACTTCATGCTACGACACGGAGCACGAGGGAGATTTCCACTAATGGATCCTCTGCCGGTACACCAGAAGAGGTTGCAGCTCCTTTGCGGCCGGTAACAAGGCTCCAGTGCAGCATTCAAATGAAGAAAATTTATACTGATGGCACAGTCAGGTATGGGATGTTAGCAAGCACTGGTGAACCGACTGATCTTGCTAATGCACTGCAGAATAAAAATTAGAGACAGGCCATGAACTCTGTATATGAAGCACTGATGAGGAACAAGACATGGCACCTAGTCCCACTACAGAAGGGAACCAATGTTATAGGGTATAAATGGGTGTATAAAATCAAGAGAAAGTCTGATGGGAGTCTAGATCGTTACAAGGCTCGCCTTGTTGCCAAGGGCTTCAAGCAAAGGTATGTAATTGATTACGAAGATACATTTAGTCCAGTAATTAAGGCTGCAACTATTCGAGTTATATTGTCTCTAGCTGTATCTTGTGGATGGTCTCTTCGCCAACTCGATGTGCAGAATGTATTCTTACATGGGCTCTTAGAAGAAGATATATACATGCATCAACCTCCTAGTTTTGAGGATCCAAACCGGCATAACTATGTGTGTAAACTTGATAAAGCTTTATATGGGTTAAAGCAAGCTCCTCGAGTATGGTACTCCAAATTAAGTGAACGATTGATTTAATTGGGGTTTAAAGCATCCAAGACTGACACATCCTTGTTCTTCTTTAGTAAGGGAGGCATCACAATATTTGTTCTTGTGTATGTCAATGACATAATTGTGGCGAGTTCCACCAAGCAAGCATCAAGTGCATTACTTCGAAATCTTAAAGAACAGTTTGCATTGAAGGACTTGGGAGAGCTTTACTATTTTCTTGACATTGAGGTAAATAAAACAAACAGTGGAATTCTGCTTACACAAGAAAAATATTCGTCTGATCTACTGAAGAGGGTCGGCATGGTAGATTGTAAGCCAGTCAATACACCATTATCCACTAGTGAAAAGCTATCTCTGTATGAAGGAACTCCTCTAGGAGCTCAAGACACCACAAGATACCGGAGTATTATAGGAGCATTGCAATATCTAACATTAACACGGCCTGATATCTCATTTGCTGTGAATAAGGTTTGTCAGTTTCTTCATGCTCCAACTACAGTATATTGGGAGGTTGTGAAAAGAATATTAAGATATATAAAATAGTGCACTAGACTCGGGCTAAAGATTCACAGGTCGGTTTCCACACTAGTAAGTGCCTTCTCAGATGTTGACTGGGCAGGCTGTGTGGATGACAAGAAATCTATCAGAGGATTTGCAGTTTTTCCATAAACTAATTTAGTGTCTTGGAGTGCTCGAAAGCAATCCACTGTCTCTAGATCTAGTACTGAAGCAGAGTATAAAGCAATAGCTAATGTTACGGCAGAGGTTATGTAGATACAGACTTTGTTACATGAGGTAGTCGTGAAGAGTTCTATTACTGCCAAATTATGGTGTGACAATCTAGGCGCCACATACCTTTCAAGCAATCATGTGTTTCATGCTAGAACAAAACGCATTGAGGTGTACTACCATTTTGTGAGAGATCGAGTCAAGCAGAAACGTTTGAAAATTAACTTTATCTCCTCCAAGGATCAAGTAGCTGATAGATTCACCAATACTTTGTCTGTGAGGCTAGTTGAGAATTTCAAGATCAATCTCAACTTAACTAAACTGTGATTAAGGGAGGCTATTAGAAATAGTTTTTATAGTTGTAGGTTTATTACTGAAGATAAAATATATAAAATAGAAACTGCTGTATAAGATCTTAGAAACATGGTATGTAAACTGCGCAGAAGATTATTACCTTATATGAGAACTTATCTTATATGACATTATAAATTAACACGTACGGTGTCTCTGACTATCATCTTGCCAAACGTTTTCATCATCTGCCCTCTGTATTCTTATAGTTTCAGGGTGATTACTTTAATGAGCTCTGTTCTTGTTCAATTTATACACTCCATATACAGTTATGTGTGTGTGATACTCTGCATAGAGTGGCAGAGCTAATTAGTTGACAGGAACGATAGTGTCTCATTATTTATGCATATTGATTCATGGTGAATTACTGCAAAAATTCATTAGGTTGGCAACAGGTGTCATCCACGTGCTTAGATTAGACACCTTGCAGGGCTACCTACAGCAGTGTGGGGGTTATGCCTTGTCAGCCTATATCTTGGAACTAATTTTGCTTTCTCGTCTTATGTGTATGGATGATTTAATTACCATATGTAGTTACTTAAAAGGGATTTACGTACATAATTTTTTTTTGCCGAGGATGAACTCATGCAAGATTAGTCAGAACTATTTCTCCTTTTTAATTGTTAAAAGCCGTCAATGCACCAGGTTGATTGAACGTGTCGAGCATTGTAAAATCCATCGCCTTTTTCATTTTTAACGCTAGGGTTTTCACAGTCTGTATTAGAGTACTACTTACTGGACAGTTAAATTCATGCCAGTCAGATTGTTAACCAGCCAACTGTTTAAGCATTGAACATAAAACATTACGATGATTTCATCTTTAAACGGTTTTCTCAATCGATTGAACCTCCAGGCGTAGAAACATTATTATACTCTGCCTCCCAAAGCAGGTGGTAGATTTCAGGCAGAAATTCAATGTCATGGGAGTTCTTAATCTGGTACGGGCTGTCCCAATCTTAGGTGTCCATATATTGTACAGTGAGTTTATTCCTTGTTTGTAACGCATAGTTGCTTGGAATATACTTCAACTCCTGCAAGAATCAGAGAAGTTTTCCGTGTTCCAGATGGGGTCTTACATAATCATGAGTTCATGACACGTCACTATTGCATTGTTGATCAGGCATCACATGCACATTCACATTGCATGTTTAGTTATGAGCACTTCACCTGCATGAGCATATAGTTTAACGATTGAAAATATAAACCACTTTTAGAGTTGCGAGCAAGAATTGAGAAAGTGTTAAATGATCTTTCCCCCTAACTGTAATACATTGAAAACAATCTTTACATGCTTGAGTAACATTATTCAATTAGTAAGGGCATAAGAAGGAAAATTGGGGTGAGCGGCTAAAAGTCCTATAACAACTTATATTTGGAAAAAAGTTAAGACATTACAAATTATGTTTGGAAGCAGAGTAAAATAGGAGCTGGAAATTCCAACAATAATATCTTTACTCCTTAAAAGATGAATTGGACGTGCTGGTGTGTTTTACACCCACCCCCATCAAAATATTTAGTAGCTAGATATGTATACATGTATTATTATCTTTAGTAAAAAGCACATTCTTTTCATGACCTTACATTTATGTTTTTTATTGATCTCAGATAATCATACATGCAAGTACAATTTCGTAACTGAGGGTAATTTTTTAGTTTAACTCTAGATCTTATAGGGTGGACTTGTTGGCTAGCTAGCTATATAAATTCGACAAGATATGTAATTAAGACCACATTAGCATCACCATTCCCTTGTGGGTACTAAGTGGCTTTGTTTTTTTCCTTTGAAGGCAGGACGGCCCATATCCTAGTTGGGAGTTAGAATTGAAGCCTCAGAGAGGACCTCTGATGAATCAAGATTGATCAACCATCATGATGAGATGGACAATGTCTTCAAAAAGCTAACCTGATAGAACTCAAAGCATATGACCACAATGGGAAGGATTATGCTGATTAAATCAATTTCGCAACTTTTTCATCAGCATAACAATTCACCATCTGCGAGTTCTTTAGCTGCCAAAAGGTTATCTCTGTTGCAGTGACCGACTGCAGTGCACAGTTGATGCAAATCAAATGTCTAGTTTTCTGATCCGTGTGGACTTCCTTTACAAGGATTAACGTCAGGCAGTTTGGCAAGTGGCTAAAGTACAGTAGCAGGCCTGTCCATGAGGAGAGCATAACAATCTGAGAATTGATAGTAGAAAGAAGAACAATTCCAACAACTATGATGATGTCTGTGTGATCTTATGACATGCGGTTTGACAAGTTTCCAGCTGCAGTTTTTGAGTACTTGGAAAAAGTTTGCTTGCTACATTCACTGATCACTTCTTATACAGTTATTTTTACTAATAAAAGTATGAAGGGAAAAAAAATAATTTTCTCAGAGTTACCTCTGTTCAGATGGCTATACTGGAAATCATCAGATATTAATTCTTCCTAAAACAATGCCGGAAAGTTGATCAGTACTCAGTACTACTAGAATTAAATGTTTCAGAAGAGCTTTTTGAATGCATGTTACAGAAGAGCTTGCCGAGAACGTACTGCAGTTCTCTGTCAGTAGAATAAATATTTTGCATCTGTCAAGGGCAATATACTGACAAAAAATGCATTGAGTATTGCGAGCTATCTCTTCTTTATGAATTATGGCCAAGTTGACTCCTATACTGGAAACGTATTTATGAGACTGCATAACAATGCCAGGTGTGTTTCATTGCTGAATCATTATGGATTGAAGTTCAGATACTTAAGGAGATGATGAACAATGCTGCAAATACCATGGCAGGTGAAACTACTCAGATGCTACATTTATTATTGACAACAGAGCATCTCTTTCTGATTCAGTGAGCATAGCATATCCACCTAAAACTTATTCTAGTACTTTGCAACTGAAGCATCAATCTTGAGCAACCGGGCAGAACCCATGCATAATTGCAGCAGACCAAACTTTCTCCATGTCAAGCACCTTATCACCACATTCATGCTCATTCCATCCCTCCAATGCATGAAGAATTCCGGAGATTCGCCATGCGCTCATGACCCTCCTTGGCAGCCAATTCTGCCAAAAAAAAGTTCAATTTTTTTGTGATCAGATCATGTGAAGTTCTTCTAGAGCTGTGAGTTTCAACAGATTATTACCTCGCATGAATGGACATTCTGCAGCGTTTTGGGTACAGTCATTCCAGGAGTCGTCGAGTAGCTGCAGCTGCCCTTGCGTACCATCTTTGGAGGAAACTGTGAGTATGGGATGAACCGTGTTCCTTTCTGTACTCTGAACTGTTCAGCTGCATCTAGACCATCACCAATTAACCACACCTGAAGATTTTGGTTTATTAGACATGATATTCTCTCATATATGGTGCATCCCATTTATTTGTCAGAGAATGGAATGAACAAAAAAAAAAGAAGAAATCCCTTCGTACCTTTGCAGTGCCTGTTTTTGAAAACGAAAGATTGTCAGCTACAGTTTCTGGAATTTCAGGCTTAAGTGAATGATAGTCTTGCTTGTTTGTCATTGTGACCTGTACAAGAAGAGTGATTTGTTACATTATGATATCCTTTTGAATGTTATAAAATAAAGCAGAGGTCAGTATTGTATTATTACCTTGATATTTTTCTTGCATAATGCTTGAGCCACAGCACACGCCACCTTGGAAATATTTCCTGCAAGAACAACTTGGTCTGTGCCTTGGGGCATAGTGTTGACAACCACTGCAGCAGCTAAGCTGGTGCCATCCACAAGTCTTGCTCTCAACTTTGGGTACTTCAGCAGATACAGTTCTCCACTTTTATTCAGGGTATGTTCCTTAAATTGAAGATATTAATTGTATGCCAATTACCACTCCAATAATGCATGAGACCATACTTCTCTAATTTCTACATGTTGTATTAATTGGCATGAAATGTACGGAATTCATTAGTTCTGTTGGACTGCTGTCAATCTCTCCTTGCCACTTAATTTCTTATTTTCCTATATTTTTGCTAAACCATTTTTCTCAAGATAGCTAATTATTTAGTACTAATATTTGTCTTTCTGAATTTGAATTTGGCAGTATATGGGTCATTTTCACCATCTGAAGTATGTATAACCTGAATTAATTAGGAAAAAATGAGATACCTGATTCAGGAGTCCAAGGCTAACAACTTTAGCTCCATTCTTGTCAGCTTCACATATCGCCTTTTCGATAAGATCATTGATAGCTTCCTTTTCCCAATCCAATCCATACTGCATAAAAGAAAAAGGTTACTAACCAGATTACGATGCACACGGCACACCATCTGTCAATCATGCACTGAACACGATTCTTACATGGAAACTGTATCTTGGTATGGCCCATGACTGCATCCTGATCTTCTTCATGACATTCCTCTCAACAGTGAACGAAGAACCATAGGCCCATGTCAGCACCATGGAGAGCCATGACACAGGCCACATCATCCTCATGTACCACTTGGAAGCGTAAGGCCTGGAGGCATATTCAGCGAAACCGGGCCTTACATGGTAGATGGACTGCAGGCTGGTGAGATGTGTAAGGTGAACCACATCTACTGCTTCTTCCTCCTTGCTCTTCAGTGAGTTCTCATACAGAGTGTCTGATGACTTGTCCATGGTGTTGTAGATGTAGTCATAGAACGGCATGAAAAGGGAGTAGTTTGTCCGGAACTGGGTGTGGTGCAGAGAATGATACCTAAGGACATCATCAAAATTCAGATTAACACCGACAACATACATAACCATCAAATTACACGGCTTAAGTATTTTTGCAGAATGAAATCTACAATTACCCTGAATCTTGTTGCTTTTGGTAGGTTAGATATGTACGCTACTGAAAATTATCTAAACAAATGTACATTACTTACGATGGTGTATACATGAGATACTTGAGAGGAGGGAACCATTTGAATAGCCAGCAGGGTACCAACTCAAAGTTGCAGTGTCCCATGTTGTTCATCAGGTCAATGTAGATCACATACACCTCAAAGGCGATGATGGAGGCAGTCCCAGTCAAGGCACAGGCGATCAGTGGGATCGAGAAGAGCACTTCATAGGCGACGAGCTCAGCAAACGGATGGATGACAGCTGCAAGAATGGTAACGAGTTCATGAACATACATGTCTATCTGCTTGCTAATTATAATTTAATTGCTAGCTGCAGCATGCAGGGTTCGCTGCTTCAAACAGTGTAACCAGTAGACCCTTTTGTTCTAACGCATGCATCCTTTTTTTAAGGGCACTTAGGAAAATACCATAATTAATCTTAAGAGGTTTTATGCTCATTGAAGAAATAATAAAATATACCATATTTTCTAATATAAAATTTAGTATCTTGTAGTATATCAGGTACTAAGAGTCCCTATCAAATTTTAATCTTTGTACTTACTAGTGCATCTCGAGGATGGTAAAATCACTCTAATTTTAAAATTAATTTATGGTACCTTAGTGTGAAGTTACTAGAGGGTACCAGAAAATATACTAGTACTGTTGAATACCCTCTCGAGAAAAAAAAACTTTTAAAAAAGTGATTTCTCTCTTATTTAGAAGTCTGATACGCTGTTCATGGACCACGTTTGCTTTTATTTGGTCGTCAGGCATGCAGCAACGGATTGGAAGGGCTATAGCTCGGCTTTCCAATGCTCCCTGAAATATCTTGTCCATAGCATTCCTTAACTCTTGTCTCTCGTGTCACTCTCAACTGTAAAGCCTACAATTAATTACTTAACTGGTCGATCGTCTCTACTCCTGTTTCCTGATGAATGGATACGTACGACAATTGCATCTGACCAAGTTCAGGTCCTGCTTGTGTCCTTCGAGAAAAGACTTGCTTTTACCCTTTGTGGCTTAGTTCCGTTGGAGTAACGGCGTTACGACTCGCATTTTGCGTTTTCAAATAATTGTCGGTGTTAATTATTACTGTTTAAAATTAGGCTACGATGTATGAAAGTTGTAGAGAAACATGAAACACGCTTTGATAATGACACGGAGGTTGTTCTGCTTAGAGGAGTATTCAAAGTTCGAAGTCGTGAAGATGAGCCGTGGCTAGTGGCAAGGGGTTGATGCGAGGCAAAAAGAGTATTGGGCGTAGCCGGATGTAACGTACACGTGATGGGCTCGGTGACAACGGAGGCGTGGTGGTGCGAGTGGTAGCGTGTGTAGAGGCAGTGGTGGTGCAGCGCGCGGTGGAACCAGTAGTAGAGGAACTCCACCGGCCCCGCGTGCCGCCCACCCGGCATGTACAGCGCGCCGAGGTACAGCAGGATGCCACTCAGGATGATCTGGTCGTCCCTGCACACGCGCGCGCGTAACAGATCGGCGTATTCTTCCGAGCGATTAAACCAGTAGCATGCTGATGCCCCCGGTCGTGTAGTGTAACTTGCCATTACCAGTTCCTCTCGCGGTCGACCTGGTCGAACTCGATGCCGCGGCGGACGATCTGCCGGCGGCCGCGGGCGTTCTGGAGGCGGGAGGCGGTGATCCACGCCTGGTTGTGCAGCATCCGGAGCAGCAGCGACGGGAGGATGGCGACGTAGCCGAGATCCACCTCCCGCCACCCCTTGGTCGCCACCTCGTACCACCCGTGCACCACCCATGGCGCCAGCAACACGTACTGCACACACGCGCGCACGCATCCATTCAGGTCACATGTCAGCTGCTGCTACATGTTCAGTGTCGCCATGGAAGTACGGAATTAGCTAGAAGATGCAGCTTTGCTTCAGCTGCGACAAGACAGTGGAGTACGTACTGAAGGAACAAGAAGAGATTGATCAAGCTTAATTAATTACCTTGAAGCTGCCAAGCTTCTTCCATGGCCACTCTGTGAAGAGTCCTGGGTTCGTGGCCATGGTAGACGACGATGAATCTTGCCGCCCGGCTAAGGGCCAACTCGAGCAGTCTTGCCACAACTGACCTCTCACGATGGATACGTCTCAATTTATAAACTCGACTGGGCCTTCGATCTGTGCCTGTCAGTCTCATATATAGAGAGAGAAGGGAGTACGTACAAGTAGTTAGAGTTTGCAGTAACTTCTGAATTACGAAATGAATAAGACATCTCTGTCCTTTATGAATCATAAATATCAGAAACAGGTAACTACTCGGTCAGGTAGGGCGGCAGCTTCCTCTATTAATTTTGTTTTTATTCAACATTTTTTTTAAAGAAAGGCAAAAGCTTTGCCTCATATGTATTAATAGAGAAGAAGTTGTTTCTTCAACATAACTCAAATGGGTTAGTGTTCTGAAATATTATTTCTTGTGGCTACCAAAATATATATATAGTTGTATTTGAATTCCATCATGAAAAGTTGAGTATAATAGTCATTAAACTTAGAGCAAGATATCATCTAAACCTATAAACTTATAAAATACACATTTAAATTCCTAATATTGATTTAATATATCACTTAAGGTTTAAAGTGCAAATATATAGCTCAAATGCTAAGGTGGGCATCCACGATGATGAGAATTTTGCAAGGTATGCTCCAAAATCAATTCATATCACTCCTAAATCGTACTCTGCTACTATCTTAATTATCACTATCTTCAATCTGATTTAGTAGCGGTGGGAGTCAATTTAGAGACATACTGTAATAGAGAGAGAACTATATACAAACTTCTCATCATCTTGAACAACCACGCCAATGTTCCAGCTTTATCATACAGAGTTGAGACCTCGAGTGACTTATTAAACCAAGATTAGAAATTTAGACATGTATTTTTATACATTTTTGGACCTACGTATATATTTTACTCTTTAGTTTTTCTATCAAAGCACTTCAATATTGATCATTATGTGTTTTTAAGCACTTCTTTACGGGAGGAGGGCAAGTTGTTGATTCCATTTTGGTACTGATCATAATGATACAGGCATACAGACATTGTAAAAAGAGATGGTTGAATTCCATTCCAATCACAATACGAACCATTATTAATGCTGGCTATTTGGTACCGTATTTACATAGCCAATTCATCCTAAAGTTAAGCCAACGAATGACGGATAATTTAACTTACTTTTAACGTCCCTTGTTGCATTGAGCATCGGTAGATCTTAGAGTTGTACGTGGGATAAAAGTGGGCATTAATTTTTATTTGAACTGCTCGTAAGGATACAAACTCAACAACTCTTTACTTTGATACCATACTGAGTTGTTCATTTGTACCATCACCCAACGCACAAGATTTAATATAAGCCTGTGAGATAAGGATAAGCAATTCACTTATGCCTAAACCATATCAACTCGTAAAGATCAGGGCTTTGAACCGACAGTGTTACATCAGTGTTACAAGTATGTGAAAACAGATGATTTTCACTGGTCGTGGACTACAAACAGCTTAATAAATGTCCGTATAATAGGGTTATCAGTCGTCTACAGAAATGTTTTCTATAACTGTGACAATTCACTTTGGTTTTGGACGGAAAATCCAAGTGAATCGGAGGTGATACAATATCAGTGTGAGTTCGCACCGACTAGAAGCAATTATTGTATCCCGCATTATGTTCTTTTTTCAAGTATGATAAAAGCATTTTTTTCTAGTTGTTTTAGTTCACATACATATACACATTTTATATATGTGACACACATGTGAGTACATAATAAACATTTAGAGGTGTGGATCCGGAATGGAACGCTGGAATGACAACCAGAACGTTCAGAATGGGGTTTTGCAATTTTCCATTCGGTTTTAGGCCGTCAAAAAAGAGATAGATCCTGGTAGTGGGTGTATATATGTACTTTTCTAAATATGTTTCCACTAACTTAGTATCTGTTATCTAGTACATGTACGTTCATCATTTTAAGTTTTTAGCCCCCACCTAAGACATTCACACCCACCTAGAAAAGGTACAATGCATGCAGTACACGAATTTTACTTGAATTAGCCGCGAGAAATGCATGCCAAGCTACCTAATGCACATGAACCATATGCATTGGTTACCAGCTTTTATCGTACACAAAAGTTTGAATCGGCTAGTTATTGACGATAGTGGTTTTTTTTTAATTCGAAAATTTAAAACCAAGCCCGCTTTTGACATAGATATATAATGCATATCTTTTCTAGATCTTCCTAATATAAAATACATCAGTGTACATATACACATGGTGTTGCTAGAAAATATACAGTTATAACGCACCAACTATGGTTCAGCTCACCTGCAAACCGAGGGAAAGGTGAAGCCTGTAGAACATCATTACCAGCGTTTCTCTTACTGTTCGGTAAGGGGTTATCGTATCCGACAGTAAGTCTGGTTATCGTGCGGTTGCCGCTTAACCACGGTAAACCATGAAATATCAGATAAAAAATTACCAAAGCTTTAAATTTTTGTTAAAACTTTTTTGAATTTTTTAGGGTTACCGCACTTTTATCGTTACTATACCGGTAATCTCGATTGCCATAGTAACCATGCAGTAACCGGTGGTAAAGTAAAACCTTGATCGTTACGGGTTGTGGTGAGAAGAACGTGGACGGAGCTTAATGGAGGTCAACCCGGGTGGTGGCCCCAGTTTTAGCAGATAACCCATATATACCATACTAAACTGTCTTCAGCATCCCAAGTCATGTCCTGCTTAGCTGTCTAGCAACTACAGACTCTTTCTAGAAGTTTGGTGTGTTAAAAAAAACATAGGAATCCTTTTTCTTCAGTTTAATGGCTTGTACTAACAAACTTAGGGAGTATACATACATTTTTTTCTTAATAAAAAAAGAATGCAGACGATTAATTATAATTTAACAGAGACATCAACTTAATGTTTTGTAGATATATGTACATAGTTGATAGTAATTTTCCTTTTTTGAGAGGTAAATGTATACAACCCTATTCACTACAAAAGATCTTCTCATCCTGACCGGTCTAAACTGCTACGTGTGAAGGAAAACATGTTGATCACTAAAAAGAAATCCAACCCATTAATGATAGAAATAACTATAACGGATCGTAAATATAGCCTGTCGTAGATAATGTACTCCTACGGCCTACTGCTGCTAGCCATATTATTATTAGGCCATGTCTTATCACCGGTTACAGATAAAAAAATACCCCCAGTATTACTCATGACGAGTTTTTATTTACCACTCATCACGGATGATCTATTTTAATAAAAAATAAATTTATTGGCTAGCCTTAAATAATTGCTAGCCACACCCTTTAAAAAATGGCAGAATTCATAGAGTATGTATATATACACATTTTATATCCGCATCCACATAATTTACATAGCATTTATATTTAAATAATTCACATCATTTATCATCAAGTTGAATATTCACGTCACAAAACACACGTAAAACTTCTTAAAATCTAAAATATCAAATAATTTGCTCAAGTAACATAATAATTAGAATAGATTGAATGGAGCATAGACGTTAACCGCTCGTTTCATCCTTAGCTGCTCATCTTGTCTTTAAGGATAGGTGCGTGTCCTGTCAAGCTTGCAGGTTCAAGTTTCTTGTTTGGAGATTCATTCAACCTATCCTATGCACGTCTTTCCCTCCTTTACGTTGGGATCGGGTTGACATTAGTGTCGTCATTTCAACCAACGTTTTTTCTTGGTTGTCAAATATTTTTGGTTATATAATGAAGTTAGTCGTATGTCAAAAGATAAGATTTTGCTCTTAAATGACAGGCTGAAAGGGATTTTAACCTTTGACCTCCATGCCACAACGTGTTAGGTTGACGAAAATGTTGTCTCTTACATCACCACATCAGCCTGATAATTTATTTCTATTATTTCTAAATAATAGAGTATTTTCACAAGTTATTTTTAAAATTATTGCTAAACAATAAAGTATTTTCACAAGTTATTTCTAAAATCAATAGAGCATTTTCATAAATTATTTCTAAAATTATTTTTAAACTATAGACCATTTACACAAGTTATTTCTCAAATTATTCATGAAATTATTTCTAAACTATAAAGCATTTTCGCAAGTTATTTCTAAAATTATTTCTAAACAATAGAGTATTTCTAAAATTATTACTAAATTATAGAATATTTTCACAAATTCAAACCATAAAGTATTTCTAAAGGAAAAGGTGGCACACCTAGTTGCCTAGGTCCTCATGAAGGTAGCGCTGGGGTTGGGGATGACGAGGATGGCAATGCTAGGCTCAAAAAAGGTGACACCGGTCAAGGATGTGGCATCGAGGCTCAAGGAGGGTGGGACCGATGTCAAGGAGGTGGCGCAACGCTCAAGGAAGACAATGACGACTAGGGTTTCTTGCGAGGGTAGAGAAGACGAGCACATGGACAAAGTGTGGAGTGAGAGATCTGAGAAGACAAGCGCGGTCAACTTCTAGAGTTTACTGCTATCGAGGAGGGTGGCATCGGGCTTGGAAAAGGTGGCACCAGGTTAGGGAGGTGGCATCGATGTCGGGGAGGTATTGCCGGGCTTGGGGAAGACGATGATGGTTAGGGTTTACTTCTATGGTGGAGAAGGTGAGTGTAAACAAGTATGGAGTACATGATCCGAGAAGACAAACATGGTCAACTTCTAGGGTTTACTGCTATTCATGATAGTCGGTAACTCTCGACCTGTCATAGGTAACTTACCTCCGATGTGCGAGAACTCCCTACCTATCGTAGGTAACAAAACATACCTACAATAGGTAGGAACTAGCGGCCCATCATAAATAGGTCTTCATTTGTGATGGGCCCAAAACTCTAAACCGACACCGACGATAATCAGCCCATCACGAATGAGCTCTTCTCGTGACAGGTCATGCCATTTAGCCAATCTATGAAGGGACAAGTTGTCACCCATCATAGGTAATGAACTCTGTGATGGGTCACTGGGCCCCGTCGCAAGTGAGTTGTTAATAGGAAGGGTAGCGCTAGGCTCAGGGAATGTGGCATGGGTCGGGGATACGGCGTCGAGGCTCAGGAAGGGTGGCTCTAGGTCAGGAAGTGTGGTGTTGATGTCGGGGAGATGGTGCCGGGCTTGGGAAAGACGATGATGGCTAGGGTTTCTTGATAAGGTGGAGAAGAAAAGCGCGCGGACAAGTGTGGAGTGTGAGATCTGGAAAAACGAGCGCAATCAACTTCTAGGGTTTACTGCTATCGGGGAGGGCAGTGTCAGGCTCGAGAAAGGCAATGCTAGGTCGGGGAGGTGGTGCTGGGCTTGGATAAGACGATGATAGCTAGGGTTTACTTCTAGGGTGGAGAAGACGAGCACACGGATAAGTGTAGAGTACGTTATCCAGAAAGACAAGCATGGTTAACTTATAGGGTTTACTGCTATTTATGATAGGCGATAACTCTCGGCCTATTATAGGTAAATTACTTATGACGGGCAGGAACTCACTACCCGTCGTAGATGGAAAAACATACTTGCGATGGGTAAGAACTAGTGGCCCATTACGGATAGATCATCATCTATGATAGACCCAGAACTCTAAACCAACACTGACGATCGATGACAGTTCCTGGTAATCGGTCCATCATGGATGAACTCTTCTTGTGACGGGCCATGACAATCAGCCTAATCTATAATGGGGCAAGTTATTATCTGTCACATGTAATAAACTCTATAACTGGCTGCTGGGTTTTATCATAGGTGAGCCGTCAATGGTGAACTATAGTAGTGATTTCTACTATATTTAAATCAGATGAGATTGAATTTGGAAGAGGAATAGATAGAAAGAACTAACCCTACACTTTCATGTTGCAGCAACGTGGAGGCCAAACGTTGTGCGTGCCTTGAGGAAATTGGAAGGGCAAACGACGTACAGGCACAGCTATATACTAAATAACACAACTAATGGATTGGGTTAGGTGTTATAAATTGGGCCTTGCGCTGTTTATGCAACCGATTAGATGAAAATGGCCTATTAATTGGTGATGACGGGAATTATGCGTTCTGAAACGATTAATAAACTCCGCATCGCCAAAATGTGACGGCCAGTCCACCGTATCCATATTAACGGTCGTATCAACCGTCTTCCACAACACTGGTACTTAGGTATATATAACATACATTTTGAATATGATAATCCTATAGATTCTATTTCTGCCACTAACATATATTACAATAAATAAGAAAATTCATTGTTTTATGCCAACTAACGCTAATTATATGTTTAAAGCTCGGTTATTCAATATTAGTATTCCGCCCTATAATAGTTGCCCCCTCCACAATTTCCCTCAAGCTCCGCCGCAGGTAGCCACTGTTTCGTTCAGTGCACACCCTCGGACGTCCTCAGCCACGCAGCTGGTTCAACCAAAATTGCTTGCGAGCATTGGTAAACAGATCGAGAGATGTATCAGTTTACATGCATGCTCTACTATCACTGACAAGTGACCAGTAACCACTGAACCAATCAACAGTACTGCTGGCATGCATGTTGGGACATACTCTGTCCTTTCATAAATAATCAACTGTTTGTCAGTTTTGATTTTAGATTATCCTATTTTGACCAACAATGATTTTTTTAATAATCTAAGATTTAGCATTCAAGTTACATCATTAGATTTGTAATTTGTATTAAAAGTACCTTACCAACCTATTATATTCAGATCTATTCATTTTGATACCATTTGAAAAGTAATGGTCAAAATTCATCTACTTCCACTCAAACGTGATAATTATTCGTGAACAGGACTGTAAGTACCATATACCCCCTCCATAATCTCTAGTTAGATTTGTTCGACGGATACATCTTATATCACTAATATGAGTAAGTGTGTCAAACTTAAATTTGAACTCAGGTAGGCAGCTTCCACACAAGGCCTAACTAGTTCAACTACATCAATCTTGCCGTAGCTAGAAATTATTTTTTTTAAATGAGAGAGAATACACGCATAGTTTGCCTGCAACTTGCCAGTCTGGAACAAGCATGTGTTTACTGAAAGCAATACTGCTACATAGTAGAAACGCACTACTTCTTGTTCCGTAACAAACTTAATTATTGATATACATGCACCAAACTGTTTAAAAGTAAAAATCTTATTAAGCCGGCAATTCATCACTCTGTACTGACAGTATAGCTTGCATCACTTTATGTGCACCAACCCCACTTTATCCCCTGCTTCCCAACCACACGCATCTGGTTAATTCAATTGAATATAGGCTAATTTGATCACTAGATATATGCAAATGAAAGTTAATTTGTTTTCTTCTGTACAAATAAGTTGGCTAAATTAACAAACAAACCTTAGTCAAGGATGCCAAACACTGTCGTCACTAAGTAGCAGCCCTCAGCAATCAACGGTGCACACCAATCAACGGTACGTCAACCTTAAAACATCTATTACCGCAATTTTAGTTTTTGTTTTAATACGAAAAAACTAATCCCTCCATAAAAAAATATAAGACGTGTATGTTATTGACATTGTCTTCAGTAATATACTTTTAACTGTTAATTACTTTTATAATATGTTGTCAATAATTACAAAATTAATATATCATATACATGAAAATGTTTTCAAATATAAATCTAATTATACTTACATACATGATAGTAAAGATATATATTGTAAGTTTAATATTTAGTCAAATATTGTGAATGTTGACTTTACAAAAATCAATGACACCTTATATTTTTATACGAATGGTGCATATTGCAAACAATTTTTCGTTTTTACTATACTCATGAAATCATTACCATTTTACCATGAAAGATAAAATTGTGACAATAAGTTAAACTATCGCAATGGTTTAATTTGAGTTACAAATTTGAAATAATTGGAATCCTTATATAGTGAGGCAACTTATTGAGAATTTACTGACCAGGTTGTCGGAGGACTAGGCACAGTACATTTGGTTAGGGGTTGGGTACGCCACTTTTGTTTGTCAAACTTTGGTTGTTTGGGTTTTCTACTTCTCTCGCTGCTTAATTGGCACGGTACATATACTGTTCAAAGCAAATAATTGGCACAACATATATGACTGTCGAATTATTAAGCGAGGTTTGTACATAGGCACAGCAAAGCCGTCGGCAGGACTGCTGATTGCCTCGAGCTAGACGGCGACGTCAATTTTCCTTTGCTATGTTTTAAAGGGGATAAAGGAGTGTCTACGGCTTCTCGTTTCGTGCATATTATTTAAATAATTAAGGATTTTTTTTGAAAAAAAAATTATGACGTAGTTTATATTATCATCTCTGTTAGTATACAAACATACAATAGTAAATCTAATCTACGTCCAGAGAAAGATCAGACACGCTTATAAGTTACGAATATTGAATGCAAGCAGGACTGATACATTGGATTTGATTTTGTTTATCTCCTTGTTTGGTGAATGTATCATTAATTGTACCGAACGATGGATATGACATCATAAACTATATTTCTATTTATTTGAAAAAAAACATTATTATTTAGATACTGGATGATGCATATGCACCTTTAACTATAAAATGGATTTCCCATAGAAACCTGCCTGACAAGCTAGCATATATGGACAATAAATTTTATTCGAAGAACTGTGCTTCCATGAACTCTCTCCTCGACAACAAGGGCTGGGTGACATTGGTGACAGCCCTGCTGGTCAAGGGCTTTAAGGTTGGGATAGGAAAGAAATATGAGTTTGGGTTAGGCTTAGATGCATACATAGTTCGGTGGTGGGTGGCCGGTGGCTGGTAAAACAAGACGTCATCAAGCCATAGAACAGCGGAGAAGAATGGGTCAAAGATGGAGGTGGTCGCAGAGTTTTCCTTCTGATTACCACGCGATTGCCAGGCTTATCACTGGGAGTATGATAACGGTAAGGGCCCAATGACCCTAACAAGTTTAACGGAAATTTAAATAAAAAAAGTTATTTTTTAGTAAATTTTGTCTAGTTTTTTATTTTGTCGAGTTTGTTTTTATTTTTATTATTCCTTATCATAATCTTAGGTTTGTCGTGGTTATTATCGAACTTATTACTAGGGGTGTGGTAATTCCTCTTTTTGTGGTAAGATAAATCCTGAGTGATCATACTGAATCCAACTATGGCAGCTGCCGGAAGTGATGAAAGAATTACGATCAGGGGGTGGATCTCGTCCGAGGGAGATCGAGGGGACCGATCATGAAATTAAATATGTGGATCATAAATAGTTCTGTATGAACTTCTATGGAACACGAGCGTGACATATTATGTTAATAATTCATAGTTGTGCGATTGAGCAAGAATCTAATGTTGCTAGCTAGCTAGCTTGGACCAAAAACGATTCGCTAGCTGTGAGAGGTTGGATAAGAAGACATGTATGGACGGACAAGTACAATTAATTAATCAGCAGATCTGGACATACATGCATGTCCGATTCTCCTCATGAGCGTCAACGACGACTCATCAATATCAAGCCATTAGCTCAAATTGATCACGATGATCAATAGCAGCACTGCAGCAGCAGTGCAATTTAATCCAAAAACCATTGGCACTTTAATTTTACATGCTGTTTACTGTTATATACCAATCCAGCATTCGACGGTAAGTTGGAATACTGCGGCATCGCGTGCGAGAGAGATCATCACTCCCACCATCATTTGTCGTCTCGGTCGCCGGTCGGTCCACTTCATTCAATGCCGGCCGGCCATTGATTGTAAGCTAGCCGCCGGTGCCCGGTGACAATGCAAGCCAGTGATGCAGATTGCAGAGGCGTACGACGAGCCGTCGTATTCCACGTCAGATCACGTTAAACCCTAGCTAGCTAGCTGCAAGCCCGTGAATGGCGACTAGCTAGGGCCCGTGAAGAGCGTGCAGGAGTTGTCAACACGTGATGGTGGTATGTGTGTTTTATTTTTCCTGATAGTGTTGTAATTTACTTCTGCTCTGTTAACATAAAACATTGCACCGTCTGATACTATTCATTTCAAAAAATAATGAGAGTTTTGTCAAGGGCAGATCATCAACACGCATATTCTCATGTTGAAATTAACTGGGCATGTGATGTGCACATAATGCTTCCATCGATCGATTGTCTTCGTCCGATCAGGGTGCTAACGCTACGGAAGACTGGTGAAGTGAAGACAATTGAGCTGAGTTGTCTTTGAAGTTTGAACACATGTACGTCCTGGTTATGATCAAGGGTTAATATTCTAGCCTGCTAATTATGAGTTTAATTAAGTGTGACATTAATGACCGGTTCCTGTATGATTGAGTTGATCGATCGAGAGCTGGGCAGCTGGCTAACCCTAGCGTCTAGATCCTTATACAAACAACAGTTCGTTGCCAGAGATCAACATTGTAAGATGGTGGTCTATCTGCAGACTGCATATACATCTATCGTTTGGATTTCTAAGCCGTTAAAAATTATTTTAATAAAAGTTTTATTTTAAAAAAATTTGCATCTTTAGGTGTGACTAACAACCTAAGTCTAAACTAGCCATCCACAAATTTCATTCTAAATCCCGATTTAAAATTTTCATCCAAAACTTTGAGATATTTCCCTCAACCTATCCAAAAATTCTTAATAAATATAAAAATGCTAAATCATCTCTTCTAGTCTACTAAAAATCCATTCTCTAAATCCTTGGTCTAATTTTCAAATATCGAATTCAAACCCTCCTTTAAATCCTTCTCATTTTTCTTCCTAAACCTCCACAGAAATTCCTTTAAATTCAATATTTTTCAAAAATTATCCAAGTTCTAATCAAAGGTCTCTTGTTTGAGATTCTCATATTTTTGTGAGACCAAGTATTCAATTCCTGAATTCAAATATCTTTTCCAAATTTTCCAATATCACTCAAACCTTTTTTTTTGAAAAATAATCAAAACTCTGTTCACTCGGGCCGCCTTTTCTCTTTTCTCAGACAGCCCAACCCCTCTATTCTCTTTTCCTCTCCAAAGTCCAGCTGAACCTGACCACCAACCTTTCTCTCTCCTCCTATCCTCTCTCTCTTAGGCCTCAAAGCCTAGCCCACCTCCTCTCCTAGCGGCCTAGTCTCCGTCTCCTCCCACGCGTCACCATGCTGGCATATGGCCCGTTCGCGTGCAGCCCCACACATGCCTGCCCAAGCATCACAAGTGCAAGCGCTCACCACTTCCCCTTTTTCTAGGGCTCACATTCAGCCGGTGACACCCTAGCGCACGCTCACACGCCTACTACCCACATGGTCATCGCCTTTCCCTCTCTTTTCTCTCCATGCCGGTTAGCTACTCAGTCAAACAACCACAAGAAACACATGACACCTCTACCAAAAATATCTCACCCCTTCACGTCTTGTTCGCGTCAGACCATCCCCACTCCGCCACCATCCGATGCACCGCCCAAACCATTATCATTGTCCTTTGTTCGGACCACACTCGCTGTGTTACCTCTGCATTTGTGCCTACCCCAACAAACATCTCACCTCCACCGCATCTCTCTCTTGTCCTCTTGTACCGTCATGCAGCTATAAAGCCTTAGCCTCCCCTTCCCTTTTTTTTTTTTTTTGCTATGGCTGCATCCTCCATTCACCATCCTTACCATGACACTCTCGGACTGAGCTTGAGCCTCCGCTCCACCGACACAATTTCTCCTCCCATTGGTGAGCTCTTTCTCCCATTTTCTATCCTCCTCTAAATTGGTGTCCCTGGCTAGCTTCTGCTTGAGGCCACGCACGTAGCACTCCCTTCCCATGGCCATATTTTACCACCGTTATGTGTCAGCGCTCCCTTGTCATCACTCTTCAGCCTTTTGCCATCGGCCACTACCGCATCTTCTTTCCCTTATCTAAGTTGCTCAAAACATTCACCGTCCCTCACTCGTGCCTCCAGCGCGGTCTGCTTCCCTTAGCTTGCCACCATTCAATGACTATGTTCGACCACCATTGGTTGTTGGATGCAGCATGGCTCTTTCCCCTCGTTCATTTGATGTGGCGGCCACATCAGCCAACCCTGGCCCCACCTAGACCTAGTTAGCCTTTCTTTTCTCCTCTCTAGTAGGCCAAGTCTACTATGGCTCCCTCACACCCTCACCAGGCCTCCATCCTTCATATGGATCAAAGCTTGTGGCCTGACCCATAAGGCCATGGTCTACCGGCCTCTCCTCCTTGACCTCAATGAAATGAGTCCTCATGAACCATAGACTTGTGGATCCTACCTATCAGCAAGGAATCTTCTTGAAAATATTTCTTTTCCAATTAAAATAAACTCTTTTTCTTTTTTAGAAAATCCTTTAATCTTTTAAAAATCATATATGTCTATCTATTACTCTCATTGAACATTATCTAAATCTCCAAAATTTTCTAGAATTGAGATCTTGTTGATGCAAAAATTGCTCGATATCCGTGTCGATACCTCACACTTATAAAACCTACGACGTTTGCTTAGCTCCAGTGCAGGTCTTTAAATTCTTAAGGTTCGATGTATGCCAATTAATTTAACCTACAATTAACAAGAGAGATAGAAAAAATTAGAATAGTAAGCTGATCAGCCGATAGTCTGATACGAACTCAAGCTATCGACTATCTAGCTGATCAACAACTGCATGATCTGATAAGTAACACAAAATTTATGTGGTCTTTACTAACTTTATCAGAGACAATCTTGATATATTAGACTAAATCGAGACAATATAAGATTGTAACTAATAAGGTTAAGTACGATTGATAGCAGATTGAACATGATATAAAAAGTATATCAGATAGTGATTCGTTACGGATGAAAGTAAAAGCATAGTATAAAGATAATTCATCGGTGAGAAGTCAGATGGAATATTGAATAAAACCTATTGAATTATCAAGATTTAACTTATCAAAAGCAATCTAATAGATCGTACATAACCGAGATAGTATAAAATTGAAAATAATAAGATAAACTTAATAAGCCAATAAACTCTATACAAGTGTGATAGATATACTAGATCGAACTAAGGAATTGAATCATTATAGCCTTAAACAAAACTGAATCCATCAAAATAACTAGCAAAATATAAACATAGACCAAACAGAGAAAGTCTTAACCAAGCCAATATATTTACTATATGATGAGATCTACCTCTTACTGGAGATCAAACTTAACTGATGTAGCTCAATCCGAAGCAAGATCTTATCGAAAGCAACGTTACTTCTACTCCTAGAGGTGATGCGTCAAATTTGTTGTGTTGATCTGATTCTTCTTTTTTTACAAGACCTCTAAGTGTACATATTTATCCTTGGGTTTATACAAGTCCAAGATGGACACGAGATAATATTCCCTAAAGAAAAAAAAGAAAACTACTCCTGCCTATTTATAAGATATGTTTACAAATAAGAAACTGATTAGTAATGTCTTCAAGGGATATATTCTTTTTTCTCTACTTCTGGAAACTTATTTGAATTTGGTCTTTATTGGGCAATCCCCATTGGCATCATTGGCTTAACTCTTCTAACCAAATCCATTAACGGCTCTTTAAAATTTTAGTATTAACACTTGTCCTCCAATTTTGGAGTTTGAGGACTCACTTTGGAACTATCTTCTCCAAGCTTTTACAACTGCAAAATTTTCTCATGGATCATGACAACATGTTACAGCCCATTTGACCTAGCTCAAATAATAATGCTTCCAACAGTCCATGGTCTTATTCGGTGTTTCTTCCTATAAAAACTCTTCATCTTCCCTAAAACGTCACATCTGTGTAATCAATGCAAGAAACTCTCTATCTTCTTGAATCCCTCGGTGAACCTCTGGCGACTCAAAGCCTCTGTCATCTTCTGCTTCGGCATAACTTCACTAGCCTTCATAATGGTGTCTTTGACCTCCAACCCAAAGGTAACTTCTTCTTTGATTTCTTTTTTTTTTGCTCGTTGTGATTTAGGTATGCCAAACTCCTATTTCTTTTATCCTGTTCTTCATTTTTCCTATAGAACCTTAAGAACCAAATATTAATCCCAACAGCAGACTATCCAGATTACATTCACCTGGGCCCCATAAGAAGCAAAGACCCGATAGAGTTCATCAATGCCGAAACCCAGGAAATCCCTTTTAAGAATGTCGCTACATTTGTAAACGATTGGACCAATAGCTTTAGGTCATGGCCAAGAAAACTCACAGATTAGAGAAATTGGTACCATCTGGTATCGGCCGTGAAGAGGACCCTCTAGAATGAACTAGACATTGGACACTGCATTGGACTATCCTTACCAGAGATGGAGAAGAACAAACCTCTGCTCACATCGGCTTTTTATTTTTGGTTCGACACCCTGAATGTCTTTTTGTTTGGACATGAGCCGATGACCCTAAACTTGATGGATGTGACCATGTTGACCTACCTTAACACCACCGCATACATCAACCCACCCACTCTTTGATTCAAGCCACGCCATCAGATGCAGACTAAGGATGTTGGCAGTTGGTCCACGTACATAGCAACCCATAGCAAAACATCGGGATCAGTTGACGATCGGGAATATGTGGTTTTCTTGAACTTATGGCTCGAAAGGTTCGTCTTCTGTGGCTCAACCATAGGTCCTATGACAAATATGCAATGCCTAGCAGAACAACTAGCCAATCACCACCAAACCCCTCTCGACAAGTATCTTATAGGGGCCATCTACTTGCTACTACACCAAGTAGCTGCAAAGCTATTAGTCGATCAGCCTGTCATACACATTGAGGGTTCTTGGTGGTTTCTATATCTATGATTGTACTTGTACACCACCAAGACAGTGAGCACCCCTTCTCTTGAAAGCCTCTAGTTTCCCTCATTAAAATATGTAGAAAATGAAGAGGCAATCTAACATCAATGCACATCTTACGAAGAAGCAACATCGGCTCTCTTAGGCTACAAAATGTCCCCTATCGAAGTCTGCTGATGGTTCAAAAGTATTTAGAATGGATTTACTAGGAAAGCCACCATTTGGTTTGCCTACGATTACATGGTGACTTTTATAGCACCCTTTAAATTTGACTTTTCCAACATTACCACTGACGAAGAGTCCAAGGCCATCTTCACATTGGCTATCACTCTGTGCCTCCTACCCACTGGTTTTGTTTTGGGTTGATAGTTGTAGCTATCATACAAGTTCTATCATCCATCGACCTGCTCCCACCAGCTCAGATTCAGATAGCTACCAATCGGTTTATTATTCATTGATAAAACTCAATACAGAGGCATGGTGAAGGGCGCATTAGAATATGATAGGGTGAGAACTTTAACAGAATCACTACCCTTGGAAAATTTGACCAAATGGGAGATTCATACCAATAGCTTAAAACTCTTCTTTCGATGGTGGAGCAAATGGAGGAAACACCTCTTCAACCTATCGACTATCCACTATTGCTCCTTTCTAAACCTAGACTATATTGAATACGATGAGGAGGTATCATATTTTATGTTTTTTTCTTTATTATTATTCTTGTACTCTCAGATATTTATTACTCTATTCTATAGGCTGCCGATAGAACCGCTCCTAAAGTGAGCCAAAGCGGTCAGCCGATTGTTTATAAACCTTTATTGAATTCTCCAAATTTTGGATCCGATGCACCTCTGTTGTCATCTCTCTTCCTAGGGCCAAAACTTAAGGTCTAGAAGTGCAAAAAAAAACTTTAGTCCATCTAAGCCATAAGAAAAGAAAACTTCAGCCAACGTGATTGCTCTTACTAAGACTACCCAAGTTCTAGATGCCAAAGTAGCATCGGGTCCTCGTTCCCTACTGGTATACACCATCTATCTCCTATTATTTATAGTCCTTTCCTTCCTTCATACTTAGTTTCAACCTATGATGCAACATGAATCATTTGCTCTAGAGCCCCAAACATCAATCGACGCTCCAGCTTGGTCTGAGCCGATGACTACCTAAGCTACTCCAGAACGGGAAGCGCCTAAACTTTAAGCTTCCAAACACAACGGTGATACCGAGATCATCTCCACCACCACAGCCTCTCCATCGAACATCGACCATAGCTAAGAAGACCCTATTCCTACAGCCGATATTGATGTTTTAGAATACACCGACCCTTAACATGGCGGCTCTCTTTCCGATCCCGACGTCTTTTCGATCGGCCATGTCTGATCTAAACTGATGCGCTGCTATACAGTTAGAGTTTGATGATATCTAAGCAAATGACACTTGAACACTGGTGCCTCACCCTCCTGGCGTCAATGCAATTACTGGAAAATGGATATTTCACCACAAGTTTCTATTAAATGGCTATCTTGATTGCTACAAATCACGATGGATCTTACGTGGTTTCACTCAACATCCCGAAGTCGACTATGATGAGACTTTCAATTCAATAGTGAAGCTTGCCACCATCCGTATGGTACTTAGTTTGCCTCTCTCGCGCTCTTGACTCATTCATCAACTTGACATCAAGAATGCATTTCTGAATGGCACATTGACAGAGACAGTGTACTGCGTCCAACTGATTATGTTTGACGCTCGAACCGCTCTCTCTATAGATTGAAGCAGGCCCCTCGTGCTTGGTACAATCGTATTGCTTCTCACATCACATCCCTTGGATTTATTAAAACTAAGTCCGACACCTCACTATTTATTCACTACTGTGGCATTGATATGGTTTTCTTGCTCCTCTATATCGATGACATTATTATCACGGCCTCGTCAGAGTAGTTCCTACAGTAAATTATATTGGCTCTCCAACAAGAGTTTTTCATGACAGATAAGGGTCATCTTCATCACTGTTGACCATCGAGATAATAGTCTATTTCTCTCACAACGACAATATATGCTGGATATTCTGGACCATACTGGTATGCGTGATTGCAAGCCCTGTAGTACTCCTGTTGACACTCTCTCTAAACTGTCAGCTACTGGTGTTTTGGTAGCTGATCCCACTCACTACAAAAGCATTGCAAGTGCTTTGCAATATCTCACCTTCACTCACCCGAACATCGCCTATGTCGTCCAACAAGTTTGACTACATATGCACGACCTGAGAGATCCTCATCTCACCGCTGTGAAACAGATCTTGCAATATTTACATGGCACTCTAGACCTCGGCCTCCACCTCTATCAGACTTCAACAACCGATCTTGTAGTTTACACTGATGCTGATTGGGCCAGATGTCCTGACACTCATAAATCTACCTCAGGTTATGCTATTTTTCTCGAGGACAATATCATTTCCTGATCATCCAAACGACATTCGACAATGTCCCGATCCAATGATGAAGCCGAGTACCACTCCGTGGACAATAGTGTTGTTGAAGCATATTGGTTGCGCCAGCTTCTTAGAGAACTTCACTGCCCTATTCGCTGCGCCACCATCATGTATTATGATAATATTAGTGTTGTCTACCTCTTTACCAACCTAGTTCAGCATCAGCAAACCAAACATGTGAAGATCAACCTACACTTCGTCTATGAACACATCGCTCTTGATGAAGTTCGTGTTCTGCACATTCCTACTTTGTCCAAGTACGCTGACATCTTCACAAGGGTTTGTCGACGTCAGTCATCCTTAGTTTAAGTCAGTCTAAATATTTACCATGCTCTCAATTCCAACTACGATGGTCTATTAGAATCGGCCCATGGACCGTTCTCGGTCCACTTGGCTTCCTATATGTACTCCCAGCTTCAACATGTGGAAACCCTAATCCCTTCACGTTCACATTTTCTTTTTCAAAGGAACAGAGTACTTTAGACAACAAATAAGGTTAACAAAAGGTTACAGGACTATGATTGAAAGATAAACATACTTTTTTTGCGAAGGAACAAAAGATAAACATGCTGCAAGTTGACAGTACTGCCTTGACAAGGTCAGATTAGACGGTTGCTCCTTGGAACCTTTTGTTTTCATGGTACTACATGTTTGCAAACCATAAAACCTCAATTTGATTCAAGTTGGTTGATTTAGGCAAACAGGCAAGAGCGGTGCCACCGTGCCATTGTTTAGAAAACTGGAGTAATAAATTGCGAAGACAAAGAAATACTTTTTTTTTTGTTGTTGCAGATAAAAGACCAAGCCTTTTTTTAAAATACAAAATTGTTTAAGAGCACATTGGATCAGGTCAAGCAAGCGCTTCTTGGCATGAAACAAACCAGTTTAATTTCTTGTGACTGCTTGCAACACGAGAACTTCTTAAGTCATGCTGATATCGTCGTTGGCAAATAGAATTTTGCTCTCTACAAGTCCTGGCAATAGATGAAAAAAATGTTTCGAAATGTAGTTACGGCCATTTAATTGTCCATATTAATTTTGCTGTTCATTTATCTCATTTATCCCGTTTGTCCATATAAAAAACAATACCAAAAAACCACAAAAAAACATGATCAACTCTTAATAAGCAAACGTAATTGAAGGGAGTATACAAAACTACTCCCTGCATAGCTGTCATTTTTTAAGTTCTAAACCTGTCACACGGAGCGTGTAGGTAGTAGCACCTAGTGGTAAACATTTTGGCTGTGCAGCAGTTCTACTGCTGCCGCCACGACGCCTTTTCCTTCAGAAAATATGTCAAGTGCAGGTTCCTCGATCTTCCTCTGGAGTAGTTTGTCCAGTTCACCTCTTAATCTCTGTCAAATAAAAGAACTCCTAAATTAGAGCAGATTGCATAGGTTTACAACGACAATATAATTCCAAAACTATTTTTCATCGCTATCAATTGCTTGTTGCAGCAAGAAAATAAAGCATGTAATATCAGACAGGGGGGCTGTTCTGTTCGCTGGAATGAATTTGAGGGGCGGAAACCATAAATCAGTCGATCCAACATGATAACCGCAGATAAATTTATTGTTGTTCATAGAGAACAAAGGAATATAGATCAAAGAGCAAGCACAAAATTTAAGACATTTTCCTCTGCAAAAGAATGAACCCTAAAATTTACTTCAGCACACAATAAAAAAGAAATAAAACAACTGAAATTATTCTTTAAAGTTCAAACAAGTTATTGTAGGGAAGTTAGCTATACCTGAATCAATTCTATGATACGCCTTGGAGCAGAGAAATGAAGATACCCCCCAAGCATCTCAATGCCTTCTCCAGTTTTGCTCTCACTGAGGGAACCACCAAAGAGGAGAAGAGCGTAGTCTGATATATTTGTGGAATCCCTGACATAAATGCTAGCAGTTTTCACCTTCTCGCTATAAACCAGATAAGGCAATGGGTATTGGTGAATCCCTGCATTGACTGATGATGGATGAATATCCACTTTTCCAACATCTTTGGTGTAAAACGCTGTCCTCTTGCCTCGTCTTTTGCACTGTACAACATTTGGGTAAAGTCCAGCACATAGGACAGCACAAACCATCTCCAGATCCTTTCCATAATAATTGTATGCCTGAAATTATATCATGGAAAGTAAGTAGCCATAATGAAAAATCATGTTCTGGAACACAAAAGTAGATATGATTGTGGTGAAACGGGAAAAGAAATAATTATAGGCTTGTTTGGGAGGCCCCAAAATCCTTGCCCATCAAACAGTTAACACTACAAATTTTACAGACCCTAGTTATTAAGCATCAATCAGATCACAGTAATTATTGGCTAAGTGAAAAAGAGAGAATAGACAACATAGCTAATAAAACTAGTGTTTCCATATGGGGAAATAAAGACATCAGCTTAGGTGAATGTGCTATACTGCTATGTATACACAGGCAACAAATACAATCAGAAGTTCAGGGAAGCTATATAATTAATTTTAAAATGTTAGATTGAGCTACATGTTTGAAATGTAATGTAGAAAGAAAAAAAAACCTTCAATCCTCTTGTCATGCTAACAAATCCAATGTCAGATAGTAGATCAAAAAACTGATTACGCATGTCATCCATCATCTGCAGGGTCATGGGTGACAGGAAATTTTCCCAGCAGAAAGTGCGTTCCCTTCCACTGCGCCTTGCATCCTTCCACGCTTCAAACGCCTTAACAAGAGCAATGTGATCGCTGGCAAAATGAGATAAAGAAATTATCAGGTAACTTAAATCAAACCAAATGTTCTTATAGAAATGTTGTCAGTCGTAACCAAGTACATATTTCTACATCAATTTGATACCTTGATTCACAGAAAATGAATAAATACATAGAACCATCACATAGGTATTATCAATGAACCAGTGCCTGATGTACCGCTTATTGAACAAAATGTTCCATTCAACCATGTGCAACATAATAAAACACAGACACTCTTTGAATTATATGGTGATGGAAAAAGATATTTTTAGTACAAGTACAATGAAAAGAATTAATGCGTAGTTCATCACTAAGGTAACTGGAAGAAGATATTATAATAATCACCTGCACGAGTCACCAGCAAATGATCTTTTGACAGCATCAGCTTCTTCTTTCCTATCTATTGGGAGCACAAATGGATTACGATATGCAAGAGCAGCAGCAATTGTTAATGCAGGATCCAGGCACTGAAAAACAGATCCAATAAGCAGCATCTTTCCAATATTTGGATCTAGCGGAAGTGTACAGAGATGTCGTCCTGAATAAACAAAAGATATAAGACGTGCAAAGTAAATAAAAACAGCTAGATTAAAATCAAGGAAGAGATCCACCAAGCCTACAAGGTGCAACAAAATTTCAAACCTAAAGAAGTGAGCTCCTCCATGTCATCCAATGCCCCAACGGTTTTCAAAAGCTCAATTGCATTCTTAACAGAAAGTGGGTCTGGTGGTTGCAGTGCCTTGGCTAAGAAAGAGGCTACAGCTCCAAGCTGTAAGCTTTTGATAGTAAGACACAGTTCTTGCAATGGAGTCCTAAGAATTTCAGGTAGCTGAAACTGTGGCATTGCATCATAAATGAGTTTAGGATACAGCCTATAACAAACACCTGGCTGAACACGTCCTGCACGTCCTCGCCTCTGCATAGCATCAAAAAAATCATGAAGTACATCTATTATTGGATTTTTCAACTTTTCCAGACTGTGATATTGCCTGAATTAATGTACCTGATGGGCAGAAGCTTTTGATATCCATGATGGTAGAAGGCATGCAAGCTTATTTAAGGCATCATAACTTGTCTCCTTTGCTTTACCACAATCAATTACATAGACAACATCATCTATTGTAATACTACTCTCTGCAATATTTGTTGCCAGAACAATTTTCCTGAAAAATGCGTATGTAACAGAAATAAGCAATACAGGTTGTTCAAATAAAACAGGAAGCCATTAGGATACAGCTGGCTCAAATGAACCATAAAAAACCTTCCAAATAAAATAAAATGGTAATCAAGCATAATACAGAAATAATGAAAAATGAAGTGAAAAAAAATAAAACTGAATGCCAGTGAATAAGAAAATTTTTAAGAAACCCAGAGAGCTCAGAGCTCAAAAGGAAACTGAGAAAATGCATGAGATAATTTTATTGCTAAATGCTATGGCATCGCTCAAGTTATTTTATTATCATCGTAATTTTGCACCTCCATAAGTTCACTTGCCAACCATATATGTACCAGAACTGGCTTTACCATTAGAGATACTGTCACTGGTAATTGGAAGGGTAGGAAACCCAGCATGCTTCTATAAGTTCCTAATAAAAGTATAGCGGCTGAGGCATGACCAGAGAAAGCGAGAAGGGATGCAGGTAGAAGGGCAAAAACTTGGTTATTACACATTAGCCACAAAAACTAGACAACAAAGGTTCAGACTTACAAGTCCATGACAAACAGATTCTTATATTTATAGGTAGGCACCTAGGTGACTTACCTCATATTAGCTGGTGGTCTGTCAAAAATTTCTCGCTGATTGACAGTTGGCATAGAACCATGTAGTGGAAGAACTAAGAATCTATTGGAATTGCCAAGGAAATTATTCCCTTTAATCTTGTCCAAAAGTTTAGAAATCTCATCCCAACCAGTAAGAAACACAAGGATGGCACCTTCTCCTTCATGATGACAGATGTACTCAATTGAACCTTCAACCTAAAATGTCAGCATAAAGATGCCCTATGTTAGCGTGGTTTAAAGGTGAATATAGTTTAAACAATACTGACAAACAAACGTGAGTACAATGCAGCTATTCAAGAGATGAATTTTGCAAGGAATAGAATGCAGAAATTAACTCTTGGAACATCATCACAAAGGACAATACTAATGGTAAGATTGAATCTTATTAACACTGCACCAAATGCCATGTACTAAAATAGAATCAAAATGAGCAAGATGAAGAAATTGTAAACCCATGATTATTGTCCAGATAGTTGAGCAGTTCACTAGTTTCAGATCCTCTGATGAATAATATAAAACAAATAAGACATAAATCAAGTATGAATGAAGTACAAAAAGCACTTCCATCAGATTTATTCAATTTGCAGATAACACTGTGCATATATTTGCACAGAATAGATCTCAATACAAATGAGCAATGTCCCATTTAGCAATATCTTTCATGCATCTCCACTTAATAGCAACAATGCAAATGAAATAGACAGTAAAAGTACATACAAGGCTCAGATTTAGTTCAGTGGCAGACCAAGCTTCAAGGGACTGCCTAGTTGAGATGCTGTAATTGCCATATTCCTTGTTAATGTCAACATCCTGGAAAAAAAAAAGGAATTGAGCAAAACAAAGCGGTGTTCCTCATAGTTTTCAAGGATATAGAATCAAAGCATTTTTAACTTCGGCAATATTTTTCCAACACATTAATTTTCAAGAATAATAATATGAATTACAGAATTAGTGAGAGCAGAGCAGAGCTGAATCAGTGTGATATATTGGCTGATTCACTGACCTCAAAACTACTTATAGTTCCTTCATTTATTTTTTGTAGAAAAATAAGAATGGTAGACATGGCATTTGCCTTTCTATCCCAGTTGTTAATGCATTGGGAATAAAAGAGAGTAGTTAACGATTGTCTAGTTATAAACGCTAGTGTGTGTGTGTGCTTGTGAGAGAGAGATAGACGATGCAATTGAGAGAAATGATTGTTGATTTTGTAAGCACACCTTGTGCTCTGTACTATGAAGGTAAAATTTATACGCCTTATATTTTGAACTGGAGGGATAGAGTAGCTGGCACAATGCAACAAATAACTTAAAAGTTTACCTCAAAAGCATCCGATATTGGATCACTCTTAACTGATGCAAGCCTCTTTCTTCTTGAGTTCCCTTGAAAATTGTCACGTTCAGAATTGATCTTGTACCGGGTCTTCTCTAAAATATCTTCCAAAAACAACTCACTAACAGGATACGTGAATCCCTGCTCAAAGCACATAAGTAAGTATAGTGCACAATGCTATCTGGCATGTCTTTTATCAATGATGGTCATGAAATGTGACAGTACCGGGATATGCATAATTGGAGCCTCTCCAAAGTATTTGGAGAAAAGTTCTGCATTTATGGTTGCACTCATCAACACAAGGCGGATGTCTGGACGCCTTGGCAGAAGGTCACGAAGAATTATAATAAGAAAATCTTCATTCATGCCACGTTCATGAATTTCATCAACTAGTAAATGGCTTACACCAACTAAGTCAGGCTCCTGAACCTGCGCTCATATATTGTTTGTGGCAAATGTAAGTTATGTAACAACAAAATGAGTTTACCCACATGGAAACAATGGGAAACGAAATCTGAAGCTACAGATGCACGCATTAAGCAATTTGAGGTGAAACCAAAAATTGCAAGACATGATAGAACACAACTATGAACCAAAAAATAAATCAAGGTAGAACATAACTTATGTTCAGATTCAAGCAAATCAACCAAAAAAACAGTGCAAGACAAAGAGTAAAATAAAAAATCATGAATATGCTTAACTGAAGTGAAACCGTACACATACCAATCTTCTAAGTAGAACTCCTGTGGTGCAGAATAGCAGTCTGGTTTGTGTAGATCGTTTTGATTCGAGGCGAATCTGGTATCCAACGGTATCACCAAGCTCTTCACCCCTCTCAGATGCTACACGAGCTGCAACTGATATGGCAGATATACGGCGAGGCTGAGTACATATTATACTGCAATCAGCACCACGAAGGTTATCTATCTCCTCTTCTAGTATGAACTGTGGAAGCTGTGTTGTTTTACCGCAGCCTGTCTCACCAGAAATGACCAGAACCTGAAATTACAAAAACCTAATAAGGTATGGACAAAGATTAAGCTGCCAGATCAATAAGGCAATGACAAATTTTAGATCCCTAAATAAAATAAACATCACTAAATTGCAAAAAGACAAAGATGAACAGAAAAAAAAAGGACAGCATTAACTATGTATCTATATCATTATCAGAAAGTACAAAATGTGTTAAATCTGGGACCACTATATTTAAGCCACAACATTTGTATATAAACAAATATAAGAATCCCATTCAAAAACTAGCTTTCTGTATAAAAGGAAACAGAATAACTATTAAGGGACGTCAGGTAAAGAATGTAAATAAGATATTACTTGCTAAGGATATAAATGCTAGAGAGCACAGTTTCAATATATGAAATGAATATATTCATCTGCATAGATCAAACATTGGATCTTAAGTCTCTTACCTGATTGACTGCAACTGCTTTTAAAAACTCCTCTCTCATTTTGAATGCCGGTAATTTTTCCCTAAAAGATTGCATCGATCTAGCACTTGGCATCAGCTGAAGGAAAAACACATATGGTAAGATCTCTAGCACAACCTAAGAAAAAATTATACCTTTTAGCCTTTTTCTTTAGGTGTGGATGTGTGTTTTGTGCGTGTGAGTGTGCATGGCACAACAATTACAAAGAGTTTGCACAACTGGTGAATCATTGGCATTACCTTCCTTGAATTCTGCATATCCCTAAGCTTGGAACTGAGCCTTTCTTTATCAATATCTTTTATTGATTCAGTTACTGACGAAGATGTGCTTGGCCGAGATTGTCTCATTGTTACAGTAGATGTGCTTGCAGAATCATTACTGTTTGACTTTGCCTTGGCCAAAAGGTTTTCCACTCGTCTCTCAGTCTCATTAGACATCTTAATCTGTCCATATTTTAAAATATAATAACATAAGTAATGATAAAAAAATGCAACTATATTATTTGTGTACACAATACTCTATCAATAAGGCACTAAATAACACCTCTTGTTGTGTTGATCCATGTCTCTCATCAAGGTCTGCTCGATAATCAGGTAGTGGAACTTTACTGAAAACAAATGTCTTCCCTTTGTTGTATGCATTGCTATCTTCCCCCAGGTTAAAAACAGGATAATGAAAATGGAATTTGTCAACCTCCAAGCATAAGTTATAGATATAAGAAAAGGCACCAAATGATATATTAGACACTATCAGGGAGTCATAGCTTTACTGAATACGAGTTAAATAAGTTTCAACACCAATTATTAAATTAACAAAATCTGAGAAGAGTGATGATAGCAAGTTGAATCTAGTTAAGAAAAGTAACAGGCTAAATAAAAAGAGAGATCCTTACAAGTAAAGCCCTTGTCTTTGAGCCATATCTGCCAGTATGTTCTGTCCATCACGCCCAAAATTTCGCTTGACAACTAGCTCCTGCTGAGACCCTTCTCTTAATTGTCTGATCATATTCCACCACTCGTTCTCATCGACCTTTTCCACCTGAAGATAACGAAGAGGCACGTATCTTATAAGTTTTAAGAAATTGAAGCAGCTTAGTCAAGTTTAATATCTCAGGCTCAATTGCACCAGACAGGCAGCAGGTGTTCATGTGGGCCTGTTCCTGGCAACAAACCAGAGCAGAAGATAACATCACAGTGCATGCAATCTAACTCTGTATCTTATGATGCAGCCTAACTCAGTCTCTAACTGGTAAGCTTAAACCTTCCGAAAAGAATTAAACTCTCAACGCAGCTAACTACTTTTGCGGCAATCAGTATGCGGAGTATCAAACCATGGTTGTCATTGAAAGGAAATAGTGATACAATCTACTAACTGTTTTCTGATAGCCTCAGATGGTATTACTGCATTAGTTTGATCCAAACTAGCATGCAGAACTCGTGGGGATCACGTCCTACCATCAATTACAGCATCGATGCACCGGCGGATACTATACGCAACAACGGATCCGAGCGCCGCAACCCAACAATCAAATCACCACCCCCCATCGCCACCATAAAAAACAAGCGTGCACCACCCTCACCTCACCGGCCATCTGCCGGAGCCGCTCGGCGCGCCACTGAGGGTCCCACCACCTCTGCTCCCCTCTCCCACCGCCTCCACGCCCTCCTCCTCCCCTCCCCCCTCCACCACCCCGACGCCCGTGCCCGCGCTGGGAGTTCGGCCCCCCGCCGCCGCCGCCGCGACGCCCGCCCCCGCCGCGGTAGTTCATGGCGCGAGCAGATACAGCAGCAAGGGATCTACAGGATAAGGCGGCGGTGGCCGCCGCGCAGGGGAGGAAGCCGCCGCCGCCGCTGGTGGAGAAGAAGATGAGGCGGCTGCCGCGGCAAGCGGAGGAGTGGACGAGCATCCGGGTGGCCACGGGGAGGAAGAGGAAATATATCCAACCGGGTGCGGAATCCAGCGGGAAAACCGGAATAGTAGAAACGTTTGGCCGGACCGATGGGTTTGGACCGCGGGCTGAGATTCCAGTGAGCCGGACTGAAAATGGGATAGATTCCAGGAGCTATTTCTGTTCGAGTTTTTTTTTTTTTTTTTGCTGGAGTTGGATGTCTGTAGCCACAGAAAAATATTTTAGTTGAAGAGGGGTTAAATTAAGATGGTTATTGTGAGGCACTTTGTTCACATTTTGGGATAAGTTCAGACTAATAGATCACTTCTTCTTGATTAAGAAACTCCATTTCGCTAAGAAACCAGGAGTTGAAAGCCACGCTAAACGGCCCCCACATGCGTAGAAAAATTAGTAATGAAAAGTTTTAATTTTTAAAAGTTTGACTAAGCTTAGAAAAATCCGAAGCAACATTCAAACATATTAAATATACCGTTAAATATGTATATTAAAAATATTGCTAATAAACTTTTTTAAAAAATTAATTTATAATAAAAGCAAAACAACTTACATGCTGAAACGAAACAAAACAACTTACATTCTACAACGAAACGAAATTAGATTTTTTTTTTATGTTTGGTTTGCTACCACACATTGGCATACCAAACTTGTGACGGCTAGTGTTTGATTGGTTTTTATAATCGCGGCAAGCCATACTTTGTTGATTCATGGATCCACACGTTATTTTCTAGTTAAATATCACGTCGTAGACTTATGTTCTAGCTAAATATCTTCACACTTGTAGCTAGCCAATTATGACATGCCATAAATGGCAACCTTAGGCACACAACCAAACATGCTATATATGCTAACAGAGTTGGAATCGGTAGTTGGTACATATTCAGCAAAAACAATAGAATCGATAGAGTACACAACAAACGAAAAAGTCGACCTTGTACCAAGAAGATGTTGAAATTACGCTCCTTGTCATAAAAACAACTCCAGAATGACTTTCACGAGGATCCCTCGAACATTTCAACATTTCTTCATGTGCAATGACATTACTGACGTTCAGGGAACAAGACTGAACCATTTTATGATTTACCCACCAGTCTTTGCATGGAGCATGGAGAAGGCTTGAGCAAAGGGCACAAAATTTGCAGTGAGATTAAGAATTGGCTGCATCTGTTTCATTTTGGGAAGTAGATTTTTTTATTAAAAAAAAGGTCGCTACCTGTACCTACATAGGCAAAGAACACAACTCAATGTTCAGAATGTATTTTCAAAGTTGCCATGCTAGAAGGCAATAAACTGAGCACTGGAAACAGGCAAGCCTGGAATTTTAACTGGAGGATGTAAAAAAAATCCGATTTCAAGGAGGAATTTAACTGAGTTAACTAGCTAAAGTTTTCTGTATGATTTTATGTGAGACAGTTAACAACTGCAAATTTCAAACAATAAAAGGTCAGCTTCATAATTCAGTGCAAAATCCTATGATCATGAAGGAATTCACTAATAGGTAAAAGAAATGTGCCAATTTGGAGCAAGCTTACCAGACAAAAATGAGTGGGATTCCTTCAATCCATCAGTCATCAGACTTGAACGAAACCACAAGGAGATTGAGACACCATTTAATTTGGGCGGGTAGCAGACAATCCCGTTAGTACATGACAAGAGACAAATATCTACCAGCATTCATTTTAAACTAGTACTACTAGATAAGCTGTTGAATGAACAATAGTAAAGGCTGAAGGATCTAGAGGAACTAGGGCCTCAGGGGAAGTCTATATAGAACAATGTGCTCCACTGCTCTGTTGAAACAGAAACAATTCTGATGCTTTAAAAGTACATATATGCAATCTGTCCAAAAACTTTTGCTTTCAGCATGGTTGCCACAAGAATCAAGATTCAAGCATTGCCATGCAGTCACAAGATGGTTCCATTGGATTACAGAAAATTCAAGGACATTGGTAGTGAGTGCATCAATAACTGCCCTGACCATCTGTAAATCAAAATGAGCAAAGTTGCTCTAAAGAAATAAAGAGAAGTATCCTTTTTCAAAAATTTACATAGAAATAGACTGAGGCTCTATATTGACTGTTAACCAATTTTTCCAACAGTTTCGGGTATAGTCTCCAAAAGGTCATGGCTAGAGTTCTGCAATCTACTTTTCATCAGTATATAAGTAAAAACATTTCGAAAGACAAACAATAGCTGACAGTTTCTATAGCACCTGTACATACAAATGTCACCTGAAAGGTTCTACAGGTGCTGTTTCTTCCAGAAGAGCAGCAGCCTGGAAGCATTCAGCAGCTTCTGCAGCTGATCGACTACCTTCCTCTTTGTAGAGTGACCCAAGATTAAACCAAGCCACATGATTTGTTCTATCCAGTTGCAGTGCATCAGTCAGGAAGCACCATACCGAAGGCAATGGCCTGTTGCCACATCCTCGAAGAACAATGGCAGTTGATATCAAACTAGGAACATGTTTACGATCAAGGTCCAATGCTCTGGAATAGGATCCCAAAGCTTCTTTTGGCTGACCTTTCGCTTCGTATAGTTTTCCTGCAAATAGAATATGTATGAATAATGTTAAAGAATCTAAGAGCTTCTCTTATGTGTTGTCATTTTGCAAATTGCAATGCCAAATAGAAGAACTTGAGTACAAAACAGTTAGAAATTTTATCTTCGCAACCCCCATCAAAAGATGTCACATACTTTTATGAGAAATAAACAATAATCACCTGCAGCATGCCAAGCCAAGGCAGAATATGGACTGATGGCCCTTATCTTGGATACGCAGACCTCTGCATCCCTCCACTGTGACATGCGTAGGTACAAGAGAGCTAGATCATACCAGGTTTCTAGCTCCAGGCTTTTATCATCCTTAGTGCCCTGTAAAAAATTGCAAGAGAATGTCAGATACAAGGTGCCTTTTATTTGCTTGTCTGGCTGTCAGCTGCATCACAACCAACACAAAATGCTTACGAGCTCAGCAATCGCATGGTTTATACAGAAAGTGCTCATTTGTTCCATGCAAGAACACAACCAAATTCATTACAGACAAAACTAAAAGAAAAGTGTGCTCGCTATTGATAATTACGTACTTACGTAGGTAATGTATAAATCGGACATTTTTGAAACTTATCATGATTTCAGAAAGAAGGTCAAGCAGGTGATAAATCAAAGGGATTATTCTCTTGTCATAAATATTGGAATTAAAATGAACATAGAATCTTGTGTTCAGCTGGTAGAAAATGCTACCAGATCATTGATCAACTGAAACAGAAGAATTTTAAGAGCTGCTAATCTAAGAAAAGTTGATATTGTGCAGGAATATGTGATTCACTATAATGTCAAAATAGAAACTTTAAAGCACCTTTGCCAAGAAGATCCCAGCACTGAGACTTTTGGTTCTGAGTTGAATGACAGCAAGAAGTTTGGTGTATGCCTCAACAGCATTCCTGAGTTGCCCCTGTGCAGCCTGAATTCTGGCTTTGGTTCGCAATAAATCTCCTTGACTCCATTTCCCAGTCTGATCGAGAGCAGCATCAACAATGGTTTCAGCATCAGCAAACTGTTTCTGAGCAGTGAGTATTCGAGCTAAAAGAAGCCAACTCCTCAATTCTGATCCAGCCTCTAATTTCACCAATTTCTTGGCGTAAAAGGCAGCAGCATCTAATTTTCTCTGCTCAGCATTTTCAAGGCTGAGACTGTACATTGTCCAAGAATCTTTCCCATGCATCTTTTTTTCAGCATTTTCAAGCACCTCCAGTGCTTCACACTGCCAAGAAGCTCTCTCTGTATCAGATGTGGCACATCTAGCTTGATTAGAAAGGCTAACTCCAAGCAGAAGGTCTGCAACACCAGCCATTTGTGCACATCCTCCCTGTATATTGGCTATTGCTCTCCGTGCATAGGAAGCACCATCAGTATGGGCACTCCTTACAGTGCAAGCCTTTGAAGCTAAGAGGAGTTCTTTTATATTGTCAGAATCATCTCCAGACTTCAATATCCTTTTCAGAAGATTCAGGGCGGTCAAATCATCTTCTTCAGACAGGTAACACAATGCAACATTGTATGACCATTCTCTTTTGTCCAGCATAACAGGTAACAGTTCTTCAAATTGTACAGCTAGTGGCTTTAGCTGTCCTGAGATGGACAGTGCAAAAGCAAGGTGATGCATTACAGTGGGATCCTGCTCAACCCTCTTGAGATTGAACTTCCTTAATAGAATCATTAGAAGAAGAATAGCCTCTTCCATATTATTGCGAGGTACAAATAAACCATCCAACTGTGAATGAAGATTTGGAGGTCGTGCTTCACAGCCACTATATAGGAGAAAAACGGCAAATTCCTTTTGTATGCGAGCTATGGTCTCTCCATCAAGGTTCCAATTATTGAGAAGAGACCTCCTATATGAAGATATGGCTTCAAGTGAAAATCCCCCTAGTTTCCATAGCTCAGGGAGCAACTCTACTGCCTTGCATATTATTTCATTTAGTTTACAATCTTTTCCAAAACCTGCTGGCAAGCCCTCGGGCACTGCTGCTTCCACAATATCCAATATCACTCTGCATTCTTGTGCAGCTTCTGCAAAACCAAATTGAAACATTGAATTGATGTTATTCTTGCAGTAATGTCACATAAAATTGTAGGAATGCCAACAGGACTGATTCAGTCATCGTATATAAATTATAAGACAAAGGACAACAATCCAAGAACTAATGCACAAGCATGTTGTGTGACAGGTATGGAGTTACCTTTGAACTTTCCAAGATCATGAAGAGCTCTTGATTTAAGGTATATCGCCTCCATGAGTAGGCTGACGGCATGCAGGGGCATTGGTGGAGAATCCCATTGCGAACAAGTCTTTCGACAATCTGCTTTTCTAGCAATTGAGATTTTCATCTTAGGGACTAAAGCAGATATATCTATCCCATCAAATACACGAAGTGCTGCTTCTACATGCCCACGTTGGTATTCTAGCCTTCCTAGTAACGCCCTTGCTTCCTGCAAAATTTTAATATATATTTCATGATTTTGCACGAGTTTGGGTGTTCGTCAAGCTTTCAATCAATAAGTCCACAAATATTAAAATCCTCAAGATGTGAAGTAACAAAAGATACTGGCATCTGATCATTAAGAGAGTAGGAGATTTAGAGGTAATCAAATAATCATCAGAAGTGCTAGTGCAATCAGCCATGTATGTTGTACTAGGTAGTAAGAATTGCAAAATAGAGAATAACATATTGTTGACAAATCATAAAAAGAAAAGGGTATGGGAGATGGTATATTAAAATTGAGTTGATTCTGGTAGCAGATATGACAGGCATACATGTATTAAAGTAAGTCCACAAAAACAGTTAAGTTCAGCACATGTTGAATTTTATATATAACTGTCTTCTCATGAGAGCATAGAACGCCAAAAAAAATGTGATGAAGATTAACTTAGCTTGTAAACATATTAGCTGTCATGATAAAATTACTTCCCAGGGAAACACAGATATATTCACAAGAAACAGCTCCAGAGACTTTGCATTCACCAAGCGATTGCTACAACATCAAGATTAAATTCAGAAAAGCAGTACAAACCTCATAGTTAAGGCAAACACCCTCCCGGAGGGACAACTCAGCCTCCTCAATGTTGCCATTATCAAGATACTGCTCAATCTCCCCATTCCGGGACGAGTACCCGCTGGCCGAGCAATCTTTGGTGCTTGCAGATTCCGGTGACCGGATGATCTCATCCGCCCCCTTCAGCTGCTCCCTGGAGCACAGGCACTCCATTGCCATCCGCCGGACAGAGCCCCTGAATCTTTTTCCCCTCTCTTTCCTACCCTCCATCCTGCTCTATCATACAAGGTCTTCCCATCTCACCGCACAATTACCTAACATTCGATAGCACATTCAAGATTATTACCAACTATCATGTGATATAGATAATCATAAGATTCGCATCACAATGCAGCACAGAAGACAGCAAACTTTGTACCAAATTTTAGCAACCGAATCACGAATCGCGGATACTCCGCAACAGGAGAATTTTTGGTATGTCAAAAGAACAACTTTTTTTAATGGAAGAACACAACTTTACCAAACCCAAGCACAGCAATTCGCAAGCCCTGACTCCCGACCGAACGTAGGGCATGTTGGGTTCATCTGAACCCCCAAATTTTTACTCTTTTTTAATTAAAACAACTGCTTTCAGTACTGCACAGCGCATCAAAGAAACCAGATGAGTTAATCGAAGGGAAACGAAACGAATCAATCCAAGTCAGGACGGATCTCCAACCTACCCGCCGAAAGCTGGCTCATGAACTGCCGCGGAGGAAGAGGGAGGGACTAGGAGAGAGAAGAAATGAATACCTTCGAGTTCAGTTCCGGTCAAGATGGGCCCCGGCCACGCCTCCTCTCCGAACTTCTGCTCGCCGGCCGTGCGCGCGCGCGCGAGCGAGGAGGTTGCGCAGGGGAGGAGGCCAGGGGGCGGTATATGGAGAGAGAGAGAGAGAGAGATAAAGAGGAGAGGAGAGGATCCCGCCCACACCGCGCGCTCCGGCCGTGCTCGCCGGCCGCCGCGCGAGGAGGAGACAAGGGGGAGAATGCCGTAGGAAGCAGCAGGAATATAGATGGAGAATTGTACGCACAGGCAAGAGACGAAGAGAAAGAAGATGAGGGGTATTTTGGTAATTCTTCATTGTCTCAGATTTTTACATTTGGAAAAGAAGATGAGGGGTATTTTGGTAATTCTTCATTGTCTCAGATTTTTACATTTGGAATTGAAATTCAAATTCACATTCTGTTAATTCTAAAATATAAACGATCTAATGGTACTAAAACCGATCGGCTGAGAGGTCCGATGAAGAGTTTGGTTCAGTCATCGGCTGATGGAGATACTGGTCAGCTCGTGAGACAAAGCCGATCGAAACTGTAGAGAAGCCGATCAGATTAGTAGAAGATTGAATTGATTTAAAGACAGAAAATTATCTGATCGGGGTCAGGTCCGAGAAGCCCGAGGAAAGGTAGGAAAATGATCGGCTTGAGTAAAAAAAGGTCCGATTGTTACAGTGGAGAAACCGATCGGGTTGTAGCGAAGGAAGACTCGGTTCCAAATTAGAAGATTAGTCAGACAAAACCAAATTTACGGAAGAGCCATTGACTCCACAGCAAGATGTTCTATCTTTGTAAATTGTAACCTTATTAGGGAGGTTTAGTTAGTTAGTTAATTTCTTTAGGAATATTTTCCTTTGTTCTAATGTCCAATGGTCGTAAACGTATCGGACTCTGTCTGTAAATCTAGGGTATAAATATAGACCCTCTTGATCAATATACAATTTCAGCGCATCGTCACCCTAGTTCATCTAGGTCTTACCAACGGGTTCTGGCTCTTGACGCGGTGCTGCATCGGTTAAGTCTGATCTCTAGTGAAGGGGTAAGTCCCATCACCATCTCAATATGTTCTGCTCTGTCTGAGGCTACATCGGTTAGGTTCGACCTCTTAGACCTGTCAGATGTATCGCATCACATCTGTGCGGAACCTATCGGCATGTTAAGCTCCCTCTGCCGTCGTCAATTTCGTGCTACATCGGTTAGGTTCGACCTACAGGGCTGCCGACGGTAGATCGAGCTTCAGGCCTATAGTCTTCTGCACGGCGTATCATCGGAGTGCTAGCCGATGAGTTATCCATGCTCTGAGTTTCACGCCCAGCGCATCGATCCCTCGGCCGATACACATCAGTCTTCAGAGGTGTCCCTTGACGCGTAACACCGAACGTATCGGTCTCCTAGCCGATACGCACCCACCTTCAGAGAGGTGTCCCCTCATCGGCTCAGCTAGCCAATGGGTTCGTTCCTATCCTTGCTACGGCATAGCCGATTCGTCGTCCTCTGTATTATCGCCGCTGGCCTCGGCCTTATATTATCTCGGTTAGGTCCAATCTTCGAGGTTCGGTGTTAATGGCGCTGTCACGGTGGGCGACGAGTCTCGTACTATCATATCCGGAGCGGCATCGACTTTACAACCCATGCCTTCTTATACTATTCCTTACCTAGTCCGCATGTGACTTTATCTGTTTTTCTAGCCGATGAATCATTGTTCGGCTATCCGGAGGGATTCTGTACGCCTAGCTATCTCCTGAGTACATTCTGGTTCATCCATCGGCTTTGCGGTCGATCCCTCGTCGACACCTGTCCACATCAGCTCACTAGCCGATTGAAGGGCATCCCGATCTTATCGGTAGCTAGCCGATAGCGAGCGCCTGTATCGGCCTAGCATCCGATAGATCCGCTCGTCTCATTTTCTTATCAATTGCAGGATCAAATTGACTGATACGCCCGCACCCGTATCGACGCGTCGGAGCCAATCGAACTCCACGATCCCTGGCGCGCGTACCTCAAGCCACGCAAAAAAGCCGATCGGCCTGTACTGGAGCTAAGCAGAACTCCCAGGCGATTCGGCATGTTTGCATCGGGGCGCGCGAGTGGACCTCGGCGCGAACACATACTTAAAGCTATAATCTTTCAAAGTTAAAAGCCATCCAATACAACGCTAAAAAATATATAGTTATCCAAATTTCAAGTTTGAAATTACCTCTTTTTTGTCGAATTCATTTTTTTCCCCAAGCACATGCTTTCTAATTACATCCTATGCATTCTTCTGACCATCCTTGGGCATTTTCTACACATTCGCCTGCAGGCCAAAATGTGCCAGTGTACCTTAAAAATCCAGCCTTTCTTCCAACAAACATCTGTGGGCAAGCCATGCCCCATTTGTGTAGTGAAAGGAATGAGATGGTCTACAAACATAAGGACCATTTGTCCATTTTATATACATTTGCACTCTGCAGACGGCACCCAAAGAGCGTGAAACAAATGCAATTCGATCTGGACCCACAACAACAAGAAGGAAAAAGACATTTTTGCTGTAGCTCTAGCTGGCTGTGGGTCTTTGCAATCAATGTCATGCCAAAAAAAAAAGTTCAGACATTAGTGTTCTAGATGATGGTGTCTTGCTGTACATTGCCGCGTGCCCACAAATGGGTTTAGAGATTCAGACGACATCTGCTATCAGGAGAGAAAACAGAACAAAAAACAAACATGAACTGAACTGTTGCTTCTCTTTGTCCTCTACTTGTTGGCTTATTAGCCACAACCGATTCTTGAATTTTAAAGCTTGCCTTGCTTGAAAAGAACAAGAGGACAAAGACACCTATGGCAGCTTCTTTTGTTAGTCCAAATGATGTGTCATTTGGAGGGTGGTTAAACTAAAAGTGTCCATAAAGTAACCAACACTCATGACAAAAGCAAAACAAGGGAAGAACTGAGAAAGTTAAGATACCAAGTTTGCCTTCACATCAAGTATTCAGTCAAATTTTCACTTTGGGCAATCACCAAACTAAGAAGATAGAATATCGAGTAAATTCCAGTCATTGCCAACTCCGAAATTCAGATGTGATGAACTGATGGTTCTTGGGTTACACAAACATAAAGACAGACGTAGATTGGCGTAGAATGATCTTTCTTCTGAATTCATGTAAACTCCTTGCCATACAAAAAAAGGATAACAGATAATAAGAAGAAGAATTTTTATTTTTGGATAATAAAAGTTGCAAATCTGATAGCAAGTACAAGTCACCTATATGCTACAGCGTGGCAGAAATCCCCATGATCTCACTTGGAATCTTGGCCCGTTAGTTAGGTTTCTGGAATACGACCAATGGGCCGTATGTGGCCCTCTCCTTTGCCTCCGACGAACAGAAGACTCAGCATAAGAGCCGCCTGCAACTATGCACATATTTTTCCCGTGCTAGCTTAGCTAGCCTACTATTACGCGTTTTAACAGATTTAAGCAAAAAAAAAATGTTCTGATATGATTTTTTCCTCTCTTTTTTTCTTTTGTCTGCGTGATAGCTTTCAGGAAAAGATTACTTGTTTAATTGTTTTTGTAGTCACATAAAATGCAACTGATATATATGAACGATGAGGTAGCTATATAAAGCGAGTACCAGCAGTGTAACCTAAAAGTGTGGGAATTATTGATTGTATTCCCTATTAATGTATCAATATATATAGGTAGCCAGAGTGGATTACACACGCAACCACACAGCTACACATACAGATTAACCTACTATAATTACAATTATAGTAGACTAACACTCTTTCGCAGTCTAATTGGAAGCATCGCTAACATTTAGACTGGATCGAAACTTCTGAAATAGTGAGGTAGGAAGGCCCTTGGTAAAGACGTCAGCGTACTGCGATGTGGTAGGAACATGTAGGACCCGAACGTGACCAAAGCGACCTTCTCTCGAACGAAATAGAGATCAATCTCAACATGCTTCGTCCGCTGATGCTGCACCAGGTTACTGGAGAGATATACAGCACTGATATTGTCACAATAGACCAATGTGGCATGTTGAGGGGTGGTGAAGCTCAAGGAGCAGCTGTCGCAGCCAGGTAGCTTCAGCAACACCATTTACCATAGCACAATATTCAGTTTCATCACTCGATCTAGAGATGGTATGCTGACGCTTGGAAGACCAGGACACTAAGTTATCCTCGAGAAATACTACATAGCCAGAGGTCGATCGGCGAGTGTCAAGACAGCTAGCCCAATCGGCATCTGTGTAAACAATAAAATCTGCAGGCGAAGAACGGCGCATGGTCAGCCTAAGAGACAGGGTGTCCTGTAGGTAGCGCAAGATCCGTTTGAGAGCAGCGAGGTGCGGCTCTCGAGGATCATGCATATAGAGGCAGATCTGCTGAACTGCAAAGGTAATGTCTAGTCGGGTGAAAGTCAGATACTGTAGAGCGCCGGTGAGATTGTGGTACTGTGTAGCATCAGCGACAGGCGGTCTGTCATTAGATAATTTGGAGTGCAGATCAACAGGCGTGCTACACGGCTTGCATGCACTCATCCCGGCACGCTCCAAAATATCCTAGCTGTACTGTCGCTAAGAAAGGAACAGACTATCTGCGAAGCGGGTCACAGAAATGCCCAGAAAATGATGCAGCTGACCCATATTCGTCATAGCAAACTCACGCCGAAGAGCCTCAATGATATTCTTGAGTAATCCAGCAGAGGAAGTAGTAAGGACAATGTCATCAACATAGAGCAGTAATTAGGTTGTGTCTGGACCGCGGCGATATATGAAGAGAGAAGTATCTGACTTTGTTTCAACAAATCCAAGTGACATAAGGTGAGAGGCGAACCTATAATGCCAAGCACGAGGAGCCTACTTCAAACCATATAAGGACTTGTTGAGCCGATAGACAAAATCTCAGCGAGAAGAATCCACAAATCCAGAAGGCTGCACGCAATACACTATCTCAGTAAGAGTGCCATAGAGAAATGCATTCTTCACATCCAGCTGATGAATGGGCCAGTTCTGAGATAATGCCAGAGAGAGAACCACGCGAACTGTCGCAGGCTTGACAACTGAACTGAAAGTCTCATCATAGTCAACATCGGGCCGTTGTGTGAAACCCCGTAGAACCCAACAAGCCTTGTAACGATCCAGAGACCTATCGACGAGCAACTTGTGACGATAAATCTACTTCTCAGTCACAATATTGACACCAAGAAGACGAGGCACAAGACTCCATGTGTCATTGGCAAGCAAAACGTCATACTCGACATGCATACCAGATTGCCAATTGGGGTCTGACAGGACGTCACGAACGGAGCGAGGAAGAGGCAACATGGGTATAGCGTGGAGATTAAGGCGATCCACGGGCTGCACAATGCCATCTTTGCCACGTGTGCACATAGAGTGCGTATTGGTCACCGGAGGGATGACAGTCGGTCGAATGGCAGTTGTGCGGCCGGTACCGCTAGCAACAACCTGCGCGTGAGCAGCAGGGGCAGCAGGACAGGCAACACTCATGGTTGGTAGGGTGCTGCTGGCAGCGACCTGTGCGGGGTGCACAGGGCAGCGGCACCAGATGACATGGACTCGGGCGACCATGGCCCTGCACCAAAGCTCGACGGCGCAAGTGGGGCCTCGGGCACGGGGTGTGCTGCTAAGGAAGCTATTGTACCTGCATGTAAAAAAGAGGCTCTAGGAACTGAAGCGGTGAGATCATGATAATCGACAAGAAAGTTTAGGACGAAGGGTGACATGGGTGTGGTAGACATGTCAGAGAAAAGGAAGAAGGATTCATCAAAACAATATGTCTAGAAATGAAAATGCGGTTCGACTGAAACTCAAAGCATCAATAGCCTTTGTGCTCCGAGAAGTAGCCGAGGAACACGTATAGAGAAGAACGGAGAGCAAGTTTGTAGGACGCTGTAGAGAACATATTGGGGTAACAGGCGCAACCAAAAACTTTAAGATGATTATAGAAGGACCCGAACGTGACTAAGGACGACATTCTCTCAAATAAAATGGAGATCAATCTCAACATAACCAAACAAACCCCTGCTAGCGCGTAATACTCTATTTCAAAATATAAGCATTTTTTGGCTATGTTTATGATATATGGATTTTACATGGAACAATTCAATTCTTTTTATTTGAGAGGAAACAGTTCAATCTCTGATACTTCTCTTTGAGACCTTCAGAGTAATCCTTTGTTGTCATTCAAAACCTTGTAGATTTGTCATTGTTAATCTCTTTTCGCCTTTTTCAGTTTGCAGATTGAAACTACACTGTTGCAGTAAGAGAAACTTCACTAATAAAAGGACACTAATCATTCTTGCTCTTCTCCATTCCCTGTCCTCAAGGAGGATTAGATTGGATTTCTCATCCTTCCATGTCCAAAGCAAAATCACAGCATGTGTGATCATTGGTCTAAGCGCACACTGCATCAAGCACTGCAAAAACTTTCAGGACAGGCAGACAGTGCAGCAAATGAGACAATCAATGGTAGTAATGGCTAGCAGTAGTCAGTAGTGCCCACTGCCACTCTCCTCCCCACTCACCAGGGTTCTTCTTTTACCCCCAAAAAAAGTAATTAAAAAGATGAAGAAGATGTTGTCTTTCAGATTAACAAAATAAACAAAAATGGGGCAATGTAATTAAATGCGGTTCAACTAGTGTATGGTATCTCTTGATTGCACACACACACCCAGGTGAAGATGGCCATTGATTCCAATGGCAGTCAGTGCATGATCCCCTTAGACCTGCAGGAGCAGCTGCATCTTTCCATCAGACTTGCCCTATGTAGGAGTACATGTAGTAGGATAAGTGGTAGGCCGGTTGTACTGTCATTTTATCTTTGCTGAAAAGAGCTTGATTAGCTTCATGTACTTACATTGACAGGCTGATGAAAAAGGAGAATCCAGCAGATGTTTGTGTTAAGTCTTTCGCTTCAGAATCTCTCTGAAATGAGTTAGGAACTTGTTGGTTCTTCAGTTGAAGTGCAAAAAGAAGCTATACTGGTGTGTTGCCAACTTGCCATGGACCTGATGATTATCAACACCTTGTTTATGGCCGTAAAACTTACAAAACATAATTAAGTGTTGGTTGGTAAGTAGTATTTGGTGATGGTTTGTTCAGATATTAATTCCAGCACTTGCTGTACATACTACTATTAAGGTTTCTTCAAGAAAGAAATCAGATGTTGTGACTGGATTTCTCCTGCTAAAGTTTGATGGACCAGTACCATTTCCTGTCTGGGACTCAGGGTATCTTACTTCTTGAATGCAAAAGAGAAGGCTAGAGGATCTTACAGTTCGTATGGGCGTCATAAATGAAAGTCTCTATTAAATCTCCATGATTTCTACTCTTTGTAAAGCTTTTTAAAAATGTTTCCTAACAGTAAAGTAAGAACAAGTTTAACTGGTTCTAGTGATCTGCAGTTCTGCACCATCAGATTCAGCAATTCCACCACATAATCATTAACTTCTATTCAGCAAACGGATAGTAACCTTTTTTTTTGCGAGGATTGGAAAAAAATCAAGCCATATGTATTGTGTTTATTTGAAGCTTTTCATCCACTGACCTGCATCAATAAAATGTAAATGAAAAAGGACATAAAGAAACAAATGAGAATCAGAGAGTGGTTTTTGGCTGGTTTCAGTTAAGTATAGTTAACCGTATTCAGAACCATGGATTAATTCCTGTATTAATTGCAGTATTCATTTCAGTATTGCACTGCACCAATCAGTTCCCAGTTCCATTGAAAGCCTAGCAATTACTAACAAAATTATGTGACACCTGACCAAGTGGTCAGATGAAATCATCCTCTAGTTGAGTGCCAAAGTGATTGGGGGGAGGGGGGGGGGGGACCTCTACATATGTTTGTTCTAAATGCTACCCTGTCTGCTGCTTCTGAAGACGCCACAGAGCTCATGTTAAATTCGTCCGTAGCATGGCTTCTAAACCTCTGAAGACTACTGGCAAGTACTACCAGGAAGTTATTACCCTAGCTTTCACAAGAGAGGATCAACCATTCAGGACAGCCTAAACATTTCGTCACTGTTGGAAAGTCATCACACATCTGTGCTTGATTCAGTTTTCCAAACAGTAAAGACAACAGAATCATTCAGGTTTTTCTGATGATTTACAAACTGCTTCGTTGATGGTTGTGTGCGTTCTTAGTTGGTACAGAGGCCAGAAGTTATACTTTCTTTTCCTGAAAAACAAATCACGTGTTTATGTTTGAAAACCTTATCAAGAAAAGACTAACTAATGCCGTTCTACAAGAAACAAAATGATAGTCTGGGTGCTTCAGGATTTTTTTAGCCTAGCTTAGTATTATCTGCTCTGGAGATTCAGAAATTTTGTACCACTTGTAGTTGTACAGATGAGACACACCATAGTGCTGGAATAATTGTTGTTCATGTCACAGCAGCAAGGATGCTTGTGCATCTCTCTTTCATAGCCCTAGGAACACATGAAGTTTGAGTACTTTGGCAATCATAAGGCCAACTGGACTTGCAAGAAGAAAGTACACACATTGAGGCTTTTAAGATGTACACACAGGTGTATGATAGGGAATCCCCAACTCTTACCTACACTTTTTAGCTCCCCTTGTCTTCTGCAGCTCTTGATGCATGAAAAGGATTCCTTCAAATTTGACTTGTCAACATGAATCCACCAACTGCTGCTTCTGACCCCAATTTACTGATTACTCAACATTGGAAGAGCTGCGGTAAACATTTTACAAATTTCATAATTCATCTGATACTCCAATCATTTCTAACATGTTAGCATACGCAAATTCATGTTATGGAACAAATTTCATAAAATTACAGTTGTAGCATTTTTTAATGATTGTGTCACAACAAAATTAATGAGCAGAACTGTCAATTGTATTAGACCGGTAATTAAGATTGTCTTTTGTTGGTCGGGGTACTTGTGCTCGTACTTGAAGAGATACTGCCAAAGTATTTACTAGGCTCCATATTACATACCTTGTCTTGAGCTTTGACATTTTCTCAAAGGCGAACAGTTTCATGTATGAACCGTCTCATCACCAGATTTGTTAAAACATGCAGTGAGATTCCAATGAATTTGGAGTAATATTCCAAGTGAAGAACTGTTTGAGATAAGATGACAGCAGAACACTGTATTGTATCATCAATCAGAGGTTGTGCTAGTTCCAGAAGATACCTGACACCCCATATTATATGAAACAAATAGCATGAACTTTTGAATTTTTCTACAGAAACAAGGCTCTTCTTTTGCAGATTAAACAACTGTGCCTACTAAGATAATGTAATAAATGACTTTTTTAGACAATGATAAAAAAATATTCATGATGAGAAAGTAAAAAACCAGCATATATGCATACAGCTAGCTTTGCACTACCTTCAGATTTAAAAAAAATGCAGACGAGATATGCATGTTACTAAAGGTACTGAGTACTGAAGTTTAGACTGAACATGTGCTCTACGTTCTTGGACCGTATAGATACTGACATTCAGGTTCTCAACTGAGAGAAGAGCCGAGGGCAACACACAGGACAATGCCAACAAGTAGACAACTTAATCAAGCTCCTGCTACAGTGTGCAGTTCAAGAAGTTGACTCAAATTTAATTTATATTTTACCTGACAAAAAGTAGTAGTATGATCTAATGGAAAATCAAAAGGTACTGTGGTTCAACTCAAAAAGAAAGCCCAGGAAGGTAAGTGAAAAGGTGAAAGGCCACGAGTCAGGCCAGGCACCAAAAGGGTTGTGGTGAAAGGATAAACTGTGAAAAGGGTCCTCTTTTACCACCACCAGTTACCAGCTGAGTTAAAAAAGGGGATGAGAAGTGTGCCAAGTGCAAATGCAACATGCCCAAATGGTCCATCACAGTCAAAAGCATTGGCAGCTTACACAGTAAAAGGATCACCCCACTAAGCTGAGCAGAGCACCACATTGCGCAAAGGTAGGTAACCATGCACCACAACACACATTTCACCAGATGGAAGAGAATTCCACGCAGAATCCCAGACTCACATGAAGCATTGCAGGAGCAACCAAATTGCGGAAGAGGAGCATGATTCAGCAAATTGCACACAGAAATGCAAAGCATGGTAGCAATAATGGCACAAGCAATAGTATATAGGGGTCTGATGAAGATGCCACTCCCTATCAACAGGGGAGAGTGCGGCAGGAGCACAGAATAAGGCCACAAGTTTCAAGCATTGCAACCAGCTTTTCAGATGGACAACAGCAGAAGTATAGACAAAAAATTACAGCACTTCAGCTGCAGTGCAGCATGCATCACAACAAACTGCCATGCCCCATACGCAAATGCCACCATCACCCACGGGACAGGTTAAAGTGTGATACAATATCTAGCTCTATTTCATTAATCCAACAACTGGTAACAAATAATAAGGCTTAGCTAGGCCCTAGAGGAGGTGGTTTGGTTCCTTCCAGAATGAGCTGTTAAGGGTTACATTGTAGTTGAGGGATTAGGGGTGTAACTCAGCATCAGTTCTGTATGTTACACATTTGACCATTGAGTCTACAGGCTAACCCTAAATTTTTACAACAGGATCAAAGCTAACTTCGACAGTAAGCGCCACTGCCACGCTACTGCTATGGAGGGAGCAGAGAGGTCCATGGTGCCCTTAGTTTCCTGAAAATCTCAGTCTAGCTTGACCCATTCATACCGGCCAGGAAGAGGGCAATCATTCGCAGGATCAAAGTTATACCTGAAGATTATGATAAAGCAGATAATTGTCAGCAATAATACACCATTATCGTATTTCTAAGTAGCGAGGCAATGGACATTATCACAATGCATCCAGGGATATTTACTGAACACAATTGAAGAGCAAAGCAAGACCGTACTTGTCCATGAAAGCCTGTTGTTGCCGTTGTTCTTCAGCGGCAAAGAACACTTCCAGCTCTGCTGAGGCTGGAATAATGTTGTGGCGCACAGGTGTTTGCACCTTGCGATGGGAACTCGAGTGGCTGGCCCTTGTGGTAGATCCGGGGGTGCTAATTGTCTCGGAGTCCCTGATCAAGCTGCAAGGTGTCGTCTCCCTGGTACTCCTGCAAGAAACATAGACATACAAATTTAAAACAGAACATGCAAAGGAATTTTATTCTTAGTTTTGCTCTGCCAAAAACCAAGCAAAAAATGCACCGGCAAAATTGAAAAATTCAAAATCATCTGTGGTCCTAAAAAAATAAATTATGTTCCACCTCTGAAGGCTAGGAGACAACCAAACACAAGGCCAAGTGAAACAAGAAAATGGTTGGTCTAAGGAGCTCCCATATCTGAATCACATGACTAGCTCAGGTGATTCCCCAGCTATAACTCCAGCAGGGAACGCAAGCACCGGCATCCGAAGCTGCTACATGCAAAAGGTAGGCCGGCCACCCAACATTGGCCCAGCAACAACACACGCTAACTCTGCACTGCAGCTGCCATGGCAATGCTTTGGAGGGCCATGGCTGGTTTAGATGCTCACTGTTCAGATCATAAACAACACCCCCCACCCCCGAACTCAGGGTACTATTTAGGCCAAGCATGGTGGTTCTAACCATTACAATAGATGTAGATATCCAACAATGGTTCAAAGACAACAGTCCTTGAGGCAAAGAAGTACCATCAGGCCATGGATTGAGATGATAAATGCAACCTTGGACATGGGCACCAAGAACAGACCAAGCTGAGAGCCTGTGACACCTGCTGCTTGATCTTGCACCGAAGGATGACAACAAAAATGACGCAGGGCATTGCTCATCACTCTCATACGGCACAACCTTTGTCCCTTGCAAGCAAGTTGCCCCCACCTTCGGTACTTGGGTGATGGTGCAACGCGTGTAGTTTTCTTCACACAATTCAAGCTACAAATGGAGCTATCCTACCAAAGGATACGCCAGCAAAATAGGGACTTTGAGCTGTTTAGGCTGAAGGAAGAGCCCAACCTCCACAAGATAGTGCTAGAACCAAGAACGTTTGCTAGCTAGCTAAAATATTGTCCTCCCAAGAACTGCAGAAACAAGTATAGGAATAGTAACCTAGCTGATCCTAAAACGTTCTTCCATCCCCCTAGAACCAAAGATTGTACAAATCATCTTCTAGTACTTGTTGGGAGGGGAGGACCCCCACCTTTCACCTCAAACATTTAATGGTGGTGACAATTTGGGGGCATGGCCCAGGAAGATGGTTTTACCAAGGCATGCCACATTTCATCACCTTCCCAGAACCCAGAGAAGTGACAGGCTAGTAGTGAGGGAAAGAGAGCACACACACAGCAAGACTGAGGCCTTAAGTTGGGTGAGAGATCAGAGAGGTGAGCTCTACTTTTGGGAGGGATGTATGAGAGAAATTTCTTGCAAAAGGTGAGGGCTTTTGATTGGTAAAAGATTGAGGAGTCCCTACTACACCACCCCCCACCATTAGGCCCCAAACCCTCACCTCTCCTCACCCAAACAAAAAACAAGGAGGGAAAGAAGAGGAGGGAAAGGATGTTGCTTTTCCCTTCCACGAAGGGAAAAGAAGGAAGCCATGGCCACTGGGAGAAACCCCACTACGAGGGGAGCTCAATCAATTGATCATGTTTCAATTGGCATTTGTTCACAATAATTTGAGTTGTGAAAACTTGAGCATTACTGCTCAGCTCCTGACTGTTTATTCTGCAAATGAAAACAAGAACAAATTAGGGGCTTCTTTGGGGGTAAAATTGGTCACAAAGAAGTGATTCTTGAAACCATTTGGATTAAAAATTGGGAATGCCTTTTTCTATTCAGAAGTTAAATGGGTTCATAGCAAGCTAAAGGCCAAGAACTTAGAAAAAGAAAAGGCTGCAGCGCTACAAGAAACATGAAAGAAAAACAAATTTTAGGCAACAAGAAAGCACAAACTGCATGTCTCAATTAGCAAAGAAAGGGACAAGAATCCCCCCAAGAAAGCATCGGGGCTTTGCAACCGTGTGATGGGGAAAAAGATTCCGCCTCCATTTGGATACTTTCAAAACCAAATAGGCCACAGGAATTCGAGTATGAGCGCGACAATAGCACCGGAAAATCCCAAATTTTCGATACAAACCTCACAGGAACATCAATCCAAGAACGCATGTACGGCTTAAACCCTGAACCCTAACCAGGCGATTTCCCCAAGAAACAATCAAATAATCCAGCCAAGAAACACAAGAAAAAGAATCGCATAATAAGAAGAAAATAAAAGAAAAAAAAACACCTTTCCATGGCCTCCAGCTCGAGGACGTTCTCCCCGAAGGACACCTCCGCCTCCGCCGCGTTCTCCGCCGCGGCGGCTGCGGCCGCCCTCCTCCTGGTCGCCGGCTCCCTCGCGGCCGGCGGCGGCAGCTTCTCCAGCCTCCGGCTCCTCAGCTCCAGGTACTCCCCCGCCGCCGCCTCCGCCTCCTCCCCCTCCGCCCCCTGCTTCTGCAGCCTCTGCAACGCGAGCGCCCGCGCGCGGGTGCGCACACCGAGCGGCGCGGCGGCGAGCTCCATGACGGCCACCTCGCCGGACACCTTGGCCTTGCGCATGTACTTGCCCATGGGCTACCTAGGGTTTGGGCTGCTCCTCTTCCCCGGGTGCGCTTAGCGATTTCAAACGGGGCGCATTAGCGGCTAAGCCGCCCGGGGCTTAAATGGTAGGGGGTGTCGGCGGAGTGTACACAGGAAGGCGGCCCGGGAATAATGTGAAGGGGAGAGGGTTGGGTTGCTGCTGCTGGAGGGTGCAGGGAAAGTGTTGCTATTTAGAGATGGATGGATGGAGGCTTAGGTAAGAGAAAGAAACATAAGGGAGGAGAGAGAAAGAGAGAGTGAGAGCGAGAGGCTCTCGGTTTTTGTATGGAAACTTTCTTTTTGTTTCTTTTTTTAAAAGAAAAGAGTTGCCTTGATTTATGAATAGAGGGAAATTTGGATTGTTTTGGGTTTTTAGCACTCCTTTTGAAAATGTTTTTTTTTTGTGGTTAGGATTATATTGGTGTGGTTTTGTTGCTTGCATTGTGGTTGGTTTGGTTAGAAATGGTTTTACTTACCTATTTTGTTAAAAAAATATAATATACTAAACACATATAGAATCTTATCTTATCAACAAAGTATGAAGCATAATAAATATAAATAGCTGATTCAAATCCTAGCGTTATATTTTTTATCTCTTTTTTATATTATAAGGTCTTTGTATGCCATATCTTTGTGAGCCAATGCCTATGCAATATATATCTCCAATTTATGGTTTTAGGGTTATGAAGAGATGCACAAATGTATAAGCCATATAAGATGCATATCTTTATGGGCACCACTTAGGACGTTAGGGCAACGAAGAGGTGCATTGACTTTGTAAGTACACAAGACATATCTTCACGAGCACCGCCTATAGCTTCAAGCTAACAAATAGCTATACAAACGCGACAGTAGTTGTTGACCCGTGAGGTGCAAGATTGAGACTCAAAGTCGTCTCACCAATATAGGATTTAAACATGTCCTGATTATATCCATAAATTAGTGTAGAATTTAATATTGTGTAAATTGGATTGATGACTCAACTTAGCTGCTAAAGGAAAGTTTGGCCCTCAAGTCTAAACCCCATGCAACCCATCCATCTTCTCTAAATGAGTGTTCGGTTTTTTAAGAATATGCAAAACTAAAATTTTAGTAGCAACATTATATATGTTGACTTTGGTTAGTAGAAGAAAAACATGATGAATTCAAGTGATTTGTTTTTAACCGTCAAAAAATAACTAATTGTTCTTATGATGTTATTTAAGGTTCTCTACCCCAGTTTGTTATTGATGTCCAAAAAATCCATGCATGTCTTTAGGTATACACAAGATGATGGTGATGGTCTGTTAGACGTTGATGATGGAAAGGTGGCTTTTCTTCCTCTTTTCTGTTTTGCTATCTTAGCAGGTGGTATTGTGAAGTGGAAGGTTGTGGTGCAGACAACAGATAACTCACCTGATAAAAAGTGCCTTCCACTCACTGTAGGAAGAGAGAATGTTTAATTTGTTGATGATTGCGTGTTAGCAACAATAATACGGTGTTATAGTCCTTGACCATCAAACACACGGCCATCCATTGACAGTGATAATGGACTTTGAATGAGCTTGCAAACATTGTGGAAAAGGTTGTACGTATCGCCACATTGCACTAGAAATTTCCTTAATTGAAGTCTACTTGTGTACTGGAATTTGGGAAACGAAAGTGACTTAAGACCTGCCACAAAATGGCTTTATTAATTACCATAATGGCAATGTCCTTGTAGGTCAGTAGTATTACTGGCTAAGTGTTAGTTCGGTTCGGAGGAAAACAAAGGATTTAGGCCATTAAAACACAGGATGTTGAAAGCTTACTAACAGAAAAAAAAACATAAGAATGTAATGTAATGTCTATTAAATTTTTACATGAATTGAAAACATAGAAAAGTTCCAAAAATATCATTTAATTAATACACAGAAGAAACACTTAAATTTTAAGTCATTAAAAGAATAAAACATAAGTTTCTACCTTATACTTATTTCCCTCCATAATCTATCTATATAGATTGTCCGATAATTAGTAATTTTAAAAAATATATATAGGATTTAATTTTTTTTCAAAGGTCTTGATAGAATTTTTTTCTATATGATTGAAATACTCTAAATTTATTATGTTTTTCCTACCAATTAAAGGGATCTTAGATTTCTAGGGATTAATTCATATATAAATGCTATTTAGTTTGTAGGAATAAAATATAGGAAAACCAAATGAAATTTTCCTTTTTTATAAGTTATAAAGAGAAAACATAGGAAATTTTGCCTCCAGTCAAATCTTTTGGAAAATTTCTATAGATCAATGTGTACATATATTTCTACTTCTTTATTTTTCCTATTCTTTGGTTGAAATTCCTCCTAAACAAATGTCTTTGTCCTGTAATTATTATATTGGCATAGTACAGTAATCCCAAACTAAAACCCGGATGGTTAATTGAGAAAATTCTTCTTGCATTTTGATCTAATACATTCAAAAATCATGTAAGAATTCTGTATGCGTAAAATAAGAGTATGGCTAGTTGATCTATGGCCGGCAAGCCATAGAAAAATGAATGAAGCAATAAAAATAATTTAACTAGTATAACTTTTATATCTGCATTATTTATGATATAAAAGCCCATACTGAAAAATAGACTATAATAAAAACCTTAAAACTAATCTAAAAAATAAATTTTAAATTTTAGTTACAGCTGATTAATAAACAAGTTTTCAACACTTGGCCCATTCTTATGTCTCCTCTTAACCAACATTGTTAAGTTCATCACTAGAGAAACTGATTAATTTATCTATCTAGTATAGTAATAATTAGATAAAATATGCGAGTAGCGAATAATGTTTATGCTAATGAATTAACCAATCTGAGATGATGAGACCATTGTTGTCTACGGGCCGGAGCACACTATCGGTAATGTAGCCACATGTGAGCATTCTCCTACGGGCCTCATGAAACATGAGGAATGTATAATCAACTCTTGCGGTTAGCTAGACAACTTTTACTTTGGAGTTGTGGACTCGTGGTGTCTGAAGTCTGAAGCCCTTGGTGATTTGATGATAGCAACAAAACGTGCTTATAACAGCAAATACAAAAATTACGTTTCATGCCGGTCTTGAACGGGCCTATTCAGGGATTATCATTTCCATAGCAAGCCTAAATCCTTTAGGCAGCGTTGGATTATGATGTTTGGTCGGGCTACTTCTCTGTTTTCGTATTAAAAAAACTTTGTATATAGAAGTTTCTTATAAAATTAAATAAACTTAATTTTTAAATGTATAATAGTTAATACTTAATTAATTACACTTTAATGACTTGCCTTTCCTGTGTGCCACGATCAGCTTACCAGCCGCAACACAATTGAACGGCCCTTACTCCAACTTTCATTGTTATTTGGCCTAGTCAGGCTGTACTTTGAGATCGGGCTGGGCATACTCATATCTAGCATGATCAAAGACACTACCGCACCAATTTTGGGGTAATATGAGCAACTTTCAACCTCTATATCAACTATGTATGTATAGAACCACTTAATTATGGGTATTGGGGTCTGAATCACATCCCAATGATCACAAGTCTATCAACCGCACCTATATAGTTCGGTTTACAAAATCTTTTGGACAAGATTAACATTAGACTTTTAAATTTTTAACTATTAATAATTTAAAGCCACTGAGAGGACATGAGTCTTAAAAATTACTTCGATATAATAGCAAACATTTATTTATCTTTTATAAACATTATTAAAAAAACCATAGTCAAAAATAAGTTTTAGAGACCGTTATTCAAAATGACATGAATTATTAAATTAGAAGTAGTAGATGTTTGCCAAGTATATATATTAATAGGTATGCCCTTGAAAATAATATAGTGTTTAGGTACAAATCACTCCCCTAAACTCTTTCAATAATCCGATTTAAAACTCTAATACCGGACAAAAGAACACCCTGCATTATTAAACAGGGGAAATACCTCCCAGAATTCATTTGTCATGTTAGTATCCGTATTACATGACGCAAACGACATCAGTTTGGCTATGGTAATCCACTCAGCACGTTAAGAAAACAAAATTTTAAAACCAACGGTTTGCCCCCACATGTTACATTCTATTATCCTCCTCCCCTCCCTCCCTCTCATCTCATGTAATTGACCCCACACATCACTCTCTATTCATATTCTTCCTCACTTTCTTTCCCGAATTGTTTAGGAGAAGACAAGCAGCACATCGTGCTAGCGATGGACAGCGAGAACAATCGATCGATGGGAGAAGAAGAGGTCTTAAACTGCGTTGATAAGACGCCCTGCATTTCTGCGCCGGCCTTTGACAAGAAAACCCCGTCTTGAATTCAGCTTCAGAGCGTCAAACAACGTGGATTCTATACGTAATGCAGCAGGCCCAGCTAGCTAGCTGTAACTGTGCATGCTGTGTGTGCACGCCGTCGTCTCTCTCGTCTAGATACGGGCACCAGGCTCACCTAAATTATTTACGCCGCATTTAATTAGGTAGTAGATGTTTAATTCTATTTGACTCTCGTGTGTGTGTGTGTGAGTGCCCAAAGCATAATCTTCTCGTTGGGTCAAACAATGAGAACTGATCAATTTATTAGTAGTAATAGGGAGTGTTGATTAATTTGTTTTTATAAAGTTTGTGTTTCGTGAGGTCAACTTGCCTTGGCACCCAGAGCATGTAGGGTTTACTTCTAGCTTCCCTGTGTGTTGTCTCGTGTTTTGCATTCTAATCCTGCTCTAGAAAACAATTCATTGATGACATGGCAGTGCTTTTTTTATATTGTTATGACAAAACAAGAAACAATTCACTTAAACTTCAACATTTGCGTAAGTTTTCAGCCCCTGTACATTTCAATGGCTTTTAGGGTTTATAATATGGTAACATGAAAAAAGACTCACGTCTTCATGTCAGAGTCAAGTCGCTCGTAGAGGTACGCATGCGCTACCGACGACACGTAAGCATCGGCTTGGCAAAGAGCCTACTGCATTGTACTAGCCATACACTTGCTGTGATTGTTTTTTTATTTAAGCTACCATGTAGTAAGAAGTGGATGTCCTCAATGTGATTTTAACCTACATGATACACTCTCAAGACTACACCATAAAACTATTTTATTCATAATCGTAATAATTGTATAGTGAAATTAACTAGCTAATAAAATCCATATAGAGGCATGCAACTATTCCCGTTTGTCTTTCATTTCCGATTCTAAGCCATCTGCTCGAGCTACATATAAAAGATGGATGGATGTGAGTCATTTAGGTATCCATTCGTCTAACGGGTCTTGTTTGAGAGAGTTTTTCTAAGTTACAACCAATAGTTCAGATTCTTACTTTAGATTTTGAGAGGGTTAGGAGGTTTAGAATCTAAAAAGCAATTTAATAGCTACGAATTAGAAAACTCTAACTTCTACACCAACTGCATACACGAAAGTTTTGCTTCTCATCATATTCGGCTTTCCTAAATATAGGGTCCAAACGTGCTATAATTATGAGCTAAACAAAATATATGGATAAAATGTATTTTTAATTAATTTAAATTAAACTAGAATCGGTCAATCATCCGGCATTTATGGAACATCACGCGATAAATCCATTGGTGGGGAAAGCACTACGTATCCAGCATGCACTTCTCGTTCAGCGCTGCTCCAATTCACCAAACACACACGTAAGTGTACTGTTCAACATATGGAGAGACAGCAGCTGCACATGCACAATTCGTATTCGAACGTATTGATCCCTCTGTGTAAAATATAGTAAGCTAGTGCTATAATTAAAAGTCGTCTCTATTTAGATTTATAGTAGTAGAATAGAATCAACAACTTAATGTTAGTTAATTACTTAAAAAATATGCTCTTAAATTTATACAGGAGTTGTCACGGTGATATGTTTTTTTTATGAGAATGGCCTCTCAAGTCTAAAATCTTGTAAGTTGTAAGTTGTTTTTTTCTTGCTATATTAATATAAACAGTGTAATATTAATATTGTAAATTAGTATCGATTAAAGTCATTTATACACGATAATACTATTATACACCCTTCTTGAGTGCTAGGATCAGAATTAACTGAGACTATAAGTCCATGATTTACATCAAACTGTCACAATATGATTGTTTATTAAATTGTAATTACGTAGAACCAAATCAAGGTATTAATATTGGATTTCTATACGGCAGGTGAGCCATAGAAAAATAAGATTAAAAAATTATATCTGTGATCTGAAAAATAACCAACAATAAAAAAACCTTAAAATTAACATTAAAATTTAAAATTTACCATTGGCTGATAAGAAAACAAACAAAAACAATGTGAACATACGAAGATTTATCTAATCGCTCATTTATCCGTCGTTCTCCGATATATGGTCCGAATAAATATCTAATTATCTACGACCTTTTATACTACTCCAGTGTACATACACTACACCCATGGCATGCAAGTCAGGGTTGATGCTTTATTTCGATTTTTGAATGAACTTAAACGTCAGATCGAGATGATGGAACCGGTTTAAAAATTCAGGATAGGACTGCCTGACGACCGGCCGGGCCGGCATAGCAAAATACTCCGTATTCAGAGGCCGCCCACTTTGAACTGCGTACGTGTATGCCATGGCGCAGAACAACTGGGACACACGGCGGCATGCAAGCCAACGCCGAAATCATCATAGGATTCCCAGCGGCTGGATCAATCGAACATGGACGTCCCAGTACTGACGGCATGGTACAATTGTATATATTTTTGTACCATATTTGTGTATGCGTGTACACATCTAAAAGGGAGTACATGCTTGCCGACGCCGTACATTAGACATATAGCCACCGATAACAGCAGTAAACACCTGTACAGTCAAAAAGATATTTCTCCTATCCGCTAAGCACACCATAATCACATGAGTATGTCTTATTTAACACATTAATAAACAGATAAATATAAATTCTTTAGCAAATCCATATTAATATAAAAATACAGTTTTATCTACCATCCTCCCCTCATTGTATGGAGCATGCCACTCGATCACCTTCAACTTTTAAAAAACCATCTGCCTACTAAAAAAATATCATACGGTTCGACTGAAACACCAGCCATGGCCCATGCTTTCCTATGACCTCCTCCCACTTCCATTCACGTAAAGCATGTAACATAACTTTCAAGTCATACATAAGAAACTGAGGCTCCAACGCTAAATACAAAGTGAGGCCTCCTATTTAAAAAAAAGAGTAAAATTCACTTAAGATTATGTGTATTGACTAAAGTTGCACAATAGCAACTAGTGCTAAACTAATATTTTCACAATAGTGACTTTGGTGGCACTGACAGATTTGAGCACGAATAGTTATGTCCTGATTGAATTTTCTATGATAAATAAAAAAATAAAATCTTCGGTGACTAGAACACATATTCACAATATTATTATGGGTAACGGTTCTTTATGTGGTCATGATTATCATTAAATACTTGTCAAAGCTAAGGAAACAATCATGTTTTAACAAGATAAATAGAGTAGAAAGAGGGAAGTTTAAAGAATTGAAGAGTTACTAGAGCCATGGGTTGGTTTGAAAAAAAAATCCCCTCTCCCCCTATTTTTAGAGGAATGTGCAATGAGCTATGTTGAATTTGGCAGATACATGCCTGGACTACTTAAAAATCATCATAAAAAACTAGCACCATTGTATTGACTTTCTATACGTGTGTGAACGGATATTACAATTTAAAACTTGGTGCACCGATAACTATGACATCATAAAGTGGATATTTGTGTGCTGATAGTTAATAGAGTTTGTTAGTTTTGAGGTGAACACGGCCAAATACTATTCTCGGACTTGGTACATCACTGCCTATTCCAGATTTTAACAACATGCACTCCAATAAACTGGTCATCTGCTAGCCAAATGGTCATAGGCAAACTTGGCTAGCCTATGTAGCTCGCCATCCCTCTTCCCTACTTTTTTTATTACTTTCTCTCTCTCCCAGATTGCTTGCATCCATGACCGATCCATAACCATTAGCTCCCACTCCTCTTTTGTGCGCCATCACCACCTTCCTTGGCCTCAAGCAACAGTTATGCACCATCATTCATTACCTCTCTTGGCCGTTGCCACTCCTCACTTGACCTTAAGCTCTGTTGTGGACAAGTCTCTTAGCCTTAAGCTTAGCTATCATGAGCCACCAACTCCCCCTCCTTCAAGCACTACTACTGATGCCTCCCTTGGCCCCAAGTAGCCATCATATCCCTCTCAAGTACCGACACCTCATTCCATCCATGCCATAGCCATCTCTCCATTCCAATTGTCATCTCACCGATCTCTTTTTGTAGTTCTACCCCTACCTCTTCAAGAGGTGTCATAGTTGCACCCAAAGCTCGGGCTAGCGGTGTCCTCGCCCCATGCCGCCATGAGCAATGATGACATGATGTCAATGGCTATAACCACCACATATGAGCTACTGTTTGAGATGTCCGATGCTTAAACAGAGAGAGCAAGAGGGAAAGAAGATGGCAGAGGAGACACCATCATTTGAACCCCGTATTTAGAGTGGGATATCGAAAGTGATGTTTGACTAGCCTCTTGAAGTGTATGGAGAGTATAGTCATATAGTCATTTGGAAAGCTAAATTTAGCTAGACTCTTAAGATGCTCTTATAAGAAGATTCTTTGGTCCGGCTGGAGTAAGAATAGCTTATGAATTGAAAGTGATATCGGTTGAGGACCAACCATGATGGCCTTTTTTTAATAGAGAGTGGTTAACTTCCCTTTTGAAATATTATCTTTTCTTGTTTTTCATTTCTACATTCGTACAGCGACCGATCATTGATCGAGGCAAGCAGGCACCAGGCAGCATCCTTACGTGCATGCACGTCACAAGAACTAACGTCTCACCTCAACCTTGCGCAGGCTCTCCTTCGGGGTTTTGGAATCCGATGCTAAAGTTGAAGAGAGCGACTCGTCCTACATGAAAAGTACATATACAGCATATAGGAGCATATGCACATATTATATCATATCATCGTATAAAACCTATAGTTTTTCCCGTCGCTACGTGGCCGTCTCGCGTAGCTACAGTAAAACGGCAGATATGCATGTTCTCTGCCGTCCGATCTACCGTACGGAGGATGTGTTTCATCAATCTGAGCCATCCATGCAGGTCACAAGCCCTATCCTTCCCGTGAGTGCAACCGTAGAGCAGCAGAGGTCCCATCGATCCAGAGGCATTGAACCGTGTTCTGCGTCTTCTTCACTGCACCCTCGTACCCCGTGACCCCACTGCTCCCCAGCGCTGCTATCGGCCACCTCCCCTCTAGGCCGCCCACCTTCGTGCCGCCGCCGCCGCTATCATCCGCCTCCACCTCCGCGCTGTCGCCATCTCCTGCTTCCCATCCGCGCCGGACCCGTCGTCCGCCTTCGTGCACGTCCACGCCGTCGCGGCCGCGGCTTCCAAGGCCACCAACAAGGCAAACAACCCAACACCCCCGTCGCCACCGCATCCGCCGCAGCCATGCCACCACCCTCCGGCGAGGACCCTCTTCAACCTCATCCTGGTAAAGCCTCCTATTCGTGCCTTTTTCTCTAAGGGATTCAAATATGCGATCTTTTTTTTTTATGCCAGCTCTTAGCCATAATAACCATCTTGACTGATCTATGTTTTTCCATCATGTGTACTCTCTGAGCAAAAACAGGAGAAGTGGGCATCATGAAAAGGATAGCAATAATATATTGTTTATGCTCGTCCCAGCAAAAAAATGTTTATGTTTTTGGTGGGTTCAGCATTGGTCTTTGTAACAGAGGTAAAGGCGGGCAACATCTGGAGGATATATAGCAGTTAATCCCATAATTTTCTTATTTTCTTTGCTGTTCTTTCATGTCATATACAACATGTGTTCCTCATGTTCCTTTTTCCTTCACTCTTTTTGGCACATATCGCACCAGAAAGATGTGTTCTATGCTCAAAATCAGACATTCCTGTATTGCTAATGGATGTTTCCTCTTCACATATTTTGAACATGGTGCTTCTTCAAAGTTTCGGACACATGTTCGTATGAAGTTTGGTGAATTGCTTGATCATGTAAGTATTAGTGAATGCCTTTACAATACTGATTAAATTGCCCTTGAAATAATGAAATGTTTTAGTATTGAAGAATATCAATATAATGCCGGAGATATCGTTAATGTCCTATTGTTTTCTTACAGATGCCATGGTTTAGCTTCAAGATTACAATACTCCATTTTGCCGAACCAGATGATTGTTACCGATATAATTGGCTGGCTTTGTTTTGTCTCTTCCTGGTGGTTGTGCGCCCTGCTGCTTGCTCGGTTAGTTTGGAAAATGTAATAACTTTGTGGTGTTATTTATTAATTTGGACAAATGAGCTAGGAGCATTGTCTCTACACAAAAAACGCTTTATGTTAATTTCTCTATGCAAGTGGCATGAAAACAACTTTCAGCTACAACTATGTTCTGATGTATTCACCTACAGTGGCTTATTAATATCTTTTGTTCACAGCTTAATCACTCAAAATTGAGAATATGATATGTTTTAATCTGATGTTGACTTACTATTGTTTATTGCCATGACAATGTGACAATATAATGTGCTCTTCCAAAGTTGCTTTCTATCGCTCATGGCAAATATAAATCTTTTATGCATGTAGACCAAATTTCATATATTTGTACACAGTGATGCTGCGACACGCTGGGATGCACATATCAGAACATGCAGGAGCAGCAAAATATGCCAGCAAACCTATCCAAATGGTATGCCTCTCTCATTGTGTTCCAAATTCATGGCTCTATTTTAATGCAAAATTATGATAAGATTGCCTCTGTTTCTCAACTTATAGATGGTGTACATCAAGTTTTTGAGAAGCATAAATAAGCAAGCTATATATATATATATAGCTTTGTGATTCCTCTTTATTTGTTCTATATCGAGCATCCTGACAAAAAAAAAGGCTTCCTCCGTTAGTACATGCAAGTTCTAATTATCTATTGTGAGATAAAAATTAGAAAAAATCCAATAAATACAATTTACAAGCATCCTATTATAAGAAATACCATCAACGAACGTAACTTCCATGGTACGAACTAACTTGTCCAAGATATGCCATCACCATTATGTTTCCGTTGATTCAACCCTGTTACATATATTCCTTTTTTTAAAAATGCCCAAATTGCCTTTTCCATGGAACCCATATGTCAGTCCATCTTCTTTCTCTGCCTTCCTTTCTCTTTCCCATCTCTCATTATCTCTCCACCTCTCCTGCCTCTCCACTTCTCTAGGGCTTGCCTAGATGCAAGGATGCACTACAGCGGCGATGGGCGTGCAGTGGGTGGTGGGCGTGCAAGCTCGAGTTTCCTCGCAGATGTCGCCCTCAAGGTCAAGCTCCCTTGTAGCTGTCGTCCTCAAGGTCGAGCTCCATTGCCCTCGAGCTCCCTTGCGACCATCACCCTCGTGCTCCCTCACAATCATCACCCTTGGGCTCAAGCTCCTTCCTGACTGTCGCCCTCGAGCTCTTCCAGGCCTTGGTGCGAGTCACCCGGTCAAGGAGATCGACCTGGATCTCCTAGGCAGCAGCACGACAGTCCTAGGGTGGCAGCACAACGATCCCATGTGGTGGCCCATGCTTGATGTAATGCCCAGAAGGGAGAGAGAGGGGGATGGGTGCCGACAGGTGGGGCTAGTTGGTTTGTACAAGGGGCAAAATAGCCTTTATACAGTGTATAACGGAGTGCAAGTGATAGAGTAGTAATGGTGATGACATTTCTAAAATAAGTTGGTTCATACGATAACATTTTCTAAAATTTACATTTGTCGATGGTATTTGTGGGAACATGGCACTTCTCAATGGCATTTCTGGGATTCTCTCTAAAAATTATGTTTTGAATTTTAACACTTTTTACAATGCCATTGCCGGTCTGTGTGGTCTCTAGTGAGATTAGAAATTTTTGGATGAAATTTTTATTTCATTAAAGTTTAAGCATCCAATAGGCATACTACTAAATTTCAATTTCACCCAATCAATGTATATATTCATGTTTTTAGTCCATCAGAGCTCAAGAATGTACTTTTAGCTCATGCAGTAAAAGGCGACTGATGCAAATCCTCTTTTAATATATGTTTTATATTGATTGCCTAATGCATATGTATCAGGAACCCAATGCCTACCTTTTGTGCTGGATATATATTTATATATGGAATATGTGTGACATCACATTTTATATTATGCTCTAGGATTGTCTTCACTCAGCATGGGAAGCTACCAAATTGGCGTGGTGTATTGATGTTTATTTGATCCTTCATACAGCAAGAAGCTTCTTGACCCAACATGTTGAATATTATTGTGGTTCTATGTGATGTTTATATTAGAACTGACAATGTGTTTTTCATGTTATGTGAACCTGGGACAATTTTTGTCTAAATTACTCCTGAGCATGAACTGGACCTAAGTGTCATATATTGATACTATAATTCGGATATTTGATATATGGGTTTACAATGAATTGGTGGATTGGCTTATATAGATGCGTTTCTCTTCAATTCATCTTCTTTTATAAAATCCGAACATATTTTTATCTGATAGTTAAGCCTAAGAATTAAATAATTTGTAGCTTTGTTTCTTCACAAGTAAATTATATTATGCTCTGCAAATATGTAATATTCTGATTGATGTTAGCATATTTACATGTACTTAAAATTCAATCTTTCAATTGATACTCCTACAGCAACGTGCGGAACACCTACTTTATATAAATATGCATGCGAGAATCTTACAACTAATTGTTTATGTATTGAAGCCCACTGCCCATAGAGCTACTATATAGCTAGCTAGCGTACGTGAAGCACGTACAAATGTCTCTTAAACCACACTAACGTACATCGTCGTAACATTTGTTAGTTGCATATTTGCATGCGACCATATCGACGACGTCTCAAATTATAACAGGCTGTTTGATCGGGTATTGGCAGTACTCATGATGACGTGAAGTGATCGATGCGTGCGTGTATATATAGATATATTATTTTGACAATGAGAATAATTTCATTAAAAATAAAATACAACATCAACCATGGTGTATACACATATCCAGCAAAATCCCAAGTAGATACTACAATCTCTATCCCGAAAGAGTTTACTTTTTCTACGTTACAAAGGTGAAATCTTTTTGAGACTAAGATAGTACAATCTGTCTCATATTATACATATTTTTTTGATTAATTTTTTTTTATAATATACTCCCTCCATCTATAAATATAAAGCTTTTGGTTGTTTAGCGGAGGGATTAGGATTAATGAGAAAATATTTTGGTGCATGTCTTTTATTAAATGAGGATAGTTGTAGATAAGATCAAAATATATTTAAATAAAAGTTAATTGATGGGATAAATAATACTCTAAAATAATTGTATTTGTGGATAAATTTTAAGCGCTCGGAATGATTACACTTGTGGATAGAGGAAGTAGCTACATCTATTTTTTATCTATTTTTTCATCTTAATCAACCACAACTAACTCTTATTTGAAAAATGAAAAATGAAAAAAAAAGTAGCAGGACCGAGGTAGTACTCCATAATACTCCGCTCACAATGTTACCCGGGTTTTAATTAGTCGATTACTGTGTAATTAACTCCAATTAGTCAAGAAGCATGCATGGCCGGAATAATGCTGTTTCCAAGGCATGCGCCTTGATAGCTGGAATCCAATGCTACCAGAGAATCTTGTGCACTACTAAAAATACGACAGCACCCGGGCCATACAGTCTACATGTACGAGGGCATGTACTGAAGTGGAACTTGTTATACGGTCGCTTGCAGGTTGGTTCTCTTGTGGTCACCGTGCGCCACCAGATCCGCATCAGGAGAGCTGAACCGTTGGCTTAACACACATGGCAAAATTAAAGGGGGTAATATTTTACCACAAGTTTTTACATTTATCCGCGCGAAGAAAGTTTAGACGTACGAACATATCGTTATACCGTTCCCTTTCCCTCAAACAGCTCAAACCAAAAGCCCCGATACGTGCCTCATCCTCGTCCCTAAAATGTTGTACCTAACATATCTACGCACTACAACATTTTGCCTTAGGAAGGTCTCATATGGTGGCCTACGCTAGCAACATTGCTAGCATAGTCTACCATGTGAGAGCACACTGTATGTTAGATTGATTCTATCTAATCAGGTCTTAGATTAGGTCCTTCTTAAATAACAAGACATAACTGCTAATTAAAAATCGTTGATTTCATAGTAAGTCAGTGCTTTGAGAAGGGTCTAATCCAAAACCTGGTCTCATAGGATCATTTTCCTAGACCAGAGTGGGAAATCTGAGTGAAGGTCTTTTATTCTTAATTGGAACGTTAAAGGGGGTGATATTTATCACTAGTTGAGATTTTCTGATAAAAATGTGAGTTAAAGACAAGTTATTCGAGTTAAAAGTTAGCAAGTGGGGCAGGCTTGGTCCAGGTTTTTTTAAGTACAAATTGGACACCCTCGCACACGCGTGTAGGTGTGTGTCCTAGATTGCATCTAAATTAGGTTGTAGGCCCACGGGCACAAACTTTGCACACTCATATGTGCATGATTTAGTTACATTTTGAGATTAAATTATAAAAATAATAGGAATACATGTGTCTGATGCTTAAATCATGGATATGTTGTATTATAAGTAACATAACCAACTAAGTTGTGTCCAGTTCACGACTTAGCCATGGTTATATGTTGCGTTGAATTGTGTGTGGAACTCTATATCTTTGAGAGTTTATATGTTTTTAGCTTTGGAACTACTAATCTATGATGGGATTAGTAAATGGAATATGGGGGAGTTAATTTCTCCCTGGTCTCGGCCACAGTAACTTAGAATGTGTTTAATTAAATGGATGAGGCTGGATAGAAGATGACTGTCTAGCTTTTTTATAATAACTCTATCAGTTGGTATTGCTAAATAGTATTAAAGTGTTTTTTCTGTACTGTTTTTTTATTTCTTTTTGCTGTAGCGTTTGTTTTGCTTTTTTTTCTTTTATTGTAGTGCTTTATATACATATACATATATATGCATATATATATAAATTAATGAAACTCGCCTATAATAAATCTAATGAGTTGTTTTTAATAGGCCTTATGTAATTCGTTGGAAGTAGTTTTTACTTTAGATACGGAAGCAGCATCGGTGGGCGAGCACGTGGCAGCGTCGATGATGGATATGGGGACTATGATGATGTTGAGGACGGTATCATCAATGGAAAGGCAGATGTGCGGAGGTGTCAGTGTGGATGGCGTCGGTGTGAATAGACAACATGAACGTAATCTAGTTACTTAAATATAAGAAGACAAGGCAATGATATATATATATATATATATATATATTCCATTTTCTGTTTAGTACTTATTACTAAAGAGTTTTCCCGCTGTATTAAAATATTTTTATTCCCAATTGAAATTAATTGTTGGGACTAAAGATACATTTTTTAGTGGCGGTTCTTCTTAACAAACGTTTTTTTTATATTTCTGATTGGTATTAATAACTAGGAATAAAAATATATTATTTAGTATTGGTTATTCTTAACAATCAATCGGTATTAAAGAGTTATTCGTTCGGCCAAAATATGTTTAATACCGATTATTTTATACGACATGTACAAAAGATTTTTAAGTATAAAATTTAGAAAACAAGAAAAGTATGAAAATAATTTGAAAAACCAAAAAAATTATAGGATAAATAAATTTAAGAAAAAAAACTAGGATAATTAATTTTAAAAACAAGGGCAAAAAACTTATTGTTCTAATTTTCTATTCTCAACTCTATTTTTCTATAATTTTCCTTTGTTTCCTCTTTAACATTTTTTCCCATGTTTCTTGTATTTTTACTATTATGAAATATTTTTATTATTGCTAGATTAACTATATTTTTATAATTAAGATATAATCTTATTTTCTTAAAAATTTTATTCTTTGTCATCCATTTTATATAATTTTGAGAGGATGAGGCGTATATATATAGATAGAAATATAATATTTTAATCATTCGGAGGATGAAGTTGATAATGTTTTAAAGTACTTGAATAAGTCAAATCACCAAATAAAACTTTTATAAAAAATTTTGGTACCACTCCTTATACTTCTTCCCAAGGATATAGTAACAGTTAAAAATATAAATCGATGCTAATGTTTTCAGTTGATACGTTAATATATATGAATCTTTAATATCAGTTGTTGTCACTAATCGATACTAAAGATGACGTCTGACCGTTACAACTAGTACTAAAATTGATATATTTGTATTTTTGGACATTGCACCAAAAATTATTTTTTGGTAGTGTATGGAATATGAGCAGCTAACCAATTTGTTCATCTCTTGGTGGCTTATAGTCCATTGGTGGTATATACTTTTTTTCCTGATGCATTAGGCATTAGGGTATAAGATATTCTTATTTACCTCCCATTGTTTTTACTTTTACATGGTTAGAATTTCTTAATTTCCATTTGCTGTTCTATTTATAATTCTTCACACTAACATTCGTCTGCCTATTATTTTTTTATATGCAAGTAACATTTGTGAATGTGCAATCTATATTTCTGTCTATATAGTAGGCCATATTTTTCGCAACTTTATATATAAAACGTTGTATTTTTCCTGTCATATTTGTCACTAATTTTAAATTTTATATCCCATAGCAACACGTAGAAAACATTAGTTTAACAAAAATAACAATTATGTGAACTGCATTAAAATGCTATACATGCCTCGTGCGATTCAAATCCATTTCCTTCTCTCTTTTTTAAGGGAAAAAGGTGAAAACAAAACGAAATTTGCCAATCGAAACGACAAACCGGACCCATCGAGATAGAGTGGCCCGTCGTGACACAGAATTCAATTCCTCGAGGAGACCATCTAAACTGGAGTAGTACCACTGTAGTAGTATCAAGCTTTCTCAAGTCGAGTAACCTAGCTAGCCAGCTAGATTGACGGTTGACGTAACGCATGATGCATGGATGCGTACTCGCACACCTGATCGATTCCCATCGGTCATCGCCATCAACCACAAGTCACTCTCACGACGTGACTTGCAATAGCCAGCTACCTATACCTACGAACCAACCAACCTGACAATACGTCTCAAAATATTTCAAAGATTCGATCTTTTCTCCCTGCGACGCTGCCGGTGCACACGAGATTCCCCCGCCCCCCCCCCCCCCCCCCCCTCGTAAAAATCGCAAGGATTTGTTCTTTTTGGAAGAACTGTTTCTAAGAAATATACTTGTCATCACATATTGTCCTCCTTCAAACATTATCTCTAGAAAACAACAATAAGTATTTAAATTATGTTGTATTGTTAAAGCGCGTCCGTACCAAGAATATAATTACACTACATTTGTCAATCAAAATATTTATAGATTTGCTAACAATTATGTGTCTACGGAACCATTGAATTTCAATGGCTAAGAGGTCAGTTTTCGACCCCTAGCAATTCAATAAAGTGACAGAGATCAACGATGAACTAAACTCCAAAAATACGACATATCATGTGATTGGGATTAAGAATAAAGATGAGAGAAGTATAGTTTGGAGGGAACGGGAATGCCATTGGGGCATAAGCCCAGCAATGGTCATAGTAGCTCGGCAATAACCTTTGGTCATAGTAGGTGGTGAGGCAAAGCCACCACCAGGCCTTAAGAAAGGAGAGGGTACTAGGGAGATATCAGTGGTAGGGCCACTCATCAGAGTGATAAGTGATTATGGATTTAATAGTAATCTTAGCTATTAAAAGTGGTTAATTTAGCTTATAAACAGGTGGTTGATAAATAGATGGCCTAGATGTTTTAATTCTGATAGAACATGGCTGTGGTTACAAATTTCAACACAGTGGTAGGATTAAACGCTAATATCAACAAAAACCTGATGAAACTCTACCTCGCCGTTCGTGCACGCGTAGGGCAGCTTTGGTTTGTTCGGTGCGTCGAAAGGCACGACCTCTCCTCTCGAGCTTAGCACGCTGTTCTGCATGCATGTATGCATGGCAGCCGGCCGTGTACGCTGCTGAGATGGCCTGCGCGCGCGCGTACGTGCACTGATGCGCAATTCGACGCGGAATGTACCCTTTTCCAGCTTTCCTCCATCTTCATGCATGAATTTCCGTGTACATTTCAAAGTTCAAAAATTAGTAAGGGGACGAGAGAATACTGGGAGAGGTTTTTTCGTTTCAAAAGCAAAAGTTAACTCCCCCGTCTTTAAAAATACAATTTTTGGCTATAAACCCAAACACGTAATCAAGAATTGGTCCTTTTATACAGGCTGTTCACCTCTAGTCATAAATATTTGATGTGATCATTAATATATATTAGATTAATTTTGTAAAATCTAGTTATAAATATTTGATGTTTAAAATAATATTCAATTAAAATCTTAAAATTCCTACCATTAATTTTATATTAAAATAAGTTTATAAAATCTAATGAGTTTATGATACTATTCCATCCATCCTAAAAACTTTATTTTTTTCTTATTTATTTGTCCCAAAAAAATATCTTTAAATCAATGCATTGGACTTTGCTAAAGTGGAATACACTGTATTATTAGATTACTAGAGTTTGATAAAGTACAGGGAAAAATATCAGAGTTTACTAAATTGGAAGGGTAAATATATTAGAGACTGCTATAGTGAAGGTTATTCTTTAGCAAATTGGTGTGTATAAGATGCGCTAAAGATGAAGTCTTTTGGGGCAAAGGGCATACTTTTCGTGGTAGATCTATGCATTTTTTTTAAAAAAGCACTTAAGAAATTATTAATAATTTAAATTTAGGTGAAAGTATAAATATGTTGGAGTTTGCTATAGCAAAGTATATCCTTATCTTTTTTAGCAAATTGATGTGTATAAGATGGGCTAAAGATGAAGACTTTTGGTGATGAAGGTCGTACTTTTTGTGACAGATCTATGTAACCTTTAAAAAAAACACTTGAGAAATTGTTAATAATTAAAATTTTAAAAGTTCAATTAAATCTTGTTATAAATGTCAAATATTTATCCCTCTCAAAAAAAGTCAACTATTTATGACATGAAGGTGTATCTATTTTATAACATGTTTTCTTGCAAAACATAACAGGAATTAACCGTGAATACTAAAATTTTGCTGCCTTGGACATATAGAAAAGTCCACATTTTTTTACCTTTAAGCTAGTCATTTTATTTATTGGTGCAAATGGTTTCATTATGTTTGTGGTCTGGAGAAGCATCAGATGTGTGATGGTGTCGCATACACAAGGTTTAAATTCTGGTGGTGTGTTACAAATTTGCCATTGGCATCTATCTATTTACGCCATGTGTAAAGAGGTACACTTACTAGTGTCTACGTGTGATGCGTACATATATAGTGGTGTATACGTGTTAATCATATTATAGAGACAGGAAACTTTCTAGATAGAAGGTTCATATATAGTCGCGAATTACCCCTGAGAATTTATCAATTAAATCCTTTTATTATTTGAATTTTTTTGGGGTTATTTAAACATACATGAATCTTTTTTGCATGTCATTTCTTTCTAAAGAAATGGCTCAAAAATAATTTTTATAGATAAGGATAACATATTTTTATAGGCAAAATTCCATATCTAATTCAAAGAACACGGGCCATCTATATAAAAAAAATCAAATTTTTGCAAGCGACTCATGCTATCGGCCGCCTGCAAAGACCCTTTGCCTAGACGATACACATCTGCAACAACAATCGAATTTTTATAGACGATACATACTATCGGCCGCCTCTAAATGACTAATCTTATGAGCTGACTATAAAAATATCATGTTATGAAAAAATAGAAAAATTAAGGGTAAAATGTTTTGATCTCGAATCTTTTGATAGATTTTAGTCCCTAAGATTGGTGCATCATCTTCCTATTATTTTTAGTGAGTTTTTTTTTCAATTTTAAGCATTTGTTTGAAAGAAAGAAAAGAAAATAATGTTTTTAATAGTTTTATGAATTTAAATTGTAATTCTAGGTCAACTTAAGACAATTTTTTGTGTAAATTCTTCTTTAGTGGTGCTCTCATCTAATGATTATAAATTTTATTGCAATTAATATCTCTAATGGTAGAACGAGGTGAGTGAGTCTCTTTAGATATAATTTAAAGAGAGAAACCTTAATTTAATCTCTCTAATTTTTTTTCAAATAATATTAATCTTATTTTTTTCCTATAGATTCCTTTGCAATTTCCTTCTTTTATAATCTTTAGTGTGGGAAGAAAATAACAAAAAGTTGATTATTTAGGAAATGTTATATTTACAATTTTTAAAAAAGTATTTCATAATAAAAATAAAGAAAAAAATGTTATTTAAATTATTTACAAATTGTATATTTTATTGTGGTTTATATTTATAGATGGATAGGTAGAAATATATATGAGACGCCAAGATTTCAACATTCGTTTCTCAACTAATTCTTTAAATTTATTGATGCTGCGAAGAAGTATGCTATGAGTAAAATGACAAAACAAATATGATGTCTATGTTTAGACTACAAAAACAAAAAAGTATGAATAAAATAGAAGTTATAAGTCTCACTTGGTTTGGCGCGTGTTTCATGTGTGCTATACAATTTGGTTTAAATATGGTGAGATAGTAAAAGACAAAAGTAGTGTCGTTGAAGAACCTGATATATGTCTTGAGGGTGGTATTCATGATTTCATTCATCATATTTCTGCTATTTGTGATGGATAACAATGACCATACAATAGCGATGATACTAGTATCGAACTAGAGTAGATGTTATGTCATGCTAAACCATAAGTCATAATATGCACCAAAGTAACTCTTTATTACGCTGAACCTGAAGTTATAATGACAATCAATAGACTTGGTGTCTCTTAAATTACAGTTTGGGTACTGGAAAAACTCTTTATAAACAGTGGAAGCATGATTTTATTTGATTTTAGAGACATGCATATAATGTACCACTGAGAAAAACTTTAAGTCAATCTTATTTGCTGCGTGATACATGTAAGTTAACATATATTGATTTTACTGTTATTAAATTATTTTCTAATCAGTAACTAATTAGAGCTACTACACAGAACAACATGGCAATAAAGTTGAATAAACCAGTTGCCTATCTTAACCCGCTACAAATCTCAAGGCCAGCACACACCATCGATATAAAAGAAGATTCAAATATATTGAATGATAAGTCTCAAAAAGAAATATTAAATTACATTTGGAAACTAAAAGATGGATATGAGAATCTATATAGGGTGTACGATGGTAATCATAACAGAGATAACATTCATAACGTTATCGTACAACGACGGGTAAGTTTGATATTTAGTATAGTCGTTGTACATAAGCAATAATTACTAGCATTAATTTTTATGTAGAGACCATTATACCTAATTCATGATATATCCTCGAGACTATAAAGTCATTGTACTATATCTAATGGATATCCATAGGAACAATATCATCTTTTTATTAACGTTTTAGATTAGTAAGTCATTAATTAATTCCGTCGACATTCATGTGTCTGATCTTATAGCATATATATATATACACACACTAACTATGATTTTTGTCTTTATCACCCATACTTCTGTACAAATAACGGAGTAGTCCACACACAGTAGCAAAACGATGCATATATTTTATAAATATATGTCTGTGTACACATATAAAAATATGTTTATGTCATTTATAAAGTAACACAAACAACCGCCATATTATGCAGTTATTATATCTGCCATCCAATAGATGATACTACAGTACCATGAAGATATAAGCTAATATATATATTTAAGTATTCTACATCTGCACATATTAAATATTTAACTATACTTTTTATATAACTTATATGCATAGATACCTAGAATCAACAACAGATACTCAAAAAGAAATTAAAAACAACATACGAGAGCTATATCATTTTATTTATTGTGAGATCTATCACCTTTGCAAAAACTTCTTCAATAAAGAAGAACACATCGCGTAACAGGAGAGCTACGCGGCGTTCCATCATTCCTATAAATTATAAGTTCACTATTGCAAAAACTGAGAAATAACGTAGTACATGTGTATATATATTTATATACAATAATATACTTATATATATATTAATTAAATTAAGTAATATATATAAAATCTAAATAGATGTATAATAATTTAGAATAAATTTTATATGAAATTTAGGATAAATTTTAGATGTGAATTTTAGTTGATAAATAATTCCTACAGATGATTTAACCTATGTGCCATCTAAAAAATTATTTTACGAGCGAGCTATGAACCATCTGTAAAAATATCTATTTTGACAGGTGATTAATTATTCTGCTAACTTTTTTTTAATAATCGGTTCGATCGATTTGAAAAAAAAAATAGCAGTGGTAGGGATGCTGGGCACCGATGCCATATGCCCATGCCATACACGGCCTCCAAGCGTTTTTTGTTCAGAGAGATCCCGAGAGACATTGTGACCATTGTATTTTGCCTGCCCTGTTTCTGGTTACGTACGTCGCTTCCTGGAATGGATTGTGCAGATCCCAAGTAAAGTCATGCGCAACGCCAACCGACATACATCTCGTGTACTACAGTATGCAGTAACTAATTGGAAATAATCCAAACGAAAGTTGTTCATGTAAATAACTATTAGACACAGTAATTTTCTTAGTTTTTGATTATTTTTCTCTCACACAGAGTACAATTATTAGCCTGATTGGAGAGGCGATTTTGCACGAGTCGGGCAACCAAACAACCGCTGCTTGCCCCCCCGTAGATGCGAGCCACCCTCCATGTATCTAATCAAACACGCCCTTAACTCTCCCTAACCCAAGCAGGCATACAAATACCCACTAATAAATATGTATGTGTGTGCTATTTAAATTGGTGGCACCAGTGCTAAATATTATATGATTTGAACCTAGTGAGCTAAAGGCGCGTTCAGCTCCGGGTTATTAACCCTTTGCATATAAAATGAGGAACACGATTAACACATAATTAATTAATTATTAGCTAAAAATTATAAAAATATATTAATGTGATTTTTAAGTGATTTTTATAATTTTTTTATAAAAAATATTATTTAGCAGTTTAGAAATCGTGCAGACAAAAAATGAGTAGACAAGTTACCTACTTTCAGCTGCCAAATGCAGCCTAAGTGTATAACCACACCATCTAGCATCTAGCTTCTTCCTCTGAACCTTACTAGTCATTGCAATTTTGCATTGAGAAGATAATTGAATACTAGCCAGTTCACTCAAAGGCTTAACCTAACGAAGAGGTAGGCAATTCTTTGATACTTCAATTCTCCCCTCACATGGACGCCCTTCTTAGACCTTGCAAATGAGATAAGCTGTATTTTTTTAATTGGGCAAACAATGTACAAACCCGAAAGCTCTAGTTAATTCTGATACCACACTAATCTACACATGCATCTGTTATTAAAAGCTTAAACTAGAGGTTTTGGGTTTGTACGTTGTTTTTCACTTATATTTGAATAAAAGCATGTTTTCCCATGGCCACATTTGCCTGATTCCATATCAATCTGATTCAATTCATTTATATTTGAACACTCCCAACTCTGCTAGCGTTGCCATGCAGAATATTTCAGCAGCTCACGAGCCTCACAATCTTTCCAATTGGCAACGCTAGCAGAACTAGAAATATTCTGCATGGTGTGCATGCCCTGCGCCATATCCATGGCGATTGGCGAGCAGCACTGCAAGTGCATCGATCGCCATATCGATCAAAGCTTTTTTCTGAAGAAAAATTACGTGGCCTTTTCAGTGCCAATTCTCCCGACAACCCACAGGCCACAGCCAGCTGCTGGTGCCGGTGCTGCTCTAGACAGGAAACGCATGCATGCATGCAGATGCACACAGAGAGATAGAGAGAGAGTAACCTGCTAACTGTCCATGCAGATGCGGCTAGGACTAGCAGAGATGTATATGCAGCGAGATCACTATGTAGTAGTATGGCCTTCCCCTGGCAAACCTGCATGGCTACACGATGATCTGCAATTCTGCATTCTGCATTGCTAGTGCTGCTCTACCTCGCGGAATTTCGTGGGGGCGGGAGAGGCCGCCATTCTGCTAGCTATAGCTAGCTGCATTGAATCTGTTCTGCCTGTGTTCCTAAATGCATTTTACTTCCTCGCTCTACGAATACAGGCATTTCTAGACGTTTTTAAGAGGTTAACTATATGAGAAAAAAACTTTGATATACCTCTTATTAAATGAGAGATAACTAAAGGTGAAAGAGTGGTTAGATGCACGATGAAAAGCAGCGGAGCCAACGCACGATGCTGTTGACCCTGGACGACAGAGAGTATTTCTTAGCTGTTGACAACATTTCACTAACATCTTCACTAATCAACAGTGGAGATCCCAGTGGTAACTGGGCAACCCCCCGACCAACCCGGGAGTAGGCTCAACCATTGATGAGAAGAAAATTGAAGGAAGGGTAGTTGATGGACTCTAGTAATATTTATAGACAGGGAGAAATTTTAAATATTTTGAATGTTTATATTTGTAGATAAAGAAAATAATTTTCTAGGACTCTCGATTCATTCGGCCTATGTATAGGGTGATGCCATAAGTTCAGATATGCTGCACGTAAAGAAGAAAAAAAATTCTGAAAATGTTGAATCAAAAAATAAAAATGTATGTTGGCGTTGCTAGTTATTCATTGCAAAAGTATATTTAATTTTTCCATGGCCCGTTTTAACTTGAGCTTTGAAAATTTAAAGGCTTCTAGTAGAATATCTTTCAGTTATTTTGTTATGCTAATTAATTTGGTGCTGTACTTATGTGTCTCACCATCAAACCGGCCTACAGATATGCAGTGCCCTTAATTCAACGGTATATATAATTGGGTAGGCCCATCCTGTCAGGATGAAATTCAGTGGTGTTCCTCGAAAAAAAAAACATAAGAGCCCATTCCCGCCAACGAGACGGCATCTCCCGCCGGATATTCGCGCCAATCCTCGGCTACACCCGCCACAAACCCAAAAAACTCCCGCCAAATTTACTACGCGCCAACGCGCCGCCCGCCTGCTGAGCCGCACGTGCGCGGCCACAGCCCTCTCGCGCCACCCGGGCTCTACACACGCTCACTGACTGTAGGGCCCATACGAAGGTGTGGCACACCTGTCGGTGCGGGATTAGCGTAGCCGCTGGTGCGGGCGGGCCCACACGTCAGTGGGGGGGTGTTGGGGAAGTATCGCAGGGAGAGGCCGGAGGCGCTCGGGAAGCTGGAGGGGAAAAGCCGAAAAGGTCTCGGTATGCGAATGCGAGTACCCTTTTCACCCGTATCCGAGTTAAGGGTAAAATTTGTGACGTACAGTACAGCTGTACAAGTGCATTTTTTTCATCCCAAATACTAATCACCTTTCGTAGCAATATAATGCAACATTCAACCCTCTAGGAGTATCCTGTGTGGAAGGCACTCGTGGTGAATGTATGCTTGGAGACTTTGAGCTCCTTTTAAATATACTACCCCCGATGTTAAATCGAACATAAAAAGTCGGATTATGCTTCATCACTTAGTGAAAATTGATTTATCACTTGATAAAAATGTTTGAAGCAAATACAACTTTAAAATTATTGATTGTAATGCAAAAGAAAACCATTATACATGACAGTGTAAATCATTTTCCTATTTAAAATATGTGATACTGTTGATTTTATCTTTTTCAACTTTAACCATTATTTTTTAATTATAATATAACAGTGACAAAATTTTATTCGGTCAAAGAAATATTGTAAAAGCACTTTAAAGAAAATTACATCCATATGATTTTTATATTTTTAACTATATACTTTGAGAGCTATTGGTCATTAAAATTTTAAAATTTTATTCGGTATCACACAGGGAGTTTGGAATTTTACAGGATAATTGGTTTAATTCCTGTTAAATTTCTCTAGAAATCCATGGTCTCTGGTGTTATCTCGCACCAAAAACACTTGTACCCCAATCGTTAAGTTTACAGTGTTTTAGAAGCTGTCTGGTTCATCAAGAAACCGACAATTTTTTGTGGATATGTCTAAAGAATTTATCTTGTTAATTAATCCTAATAAAATACACTAGCATGCCACTACGTACCTAATACAGTTTGAAATTTTATGGCCATCGAATAAAGACTGCCATTTACATGGCATGTATCTGTTGCTACTAGCAAAAGCTGCAACGAGTTCGTGCAAAATTTTGAGGACGATGTCCAGACACACAATCACAGCAAAGTGTCTGTAACGTAGCATCGTCTTTTCTTATTGCCTTCGGGGAATTTTTTTTTCCTTCCTGTAAAGCTCGTGCGCAGCGTGCGATTCCTTCAGGTGGACACGCGAATGTTTGATTTGATCACGACGTATAGTAGCGTAAAAAAATGGCTGAAAAGACCAAAAGTTCCAGGTCATTGCGTTTTGTCCCTGCAATAAACAGCATCAGTAGATAACAAAATTGTAAACAGTAGATATATTACGCTCAACAAACCCTCGATATCACCTCCGCGCAAGAATATAAACACTGCTGAAGTTTAAGAAAAAACAAGGTTAAAGTAAGATATGGTTATAATTGGTTGAGATGGAAAAATAGATAAAGAAAAAATACTTTTATATTTAGGACAAAATTCAAACAGTATGACTGTTATATTTGTAGGCAGATATTTGTAGGCAGAAGTAGTAGTGTATATCGAAATAGTATCAACAACCATAGTAGACAGTGAGATAATTGAGGTGCAGTGGCAGGGCGTGCATAGGAGCATTGTAGAGCTTGATATTGGATATCACCTACTAAATTCCGGGTGTTTTGATTATGATATTTTAGTACTCATAAGATAAAAAAATACAAAGAGATGAAGATCAAGAAAATAAACACCTTGGTGTGGTGTAGTTGTGGGTGACTACAAATATAACACGTATGTGGGTGTGCTTTTGATAGAAATTTAATAAGTTCAAGATTTTACTCTTACCTTTTATCTTTTTGACCTGTGTATTATGCATTCATATATGTGTGTAAGTATGGTGTATGTGTATAGTGGTTCCATATAATTGCAAAACAAAATTGAATCCTGTTTAAAAAAAATCCTAATAGATATAATTATATACTCTCGAACTCTATTACTACAGCAGGTGTCTTTTTTTTTATTTGAGACGATTTTAGACAGCTGATTCTAGGTGGTGTAACTTATGAAATCATGTGTTAACCAAGGTAACAATAGTAAATAGCTAAATAGCAAGCGGAAAGTGGATTGTGGATAGCTGATTCTATTGAAGTAGCTAAGTTACAATAGTGAAATTTAAAGAGACTATAAATTTAGATTATATATTATTACATTTAAATTTTACAAGTTTAGACTACATAATTACTCATATATTTCATAGGGAATTACAAAATAACATAAATGAAGAAGTCACCTGATGTTAATTTCTAGTTATTGGTTAAAGTTATAGCGGCCGTTACATTTATTTTGATTCTACTAACATGAAGCCATAGCTGGAGAATTTCACTATGACATTTCTACTAAAAACACTATTTATTAATTATGTTGGTGTTAAATATATTATTTGGTTAATTCAAACAAAAAAGAATTGCACAAAATAGTTTATCCAGCGTCCACGATATAATAATAACATTATCATATACTACCACATATATATTTGGTCTTAAAAATATCATCTATTTTTTATTCGGAAGGATATGAATGTTTTTTCTTAAAAATATACAGTCCAATATTCAAATATTTCGGATGATCACGACCCTGTTAATGATGAAAGTTCAGATTTTGTACTTGAATCTTTTATCAGCAAAAGTCCAATAACCGGTGCTAACGGTATTAATTTCAACGGAAGCCGGTAATCGCAGTCAAACCAGTATTCGAAACCCTGCTCGCAGTAGGGCTCAGCCGGGTCAAACGGCTGACGCGACGATCATGCCCGACGCGACGATGTCACTTACAAACGGCGTCACGCAGGCAAATCTGCACGCATCCATCTTGCAATCTGCGACTTTTTTTTTATGTTATTCAACTTTCAAATCACTATTCATCCCATTTTAAAAAATTATATAATAATTATTTATTTTTATTGTAATTTATAGTGTCAAATATAACCAAGAAGCAGTAACAGCGGCATGGGATGGGATGGATGGGTGTGCATGGCGTTGCACAGGGGCAGAAGTATAGTGATTGGGGGAGCACAGGCACCCGGGTCAAAGAAATGTTTTTGCCTATAGCTATATCTTGTTTCCACCGCTTGTACACCCTCAAAGCATCCCCGAGAGCAATAAGCCGAAAGAAGCTTGTAGTCATGCACTCGTAAGTTTTTTCGGTTGCGGCTGCAACAATTCAGACGTAGCATTGGACACACAGGTTCATAAGTTAAGTGGCCATGCTTTTCTTAGTTTCCTTGCAATCACTATCAAACAAATAGAATGCCCTTAATTATATAGAACCGAAGTGTATTTAGGCAGTTAGGCAAGATGCATCCTTTATAGTTTTCTCACAATCATTCTGATTTAGTGCAAGCAAAGTTTAAAAAATTTAAATGTTAGGGTGTCAATTGGATGAATATATGGTTGCTTTTATCCAAATTGATGGTTAATTTTTAATTAAGTATTTTGAATGATTAATTGGAAGAAAACACAGCAAATATGATTGGTATTAGTTGAGGTCCTTAAGGCTTGATATGCAATTTTAAGTAAGTTGTTTGATTTTGCAAGAATCAAAACTTATAGTTTTTTAAATTGAATGTATCTATATCATTAGAAAACTGCATAGTTTTTAAAATAAAAATTAAGGCATTCTTTTCTCTCTTATTTCTTCTCACTAGGTTATCTATCTTGGTAATCACTTTTATCACTACATTTTTCTTTCTTTGCATAGTTTTATCGCTACACGGTTATACTAGTATTTACTATGTAACGTTTCTTAAAAAAAATATACCACTATACTTAGTGTAGTGGTGCACCCCTCTATTTTGCTCTAGTTTCACCTTAGCGTTGCAGTAACTGCGGTTAGTGCCCCTAATGATACGATGTATTTTACTCTAGTTTCACCCTTAGCGTTGAAGTAACTGCGGTTAGTGCCCCTAATGATACGATGCGTTGTGATGCTATGAGATAAGATGAATGGCCCACGGAACTCTAATCTCGCCGGGTCTTTATGTCACGATCAGTATATTTATCGGTATATGGTGACAAGCTTTTCCGTTTGTTGAAGTGAAAGGAGTGCGTGTACCGCAGTATAGCTAGGACGGTGCATGCACCGGCTTGGAGAATGAAAAGATTTGCAATGATTGAGGTCAAGATCATTGCAAACTCACAGGGAAAAAATAGCTAACGGGATTGCTTTATTACTTTGCTACTAATTGATTTACTGGCCTAATTAGGTATTTGCTGGTTTTGGCAAGAACGTTTGTGACAAATAGTACTGGCCTAACGGTTATATTAGAAGCCATGCTCTCGGGCCTACAAAGTTCCTATCTCGTGGACTATCGTTTGGTTCCGATTATCTGTCTGGCCTAATTAGAGTCGGTACCTTGTTGTGTTTGTGTAATTAGGTCATGTTTGTCGTAACTCCAACTCCAATTTTTTTAAAATATAAGCTATGTATTGGGTCAGATATATTTTTCTATACTTCCATATTGGATCAACTTTAGTGCTATATTTTCACACTTTGACTATATTTTTTTTACCAACCCATTGTACTTTGGACTAAGTGGCCCACCTGCCTACCTCTTGTCTCTGTCTCTCTCTAGCCATGCATGGTGAGAGAGCTCGAGCTTGAGCCAAAGCTAGCATATGTGGAGGTGAAACTTGACAGAAATAGGGCCATCAACAATAGATCTCAATCTCCACATCGATGAGGTAGAGCTCGAGTTTGCTAGAGGCCACGTCGGTGGCCGGCGATCTTGACCTCGAGCTAAGGCTCTCGTATGTAGGGGCAGAGATCAAATAGATTAGGAACAACAACAATAAATCTTGAGCGTGTCTATGTCAACGTAGCTTGTACAGGGTTGTTGCTAGGAGAAGTGAAACTTAAGGTTGACCTGTACTGCATTATATGAGGTTGATCTTTCTCTGTCAACCGCGCTGGTCTCTATGTCACTTTTTGGCTCGAGCTTGATCTCCGCATTTAAGTTTTTTTAAAAAATGAATAAATATTGGCTGAATTTAAATATTTTTTTAAATTCATTTCAATGAAAAGTCTTGAATTTTGTAAAGTATGTTTAAACTCAACCAAACTTTGATCAAATTTAAAATTTGCAAGGTTGCCAAGGGTAAAATTATAGAAAAGGATATACTAAAATAATGATCAAGTATCTTTAAGCAAATAATCACGAAACTAGACTGTTCTATGTTAGAACTATAAAACTATACTGTCACGTAGGTAGGCAATCAAAAGTTTCAAATAATAAATCTGACCCAAGAGGCCTGGCCTTCAGCCAGCAAATGTGATCCAATTATATGGGCCAGGTACTGCAAATTTACAGGCTGATTTTCAGCTCGGCTCGGCCTAGCATGGGCCCATCAGGCCTTGGGAGCGTGATCCAGTGTGGGCTGGCGCTGCCCAATTTTTCTCTCTTTTCCGACAACACAGCATTGCATTTTGCACTATCCACATGATCAGGGTGAGAAAAACTCGTAGCTCGTGGCTGATCGACCTAAACTTACAGCTTTAATGAGTTAAGTTAAAGCTGGTATTTTAGCTCGTGAGCTTAACAAGTCAGCTCTTGAGCTCCTCTGTGCAAAGCATCACTATATTTTTATATAATTAGGGTTTCTTACCTGTCTCATAATTATATTTTATTAAGTTATTTGTTAACTAGCGTCTATTTATTATTTATTATATTAATATATAATAAAAGTGCTATAGCTTATTAAGATTAACGATCGGAGCTGAGCTAGCGTTAAGATAACGGGCTCAAATAAGCTGAACCTTTTAATGAGCTGAGCTGGCTCTTTATCCACAGCTAGACATGATCTTCGCTTTTAATTTTTAGTTACTAAACATAGCACAAACATAGTCACTTATAACGTGTGCACACCTGTCCTATAAGCTCACACATGTATATAATGTTTTTATAAGAAAGCCACAACAAACGACTTATTGTCGATAGATATATTTACTCTTGAATCTATCCTCAACAAGGAATTCAAATCTGAAGATTGGACCGACATATCTTAAGAAAGTCACAACAAACGTCTTATCGATGGATATATTTACTCTTGAATCTACCCTCAACAAGGAATTCAAATCCCTTCAAGAAGAAACAACGAATTTGGATATGAACTGAGCACATAAAGATCTAGAGACTGTCTAATGTCGTCTACACACAGGTGATTGCTTTCCTATCAATTGGTTTTCACACACTAGCACTATGCTCTGAAAGTATACTCAGAGTTGATGCAGTGCTTCTAAGCCAAACATCTGAAATAATTCAAGCCATATCACTGAAGCCACTAGTGATCAGTATTTCAGTAGCCACCAGTTTTTCCAAATCCACATATTTGAAGTTTGTACAACCACAATTTGATTCTAAAGGAAGAAGCTTTGCAAGTTGTGGTTCGTCTAGCTGTGCTATGAAGTCCCGAACACTTAAGACTGAAACATTTTTTCATCAGAAGTTTCTGATTTTCTTCAGTCGGTTTGCTGCACTTCCAAGTTGCCAAAGTATTTTCCCCTTCTCCCCTTGAGATGTTAACACCTTGCGTGCAAAGCACGGTCTTTTTTTTTGTGGATAATGCGTCCTGTTCTTTTTTAAGGAACGGATGAACGGAGAATGCTCACGTTTCCGGCTCTTAAACGGTACTTGTTAAAACCTTATATATAATTTCTTAGAAAAATATTTTAAATTTATTTTTCAAATTTATAATATTTAATAAATTTGTTTATACCCTGAAATAATTATAAAAAACATTCAGCTGTTCAACCATTAACTATCATTTTTCCCTTAATATCCAGAGGACCATGTAATTGAAACAAACAATATAGTCTAGTATGAATAACAAAAAACTTAAGATGGAGAGTAGTACATCATGTTCAGCTTATTTTATTTCTTTACTATTTTTTAAGACAATGTTTCTCCAAATAGTTTTATACTCTCTAAATTTCAAATTTTATATTATAAGGTGTTTTGATTTTTTTAAAGTCATTTTTTTAAAGTTTAATAAAAAGTTTGGTCATATTTATAGAAAATCATAGCAATATTTTTAAATATAACTATTACTTCTACTACGTCTAAAGTAAAAAAATTAACTTTAGAAAGAATAAAGACGTCTTGTGATATAAAACACAGAGAGAGAGAGAGAGAGAGAGAGAGAGAGAGAGAGAGAGAGAGAGAGAGAGAGAGAGAGTAAGAGAGTAATAGGTTAGTTGCTTGAGCCATTGCACAGGATTGACAGGAAGAATTTATTTGTGTTTGTGTCCAACTCTGAATTAAGACCAACCAACCATCCAGCCGCGACAACCTGTTGGCCGCTGCTCCGCGTGCGCACCCGACGGCGAACAATTTTATTCCCCTTCGTCTCGTCTCCCCTCCTCTCCTCTCGTCTGCTTCCCTCTCCACTCCACTCAACAGATACTTATTCGCAATAAAGAAAGGTGATTGATTGATCGATTCCTTCTTCCTTCCTTGCACATCTCCCACCCGTAGAGATATCACCTCCAATCTGGAATCTTTTTTTCCTGCACCAATTCCACACGTCTGGTTAGTTGATTCCTTGTCCAGTGTAGTATAGGATTCTTGCTGGTTGCTGCTCTTATTTTTGTGGCTATCCTGTGTTTGCTTGGATTGGTAGCGCGACCGCCGGCCTGGTCTTGGGGGTGGGGGTTTTCTTTGGCTAGGTATATCGATTGGAATCGACCTGGGTTCTGGGGATTCTACGGTTCTTGGGTTTTGCCGATTAAAAAAGGATCTTTTCTTGGAAAGCCAATTTGTGAGAGAGGATTTGGGTGTAGTTGCAGACCTGGATTGTCAATTGTGAGCTAGTTGGAGTGTTCAGTTTTTTTAGTCTCGTTTTTATGATTATTACTAGACAAAAATTAGAGCATAATAAGATTGAAATAGCTTCTAGAGTTTTGGAGTAGAACTTGCCATAGTTTGCTTGTCTGGTCTCTCTGGTTTTGCCATTGGCAATTGTCACTGATCCTAGTCTTATTGAAGGAAATTGATTTGTTCTTGCTAGGTTTAGCTGCTTCCGAAGCCAAACTCGGGCCAAGATGGCAGAGGTAAGGATTATTCCGTCTGTGTTTCATTATGAATCCAGTGAATTATGCTGCTGTTTTGCTTACGTTGAGCATTAGAACTTAGAAAGAGATGGTCGGGGTGGTTTTGTGTAGGATGGCTATCCAGTCAAGCTGCATATATATGATCTTAGCCAGGGGATGGCGCGGCAATTGTTGACAACTATCCTTGGCAAGGCTATTGAGGCAATTTGGTGAGCATCACTAAAACCTAGGGCATTTGATGTTACTTTTTATAAGAAGACCAAATCTTGTACATTTTCCTTTTCCTCTACCTGACGATGAAATTGGCCATGATTGGGGACTTATGCTTTAAGCCATGAGTTATGAATACATGTCTGTAATTGTACAAACCTTTGCTCTGGTTTTAGTTATGTTTCTTGGGACCTCAAATTTACCATGCCAACTCATACTGGCCGTCAAAATTTGGCCTTGTCAACATATGTTTTTGTTCTTGCTTTTTCATGAGTATTAGACGTACTGCTATTTTGTGCAAGAAAATTTGTAAATGAGCTCTGCAGTCCTTCCTTGTGCATCCTACGACTACATGATGCAGCTCTTTAGACTATATCAAAAGTTACAGTTGTCTTGTGCAAGCTATAAATTTCTGGTTATATATACCAGCAATCTTGATACTATGTTTGCAAAAATCTCCTTCTTAATGTGGTGAGCACAGCCTCTATTGATTTAAGAAAAATAGCTTTTGTTCTGATTAAGTCAAAATTAGGCAGCATTATTGTTTCATACCTACTAGTTCTCTTATTATGGGAAGTAAGTTTTGCTACCCCTGCTAGCATTGTTGATTTGTTGGTTCTTATGGCAGTTTGGCAACAGCAGCAACTGTATAGGAAAAATTATACCAAATTCACTAATAAATCAGCTATTGCATGCATACATCGTACAGGAGGCATCTTTAAGCTTGTCTTCAGTCCGTTCTTCAACATCTTGTAGTTTCAGTTGATGGAATAAACTGCAATTGTTGACGCTCTTGAATTATATCCCACAATATTTTCTTCTGACACAGAGATGCCCTATCATCGCAGGCATACAGGTATAGTAGTCTATGAGAGGGAGTACTTCTTTGGTGGCGGCATTCAGAAGGATCATCCTGGAAGAACACAATTTGGAACCCCAGTCCGAGTCGAAGATCTTGGGGTCACCCATATTTCCAGGGAGGTGTTTGAGGACTTCCTATGGGGGATCAGCCCAAGGTACACTCTGGCGACCTACAACCTCCTCAGCAACAACTGCAACAACTTCACCAACGAGGCCGCGCAGTTCCTCGTCGGCTCCGCCATTCCTAGCTACATTCTGGAGCTGCCGAATGAAGTGATGAACAGTCCGATAGGCGAGCTCATAAGTAAGATTATAATTCTAATAGATCTCCCTCTACCTTGTCCAGTTAAAAATTAGAACTTTGCAGCAAAATTGTGCGTTCTAAATTATACAAACTTGATTGTTTTGGGTTTTCAGTGCCGATGATTCAGGAGTTGGGGACAAGCTTGCAAGCCGGAACTGCTCCTCAGCCGCTGCAGTTCAAGCCTGATCCTCCTGCAGCAGCGGCGGCGGGGGTAACGGCGACGCAGTCACCATCGGGTAGCATCCATGTCTAGCCGAAATCAACCGCCGCAGCCGACAAAAAACGGACGTTGACAACGGCCGCAGGATTCCACCGGCGTTACAGCCTGCTCCGGTGGTGGCGGAGACGGCGCCAGAACCAGTAGCAGTAGCTGAAGTGAGTACGGTTGCGGCGGTGGTGGTGACGCCTCCGGCGGATCCCCTCCGGGAGGCGAAGAACCGGGTGCAGGAGGAGAATAAGAGGGAGTTCGCGGCGATCAAGGCGACGGGCGCCGTGCAGGCCGGCGAGGCGGCGGCCCTCGGGACGAGGAGGGTGATGGAGCGGCACGGGCTGCGGCGCGCCCCTGCCACCACTGCCGGTGGCATGCAACGCGGGTAGAACGGATACTTTCCAAATGATCGAGCATGTTCGCGGTATATATGTGCAAGAACAGTGATGCTCGTTGCGTAGATCCATTTCTTTACACTCTCATCAGATCTTTCGTATTCGTAAAGCTGAAATTTCGTAGGAAATGATACAAAACTGTATCGAATTCTTCGGAAACAATACAAAATCGTATAGGAAGGATCGGGAAATACGAGTACACGGATGCAGGATGTTGGATTCACAAGCTTACTATGGCTTGAAACATTCAGAAGGGGTCACACTTACACAAGCTGATACAGACAAATACTAAAATAATAATAAAAAGGAAAAATTAAATAAGAAAGCGATCACCGGAGCGGCGAGCCCACCGGCCGGCGGCGGCGCTCACCTGCTCGCCCAGGCGGCGAGCTGCGCGGGGTTGACCACCCCGGGCAAGCGCGCCCCGCCGCCGTGCACCAGCACGGCCACGGCCTCGTACCTGCCTCCGCGGTGGCCCTCCTCCGGCGTGCCCGCGTCCGCGTCCGGGCGGGGTGGACGGCCCCCGAGTAGTACCCTCTCGCCGAGCACCGTGCCGGCCGTGAGGAACTCGTGCGCGAGGTACCCGGCCAGCAGCCTGTTCCCTCCGCCCCCGCAGGCGCCGGAGTCCGTGTCCGGCGATCCCCCGTCCCTGCCCTTGCGCTTCCTCGCCGGAATCCGCCCCTGCTGCTGCTGGTGCTGGGCCTCCATCCCCGGCCGGCGGGCAGACACGCTCCGTGGAAAAGACCAGAATGCCCCTCTTCTCCCGGCCCACGCCGACGAAAGTAGCAAAGCAAACCACCGCGAGCTAACAGACACGACCGAGTGAGAGAGTGGTGCCGTGTTTGAGGAGCCGAATTTTGTGGGGGGAAGACGACGGCGAGGAGTTTGGTTGAGACTGGAGTGGGTTCGCCCGAACGGCACGCCAAAACCGCCTGTCTTCCTGCCTGCCTCACGCTCGTCATGAGTTTTGTGATGGTCAACTGGGCACGCAAAACACGCCCAAAGTATATTAAACAAAACAAAGAAGTGTGATTTGTGAAGGATAGTTTTATGGGCTACTGGCCCATCACTGGTCAGACCCCGGCCCATATTTACAGGCCAATCGGGCCTAGTTATCTTGTATCACGGCCCAATCCAGAAGTTCAGGACAATCGCGGTTTTCCTATACATCACACGGCTGATTTTGGGGGAGAAATGACCAGAAATTCCTAACCTTGCGATAACACATCGTTTTTTTTAATCCATGTAGTGGAGGGAACCTGATAGTCCCAAATTTATCTGTGGACATTTATTTTTTGGGTTATTTGCTAGAAATTCTCAATACTGAAAATTTTAGATATTGCTTGGATAGTAACATTGAGATCTCCGCATGAATGCAAAGCTTCTAATGCCCGATTTAATGGTAGAACTGTTGATATCGGGTCATATTTGGAAAGAAACATTGTTTTTCATGTTGCATTGAGCTGCATTTCATTAGTCCAGAGAGTTAGTTGTCTACGCAGTTATGCAGAAGCTACTAAGCTATAGTACGTACGTGATTGAAGACACTGTATTTAGCCAGCTGCATTACACATTTTTATTTGTAAAGAAACTTTTTTTTCCGTCAGATTGAGCTGCATTTCATCAGTCCAGAGAGTCGTATTTCTCTATGCCGAAGCTACTAGGCTATGGTATGCTATGTTTTGCCTGATTGAAGATACTGTATTTGGTCAACTGCATAGTATACAGCATATTTTGCAAAGATGTATAAGAGCACTTGTTCGTTTCTTATACTAATTGTGCTTCCATCACCAGGTTTTGCAATCCAGGGAGTTTTAACAAACGCATGCATGAGATAGCATTGGATTCTGATGGCAAGAGGATATTAGTTACGTCGGGTCCTCAATCACCCAAACTTGCAGGTCCATTTTGCAGGAGTGATACCAAGGCCATGAAAGTGGGCTGAGGACACTTGCTCATAATGCATCTATCACAGGCGTTGATCGGCACTTGGCGCTGCCAATGTACGTTACTGGTTCTGCAGACAGCTCTGTCCGAATCACATCTATTCTATGATATCTGTGAGAAACAGATTGCTCAATGCAACCACATATGTGACCAGTGGTGTTCCAAATGATGGCCCATCTTCCTGAATTGGCCTCTGTATTTTAAATCCCCAGTGCGTGCAGCGTGCTTCTATCCCTGCCATGCAGATGCACTGAACCAGTGTTACTTGGACACCGACACGTGTGTCGAATTCTGACTTGGACTCGCGTGTCCGATTCAGCACAAAAGAATTGGACACGTGAATTTCTCGCTGGAATATTAGACATGGGTGTCAAAATCCAACTTGGACTCGAGTATCCAGGTAACATTGACACTGACGGAGTTGTCATGTCCGTATTAGCGGCATTCGGTTTTGCATGGGAGATGTCCTGCGTTGGAGAGCTTCTGAACTTTTTCGCTGTAAAGCAGATCAAACGTTCTGTGATCTATACAAGTAGGATTTGGGAATTAAAATTGCAAAAGGCAGGTTTCGTCTAAAAAATGTAAACAGTTTTGTAATCTTCATAAGGCAGCTGCTGATGAACAGTGTGTGGTGTCAGCCTTTTGTTTGTTGCGACATTGGAGCCTAGCATTTGAACCATACTCGTACTACATGATAGTACAGGGCCCAAGTACTAGGCGAACTGTGCCAATGTATGGAGGAGCTAACATTTGTCGCATCGATCTGAGAGTATCGTTTGATCGATGGGGCCAACCAAGTTGGCTTCTCCAAACAGGTGTGCCTGTTCTTGGCTTCTTGCTTGTGCTTTTGTTGTGGTGTATAAAATTGTTTCTCAATATTATCAGAGTTTATACACATTAATCAATACATGAAGTCTACGTGTGGGTCAATGGTCATCTCTGACATGCTGAGTTTTTCCTGTCCAAAGAAATCAGAGCAGCAGAGTCGCGGTTAAGATTGAAAGGGTGCTGTATTGTCAAACATGATTAGAATTGTACTCTGGAGCAAACCAAAACAGACACGTACTCTTTCAGGCAACCATCAATATGTCCATCATAATATAATTGTTGCTCCTTCCAAAGAAGTAAATTTGTTCGGTATCTTTTGCTGTTCATGAATAGGCCCTGCCGCTGCTTTCATTTATGTTACTGGTAAAAAACACTCGATAGCTTGTGTACGTGCTACATGTATACTAGCTGTATGCAACTTGAGCTGAGCTGTTGATTAGGCTGCAATCCTCAAACTAGTTCTAAAGTGATGGAACACTGATGAAATGAAATGGACGATCTAAGTTGATTAACGTGATAAATTTATATTTTAGAAAATAAATTTAACAAATTATCTGTAACAAGGGATCTATTTTCAGAAATATATTATCAGAAATCATATTTTTGAAAACTTGAAGCTTAAAACAAGCAGATTATTGTTGATATGCACAAGGAAAACAGTGTGGTTGAGAGAAGAGAAAACAAGATTGAGAATATACATAAAATGAAGTGAATTATTAGTATATAATTAATTAAGTATTTATTATTTTAAACTCAAAAAATTAGATTAATATAATTTTAAAGCAACTCTTACATAAATTTTTTAATAAAAAATACACCGTTTACAAAAAAAAAGAGAAATTTTATTTCTGTCTCTCTCCCTCCAAGGCGCAGGATAGGGTGTGTTCGGCACCCTCTTATCTTACCTTTTACTTTCTAGTTTTTAAATCTATATAAAATTTGCTTTAAAATAATATTAATTTATTGTAAAATTTTAATTAATACTTAATTAATTACACGCTAATTCACTCTTGTGTGTCAGGATGTTTGCAAATCTGAAAAAAAAATTAAAAAAACATACCAAGGTCGAGAAATGTACTGTGGAAAAGGTAGAAGACGTGAACACGGACGGCCAAGCACACCCTCAAGCTTCTTAATTTGTGAGCTGGCTAAGCTGTCACGTACAAATTCAATAAGCTATGACTTCTCCGGCCCAGAGCAGAGGACAGAGGTCACATCCTGAAGCTGTTGGCTTGCATGCATGCCATGTTCTAGACACCGTCAATCACACTCATGCTCATGCACAACATCAATACCACGTCATGTGGTTTTGGTTAGCATTTTCTGGTGGATGTTAAGCATGAATTGATAGAACACTGGTGAATGTGATGTTGCCATTGTCTCTTGTGTGCCCTTGTGGCAGATGAACTGGTACCAGCCATGTTCTGCAGTCAGCTTTCCCACATTCATATGCTATTTGCCGAGAAGAACCACTAATCTGATACGTGCTTTTCGTCACTAATGACTAATTAACTCCTTAGTGATGTGGTACAAGGCGAGAGCAATGAACTCCATCATCGCTGCGTGTTGTCTCATATTTTTGCCAAAAATCTTTTTTCCTTGTTTGAGTCGATTTGATGCGAGGAGGGGTGCAGCTAGATCCAATTTTGAGCATTACTTCCGGTCCACGGAGCTCAGAAATGTCCACCGACTGGCTGATTTGGCCGTTTCATCTGACAACCCAAGTTCGCCGTGACGCTTTACTTTGAGCACGAGAGCCACTGTATCTGAGCACTACCGAGCCACAATAAGAGCTTTTTGGAACGAAGAAATTTTGGAGAAAAAGTATCAACTTAATTTAAAAGAATACTTCCAATATAAGTTATTTGGTTGGTAGAATTACTTCAAAGAAAATACATAGGAGATATAAAAGTTTTTGGATGAATTTTAACATGAGCTCTGACCTTATGTTTGAAATTCCTTCGAGACTTCCAATGTATTTTCTCTCTCTCTCCCTATTTTCTATTTTCTGTCTAACAAATTATCATATATCTTAATGTTTGTGTGTTTTTTCTATGATACTAAATACATATTTTGAGCAATTCATGTAGTATTATTTTCTGTAGGATTTTTTAAGGGAATTTTCTATAGGGTTCAATATTGTGATATCGCAATCTTATGCTTTTTCTGTCCTTGTCTTTTAGGAATCATGCGTTCCAAAGTGTACTAAAATTCATATATTCTAAAAGAGTCCTGGTAGGTACTTACTCTGTTAAATAGTATAAGCATTGAGTTTTGTTCAAAAAAAATTCTTATACTACTTGTTAAGTTAACCACCTCTTATCCAATTTTTTTTATCTTGTCATCAACCATCCTTTTACTTTCAATCAGTCTTTATTAAATTAAGAACACTTAAGTCTTCTGTCCTTAGCATTAATCTATAAACATGTTTATATTGTTAAACGGAGAGAGTAATAGCCGTGGATCGAGCTATATGTCTCACACTGTGAAATTGCTGTCTTCTGAAGCAGTCCATAGCTTACGGTCATCGCTCATCTTCGCGCTGACGTAGCTGTACGCCGTGACGGCCCGTCGGCGGCGTGCACTGTGCACCGTGTAGTTCTGCCACGACGGGAACGACGCCGCGCGCGTGCGCGGCGTGGCATGGCGTGGCGTGGCGTGGCGCGCTGGTTGTGTATTGTCACTTGTCACGTACGGCGCGCCACGGTGGCGAGCCGCGGCGGGCGTGCGTGCGTGCCCATGCCGCGCTTGCTTCGCTTACGCACGGATCAATCGCGAGAGCGACGGCGCGTCCACCTGAGCCGCAGTGGGCGCGATCGCATGCATGTGCATCGCCGTCGCGCGTGCATAGCATTGACGAACAGTAGTTGATCTGATCGTCTCCCACGCGACGCGAACGCATGCCATTGCCATGGCAGGGGCGGCAATCAATGGCGCCTTTCTGCCTCCGTTTCTCGGTGAATTATATTTCAGAGAAGACGACCCAGCCGTTGCCGTTGCCATTGGGGCTCACTTTCAGCATGCATGCGACCACTGCATCTGCTAATCATGCATGCAGAGTCCACATAACAGATGCTAGCTAGCTCTCATGTGAAACCATGACTGAATCAATCAATTGATTTACTGATCGATGCTGCAACCGAAGATGGTCAATGGTGCACAAGGAAATTGGTGTTTTGCGTTCACTTCACGACTCTCTGCATATATATTTAGCTACCTATTCAGTGATTAACCACAAATTGGTTCCTTGTTTGGTGCAATCAACTCCGATCGCTTAATTACGCCATCAGCGATCACTCTGTATTTGTCTTAAATACATGATCAATTTCCATGTGATGATGTGATGTGGATGGCTGGGTGATCCCTGCCTATGACCACAGAGAAAATTAATGAGCTACGAACATTCAATTAATCGATCAATCAGTGATCAGTGCCAGCAGCAACAGCTTGTTGCGTAAGTGCATGAGCAAGTGGATGCTTGCTTGCAGAAAGCAGCAGCAGCAGTGTATTGAACAAAGCAGCTTTGCAGGCATGGGCAACGGAAGATGCTCTTCGTGCATGGGCGTCTATTAATACAACACGTACTGTTCAATTAATACTGACGATTCGACACAAATCACTTCCCATTGATGCCCGGCCCCTCCTACATCTATTCGCTTAATTAACCGACACCAAATGGATGATCACTGGTTCACGTCGTCAATGTGCATCCTAGATGTAGTGGTATGAGATATAGCATATATATCTTCCTTATTAAAAAAATTAGAAGACCTTGCTTGTGTTGCTTCCAGTACTACTATCAATGGTGTCTACTTAATTAGAAAATTTTATGGTGCTCAAGAGGTACAGGATGTTTTAATGTAAATTTTGATACCTCCTGCTAATTAACGTATGGAGAGATATCAAAATTCATATTAGAAAATATGCTACCTTCTAAGAACGGTAAAATCACTCATTTAATTAACCTCATAGATGGAGCAAAGTAATCGTTGTCCATAACCACTTTTGTTGTGTACCAAAAAGCTTTTACAACTAACATGAGTCTCACCTAATAAACAGTGACAAAAAGACATATGTATCAGGAGTAGTAGATCTAAACAATGACAAATAATCAATTATCCACCGTATGATCAATTAATTAGTAGACGATTACTGATTTTTTTGGCATGCATTCACTGACCAATATAATGTATTATGCATGAAAAGAGATTACCCCGTTTGATTTATTTTATGTCGTAGATTATCTACTTGATTATACTTTTAGAAAATAAACTTAACAACCAATTAAAAAATGATCCAAACAATACTTAGAAATTTTTTTAAAAGAACATATTTTTTAAAAATATAAAGTAAATAGTTTGTTTCAATAATTTGATGAATATGTAAAAAAAATAGGGTCTAATTATGTGAGAGACAGATCGACGCTGAACCATCCATCCATGTATTTGTCACCTTCTGCTTTTGCAACAGTATTTGCGCAATATAGCCAAGTTAAACTGATGAAATGATAATTGTGACATGTGTGACAGCTCAGGCATATTTTCCCCTTCTGCTGCATGCACATAAGCTTCATCTGAACAAACAAAAAAATTGAAATAATCGGAGCTAGCTTTTCATGTTAGTTAGCATGCAGATTGCAGAGCCAGCAGACCCTGACCTGTTGGAAGACGACTATAGGTTGCAAACGTTATGTGACAGGGAAATTTGTATCGTCTTCTGTACACTACAGAAGCAGCAGCAGTAGTACAGTGTAGTATGTGGTATGCGTGCGTGCATGCAGATGAGCATACACACTGCTGTGCTGCAAAGGGCCAAAAAGATACTATGGCCCCGTTCGATTGTGATTAAGGAGCTGAGATGACCTATGGTTGGAAAAATATTTGTTTTTAATATTTTTAAGTAACTTTTACGATGATTTAAAAAAAGCACACCATTTTAAAATCTTAGAAAATGTGGTTATGGAAGGTTGAAAAGTAGCCTATTGCTTAAACAAACAGGGCCATAGGATGTGACAGACGACGGTCTGCCTTTGTCTTAAAGTAAAAATTAGTTTTTAATTTCAAATTTTGGTTTTAAGAATAGTTTAGGTATGTCCTTTTCTTGTTCTTAGTACATAAATAACGGTGTGACGTCAACATTTACAAAAAAACTGGCATGTATAATTTTTTAAGATTTGTAGCAAACAGAAGGAGGAGAGAGAAGATTGATGCTTGTTGATCGATATACAGTCCATCCGTAACACTTTACATACATGACGTTTATAGAATCAAATTATTGATTATATGAATTTATTTGAGATAACCTATTGCGTATGGCTCTAGTCTATGTTGTCTAGATATGACGATTATATAGACGTCAATCATCTAAAATACCACCCATGCTCTTAGCAATATGAAGATATCTCCTAAATTTAACTATAAAATCAAATTCTGTGAAATCCAAAATCAGCTACAGCTCTTTCCCAATTAAGCTGCCAAGAACAAACTATATTGACTCGTACGTTAAAATGGTTTTTTGGGCGTGGATCAAGTCGTATTTTCCACAATCAGAGACTGTAATATGTACCCCATGAACGGAAACGGAGATGGCGATCGATGAATCCTTGCGCGTGAATTGATCCATCGGTAGGTTCGATCAAATTACTGCACCCAAATTGGCGCGTAGGCGAGAGAGCGAGAGCGAGTTGGTCGCGTGCTGTACTGTGGTGTCGTCGTCGCCGGCCGGCCGGCCGGTCTGACCGGGGCGCGTGATGCTCGTGCCGAGCATTAGTTCAAGAGTTGGTCGCGTCGATCTCGCCGGCGTCGCTGCCGCCGCCGCAGTAGCAAGCAGACGCCTTTTGCAGCAGCAGCAAGTAGCCCAGCTGTTGCTGCATCTGGTACCCAGCCTTTCTCTGAACCTAGCAACGGGACGGGAGTGATGGCTATGCACAGGTGTCAAATTTTCAATTTCACCCATTATATCGGGTACCGATGAAACCGAAAATTTCGGTCCGAAATAATTCAAGGTTTGAACAGATTTTTTTACTAAATTCAAAAAAAATCTAAAATTCTGAAAATTTTGGCTTAAATAGTTTCCTGTGGGGGGCCAAATGCCACCGAAAAATTTCGTCCCGCGATTTTGAACCCTGGCTATGCAATGGTTACCTAGCTCACTCTGTGCCGGCCATCGCAATGCATGCATGGGAGAAACCGGACCACCTGAACCGAGATCAGATATTCAGATCATCAGAATATCAGATCAGTTGGAGAAAAATGGATCTGCCCTGTGGAGCAAGCATCTCTAGCTACATGCATTTGTTGTTGGGGCGTTGGAGATCGAGATGCATTGCATACATCGTACACACACTTCAATTCGTTTCTTGTCTGACAAAGGTGTTCTGACCGATTGCTACTTGTCACAACATGGTATTTAAATCACTAGTACTTTGTTTCCCCTCAACTGACCTTATACTGTCGTAAACATGATTCTAGAAAATACAGAAATAATATATCATGCTCTTTCTGGTTGATATGGGGTCGTCAGGTCATCTCGACGTATGATCTAGATAACACCTTGAAATCTCAACGAACTAGATTAACAAAACATCTGCCCATGCCGAGACTCGAAATCCTATTAGGTTTCAAAACACGGGAATAGCAGAGCTGTCGACGGTTCATAAGAAATAAACACGTAAATTTTAAAGGATGCTTTCTTTTACTGGAGAGACTAGAGAGATAAAGATGTGGAAAACAGAAAATACGAGGTATGATTTTTTAAAACAAATTTTTTATATACAATCTAAAAAAAACATAAAGCGTGCGTGTGGAAATAAGAGGTTAGGAAGAGAAGGAATCCAACGCACCCGAACAGACACTCAAATCGTTAATTACCTATTCCCAACGCCCATCCGTGTGTTCGTCCATGCATCATGCCATCGTCGATTCGCCATTATCATCATCATCAATTGGCCGTACTTGTGAAGGAGGCGGTCAGCAGCTAGCCAAATTGATAATTGGACACGAAAGGCTGCGTAGTTGCAGTGCAGTGCTAGCTATAAAAGCTCCCAACGAGTGTACGTGCATGCCTCCACCGTTTATTACGTATCAATGTTGGTAACTGACCTCAAATCATGAGGGTTCATTTGGGCATGTTTAATTAACCGGAAATTGATACTCCTAGTTTGATACTACCCTGTCCTCTCTGTCCTATGATGAGACTACTTATATGATTTAAAGTTTTTAGAGTACTATTTTTTTTTCTCATACCAACGCTCGTTCAAAATTAAGCTCAACCATTTCACTTCCAAACACCCCTCATTTAATAACTGGCATTTAGATAATTTCTTTTCATCGGTAGTTATTTGCTCTACGCATGCTAGAAATGCTCTGAATGTGAGCCGGAGATAGTACTATGTTTACTTATTGGGATGCGTATTTAGGTACGTACTGCTTATTGGAATATAAACATTCTTTTATTCCTTTGGATTGAGCTCCAGCCTTGGCACCATAACCACACTCAGTGGCAGTGGCAGAGAGAGGGAACGGTCAGTAGTGGCCTGGCCCCCTTCAACAATTTCTTTTATATATAATTATCTAGTTCATTAAATGATTAATCTAAGTAATAGTGTATTATGTTCTCTTAAAGGTTCTTAGGCCTCTTCTACGTCTAAATTCTGGCTCCGGAGCTGACCGCTCTGATATGCATTTCCATGTTTGTATTTTAAGTCATCAACTTTACGTGACACTGTAGGTGGAACCCACCTGTTAGGCAAAGGTGTGGCTAACTAACAGCCTAAAACCTATAATTTTGTATTTTTTTACTGAAAACCTATCTATGTTTTTTTCGAGAGAAAGAGGCAGAAGCTTTGCCGTTCATTATCAGTAGGGTGAAAAGGGGAATTCAGTCCATAGAAACAGAAGGGTTACAAGACGATAATTCTCCCGCAGAGGGGCATTAGCACCGAAAGGGGAAAAAAAAGGCAGCAGAGGCTCTAGCCACCTAATGCTTGCTCTCTATCCTGGAACAACTCCTTTGCCTTGTCCACCACCTCTGACACCAAAGACTAGACATGGTTGAAAATTCGATCATTCCTGTGTAGCCAGATACACCAAATTGAGTAAAAAATGATTCTGTCAAAAAAAAATTGGTGTTCTTTCACCAGTCTTTCTCTGCGCGTCGTCCACCACCGTAGGAAATCACCGGCAAATGGTTGAAGTCCTAACCTGGAGAAGATGAACTCCATACTTGTCTCGCAAATGGGCAATCCATCAGGAGGGGGCTCGCCATTTCTTCCTCCGAGCCACACGTCGGATAGAAGATGCTATTTGGCCATCCTCTGAGTAGTAGTTTTGCTATACAATCGACTCAATATGTAGTTTTGTGGTGTAGTCAAAATATCTGTAGTTTAATAAAAATTTTCTCAAAATACTACTATAATTTCTACAAATAGTTAAGATCTTAATAACTCTGTCTTTGGTTTCTTCTCACTTTATCACTACACCCCCTAGACAAAGAGGAAATCCTCTCCCATTTTCTATTAACAGAAATACTAAGCAGTAACATAGTTTCCAGTAATAAGAAACTAAAGTTAGGGTACTTTTATTTTATTTTAATGTAACTGGATGAGCTCAATTTTTTTTTCTATTATCTTAAAAAAGAAGTTAGGCTACCAGAACAGAGCAACATCACCAGGCCATCCCATCACCCTGCAATCACAATGCACTCAACAACAGAGATTAAAACACCAAATTGAGTAAAAAATGATTCTGTGAAAAAAAAAGGGTGTTAATTTCACCAGTCTCTCTGCACGTCGTCCACCACCGTGAAATCACCGGCAAATGGCTGGGTATCCGGTGGTTGAAAGTCCTAACCTGAAGAAGATGAAGATGATCTCCATACTTGTCTCGCAAATGGGCAATCCATAGTTATATTATGTTGATGTAAGTGGCTGAGCTTAATAAAAATTTCTCTTATCTTAGAAAAGAAGTTAGTCTACCAGAACAGAGCAACATCACCAGGCCATCCCATCACCCTGTAATCGCAATGCACTCAACAACAGAGATTAAAACAAATCTGGGCTGATCATATACACAATCAGGCTGCCAGAGCAATAAATAACAGAGGCAATAACATCCGGTTAACAAAACATAAAACTTCCTATCCTCAAGAACAAAGCTTGTCCATCCAGCATTGCTTTGGTCTAGAACAGCATGCAACAGCTCCGTAGATCGAAATGCATGATCACAAAAGAACAAAGAGGTCGAGAACCATATTACTTCGCTTCAGATTCTGTTTCTTATGGAATATAATCAAGTAGATTTATTAATTGCATGCTACTGATTATATATTATGGTACACACATTACATAAGGTCGTTGTGTACTACGCTTTCGCGAAGCATGCATGGAGGCATGGAGGCATGGAGACACAGAACAAAACACTGTGGTTCGCTCGAAACCTATCGATGGGAGTGCACATTCCAGTACTCCACATCTGTCGATCGAGCCCCTATATATATATATACATATATGCAATGATCAAGTTCTTCAAATAAGTTGGGAATACTACTAAGTATATATGCTCACAAACTATAAGCTATAGCAGCTGTGAACGGCTGAACGCTACTGCAAGCTCGATCGATCAGTCGGCCGGCGTGGTGGGAGGTGGAGGACGTATTGTGGGTGCCACCACCACACAAAAGTAAGTATATAATCCTACTACATTCACTGCCCCGAGCCTACTCGGGTTGGGGTTGGACCTCAATTTTTGGCCTGAGTAAATAAAATTCCGCATAAATGTTAGGGGCAATTACAGCTTATTTCGGTTTTCAGCTTTAATTGTGATTTTACCCATGTTTCTCTGACTTTATAATTCTATCTTATTTTTTAAAAACTAAATCTTGTGCTTCCTCCGTTTCCGTTAAGAGAACTTAAACAATGTGAAAATTCATATCCAAACAGGAGTAAAGTTCATGTCACAAATGTGAAAATTCATATCCAAACAGGAGTAAAGTTCATGTCACACTCGTGCTTGCCCTCATTTTTTTTAAATGCATACGTGAAAATTCTTGTCAAAGTTGAGGCAAAATTCATGTCAAAAATACCCATTTCTAAAAAAAATTATGCAAAAGACGCACATACACACACTATTATGCACACCCACAAATATACCCCTTAATACGCATTACAAGAAAAAAAACAACAGCCACTAAATTCCTATTAACAGTACAACCAGGATTTCAACCAATCATATAACCCCACCACTACATAATTATTGTCCCCTCATGTCAAAATGCTTGATATCAAAACAAGGGGTAAATAGTCTCAGAAAAGTAAGGTCTATATGTCTTTTGACACCGTTAAGTGCTTTTAATGGAGTATGGGCAAATACAAGCTTTTGTGTTTTAACCAGGGTTTCAAAACCTTTCAATCATTGAATACCAGACCCAAGGTTTCATCCATCACTGCGGTTACTACTTGGTTAGGATGAGAACGGTGAAATTTAGTCAAATTTGCCAGACCACTGAATTTTAATTTGACTTTTTTGAACTTGACTGCCGGTTTACAAATCAGTTTCTCAATTCGTACAGGTTCTATAAAGCTGACAACCATGATAATCGAGCTGTTACCGTCATGTTTTGAAACATTGCCTTGAACAAGTTTCCGGTCAAGTACTTCCTCGAGTTAAATTTGAGATATTGCAGTGGATCATGGAAATCATGTTTCGCCTAGACCGATTTTGCATATTCGGTATCTAAATTAGTCTGCTGCCTTTTCTTCTGAAACTAAGTGTCTGACAAATATATTATTGCTCCTAGGATACATATGCAAATGAAATTAATTTAAATTTTTAGATAATTGTCACCACTAAAAGTCCCACGACCGGGAGGGACGACGGCTCGGTCACGCGAAGGCCTAAAAGGTCTGCTTATCTCCAATGCAGGTCCTTAAGCATCGAGATTCGTGAGCGTGTCAGTCAATTTGACTCTATAATTGATAAGAAAGTGAGATGAGCGGGTCCGATACAGACGCTCGCTATTGGCTGGCTGCCGATAGGTTCAGGATGCTTTTCGATCGGCTGGGGAGCCGATGTGCACAGGTATCGATGAGGGGTCGACCGCAGAGCCGATGGAGGAACCAGGGTATACTCAGAGGATATCGAGGCGTACGGGATTCCTCCGGATAGCCGAACAGTGATTCATCGGCTGGAAAAACCAATGAAGGCACATGCGGCCCAGGCAAGGAGTAGTATAAAAAGGCACGGGCTGCAAAGCCGATGCCGCTCTGGATATACAGCATGAGACCCGTCATCAACACCGAACCTCGAAGATCGGACCTAACCGAGACAGTACGAGGCCGGGGCCAGCGGCGATGATACGGAGGACGCCGGATCGGTTATGCCGTAGCAAGGATAGGAACGAATCCATCGGCTAGCTGAGCCGATGAGGGGACACATCTCTGAAGGCGGGTGCGTATCGGCTGGGGGACCAATACGTTTGGCGTTACGCGTCAAGAGACGTCTCTAAAGGCTGATGCACATCGGCCTCTCGGCATGGATAACTCATCGGCTAGCACTCCGATGATACGCCGTGCAGAAGACTATAGGCCTAAAGTTCGATCTACCGTCGGCAACTCCGTAGGTCGGACCTAATCGATGCAGCACGAAACTGACGACGGCAGAGGGAGCTTATTGGGCCGATAGGTCCTGCATGGACGTGATGTGATACGTTTGATTGGCCTAAGAGGTCGGACCTAACCGATGCAGCCTCAGACAGACCAGGACATATCGGGATGGTGACGAGACTTACCCTTTCGTCGGAGATCAGACTTAACCGATGCAGCCCCGCGTCGAGAGCCAGAACCCGCCGGTAAAACCTAGATGAACTAGGGTGGCGATGCGCCGAATTTGTATATGATCGAGAAATATCTTATATGTTTCCAGGGGGTCTATATTTATACCCTGGATTTACAGACAGAGTCCGACGCGTCTACAACCATCGGACATTATTTCCTAATAAGAACAAAGTAAAATATTTCTAAAGAAGTTAACTAACCAGCTAAACCTTCCTAATTAAGTAAGATTATAATTTAAAAAACAAACATCCTGCCGTGGAGTCCACAACTCTTTCGTAAACCCAGTTTCATCTGAATAATCTTTTAATTTGTAACCGAGTCTTTCTTTGCTGCAACCTGATCGGCTTCTCCACTGTAGCTATCGGATCTTCTTTTAGTCAACCTGATCCTTTTCCTTTCTTTCCTCGGGCTTGTCGGACCTGATCCCGATTAGACAATCCCCTGTCTTTCAAACCAATCCAATCTTCTACTAATCTGATCGGTTTTTCTACAGTTCCGATCGGCTTTGTCTCAGTATCTCTATCGGCCGATGACTGCATTAAACTCTCCATCGGACCTCTCAGCCGATTGGCTCTAGCACTATCAGATCTCTTAGCCGATCGGCTTTAGCACCTATCGAATTGTCTAGATTTTGACGTTAACAATAATGGAGATGAAATTAAGATAGTATGACACAAACAAAATATTTTATATGATCTAATAATGTAACTTTTTATAGAAAAATATAATTTTCAATTCCTTTTCATATGACCATAAAGGAAGGGAGACTTAGAATAAGTTTGATTGACAACGACCCTGACCAGCACGCCATGCTGGTTTCTCCCACGTCCTAAAAGCAAAAGAGCAACCATAAATTTTTCATAGTTTGAAAAATAAGAGAAGTACTTAAGTGCAGTGGTGAAGTTATCGACATGAGCTCATTCATTAGGGTTTAAATCTTTATACCCTCTGAGTATCCTGGGTGTTACCTAAAAGCAAAAGAGCAACCATAAATTTTTCATATTTTGAAAAATAAGAGAAGTACTTAAGTGCAATGGTGGAGTTATCGACATTTCGTTACTCGGTTTGTTAGATCACCTACATACCACACTGTAACACGGCTCATCGCTTAAAAAAACTTCAAATCCAATACTAATAATTGTCGGGCAATTCTCCTTATAAGCTGGTCACTGCCTTTGCTACCTTGGAATTATTCGGTGCCTGCTTTCTTTGCTGCTCACTACTTCAACTGCTGCTGCTGCTCACTAGAAGGCCCAAGTGCATGCATGCACTACTGCTGCTCTCCCAAGCACATGCACGCTAGCTAGCTAGTTTGCTGTCTTCTTCTTTCTTCTTTTCCTTCCTAATTATTTGCTGGGGCGTTACAGTACCTCTAATTTATAACAAGAACTTAGTGATGCTTATATACTTATTACTGGGCCTCAGGTACGGTTTGTGTGATGGTGGTGTGTACGTGCCATCTTCAATATAAAAAATATTTTCAAAATAAAAGGTTGAAACAAACATAAACTACTATACTAGATTAAATGAAAAGGAAGGAAGCTTCTCATGATTGATTATCCCTCTTTCCACAAAGAAAAACAATAATTGATTCATGAGACACCTAGCTCCTATAAAACTCCCCCTCTCCCCTTCCTCTAAACCCCCTCCAATAATCCCATCCCCTTTCCTCACCAACCCTACCCCCACACTCACTCTCACACTCTACTCTACCTAGCTAGCTCCTTACTCCATTAGAGCAAAGCAAAGCTCAGCTAGTGAGAGAAAGAAGCATCTCCTTCCCTCTCCAGCTACCAGCTAGCTATCTCTCGCCTCCATCTCCATGAACGGCGGCGACCACAGCCATTGTGCATTGTCTCCGTCGATCTAGGTTCTACATAGCTTCGTCAACCTTGACGACAGGAAACCAAGCAAGAAGAAGAGGAGGGGACGATGGAGCTGGCAACGATGCTGACGCTGACGCTGCTGGCCTACTCGGCGGCGATGCTGGCCCGGCTGTTGGTGGCGCGGGCGCGGCGGCGGCGGTGCTACCTGCTGGATTACGTCTGCTACAAGGCGACCGACGACCGCAAGCTCCCGACGGACCTGTGCGGCGAGATCATCCAGCGGAACAAGCTGCTGGGGCTGGAGGAGTACAAGTTCCTCCTCAAAGTCATCGTCAACTCCGGCATCGGCGAGGAGACGTACGGGCCCCGTAACATCATCGACGGCGGCGAGGCGCAGCCCGACCGCCTCGCCGAGGGGATGGAGGAGATGGACGAGACGTTCCACGCCGTGCTCGACGAGCTGTTCACCCGGTCGGCCGCGCCGGGGGGAGTCGGCGTCCGCCCCGTCAACGTCGACCTCCTCGTCGTCAACGTGTCCATGTTCTCGCCGGCGCCGTCGCTCTCCGCTCGCGTCGTGAACCGCTACGGCCTCCGGGAGGACGTGAAGGTGTACAACCTCACCGGCATGGGCTGCAGCGCCACCCTCATCGCCCTCGACCTCGTCAACAACTTCCTCAGGTTATTTCGATCTCTTCCTCTCTTGCTCTATTTTTCTTCTTCTAATTAAAGTACATTTTAATTCTTGGTTAACAACTTAAAAAAGTCGAACCTAATTTTGTTTAAAAATTAAAGTACACTTTAATTCTCAATTTACAACTATATCAAAATCAAAATTATTTTTTTACATGTAATACTCTCTAGAACTTTACGTATTATTACTATATATCTACAGGGTGGGTGTGTTTTTAGATAGTGACAATATTATATTAAAAGTGTAATATACTGGATTCGATATTTGGTAGAACGGCCGTATACTCACGTTACTACACTGCACTGTGGTAATTTCTGCATCATGAATTTTTCTGCACCGCTGGATGGCCCAGCCCATTGATCCAACGGCTAGTACACATGTAGGATGGTTGGAATCTTTGCAGTACAGGGTTAATGTTGTGCCGGTAGAAAGCCTTGAGTTGGGTTGCCTGTCAGTGGTCCCTACCGAGTTATTAGTAATTTCTAGCGATGCTTTGGTCCACTGTGCATCATGTTATTTGGTTTCACGTCATTCATTCAGTCCGAGCTACTACCGCGATCTGATCGATGAGTTATTGCGTTTTTTTAATCTCCGGTAGGTTAATATTTTGTTCAGTTATATAGAAGACCTTGAGATATCAAATACATCGTTTTTCAAATTATAAGACAATATATACGATCTCTAATATAAAGCTTTAACCATTATTATTTATAATATAATTATTAATAACTAAAATTAATATAATACAAATGTATTTTGAAATACGAATTTAATGGTATACATACATAACACTTGTATATGTATTATTAACTTAATTATTAATAAAAATTATAAATTTTTGACTTTTCTTAAACAACGACGTCACGTCTTATAGTGATGCTAGTGCAGTTATCGCTAGGGCAATATGTAGAATTAGGTTTGATCTTTCTGGTACCTTTCTATGATTAGTGCCAAGAAAAGCAATGGACTACTGAGAATTTCAGCTACCATTTCCCAGGAAAAGGACAGTACTGAAATTATCAGTGGTGATTAGAAAAAGGAAACATAGGGTAGGTAGCAAACAACATGTAAGGAGCCTGGTAAAAAATACACTCCACACCCACTTCTTTTTTGGGGCAAACTTTTACAAATCGATCACAGTTGTCAAAAGGGAGTTATACCAACTATCCTTATTAAATCTACTTCATATAGTGCAAATTAGTATAAAGATGCTTGTGCATATACCATAATCATTTATCATAGGGCATTCATTTTGGTCCATTTTATATATAGAATATTTATATTGTAGATGTTGCATTAGATGGTTGTCGTCAACATAAAAATATACTGAAGTACGCACAAAAAATATGTTAAAATTTAATTATTGGAAAATGCATAATATATATTTTTAATTAAAACCATTGAAAATTCATAAAATTGCCATATCATCAGGTTTTCAGCTTTCTGATCAACCATGAATACCTATTTTTTAAAAAAATAATTAAAAATATATACCGGAGACGATGTCATATTATAATAGGAAGAGAACAAAGCCAATTACTAGATGGGTGAAGTAACCTCTACGTACACTCATGGCATCAGGATCGATCGACAAGAGTAAATGTGAGCAGACGAGAAAGTCAAGCTAGAGCTGCTGCATCTTGCATGCACTGAGCTTTCAACCACACTGCATGTGAGCCAGCTGCTGCTCCATACTGCCCCCAGCTTATTACTTACAGCTCCTCCTCCATTAATGGCGGCTCAGCAAGTTTGGTTTGCCTTTATAGGAGGAGCTATCCTGGCAACCCTGTAAGCAAGCATCAATGTACCGCATGCATGCTGATGTAGATCATGGATGATGTCTTCTTCCTCCTCCTATGGAAGTAGTAGTAATGGTAGATAGATCACCGCGGTTTCTTGATCTGTTTGTGTTCATGCCTTTCACTGTTTTGGGTCTTTGGGGGTCCATGGTTGCTGGTTTCAGTGGTGAAAGCCAGTGGCTTCCGGTTGGCAAAAAACCGGGTGTACTGAGTCTATCATTGTCCCCACCAACCCGTAGTCCGACATGCCAGGTCAGCAAAAGGAGGTGATGAGGTGGCGCTTGCGTGGAAATCGTGTGCCCACGTGTATAAAACATGGGCCGAGACGTGTGGTCGAGGAATTGACGGCTAAGATTCACATGCTAATTAAGTGAACAAAAATATAGAAGTGATTGGTTGAGATCGATCGAACATTTGATTGAGTTGGCCGATCAACGTTTCTTGTAAATACAAGGGCTTTTACCTGCTTGTAGAGAGGCATTCCAAAAAGTTGTTTACAATTTTAAACACCAATTAATGCACTTTGTATCGAAAAGTCATTATGCTTCTGTAGAATTCCCTCCTGTACCAGAAAACAAAACCAGCGGACTGGTATTACAACAATACATAAACATGTTACATTTTAGGTTTCATCATGGGCGAGATCGATCCAAGGCCCAGTGGATCCATCGTTAATTGTAATGACCTAGGCGGTCGTCCGGGCTCGCTATCGGTCGGATCCATCATGAATTGTAATTGCTTCTACTTGTAGTGTTTAACAATGTCCCTAACCATTTGCACATGTGTTTGTTCAGATTCTAGAAAATCGCTAGATCCGTCACAGGGTTTCATCGTGCATAATATGGATGCATTTCACTCGAACATACATGAAATTGTGGGGATGCACGCATGCTAATGGTGATGGGCAAACGTACGTAACGTGCGTGATGGCAGGACGCACGCGAACAAGGTGGCGCTGGTGATGACGTCGGAGTCGATCGCGCCCAACTGGTACGCCGGCAACAAGCGCTCCTTCATGCTCGGCAACTGCCTCTTCCGCTCCGGCGGCTGCGCCTACTTCCTCACCAACCACCCCGGCCTCCGCCCCCACGCCAAGCTCCGCCTCCGCCACGTCGTCCGCACCCACACCGGCGCCTCCGACGAGGCCTACAACTGCGCCCTCCAGATGGAGGACGACGCCGGCAGGCCAGGCTTCCACCTCGGCAAGGAGCTCCCTCGCGCCGCCGTCCACGCCTTCGTCAAGAACCTCCGCGTCCTGGCCCCCCGCGTCCTCCCTCTCCCGGAGCTCCTCCGCCTCGCCTTCGCCACCCTCTCCGCCCGCCTCGCCCGCAAGAAGCGCTCCTCGTCGTCTTCGCAGCTCACTATCCGCATGAAGGCCGGCGTCGACCACTTCTGCGTCCACACCGGCGGCGCCGCCGTCATCGAAGGCGTCGGCAAGGGTCTCACCCTCACCGAGCACGACCTCGAGCCGTCCCGCATGACGCTCCACCGCTTCGGCAACACGTCGGCGAGCAGCGTCTGGTACGTGCTGGTTTACATGGAGGCCAAGCGCCGGCTCAGCCCCGGCGACCGTGTCCTCATGCTCACCTTCGGCGCCGGCTTCAAGTGCAACAGCTGCGTCTGGACCGTCGAGAAGCCCATCTCCGACGCCGGCGTCTGGAAGGATTGCATCGAGCACTACCCTCCCAAGGAGCTGTCCAACCCCTTCTTGGAGAAGTACGGCTTCGTCAAGGACATGATGAACTTGTGATCTGATCACCATGGAATTCATTTCTTCTCAAGAACACATCATCAAGAACCAATCAATCAATCTTGCATGCATTCATGCATGGATTAATTAAGTTCATCAGTTCACTCTCCTGGACAAGAATCGATCGATCGGTTAATATGTTAATTAATTATTATCGCCACTGCTGCTTCTGTTGATTAGGGATGAACATTATTATATTACAGGGCGGAAGAAACAAGAACTTTCAGTTCAACAAAGAACTAAGAATTCATAGCTACATATAGCCTGCTATTCCATCTATTCCTTTCATTTCATTGTAGAAGCATGTGGATTATTGCGGGGGAGGATATGCATTTATCTCTCTTATTATTTTTTGTTTGGTCGGTGTAACTCTCTGTATGTTGCTAGCTTCGACTGTTCTAGCTGGTGGCAGGTGTTGTGTCTTTCATAATTGTTCATGGTGATGGATTATTTAAGGATCAAGTTAAATTGTTTATTAATTGATGATGGCCATGTGTAAGATATATGCTGTATCAAATAAGATCATCTATTCTGTAAAGATACCAATGTACTATGTTTTCTTCTAATCTTTTGACAACAATTTCTCACTTCAATTGGGAATTTTATCTTTTTCAGTCTAGCTATATGAGTCCCCTGTGAAGAAATCTGGAAGAGTGTTGAAGTATTAATCCGAGTAAATTGTCTATCCTAACGTATTTTTAGAGACATAGTCAAGATAATCTATAGCAATAATTTGATGAAGTAGCTAAAATAACAAGGTCTAATGTGGTTGTGGCAACTGTAAACGCCCTATAGTGTGGCTGTCACCACTGTAAACACTTCTCCCTTCTATCTCAGGGGCCATGTGGATGGGAAACAACTAGCGCTGCTGGACCGGCTGACATGTGCATCTTATGATAGATGTTCCATGATCCAAGCACATCTATCTGTAGTTACTGTGCAAAGGAAATTATCATGTTATTATAATTCATTGCCAACTAGCCAAGTATCCCTACTCATCTTCAATACACAATTAGGACCACGTAAACATCATAAGCGATGCCAACTCACACAGAGAATAGTCCTCGCGTATTTAGAAGGGCTAATTCAGATGTTCCTAATGAGACTACATCTGCATTAATACAGCAAATTAATACAAGTACAGTGCAACGTCTCAATCACAAACAACAGTGCTCTCGACGAGATGGGATCCCAAGTTGATTTTTTTTTTTGATACTTTGATACCTGCTGCCGTGATGCCGAGGGAGAGCCAGATGGATAGTGATGGTGACATGTAGAAGCTCAGTCCCATTATTCTCTCTTCAAGCCTAATCCTCATTCATTTCGTATATAATCATAATTAATGACAAGTTAATTACCCGTCGTGCCTTTATATGTTGGCAGCATTGGTCGCCATTGTAGACATAACGCAGTCCCAATGTAATCTCCCCTTCATCAGAATGGATGCCATGCTCAGTGGCGGAGTCAGCGGTATTGTCAAGCCTACACTATAAAAAAAATCTTTAATCCAATAAAGTAAAACATAAGTATATCAGTGACAGATGACTCGGTATTAAAGATGTTCTTTACCGAAACTAAAGTCTTAGGCCATTATAGAATTATTAGTAATGTTCTCTTTTTTAAGTACCATTTGTAGCGGTCAGATATTCTCGGTTTTAGTATTATTAGTGATAACAACCGATATTAAGACTCATGCATTAATACGTTACTAATATTATTGAACATATTAGCACCAGTTGTAAACATCAATTAGTGTAGTTATTAGTATTGGTTGGTGTTTTCAACCGGTAATAAGTATCTCATTTTAAACCATTCTTTCTCCTTCAGTCCAAGCCATTTATAAATAGAAAATCAAATTATAGCGATTTAGGAGGAAGTGTGAGAGAGGTGCTGTCAAAATTTTTTGTGAAAGTTTTTTTTAGAGATTTCATTCATCCAAGGGTTTAAAAGGTTAGCAATTTCATCATCTATTCTCGTATGATTATTATCTCAAAAATATATAAAAATAGATGAGAAAGAATAAAATTTTCGAGAAAATAAGAGTATATCTTAATTTTAAAAATAGAGGTAATCTAACAAAATAAGAGTATTTTATAATAGCAAAAATACAAGAAACATACGATAAAAAGGTTAAAAAAAGGAAACAAAGGAAGATTATAAAAAAAAGGAAAACGAATAGAAAATTAGATAAAATAGAAAAAATAGTGCATATCTTAAAATAAAAAATACATGACACCAAATTAATAATAAGAATATGGGCTAATAGGAAAAAGAAGGAGAAATAAGATAAGTACAGAAAAAGGGGGAAATACGAAAAAAATATAGGGAAAATAGAGGAAAAAGTATAAAGGTTGGAAAAAATAGAAAAAACAAGAGGTTGTGTTAATATTAAAAATGCAGTGAATGTAATAGTAATTACATTATATCGTATTTGATATTTTTACAGGGAGTTATATTGGTTCGTGACGCTGCCAGCATAGGGGAGGCACAGCTAGATTTATCCACATATTTTTGTAGATTCCACCGATCGAAGAGTTTTACAAAATGGTAACAATACTCTTCATCCACTCACATTTTGAGGTTATGACGTTAAAATTATTAATTTTCTTAAATAATTATTTACTTATAATGTAGATGAATCGACAATGGATGTACAACATAAACCGACAGTTCAAAGAGTTCATCGATGGTGTGCATTATTTTTTTAGAGTGATTGATGCCCACAAAGCTAAGTTTTTCATATGTTGTTCATGCAAAAATTGCAAGAACTAGAAGGAGTACTCTTTATCAAGAATTCTTCATAGCTACTCATTACATTCAGTATTTATGCATAACAATAATTGTTAAACCAAGCACATAGAGAGAGGGGTTGTAATGGAAGATGATACAAAAGAAGAGAATAACATTCCCAAATAGGCTTAATATGCTAACTTTGTAGATACTACAATGGGCGTGGTGCAAGCAGGGGTTGTAGAAGATGACAGTACAGATAATCTTGATAAGATGTTGCATAATGCAATAAAAGAATACAAAAGTGAAAAGAAGCTGAAGAAATTAGAGTGTATGTTAGTAGACTATAAAACGTTGTTGTACCTAGATTACAAATAGGGCAAAAAAAAGTTAGGTATCACACTAGAATTCTTGCAATGTAAATCAACAAATTGTGTGACTAACAAGATATTTGAAGAGTTATTGAAACTCATAAAGAATATTCTTTTGGAGGGTAACGAATTGACCATAAAAACATACGAAACAAAATAGGTAGTCTGCCCTTTAGGACCGGAAGTCAAAAAGATACATGCATATTTTAATGATTGTATCATCTATCATGGTGAAGAGTATAAGAATCTGAATGCATACTCGATTTATAAGGCATTGTAATACAAGATCAAACAAGATGATCCTGGTGATGTTAAGGGACAACCTTTGAATAGACACCCTGCTAAAGACATGTGGTATTTTTTGATATACCTCGTCTAAAGTGATTGTTCAGTAACAAAGCACATGCTAAAATGATGAGCTGGCATGCAGAAGAATGTAAATAAGACGTGATGTTGAGATACCCAGCCGATGGCTCCTAATGGCAAAAACTAGACAACATATTCTCAGACTTCAGAAATGATGCAAGGAATATAAGATTTGGTTTAACTACGGATGGCATGAATCTTTTCAGAGAAATGAACATCAGTTATAGCACTTAGCTTGTGACCCTATGTATCTACAACATTTCTCCTTGGTTGTGCATAAAGCAGAAGTACATCATGATGCTGATGCTTATTTAAGCCCTAAAACAACCTGGTAACAACATTGATGTGTATCTAAGACTATTGGTTGAAGAAATGCTACGGTTATAGAATGAAGAAGGTGTCTCTATGTAGGATGAGGACAAATAGGAGTAATTTAACCTACAAGCATTGTTGTTCATAACCATCAATGATTAGCCTGCACTAAGAAACCTATTAGGACTAACAAACAAGGGGTATAGGGCATGCACTCACTGTTTAGATGAAACTAACAGTACGTATTTAAAACACTATAGGAATGTTGTGTACATGGGATATCGTTGATTTCTTGTTGAAACCACTTTGTACGAAAGAAAGGCAGACCACCGTATTAAGCCTATGCACCATAACGAGAAAACTATATTTGCTATGATGAAAAATCTAAAATTAGTATTTGGAAAGGATCTAGTAGCCAACCTATCATTAAATGAAGACGGTCACGGAACAATATTAAACAAGAAGTCTGTTTTTTTAAAATTACCTTATTGAAAAGTCTTAAAGGTCCACAATGTAATCGATGTGATGCACCTCACTAAGAACATTTGCATGAACCTGCTAGGCTTGCTAAGTATTTATGAAAAGTCTAAAAATACACTTGAAGCATGACATGATATGAAACATATGAAATAAGGTAAAAACCTTCATCTAGAAAAGAGGCAGAAATGAATACATTACTTACATCCTGCCAGCTACACTCTTAGCAAGGAAGAAAAGGAAAACATGTTTGAATGCTTGGACAACAACAAGGTTTCATCCGGATATTCGTCGAATATAAATGGAATAATAAACATAAAAGAGAAGAAAAAACTTAAAGTCTCATGATAGGCACATATTGATGACATAATTGCTTCCTGTTGTACTTAGGGGTATTCTTCATGTTAATGTCTAGATAGTAGTAATAAAGCTCTATATATTTCTCAACTCAATTTCGCAGAAGGTCATCGATCTAGACAATTTAACAAGCCTATAGAATGTTGTGGTCTAATATCTTATTAGCTTTGAGATGATCTTTCATCCATCCTTCTTCTTTAATATTGTGACGCATCTTTTAGCTCACATTGTCAAAAAGATCAGTACTCTCGATCATGTATATCTACGTAGTATGTTTCCTTTCAAGAGTTACATGAGTATCCTAAATAATTACGATCGTAATTATTTATATCTAGAAGGATGTATCGCCCAGGGTTACAGAACAAAGGTCATTGAGTTTTGCATAGACTTTATTAATGACCTTGATCCAATCGGGCTCTTCGAATCAAGCCACAAGGGATAAGGGGAAAGAGCATAATTAGAAGAAAACCAATAATGACTAAAGATAATGATTTATTCTATAGAGCATATTTCACGGTTTTACAATAATCTTTATTGGTGGTTCCTTATATTGAAGAGCACATGATGATTGTACACTCTAAAAATATTTTTTACCAAGTAAAAAAAACTCTTTAGTGCCATTTATTAAGAACAACCGGTACTAGAAAATTCATTTTTAGTTTCGGTTGTTAATACAACCTAGACTAAAGACTCTTCAGGACGGTCGTTAATAAACAACCGGTACTAAAGAGTGGATGGTATATATATACTACCTTCTTGTCTTCTCCGATCTAAATTCCTAGATTGTGTTAAATCTTTTCGTTCTTCTTGTTCATCCTCACCAACGGCACCGTTGTCGTCTTCCACATCGATGCCATCCGCACTGACGTCGCCGCTCGCCCACCTTTCCACCAACACCGCCACCCTCCACACCGTCACCATCCCCATCTGCACCATCGACGTCGTCATGTGCCTATGCACCGACGCCGCTGTCACCGTCCCCATCCACACTGACGCCGCCGCCTTTCTCATTGACACTGGTACCGTTATCCACGCCGATGCCAACACCAACCGTAGTCTATGTTTTTATATATAAACAATTTTTATATATTATTTATATACATTATTGTTTTATTATTGTTTTTATAGTTGTTAAAATTTGTAGCAAATTTTGTGACATTGTTTTTATACCGATACTAAAAATCATTTGGTTTTTATAGTAATGCTATAAGACGAATAGCATTTTTGATAGACGTCTTCGGTAATTGACAACGAAAACCACAGAAACGAAACTGAAGCCTGGGCGACCTCCCGATCAGTTCGGGAGCTGGCGCCGTCGCTGGCTGTGCCTGCGCCATAGTTTTCCTAGTAGCATCACTATCACATTTTTTATTAGCACCCTTCTCTCTTAACACACTTACAGGCTATATATATTTTTGGTACATATGCATAGAGATGTTTCTGGTTTGTCGATTTTGAATTTTCATTTATACGTTTTTAAAGCTTCTAAACGATACATTTTGTGAAAAAAAAATAATGAGGTATTTCTAGAATAATTTGTTAATTTTATAGGAGTTAATTTATTTCGTTTATCGCCTCAAATATAACTGCCACAAGAAAACAGATAATCCGTCAAACACCATTTTCAGCTATCACAAAACAGGGCTTTAATTTGTGTACGTGTGCTGTGCGTCTTCCGTGGCGAGATCAACGGAAACGGGGGATGCGCGGCGCCATCGCCGACGGGGTCGATGGGGTGGATAACTGGATACGTCGGCATCGGATCGATCGGTAGCGCAACATTGGTTCGTTCTCAATCGGTGGTTGCCGCGCCCCGGCCGCGCCTAGCTCCACGCGTACAAAACCAGCTCGATCCACGCCAGCGAGCCGCGCGCAACGGAGCGCCCCACGCGCATGGGTACAGATCGAGCGGCCGGACGCACGGCGTCGGCGTCGCGCGCGTGACGCGTCTTGTCGTCCCGCTCGCGCTCTCGCGCTCGCGCTGCCGCTAGGTTGGAGCGCGCCGCGGCAGGTCGAGCACGCGGTGTGACGAGGACGAGGACGGGACGGCGAGCCCGAGCGAGCGGCTTGCAGGCAGCCGCTGTCGCGCGGGGCAGGCGCGCTACAGCAACACCAGCTGCAACCATCAGGATGCCATTAGCTAGTCTAGCTTGATGCATATGCAGTAGTAGTTTTGCGGTATGCTACTAATACATAAACACTGCAGGAGACAAGGGGATTAATGGATGCACGGGCCGGCCGGGGTTGTACGCCGTCCAGTCCACGGACAGGAAAGCAATGGTTGTTCCATGGACACATCAATATCACTGCCCATTGTACGCTACTAGCCAACGTACGTCTCATGAGGAAAATGGTAGTAAAAGAAAAAAAAAGGCATTTCTGGACCCAGTTAATGGTGTGTGCTTAGGGAGTAAGTTCCTGAAGAATTGTAGTACGTGCCATTAAAATTTCAGGATGTTTTTTTAAGAAGATTTCAGGAGGTTTTGTATCGCATGGTTCGGCTAGCTAATCTTTGGTGGTTTGTTTGTGCGTCAAGATACGTGAGATCATGATCGAACGGTAACGGGTGGCATGCATGCATGCGCTCCCTTTAGGAATTAATCATGCTCCCACCATTCCTAAATACTTGTCACGGTCCACCGATACACTTCTCTACAATAAAATATAAAACATTAGTCCAAAATGTATCCAATTGGTTATATACACACACATATATATACCCACATGGCGCCATTCTAAATTTTTTTCATCACTAGGTGCCATTGATATTTGTGATGATTTAACTACATCTTGCAACTCCTTTAAAAACTTACAAAAATTTAATAATTAATGGACAGATGGTGTGATGTTTTTATGTGCATGTTTCGGTAGTCAGGTCGTTAGAAAGGAAGATGATTGATAGTCATCACTCCCATATGCCAATAAACTTAGGCCTACTATGAAAATATATAAACCAAATTATACTGGTTAATACTAGAGCATTAAACAAAAAATCATAGCCTAGCCGTATGAAGAATGGTTTTGTTGGAAAATGAAATGCTCATTTAGGCAAGGAGTAGGGGATGAAAGAATAGTTAATCAATGAATGATTGGATTAGATGGATAATATGTACCATCTTGATCCAACGGTTGCTATATTTGTACCGACGCTATCTAATGAAAAAAAAATACTGATGACATGACTTCATCTGTCACCGAGTGGATTACATATATATATAGAGAGAGAGTTGAAAAGAATAGATATTACCATTAGACTGGTATTTAGGAACAGAGAAATATCAAATTTTGGTCCTGCCAATGATTGTTACTCAGTAGCTAGCTTTTAATTTGAGTTGAAATTGAAGCTTGTACATACGTGTCAAATTGAATGTCAAGACGGGCGTCGCGTGTCCATGCCCAACGCCGTCTCTTTCGTCCTGCTGTACGTACCTAAATTATGCGACTCTGTGCGCCGCGCTCTTATATATTCCCGTAATGGGCGTGGCCGTATTTGGTTATGAGGGTGTTCAGTAATAAGGCATGAAGACAAAACGTCATTATCAGGTGAAGTGTAGGATTCGAATATTTTGGAGTAATCACGACAGAGCGTCACAAGTCATCACGTACGTACCTAAATTACAACAGGGAGACTTAGAAATAGACGTGCCACCGCCCACCAATAATCCTACAGGGCCATGCGCAAATCTGAATGCATTGAGAATTCGATGAAATTCTTTAGTATTCAAATTTCAAATGAGATTCCAAATGTGATAATTTTTATAAATACTATGATAATTGTAATCCAGTTTGATAAAAAAAATTGTTAAAAAGAGTGAAATCCACTTGAGTTTTGGTAGCCCAACTGAATGAACAAATTGAGAAAAGGGGAAGGCACTGCTTAACCACCCAATTAGGTCCATTAGAGAGAAAAAAATATCTTCTCACTCCTTCGACAGCCTGATTATGGGTTATCGTGAATACGTTTTATAAGCTTATAAAAAATATATAAAAGTTCATCATATGATATTTCTAAACCAATATTTTACACTCACATTAAGTCTACAACTTGAAACTTAGGTAGACATATTTTTTTTAAAAAAAACCCTAATCATTTGAGTTAAGCTCAGTTAGCTATATTATTCTATTATTGATGTCATGGACTAAACTTTTTATCGTGCTTAACTTGTTTCAGTGTGCCAACTTGACATTATTATGAATTATGTTACTGTAAATCAATATTTATGTTACAGGTGTCTTGGTTCAGAAGTCGATTTTTTATTGAGGGAGTACATTGTAATGGGTTTTGTATTCTATATGTTGTATTGTGAATTGTGTTGTGCAATACCTTTAGAGGGAAAAAAATTGGTATGACCTAAAAAAATCGATGATGTATGTTCTCTCGATAACCGTTAATCCTCGCCGGATTCGCTTGCTGGAATTCAAGGTTTGACTTTGGAAATTTTCTCGGTTTCCCCATAATAAAGCCTATATACACTTTGTTTCTTAGAATTGATGCCTCACAAAGGGAAGCACAGACATCAGTTACACACGTAATACAAAATTTGTGAAGTAGAGAGAGGATGATATGATTTCGTAGTTTATTGTACAATTATACAACAATAACTCTTTCGAGCTGTGAGCTACCGAGCTCTGTGGTTCCTTAGATAAGCCCTCTGATTTGAAATAAACGGTTAGCATTCACAATGAAATGTAGAGCTAGGGAAACAAGTATTGTCGGGTGCTATCTTTCTAACACTAATTTCGTTCATTGCTCGGATCATTTGTGGGGATAGGTGTATCCTGTCCATCAGGTTTACCTTGGGGGCATCAAGAATTGCCTTGGGAGGAGATAACGCCCATTGCATTGCCCAAATAGCAAGAGGCCTCATGTAGATCAGTGACCTATAGTGCCCATCTATGGTCCATCCTTCCGGTGTTTGGAACCAGTACCTGCAGTGTAAGAAACCCATGTTACCTATAGATTAAAGAGGGACTCCACAGAAACTTGCTTTTTTTTTCCTCTCACATTGATGCTGCAATTCGCTGTTACAAAGTAATAGCAACCCACTTCAGACAGCAGGGGTACAGTGGAAAGCAACCAGTGATTGATATAAGTGATAGTCAACACTACCTAATTGGTTTTAAATGAAATTGACTCTACTTAGTAGGTAGCCATAACAGGGAGTGGTTAGAGAGGAATGCCAGAGCTAAATCGATGTAAGTGCTGCAATATTGTGATTTGTGAAGTGTAAGGCAGTGCTTACCCATATCCATCTTCTGACCACCCAGCAATAAAAATTCCTTCCGCAGTGGTGAATGCTTGATGCTCCATTCCATGGAGCAGCATGTTTGCAGCAACACCATATGTAACACCAGTCCAGATTTCCCGAGATTGCATGCATGTCTCATCGACCTTTCCACCAGGAGTCATACCATTTACAGCTCCCAATCGCCCTCCTTTAACCTTCATTACATTGAATTCGAATGTTTTCTGCAGAGCGCTTCTTATTTTATGCTCATCAAAAAGTGGGGGCAAGCCTGAAGAAGCCGCATACCACTGCCCTGCCAGCTGATCTGCCTGAATAGATCGGCTATTACTGCTTGTACCACTGTCATAATTGAAGTAAGACCCATTCCATAACTTAGCCTCGTACACTGCTTTAGCTTTTATGAATTTGAGCTTGTACTTTTCAGCAAATGGCCAATCACCAAGCCGATGAGCCATTGTGGCTGCAGCCTGGAGTGCAGCAAGCCAGAGACCGCCACAGTAAGCACTAATTCCGTGAACAGTCCAAGCATCATAGGTTTGATCAGGAAACCCATCATTTTCAATGAGACCATCACCGTCACGGTCAAATTGATCCATATAGTCCATTGCGGCACAGACTGAGGGCCAAACATCTCTACCAAATGACATATCACCAGTAGCAGCAAAGTCTCTGTATACCTGGAGCACAAACTTTGGATTTAGATCTTTCCATTTGCTTGTATCATGTATGTTGTACGCATTCATTTCATGCCATGGATCATGTGTTCCTAGGTCATGAGGAACAGCACCTTTGACCTTGCGAATTCCAGAAGTACCGTCAGCCAAAAATTTCATTCTTCGTCTGTCTTCATACAGAACAGCATTGGCAAAATCACGTTGAATACTCAGCTCTATTTTGGGAAACAGGTCAAGCAGAGCAAAAGAAGCATAGAAATGCACATCATAGGTGCACCACATGATGTATTCCACTCCTTCCAGGTACAAAAATTTGCCAACATTTTCAGGGCCATTCTTGGAAAGCAAGTATGGAATAGGCTCTTGTGACCCAAGTCCATTGGTTGCTTTAGCCATTTGTGATCCATGAACTGCTGCATATTTTGACACGCTTTGCTCTTCACCATTAGTGAGTTCACCTCCATTAGCGGCTTGCTCAGCTGTCAGTTTGACATGGTTATCTTTAACTGATTCCTGTTTAGTGTCTCTAGTGCCCCTTTTTGAAGATTTTTGTTTATTAAAACCAGGATTTGCTTTTTCATCAATCACTGGTGGTTGGCCATCTACATGACCAAAAGGAGAATGAAGATGAAAACTAGATTCAGGACAAAAAGGGATGGTAAACTCAGGTAATGCACAGTAGTTTCAAGAGTAAAAAGAACAATATTAAAAATCATCACCACATCTAGATTGTAAGATATGATGTACAACTGAACAAGCATAAAATCACACCATTACAAAGTTGAATAAAGCATACCTGTCCAAACAGTACCCCCAGCTACCAGAAAGTAAAGCTCGTTAAAAAGTGTGAACTTATACCTGCAAGCATCATGAAACCCCAAATATTCAAGTTACGATTTTTTTTCTTTAGAGGAAGATAAGATGTTTACTAACAGAAGCTATAATACAACAGATCGGAAAGAAATATAGAACTAAAGTCATACCATTCTGGAAGTCTTTCATTCTTGAGTATGGGATTTTGCCATCTTTCAATCTCCTCTTCCCAAATTCTATATTCTGCAAAAAATGAACGGAAGGAACATCCAACAGCATAAGGTCAGAAGCAGAAGATTAATACATGGATCATTAACCAAGGACAAACATTGCACATCTGCATTATCCCAGCATCATTGTTAACCTTGTTTAGAATATATAACTGAATTATGAAAGCAGAATTGTGCTTGGATAGGTACAAGATTCAGATGTCCAAGTAGAGAACATATATGAAGTCTAGCTTGGACAAAAAGACGTACTTGTCAAGGCATCATGTACCAAATTAACAGCTGATCTTTCAGAAGTTCCATAAAATTCAGTGTACCTCCTGCAATATAAGATAAAATAAGAAGTATTGTAATGCACACTAACTGTATGTTTGACATATGGAATTCACTTGTTAAGTACTCTAATAAATACCAGTGAACTCTACATATTTGTAAAAAAGAAGCTACCAGTGAACTCTACATATTTTTCCATAACTAAACAAAACAAGCCACCAAAATTGGCCAACTGTTGTTCCAGTGAGATATTTGACCATGCTGTACGATATAGTGCTATTTCTCTAACTACAAACAATAGGTGTTGGTGATGGTGCGCTCTACATTCCCAGCTCCTCACTTCAAGAGATCTTTTGTCAATAGAAATATGTACTATCTCTATCCTCAAATGTAAGGAATTCTAGGTTGTTTTGGAGAAGTTCAGGATAGAGAAAAAAGACTATAGTGCCCTTAATTAATGTAGGGAGTAGAGGGTAGTTGGGGATAAAATAGAGAGAATTTTGAATGGGATGTGATTGATGAAATATGTAGTAGTGTAGAATCCCTATATTGATGGAAAAAATTCAAACTTTAGAATCCCTACGAAGGAGTAAATGTGTGTGCTATTATATGACCTTACCAAGGATTGACAGATGTATCATATGAGAGTATTATTATTGTCTTCTCCCTTTTTAAATCTAGAACTTATGGTACATTTATTTGGGATCCATTACATATCACAGAGCACAGGGTTATGCCATCCTAAGATGAATTTGCAGACAGGTCATATAGGTGATCGGAATTCAGAACAAAGAATAGAAGAATAACTTACTGAAGATGTAAAGAAAATCAGCAAGCCAAAACCAAGAGTGTGCTGACCTGTTGTATGTGCATCCTTTCAGAAACTTTATTTTAGGGGAGGACCAGGACAAACCAAACACAACAGTACATCTACCATGTGGCTCTACCCAGGTTGAAGCTGAGACAGCTGCACAAAGTATCTCCCCTGAAGATGAGGGCATACTGGAACCAGCTTCACAATTTTCTCGCTCGAAGTGGCCATTCTTAAAATAAAGTAAAAAAATGAATGAGAGAAAATTTTAGTTCGGTGAGAAACATAGAATTGTTGCACTGCATGAGTGTTGAAACAAAGGCTGCCATCAGTTACCTGTGCCATTTTATCCCACATTTGCTTGGCTGAAACATAGCCTTCTCCAGAGAGGCCAAATACAGGCAAGACTGTGACATTCACATTCTGAGTTTCACAGGCAGCAATAGCAAAAGTAACCGGAGGATTATCCTTCGCTGTTCTGCAACACATACTAGCTTGTTAGCTCATATAGGCACAACATGATGCAAAGGATATGTGGAAAAAGGGAGAAGATTTGAAACTTGCTTGTGATGCAGAAGAACTCCTGAGACCCCATCCTCCACACTGACCAAATTATGTAGTCAAAACATGAGCACCACTAATGCAAAAGGATGAACAGGTATAAAATATCTACAGATTAATTACATGAAGGGCTCATTATAGTGGCCTCCCGAGTGATGAGAAAACCCTCCAATAGAATTCTGTGTTTAACAAGAAAAATCACTGGTAAGGCACTTGAAGCACCAATAATAATTTTTCAAGTGAACATCAAGCACTCCTGAGCCTGAACCTCAGAACCGAATTATTATGGTGGAAGTGTTTATTAAGTAGGGATTACAGTTAGTAATGGAAATATCCAATATTTTTTCATGGGTAAAAATAAGGGTTAGCCATCATGGTACTATTGTTGCGTTAGTGAATGTCAGAAGGTATAGAAATTCAAAACATGTTAGGGTTGTACACAGAAAATATAAAGACTAATGTGAGGCACAAAGCCTAAAAGCACAGCGCAAAATGGACATGTTAGGGTTGTACATGCAAAATATATTGTACAGAAGATTTAGACGTCCTTACCGCCCATGTCATTAACAGGCTTACTTTCGCACGGTCTTTCCCAGTGTTCACTAGCTGTAACAACCATAACAAATGAAAAGAAGGATAGTCACGTAATTTTATCAGGTTGAGAAGATTATGAGCATCTCTTGATCTCTTCATGCAAATACATATGAGAACTTAATTGAACATCCAATTCAGTATAATATTTGTTTATCTGTAACTCCCTATGAAACAGCATGTTCCATAATTTAAGAACAATCACAGTAATTAGATGCTTTTCTATATAGCTGTATTCTTAAATGCTTGACATAGATGTACAAAAAAATTACTTTAACAGTGGCCCATTTATTGACCATATCAAAACTCTTCTCTGGAAATAAAAATGTAGGCTCTCTCTACCTAATGACCCATATATTATAAGTGAAATATCTTGTCTGAAGTTGCCAGAACAGATTTCTCAACATAAATGTTGTTGAACCGGTATCAGACTCGAACAAGAATCAGAGCAAAGCACAGTTAATCCCCTAGTTCCACAAACCTAATCCTGACTGTCATCAACACCCATCCACCTGTATATTCCATGATATATCTAAAGGAATATACTCATCAGGAAACATGAAATAAAAAGAACATGGTGAAAATAAACCCACTAAACCTGCCAATCTAGCAAAAAACAAACTAAGTCACTTACAGTGTACACAAAAACAGAAGTTGGGAGGCTGCTATCTTTGTAATCATGAGGAATGAATGGTGATATCTGACGACATGAGATTTTAAGGTCTGGATCTGGCTCACCTACATACATGGAAAAATTCATAAGGTTCTTCAGTTCAAAACGTGTCTGCTGCTACTCAAAAAAGGTATTCATCAAGTTTATAATAGTGCATTGGAAAAACTATTGATTCTGTAATCAACATATAAGTTGTTTTGGCATAAAGCATCCATCTCTTGGTAGAGAATAGAAGTATTCCCACAGCTCCATAATGCCATACCATCATAAACAGTCCATGCTCTGGGAAACAATGCATGATAGGTAGAATGTTGACCGCTCAAGTTCCAGTCCCATGAAGAAATTCCAGAGTCGTTACATTTCCTGAAATCAGGAAGGGCATCAACACAAGTGCACACCATATCAAATATGTTTATGTTTCTTGAGCCATAACTAAAGCATGATTGCAACATATATATCAGTATGATAACCTAGAATAATTTTGGTCACATTATGCACACACAGCACTGTTGGTTCTTGAATCACATATGTAAAAAAAATGAAATAAATATGTAAGTCAATATGTAAAATACTTTTGAATTAACAGTAACAACAATAAAAAAAAGTCTTTCAGGCATAAGCAAGTTAGGATAGTCTAGAGTTTAAACCTAACATAAGTCTCAAATCACGGTTCAGGCACGTCAATAACTGTTTTCCAAACACTTTCTAATGAAGTACAGATTTTTAGCTATATCATAATCTTTTAAGTCTCTTTTTATTGTCTTTCTTTATGTTAATTTTAATCTTCTTCTATCTCTTCTCATATTATTATCTTAGACTTACGATTCCATAATGTACTGGTGTCTATAGGGTCTCCTTTAGACATTATCAAACCATCTCAACCGATATTAAATAAGTTTTTCTTCAATTGTGCTACCCCTAATCGACCACGTATATCATCGTTCCGGACTCGATTCATTTTTATATGACTATAAATTTAACGTAACATACGTATTTTTTCAATATTCAGCTATTGAGCATGTCAACTTTTTGTAGACCAATATTATGTTCCATACAGTATAGCAGATTTAACCGTTGTTCTATAAAATTTATATTTTAGCTTCTGCGGTACCCTCGTATCACAAAAATATCAGATGCTTGGCACCATGTTATCCACCCTGCTTTAATTTTATGGCCTACGTCAGCATTAATATCTCTATCTATCTATAGCATCGATCCTATATATTAAAAGGTATCTTTTTTAGACACTAATTGACCTTCTAAACTCATATATCTCTTAGTGTGCAATGATTTCAAAGTCATACCTTAAATATTCAGTTTTAGTTTTGTTTATTCTAAAACCTTTAGACTCAAAAGTCTGTCGCCACAACTCTAGTTTTCTATTTACTTTCGTTCGACTCTCATCAACTAACACTATATCATCTATGAAAAGCATATACCAAGAGATATCTCTTTATATATTTCTTGTAAATCATTCATTATTAAAGCAAAGATACGGTGTCAAGACCGATCCCTAATGTAGTTCTATTTTAATCAAAAAATAATTTATGTACTATCATTTATTCGAACACTAGTCATAATATTGTTGTACATGTACTTGATAAGGACAATATACTTTGTTGGAATTTTATATTTATCTTAAGACCACCATATAATATTTCTTAGTATCTTGAAATAATTTTGAATCATAAATTAAAAATAAATTGAAACATAGCTCAATTATACAGAATATGCAAAGTGGATCTGCATTTCAGAAGGCCACATTCAACAGGGGAGACAAAGCAGATCAGAAGAATAAGCACAAGAAAACAATGAATGCATTATCCTTGCTAGGAATTGACTGTGAATACCATTTAATCAACACTAAAGAACTTCTGCAAGTCTCCACTTGAAAAAGCAATGCAAAATTACAAAGCTACTTGTTAAAGCATACCCTTTTTCAAGATACAAGTTTGCAGTATTATGGGCTCAGAAGCTCAGAACTAGTAAATTTGGATAAAATAATGAAAGACTATTGTTTCCAGCATTAATTAATGAAGAATCTTACTTTAAACCTTCATGATGTCCAGGAGACAATACTGATGAGTACTTTTTGTTCCCCCCATCGCGAGATACAAATATCTAGAAGAGCACAGTGCCTTGTATCAGTTCATGACTTAGAACTTAGTTGTGAGACAAAACAATACGAGCAAAGTAACTTAGGAGCATTAAGTCAAAAGATTCAAGATTCTAAGAAACAGTTGCTGTCATAAATATTATGTGAAGCCTCTAATGGGCCTGACTGGGTGACCCACGTCCATGGAAGTTGATATACATTGATAGGTAAAATAAACATGTAGTAACTGACTAATTGACAAGAACTTGCTAACAGATGTACTACACTGATAAAGAAAGTTTCATTTCACAGGTATCAACAAGCAGCAGACGAAACTTGTCCATCCACAACCATCAAAAAGCAGGTGACAGTCATGCCTTTTATCTCAACAATCTTGCCAAAAAAAAAACTCCTCTCAGCATTCAATTTCACACTTGATTTAGTGACACCAGTAATGGGTAGACCTTTTGTGAGGTAGCACAGTGTCAACAACTGAGGTAGAAAAAAGATTCCTTTTGGCATAGATTTAGTGAATGACCAAAATATGGGTATGCGAGACACCAGTAATGGGTCGACCTCATAAGATATTTCCCCAAAATAATAAGTAGGAGGCGATGAACATTTTTGGCACTCAGAAGACAATCCTTCAGGTACATTAATGGTCCAAACAAGCATTATGCATCACCATAAACTAAGTTGATTAGCTAGCAATGGTAAGATAAGAATAAAGTATTACAGAAAACTGGTTCTCCATGACCGGCGAAGTCTCACATAAACCAGGAATGATGTGCCAATTCTTGAACTCTCCCCTGAAACCTCTTGAAATGCTACCACTCCTGCAAAATCAGTGTATTGGTATCAAAATTATATCCTCCATAGTGCAAACAGGCAAGCATAAACACAGGAGGAGATTATAAAGGCTGAAACAATATCAGTGCAGGTGGACACACCCCATCCCACCAAGTGGTACGCCCTGTGAGGCTGACGGTTTACATTTCTCTTTGGTAAACGGATCAATTGGAGCTTTCTGCAATCACAACAGGACCCATTTTATCACCACACAGGTTATATTCATAGATGTCTGGTATAATTTTAGATAATGGATATTTCATTTAAGCAATGAAATATAAATAGCATAAGAGCATAAGAATAGCTGATGGTACCCTTCCATGAGAAGCCTCCTCGCGGACATACGACCATAGCCTCAGCCCAAGGCTCATCTGAAATCATCGCATTCCAAAGCAAAATCTTAGCAGATAGCACCAAAAAAAAAAAGAACCAGCATTACAGAAATCAAACTGCATGAACACGCAGAGACTCAACCGTTGTAACCTACCATCCTCATTGCCTCCATGAAGGTAACACTGAACTCCTTGAGTAAGTTGGCATGGCTGTTCAACCGCCGCCGCCATGCCTGCTCCGGAGGCGACCCGCCGTCGAAGTCCAACTGCGAAATCCAACATCAAACCCACCACATCAAAACACGCGCCGGCACGAACCACAGCCCGAAACGAAGCACCGACCAACGAAGCAGCACACGGGAAACGAAAATTTGGACTCACCAACTGCAGGGCTGTCCGGTTGACGTACTCCTCTGCCGGCCACGAGTTCCTCCGGCAGTGAAAGAGGTTGCCGCTCACCATCTCGCCTCACCCCTACCCCCCTCAATGCCACCCTCCCCTCACGCCCGATCCTCCTCCCACCGATCCCGCCGATCGGAGGCGCAATCCACAAAAAAAATCCCCTGCCGCTGCCGCTGCGCCGCACGCACTGACCACAATCATGTGCTCCAGCCACCGCGCGGATCCGATCCCCCAGCGCCCCACCTCGTCGCGCCGCCTCCTTCTACACCTCCTCGTTCCGAAACCACCGCCCACTACCCGCACGCTCCCCCCTCGCGATCGATTCAACCAAACCAGATCAAACCAAGCCGCAACGGAACGGAACTCAGCCTCACGCGGACCCTGCCGCCTCCTGCGGCGCCGGTGGAGTTAGTTGCCCGCGAAGCGAGGCGTAGGAGGAGAGGCCGCGAGGAAGGCAGGGAAGAAGGCGAAGTGGAGGTTGGACTCCGAAGCGTCGAGCAGACGCACGCGGAGCAGAGAAGGAAGAATAAGAAGAAAGACTAAAAAGGAAGGTGGTTGCTGGCTTGACGCGGCGGGCGGCAGGGCGGCCTGTGTGTGCCCGCACGCACGCGCGAGGGAGATGGAAACGGGCCGGGATGCAATTTACAGCGTGGCCGCAGCAATTCGGGGAGGCAGTTCCCACGGCGGCGATCACGTCCGTTGCAGATGTCTCATCGGGTGGTAAATTTGCTTGGCGTACCCGGGGAGGCTAACGGGTTATCCTCCTTCACGAATCTATGCGGAATGCTACGGGCCAAAGGATTGGAATATTTGCATCTTTTTCATGCGATGGGAGGGAAGAATAATTTGGTGTGGATCATATTTTGTCTTATTAAAATCATGGTGAGTCGAATTATGTGGTGTTACACGTCAATGAAATATGAGGGAATGGTCACAGAATCATAATTTTAATAAAAGTAAGAGTAGAGTTATTTATAAATATACGTAAGAGTATGATTATCTAATGTTATTGTATAAAAAAATGTTGTAAGGGATATGATTTGTTTTGCCTAAATATCTATGGTGGATATGCATATAATCTCCATTGCGAGTAGAGGTATAATAGATAAGTCAATTATTTTAATTTCTTACTATACAAATAAATAACTTACACGCCATATGCTTTTGTTGATCTTAGCTAGGGGAAACAAAGTTTCTTAAGTTCTAAAAATTTTGTAGTATGCCATAAAAAAGGGTTTTCATCATCTTTCCTTAATGCCACTTATCCTATGTCTCACGGACACATGAGCAAGGTTCCATTTTACTAGTGACCAATTGAATAAGGTATGAACAAAATTAAGTGTAACTGTGTTTAGCTATATCCATAATTATAAAGCAATAACAATGTTGCGTATCATACCCATTTTCCAAATTTGGAGAAGTTCCTTTCATACAACAAAACCAGAGCACTTGGAAAACCACTGCTAGCGTCGTTTGGGCATTTTCTCATCTACCACAGAATACTACTTGCTATACATTGCCTATTTCAGCTTCACAAGTACTGTTCAATCATCAACGTGAAAAAAATATATAAAGGTTTTGTGCATGCTTGTGCAAGCTCAAGCTCAAAGTCAATTGCTAGCATCTACATGTAACCAAACCACAAATAGTCAACTGATATAAATTATTATTTCTTAGTATAAGCTGTACATAATTTTATTTCTCTTAAATATAGAGTTCCTATCTGAAGAGAACCAGTGAGTGTTCTTTGGCTTGCGCTTTTTTCATTTTTTGTGGAGAGAACTCACTTTCGGTTAGTTTCATGATCTTGACCGCCAACTTATTTATCAACTGACTTTTTATCCTTTTCTTACTCACATGAATTTATCATGTGCTTGATAGGATAGAACGCGTCTAGGATAGAAGGATTTATCGTGAAACAGTGACTGCAATGTTGCTTTGTTTTCGAGAAAAGTACCCTTAATGGATGCATTAACTCACGTAGTATGACAGTTAAAGGATGATGCGTACTACTTTTTAGAAGACGGGATGATACATACTTCCTCGTCAATAAACATAAGAGATTTTGAGCTCATCATTTTTTTTCATAAATATAATGAATTTTAAAATACTACTTTCCCATAAATAACCTCTTATTTAATTTTTTTCATTTTACCCTAAGCACAATACCAAACATTCTTTATTTGATGAGAGAAATCATAGTATTTTTTCCTTATTCTTTAATCTCTTCAAAAGTATCTAAATTATCTCATGTAGAGAGAGTAGACATGTTTGGTTGAAGAGATGTGATAGGCTAGAATGGGGTGAGCCTTAGAAACACGTGGGATAGGATTATCCATGAAATAGAATATTTCCTTTAAGGTTGACTTTATACCTTAAAAAGCGATGGACCAAACTAATACACTTCATCTCTCTAACTAATATGTGAACCATATCCTAACTTAACTCCCATGCATTAAAAAACATGATCATTATTTCCAATGACCTAAAACACAAATATATCAGCTGATAAAAGGATTTGATATTAAAGATGATTTTTAGTTTCGAATTTAAAAGCTCAGAGACCGTAGAATTATAAGTATCGATTGGTTGTTCTTCTTTTTTATCGGTTATAACAGTTAGATATCTTCGTTGGCCGTGTATGATCTTTAGTAGTTAGTGACATCAAATATCTATATATTAGTATTAGTTGGTGTTATCAACCAGTACAAATGTTGTTAAACATATTAGCACTAAAAGACACCGGTCAATGCTATTGTGTAATTATTAGTACAGTTGATGTTTTGAACATATACTAAATATCTTTAGGAGGAGAAAGTACAAGTGGGTGTTGCTAGATTTTTTTAAAAAAATTTATGTGGTGATTTCCCTCTTTAAACGGTTTTAAAAGGTTAGTAAGATATTGTATTTGTAAGTATCTATTTATACATCATTCTCTCAAAAACATATAAAAATAGAAAAGAAAGAATAATTTTTTTTAGAAAATAAGATTATGTCTAAAAATAGAGATAATTAAGAGTATTTTATAATAACAAACATAGGAAAAGATTTTAAAAATAGTAAACAAACAAAAATTATAGAAAAATAGAGTAAAAAGGAATAGAAAATGAGAACCAGAAGATTTTTACTCTAAAAGTTTTTAAAATTAATTATCTTTGTTTTATTTTTTTTCTTAAATTTATTTATCCTACAATTTTTTGGTTTTTCAAAGTATTTTTTACACTTTTTCTATTTTCTAAATCTTTTACCACATTTTAACTGATTAAAAATATCTTTTATACATGTTATACAAAATAACTGATACTAACAATATTATGGCAAGCGAGCATTTTAGTTACAGTTGTTAATATTAACTGTAACTAAAATATTTTGTCCAAACGAAAAACTTTTTAATACAGTAAAGAATGCACATTTAAGTATTGGTTGTTATATATAAGTATTAAAGAGGGATTGTTGTCTCTTCACGTTGTCGTTTTCCATGCCGATGATATTCTCACCGACGTCGCTGCGCGCTCATCTTCCTACCTCCCTCGACACCACCACCGTCTCCATCTTCACCGTTGATGCCATCATACGCTCGCCTACTGACGCCACCGTTATTGTTACTAAAACAAGAACTTCTTCTGATGAATTATATAAGACTATTAAAAATAATTCATTAGATTTATTATAAATGATATCGTTAATTATATATATATATAGCGAAATAAAACAGTAAATAAACCCTATAGCAAAATAAACAGCAAAAAGTACTAAAGAGCGCTTACACCAACCGATAATAAATATATGTTTTTATTATCAGTCAATTGAAGTAAGACTAAAAATACATATATTTAGTTAAAAACTAAGACTATAATAGACTACCAACCACTACTATAAATCATTTCTCATACTCCATATCTTTATATTATCACATAAAGGTAAAATTATAGCATTATCTATATCTCTAATATGGAGTTGTTCTTATTCCATCCCTTCATCCAAATTCACCTTAAAAAACACCAAAACCTAAAAATCCGATTTCTAAAAAAAAAATCACCGTATAAACAACCCAATAGCCCATTCAGTCTAAATTCTTTCACTGAAGTAAATGAAAAAAATCGTTATAACATATGGCCTACAAACAGTTTTCGATAAAATTAGAGACTTTATCCTTTTGAAACGGAGGGAGCAGAATCAAGAAGGTGTACGAGCGGGGGGAGTTCTCCCGTTCAGGCGTTCATCCGGCTGGACGGAGACCTGAAGAGAAAAAAAAAAGTAAAAGAAAAGAAAACGCGTTCGCGTTCTCGGTATTCCGGAACTAGTTACCAGTAGCAAGCACCAAGCGTAGAGCGCGAGAAAGCGCCTGGCCAGCACGCACGTTCGCTGTGCCGGCAAGCAACGGCTGCGTGCCGCTTCGACCCCTGCTCGGGCTGCTTCAGAGCCGATCGGATGGCGGTGTCTGTCCATCCCCTTCGGTGGATGCCGATCGCCTTTTCAGTCAATAAAAAGGGAGTTTCATAATCTGACAAAGCTTGTTTTCGGTGAACGGATTTAGAGTAAAAAAGGTTGATTTAGGGTCTATATCCACACTCTTTCGTTTTTCACAAAATTCTATAGTAAAGTTGATATAAAAATCATATTAATTGTTTTTAGAAGTTTTTTAATTAATAATTAATTATTCATACTAATCTGTCACTCGTTTTACACACCGAGGTATGAGCTCCCAACGAAAGCAACACTTGGACCTCTCTCCTAAACGTCCTTTTTGAGCTTTGCACTTTTCGACCACTTTTACCCCCCCCACACACACTTTTTTTTAATCACACAACTACACAGTCCCAGCTCCCCTCGTCACGGTCGCGGCCAATGGAAGCACGCGGCTGCAAGGTAAATAAAAAAAGAAAAAAAACTCCGTGAATTTCTCCTCGCCTCCCGTGGCCACCAGCCCACCCAGGTGTCGCCGCGTCGCAGCGCGATTTCTCTAGAAGAGTAAAAAGAAGAATAAGAAAAACTGCTCGCGCACCGAGAGGCTCGTGCCGTGACATCTCTCGCCGCCGCCGACCGCCCGCGCGAGATCGATCAAACCGCCGGAAATTCCCGGTGGTCCGAGCTATCGTTCTTGTAAAAGTGACCTTTTCTGCTTTTAGCTAAATATAAATTTTATTTTTTTTCTAATTTTTTTTATTATCATATTACAGTTGTTATAGTTAAGTTAGTAAATATCATTGATTTCTAATAGTCATACTATCGATTTGGACCATTTTTAACTCTTTTCAGATGTCCTCTGCTATGTCTTCTCTAAATTCAATGTAAATAGTTGTGATAAATTATAAAAAAGATTTATAATGTAAAGTAAACTTTTAAATTTAATATAAATAGTTGTGACAAATTATAAAAAAAATATTTACAATGTAGAGTAAAGTAAAAATTATCCATTTTTTTTAAAAAAAAATTAAAATCAACGAGAGGACATCGCGTCTACGGAAAAGCGAGCGGCTTTTTGGCGTAGTGGCCTCTGCGTCTCGTCCACACAGCGGACGAGCGGTGGTGCCCAAGTCCAACAGGCTCGCCTCATCAGCGGACGAGTGGCTGCTTTCTTCTTTATCTACTACAGTAGCATATAAATACTAGCCTTTCTTCCTTTCTTATCTCCTGGTCGAGCTAGCTCTTCAGTTCTGAGTCCCTCGTCAGCGCGAGAGGACACGGGCCACTACATTTCGCTCTACAAGAGTCCAACCTTCTTTTTCTGAAGAAAACGTCCACGTCTTAGGACCTAGGACCTATATCATACAAAAAAAAATAATCTTATGGAGCTATCGATCCCTACTCATTCATATAAAATTCTTATAAAATAGACTATCATAAAACAATTTTGGAGAAAAATAAGTATGAAGTCACATCTCATGTGTTCTTGTTGTTATCTTAAAATTTCTGTATTTTTTGTTATCTTAAAATATTTCTGTATTTTGAAATCCTGTAGGAATTATAGCATTGTATTAATATGTTTTTTTTCTATCTGTGTATTTTGATACTCATGTATTTTAAATGGGCCCTTACGTGTTCTATACTTGCGGTAATGCGGAGGAACGGACGGAAGAAGCGACGTTGATGTGTGGCTCTTCCTCTCTGTCCGCGACAACTGATAATTGGGGAGGAGGTTATAATGGATCGCTCGCCTGACATTGACAAGTGACGAAAAGGAAACGGTATATTAATATAATGATTAACTACGTATTGATTATTTTAAATTTGAATATGAGTTTATTTGATAAAGTTTTTTTATAAAAATATAATAATAATAATAATCTCGTGTTGCTCGTTTTCGTGAGGTTGCACACAGGCGCCGAGATTCCGGCGCTGATTACGTAGCCAGCCACAAATACATCAAGATTCACTCTTTCCTTCCTTTGAACACAATGGGGAGCGTAACAGCAAGAATGAGCATGACACAAGGGAATGGCAGATTATTCTTTGAGAGATCGGAAAACCGAACGCGCGCGCGGTGCTTCTCCGCCCCCACCGCGTTCGTTCCGCACGCCACCACGAGGCTGCTGCCGGCCCACAGGGAGGCGAGGCCAACTGCGAGCTTTGGAAGATTTTACGTTTGTCAAGTTTTTCTTGTTCATGGCACGCACGCTACTGCACACACGGATGTACTAAACACATACTGCTGCTCACCTCACAGACCGTACAAGATATCGAATATGCTAAGCACAGGGAAGGTCGTCGGTATTGTATATTCGAGTACGGTGACCTGTGCGTGCAAAATCTACCATTGCGCGCTACACTCTCCATTTATTATGTAAATACCACTATCGTTACTATACCGTTACTGATTTAAATTATTAAAATTTCAAAATTGTTAATACTGGTCCAATTACGTGAAATTATAATTTTGTCCCTTCTTCTTCTGTCTTGTTTCATCTTCTTTCTGTTTTTACCCTCTTCTCCATCTTCTCTAGCAATAACGTTAGCCCCAACCACCAACGCTTGCACCTAAACTCCATTCATTTTCCATATCCCTACCAAATCATGCATCGTACACGGAATCATGCTGTCAATCGCCTGCACGGCTACACCACACAAAAAGGAACAAAAAAAAAACACCCAAGTTGTAGCGAGTGCCCTGGCGTTTAGCAAAAACTTCGCGTGGTGCTGGCTTGTGGTCGCGGGCACCAAGTTTTAGCATAGAAACAAGAATGGTGTTCTGATGGAGTAATTCGGTTTTTTTTTACTAAGTAGGAAAAAAATAAAGTCTCTAGTTCTTAGAATGCATATTCACGTAAAGCTGTAACCTTTTAAGGTCACTATATTTATCACCCAACATATATATCGAACTAAAAAAAAAGAGACACATCTGTTATAGCCAAATCAATATAAAAATGAGAAAGAAAAATAGAGTGAGATATCCGAAATATATTAGAACACATTTCCTTTAATTTAAATATTAAAATAGAGAGAGGACATGGACCACTACATTTCCCTCTACAAGAGTCCAACCCTCTTTTTTTTCCAGATAAAATGTACGTCCACACCGAACGTGTTGTATACTTGGGCCCGGGCGCAAAACGGCAATGCAGTATTGCAATCCACTCAGAAGCGGCACGGAGGAACGGACCGAAGAAGTGGCATGGGGATGTGTGACTCTTTTTCTCTGTCCGCGACAACTGTGAGTTGTAGGGGGAGGGTTAGGGCAAGTGCAATAAGAGGGTAGCAGCCGGTTATTAACCAGCCCACGTCATTTTAGTCCGATGCAGAGCGAGTGACAAGAGTTTTGGAGAGATCGAATACATAGTGTAACGTCAACAACGTACAGAAAGGGGACGGAAGAAGCGATGCAGCAAGCAAAAGCATCCGGTGATCGTGCCGTCTTCCCAGCCTCTGCTGGCGCATCGGGAATCGGTGGGCTGGTGAATCTAATCGTGGGGTTAGCTCCGTGGCAGCGTCACACCGGATTCCGTGCCCCACCCAAACCGAGCGTGGGTCGCACGTGGAACGGAGCCCTGCGGCGAGGGAAACAGCACCCAAGTTGCAGCGACAGCGAGCGCGGGCGCCGTCGAACGGTGGCCGTTTCGTGGCGCCGGGGTGACGATCAAGAAAAAACCTCACAGGCGGCGTTGCGTCCGCTTGGCGTAGACGGTGGGTCTGGCCCTCGCCCCTCGTCTCACTCTCACGCTGGCGCCAATTTCTCTGTTGGACCAGGGACCCGACAGAGACCTATCCCTATAGGGCCGGGTGGAGGGATTCTCACTCGTGGATGAGAATGATAAGTTACATGCAAATGACTCATAAAGCATGAGAAATCTAAGTTACTTATTCAATCTATTTTGAGTTACCTTATATAAACTTAACCTAAATTCATTCTCTCACCTAGCCATCCAGCCCTCATCATCACAGCCCTCACGTAGCTACGACAAGAAGGTCACCGACGATTGCTCCTCCACATCAGCTACTACTCCTCCCATTCTCCTCCTCATCCAAGCTAACCGCCCGTTGCTCCTCCACCTCTATGCCAAGCGCCACTTCTTCTTTGCCCTCCCCCGTCTTCTACCTCCACGCTGGCGTCAAGGTCACACCAACCAACTTCTTCTGTCTCCACGCTAGCCGTCGACTGCTCCTTCACCTCTACACTAGCCGTCCGCTACTCCTTTGCCTCCATGCCGTCATGCATGTTTGCAAGGGCCTAGTCGGGTGGCGGGGCCAGGCCAAGACGAAGAAAGCAGGAACCATGGATGGAGGTATTTCTATCTAACTCGTCTCTCACTTGTCATCTCTCGAAAACCCTGTGTATATACTGTGACTTATAATATATAACTATATTATAATATAAGATTATCTCCATTAAAACCCCTAAATAATTTTTAAGTGGTGAGAAGAAAAACCAAGGTCTGCCCCAAAATAACAAGCCTCTCCAATTTCCCCTCACAACCCCCATTCCTGGGGCTCTAGCTGCATCCCCTATCTTTTTCTTTTTTTTTTTTTTTGTCAAAACGTTTTCTCTTCGTGTGTGCAGTCTCTCCTCCCTCCCACGAGCGCACTGCAACGCAGCCCTATTCCCGTAATGCCCTTTGTTCTGTGGATTATGATGATAATTTAAACAGGCATCTTTACCTGTTGAATTTATTTATTTATTCACTTCCTCAATGCTTCCCCATGTTTGAAATTTTTAAATTTTAATTTTAATTATGGTGTTTGAAATTATGAATTTAAATATGATTGAATTATATGCATGAAAAATATTCATGTTTGTATTATTATGGTGTTAAATTGAACATAAACATAGAGTATATGTTAAAATAGAAGAGAAAAGGAAATACAATATTTGAAATATGGGTTGTTGCTGGAGTTAGAGGTACTACAACGTAGTCCTTGGCTCTAAATCTGCCCTAAATCTAAAATAAGGTTATTACTATACATGCTTATAAAACCCTATTCTTATTAAATACAATTAATTTTAAAGTTTACAAATTATCTTGGTGGCGATGTCCGCGAACCATCGGTGAAGGTGAATTGAGGACAACTAGGAGATGATGGGAGTGATGGTAAATGAGTTGTCGGATTTGTCCAATGATAAATGAGTAAAATAAATTGATGTATTATAAATTACATATAAATCTGTTTCAGTATGTATATGAGTATACCTTTTCTTTTGCTACTAGGAA